>CM059601.1:212713966-222713966 GCA_030412105.1 Cyclura pinguis | reverse complement strand
CTATCTGATGTATGGGGGATTGTTGACAGGATCAGGTTGAAATAGCAGTCAGGTGCTTCCTGATTGACAGAGGGAAAGATCCCCATCAGTTGTAGTGATTGTTTTCCAATAAATGGGAATAGGGGATTTGGGCTACAATTCACTACACAGTACTGTAAATACAGTGCTTACTCATATCTAATCCCACATAGGATTCTGGCCATAGTGCTGGAAGAGATTGCAAGGGTCATCTAGTCTATTACCTGCCATGCGGTTATGCACAACTAAAACACTTCTGGGTGATGGCAATCTAGCTTCTGTTTAAAGATGAAAGTGAGTCTACTGTTCTCCAGGACAGTCAGTCCCACTGCTGGAAAGCTCTGAACAGTCAAGAAATTTTTCCTTTAAGTGAATCTCCTTTCTTCGAATTTCAATCCATTGGTTCAGGTTTTGGTCTCTGGAGCAACATGACAGCCCTTCAGATATTTAAAAATGCCCAATATTCTCTTCTTTAAGCTAAACATACCTCACTCTCTTAGCCATTCCTTACAGGGTTTTGTACCATCTTGGAGGCTCTCCTCTAGATGCATTCCAGCTTGTAAATTTGCCTCTTAAACCATTGTGCCTAGAACTGGACACAGTATTCCATGTGACCAATACAGAAAAACAGGCTGCTTTTTTCCTCCTTTTGTCAGAAATAAGCAGTGTATATAACATATATCCAAAGTAACATATTTATTTAGCTTATTCTGACAAACCAATAAATTTCCTTTAGACTACAGTCCTATGTGCACTTATGTGGAAGTAAATCAAAATGTTACATCTCTGAGTTACTATATTTAGGGTTGCACTGAACATCATTTATGCTATATGAGCACATCCAATCACTTATGAGTAAAACTCATTATGTACTAATTAGTAGATCATCACCCTGATCCACTTAGGGGCTATGGCTATGCAGAAATGGGCTTCTATGCCTATTTCCCTAGCTTGGTCTGAAGCTGCATAAGCAAAAGCTGCAACACATGTGACTATGCTACCTGATGCAGCAGTTGAGGTACAAATTTGCTCAGAAACAAAAAGCTTGAACCTGCTAATGAGCTGTTAAAGAGAAGAGGTGGTATCATATGGGAAAGGAACAGAGGTCAGTACAGGGCATCTTTCCCATTTAGAAGTTATCCAGTTTTATTACAAGGCATCTCCAATAAGAGTTAAGAAAAAGTCCTGTCCGAAACCTTTGAGGGACTCTGTTAGCAGACAATTTAAACAATTCTGTTTAAAACAGCTTCTTGTGTTGAGATTCCCTCACTCCTGCCTCTTCCCCAAAAAGCTTTCTGATAAGATATTACCTTCTATTATCAGGCTAATTAATGTAACCCAGGTTACATGGATGAGATGCAATGTTCTATACTCTTGGCACAGTACTTTTAGAGTACCATTCTTTCACATTCTGTTCTTTGTTGTTGCTTTCATTTCATGTGTTTATTGACTACTAACAGTCTGAGCTACGTGAATATTCATACCTTTTTCAATGAATGAAGATGCCTGATTCTCAGTTTATACACAACAAGGAAATGAAGTCATTTTCAGATTGTATCTCCTCTCCCACAGATACCAATTATAATTATTTTGGGGCTGCCAATTTAATTAGTCCACAGTTCACCTGATGAAATATCACACATATACATCGCACACATAATTTATTATGCTCAGAGGTTTTATGCTTTTGGCACTGCTCTAATCTCCTGGCTACAGCAATCATTTGTTAAAATAAAAGAAAAATCTTATATTTCATTCAGGAACTGGTACTGATGTGGGTTCAGATTCCAGGAGATCTGATTACTGTCATTTGTTGGCTATTAGGCAGATAAAAGCCTTTTCTTGGGTGTTTGATGTCACAGCTTGGCTCCTAAAATATTTCTTTTCTACCTGAGAATATAGTTGTAATAATTCATTAAAGCTGTTAGGCTGAGCTCTAAAGAGGATCAGGATTAAATGAGCACAAGGAAGTGCATTATCTTCTCAGAAGGTGATCTTTTCAGCTCATGGAGCAGGTCATAAAGCCCTATGCTACACCTGTTTACACTTTATCTCGAGGTGACACTGCTCAGATTCATCTGCTTAATGGAATCTGAATTTACTTTTCTTGCTCACTTGCATGCTAACACAAACAGCTGCAAACAAAAGGAATCTTGATCCACTTTTAGGCATTAAAGCAGTGAAAGAAAGTGCCCTTTCAGTAGTGACCCTAGCTACATAAAGACTTTGGGGATTGTAGAATTTGGGGATTGTACAATTTCATAACCATAAAGTCAGTTTATAGTTGGTGCCAACAATTACATTCCAGTAACGGGACCTCATGCATGTTCATGTACATGTACATGTACATGTTCATGTACATATACATACATACATACATACATACATATATATATAATATATATATATTATACATGTTCTTTTATAGGTCTATGCTCTTGCTTACTAGCATTTCTTCTTTTCTTTGGAATGTTTTTGCAAGGTATACTGTCAGAGCACTTGTATGAATTATACACACATGAATATTTTCCTGGAGGCTAACTTGACGATCAGGTTCAATTGTGCTGATTCAGTCATTCATTTCATAGGAGAAGAAAAGATTTCAGTTGAACTAGCAACTGGCATATATTAAAAAAAAAAGTCAGCAGGGATATTATGCAGATATGGTCATCTTGGCAACAAGCATATGGACACTTTTACACGAGCAAATCTAGGAATCATCCACAGATGGTTAAATACATAAAATTCATGCCAATGCTCACAGTATTTTTCTTTCACAAAAAAGAGAAGGAGCAAGTCAATTTGGATTGGAACATGGCACTTGGAAGAGGGAGGTTCATCTTCTTGTGATAGAAGCTTGATCTAAAATTGTTCCCTCTGATATTTTTTAAAATACCAGATCTTTCTGTCTTGGTTATAAAGAAATAAACTAGAATGCAATAGGTTAATATGAATTTAAATTTTCTCTAATGTTATTCTTGACAGAAACAACAAGTAATTTTATTAATGTTCTTCCTGCTGTAAGAAAGTCTTTGCAAACCTCAATTTTCAGAGACTGTTGTAGTTCAGGATGTATTCTGCACAAAATTCTTTTTAAATATTTTTGTACAGAAAACTGCATCTTCTGTATAAGGGTATATTGTTATCTGTTGAAAAATATTATTGTCTGTAGATTTTTGGTCCAGAATTCTTCTCATCAGGATTTCCTGAAACTCAGGAAATGCACTTTTCAATCATTTTTCAAAGATTTTTTAAAAATATTCTTTCTATTCCTTCCTGCTGACATGCATCATCGAAGCTAGGTAAACTTTTCAAAAGCGACTTGACAGCCATGACACTGATGTGGTTGCATACGCAGGAATTCAAATACAGACTTCTAAGAGTTATATACTCAAAAGCTCTTGACCTTGCTGAGTGAATCTTCTCTCTTCTCCCCCACCCCAGTTTCTCAGAAAATGACTTCTTCCTATTTACTTGCAAATCCAATCCATCCTGAATGAGATAAAAAGAAATTCTCTTCCATTCCTAATTGTACGTGTCTCCCTGCCCACTCACCTCCAGTGCATGAAATAGCAGCTTAAGGAAAATGATGGTCAAAATGGCACTGCTTTGACTCATCTGACATAAGCATATTTGAATGATAACATACTGATGATAATGATAATGATAATGAGTACTATTCTGTGGAATATCTCCACAGTTCAAATAGTGGTTCTACGTAAGGAACAGTATGATGGGGTAGCACCAATCAATGTTGTAAAATCATAGCATACACAAGAGTACCCATATTGACCTTTATTATGGGAAGATTTTATCACTGGCTAAATTAGCATCGCTATAACCTGCAAACTGGATCACACAGTTCCCAGTCTTCCTCTTCATTTTTTTTCCACTTTAGGGAGGATTCTGTGTCTCATACTCTCATGAATGTGGAGGGGTTAATGTGGTAGGATTTTTTCCCCTTGAAATATAATTGAAACAGTCTGTTTAGATGCTTATGTTGTTTGAAAGTCACAATGTTTGTCTAGGAACATTAGCAGCTTGGACAGAAATTTGAAGTAGAATTTTTCAACTAGTACTGTGCCAAAATTCTGCCCAATGTTAAAAGTGACTGTTCAGTGAAAGAAAAGGAAGTAAAGAGAAATGTTCAATGAAGTTTGTGTTGGAGCAGCAGACATTTCTTAGAAATGTACAAGGTAGATGCTGCCTGTCTAATTCTTGTTTTTACTTTAATAGCATTAAATGGTAACTGAGCATTTGTTGGGTTTCCATGGGAACCACACATTTCCAAGGATGCTCAAAGAAATGTGAACAGAATAACAAATTACAGAGACCAAGGAGGCTCATTTAAAGTGCATTCCAGCAGGTGCAAGGATCCAGTGGTGTGCCAGGGAGCAGTGGGGAGCTGTAAAAGAAAAAAAAATGTTAAAGGGAAGACTATTTGGCCATGGCAACTTTTTTTTTTCTGTCCTAGTCATGCAGTTGTGAAATCTGGTGATTGTACTTAAGCTGTTCAGGTACTGTGTGGTATGTGTGCAAAGCTGTGAGGTGTGTTGTTGCTGTTATTAGTAATTCGCAGATCATAATATTAGCACTTTCAAAATAGTGTCATATGCTTATCATTATGAATGAGACCTAATGTCAGCAAACATCATGTGAGTACATTGTCTGTTTTTTCCTGCTAAAACTGTCTGGGTAGTTACACTATATATACAATTATGTCTAAGGTTTGATACTTGATATTCCATGGTGTTGTTGACCCCAGTGACTTCCATGTAACAGAATGGTTAAATCCAGTTGTTAATCTCAGCAAGAATAAACCCTTTGAATCAGTGGAGTTACATAAATATTGACTTACTATGTCTTCATTGATTCAGTGGGCCTAGTTTAGCAAGAATTAATAACTGGATTCATTCTGTCATGGGAGGATTTGTGTGTGTGTGTGTGTGTGTGTGTGAGATGTCTTTACGTTATTTTTGTTTTGTTTTTTGATACATTTCATGCAGCAGCTTAAGCATTGGACTACAATCTGGAGACCAGGATTCAAATCCTTTCTTGTCATAGAAACCCACTGGATGATCTTGGGCAACTCACACTGTCTCAGCTTGAAAGGAAGGCAAAGGCAATCCCCCTGTGTACAAATCTTGCAAACAAAACTCATGGAAGCTTTGCTTTAGGATTGCCATGAGCTAGAAACAACTTGAAGGCACATAACAAAAGATATGTACATATAAATGAAGATTTTGACAAATTTAATCCTTTTTTACCTATTTTATATCTATGGGTTTCTTTAGTGTACACCTGACCCTACTACTGGATGAGGATAAGGATTTACACTGAATTTGGATGGTTACAGTGAACATGATTCAGTACTTTTACTAAGGGTCATTTCTGCATTATAGCCCCATCCTGGCGTGGGGACTCATTGAAGCCAGCCAACAACATGTGCTACCACTCTCCTGTCATGCCCTCAGCCATTGGGATCACACATTATACTATTACCATAAAAAATCTGGATCAAAATCTGGACACAAGGATTACATTATCTGGAACCATGGGGAAAGGGTGGAAGTGCTATTGATGTGCTTCCTTCCTCAGTTCAGCACAGGAAGGGGCCAGCTGCATGACAGAAGGAAGAAGAGTATCCCAAACACTACCGCTCACCAGCAGGTGGTTGGATACAGAGGGAGCAAAGGCACTGCTGGGATGATGACAGGATGTCATGGGATACAGGTAAGCTGGAGAAAGGAACTAAGATTTTAACACAACAAAATCCAAAATCTACAAAACAGTAATAATCTTAATTGGTCCAATTGAAATGCAGAAACTTCATCATGTCAAAACTTCACTGGCTTCTTCATGAAGCAAAGTTGTTATGAAACATACAGTAAAACCAAAGTAAAGATGTTAAAGTCAAAGGCCTACATTTGGGCCCTTTTCACACCTTACCTTTTTGTGGTGCTGGGGTGCCGGGATCGCGCGAGCAGCCTCTTGCAAGAGGCTCTTGCATCCCCGCTGCTTCAGCTCTGCAGCCGCTGCCTGCTAGCGAGCAGGCAGCATGAGGGCTCCTCCTCTTCCTTCCACAGTTCAGCCTGGGATTTTCCCAGGCTGTGCTGGGGGAGGAAGCGCGAGTACCGCAGCTCTGGTGGCTCTGCATTCACGGTAAGTATCTTGCTGCATGGCTAATATGGCCACCCCTGTATACGGTTCCTGAGATCTTTATAATTGTGTTTTACAATTACAGTTTTATTTTTATGTTATTGTAGTGATGATGGTGTGTGTGTTTAGGGGTGCCTTCATATTATTTCCAACTTACAGTGACCCTATGGCAAATCTATCAGGAGGTTTTCTTGGCAATATTTGGTTGTGGGGGAGTTGCCATTGCCTTCCTCTGAGACAATGTGGTTTGCTCCAAGTAGGGAAAATGTGGGTTCAAACCCTGGACTCCCAGTGTCCTAGTCCAACACTCAAATCCCTACTCCAAACTGAGTCTCATACTCACATTCAAATATCTATGAAAACAATGGACTAGGAGTATGAGTACTTTGAAATTGGATTCCAGCACATTTTATTTAATTAAAATGGGGTCAGATCAACAGCTAAATTTTATCTCATCCTGTGTTTCTATATTTTATCCATTATTGTTTGCTTTTGTTCATTAATGGAAGTCCTGTTAATATGGAGATGCTTGATAACACAACAGTTTCCATCTTGTTTTCTGTTTCAACTGCCCTATAACCTTAATAGGCATAAACTACATAGGTAGGAATCACCATAAGTCCTTGGGTTGATATCATCTGTGGTCTGAGTACAAGAAAAAACAGACATTGAGAACTTTCAGCTAGAGTAGCTAGTAGCTGACCAGCATTAATTGTGAAATTACTTCATATATTTTGTTTTAAAAAGGAATAAACGGTGATTCTCTGTACATTTTCAAGAAAAAGAACGATGCAAAACTTTGTTGTTTTTTAAAAAAACAAAACTATAGGTAAAAACAATTGTATCAAGTTCTAAATAAAGATATATAAAGTGCAAAGGAAAAAAAATCCCTGTAGTGTTTTGTTGGTCTGAAAGCAGTGATTGGCAAATTAGCTTTTATGAAAAGCTTAATTTGGGTTTACTAATGTAGGCTTACACATGGCCTAATTCTTAATCAAATATATTGCAGCAGCAGGAGGCCCAACATTCAAATAATGATTAATTGAAAATTTAATTAAATGCTGTGGAATGCAGATGAAAGACTTACTATAAAGTTTCAGGTCATGTTATTCGCACAGCTCTCTAACAACTGAAGATGAAGAAGTAGGGTCAAAACCTAATTACCATCAATGAAGCTGCTTTGAGTAGATTCCAAGACCTGCATGTAAGTCATTGATTTCAGAACAGCATCCCAAAGTGTATTGTTAAAAAATTAGTTCCATGGTGACAAATAATTTGGAAAATCTCCTTTACAAACATATATTGAAATCTTCCAAACATTCTTTCTGTTCTAGAAATGCGAGTAAAATGTGTGTGTGTGTGTGTGTGTGTTTCTGTGTCTGTGTTATTCTGCAGTTATAGCATGATTAAACAATAAGGCCAGCTTTCCAAAGTGAGCCCTAGAACTTTTAAACATCATATGTGAAAAGAAAAAAATATACTGGGCTGGGATGAAAACTTATTTGCATTTTAAGGATTCATTTTGCATAAACATGATAGGTCTAACACTGTCGAAGTAAATTCAGTCTAAGCCTGGATCCTATGGAAGACAAAATACAGTACGACCCCTGTATCTGCAGAGAATTGGTTCTGCCCCCCCCCCCCGTGGATATGGAAATCCGCAGATAGTACCGGATGCCTCGGGCCCAATTACGGCGCGCTGTGGGCCTGCTACTGGAGGCAGGAAAACAGCAGGCAGCGTGATCCCATACTGCCCGATGGTTTCCCACTGGCTGCCACAGCAATCAGGCCCTGGGCTTGTGGCCAGAGGTGGGAAAACAGTGGGAAGCGTGATCGCGTGCTGCCCACTGTTTTCCTGCCGGGCACCACAGTGATTGGACCCTGGGCCTGCAGATGGAGGCTCAACCACGGATAACTGAATCCACAGATTTTGAATCCATAGATATGGAGGTTGTAATGTAACATCATTTGAACAGCAGAGAGAATTATCAACAGGTTCAAAGGAATGCCAAATTTTGGTTTCTTAAGTATGAATGCTCTTTAGAGGAGAAAGCTTCTTGAATCTGACCAAATACAAAGAGATAGAGACAGAGATACACATGTGTAAGACTGTATATACATAATGCTGTCTGATTGTTGGAGGGGAATGTGGAAAACCTGAGGTAAGAGAAAGAAAATAACATATTCTGCGCAAGAGATGTAAATCTTCACAAATCTTCTTCTTGAAAAAAGCTAAGAGTAATTTTAGTTTTTTTCCCACCCAATATAGAAAAGTCTTTGAAAACCACACAGTTTTCAATGTCTATTAACAATTTAGGAATTATTCTGGGCAAAATTAGCATGTGTCTTTTGTACAAAACAGGCACATGCTAATTTTGTACAGAAAACAGTATTTTCTGCATAGAAACTATTTCTACACAATATGTTACATTTTCTTAAAGAAATGCTGTTTTTCTCTGTAAATCATCCACATGCAAATTTTATGCTGAGTATGTCCCCAATTACATCATTTTCTATGTAGGAAACACATTTTAGGTGCATAAAATAATATTTCTGTGTATATAAATGCAACACATGTAAATTTTTCACAGAGTCATTCCTGAACTATGAAGATTCTTGTCAGTCCAGGATTCTTCTCAGCCTTTTCTGATCCTCAAAAACCATATTTCTGAGTTCTTTTAAATCCTTGTAGAATATTCTTTCTAGTCCTATTCTGTAAATATGATTGGTTGTCTGACTGGCTTTCTAGAATTCTAAAGTGTAACACCACACAATAAAACATTTTATGGCAGGTTCCACTTGCTCCCTTTGATTGTGAGCCAAGGTGGTGAGTTCAAAAATCAATGAAGCAAAAATGGGGTCATTGAAAAATAAGACACCAATATCAGTTTAGGAGGTCTTCCAGTTGAGGAATGAGAGGGAAGGACTTTTAAACAACATCAAGAGAGGACTGAGCATATTTTGATAACCAACCAAGAAATAATAAGACTAGACACAGATAATTGGGTTAAATAGGGACCATTTTATTTGACCTAACCTATTTAAGATACTTTGTCTTGGATGAAGCAAGAGGGAGGAGAAACCGGATGCAGGTCCGGCTGAGGCCAGGTGTCAACCCCTGGGCAAACTCCTCAGCCTTCTCTAGGGTGAAACACCTCAGCCCCAAGGACAACCATAATTGGAAAGTAATCCAGGGTACTCCCACCTAACTTGCAGAACTCTATAAGTGACAGCCCAGATACAAGGTTAACCTCGAGGGTAGCCTTTATCCCCAATCCCTCAGGTTGCAGAACTCTACAAGGGAAGTTTTCAAAGCCCCACCCTAAACCAAAAGGATGCCAACGGTGACCATTGAAGGCTTATATTCTCCCCCCGTTAACTGCCAGTTGAAAGCCACCATCCAAAATCAATTGTTCTAGTCCCACAGATACAGTATGGGGTAGAGAAAAAAAAAGTAGGTAAAAGGGGGAAAATTCAACCTGGCCCTGAAGTGATCAGACAATTCTCACACTGCATTGGGGGCAGGAGGGTGGACCTCATGGTGAAGATCCAAAGAGGCATGTGAGGGGGTAATCAGACCTTAAATCAGCCTGACGTCAGTACCCGGAAAGATCCTGGAGCAGATCATTAAGCAGTCAGTTTCTAATCACTTAGAAAGCAACGCGGTAATCACGAGAAGTCAACATGGGTTTCTCAAAAATAAGTCATGCCAGACTAATCTTATCTCTTTCTATGATAGAGTTACTAGCTTGATAGATGAAGGGAATGCTGTGGATGTAGCATATCTCGATTTCAGTAAGGCCTTTGACAAAGTTCCCCATAACATTCTTGCAAAGAAGCTAGTAAAATGTGGGCTGGACAGGGCTACTGTCATGTGGATCTGTAACTGGTTGACTGACCGTTCCCAAAGGGTGCTCACCAATGGCTGCTTTTCATCCTGGAGAGAAGTGACTAGTGGGGTGCCACAGGGTTCTGTCCTGGGCCCAGTGCTGTTCAATATTTTCATCAACGACTTGGATGAAGGAATAGAGGGCATGCTGATCAAATTTGCAGATGACACCAAATTGGGAGGGGTTGCTAATACGCCAGAGGACAGGATCAAAATTCAAAATGACCTGGACAGATTGGAGAGCTGGGCCAAGGCTAACAAAATGAAATTCAACAGAGAGAAGTGTAAGGTCCTACACTTAGGTAGAAAAAATGGAATGCAGAAATATAGGATGGGGGAAACGTGGCTGGATGGCAGTATGTGTGAAAGGGATCTAGGAGTCTTAATAGACCACAAGCTGAGCATGAGTCAGCAATGTGATGCGGCAGCCAAGAAAGCCAACGCAATTCTCGGCTGCATCAATAGGAGTATGGTGTCTAGATCGAGGGAGGTACTGGTACCACTCTACTCTGCTTTGGTTAGACCTCATCTTGAATACTGTGTCCAGTTGTGGGCACCCCAATTCAAGAAGGACATGGTCAAGCTGGAGCAGGTCCAGAGGAGGGTGACCAAAATGGTGAAGGGCCTGGAAGCCAAGCCCTATGAGGATAGACTTAGAGAGCTGGGTATGTTCAGTCTGCAGAAGAGAAGGTTAAGAGGGGACATGATAGCTATGTTTAAATATTTGAAGGGATGCCATGTAGAGGAGGGAGTGGGCTTGTTTTCTGCCGCTCCAGAAACCAGGACAAGGAGCAATGGATTCAAGCTGCAGGAAAGGAGATTCCACCTGAACCTCAGGAAGAACTTCCTGACAGTCAGGGCTGTCCGGCAGTGGAATATGCTGCCTCGGAGTGTGGTGGAGTCTCCTTCTTTGGAGGTTTTTAAGCAGAGGCTGGATGGCCATCTGTTGGGAGTACTTTGAGGGTGTTCCTGCATGGCAGGGGGTTGGACTGGATGGCCCGTGTGGTCTCTTCCAACTCTACATTTCCATGATTCTATGATTCTATGAAATAGCCTCTGAGTGTGTTCCCATAGCATGCAGCATTCTAGCACCCTGTGCCGGGTGCAAAACAACCCAGTTTCTACCATGGAGGATGTTAAAGTTCTACCCTTCTCCACAGCTTTTGCCACGCATGTCCAGATAGATATAATAGTTGCTGTTCCTATATTTAATTCAAAATCTGAAACTGAACACATTTTATATCTGTGATACGAACATAGGAAACTGCCTTAAGCTGAATTTAAACCATTGCTTCGTCTAGCTCAGTTGCATCAGCATTGACTGGAAATGGCTTTCTGTTCTTTCAGAATGGAGGACTGTTTCCAAACCCTATCTGGAGATGTACAGGTAGAGACCAGGATCAACTGCTTGCAAGGCATGCGTCATACTACTGAATAATGGCCCTCTCACTCCCTACATATTGCTACAACCAAATAGTAATGTCAGCCATTCCGTACACCTTTTAGTTACTCAATTTTTTTTTTGTCTGAAATGTATACTACCACTAAAACCTGGGCTCAGTTCTGCAGGTTTCAAAGCAAACGGAATGATAAACTCATTGGGAAGGGATTGATTACTTTCTATAATACTTCAGACATTATTGACTAATCCAGGGATCCTTCGTGAACTTCTAACCACCCTCTTTTAACTAAAGAAAGATGGTCATATCTAGGTCAATATAGAGGCATGTTCTTCTAATGAGGATTTTTGCTCAGTTAACTTCATTTGATGCTTATTTTGTGAGTGTAACAAACACATGCTGATTTTTAAGAAGATGTGGCTATAGAGCTTAAAAGGAACAGTACCCATCAGGACCAAGAGATTTTTGCAGACATCATCCTGCTCCCCTGGAAGGTCAACATGTTAAGGATAAGACAAGCCTGATCTCGCAGCTGCAGGAAGCTTGTGTCACCCTTTTCACTAGAAATGACACTGAACTCCAGCTGCCAGTTGTCTGATCCAAGCATAAGGGAAGAATGATCTAAGGCCCTTACTACTCTATGCTGCAATCCCATGTTGTCTCACCATGATCCTGCCAATGCCATTGTCAGGATTAGATCGGGACCTGAATGGTTCTTGCTGCACCAGTCAGCTGCTGGCAGATGGGTAGCATTCGGGGCACATTCCTTCCTTCTGCAGTACAGCCAGCCTCTTCAGGGCTGTATTGCAGAAGGAAGCACTTGATAGCACTTCTACTTTTCCTGCATGCCCACAGCCAATGAGATTGTTGCTTGAAAGGAGGCCATTAGCAGTTTTTTTTCTGGTAATGGTTTATGGCACAATTGTGATGGCTGGGGATGTGACAGCAGCAAGACCAAAATGATGTCATGTAATCGCAAGATTTGTGGACTGTCCCCATGCCAGGATGGCACCACAGTGCAGTAAGGGCCTATATCTAATCATCAGCTAGAAGGCTTCTGGGTTGTGTGTGCAGGTATGAACTTTTGTTTTTCTGTTTTGGCCTATGTGTGTGTGTAGGGGGGGATTATAAATTCAGTCAATTGTGGTCTGGCTTGAGAATCTATTCAATTGAAATGCAAAAGATAACTCTTCAATATGCATGCAGACTTAAAATAGATTATATTAGATTAGAGTCTGAAGAGTTTCCTTGGAATTGGGTCTCATCCTGTCCAGTGCTTCAGAGCATCTTAATAGAAAAGAAGGACAAGGTTGTCTCAGTTCATTAATATTGCTCTTCCAAGAGTAAACATTTCAGATCAGCTGCTTCTGCACCCTTCCTTGCCTCACTTCTCCAGAAGAGAAGGGACAATTAGAGGTTATTTCTGAACAGACACTCTGCTTTGCAGTTTTCTGGCCATGACAACAGTCTGATCACTGTTCACATTAAGTGATGGTTAGAATTGCTAAACAGTAAGTGTGCTTCCTAGAGAAGGTCATCATATTATAGCCTTCTGTGAAGAATTGGTAGCATAACCATTATCCCTACCAGTTTACTAAATGTACACAGATGTTAAATGTGTCTATATATCATTGATTTCTAGGAACAGATCACAGTAAAACACTCAGCATCAAATGGCTCCAGCAACTGGTTCCCCTGGCTCCCTAAGGACTTTTAGGAAGGTTTTAGCTTATATGTAGTTGGTAGATGCATAATCTCATGTCAATTTTTCCCTGTCATTATTTTGACTGATTGATTCTTTCTTTTTCACTTTCAGCAATGAGAAATACAAGATGCACAAGCACACTTCAGTTTTCTCAAGGCTGTTTTTGCATTGAGAGAAATGTAGGACAGCAGGAGGCTCAGAATGAATTCAGTTCTACATATCTTGCCCTCATTTATGCCAAATGAATCTTGTACTTACAGCTAAGTGAATCTTGCACTTACTTATCTCAGTTTCACAGAGGTGCAGACTTGAATTTTACTGAATACCTACTAAAATGGCCACAGTGTAAAGCAGATATTACATGAAAATGCATGTAACAAAAATCCTTTCTTTAAAAAGTAAATAAATAACTCACAAATATGGAAGTTAACCTAATGTTGTTCATCCCAGTTGGTATGATAAGTGGAAAGTGAAGGAGGATTCTGACTCAGTGCCATGGGAGCTGCACGTCCAAATGCTGTCCACTTTTTTTCTATGCTGAAAGACAAAATAGTCTGGATATTACAATGGGATAGGCTTCAACGGAAGGTGCCAGTTAGGCATCTTTGGGCTCTCCAAATAGTCCAGTTCAAACCTCTCTATCTTATGAATGATATCTTTGTTTCTGCAGTTCCTATAATAGCTCCAGTATAAAAAAAAGTATGGTGAAATAGGACCAGCCAAAGAAATTTTGCTGCCCTTACCGAACAGCAAAAGTATAATAAAAATAAATAAAATAACTAATAATTTGTTGCACTTTCACGACACCTGAAATCAACTTCCTGACGCAACCAACTCATGTTGTCTAATGGTAGTGGTTCCGTATTTGAACATCTACCTGGAGTATGCCAATGGATCTAAGCACCCTTATGTACTATCCAGCATCATGCATGGAGGGGGATTTATGCCCAACAGGACATGTACATAAGTCTTCAGCCATTTTCATCTGTCAGTATTTTTATCTATGAATATTTCCAAACAACCAGTCTATAATTTCCCTGATGAGCTGTCATATTCTTCTAGAGTACTGCACTGGTATGTTTAAATAAGAAAAGCTGATAATTTCTTTCTAGCTATGTTCATGAAAGACTGAAAATGTCAGTTGTGGAAGGGAGGCACAGGGAAAGGAATCCCTGTTTTTAGAGTAGAACTTAAGCTTTTGTATATGTACCATTTTAACAGTTTCTGATTCACTATATGCCATAGGCTACATTCTCAGGTTATATTGTAACTTCCCACCAAAATTTTAAGTAAAAAGAATAGAGAAGTTAGCATTCTGGCTCTGCTACTAGAAATAAATAAGGAAGGAAGGAAGGAAGGAAGTAGTATTTAGATCTGAGCAAATCTAGAAACTGGAAACTGGGTTGGGCTGCCCCTCAAAATAAAAGTTTCCACAAGTCTCCAGATTTCTAGGCAATTTCTGCACTACACTGTTAGAGCGCGATTATTCCATTTTCAACATTTTGTGAAATCCTAGAATTTGCAGTTTAGAGAGGGGCATTTAGATGGCCTCAGTAAACTATAAACCCCAGAATTCCACAGGATGTTTAAAGTGGAATAATAAAGCACTATAAAAGTGTAGTGTGGAAATGGCCTTAGTGTTGTAGTAAAGTTACCAAGGGAATGTGAACACAGAAAATATAGTAGTTCTGATGTTAATGATTTTGAATGTCTAACTTTTTTTTCTATGCTAGAATTTGGAGACAGAAGGAAAAATTCATTTAGGGAAGCAGATTTTTTTTTTTTTTTTTTTTTTTTTTTTTGCAGGGGCTCAACTTTTGCTATTGCTATTACTGTAGCAATATCCCTGCCTGGACAGATGGATTATTGTCTGATCCAGTTCAGGTACTAATATTCCTAATTTTGTCATTCCAGAGTAACTGGTATACCATGGATCAGTGCATGGGGGAAACAAATTTAATGTAAAGCTAAAGCAGAATTTAAAAATCTACACATGGCTTGCCTCCAAGTTCATAGGAAAGGAGTTTTAACAAATGAGAGCCTACTGCTTGTTATTATTAATTCTTTATTTTTTTAAAAAAATAAATAGCCCATCTTTGCATTAGCCTACAGTGATATGATTTTGAAGTTCTTTCAGCTCTCTAGGGCACAGAATGAAAATGACAACTCCCCACTGAGTTCAGTGAAATTGAATCCTGTTCATGATTTGCTGTGGAAAAAGAGCTCATCATTTCTTGAAAAAGAAAGTTTTAGTTTGACATAAGTTCTGTGTGCGTGTTTTGAAAAACAAGGTTAAATTAAGGATTCTTTCCCCTGTGAAGAGTTAGCAGTTCATTCCTCAATATGACACATGTCCAATCCTTTTCTCAAAATCAGATGAACCTCTTCACTTCACTTTCCAGAGGGAAAGAGGGCAGATGATAGTGTTGTTGAGAAAGGGACTTTACATATATATAAAAGACAGAACTGAGATTAAAAACAACCACCTACTAGTAGTTTTTCACAAACATTTTTTGCAATTGTTAAAATAAACCTTCTCTCTTTCAGTATTTTATTGAGTTCTTGCAATATACTTCCAAATCTTGTTTATGCTACTGAAGGGAGATTTTTGCTCTATTGTGATCACAGAAGCTGAGAGAGGAGGCACTGAAAGATGTGATTTAGTTGCAGTACATGGTGGATTGTAGCAATTTGAGTTTGGAAATGTTGGGTTTTGGATTGCAGCTCCCCAAGCTCCCCAGCTATCATGGTCAGTGACCCAAAAGAAGTACTTTTTATAAGCTTTGAGCATCTGAAAATTAGTTATACTGCCTCTGATTACTAGTGCACTAGTACTAACTACTCCATCTGGGTCTGATTCACCAGGGTCTCAGAAGAGGTCTTTGGCACCTTGTGATGAAATATCTTTAATTAAAGAAGTTGACAGTTGAACCCAGGCTTTCTCTGAAGTGACTTGATCCTAGAAGGAAGCTTAGCCCTGGAAATACACTCATTTTCTTTAAAATGTTTCATATGGAATCACCACCATGTATTATTGTGACCTGGTTTGCTCATAAATGTTGCATTTGCTAAGACCAGTGCTGCAATACAAGGCAGAGTAGGATGACTAAGCAACAGCTATAATGAAATACTGATTGTATTGATCTCCTGCTTGACTGCAAGTATTCCAACTGGTTCCTATGAAACTGACAACCTGTCTGCAAGTTGTCACTTTTACCAACTGCTACCTTGTATGTAGTTCCTTCTTAAGTAAAACAATATTTTGTGAATTTTTTCTTCTCGGTTATGTGAAGGCTGATGTCCTGTTGGTGTCCTATGCACGTATACATTTCCTTGAATATGGTGTAGCATTCTTTTCACCAAATCATAATGCTCATATTTACTTGAACTATACCAATACAGTGTTATGCTTGCGGTGCTATTTCACATCTCTTATGCCTTGTACATTCCACATGGTTCATTATTGCTCATTGTGCATGGATCGTATAGTGCACTGTACATCAATGTGCATTGTGCATTTGGTTGTGCAACATCACAGTTCTCTAATGGAATGGCATAGAATAACATAACTTCATTAGCATAACATTACCCTATATCTCTTTGATATAGGACCTTAACCAAATTCAACTGTCTTTTTATGAATAGTTTCTCATTCACAGAATCTTATTATTGCATGCTAATTGTAGAAACCAGGCTTGTCTCTCTCCTGAACTATGAATTCTATGAACATAGACTCAAAACTTCTGGTTCTAGTACTATTTTAATAACAATATGGCATTATTGATGTTAGCTCTGGATGGGTAAAAAAGACTCTGGCAGTCCCAGGTTTTGTTCCCGTACAGCCTTTTCTTCATTATCGTTTTGGAGATTCTTACAATGTTTTCCTTATCCTGTAGAATTTTCTGGGAGCTCCTGGCATTATTAAAGACTTTTTTCCCCCACTTCTCAGGTTGGTGTAAATTAACCTGTTATCCCAAAATGTGGGTGCTAAAAGGGTCCAAAAGTGATGCCAGTACCTTCATTCAAAAGTGGAGAATAATTAGCTCAAAGTCAGGAGGCCTGTGAGGCCTCTGTTTACAGGGTCCTTGCAGGAAAGAACCAGCAAAAGAGTTTCAATTGTAAACTAAAAATGTGTTTTATAGGAAGAAATGCATGCAAGCTGCAAAGATCCAAGTACTCACACAAATATACAAGGACTAGCTGAAGGAAAAGGGATGAAAATGTGATAGAGGATTTTCAGGAATGAGCAGTGAGAAAAGCAGTGATGTGGCTTAGGAGGTAGGCACCTAATCGACTAAGGACAGTTTGCATTTGAGAACCAAACAGTCAGTGTGGTATTCAGAAAGGCGAGAGGCTGCACTGAACAGCCTGATATATTTGCCAATCAAACCATGCCAATTGTGGAGGGTATGCAGTGCCAGAACAAACCTAGTTTTCTGAAAAAAAGAATGGATTACTAGCTTGTCTGTGGCCCTTTCCACACCTTACCATTTTTCGGTGCTGGAGTGCGGGGATTGTGCGAGCAGCCTCCAGCGAGAGGCTCTTGTGTCCCCGCTGCTTCAGCTCCACATGAGCCACCTGCTCCTGAGCAGGTAGCGTGAGAGCCCTGCCTCTTCCTTCCACAGTGCAGCCTGGGAGTTTCCCAGGCTGCGCTGGGGCAGGAAGCGCGACCGCTGCAGCTCCGGAGGCTCCACACGCACGGCAAGTGTGCGTGGGACCCTGGAGCAATGTGCAATCATGCACCATTTTTGGCTGAAAGCCAAAAATGAAAAAGTGCACTAGCAGTGCCTGCCCTATCCTGGAGCGTTGCGCGATTGTGAGTGCATCGTGCAGATTGCTCCTCACAATCACACGATGCTCCAGGCACCCTTTCGCATGGGAAAGATAGCTATTGTTCCCAAGACACAGATTCAACAGAGATCAAACAATGGAAAGTGGACCGTTAGCACTTAAATAAAATGATCTTATTGCTTCACCAGTATATTGTTGCTAAAGCAATATAGCACTTTGATTATAACTCCTTAATGACGATGATGATGGTGGTGGTGGCTCAATGAAATTTTATGAAAATCAATTTTTTGAAATATTGCATGGGACTGTCACATAAGCTTGGTTCCTCTACCCCCTATATTGTTCAGAAGATTGAAGGTTCTTTGTCTTAAATCTTTTGTTCTGAGACTGTTCAGATTTTCTGGAATTTGTTATATTGGTCACTTAGGCTCACAAGTCTTATACAATAGTCAGATCAACAGTCATATCCCCTTAAGTATTTCTTAAGCCTTTGTCTATCAGGAAAATTAACAGGGAAACAAGTTGTAGCTTTATATTAATATTTATTTTCATAACACAGGTAACAGAGATAAACATGCTGTCCTCAGTGGCACAGCTTACATAGACCTTGAATCAGTCTAGGCATGCTTTTTGTAACAAGATGTACACCTCTTTTTCACTTCTCCTACCATGTCTATTTACAACTATTTCTACACCAGTATTTCTTTGGTATTAGATAATTAACTTAATCAGGAAAGGAATACAGCTTACCACAGATAAGAGTCTGGGTTATCAGCAAGAGTTGGGAAGGACACATTGGAGGGAGGGAAATACACAATATTTTCAAATAAGTCTCACAAGTCTGATCAGGAGGGCTTTAAATTGAGTTACTGGAGTGGGGAGACAGTATTCTTGAGGGTAGGAGTTTATCAAGTGCTGGAGATTATAGCCCAAATGTTATGGGGAGAACTGTGAAAATAGTAAAAGAATCCATCAGCACGAGGGAGAAAAACCCTAAATAAGCAGCTGGGGGAAAGACCCATGGTCTTAGATGTCTCCACCTTAATGCACAGAACATGGAAAATAAACAGGATGAACTTGAACTCATAGTATAGCAAAGTAAATATGGTATAATAGGCATCACTGAAACCTGGTGGATGAGTTTTACACGTGGAAGGTATCAACAGAGGGGTATAACTATTTCAGAGAAATAGACCAAATGGGAAAAGAGGAGGAGTAGCACAATATGTCAAGGAGGTTTACACCTGTGAAGAGATCTATGACTTAAATCTTGGAAGCCAGGCTGAAAGCAGCTGGATAAAAATAAAGAGGGAGAGAAACAATAGCAATATCATTGTGGGGGGTCTACTATAGACCCCCCAAGGCAGATCAAGGATGATACCTTCCTAGAACAGATGATGAAACATTCAGAAAGGAGAGATATAGTAGTAATGGGAAATTTCAGCTATCCTGATATTTGTTGGAAGTCAAATTTTGCCAAGACTGTCAGGTTCAACAAATTCCTCTCTTACCTTGCAGACAATTTCATTGTCCAGATGGTGGAAGAGGCAACAAGGGGAACAGCTATTTCAGATCTGATCCTACCTAGCAATGATGAACTGATTAATGGAATGGAAGTGGCAGGAATCTTAAGTGGGAGTGACCATGTTCAACTAGAGACAGGGCAAAGGGGAAGCCAATCACAGTCATATGTGCATTCTAGAGTTTAAGAAAGCTGACTTCAGTAAACTTTGGGAAATAATGAGATTGATTCCATGGTCAGGAATACAAAAGAGAAGGGAGTTCATGATGGATGGGAGTTTCTTAAAAGTGAATTAATGAAGAAATAATTCCTAACAATTCCAATGAGGAAGAAAAAGGGAGGTGTCAAAAGAATCCAGGACTGATATCTAAAGAACTTTCAACTGAGTTAAGATTTAAAAGGAACGTGTATAAGAAACAGAAAAAGAAAGAAGAAATCACCAAAGAGGAATTCAAACAAATAGCCAGCAAGTGTGGGGAGAAGGTCAGAAGAGCTAAAGCACAGAATGAGCTCAGGCTTGCTAGAGAGATTAAAAACAATAAAAGGGGCTATTTTTGTTATGCCCGTAGCAAAAGGAAGAAGAAGGAAATGGTAGGGTCACTCTGTTGAGAAGATGGCAAAATGCTAACAGGGAACAGTGAAAAGGCAAAACTGTGCAACAGCTTCTTTGCATTTTCTTCTCCCCAAAGGAAAATAGTGCTTAACCTGGGGAAAATGGTGCAGTTGGGGAAATACAGCACAGTATAGGTAAAGAGATAGTATTTCTATATGTGGGGCATATTAGGGAGTTGGCTATGTTTTCTCTGGAGAAAAGAACATTAGGAGGTGACATGATAGCCAAGGATGTCATATGGGAGATGGATCAAACTTGTTTTCTGCTTCTCCAGAGACTGGGGCCTTTCTACCCTACACTGTTATAGTGCTATTATTCCACTTTCAACATCCTATGGAATTCTGGGGTTTATAGTTTACTGAGGCCAAAGAGCTCTCTGGCTGTGAATTCTAAATGCCCCTGCCTACAGTGAAAACCCTAGGATTCCATAGGATATTGAAAGTGGAATAATAGCACTATAACAATGTAGTGTGGGAAGGCCCTAGGGCACAAAGCCATGGTTTTGTGGATAAGACATTCTACCCATATATTGGGAAGAATTCCTGGTGGTAAGAGCAGTTTGACAGTGGAGTACACTGCCACAGAGTACGGTAGAATCTCCTTTTTGGGAGGTTTTTATACAGACCTTGGGTGACCATCTGTCAGGGATACTTTGATTGTGTATTCCCGCACGGCAGGGGGTTGGATTCTTTGGCCCCTGTGGTTTCTTCTAGCTCTGTCATTCCGATTCTTTTATTCAATTGCTTTTTGAAGCGGTAGCCAAGAGGTGGATCTGCTTTGCTGCAAATAAAATTTGATGCTTTGCTGCCTCAGAAGATTCTGTTTTATACCCTACTCAAACTCTATTTTGCCAATCAAGTAAGAGCTCTCAACTGTATCACATTTACATAAATTTCTTTGTTGTCCAATCAAAATGAAGATCTTAGATATATTGCAAGCCAAGTACAAATGGAACTTGGTAGCCTTCTAATCTTATTGGGTCAGGCAATAAACCTGTACTAGTTATAAGCTAGTCGTTACTTTCATTTCCATTTAAGCATTCAAGGTTATCTCGGTTATAATCAGGTTGGCTACAGGCCTGGAACTAGCATATGTCTATTCTCCAAACACAGTGTTATTTAGCAAGCAAACCTTCCACCTCCAGGAGCTTAAATTAGGCAAACATAGCAGCAAAAATCAGTGCAGCCTGTAACTACCAGATCTGACATGTGATCAGTTGGAAGGGAAAGGAGAAAGACACCAGGAAGGGAAGGAAACCCACCATATTTCAAGATGGAACTGGATGCACACCAGTGAATATGAGAGTGCAATCAAAACAAAAAGAACTGGAAACTCTTGATACTTTGAAACAGTCTGATTGAGCTCTCACTTAATAGACACTTCTGCATAAAATGTAGGCATCACATATAATCAAGTACAGATAGATTGCTACTGAATAATCAGATCTAGGCAAATAACTGAATGTGAGAAGTGGACTAGATATCAACACACAGAAAAGTGGGGAGCTGATGAATTATAATTAAATGACTAAAAATGAAACATTGTGGGAAAAGAAACCTGCTCATCTAATGGGGCTTTCTTCCTTTCAGAAGGAAAAAAAAAGCATTAGGATGCAAAGGACTGGAATTTAGGAAAAGATTTGTTTGGACTAGAATTCGGGATTCACCAAAGCAAGACAACAAGTAGCCTAAAACTCAAAACTCTTTCAGTGTTGCTGATCCTGGAAAAGTCAACTTGCAAAACACCACTGACAACAGTACTAATCTTATTTTATTTTATTAGTCTACATGTGATAAAACCAGTGACAACCCTTGACCTGCCAGCAAATTATTTCAATATCCCTTCCAAATGCATTGTGCTTGACCAGCTATCTTAAAGTCATTCCATGATAGAGCTGTAAAGGTGACTTACAAAACCCCTCCTCTTCTTTGCCTCTACCCAATATTTTACATTGGGGGGAACTAACAAATGGAGATATACTTTGCTAATTTCATTTTTTAAGGAAGCAATGAGTAATTTTAGACATTTTCCTCCTCTTTGAGAATGTCTTCAAAAATTGTGTAGTTGTTGAAAACTATTGGCAGTTTGCAACCTATTCTGCACAAAATTTGGACATGGTATTTTTGCACAGAAAGTAGCCTCTTCTGTACAAGTAAAAGCATTTTATGCGCACTGAATAATATTTTTGTACAGAAATATTGTTTTACATGCACAAAAAGCTGTAGTTGGAGGCTCATTCTGTTCAAAATTTGCACATAGCATTTTTTTTTTTCAGAAAATGCAGTTTCTTTGCAGGAAACATACTTTTTCTGCAGCACAGAAAATGTTATTTTCTGTGTGGAAAATTATGTTTCTGTGCAAAAACACCATGTGCAGATTTTGCACAGAATAATTCTAAAATTATGAAGACTCTCATTAGTCTAGCATTCTTCTTATCATGGTTGATGGGTTTTCAAGAAATTATGGCCGAGATTCTGCATTGTCAGCTGTTGCTATGATGATAGAGGCCCTACCTTCTAAGGTGATCAGCACCCCAGTAGAAGGGTTTCCAAGGCACTGCAGATTGGGACACTGAAAAATGATGCATGCAGTGCTTTTCCAGTTGTGTGACATGTTGAGATGGTCTGTGGAGAGACCCCTCAATGTTCTGCCATAGATATTTGCATCAGTGCACCTGGCAACTGGGAGAACAATGCAGTTGTAATTTTCCAATGCCCTGCTTTGCAGCATCTCAGAAAACCTTCAGGTGTCTGGCTTAAGAAATAGGTCTTTGGGATGATATTCAGCCATAAACATTCATCTTCATAGCTGCAAGATGATAGGTCCAACTTATGATCTCAGAAATATTAAGCAGAATGTCATATTTTTGAATATTCTTTCCATTCCTACTACCAACACCTTGTTGGAAGCTGTGAAGTAGGTCAGTAGCTCCTGGAACAGTATACTTCACTCCAGCTTCTCCTGGATCAGGCCTGCTTATTTCAGAGTCTGAAAGGGATGCACATCCCTACTGGAAACATAAGGTAACAAGTCAGAAGGGCCACCTGGTTTTTTTTTTTCTTTTTTCTGATATACTTAGCACTCAGACTCAGACATTAAGTTAAAATTATCTGAAAACAGAAAGTGATTTTTAAGTGTATATAATAAGAGAAGAACAGGTCCCACTAGGACCTGAAAACTGACGTCATGAAGTAGCTTTATGTCGTCATTTTGTTCACTGTAAGACTCCATACTAGTTCAGATCACCTAATGAAGGAAAAAGAAAGCCTTAAAAAAAAAGAGGAGAAGAAGAAGAAGGTTTGGGTTAGGAAAAAAAAGTGCCAAACAGTAGAAAAATGGTGGAAGTTTGGGGAATTTTTTTTTATATTTTATTGCATCTCCCCAGAGCAGTTTTTGCCTCAGACTTTGTTAAAAGTGAAAATCCAGTTCAACTTTAATGTTTTCCAGTTGAGGAAAAATTGCGGACAGCAGCTGATATCAAAACGTACCATTCATTGCTACTTTTTTAAAAGGGACTTTTTTTTAAGGTTCCCTCACAGAAGCAAAGTCATTAGAAGCTCAGGCACATAGCTGCTTGTAGAAACATTCATTTCTTACAGTCATCATAAAAGTCTCTTCTGCCCACTTAACAGACAACACACAGAGAACACTGCATTCTCAATAGTATCATTACTCTTGTTTCTCTGAAATCCTCACTGCTTTGCTTTCTAAAGAGATGAGAGAATACTTCCTCAAAAAGGAGAGGAAAATAAATACCCAAGCAGATTGTTTGTCACTCCACAGAGACGAGCCCATCATAGGAAGAAAGCAGAATATCAGAGGCCAAATGAAAAACAGCATCTTACGTTGGAATAATGACCAAATGATATCGAAAGCCAAAATACAGAAAGACAAGCAGCAACAAGTAGTTTTTAGGGAAAAAAACTTTATTAGAGCTGGTGGTGTCATTAGCAGTTGATTTCTATGGTGTCTACTCAGAAATAACTGCCGCTGAGTTTATTGCAAATTAGTCCAATGTAGGTGGGTAGCATTGTGGACTAAAATAATTTATAATTTTATTAAAAATATATTAAGTGCTACACAAAAAGAGTGCCATACAATAAAATGAAATACTATACAATGGTGCTGAACACGTATACAAAAGAAAAATATCTCAGGAGCAACTGTCAAGAGCAAACCAGCCAGCAGTCAGGAAATCCTTTCGCTATATTTTAATTAGTTGATGAAGAATGCATTTTGCAAACCAAAGAACACATTTTGCAAAACAATTTTTCCTTGGCAGTTCCACAGAGACTGAGACTAGTCAGTATTGCATACCTACTAGGATGTCAGTACTCAGCTAATTCAAAGAAAGACAAATAATGGCTGCTGTTTTCTCCTTGCTGCAAAAGAAAATGAATGTTGCTATACAGTTTTTGCCTGGCATCTGCACATTCCAAAGTGTTTCTAGAAATTATTTTCTACAGAAATTTGTGTGGGATTTTTAAATGACAATTATGGTGTGTTTTTTTCCCATTCCTCATGTTTTCCTTGAAATATGTTTTGTTTAGTTGTTTCATTCTTTTGCATGTTAATGGATTTTACTCAACAAAACCATGATTTTTGCACAAAAATCTGGTTTGTTTGTTTTTTTGACACTGCATGAAAATGTTTTGTATGAGTGTATAACCCACAATTTTCACACATATGCATGCACATACTTTACACAAACACATGGGCATATGTGCAAAATTGGTGAGAGTCTTCTTTGAAAAAATACCAATAATTGTGCACACAAAGCTTACATAGATTTCAGAAGAAAGTGCCCACTGGCAACATTAACATTTGCAGCCAAGGAAATTATTAAACTTCCCCTCCCTCTCAGTGTGTGGGCGAGTTGAATAAACAATGGATGTATCTCTAATTTAATAATTAAGTAAATTAATGGATGTCCCCAATTATTTTTTTTTAAAAAGAAACAAACAGGTGCTAGCTGTGTCTTTCACATAACATTAATTTTGATTCCAAGAAATAGAACAGGAAGAAACCAAGGAAATTGTATGTGTTGCTTGGTAATCCACTTTGTGAACAATTTGTTCCCTGACATGAAAAGAAACCATTTTTCCCAGGATTCCAGTTTTTTAAAAAAAATGTTTACTTTGTCACAAATTCTGTCTCCTAGCATCAATTTGGTGTGCATGCAGATTATGACCCTAGAGGTAATTTGTTATCATTTATTAGCTAATTCAAAGTTGATTAATTATTATTGCCATTTCATATCTGATAGGAAGTTTATTTTGGAAAGATCTTTGCCTTGCGCCACTCAGTTCTGTATTCGCAAGTATTAATGTTGCTCTGTCCATTGGAAGATATAGACAGAGATATGTTTCCATACCTTAAACAAAAATATCCACAGAAGAGAACCATTAAATAACTGCTCCACAGAGCTGATGCAATATGCATCTTTTCTAGAATTGCAGAAAGTAAAAGAATAATTTTCAAATGAATATTATTTACATAAAAATTAGATTAACCCCTCCTTTAGGCCTATTTCTGAGCTGAAGATTCTGAAATAAATGTCTGATGGTTAGACAGTGTATATTTTAAATGTATCTATTTGTGTGAAAAAAAGGACATTTTGTGGACTATTTAACACAATTTATGTTCATAGAGGATCTTTCCTGAGTTACGTAGCACAGATGTTTCTATAATTGTGATACATTTGGTAAATTTAATATTCAATTGAGCTCAAAATTTCTCGTTTCTTACCCAGAGCTGCAGTAGTTTCAAATCTGCTTTAGATACAGAGTATTTTATAATGACTGTTTCTCCAACTCAAGTTCTTTTTTTCTAATGTGAACTGGCAGGTTTGCTTGTCTATAAAGACATATAACCCATCAATTCTCAAGTTTTAATATGTTGAATATTATATAGTTGGAATTCTAAATTTAAGTCTTTCTGTACTATAAGAAAATATAATTCCAGATAGTAGAATTCTAAGCTTGTAAGTGGAAGCCTTCTTCATCATTAATCATAACAACATAGTGTTACATGTTCTCTGTGGACATTATCTGTTCACCTTAGTGTTCTTTGCTTCTCCTGAACTGATTACTGATTAATTTAATGGTTTTCATTACTGTGAAGATTTCAGTGGATTTATGTTCAAATAAGAGCCAATATGGCACAGTGATTTGAGTATTGGACTATGACCCTGAAGGCCAGGATCTGATCCCTGCTTGGCCACATGGAAACCCAGTGGGTGATCTGGGGTGCTTCACACTCTCTCAGCCCAGAAAACCCTGCAATAGGTTCACCTTAGAGTCACCATAAGTCAGAAGTTACTTGAAGACACACAACAACAACATGTTCAAATTAGGTTTTCATTTTTAATCTGTTTTTAATCATATTAAACATCATGTGCACTATTATTGTTTTTCTAGCTGAAAAGCAGGAATAAAATGTAAATAAATAAATAGCTTAAACTGACCAAAAATTAGTAGAGTAGTACCTATTATCCTCTTTAGTAAGTGTGGACAACTTGTAGCTTTCCAGATGTTGATGGACTGCTATTTCCATAATCTTTCAAAAGTTACCAATCTAGATGAAGAATTTGGTACTGAAGTCAAACAAGTGTTGCAGCCTTGCTGTATAAATATCTCTTCAGAAGCACAAATTGTCTTGCATAGTTATAAGCTAACCTGATACATGTTCATATATTAGTATATCACAGCAAACCAATTGTATTTCACCCAACCTATCTGCTTCTCACATTGTTTTATGAAAAAATTAATACCAGATAAAGGACACAGACTAATGCTAACTAATCATTACAAGCTCCAGTCTCTTCTTGTAATGATATTAAATACTATGTAGATTAAACGATGCACAGCTTAAAACCAACGACATCCAATCAATATATGTCAATACCTGTCCTAGAATGGTTTTACATGAAAAAATTAAACTCGTTCATTTTAACTAAATGATATATGTTGCAAAGATTGATTAAAATTTGGAAACATCTACATAAATACAGTTATCAATCCTGCTTGAGCCAGTGTTATTAAACACATGATGGTGATATGTTACAGCTTCTGAACAGATATAAGCTACAATTAGCAGCCTTTGAATGTTCATGTCACATGAATCAAGTAGTCCTAAAGCACGCAAAAGCATATACTGGAAGTTTATTATTATAAGGAATGTGTTCTCTGCTGAAATACAAAAAGGAATGACTTTAGGAAGATATAGGATGAAGGGTTCATGCTTTACTCATTTCAGAGTATCGTTGCATTCCTTATAAAGAAGAAAATAACCTGTCTGAGGATACTCCTAGGGTCTACAAGACTAGTTGAGTGTCAGACAACATCAATGGCTGTTAGGGACTTGGCTTTCACCAGCTTATAGCAGTAAACTTACTGCAACAAAATTACTCAGAAAAAGAATGGGCTTTTGGAGAATCTTTCAAATAGGGTTTTGAAATACATAGAATCATTTAATTGGAAGGAACTCCAACGTCCTTTACTCCAATCCTGTGTTAGCAGAGGAATCCACTGCAGATTCATGCTTGAGAACTGATCACCTAACCTCTGTTCTAAAATATACAGTGAAGTAGAGTTCACCAGTTTCTAAAGTAATCTATTCCACTGTAGAGAACCTCATCATCAGGAAGATCTTTATTTGGAACTTCCTTTCTTGTAGTGAATCTACTGGTTTGTTCTAGTCTCCAGGCTGAACATATACAGCTCCTTCAATTTTTCCTCAACGAGCTTCAATTCCAGATTTTTTAGTATCTTGATTCACCTTCTCTGTACATGTCCTAGCTTATAAGTGCCCTTTTGAAATGGCAGTACCCAGAGCCTGATACAGTATTTCTAGTGGGGTCTAACCAAAGCAGAATAGGGTGATACTACTAGTTCTCTGAATCTAGACACTACAATCCTTTTGAGGCAGTCTAGAATTGTATTGACCTATTTGCCATCACATCAGACTGTTTATTTTTGTTAAGCTTGTGGTCTCCAAAGAACACTCAAACTTTTTGACAGGTACTGTTCTAAAGCCAGACATCACCCATCTTGTATTTATACATGTTATTTTTCTTGCTTCTTAAGTCAGTATGGAATCTTTAACTAATGCATAATATATCTTGTAGTTTGGTTGAAGCAAGCCAGATAGCACACATTACGCTTTTTTTGGCTCAACAACATTAGCTTCAGGGTCCAATCTTAATGGCTGCTGGTGACATTCAAAGGCCTACACCAACTTGAGCAAAGTGCAATCAGTGGACTACATAAATCCCGTCTAGGACTTCAGTGTTACCACCTCCAACTTCCCCAATGTCTCCATGTGCCTCCCACATGAAGGAATATAATTCTCCTGAAGCTGAGAGAGTGTGGCATTTCAAAGAATCTGTCAAATTTGCCCCCTTCCATGGATCTGATGGAGGTCTTAAACAGTCTTCTTAGAAACCACTAGTGAGCAGTCAGTCAATTTTTCCGGGCAACTCCCTTTGTCTGTCTGTCCTCTCTCTCTCTCTGTATGTGTATGTGTGCTGGGAATAGGGCCACTGGTGTGGAATGAAGCCCTCCTGGGTCCTGAGAAAGGTGAAATTTTAAAGTTATGCCATATGTAGCCTTCATTTTTCCTCAACAATGTGGGTGAGAAACTTCTAAATATGCTGTGATTGTGGAAATGAAAATTGGGCTTTTTGGTATTCTGGCACCTGATCTGTGGAATATTCTTCTTTATAAAGAAATTTGATAGTAATATTTCCACATTTAAGGTAATTTCTATACGTTTCCTGATGCCATCATCCTCTGGTCATGATCCTGGCAGCACCTTTGCCAGGAAGGGAGAGTAATAGGAACACTCCCCTCTGCACTCATCCAGTTCCCTGTGGAATGGAGTTTGAAGGACATGTCTCTTCCTTCTGTGGGACAGCTGGGTTCTTTCCCATGCTGCACTGTGGCAGGAAGCACCTCTATTGCCCTTTCTGACCTTCTGCATGGTGGGTAAGTATAGAAGCACTGCATGATTGGAGGTCATTGATAGAAAAACTCCATCAATTATTTACCCCACAATCACAATGGTTAGTGACAGGAGAAGGGCGGGACCGTGATGACATCATGCAGAAGTATCATCATGGTCCCACTCCGCTCTCATCCCCATGCTGAGGTGCAGTTGTAATGCAGAAAGGGATTGAGACTGCTTTTCCAGAAAGTAATTCTTACTGGTTAATAGTAATTGGATCCACCATCTCTCTATTGGGGCTGGTTAGGAAAACTTTGTTATGTTATAAGCTGGTGATATTGAATTTTTACTACATTTAAGGAAGATTATGTTATAATTGTGTGTGTGTGTGTGTATTCACTATCATCTAAGATTCACAAACTCACAGGCAACTGTAGCCTGAATACTATTGGTTAGTTTCAACTATAATAGATATATTGAATCAATGGTGGGTCAATAGGTTGGTAAACTAAATTGTTTCAATGGATCTACTGAAGTTGGAACTAATAATGAACATTAGGCCTTCATTCCACTGAATATTTTTTTTTAAACTGCAGATCAAGAAGTCCCTTCAGATACCTTTGCAGCGTGGGAGACATTACAGATTGGTAGTTCTAATTATATTTATGAGGAACCTCTATAAGAGTAGATGCAACTATTTGATTGCTTCCTGTTATACTGGCATAGGAATGAACTAAGCTATTGTCCTTTTCTGTGTGTTGTTGTACAGTTGGGAAGTATTATATTCTGGACTTAATAGTTTTGCAGTAAGATGGAAATGTCTCTTTAGATCAGGGTTGAGAGAAGTATGGCTCATACGTCACATGCAGCAATTGGGGGGCTATTTTATGGTCCCTGAAGACCCTCTCCACTCATGCCCTCTCCAAAATTTCTTTTTAAAATATTGTTCTTTTTGTCAAAATGGTCTAAAGCAATTCAGAACTGCTGACAGATGTGGCAGTTTTGCCCCAAGTACCTTGTCATCCCCCCACACAATATTTTAAAACCTCTATCCCACCAATGACCAAAAATTGGCTGCTGTTGCCACCTCCTCCTCCCTCTCTTACCAGAAGGAGGGAAAACATGAATTAAAATGGTGGCCATAGTGGTTGTGTCACCATATCTTTCCTGAACATAGATGTAATCTGATTTCAAAAATTAAACAGGATTAGATATGGTTAACACTTGCCTGAAAGACCACCTGTGACTATTAAAGTTTTGTAGGCACAATGAAATAATCCTGCATAGAACCTTAGAGAACTCCTGCAAGTAAGAACTGGCGATACACTACTATATGGATCAATGCTCTGACTCATTATAAGATAGCTTCTTATTTTCCTCCACACTTAATATCATGCACATTGTAATTGCCACCTTGAGATCTTATTCTCTTTTGATTTAAGTAGTATTAGAAGAAGAATCTCCAATTCATTCTTTCTTGGATTTTCTTCCAGGTACTAATGGAACATGAAAGCTAATTTAATTGTACTTTTAATTTTGGATCACCAAGTTTGTAACAGTTCCTGATTTTAACTTTGGCCATTTCTGCCCTATAGTGTTACAGTGCTATTATTCCAACTTTCAACATCCTATGGAATCCTGGGGTTTGCAGTTTGGGGAGGGGCATTTAGAATTCTCAGCCAGACAGCTTTTGGCCTCAGTAAACTAGAAACCCCAGAATTCCATATGATGTTAAAAGTGGAATAATAGCACTATAACCGTACAGGGCAGAAATGCCTTTGTTGTAAGCCTCCTTGGGTTCCTTGTCAGCTGGAGGAAGATATTTAAGCAAACAAACACACACCAGAAGATTTTCCCATATTTTCCTTCTCCCAGATGCTGGTGGTCCATCATGTTTTTTTGACTAGGCTTAGATGCAATCTCATAATACAGTGCAAATAGAACAAAAAATCTTATGGAACCTTGAAAACAAGCACACTTTATTATGTTTCCTATAGGCAAAGTGGGCTATAGACAACAAAAGTGGGCTGTACAGAACAACAACAAAGAAGTATATTATTTTCAGTTCTACCGCTCTTTGTGTTACAGTTCAGTATGTATAATATGTTCATTCTTTATACTTACAAAGTGACAATATTTATACTTACAAAGTGTCAAAGTGACAGTCTTGTTTTATGATACTTGCTATAAGGATTTTAGTCCAGTGTACCATTTTTTTTCTTATATATATTCTGATATCTGGAATAAGACAACACAGCAATCAAACCAAGTCTGTAACAGGAAATCATTTTTAAAATATTAGGTTTTTGAATACAACTTTATCTCAGTTTTTGAAAAATATTCCTTCTGATATTGGCGATATAATCTTGGACTGGTAAAAACTGGCTGTGTTTATATGTCAGAGACTGGCTCTAGAGGATGGGCAATTAGTATAATAAAAACACATTTTGAATTTTGCCAAAGCATGTGCAGCATGAGAGAGTCTGACAGCACTCTAGCCAAACATTGGCACAGCAGGTGTCACTGCTGGTTTCCAGATGATGCGCTTCTTTCTCCCAAAGACAGAAAGAGAAAGAGAGGGAGAGAGATTTGCTTGTAGACTAGAAAAGGCCACTAATGGTACTGTAAGACTCAAGGTTGTTCAGCAAGCAAGAGACATTGAACATATGCTTCCATATGATGGCAATTCCACACAGAGACAATTAATATAAGCTACTTTGGATCACCCTGACCACTTGAGGAACCTCTATGTCAGTCCCATCAGCTGGAAGGAATACATGGCTCTGATATGAGGTCCCTCCAAATTATTTAGATAATCAGTTTGAAAAGACTGGATAAGCAATGTATTTGGAGACACTTGCATATGTGTAAATGAAGGATTTGGCTGGTTCAGGTGTGTAACTTCCTGCTTAAGAATAAGAGTATGAAGGAGGGGGATGAAATCTGCTGTGGTACATTTTGAACATGTCAGTGAAACAGAGATCGCAGGGTCAGCATCACAGGTTGGCATTCTTGTCCCCCTGTCAGTGCCTAGCAGGAGCTACTAGAATCACTTTCTTTGCCTTGGCTTCTATGGAGATACATGTTGTTGTTGTTGTTGTTGTTGTTGTGTGTCTTCAAGTAGTTTCTGACTTATAGTGACCCTAAGACAAACCTATCATGGGGTTTTCTGGGGCTTGACAATGTGACACATCCAAGGTCACTCAGCGGGCTTTCATAGCTGAGCAGAGAATCAAACCATTAAACCATGCTGGGTCTCCATGAATATAGATACCTGTGATAACTGAAGCCCCTGCCAGAGCTGCTGCTGCTGAGGTCCCTGTTGCTCAGGGTGGAGATGACCAGCAGCAGCAGCAGCTGTTGGTCCCTGTTGCTCTGGCTGGAGATGAGTCCTGCAGCTCAGGAGCTCCCCTGCTGCCATGGATCAAGCAGGCGCGGATGTTCCTCTGCCTGCTCCTTTAGAGCAACAGGGATCCGATTCTGTGCCTGCTCCTTTGGAGCAACAGGGATCCGATTCTGAAGAGGCTCTGGAGCCTGGGTCAATAAGCCCCCAATCAAGGTGGAGACTCAAGAGGGCTGTGCAAAGGGAGGCTTCCTTGGCTAAGTTTAAGAAATGGTGACTGGACACACCTGTGCCTTGGGTTATATAACTGCCTGCCTGGAAGCTTCCCTTTGCTTGTGGCAAACTTCTTACAAGCCTGCCTCTTGCCTGTTCTTTGCTCCCAGCACCTGCTACCTTGAATTGATCTCTGGACTCTTGACCCTTGGTTTTTGGAACTCTGACTATGGTTTTCACTTGTCGCTCTGGTAAATGAACTTCCTTGTGTAAAGTGTGTGCTTGTCTCCTCCTGGTGGGACTTTGCTGGCTCTTCCATTCCCTTCTCTGGGCTGGCTCGCCACCCAGGTCTCTGACCTTGACAATACCACATATGAGCGTGCACACACATATTTAATATGGCCATCCAGACTGTGCTGAATGATGGGGTCTAGCCTCTGGGGATAGCAAAAATACTTGATGATTCAGAAACAAACAAATAAAAAGCTTCTTAGGAAACCTGCAAAGAAAACTCACTCCAAACCCTTGGCCATTACAGAGCTGTGTCACATGGCACAGGAAGAGGGTGAGATTCTGTGCAGACAACTTAGCTAATATGCAGTTCCTCCCTGCTGTGAGTTTGTTTTCTAAAAAATAGGTTTTGAAGATATTATCACAGCCAGGAGCAACAAAAGGATGAATTTTTTTTCTTTCTTTGGGGGAATGCATTTAACAAAGTATTGCATCTTCAGTAGCTGTCCAAACATATTTTCCCACTGTGCCTCTGCAGTAGATTCTGAAGCATTCTGGGAAATTAAAATGGTGACTAAACTGCTCAAAACATTGCTGCTTGATTCTTCCAGATGAGCCTGAAGAGGTCCATCAACAGTGGGCACAACAATGACAACACACTCAAAGATCAAATTCAGAGATATGTGTGTGGTTTGTTCTAATTCTTCATAATTCTCTTTTGTGTACACAGACAGCAACCATCTGTACCATGAAGTCTGCCTCAATGCTTGGTTCCTTTTTGCTGGATTAGAACAATTATGGAAACAAAAAAACATGAGGCACATGGAGGAGTAAAGGTATTTGCAAATGTTTCTCTACATTCTGGATGATCCAGCTATGTCTTTCTCAAGAAAGAGTTGCTGAAAGACTTAGAGAACTATCTCAACTCTGGCAGTGCTTCCAAAGTGGATAGATGATATTGTCCCTCTGAGGACAGGAGTTTTACTGCCTTTGACAACAGATACAATTGGTTGTAGGTAGAGTTCCCAGTCTCTCTCCATATAGGCTGCAAGTGATAATAATGCAATGTTTTCCAAAGGACACCATTATGATGCCAAACTGTTATAGAGAGAAATATCCCCTCCTCATTCCTTCTATCTACCAGCAGGTTTTACCACTGGGATGCAGGTATCTGATTTTCCAGACTATTTTACTGTAGAAAAAAGACATAGAAGGAAACACTTATAAGGTCTAAAACTCTTTTAAATGTAGTGCAACTACTTTTAGACATAATACAAGGAAAAACATGTATTTTCTAGGCATCAAAAAAGCAGAAGAATGTTCTTTCAAAATGATATGAGAAATATTATTAAAACTGTCCTCTTCAGAGATCTGAGAAAAGTAGTAATTGTCACATGGAAACCTTACAAACATAAGGAAAATGGACAAAATTAATTCATATAGGCAGGTAGCATTTCAGAACAGAAAGAACATGTTATAAATACATTCCAGTGTCTTACTAGACTGAATTATCAAATGCACAGAATTATTTAAACCATTCAAAATATTTATGTAAGAAATCAAAAAAAGAGATAATCCATGCCCCAAGAAATACCCATAATTCAAAAACTACACTTCAAATATTAAAGCTTGTAACAAATCCTTTCCTGCAACACAGCTTCTTTTCCTTATAATAGATTATTTTCCTAGATAACTGACCTGGAGCAACTCAAAGGATCCAGTTGAAATTAGAGATGAACAGTAGTGATATATGGTTTTTCAGAGCACGTCAGGTACATCACTTCTGTTACAAAAGTGATAATCTCCATTGGTTTGTGATCCTGACAATACACAGGTTGCATGAACAGAAGGTGCATGTGAAGCTTCATCGAAGCTTGGGAAAATTTAAAATAATGTGTTGTTAGAACCGCGTTATTCTTGCATCACGAACAGTATTTTCACTTCTGTGCTTTAGCAATCATAATTCCTCAGGGAGCTTCCACCATGAAACTCTTTGCTTTTCCATTACTTCTATTTGTCAGCAAAGCACTGCTTCTTCAACATTAGAGGAATTCCCTATATACACTTCAGAGTGACCCCAATATTAAACTGGTTTAAGTTATTCCTATTACTTTTCTTTTTTGTCTTCTACTTGCATGCAAGATGCTTATTGTTGATCTTCTTACCAGATTCTATCAAAAGTAGTGGTGGGCCTTATGCACTCCTCAAAAACTGTGTAATGATTTTGGCAGGAAAATTTTGAAAACACTATTATAGGTGTCAGTGTAGTCTTGAGGTCAACTGAATGAAATATCATAATATGGCCAAAAAAAAAAAAAAAAAAACAAATGGCAAAAAGTGCCCAGTTATTAAAAAATAAATCCTTTTGTTTCACAGATTTACCTGATTGATTGATTGATCGGCGTGTTTTGGTGGGAAAAAATACCAATGAAATCAATGGGACATCATGCTAAGTGTTGAGCAGTTATTCTCTGATCCCCCTCCCTCATATACCATTGCATGTCTTCCTAACTTATATTTGGCTTTCAAGTGAAATATCTTTGTTTTTTTGAAACATATTTATTCTTATTTCACCATTTTCCTGAAAAATCAGAAATCATTTGATGTGAGTGAAATGGATCTGAAATTATCTATTTTGAGCCAGCCCTGGATGAAAAACAGATACAGGGGTGATCTTCAGAATAGCACATATCTGGATGAAAAACACTCCACGATCACTTACAGGTTACAGTTAAAGTATGTAGTGCATTAGTGTTGTGCATTAGTGTGCACAAAGAATATCAGGAAATCATCTCTTACTGAGCAACAACTGATAAAAACCCAGTGGTGAAGAGCTGAGTTAATCCAGCACTGGTATTTTTGAGGTTGATAATGTCAAGGAGATAATTAAATACTGGTCAAATCTCATCAAAGACAAACTGCACAGCATCCTAGTAAACATTTTGCATTTTTCTCTTGTAACATTGGGGGATTATTTTAAGCTATTTTTAAACTATATGAATCATATAAATTATGTAAATTATATTTAAGCAATTTTAACCTATTTTACTTTAAACTATATACAAATATATAGTTATGCTTAAATATTTCAACAAAGACATTGACTGAGAAATGCCAGATGTCTAAGCTAGGTTCAGAAAAGGAAGAATAAGCTAAGTTCAGAAAAGAAAGAAGCACTAGGGATCATCTTGCAAACATATGTTTACTAAATGGTGTGCACCAAGGAATTCCATGGGAATTCCTGTGTCTTACAGATTACAGAAAAATATTTCATTATGAAAATAATGCAAAACTTAGAATTGCTGTTAAAGAAATAAGTATGCCAAGTATTTAATTGTCCTTATGCATAACCTGTATTCAGGACAATAGGCTACCATCAGGACCAAATATGGAGAACCATAATAGATTTCAATTGGCAAGTGATCAGGCAAGGCTGTATTCTATCACCCTATATGTTTAACTCACACATTGAGTATATTATATGAAGAACTGGATCAGACTGGGAAAAAGGAGGCATGAAAACTGGAAGAAGGAACATCAACAACCTTAAATATGCAGATGATACCATAGCAAAGATTTGGAGTGACTTTTGAAGAAAGTCAAGGAAGAAAGTACAAAGGAAGGGTTAACTGGACATTATGAAACCAAAAATAATGACCACAGACACAACTTTAAAGTACTGTAGATAATGAAGGCATTGAAATAATTAAAGGTCTCCTATACCTTGGCTCAGTCATCAATGAAAATGTAGACCAAGATAACAGAAGAAGACTGGGATTTGGAAGGGCAGCTGAAGAACTAGATACAATCCTAAAGTGTCAAGATATAGCATTGAATACCAATGTCAGGATTGTCCATGCCATTTTATTTCCAGTTTCTATATATGATTTTGAATGCTGGAGAGTGAAAAAAAGGTAATTGGGAAAAGAATAATCTGTTTTGAAATGTCATGCTATAAGAGAGTTTCACAGACACCTTGAATTGTCAAAAAGACAAATAAATGGGCATTAGCGATAGTATGTGAACTGTCCCTAAAAACCAGTATGACTAAACTAAGGACCTTTCCACACGAGGCTGGTGAATCAGTTCGTGCCATTTCTTATTGGATTTTCTGGGCTCGAAACAAGGTGGAGTTTCCCTCAATTCCTTCCGCACAGCTACTGCGTATGTTCCATTCTGATTCGGAGGACTGCGAGTTCATGAATCCACACTGCCTCCACTGTGGCTACTCCTGCTACTCCTCTCACCCCGCCCTGTCTGCTGTGATTGGCTTTTTTTTTTTTTTGCATAGTTTAGTACATCATTGCATACGTGTGTACGTCCATACTACCCCCTGGCCCCTTCCCTGAGCCCTCCCCTGACCACCAATTTACATTGGTGCGAATGTACGTGTACCACTGTGAAAGTATGAATTGGATCGATCTGGAAAATTGGAAAACCAATGTCTTCTGATTTTCAAATAGCGCGTTTTACCACCACATGGGGGTGCATTTAGTCGGAATTACATGTGGAATGAAGATACATAAACCAAACCTAGTCCGCTCCAACATGCAGAAGACCTCCACAGAAGATGCATTGGCTTGCCTTAATAACCACGTGTGGAAAGGGCCTAAGACTGTTCTACTTTGGACATATCATCAGGAGACTGTACTCATTGGGAAAGACAATAACGCTTGGAAATTTGGAAGGCAGTAAGACAAGAACAAGACCTTATTACAAGTGAATAGACTTCATCAAGCAAGTTATGCCCCTGAGTCTGCAAGAACTATACAGGGCTATTGATAACAGACTTGATGTTCTCTCATTTATAGGGTCACCTATGTCAAAACCATCCTAACAGCAATTTACAAGACCAAAATATAGAAATCTATTGTTTAATTTATTTTTCTTTTATTTTTAAAAAAACCTTTTTATCTGTTCATTGTTAAAACAGATGAGGAAATAAACCCAAGATGGCAATAGTTAAAGAAGAATCTTTGCATGTTTTCTTTGTACTTCAAATATTTTTTGAAGTTTATAGCCTACAAGTCAATATTGTCTAAGTTTTGGTTTATTGCTCAATAATATCTTAATAATCCTTTGGTTCTGGGTCAGAGAAATACAGCATGAGAACATCCCTTAGTGCAGGATGCACATTATTATAGCTTTTTGGTTCATTGGGAGTGCTATGATTAATAAAGATAAATAAAACACTTTGACATGAAGCTGCACATCTATCCTGATGAACAACAGGTCAGTATGTGGAGGGCATTGGCATGAACAAAAAGAGATTAAAAAGAGAGAGGGAATCTTTTGCTTTGGAATGATCAACATTGCAGTAATTTTCAGTGAAGAAATCATTACAAAATTAATGAAACACACTAACTTGTCCTAAATATATAATTCAAATAGAATGAAAAAAACCCCCCTAAAATACAGTTCTGTCCTGCTTTTCTATTAATAAATTGTTTCTGCTCCTAGACTCCTAAAATGTTCGATATTTTTCTTATGCAGTTATTTCTGATCTCAAGCTCCCATTTTATAAATAAGGATTAAGTCATATTTTGTAGGACATATTTGGGTGAAGCAAAAATATAGCAAAAAAATCAGAGCTTTGGGTGTGCTTTAGTGTTAATGTTACTTTTTAATAATAACAAGCAACAAGTTAGTTATTACTTGTTGTATGGTACTTTGCATTACTAGTTGGCAATATGTTACTGTGCTAACATTATTTATTTTTTAATTTTTTTTAAATCAAACAATTGCCCTGAAAAACTCCCTGAGTTGTATAATAAGGTTGCAGCCTTATCATAAATACCTGTATAAAACCCAATAGAGCAGAAAGATTTGAAGATTATAATTGCAGTTATTTCTCTTTTCAATCCTTGATAATGTGTAGAGCTTGAAAGTAACACATTATAAGTAACAATGCAAGTGCAATGTAACTTTTTACAATGATGACTGCATAGAGATATTATGGATTTTTTTTTAAAAAAAAAGACAGGTAACATTGTCTCTCTGTGTAAGTGGAACAAGTAACTTTTATGCAATTATGTGTGAAAAATCCTGCTTTGGAGAAGTCTTTCAAGCGCATCATGGTAATATTACAGTGGGTCCTTGTCTGTGCCCTCCACATCTGCAACTACCAGTTCATATGAAGCATTGTATCTTACACCTCAAATGGCTGTGACATGAACACAGATGCACTAAAGCAGTGGTGTCCAACCTTTGGTTCTCTAGGTGTTTAGGACTTCAGCTTCCAGAATTCCTGACTGTTAACCAAGTTGCTTGGGTTTCTGGCAGCTGAAGTCCCAAAAACCTGGAGGACCAAAGATTGGACACCACTGCACTAAAGCATCTGCATACATGTTGTCACCATTGAATATAATGGGACATAAGCATTCGTGATTTCTGCTTTTTCGTGGGGGTTGCTGGAACAGAACCCTCACATACACAGAGTGCCCACCATACTTTTCTCCATGACAGAAGCATTTATTTGTATTCCACCTTTTCACAGTGTAGAACCAAAGCAGCTATAAATAATGTTTGCTTGTCATTTTTATTCATTATTTGAAGACACTTTTCAGAACGGTGTGTTTTTTTAAAAAAGATAATTCTCTTATTGTTTGTATTTTTAAAAAATTAATGTAATAATAATAACAAGAACAATAATATTTAAATGTAATAATACAACAAATAACTGCAATGAGTAACGGCAACAAGTTAATTTAAAACTAACAAAGAATGGTAACAATTTTATTTAAAAAGTGATTTTCCATTATTAACTAAATGTTTCCCTGCATTGAAAGAATGAACACAATATAATGTTGTGAAACTTGCCACATGTCTCAAGTACCTTCCTGGGGAAAAAAAAACCTAAAAAACAAATATGTAGCATTCAGACCTGTACATGGTGCTTATTTGCAGCAAGGACATAGCCATGGAGGAGGGCTAAATGAATGCATAAGCCCCTTCCATAAGAATTCTAACCTCCAAATGAAATCGTCCTTTAGTTTGCAAATGTCTTTCCAGAAACTTAAATTTTCAGTTCTTAAAAATTCTTTCTGTGGGCCACAAGCAGTAATTGGGTTTGATTAGTTAGTACAGATTGAGTAATCATTATAGAACTTTTTACTTGTTGGTATTAACAAAATTGATTCTATTTTCATGAAATACTGAGCTGTTAATGATCTGAGATAAGATCAGACAATGATTTAAAATAGCTGCATAAATATACTTGAACAGATATGAACATAGATGTAGATACAGAAAGTATAGGTAATATAAGCTAGGATTACCAATACCATTCTCCAAGAAGTCAGAGATCGACTACATATCCTGCGTTTTTTTTTCTTTACATGTTTATTGTTCAAACTATTAGTAGTAGGGAAGAGGTGAGTTTAGCAGTTTAGTTTTTTAAATTAGTATGTATATTAGTAATAGTTTACATTAATTACGTAGTATATTTAACTGTGTTAGTATATTGTTTGTGGTTTTTTGTGTGTCTATGCAGTTTTTATAGTCTACTTGAAAGAGTTTTAATGAAAAAAAGTTAAATCATTTGAGCATTTAGACATCTAATGGCACAGCAAATAGAAGAGCTCTAGGTGTGAATGATGTCCAGTGTGTCACTAGTGTGAAACTAGAAATTTTTGAATTGAAAACACCACCCTCATTTTGTTACCCCTACATAGCTACATGTTTCTTTTCCAGAAGCCTAAACTTTTATCTTTAAGAAAATACACAAAGTGATGATCTGTTGAATAAAGATTTATGGATCAGAAAAGAGAAGGAAGTTACTACCAAAGTTTGCCAAGCACTATTTCTAGACATCACTTACCAGGATATCCTTCCTCTCCATGATTCTACGGTTCTACAAGGTGTACACTTTTCATAGCATAGATAATTTAATATGTATTGCAAGTGTGTCCTGTTTAGACCATTTTGGTATTAATGAAGTCCATGACCTTCTCAAGATCAAAATTAATTTTGTTGTGAAAGATGCAGTGGTAAGCAGCTCACCACAGAGTATCCACAATCAGTAAATTTGTAAAGTAAAGGTATTAGTAGATTCCAGGATCATCTGCCACACTTAATTAATTATTAGTCAGGGCCTTTCCTCACTGGACTGTTATAGTGTTATGATTCCATTTTCAACATCCTATGAAATCCTGGGGTTTGCAGTCTAAGGGGGAGAGGCATTTAGAATTCTCAGCCAGAGAGCTCTTGGGCCTCAGTAAACTACAAACCCCTGAATTCCACAGGATGTTGAGAACAGAATAATAGCACTATAGCCTTTTCTGCAGGATGATGGTGTCCTGGCATGGGGACATGAAAAGAGCTGGACAAAGCTTCTGCATGATGTTGTCACGGTCCTGTCCTTCCATCACTCTGGAAAGCACAATCACAGGGTATGTCATTGATGGAAAAACTCCATCAATGACCCCCAATCACACAAGCCTTCTGTCTCAACCAGCCATGCAGAAGGTCTGGAAGTGCAACCACGTGCTTTCTTCCCCACTGCAGCATGGGAAGATGGCCAATTGCAGTGCGGAAGGAAGAGGCATGTCCCTCGTGCTTCCTGCTGCAGGTAGTTGGTTGGATGCGGAGAGGAGTTCTGGGGACACACTCCTATCCCAGCAGAAGCTGGAATTGTGATGGGATGACATGAAAGAGCATCATCCTGCAGAAATGGCCTGTTACAGTGTAGTGTAGAAAGGCCCTATCTCTTATATGTGGGCTAGGAGCTTGTTGTACACGTATACATTTTGAAATCAGTGCAATTAAAATATAATTTACTTCCATGAAGTTCAGATAATTTGTGTTTATGCTCCCTTTGAGATCCACTGATGGAAGAAGCAGTGAATTAGGAGCCAACTATTTAGATCAGTGATAATGCATGGCTGCATATTCCTTCATCAGTAATGAAATGCCAGTGCCCATGTGCCATTGATTCTAGGCAAGTTGTTTCAAAAAAAAAAAAAAAGGGGAAAAGAAAATCAAAATGGGAAGCACTCTTTGTTTACATAAGCATGCTATACTCAGGAACAGACAATCAGAACCAGGCACATCTTATTTACTGCACAGTAAAGCTGCAGGTGTAGTGTCAACTAGGAACACTATGCTCTGAACATATTTTGGCTAGAAATAATTGACTATTTACACAGCATGCAAAGTTTTAATAGCACTGACAGAGTGGAGCCACTGTGTAGGATCCTTCTGGGGTCAGCCAAGAACCCAGACTAGTCCTATAATAAAATAAATTGCAAACATCAAGATAATCCTCCTGAGGCTCTATGTTCACTTGGATTTAGAAAATACTTCCTAATGAATGCTTTCTCACAGAAGACTTTCTCAGGCAAACTTTCTATCACTCCCTCCCATAAATCTAGTTTTCATTTCAGATATTTAATGTGTTTTTTTAAAGACTGTCACAGATGTTTTCCAATATGCTATATTTTTATTTAATTTTTATTTTTAAAGAAAATGTGATATCAATAACATCTTTTGGGGATCATATTATAAGTTCTCTTTAGCAAACTAATGAGAGTATTTACTAAATTAGTAAGACTTAGTCATACTTAGAGCTCTCCCACTGACATCTGTGGAACTCTTCTAATTAGGACTGGGTTATTATCCAACACAATGTTTGCCTGCTATCTTTGCTACATTCTCAAATACACAGTACTGGACCCAGACTAAGGCTGTAGTTAGGGATATGAAAGTCTCTCTGTTTCTATTTCACTGTATTTTACTCAATCTCTTTCTTTCCCATTTGTTTATAGTATCAACTTGCAAGACTAGGGCCTTTTCCTCAGCTTACCTTTTTTTGGCACTGGGGTGCGGGGATCGAGCAGACAGCCTCCAGCAAGAGGCTCTCGCGTCTCCAGTGCTTCAGCTCCGCATGAGCTGCCTGCTCCCAAGCAGGTAGTGCGAGAGTCCCGCCTCTCCCTTCTGCAGCACAGCCTGGGAGTTTTCCAGGCTGCACTGGGGCAGGAAGCGCAACTGCCACAGCTCCGGAGGTTCCGCATGCATGGCAAGTCCATGTGGGGCCCTGGAGCAATGCATGATTGCGCACCATTTTCGGCTGAAAGCCAAAAATGAAAAAGTGCGTGAGCGGCGCCTGCCCTACCCTGGAGCGTCGCCCATTTGTGAGTGCATCGTGCAGATCGCGCCTCACAATTGTGCGATGCTCCAGGCGCCCTTTTGCATGGCAAATGCCATGTGAAAAGGGCTTAGGAAAAGCTTTGGGATTTGGCAGGCATCATTTCCACAAAAGTGGAAAAATCACACATATCAAAAAGTATGTGTGGGAGTATGTGGGAAGGGTGGTGAGGCATGGTCAGGAGAACAGACAGCCTGGGTTCAAACCAGATCGGGGAGAGAGCAAGGGATTGGGTCAAGATGGTGACTCTATACTTCCTCTCTCTCATCAATCTCCTTCCTTGAGTGGGAGACATTGGGAGAAGGTTTGTGGTGCTGAGAAATTGGGTTAGGAGCCATTCTTAGTGGATCAGACAGCTGCTGGTGGAAGAAGAGGAGGAGGATGACCAGAGATGGTTCCTTCTGGGAAAGTAGCACCTGAATTTGGGGGGGGGGGGTAGGAGTTGGAGAGACTCATAAATAACCAAATCTGTGAAAATCAAACCCACAAATGCTATCCTAGTTCATTTTCTGTGAGTTTCTGCAACCAGCAGCAATTCTTCAAATGCAGGGCAAGAGTTTTCCCTACATCCTGGAAGTTATCAAGTGAGGCAGGAGTTAATTTTAAATTTCAATTTGCCTATGTGCACTTATATACACTTTTTCCCTAATGTACTTATTTTTAACTGAATGAAACATGTTTGTGTGCATTTTTTTTTCTTTGTGGGACATTTTTAGGAATACGCTTTTGCTTTGCTTTTATTTTTTAAGGTCTGCACTGTATTGTACATAACTTTTTTACAGTAACGTAGCAAATGTGGAAATCCTGAAAAGTCTCAGAAAGTGCTAAATGACTAATTTCCTAAGAAAATCAAATTCAACAAAATTATTTCCTATCTCTAACTATAACCATATGGTCCCTGGAAGGGTGGAAAAGGAGACCTGCAAACAGGGAGGAGGAAGATCTTCATCTTCACTATGGGTTTTGAAACCTTCATCAGCCTCGTGACACCATGAAAACCAGGTACGGATGCGTTTGCCACTGTTAGATCATGCTTCTCCAGTGTGCTCCTTGAAGGATATATGTGTGTGAGAAAATATCCATGCTAGAATATTGGAAGTAAGGCCACTTGAGATTCAAGCCTTAGCGGGAGTGGCACAACAGCAGCAGGTAACAGGTAGCTTTTGCCAGATGGCTGGATATCTAAGAAATGATCTTCTTTCCTCTTCCCTGGCTTTGGTTGACATATTATCTGATTAGCTGGGTTTTACCCAAATTCTGGGGCCATTTACTATCTTGGCTATTTCCACAATAAACTGATCATCATTTCTAGCCCATTTCACAGTGGTTACCTGTGCCATTTCTGTGGCATCAAAAGAACATGTCCCTGTGACTGTAAGCCCTCTTTTGCAGATTTTGGCCCTGAAATCTCACAAATTGGGATGTTGTTGAGCTCATAACCTACTGGATATCAGTATTGCTCAACCCATTGTCTTTGTAGTGGACACACTACTCCTGTATCATCCTGAAAATAAGAATTAAACCTGTGGGTGAACTGTTACCAAAGTCACAATGCTGTCCTAAGCTTAACTGAACGTTTATTTTTCCTTTTATTTGTATATTAAAAGTAAAAATACGCTTCCTCAATTGTGTTCAGAAACACACGCTTTTGGAAATTTAGATCAGGAGTACACGGTACTTCCAGCCCTGAGGGACATGTCTCAGATCAGCTTGTAACCAGAACTACACAAATCTGCATGCAAACACTCATGCATTCATACATTTATCTTTCTTGGTTTCTTATTCACTCTTCTCATACAAAAGTCTCAGTATACTTCCATCTTCCAGCAATTTTCAGTGGGGTACACTGTTTAATTTCTGCTACTGAAGTGTGACTTTGAAAGTCAAGGAAAAATGGCTGGTATCTTACCAACTTTGGGGCTGCACAGGTTACATGCAATGACCATAAGTCACCCCAAGGATATAGTTTGTGCACACCTTCTTTGATCAAACATAATCTAAGGTTTATTCTTGCCTTCTTTTCTGACTTCTTCTTTGAAAAGTGTAGATTTTCAGACTGGAAGGAGAGCTCTAATAGTATTACTATAATTATCATTGTCGCTATTAATGTCTTTTAGTTTTTGGCCAAGTGTTCTATTTTTTGGGGAAAATCCCATTCATCACCAAAACAATCCATTATAGCATGTTAGGGTAAAAGTTAATGCTTTGCCTGAAGCTACTCAGTGAGATTTATGGTGTTACGTGGATACAAAACTATGAATGACTTCTACCTTCAGCCAGTACTCTTAATATGTATTTTCATAATACTGTCTGTGTAACTGTGCTGAGATTCCACCAATGAAGTCCTTCCACATTTTTGGACTACAACTCCCATCAACCTAGCAAGCATGGCTAATGCTCATAGGCAATGCTTTAAAAGTTAGTTTAAAAAACACAATTGATTATATTTGTAATTATAGATATATTGTTACCATTTGTAATTATAGATATATTGTTACCATTATGGTTGCACTTTTTAAATTAACGTTCTCTTTTCTTCCTCCCCCCAAAAAAAGAGCTAAAGTAGGTACATTTATTCACTTCAAGTATTCTGACAGCTACATTCTGTACTCTTTTTACATCAGCCTTCTGTAGAGGCTCTTAAAAGAGGAAAAGCATTATACTTCTCCATTTTTTATTTCCTGTGTATATCAAGGTTGTCCAAATCATGAATGTTTGGAGGCAGTGAAGGAGCTTAGAGAATATGTAGATAGAGTACTATGCCTCCCTCTTCGAGAAGAATAGGTTCTTTATCTGTAACTGCGGTTCTCTGTGGTCGTGTGTGAATTCAACTTAGTGAATTCAACTTAGAACTAAAAACAACTTAGTTTAGTACCTGCACAGAGATCAGTTGTGTGATTCACAGAGATCATGAAGAACAACTATAAGCTGCCAAATGTAAGCTTCGGAGACCTTTTTTTGAAACACTTGAAGTCTGTTTTATAAATATGCACCTATATAGCTTTAAATAGTTTAATATATAGTTTCTAAATTGATGAATTGTATATACAACTTGATACAGAACAGTATACATAAGTATTTTTTATAACTGTTAGGCTACTTCTTGTCCGTAATCATTATACGTATACATACACACAGACACACACACACGTATTGTTCTTCTTTCTTTTCTTGTAACCACCCCTGAAAAAAATCATACTAATATTTCCCAGGGAAACCATGCTGGTCTAACTGAAAATTACATATTTTTTTTACACATCTTGAGACTCTGTCTCTTTTTTACATCATTTGCAACACACTGCTAGTTACCAAAATTCAGTAAACCAGTCTTTTACCTCATTTCTTGTTCCTAAGCCACATTCTACAACAAATATTTGGTTCTTCTCTGTCATCACCTTTTGTATTTCAGGCTTCTATGATTATGACACATTGTGTTTTGCTGTGTGATCAATTTCTTTTTGAATGCTAGCTGTGATAACTGAAGCCCCTGTAAGAGCTGCTGATGACGAGCAGTAGCTGTTGGTCCCTGTTGCTCAGGGTGGAGATGACAAGCAGCAGCTGTTGGTCCCTGTGGCTCTGGCTGGAGATGAGTCCTGCAGCTCAAGAGCTCCCCCTGCTGCCATGGACCAAGCAGGCTTGGACGTTCCTCTGCCTGCTCCTTTAGGGCAACAGGGATCCAATTCTGAAGATGGTTTGGAGCCTGTGCCAATCAGCCCACAAACAAGGCAGTGACTCAAGAGAGCTGAGCAAAGGGAGGCTTCCTTGATTAAGTTCAAGAAGCAGTAACTAGCCACATGTTACCCTGATTTCTGGGGGTCCCAGGAGGGACACCTAAATGTGCTCTCAAATATATAAGTTGGGGAAATTAGCCAAGAGCACAGCCTAGCAATATGAGAGGCAGAGTAACGTAGTGAGATCTTGAACCCTATGTTTATGGGGTCAGGCCGAGTCAAGGAGCACACAGAAGTTTGAAATAATAACAGTTATTTTATTAAAAACACAATCAAACAGTGTATGCAGCACACTCACACAGATAACTAAAGAAATAAAGGTTGGAGTGGGATAGAGGGGTTTTTAGAGGAGTTGTTGGTTTGGGTAATACTCCACCTGTCCTGAAGCCTGGTTGGAAGTGGAGAAGCTGGGGAGCATGGATCTCAGCATGTGGAGCTGAGGGGAAGGCTCGCTGGACAAAGCGACAGCAAGGCGGGATGGAAGCCAAGAGCGATCCAAGGAAGTGCTCAAAGTCAGGGGTTTTTATAAGGAGAATTGTGACCTCAGGCTAGTTCGGACTTGGGGAAAACAATGAGTTTGGGGCTGGAGACAAAGCCTTCTAAAGGTCAGAATTTGAATGATTGAGTTATAGCCAAATTGTCAATAGGGTAACCAGTATGCAAATGCAGAGTGCTTGAGCATTGTATAGCTCGATCATCAAGCTGCCAGCGAGGGGCAGAGGATATTTTGAGAGTTGCGTGCATACCTAATGGAGGTACTTGCCTGGAGGTCTCCTAAAGCTGTGAGTTGGCTATTTCTGGCCTGCCTGTATTGTGTTGGAATATTACGGCGATTATTGGCCAAGCCTGTATGCGTGCTTGTCCGAGGGTCTCACAAGCACATGGAGGGGAATGGGTATGTGAGGCCGAATTATTGATATCAAGAGATATCTTTATATCCCACAAGTTCGGGCTAGCGAGGGCTATATAACTCCTGCCTGGAAGCTTTCCTTTGCTTGTGGCAAACTTTCTACAAGCCTTCTCCTTGCCTGTTCCTTGCTTCCAGCACCCGGCTCCTGATACTTTGGATTGATCTCTTGGCTCCAGACCCCTGGCTTTTGGAACTTGACTATGGCTTTTGCTTGTCGCTCTGGCTTAGGTAAATAGACTTCCCTTGAGTAAGTGCTTCCTTGACTCCTCCTAGCAGGACTCTGCTAGCTCTCCCATTCCCTTCTCTGGGCTGTTTCACCACCCGGGTCTCTGAACCTGACACTAGCACAGAAACTTTTGTTTTCTTCCTCTTCTTCTATAACTGCAGCAAAAACAAGAATTATGGTTATATTAATCAGTTTTCCATGCACACTTACTGATATTATTAATTCAGGCTTCACACATTAAAGCCCCTGGCTGCTTTTTCTACTTCACACCTCACTGTTAGTGCCACCCTGTTTTTTCTTAAACTGTCATTTCCAGAATAAAACACTGTATAATTATGTAGTAGAAGATGTCCCACTCCCATAGTTTTGTTGTGGAACAGAGATTTAACTACAAGTAACTAGTTATTTCCAAGCTTATCCAAGATGGAGTTGTAGCCAAAACATCTTGAGGAAAGTTGGCTGGGGAAAGCTGATATTGAGGTTTTCAAAGAAGAAAATTCCACCTGCCATTACATATATCATAAGTATCAGCCTTTCTTCTAACCTTCAATAACACATGTGAAAGTCACAAAGCTTTAACTTATTTAGCTTGATAAGGAAAGCAGAAACTCACTTGCAAGTTCCATTCTATTATTTCACAGAGTTCATTCATAATAGCTACTGCTAATTCAAACAGAAGGGAATAATCACAATCAGTTAGGAATGGCCTTTAATTTTAGAAGTAGTTTGTCATGTGAGCTTCTGTTTAAGACAGAAAAAAGACACCCCAACCCCCTTGGTGCATGGAACTGGATATATGGTTCTTTGGATCCTAGCCAGTGTCTTTAATTGTTCCTGCTATGCCTGAAAGACATTTACTTTGGAATTGTCCCAGAGTTCTATATAAAAACGCACTCTTACTGAGTGACGACCTAAGCAAAAAACCCCACATACCAAAATAGCATTAGTGGTTTCTGTGATGCATAGCACTTTTTTTCCCTAACCATATTTTGTCATTAGATGTTGCTTACTAAGCAATTAAGATTACTTAGGAAAGTCTTTGGAAAGGCTTTATACATCTTTTTTTTTTCTCTTGGTTTCCCTCCCATTCTAAAACAGAAGACAATCCTCTTATAACTTGTGATGTTTCATACATGTAGTTATTTTACCATGAATAACCTGGTTGAAAACTCATGGGTTATTCTTGCCTAGAAAAACATCCAGGGGAGATGAGTTGAAGATAGACAATCAGATAGGTACTTGTTCTACTTCTCAGTGGTATTTCCATGTGTCCTGATTCACATATGCATTTGCTTTCTGTACGTTGTTGTTGCTTCATTTCTGCCTTATGGAAAATTGAACACACAATGGGATATTCTTTTTTGGGCAGATTTGTTCAAATGGGGATTGCCATCACCTTATTCTGAAACAAAATTCATATACATATCTGTATTAGTCTGGCTCAGTATACAAATGGATCATGGAGCACCTTTGAAAGAGAAAGAGAGAGAGAAAGACTTAAGTCCATGAAAGTTTATGCTACCAACTTCTTTCTGTTAGTTACTTTCAAAGGTGCTCCACAATCCTTTTGCATTCCTCTGAGGCACAGATAGTGTGACTTGCATTTCCATGAACAAGCTGGAGTTTGAGCCCAGGTCCATTGGGGTCTTAAAACAATATTCAGACCTCTTTCCAGATATACAACTATAACCATCAACATTGGTGTCTAAGGGCATTTAACCAAGGCATGGCACAGACCCAGCAGATTTATTCATTATGCTCTCACCTAAATTGGAACAACTATTTCAAAATTAGCAGAATGGAAACCTAGCTCAAGCACACATGAGTAGATAATTTTGTTTTCCATGCTTTTTCAGATTAAAGACATTTAATATTGTTCAGGAAAATGTCTTGGTCCCTATATCCCTGAGCAAGTGAGTCAGTAAGCCAGTTCTGACTAATGGAAAAGACTAGGATTAGGGCAAACAAGAACTGGAAGAATGAATATGGAGAAGTGGTCAGGGTAGCTTGGATATGGCAGCTGTGGCAGAGTGGTTAGAATGAGGAAGAAATTCAAAGAAATGATGCAGAGGTAGCTGCCTTTATTTGCCTCATGAGAAGAAGGAATTCAATAGACTTCATTTCTTGGCTGGTTAGCAAAATTGGAGAAAAATGTAGTGATGCAGTCCAATGTGTGTTTCTCATCTTTCAGTCCAAGTTCAAAAATGCAGTGCTAGGTTTAAGCCAGATGGAAGGCATCAGGTTTTGACAAAAATCCAAGAGAAAATGTTCTCAGATGAATGATGGCAGAGAAAATAAACAGTGGTCAAGCCATGATTATACATTTTGGAGCTGTAAGAATTTAGGTTAAAGAATGATGAAAAGCCTTCTCCTTATAATTTCCAATAGAATTCAAAGATTGTAGATTAACTCAGTCTTGGGTACTTTTTAGTTTTCAAGCTCACTCCTTAACCAGTTCCTTTTGACTCAGAGTTAAAGACTCATATGGGAATCACAGATTGCTTCCTTGCCCTCACAAGTCAAATTATATTCTTATTCATATGGGAGTATGAATTGTAGGATTAAATAGGAAAATTAGCAAACTTAGTAAAATGTTGTGCCTAGATGAACAATGTCTCTTTGGGCAAGAACAGTGATATGATGATTCTAGAGGAAAATGAGTGTGTACCAGACACTTGTGCCTGATCCTCCTTTCCACTTTATGCATATGCATCTATGAGAGGAATGACTACAGATAATCTGAAAACAACTGGATTTTATGTAATATTCACCAAAGAAAAACAGATCTAGAGTGTTCCTTCCTTTGGAAGGATCATCAACCTAAATTATTCAGTTAACTAAAAAAAGTAATAGAATCACAGAATCATACAGCTGGAAGAGACCACAAGAGCCATTGAGTCCAATGCCCTGCCATGCAGGGAATCACAATCAAAGTATTCCTGACAGACAGCCATCCAGCTTCTGTTTAAACACCTCCAAAGAAGAAGATTCCACCACACTCCAAGGCAGCGTACTCCACTGTTGAACTGTTCTTACCATTAGGAAGTTCTTCCTAATATTTAGGTGGAATCTCTTTTCCTGTAGTTTGAATCCATTGCTCCATGTCCTAGTCCCTAGGAGAACAGGAAAAAAAATATCTTCCATATGACATCCCTTTAGATGTTTAAAGATAGCTATCATGTTACCTCTTATTATTCTTTTCTCTAGGCTAAATAAAACCAGCTCCCTAAGCCTCTCCTCATACAGCATGGCTTTCATGTCAGAGGAACAGTGAATCTGCTCCAGGAGTTTAAAGGATCTATTAATATCTCTCATTAAGTACAAAGATAATCTTGCAAATTTAAGTCTCCAAGAAGAAAGTGGTGCCTAAATCACTCTTCAACCAGCTTTGGCATTACATCTCTTAACAAAATGCTTCTCTGAGTGACCTTGAACAGAAAATGGTGAATAGAATATAGAGCAAAACTATAACAAGAGCATTGTACAGTCTCTTCCAATAGAATATTTGGTTAAAACTAATTTATCTTAGAAGTTTTAGTGTTTGGTAGAAACAGGATTATTGTGAGGATGACATGTCTTTTACATTAATTATACATCTGTCTGTGTATGGCTTGGTTGAAACATACCTTTATAACACTGCACATTTTGCCAAATAATGACAGGTCTCTTACGTACATTTTCATTAAAGCATGTGTGTTTTGTTTCTGCAGTTTATATTTAATGGTAGCATGTTATTTGGGCAATCAGTCAGAGAAAAGTGATTTCCCATTAAGTGGAATGGGACAAAAAGACCTCTCAGCCTCTGTATCTATTAGATGCTACCTTTATCATTTACTTACATAAAGGAAAAAAGGTACAGCAGCATAGAGAATGGCTTTAATTGCTAGTTGTCCTTACTTTGTCTGGAGTGATATTTAGATTTTCATGGTTGTTCTTATCCAGATGTACTAGCAAACAAAGCATTGGATATATAGTTGTTTACTTTAATTCACTTTTTGTTAGCAGACTATATATGTCCACCCTATAACTTTAAAAAAATTATGTACGAAATGAATGGGACAGAGACTAGAGTGATATTGGTGGAAGACTGGAAGTAAGTCTAATTGAACAAGGGCTAAATTGAACAAGGCCTATGCCGTGGCAATTGTGGCAGTGAAGAAATCATACTTCTTTACCACCATTTTGTCTACACAGTGCTGTCCAGTGGAGCTGTTTCAAGTGGTCAGGGGCCTTTTACGTTCTGTAAAAGAAGGAAATGATGACCACTCTACAGCCAGCTGTGATGAATTTGCAAGATACTTTGCAGACAAAATTGCTCAGATTTGTTCTGACTTGGATGCTGTAGTTGAGACGAGTCCAGTAGATGTAATCTTGGCACTTGCTTGTCCTGTATTAATGGATTCATTTCAATTTATGCAGCCTGAGGATATAGACAGGATCCTTGGAAAGGAGAGAGCCACCACATGTATACTGGATCCTTGGCCCTCCTGGCTTCTGAAAGCAACCAGAGGGGGACTGGCCAACTGGGTAAGGGGAGTGGTGAATGCCTTACTGCAGCAAGGAAAGTTCCCAGCATGTTTAAAAGAGTCTGTGATGAGGCCACTATTTAAAAAGCCCTCCCTGTATCCCAAAATTCTGAATAATTATTGGCCAGTCTCCAATATTCCTTTCTTAGACAAGGTTCTGAAGTGTGTGGTGGCCTCCCAGTTCCATGGATTCCTGCATGAAATGGATTATCTAGGTGCATTTCAATCCGGCCTAAGGCAGATTGCTTTGATTGCCTTGGTGGATGACCTACCCGGGGAACTAGACAGGGGGAGTATGTCCCTGTTGGTTCCACTGAACCTCTCAGCAGCTTTCAATATCATTGACCATGGTATCCTTCTGGGCTGACTCTCTGGGATGGGACTTGGGGGTACTGTTATGCAATGGTTCCAATCATTCCTGGAGAGGAGAACTCAGAAGGTGGTGCTGGGGCATTCCTGTTCAGCTCCCTGACTATTGGCCTGTGGGGTCCCTCAGGTTTCTGTTTTGTCCCCCATGCTGTTTAATATTTACATGAAACTACTGGAAGAGGTCATCCAGAGTTTTGGGGTTTGGTGTCACCAGTATGCTGATGACACGCAACTCTACCTCTCCTTTCCATCTGATTCCAAGGAAGCTGTCTTGGTCCTGAACCAGTGTCTGTTGTCAGTAAAGGACTGGCAAACAAATTGAAGCTTAATCCAGACAAAACAGAGGTGCTTCTAGTCAGTTGAAAAGCAGATCAGAGAATAGGGACTTTGCCTGTGCTGGACGGGGTTACACTCACCCTGAAATCTCAGGCTCGCAGCCTTGGTGTTCTCCTGGATTCAACCATGAACCTGGATGGCCAGGTTTCAGCAGTGGCCAGGAGTGCATTTGCACAGTTAAAACTTGTGGCCAGTTGCGTCCCTTCCTTGAGATGTCAGAACTGGCTTCAGTGATATGTGCCTTGATTACATCTCAGTTGGACTACTGGAACACTCTCTACATGGGGCTGCCTTTGGAAACTGTTCACGAATTTCAGTGGGTTTAAAATGCAGCAGCTAGAATGCTCACCAGGGCCAGTTACAGGGAGCATATAATCCCCTTGCTAAAACAGCTCCACTGGCTACCTGTTCATTTCTGAGCACAATTCAAACTGCTAGTTATAACCTATAAAGCCCTAAATGGCTTAGGTCCAGGCTATCTGAAAGATTGTATCTCCCTGTACAAGCCAGTTAGAACCTTAAGATCTGCTGGGGAAGGCTTTCTTTCTTTCTCATCACCATCCTAGGCTCACCTGGTATGGACACAGGAGAGAGCCTTCTCAGTGGCTGCTCCCACTTTACCACAGGAGGCTAGGTAGGCCCCCTTCCTGCTCTCCTTTCACTGACAGGCAAAAACCTTTCTTTTCAAACAGGCTTTCATGTAAGTCGGGCAACTTCATTTGTTAATTGTTATCCTGGAATATTCTTTTAAGTGTTTTTATAATTTCATATCTGTTCAATGTTTTTAACTGTTTTGAATGTATTTAATGTATTAAACACTTAATATGTTAAATAATATTAATGTATTTAATGTGGAAGCCACCTTGGGTCCCAATTTTGGGGAAAGGCGGCCTAGAAATACAATCAATCAATCAATGAAATGTAAAAAAATGTTGATAGCTAGAGTAATCCATATTGAAAAGAAGAAGAAGAAAGTATCAGGAAATATGAAATCTCTAGATTCCATTAGAAGTATGTCTTGGGAAGAAAGTCTTCGAGAAAATGTTCTAGAAGTCCTTGATATGTAGAGAAAGCTGATGTTTCATTGAGGACACAAGACTAAGGCCTTTTCTGCACAACAATTGCATCCCAGCACGGGGACACGAGAGGAGTGGGACCACAAGAACACTTCTGCATGACATTATTGCAGTACTGCTGTTCTTCCATTGCCAGCCAGCACGATCATGGGATAAATCATTGACTGAGTTTCTCAGTCAATGACGCCCAATCACTTCATGCTCCCATACTTACCTGCCATGTGGAAGGGCTGGAAGCACGATGGAGGTACTTCCTGCCCCAGCACAGCAAGGGAAAGAGTCCAGCTACATTGAGGAAGGAACAGGTGTGTCCCTCACACTCCCTTCCTCAGGGAGCTGGTTGGGCCTAGCGGGGAGCATTCCCATTCTGCTCCCTTCCTGGCAAGAGCACTGCCAGGGTTGTGACTGGAAGAGAATGGATCAAGGTTACATGCAGAAATCGTCAAAGAAGTCCCACCTTGCAGATACAGTGTTAAAGGGAATGGCAGCATGTAGGACAGAAATGACTTGGAAACACATAGCTGAATTTAAACATGCCCTCAGCTTAATTAATAGATGTAAGAACTTTAGTTCATCTAGTGTACAGATCCAGACAACAGACAACCTACTTAAAATTGTTGAAGCCCACCTGCTAAGGCAAACCAGAAGATGTCAGAAAATGGTGTTCCACATGGACACATACCACTGCATGATATCTCTTGACAACTGGGAGTGATGCAAATGCAGCAGCCTTCAAGTTGAGCTTGCCCTGACAACTTTCTCCCAAAGACTGCTTTAAAGAAACTGGGACAGATGGCTGCACGGGCCCAATCATCATCTCAAAGGAATTTGGCCTAGTGATAAAAATACATCCAACAAAGATGTGACACAGGCCCTTTCCACACCAGGAAGTTAAAACAGGCCAAGGCGTCCTGTCATGGAGGTCATCCGCACCTTGGATGTGGACCTCATTAAGCAGTCAGTTTCTAATCACTTAGAAAGCAATGCAGTAATCAAGAGAAGTCAACATGGATTTCTCAAAAATAAGTCATGCCAGACTAATCTTGTCTCTTTTTATGATAGAGTTACTAGCTTGATTCCCAGAGGAGAGAGCAGAGGGTGAGCTGGGTCTGTGAAGACATCCTTGACCAGGTGTTGTTTACAGGCTTGTGGGGCTGTGCTTGCTTGCTTGTTTGTCTGTTTGTTTGCTTGTTTTTGTTAGGTCTCCTTGTGCTGGCCGTGTGCTCTCCCCGAGCACATGGTCTGACTAATGAGGGGGAGGAGCCAGCTAGGGGGGAGAAGTCTTATTAGGAGCTCCCAACGGTGCGCGCCAAAGGCGTGCGCAGTTGAAGCCCTCTACTTCAACCCTTCCAATTCATCCCTTGGTGATCAGCAGAGGAGACATACTTGATTCAGTTGAATTTTAGAAAGAAAGCCCTGTTATTCTTTCTAGACCTACTCCCTGTACTACTCTCTGTATATCAAGGATGGAAGGTGAGGGAGCTGCCGCGGTCACCTGTAGCACTTGTGGGATGTTCCTTTTCTTGCCACAAGATGTTGTCGGGTACACCTGCACCAAGTGCAAGCTGGTGACCTTCTTGGAGGAGAAGGTTCGCCAGCTGGAGGCACGAGTTTCTAATCTTCGTCTTATTAGGGAAGGTGAGGAGTTTTTGGATAGGGCAGAGAAGACCTTCCTGAAGACCGAATGCGTGGGGGAGCTGCCAGATCAGGAAGTCAACACAATGGGCCAAGAAACGGATGCTTGGAGGAAAGTCACATGGAGGAGTAAGAGGACCAGGAAGGAAACAGAGACTCTCAACCTACACAATGGCTTCAAAGTTCTTGGCCTTATGAATGATGAGGAGCACCAGGAGGAGGGAACAAAATGTCAACAAGAAGGAATCCAACTTCGGCAACAGGAACTAGATCAACACTCCCAGCCTCAACAGAGTGCCCAGGCAGTCCTAGAAGAACCTGCTCGTCGAGGAGCCCCGGACAAGCCTCAGAGGAGGCGAGTTCTGGTTGTTGGGGACTCCTTGCTCAGAGGAACTGAAACGGCAATTTGCAAATCCGACAAGTTCAATCGAGAAGTCTGCTGTCTTCCCGGGGCCAAGATCAACCACATAACGGAGAGGCTAACCAGGCTGGTCAAGCCCACTGACCATAAGCCCCTCATTGTGGTTCATGTCGGAACCAATGACACTGCGAGGAGCAGCTTTTACCACATCGCAAAGGAATATGAGCTTATGGGGACAAAGCTTAAGGACCTTGGTGCGCAGGTGGTCATTTCATCTCTCCTCCCTGTTCAAGGATATGGCGCACGAAGGGAAAGGGCAACAGCAGAGGTCAACAACTGGCTCCGCACATGGTGCCGCCGGCAACAGTTTGGGCTTTTGGAACACGACCTGAATTTTCATGAACGTGGGTTTCTGGCAAGGGATGGGCTGCACCTCATGAAACTTGGCAGGAATGTTTTTGCAAAACAGTCTTGCATGGAGGATTAAGAGGGCTTTAAACTAAGTTCTTCTGGGGAGGGAGACAATATTATTCAGGGCAAAGACTCGGCGAGTGCAGGGGGTAAAGGCCCAAAAGATATTGACCAAGTAGTACAAGCGTCCAATGGTGGGAGGAGTAGAAACTATAGTACAGGACTTGCAGGAAGGGCCCGGGGATTTAAGTGTCTCTACACTAACGTGCAGAGTATGGGAAACAACCAAGATGAACTTGAACTCCTAGTACAACAAAATAAATATGATTTGATAGGCATCACTGAGACCTGGTGGGATGAGTCTCAGGATTGGAATGTAGGAATAGAGGGGTATAGCCTATTTTGTAGAAATAGACCAAACAAGAAAGAGGAGGAGTAGCCTTGTATGTCAAGGATGTTTTCACCTGTGAAGAGATCCGTGACTTAAACCCAGAAAGCCAGGTCGAGAGCATCTGGGTGAGAATTAAGGGAGCGAGAAACAATAGGGATATTCTGGTGGGGGTTTACTACAGACCTCCAAACCAGACTGAGGACCTTGATGACGCCTTCCTCAACCAAATGACTGCACATTCAAAAAGGAGAGATACAGTAATAATAGGAGATTTCAATTACCCGGATACATGTTGGCAGTCAAACTCTGCCAAGACAGCAAGGTCCAGCAAGTTTCTTGCTTGTCTTGCAGACAATTTCATGGTCCAGAAGGTGGAAGAGGTCACAAGGGGATCAAATATTCTAGATCTGATCCTGACCAATAGGGATGACCTTGTTAATGAGGTAGAAGTGGTTGGATCTTTAGGGGGGAGTGACCATGCCCTATTGGAATTTGGTATTCAGTGGGAAGGAGAAAATAAGTATAGCCAGACACTGGTCTTAGATTTTAAAAAAGCAGACTTCTGTAAACTTAAGGAGCTGCTGGCTGAAATTCTATGGTCAAGAATAGTGAAAGAGAAAGGAGTTCAGGAGGCATGGGAGTTCCTTAAAAGGGAGATACTGAAGGCACAGTCTAAAACTGTGCCAATAAGGAGGAAAAATGGAAGGCATCTGAAGAAACCAGAATGGTTGACTAAAGAACTCTCAGCTGAGCTAAGCGTTAAGAGAAACGTGTACAGGAAATAGAAGAGGGGGAAAACCACCAAAGAAGAATTTAAGCAAGTAGCCAGGAGATGTAGGGAGAAGGTCAGAAAGGCTAAAGCACAGAACGAACTTAGGCTGGCCAGAGACATTAAAAACAATAAAAAGGGCTTTTTTAAATATGTCCACACCAAAAGGAAAAAGAAGGAGACGATAGGGTCGCTGTGCAGAGAAGATGGTGAATTGCTAACACGGGGAAGAGAAAAGGCAGAACTACTTAACACCTTCTTTGCCTCAGTTTTTTCCCAGAAGGATACAAGCACTCAACCTGGCGGTTGGGGAGCAGGTGAGGAAGCAGGGGAAATGCAGCACATAATAGGCAGAGAGGTGGTACAGGAATACGTGGCCACACTGGATGAATTCAAGTCTCCAGGGCCAGATGAATTGCATCCTAGGATATTAAAAGAACTGGCAGAGGTCATTTCGGAACCGCTTGCTATAATCTTTGAGAAATCTTGGAGGACAGGAGAAGTTCCAGCAGACTGGAAGAGGGCAAATGTTGTCCCCATCTTCAAGAAGGGAAAAAAAGAGGACCCAAATAATTATCGCCCAGTCAGCCTGACATCGGTACCTGGAAAGATTCTGGAGCAGATCATTAGGCAGTCAGTTTCTGATCACTTAGAAAGCAACGCAGTAATCACGAGAAGTCAACATGGATTTCTCAAAAATAAGTCATGCCAGACTAATCTTATCTCTTTCTATGATAGAGTTACTAGCTTGATAGATGAAGGGAATGCTGTGGATGTAGCATATCTCGATTTCAGTAAGGCCTTTGACAAAGTTCCCCATGACATTCTTACAAAGAAGCTAGTAAAATGTGGGCTGAACAGGGCTACCGTCAGGTGGATCTGTAACTGGTTGACTGACCGTTCCCAAAGGGTGCTCACCAATGGCTGCTTTTCATCCAGGAGAGAAGTGACTAGCGGGGTGCCACAGGGTTCTGTCCTGGGCCCAGGGCTGTTCAATATTTTCATCAATGACTTGGATGAAGGAATAGAGGGCATGCTCATCAAATTTGCAGATGACACCAAATTGGGAGGGGTTGCTAATACGCCAGAGGACAGGCTCAAAATTCAAAATGACCTGGATAGATTGGAGAGCTGGGCCAAGGCTAACAAAATGAAATTCAACAGAGAGAAGTGTAAGGGCCTACACTTAGGTAGAAAAAATGGAATGCAGAAATATAGGATGGGGGACACGTGGCTGGATGGCAGTACGTGTGAAAGGGATCTAGGAGTCCTAATAGACCACAAGCTGAATATGAGTCAGCAGTGTGATGCGGCAGCCAAGAAAGCCAATGCAATTCTGGGCTGCATCAATAGGAGTATGGTGTCTAGATCGAGGGAGGTACTGGTACCACTCTACTCTGCTTTGGTTAGACCTCATCTTGAATACTGTGTCCAGTTGTGGGCACCCCAATTCAAGAAGGACATGGTCAAGCTGGAGCAGGTCCAGAGGAGGGCGACCAAAATGGTGAAGGGCCTGGAAGCCAAGCCCTATGAGGATAGACTTAGAGAGCTGGTATGTTCAGTCTGCAGAAGAGAAGGTTAAGAGGGGACATGATAGCCATGTTTAAATATTTGAAGGGATGCCATGTAGAGGAGGGAGTGGGCTTGTTTTCTGCTGCTCCAGAGACCAGGACGAGGAGCAATGGATTCAAGCTTCAGGAAAGGAGATTCCACCTGAACCTCAGGAAGAACTTCCTGACAGTCAGGGCTGTCCGGCAGTGGAATATGCTGCCTCAGAGTGTGGTGGAGTCTCCTTCTTTGGAGGTTTTTAAGCAGAGGCTGGATGGCCATCTGTTGGGAGTGCTTTGAGGATGTTCCTGCATGGCAGGGGGTTGGACTGGATGGCCCGTGTGGTCTCTTCCAACTCTACATTTCTATGATTCTATGGATCGGACTAGGTTCGGACTATTTACCTTAGTTCCAAACCTTAGTCTGATCCAAGATGCCCCCAAGTGGTCCTCCAGCGTGCTAAGTGCAGACCGGAAAAATCCGGTCTTTCAATCTTCTGGAGCGCGCCATTGCATTCCTCCTCACTTGTGCAAATATGCAGGCTTACACCAATGCAAGCCTGCGATCAGCGGAGGGTGGGCTGTGGGCGTGGCCAGCGTCAGTAGTTGGTCCAGACCCACGAGGAACAGGAAGCTGCCATTTTCAGCTGGAGCAGTGTGGATCTACAGATCTCACACTGCTCCGATTTGCCCTGGACCAAACGGAGGAGCCCTGCGGAAGGGCTTAAAGGACAGTCCACGTTGCTTCAAGCTAAGAAGAAGCAGTGAGTAACAGCACAGAGCGATTCACTTGCCTAGTGCGGAAAGGGCCACAGATAAAACAGGAATAAAGCAATAAACAAAACAAGTACATACAACCCCACCCTGCAAAATTGTTCTTCTTAATGTTCTTTGTATTATTTGCATTCTGCTTTTCTTCTAAAATTAGGAATAAAGGAAAAAGTGAGGGTATAATGTTTGTGGTAATCTATTCTTTGTTCCATAACATCCATCAAAGACCTGATAGCTATGACAGGTTGCAGAGGGTAACAATGCTCTTCCATCCACCAGTCCTGCTGTTCCAAATTCAGTAACTTCATTGCCTCTGACAGACAAACATTACCCAATAAGCACTAACTGGCACGCTCCAAACTGTCCCAATAAGGAAGCTTTTTGTTAAGTCTTGCATAAGCCAAGACATTTGTTTCTATGTTCTATTTATGTGCTTTTGCTAACTCTTCGGACATTTTTCACTGAGCAAACGTTCTAAGCTTACACTTCTGTATGTGGTTTTTATATCTGGAGAAAGGACAAGTGTCATGTTTGTGACAGTTCCATTCCTTGATCCAGGCCAGATTTATAAAAATGTCCTGAACTAAGTACATAGTCCACCAAAGTTTTCTACTTGTTGTTGGGCAGGCTACACTGTTGACCTGTGGCCTTGGATGATTAAGGAATTGTAGGGCAATAAAGTAGGCATCCTTTAAACATCTTGTTAGTCTACATTCTGGGTTCCAGAGTGTTACACTGAAATTCTGGGGGTCCCAGAGGGATGCCTTAGTGTGCTCTTCTTGATGGGGAAGTAAACTCAATAGAGCACAAACAATAGTAATGCGAGAGGCAGGGTAACCTAGTGAGATATTTTACCCAATTTTTACAGGGTCAGGCCAAGCCAAAACCCACACAAAAAGATCCAATAAATGACTTTATTGAAAAAAAATTTAAATATTTGATTTATTGAACAGAAGTCTCACACATCAACACATTCACTTACACACGCATTCAAGCCCTATAGAAAGGCAAAGAGTGGAAATTAGATAGAGGGACTATTAGAGGATTCGTAGTTAGGGTGATACTGCACCTTTTCCTGAAGTCCTTGGTCTAAGAAAGCAGCGAAAGAAGTAAAGCTCAGTGAAAGTACACTGAGGGGATTACTCAGCTGCTGGGAGAAAAGGTCTGTTGGATGACCAGGAGTTATCCAAAGCACCAGCCAAAAACGGTGACTATTTGTAGGGAAAATGTACCTTGAAGGCAAAACCACTCCTGGGGAGAACAAAGGGGATGGTAATGGAAAAACAACTCCACACCGGCACCTTCTTTGATATTAGAAGATAACGAGGTGTTACCAAAGTTTCAGGATCTTCCGCCACTTTAGGTTATGACGTGAGTTTATGTAGATTGTCCTTGCCTGATAAGATTTTATTGCTACCAGTGCCCAACTTATGGGAAAGCACCTTAATCCCTTCAAGTTGGCTCCTCAAAGGCTGAGGACTTTTTGTCCACTGTGCGTTGGCACAGCTTGAGGTCTCCTGTGGCTATGTGATGGGGGAGTTTACTGGCCTGACCTGGTTTTCTGATCGTACAACCGTTTCTGCCTATGTGCTCACCCAGGTGTCCTCTCTGGCATATGAGATTATATTTTATATACTCTGGGACAGGGCTTACCAATGGGGTAACAAGAGTCTCCAGGCTCTTAACACAACAGAAGGAAGGAGAAGTAAGCAAGACCTGACTGAATGCTGTCAAGATGACACAGGATGTTTTGAAGCTTAGCAGTCAGACAGGAACAAAGAATTCCCCAGAATGCCATCATGGTCTCTGATTGGTCAGACCCCATGAGGCCAGAATGAAAATAGCAGTCAACCTTGTCTCCATGTCCTGCTATGAGCCCATACGCAAGAACTAGAGTAATTTTGGGATCTATGATTCTGCTGTGTGTTGTATTTATATACAACCAGTGCTCCCAGTTGAATAGTTTTGCCAGCCCTGAGAACCACAGTTTAATGGGAGGAGTTTCAAGAAGAAATACAAGGTATTTTTTTTTCTCAGCAAGGTTTCAATGGATACAAAGCAGATTGCAAGTGAATTGGACACAGTTATGTTTCAAATTAGGCTGGAAGCCTTTCATGTGAGACTTATGGGTACTTATGTGGACTGATGCATTTTCACCAGAACGTTCTATCTGACTCACACTAGGTGGGATGAGGGTGAATGCTGTGCTAATACACTTCTAGCACAGTCATATATTAGGTCCCACAGTGAATCTAGAGGAACAGGAGAGCTGAAATATTGAAACCAGCTTTTAGAAATTAAAGGAATAGGTTGTGTTATTTCATTTAGTTTACTATCTGAGGGTCCCTATGAATACAAAGAAGAAAAATCACCTGAGTGCAATGCTGCCATTATGACTTTCTCCCCCTTATCTCAGCTCACTTATAGACTTCATTTGTGACAATGATGTTCCAGGCCATTCCTCTTTTTTCCAGATCCCATTTTGTGTCTTTCCTCTTACAGTTTATAGGCAACAAAACAACATGTTTAATAATGAAAAGCTTTACATTCAGCATTCAAGGGAAAAATTAAAACAAAATCCAAATCAGGTTCTCTGGAATCACTCTGAAACCTTTTATAATGAATCTGGTTTACATTTCTTCTGCTTCTGTCCAGTCTGTCTCAGGGCTGGATGACATGTAACATTATTTGTTTAGTGTGAAGTTCCCTTTTTTGTCTGCTACCCTGTCTAAAATGAAAGGATTCAAGAACCTAATTTGGATTGGGGCCATTATACATGGAACAGAATGTATCATTCTTCCATTTCTAGCATCTTTCCTCTCAAAATTCTCCTCCTCACTACATAGGAGACAAATGTTCAGCTGCCACACAGTGTGAGGTAAATTCAAAGGGAACCCCATGGGAAAGGAAGTATAAACCTCCTCTCTTTGTATTATATAGATATAGATATATTATGCATATACATATATCTATATTATACATATATGTATAATATATATAATATAACGTACAGAAAGAAAGAAAGAATAAAAACAAGCAAGAAAGAAAGAGGAAGAGACAGGCAATGAAATCAGTGCAGCATGCAGGTTAACTCTCAGCAGTATTTTCAATTTCTTGTCATATGATCCCACAAATGCATGGTGTACAAAGTCAGAGTAATAATCTCTCTTGCTCATAGGTGGAGAAAGTGCAGCCTGTATAGGTATTTGTCTCCACAGTGCTGTTTTTAGTGTCTTACCGGTGGATTCCAGAATGTCCCCCAGAACTATAAAGCAGCAGTTTCCCAAGCGGGGGCCCTGGACTACTTATGCCCAGGGACAGCCATTTTTTCAACCAGAAAATAAATTCTGCTTTTCAACCAGAATGTAAAACTCAGACCTTTGTTTTACAGACTGATTGAAAAATAGCTGGGCTTAAACAGCTGAAAAAGGCCAATCACCACCACAACCATCTTTACCCCCATGCCTAGGGGGACCTTTTTTAGTGATTTTAAGTTTTAAAATGTTCTGAGGTTTCAGAAAGTCAGAAGGACATAGCAGTGTGTGTGGAACCACCCAAGATCCCATAGAAACCAGTTTAATCCCCAGACCTGGCCCTTTTCGCACGCTGTTTCTAAAGCGAAAGGGCCCCTTGAGCGTCGCTTTAATGGGAGGAGCGGTCCTTACAATGCACTCCCATTTACGTGACGCGGAGCTGGACGCGGAGCGGACATGCACCTTTTTATTTTCGGCTCTAAGCCGAAAATGGTGCTCAGTCGAGCAATGCTCCCGGGGCCCGCGTGCACTTACCTGCTGTGCGGTGAGCCAGGAGCCGGGCCAGTCGCGCTTCCTGCCTCAGCGCTAGCCTGCATTTCCCAGGTTGCGCTGCGGTAGGAAGGGGAGGGGCGTTCACAAGGCGCTCGCGCGACCAGCAAGCCAGCTGCGGTAAGGAAGGCGAAGCGAAGTGAGCGCCTCGCGCAAGAGGTTGCTCGCGCAAGCACTGCCCCCACCTCCGCGAACAGGTAAGGTGGGGAAAAGGCCCTGGTCTGGCTCAATATAGTCCATGACTTTTCAAAGTTCCAGACAAAAATCACTTTCCTAGATTTGTTACCATGAGATTCTTCAACTAGAAAAGTCTTGAGCTTGTGAGCTTTTGCATGTGAAAACATGTGCTCTCCCACTAGCTCTTTGTTCCTAACTTTTACTATAACCTTACTGTTTAATGACTGGCCTTCAAGGTTGTTGATTGTATTCAGTAAACAATATGCTGTAACATTCAGTAAAATAACATTATCCTATAATATGACTCTTTTTAGTCTCTTCTTTCTCCATTTCTCTTCCATTAACTATTCTTGGTAACTGCTTTTGTATCTTTTGAGATGTGTTAAAGTGAAATGTGGGAACTTTTAGTTAATACAACGTATTAGTATTGGGACTGTCATTAGAACAGATCGTCTGTTACAGAAATTCTAGACACATAAAAAGCATAGAGGAAAATGTACTCATGAAAATGGCAGCTTCAGTGAGAAGAATGTGAAGGTTGTGCAGAAGCACCTGCTGTGCTTGCACATTTTCCTTCCCTCTTACATGAGTGTTCCTCCATACCATGCTGTTCACCTCAGTAGACTGCTTGCTTGAGCTCTTATTCATGAAAATCAAAGGTGATGCTTCTGAGTGAAAGTATTTCAAAACATACTAAGTATGGAATTTGTGTATCAGGTACATAGACATATGAAAGATCCATATCTTTATTCACCTGAGTTGCCTAAGTGTAGAAAGATTGTCCCATCTGTCTATGATAAATAGTAAACAATATTGTGGGCATTAAAATCTGCCCTAGTAGGAACATAAGCAATAAGACAGCAATAGGTAGATAACATAATGAGGGTAAAAATTATGGTTTACTTTTCAGAGCTAACTAGGGAATCTTAGACAAGTGGAGGCTTTCCAATGTTCTGGAGCAATTGCTCCCATCAGCTTTAACAAATGGGTGATAATGAGAGTTGCAGTCTGACATCTGGAGAGTCATATTTGTTAACTTGGTTCTTAAAGTACAGAGATAAAGAAGGCTTCTGCAACCTTTGACAGGAACCATAATATCAGTTTGCTCAAGGAGAAGGTAAACTACAGCTGATAGGTTACATGTACCTTCATAGGGCCACCATATTTTTTTTAAAGAAAGCTTGAAAAGGCTGCCCACTTCTTCTAGTGGAGGAATAAATGACATGTCCTTTGACCTTCTTTTTATGCTGGAAAATGTTTCTCCTAAAATGGTTTAAAGCAACAGGCTGGGGACCCAAAATCAGGGAGACAGCCCTCCTGGGTCAAAGGGTCACCTGTGGTTTATGGGCCTGCTATGTGGTTTATGGGCCTGCTATGCCCATAAACCACATAAATTATGTGGTTATTATTGTTGTCTATGTAGAATAAATGTTAAGTTAATCACTATTTTATGTTTTGTTTGGTCTGCTTGTGATTGTATTTCTCTGGGGAAAAATTTTTATCAAAGAAAGCTACACATTATTTGTCTTTACATTGTTCAGAATCCTTTGTTCAAAAGTGTTCTTGACTATTTGGCAAGATCTGATTATGACTCAAAAGACAGTGCTAGATTGCATTAGAACGCCAGCTTCTTTGGTCAATAAGAAGTGGTTAGATTATTGTCTACTAATTTTTCCAACAGCTTGGGCTCCACAATTGCAACTGAAATACACATATGCTTACTATTAGTATGAAAAAAAACTTTCATTTTTCAATTAATTTTCATTATTAAATACTTAACTTCATTGAATTATGTTTTGGTTAATTCAGTTCATATGGTATATATTTTCTTTCTTTACCTTCATACTAGCTTCCCTCCTTTCCTCCCTTCCTTCCTTTCTCCCCCCTCCACCATACTGCCTGGACACTTGTGACTATATTCCAGTATTTTCTGAGAATGTTCTAGATTGCCACATGGAGCATAGGGAAGGATTCTTTCTCAAAAGATTAAAGGTGATGTTCAATTTCATCTTTCAGGGGAAAGATCCCCTTAAAAGATCTTGGAGCTATTTGTCTGTCACTGTTCCCATGGGAGCTGTTTAAGCTACCAATGGCTATTGCTTTCTATCTTCTAATGACTACATAGCAATTAACCTGGGGCAATTATCCCAGATGTCACGTAAATGTTCAGAAATATATTTCTTGCGTGAATCCCTTGCTTTGTTATGAGTAAGGTGAGTTATAGCTTGCCTTTTTCCAGTTTTCCATTCTACACTGTTCTTTCCTCCTTGTGTGTTCCTATCTCTGTGTACTAGCTGATTATAAGAGCACAATAAGACTGAAAAATGCAAATTGTAAAATAGATCCAGCTGTTTCTAGGTGCCTATTATTCAGAAAGCTTCTGAAAATGACATCATGTGGAGTCACCCAAAGAAGACTCCTGTCTCTGACAACCATTTTGTTGTGTTTTCAAACTATTATTTACTATAGACTTCTATTTTATTCCAGTCTCTTCTTTGGAAGTTGGCAGTCTTGAATAAGCATGTTCTGTTTCAATAAAGGTAATATAATGACATTTCATATACATTAATATTGATTCCCCCAGGGGCAAGTTCCATCATTACAATCACCGATTACACATTCATTGCTATTTTACATCTTAACCATTGCAGACACATTGCAAAATACTGAGTAACTTTGACATATGTCACAGGAATGCATGGCTAATGCTGGAAAATATAAGCCAACACATGCTCATTTTTCAGCAAGACAAACTGCTGCTTCTCAACAATTTCAGCATAGCTGATTTATGGAGCCAACCATGCTGACACATAGGAAGAACAATTTCTGCATCAACTAATATTGTTAACTTGCAATAGTAACTTATATTAAATTACCCTATTTCAAAGCATGACAGATGTGAAATAAAAAATAAAACATTTTATACTTTCACAAGGAAAAAAAAACCCTTTGGAGAAAAGAAGTTAGTTATAGGTCAGAGGATAAAGCTTGATAGATTCAATTACAGTCATATAAAGGTGAATAATGTGTAGTCTGAAAGAAGATTTAAAATACTTTCCCATCATTTAAATATTTAAAAAAACATAAGGAACTTCTGCTATTTTGGAGGGAAAGGCCCAAGAATGATATTCCTGTCCTCTAGATCTGATTATCCATTTGGTTTCCATTTTTTTTCCCCACCCAGTACATAATCTAAATTTAATCTGAGCCTTTGTGGTCATAGAGACCGCGTTATTGTTTCAGTGTTTCTGCTCAAGCTGTTTGAGAAATCTGTCTGCTTTATCCAAGACAGCGGAAAGATCTGTAGGGGAACACAAGCTTGTTTCTGATCCTTTAGACTGTACACACAATCTAATCAACTGATTTGATTGATTAAGGAAGAGATTCTTACTAACTGTTAGAATCTCCTGATGGCAGGAACTGTTCAGTGATGACCTAAAAAGGTGGCAGGTATCCACTTTGTTGGATAAAGAGGTTGGATTCTTACATTGGCAAGGAACTGAAGTAAATGGCCACCATGGTCCCTTCCAGCTATTATTCTGGATTCTATGATTCTTTAGTTCCTGCCAGTCTTTTTTCTACAGAGGACAAAAATAGTGTACACTGATGCTTTAACACTGAATCTTTCTTACTGAATTTGCAACGTCCCTCTTGCAAGTCAGTTTGCAGGCAGGCAAATGGTCATAACGTCTCTTCAGCTCCAGCTTCAGACATGCCCAATGACCAATCTGTCCAGTGAAATTTGTGGACTTCTTGTTTCTCTCCTATACTTTAGGTTTCATATCATTATACTTGGCAAAATCTGAAAGTTGTGACATTTTAGTGATCCACAAAAGTTATTACTCAGTGCAAAAATATTTAAAATATCCAATAATTCTGGGATGATGTTGTTTATGACTGTGATTTAGTGTATAAAAACTGATAAGATGCATCACTACAAGAATGCATTTGAGTCATCAATCTGGCAAGTACTCATGTTTCCCAGGTTCACCACTGTGATTCTAGCCATATTTACTCAAAAGTTAATAAGTTGAATGTGTTTAGTTTCCAGTACATATGGTTAGAATAGCATCCTTAGTCTGTGCATATTGGTTATTCATTCTTGTTGTGCGTTTATAATTTGTCAGTTTCAAAGAAGTATTTCTAAAATGGCCTTCTGGGTCTTTTTCCTCGTTTTTCTCCTGACAATTTTATACAGAAACAATTTAATTAGCTCTTTGTTATCAATAATGAGATAGCTATTCTTCCTTGTCTTCAGCAATAAACATTAATTCTAATTTTTACGAAGTTTCAAATAAGGTTTCAGTTAACACTTTTGCTAATAGAGCATTACTGGTACAAGTGGGTCTGTGAATTATCAACTTCTCTTTCTTTAGCTGAGTTTTAATTTGTTTTCCATGCTTGCTTGAGTGTGATTTCCTATAACAAACTGAGCTGTCACTTAATAAAATTTAATTTAAATTATTTTAAATTAACCAAGCCCTACCCAGGCATAGGGAACTTCAGGCTCTGGGCCAGATGGGAGCATTCCCTAGCTGGCTTTCAAATGTTTGCTCTTATCTCTGCTCAGTATTTGAAAATATTTTTTTTAAAACCTAGGACCCTGTTTTCGTAAGCATTTATGTCCCACCCTACAGCATATGATCATAAGACAACACAGAGGTAATAACATAAAATAAAACATTGCAGAACAGTAAAAATAAAACACCCTGCAACAGCGTAAAACATATAAAACAATTTAAAAGTTTAAACTATATACTTATCTAGATTCAAGGTATGATTCTTAGATTCTGAGGACTGTGATGAAGAGCCATTTTTTAAGCTTTTTAACATGGTCCCAAAATGAATTCTCAGTAAAGTATCATTCTATAATAAAGTAAGACCTCAACTGAATACTCAGCCCTATCAGCCAGCACATCCCCCAAACCATTCAAAGATATTTTGTATTCAATTTATTTCTTGGAGCAGATGCTCTTAATTGTTCCCCTACAATAGGGAAGGTGGATTACTGCCAGACCAAACTTCAGAAGAAAATCTTTTGATCATGGCAATAGTGTTTTTAGTGTGAAAGTGTGATGTACAAGATAGCTTCATGTCCAGAGAACAGGCTTAGAGGATTTCAAAAGCTTTATTCAAGAACATCAAATTACCGAAACTAAAGAATTTTTCAGTTTGCAGTACCTAATAAACTGTAATATTTCAAAGAAGCATGAGTTGGCATTTTATTTGACAGCTAAGTAAAACAACTCTTTTCCCAGACTCTCATTCTACCTGTCAACTCTGTGACCTTACAGGTGCGTCTGTACTCTATGTTTCCCAAAGTGAACAGGGAAAAAAAAGCCAACCTGACATTGACACCCCTCCTCCAAAAAACCAGAACCTTCTCTGTCTGTGCAACAGCAAAATTCAATGCCAGGGCTGTGTCATATGTGTTGAACCAACAAGGTACTGAGATAATCCCATGGTAGTTATGATACTCAAGAAGTTCCAAGTAGTTCCATCAGGGCAACCTTAACATGGATCATCAAAGTCACCAAAACCACAGTCATGGGGTACATAAATGGTCAAATTGTTGAAAATTCAGTTGGAACTGTTCCTTTGACAATGGCCCAACAGATGATGCTTCAGAATTCAGGAGTCGTATGGGAGAAAGTCAACTGGCAATTGTAATTTCATGATGATCTCTACTGCAAACTTGAATACCATTTCATGATAATACAAATAGACAAGCAGTTACAGCTTTATAAGTTACAACAGCTTGAACTGAACTTGGGAAAGAAGTAGGAAAAAAAGGCAGGCCTTTCAATATTGGTGTAATATGATTTCATTAAAGTCTATATGTTATGAACTTTGCTCATGCATTTTGTACCAAAAGAAGCTTCCAGACCATCTTCAGAGATAGTCCCACACACAACATGCAGCAGCAGCATAACTATGAGGACTTTCTCTCCATCTCACCATTGTCATAGAGTCATCTGGCTTTAAATGTAATTGTGCAGACACCTTAACATCACTTCCACTTTAAAATCTAATGACAGTGTGGGACACACGGGGCAATTTGTAGTCTTCCTGATGAGGTTTGTCTGCAGATTCCATTAACCTTACAGGAGTATCCAGTGGTGAGGTGGGAATTAAAATCTAGCAACATCTGCAGGGCTATAAACTGTCCACCCCTGTAGCATTATGAAGGAGAACTCCCAAGCAATAGTCCTGATCGTTCAAGGAGTTGCAAATTTCAGATAAGCTATATAGTATAGTATATCAAGTGATCTTTTTTTAAATTCACTTGCCATCATTTTTTGTTTTTTTATTAATATTTGTATTTACATCACAAAGCCAAGCCATGTTATGTGTTATGTAATAATAAACAAAACAAAAGTCTTTACATTAATAAACAGGGAAGGACTTAAAATACCTTATGTCACATGTTTCTATTTCTATTTCTAGTTGCCTTATTTGTTTTCCATGAAGAATAATTAAGAACAAAAGAGTTTGCCCTATAAGTATACCAAATGATTTTTGACACTCTGTATGGTAAGCATACTCAGCTGTTTTAACTCCATTAATTCCAAAGGCTAAAACAAATTATCCAAAGAAGGCATGGCCCTCAGAAATTCCTAGTACTTACAGTTCAAATATGAGAATTTCCTTAACTTAGAGGCTAATGGTAAGCAGGTGTTTTACCAAAGGAAACTAAGGTTTACTTTTTGTCTTGCACTGACATGATTAAAAAAAAAAATAAGATCAAGGAAAACTCAAAAACACGTACTTGGATGGGACATAGTTCTAATTATGCATGATGTCAACTGCTTTTTGAAAGAATGATGAATGAAAATACTTTGGTAATGAAACGTAAATTAATTTTCACTTTGTTAGTGAACAAATGAATAAATAAAAAAAATCCCACTGCTGCTTTAAATGTATCTGGTAATAAATATTCTCTTTTAGTATATATGATTATTTTTCTCTTTGTTTTTTAAAAAAAAGTGTAAGGAAAAGTAAGATAATTTTCTGCTCACTTAACATGCATATTTATGTGTCATATCATTAAATGCTGAGGGAGAAGATGTGCAGACAAGAATATTAGTCATTCTTCCTCCCTGGGATGTCCTACTATTGGCAGAGTGAAATGATTACCTCATGTTGCAGATAATGGAACAGCATTCCATTCGTTCCCTCTTGTTGGGAAAAAGAGCAATATGCCACATGACTTGGCCTGCACCTTCTTCATTAGCTTATCATCTCCTTGTGCATTGCCCCCTCCACCTGTGTTAAATTAAAATTTAACTGCTAGCCTAGTTCATTTCTGCATTTCAAATAAAGCAGGGGAAAAACATGCCATCTTGTTCTTTTTCTGGGGTAATGAAACTTCTTGAAATGTCTCTTTCTTGGGCTGATTTCAGAAGAGGGGGCACTAGAAATAGCTGGTGGCTCTGATTTAGAACCAACTTTTGTCATTTACTAATCCCAGTTGAGTACCATCAGATTCCTGAACTTATGCATGCTGACATCAGGAGAACTGACACTGAGAAAGGTGAGGCTTTCTTCTCCAGCTTCCATACTGCAGAATTATGCAGGCACAAAGAAGAATGCTACTGGAACCTATCTATCCCATACATTTCCTCAAATTGACCCATGGTTGATTGATTTAAACATTTCTAGGTATCGCTCAGAATTTCAAAGTGGGGTGAAACTGATAACATTAAAACAGTGTAAACAATATAAAAAATTGAATCAATTCATGAATCAAAACTTGCAATCTGATATACTGAAAACCAATCTATAGTTTTACTAAGCCCTAACATTCAGTGAACAGCCAGGTTTCACTTTAGCACCAAATGAGGTCAGCATCAGCACCCTCAGGATTTTAAGGGGGCATCAAATCAATATAGCTTTTTACAGCTAGGCTACTATAGATTACCAGCTGTTTCCCACACCCACATGTGAAAGTGCTCCTAATGATGGGATACACTGGAATATCTCCATGAAAAGTCCTAATTTGGGGGCTGGCATATATGCCTCAACAAAACATCTTGAAGCATGCTCTCTCACATAACTATGTCCCAAAATATTAAGAGTTTCAAAAATCATAATCAATACTTTGAACTCAGACTGGAAACATAGTGGCAACCAGTCCAAATTATTTGAAATTAATATAATAAAATTTCCATGAGAAGTTTTGCCAGAAAGCTGTCACATATTGCATTAACTGCAATCTCTGTGTTGTCTTCAGTGGGCGCCTCACATAGAATGCACCACAGCAATGTAAAGGGATTGATTACTAGTGCATGAGCTACTGGGGCTAGGTTATCCCTGTCCAGGAAAAGCTTTACTGGCAAGCTATAAAGAAAGCTGGCCCCATGCACTCCAAGCCACAGAGTTCACCTGGGTTTCTAATAGCAAAGATGGATTGAAGACCAAGATATGCAACTACTGATTTCGGAGTAAAGCACAATCCAAAACCTGGTGTGAAACAAGATTCAGATACGCATTTTTAATCTGTTTTCCCCAAGAATGTTTGGAGATTCCTGGTGACTACACACTTGAGCATTTTGCCTCCAAGGGCAGTTGGTGGTCTTTATTCAGTGTGATAGTACAAATTTCGGTCCACATTTTTTTAAAATAACCTAACCAAAATGCTGTTCCTTTTTCCTCAAATAGGCTGAGGGAGTTTGACAGCTGCTTTAAAGTTCAGTTTAAAACTTGTAATGGACTTACCACTTCATTGATATGGAATCCACCAGCTGGCATTGCTTGTCCCCAAAACAGGATATTTGCAATGGAATTGTAATTACATATCTCCGAGTCCAGAAAGATCCTCTTCAGTTCCATTTCTCTGAATCACAAGAATGCTCAAGATCTATATTGTTTTTTTCCTCCCCATGTAACAATTTTTGCATGTACTTCTCCTAAAGTGTCCTCATTTGGGGATTATTTTCTTTACCTATGTATTTTATATGCAGTTTCCTATTGATTAAAGTATGGACAATTCATGCAAATTTTTCAAATGTATCCATTCAAAAATACACCTTGACATTTACTTGCATATTTTGAATTAAAAAGAAAAAGAAAAAAGATACTGAAAACCACAAGACGTGTTCAATTTAATTAACTAGATAGATCCTTTAAAAATGGCTAATCCTCTTTTCTTCCCCATCCCTAAGACATCTTTCCCAAGAATCCTAAAGCCCTAATGCAAAACAGCCTTGAAGTCTTTCAACCAATTGGCATTTACTCTACATCTTTAGGACTGAAATACTGAAAGCAGTATTGCATGAAAAGACTGATACATTCAGATAGCACTGAATGCCCAATTTATAGTAGTAGATATAGACAACTTTGATGGATTATATACTTGGCTTTCTAAATTATAACCTAGGACTCAACAGGTATGGCTGAATGTATTCACAGTGGGTGGGCCTGTCATTTTCCTGCCTACATGGTGATTCCTTTCCCCCTAGTTAGCTAAGAATTACAAAGTGGAGCACCTATGTGCACTGATGCATGGTCTAAATGGATAATCAGACAACCACCTGTTTAAAACAAAAGTTGCTGGAGTTACTAAAGCTTAGGTGAAAAAAAATCACATTTAAATTGTCTCTGTCTTTTAAACACTTGTCATTTAAAATTATTTGATACAGAAGTCAATGCACAGCTTGGTGCCCATAGAAAACTAAATACAAGAAGCTTATAATGGAAGGAAAATTCCATCTTGAAGTTAACTGTTCTGTCACATCCACAATATGTCATCCTGTCACCAAATGTTTATCTAGATTTGCAGATGGATGTAGGTATCACGACTGACTGAATAAAGGACTGGGTTAAGATCATAGAATGCCTTCCTGCCTTGCTGGTTCCTCATGACTACCACCAAAGAGTCACAGATAATGAATCCTTTTCTGCTTTCTTTTATAGTTGTATTCCCTATCCTTCTAATACCTAAATGGCTTGCTATAATTAAAACCAAAATATTAAAATCTAAGAACCATGTCAGCATAAGACCATGAATTGTAAAAAAATGCTTCTTTTTAAAGCTTTCACAAGCCAGGGGAAACAATCAGAGACCACCTAATCCTTGTGGGACATCCTTTTTGTAGGACATGCAATTGTTCACTGACTAAGACAATCCTAAACTGTTAGCCCATAGGTGCCATACAGAAAAGGAGTTCTTCACTTGATTGAAAAATTGGGCAGACTGAAGTGGAAGGAGTCACTTTCTTAGGTGTTTAATGTTTTGGAGTTACACGGTAGAGGAATTTATTTATGTATCACATTTATACCATTCCACCAAAAATTTCAGTGTGATATTCGTACTTATCATGTCCACCTTGCAAATCTCTATTTTTCTTTAAGTTTCATAAGATGTGTAAGGGTGAGAAGTAAAGTGTGTCTGTTCTCCCAGTAAATGTCAGCAGGGATTTGAACCAAAACCTCTACAGCTCTAAACTCACAAACTATAATTACAACACACCTAAGGGTCACCATACCTCTGGTTTAACAGATTCTATCCAGACTTCAAGCATACTATGTGACCGGGTTTGGACTATCATCTTACTTGGATTCCAAGATGTTGTTTTTTGTTTTTGTTTTTGTTTTTAAAGCAGGTCTCTGCAACTTGCTCTAAGTGCAGACTTATGGCACAAAATAGAGATATACATTAACTAAGACCTATTGTCTCCAAATACAAGTATTCAGTTTCCTGGAAGTGACAACAGATATATACATTAGGGTTAACCGAGACATTTTGTCTATCAGTATGAGTCCCTTGTTTCCTGAGTCAGTATTATAAATCTACAGAAAACTGTGGTCAAATTCAGAACTTTGAAAGAATGTCTTGTGAACGCTGTGGAGAAAGCAATGGAGCTATTAGATTGAAGCAGGAGGAGGAATGCAATAAATATTGCAAGTCTAGAATATAGTTATTGGTAGTTAAGATTCCATCAAGTCTGTCGCTTTTCATGATTTGTCTTATATAGAAATTGGTTGCATTTTTATTAGCTATACCAGGGAGGGATGTCAAGTTCTATTTTATGAGGGGCAAATATTGTGTCCTCCCTCTGCCTGTAGTAAAAGCCTGAACTGAATGGTCCAGAACAGGCCATTTTTGAGAAAAATTGGTGCCCAGAATTGGTGTTGAGCATAGTTAAGAACAGTGTATTAGAATGAAACAGTTTCAAAAGCTTTTATTAACCCTTACAGAGCCATTTGGAACAAAATAAAATCATCTAAAATACCAGCTTATAGGTAGACAATGCTCAACAAATTTGCTCAGTAATAGAATACCACCCAGAAATGCAGTTCTAAGCAGATCTTCAGGCTCACCATAACGCAACATATCACAAAAATTCAACAGGATACACTGCCTCATACAATTCCAGGCAAAAACTTGCTTTGTGAAAAATAACTCAAACAAGAGGAAAGAGATGCATTGGAGTGTGGCTGCAGCTGCAAGTGAAGGAAGTATGGCAGATCAGGGAGGAAGAGGGGAAAAGTAGGAAGTGAAACAGATGGATGCAGGATTCAAGAGCAGAGAGATGTGGCAGCATGAGCTGAATGGAAAGGTGGAGAAGAAGAGAAGGGAGAGTGAGATATGCAAGTAGTGGAGTGCAGGAATAATGGGAAAGAAGCATGTCAAGTGGGTAATGTGAGGCAAGGGAAGAAAATAGAGTGAAGGAAGAGTGAGGGTTGCAGTGGGAGGACACAAGGCAAAAGTAAATCTTATGGATGGTGCAAGAGAGAGAGGTAGTCCAGGGTGAAACATGGTGGGAAGGGTGGTGAGAGATATAAGCAGTGGTGTGCAAGGAACAATGAAGGGAAACATAGCAAAAGTGAAAGGTGAGCTTCCTGTGAGAACTTCATAGATTTGTACCTTTTTTCCATCACTAAGAAAACCAATGGCATAAACAAACTGTAGTGATTTCCTGAGAATACAGTAGCGTTAGAGGTGTCTGTGCATGACAAAAAGTTGTTCTTATGCACCACACCAGGAATATACATAACCTAAAAACTAAATATCTGCCTTTTATCTTGATACTGAAAGGTGTTTTGATGAAGTTTAGCAAAAAGAGAGCATCAGGACTGAGTTATAGCTGTGTAAACTCTATAGTATGGTACAGTAATATCTCTATCCCCCCACATTAGGTACCATTTCACTTCCTCTTTATTTCCTGTTCTGTAAAATTAATGCAGCTTCTAAATCTGTGATATACAACATGGCACATCTTCTGATAGGAGGATAATGGGAGAACAAAACAAAATGTAGTGAAAAGGGAGGATTAGAAAACAAAGCAGAACAAAAAAATGACAGTGACCTTTAAAATTCTTTCTCTGCCAGATCTTCCACTCTTTGGCTTACAGCAATATTTAAAAGAAGAAGAAGAAGAGCAGATAAAGAATAGATTCTCCTTTCCTTGGAATTTTTGGTGGAAAAAAAATTGAAGCATTATGATAATCAGAGGGTTTTCTAAAATTGTGTTCTGACACCTCAACAGAGATTGTGCATTTCTCACAATTTCTCACAATAAAGCTGGATGTATTCCATAATACATCGGCAAGATGTTTAAAGTAATGCAAAGGAAATTATTAAGTTAACTTCCAAAAGACTAGTAATAGGCGTCCAAATAGCTCCTCTGCAGAGGCAAATAATTATAAATTTGGAAAAGCATACTGTTAATTTGACACAATTGTAATGACATCTCTGTGGGTGGCCCATATCGTGCACCATTTTATAAGCTTCTTAGGAGCCTAATGGCAGTATTTGCACAATAGGGGGATACAGGAGGATGAGGTGGCATAATTGTAGTGTCACTGAAGCATGACTACATGCTAATTAACAAAGTTGGAACTCATGCTGCACTTATGCTCCTATTTCATCTATCTCATTTCATTTACTTTTACATGCTGTTTTGGCCAAAAAATTGCTGTGTGTGTTGTTTGAATATTACAGTGATTATTGTCCACTTCATGCTACATGCTGCTGTAGTGCAGATGGTTGCTCAATTGGCTAATAGTTTCATTCTGAGGTCTTTTGTTCCTAGGGTTTTGTTTAGAAAATAGCCTTCTAATCTTGTTGCTTCTGGGTCTTGCAAAATGTGTTTCTTTTGATAGCATTGCTCAAGCTTGTAAGGTTAGGTAAACGTGTAAGCTTACAACTCTCTGTGTGAACTGATCATGAGGACTTATATGGCAAATGGAAGTGAGTATTCTAGTAAATATAAAAACCTCCCTGGTACAGAAGTTCCTTCTGTATGTGTGGATGCCTGGAAGGTGGAGCTATGCAGTGATTTATGTGGAGGTGCGACTACTTGGCAACAGCTGGTGCCCTTGATCTCATGGGGAATTCCATCACTGTTCTTAATGGCTAAATAGGGCTCAAGTGACACAAAGAAGGGATTTAAAAAGTAAGGAAAAGACAGATGATTTCAAAATATTTATTTGCAACGTGAGATGAGGAGTGGGTACCAGTTATGCAAAAGGTCATAAAAATGAGAGCGGGGATTATCAGGAAAATTAACGAGCATATACAGTTCTTCTCTGACCTGTTGACGCTCTTTTAGATATCTCCACTTTTCCTGTTCCTTCTCGAAGAGATCTTGATATTTCTAACATTCTTACACCTGAGATCGTATTACTTCCTAGATTTAGAAATCCAGCCTTCTCTCATCTGTTTTGGCTTTGTGGAGATTTGCAAATGTTGCCTCCTTCCAAGCCTCAGTCACCATTTATTCATTTGCAGCTTTGTGCCTACTTCATTCATGTGAATTGTTTTGTTTGTTCCATGTGATGATCTAATTCACTTCTTGTTCATTTTGTTCCCGCTTACCTTTATTAGGTCTACAAAGACCCTTCCCCCCAGACATCCTTATCTGTTTCAGATTTCCCAAATTTTGGAAGAGCATAGGGAGAAATTTGGGAGTGCAGCTGTCTAAGATCTTAGGGCTGGTGATATGGCCTGCTCAGCCTTTACCAGTTACCTATACCTGCAATAGTACTATCCGAAGAAAGTCAGAATGTAAAAAGCTACCACTCAGAAATGCTATTCTAAGCAGATATTCAAGCTCACCATAAAGGAGACATGATCCTATGCTCCCATTTGTATTTGATCATACTCACTATGAGGTTTGCACCATCTGCATCATGGTCATGAACAGACTGTCCATGCTGTTTTAAACTGCTAGCACCATCTTTTAGGTTCAGTTTTATTCTTCTTTCCATGTATATATGATGAGAGATCATTTTATAAGACAGGACTGAAGACAGCACTGATAACAAACATCTGTATCTTTCCTTAAAAAAAATAGTTTGGTATCAGCTTATGAAACACTGTACGATGCATAAAAGATAAGAGATATCTGGCAAGAATGGGCAGTAGCAAAGAATTTCTCAGCTTTTGACTGAGAGATGTAGTGTAACGGTTTCTGTTTACCTTGATTTAAAACACGATGGAGGAGAGCAAAAATACAAAAAGAATCTTTTTTTTTTAAAGGTTCTGTTCAGTGAGTGAGATCATAACTCTAGCTTAACTGTCCACCTATTATGAGAAGTGCAAAGTAAAAAGCTGGAATAATAGAACGAGAAAACCCAATAAGGAGATCACTGAGAGCAGAATCAAGAGAAATGTGACAGAAACTTCAGTGCAACTCATTTGAAATGGGACTGGTAACTCTGGAATAAACAGCAGGGTAGGTATGAAGGATATGATGACAGCAATCAGGCACAGTAGGGTGTTCCTTGCCTTTGACAGCAAACGCATTTGGCTGAGTGCCCACCACAGCCACTCTAGAAGGGCATGGATAGCGTACTAATGTACCCGTCCTAAGTAATTCAGTGTTGTAAAAGGTTCACTTATTCATGTTAAAATGTTTTTTTTAAAATATATATAGGGCTTTTATAGCATCTGGACCAATATGTTCTTCTGGACATATCTTCTGGAACCCTGGAAAGTCCCCCCACTACCACCACACACAAGTAATTAGCTGCCATTCCAGTTCCAAGATGCAAAAGGCATTTCCTTGTTATCATCCTTACCATTTTTAAAAAGTGGTTCTTTCCTATTTCTCAGAAGTGAATAAAATAGTTATTTTTAGTTTCATCAATTTAGAAACATCTGGTTTCCTACATAACTCACCGTGGCTACAAGACACCACTAGAGATCATGATAAAGTATGGCACAGTTTAACACTTGAACCGTATGTTATTCCTCCCCGACTATCTCTGGAATTATAAAACAACAACAACAAAGACACAGAGATGTGACATTATTCCTATTAAATTACAAGTTCTCTGGGAACCTAGCAGGAGCCCCTGTTATGATCATTTGCTCAGTGGTCAATGATGATATGTGGAGGATCACCCAAAACCCAGTTTATTGCACAAAGGTAGAACATTGTTGTTGTTGTATTTTAATAATTAGATAATCTAATCAATACATTATCTATCTATCTATCTATCTATCTATCTACACACACACATATATCAATTGCATAAATACATAATATATAATGCATATTATCTTCCTTATCTTCATGTCTCCAAACTTACTATTGTCCCGTGCTCTTTCTATGAAACAGTTGATTTCCTTTATTTATTAAAATTATTTTAATCTCCACATGAATGCATGTTCTATATTATATATGAATTTGTATTTATGATATTGTAAGCTTCACTTCTCATCCAAAGCCCTATTTACAAATCTTTATGGGAAGGAACATATAATAACAAATTTATATAAGGTATAGTTAAAAACAGAATTGTTAAAATCAGAATAAGATGCCATCAAAGAAAATATGAATAGATAGGCTTAGAATTTTGGTCATACAATTCAATTAAAAGATTGGGAGAAAACCTGGAGTCAGAACCTGAAATTTACTAGATGTTCTGTCTTAAAAGAAAACTATTACAAAATGTTTTACAAGTGGCATTTTACCCCCACATAAATTAGCAAACATATATAAAAATATCAAAAATGATTGCTGGAAATGTGGAGAAGAGGGAGAGCACATTTCTACATGTGGAAGAAATGCACAAAAGAAGAGATTTTGGACAGACATTCACACTTCAGTAACAAAGATACTGGGGATAAAATTCCCAATGACTCCAGAATTGTATTTATTAAACATATTCAAAGGATTAGGTATAAAGGAACAAAAAGAACACAGAAAGGTATTGTTACATATTGTCATGCCCAGCTTTGAAGAACCTGATAGTGCGGAGGAGGATTCTGAATCCAAGACAGAAGTTTCCCCAGAAGCAGAAGTTTCCCCAGAAGCTTGCTCAGGAGAAGGTAACAAACAACAGCAGGAGCCTGAGCAGAAGGAACAAATAGGTGGAGACAAGGCTACACAGACTCTTACTGTGTAAGAGAGATGACATCAGAAAGAGGGGCTTTGCTGCTCAGTGCATTTAAGTAACAAACGAGCCCTAATGAGGGAACACCTGTGGCAACAGCATCAGTAAGATGAAAGGATGTCAGCTGGCCCTTCCCTTCCAGGATCAGTAACTGATCTTCTTGGTTGTTGAAGCTTTGTGCTGTGGTCTCTTGCATCCTGACTACCTTGAACACCTGCCTGACAATGACTTGGATTTGCCCTGTGGATCTGTTTACTATGGAATCTGGATTTTGTTTGGACAACCTCTGCTCTTATCTTGTGAGTAAGCCCTGCTCTACTGCTTGCTGATTAATTACCTGGTCTGCCCTGGACACAACACATATGGTGACAGCTGCCAGACTAATGTAGGCTTAAAAAAAAATGGAAAAGGAATTCCCTTGGAAGAAGACTGGTTGTTAACATTATATGATGTTAAACAACCAAAATTTTAAAAGATGTAAAGGTGAATGGGAGAACGTAACACAAATATGAGAGAAGAAATGGGGAAGAATGGCTGCTGTGGACTTAGAACTTTATTATCAATACAATGACACTTATGCATATATAATTAGTTTTAACCACAAACCTTCTAAAGTTTTCGCAAAACCTTCCTAGTCAACAATGTCTTCAAACACTTCTTCAATCTGTTTGGTGATACAACTTTAGCGTCAAGATACAACTTCAAGTCACCTTTGTTCTCAGCAAAGAGCTAACTGCAAAGGCTCATCAGAGCCAAGTGTCCTGTAAGTGTTGTTTAAGGTTCACAATCTTGATTAGGTTAAACCATTGATTGACGTTCCAACAGTACTTATAGGTGAGGTTTTACACCCTGTTGTTCCCATGGAATCCACACAATCCTGAGCTGGCCCTGATGAGAATGACTTATCATGGATGTTAACATTTCCCAACAAAACTAGTTTGGAGAAGATTAATACCACCTCAGAGACCATTTCCAGCAGTTCAGTCAGGGAGGGAGTTGGGCAGCAAGGTGGACAGTACACCAACAGCATCCCCATCCTGCTTTCTGCCCTATTGCCAGATGCATACACTCAAACCTTGGAGACTTTCAAACAAGGCACCTCAATAAGGGATTGGACTCACAACAGATCACTGTGACTCCTTCTCCATCACATCTTGTCTGCTGATTCACCCAGAAATTTGGTGGACATAACTGGCTCAAGTTGACACACACATATCTTTTGTTAACCATGTTTTAGTTATACAGGCAAGGTCAGTTTGCTTGTCCAGGTTCATGCAGCTCTTCCCAGTAACTTGGATGGCATTAAGCGGCAGTACTTTGTGCACTGATTGGGTTCAACTGATAGCCAGGAATCTGTTAGTTGTATGGTGAACTAGAAGGATGATCAGCAAGAAGATGTCTCTCCCCCTTCTCTTTCACTGGCTTGTTCTATCTCCAATGCCATACCTTCCTCCAACACCCTGTTGCATGTGCCAACACCTCATGAAGTTAGGTAGGTGGGTACCTGTATCAGGGCTTTCTTAGTAACAGCATCTTGACTGGAGAACCACCTACCAAAGAAAATTAGGCTGGTCCCGTTGCCTTTAAGCTTCTTGTGGGCAGCCAAAACAGTGCTATTCCATCCAATGACATTCAGTGGTTAAAGCTGCTGTTCTAACTGTTCTACAACTAGGTTCTAAGATTGTTTAGGCTGCTTTTGGAGTTTTTAAAGAATATTCCAAATATTCTAAAAAATATTAAAAAAATGTTTTTTATGTTTGTGTTTTAACTGTTTATTGACTTTGGAGAACTTCTGGGTTGGGAGGTGATAGAGAAATAATAAATTTATTAAATAAATTTTTTAATTAACTAAATTTAATAAATTATATTAAATAATACAATAAATAAATTATTTTAAAATGAATATATAAATATTCTGTTGTGTGAATGATAGGAAAATGTTTTATTTTTAAAGCACAAAGGGACATGCAATCAGCAAAGACATGGTGATATAAATAATACAAGTAAAAAATCACAAAAATAGAATAAATGTTATGTAGTTTTAACTAAGTTCTGTTGATAAAATAATCTCAGAAAGAACTTTCAACCAAGTTGTGAGTTTATATTTGAGTGTCCATTTGTGGATGTTGCTTGTATGTTTCTCACTGCATTTATTTTGCATTGAAGGATGCAGAATTGGTTATCTGAGTTTTAATGCTTTACATTTCTTCTGTGTCTAAATTGTTTTCCCCCATTTTATGAGCGTGCTACTGGACTGTGAAATGGTTTAAGTGCCATTTTAAATTATTTACTTATTTTCATTTAGAGTATTTATACAGTGCTCTTCAGTCACAAAGGATCTCAGAGCAGTTAATCTGACAGTTCCCAGCCAATACAATTCCAATACAATTACAGTATTTTATTGGAATCGTTTGCAGTTATTTTACTTAAAATATTTGTTTACTGCCCTTTACAGGAAGTGAACCAGAAGTTCCACCCAAAGGTTCTTCAAAAAGCCCTCTTCTGCTCCTAAAATGCCATGCCCCTGGCACTCTACCCCTACCTAAAAAAAAACCTTGGTGAAATTGTCTCTTCAGCTATTGGATATGAGGGGAAAGTGGCAGGTTTTTTCTCCTAAAGTGTCCAGGGCTGGCACCACATTTGTACCCACTGGTTTTTGTTTTTCTGGAAACTTGTTGCCAGCCAGCCGTCAATGGCTTATGGAACTGCACCAGTCCAAAGAACACTGCTTTAAATAGCACTGGTCTATTGATAGCTGGGGAGTGTTGGAGTTCAATAATAACAATATTCACCACCACCAGCATTGTATCCTTCTGACCTCTGCAAGATTCCCACCTCAATTCAAACCACGAATTTAGACCTGACAGATAAAATTTCAAGAAGTAAAATTAACTATATGTTGAATAAATGTTCATAATTAACCAGAATGGAAAAAGAGGGACAGAAAACAAGGAAGGACAGACAATCTCTCTAAAAGAATAAGAAATGAGGAAAAAAATTTGGAATTAGTATCACTGGGAGTATAACCAACCGTGTCTGTGCAATGATTCATAGAATCATAGAAATGTAGAGTTGGAAGAAACCACATGGGCCATCCAGTCCAACCCCCTACCATGCAGGAATACCCTCGAAGCACTCCCAACAGATGGCCATCCAGTCTCTGCTTAAAAACCTCCAAGGAAGAAGACTCCACTACACTCTAAGGCAGCATATTCCACTGCCCGACAGCCCTGACTGTCAGGAAGTTCTTCCTGAGGTTCAGGTGGAATCTCCTTTCCTGCAGCTTGAATCCATTGCTCCTTGTCCTGGTTTCTGAAGCAGCAGAAAACAAGCCCTCTCCCTCCTCTACATGGCATCCCTTCAAATATTTAAACATAGCTATCATGTCCCCTCTTAACCTTCTCTTCTGCAGACTGAACATACCCAGCTCTCTAAGTCTATCCTCATAGGGCTTGGCTTCCAGGCCCTTCACCATTTTGGTCGCCCTCCTCTGGACCTGCTCCAGCTTGACCATGTCCTTCTTGAATTGGGGTGCCCAGAACTGGACACAGTATTCAAGATGAGGTCTAACCAAAGCAGAGTAGAGTGGTACCAGTACCTCCCTCGATCTAGACACCATACTCCTATTGATGCAGCCCAGAATTGCATTGGTTTTCTTGGCTGCCGCATCACACTGCTGACTCATATTCAGCTTGTGGTCTATTAAGACTCCTAGATCCCTTTCACACATACTACCATCCAGCCACGTGTCCCCCATCTTATATTTCTGCATTCCATTTTTTCTACCTAAGTGTAGGACCTTACACTTCTCTCTGTTGAATTGCATTTTGTTAGCCTTGGCCCAGCTCTCCAATCTATCCAGGTCATTTTGAATTTTGAGCCTGTCCTCTGGCGTATTAGCAACCCCTCCCAATTTGGTGTCATCTGCAAATTTGATCAGCATGCCCTCTATTCCTTCATCCAAGTCGTTGATGAAAATATTGAACAGCACTGGGCCCAGGACAGAACCCTGTGGCACCCCGCTAGTCACTTCTCTCCTGGATGAAAAACAGCCATTGGTGAGCACCATTTGGGAACGGTCAGTCAACCAGTTACAGATCCACCTGACGGTAGCTCCGTCCAGCCCACATTTTACTAGCTTCTTTGTAAGAATGTCATGGGGAACTTTGTCAAAGGCCTTACTGAAATCGAGATATGCTACATCCACAGCATTCCCTTCATCTATCAAGCTAGTAACTCTCTCATAAAAAGAGACAAGATTAGTCTGGCATGACTTATTTTTGAGAAATCCATGTTGACTTCTCGTGATTACCGCATTGCTTTCTAAATAACTACTAGTTTGATAACTACATTATTATTGTTATTGTTATTGTTATTATTTTGACATATAACTGAAGGACATATTGGTTTCAAGTAAAGATCAATGTCTCATCCAAAGCACCTTCTAATAGTACTTCTGGAAGAGATAATAAGATAATGACATTCCCACAAAGTGATATTGTGGTTTTAAAGAGGTCTAGCAAATAGTTCAGGGTCAGGCGATGTATTCCAAAACCATAATGCCAAGTGACTCGTTCTAAAAGAGATTAACAAAAGAAATGAAAAAACAAAGGAAACAAATTTATATGGAAAACAAACTCTCAGAGGAAGAGAAGAAGTATCACTTTGATTAGTGTCAATTAATTTCTTGAAACAAGCAACTAAGGCCCTTTTCAGACGTGGGGGTGGAAACGACGGAACACGCTACTCTCCGGATTTTAACTTCGTCCGGGCGAGTCCGTCGCAACGAGGAGGAGTGCAAGCTCGTTGCTCCGCACTCCTCTGGCGTCCTAAATGGCAGCTTCCGGTTGGTGGAGGCTCTCCACCAACCAGAGAAGCTCGCCAGCTGGAAGCCCGCCCCAGGCAGATCTGCAGGCACACACTTGCGTGCGCCTGCAAATCTGCTCCGGAGCCAGGCAATGGAGCAGCATGGGGTTGCGCGCTCCGTGGTTTTTAAAAACCTCTAAAAAGAGGTTTTTTGAAAAACACACCACACGACCAGTTCCGGTCGCTCTGGAGTGGACTGAGGTATGGAACTACAAAAAGTAGTCTGCCCCAGTCCACTCTAAGGTGCAGAAGACCTCCGTTGGAGGTTGCTCTGCACCATTTTAATAGCCGAGTGTGGAAAAGGCCTAAGAATTTATTTGATTTACAAAAGTTGCTCAACAACCATGCCAGTAGCAGATGTGTGAAGTATCTTGCAGGAGCAAAACTGGGTGACTTGTGGCCCCTTGAGCTGTCCAGACAATTAGTGTAGTCATTGTGCAGTCTAGACAAGTAGATCTTTAAAGGATTGCTTTTTTTGACTTCAACTCCCGAATTACCCTAGTCAGCCTGTCATAAATAAATACATAAATAAATTCTACCACTTTTGACTGCAGGATTCTTTGTCACCCTCAAAATAACTTTTACAACAGGATTGGGATTTTTTTGTGATCCAGGAGTTGAAGGACCTACCACAGGAAGCATCAGTCTCTCAAATACTGAAAATTAACAGGAAATGCATCTGGAAATTACCAGTAATCTTTTTGTTTGTTTGTTTTGTTTTAGGTTTCAGGTTTCCAAGGTATCTGGGGCAAAATACATCCTCTTGGAAGCCAGCAGGCATGGCAAATGACTTTTTCTCAAAAAACAATATTTTGTAAGAAGTAACCTCAGTCCAGAGGTATGGCACCAAGCACACACCACATCATTTTCAGCTGTTTTGGATGGCTACAACATGCCCTCACAGCTGCCACTTTGAGTAACCACATGGGGACTTCTATTTGGTTGATGGACCAAACTCAATGCTTCCTTTCAATCTTGGAGAGAAATGACTAATAGGATGCCACCTGGCTCTGTCCTGAGACCAGTGTTGTTCAACATCTTTATAAATGACTTGGATGATGAAATAGAGGACATGTTTATTAAATTTGCAGATGGCACTGAATTAGGAAGGATGGCTAATACCCCAGATTGCAGGATCAGGATTAAAAATGATCTTGATAGATCGGAGAGCCAGGCTAAAACTAACAAAATGAACTTCAATAAAACATAAATGTAGGAAGCAAAAGATCATTTTGAATCATTCCAAGCCTGTTCTAAGCATATTTTAACCTAAATTATATTTGAGTGTGTTGGTGGCTTTTGTGGGGGGGGGTGTGCGTCAGTAGCGCCACATTATTATCACCTCTGCTCTAGAGGGGTGGGACAAGATGGGAGATGGAAAAATGGCCTTGGGGAAGCAGGTATATCCCATTGGAGTTCACTTTACCCACCATTGCTTTTATAAGCTTTAATAAGAGAAGGAGCAGTATTATTTGAAGCCTGAATTTCCCTTTGCCGAAAATATGTTCCCACTCTCAGTGTCCAAGTATGGGACTGCAAAGGTGGGAAGATTATGATAATCTGCCCTAAAAAGAAGACATGTTATGAAATGAATGTTTATAGTCACCTGAAATTACATAATCAAGATCTGATATCAGGAAACATTTGATTTTAAGCTTGTGGTTAAATCTGATTGATATCAATAGAGCTTAATTAAATGACTGAATGCTATCTTGGTAAAACAAGCTCTCCTGAATATGAACTACGTGTCCTGACGGACTATAGCTACTAGAAAATATGGCCTTCAAAATACAAGATTTCCCATACTTTATTATGTGGTGAACTGTAGTATTTTTTTAAAAAAAATAAAATAAAATAGGATATAGAACAATATCAGAGACATGTTACAGATTAAAATCTCTACATATTTAATACCCACATTGATATAACTGGATGGTTAATCTGTAAAGACCAAAATATTTAAAATTTTCTGAATATTATTAACCACAGATACATATATATTGTTTTCAATAATTGAAATGTATGACAAAACTCATAAAGTCCCATGAATAAAAGTAGATAAATCCATTTCCAGTAATTCTGAAGTCCTTTTCACCCAGAGGGATCTTTTTTTTTTTTTTTTTTTTAACAATAAATTTTAAACACTTGGCCTTGACATGCTAGGCTTTCGGTTAACACTGGGCAACAACTGCAACCTTTTATTGGAAAGGTTATTTGCATTTTAATGTAATAGACTAAAATTGAGTTTTATTATCATTTCAGCACTCATCAAACAGCCATGATCTAAATGTCTATACTTTGTAAAACAAATGCTCCTTGAAAATGCTGCTCTAAACAAAAGATTCTGAAATAGCTTTCCTGTGGATTGGAGCACACTTTGGCACAAAGGGATTTGGGATTTCCTTTTGCAAGCCAGTTAACAGTTCACCTTAAATTGACAGAAGCCTTTTCTGTTTAATGTGCAGTGTTAACAGCTTTCCATGTTCACTTATGTCTTCAAAGCAGCTGTTAACAATCACTATTCTGTTTGCATGTTTATGTTTGTTTGTTTCATTTATTTCCTATCTTTCCTGCAATGTGCTCAAGGTGGAGTGTATAACTTCTCTTCTTCTTGGCTTCATCTTCTCAATAACACTATGAATTAGCTTAGGGAGATTAGACCAGGACTACTGAATGAGTTTTATTTTTTCATAATGACTTGAACCTGGATTTCCTAGCTTTTATTACAATATTCTAACCACTAATCCACACCACCACTCTTGGGATTGCTACTCCTAAAGGTGGAAGACCTTGAGGTCCACCAGCAGTGCCAGTGTCTCCTTAGAAATTGAGGGAATTGGTGCTCAAAGGAGGCCCACAAGAAGGTGGTAACTGTAGGATCTTTTCACTTGTGCATACCAGTACTAACTATAGGGGTCCAGTTAAATGTTTTAACAGCGTCTTCTTATTGGAGACTAACAGACACACACATAAGAAATCAAGCAGTCTCGCAAACCATACAAGGCTAGCAAACAGAGACATGAGAAAACTTGGATAGAGAGAGTTTTTTGGGCGTAAAAGGTGATATTTACCAGTCCTGGAGCAGAGGATCAAAGATGAGCGGCACAAACATAAGACTTTGAGGATAGCATGAAGGAAAGAGAATGGGGGGGGGGCAGCGTGATGCTCAAAGTGCTAGCAAAATGCCAGGGTCTGAGATAGTGTCTAAATATCTCTTTTCCTACTCTGAGGGGTGAGTGTTAATTACTCTTTGGCAGAATAAACAAAAGGGATCTGGAATGGACTGATTGTCTTACTTTGGGTGACAAAACATTGATGGGAGTCCTGACAGCCTCTTAATGTCTTGGGTGGGTAATATGAATGAAGAAGGTTTCAGTAGGAAATGTCACAGCAGAGATGCTTGCCTGCTGCACTTGGGCATTTTCTTTGATTATTGTTTTCAGGTGTTGGGTCATTGACAGGATTACTGGATGTCTTGACCTTAAGACCTGGCCATGCTGAGGCCATGCTGACCTAGCCCAGATGTACAGCCAGTGTCCTACTTAGACATGTTTCCCAGCCATAAGTGTCCAATTTTTATATAATGATATTTCATGCCAATTAAATGATTTTTTTTTTTTTTGCCAGTCATGCTATGCCATGTGATAGGGGTGTAAGGCAGGGTGTCAGAATGTTATTGGACTTGACAATCCATTGTGTCATATCCTTACCTCAAGAATTTGCAAATGTGCATATGCCAGGGAAATAAAGTATATATAAAACTATGTCACCAGGAGTCCTGTGGATGCTGGGAGCTACACAAAACCGTGAAAGCACTTCCCTCCCGACCACTGAGCTCTGGCAAAAGGCTGTACCAGAGTCAAGTGTACAAAATGCCCAAAATATAGCAGAGATTGGCTGCACAGCTATGCAAGCGTGCCCAGCAGAGATTATCTTAGCAGCAATGCACTGTAACCAGGAAAACTCACCCATGCCACTTGTTATCTTCCATCATGGAGGCAGTTTATTCTTAAGTTACAATATATACATATTTACAAGAATGTCCAGAAGGTGTTCCAGCATTCCTCAGCCTGCTCTTTCTGACAGAGCCTCCAGCATACACATTCAGGCACCATGTGCAAAGTTGACTAGTACTTGGCTACCTTTATTCAGGCACCTAGCTGATGCAATCCTGGTCTACCTTTGCATTCTCCCCATATCTGATGCAACTTTCTCCCCTGATTGCCCATCAGCCTGACTCAGCATGACTCAGCTAGAATCACATGACTTTTTCACAGGTGCACTTGACAATTTACATCACAAAGTATTTTCTTTGGACTACAGGTTTTGTCCAACCTTTCATGACAAACTATATGCTTATTTTGAAATCTGAATGGATACAAATGAACACAACTCTGACAAAGTTCTGGGGGTGTGGCTCTCTAGTCGGTAATGCAGCCTGAAAGTAGGTTGCTACGCAACCAGAATAACACCTCAGGAGAGAAACCCAGCCCAGTAGTGTGTGGGAGGAGTTTATGGCTGAGAGAAAAGGTTATATAAAGCCAAGTACCTGTGGGTATTTTATTCCTTCAGTGAAAGCCTAGCAAAGATCTAGGGAGTAGAGTCCCTTAGTCAGCCAGAGAGTGTGCCTGTTTTGGGAGGTTTAGTTCTCAGTGGAAGTCTAATGAAAGGAAAAGAGTAATTGAGCCTTAGTAGGATCTGGCAACGTGCTGTTATATGATAATTATGCCTTTTGTGAAAGCCTAAAGACATGATAGAACTGTTTCTGAGAGGGAGTTAACTGTTAATATTGTCTGAAAAGTGTGCTGCATATGAACTGTAATACACACCTTTATTATTATTATCCTAATAAATGTTACAGTTTATCTTTGCAAATACTGACTTGACTTGATTTGTTTATAGTGATAAATAACACAGAAAACATACTAACAAAATTATTAACCAATTTTAAATGAACATTGAATATCCACCCTTTTACACAAAGGTGGTGTTAGGGAGGGAGACAGAGCTATATGTTAAAAACAGGGCATGTTATCGGATTGGGAATTGCTGCATCAATTTGGGAGATGCAAGAGCCTGTTATAGCATCTGGTGCACATATTGTAGTCAATGGGAGAAATGTTTATATTCAGTAAAATATGCAAATAAATGCCCACATCAGCAAAATGACTAAAAATCAGTGTACAAATTCCATGCTGCAGAATAAAACACCATAAAATCTTGCAAGGCAATATGAAACAAGAATGAGAAGAAAAAGCAGGCAAGTGTCAAAGAAACAGAAAAAAACACAGAGACAAAAGTTCACATCCTTAAAGGCCAAACAGTTGCAGTCATTAAGCAATATGGATGTGGTGAGCTATCCTAGGTGGTGGCTTGTCCAAGTTTCACCTTTTATTTTTGATGTGGATAGTCATCAGTGATGGACTTACATTACTTTGTTCACTGGAGTCAGTGAAGTATATAATGCAACTGAAGCTGCCATTCTATGCACCCTTTCACACTATAAAAGTATAGCACTATGATTCTATTTTAACTACCATAGCAACATCCTATGGAATCCTAGAATTTTAGTGAATTAAGCACTAGAGCTCTCTGCCTGAGAAATCCAAATGTTTCTCCCTGAACTGCAAATCCCAGTGTTCCACAGGATGGAACCATGGCAGTTAAAGTAGCTATAATTGTGTAGCATAAGAAGATCACATGTTGCTAATATCTAACAGCCAGCCAACTACATCCCCACTGAATAATGTTTGAAATGGCATCTTTAAAAAAAAATCCAACCTTGACACATAAGTGAGATAGTTCAAAATATTTAAATTATTTTATGTTTTAGATTTAATGGATCACCGTCTGTGAATGATAATACTGTATGTATTGAAGAGAAATATGTATTGTGAGGACATCAGTAATTCATCAAACTAAATAAAAGAAATCTTGATGGCAGTTACTGAGAATGTATATAATACCTACAATATATTGTTTTTTTTTCATCCTTAAGGAGCAAAGGTTTCTTGACATACTAAGACATTCTATCAAGGAAATGATCTACTGCCATTTCAGGGGGGGAAAAGGGAAAGACTATTTCCATGGAATATAGTGTCTTTTGTACAAAAAGTAAGCTTCCGAGAAAAAAATAGAGTTGTGCAAAAAGAAATTTCTGTGAATAATTTTTTTTCAACAAAGAAGTTTAAAAATTTGAAAAATCCTTGCCAATAATTGTGTACCCACCCTAAGATCCCACAATAAGGAGGATGATAAAATATTTTTAGTGAATAAATTAATAAAATACACAAAATTACTCGCAGACTTCACTAATGGGGATGAAACTTCTGCAGTCCTTCATTTTTACATGCAAGAGCAAAATAACCAAAAATTTACATCTGTAATTGATACACAGACATATGGCAATTGGTACTTCCTCTGTGTAACTAGGGCCATAGTTCAAGAATCTCCAACGCTATGCTTGGTTATATTTTTTAATGAAAAAGAGAGGTAATTAAGGTAAGTAATAGCAATGTTATTGGTAGAAACTTGAGAATTAGTAATAGTGACTTTACTGAGGCTCTCACTACAAAGCTGAAACATTTTAATAAATGAAGATGACCTATTTTGCCAAGGTTAACTTTGGGTGCCTCATTGTTAAAGTATTAACCTTCCAAGATAAAATGTTTCCATCTATGCCTGTTCATAGAAGGTTCAGTAATTTGTAAACATTAATAAACTGAGGCTGATTTACTCCTCGGCCTGGAGATAAGCAATGCAGGGTATTATGTGAATTTTCATAGACCTACTTCATAATCCCCTTACAATGGGAGCCCATGCGTGACTGGACAATTAATTCTCTGAGAACTTGTTCCTCACATAGTCTGGTTATGAAAATGGAGCAGCTGAAAGTAAACAAGCCAACAGGCCCATGGTTAGTCACATGTAAAGCTACTTTACAACAAGAGTATGAACAAGAGCTGGGTAATGCTCAGTGCCTTTGTGCTAAGCAGATAAATCTTGAAAGGGTAAAGAGAGGCAGCATAGCAGAAAGACAACAGAATGTGAAATACTGTAATTCGGACTTGCAAGAAGAATTGGTGAAGTCCGTATTTAAAAGTGAATAAGTAAGGCTGTAGTCACATGAATTTGATGCGGAAAACAGTTATTTCTCACTAAAGAAAACAAAATCCAAGTAATTTTGTCTAACCCATTTCTTACAACTACCTGAAGAGGGATATTCAAACAGAATATGCAGTGCAAAACTAGAACATAATGATATGTATATTACTAGTTACAGAATATGCTTATTGCTCATTTCTAAGATTTACTGAAAGGAGAAACAGATACTTAGGATTTCAACCAAGCAATCATTATAATATAAAATGTAATGATCTATTCATATTGTAAGTGATACAGTATCCAACATACTTTAAATGGGGATAGTTCACATATGCTTTTACCCAAAGAAAAAATTCTGAGGTCGTTTCTGGAATTATATCATTTTTCAATGTTCTCTCCTCCTCTCCCTGCAAGCCTTTCAATCAGACCCCCCCCCACACACACACACACAAAGAAGCAAAGTTTTTTTTAAATTGTTTTAGCTAACTATTACTCTGAAAATGAAGCAAAAGCCCAAAGCCATAGCTAAGTCTTTTGTTACCAGAGTACCTTTGCTATATTCAGCCGCAGAGTACTTTGAAAAGCATGGCCTTGGGTGTATCCTTGAAGAACTTTCAGGAAGTAGTTATGAAAGAGTTCCATTTTGAGTCTGCTCTTGTTTTGATCTATTTTGGGCTTTATGGTTACAATGACAAGCATGGGTCTGTCTGAAAATGTTACTAGCCTAAAGTCCTGGGTCAATATGCATGTGTTTTTGTTTATGAAGTGACTAGTAGATGGTGGTTTTTAATTTTACCTTGGTTTGCTTTGTATTTGGACAGACTACCTCCATTATCATGGGCTGACAAATGCCTAGTAAAGATAGGATTGTTAGTATTGGTTATAACCTTCTGGGTACGGGAAGACATATTAGAATGGATTATTCTCAGAGATTTCTAGAATCTGGTAGAAGGTTCTGAATGTGTTGATGACACTTCTCGGATAGATTGCAAACATTCCCTGCTAAAGGCCTACTCTCACTTTGGAATGTTGAGATGATATGGTCATTTAAATGGCTACACATAAGTGCTTTCTGCGATGCTTCATGATCCTGTGGTCTTCATGAAACCAAGAGACCTCCAGGATAGAGTGCAAGTTCACAAGTACTACAATGAGTTTTACTGAACACACCTCAGAGCATATTACTGTGTCTACAGTGTGACAGTTGTGGTGATCAAGAACAGGGAAGAAAGAATACTTGCTTTTATTGAGTCCATGGCTGAAAAAATGGGTTTCTTGACATTTGGGAGATGACGAGAAATTTGTGCATTTGTTTGATTGATATTCACATATCAAAAAATGTTTCAGGAAATTATGCTACATAGAAATACATGAGGTTTTTTGGGGGAAAAATATGGTTCTCATGTAAAACTATGATTTTACCCACAAAAAAAGTGTTTCTGGGGTGTATTTGTTTTTAAAAAATGTTTTTTTCTGAAAAAAAAACCCCTACATTTTTATGCAAAAAAAGAGTTGTTTCTGGGAACATGCATGGTTTTCTGTGCAAAAATAAAAAATAGATCAATTTTGCACGTATACACATTATGATGTGTTTCTGGGGGAAAATACATTTTTATGAAAAAAGAATATATATATTTGATGTTACAGCAGCCTTTGCTGCCATTACTCATGTAATTCTTTTGGACTAGTTCTATGCATAAGGATCATAAGATTCAGATCTGCAGTGGCTCCTACCTCCAGGATTTACCTCAGTTAATCCTCCTCTTCACTTTCAACAGTTTCAGAAAAATGAAACCTAAAAAGACCGTTTGTGAAGCCATATGCAATAATTGCCACAGTCCTAAATACTAAGCAACTGGTAGTCTCAAACTCACTCAATGTTCAGTGGTCTTTTAGTTCATCGCTCATCAAGTTAAAAGTTGTGACAGCGATGTGGGTGCATTTGAAGAACAATTGACAGCAGTAGGGACCACATTTACGGAACCTCTGGGAAAATGCAGCAGCCTGTGCAATTATCTGTATGTCTGTGCTGTGCCTGGGGAGGAATCTGCCCAAAACGTCTTTCTTTCTGAAGCATGAAGTGTTGAAGTTTTCAGCTGCAGTTCTGGGCGCTTCAGAAGGTACTGTACTTTAGCCAAAGCTTAATTCAAATTGCATTTCTATCTTTGGTGAAATCAGATGCGCATCTTGACTGTTAATCATATGTCACATTAGGGCTCTTTAATACATGGAAGACTCTAAAGGATTGAGAAAGACAGTGACTCCCCAAAAGTCAAATCAGATGCATATATATAGCAGAACCATTTTTAAAATTAAAGTTCAATTTTTAAACTATGATCTTTGAATGGCTATAAATTATGAAACAAGATGTGACATATTTTTATTCTTTTTTTCAATGAAGAAATTCTGTTTCATCACTTTATGAAAGTCCATATTCATTTGGAAAAGCACAGTGAAATGAGGTTATAGCATGCCCTTTCTCCTTTTGGATATGACAGATATGCTTTTGGTTTTGAATGTCCTTGTTCATTTTCCCTTTTCAAGTAAACACTGAAGACTAAAATAAATTGATATCATATTTTCAGAACTTCTATTTTGTTTTGAAGGTCATTTGAATATGAGGCCACCAACAAAGTCCAAATAGCTATTTCTCTGTTTATTCAAAGTCAATTAAAGTGATTTTTTTCACTGATTTAGTCTATGCAGTATATTGATCTGAGCTAATTTTACTCTTTGTGGAATTCATTAGCTGAATAAATTATTTTATGTTGCATTTTAGCCTGTTTATATAACTTTATTTGTTTGGTTTGACCTTCAGCCTTGGTCAGGAAACATAAATGCACTTACCCATTTATATATTTCTTAAAGGTTATTGTTTGTCTATGGCTGCCATGGAAACAACAGAGATTCACCTTGCATTAATGACTGTGTTTAGCTTGCCAGACTTTGACATCGTACATACATCTGATAAGCCACTAAGAATGTCCTTATGACATATGTCATACTGAAAGTTTGAAGACAATGCCACTTTAAGAAATATTTTAAAAATCAAGCATATGTCACTGTTTATGGTGACAACTCATCAGAACACTCAGAACATTTCCAATTGTACATTACAGTCATCCACTTATAGATGGTATAATTCTGTAATTACAAATAGTTTTACAGTATTTATAGAGGCAGCTGTTTGAAGAGTTCTAACAAAGATCTTAACCTAATGCTTAGTCCCAAACAGGCCATATTCACTAAATCTGGTGAGGGCAACTATATGCAGAGGATAAGGGCAAATTTTGTAGGCCCTATCATGTGTCCTCTAATTAATGTACCTTCTGGGCAACATTTTGGCCAATTTTCAGCCATATATAGTTTTGAATGTTTGTGGGGCTGCCGTAGGTTTTGGGGATAGGGAGACATAAACTTCATATATGTGGCTGATTTGGGGGAATTTTGTCTAGTTTCCATGCAAAAGGTCACCTAAAATGGCATGAAGATTTTTTTTTTAATGTAGGGGATTTGCAGGTCACCAGGAGGCCCCCAACAGTAGGATTCAGGGGATACATGTGTCCTGTGTTTATGCACCCCTGCATTAAATCAAGAACAACTTGATATCTCAACACTCGTGTAAGTTACATTGATTTGGGATGATTGATGCTAAAAATTGGATTTAGGCTTTAGGAGTTAGAGCCATGTGTCTTTCACTGAGTTAGCCATGCTATTATCCATGTTGTGGGTATAGTATATAGCCACATGCAGCCTGAAGCTGCACTTTCCCCACCCTTATTTTTCATCTGTGGAGTATGCATTAATCCAGATATGGCAAAGTGACCCAAGGCAGGGCTCCTCCTACACTATTAGGCTTCCCTGCAGTATTACAGAGAGCAATACTGAAGTCAGTGGTAGGTTTTGGTGAACCACTTGCCATTTTAATTATCCACAATGGAAAAATTGTGCATGAAGGTGCAGTAGGTAATTAAAATGACATGTGGTCCAAAGACCTAAATATGCAGTAGGGGCTCCTATCAGGGCAGTGGAGTTCCTACTCAAGATTGCTGGGGAATGATGCTGATCTTAATTCAGCAATATTTTGCCCTGTAAACTTGCATATTTCATCCTTTCATAAGATTGCACATCTCTCCATCTAGCCTCTTTTTCAAACTTAGTGTAACCCAAATGAACTAAATGAATCAATAAATATCTCTGTGTTTATTGCTTTCTAAGTTAACTTGGGCACCTACTGACATTTCTTCTATTTTTTTTTTCTTTGAACAATGTTAAGAACTATATAACACAAAGGCTGCCCTAAATTCTTTTGCCTTTTTTAAAATTTTGAAACCTTGCAATTTGTAAAACTAATTGGACCATCATCTCAACTGTGACATATTTGGATAAATTTAGTACTGGTAGAGTTCAATAAAAGATATCTAATTGGAGTGTATGATGAAATGCAGATAGCCAAGCTACTTCTGTCAATTCCATTAGAATTTTGGGGAAGTAATTCCAAGTAGATTCTTACCCCAGTGCAAATATTCACGTTTCTCCACTTAATAACATTTTCAGCTTCTGGATCAGAGTAAAGGTGCAAAGCAGCAGCAAGATAAAAGGCAAAAACTAGCTATGTGGGGGAAAAAAATTGTAATTTTTTTGAAGAGGAAAAACTGAGACAAAACAGGAATCCGTAAGCACTAACAGTCATAGGGAGCTGGAAATGATTCCAAGAGCCATTTAGTCCTTCTCTATATTATGGATGAATTCAATCCCACTGTAACATCATTTTGGCCAATGACGCAAGGAAACCCTGGTGGTGGAAGAGGCGGTGGTGGTGGTTTTCATTCTTTCTTCTCTCCCACAATTATCCATCTATAGCGTACATATATTTTACTAGGCCAGGAATGGGACAAGTGCAATCGTGGGGCCATATCTGGCCTCCAGTAATGTTTTATGACACTTGATCCTTCCAGCTAATCTGACCAGCTATTTTTGGGCCAAAAAAAAAATGTATTGCCACTGATAGAAGCTTCTAGGGCAGCAATTCACCTTTTAAATTGATTGCAGGATTTTCTTGTACTCTTTTTCTCCCTCCACCCTCCGAAAATAACATATTTCAAAAATCAGAAGTTGACTTCTGGCCACTTCCTCTTGTCTTTTCTTATTATTGGTGTGTGTGTGGGGGGGATTTTTGGCAATCTGTTCAGCACCCAGAAAATGCCAAGTGCAGAAAATTTGCCCCAACCCACCATAGTTACTAACCTCACACTAGACTGTTTTAGCAGAGACTGATTTTGTTCAATAAGTGGAGATGGGAGCAGAAAAGCTCAACTGGATCAGACCACAGGCTTATCTAATCGAGCATTCTGTTTGCACAGCATCTAATCAGATCTATATAGAAAGCCTACAAACAGGAGGAAAGTGCAATAGTACCCCAACCTCAACAACTGATACATAGAAGAAGGCTGACCTTACAACTGAAAGGAATATATATCTTTCATGAAAGTTATTCACAGCCTTATACTGATGGATTTTGTTGGTTTTGATCTTGTTCAGTTGTCTTTTAAAGGTGTTCAAGTTGGAAGGGATCAATTATTCTTGTAGAAGCACATTTCATTTTAAGCATGCAGAGTGTGAGTATTTCTTTTTGCATGCGAGAAATCTCCCATCATTTCACTTCAAGTCTTAGTCTTATGAGAGAGGGAGGTGAAAAGACTGCATAGAGATACAGGCATGGACAAAAATCACATTTTCTGTAATAATTTGGTATGCTAAATAGCTGTATGGGTTCACTATGGGGGAGTCCACTGGCCAGACCCCTTGACAATCAAACCCACTCCTCATTAAACAGGGAGTAACTTCAGAGGCTGTTCAGTAAGGCAGGTGTGGCATATGACTGAGCCTATACAAGATTGTATATCCATACAAGATTGTGGCCTAACCAGTTAACTCGCAATTATGGACTTGGTAGTCTATCTGTACTTCTTTGTCCTCACTGATGCCTAGGGCATCACAGAGCTGACCTCTTGTTCAATAACTCACCCACTGTACCCCCACAAAACCCTTCCTATATTAAGTTTCCAAGTGCTGTTGTTACCAGTGGAGTGTTCTCTTCCACCATAGACCCTCCTCAGGCTTGCCTTTGGTGCTTGATTTTGCTGCTGCTAACTCACTATCATTAGTCCAGTTTTCGTCTTTCTTCAGTGCTTTTCCATTGCCTAGATTCTTCCACTTTTATTCATTTCTCAGCTCCAGCAATCCTTTCTCTCCCTCTAGCTCTGGTTACCCACTGTTATGAATCTTGCTGTTTTATCTCACATATGAGTCAATCAGATTTGAGGTTCCTAAGCTAATTATAATAATAAATGTTATTTGTTACCTACCTCTCCCCAAGGCTCCAGGTGGGGTACAGCATGAATACAACTCAAAACAAATCATGGTTAAAATACACTAAAACACAAACCATTTCAACTACATTATACCATAATTAAAATATATAATAATTAAAAGTACAATTAAAAGTATAATTAAAAGTAGACTGGGTAGGCCTGCTAGAAGAAATAGGTGAAGACCATACAAAATCTGACTTTGCCTTGAAATATGTTCAGTGCTTGAAGACCCAGGCAACCCCTGAAGTATTGTAAAATATAAGGATTGCTCTCAAATCCACTGCTCTAGTAGCTTCTATACAGGGCTTTTTGGAGCAGTTTTCTGTAAAATTTATGTCACAGTAATTAAATTTCTGGCATTGTCTGGCAATCTAGTGGTATTGTTCAATCATTAATAAACCATCAAAATGAAGATGTATTTTCTCATTATATTAAGATATGGAATGAAGTCAAGAAGGATATGTTAAGATGGAAGAAACTAAATTTGTTAGGGAGAATTTCTGTGATAAAAATGGTTTGCATTTAAGCAATGGCAAAACAAAACAAAAGTTAAATATAAAGTACTTCAAGATGCAAAGGAAGGAGAAAGATTGAATTTATCTAATTTTAAATTATATTTTGCAGCCTGCTGTTGGTTTGGAAGAAAGAATGGATTGGACAGCCATGACCTGGGGCTTGGGTGGCTTGGATATTTTTGGTACAAGAAAGTCAAAGCTAATGCAGATTTTAAAAACCATTTTGTGAGATGTGCTTTATTGAGAATATGGAATAAATATAAACTTAGATTGTACCTTCATGAGTCTCATCGCAAGAAGCTTTTTATAGAATAGAAAGAATAAGCAAAGCATGATGGCTAACGTAGCAAGACCTCCTCAAGAGAGCAGTTAGTAGCAGAAGGACATAGTTTTCAATGACTTTCTTGCTTGCACTTATTGGGAAGATTTTTGATGAATGCACAGTTAGAAAAGAGCCATGGAAGACTGCTTCAATATACGAATATAGCAGCAAGATTCTTGTATATGCAAAGATGGAAGAATTTCAGCACTACGCGCAATTGAATGGTTGTTGAAACTGACAGATTGAACAGCAATGGACAAATAGCCTGGTTTAATTAGAGAAAGGTCATTAGTGACATTTCTTAAAGACTGGAACTCCTCATAGATTTTATTAAAAAGAAAAAAGAAAATGATCTAATAACTTGATTTTGATGACGAGAAAGAATAGGCTATTGAAAGAATGCCATTTTTTTTTTTTTTTTTTGTAATTTTAGAGACTGGTAGGCATATAAAACCATCAAGAGGAAATCAGAAGTGAGTATTTATCTTTTTCCTTTTTTTGGCTTCTACTTTTTTTCCATTTTTTTCTATTTTTCTATAGTTCTGTAACTTTATATAACTTTTAATACATTTTAACAAATCCTTCTTAATATTTTTTTTTAAAAAAAATGAAAATGTCTTTCTCCAAATACCAATACCTTTGAGAGAGCAGCCTCCTTAGACCTATACAAGTAAGTGAAATTAAAACCTTATCATCAGCATATAAAATAATAGAAACCTTTTTTGATCTGAGGAAGGAAAAAATACTGGGCCAGACAATGCTGGGATTATGTCATTCAGATATAAATGTCAGAGTGATGATGTTAACACATGTCCTTTTTTTTTTTCTCCTTTATTAGTAGGGACAGGATCAGTTAATAAGCCAGAATTTCCAATTCTTACTTTAACACTTATACAGGAATAGAGTTCCTGGATTAAAAACAGTAGGTGATTACCTATATTAGTGTTGGCCAGTTTATTCCACAACAGGTATCTGTGAATTGACTCAAACCTGCTGCTTAGTCAAGAAAGGCAATAGATATATGTTTGGTAGGACTGGCAATTCCTTACTGGGCTAAAAAATAGTCAAACTATGGCCAACAATGGCCCTTTCCTAAAGCCAGTCTGTTCAGGGTGAATGACGTGGTTAGTAGATTATTAGTCTTCCAATTTATTTAACAGATATTTACTACATAAATTAAAGTCAATGACCAGAAAACAAATAGGCTAATATTTATTGGGGCATCTTGCTTATCCTTTCTTGTGAATAGTAACAACTACACCCTGTTTCCAGCCCATTAAAGTTTACCTATATTGTTAATTTGAGTAAACAGTTTGGCTAATATTTAGCTCTACCACTCATGTAAGCATCTGAATATGCCTAGAGGCATCATATTTTCTCCTGGGGCTTTGCCCAGAGCAAAAGCTTCAATAAACTTCTTTATCTCAGACACTGACACAGGAAACCAATAAAGCAAACAAGTAATTTTGAAAACAATAGAAGGAAATCTCTGAAGGTATAGTTCTGTAAAGCCTGCTAAAATGAATAAACCATTTATGTGATGAAATTTGTCCAACAATTAAAAGTCTGAACATTTGCGTACCAGTAGAAATGATATCCAAAACTGTTTCTCATTCTTTTCTAGTACAGCTAGGGCTGTTTCCATTGTTCTACAGAAGAAGTAATATCACTATTTTGAAGTGCACATTCAGAGTAATCCATTAAAACATTTCGGAAGCTTCTGCATTCTGGATCCTGTACTAGTAGACTGAGGCAAACTCTCTTATAAAGTTGTATGTTTTTGTACCAAGTTATCAAAAGAGAGTTTAAGAAGCTGAAGTTGTTTAACAGTTTTTTTTCCTAAATGTTCATAACTTGAAATAACAGTGTAGGTTGTTAAAGGCATTGCTTTGCTACAAAGTCAGAGTGCACGATTGTTTATTATTGAGAAGAAACAACACCATGAACAACAATTTCTCAAGGACAGGCTCATCTGCCCCATTTGACTCCAAGGACATGCCTTCCTGATAAGCCGCCAAATCACTACCAGAGATTTCCAAGGACTCAGATAGGGACTCATTTTCTATATCCAAAGCCAAGAAACTGTTAGCAGTAGAAATTGCAAACACTGAGTTTAAATTTGGGATACTCACAGTTTCCTCACAAGCAAACAATTCATCAGCCTTGAGCTGTTTGGAGGCTTTGTTGTGCCTAGCATTCCCTGGTTGTTATCTAGAATTCCCAATTTAAAGATTATCATCACTTGTCACAGAGGAAAAAAATAAAATTCAAAATAGTATAGTGTTGTTTTCCCAAAAGTTTATGGTTGTTAGCTTCATTTCCCATGTAAGACAGTTGCTGGCAAACTGGTCAGAAATAAATAAATAAATAAATAGTATAAACAGACAATGCAAAGTATCCAAAGTATCCAAAATAGTGCAAGGCAAAGGAAACAATGCTGCACAGTATTGAACCGCAATAGCAAATTAAAAGACCAAACGATCAAAGCAGTAGCGGGGGGGGGGGATTCCAGGGTTCATTAAAATGCAGTTTATCAAGTTGGTGCCATCTTCTCTTCCCATCACCTATGTTAAAAATATGTCCAATCAATACGTCCTGCTCTGTATAACTGTGGTAAAGGCTGTATGGTCCTTTGTTTTGCATCAGAAGTACAGTGAAATATTTTGCCCATTGAAACACTCAGAATAGCCCAAGCCAGCTTTACTCCTCAGTTTCCCTTATCAAAGTGGTTTACTTGTACACATTGTATAGTTCACTGTCAAATTTTTCAGAGCTCATGTCTTCTAAGAGATTGCCCCAAAAGAACCCATAAGAAAAACAGCCACTTCCTCTCCACACCTTCTGTTCTTAGTTTTTCTACATAATTTGTGAAGTACAGACTCAGTGTCAGAATCATATCACTTCCTCTTACCTGTCTAGCTCTTTTATCTTAAATGCTTTGAGTTAAAAAGGATTTATCCTTAAGTAGATTAACTGAGTTTTTACTGGTCTCTTTCATGAGAAATTACTAGGCAGTAATTTGCTAAACTGCATGCTAGAAATGCCACAAATTACTATGTTAAAATGCAGTAGGAAAGTACTATTTCAGACCAGAAATAAAAATATAGCCCATGTATTCCTTCATAGCACCACAGATCTGAGATATATTTCACACTGTAGAAAGAACAGAATCAGTTTAAAATACTACAATGGTCTGGTCAGATCTATTTATTTGTGCAGAGTGTCTGGGAAATCCAGGGCAAAATCCAAAACTGATGCAGTATAAAGTAGTCAGCATTTTGGTCTAGTTAACTCCTGAGTGCTTGAGCTGATGGTATTGCCACTATCCTCTAGAAGCAATCTGCATACATTATTGAATTAAAGAGCTCCAAAACTCCAGTGAAACTAGCCTGGAATGAACTGTTCCATGAAGTGCTGCATAGGTAATTCAACAAAACAAGGGAAAATGTCCAAGCTTACATAAACCTCTTAAAGCTGAATATCTTCATCCTTGACTAATTTGAATCCATCACACATCACCTGCTGGTCCAATCTTTTTCATATACAGATTTTTCGCCCTTGTAAGACTTACCCATGCACTCAGATGAAGTTGTATGACACTAAAGTGCTTTGTGGTATTAAGGTGAAAACAGAGGTAGAACCCGTGCCCTCAACACTTCCCCTTTGAGCTGTCTACACCTTCTCCATTCCTAAAGGGCAGTTTTAAGCATGTGTAATAGGGATGGGACAAATCCAGAATTTCCCGAATCCAGATCCGAATCCCTGGAGGGTTCTGGGAATCCATGAATCTCACAAGTCTCGAATCTTTTGAATCCTTTTTTTAAAAAGGGTTTAAAAAGCAAGGGAAAGAAGGATATTCTTGGGCAAGACAAACTCTCTCAGCCTTAGCAAAAGCCCAGGCAAAGGCAAACCTCCCTCTGAAGAAATCTGGCCAGGACAATTGTCATAGTTTTGCCTCAGGATCTCCCCAGACTGAAAATGTCATGAAGGCTCTTTGTACACAGGCAGGAAAATGTGGATTAATCTCACATTTTCCTGCCTGTGTAAACAGGACCACTACATTACAGAGATAATCCAGATCAAAACTGGTTTTTCTTTGCATAGGTTCTTCTGGCATCCTGGGGTTTCTAGTTTGATGATGCACAAGCACACTTTGGCAGAGAAGGCTGTCACACCTTGTAAAACTAGAAACCCCAGAATTGTGTCTGAAAGAGCTTTGCAAGTGAGCTATGCAAAGGAATGTTTCAGCTGTCCTTGAAATCTCAAGCCTGTAGCTTCCAGTCAAGTGCTGAACTTAAATATGAAATGTTCAATTTAAATATCTTAGAATACAGCCCTAGACATAATTTGTGAAATTGTTAGCAAAGGCCATTATTACTCCAAAGGAAAAAATTCACCTACTTGCCATCTCTCCTTGTGTGTCTAGTCTCCCAGGTTTTCAAGTGTCCTGGTCCCCCAGGTTTTCAGATGCTGCGGTCTCCAACAAACTGTTTGAGTGGCAGATTCGAAAGACTCGGTTTGCCTATTTTGGCACAGGGATTTGGATTCCCATATCTTGAATCCCTGCTGAGGATTCAGTTGGCTCATCCTTAATGTGTAACTCAATGAATCCATCTTCATATCTTTCTGCTGAATACTTTCAGGAGCAGAGATGGGACAATGCTGACAGGTGAGGAAATGTTTGGAGAGCAGGACATTATACTTCTCCCTACATCAGCAGTGGGACTTTCACATGCTGTGTAGACCACATGGTCCCCAAGGCCTTTTCTGTGCTTCCCCAGCCCAATTCCCACAATCAAATGTTCAATTGAACAAAAAACATGTTCAACTGAAAATGAAGAAATACTGCTTCTTAAAAGGCTTCAAGATTGGATTCTCCTCTAGAAAAGGTACACATCTTTGCTGGCGCTGGGGGTTGCTTTACTGTATGTGATGTTTTAATTGGCCACAACAGGTATGCCATATTGGTGGACTTCACTCTGATTAGTAGCTGGTGAATGCTTTCCAAAGCTGCCTCTGTACTGCTGAGATAATTAAGAATTGTGTTTTGTAAGGAAGAATTAATCCCTTCTTGATCACAGAGATGTAAAGCTTCATAAGTTTTATTCTTGCAGGAAAAAATTGAATAATTTTATCTTTTTTCTTCTTCACTGTAAGGAAGTCATTGGCAGTTTTCAAAGATCATTCCCATTTCAGGACTAAATGGTACAAAAAAATGTATGTCTCTCTCTCTGTATTCTTGTTCTTCCTCATCTTTTAAAATGCTTTTAAAAAATAGCAGGATATAAATGATTATTTATTAGTATAATTTCAATTAAAAAATAAACGTACAGTATCTGAAAATTGGCAACATATTAATCAGCTACTGTCTTTGTTTTCTTTAGCTTGAATGTAAACAGATATCTCCAGATTTAACTCATATGCCTTGTCTTTTTTATTGTCATCAGTACTCACATACTTTAAAACCCAATTCATTTTATTAATATTTTTCTTGAAGTATAATGATTGGAAGTGAATATAGCGCACCAAATAAAGCACTAATCATGCATACAGTATTCTTGCTTGAACATGCAGGATAACATATAATGACTAGACAAATGTAGATTAGTTTTGCCATAGGCAAGTCACTCTTTTAGGATTTGGAGACAATAAACACTCCAGAGGCTGAAAGGTTTTAACAGGTTTATTGTTACAGCAGGCAGTTTTTACAATACAAGATAATAAAAATGTTTTTAAATAGATCTACAAAACCAGCAAAACCCTACCAAGTAAACTTACTTCCCCATTCTGCTGTTGGCAGCTCTAGGAGACAACAGCAGAGATATCCCTGGCCATTAATGTGCAGAACCCTCATCAGCTGACCTGGTCTGCACTGAGTTTGCTGAGGGCAATTCTTCTGAGATTTACCTAGGCAAAGCCCAACTGGTCTATGTGCTACTTCCCCACTCCAACCTAATCATACCTATCTTATACTGGACTTGTCCCCCTAATTAATTACACCTGTAATTTTACTTATTCATCTAAACAACTGTATTAAACAGATAACAGAGTGACCATATCTACACTTATCACTTAGGGATACATTCTGGCTTGTGCTTAGTATAAATTCATCGCTCCATTCCAAGGCAAAAAATTAAGGATAAACATCCTCAGCTGCCAAGGTTATATAAGTATGAACAAAGGCATGAACAAAGTATGAACAAAGGCAGCCAAGGTCAAAGTTGCAAAGGTTCCTGAGAGAAGCATACTTCTCTCAGGAACCTTTGCAACTTTGGCCATGGCTGCCTTTGTTCATACTTATATAACCTTGGCAGCTGAGCATGTTTATCCTGCCAAGTGGACCAGTATAACCAACAAATTCACACATGGTAGCCTAAACCTCCTCATACAATTTTCTTCTGGTAATTTCCACTACATAACAGTATCTTGTATCAGATTAATCAGTGGACAACTCTCTTTTCTCCTTACTTAGAATTGCACTTAAATATAATTAGTTCTACATTCCCATGCATTCTTGAAAAAAATGTTGTTTGTCAAATTTTCTTAAAGCTTTTCTTAAACATCACATTTCTTAAAAAACTTTTCTAAACATCACATTCATAGTGAATTTTCTGTCATACCCCTTGAGCTTTGCACAATTCATTTGATTATTTCCTCTCAAAGGCATTAAGACTGAATACACCAGCAGAGAATGCTATTTTTAGTGCCAGCAAGTGAAGGCAGAACATGTGAAATCATGTGAGGCCACTCACAAGTATTTAAATCACTTTCCCTCTTGTGTTTCATTGGGAATACTTCCAATCTTTGTTGCTCATTGACTGCTGTTGTTTCTTCTCACATTGGCTATGTGGAGTATATTCTAAAACTTCACAGCACTGTAAATAAAATTATGAAATTTCTCCATGGAACACTGATTTAGAAACACTCTTTCCTCGTAACGATGGGCCAGGTTTGCAACTAGGAGTACTGCAGAGGCCCAAGTGGTTTTCATGATCTGTAGCAGCTTTAATTGTTGCAACAGCTGGGACTCCTCTGAGAGATTTTGCCATTGTCTGGTAATATCGCATTTGGACTACACTAATGTGCACCCTGGAAGACTTTGGAAATGTAAACTAGTAGAAATGACTCTGGTGAGATTAGATGTGTTGCCAAATTGTAATGACCATGTGTGTGTGTGTTGGGAGGAAGTAATTCAGTGGAAAGACAAGAGGAAAAAAAGAAGTCTGTATTCAAGTGTAATTCATGGCATATAAAGGATCAGCATATCTCAAGTGAACCTACCAGAATACTATGATTATTCTTAGAGTCCCTTCTCCAGTAACATTTAATATATGTAGTGCAAAAAAACCTCCAAAGACGGAGGCTCCAATGTCGGAAATTTCTCCCTGCTGAGCCGCAGCCAGCAAGGGAGGAGGGAGGTCAGGAATACTTTCAGGGAGAGTCTGAATATCCCAAACACCAGGAAAACATAAGCCAAGCCAGGTCAAGGTCCAGTCCAAAGGTTCAGGAGGCAGAGATCCCTCCGGAGGCTTTCAGGGAGCAGGAGACACGAAGGTCGTGAGGGCTTGCTAGCAATTTGCTGCAAGCAAACTCCCAGGCTGCGCTGCGGAAGGAAGAGGCAGGGCTCTCGCACTACCGGCTTGGGAGCAGGCAGCTCGTGCGGAGCTGAAGCAGTGGGGACGCGAGAGCCTCTCGCTGGAGGCTGCTTGCGTGATCCCCACACCCCAACACTGAAAAAAGGTAAGGTACGGAAAGGGCCTTAGACTTGATTGGGTTGTGGTGGGCTTTGTGAGGCCTGTTTTACCCATTTGGTCCTGCTAGGCCTATCAATCTTTGGGCCTTTTAGGCCCTAGTCATCAGGCCTCAGTAGGCTGGAAGCCTGTTAGGCCTGGTTGGCCACAGTAGGCCTTATTAGGCCTTACAAGGCACCTTAATATTTAGGCCCTTGTAGGAACTACTAGGCCTCAACTCAAGCCTGGGTAGGCTAGCCAGTTTGGTTTAGGCACTGCAGTTTTAGTTCTGAAGTTTTGCAGATCAGTTTGAGTGTCGAACTAGGATCTGGGCCTTTCAAATTCTTTCAAATTCTCATGGCTACCAGGAAAGGCAGCAGGGAGATCTAAGAGCACCCAGCTATAAACAACACCCAGCCAAGGAGTGAGGAAGGGGAAGCAATGGTTTGGCTCTGGTCCTTGGGCAACTAGAGGCTTTAGAACAGGCCGAACCCCTATCAAAGCATATTGTTGTTTCAGCTAAGAAGAAAACAAGATGTGACAGAAAGGCACATCTCACTAAGAATATTTTGGCTTTTTTTAGATGTGCTGGAAAAATGAAGCCAGAGTGACCACACCAATTCATATGGAGATTGGGAGCAGGCTCTAGTAACCCTGCTGGCTGGTGTGGATGACAGTGCTGGTGAGTCTACATCAGTGAAACCTATTTCTGGTGAGTATCATGACACTAGCATAGTTTCAACAGGTTCTCATAATTGGCCCTGGAGGGTTGGAGTATTCTAGGTGATCAGACAGCTGTAGGTTCCAGCATTGATAGAAGGAGTCCTGGAAGTGATAAATTTCCTGTACAGCATGGTCTGGGTTTAGGGCAGGCCCAAGTGTCTCTTTAGCATTGATATCCCCAAGATGCCTATTTTCCACAGTGGTTTTATAGCTATTTAAGCAGTATGCAATTATCTGTCAGTAGTGGATACACTGCAGTCCCTTATAGTACAATTCCTTATGGGCAACAGATGTTTCCCTGGGGAGATCATTTATTACAGGCCACAAGAGAAAAGATCTTACATAGCAAATATGTGGATGACTTCACTCTCCTTTATTGTGATCTGCAGAAAAAGGATAAAGATGACTTATGACAAGAAGAAGGACAAACTACATAAGTGCAAGGTAGATAAGACACAGGAAGATTGATTGCCTAGGAATTTCATCTATGCTGAGGTCATTGCTAGAGCACAACTGTGGAGGGTGTTTTTGCTCCCCCAGTATATGGATACTATTTACAGGGCTTACATGGCTTTCTCAGGGCCAGTCTGGCTCCTTTATGACAAGAATGTTTGTATGAGGGCAGGTATTAATCTCACCCTCAGATGGCACCAAATTCAGCCACAGTTATGGATGCAGATTTTGACACCTGCTTGACTAACTCAAAGTGAGAAGTCACACAGTGGTCATATTGTGTGGAAAGAACAGGGTGATGATAGTAATAAGCTACAGGTGGTAGTTAACCAGCAGCACAAGGTATTGTGTTGGGAATTTGGGGTTCAGGGTGCATATGCATGCCAGCCTTGCAAATTCTATCAAGGGTGTTCTGTTTATGGGGTTTCTCATTCCTTTCAGAACTACCCAAAAGAAAATCCTTGATGAGGGAGCTTTATGCCCTAACATCAGAATTGCTCACAAGAAGATGGAGAGACCCAGTCAGTGTTTGTTTTTTCCCAGTACTGAGATCGATACAATGCAACAGCACTGCAGGCTCCCAGGGCAAGAGCTTAAGGATCTGAGGAAGAGGGTTTCTGAATTTATGGTGCATAAGATGACTATGTTTAAGCAATTTCAAGAGCTCATTGGTCATTCAATTTTGGCATACAGGATTGCACCTGGTAGGGCCTTTTTGCAGTGTCTGTGTAACATTATATGTGAAATTTGTAGGCCCTATAATAATGTCAGGATTATGCATGGTATTAGTGAATACTTGGGGGTTTGCCAAGAATTCTTGGTTCCTTTAATAGGATTTCTTTTTAGAGGGCTGAACTGAGAATTTGGAATGTATTAAAAGTATTTTCTGATACAGCAGGTTCCATTGGTTTGGGGGTGTATTTTCATGGTCATTGGTGCATCCAGGTGTAACCTGGCAAGTGGGCCGAGACAGGTTTGTTGACTAACTTGAAATTTTTGGATTTTTTTTTCCAATAGTGGTGCTTGTTTGGGTCTAGGCCAAGGAGTCCTCTAATCTGTTTCTGTTGCAATAATATGACCACAGTGCATGTCATTAAACCCTTGTCCTCTGGGTCCCCATGAGTTATTCGTATGGTCAGGGCCTTTATACAGCAGTGTCTCCATAGAAATATACTTTTCATGGCCCTCGAAGTGGAGGGCTTAGGCTTGCCAATGCTGTGCCCTGCCAAAAAATAGAGCAGTTCAGACAATGGGTTCTTGTATAGGCCAATGTGCTGATGTCTGCAACCTGTGCAGGCTTGGAGAGGTGAGGTTGTCAAGACAATTAGCCTCTCTTTAGCCTCCAGTACCAATAGACTATGTTGCAGTTTGAGAAGTTTAGGTCTGGTGCAAAGCTTCAAGTTCTTTAGCCAGTTGCTTTTTCTCATATCTTACAATTCTGTGTCCAGCTGAAGCGTAGGCTCTACAATCCATTTGAGCTAGGTTGTGATCATTGGCTTTTCCCTTCAAGGATGCAAGAGTATCGGGACCACATAACCAACTTCAGAATTTTCAAGTCTGTGAGCATTTCTGATTATGAAGCCATTTTGTTTCACACACCATAATTGGCTGCCCCCCCTTTTTTTTGGTGCCATGAAGATTAGCGAATCGGCTGTATTGTCTATAAGGGATGTCAGGTAGGGCATTGGAGTTAAGGGATCTAACTTTCTCTGGACAACATGCAGTGTTGTGGATCTGTGCCTCTAAGGAATATGGGGTGGGAAAAGTAGCTTTGGGTATGTGTTATGACCCTGCTTTATGTCCTATTCATACATCACAAAATTGTATGAGAATCAGGGAATTGAGGCCTGGTCCTTTATTTTGTCATGCTGAATTTTGGGCCCCTTACCAAATTCTAATTTTGGTCTGTTGTTTCCAAGGCCTTATAGCAGGTGGGTCTGCAAGGAATTAAATGTGAAACTTACTCATTTTTGGATTGGTGCTGCATCTAAAGCTTTTCCCATGGGTCTGGGTCTGGGATTAATCCAGTATATTGGGCACTGGAGATCCTTAGTATATATGAGATATGCCCAATTTCTTCGGTTTCGAATTGTTTTACTCTATTATTAATGTTGTTATCTTTTTCACATTCTAGGTTATGCTTGGAGAGTTGGTGGATCCCAATCTGCAGCCATAGTATGGATCTATGAAACTATAATGAACCAACTATGGAACTATAGCATGCCAAACCCAGAACTGCTATATTTGGGCTCAGCTGGGGTTGAGTGACCATGTCACAGTGGAGAGGCTTGAGAAAATATGCACATGCTTACATGGTTTGTTTCCTCTATTATTCAATGAGAACAAAAAACAGACCACTTACCACAAATCTTGTAATTAGCTATGTGCCCATTCATACAATATAAAACAATATTCTTTACTTATATATAGGCATTGCACAATGTCACAGAGTTGCTCAGGACAGAAAAGAAAACAGACAATGTATCCTTGGAACAAGAAATGTAACTTTATTGGCTACAGCTAAAGGCAACTTGGGCCAGCATGGAATATGGATCCATACGTCTGACAGCCCACCTGCAGGACCATGAAAAACTGATCCCTCGGCTGGCTTACCAGGGGGAACATGGGATAGCAGTGATGTGATTTGCTTGAGTAAGCCTTGAGAATGAGACAAGTCATCTGAAAATGACACAGGTTTCTACTACTTCTCAGTTGAATGTGGCCTTGGCCCTCTTCACCACCAAGGTCCTCTGGGGGTCCCGCAAACAGTCTGACAGGCAGGCTGACCCTGTCTCCCTGAAAAATGGATCAATCTCTATGCCTGAACCAACAAAAGTGAGACAAAAGGTTAATAACAACTGTACAAAGGTATGACTCCAAATCCACAGTTTGGCAGGCATGCCAGAGTCAAAGCAGGAAAGAAGCGTGCAACAGGAATGATGGCACTGCCATGGAGAAATAATGTTATACTCCCCCAACAGATCAATAAGGAATTCTTTGTCCAGATCTGTCTGTGAAGCCCTGCTTCCAGTCCCAGCCAGTTGGGCCTGATCGGCCAGCTTGATTTTCCTGTTATTTGTAGATACTTCAAACCTAAAATGGAAGTGGCCAGAAAGCACCCAACACTTTGCCTAACTTCAGAATTTGTTTCCATAGCACATCACTTTCACAGTATAGCAGTGACAATCAGAGACTGGAGAAGTTACTTTTTTGTACTACATCTCCACAAATCCTTCAGCTAACCTCTCTGCAAAGCCATAGAATCAGGTGCTGGGAAATGTATATAAGAACCTATGATTAATATTGTATATATAATGGCTCATAAGGATCAGGCTTTTAGGCATAGACAGGTCTAAATAAAGTAAGGTATTACTTCAGTGTCACAGAACTGGTGTTTTGTATCTAATTCCCATAAGCTTTCAGGCTGATGGATCAGTCACAAGTTGCCAATTGACCCACTGAGCAGCTTTATCTCCTTGATGTCAATTGGCTTCTGCTGCAATTGAGCAATATTTGTACAGTATCATATATCTCTGTGATGGTTCCCATGGAGCACCTTAACTAGATTTATGGAAAAGGACTTTTTCTTAGTAAAGTGACAAGGTCAGCAATGAATATATGCATGATGTACATATGTAACAAAAAAAAGTTGCTTAAGTTCTGAGTTGACTCTGGCAGATTCTTAAAAAGATTATGGCTTGGTATTTTTCTAAACATATTCTTCACTGATTAAAAATATGAATACCATGTAAACTGTTACAGGAAATAGCTTATAAAATTCAGGACTGTGCCTGTCATGAGAGCAACATAGGTGGCAAGATGGTAGGAAATGGTGACAAGGTGTCGGAGTATAGAACTGTGTATACCAGTCACGTGTCTAACTTACTGTACTGCTTTCAATGGTAGTGTGGTGAAGGATGCTATTCAGTCACCAGTAATGAAATAAGATTCAATTGCCAGTCTGGCAAGGTTATGTGTATGGAACTGCAAGGGTGCAAAGGGTCACCATGTTATTCTTTGCCTCTAGCAGAAAAAACGTCTTGAGTCAGTCCTGATAAAATCAACCAATGACTGAAATCAACAACAAAAATGGAAAATTATTTTGTATTAAATAGGACACCCAAGTATACAGAAGCTCAGTCAAACAGATGAAATATCAGATATTTGCAGATTTTATGATAGTCATAGATTCATAGAATTTTAGAGCTGGAAGGGGCTGCAAATCGTTTAAGGTGAGAGTAGAAGATCTGTGACAGTGTTGAACTCCAGCTATATATAACACTAGAGTTGTTGTTGGATGAATGGTTAACATAGAACCTTTCATTAATGTATATAATGCTGAATTTCTAAACATTGCTGTTGCATGCCTTCAAGTTATTTCTAACTTATGGAGACCCTAAAGTGAACCTATCATGGGGTTTTCTGGGGCTGAGAGTGTGTGATGCACCCAAAGTCACCCAGTGGGTTTCCATGGCCCATCAGGGAATCAAACCTTGGTCTGCAGGGTAGAAGTCCACTACACCATTCTGGTTCTCTCGTAAACATTATTTTCAGTATATTTTCTGAAATATTTACTAAAAAATATTTTTTGAAATACAGTTAATGGGAAAATGAACTGCAGTAAGAAATGTGCCTACTCACCTTCTAAAATCAGGCCAGTTTCCAATCCACAGATGCCTACTTTGAAATGCTTATACCAACAGAATGAAATTGTAAGCTCACAAAACCCATCCATATCCTCGTTGATGGCAAAGAATCTGTGATTTCTGTAAGGGACCATTTATCTTTTACCATTTTTGAAATCAAGTTCATTTGTAAATAACCATCATATTTCATTCACATTTTTTCAACACACACACACAAAATGTTTTTGCATTACACTAAACTTTATTCAGTTTCTTCCATTTCAATTATGATGGTGAATGGTAAAAACTCATATCCAGAGGGTCAACATTGTAGAGGAGCCAGAATGTCTGACCAGGCTTAGGAAAGTCCTGCTTTTGAATTCCAATAATTCTTACCAAGTGCTTTGGGTTGGTCACAACTTCACAAGTTCATTTACCACACATCCTCGGAGGCTAAAATGAAGGAAAGGGGTAGAAAGACTGTACACTGGAAACAAACCCCATGAGGAATGTTGATAATGTTGTGTATATTTAGCTTGGAGAAGATTACGAGCATCCTTCTTTATCATCTTTTAAATGAAATATTAACCCATACAGTAATAATTAACCTTTCCAATTTAAGAGACACTTTATCATTAGACATATTTTTTTCTAAAATGCAATTACTCTTATGGTGCCGTAATTATTATTTTAATATATGCTTTAAAGAAGAAAAAAAACCCTAGTGACTAAGTACTATTGTTACTCCAGCCTAAAGTAAACCCATTGAACTAATTAGATTTACCTAGAGGTTGACTCCCCATTCAGCAAGCAGTTCAATGGAGTTACCAACAACATTCCAGCCTGTATGTGTTTGAAAACCAATCATGGAATAATGAGACCAGACACAGCAAATTGAGTTAAATAAGGGCCACTTTATTTGACCTAACCTATTTTAAGTTGTGTTGGCTTGAAAATGAAGCAAGAGGGGGAGTAACCTGATGCAGGTCCACCTGAGATCAGATGTTACCACACTTCAGCCCTGAGGAAAATCCAAATCCTTGTGTTGCACCCTGGCTGGCAGTATTTGGAAGGTAACCCAGAGGACTCCACCCAAATCTCAGAATTCTGCAAGTGAGAGCCCTGATTCCAGATTAATCTCAAGTCTTCTCCATCCCTTGGGCCTCAGCAGCCTACAAGAGAGTTTCAGAGACCTACCCCATACCAAAAGGGTGCCAAAGGTGATCACCAAAGACTTGTATTTTGCCCCTGCTAATGAATATCTTGTATAATGACACTATCCAAAGCCAACTGTCCACGTCCCACAGATACAGTATGGGATAGGCAACATAAAACAGCATAGGTAAAAAGTGAAAAAAATCCTACCCAGCCCCAATGTGACCAGACAAGCCACAGACTGCACTGAGGGAGGGTGGGCCATAATGTGAAGATCCAAAGAGGTGTGTGAGAGGGTGATCAGGCCTTAAATAGCCTCCAACTCTGCCTCCATCACATGCCGCAATCTGACACCTTATACCAGAAGCAAAGCACCCTGGTCTCTACCACAGAAAATATTAAAGTCCTACTCTTCCCCACAATGTTATTTGCAATGTGAGTCCAGATAGATATCAAAACAAGGTGGAATCATGTAACCTACCAGAAGTTGTTGAATTGCAACTCCCAGCATTCCTGACCACTGGTTGACTAAGAGTGATGGGAATTTCAGTCCAACAGCTTCTGGAAGATGACAAGTTCCTACCCATAGTTTAAAGGATCTTAAGATCAGTCATGAGCCCTTTACTATTGGTGAACTCCTATGGCATTTAACAGCCTAATATTTTTTTAGCTTTTATCCTTTCCAAGAGCTTCATTTTCCCATGAAGGTAAATTAGCAATTTCTGGTAAGCTATGATAATTTTCTTGTTTCAGTAAATAGTGTCAGTTCTTCAGATTTCACATTTCCATCTCGCTCTCCTCTCCAGCCACTAAAGTTGAGTGCACACAAACTCAGGTGAAGAGTTCCAGCTTTCCACTGATTTGCATTAAGCGCTCTGCTATCTGAAGAGTTCAATCTGCCAAGCCGCTCAGTTGGCACCTGTGCTTTAGTTAAACTGGTGAATCATCTTGCTAGCAGGAACAATGCCATCCTAACAGATGGTTGTAATGTGTAGTTACAGCCAAGTGATCATGTATGTACATCACTTGTGCGTGTTAAAGACAGCAGCGTCCTTAGCCAGGTTAACTGACAGTCTATCAAGTGCTCTCATGCGTAAGATTGCAGAAACATGGCTTTCAATATGCTGTGGCTTGCTATTACCCAGATCAATCTCACTGCATACTTTTTATGGTTCTGTGTAAAACAATGCATTATGCTATCAGGTATCATAAATTATGACAAATTTTGGAAAATAAAGTATTTTTGGTGAAGCACAATGCTTATTGCTCCTAAAAATAATGACAACTATTCTATAAGTTTAAATATTTGAAGGGATGTCATGTCGAGGAGGGAGTGGCTTGTTTTCTGCTGCTCCAGAGACTAGGACAAGGACCGATGGATTCAAGCTGCAGGAAAGGAGATTTCACCTGAACCTCAGGAAGAACTTCCTAACAGTCAGAGCTGTCTGGCAATGAAATATGCTGCCTTGGAGTGTGGTGGAGTCTCCTTCTTTGGATGTTTTTAAGCAGAAGCTGGATGGCCATCTGTTGGGAATGCTTTGGTGTATGTTCCTGCATGGCAGGGAGTTGGACTGGATGGCCCCTGGGGTCTCTTCCAACTCCATGATTCTATGATTCTAAGTTGTGTATTTCCTTCTTCATATATTGTTCATTCTATATTTTAAGTAAAGGCAACCTTTTTTAAAAAAAAAGTTATCACACTCTGCTGGTAGCACAGCAAGGACACACATGCACAGAGGTAGATTGTATATTTTTACCTCTTTTTTTAATAGCTTCACAAATTAAGTATTTTAGTTCAGTTTTCAAAACTGTAGTTGCAGTTTCAAAGCTCTTGTGATACAAAAGAACTTCAGAAACAATGAGACCAAGTTGACAAAAAAAATCAATTTTCCTTTCAAGCAGGAGTAGATGACCTTTGGATTTTCTACTACCAGTCTCACCAGAGGCTAGGGTCTGTGATTTTGCTATGGCCACTGCTGAAATCCAACTGGAACAGAGGTGTGGTGGTGGTGCTGCAGGTGGTATCAGAGCTCTCTCCTGAATAACTCTGCCATCTTCTTCTCTTCCAGAACTCTTTTTTCCCCCCTAAAGGATTGGCACCACTGATGTGATATTGATGCAGTCTTATGAACGTGACAAATGAGAGGTCAGGGAGAAGTACAAAAATAGGGAGTGTTGCCTGCCTCTGTCTCACACTACTATTTTTGATTTTCTCATATCCCAGTGAAGAGAAGTTGTTTTAAGCTCATCTACGTTCCATAACAGACATGTAAAACTAAAATCAAGATCCATACCAATTTCAACGGTCATACTGATTACTACCACGTTTAATTTTTAACAACTTTATTCTCACTGCAAAAGTTGGTATTCATTGCAAAAGCTATACTAAAATGTTTTCATTAATGTTCCAGTACTTTCCCCTCAGACGAAGAAGACTGGAGAACTGAGTTCTGGCATTCTATTTACTTCCAGTTGCCATTTTGAGAAAGGAGAGTCATGTCGTGCCCAAGGCAGACCCAACAATTAATCAGCAAGAACAGGGCTTAATCACAAGGCAAAAGCAGGGGTTGTCCAATACAAAGTCCATGTTCCAGAGTAAACAAATCCACAGGCCAAATCCAAGTCGTTGTCAAACAGGTAGAGGTTCAAGGTAATCAGGATGCAAGAGAACACAGTGCTGATCCTGGAAGGGAAGACCCAGCTGGCAGCATTTTATCTTACTAATGCTGTTGTCACAGGTGTTCCCTCATTAGGGCTTGTTTGTTACTTAGACACGCTGAGCGGCGAAGCCTCTTTTTCTGCTGTCGTCTCTCTTGCACAGTAAGAGTCTGTGTTGTCTTATCTCCAGCTATTTGTTCCCCCTGCTCATGCCCCTGCTGTTGTTTGTTGTCTTCTCCTGAGCAAGCTTATGGCTAAACATCTCCCTTTGGGGAAATTTTTGCCTTGGACTCAGGATCCTCCTCCACACTGTCAGGGTCTCCAAGGCAGGACATGACAATTCATCACAGAGGGGAGAGGTAGGTACAAAGACAGCACCTGACCAATCGGTAGCCATTACACAGCAGAGTGTGCAACCACATGGCACAGAGGACACACCTCTAGCAGTGGGTGCTCACCAAAAGGGAAAAAAGAAATGTCCTTTTTAAACACAAGGTTCACAAGCCTGTGATGAGGAATGTAAGGGAGGATGTAAGGGAGGAAAGGTGGCAGGGAAGGCAAGCACATGCCTTGTGAATAATCAAATTTGTGAAGGTCAAACCCACGAATAGGGAGGAAGGACTGTAATGTGAAATCATTTTTTCCTGCTTGATCCCAGCTCATAAGGTTTTATGGAGCAAATGGTCTTTGTGATGTCATGGCATCTGTTGCAGATCATATTTGCATATGGCAAATAAAGCCCAGTTGTGGTTCACACTCTAAATAGCAAGAAAAGGGAATAGCTCTGTATGGCCTACTGCCTTGATCTGTTGTGTGAGCAATTTCAATCTGTTTCATCACTATACAGCAAGATTTTTTGGCCTTAATCCAGCTCTAGTATTGTATAGTAGTAGTTGTTGTTGTCATCTTCCAACAAATCAACTTTGACTTATGGTGACTCTGAATGACAGATCTCCAAATCATCCTATCATAAACAGGCCTCCTTGGGTCTTGCAGACTCTGGGATGTAGCTTCCTTGATTGACTCTATGTATCTGTAATGTGGTCTTCCTCTTTTCCTACTGTCTTCTACTTTATCAAGCATTATTGTCTTTTCTAGTGGGTCATGTCTTTTTGTGATGTGTCCAAAGTACAACAATCTAAGTTTAGTCATATTTACTACTGGGGAGAGTTCAGGCTTGATTTACTGTAGGGTCCATATATTTGTCTTTTTACCAGCCCATGGTATCTGTAAAACTCTTCTCCGGAACATTCTCCAGCACATTTCAAATGAGTTGATATTCTTCCTATCAGCTTGTTTTCATTGTCTAGCTTTCACAACCATGGAAACTGGAACTACAATGGCAAGTACCACCTTAGCATTGGCATTATTTATATTTCAGGATGCCATGTAGTTCCTTCATAGCTACCTTCCAAGTCCTAGCCCTATTCTTGACTATAGTCTCCATTCTGATCAATGCCTAAGCCAAGGTATGGAAAAACCTGAACTATTTTAATGTCTTCATCATCTGCTTTAAAATTAGGTAAGTCATCTGTCATCATTAAGTAAGTAAGTAAGTCATCTTTTTTTTTATTATTGTTCATCTGTAAGTGTCCCTTTTTGCTATGTTCCTTTATGTCATTCACTAATTGTTCCAAGTCTTTGCTGTGTTCTGCTAGTAGTATGGTGTCATCTGCGTATCTTAAACTGTTGATATTCCTTTCTCCAATTCCCATGCCTCCTTCCTCTGAGTCCAATCCTGCTGTACGTATGATATGTTCAGTGTACAAAGTTGAACAGATAGGGTGATAAAATGCAGCCTTGCCTGACCCACTTGCCAATTGGAAACCATTTCATTTCTCTATATTCTGTCCTGATAGTAGTCTCTTGTCCTGTGGGCACCAGGGCAATCAAATACTATGGCACATCGCTTTATTAAGAGCAATCTATAGTTTTTCATGATCTATTATAGGTTTTGCTATAATTTATAAAGGACAGGCTGATTTTCTTCTGAAATTCTTTAGTGTGCTCCATCATCCAACATATGTTTTCAATTTGATCTCTAGAGCCTTTTCCTTTCCTGAACCCAGTTTGGATGTCTGGCATTTCTTACTCCATATATAGTAAAATTCTTTGTTATAGAATATTGAGCATCACTTTGTTTGCATGGGAAATTTAACAAAGTTCTTGTGGTTACTGCTATCCCTCGTGTCCTCTTTCCTGTAGACTGAAATGTATATTGAGCGTTTCCAATTTGTGAGCCATTCTTTTGTTTTCCATATTTGTTGTCAGATTTTAGTTAGAACTAGAATAGATTCAGTCTCTGTTGCTTGAAACATCTCTCTTCATATACCATTTGTTCTTTGTGGTTTAATTTTTCCAAATGCTTTAAGTGCAGCTTCCAGTTCACTTTTTAAAATTTTATGTTCATCTTCAAATAGTTCTTCCTTGAATGAATCTGTCAGCCTTTCATCTCTTTTATATAATTCTCCTTTGCATGGTTTCCACCATCTTTTTATTTCTAACTGATTGTATAATGTAGTCCTCTGGTGATTGTATAGCATCCTCACTCTTGGTTTAAATTTCCCTTTGATTTTTCACATCTTGTGGAAAATATTTCTTGTGCTTCTTTTTTTCTTATCATCTTCTATATATATGCATGCATTAATTATTATAGTAGTTCTCTTTGTCCTTGTGCACCAGTCTCTGAACAGTTGCATTCAGGGTTCTGACCCTATTTCTGCTTTTCTCCTGTCCTGAACTCCTTGAAGAGTTTTATCTGGTATCCACTGATGCTTCTGTGTAATTACAAGTGTTACAGAAGCCGATTAGTCAAAGGGATCAGACAAAGGCAGTTGTGAGACATGTACCTACTTCTGACAGTTTCTGCTTTCTGTCTCAAAGTTTTGCATTAAAGTCTCATTTAGTTGTTCAACATGAATACAGAAGAAGCGTCAGCAGGCTAGCCCTTCCATGTTGATTGTCTTTACATGGATAGTATTATTCTAGAAAGGGTAGCATTTTCTTCACGGGCGGTGTCTCCACGTGATTAGAAACCCTGATGTTTCAAGGAAGCACATGGAGTTGTGTCACATAGCAGACACTCTCTTTCCAGACTGTCACTATCCACATGAAGAGTGACAATCCTGAGAGCACTTTAATAGTGTGAAAAAAATCTGAAAAGGGTGGAGAGAGACACGTGGTGCCTTTTCTTTTCCTGGCAGAGAGGCAAAAATTTCCAAAACCATATTTTTTGGTTTGATTCAGCATGATTTCCCCTTTGCCTCATTTGTTACCACGCTTGTGTGTTGATTTATGTATCCTTAACCAGAGTTCAATGTTCTTCTTTTCAGTGTTTTCTTTGAGAACTTTTGGTGGAATTCATTTCTCTACAAACTTGTTCTGATTCATTTAACTCATATTCAGGTACCACCCACTAGGAAACACCCTGCCATCATGCAAGCATCAATGCAGGAAATGTGGAGTTTCATTTAAATTTGTTGCATTTACACTGCAATCTTACACCTGTCTATTTAGAGGCAAGCCCACTGAGTTCAGTGGGACTTCTGGGCTAACATTAATTAGAATTACAACTTTAATTTGTAGTAAGATGTAGCATTTAACAATAATGGTGCCAACTATTATTTATGTGTGCTTCAATAGTTCACTACTCATTTCTAATATAACAGTAAAAACAAAAATAAAAGAAATAGCATATGACCTTGAGTTTGAATAGCCTTTTTTATTGAACTGTTCATTGCTGGCCTTTACAATTCTGGTCACATACAGAATAGATTTCAACAAAATAGACTTGACTTTTTCCTGGAAATTAATTTTAAATCAGCTTAGACATTTAAATAATGGTGAGAATATCAGCTAAATGAGAATCAAGAGTGGAAATTTAGTTCACCTTGGTTAACAACATCTCTCTTCAAGATCAAAGTACAGGTAACCATGTTGTTCAAAAGAAAAAAAAATATTGAAATTCATTTTAGCATAAGACTTTTACCAGGACAATTCAAAGGTCATCAAGTATCACACATGTTTTGCTGTTGTTGTTATTGTTGCTATTGTTGTGTGTGTGTGTGTGTGTGTGTGTTTCAGAATTCTTCATGGAGCTTTTTTTTTATAATCATTTTATTCAAATTCAGATATAAAACAAACAATTATAACTGTCAGCTTATTTGAAATATTTCTGATCTTCCACACTGATCTAGATTTCATTATCAAGATTTCTTAACATGCTTAAAATATTGTACTACATTTTAGTGCTATTATTACTTGTTGATTCTTGCATTTCCACCTCCATATTCCCGCTTCATGATATATATCCTGTAGCCCCCTCATAATTTATCTTAAATCATGAATCACAGATTTCCATCTGATGATACCCAGCAATTACCCGTTACAATTTGCCGTATTTTTTGTATCTCTTCGTCTGATTTCCCTTTTAATCTCTGAGAGACCATATCAGCATTTTGTTTTCAATAAGTGTACCCCACCATTGTTCTAATGTGGGTATTTGCTGAGTTTTCCACATCTTTGCATATTCAATACGAGCTGTTGGTATCATGTACAGTAATATTCTCCAGTACTTCTTTACACCAGTACCTTCTAATACATCAGTCATATTTAACAAATACAATTCTGGTAACTTAGCAAACTGTACTTTCACTAATGCACATATTTTGTTATGTATTTCAGTCCAATATTTCTTAGCTTTAGGACATGTCCACCACATATGGTATATCGTACCGACCTCATTCTGACATTTCCAACATTGTCCAGTACCTGTATTATAAATCTTTTTTAATTTATCTGGTGTCATGTACCATCTATGAAATAGCTTGTAATAGTTCTCTTTCAAATTCTGTGCTACTGTAAATTTCTGTGTTTTTTTCCAGCTCTGCTCCCAAGACTCTAATTGCATTGAACATCCAATATTTTGTGCCCATGAAATCATTGTTGCCTTTACTGTTTCTTCTTGCCTCTCCTGATGTAGTATTTCTTGATATATTTGGGCAAGTAAATGAGGTGGATTTTCGAACAGCCATTTAATTACTCCAGTTTTCTCTTTAAGTTCAATTCCATATGTTTTTATATCCATCTGAAACCTTTCTGCTAACTGTCTGTGAGGGAACCAACTTAATGTTATTCCCTCTTGTTCTAGTTTTTCTCTTGTTTTAATCTTAAAGTTGTTGGACGTTGATCTCTCAATTATATCATCATATCGCAACCATCTATCTGTGTCTGTCCATCTGCCAAAAAAAGCCTCTTGCGGTAAGACCCAGGTGGGGAGCTGCCGTATGTTTTTAGCTTTATAATCCTCCCAAATTTTCAGAAGCGATTTTCTGATAAAGTGATGTGTGAAGTCTTTATCTATTTTTGCTTTATCATAAAACATATAGGCATGCCACCCCATCCACAGGTCTGCTCCCTCCAGTACCAACATTCTTGTGTCTTGTAGGTCTACCCAGTCTTTTATCCACGTAAAAACCGTGGTCTTATAGTATATTTGAAAGTCTGGTAGTCCCATTCCTCCTCTACTTTTTAAGTCTTTCATAGTATTCCATTTTATCCTAGGTTTTTTCCCTTGCCATATAAACTTAGTTAGTTCTCTCTTCCATTGTATGAAAGGTTTCATATTAGTTATTATAGGAAGATTTTGGAACAAAAAGTTCATTTTTGGCAAAACATTCATCTTTATTGCAGCTATCCTCCCCATCATTGACAAACTCATGGAGGTCCAACTTTCCAAGTCTTTTGTTATTTCTTTCCATTTTTTTTTCATAATTATTTTGAAATAACTCATTGTTTCTTTTGGCTATCCAGATACCTAGGTATTTTACCTTTTGTCCTCTATTGAATCCTGTTTTTTTGTACTAATTCCATCTCTTCTCTTTCAGTCATATTTTTGGTTAAGAAGACTGTTTTTTCCTTATTAGCTTTAAAACCAGAGAATTCTCCATATTCTTGAACTGTAGTAATCAATTTTTCAATACATTTCCCTGGGTCATCCAGTAAGAAGACCAGATCATCAGTGAAAGCTTTTCACTTGTAATGATATTTCTTAATTTGAACTCCTCTTATTTCTTTATCTTCTCTTATAGCATTGTTAAGTATTTCCATTGTCATGATAAACAGCAGAGGAGACAGGGGACACCCTTGTCTCGTCCCTCTGTGCAGTTCTATCCTTTGTGTTCTTTCATCATTTATGACCAGTCGAGCTTGCTGTTGGCTGTAAATTGCTTCGATTGATGCAACAAATTTTTCTCCTGCCTGCATCTGTTTAACTGCCATCTTCATGAATGGCCAGCTGATCATGTCAAAAGCTTTCTCCGCATCTACAAATATCATGGCCATTTTCCATTCATTATGCTTTTCATAGTATTCGATTACATTTAAGACCGTTCTGATGTTATTTCTCAGAGATCTTTTTGGTAGATAGCCATTCTGGTCCTCATCAATTACCTCTAACAGCACTTTTTTGAGCCTCGCTGCTAGAATTGAAGCAAAGATCTTGTAGTCTGTATTCAAAAGTGATATTGGTCTATAGTTCTTTACATCGCTCAGAATTCTTCATGGAGCTTTTGAGTTGTTTGAAACTTCTGAAGCTGCCCAATATGACTTCCATAGGATTACTTTGTAAAAAATCAAGCAAATTATCAATGGCTTTGTCATTATAAAAACAACCTCCTCTCTCTCTACATCTATTAGACACTTCAGGGTGAGCAATTCTGATAAAACTGTTAGAATTTATATTTGGAATTAACCTTGTGAATAGATTGTCATTTTTATTCTTTAGCCCCAAATTGCTAAGCACAAAATAAAATTTAAAAAAGAATGAAATAAACTTTTGTGGAATGCATGAATTAATTGCTAAAATAAGACATAATTATTCAAGAAATTAAAAAAAAAATGAGTGGAATGCAGATGTTTTCCAGAACTTTGAATATTTATACTTTATAGCTGAACTCATAACTCACTTCTAAAATTTACTGCCACAGCAAATAAGTGATTGGCATGATTGTAAAACACATTATTACAATCCATGTAGGCATGATCCATGGTGACACAGGCACAACCAACATAACTGAGGCTTTCAAATGGAAATGGTTTGTATTTGGGATTCATGATTTTTCAAAAAACATAGGCCCTTTCTACACTCTACCTTTTGCAAGGCTGTCAAGGGGGGATCCCGGCAGTGGCTCTGACGAGAAGGGAGTGCAACAGGAGTGCTCCCCTCCATGCTGGCTGGCTTCCTGCAGAAGGAAGCATGATGGCCATGTCACTTCCTTCCACAGTGCAGCCCGGTACCTTCCTAGGCTGCGGTGGGGTGGCAAGCACAGCCATGGCACTTCCCCCACTTCTGCAGGACAGGTAAGTCCATGATGGTGGCATGATTGCAGGTCATTAACATGGAAAATCCTTCAGTGATTGAATCTGTGATCATGCTGCCTGAGGATGGGAGAAGGACGGGACCATGATGATGTCATGCAGAAGCATCATTATGGTCCTATCCTTTTCCTGTCCCCATGGTGGGGATGAAAGGGTGGCATGGAAAGGGCCACAGTGGCACTTGATGGCAACTTGGAGATACACATACTTTGAGAAATTCCACTTATATTAAAAGTTTTTTCCACTAAGATTCTTCCAATATGTTGACAAGGCAGGAATTTGATCTTCCTTCAGAGCTTCCACTTTGAAGAAATTTAACTGTAATTCTATATGTAACAGAATGTTTTATTTACTCTGTTTCTCATGCTAGAAAAAGGGTAGAGAACCCTGGAATCCTCTGGAGTCCATACAGAGTGTTCTGAGTGTCCTGAACATCCCAAAACAGGAAATAAAAGAAATGGCCAGAGGTCTGGCAATGAAAAACACGTATTTATTTTAAGTCAAACATGTAGGAGAGCTTGCAACCTATTTAAAATATGAATTGCTATTCCTGGAGCCTTCTGGAGACTTTTGTGGCTACAAGAAAGGTAGTTAAGGGTTACTGGAAGGGTCAAGGACCACAAAGCAATATTTTGACCCCTTTGGGGCTCAAGAAGTACACTTTGAACCCCCACTACGCTAGAAGGAGGAGAAAATCCTGAGAACTGAAGAGAATGATTGAGTGAATCCCTAATTCACAACATGTCAAAGTATATTTGTGTCTCAGAAGCACAAGAGGAGAAATACAGTGCACATAAACATCCTGTATATTTTAATACAGAAGAGTTTTTGAAAGGAAATGGAAAAGACAGCATCTTAATAGGAGTGCTACTTCATTCTTGCATCTCTAGAGTACTTCATTAAGTGTTCACCATGGGAAGACTAGTTTTTGTTTCCAATTTGTTGCAGGAACTAGAAACATCAGGCTTGAAGGACTAAAGAGAAGATCATCCTGTAGTTCTTCTATATTTACTTCCTACATCCTATTGTTTTCCATCTGTTAAAAACCCAATAGAAAACAGCCCTCTGGAATTAGATAATAACCTCACTAAACAGCAGCATAATGGGTTAATCAGTCAAGCAATGAGAAGTTTGTACTTTGAAAAGTCATAAAGAAATACTCCAAAGAGAAGCACAGCTGAGCAAGTCATTAAACTTAATGCAGATGTGTCTATGAAAAGTGCAAGAGAAAGGTACAACAGTTCATTAAGTTCTCTGCAGAGTATAATTGTGTGCTACTTTTTTAAAAGCATATATTGCTATACCATACACAATTCCAAAGTTGGCAGGTGATTGACCAAGGTCGTGTGTATGGACTGATTCAGATTAGTAGGGTCTTCAGAATTCAAATGAAGAAGTTTATGAATAAGAACATATTCTGGCCTTGCCATACCCTTATGCTGTTTTCACACACACACACACACACACACACACACACCTACAAGCAACTATAGCCACATTTTCTAAGGCCATTTCTACACTACACTGTTATAGTGCTTATTCCACTTTCAGCATCCTATGGAATCCTGGGACTTGCAGTTTAGGGAGGAGTATTTAGAATTCTCAGTAAACTACAATCCCAAAATTCCACAGGATGTGGAAAGTGGAATAATAGCACTATAACAATGTAGGGTAGAAATGGCTTAAGTGTCATGAGCATCTGAATTAAGACTCACCAGAAAAAAACCAGCTTACTTTGCCACTATGGGTACTTTTTCAAATTCATATTTTCAAGGCAGGGCCCCCCGTTTGACAAAGGGCTCAGGGATGGAAATTATATTATCCACGTAAAAGACTCATCCCTGAAACCAGCTGAGGCCTGAAACCTGGATCCACAACGGAGTGAGGGAGGTGGAATTCAATAAATAATTTGAACATTCTTCTTTCTGCTGTGAGACAGTCATTTTTTTTTACTTATTCTGCACAAAAATTGCACGAGGTATTTTTTCACAAGAGAAAGCGCTTTCTGTGAAGGATGTAGTATTTACTGTGCATAAAATACTATTCCTGTATAGAAACATTATTTTCTGTACAGAAAATACTGCTGTTGGGGAAAATGCTGTAGTTGCTTTTGTGTGTGTGTGTGTGTGTGTGTGTGAAAATAACATTTTCAACACAATCAGTAGAATTTTCTACATATATACTATTTCTTATGCAGATAATTCTGTTTTCCTTGTAAAAATGAACAAACAAAAAACAAATTTTTTGCAGAATAAATGCCGAACAGCAAAGATGCACATCAATCCAAGATTCTCTTTACCTGTGTTCCCTGACATTTAAGAAACACATCTTTCATCCATCTTTCAAATATTCTCAACTATTTTAAAATATTTGGGGTTCAATTTGGCCTCACTGCACCAGGAAGCAGAACAGACCTATAACAAATGCTGATTAACACTGTGCATGTTGTCATTCTTACTACCATAGTAGCATAATCCTGTGAAAATGAACTTCCCATTACCCTCGGCATACTTACTATGGACATTAGAAGACATTTCTTGGTCCCAGGACTCTTTCAAACATGCAAAAAAGCACACTTGATCTCTGGAGATCCAGGAAGCCATCCTTGTGAGGATTATCAGATGATGTAGAAACTTCATTTTCCATAGATCTAGTTTGTCTGGGTTGCTGCTGAAAATTTCTGGGGTAAAATGGAGTTCACACACGAGAACCTTCTGTTGCACAAACTATGAAAATATCAGAGAAAAGCAAAATAGTTCTTTTCCTTCTGCTGCTTTTGGGAGCAATTCTGACTGGACTTACAAAATCTAGAATGAATGAGTGAAATTGGCATATATATGACAACAACAGCATATTTGCAATACCTCACTGATTCTTGAAGAAAACTTGAATTGTTTATGATCGAAACTCCAGCAACACCTGGTAGACTGTGAAATAGAGATGAAGGAGTAGTAGTAAATTATCATCATCATCATCATCATCATCATCATCTTATTCTGCAAGTGAAGTCGTATCATTCAGAACAAGACTTTTTTTAAAAAAAAAAATATTGTTCCCATCTCTAGTTGGGAGCAAAAATATAACGAGAAAGTACCAATAGGGCACTTACAAATCTTGGTATTATTTGGTTTTACAGAATTCCTTCAGAAAACATTATTCAACTTTCTGGATACTTGTGCAGAGCCATGTAACCTGGTAATGTTTTGCTTAATTTAAATCCTAACTGAAAAATACACAACAATATTATTTTCATAAGCCCAGTAATGTATCATCAAAATCACATATTGTGTTCTGAATTGCTACTTGCAATTTTTTTCAGTACTTGTTGAGTTCTTTGGCATTCAAAATACCAAGAATAGTGTATCCTTTTTAAGGCTGACAGTTACGAAATGAGACCTGCAGCAGCTTTGATTTTCTCAGTGGGAATAGTTCCTGCTTCCTTCTTATCTGAGTTCACTGGACAGAATGTAACTAATAAATGTTTTAGCTTGGACATATCTCCTCAGTTCTTTAAGAAAGCTGGTCTGACAAAGACATCGTTTTCTGTATAAAACAATTGATTACAACATGTATGTATCAGTCTTTTTAAAAACAATAGTTTCAGTCTTCTTTTGTCTGCTTCCTGAAAATTGTGTTCTGAAAGGAACTAAAATCAACTGAAAGAAGAAAAAAAACATTGTAAGTGCATATCCTTTCATAACAGAAATATTTAATGATTTAAGTGGGAGAGGGTGGCAAGACTGAGGGCCTTTCCACACTATACCATTATAGTGATTTATTCCACTTTCAACATCCTATGGAATCCTGGCATTTTCAGTTTAGGGAGGGGCCTTTAGAATTCTCAGCCAGAGAGCTCTTTGGCCTCAGTAAACTACGAGCCCCAGAATTTCACAGGATCTTGAAAATGGAATAATAGCACTATAACAGTGTAGGGCAGAAAGACCCTGCATGGTATGAAATTATCTTGTTTCATCTAGAAGTAGAAAGCTCACAAGTTAGAGTGTTCCTCTAAGTTGGTTCATATTCTACTTAATCTTGCTTTATTCGAACAGCATCTGTATCTTCTGACATGTCACAACAAACTGTGAGCATATTTACACTACACCATCATAACAGTTTGATGTCACTTTAATTGCTATGGCTTCATGTTAAAGAATCCTAGGATTTGTAGCTTGGTGAGATATTTAGAAGATACCAAAGTATCCCCGAGAAGAGAGACATGAGAATCAAATGAGTTTAATCTGCTACACTACAAATTAAGAACCTTTAAGATGGTCTAACGTCAGTTCAAGTAATGTCAAACTGCTATAACTACAGCATAGATATACAATTAATAGAGTTCCAAGTATAGTTAACCATGTTTGTGAGACTTTATTGGGGAAACAGGACTCCATACATTTTTAAAAACTGTTATAACAGTTTACTCAAACATAAACATCAAGTTAATAGACAAAAAGCTCTAGATTAGAAGACTACAAATTTGGACTTCATAAAAAAAGAAGTCAGTACTGAGAGACAGAGAAGAAAAGACTAACAAGGTTGCCCACTTGAACAGAAATTTGAATCTAATCTATGTACCCTCACTGAACTGAACTGAAGGAGAAGAGGTGAACAAGAAGAAGAACAAACATGAACAAGAACAGTCTAAATGAGAAATACCAAAGCATAAGAGACAAGAAGATAAGAGAAGAAACAAAAGAAGAAAACAACTCTCCTGTGTCATAGAATCATAGAGTTGGAAGAGACCACAAGGGCTATCCAGTCCAACCCCCTGTCATGTAGCAATACACAGTCAAAGCACTCCTGACAGATAGTCATCTAGCCTCTGTTTAAAAAACTCCCAGGAAGAGGAATCCATCACATTCCAAAGCAGTGCATTCCACTGTCTTACCGCTTTTACTGTCAGGAAGTAAAGTTTCCTAAAGTTTAGGTGAAATCTCTTTTCCTGTAGGTTTAGAGTGGTCCTAGTCTCTGGAGCAGTGGAAAACAAGCTTAGTGCATCTTCTACCTGACATCCCTTCAAATATTTAAACATAGCTATCATATCACCTCTTTACCTTTTCTTCTCAAAGCTAAAAATACCCAGCTCCCTAAACCATTCCTCATAGGGTATGGCTTTCATGCCTCTTACAATATTCATCAGCCTCCTCTGCACACATTCCATTTTCTTAATATCCTTCTCAAATGATGGTTCCCAGAACTGGACACAGTACTCCAAGTAAGTTCTGGTCAAAGTAGAATAGAGTTGGATTGTTACTTCCACTTAACCTAGACATTATACTCCTATTGATGCAGTCTAGAATTGCATTAGCTCTTTTAGCTTTTGCATCTTGCTATGGATTTATGTTCAACTTATCCTCTCCTAAGACTTTAAAATCCCTTTCACATGTACTGTGCTCAACCCAGCTCTTATCCACTCTATATCTATGCATTTCATTTTTATTACCTAACTGTAGTAGATTGCATTTTTTCCCGTTGAAATTCATTTTGTTAGTGAATCTGTTAAGGTAATTTTGAATTCTGATCTTGTCCTCTGGAGTGTTAGCTACCCCTTCTAATTTGGTGTCATCTGCAAAATTAATAAGCATGCCCTCTATTCCCACATCAAAGTCACTGATAAAGATATTGACTAGCACTGGGCCCTGTGACACTACACTAGTCATTTTTCTTCAGGATGACCATTGGTGAGCACCCTTTGAATCCAGCCAGCCAACCAATTACAAATCCTTCTAACAGTAGCATGATCCACATCTTACTGACTTGTTGGCAAGAATATTGTGGGAGACATTACCAAAGGCCTTACTGAAATCAATGTTAGATCTGTGATGAACCCTGGGAGGGGGCTTAGCAATGGAGGCACCCTAGCAATCCAGAGGGTTCAAATTGATTGGTTAGTGCAAATGGAACCCCAGGCTAGCCAGAGGGAGCAGCTAGATGGGGAGGAGTGAGCAATGGAAATCTAACTGAAAAACTGCGAGTTGTGATTCGGAAGAGAGAGAACTGGAAAGAATAGAGATGAGAGTTAAGAGCTGATGTAGAGAGTGGAATGTCAGGTTTGGAGAAATGCGTGTGTTTGGATTTGAGAGAGAGAGAAATGTTTATGCTGGTTTATGAATCCTTACTTAGCAATTATCTTTTACCTTAACAGTATGTTAAATAAAGATTTGCTTACATTTTTATAAAGAGCAGTCTCAAGAGAGTGTCATTGCTCTGTACTGGGTTACACACACTACCATCAGTACCATCAGTACCACAGTCATTGGAGAGATAAATCACTGATTGTCCTTATATCTGAGAAGAGTGTGGATTTAGGGAAAGCAGTAGAGGGAGATAATCTGGGAGGAGAAGCCAGTGGGGGACACAGAGTGAGAAGGGGCTGCATTCTCTAGAGGGAGAGAATGGGAGCAGACCTGAGTGTCATGCTCCCAGCTTGATCCAGAGATCTGCCTTGTTGTTCAGACCTCGGCATAAAGAGGTGTTAGGCTGGACATGCCCCTAGGGTTTTCACAACATCCACAGCATTCCCTTCATCTTCCAAGCCTACAACTCTGGTCCTTTTTGCAGAACAGTGGTGACCTGGCACGGGGACACAAGAGGACCAGGACCATGATGATGCTTCTGCATGATGTTGTTGCAGTCCTGTCCTTCTCATGTCATCAGTTGGTGCAATTAGGGGGTATTTCATTGATGGAGAAGCTCTATCAATGACCCTTGATTGTGTGAGCCTTCCATCACAGCCAGACATGCAGAAGGGGCAGAAGCATGATCACATGTTTCCTTCCCCGGTGCAGCAAGGGAACAAGGCTGGCTGCTGTGCTTCCTTCCATAGGCAGCCAGTTGCATTCAAAGAGGAGCATTGGTGACATGCTCCCATCCCAGCAGAGGAACTTCCAGGATGATGCCCAGATGATGACAGAGCAGGGTAAGGTGCGGAAAGGGACTCTATCAAAAGAAAAGAAGAAAGATTAGTCTGGCGTAAGTTGTTTTGAAGAAACCCATGTTGACATTTAGTGATCACAGCATTTCTCTTAAGTGCTTACAGACTGTTTGTTTAATTATCTGCTCTAGAATCTTTACTGGTGTAGATGTTGGGCTGACTGAGTAGTAATTCTTTGAATCTTCTCTTTTTTCCCCTTTTTGAAGATGGGGAGAACATTTACCCTCCTCCAGTATGCTAGGACTTTACCTGTTCTCCAGGAATTCTAAAAGATTATTGACAGTGGTTCTGAGATTTCTCCTGCCGGATCTTTCTATACTCTTTGATACCTCTGGAAGCAGTTCATCTGGTCCTGGAGACTTGAATGCATTTAGAGTAGCCAGGTATTTCTATACACCTCTTTACCAAGTATATGCTGCCTTTACCCTACTGCGTCATCTGCTACATTTTTCAAAAGTTGGGGAATGTTTTCCTTTTGGGAGAAGACTGAGGCAAAGAATGTATTCAGGAATTCTGCCTTTTTCCTGTCTCATGTAGTGACCCTTTCATTTCCTTTTTCTTGCTCTTGCTATGGACATAACAAACAACAACAACAACAACAACACTTTTTCAATGTTTTTAACCTCTGTAACAAGCCTGAGCTCATTCTGTACTTGGCTTTTCTGATTTTCTTCCTACACTTGCTATTTGTTCAAATTCCTCTTTGATGATGTCTCCCTTTTTTCATTTTCTATACATCCTCTCTTAAATTTTAGCTCAGTTGAAAGTTCTTTAGACGTCAATCCCAGTTTCTTTAAACACCTCACAGTTTTCCTCCTCATTGGAACTGTTTGAAATCATACCTTCTATATTTCACTTTTAAGAAATTCCCATCCATCATGAACTCCCTTCTCTTTCAGTACTCCTGGCCACAGGATTACACCCAATATTTATCTAATTTTATGGAAATCAACTTTCTTAAAGTCTAGGATGTTTGTCTGACTATGCTTGGCTTCCCCTTTCTGCTGTACAGCAAACTCCAGGAGAACATGGCCATTTCCACCTAAGGATCACTTCCACCCATTCCAAGTAATCATTGCTGGTCAGGATCCTTTGCCAACAGTGACGCTGTGTAATTTATACAACATATTTATCTTATACAGATAGGAAGAGATTACAGCTGCAATCCTAAACTAATTCATGAAGTTAGCCTCACTGAATTTAGTCTGGTTGACTTTTGAGTGTGTACTGATCAGCTTGAATTGTAAGTCAGGTTGTACTCCACACAGGAATTATTTTGAAATCTAAATGTGAACTAGGAATCTAGGAAAGGGATAGATGAATATCTACCTCTTTATAGAAGCAGGCACACACACACACACAGTTGTGTATTTGTGTGTGTGTGTGTGTGTGTGTACATATTTTTAATAAAAAAAGTAGACCTTTTTTGTCATGTTAAGATTCAGTTTGGTGTGCTAAAAGCAAGTGAAATAAATCAAACTGGAAATGTGTGCATCTTGCAGCCTAAATACTTCCAATGACAAACCAGATGTCACCTTGGTTCATGTATTAGTGCTGAAAATTTGGCAAAACTCCATGTCCTGATATGTCTTCTCCTTAGAGTGCACATGTAGAATTAATTTTCTCTTGTAATCTAAACTAATATATCCACCAACATATTTACATCCATTTTTGTCAATATGTAAATAATATTCCTCTATTTGTTTAGCTATAGTGCAATTAGCTGATAAAGGCTGATTGCTGCTAAGACCATGTTTATCACACTTGTCCTGAAAATCATTCAGCTCAACTCTCTGTTTGCAGTAAACATTCTACCTTTAGCCACACATAAAATCATTAGCATCTTCTCTAAATAACACTGCAATTCTCCTGGCAAACTTTCTCCTTCACTAATACTAGCCACACAAAGAGTTAGACACATCTCCTGTACAAGATCCTGCCAAATATATATTAGAGCTGTGCAGCCTCTTTGGACAATCCTACATTTCAAATTGAATTGGGGCTATCTGGACTTTTTCAGATCAAGTTCAGAGTCAGTGAGATCAACCCAATTGATTAGTGGATCTGAAGCAAATGAATCTCAAAATGGGTGGGGAGCTAGATATATGTCTCCACATATATGGAAAGCAACCTGCCAGGTGAGAATGAGTGGGAGGAGTGGAATTGAACTTGATCAGTAATAGTTCTAGCTTCTAATCTAGATCTCACCCGCATCTCACCTGCATTTTCCACTCATAGCAATCAAGAAAAGACAGATGGTGTGAAGTTGCTGAGCTGTACGTACTCACTTCTTTCCTCATGTATATCCTGTTGCTTTTCTTTTTAGCTGGTATGAACATATCTTTGTCTCACTGCACATTCAGTTCCCCCTGTATTGGTGTAATAGTTCATTTTTGACCATTGCCTCAAGTCTCAAGCCCTTGTATCTGTGCTTGAACTCTAAACCTTAAAGGTATTTTAGGTGCTGTAGCACATTGCTTCCAATGTAGGTAGGTAGATCCTCTGCCCACCTGGATAGAGTGCCTCAATTTCCCCCTTTTTCTCTTTACCCCACCTCTATGCATCTGTGTCAGGTACACACCATTAGTGTCTTACTCTGCAAACAGGAGAAATACATCACAAATATTGACATACAGGAAGCAGTATGAGCTGGGAGGAATGAACATACAACCAGTTGTACTTGTTTTTAAATGTATTACATTAAAAAAAATAAAGATGGGTGGCACAAATTCTAGAGGCTACTTCTCTACAATTTATTGAGGTTGTCTACTCTGAAGCACTTAATACAAATTTCACCTGTGCTTATTAAAAGTTATAGCTCTTCTGCTTTCCTCATGCAGTCAATGAAAGACCCCAAAATTCATATATTGGATCTCAGTTTGGATTTGGCATGAAAACAACTTGGATTGGGACAGAAAATTAGTCCAGATGAATTGTAGCACAATCTGATTCACTAAATTGGTCTCCAAATTGAATTGGGAGACTTTAGGAGGCACTTGCAAAATCCTACCATATATCATCCAAGCAATTTGGTAGCCTATAAGCAAATAATATGGAAAAAATGCAGAATTTTATATCATTCGGGTAGTTGTATAGATAACTGATAAGCTAACAAGCCTTTGTTTAGAATTTAGACATGCACAGCTGATGCTTGGCTGTGATGTTTACCATAACCTATACTACTCTTACAAACAAAGTATGTCATTCCCCTCCTCTTGCTGTGAGAAGGAGCAGCCTGTTGAGTGACACTGAGTGGCATGAAGGGCAGATATTTTGATCAAAGCTTTGTGTCTTTGCATGCTTTATTAACAGATTCAGGGGTTTGTCCAAACAGCTCCTCATTTACCTGGGACAATAGAAAAGCTGGGGGTTTGGTATAGCACAACAGTATAACATGCAGATCAACATCAGCATTTCCCTTTATCTTAAGCTTTGAACTTTTAGAAAAAAATACATCATAGGGGACTAAATGTGATTTTAAAATTCTTTTAATATATTTAATAATGAGAACAATTTGGTGTATGTAGTTATACATTCGTTGTGGATATAAATAACATCACGGATATTTCCAGTCTAGATATATTATCTTTCCTACTTATTGCATAGTCTAGAGCAGGGGTTTCTAAATGGTGCGCTGCAACATGTTAGTGTGTCGCCTGAAGTGTGATGTATGCCATTATTTATAAATCATATATTTTTAAAATATATGAAATGTTTTCATGAGATATGTTGTATCTCCATACATTTTGTTATTACAATTTATGTATGTGTCTGTATCTCTTATAAGGGGTTAGTTTAACCTCTGGTTTGCTAGTAAAACAGAAGTACTGTGTCGCAAAATGATTTATCTCTAAAAGGTATATCACCAACATGAAAAGTTTGGAAAACTCTGGTCTAGACACACATCTTCTTACAAAGATTTTTTTAAAATTTCTTATCTAATCTCACTTTAGAATCTTTGCCTCTGAAAAAGGACATTTTAAGAGGTCCAAAGTGCTCAGTCAGGCTTTTTGTCCAGGCTTTCTGCACCTCATGTGATATTTCTCCACTACTATTTTTCACCCAGATGTATTTGTTGACAGAATCTAAACTTGAGGAGTTCATATTAATGAACTGGCTTATTTCCCAGACATACCTTAGGAAAACAGTTTTCTATCCTTGTTTTATTTTTTAAAAATAGACTTGTTATTTCTAATGTGCAGAGCACAAAATGCGGTATTACTGGCAAATCATAATGTACTTCCCATGACCAAAAGTGGGAATTACGTGGACCCTGGAGCCATTTTGATGGTCCTAGGCATTTCCTGGACTGTTTAGGCATACTTCAATTTATTTTATTTTTTTTTAAATCATCCAAAAATGAGAATTATTCCTCTTGGGGCCCTTTCACAATACACAATTCTAGCACTATTATTCCACTTTAACTGCCCAGGTTCCAGCCTATAGATTCCTAGATTTTGCAGTTTAGAGATGAATATTCATAATTTCCAGTCTCTAATGCCTTGCCAAATTACAGACCACAGGATTTCACACTATGCAGCCATACTAGATAGAGTAGAATAATAGTGCTACAATTGTGTTGTATAATTGTGAAGCCTCCAAGAACAGAAGTTCAAGGCTTTCTCTGACCTTGTTTTTCTGATAATCCCCATAAAATATTTTTCATAGCAACAGAAGAGGACTCCTGACCACTCCTTCTTTTCTTATAGAAAGTCCCAATGGGTTGAAAACTGGTCATGAGACCCCTAAAACATTGTGTGTACAGACTTCCTTAGAGGTTTTCCAAGATTGTCCATTCTTAAAAAACTTTGAAACATTGAAAGATCTGGAGACTCCCAATTCGTTGGCCAAGAATTTGAAAATGCAGAGATTGCTTCTGAACTGCAAAAGACCTTTAAGAGACAGAATTCTAATTTTAGCTTTGTCATTTACTGTCTTAGCTAAAATTTTAAACTGGCAGCAAAGACAGCAACAGCAGCTGTCAGGTAGATAATGAGGGAGAGATCAATACAACTGGGTTGGGGTCATCAGACCTTGAAATGCATGGGTGGCTATGAACTGGACTTGAAAGAAAGGCATGGCACTTAGACTGCAGGAATTGAGCACCTCTGCTGAAAGTAAGCTTGATGGGAAAATGGCATGAATTGGGAAGGAAGGAAAAAGCAAAAGAAGCAAATATCTAACCTTTTATGTGACACTGGGTATAATGATAGATTCTGTCATCTGGCAAGAAAGTGGGACATGCAGTTTGGATTGTCTGCATTCAGTTCTTTAGGAAAAATGTGGAATTATTCAGCAGCTTTAGTAGTACTTGCTAAAGGAAAGGAGGGACTATGTGTTAGAAAGTATCTCATAAATTATTTCAGTTTTCTTTATTAGGATCCAATGCTTCTCATAATACTGGTAGTAAACAGAAGATAATTCATTCTCTTTTTGAACACAAGCAAAGGATGTACATTTTTTTACTTTGAAAAACAGAAGAGAATGACAACACTTTATGTTTGAAGACTGAAAAGTTACAGCTGTTCCATCCATACTTCCATAAAATATGGAATATATAAAAGGAGATATCAGATAGATATTAAAACATCTTTGCTTCATACCGATGGAGATAACCCACTTTACTTACCAAAATGAAACAGATAATCTTGTCCCAGTCTCCATCCAGGTACTAACCACGGCTAATCCTGCCTAACTTCCATCAGTGGATTAGAGACTGAAGCAAATTTTCCATGAGAGACTCACTCTCTCCTCAGTTATTACCATGACAAACAAAACACTGTTCAATTATTACACCTACACACACACACATATATATGAGAGATGTTTTTCAGACCAATATGTAGATCACAACACAGTAATCCTTTGGACTGCAGACTTCAGCAAAAGGTTGCTATGTGGCTCTCAACTCAAAAGCATCATACAAAAATGTGTATATCAGGAAACATTGTATCACAAGGGACACACTAAGGAAAGCTGCATACAAAACATTAGGAAGCATTGCATACAAAAATAATAATTAGAGGCTGATACAGAATGTCATATGATTTAATACCTTAAAAACTGACATAAACTAGATACAGATTTCTTCATCCTTATTAGATCATAGAGAGCATGTAGCAGAAGTATAGGCCATGGGCATCTGTGCTGGTACAATAGTGTTATTGACAGACTTTTCCTTGTCCTTGAATGAGTTAAAAAATATTTTGTTGTCTATTTATTTATTGAATTTATATCCCACTCTTCTTTCACATGGAATCCATGGCCTCTGATATCATAGTTGAATTCCCAGGTGTGACAGTCTAAGGTTAATACAGGGTGCAGAATCCTGATCCTGCCAGCTGAGTCATCCTTTCCTTCTTTTTCCTGTGCCTCAAGATCTGGCTATTAAAAGCTGAGTTCTTCAAAGATCAGGTGAAATACCTGACAACGGAGAGAACACAAGTTTAGTTAGGACTGAGCAACAAGTATGTTACATAGCCTATCTCCACAGTTGCTTCTCTGAGCAATCAACAGCTGATTGGAGATGTGAGTCGCCCTTTGGGATTTATTTCTTACTGCAATACAGTTCCCACAAACCCCTAGCAGACAAAGTAATAGCACATGGGGGTTCTGTGAGTTGTAGTAAAAAAGTAATTTTCTCAAACTCTCCATAAGTTATAAGAAGGAAATTAATTGTTTTTCACCCTTATTATTATTAGCCTCTTGCATCATTAAATTGTGAGCTTGGTATCATAAGAATATTTACATACACATCTGTGAAATGCAAATGTACATTTTATGTACAACTAATAGGACTATAAAGGGTTGCTATTCCATCCTGCCTGTCAGTTTAATAGTTAATTAATACATTTATTAGTTGCTGATGCTTTTGATTTTGGAGGATATGAGTTTATTTTTCTTTTTGTTTTGCATTCTGGAAAAAGGAACCAATAAATTATTCAGCAACTCAGGTCAAGATTTGTACCTCAAATTGAAGAGAAGGATACTTTTCAACCATGTCTCTCTTCTCTCTGATTTTGTATTTTCACATATTTATGTTGCTGAAAAGAATTACAGAGGAAATAAATGGATGATAAAGTGTGATAATTTTATTGCAACAGTTAGAAAGATAAGAAAAGGAATGGAAAGAATATGGAAAAATATTTTAAAAATTGTTGAAAAACAAGTTTTGTTGAGTGTTAAGATACCCTGACAAGAATCTTTACAGTTCAGGAACTATTTTGTGCAAAATTTGCACATGGTTGCTTTGAACAAGAAATATCATTTTATGCACAGGAACAAATATTTTCTATGTAGAAAATAATATTGCAATGAAGAAATGTTAATTCCTGCACAGAAAATGCTACAATTTGAGATTTATTCTGTGTAAAATTTGCAGGCATGCTTGCTTTGCATAGAAAACAGCATTTTCTATGAAGAAAACAGGATTTTCCATTTTTCAGTGCTCTTTTCTTCAGAAAACAGCCACATGCAAAGGATGGTCTTAATCTTAACTTGTCGTTCTCTCTCCCCCAAATTGGAAAAATACAGACTGGGGCAGACACCTCATAGTTTACAGTACATACGTTAAATATGCTTTTCCAAACCCTTCGTCCATCTTGATCTCTTCTTCTTCCCTGAAACATGGCCAATATTGCCCCTCAGTCATCACAGCTTCAGCATGCTCAGACATAATTTTCACATTTCCAATATTCTCAGTCATAGTAGTCTGAGCTCCATCCATCTCTTTGTTAAACTTTACATCAGGTGTTGAAGTTGTATAAGCCCTCAATACATAATCATCTTGCCTTTCATTCCCCCTCCTCTGGCAAAATATCTTGCTGTTATTCCACATCCAAACCTTTGTTTGCTACATCTCTTCTTCTTCATCATCATGTTCAAAACATAGTTTGTCTTTTAGAGTCCCAGTCTCCTCTCTAAAATACTTTATAATAGACTTCGGCATAGAGTTTAGCATTTCTCTTATTTCTTTCAATTCACCAAACACTTCCTGATAAAACACTGCTTCTACTGTACACAGAGGGAAGCCCATTTCTGTGCTGAAACACAGAGATTTAAGGAGCCCTCTTGGTTAATTCTTTTGATTTTTCCTTTGATCCAAGAAGATAATTGGATCGGTTAAAACACTGCCATTGCAGATCGGTTAAAACACTGCCATTGCTTCCTTCCCCTGCGGAGCCCAACTGGGACTATGGCATTAACTTGCCATCTTCTCCTGGAAGTAGTTCCTAAGATTATCATGACATTGGTGGTGGAGCATCTAGGGACTAATTAGTGGAAAGCTAAGGAAGGCATGCCAGAGCGGAAATGCTTTTTCTTAACTTAAGGGCCACTCTGCCTCCAAAACACTGACAAAAAGATGAGAGTGGGAAAAGAGAGACCAGCTTAAGCACTGTTACTTGGAAAGGTAGTTGTAATCACATTTAAATGAAGAGCCAAGAAGCAAATGAACCACTATTTCTCACCTGCCATATAAGGCTGGTTCTTTAAGTACAGAAACAATAAGCATACCAGTGAATGGAAGGTATAATAGATTCATCAAGTACCAGGCAAGATTTACAGATATTAAAGTAACCTCTTTACCTAAAGCAAACCAGCTGTCAGGAGCCCAGAGAAGGAACTGTTGATATACCCCAGGCCAAGATGCATTGAACCTTCTGGTCCATGTCAAGATCCCTTCAGCATGGCTTTTTATAGATAAATCTCTCCTGGACTACATAAACCTCTGGTCCCTAAATGTCTTACACCTGCTTTCTGCTGGAGATATGCTTATAATTAATTGTATTTGCATATGATTAATAGCAAAAGCTCTAATACTGAATTATCTATATTTATATTCAATAAGTTACAGATGAATCTTAGCAGGTAGTTGATACAAAGTCCTCCCTATATTCCAAAACTGTACTGTTACCCCAAAAGGTGGGTGACTCAGAGGTCCACCTATGGTGCCAATGCCTCCATGGAACAGTGGGGAATTATTAACTCAAAGGGAAGCCTGTGGTGGGGGTAACCTTTCAGGATCTTTTTCATATGTATACCAATACTAATGCAGGGGAGATTGAAAGTATGTTTTATTTGGGAAACATCACAACCACACACAAGATTGAAGCAATCTCATAACCACACAAGTCTAATCAAAGGAAAGGAAGGAAAACTTGGATAGCAGGAATTTAGGGGAAAGTGGGTAATATTTTGGGTGCTATATTGCTCAAAAGTCTTAAAATGCAAAGAAATAAGAACATCATGCACATAAGCTGTTCTCTCTAATGCAGCAGGCAGAAAATTTTTGAAATCCTTTTGTGTGCATGTAAGAACAAAAGTGAAGATTTACATGCCCAGCTGTATTTACATGTCCGTTTCATGTGGAAACTTTTCTACATATAACTAGCCTATTTTCTCCTCTCATTCTAGGTCTCTTACAGTCTTGTATCAAACTGTGGCCTAAATCTTCTAACTGTAAGGGGAAATCTCATGTGTATCTTACAGGTTTGGAATTAAGGATCTTATTTAAATTATTATTCAAATAAAATGAGCTATCATACGATGTGATTTTTACTTATTTCTGTCATACTAATTGGCATTTGAATTCAGGCTGAGAAGTCTAATCTTCACTGCCTGCAGTCTAATATTCAACTGAGAAGTCCATCCAATAACACCTCAATGTTAAATTTGTTTCAGACCTATTTTGCAAACCTTAACCTTGCTCACTGAGTTCTAATTAAGTATCTGCACAAGCTTTTCTGAATTAAATTTATGAATATTTATATTTCATTTTACTTTTAATTAAACTATAACTATTATTTCAATATTTTACTTGCTTTAAAACGGAATAAAAGATAGCTACTTTGAAATAGTTGTTCAATTTATCTGGATTGAAAATATTGCTGTGTGCGAATGACCTATTTAAATTCTCCATTGTATTTGTAAACAAAGAAACTGGAAGGGTCATTTTTATAAACTTCTTCAGTGGAAGGAGAAACCCTTCAACAGTTTCTCACAGATGGGTCCCACCTTTAGCTACAGTGCAGCCTCTTTTTTTTCTCCCAAGGAAGTATGTTGGCAGCCTGGCCATTATGAATCCTCTTCGTTCAAGCTACAAAATGCATGAAAGCTACCACTGTTAAGAGCCACACCATGTGTTATTGATTCAGTATGGCTCTGTTGTGGTAAATGCTGTTGTTAGATAAAGCTTGATTAACATCTTGGAGCTGAATCACTGTTTGTTACAGAATAATGGACCCAAATCCCAGATCGATCATTTAAACTGGGCATGTGGAGAATTTGCAGCTGAAGCTGTAATGAAATTGAAGTTACCATTCTAAATTACAGGAATAAAATTGGCCACAATACCCCCACATAGAATGACAGAACTGGAACACCTCTTGAAGAACATCTAGCCTCATTCCCTACCACAAGTAAAACATTTTAAAGTATCTTCCACTTTAGCCAATTAAATGAGATGATGGACAACTTACTGTGAACTGAAGAACATGGGTTGTTGATGAGGAATGTCAGGAGAGGCAGCCTTAGTACTGGTATAGCATTCCACTGCTAACAACAAGTGGAAAGCGTTATTTCTGAGTGGCACAGTGGCAGAAAAATCCCCACAATTATACATTCATCGATCCATTTCATCTGATTTTCTTGTATAGCTGCACTCTCAGTGTGTACAGGCTACTCAAGTGTCGTGTGCTCTAACTGTAAAGTCTGTGAGACTTGTGGTCACACTTATCATGGCTGCACTGTTATACATCACTATTATAACTCATATGTCTCTTTATGGCCACACACACACACACACACACACAATTATGGAGTGTATCCAAAAACATTAGAACCAAATATACCATTTGTTTAAGTTTATATTCACACTGTTGCCCCAATGACTATGTGCACTTCTGGCCATGATCCTATATCAATAAAGTAGAGTATAACACTCTGCCCATCCAGTTCTGCATCCTCCCCTGCCCCAGGAGTTGTCAAAGCATGGAAGTGGAGAGGCAATTCAGATGAGGCACAAGCAAATGGTTTCAATCTGGGGGTGAGGGGAAGAAATAAAAATAGCTTTCATAAATAGCATGCATCTTCCTTTTCAGTCCCCTTGGAGATCAGCTAAGCCAAATTTTGTGGTCTCAATTTTATCCTTCCTTCCCACCTGTAAACAGTAGCAGCGATGACTCCTCCCAGGAACTGAGAAGTGAAGGTTCAAAGGGGGGACAGAAGGCTGAAGAATAGCCCCCTGTGCCCCATCAGGAAAGAAAGAAACATATATGCTTATAAGACACACTTAACAGTCATATACATCACTAACAGGATGCCAACCACAGTATTTCTAGTCAAAGCTAAAATGAGAAAAGCAAAATTAAAATATAAACAGGTGCTAGAGAATAGGTGCATTTAAAGGTAAATAATGTATTTTTTAAATGATACATGCGATAAAGGTAACAGAGAAACATGTTTATATTTACAAAATTAAATGTGTATCACAGCAAAATGCAAGATTTAAATAAAAACCTTACCATGCAGTCTTACTCAGAAGTAACTCCTTTCTGCACTAAACTGTTGTAGTGCTATTATTCCACTTTCAATCTCCTATAGAATCCTGGGGTCTGCAGTTTAGGGAGGGGCCTTTAGAATTCTCTGCCAGAGAGCTCTTGGGCCTTAGTAAATGACAAACCACAGAATTCTACGGGAGGTTGAAAGTGGAATAATAGTGCTATAGCCATGTAGTGCAGAAATTACCTGTCTCATTGACCTATTTTCAAATAGTTAAGGTCAGCAGTGAAGCTTCAGAGCACAATCATAGTTAGTGAAAATGATCAAGGACTGGTTAAACTGACACTAGACTGAAGCTGAGATGAATCCAAGTCTGACTTAGGCCCTTTCCTCACGAGGCAAGGGAATCGCTCCGTGCCGTTACCTACCGCTTCTGGGGTCCAAAGCAACGCGGACTGTCCCTGAAGCCCTTCCACAGGGCTCTTCCTTGGTCCAGGGCGAATCGAAGCAGTGCAAGGTCTGTAGATCTGCACTGCTCCGACGTCCAAAATGGCAGCTTCCGGTTGGTTGTGGGTCTCGACCAACTGCTGAACCTTGCCACGCCTAAAGCCCGCCCTCTGCAGATTGTAGGCTCACATTAGTGCAAGCCTGCAAATCTGCACAAGGGAGCAGGAACGCAATGGCACATTCCAGGAAAATAAAGACCTGGTTTTTGTGGTCTTTAGAAAACACTCAGGAGGACCACTTGGGGTTGTTTTGGAGCAGACTGAGGTGCGGATCTCTGGTAAGTAGTCCACTCCTAGTCCGCTCCAAGGTGCAGACGACCTCCATAAGAGGACGCACTGCCCCGTTCTAATTGCCTGGTGCGGAAAGGGCCTTAGTGTAGAGATCTCACAAATTACTTAGGACTAACCTCATTCTGACCAGAATTGTAGCTATGTCCCTGGACTGAAGGAAGTTTAGATCTAGTGTAGCTTTCTTTTTTTCCTTTTCCTACGCCCTTGTTTGTCCCTCCCGCCCCCATTTTATTTTATTTATTTTATTTTATTTTATTTTATTTTGCCTGTTCTGTCAGCAGATTGCACTGTTGGCAAATCTCTAAGATAAGACTGCAGATCTGATATATAGAATTGAATTGTAATAGAATGAAACAAAAGGAAAAATTAAAAGGAAAAACCAGGCAACTACTTTGAAAAATTCACCATAACTTATCCTATAATTCTTGTTGTGTGCCTTCAAGTTGTTCCTGATTTAGGGCAACTCTATGGTGAACCTATCACAGGGTTTTCTGAGGCTGAGTGTGTGTGATGTGCCCAAGGTTACCCAGAGTGTTTCTGTAGGTAAGTGGGGAATCAAATCCTGGTCTCTGGGGTCATAGTCCAATGCTCAAACCACTATAACATACTGACTCTACACCCTATAATACAAGATATAAAAGATTGTGTTCACCTAATGATTAGTCCTGAGGCTCTCCCTGCCTCTCATCTTTCTTATGGTGTACCCACATCCCTACCCTTCTTGTGGACAAATTGGCAATATTACACTATTGGGAGGCTTTCTATGCTCCCAGAGGCACTGCCCATCCCCACTTCATGACAAGGTAGGATTTAAATACAACTTTATTTTCTGCTAAAAACAGCACTTTCAGACATGGTTGGTTTGATTTCTTGTTGTTCCTGAAGGTTTTTATTACTATTCTTTTGTTTGGTTTTGATTCAGACAAAAACAAATTAGATTTCCTTTTCTTTTAAGTAATGAAGAAACAGCAACTTGCTTTGTCTATAAGGTCATAGAGATAAATTGTGTTGTTCGATTGTTCCCATGCAATTTGCCCTGAGGACTAACTACTTTGAGTTCCTACGTAAATGCAATTAATGGACTCTAAAAATGTAAGATAAATGGCAATGCTCTGGAATAGATTAATAATACTATCACAGGTATAAGAGTATAATCACAAAGATCTCAGTATGGACAGATGGAATTGTCTACTAAGTACTTACTGCAAACAGTAGAACATCTTCAAGAAATACTTTATCATACTCTTATCAATATCTCCTTCCAAAGTGCACTATGCTGCTGTGAAAACAGAGTAAAATAAATATATTTATGTAGCTGTATGTGTACTCAGAAGTAAACCCTATTCTATGTGACATATTCCTACTTAGTGGTGTAGTGAATTCCACCCTTAATGTATTTTTTCATTGTTAGTGAAGATAAAGATTTTTTTAAAGTACCCTGTACAGGTTAAGCTATAAAGGAAAAAGTTAAAGGATTCTCATCACAAATAAGCACCCTAAAAAATAATGCTTATGTTGAAAGAAATTGTCAAATTTGATGGTGAAAAATTATAGAAATAAATATCATAGCATTATTAAATGTAATATATAAATGAATATGTTTATAATCTAAGTACAAGATTTTTTTTTGAAAAAATGTTATCTGTTGTTTTCAACAACAGCTGATGTATAATATATGTGAAAATCAGGACATCTCAACCACTTCAGTTCTCTTTAGACTTTTACTCATGAACAGTGTATCTGGAGACTCAGCATGGTGTAGTAGTTTAAGTATTGGACTACAACCTTGGAGACCAGGCTTTGAGTCCCTGTTTCACCACAGAAGACTTCTGGGTGACCTTGGGAGCATCGCACAGTCTCAGCCCCAGAAAATCTCATGATAGGTTCACCTTAGAGTCACCATAAGTCAGAAATAATTAGAAGGCACACAACAACAGTGTATCTGGGAGACAAAACAACATTGTGGAGGAGAGGCAGACATCTCACAATTTATTCATGTGTATTATAATGTGGATTTAGAGCTGAAAAGTATCCCTACCTTCAGTTAAAGTTAGTCAACCACTTCCTGAGGCAACTGGTAGCCCTTGTTTATTTCTCCTTAGCTCCACCCTGCTCTCCTGTCTTAGATAACAGAGGTGTGCATGCAACATATGCCTGCCCTAACCTTTTTGAATTGGCCTGCTATCACATGATTAGTGGAACGTTCAATTTCAACAGAAGAATTAAAATAAGACCAATTTGGAATAGTGAAGAGGAAGTATATTTTCCTTCTGCTTAGGCAGCAAAATATCTTCTTACACTCCTGATATACCCTTCCATACATAGAATCATAGAACCATACGGTGGGAAGGCACTGATAGAAACATGGATTCTAAATCCCTGCCATGCAAGAATACATAGCTAAATCACTTCTGAGATATGTGCATCCAACCTCTGTTTAAAACCCCCCAAAGAAGAGTCCATCACTCTCTGAGGCACCCTATCTCAATGGTGAAGAGCTCTCACAGGAAATAAGTTCTTCCTAATGTTTAAGTGGAATTTCTATTTTTGCAATTTTAATTGATTGGTTCATGTTCTAATCTCTGGAGCAGCAGAAAACAGATTTCCCCCATTCTTTATATGGCATCCTTTCAGATGCTAATCTCTCAGTTTTCTTGTCTTCAAACAGAACATACCCAGCCACCTAAATCATTCCTTATAGAGACTGGTTTTCAGACTTTTGATCATCTTGAGTACCTTCCTCTAGATGTGTTCCAGCTTGGCCAATAATCTTTGTGGACTGGTGGTATTACTACAACAGAGAGAGTTGTATTGCTATTTCCCTTGATCAGGACCCTATACTCCTATTGATGTAGTCAAGAATTCCACAGGCTTTGTAGATTGAATCATGTTTACGGGTTTACTAAGACTCCCAAAGTCAGCCTAAAAGCACCAAATCCTGTCTGATCTTAGAAACCAGGAAGGGTCAACCCTTATTAGTGCTAGAATGGGAGACTGCCAATGAATATCAGGTGCTGTAGACTATATTTCAGAGAAGGAACTGACAAAATCACTTCTGAATATTCCTTGCCTAAGAAAACCCTGTTAAATTCATGGGATTGACAAAGGTAATCTGAAGGCACACACACACGACCCCTAGATTATTTTCACAGACACCCTTTCAAGCCAGGCGTCACCCCTCCCAAATTTATGCATTTTATTTTACCTGTCCAATGTACCATCTGACATTTATCCCTGTTAAATTCATTTTGTACATTTCAGCCCAGCAAACCAATTTGTCAAGGTCATTTTGAATCCTGATCCTCTCTTCTGAAGTATTAGCTACCCCTCCTAATTTGGCATCGTATACAAATTTGAAAGGAATGTCTACTATTTCATCATCTAAGTCATTTATAGAGAATAACACCAGGCTCAAGGCAGAACTCTGAGGCACCCCACTAGTCACTTCTCCACAGGATGAAGAAGGACTGTTGATGAATAATCTTGGGTTCAATCCAACAACGAAAGACAAATCCACCTAACAGAAGAGCAGTCCAGTCCACAGCTCATCAGCTTGTCTACAGGAATATCATGAGGGATCTTGGGAAAAAGCCTTCCTGAAAGTAAGATACTACATACTCAAGATGCTACATCCCTGATTAGCTTTATCCACCAAATTCATTAGGCAGCTAACACACTTTAGGGATGGATGGATGGAAACAAATGGCCCAATTTGCTCCCAGTTCACAGGTAAAATCTAGGGCCATTTTATTAGCAATGGTTTAGGAGACAATCTTTGAGCTTCAAAATTATATTGCAGAAGGGATATAGCAGGGTGAAGGTGGGACTCTTCTGTTCCTCCTTTCCATTCTTACAACTTTTAACAGTTTTTACCTTTTTTGTATATATGCATGTATATATGTATTATTTAAAGCATATAGATCCTGCCCATTAGTGAAAGTGGCTTAGAAAAGTCACTACAAGTCAATCTCAACCTTCAGATTTATAACCTAAATGAAAACCAGGTCTCTCTCTCTCTATCTCTCTCTCTCTCTCTCTCTCTCATACACACACACACACACATGAGATGGGAGAAGCAACTGAAGTGTAATGGATGGAAGTGGTTCAGTCAGCCTTTTTCAATAGCTACTTAGCTGACAGTTGAGTGAGAAAGGCAGTTTCAAATTTAATGCCAAAAACTGTATTTCTCGGTTGCTGCTTTCTCTTCTCTTGCAGCTGCATCTGTCTAAGCAGTCAGGTAGTAACTACCTATGGCCAGCTTCCTTTGCTGTCCTTCTGAAATTGTCACTAATTTCCTCCTAGCCACTGCCATTAGAAAAACAGGCAAGGAGAGAAATAAGTAGAAAGTCTCTGCACTGCTAATATTAGTTTCTTCATGCACAAATAATTATCCAAAGAGGCTACTCTTCATCTCAGGATTGGATTCATATATAGCTGTGCTCAGAGTAGACTTGTTGAAATCTGAGAAGTGTAAGCATTGCTGAGTAAACTAATAAATTGGCATGATCCTAGATATGACTAAATCTGGGTGCAGCCCAATATTTAACACATTATCTTTACTGAGGGTCCTCATTTGTCGTCCTGGCAGTACCTTATTGATGTTTGTTGCTTAAAGATGCACCTTCCAATTTCCTTACTTATATTCAGTCATTGCAGATTTTCAGATATGTCCCACAGCTAAGAAACTTGGGACAAAAATCTTTCACTTATGCAGTTATTTTGCATTTTAATTTAATATTTATTCAAACATAACCTTTTCTAGTAGCTAGCATGCATAGAATAATCTTACTGAGACTTGTTTATCTTGGATATAACACAACAAACAGATTTATACTAAACTTATAGCATCATAAATCTCTACTTTAAAATATCTTCCGTCTCACTCTTCTTATCAACCCAGTATTTTATAAATCAGCATGAAAATTCTGTACCATTTCGCCCATAAATTTTGCTTTGCATCTGTGCACTTGTCGATGTGTCAATCAAAACTGATATTTCTAGGAAGAAATCTACATACTTGCTTTCTAGAACTAGTTTATCAGGTGGAGGCAATTGGAGATAAATTTTAATCTCTCCCAGACTGTACTGTTAATCACGTAAAGCTACAAATTTATAACAAACCCTTCTCTCCATGCATGTATATGTGTGTGTGTGTACATGTGTGTGTTTCTATCTGCTTGTGGTTAACTTACGATTAAGATGCCAATTAAGGCAAATTTTGAGACTGCAAACATTGGTAGCTTTAGTAATGGCAGCAACTATATAAATCATCTGGAGAAAAAAGAAGACCAATATAAGAAACTGGCTACAGATTTACAGTTCTGAGAAGCCAATGTTGAATCAGAGGGTTGGTCAGAAATCTGTCAGAATTTTTAGCATGTTGAAGTACTGTGACAATCACACTATGGAAGCACAGCAGAAGAAAGACATGGGGAAGTCTGTATGGAGTCCACACCAATCAAAATAAAAGATTGAATCGTATTGGTTAGTCTCAGTTACAGTCGACCTATTGAATCAAATACTGAGTGTAAGGCCATTTCCGCACTAGAGGCCATTAGCATAATACACCATAACAATAGTGGCATTACCATTTCTCCAATGCCTTCGGGTGGGAACTCTGTTTTCCACATCCTTCTGGCTTCAGTGGATGGGTAGTAGTATTGCCACCGGTGTTCCTTCTGCATCACAGTGTCCTTGGCCACTTCCTGTCTCCATCTTCACCCCACCCCACCATCCTTGATTGTCTGGGGTTTTGTTTTGTTTTTCTTTGGAAGCCATACTAGCAGTACACTATTGTATTTTCATGCCATAATGCCTAAAAATGTATTTAAAAAAATAAAAAGTTTTAACTCAAAGGAGAATTTTCAAATAAACATGGAGAGGTGATAGATTTCAAAATTAACACTCCATGGGAGTCACTGAGGAGGGACAAGCCCACAGCCTACCCACTGTTGGATTTGCAATGACTGCAAGTGCTTTCAAGTGCTATAGCAGTACCACACTGAGCCAGCTGGTGGAATTGAAGTGCTAATGGAGGTTCTTGATTTTTTTTTCTGGAAATAGATGTGGCAGTTTTGCAATGTTTGGGGACAGGATAGCAGCTGGATAGTGATGACGTCATGTGGTAGCTAGGCTTCTGACCCAGAAACAACCTGCTTCTATGGTGATATAGCAACAGTGTGCAGAAATGACCTAAGTTTCAGTGGCTGTTCTCACTCTCTGGAATTCCCTTCCATGGGAGACTAAGCTGGCCTCCTCCCTTCAAAACCTGCAACATTTTCAACAACTGTCACAGTAAGGAGAAAAGTGATAACACTATTCATTTTTGCCTTGCTAGAACCTAATTTATAAAGATCTATATCCCTAGATATGGGATTGCAGCCATCTAGAAAGACAGGCATGATAAAACAGTGCAGAACTTGATACCACACCCCATTTTTTTACTCAGTTTATGCGCACAATTTATTTGAGGACAAGATCGGTAATCTTGGTTACTTCAGGCTTAGAAAGATCTCTTTTTAACCCAAGAATCTGACTGTCCTTGCTCACAGCTTTGTTTTGTATTTTTTTTAAACCTCCATACCAAAGCTCAGAGTAAAATGATATTTCAGTGGGTGATGTGAGTTAAATTAAATCCACTGGGAACATTAGCATGGAAGTATTAGAAGGAAGAACAGTGAATGCCCTTAAAAACCTATATCATAAAAATGGATTTTCCAGATTGGCCCCTTGAGACTGTGGGAATGAAAAACACTTATCTGGGTCACACACATAAAAGTTTAGAACTTTGGGGTAGTGAATTAGAGAGGAAAGGCCTCCCTTAGAATTTAAAAGGATTACCATGAACCCCAGAGCCAGTAGCTGCAGGTTGCAAGCCAAAGGAAGACATACTGACTCAGATTGCTGCAATAGGTATGGGACATCTTTAAACAGTCCCTGTTTCATTTCATAGACACCTGATGTTTTTACAGCAGAGCTCTCATGAAAATCTAAAATGTGGTCATACAGGAAGAGAAACAGCTTGACTCAGATATAGAAGAGAAATTAACTGAAGGAGAAGAAGCATAAGAAAATTAAAATGTCAGTAAAATTTTTGTCATGGAATGTGAAAGGACTGAACTCAAATTAAACGTCGACAAGTATTTCACTATTTAGAAAACAAGTAAACTGGATGTGATATGTTTACAAGAAACCAAAATTCGAGAATCGGACACTAAATATCTAAAAAAAACCTAAATTTGGGAAAAGCTTCTTTTCAGCCTACCAAAAGAAAAAAAGAGGGGTTGCTATTTATGTAAACTCCAAATTTCCCTCAGATGAAATCTTCTGTGATGATCAAGGCCACGGTATCAAAGTGCGAGTGCAATTCCCTGATCTTACACTATTGCTGGTTGGAATCTATTCCCCGTTAGAAAATAAAAATGAATTCTATAAGAAAATAGAAGACGAATTACAGAGATATATTCAAGAGAAAAATCAGGAAAACATTTTAATCATGGGGGACATGAACAAAGTCTTAGACTCCGAGAAAGACAGATCAACACTGATCAGACTAAAGAAAAAACAAGGAAAATTGCCGAAGAGTTTCTTTAAACTAATAGAAAACATGTCACTGACAGATATTTGGAGATTAAAATATGGGAATGCAAAAGGACTCACCTATTACTCAGACAATCACAAGTCAATGTCAAGAATAGATATGTTTCTAATCTTCAAAGTGTTACATACAAAAATAAAAGACATGAAAATACTTGCAAGAATTGTTTCGGATCATAACCCAATCCAGTTGAAATTGATTATAAGGGGAAAAAAATCAAAATGGAAATTGGACACTTAATGATTTAATACTTAAAAATGAAGAATACTTAAAAAAAAGCAAAAGAGGAGTTGAAATACTACTTTAAAGAAAACATGTCAGAGGAAGTAACAATGAAAACAATATGGGACATTGGTAAAGCGGTAATTAGGGGTCAATTCATTAAATGGAATACAGAATGGAAGAAAAAAACGCAGGAGAAGATGAAAAAAACTAATGACAGTGATCAAACCAAAAGAAGAAAAGTTTAGAAACGATACTGCAAATAATAAACTAAGGAAAGAGATTAGGATATTACAAGAGCAAATCAGATCAGAAAATTCAATTGAAATCAAGAAGAAACTAAGAAGAATTAAACAAAGACACTCTGAAAGTGCGGACAAACCAGGCAAGTGGTTGGCCTACAAATTAAGAAAAAACAGAGAGAAAAACCTGAACTTACAAGCTAACAAGGGGAAGTCGGTGGTCACAGATCAAGACTCAATAAAATATATTTTCAGAAAATACTATAAAGATCTTTTTGGCAGTACTTCAGATTTGGACAAAAAGAAAAAAATAGAAGCTTACCTAGAAGAACAAAATATTCTTAAATTATCTGAAGAGCAAAAAAAAACAGTTTGAATTCTACAATAACTATAATGGAAATTACAGAGCCGATTAAAACATAGAAAATTGCAAAATCACCTGGCCCAGATGGATTGACAATTATATTGCAAATCTTGCCAGGATGAATTGATCCTCCCAATGCATAAAATGTTCAATGAAATTGTAAACACCAGTAAGCCATAATCATGGAATGATGCAAATATAACTTTAATACTACGGGATCCGAGTAATTACCATCCAATTTCACTGTTAAACATAGACTATAAGATCTTCACTAATATAATAGCAGACAGACTTAAGAAAATATTACAGATAATAATCCACAAAGATCAAAGTGGTTTTCTACCCCGAAGATACATAAGAGACAATATAAGAACAATAATCGACATGATAGAATATTACAAAAAACATAATGAAAAAAAATTGCGATGATCTTCGTGCATGCAGAAAAAGTGTTTGATAATGTGGACCAGGACTTTATGATGACACTATCAATAAGATGAACTGTGGCCAAAAATTAATCACTTGGATAGCAGAAATTTATAAAAACTGCAAGGCCCAAATCATAATCAATGGAGAGAAAACAAAACCTATAGAAGTCAAAAAATGTACCAGACAGGTACGCCCGCTTTTATTTATAATGGTTTTAGAGGTCCTCCTTACAGCAATTTGATCAGAATCAGAAATTAAAAGAACAAGGATAAAAGGCCAAAAATATAAACTAAGAACTTATGCTGAAGATCTAGTAATCTTCCTAGAAGACCCCAAACAGAGCATGGTAAAATTAATGGAAAAATGCAAAAAATTTGGAGGGGTTGCGGGGTTTAAAATTAACAAAAATCAAAGATTCTATGTAAAAACATTAAGAAGGAAGAGATGGAAGAATTGCTACAGATAACAGGATTTAAGAGAGACAAGAAGATAAAATATCTCAGTATTGTGATCACAAAGCAAAATAACAAATTGTATGAAAACAATTATAAAAAAATGTGGAATGAGATCAAAAAAGAGACCCAGACCTGGATGAAATTGAAATTATCTCTAATGGGAAGAATGGCTGCAATAAAAATGAATATCCTCCCCAAGATAAACTTTCTCTTCCAGAATTTACTGATAATTATAAATGAAAGATGCTTTTGAGATTGGCAGAAAGACTTATCCAACTTTATTTGGGGAGGAAAGAAATCAAGAATAAAATGGAAGACCTTAACAGACAGGAAGGAAACAGGTGGATGTGGACTCCCGGATTTGAAACTTTACTATTTCGCTAATGGGCTAACTTGGATTGAAGATTGGATCACATTACAAAATGAAAGAATATTGAAATTAGAGGGTCCAGATTTGCGATTCGGATAGCACAGGTATCTATGGTATAACAAAGCAAAGATCGACAAAGACTTCATGAATCATTACATAAGACGTTCTCTGTTAGAAATTTGGATGAAATTCAAACGTAAGACTTATAGAAGAATTCCACAATTGATATCACCACACAAGGCATTATTTGGAAGGTGAAAAGACCCTAAAGAAAGATGGCTCAAATAAAAAGATATAATAATTGAAGAAGGGAAAACAGATCTAAGAATAAAGACAAAAGAGGAGTTAGGGAAGGATGGATTGAACTGTCAATGGAAAGATTTAAAATGGACTTAAAGCTCAAATGTTCTGAAACAAATAAACAATTTAATGAATTGGAGAAGGTCATCTTTGAGAAATCAGATCACTTAACATCTCAAATCTACAGGATTCTATTAGATCAGGAACTAGAAACAGAAGTGATTGAAGACTCCATGATTCAATAGGCTTGTAATATAGGACATGAAATAAAACTGGAAAATAGGGAAAAAAGCTGGAAAAACACCCAAAGGTTTACACTAGCCCAAAATCTGAAAGAAAATAATCTTAGGATGATGTACAGATGGTACCTAGATCCTGCCAAGTTGAGTAAAATTTATAAAACATTGAAAAACAACTGTTGGAAATATAATGAGGAAAATGGTACCTTTTTTCACATGTGGTGGTTGTGCCCCAAAGCAAAAAAGTACTGGAAAGATGTACACAAAATAATAACTGAAATCTTACAGATAAATATTCCACTGTCCCCCGAAATTTTTCTATTAAATATATTACATGAAATAGATAAGGTGTCAACAATGAGGTATTGGATGGCAATACTTTAAATGGTCACTGCGGCAAAAATAGTATATGCTAGATATTGGAAAAATAAGGTTATTCCAGAAACAGACGAATGGTTAATTAAACTAATGGAATTTACGACATTAGATAATTTAACTTTTGCATTGAGAGGAGAAATGCAAGGGAAAAATAAAAGGGAAATGGCTCCAATTAAAAACTATTTGAAGCATAGCCGGGCACTGTAAAAAGTTCCAGAATAGGAAGAAGCAATAAGCAATATCATAATGGAATGGGAATGGGGATGGTAATTAAGCAAGAAGAATGCAAAATATATGATTTTATAGTCTTTCTTGAGTTGCTGGCAAGCATCAGGGTGATGTACAGATATAGAGGAAACTTTAAGGCATACAATTGTCATCCAACCAAGAGAATGTGGGAAATGGATATTATATACCTGGAATATAGATAGGGAATAATTAAAGATAATAGGTGAATCTCTGCAAATGTAAATAGAAGATCCTTGTCAAAACTGTACTATAATAAAAAGTAAAGATATTAGAAGAACTGTATTTTAGGAAAAACTGTAAATCAAACATTGCTATTATTGTTGTGTATTTATAAATATTGAAGATTTTAATAAAAATGAATAAATAAAAAAAATTGTGGCCATACAAAAGGTGGTCCTTCCTCTTTATTTTTGGTAAGGTCACAATAAGAATTTGAGCTGTACTATTTAGTCCTGTTAGACCAACCCATCTTCCTCACCTTGATAGGTATGGTCCAGTTCATCCAGTGTTCTGACACCATCAAAAGATACAAATGAAAAAATATTGGAAGGTTTTAAGGATCAAATTCTAACAGTTCAGTTCAAAATCTCCCCTTTGTTACTTTTTAAGTGGGCGTAAGAATAATATATCTCTCTTCATTCTATAGCAAATCAGTTACATTCACTGTGACAAGGTAAATGAGACTAAGCACTAAATTGACACATTGTTTAAAACACTAACTTTAGAAATCTGAGGGGGAGTGAGCTGAGAAAAGTTGCAAGGTCTCTTCACATCTGTCAGCGACATGCCTCCATATCCCCAAGATACTTCTCCAATTATTTTCTTCACCTTCTCTCTCCACATGGAGGTTGTAAAATTCATTCTTTGAGCCTGCTTTGCACAGATGGATACAATGCATATTCAGTGCCAGTTATTTGTTGTTGTCACTGTTGTTGTCATTGACGATGATATAACACTATCAGTTTACATAATCCTTGACAAAAGTAACATATTGTAAATTCCAAGGAGCTTACAATCAAAATTTTGACAATTTGATTTTTGATTGCACTAAATGATGAACAGGAGGAGGAAGAGGTATCAAATCAAAACTAACAAATGAATAGAGGGGATTTGTGGGAGAGGAACAGACAGCAACTACTGATCCGCTTCATATTTGATCAAGTTCCAAATTTTGATCCAAGCCAGACAAATTCAGAGAGATTGAGGAAACTTGACTGAAATGTCTGGCACCCTCAGAGGGAACTGAATCCAAATCTGAACAAATGTTCCATTTGAGATTCAAATCTAGAGAGATTCAGAATTCCAAACCATCTTACCAAAAACCTAATCCAACTGTCCCCAAGTCCATATTACAATGTAACAACAAAGCATACCGGGGGAGAGACAACAACAGAAGCATTTGAAATCCGCAGTTGTAACTACTAATTGCAGAAGACTTAAAAAAAAAAATGTAGGGCTCTCCAGTCGCTTTGCTTTGAGGCAGGAATTGTCAAATAGTAAGTTAATAGAACTTTTCATTGTGCAGTGCAGTTTCCTCAGCAACTAAAGTAAAGCATGTTAGGCCTACTTGGAGAGTGACCACCAAATTTTGCAGTAAGAGTCACATTCCCTGAAGCCTCCACGAAGTGCAATTCTGGTCTAAAAGAAGATTTTCACTCTTTACCTGCCTTGCCCTTGTATCTAAATCTGGTTTTCTGCAAACCAAAAGAGTATTTTTCCCAAATCTAGAAAACGTATTTCATAAAAGGCAATCATGGTATGGAAGGCATATAGCCTACAGTGATATCCAGGCTTCTGAAATGGACTGTTAAATCCACAGAATTTGCCCACTAGCAAATTGGTCTCTGCCTGTCCCTTTTTCCTGTGTGCATGTATGTGCCTTTTCCATTCTCCTTTCTTAGAAAGGGAATATTCAGAGGTAGTTTTGCCAGTTTCTTTATCTGAAATATAGCCTACAGCACCTGGTACCCATTGCTGGTCTCCCATCCAAGTACTAACCAGTGCCTCACTGATATTTATCTGTTTATGCCCAGAACAGATCATATGATAATAGAAGTGTTTATGTGCATGTGTTTCCAGATATGCATTTGTGTAATGAAAAGGGCACACAAAGCATAATCATATGAAAAGAGGAGCCAAATATATGATGCAGTGCATCATCACTGCAAAACTTTTTATGTTATCTTGATTGTAGTCTACCAAACTTACCTGTAGTTTCCAAGTATGCAAATAATTTTCTCCTTCTGTTCCTTTTTAACATGGTATTACTAATGCAAGTCCTGCAAAGATATTTGCAATCTTATTTACATTTCCCCATTAGATGCTAACTTTGTATGCAGCACTGGCATGAGATGAGAGAACAGAAACAAATTATATGCATTTGACTTCTGCTCAGCTTGACAGTAAAAAGTGGTGTTCCAATTGGATGTAGCCTAGGCATCAAGAGGTATACGACTGCTGCAGCAATATTACACTGTCAGAGAAGATGAATGATTTGCTTAGCACTGAATACATTTAATTTCAGTTCATCTCTGTAGTCTTATAAGCACCAAGAAGATCTGAGATTTGTCATGTAGGCATGGATGTATACCTGACATTTGCCTTTACAAAGTGAGAGCAATGAAAATTCTCCCCATCAAAGAATTTGTAGTAGACTGGCACCTACTGTTTACACAGGTTGTGTTGGTCATCATTGTGACTAGTCTGCTGCCTTAAGGTAGAATGCTTTAAACATTAATCCCAGCTCAGATGTTATCTTACAGATCAAACAGTGAGGAAGTAAGGTCCAGTAATACCACCTGCAGGATATAGCTCTCAGAAATGAATATTTCCATTATCCCTGGAATGAATAGCAAATGTATTCTCATAAGTAATCATGTGACTGATTTTCCTATTAAAAGTTATTGGGTTAGACTCAGGCCAAGCCCTAATTAGATATAATAGAACAGAATAGAAGCACTTAAATCAATGAGACTTGAATGGTTTGTGACTGACACTGATTCCAACAGGTCTGCTCTGGATGCAAACTGTTGCATTTTGATGATGAAATAAGAACACCCAGAACATACACATGGTACCATTTCTGTCCTCTTGATAATCTTTTCAATAAGAGCCCTTTCGAATCACACAGTATAACACTAAGGGTCCACTTTAACTGTCATGGCTCCATACTATTGAAAGGGGCAGGGAAAGTGATCAAGGAGATGCAAATACTGCAAATATCAAAATTCTACATGTGACTGAATTTCAGTGTTGTGCTCTTTCCAGTGTCGGAAACTTGAAAGAAAATTTCATTTGGGGAAGCAGAATTTTTATTTATGGGGCAATGAAGAAACGCATCTTTTTATTTCTTCAGAGAACTGGGTGAAATTCGAATGAAACACTGCTGTATTTTCTCAGCCTATCAAGTCTCAGATGAATAGGTGAAGGTTATTTTGTGCAAGAGCTGCCTTCACAATTTGGATAGGCTTCAAAAAATGATCTGCTTGTACCCCTATTTTTGTGAGCAGTTGTTATCAAAATGACATGCAATGTCAAGATTACTCTACCAAAATCGGAAGAATTAATGCAGTTTTTCTTGATATAAGAGGCTTCAAAGCTGAGATGCAGGACAGTTACATGTTTCTTCTTTCACCACACTTGTGGTTTTAGAGGTCACTGCAATCTGTAAAAACCGAGTGTATCTCATTGAAATGTCCATGGGCAAGAAACTTTCAGAAATACAGGGAGGTGCAAGATCTATGAAGATAGTTTTGTCTTCTGCTCAGTTGGCAGAGATAGAGCAAGCACATTAAGAGAAGGGTAGAGACTGGATTTGAATGATGGTAGAAAAAAAGAATCTGAGCATCCAGCATTTTTCATGTATACATCCAATGCTACACCCTCCCAAGTCACACAGATTCCACATAAATGTTATGGGAGAGAGAATTGATTTTAAAATATTGTCACAATTCGCTAAAAGATTTGCCAGTATATCTCATTTAGGCTTCTACACAGTCCTATTATTAAGCACATGCATTATTTAGTTGGAATCCTTAGAAGAACCTTGTAATACAAGCCTATTACATATATAAGCATCCCCACATTGCAGATGGGAAGGTGAGAGAAAGTGTCTTTTTTTAAGCTATCAAAAGACTTAATGGCAGAACAAAGATTCAAGACAGGGATTTCCTGGTCTGTAGCTCATTCTCACCTCTTAGTTATTGTGCTGTGCCACAGAAGCAGTGGCTTTGAGTCATTTCTGACTTATGGCAACCATAAGATGAATTTATCACAGGGTTTCTGGGGCTGAGAGTGTGTGATGTGTCCAAGGTTAACCAGTGGGTTTCCATGGCCCAGCATGGAATCAAACCATGGTCGTAGTCCAACATTCCAACCACTACACCTCGCTAACAGTTGGGGTAATAAAATATAGCAACCTGGGATTGTGAATGAAAATGTGATTGCTGTTGTCCGTTCAAATACTTTGGAATGAGAGGGCCTGCTGTTCCATCAGTCAGGTTGTGATAGTTTCCTCAGGCAGAAAATACTAGGAAGTGGTGAAGTGCTGGAGGACACAGATGTATATATGCCACATGGCCAACTCTACACCATCGTAATTAGTCTGTTGTGCTCCCATGTGGTGGAGGATACTGTCACATCTCCAGTGTCTAAATTAAATTTAAGTGAAAATAAAATAAAATAAAAATAGTCAGGGCCAGGGCCTGACATCTGACACACATACACACACACACCCCAAAAATAAATAAATTCAAGTGTTCTGGCATGGTTAGCTTTGCATGTGGAAGTAGAGGTGAGACACAATGGCCATTTCCGCACAGGGTGAGGGAATCACCCCATGCCGGTACTTACCAGACTTCTTGGCTCCACGCTTGGGTCCAGGCTGGTCCAGAGCAGTGCGTGGCTGCCGCTCTGCACTGCTCCTGGGATGAACACAGAGGCTTCCGGTTGGTTGAGGCTCTCCACCAACCACTGAAGCTCGCCAGCCTAAAGCCCGCCCCCAGCAGATCGCAGGCTCCCACTGGTGCGAGCCTGCAAATCTGCACCAGAGTGGGGGCATGGAGTGGCGCTCCCCGTGCTTTTGAAAGACCTGTTTCAAGCTGTCTTTCAAAAGCACACTGGATGACCACTTTGGGTCATTCCAGAGTGGGCTGAGGTGCAGAACTACACTAAGTAGGTCCAACCCAGTCCGCTCCCAGGTGCAGACGTCCTCCCTGGAGAATATTCTACACCGTTTCTTTAAACCCATGCGGAAATGGCCAATATTATTACTGGCCCAAGGCAGCAACATTTGTTGGGCAATCATGAACTGCTCTAGTACCCTGAAGGACAAGTTTCCCCTTTAAACTGCCAAAGGGCAATGTTATTATCTTAGTCTCTTAACCTGCTTTTTCAGCAGTGTTTATTAAAACTCTTGTAATGTCTACAGAATAAGGTAGGAAAAGAACAATTGCTTTGTTTCAACACTCTTGAGAGAGCAATTGTTTGGAAAAACTATAAATCTCTCTTTCCTTCTCTCTTTCTCTCTCTCTCTCTCTCTCTCTCACACACACACACACACACACACACATACAAACATATAGAGTAACAATTTAAGCAGCTGCAGTATATTTCCTATGGTTTCTATGCTTGTTTGATTGCTGTGGAAATGTAAAACTGTAGAGCAAAGGAAGGAAGCTGCACCCAAAAAAGGCAGCAAAAGAAAACTGTTGGATCCCAGAATGTACTAATATGCCTATAAATCTGATTTTAAAAACAATAACAATTTTAAAACAGTAACAATGCACGCAAGGGAAGTCCAATCCCAACAACATTAGCCATCTGAATACAAATGTACATGTGTTGATAACAGAAATATCAAAATGGGTTAGTTTTGTGGTACAAAGCCTTTAAATCAAATAACGTTTTTAGAGAACCATGTATTTCTATGATCAAATGAACCACAAAAATCACAATAAGAAACATTCAAAAAATTTAAAGGGCAGTCCCGTATCCACCTACCTTAAATAAAGTTCTATTGGATCAGATACATAGGAACAGACATGAGTGGGACTGTACTCTCAAGTAAACGGTTTCCAGACATTCACACATCCATTTAGTTGAATAAAGGCACATTTGAGTAAGTGCTAGAAGGAAAGGCTGCCACTCCAAATCTTTATTATTGTTGATAAGAGTGTGTTATCATAATAAAAATGAGAGATTTACAATCAAAAGGTTTTCTCTGAAAAATATATTAACTGGCTGCTTGTAAGACAAGACAGTGTTGTGTCATGGTTTGGGCATTGTACTATAACTGCGGAGACCAGAGTTCAAATTCTTACTCAGCCATGGAAACCCACTTATTACTGGCCCACACCCCCCCCCCCGATCTAATATGGTTTAATTGGCAAAATATGATTTAATTGGCAAAATACTTTAATTGACATTGATTTAAAATGTTTAAAATGATTTAAAACCTGAAGTGTCTGTAAGACCAGGCTGGACAGAGAAAAAACACTTGCTGAACGTGTATGCTTCAGAGTAGATCAGAGATAACCAAGGTTATTGTCAAGATAATCATCAGGTAACTCCAGAGATAACAGGCTTAAGCTGAAGTTGTAATGTATCTGCAACCACACAATAGTGACAGGAAGTTCCCACCGAACGACTGATTGTTTCAGCCTGTCTTCCTGGAACCTGGACATTAGCCTTCATTGTTCGTTTACCTGTCCACTGTTATAGAGCTATTACAACAGTCATTCACCCTTTGTTATATAACACTATTAATTCTGTCTGGACCCCATTGTCCACATTGGAACTCCCATCATTTGCTCAGCCAGACAGCCACTCACACCCTTGCCCTCCAGGTAGATTTTGGGCATAAAAATCCTTCATTTTGGGCAGTCAGATACAGTATCTCACTTGCTGAATGAAACACTATACTGTCACTCTGATTCCCAAATGAGTACTGTCTTTAAGTGCAAATCTAAGCCACATTACTTCTTTCTTTACTGCTTTCCAGACTGGTAATTATTGTCCATTCCCTAAAACTTCACTAACAACAACTTTCCTCCCTCTATCCTTCAGTTAGCTCTTGTGTGAGTGTGTAAGTGCTTGGATCTTGTGTGTGCATGATTGAACCTTTTCCAAGAAAACACATTTTAGTTTATTTGGAGTTTAGTTTAGTTTATCTGGCTGGTTCTTTCTTGCAAGAATCCCATAAACATTGGTGAAAGATCTTGTTAGGTTACCTCCCTCTTGCAAGTCTCTTAATTTGAGCTAGCAATTCCCCACCTTTGAACAGAGGCATTGACATTGCAGGTGGACTCCTGAGTCACCCACATCTTGGGGTAACAAACTGGGTGATCTTGAGCAAGTTACAGCTCACATCCTCAGAGGAAAGCAAAGGCAAATTCCTTATTGAGAAATCTTGCCAAAAAAAACCATGATAGGTTCATCTCAGTGTTGCCATAAGTCAAAAATGACTTCAAGGCACATAACAACAACTCATAAAACAGAGCAAATAAACATTTATTAAACAGCATTGAATCTACTGCAGACCAAGTAATGAAATTACAGCAGTAGTTTCTTTGATTTCATCAAGGTCTGACTTTTATATCCAGCTTCTTATGAAAATATGACAGTGTGTATTAATGACATGGTTGTAGCTTGTGTTTCTTGTTATTAATTCAATTGTCTTTTATAAAGCAGCCTACTGGGAAATTACACTATTTTCATTATACAGTTTCAGATGTTCCCTCCTCTCCAATTTCCCAATGTCTATTTAAATAAATAAACAAACAAACAAACCAGAAAGAAGGTTTTGTTGTAGTTGTTGTTTCTATTGGTACAGAAAGAGCTCTTAACTCTCCACTGCAGTCAGTTTGTTTGTTACACACCGTAAATAATAATAATAGATAAAGGAAGAAAGGTTTCACTAAACAAGAATGGTTACAAATGCACACAAAGGGTCTCATTCAGTCAGTAACAATCTGATGCCAGGTGACACGTTTATTATAGTATTTAGTGCCATTGCAATGAAACAAGAGTGTACCTGTCAGATGTTACTTCCAATTGTCAAATCAAGTTATTTAGTTACTGATATGACAGCAGTCAACTCCAATTTATTTCTCATTCTCCTGTGCCTATTTTACTATTAGGGGGAACATTTCAGGGTTTTTTCCACTTCTGAACAGATGTTATAAAGAGCATGGCAAAGTAATTTATAAAATGCTTACCATATGTGGATTTTAATTGCTTAATTCTGGAATTTTCAATACCTAGAAAAGAGATGTGTGGTTTTTCTGAATTGTTTCTAAAACTTTGTGATCTCATACCACTGTCTTTGTTTCTCAGTAAAATAAAAAGGAAAAATGCACCCTAATTTATCTGTCACTCACCCTTCTCTGTTTATCTTTCACTTTTCTGTCAGGGTAATGAAAATCAATAAAGTAGTTTCACTTCCACGCATTCACAGTTTGCAAACTGCTCCGTATATTATAACTGAGTGCTGTGATTCTGCAAACATGCTTAACCCTAGGCTTTGCTGATCGATATGAGACAATTTTCAATTTTAAAGTTGCCATGTGTGGCTAGATATATAGTTCTGTGTTTTTAGAGTGATACTCTCAACTATAACATAATTTTAGATTTCCATTATGTGTAACACTTTCATAGATCAAGTCATTACTAGTTTATTACTTGAAAGTAATATTAATACTCAGATTTGTCTATCAAGATTTGTCTTTGCTGTCAACTGCATGTACATCAGGCATTTACATCAGGGATGGCAATCATGTGGACATCCAGATGTTGAAATGACCTACTATCGGTTGTTGTCATTAACTACGGTAACAGGGGTTGCTGAAAGTTGCAGTTCAACATCTGGAGGTCAACACAATTCCCACTGCTGTTTTACATGCATAGATAATTTTGTAGGGGAAACTCAGAATTTGCATACAATAATATATTATATAGAAAGTAGCACAAATAACTAAATGCCCTGTATTTTGTCAAACAGATGTGCCCATCTGACATATCCATTTTATTGACCTCTCTCATTTCTATGTATTTTGTCTGTGCTGATTCTGTGAACTGCTGCTTTTTAAGAACAAAAGAATCTATCGGGTGGAAGTTAGCGCATTTTTAGAAGCATCCATTTTGAGATGCCCACCCATCGAAACTATGTGCATTTTGCACGGAGTTACACATAATGACTCAAATGTGTACACATTTTTGAAAGGTACATTTTTTGTCTATGAACATTTTTCAAATATGTTCATGTTATAGGGTACAGCTAACATGAGTTATGATGGCATAAGATGGATGACATATCATATTACAACTCTTTTCTATGGTTGTTGTATAGATTGAAATTATGTTCTTTTAAAATATATCTTCATTGAAATTTTCCATAATTACAACAGTTACAAAGACTTCTAGCACAGTTTCATATACACAAAGAAATCACAAAATATACATATTATTACTCCTCAAGTTTGCATCCCTATTTATAAGTTTTCTTTCCTGTATACAAATATCCTTTTATTTATTTATTTTTAATTTAAAATAATAGAATCCTGAATGGGATGTTGGAAACTGTGATGGTGATCAAGTGCATTATTGATGTAATCCATAAAAGGAAGCATTTGTCTTCAAAGTTGTCTTCTTGATGAATCCTTTTATCATCCTCTCATTGTGTACAAGCTTTTCCATTAGCCATGTGTCCCAGATCCTTTTCCAAATATCTTATCATCTTTATGTTATATTCAAGGTGAGAATTCTATAACCTAGATTGAAATTCTGATCTAACCATGCAATGACAAATATCCTCCCCCAAGCTCACCCTGTACGCAGCACCGCTCTCCCAAACATGTCCATGTCTACTATGTTGTTGATAAGTAGGGGAATGACTGGATCCACTGTGACAGACAACTGCAGAGACTTCCAAGGGTCCTTGTTAGCTTAACAGACGCCTGTGACAGTGCATACAGGAATATATCTGAATATGTCTCCACTTATGCCTCTACTCTCCAATAACACAGAAATTGGGAAGCTGCACTGCTTACACGGTGAATTTTGGGAGACATTCTTGAGCCACAATTTTGAACCCAAGGATGTAACATTATCTCATCTCCATTGTGCTGGTTTTGCATGTAAAACAAACCAGAGAAAGTACCACCCCAAACTACCTATAATTTGTATAACTACTTCATTCTATTAGTGTGCCAGTTACCTTCCCCTTTCTTCATGGAACCATTCTTTGTGATACTATGCATCCCAAAGTAGTCATCTTCCTCTCAATCTCCATCTACCCTAGCATTGTCTAATTGACCAAATTAACTTTCAAATCTTCTTATTCTGTTTTTGGATGACTAATATGTTGACTGTACGCCTACTGCATATGTTTATTTTGTTTCACCCAAGTATTCCTCTTGATAGACACTGATAATTCTATATTGAAATGGTCCCCAAACACATCTACACCTCAGCTATTCCTTTGCATTGCTCACTTCACTGACAGTAGGAAACTGATTGATAAAGGCACAAAAGGTTTCTATGAGGTCTGTGACAGTGCATAAATTTGTAAATTATCTTATTCTCTTTGAGACATCCTATTGATAATTCACTTATGCTGTAAGATTTTTTCACCTGAAATATAAAAATGAGACAACCAATGCTTGCTTTTTTTTTTTTTTTTTTTTTGTAGTGATTCACATTTTGCATGAAGTATTTTTGCAGAAAACTAGTGTGGGAAGGTTCCATTTGTGAAGTATGCATGCATATACATCTAGCACAGAAGGACTGGCTAATCGAAGATAAAAAGGCAAATAACTCATGAAATGTTTCTACTAAAAATGCAAAAAAGCATCAGCTATCTTTTTTTTTTTTTTTTTTTTTTTGCACAATTGTGCAACTGAACAATTGGGATAAAAATCAGTCTTGCATACCTTTTTGTTGAGCAAAAAATAGCAAACCAAAAAAAATCTTGGTTATCACATAGATGAGTAAAGACATATTTGATGTTTCTTGTTCTTGCATGAAAGAACAAGAGAAGCAAAGATTTTCACTTCCAGTGCCCAATAATGTTAGCAACTGATGCTGGCTCAGAGTGATGAAATTTTTCATTTCATTTGCCTAACATTATAGATGTTAAATTTCTAGATTGAGTTTGGATGGAATAACCATAGCTGAGAAATATTTATAGAAAGACACCATCTAATAAATAGTCTTCAATTCCACATCCATTTCCTTTTCGTAACTGCCTTTTGAACTGTTAGGATCTTGAGACAATTTTGTTTTTACAGAGTAACACATTTTTTTTTGTTTTGATTTGGATCAATCCCAGGTTGGGGTAAATTAATTCTCTCCCTAATCTCTAAATGAAAAGAATACTTTGCTTCTCCAAAAATTACCTATCTGATATTGAATGGGTTTCTATTCCATCTTTCTGTAATAAATACGACTTTTATCAGTTGTGAGATTTAATATTGCGTTCAACACATTCATAGTAGCTTTAACTTTATTTTTTGTTTAATTCAAAGAGAAAACTGCTATGATAAGTTTGCCAACATATCTTGTTTCAGAAGCTAGAGAAGGACAGTTTATCTATAATATTGAGAGACAGAGAGAGAGAGTGTGTGTCTACCTGCCTGCTTGTGACAGCCTTAAAATTTAATAACTGTTTGGGATAGCATTCAAGTTCAGTAGTTATCCAAGTCAATGTTCTAAGGGGAGCGTTGCTAGAAGAAAAAAAGGGTAAAGAAGTTTGTCTCAACTTTGTTATCACCACAACACCTCTCTTCTTTCACTACCTCAGTTTTCACAATCCATACTCAAATTTAACATCATCCACATGTTCTACTTAGTTTTCATGCATGCCCCATAACACTAGAAACTCATGCCAGGTGCTTTTAAAAAGTAGAGAGGGGAAATGGAGCAGAGGGAAGATCTCATAGACTCATTTAAAGGCATTAGGTGCTGACCAAGGCAATAGCAGGTATACATCATATAGAAAAAGAGGCTGTAAAATTCCTGAAGAAGGAAAAATTGGCAGGAAAACAGTAGAGAAATAACACACTGCTGCTAGACTTTATGAGGTAAAAAAAAAAAAGGACAGGAAACAGGAGACCACATGGAGTCTCTACTTTCTTGGGTTATTAAGTACAGACCTGGCAAATCATGTGTGCACTTCAGCTAAATTACAGAATGAATGAATACAGGAGAGCACACTGAAAAAAATCTTTAGTAATATCCTTGGGAAGAGGCATACCAGTGTGAATGTAATACAAGTACTAGAAGGTTTTGTTTGTTTGTTTGTTTTACAAGTATTGGAAGTAAAGGAGAATCCTATATTTTCCTGCATGATATTAGATGCTGTGGGAAACCTCCAAGTTACGGGTGACCTCTTTGTCCCCGTAAACATGGGCTATACTTGTGATAGATGATGATGCTGTGATTGAGGAGCAACTGATTGTGCATGGGGCCAAACCAGTGAGTGAGCAAGTCAACCTGCAAACATCCCTTGCACTGGAAGGTCAAACAGAGACTGAGTTGCCCCAGCCAGCTCATGAAGGAGAGGGAACCAGCAGTGATGCAGAGGAGTGGCAGCCACCTGTACCCATCAGCCCTCAATCACACAGAAGGCTGAAACAGGTTGCGGAGAGGGAGGCTGCTTGGACTAGGCTGAGGAAACATTAATGAGCAGCACCTGTTCACACTGGCTATTTAAGTCTGCCGGTGTGGCTGCTCCTTGCTTGCAGCAAATTATTAGCAAGCCCTCACAACCTTTGTGTCTCTTGCTCCCTGAAATCCTCTTGATGGATCTCTGCCTCCTGAACCTTTGGACTGGCTCAGCTTGTGTTTTCCCAGTGTTTGGTATATTCAGACTCTCCAAGTGTTTCTGACCTCTCTCCTCCCTTGCTGGCTGTGTCCTGGCAAGGAGAAATTCCTGATAATACTCCTGAATTTACATTGGAAAGTTTGTATGATGACATCCTTAGGGTATTTTTAATTATTTGGGGGGCACATTAGTCTGCTGCAGTAAAAGCAAACCTTGTAGCAAGTAGTAACAAAGACTAAACTATGTACAATGAAGTGTGTGTATGTGTGTGTACGGACATGCATAATAAACTATTCATGTTTAAAGAAATCCTTAATTCTCTCTCTCTCTCTCTCTCTCTCTCTCTCTCTCTCTCTCTCTGTAGAGGGGGGGGATACTTAAGTTTTAGAATTGTTTGTCTGAAGACAGCAAAGGTCAACAAGAGTTATTCATTCACCTGAGGTGACAGAGTAAGATTAGTCACTTGATAGAATTGTGGAGTTTCTCATAGATAATGCCACGAAAGGTCAGCACACTGTGTATCAAGAACAAATTGAAACAGTAAAAACACCAGTACTGTACAACCAAAAAGCAAGTTGTCCTCACAAATCTTTAAAAAAAAACCCCTGTGTATTTATATACAGCATGTGGAAAGGTTAGAAAATTGCAGAAGTGATCATAAGTTTTAACCTCTCAGTAATTTGCTGTGGAAAAGATCTCCCATTCATCTGCAAAGCAGTGAGGAAGAAAAATGTAAGGCCTTTACAGTACCTTTTCCAGTAAACATGATGCACTGAGTTTGTAGATTCAATTATTTGGAAACTGAGACAAAAAATAAAAAATAAAAAATTCAGACATAAGAGGTTCAAATCTAGCATTCTTTACAATATGCTGCCCCACAAAACTGTCTTAACTCTTCAAATGGTAAGAACATATTTTTTTTCCTTTCAAGTAGATTGGTCCATGCACATGTTGGAATGTTAAGTGTGGTAGATTAAGACCAAAATGAAATAACTCTATACAACCTTAAACAGGCAAAAAGAGAAAAACTGATATTGCAATAGCAGTGAAATTTCAAGAAAGGCAAAAGCAACCAAGACAGAAATTATATTTAAGAAGCACTTTTAAAAAATGGTTAAAAACATACACTTCTGAAATGGCCTAATGGGCAAGCTTGTTGAAGCAAATGCAGCAATGTAATCAAGAAGCAATTAGAAGGAAATGATGTATTAAAATGAATAAATTTCAACAGAGTAAATTGCTCTCATTTTGAATCATTTTTACAGCATTGTGAATTGAAAATGTAATGGGGAAAAAAGGTAGCTTCAGCCTCTTCAAATTCTGGCAAGCTAAGAGCATTCTTTCCACTTGATTAAGTCACTGTAGGAAACCAATATACATTGATTAACTTCCATATTTTTTTTCCAAGAAAGAAAATGTTGTATAGGTGAAAACAAAATCACATGACCGGATTCAATTTGAATCCAGTTAATGGAAGAGGATGAGAGCTCTCCATTTTAACATTTGGAATGCTGTCAACTAAGTTTTTAAAATGTTTCCTAAATCTGATGCAGAAGAAATAGAAAGGTAGATCTACAAATTTTGCTGTGGACTTGACTCATTTGTCAGTCACGCTAAAAAAAAATGATTTTCTTTTTTTTGGTTCTTCTGCTGCAGAAGATGAAAGATGAAGGAGACAGCAGGGACAGAAGCCAGAGGCAAAGTTAAGCTGGGAAAAATTGTGCCTGACTTTGGAGTTCAGATGGAAGCCTTGGAAAGGGACCCACTGAAGAACAACACCTTCCCACCTACGCTGAGCCCCACTGTGCCTCCTTATGTGAAGCTGGGCTGACCATTGTCTACACTCTCTTTTATTCCCTCCTGTTCTTCTTCATTTACATTCAGTTCTGGCTGATCCTTCACTACTGTCACAAGAGGTTCAGTTACCAGACTGTCTTTTTATTTCTGTGCCTGCTCTGGGCTTCTTTGAGGACGGTGCTTTTCTGTTTTACTTCAAGGACTTCATCACAGCCAATTCTCTCAGCCCCTTTGCCTTTTGGTTTCTTTACTGCTTCCCTGTGTGTTTCCAGTTTTTCATGCTGACACTGATGAATCTTTACTTCGCTCCGGTGATTTTCAAAGCTAAATCAAAATATTCCCCAGAACTACTTAAATACAGGTTGCCTCTCTACCTAGTTTCCTTCTCCGTCAGTCTCCTTTTCCTCTTGGTGAATCTCACATGTGCCATGCTTGTTAGAACAGAAAATTCAGAAAGGGAGGTCATCATACTGGTGAGGGTTGTTATAAATGACACATTGTTTGTGCTGTGCACCAGCTCACTCTCCATTTGTCTCTACAATGGTGCATTCCAGGAAAATAAAGACCTGGTTTTTGTAGTCTTTAGAAAACACTCAGGAGGACCACTTGGGGTTGTTTTGGAGCAGACTGAGGTGTGGATCTCCGGTGAGTAGTCCACTCCTAGTCCGCTCCAAGATGCAGACGACCTCCATGAGAGGACGCACTGCCCTGTTCTAATTGCCTGGTGTGGAAAGGGCCAGAGACTGAATGACCAAGCACAATGTAACACCAAACCAACGCTAATTTTCTTTTTATTCAACATGAGGAATGTGGCACAAGTTACACAGGCTTTGCACAGCTCATGGAAAAGTGTAAATGGGGGGAAAAAAATCTAAACTTTGGCCCAGTGTTTTGCCCCTGCCCTTTCGACAAAGAAATGAGACAAGTTAGATTCAAATTGGCCACATTTTTATTAAAGGCATCCAATCTGCAAATGGGCCAAATTAAGTGTGGCCCTTACTGTTGCCAGATAAAAGAAGGGTCAGTGTTCCTTTACTTTTAGTAGTTGAGTAGAAGAGAAAAATTGTGTTGCTTGTCGTGTTGCTTGTCATGTTGCTTGTGTAAAATTCCCTTTTTTACACAGCCATTAAAGGTACAGAAGTGTGTGTTCCTTCAAGACACCAGTCATCTTATGGTGACCCCATGGATTTAACAGGGTTTTCTTAGCCAGGGTATGTCAGAGGTAGTTTTTGCCACTTCCTTCATCTGAAATACAGCCTTCATCTGGTATCCACTAGGAGTTTCCGATCCAAGCTGACTCTGCTGTTACGGCTCCACATACCCTCCATATTTGGCATGGTTTGATTGGAAAATATTATTTAATTGACACTATTAATGGGTTTTGATATAAATAATACATGAAGTGACTGGGAGCACACACTGGAAGAGCCATATTACTGGCTGTAAATGTAACGTTGCAAAGCTGGTCAGACACACCTACCTCTTAGGCAGGAACCAAGTCATTTTCAGGCTAATAGCATGGACCCTTTCAAGATAACAGACTTAAAGATAATGAGCTGGACATCTCAGATCTAAAAGGGGAAATCCCTATAAAATTGTGAATATCTTAATTCTGACCTTGAACACCTGGATGCTACCCTATTGTTTCCCCACCTCTCCACAATACTTGGCTATTACAACGGCCATTGTCCTTTTGTCACCTAAACACTAAGACCATTAGCTCTGTCCAGACTTCATTGTCTGTGTTGCAACTCCCATTGTCCATTTGACTTGGAGAGTGATTCACACCTATACTCACAGGATATTTTTTGGGTATAAGAACCACTGATTTCAGGCTGTCCAGTGCAGTCTCTCACTGCATTGGACACCATGCTATCCGTGTGATTCCCAAAAGACAACTGTCCTTAGATGTCTGCCTAAGCCATGTCACTGCTTTCCTCACTGCTCTCTGGACCAGCAATTAACACCTCATCCCTGAAAGTCCTCTATCACATTTTCCTCTTTTTGACTTCAGCTAGTTCTTGCATGCTTGTGTGAGTGCTTGGATCTTTGGTGCGTGTGTGTGAACTTCTTTCAATAAAACATATACATAGCTTACAATTTAAACTCTCTGGCTGGTTCTTTCCTGCAAGGACCCTGAAAACATAGGTGATACATCTCATTAAGTTACCCCTCTCTCAGAGGCCTCATGATTTTGAGCTAATTATTCCCCACTCTTTGAACAGAGGTAAGAAACTGAGGCACTTTGCTGGTAAAGAAACTGAGGCACTTTTTGCTTTTTCTAAAAAAAAACATTCACAGTACAAAAACAGGTGTTTCAAACAAATAGCATCAAGGTGAATATTGAGGAAAAAATAACTATGGATAGAAAATGTAATCTATGTAAAGAAAAAAATAAACTTATCAGTTTGTGCAGCAAGATTGCACAGATTGACTATAAGAAACACTATGATAAACCAGTTGGAATGATATAATGGAATCTATGAAAAAAAAATACTATTTACCATCTTCAAAGGACTGCTGGGAACATAATCCTGAAAAAGTTGTCAAAATGTTGGTGTGAAAGCCTTATGAGTTTGAAGGTTGACTGATTTAGCAAGGTCCATATACCACACTGAGACCATTATTCTTATATTTATGGATGTTTGTACCTGTTATGTAATGCTATGTTTAAAATAAAATAAAATAGTTAAAAAAAAAAAAGAATTCTCTACTTGTGTCAAATAGGACTCCCACGTTGCATTCATGTTGACAGGCATCACCTGTATGTAATTTAATGTGTTCTCCACGAGTGAACTCTAGGCAATGTCCAATCACAGCCATGGCTAGGGATCCAAATTATATAAACTAATCAATATTAGTTTTTATTCAACAAGTCAGACTAAAAAAAAAGGACTTTTTTTTTTAAAAAAAGAAAGTTTTAATGTTAATTTGCATTCATAAATCAACCAAATGTTGCATTAATTTGAAATTACTCGGCAAATGATTTACAAATGTCTAACACTCTAAGGCTGAATTTATGCAAATCGAATAACTGGGTATCTTAGTAATGCAGATGACAATTATTAATGTTTTTCCATTAGTGCAGTTAAGATGCATGAAGTCAGTTATATTTATGAATCCTAATGTATTCATTTTGCAAGCTATAGTGTTTGGTAAGGAAAAGGAACCTGTAAACTTCCTAACAGAAAAACACTGATTTTAATTAACAGTTACCAGCATATTATAACAAGTTGCAGATAACAAATTTTAAATAAAGAATTAATCCAATGTTTATCTCCCAGACTCCCATTTTATATACTGTAGACAAGCAGGTATTTAGAAGAATTTATTTAAGGCGTTTAGGATACTTGCTTCTCTTTATTTTGAGTTGTTACTTTCTGAACACTACTTAAATGAATGTATAATCTGTTACAAGAACAGGAGAAAGCAATGTCAAAGCGGTTTTCAAAATGGTTTTTGCTCTGTTTCCCAGTTAGTTGACAGCCTTACCATTCTAGATTTTTTGTACCAGGTTTTCTTAATGTTAAAACATGACTGAACTGAAAGAAGAAACAGAATAAATCCTTTCCAATCCATCAAAAATCTGCCATAGATTGAGAATCCAAAACACTCTTATAATCTACTTTTGATACACAAAGCAAAACTTAAAGGAAAACAAGAGATACCTTGTTGCGATATACCTATTCAGTAAGAAGTAAGAATCACAAATTGCTGATAGGTTTTTCATAAAGAATCAGAATATATGACACTTTAGTACAGTTCATTTACTTCAAAATGACTTTAAATACAAAAATTTAAAAAAGCATTAAACTCAAAAAAGCATTAATTAGAACAGTTAAAAGCACATTAAAACCTCTTACCTATTAAGAATCAGCACATCTGTTGCACTACTCCGACCAGATAAAAGCTGAAGGTTCCATTGGTGGCAACAAAGGAGAGAGCCTTCTCGGTGGCTGCTCCTAGGCTTTGGAACTCTCTCCTGACAAAGCTTCAATCTGCGCTCTGTCTGTTGTCTCTTTGTCAGTAGGCAAAGATCTGCTGGTTTAAACAGGCCCTCAGCCCTGGCTAACAAGGGTGGAGTGATGTGCAACTTAGCATTCTGTTTTAATATACATTGTGTATTTTAAATGTTTTAATTGTTTTAAATGTTAGTGTTTTAAAAATAGTGTTTCAATGAAAGTTATTATTTGGTGCTTTTAAAACTTTTGTACTTAACACAGTTTTAGCTGCTCTGTTTTAATTTATGCTGCAAGTCACCTTGAATCCCATTTTAGGAAAAAGCAGAACATAAATGAAGAAATATTATTTTAAATTGATTTTATTGTAATCTGCCTGACATCTTCAGATATAGGGCAAGATATAAATATTTTAATAAATAAATGCATATGATACTTCCTTTCCCATGCTTTTCACTTAACTCATATTCTTTTATGTTACTGACAGGCCAAGTTGCTGTTTTCTTGTCTTTTAAAAAAATACCTTCTAGATTGCAAATAAAAAGCAATCTCTCCCTCCCTCCTCAGTAAGGAAACTGCTCATCACACCACCTTTAAAGAGGCAACTCGCTACCTCAAGAAGCCAGTTGATATCCCCTTCTAAGAAGGGAGAGGTAGTAATCTGCCAGTAGCAGAGAGGGACTGGTCTGGCAAGGGATGTAAGTCTATCAGTAGGTAGTTCACAGGGGAGAAAGGTAGCAGCAGGCATGCATTAGGAGTTCTCTCGTCTCTGGGAGATAGGAAAGTGTGGTGGTTTTGCTTCTCTACTGATAAACTAGCTCCCCTTAGTAAAGCATTTACTTATGTTAGAATATTTGAAAACACGGCAAAAACATGGCAAGCATATCCAGAAGCCTGGGGTGTCTTCTGGCTCACAGTGAAACTCTGAATTTATTCTGCTGGTTTTTGTTAATTAAAAAAAAAAACACCATAAAGCAGGTATAGGAATTGTGTAGGCGTATAGCTGTCACTTCAGCTCCCAACAGCCCTAGCCAACATTGGCCCTTTCCACACGGAGTAAGTAGTACTGCGTGGTGCGACCTCTGACGGAGGTCATCCGCACCTTGGGAGTGGACTGGGTCAGACTACTTGTCGCAGTTCCACACCTCAGTCCGCTCCAGAGCGACCTGAAGTGGTCACGCAGCGTGCTTTTTAAAAACCTGTTTTTACAGGTTTTTCAAAAGCATGGAGTGCGCCACTCCTTGCCACTCCATTCCCACGCTCCGGTGCAGATTTGCAGGCGCGCGCCAGAGAGTGCCTGCAGATCTGCAGGAGGCGGGCTTCCAGCTGGCAAGCTTCTCCAGTTGGTGGAGAGCCTCTGCCAGCCGGAAGCCGCCATTTTGGATGCCGGAGGACTGCAGAACAGCCAGCTCGCGCTGCTCCACATGGGGACAGACTTACCCGGCTGCTGGTAAGCTCCATTTCAGCGCATTTTCCCTCGTTTCCCCCTCCATATGCGGAAAGGGTCATTGTCAATCAAAAGGAAGTTTTCCATTCTAGTAGACCATCCTTGAAATTTTTCATTATATTATAAATGCAGCTATGCATGGGGAAACAGATGTAGTGTCAAAACTATGTGAAATTCACCTTTTGAAAAAGAAGTCCCATCTCTCCTCTCAGGTACACAGCACAGCTGCCTGGAACCCATAACATGCAAAAGAGCAAAACAAAGAAGTGAATGGAAGTATGAAGTGATATACTGGGTTCCCTTTTAATTTTATTTTTATTCTGTAGGTGATACATAGGAAATTATAACTACATAAAAATGTAGAATCTGGCAAGCAGCTTCCACCTTCCTTGACCTTCACAAGGCTAACATCTGATGGAAAAGCTTAGTTTTTATCAACAAACAATTGTTTATAAATTCAGCTTTGTACTCTTCTGCTGCAGCATTTTTTATTTGTGGAAACTTAGCTGTTTGCACCCGTAAGCTGCTAGAGTTATTGGTAGTGAATCTCTCACCAAAGTAGAAAAGCAGTTAAAATCAAATAAGCTAGAAACCTGTAATTAGTTTATATGACCCAATAAAGACACAGATCTTGAAGGACGCATTAGGACAGAAAGGTCAAATGTACAAAGACAACCATTCATTATTTGGGACAAGGCTTTTGCTTTTAACATATCCTGACAAAAACCAAACAATTTTAAAACATGTTTCACAGAAAATAATAATTATAATGATTATCTTTTGCATTCAGACTGGGCAGAAGTCTCTCTGGTGTCTATCACTTCAAAACTGTACATGAATCAGCAATTCAGAGCTAGAAGGCTCACAGCTTATTATGAGCAGAAAAATATCTATCAGGCCCTTTCCGCACCACCCTCCCAACCCGCCATGGGGGTGGGAAGGACAGGACCACAACGATACTTCTGCATGATGTCATCGCAGTCCTGTCCCAAGGCAGCACAATCATGGATTAAACCATGGACAGATTTTCCCCATCACTGCCACGCAATTGCACCATCATTGCAGACTTACCTGATCCGCAGAAGCCCAGGAAGCACAATGGCTTCACTTCCTGTCCCAGTGCAGCCTGAGAAGGTACCTGAATGCACTGCAGAAGGAAGAGGTGTGTCCATCATGCTTCCTTCACTATGGAGCCAGCCAGTGTGGAGGGAGCACTTCCATCACGTTCCTCTCCTAGCAGAGCCAATGCCAGGATTCCCACAGAAGAACTCAGTGAAAAGGTAGGGTGCAGAAAGAGAGTGAATAGAACTGTTAGCACTTTCAGAAAGGGATAGAAATAATATTTGGATATTCAAAATATTAAAAAATGGCTGAAAAACATGGGAGGTTTCTTGAGTGATGAGAAATTCTGATGAGAAGAATCTGACAAAGACTGACAAGAATCTTTACTTTATCTTGTTCAAAATTTGTGCATGGTTGTTTTACACAGGAAGCAGCATTTTTCTTCATGGAAAACAACACTTTCCTGAAAATAATATTTCCATGCATAGACATTATTTCTTTTGCACAAAATTCTGTAATTGATATTTTTATTTCTCAACAAAATTCACACATGGTTGATTTCGATAGAGAACAAAGAAAATGTACAGAAAATGCAGTTCACTGTGCAAAACATTCACATGGATATTTACTCATTGCTTCTTTTGAGAAGAAACTTTGTGAAGAACTATGCCCTTACTTTTGATATACCAAAGGAGTACTATGTAACCCAACTAAGTATGAGAGGTAAATTTCACTGAAATCATTGATGGTGGGTATAAATAAAGGATATTAAGGTATAGGCAAAACAATCTTGCTAATTTACCCATAGGAATTTTCATATAGATATAGACTATACAAGAAGAAGCATATCATGCCATTCCGATATGACTCCTAACCTGTAATCACAGAGCACACATTTTGCTTGAATGATCAAGACTATTTATCGGTACACACATACTATAATAACTATATTTCTATAAGGAAAGACCCTGACCAAAAGATACCAAGATGCATGAGATATTTTCTCTGCAGATTTTCTACAGAGGTCTATTCCTCCACTCAATTTTAATGTAAAAGTGAATGAGTGGACTCTGAATCAATTTCCACATTGCACAAACAATGAAACTTGAATATATACAAAATAAGAGATCAATATTGTCATCTCTAACAGTGTTGATGATTAAGTTTTCACAGACAGAATGACTATGAAGAACAGACACACCTTCTTTTCGCACGGCATTTCTGATGCGAAAGGGCCCCTTGAGCATCGTGTAAATGTGAGGAGCAGTCCACACGATGCACTCACATTTGCCTGACAAGGACTGCACACACATTTTTTCATTTTTGGCTTAAAGCCAAAAATGCTGTGCGGTCGTGCATCGCTCCAGGGCTCCTCTTCCCTTGAGTGCAGAGCCTCGGGAGCCAGGCCGGCCACGCTTCCTGTCTTAGTGCAGCCTGGGAAGGTCCCAGGCTGCAGTGCAAAGGAAGGTCCCAGGCTGCAATGCAAAAGGAAGAAGCAGGGCTCTTGCACGAGCAGGAAGCTCGTGCGGAGCCGAAGAAGCAGGGAAGCAAGATCCTCTCTCTGGAGGCTGCTTGCATGAGCACCGCACCCCAGTGCTGAAAATGGGTGAGTTGCGGAAAGGGCCACAGACAGAGCAGGCTAGTCAGCTATATTGTCAGAGAAAGTAAGAGAGCGAGAGCAAGAGTGAGAGAGCATATAGATCATCATCTAGATAGAAGATATCTGTAAGTAATTGATCATTTCAGATTGTCCTGAAAACTGCTGTGAGGAACCTTTAACATCTGTAGGCCTCCATTTGAGGTCTATAATGCCTAATCCCAACTAGAGTAGATCTGTTTACTCATTTGCTGAATGGTAAGTCAATGGGTATGTAAATTCTATTTATTCAGTGGGTTTACTGTAATCCCACACTACAGCGTGGTTTATAAATATATATTTGTGAAAAGGCACAGCCATTTTTTGCACAGTTTGTTGTGAAATATCATACTGTTTTCCTGTGGCCCACCAAAATTGCTGAACTACAACTACTCTTGCTGCAACTCTGGATAGTCTGACTGGTATTGACTGAAGGTGGAGCTCAACAACATCACCATTATCTGAAGGAAGTGCTGTACCTAGTATATTTGAAACCTGGGGTGAATCTTTTTTAACACCCTTGATGTCTCCTGAAGAACTGCAGGTTGCTCTAGATCTCATTAATATTTTGAAAACTTGAATATTGTGTATAAGAAGCCAGCCATTCACTATATACCTGACTATTCCTACTATGCCGGCTAGTTTCTTTCTCTTCATTAACAATTAGCTTCCCTACTTTTCACAAATTAGAAAGTTAAAGAAAATACATACATATACAAACCAAACCACCACTGATTGCCAGGGAAAGTATTGGCCCAGTCATTTAAGAAAATTCAAATATTTGTGAAGGCAAGTTTTATGTTGTTTTGCCATCCATGGAACCATGGATTGAATTTATAGGTTGGTCATGTTTACTCAAAAGAAATCTCATATGTCTATAATCCCTTGGCAAAAGACTACAAAATGCAAAAATCCACAGCCAGCATGGTCAATGAGCATCTGGAGGATACTGGGAGTTGTAAATCAGGGTGCAAATTATTTCCAAAGAAATATAGTTAGGATCACAACATTAGGCTATTTGCTGAAACACAGTGAAACTTACTTCTAAGTTGTCATGCATACTTACATCTGGAACTTATAAGTGAACTTCTCTCTGCATATTTACTCAGAAATAAGTACCTCTGAGGTCAGTGCTACATAAACTTCAACTATTTTGAAATCTGAACAGGTTAACTTGTAGGTGAAATTCTATTAAAAAACCATTAGGGGTTTGAGAGCAATCCTATGTAGGTTTGCTTAGAAAGTGGATAAAATCCCATTAAGGTTAGTTAGTTATGCTTGCTTTTTATCCCAGATTTTAAAGATGATCAGATCCAGTGCATTTCACTAGTAAGCACCAATGGGACTTTTTTGATGAACCAAGACACATAATGATTGAGCTGTGCAAAACTGGCTATAAGCAATTAGCTTTCTTCCTTTTTTTTTTTTTTAAAAAAAACTTTAATCAGCAGACAGAGATCAGCCCTAAATAAATTGAAAGAGGTAACCAAGCCAAGCCTCTGAAAAATTCTACTTTCAAACTCTAGGTTTCCTTCCCAAACAGAGTTTAGAGAATGAAATTAAAGTGTTAAACCACACGTGCTTTAAGAATTTAAAGAGGAGGAAAAAGAGAAAAGGAAGTAGGATTGCCACATCACCCCAGTAGTCATTAATTAAGGCTGCCAAGATAGCAAGAGTGTGTGCCATGCATATGTGATTGTGTGCCTTTCCCCCTTCTCTTTCTTCTAGTCTCTTGCATATGCACACAGCAGCAACAGGTTGACCACATGGCCTTGCTACTGCACCTGGGATGTCCAGAGCAGAGCATGCACTGTTGACCTGTGAGTGGATAGGCCATTCAGGAAATGACATGCCTAAGTAGACCCACCACTTATGCTTGCTGCACCACTGTCTGGTGGGCAACAGGCTTCTGTATAGCTTCACTACAGCCCAGTAGTGGCTCGAGGCCCCCTTTTTTTTTATTTCAGATTGCTGGTGCAATTTAAAATATACATCACAGACGTTTGGTGAATAGCAATAGTCCAGGTTTCCAAGAGATAGTGATCATAGTCTCTTTTGTCAGTAGACAGTGGTTCTTCCTGAAGAAGATCTGAAGGGTGAAAATTCATGATTTTGTTAGAAAACTGCAGAGTAAACTTACAATGCTTAGATGTCTTTTTCTGGAAGAACATCCAGAGTGACAACAGATGGACCCCTGGAACTAGTCAGCATTTTCAGCAGCATTTCGTTCATTTGTTGGAATATACCTTCGGCATGCTTATATGCTTCTTATAGTCATACTGGCTTAAGAATATTGATACATTTTCTTCAGTCAAATGACAACCAGACAGCACGTCCCACTAATCCTGAAATCATTAGACATAGTGGAAGGAAGCTTAAGGCAGCTGTGGAACTTTGCTCCAGTCCTTATTATCTACTTCCTGGAGCCATCATGGGAGGGATAACCTTGCTAATCCCACCACTATAGGCCTCCATATCATTTCATTAAACACTTTGAACATTTTATACAAATGAAAACCTTGCGGATGAAAAGTGCTGGTATGGTACGAAATACCGAGTAGCAAAAGCTGACAGAAATGAGGTAAGGCATTAAGTACAGAATGTAACCTTCTCTCATCAAACCGTAGCCCTTACAAATTTACCACATAATGCTATTTAATCAATATTTCATTTTGCTAGTCTAAAAAAGAAGGTATCTTTGACCATAGATCATCCTAGATTGAAAGCTATAATTCAGGGTTTGAGTGAAGGTCTGCTTTTATTCTCTTGATTGCTCCTTTATTTAACTGTATCAGATGAAAGAGTGTTCATTGTTCAGTTCAATTCAGAACAAATCCTCTGCCTTCAGATATTCCAAAATGATAGACTATCAATAAAGTGCTCCTGTGTTACTGCCCTGGCTAGTCCGAGCTTTGGGGATATTAAAAGATATCCTCTTGATATCACAATTCGGCTGCACTTCTCTATTTCCCTCCACGTGCTTGAGAGGCCACCAGACAAGCACGTAAACAAGTTCGGCCGTTAATTGCTGTAATATTCCTAGACAATACAGGCAGGCCAGAAAATAGCTGACTCACTGCTTTAGGAGACCTCCAGGCAAGTACTCTAATTAGTTATGCACGCAACCTACAAAAGAGCCTCTGCCCCGCGCTGGCAGCTTGATGGGTAAACTATACACTACCCAAGTACTCTGCATTTGCATACTGGCTACTCTATTGAGAACCGCTGCGATAACTCAATCAGTCAGATTCTGACCTTTTGGAGGCTTTGTCTCCAACTCCAAATCTATTGTTTTCCCCCAAGTACGGCATAGCCTGCAGTCACAATTTTCCTTATAAAAACCCTTGATTCCAAGACCTTCCTCAGAATGCTCCCGAGTTTCATCCCGCCTTGCTGCTGCTTTGCTTGGTGAGCCTCCCCTCACCTCCACGTGCTGAGCTACATCGCACCCCAGCCTTGCTCTCTATTTTTTTCCGGTATCACCCAAACCAGCAATCCCTCTAAAAATCCCTCTATACCATTCCAACCCTTATTCTCTTTAGTTATCTTGTATGAGTGTGTCACATACACTGTTTTGCTTGTGTTTGTTTAATAAAACATCATTTATTGATTCAAATTCTGTGTGCTCCTTGACTCGACCCGACCCTGTAGACATAGGGTTCAAGATCTCGCTATGTTACTCTGCCTCTCGTAATGCTAAGCAGTGCTCTGAGTTAATTTTCCCCACCTTTAGTTGAGCACATTTTGGTGTCCCTCCCGGGACCCCCAGTACACAGGGTAACACCTGCTTAGGAAGAACTTACAAGAGTGTGTGTCTTGGGTCCCTATGAGCATTTAACAAAAAGCCTAATATTTTAGCAAATGATCTGAAATAACAGATCATTTCAATTTGACTGCTGCATTGGGATTAGAGTAGAATTGAATAAGCTATGGCCCTCCAGACTTCAGTTCACATCAGCTCTAATTGACAGCCATGGTTAGGCATGATAACAGTTGTACTTCAGCAACATCTATAGGCATATAGGTTCCAAAATCTAAATTTGTGTGTTTACTTATTGCATTCTTTTAGGCTCCATGGTGTTCCTTCAGTCCTATCAATTCACTCTGAGATTCAGCCTCGCCCCACACCATCTTTATGTTACAGGTGCACATATACACTTATGAAACTCTAGAAAAATCAGTCTTGATGTGTGTGTGTGTGTGTGTGTGTGTGTGTATGAGACACACACACACACACACATATATATAAATATATATATATATGATTGTATCAAGATTATTTTTGTGCAGTTTTTCTGATGTGCATAACACAAATATACACACAATATCGAGACAGCCATACCAACAGGCTGTGGAGGGTAACAGGCACAAGAGTAGTGCTTTGGAGGATAGTAGCATCAATAATACAAATCTGTATGTACATTAGTAAATCATTCCAAAAGTGCATCAGTAGTGTTAATAGGAAAGTGATATACAAATCAGCTTAGTTGTGTTTGTGCATGCACGGTATGCTTTAGTGACTTGATTTAATACATTAAAAAAGGGGAATTCCTAATAAATCAGTTCCCCTGCAGAAACAATATTAGCTAATTTGGAAACCAAAGTCATGGGATATATTTGGATAAGGAATGTTTGGTTTACTTTAAGACAGTTTAATCCTGAAATGTGAAGAGACTGTTTCGTCTTAGAGACCAGATTGTCCCTAGTATGTATCTAGCGGGGTGGATGACGTCAGAGGGCAAAGACTGACACAGATTTCAATCTTTTCAGAGCAAAAGTTAAACATGGAGTTTTCTGACTCTCTCTGCATGGAAGAAAAAAAACCACTACATTGGGGAGCAACTCAACTCTGTGCATATTTTGCTAACTGTTCAAACTGGGATGACAAACATAGCAGGAGTGCAATCTGACAGCACTTAAAGGTATTACTAGGTTTGCAACTCACAGGGATTCAGTAATAGCAGTATCCCCTTGTGTACCAGCTGCTCTCTCAGTGGATAAGTGGCGTGCAGACAAATCTCCTTGCCAGCATGCAGGAAGCGAGGCTTATATCAGGACATGGAAAAATTATCTGGACCTAATTTTGGGGGTAGGCTGGAAATTCCCTATGTTGTTGTCATAAGTGTTGTTGTTCTTGTTGTTGTATTTATTCATTTATATCCCACCTTTATCCCAGTTTGGGACTCTAGCTGTCTTGTGATTGTTGCGTGCCTTCAAGTCATTTCCAATTTATGGTAACCCTGAGGTGAATCTGTCACAAGGTCTTCTGGAGCTGAGAGTGTGTGATGTACCCAAGGTCAACCTATGGGTTTTCCTGGCCAAGTGGCAAATCAAACCCTGGTCTCCAGTGTCACAGTCCAGTGCTCAAACTATACTGCCTCTCCAATTTAAACAAATAGAGCTAAAAATTCACAACATGCAAATGTTAAAAATTAAACTATCAAAAATTAAAGCCTGCCAAAAACATGTATTTTAAGGTAAAGATAAACAACCTGTTCTTTCCATATATTTTGAATTACAAATACCATAAGACATGACCAATGGTCAACTATTGTAACATGTGGGGGTCACCTATCTATGTTTTAAGGTACTGGAGGTAGTTTTTATGTTAAATTAAAAAAAAATTCACAGAAAATATTCATAATTTGATCAAGGGATAAAATAATAGCATAATATTACATTTGGAAGAATAACTCTATTTCTGCTCGTATGAAATGTGGAAAAACAGAAAAAAATCAGAGTTACTAAGTAATGGCATTTCTTTTTCAAAAAATGTATTTACATTTGATTATTATTTTGTGGCCAAAGAAAAAAGAGCCCTGCAAAAAAAATTCATTCTGTTGAGCATTTTCAACAGTATTCTGGTTATGTTAAAACTACTTTCAGCTTAGCAGTTTCTATACGCTGGTGTAATATTTACATGATACAACTGTGGATAGAAATTCATTATGTGAGGAAATTCCCAGATGAAAGATGCAGGCCATTTCGGCATGTTACCTGATCCCATCATCCTCCAGTCATGATCCCAGCAGCACCTTTGGCAAGAAAGGAGCGCAACAGGAATTCTCCCCTCTGCACCGGACTAGCTCCCTGTGGAAGAGAGTGCAAGTGACACAAGCCTTCTGCAATGCAGCTGGGCTCTTTCCCATGCTGCTCTGGGGCAGGAAGCACTTCCATTGCACTTCCTGCCCTTCCGCATGGCCAGGAAGGACAGAAGCATCATAAGATCAGGGGTCATCGATGAAGAAACTTCTTTGATGACCTTGTGATCATGCCAGCTGGTGATGGGAGAAGGGTGGGACAGTGACAGTGATATGCAGAAGCATTGTTGCAGTCCCCTTCCTCTTGCATCCCCACGCCCAGACACAGTACTTGTACAGAAAGGGCCTCAGTATTTTGTGTTGATTAGGAGCATATCAGTTCCATGGACAGACTATAAAATCTGGTCCCACCCATGTTCTTCTCAACATGTTAAGACCACCTACTGAAAAGCCAGTCCAATGTGGAGGTCCTTTTAGGGTGTGGAATTCATGACTTCAGTTATGAATGTGTTAATTAGAGTTACATTTTGTAGTTGCCTTGGGTCCCATTTTAAGAGAAAGACAGAATATAAAGTCAACAAACAAACAAATTGTTCTGTATTTGTGGTTCTGAGGCACTAACGGGGGATAGGTTGGGAGCGTAAAGGTATCCTAATATGGGGAGAAATAACATATTGAATTTTAAAATATTATTCATATTTTATAATGGCTAACCAAGACAGATGTTGGTAGAAGTCAAAAATATGTTAAATTATTGTCTTTTTATAAGACATTTATAATAGAAAAACAAATTAAATGTCAAAGTGATTGAGCTTTGCTCATCCTTTGTCCTTAAATGGAAATGTGCATTTGTTTGTTTGTGCCAAATTTGGCAGTGTGATAATGACAGTTGCAGTGGAGACTGTGCAACCCTCTGTAGGCTCTTAGGAGCAAAACAGGAGCATATTTGCAAAAGTTGTTTGCTTCCACTTTAAAATATCAGATGTGAGATAAAATGAAACCGACAGATTTATCCATTGCTAATCACATCTTGGCTTTGCGAAATGAAGTGGGGACATTACAATAAGTTCACCTGGTCAGAAATAAGTTCATTGCTTTTATTGTTATTTATAAATCACTAACACATGACTTTTGATATCATATGTACAGCATAGACTTATATTATGGAATTTGCTAATAGAAGCAGTGGTGGTAGTCAATAGGTTGATTGTCTTTAATAGTATATAACCTAAGCTCATGAATAATCAAAGTGTCAATGGCTACTAGTCATGATGACTATATGTTTTCAGCAGGATCAGACACGCCATACTGCTTCTTTCATGTCCTGCTTGTGGGCTTCTCAGAGTTATCTACCAGGCCACAGTGAGAAACAGGATGTGGAACTAGACAGACAAGACATTGCTTTTTTCAACATCTTATATTCTAATATTCATGTAGCCATTAATGTTTGACTGTGCGATAACCTCTAAACGCACAGTGAATGAGGAGGATGCTTCCTGTCTCACATTCGTAACTGTAACATAAAAATAAAGGGAAAGTATTCCAAGGAGACTGTGTAATCACCATCACTATTTGGAAGTAGAGAGAACTTCACAGCATTCCCTGAAAAATCACTAAAGATTTCCTCCCCAACTATTTGTGAAATTATAGTGGCCATTTCACCCAAAACTATCTTAAGATTCCTCCAGACAGAGCAAATGTGTTTGAGAGGTTGTGGTTGTTTTTTATTATTTATTTTATTTTCGCTGTAGTTCTCAGGATTTTTTAAAATATCCAAACAATGTTTCTGTTGTCTCAGACTATGTGCTAGCAATTCCTGGCACCAGCTACAGCGCTTTAATTCCAACTTTCAAATAAATTTCTTTTTCATTCCAAGACACACCAGAATTCATGCTCCCTCATCTTTTCCTCACTTTTTTCTTTCTTTTTACATTTTAAAAAATTATGGTGCTATACTTCATCAGTGAAGTAGCACTGTTGTACTGCAATTTGTCAACTGTTTTTTAAAAAAAAATCAGAGGAGAAAATTTGTCCTTCAAGCTATAGAATTACCTCAGCAAATCATGTCCCAGTATTTTGTTTTGTTTTCTAATGGAAGAACCCTAGTGTACATACAAGAAATAGCTACAAAGAGCCCTTACACAAAGAATGGAATGAATGGGTGCAAAAGTGACAGCTGACAGACCATCAAACTGACAAATCCCAAGGATCTATATCTCAAGAAGTCATGCTTCTTTAGACAAACAAAGCCTTTAGTTGTCTGAAATGGTTCCATTTTTATGATCACCTTCTCCAGTTCCTTCTTTCTTTTGCTCAGAGGTACAGAGGACTCGGATTTCAGGAGGTTTGGAAGTTAACTATTTCTAAATTACATACCCAATACATTTGGTTTACATTCAAGTGGGCTACCTTCTTGACAAAATCACTACCATTACCATTATGCATTTCAATGCAAACTGTCTCAAGTTCATTCCCTAGGATCTTAAGTTAAAAGAACAGGTAACAAGCTATCAGAAAAACATCTGTATGAGAGATTGGAAAGTTACTTCCAATCAGGGTGGATGAAATGCACTAAGGAATGAGGAAGTAAGAAGATAAAGTCACAGGAAACATGCTTGTTGCCCAAAGAAAGGCTCTCTTATGATACATGATTAATTTACTTGTTGGCTTTTGAGTTTTAATAACTGTACTTCATTTAAATAACTTCTCTGATCTGTTATAAATACAAATTACTGAGTGTTCCATTGTAATATTAAAGCACCATATTTTAATTGTACCGAATGTGGATTATAACTTGATAAATGCAATTACAACTTTCAAATAAGGTATTCTAGAAACAGTTGTGTTATGATAGAAAACAAGACTCTTGAAAAATGTGCAGCAGTAATTGAATAGCTGCTTATTGTATTAATTAAATGTCTTCACCAGCCATTAAAAATGTGATGCTCAAATAGGGCTTTAAATTGCATTTATTACTAGCATAAATTTGTATTAGAGGAACAATATCAAATTCAACTTTCACTTACTTACTGAGCTTTAGAAATGTTCCAGATAGTATATGGAATTTAAACAAGAAATATATTCTTCATTTTTTTTTTCTTTTTTTGAAACAGTTTAAAATATCATATGAAAGGATTTAATGGATGTAGTCTTGGGAGAAGCAGTTCAGCTTGGAAGATCAACCATGGCTTATTTTACACTGTGCTACTTGAATCTTGTCTCTTTTAATAGATACAGTGATCAAATACAACTCACAGACAATATACCAATAAAATGTGTGAACAAACACATTATGAACAAGTCTGTACTCTGTCATTGAGTTGTTTGATCCTTGTATATAAATCAACTGATCAAAATACTACAAGAGAATGTTTTACAGTTTACAATCCAAACAGCATTTCAACTCTAGATTTGTTTTAAATAAATTTCCCATTTCATCTGTATGTGTGTATGTGTGAGTAAGAGAATGCAACATTGCCCTCATTTTCCTCCTTTGAAGGCCGGAAGAACATAGCAGCAACAATGATGATGGCAGCACCCACTCAGAAGCAGTGAAGTTTGCAAGGAAGAGAGCCTGCTGGTCTCTCACCCACACTCACATAGATGGGGAATAAGGTGAGAACCTGGGTAGTAGAAGTGTTGGGAGGTGGCTGGATCCTGTCATTTTAGCACCTTTTGGAGCAATTTTCAAGTCATTTTAGCACCTGTTGGAGCAATTTGGGTTGGCATTGGCTCATGTGAGGATCATGCCTGCCTTGGATGTTTTGGGTATAAATCCCCCTCCCTCCCCACATACACCAATTATTTTATAGGAAATTTGCTTACAATGTAACCATTTCTAGCCTGGGTCAAACCAATTCCCTTCTGATGATGTGATATACTAGTCTGGCCAGCTGGGAATCTGTAGCTGTGTAGCTATATTTTATTTCCATTGTAGTTTCAAACTGAACTTGGGATGGACTGCTTGGCTGCATGAGAGAGAAAGCACAGTCACAGCCATTTTGGCTGGTGACCTGGTGAGTATATCCCAACAATACAGTGGCTCCTCCACTATTATGAGGGTTCAACTTGCAAAACTATAGTGAAAGTGAAAAAAATGTGAATAAGTACCCCTCCCATCCCCATGTTAGTCTAGATCAGCATAAAAAGAAAGCATAGACTGTCATAGACTGCCACCTAGGCTTACTTTTCCATTGATATAATAATAATCTCTTAAGAACGTTGCTAGGTTTTCTATTCCTAATTAGACACAGTTATTCAGATTATCAGGTATTGCAGCATATAAGGGTGATACTAAGTTGGCCTTTTGCTGTCTCCCAGTTCACATCAAACATTTTGAACTAATGGACTTCTACATGGATCAGTCACTGGGGAGCAGTGCCAGGCCTCATGTTCTTCTTTTGGAAAGTTCCATGCATCCTCCACTTACCTCCCCTGTGTAGATATACAAACTGATATCATTTAACAATGTTGCCAGCTCACAAATGGTAAATTGTAGGAACTAAGGAAAGTCACTCCACAAGAGTATGAGATAGCTGTTCATCTTAATTTTGCATACCCCTTCCTGCATTGTTTTTATGATGCAAGACTGGGGTGCACAAATTTCACCATCCATTTAGAGTTATATCTGAGGCCAACATGGACGTTTAGAGTGAGTTTCTAAAATTTTAATGGAGTGTCATTCTGAAGGGAGGATATTTAACATAAAATGGGAGCTTCAGAAGACCTTTACACAGACTTCCGGTTGCATGGCGCACGCTAGTGGTCACACGGAGTGAGCTCCGCAACTTCGTGCTATCTCCCGCTGAAATCCAGCCGCTTTTTTTTTCGTCAGATAAGCGGCTAGACACACCCCCCCTGGTAAAGGGGGTGTGGAAGTGCTTGAAGGGGGCTCCGTAACTGGTGCCGAGCTCCTTCTGACAAGAGGGAGCGGGAGGCTTCAGGGGGGCTGAAGGGCTATGACAGATCCAGCAGGGATGCCGTGTTTGTGGCACAAGCACCGCTGCCAACTTTTTAAAAGAGAAGACACGACTTTGAGACAGTAAGCAGCTGATCTAGTTTTTATTTCATTGATACTGCAACAATTCGGAACTTGCAGCGGTGAACAGGAGTGGCAATATGTAGTGACCCAGCTGACTGTGAGTATGTAATGGTGGAAAAAAATTTTTTAGAAGACTACAACTTCTTAAGATAGACTGTATACGAAGAATGTAATGGATTTCACTAGCAGATTTGATTAAAAGAGCATAACCAGAGAGTTTCAGAGACGGGACCAGAGTTTGTGCTTTTTTTTGTCTCTGCTTGGTATGAAGAGACTGGTCTGGATTGAGAATACGGTTACCCTTGGTTTAAATTTAAGTTTTTGCCTTTCTGGTTTTGACCTCTGTTTTGATTGAACTGACTTGGAATTTTGGAATCTTGGTACATATTGGATCTGTGTTTGTTTGGGACCTTACATCTGTGTTTTTGGGAGTATAGGATTTAAGAGGTGGCTGCCGAACTCTTGTGGATTATAGTACTTTTTTTGGTGATGAGAAGGGACAATTTCCTTTTGGATTTTTTTTCTTTCTTTTTTTGGTCTTTTGGTCTATTGAACAACATTGAACACTTGGAACAATGAACATGGAATATTGATATTCGGAACTGTGACATTTGGATTGTGGTTTGATTTTTAAAATTGGGGACTTTGCTTTGCAACTGCGTCGTTTCCTTTATTTTTTGTCTGTTTGGCTTTTGAGAACAATCAGAGGATTTAAAATTATTCATAAGGGAATGTTTTTTGAGGCTGTGCTGGAAGGACAGGAAGACAGAGAGACTTTTGCCCCCACGCAGCGGAGCAGCTCAGATTTCTGTTATCAACATTGGAAGGAGAAGAATTTCTCACAGTCAAGGTCTGGGAACAGCTCCAGAAGACAGAGGAGATTCAGCATCCGCTGGGAGGGGGAAGTGAAAGAATTGGGCCTAGGCACAGCCCACTGATTATATTGAATGAACTTACTGTATGATTCTATTGAATGAATTTGATGAATGAATCGAATACAATGTACTAGATTTTAAAATCAGTGTTCTTTTCTATATAGCTATATATAATCCTATAGAATAAATCTATAGATCTCTCTCTCTATATATATCTACATATCTATATAAATTCTACATATATAAATTGATACATAAGATACTTGTATAATCTACATATAATCTACATAATCTACATATATACAGTTATTTTTATTTCTATTTTATTGATATAGTGACTGGGTAGCAGTGTTAATTTCAATTTAAAGTAATTAATTCACACTAAGGATATATGTGATTGATGGGAATGATTTATACATGCAATGAATTGGATCTAATGTGAAGGATTTATAGATATAACAATTTGAATTTTATTAGGATTTGAAATTACAAGGTTATAAATAGTAAGTTTTTTCTGTGCTAACTGTAAAAAATATAGGTATAAGGAATTGTTTTTTACATTGAATGTTGATTAAGGTAACAAAAAGCAAAAGCAACTTGTATTAGGTACTTAAAAAAGAGAGAGAGAGAGAGAAGAGAGGGAAAAAAAATCAAAAATGGACCAAAGGACAAGAAAAGGAGCGGTGGCAGCTGCAACAACAACAACTTCCCAGGCAACCAGACGGACATCAGTGGATATGCCCCAGAAACCTCAAGATTTCATGTTACAGATGATGGAAGAGTTTAAAAGCATGAAAGAAGATATAAGAAGTGATATAAAAGAAACAAGGAAAGAGATGAGAGCTGACATGAAACAAGAAATAGACAAACTGGGGAAGAAATTGGAAAATATAACAAAGGAAGTGATAAAGCTAAAGACAGAAACAAAGGAGATAAAACAACAAGTTAAACAAGTCGAAAAGGAAATGACTGAGATGAAGGGGAAGCAACAAGAAGATGAATTTCAAATTACTCAGCAGGAGTTATGATATCGGGAAAGATGCCTTTGATTTAGAGGTGTTCCAGAGGCTTCAGCAAAGAATCTGTACGAAAAAATTGTACCGGCTTTGGCAGAATTCATTGACATGGAAGAAGAAAAGATGGAGACATATATTGATAGAATGTTCAGAGTTTCCTCCAGAGTAGAGAGAGAGAGGAAATTACCAAGAGACATTATTATAACGCTCACGAGGACTATGGTTAGAGACAAAATATTACAGCGAAGCTATGATGGACTACTGAAGATTGAAGACAAAGACATCAGAATTTTTAAAGATATACCTTATCAAATCCTAAAGAAAAGACAAGAATATAAACTGTTGGCCAACCTTCTGCAAAAGCATCAGATCAATTATCGATAGGAAAAGGTTGAAGGTTTGTCCTTTACTTATAAACAGCAGAGATATAGGATTAATTCAATACACAAAGCAAAGGAAATGATGGATAGATTGAAGAAAGATTTACAAAAGGACACCTCTGAAGGAGAGAAAGATCATGAACAGTTACCTCTAGAGGAGGAAAGAGAACAACTACAATGAGAAGAAGAAGAAGAAGACGGAGAACAAGAGGAAGTAATAGAAGCAGTGCAAGGAACTGTGGAACAAGAAGAAGGGGAGATAGCCGAAGATATACTGAAGGAATAAGCTGAACTTCAGTAATAAAATATTAATATAACCTGCAAAATGGATTTGAAGATTTATTCTTGGAACATTAAGGAGTTTAACTCTGAATACAAAAGAAGACAAATTTTTCACCATCTAGAGAAACAGAATATAGATATAATATGTCTGCAAGAAGCTCGAATTAGAACTCAAGATTTGAGATATGTCAGGAATTTGAAATTAGGTAGCTGTTTCGCAGCTACAATTGATAAAAAGAAGAGGGGAGTTCTGATATATGTAAACTCAAATTTGGTGCAAAGCAAATCTTTCAGGATAGCAATGGTCATTATATAGGAGTTGAAGTTACTTTGAAACAGGACAAAATATTAATAGTTGGAATATATGCACCAAACGGAGCTAAAGGTGAATTCTTCCCTACAATACAGGAAGAGGTATTGAGATATCTTAATGAAACAGGAAATTCTAACATGATTGTTTTGGGGGATTTTAATGGAGTAATCAATCCCCAGGTTGACAGGACAATGCAAAAGTTAACTCCCCGAAACAACAGCAAACTTCCTAAGAGCTTCTTTAATATGATGGATAATTTAAATGTATATGACACTTGGAGATACAAGAACGGGCAACTGGATGGACATACATTCTATTTGGATTGACATAGGTCAGTGTCTAGGATAGATATGATGTTGGTATCTAAACAACTTTTGTTGAAAACTACAGATATGGACATACTTCCCAACTTATGCTCTGATCATAATCCAATACAATTAAAGATAAGGATTAAAGACAGATAAAGAACATGGAGATTGAATGAGGAGATTTGGAATAAGCAGAAATATATAACAAGAGCAAAAACAGAGATAATTAGTTATTTTAATGAGGATTTGACATCGGAGCTCTCGATGAAAACCATTTGGGATGCAAGTAAAGCTGTGAGGCATGGTAACTTTATCAGATGGACTGCAGAGATCAGAAAAGAAAAGAAAAACACTGAGCAGCGAATGTTGGAAAAGATGAAAGAAACTGAACGACAGATGAGACAAAATCCGTCAGATAAACAGATTAGACTACAGATCAAGGTACAGCAAGCTGAATTAAATCAACTTAATTTGGAAGAAATAGAGCAACAGATAAGGAGAATGAAATATAATTTCTTTGAACAAGCTAATAAACCTTCTAAACTTTTGGCAGGTTTGCTGTGTAAAAGAAGGGCCAGAAATATCATAACTGAGATTAGAACAGGAGAAGAAAGAATTACAAAACAAGAGGGAATAAAACAAGCTTTTTATAATTACTACATGAAACTGATGAGCAAGATCTCAAAGGAGAAAAAACAACAAGAAGTGGAAGAATATTTGGAGAAAATGAATAAAATGAGATTTAATGAAGACCAAAGATCAATCTTGAACAAATCTATTACTATGATGGAAGTAGTTGAGGCTATTAGGAATTTGAAGAACGACAAAGCTCCAGGACCCGATGGCTTTACTGCATGATATTATAAGATTATGGAACATGAGATTTCAATACCTTTGCAAAGTACTATAAATGAAACAATAAAGTAAGGAATACCAGATACTTGGAAAGAAGCTAATGTTGTGTTGATCCCGAAAGAAGGAAGAGATCTGAGATGTAAAGAATTATAGACCAATATCACTTTTGAATACAGACTACAAGATTTTTGCTTCAATTTTAGCAGCGAGGCTTAAAAAAGTGCTGTTAGAGGTAATTGATGAGGACCTGAATGGCTTTCTACCAAAAAGATCTTTGAGAAATAACATCAGAACGGTCTTAAATGTAATTGAATATTATGAAAAGTATAATGAACGGAAAATGGCCATGGTATTTGTAGGTGCGGAGAAAGCTTTTGACATGATCAACTGGCCATTCATGAAGATGGCGGTTAAACAGATGCAGGCAGGAGAAAAATTTCTTGCATGGATCGAAGCAATTTACAGCCAACAACAAGCTCGACTGGTTATAAACGGTGAAAGAACACAAATGATAGAACTGCACAGAGGGAAGAGACAAGAGTGTCCCTTGTCTTCTCTGTTGTTTATCATGACAATGGAAATACTTAACAATGCTATAAGAGAAGATAAAGAAACAAGAGGAGTTCAAATCAAGAAATATCAATATAAGCTAAAAGCTTTCGCTGACGATTTGGTCTTATTACTGGATGACCCAGGGAAATGTATTGAAAAATTGACTACTACAGTGCAAGAATATGGAGAATTCTCTGGTTTTAAAGTTAATAAGGAAAAAACAGTCTTCTTAACCAAAAATATGACTGAAAGAGAAGAGATGAATTAGTATAAAAAACAGGATTTAAAACAGGACAAAAGGTAAAATATCTAGGTATTTGGATAGCCAAAAGAAACAATGAGTTATTTCAAAATAATTATGAAAAAAAATGGAAAGAAATAACAAAAGATTTGGAAAACTGGACTTCCACGCGTTTGTCAATGATGGGGAGGATAGCTGCAATGAAGATGAATGTTTTGCCAAAAATGAACTTTTTGTTCCAAAATCTTCCCATAATAACGAACATGAGACCTTTCATACAATGGAAGAGAGAACTAACCAAGTTTATATGGCAAGGGAAAAAACCTAGGATAAAATGGAATACCATGACAGATCTAAAAAGTAGAGGAGGAATGGGACTACCAGACCTTCAAATATACTATAAGGCCACGGCTTTTACGTGCATAAAAGACTGGATAGACCTTCAAGATATGAGAACGTTGGCATTGGAAGGTGCTGACTTGAGGATGGGGTGGCATGCCTATATGTTTTATGATAAAGCAAAAATAGATAAAGACTTTACACATCACTATATCAGAAAATCGCTTTTGAAAATCTGGGACGATTATAAAACTAAAAACATAAGGCAGCTCCCCACCTGGGTCTCACTGCAAGAGGCTTTTTTTGGCAGATGGACTGATATAGATAAATGGTTGCGATATGATGATATAATTGAGATCAACGTCCAACAATCTTAAGATTAAAACAAGGGAAAAATTAGAACAAGAGGGAATAACACTAAGTTGGTTCCCTTACAGACAATTAGCAGAAAGGTTTCAGATGGATATAAAAACATATGGAATTGAACTCAAAGAGAAAACTGGAGTAATTAAATGGCTGTTCGAAAATCCACCTCATTTACTAGCCCAACTGCATCAAGAAATATTACATCAGGAGAGGCAAGAAGAAACAGTAAAGGCAACAATGATTTCATGGGCTCAAAACATCGGACATTCAATTCAATTAGAGTCTTGGGAGCAGAGTTGGAAAAAAACACAGAAATTTACAGTAGCTCAGAATTTGAAAGAGAACTATTATAAGCTATTTCATAGATGGTACATGACACCAGACAAATTAAAAAAGATTTATAATACAGGTACCGGACACTGTTGGAAATCTCAGAACGAGGTCGGTACGATATATCACATGTGGTGGACATGTCCAAAAGCTAAGAAATATTGGACTGGAGTACATAATAAAATTTGTGCGTTAATGAAAGTTCATTTTGCTAAGACACCAGAATTGTATTTGTTAAATATGACTGATATATTAGAAGGTACTGGTATAAAGAAGTATTGGAGATTATTACTGTATATGATAACAACAGCTCGTATCGACTATGCAAAGTTGTGGAAAACTCAGCAAAAACCCAAAATAGAACAATGGTGGGGTACACTTATTGAAAACAAAAATGCTGATATGGTCTCTCAGGGATTAAAAGGGAAATCAGACAATGAGATACAAAAAGAATGGCAAATTGTAACGGGTAATTGCTGGGTTCTATCAGATGGAATCTGTAATTCATGATTTAAGATAAATTATGAGGGGGCTACAGGATATATATCATAAAGCGGGAATATGGAGATGGAAATGCAAGAATCAACAAGTAATATTAGCAGTAAAATGTTGTACAATATTTTAAGCATTAAGAAATCTTGATAATGAAATCTAGATCAGTGTGGAAGATCAGAAATATTTCAATTAAGCTGACAGTTATAATTGTTTGTTTTATATGTGAATTTTGAATAAAATGATTATATAAAAAAAGAAAGAAGACCTTTACACATCAGTTTACTATACAGGGAAATGGTGCCAGTGTTTGTTTTGGAGTCAGGCATGTGACGTAGGGGTCTTGGAATTTTTCCAAAAGTTATGACAGTTTGTTTGTGGGTTTCTGAATTCACAATTTGTCAGCCCATTCTTAGTTAAAATATGACCCTGGTCAATGTCATTAATTTACTCATCTCTAGATCCCCTCATGCCATGTGCCTGGTCCAAGCCTTCTCAGTTAGAGGTCTCTAATATAATGTCTTGCTCACTGTGAGACATACAAATGGGGTAAGCAATCTTTTATAATGAGATGAAGCAGTTTCATTAGCTGCCTCTCATAGTGCAGTCAGAATCAGAGCAGATTTCAGTAGGACTGTGGCCACTTGGTGGACTGAAACCATAAGGACTGTTGAGTTGTCTTCTATACAAAGAACCAGGAATAGCTTTAAAAGGGTATGTAGAATCTTCCCAGGTTTCATAGTTAACTTTCTTTGTTTTTGATACAGGTTTATATGGCCCAAAGATGAGGACCCTGTGGTTAATACGTGGCTACCTCATGTACAACTAGACTGCTAGGCAAGCACTTTCTAGTCATGTTGGATCCTAGCCTGGGATGCGAAGGCCTGCATTGAGTGGCTTGGGGTATGAGATCAGAACTGGAATGGCCTTGACCCATTGTTCTTTGACTATCCATGTGGAAGAAATGATTGGGTTTCTTTAAGGGCAAAGTCCTCATCATTTAAGCTATTGGTTATTGAGCAACAGTTAAGGCTGAATGGCTCGGAGAGGCATTAGTTCGGTCCTTTATTTTACCAGGGCATGTTTGGAGGGGTGAGGGGGAGCTGGGATACCTTGATAGTGATGTACAGAATTCCCTGGGATCTGAGAATGGGTACTTTACTCCTTACCTGGAGGAGTAAAGTATTCTGTTTGAAACATCTCACTCTTTCAGATGCAGTGTGTCTGATCTGAAAGAAGGAGTAAGGCCTTGTTATCTGGCCTGGTGGGGGAAAGCCACTAAGCAAACATAGGTAAGTGGGAAGTGGATTGAAGGGGCAGTGGTGGCAAGCACCACTAAGTATTGATTTGATGAAGGGAACATTTCCAGACTTGGTCCTCTTGGTCACAACTCCTAATAGTTGGTAAAGGAGACTACTTTTGGGGCCAGCCTGGGGCATTCCCTTTATATCAAGGGACATGGAGGCCGGTTCCCCAGGAAGGTCTCTCTTGATGACAATTGGCTGGGTGTCCAGTTAAAATGGTGGCTGGCACTTAGAACTTGGCTGTTTCATCAAGGGCTTGCTGAGAAGACCAGGTTGGGACCCCTGGCCTCATTTGAAACCCACTTTTGGCTCCTCCCACTACAGATAATTAAAGTTTAAAGTGGAAGATTTAAATAGTTAATAAAGTGCTCCTTTGTCTGGTCTTGTCATTTCCTAGTTGGTAAGCAGTTCTGTTTCCATGTCATAACTCTTAGAACAGAAAAAGAATACCTCAAGTAAGAATTCAAGTTTCTCGTAAGTTTACAGGGCTGATTTTTATTCCTTTGATTTTGTAATAATTATATAGATCTTAACAATACTTGTTGATAAGATTATGGCCACTTCCACTTCTGGTATGGGAACAACGGAGATCAGAATTAATGTGTGACAGCTTAGAAAGTACATATTCAGGAAGAATAAGGTAGAATTTAAGGGCATGAAAAATGTTATCTCCTACGTAGTTTTCACTTGATAATTAAGTGGTTTGGTGACAGAAATGAACAAAGCCCAATTCAATTCCTTTTACCCAGTGAGATTATTTGTGTTCCATTTCAGACAGTGGCTGAAGTGCACCCCCTTCACTTAGTCTCCATTTTCAGGCAGTTCTGATAGGAAAAAAAGTCTGCAGTTCCTAAGGAAAATGAACATAAGGAATAACAAAATGGGGAGGGGGTTTCATGATTCATGATTAAATGAGTGAATAAAGGATTAATATTCATTTTAAATGGATTAAGCTCCATGTGTGGCCTTGAGCATATCAATTTTTTGTATCTTAAATGACCTCATAGGATAGTTGTAAAATTAAAAAACACAATGAGCTATTAAAGGAAGGAAGACAATAGAAAGAGAGCAAGTAAATAGGTCTATGGAGGACAGCTTGTCAGATAAATTACATCTAGTCTTTTAGGAAGGGAAGGACATGCAGGAAAGTTGGAAGATTTCCCAAATTTATGCAAGCATAATAATTTTGTGGATGTACATGTGTGGATGTAATGAACACTGTAAATTGTCATAATAAACTATAACATTTTATTGGTATTGATCTGGATCTGTTAATGGAATGGCAAAGAAGGCAAAGTTCTATTATTGTCTCTTCCAACTGCAGTCTGCTATACTCCTTCCGAAAACATCGGTTCAGGTGGTTGGAGGACCTTCCCATATCTAGAAACTGTACCAATTTGGCAAAGACAGTCCTGATGAACCCTCTGTTGCTCCACTTGTTCAGCTGCTTTTAAAATATTCCAATCTTTCCACCCACGTCCCCCTTTGTTCTCAACTTACTTCACTTGCTGCAGACTGATATCAAAATGAAAATGTAGCTTGTCCTCAATTAGCTCAGTAGGAAGAAGAGGAGAGAAGAGACAGAATCTTGCCCTTCCCACTAGGCTCAGGCAAAAACAAATCACTGCAGTCTCTCCTAGCCTGTGTATTCTTCCCCATTAATAACTTTTGCCATCTTGACCACATTCTGATATTCTTTGGCTTCGCAAGTTCCAGTTTTCATCTGGAAGTATGCCTTCCAAAAGGTACTGCAGAGAAAAACAACTATAGATCCTAGTTAATAAATTTTGGAGTAAAATATCATGTGTTGCTTCTCATTTCTGTTGTACCAAAAGTCTCCCTACAGAGTTTAACTTAGCAACTTTAAAAAAAATAAAGAATTTTGAACATATTTTATTTGGATAAGCTTTTGTGAACTGTAGCCAACATTATTAAATGCATGGAGTTTGACCTGAACAGACCTCTGTAGGAATATTTGGATGGGAGCGGGCAACATAACACATTGTTAGGGACTGATTTACTCAGAACATGGAATGTTACATTTTAGAAGGAATTAGAGTGGTAGTTCACAAAATAAATCATGGAATTACTATTCTGTTTCTGTTACCATACCAGAAAGCATTCTGTGGTTTGCCAAAGTAACCAATTCAAGCACCGCATCTTGGAAATTCTCAGGAAGAAAATACAGACATAGCTTACAAATCAATCTGCCACTAGCACTTTCTTTTCACCTATATGTCTTGGAGCAGGTAAATCACATTTACAGGATAACAGCATCACATCACCATGTTCCTTTTCTGTTGTTCTCCCAGAGGAAAGCATTTCTTTTACAGAGGAGGTTATTAATGGATTTATCTTAATTAATAACCTCCTTTATAAAAGACACGCTTTCCAAATTGTCTCCCACTGAGAGAACAACAGGAGAGGAAGGACATCATGTGATAAGTCCCAGCCAAAGACACTACTATCCTGCTGTAAGAGTTTTTTACCTGCCTCATGTGATAAAGCCCTAAGACTACAGTACTATAATCCCCCTGAGAGCTAGTGTAATGCAGAGGTTTTAGTGTTGGACTAGGACTCTGAAAGACTAGGGTTCAAATCCCTGCTCAGTCATGGAAATGCACTGGAGGACTGCAGGCAAGTCGTGCAACTGGAAATCCACTCTGAACAAATCTTGCCAAGAAAACCCACGATAGATCAGAAAATCTATAAATCAGAAACCATAAATCAGAAACAACTTGAAGGCACACAGCAGCAACAAGAACAACAGTCCCCTTGTGCAATTCAGATGGAGAGAGATTTCTGTTTTTTTCAGATAGTCAGCGCTGCTTCATTTTCAATGTTTGTATGATTTTGAGCAGTCAGCTGTCCTGAGCAGTCAGCTTTCTCTTTTTCTGATTCCAGCAACAGTTTGTTTCATTTAAGCACAGTGGAAGATGGCAGAAAAAGCAAACTAAGTTTTTTTAAATAGAATTAACCTTTATGCAGCTTGTTTTGTAAGGAGCTTTATCCTCTCTACCACCACCTTTTCATCCTCCCCTCATTTCTCTTTCTCTCATTTTTATTGCTTTCCTCTTTTTTCTTGCTATTCTACTCTATACTCCATACAGAGGCAGCCTGAGTGAGTCAGACCACACACTGTAAAATAATAGGCAGAACTCCTGTTATGTTCCATAGAATTACAGCCCTGGCCACTGCAGGAAAGTAAAGTAACAGAGCTCATTACTGGGAAAAGTAACTATTAACCAAAGTAATCAATTTAAAATAAATTGTTTCCTAGACCTGAATTTAACTAATAGAAAAGAGAAATATAAGTGTAGGAAGAAACATTTGATATAATGAGTAAAGCTCATGTGAGAGAAGCCTTAACAATTTTTTTACTCCCTACATGACCAAGATCTTATGGTCCTCTTTCTCCATCTGATGCATAGGAATACAGTAGAGGTGAGAATCATATCATCTTCCAGATGTTGTTGGACAGTAAATCTCATCGCTAATATAAGGAATGTTGGGATTTCTAGTTCAGCAACCTCTGCAATTTTGCATTTAGCTGCCTGTGCAGCTAAGACATTGTCTAGAACTTAACATTTATGCTGCAGTCAGGTAAATTTAATCCAGCCTAATGCTGTATGAAGAGAGGATAATTATATTTAGCTAAAATTAATTGACAGCCTTTTGAGTGATCCTGGTTTATCTCTGGATTTTAGAAGATAGGCTCTGAAATGCATAGCATGAAATACATGCCACTCACATCATGAAGATTTAAAAGTGAACTTTTAAAATACATTTAACATTTCTTTTTTCATTTGATGGTGATATCACTTCTTATGGTTTGAAAGTGTATCAGTAACACACATGGCTGGTGGCTTCCACAATCAGAAAAAAACCAGTTAAAACTAAAAATAAAGCCAAGATTGAATTTTCTCTTTCAAAAGCCATTATGCTATAATGACTACAGGTGGGTTAAATTCCTTTTTTAAGTCAAGCAAAAGGAGGACAATAAGACAATCTATGCTCACTGACTTTTCTGCTGAATATTTAGATCTCTGAATTTAAAAGTTTCTAATAAAAGACTGCTGCAGCTACATTTAAGATTAATGTCACTGTCTCTTCTCGCTCTTAGGAAGCTTAAAAGCACTACATATTAAGGTATGAAATTACAATGCACTTAGCGTCTATAGCTCTAGAATGTTTAGAAGAACCATTTATAGTTCTAACTAAAGGTTAGGAATCAGATTGGTTTATATTTATCTTAAATCCCAGATTTTTTTTTCTAAAATGAGGACCTATTACTTTTTACCACTTTTGCACTTATTTTTTTAGGATCTGGTTTGAGTGGTTATTAGACAAGAAGCTTATCCAAGTATCTGGGCTTGCCCAAAAAATTCTATCATGACTGGGGAAATCTTTTGTAGCCATCCAGGCCTTAAGCTATAGTAAGCAGTTTGTCAATTTGTACTATAATCATCACCATCATCATCATCATTATCTGCAAAACATGGAGTTGGGAAGGATGGAATGTGGGTGTGGGTGCGGTAGGGAGAAAACAAGAACTTCTATTTAAACTTATCAAAAAACCTCTGGAAAATCAAATAATGTGATAATAAGGAGGAGGGAGAAAGAAAGATTGAGAGAGAGAGAGAATGAGAATTTGCAGATACACTCCTACTGGGTAACTATCAACTGGGATACAAATTATAGATTAGAAGACTTAATTTGAGTCCCATCCACTTGTTCTCTGTAGAGCTTTTGGCAACCATCTTACAAGGTGGCAAGGCACTGCAGAGTATGTCAAGATGACATTATTGCAAGACAACAGAACCTCCTGGAGTCTCCAACCTCAGTTATTAGCACCCTTGATGTGACAATATTTTTTTTTTAAAAAAAAAATATGTAACTCTCCAAAAGCATACAAGATTTCTTCCACTGACATGAGTATGAATGAGCTGTTCGGGTTTTGTTTGTTTTTTTCTGTTGTAATTTAGCACTGAAGTACTAAATGATTTGCCATGTACCTGAATGTCAGGAATACTTCATTTCTCAGCATGAAAGTAGGATAGAAGTCTTACAGTTCAACACGTTACAAAGAAAATAAAACTCAGAATCTTAATATTCTGGATTTAGGAAACACGTGTAAGGCTGCAATTCTATACATAACTTATGTATATGTGTACTGTACTTCTGTAGCTTCTGCTGTAAGCAATTCTATCTTTACACAGAAGAAATTTCCACCATATTCAATGGGGTTATTCCCTAACAAGTGTGCTTAGCATTACAGCATTGAAGAGTAATGCTGTTTTGATGTCTAAGTACAATAGTATGTTGACTATGGCCATTTCCACACACAGCGAGGGAATCACTCCCTGCCACTGCTCACCGGATCTTCTGGCAGTCCAGTCCGGTCCAGGGTGAGGAGGAACAGTGCGTGGTCATAGATCCGCACTGCTCTGGCGTCCAAAATGGCAGCTTCCGGTTGGTCATGGGTCTCGACCAACTGCTGAGGCTCACCAGCCTAAAGCCCACCCTCCGCAGATCACAGGCTCGCATTGGTGTGAGCCTGCGAATCTGCATTGGAGAGCAGGCACACAATGATGCGTGCCGGCATTTTGAAAGACTGAAAAAATCAGGTCTTTCAAAAACACGCTGCAGGACCACTTGGGGTCATTCTGGAGCAGACTGAGGTGCGGATCTACGGTAAGTAGTCCAGACCCAGTCCACTCCAAGGTGCAGACGTCCTCCATGGAGGACGCACTGCACTGTTTTACTTACCCTGTGCAGAAATAGCCTATGTGATTTGTTTCATTTTTTTAAAGAGTTATTCTACACTGTAACTTTGGAAGTCTCATCAGCCTATGTGTCTCTCTTCAATCTATGCAGAAAATGTATACAGACAAGGAAGAAAAAAAATTAATAATACAAGGTTACAGCAATCTCTGCTTTGCTTGTTTTCTTATCTCCAATAAATTATAGATGTATTTTTTTCCCCATGTCCCACTTTTCTCTGTCTAGCGAAGCTTCCACTGCCTTTGGAAATATGTTTTATTTCTTCTTCTCACAAGGTCATTTGAGGAATTCACATACTACAAAAGTTGCAGTGAAGAGCAAGAAAACAATACACTCACCTGATGTTTTCCAAAACATCTCCAGTTATCCTAGTATAGACTGGGATCTTGTGCTTACTGCTGCTAGTTCTGTGTTCCCTAAAGAAAGTTCCATTTCCATCAGTGAAAAGGGAGAAAGAAACTTTAATGATTTCCTCTGCTCCCTGCAGCCACTAATGCAATATGAAAATCTGTTCCTCTGAGGCCTAAAAAGTGAGGAGTGGTTTGCAAGGGAAATGGAGATTGACAAAAATTATCTTTCTCCTTTTTCTGATTACATAGAGGCAATGGAATAAGTGTTTCCCATTCAACTGGTATCCTCAGCAAGGGATGCTATTATCTGAGAAACATTTGTATGACTGGTCCTGTCTACTTGGTATTATTCATCCACAACCCTGCAGCATAGGATCACCACACAGAGAGCAGTAGTTCATGTGATGTGAAAGAGGCCATTGTAGAAGATAAGTATTTTCCCTAATCTTAATGATAGGAAGATAGATATTTTCCATTTGCTCTCTGTTTCTATTAAAAACAAGCTGAGAAACCAGAATTGTTTATTTAAGCAAACATATTATAGCCACCACAACTAAGGAATGTTGTAATACTTACAAAGCTGTGCTTTCCAACTTAATGGTACACTCACCATAAAAGCCATCGTTTGCAATAGACTTGAACAAGAAAATAAATGCCTTTATCAATTTCATGTGTATCTTTGTCACATGATAACATTGTTCAGTCCCAGATACTCAGCATTTGAATTTGTATTTAAGTCTTTTTGTCAGAAGCCTATTAAATAAACCAAAGCATGACTAAATAATTTTAAAATTTCTTTATTCACCGAGTCTTATATTATATAGGAGCTTGAATAAAAATGATGAAAGAATGATACAAAAGGTGAAGATAGATATTTTAGCAAGTAACAATGGTAATGCATATTTAACAGCTTATATTTTACTATTTTTCATAGCCCAAAATTTCTGCTACCATCAGAGCATATCCAATAAAAGGATTCAAGACACATTAATTTTTAAGTGATAAAACCTGTTGGCTAGTCCTTAATTTATATCAATAAAGCTTTTTAAAAATGAAAAAGAGGGACAACAATTTATACGTAACTATCTGGTCCTACAACTGAAATGGTATACAAAAGTGTTCATTTAAAGAAATATATTTCTAGAACATGGACCATTAGTACCTTGCTTGTCTAATTTGCTCTTTAGGGGCAATGATATATGCTGTTTCAGTTTCAAGTGAAGTACATAAAATGAAATTATATTCTTATATACACTAATGATTATGGACAGGCTGTACTCTCCACACACAGGAGTATTAATAGTCTTTTTAGTACAAAGCACATGCTGAGAGCATAATTTGCCAGTAATCTTCACTGTGTGTTATGATGTTTATCTAACTGTGGTGATGCAGTGCTATGACATGAAGAATCTGATCTTGTTTTTTACAGTGTTCATATTGGAACCTAGAAATGCCTCAACTATTTGAAGTCTTTTAAATGAAATAACTCATCGAAATGCTACTCATTAGTCTAAAATAAATCAGAAAGTATAAAATATACATTCATCACTATATGCGTACAGGGGGCACTCGTACGTAAAACATCACTGAAACAGATTTAATAAACATTCCAGTTATCTCCATAGAATGCATAAATAGATAAATGTGCTTAGTCTTACAGCACAATCTTATACTTTCTACACATGAGTAAAAATACCTGAGTTCAATGGGAGTCATTTCTAACTAAGGATGGATAGGGATCATAGCTCTACTTTATGAACCGTTTTAGAAGTTACCTTGAAGTAGCGTATGTTCCCATGATACAGATTTACTCTAAGCCTCCCACATGTCTTATGCATTCTATATACTGAAAATGTAGCCACATCACTCTGTATAACATACATCAGCAACTCTTCATTATTGCTGTTTCATAGGTTACACACCCTCATATTTTCTATTTTCATTATTTCATTATTTATATATTTTATAGAGTATCATTCTAACTTTCATTAGTAATGACTTCCATTAATAATTTCATTAATATGAACTTGACAACTACTTTAGTACTGATAATTTAAACCAACTTTGAAAGAGGGTCCATGGGCTTTAGGAAAGCCTTCTCAAAACAGCATCTAATTTTGTTCTTCAGAAGGATGAGCATTTGATAAATGGGTCTCGTTTAGCTGCTTTCTTAAAAGCCATCTGTCCTTTATAATTGCTATCTGAAATAACAAAGACGGTGTCAGATATTTCAACAGTTGACATAGCTTCATTATGCATTCAATTGTCCTCCTTTTTTAAAAAAATAAAAAGATACACAAAACCTACATTCACTAGATAAGGAATGTACAACATTTCAGAAGTACAGTTAGCCCAGATCTAGTTGGGCCCTCAATAAGCTGCCCTCACCAAAAATAAAAAATAAAAGTAAAAATATTAAAAAAAAAAAAAGCGTCACTGATCCTGATATTTCTGCAACCACCCCTGACCATTTCAACATGACATTTAAAAAATAAATGCCCTTTTCCACGTTATTCATGATCCTGCTAGGAGTGTGCTAGAAAACAAAATTTGTGTTGTTCATGTGTCACAGGAATTTTGAAAGCAGTGGCTGAACTTTTACCAGTTTTATGACATGGGAGACACAGCAAAGAGCTGACGGTAATTCATGCAACTCATGGGTCATGTGTTACACAGACCTTCTCCCAACTTTCATATTTAGAAGTAATAAAACAGATTTTTTATAAGGTGCAAGATAATTTGCCGCCACCACCACCAAAATGTGACTGTGAACAGGTGCTCATTTGCTCATTTTCAGTGTTAAAAAAAAGACCTTGAAATGACAACTTGGCAATCAACACCTTTCAAAGAAATGGAAGTTCCAAAAGGTTAAACATACAGAGAAGAGATCATATAGCATCTATATCTCTACCTCAATTTCTAATTATTTCATGTGTACAGTCTTCTTTCATGCACACACAATACTGTAGAAGTATAAACTGAAGAAACAGATTTTTTTAAAAAAAAATGGAGTAAAGGGCAAAAATTGCCTAATAAGAAACACAGAGATACAAAAACACAGATAATAGTTTGTGTATACAGAAGAAGCAAGAAGATTTGAAACCGAGGAAATTTCTGTAAGGAAGGACAGGAGTCAATGAAATTTGAACTGAAAGATCTAAAAAAAAAAGGCTGCTTAAAGTAATATTAATAATAAGAATATGAACACACACACACCAAAAAACAAGGAAAAGAAACTGAATTCAAATAGGTTTCATTTTAACACTTTTAACACTTTCAGGGGGAAAGAGTGGAAATAACACAAGAACTAAGGATAGCCAACATATCAAAGGATCTGGAAATCAAGTCCAGTAAGGAATATCTGGGGCAAGTGAGTATGTTTCATCTGGAAAACAGAGGACTGGAAGGTGATATGATAGCAATCTTAAATGGAAGGGAAGATGGAGAGAGCATGCTTTCTGTTGCTCCAGAGGGTAGCACCCAGATCAATGGATCCAAATGAAAAGAAATGCCAGAACAACTATATATAAGGAGGAACATCCTAACAGTAAGAACTGTTGTGTACTGAAACAGCAAGAGAGAAAGCACCAGAGGTACCAAAACCCAAACTGAGCAGGACTGTATGAACAGAAGAATGCATTCAAAACATATAGAATACTTTACGTACGTATGTCCTTGGTTTTAACACCTCTGGTGCTTTCTGTACTACCATTGTTGTTGTCGTCGTCGTCGTCGTCATCATATAATTTTTATTTGTTACCCACCCCTCCCCAAGACTCTACCTATCTAAAAAATATGTTGCTGTTGTTGCTGCTGTTGTTGCTGCTGCTGCTACTGTTGTTTCTGACACTGGTATAGGCCACTTCAGAAAGTGGTTGACTTCGCTTCACTACAAACTTTTAAAGAGGGGTTGAATAGCTACCTGCCAAGGATTTTAACTACAGATTACTGCTCTCATACAATGTGCTTTAGGATTAGGAGGTAGAGCTGAATCATTCATCCCCACTGCCCCTTCTGTAACCTGCTGATACATTGACTTCTTATTAAGTGTAGTCAGCCACACTACAGAGAGAAATCCCATGCCCCTAGCAAGAATGCTGCTACATTCCTTTCCACCTCTCTTTTTTCCTTCGTCCTGTTTATGCTGTAAAAGTCTAACATTGCTACATCCTTGTAAACTCTTCTTTACTAGTGCTCCATAAAAACTGAACCTATGAAGACAGCCATATGTGAATCTAATGTTCATATCTACTTAATAATGAAGCTTTATTGTTAACACTACCATGTTGCAATTGTCATCACTCTGCTGATGGTTTTGTACACCATGGAAAAAGATGTTCCAGCTTTGTTTTTCATAGAATTAAACCAGTCCTCTCCCAGTGTGCTTTCAGGTATATCTTTCTGAGGCGAAAAAAAAAATCCCACAATGGACAAAGTATTCTATGCAAAGTTCAGCCAGAGATGAAATCTCAGCCCTAATAGCTCAATCTTTACTCTGAAAGGTTAATTATAATTTGATTGGAATGTTCCAGAATTAAATATCTAAGCTCACTGAATAGGAATACATATCTAAAATTAGCTATCTTTTTTTTTAATGACAGTTCCTTAGTTACATACAAATTAGCCTGATTAGACCTGTAAGGTTTAAAACGTAAATCTGTGCACTTGAATCCCCTTTGTTAATTCTAGCACTAATAAAAGATGGTATCACCCTCCTATTGTCTATGTATAATGTAAATAATAATTTTTACAAAAGACTTGTCACACCCACAGATTACTTATAAAGTTGATCGCATCGTTTAACCCATTACTTTAAATCTACATATTTCACTTAGAATATGCTTTAACAGTCCCAGAGTCAAGCTATAATAATATGGGTAAGCAATAATTTGGCATGACTACCTGTCTACACAGGAAACATAATGTGTGGACCTTCTTTCTTCCACGCTGCAGAGAGAAATCCTATACCCACACCATGGGCGTTTCCATACTACACTGTTATAACAGTGCTATTATTCCACTTTCAACATTCTGTGGAATTCTGAAGTTTGTAGTTTACTGAGGCCAAAAAGCTCTCTGGTTGAGAATCCTAAATGCCCCTCCCTAAACTGCAAACTGTAGGAATCCATAGGATGTTAGAAGTGGAATAATAGCACTATAACAGTGAAGTGTGGAAAGGCCCTAAAACAAATTGTCAGACAAATAAATCTCTTGAGAGTGCAGTGGATACCTGTAGACTTCCAAAATTTGTTGGAATAAAAATACTATAATCCCTGAACATTAGCTATGATGGCTAGGCCTTATGGACATTGTAGGCCCAAACATCTGGACAACCACAGTAGCCTGCCAGAGTATTAAGAGATCTTGAGGTTTCATTTCAAGACTGATTCATGGACCAGTTCAGGAACTGCCAAGGATATTGATTTGCACTGTGAGGTGACTGAGATTACAATAATCCCCACCAATATTATCCCAGAATGCTGGCTCTATGGTGGTATTTGCCATAGTATAGAGCCACCTGATGTCCCAATGTTTACTGTGCCAAACTCATTTTAAGCCACTTCAGCCCATGCTTAGTCTTGGCTCCCACAATGCATCCAACTCTATGCTGAAGGAACAAATCAGAAATTCTTTCCTTCCATGTTTCCAGATCTTCCTTTAGTCCTTTGAGTGCATCTGCCTAGCACTTCCTGAGCTACAATTAAGTGTACAGAGCTTTACCAATGTGTAGAAAAGGAAATATATATATATATATATATATATATATATATATATATATATTCCCATGACTGCTTACCTATGGAGATATTCTTTCGTTTCAGACAAGTAGATTCAATTTACCAAATGAAAAGTCGCAAACATTTGGCTAAGCTCTGACAGTGTACTAGCAGTGTTTCAGAAAACTTTGTGATCTAGTTCACAGAGAGGGGGAATGTAAGCACTACTCTGGGTCATAGTTCAGAGATTGCAGATAAAGGACTGTCATGATTGAATGCTCTTCCAAAACAAAGACAAAACAATAACAACAACAACAACAACAACAAAGTAAAGCTTATCTGACAATAGGATGCTAGATATGGAAGGAAGATTTCTATCCTAGCCTTTTTTCTAATATATGCTAACATTTTGGTATGTATTAGGGTTTTCTTTTCCTTCATGGGAAAGTTCTCAGTCATGCAATTGCTGATCTGTAGTCAGAAACAAAATAGTAGCAATTTTTGCCAGATCATCTACTGTATATGTAATCCAGGCCACTAATATTTTTCAAAGCATTCTCTTCTGAAAATACTCTATTATCCCACTGAGACTGCATGCTAGTCTTATATTTTAATAAAAGGTAATTGAGAAGCAGTGTGGTGTAGTGGTTTGTGTGTTGGATGTTCACAGCCCCAGAAACCCTGTGATAGGTCCCTATTACTCAGAAATAACTTGAAGACACACAACAACAACAACAACAACAACAACAATTCCAACAAGAAAAAAAATGCAGATACTCAAAGGAATTCTCATCTTGATTAACCCTGTATGTGTGACTGATGTAAGCTCCCAATCGTTTATAGTACCATTGTCCTATAGTGTGGTGTTCTTGTTTCCACCCATCTCATATGACAATGTCATTTCATTCTGCCCAGCTGTAAAGCCAACACAAAAAAGTCAAGCCACTGATCTTACTGTAAACATCTCCACAGTGAGCAAGGAAGAAGGAGGTTTCAGGTCAGCCCTTGTACTGGTAGCCGTCACTAGAAAATATTAGACACAAGCTGTTGAAAAAACATCTCCACGGCCAGTTGGTCTGGACCCATCCAGATATCTGCTGACCATTCACCAACTGTGTCCCCACTCACCAACAATTGAAGCCTTCTTCACTCTTCAGTTTTATTCAGTGATGACTTTATGTACCACCATGTTTATCTACACAGAGTATCACCCTCTATAAATAGATAACTAGCGTTAATTTAATTATTCAATGATTCTATATTCCTCTTCCATTTAATTCCACATTTCATCCCTCAGTGTCATAATTTTCTCTCTGATTACTGTTTTCATTATGGACAAATATTATGACTTAGCAATGTCATGGGAATTCATTTCAATTTGAATGTTTCCTTTTTATGGTCACATACATCATACCAGCATGTTTTTTATAGTTTTTATATGTGTAATCAACATTTATTTTCTAGTTTTGATTTTATATTTATATTGCCTTTTTGAATCCAAAATTTCTATACAGGTGTGATTAGGGGGAGTCTTGGAAACCTGCAGCTGAGATAGACTGCAAATAACTGAGATTAACACAGAACCTGCAATAGAAGCAGTTGGGTTTCACTGAAAAGGTAATGCATATAATCTCTGAATTCAAAGCTATAATTGGTATTTGTGTACAATGTGTGAATTATTTTTTTTTAAATGAATGTAACCTAAGTGCTTAAATATGACACACAAAAGAATGTTTGTTCTAAGCCATTACTTGGATATTTGGTATGCAAGGTATGAAACTCTCTAACTTGTATTTTTGATCAGTCTACATTTATTTTATTTAACTACATATATTAATCTGTTCAATAATGCAGGGATGTACGAGTCACCAATTTTTCCAGCATTCTGGAATACAACCAGACCTTGAGATCATAGCTTGAATTTAAATCTTCCCAGATGCATAAATTGGCATATTTGAGTTTGTGGCTGGGATCCTGTTTGTGACTTTCACTGGTGTAAGTGTCCATTGTTATTGTTGTGTGCCTTCAAGTCATTTCAGATTTGTGGTGACCCTAAGGTGAATCTATCACAGGATTTTCCGGGGGTTGAGAGTGTGTGGAACTGTATCTCCATCAGCAGCTGGGTAGTTTTATCTCCTGATAATATGAGCTATACTTCTATTTCTTTCATTACTACGACACTGATAGGCACCATGCCTCTGCCTCCATACTGCTGCCTGAACCACCTCTTCCTCTTGTGTATGTGTGCATGTGCCTTCAAGTTGTCTGTCGACTTAGGTGACCCCATGAATTTCATACAGTTTTCATAGGCAAGGAATATTCAGAGTTAGTGTGCCATTGCTGTCCTCTGAAATATAGCTTATAGAATCTGGTATCCTTTGACAGTCCCCCATTGAAGTACCAACCAGACTTGATCCTGTTCAGCCTCCAAGATCAGATGGGATCTTGTTGCTTCGGGATTTATTTTATTTTATTTATTTATGCATGCTTGCTCATTATCTTGCACTGATATAACTAAACTTGCCAATAGGATGTTGCCCATAATTTCCCCATTCCATTTTATATAATCATTCAATTAATCTTTATTAGCTAGTTAGTTGTGTTGTCCATTTACTATTTGTCATTTGTGCAGCTTTACCACATTTGTTATTTCCCCAATGTAACCACTGTGTTATAAAATTCATTTTCATCTGTATGGATATGGCTTGTTGAGTCTAAAGTCTCTAAGATGCCCACTCTTGGGTTTAGAGATTCCCTTACATGTGTACTTACTCAGAATACATATGAGTTCATACATGTGTTCTAAAAATGTACCTGGTAATAGCTCATAAGCCGTTGTGCTGCTAGCTTTCCTCATTCATGTACAAGTGCAGCCATACTTTAAATAAAACCTGTGGAAATTTGAGGAGAAAGTTTTGAATGGAAGAAAGTAAGGGTGCAAAATAAAGGCAGAGTTGACTTGAAAGGTTCACAATTTTTCATATGTATTTTCCACAACAGAAGCTTGACTGAGGAATTATGCCTAAACAGGATAGATTAATGAGACAAAGAACACATGAGCTCTCCTTCATCACAACATCCTTGTGGCACACTGACCTCTCCCCCTTAGCTCCTGATCTCTCCAAGTCTATAGTGGGTTTCTGTTCATGCTAACTTTAATATAAGTATTCAAAAGAACACGAGTAAAGGCTGTTGAAGACCTCCTTGTATGCTGAAGTGGTATAGCTAGAGGAAATGGCTTCGTACCTGAATTAGCCCACCTTGGATTATTCAGGCTTAATCCCTAAATATAGCTAGAAAGATCAACAAGAACTCCAGTGTTGCATATTTCAGATACATGTATTTCTGTGCAATCTGGTATTTACATTTTACCAGAAGTATAAAGGTTTTAAAAGGAGCAATGATGTGAGATCTAATATTAATAGCCTGGTCCATAAATTTGAATACTACTGCCATTGCTTCAGGATGTGAGATTGTTATTACATACATCTTTTATATCTTCCCCAAAACTGCTAAGAGTTCTTGGTAAACACAATTAAGAAATAATTTGTTAGGCCTCTGGCTAATTGAACTACCATTTGTTTGGTCCAAAGGACAGATTACCCATAAATTTGTCACATAGAGCAAGGTATAAAACCACCATAAATTGTAGGGTCTCTACTCAGCAGAACAGATGAAAATAGCATCACAAAGCATGGTAAATGATAGAATTATTGACACAGATTTTTAGCATTTTAGATGTTCTTAGAAAGGTTATAGAATGGTCTGAGTTATAACAGGAGTATTTGCATCCAGATTTACAGAAAGGTTGTGCGTATAGTATTGATCTAGAAAATTAATTACAGTTTTGATATAACTGAGTTGAGTATGTATGATCTCTTTTTTCCTAGATGGAAGATTTAGAAATGATCGAGCTAGAGAAATGTTTTAAACAGTCCTTTTAACAGTGGTGCACAGCAAATGCTGAAATGTTGATCCAACCAGTATCTTAGGGATTTGCCTGGTAACATCAGTTATATCAGTTAACAAGATGGTTCCTGTATCACCACTAAAAGAAAATGTAAAAAACACCACTAGTTATACAATGGTCCTTTCACTTTCATGAAGATTTGGGGCACAAACCCCTCTCAAAATCCAAAATAAAAAAAAAATCCTGTGAGTAACTCCCCCTGCCCAAGTGAGCATTTTCCCTCACATTCTGTTGCCTTTTGCCTGAGTATGCATGCCTTCCCTCCACATACCAGGTCAAAAAGCAAGGGAATGGGGGAGGCAGCCCCATGCATAGAGAAGGCACATGAAGCCTACCCCCCCCATTCCCTTTACTTTTGCCTAGGTGCATATGCCTTCTTTCCACATGACTAGGCAAAAGGCAAGGAAAAGGGGGGGCACCCCTCGATGTGGAGAAGGTGCATGTGTACCTTCCCTCCCATTTCCTTCCCTTTTGCCTAGGCATATATACCTTCCTTCCATGAAGCCAGTCAAAAGGCAAAGGAATGGGAGGGAGAGAATGGGAGGAGGCAACTGGGGGCCTCGCGAATAATCAAATTCACGAATGTCAACCCCACAAATGCAGAGGGAGGACTGTATTAGCTATTTTGAAGACCAAGTATAAGTGAGGAAAGTTTACATATACCTGCTTAGGGTTTCAAAGTCACTGTGGATACTGAGCATCAATCACTGAAGGTTCTTTGGCCTAGACAGTTAGTTTCCAGTTTGGAAAAAAGTTAATAGTAGTGCCTGCTGAAATGGCAGGTGGATCCTCTGTCAGTGGGTTGGTGAATCTGCAGAGGATTTTAGTCCTTAAAAAGAAAAAGGTTATACTAGGTCCTGAGCCTATTATTGGAGACAGGGTTCAGAAACTAGGATTGTGTCTTGAAATTTACAACCAACATCCAGAGTTCATTCAAATGGGATCCACTGACTGCCACTGTGTAGCTGTCTTCTGTATTATTGCATGCATCATTCTGGGAATAAAGAGAATTATTTGTAGGTACATAGATGAAACTTAAATTTCTCAACCAGAGAATTTTTCAAAATCTTGAAATTTTGATTTTGAGGACAGTGCTACAAAATTCTGACTCTTAGTGATATATTTTAAGGCAAACATGAATTAAAATACATATTGAAAAAACTCTTTTGTTTTGTTCTTTCATAAACTTTTGCAACCAGCAAAATAAGAAAATTGGGAATGCTATTAGCATTCAAATTAGAAGGATTTGCACATTTGCATCAGAATTCACTTGAATGCTTTTTGCAAATTTGTTCCAGCTTTACATATTTATTTAGGTATAATTGTTGCAAATTAGAACAGCTGGGACATAAACCCAAAATTGCTTTTTTATAAATGGAGTAATTTAGTATGGCATATAATGGCAATGTAAAAACAGATGCAAGAAAGTCTATCAGGCAGGTTTCATGTGGTACCTTTTTTGTGATTGTTTCTTAAAATAACTTGCATCCAAAACACACAGTTCAGTTTAATGTTGTTTTCATAGTATGCGAATATGTTTTTAAAAAAGACTCCCTTAGATGCAATTACAAAAATATGTGCCATATTGATATAAAGCTTACATGGCAATTATAACTATAATGTGTAACAATTAGTCAGATCTCTTGGTCATTGATCCTGTAGAGAAACAAATACGTTTTTAGTGAGCTGACTTGACTAAGGTTAAAAATAGACTCTTGTCTTCCGTTGAGTGCCCCCCACATTGTATCTTTAAAGTGGAATGAAGATAGCAATTTAAAATTCCAAAGGAGTGCATATGGTGCTTCTAATCGGTTAGAAAAATGTGTACAAAATGTACATAGTTGAAGAAGTAAAAACATAAATGAACATTCAGGCATACTACTCTTAAAAACAGTTTTCATGTTGATGAGGAATGAAATCTGACAGATTTTCCTATGCCCTAAAGGTACCAGATCCCCTCTGATCCTGGAAGATAAGCAGGGTTAAGTCCTGGTTAGTACTAGGATAGGGGACTGCTATTGTGCACCAGGTGCTGTAGGGTATACTTCAGAGGAATGAACTGGCAAAACCACCTCTGAGTATTCCTTGCCTAGGAAAACCCTACAGGAAAACCCTAAATCAACAGGTACATATCTATGTGAATAATGTAGGGTTTACTTCTAAGTGAATACTGTAGGACTGAGCTGCATTTTTTTTCTTTTCTTTTTTTTGGCAATAGTAAGTTGTTCTTAACTCTGTTCAACAAAGAACACGTCTCATTATTCACTTGCAGGAAATCTATTGTATATTAATGTATATTGACAATTTGTTGTGCTGCTGTGTGACTTCACATCATTTCTGACTTACAGAAAGCCTAAGGTGAACTTATCGTGAGACTTTCATGGCAGAATTAGTTCATAGAGGGCTTGCCCTTGCCTTCCTCTGAGGCTGAGACACTGTGACCTGCCCAAAAATACCCACTGGGTTTCCATGGCCACACGTGGATTCAACCCGTAGTCTCAGTGTCCTAGTCCAACACTCAAATCACCACGCCATGCCATCTCTCATACTGACAATATAAACTGTTAATTTGCCACAGTTACAGGAATTACATCTGTATTAATGAAATTATCCCCTGGTCTGGCTAACTACTATGACTTTTATAAATTGGATTGTTCCCATATTTATGTACTACCTGAAGACTTGACATTTCACCAGTATTGTTTTTTTTAAAAAAAAAATGTTTTGCTTAACCAAAGCTTGACAAGGCCTTTGGTCAAATAAGATAATCCGGTATCTTAAACATAAAGCATTTTGTAGAAAATTAAATATATTTATTAATTACTTAGCAAGTAATTTCAGTAGATCTTAGGACCAGTTCTGCCCTCTTTGCCACTCGCAGCATACTCTCCACTGCAACTCTCAAGATTCAGTAGTAATAGTCGCCTACGTACAGCAAATATTTTTCTTGTTTCAAATGTTTTATGGCAGTTGGCTACCAAAACTCAATAGCAGGTTTCTGCAAACCACTTTTAAAAAAAAATCTTGCTTTAAATGTCCCCTATGACCCCTGGTGCTGTGGTGTGATTTGAAATCAAAATGTGTTGGGATAGTTAAGAGAGGGGACTCCTTTGGATAGAATTTGAAAACATCCTTGAGGTGTGCATGTGGGCCTCATCTGACGGGCTACTATTTTCACAGTTATTTCTTTCAGTTCATCTTCAGTGCGTTCTAACACTGAGAAATCTGCTCGATAATTGACTTCTCACGCCACAGTCAGAAATAAGGTTATTGGTTTAGAAAGGTACTATACTTTAAAATGCTCATATTCTTTACCTTATGGCCAGTAATTCAATAATGAGTCATTAAGCTAATAGCTTTATTGCAATATAAATATAATATTGTAGTGAACTCTTAAAGATCTTCTGAACACATCCCACACTTCTTGGAAATGAGAGAAAAGATTCTGTCTGGCTCAAGATCCTTTGCTGCCTGAGACACAACAGAAACATAATTCCAAAATGATTCCAAATCCAGTCACTTCATGTGAAAGGCCATGAGAAATAAAATTTCTGAGGTAGAAATTCCAAAAAACTCATCCTAGGTAGTTAAAAAAGAACACAGCAACAGCAGCCACAACAGCAGCATTTTAAACAGATAATGCTTTGCCATTCTTTCATGACAGTTAATATCTGCTGCCTGAGGCTGCCAATTTTAGGGAACATCTATAGTCACAGAGCTAGATCACAGAGCAGCAGGTTCTATTTTCATTATATTTGCTTAACTACTTCATGAGTTTTTCCATTTTATGAAACTGCTTATATTCAACAGAATATTACAACTCATGACACTTGTCTCAAGGACTGAGGGAGGAAAGAAAGAGAAAGAAAGAAAGAAAGAAAGGAAGGAAGGAAGGAAGGAAGGAAGGAAGGAAGGAAGGAAGAGAGGAAGGAAGAGAGGAAGGAAGAGAGGAAGGAAGAGAGGAAGGAAGAAGGAGTTTCGTGTGATCAGATCTCCATGTATTTATTGTGATACCAACCTCCTACACGGATGAATCAGATCATGCAATGATTGCTTCTGGGCCAGTTAATACTGATATGGGAGTTTATCACATGAATCATGTAGCTTAGGAAAGCTCATTACAGGTGTTATAGCAGCTGAGGAGAGCTTAATCATATAGTTTCAGTAGATGACCCTGGGTTCTCTGAGCCATAGGTAGCCCCGTTCTCCATAAATTTAACCAAATTCCATTTAAAACCATCCAAGTTTGCAGCCTTCACTACATCTTTCTGGAGTGAATTCCACAGTTTAACAAGGCACTCTATAGTGGCAAGGGGAACTTATTTTTCTCTGACCTAAATCTCCCACTGTTCCGTTCATTGGATAACTTTTGGATTTTTTTGTGCAAGAAGAAGAAAAGCTTTCCCTTATCTATTTTCTCCACAGAATGGATAATGTTATATACCTCTATCATGCTTCCTTTTTCTCCTCTTCTTCTAGGATAAACAGCCCAAAATGTTGTAACTTTTCCTCACAGAGTTCCAGTCCCTTGAATATGGGAGAAAAGTGGATATTTATATAACAAATGAACAAACGAATGAATGAATAAATAAATAAATCTTACGGTTAAAGAACAGTAGTGTTCCTTCTGTCTCTAATAACTGTCTCCTGTCTAAAGCCCAGTTTTATTACAATACTTTTTTCCCCTCAGACTAATTATGTGTCCTAAACAGAAGGACAGCAGCAGCAACAATAATGACTTTTTTGGAGAAAGATGTAAATGACTAGATTTATAAAAACATCAAGAGTACACGTTTGTTTAGTCAAAGCACAAAGTATTTTCCTCTTTCATTAATAAACATTAAAAATATTATGTTTGCAGTTTCTATTCAAACCTAGATATGGAGACCAAAGGCAAGTCTATATTAGCATCTGGATTATTGTCATCTTCCATCTTCTTTCTTTGACTGCTAGACAAAAGTCAGCAATTTTTTTTCTCAGTCCAAACAACAATCCCAGTTGGTATCAAATAGCAAATTCCTAAGATTATTAATTTCAATAATATGGTTCATAAGGTTAACCAAAGAAATATGGGTTTCACTTATGACAAAGAGCTTTCCAGAAAGAAATAGCCTATTAAAAACACTTCTGTTCCATTTTCTACTGTGCAAGCAGTAGGTCCTGCTGACCTTGAAACACTAATTTGCAAAATTCTGAATTGTTGGAACGATCACAAAGATACTTCTTTTGTTACCTTAAATGTCTTCCCTATCACTGAAGAGTGTTCAGAAATAGTCCCCCATAGCAGTAAATAATACTTTAAAATCAATAAACAGTTCCCAAAGCATCACTCCATACAGGCAATATTGTTATATCCCTATGTTATTGGCATTCTAGTCACTATCTAATGAAACAACCTGCCATTTCTGTATCCTACATTCTTTCAGGTCTCGTATCTTAAAAGAAAATGAAATAGTCATTTAAAATTTTCATCTCCATGGTAAAGTTTAGATGTCTTTAAGTGTTCAGTTTATTAGCCTTCTCTCCCCACCCCAGCTGCTTCCTCTAAAAATTATCTCCTTGAAATGGTGTGATACCTAAATAAATTTTTAATATGGAGCAGTTTCTCTTCTGACTCTTTTGTCTCACTATCCAAAAGACTGCGCAATAATCATTCCCTGATACCCTGTTGGTAAAAAATATCCCTATGAGGCACTGCTGTGATATTAAACCTCTAAATATTTTAGTAAACTAAAATGAAGCGCTGACGAAATTAGTCACATCTGCTATTGGGCCTTTCTTCAGCTCATGCTTCCCAAGTATATTGCCTCAAACAAAAAGATTTAAAATGTGAAAAGCTATTATGTTCTTATATGCTGCTCTTATAGTCAAAAGTTTAAATTTAATATTACTAAAGAAAATTACTTGAAATACCCCTGGCTCTTTTCTTTCCTCATTCTCTGGTTAAAATGCCCCTTTGTGTGTGTATGTGTGTGTGTGTTGTTTACATATGGAATGTCCTTCAGCAGCCTGCTTTAGATATTGTCATCAAAATAACATGAATTAAGGTTTTCTTCTGCACACCATAATTTTACGGACATCCCAGGCTAGCTGATTTCCAAGGGATCAGAATAGGAAATACTCAGAGTTTCAAAATACTTAGACTTTATTTCAAGCTGTAAGTTTATATATGCTAGAGTTAAACTGGAAGTTAAAACACTGCAGGTATTATTATTATTATTTAAACACTTACACAGTAAAGAGCAGTTAAGGTCCATGCAAATTTGAACTTGTCATCTTCTGATTACAATTGCTAAAATTTTCTAGTGGCTCGACTTAAATTCAGTATTATGGAAGTAGACATTTGCTTGTACAAGATTTTTTTCCCCACCCCATATCAGCATGCCCCTTATCTGCCCCTTAGCAGACCAGATATGGAGTCACTCAAAGGACTTTAGAGAAAAGCAGTAATTTGATCCACCAGCAAAATGCATTCCACGGATGGGAAGGACACAGTTGGATAAAATCCCATGAAAACATTAGTAGTGGTAGTAGTTTTAGTATTAATAGTAATATTTTATTAACCTGCCTTTCTTCCAACATGTGACTTAAGGCAGCTAACATTAAAACAATGCAAGTTAAAATATGCATAAAATTTTAAATATAAAATTTAAAAAATGATGAAATAATTTATAGTTTAAAACTTTAAATGTTAAGAATATTAAATACATTAAAATTATACTAACATTAAAAACAGAACCACATAGTATTAAAAGCCAATTTATAGCAGCCTGATGACACAAAAAATGTTTTAACCCAGCAACAGAAGAAGAGTATGGATGGGACCATCCTTGCCTCTCTCGGGAAGTTCCAAAGTCTAGGAGCAGCCACTGAGAAGGCCCTCTCCCTTGTTCCCACCACAGGTGCCCAAGAGGATGATAGGAAAGGTCCTTCAAGATTATCTTAAGGCTCTAATGGGCTCATAAAGGGAGACAAGGTCCTTCAGATAACCTGAGCCCAAGCTGTATAGGGCTTTACAGGTCAAAACCAGCACTTTGAATTGTACCTGGAAATGGAACTGTAGCCAATGGAGCTGTTATAAGAAGAGAGTTGTGTGATGACTCTAATCAGCCCCGGTTAGCAACCTGGCTAAAACACAAAACTATCTTCACCACATCTTGACAAAACTATCATATCAATAAAGAAACAATATCCACAACAAATTATTTGGACCAGATCAAAGCTGAAGAGCATTTTGTTCCATTTTGTCACTGATCTAATCTAATATCTTTGTTTTAAAAAGTGAAAAGCAATTAAAAGCCTGCCTGTGTATTTCTGTCTTTAAGATGCCTTTCATAGTGACAGCAAATTGGGAGAGGTTGCTAATATGCCAGGGGACAGGATCAAAATTCAAAATGACGACAGATTCAAGAGCTGGACCAAAGCTAACAAAATGAATTTCAACAGAGAGAAGTGTAAGGTCCTACACTAAGGCAGAAAAAATGGAATGCACAAATATAGGATGGGAAAGCATAGCTGAATAGCAGTACATGTGAAAGGGATCTAGGAGTCTTGGTAGATCCCAAGCTGAACATGAGTCAGCAGTGTGATGCGGCAGCCAGGAAAGCCAACACAATTCTTGGTTGTATCAATAGGAATATGGTGTCTAGATTGAGGGAGGCAATGGTACCACTCTATTCTGCATTGGTTAGGCCTCATCTGAAATACTGTGTTCAGTTCTGGGTACCTCAGTTCAAGAAGGATATCAAAAAGCTGGAACGTGTCCAGAGGAGGGTGACCAAAATGGTGAAGGGTCTGGAAGACATGCCGTATGAGGAATGGCTTAGGGAGCTGGGTATGTTTCATCTGCAGAAGAGAAGGTTAAGAGGGGACATGATAGCCACATTTGAATATTCGAAGGGATGTCATTCGAGGAGGGAACGGGCTTGTTTTCTGCCACTCCAGATACTAGGACAAGGAACAGTGGGTTCAAGCTGCAGGAAAAGAGATTCCACCTGAACCTCAGGAAGAACTTCCTGATGGTCAGAGCTGTCCGGCAGTGGAATATGCTGCCTCAAAGTGTGGTGGAGTCTCCTTCTTTGGATGTTTTTAAGGAGAGGCTGGATGGCTATCTGTTGAGAATGCTTTGATGTGTGTTCCTGCATGGCAGGGGGTTGGACTGGATGGCCCCTGTGATCTCTTCCAACTGTATGATTCTATGATTCTATGATCATGAACAGAAACAAATATTAACTGATCTGTCTCAAACCTGTTGATACAAATCAAGTACCTGTGCCTCAGTTCACAACACTAAGTGCTATCATAATGCCACTAGGTTTTCTAGCATTAGCTTGACATGTGTGCATAGATGGTTGGCTTTGAAGTCACTAAAATCATGAAGAAAATCTGAAGAGTGCCAAGACTTTGGCAACTACACAGATCAATCAATGCACCACTTCACTGTTGAAGACATAATGACAAAAACTGATACCAGGTATGACAGGTTCACTGACACCATTTTTTTCTAAAGAAGCAAAGATCAGCAGATGTGCATTAGCAATTTCGCCACCTACAACGAAGATGGAATATGAATCATACACTAGCTAGAGCACAGAAGGAATTTAGAGGTTGCAGGGTGCACAAGGTAAGCTTGATCTGCTTCAGTTCACCAGTAATTTTCTCTATGGAAATGAGGCTTGGCTTGCAATATACAGCTGGTAGGAAATTTTGGACCACCAGAAAAAAAGGGGAGGGGAACATGTGGTTTGAAATTTGTTCCAAATAGATTTAAATTATGTAGGCAGTTGTTCCAGCTATCTCATTAGCTTACTGGAAGATACTCAAGTAAAGGGAAAGATGTCTCTCATAGTGAAATTTTAGTTTCAGAAAATGATTTTAGATTCCACTTTCAGAATTTTATTAGTGTCCATTAGTTTAAACTGTGACCTTTTTCATTAATTAATAAGTATAGAATCCTGGGTTCAAATAATATAAATAAAGAAAATTATTGGCACTGAAATAATCATAACAATAACAATAACAATAACAATTATTCTTCACACCAGTAATAGCTGTACAAATGATTTGTTTCATACTGCTTTAATTGTCATGGTTCTAGGAAAGTACCTAACGTCAGAATCTAGTAGTTTGGTGAGCTACTTAGAGTGTACCAAAGTAGTGGAGAAGACAGTGCTTGAGGATTAAATAAATTTAATTCAGATTATCTTCAGATTTGTAGCTCAAGTAAGTGAGCCAGAGCTGTTTAGCAAAGAATTTTAAGCATCTCACCAAGCTACAAATCTCAGATTACCTTACAACAGAGCCATGACAAAATAGTCTAATATAACCATATAGAGCACATATGGCTTATATCTGTTTGTAGAAACAAAGATATAAGACAAAATATTTAGTTTCTATTCTGCCCCTGCAAAACACAAACTTGCTCCTACCTTTCAGTGCATTTAGCTGTAGAGTAAAGTTACAGAACTGATTTATATCATATGTTGGGGTCTTAGAGATTTACAATCATAGAGTGCCCTATTTATCTCTTCACAAAACTATCAATGATAGCGCGAGAAATTTCAGAATTTTTAGTCCATAAAAGGAATGTTTCAAAGTTCTGCTTTTCTGAACTTACAAATAATTTCTCCATCATTAGCTCAATAGCCTTTACTGCAGGCTTGAATCAGGCAAGTATGATCGTTCTTTCATCCAGGCTGTGGGACTGTGAAAAAAAAAAGGTGGGGAGTAAAGAAGTCATGAGAGATACACTAAACACAGTTACATGTAAAGAACCCAGAAAACACAACATTCTATTTCCTATCTATACAATTTCTTAATCAAGAAACTGTGATTATTTTCATAAACTGGGGATGGAACCCCATGAAGTGTAGGGAGGACAGAGGAGGACTGAATAAGTATGAGGTTGGGTACGGGCTGGCAATGAAGAAAAAGGATTTGGGGAGGGGGGAGCCAAGTGAAAGAGGAAAAGGGAGGACTATGTATGGGAGAGGTTGAAACTTGGTACCTAACTATGATAGGCTTTTAATTCTCTCCAGACTGGTTTTGCAGTTCCAACCTAGTACGGCATCCTCACACTGTCACTTAGCCTTATGCTACCCTTTAAACACTGCCTTTGTGTAAAAGAGCTAGTGACACACAATTTAGCTAACTAAAGAAAATCCATTTGAAACAACATTCTTCTTTTCCATGTCATGTTAGAGGCAAATACACATGACTTGCCTATTCTGAAATGCTGCCATGAAATTCAAAATATAGAAATCTACATCATACGTTTTATGGGGATTTTTTTGTCTGAGCATTATGCATATGTAAGGGAATATAGTTTGAAAAGGACCTGGATAAGCTAGAAAACTGGGCTGAAATTCGACAGAGACCAAAAACCTACATTCAGGCCCAAAAAGCCACACGCGCACTTGGCTTAGCTGTGGTACACATGAAAAGGACCTTGGAATTGTTGTTGATCAGAAGAAGAACATGACCCTGCATGTGATGCTGCAGCAAAGGCAAATAATATTTAGTAGCCTGTATTACTTTCCAAGTCAAGGGAAGTAACAGTATATACTCTGCACTAATCAGGCCTCATCTGTTCAGTTCTCAGCACCTCATTTTAAGAAGGATATAGACAAGTTGGAGCAGAGAAGAGAAACAAGGATAATAAGAGGAATGGACAATGAAACGTATGAGGAAAGGTTGAGAAAGTTGACCATGTTCAACTTGGTGAAGAGAAGACTGGGGGTAACATGGTCATGCTTTAAATATTTAAAGGGCTGTACCAGAGGGTAGGATCAGGCCTAAATATTTTAAGTTAAAGAAGGGTAGATTTTTGATTGAGCATTAGAAGAATCTTGAAAGTAAGAGTGGTTTCGCAATGGAACCAATTACCTAGAATGAGAATGGGTTCTCTTTCTCTGGACATCTTCCAAAACTGGACGGCTACCTGCTGGGGATTTCCTGCATTAGGGAGACGGTTGTACTCAATGGTCTACGAGGTCTCTTCCAACCTTATGATTTCATTATTCCAAGAATAATGCTAGCAAAGGTCTAGGATTTACAGTGCAAACCTATATATGTCTCTTCAAAATGAAGCCTCACTGAGGCCACTGGGACCTATTTCAATCAAGTGTACACAAGATTGCAGCCTTGCAGACAGGGATATCCCTATCAGTCAAATCTGTTTCCCAAAGTCTTCCTCCTCTAGTCACCTACAAGCAGGTCTCAAGGCTGGCATACAGGTTATAATAAATTGTTTATACCTACAGATATGATTTTACAGAACAGTAGAAAACAACAACAGCAACAAATGCCACCAGCTAAAGCAGCTACCAATGTGATTACAATGAAGACACTGATGAAATAATAAATGAAATATTATAAAATTGTTTAAAAATATAAAATTAACTTATCGACGACAAGGGAAAACACATGACTCTATGCAAACGTGCATATGATGATGATAATGATGATGATGATGATGGTGGTGATGATGATGATGATGATGAATTTTATTTATTACCTGCCTCTCCCCAAGGATACAATTAAAAACAAAAATGGAAAATAAACTAGGATACCTGATTTGTAGTTCTTCAGGGATCTCAATTACATAGGAATCTTGATCATTTCAGGAAGCCCTCCTGCCTTCCCTGTTCCAGGTCCATGCCTCCAAGTCCATTTTTAATGCCACTTCTTTGTAGATACCACTATTTACATATTTTTTCATAATGTACACATTTTCAAATTGTATGCATTGTTTGCGTGTGTCACTCATTTATTTAACTGTGTGCGCAATTTTAAAATGGACACACTTTTCATTTTATTAGATGTAGACTTTTCCCCCTATTCTACAGAATACATTCTTCAGATTTCATCACAAGTCTGGAAAGAAGAAGATTTTCAAACAAAATCTATGCTCAATCTATGTCCATTTCTGGGTGTTGTGGTCTGAGAAAAGAAGGGGAAAATAATAATGAACGCTAGATTCTTTACACATCCCTACTCAGAGACCTACTCAGAGACCTAGTTATGATACCTAGTTGAGAAATAAATGTATGGCTATCATGCAAGTTCTTCTGCTGTGCTTACTGCAGCAATGAGATTTACATACCATTTGGCTACCAAAAATCTCATTTATTAAAACAGACAATACTGTATCAGTATAATGAGGAATAATGTATTTCCTTAAAGACATTGCCAAATTAATTAATTTATAATTCAGTGGACTTTTCAAAGAAAATTTCTAATAACCTGATACAGTGCATTGGCCCACAACCAAAAATGTATTCTAATATATTTCAGCTAAGTACAAATCCGACTGTTGAAAATTAACTTCTGTCACAATGAAGGATCAGTGGCAATATACTTTATTCAGCTCCTAAGGAATTTAGCTTTAGCAAAATTCTTCCCAAGTGCAATGTGCCAATAAAATGTGGGGATTTTCACTGTGCCAGCTATAGAAGGCCAAGCTCAACCTGTAATTTTCCTTTGTGTAATGAGACATTTGCCATTAGTGTTATTATTACATATGCTATGCAGTTTTGAGAACCTCAGCTCTTCATTTATAGTCTTACTTCAGTTGCAGTATTGTATAACTCTCAAACATATTTTGATTGCTATAAATATTTCTGTGTCTTAGAAAATCTCCCATGGTCATAATTTAAATAAAATCTGTTTTGTTTTGCTGAGCACAGTCAATAGGTTTCAGTGGCTACAGGTAGTTTGAATATGCCATTGTGTATGACAACCTACCAGAAGAAACTTTACTTGAATTATAGTATTGAATGCCAAATTTTCCCTTGGATTTGAAATCTATGATACCAACAAGAACCCTCTGAACTAGGCATGTGCAATCTATTTCCTTCTGTTCTATTTCATATTTTTAACACACTATTCTGCTCTTCAGTGTTCTGTTGATTAATAGTGAAATATCTGTTCCTTTCCTCAATATACGTTTCTTTCCGTCTTGACACGTGTAGTGCAAGGATGGGCATTATACTACCCTCCAGAGATTTATTGAACTGCAGCTTCTAGCATCCATCACCATACTTGCCCAAAGCTTGTGATCTGTTTTGAAACAAAGTGTGTACAAATAGTGCACACATCTAAAGTAGTGCACAGAAAACACTGTCCATATGAATTTGATCAAGATTTGAGATCGTCAGGAGAAATCCACTCTTCATTCATACTGCCCTCAGAGATTCATTTCATGAGGACATAAAAATGGGCTTTTTTTTAATTATTATTTTTATTCATCTTTAATAACATAAAACAAACATCACATCTTACAAATTTACATTAGAAAACAATGCGAAAAACATAAAGACAAAAGGGTGTATCCATACATCCATACACTTTCACATCTCTTCTATCGATTTCTTTATCTGTTCTAATGACTTTACCTCTTACATTTTTAATTCCATATAAAATTACATTCAGTACCACACTTCTGTCATACAAAACTGATTTTCTATATACAAACCTATTCTATCTTCCCTTATTTTCTGTTTTCTTCCCAGTGATTCTCTATTCAGTGTTTACCAGCAATAAATTACCAAATGAAATTTATTTCCAAAAGGAAATAAATAAATAAAACTATACCTTTCTCTAAGTTTCTAAATTTCAAATCAAAATTGTTAATTTCTATCTCAAGATTTTTGTTTTGTTTCTCTCTTCTTTTTCCTTTATGAGTGGTTTTATCCAAATATGATTTTCTTATCCCTCTATCTTATCTCCAACTTTAATTTAATTGAATTAATCTATTCCCATTTTTTTGGTGTTCTTTATATAAAAAAAGAAGGAAAAAAAATACCCTATCTCTGTGTTCTTCTCTCTATCTTAATACTAATAATTGTTTTTACTTTTATTTATTCTTTTCCCTATTACTCTAAATTTTTGGATTTAGTTTATTTTTATGTATCTAAGTATATATTTCTCTGTCCCTATCTTTAAGCTTCTATCCTATTTCAGCCTTATAAAATTATAATTTCTAATAGTTTCCAGTAGATTTTCTTTTATGAGGAGATTTCCTCTTCTATCCTCATTATTGCAATTTCCCCCCATTTTTCTTCTTCTTCTTGGAGAGGGACCCAAAAATTCTTAAAAAGTATGACTTTACGAGAGAACTATTACAAAATCCTACATAGATGGTATCTTACTCCAGTAAAAACTGGAAAAATAACAAAAAATACTAAGAATAAGGGTTGGAAATGTGATCAAAAAGGAACTCTGTTCCACCTTTGGTGGACATGTATTAAGGCGAAAAAGTTTTGGAAACAAATCCATGGAAATATCAAAAAAAAAAAAATTTACAAATAAAATTTCCAATGATATAGAGATATATCTCTTAAATACGACAGATGAAATAAAGCAACTTAGGAAAAAACAACAAAAACTATTACTTTTTATGGTGACAGCAGCTAGAATGACTTATGCTAAAAAGTGGAAACAAAAGGAAGCCCCTAGTACAGAAGAATGATGGATAAAAAATGGGTTTTTCAGTGTTTGCTCTCAAGTTCTGGAACTCCCTTCCAAGAAGACTACACTGGCCCTCTTTCTGCACCCTGGTCTTCTGTCAATAAGCAAAGACGTTTTTATTGAGATGACCTCTTGTCAGCTGATCAGTGGCTAAGAAATGAGTTTTAAATGGGAAACTGCTATGTTTCTCATTATGTTTTTAATTGTTTTAATTTTGTTGTATTTTAACATGATAATTTTATTGGGCTTCTGTATTATAATTGGAAGCATTATAATTTTGTGCTTTTATCTCTACCATTATAGTTGATCTTTTGGGAGAAAGACAGGTTATATATCTAATAATACATACATACATACATACATACATACATACATACATTTTAACTAACATGTGTAAACAATGTGGCTTTTAGGCAAAATGAGCACAACATTTTTTTATTCACTTGCCAAAATGTGCACAAATTTTCCTTTGAACTAACCAAAAAAAAAAAATCTGATGTAGAACTAGGACAGAACCAATTTACCAGTGGAAAAATGAAAATCTGAGTGAATCAATTTCAACTGGTTTTCCCAGTCAGTGCCACATGAGATGGCAGGCACTTGCCATTGATTTTGACTGATTTTTGATTGATTGATTTTTGGGAGGGAAAGGAAATGCATGCAAGGCCTTGGATTAATACAAGAGGTCATGTGTAAACACACACAAACACATGTTCCTATTTATAAAATACTGGACATCTCTCCACTTACATTTTATACATTTCCAGGGTGCAGCATTCCCTCAGGCAAATGAGACACAGCAAAGCAAACATGAGGGAAATTATCAGAACCACAGATACACTATTCTGATCTGTGTAAGCTGGGGTCCATTGAGAACATTTTTCACAGTGTTATCTGATGAGATAAAAACCCCACAACATCCTTACTTGGCCACTCTAATAACTATATCTCTGCATGGTCAGGTTCCACTGAAATGTCATAGTGCCATCACATACAGAGGAGAAAATACATCCATCCTATCTACAGAGTTCCCCTTATCTTCCAGATCACCAGTGCTGGTTAGTTTTTTAACTGACTATTACTATGCTATCCACTGGGAAGAGCAGAACAAGGCATTTTGTTTTCCTCCTAGTCTTAAGCTTAGCTGAGCACATAACTCAGATATTCCTAAAAAGCCATACTTTGCATCATTCATACAACCCTTCGAAAAGATTCTTTTTTTCACATTTTGCTTTCCGACAGCAATTCTCATGTTTCTGATTTTGTCTCATAACCATAGAGTTAAAATTAGGTCTATGAACTTGCTTTTTGGTGGTACAATGTTTAAATTAGACTTAACAAGCACAAATCTACCTCAATCAAACTAATAATATTATGCATAATGTCATCTGAAACTAATACGACTGATTCTTTTTCAGTAAAGAACAACTCCATGATATAGTGTCCTCCAGAAACCCCAAATCAAACAGTGACTTTTGGCCTCTTCTGGCATTGGGGGAAAAAACTGAAATGAGTGTATTGGAAGTCACAGGAGATTCTTTTTAAAAAAAACCCAAATACATAAAAATGGACCTGTGAAGCATGTCAGAGTTATGAGGGTGTTAGCCTAGATGTGCAGAGGGAACTTTACGTAGACGCTGGATGCTTGAAAGTCGCCCACATCTGATTTAAAGAGAGAATCACACACTTTGGTGTTTTATGAGAGAAATACTCCCTTTTTGGAGCTACCTTTTTTTTTATGGCAATGGGAGAGTTTTGGAAAGCATAGCGTACCCTGGGGGTCACATGAGGCCCTCATGAATCCCATCCCTGCTCCAGATAAGTGTAAATGTTTAACTAAGGAATATGAAAACATTCATTTAAAAAAAAAATCTATTCAAACATTTTTCACTCTGACAAATCTTAAACTGGAATGAAAAATAATTGTAAGGCTTATGCTCTAAACAAAAATTATAGAGTATATCAGGTCAAACATAAAGTAATTTCCATTAGACTGATGAAAGACAATTATTTGCATTCTCGTATACCCAGAAGAAATACCTACTAATCCATCTGTTACAGGAATACCTACTAATCCATCTGTTACAGGTTTTCCATCTGTGTGTGTGTGTGTGTGTGTGTATTATAGAGGACTTTTTCCCCCTTTCCTTTCCCCACCCCCCAAAGGAAGGTTTTCATGCTATCAAGAGAAAGAATATGATGACAGTGTTAAATTGTAAGAGAAAACAAGGAAGTAAATAACCAAACTGTCAGGTGGAATGCTGCTGATGGTTTGAGGTTCTTTATTAGACTTGACCTCCTTTCTACTGCAAATTAGTAATAAATTAGTTCATTGTCTTTCCCACTCACTTCTCCATGATAGACCACAGATAAGCAGGATAATTCAGTGAGAAAATAGGGCTGCCAAGAACAAATTATGATCCATAGTGCTTTACAAAACAAGATGGAAACTGTAAAATGGATTATAACTCATTGCCTAATATTACCTTATCCATCAACTGTCACTACATACAAGATACAGAATTCTTTCAGTACTGATGAGTGACAATCAAAAGACAAAACCTAAAAACATGTATGTCTACACTACTAATAGAAATTTATTGTTGTTGTGTACTTTCAAGTCATTTCCTTTTTATGGTGACCATAACTGTTACAAGGGTTACCTGGCAATTTTTGTTGAGAGGGAGCTTGCCATTGCCTTCCTCTGAGGTTGAAAGAATATGACTTGCCCAAGAGCACCAGTGGGTTTCCACAGCTGAGTGGGGATGTGAACCCTGGTCTCACAGAGTTCTAATCCAACACTCAATCCACTTCACTACATTGGATCTCGAACAGAAGTACTGAATGTGTTACTGATAAACATGACGTTAAACTGAACCAAAATAAAAGGAAAAATCTAGAAAGATATTCACTGGATTGACCTTTTAATTGAACTTCCCTAAATACCACCTCCTGGACCTGAATGAGAACACAAAACCAAACTACGACTGGAAGTTTTAGAGCTTGAAAACTGAATTTGCAAATCAAAAATTATGTTTTCTAACAAAACATGAATACTGTGCTCAAGCTGTAATCACCTCTGTTTGGAATATTCTTGCCTTTCTTTTGAGCATTTTGAATATCCTTTTAATGTGGGAGTGAAAGGAATTAGGAAGCCACCTAATACAGTCAAGTCCATCTAACGGAGTAGTAATGACACAGACTTGCAGCAGCTCCCCAGGCAAGAATTCTTCTAGCCAATCTTGATGGAGATGCTGGAGATAGAATCTAGTTCCTTCAGCATGCAAAGTTCTACCTTGGTGGTTTTGAGTTGAGAAATAAAAATAACAGTAAAAAAAGAATCTTCACACAATCTGATTACACCGCTAAGGCATCTGCCATCCTGTTATTTTGTTACGTTGTTCAGTTTGTGATGCAAATGGATTCATTATTTATATCTTCCAGCTGAGCAGCAAGTACAAGCTTGCATGCTACAGGGAAGGCAACCTTCATGACCTTTTATATTTTCCACAGATGCATCTTGTAATGAGGTCTTCAACGAGACAGCCAATTGGTCAATAGGCCTTTCATACTCCCCCCCCACACACATCATCTTAATTTTAGTTCTAGAATAAATTGAGGATTTGTTAAAGTCATGCATGTTTTGTGCTTTCTTATAATAATAGTGACCATCTATACTGGAAAGTAGAGAGGAAGACAGAGAGAGAATGTGCATATGGATCTTTGTATACCATTTGCTTTGACTTTACTCTGCAAAATCCACTGTGGTTCCTGCTGTTTTATCACTAATTTATTCTCCTGTGGATACTTTATTGGTATATGTATTTATCTTTAAAGCTAATTTTATAAAGTATGGTCTATTTTTTTTCTATTTTACCTTTCCCTTTCTTTCCCCTCAAACAGTTCCTTCATTATAACTTTAAATCTCACAGACTGTAAGTTCTTTACATCTCAGAGAATGTACATTTAAACAGTTGGATAATGGGTGGGACACTGTTAGTGAAATGTGCATGTGTAAGTGTGGTTTATGCATGCACATGTCTGTTTTTCCAGAGATTGCAGGGGACTATTCTCTAGTATTTTCAATCCATCCAAAATCTCCCTTCTCCATGAAACTATCAAGTATGGGGAAGGCTACTACTCTTATTTCTTACCAGTGGGGAGGAGATTGAGTGGGAAGGCAATGAAGATGATGAAGATGTAGCTTATCTGGGCTCTGAGGAGAAGGAAAAGCAGATTGGACTGTACCTGTGAGTGCATCTTCATGACTTCTACTCTCAGCACCTCTCTGGGCTGAGACCAGCTGCATGTTATTTATATGAATTGCTTCCTCTGTCCATCCCCACCTTGCTGGTTACCAGTTGAAGAAGCAGCAGCCATTCTCCTAGGGCTGGATACTGGGCAGAACAGGCAGAGACCTGGGACATTATGCTGTGCTTGCTTTATGCAGGATTTCACTCCCTGTATGTTTATTAGATGGAAATCCAGTGTTCCAGTAGTGCTCGTAGCCTGTATGGGGTGGAGAATCTGTGCTGGGCTTTAGTCTAAACTTTAAAGGAGATAACCAAGGTTCTAATCTATTTTGGGAGCAGGGTTTATAACTTGAATATGTTGGAATAAAATGTGAATATCTCTAAAATTTAAATTAGAAGTAAAACCCACTGACATGCAAGCCACCAGCCACCACTGTCTGGGAACATTTAAATTACTTCCTATACTCTTAGTGAGGCTCCATGAGAAATATTCTTAACTAATTAATAGCCAAGGTAGTGAAAGCCAAACATGCTATCACAGTGAGTGATGCTCCAATCACAGCAAGTTTCACTCTGCAGAGAAATATAAATATTACATATTGAAGAAGCAAAAATGGTACATCCACAGTGCAATATATGTTTGGATATCCATATCCAGGCAGTTGAACCATGTGTACCAATTGCTGGCCATGAAAGAAAGCTAAATATTCACTCCAGTGCATTGCACCTAATTAAAATGAGGGATGGAGATAGTATTTAAATAGTAAATAAATGCAACTGATATGGATTTAACTTACTCTGTTGTATTGTAGATGAAAACTCTTGGACCTTTAAAGAAAACAGTAGGCAGCTTTCAAATATCTTAAATGGTGTTATTACTATTATACAATCATTCTACTAAACACTTAAAGGTGAGATCAAATGATCTACTTCCACTGGATTTCACTGTTTCAGTCAGTGGAATTGGGTAAGGGTGATTTACCCTCCCTCTGCAACATGCAGTAGACCTGTGCAGGATGCTGGAGCCAAGTTTCTGGAACCCAAGAAACAAAAATCAGTAGAGCTTGTGTTAATCACAGCAACCCATTTCTGATTGTCAGCCCTGTCTAGAATAGGACAATTTAAACAACAGGAACTTGGTGAGTCGACACTTATGTAAATTTCTCTCACATAAAGAGTTTACTGTAGTTGGAACTAATAATTGGATTTGGGACCTGCTGGCAACAACGAACAAGAAGCATGATATGAGCTTTACTGACAATGAAAGAATGGCATACAAAGTGTGCATACACTTTGTTCAGATATTATAAAAATTATGGAATGAAAGGGAGCTCATATAGATCAGCCATCACTTGACTATTGGTACCTTTTAAAATTCGTAATTGAATGAATTTAAACCATATGAAATCATATAAAAAGATGGGTTATTTATTATTTAAGTACGGTCATGAAGATGCATTATGGTGATGTCTGAGGTTGTTTAAAATTTCTTTCACTTAGGTTCCTACTAGAATATTTCTCTCATTCTTACTATTTTTAAATTTTGAAAATGTACAATAAACTATTAATTAATGAGTGTAATTAAACTAATGAGTGAACAGACACATTTACTTTCACCAGCCACAGTTCTGATAACGGGAATCACTCTTCTTTTATTCTGCAGCTAAGTAGGCACAAAGGTATTTTTTTTTTAATGTTCTAAATAGCCTCTTGCCTACTTATCTGTGGCCAGTAAGAATTGCAGCCAAGTAAGCAGGCAAGACACTAAATTCTTTCAGGCCATAAATTATGTGCAGGCAGGTAGTTTTTTTAAAAAAAAAAAATAATGAAGATAGTAACACACAGATTTTGTTCATAGTATTTTTTTTCTGGCTAAATTTTTAGATGCTACTAAGGTCACATTAAAGTTACTATTAAGTTAACATTTTGAAGATGGACAGTGATTGCCCAGCTGTTAAGCCTTTAACAGTGATGAACAATCCACCAATTACAGAAGAATCACTCATCTTTAAAAAAACAAACAGTAGAAACATTGCTACCATGCAATGAAACAAAAATAAGACTCTGGGCACATAGGAATGCTTACAAATTAATGTAGTTGGGCAGTTATTCTATGCAAACTTATGTAGGAGTAAGCTCCATCGAACACAATGGGACTTGCTGTATTTCCAAGTAAACTTGCACAGGACAGCTGGGATCCCTTTTCCATTATAATGGCCCTTTCCACATGTGGGGGGGGGGAACGGGCGAAAACACCCAAAAACAGAGCTTACCGGCAGCCAGGTAAGTCCGTCGCGACGCAGAGCAGCGCGAGCTCACTGCTCTGCAGTCCTCCAGCGTCCCAAATGGCGACTTCCGGTTGGTGGAGGCTCTCCACCAACCAGAGAAGCTCGCCAGCTGGAAGCCCGCCCCTGGCAGATCTGCAGACATGCACTTGCGCGCGCCTGCAAATCCTCGTCGGAGCCGGGCGATGGAGCAGCACGGGGCTGTGTGCTCCGTGCTTTTTAAAAACCTCGAAAAAGAGGCTTTTAAAAAACACGCAGCGCGGCTAGTTCTGGCCACTCCTGAGTGGATTCTGGTGTGGAACTACAAAAAGTAGTCCACGCCAGTCCACTCTAAGGTGTAGAAGACCTCCGTGAGAGGTCGCTCTGCACCATTACAGAAGTCCGGTGTGGAAATGGCCAATGTTTGCTTGTTTTTCTTTCTTCAGATTCTCAGTTGGGATGGATTTATCTGCTGAGTTCCATCTCACAGGGGTTCTTTTTCACCACAAAGTTTGCTCCATTCTGCTTCCAAACAATCATTGTTTAAGCTTCACAAATATGTATATATATATTTCCCTCATTTTTGAAATGCATGAATTTTTTGCTGTGAACCCACTGAATCTATTAAAGGGTATCTGCTTATTTTTGGATTGCATCCTTTGCATATTTTGTTCGGTATGCACATAGTTGTCACATACATTTTTCTTTCATTCACAGAAAATATCATAAGCTTGGAAGTATATGGAATTTTGACTGTAAATTGCATTCAGTTCCACATTGGATTTTAGAGGTGTAAATTGAATAAATCTTTGTTAAAAAGAAATTTCTCTGGAATGAACTGCTCTCCCAGTCCCTAGTTCTGAAGATATCCTTTATAACACTGGATAGGTATCTGTAGGCTGGATTCAACATGTCAGTTGAGATTAGTTCTAATGGCAGGCAATGGGATTTTAGTCATCACTAACCTGTTGCACTGATTTCAATAGGAACTAAGTTCCATCTAAATTGCTCTGGAAATCCCATATAACTTGCTGCCAACTTGAAAAACAAATAAACCATCCTATGAAATCACTGTGAACTACATAAAAGGAAGTGCAAACTATTACCTCTCCTTTCCAGAAAGAGTCTACTCAAAGTATCATTGAAATAGCTTGGAAAACTGACAAAAGACTGCCGGTGAAAGGTCACATTATGCCAATTCATTTCTAAGCATTTCAGAATCCTGATCCAAATCTCTAGAAATATTGACAGGCCTCCATCGTTCTTTTTATTTAAACATGATAGCTCAAATCTTACAGGCTAAGCAATGGATGCACTTTAACTGGGAAACAGATTTATATATTATTCAGCAAAAACAAATATATTCTCTAATATTAATCATATCACTAAGAATTAATCAAGGTTTAATTAGAAATGTACCTAAATAATTTCTGTTTCTTAGAAACACTGCTGCTGTAACTTCTACCTAATTAGATTGGTTAGAGTAAAGTTTGGCTTTGAACAGACTAATTCTACCTCCTGGGTAATAATGGCTAGCATAACAAATGTATGACACTTCTTTAATATTACATCTTCTTGTATTAGAAATTGAATTTCTATCACAGTGTGATAAAAGGCCATCAGAGATGAAAGAACAAAGAGATCAGTGAAGATTACAAACCGGAAAAGAAGTAACAAATGATCTTACATAAGTTACAGCTCTAAGTTACAGCTCTAATATGAGTAAAATATAAGCAATTACTGAAACGTAGCCTTCCTACTCATAGGTTTATTTTTTTTCCTTGAGGATTCAGTATGCATGTTACAACAAATCATGTAGATTGCCTGAATACTGGAAGGCAAAGATGTCAAAAGGCATAAAAATACAAAAGGCGTGTTGTAAGCCCTAAGCACTTTAGAGTTCTGCAATTTAATGGCAGGATCCAACCTCCAGCATCTGTGAATGGATAGCAGATGAAGAAACAAAGTCATAAGGAGCCAGGAGAACCCTTCAGAGGCAGAGAAGCAGTCTCACCTAAAAGGAATGGTGGTAGCAAGCAGGGCTATAAAGAAGAAAAGTAATTATGGACTGGATGGGAAAAGTTGTTACTCTAAAAGGTGGGGGACCTTGAAGTCTGCCAGCAGTGCCAGCATCTTCTTAGAAACTGGGGGAATTATAGATCAAAGGAGACCTGCGAGAGAGGGGATAACAGCAGGATCTTTTCATCGGTGCATACCAGTACTAACTGTAGGACTCCAATTAAAGGTTTAAACAGGGTGTTTTTGTTGGACATTAATAGACGCACAAAAGAAATCAAGCAATCTTTTAAACCACACAAAGAGAGAAGTGAGAAAAGTTGGATAGAGAGAGAGATTTCAGGTGTAGAGGGTGATATTTACAGGTCCAGAAAAAGGCTGAAGTGGTGTAACCAGTCAGACCATAGTCTAAGGGTAGTACAGAGCATGGGAATCTGGGGGCCAACATGCAGAATAACATGCCAACTTGCATCCAAAGTACTACAAAATGTCAGAGTTAGAACTGGGGTTTAAATAGCCTTTTTTCTACCCTGAAGGAGTGAGTGTTAATGGTTGCCTGGTAGAGTAAACAAAGGAGGTCTAAAATGGGCCAATTGTCTTACTTTATGGGGGGGGGGCAAAACATTGATGGGAGTCCTGATAGCCTCTTAATGTCTTGGTTTGATACAGAGGTGGATCTAGGGTGGGTCAACTGGGGCTTGTGCCCCAGATGCCAAAGTCATGGGGTGCAAAAAAGAGGAACCCCCCACCTGTCCCCCCACCACCACTGCTTCCATGCTGCTTCTGCTCACCCATTTCCCTGCCACTGCCAATTGCCCCTCTTCCTACCATCAATTGCCCCTCTCTCCACAACCATTGCTCACCCCTCCCCCCACTGCCGATCACCCCTCTCCCCACCACCGTAGATCACTCCTCTCCCTGCTATCGATTGCCACTCCTTCACTATCGATTGCCACTTCCCCCTCTATTGATCACCCCTCCCTCTCTGCCAATCACTCTTCTCCCTGCCGTTGATCAGCCCTTTTCCCTCTGCCAATTGCTCCTCTTCCCACCTTTGATCGCCCCTCTCCCCACTGTTGATCACTCATCTCCTGGTTGTCAATCACCCCTCCCCCATTTGTCAATCACCCCCTCCCCACCATAGATTGCCCCTCCCCCTGCCACACTAATCACCCCTCTCTCCACTGCCCCCCATCACCCCCCCTGCTCACCCCACCCCTTGCCCTGGGCACTGCTGAGCCTCAATCCGCCACTGGTTTGGTAAGATGAATGGTGAAGGTCTCAGTAGGAAATGAGCACAGTGGGGGCATCTGTCTGCCGTACCTGGGCAGTTTTGTTGACTGCTGTATTCAGATGTCAGATTGTTGACAGGATTACTAGAAACCTATTAACTCTGGGCTTTTCTGCCTAACTCTTCTTGACCTTATGACCTGGCCATGCTGAGACCATGCTGATCTAGCCCAGGTATACAGCCAGTGTCCTGCTTCCTGCATATTTCCCAATCGTAAGTTTTTATGTGAAAATGGTGCTTCTTGCCAATTTTGCTATCCTGCAGGATGGGATATGTAAAATCCTCTGTCACCACTGGCTAAGTGGAAAGCTGGCCCAAAGGGAAGTGTGGGAAGAGTAGTGTGTCTAAATTCTAAAGTCTTTCTTGTTTGCTCAGGTGTCTTTCCTTTTTTTTCCCCCCTGAAGGATAGGAATATGTATATTTATGAAGCCTAGATCCACAGATTTTCTACATTTCCCACTTCCACATCTAGTCCAGTATTTTGAGAGGATTTTAAAGAAACAAACCTGACCAATGGACTCATTCCTTATATGTATTCACTGGTTAAAGCATATTTATTTTCTATCCATACTTTTCAAGAGAAGGTAAACCTATCCCTCATTTTCTCCAGACTACCCTCACTTTATTTGGTGTATGTGAGGGGATTACTTCAAATGCATCATTTTCCGTTTAGGAAGCTCTGCCACAACATTTCCTGTTCTCCAGGGTATATCTTGTGTATATCTTGATTGCTGTGTGTTCAGCAATTTATGTGTGAATGTCCTTTTTAATTCGAGTTTGCCTTTGACACGCTATTGGACAAGGTTCCAAGATCCCTTGTAGGCATGTATATTCAGAACATTTATGAGTTTGTATACGTGCTCTAAGGCCACATATGATAACAACTTTCACAATAAAAGTACAAGTTGTGTACCTCCTAAGTCTTATTGGTAGGGAAAAATAACTCATAATGCACAGAAAAAATGTTAAGAATTTAAAATGAAAATGGCTAAACTGCACACAATGGGGAGATATATTTTACTCAAAAAAGAAAAGCATAAATAGGCATGCACACTGGAAAAAATGTATTAAAATGAGAATAAATTTGAAAAAGTAAAAAGGCTTACAACCTGATAGGAGACAAGGATGAGAAGAAAATACAAGTGGTCTTTGAAGACATAAATAAGAGTTAAAATAAACCAAGATAGATGATCACCTACTTAACTAGGGGTGTGAAATTATACTGTACAATGTCATTGCATGAGGAGGTTCATGTTAGTCCTCCTATTCTGAATACTGGGTCAGGGGAAGGAGGAGAATTCAAAAACTTTAATGAAATGAGAGTCTGTAGGGTATGTTGCCAAAGCTTTAGACAGTTAATGGAAGAAAAGGTATTTATGGTTAAAAACGAAGCCTCACAATCTTTCTCAATTTTTGTAAATACTCTCTTTATTGTTTCTAATACATGAAGACTCTTGTTCTATCACATTCTATGACTACTTACTCATAACAAGTAACATATAAGAAAATTAAATATTAATGTTCTTGGTAGTACAGTAACAATATTTCATAGTCTTTCACCAAATAAGCAGTGATCTTTGTTGCTTTACATTCATTACTGAGAAAATAATGACTCCACACCACTCCCACAGCCCCATCTTTCTCTAGAGAAACTCAGAAAAAATGTAGTTCTGTCTCAACAATACATACCCTGTTTTCATTTTAGGAATATACGGTTTTGGGACTGGACAGTACTGATGATAAAGTGCCTTTAACACCAAGCTCCTTTTGATGCTTAAGTCTCTTTCTGAAATGTTTCTAAAAAGCCCAATGGTCATAGGAAGCTATTGTAAAACACATACTTTTGAAAAGAAACCCTCACAATGGTTTGTGCTATTTCAAAACTTGTCCTATTCAAAAAGAAAGAAACAAATATGATCTACCTTGTTATAAAACTTTTAAGTCTAATTTATTTTAGTCATGGAAATTGTCATGGAAACTAAAACTGTTTGACTTTGGCAGGTTTTCTCCCATATATTAATGAGATACACACCATCCAACTAGATCTATCAGTCTCCTTCAATCTACTGAAATGAAAAGAAATTACTGAACAGTGAAATCATACATTTGTGTGACCCTGAATGTGTTTGGGCATCTGCATATGCTAGGTTGTTACTAGAGCATGCCTAAAATGAGTTCCAAAACAGATGCAGCCATTTCTTCAAATAAAAAAAATAAAAGAATTTTTGGTGGAAATCAAAATATTTCTGGTGAGACATGCGAAGACAGAAGGGCAGATGCTCAGACAAAAATCCTAATTGGGGATACAGAACTAGTCATGTGTTTGTCTAGACTGTGTTGAGCTGAATTTCAGATTGGGAAGTGCACTGCAAAACTTACCTCGTGGCGCCAGTTGCAGGGTGGAGCGGGAGGCAAAGATGGTTGCCCTGCTGGCCTCCTGGCTCGTAGGGTGGGTGATTTCCAGGCATGTGGGCCTCGAGGGATGGCCCTAATGCCTGGGAGGCAGCAGCCAATTGAAGCACACCTCCCACACTCTGATTGGCTGCCTTGGCTGGTTGGGTGGCAGTAGGGGATCACCTCCCCTGTGGCTACTTGGGAAGCTAGCACTCTGCATTCAGGCTGCTTGCTTCCCAGCCATTTCTGGATCTTCGTTTGTCCCATGGCGGCGGCGGCAGTGGTCGAGTGGTGGTGGTTCAGGAGGTTTGTCCTGCCGGAGGGGGAATCGGTGGAGCAGCGGTTGCTACCAAGTGACAGGTTAGCAGCGTTTTCAGCAGGTGAGAGGTGGCGCGGATTGGCAGTGAATGGCGGCAGTCCGGGACAGCGGCGGTGACAGTGGCAGTCAAGCAGTGGCGCGGGATGGTGGCCAGCTGGTGGGGCTTGCAAGCAGTGGAGCGGTGGTGCTCCTGAGCAGTGGCAGCAGTGGCGGCAGATGAGTGGTGGCAAACAAGGAGGGCAGTTGGCAGCTAGGCCAGGCAGTGGAGAGTCGGTTGGTGGGTGGGCCCCTTGGGCCTGGGGGGTTCAGGCTGCCTGGGCGGTGGGGGTTGCAACCATTCAGTTGTTCTGGGGGTGATAAGGAGTGGCATTTGGTTGGACTGGGGCCTTAGAAGCTCTGGTCTGTTCCATCTGGGCCATTGCTTGGGGCCCAGGCCACGGTGCAGCATGGTGCACTGCGCTTTGAGTCAGCCTTCACGCCCCCATAATTCTGGCTGCCCCCCTCCCCTGGCAGCACGGTCCTTCACCCCGTGTCCCGGCCACCACCACCTCTCTTCTCTTCTTCATGCCTGTCCTCCCCTTGGGCCTGGTCCCTGCTGTCGCTGCAGCTCCAGGGAGCATGCCTCCCAAGCGTGCACCTCCTGCACAGGAGCCTCTGCCTTGCACTCAGAGCCAGAAGGGGTGGCAGAGGAAATCCTGGGCCAGCCTGGCCCCGGCCTCCAGGCAGGCCTGCTCCGTGGAGTCAGCCGGGTGCTCCTCAGACTCTGCAAGGGACTCTGCCCCATGCAGCATAGCAGTCTTGGCAGGTCTCACTCAGACAATAGAGTTATTGGCCAAGAAAGTGCAACGGCTGGAGACGCGGCCTGTGCCTGCCTCCCAGCCCCTTGAAGCCCAGGGTGAGGCTGCTGCACCTTCTGTACAACCATGGGTTCGACAGGGCCGTCAGCAGCGATCACCATCTTCGTCACCCCCCAGCACCTCATCCTCATCAGATTCCAGCTCTGCATCCTCTAGCCTGGAGTGGTATGGTAGGAGGAGGAAGAGGAGTGAGAACAAGCAGCACAGAAGGAAGAGCAGAGGGGACTCAGAAAACCGTGGGGCATGGGGTGAGTCGTCAGCCGACAGGCTGTGGGCACCAGAATACTGGAAGGCTGCAGTACATGTGCCTGAGCTGTCTGTGTGGGCCATCCGCAGGTGTTTGGGCGAGAATCAGGAGGGCATCAGGCCCAGGGCCATGTGGGATGGCACATCTGGGACCAAAGGGGGCCCCTCTTGCTACCTTTGGGGATCACAAGGATCCCCGAGGGATCCATTTAGACAGAAAGACTAGGAAGCATATTCTGGATGGCTATTATGTGGATGTTTTTTCTCTCCTCAAGCCTGAGGGAGAGGAGAGATGAGTATCCAAATCCAGAAAAAAGCATAGAAAGGAGGAAAAAAAACGAGTTGGCTGAATGCTCATTCAGCAACTGGCTGGCGGGGTATAATGTTTTCGTGGGGGTAGTCTCGGAGGCATACACTGAAAGAGGTTGGTACCCTTCCAACCATTTGGGTAATATCCTCAAGGCTAGGTCTCTGGCAGGTGAGTTGGTAGCCATCAAATATGACTGCTCCTTCCACAAGCGGGCCTCGCAGAGTGAGTCCACACATTGGGACCTGATCAATGACAAACTCTGGCTTGTGATCATTGGCCCTGACATCAGGGGCAGAGCAGAAGGTAATACGCTTTTTCGTGGGCAGGGGAAAAAGGATTCAGGCAACTGATGTGCTGGGAGTTCAACCAGGGCAAGTGTCAATGGGCTCAGTGCAAGTTTGAACACAGCTACGAAGGTTGCCTGGGCTCCCATCCCAGGGTGTCCCACCCTTGTCACAGGGGAACCCAGTTCTAACCAATCAGGCCATGGTGGTGGCAACCAACCCAGTAGGAAGCATGGTCCCCTGTCTGCTCCCCCCGGCAGCAGTGCAGGGACACCAGGCATTAGTTTCACCCCCTCCCATTCACCAGTCTGCCTGCCTGCGCTCCGCCCCCTTCTGGTGCTTTATCTGGACCAGAGGGCAGTGCATTTCATTGAGTGTGGATTCATGGTGGGCTTCCACATCCCGGCCATGGGGCCTCAGTTAGCCTTCGAGGCTAGCAACTTGAAATCAGCCCGTGATCTTCCACAGGTGGTTGCCAACAAAATTGCTAAGGAGGTGCAGGTGGGCAGGGTGGTGGGCTCCTTCTCCTCTCCACCTATGCCTAATCTCAGGGTGTCTTCCTTCAGCGTGGTCCCCAAAAAGGCCCCCGGTAAGTTCAGGCTCATTCATAACCTGTCCTTCCCGAAGGGTTCGTCTGTTAACAATGCCATTCCCTGTGACCTTTGTTCAGTTTGTTATTCCTCTTTTGATCAGCCCGTCAGCCTGGTGAGGTCATGCAGACAGGGGGCGCTCATGGCCAAGTGTGATATCCAGTCTGCCTTCAGGCTACTTCTGGTTCATCTGGATGATTACTGTCTCCTGAGATTCAAATTTGGTGGGTTTTGGTACTACAATAGGGTCATGCCTATGGGGTGCGCTGTCAGTTGTGCAGGTTTTGAAACCTTTAGCACCTTCTTGGAATGGGCAGTCAAGCGCTAGGCAGGATCCTCCCTGGTCACCCATCACCTAGACTATTTTCTGTTTGTGGGGAAGAGCGGGTCAGGGGATTGTGTCAAATTGTTGGAGGTTTTCCAAGAATTGGCATATGAGCTCGGGGTTCCATTGGCACAGGAAAAGACAGAAGGCCTTTCCACATTGCTTTCCTATTTGGGCATCCAGCTTGACTCGGTCCAGGGAGTGTCCTGCCTGCCAGCTGACAAGCTGGTGGGCATCAAGGAGCTTATCGCTTCCTTCATGGAGCGGAATAAGGCCTCCTTGAAGGAGGTACAGACCTTGCTGGGGCACCTCAACTTTGCCTGCAGGGTCGTGCCACTGGGAGGGCTTTCTGTGCTAGGCTAGCGAGAATTATATTGGGTGTGAAGGCCCCTCATCATCGCATCCGCATCACCAGGGGTGTGAAGGAGGACCTTGGGGTTTGGCTTTCCTTCCTTGAAAATTTCAATGGGGTGTCAGTTTGGTAGGACAGATTCGAGCCCAGTCAGGCACTCTGGATTCGGTCCGATGCAGCTGGGTCAGTTGGTTTTGGAGTTTTCTTTCAAGGACACTGATGTGCTAGGCATTGGCAGCAGGCATGGTTGGCAGGAGATGTGGTTAGGGACCTCACTGCTTTGGAATTTTTTCTGATCCTGGTAGCAGTTTCCATTTGGTCTGAGGAGCTCAGCAATAAGAAGGTCTGCTTTTGGTGTAACAATCGGGCGGTGGCGGCTGTCATCAATCGCCAGTTGTCTAAGTCCAACACAGTTATGAGACTGGTTAGGAGGTTCGTTCTTGTCTCCTTGTCTGCTAACATATCCTTATCAGCTAGATTTGTTCCAGGGCTGGACAATGCGATTGCAGGCTCTTTGTCTCACTTCCAGGAAGAGAAGTTTCAATCTTTGGCCCCAGAAGCAAACCCCATGCCAGTAGCATTCCCAGAGGAGCTCTGGGACCTTGGGAATGACAAGTAATGGAAGGGTTGTTCCAGTCCATTGTGCCAGCACCTTTCAGGCTTACCACAAGGCATGCAGCAGGTTCCAGGACTTTCGTTGGCTCCAGGGGTATCGTATTGTGGGCAAGATCCCTGAGCGGCACGTTTTGCATTTCATGGCTCACTTATGGGACCAAAGACTTTCTCCCCGTTCTCTTGCAGCTCATCTGGCTGACATCTCCTTCTTCTGCAAGAGATCTGTGGGGCGATCTCTGTGCATCTTTCTGGGTCAGAATGGTGCTGGTGGGCTGGGGGTGCTCGCCTCCCCATTCCATGGACACAAGGCGGCCAATTTCATACAACCTGCTTGGATACTTGAGCCAGTCCCTGCTCGGAGTTTGCCATTCCCACTTTGAAGTGGCACTGTTCAGGGCTGCTTTCACCATTGCATTCTTTGGAGCGTTCAGCGTGGGCAAGCTTGTGTGTAGCTCCAAGAAGGATGCATCCAATAGGGCATTCTTGGTTGGAGATGCCGCCTTCCATGAGTCTTCTCTCACCTTGTGGGTAAGGTGCTCGAAGAATGACCAGCAGGGGCAGGGGACAATGGTGTGGTTCCATGCATGGTGTGGGAATGGCCCTTGCCTGGTTAAGGCATTGACCAGGTACCTGCATTTGAGGCCCAAAGGACCGGGCCCCTTGTTCATCCACCAGGATCGCACCACGTTGCCAAGGATCCAGTTCGTGGCCATCCTACAGGCGGCCCTGGCCTGCCTTGGGCTACCTCCCACACAGTTTGGGAGTCACTCTTTTTGGATCGGGGTTGCTACTATGGCTTTGGAATGGAGTCTGTCGGATGGGAACGTAATGAGGGTGGGGAAGTGGAGATCCAGGGCCTTTGCGGGTTACATCAGGTTTGAATTAAAACTCTGAGCTTCCCACACTGGCCTTCATCCATGGCCTTCATCCATGTGGGGCCAGAGGGGGAGGGCGTTCCTGGCCCAAAACAACTCTTTATTGGCTGCAGCTGCAGGGTTGGCGTTAGGCAGTCCTATTGCTACATGATGGTCACATGGGTCTTGGATCCAGGTGATTGGGGCCAATGGCCTTTGGGCAAGGTTCATTGGCCCTTTGCAGTTTGGAAGAGGGTGCAAGGCAGCAGCAAGCATGTCCAGCTTGGGGGGACATACCTTGCTTGCACCTCCTGGTGACAGGGGTTCCGCCATGGGATCCCCTGATGGCCAATTGTGATTCCGGCACCTGGTCGATAGCCTGGGTACATCGGTCAGCAACGGGCTGATTGATGCAAGGATCCAGACCCATGTTTGGCCATCCGATGGTATGCTGTAGCCAATAAAGTTGTGGCCTTTGTTTCTCAATGTTTGTGTGTGTTTCATTCTGTAGCCTTATCGCCCCTACCCAAGCAAGTAGATCTTTATAAATCCTTGTAGCAGTTGCCAGACATTCATTCAATATGTACTCTCCTACTCACTTCCAGTGATGGTCCCTATGCATAATTCTCTGATTGGCAATTGTAAACATATAAGAAAGAGACTTGGTGCCTTTCTGCACCACCTTGTTATAGTGCTATTATTCCACTTTAAACCTCGAGTACAATTATGGGGATTTTAGTTTACTGAGGCCAAAGACCTCTCTGGCTGATAATTCTAAATGCCCTTCCCTAGCCTGCAAACCCCAGGATTCCACAGGATGTTGAAAGTGGAATAATAACACTATAACATTGTACTGTGGAATGGTCCTTGGGTCGGAGTTAAACACACTTAATATTTTACGTTATCTTTTTTATTATTTGTGTGTCTGAGGAATCAACATATACAGTTGGCTGTTCACATTTGCTACTGTTAGGAGCAGGGGCCCACGCAAAAGTGGAAAAATTGCAAATATCAAAATATGTGTTTATCTGTGGGAAGTGGGTGAGGCATACCGGGGAGAGTGAGCACCCAGGCTCCAAACCGGGTCAGCAAAAGGGGAGGGAAAGGGGGTGGGTTGGCATGGTGTCCCTATGCTCCTTCCCTCTTGCCCATTTCCTTCTTTGGGTGGGGGGCACCGAGAGAGAGTTTGTGGTGCTGAGAAATTGGGCTGCAAGCCATCCTTGTCTAGCCAAGCAGTGGCTAGTGGAGGAGGAGGACCACAGGCAAGTTTTTAAAGGAATTAGCAGCTTGATTGGAGCCACTGAGAGGGAAGGTTCCCCTGAAAAAGAAATGTCTGAGATGAAGGGGTTGGAAAAACTTGCATATTATCAAATCCGTGAATGTGAAGCCTGTAGATATGGAGGGCTGACTGTATAACAGGACACCTTGGTGAAAATTAAAGAGAAGAGCCAATTTGTTTCTTCCAATAATAATGTGAATTTAATAAATCATGATCTTTTACATGACATTTTCAACATTTTAAACCTTAGCTCTTTTCTAAGAAAAAAACCTATACTGCTGATTGCCATCAAGTCACATGCCTCCCAATGCAACGATACATTGTTAACTATTACAGAGTTTGAAAAAGGTATGTAAAAATCAGAACCCTGACAAAAAATATATTTTACAGCAAGAAAGGGAACCCGCTTACGGAATTTCTAAACTAAAGTTTCATATATTTTAAGTGAAGAAACTTGCATATAATTTGACAGGTTAAAATAGATTCATTGTAATCTGTACATTAACAGAATCTTAAAAGCATACAAGTAAAAGTCTAGTGAAAGAAAAGACTATCAGAAGAACACACAGACATACTCATACATACACCTGCTAGCAAACCAAGAGTCACTGGACTTGTATAAGATAAATGCTTTACAAGTGATTTAGAGGAGGCAGAGATATTTTCAAAATGTTGCAGGAGTGATTTGTATCTACGCTCACAGATGAAAGATTAGAACCAACCAATAGATCAATGGCAGTCTGTCACCAGTACCAGATGGTATTCTGATGGGACTTGCATGGATTGTTGAAGGATTGTGTTTGGAATGTACCACACAACTGAAAGGTAGCTAATGCAGTGCTGTGTAAAAAAAGACCCAAGATTTATAGTGTAAACTGAATTCTTGAGATTGATTATCCAAATTAAATGGATCTCAAGGTTTACACAGGTGGTATACTGTAAATTCTTTGCAGTTTATTTGCTCCATAGTAACATAAATGTTCTCTTTGTGCCAGTTTAAAAACTTATAATTAACTACAGGTCAGCACTGCTCTTTGGGAAATGAATAGCAAAACAGATTGTGTACGTTTGTGCTTAGACAGACAGCATGTTTGTTAATTAGAAATAAAATATAATGGCTTGGACCCTAACTAGGCTTCTGCAGACTGAAACGCCTTCTGTTCCCTGACAAGAGTAAGAAACAGCCAAAGATACAAGTGACAGAAGGGAGGAGGTAATTGTTGTCACAACTCCCACACCCACACAACGCTTTGTGGGGAGAAGAGGGTGACAAGGAGCTGAAGGGAGAAGGGTTATTTGTGAATGTACCCTCTTCCCTGCTGATGGGAGCATCTTTTGCGTAAAACAATGGAAGTAGGGAAGGACACAGGCAAAATATATAATTCTGCAAGTTAGACATGGTTCCCAAAAAAAGCATTAAAAAGGCGTTAGCCATTGTCCTCCATGTCATGCAAGTGTATTAACCATGGTTTGAACAGGCAAGCCCTCAGAAACTCCTTAGTATAGACAACCAATTACAGTCCACTTATGTAACATATGGGCTAGGTAGCTTAGCCCATTGGATGTTAGATCCAAAAGAAAGGTCCTGTAATCTTGAAGTTGTTCAAAGGGAAACAGAATTAAGATGGAGAGGAATGGAGCTGCTGTTTCCGAGATATTTGGAATTACTTCTTCCAAGAGGCCCATAGCAGAAAAGCCACTATGCACTCTAGAGCCTTGCCCCCAAACAGCTGGTCTTCCATATAAAAGCTGGTCTTCCATATAAAAACTCAGGGTGCCCAACTTTTTCTGGCAATTCAGTCATGGAAGGAATCTCAGTATAAATCAAGCTCAGTATATACTGATTTATAACTTAGGCATTCTATTCTAGTGGGCACACCCATGGTACACAGTGAGCACACATATAGCTCTATTATATGTGAATTTATTTATGGGTGAACAAGAAGAAAACATCCTCAGGTTATCCAAATACAGCCCATTTGTATGAAGGAAATATACTGGTGACATTTTTACAATATGAACCATCAGTAGAGAAAATTTAGAATAGTTTACTAAAACCATGGTACATCCTACTGTCAAATTCACCTACAATCAGTGGCATAGCTTGGCACAAGTGGGGAGGGGGTGGGGGCAGGTGGAGACAGAGGGGTGTGATTTAGGTGACAGTGCGTGTGGGTGGGGTGACGGTGTGGGGGGCCAGGCAAGAAGCAGTGGCGCCCCCCAAAAACAATGCCACCCAGAGAGCACTGCTCCCTTACCCCCTGTCCCTAAGTCACTGCCTACAATATTACTGTATCCACAGATCATTTTTCTAGATTTTATTTTCCTAATCATTACTCAGAATGGGATAGTTACATATTTTTTATCATAAACCAATAGATTTTCGTACTGATTTCAACCTGGAATGCCTACTATCATACACATATTTATCCAAAAACCAATACAAAACAAAAAAACCCTCAAGAGTAAATGTGTATGTAACAATTATATTATTTACCAGTAAAGAATGCATGAACTAAAACACCATCCACTTGAAAAACAGGATCTATCTCATAGACCATGACCACTAGATATTCACCTCCAGAAAGAAAAAGCAAAAACAGAGATGGTTGTGTGCCTTTTGTGGCTAATATCTGCCCATCATCCCTGAATTGCCATTTGTCATTTGGGGAAAGCTATCATTTGCTGGCTAATGAACCACATCTTACAAAAGTTATTAATAAGATCCTATCATTTTTATCTGTTAGCCACTTAATCTAAAGATAATGCTGGTGAGATACAATATCAAAGTACAAACAGAAAATCATTCCTTACAGCACCCAAGCATTTATCACATGTTCATATCTGTGTGAAACAGCAGCATTGATAAAATCTATTATCAATGAGGTATATACAACTTATTATTCCATCAATGTTATATATACGTCTGTGTATGTGTATACGTTATGTCTCTGTGTGTAACTGTGTCTGTGTATATAAATTAAATGCCAGCACCTTGGGTGCAACATACCATATGCCTAAAAGGTGCTTTTGTGTGCTTGGGGAACTTTGGGAGTGATTTTTCAGGAATGTTTCACCCAGAAACTGCATCAAAAAGGAGAGTTGGGATGTTGGGTAACTAATGAAGGCCTTCTGTGGCCATGAAAGTGGGGTTCCTGGGGGGGAATGAGGACCAAAACCTGCACTTTCCTCCCTTCTGACGTAGAGGATAACACCATTCTTGCCACCAACACTTTCCTATGATTTTCATGCTCTGATCTTGGACATTTTATAACTGGAGGCTGTTCATTACTCTAATTCCAACCACCATTACCAAAGAAGGTAGAAGATGAAATTTCTGATTCGTGGTAATCAATTGTTTATTCTGAATTCTGTTGGTGGATATAACTATGCTAATGTAACTAGCAGCACAGCAAGAGTAGCCAAGGCCATAACAGTGACTAGGGGAGGACATAGAACAAAAGCCTTAGGACAGAACACTGTCCTGTTTATTCCTGAACCGTTTAAGAGGTGGCAGAGCAGCTTTCATCTCCATCATCACTAACAGGATATTTTGGGAATCCTTGCCATTTTTCTGTCTTTTCAATATTCATAGAATCATAGAATCATAGAAATGTAGAGTTGGAAGAGACCACATGGGCCATCCAGTCCAACCCCCTGCCATGCAGGAACACCCTCAAAGCACTCCCGACAGATGGCCATCCAGCCTCTGCTTAAAAACCTCCAAAGAAGGAGACTCCACCACACTCTGAGGCAGCATATTCCACTGCTGGACAGCCCTGACCATCAAGAAGTTCTTCCTGAGGTTCAGGTGGAATCTCCTTTCCTGCAGCTTGAATCTATTGCTCCTTCTCCTGGTCTCTGGAGCAGCAGAAAACAAGCCCTCTCCTTCCTCTACGTGGCATCCCTTCAAATATTTAAACATGGCTATCATGTCCCCTCTTAACCTTCTCTTCTGTAGACTGAACATACCCAGCTCTCTAAGTCTATCCTCACAGGGCATGTCTTCCAGGCCTCTCACCATTTTGGTTGCCCTCCTCTGGACCTGCTCCAGCCCAACCATGTCCTTCTTGAATTGGAGTGCCCAGAACTGGACACAGTATTCAAGATGAGGTCTAACCAAAGCAGAGTAGAGTGGTACCAGTACCTCCCTCGATCTAGACACCATACTCCTATTGATGCAGCCGAGAATTGCATTGGCTTTCTTGGCTGCCACATCACACTGCCGACTCATGTTCAGCTTGTGGTCTATTAAGACTCCTAGATCCCTTTCACACGTACTGCTATCCAGCCACGTGTTCCCCATCCTATATTTCTGTATTCCATTTTTTCTACTTAAGTGTAGGACCTTACACTTCTCTCTGTTGAATTTCACGTTGTTAGCTTTGGCCCAGCTCTCCAATCTGTCCAGGTCATTTTGTCCAGGTCATTTTGAATTTTGATCCTGTCCTCTGTCCTTCATTTTAAAAAGTTAGCATATAGAACCCAAAACATGAGTTTCTGGCATCAGATCACCATGAATTAGATGAGGCAGGGAAGTTACCAAATGTATCTAGGAACCTTAGTATGAAGCAAGATCACAGTGATAAGAATCAGGATCGTGGTTATGAGGAGGAGGAGGATGTTTGCATTTTTAAGGTATGATTGTGAAGAAAAGAAACATACAGGAAATAGGGGGACAAAGAAAAGGGATGAGGTGCATAGGAACATGAGTGTGAACATAAGCTAGGCATAATAGAATTTCTGTTTAATTGTTGTCATAGGATCATTGAATCATAGAATTAGGAGCAGCTATAAGGGCCATCTAGTCCAATTCTTTGCCATGCAGGAATGTGTAGGGTGGTGGTGATGGGATTAAAGTTGCCTGTCAACTTATGGCAATCCCTTAAATTTCACAGGGTTTTCTTAGGCAAAGCATACTCTGACGTGGCCTTGCCAGTTCCTTCATCTGAAATATAGCCTATAGCAACTGTTGTTCATTGGCAATCTCCCATCCTGGTATTAACCAGAGCTGATCCTGCTTCTGAAATCAGATGGAATCTGGGGATTCCAGGATATTCAGGCCCCATGCAGGAATACAATACAAAAATACAATAAAAAAAAAACTTTTGTAATTTAAAAAAGTTTAAAGTTAAGTTTAAAAGTGAAAGGTCCAGTTAAAAAAAAGCTTTTCCAACCTTTACAGATAAGACTTTAGCTAATTATTTATTTTAGGCCCTTTCTGCACAAGGCGAGTGAATTGCTCCGTGGCATTACTTACCCTTTCTTCTTGGGTCCGAAGTAAAGCAGATTTTCCCTTGAGCCCTTCCGCAGGGCCCCTCCATTAGTCCAGGGCGAACCAGAGCAGTGCGAGGTCTTTAGGTCCGCACTGTTCTGGCTGAAAATGGCGGCTTCCTGTGGCTTCCGGCTGAAAGTGGCAGCTTTGTGGGTCCGGACCAACTGCTGACACTGGCCATGTCCATAGCCTGCCCTCTGCTGATCGCAGGCTCGCATTGGTGCAAGCCTGCGCATCTGCACAGGTAAGCAGGAACACAATGGTGCATTCCAGAAAATTGAAAGACCAGATTTTTCCAGTCTTTATTTAGCGCGCTGGAGGACCACTTGGGGGCAGTTTGGATAGGAACTAAGGTGCGGAACTAAGTTAAATAGTCCACACTAGTCTGATCCAAGGTGCGGATGACCTCCATGCCAGGACGCCTTGGTCCGTTTTAACATCCACGTGCGGAAAGGGACTTAGACTATTGTAAGCTGCTTTGGGTCAGCTGCAGGAGAAAAGTGGGGACACACAATGTATGTAGGAATGAATCAAAAATTAATAAATATAATAGGAATATACATTGATATAAGCTGACCATATTTACAAAAATATATTTTTTGAAGTTGACACCTGTAATAAAACCATTCATGCTTAGCTAATGTGGTACAATCTCTTGGCCATTGAACAATAGATGGTTAATGTTCAAAGTTTCCAGCACTGAAGTATGAGTCTTTTTGCAGCAGTAAAAGCACACAAATTCTTACAGTGTTGACCTTCAGTTAAATTCCACATTGCAGGAATATCATTTAAAAGAAAGCATGCATCTACACTTGCCAAAGATGCTTCTAATGCAAAGTTCTAACGCAAAGTTGACTCCTACCAAAAAGGAGGAGCCGCTGAACACACTAACCCACCAACATGTTATATCACAAGAAAGCATTAGATGAATTACATCATCAATATTTAGCTGAAGCGGACAGTTCTTACTTAAAAAGCACTTAGAATGCATAATGATGTCCAGTATTCCCAAAACAGCATTTTCTTTTCTTGTTCAAATGTAATCTTAGAACTAAAGAGATACAGTATTTACTACTGTACTTGAAGAGCTTCTGTGTTACTTGACATTTTGCAGTTGAGGTTCATTAATATAATCATCATCCATTGCCAGTGTCTCCAGATCTATATCCTATCCTTAAAAACACCTATATATGGTTGCTCATCTGCGTTACAAAAGGAGCACTGATATAATGAGAAACACAAGTGAATCAAAACAGAGTTTTCTTGTATTCTGAACTCTAATTCTAGAATCAGAACATTAGCTTGCCCCAAAAGACATAATGTACTATGTATTTCCCATTTTAATTTTGGTATTAGATACCACAATTAGATACAGATACCCGTAAGAGAAATAATTAAAATAATGACTGTTCCATGATGTTGTGGGTTTCACATCCAACATAGACAGTTACCATGAAATGTTATGCGATAAACGAGTGATTAAACAGTAATAAAAAATGTGAAATCTATTAGGATGAAAATCCTGCTCAGCTTCTCTCAAGCCACTTTGAGTCCTTACCAGGTAAAAAAGCAGAAGCAACAACAATAAACAATAATAATAATAATAGCAGTTCCAGTAACTTTAATCAAATTATAATTTTAACCATCTAGTCATGCTGCTAAAAACAAACCCTGTACTATATTCCAGTGGCCTCCTACCATGGCGGATTTGAACCCTGGTATTCCCAAATTCTATCCAATACTCAAACTACTACACCATTCTGGTACAATTTTATTCTGGAGTGTAGCTCTTAATAATTTGACAATAAATTGATTGAGTGAGTGCATGATAAATTGATCGCAGTCATGAACAGCCTCTGGTTATTTCTGGTTACTCATTCTAGCCCAGTGGGACAAACAGAAAACTTCCTTTTCAAAGCATATTAGTCTTTAAAATGCTCCTAGACTCTCTGTTATTTAGAGGATACTATTGTAATGGAGCTAACCTGGGATTTTACCTTAGATTTAGCATCAGAAGGAATGTCTGTTACAACCACCATAGTCTTGTTCATGTGTATGCCAGCATGCATCTCTTGTGTTTTCAAACTTACTGGATGCCATTTTTGTTACAGGTGGTCACACTTCTTTAGATTGTTTCTTATTGCTTCCACAGTGCTAGTCAATCAGACAACATGGAAGACCTCTCCCTTTTCTTCTATCTTTTCAGCTCTCTCTCTAGCCCTCCCTCCCTTTGTTTCTTCTTTCCAGTCACATGTGCTGCAATGAGTCAGATGAGTTCAGGGGCTTGGCTGGAGCTATTAAGCCTTTTTAAAACTAACAGTTTCCATACATGTTAGACTCCTACCAATCCTAAGCAGCAATCATGTTATGGGCTTTGTATTCCATCTGGGATAAAGATCCAGGTTGGGGGAAAATAACATTAAAATGACAAAAAGGGAACTTTTGTCTTTTGTCCTATTTCAGCAGGCATTTTCTATACTGGGAAGAAAGGTGATGGTTATTTTAATTGTGATTGTTTGATGTTTTTAATATGTATTGTAATTTTGTTTTAATTAGTACTGTTGTTTGATATGTGTTTTAACTTTTATATGTTATAGTTTTAACTATGTTTTCTTTCTAAACTACTTTGGAAACTGTTTCAGTCAATGCAATCAGTTAATGACAATTAACTATTAGTAATTACACATTTCCCTCTTAACTGCTAATGTTAAACATTACCCAATTAATGTTCAAACCTAACATTCCAAACTCTGAATTTCCTTTATCAAGTAGTCAATCTTCTGTGACATTTATCTCACAAGAAACTTTCCATGAAGACCATTGGCCAACCCACCTCAGGCTTCTCATAATTCCTCATAATGTGTAGATTACAGTACTAAGACTGAGCTTCCAGGGGGCTTATTTTGGCTTATAATGTCTCATTAATGTTTGCACAGACATTATGTCTAAATTTTTTTCTTAGCAACCCTGACTCAAATAAGGATATTATCCATCAATGTTTGGACTACAGGTGTTTTAATACGAATAAGTTCCATATCTCTAGTCACTGCCTTAAGAAATGAGTATGAATCTTCTTACTTCCTTAAGTCTCATCACACCAAGTTGAGGCTCAGACTGGATTTTTGTGAGGCTGACTTTTCTTTCTATCTGTCTCCTCTTTTGCCACCATCACATTAAACTGGACAGAATTACTTAATTTTTTAAAAAATCTTTGTAGAATTCACAGAAGTGAAGAAATGGGATTAAAAGAAACAGTAGAAATGGTGTAAACAAAAGCAGAGTCTAATTAGAGTGCTGACTTGATTAGAAGATGCTTAACTGATTTTTCAGTTTGTGATGATTCTGCAGTCATTTCCACAAATGATTTTATTCCACATGTATGCATTCTGTGTTAGATTCCACCCTGACACTAAATGTCTACAAACAAAACTGCTTTTGCACTTGTGTAATGACAGTGAAAAACTTTCTAGTGGAAATCCCTACCCCTACCCCCAGATATGATATGAACAATATGATTCTGGTGTCCGAGATCCTGGCAAGCTCAAAATGACTGCAACACCTGTAAGTGATGTCTACTTTCTCTCCTAATTTAATTCTAAACTTCCCAGTCCATTTGGTCCTACTTCAACAATACGTCTGTCTGAATCTATCTCTGTCTCCTTTACATGTCTTTGAAACAGTCCTTTAACCTCTTATTCACTCTTATACAGCCATTACCTATATATCAAGGGAAATCAAGAAAAAAAGCAGTATCCCTAATCATATAGACAAGTCTACACAAAAACAGTTTATATGCAAATACAGTCTCTTCAGATACTCTAGTGTCCTATAATATTTTCATTTGTACAGTGAGCTTGTTGTCCACGAAAGCTTAATATGAGACTTAGCTATAGAATATGAAATTTAACTGAAAGTCAAACTTAAGATAATTAACCAAGAATGCAGATCAAATAAACCAATCACTACTCATGGCATTTAGCATCAATATATGGTACAAAATCATGACAAATTGATTTCCAGGATAAAGACTAACTTGATAACAAACGTTCAAGAAACTTTTACAGACAATCAGTACCAAGATTTGTTACTTGTTTGACCTGGAGAATCATATTTTCCTCTACCCCACCTTGTATGCATCTCATTTCAGCTCCCTGAGCCACTAGCTGTAAGACACAATATGTTCAGCATTTGGAGGTGTTTTGGGGAATAAAAATTGGCAGGGACCTTGAAAATGAGGCAGGCGGACAGATGATACCAAAGTCAGTCTGAAGTTTGAACATATAGTGAAATGGAAAGAGCACATGGTATTCATCAGCAACAAATTCTTAGACTGAGAGAAGGAAACCAATTCATGCATTCTTATATTTGTAAATCTTTTTATATATTTATGCATCATTTCATCCCTGCTGCTTAGAATTCAAGATAGTTCCCAGAAGGTCTCATATCAAGGCTTGGACTACTCTATTTATCTATTGCAAAGTGGATGTATTGTGCAGTTTCAGCCAGTGGGGAGGTCCTGCATCATAATAATCCTGCATCATAATAATCTAATTCATGTTCCACAAATCCATCTGTGTTTATTTCTGGGAGGTGTGCTCTTCTCAGTCTGTCGAGTATTTTACCACAAGATGTGGGTGACTTGGGGTCCATCTGCGATGCCAGTACCTCCGTGAAATGGTAAGGAATATTAGCTTAAAGAGGAGACCTGTGTTGGGGGGGTAACCTAATAAGATCTTTTAAACCTATATTTATCTGTACTAGTGCAGGCAAGAACCAGGCAGAGATCCAAAAAGTAATCTTAAGGTGGTTTATTAGGGAAATTGCAGTCACACACACAAGATCCAAGCAAGCACACATTCATACAAGGCTAACTAAAGGCAAAGGTAGACAGCTTGGATAGCGGGATTTTCAGGGAGAAGTGGGTGATATTTACCAATCCGGAAGAACAGCAAAGAAGCAGTAATGTGACTTAGACACAAATCTAAGGCAGTACACATTCAGGAATTAGAATGGCAGAATGGCAACCAGCAATCAGTGTACTATGAGTTGACTGACCAAAAACTGGGGTTTAAATATTATATTTCTGCCTGGAGGACTGGGGTGTTAACGGCTGTCTGGTAGAATAAACAATAGAGTTCTAAGAGTGGACAGTGGGGTCTGGAATGAGCTAATGGTCTTAGCATTACGTGACAAAGTGCTAATGGTAGTCCTGATAGCTTGGTACTTGGACATGTGTGGGGACAAAAAGAAAGTTTGTTTGGTCAGAGGGAGAGTAGTTAAGAAAATCAGTTGTCTTGTGAGAATTTTCCAGATGCTATTGTCTCGAAGAGGCTGAGTCATCAGAAGCTAATTGCAAGTTCCCTATTCCTTGAGTTTAATGGTGATTTATTGTGACTGGCTCTGCATGGAGGTCTCTTCTGACCTATATTGCAATGCACGTATTCAGCCAGTCTCTTCCTCTTATCCAGTATGGCCATACAGCCAAAGTTGGGTCTAATTTATATTTAATATATTTTATATTTAATGTATTTTGCCAATTAAACCATATTTTTGACAATTAAACCATTTCAAATCACGGGGATGAATGACCTGTAACAAGCAATTGGAAGAGTTTTCTTGGGTAGTGTGATAGATGCTGCTGCTGTGATTGAGGAGCAACTGATTGTGCCTGGGACTGAGCCAGTGAGTGGGATAGATGATGCCTTTGAGATCGAGGAGCAACTGATTGTGCCAAGGACTGGGACAGTGAGTGAGCAAGTCAACCTGCAAACATCCCCTGCACTGGAAGGTCAAACAGAGACAGAGTTGCCCCAGCCAGCTCATGATGGAGAGGGAACCAGCAGTGATGCAGAGGAGTGGCAGCCACCTGTGCATCAGCCCTCAATCACGAAGAAGGCTGAAATAGGCTGCTCAGAGGGAGGCTGCACAGACTAGGTTGAGGAAACAATAACAAGCAGCACCTGTTCACACTGGCTACTTAAGTCTGCTGGCATGGCTGCTCTTTGCTTGCAGCAAATTACTAGCAAGCCCTCACGACCTTCATGTCTCCTGCTCCCTGAAATCCTCTGGACAGATCTCTGCCTCCTGAACCTTTGGACTGGACCTTGACCTGGCTTGGTTTGTGTTTTCCTGGTATTTGGTATATCCAGAAGAGTCTGGAGAGCCCTGAAAGTATTCCTGACCTCCCTTCTCCCTTGCTGGCTGCAGCTCAGCAGGGAGAGATTCCTGTCAGGTAGTATTTTGTACTCACACAATAGATCTGGAGTCTCAACACACTCTTTTAGCAGAACATAGCAAATGTGGTTTTTTAAATAGTCTCTAATGGCTTGAACATATAATCCAAAGGTGATTAGATTAGATTGTACATCTAATCCAAAGGGGAACTGATAGAATCATTCTGATTGCAACAATACTGCTAGCAAATCCTTCTCTATCTGTGCATACCTCCTTTCTGTTTGAATTATTGCCCTGTTGATGTATAGGTTTTGCATCAAATCTACTTTGAGACCTCCCCCTGAAGCATCACATTGAAATGCCAGTGTTGGAGCTTTACTAATGAATCCTTTAATTATTTGGAATCCTCCTGTTGGTTCCCATTTCCAGACTTTGTGTTAGCAACTTCAGTGGCTCACAAGTATCAGGCAAACATAGATACAATTGAAGAAACAGCTGATCATCCCAATAAGATACTGTACTCTTTTGTGGAACTCCATAGTAGCCTTCACTGAGGTTGCTCTTAAGTCCTTTGATGGCAACCAGTGCCCAAGATAGGGTATTTCTGCTGTTCTCACCTGTATTTTGTCAGCATTCAGTAGGGGTGTAATTCTTCATTAAATTTCTTCTCTTAAATAGTGATGAGTAATTCCCTCCCATTGTGAGAAAGTCTTCAGAAACCATGAAGTTTTTGAAGGCTGTTCACAATTCAGGATTTATTCTGCACAAACCTCAGACATGGTTGTTTTGTGCAGAAAACAATATTTTCTGCATGGAAAACAGTATTTTTAACACAGAAATATTAATTACTAATAATATTAACACAGAAAGTGCTGTTTTCTATGCATATCCACCTCATAATATTTTTTTCTGCAGGAAATAATATTCCAGCATAAAAATATAAACAGAAAATATTATTTTTGCAGAAAATGCAGAGTTTTTGCACAAAACAACCATGTTTGAACTTTGCATACAGTAAGTTCCAACCTGCAAAAATTCTTGATATCCTTTCCAGCCCTAGCATTCAGTTAAATGTTCTTTTCTCAACATCTCAGGAGAAGCTGATGTAGTCAGTGACACAATCTGTATGATCCCATTTTTACTCCAATTTTGGGAAGTAGACTCCCTTGAAGATAGTAAGACAAGAACTGTGATCAGGGAGCTAAAGACCCATTTTGCAAAATACTTGATAATCTGGTTTCAGGCAGTGGCCTGTGATATACCTCAGCATATCTGCACTAAGTGAGAATTTCTGCATAAAACATAATTCCCTGGATATCCCCTGTGCACTCATAGAGACTAGATTGGCAGTGAAGACATAAAAGGAAAACAACAAATAAGATTGGATGCAATCCATATCTAGCTTTATTAGATTGTCCGAATACAACCTCACAAGTAATGAACAATAGCCCCAGCAAAAGATTGATGGGACATAGAACTAGGACACTGCTGCCTATAAAAGACTATTTACTACAATCTCCTGGTAGCTGAGGTAATGATATGTGAAAGCAGCTGAAGAGTCAATGGTTAAAACAAGTTGCAGAGTATGACAACAGAGCCAGAGTCCTGAGGCCTCTTTGAAGAGGAGATAAGGTTTGGTGCAACTAGTAAATCCATGTGTTAAAAAAAAAAAAGCAAAAAGACACCATGGGACACAGATTGTTTCAGAGAGCAGAACGTGACAGATTTAGAATCAAAAGCAGCTCCAGAATTCAGGACAGGGGAAACACAATTGCAGAAACAAACTCAGTACAAGGACCGAGACAAAATTGACAATTGGTCCCACATGGGGAACAAAGATATCTGGAATTACACAAAGGAAAAGAGTGACACCAAAACAGTCCCACCCATGGAAAAAAATGGTACTTCTTTTATAGAAGAAAGTGTAGAACTCAAAATGACAGAAACAATCAAGGAGCTGGAAGTTTGTATAATGACCAACCTACCTGGATGATTATGAGCCCTAAAAGAACATGACAAACCAGTAGTAAAGGCAAGTCTCTATAGGGGGCTATGTGCTAGTAACTTATAGCCACAATCACCAAATACACATTTTAGACAGAAGCTATTGAAGAAGATGGATGTAATAATATATATAAGCCTCAGAAGTAAAGCCAGCAGTAGCAGGATGGTGCAATTTGAAAGAAGATCAGAAAGAGTGGAGGAGGAGCCATTTGCAGCATGTGGGTTAGGCAAGAATAGGATAATAAGCTCAGCAACTGCTCTACAAGTATTCTTATATTAAGATCATAACTGTTATTTAATTGTAAAACTATGTCACATAAGACAACCAGTAGCCTCACAGTGTATGAAAAATCTGAGTGTCAATAAATATGGTTATTGATAAAAGTTCATTGGTACCTTACACTAGAGGTCAAAAATGTCCAGCTCTACAGGTATTGTTTGACCGGACATTCACTCCCACAGCCTTAGTCAACATGTACAATAATGAAGAATGGTGAAAGCTGCAGTCTGATTATATATGGAGGGCTACGGGATTCTCACCCTGCCCCTATACCATCTTAACAGTTTTCTTTTTCACATTCTGTTACAAAGAAATGTAAGTATTACAACATTTGTGTCATCTCCCTTTTCCTGATTTCCAGAAGATAATAGTTTTTATGTCCCTTTATTCTGCATGGCAAAATCTTCATCTCTGGAACTACAACTTTGATACAATGTGTTGCTTCCAGACTTAACTGTGCATTGGGCAGACCTACTGAAACTAGCCATCACAGCTAATTTAACCCTTATTGATCTCAAAGCATAACTAAATCTGGATCCAACGCAATACCTTTTATTTCTTGTTTACAATTCAGTTTAAGCACTTTCAAAGAATGTTGCTATTTCAATGTATAAAGAAATCATGGGCACTTCAAAATTTAAACTGTAATTTTTATTACTAATCTATTCAGTCTTATATTATAAAAATATTATTTTTTCATAACCATGTTCTACTGAATTATGGGATGTGCAGAATTTGTTTCACTGGTCAGTATCACTGAAGCTGATATTAACTACTAGTGATGGTTACTTTTAAACTGAATGGTACCTTGCATTGCAACATATTGAGAATGTTTATTGTCTGTAAATACATTGCCTGATAAGAAAGGGATGCATAAAAAAGTTAATGCAGATTTTTTCTTAGTAGCAGTGTAGAAACACTGCCCTCTCCTGCTGAACAGCCTTCCATTTTCAGATCAGTAAACGATTAATATATACAATCACATACTGTTGCACATTATTTGTGCTGGAATAAGTTCAATTTAAAAGTCTATCTATTGTCTCTCTCTTGTACTGTTCTCAAAAATATTTAATTTGTTACATCATAACTGTAATATCTAATGAAAAAAGCTTGCAAGAACATGGACCAACACAAAGTATTGAATTCATAAGTTTGCCTGGCAGGAAAAAAAATGTTATTTTTTTTTTATTTAGAACCTTTCACTTTTATCATCAGTTCAGACAAACTGAATGAAATAAGTTTTATTCTGTCATTTTTTTTTGACTGATGCGAGAAAGGTCTTCAGAATCAAATTGAACTTTTTTTTAACCCAGAAAAAGTTCAAAGGACACTTGGAGAAGGAAAACAGATTTTCTTTTCTAAATTTATTTTCATTCAAATTGAGAAGCTGTTGGATGTTTACTTCCTTAGGAGCTCACTGTGAATACAAATTTCAACTCCACTGAGTACTAAACCAAGTTTATATCCATCTTTCATTTCTTTTCCTAGCAAGTCTCAAGATAATAATTTACAGTCAGTATCTATCTTCACAGTGGGGGCAAACATTCTTCACTTGGCAGGCCAGACTGGCTAAGGTGCTTTAGGCCAGAGAAAAGAGAATATGGTCCCTGAAATTACTAAGAAAATCGAAACCAAAGCTGTTCCAACAGAATAATCCAACCTCACCTTAAGAAAATAAAATTTGAACTGAGGTCTGCCATAGAATCTCCTGAAAAATCAACTTAGCAATTCAGTAAGGAAAATGGAGACTTCTCAAGTATCACGCTGTTGCTAATTACTACTTTTTCATTTCTGGAACTGGGTTCCATGTGCTAGGAATCTTAAAAATTAATAAGGTACTACTTATAAAAGCAAACAGATACCAGAGTTTGGAGTCTGAAGTCCCCACATGGTACAGCCAAATTGGCCATGCAAGTCTATATACAAGTGTTAGTCCCAACCACAGTGGACTCATTACAGCAATGGGATGTACACAACTGCTGAATTATAAAGTGTTCAGGTACTAAGTCCCTAGAGATTCAGTGGAACTGCTCTAGTTAGAACTAACATTTGTATCTTCCCATGTGCATTCTTTTTTAATAATCATGTATTTAAGTATAACACATAATTACTCAAATACTGCGGCAAATTTCACTGAATGTGGGAAACAAAGGCCATTTCCGCATGGGCTAATAGAAACGGTGCAGAGCGTCCTCCAGGGAGGATGTCTGCACCTGGGAGCGGACTGGGTCGGACCTATTTAATGTAGATCCACACCTCAGCCCACTCCGGAATGACCCCAAGTGGTTGTCAAGCGTGCTTTTGAAAGACCGCTTAAGACAGGTCTTTCAAAAGCACAGAGTGCACCATTATGTGCCTGCTCTCTGGTGCAGATTTGCAGGCTCGCACCAGTGTGAGCCTGCGATCTGCTGGGGGTGGGCTTTAGGCTGGTGAGCTTCAGTGGTTGGTCGAGACCCTCGATGAACCGGAAGCTGCCATTTTCGTCCCCGGAGCAGTGCGGAGCGATGAGCACGCACTGCTCCACAGCAGCACGGACCGGACAGGGGAGCCAAGAAGTCCAGTAAGTAGTGTCACGGGGCGATTCCCTCGCCCAGTGCGGAAATGGCCATTGAGTCAAAAACATGTCCACTGTCCCCAGGCTTTATCTGCAAGCGTTCAGGTGAAGATCTAAACATAATGTATGGCCACAAAGATTGCTATACATGTGATTTGGCAGCCTTAAGAAAAAGGAGGACTCCCAGTCCTTCCTGTAGTATCTGACTATGTACAGTTTGTTAGCACACAGGTCTGGCTGAAAATATTTTTTTTTCCTTGCCTGAAGTGAAGCAGAAAATGTGCTCCTCTCTGCAGAGTTATTGTAGATGATCTCTAAGGTCAACCAAGGTGCTCTGGCACCTGGCCATTCCTCATCCTCACTGTCAGCAAATATACAATAATAAATTAAAAATTAGCAAGCCACAAAGTTTCCATTGCAGTTAAAAAAAACCATGCCACCTAAGGCAGCCTCACTTGGTTTCACAGTAGATTTATTTGTATCTGCATATGCAAATTGTGTAAACCAGCACTTGGAAATGTGGAGATCTGGAGCAAAAACAGCTATCACAATTCTCCCATTACCACTATACTCACTGAATGTCTTCATAACTTTCAGCTATTATACTTTTTAAAAAAATAGACCCACTGAAATATGTTAAAATCACATTTTAGCTTTCTGGATGTCTGGAGAGTGTACACATATAATTAAAATAATGACATTTAAAAGGAAAAAAACCCAGCAACATGTCTGGATAATAATTTTTAAAAAAATGGAAAATTAACTGATGTAATAATATAGACAGAAATGACCAATTAATACGCCCAAGCGAACAAAACTGTTTTAAGTCAGCCCATTGCAATGCTGGTGCCAGTACCATTCCCATCAGCAGGATTCTCCAAAGTTAGAGATTCACAACCAAGAAGATTCCTTTTCTATTCACGCATAATGCAACATGGGCTTAAGGAGAAGAGCCTTTTCATGACAAAGAAATTAAACACATTAGGAAGTCACAAAAAGAAGGTTATCTTCTTTTAACACATAATATACCTGAGGTATTTAAAGAAGAGCCTTTTCCTGGCAAAATTAAGTTGTGGGAAGGTTGGTACAGAGAGAGTTATTTCTGCAGATGCTTGAATCTTTATCCCTTTACGGCTTTAAAGGGAAGCACCAGTTATCTTGGTTTGGAAAAGAGTGGTGGCTTTTTTCAGAAATATTATTTCAGTTACTATTCTGGCCACCAACTTTCCACATTAGAGGATGCTACCAGGTTGTCTTCAAAGGCCTATGTACAGTCACTACACTTATCCAATCAGATGACAAGGAGACTACAATCATGTCAGAGGAGATACTTGGTTTGTATAATATATTTATTAATAATTTCCAAAAAGACTAAAACTGTCCTATGAAACCTGGAGCATAGTTTGGTGAAACACTAGATCTGTGTAGTATGAAAGGGCTGCTAGTCAAAGTGCCAAATATGCTGCTAGTTCTTCCCCTCTTTTTTTTTTTTTAATGTTGGAAAGACTAACATGGAGCACGCTCTCTCTCTCTCTCTCTCTCTCTCTCTCTATACATATACATACATACATATACATACATATATGTGTGTGTGTGTGTGTATTGAGAGCCGTCATTTTCTCTTATATACAGATGAATATTTTTTCAAGTTCTTCAAATTAGGCATAATGAAACTAGTACATTTTGTTTGTTTTTATGCTAAATGAACAAACATTATCTCTCACACACATGCATACACACATATATGTACATAGTTTAGTTTTATGTTAAATGAACACACAACTAATGCTTGTTGTTTTCTTTGCATATTTATATGAACTGTAATCCTTACCCTAAGGGAAAAAAATAGAAATCCAAGCTAATCAGAATGGATCTCTGACAGAACAAGAAGTGCCGACATGGCAAACACACAGAAAAAACCAGCCAAATCCATTTTGCAGAAGGAAGGTTATTGATGTTAATGCTATTTTCACTGGTGCTATAAATAATATCAACAAAAAACCAGTCACATTTAGGACATGTTGCTTTTGAGGATAGTGTTTGTGATCAAAATGCTTCAAGCTAAAGAAGGAGAAACTGGACAGGTTTTTTTTCCCTCCATGTTCACTTGTTTGGAGTCTCAAGTTCCTCCTGACCTATTTTGTGAGAAATGTGTGGATGTTGGTATGTTCTAAAAAAAACAAAAAACTGAACTGTCTGGAGTTTTCACTATTGTCGTTGTTGTGTGCCTTCAAGTTGTTTCAGACTTATGGCAACCCTAAGGCGAACCAAATATAGGTTTTCTGGGACTGAGAGTGTGTGAAACACCCAAGGTCATCCAACAGGTTTCCATGGCTCAGCAAGAAATCAAACCCTGGTCTTCAGGATCGTAGCCCAATACCCAAACCACTTTATCATGCTGACCAGATCCAGTAGGTACAGCTATTCCAGCATGCAGTAGACCATATTGTACCTTTTCCCATGTGGCTCTTAAAGAAGAGCTATATTTTGGTGGAGGGGGGACTACTAGCAACTTTGATTCAGTACCATCATCTTGGCTGATAGAAGTTCAGATCCAGAGATTTAAAACTAAGTACACTCAACCCTTTGTTTGGATAGATGAGCCTCAGTTTACTTTCTTTGTGTTGGTCTAAATTCAACTGTTACTTCCAAACAAAGCAGATCCATTGAATGAATGGGAACTTGGGAAGTCAACACTTACATAAGCTCAATTTATTCAATGGCCCTACTCTAGTTGGGAACATGGATATTGAAGTAAGTTTGGATGAGAACATGAACTTGACAAAATGCTCACCTATCTCTACTTCATGTCCTAAATAGCAAAAGAATTTAGGGAAATTATATAAAGCATTAAGGTCTAAAGGTAAATTTTTCAGGCACTTATGGAAAATATGAATTAAAACTTCAGTTGGCAGCACAGATTTTCCATGGAATGTGCTATTTAACACATATACCTATGAGGAGAGATAAAAATCATAGAACAGATAACAAGACTATGCTAATCAGTTTCTCAAAAATGAGTACAGTTGGCTAAAAGAAGCAGATCTATAATTTCAAAATCACAGAAATTGCTTGCTGTTCCTGGCATTTCACCCCTTCTATATTTAGTTCCTTTTAAAATTCTGTTAGCTCAGCTGGAATCCATCAGCATGGAGTAATCTGAAAAGTAGAGTGTGATTTTCCTGAAGGGACAATATGGCACCTACATCCTTGCTATACATCACTCTCTTCCTCTGACTGACAGTAATGTTTCATATCACCAAGATCTAAGTTGATGAGATTCAGCTAGATAGCACTGGCCAAGAGACTTTATTGCAAACCTCAGGACACTTATGGAAAGCACGCTCAATGACTCATGTGATTTTTTTTCCCATTAAAGATAGCAGAAGTAGCAGTTTTTGATTTCTTGCCATAGATGAAGGATTGCATTTGAGAAAGCTTGTAGAATTTCCTTCCTTGAGAGATGTATGTTCTTGGTGCCAAGACTGGTATCCTTTATTTATTTAACAATGTAAATAAATGCAGACTTAAATGTATATTTAGATAGGTAGGTAAATGTAAACTTACCTATTCATTGCTACTTATCTATTTATTCATTCTAAAACCTTTAAAACTTTTCTCTATCACATCATATTCCTGGGTAATGTATAATGTAATCCTTTGGGCACCAATCAAAATTAAGATTATATTTTTCTGAGGATTTTCAATACATTTTAATGCATTTTCCTCTTTGAACATGTTATATTTTATTTCTTCATGAATTGTTATGCAAACATGCTAAAAAGAAATCTTAAAGTTTGGAATGAATTCAAATTAAACATAGGGGGGAAAAAACCCTCAGTTTGAGGTGAACCAATTTTAAAATTGGAAACCAAAAATTGACATCTTCATCCCTAGTCTAAATGCACCCTTATGCTTACAGTCCCAGAGTAATCCTTCCTTTGCTTTCGTCTTTTTGGAAGGAGCCTTTTGGGAGCAATGTTCTGTTCACAGGCATTTGCTGTGCACACTGCCATGGCTCATACTTGATCAAAGGCATCACATATTAGCTTAAATCAGCTGGGGATACAGAAATGTAAAATGCTAGAACTATATTCCTCCAACCAAAATGAGGGTGAAGGAGAATAAGTTTTGACACTTGAAACTATGGAATTTTATAATAATCTTATTTCTAGCAGAGCTGAAGTGCAATTTCTTCTTCGAAAGGTATAGCCTATTAGCTTCGGTTTGTAGGACATGAGGGGAGGGTGACGTGTATTAGAGTGCTAAAAGCATTTTGAAGTTGCTAAAACTAAGATAACCACTTATCATTCCATTATTGCCTGCAGATAATAGACTCTGTATGTTATATTTTTGTAAAAAAAAAAGTAGAGTTTTTACAGTTTCTTTTCTTTATAGCTGTAAGTTGGTCAAATCTATACAAAGCAAGAACATCTATCTTCTGTCAACATCTTTTTGTTTGTTCCTGTCTTACCTCCATGTAGAATTTGAACGATTTGCTCAGTTCCAATGTTCAGGCACATACTTTATTCTTTCCTCCAGGGAACAAATGTTTATGCTTTAAGAGAGGGTATATGAACACAGTTGTAGTAGAATAAAGTCATCTTGTTCGTATGACCTCAGAGAAAGAAAGAGACAGAGAAAAAAAAATTGAGTCTACCACCCCAAACCCAGCTCTGATCAGTTTTCCAACTCTCCAGAGCATGTTTTGGGGTGTATATTGGCTGCAGCAGATAGCAGTGATGCATTTAAGTCTTTTACTCCCAGTCTCAAGTCTCTACCTGCAAGTCGAAAGTTGAGTCTCAAGTCCTTGTAAGGTACTTTCAAGTCAAGTCTCAAGTATGGTAGCCAACTTTAACAGAAAAAAGAGGTCGTGGTGGGATATATGAGGGGTTTCAGTGGGCTTACAAGGGTCTGCAGCTTCTCAAGTGGAGAATAAGATTCATTCCCCAAGCTGGAGGCTTTTTTGGAAATAAAGAGTAGGATTTTTCTTACTCTCCATTACTGAAGTTTCAAAAGCTTTAGAAGGATGGGTATTTCCTCTTCAAGCCTGTTCCTTAACATATTTGCTGTTCCCCTCTGAGAAACACGCCCTGCACTCTGAGGGCGATCCTTGCCTTCTGCTCTTAGGAAAAGTTTTAGAAGACTTCTCTAATATGTAATGGGGATAGGCTGTGAAGCAGACCTTAACCCTCCCACCCCCCCAGAGCAAGTCCATTGCCTAACATGTCCATTGCTGTTCCCCTCCAAGAAATGCACCCAAGCTTTGGGGTTGAGACAGATTGGCACATGAGCAGTAGGCAAAAAGAGATGGAAGCATTGTTCAATGTCATAAAACTTCTAGATGAATGAGTTACATTACTGAACCAAGGGTAGCAGAATATACAAGTCACTAGTCAAGTCTAACTTTAGTGTGTCACTTATTGCTGAGTCAAGTCTAGGGCCATTTTCGCACACGGCAAGGGAATCGGTCCCTGCCGCTACTCACCGGATCTTCTGTGGGTACAGTCCAGTCCGGGGTGAGGAGGAGCAACATGTGATCATACATCCACACTGCTCCAGCGTCCAAAATGGCGGCTTCTGGTTGGTCGTGGGTCTCGACCAACTGCTGAAGCTTGCCAGCCTAAAGCCCGCCCTTTGCAGATCGCATGCGAGCCTATGAATCTGCATCGGAGAGCAGGCACGCATTAGCACGTGCCAGCATTTTGAAAGACCTGAAAAATCAGGTCTTTCAAAAACACGATGGAGGACCACTTGAGGTCGCTCCGGAGCAGACCGAGGTGCAGATCTAGGGTAAGTAGTCCAGACCCAGTCTGCTCCAAGGTGCAGATGTCCTCCGTGGAGGACACACTGCACCGTTTTATTTACCCCTTGTGGAAATGGCCTAAGTCAAGTCAGTGAAGTGACCTGAGTCTGGCTGACGCCTGAGTCAATCAACTCGAGTCTACGTCACAGACATCCTCCTGCTTCCTCTTTCTAGTCCCAATGAGGGATGTGTTCCATCAGTGAAATTATTCCTTTACCCCTAGACAACATTATTATTTACTAAGACATCTTTTTCACCTTGCAATGCTCTTTTCAAAAAAGGGACTAAATAATAATTTCCTAAGTTTATGGTGTGATTTTTTTTCTTCCCAAAGTCACCTAAAAAGTATAAAGTGTACATGGAATATTGTTAGCAGCAGTTCAGCCTCTGATATCTGGCAGCTTCCATGTCAGCAGGGTGGTGAATCTGCTCCACATTGTAGTCTAAACTTAAAATTGCTGTCCAGTGTTTGGATTAAAACCCATTTTGGGGAAAAGGTCTTTGATAGCCTCTTCACTACTTCACTGCCAAAGAAGCCACCAGCCTCCTCTGAGCTGAACTCTTTATTTCTGAGGACCTGCTTGAGATGGCAACATTTTGTATTATTTCAAAGGCTTGTGGCTTTTGACAGTTTAACCAGTTTCTGCACCATGAATAATTTTCCATACTACTGAAAGCCTCCTTAGATATGGGGTTAGTAGCAGGCTGTGTATCCTCATCAACCCTCTAGCAACAACCTGCTAACACAGGGGTCTCTGCTTCCCACCATCCAACAACACCATGGATTGTATTGCAAAGCTGGTCCTGTGACATCCTAACTGAAGAAGACAGACCAGTACGTTGACATAACACCTACTTTTTTATGGCTGCCATTTGTTCTAGCTGAAGAGCATTGCATATGTTCAGCTGAGTCTAGCTAATCAATTACCTCTTGTCCTTCAATAAGGAACTCTGAAAAAAAAATAAAAACCTGCCCTCTGCACAAGAACATTGCAACAAAGCAAAATAAAATGGCATATTGAAAAATCTATAAGCCAATTCTAGGTAAGGATAAGCATTTCTTAAATCCCACTGCTTTCATTAGGAAGGAGTTTAAAGTGAGCTCAACTCTCCAGATGAAATGAATCAGGCTTGTTTGGCTCAGTCCTATGCATATATACTCAAAGGTATATCACATGTAATTCAATGGCACATCTTCCATAGGATTTCACAAAGGACTACAATCCTGTAATGTTTCCTTTGTATTAAGTTTCACTTGTTTCAGTGGGCTTTTCCCCCTAATAGGCGCAGCCTAAATTCTTTAAAGATCATGCCCTGTATTGGAGCATGTTAAGTGAATTTTCACTAAAAGGAGGGATGATTAGTAGGATCAAACTGGTTGTTATCTTCAGGAAATACTGATTTAATTCCTGTAATTAATGTATTTCATTCTCATCAACTAGATTTTATGTTGGGACAAACCTGATTCATGTTGGCTCTAGAAATTTGGAAAACGCATTTCTGCTTTTATGGAAAAAATACTTGTAGAATGCACCCTTTTGAGCTGTTACCATTCAGAGAAGCTGGCCCATTAAGCTTATTTGCTAATGCAGCTTACATTTTACTGTCCTTTTTCATGATCCCACATGGCCAAGAGAGGAGTGGCAATTGACTGCATTAAGATCCCTCCAAACCAACTGAACTACAATAGAAATAACATTGGAAACAATGTGACTAACATCATCAATTTCCTTCTGCTGTATGATTTGTGAACATCTTTTGCCTGATGAAGAGGCCAAGCTTGCATGATGTATTTTGTGCATGTTGGTTGGGCAACAAAGGTTTCCCTCTTTTGTGGATTTTGAATGTCATTTTATTTTACTTGCTACAATTACATACCTGTAGAAAAGTTAGAGTAAATCATTTGACCTTTTAAAATATACACATTAAAAATGCACTAGAGGAAAAATGAGTTCAAATTCTTTAAATAGGTGAGTAGGAGTCAGTGTAAGTAAATCACTTAATTACAAACAACATATGCTTGTGTTTTCAAATCATACAAGCCCCCAGTTGAAAACTGAACAAGTATATGAATTTCAGAAGACATTAGGAAACTTTCACAAAAAAAGAAAGAAAGAAAGGTAATTTCATAGAACAATCGCTGTTGCTAAACTTTCACTTTGCACAGACCAAAACAGGACGATCATTTATTATTACTTTGCAGGATATCTCCCTCTTTGTATCTCTCTTCAGTACTTAGGTGGAGACACAAATGGGAAAGTACAAACAAAGGAAATATCTTAATGGGTTTACATTTCAACCGTTTGACCCAAGCCTTAACAGAAGAGAGCAGGAAAAAAAGCCCTGAACTTATGTCACTTAACCTTTAGATGGTTATTAAGAACATTAGTTTAAAAACTGCTAGCATAGGAAGATCAGCATTAACATGGCACAGCATTGCCTGAAGGGTTACAGTTTATTACACACACACACACACACACACACACACGCAAAACAGGCAATGAAACAATCTGTTCTACGGTGGCTATATGTGTATTTGTTGTTAGTGGAGAGAGGCAGGGTAGAGTTTATGAAAATCTAGATTGAACTTCCTTTATATTGCTTTAGATAACAACATATTGAATATAATCTATACAAGTAACAGTATTGTCTGATTCGGGAAAGAAATCTTGCTATTCTCATTTGTGAGAAAGTGCAGAATTTTTCTTCTTACCAGCAAGATGGGGAAGCTACTGTATATCCATCTCTAGAAAGGTGTTTTTGTTTTGTTTTGTTTTTATTTTATTTGCATTTGGATGTAACATTTTTGGGCAAATTGTACACATGTTGTAAATTGGATAGCTAGACTATGATGACTGATTCCTGGTTCCATAGGTCTTATGGGATGCTTGAATCCAGGCCTTTTGTATTTCTTGTGAGTATGTGTTGCTTCACGTAGGTGAAAGACAGTGCACTGATCTATTTTGGAAGAAATTTCAGATCTCAGTGAAAAGTAAAAGTTTTCTTGTCCTACTTGCACTAGAGATGACAACTGCCACAAACTTTCATGTCAAAATTAAGAATTATGCAAATATTCTTCATATTACCGCCTATAATACATTCATTTGGTGGGCATAGCAATGTTCTGTCCATCCTGTGGGCAGCCAGGAGGCTGCATTGTTCTCCCAGGGAAGACATCAACAATTGAATAAATGTTAGGAGCCTTTACAACTGAAACAGAAAAAGAAACAGAAAGAAAGAAAGAAAGAAAGAAAGAAAGAAAGAGAGAGAGAGAGAGAGAGAGAGAGAGAGAGAAAGAAAGAGAGAGAGAGAGAGAGAGAGAGAGAGAAAGAAAGAAAGAAAGAAAGAAAGAAAGAAAGAAAGAAAGAAAGAAAGAAAGAAAGAAAGAAAGATTGATTTATACAGAATTATGCCAGTAATATAATAGGAATGTGTATAGTTAGTTATTTCTATCTTCTCTCCAAATCTGAAGACTTCTGATGAGCAATTTTAAATAACTATTTGATGCACTTTAGGGTTTAAAATCTTCAGTTAAGTCTTGGGGGTCCACAACAAGAAGAGATATTTAAAGGGTGTTCGTAGTAAAGAAAAGGTTAAGCACTGTTGGACTAGATAGATCTTTGGTCTGATCAGACTTGGATTTCCTTATGTTCTTGTGTTTGTACAATATAAATGTTTGTAAAGCTTGATGTTTGTAACATATAAATAGTAAAGGCAACACAAATTTTCTTGTATTCGCTGTCTGACTGGAGTGTTTTAGCTTAAGTGCAACATCTGTAGACCATTGAGAATGAACATTATAACCATTAAACAAACTATGATTTAGGACAGTTCATTCATTCTGATCCCTCTTCTACATGAGAACTGTATAACAGGTTTTTCACCAAACAGACAGGTCCTGGAATCTTATCTGAGTTTGAACTAGAAGAATTCATGCTGTGTGCAGATTTACCTAATTAAAATTTTAAACATAGCTACCCTATGATCTGTAAAGCAATTCCCAATCAATGAAGTGTGTTAATTACATGAGATGCTTTTATAATGGAAGATTTAATTGCAATATACTTAACTCCCTATTGGCAATAACGCTCAATCTAAAATATGACTAATATGAAAGATAAACTGTTTTGACTATGAAAAAATGTATTTATTATGCTATTAAAATGCTATGTTAGTAAGCACTGAAGCCCCTTTCAAATTAGATCACCTTATAGCTTCATACACCCTTCTGCAATATTGCAGAAGAAAACAGGATTACATAGTGGCTCTCTGAAGAAATACTAGGGACCATCTCATTCCATTTTACAGGTTCTGGGTACTGGATGGAATTCAAACTTAGTCATATTTAGAATGAAATAATTGGGACTTCTCTACAATGGGACTTCTCTAAATATGGCTACATCTGGATCCAACCCACAGATTTTTTTTAAAAAAACTATTTATTAAATTGTAAAGCATAACATCCACAAATTTCAATTACTCAAACAAAATCTGGATCAGTCTCATTAACCTTGCTGGACATGTTGGGGACAGAGCCTGAGACTATTTAAACCCTGCCCACCTCTTCACATGCCTCTTTAATAGTCTCTTCTTGGTATGATCTTTGAGGATTGTTGAATTCATAGTTGGTTGCTGGTGGAGACAGAGCAAAGAATAGAATGGGCTTCCCTGTGCCCAATAATATCCACTTTGCCACAGTCCATCAGCACTAGACTGTTAGCAGTAGCCTTTGACTCTAGGGCACAGGGTGTTAAAGATAATACGGGTGATTTTAGGATTCACAAGGCCTTGGCGGTGGGGGTGGTCCAGGAGAAAAGATGGATGTCTGATGGATGTGAATAGGTATTTCCAAGTTCTTTATTGGTTTAGGAGATGTTTGGCCTGTGCTTTGTGTATATCAATATAAGGCTGGTCTGTTACATGTTGACTGCATTCTTTGGGGTCTTGTGGGTAAGTGAATTGGTTGCATCATGCAAAGATAATATCTCAGAGCTTTGGTCTTTAGGGACCTAGTTCTGTCTGAAAAATAGATAGTGATCCCTAGTTGGCGAGTTTCTCCAGCCTCACTCTATTCAGAGACAATAGCATGATAACTGAAAGAATATTATAAAAGTTTGTTTGGTCCTAACATGACCCAGCTAGCATTTCACAATAACTTATTTAGAATATTTCTTCTTTCTATAGAAACCACATAAGTAACATTCTAAACAAATGAAGCATCTGTTTGTTCAACTGTACTTGCATCTGTGTGCTACAGAATAAATAGTACAAGGTTAAATGATTCAAAACAAGTCGCAAGTAAGCATTGTTAAAACTAAACTTTATGAAAATGGTTATCACATAGGCCTTCATAATCAGTGTAATGTTGTGTGCTGTTATTGTGTGCCTTCAAGTCACTTCCAACTTATGGCAACTCTTAGCCCCAGAAAACCCTATCAAAGGGCTAAGAATGTGTGATGTGCCCAAGGTCACCCAGTGGGTTTCCATGGCCAATGAGGGAATTGAACCCTGATCTGCAGATTCATAGTCAAATGCTCAAACCACCACACCACATTGGTGCCAGTGTTGTACCTCTTCTATTCATAAATTCTTACTAATGTAATGTGTATGAGTAACCTGAAGTGGCAACGGACCTTCTGACAATATCTTTATACTTTGTTATTTACAATGTTAAGATCCTGAAATCATTGGGAGAGGGCTGCTGTGTCCACAACTATATGCACAACTGTATGCACAACACATCTAACTTAGTTTCTTTTCCATCTCTGAAAAAATAATATGTAAATACCTTCTGGTTTTTCCAGTTTGTTGATCTCTCTTGTTTCTGTTTTTCCTCCAGCTTCGACTCCTCACTTTTTATTTCCTTTTGCTTACCTCATATTTGCTAACAACAACCTTGTATTGTACTTGAAGGCTGATGTGATTTTCCAAAGAACTTGCATAGAAGATTTTAAAACATTAAAGGCTTTTTTAAAGAGTTTTGTTTTCTGACGTATGTTTGAGCTGGATATTTTTACCCAAGGAAGTAGTCTTTCAAGATTTATCCTCTAACTGGCTCAGTAGCTCTGATTTTTTTTTTCTTTCCTGGTCTCAGAAAACAAACATTAAAAGGAACAAGTTTCTTTCTGCCAAGATTTTGAAAGAAAAATAGCATCTGCCAGCTTTTGTTTTCTTCAGTCCCAGATTCATTTTTGTCTTTATCATACTGTCAGTACTCTTTAACTGGAAACAGGATATCACCGTTGTCCTCTTACTTGACATCCTTTACTTCTAAGGCTCATCTTACTTAAGTTGGACTCACTGTATGCATGTGATAACACAAAGCATTCAGACTGGCTTCTGAAATGGCCATAAAGTTCTGCCTCTAGCCATAACTAAAAGAACACAAATCAGAAAGTGACAGCAACTGCTTGAAGTAAATGTGCATGATGTTTAGAAGAAGAACATATTAAATCAGCCACCCTGTCACAAATCAATCATTAGATCATGCTCAAGGCACTACATCTTCCATATGTCCCACAGTTTTAAACACAGAATCAAGTGATGTTCATTTTTATCAGTTTTTCTCAGTGATACATCCAAGTTTAACATCTATGAGTGTTAAAAAGGTAACAATGGAGTTAACAAGCTTTTTGTTGCATTGTTGGATTTGGAAGAATTTGGATTGAATGTTTGATTATTTTTTTTTTAAAGTAGATGTTCTTTTTATCTTATCTACCCTATCAATTGCAACTTTTTTTAAAAAAAAAAATAAAATTATACTTCAAGTCTAAAACGTATTTGCCATTAAAATTCTTTCCAAGGAAGCCAAAAGTTATTTATTTGTTCTGGAGGATGCAGATTATATGTTCTGTATACTTGCCATGTTTCCTATGACATTGTGGAATATACTCTGGTTGGTTTTCAGCACATGTATAACTCATCATCTAGATGAATCATGTTACTTGGTGTGTTCCACACAATTGGCAAGTGTTGTGTGTAAGTGTAACGACTATGGAAGAAACAAATTTTAAAAAACCACATAGTAACATGATATATAGTATTGTGCAGTTGAAGCAATTTCCTAGGCTGTGAAAGGGAGATGCAAAAGGAGACTGATCAACGGCTGAATGGAAAACTACATTATAGCATGTAGAATCTGTTAGTTTTATTGTATCTCAGGATATAAATGATGGTGATAATGATGATGATGATATTTAGCATTTACTATTGCAGTTATGGATTCATAGCTAGAGTTACAGATCTGTCCAACTGGAGGATGTTTCCAACCTCCTCCTGCCCTCCTGCCCTACAGTGAGCTTGTAACAATAAGAAGCAGGACCCGTGTTACATGCCTTTGTCACAGCCTCATTTTCTGGGTGCAGTGGTAAAAATTTCATCCTCTTTGCACTCTAGTCAGAAACTGAATGGACATCCTTCACCCAATTTGGTGGCTCGCTCTTAAAGTGGGTTGGGGAAAGCTGGGCCAGGAGACATTATTTGGTTATGAAGAGATAACCAATTATCTAATCTAGTATTCTGATGAATAATAATTATCGGAACATTAAGAAAGAAACTAGAAGTGAAAGAAAGTATTTTAAAAGGTGGGCTCAAAATGCACTTCTCAATTAAAAAGTACACACACACACACACACAAAAGTCATTTTGTGGTGATGAAGGCACATCTTTGCATAGACAACTTGCAATCAATTGTTCCTTTCACCTACCCCAAGAAGTCTCCATCGCATTACAAGAGAAAGGAGTTTCCCATCACAGCAATGGGAGTGAGCAGCCTTTCTCACCAGATACCTTTTCAGTTACTAAAGGAGTCATAATCCTTCTGAGCATGCTCACAAATATCATCTACCTACAAAATATAATGATAGAGTGTTTGAAAGGTGGGGTGGAATGCAGTTTTCTCCTGCCCTTGTTTTGAAAGTAGCAGAGCTCAGTTTTTGCTTACTGTTTGTTGTGAAGTATCATTATGACTGGATGCAAACAGGGAAAAAAACAACAACAACCTGCCTGTCTGAAGGCAGCCTAATTATAGGATAACAAATAGCAAGAAAGGGGAAGAAAAGAATGATACAAATTACTTGCACTTGCAATTTTAAAACGAAAGAGAAATAATGATGTTTGAAAACCCAGATTCATTAATCTTCACTATAGTGTAGACCACATGTAAAGAACTTGGTAAACTGGTTCATTTATATAAGCTGTGTATTGCTTAGAATCATATTGGTAAGATCTGCATTCATGAAAATGCGTACAAGAATAATTCTAGTGCATGAGAGTAGAAATAAAGACCATTATTTATGCTAAGATATACAAATAAATACTAAGCAGATCATAACAGATACTGGAATTGCTCAGCAGATTCACAAGTTAAATAGCCATTTAGCACAGAAAATACAATAAAATGATTTTTTATATCGTTAAACTGAGATTTGCAAAATTCAAGGATGGATAATAGTTTTTATCAAGACCGCTAAAGTGTTTCAAAAGTGGTTCAAGTTTCTGAGTTCTCCAAAATGCTTTATGAGCTATAACGTATGCAAATTAGAAGATACCAGAAGAAACAAAAAGTAAAATCTGTGGCCTGGTAGATTGGCTGTTGTGTGTCTGTGCTGCTGCAAATTGCCAGATGAAATCTGAAATGTACCCAATTGACAGTATAAGGAGGGAGAAGCCCTATTCAAACATTATTCCACCCCACTTTGAGCAACACAGGAGCAGAGGAATACTCAGTCTTGCCTCCCTCCATCATTACTTTCCCCACTTATAAAGTGATGCATCTGAAGAGTGGGAAGCCCTGATAACACAGGAGCTCCATATGAGCAAGAACGCTAGGGAATCAGGGATCTTGCTTACGTGGAAAACTTCCACACAAATAGGAACCTCTCCTCTTCAGATGTGTAGCTTTGTACATGAAGAAAGTATAGTGGGAGAGAGGGCTAGGCTAGGTGAACAGCTTCTCCTGTGTTTTAGAAAGCAGAAATGGGGGGATGCCTAATCAAAACTAACTCATAAAAACTTGGTTTGCTTTCAAGAACAGTAGGAGATCCAGAAAATTTCACTGTTTACACAATCAAAGCTATTCCATTTTTTCACTGCCAGGAAAAAGGGTGAGGGGGGTTTGGCTAAAATACAGAATACAGCTCCAGTGAGTGGACCTTTGCCCAGCCTGGGAATGTAAATCTTCATAAATGTAATTCTTGAAAGCAATAATGAAGTTGTTTCTTGGGTACAAAGAAGCATTTCCTGCATATACACAAACACATTGCTACACTTAAGTGTTTTTTTATGTGAAATGAATGAAGTGGTTGTCTCACCATTTGTTTCATATAAATTTGATGCATTTGTGACATACATCTAGAATTTACACACTAGAACTTATGCTTAGAAACTCTTAGGAGCAATTTACTATAGGGGGATTGTAATTATAAGTACATTAAACAGAATGCCAAAATACATTCGCTGGACATTTGATTGATGTCTAATATTAATGTCTTCACTTGTAATACGGCTTCAAAGCAGAATGCTGGTCATCAGACACAAGGAAGAAATTTGCTGTGCCTAGTTAAGTCTAGAAATATTGCAGATTATCACTGAGAAAGAAAGTGAATCACTGCCAAGAATATTTGCATACATTTGAATCAACTGATTCTGATTATTACAGTGGCTTATTTTTAATGCATTGAGTGCCTGGGAGAGATCATATAGTGATCCAGTTCTTTGGGGGATGAGTTCCAATATCCCCTAGCAGCATGTGGCACTGAGCCCAGTAGTCTATCCACCGTATCCTAGTGACAATATTCCAAATCCCAGTGGTTAGATAATGGCCCCCTTGGGCTGGGGTGCATCCCTTCTCTTGATGGAAGATAGATCCCTGAAGTTATATAGGCCAGAACCAAACAAATGGTGGTAAAGAAAGCATGAGTATCTCATCTCCCATCCTAAAGCTGTGAGAACAGCATAAACAAGCAACTAACAAGAAAGCTTACTCCCCTGGTCCACATCTAGTTGTGGTCTTTTCCCACACTTAAGCTACCAGGTCTAAAGTGAAGGTGTTTAGCAGATCCTACTGCAACAAATTGTGAGCCAGTGTGGTGTAGTGTTTTGAGTGTTAGACTGTGATCCTGGAGACCAGAGTTTGATTCTCCGCTCAGCCATGGAAACCCACTGGGTGACCTTGGGCATGTCACACACTCTCAACCCCAGAAAACCTCAGTATAAGGTCACCCTAGGGTCGCCATAAGTTGGAAATTACTTGAAGGCACACAACAACAGAAACAACTAAACAAATCAGCCTAAATACCTGACAGGCACCAGATCCCATTTGACCTTGGAAGCTAAGTAGGGTCAGTTCTGATTAGTACTTGGATGGGAGATCCCCAACAAATACCAGGTTCTGCAAGTTATATCTTAGAGGAAACTAGCAAAACCACCTCTGAGCATTCCTTGTGTAAGAAAATCCTATGAAATTCAAGGGGTCACCATAAGTTGACAAGTGACTTGAAGGCACATACACACAGACTAAACAAATTAACCCTTTTTATGTGACTTGACAGCTGTTAACATGTGGCCATGATGCCAACAAGAACTACAATTATATACCATACCCACTACAGTAATTTATATATGTGACAGCAACAGCAGCAATGGGGCAGCCTTCTGGCTTTACATAGGTTACAAGCCAATCAAAGAAACTTTCATGCATTCTAATCAAGACAGGTGTGCCCCTTATGTGTAGAACATAGTTGTGAATATTTAAATTTATTGCACATGTTCAGGGATGCAACCCATCTTGGGGTGGGTGGCATGAGCCTTATTTCAGAACTAACAGTGTATGGTTGTTTTAACTGCACCAATTAAATTACATATTTCCTTTTAAATAGGTCTCACCATGAACTCAATAATAAAGGAACTTGTGGCTGCAATATGATCATCCTGTTACAGGGAATAGGACTACTGTGAGACACATGAGTAGGAAATTGTGATTTGATCATTTTACATGATATTAATCTCATTTAGGGGTGTCCTGATTTTCCTAGCAACAAACAAAAGATATTGGCATGATTTCACAAAGCAATACATCATTATCTAATTATGCATCCCAAACAAACTTGTTCATTTTTCCATTCAGGGCTACACAGTCCTCTGTTTTGCATGGCAGGTTATAAATAAGATTCTGTTTCTTAAAATACAGTAGTATGTCTAATCATTTATCTTTGACAATCTCTTTATCTGTGTTAAGGAAACTTTCTAGCTGTTCTTCTGGAAATACTGTTTATGATTTGTAAGCTGTGACAAATGTGTCTTTCAAGGTATGCCTTCTGTCTTTGCCAGATCTAGGCTGGGCAGTGACTATGCAGTACACAATCTGATCCCAAATTAACACCACTTATGGTAGAATTTAGTGCTCACCAAAGTATAGGTGTGTGGAAACTGTTATTACTAAATAAGAGAATTCATAAGAATATATATTAAGTGCTTTTTAGAATATAGCTTGTAATACAACGTACAAATTGATCAATATAAAAGTTTTGTACAGAAAAAGAAAATATGCAAAAATATATAAAGCCAGTATAAAGAGATACTAAATCCAGTCTCTTCTACTTTCCAGAGTTCCAAAATGTTCAACCTTTTTATGATTAGTAAAAAATGTGTTGTTCCAGTTTTCTTTAGGTCTAAGAAATATGACTAGCATAACCACTAGCATCTTAATCTATTCAGGTTTTCAGACTTATCCATTCTAAATATCATCCATTAAAATAATTAGATCTTCTATGATACCCAAGACATGTGAGTAAATATTTATTTTTAGTGGTCTTCTTATCTCTTAAGTTCTAGAAGTTATGAACTCTTATTTGATATCTTTCATATCAACAGACACCTCACCTTGTCTTAAAAGATTTTATTTAACACACTGAGATGATTTGAGGAGTGTCTTCAACAACTTCTACGTATGACAGGTTTTAGGCATGGATATAAGTACATTATATGTATAAGTATAGGTTATAAGGTAGAATAAAGGTTATGAGGTTAAACAGAGATTTTTTTTCTGTGTGATATATTCACTTGGACAAGACCAGACCTTTGTCCAGTCATTAATATTGATTATCAGCATCTGCTGACAGACTTTACAAAATTAACTCTACTAGGCCAGTTTGAATGTCTAAAAAGGTCTCATAATTGGCTTTTTCTGAAACCTATGTTAATTTATCAGTGAAAAAGAAATAAACAAGAAAACATTTTTTTTCAGTTGGTTCATCTGCACCAGCAGGTATCATAACGGTATCTTCCATTTAACCCTCTGAATTAAAGGTAGGGTCATTTTGAGGACTGCCCTTAACTTTATAATTCCCTTTCTAGGAAGCCTAGTGTGGCCTCCTTCTTGTTGCCCTTCCGTCAACAGTTGAAGACTTTTTGTCCTGTGCCAGCAGACATCCAAGTCTTACAGCTGTCTAATTAGAGCCTGTTATCATTAATCAGTGAGTAAAGTTGTCCTAGTTTACTAGCAAATCATCATTTTGCAGTCCAAATTCACAGTAAATCCAGAGTGACAGTCTGGTGGCAAGATCTGTAGACGAAGCAAAGGTCAAAGTTTCTAGAAGCACAAGCAAGGAATCCAAATGTAAGCTGAGCTGCTTCTACCAATAGAAATAGTTGACTATCCCAGTTTCCTCGCATTCTGGTCCGTCTTTATATAGGCTTAAAGTCTTCCACAGCTGTTTGCTTAATTAACAAGTCCTTACTATAAAAATTCCCTGAGACTCCTGGGCTTTCCCTTTTCCACCTACACTAGCTGCCATAAGTATTGTCTCTCTCATGTTTCTGTGTCGTTGCTGTTGGTCCTGTCTGGGTCCTGAGATGGACCCAGGCTTTTAGAGTTGAATGTTTTTAAGGAAAGGTCTTGCAAGAGGGTGGTGTATTATTTTAAATGGTACTATTTTAACTACACTTTATCTTTATAAAATTGGTTTAATATTAAAAGTTTAATGTTTAAGGTTATCTAAACATTGACTTTTCAATATTTAAAATATATATTTAACAATATTGTAATCATTTTAATTTGCAAGCCATGATAAGCTCCAATCTTGGGAGAAAATTTGATATAAATAAAGTTAATAATGGATAAGATCCATCATCATAGATGTAGCTACTAACACATAACTATCTACCACCTGGTGACTCAATACCCTAAAGCTACCGTAATAAACACCAACTGCTCTGCTCTGCTCTGCTGGTGATCAGGATGCAGCAAGGTGACATTTCCAGCCCCCCACCAACAGCAATGTCTAGTGTGATGGAGAACTGCATCAGGGTTCTGCTTCTGACCATCAAACCACAGATAACTGGCAAGAGGAGGGTGGAAATATCATGCTGCTATACTCCAACTGCCAGCAGAATAGACCTCCAATACTCAGTGTGGCTGCTGGTTGTTAAGGTAGATTTGCAGGGGTCATTTGTGATCATGCCAGTGGTGCCATACTTGTAAACAGAAATACCAAAAAAATGACAAATGGATTAATCTAGCTTACATGTTAATAACTGCTCAACAGGATGCCAGCCAACAACAACAACAATGGAGAAGGAAAAATTTTCTTAGCAACAATTTATTGTTATGAACTTCCTTGTAGTGCAGAGTATTTGGGATAGCTTCATCTGAAATGGGACAAATAAAATAAATTAGCTTTACAAAAGGTTATTGCTTTTTTTACATTAATGGTATTTTAACAAAAATAAATCAGTTGTACTCTGATCTGTTTAATAGACCAAAATTGTCCATCAGGAATTAGGTCACTTCATCCAGTATCAAACATGCTAACTACTACAGTGCCTTTCATTGGCTTAGTTTTCTCTGACTGTGAATTGATTGTAACAGGTTTGGAATAATCCTATGTGCTGCATACATATTGCACACATAAATGCACACAGGATTATTGCACACAGTTGCTTACACTTTGAGGCTGTAGCTGTGGGAACTATCATGATAAGCCCCTGCACTAAAAAAAATTGACACAAGTGATCTGAACTTCTTGAACACAAGCAAACAAAATTTTAAAAAGTAATCTTTTAGTTTTAAATATGGTATAGAGTTTTCAAGGTATTTAACAAAATTGTTGATTAATTCAATAATAGCCTACCTAATCTGATATGCAAATATACTGATGAATAGATATTCTTCTGGTAGTTGAACTTGCTTCTGATTAAACATGCAAGGGAATTGTACTGCACTCTGCTGAGAAAATGAGTTCCTACCCTGACCTGCAACCAGAAGCTCTTCAGCTATTTTCCATTCTTACTGTTCCTTGCAGACATAACTCAAAGTCATATTCACAACAGCATGCAAATTAGCATGAGGAAGTTTGAGGATTGGGAAGGTGGTTTGGTGAGTAGCAGTGATGCCCCATAACATGGGTGATTCAGGGTCTACCTGCAATGTCAGTGCCTCCATGAAACAGTTCGGAATATTAGCTCAAGGGGAAGCCTGCAAGGAGCGAGGGAGGGTAACCATACAGGATTTTTTACACCTGTGTATACTGGTACTGATGAAGGGAAAAACTAGCCAGAGATTCAAAAGTATGCTTGTTTTATTCAGGAAATTAACAATTATACACACACAAGGTCCAAGCAATCTCACAATCACACAAGGCTAACTGAAGGGAAAGGGAGCAAAAGTTTGGATAGAAAGAGTTTAGGATGAAGTGGGTGATATTTACCAATCAATCCAGCAGAGAAGAAATGAAGCAATGTTTAGACTAGGGCCCTTTCCACAAGAGGTGAGTGAACCGTTCTGTGCCATTACTTACTGGTTCTTCTTGGCTCGAAGCAATGCGGACTTTCTCTTAAGCCCTTCCGCAGGGCTTGTCTGTTTGTTCCAGGGCGATGCGGAGCAGTGCGAGGTCTTTAGATCTGCACTGGTGAGGCTTACAAAATGGTGGCTTCCGGTTGTTTGTGGGTCCAGACCAACCACTGAAGCTGGCCATGCCCACAGCCCACTCTCCGCTGATTGCAGGCTCACATTGGTGCAAATCTGCACATCTGCACAACTGAGCAGGAACGAATAGGCGCACTCTGGAAAATTTAAAAACTGCTTTTTTCCGGTCTTCACATAGCGCACTGGAGGACCACTTGAGGGCGTTTTGGATCAGATTTAGGTGCAGAACTAAGGTAAATAGTCCGAACCTAATCCGATCCAAGGTGCAGACGACCTCCGTGACAGGACGCCTTGGCCCATCTTAACTTCCTCATGCAGAAAGGGCCTAGAAGTCCAAGGGCAGTACAATCAGAAATCAGAGCAGCAAGGGGGTGGCCAGCAGGCAGAAGTAGTACAAATTACCTGGCACAGAGGCAAGGTTTAAATACTCTTTTGTCTACCCTGAGGGGGAAGATGTTAATAGCCTTCCAGCAGAGTAGACAATGGGATCAGCAGAGTGGACAATGGCATCCAGAATGAGCTAATGGCCTTAGCATTAGGTGACAAAGGAAGTGATGGGAATCATGATGGCTTCTTAGTGGTGTGACAGGTGGAGGATAAAAGGAGAGTTTCAATGGACAAAGAGAGAAAGGTCAAAGGCAATTAGTCATTCCATGGAAGCAGTTTTGGATGCTATTGTTTCTGAAGTTTGAGTCTTTCAGGAACATCTGCCAGTCTATTACCTCTGGAGTTTCCCTGACTATGACCTAATCATGCCCTGAGGTCTTGATCTGACCTATTTTTGTAATGCACATGTGCAGCCAGTTCTTCTTTGCCAGCAAGCTCCCAGCCATAGCTGGATATAATTTATATCTCATGTCAATTAAATATTTTGCCAATTAAACAATATCATGGAGTGGAGGTGTATGGCCTGATAAGAGCAGAACTGTCAAGGAATGGGCACAGAAAGGAGTTATTGAGCAACAGGCAGCTAATCCACTTAAAAAAGGAAGAGGGAACACATGAAAACATGCTTTTTAGCAGTTTGCTTTGTGTTTGATATATTAGACTGTGACTTTAAAATTTTGCTAAAAACAATTGATAAAGATAATAAACCAAAGCTTTTCAGACTACCAAGCATAATTTCACAATTTTTAAACTAACAGATAAAATTTTCTGTCACAGATTTGAAATAATTCTCATGGCACCTTTTGACATAACTTCATTTTGTGATTGTCATTTTTGAAAAATGAATATTTTAGCAATAACTATTAAGCCTTTAATACATCCACACGCTCAACAACAGCAGAATTTCATGGAGCTGTTAGTGGCAAACTACCTGAAAATAAGCTCTTTCTGTTCATTTTGAATTGATATAGATTGAACCATCAATGTAGAATCAGTTTCTGCTGAATTATAGCTAGGGGGGCAAAACGTTCCTCCAAATAAGACAATAGTAAATAAAATAAATTAATTAAATAAATAAATAAAAACATTTAAGTAATGTTATCATCTACTGGAAGGTATCAACCATAAATGAGAACTGAGCGTTGTTATGTATATAGGGATGAGAATCTTATTTTAGAAACATGGGCTGGCATCTTGTATTGCAGTTACAGATTCAAAACCTAGAGTTACAGATTTGTAATGACTCTGTATTTAGTTATACTGCTTATTCACAACCATGGCACTGTTTTTATGATTGTAAATGTCCCCCACATCCCACCTTAAAATCCAGGGAGCTGCATCAAGTAGTGAAGATCTGTTCTCTTGGTGACTGAGGTGCAGAAGAATGACATTTCCAGCACCCTCCAGCAAGCAAGGCAGGCTGTGATAATCAGAACAAAGACCCCTGTCATGATTCCTCATTGAACCACTGGAAATGTTATCCTGCTGTGCCCCAATCACCAGCAGAACAGACCTCCATCTCTTGTGGAGACATCTGGCTGTTAAGATAGGTTGGATAAGAGTCAGGCCATAAAACAATACTTAGTTACAGATTCATAACTAAACTGGCAACATAGGCCATTTCTGCACGGGGTATTTGAAACGGTGCAGTCCATCCTTCAGGGAGGATGTCTGCACCTGGGAGCGGACTGGGTATGGACTATTTAACATAGATCTGCACCTCAGCCCACGCCGGAACAACCCCAAGTGGTTGTCCAGCGTGCTTTTGAAAAACCTGTTTCTTTCAGTCTTTCAAAAGCATGAAGTGCGCCAGTGCGAGCCTGCTCCCTTGTGCAGATTTGCAGCCTCGCACCAATGTGAGCCTGTGATCTGCCAGGGGTGGGCTTTAGGCTGGCGAGCTTCAGCAGTTGGCCGAGACCCTCGACCAACCGGAAGCCACCATTTTCGATGCCAGAGCAGTGCGGAGCAATGAGCACGCACTGCTCCAGAGCAGCCTGGACCGGACCGGGGAGCCATAAGACTCGGTAAGTAGGGGCACGGGGAGATTCCCTTGCCCCATGCGGAAATGGTCATAGAGTTTCAGCCGTGATTATTTTTGCATGAATTGCTGTTTACTGAAAAAAAATGCAATTTTTACACAAAATAAGTTCTGAGTTGTGAATAGTCATTGGAAACTTCATAATTTTGAAGGCTTTCTCATAGTGAGAAGATAATTGCTGAAATTATTCATTCTTTCCTTCTGTTATAATTCAGTCTTCGAAATCAAAAGAATCCAACACAGAAGAGTTAGACTATGAGGAGCTTCATGCTTCAGACAACTCCCTTCATGAATCTGAGAAAGTGGTAGCTCAAAACCACTGAGAGGTCCTTTCTCCAGCAAGAGTACACACTCATTGAAGACACCCACACCCAGCCCATATTTTGAAGTCTGATGAAGAGACAAGGAAAAACTGCATAGGAATCATCAATGAAATAGAAGACATTAACTAATCCATGTTCTGGCATCCAGATATAGCCACCTATAAATCTGCCAGCAGCTGGTACTCCTCGTCATTCACAACAAAGTGTTCTACCTCTGTGACTGGCTGTGTATTTTGTTACTTGACATTTTTCACCCCCGGACTGCCTACATTTAATCATTTCCTGTCCTTCATACCCTTTTTGGTTTTCGATATCTGGACTATTGGCTTTTCTAATAGTCTCTCAACTGGTTGAGACCTTGCTCCTATGCCTTCCCTTCATCTTATTGGATTATCACCTAGGCAGGCTTATCTTCCCTATAGCTGCTTCCCCTAAGTGAATCTCTCCATTTGGAACTTGCTGACATAGGCATAGGACACCTTCAGGAAGAAAATTAACAAATTCAAATGTGACAAAAAGACAAATTGAAAGGTTTAGTCATCCCTATTGAAAAAGATTCCTTGACGCTTCAGAGATATTTGGCACATGCACAAGTGGATCTAAAGGAAAAGAAGGAAGACATTCTCAGTTCAGGTAACTGATCCAAAGATCCAAGCCTAAGATTGTGCAATGTGGTTCGCTCTATGGGGATTTCAGCTTATAGTTTCCATGTGTCTGATTTGCAAATGGTATTTGGACACCTAAAATGTCTTCAAGCTCTGCATATATTGAAATTGACAGGCATTGTGGTTTCATTATATTGTCTAAACATCTCTAGTTTTGTTCATTTTATGGAGTGAAGCTGTCTATATATGTGTATGGGTTGTCCTATAGATTTATTAAAGAACCAGATATGCCAAAAACCATACTGACAGAGAATACAGATACCCCGTAAGTCAAATGAAATATAAAATTTGTCCCTCTTCATTTCAGAATGAGTGCACCTTCTAATTCATTTTCCCCATAACCTCTCAAAATCTCTTTTCATTGTTTATAGACTAATTATAGAAGCATCCACTAGGGTATGGACAAGTGCAGATAGTAACTCAAGCATGACAAAAAAATTGGAAAAGTCACCCATGCAAAACCAGTAATATTATCTCATGCTTATGAGTAGTCCAAAACAATTACAGCATAGAGGTCTCTTGGTTTTGATACTAGTGAAATCAAGTGTCAGAGATAAGATATACAAAACACAAAATTCCTAAAAATTCTGCCTTAATGAAGAAGCACCTCGTTACTTACAGATTTTTAATATTATTCTATGAAAACATACCCCAAATATTCCAAGTTGTTTGAGACAGCTCATTTTTTCTCTTAAAGCAACATCAGTAAAGTATAGGAATACATTATAGGCCAGTCCATCAGAAAATTAGAAGTGTTTGTTTTTGATTAGCTTTGTAGTAAATGCAAGGGTGGATTATGCCACATATGTGAAGTATGTATGTATGTATGTATGTATGTATGTATGTATTTATTTGCTGCCTTTCCTCCCAAAGTATAACCCAAGGCAGCTTCCAAAAAGTTAAAAAAAAATTAAAAATATTATTGTAACATATTGTTTACATTAATTATACATATTATACATATTAAACACATTATAAAATCTTACTTTCTAAAAAAATCAACTTAATAAATAAGTAAAAGTTTCCTTATTCACTCATTAAAAGCACGTTTGAAAAGAAATGTCTTCATCTGCCTATGAAAGGAAAGTGGGGAGGGGACCAGCCTAGCTTCCTGCAGAAGAGAGTTCCACAGAGTGGGAGCAACCACCCAGAAAGCTATCGCCTGTGCCCTCACCAGGTGAGCCTAGGATGGTAGCAGGATTGAAAGAAGGCCTCCCCCTGCAGATATTAAGACTCTGGCAGTTTCATATAGGGAAATTTAGTCTTTCAAATAGTTCAGATCCAAGATGTATATGTACAAAAAAAAATTGTTGATGTTAAAGCGAGGAAATTTTTGAGTAACACTAGGTTTAATTATCTGACCAATTTCATACTTGGGTCCAGAAACTGGGTAAACAGACTGCCCTGAATGGGGTTGCACACTTTTTGAAGGAGCAGGTGTGTAGCTTATGAGTGTTTCTGGATCCATCTTTATCACTATAGGCCCAAGTGGACTATGTGGCTCAGATGTTTGATACCAACTTCAACTGGTACACCAGCTATAGCCTTTCCTGAATCGAAATAACCTAGCCAATTAGTTATCATGCACTGGGGACCTCCTAATTCAACTACTGTAATGCACACTACCTGGGGCTGCCCTTTAAGGTGACTCTTCAAGGTCCAAAATGCAGCTGCTCAACTGCTGATTGGAATATTATACAAACATCATATAATGTTAGTCTTAAAAGAATTGCACTGGCTGCCAATATACTTCCAATCTGAATTCAAAGTACTTGTTATTACACTTAAAGTCCTAAATAGCTTGGGACCACACCTTTCCTTATATATGTCTGCCCAATGACACAGAGTCTGTTCATGGGGGGCCTCCTCTGTGTCCCACCAATGAAGTCTACACACTGTGTGAGGACATAGGAGAAGGCTTTTTCAGCTGTGGTATTCCTCTTGTGGAATGTCCTCCCCTTGGAGGCCCAATTGGCCCAAATGCTAGTTTCATTTAGGACCAAGCAAAAACATGACTATGTATTAAAGCTTTTGGGCCTCACTGATTTAATTCAAAATGCTTTGCACATAGTTTTAAATTTTTTAAACTTTTAAACCTTGTTTAATATGTTTTAATACATTTTAATTATAATTACTGATTGTATTGTTTTGATACTGATTTTAATTTTTATGGTGCCCTGAGATCTTTTGATATAGGGAGGAATAGAAATATTTTAACAAATAAATAAATATTCTTCTATCATTTCAATTGTGCCAGAAAAAAAAAAGATGGCATTAGACTATAGACCTGTAAGCAAGAAAAGGACACTAGGCTCCACATGCTTATTGATTTTTAGAATTTATTCTTTTGAAAAGCCCAATACATTCTGGCCTATACACAAACCGATTGAACTCAGGGGCCGAATTAAAAACTAAATACATCTATAAACTTCAAATTTTTACAAAAGGACCACAATTAAAAATGTTACAAATTACCATTTTGGAATATGCTAGTTTTGTATCAGATGATGATGATGATGATGATGATTGGAATATACTAGTTTTGTGTCAGATTATCATTAATTGAAATCAAATCAACAGCATAAATTTCTGGTGTTGCAGATACACTCTTTCCATTAGCTGGACTGATAAACAATAAAAGAAGCCTGATGATGATGATTGAATTTCAACAGATGGTCAGAAATAATGAAGAACCTGGAGAATGTGGTGTGCTAGTTTCAAGGACATCTGATACAATCTGGATGGGAAATTGCTATGTTTTTTGTCTTTTTAATATAGGTTACAGCGGCATTACATTAATCCAGATCTTCATTAAGACCTCTTAGTACGAACTATTTTAACTTAAAAATTTATCCCACCTCCTTTTTTAAACATCATTATTAGCTATCTTTTTGAAAACCCAAAACCTCAGATCTGATGTGGATTGTTGAAGTTCTCCACAATGACTGACCAAATCAGCATCTATTCTTCTATTTCTTAGGAGAGATGTTCCCCTTTTTGTGTTTTTAATAGTCTTGATATCTTTCCCACATACATTTTCTTTTTCTTTTTTTGGTACATGCATTGATAGATTACAAAGCTGCTATTACAAGTGCTAAAGTGAGTCAGGATATATCTCTGTTGATCATTATAATTTATAAATTCAGTCATTTTGGATGTGTGCTTGCAATACATGCAATGACCACAGGAGTGGTATCTTATGTAACTAGCTGCATACATTATAGCATTTTCTGCTGTTTATTGAGACTCCCTGTAAGCAAGATTGACCACAATATCTATGATATTTCTTGTTTTTTCTTTTAGTTTTTTAAGAGTTCTGTGGCTTTTCTGTATACCCTGCAATATTTTATAATATAAACCATTGCTTTTTATGAATCCCTATGTAAGTATATGTGTGTGTGAGAGAGAGAGAGAGAGAGAAAGTAAGAGAGCAGTGGAGATAGTTGGTCTGTGATCTGTGCTGTTTTTGTAACAATTCTAATTGTAATCTACCTGCTGTCTATCTGAAACTCTAGAAACTCTAGAAATTTATACTGCTGATTCGATTGCAATTAATGGTACATACATAAAACTTGTCACAAAACTGGTATACTCCATTATGGTGATTTATAAATATAATATTTTTTATTTATGTGTTCTCCTTTTGTAAAAGATTCTAAGTGAAATAGATCTATTTATGTTTATTTTTAATGCAGCCCCTGAAGAAGGCCAATCACTTTATGTACAGGCCAAAATGCAGTGGGATTTTTTAAAGAGTAAGTTCTGACCATCAATAAGGACATGGAATCTGGTCTCCTTTTTGTGCTGATTTATTACATGTACTTTACAGTATCTAATCTTGCTTTTTATCAGAATATACAGTGCAAGTGCCAGACAGCATGACCCATAAATCAGGTAAAATGGTATATTAAGGCAATTATGTTTTTCAACTCTAAACTGATTTTAGTTAAAATACTTTAACACTATTGGACATCTGAGTTGTTCTATAAATTTCATATCACTGTAGTTTTTCATAGATTTCAAGTTCCATCAAGAGTACTTGTTGTTTTGCTTTTTGCCAATCTCTATTTGATTCCATGGGCTTGCGCCAACATATTACTGGAGTGGCAGGGGTAAATTTATACTTCTCAGTTTAAAAAAAAAAAAAAGGAGTTTTTGCTCAGAATATACTTTAAAGGCTTATTTCACATATGCAGCTTTTCCCTGGCACGTGGTTTTCATGCTGGTGGACCACCAGCATTGGGTTTAGTGAAGATAAGTAAACTGAAGCTGTGGTACTTTGGAGATATCATGAGACAACATGACTCATTGAAAAAGACAGTAATTCTCTGTAAATTAGGAAATATTGGGAAAAAGAGGAAAATACAGGTGGATTGATTCAATCAAAGAAGCCATGACCCTAAGTTTGCAAGACCTAAGCAAGGCAGCTGATTACCACAGCGCTAGGAGATCTCTCATTCATAGGGTTGCCATTAAGTTGAAGTCAATCTGATGGCAATAACAGCAACAAGGCTACTGTTTGATTATTGCTTATTTACTTATATTGCTGAATCCTCAGCCTCTTAGAAATAGTAATGAAGTTGGCCTATCATTATTTATTTTGTTTCTATTTCAATTCACAAACAAAACTCTCTCAGAAGTTTACCAATACACTTTAACCTATAAAATATGGAAACATAATAAACCATATCCCCTGAAAGCACCTGAAACACCAAACCTAAAACAAAATAGAATATTTACAATCTGAATATCATCAGTACAGGTTTAAAATGCATCAGAGTAACCGTGTATTGCTGTGTGTGAATTCAACTTCCAACCAATCACAGTGTAGTTATAGTAAATGTGTGAAGAAGGGAAACCTGCTGTCCTTTCCACTTCCATTGTTATTATTTATATGTGTAAGGTGAGGCTAAAGAATAGCACTTTCTGAATGTGTGGAGGCTCTCCACATGATCTGAAACACTAATTTGTTTTGTTTTTTCCTGGCTTCATATCACATGGAGAGTTTCCTCCTTTACAGGCAGTTCTCCTCCCCTCAGGCTGCTACACCCTGAATATGGAGAATGCTGACTAAGGGGTTGAAAATAGCATGCCTCCCTTCCTGTCATATTTATGTTAATTGAATGCCCAAATGTGACTTTGGCTAAGGCATAACCAGGTGGGCCCTGCATGACCACAAAACCTACCTGTAAAACTAGTTTTTGGGTTTTTTTGTATTGATCACTGCCATAAAATAATGTGTGTTTCTTTGTGGTAAAAGGTTTAGAGGACAGGCTTTAAATCACTGCATTTCCTTTCCCAGATAGACTGCAGGAGACTACCCTTCCTTTTCCCATTCTGCCTGCTTTGCCCAGTTATACTGACTGGGAATCACTTGGAAACAGAAAGTATCATGTTCTTTTTACTGTTCTTTACAGTGCCACAAAAATGAGGCTATGCCTCTAGGCAATATGATAATACAAAATAAACAACAATTATATTCCAAACTTCCTTCAGAGTACTATATGGATTTTAAATCCCTGGGGAAACAATAGCTTAGTCACAAGAGTGCTAAAAAGCATTGTAACATCATAATGTTCTCATATTTAATCTGAAGTTTTTTAAAAAGTTGCTGTTCAAATGTTTCTGGGAGGGAAAAAAGACTTCCGAATTAAGATATTGCGGCCAATTTCCAGCATAGAAAGGATTTTATTGCTTTTACAAATGAGGCTTTTAAAAATAAAACAAATGATGAATTTACCTAGAGAAGAACATTAATGTAGACATTTATAGTTATAAATTGTATGTTTACTTGGCCACTGAGGCATATTCTACTATTACTTTATGCAAGGAACACCCAAAGACATTTATTCAAGTTCTGTATACCATCAAATAAAGGATTATAAATGAAACACCAGATTCCAATATGAAGGTATAAAGAATTTCATTTAGTAGCATCCAGCCAGTATAGAAAACATCATACACTGAAGTCACAAAGTCATGGAGGGCACATTACAATACTGATCCTATGTATATTCATTCAGAAGTCCAATCAAGCTTGAGACATATTCAAAGGTAAAGACATCCATCATGACCTTAACTGAAATGTGGCATTTCAGGGCAGTGGAACAGAGTGGATCTTCCCAAGCTTTCTATTGCCATGGCTGCCTGGATTGTGTTTAGGTACTGAAGAGAAGTAAACATTAGGGCAAAACATTAGGGCAAAAACTACTGGAGCTCAGTAGTTACTTCTCCTCTCATTTGAGACATGGCTTAAGAACTGACAGTTTGTATATCATGGTCTTCTTCACTCAGTCTAACCTTTCTCTAAAATGCCTTTCAGAAGTACTAGCTACTTAAAATAAAGGGAGATAGTTCATAATGGTGATACTTAGAATCAGTGGACCATAGAATCATAGAACTGGGAAGGGGACTGTCAAGGTCAGAGACCCGGGCAGCGAGCCAGCCCGGAGAAGGGAGTGGGAGAGCTAGCAGAGTCCTGCCAGGAGAAGTCAAGCAAGTGGTACTCAAAGGAAGACCATTTAGCTAAGCCAGAGCAACAAGCAAAAGTTGTAGTCAGAGTTCCAAAAGCCAGGGGTCAAGAGCCAAGAGATCAACCCAAGGTATCAGGAGCCAGGTGCTGAAAGCAAGGAACAGGCAAGGAGAGGGCTTGTAAGAAGTTTGCCACAAGCAAAAAAAAAGCTTCCAGGCAGGCAGTTATATAGCCTAAGGCACAGGTGTGCCTAGTCACTGCTTCTTGAACTTAATCAAGGAAGCCTCCCTTTGCTCAGCTCTCTTGAGTCTCCACCTTGTTTGTGGGCTGATTGACACAGGCTCCAAAGCATCTTCAGAATTGGATCCCTGTTGCCCTAAGGGAGAAGGCAGAGGAATGTCTGAGCCTGCTTGGTTCATGGCAGCAGGGGGAGCTCTTGAGCTGCAGAACTGATCTCCAGCCAGAGCAACAGGGACCAACAGCTGCTGCTTGTCATCAGCAGCTCTGACAGGGGCTTCAGTTATCACAGGTACTATAGTCCAGAGAGCTCTAGTACCTCAAAACAAAATCCTGGGATTCCATAGGATGTGATCATGACAATTAAAGTTGAATCCAAGTGCTATAATAATATTAGAATCAGAAAATCACAGAGTTGGAAGGGAGTCCATAGGCCAGCAAGTCCAACCCCCTTCTCTATTCTGGAATTCTAGTCAGAGCATCTCCAGCAGGTAGCTATCTAGCTTGTTTTTGAGGATGTTTAGTAAAAGAGACTGCACCATCTCCTTAGGTAATTGGTTCTGTTGCCAAACTACTATTACCATCAAGATGTTTCTTCTGTCTTTATCTAAACCACACAGTTGCACACAAAACATCCATTTTTTAAATCTTGAAGATTCAATTCTATCTTTAATACAAAGATCACATTAATTTATAATTATCTTCTGGTATTCTCATTTCTTTAAAAAAAATGAATGAATTCTGTGTTGTAATTCTGTTTTATGCCTGAAATCTGTGTTGTAATTCTGTTTTATGCCTGAAATCACACCACGCTTCTTCATTTTGTTGAAGAACATCATGACAAAATGACTATGACATTTTAGCAATGATTGAAATAAAGGGCATAACCTATTAGTATGCAGGAAGTTTGCAGATTTCAGGCTAACGTGAAAGCAAGGAAGTAATGACACAGGTGCTTCTATTGTTGATCATTCTTCCCCATCAATTTTTCTCTGTTTTGAGGGTGGTGGTGGTAATAATATACAGGAGTTATAGGAGTTAGCAGTTCAGTTCTTCTCTCACATACTCAAATACAGCCAGCAAGATAGTCTTAACAGCATCAAAGAGATATAACACCTACACTTTCTCATGCTGCAGTTTCTCGTTGTCAAAGTCCAATTCAGTCATGTAAATGATTTGAAATTCAGTCTATCTGTGAAAATATGTGCACTTAATTATTATCTTTTAAACATGAGAAACTCTCATTTTATTTGTCCCAATATTATGAGGTAAGTGCACTTATTTGACTCTTGGTTGAAGAAAGAATTTGATTTAGGAGGCTTCCATTATTGCTCCATTTTAATCACAGGAGTTCTTCTCTTTAGTAATTCTAAAAATTTGACAGTTCTTTCTTTTAAAAATCAGGTTGCTGGCATGGTGCCGTATGATCCTTAGACCAAAGCAGCTGCACTTCATGGCAAGAGCAAAGAATGTAACGCCTTTGGTCCTTCCTATTCATTATGCTTTTACTTGTGAGTAAGCACAAGTAATGGGATTTCCTGACCCTTGTGTGTGATCTCCCATTCCCCTTTTGATTCAGGACAAGTTCCTCCAGTCAGATATCCTTCTGGCCAGCAGTCTTACCATGAAAGCTCTCTTCACTGCCAAGCTATAGCAAGGAGTATCTGCCAGCTATCCTGCCCAAAAATCACCCTCTTCAATTTGACTTTTTCCTTTGACTTCCAAGAAATTCTTTATTATTCTTTTCTTCTTTTATCATTAAACACTTAGTCAAGCCCTTAGACTTTTCTGTACATTTCTAGATTTTCATATTTTCATATTTTCATATTCAACCAGATGATCCCCATGCTCATTTCTTAAAAAAAAAAAGGAACTTGCTTCCAAGGTAGGTTGGCCGCTTCTCCCTACTGGCCTTCTTCCAGCCTTATTTAGGAAGGCTCTGGTCAATTGTCTGGCTACTGCTGGGAAAGATTATTTAAACTGAGTAGTGCTGTATTTTTTAGCAATATATTTTTAAATTGCTTTTTAATCCAGTAGTATTTTAATACTACAACCTTGTTTAACTGTCTTTTAGAATAATAACATTTTTTAAATTTTATCTATACATAGTTATATCAGTTTTTAATCTTGTTACAATTATAGGTGATGTGTCCATTCTTTCATCTGTCTTTGAAGGAACTATCCAAAGTGCTGAATCTATTTTTACAATAGGATTCAAAGCTTCGGAAGTCTGGAGTAAGATCCAGAGCATACTCACTGCCTCAGTGAGATATAAGGCACCAACCACCACTGTCTTGTTGTCATTTGCATAAGTCAAAATTCTGGGAGAAAAGCTGGACATAAGTGAAAGAAGTTAAAATAAATTAACATTTCCTTAGTGCCACAAATCATAAGTACTGTCTGTGCTCATCAAAATAAGGGTCCAACTTGTTCATTGCTCTTTCCTCAACTGTGGTCGTCCAAATACACCTGGGAAATCCAGACAGAGAGTAAGATATTGCTTGTCTCGACCATCTAGTGACCTGGTGATCTTTTGCTTTACAAGTTGCATTTAGTATCAAGTATCATTGATCCTCATTAGTGAATCTTCACTCATGAATTTACTTGTTTTTTGTTCAAAGCCTTTTTTAAGCTATTGGTCATTGTCAATCACAAACAATCCATGGAAGAATTAAAATAGGAAACATCTACAAAAAGTCAATGTGGCTACATAACAAACTCAAGGAGTAAGTGAAATGGGAAAAAAAAGAGTATCTACAATGAGTGGAAGGAAGGATGAATCACCATGGGAGAGTACAGATATGTAGCCCAAGTTAGCAGGAATAGTGTAAAGAAAGATAAAGCTGAGAATGAACTAAGATTGGCTAGACAAGCAACAAAAAGGGTCTTTCCCCCTCCCCAGATACATTTAAGGTAAGAGAACTGCCAAAGAGAGAGTGGGGTTGTTGTTCAGTAAGGATGGTAAAATTGGAAAAGATCTAAAAAAAAAAAACTAAACAAAAAAATAAAGTGAACTACTCAATAGTTAATTTGCTTCATTTTGTTCCAAAGAAGAACTGTATGCTTCCATGAAATAGCAGAAACCTTAGCAAATATCTTGATTCCAAATCAAGATTGATAGAGAGTCAGTCAGGAATCATCTAGGAACCTAAATGATTTCATATCTTCAGGGCCAGATGAACTGCATTCCAGAATACTGGAGGAACTTGCTGATATACTCTCTGAACCCCTTGGCATCACTTGGAGAATGGGTGAGTTGCAAGAGAACTGGATGATCTAGCAAACTACAGATTTGTCAGCCCAACCTCAATACCAAGAAAAATATAGAATGGATTATACAGGAGTCTCTCTGTAAATATCAGTGGTCAGTGATCAGTAGGAGGCAGAATGGGTTTGTCAAGAAGAAATCTTGTCAGACTAATCTTATATCTTATTTCAATCAAGTCACTAGTGAGATAGATTGTGAGTATCCTATAGATTTTGTTTATCTGGGCTTTAACAACACATTTGAGAAGGTCCCTGTAATATTTTGATTAGCAAACTTATTAAATGTGGAACATGTGTAGACACTGTGAGATAGTTCGATAATTGATTGAAAAACCATGTTCAAAGAGTAATAATAATAATAATATTATTATTATTATTATTATTATTATTATTATTATTATTTATTTTTATCCCGCTTCTCCACCTGGATCAAGGTGGCGAACAACATTAAATACATTAATACATTAAAAACATTAAAAAACATACCCAATCCTCCCCACCCACCAATCCACCTAAGACCAACCCCCTAAAACACACTACAATCAATCAACTATTAAAAGAACAGCAAGACAATTGATGGGAGGCGATGGAAATGCCAGTCTTGGAAGGCCTGTCAGAAGAGATCAGTCTTGACTGCTCTTTTAAAGCAGTCAAGACTGGTAATGTGCCGGGTCTCCTCCGGCAGGCCATTCCATAACTTGGGAGCGATAGAAAAGAAGGTCCTCGGGGTAACTGCAGCCAGCCTAGTTCTGACTGGCTGCAGTAAATTCCTCCCCGAGGACCTTAGTGTACGGGGCGGATTGTATGGGAGAATTATCAATGACTGCACATAAGACTGGAAGGAAGTCTTGAGTGGAGTGCCTTAGGACTCTATTCTAGGGCTATTACTCTTCTACATTTTTATTACTGACTTAGATAATTGGGTGGAAGGAACCATTGTCAAGTTTTTAGATGTCACAAAACTGGGAGGATGGCTAAGACATTGGAAGATAAGAACAGAATTTAAAAGGGCCTAAATAAAGTAGAAAATAGGGCAGAGATCAATAAAAAGAAATTCAACAGAGAGAAATGGCAAAATTTTACATTTTGGTCACAAAACCCAAACATACAGGTATATGATGGGGGATACACAGCTTAGCAATACTATGTCCAAAAAAGACCTTGGGATTATTATTGATTGTAAATTGAACATGAGCCAGCAGTGTGGTGCTGCAGTAAAGAAGGCATATGCTGTAGATTTCATTTATCTGGACTTTAACAACACATTTGATAAGGTCCCCATAATATTTTGATTAGCACACTTATTAAATGTGGAGCAGATACAGACACTGCACACCAGACTGGAAGGAAGTCTTGAGTGGAGTGCCTTAGGGTTCTCTGCCACCACAGAGGGAAGGATCAGGTCTACTGGTTTTAAGTTATAGGAGAGTAGATTTCAACTGAACCTTAAAAGTAACTTCTAGACAGTATGTTTGGTTTGGCAATGAAACTAATTGCCTAGATGGTGGGTTCTTCTTCTCTATCATGAGGTTCTGCTTTCTTTTGTTTTTCAGAAAGCTGCCACTAGCTAATCTGAGGTCTATAATTTTACAAACTTTTATCTTGCACCTGTTCCCACCTCCCCAGCTGCACACTCCAATTACTTGTTGTTTATCATGTCCAATCAAGATGAATTCCTATCTGTATATCAGATATGGCTTCTCAGCAGCTTTTTGTAGGCCAACAGGTCATAATCAAGTCATATATATTAATTTATTTTCAAGTGCTATTCCTGCATTATTTATTAATGTGCTGTAGTGATGACACCAAGCTTTACTTCATTCCTTTCTACAGTAGGAATAAAGAAGCTTTCCCAATTGTATTAATTTCAACCTCTTACCTGTTACAATAACAAATAGTTATATTTCTCCCATAATCACTCACTCTTAGTATAAATATTCCATTGCAGAATGTAATAAAAGATCAGTACTATCACTGTTACTTCATTTATATTATCAGCACTTTCAAATTTATTTTATTTGCTAACCCACCTGAAGGTAAGCATAGTAAGATAACTATAGTGGGCTCATAGTAGTCATCCATTTCAGAAAGGTTTTCCTGGTGTTTCAACTAAATCTATATTTATCCGTCTTTCTCTAGGTACCAGTAAGCCCTTGAGTCTATTAAACTGCAAAATCAGAAATTTCTCATGCACTGCAATAAAAATAACCTTGAATCACAGTAATAAAAAGTAAACCTCCGTGTCATTGTACTTTACCAAAGTGAGAAAAGAAAGGAAGTTGGCAGCTACAATGGTTAGTGGCAAAACAAGAGTCAATATTTTTGTTTTTGGTTTATACAGTGTGGGGTTACATTGCACCTGATTAAAGGATATATTCTCTAGAACTTAAAATACATGAATGGAAGTAAGGCTGGCAGAAGAAAATGCATTACTTTTTTAAAGCTGTGCAATTTTCTTTTTTAAAAATATGTACAGATAAATTTTAAAAAGACAAAGGTTTACAGTACCTATTTCCATGGTACAACTTAATTCATATTGACATCATATTGAAAATTCCTTCTGCATCAAATATGGTTTAGTCCATAGTATGGTAACTATACACAGGATTGAAGCCTTATTCCCAGCTGTCCAGAAGAAGAAATTCCTATGAGCTTCAACCATGCCTTGGCCTAAACAAACTGCCTCCTTTCCTGAATGCATAGAGTGAATTCACTTGTTTAAAGATGAATATTCTTACCTTTCCCGAGAGCTTCCAGGCTGGTCTATTTCAGTGCTCCTCAAAGGTGTGCTTTGCAGACTAGTGCCAATCCTGTAGCCATTGGTTTCTGGTCTGTGCCAACCTTCCAGGAGATTTTGCAGGTAAAAATAATATAGCACTAATATGGAAAAAATGTGGCCTACCACATCATATAGTCTGAGAAGCATAGGCTTATTCCATCAGCTTCATTAAAGAAGAAAGGACTAAGTCAAGGAAATTCATAGGATTCTGAAGGATTCTAAACATGATTGATAGGATTCTGATAGGACTCTAAACATGATCTCATTTCCTAGACTGGCAATGCAAAAGCAGCCTTCGGAACCAACACACACCTTTTTATTGATTCCATTGTTGTCCGGATAGAGATAGTTTTGCATTCTAAGCATTCAACAGATGGATATTTACCAACCCAAATCTTTCCCACGCCTGCTGGTCTATTTGTCTGGTGTGATCTCCTGAATTTGATGTCACCCATAGTCAAATATTTTGATTATTTTGCATCCTGGATTGTGTCATTGAGAGAACAATTTCAATAGTTATCCTTCCTTCCCAAAATAGTTCCAAACTCTAAGTCCTACCGTCTTTTAAACAGTTAGACAAGATAGGAAATGACCATACATAGCCTCAGTGCCATCTCATCCAGTCACATCCCTAAAGTGATTTTCATAACTAACAATACCAATAATCTTTATGCAGGCTTTGTCATTAAGAAAACTTGCAATATAAGTCAAGGATCCAGATTTTGCTCTGACACAGTCAGTTGAACTACTCTTATCTCTCCTACAACTGGTTTTGTGCATCAACAGGCCCATGTTCTTACTTCAGCCTATTGTTGTGTCATTATCAAGCACCTTAAATTTTATAGCCACAAACCTAATCAAATTAGCCAATCTATTTCACTATGCTCCATATTAGACTGCATCTGCTGATGTGTTGCTACAAGTCAATTACATATCCAACCACTGAGGCTAATGATGGCTTTGTAACTATTCTCATTATGCTTTAATAGGGAGTGCATTCTCCATAAAATACTAATATCTCAAGCATTGCTATTTATCTGATAACAGAAACTATTTCCAATATAGCAAGCATATATCAGCAACAATGCAGTTTTTCTGAGCCTCATAGAATGTACATGTTTTTTTTCTGGGATATATGCAGTAAATATTAAAGCAGAACACAAAGTAGGCACTGTGGATTCCATAGCCTCTAAAGAACCTTCAGAAATGACTTTCCCAGTGTTTACTGCATCACCACTACCGCTACACCACCACCATTATCTTGACCACGTGTTCAGCACTGTGTGATTCCTGAAGATAATTTATATGACTAAGTCTGCCAACATTGTTCTCACACTGAATTGTTTTCATCTCCCAGCAAGCTAGGGACTCTGAAGTAGCTGGGCAGTGATTTCCCTTCAGATGGAATGGAACTATTAAAAGTGTTTGACTCTACCCCTCAAATAGTTCAGACTAAAACATGGTTTAGGCAGTGTCCAGCTTTTTGCAGTTCAATACATCAAGATAACTTCCTGTGTGTTTCATGGATGCTTCCTGGATTCCTACCCCTGCCCAGCCCTGAAATGATCATGGGGGATCATTCTGGCAGCAATGAGGCTGGTTGTGTGGGCAGGAGAGCATTGCACAAAAGAGGTACTATATGCCTTCTTCTTGCAACAACTGCAAAATGACATATGCATGTTCAATATGACATAATATATGCATAATATTTTTTTCCAGGAAGTATTTTCGTATCTACCTATGATTTTAAAATGGGAATTGGAGAAGACTTGCAAACTTAGGCAATGACCCTAGGCAAATTCAATACAAGGGCTAGGCAACTTCCTTGGGACAAAAGGCTGCAATGGCATCTGCTAACCAGGAATGTAAAGAATACTTACATACTTTCTTTGTCTTGATAAGAAAAGCTATACCCCATGGGAGGAAAAACAGTCACTAAAATGTTTGTCTATGTTCTACCAGAACAAAAGATGTCAATAGCGGGGGGGGGGGGGAGTATTGGCATATTTAGGACAAGTGGTGTATTGTTCACAAAAACTAAGCAACAATTTTGAATACAAAACAGTTCAGGTAAGTACATCTAGGTAATTGTTTTGTATTCATGATCACTACTTAGGACCCTATCACACTACACTGTTTTAGTGCTGTATTCCACTTGAACTGCCAAGGCAACATCCTTGCAATCCTGGGATTTACAGTTCAGGGAGAAGCATTTAGAATTCTCACCCACAGTGCTCATGAGCCTCACTAAACTACAAATTCCAGAATTTCACAGGATGCTGCCATGGCAGTTAAAGTGGAATGTAGCACTATTATAGTATAGTGTGAGAGGGCAGTTACTCACAGTTGTGACACTATTGCCACAATCATAACTTCCTCCTGCAATGTACTTTATTGGGTATCAATTGTATGGGGAGAAGACGCTCCATTCTGTTGCTGTTTTGATAATGGTTGAATGACATTTCCATCAGGTTTGGGAGGAAGTAGGCCAGGAGCATTACAGAATGATAAAGAATTCTGGCCAATGTATTCTGTGCAAAAAGCATGGTCAACTCAAAATACAACCTTGTAATATTTAGCAGGAAAAATACCTTCTTTGTAGAAGAGCTCTCATGTTCTATACATAAAATGGTAGCTACACAAACACAGATGTGCTGAAGCATCCACGTGCATGTTGCTGCAATTTAATAATATGGACCATTATTATTTGCTTTTTTGACATCCATGAGGGGCAATGGAACCAAACCCCTGGAGAACCAGAAAGTCACTGTATATTTTGATTTTTGTATAGTTAGTAGAATCCCCCTTTAGATAGTTCTTAATACAAAGAACTGTAAATAGTATTATTATTTGATACATTTTCTTTTCTTTTCTCTTTTCAATTTCCTCCCTTATGTCTTTGCTACATATTCAAAACTTTGATGTAAGTTATTCAAAGTCAATGTTGCCAACAATTGTATGTCCATTAAAATGGGTTTCTCTGCAACTTCAGCTGGTTTTGTTGTAGACACCATGGGGATTATTCTTCATATGCAAAAGCAGTGTATTTATGCCATATTAAAATTAAGTTGTAGTGGTTTCCATCAATTCCACTGCTGAAGGAATGGAAGGTAGAGAGCTAAGGATGAAGACAGACCATGAGGAAAGGAATGGAGGTGATACAGATAAATGAAAAGCACTGGAGAAGAAGAAGGAGTTGAAAGAGCAGAAAACAGAAAGAAGGATGGACAATGAGAAGCAGGAGCTAAAGCAGCACTTCAGAGGCAAAAATGGTGGCTAAGGACAAAACAGGAGAGAGAGTAAGGGGCAGAACCTGGAAGGGAAACTAACTGTATTCATTGCCATGGCAACAGGCTAGAAGATGTGAGACTTTTAACCATGGGGCCTATGGGAACTTAATTTAGAGTTAGGGAGCAGCCTAAGTCTGACACAAAGGCAGCCAAGGGAGTCCTTATGTCCCCTATCAGTCCTTATTGGAATTGGGCTCATTGCTAGTGGACAAGTCCACCTTAAATATGCACAATCAAGTAGCAGAGATTACCTTCCTGCTTCTGAAGCAATCATTGCAAAGCAGAGCTGGGAGAAGATACTGAAAGCCCAAGACAGAAAGAGGGTGTGAAAGGTAATGGGGATTGTTGTTGTTAGGGGAGAAGCAGAAATATACATATGAGAAGAAGATCCAAGGATGGTGAGTCCATATGAAGGAATGTGTAGGGGGCAGCCAAGGAGCTACTTACCTGCTTAATGTTTAGTACTGACTGTGTGGAAGAGCTGGTCCATATTCTGTGCTTTTAATTATTCACAATAAATAGTCTTCAGTATATGCACTATCAAAGTATTAACTGAGATTAACTGAGATTTATTCAGAGCCACTGACACTCAGAGTGGCCAGTCAGTGAGCTATATTAAGAGATATAGAAGTCAGAGCTGTGCTGGAGAGCTCATGTGTTGTTTTAAAGCAGAATTGCATTTCAATGAGACTTCTAGGAGTGTGATTCTGCTTTAAAACTTATTCTGTGTTCTCCTCTGCCTTGCATTAAAAGACAATTGTGGCTTTTTTGGTATAAGCAGCACTGCCTTGCCAAAATTTAACTGCAAACCAAGAAATCTTCATAGAAAAAAAGCCAAGTAGGTTGAAGGGACAGAAGATAGAAGGGATAGAAGATAGATAGAAGACAGAAGATTAAGGACACAGGCAGACAATGACACTTTTGTATTATATTCAATCAGTGACCAACAAAATCTACTTCTTATAACACGCAGTGATAGGGTTCTCTTGTGTTCAAATCCACCTTGGGATTGCTTTTCTGCAGTATCTAGGACATATATATTTGTGTCCCCCAATTTGTTTAAGTTAGTCATAAACAAATGTAAATTGCTTGCAACTAAACATGTCCTATTTCTGTTTTCACTTGTGATTTGTTTTCCTAACTCAGTGAACAAATAATCATATCTGAATTATACCCAGATTGCATTTAAGACTGTGCTTGAGAAGATATGATCAACAGAATCATTCTCTCTTAATTAGATTGTTTTCCCCACTCTAAGATTAAACGATATATGCCTTCTATATATTTTTTATAAACCTCTCCTTCATAAACCATTCCATATTTTGATCTGCCATGCATGTTTACAACAGTATAAACACTCAGTTAAAGACATTTAAAAATCAAATCATGTCACTAAAGTATAAACTTCAACATTTTAAACAAACAATTTGAACCAGGAGGAGGAAGAGGAGCAGCAGCCACAGTGATAGCAGTAGCAGTGCAGCATCCCATATAAAGAAAAAAAGAGAGTTTATATAGCCAACTATATTGTACTTCTCCTGCTTTTTCCTTGCTAACTGATCAGAATCACTGTTTGTTAAAGAAGAATGAAAAGTGGTAACCTCACTAATATCTCACTCAAGAAACACATTTGGAATAAAGCCGTTAGTTCTGTGTTAAAAGTTGTCATGCTATAAACAATGAGATCTATGAAAAGAACAGAACAAAATGAAGGTCAAGATTTGCTTGTTCCATCTATTTGTAAGCTTATGTCATTATCTGTAACACTGCTAGCCAGTTATGCATACATATGAGTGTCTTTCTTCCCTGAACCCATTAACAGTTCAATAAATGGCACTCAGTTAAACAGAGAACATAAATACCTGTCTGATCAAGGGTTTTGTACAATAAGGAAGGTGTTACATTACCAAAAATTAAGAAGACTTGTATTTCTGTGGGCATTTACAACAGTAACCAGTGATGCATATTTATATTGTCAATATGCTAATAAAAGCAGTCAACAGCTTTACTTCTGGAAACTGTTAGTTGCCATACTCCCTAAAAGATGCAAGAACTGCATATTTATCCAAATCACACCTTTCTTTTTTGTTGCATATCAATATCTCTTCTATTCAAGTAAAGTCATAATAAGCTGTAGGACATTAACATAATCATATAATATCATAAGCTAGTAAGTATGATAATGTCATAAGCTAGTAAGTCCAAGACAGTGTTAATGTAAACTCAGTGAAGTTATGTTCACATTTTATGGACATGCTTCTTGTAGCATTCATAAAATTCAGCAACTTGACTAGTATAAAATTAGAAAGCTTCAGTGGTCTAAGTAAAGTGAAGGCTACGGATTCCATTTCTCAGATTATCTTTCTCATATCTCATTCTGTGGAATTTCTGTGATTCACAGATACTATCTGTAGTTCATATGTGCCTTCAAGTGATTTCCAACTTATGATGACCCTAAGGCAAACCTATAATGGAGTTTTCTTGGCAAGATTTGCTCAGAGCAGGTTTACCTTTGCCTTCCTCTGAGGCTGAGACAGAGTGAGTTGCCCAAGGTTATCCAACTGGTTTCCATGGCTGAGCAAGATTTCAAACCCTGATTTCCAGAGTCTTAGGCCCTTTTTGCACCTTACCTTTTACCGGTGCTGGGCTGGGGTCCTCGCGCGAGAAGGCTTGGGAGGAACGCTGTCACATCCCTCCTACTTTGGCTCCACAGCTCCTTCCTCCTCGCCCAAACGCCCCGCCCCTTCCTTCCACAGTGCAGCCTGGGAGTTAGAGGCTGCGCTGGGGCAGGAAGTGCGACCAGCGTGGCTCAGGAGGCTTCGCACAGCAGGTGAGTGCACATGAAGCCCCGGAGCGGTGCGCGACCACACAGCATTTTCGGCTTAGAGCCGAAAATGAAAAAATCCATGCGTGGTCCGCGTCAGGTCCTTGAGCATCATGTAAATGTGAGTGCATCATGCAGACCGCTCCTCACATTTACGCGATGTTCAAGGAAGCCTTTGAAAGCCTTTCGCTTCCAAAACGCCGTGCGAAAAGGGCCATAGACCAAAGCTCAAACTGCTACACCACGCTGCCTCTGGTACTATCTATCCCCAATGTTATTTAATATGTCAGTTAAACTAGTGGGAGAGCTTATCCAGAGTTTGGGGATTCAGCACCATCAGTATGAAGATAACACCTATATTTTGGTGGTGGCCAGGACTGCAATTGCACAGTAAAGGTTCCCACTGACCTAGGAATCACAAATCACCGACAATGCAAAGATAGTATGAAAAAGTGCCCTTGTTACATTAAAAAATGGGAACAGAATAGAAAGAGACCTTCCAAAATACTCTCCAATACAGATCTGTTGCAACTCCATTCCAAGGTATGCAATGTATCTGTCTATTTGTTCATGTGTTTATGAGAGATTCACCACCACAGGAAGAAGATGCATTTCCAAATCCCAGAGATTATAGGGATGCTTATGATTTCAGATCACCAAAATTCTGCCTAATATTTTTCAGAGTTTACCAACTGATAATAATATTCCTCCCTCTCTGTCACTGCAGTAGCAGAGGAGGACAAGTGAGAATGGGAGAGATACATGACTTTCTAACCTGGGATCTCTCTCTTATTTTGGACTGAAGGCAAAATATTGATATTGCAGGATTTAGTATTACAAGTCAAGAAACTAAGAATTTTGGAGGTAAGGGAGTGGAAATGCAGGTGTTCAGTCTTCTATCAATTAGTACTGTGCAGTTTTTTCTGTTCTTATATTAATTTTAACATTCTCACCAGTATTTCTGAGATTCTACTGTGTAACATGTACAGCTAAATCCGCAATGTGCAAGATAAATCAAATATTAAACATTTGATTTTTCAAAACAGTTGTTTCAAAAATTTGATATACCACTCAGATCCCAACATTTCAAAGCAGTATGCATCAATAAAATATAAAATATGCACATAACATAAATACATAATACTATAAATTAACATACCTTCCTTATTTGGCCTGTGAAACAGATGTTAGTTTGAAAGGGTTGCATAAATATGTGTTTAATATACATTTAAAACTATGAACTTTTGGATCATGTTGAATATATAATAGAAGAGCATTCCACATCATAAGTATTACTACAGTAAATTCTTTGCTTCAAATGACTGCAAAGCAGGCCTTAAGTCATCTCCAAATGATCTGTATGCCTGAACAAGTAGAAAAGGAAGAAAGTGACCTCTCAGGTAACTATGTCTAATTCATTAATGGCTTTGTAAAATAACAACAGAAAAACCTGACTCATAGCTGACTCAGCTGGTGCAGAATGCTTTAATTACATTTCTGGGTGGAGTAATTTGGCTCTGCTGAATGGATTTCACTTTACTCCAGGTTTCCTAGTGGTAAATCAGAATGGCTTCACTTAGGCATTAAATGGCAATGGAGCTAATATACTCTGAAGAATCAGAGTATAGTTTTCAGGGGGGCACAAAACCATATCTTAATGATACTTTCTGGAATCTGGCCTTCAGGTAGAAGTAAGACCACTGAAATACAGTGCTCCCAACTCCTATCCTCCTGAGCTAATTTGTAATGACACCAATATCAAATGGTACCAGAAGCTATTGGAAAAATCAAAGAAAGGAACAAGCTTGCACTCTGCTTGTCTTCTCATTATCTCTTAATGAATCTAATCCATCAGGGCAACCAAGGTTGAGTCAGTCTTAAAACCAGGCCTAAAATCAGATTGAAATTATCATGCTTCTTTGTATGTCTGTACCAGCCAGTAAACTTGTCCGCCATGATTATTTCTTCCCTCCTCGTTTGGTATTATTATTTATTGTTACAGGAAGCTCCCACCTTTTGACACCCCATTATCTAATAACTCACTCTTTTGATGCTTCCAAATTAAGGACAATTTCCATTAATTTAACAAGGGTTCTTCTCTTTCATTAGTTTGTCTTTCCTGCAGAGGCCTCCTGGGAACTGATTGCATGTGTGGGCTAGCTGCAAAGCAAGCTGTTACCCCAAAATGTGGGAGACTTAGGGGTACACCTGTGATGCCAATGCCCTCATGAAATGGTGGGGAATATTAAGAGGTGGGGAATATCAAAGAGGAGGCCTGCAAGAGGATGGTAAGCTTATGAGGTCTTTTACACCTATGTGTACTGGTACTAATGCAGGGAAAAACCAACCTGAGTGTCAAAAGTAAGCTTATTTGTTTTACTGGAGGAATTAACAATCACACACACACACAAATACAATCACCCAAGTCTCACTGAAGGAAAAGAGAGGAAAAGTTGGATAGCAAGAGTTTAGGGCATTGTGGGTGATATTTACCAATCCAGCAGAGAAGCAAAGATGTGATTGTGGCTTAGACTAGAAGCCCAAGGGTAGTACAAATGAGGAATTGGACCAGCAAAGTGACAGCAAGTACACCAGAAGTTGTATGAGTTGGCTAGCCCAGAGTTGGGGTTTAAATACCCTATTTCTTCCTGGAGGGGGAAGGTGTTACTGGCTCTCTGGCTGAATGAACAATGGAGACCAGAGAATGGACAACAAGGTCCAGAATGAACAAGAATGGTCTTAGCATTAGGTGACAAAGGACGGATGGGAATTGTGATAGCTCCCTGATTGCTGGGAAGGAAAGGGAATAAAGGAAGACTTTGCCAGGGGTAGGAATTGGATTGAAGATTGTTAGTTTCCATTGTCTCTGGAGGTTGAGTTGTTGACAGACATTTTCAAGTCCATTGTCAGGGAATTTTCCTGGCTATGACCTAGCCATGCCCTGAGGTTTTGTCCTGACTTAGTTTTGAAACACATATGTATAACCAGTTTCCTCTTTGCCAGCCACCTCCCAGCCATAGCAAGATATAATTTATATTTCATGCCAATTAAACCATATCAAAACATGGGGGTATACAGCCTGGTAACAGAACTGAGAGGAGGGGAAGGACTAAGTCAGTTGAGAGACTTTGCAAGCAGCAGACAAATTGTCAGTCCCAAGTGAACCTCCGTAAGTCCTTCATGCTCCCAACAGTACCATAGACGGGTTCCACTTTTCAACCAATTCCATGTCCTGACAGTGCTCCAGTCCCTAACCTGTCAGATAAGTGGGGAAAACCTTATTAATATTATTATTTTGTTCTTGCTACATGACCTACAGAGTGGTGCCAAAGACCTATCTAGGCCAACCTTCTGCTTTCACAATGGCCAGACAGATGTCTGGTTGAAATTCAATACCACAAGATTGACTAATTTAAATACCATAAGTGGCTGGCATACACTAGTAGGTCTATTGCCCTCATGTTCTCTTTGTATCCTTCTACTCTTGTTCCCTTGCAACTAGTTTCAAAGGCATACTGCTTCTGATACTAGAGGTAAAGCCATCATAATGAGTAGCCACTGGTAGCAATATCATTCATAAATTTGACTACTTATTTTAATGCTAAATTGATGGCCATAACTATTTCTTGTGGTACTAAATTTCATAGCTTAACCCTCTGTCACTATTCATCTTAGATGTCTCCGAGTAATAATATTTTGAGACAATGAAGAAACAAAAACACAAAACTTCACTGTATCCACTGTCTCCCCACCATGCACAAATCTGTAAATTTCTGTCAGGTCCTTGGGCCATTGTGGAAGTAGAGAGGCTTTTAAATGTTCAGAATAAATAAACTATGCAGAAACACTATCAACTAAACTAGAAAAATAACAATCTTTGTTGCCTCCTTTTCTTGAACCATTTGTCTTCTAGCTCATCACCTTAAGAACTAGAAAGTAAAAGCTTGTGTCTTCGGCTGAGATCCTACATCATCCTACATCATCAAGGGCAGCATAAAAATTTCACAGGTGGAACTACACTATGGTTTCCTTCTCATCAACCACAGTACTCACCATTTCACTGTGATAGTTCTACCCACCCACCCTTGACAGCCACTAAGTGGTTGGTGGAGAGCAGAGAGAGCATACAAGAATCCATGGTCACAAAAAAGATGGTGCAATTCCTCTGTATCTGGCATGTGGACATAGCCAAACATTTATCTGATACCCTCACTCTCTACCAGCCATGGAGGGGAGAGGCCACAGTGAAATGGTGATTGTTGAAGAGTAGGACTTTTGTCCTTCTGGAGTTGGGAAGAGAATACCAAACTTTGCATTGACCGAACATAGACACATGCAGCCATATGTTGTACTTATGCTTGCCTATGTCATCAACAGGGTGCCACTTTAGTTTGTTACACTTCCCCCCTTCCAATTCTCATTTCCTTCTGTGTACCCTCCTTTTGTTGAGGAAACTTTTTTGTTTTGCTGAAGATAGAACTTGATGTCACTCAGCCCCAGTAATGGAATAAGAGAATTAATATTGGAGCTGTTGTTGTCATATAGTCAAGGACAACTATTCATGTCAGCTGTTGATGTAAAAAACAAAATTGTTCATACTACATTTGTAATGTCAGAGGTGTTAATTTTGCATTTGTCACTGAATACCATAGTATGTATCTGTTATTGATGCATTCTTAAAATATTTCTAGATCCTTTTACCAAATTGTCAGAATGGTATACACTAAACAATAGAAGAACAGCAGCCAACCAACACAATAGACATTAACAGTGTCTGAGTACATGACTGACTCCAAATTTCAATGGTAAGGCTTCCACTAAAGTCACTTCCAGAAGAATGAGAAGTGTAAAAGCCAGGTTTCATGACAGGCTTGTTTAATGCATGTTTTAACAACCCGTCAAGATTGCAGGCTGCCAGAAAGTATTAGAGGCTTCACAGAAGGCAGCAACTGGTAAATTCATCCTTTCTCTTTTTACAATTGTGTGTAACGCATTGACTAGATGCACCACAGATGATTTATTGGATACCGTTGTGGGGTTGGGGGACTTTTACAAAGACAGAAGGGAAAAGAGAGAGTGTGTGCAGGTAACATTATATAGCTCTAGCAAAGGGAAAGCTTATCAAATAGATTGATAGAGAAGTGAGCATGCTTTTATGAGAATCTACCACCATTCCATTATTTTAGTACATCTGGGGGAAGAGAGCCAAAGCAGGCTTGAGAATGTACACAACTAGGCCAAATGAAATAAAGTTTGAGAGGATGCAAAAAAATAAGAGCAGCACCATTCCATAGACAGCACAGAGATTAATTTCACATTTAAAGAGGGAATGAAGGCAGAGTAACTCACCTTTTTCTGACCTGACAAGAAGTAAGGGAATAGAATAATGACTCCGGGGCTTCTGTCCTCATTCGGTTAAGACTCCTGGCCTAATAAGACTTTTCCACCATGAAGTATTTGAATCCACCATAGACTAGCTGGTGACAAAAACTTACGCTGACCAGTTCAAGAATAGGAAGCCTGCTCCATGATCACCTATACTTTTCAATCAGGCTATAAAGACCTAGTATTTTAAAATGAATGTGTCTCTATGTGCGTGGCATAATAATTAACCATGCTTGTTTGCCTCCATTTACTCAACAATATTCCTGAGCATTTCTTCACTCTGTTGTCTTCTTTGCTCTGACCTTCCGAAGAGCTAAAAATGCGTATGGCTTCCTGAATAGCTAACAAGAATTCCATGCTAAGGAAAGTGTTCTACTTGTCTTGTACTGTTTATGTCTTCCTCTCACACTCCTTGTCCTTACCTCAGTACTGCTACTTTGAGTTGCTAGACAAGCATTCTTTCCATCCATACCTTAGAATATACCTTTCAACTTTCCCAATTTGTCCAGGACAGCCCTAATTAATCCTTTGTTGTCCCACTTTTTCAACTGCTTTTAAATTGCCCCAATTTCTCTTTCTTCCTTCTAGTTTCCCCCTTTGTGTTCAGCTTACTTCAGTTGCTTTGGATTGACTTCAAAGTGCAAAAAGTAGTTTACACTCAATTAATTCAGAAGGGAGAGGAAAGAAGAGGGGCAGAATCTTGCCCTTCTTAGTAAGCTCAGGTAAAAACAAACAGCTGCAGTGCCTTCAAGCTAATATGTATTTCCTCATTAATATTGTTTGCCATGTTGGGCACACTCTGGTGTTGCTTGGCCACAGGTGTTCTGATTTGGATCTGTGAAATGTTGAGAGGTATGTTAGAGCCACCATGAATGACAGCAGCACTCCCAACAGGTTCAGCTGACTTCTTTTTTCTTTGTTTCTTATCACTTCCTGCTTACTTTCTTTTTAACACTTGTCATGACTGTGAACACCAGAGAACAGCCTGACTACTCTTCATTTGGACCACAGCATCTGTGACTACATCAATCATTTCTAGTCAGTGCATGAGACAATAATCAAAAATTGTAAAGGAAATTGAGAAAATGACACTAATTCAGCCTAGAATTGTTTATTTAAATTGCAGTGATCTATGCTCCTTAAATTAAGCTTAAATAAACTGCAGTTGAATTAATCCCCTTCCTCCTCTCCCTCCCAAAAAGACTTAATTGGCTTACTTGGTTAACTTCCTTAAAATCAGTTAACCAATTAACAGTGGCACAACAAGGTTAGGGTGGTGGGAGCAGTCCTCCCTAGGTGCAGGCAGTTGGGGGTACATTGAATTTCTAATCCTGTCAACCTTTTGTTGATTACTCAACCTTCCCTCCTGAAGTATTCACAATGGAGAAGGAAGAGAACTGGGGCAGAGAAGCCAGGTTTCTGCATCTGATATCAGGGGGTGGGTTATGCCTGGTACACAGATGTTACTCCTCTCTGTCACCATCACCATGGTGATCCATCACCTAGATTGCCTTCTTAGAAAGCTCCTCTTCCCCCTCTGCAATCTCTCCCCAGCACAACTGTAGTGCTGGGAGAACAGCCACCCTTCTGCACTGCTACTGCACTCCAGTTTAGCTGCACTAACTCTGGGAAAGCAGTGAAGATGTATTATCCCTGTGGTCCATCTTTTCACGCTTCTTTTATTCCTTACTTGCTGCTACCACTGTCTCTGTCTGGCCCTCAGCTGTTTGTTTTTATTCTCTATTTCCCTCCTATTTCTCTTTTCTTTTATCCCCCCTCCCAAATATTTTCATATATGTTCCCACATCTTCCTTCCCCAATTGTCTGTTTGCCTTCACTTTTCACCCTCCCAACATGCTTCCCTCCTCTTCTACCTCCTCAATATTCTGTGCCATGACCAGAGCTGAAGACATATAATAGCAGCAAGTCAGTGCTAAGCCACGCAGCACCACGGTCTCCTTTGATCAGTTGCTGGCCCCTTCTCCCAGGCTGCTCCCTAGGTAAATCTGATTGCTGCACTGGGCCAATTGCATCATCCAACTACAATAATGAAAATTACAATTTAAAAGACCAAATTAAACAGATGTCTCTCTAAATCCTGTTTTGAATGCCCAAAGAGTGGGGAATCAATTTTAACGCTGATTAATGTAAGTCTCCCAACTGAGGAGAGAGTTTTTTTTTCTTACATCCCTGACCAAAAAACCTCTGTAAGACGTATCCTTACAATGGCATCTCTTTAGACCTTAATAACCAGAGGGGCTTGTAACAGGGCCTCAGGAAGCCAATCTTGATGTTACAAGGTATGCCTTCAGAGCACATGAATGAATTCTTACATGTTTGCAATACATATGCCTTTGACATAGAGTATTTGAGAACTCACACAGAACTCCCTAAAAGGTGAATTTTATTGAAGATAAAGCCTAAGCTATTATTTCAGTGAGGTGGCAGAATTAATTCAATGATTTTCAGCAAGAGAAGGAAGAGCAAGAAAGCTTGAGCTCTTGGCTCAAGTACACCCCATCCCCCTGCCCCAGAATAACTACTTTCATTTTGGACAAAACAGTATAGACCTACTCTGTGAACTGAGCCAATGGCAGCCATAGGCACACAGAACAAGCTCTGAAGCTGATCAATCCAAAGGGTCTCCTACTCCAACAGTTAGTTTACACCAGATTCAATCATTTGCCCACTGTAAACCCACAAGGCTTGAGTGTAAATGCAACCGGAACTCATGCTCACCACTGTCTAATACATAGAGAGGAAGACTGCTTCTGATACACATCTGAGTGTTGCATTACTTGGTATAGTCATAGTGTGTTGAGAGGTGGGAGCAGAAGAAACTAGAGAGTGGTTTCTCCACATTAGTGCCAATTCACTGGATAAAAAGGGAGTGCATATAAACTCACACACAGAACCTGTGAAAGGTAGGGTGAAAAATTCATTCTAAAAATATATTTGCATGAAAATCTAAACGACTCCAATCAAAATGTCTGAATAATTATACCCTGTTGAACTTATTCAGGGATAGGCATCTTGGCCATGAAACAAAATGCAACAAAATCCAAAATCTACAAAACAGTGATACCTTTATTGGACCAACTAAAAAGCACTAAATATACCATGCAAGCTTTTGGAGTTACTTTGTTGCCACTAATGGAGTTGAAATTTTATTACCTGCCTTTTACTGCCCTTTGTCCCCAGCTCCCACAATGTCTGCATTCATATTTCTCCAGATCATCTTAACCGACAACATAAGTAACATTTGAGAGTTTGGTGATTTCCACCCTACGCTGTTATAGTGCTATTATTCCACTTTCAACAACCTGTGGAATTTGGGGGTTTGTAGTTTACTGAGGCTGAAGAACTCTCCGGCTGAGAATTCTAAATGCCCCTTCCTAAACTGCAAACCCTAGGATCCCATAAAATGTTGAAAGTGGAATAATAACACTATAGCAGTGTAGGGCAGAAATGGCCTAAGACTCCACCATCAACACTTTTCTTTTCCAGTATGATTTTTAACATCTTTGCCTGATGAAGAAGCAAGTGAAGGCTTGAAAGCTTGCATGATTAAATCTCAGTGAATATGTATCTCCCTGTTTATCATATTATTTCCATAGTTTCCAATAAAATATATGAAAAGAGTAATAAACAGAAACAGCACCAGAAGATCAACATTTCCCCCTTGAATTTACATAAAATCTCCCAGCAACTGACTTATGTGGCATGAATGGTTCCTCCCCCTCCACATACACCTACACACACCTATACACACACAAGAGTGGAGGAATTGTTGGCACGCAGTTGATATAGCTAATTGAAATTGGCATCATGTGTTGTTGTTAGAATATAGTGAGGTTGCCTTGTCCTACCTCATAGAGGCCTCAAGTAGAAGGTCAGTTGATTTAATCGTCCCTCACCCCCGCCAAAAAAAGCCCCTTTACACTTAAAAAAAAGTTCATGGAGAAAACTAAGCCAGAACCTAGCAAAATTATTTGGGTGTTCAAATGTACAGATTGAATCAGGATACAGGACAGATTGGTCTTTGTTTATCCTCATATTCAATAGCCAGGACACTTAAAGTAAGGATATTCTCTGTTCTACTTTACCATTATGGATAGTCCTTTGCCTGGCCATTACAGACGATATGTTTTATTCTATGTGCAGAAATCCTTGATACTGCACTGGATTTAAGGTTTACTCTGATGCAAGTTACTTGAAAATTATTTTCAAAAACATTTATTCTGTATGGTTAAATTTATGTCTTAGCATATCTTACATAATCATTAGGTCAAATAATTGGTCCACAACTTACCAGATTTTTTTTCTTTTTGATTGCAATTCCTTCAACTGAAATACCGTATTTCATGTTTATTATTAAAATGAGCAGCTAGTCCAAGCCAATACTTAAATTAATGAACTGATGCACCAGTTTCTAAAGTCATGAAGAGGAATTCATTTGGGTGCATTTATAGACAAATTTATTTCTTTATTTAAACAAAAATACAAGTAATTTTAGAAAGCAACGTTAAAAACTTTTATACTTCTACTGTAAATTTGTGAATAAGTCTGTTCTGAATTCCATGTGTCAATCAAGAATGAGGAAGAGGAGAATCAGTAGGAGCAGCAGCAACAGCTTGAGGAAAAAACTAAGCACAGAGTTCTATCTCTTTTGGTATTCAGTTAGATTCTAATATCATGGATATTAATGACAGGAGGATTATAATAAATGTGTTCATATGCTACAAGCCAATTCTATCCAATTACATTTACAACAGACTATTCTATAGGCATAAACTCTGCTTCATTATTCCTCATAATAATTCTTGGTAGTTGGGCCTCTGCTTACTGATAAGGGGCAGATTTGAATCAAATATTAATATTACAGAGTTTCTTAGAAAGCAATAGGGAGAAATACATTGTAGAGTTGTAACAGAATCAATAAGCCTGTTTCATATCTGTTTCAATATTATCCTCCCTCTGTACATGATCCACTTCCTCCTTATTCTATTACATCAATAAAGAAATGGGATGGATGGATGGATGGATGGATGGATGGATGGATGGATGGATACATAGATAGATACATAGATAGATACATACGTACATACATGCACACACACACACACTCATTCTATATTTTTCCTATGAATATATGCTGAATGAATGTCCATAGACACATATCATATGCATATAGAGTAGCTTAAAACAATTAAAAGTCCTGCTTTTGCATTTTCCTTCATCACCTAATAAATGATACTTATAAATTAAGTATTAAGTAATATAAAATAAGTATGATAATATTGAGCAGAAGTAATATTGATTTCTAGAGCTGCATGTCTTCCATTGTGGTCATTAATACGGACAAGTTTGAAACTTGTACTTTTTGGTTTTCTCCTCTGTTGCACAAAGTTTATTATTGTCATACTTAAGTTGCTATCACATGCTTATGTAGAAATTAGGGGTGGGGTATGAGAATCTAGGGCAAAGGGACATGTGAGTATTCAAACATCTCTGTTTCAAAAGCAATAGGTCAATTTTAGGCCCCTCCAGAAAGTTTTTGGCACAAAAATGACACATATAAATAATACAACCAACTGAGTAGCATTCAATTCTAATTATCAGAGGTTTGCCAGGGGTGTGTAATGGTTAAAGCATTGGACTGGGTGTTACCGCTGTTTCTAGCCCAAGTTTGTGGGATATTAAGACATCATTTGATATCAATACTTTGGTCTTCTGTACCCATTCCTCCCCACATGCTTGCGAGGCTCCTGGACAAGCATGTACACAAGCGTGGCCAACAATAGCCGAACCATTCAAATCCCAATCTAGGCTGGCCAGTCATTGCCGAATGCAGCTTCAGGAGACCTCAGGGCAAGTACCACATTATGTATGCACGCTACTTACAAAAAGATCCCCTGCCCCATGCAGGCAGCTTGATGAGTGGACTATACAACTCTCAAGCACTCCGCGTTTGCATACTGGCTACTCTATTGACAACCTGGCTATAACTTAGTCATCTAAAGTACTGACTTTTCAGAGGCTTTGTCTCCAGGCCAAAACTCATTGTTTTCCCCAAGTACGGGACTAGCCTGCGGCCACAATTTTTCCTATAAGAACCCCTGACTTTGAGCGCTTCCTCGGATTGCTCTTGGCTTCCATCCCGCCTTGCTGTCGCTTTGTCCAGCGAGCCTTCCCCTCAGCCCCACGTGCTGAGAATCCACGCTCCCCAGCTTCGTTGCTTTTACTGGGCTTCAGGACAAGTATAGTATTTCCCATACCAAACCTCCTCTCAAAATCCCTCTATCCCACTCCTACTTTTATTTCTATAGTTCCTTGTGTGAGTGTGTTGCATACACATGTTTGATTGTGTTTCAATAAAACAATTATTATTATTTCAACATCTGCCTTATCATTGACTCGGCTTGACCCCGTAGACGTAGGGTTCAAGATCTCACTACGTTACCCTGCCTCTCGCATTGCAAACTTGTGCTCTGTGCTAATTCCCTCCCCATTGTTTCAGCACATTTAGGTGTCCCTCCCGGGACCCCCAGAAATCAGGGTAACATGGGACTTTGAGGATATAAGTCTGAGTCAAGTGCCCCATGAAACTCATTGGATAACTTTGAGCCAGTCCTTCTGTCTTAGCTTGATTTAGTCCAGTTGTTGTGATGATAGCTGGAAAGAAGGACAGCCATGTATGCCACCTTGAACTTACCAAGGAAAAGGCAGAATATTATTACAGTAAACAAATAAATAAATGAGGAAACTATTAAATCAACAGACTGCCAAGATAGGCAATTAGTGATTTGAAGGGAAGGGGCTATACAATAAATTCTACCAATGAGTTTGGTTTATTTAAATGCTGTATCAGCCATGTGGAGTTATTCATTAAAAAGCAGATCCTGTAGGTCTAGAATAGTATTTCAAGGGTCTCAAAGTAACTTGCTTATAGTTATCCTGAAGGAGACAGAAATACTAGTTGAGCACAGCATGAACTAGAAAAGCTTGTTAATGAAATGTATTTTTTTTTCCCGATGCCTCATTCCCCTATGAAGTGAGTCCTAGACTTGACTCATATTGATTATAGCACAAATCGAAACCACTGCAGTGCTGTGCTTTTCAGGGATTCTTGAAGTTAGGGCGCTGCCACTGTAGCATTCTAGGCAATCAAAAGAGAGAAGAAGATTCCAAAGAAGGAAGGATGGAAGAAGCCTCCGAAGACATAAATACAGCTGGCTACTTCACTTTCCCTACCAGCTGCAGAAAGGAAGGATATAATAGGAAGTTTAAAGTTCTTACAATGGCAAGCCCTGCAGCATGTAGAGATGTATGCACCACAACAACCCTATCCCTTCCAGTTCAATCTGTCAATGTTAACAAAAAAGGTCTCATGAAGAACTGAACATGGTTGCACCCTTTCACAGGACCAGGAAATTTGTTTGCTCTCTAAGGTGAAAGGAATTTTCAGTGCCTACAAAGGTCTAAAGAATTCACAGAAAGGAGGAATCACAAACCATTCAGTGTAGAATATCCCTTTATCCTGACATATTTTCTATATATTTTTTCCCTGTGACACCATTAAAAGAGTTGAAGATTGAGTGCTCATGAAGAAAGACCAGGTAGGGGAAAATATGCTGGACATAAAGGTGAACCAAATGGTACTCCTCCATCACTAAATAGGAAGTTGCTTGGAAACCAGTCATTTCAGATGCATGGATCTGTTGCATCACAGTAGTGCTTCTAGTGGTTCAACCATAGCTTTAATTGGCTAATTAAAAATACTGACAGCATTGCTATTCAATAATTTTTCTGAATAAACCAGATTACATTAAAATGTACTGTTATATTTGATGAGATCTAAAAACTTCTCTTTTGTTAAAGTACACAATAAATCAATGCACTATTTAACTTTATTAGTTAGCAGTTAGATACATCAGGTATTTCATTCTGCATTATATAGCAATTTTGTGTACTTTGTTTCCTCTGCATGATGGTTTTACAACCCCATTTGTTTTCAGATGTATAACCAATGTGCCTTTTATACTCCCAGTGTTAAAACAAATAAAATGCAATATGCTCTTTGCCTCTGCTTCTTCTTTTTAAGGAAGAGTGAAAGACTGCTCTAATTTATGCTTTCACATTTCTGAGAAATTGCAAATTTAACTGAAGAGTCCTTTCCTTTCCACACATAAGTATCTGAAAGCTTATTGAGCTAGTGAAATTTTGTTGGGTGCTGCTGCCACAGACACTTGGAAGAAGTCCAAGTAAAAACATGCACTCCCTTTTCCTTTCCATTTCACAATTTCCTAGACACTTCTAAACATCAGCAAGATGCTTTCTCAATCTACAACTAAGGGCCTTTTCACATTATTCAACTTTAGTCCCGTGATTCCATTTTACTGCATGGCACCATCTGATGAAATCCTCAGACTTGGATTGTGCAGAAGAGTATTTAGAATTCTCACCCACATGTGCCCATGTAAGTTAAAGTGGTATCATAGAAGTTAAAGTGGTATCATAGAATCATGGAGTTTGAAGGGATTCCATAGGCCACCCCCTATTCAGTGCAGGAACTCCACCTAAAGAATTCCCAGCAGGTAGCCATCTAGCCTCTTTTTGAAACCATCCAGAGAAAGAGAGCCACCAGTTCTGTCGATGATTGGTTCTACTGCTGAACTGCTCTTAATGTCAAGAAGTTCATTCTAACATTTAGTCTAAATCTACCCTCCTGTAACTTAAAACCACTAGTCCTGATCATACCTGCTAGGGAAAAAATGAACAAACCTAAACTTTCCTCTCTATGAAAGCCATTTAAATATATAAACAGTGCAGTCATGTCATCTCTCACCAGGCTGTATATGCCCAACCATTCCTGATGTGTTTTATTCTCCAAAACTCTTATCATCCTTGTTGTATAGTGCGACTATTACTTCCTCTGACTTGGAAACTATGGTTTTATTAAGGTAGGACTTCTGGTGCCATAGCATCACACTACTGGGTTATGTTCAACTTATGATCAACAATAATTCACAGGGTTCTTTTCACATATATTACTACTAAACAAAGTATCCTTCATCCTATACCTGTGCATGTGGTTTTTGTGGCCTAAAAGTAGAATTTAGCATTTGTCTCCTTTGAATTTCATTCTATTAGTTTCAGCCCAATTTTCTAACTTATCAAGGTATCTTACAACTGTGTTCCTGTCTTGCAATGTGTTAGCCATCCCTCCTTAGCTAGTTCTGGAGATCCAGCATTGATCCTGAGGTTGGACTCAGTGAGCTAAGAGGCTCCTTCAACTCCTCTATAATTCTATTAATCCATCACTCTATGTATCAGCTGCAAACCTGATAACTACAAACTAGCCCTTCATCTAAGTCACTGATAAAAATGATGAAGAGTGATGCCCCAAGGACAAAAAGTTGTGGTGCTCTATTGGAAACTTCCCTCCAGTTTGAAGTGCAGCCATTAATGATGACTCTTTTAACACAATTTTACAACCAATTGTGGTTCCATTTGATGATGTTTCCATTTATTCTACATTTGATCAGTTTGCTAGTCAAAATATCATGAGGGACTTTATCAAACGCTTTGCTTGATTCAAGACAGAAGAAGTCTACAGCATTTCTGCTATACTAGTGACCTGATTTTTTAAACACACACACACACACACACACACACACACATATATGAGATTAATTTGGAAAGATGTAAGATTAATCTGGCCATGCTGGCCAGATAGTTGCAAATAGATTCCTTTATAATCTTTTGTTGCTTGCACAAAAGAGAAGATCTTTCTGTAGCAGGAGCCATTAGTTTCACCCTAGCTTCAGATAACCCTTCCACAGAAAATACGTGTGGTGACAAGATTTCACTCTAGTCTACTTGGGGACAAGTTAAAACTATTTTTTAAAAAATCTTAGCAGCATTGTACATTTTAATTTTAAATTTATATAGATAGAGTAGAAGTTATTTTTATGCCTCACAAATTTATTGATGTTTAGCACTTGTGCTGTTTTAATTCCATGGAATATTTGGAGGGAGAGGATTGGACTGTCATGAAATCTTGTTATGGATAAAGACACAGTCTATACTGTTTTTAAATTTCAATTTTTTTTAAAAAAAAAGATAAAATAAATTTGCAGGTTGAGACCAGTTAACTAACAGGTAGACTTAGCAATATAACAAACAAATGGGAGAGTTAATGGCTGTTGCTGGGAAAGAATAGTAATACCATTAAGATGGTTATATTTCCTAACTATTGCCAACTAGTCCTCATGAGCTGACAACAGACAGGGATATCACCATCTTAATAGGCTTAACATTTTTATTTTAATAGCTTTAATCTGATTAGTTAGGTCATTAGAAGGAAATATATTGGCATGAGATAAGATCTGGACACCTCTTGCTGACTTCTTACAGCTGTTCTCAGAGAAATCAAGTTGGGGTCATTTTTTTTCCACTGGCAATAAATCAAGATGGCAATCAAAAATGCTTTTCTATTAGCAGCACCAGTTAAGACAAGGGGCAGCTGAGGCCCTTTTGGCACTATGCTCTTATAGCGCAATTATTCCACTTTCAACATCCTATGGATGTATCCAGCCGGCCCCTCCCTAAACTGCAAACTCCAGGATTCCATAGGATGTTGAAAGTGGAATAATTGCGCTATAAGAGCGCAGTGCGGAAATGACCTGAGTTACAGTCTCAGCTCTCTACTATCATAAGTCTTCAGTCTCTTTATAAGATGCCAGCTTTGTGTCTGTGTCTATTCAGGACCTACTAACATCTCTCTGAATATTAAGGGTTTATTCACTTCCTTATGTTATAACATGGTATATGCCATCTCCCCTCAAAAATACTATTTTCATTTTACACAGGGAAAATATACTAATATTACCACGCCTTACAGACCCCATCCTATAGGTTAGCAAAATTGGCAAGAAATATTTTCATAGAAAAACTAGACTCTTATGACTGTAAAAGCATGTGGAAGCAGAACACTGGCTGTAAGCATGGGCTTGGTCAGAATGGCCTTATCATGGCCAGGTAATAAGTTCAAGAAGAGTAGGTAGGAAAGCCCAATGTTAATGGACTTCCAATAATCCTTTCAATAGCCCTGGCAACCAAAACAATAATAAGTGAAACTTCCCAGATGTGGCAGGCAGGCATCCCTGCTGTGTGCATTTCTTGCAGAAATCTTCCCCATTCACTTTACCCAACCAAGACATTAAGACGCTGTCAGGACTCCCAACAATGTTTTGTCATCCCAAGTAAGACAATCAGCCCATTTGTTTACTCTGTCAGAGACCCATTAACACTCACCCCCTCAGGGTAGTAAAAAGAGTATTTAAACCCTTTTGTAGTATATTGGGTGTTACTCTGCATGTTGGCCCCCAGATTCCCATGCTCCGTTCTACCCTTGGACTGCAGTTTGAGCCACTCCACTTTGACCTTCTTCTGGTGCAGTAAATATCACCCTCTATACTTGATATCTCCCTCTGTCCAATCTTCCTCACTTCTCCATTCACTAGTCTTGTATGGTTCATGAGACTGCTTGTTTTCTCATGTGCATGTGTCTGCTGGTTTCCAATAAAAATATTCAGTTTAAACCTTTAACTGGAGTCCTATATTTAGTACTAGTATACACAGGTGAAAAGATCCTGCCATTACCCTTTCACAGGCCTCCTTGAGCTGTAATTTCCCCAAATTCTAAAGAGACACTGGTACTGCTGATGGACCTCAAGGTCCCCCACCTTTTGAGATAACACTAATATCTAGAAAAAGTATTTAAGACAGAAATCTTTTTGACTTCAGAAATTGCTATATTCTAATATCCTTTGGAACTTATAGAATATGAGAATATTACCCTGTGATTGTACAGCAAAGAAGTTTCACTTGCAGTCGGAGTTCCAGTTGATTAAAAAATGTCAGTCTATTGCCAAAGGTCTGATCTGGGATATTGGTTTCTTATCACCATGCCTGTGTTAATTTTTTTGCCTAGTATTGGGAAGCTTGTATTATCTGCAATAGTTAGATGAATGACCAATGCAAATAATGCAGTTATGCCTTTAATTTCCTTCTGATTATGCCACCAAACATGTATCACATACATTTGAACAAAATACACAAAGTGTTGCACATATAACACTTACGAAGCGGGCTGCAGTCCATGAAATTTCATAATATAATGGGTGGAAACTGCGAGGCTCTCTTGGTCTTGTTATCCCGGATATAGCAACAGCTTGAGATATCTTTCATAGCAAGAATTCTGGGACTTGTAATATGACAACATTTGGAGGGCCTCAAAAGTTTAGATGTCATCAGACTCACATGATTACCATCCACCAGAACTTATCAATTTATAATTATTATGAAGTATTAGAAAATAATCTACAGTACTAATACATTCCTTTGCATTTTTATCTAGAAGTAAGTGTCATAATTTAGGTAAATGAGTATTATATTAGAGATCTAGCATGTGTAGTGATTTAAGCACTGGACTTTTACTCTAGAGACCTGGATTCAAATCCCTCAGTCTCAGGAAAAAGCAAAGGCAAACCTGCCCTAAACACAATCTCACCAAGAAAACCCCATGATACATTCACCTTAAGGTTGCCATAAGTTGGAAGCAACTTGAACGCACACAAGTAGAGTATTGCTGCCTAAACGTGCTAAAATTAAAAAAAAAAAGTTTCATTGTATGCTCAGCTCTGCATTACTTATACATGGATTTATTTATAAGTAGTTTCTGTCTCATTTGTGCATTATTGCATGCCTTAAAAATAAGCATAAAGTTGTATTTATGACTTGTGTGGAAATATATTCAGATGTGCGCATCTTGAGATTAATGCCCTTAAATATACATATTTAAATGCATTAATCTCAAGGCACAGACATCCAAATATATTTCCCCACAAGTTATATATTTTAAACCATTTTAACCATTTTTTTTAAACAACCACATATAAAGACAATGAAGCTAGAATACTCAGGATGTTTTTTTAAAAAAACATGCACCAACCAACACATTTTCCTATCAGATCTGGAACATGAAGATTATGTTAGTTTATACCATAATTTACAAAGATCAAATGCCTCATTCAGCCCTACTAAATAAAATGCACTGCTTTTGGCAATTTGTTGTATTCAAGAGACAGTCTTAGTATTTTGCTATGCATGCGCCCCCAGCTAAATGACAATGGCATTCCTGCAAATCATATAAAACAAAACACAAATAAGGATCAGACAGTTTTCTGTGTTCTTAACAGACTCTTAAGATGAATTCAGAAAGTGAGATTTTCAAACAAAGTCAGCGAATAACTAAACACGTGTAGGTTGAATGTTGTGGGAGTATAACTTGGATTTAATGGTATGGTAAATTACAAAAAAGGTAAAAAGAGTTCAAGTAGAGAAGTAGCAACAGAAAGAAATCATAGTAGATGGCCAGAAAGTATGTTGATGTAAAAAAAAAAATTAGCCCAAGAAGTGGGGGACTTTGAGGTCCACCTGCAATGCCAGCATCTCCTTATAAATTGGGGAACTGTAGCTCAAATGAGGCCTGTGAGAGGAGGGTAATTGCAGGATATTTTTACCTATGTATACCAATACTAACTGTAGCAAGGACTCCAGTTAAAAGTTAAACAAGCTATTTTATTTGGAATTGACAAACACACAAGCAATCAGACACTCTTAAGAACCATGCAAAGCTCTTAAGAATGTACAAGGCTATTGGAAAGTGAGGTAAGAAAGGTTTGATAGAGGGAGAAGATCAAAGTGGATTGATTCAGGCATCTGGAATGGGCTGTTTGTCTTAACTCTAGGTGGTAAAACATCTTGACAGTCTCTTAATGTTTGGTCAAGTAGTGCAAATAGGGAAGGTCTCCATGGGATATGGTAATAGTAGGGTTCCTGATTGCTTCACTTGGGCAGGTCCCCGTGTTATTCTTTTGGGGAGTGTTCACAAGTTCCAATTTTTGAAAGGATTATCCCAGGCACATCAGGATTGGCCTTTCCTACCTAATCCTCTCTGAATTTATGACCTGATCATGTCTGACCTGACATATGCTTACAGCCAGTGCACTGTCAAACATGTGTTCCAGCCATGAAATATATCCAATTATGAAAATATCACATCCTGCATAGTGGGTGTGTACAGTGTGGTAACAAATATATAATTCTGAAAAGAACAGTGAAATCATCAGCATTATTAAAAAGAAGGTATCTATAAATACACACACACACACACACAGACACACACACACACACACGTGGTAGAAATAGAAGCTCTTAAAATGATATGCAGCTATTTTTAAAATAGAGAGTTAAAAATATTTCACATCATAATGTCTCTTTACATTTCACATGACTTCACTTGATTTCTAGGAAACAGAGGTAAATCTAACATTGCAACTGTCCAACAAGCACAATATATATCCAAATGGTCCAGTATAGCTAAAATAAGTTTACTTGAAGGAATGTATCAACGGCACACTCACAGTGAATGTACCAGGATATATTAGGATATATGATCAAAGATGAAAGACAACGTAATTTTTTTTTCTTTATTGACTAATGCTGAAAGTGTGAAGGCAGCTTTTCTTGACATTGCAAGAATATTGGACATGTGGTAGAAAACAGGGCCTCATTGTAACATTTGAATCTTAAGATTAATCAGTTGATATATTCAAAAGGAAACAGAACTCTATTTACATAATGTTCACATAATGTCTATCTACTTCCCGCCATAGTGAAGCATTTTGGCTGATATTTATAAAGTCTGGGAAGAAAAGGAATATGGAAGGAGAGGCAGGGGGGTATCTTGCTCAGTTGGCCTTACATACAAAATATAGCACCAAAATTCCTTTTGGATGAACCCATGCTAGATTCTCTTCTCACAACAGTGTTGGCCTGCTGGAAAATTGATTGGTACTGATGTGACCCCACAAGCCCCCTGTGATGTTAAACAAGGATATCAGACGCTAGCATAGTTTTCCTCGGGAGACTGTCTGGCAACTGCAACTGATCCAAAATGCTTTGGACTGGAGGTGGTTACAGGGAACACATGAATCCTTTACTGCAACAATTTCATTTGCCACCAGTCCCTTTTTGGGAACATTTCAAAATGCTTTAAATCCCATATGGCTTGGGTCCAGGCTGCCTGAAAGGCCATACCTCCTCCTATGAATCTGTCAAACTTTTAAGATCTTCAACAGAAGTCTTTGGCCCTTTCTGCAGCTTACCTTTTTTTCGGCGCTGGGGTGTGGGGATCACACGAGTAGCCTCCAGCGAGAGGCTCTCATGTCCCCACTGCTTCAGCACTGCACGAGCTGCCTGCTCCCAAGGAGGCAGCACGAGAGCCCTGTCTCTTCCTTCCACAGCGCCGCCTGGGAATCTCCCAGGCTGCGCTGGGGCAGGAAGCATGACCGCTGTGGCTCTGGAGGCTCCACACGCACGGCAAGTGCATGCAGGGACCTGGAGCAATATGCAATCGCGCACCATTTTTTGCTGAAAGCTGAAAATGAAAAAGTGCGAGAGCAGCACCTGCCTTACCCTGGAGTGTTGCACGATTGTGAGTGTGTCATGCAGATCACTCCTCACAATTGTGCGATGCTCCAGACGCCCTTTTGCATGGCAAATGCCTTGCAAAAGGGCCTTTATCCCTGTCCTGTCAATATCACAGATGTGTTGGATGAGGATGAAGATGAGATGCTTCTTAGTGGGTCATCCCAGGTTGTGGAATTCCCTTTCACAGAAGATTGAACCGGTCCCCTCTCTATCCTCTTTTACCTAACCATGTGTAGTGAAAAAGCACTAACAAATTTAATATGGTATAAATTTCATTGACTAATGCACATGAGATTATTATTAAGAGAACTGTTATTATTAATATAACAATAATTGTGCTGTAATTTAAGTTGCAACAAGACACTTTGGCCATATCTGTATGATGATACTTTTCTTCATCATCATGCTGCAATCCCGGGTCTGGAAGGGAGTACGTCAGCAATGCTCCTCTTCATACCTGCTCGCTCCATGCAGAAGGGAGTATGATGGCACTGTCTCTTTCTTCTGCAGCACAGCCAGTCACTTAGCAATTATAGCAAAAGCAGTTACATTTCTATACCACTTATCAGTGCTAAGCATTTCCTAAGTAGTTTACAATGTTGTAAACTAATTGCCCCCAACAAGCTGCGTACTCATTTTACAAATCTACAGAAGGATGGAAGGCTGAGTCAACCTGGAGCCCTGCAGGATCACACTCACAATGTTGTGGCTGCAATGCCGGCATTTAACCACTGCACCAACAGGGCTCCTTGTGCTTCAGTGGCTTGTGCATGGCTGGGAGGGATGGGAGTGTTGTGCAATTGCAGGCACCAAATGGATTTTTTTCTGTTTTGTGAAAACTGTGCAAGTGTGATGCTTGGGGATAGGATGGCAGCGGGCCAGTGACAATGTCGTGAGGAAACATGATCTGCTGACTGCTGCCATGCTGTCCCAGAAGCAAGATAGCCCCATTGTGTGGAAATGATCTTTGTAGTTGTAGTAGTAATTGTTGTTGTTTTTCCTCAGAGATATTAGACTTCAGTTGTTCCACTTGGCTTATACAGCATTCAACCTTCTTGTCTGATTTGCCTATATTTAATGTATTCAAGTTCCATGAAAAGTTTAAAGATACTTATCTCTTGGGAAGGTCAATTATTATCATATTAGGACACTCTTCTATACCAGTTATCACAAGAATACACATAAATATGATTTGGAATAGGTGGGACTAAAGAGATAATGGTTAACAGCTTGGCTCCATTATCTATGTCTGAGTACATGAACAGGCAAGTGATAACTCCAAACTTTGTAAGCACATGTGTGAGAGACCTTCTCATGCACATGCCACAGCTTTCAAACAACATAATGTGATTTCAGTTCTGTAAAAATTACAAGGCAAGACAAACCAAAGCTAGAATTACTGAAGTATAAGTGGAGTGCAAAAAGCCAAATGATAGCTAATTTTCACACAGAAAAGCTTCTGGGGGAGATGCTAGCTTTAATCACTGTCATCTAATCAGTGAATAGAATAGTAAATACTCTTGCGTTACTATACTTTTCCCCCAGCGTAATAAACTTTATAATAATAGCATTGTCTCCACAGAAGTCCAGTTGGAAAACATACCAGTTTTAGAAAACAGAACATGACAATGGGTTAGAGCAGCGATAAGGAGATATAAAATCAGTTTTGATTCTCAAAACCTTGCTACTTGTTTTTGTTTTTTAGCTCAGAATTGAAAGTCTGACAATCAGAAATACTCTGAAACACTACTGCATATTTGAGGAGGGTTAGATTCTCCCAGTGACTGGGAATAATATTGTTGTTCCATGCTTTCAAGTCATTTCCAACTTATGTTAAACCTAAGACGAATCTATCATAGATTTTTCTGGGGCTGCGAATGTGTGACATGCCCAAGGTCACCCAGTGATTTTCCATGGCTGAATGGGGAATCAAATCCTGGTCTCCAGGGTCATAGTCCAACAACCAAACCACCACACCATGCTGGCTCTCCCAACTATCATATAATAGTTAGCAGTAAAGCAGTAGGGATAGAACTCCAGCAAAGTTGCAGAATACTTTAGACCAGCTTATTGTTGGGGATGATAGGAGTTTCAGCTCCACGGAAATGCAGCAGAAAAACCAGAGTTCAGCAAGCCAACAGCAGCAGCCTTGTTCCCCAGTAAGGATACTCACACATGGAGGAGTTTCTTCCAAAACAGGAGGCACTTTATCTTGCAGCAAAGTTCCGTTATATACAAAACATAGGACAGACGGACAAAAGCTTGCGCCAGGCACCAGGTTTGGTCAACAGACAAATACTTACTGGCGTTGCTTTGTTATATACATATCTACAACCAATCAGGTAGAGGTTTGCACACCTCCCTCTACCATCTGCACACGACCCCAGTTTCTTATGCAACCTTGCAGTTACCCACAGCTGGGGCATGATGCAACATCTTTGCAGTGGGCTGATCATTTTCCCAGGGTTCCCTGCCTGGAATCCCTGATATTTATTACCATCAACTTGTAATCATCGCTACATCTTTCATGTCAGGCTGAATTAGGAGGGGAAAAAACTCACCCTGTAGGTAACATAAACAACAGAAGTGGTTTTAAGAATGAGAATACTCACACCATGTGGCATGTAATTATTCTTATGAACCTTCTAATTCCTCTGATTAGAAGTTTGAGGATGTTCCTGTCAACAGTATTTGTTTTTCCAAAAGAGATGAATAGATTTTATCTGGAAGAAGAAACTATAGATCATGCCTTCCCATACTTTCAGCATTATGGAAGACTGAGAGTCCATATTACAGTTCATTACAAGGCCACTATTGTCCGAGGACTTGAAAAAGCTGCAAGGCTAGCAGTGAAAGTCATGCCATGTATTCCTTTCAGTTGACCTCCAGCTCCTAATGATGTCCACTGACAAAGAAGGGAATCATGCTACAGTGGCTGAAACACTAAAGTACTTAATGCCCAGTTATGGGCACATGGAAGTCAAGGCCCTTTGTCCTTTACAATGCAGTTGGTTTGTGTTACATATATTTTTTACTTGTCCATAGCAATGCACCAATTCTATCTCCTTTTCACATTAACCTGATATTATTTTTAATCTCTACTAAAAATTCCTTTTAAATATATATTTAATATGTATTTTAACTGCATTATTTTCAAAGAAATTTTTTAGAAAAACTACTACTTCCTTAAAACACCTTGTCCCAGTAGAGTCTCATTATCATCTTTTTCCTCTTTATTGACCAGGGAAAGAGGACTTCCAGCTCACTGAGATTTGTTATTTGACTCATACAAGATTCTTCTCCCATCTTTTTTAATAAGTTATTAGATAGTGTAGACAAGAAGATATTTAAAGTCCAAGGGAGCTTGGTATAATCCTAACTATAATAAACCAGAGGAATCAATTGTTGTTGAATGATGAGTAAACTTAGCTTACTTATCTAACCCATCGCTTATGTAAACCCTATTGATTCAACAGATTTACTCTAATTGGGCCTACCTATAGGATTCAAGCTGTAGTCTGAGCCCTGGAAGACTCTGTAACCTAAACAACAGTTGTAAGGAAGAAGGATGACTTTGCAGCCTGAGAAATTCACGTTTTGGAATTGTTTCTGAGAAGCCATGTACAGAATTGAGATTGGTTTGTTAGTTAATATCCCAACTTTCCTTTTGCATGGACTCAAAGTTAAAATTTTATCTTACAAAAGATTTTTAAAAACTTATACAATTCTGTTAAGACGTACATAGTTAAGAACCATTTAAAACACATTTAAAACATAATAGAAGAGACAAAATCACACTACTTTCAAATACCCTTCTGCCACATGATCTAAGAATCAAAGCCCTGCCTAAATAAAATGCCTTTGCCTGCCAGCAGACAGACAACAGAGAAAAGGGCAACTAGAGAAGTTCCACAGCCTGGGAGCAGCCATTAAGAAAGCCTTAACGTTCCCATGATGGTGATGGGACTAAGAAAAAGATGTACTTTGCATTGAGGAAAATTGGGAAGATTTATACCCAGCCTGACCCACTTTGCTTTGGCCTTATGCCCATCTCCTTAGCTCGCCCTGCCACACACAGCTGGAATGTGGACCAAAACAAGCTTCACCATCCCACTGTGGAGTGAGATTTTTCTTTTATCAGCTTATTCGTGCATTTTGACACACTTGGCTTTTCCCTTCTTACACTGAAAATAGCTAGATGTGCTCAGGCTAGATGCTACTGCTAAGAAGTCTTTCCTTTTGTTCATTAGAGAAGAAATTAGGTAAAAAGAGGTGGTATTTAAATCTTTGTATCTACTGGGTAAATCAAAGTGCTATTTCTACTTAACTCATTTGGAGCTCCAGCTGACAGCTTAGTTAACATTTCTAGTTCTACTTAATGAGCTCGCAATGTCGTGGTATTTAAAAGGGAAGTTTACGTTTCATGGTCCTTCAGAACCCTTTTTTAGGCTTGACATTTTTATTTTAATGAGCTATTTGCCACATCTGATTCATGCTTTGAAGCCAATAGAATGTCTCAAGCAATGGAAGCTGAATTTTAAATATTCCTTTATATTTCTAGTCAGGACTTCTAAAGAAGAAATTCTACATTTTCTATTATCTCCAAGAAAGGAAATACTGTAAAAAAAGAAAATCCTAATGTGTCTATCATTAAATAATGTTCCTTGGGCATAAACTAGACATGCTAGTGCTACCTAAGTGATCTCTTGTCATGCATTCTATCTGATGAATACTTTTTAGTCCAAATGGATACATGCTTAAGTCAAAAGAATGATAAGATAATGCAGGAGGGTGTATTGATGAATTCTTCCTGTGTAATACAAAAGACCATTATTTTCTTCTTTTATTTCTGTCTTGAAAGTCTTTTCCTGCTAGGGCATCTGCTAATAGGACACAAAATGTCAATTTGAATCTTGAGAATGAATTTTGAGCAATCTTGCATGGTTTCACCTGAAGCAAGACCTTGATATGGAGGATTAACAACAAAAATCCTATATATGCCAACTCAAATGTAAGCTCACTGAGTCCATTAAAGTATTTGAATTTAGGGCACCCATGAAGGTACACTGAAAACTGTAACCTTCCAACATTACTTATTCAATTGATTTAACTCTGTGATGTTCTTGCTTAGTTTCTAGAAGATCTTGATAAGTAAGTAGTTCATTTTCTTTTGTTCTTCCCATGTGATGCTTCTTGAGGTGACACCTACAAGGATGTATCCTTACATACTCTTAAATTTATATCTATTCCATATTCTTAACAGGGCTTTTCTCACATAATGGTTATTAAAATCCACATTCATTTTAGAGTTTTCATACCACAGTTAAATGTGCCAACCACATTTCAATTCATGCACTTCTAATTCCAACACTCTCTTATTTGCCAGCAAGATCCAGTCTTTCTGCCACACCAGACAACATGCAAAAAAATACAGATTGAAGGCTGGAAATACCAGTCCTCCTCTTTCTTTAGCATTTGGTAAAATTTTACACTCTAAGTTACTTCTTTGGCCATATGCACTTTGATATGTTATTACATCATTGTTTAAATAAGACATCATTGGTCAAAACTGGTATAGTCTGGAACAAATATAACTTTCTTGGTAACACATTCATTTTAATCACTAAAATTCTGCCCAATAATGATAATTTAAATTTTGTTCATCTTTGCAGATCTTTCTTAATATCATTCCACGGTTTAATATAATTATTTTTTAAGAACATACAATTCAGATTTGCCAACCCAATACCCAAGTATGTGATTTTCTTCTCAGTTTAAGCCTGACTTGTCAAGTTGTGTCTGTTCTTCCTTTCACATGTTCTTCATTAACATCATGGGTTTTTTTATTTATCTTAAATCCAGCCATGTCTCCAAACTCTTAACGTCACTAACAAGAATTATATGCATTTAGTAGGATTTTCCAAACAAACAAACAAACAAACAAACACTAGATCATTCACAACTGCTCTTAACTTATACATTTCCATTTTAACTCTTACACTCTCTGTTTTTCCATCTTGTCTTATTGTTCTATTTAACACTTTGAGAACCAAAATAAACATTGGAGAAAAGTGGGCATCCTTGTCTAGTGCCTTCTTGAATGTTGCATGGCTTACTCAATTCACTCTTAATCATGGTTTTAATCCATGTAACAAGTTATCTCTAAAACTCTGAAGTCCCCATTCAAATTATCAAAAGTTTTTTCAGCATCCAAAAAGACAAGCGCAGCCTGTTTCTCATTATGATAACCTTTATCTAAATATGACTATCTCAATATTCCAGAATATCCACTACATATTGAGTATTCTCCTGTAGTTGTCTTTTTGGCAAAAATTCAGCTTGGTCTTTATGAATAAAATCTTGTAAAATCCTTTTATGTCTTTCTGCTAAGATTGTTGTAAAAATTTTATACGCATTATTCAATAATGAAATAGGTCTGTAGTTTCTTGTCATCATCAAATTTTGGTGTTCTTTGGGAATTAAAACTGTCGCTGCATCTTTCCAGGTCTCAGGAATCTTTCTGGTCCATAATATTGAATTCAGTAATTTCTGTAGAGGTACTAATAACTTTTCGTTGAAACATTTATAATAGTGCACCAATAGACTTTCTGGTCTTGGAGCTTTTTTGTACTTAATCCTCTTTACGTCTTTAAGAACTTCATAGGCTGTAATAGATGCATTCATCATCTGCTTTTGCAATCAATAGAAGGTTTGGCTTATCTAGGTAATTGGCACGTCTATGGCAGAGCAGGCAGTAATTCACAAACAGCACAGCTTCTACTCACGAGGTGAGAGTCAAAGAATGTCCAAATAGAAAGGCAGCCTAAAGCAGACAAGTCCAAAGGGGCAAATCCAAACCGTAGTCCAAACAAGCAGAGTTCCAAGACAACTAGATACAAAAGCACAGTACAGGGTTTCAGGGGTAAAGAGACCAGTTGCTGGCCCTGGGAAGAAAGAGCAGCTGGAGCCCTCTTTTGTCTATGGCTGTTGTCACCACAGGTGTTCCCTCATTAGGGCTTGCTTCCTACTTAAACAGTCCGAGCAATGCAAGCCCTCCCTGTCACGGCATCTCTGCTGCAAGGTAGGTGTGTCAGCTATGTCTTCCTCTATTTGTTCCCCTAGCTCAGGCTCTTGTTGTTGTTGTGTATTATCTCCCTCTGAACCAGCTTCTGGGGACACTTCAGCCTCTGGGGAAGCCTCTGCCTCAGAATCAGAATCCTTCTTCTTGCTGCCACGGTCTCCAAGGCAGGTCATAACAGTAATCTTTTTTTCCTTTAATCATAATTTTTATTGTGTTTACATATTATTCTCAATTTCATACAATCAACAGTGCATATATCCATTAACTTAAAAAAATCAGTAAAGTGAAAAAGAAGTAAAATCTTTACATTTTTACATTTGTGTCATTCTAACATTTGTATTTGAGATTTGACTACAATCTACAATGTATTATTCCTTTCTTTACTGATTCTTCCTTTAAACTCTTCTCTAACATTATACTAAATTTCTAATATTATACTAAATTTATAACTCCTCTTCCTCTATCCCTAATCTTGGTATCCTCTATGTATGTGTGTGTATATATGTATGTATATATACATATGCATTTCTTGGGCCCTTTTCGCACGCAGTTTCGAAGGCGAAAGAGCCCCTTGAGCGTCGCGTAAATGGGAGGAGTGGTCCATACGACGCACTCCCATTTACGCGACACTCAAGAGCCTAAAGCGGGCCACGTATTCATTTTTTTATTTTCGGCTCTAAGCCAAAAATGCTGCGCGGTCACACAATGCTCCCGGGGCCCGCGCACACTTACCTGCCCTGCGGTGCGTCGGATGAGCTGGGCCAGTCACACTTCCTGCCCCAGCGCAGCCTACAGCTCCCAGGTTGTGCTGCGGTAGGAAGGGGTGGGGCATTTGCGCGGCGGTCGCGCAACTGGCAACCAGCTGCGGTAAGGAAGGAGAAACCTCACGCAAAAGGCTGCTCATGCAACCGCCGCCGCCCACCTCCGCGAAAAGGTAAGGTGCGGAAAGGGCCTTGGTGTGTGCATTCTTCTTTTTCTTCATTCTCCTTCATTTCTCAATTAGAATCTTATATATACAATATATAATATGAAAATCAATCAGCAATGTATATAATTTCTCCTCCTCCTCCTCCTCTTCTTCCTTTTTTTCTTCTTCTTTCATTAATTGTTTTATAATAATTTCAAATTTAAATCAAGAATCCCATCCGTTGCTCTAATTTCTTTTTTTTTTTTGTCTTTAAAAAGTTTAAGAAGAGTTCCCAATATTCTTGAAAATTTTCAGTAGTTTTCCCTTTCAGCATCATTGAGAGTTTATTTCTGCAAAATACTTTCTTTAGTAGGCATATCTGGACATCTCATACTACACAATGTCAACTTATCTGCCAATCTTTCCCTACATATTTTTCTAACATTTTATTCTTGAAACAGAGCTTTATTCCATCTCCGAGTCCCTGCCTTTCTCTTCCCCTGAGAATTAAGTTCACAGGATGCATAGAAAATGACTTGATACACTTTTGTACTATAAGTGAGTTAGTCATTTGATTCTTGGATACTCTCAGAGATTGGAATATTATCAACCAACAGTTGGATAAATCTTCTCAGAAAACTGTAAAGATGAGATAAGCAAAACTGTTTGTTTTTAAATATGTGATTGAAAATTTGGGGGTGGTGGATGCTTGGAGAGTCAAGGAGATTTCAAAGAGTTTACATTCTTTTCAGAAAGACATACATACAATTCAGAAAGAATTGATATGTTTTTGATCTCAAAGACATTGGCAAATGGTACATCAAAAAATCAATAATTTACTTAAAATTTTCTCTGACCATAATCCTGTGGACTTAATTCTCAGATTCACCTTCCCAATACAGCCACACTCTCTGTCTGGATGAGGGACTCTAAGGCTGTCACTGAAGGAATCAAAATGTCCTTCAGCCACAAGACCCTCCCACATACTACTGGGCTGGGTTTCTCTCCTGAGGTGCTATTCTGGTTGCCTAGCAACCTGCTTCCAGGCTGCACTGGTACTTCAGAAAGCCACACTCCCCAGAACTTCTCCACAGTGACACATTAACATACAGCAACAACTGTGATCCACTAACAAGTGTTGACCAACGTGTGGCTGGCAGATTGTGGCCTCTCCCAAAGTTGTTTTTGTCAGGGATTCCAGACAGGGAACCCTGGGAAAATGATCAGCCCACTGCAAAGATGTTGCATCATGCCCCAGCTGTAGGTAATTGCAAGGTTGCATAAGAAACTAGGGTCGTGTGCAGATGGTAGAGGGAGGTGTGCAAGCCTCTACCTGATTGGTTGTAGATATGTATATAACAAACCAACGCCAGTAAGTATTTGTCTGTTGACCAAACCTGGTGCCTGGCGCAAGCTTTTGTCCGTCTGTCCTATGTTTTGTATATAATGGAACTTTGCTGCAAGATAAAGTGCCTCCTGTTTTGGAAGAAACTCCTCTGTGTGTGAGTATCCTTACTGGGGAATAAGGCTGCTGCTGTTGGCTCGTTGAACTCTGGTTTTTCCTCTGCGTTTCCGTGGGGCTGAAACTCCTATTATCCCCAACAGTTTTTGAAGCCTAAAGTTCCCCACAGGGGCGGGGGGGGGGAATGGGATATCATAACTCTTCATACTCCACAAGAGGAGTTTGAGCACATTTTGCTATGTCCTACTTCCCCCTAGGTTGGCCTAAAACACCTTGAAAGGGGAGACATGACAGAAATTACATAGTTGGTATTTTTAGCAAAATCATCATCATCACCACCATCAATAGAATATTTAAAAAATCAGAGTGGGGAAAACAGTTATGGAGTGACCCTTCAAGGTCACATGGGAGGCAAGGTGGCCCCCAGCTCTTGGCCCTATAATAAAGGGTCAATCCTCATTCATGACTGAATCCTTCATCCAGATATTTATGTGGATATGTGTGTTCTGTCCGTCAGTACATTATCAGTCCAGCTACATCTGTTTATGAACCACTAAAATACATGGTTGAAGTGAGGAAGTGATTTAAACATACAAGAAATGATTTTCTGGGGGAAAAAAAAATAAAAAAAAATGAATACATTATGCAGGCATCAGAGCCATGAGATTTTATAATTAATTCTGGTTCTCGTTGAAAATGTCAGGAAAAAAAAACTGAGGAAGAATTCTCATCTTTAAAAAAAATCCTTGCAGGAAAAAAATATAAAAGGTTGCTTTTAACAAAACAGTTAAACAATGTGTGGAGTTAAGACCATTTAAAGTTCATTAAAGGACCATATTAAAATCAAGAAAACAGCTTACCACATTATTAAAGCCCATCACAATCAATTTCTAAAAGCCTGATGGAATAGGCTGTAATTTACTCTTTAAAAAAAGAGTCTGCCTGAAAATTTGTACTCATTTTTATAAACATATACACATTTTGTAGATTCCTCATAGTATAAACATTAGCAGTTTCCAGAAGTATATATTTCTGTATGCAACTCTGTGTTTCACCTAACATGCACAGTTCTGTCCACATTTTCCATATATACATGTGTGTGTGTATGTGTACAGTTTTCAGAACCTGAAAGTGTTAGAGTGGGTAAACAAACCACACCTCATTGTATCCCCAGGTGGACAGATAATTCAGGGCCAGGAAGAAGGCATGAAGCAAGAGCTGTAAGGAGGGCTTCCCCAAGGAGATAATTCCCCAGTTTAGAATGTATGTTTGAGAAGTATGAATTTGGTTTCTTGTATCAAAATGCAAACTAAACAAATGTATTCTCCACCCCTAGTATTCAGCCACTCCTTCTTCCCCCAGCACAAGCCAAAAATAAATTACACCACAGAGTGGGTACTGCAGAGCCATAAATCCAGATGACTCTCCAAAGACCTAAGCCAAATAATGGGAAGGTTTTTAAAAACCCTCCTCCAACCTGTGTGGGATATTCCTTTCAGTAGAGGGATTCTTCAGGTATGGATAATTTAGAATCCAGAGTGATTGTGGATTGCTCATTGCAACAGCTCCAGTTTTGTCAGTACTTAACTCTAGTTATTACAGATAATGGCAGTTCAGAGAAGAACTTTTCTAAGGCCTCAGTGAAATGCTTAAACTCATGGATTGGGGGATGGGCAGTAAAGATAGGCCAAAGGAGGACTCAAATAAATGGATACATAATTAGCATTTCATGTGCATGTGAGAAGATGGAGAGGGAACTGGCTGAGTTCTATTTAACCTTTATTAATTGCATTCTCATCCACTTTAATCATTTATAATTACTTATAGTACAAAAGTGTATCAAGTCATTTTCTATGCAACATGCTAATTTATATGGACACTCACCCTGGACAAACGTGTTCAGCAACAATTAATATTTCATCAGCACATTTCACTATTTTTATTGCACTCCAAATGCCCCTGTGCACTTGGACATTAAAAATTTACACAGTCTAGCTACTGAAAAATGCACTGTGCCAACTGGGAACTGTATGGCAGCACTCAAAGAAAATGAAACTACGTTATTTCAGTGAACACCAGACTAATCTCTTGACTCTGTAATGAGATACAAATATCATGTAGAAGAAATATGAAACTTGCCTTAGAAAGAGTTGGATCAATTGGCTCATCTAGCCAAAGCCAAAATGTAATTATTATTCCAATTGGTGATACCTTTTTAAACATCTTGCCTTTTCTAGGTCTGTTAGGAAAGCGAGGATGGAAAATGTATAGCTTCCTAGATGTTGTTGGACTGCAGCTCCTATGATTTTTCACCATTGGCTATAATAGCTAGAGCTTGTTGGGAGCTGTAGCACAACTATAACTGGGGGGCCCATGTTTTGCTTACTTCTTTGCTAAGGGCTAAGATATTTCTTACCATGACTTATGTATCGTCCAGAGTGAATGTGGATGCTTCCTCATACAATGCGTGCTCTTTACCAGTAAGCTAGATATCTTTTCTGACGACAACAGGAACAAGAGCAACCCACAGCACCACTTTACAACAAATTCTATCATATTTATGTACCTTGGATAAAGTAAAATAATTCTTACCATTTGACAGTATGATACAGAATCCATATTGTACGAATTGTGAGAATTACAGATGATCATTTAGCCAGTCTGAGTTGTCTGTGTAGGTGCAAGCAGTATAGTATAGGGTCAGTGTGTGCCCCACAACCATCTCTTCACTAGCTTTCACCAGCTTGGGCATTCTAGAGGAGTAACCTCTGAAGGAGCACAAGTTGCTCATCTCTGCTCTAGAATCACTAGAACTTCAAAGCAGCACTGCAAACACATCAGATTTTGAATGCAGGATAACCTTTCAATTTATTATTCTGCATTTCATTTCATGAAGCTTATATATTTTTAGGCTCTCTGAAGATACTGTAGTTACAGAGGCTTATTGAAGCATCATATGAATTCTGCAACTTATACAAAACCTCCTGAAAAGGCCATTTCTAATTTCAAAAATAACAGAGAGAGAGAGAGAGAGATTACCTGATTGCCTTGGTTCTCAGGAGAACATAATATGAGTTAAGTTGTTGTTGTGTCAAATCATCTCTGACTTATGGTGACCCTATGGGGGACCTATCATGAGGTTTTTCTGGCAAGTATTGTTCACTGTAGGCTTGTCATTGTCTTTCTATGAGGCTGAAGGCTACCCACTGGGTTTTCATACTGAATGGGCATTCAAATGTTGGTCTCCCCAGAGTTCAAGTCCACCACTCAAACCACTATTCCACAGTGACTGTCAGTTAAGGAATGTACTGAAAGTAACTCTTTTAACATTTTGATGTGGGTTAAAATGTTCTCATGGAGGAACCTGTCATTTTAGGCTGGTAAACATTTCTTCCCAAAGCAACCCTATGCAGTGAGGGCTAAGACCCATTCTATCCTTCAGAATGACAGAAGGCTCCAGCGCTGAGGATGCAGAAAGTTCCAGAAAGTTCTTCATTTAATTTGTTGGCTCTTGAGAAGAGCCTGAGAAGTTATTTTTTAAAAATTAATAGTTATACTCATACCTCTAAGGCCCCAAAAGCAGTTATCTGTTTCTAGATTTACAATTTTAAACTGACTCTTTAACTTTACTATAGTTGCTTTTAGTTACTTGCTTTGTAAAAAGCCCTCTGAATGCTGTAAATCACTGACTGTGGCACAGAGCACATTGTCCTGCATTCACCTCATTGTTACCTTAACACCCACAAAATGAAAGATCAGAAGACAGCAACATGAAATACACTAGAAACAAGAATGTTAACCACACGATATGCCTCTTCCAATAATTAATAAGGTTATGACATTGTTACCATAATAGTAACTTAAAAGTTAGTTATACTACAAAAAGATCAAAGTGATGCCCCACTACATAATTATGCAGTAACTAAATTAAACTTTTTTTCTATTGCAAAAATTAAATTAAATTCCCAAACTCTCTTCTTATAGTACAATAGTACTATTTTGTATGCATGCAATAGGAATCTGACTCGCTGTTGTTGCTGCTGCTGCTGCTGTGTGCCTTTAAGTCATTTCCAACTTATGGCAACCCTAAGACTTACCTTGCAGTAAATAAGTGCCAAGTTCTCACAATGTCATGAACTGCACTGCAACAGAACAAGTCTATAACCCATTGGCCTAAATTCTGTTGCTATTTCCAAATGGATAGACCCATTGAATCAACGGGACTTATAATCACTTTGATTGAGTGATTTTCAGTTGTTAATTTGACAGTACCCTCTTCTCAGGCCTACAATCTAAAAAGACTTGACACACAAGGAAAGGGGAATGTCAGTGGGGGAGAGAAGTTTAGCAGATGTTGCCTGTTGTTTTTTCTCTCTGAGGCAACAGCAGTAGCAGTAGCAGTTAGGATGAGGGGAAGGACCTTCCTTAATTGCTTACCAGTTAACAATTGATTAAATGCATCTATTCTACTTTGGGTTAACTAATAGGATTCAAAAGAACCAGCATGGTATAGAGGTTAGAGCATTGGAGTATGACTCTGGAGACCAGGGTTTGATTCCCTCCTCAGCCATAGAACCCCTGGGTCAGCTTGGGTGCATCACACAGATTCAGCACCACCACCACCACCACCACCAAAAGTTTGCCTTAGAGTTACCATAAGTTTGAAATGACTTGAAGGCACACAACAGCAACCAAATGATTCAAGTCCTTGTTCTATGTCATTACACAACCTTGGCCCAAGATACTGAAAAAGAAAGGTACTCACATTTCCCTGTCTTTATGTGAAGCGTCCATCTCCCCTGGAATATACATAGGGTCCTAAAAAAGTACTTCTGCCATGACATCAGTCTTCAAAAATCCAACTTTATTCCCTACAGCTGGAATAGGGGGGATTTGGCCCTCCAGATGCTTTGTACTGCAATTGTCATATCATATGTTTTACCGTTGATAGTGGTGAAAGGCCAAAGCTTCTCCACCCTATCCATGTCAGGAGAGTCCTATGTACATTTGATAAAACTGGACCAACCACATTGGCCATTTCTGCACTACACTCCTATAGCACAATTATTCCACTTTCAACATCCTATGGAATCCTGGGGCTTGCAGTTTAGGGAGGGGCCAGCCAGCCCCTTCCTAAACTGCAAACCCCAGGATTCCATAGGATGTTCATAGTGGAATAATTGCGCTATAACAGTGTAATGTGGAAATGGCCATTATCTGAATAGACCTTGGGAATGAAAAGTCCCAGATACAACAAAAGAATGCAGAGTGATGCAGTGAAATAAACCAGCCCTTTCAGCAAAATAAAAGCTATAGTTAATGGTTACCATTCCACTATTTTGCAATGTACATTGCAAAGCATGTCTAGCTCTAGCAAAGGTCTCACATTAAGACACAGACAAAATTGGCTTCCTCACAGCTAAAGTAGGGTCAAGCACCCAAACAATCAAGTTTCTATGGAATAGTTTCTTTCAAAATAAGTGCCCTTGGCTTTTGCAGCTTACATCTATTATGAAAGCACTCATCCGGAAGGTATTTTATATAAAAGAAAAGGTCTCCCACACAATATAGCTATAGCCCATTGCTTGGGGAGAGGAATTATCTGCTTGAGAAAAAGAATAAGAAAAAAATCAATGCAACAATGAAGAAAGGTTATTGAGGAAGGCAAAGGGCTGGAGAGGGATGAAGAGTCTAGCCATTTTGTCTTCTAACCTCTGCCTTTAGTGTTTTTTTAAACTACAATTATATTGTGAAGTTTGCAGCATGTTGGGGGGAAAAAGTACACAACACTGATTCCCCACTCACACCCCATTGCCCTGAGCCACGGTTGTTTATTTCATATATGAAGTTTGAAATTACTGTCATGTTGAAGCACTTTATCACGTGATCTCTTTATTTAAAAAAAGAGAGAGAAAGAGAGAAATGGAATTCCTGTACTAAATCTGACTTGGTCTAATGAAAATTTTCACAAGTTCAAAATCCAATGGGGTATGGTTAAAGAAACATGAGTAGAAAGTAGATCTGGATCTACTTGTAGCTCTCTGATTGAATGAAAGGCAGAACCCAAATTATTCTGCTGGCTATTCTCCTCTTTAATAATATTGTCAGTCCTTTATATGTCTAAAAAGAATTCCATTTCTATATTTTTCATGCTACCTTTTCTTCTCCCTCTCATTATCTCTTATTTTCCAAATATCTGTTTTATGTACTGCTATTTAGATCATGAGAACCAGTGTGGTCTAGAAATTTCAGCATTGAACTACAATTCTGAAGACCAGAGTTCAAATTCCCATTCAGCCATGGAAACCACTGACTGACCTTAAGAAAGTCACTCTCTCTCACAGCCTCAGAGGAAGGCAAAGGCAAACCACCTCTAACCAAATCTTGCCAAGAAAACCTCTTGATAGGGTCACCCCAAGTCAGAAATGACTTAAAAGCACACAATAACAACAACATTATTTAGACATGGATTGTTCTCTGTTAGCAGTTATTAGCAAAGAAAAACAATGAAAAACAAACAGTTCAGAAAAAAATTAAATTAAAATTATGCATTTAAATATGCATTTAAATATGCAATTAAAAATATGCATAAGTTAATTAAAAAAACCCACAATAAATCTTAATCATTCCCCAACCCACTCCTGTAAATAGCTTGCAGTACAATTCCAGACTAAAGATATGCCAGCTATAGGACACTAGGGCCTTTTCTGCACTAGCCTGTTATAGCACTATGATTCCACTTGCAATATCCTATGGGATCCTGGGGTTTACAGTTTCAGAGTTTGCCTCTGCAAACCTCAGGATTCTATAGGATGTTGCAAGTGCAATCATAGCGCTATAACAGTCTAGTGCAGAAATGGCCTCGGATTAAAGTCAATTTTTTTTTTTCTGGCAGCAGAATTCCTGTTGTGCCAGCAGAGGCTCCTTTTACCAGCTGCTGTCACAGATCTATCAGAAAAAAAGTAAATAAATTTGCCTACAAAACTGTTCTCTTGGCTAAAGTCTATCAATAAAAGAGCTAAAAGATTGGTGTGGTGAGGGAAGAGCAAAGTTATTCGAGATCCAAACCTCCTCCCGCCAGGGGACACAGCCACAATACTGGCATAAAATTAGGTCAGAATTAGAGTTAGTTTTAAGATTAGGCTGAAAGGAGTAGCTTTAGCTGCTCTAATGTTGGCTCAACTGTGTCTGTGGCATCTCAGGCAGTTCAGACTGTGCTTTTAATTTGTAAGTAGAATTGTTTTTTCAAAGAAGTTGAAGCCCCTGCTCCCACTGTTCTCAGTGGGCAGCAGTAACAACAATGGCTGTTTTGCCTCCAAAGATCATGACAGTAGCCACAGTGAATTCTAATTTTTACCTATTCACAAAAAATCCAGAAGCTGGTTCCACTGTCTGCAATCTGATATAACAGATTGTAGGCACAGCGACAAACTGAATTCATGCTACATATGTAGATCACCTCTTATATTACTTGTCACCTGCATGTCATGATCATGGGGGAAGAAAAGCAATTTATCATTGGAAAACTGGGGAAATTAAAAAAAAAAAGTATGGGTTGTTCTTTCCTTCTTAGTGTCCAGGGACACCTTTACCACAGGATTCCTGATGACTTCACAATATGCACTTAACTTTGCTTCAGCAGCATCATATTGTTTCCCCACAAGGGATAATGTATACATCTTGTACACTGGATTGGCACAGTGATACTGTAAGATTATAAATTCCATTCTTTGTTAATACAAAGGCAATGATAAGCTACAGAAAAAGCCTTGGAGCTGGAGCACACTGACTATCTAAGCTAACAATAATTTCCCACACTTGGTCAAAAGCAACTTTTTAAAGTATACAAACCATTAACTTTAAGACTAATAGTCTTCTCCAGGTACACAAAAATTTAATGCATTTGGAATTGGTACCAGCTTCTGTAATTCCAGTTCTTTATGCATACAATAGGAGTACAATGACCTACTTTCAGATGTAATTATTTTCAGCATGCAGGAAACTGCTGACTGAACTGGGAAAGATTTGTGCAACATCAGTGAAAGGTTTCTGATTATTTTAAGTATTCATACAGGAAATGGAAGGATAACTACCATCTGCAAATATTGATAGAGTGACAGCCACTTCTTTGTGAAGTAACTATTGAGGAATTTGAGTGACCATTCCATTTACATAACTATTTGCATGGCCTAGCCATTGATCCACCTCTCACATTAAGGTCTGAGCTTTATAGTTTCTTGGTTTGCTTTTCTATGCTTGCTCTGCAGGTAAGATTAATGTTACACCTGATGACTTTATGTTGCACTTGTACTTTAATTTCAACTGTATAGTTTTTCCTAAAGAGACTGATCTGAGGGCTCCATCCCCTGTCCTGCCACACCTTTGCTTTTTGCTGCTCCAGTTAGATTTTTCTTTTCCCTGGATCTGTTTTTAATTATTTAAAGCATTTTACCCTACTCTTCAGACAAAAAGAAGCTCCAAGAGCAGCCTATAAATGGTCAGTAAAGAAGACAGTTCTTGCCTGCAGGCTTACAGTTGAAAAGATATGCAGAAAAGGGAATGGGGAGAGAAAAGGAGGAAGAACAAACTCAGATACCAGTCCTTAAAGTTAAGAGAACAGTCATATATTTGCCAGGCTGTTAGTGGTCAGTCTTTTCTTTGAAGAATTGTCCTATATAATCTAAAAGTTTAATGAAAAGGCTCCATGACCAAAAGCCTTGTGTTGTCCATCAACAACTATCACTAGTGATGGGTAAGAATATCATTCAATTCATTCTCTTTTTGTACAAAAAAACTTGCCCACATTACTAAATTTTTTTATAAATGTGATTGAAAGAACCTGTCTTCTTTTTTTCAAATTCAGATATGGGAAGAAGAGAATCCAATGTTCACCTGCATAACCAATAGTCTTTGATGTTTAAGCCCACAAAAGTCATGTTTTGAACCTTTGTGTATGAAACTGTGTTTACGGTGCTAAATTAAAACTGTCACTTTTTTTTCTAAGAGACTTGATTTTTCACAGCCACATGACTGGCAGGTTCAATATGATTCTCTTCACTAAGTTTGCCACCTGCCGCTTAGGAAGTGGGGAATAGGATCCTTCTTACTCCCTGTTACTGAACCTTTGAAAACTTTAGAAGGAAGGATCCTTCCTCCTCAAGCCTGTTGTCTCACACATTTGCTGTTCCCCTCTGAGAAATGCATGCTGCATTCTGCACTCTGGAGGGAAATCTTGTCTTCTGCTCTTAGAAAACATTTTGGAAGGCTCCTCCGATATGCAGCAGGGACAGGTTGCTGAGCAGACCGCAAGCCCACCTCCAGCCCATTGCCTAACCCATTTGCTGTTCTCATACTCTGGGCTTGAGACAGATTGTGAAGTGATCAGTAGACAGAGATGGAAACATTGGCCATTTCCACCCGGGGTTTTTAAAACGGTGCAGAGCGTCCTCCAGGGAGGACGTCTGCACCTGGAAGTGGACTGGGTCGGACCTACTTAACTTAGATCCAAACCCCAGCCCACTCTGGAACAACCCCAAGTGGTCATCCAGTGTGCTTTTGAAAGACTGCTACAAACAGGTCATTCAAAAGCATGGAGCGCGCCACTGCGAGCCTGCTCCCTTATGCAGATTCGGACGCTCGCATTGGTGTGAGCCTGCGATCTGCCTGGGGCGGGCTTTAGGCTGGCGAGCTTCAGCAGTTGGTCGAGACCCTCAACCAACTGGAAGCTGCCATTTTTGTCCCCGGAGCAGTGCAGAGCGGCGGCCACGCAATGCTCAGGAGCAGCATGGACCGGACCGGGGAGCCTTAAAGTCTGGTGAGTAGTGTCACGGGGCAATTCCTTTGCCCCGTGCGGAAATGGCCATTGTTCAAAGTCATAAGGTTTCAGGATGAATGTGTTATGTGACTGAACCAAATACAGCAAGTCAGTCACTAAAAACATACAAGTTTCAAGTCAAGTCAATGCATCATTTATTGCCGAGTTGAGTCGAGTTCAGTCACTGAAGTGACTTATGTCTGACTTGAGTCTGAGTTAGTTGAAGTGAGTCTACATTGCTGGTACCTATTAGAGTTGACTGATCAAAGCAGGTATGAATTTTGTTTGATCTGTTTTATTTTTTAAAGAGTCACCAAAGTTCACAATTTTCTTAATAAATAGGATGGAAAACAAAACTGAAATACAAGGAAGAGAAAGAAGCAGAATTCTTGTAATATGTAATTCATGAGTTATAAGTTGTCATTCTTTATTAAGTTTCTTCTCAAAGGTAGCAATGGGTAATTTCCATGATTTTCTTCCTGCTGTGAGAAAGGCTTCAAAAACTACACCATTTTTGAAGGCTTACTCCATGCAAAAATTGCATATGGTTGTTTTTCACAGAAGGCATTTTATGTCTAGGAAACTGCATTTTCTTTGTGGAAAATAATATTCCAGCATAGCAATGTTAAGTCATGTGCAGAAAATGTTTTCTGTGCAAAACAAAATTATAGCTAGAAATATGTTCTGTCTAAAATTCACACATTCTAGATTTGCACATAAAACAGTATTTCATTTTATTTTTTGGCTCAGGAAACAGCATTTTCTGTGTGAAAAATAAGATTTCAACATAGAAATGTAAACTTCCGCAAAGAAAAGGCTGCTTTCTATCCAAATCAATCATGTGAATCTCATAGGACTTTTATGCAGAGCAAATTCCCAATTACAGCTTTTTTTCCCGCATAAACAATATTTTCCATACAGGAATTAATAATTTTGCATTGAAATATTATGTTCTATGCAAAAAATGCTATTTTGTGTGCAAAACAACACATGTGAATTTTGCACAGAATAAGTCCCAAACTATGAAGATGCTCAGCTGTCTTGGATTCTTCCTGTCAACACTTGGAAAACATGATTTATTTATTTTTTTACTATTATTTCAAATATTTTTGAATATTGTTTCCATCCCTAACAGAATTATTTATCCCTATTTAGACCTAGACATCACAATGAGCAGCACAAATGAAAGTGATTCTTCTGACTATGCTGAGATATTGTATCTCTCTTTAAACTGATAAAATATTTCTAAATTCATGTGTATATATTAATTAGCTCATTCAGGTTTTATCCAATATTTGTCTCTTATTGGTGAAATTTTTTTTAGGGGGGAGCATGCTACCTATCTCTCCTTTTCATACAACCTGAATGAAGAGAATGACACCCCTCCATTGTAGCTTGATAGGATAAACTCCATTTTACTTCATATCCTGGTTGCAGTCATAGAAACCGTTGGCACATTTTCTTTGGAAAGACAGCATATCCAACCAATTCAAAAAGAAAAGAAAAGAAAAGAAAAGAAAAGAAAAGAAAAGAAAAGAAAAGAAAAGAAAAGAAATCCCACAGCTCTCAATGGGTAATTTGGACTTTAAAAGGACATAAATCTTTGACAAAGGTTTAATTCATTGGCACTTTTATAATGGAAGAAATTGAGTTGCTGTGGAAATAGTTAAAGGGAAATAATCTGACCTCTAAATTGTTTCTCTCTTTTATTTGGCAAATGTCAATTTATGGAGTCATTCAATTCATCACAGGCACATTGTCCACATATGGCAGGATCCTGTCCTGTCATTTCAGAAAGAAGCCTGAACAGTGTGTCTCTAACTGAAAAACAGCTGTAATTATTAAGGAACATTCTAGACAAAGACTATAAATAACTGGACATAGCACCACCAATAACTTATTGGAAATACCGCAGTTAAGCGCATCATTCCCCATCCCTTCTTTGCTCAGACACACTGGAACTCAGGAGGCCAGGAATTAGGCAGGGAGGACTGCAGGAATATGAGCTCATGTGCCTTGCTTTCCTAAGGAGAATGTAAAGGACTGAGGGCACCACAGCAGAACAGATTTGAGGGTGATAAAGAACAGAGAGAGCCAAGATAAGACAGTTTTAAAAGAAGATTAGTTGGTGATTAATAGATGTGACAAGTGTTCTATAGCAAAGGAAGCTCACATAATCTTTCAAATTGTGGAAACGAAAATTCCTCTCAGTTATGCCAGAGCCAAATCTCTTCCACCCATGGGACATTCTAAAGCCCTCTAAGTGCATAGGCATTGCCCAGAGGCCAGTAGTTTCTCTAGTCTGGCAAGATGCTTTCACTTTTCTTCTAGACTGAGTGAAGGAGCATTTTCAAGCAACAGATTTTCATATCAAAGGAATAAATAAAGGTTATCTCATGCAGAACCAGGCTTCTTTTTCATTCCTTCAAGAAAGGAAAGCCCATTCGGAAGAAAATTAATCTTCTGTTTGGCCCTATATGTAACCTATACGTAAGATTGTCTATTTCCCATCAATCTATCAAACCACTCTTCTATTGATGAGATTTCCATTTTTTCCAGTACTTTGCATATACTAATCTCACCACCAATACCATATGTTGCATCAATGTTGTTTCTTGTCAATAGTTATATCATCTGCCCAGATCCCTAGTAAATATAAGGTCCTTTCTGCACCATACTTCATTAAGGCATTCTTTTGTTACAATCCCAGCACTGCTATTCACTTAATGGTAGCAGATCAGGAATGCTCTCTTCTGCACCCTTTTGCATTAAGCAGATGAATAATGATATTGCCACTGGGGTTCCTTCTGCATCAAAGCATCATTGGTCACTCCTTTTCCCCACCTTCACCCTGCCCCACTGCTCCTGATGCTTCAGGGTTTTGTTTTGTTGTTGTTGTTGTTGTTTTTGTTTTTTTCGGTTTTTTTGGAAGCTATACTAGTGTAGCAATGTTGTAACGGCATGACACGACAGTACTCTATTGTACTTTTGCACTATAATGCTTGAATATGTATTTTAAAAAATAAAAAAATATTAACTCAAAGGAGACATTTAAAATAAACAGGGAGGTGACAGATATCAAAGTTACCACACTGTGGGAGTCACTGAGGGGCGAACAAGCCGGGTATGCCCCCATCCTCCCCACTCCTGGATCCACGAGGACAGAAAGCACTATCAAGCAGTATTATGAGACCGAATTGAATTGGCTGATGGGATTGAAGCACTAAAGGAGGTTCTGAACAGATTTTTTTTTTTCCGAAAATAGTGTAAGGCAGTTTGGCGATTCCTGGAGAGAGGATAGCAGCTGGATAGCAACGACGCTGTGCAGTAGCTCGACTCCTGAACCAGAACAACCCACTGCTGTTGAGGGCTAGCAACGTGATGAGGAAATGACCTAACTTAGGAATCTTAAGCTCTGAGTCTTGCTTTTATTACTACATGAGAAGTGTTACATGAAAATAGAAGAGGATGATTCTAGTTTTGTTGCTATTTTATATTTTTAATGTTTGTAATATAGGTTTTAGTTATATTGTTTTAAGATTTATGAAAATGAATCATTACTCCATTTATTATTGCTTTCCATTGGTACTTATGGTTTAAATACAATGATGTTAATACTTAGGTCATGGTATGAAACTGATGTTTGGAATCGAGCTAACCTAAAATAACAGATTCATGATAGTAATTGAGTATGACTGGAATATTTTTTCTTATTAATTTTTTAGTAACCAGGTAATTTAGTTTCTGAGTATAGCAATAAAATAGCAAAGGTTATTAGCGACAAGGTGAATCTAGATTTTGAATAATAATCTAATAGTTAAATACAAACATTTAGTAAGAGTTGTATGCAACAAGGGTGGAAACCAATTTTTAGTTATTTGTTTGTTTGTTGTAGTTATTAGTTATTAGTTAGTGGTAGTTATTTGTAGGGGGTTGTTTGTTTTTTGTAGTTTTGATAGATCTTTGTTAGGTATTTTTTGCTTTTTATTTGTATTGCATTGTTGTTTGATTTTAGTTTTAAGTATTGTTTTGTAACTTTGTAATTTTGTTTCTTTGTCTCTCTTTTCATCTTTCTTTTAATAAAAGTTTTAAAAAATGAAAAAAGATAAAAGAAAGGTCACTGTCTCTCCCATCACATTTCTCACAGGAGATTTATGAACTTGGGTCTCTTTATCTATTGAAAAGCCAAGCTGAAGTGAATAGTACTTTCCTCCCAATTGTAATTAATCCTCTTTACCATTTTGCTGAGCTTTGAAATAGTGGTGTGTGTGTGGGTTTGGTGCACTTAGTGCAAGGCAGGTTCCCCTGGCCATCAGAGTCCCATTTTGGGTGATATCGGAAAGTGATACAAGAAGTTCACACAGACCTCCCACTACTTGTAATGATCTGCTGAAGGACCTATGTGAAGCCTGCACAAGAGAAAGGAAATAATGCCAGATATTACAATGGACAAACATGTTCTCTTTCTTCTATTTCCAAACATAACCAAAGATAAAATGGCTCAGAAACACTAGGAAGAGCTATTTTGATTTCCACCTATGGCTATCTGAAAGTAATTAGTCAGACCACTGAGAGAGACAAAATTAAGTTTATCTTTGATAATCATTGGCATACTGTGGGATTCCTAGTGTTGTATGTGGAAAATTCATTTTAGCAATGATACGCCATGTCTGTGTTCCACCTTCACCCTCAAAACAACAATGAAATTATTGTTTCTGTTTTTCAAGTAGACAGGCACCTTGCCTTTCAATAAAGCATGATCAAAAAGTATAAGGTACCCCCAATGTACCCTGCTGTGTAGAAGATTCTTCAGTGTGTTTTAATACTATACTGCAGGTACAAATTGTGAATCCTGTGATTGGTGTTGATCATGCAGGTTTCCACACCAAGTTGACATTGGCTCAGTTTTGCACAAAATTGGCTATGTACAAAATAGGCCTTACCAATGTGATCACATTTCACACCTATGCTCCTGCATCATGAGTTCCTAGGCTTTAGGTCTTGCATGATAAACGAGATCTGATTCTTCACTGATCATAACATCCTCAAATGATAGATGACCAAACAAACTTATGAAGATGACAAGGAATATCCGATTGGCCTGAGTATGAATCTCACAAGAAGAAGAAAAACTTAATCAATCAAAAGCATTCTGCTATCTTTCAATAAAAAGTACAGAACATTCTCAGGAAATAGTGCCTTGTGCCACTATGGATGTAAAGTAAGAGACTACAACGAGAGAAAACATGCAATGAATATGGAACTGGATGTATGCTCCTTGATAAAATATGTCTGACAGTTTGGGAAAAAAATCTCCCCAGAGCGTTTTACTAACTCTGAGAAATCAAATCATTGTCATCACTACCACATCATCAACATCAACATCAACATCAACATCATCATCATGCATATTTTATTATATGACAGAATGGAGTTAAACTAGATACCTTTCATACATATTGATGTAGAGAAATAGTGGATTATTTTTCTATTTAATGAGCATGAATTGAAGACATAATAGAGGGTTTTTTTTTAAAAAAAGCTCTCTCTTTGGAACATAGCTGATTTATCTTTACAGGCTGACAACAGAAGAATTCTTTCTCTTGGCTTAGAGCAGAGTAAGTGAGATCAGAAAAAGATCTAAACTCTTTTGTCACTCATTTGTTTTTAATCTGGCACATAGTACTGAAATACATCTTCATTCAGTGCCTAATTAACTATAAAATTTATTGCCTCAGGACATTGTGATAATTGTTGACAAAGAAGTGTTTGTTTGTTTGTTTAAAAAAGAGTGGGTACAATTATGGAAGAGAGCTCTGATAATCATTAAGAAGAAAAAAAGGAAGAAAAAGATCTATTTGGTTTAGAATCTCTGGTTGCCCAATGCTGGAGATAAAACAAGAAACGTTGCCATTGTATTTGCTATGAAAGGTTTCCTTTGCCATGTATGATGCCAGTGGGAGACAGCCTTGATTCAAATATAATGCTAAAAGGTTTAAACCAAAAACAAACAAACAAACAGAATCCTTTACTTGTGGTTTGAAGTGAAGTGTGTATATGCAAACCACGGTTTACAGTCAATCACAATCAGAATTCTTGAGAAATAGAACAAGAAACTATAGTTTGAAAACTACAAATTACACTGTGGATTTTCTTTGATAAAATACAGCTATCAACCATCCCTGACGCTACTGCATCACGGCAGCAAGAATAACTTTGTCAATTTATAAAGATGTGGGCTGAGAAATTGAAAAGGAAGGAAAATTCACCGGTGATCACAATGTTTTAAGGTTATGTACACAAGTCAGCATGACTCTTTTCTCTGGCACAATGACCTTTCTGCTACTCCCTCCTCTGCCAAAGGAAGGTGAGCATAGACTCAGAACTCAGAGCTTTCAGAGAATAAGTTGCCAAAAAAAAAAAAGTTAAGAGCAGCAGAAGAAGAAGGAATGACAGGAGAAGAGAAGCCTTGGTGGAGATGAAGCATATGGAAGAGAAGAACCAGGGAACTGGAATAGCCCCAGAGAGTCCATTGTTTGGAGATTCTTTAGACAAGAGTATAAATGGAAATTGATGGTCATTTTTGCTTCATTCCTTGGCCCTTTTATCAAGCAAGACTGGAAAACTGGCCCCAAAACTCCAGTATGCAATGCACGTTTGGCCATTTCCGCACCCGGCTAGTAAAACGGTGCAGAGCGACCTCTAACAGAGGTCTTCTGCACCGTAGAGTGGACTGGGGTGGACTACTTTCTGTAGTTCCATACCTCAGTCCACTCCGGAGCGACCAGAACTGGTTGTGCGGTGTGTTTTTTAAAACCCTCTTTTTTTAAAAAATCATGGAGCGCGCAATCCTATGCCGCTCCGTCACCTGGCTCCGGAGCAGATTTGCAGGCGCGCACAAGTATGTGTCTGCAGATCTGCCAGGGGCGGGCTTCTGGCTGGCGAGCTTCTCCGGTTGGTGGAGAGCCTCCACCAACCGGAAGCCACCATTTGGGACGCGGAGGACTGCAGAGCAGCGAATTCGCGCTGTTCCTCGTGGTGACGGACTCGGCCAGCCGGAAAATAAAGCCGGTAAGTTCTGTTTTTGACCGTTCCCCCCCACACACATGCGGAAAGGGCCTTTATTTATTAATTCCTTGTATCTTATCCATCCATTCCTGAGCTGTCTTGCTGGTTCTCAAAAATTTATGAAAAATCAAACACTCATGGCCAGAGGCAGACCTACAACTGCTCAGTTGTTCTTCAGAAAGTTGGACACTTCTGAGTAAAACTGTGTGAGTTTCTTTTAAATGTGCAGTTTCTAGTTGTTGTGGTGAGTTTTCCATCATTTGCAAGAAAAAAAATCCTGAATGTTTTGACACTAAAGAAAGAAATGTGGATGCCTTTTCCCGAACATCTGTCAGGAAGTGGGAAAATTTTAGAATGTTCATCCCTACTTTAAACCTATTTAAGAGGGAAAGGGAGACAATATTACAGAGGATAGGGAAACACCAAGTACTGGGGGAAAAAACTTCAATGATTCAGGTGGAATTGGACCAATAGTACAAAGAAGCCAGCAATGAGAGGAGCAGTACAAAAAGGAAGTAGCTGGAGAGAAAGAGCCATGATCTCAAGTGTCTCGACAATAATGAACAGAGCATGAGAAATAAACAGGATGCACTTGAACTCTTAGCACAGGAATGTGAATATGATTTAATAGGTGTCACTGGAACTTGGTAGGATAATTCATATGATTGGAATATAGTCATAAAGGAGTACCTTATTCCAAAGAAATAGGCCAAACAGGAAGTGTGGAAGAGTAGTAGTATATGTCAGGGATATATGTGAGGAGGTCGGTGATGTAAACGGTGAAAATTTCAGCTCCCAAGTCAAACTTTGTGAAAAAAGCTCCAACAAAATCCTCACTTGCCCCGCAGTCAATTTCATTGCCCAGAAGGTAGAGGAGGCAATGAAGGGTTCAGCTATTTTAGACTTGATTCTAACCAACAAGGATGAATTGGTCAGTGAGGGCAAGTAGTGAGATCCTTGAATAGGAGTGATCACATTCTCCTGGGATTTGTTATACAGAGGAAAGGGGGAACTAAGGGAAGTCAAACATATACTCTAGACTTTAGGACAGCTGACTTTAATAGGCTGAGAGAGGCATTACATGAGATTCCATGGTCAGAAATACTTGAAAGGAAGGTAATTGAGGATGCATGGGAACATCTTAAAGGCAAGTTATTGATGACACAATTGCAGACAACTCAATATGAAGAAGAAAAGTGGGAGGTATCTGAAGAACCCAGGGCTGCATGTATAAAGAACTTTCAGATGAGTTGAGATGTGGGCTAGACATTGCTAATGTTAAGTAGAATTATAATTGGTTGAAGGACCAAACCCAAAGTGTACTCATCTTCATTCTGGTGAGAAGTGTCCAATTGAGTGCCACAGGGATTAGAACTGAGCCCCTTGCCTTTTAACATATTTATAAATGATTTGGACAATGGAATAGATGGAACTCTTACTAAACTTTGCAGATGATACCATATTAAGGGGCATAGCTAATAACCTAGAACAGTGGTTCTCAAACTTTTTAAGTCTGTGACCTTCTTTATATCTACATGAGGATGTTGCATCCCCATATCCTACCCTATATATATCTCTACCTCACAGGATTCTCATGTTACACATGCCCACCTTAATGCTTCTCATCTTAATGCTGAGATCCTGTGCTCTCAACCTCTTCTCTTCTCTTCTCTTCTCTTCTCTTCTCTTCTCTTCTCTTCTCTTCTCTTCTCTTCTCTTCTCTTCTCTTCTCTTCCCTTCCCTTCCCTTCCCTTCCCTTCCCTTCCCTTCCCTTCCCTTCCCCTCCCTTCCCTTCCCTTCCCTTCCCTTGAGAAACTGCCTTGTGGTCACTAAGGGGCATGTTCCTGCTGTGCCAATGGCAGAATGTCCAGAGAAGCTGAGTGGGAGAAACATAAAAAAGAGAACTCAGGTTCTGCTATGGAGGAAGACATAGTAGTGGAAGATGTTTCATATCACTTTTTTCGAGAGCCAAGTCAATCCTCAACAGTGTGCACACATGCGCGCGTGCACACACACACACACACACAGAGACTTGCTCTTCTTTTTTTTCTTCTTCTTTTTCATATTTGATGTACTTGCAGGCTGCCTTTTCTTGCATCCCCCTGGAGCAATTATTGCACCACCCCCTTAGAGTCGTGCCCCATGGTTTGAGAACCACTGCCCTAAAGGAAAGGATCAGAATTCAAAATGACCTTAATAGAACGGAGGACTGGCCAAAAACTAACAGAATGAATTTCAACAGAGATAAATGTAAGAAATTATGTTTAGGCAGGAAAAAAAAAAATCAAATGTGCATATATAGACTGAGTGATAACTGGCTTGTCAACAGTGCAAACGAAAAGGATGAAATGGTGTTAGTAGACCACATACTTAACACGAGTCAACAATGTGATGCAGCTGTCAAAAGGCCAAAACAATTCCAGGCTGCATCAGCAGGAGTACACTGTCCAGATCAAGGGATGCAAAAGTACCGTTCTGTTCAGCTTTGGTCAGACTCACCTGGAGTATGATGTCCTGTTCTGGGCACCATAGTTCAATAAGGATGTTGATAAGCTGGAACATGTTCAGATGAGGACAACCAATATCTGGAAACCATAACCTGTAAGGAACAGCTTAGGGAACTTGAAATGTTTAGCCTGGGGGAAAAAAAAAGATTTGACAGGCAATATGATAGCCATTTTCATATATTTGAAGGGATGCCATGTTGTAGATGGAGCTTGTTTTCAGCTGCTACAGAGATAGATAGATCTATTGAATTTCTATTCTACCTTTCTCCCAAGATGGAAGAATACTAGCCAACAGATTCAAATAGAAGAAAGGAGATGTCAGATTCATGACTGTAAAAGGTGTTCCACAGTGGAACAGACTGCCTCAGGGGATAGTAGATTCTCCTTCTCTGGAAGTCTTTAAACAGAGGCTGGATGAGGACTTTGACAGTGTACCTGCAGGGCAGAGGTTGGACCAGATGGCCCTTGTGGTCTCTTCCAACGTTTTATGATTCTACAATTATTTATTCCTCTCTTCCAAACAGGTTTTCACCCTGGCCCATACCACATTATGCCCCAATAGCACATCATCTTGGCGTGATCCTAGCATTTCCATTGTTGGATTGGATCAGGACCTGAATGTTCCCCACTGCATTCTGTCAGCTGCCACGATGGGTGGTGTCAGGCACACTGTTGTTCCTTCTGCAGTACAGCAGCAATGGTGGGTCCCTTTCCCCACCTCTTCTCCACCCTACAACCCATGATTGGTTGGCTCCTGTGCTGTACTCAGGAAGGAAGTGCTGTGGAGCACTTTGACCCTTACCACATGCAGGCAGCTGATGGGAAAGGATGCCATTACTGGATTTTTTTCCAGTAATGAAAAAGGGCAAATTTCCCATGGATAGGGAAATGACAGCAGCAGGTAAGTAACAGTGTTGTGAGATGGCACGTGTCCTCAACTGGGAGCAATGTGTTGCTCTACCTGGATGCCAACATTGTGCAGTAAGGGCCTCTGTCTTTGACTGCCTTAACTCTAGTTCATCCTTCTCCTATCTTCTTTTGACAGACCAGTCCCTAGGTCACATTCCCCATAGGTTCTCCTCCACAGCATTCTGAAGGCTATGATTGGCTGGCTCTAATCAGGCTTGCCCAGTATCTCACTTCAGAAAGTGAAAGTGATGCTAGCTGTTAATGATGATAATGTTTTACTGCTATGTACACAAGTCAGCATGAGTCCCCTTCTCTGGCACAGAAGCTAAGATGATATTAGACACATTTTTAATTAACAGGAAGACTTCATTATATCCAGATTTGGGATATAATGTTAATTTAAATAATAATTCAAGTTAATTTAAATACTAGTTCAAAAACCTGGATCAAGTCTTGATTTATGGTCCTGCTTGCTCCCTGATAATTGTTTTAAATAACCAGTATTTCTTGAGTGTGGATATAATGGGGAATTTTGTAAAGTTTTAAAACAGGAATGAATATTCCTCTTCTTCTTGCAGCACTACCACAGGAAAATGTGGGACTGCAAGACTTGTGTCACTTCTTCATATAACACTAATGCATAATTTAGCCTTATTACCAAACTAGGCAAGCAGTGCTAGTTATACGGGTTCCCAGAAGGAAATTTTCTATTCAGGAAGAAGTATGTCTAATTCTAACACATACATGTCTGGGAGAAGGTAATGTTATATCTTCATATCTAGAAAAGGGATCATTTTACATTGAGGGACTTTGACATCAGGGGTATTTGTACATAAAAAAATCATCATGTATACTCTGAACTTGTTGAAGAATCAAAGAGGGTTATGTTTATTTTCTATTAGATGACACCCCAACTTTGAATTCCCCTCTTTAAGAAGATACAGTTGGTGCTACATTGATTTTCTTTACGGCAGTAGATCAAAATATTCCATTTTGTCCAGGTATTTTAATTTTTGAAATTGATTTGTTTGGTTTTGTGTTGTTGTTGCTGAATAGAGTTCAACATCTTTATGACTGATTTGGATGATGGAAATGCAGGCAAGTTTATCAAATTTGCAGGTGACACCCATTTAGGAGGGGTAGCTATTATCTCATACCCAGTGTGGTGGAGCAGTTTGAGCACTGGACTACAACCATGGAGTCTAGGATCTGATTCCCTGTTGGGCCATGGAAACCCACTGGGTGATGGTAGGCACATCAGACACTCTCAGTCCCCAGAAAATCCTGTGATAGGTTCACCTTAGGGTTGCCATAAGGGTTGACAGCTGAGTCAAAACTAACAAAATTAATTTCAACTTGGAGAAATGTAAAGTACTACACTAAGGCAGAAAAAAAAATAAATGTACAGATTAGGATGAGTGACACCTGTTTTGACCACAATACATGTGAAAGGCCCCTCCCTAAACTGCAAACCCTAGGATTCCATAGGATGTTGAGAGTGGAATAACAGCACTATAACAGTCTAGTGTAGAAATGACCTAGGATTCTTAGCAGACCAAAAACTTAACATGAGTCAACAGTGTAATGTGGCAACTAAAAAAGCCAAAGTGATTATAGGCTGCATCAATAGGAGTATCATGTCTAGGGCCATTTCCACACCGGGCTTCTGAAATGGTGCAGAGCGACCTCTCACGGAGGTCTTCTGCACTGGAGAGTGGACTGGCGTGCACTACTTTTTGTAGTTCGACAGCAGAATCCGCTCAGGAGCGGCCGGAACTAGCCCTGCTGCGTGTTTTTCAAAAACCTCTTTTTAGAGGTTTTTAAAAAGCACAGAGCGTGCAGCCCCGTGCTGCTCCGTCGCCCGGCTCTGGAGCAGATTTGCAGGCGCACGCAAGTGCATGCCTGCAGATCTGCTGGGGGTGGGCTTCCAGCTGGTGAGCTTCTCCAGTTGGTGGAGAGCCTCCACCAACAGGAAGCCACCATTTGGGACGTCGGACAACTGAGGAGCAGTGAGCTCGCGCTGCTCCGTGTGGTGACGGACTTACCTGGCTTCAGGTAAGCTCTGTTTTTGGGCGTTTTCGCCCTTCCCCCCCTCCCCCACATACAGAAAGGGCCTAGGTCAAGGGAGGTAATAGTACCATTTTATTCTGTTTTGATGAGACTTCATCCGGAATACTGTGTGCAGTTGTGGGCATCACAATTCAAAAAGGGTACTGACAAGGTAGAACATGTTGAGAGGAGGGTGACCAAAATGGTAAAAGGTCTGGAAACCATGCCGTATGAGGAATAGCTTAGGAAGGTGGGTATGTCTATCCCAGAGAAAAGAAGGTGACATGATAGTCGTGTTTAAACATTTGAAGGGATGTCATGTGAAATGTTTTCTAGTGTTCCAGAGACTAGGACATGAAGCAATGGCTTCAAACCACAGGCGAGAGATTCCACTTAAATGTTAGGAAGAACTTGCTGATGGTAAGAGCTGTTTGACAACGGGATAGTGGAATCACCTTCTCTGGAGGTTTTTAAACAGATGCTGGATGGCCATCTGTTGGGAGTACTTTGATTGTGTATTCCTGCATGTCAGGATGCTGGACTGGATGGCTCTTGTACTCTTCCAGCTTTATGATTCTATAATCATAACCGTGAACAATAAATTATCTACTTGTCCCTGGTTAGTTGTTCTTGACAATATTATGGGTTCTTAATATTAATCAATTGGTATGAATTCGTTTGTCAAGTAATGTTGCAAACAAATAACAAACTAGGATCGTAGGATCTTTGGCATAACTACATTGATGGGGCTTTTTGCTTCACTGGCATAAAGGAGGATCTGGGCCATAGATTGTGAAGTTGATTAGACAGTTAATTTTCCTTCTCTTAGGCAGGAATAGTATACTTAAAACATACATCTCAGATAAATATCCAGATTTCTTGAAACTGCCACCTCCTTAGTTTGTTCCAGTATTTAATTTTTATAATCTGTAATCTGAAATGGATCTTTATTTAAAACTTGTTTAAATCTTGATAAATAGCAACTATTCCGATTGGTCCTTTTAAGATTTGCCTTAAATATCTGAAAGCTGTCAGCATATCTCCTTTTAAGATCCACCCTGCTTCATCTAATAATAATAATCAATTGCCTGCCCTTTTATAAAAAGAAAAAGTAAGAATAAGCTAAAGGGGTGAATGTTTCTGGTTGAAGGAAACAAAGTTTGTGGTTGAAGAAAAACAACACTGGAACTTAAAGTGAACAATCCTACTAAATCCTTTCCATTCCTTCAGGGCAAAATGTGCTATGTCTAAATTGAGAACCAGATTGTCATCTCATATTGCCTTTCTAATTTCAGCTCATTTTCCCTATTAGATTTTTCCATCACCTTGCCATTGGTTTTAATATTTAGTCTAAAGAGGAAGGCAAAGATGACTAACACCTCCCTCAGTAAACTTGATGAAGACTTAGTAATAGCAGCAATTTTCATGCAATTTTCACAAAATACTTCAGCATTTGTTGAACTTCTAAGTATACCCTAAGCATTATAACTTTTTAGCCCTTGTCTAATTGAAGAGGTTCTTATTAAGGGAAGAGCAGAATGCTATAATAATAAATGCTAGAAGGTCTGGAATAATCTCATCAAATTAGACATAGAACATTGGACTAAGTATTTCCTTTCCTCTGTCTTTTAGCCACATGGATGTTTCAGAGGTTATAAATCATTAGGGTTGTTGTGTATCTTAACATACTGTCACAGAATAAACAAGAATTAATTTGGGAGTTGTGCCAAACACCATTTCCCCCTTTTTAAAAAAAAAAAAAAATCTTTTGAAATTAGCTCAGTATATTTTGCCTACAACTAACTATTTAAATTAGTTAAATAAAGTCTCTTGCAATTTCAGTGTTGGGTCTCCATTTGTGGCTAGTCTTGATAAGCCACTCTGCTGTGAATTCACTGGAGAATTGTTCCAGTGGTGGAACAATTGCACAAACAAATATTGTAAAGAAGTCATTCAAACTGTGCCTTATTTCCTCACCCTATCTTTACTGAGGAACTTGGGACATACTCTACCCACTGCAATTTTGTAATAAATGACTCTCCCCTTCTCCATCCTATGTTCCAGATATTGCTGGAAAATTAAGAAATAGTACTGGATTTTTCAAGCATAGTAATCAAGTTGACCAGGCAGAAGCTGAAGAATAACTAGTCCTTCACCCCCACACATACACACAGGCTGTACTAAAGAAAAAAAAAAGCTTTGATTTATTTTGTAAAATACAAACAAGTAGTTTTACTTATCACTTGTGTATAAGCAAACACTGAACCTTACAGAGGAGAGAAGGGGTAAGATTGATGTAGGTTAGATTGATGCAGAAAAAGAACAAAACCTAACAAGCAGAAGCCTGCCATAAATACGTGTCTAAACATGCAATCTAGTAATTAATGAGTACAGACAAGCAAAAGTGGCTAAATCCAATGGATGTAAGTCCCACTAAGTTCAATGGAACTTTTCAGCTTGAAGCTGAAAATGCTGCATGGTCGCGCATCACTCCAAGGCCCCGCATGCACTTACCTTGTGTGTGGAGCTCGGGAGCCGGGCCAGTCACGCTTCATGTCTCAGTGCAGCCTGGGAAGGTCCCAGGCTGCACTGCGAAAGGAAGAGGCGGGGCTCTCATGCAAGCAGGAAGCTTGTGCAGAGCCAAAGGACCCCGGATGCGAGAGCCTCTCTCTGGAGGCTGCTCGAGTGAACACCACACCCCAGTGCCAAAAATGAGTGAGTTGTGGAAAGGTTGGATTGGACATGGTCCCCATTAGTGTTGTTATCACAAATGCCTTTGTTATAGACCCACTTTTATTTTCAACATGTAGAATGAACCAGCATCAAGTTAGATCCAACTGTCACTATCAACCAGGATGCTTCAGAGAAATAAAGGGTTAGGACAATGCACAAATCATGCCATGGATGATTGGATAGATAGTAGATAGATAGATAGATAGATAGATAGATAGATAGATAGATAGACAGACAGACAGACAGACAGACATCAGGATATGTAGTAGGTAGATATCAGGATATGTAGCTAGAATTCATGAAATAAAAATGGGGTAAGGACTGCAAAAGGCAAAACACATTTAGAACTTTTAGTGAGCTGAATAAATTATAGGACTTGGTTACTAAGGATGTGTGCCTAATATTTCATGTCTTTTTATTTCCAAAAGAATTAGACTTCTTTCAACACTTCCAGCTGGCTTTGATTTATAAGTACAAAACTGTGAACGACTAGTTGCCAAAATAATAAATACCCCCTCCCCCTTAAATTGTGTGTATTTGTGTCATTATCTCTGGGTACCACAACCTGGGCTCTTGCTCTTGATACAAACCCAATTTTTGTTCACCAGTGAATTCAATGGTAAGATTGCTTAGCTCTAGTGAGAATCAGAGCGCCTTTTCTGAGAGAAAAAGCTATTAAGTGCAATGGCGTATTATTAATGTGTTTATGTCATTCCTACTATATTTATTGTAAGCACATTAATGAAACTGCCATGAATATTAGGGCAGATTTATAGAAGTGGGACACTGTTTACAGCCAGATTATTGTACAGCAATGGAAATATTTTATTTTGCAGAACTATATGCATTCGCTATTTATTTAACTATTTTTCACCATTTCAGGAAATAGGCTCTATTAGAAAGATCAATGGCCTTGAGTTTATAGTCTTCTTAACTTCTGTTTCTCTTTTGCCTTTTTTTTTTCCAAACAGAGAATCATTTGGGAAACTGAGAAACATTTTTTTTAATTCAAGGAACATATACAATTTGCTTCAAAAACTATACAGAAACATACTCATGGGAAGGATTTAAACTTTTCAAAGGAAAGCTGAAATGTGTGTATAAAAGTACAAATGTAAGTAATAAAACCCATCTGTCCATGCCTAATCAGAAATCCATACACATGTAAGGCTCCATCAGTTGTATGTCACATAATTTTGCTTTCTTGTGTTAAAAAATATGATGTATGTCATGTCTTTTTTGATTTTAGACAACTGAATGACATTTCCAAGGCCCATGGTGAAGGGACTAGAAAGTGTTGGCATGCGTCTCATAAGAATAATTAGTCTTACAACATACTAGTAGTTTCTCTAAACAGGGCTGGGCCTATCATTAGACAGAGTGAGGGAACTGCTTCAGGCAGCAGATGTTGGGCATAGCAGTAGCAGTTCCCTGGCCGCTCATCCTGAACTCCATTAGCCTTTATTGGAACACAGAGGTGTTTGTGCTGTGCCCTGAAGACTCCTACACAGACACACACGCAAAAAATCAAATCACCTTCACAACTGTGGTGGAAAATTCACCTCTGTTGATAGCTGCTTTCCCATTTGGCTCATTTACATGGAAGGAAGGCATCACCATCATCATATATTTTTTCCTACCTGCCTCTCCCCAGGGCTTGAGGTGACACAGATTAAATACAGGCCATTGCGGCACCGGGCTTCTGTAATGCTGCAGAGCGACCTCTCACGGAGGTCTTCTGCACCCTAGAGTGGACTGGCATGGACTACTTTTTGTAGTTCCACACCAGAATCCACTCAGGAGCGGCCGGAACTAGCCACGCTGCATGTTTTTTAAAAACCTCTTTTTAAAGCAGCCCCGTGCCTCTCCGTCGCCTGGCTCTGACGCGGATTTGCAGGCGCGTGCAAGTGTGTGCCTGCGGATCTGCCGGGAGCGGGCTTCCGGCTGGCAAGCTTCTCCAGTTGGTGGAGAGCCTCCACCAACCAGAAGCCGCCATTTGGGATGCTGGAGGACTGCAGAAGAGCAAGCTCGCGCTGCTCCGCATGGCGACAGACTTACCTGGCTGCTGGTAAGTTCTGTTTTAGGGTGTTCTCACCCATTCCCCCCACACACACACATGCGGAAAGGGTGACAGATTAAAATGCTACTAAAAGCACATCAAACCATTTAAAATGTACTAATTTGAAATTCATAGTTTAAAATTCGCTGGATAGAGTTGCTGGAAGAGATAGCTCTTTTCTAATTTTTAAAATTCAGACAGTGTGTTTGGCTGTCAAATCTCTTCTGGCAGGTCAATCCACAGCCTAGGGGTGGCTGATGAACATGTAATCTAGGTGACCGTTTCCAGTCTGGTCCTGGCTGGTTTAAGTAAATGGCCCTCAAACCTGAGTGTACAGGCAGATTGCATGGGAGGAGGTGATCCAGCAAGCAGCATAGACCCAAACCATGTAGGGCTTTAAAGGTAATAACCAACACTTTGTATTTTGCCCAATTGCCTAATTGGCAGCCACTGGAGTGATTTTAATATCAGTATAATATGCTCACTCCTCAATGTAACTGTAACCACTCTGGCTACCATGTTATGGACCAGTTGGAGTTTCCAAACTTGGTACAAATGTAGTCCAATGTATGGTACATTGCAGCACTCCAATTTCGAGGTTGCAAGTGTGTGCACTACTATCTTTACATCTTCTAGTTCTAGGAAGGGGCACAGTTGACATATCAACTGAAGTTGATAATAAGCACACCTGAACATTGCATCTATCTGAGCTGACATTTGGAGGGATCAATCCAGGAGCACTCTCAAGTTGAGAATGCAGTCTTTCAGGGGGAGTGTGACTACATCCAGAACTGGTTGATGCACCTCCAACTCCAGATTAGGACCCTTAAAATAGTAAGCACTTCTGTCTTGTCTGAATTAGGTTTCAATTTATTTTTCTTCATTCAGCCCATTACCTCCCCTAAGCATTCAATCACAGGAGAGATACCGTCCTTAGCTAAAACTGTTTTAAAAGGCATGGAGAAATATATTTTGGTGTCATCAGCATACTGATAGTATCCTGCCTCATGCCTCTAGATGATCTCTGCCAATGGTTTCATGTAGATATTAAAAAGTGTAGGGGATAGAACAACATCATACAGTATGCCATATAAGATCTCCTTTTTCGAGTAGCAGCTGTCCCCAAACACCACCATCTGGAACCTGTCTGAGAGGTAAGACCAGAACTACTGCAACATAGTGCCTCTGATTCCCAACTCTGCCCCAGGCATTCCAGGAGGATACCACGATAATTGGCACTGAATGCAACTGAAAGGTCTAAAAGCACCAATAGGAACACAGTCCCTTCATTGATGCTAAGATGGAGATCATCCACTAACGTGACCATAGCAGTCTAAACTCTTTATCGTGCTCTGAAGCCAGTTTGAAATGGGGCAAGGAAGTGTGTGTCATCCAAGGCCACCTGAATTTGGAAGGCAAATGCCTTCTCAATCACCTTGCCCCCCTCCCAACAAAAAAAATGAAGATTAGACATGGATTAGACATGGATAAGGATCGAGAAAACAAGTTGTCCTCCTTAACTGTCCTGGCAGCTTGTCCACATCAGCAGTATTCACTAATTGAAACTGATCCAGTATAATCTCACCATCTTTTGATTTGAGCAAAGACCAGTATCTTGAGGCAGCCCTGTCTGAAAAGCTATTTATTTCACACTTCTCATGGGTAACCAACCTATGTAAAAGATGCTACAAGTGGCAAACGCAGCAGGAGTTTCTGTTGGCACCCTTTCACTGTTGCTTTCCACTTCACTGTGGCTCAGTAACTAGAGTGGAAAAAAAAGACACCACCAAAACACACACACACACACACACACACACACACACTCTAATACCTATGGCATGAAGAGTTTGGTCACCAGTGGTAAAAAGAGAAGAATCACATATTCTACCTTCTTCTGCCCTGAAACCACTGGCAATCCAGCACAGCTAAAATTCAGTTGAAAGGGGAGAGAGAAGGACATGCATGAATCACGTTTATCCCTAAGAGGGCAATTCTGAATGTGTCTGTTGAGAAGTAAGGCCCTTTCCACACTTTACCTGGTTGTGAAGACATCTGATGTGGGTCCTGGCATTGGCTCTGCCAGGAAGGGAGTGTGCACAAGCTGCCTCCATGTTCCAGGAAGTGCGAAGATCCTGTCTCTTCCTGCTGCAGCACAGCCAAGTAGTTTTCGAGGCTGCACTGGGGCAGGAAGAACAGCCATTGCACTTCCAGGGCCTCCACAGACAGGGTAAGTCCGTAATGGTGGTGCAGTTGCTGCCCATTGATGGGGAAAACCTGCCAATGATTTGCAGCATGATTGCACTGCCTGGGGATGGGAGAAGGACAGGACCACAACAACATTGTTCATAAGTGTCATTGCGGTCCCATCCTTCTCCCATCCCTATGGTGGGTTGGGAGGGTGGAATGGAAAGATCCTAAGTCCTGCTGAATTCAATGGAGCTTATTCTCAGGTTAATAAAATTCTGCAACCTCAGATACCTTACAAGTGGGAAAAAATAGAACAATGTCAGGAAGCCAATTAAAGATCCTTCATACAATGTTTTGTTCAGCCTCAATTTCAGTTTAGTTGCATAGAGCAAAGCTATGTTTGTGCCAGTTCAGTGAAAATGCTTTTAAAATCAGCCTGCTTGATGTAAGAGGTTGAGAACAAACTCAATATAATTCTAGGAAACAACTGATTTCCTTTCAAGGTCATACACTAAACATTTTTGATGGGAATGGTTTCTTGTTGATACAGCCAGAAGCTTAGAAGTTAACACATCTACTGAAGAAGCATGTTACTCACCATTAACACCGAATGCAAAGAGGTTGGTTTTGAATTACACAATTAAAATATGTCATGCCTACTGAAATACGTTGCAGTTGTAGCTTGAAAGCCCCCTGTTGAGAGTGTTAAGTTGAAGTCATTAGTGTCTTTTCTTTTAATTTGAGAAAATTATCCTTTTAACTTGACTTTTATCTTTCAGGAAGTTTAGTGTTTTCTGGTCAGTGATTTAAACATAAAATGACTAAGCTAGGCTTAAAAGAGAGATCTAATATTGCACACACACCTGTTAATTGAATGTTAAGTGCATTGATATGCAGAATGCTCAGTTAAGCCCTTTAATGAAGAAAGAAGGAATATTAATAATACATTACCTTCTGATCAAAAAGCATCTGCACATTTTACTGCAATTAGGTTGTCTCTATGAATCTGATGAAAGTACAATGTCATTAAGAGAATTAATCCTTGGGAACTTAAATTATAATAGAAAAAAATGCTGCCATTTATGTCATTATGTGTCATACCAAAAACTTTAGCTCAGATCAAAATTAGGCATAGATTTGGGGCTGTGAAATTTTATAGCCAAAATAAATAACTAAAGAACATGAGGATGAGATTTACTTTTCCTGGAGGTGGGGGGAAACTCAGAACTTATAATCTATATCAATTGAATGGGAAGTTGTGATCTCCTCCTCCAAGTTGTGATATCCTCTGGACATGTTCCAGCTTGTTGATACCCTTCTTGAATTGAGGTGCCCAGAACTGGACACGGTATTCCAAATGAGGCCTAACCAATGCAGAATAGAGTGGTACCATTATCTCCCTCGATACTCCTATTGATGCAACCAAGAATCGTGTTTTTTCTTGGCTGCAACATAACACTGCTGACTCATGTTCAGCTTGTGATCCACCAAGACTCCTAGATCCCTTTCACATGTACTGCTATCCAGCCATGCGTCCCCCATCCTATATTTGTGCGTTCTATTCCTTCTGCCTAAGTGTAGGATTTTACATTTCTCTCTGTTGAAATTGATTTTGCTAGCTTGGGCCCAGCTCTCCAATCTGTCAAGGTCATTTTGAATTTTGATCCTGTCCTCTGAGGTATTAGCAATCCCTCTCAATTTGGTGTCATCTGCAAATGTGATCAGAATATACAATATGTTTTTGTGTATTAAGAACGGAAGAGGGGGGGAAAAGGGAATGGTGAAAAAAAATCACATAAACCTCTCAGGGCAGTTCAACACTGGAGGTTGCTGAAAAATTTCCGTGAAGCCAACCACAAGCGTACTTCAGTTAACAAAGCCTTTGCGGAACAGGTTTCATTTCACAAAGCCTTTTTAGGGCTTCCCAGCACCTCTTCCTTATTTCTTTCCAACTAGAAGTTTTTGTTTGTTTGCTTGTTTGTTGTTTTTCAGGATCAGCATTAGGAAAATGGTGAACGAGGGCTGAAGAAACACAGATTTTCAGTTTTGAGTTGTGGAAGCATGTCTGCAGTGAACTATGCAGTAAAACCTGAACAGCATACCCTACTACCCCTTCTACGAGATATGTGATTTTAATAAATTGGACTTATTAATGGACATGGTTGGCATCACATTAACTAGAGATGTGTTTGTGGTCATGATGGTGGGACAGTCTAGATATGATTATGTGGAAAACCCTGACGCTTATGGGTTTGTGCTAATCTCTTTACCACTTCAGGTAATTGGCACTTTCAAACACAAATGGAAGATGAACTGCCCAGATAAAGCAATCAGAGACCATCCCTCAACCTTACCCTGTGGAGATCTTCCCTATATACCTTATCTGACCAAATGTTAAGAGGTTGTCATGAATTCCATCAATGTTTTATCACTCCAGAATCAAAGCAACCAGACCATTCTGGACCCTTTTGTCAGTCCTGTTGGAAAGTCATTATGGCTTTATTAACGCAGCCCTTCAATGTATAAAATAGGGTATAAAAATCCTAGCTTCAAACCCAGCCAATTTTAGTACAAAGTAGGCAGTATATCCAGACTGCCTTTCCTCCATGCTGCCCTCAGATGCTGTCTGAGCCCATCTACTGCATTCTTTTTCAAGGTCCAAGGCATAGCTGGCTAGGGCTGACTGGAACAGGTGCCAGGGCAAGGGTCAGGGCACAACAAGAGTCCAAGGCAGCAGTCCTTCAGGTAGCAAGAATCCACAGGGCCAGAAGCAAGAAGCAGGTCCAGGAGACAGGCAGGAAGTCCAAGAACAATGAGAGTTCAAGGCAACAGGAGCCTTGTGGGCAACAGATATACACAGGGCCAGAAACAAAAGGCAGGTCCAAGAACAGGCAGAAGGTCAAGGCATAACAAGGGTAAAAGGCAGTATAAGCCTACCAGACAACAAGAGTCTACAGGGCCAGAGGCAGGTCCAGAGAACAGGCAGGGGTCCAAGCCCAGAGGTCAGCAATAAGCAGGGTCAGGACCACTGGAGAGTCAGAAGAGACTACAGGCAGCACTAGAGACTGTAGCCCTTTCCACATGACATCACTGTCTCATTTCTGCCACAGGATGGCAGCGGTCGGCAGGTCACACTTCCGCATGATGTCATCGTCATCCCACTGCCATCCTGTCATGGAGTGTTGGGCTTGCACAGTTTTCACAAAATGGAAAAAATCTGTTTTGCGTCTGCAATCGAACAGCACTTCCGTCACTTCTGGCTATGCAGAAGCTGCAGGAGCACATTGACAACACTTCCTTCTGTAGTGCAGCAATAGAAAAAGCCCAGCTGCACTGCAGAAGGAAGACATGGCACCATTGTGTTCTCTTCTGCATGGACCAAGCAGATGCAGAAGGTAGTGTTGCTGACGCGCTCCTTTCTGGACCCGGGACTGTAGCGAGATGACACAGAAGAGCCTCATCATGCAGAAATGGCTTGTGTTGCTGTAGCAAAGGCTGCAGAATAATCCCAGCCCTTATCTAGCTGGCTGCTCACTGCTCCAGCTGCCCTGCATTAGAGCAGGCAGCTTGGTCTGAGGTACTGGGCAGGATCCTGCAAGGACTTAGCCACAGACCAGACCCCTTACATGCTTCAAGACTGGTAACAATTACCCTTTCTACCCCTAATCTTTCTCTATCCAACCTTTCTCACCTCATTTTCTGATAGCCTTGTATGGTTCTTAAAAGTGTCTGATTTCTCATATGTTTGTCAATTCAAATAAAATACTTTAACTTCAGCTGGAGTCCTCTCTACAGTTAGTACTTTTATACATAGGTGAAAAGACCCTGTCATTACCCTCTTCTTGCAAGCTTCCTTTGAGTTGTGATTCCCCCAAATTCTAAGGAGGTGCTGGCATTGTGGGTGGACCCCAGTGTTCCTCACCTCTTTAAGTAACAAGAAAGAGCTGGATTCTTCTCTCGCTAACCCAACTATAGCCATGTGTGCGTGCTTACAAAAAGAAAGGTAACAGCAGCTACCTTTGGAATCCCTTACTAAGCATGAATGAATAGCAAAATAGAGAAATAAGCCTCACCAGCTACCTCTAGCATGTTAAAAACAAAACAAAACCTAACCCTTCTTTTACGAAGTAAACTGGCTAAAAGTTTAGAAGGTTTATTTGCCTGTTCAAAGAAAGTATATCTCACTCTTCGCATCTGTTGTTCTATTTCCTGCAAATTTAGTTGATTTAATTCAGCTTGACAAACCTTCATCTGTTGTCTTATCTTGTTGTGCATCGGTTTTTACCTCATCTGTTTCTCTAGTTCTTTCGTCTTCCCCAGAATCGAATCTTCAGTCTGTTTCCTCTCTTTCCTGATTTCCACGGACCATCTGATAAAGTTTCCTCGAATCACAGCTTTACTTGCATCCCAAATTATTTTCATTGGTAATTCCGATGTCATGTTCTCCTTAAAATAATTATTTAATTCTATTTTTGCTTGTTTAATGTACTTCTCCCTCTTGAATATCTCTTCATTCAGTCTCCATGTCCTCTCTCTGTCTATAATCTTAAATTTCATTTGCAGCGGATTATGATCCAAACATAAATTTGGAAGAATGTCTACATCCACTGTTTTCAACATCAAATCCTTAGATGTCAAAATCATATCAATCCTAGACATTGATTTATGTCTGTTTGAGAAAAAAGTATATCCATCTAATTGTCCATTTTTATATCTCCATGTATCATAAAGATCTAAATCATCCACCATTTGGAAAAAACTCTTAGGCAGTTTACCGTTGTTTCGGGGGACTCTGTACTGTTCTGTCCACTTTTGGATTAATAACTCCATTAAAGTCCCCCAGAACGATAACTTTTGTGTTTCCTGTTTCTTGTACATATTTCTGTATCTCATTGTGTATGTTGGGGAAGAATTCTCCTTTAGCTCCATTAGGTGCATATACTCCAACTATTAATATCTTGTCCTTTTTCATATTTACTTCTATCGCCAAATATCGCCCGTTATTATCCTGAAATTTTTGTTGTGCACCATATCTTGAATTGACGTATATCAATACCCCCCTTTTCTTCTGATCAATCGTAGCTGCAAAGCAGCTACCCGGTTTCAGATTTCTGACATATTTCAAATCTTGAGTCCTTATTCAAACCTCTTGTAAACAAATTATATCCAATTTTTGTTTTTCCAAATGATGAAATATCTGTCTTCTTTTATATTCAGAGTTAAATCCTTTAATGTTCCCAGAGTATATTTTTAGCCCCATTTTATCAGTTTTATATTAAAATTATTTATCCTAATTTTCCAATTAATCCTGTATATTTTCTGCCACCAACTCTCCTTCCTGTCCCAATTCTTGTTCTTGTACTGTTTCTTCTTCCACCTCTTCTTCTTGTATCTGTTCTTTTTCCTCTTTTCCTTTTTCCTCTTCCAACGTATTATTATGGAGATTAGAGTCAGTGACGGGAAAACTACAAAACAGGAGGAGATAAAACAGGCTTTTTATAAATATTACATGAAGTTAATGAGTTTGATCTCCTCAATGAAAAAACAAAAAGAAATGGAAGAATATTTGGAAAAAATGAACAAAATGAGATTCACCGAGGAGCAGAAATTGATTCTGAACAAACCCATATCAGTGATGGAGACAGTTGAAGCTATTTAGGAATTCGAAGAATGACAAATCTCCCAGACCAGACGGCTTTACTGCAAAATATTAGAAAATAATGGAACATGAAGTTTCAATACCTTTGCAGAATACAATGAATGAGATAAGAAAGGAGGGAATACCCGACACCTGGAAGGAAGCTAATGTGGCTCTAATACCAAAAGAAGGAAGAGACTTAACAGATGTCAAGAATTATAGACCAATTTCATTACTAAACACAGACTATAAAATTTTTGCTGCAATTCTGGCTGAAAGACTTAAACAGGTTCTTCAAGAAAATATACATGAGGACCAGAATGGCTTCTTACCAAAGAGAATGATGCGAGACAATATTAGGACAGTGCTAAATATAATTGTGTACTATGAGAAACATAATGAAAGAAAATTGGCAGTGATATTTGTAGATGCAGAAAAGGCCTTTGATATGATTAATTGGTCATTCTTGAAGACGGTCATTAAACAGGCGCAAGCTGGAGACAAATTTATCTCTTGGATTGAAGCAATATACAGTCAACAACAGGCACGATTGATTATTAATGGAGAGAGAACAAAACAGATTCAATTGCATAGGGGAACAAGACAAGGTTGTCCCCTATCTCCGCTGTTATTTATTATGACATTGGAAATACTTAATAATGCCATAAGGGAAGATAAAGCAATAAGAGGACTTCAGATAAAGAAATATCAGTACAAACTTAAAGCATTTGCAGATTATTTGGTTTTGTTTCTGGATGATCCTCTTAGCAGTATTCAAAGGTTGATGGATATTGTTCAAGAATATGGAGAATTTTCTGGATTCAACATAAACAAGGAAAAAACAGTGCTTATAACAAAAAACATGAGGGAGAAAGAAGAGAAGGAACTTGAGCATTTAACAGGTTTTAATAAATGTCAAAAAGCAAAATATCTGGGTGTCTGAATTACAAAAAGAAATAATGAACTATTTCAGAATAATTATGAAAAAAATGGAAAGAGATAATCAAGGATTTGGAGAAATGGACTAGAATGCGTCTATCTTTGATGGGAAGAGTGGCAGTCATAAAAAGGAACATACTTCCAAAGATGAATTACTTTTTCCAAAATCTTCCTATTATTACAAATACTAAGCCTTTTATACAATGGAAGAGAGATTTAACTAAATTTATATGGCAAGGGAAAAAACCAAGAATAAAATGGAATATCATGACAGACTCAATAAGAGGAGGGTTGGGTCTACTGGATTTACAGATATATTTCAAGGCAGCGGCATTTACATGGATAAAAGATTGGATGAATCTTCAAAATACGAGAATGCTGACATTAGAGGGAGCTGATTTAAGGATGGGTTGGCATGCCTATATGTTCTATGGGAAAGCTGTGGTTGACAAAGACTTTGTTCATCATTTTGTAAGAAAATCACTACTTAAAATATGGACTGACTACAAGAATAAGAACATTAGGCAACTACCTACATGGGTCTCCCCTCAAGAAGCCTTCTTTGGAAGATGATCTGATTCAGATAAGTGGCTGTGTTATGATGACATACTAGAAATGACAAATCTGAATCTTTTTAAGATGAAATCAAGAGAAAAATTGGAATCAGAAGGAATAAAGTTAAACTGGTTCCCTTACAGACAGTTAACTGAGAGATTCCAGATGGATGTGAAAACTTATGGAATAGAACAAAAAGAGCAAGGAAGAATGTTGAAGTTACTGCGGGAAAACCCGTCTCATTTACTATCACATGTATACCAGAAGATTTTAAATCAAGAAAGAGAAGATGAGACAGTCAAATCAGCAGTGATATTGTGGGCTCAAAATCTCGGACATCCAATTCAATTAGAGCACTGGGAACAGAGCTGGCAACGGACACAAAAATTTACTGCAGCTCAGAACCTAAAAGAGAACTATTATAAGCTTTTTTATAGATGGTACATGACACCAGAAAAATTAAAGAAGATATATAATACGGGAACAGGTCAGTGTTGGAAGTGTCAGGAGAATGTTGGAACACTATTTCATACGTGGTGGTCATGTCCTAAGGCTAAAAAATATTGGAATGATATACATAATATGATATGTAAAATATTGAGGGTTCAAACTGATAAGAAACCTGAACTGTACTTATTAAATATGACACATGTGTTAGATGGAACTGTTTCAAAGAAATATTGGCGAATAATGCTGTATATGACTATGACAGCCCGTATTGAATATGCAAGGCTATGGAAAACTGGGCAGATACCTACAATAGAGCAATGGTGGGCAACTTTTATTGAAAATCGGAATGCAGATATAGTCTCTCAGAGATTAAAAGGAAAATCAGATGATGACATTAACAAAGAATGGCAAATTGTTCTGGAAATGGGTAGGGTGTTGACAGGTAATAATTCTTAATTCATGGTAGCATGAGTAGCTAGAAGTAAAAATCAGTGGAATATCATGGAACATGTAAAGTAGGGTCAAAGAGCAGGATCTATCTTGCATGTTAACAAATGCAATGCGATGCATAATGTTGATATGTCAATGAAATAACACTACTGAAATCCAGAGAGGAGTGGAAGATAGTGGTAACAGTTCAGTAAAATGTACAATGAGAAATGTTGTTTTATACGATGTAATCACAATGAAATTAATTAAAAAACAAACAAACCTGCACCTGTAAGCTTGACCATGAAAACTGAAATTATTAGCAAAGTGGAGGCTAGTGAAAGAAGAAAAAATAATCCCTCGATGTGTTTTGGAAAAGCCTTAAAGTGGTATCTAGAAGATTCTGAATGTTTTTGTTCACTCATGCAATGCTTATCTAACTTGTGTGTGCATGACAACACCTATCCCTATTCTTTCTGTGTTATTTCTACCTCTCGCACCAAAGTTTCTGTTAAAGAAGTAATGTTCAGGAACACTTCAACTGCATCAACTGAGATATACTTGTATATCTTGGCTTTTCTTGACAAAAATTAAGGATCGGTAATTTTAGAAGGCAGACTATGATTCTTTACACTTTATCTAGATTCATTTACCTTGAACTGCAAACTTTCTGTTTCAGTAAAATGCATATGCTAGAGAAGTTGATTACTCACTGCCTTAGAGTACCAGTTTCTGAGAAATAAGAGCACAAGAATGCTTTGTGGTGGCGGTGGTGGTGGTAGTGGTGGTGGTTTGTGCCTTCCAATCATTTCTGACTTATGGTGACCCTAAGACAAACCTATCATAGAGTTTTCTAGGCAAGATTTTTTCAGAGGTGCATTTGCCTTTGCTTCTTTCTGAAGCTGAGAGAATGTAACTTCCTTAAGGTCACCAGTGGGTTCCCATGCGAACCAGTTAGTTTCCACGGTTGAGTGGGGATTCAAACATTTTTGGTGACAAAGTGAAGACCTTTACCCTTTAACACATGGAGTGGGGTGGAACTGGAAGACATGTGTACGACAAAAGGCAGGCAATGGGAGCATTCCTCTAAAAAGGTATCAACTTCCTTTTCAGGAGCTGACGTGAAACATCTTTCTTCATTTTCTAAAAAAAACTCTCCCTCTCTCCCCCCTCTCTATTTAATTCTTAAAAAATGAATTTATCCTCCTTCACCTGGCTTACAAAATTCTGAAACCAAAAATCTGAAATAATTTTTCTTCTTGAGATATATTTCCAGACCTAAACCTATCTGCTAGTCCCAACTAGAGTACACCCATTGAGTTGAGGGAACTTTGTAAATCAACACTTGTAAATTTGACTGCATCACTTGATCGTCTCTAGATGGGACTATAAATTGGATTTAGGTCTGGAATATATATTGAGAAAAATAATGGCTTCTGATATTTTGCATTCTGCTGCATCAAACTTATCAAGTGAAACAGGGCCTTGAAATACAGTATGGAATCAAGCAGAGTCAAGTATGCGTGCATATGTCTTTCTTTTCCATACTTCTGTATTTTTTTTCTTGGCAAAGCTGAAACCAACTTTATGAACATTCACATAATACTTCACATTTTTTCTTAAAGTTTCCTATTTTGAATTACTAAGTTCTAGTCCGCAGACTAGAAATTAAGGTCCTACTGTTAATCTAAGAGCGTGACATAATCAGAAAAAATTGATCTCACTCTCCTACATTCAGGCACTAACATTTAAGTCATAGTTAATTGTGCATTAATTAATCCCTAAAAGCTCTAGGCCATATTTTAAGATATTACTGTCTTGAATCAACATTTGGCTGCTCACTGAATCATAGAATCATAGAAATGTAGAGTTCAAAGAGACCACACGGGCCATCCAGTCCAACCCCCTGCCATGCAGGAACACCCTCAAAGCACTCCCGACAGATGGCCATCCAGCCTCTGCTTAAAAACCTCCAAAGAAGGAGACTCCACCACACTCCGAGGCAGCATATTCCACTACCGGACAGCCCTGACTGTCAGGAAGTTCTTCCTGAGGTTCAGGTGGAATCTCCTTTCCTGCAGCTTGAATCCATTGCTCCTTGTTCTGGTCTCTGGAGCAGCAGAAAACAAGCCCTCTCCTTCCTCTACATGGCATCCCTTCAAATATTTAAACATGGCTATCATGTCCCCTCTTAACCTTCTCTTCTGCAGACTAAACGTAGCCAGCTCTCTAAGTCTATCCTCATAGGGCATGGCTTCCAGGCCTCTCACCATTTTGGTTGCCCTTGTCCACTCCTAGGCTTTGCAGGCAGCCCAAGAGCCGGTTAGCAAGTCTCTCGTAACTAAGGCAATAAATCAAAGAGCTTTCCAGGCGAACGCAAATGAGGAGATAAGGCAGCAATAAATAAAAGAGCTTCTAGCAGCAAGGAGACCCTCTGGCTGTTACTTCACAGCCGAGTTCTCAGTGAACAGTTCAAGTAAGAGAAGTTACCAGAGCCGGTCCGAGGTCCAAAAGGGGGTGAGGTTCCAGCGGGTCGGGCAGCGTTCCAGGAGGCAAGGCAGGGATTTAGGAGACCCAACACGTAACTCTCCCCAAACGGGACAGTTGTGAGCCAACAACGACCCAAGGCTGAGTGCATGCTTTTATAGCCAGATCACTCCTCCAGGTGTTTTCTTAGCTGGACCCTGATTGCCTGGTGTTTCCTATTTAAACGCTCTGACCTCCTGAGAGCACTCTTTTGCTCCCGATGCTGCTGGTAAGTAGGTACCTGCTCTTGCACCTCACTATCTGACTCTTCTGGCTTGGCTGGGTCTGAGGCAACCCCTGGCTCTGTTGCTGGGGCTACTGGGGCCAAGGGCTCTGTGTCTGGGGCAGCAGTATCCAGGGTCTCGGGCTCTGACTCAGAGCTTGAGTCCTGGAGTTCCAGGGTCCTGACAGCCCTCCTCTGGACCTGCTCCAGCCTAACCATGTCCTTCTTGAATTGGGGTGCCCAGAACTGGACACAGTATTCAAGATGAGGTCTAACCAAAGCAGAGTAGAGTGATACCAGTACCTCCCTCGATCTAGACACCATACTCCTATTGATGCAGCCCAGAATTGCATTGGCTTTCTTGGCTGCCGCATCACAATGCTGACTCATGTTCAGCTTGTGGTCTATTAAAACTGCTGGATCCCTTTCACACGTACTGCCATCCAGCCACGTGTCCCCCATCCTATAGTTCTGTATTCCGTTTTTTCTACCTAAGTGTAGGACCTTACACTTCTCTCTGTTGAATTTCATTTTGTTAGCTTTGGCCCAGCTCTCCAATCTATCCAGGTCATTTTGAATTTTGATCCTGTCCTCTGGCGTATTAGCAACCCCTCCCAATTTGGTGTCATCTGCAAATTTGATGAGCATGCCCTCTATTCCTTCATCCAAGTCCTTGATGAAGATATTGAACAGCACTGGACCCAGGACAGAACACTGTGGCACCCCGCTAGTCACTTCTCTCCAGGATGAAAAGCAGCCATTCGTGATCACCCTTTGGGTTCAGTCAGTCAACCAATTACAAATCCAACTAACAGTAGCCCTGTCCAGCCCGCATTTTACTAGCTTCTTTGTAAGAATGTCATGGGGAACTTTGTCAAAGGCCTTACTGAAATCGAGAAATGCTACATCCACAGCATTCCCTTCATCTATCAAGCTAGTAACTCTATCATAAAAAGAGATCAGATTAGTCTGGCATGACTTATTTTTGAGAAATCCATGTTGACTTCTCGTGATTACCGTGTTGCTTTCTAATTGATTAGAAACTGACTGCTTAATGATCTGCTCCAGGATCTTTCCAGGTACTGACGTCAGGCTGACTGGGCGATAATTATTTGGGTCCTCTTTTTTTCCCTTCTTGAAGATGGGGACAACATTTGCCCTCTTCCAGTCTGCTGGAACTTCTCCTGTCCTCCAAGATTTCTCAAAGATTATAGCAAGCGGTTCCGCAATGACCTCTGCCAGTTCTTTTAATATCCTAGGATGCAATTCATCTGGCCCTGGAGACTTGAATTCATCCAGTGTGGCCAGGTATTCTTTTACCACCTCTCTACCTATTATGTGCCTCATTTCCCTGCTTCCTCCCCTGCTCCCCAACCGCCAGGTTGAGTGCTTGTATCCCTCTGGGAAAAAACTGAGGCAAAGAAGGTGTTAAGTAGTTCTGCCTTTTCTCTTCCCCCGTTAGTAATTCGCCATCTTCTCTGCGCAGTGACCCTATCGTCTCCTTCTTTTTCCTTTTGCTACAGACATATTTTAAAAAGCCCTTTTTATTGTTTTTGATGTCTCTGGCCAGCCTAAGTTTGTTCTGTGCTTTAGCCTTTCTGACCTTCTCCCTACATCTCCTAGCTACTTGCTTAAATTCTTCTTTGTTGGTTTCCCTCTTCTTCCATCGCTGGTATTGCTGGTCAGCTTACTGTTTAATTAAAATTAATCAATTGATCCTGTATCTAATTAATTATCTTCTTGACTAATTAATTGGTTAACTAATTGCCTGACTCATACTTTTATAGCTTGTTTAATTGCATACCCAGGGTCTCTGCTTACCTGATTATTTAGCTACTTCATTGGCCTATTGATTCTCTTCCTGATCATTTGGTTAATACACTACTGAATTGATTTCCCACATACCTAATTGGTTAATTTTGTGCTGGTTTGTTCCATTGCTTATCACCACACAGTCATTATATTCATTACATAAGACACGTTCTGCTCCATGAATCTGTCATTTCCAATTAATTACATAGCCCTTCCTTTTCTATCTTGATTGGCTTACTGTACTCTCTTCCTTTTGTTTTCTTTCATTTTTTTTTCAATTTCTTATATGCAAAAATTGCATATGGTATACATTTTTAACTCTTTTAAAGAACATACAAAGAATTGAGTAAATCATCAATATCCAGTAAGTTAGGGTAGAAAGCATGTTGTTGCTGGTTGTCTTCAAGTCATGCCCACTAACCCCTAAGGAGAACCTATCATAGGCTTTTCTTGGCAAAATGTATTCAGAGAGGGTTTGTGTTTGCTTTTTTCTGAGTCTGAGAGAGTATGAGTTGCTTAAGTTCACCCAGTAAGTTTCTATGGCTGAGGGAGGATTCAATCCCTGGTCTCCAGAGCTGTAATCCAACTCTTAAACCACTGCACAAAACTGGGTCATGGTACAAAGCATAAATGGCTGCTTTTACTGAAGCCTTGATCTCTTATGGGTTGGCATCAGTTTAAAGCACCAGAAGAAGAAGATGCAGTCCTGCTAAGTGAGTAGCATGAGTCCAAACTTTGGGGACCATACCATGATTAGACTTCCTCCAACTGCCATACATCAGAATAAATGAGGACCCCCATTTGGACTTTTTTCTTCTGACCTCTATAGTCTTGCTTGTTGCATGTTGCAGCCTTGTACATCTATACTCTTTGGTAGTTAGGTTGCTTGTTACTCTTTAGGAGTTTAGGCACAGCATGTTTATGATCATTTCTTATTTGCTTGTTCACACCCACTCCTCCTGCATGTTATAAGGGATTCCTTTGTTCTCTGGCTCTCATCTGCTCATACCAGTTCTCCCTTCTTCTCTACCCGCTTCCACAAAGTATGTGCCTTCCAAGAGCTCTCTCAAGTTGAGAAGCTCCATTTTTTTGATACGATGTAGTATTTCTTTTCCTTACTTTTTTATTACTGTGTGTAAGGGATGATGGGCTGGCTACTAACTTCTGTCTAATATGTTAATTACTTTGCTAGAGAAATTCGCTACAAATCTCTCAGATTTCACAATATTGCTAAATGGAAGAAAATACTTTTTTACCATGTTTGACTCAAGCCTAGTCCATTTCTGTTGAGTTTTGGAGAAGCACCTCAAATACAAATAACCCCAGTGGGAAAGAAAGATGATATAGAACTTAAAATCCATCAGTTTTAAAAGGAAATTTGAAACAGATTTTTCAAGTAACTTTCAAGGAACTGTCCTAGGACCTTGTTTCATACATTTACATTTTACTGATTTTTGTGAGACAGTTTATCTGTCACACTGTGAAGTTTCTCTATTAATATTCCAAAGGTTTAAACTCAAGAACTAAAAAAATCTTTTCTGTGATCCAACTAACCATTTCAAGCATGATGCATTTTATTTTCTTCATATATTGTCTATTAATAATGGACAATTTAACTTCATTGAGCTCTACTGAGTTCAGTTTGTTCAACACTCCTAATTGTGGTGTTTATGACAGTTAAATGCAAGGTAAGGCATATGTAAATGCAAGGTTCTCAATGGTCTGGAGGACATTAGGCTAGGATAATTCTGCTACTATGCATCTCTCATACAACTGGATAGAATAAAGATTGCAAAAAAAAAAGGTGGTAAATATAGAAAATACAAGATACAGTCCTACATTAATTTCTTTGTCTGTCAAAACATTTATTGACTTATATAAGGTGCTGATGATGACATTGAAAGCTGTAAATGGCTTGGGACCTCAATATTTGAAAGAGCACATCTCTCTACATATGCCTACCTAAGAACTGAAATCTGTTGGTGGGGCACTTTTCTGCCTCCAAAACCTGGGATTACTCTACAATGGGAGGATATGGAAGAGGATCTTCCCTAATGAGCCATCCCATTTGTGGAATGCCCTCCCACTGGAGGTCCACTTGGCCCTGGCATTGCTCCATTCTCCCACCAGGTTAAAACATGAGTTTTTATTAAATTATTAAATTCTTTGGGGCCAAATTGATTTTATTCCCTAAATGTATCTGTACATGATTTTAAACTGTTCTAACCCTTCAACCAGTTTTAACTTGTTTGCTTTTTTAATTGTTTCTAGTATTTTTTTAAAATTATCCACATGTTGAAATCTCATGGTAAAGAATTTTAATAAATAAATATATTCCAATATTGACAAAGAAACCTGAAGATGATGGAACTTAGAGTAGCATAGAATAGTTTAAAGAAGTTAACCAGGCCTCTTTAGGCCTCTGCAGACCTTTTCCCCTTTTTGTTATCTTTGAGTTCCGAGTCTGCTTTGTTATTAACAAGTGGTAAAGGCTTATAGCTAACTTATAGGCTAACTTAAAACAGAAGAGCTAAAAAAATTAAACAATCCAGTTAAAGCACTAATTTAAAACAACTTAAAGCATATTAACACATATCACATATTAGGAAAAAGCACACTCATTGCACAGCCTTCTACTCCAACCTGTTAAATGCTGAAAGCCTGCTTAAATATGTAAGCCTTTGTCTGTAAGAGAACAGAGAGTCTGGTGAGGACACAGGAAAGATTGTTCTCAGTGGCTGCCCCCTTGAGAGGGAGTTTCATATCCTAATAGCAACCACTGAGAAGATTCTCTCCCATGTTCTCACCAGATGAGCCTGTGAGGATAGTGGAAAGCAGAGCAAGTGCTCCCTGAAGACAGTAAGACTTGGGAAGGCTCATATTGATAATGACAATGGACAAGTTTCCCTGGAGCACAGTGTAGCCAAAAGTTACATACCAGTGGGAGATTCAATATAAAGAAAAAAAATCTTTTGTTCAACCCAGGCTGAAACCAAGAGACATCCAGGGAATCCCAAATCAGACATAAAGAACAAAGAAAAGCATACACATTTATACTTTTCATAAGCAAATGAAATTAGCATTGTAAGTTACATCACTTTTACATAAGACCTGGTGGGCTTCAAGTATCAGAGCATGCACATTGGCCCTGTCACATAATAGTTTCCCTAATACATCAGTCACTTAGCATCTATCTGTTATTTATCCAAAGCAGGCCTGCTTACATTCTGTACCTGAGGAGCCTGGCACTACTGGCTCTTTTGTTATCAGTGATATACATTACATTCCCAATACCTATATGTTTTCTAGGTCAGGCTGTTGCGTCTGAAGGCTGGCAATTTCTAATTCCCAAGATTATTTGATTTTTTAAAAAACTTAACATACTGTTTTACCTAGTTTGTTTAAGTTACACTGCAAACTGCTTTGCTTATATTGGTAGAAAAGAATAATATAAACTGAATGAATGAAGCAAGCAAGCAATACATGATGTGGCAAAGATCAAAGAAGAAAATAAAATGTCTGGAGTGGAGCAGCAAACGTAGGCGTGCATGCACACACACATGCATTCAGTTAAGGTGCATAGCTATGCAAAACTAATCTAATCTATCTTCTGCTCATGTCTCACATAGACCAATAACATCATCTGATCAAAGTAACTAATGGATATTCTTTGTTATGAGGAGTAAATTAAGGGGTGAGGATTGAAGTTTTATTACTGTTTGGACAGGTTTATTGACGTCTTTGTTGATCTGCTTCATCACTCATCCTACTAGGAGATCAACATCCACCTTCTGTCCACTTCTCTTTTAGCATAAATGCAGTCCTCAGTGTTTATGTATATTACTTGGCACCAGATTTATTTTAGAAAAATGGAGAAACATTTTGTCTTTTTAGCTCTGGGGCGAACAAGAAAAGTCCATAAAGTGATGAGAGGAAAGGTCCCATACAAAATAATCTGTCTTCTATATTACTAACAGACAATATATCAAGAAATTAAAATGCAATACATTTAAAATGTTAAGAACCACATGTAAAAGTGATAATTCAGAAAAGCAAGCCTTTTGATAAACTGCATACAGTGAAAGGTAGGTTTGCATTCTACCTTGGTCAACAAAATAAACAATAAATGTGTCAATGTGAGAAAAGCTAAACCTTCATTTCACACTTCTCTCAAGACAATTCTGGAAGTTTTCAATTAAATGCTTGTCCCTGAATTACTTCTGGTGACCAGCAGTAAAAGGGAGAGTGAGAAGCTTTGATGTGAGCCCCAAATATAGTGAAAAATCATACGCCTGGTCCGTTACACTTGCTGTTTCTGCATTCATGAGGAACAAGAAGAATGGTTATATAAAGAAGGAGATATGGAAAAGTTGTACTACTACAGATTTTGCACAGCTCATGAATCACGTACTTCCAAGGCTTGAGTACTGCACTCTAAATATGTGGAAATAGATTCTCATCCAGAAAAGCTCATGTTAGATATATTAGTCCTAGAGCTGCCATTTAAAGTATAGGACACTAGCAAGAAAGACTGCCCATAGCCAGTGCATAGGTTCCTTGCACACTAAACAGTCATAACACTATGATTCCATATTAACTGACATGGCTTTATCCTGTGGAATCCTATGGTCTTTGGTTTTGTAAGTCACTAAAGTTTACTATCTGACAATTATAAATACCCCTGCCCAAACTACAGACCCTAGGATTCCGTAGGCAGTTAAAATGATATCATAACACTATAAGTGCGTAGCATGAAAGGTTCCCAGCTGTAGAATATAGATGCCCATTTTGTGCATTTAATCTGTCCACTTCACTCCAACCATCCAGGACTGTGAAAAGTGTAAGAACTCAGTTGTTGGTGTTTATAACCAGTGAATCAAATATTCCCAGTTAGCACAGGTCTAGAGCATATGAAATGGCTGTTGTATGGAAGCCACATCAAATTACTCCCCATGGTCATCCAGAGATCAGAAAATTTCCTCCACATCATGGCAAATGTTTTCTTTCTTTTTCTTCTTTCTTCTTCTTTTTTTTTATTACACTGCTTTCAGAAATGCCTTAATCTCCAAGTTAATATGAATACTGCTAAACACTTTCAGCATGTACATCTTTAGGTTTGCATCTGCCTCCAATGTTCTCATGTGAAGAGATGATGGGCGAACTTAACTTTCCTCTAGCTTTCTCTACTACAAATTAAAATCTCTGTGTGTGTATACACACACATATATTTCTTTTCTTTAAATGCTTACATGGAACTGTTACTGAAACAAGCAATGCTAATATTTTCCCCAGTATAATCGCGTTTCTGCTGACATTGTCAGGGATTCCAGGCAGGGAACCCTGGGAAAATGATCACCCCACTGCAAAGATGCTGCATCATGCTCCAGCTGTGGGTGATTGCAAGGTTGCATCAGAAACTGGGGTCGTGTGCAGATGGTAGAGGGAGGTGTGCAAACCTCTGCCTGATTGGTTGTAAATATGTATATAAGAAAGCAATCCCCAGTATGTATTTGTCTGTTGACCAAACCGGTGTCTGGAGCAAGCCTTTGTCCGTCTGTTCCATGTTGTATATATAACGGAACGTTGCTACAAGACAAAGTGCCTCCTGTTTGGAAGAAACTCCTCCATGTGTGAGTATCCTTACTGGGGAACAAGGCTGCTGCTGTTGGCTCGCTGTCCTATGGTTATTCCGCTGCATCTCTGTGGGGCTGAAACTCCTATCATCCCCCAACACTGGTTATGGGCCCAGACCCACAGTGCACAGCCTCCACAGTGCACCTGTAGTTGTTTTCCCCTGGATACTGGGACTGTTTTTGACTGTTTGCTTGGCTCTCTGGTGCCTTGGGAGTCTGTGTTTTGGCAGAGAGACAATTAATCTTCAGTCCGGAGCTCATCAAGGTCACTGCGGCCAGCTGCTTTGTTTGTTGAATTTTTCCTTACAAAGGCCGCAGCATGGCTGAGGGAGGTTATCTGCGTTTTGAGAAATTCTCCGACTCTAAATATCAAAGCTGGCAAATTTATGTGAGAGCCACTTTGACGAAGGAGAACCTGTGGCAGGTTATGGAAAATGAGGGACAGCCCCCAGAAGGAGCGACTGCTACCCAAATAGCTGGGTTCAGAGGTGCGGACAAGAAAGCCAAAGCAGTTATTTTGCTTACTTTAAGTCCTTCCCAGTTGATTCACGCTGCTGCTGCAGACACAGCATATCAGCTCTGGCAGGCTTTGAAGTGTGTACATCAGCCTTCCTCGTGTTTGTCCAAAATGCTATGGACGAAAAGACTGTATAACACAAAGTTATGTCCTGGAGGCTGTGTGAGAGAGCACCTCATGCTGATGAAACAGCTTTTCCAAGAGACAGCCGAAAGGGGGGTAAAAATCCCAGAAACGCAAAGGAGTTTTATTCTGCTGGGAAGCCTCACTAAGGAGTGGGACTTTTTGATGTACAACCTGCAGGGTGTGCGTGAGGAGGAGCTGACTGTAGACCTGGTAGCCGGGAGGATCCTGGAGGAACTCCAACATAAGCAGTTCGATTCCAGACTGCAGTCAGAGGGAGAGGCGGCTCCGGTAGAAGAAGGAGTGTGCAGCTATGCCAGACGCTGCTACAGATGCAAGAGAGTCGGCCATCTCCAGAAGGACTGCAGAATGCCAGCGCCGAGCAGAGGGAAGAAGACAGCCCAGAAGTGGAGGGGCGTGTCGTCACAGGCTGAAGGCCATGTGTCTATGGCAAAGGAACAGTCTGAGAGTGGTGTGTGGTTGCTAGACAGTGGTGCAACTCACCACATGGTGAACAATTTAAAGCTGTTGAATGATGTAACAAATGCAAATATAACAGCAATTTCCCTTGCAGATGGGGCACCAAGCAAGGTGCAGAAGATGGGTACTGCATATGTGCCATGTTTTGGGAAATCATTCAATAATGTGTTGTGTGTTACCAACCTGCAGAATTGTATTTTGAGTATCTCCCAACTGACCAGTGAGGGTTACAAAGTGGTGTTTGAAGGGGAGAAATGTACAATAACTGAGAATGATGTGTTTTGTGCAAAAGGGGTGAAAAAGCAGGGGTTGTACCACATGTTGCCCAAAGGAAAAGTGGCAAACGTTAACCCATTGTGTAACAAACCTCTACATGATAAGTGTGTACATTACCTCCACCGAGTGATGGGGCATGTCAGCTATAAAAGTTTGCAGGAGTTGGCAAAGGTATGCCCTGGGTTACAAGTCAGAAATTGCCCTAAGTTTCTAGATTGCTCTGTATGCAAAAAGGTTAAGGTAAAGGCTTATCCCATTGCCAAGAAAAGCAAGTGTGTCACCCAATATCCTTTTGAGGTTGTACATGCAGATTTGGCTGGGCCATTCAAGCCAACTGAAGGGCAAAATAGGTATGTCCTGGTCATTGTAGACAGACACACCAGGTACTCCTATGTCTATCTACTGAAAGAGAAAAGTCAAGCAGCTGAAAAGTTCCAAGAGTGGGTGAATGCTGTTGAGAGAGAATTTCCTTATAAAGTGGCCAGTCTTGTGTCAGACAGAGGGGGAGAATTCCTGTCCAATAGCCTGCAAGCCTGGATGCGTAAGAAAGGCATAAGGCATAAAACCACCAACCCCGCATCTCCCGGGGAGGATGGTCTTGCAGAAAGAAGAATTGGGCTGTTAAAACAAATGAAGGACTGTATGATGGAGGATGCCCAAGCCCCAGCAGGACTTTGGGGAGAAGCAATAAAGACAGCAAACTACCACATAAACAGGTTGTGGAGCTCAAGTGTGAAGCAAACTCCATATTACCTATTGTATGGTAGGGAGCCAAACCTGAAGCATCTACGTGTTTGGGGTCAGTTTGCTAGTGTGTATATTCCCCCATGTTTCAGAAAGTCTGGAGAGGAGAAATCTAGACGGTTATGCTTTGTGGGATATGAAGGTAACAAATATAGATTTCTACACTATGCTGGCAAAATAGTGTATTCCAGGAGTGCAAACTTTGAAATCCATTCAGGATGGGATAGACTGCACTGTAACCTGGGTAAAAGTGGGAAAAGACTGCACTGTGATCAAGAGGTCTTGATTCCCCTGAGGGAAAGTGTGACAAGTGTTCCCAAAATTCCTGAAAATGGAGGGGCAGTGATGTCTGATGAGGAAAAGGACAGTGTCCCAGATACACTTGAGTGTTCTGAAAGTGGAGGGGCAGTAATGTCTGAGAAAGAAAAGGACGGTGTCCCGGATCCACTTGAAAGCTCTGAAGATGGAGGGGCGGTGATGGCTGATGATGAAGAAAGTACCAAGGAAAGTACTGAGGAGGAGAAGCCAGAAGTCTCACTCGACGTCACGCCAAGGAGTTCAACGCCGCCATCTTGTGCTAAACCTGTGGTTAGGGTCAAGCAAGAGCCTCGCACTGAGGCCAGCACCAGTTCCAGTAGTGGTTCCAGTAAAAGTGGGTCAGGAAGTATCCAACTTGCTAAGTCAGGAAATAAAGTCATGCTCATCCCTAAAAGGTCAGGAGGAGGGTATTTTGTTGTCCCGTGTGACTGAAGCAGAAAACTGACAGTGTAGGACTACATTGGGGTATAGTATCAAAAAGTGAGGCAAATGGTCCAACATGGGATTTTGTGCGTGCAGTATTGTCCATCTGTGGATCTGCTCACAAAGGCACTTCCAGTTGTAGGCCATAAGAAGTTGGCAGGTAAACTGGGCCTTGCCACCAAGGTGTAAGGTGGAAGATGAAGTGTACCCTTGAATGTATGTATCATATAATGTGTATTGTATAACATGTATGGATGGTGAAAATGTCCTACACAGTGGCCTGACCATTTTGGAGGGGATTGTCAGGGATTCCAGGCAGGGAACCCTGGGAAAATGATCATCCCACTGCAAAGATGCTGCATCATGCTCCAGCTGTGGGTGATTGCAAGGTTGCATCAGAAACTGGGGTCGTGTGCAGATGGTAGAGGGAGGTGTGCAAACCTCTGCCTGATTGGTTGTAAATATGTATATAAGAAAGCAATCCCCAGTATGTATTTGTCTGTTGACCAAACCGGTGTCTGGAGCAAGCCTTTGTCCGTCTGTTCCATGTTGTGTATATAACGGAACGTTGCTACAAGATAAAGTGCCTCCTGTTTGGAAGAAACTCCTCCATGTGTGAGTATCCTTACTGGGGAACAAGGCTGCTGCTGTTGGCTCGCTGTCCTATGGTTATTCCGCTGCATCTCTGTGGGGCTGAAACTCCTATCATCCCCCAACAGCACCAGTAAAATTCACCACATGAAACTCTCTGCATATCACTTGTCTTTCTGTCCTTTCTATATATTTATTCTTAAAACTGATAAGGTAAAATGTTCAGTATGGATATACGCACAGTATATACACCAACATATATTGAAGTAATTACAATAAACATAACACTAAAGTAACCTTTGCAAAGCTTGGAGTACTTAACTAATTTTGATAGAAACAGGAATCTTTCCCCAAAGACTAGATTTTTGATCAGACACTGTCACTGGCCATGGGTCTATTTTAAGTACAGATTTTGTTCATGAGGAGGAGTAGACTGGGAGACCCATGACCTTTTGCTATCTGAAAATGAGATCAGATCTCCTCTCTCAATTCCCTCCATAGCCAGCACTTTAAAATAAGGGTGGAAAAAATGTGGCCTACTAGCTGTTGTTGGATTGCAAATCCCAGAAATCTTAGCCATTATAGCCGATGTTGAGAATATTGGCAATTGTCATCCAATAACATTAGAAGGACTATTACTACCTCTGTTTTAAAGCATATTATTGCACAACTCAGAAACCACTTCCAATTATTCATCCCTTCTCCCCTCCCCTCAGTGTCTTCTGAAGCAGGTTACTTCACTTGCTGTCAAGCCTTGTCTCAAGTGGCTCTTCTTCTTTGTCTACGTTTTTATACCTCAGTCGAAATAAGACTTACATTTTAACGAATACCTTCAGTGTCATACTTCATTTTGTGGTTAAAATATGGTCTGAATCTTTTGGTTGTTCCAGCTAGAGTCAACCCACTTAATCACTTACTGAATTGTGAGTCAATACTTAAGTGAATCCCATTGATTCAGTGAGTTTACTCTAGGTGGGATTGCTAATAAGATATCCTTTTCCCTGAAAGTTTATTTTGAAATGAGGTTGAAAATACAGTGAACAGAATGGAAGACTCTTAGGTAATACAGAAAGGTAATGAAGAAGAAAAAGGATAAAGATACACCCTGCTAACAGTTCTTAGTTATCTCATAAGTGGACTTGGAAGACACTTCATGAATAATTGAATTTTGGAAGTGTATGTTATATAGCTGCATCATACTCACAAAAATGAGCTTGAAGGCCGCTGGAAGCAGGTGTCTTTTACAGGCTTCTGGGACTATGTTTGACTGTTCGTTTGTTTGTTTGTCTGTTTTCTCTGGCCATGTGCTCTCCCTGAGCACACGATCTAACTGACTAGCTAGGGGGAGGAGCTAGCAGCTCTTTATCTCTGCTTTCAGCTTTTACTTTTTACTCTTACTACCCAACATTAGTAAGACTTAATTGCTTCTTCTTTGAACCCATCTGGACTCAATCTGCCTGTTCACAACATCTAGCTCGGGTTGGAACTTGAGCGAGTACCTATAACCACTATAGAATTGCACCCTCTCTCTTGATAGGTTGACAAAAAGAACTTGGCAAACAGAGGCTTGACATAGATTTTACCAGGGGACTTTGAAGGCAAAGCCCAGTTTTTACCTTTTTCAATTTAACTATCTAAACTATCAGGTATGGAGGGTGAAGGAGCTGCTGCGGTCACCTGCCACAGCTATGGCATGTTTCTTTTCCTGCCTCAAGACATCCTTGGGTACACCTGCAGCAAATGCAAGCTGGTCGCCCTCTTGGAGGAGAAGGCTGAACAGCTGAAGGCACACATTTCAAATCTTCGCATTATTAGGGATGGAGAGGAGTTCCTGGATAGGGCTGAGAGGACCTTTTTGAAGACGGAGTGCACGGAGCAGCTAGAGGACAAAGAAGCTGGTTCACTAAACAGGGAGACGGATGCTTGAAGGAATGTGACACACAGGAGTAGAAAGACAAGGTGCCACATGGAGACTCTCGAGCTACAGAATCGCTTCCAAGTTCTAGACTTTATTAATGAGCAGGAAGAGGTCATGGAACGTCATCCGGAGGAAATCCAACATCAGCAACAGGAACCCTAACACCAGCAGAGTAGCATCCAACAACAGCAGCAGCACCAACACTCTCAGCACAAACAGGCGGCCCTATTCAGGCGGCCGTAAGGAAATCTGCTCGAGTAACCCCTGACAAGCCTCAGAGGAGACGAGTTATAGTGCTTGGGGACTCTCTGCTGAGAGGAACAGAACCAGTCATTTGCAACCCGGACAGAATCAATCATGAGGTGTGCTGTCTCTCTGGGGCCAAAATCAAAGACATAATGGAGAGGCTAACGAGACTGGTCAAGCCCACTGACTGTAACCCCCTCCTTTTGGTTCATGTCAGAACCAATGACATGGCGAGGCACAGCTTTCACCACATCACAAAGGATTACGAGCTTATGGGTATGAAGCTGAAGGACCTTAGTGCGCAGGTTGTCATTTCATCTCTTCTCCTGGTGGAAGGACATGGCCCATGCAGAGAAAGAAGAATAGTTGAAATCAACAACTGGCTCTGAAGATGGTGCCACGAGAAGCGATTCGGATTTTTGGATCACGGCCTCTATTTCCATGAGGCTGGTCTTCTGGCAAGGGATGGTCTGCACTTTACAACCATTGGCTGGAATGTTTTTGCAAATAGTCTCTCAAAATGGATCAGGAGGTCTTTAAACTGAGTTTGACTGGGAAGGGGGACAGTAATATTTTGGGCAAGGATTCAGTGAGTGCTGTGAAAAATAGCCCAAATAATATAGATAGGGCAGGCCAAGTAGAACTAGAAACCAACACGGAGAGGGAAAGTAACTTTAGTACAGGAATTCCACAAGGGGCACATCATCTCAAGTGTCTCTACACTAATGCACAGAGCATGGGCAATAAGCAAGATGATCTCCAACTCTTAGTACAATGAAAAAAATATGATGTAATAGGCATCACTGAAACCTGGTGGGATGAATCTCATGATTGGAATGTAGGAATAAGGGGATATAACTTATTTTGCAGAAATAGACCAAACAAGAAAGGAGAAGGAGGAACCTTGTATGTCAAGGATTTTTCACCTGTGAAGAAATCCATGACTTAAATCTGGGAAGCCAAGTTGAGAGCATGTGGTAAGAATTAAGGGAGCGAGAAACAATAGGGATGTGATTGTGGGAGTTTGCTACAGGCCTCCGGGCCAGCCTGAGGACTTGGATGAAGTCTTCCTGGAGCAGATGACCACACATTCGAAAAGGAGAGATGCCATGTTAATGGGAGATTTCAATTATCCTGATCTTTGTTGGCAGTCAAATTCTGCAAAGACCGCAAGGTCCAACAGGTTCCTCGCTTGCCTTGCAGACAATTTCATGGTCCAGAAGGTGGAAGAGGCACCAAGGGGATTGGCTATTTTAGATCTGATCCTGACCAACAGGGATGACCTAGTTGATGAGGTGGAGGTGGTGGGATCCTTAGGAGGGAGTGACCATGCTCCTTTGGAGTTTGTCTTCCAGTGGGAAGAAGAAGCCAAGTGTAGCCAGACATGCATCCTAAACTTTAAGAAAGCTGATTTCTCCAAACTTAGGGAATTACTTGCTGAAATCCCGTGGTCAAGAATACTAAAAGAGAAAGGAGTTCATGACAGATGGGAGTTTCTTAAAAGTGAGATACTGAAGGCACAATTGAAAACTGTGCCAATAAGGAGGAAAAATGGCAGGTGTCTAAAGAAACCGGAATGGTTGACTGAAGAACTCTCAGCTGAGCTAAGTGTTAAAAGAAACATGCACAGGAAATGGAAAAATGGTGAAACCACCAAAGAGGAATTCAAGCAAATAGCCAGGAGATGTAGGGAGAAGGTCAGAAAAGCTAAAGCACAGAATGAACTCAGGCTTGCCAGAGACATCAAAAACAATAAAAAGGGCTTTTTTAAATATGTCCACAGCAAAAGGAAAAACAAGGAAATGATAGGATCATTACGTGGAGAAAGTGACCAATTAATAACGGTGGAGAGTGAGAAGACAGAACTACTTAATACCTTCTCTGCCTCAGTTTTCTCCCAAAAGGATAGAAGTACCCAACCTGTGGCATGGGGAGCAGGTGAGGAAGCGAGGGAAATGCAGCACAGAATAAGTACAGAAGTAGTACAGGAATATCTGGCTAAACTAGATGAATTCAAGTCCCTAGGGCCAGATGAATTACATCCAAGGATATTAAAACAACTGGCAGAAGTCATTTCAGAGCCACTTGCAATAATCTTTCAGAACTCTTAGAGAACAGGAGAAGTCCCAGCAGACTGGAGGAGGGCAAGTGTCATCCCCATCTTCAAGAAGAGAAAAAAAGAGGACCCTAATAATTATCTCCCAGTAAGCCTGACATCAATTCCAGGAAAGATGCTAGAGCAGATCATTAAACAGTCAGTTTGTAGTTACTTAGAAAGCAATGCTGTAATCACTAAAAGCCAGCATGGATTTCTCAAAAATAAGTCATGCCAGACTAATCTTATCTCTTCTTATGATAGTGTTACAAGCTTGATAGATGAAGGGAATGCTGTAGATGTAGCATATCTTGACCTCAGTAAGGTCTTTGACAAAGTTCCACATGACATTCTTGCAAAGAAGCTAGTAAAATGCAGGCTGGACAGGGCTACTGTTAGTTGGATTTGTAATTGGTTGACTGACCACACCCAAAGGGTGATCACGAATGGCTGCTTTTCATCCTGGAGAGAGGTGACTAGTGGGGTCCCACAGGGTTCTGTCCTGGGCCCAGTGCTATTCAACATCTTCATCAATGACTTGGATGAGGGAGTGGAGGGCATGCTGATCAAATCTGCAGATGATACCAAACTGGAAGGGGTTGCTAATATACCAGAGTGTTACCCTGATTTCTGGGGGTCCCGGGAGGGACACCTAAATGTGCTCTCAATTATGTAAGTTGGGGAAATTAGTCCTGAGCACAAGCTAGCAATGCAAGAGGCAGGGCAATGAAGCGGAATCTTTTACCCAATGTCTACGGGGTCAGGCCAAGTCAAGGAGCAAACAAATGTGAAAAATAATTGTGATTTTATTAAAATACAGCCAAACCAGTGTATGCAACACACTCACACAGAGAACTATAGAAATAAAAGGTTGAAGTGGAATAGAGGGATTTTTAGAGGAGTTTTTTTTTTTCTTTTGGTATGGGTAATACTACACCTGTCCTGAAGCCCGGGTAGTCAAAGTTGAAACAGAGGATTGAGAGCGGTGAAACTCAGCACAGGGGAGAGGGGAGGGCTGAGGGGAACGCTCAGCAGAGTGACAGCAATTCGGGAGGAAAAATGTAAGTGAACCCCCGAACAGCTAAAAACATGGGGTTTTTATAGGAAAAATATATAGCCCTGGAGGGCTAGTTCTCTCCCGGGGAGAACAATAGCAAGGAGGGCTAGATCAAAAGCCCTCAATGGTGAACATCTCCGGCTGAATATTCCTCAGTGTCATGTGAATGACTTTGCCTGAGTGAGACAAAGGCATAGGTAGAGTGGAAATTGCCCTCACTAGGCAGGCTGATTGTGATTCTACCAAGCTGCCATACCAGTACGAAGGGTCCTTTTGTCTGTTTAATTGTCAGAATGTCTAGAGGGGTCCCTGGCTACTTGACAGATTGTGGCTTGACCAGAATTTTCCTAACTTCAGCCTTTCAGCCTTTCCTGCCTACGTGCACTTACAGTGACCCTGTCAGACGCATGGAATGATTTTTAATATTAGCCACATGGAGATATCAATTTGATGTGGTGAATTAATACATTGTAAACCCTGGGCGAGAGCTACTGGCCATAGTAACAATAGGATAGAATCAAATTTCAATATGACCTTGACAGATTGGAGAGTTGGGCCAAAGCTAACAAAATGAATTGTTCTGCAGTTGGGCAGAAAAAATGAAAGTCACAAGTATAGGATGGGAGACGTGTGGCTGGATAGCAGTATGTGTGAAAAGGATCTAGGAGTCTTGGTAGATCACAAGCTGAACATGAGTCAGCAGTGTGACGCAGCAGCCAAGAAAGCCAATGCAATTCTTGGTTGCATCAATAGGAGTATGGTGTCTAGATCGAGGGAGGTAATGGTACCACTCTATTCTGCATTGGTTAGGCCTCATTTGGAATACTGTGTCCAGTTCTGGGCACCTCAATTCAAGAAAGATGTTAACAAGCTGGAACGTGTCCAGAGGAGGGCAACCAAAATGGTGAACAATCTGGAAGCCATGTCCTATGAAGAATGCCTTAGGGAGCTGGGTATGTTTAGTCTGCAGAAGAGAAGGTTAAGAGGGGACATGATAGCCATGTTTAAGGGATATCATGTTGAGGAGAGAGCAGGCTTGTTCTCTACTGCTCCAGAGACTAGGACAAGGAGCAATGGATTCAAGCTGCAGGAAAGGAGATTCCACTTGAACCTCAGAAAGAACTTCCTGATGGTCAGAGCTGTCTGGCAGTGGAATATGCTGCCTCAGAGTGTGGTGGAGTCTCCTTCTTTGGAGGTTTTTAAGCAGAGGTTAGATGGCCATCTGTTGGGAATGCTTTGATGGGTGTTCCTGCATAGCAGGGGGTTGAACTCGATGGCCCCTGGGGTCTCTTCCAACTCTAATGATTCTAAGATGGATTTATGCCTACATATGTCACTATAGTGTGTCTGCCTCAGTTGGATTGGAGTGTGGTCAGAAGTTTTAAGAGATTCCTCACAGAAAGTAAACTGAAACTTAGCATCTTCACAAAAAAAATAAAAAAATAAAATAAAATGAAAACGCGTTGTCTAGAGCCATATGAATGAGAGGGGAGGTGTTTGTTTTCTTTATTTTCCTGGAAAGTTTCTGCTATTTTATTAAGTGGCAATGCTATTTCCAAAAATTCATTCTGTATCTGTGTTTCCTTTCATTTTAGCTTATGAGCAGAACTTCCTTGAAGTGATTTATCACTGGCCATTAACACAAGCAAATAAAGAAACTAACAGGCTGGTGCAACAGGGTTGCACTTGGCAATTGATACTATCTGGAAAGTATTATGTGGGGTAATTCCCCACTAGTATTGACGCAATATTTCCCAATCATTCTTAGTATCAGTTCACTCAAAGAAAACTAAAACTTGGCTGACAAGGAAGAGAATATTTAAGGAATAAAGTCAAAACGTCTGCTTATATACATTATGGATTCATTTTTTATTAAATGACCCGTCTATGTATTGAGTGATATATAGCAATAAATAACAAAGAATCATTCAGATGTAACTTTTAAGATACATAGACTTTGTTAAAGAGACAAGTGATCAAATGGATTTTGGTGCCCAGCTGTTCAGAGTGCCAGGAGTTTTATCAGTACAAGCAGCTAAATAAAATATTGAGAATGTTATCTGCTATTGACTAATAAGACAGGTTAGGTCCCTTATAAGACATAGAACACTATACAGGTTTATTGTCCTCAAATATACTCTGAGTAGTGCCGAGTTCCTAGCTTTCAATCTATGTGCTTAATCGAAAGTGCAGTTTTATTCTTCCGAGAGGAACTAAAAAGAACCAATTGGGCTTTTATTGTTTTTTTTTTCCAGTTGTAATCTGTTTGTTTAATAGGTTTTCTTTATTAGAAAGGGAATAAGCAATGAGAAGGGACATTTATTGCAGCATAGTTGAGATGAGGCCATTGATTTGTTTTATTCTTGGATCATTAAGTTTATTATTATTGTTCCATTTCTGCTTTCACTTTAAGTAGGCAGAGTTCTCTGAACTTTTACTTTTATTCAATAACTTCCATTCAATATAACTTCATGTCATATAAGTGAGATGCATAGGGTGCAATCTTCATCCCAGCTACAATGGAGTAGTCCCATTCTGTTGTCTTTTTTAGCACTGCTGAATTAAAAAAAGTTGAGAAATATGGAGATCAGCAAATCAAAATCAAATTGGACTTATGTAATGGAAATTCAATATCCTGATACAAATGACCTAATACTTTTTCAAGATTAGTTCACATATTTTATGACTATCTATGTATCAGTTATGATGGCATATTTTATTTATATATATATATGCCACCATAACTATATATATATATATATATATATATATATATATATATATATATATGACAAATACAGTTAGAAGAAAGAAAAGTAAAAACTAAATTCTGTGAAATACATTCTGTTTGAAACTTTCACAGTCCATGACTATTCAGCCAACATATCATAGAATATTTTGAAGAACAGCAGAGAGAAACCTGAGCATGTAATTGACACTTCTGTACACTTGCATGTACTACATCAGTGGCTATTTAAGCAGCCTTATCAAACTTGCTTTGTGTAAAAATATGTAGCTAAATTGTTCCTGTAGTGTATAAATATGGCCCTAAAACCAATTCAATTATAACAGAGTGAAAAACCCTAGTAGCACAATTACACTACATGGCGCAGCCAGCTGAACAACCACTTTGCACAACTGCTTATAAAAGTATTTTGAAAATCATCCCAATATCCTAATATTAACTCTGGGGGAGAAAAGAAAAACTGTATTCATTTATTGCTTGGTACTTGGTATTTAAGGAATGACCAGTATGGTCAGATCCTGTGTGCTCTTAAAGGGCTCAGAGCCCAAGGCAAATCATGAAATCAAACAATTGGAGAGAACCCCAAGGATCATTTAGTATAGTACTGAGCTATTGTCTGAGGGCCATATTGGCCCCGAGAACACCTTTGAGGGCTGCATCCCTTCAAAAAAAAATCCAAAAAAAATCCAATTTTGCCCTCTGTCAACCCCAAACACCTTCTAGGGTACCTGAGGGCATATTTTTTTATTAAATTTGTCCCCCTGGGCTATTTTAGGCCCAGGAAAGGCCTTTTTAACAACAGCAAGTCACCTAGAAGTGACTTCCAGTTCACATCCTGTGTGTATGCATGTGTGTGTGTGTATGTTTTTAAAAGCCTCTTCTGGGCCTAAAATGGGCTGTGGGGACAAAAAACAAGATGAAAATTGCCCCCATTTTAAAGATGGAGAAAATTAACCCAGCAGGCTTGGTCACAAAGACAAATCTGTTTCCAACTCATAGGTTGCAATTTGTCCAGTCTGATTTAGTGAACTTCCAGTCAGTGCAGCAATGTACTACTAAAGCACTGCTGAGAAGCAGCATCCGAACTCTCTTTCAAAACATCCCATGAAAGATAATCCACCTCCTTCCAGTGTAGGTACTGTTCAATAATAAGTTAGTACCATCAACACCACCTTTAATCTCCTTTCTTGTCATTTGAATTAAGTGGTTCAGGTCATACCCTCCGGAGCCTCAGAAAACAAGTTTGTTCCATCTTCCACATGACAGTCCTTCAGATATTAAAGATAGCTATCAAAATACCAATCAGACTTCTCTTCTTTGAGCCAAACATACTCTGCTCCCGCAACCATTCCTCATAGTGCTTTGTTTCCAGATTCTTTACCATCTTGTTTGCCCTCTCTGTACATGTAGCAGGTTGTCAGTATTCCCCCCTAAACTGTTGGTTCTTAGAACGGGGCACAAACCTTTAGGTGAGGTATGAGCAAAGTAGAAAGAAGTGGTATTATTGCTTCTGTTGACACTATATCTCTATTGACGGTGCCCAGAACTATACAGGCTTCTTCTCCCATCACATCACTCTATTGGCACATGTTGAATTTGTGGTCTACCAAGACTGCTAAATTCATCATTAAATGATCAGAAGAATACTTTTACCACACAAACACCAACTCTCTCTCTTTCACACACGCGCAGAGGGAGATTCTATAGAGCACAGCTGTATCTTTGGTAATTCACTTTCACATTCTCTTTTTTTCCTTCACTGTTTCTTACTTCCTTCTTTAAAAATCCAACCAAATATGTTTTTAAAATTAACTTTGAAAGTGTGCAAAGTGTGTTACACAATGACAAATAGGAAATGCTTGTAGGTATTGCATACAACTTTCTACTGACATGCAATAACATATCACCAAACTCCTTTTAAAAATTCATTTCTGCTTATTTTAAAGGGTTTGTGCCAGTTTGCAGCCACATTTTTGGGTAGTAAGAGAGCTATATGTGCCCCACATTTTCCCCACATCTGCCTTACAGATAATTTGGGTGAGGCAATTCCCTCTAAGGGAATGTGGACTTTTTCACAGGTGCAGCTATCCCCCAGCTTGCAAGATACCCACAGATCTTGTCTGGCTGGGAACAGTCTTCATGGGTACAGCTGTCCCCAGCCAGACAAGATCTGTGGGTATCTTGCAAGTACTTTCCAACCTTTTCGGATCAACATGAGTGATCTGGAAAGGTTAAAATGTGCTTCTTCTGGTGGGAAAAGCCTGTCATAAAGTGTTTTTAAGGCAGGATGGGTTGAATTAAAAGTAAATCAGAGTTCCTGTGACTCAGACTTCTATCCAAAGTAGAGAAGGATTAAGAGATTTGCAGTGTTCACCTCTTCTTTTCAGAGAAGAGAAAGTAATTGAAAAAGGTATACTATGCTCATTTAATAAAACGCCAAAAATCTAATTCAATTACATTTACATTGAAGAGAAAATGTTCTAACAATTGAGTTAATTTTTAGTTGGTGTTTAAATTTATGTTGCATTACTATGCTAAAAGCCTTACCAGGATAAAGGTTATAAATCCTTGTAAAAGTTTATATTACTCTTTCTCCTCTACCTATGGACGTACTGGGAGCTTTTGAGAAAAAGAAAAGCTGTATGAATTTCTGGAAGCCCCATTTCTCAACCTGCCCACAAATACCCTTGTCATGTTTTCCATTCTTCCTCCCTTAATAGCTTATTTCCTTCCCTTCCCAATTTCTTTAGCTATCTAGTTCTATATAGAACTCAAGAAAAGTTCCAACATTAGAACTTGAAAATTATGAAACAGATGGGGAGCTTCTATTCTGTGTCCAGTGAATAGCAGAACACAGGAGGTCCACCTAGATTCTAGAAAACAACTCTTCCTTCAGACCTTCTTGTTCTGCTTTTGACCTAAACCATGTAATTCTCCAACTCTCTGTAAGTCTTTAAAAAGAAAGAGTAGTTTTTAAAAAGTCCAAGAGAACAAGTAAAAAAACAACTGGGTGTTAGCTCTGTATCACTGTAGCTCATTTAACTCATTAATAAATTAATAACTTAATTTTGGAGGATGGTTTATGGTGAAATCCCAACTTAAGTCAATTCCTGTAGTTAAAAAATTTTCTTTCCAAATTAGGTCAATCACTTTGGTTAAAAAATCAATTTAATTAAATTTCCTTTTTCATTAGGAAATTTCCAACTTAATTTTTAATTTAATTATTAGTGAACTTTACCTATTATTTTCAGTAAACCTGATAAACCCATGAAGCTCATCTCCAGATAGAAAACCTAGAGCTTCAATATTTAAATTCAAATCAAAACATAGCATTTTTATAACAAAAGTATCATTCTTTAAAGGATTACATGAAATAGCAATATATTCGTGTATTTTTTTAGATGAAAGGCATTGAAATGTAAGAAGTGATGTATAGTAAAGTTCTAAAATATAGAAATATTTTAAAAGTAACAGATAAATGTAATAATGTGATTTCAAAAAGAATAAACCTTCCAGTGACCTCTTCTTTCCTTTGAAATCAAGTCATAAGGAACTCTATAAACATTGTAAGGAAGACATCAAAGTAATCACAAGCATTTAAGTAAATGTATATCAAAGAAACTCTGTTGGATGTGGATAAACCATATTATATAATACAAAAGAAAAAACTTTGTAACTCTCTTCCTGTATACTCTGTGCACTAGAACAATAATTCATACATTTCTTTAATTCAATCTTAGTTGGTTTACAATTAATTTAATAAGATATACTCACATTCTTATCCTGCTAGGGAACTCTTAAAAGCCTTTAAAAAATTCAGCACTAAGGCTTGAGAATCTGACAACATCTGATTACAACATCAGGAAACCCTGATATTCAGCCTGAATTGCTAAACTGAGAGCAATGATGGACACTTTCAGGTCTGCTTGTTTGGAACACAATGGCCCCTTCTGCATGAGGAAGTTAAGACGGGCCAAGACATCCTGTCACGGAGGTCATCAGCACCTTGGATTTGACTAGGTTCGGACTATTTACCTTAGTTCTATACCTAAGTCTGATCCAAAATGCCCCCAAGTGGTCCTCCAGCGCGCTGTGTGAAGACCGGAAAAAAAACGGTCTTTCAATTTTCTGGAGCACACCATTTCGTTTCTGCTCAGTTGTGCAGATGCGCAGATTCACACCAGTGCGAGCCTGCGATCAGCAGAGGGCTGGCTGTGAGCACTGCCAGCTTCAGCGGTTGGTCCGGACCCATAAACAACCAGAAGCCGCCATTTTGTAAGCCTCACCAATTCGGATCTAAAGACCTTGCACTGCTCCGCAGCACCCTGGAACAAACAGAGGAGCCCTGCGGAAGGGCTTAAGAGAAAGTCCACATTGCTTCAAGCCAAGAAGAACCAGTAAGTAACGGCACAGAGCAATTCACTCACCTCTTGCGGAAAGGGCCTTTGTTAGGCAGCAAACCTGTTGGATCTGTAGAAGCAGAAAAGTTTCAGCTAGTGAATTTTCTGGAACACATTTACCTCAAACAGAATTTTAATGGATAAAAAAGTTGCAGGAAATGTTAAAGCCCAGGAGATGCCATTCACAAAATCTTTCTATTCTCATGTTGTCCGTTCTGGGCAGACGGCTGTTCAGTTCTGTTAACTGGGAAAAATGCATATAGTTCAAGCATCATGGTTTCCTACAGATCAGAAAGAAAATGCTGAGACTTTGAGGTTAGAAATTGTAGAAAGTCAGAAAAGCTTAATAAGTACAGACACTTTGAAGTTTTGCAGCCAAGAAACAGAAATTTGGAGTGAAAAAGAATGGGAAACAGTTTGCTCAAGCAAGCTAGACTTCATAAAAGGGATTTCAGTAAATGTTTATCAAACCAGATGCAGTAAGCAGAACCAGAGCTATGATTAAGCAGAATAAAGCATCAGTCTTAGGCACTAGTTTTTGAATACCATGAAAGGGCAGCTATTTATTTAATTTGCATTGTTGTTTTTGGTGCTAAAGACGGAGAAAGGTGTGGTTTCTGTGACAAAATAAAAAGAAGAGTAACTTTGTTAAGCTCTGCTTCCTTCTAAACAGACATATGTATGATGGATATGACAAGTATATTGAAGGTACCACCTCTCCAAACTCAGGAAAACCTCTTTAAGTGGTTTTTTGCACACACAGACACACACACACACAAAGAGAGAGAGAGAGAGAGACATACATGGCATTGGAAAGCAAAATGATGATGATGGTGATCATGATGGTGATCATGATCATGATGGTGACCATGATGATATACAGCCTTTTCCCCTATCTGGAACTCAAGGCACCTAACAACAGTTAAATATAGCTAAAAAAAAAAAAAAATTACATCACACAATTTTTAAAAAATAGACAATACAGCACATTGTGTGGGCAATCAGTCTTCAAAGACCTGCCAAAGCCAAAAATAAACAAACAAACAAACAGAAACCCCTTACGTACCTGTGTAAAGATTGCAAGAAGGGTGTCAGTCTAGCAAACAAGTTCTAGAGCCTTCATAGGTATATTTGGGGGGAACATGGGAGAGTGCCCTTTCCGTGACTGCTCTCAGAGAGGTCAGAGTGGCACCTTCCTGTCCAGAGAGAATTATCTCCCTCCTGGAGATAATTAAAGACATTTTTATTTTAGCAGGCATTTTATATGTGATTATTGCTTGGCTGAAGAAAGGCGCTGGCTATTTTCATTGGGGTTTGTCAGTTGTTTTAATATGTATTTTAACTTTGTTTTAATTATTACTGCTTGTTTAGCTAGTGTTTTAACTTTTGTACAGCATGGTTTTTTAACTATGTGTTCTTTTTAGAATTGTAAGCCACTTTGAGTCTTTTTGAGGAAAAAAATGGGATAATAATAATAATAATAGCAGCAACCAACACTCTTCTGTGTTTCCACCAGATGTGAGGGTGATGAGACAGAAAGAAGGGCTTCCCCAGAAGATCTCAAAATACAGGCCTATTTTTGAGATGCAGGCCCTGAGGAATACATAGAACCCTGAGGGATATAAGGGAAAATTACTACGGCATCAAATAGGCCAGCAGCACTTTCTCAAATCTCCCTTCCAAACAGGAATCTCTGAATGATACCATGGCCAATAGCATGTTTTTGTGAAACCTAGCAAACTCAACAAGGACAACATGTCTTCTAGCCAGTTCCCAGAACAGATAATCCACTAAGATGATCAATGCAGCATTAGCCACATAAGAAGCCTGAAACAGATCTAGATAATTTGACCCATTCATCTGCACAGTGTTTGTCTCAGACCCTAGCTCTCCTTATAAATTATCAGTTCATGCAATTATCCACAGTCACTGAGAAACATTAATAGTATTTTGTCAAGTCCCTGACCACTAATCAATTCACCGATTTTACAATAACATATGGTTGAAGTGATAGCTGTTATGTTAGATGCTGGAATTTGGAAAATTTTCTGGTAAGCTCAGTGGATGATCGCTGGGTGTTCAAAGGACATAAGCCCAGAGAAAACCATTTAAAGATACAGTGATGTAGATAAAGACTTTACACACCACTATATCAGAAAATCGCTTTTGAAAATCTGGGACGATTATAAAACTAAAAACATAAGGCAGCTCCCCACCTGGGTCTCACCATAAGAGGCTTTTTTTTGGCAGATGGACTGATACAGATGAATGGTTGCGATATGATGATATAATTGAGAGATCAACATCCAATAATCTTAAGATTAAAACAAGGGAAAAAATAGAACAAGAGGGAACAACACTAAGGGAACACTAAGTTGTTCCCTTACAGACAATTAGCAGAAAGGTTTCAGATGGATATAAAAACATATGGAATTGAACTAAAAGAGAAAACTGGAGTAATTAAATGGCTGTTCGAAAATCCGCCTCATTTACTAGCCCAAATGCATCAAGAAATGTTACATCAGGAGAGGCAAGAAGAAACAGTAAAGGCAACAATGATTTCATGGGCTCAAAACATCGGACATTCAATTCAATTAGAGTCTTGGGAGCAGAGTTGGAAAAAAACACAGAAATTTACAGTAGCTCAGAATTTGAAAGAGAACTATTATAAGCTATTTCATAGATGGTACATGACACCAGACAAATTAAAAAAGATTTATAATACAGGTACTGGACACTGTTGGAAATGTCAGAATGAGGTCGGTATGATATATCACATGTGGTGGACATGTCCAAAAGCTAAGAAATATTGGACTGGAATACATAACAAAATTTGTGCATTAATGAAAGTTCAGTTTGCTAAGACACCAGAATTGTATTTGTTAAATATGACTGATACGTTAGAAGGTACTGGTATAAAGAAGCATTGGAGAATATTACTGTATATGATAACAACAGCTCGTATTGAATATGCAAAGTTGTGGAAAACTCAGCAAATACCCACAATAGAACAATGGTGGGGTACACTTATTGAAAACAAAAATGCTGATATGGTCTCTCAGAGATTAAAAGGGAAATCAGACGATGAGATACAAAAAGAATGGCAAATTGTAATGGGTAATTGCTGGGTTCTATCAGACGGAAATATGTAATTCATGATTTAAGATAAATTATGAGGGGGCTACAGGATGCATATCATGAAGCGGTAATATGGAGAGTGAAATACAAGAATCAACAAGTAATATTAGCAGTAAAATGTTGTACAATATTTTAAGCATTAAGAAATCTTGATAATGAAATCTAGATCAGTGTGGAAGATCAGAAATATTTCAATTAAGTTGACAGTTATAATTGTTTGTTTTATATGTGAATTTTGAATAAAATGATTATTAAAAAAAAGATACAGTGATGTAGTAGTGGGGATGATGATGATATACCTTGAATGCGTTCAAATTCATTTACAGATTCTGGAAAAAAAGACTTCACAGCTTAATAATTAACAGCAATAAGATGATATATGATTGCATCTTTCAGGGAAAGCATGTGTGACCTCATAGTGGAGACACAGCAAACTCAAGCTTCAGAAACCAAGCAATTATATCAATGATCATGTTGAAAGGTATGTGGGACAGAATTAAAGATCTATTTAGAAAGCTTTCTCCATCTCATTTCAGTAATGGGTTGCATTTTGACTATTAATGGCATACCAGAGAACAGCAAGTTAGTATGCACACTTCAACAGAGTCATGATAAATAAATCTCCTGTGATAAATTCTTTTTTTTTCCCCCCTGTGGTGCACAGTAAATAATCAGGTATCTGTTAGACACAAAAGATGAGAACAGGCTATTTGTTAAATGGTTTTTGAATTGGTGCTGCCCATTAAATGCATGTAGGTTTCTTTTCAAGTGTTCATTTAAAAGGAATTGAGTGCTTCTGTTACATATAAAAACAGTAATAAAAGTTGGCACAGCCACTCAGCAACTGGTGCCTCCCTCCTTGGTGATGGAACCACTGCAATTTGATTGCTGCATTAGAGCGATATTGCCATCAAAGCAAAGTGGCATCCGAAATGATTCCTCTGTCTGAATCTGTAAGCATTAGGAATGCTCCACTGGACAACACACAACAAATTAAACTGTGTCCTTGACAAATAGAGATTTGGTGTCTTTGACTTATAGCATATTAATTTGATCCTCCAGTTGTGTTCAGCAACCTTGCCAGCTCACATTTCTTGTAGTTACAGGAGATGGATATAATTTCTTTTAAATGAAGAATTGGAACAGACAACAACACTGGTTATAGGAAAGGTAATTGAATGAATTACCAACTACTTTCTATGAGTTTTAGGAGAAGCTATGAAGCCCTTCCAGTCAGGAAAAAAATTAATGTTGCTGCTTGACCTTTCCCCTTGCGCCCCTCTTAAGAAGGATTCAGGGTCAGTGTGTGTGTGTGTGTGTGTGTGTGTGTGTGTGTGTGTGTGTCTTCAAGTCACCTCCCAACTTACATCATTTTAAATAAGAACTTGTAAAATTAACTTTAAAAATTAATTTTTCTAAGTTCTGTGTTAAGTAAGAAATTCAATATTAAAAATGTCCAAGCTCTGCATTAAATATTTCTCAAGCTCTGTACTGGAGCACTATGTAATTATACAAGTCATTGAGTATTCTCAAGGACTGCATGAGTTGTTGTTGCACAAGCACATGTACTCACAGCCTACTCTCTCTTTTCACTTGGGGAGTGAGAAGGTATTTGGGCATAACACAAGTATTGCTCACAACTGTGGCATCCATTGAACGAACGAATGTTCAGCAGTGAACTGCACTAGCATATATTCATGTGGTGCTAAACGTCTATAGGATCTTACCCCCAGCATGGAATCGTTGTTTGCTTAAAAGCAAATGTGCCAACTGATTCAAACTGGGACCACAGCATGCAGGGAAATGGGGTTTAATTCCTCCATCCATTGCCACTAGTCCTCTCTTATCACTTCTGACAAGCAACGTTAAAGTTGGCACTAGCACCAATGCACTACAATCTCAATCAAGTTTGGACCCTGCCCTCTACATTAAAGTAAACAAATAGACTGCAAGCTAAGTATTTAAAAGTTGTATACACTTTGAACCATAGATTCTTTTCGTAAGACTACTTTTTTTCATCTTAAAATTTGGGCTTAATGCTTATTTCACAAGGACAATTCAGCATCTTCATTGAAGCTGTGGTAGAAATAAGTTTCCCAGTCATTGGCAGTATATGCAGTGGCAGTTGGGGGCTCCTATATCAGTGGGACATTGAATGTACTCTGGGATTTAGTCCAAACTTTGAAGGATCTAATAAAGGTAAATCTACTCTGAGGACAGGGTTCAGTACCTTGGGCATTAAATATGTCCCTTAGCATTTGGACTGAAATGTGAAGCAGAGTAATCATCCCACTGACAAAGAAGCTATCAATTGCCACTGCTTGTATTTCTGCCCGTGACTGGGCAGTTTATTCCTCTACTTTTGCAAGAGTCAAGTTATACCAATGTGATATATCTAGGACTGGCATTTGATACTTTCCCTCTGTGGCTCCCAGATTCTAAAACAGACTTAAAATCAGGATTTTTTTTTAATCCAAACAGAACTGCTTACAGCAGGAATTATCAAGTGTGGCTCCCAAATGTTTTTATCCTACAGCTCTTGTCAGGGCAACATGACATAGCAATTAGTGATCAATTATGGGGGTTGCAGCACAAAAATATCTAGAGGGCCACCATTTCCCATAACACACTTAGAGCAAACATTCATTTGTGGATGTTAGGTTGGATCATTCCATAAATTTTGTTGTTGCATGCCTTCGAGCCATTTGTGACATATGGCAACCTTAAAGTGGAACTATCATGGGGCTTTCTTGCCAAGATTGGTTGTGGGAAGGATGCCTTTGCCTTTCTCTGAGACTGAAAAAGTGTTACTTGCCTAAGACCACCCAGTGAGTTTCCATGGCCATTCAGGGTTTTGAACCCTGGTTCCCAGGCTTGTAGTCCAATGAACAAATCACAAGACCACTCTGGCTGTCTAGTCCATAGACAAGAATGAGGCCATTTCCGCACTAGCCTGTTATAGCGCTAAGATTCTACTTTCAACATCCTATGGAATCCTGGGCCCCTCCCTAAACTGCAAACCCCAGGATTCCATAGGATGTTGAAAGTGGAATCATAGCACTATAACAGGTTAGTGCGGAAATGGCCTGAAAATTTTTAAGAAAACTGGCAGGAATACTAATAATTGCAAGGTCACATCATTATTATAAATAACTTATATACTTAACAACTATATGGTAAATGAGATGCAGAAAATTATTTTATTTATATACCCCTTGCTGCAAAAAAAAAAGTTATTCAAGGTTACAAATAATATTAAAAAGCAAAATTAATAGCAAAATATTAACTGAAACATAACTTAAACCCATTGATTTAATGACAGTTGCAAACCACAAAGCTAGAACATTTATCCTTGTCCCCCACAACAGGTCAATTTGCATGCCAAAGGCCCATCAGAATACCAAGGTCTTTGTGTGCTAGAAGGAGAAGCACCAAGTCAGCCTACAGTCTAGAAGCGCTCCACTCCAAGTTCAGACTAGTGTTTGATGAGGGTTTTTTTTTTTCCTGCATAGAAAATGCTCCTTTCTGCACAAAACATAAGGAATGGAAAGAATTTTTGAAAATATTCAGAGAGTGATACATTTTTTTTAGTGTTACGAAGTCTTCATGAGAAGAATCTTGGACTGATGAAAATCTCACAATTCAGGACTTATTCTGCATAAAATTCTGTTTTGTGCAGAAAACAGTATTTTCTACACAGAAAACAGCATTTGGGACATAAAAATATATTTCTGTGCAGAAAAAAATACTTTCTGTACAGACGATGATATCGTCTGCTCCAAAATACTATATGTGAATTTCGCACAGAGTATGTCTAGCATGTGAATGGTCTTTGAAAGCCACACTAGACTTTCTTACAGAGGAAAGATAAATTACTTAAATTAGTCATTGCTTTTTCTGAAGAACAAAATGAGCAACGGATTATATCCTTATATCAGCCTGACGGTATACTTCATGAAAAACGGTGGAATAAACTGGAAACTACCAGTAATTCAATCCAGGTCAATATGGCATAGGCAGCCACTTTACCACTCAGCTGACCACTTCTCAGCAAATAATACAGTTTTTACACAGTAAGAAATCCATTTTAACTTGTTTGTTTACAATCTAGTGCCTAGCCTTCCAGCAGCTGGGTTTTCTGTTCCTGAAATTGCCTCTAGATCATTGCCCATCCTGTTATATGCCAGTGATGCTATCTTCGCTTTCAAGGACTCAGCTTGATTTGGAAAGGCTAATGTAAGCCTTTTCAACATGCTGTACTAGAGAGAGCAGCTACTCCATTAGCTAACATACTAGTCATTTCCAAAAGAAATTTGGTTCACAATGTTTCACCCACTTCCAGGCAAATATGACGTTCCAGTATATCTTGAATGGCTCATTACAAACATCTTTTAGCAAAGTCTCCATTCCAATCTTAGAAGGACTAGGTTAATATACAAAATGTAAATGCCCCTTTTTTGCCCAAAGTGGTATACAGGGTAGCTAAGAGTACATTTTCAAATCAAAAGAGAAATAAAATTACAAACAAAAACCAAAGACATCAAGAAAAAAAAGACTATTTTATTAATTTAAAGACATACATTTTAGGTGTCAAGGTCAAAAGGTAATTTTGCTGAATTAGAGACTTTGCTAAATTAAGCTGAAGCCCACAGACAATCATATCCATGATGGAATGAAAGATAAATAAGGTCATTGAGAGCTATAGAAAAACGTACTTACTGTGTTTGGAAGTGGCATAAAGAAATGCTATAGATAGAGTCTTATTCAATACCCATGGTATCAGCAGAATGCAACTAAATGTAATCCTTTTCTGAGCACACAGAAGAGCCAAGCTACTCAGCTGTAGCCTATTTGGATTTGCCAAAATTTTATCTGTCCTTCCATCCATGAAGACTACTTTGGTGAATGAAATAATCAGCATACATCCTCATTGAATTCAGTGATCTAAATGCAATTGCTAGTCCCAGATAGAATAGATCCACTGAATTTAAGGTATTTAAAATGAGTGCGAATTTAGCAAGTTCCCAATGTTTCAGTGGATCTACTTTGGATGGTTCTATCACTGAGTCAACAAAATGATTTCAGGAATAGAAATAATGGCCAGGATCCAGCTGGGAGTTAAGATGTATCCTACTACTGCATATATTCATGTATAAGTTGACCTCATGTATAAATTGAGGGCAGGTTTTGGGACCAAAATTATAGATTTTAATATGACCTGTGAATAAGTTGAGGGTCATTCCACAGAGAGGGGAAAGCACCAGCACCACCTCAGGAGGCAGCTGCCCAAGCTGCCACACCATTTTCCTTCCCAGACATTCCAGAAGGCCTTTCAACACTCTGCACAGAGAGGGTAAGCTTTGTTTTTTGTTGAAAGTTAAGGTACAGTACTAAGTCTTACTGAAAAAGAAACCATCTCCTTCTCGGAGTACAGTGGCAAAAGCGAAAGCGTAGTCCATCCCTCTACTCTCCTAGCTCTCCTTTGAGGTGAAATGCCATTTTCTCACCTAGACTCTCAAACAGGACAGAAACAATGTTGCAGCAGAAAGAGTAGAAGGGACAAGTGTTTCCTTCAGGTTCTCCCAGAATGAACTAAGCTGTCATCTTTCATCCTCTACTCAGAAAAGGGTGTGGTTCCTTTTTTGATAAGAGTTAAGCTACAGCTTAACTATAAGCTATAAATTGACCCAGGTTTTTGGGGGTCAATTTTGTGACTAAAATGTTTAGACTTATACATGAATATTTATAGTACTTCTGTCAAAATCAATGCCAACTCTCCTTATGCAGTAACATTTCCACCCTAAGAACCTGCTCCATGGATATTTTCCTGTCCTCTGGGACAGGTTTTCACAGTGTACAAGGGACTGTGGCACCAATTCTCATGATGCTAATGGGAGACAGTTTAAATACCCAATGGTGTTACCCTGTATTCTGGGGGTCCTGGGAGGGACACCTAAATAACCTTGCAATTACACAAATTGGGGAAATTAGTCAAGAGCACTTGTTGGCAGAATGAGAGGCAGGGTAACGCAGCGGAATCTTGTAACCAGTGTTTACGGGGTCAGGCCAAGTCAAGAAGCAGACCGGTTTGAAAATAATGAATGATCTTTATTAAAAACAGGCACACAATGTAAGCAACACACGCACACAGATAACTAAGGAAAATAAAGGCGTGAGTAAGATAGCGGGATTTTCAGAGGGATAGTTGATTCGGGTGATACGAAACCTGTCCTGAAGTCCGGAAGAAGAAGAAGATGGAGAGCGAAGCTGGGGTTTGAAGTATCTCAGCACGTGGAGCTGAGGGGAAGCTCACCAAGCGATGCAGCAGCAAGGCGGTCTGGAACTCGGGAGCGATCCGAGGAAGCGCTCAAAGTCAGGGGTTTTTATAAGGAGAATTGTGACCGCAGGCTAGGTTGGACTTTGGGAAAACAATAGATTTGGGGCTGGAGGCAAAGCGTCCGAAAGGTCAGAATTTGAATGATTGAGTTAGAGCCAAATTGTCAATAGGATAGCCGGTATGCAAACGCGGAGTACTTGAGCGTTATATAGTCAGATCATCAAGCTGCCAGCGCTAGGCAGAGGATCTCTTGAAAGTTGCTTGCATACCTAATGGAGGTACTTGCCTTGAGGTCTCCTAAAGCGGCAAGTCAGCTGTTTCTGGCCTGCCTGTATTGTTCGGAATATTAAGGCGATTATCGGCCGAGCCTGTATGTGTGCTTGTCCGGGGGCCTCGCAAGCACATGGAAGGGATATGTGAAACCGAATTATTGATATCAAAGACATCTTTTTATATCCCCCAAAGCTCAGGCTAGCCAGGGCAGTAACAATGGGCTCATGACAGTAATGTTTATCTTAGTGCAGTATATGATCCAAGTCCTCTGTAGTATAGTTTAGCTACTATTTCAGTAGGGGTCAGACACAATTATTAGACCACATGTGATTAATTTTACCCATGTCAATAATTATTTGAGAATATTATCTGTTTATTTGGTATGATATAAAAGTCAACATTCTAAGTCCCAAAAGTTTAAATCCAACATTAGTCCTACATATACTTGATAAGAATGGAATTAACGGCACTTGCTAGTCATTTAAGTTCCCCTTGATTACAGTGGATCTGTTTCAGGTAGGATGAAAACAGGACATAGTCCCAAAGGAAGGAAAAAGAAAGACAGCAGCGTTTGTTGCTTAAACAGAAAGTAGAATTGAAGATTGACTGTAAGATCAACAAAAGATTCACAACAGGGAAGAACAAATATGTAGGTATAGCTACAAAGTTCAATAGGAGGAAACAGGTTTTTTTACAATCAAGTGGATAAGGATGGAGAGGACTGTCAGAAATGTCATAATCTCTTGACTTAGACTCCTGCTTTGTGTCTTAAGAGCACCTGAACATCCTGAGACAATCAAGGGAACTTGGAAATACTTACTGGCCTGCAGAGTGAGGAACAGTTCACATGTAATTGAGTTCTTGATACATTTGAGTTTATGCCCCATATCAGGGATGAAGATAATGGGGCATCTCTCCAATTTCAGGTAGGACTGGGCAGACTTCTCCACCACTACCATATCTTTGCAGCATCAGTTTCCTTTACCAAAGGGAAAACAGAGGGGTACTTAGGGTGAGATTATACTTGGATGGGCAAAGATGGGAGGTGCTTACTGCTTAGTTAAGGGCATTTCCTCCATGGGGAATCTTTCTGGTCTCACTCCAAAATGCCACCAACAGTGATACTATATTATCATTTAATTTAACAACTTTTACAATATTTATAGGACTCAGGAGTAAAACCAACAATAGCAAGGAAGTGGAGTTTGAAGGAGGTTCATGAAGCATGGAGGAAGAGCCATTTACAATATGTGAGTCAGGCAAAGAGAGAATATAGGCTCAGTAATTGTCCTGGAAGAGCTTACACTGAATAAAGGACACTGTTTGTAGTAATGTGAGAGTTGTTCCTTAATTATACAAACAATATCACATGAAAGAAGAGAGACTGTGGGCACATTTTCAACTAGAATGGCAGCTGGGCCACTGGGACATTAAGTCAACTCTTTAAGAGGTTGCTCTTGTTTTAATTCTTAGAATATTTAATTAAAACCAACCTTACACTAAAAGGTAAATATGACTCTGCATCTCTCCATAAAATCTTACATCTCTCCATAAAATCTTACAATCACCAAAGAAGGTTTTGAATTTTAATCTCAATTATCCCCCAAAATTTCCCTGCTCCAGGTAAGAAGGGAGAGGAGGAGATCGTTCATTAACTCTTATTCAGATATAGAGCATCTTTATTCAAAAGTGGTGACCACTTTATCATGAAATACATGAAATTATGCAGACTTTTATTTTTGTTTTGATGATTTAGTAGGCTTAACATAGAGACAAGTATACTATCCAGAGAACAGTTTTTTCCTCCTTTTAGATAATTGTCATAGCACATAAACTTTTGGTCTGAACATCTTATTTTAAAATTCAAAGTTTACTTCCAAACTCATTTCTTCTCATTATGCAGTAAAGGAGGCTTGCTTCATTATATGGGATATGTGACTTACTATACATTCAAAGCCATTCAGTGATAGATGTATTTTTCTTTATCCATGGAAATGTGAAGGATTTATGTATGTAAATGTACATCTCTTAACATCTCTTTACTAATGCACACATTTTCTTTATGCTGCTTTGCACGTGAGTCAAACAAACAAAATTAGATCAAAGCAGGATTATTGTACTAGATCTGAAGTTGTATAGTGAGAGGAATATATAATACCACAAGTTATGCCACTCTTATGCATTAGACAAACCTAAAGGATGTGACTGTTACTTATTTTAGTTCATAAATCATTTTAATATCTTTTTAAAAAGTTTTTCTGTCTCATCTACAAGTAGTGGCACTGTGAAAATCTGAAAATCTTTGACTTGCAAATTGAAATCAAGTTGTCTCTTAATCCTTGAATGTATAATAAATAATTGCTTCATTATAATGAACTTTAATATTTCCACAATTCAAACTGAGATTTTTGAGTTAATTTCTATATACTATTATATTTACATTTCTTGCTCATGTATATTCTGAATAACTGAGCACATAAGCACTACCATATATGCTCATCCTCATGTCTTATTTTGCTGTAAGCTTTGTTTTACTTCAGATGTTAAGTCTACATAGAGTAGATCCCCAGTCTCATGCATTTCCATGGATCTTCTCTAGGCAGAATTAATGTTGGATCTATCACTTTGCTTTTAAAAGGAATGAAAATGTCCAATCCAGACTTTATCTCATAACTTGATTTTAAACAATGTAACCAATCACTTTAAAAAATGAATTCAACAAAGAATCATCTTTGATGAAAATAGACATTTACATTTGTTTCCATTCATAGTCCAGTGTTTCTTTCTCACTGGTAGCTGGGTATTAATTCTCCTCCAGCTTAGGTGACTTCTGATCAATATTCTTCTCAAGGCTCAGACAGACATTCTTCATTGTTAGATAAGTAAATGTTTACATTTGTGTGCGGGGTGGTACTTTGAAGGATATTGGAAAGGCAATGTCTTCTCCTTGTGTTCAGCCATTTTCTGAATGTGCACGCTTAGCTAATGACCATAACACGAATGAATTGCAGGACTGAGTGATGCTGCCACTGGCCCTTCTTATACGGATTGAGGACAACGAATGGCAAGAGCGCTTTACTCTTTTTTGACCTTGTCAGCATCAGCAACATAGGTACTCATTATGTAAGGCCAAGCAAGTTATTTTTTCCATCATAATTTTTGTTCCTACAGCCACTGCCTCTTCCTACAGTACTACCTCTATATAAATCTAAAAGCCTGCCTCTGTAAAGGAAACACATATGGTAACAGTCAGTCATGTCATGTGCCATTCTGCATTATACTGCAATAGGCATGGCTTATCATGCCATGCTTATCACATTGTCAGAGAAGAATGCAAAAAGACTCTATTTTTAGCCAAAAGGAAAAGAAGCCTTAATGGATGACGGGTGAAACTCTTCAAGCAGTTAAGAACAGATGAGAAGCAAAAGTAAAAGGTGACTGAAATTGGGTTAGAAATAGAGATTAGAGAAATAGAAATAGGGTTAGAGAAAACTCCCATGATAATCAATGCAGATAAATAGAAGAGGACAACAAAAAAGGAAGATCAAGAGATCTCTTTCACATGTTCCAAGAAATCAAAGGGAAATTTAAACAGTCGGATGCTAGTGTCAATGTCAGGCGGCGGCATAAGCAGAAAACGGAGGCAGGAGCCGAGTTTTATGGCTTTTAGTAATAAAGTAATAAAGTAAACAAGAGGTTACATCACCCAAAACAAACAGAGGCAGCAAACTCAACAGCTAGAGTTGGCCTGGAACATACAGCACAGAATGCAGATTTCCCGGATGGAAGACGGTTGTTGCCCTGTGCCCAACTCCCCCCAGCGTCTGCCTAAAGTGCATAGTCTCTAGCCCAGGTGGGGCTGGTCAAACGTCCGTTGGCCCAGCTCACAGCTGGAGGCCCTCAGATTTCAGATGTTTCTCTCGCAGCCGCTTCGATCTGCGCCCCGCCTCCTTCTCCTGCCACCTCTGGAGGAACGTGGGGGGAGGGTCTGCAGCAAACTCCAGGCTGGAGTCAGGAACAGCAGCTTCTGTCGAGCCCGAAGCACTGGTCTCATCTGCTGCAGGTACTGGCTCGGGGACCGCTGCGGGGTCGCTGGCAGGCCCCTCCCTTGTCCCTGCAGGAGCCCCCTCTGCCTCCCAGGGATCCACCCCTGGCTGGGGTTCCCAGTCTAACTCAGAGTCCCCGTCTGAGTCGGCAGCCTGCTCAGCCTGGCTCATGACAGCTAGACCACCAGCAGGGGAACTATTACAAAACAAAGTACAAATAAGCACCAAGACCAGACAGCAGAACAACAGAGCTATTTCAAACTACAGATACAGAATCTACTCTAGTCCTAACTAAAATCTGTCAACAAATATGGAAAACTGAACAATAGCCCACAGATTGGAAATGCTCAATATACATACCATTCCCCCCCAAAAAAGGGAAACCAGGGATAGCAGCAACCACAAGACCATTGCATTAATCTCCCACGCAAGCAAAGTCATGCTCAAATTTTTTTTTCATTTTATTTTTTTATTATAAAGAAAAAAGAACAATACAACAGAATAAAATACAACAAAATAAAGCAAAAACACACGTGGATAACATAAATGTGAAAAAGAGAAAAATCACAACACAAATAGCTTACATTACTATTTCTCTCCAGATCTTTTATCATCATATACTTATTCAACATATTATATATCGTATTAATTATATATTTTTATATCATGTATCTAAATCTCATTCTCCTTGTACTTAATATTGCTATAATAATTTCATTCTTAAATGAAATTAAACTATATTCAATCTATTGCTAATACTATATATGATCCTTTTATTAACCATAAACTCTAACCCTAAATGTGAACCCATTCCCAGAGCCAATTATATTTCAGCTTACTCTGCTTTCCAAAATTGTAATTCTTTTTGTGGAGGTGTGACACTTCTCTCTTTTGCTAAAGCCTTTTCCACAAACATTTTCCATATTGCTTCAAAGTCATTCTTTTTTGTTATCCCTTTTTTAACCTTAATTCGACATGTTAACTTATCATTGATCGCAATTTTCCACACTTCTTCATACCAATCCTTTATTTCAAAATCTTCTTGAATTTTCTATTTTCTTGATATAATTAGCCTTGCTGCAATTAATAAATTTGTAATTAACTCCTTCATTGTCTGGGTATAATTAACCTTGTCAAATATAGATAATAGCGCTATACTTGGACATATTTGTAAATCAATTCCTCTTATCTCTTTTATCTCTTTAAACACCATTTGCCAAAATTTCTGTACATTTCATAATTCCACCACATACGAATATATGCGCTAATCTCTTGGCAACCCCTCCAATATAACCTTGAATGATTTTTGTCTATGTGGTTTAACCTTACTGGTGTTAGGTACCATCTCCAAACCAATTTATAATAATTCTATTTTATCCTCAAGGATAAATTTTTTAAATGACACTGATTCCAGATTTCCCCCCAGTCTTGAATATCTATTTTTTGTACGAATTCTTCCTCCCATATTTTTCTAAGGTATTCATCTTCATCTTTTGACAATATTTTATATATTTCTCTTGTGGTACTCTTCAATATTTCATTTTCTTCCATATCATCTCTTTGCTTAATCATTTGTCTATTCTCTAAAATCTTTGTTATGGCTTTTCCGATTCCTTGTCCACAGCTCCAACTGAATATAATTAAACCATGACATCTTAGTACCCTGCAATCTCTCCTTTATTCTATTTTTATTCATCATTATATTCAACCATTCTTTTAACTTATTCTTTACCATTCTTTTAACTATTCTTAACCATTCTTTTAACTTTTAACATCCATTCTTTTAACTAACTAACCCTGCTTTTTTAATTCCTTCTCTAATTCATTCCTCAAATTTATTGAGAACTTTTCCAATGGTGAGATAGCCAGCATTCGTTTTTCCTTGTTTTTCTTCCATATTTCTAATATATTCTTTAAAAGTGGATTTTCTATTTTTTTTTCTATTTCTCTCTTGACCAGATTCCAAAAAAAAACACGATATTCTCCAGTCTTCTATCAAATTTCTATCATTTCCATCTCTAACCATTCTAAATCCCCTTTTCCAGAGATTCCACCTATAATATATCTCAATTGATTTGCATTATAATACCATTTTAAATTTGGAAGGCCCAATCCACCTTCTTTTTGAGATCTGTATCAAAATTTCTTATTAATCCTCACTTTCTTATCCTCATTACAAAAATTATTCAATAATAACTACCAATTTTTCAATTCTATTTCTGATACTTTTGTTGGTAACATTCTAAATAAAAAATGAATCTTAGGTAATATTTTCATTTTTACTAATGCAATTCTTCCAAACCATGATAACTTACTATTTTTATATTCCTCTAATTTCCATTTCACTTCTTGTCTTAATTTATTCTGATTTTTTTCCTCTAATCTTTGTAAATTTTTGTAATGTTTATTCCTAAATATTTAATTATTTCTTTTATTTTAATATCTATTTTTCTTTTCTTTAAAAAGTCTTGCTCTTCTGTCTTAGTATAGTTAAACAACATTAGCTCCCATTTTGTCCAGTTTATTTGTAACCCTGTCATTTTCCCAAATTCTTTTAAATGTTCATTTACTCCGTCCATTTTCTTTATCGGGTCTTAGATTGTCAACAAAGTGTCATCAGCAAATAAACTCACTTTATCCTTTTCCTTGGTCCCAATTCCTTCCAAATTTTCATCATTTCTAGTAACATTTGCCAAAATTTCTATAATAACCCCAAACAAAATCGGAGATGAAGGACAACCTTGTCTTATACCTCTAGCTATTTGAATTTGTTTTGTTAATCCGTCATTCACCATTACCACAGCTATATTATGCGAATATAACTGATTTATCAATCATCTAAATTTTTCACCCAATCCCAATATTTTTAAAGTTTTTTTTAATGCTGGCCATTCCACACAGTCAAAGGCCTTGTATATATCCAATGCTATTATCCCTGCTTTTTGTTTATTCCTTTTGATTATATTTATTTTATTTAATACTCTACCAATTAATGCTCAAAATTCTAAAGCAAAGACTTTCATTACATATGGAGCAAGAAATGCCAGATGTCCGGGCTGAGTTCAGAAAAGGAAGAGGCACTAGAGATCATATTGCAACATACATTGGATAATGGAGTACACTAAAAAAATTCAGAATAAAATCAGCCTGTGCTTTATAGATTATACTATAGCCTTTGATTGTGTAGATCACGAAAAGCTACGGATAACTGTTAAAGAAATGGGTGTGCCACAAAATTTGAGTGTGCTGATGTGTAAACTGTACTCAGGACAACAGGCTACCATAAAGACAGAATATGGAGAAATGAAAAGGTTTCCAACTGGCAAAGGTGTATTTTATTACCCTATCTGTTTAACTTCTATATTGAACATATCATAGGTAAAGCAGGATTTGACTTGGAGGAAGGAGGCATAAAATTGAAGGAAGAAATATCACCAATTTAAGACATGCAGCTAACACCATACTACCATCAGAAAATAGCAAAACTTGGAATGATTACTAAAGAAAGTTCCAGAAGAAAGTGCAAAGGCAACTTTACAGTTGAACATTAAGGAAAAAAATAATGACCACAGGTGATTTAAATAACTTCAAAGCAGATGAGGAAGTTATTGAAATAGTTAAAGATTTTCCATACTTTGGCTCAGTCAGAAGTCAGAACAGAGACTGCAGTCAAGAAATCAGAAGCTATAACTTGGATGGGCAGCTAGGAAGGAGTTCTAAAACATCCTGAAGTATTAGATACATCATTAGATGCTAAAGTTAGAATTGTCCATGCCATCATATTTCCAGTTTTTACGAAGCTGGACAGCGAAGAAAGCTGACAGGAAAAAAATCAGTTTCTTTGGAATGTACTGGAGAAGAGATCTGTGGAAACCCTGGACTAAAAGGACTGAGATATGGGTCCTAAAGCAAATCAAGACTAAACTGTCCCTAGAAGCTAAGACGACTTAACTGAAACTATCATATTTTGACCATATCATGAGAAGACATGACTCACTAGAAAAGACAATAATGCTTGGTAAATTAGAAGACAGTAGAAAAAGAGGAAGATCACATTAAAGATGGATAGACTCAATGAAAGAAGCCACAGCCCTGAGTCTGCATGGTCTGACCAGGGCTGTTCATGATACGGTTGCCATAAGTTAAATATGATGTGATGGCAATTAACAATAACAAAACAAAAATCAGCCTATTGGGTTTGTCACATGCCCATGATACACTTGTGCAACATTTAAAGACTGGACACAGAATTTTCACCTGGATTTACATACTGTATTAGTAATTTGGCATGAAAAATTCCAAAATTATGATGTGGTAAGTTCATCCACTGGTTCTATTCATCACATCTAACCAGAGTCCCCATCCTTTTGGCAGTGTTCTCCATACAAAGTTTATTGCTTAACAGACACCAGATGCATGGGATAAAGAGTCCTTCCTTTGGCTGTGGAGCCATACTTTGCCTTCCCTGGCCTAAACAATTTTCTTTATAATCAAGTTTGCTGGCCATTTGAGAAAATGTTGGAGTGATAAGGTTTAGAAATATCTGGAAAATATGGAGACTGTTGAGTATTGCTGAAGCAGCAGGAAAAGATAAAAAGAAGAAAATAATAACATGCTATTAACCAAAAGAATAGAAAGTAAACACACATTACTCAGGACAGACAAAGAAGAGTCAATATTAGATAAGAATGGAAATCAAGTAGCACTATCCTAAGATGGTGAGATAGGTAATAATTGTGTTCTATAGATCTTTAATGAGAAAAGGAACTAAATAAAAGCACGGTAGGGTTCAGCTAGGACATAAGCATATGATGGAGAATTAACCATGCTTGTAAGTTTAGTTAGATTCCAAACTTGAAGCTGATAGCCGATTCCAGTCTTCCCATTCCCACTCCATTCTACCTATGACATCTCATTTCATTGTTCATATTGTTGATTGTGCTTGCTTCAAAAAAATAGCAAAAATATTTGTTTTGAGTTTTCTTTTTCTTTTGCACACTGTTGCAATGTGGTTATTGAGCCTGACATATCCATGAGCCATGAGCACGGCAAAGGCATGTACTCACCTTCAGCTGAACAGTCATAGGTGCAGGATAGTCTCAAGACTCCTGGTTGTTCATAGGTATGTGATTCATACAACAGTGTTGGGACTTAGAGGGTTCAAGCTGGTTGAACTGAAATATACAGCTCTTGCTATGTGCCTATATATCCTAAAGCCACCCAATTCTGACTGATGGAAGCAGGGTCAGTTCTGGTTAGTAATTGGCTGGGAAACCATCAATGAATATCAAAAGCTTTAGGCTATATTTCAGAGGAAGGAACTGGCAAAAACCACCTCTGAGTATCCCATTGCCTATGAAAACCCTATGAAACACACATGTGCCATCAGCTTGACTCCAACTTATGCCAAACGTATTGCAGTGTTTTCCTGGCAAGAGTTATTCAGCCATTATACTCCTTTTAGGTTGAGAGAATGTGATTTACCTAAGGTAACGAAGTGGATTTCCTTGACTTAGTGGAAACTGAGGATTCTGGGTCCCAGTCTGACCACTAAATCATGTTGGGTGCCAGTGAAATGTAATGCTCTAGTGAAATCCATTCTGAATAGTCTTTATGTACTGTAGGTTAAGTAGTGCAGCTCCTCTGTTCTTTAAAACAGCAGCAGTGGCAGCAATGGATTAGGGATGTAATTCTTCACTAATTTAATTTTTGAAAAAAAATTATAAGTTTTCTGTCTATTGTGAACAAAATCTTCAAAAACTATGTTTTTTAAAAAAAAAACAATTTGCAGTTCAGAACATAGCTTGAATATATTTTTCATGTGGGGATTTTTGCACAGAAAACAGCACAATATTTCTGCAGAGCAAAAATACTTTCTGTGGGCATGTGTGTGTGTGTGTGTGTGTGTGTGTGTATTCCAAGCCAGAATAAACTCATTAATTCTATAGGTTTTATCTGACTGTTTACTTATCACTTAGTTTATTCAGTGGGCCCACTCCAGGCAGGACTGAACAATTTGTTTTAGACCTGTATGCCTTGGAACCAAACAAAGTGTGTTATGATTTTCATTTGGTGCTGGATGCTCCTAAAACATTTTTAAAGTTTAAGCACAAAAATTGGACTTTGAGGCACTCATCCTTGAGCAGAAACATAACTCAGATTTTTCTGTGTACCTTACAACTAGTTCCATTGATAAATGGAACCGTTTTCCAGCAACTACCTAGCACAAATAATGTTTTGGATTGCTTGTTGTGCTCACTTGCAGAGCTGAAGGATCCATTTTTCTTCCAACCCTTAAGGACACAACTGCATTAGTCTTCCTCGCTCTAATCCAATCAGTGCTTTTTTTTTTTTTTTTTTTTTTGTGGCTTATGTGGGTAAATGGCCAAGCAATGCCACTGTCTGTCATTACAAAAAGTAAGGAATAAAATTTCCAGCATGACTCAGGGCCTCTGTCTTTGACCATAATCTCCTTTACTAAATCTCTGGAACATGAAGGAGGGGGGTGGATTCCGGAACACAGAAGCTTAAAGCTTTGTTTAAAAGCCTCATTGTAATTCTTTATATTAAAGCTTGACGAAGTCGGTAAGCCAAATATATTCACATGTTTTTAAAGGATGATGATATTGCTTCAGGGAAGACTGGGGCTGCATTGTTTATGTGAACATGATGGAGTGGAGAAGAAAGAATTGGCTTAATTAGGAGAAAGTACATTAACTATAACATTATCATTCAAAAGTGATTTCAATGAAGTTTGTGGTACAACTAGAAATAGTTTGCAGTTCTCCAGATTCTAGGGTTCTCAGTTTCAACAGTGAGGTGTAGACTGCTGCTAGACCACTACACTATGAAAGCAAATAATGAACCCTTGCTCTTGTCCTGTTCTTCAAGGGTCTTTCTGCACTACATAACTATTGCACTATGATTCCACTTTAACTACCATGGCTATCTCCTATGGAATCCTGGGGTTTGTAGTCTTGGGAGATACTGGAGCTCCTCTGGCTGAGAATTCTAAATATTCCTCCCTAAACTACAAATCCCATGATTCCATAGAACAGAACCATGGCAGTTAATGTGGACTCATAGTGCAATAGTTATACAGTGTGGAAAGGCCCCAAGTCTTCAGTCAACTGCCAATTCAAGAACAATTTGTCATTCCATCTAATCAAGTTCTAATACTGTAGTGTTTTAAACTATAAATTGCTTCAAATTCTCTGACAGAGAGGCACTATAGAAATATTAACAGATAAATAAATATAATTTTGGTGATGAGGTTATTTTTATAGTAAAATGGAATATTGATGCCTCTGTTCTTTATCTTTCTTACATTTTGACTCTTTGAAGATAAGAGAAATGGATATGAGTTGGTTGCATTTTATAACAAGACACTTTTTTTTACCCCAAGGGTGACTGAATAGGACTTCGGGCTCATGTAGATTACAAATAGAGCAACACATAGCAAGATTAATATGGAAGCTAACCAATAGTAAAAGGGTTCAAATACAATGACTGGGACTCCCAACAAAGCAAAGGGACTTGGACCAAAGTATAAAGCTGTTAATATGGCTTCTTCCCCAAACATCACCACCCCTGCAACTCCCAGAATAGGTGAATAAATATTACAGGGCTACTTTACTGGATATAGAGAGCAGGCTCACATGCTGGATGTCTATAGCAACAGAATCCAGTGGATAGAATCTCTTCAGGCATCGGCCACCATAGATTCCCCACAATTAGCCCTAGTATAGTGGGAAGCCATCTGAAATTGGTTTTCTGGCAGCCCCCAGAGCTTCAGTGGAGAAGGCAAACAGAGAAAATAAAGTTACATAGCAATAGCAGTTACATTTCTATACCGCTTATCAATGCAAAGCACTCCCTAAGTGGTTTACAATGTATTTTTAGCTAATTGCCCCCAACAAGCTGGGTACTCATTTTACCGACCTATGGAAAGACGGAAGACTAAGTCAACCTGCAGCCCTGAGGGACTGAACTCACAACATTGTGGCTGCAGCACCGACATTTAACCACTGTGCCACCGGTTATGTTGCAATGATACTGCAATGCCAATTCTGTGTTGGATTTTGTCCATATCCTGCATGTTAACATACCTCATACTGAAGTAATACTTGCAATATGGATTAACTCATTTTTCTCTTTTTAAATAAATTGTCATAACTACTTCTCTTTTGTTGGGCTGAATTGTGTTCCAGACTTTTGAGAAAAAATACTTTCTGCTATGAGATTGATTTATTTTCCACACAGTATTACAGATTGACTTTAAAATGAAATATTATTTTAGTAGTAAATGTATGGAATAGGGAAATTTCTGTACTTCTGTTAAACACTTCTTGGTTCATAAAATTCATTTTACTGTATTTAGCATAAGAGTGGTATTTTTTGTCAGCTTGCCCTCACTCTGCATAATTTCTGCAGGCTATAAAACTCAAAACTGTTAATCTTATCTCTGCTTACATGCTGAATTACTTTACAACAGGCCTTCGTTACTGTGAGAAAATGTTAGAAATATTTTATAGAAAGTCTCTTCCATTCATGTCTCATGAGCTGTGAAATATGGTTTGGGTACAAGAGAGAAGATAAATAGTTTTCATTTGTAGCCCACAGAAAATGGTTTGTTCTGCACTGGTAACTGGTAAATCTTTTTTTAAAAAAATACCCTGTCATACATATATTCGCTATTCTCTTTAATAATAATAGGCCTTTAAGTGGATGGGCAAGTTCATTTTGCCACTATATGATGCATCAAGTCAGATCCTATTAAACATTTAATTCTACAGGCACTTAACATTTAAGAGCAATTTTTCATTTGAGATAAAAATGTACTGTGTCCCTTTATCATGTAAAAAAATTAAAAGTTACTCCATCTGCACAAGGGTCTGAAATTTTCATTGAAATGATTGCCCTTTACATGACTTTATCTGAAACTTTCTTTGATCTTACATAGAAAGCAACATATATGAGAAATGCATTCTAGCTTGTTAGATGTTACGATGGATAAGAACTATTGCAGTCATATGATCCTAATTATACAAATGAAGTTTACTCTGATAAGGACAGCCCAAAGAGAACATTATGCTACTTGAAGTTTCAAGTGGTCATGTTTTTGAACTGTCTTATCAAAAATCGGCTCCTCTGAAATGAACAGTTAATGTAGTGCAAGATTTTGAACTCAGGTTCACCCATTACACTTTGCTTAGATTTCAAATGGGTTCGATAACAATACTTTCCCCTGTCAGTTTCCCTGACCACAGCCATCAGATTTCCCTAGATCACAGTTAATGTTACACTTTTCTCTGAAGCTTTATAAAAGCCATATCTATCTATACCATATCTCTAATTATGTCTATCAACACAAACTACTCCAATTCATGATCAGTTCATGGTATGCCAGACTATTAAGGGAAGCCTGCAAATATCTCTCAGTTTCTAGTCATTAGGAAGAAGCATAATTAAAATAAGCATATTGGGAGAGTGTGGGCAAACACTTTAAACAAGGGAAATATGGGCAAAAATATTCACATTAAAATGCATAAATTAGGAAAGTTACATATCAAAATATGAACAAAGTTGCATGTGGGAAGAAAATATAATCTCATAACCTGATTAGGACAGGAATGCTGGTTGGACCCTGACAAAAATAAAACTGACAGAGTTTCACATTCTTAGTCAGGGTCTATTATCTAAATAATGTTATATCATTTTTTAACCACCTGTCAAAACCTGGATATGAAACACTATAAAACAAGGAAACATTTGTGGCCCTCCATATGTTGTTGAACTGCACCTGTCAGCATCCCTCATCACTGTCTATGATAGCTACGGTTGCTCGGAACTGCAGTTCAACAGCATCTAGAGATCCACATAATTCCCATCCTTACATCAGCAGAGATTCAATGCAGCAAATGAAATTAATATTAAGTTTGGGAAACTAGTATCTAGGGATCAGTTGAAAATGAGTTGAAATTTTCCACATCTTGGTCATATATATAAACTCCAAAATTTGAAGACCTCAGGTTCTTCTCTACATGCACTTCCCAAAAGGGAAAGCTGTGTTAGTATCTTGCAGAAAAGCCAATAAGGAGTCCTGAGGCAGCACAAAAACTAGCTTTTGAAGTGGACTATAGTCCCTAACAGCAAGCTATAATAAATTCTGTAGAATCATAGAACTGTCGAGCTTGAGGGAATCCCAAAGGTTATCTACTCCAAACCCTAGTAGTTGCAGGAACTGAGAATCAAAATGTGTTAGACTTTTAGGTGTCTCAACACTCAACACTCAAGGTGCCCTCTGCTTGAAGGCATGTATACTTAAAGGCTCCTTTAAAGGTAAGGAACTATAAGGAGGGAGACCTGGGAATCAATGAGATATCACAAGATGATGCAGCACATTCCAAATAATATCACTCTTTGTAATTGTGATATTATGATCCTATCCATGGTTATTTCATTCAGATATTTTTTCAGTCCATTTGGAATTGTTTCCAGAGCACTTGTTGCTACTGAAACAACAGTTATTTTCATTTCTCAGAACTGAATTTCAGTTGAAATCCTGCATCAGGAAACATTACTATGATGATTTAGCTACTACAATATGCCTACATCTCCCAATGCTACCCTACAAAAGCCTATCTTTTAAGCCATGCAGCACCCCAGCTGAGGAATTTCCAAGACTCTGGAGAATGAAGAAGTATGCCATGGTGCATTTAGCCCTCTCCCAGTAGTGAGGAGGCAGCTTGAGGCCCCCCCGCCAAAAAAAACTTCCAAGAAAAACCCGCAGTAAGTTCACCATATGATAACCATAAATCAGAAATGACTTGAATGCATACAACAACCACAAGTTGGGTTTCATTGTTGTTGTGTTGCTCTGCAGCATTTCCAGTGTATGACAAGCTACCATGGGGTTTTCTTTGCAAGATTTGTTCAGAGGAGGTTTGTTTATGCCTTCCTCTGACGCTAGGACAGTTACCCAGCCCAGCTTACACTATCATAATTACTGTTAAGGATACCAGTCCTCAATTTGTATTTCCAGTCTTTGTCTGTCTCCCAGGATTGCCACACCCATAATCCAATCTTTCTTTATCACAGTTATGTCTGGCGTATTATTTTCTATCCTGCTTCCCATAAGGTATGTTTAGAATATACCATGCAGAAAGCTGTATTAGATTCAGAGGCATGAAAATTGGGGGAAAGAACATCAACAGTTAAGATGCACAAATGACACCATGTTTACTTACAGAAAATAGGGAACTGTTGGAACAACTACACTCATCCCTCCACATTTGCTAGGGTTAGGGGCATAGGACCCCTATGAAAGTGAAAGAAACATGAGTAATTCTAGGCCCTCCCAAACCATATTTAACACAGACAAAAAAAAGTGTGTTCACCATATTCAACCCACCAGGGATTCCTTTGAGGCACCAGGGCTCTTTCACAAGGCAGAAGTGGGTGGCTAGTGGGGCTTACTGCCACCTCCACTGCTGTCCCACACCATTTTTTGGAGGAACTTACAAGCCTTGTTCGCAGTTTCTCAGTCTCACGAGGCTTGCAGTCCCTATTAAAAATCACATAGGGAGGCAGCAAATAATCCGTGAATAATCAAATCCGCAAGGTGAAACCTGCAAATGTGGAGAGCTGACTGTAACGATAAAAGTTAAGGAAGAAAGTAGAAAAGGCAGGGTTACAGTTACTGTATATGAGGCACATGGAATTATGTCATCCTACAGCTCTAGAAAGTAGAACTTTGTATCTCAATAAAGCAATCACATGTATGTTTTGAAATGATGACGTGTGATACTAGTGAACCAAAAACGAAACCTAATCAGATATATTTCTGACTAAAGGGGAGTTTCAGAGCTGAAATGGTGTACGCTGGAGAAGCTGCATTCCAGAGTTGATAGAAATTGTTGTGATCTATATGAAGAATACAGGTTCAGGTAGTTAACAGTAACATCCCTCTTCAAATTGCAAACTGTGTGTTTTCAAGCACAGTCTGCCAGCTGAATGTACTGAGATTCATTCTTGATTGCTATAGGATATTTAAAAGACACCCATAGTACTTTTGAGGATGTCTCTGTCCATACTATTGTATTCTTTCACTGGCTTTCAAAGGATGAACTAAACCTTTATTAGTTGGGGCATGAAAGATAAGACACCCCCTTCAATTAAGTTTTCAGTGTAGAATTATTTTGATATACTTACTCATTAATAAAGTGTATACTATTTGATTCAATCAATTAAAAAAATCAGTCATATTTCTTGGGAAAGAACACACTTGGGGGGGAATCAGCAATAACAGTCAGTATTAGTGTTTTGCTGAGAAATTTTTACATTGATGCCAATGAACATAACTTTGATGTTTACACTGAACTGTTGGAAAACACAGTACAACCCCATTTCTAATCCTATTAAAATTCAGAGTTTTGATTGAATGTTTCCTTTGCTATTATTGAATGAATCCAAATCTTGAAAGTCTTCATAAGAATCTAGTAAACTCCTTTCAACAATGCTGTATTGATTCACACATATGATACGAAAACTGATAGAAGAATATTATATTCAGAATTACAACATGAGGATGGGCATGAATTCTAAAAGGTATTAAAACTATTAAAAAGTTGTAAGAATACTGCATTTCTCCACTGAGTAGTCAGCTGAACTAAGTTTAGTGAGTGCAATCCCAGATGACTACTTTATTTATATGGTACAATTATAGACCACCTTCCTTCACAATAGTGTATGTGGTTTTCCTCCCCATTTTCATCCTTGTAACAATCCTCAAAAAATCTGAAAACAAGTGGGGAAATGAAGATCTGGTGGGAGGGGTTGGTCTTCCAAGATACCTAGGAGATCAATGCAGCCTCCAGCTCTTGACATCTGTGCCCATTCTTACTCTAAGCTTATTTGCTGTTCACAGGCAGGAGGGGGTTGGAGTTGTATTGCCACTGTTGAGATATACTTCAGCTATCACTCTAGCACAGTGCACTCAAACTGTGGATTGTGACCCTCAGGGAGGTGCTATGGTTGTTCAAGGGGGGGGATGTGAAACATTGTTGGCTCCTAATATGGGCTCTAATTAAATTACAACCAATCAAAGGAGTTCAGGTTACAGGCAACCCACCTCACCACCTCATTGGATCCTGCTTGAACAGAGGGGCTGAGGTGTTGGGCACTTGTTGGCTCACCCTCCAGAGAAGGGAGGATTTTGAGCCGAACCAAAAGGGGTACTCTGCTTGCTTGGGATTGAAGTGAGGAAGAAAGTGGGCACATTGTTCCATTAGCAGCCAGAAACTTTCTAAGTATGTCCACTTACGAGTGCCAGATCTGCAGGGTCTCTCTCCCTCTTCCCTCTTGCCTCCTTTTCTTTGGATTGTTCCTCCTTAAGCTCCAGCTGTGGCATACACAGCACCTGCCTCAATGCATTCATGAGCCACCTTCATGCAGAAGTGGTAAATTCACAGTTCTCTGTGGGAGCTGATCAGGAAAGGGCTGGGATTGGGACCCTCCTGCCCTCAGGTGCTCTGTTGGCCAATGGTTATTGCACACGCACACACACACGCGCACACACACACACATGCACACACATACATATATACACATAGGTACACTGCAAACCTAGATATGATCAAGGAGGAAAGTAGTGAATGAAAAAGAAGACCTGCTGCATGGTTGTTTCTCCATAGAAGGCAATCAGTCCCAGAGCTACCCAGAGAAGCGGTCAGCCACAGTTGTGCCTTTGGTGGTCATGGTGGTGGCTGTTATTGTTACCATCATCACTCCACAATTTTCTAATGAATGGACAGTTCTCTGTGAAATTGTAGTGCTTCTGGATGCATAAATGAGTCAGAGCTTGTGGCTTTGACTGCTACACCTAAGATGAGAAATGTGTTGCTTTGCTTATTCCACTCAGACTAGCAGAGGACCTGTCACCCCCTCTTTTCCTCTGTTTGGAACCAGGCTCTGTAAGCTGTCCTGACCTCCACACTCCACCTTAAGGATGTAAGGTCATTACTTCCTAGGTCCAAAGGTGTTGGTGAGATTGTGCCTTGTGGTGACCCCTGGCCATGTCCTGCCATCATCTAGCTGAGAGAATACATAATACATAAGGGAAAGAGTGTCAAGGACATTTTATTAGTACAAGTTTCTCAGCAAATCCTTTGAGCAGATCTACACATGTATTATTCAAGACTGACTAGCAGAAAACCAGTGCTTTTTAAGATCATTTGTTGTTGTCCCTGTTTTATACCTCATCATAAATGATATATTGCAGTATTATCAACACACATTGAACAATTTGTCTTTTCTTTTCCAAAATGAAAAATGTTGTGCCCCTTGAATGAATAAACAATAATTAGGCCTACTGGAAACTAACTCTTTTTGTAGTCAGTAACTTGCATAACAAATATAAGTCACTGCTGAGGAAGAATGACATTTGTAGTAGGTATGACCACTATCACTAGGCAGATCTCATCATTGCCAAATGTGAGCAGCTGTCTACTGGAAGAGAAAGAGTTATTTTGTGTGTTTTAAGCCCAGGTAGATAGTTTTCTTTAGCCTGGAAGTGCAAAGCAGAGGATGAACTGGCAGGCTGGGAAAAGCTGGAAAAGTAAACTTTCTTGTTACCAAACATCTTGGGACTGTTAGGATAAGAGATGTGTCACTCTTGAATACTTCAGTTTTATTTCTTTGGTTCTGCCCTATATAATCCTCAGGCATCCCTCTTACAGTGGCTTTACCCAAAGGGGTGCATCACAGCCCAGGGACCAATTAGTGAACCATGGAGATCAGGAGGGTATGGTCTTGCATAATTAGGGCAGAATTCATTGTTTAGAGTTCCCATTCTACCGTTTAGTGTATGGGGATACCTATGAGCCAGCATAGTATAATGGTTTGAGTGTTGGACTAGGACACTGGGAGACCAGGGTTTGAATCCCCACTCAGCCATGGAAACTGACTGGATAACCTTGAGTAAGTCACACTCTCTCAGGAACTTTCAGCATGATGATGCTAAGCCACTTCTGCCATGGGATGGCAGTGGTTGGCAGGTCATACTTCTGCATGACATTGTCACCGTCCTGCTGCCATCCCATCATGAAGCATCACACGCATGCCTTATTTGAAAAACAGAAAAAAAAATCTGTTTTAGACCTCCCATCACGTGGTGCTCCCGTACTTACCATTGTGTGGAAGCCATGGCTATGTGATTGGGATGCTTCTTGCCCCAGCACAGCAATGGCAGGTGCCCAGCTACATGGCAGAAGGAAGGGGCAGGGCTATCCCACTCCTATCCACAGGGAGTGAGCACGTGCGGAGGAGAGCACTGCTAATGCACTCCCTTCCAGACCCGGATTTGCAGCGCAATGATGTGGAAGAGCGTCATCATGCGGAAAGGGCCTCAGACTCAGAGAAAGGCAAAGTGTCAGGTTTTGGTACCAAACAAAGTTTTTGGGAGGCCTGAAATGGGGACCATTTCTAGCTCAAAATAACATGGGGTATGAAATATACACATGTGCCTCTAATGGGAAAAGACAAGGCCCCTTCTACCTTTAAGCAGGGTGAGATTGTCACTTCAAGCACCATTGGAATGAAGGATGTGAGTGAAGAATTAGTAGTCCAGTGGAGGAGACAGAGTATCTATTCCACAGTTTGACCTGTGTCTCTCAAATTCTATGGTTGACTTTCGGTGCAGAGGTGGACATTGTTCTATTGCTAAAGTTGAAGAAAGACGCAACTGACAGTTTAGTCTTTTTTTTTCCTTCTTTTTTTGGCATGTGCAATGAAAAGATGGCTTCATCTTGCAAGGCAGTAAAATATCTTCGATGAGAGAGATGTCCCATCACCTCCAATGTGGAATCTGAGGATATATTTCCTTGAGGTTATACTTTGGTTTGCTTAATTTTGTGCAGCGCATGGTTAAGAGAAACGTCTACAGGAAATGGAAGAGGGGGGAAACCACCAAAGAAGAATTTAAGCAAGTAGCCAGGAAATGTAGGGAGAAGGTCAGAAAGGCTAAAGCAAAGAATGAACTTAGGCTGGCCAGAGACATTAAACACAATAAAAAGGGCTTTTTTAAATATGTCCGCAGCAAAAGGAAAAAGAAAGAGGCAATAGGGTAGCTGAGCAGAGAAGATGGCGAATTACTAACAGGGGGAAGAGAAAAGGCAGAACTACTTAACACCTTCTTTGCCTCAGTTTTTTCCCAGAAGGATACAAGCACTCAACCTGGCAGTTGGGGAGCAGGTGAGGAAGCAGGGGAAATGCGGCACGTAATAGGTAGAGAGGTGGTACAGGAATACCTGGCCACACTGGATGAATTCAAGTCTCCAGGGCCAGATGAATTGCATCCTAGGATATTAAAAGAACTGGCAGAGGTCATTGCGGAACCGCTTGCTATAATCTTTGAGAAATCTTGGAGGACAGGAGAAGTTCCAGCAGACTGGAAGAGGGCTAATGTTGTCCCCATCTTCAAGAAGGGAAAAAAAGAGGACCCAAATAATTATCGCCCAGTCAGCCTGACGTCAGTACCCGGAAACTCACTTATCACTTAGAAAGCAACGCGGTAATCACGAGAAGTCAACATGGATTTCTCAAAAATAAGTCATGCCAGACTAATCTTATCTCTTTTTATGATAGAGTTACTAGCTTGATTGATGAAGGGAATACTGTGGATGTAGCATATCTCGATTTCAGTAAGGCCTTTGACAAAGTTCCCCATGACATTCTTGCAAAGAAGCTAGTAAAATGCGGGCTGGACAGGGCTACTGTGAGGTGGATCTGTAACTGGTTGACTGACCGTTCCCAAAGGGTGCTCACCAGTGGCTGCTTTTCATCCTGGAGAGAAGTGACTAGCGGGGTGCCACAGGGTTCTGTCCTGGGCCCAGTGCTGTTCAATATTTTCATCAATGACTTGGATGAAGGAATAGAGGGCATGCTCATCAAATTTGCAGATGACACCAAATTGGGAGGGGTTGCTAATACACCAGAGGACAGGATCAAAATTCAAAATGACCTGGACAGATTGGAGAGCTGGGCCAAAGCTAACAAAATGAAATTCAGCAGAGAGAAGTGTAAGGTCCTACACATAGGTAGAAAAAATGGAATGCAGAAATATAAGATGGGGGACACGTGGCTGGATGGCAGTACGTGTGAAAGGGATCTAGGAGTCTTAATAGACCACAAGCTGAACATGAGTCAGCAATCTGATGCGGCAGCCAAGAAAGCCAATGCAATTCTCAGCTGCATCAATAGGAGTATGGTGTCTAGATCGAGGGAGGTACTGGTACCACTCTACTCTGCTTTGGTTAGACCTCATCTAGAATACTGTGTCCAGTTCTGGGCACCCCAATTCAAGAAGGACATGGTCAAGCTGGAGCATGTCCAGAGGAGGGCGACCAAAATGGTGAAGGGCCTGGAAGCCAAGCCCTATGAGGATAGACTTAGAGAGCTGGGTATGTTCAGTCTGCAGAAGAGAAGGTTAAGAGGGGACATGACAGCTATGTTTAAATATTTGAAAGGATGCCATGTAGAGGAGGGAGAGGGCTTGTTTTCTACTGCTCCAGAGACCAGGACAAGGAGCAATGGATTCAAGCTGCAGGAAAGGAGATTCCACCTGAACCTCAGGAAGAACTTCCTGACAGTCAGGGCTGTCCGGCCGTGGAATATGCTGCCTCGGAGTGTGGTGGAGTCTCCTTCTTTGGAGGTTTTTAAGCAGAGGCTGGATGGCCATCTGTCGGGAGTGCTTTGAGGGTGTTCCTGCATGGCAGGGGGTTGGACTGGATGGCCCGTGTGGTCTCTTCCAACTCTACATTTCTATGATTCTATGATTCTAACCTAGACATAATCTGCCAGGCTTCTGGGCAGATGATTACAGCTGAGACAAACTTTTTGGGCTATTCATGTAGGGTAGAAGACAGTAAAAACGATCTGCTTATGAAAATTGGGAGCCCTAAAATGTGCAGGTGTGGGTGGGGTGTTGATTTCTCCTATAACCAAAGGGTATCTTTCTTTTCTCTTTTTTCCACTGTGCAGAAAAAAGTGAAAGTGAGAAGCAGTCAAGCTGGGGAACTGTACACATTTAATTGAACAGAACAGTCTTTTGTACTAATACATGCACAGTACAGAAAAATTAGACATTTATTCACCCTGCCTTTTCATATCAGCTCAAGTACAGATTTAGCCAACATATTTATGTCTCCCCAGAAGGCTAATGAGAAATGGTTTAAAGGCATAATTGAATTGTAAGGGGATATTAGAACAAGCATTGGTGCAGATTGCAGAGCAACATATGCAAAATCAGCTAGAAGGGGAAATGTTTCCAGCGGGTATATAATTTGCAATTTGAAAAATAATGACTGAAAAAGAAAGATTAGGTAATAGTTTGGTTAAGCCCTAGAATAACATCCTCTACAAGCAAACAGTATATTTTTCAAATGGTGAATGTGTGACAAGAATGCTGATATGTTTACCTATAATTACATCTTAGTTACATAGTTTATGTAATTGAAAACATATCATGAGGGTTTTTCTGCAAAGTAAAAGCAGAGTAGGCACTTTCTGATTTTTCTTTCAAAGATGCATGATACTCAGACTACAAGCCTGTCCACATTTGCTATGGTATAAGTTTAATTGAAAGCAAAATGATTTTCTGACCAGGTATGTACATGGTGACACTCTTAATTATTTGGAAACATTCCCTAAAATGTGAACTTGTAATGCGCAGTTATTTAGAAAAAGGCAGGGAAAACAATTTTATCATACCTAGATATTTAGTCCTAACATTTATTTTTGTTGTGTGCCTTCAAGTCATTTCCAATTTATAGTGATCCTAACGCAAACCTATCACAATGTTTTCTGGGGCTGAGTGTTTATGACATGCCCAAGGTCATCCATCAGATTTCTATTGCCAAGTGGTGAATTGCATCCTGGTCTCCAGGGTCCAACACTCTAACCAACACAGCACACTGGTTCTTACTCCAAGAATTACTCTGTCTCAAATTAGAACTTGAGAATACAAGATCTCACCTGTACTGATAATGATAATATCAGTCTCCGAGCAATTTCTGAAAGCATGTCACTACCTTAAGTACAAAGTTAATATGAACTGTTGACTAATTTATGTTGTTAGTACATGATGTTGGTGATGGAAATGACCTTGCCACATTATTCTCAGTCAACATCATAGGTTCTAATATCATCACCTACAACACCAGAGGTGTTTTACTTTCTCATTATCAGGAGGTGGGAAAACATAAAAGACTGGAAGGGCCATATTAACCACTTAGGATACCTTGGAGATCTAGGAGCCCCAAAAACAAGGCAGATGTTCCCTCACACTCCCTAAAGGTTACTGGGGAGATTCGGAGGCAAACAAATTTTTTGAAAACAGTTGCAAAAAACTTTTTGATATCTTTGGGGCACAAAAATGACTCGTGTGCCACACATAGCCCATGGGCTGAATTTTGCCCACTCAAAAGGATGTATAATCCTTTGCCAGAAATGACCCTCTGCTCTCTACATTGGACAAACAGGACAACAGGGATATGATTCTTCACTGATTTCCTTCCTGAAAGAAGCAGAAAGTAATTTTAATAATTTTGTTCCCACAGCAATAAAGAATATTCACAATTCAAGACTTATTAGGGCCATTTCTGCACGGAGCGAGGGAATCGCCCTGTGCCGCTACTTACCGGGTCTTATGGCTCCCCAGTCCAGTCCAGGCTGCTCCGGAGTGGTGTTGCTCATCGCTCTGCACTGCTCCAGCGTCGAATATGGCAGCTTCGACCAACCGCTGAAGCTCGCGAGCCTAAAGCCCGCCCCCGGCAGATCGCAGGCTCACATTGGTGCGAGCCTGCAAATCTGCACAAGGGAGCAGGCTCGCACTAGCGTGCTCTGTGCTTTTGAAAAATCGAAAGAAACAGGTTTTTCAAAAGCACACTGGATGACCACTTCGGGTCATTCCGGAGTGGGCTGAGGTGCAAATCTACATTAAATTGTCCGGACCCAGTCCACTCCCAGGTGCAGACGTCCTCCCTGGAGGACGGACTGCACCATTTCAAATACCCCATGCGGAAATGGCCTAGGTGTAAAATTCACACATGGTATGTTTACACAGAAAATAGTACTCCCTGTGCAGAAATTCTGCACAGCTATACTATTTTTTACACAGAAAATGCAGTTTTCTGCACAAACTAACCATTTGCCAATTTTGTGTGGAATAAATTCCTAACCACGGCACTTTCTGTGGAGAAAACAGCATTTTCTTCACTAAAATAATATTATAGAAAAGTCTGTTTTCTATAGAGAACAAGTAGGTGAAAATTTTGGATAGAATAATTCATGAGCTGTGAAGATTCTTGTCAGTCCAGCTTTCTTTTTACCAACACTCTAAGTGTTTTCCTAACACTCTAAGAAACATATTTTTGAATATTCTTTCCACCGCTGCAGGACACTCTCTACACAAGATGATAAACAGCTACAAGTCTGATATTAGAAACAGGAATACCCCAAAAATAGTTGCAGAATTCTTCTAGGTTCATCAACATTCAGTCTTGGACCTCTAAGAAGCAGACTTGAACAACAACAACCAAAATTAATGTTTGGTTAAATTAAATTAATATTGAAAAGAGAAACAACTAAAATGGGGTATAGCCACAAATATCCAATCCATTAGCATAGGTATGAACAGAGCAAATGGGTTCTTGCAACACTACATATATTAAAACATGAGTTGCCATCACAACTACACAGGTAACAAAAGGACTATCTTACCATTTGTATGTCCCAATCAATTCAATAGACAAAGATTTTTCTCTATTGGATACTGTGTTTACCTGCTTATCTATGTTTATATCAAAAACTGTCTCTCACCTCTCTTCTTTTAACTATTCTTTATGGACTTCATTAAAGTGATACCTGTCACCCCATCACCATAACAATGTTTTGCATTTTCATTACATTTCATATGTGCCTCCTCCGATTTGTATATACATCTGTCCACAGAAGCTTTATACATCTAATAAAGTGGACTGGAGTCCTTGCAAGCTTATGCTGAAATAGATCAGTCTCAAAGCGCTGCTAGATCTACTTCTTTGCACCTTTTCATTCTCAAATACTGGAGAATAATTTGAAATATGAAAGTCAACAATGAGAAGAGGTAACTTCTTGACCAAGAAGAGGGGATGATAAAAGTCCTAAATCCTCTTGTTAGTTTTGACTACAGCACTTACACATTTAATGACTGATGGCAGGGAGGGCTACTCGAATTGGGATTCCAGCAAAACGTCTGTGTATCTCCACTTAAAAACATCTGTAGTTGAATACTGAGGAAGGATGAAAGGCCTTTTGGCATTAAGCAGTATGTCTCTAGGGAACTATGAGGGTCAGTGGATTGCTGCATGTAAGGGTAATTTAGCTGTTTACTATCACCTGCATTCTACTTGTATATAAATTAAGTACTGTTACAGAAACAATGTGTGTCCTCAATAACCTCTCCACTGAAAGAAGCATACTCTGATAAGCATTTCTCTTTGGAACATTTCACCACTTGGGGAAGAATATAATGCAGACCAACAGCAATAATAACAAAGGTGATTGGATATTACAGCAACAGTGGCCTGTTTTGGAGGAAGCAGGGGGCCTATGAATGAAACAAGAAAATGAGACCCTATGGTCTGATTATGCAGTGCTACCAGCTCCTCTTTCAGCTACTTAGAGTCAAGGGGTATGTATAACTCAAGACATTATGCCATGCTATTTGATATAAGTTATAAGCATCATTTATATCCTTAATTTATTTCTCCTGAAATATTCAAGACACAGAGAGAAGTATTCTTCAGCCCCTAAAGTGCCATGTTAATCCAACCTTTTGTATGGGTTGCCAGAATTTTTTTTTTTTTAAGCAACAGACAAAAACATATTACCTATAAAATCCCACAGTAGCTCTCAAGTTTCCAGAATCACTGGAATGGTTGAAAAGAGCTTTCTCTTTTGCCACTGCTGCTTGATTTATGTCTCAAGGACATAATAGAAATCTTACTTTCATTTTCATGCTGACATAACAGCAATTTGCTAGAGAGATGATCATATAAACAAGGTGGTACAGGTCATGCCATCATCCAAGTTATATTTCCTTATACTCTAAAGTCTGCACGATTATGGTGATGGGGAATATTGTTCTGCTAAAGTGTGTGACAGTTTTCTGAAGCCTGAAATACTGAAGCAAAAATAATGCAAATAAATATGGGGAGAAGACTTTAACTGAAGCAATATGTAAAATATGGATGTCTAAAGTGTGGCCTTTCAGATGCTGTTGGGCTGCAGTTTCCATCACTGCAGTCAGCAAGGTCGATGCTAAGAAATGCTTGGAGCTGCAGTCCAAAACCATTGGAAGCCTGCACTTTTGCAAGCCGTTCTGTATTACACCTAGGCCCAGTTTATCCACTGCATTTGTGTAGTCTAGTGGGATGGACACGTCTATTGTATGCTTGTTACTATATATTGTCTTCAAGAGTTACTCTAACAATTCCTTCTTTAGAACCACAATCAGAAGAAAAGGCTGTTCCTTCAGTATAGTAGAAGTAGACAAGTAAAATTAGTGAAGGAGACTTTGAAGATAAGTGGCCTTAAGGGGGGCACCTGCCCAGTGGTCCCTGAAAAAAAAAATGGTCAAAAGAGACCTGCAAGAAATAATCGATACATATGAACACATATATGAAGTTGCAATACTTATACTACAGATCTCACCATGGAAGAAGGGGATACTTTGATGAAGGATTTGTGTCTGAGCAATGCTCTATCAAGTCCAACTGTTGCTTACCAATTTCAATGCCTTCTTTTCTCTTTTTCATGGTTCTTTTTCCCCCCTTTAAATTAGATTTGAACTGTGGAAGCACTTTGAAATAGAGAACTGTTCTTCAGTAGATCTTCAGATGGAAAATTACCCTTTGTAACCCAGGACATATCGCCATCGTACATGTTCTCAATATAATAAATAAATTAAATAAATAAATAATATTGAAAATAATGTGACAGTAACCTAATATCGATCTATTTTTATTTCCTTAGATACTCTCTGCACTACATTGACAGTCATGTTTCTTTTTTGGATTAGTAATTAATGATGATAAATTGGGTAGTCCTTATAAACACAGCAGGGAAGTAAATCTCTGCTTATCTGCGCACATACACACACAGACACACACCTCCACGTATCTGTCTATCTATCTCTTTCTCTCTCATGCACAAGAAAGAAACATTTCAAAAAAATTTCCCCCACTGGGTAAGCTTACAGGAATTTGGACATATTTTAAAGATTTTTTTTCACATTTCAAGAATTTTGCAAAAATTTATTTGCACAAATTGTTTTTACATAAAATATATAATTTTAGCAAAATAATGCTTTTAATGCAAAAATGTTTTCTTTTATGCAAAATTATACATTTTGACAAAACCTGTCTAAAATGGGGGAAAAGGGGAAAGGGGGGAATGTAGGCCAAGATGCTTTTTCATGAAAATGTAATGCAAAAGGTCTGCATGTGAAACTATACTGTGTTTTACCCCCTCCCGAGAAAAAACACTAAAAAAATGACTTATGATGGTATAAGATGGACTTATGCCATCATAGGACACTAGGAGGATGCAAACTATAGGCTTTTGGTTCACCCTTAAAACTGAATAATGCAATGGGGTAGACAATTCAAGTATGGAAAACAAATATGAACTCTCTAAAACAGAGTTATTTTGCAATATGTAGACGGTAAGCTGGGAGTGATAGCTTTCCTATTCTGTTCTGTGTAGCTGATACCATTTGTGTAACTTTCAATTCAGGTATCAGTCTAGCTGTCTTGGCCTGCATTCTCTTAGCTGCCAGTGGTACTTCCTGCAAAACATACTGACTCTAAACTGAGTCCAGAATAGATATCCAATTTCCTTGTCTTGATTATTGATCAAGTCTATAAAGAGTTGTTATTATGTGCCTTCAAGTCATTTCAAATTTATGGCAACTCTAAAGGAAACTTATAATGGGGTTTTCTTGGCAAGATTTGTTCAGAAGGGGTTTGTCTTTGCCTTTATCTGAGGCTGAGAAAGTATGACATGCCCAAAGTCACTCAATGTCTTTCCATGGCTGGACAGTGATTTGAGCCTTGTTCTCCAGAGTGCTAGTCCAACACTGAAATTGCTCCACCACACTGGCTCTTGACCCTTGGAAACAGGCAAGAAAGAGCATAGGACTGCAGGAACTCAAAGTATATTTTGACTTTTGCTTAGGTGTGTAGGTGAAGGGTCAAGTTAAAGTATTTAACCATCAAGTATCTGATGGTTTGAATCTTGTTATTAGGTCCAACTTGATCAATAGAATTCATGGGTATTACTTATATATTTACTATTCAACAATTGATCCAGTAGGCTTCCTATAGTCAGAACTAAGCAATGGGATTTGGGCCTGTAAAATGAAATCTTTGGGGGCCAAAGTTCATATTCCATACACATATACATACCTGTTCCTTTTGAGTTTGAAAATCATTTCTGTGGAATGTCTTAGAGCAGCAAAGAAGCTTTCTCTCATGAATTCTTTATAGCATGCTTTGAAAAATGAGAACAAGCATTTCATAGGGATGGTTTTTGGTGAACACTATTGATCTATTAAAACTCAACAGCTGACCTCAAATAACAATAACTTAAATGAAATAGACTTTGTTTTAGCCTGGCTTCTGAAAAGGGAACACAGGTCCTAACAGCTTCTATTTAGTTCTACAGCTATTTTTCTTCTGTTTATTCTGTAAGGCCTGCTAGCACTGATGCCTTCTGCCTCTAAAAAGGCAGATAACAATCTAGTCATGAGGTAGTTAGGTACAGATATACAGAAAGGAAAAGTGTTATAGACCCTATTTCAGAGGAAGGAACAGGCAAAACCACCTTTGAGTATTCCTTGCCTAAGGAAACCCTATGAAATTCATGGGGTTCCCATAAGTTGAGAGCTAACTTGAAGGTGTATGTGCTTGCATACATACACATGGTCTACAGCAAATGTGGTGTTGGGTACTTGCGATTGCCCCTTACAAGGGCCTTTGAGAGTCAGTGATAAGCAAAGTCGACAAGAGGAACAATAGTGCAAGGGGTGATATAAGGGAATCTGTCTTTGCAGAGGCTTGAGACAAATTTTCCTGGTTGCTTTGTGCCTCTGAACTACCCTAATAAGGCAACCTACATTCTGTGGTGTCTCCAACAAAATATTTTCCCATGTCACCTTTATGACAGCCAATAAAATAGTAGAGGACTGAAATGTTTGCCTTCCTTCTGGAATAAACAGCTCTAACAGAGAACCAGTGTGGTGTAGTGGTTTGAATATGGGACTATTACTCTGTAAACTAGGGCTAGAATACCTCCTTGGCTATGGAAACCCAGTGGGTGACCTTGGGCAAATCATATTCTCTGGGTCTCAGAGGAAGGCAAAGGCAAACCGTCTCTGAACAAGAAAACACTGTGATAGGTTTGCTTTAGGGCCACCATAAGTCAGAAACAATTTGAAGGCATACAGTAAAAACAAAACCATCTTATCTGGAATAATGAATAACCTTTTTTTTCAATTTTTGGCCATTTTCTAGATTGCATTGATATGATCCTTATACAGAATGAACATTATGCACTTGAAAGAACTACCTGTACTTTACAGGGCACTTAAAAATGCAGTATGGTCACACACACACACACACAGAGAGAGAGAGAGAGAGAGAGAGAGAGAGAGAGTCAGTTTTTTATCTAGTAGAGCCAGCATGCTTAGTGGCTTGAATGCTTAACTATGACCCAGGAGACTCAGGCCATTTCCGCACTACACTCTTATAGTGCGATTATTCCACTTTCAACATCCTATGGAATCCTGGGGTTTGCAGTTTCAGGAGGGGCCAGCCTGCAAACCCCAGGATTCCATAGGATGTTGAAAGTGGAATAATTGCGCTATAAGAGTGTAGTGCAGAAATGGCCTAAAGTTCAATTCCTGGCTCAACCATGGAAACCCACTGGGTGACCTTGGGCACATCACACATTCTCAGCACCCAGAAAACCCTGTAATAAGGCCACCTTGGGGTAGCCATATGTCAGAAGCAACTTGAAGGCACACAACAAGGTTTCAAAGAGAAGAAATTTAAATGGGGTATTATCTCCTTGTTTATCTTATTATTACTGATCCTACCCCCTTTAAAAAAAGAAGGTGTATAATGATAAAAAAAAAAAATAAGAATTTGCACTTTCTTTCCTACCACAATTTATTCTTTTTTAAAAAATAGATTTTTGCTTTTTAAATTGTCAAATAACAACAAAATATTAGCATCTATATAGAACGGGTCTGTAAGAGTCCTACAAGGATATTGACCTTGACAATGCTTTCTCTTTAACTAGAGGCATCAAAGTAGAACCTTTATTTCTTGTTTACATCAGTCCTCAACTTGGAAAGAACTTTGTTTGTGGGCATAAATTAAGCTTTGCTTGTCAAAGGAAGCTATCCTCCAATGGAACATGCTAAACACATTTGTACCATTGACCTACAAATGTAGAAAGACAGTTGACAACTCCAGGAGTGAAGATTTATCTTTTTAGTATTCCTAGAAGTCTTGTTTATTGATTTATATTATTTCTAAATATTCATATCCTGCCCTATAGCAAAAGATCTCAGGAGTGAATAGACATGCAATCAGTTTGAACAATTTAAAGCAGCTTAACTTCTAAAACATGTAAGAATATAGTGTATTAATCTAACAAGTTTAAACAGGTTAAAAGGTTAAAACAAGTTAAAAACCATGTACAGATACAGCTTGAAAGAAATAAATTAGGCTTCTAAATGCTCTGTTTAAAAAAGACATATTTTAAATTGGTACCTAAATGAAGCCAATGACATTCCACAACTGGCACAGAAGCAGAGAAGTCTCTTTCCCATGTCTTCATGCACTGTACTGGTCCCACTGGTGGAGCATCAAAGAGGACCCCTCCAGCTGACCTCAGCTCTTGAGCAGATGCAGATAGGTAGAGGGACTCCTTCCAAGTCATTTAGGGATTCGAATGTCATCACAAGGATCTTTAATTCAATTCAGTGTGTACTGACAGCAAGTAAAATTTCACAAAAACTGTTATTATCTGATTCTATATGGAACTGTGATCAGCAGTATTACTGCAGCAGCTTCTGAATTATTTTAAAGGACTGCTCCATGTGGTGTACATGATAACAGTCTAGACATTACCAGAACTATTGGAGCTAGGTTATTTCTATCCATAAATGAAGCTGGCTCAAAATACTCATGGAGCCCATTTTGGTGTTCACTGACAATAGGTATTGAAATACTCCCAAGGTTTGTAGGGGTAGTGCAACTCCTCCAGGACAGTCACTTGCCTTCTTTTTGAAGCTGGGAGCCACTAATCCAGAGAGCTTCAGGATTCAACTTTAGTTCATTGGCCTTTATCCCATGATTTGAGTGTTGGACTAGGACTGTGGAAGACCAAGGTTCAAATCCCCATTTAACCATGAAACCCACTGGGTGATCCTTGGCAAGTTATATTCTCTCAGTCTTTAAGGAAGGCAATGGAAAAGCTCCTATGAAGAAATACTGCCAAGAAAAACCCTAAGACAGAGTCACTAAAAGTCAAAATAAACTTGAAGGCACATAACAACACCAGCCCCCATAGATTAGGAGGCACTAGTCCAACACGAGCACAGCCCCATGACTCTGACAAGAAAAAGAATTGATGATCAACCATGAAATAACAAGATTAGGCACCAAATTTGGATAATAAGGGCCATTTTATTTTAACTGACCTATTTAAAGTTGGTTGGTCCAGCTGAGGCAGATGTCACCACGTGACAATTTCCTCAGCCTTCTCATGGGTGAAAAACCTTAGCCCTGAGGGCAATCCAAATTGCTTTGTTTGCTCCCTAGCCTAGCTTAACTGGAAGGCTACTTGGAGACTCCCACCTAAGCCACAGAGCTCTACAAGTGAAAGCCTGAATCCCAGGTGAACCTCAGGTAGCATCTTTCCCTGACACCCTGGGATGCAGGGCCCTAAAGAGGGGGTTCTAGAGTTCTACCTTACACCAAAAGTTTGCCAATACGTGAACAAAAAATTCTTATTCTCTCCCTCTACCTGCCAAATGACACCGCCCCAAGCCAATTATCCCTATGCCATCAGCTATGGGATAGCTGAAAAACAAAAAAACCTGGCAAAAAGTGGGGAGGGAATTCCTATCCAGCCCTGAAGCAACCAGATAAACTCATACTACACTGAGAGCTGGTCGAGCAAATAATCCAAAATGACACCTGCTGGGGTAGACTGGCATAAAGTAGCCCAAGGTCCACTTCTGGCATGTGTTGTGATTTAGCGCTAAGTGTCAATCACAGCCACACCCTAGTCTCTGACATGGAGAGCATCAAACTTTTACCTTCCTGTGCAGCGACTGCATTGCACAGGTCCGGGTAAGTATGAAATTAATTCCCTGAAATGGAGTTATTTTTATGCTAGTGACATTCACATGCTGAAGGTGGTAGTTGTGGTTGCAGCTGTTCTTCAGACTTTTGAAACACATTCATTAAAAGAGCATTGCAGAATTCATTAGGCTACAGAATGTGAAAACACTGCAGATAGACAGTTAAGGCTGTGTATGCTGTCAGATATATCCATGGTTGGGCTAAGAAAGATTGCTGGATGAGGCAAAGGACAAGATGAAGTCTTCTCTCATCTACTGCAGTCATTATTCTCCATACAAAAGCTAATCATGGATGGGAGAGGTCCTGGGCACTTTTTTTTTAATCTGGTAGAAAGGCACTACTATCACCGTCCCAGATGTCCAGCGAGTATACAGGACGTTCTCTGGTATAGATTTCCATTCTGCTCGTGCAATACAGGATCTATATTTTTATTCTTTACAACCTGTTACATGCTGTTAAATGAAGCACAGGTGTCTTCTCCACCCAGAGGTGATGACCTTGCCATGATTTCTTAGGAAAACTATCTAAAAATCCCATGATAAATTCATTTTAGGGTTGCCATAAGTCAGAAACAACAAGACACACAACAACCACCATTTTTTGTACTTGTGTTGTGACCTAGATATTAAGGATAATTGTAAAATTAAATGTCACTAGTATGATCAGCAAAAGATTTTTTTCTAGACTATCTTCTAGGTGCCAAACTTCTGTAATGTTTTGTGTTTGTTATAAAATGTCATAATGCATATGTCACATCTAATGCAATCAAATCTGTAATTTGTTTCCAGTGCTGATGGAAAAAAATATTCAAAAGTGTTTCTCAAAACACTTTCAAATGTCTAGAAAGCCTAATAAGAAGAATCATGGATTGATGAGAATCAGACTTATTACATGCAAATTTACATGTAATTTCTTATGCAGAAAATATCATTTGTTTCCTACAGAAAAAAAAATGATGTTTTAAATAAGTAAATACCATGTTCTGCACAAAAAAAGTGTGAATTCTGCCCAGGACTATTCTAAACTTACAATAGTTTTCTAAGATTTTCTCACAGGAAGAAGTAATGTGCTAAAATTACTGTTTGCTTCCTTCCAGAACTTATTTAGCAAAGAATTATACCCCTAGTTTACACATGATAGTCTATTGCTAGAATCTAATATTGGCATTATGCTCCTGCAGTTTTCTTTTTGTGTTAATGACTATACAGTTTTAAGGCATATGCAAAAAAGCTTCTCATACTTCCTTGTATGTGCCAGTTGCGTAGGGACGTGGGGGCAGGGAGATGATTCGCCCCGGGTGGCAATGTTTCTGGGGCATCCAGGTCCATAGCCACACCCCTGTGTACCCTGGCCACGCCCCCACACACCACAGCCACGCCCCTTGCACAGTGGCCACGCCCCCACCCACCTCCCCTTCATACAGACCACGCTCCACCACTGATATGTGCAGTTCTGTCAGGGCAGCATAGCTCTACTGCACCAATGAATGAAGACAATCATTACTTGACTGAAAGGAAGAAGGCCCTTGAAACACCAACTGGCTCAGGCTGCTGTGTGATGCTTCTAGCTTTCTGTTGATGCCACTTGTTAGAGCCAGAGATCCATTGTAAGTATGCTGATGGGACTTTTTGCTCCACTAGTGTTATTTTGGATCTCAGCCTATAAAAGCACAAATAGATACATGTGTAACATGATATAAATACGATAAAAATTAAAAACTTACAGCAGAGTGACACTGAAAGACAGGAGTATTGTAGATACTGATGAGCAAAGGAAAGGCTGCATAAACATGTAAGTTTTCAAATTAAAATAAAATAAACTTGCCATACTTTGTGCCTTTTGAAGCGTATGTGGGAGTTTTCCAGCATGCACTTTTACTGAAAAGAGAACTTCTGAGAATGTTTGTGATGTTACAAAGCATTGGGTGAAGCACCTTCTGATGAATACTTCAAATTATAATTGGACTGTATCGGTCTGTTGTATTCAAAAATAATTTAAATGAGATTTTCTTCCAGCATTCACATCTTTAATATTTGACCTGAAAGAATAGTGTATATGCTATGGTAGCCAATACAAATGTTTTCTTTAAATGCAAAATAGCTTGTCACATTCAAAACATATATCTATTCTTAATTTTGCTTTTTTAAAACAAGATTTAGATATTAGTTAAGAATTCAGAATGGTTATCTCTTGAATGATGTGGAATTTGGTGAATGAAGCAGTCAAAAAAAAACTTTTGTGACTCAATATCTCAAATCACAATTGCCTGGGATAGTTGAATACACTAGACCGTGTTCTTACATACATTCCCTCTGGTATTTAAATCAGAATCTTTTTCCTGCTTATCTCAAAAGTGTTCTTTTTTGTATCTGTAGGCAGCTTCATACATGCATATGAAATAGAAGTCTGCTATTTTCCCGTCCTTCTTTCAATAATATATATGCACATACTTCGGGGAGTTCTGAGTCATACACTAAATGTGGAACTGAAAAGGTGTCCACAGCAAAGACTGAAAACAAAGCTTTAAAAATTTTGTTTTGATTATAGCTGTATCCGGAAGCACCTTGCATACAAACAGATATGTGTTTTACCATGGTAAGTCTGGTCTGAAATTGTTGAACACAAGGGGAATCAGTTTTTATTATGCAGATATAACACGCAATGGCTCAAGTCCTAACTTTATTTCCACAAATAAGATCTTTACATTCACAGCAGGGTTTCTGTGAGTGGAACTCCCCTTCCCTAACTGAAATCTCCTTCTAGTCAAATCATGAGGAGTGAGGAGCCAAGATAATGTCTTTTTTATCCTTCATTTAAACAAGCAACAGTCTATATGCTGGAGGTAAAGAGCAGGAGTGCTAATTGCATTCATACCCTATTTATGAGTTCGTACTGGATGTCTCAGCCAATTTTTCGGGGGTTTTCCATGCCACCTATTCAATGTCACAGCTTTCTGGTGACTCCCCAAACCTCTCTGTTGAACTCTTCCAACCTAAGAACTGTCAGAGATCATTGGAGACATGGTAGTCAGCTTCTGTAAACCTCCTTTTACAATTTCATCTGTCTTTCGATGTTTGAAATGAAATCTAACATTTCACACCGGGGCACTATTTGTGTGCAGCCTAGTGAATTTGTATCTCTATTTTAGACTCCTATTTTATGCAAAAATCTGAAAGGCAAATGGCTTTGAGATTACTACCCATGAAATTACTTTCCCCAACCCACCCCAGGAGATTATCATACCACCTAACAGAAAAAAGAGAAGAAGAAATATTTAGAGATGGCACATTAGAAGAAATGGTAGAGCAGAATGATGTGTAAAAGATGCCTCAGGTTTAATTAAAAAGAAAAGTATCTGCTAGATTGGTTGCTGTTGTTATTGTTGTTTATATACTTTTAAGTCATTTCTGACATGGCAACCCTAAAGAGAAGCTACCAGAAAGTTTGTTCAGATTTGTTCGGGGGGGGGGGGGGTGTGCCTTTGCCTTCCTTGATAGGTATGACAAGCCAAAATAATAATATACTTCTAGAAAAAAATGTGATAATTAAAACAAATTAAAATATAATTTAGATCATCTCATTAAGGAAAAATGTTGTAGGATATGGCAGTTGGAAGACAGACCTCTGATGAAATACCTTTCTTGGACCTGTAGCTCTTTTGATACAAACATATTTCTTGACTAGCATAGTAGGCATATGGCTGCAACATACAACTTATTTACTGCTGTTTAAACCTGTGGGACGAGTACGCAGCAACATTTCATCATAGCAAATATATGAAAAGTCAAGTGATATTATTATTATTTTTTAAAAACCCAAAAGCTAGGCTCTCACTCCCCATCTGTTAATGGCGAATTGGCTGGGTGTGAGCAAATTCTGATAATTATAAAAGAGATCACAGGAGCTGAAATAGATTTATCTTCTAGACTTTCAATTTTGTTTATATTTAAGGTGTAACTCTGCTGAAATATTTAGAATTAATTACGTGTTTGTAAGTTCTGAAGGAGAAGTTATTGCTTATAGGTAGAAATAACCCAAGTTCCCTTTGGACTTAAAGTGGAACAATTAAGTATGGACTTTGACTTATTTAAATAAACTGATACACTATATGATAGGTAAAAAATAATGTATATCTAATAAATCCACACAGAAAGAAATGTGTTTATTAATCCCTGACAAAACTGCTCAGCATCACTAGGGCCAAACAGCCATTAGTCACATACATAACTCAGTGCTCTTTTCTACTTTTCTGTCCCCAACTTTTCTTCTTTATGTTCCTGTTCTCCACCCCGCCAATCTTGGATCTTCATTTGACCTGGATCAGTTTGCTTGCATTGCTATTATTGCTGTTCCTTCTCTTCCTTCTTTCCTCACTCGTTTTCTTCTCTCATTAGTCTCACTAGTCTAGTGCTGACCAAACACAAGACAAAGGAAGTAGTGTTAATTTCAGTGGGGCTTACTTCACGGCAACAGCCTGCAAGATTAAATGGTTCTGAAAAAGGACCTTTACCCTATCCCCTTCCCACATATACTAACTGCCCCTTGCCCATTCAGTTTAAAAAATAAAATTACATCATCATCATCAGCCACCCAGCCAAGGAAAAGAAAAAAGGAGCACATACTAGGCATCAGAGACTTTCACTGTCACAGTCTGCATCTATGCACACAAATGTAAACTTATACATATTTAGAATCAATAACAAGGAAGCTGAGTTATACTGCAATAGAACTCATGTCCTTAAAACAGCAGAAACTCTAGCATTTAAGGCTTTTGTAGCTTGGTCCTCCTTAGCCCTACCCCAACTTATTAACCACAGTTTAGCTGAAATCTTAACACTTCCTCGGCCATTTCTGCACTAGACTGTTATTGTGCTATTATTCCACTTTCAATATCTTATGGAATCCTGGAGTTTGCAGTTTAGGGAGGGAACTCAAGGGACATAGATACAAACTACAAACAAAACAAAGACTGCTCTTCCTGCTGGAAAAAAAAATGGAGAAAACTGCTTTGGCAAGAACATGCTGCTGTTCTGTAGCTCAGTTCTAAAAGTCATTCAAAAGGATGATTCACAGATTTGCATTATTGAAAGTGTTGTATATATTGTAATATGATTTAAAAAGGAGTGAAAGAGATCTTTGTAGGGGAATTATAGAATAACAAACATGTTTCAAAACAATTCAGAACATTTACTACTGGATCACTATGATGAAAATGAGAGTACATAAGTTATCTTTGTTAATTTTAACTGTACCTTTAATTTTGCTCCGCATGAAAACCATGGTCAGCTGGTGGATCCACCCCTAAGGGCAATGGCAAATCCACTCCTAATTTTAGCACCATCCCTCCCACAGTTTGTGGCAACAGAAGCTGTCCCAGTTCTTGACCCTATGCCTTTAGAGGTTTGGCACTGGCATATCTCCTATTCCACTCAGGGAGGGTGGTGGTAAGGTCAAGAGCGCATTCACCTCCCTCACAGTGGTGGATCCCCTGGCCACCTGGATCAAACCCCTGCTTGTTTAAGGCCAGAGTTAAGGCTATTTCATTGTGACTCAAACTCAAAGACAGGAAATACGAAATTAAGCCTTATTTCTTTATATGAATTCACCCTAATAAGAAAAGACATGACATTGTGCTTGCTTACAGTTTAGTCACAAGGCACCCACACTTTGCCATGATACTTTGTGTCAATATCTAGGCAAGATCTGGGCAAGATGAAGTATCTAGAACCAAAGAAGATGTTGCAAAATGAATTGGTCCTTTCTTGCTTTATGAAGCATCCAGCTCCTTACTAAAGCCATACCACTCCCTCTGCCTTTCACTGGAAGTGATTTGCCCTCCCTGCCCATTGGCTGGAAGACAACACTGGTGCACCCTTCGATAGCACAGTTTCTGCATCATGTTGGAATGCACTCATCTGTATAAAGCAACATGGGCAAGGTGCTGGCCTCATTTCTCACTGACAGCCCCTATCTGTTGTTCCTAGTATAGCACGGGTTATTCTAGTTGCCCTTGGAGGGTTGTGTTGAAATTTTTGTTTGCACCCTGATTGGCCTGGGACACAGTTTCCACACACCCCTCCTTGTATTCTAATTGGCAACTTAGTTGCTTAGCATTTATTGGTACTACTAGCTGGGTGCAGGTTCTCAAGTAGGTGATAAATACTTCCTTGATTAGTTCATGAGGCACCAGTTGGTTAAGGAATCTGTACCAAATACCTCTCATTGCCAGCCCACTTCAGAGTAGAAATGAGATGATTGCTTATCTCAGGCAGGATGTTATCTCAAGACTAGTAACCAGAAGCATCTGTTTGGTCTCATCTAGACACCCTCTCCCCAATTGTCCTTCATGGGGACCAGGTGAAAATGAATCATGGTACCTCAGCATTCACATTTCTGAACCAAGAACTAATTTCCCAATAAGAGGTGCCCCTTCATTGGGCTTCCCAAAGGGAAATGCCTGCTCATAACTTATACCCATGTAACAATTTCTATAATCAACAAAAGTGTGGCCTTTTTTTTTACACCAACATTTTTGTGTGCCATTGTCTTTAAAGACAGGAGGAAGTCATCCTGACAGTTTATCACTAGTTGTTGCATATAACTGTAGCTATGGGTTAAAGTGGGAATGGGAAATATGTGGCCCTTGAGATGGTTGTTGGACAGCAAGTACCATAATGCCTTGCAATTGGCTAAACTGGTTAGAACTGATGGGAGGTAAAGTTGAACAACATCTGAAGGTCTACATGATCCTCACTCCTGCATTAACCAGTAAAAGAGGGATCTTCCTACCACTCCTCACCCTACTCCATGGGCTGGAATTGTGCATTGTGTGTCCATGCAGGTATTGTTGAACTGCAACTCCCACAATTCTCTGCCACTGACTATATTGACTGGAATTGCTGAGAAGCACAGTTTAACAGCATCCAGAGGAACATGTTAGGCCATCCTTGCCCTAAACTATCCTTATAGTGACATTTCACAATTACAAACCATGGCATTTCACAGGACTTGTGTGTCTGTTTGATAAAGTTAGTATTCTGTCAGAGATGATGTTGTAATAATGATTCTCCACAATGGTCATAATAGGTTATGTTGCAATTTGAAATTAACATACTATTGAAACTGCCAAATTGTTTCTTAAGTAGTAGTAATCTTGGATAAAAGTTTTGAAGAGAAGTGACCTGCAGAAATTTCCTCACTCTGGTCACTCTGAAGTACTATGCTTCTCAAAACTGTCTGCCGTGAAAAACATGCTTCTATTATCTTTTCCTCCTTGATACTTTTCAAAAATAATGTGATACACCAGTGTTTCTAAAAATGAGTTTGTGGAAGAGTACACTTTGTTATATAATTGAAAGTGTCATGAATTTTTCAGCTAGATTTGATGCACAATAAACCAGAACAGCTCCTCTAAAGTTACTGTGTTCTAATCTTTCAGGTCAGTGATCTACAAACCAGGGATTCTTTAAGTGTTGAGGACTAGAGTTTGAATAACTTTGTAATTATATGAAAACTATGCTAAGCACACTTACTCAGAAACAACTCCCAGTGAGACCACCATGATCCAGAACACACGGACTCATTCAGATCCTTCCTCCTAAAAAATGCATAGTTTGGCACACAAACTTGAACTTGGGAAAAAAAGTATGGAAAAGTTTACTTGGTTATTTTATGCTAATGAAGAAGTATTTCTCTGTGTTTATTATAGCTCCAAAAACGTGAAGCCTAGATAATTGAAACTTATTATGCATACTAGAGAACCACAGAATGTGTACATAGAGGGATTTGTTCTTAAACACAATAAATAAATTTGTGCTGTTGTTATGTTTTGTCAAGTTGGTTTTGGCTTTTGACAATTTTATGAGTGAGATATTTTCAAGAGACCATGCTGTCGATCAGCATAAATCATCCTGAGACCTGTAGTGCTATATTAGGTAATTAGGTGCCAGATCTCCTTAACTACTACACAACTGTTATTTGAGACAGTGGCTCCTAACAAAGGAAGACATTCTACAAAAGTCATCTTTCTCCCCTCAAGCCCCTGGTAACAACTGATCAAGACCAAAGGAAACTGCAAGATAAACAACAGGGGAGAAAGGTTGCATCCAAGCAGAACATCAGCTGGCAACACAGGAAGGAAGCAGAACAGTGAGACTACAGTTACAGCACCTGCAGCTCCAGTACAAAAATGTGCACAACAGAAGATCCAGGATAGCAGAATCAAAGTAGAAGAAGACTACCTGAGTTATTAGAAAGGTAAGTGATATGATAAGAAGAGCTTCTCAGTAGATGGTAGGAAAGACCACTGAAATAGAGTGGAGACTAAAGAATTAATAAGTAATGAAAGCTGGATGGTTCTACTACTAAAGAATAAAGGTTGATGCACCAAGATATGATTAGTGACTTACAGTGAAGGAAGTTCCATAAATGTTACACTGCCCTATTCATAAGTGGGACAAAAAGCTTTTGAATTACTACCACGCTTAGAGGTTTAGTTCTCTTTTGCTGTGATTCTATGTACACTTATTTGTATACAGAATCATCAAACTCAGTGGTGATACTTCTGAGTAGACATTCATAAAGCCAGAAATAGTAGAATCTTTAAACTCTGTTATAGCTATGAAATGCAGTGACACAGAATCTTTGAGAACAGAAATATTAAATGAGAAATCCCCAAGTATTAGCAACTGCCAAAAATACAGCACAAGACTTTGCCCATGAGATAATTCAGTACAAAATCATACATCGTTTGTGGTAAGGAGGAAGGTTTCTAGGGGAGGAAGAACTGCCATAGTTTATTTTACTTCAATAAGAGGACATCTATTGAAGAGAAGGAAGGACCACAGACACAATTTCTTTCAGTTTCACAGAATTATCCGCGATTCCCTTATGATGAATTGTCTTGTAAAGAGCAATCATAAAAAGGACATCCAGGGGAAAGGAGATCCACAATAAACCTGACAATGAATATATTATTCTTGCTGCACATCAATTTATAGATGTAGGAGGTGACCCATAATTCATTACTGTACCTCAGTCTGGATAATGCTACAGGAGAACACATTTCACCTCCCACTTCTCAATGCATTTTTTTTTTCCAAATATAGCACTGTAGATGTACAACAAAGGATCCAACTAGCTTCCCACATCAGCACAGGAAAGCTTTATCATTTATACCTAGAGGCATTTTTTTAAAAAAAAGGTAGCTGTCTATTATGATAGTGGAGCAGAAATCTCTTTAGTCCCATAATTAGATTCAGAAGATGACATAAGCCTGTGAGTTGCACGTTATTATCAGGCTTAAGTTAAGAGGTTGGCAGAGGATAGGAAAGCATGACTGGAAAGTAGGCAAACATTTTGACATAAAAAAATAAAACGTAGGCACATTCCATGGAGGTTGCTGAAAAAAGTACATGTGCGGAAAGTGATTCATACTTGGTGCTAGTCTCTCTGCTGAAGAAACAACCTCACACCTTAAATTGAACAATAACCTGTCTTTTTGCATTTGTAAGATGTGAGTCTAAATGTAGGTCTTCCTTATCTATGTATATCATTTTCTTAGGCAGTAGCTTAAGAAGAGAATGATCCTGAAAAATTCTATGCAGTTGGGGATCATACGCACAACCAAAGGAATCTGAATTTTCTACTGCAACCTGAAGCTGAAGAGACAAAGAGCTTTTCAATCTGAAATCAGCCTGCCCATTCTATCAATGAATCTCCCAACTGTTGAATGCCTAGAAGAAAAAGTAATCCAATGATAGCATGATTTGGCAAAGTCAGTGTCAGGCATAGCTTGCTTTGGCAAGACCAGTGTTAGGCATATAAGCATAGCTCCCAAAAGCTATGAAGCTAAAAAAATCCTTTTTTTTTTTTTTTTTGGTATCTAAGTTTTCATTGATCTGTGTGAGTCCATCCATCAAATGCAATCTTCTTCTGAGGTCCTGCTCTACATGCCAGCAACAATACAGTTACATCTGGTAGGACCAGAGAACAGAACAGTTTTGTGGTATTGTTTCAATTATAGAACTCCCTCTCAAAGGGGATCAGGTTGATCCTTTCTCTGACATCATTGAAGTGAAATATTCATATATTTTTTTATTCCACCAGCCTTTTAGTATATTTTTAATTTTGCCTATTTAATTTGTTTTTCTCACCTTTCAATGTTCTTTAGTTTCAGTTCTAATTTCTTGAAGAAATTGACTAATTTCTTAATCCATTCAGTTTAGATCAAGTGGGTAAAGCATAGTGCCCCGCACATGCTGTTCCCCCTCCTCACTCTTACCCTGCTGGCTTTCAAGCTCTGATATGGATCGCTGTGGCTATTTCTTACTGATGGGAAGTGGGAGGGAAGAAGGAAACAATTTAGGGGATGAAGATTTAGCTCGTCTAGTCTCTTGGAGGGAAGAAATGAGGGTGTTGAGGGTGTGCTCCCTAGATAGAGTGCACCATCCTTTTCTTTCCTCTTAGAAGAAAGACAGCTATGCCTTCCTCCTCTGAATTGCCTTTCCTACCTGTGAAGGGGGAGGTTATTGACAGGGCACAAAGGGTTAAAGATCAACTTCCTGTACTCTATCCACATATATATATATATATATATATATATATATATATATATGAGAGTGCATGTAGGCCATATTTACATGTATGTAAGCCACTAACACGATTCTACCCTTTCTGAAAAATAAGGTAAGAGACAGGGAAAAAATGAATGTGAGAGAGGATGATATGGAAGTATTTGTTCATTCCTATATGTAGATCATGATAGGTTCCCCTTAGGATTGCCATAAGTCAGAAATGACTCAAAGACACACAACAACAATGTGCAGACAAAATGAAGAAAATGTGACTTGGGTTAGACATTGCTTTAGAGCTGAAAAGTAAAAATAATGTAGGAATTTGAAATGTACTTTTTAAAAAGTGGAAAAGGTATTGCAGCTTATAATGCATATCTGTAATCAGACTTTCAGATGCCTTGAAAATATAAAGAGTTGACTACATGCACAAGTTGTAGTAACTCTAAGACTAAAGCAGGACTTGTATTTAGGATGAAAGTCAAGAAGCTGAGAGATTAAGTTTGTTTGTACAGTTGGACTAACATCTCAACCAGATGTCTACACACTGTAGACTGACATCCTAAGCTAAGTGAGAACTGAGCTTGGAAATGTCCATTTTGGGGTTAAAACTTCCAGAATCCTCCAACTTGTTGAGAAAGAGTGCAAGATTTTTTGTCTGTTTGTTTATTTAAGTGGAAATATGAAATGTAATAGAGGTCACCAGAATAAAAGCTTGCACATGGGCACAAACATGTGTTCAAAGGAATGGGCAAACACTTTTTTTTTCTGGCTTAACCAAAGAAATGTGGATTCCTGAAATAAATAAAGGAGTATTTGGTACTCTCTATGTGAATGTCAGTTATGTTAATTGTAGTTCAACTCATCCGAGAAGTTCCACTCCCAGTTGTTAGTCATTAGTGATGTAAGTCTTCCCTGTTCTAAACTATAATTTATCACTGTAAAGCTGTTTCTTCATTCTTTCCTGATTATCTTGAATTAGTTATGCATAAACTGTTTCCATGAGGTAGTATTTATTTTCAGAGCATGGTCTGACTATGCAAACTCTAATATATCTGTTTGGCAAGACATAGTGAGTTTCTGTTAGAACTCTTCTTAAAGTAGCATGGAAGGATTAGAACCTGTTAGTTATTAACAGAAAGCTAACCTCTGCACTTCCAAATGCAATTACAGTTTGTTAAACTAAGTGGCCTTAAATTCCAACAGCAGGTCTTTTAGGAGTTTACCAGTAATTATGACAGAAACAATCTCATGCAAAACATTTGTATTTACTGGGGAAGAATATTGCCTTGTGCAGTCAACATTACATTCCAAATACCAATACTGCATATATTTGGGAAACTACCGGCCCCAAACATCCTGGCAGAGTCTACTGTTAATGTATAGCCTGCTTCCCTTCAGGAAAATGGCCTCACATTCCAAGCAAAACAGGGCAGTTGATATTAACATTTCCTACAATACCGTAGCACATCTGTTGATAAGGTATGGTCCTCCCAAAGTTCTTGGATTGTAAAGTTGTTATAGAAAGTAGCTATAGCCAGGATTTTGGTATGGAATGCTGGAAACCAGTGTCCCATCTTTGCCTTGTCAGTGACATTATGAGAAAATGAAATTGTCTAGACCCATCATCCTGAATCTGCTTAAAGCAGTGGCCAGTGTTCCAAATAAAACCACCAGAGTCTACTGATGACCATCCAAAGAGCACAGTGTTTGGGATCCTTCAAACATGGAATTTCCTCTGCAGAAATACTGACTATTTCTAGCAATAGATACACTGGAATAGGTTTCTTTTATGGTTGTTACTTTCACATCATTTGCTATATCAAATCAGTTTCAAGACAGATTTTATTATATTTCTATATATCCCACTGTGAACACACATATACACAAAGAATAAATCATAATTATTTGCATACTGCAAAAAAGAAGATACGCAAGAAATTCTATTTATTTCTTTATATACATGCTGTTGTGTCCTGTCTCACAGAGTATATAAACTACCATGGCTGAACACTGCAAAACTTAATGTTTGGCCGTAAACCATAGCTGGCATAATCATGCACAGAAAGGCAGAATTTGTCGCAGACTTGAAAGAAAGAGAGAAGGATACTATGGAAAAATCAAGCTTCCTCCAGTTATATTTAAATGCCAAAAGCTGAGAAGGAGAAGATATAATGCTCCAAGAAGTAGGATTCTGAATGTAACTTCCGAAATCTGGCACTCAAAATCTGGCATTGTTCTGTGCTATCCACTGGAACTACTTTTTTTTTAAAGTTAGACAATTTGTATTTATACAGTATTAGTATTTAAATACACTTTCTCATCAAAGTTCACATTTCTAAGATCATCTTGATACTTTTTTTGAGGTGTGAAGAATACCAGAACAGTCAGGAAGAATGAAAGCCAGATGATAAAAAAGTTCCCATTTACATCAATCTACAAAGTACAAAGTAGGATAGCTTCAAGCCAGAATTCCATACTCAAGGATTCATGCAATGTACTGATGTCCTTACCTGCTGCCCTTTACTATTACTCTCTATTAAATTTCTCCTTCAGAATATTTTAGCAACATCTATTTACTCTCTGAGAGCCAGCATGGTGTAGTGGTTTGAGCATTGGACAATGACTCTGGAGACCAGGATTCAAATCTCTGCTCAGCCACAGAAACCTACTGGGTGATCTTGGGCAAGTCACACTCTCTCAGTCTCAGAAGAAGACAAAGACAAGTCCTCTCTGAACAAATCTTGCCAAGAAAACCTCAAAATAGGATTGCTTTAGGGTAGCCTTAAGTTGGAAACAACTTGAAGACCCACAACAACTACTTACACTTATGCTATCTAATCTTTAGAAGTACAGTCAGCCCTCCACATTTGCAGGTTTCACTTTTGCCGATTTGATTGTTCACCAATTGTTTGCTGTCAACTCTGCTCCCTCCCTATGCAATTTTTAATAGGAACTGCAAGCCTCGTGAGACTGAGAAACTGTGAACAAGGCTTGTAAGTCCCTATTAAAAATAGTGTGGGGCAGCAGTGGAGGTGGCAGTAAGCCCCACCAGCCCCCCACTTCTGCTTTGTGAAGGAACCCTCGTGCCCCAAAGGAATTCATGGTGGGTTGAATATGGTGATCATACTTTTGCGTGTGTGTTAAGTATGGTTTTGGAGGGCCTAGAGTTATTCACAGTTTTTCCACTTTCACAGGGTTCCTATGAGCCTTACCCTAGCGAATGTAAAGGGATGACTTTATACAGAGGATTTACTAGGACTACCTATAACAAAATGTCTGCTGCAGATAAGCATCTGCAAAGTCAAAAGTAGTACCAAAACTGTCTGTTGGGCATGGGAAACTTTTGACCCTCCGGAAGTTTTGAACTACATTCAAAAGAACCCACTGGACACACTGGTTGGATTTCTGCGAGTTGAAGTCCAAAACATCTGAAGAGTCAAAGATCTTTCCTCCTCAATCTACACCTCTTTGCACATCTCTCAACACATCATCTTCCAACTCATTGGTTATTATTGTCAAAGCTGGTTAAGATGTATATATCAGTAACATTCAGACTAGGTAGAAAGAACAATGTTCTTTTCAGGTAAAATAAACAAGACATGAAACATTATGCCTAAAAAACATCTAAACATGTGTTACATATTGAGGAACAGCCAATTTACAAATCAAAACTCTGAACTCTCTGGAATATTATGGCATAGCTGAAGAATTCCTTTGATAGTGGCAGTCTTGACATATGCCCGTTACCTGGCCTGGGCTTCCTTCCAGATTGCTGAAATGATGATTGAGCTTCTGGGAAAATGCCTCAGTTATGAAATAAAGGCTGGCAGCAGTGCTAAATATAGAGTACTTGTTCATAACTGGCTGGAATGACAGTTTTTAGACAAAAATGCCTATGGCAGTTAGACTCTACCCTGTCACAGTCAATAGTGAACCCATAATCTGGCCTCCCTGCCAACAGTCTCCTTAATCTCACAAATATTTCTTATTCCTATTTTTTGTACATTGTCCATTTCAGATTGCAGTATGTTGTACTATTGAAGTGCATCCTTATGACTTTGTGCTGAATTCTCTCCCAATACAAAAACGCCCAGAATAAAAGATGAAACAAAATGGGGGGGGGGGGCATGTACAAATAGTATATGTCATTCAGCATACAATGTCATGGGCAGTTTTTGAAAAGAGGAACAATAAAAAGTTTCAGAATAACATTACTGGCATGAGGGGCAAAGGGGGGAAATACCCTTCAAATACTGGAGTGCAATCCATTCTGGCATAAGTCTCATTGAATTCAATGGAGCTTGTACTCAGGTAAGTAATCATGGGCAAACCACAGACCATGTGTCACATGAGGTGATTGGCTTCACTCTGTGTAATAACAGGAAGCTGAGGAGGCTCCTTCTACTTTTTCCCACAAGTTGGCTATCAGTAGGACTGCAGAGAAAATATCACTGTTCAGCAGTGGCAAGACAACATTTCTTACCTGTGTTGCTTGAAAGGGGAGTAGGCTTGTTGCTGCTGCTAATTTTATTCCTCTCAGCCCTGGGACTCAAGATGCCTTTTAGAAGTTAAAATAGATATAGCTGAAAGTACACATCATATGAAAGTTAAAATTAACTATCAATAGAATTAAAACAATGTAAAGACATCCACTGAAAACAAAAGCAACAAAAATATACAATAGAGCATGTTATGAAAGGCCTTTTGCCATGAGCGATCAGCCCTCAAAGGCCTATTGTAACAAAAAAAAAGTTTTATCTACCTACAGAGGAAAAACAAGGAGGTTCCAGTCTAACTTCTCTAGGAAGGAGCTTTCAGTGTCAGGGAACAACCACACGGTAGGCTCTCTCCTGTATTCCCACCACATGGACCTGTGAGGGTGATGGCACAGAGAGAAAGAAAGTGGTTGTGCCTTTCCTTCTTCCTTCTCTGTTGCATTGTGCTTTTTTAAAAAACACAGACATACTTCACTGGTGGCTTTTCATTTATTTCCAATGATCTCTATGTATCACACATAATCTTAGAAGCTCTTATGATACGGGATGGTAATAATGGCAATATGATAAATCATAAAAGATCCTAAAAAATCTAGAAGAACAATTATTAAAAGGGAGCACAATTTAATTCAACAGTTTGTATCTGAGACCCATGTTAGGACAAATTTGAATCCTAATCAAAGGAGTGGTCATAGAATTATAATACCTTAATTTTCACTGGAGAAAGGGATGCTGTATGTTCCAGATTAATTTTAAAAACAAACCAACAGACAAGTGATTTAAAGTAATTAATATCAGCACCCTGGTTCTAATCTCCAGATCTGAATATGTGTGAAATTGGTATTGGCATGGTCCCTGGACCCTTGGGGGCTGCCTACCCCTGTATCTGATCATCCTTAAACTGTATTTGATGTTCATGCACCAAATGCCTATGGGAAAATCAGTGGTGTAGCTAAAGCTTTTGCCACCCTGGGATGGTCCCTGAGTTTGCCAGCACTCTCAGGTGAGGCAGGACCTATTCAAAATACCAAATAAAAACTGCTCAATTGGCATTAGGTGATTGGGACCTGGGCATGTGCACTCAGAGGGGCATTCTGCATGCCCTCAGAGGCGCACCAGTATTCCCACAGTAGTGAGGGACCTCCCTCCCTCCCTCCTTCCTCAGAGGCTTGGCTGGGCTGGGCTTGTCCCCATTCTCAGAAAGGGGGGAAGATGGGTGTCTCTCCTCTCCTCTCAGGGTTCCTCCTGTCCTCTTCTCTCCTCTCCTCTCCTCTCCTCTCCTCTCCTTTCCTCTCTTCCTATTAACCCTCCCTCCTTCTCTGCCCAACCTGGAGGTCTGCCGGTGTTGGTGCTGCTGCTTTGGCTGGAAACAGGTTTGACTCTGGATTGGGAGAGAGAGAGAGGGAGGGGAGGGGGAAATGGACAGCCCCCTTTGCCAGGGTGGCACACCCTCTCCAGCAGACCTCTCCAGGAGGCTCCAGTGCCCATCTAGCCACTGGGCACCTGTCAGCATGCAGACGGTGGCCCAGTACCACCCCCAAAAACGTGCTGCCCAGGGTGCACCGCCCCCTTCCCTTGCCTCAGTATGCCACTGGGAAAGATGGAAAAATCTCAGAAGAAAGCTTGGATTTTTTAAAAAAAAAAAAACACAAACTGCTCATTCTTGGGGGTGGAATTCTTGGCGATGCTGTGTAAAAATATTCCATGCTTTGGGATTTGAAACAAGCCTCTCCCTTCAGACAGGAGCTGTCAGAAGATGATAGCATGAACCTTTATACAAAGCCATGAATGCCTCAACAAAAATCCTACATGCCTGCATCCCTGAGTTAATCCAATAACCAAGTCCAATTAATATTATGCACGGCAGTTTTTGTGTTCATAGTTCTGAGCAGCATTCCTGTAAAAAAATACCTTTTTTCTTACAATTGAGCTTCGTTAAACTTAATGCTTCATTAAACTTAAATCTTACTTCTGAGTAGACATCTATAGGATTCTTTTGTAAATCTGCATACTTGTGAAACAATCCTGTGCATGTGATCAGTAGCACTTACTTCTGATCAAACCTGCACAAAATTGAGCTATATACGTCCTTAGTATGGAATGAAGTTTTCTGTGAATGGTTCCATTATCTCTATAATATACTCTCCAAAGAGTTACTTTGTTGAATGGCAGGGGGATATGTGGTTGAGAGATTTAAAAAAACAGATATTGATTTTTATCAAGAGAGGTTTTTCTTTCTTTCGTTTAGCTTACTGCTTAGAATTCATATTGAGGTCTCAACAACACTTTCCTATTTCCTGTGTCTCACTTTATGAATGTTTAGTTGCTTATTTTTTTAAAAGACTACACTAATGGAATTTATCCTATAAAAGAACCAACAACATTACTTGAACTGTCTGGGAAATTAATTTTGGTAATGTAGATTTCGTCTGTGTACAATAGAATATTTTAGATTGCCAGTGATTTTTTTTTTTTAAATAAACATTATGGGAACATTTGCAATCAAGCCACAAAATAACCATGCCTTATTGTACTCACTATGTTTTCTTGTGTGAGAGCAGTTTATCCTTCCCATATAAACACTTCTTCCTGACTGTAATTGGAGTTGAAATTTTTGCTAAAAGTAGGCTTTTATAGTGTGCATGTTTGTGTGTCTGTGTGTGTCTGTGTGTTTTCTTATAGTTATAATAATTATAGTTATAATAGTATATGAGGAAAAAATGGAGTTTTAAGCTGTTGTTGTTTATATGTCACCTTTCTCTCAATAATAGAACATGACAAAAACATTTTTAAAAGAATACACAACTAGAGACCAAGATAGATAGATAGATAGATAGATAGATAGACACACAGACAGATAAACAGATAGATACAAACACATACATACAAACACATTTTTCTCTAACTATAATAAGCACATGGGGAAAACACTGACCAATATGAACTGTCACTGGACTTTTGGAAATAGGTCCCATGACTGCAGCTGGAGTGACGGATTCATTCTGAGGTCCATCAGCTCTAAAAACTTGTTACAGAGAGCTGGAAATTTTCTGATAGAGTTTCAGGATTGTGAAAGTCTACAGAGTTAAGAGAATGAAAAACCTGATACTACCATGTGCATCATGTTGGATATAGGCATTGATGCAAGCAACAGAAAAAAGTTCCATTGAAATCAGCTAAACTATTTATCAGTGCATGTTATTCCCATTGATTTCCATGAGTCATGTGCAATGCCAGTTTCCTCTATATTGAATCTCATGTGAATAACAGTGATGTATGCAAGTGTGTGCATTATCATGAAAGTGAAGATTAAGAACAATGTATAGAAAATTTATGTCCCCAAAACACATAGAATCATAGAGTGGAACGGGGCCTCATGCGCAATCGAGTTTAACCCCCTGTTCAATGAAAGATCTCCAGCGAAAGCATCCTTAGTAGGTAACTGTCCAGCCTCTTTCTGAAGACATCCAGAGAATATCATGCCATCTCTCTTGGCAATTGGTTCCTTTGCCATTCTTAGTGTCAAGAAGTTTTGTCTTATGTTAGGCCCTATGGGTGTGCATTTGAAATACTAGAAAATTCTGCTATTTTTGCTAAAAAATCAAAAACAGAAATGGCTTTCTCTCTGAAAGCCAGATCTCAACATCACTGTTGTGTGAGTCAGGCCAGCTATTTATAGCAGGGTTCTAGGAACCGCTGATGCTTAGGAGATTATATGAAAGCTTTTGTCCCAAAGGGACTGGGTACAATATTGCATGATATCAGCTGAAGATTAGAGTATGAAGAAATATGGTAAGTGGAACTGTGAAGCTCAGCCCCAGTTTTCATCACAGGATGCTGTTTTCACAGCTTGGCACAAAATATTGTCAAACCTGATATTAGCATACACTAATAAACCAATAACACTAAAATGACAAAGCATCAACATGGCCATATCATGACAACATCAATATAACAATATCGCACACTAATGAAGACTGATTGCACAGTAACTTACAAGCTAACATTCCCTAGCATGCCTGGTCACATCCAGTTGTACGAATATTGTGGAAGCCATCACGGCCTAGGGTTTCACACAACATCTAATGTTAAACAAATAACATTAAGAGGGACCTCCCCAACTGGTTACAAAACAGCATAAAGCTAATTTTCTTATCAATCCACCCTCCAGACTAAGAAATGAGACGTTGGGCCCTTTCCACACCAGGTAATTAGAACAGGGCAATGTGTCCTCACACGGAGGTCATCTGCACCTTGGAGTGGAGTAGGAGCGAACTACTTACCGGAGATCCACACCTCAGTCTGCTCCAAGACAACCCCAAATGGTCTTCCAGCGTGTTTTTGAAAGACCGGAAAAAACAGGTCTTTATTTTCCTGGAACACACCATTGTGTTCCTGCTCTCTTGTGCATCTGTGGAGGGTGGACTTTAGGCGTGGCGAGCTTCAGTGGTTGGTCAGGACTCACGACCAACCGGAAGCTGCCATTTTGGAAGCCGGAGCAGTGCGGATCTACAGACCTCGCACTGCTCGGATTCGCCCTGGACCAAGGAGGAGCCCTGCAGAAGGGCTTCAGGGACAGTCTGTGTTGCTTCGGACCCCAGAAGAAGCGGTGAGTAATGGCACGGAGCGATTCCCTCACCTCGTGTGGAAAGGGCCTTTATGCATATATGTATATTTTTTAACTTAAATAGTAATCAATTTCTCAATCAGTGTATCTATAATTTATTTAATAAAGTACATACAGAAATTTTCTTAATCTCATAATTACAGACTATCCATTCTCATGGATAGTTAACTATAACTACACTTGCTGACCCCTTTTCTCTATACTTCCCACTTTGAGACACTTGTTGGCAGATTTCTCGATCGGATTTTCCTCTTAAATCATAATTGATCCCAATGGAGTATACAAGTAATCTAACAATGGTTGCCAAATCTTTAGATATTTACTATCTGATGTATTTTCTATCCTACAGGTGAGCTTATCTATCCCAGCAACTTCTGCCAACTTCACTAACCACTCTATCTCAGGTGGTACTGACTCTTTTTTCCAATATCTAGCCAGAATAATTCTTGCAGCCAGATTAATCATATGCCAGATTAATCTGCCAAATTTTTCTTCCACTTCCTTATCCAAATATGAAATGCCCAGTAAGAAGAATTCCGGTTTTAAATCAATTTTAACATGGAGTATTTTTTGAATTCTGGAGCATATCATCCTCCAAAATTTTTTAACCTTATGGCACCCCCACCATTGATGAAAAAATGTACCAGTCTCTTTGTCGCACTTCCAACATCTCTTCTTTGCACACTTAAACATTTTGGCAATTCTTATGGGTGGAAGGTACCACCTAAACCACATTTTCAATGCATTCTCTTGCAGAATACAGGAACAGGTAAATTTGGTGCAATTTTTCCACACTTTCTCCCAATCTTCCAACTATATATTATGTCCTAAGTCTCATGCCCAGTTAATCATATATTCTTTAGTGGTTTTGTTACCCTGATTTCTGGGGTTCTGAAGGTCAGGGCTGTCCGACAGTGGAATATGCTACCATGGAGTGTAGTGGAGTCTCCTTCTTTGGAGGTTTTTAAGCAAAGGCTGGATGGCCATCTGTCGGGAGTGCTTTGAGGGTGTTCCTGTATGGCAGGGGGTTGGACTGGATGGCCCGTGTGGTCTCTTCCAACTCTACATTTCTATGATTCTATGATTCTATGTTATAATTAAGAGGGTATGACCCCACTGAATGTCACATGATTCAAGTGCTGGCTTGTGTTTGTGTTTGCTATGCCTCAGGCTCCTGCCTTGTGCTCTGTGGTGGAGGTAGAGATGACACTGGGGTAGACTTGTGGAATTCAAACGTCCTTTGAAATGGCCCCAAAGTAATTGGTTACTTTTGAAAAAGGAGGAAAATATAAAAAAAATTTTGCATGAAACCATAACTAACCTAGTGTTTCTGGGTGGACACTATTTAGGTGTATGTTTTGCAAAATTTAACCCCATGAAGCCTATAAGTTAAAGAAATAAGCATATTTTTAAAGTGAAAAAAGCTGTATGTTTTTGTGTAAGAAATACAAGCTTATGTCTAGTTTTGGGCATTCAGTCACCTAATTCAAAACAAAGGAGATATGAGAAAAATCTAAGTATAAACTCTGATGGAAAAAATAGTAATACTCAAATGAGCTGAGTATAGAAAAATAGGAGAAAAAAAGTGTATGGCATTAGTACAATGGTGTTTCTTTGGCTATACTGTTGCTCACAAGTTGGGAGCCCAGGCAATCAGAAGATGACAAGAGGGACCTCCAAACAGATACAGGTTAGCTGACAAATGACAAAGAACCCTTAATCCTTCTTTCTAACAGAAAGGGAGACATGCCTGTTCCACCATTACATTTGGGGGCCTCAGAACTATACCTTTAATTAGTTACTTTAAAAAGTAATTTTCCAAACTATAGCTGCCCCACCATGTCCACTCCCCCAGTCTTTCTAAACTCAGCAAGAAGAGCATAAGGTTTATCAGAACATGTTTAGAATCTCCCTCATGACCGGGATTCCTGAAAGATCTATACATAGTTTCTATTTAGAAATCCTGGGACTAAAATATTTAAGTTTTGCAATACTTTCTGATCCAGTTTCCCTGTAGTTAATTGCCCAGAATGTTGATTAATGTTCAAGCACTGGTCAAGACCAAAGGAAAGAACTCCTTTTCTATAGTATTAAATAGCTGGTTGACATAACCCCAAAACATTCAGGAGAAGCCCTGGTAAGCTGATCACCTAACTATCACAAATTGTAAAATGACACTTTTGCATAACTGCCGAAGTCTTAATATCTGAGATGATTATCAGGAGTTTGATCTTTGGTCTCTTGCTGGAGATGTGAGATCTTGAGGTGCCTAAAGACCTGAGCAGGCACTATGATATGATTGCACAGAAGAGAAGCAGTGCAGATGCTCACATCAGACTTATCCCCATGTCAGTTGTTCTGGTTCCTTTTCACAGTCCATGCATTAGAGAGGAAGGATGGAAGAGGAGGGTTTTCCCTGCATTCTTAAGAGACTCACTGTTTTTCCTTTACCTATAAAGTATCTTGCAGCTTTGCATAGGTCAGAGATGGTCCAGATTCCAAAGAATGTTACTTTGTTGCTGTTAATAGAGATGAGCATCTATTGTCTGGCTTTTACTCAGTCCCTTCATGGCCCAAAAATAGTGTGGTCTCTACCTGCATCACCTTCCTTTGAGACCACTCTTAAACATCAACTTAAGCAAGCTTCTCAAGAAAGAAGTTTTCTTCTCCTGTATTATTTTTAGAAGTCTTGCCTGATAAAGAAACCAATGGATTTTAAAGGTCAGTATAATACATGTTGTGCTTTCTGGGTGGCCTAATAAATGTATCACTGTAATATGTATTTTATATTGTGTTGTATGTCGTCCTACCTGCAAGTAATTCAGAAACCTGCTTGCTCTGGTTTCCCATAGCAGAAGGAGCTTACACACGTAGGCTGGCTTCTCCCTCCATAGCAACCTCTAGACCATAGATGCAAGACTACAAGTTCCATTCATGTCATTGTAATTGCTGAAGGCATAACATCTGACCAAGGCTTAACTGAGGCATAGGCATATCTCAGATGTTGCTGGACTGCAATTCATATCAATGCTAGGCAACATAGTCAATGGGGTGAAATATAATAATTAGTCAAACAATATTGGAAGACCAGAAGTTGCCTGTCTCCAGCTTAGCCAACTAGGACATTTTCAACCCCTTCAAGCTCACTGTGTGGGAATGTTCTCGGGCTTTGCAGGAAATGAAAGATAAAAGAAGCAGACAGGTATGGGCTGCAAAGAAATGATAAAGGAGACAGAAAAGACAACCCACAGGGAAAGCACAAGAGGAAGCTCAAAAGAGAATCAAGGGGAATAGACTTGTTAAAAAACACATGTTCCTGAAGCTCCAAAATGAAACTGAGTTTTGAAAATTTATCTCATTCAATTCTAAGTTTAGTGCTTTATTAGTTTAGTGATTAGTGATATGATGGTTAACAGGAATGATTATGAAATAGTGTATTTCTTGTGGGTATTCATGGGCATAATTAGTGTCTTTTAAGTTTATCTTGTAGTGTTGTCAGTTATTGATAAAGCTTTTTGAAAACAAAATAAAAAAAAATGAAATGATTTGACTTCATGTTTTTTCTCCAAGTCTAGCAAACAAGAAGTGGCTCAGCACACACCTTCCAATACAGTGCCTCACCCTGAGATTCCTTCCTCTTGCCCTTAGGACTAGATAAGAGTGTTAAGGATAAGAGTGTTCAGGACCAGGATGAGACCTTAAGATCTGATAGTCTTAAAATTACATAATCTTCTGACCCATACTATAAAATGTGAGATATTGGGTATGATCCAGAAAAAATCTGAATCTTATTATTTTAGTGCGTAAGACTTAATCATGTCCTTATAATTTACTTTTGAATTCAGTGGGACTTAAAGGTGTTGTTGTTGTTGTTATCCAACCTTTTTCCTAATAATGGAACTTTAGATTACGCATTCATAACTTCCCAACAGGATTCTGGTCAATGATATTGCAGAGTAGACAAATAGGCAGACATTAGGGCAGTTAGCATCATTGTTCTTTTCAAAATTCTAGGGTAGGGTTGAGAAATATTACTATGGTTCTGCCAAATATTTCACTTTCATAGTGTCATCCGCCTCCAGGGAAAGGGAGAAATTTTCTAAAGGGAATGGGAGAAATTGATGGATTTGGGGGCAGAGAAAGGAGTTATACTAGTAGGCAGCAGAAAAAGAGCCACTATTTCAAGCAACACTGGAGAGCAAGCAATCTAGATTGCAGTGGTGTTCCTACACACTGCCTCAAGGGAACTAATGCTATGATTTGACACAGTTTTGTTCCCAAGGATATTGCTGGGCACCAAGACGGCTGCCTTCATTGTCTAATTGGGGCAGCCATCTTATCTCTCCTACTATTTCAGGGCCACTGTGTCATGACGTATCATTGCCATTCTGTGGGAAATAATAGAAATAAAGATTGCTGGTTTGCGAATTGCAGCTGGACTGCTACCTACAATGTCAGCAAATCTTTTGTTGTTGTTAAAGAAAAGACAGCGAATGTTTGGCTCATGAAATTTGATAAAAATAGAGTACAGATAAATTTACAGAGGAACAAAAAGGAAGTTCTTAATTAGACATCTACTTCCTAATGTCTATTAAAAGGAGAAAAAATTAGCTATTGAGTACTCAGTAGCATAGAATCATCAGTTAAACAGAGAGAAAACAAAGTTTCAGTGTTTCATCTAAGCCATGTCCATGATAGAATCAGCTTCTCTCTGGGTATCCAGTACAAACTTCAATATAAATGGGATATGATTATGATATGATTCTATCTTTCTGATATTTGAAGGACAAAGTTATTCACTGAGCAACATATTATTAAATTGGCCTATTAGAATAGCATTGGACAAGTTCTTGAAAGTCTCACACAGAGAGCTCTTTGACCTCAGTAAACTACAAATCCCAGAATTCCACAGGATGTTGAACATGGAATAATAGCACTACAGCAGTGTAGTGCAGAAAGGCTCTTAATGTCTTCATGCAGGAACCTCTGAAAATTCATGAATTGAAATATAACTGAATGGTAGTGGAGAGAAGTGACAGAACGTTGGATCAGAAGAGACCCAGCTTCTCTCAGGCCAAATCTATCAAGTGTTAAGGTCATTGGGTGACCTTGAGTCAGCTACTATCTTTCACTCTGATGTTTCTCACAGATTTCTTGTGAGGAAGAGAATAATAAAGGTGGGCAACTGTCAGAAGTTAGGAGACCATATTAGATCTCCATGGGCCTTGTGGGGGAGTGCCCTCGTCTACCAAAAAAACATGTAAAAGAATCCCAAATATTCTGTTGTGTTTTTGGGAGGTGCATGGGCCATTTTGGGATCAGGAGAGGCCCTTTTTAAACGAAGAACGATCAGAAGGCCATGTTCAGATCATTTCCTTTAAAAAAAAAAAAAAGGCCTATCTCAGGCTCCAAACAGCCCGGGGCACCAAAACATGACAAAACATCTCCTCTTCCCCACCATTGCAGATCCCATAAAAATGGCCACACTTTCCCTGTCCCTGTGGTACAAGAACCAGGTACATCAGCTTGAACTTCTAGGAAGAAAAGTGAGATATAAATGTAATAACTGAAACAAACAAACAAACAAACAAATTAAATAAGCTACCATTTATAATGCAAATTTAAATCTATTAGCTTTTTGGGTAATCATGGACTGATCTTTATTTAGACCAGAAATCCTCAAACCCTTGGGAGAAACACCTCACATAATATCACCTTTTCACAGTCTGTATCCACCAACTGGTGAAAGAACCAGTAAACAATAAATACAACTAGAATAAATATAACTGTCTATAACTAGACACTGGAAAGGTGCAAATTGTATCAAGGTAAATATCCAAGTTTTCCATTCAGCTGATTCTATGCCAGCTTACAGATACCTATTAACCTCATTGCCTTCACAAGGTCATTAATCCAAATTCTTCTTAAGGAAATTACGTGGAATCATTTCCAGTTGAGAGTTGATCAGCAATCACATATGGGTAAATCTCACTGGTAAATTGGTTCAAAGACTCAACAGCTTTACAGCAGGGATTGCAATGTTGTGACCTATGAATAACATTGGATCCTTTGGGAAGTTCTTCAGGCCTCCATCCTAAAAGTCTCCAGCAGCAACTCTTTTCTAGAATGTGTATATGGCTTTGTTTTGTTTTTCATTTAAAAAAAAATTAGAAATGACTGTTCCAGGAGATACAACCTGCTTCAGTTTCCAAGGTAGTAAAATTGTCCCCTGAATCTGCTGAAGTTTCCTACCTCTGCTTTAAAATGTTGAAAGCTGATGGAGCAAAATGGCCACTGTGTTATATAAAAAAAATAATAATAATAAACAACCTCTTTAGAATGCCTTTTGACTACAATTAGCAGAATCAATTCCTGCTTTCATTGTTTAGATTGGTAAGCTTTGTTTTGCATTTGAATACCTAAGTATTCTATATGAATGCTATTTCATTGCTATGTAGAATCCATTTATACCTTTTATGGTCTTTGGTAAACAATAGAACCTTAAGAATGATTATAATTTTCTTAGCACAATAAGCCTCAAAGGCAAATAAGAAATGTTTTAGGCCTATTCTGGCTAATGAAAGTAGCACATCAACAGCAGCACATAGCAATAGGAGGATTTTAGAGGGTAACCAAGGGGATGGGATTAAAAATCACAATGAATTTGGGGGGGAGTTCATCATAGAAAGTAATCAAAAAATAAAGGGGATAAAATAAAAGTTTTATCTGACATCCTGCAGATTTAAAAATTAGACAGTGAAATACTCTTGGGAAACATCCCTTACAATGTTTCCCAGATCCCTGAAAATGAATAGATTTTGCTTACTCTCTCCTCCATCCAAAATTACTGCATTTTTCTGAAATGCTTTTTGTCCCATTATCTACCAAAGTACAGGACTTAGCTATTAGCTCTATATGTGCAATGCTCTTTTTGCCTTAGCGGGACCAATTGCAGCTTCAGGCTATTGGTGTGATAGGAAGCTGATTTATGTAGTGACACAACTGGTCTATTCAGCTTACTATTATGTATACTGGATGGCAGCGCCCTGTAAACATAAAAAGAAATCATGTAGCACCTTTGAGATTAACTGAGATAAAGATATTTCCAATAGAAATTTTTGTGGATTCCAATCCACTTCATCAGATGCTTCATGAAGTGGATTGGAGTCCATGAAAGCTTATGCTAGAAATGTCCTTGTCTCAGTCACAAATGTGCTACAGGATTCCTTTATATGGATTTAAATTGCAACAGACCAACATAACCATCTCTTCTATCTAGAGACAGTTTTGCCCCTAACTTTAGACAGTGATATTAAATTACTGAATTTTTCTTATTCCCACTTTGTTGTTAACTGACATCAAGTCAGCTTTGACCTATGGAGACCCTATGAATGAGAAACTTTCAAGTCAACCTAACCTCAACAGCCCTGTTCAAGTCTTGCAGATTCAGAGACATGCCATCCTTGACTGAATCTATCCACCTGCAATGCAGTCTGCATTCAGGGATATAGCTGATGGGGACATGCAGATTCCAGTGACAGTTCCCAGGCTGCTAAATTTCCTTCTGAGTAAGAATGTAATTCTTCATAAAGTTTCTTCATGAAGATAGCAATGAACAATTCCATAAATTTTCTTCCTGTGGTAAGAAAGTCTTCAGAAACCATGTAGTTTCTGAAGGCTATCTGGAATTCAAGGGTTATTCTATGCAAAATTTGCACATGGTTGTTTTGCTCAGAGAGCAGTATTTTCTGTGCAGGAAACAGCATTTTCTGTGTGGAAAACAATATTTCAGTGGAAAAATACTAATTACCATACATAAAATTCTGTTTTCTGTGCAAAATGCTGTTTTCTATGCAAATAAACAATTTGCACATTCTATGCAGAATAAACCACAAATTACAGCTTTTTTTCTGTAAATGAAATAACATTTTATGTGCAGTAATAAATAATTCTGTGTTGGAATATTATTTTCCATGGAGAAAATATTATTTCCTGCACAGAAAAATGCTGTTTTCTGCTCAAAGCAACTATATGGCCATCTGTCGGAATTGCTCTGAGGGTGTTCCTGCATGGCGGGGGGTTGGACTGGATGGTCCCTGTGGTCTCTTCCAACTCTACATTTCTATGATTCTATGATTCTATATGCAAATTTTGTGCCAAATAAGTCCCAAACTACAAAGATTCTTACGAGCCCATGCTTCTTCTAGTCAGGGCTTCTCAACACTCAAAAACATGTTTTTCAATCATTTTTGAACACCTTTTAATATTCTCTCCATCACTATCTTTGAAGGAGCCTAGGCCATTTCTGCACTAGACTGTTAAAGGGCTATTATATTCACTTTCAACATCCTATCAACATCCATCTGAGGCCCCTCCCTGGATTGTAAATCCCAGGATTCTGTAGGATGTTGAAAGTGGAATAATAGCACTATAATTGTCTAGTGTCAAAATGGCCCTAGATTGGCCTCTTTCCTGTTGTCTTCCACCAGCAGATTGTTATAGGCTGAGCACTAATTTGGTTTATATTTTGCAAAAATTAAGCCCTTGAAGCCTGAAGATTAAGGAAATGTGTGTCTTTTTAGAGGATAAAGTAGGTTGTTTGCCTGTCAGACAACATAACATTAAGAGTACAGGCTTGCTGTCTAGCTGCAGGCATGATGACATCTAATTCATGACAAAGTCTTATAGAGAAATGTTAAATCAACCACTGGGCGATAATGAAGGGACTGAGGAAAAAAATTTACCACAATTGTATGGATTAATAGTAACATGCAATGGCTAATGAACTCATCTGTAAACAGGCCAATGCAATCTGATGTCAGTCAGGCAGACATGGCCAATAACATCACTAAGTAGCCTCAGATAATGGTGCAGTAATATCTCATATTTGATTGGATGACAAAATCTTTGTTTATGTTACTCAGGTCTAGTTAAATCCATCTCTGATTGGCCAGATAGAGACTAAAGATAGTGTAAAAACAGCACTTGAGAAACCAGAATCAGGCTGTTAGAATTATGAAAAGTGCCTCTATAAAATAGAAGAACTTATTTTTAGCAGGTACTAACTGAAGGTAAAAATGATCACCTAGCAAACAGTGACCCAAACATTCATTCCTTTCTCATTTTTCTTCTCATCTTTCCTGGTTATATTTAGTTTCAAGAGCCAGAACCAGAATGGGACCCTTGAGCAGTTTCTGGAAAACAACGACCCCACCATAGTCCATCATGATACATGCCCTGGGCTCCCTCATCCAGTGAAACTGGCTTTCTCTGAGAACTGGCATTTTAATTTTTCAGTTCCTTGAGTGAGACTACATTATTGATACTGTGAGAAATTATTTTGGCCACTGTTCACCATGGTTAATACTGTCACAGAAAGCTCATTCTGAGTATTGTGCATGTTGGTGGAGTGCATGTGGTGGTCATTTTTGACTTAGAAGTTCAGGAAATCATATTTCTGCAGTAGCTGCTCTGAGAGTTTGATTACTTAGATCCACAGACTGAGCCATAAAGACTGTAGACCTGGAAACTTTCAAAACATGTGCAAATAAAAATCAATAACACATTTTGCCTGGGGTATCCCAAAGGCAACACAGAACTGTTATGCTTTGAAATGTTTTCAGAAGAGAAAACAAAATCATACTTCTCATAAGATAAGTACTCTAGTATCCTTGGTAGCAAAGGTTCGAAGAAATAGAAGAAACAGCGATGAGTCTCCATGTTGACCTAAACTAAAATCAGGCAGACTTTAGTCATTTTCTATTAAAGAAGAAGTCATCATCTTACTGCCCCAGCTCTACTTTTTGAGAGGAATCTCAGAAAAGAGTCCTGTACAAATAGGTTGACACTCCAACAACAGGAAATGGAATGTTTTTGCATATGCTGCTTCTGTTAAAAGCATAAATATTAACAAGATACAAGAGAATCAGATATATAAAGCATATCCCTCTAATGTATTAATAATGTTTTCAATTTAATAAATGTATCCCTCAAGCATTTCCAATTAAGTTCATATTTACTTACGATGGATGCTTCATATCCTCATTCAAACTATTAGTCATCATAGTTTGTGCACCAGGACTCAGGTGAAGTTCACATGAAACAAAATATCAAACTGTGTGTTATTCTGATTAAAGAGGAACATTTTCTAACAATGATAGAATGTAGTTTTCACCTCCAGCCATCTTCTTCTATTTCATTGACCAGTATCGTTCCATTTTTTATTCTGTCAAAGCAATGAATGTTTTTTTTATCATCATCATCATCATCATCATTATCACCATCATCATCTTAAAAATGTTTTTACACTTTAAGTATATAAATTATTTTTAAAAAATATAACAATGTAGTTTTTTAAAAAGTCTTCACAATAAAGTCTGATTACTCAGCTTAAGGCTCTTTCCCTCTCTTTTTAACACAAACTAGTCACCTTGGTCAGTTAGAACAGTATGGGTTGTCAAGTGTAGGGGACCAGAAATTCTTCCCTCCAATGTCCCAGGGACTGGTATATATTTGTATTCTTTGACTACAATTGATTTTTTTTAATTATTATTATTGGCAGGACCCTTGCCAGGTACCAGCAGCAGATGGGTCATCTATAGTCCACCACTTTGAGTAACACTGAGATAGAATACACAGTTTCTGCACACATTGAAATGTAGACTACCAATGTCTCCAGAAGCAACAGAACATACTTATAACTTATTTCTTAGATATTTATATCCTGTAACATAATGGTATGTCATTCCTTCCAGGAACATTCTATAGGAAAAAAACAGAGCTCAGAAAAAAACTGGAAAAATTATATCTGGCCCTACAGTTCCCAGAATCTCTCATCCAGCATGGTCATCCAGAAAAAAGAGAATTTTTCCAAGCACTGGGGAAACAAGCCATTTCTGCCACCTCCACATCCACCCAGGAAGGACCCCATCAGAGGTGGGGAGACAGCAACAGGCCAGCTCGGGCAGGAGGATGAGGGGGTTGGCTTTTTTGTGCCCCCTGACATTGGTGCCCATGGCACATGCCTCATTTGCCCCACCTTAGATATGCCTCTGGATGGAATCATGGCAGTTAAAGTTGAATAATAGTACTATGACTGTCTAGTAAGGATAAGCCCTTAGAGTTCTCTGGCTGAAAATGATAAATACCTTTTTCTAAACTGCATATTTGATTCCATAGGATAGAACTCTGGCAGTTCAAGTAGAATCATAGTGCTATACCTGTGTGGTGTGAAAGGGCCCCAGGTGAATCTACTTAGTTATACATATCCAACAAACTGATTGATCCTCCCAGCTTGTTCATTAGAGTTCCATTGTGATCCCAGTTGCCAAGACATCACAGCTTTTCATTTGTATGGTTATCCATATAATGCCAAGTTGCCATTAATGTAAAAGAGAGAGAGGAGAGAGAGAGAGAGAGAGAAAAAAAGCAACCCATAAATCTTGGTTATTTACTTATAACTCTTACTGCAGATTACCATATGCATATAAATATGTGTAGAAAAGATGGAATCTGCATGTTTTCACAATCTATGATTTTTTTTTTTGAGGTATCAAACAATTTCTATGATGCACTACTTTCTGCAATACACAAGGCCCAACCTCATCTGTTTACTCATTCATTCATTAGCTCATTCACACAGAGATCTTGAGATCAAGGGTCTATATGGGTATACCCTAGCTATTTACACACAGTATTTGAAAAATAACTGATATTGTTTACATACCAGTGTTCCTAAGAAAGAGAGAGGCCACTACAAATATTGGATGTGATACAAAATTTCTGTGAAACTCTAGTCAAATATATGGAGAGCAGGGACATTAGAACCTAGGAGAAAAAAAAAATAGATCTGAACTTGGATGAACTTTGTGGCTAGTGCCCATCTCTTATCAAAACTAATTAATCTAAATGCTAATTTAATTTGATATGCCAACACCGTGCTCTGGGAAATATAGCAGTTGAGCTAGTTTTTAAGCTGCCAATTGTCTGTATAATTAGGCTATGTTCAACAGATAGATTGTTCATTTGCGAATGTAACCTTGTTTCTACCAAAATTTGATGACATTCTGCCATCCTTTATCAAACTGAATGACTTCTTGTCCCCTTACATTTTCACGCATTGCCGACAGATTACCCAATGGATGCATTGCTACATAACTAGGAGATGGAGTGGGGAAAGACAAGAGAAAGAGGGAAAATGAATTATAGTCTTATGTCTGCCTCTATAGTTCAACTGGGCTAACTCTAAGTACATAAAATTGTTACTTTCCCTTTATAATTTAAACCTCTATTATTTTCTCATAAGGTGCCCCTGAATCCTTACAGTATCAAAGTATTTATTTAAATAAATCTCCCAGAAATTATCTAAATAAATCAAAGTTAATTAAAGCAAGGCATTATTCAAAGTATAAAGCTTCATCCATACATGCTCAAAATTCAAAATTCAGAAAACAGCTTAGTGTTGCCAGAGTGGATATGAGATGAGGCTCCTGTAACTTTAATACTTAACAGATCCTTAATGGATCATGGAGCAACTTTGTCAGGCAGGTGCCAGGTCCTCCTTAAGGTTCAACTTTCATCGCAGTCATCATCTCCTGAAACAGCTATTGCCTCTTTAGTGGAGTCCGGCAGTGGGGCATGGAGCAGTGGGGCATGTCTTCTTGACAGCTCCATCCTATATCCAACCTGACAACAGAGAGTTCTGAGATACCATTTTATGTATGATAATCATCTTCTGAAAGGAATATTTGTTTGTCCTTTATGCTATTGTATATCAGAAAACTCACTGAAGACATTATGATTTTGTTCCAGGACCCTTAAACAGCAGAAAGTAAACATATACCTTTTTTGCCTTGTGACAAGATATAAAGAGGAGCAACATAAATTTAGAGAGAAACCAAGACAAATAAAGGGTAAATCCTGTAAGGGAAAATAAAGAAGAGAAACTTGAGAGGTACCAGAAATAACTGGAATTAGGTGAAGGGAGGAAGTAAGATTAGAAGAAAAGTAATGTATAGAATAGAGAGAAAGGACAAGATTGAAAAGAAGAAGCACAAAGAGGAGAAGAAGAGTTGTAAATAATAAAAGTGATATATGGTATTATAAAACATGTCTATATGAATGTTAACATGAACGTTATTAAGATTACAATGTAAAAATGTACATATTGAAAACGATACTTAAGATAACAGGATTAAGAAAAAATGTAATGAGTGTTATTTTAATGATTGATTGAAGGTTAATTAAAAATAATTTAAAAAGAAAAGAATGGATTGCAACCACTGACTTATTTCAAAAAGATCCTTTCTTTTGTTTGCAATGCTCAATGTGGGCTTAAACACAAGTTTCCATTAATTGAATGAGTCTACAATAGTTGGAACACACGATTGGATTTAAAGATATGTTTCTTCCTCTAAAATAGGGATGGAAAATATGTGGTCTTTGGAATGTTGAACTACGGCCCTTTTCACATGTGGGAGGCGAAAACACGCTAAAACGGAGCTTACCGGCAGCCGGGTAAGTCCGTCGCCACGCGGAGCAGCGCGAGCTCGCTGCTCCACAGTCCTCCGGCATCCCAGATGGCAGCTTCCAGTTGGTGGAGGCTCTCCACCAACCGGAGAAGCTCGCCAGCCGGAAGCCCGCCCCCGGCAGATCTGCAGGCACGCACTTGCACGCGCCTGCAAATCCACTTTGGAGCCGGGCAACGGAGCGGCACGGGGCTGCACACTCCGTGCTTTCTAAAAACCTCGAAAAAGAGGTTTTTAAAAAACACACACACCGGCTAGTTCCGGCCGCTCCTGAGTGGATTCTGGTGTGGAACTACAAAAAGTAGTCCATGCCAGTCCACTCTACAGTGTAGAAGACCTCAGTGACAGGTCCCTCTGCACCGTTTCAGAAGCCCGGTATGGAAATGGCCTACAAGTCTCATCAGCCCTAGCCAGCATAGCCAGTGGCAAAGAATGATGGAAACTGTAATCCAACAATATCTGAAGGGCTGCATATTTCCTATCTCTGCTCCAAAATATGAGAAGACATATGAGATGCTGTCATCCATTAGGCCAATGATCCATCTTGGTGAAGTAATACTGATTAGATGCACATGCCTAAATACAAATAAACCTGAGATAGCAGGGCCCAACCTCAGCCATCCAGCACCCCTTCTCTAAGAAAGAGATATGGAATGTTCTACTCATGCAGAATTACATACATTAGAATTGAAAAGATACATATTTGCTAACACTTTTCTTACTAGAAAAAAGGATGAACTGTTTCTTTTATTAATTCACAGATTCTTGCCTATCTTTATTTTTCACAAACTTTATTCTTTTTTCTTTGCCACTGGCATTATTTTTCATGCCAGAGGCACACTGGCAAAACTTGAAACAACCACCTTTGTTTAACTTTCCTTGTCAGCAAAAATGAAGTATCACTCCAGGAAAAAAAATGCTAGAATTTATGTGATGGTTTAGTGGCATAATATTCACCACTATGTGAACATGGTACTAATACCGCACATTAGTTTTTGAAGGCAAAACATTGCCCTGGAGAATAAAAACAGTGGGCAGATACAGCAATGTGGAATTATATTAAAATGTCCATGAAAGAAAGAATTGGGAAAGCAGGATAAAAGGGATCAGATCAAGTATATGAAAGTTATGATACACTGAATCTTAAGATGACAATTTAAACACCTTCACATTACAAAATACATTTTACATATGCATTAACACATTTTTTAAAAAATATATGGGGAGAGCCAAGAATAGAAATAAGAAATTCAAGGATTTTAAAACAGACAGGAAAAGATTGTGTTGGGGGGGGGGGGGGAGAGTGAGAGAGAGCTTCTGAACAGACAAGAGACATTCATATCAGATGTAACCAGAGCTCAGAACATTTAAATAATAAGAATAAGAATAATAAAATGCATTTTTTACAGTCATGAATTGCTTACTCATTTCCCAGAAGCAATAAAATTGATATTTATATTTTACACACAGATCTAAATGTTACAAGCCACTGGACTGTGATATAAAATATACTTTTCTTCTTTCCATCAGTTGTTATCTCCATTCCTGCACAAAGCAACAGTATGAGGGACAGTGTGTGCCAGCACTTTAACCATCTGATATTCTTCCTCCACCATTTAGTGAGGCCCAAAACCTAAAATTAAAAAATATATAAGATATCTATAAGCTGAATATGTCATACATAAAGCAGGATTAAACTTAGAGGAAGGAGGCATGAAAATTGGATAAAGGAACATCAGCAATTTAAAATATGCAGATGACACCATACTACTAGCAGAAAAGAGCAACGACTTTGAACAATTCCTGAGGAAAGTCAAGCACAAAAGTGCAAAGGTGAGTTTACAGCTGAAAATGAAGAAAGTTGACCACAGATTATTTAAATACTTTTAAAGCAGACAATGAAGACATTAAAATATTTCAACATTTTCCACACCTTGGCTCAGTCATTAATAAGAATGGAGGCTAGGGTTCAGAAATCAGAAGAAGGCTAGGACTTGGAAGGGCAGCTTACAAGATCTTGAAGTGTAAGGACATATCATTGAATGCAGATGTTAGGATTGTCAGATGTTAGGAACTGCCATCACAATTCCAATTTCTATGTATGTTTTTGAAAGCTGGACACTAAATAAAGCTGATAGAAAGAAAACTCATTTGAACTGTGGTGTTGGAAAAGAGTTCTGTGGAAAACATGGACTACTAAAAAAACAAATAGGTCTTAGAGCAAATCAAGCTTCAATTTTCCCTAGAGGCCAAGATGACTAAACTGAGACTGTCATACTTCGGCCATATCATAAGAAGACATGATCCACTAGAATAGGCAATTGATGATCTACCATGGACTTGTTGGAGTTTGCAACCTCTGCATGCCTATACACACTGGTAGTTAGATTGCATGTCACTCTCTAGGAGTTTGAGCAGAGGATGCTCATCATTATTTCCTGTTTGTGTGTTTGTTCACACCCACTCTTTTCCTGCATCATGTAGCATTACCTTTGTTTTCTGGGTGTCATCTGCCTGCTTTCTCTCTCTCTCTCTCTCTCTTCCTGTCGGCCCTCAATGAAGCATGTGTTATGAGAGCTCTCTGTAGGTGAAATGTTCCAACTCTCTTGATATAATGTAGCACCTTTGGGGTTTTTTTTCCACTTATCTCAAAAAGATGAACCTGTGTTGATTATGGTAAACTATTTCTGAGTAAAACTACTCTACATAACTTATGAATGGAGTGGAGTGGGCTAGTGAACTTTTCAAACTTTGTCTAGCACATCTATACTGTGTGTGAAAGATCCAATACAATCTCTCAGAATTACCAATAGAAATAACAAGACTAGACACAGTGCACTGGGTTAAATAAGGGCCAATTGATTAACCTAGAACCTATTTAAACTGTTACAAACCTGGAACGGAGCAAAAGAGGGAAGCGACCTAAAACAGGTTCAGATGAGGCCAGGTTCAGCCTTCCCTTGGTTGAAACACCTCAACTCTGAGGGCAATCCAACAATTGAGTTGCTCTCTGGTGTCCATTCACTGGAAGTAAACCCAGCACACTCCCAACCAAGTCCCTGGACTTTTTAAGCGAGAGCAAACCCCCAGGTCAGGGATAGACTTCTCTTCTACTCTCCAGGTCACTTAACTTAGAGAGGCAGCTCCAAAATCCTACCTTTCATCAAAAACTCCTCACCCACATTTTTTTCTCATTTCCTATGAAGCACTTAAAAGAAATTTGCTGACCAATCCATATCAGTTTACAGGCCTGCTGTTCTGTAGATATCATCCAAAAGGCAATTGTTCCAATCCTTGCACAGGGAAGACCCACATCAATCCTGTGTTCACCTCGGGCCATGTTTCTAAGTCCTACTGATTTTAAGCTGCATTGCCAGACTCACCTGGTCCATGATGTCTGACCTACAAGCCTTGACACAGAGATACAGTGTTACCCTGATTTCTGGGGTCCCGGGAAGGATACCTCAATGTGCTCAAAATAATGGGGAATGGGAATTAGCTAGAGCACTAGTTAGCAATGCGAGAGGCAGGGCAACATAGCGAGATCTTTTACCCAATGTTTACGGGGTCAGGCCGAGTCAGGACCAAGACACAAGAAAGCTCAAATTATGTTCTTTTATTTGTGCAGTCACAGCAAACTTACACACTCACTCACTTGAAATTAAGAAATACTACACAATTGCACAGTCATGCACGCAGTCCTAAGAAAATAAAGAGAAGAAAATAGATAGGGGATTTTCAGGAGGATTTTCGGGGAAATACTACACCTGATCCTGTAGCCCGGTAGACGGAAAGAAGCTTGGGAGTGTAGATTCTCAGCACTTGGAGGCTGAGGGGAGGCTCGTCAAACGGAGTGGCAACAAGTCAGGAGGCAAGTCACGAGCGATCCGATGAGATGCTCAAAATCAGGGGTTCTTATAGGGGAAAATGTGCCTGTAGGCTAGTCCGTTCCTGGGGAAAACAATGGGTTTCGGGCTGTAGACAAAGCCTCCAAAAGGTCAGTACTTTAGATGATTGAATTATGACAGTGTTGTCAATAGCATAGACAGTATGCAAACGTGGAGTGCTTGAGAGTTGGATATTCCGCTCGTCAAGCCGCCTGCTCGGGGCAGGGGATCTTTTGTAAGCTGTGTGCATACATAATGTGATATTAAGAGGGTACTTGCCTGGACGTCTCCTAAAGCTGCAGTCTGGCAATTACTGGCCTGCCTGGATTTTGTTTTGAATAGTTCAGCTATTTTCAGCCGAGCCTGTGTGCGTGCTTGTCCGGGGGCCTCACAAGCACGTGGAGAGGAATGGGTAGTGAAGGCCAAATTCTTGATATCAAATGATATCTAATATATCTCAAGTTTGGACTAGAAACTACAGTAACAACAGCTTTACTGGGCTGACCTCACTCTATCTCCTCCAAAACATTGCTTATGACAGCATCAGTTTTTGGTCCCATAACAATCATTCTTCAACAGCTGCCAACTGTCAAGAATCTCATTAGTAACTCATACACTGTGTGCTTGTGTTTCCCAGATTGGGGGTGGGGGAACACAAGGTTGTAGTCAGCAAAGTTAGGACCCTCTCTACAGCTGCTATCTGCTCTAAGACTGATGCTAAAATTACATTCCCCTTCATTTGTGGATAAAGGTAAAATAATTAGAGAAAGAAACTTAGGCCTTTACCGCGCCATGCCTCAATAGCAGGTTATTCCATTTCAATCCTAGCATTGCCATGTCCAAGATGGTAACCAATTATGAACACTTTCTACAGCACCCTTTCAACTTAAGCGGATGAATAGTGTTATTGCCACCAGTGTTCCTACTGCATTATGTCTTCGTTGGCAAGTCCTTTTCCCTGCCCCTCAATTCGTGATTGGTCTTTTTTGTTTTTTTGTAAGCCATACTAGAGCAGCAACATTGTAATGTCCTGACTCGCCCCTATGCTATCGTATTTAAAAAATAAAACATTTTAACGCAAAGGATAAATTTAAAATAAACACAGAGAGGTAAAGGATTTCAAACCTACCATACCATGGCAATTGCTGAGGGAGGGACAAGCTGGGCAAACCCACACTTCACCCACTCCTGGATTGCTGTCAGCAAGAAGCGCTATCAGGCACTAATGAGGAACTGCACTTGCCCAGCTGATAGAACTGTGGTGGGAAAGGAGGCTATTACCTTTTTTTTTTTTTTTGGTAATGAAAAAAGATTCATTCAGAATGCATTGGGGAAAGCACCTAGTTAGGGATGACGTCGTGTGGTAGCATGGGTTCTGGACCAGGAACAATGTGTGGCTTTGCTGGAATAATGACTTTATGAGGTAAGGGCCTTAGCTGGAACACTGTTTCAGAGGTTCCACTGTTATTTAATTGGAGTTCTAAATTTTGCCAGAGGCAGGAGTCAAAATAACTCCTAAGTGTATTGTGTTATCTATGGACATATATCTACATATCTACATCGACATGCATGTATGCACACCCACACGCTCACATACCTGCACAAATCTCACTAAACTGTCACTGATGTTGCCACTGTGTTGTTCTTGTTGTCATCATCATTGTCAGTGGAGGAGTAAACCTAAGCAGCAGTCAATGAAAACCTAAGCTAGTGTTTTCTTTCTCTCAGTCTCAAAGGTACTACAGGATTGCTTCAGATCTTTTTTATGCTGATACAGACTCAGCTATGTCTTTGAATACAGCCAAATCCTGAATTATTAAAGCTAGCTACAAAAGAGAATGGGATGGAGGTTGTTCACTGCTGACATTCTGTACAAAGGCCAAAAAAGGCCCAACCCAAGGAAGTCTGTAACTTAGGAACCAGAACTCAGTCTGAAATTTGAGAACCAGGCCTCTACCAGCTCATGCAATGAGACATCTAGGAACTACCATTGGTAAAAACTCACTAGGATACCAGCCAGCAGGACTGTACCTTCTCTCCCACAGCTAAGCAGCCCACTCCAAATTCAAATTCAAACAACAATGGAAATAAACTACAGCTACCCATTTCCTAACTACCGATCCTAGCATATTCCTAACTGCCTAGCCTAGCATTGACCCAGACCAGTAATGGCCAAATTCTCAGCAAATTTTCTGTAGTCTTATTGGTGGGGTGAAGGGGAGATTTATTCCTAAACTACACAAACCCTGAAGGCAAATTGCAGGCCAGATCCACAACTACGCCAATATCATTCCAACTTGCCCCAAACGGTGCTAAAATTGTTTGACTAGGCATAAGGATCCAGTCAAAGCCTCTGCTACTCAGCTTCCTCTCATCCCTGTTTCCCATCTGCTTGCATGTGTGTGATTTGATTATGAAGCAGTGACAAGATAGAGGCACATGAAAGAGTGGACATGCCTTTTATAGTCTCTGACTCCAATGCCCCCCCCCACACACACACACAGTGTCCTGGAACTTCACACCAAATGCACAGATTTCTGGTATCTGACCAGGGCCTGGCTTTGAGTCTCAGATCGTTTTCTCCAGGCCTCAGGGAAGGATGTCAGGGTGAGAGTTCTGACTTGACAAATGTGTGGGTATCTATATTCCTCATTTATTAGACTTGATTTTTTTTTATTTGAACTGCATGTTTTGTGAAACTGGGTTGATGTTTAATGTATTACGGTCCCCTGTGACATCACAAGGCATCACCTCTACATCTCAGGGTCAGGGATAGTGTTGGCCAGGCAACCTTAGGTGCACCTACTGTCACATTCACCCACGAAGCCCCATGGGCTTATTTGATTTATTTCTCCAAACTGTATTGCCTGTGTGCCAAGGAAGTAGTTTTGACATATTCCTCCTCTGATTATTTTAGGACAAAGAGAAGCCTCTTTTCCTAAGCAGGAAATAAACTGGAAGTCAACATCCATTTTACTTTGTGGTTATATAAAAGGCCTCTCCTGAGTTTTAAATTGCCCAGAGGATTCACCCACACACTCCTGGAGGAGATCATTTCAAAAATCTGAGGGTGCTAAGGGACCCCATATCACCGTTTCTCCACTCCTGATATAGAGGAAGCATGGGTATCCTCAGAAATTTTTCCAATAGAAGGAAGGATGAAGCAAAGCTGCATAGTGTTATGTGATCCTAAGTTGTGCATATAGCAGAGCACTACAAGACCACGGCACATCTTCTGTGCAAACACATATATATGCTTTATTTCTTGGTATCACATTCTCTGAAAAGAGAGACAGATTTATCATTTCTGTGTTGTTGGAAGACTGGTCACTGTGGTCAACAGGCTACCTCAAGCAGGCAGAGTATAATGTTACATTTCTTCAGTTCCATGTCAACTCCAATGGAGTGCACCCTTCTGTTCTCTCCCCACAGAGCAATCATCTGAATTTCCTTCCCCATTCCTTCCCAGTAGACATCAGTAATGGCCTCATAAGTAGAGGATGAGTTTTTTGACTTTGCACAAAGGCCGATAGAATAGTGCTATTATGATATAGGCATATGTAAGCCACAGAAGGAAGAGGAGCAGGAAGAGGAGGAGGAGGAGGAGGTCATTAATTAGATTCTGTCTTGTGCCTACCCAGATAGGTAATCCTGGGCCCTGAAAAATTTTTACACCAGATTTATTCTTCATCATATCCCAGTTAATAGAACTGCTGCCCCGACAATGAGCAGAATAGTAGCTGCACATTTTGCCTCATCTCTCAACTTCTGTAAGTTGGAAACCAGCATTTTCTTTTTCAGACGGGAATCTACGTCTCAACCAAAGGTGGCAACCTGTGCCCTGCAGATGCCCATAGGCACAAGTTTAAAACTGTTAAAAATTGGCATTTGTTACTATATGATGTGGTGCTTTAGCTAACATGTCTTAACTTTGAACCTAAACTGGTAGGCTTTTGATTATAATATTGCACTACTAAAGGTGAGAAAGGCTCACTGAAAAGTGTGATACAAGCAAGCAAAAAATGACTGAAGACTGAATAAGCATTTCTGAAGTAGAAAAAGAAAGAATATGCAATATTAAAAAGGGGGAAATTACAGTCTGGCAATAGAATCAATCTGATGGAAAAGAGAGTCAAAGATAATATCAAAGTAATTCAGCGTACCACAGGAGAAGAGGAAATATCTATGTTTTATTTTTTCCCTCCCTTTATTGAATGCCAGTAAATGTGAAAGTGTCTCATTGGAAGCACAGCAATGCCACCCAGCTCCAAATATAATTATTTCAGTTCAAAACTCTTTTGGACCAAATGGTAATTGCCTTCTCTAACGTTAATGGAACAGATAATCTTTTTATTGTATTTGTCTCTAGAAGACTACTTTTTGTGTGTGAGCTAAATGGAACAATTTTTAGTAAAACATTTCTACAAGCTTTTAAAATGGCAATTTCCACAGAACCTAAGGGATATTAGTCCATTAAAAGGCAGGCAGATTGGCCTGTGCACATTAATGATAGATGAAATGTTTTACCATTTGCCAATTTATTTTCTGCATCTAGCAAATATATTTAAACAGTAAAAATGTTCTTAATGAGTTCTGTTGAATGTTTTAATGCTGTCCTGGAATATTAATGTAGAAAGATTCCTAAACTTTCTAAGTTTGTGTCATCTCTCTGTCTTTAAGTATTTTCTGCAAATGATGAAGTCAGTATATTGTTTGCAGACCACAAACTTAAAGGAATACTTTATATGCTGAAAAAGAGCTATATAAACTGAGCTTTTATCCTGCAGACCTCACAATTATATATCACAATTTAAAATGATCTTGAAATATCTAATTGCTCAGAAACACCTTATTAAATTAACAAAGTTCTGTTCAAAATGGGACTTACAGTCTACTACTACACACATTTACCTAGAAATTACTTTGTTGTATTTTATTTTCCAGATTGAGTTTCCATAGTAGCCCTGTTCAGAGGAAAAGGAAATGTGCCTCTCCTCTACCCTTATCCTCATGTTCACCATCCCCACATGTGTCATTTGTATCTATTGGCAGTAGAATCTAGCTGTGTATGAAGCTGTTTAGTAAATGCCTGAATTACTTTACGCTTCTATAGAGAAATTTTCCCTACATTTGTTATACTTTTTTTTAAAAAAATGACCAAACTCTAAATTTCATAACTATACAAGCATTGCTTTAAACAGCAAAGAAGAGATACACTGCCTAAATCACAGAAGAGAGGTAAAATATAATTAGCTTTCAATTCACGGATATATAAATTCTGACAACTTCATTCACTGCACATTTGAAATGTTTGTACACATTTCATTCCATTATATTCATTGAGTCGGTAATTGTCCACAACTGCAGTACAATCTAGTTCTGCCAGAAGTGCAATATAATCTAGTTCATCAGGATGCTCTTTCTCTTGAAACTAGCTAATGCTCTTTTCTTTAGGGAGTGTTCCAATGCTAATGGCCCATAGTCTCATATTTCTGTTATTTTGGATGGTTTACTTGTAAAGCAGTGCAAAAAGTCAGTTGGCTGGGAAAAAAATCAGCTTAATGCCTATTTTTGGCATAGGTATTATATACAAAGCCAAAGCAAAACCTTAGCAGCCAATTACCCTAAATGAAGTGATTCACAAGAAGCAACAGCTCAGTCCAAACTTCATCCATTAAAAGAAGAAAGCATGACAGAGGTCAGTTTGCAAACAGCAAAGTTTCTTCAGAACAGTGCAAAACCAGAATGGTGCCAAACAAAATTTAATCATAATGGGATGAGACACTGGGGACACAACCTGCCACTTTGAAACCTTTTAGTGCTGCAGCTTTAATCATATGTTCAAAGGCATATATAGCTTGTATTTAAAGACCCATTTGTAAGAGACAAGGAGTGTTTTCTGTCACTCCATGTTTGCTTGTAAATTTCTCTGCAAACTAATTCAGTGTGCCAGGATTTTCAAAATGGTGATGCAATGATTGATGCCACATTAACTGCATAACTACGTAGTGTAGGATCAAAATGGTTGAAGTTAGAGAAAGGTAAAGATGTATAAGGTTCTTCATCTTCCTGCCAAAACCACATTATATCCAAAGCCCTTTCCCCCCTTCTGTTTTGGCCTGTGGTACTTTAAAGACCTCTCTGCTTTATTTTTCTGACCCACAGGATGTTCTCAGCTTTGCATTCTGTCAGATTTCCAAAATGCCATCCTAGGCAAGCACATTTCTCTTAATTGGAATACTTATACTTTCTATTGTGGAAGTTATCAAGTGCCTATAGAAACCCAGTTAATTTGAAGTGAAGCTGTGTAAAAGCCTGTTGACCTCATTTGTTTCACAGAATCATAGAACTGTAAGGGAAGTCAGTTAGTCCAACTCACTCCTCAGTGCAGGATCTGCGATGTAAGAAGCTATACTGTGCTCAGTTCTGATAACTGCAGTTCAGGAAGGATAATTACAGGAGGTGAATGAGTGGTGATATATAGCCATATTTAAATACCTGAAGAGATGTCATGCAGAAGATGAAGCAAGTGTGTTTTCTGCTTCTCCAGAGACAAGAACATGAACAAGAGGTTGTACTAGATGTTTTTTCTGGTCCTTTCCATCTCTATGAGTCTGTGATTCTACACCATCCTTGACAGATACCTCCTCACTCTCTGCTTAAGCATATCCAGTGAAGCAAATCTAACCACCTCCCAAGGCAGACTATTCCACATTTATTTTTTAGATTATTTCCCATTTTTCTCCCAATATGGAATCTAAGGCAGCTCAGAATGTAAGTATAGCTATAACAATATATAAATGAAAAAGTTTAAAATGTAAACAAGCAATCCAATTCAAAACAGTAACTTCAAACTGTTAAAGAAATCCAGTTTTAAAAAAACACAGCATATCCCTTTAAAAAAAAACCTTCTTCCCCAATTTGGTAATAGCTTAACACTTGTTCAAATAAAAATGTCCTCACCTGCTAGTGGAAAGATAGTAAGGGAACAACACTCAAGCTTTCCTTGGAAGGAGGTTTCATAGTTTAGCAGCAACCACTGAGAAAGCTGTGTCCTGTGTACTCAATGCAGAAGTCTGTAAGGTTGTGGGAGGAAAAGAAATCCCGTTTCTAAACACTATAAGGCTTAGGGAAGCTCATAAGATGGCAAGGATGTAATTCTTCGCTAACTTTCTTCTCAAAGGTACCAATGAGTAATTTCAGTGATTTTCTTCCTTCTGAGAGAAAGTTTTCAAAAACCACGCAATATTCAAAAGCTATTTGCAGTTTGGGACTCATCTGCACAAAGTTTGTGTGTGGCAAAAATGGCATCTTCTTAACGAAACACTATTTCAATGCAAAAAATAATAATAATTCTGGTGAAGAAAGTGTTGTTTTTGGTGCAAAACAACCATGTGCAAATTATAGCAGAATATGTTTCGAACTGTGAAGATTCTTGTCAGTCCAGAATTCTTCTTCTCCAGGTCTCTCAACTCTAACAAAAATGTTTCTATTTTTTAAAATATTTTTAAATATTATTTCCATCCTAAGGGGGGAAGATGCATTCTTTCAGATATTCTTACAAGGAATTTTTTTTTAAGTTTTTCCCCATGGCCAAAATTTTATCTCCTGATTTTTTTCCCCAGCCATTCAGAATTTTTCTTCTCTTTAACGCCATAAACAACACATCTGCTTCACTTTCTGTGTGATAGTCCTCATTTGTGGACAGCTTGAGTATCTCCTCTAAACTATCTCTTCTCCAGCTAACCATACAAGCCTCATAGGACTTGGTTTCTAGACTGCTCAGCCTCCTGGCCACATTCTTGTGCATACAATCCAGTTTGCCAATGTGGTCCTTAAACTGTAGCACTCCCATAGGACACAATAGCCTAGATCCAGCTTGCACAGGGAGATATGGCATTGTTCTGAAACTTTTTTAATTACTTACAAAAGCATTGTTGGTGAACTAAACAATCACATTTTGGGACACTGCTGCTGCTAATTCATTTCTCATCCCCTTCTATATGCACACTTTTTGTTTAAAAAAAGATTATTATTATTGTTGTCCCTGCCACAAAAAGATAAAAGTGTTGGCTTCCTGTGAAAATACCAGATTGTTGTAATGTCGACTAATAGAGCAAGAAGAAACAGACAGGCCAAAACAGTTCCTTTCACCTTCCCCACGTCCACATGCTCTCAATTTGGTTCAAATCACAGCCAATCAACACTTGGAATCCTGGGACAGCTGCAGAGACCACAACACTGTGACAGGGGCCATTTCCGCATTAGACTATTATAGTGCTATTATGCCAGCCTATAGAATTAACAGCCTATGGAATCCTAGGGTTTCCAGTTTAGGGAGAGGCCTTTGAGCCCCCTCTCTAAACTGCAAACTCCAGGGCCCTTTTCGCATGGCATTTTTTAAGCAAAAGGGCCTCTTGAGCGTCTCATAAAAGTGAGGAGCAGTCCACACGACGCACTCACATTTATGCGACCCTCAAGAGCCTAACGCAGACCGTGCACGCATTTTTTTATTTTCAGCTTAAAGCCGAAAATGCTGCGCGGTCGCGCGTCGCTCCGAGGCCCCGCGAGCACTTCCCTGCCCTGCAGAGCCTCTGGAGCCGGGCCGGTCACACTTCCTGCCCCAGTGCAGCCTACAGCTCCCAGGCTGCGCTGCGGAAGGAAGGGGCGGGGCGGGGGCGAGGCGTTCGCGTGACCGGCAAGCCAGCTGCAGTGACGAAGGAGCAGGGAAGTGAGCCCCTCATGTAAGAGGCTGCTCGCGCAAGTGCCGCCCCCCACCTCCGTGAACAGGTAAGGTGCGGAAAGGGCGCAGGATTTCATAGGATGTTGAAAGTGGAATAATAGCGCTATAACAGTCCAGTGCAGAAATGGCCAGGGTCTGCTGCTGATGTCTCAAACTACCCTTTCCATTTTTTTAAGCCTAAGGATCTGAGAAGCACCAGGCAGCTGAGTCTTCCCTTCAGTCTCCCAAAGCTGATGCCTGCAGCCAAAGCATATGAACATTCCCATGGAATTTGAAAGGGGCCTCAAAGGCCCCTCCCTAAACTGCAAACCCCGGGATTCCATAGGATCTTGAAAGTGGAATAATAGCACTGTAACAATCTAGTGCAGAAATGGCCTATGTCTTCTAAAATCTGGAGTTGGCCTTTCTTCATCTGACAGTATCAGATTGCCTGTTCATCCAGTAATTCAACATCCAGTAATTCAGGACAATGAACAAAGTCACTTTTTGCTCTTCATTAATATATTCTGCATGCAATTGATTGAATGCCTGGATGTGCCAGCATAAAGAACACCTCTTGTACACATTTTTAGGTTTCAAAGCATTATCTTTTATTAGAAGTTTTGTGTTGTTATTGTATGCCCTCAAGTCATTTCCACCTTATACTTACCATAAGGTGAACCTATCACAGGGTTCTCTGGGTATGTATATGTATGACATGCCCAAAGTCACCCAGCAGGTTTCCATGGCCAAGAGGGAATCAAAGCCTGGTCTCCAGTGTCTTGCCAAAGGCAATTGGCCAGTTCACCAAAGGCAAGGGAGTTCTTTTTAGAAGATCTGGAGGCAGTAACAGACATCAGTTGTAGGTGAAAAAGCCTCAGATTTATTCAACAGCAAGTGGTTTAAACAGAATATGCATGTAATCTGTATTAGCATATAGTTACAGTTAGAATCTGTAAGCCTATTCTGCCTAGATAACATAAAAATAGATGTTCTCACCCAAGCAAGTTGCATCAATCAGCCACCGGCAGGAGCCCATATAGAAAGCAGAGAAGAAGACACACACCCCTGGTAGCCAATACGCATGACACTGCACCTGTCGGCCCATGCTGAGCTCCCCTAAAATGAGAGCACAGTCCAGGGAGTATTTATACCTCCTGGCCCAGAAGACTTGACTATCTTCCATAGAATGTTCTAGAATCCTCACACATCTGGAACAAACTAACTTCTTTCTCATGCCCACTGTCTGATGCTACTTGGCTGTTGGTCTCAAGCCAAGAGCAGGTGCCACTTAGCAAGTCTCATCTGCAACTTTGTTTTGTCTGCATTTTAAGTTAGCAAGCGTACAGTCTTTGACCTTGAGAGAGCAAGGCAAAAACCAGAAATCAAGCCAAAAGACAGTGTGCTTAATCACCCAGAATTCTTAGCAGTAGCAGACAGAAACTTAGAGCATGAAAGAGTACCAGAAGGCCTTTCTAGATCTTTCTTAGCTACAGTATGGAAAATTAGGGCATGGAGGAACAAACTGATGCAGGACATTCCTACACCTTCTCAACATTACAATGGTCTTTCAGTTATTTCCAATACTCCAGTGTCATAGCCCTACACTCAAACTGCTACACGACGCTGGCTCTTTATGAGAGACCTTATATCTTATTTAATGTAATTGTTTTCTGCTTACCAGTATATGATACTTTTAGACACCTAAAAGTAAGCTGATATGTGTAGTGTTTATAGCATTTCAAAATATTAATCATTTGCAACTGAAATGATGACAGTTAATTTTTTTTCTGTTATGTTCACATATTATTTTGAAGACATTAGCCAGAATTCTGTATCACGGTTAGGGATGTGTGACCTGGAGTTATGTGTTCATTACTGTTAAGTACTCACTGTCCCTATGTAGCCCCTAGTTTTCTTTAGGAGCCATGTTGGGACAGTGAATGATCTCCATGCCCCATCTATTGAGAAGCAGCTACTGCAATTGATAGGAGTCCAATCTCATGTGTCTCAGGAAGCAGTTGTTACCCTGATTCCTGGGGGTCCCGGGAGGGACACCTAAATGCGCTCTCAGTTTTATAAGTTGGGGAAATTAGCCAAGAGCACAGCCTAGCAATACGAGAGGCAGGCTAACATAGCAAGATTTGAACCCTATGTTTACAGGGTCAGGCCAAGTCAAGGAGCACACAGAAGTTGAAATAATAAATGATGTTTTATTAAAACACAATCAAACAGTGCATGCAGCACACGCACACAGATAACTAAGGAAATAAAGGTTGGAGTGGGATAGAGGGATTTTTAGAGGAGTTGTTGGTTTGGGTGATACTTCACCTGTCCTAAAGCCTGGTTAGAAGTGGAGAAGCAGGGGAGCGTGGATCTCAGCAAGTGGAGCTGAGGGGAAGGCTCGCTGGACGAAGCGACAGCAAGGCGGAATGGAAGCCAAGAGCGATCCAAGGAAGCGCTCAAAGTCAGGGGTTTTTATAAGGAGAATTGTGACTGCAGGCTAGTTCAGACTTGGGGAAAACAATGAGTTTGGGACTAGAGACAAAGCCTCCGAAAGGTCAGAATTTGAATGGTTGAATTATAGCCAAATTGTCAGTAGGGTAGCCAGTATGCAAACGTGGAATAGTTGAGCGTTGTATAGTCAGATCATCAAGCTGCCAGTGCGGGGCAGAGGATCTTTTGAAAGTTGCGTGCATACCTAATTGAGGTACTTGCCTTGAGGTCTCCTGAAGCTGCGAGTCGGCTATTTCTGGCCTGCCTGTATTGTGTTGGAATATTACGGCGATTATCGGCCGAGCCTGTACGCGTGCTTGTCTGGGGGCCTTGCAAGCATGTGAAGGGGAATGGGTATGTGAGGCCGAATTATTGATATCAAGAGATATCTTCATATCCCACAAGCTCGGGCTAGCCAGGGCAGTAACACAGTTGTCTGTGTTTTCATTTTCCCTCACATGAATGATCTCTGGTGTGAGGAGAAATTGTGACAGGGACTCTATTTCTGCCTTTTTCAATGAGTAGCACTCCTGGAAATGGTGGAAACAGCATGTAAGACCCGCTTTGGGGGTCCCCAGTATCAGTATGGTTTGGATGGGCACCATACCTAATTGGCATCATGTGTAATTCGCAACACATTTTATTGGCTCTGATATCAAATTCAAGCCTGAGAGGTGACAGAGAGGTCAAACTGAGCGAGAGAAAGAATTTGACTGTAAATGTGAGAAGCATAGGTCAACTCCAAAATTCCTCCAGGTAAGACTGAGTCACTTGTCAGGCAAATACACACCATTCCTGTGGATAATAGGCTTAAATAGAAGCTGGAATTTTCCAGGGAACCCAACTGTGAAGAGCCCACCAGGGCACTGATTGACAGATATTCATCCCTTGTACACCTGGATTCTTTCGTCTGTCCTCACAGCACCCACAATAGAGAGCTATTATAACATCCATCATGTCTTTGTCAATCAAAGCAATAAGCCCATCAACAGGTGAAAGATTCATTGTCCACAACAGGTTCCCTTTGTCTTGCATTTGGAACCTTCACAGCCACAAGCCATTTTCAGGGTACAAATACCCCTGATTTGAGGAGGCCCAGTGCAGTCTCTTGAAGGTCTACCCGTCACTCTGTCCGTCTGGCTCCTGAATAAGAACTGTCCTTAGGTCCTACCTAAGCCAAAATACATTTCTCCTCTTCACTACTCTTCTGGACTGGTAATTATAAATCCCCCCAAATCCCTCAGCCTCCCTTTCTCTTTCAGCTAGCTCTTGTGTGAATGTGTGATTGTGTGTATCTTGTGTGCATGCATGAGTGAATTCCCCTCAATAAAATCATTTATTAGACAATTCTGTGACGAAAGGTTGGACAGAACCTAAGTCCAAATAAAATATACATGATGTAAATTAATGTTTGCACCTGGGAATGACAGTGGATGATGCAATCCCATGTAATACCTGCATGAGTCATTGGGTTGTATAACCAAGGCAGGAAGGTTGCATCATACCTCTAGCAAGGGCTGCTAGAGCTGCATCAGCAATGGCTGTATATAAGGGGGTGTGTTCTAACCCTCTATGCCCTCTTGATGTCTGGAGAGCGGCCGGAGGCTATGTTCTGCATGCTGTTGAATGCTGAATACTCCTTTGGAGACTTTTATATACTGTATGTATTGTAACTCAAGAGTAAACGCCTCCTGTTGGAAGATAACATTTGCATGGAAGTATTTTTCCTGGCTTCAAGGTTTTTGCTGCTAATGTCTAACACTCTACTGGGACACTTCAAGCTGTGTGAGTAAACTCTACTGTGTGGTGATTTTTAAACACTTGACTCTGGTGAACTGTCTTTCTGCCAGAGTTCAGTGCTGGAGGGAAGTGCTACCGGGGGTTTTGTGTAGCTCCCATCATCCACCATCCCTCTGACAAATTCTGCTTGGTTTTTGGCTTGGCCTGACCCCGTAAACATTGGGTAAAAAGATCTCACTAGGTTACCCTGCGTCTCGCGTTGCTATTGCTTGTGCTCTGGCTAGTTTCCATTCCCCATCACGTGAAGCACATTGAGGTGTCCTCCAAGGGACCCCAGAAATCAGAGTACCAAGCAGCCAGCTGTTTCCCAAGAAAGAGGGGAACAGACTACCATCAATTGCAGTAGTTGCTGTCTGGTGGTTGGGGATTGGAGAGGTTGTGCCAGGATTCAGTGCCCAACATTATAATTACTGTACTTGAACATATGTAAATGCCTTCAACAATTCTGGCATACTTTTATAAAAGTAAGATTTAGGGGAAGGTAACAGAACAGAAATTTCTCAGAAGACATTTCTTCTGGGAATATTTCTAAGATTTTTTTTTTCATCCTGTGAAAATAAGTTAATTCTTCAGAATTTTGTCTGAAAATTTTCTAATATGGTAGATTTTTCCCTATGGTTGCTGTCATATCCCTCCTTTACATGTGCCAGAATGATGTTCAGTCTTGCACCTTGTGGGGATACACAATTAAACCAGACTGCCAATACAGCTGCTCCCCCTCCACTCCAAAATCATCATCATCTATGGGAAGAAAATAACATTAAAAATATTTTTAAAAATGTCTGAGAAACATGTGTCATGAGTATAAAGAAACCCTGAAAAGAAGAATCCTCGACTGATGAATATCTTCACAGTTAAGGACTAATTCTGCATAGCATTCTCATGTGCCTTTCTGAGCAAATGGAACAGAAAGTGCTGTTTTCTTTGTATGAAACCATGTGAGGATTTTGCATAGAACAAGCCCCTGACTACACCACTTTCAGTAGAAGAAACATCATTTTCTGTACAGATAATATTTGCTAATTGAATGAATAATATTTGCTGTGAAAATACTTTTTGCTCCTGTTCTCTGTACCAAGTACCTTGTGAAAAAAAGGACCCAAGCTATGACTAATTTTTTTAAAATGGTGCAGTTTTGAACAACACAGTGGGGAGAAAATTGCTAAAATTGTTTACTTCTGCTTTCAAGAACAGTATTAGTATAGAACAATGTTTCTAGCTACTAATGGCAGTTCCATCCTGGAGCAAGCTCCCTAGATGTCTTCTTACTTGAGAAATTCAGAAAGAGGTTCCCTGTAATTTCTCTGCCTGTAAAGAGGGCAAAGACCTTCAAAAGACCATTTAGTCACAGCTCTGATTTTAGTGTTTTCTGTTCACATGATCAAATTTCCTGCAAGTATCACTAAACTGTGTTCACTGAAAACCAGGGCAGATATACACCACCTAGCGTTATTAGCCCTCACTTTTGTTAAAATACGATGTACAATTGAATCACCATTGATTGAACAATATCATTTTTATTGTATAAGTGCCAGCTGTTTAAATTTCCAGTGTGATTAACTTTGATACTCTATATCACCCATAATGATTTTTCAGTATTTGGGCATAGAAAACACTTGGGCTAGAAACAACGAAAGATAAGAAGCATTGGTTTATAGGGGTTTATCAGGCGATCAAAGAGTGGGGCAGAGTAGTTACAGTGCTATTATAGCTTTAAAAAGGATGATTCCTTTTGTAGTGTAACCATAACTTCCTTATTTCTTTTATTACTATAGGGATAGGATCTCATTAACTGGTGGAGTAGAACTATCCCTGTACAGTTCAAATGCTGGCTTGCGCTGTTCCTTACACTCTTACTGTGGCTGATAACAAGTTGAGTGGGAAGACATTATACTAAATGCTGTAGCATCCATAGGCATGTTTTTAAAGTAACAAAAGGTAACTAACTTTGGTTACCTTTTAGAGCTAGGGAACAGTTGCTCTAAAAACAAGAAATTATAAATTGTTATTGTAACAATAGCAGTAGTATCTACTTTGCTGACCTTAGCACTAGAACTGCAACTGATTAATTTAAAACATAATTTTCCAAGCTTTAGATAGCTCTCCCACACTAGCGTATTTTGCAATTTATTTAAGCTGAAATCTACGTCCTGCTGCTGGTCTTGATATCAGTAGTGTGGGTGGAGCTTCAGGTGTGAGAACTTTGCTGTCTGCTGTGTGCCAAGGAGTTTCCCAGTGCTGCTAACACTTGGGCCTGACTTTGCCTCTCTCTGTGGTGCTGCTGCTGCTTGTTGGTGTTATCTTAACTGTTTTCATAGTCAAGAACACTTTGCTGTCTTGTATTTACCACCTAAGCCAAAGGATACTTTACCTCTCTTTCCATTAACAAGTGAAATTTGTAACTGGACAAACCCTCTACCTCTCTTTAAAAACAGACTCATCCTTCTTTCACTGCTACCACTTGAGGATGTTTTGTTTTGCTGTTGCTGACCATTATATTATTAACTGTTATTTTATGTATTTATTTTTTGGTGGTTAGTTGTTGGTTGGTATTTTATTTTGTCTTCTTTTATGAAATCATTCAGATTGGTGTCATATAGATATTGTGAGAGGGATAGGGATGCTTTGTGTTATTGTGTTAGCTTTTTTGGTATGTGAACTGCTTTGAGGCCAGTGCAAACAGAAAAGCAGTACACAAATAAAGTGACTACATCTGTTTGTGGAGGAGCTGTTCCAAATGGGAGAAACGTAAGCCTTATTCATTTATGAAACTGTGAGTGGTTGCCCTAGGCAAGTGGTTGCCCTTGGTTGCCCTGCTTCATCTACCATTCCAGCACCAAGTTGGCAAAGGAAGCCTTAGCAGGGACTTTGCTATGTGGATGTAGACCTTCCATGCAGCTTAGAACCTTGTGTGATCAGAGCTCTAAATCATGTGAGCAGCAGACCCACATGTGCTTCCCTGTATAAGGCCTTCTCCCTAAAATAAGGAGAGCAGATATGATAAGGTATGGAGAAATATGATGTTCTGAGTAACAAAGCACAGCCCTATCCTTTGCCTATGATATTTGTGTGATGGGTGAATGAGTAAAAAAGACCTCCAGATACATAACTGCTCAGAAGTAAGATTCATTAAAATCTATGCAACTTTCAACCAGGTAAATGTATGTAGAACTGCAGACTCATTTGCACAAATAAGTGCCTGATCTGTAGACTGGGAATTTCAATGTGGATTTGACTATGTCACCTTTCCCCATCCTGCTGATTGTTTACATGTTGTTGCTTGACAATAAAGGGCTATGTAGCCCAACATATGTGATAGGCCATAAAAGCTGGTGGCTTCCATGTCAATGGGACAGTGAATTTGCTCTGGGTTTTAGTCTACCTTTAAATAAGCTATCCAGTTGTAGATTCAGCATTTTGTGCAGCTCCAAAAAAGTTCAGACTAAAACCCACAGTGAATTCACCACCCCAGTGACTGGAATGACCAGCTGCTGCTAGGACTGGGATTTCTGAGCATTTCAAAGAGTCTTAACCTTTTCATTCAGCTTTACCAAAAGCCCATGAAATGTGGAAGTCTGAATTCTCTTTCAGCAGCCAAATTGGTTGAATGTAACAATATCATCTTATCTTCTTCTGTGTTCTGTTTTATGTTAAGCTTCCTGCAGGCTTCTGGCGAAAAGGTCACTACTGTGGTGCTTTAATGTTTTCCTTTAAAAGCGGCTATTTGGAAGCTAAATAATGAAATTCACTGCAGTAATTCAAGCTCTGAATGGGCTGGAGCAATCAAAACTGTTACACTTTAAAAATGTATGTAGAATATTGCAAACTTGAGAAATCAGCTTTAGTATAGATCAGACTTTTGAGATTTAGCAAATCCTTCTGGGTGCTTAACAATTTAGTGATGATACTTTTAAATTGCATTAGATTTAGTGAAACATTTTTGATGCAAAACAGAAAAAATGTGCAGAAGGAAGCAGTTTTGAGTGTGACATGCTCTGTTGTTTCTTTCTTCTGAGTGATGAAAGCTCCTGAGGAGAAATAAAATATGTTGGCAGCATATGTTTGATGGAACTGCTGTGGCAAAGAACATTCAAACTGAGTAACCAAATAAGTTTTAACAGCTATTGTCTGCTGTAGACTTCTCATCCTTCCAGGAACCCTGATGCTTTATGCTTAGTGCTAGGCCAAGATACTTTCTTGCAAATGACAAAATGCCTCATTGCTCTCTTCAATGTACAGAAACTGATTGCTGGTTAACCTTCAACACTGGAAATGTAATAGGCTTGTCTGCCACACCTGAGGGCAGCAGTCTAGTATTGGGAGTGGGGCAAAATAGACTGTGTGGCACACACACCACTGTCACACAAGGGAAAGAAATGGCCAATGAGCTTGCACAGAACAGCTGAGGTCCAAGGGCACCCATTAGCTTCTGCTGCCTAAGGTGATTACCTTGTTCTGCCTAGTGTTAAGCTGGACCCTAACTGTGTGTCTATGAGACAGTGTGATTTTTAAGAAACAGCCATATAATTGATATTTTGTTCTTTTATACTTCGTCAACAATGGCCATTTCCACATGGGGCGAGGGAATCACCCCGTGCCGGTACTTACCCGACTTCTTGGCTCCACGCTTGGGTCCAGGCTGGTCTGGAGCAGTGCGTGGCCGCCTCTCCGCACTGCTCTGGGGATGAAAATGGCAGCTTCCGGTTGGTCGAGGCTCTCCACCAACCACTGAAGCTCGCCAGCCTAAAGTGCGCCCCCAGCAGATCACAGGCTCGCACTGGTGCGAGCCTGCAAATCTGCACTGGAGCGCGGGAACGGAGTGGCGCGCTCCATGCTTTTGAAAGACCTGTTTCAAGCGGTCTTTCAAAATCACGCTGGACTACCACTTCGGGTAGTTCAGGAGCGGGCTGAGGTGCGGAACTACACTAAGTAGGTCCGACCCAGTCCACTCCCATATGCAGACGTCCTCCCTGGAGGACGCTCTGCACCGTTTCTTTAAACCCATGTGGAAATGGCCAGTGTTAACCAACCTATGACCAATGACCAATATCAGCCCTAACTAGTAATCTCCATCTTTATCGGTCTTTCTAACCCAATTACATCTGAAGGGCCACAGGCTTGGTTGAAGTTATTGACATTTTCCTCTGAATAATTTGGCCTAAGATTGTGCTACACATCACTCTGGCTGAGATTCTAAATCAGCTATTTAGTATATTTGACTAAGCAGCATCTCCTGGTCTAACCCACCCCAAATACTGTCTTATTAGGCAGCAGCTGCTGTGAGGAGTGGGGAGTCAGTTCTTCTGTTGACTGCTTATGAGAAGGGGTAGAAATGTCTGTCTGCTGTGCCCCAGTTGACAGACATGATAGAAACTGTTGCAGTGGAGATCACTGGCAGGAAAGAGGTGGAAACATCATTCTGCTGTGCCCCAATTAACAGGAGAACAGGCCTGTTGCTCCCGATGCCTACTGCCCAGTAAGTCAGGACAGGTGATCTTTTATAATTTCCTACACTATTAAATATTATTTCAAATATCTTTTCTGCAGGTATATTTAAACTCTTTGAACATACTTTTATCTTATCTATAGATTACACATCATCTATATAAATTCATTTCAGTTAATAAAACTGACAATCATTCAATCACACTCATTATTTTTCAAAAAGCCAGTCAGGGTTTATAATCCTTCAAAACCATTGTTGATGATTTTCCTTTAATCAAAAGTCAATTTATCCATTTCCACTAAATCGTTACATTTTAATAACCAATCGTTCTTCCATTTCTGAGCATATAATATCCTCACAGCTACTACTATATATTGAACTATTCTTCCATGGCTCCTTTCTAGTTGATCATCCATCAGTCCCAAAATAAAACATTCAGGTTTAATAGGACAGTAAACTTTTAAAAAATTGGCATCAGAATGTTTATTTGAATCCAGGATAGATAGATAGATAGATAGATAGATAGATAGATAGATTAGTTTTTCACTAGACCACCACATCTGGACCCCCGCATACCTACCCTTCTCAATGTCCAATATTAACTCTGGGTACATTAATATATTAATATATGATACCACACTTCTTCCTTTTCTTCTTCTTCTTCTGACCTGTGATATAAATTATTGTCCCAATGTTTTATGTGTCAGATTATATCATCCTTTCATATATGTGTGTATATATATAGTAAATAAATTATGGCCATTTCCGCACAGTGTATTAGAAACGGTACAGTTCGTCCTCCAGGGAGGACATCTGCACCTGGGAGCAGACTGGGTACGGACTATTTAACGTAGATCCGCACCTCTACCTGCTCCGGAACAACCCCAAGTGGTCATCCAGTGTGCTTTTGAAAAATCTGTTTCTTTAGGTTTTTCAAAAGCACGGAGTGCGCCAGTGCGAGCCTGCTCCCTTGTGCAGATTTGCAGGCTCGCACCAATGCGAGCCTGCAATCTGCCAGGAGCAGGCTTTAGGCTGGCGAGCTTCAGTGGTTGGTCGAGACCCTTGACCAACCGGAAGCCGCCATCTTCAACACCGGAGCAGTGCGGAGCGACAAGCATGCACTGCTCAGAAGCAGCCTGGACCGGACCGGGGAGCCATAAGACCCGGTAAGTAGCGGCATGGGGCGATTCCCTCGCCTCATGCGGAAATGGCCTATATCTTGATCAAGGGATTTTTTAAAAACATAATGGAATATTTTTCCTTTTTTCTGTGGAGAATTAGCTCCACTAATATTCCATAAAAGGAATTTGCATTCCATCCTTAGCCAGCTTAATCAGATGAGTTTCCTGTAGTGGTGCTTGGTATTGCCAAATACTTTTCACTAACCTATCGGCATTGTTGCCCCAATCCTTGCTCTCCTTCTTCCAAAGAGGTCTGGTCCCCATGCTCTTTTCTTTGCCTCTTGTTTGCAGATATCAAATCACCTTTCTTATCTTCTTCTTTTCTCCTTCCAAACCCTTTTTGTATTTTCTCATAAATTTTCTTTCTTTTTGCACCAAGGTCACTTGGAATCTTTGGCCTTTAAAAGTAAAATTGAGTCCTTCCAAGTTTTCCCAACTAAATGGGATTTTCTGCTTTAGCTTATCTGTCAATAAGCCAAAATCTTTTCTTTTACTTAAAATTCTCATTGCAATCTCATAGAAAACTATTATCTCTCTTCCATCCATCCTCGATTTGGTCTCAGTGTGTTCTTGCAAGATTGAATCTTTTGTAGGCTTTTCGAGAAAATGAACAATTACATCTCTTGGTAAATTTCTTGCTTTCACCAGCTTACAGTTTATTCTGTAAACTCTGTCCATTTCATAATTTATATCCTCTTTTCCTTTCTCCAAAAGATCTGCTAAGGTGTCAATCAATTTTATTCTTAAATTTTCTTGCTGGTATTTTGGAATTAAAATCTTAGATAGTATTCCTTCTCCCTCATTTCAAGAAGAACAAAACTGTCCAGTTGTTCTTTCTCTTTATCCATTGTTTCAGCCATCAGTTCCAGCTTCTCCACTTTTTGGTTTATCTTAACTTCTCATGTTAGTTGTCCAATTGATTCTTTGATCTCTTTCACTTCTCTCCTGATATCCTTATAGATTTCCCATTTTACTTCTCATTTTAGTTCTTGGTTAACTTTTTTTGCTTCTGAAATTGTTTCATCATATCCTTCCTGATCTGTTTCAGTTCATCCATCATTTTAGCTGTTTCTACTGAAGCTGGCTTTTTAGCTGGTATATCCATTGATGATCTCCTTGCTTCAGTTACTCTTTTAGATTCTGTGGCTCTAAATGACTCTAGTTGTCATTTAAAAAGAAGAAGAAACTTATAATTTAAAATGTATTTGTCTACAGTGCAGCAGTATTTTGCAGAAAAAATGGTTTCAACTGCCATTTTACTTGGAGCCACTAAGTGGTAACAGTTTGCCAACTTAAATTCAATCAATTCACAACCATTTTGTCCTCAATTAGTTTATGTCTGCCAGGACCTTATCTAATCTTGGCTAAGCCATTTTCTCATGGTAAGGAAAGCTTGGCTTTTTCTTTCAATTGTTTAATTTCTATTGTTCAATTTAGCTTTGAATGTAACTGGTTTCCCCTTTAATCCTGGCATAAAGTTCTTAACAAAACCCATTTAAACTTTCTCTCTCTCTCTCCATATATGTGTGTGTGTGTGTGTGTGTGTGTGTATAAAGACATGTTTCGCTCCTCTTTTCTCCTCTCCAGCATACTCAGTCTTGTTAATAGATTCAGAGAAAAACCAAGGCTCTTCTCACCCCTGCAGAAAAGACAGTCCAAATCATGATGGAAAAGCAAAAGTTTTAAGTGACAGCATGGCAAACAGTCACTTTGAAAAATGGTTTGACAGGCATATTTCCTGTTCTGCCATCCACTCAGACCTGTGCTGATTGCCACTACTGATGATCTCCTCATGAGGAGCTAAGTTGAGATAGCCAGAACTCATCTTTTTTCTTTTTCTATTTTGTCAGTTGTAGCTTTTTGTTTATATATGTGTGTGTGTGTGTGTGTGTGTGTGTGTAGCATTTAGGATTGTGTGTAAGAAGGTGGTAAGTATTGTATGTAGTCTTTTTGTTCTTTGTGGTTTTTGTTATATGTCTTAGTCAATTTTACTAAAAATAATTTTTAATAAAAATGATTTCTAAAAACCAAACTATTGAATATTATTGAATACATAGGGATCATGAATATGAATCAGTTACAAATGCATAAATCTAGGTTACACATTCAGAACTGTGATCATCAATGCCAGCCAATATTAGTTAATGAATGAATATACAGAAATATTTTATCCATTTTAGCTTATCTCAGTTTTTGTTTTAATTTAATTGTTGACTTTGTTGCAAATCATCTAATGATTATTTTCATTTAGTTATTAAAAATATTTCTATCCTGCCCTGTATTGTGTCACCATTTGAGTGGATAGATGGTTTAATAGATATAGTGTATCTTTAATTTTTTTAAAAAAAATAAAAATACAAAATTGAGTAATTATCTAGTGCTTGAAAGCCCATTCTATAGCTTATGAACTGTAGACACATCATCATCATCATCATCATCATCATCATATAGAGAAATGTTTCCATGGATGCTCATTGCACTCATAGCTGAGTCCTTCCACAACCCCACTCTCCTGCCTTCACTGGATGCTAGGACAGCTAGCGACATGCTGTTTAGATGACTAACCTAAACCTATCTTCTACGTCTTCATTCTCAATCTTATTTAACAGCTTTTCTGGCTTATGTTTTTAAGTAGACATTTGGGAAGCCAACTGTATCATTTTAGTATGTCTAAGAGAAGAGATAATAGATTCCCTTTAAGACAGAGGGAAAGCTGTATGTGCTTACAGTGTTGTCATAATTTATATGGTGCTGAACTTAAAGTCATTTAAAACTATCTGTTTAAGGTATGGGCCATTGGATTTGGAGCTTTATTATGAGTAGTACAGTGTTATTAAATATAGTGGCAGTGGGGCTAAGGAAAGATTAGCAGAATTTGGCAGGTATGGAATATCAAATACACTGAAAGGAGAATGTTTGAACTGCTCTGATTGTCTAAATACCAAGAATATTAAATTCAGATAACAATAGTGCTATCAGAAAGCAAAAGAGAAAGCACAGAAAATCAAGCAGCAGACACAAACCAGAAAGTGCTTTTTTAAACAAAGAAAGCAAACATTTACTAGTTGTTTTTTTTAAGAAGCTCTCTTTTGGTAAACATTAAATAGGGCTTCATAGCATATAGGCACATGAAGAGTGTATGGAATACAGGCCTTTTTTCAGAGGTAGATTACTCTCTAAGAATTACCTGTGAAGCACTGTTTTCCTCTAAAATAAGGTCTGTATTCCCTGTGCATAGTTTTAGTATTTTTTTTTTTTATTCCCACAGAAGGAACTCAGAAAAGTCCACTTCTGCCAAATACTGTTAGCCATGAAAAGCAGCCTATGAAGGCAGCTGAAGTTGGCCTTCAGGCTTGGCAGGTGTCACTCATGTGTTAAACACATGGAGAGAAAACTCTTTTGCATATGCTGACTGCACCATCTACTGTGGTCCACTTTAACTGCCATGGCAGCATCCTATGGAATCCTAGGATTCGCAGGATAGGAAGGAGTGTTTACAATTCTCAGCTAGGGAGCTCTGCTGCTGCACCAAACTCCAGGATTCATCATAGTAGTAGAAGTGAAATATAGTGCTCCAATGGTATATAAAGAGCCTCTGAGTGCTGTTATTATAGCTGTTGATGGCTGACTGTAGTTAAAACTTAAGATGTAGGGCCTGAATTTTTGTATTTTTTTTAATTAATTCCTGTTTCATTTGTAGGGACCTGTGTCAATGCTTAAGGGATTCAATGGGATATGACATATACTTTTCAGTGTTCTTGCCAAAGAGCTTCATCCATAGCATCTGCTCCAGGTAGCTTTCTGCCTAATTTTAGGAAATTTCTCCATGAGTAGATGGACTGCAGAGGTATTATTAAAGTATTTTGATCCAGAACATTTGCTTTTCTGAATATTCTGTTTACTCCAGTGGGGCCTGGAAGCTCTGCACACTCTCAAAACCCTTTGATCACATGAACTTGCCATCCGATTGTTGATTTACCCCCTTTATTTCTGTGGAATATGTAATTTGTCATTTGGAAATTATAATGGTCTAGAATGCAGTTTGACAGTGTGGCTTTTGAAAACCTTGAAGCTGAAAAGAACAAAACAAAATGACATCTCTAGTGGATTGCAGTCAAAGTCTTACCTCAATAGGAAAGAACAACCAAATAAAGTTTTAACAAACAGCTATTGTTCCCAAGGAATCAAAGCTAGCTTTTGTGTGTGTTTTTTTAAAAACAATGCATTAGTGAACAATAGATAATGAATACATATAAAGTTCATGGTCTCCTAATGATTTATCAGGTTGACAGTATAAGAGCTATAGCTGTTTTGACCAGAGATATTTCCAGACAATAGTGTCACTCAAGTTTTTTTGTTTTGTTGTCTTTATCAATCTCAGTACCTTTGCTTTTCCTTTGCGTTCTTCTTCCTTATCTCCCAATGTCAGTGACACAAGCAACACTGACCAAATTCTTGTTATTTCAGAAGGGGTTTCCCTGTGACTCGAACAGACCTTGTAGAAATGGAAGTTGTGCTCTGCTAGACTACCATGGTCTGGGGGCATCATCTCATGGACTGCACTGAAACCCTGTCTCCTTCACTGAAGTTTCTCCTGTCATGTCTGTGACCTCTGCCTTAGGACTGGATTGACTGTATTTGATTTATGAATATTGCTGAGACTGTTGTTATGCTTCATATTTGTTTCGAGTCTGTTTCCCTCCTAGATTAAAATAAGGAATCACTTTGTTGAAAATATTGCTTGCTGTGTGCTGCTAATCTTTGTCAGCTGCCCTTTGCCCAACCACCCAGGCTGAGAGTGGACAGCTATCTCCATCCATCCATACTGGGTCTCTGTTTCAGACCGGAAGCATCCATGCAGGAAGGAAGTCCCCAAAGCTGCTGCTCTCCCCCTACCCACAATGTATGCCCATAAGTTCACTGCTACCTTTTTTCTTGCAGTCAGGGTGGTGAATTGGATTTTCTCCCAAGCTTTCCTACTGGCAAAATGAGTCCTACAAATTACTAGTTGAAATACTGAATTAAATTATACATTTTCTCATCACTGTTATGCTTATGCCTGAACTGTTGAATTCAATCCTAAACCCAGAGCTTGGGCAAGTTAGTTTTTTGTAGTACTGTCCTAGAATCTGGCTTCCAGCCATTATAGCCACTGGCTACACTGGTTGGGAGATTCTGACGAGTCAGCTGACAAAAGTAACTTTTCTATGTGCTGCTTAAATCAACACCTTTAAATGAAATACCAATAAGTGGAAACCTCCTAACACCTTAGCATCCCATAGGCCACTATGAGGCCCTAAGTGCTTTTGATGAATGCTGATACAATCTATGTAGTACTCCAAACATCTGTAACAATGAAGAAGAGCATTTTCTTACATTCCATAGCAACTGTTTGAAACTCTCTTGTGCTCTCTGTGTTTTCAGGTAAAGGTTGTTCAGGCAGGATAGAAGGTGAGGCAAACCAATGTTAAATTGAATGGCTATATTAAATTTCTCATCCAAATGGCATTTAAAAAGTGCTAAATCTAAAAATAAACATAAAATGTTATGTGTGAAAATCTAAGTGTTTGTGTGTGGGGAAGGACACTTCTTAATTCACAGTGTGTTCCTAATTAAGTTCCACTTTCAAAATGAAAAAAAGGAGGAAACATGTAATAGAAATATAAATAAATTCTTATCAAAAACATCATAGATAAAGACACTTAATTAGGAGGCTTAGTTCATTCCAAATTAAAAGACGCCTTTATTAATGTTAATAGAAACAGTGATACGAACAAACCATATATTAAATGACACAAATCAACATGACTGCATCTAGTAGAATGTGTTTGCCCTGATTATACATCTCACATGCACTCACATCATCAAAGGTGCAGAAAAGAACAATTCGACATTACACAGTATAAAAAATAACCTTACGACTGCTGAGCTAGTAAAAGAGTTGGGGAACCTCCGAGGGATATACATTATCTCAGTTCTGATATTTATTGGTTAATTATTTTACAGCATTTTTAGAATCTTGACATAGAAAATATGTCCAGAAAACAGTTGTTCTTTTGATGTCATTGCATATTAATTGTCCTTCTCATCACTTAGTCCCAGGAACAGGTTGGCCTCCTACCCAGCCTCAGCTGGGAAATAAGAAACAGAGTAGTGCTTCTTTCCACTTAGGAAAGGATAAGTCAGACTTAAGGGGTTGAACTCTGTACAATCTAGACAACTTCGAGGTGGCAAGCCCCTCCTACCCTAGACATGGCACTATGGGTTTGCTATATATGTCTTTGTTGTGACCAAGCAGAAATTTGATGGTACATTGAGAATTCTATGGGACTGTGACATTGTTCACCTACTCCATGCTGCCCACAGAGACATATAACTACAATTTAACTCATTGGCTGCTCTCTAATTTGTCACTTCTGGGAGATATGGTGTGCATTATTGAGGGCCTACCAGAGACCAGAGCTTATTGGTGTTATTAGTAGTAATAGTATTATCATCTTTATTTGTACTCTACTTTTTTCATGGGGTTGGGACTCAAAACAGCTTACAGACTAAAAAAAAAATAGTTAAAAATTCAGAAATACAAATTAAAACATAATTAAATAATTAAAAGGATTAAAACAATGGTGAAATGCATAATTAAAAATTAGTTATTAATCAAAACAAAATATCCAGCACATTTCTAGTAGACAGGTCATATAAAACCACACATTGAATGCCTGTCTAAATAAAAACATCTTTATCCAATTATGGAAGGATAGTAGGGAGGGTGTCAGTCTCTGGAAAGAGAGTTCCCGAGCCCAGAGACAGCCACTGAGAAAGCCCTCTCCAGTGTTCCCACCAGGTGTATCTGCAAGGGTGGTGAGACAGAGAAAAGGGCCTCTCCAGCAGATCTCAAGGCCTGAGCTGGTACACAGGAGAGAATATAGTTCATTAAATAAGTTGGACCTGGGCCATGTAGGGTTTTAAAGGTCATCACCAGCACTTGTGCCTGGAAACAGACTGTTACCCAGTGGAGCTGATGCAACACAAGGGTTGTATGTTCAATGTAGCCAGCCCCAGTTAACAATCTGGCTGCAGTTCTTTGGAACAGCTGAAGTTTCCAAACATTCTTCAAAGGTAGCCCCATGTAGAGCATGTTACAGTAATCCAACCAGGATGTAACCAAAGCATTTGTCACCATGGCTTGTGGGAAAATCTGTGCCTTGCCTTGAGCATTTGCACATTTGTGGGGCTTAGACACATTTCTGAGAAATAAAGTGCACACAAAACAGGCTATGCATTATAAAATATAAATGGCTAAAGGCACAAAATAGAAAATATATGAAGAAATGTGTTTTAGTTAAAGAGGAAAAGTGTGTAAATTAAATAATTTTCATAAATAAATAATCAGTCTAACTAACTGAATAATCAGTCTAACTAATCAGTCAGACTCTTGGTCCATCTAGCCCAGTTTCAATTTTTTTAATAATTAATTTTAATGAAATTTAATAAAATACAATCCAATTCAATAACATTCAATCAAATTATAAAAAAGAAAAACAGAATACTGGCAATATTAAATTATGGTATATAACTATATAAAAATCTTTTGCACATTATTAGCTACATATTTATTTTAAAAAAAAACAGTTATAGTAACAAGTCTTTCTATAAATTACTGTGTATTGATAGAGGCTAATACCTGTTATTTCCATTAACATAGGAAATGAAAAGCTGCCATATTTCACAAGAAGTGCTATGAGTCTGGTGATTTCTTGCTTCCTTAACCAGGGCTGTTAACTTTTCTATAAGATCAGTTTTGCATGAGTTCATCAGCTAGTCAGCCCAGTTTCATCAGCTCTGACTGGCAGTAACCTTCTGGGATTTCAAGTAAGATTCTTTGCTAGCCCTACCAGAAGATCCCTGATGGTCTCACGTCCAAGTGTCTTGTGCTCCAGTCAGCAAGTGTCCCAGGAAGTAGATGGTTGGAATGCAAAACCTGGCAGGGAATTAAACCATTCCAGGTCATCCAGCAGGATGAAGGAAGAAGCAAGAGGGTGGTTGTTAGCCAATCCAGAAGTCACACAAGAAGTCAATAATCCACATAAACAAAGCCAGCAAGAACAGGGTCATAAGTGGTAGCCAGTCCAAGGAACACAAAATTCCAAAGAGACTGACAGTCACCAAGATAGATGGTTGTAAGCAACAAAGCCTTCAGTGAACTGCTGGAGAATTTAAATGGCTGAACTTCATCTTCAGGTTTCTGCTAGGGAGTAGTCTCCCTCTTCTACCTCAGCCCCCAGCAGCTTTGAATCAGGAGTTCAAATGCCTGACATTCCTGGCACTCTGACTCTGTGTCTGAGGCCATTTCCACACTGGGTATTTAAAATGGTGCAGAGCGACCTCCAACGGAGGTCTTCTGCACCATAGAGTGGACTGGTGTGGACTACTTTTTGTAGTTCCACACCTCAGTCCAGTTCTGCTTGACCAGAACTGGTCACGCAGCGTGCTTTTTAAAAACTTCTTTTTTGAGGTTTTTAAAAAGCATGGAGTGGGCAACCCCGTCTAGCTCTGTTGCCGCGCTCCAGAGCAGATTTGCAGGTGCACGCAAGTGCGTGCCTGCAGATCTTCTGGGGACGGGCTTTCGGCTGGTGAGCTTCTCCGGTTGGTGGAGAGCCTCCACCAACCGCAAGTCGCCATTTTGGATGCCGGAGAACTGCAAAGCGGCGAACTCGCACTGCTGCTCTTCGCGACGGACTCACTCGGTCGCAGGAAAAATCTGGTGAGTCCCATTTCTGCCCATTTCTGCCCGATTCACACCCCACGTGTGGAAAGGACCTGAATCTTCCACCTCCAGAAGGTGACTTATGACACCAAGCACTAATGCTGCCAAATCCTGGAATTAAGCAAGACTGGGTGTTTTCAGGATGATGAGGCAGGCTTGCTGTTAGCTTATAGCTAAATTGTGTCTAACTACAAATTGTAAGTCAAATGCATCTTCTTGTCCCTAATGAAATGGAAGAAAACATTCTGAAATTTTGTTTGGCTGCATTTGTTGTCACAGGCAACCTGTTTGTTCTCAAGGTTAGTCTTAAGAGATCTAGTTCAATGGGTCATTCCACTGCACCTTTACAGTCACAGGGCGTGCTCAGGGCATACTGGTTGTTCTCCTAGTATCTAAAGCAGAAGGTGGGGAAGGCTATAGCAGAAAATACAGAAATTGCCATGTGCAGAAAATATTTTATGAAACGAACAACTTCTGTGTGTCAGGGGTTTAGTGAAACTTGAAAGCTTGCATATTCTTACATAAACTGAGATTGGTTCAAATGGAAGATAGTCTTATTTTCAAAAACTTAATGTCTCTTTTACATATTTCTGGTTATTAAAACTCCATCTAAATTCTAATACAATAGAAAACATGCACGCTTTATTTTTGAGATTCTTTCTTATTTCTGACATGAATCATCTTAAACCCCAGTTTCTCTTTTCCTCAGCTCTTTGTCTAGTTTGGTAAACATCTTTTCACTGAGAACCAGAAAAATGGATGCTCATATTCTTCTCCTAAGCACATGATTACGTTCTTAAATGAGAGACTCTAAACAAATGCATCCTGTTATGGTGAAGGGCAATGTAAGTGAACAGCATCAGTGACAACTATCCTTTGAAGGAAACAAACAAAAATCTGACAGAGTGCTAATTAATTTTTGAGTGACCATGAGCTGCTAAATGAACACAGGTGGTTGTTTCCTCAAGAGAGCTATTTGTAATAGACTTTAAATTAGCAAGAGGGAAGTCTCAGATTTAAATACTTCTGAAATCTCACAACTGTGAAAGACTTCATACATCATAGCTGAAATAATGGAAGGTGATTAATAATTGTCCTTTGCCTAAATGAGTTGCCAGATGCATTGACTCTCAGGTGTAAAAATAAAATTAATCCAGAAAAACTGAATATCCCAGGTGCACCTTACTCATAATTTTATGTTAACTCACATAAAGCCATGCTGTAAAATAAGAGTTATATAAACTATTTTATTTTATGAAATGTTCTGGTCGGTTTGGGAAAACAAAAAGCAAACTAACTAAATAAATAACACCCCAGATCACACGATACATTCCAATATAGACTGGCGTTCTGTATTGCAGTTAGGGATTCATAACCTGGAATTATGGATCCGTAACTGTTCTGTATTCACTAATACTGCATAGTCACAATCATGACACTATGGCCACCCAAACCTACTTTACCGGGGCAGCCACACTGACAGACAAAGTTCTGTTCAGCTGGGAATCGGAATGCAGGAGCATGACATTTCTACCACTACCACCCTCCCCCCACCACCAGTGGGTGGGTAATTCCTTATAGCAGCCTCGCTTGCTGGCTGGAGAAAACTTCTTAAGTTCTTCATTCAGGTATGCCGGAATAGAGTAAGTGAAGATTTTACTTCCCAGTGTGTAATAGTCTGTTGGATAAGAAATTATGAGGGGTTTTGTTTTGTTCTGTTTTGAAGAAAAGGAGCACATTCTAGATGAGTGTGTCTGGTTCATGTTGTGTTGCTCCTTTTATCCCAAATGACAGTGTCCAATTTAAGTACGCATTTTTAAATTGTAGAGAAAGCAGCTCACTGTCTGGCCTAGAACTTCAATATATCAACCCAAATTCTTGAAGCTTTTATGAGTAGCATTTGAGCTTAACAAGATGTACTAGAAACTCAAGCAGGGATGTTTTAACTACCTGAAGTGTTCAAGAATGGTAAGCTGATTCCACAGCAATTTTATACAGAATTATTGAACAGATCTTACCATGATTTCTCACTCATGTTGAGCTTTGAATTCAGATGGCAAGGTGGTAATAGAAAAGAATATTGGCTAAGGTCAAAATATGCTTCTATGTCTATGTACAAATGTTGAGAAATGCTCAGAATGTCATTATGGAAACGCTAGAGGATTACATGCAAAGTTGTTTTATTTGAATATTATTTAAACCTTATTTTTCATTTACTTCCTTGATCTATCATCTGATTAAAAGTTAACTGCTATTTTATGGCTATTGTTCCTGGCTGCCCTGCACTTTTATTAGCCAGGGTTTTTAATTAAATTTCCTATTACTGCAATATACAAACAGAAAATCTATTAATATGTCTCCATTCCAGCCTGATAAAATGCCCATCTGAAGAGAAAAATTTCTATGGAAAAAGTATTTGCTGAAGATCTATTGAAAGTTAATACTTTCATTTTCAGCAGGGTTTCATTTATCTCTCCAATAAAAGCAGTAGTAAATGAATTATGCCCTTGCTACATTTACATTTAGTTGGGGTGAAAAGGAGAAAGCTATTGAGCCCAGCCCTGATCTTGTGGAAGTCAATGGGAATTGTGCCATTAATTTCAACAACAGCAAGTGCCTTGGAGTTATGAGCTGCGGTGCCATAAAGCACACAGGCACATCTAACTCCAAAAAACATTAAAAGTGTTATTAAAATGAATAGGTTGAACATTATTATCAGGTCTAGTTACACACACACACACACACACACACACACACACGGATGCAACAGGTCCATTAATATGCTACCTTAATGATCTCATAATCTGTGAGATCACAGGGCCTTTCTGCCCTACACTGTTATAGTGCTATGATCCACTTTTAACATCCTATGGAATTCTGGGGTTTGTAGTTTACTGAAGCCAGAGAGCTCTCTGGTTGAGAATTCTAAATGCCCCTCCCTAAACTGCAAACCTCAGGATTCCATAGGGTGTTGAAAGTGGAATAATAGCACTTTAACAGTATAGTGTGGAAATGGTCACAGATTCACAATCCTTCTGATATTATCTGATATAGAAGACCAAAGACTCTTAAAATATCAATATTGTCCAGTAAATAAACTTAGTACTCTGATTTCTATTCTAAGGCTCCAAAACCTTTCATAAACTTATGCTGAGTAAAACTTGTTAGTCTTTAGAATGACAATTATTTTGTTGCAACATATCAACATAGCTATTTCCTCACCCAAAGTGATGGTACTGAAGTTATCCAAACTAAGGACATAACGTATTGCTTTAGTATGCACACAATCAATACATTGTACTGAATTGTATGTTCTTAGATATTTAAAGACAAATCTAATCTATTCAAGTCCTATCATATATTTGAGACTCTTCAAAAAAAATAAAGAATGTACTGCTTTACAGCTTCTTGTTACCCTGTGAACTGGGGGTCCCAGGAGGGACACCAAAATGTGCTCAACTAAAGGTGGGGAAAATTAGCTCGGAGCACTGCCTAGCGTTACGAGAGGCAGGGTAACGTAGCGAGATCTTGAACCCTATGTCTACCGGGTCAGGTCGAGTCAAGGAGAACACAGAAGTTGAAATAATAAATGATGTTTATTAAATACAAGCAAAACAGTGTATGCGACACACTCATACAAGATAACTAAAGAAAATAAAGGTTGGAGTGGTATAGAGGGATTTTTAGAGGGATTGCTGATTTGGGTGATACTTCACCTGTCCTGAAGCCCAGAAAAATAGAGAGCGAAGCTGGGGTGCGATGTAGCTCAGCACGTGGAGCTGAGGGGAGGCTCGCCAAGCAAAGCAGCAGCAAGGGGGGATGAAACTCGGGAGCGATCCGAGGAAGGTCTTGGAATCAAAGGTTTTTATAAGGAGAATTGTGACTGCAGGCTATGCCGTACTTGGGGGGAAACAATAGATTTGGAGTTGGAGGCAAAGCCTCCGAAAGGTCAGAATCTGAATGATTGAGTTATCGTAACAGTTCTCAATAGAGTAGCCAGTATGCAAACGCAGAGTACTTGGGTATTGTATGGTTAGCCCATCAAGCTGCCATCGCGGGGCAGAGGCTCTTTTGTAAGTGGCGTGCATACTTAATTAGAGTACTTGCCTGGAGGTCTCCTAAAGCAGTGAGTCAGCTATTTCTGGCCTGCCTGTATTGTAGTTTGAATATTACGGCTATTAACGGCCGAGCTTGTTTACGTGCTTGTCCGGTGGCCTCGCAAGCATGTGTAGAGGAATAGAGAAGTGCAGCCAAATTGTGATATCAAGGGATATCTTTTAATATTCCCAAAGCTTGGACTAGCCAGGGCAGTAACATTCTAACCAGAATGGAAGCTGCTCCTGCATCCCAAAATGAAGACACTACAGCCTGGTGCAATTATTCAGTATGCCAGTGTGCTGCACAGATGAGAAGGAAACTACACTAGTCCCAACTCCTCAGCCATTGTCTTCCTTAGGCAACTTCAGGGGTGTTCACACATTGTAGCATAATTGTGTTCATATGTTTTTAGTAATCCTGTACACAGGTACAAGAATTGTCTTAAATCCAGAGTACAGTTCAAGCATACATTGTTACCTGGATACCTGCATGTTTGTGATGACCTGATGAGCAGTTAGTTCTGTAAGCATGTAAAGAAGAAGTGAGCAAAGTATATCATGGGGGGGGGGCATGAGTGGGTCCTAAGATTGTTTTTGAACCCCAGTATCCCTTATTTCCTACAACTACCTATTTTCACGGAGTGGGGAGAGAAGTAAATTGTATCTCCTGGGGTGCAATTGGTGAATTACATTCACATTTTAATTTTTTAGGACCTCTTCTCCACTGTTTAACATTAAAAAGAATCCTCATTTTTCAAAACCAGAGGTGGATTTGGACAACTTCCTTTTTATCTGTTATTTGTAGTTTGGGTAGTCTGTGAAACCCCTGGGGGTGCTAAGTCAGAAAACTGGTCCCCAGACCCACCAAAATTACCTGCCTCTGATGTAGCAAATAGCTCTCTGCAACTTTGCATGGAACAAAGCTCACTTTGTCCTGCAGGAGCAGCCATGGAAATTATGATGGGAAGCGTGAGTATGTATGTGCACGTGCGTGTACTTATGTGCATGTGTGTGAGCAGAAGATCTCAGAAAGGGCATAGGAAGTGTGTAAATAAAGAGCATCAAGCATAGAAAAAAATTCAGTATAAAAGAGCAATCTTCTAGCAGCAGCTCTGAAGCCAGAGAGTGGAAGGATGAAGGATAGACCTACATTCCAGCCCCTCACTGTTTAGCAGGAGAGAGGCTTAAGACCTTGAGTGGATTATCTGATTTATTGTATTCAGTTCATCCTATTTTTGGTTCATTTTGAGATTTACAGTATAATCTGAATTGTTCTTGTTGCTTTCCTCCCCTCTTTCTCTTTCCTTACCAAATAAATTCTTGTCAGCAAATATTTTTTTTACTTTCATTAGCATTTTTATTTTATTTTTGAAGTGTGTGGTGGGTAGGTTAAAAAAAACTATGTACAATTGAACTTCTTGTATTTGTAATGTGTTTAGATGGAGCTAGTAATTTTTCCACAGAGAATGCTGTCCCATGCATATTCCCTTGGAGATGTCAGGCTTTATAGCTCTGTAGAACAGCAACTGTAGTTTTCATGAATAATTGCTTATATTTATTTATTTTAAAAAAACATCAATTTAAGCAAGGTTATTTCTGTTAATCAAGAAGCTTCAATTCTTAACAACAGTGCAAACTCAAAAACTTTTGTATGAATACATGTACCTCCTATTACATGTGAATAGCTCTGTGTATGTACAGATCAGCAATCTGTGAATAGTTTACACACACTGGCCTAAATCCTGGTGTTGATCCTAAGCAGACTTATTGAATCAATGGGATTTACCTATATGTTGACTCAACAATTGATTAAATGAGTCTTCTCCATTTGGAACCAATGCTAGCCATTGAATGTTACATCTGAATAATGATACCATTGTGCAGTGTAGTGTGTGAATATCCTTTTCATTTAACAGACACGGGCATGAAACAAGCATTTAACTTAGAAAATGTCTTAATCAACCCATGACAACATAAGCTTTCCATCTCTCTACAGCAGAACTATCCAGGAATTTTTCTGTTGCCTACTATACTTTGGGTGCACTGATCCTAACTCCAAGCATCACATTAGTTAACTGAGGACAGGTAGCTTAGGGTCACTTACCTTTTTTCTGAAGCTACTGTGCACATTCCTGAGCCAGATTAGGACCATTATATTATATATGGAGTTCCCCCCACCACTGGCTTTTCTATAGACAGTATTTATTTAAAAATTTCCCTCCCACTAAAAGAGAGAGGAGTTGGAATCAAAACCAGTGATAACACAAACTTCTCCCACTGAATATGAAGATCCTGATCTGGAATATGATATTGCTGCCCCTTTCTCTTCTAGATGCCTATGCACAATGGACTCTTCTTCTAGAGGGTTTCCAAACACTCCACAGAAAGTTTTAGGGGTGGCATAAGGAATTAGTAGTCACTTTTGTTAGGATTAGGGTTGCCAGATTTTCCTGGCAGTAACACGAGAAAATCTTCTTGATAACCAGCCAAACTTATGAGGCATATGTAGAGCCTGCTTCAAGTCTGATAAGAGGTGGGCCCCTCCTTCAAGCTTAAGGAAATCTTTATATATGTCTGCCTCAGGCATCACCTGCCTCAGTCACCTATGCCTAGATTGCTATGAGCAGGGAAAGTAGCTGCCACCCATTCTCAAAACAGATGGGCCCATGCAAAATTTGTATGTAACATGAAGTATTTTTTTTCTGTTTACCACATCTTCAGGATTGGTCTGTTGTGAATGCAACGGGCACTTGGTCTCAAATAGTAGTTGTAGTAGTAGTAGTAGTAGTAGTAGTAGTAGTAGTAGTAATAATAATAATAATAATAATAATAATAATAATAATAATAATACAAGTTTCGGGCATCCCATATGTCCCCCTATGGGACAGGTTTTTCACTCTTAGGATTAGACTATGACCCTGGAGACCAGGGTTCAATTCCCCACTCAGCTATGGAAACCCACTGTGTGACCTGTGGCACATCACACACTCTCAGCCCCATCAAACCCTCTGATAGGTTCACCTTAAGGTTGCTTTAAGTCAGAAATGACTTGAAGACACACAACAACAACAACAAATACAAAATGGATGCCTGGGAACCCTAAGTGAGATTAAGGATGGTATGCTGGTGCATGCTTTTAACATAAATTAATAAACATGGCTTATTTTAAACTGATCTGTGTCTTGGCCTTCTTACATCAAGCAATGTGCACGGAAGGCACTTGATAGCTTCCTCACACTCTTGCTTGGCATGAAGTAAGGTTACTATAGCCAAATAATAGCTCTCTTGCCAAATCCCTGTGAGACAGACTCAGTGAGAGTTACTTTCGTCAATATCCTTTCACTCTTAACATGCTTCAAGGTACTCACATATACATTTTTCTGTCCACACTGAATCTGCTTATTGTGGCCAATGGATGCTGAGCTACAAAAGCTAAAAAAGGAAATATTGTAAGGTACGGTTGAGGGAGTTGGGTATGTTTAGCCTGGAGAAGAGAAGATTGAGAGATGATTTTGTAGCCATCCTTAAATATCTGAAGGACTGTCATGTGGAAAATGAAGCAAGGGAATGGTAGTCTCTATACACAATGATGGGGGGCGAACAATTCTTACTCATCCCCAAAATAAACCTTGCTAATTCCACACTATAAATGGGTTCCAGGCTCCAGCTACTATTGGATTCAATGTTTTCTTTTGCCCACTTCTGAAAGAAGGAAGGAAGGAAGGAAGGAAGGAAGGAAGGAAGGAAGGAAGGAAGGAAGGAAGGAAGGAAGATGAGAGAGACAGAGAGAACTACAGAATTATTCATGTCTCTGTGCCTTCTTTTTAATTGCAAAATAATAATGTAAGCAAGATAAAAATGGTAGCATAACTATTAGTAGTGGCTTTTGGGCTGATCACAAAAGAGTGTACCCCCCCCCCCAAAATTGGGTTGAGGCACCCTCTGCTCATTCTGGAAACTTTCCTCTGATGAAGCTGTGTTTTATTTGATACAACTCTGTTAAGAAAGCAATCAGAAAGACTTTACAGAAGCTTCTGTAAGAAAGTAATGATGCACTTCTTCATGTTGCAGAAAGGTTATGTGAGGATAACTTTGCTGTCTGAGATCTTCAGGAAAGTTCTTGACTTTGATGGGCAAGAAGACAGCTGCTGGAAGAGCTGATCTAAATGAGTACAGTAAGAAGCAAGGTCAAGAGAAAACCTCCTTGAAGTTGCTCCTGAAGTCTACAGGAATGCAACTGTTTCAATTTCACTGCCAGGTGGAAGCTAATGGTGTCAAGGGGAGACAATGACATTTGCTTAGCCTGTAGGAAGGTGAAGGAACAGTTCAGTGCTCTTTGAAATAACTTTTGGTGCCAAAGCTTAATTATGTCACATATTGTTTGTTGGAAATGCCCGTGATCTTTCAAATAGTTCAAAGAACACAAATAATCCAATGGAAACCATTTGAATGACTACATGATTCCTTGTCTTGGAAAACATCATAGATGTCGTGAATAAACATTATTATTTTTATACCTCTCTTTGGAGAAAAAATATATTAGCATATTTTCCATCACATTATTTTCCACCACCTTTCTCACACTCTGATGACTGTATAAAAGCTGAATGTGCATATTTACTTACCTAAATAAAGGCCAAACAGAACTGTCAGTTTGACGGTTCTTGCAGTGAAGGTACTTGTGTCAAAACTATCTGAACAAATCTGTAGTGGAATATGCTTTGCAAATGTCATCAGCTTTTTAAAGTCACAAAGAATTAGGAACAGTATGGGCACAATCTTCCTTCCCTTCAAACAAAGGGCTTATTTTTATTGTCCAAAAACAGCAGTTGAAAAAAAGGAGTTGTTCCCAGGGTGCTATGCTGTCATTTAGACCAGGCTTCTCCAGCCTGGTGTCATCCAGATATATTACAGTAAAAATATTCCTCATCCACCACCAGCTTCAGCATGGAACTGTAGTCCAAGACATCTGGAGAGCACAAGGCTGAGAAAGACTGCTGTAGCCTAGTCCTGAATGCTGAATTTGCCATTTGTTAATGTTAGGCAGATAAAAGCTCAATAATTTACAGCTTCTTAGGAGTAACATACAGCTTCTCCAATAGGCTCTGCCCCATTCTTACCTATATCTTGAAATGATTCGCATTTGCAATGGATAGTTAGCATTACTAGGATGCTACTGTGCAGAGAAAAGCAGATAATGCATTGCTGTATGTCTCCTCCAAACCTGAAATCAGTCCCCAGTACACCCAGAGTGCTGACAGGGTCATTTCCCAGTATACCCAGGCAGCAACTGGCATTTTGTTCTGCCTACAAAACACTTGCCAGATGATTAGAAGGTATCATTTTAAATTTCCCACAATGCCCCAAAGAAGAGAATAGGCAGATCTACGTCTGCTCCAGACGTGGAGTCAGTTCCCAGTATACCCAGGGAGCTGCCAGAGTCAGTTCCCAGTATACCCAGGCAGCAATTGATGTTAGCTGTTGTGAATACCCACTTGCCAGATGACTAGAAGGTATCATTTTAAATTTTCCACAATGCTCTGGAAAAGCATTGCTGCCTACCTCTGTCACCAGGTCAATCTACTGCCTTTACCAAGGGTTCCCTCAAACTTGGGAACAGCTGTTGTTCCATTTTCCTCCTGCCTTAACATTGGACTGCACATAGCAACTTCTATACATAGGTGTCACTCCTGGTCACCAACCATCCTCCTCCTTGATTCCATTCAGTCCCAGTACAAAAGTAAAGCAAGCCCAGCAATGATAAACAGTTATTTTGACACCCTAATTTTTTTTCTTCTTCTCATGAGTACTCATGATACAACTGTGGGCGAACTCCAATCTGCATGAGTTTATCATTCTTTTTGTAGTTTGTAGACCTTCAGGGTATACCACATTACAGAAGAACAGCTGTGAGAATATCACTGTTATGCACTCTGTATGGACAGGTAGGAGATTACTGGATGAAAGTATTAATAATAAATACATTGCACACAGTATGATCCCCTGTAGTGTATATCTCCTGGGCCATGTTCTGATTGGAGATCTAACATGGTTTCTAAGACCTTTGCTGAGAGAAAAAAAAAAAGCTAAAATGCTACTGCTGGCATTTACAGCTGCTATTGATAATCCCATAAATATAGGTCTCTGTGAAATTTACTGTGTTTAGAGAACAAGCATTACAATGTTAGATATAATCTATTAGCATGAAAGAAAAATGAATTAATTTCATTTCAATGAAATGTGTATGCATTAATAAAATACATAATTAGAAGGCATAGATTAAATTATAAAATTTCATCATTATCTGAGGTGCCCATGGTTCAGGAAATTGGCTGTGCTATTTGGAGCTATTAGTCTACACATTAGTTCAGAATGTGCTATGGGAATATGTTACTCTAGGTTTCTAGATAAACTGTTTCCATGTCCTATGTAATCTATAAGCCAGCAGGACTGTGCTGCAAAAGTGGAAGAAAAGTAAAAGCTGACATCTTTAAACCGACCTTTAAAGGACAATGAATACAACAGAATTAAGCTGAAAAACTAATGCAGATCTCAAAAGAACCACCCCCTTTCTCAAAGTCCATTCTATAAAAGGCCTTGTGTTGCCATGTCTGTTAAGTCAAGAGTTTATGGTTGATGGGACATTTTGTGAACAACAACAACCTCTGTAAGAGTGTACTAAGCTCTAAGGCTTTCAGTACAGCCCTTATGGCAGACTGCATGTCTATTATCTAAAGATAAGCCTAACTAAGTGCAGAGAAACTTATCACCAAAAGACTGGCCAGGAGCTGGCTACTTTAACTGGCCATAGAAACTGTGAACTCAATGATACTGTAGAATAGTTGCTAAGTGCATCAGTAGAGGGACTACGCATAGTAATCAAATCACAGATAGTCAAGATATTCAAGGTAAAGTTATTTGTGGCATGCAAACTGGACCATCCATCCAGGAAGTTACAGCCAAATGTCAATCAAAAAGTCACTTTCCATATCAATATTTAAATACATAATTATTTAGGAAACGGTTACTCAACTTTTCCCTGCAGAAAAAGGAGTTGCTCAAAGTATTTATGGAACATAAAAACATGGAACACTGGCAAATCTTTCAAGCAAATCAAACAAACTACAAGTAGCAGCAAAAGGAGACACAAAAACAAAATCAAAACTTTATGAATAAGACTAGAGTCAAATGCTTCTTTATCCTATTGAAGGGTTTAAAGATCCTCTAAAATCAGTCTATAGACATGTTCAAAGTATGCACAGCTAAATAAGGTCATTGCACCATCTGAAAATACACTTTAAACACGCACCTGGGAAGAAGCATGAACTTTAGAATTTGAGCACAAGGCGGCAGGGGGATAGACTCTTATGGTTACAAAAACTCTAAAGATGCCCACAGGGTTACTCAGAGCTAACACTTTTGGCAACCACAAAACTGAGACTGAAGTGTTTCTAAAATGAGATGTCTTTGTTACTGATGTTGAATGTTTGGGCTTTTGAAAGTTAAGTGGAAATAAAAAGGCCAGACTAATAAGCATGTCACAAAATGGAGATGAAAGATTGGCCTTGAGCAGAAACCTTTTAAACAACATTTATTTTATTCTCCCAAACAAAATAAATGCATTTTAAAAATTGGAAAGAGAATTAGTGGAGCTTTAGCATAGCTTTTAACAAAATGACAGTATCCTCTTCCTCCCTCAGCAATATTCATTTTAAATGCCCTTGATGAAAAGAGGAAGAAGAATAGAGAAATTCCCTTGAGAAATCACAATAGTCTAAAAGACAGTGAAGGAAACACACAAACATAGAATAATTTTTTTTTTAAAAAAAGACCTTCAAAACTTTGTGGCCTAAATTCAATTGCTAATCTTGACTAAAGTAGACCAATTTAATCAGGGAGATTTACATAAGTGTTGATTTATGATTTGGCAGCTGATTCAATAGGTTTGTTCTAGCTGGGACTAGCAATTGGGTTTAACCCCATTTTAAAAAAAAAGAAGAAGAAGCAGCACAGAAAAGGGATGTGAACACTAGGAGAAAAAGGCACAGTCTTCATTTTATCTCATAACAAAGGGGTAGATGTAGAGCAGGATCCCATAGAGCAGGGGCGAGCAAAGTGTGTCCAGTCACCCTGAAGCTTCCCAGAAGTCCCAAACTCCAACGCCCCATATTTTAATTTTGGACTAATTGAGAAGGTTTGTTTTTTGTCTGAAAACTCACGCAAAGCTGCCCGAACTGCCTGAAATGCAGTACTTTGTTTCCCCAATTTCCCCAGCCCCCAAGCCCCTGCAAAAAAACCAAAAGAAAGAAAGTGGTCAAAAATCAGCCAAAAATACAAGTTGAAGGGGTGGAATTAAAACAAACTGAATTGGAAGACCTTATGTTAAAAGGAGAAAAACAGTTACTTTCGAGGATGTATAAGAGGTTGTTAACCTATAACTTAGAGGGAGAGACAGTCAAAGATTGTATGATAACTTGGGCCAGAGATTTCAGCCACAATGTCCTTTTCGAAGAGTGGGAAACAATTTGGAAAAATAATATGGTATACTCCAGATCTTATGCCCTCCAAGAAAATGTGTTAAAGATGGTGTATCGGTGGCATTTGACACCCAACAGATTAGCAAAAATGAATAAGAATATGAATAATCACTGTTGGAAATGTGAAGATCAGGTGGGTTCTTTTTATCATATGTGGTGGGGATGTGATAGAGCAAAGAGATTCTGGTACGCCATATGAGCTAATATGAAAAAAAAATTGAAACTAAAAATTGAATTAGTTCCAGAATTCTTTTTATTGGGAATTTTTGGTGCAGATAACAGTATAGATTTCTGTACCTAAAGATTAGCTTGGTATTTGATCATGGCATCCAGACTTGTCTATGCTAAATACTGGAAATCGACTTACATCCACACGGTCAACAAATGGTTAGAGAAAGTTATCAAAATTGCACAGACAGACAAAATGGCTTATAGATTGGAGAACATGATGGATAGTAAGTTCTATAAGGCCTGGGAGTTGTTTACAGTATTTCTTCAAAACAAGGAAATTCCAACCAATGGTCTTCAGCTTTGAGTATTTAGGAGCAATTATGGGATCCCTTCTTGGGCCTAGTTTATTTTAATTTCTATCTTTAGTTTTATGGGGGAATATGCTACATTTCAGTAATATCGTATGTCTTCAAAGATTAAGTAGGAATGATACAATTTATTGTTAATATTTGTAATCATAAATTATTGGTGGTATTCCCCAGGTAATATTGTGGAGGAAGGTGGAAGAAGGAGAAGAAGTTTTTGATGTGATTGGTTTTTCTTTGACAGAATAGGGATGTGAAGGAATATCATTAATATTATGTTTGAGACAACAAGGAGTTATTGTGAATAATAGTATTGTTATTATACAACTAGAGGTTGACACAGATGTATGACAATCAGAACACCAGTTTCTCTTTTCTTATAGGGGCAGGTTTATTTCATGATATTTTTGAGAATATAATAGGGCTGTATTTCACTCAAGGGGGAAGTTCTCTGTGTTTTGGTCATCAATTATGTAATTAGTATATAGTATTTGTATTATTTGCATGTATGTGTATTAATATGTTTGTAGGTGGTTATATGTAGATTGTATGTTGTCATGTAGGGTTTTTTTTGTTTAGTTTTTTGATAAAAATATTTTTAAAAAAATCAGCCAAAAATGGAGCCAGAAGTGATATTGTGTCCCCTCAGATGAAACAAAGTGCTCCAGTGCAGCCTGCTGGGCAGTTGCAGAGAGTCAAAATGGCTTCACATCCAACATCCAGTGCCAGAGACAGTGGGCATGCTCACCCTTTGGCTTTTGCAGTACTAAATCATTGGGCAAATAGAAAATGTTTCTTAAAAGAGAAGTAGCTGCAAAATCTTTTTTTTAAAAAAAGTAGGATCCTTGCTTGGTGCTACTGCTTCAGTATGTACATGATCTCAAAAAGTTGTTGTGGCAGCCTCATTTTCATTCTTTCGTATAGGAAACTCTGCAAATGTGTGTTTAAAGTCCAGTCAAGTCTCTGTGGGTGTGGGTGGGTGTGTTTAAGATGTACACCAGTGGCAGCAAAGTAGGCAGCTCAAGCACTAGAGCAACAGAGCAACAGTTGAATTCAGCTGTTCCTCCACCTCGCCCCCGGGCACCCTTTCATTGCTGGTACTCCAGACAGCCCTGCTGTTCACCAGTGCCTGAGGGCATCCCAGCCTGCTAGAGAGACTGAGAGAGAGAGAGAGAGAGAGAGAGAGAGAGAGAGGGAGAGAGAGAGAGATGCTGGAAAGAGTCAAAAGTATGAATTGAAGACTGAAAGACTGCATGTATCGTAGGTAGCAATGCTGGGGAAACAGGTGTGAGAGTAGAAAGGCTAATGGATTTCTAATGTAAGTGGAAGGTTTTATTCAAATTGAAACAAAGGTGTGCCCGACAAGAGCAATTAAGCTTTTTATGGTTATTTTTAGAGCTGAGGAACTTTACTGAAAGCTTTTGCAATTATTTGAATTCTCTTCCCACAGCCCCTCGTTCCCCTTAGGTGCCGTTCTTTATTATTTTGCTTAAACCATATTTATATAGATGATTTATATCTACCGCAGTGCTGTTTGAGCATTCTGTACATGTTGTGGCTGCCATACAATGCCCTTGAGGTGCTTGTTTCTTTCAAAATGTTTATAAGGTGGGGAGGCGGGATATTAGCAAATGGACATATTTTGAAGCCTTCAGGCCTCAAACCATTTACTGTGGAGTTTCCCTTTAAGAATTTTTAAGGTAAACCTGTGTAGTTTTAAACACTGTTGAAGGTGATGGACAATGTTAAGAAAAGTTACAGCAGGAAAGCTCAGCATGTGGTAGGGGAGTCTAATTACTCACAGTGGTAACACGTATTATACAAAATTCTTTGCACTACCTGACACAACTGCTTGTAAAGGTCTTTATTCCCTAAAATGATAATGTCCATGAAAGAGAACATCATGACATGATAATTGTCTCTCATTGCAACATAAATGCTAGAGGAAGCTCTGGCGCTTATGGAAAAGAGAAAGATTAAGAAGCCAATACTCCTATTTTCCAAGTGGGTGATGATGATCTGTTCTTACAACAAGCAACACCAGCGGATTTATTTACATTGTGCCCACTGATTAAAAGCTGATAATGTAACAACAGTGGCTGATGAGACTAGACAAGAGAGCAGTGGCACTTATTGATATTGACACAAAACAGAACAGAGAGAGCTGAAGCTCAGTTTGCCATCTTGCCTAAAATCTTTATAAAACTTTCAAAGTGGATACAAGCTTCACAGAAGCAATTGAGTCTAATAATGTTCGCACACTTTTTTTTCCTGTTATTTTACAGCAATTTATAAAGTTAATTACTCTTTCCAAACAAAGGACCACTTCACATGTGGGAGGATGATGTTCCAATACACTCTTAGCTGCTAGCCAGAACAGCTAAACGAACATTGTCAGGTACTTTTCCATGTCTTCCCACCCTTACATGTCATATTGAGAGAAGGATATGGCTCAATACCTTTTGCTAAGATTCTCCTCTGAGTGGTCCTAAAAATATATTTGTAGTTTTCTTGGGAGAAAAAAGAAATCATTGAATGACAGAAAAAATGAAACATTGCAAAATGTTTTAAGATGAATAGGAGAAGGCTTCTCCAGTAGATCCAGTAAATATCAGGCTACTGTCATCCTGGGTTGTATGCCTCATAGTAGCTGTTCCTGCCTTGCAACCAATCACACCATAAATATTTCAGGATTTAATGTCCCACTAGAGGTGTGGTGAACTATAGTATGGGTGGGATTTCTTTCCCTCCCCAAGCTTCCCCATGCAGTGCACAAAAGATACTGACTTACCTTTTTGCCTTGAGTTCCAAAAGCCTCAGATGTCCTCAGAAATTCATGGGCAACAAACCAGGAACGAAGTCCAACATTTGGGTATTAAAACACACACACAAAATCCACAGAAACAATGCCTGAGGCCTTTCACAAGTCTGAATGAGTCCAATTTAAAATGAAAAATGCATGAGAATTAATATTATTGTTTGGCAAATTGATTTGCCATCCTTCACTTTTCCAAGGCATATGTAAGACTTGAAGCTGCTTTTTACAATACCATTCTTCCTTCTTCCCTTGTTCTACCCTTCTACCCTGTTTTGAATTACCTGGAAGGTGACAGAGGTCCAGATGTAACCCCTTCCACATTGTAAGCTGAGTCTCTTTCTAGTACAGAAAGAAATTTGATTTGTATGTTGGAATATTTGTTGTGACAAAGGTGGGATATTAAATAAACAAATAAATAAGGCTCCTTGTCTCCAGAATTTGCACAGTTGTGAGGATTACAGAGTACTTCCAGTGCACATATTTTAAAATGTGAACTGTGAAAATGTTAAAGTTGAAAATATGAACATAAAATGCTGTAGTTAACAGATAAAAGTTATGTAAATTAAATTAACTGCACAAATGTGTAAATTAGGGGGAAAAGAATTGAAATGCACAAATTTCAATAGAGAAAGACAACACACAGTCTCAGATATAATATGAAACAAGGATTGTTACATCCCTGCCTTCTAGACACCAATCCTCCTTTAATATGTCTTTTTTCTTCCCTCATTGTCTGCCTGTCTTCCAAGACTAATACACTTGTTTATTACATTTTCCCTTTTAAAAACTCTTCACTAAAATGTCTTCTCTCTTTCAAAAATCTATCACAAAAATATCTACATCTTACATTTTGTGACTCTCTCTGCTCCCCCATCACCATTTTGGAACTGGATCCATCTGGTGGGCCCTCAGGATGTAGCAAAAACACCTCTGCAAGCTTCAGGTATGCCCTTAAAGTACATCTCCTAGCTCTTTTAACATCTGTCTTCCACCCATATAAGCATAGTTTCCACTGTCACTATGTCTAGGTTTATCTCTTAAAATTCAGATTCAGCCATATTCTGTGTAATTGCCAACACTGTTCCTAGGCTAAGACATTTTAGAATGTAATCCTTTGTACACTAAGAAGGATAAGAGATGTATCTTTCTTTTCCATCTAGATTTAATATTCTTATCTCTTACCAGCATGTTGTCTTCCTTGGCCTTCACAAGAACTCAAGTTCATTCTCTCCTCTTTTCCAGATGGTATATCATCTGTTCTTCCCTTTTATAGTTTCAGTTATCTTCTATATATCTTCCCTAATGCCTTTCACTTTTGTAACTGTCCTTTTTAAGCTCCTCTAGTTGTTATTTTATATTAAGATATTATATACTGCCTTCTATCAAACTTCACAGGCTAAATTACAGGGAAATCTGAAGCTTGCCTCACCCCAAAATAGCTTCCAGAGAAAACCTCTAGGGTATTTTAAATAAAAACCAAGTATAATACTTTTTGTGATACAGTTCATAAAACTCCACTGATATGGAAGTAGAAAGTACTGGAGGGTAACCTGGTTTTCAGTGTAAGCTCCACAGCTCTGGTTGCAACTTGTAGGGGGCAAAGTAACTTGTTTTGTCAGCCTGCACATAAAATGAACAGACCTCATCTTTCTCTCTCTGACCATATACAAAACTTCTCAATAAGGCATGAAGACATGTAGTACAAAACAGAAACATAAGTGAAACAAGGCCTAGAAGCTAGTTTAAAGTCCATACCCATCACAGTGCGGACAGAATCATCTCCACTATCTCATTCATCACTTCTTATGGGAGATGGCTCGCTGGATGGGCAAAGCAGTGTAATTTCTGGAAGACATTTGGATTTAGGTACTACTTCATATGTGTGGTATATCTAAGGCAATCAAATATATATGGGTTAGGCTGAAGCACCATTTCCCTGTGAAGGGCTTGATGCAGGTTAGCACTCTACAGTTTGTAGAAATGCAGGGATGATACTATGAATCCTATGAATGGGATAGATATTGCCCAGTTCTATACCAGATTCTGTAACATGTGACTTACTTTTTGGCTGAATTCTCTTTTTACTCCAGTTTGACAACCTGATACATTGAATCACTTGTCACCGATATTATTTCCTTCACTACATTTTATTTATACTGTCTGGAACAAACTATTTTGTAACATATAGGTCTGCTAAATTTATCAAACTGGCCTCAGGAAAAGAAGCTGCATATTTTCTGAGACCATAGCACACATCTTTCAAACCATTTTAATTGAACAATAGCCTGTGCTTACTTGATTTTAGACTGGTTGATTTGTTATTAAGTTATACAAAAGGCTTGGTCAGCTAATGAGCAATAACGTAAGCTGAAACTGCCTCTGATTCAATCCCATAATAAATGTGTGAGTGAGGGTGGAGTGTATAATAAATTGGTGTTACTGAGGCATGTTGCTATGTTAATGCATCACTTTCAGGTGATCAGGGACAATTCTGGACATTAATTATTTTTGTGAATTCTCTTCTTGGAATATTCTGCACATTTCTCAAGATTAAGAATGATTTATCACTCGAACATAGTTCGTATATGTAAAGACTTAAATCTTCTTTCAAAATTGTATCTATTTCATTAAAAACCTAATTTCCCTTCAGCATTTTGCCATGTATTCATCACAAGGTAACACAATGGCAATGTGACCCAGTTTTCCTCTGCTTTGACCAAACTGTTTGACAAAGATGCAATATTCTCACAAAAGGCAATATTTTGCTTGTAAATTTAAATTGCTTCATTTATCACAGACTCCTTCCCCTTGGAGATGGTGTTTGTTTTCCCCATGCTGGGAAAGGTTGTAAAGACACGAAACCCATTGACTTTTCACTGAAAACAAAGTGCACATATATTGTATACAATGATGCACATCAAATCATCTGTTTTAGAAAAGTAGAGCATACTTTACAAAGTAGAGCACGGTTTACAAACTTGATTCTTGGAGGATCACTCCTGGACTAAAGCAATGTTGGCTACTCCATAAACGAACTGAGACAGCTACAGCCACTGTAGAGGCCCCCTGCCCATTGTTCTTTTAAACAAAAGTAGTTGGAAAAGATCACAATAGTTAAGTCAGTAACCTTACTCAGAAACAAAATTGTCTATTTCTGCCAAAAAGTGAGAGAATGTCAAGACAGCAGAACATTGGACATTGTTCCATTTCTTCAAATTGCTTCTGACTTATGGCAACTCTAATGTGAACCTATCACAGAGTTCACTTTCTAAGATTTGTTCAGAGGAGGTTTGCCTTTGTGTCCCTCTGAAGCTGAGAGAATGTGACTTGCTCAAGGTCACCCAGTGGGTTTCCATAGCTGAGTGGGGATTTGAACCCTGCCTCCAGAGTCATAGTTCAATGCTCAGACCTTTATATCATGCTGGTCTCTACATTGAACATGCCTTGTGATCATTTATTTAAACATTGTGGAACTGTAGAAAATATGCCTCATTTTAACACAAAAATGAATTGTGGGCATAATGCTCCAAAAGATATTTAAAAAAAAAGTGGCCATGGGCACTTTTATCTATGTACAATAGGTTCTGACTGCACTAACATAGTCTTCCAATAAGTATACATAATCTTACTGCATTCAGAGCAGTTACAGGTCCATATCTCTGGGTTACAAATATATAAATGCAATACTGAATGCCAGCCACTGTCTATAGGATTGTTATGAATCCTTTTCACTTTTCACCTCTTTGAATTCCCACAACCACCACTACCTGCTGCTCAGATTTATGCTCTCCCCCCTTTCTTCTCCCACTTCTTTGATAGTTTATTTCTTCTGAGATTTTCAATAGGGTCTATATAGCTGTCTAGTTCTATTTTACTGTTTTGTCCATCAGATTTGTTTCTAATTTGTCTCTAGTAGTTCTATATGATGTTGACACTGCTTCACTTTCAGATCCATCATTCTTTCTTTCTTATTGTCTTTCCCCACATTTCCTCTCTTTCTCTTTCTTGATTACTCCATCTCTTTCCCCTCTCTCTTGTCCAGTTCCTTTAGCCATGTCTTCTGTCTTCTCATCTCTTCTCATCTCTCCCCTGCATTACTCTGCAGTTTTCCTCTCACACACATAGAATTCACCATGGGCTTCATCTTCTTCCCCCTCCTTCCTTTTTTTTTTTTTTTTTTTTTTGCTGTCCTTCAAGCTTCATGTCACTCACCAGTGCAGCCATCACCACATAGCATAGAGGAAAAAGCTCCAGTGATGGCAGCAGAGAAAGCTGCAGAGAGGATAGCAATGTACTAAATCTAACACTCTTCTCCCATAGTTCCTGAGGAAATAGTCTAAAATGACATGAAGGTTTGTAGCAAGAAGTGCTTTACATTCTGACTTTGTTTCTTTAAATGTAGCTAATAACATAATGAATATCAATACATTGTTTCCAGTCTCTTGAATGGCTAGTCTACATCATAGCACTCGTGGAAGCACTTCCGCAGTTGCAAGGGGAGAGGAACAAATGCTTCTCCTTTCTGCAAACCCCATCTGCCCTAGAAAACCCCCACACCTACTCCAGAATGCTTGATAATCCTCTGCAGCATGTTTTCTGCACAGGAAAAGGCAGCAGGAGGAGGCAGAGAAGTTGAAACTATAGCATTTCCATACGTTGAATTTAGGCTTGCAAATTTTAGTCATCCACAACAGCTTCACGTTATGAGGCAGTCATATGACAGAAACAAGATAGAACAAGAGAATTTGAAGAAAGAAACACCTAAGTACAAGATAATCAATGTGTTCTCTCCAAAATATGCAAAGATATCCCTAAACATAAAATATCATTCTCCTCCACCCTACTCACTGCCTCAAAATTCTTTATCTCTATTGGCTTTAATTGGGCAAGATGACATCACATGGATCATTAGTTCCCTAAGTGGTTGAATACTTGACTCGCTTCTGGCTATGAGAGCTCATTATAATTTTACACTTCCAGACTGTGAGGGAGGGCAAGAGACACAGTTATTTTTCATGTTCCATGCATGTACACCTGAACTACTACCTAACCAGAAGAAAAAAGCTTAATTCATATACATAAAAATAGTCATCCAATTAAATCATTTGTTTACCTTTTCTTCAAATAAAGTGACCATTATATGAAAATCTGAAATCCAAATTCTGTTTTAACTAATTCTGTCTATATGCAAACCTGTAGAAAAAGCTTTCTGCAAATTGACACCCAACTTTATGACATGTATATCTGGAAGACAAAAAAAACAGCAACCGGGGGCAGGCAACATAGCTCCTTTTTTCCTCACATTCTTTTTTTTTTATAATCATTTTATTCAAATTCAGATATAAAACAAACAATTATAACTGTCAACTTAATTGAAATATTTCTGATCTTCCACACTGATCTAGATTTCATTATCAATATTTCTTAACATGCTTAAAATATTGTACTACATTTTAGTGCTATTATTACTTGTTGATTCTTGCATTTCCATCTCCATATTCCCACTTCATGATATATATCCTGTAGCCCCCTCATAATTTATCTTAAGTCATGAATCACAGATTTCCGTCTGATGGTACCCAGCAATTACCCGTTACAATTTGCCATTCTTTTTGTATCTCTTCATCTGATTTCCCTTTTAATCTCTGAGAGACCATATCAGCATTTTTGTTTTCAATAAGTGTACCCCACCATTGTTCTAATGTGGGTATTTGCTGAGTTTTCCACATCTTTGCATATTCAATACGAGCTGTTGTTATCATGTATGGTAATATTCTCCAATGCTTCTTTATACCAGTACCTTCTAATACATCAGTCATATTTAACAAATACAATTCTGGTAACTTAGCAAACTTTACTTTCATTAATGCACATATTTTGTTATGTATTTCAGTCCAATATTTCTTAGCTTTAGGACATGCCCACCACATATGATATATCGTACCGACCTCATTTTTTCCTCACATTCTTTTGTGTATGTGTGTACATGTGTGTGTGTGTGTTGTGGAGGAAATTATTACTGTTTTCTATGGTGAATAGTCTTATAGTCTAACATAGCACAGCCCAGAAACAATTTTACCACTTCCGCAGCTGATTTTAAGATTTCATGCTATGTCTGCACTATCCATATGCAGAAGAATAAGGAGGTAAAAACAGGCTGCATCACTTCAGTTCTAGTGGGAGTGGGAGAGGGGTGGAGATCTGTCTGTCTGTCTGTCTGTCTGTCTACCTACCTATATCATCTTTTTGCATGGATAAGATTATAGATCAGCTGTTTATGTTCTGTTTGCGCAAAAATAATAATAATAATTGCCTGGCAGGGCATTTTGGCCTTTTCCGTACAGCCTCAACATCACGCATTGGGGACAGGAGAAGGACAGGTCCCAGACAACCCCTATGCATGACATCATCTGGGTCCTGTGTTTCTCCTGTCCCCTGGCAGTGTGATCACATTGCAAATCATTGATGGGCTCTTCCTATCAACGGCCGGCGATCGTGGAGCTCTCCCACCACCCTCCTGCAGTGCCCAGGTGTGCTGCCGAAGGAAGAGATGTGGCCATCATGCCTCCTCTATTCCAGCAGCCAGCCTGTGCAGAGGGGAGCACTCCTGTCATGCTCCCTCCCAGGAGAGGCTCTCCTAGGATCACTGTGGGATGCTGCTGGGATCCAGGATCCTGTGGAAAGGGCCTTTAAAAAATAGCTAATATTTGGACTGTCATGGAGACTCAGTACTCTGCCAATTCATTCTGCTGGAATCCACAAAAAGAAAAGCACAACTTAATTACATAATTAATTAATTAATTACATAATTAAAATTAATTACATTAACTTATCACAGAGTTTTGTGGGGCTGAGAATGCATGATGCACCCAAGGTCACCCAGTGGGTTTCCATGGCTGAGTAGGGAATCTAAGTCTGGTCTCCAAGGTGATAGCCCAATGCTCAAACCACTATACCATGCAGGCGCTCACAACTTGCATTACAGAGGGTTATTTCAACAACAGATGCAGAGTGTAACATCACAATTTGCACCCAGGAAGTTTAAACCAAAAGTTACTTCTGGTCTCTTTAGGGTGACCTGTTTGGTTGACTTTCAGCCAAAAATGTGATAATGTGGTACACTTGGGGGGGGGCACATGATCCCACCCTTGTTGCAGTTGCCCACCAGTTATACAACATCACCACTCAAAGATATACATTTCCTAGCTTTTTATCTTCCTTTCAGTGTATGGTAGAGGTGGTCTTCCAGATTATACTGGATTACAACTCCAGTTATCCCCTGCCATTGGCTATGTTGATGAGACTTGATGTCTAAGAATATTTTATGTTCAAATTGTTTCATTACTTTCAGAGCTACAATGCTGTGGGTTTTTTTTCCCCTGACAATACTTTAATTTGTGCCATGTTCTGACATTCATGGTCACTTTGAAATGTGGCACACACTCCTACCTTCTTTGTCATCCTGTGTACAGTTGATATGATATAGGTTTCTATTTTTGTTAAGTGAGACATTTTTAAAATTAAAAAAAAGACAATGTGGCTGCCCTACTGTCAAGGCTATGTGTCCTATTTGTGGCCATACTTTATAAATAATCCACTTTGGATATTCCATGCATCAAGCTGGAAAACAACTCTGCAATAGAACTGAAACAGATGTGCAGAATAGTTAAAACACTAATGCAATACAACTCCATTTGATCTGGCCATGATCTTCAATGTTTTTATCCCTTTGGCTGTTATAGCACTTAGCCAACAAAGATTTTCATTTTATTCCCCTGTCCAATTGGTTTGACTACTGGCCTGCACAGTTCAAAAAGCTAGTTGGGATGTATGAAACCCTACATGGTTTGGGTCATAATATTTAAAGAATTGTATTCTCCCATACAAGCCTGACTGGATTCTGAAATCTTCCAGAGCCCTTCTCTCAGTCTTTCCGCACAAACAAGCACATCTGGTAGAGGCATGAAAGAGGGTTTTTCCCGTGGCTATTCCAGATTCTGGGACTACATTCCTAGACAGGCTAGGCTGCTCCTCTCCCTTGTTGTCATTCCATTGGCAACCTAAGACTTTTCTTCATTCTGGCAGGCTTTTAAGAACCACCTGTTTTTAAGAAAGCTTATATAACAGTATGCTGTGTTGCTTTTCAATGGCTCTTTAAATCTCTGTACATTTTCAATGGATGTTTTAAATTGCTTTCAAAGTTACGTGACATGTTAAATTCTTTTTAAAAGTTATAAATAGTTCAATTAGATATTTGAAGACAAATTTGTGTATATTTTTATTTATACCATGTCTGTTTAACTTTTTGTAAACGTTTCCCTGTTCTGGGGAGGAATGATGTGACGTCATTCTTGTTTTCGGGAGACCCCCTTCTAAGCAAACACTGTTGTGATCAGGCTCATGTTTGAATATATTTTTTAAAGTGTTGATTTAGAAGTTTGTAGCATTAAATACAAAGGGACTGAATCTCTGATAACTATCAATAAGACTGCAAGCTAAATCTTCCATTCGTGTTACCATAATATGATATCAGTCAACACAGAGATTCAGAGTTTAGTTCAAAACTGCTGCAGCTCATTTGGAGAACTTATATTCCAAAGACTATGGATGATATCACAATCAGGAAATAGGGACAAGTGGTTGCCCTTTTTTTCAGAGGTCCCTATCAGAGGTCCCTACCAATCTCAATCATTCCTCAAGTACACACATAACCACCTTCTCATTTGTGACTTAGGCCCTTTTCGCACAGCATTTTCCATGCAAAAGAGGGCCTGGAGCGTTGAGCATTGAAACTCCCAGGCTGCACTGCAGAACGAAGAGGCAGGGCTCTCGCGTGAGCAAGCAGCTCATGTGGAGGTGAAGGACCCCGGACTCGAGAGCCTCTCACGAGAGGCTGCTCGCACGATCCCCACACCTCAGTGCCAGAAGATGGTAAGGTGCGGAAAGGGCCTTAGTGTGGGGGGTATTCATCAACCATTGATTAATGTGTGAACTCAAGCCCATGGTACCACTTTATGCAATCCTTTTCACTATTGTGGAATCCAGAATAATGATGCTGGGATATATTTATGTCGTGCTAAAAGTGTATAGGAACTTGAGTAATGAAATATTTCCATGGGGAGGAAAAGGATGAGGGAGAAGAGAAGGGAGAATTTTTTTGAGTAGATGGATCTTTACAACTCCGTTGAACTGCAGCCTAGATACTGCATCACATATATTTGAGATTATTATTATAAGTATAAGCAGTGACAGCATTACTACAGCATTATTCATCATTACAGGAACATCTGACATTGGCACTACTTAGAAAAAAATATCTGGAGATTGCATCTGATACATTTAATAGCCTAAAATAATTCATATTTCAAAAGCTTAGACCACCATTTTCCTCTGTACTTTGACACAGAGTTGCATATAGTTAGAATTCATCTTAGTCTAATAACAGGTCATCACAAAATCTTTTTGAAAGACCCCAAAGACTTCAGCTGTTACTCCACTGCGAGCTTACTTAAACCAAAATCACACTGTTAGATAGAAAGAGTTGTGAATGAAGGCTATTTTCACATTACCAGTTGAACATAGAGGAAGGAAATTGCTACAAATAAGTGCTGTTCTTCCATGATGGGACAGCTACTGACCCTTCTGGCAACTGCTTGCATCTACTCTGAAATGTGAACGAAGATAAAGAGAACTTTTTAAATAAGAACATGAAAACTTGAGGAATGAAGGGGAAGAACATTATGTGTTGTGTGATCACTAGTCAAAATATTCTAGAATGCTCTGACAAATTAAAATAGTAACATTGTTCATGCATAAACAGCATGTCAGGCAATTGGATTTGACACCCATAAAACTGCAGAATAGTAGGAGTTGTTGCTGACGTTCAGCAAATAATAAATAAATTCAGAACCAAAAAGTTCCTCTTTATGAAAACAGTAACATTGCCCATAAACATTTGTTTAGAGTATTTAGCATTTTAAATAGCCTTGTCCCTAATCCCTGTTAAGATGTACCTCCAAGTATACAGAGATAAAAATGGGCACTCTCCAGCGGTGGCTGGTGGCTTCCATGTCAATATGATGGTAAATTTAAATTAGCCATAAGAGGGCTGAAACCAGTTTGGGAATAGAGTTCAGCATCTTCGATAAGTCCTCACGTTTTTGGCTAAACCCAAAGCGAATTCAGTGCCCTATTGACATGGAAGCCATTAGCCACTACTGGGTCTTTAAAAAGTTGCCTTAGGGGAAAAAATATTCATCACAAAACTTTAACGTTATTGTCCATAGGTTAGGTCCATGGCTAAAGGAGATTTACTAAATTCAATTGGATGAGTCATCACTAGCCTACGGACAACTAATTCCAGTGAATCTATTGTAAGCATAACTAAGATTTTCCATACTAATCTATTCCAGTGCTATTATTCCACTTACAACATCCTATGGAATCCCGGGGTTTGCTGTTTAGGAAGGGGCACTTAGAATTCTCAGCCAGAAAGCTCTTTGGCCAGAATTCCACAGAGTTTTGAAAAAGGAATAATAGCACTACAACAGTGTAGTGCAGAAAGGCCCTTACAGTGAGTTCAGCCCTGTGCTGGATAGTCAAGGATTCAACATTGCAAAAGAAAAAGTTCTCACTTTTACAGTACTTTCCCACATCTGCCTTAGTGTTAAAAACTCTTCCTGTGGGACAATGATCTCCTCACCTTTATTAACCAGGATCCTGCATCTGAATCTATTTTTCTTTCTTGATATGTCTACCACATCTCAACCCAAGCTCTGTAAATCTCTGGGGTATTTAGATCTTTTGAGAGGTGATGTTGTACCATCATACAATATGCATCCCTGATGGCAAAATCTGATATTGCAGTTATGCCAACTTTTTGTTCCTAATTAGATGTGTTTAGTCTTGATTTGAAGGTTGTAAGGAAAATGAGGAACACAGATATCCTACTAGGATTGGTGACCTTTCCATATAACATCTCCCACCCAGTATATACTTCACATAACTGACATACTTCAGTTAACATAGCCTCGTATATATGGACAGATAGATATAGATATAGATACATAAAAGCTCCTTATGCCCACCCAGCTCATTTTCTTCTCAGCTTCTGTCTAGCTCTATGCTTTTTAGCAGCATAGCATTGGATGGAGGGCTAGAGAAATACAGAATTTCAGTATCAGGTTTCAGCAGCATGCCTGCTGTAAACAATGCAACAAAATTGAGCTAGGAGACAGTGGGATTCTACTCTAGCCAATCTACTGTAGTCATGTATGCCTTCCTATGACAGGCAAGGTGAAGAGCATCTGTCTTCAGAATCCCTCGCTGCATATGTGTGAACAGCAAAACAGAGAGAAAAGAGGAAAGCAGATAAGCCTGCCTTACCATCTCCCCCTAGCATGTTGTTGTTGTTGTTTTTTAAAAAAATAGATCTATAACTTTAGTCCTCAAAATGAAAATCAGTGGAGGCTACTGCCACAAAACATCATTCCTGGATGCACTTTGGAAGAAGCCTTTAAGTGGTCCCTAAGAGGTTCAAAATGTTTTATTTACTCACTTTTTTTTTTTTTTTGGCCACATTCCCCCACCCTCCAGCAGGCTATTTTATACCCAAGAGAAGCCAGAAAGAAAGAAAGAAAGAAAGAAAGAAAGAAAGAAAGAAAGAGAGAAAGAGAGAAAGAGAGAAAGAGAGAAAGAGAGAAAGAGAGAAAGAGAGAGAGAGCAGGAAGATAAACTAGGCAAAAAAAAAACAAACACTTTTTTAAAAAAGAAGCATGAATGGGGTCCTGTGGCCCATGAAGGTCCCATGGAGGGCCACTCTGGCACTCTCAAAACTGGCAGTTTTACAGCCACAGTGGCCTTTTATAGGACCTTGATTGTAGGGATTGTAGTTACAGCGTTCCTGAGACTCAGAAACTTTCTCTCTGATGCAGACCTCTCTCTTTATATGCTTTTGCCATCATTTCACACCCTTAAAAATGTACTACACTGGCATAAAAGATCAAAGTGTACCATTAAAATTCTGTTCATTGTCAGACAACAATGGGAGAGTTGACAACGTTGTTCCCAGTTTAAAATTCAGCTGAATTCATTGTCGGCAAATGGAAATAGCATTTTTGAAATCGCATCGTACTAGTAAGTGCCTTAATGTGGCTGAGAACACAATGTTCTCAGACAGAACATTAGCCTTTAGTTGATTCAGTGGGCCTCCCATAGCCTTCAGACCATTGTTGCTCCCAGCTATTATAGCATACATTTATTTTCTTTCTGTTTATTGATAGAAAAGGTATCTTTAAGAAAAATGAATTAAAAAGCCTGCTGAATCCATCCATAACTAAAAAGTGCTCAGAACAGGCTCTGGGACCTTCTTAAATTCTTAGATGTTCTTACTTAAATTCTTAGGCCATTTCCGTTGTTAGGACTATAACAATATACTGGTATAGTCCTATTATGAAGGTGGTGAGACTGAAAGGCCCTGCCATGACAATCTTAAGAGTCTAGGCAGGTAGGTTTGTATACAGGAGTGTGTTACTGCCCTGGCTAGTCCGAGCTTTGGGGATATTAAAAGATATCCCTTGACATCATAATTCGGCTTCACTTCTCTATTCCTCTCCACGTGCTTGCGAGGCCACCGGACAAGCATGTAAACAAGCTCGGCCGTTAATCGCCGTAATATTCAAGCTACAATACAGGCAGGCCAGAAATAGCTGACTCACTGCTTTAGGAGACCTCCAGACGAGTACTCTAATTAAGTATGCACGCCACTTACAAAAGAGCCTCTGCCCCGCAATGGCAGCTTGCTAAACTATGCTAAACTATGCAATACCCAAGTACTCTGCATTTGCATACTGGCTACTCTATTGAGAACCGCTACGATAACTCAATCATTCAGATTCTGACCTTTCGGAGGCTTTGTCTCCAACTCCAAATCTATTGTTTTCCCCCAAGTATGGCATAGCCTGCAGTCACAATTCTCCTTATAAAAACCCTTGATTCCGAGACCTTCCTCGGATCGCTCCCAAGTTTCATCCCGCCTTGCTGCCGCTTTGCTTGGCGAGCCTCCCCTCAGCTCCACGTGCTGAGCTACATCGCACCCCAGCTTCGCTCTCTATTTTTCTGGGCTTCAGGACAGGTGAAGTATCACCCAAACCAGCAATTCGTCTAAAAATCCCTCTATACCACTCCAACCTTTATTTTCTTTAGTTATCTTGTATGAGTGTGTCGCATACACTGTTTTGCTTGTATTTAATAAACATCATTTATTATTTCAACTTCTGTGTTCTCCTTGACTCGACCTGACCCTGTAGACATAGGGTTCAAGATCTCGCTACGTTACCCTGCCTCTTGTAATGCTAAGGAGTGCTCTGAGCTAATTTTCCCCACCTTTAGTTGAGCACATTCTGGTGTCCCTCCCAGGACCCCCAGTTCACAGGGTAACAAGTGTACAGGACTTCAGAGAGTCAAGCTATATAGGCCTTTATAGTTCACACCCTGCACTCTGAATTGTGTAGAGAAATAAGCCAGTAACCAGTGGAGCTGCTATAACAGGACTTGTAAAGCATATTAAAATTGCCAACATACATATTTCCTAAAACATACATGTAATAATCCACCTTTCTCTATATTTTCATCTAATTGTGACAGTGGAAAATTACTTAAAATATACTAAGATGCAACAAATCTGAAGCTGCCATCCTATTATGTAAGTGGAGTTCATATTCACCTGAAATCAGTGGGCTTGTTTGTCTGCAGATATGCGCTGTGACGGATCTTCAGTAGGCATCCTGGGAAATGCTTGCTACAAAGTTTTAGTCCCATAGCTGTTATTCCACCAAGTCAGAAATGCCATCATAAATAAGACAAGAGAAAGAGCAGCCGTTTTATACACTTCTGATTCTCCTTTCAAATCTCTGTCCTGATTTATCATTGATTGTTTGGTTTTTCAAATTGTTTCTCCTCTCAAAGTTCCATCCCATCACAATAAGTTGTTTGCTGGTGTTCAATACACAACCAAACAATGGGTAAAAAGGTAAGAAAAGCAGAAAGATAAATAACATTGCACATCCAAGTGATGACTGAAAAATCCAAATGGCTAAACCAGACCAAACAATTATTCTTAGAAAGAAAACGCATGAGAGTTGGAAATAAAGCTTTCCTAACATGACAGGCTTAAGAAACTACCAGAAAATATGATTTTTTATTTTTTTTTTTTTGCTAACTAAAGTCAGCTATTACACCTTCTGATTTCTGAAGACATCTGTTCTCCCTCTGGATTTCACTAATTTAAGTCTGTTCTGCCTCTGGATCTGAATCACTCAGATCTTTGTGGATTGCCTAAAGATTACTATTTTTTTCAGGAGATGTCATGCAGATTCTTCATGTGTTCATTTATAACTGCTCCATCTTTCCACAGCAATCTGACATTTTAGGAAATGCCATAAAAATTTATATTTTTAAGATATTTCTTTTTACAAAATACCATTTCTATATGCACTGTGACCTAAAATACACATATTTAAATGTGCCTTGCTGCATTTTTAAGATAAGAGTCTTTACTGTAACCTTGAAAAAAAATGCAAAAACTGAAAGATAATTGTGTTATAATTTCAAGAAGGGTAGTCATGTTAATGTATTAACAAGAATACTGTGACACCTTAAATTACTGTGAAGCATGAGTTTCATGGACTATATCCTATGAGCAATATAGCCAACTTCATTATGTGGATAAAGTGAAACCCAGAATTCCAGCTACGTATAAACAACCATTTAGACATGGTTGGGAGTGGAATTATAGACAGTGAGAGCAAAGGAAATACTGAAAACTACATTATTAACACTTGCCATTCCCAATTATATTGTTTGTTTATTTTAATTCCTGTTTTCCTCTCAGTCAGGATCAAAGACAGTTTATAAAGTAAATTAAAACAGAGTGTAGTTTCCAAACATTTCTGTAAGGCTGCCCTATGTAGAGTGCATTTCAGCAACCCAAATGAGATGTAACCATGATATGTGTTACTGTGGCCAGATAAAAACCTGACATAAGCTGACATACTGGTTCTAAGTATGCAAAGACACCCTTGGCCACCAGTGAAATCTAGGCATCCATACCCAAGCATGAATCCACAAGTTCACTCCAGATTTCAGAAGTGTAACCCCTTCCAGCACAGTATTCTTGATTTCAACTAACCAGGAATACCTCAGTCTTGTCTTTACAATTCATTCACCCTAATCTGCTTCTTTACTAACACCAGATACCAGACACTGACTTAGCAACAAGCAGCCTCCTTGGAATTAGAGGGAAAGGAAAAACAGAACTGGGTATCTTCAGCTAACCAGCATGGAAAATGTTCTTTCTTGAGTCCTCATCTGCTATGCCTGAGAAGGTGGTGAGACTGAGAAAAAAAGCCCTCCCCACCCCCCAGATATTAAAGCTCACACTGACTGCTGTAAGGAGATACAGTGTTTCAAATAGTCTGGATTTTGACTTTAAAAGTGAAAATCAGCACTTTGAATTAGGCCCAGAAATGGACTGGTAGCCAGTGGAACCAACAAGGATAGTCACATGATGGTTGTAACCAGCCCCAGCCAATAGCATGGTTGCAGCACTTTGGACATGCTGAAGTCTGAACAATTTCCAAAGACAGCCCCATGTAGAACACACCAAAGTAGTCCAACAGGATATAATCAAGGCATTTGTCACTGTAGCCAGATATGACTTCCCAAGGAAGAGGAGGAGCTGACATGCTAGTTTTAACTGTCCAAATGCACTCCTGATCACAGCTGAAATCTGGGCTCAAATACAAGTCCAGAAATACACTCAAGCTGCACACCTGAGATTTCAGGTGGAGTGAAACCATATTCAGCACAGGGTGAATCCCTGTTGCCCAATCTGTCTTCAGATTGACCAGGAGCACCTCAATCTTATTTCGATAAAGTTTCAGTTTGATCACCCTCATCCTGGCCTTTATTGAAAGCAGACACTGGTTTAGTGCAGAAATAGCTTCCTTGGAAATGGATGGCAGAAAGGACAGAGTTGCATGTCATCAGTGTAATGATGTTGTATTCTACAATCATAATGCTTCCAAAATTTGCCATTTCACAGGTCTTTTTTTTTTAACCTGATAGTTACAGGCATTTTGCTCATAACCTAAAAACATAATTACAGAAAGTTGCAACAGGGGTTTTTTTTAAAAAAAAGAAAGAAATAAAATCACGCTTACTTCATCTTATCACAAATTGCTCCACCAGCAAACTGTGTCTTGCTTAAACTCAGCTGAAGTATAACTTGATACAATTACAGCGAATGACATTGACATTCTAAATCCTATTGTGCATCCTGACAATCCAAACAGGAGGAAAAAAAGATGCCCATTTTTGAGAAGCTGACATTTTGACTTGTACTATTAAGGCCAAATAATAGACCACATCCAACGGTCAGTGACATTTTATGTAACATCTTAACCACTGCTATGGCAGCACCACTGCAGGTTCTGCATTGTCTTGGTAGATATTGCATAGTATGAAGATTTCAGTTTGTTTGTTTGTTTAAGGTGGTCAAACACCATGGAGGCTGAATGTGGGGAAAGAGGATAATGATCTTGCCTAGTATACCTGCTCCTGACATGCGCCGTTGTATGGTTCTTCTGGCACAGAGCATACACACTTTATACCCATTGCATAGAAAGAAAATAATCACACATGTCTTATTTGCTTTACGCACTCAGAGTTCTTGAAACCTATGTTGGAACTAGGGTTGGTGAGTACACATTAGCTGCCAGATATAGGGAGATCATTCAAGTCAGCTTCTTTGAGTTGCCTCCTTCTCCCATATTTTAGACAGATCCATGCAGATGATGATGATGATGATGATGATGATGATGATGATGATGATCATCATCATCATCATCATCCTTTATTTATATAACACCATCCATGTACGTGGTGCTTTACAAAATTTAAAATACAACAATTGCCCTAAATAAATACAAAATAAAATGAAGATATACAAAATGAAAAAGATCAAGGGTATATGCAATTACAACCAGTACAACATAACATTACTATAATGCTAATAAAATACAATATCTAAATAACAATAAAAACTAGTCCAATGTTCCAAAGATTTCGGAAAACAAAAAAGTTTTCAATTTAGATTTAAAAACAGTAAGAGAAGGGGCAGTTCGCAGGGACACTGGAAGGTGATTCCACGCATAAGGGGCAGCGAAAGAAAAAGGGCTTAACTGGCTAAAGAGGAGGAGATTCTCGGCTGGGTAAGAAGGCAAGTTTTCATGGAGCATAGGTTTCCAGCGGGCTGGTAAGGAGAGATAAGAGCAACAAGATAAGGAGGAGCTAAATTATGTAAGACCTTAAAAGTCAAAACAAGGAGCTTATCAAGGATCCTACAAGGGATAGGTAACCAATGAAGAGAGATCAGGAATGGGGTAATGTGATCAAAATGGCGGGCTGAGAAAATAATTTTAGCAGCAGAATGAAAAACAGAGACCAGAGGAGAAAGGAGATCAAGGAAGACCAGTGAGTTAAAGATTACAGTAATCAAGATGAGAAATAACGAGACCATGGATCAAAGTCTTGGCAGAAGATGGAGAGAGGAAGGGTTGGATTTTAGAGATGTTATAAAGAAGCGACATGACCTAGCAAGAGGTTCAATACAGGAAGCAAAAGACAAAGAGGAGTCAAAAATGAATCCAAGACTGCGAGCTTCCTTCATCCAATGGATAAGTGTGTTGTTAACAGTGATGGAAAAAGTGGAAGGTAAAGAAGGTTTAGGGGGAAAAATGAATAATTCTGTTTTTACCATGTTAAGTTTGGGATGGTGATGAAGCATCCATGAAGAAATACCAGAAAGACAATCTGTAATATGATCTTCAACATCTGTAGAAAATTCAGGAAAAGAAAAGTATAGTTGAATATCATCAGCATAAAGGTGATATCAAAACCCAAAAGAACTAATAAGATCACCTAGGGAGACAATATAAAGAGAAAATAAGAAAGGGCCCAGAACAGAGCCTTGGGGGACCCCCACAGAGAGAGGAAAGGAAGCGGATTTGTGATTACCAACTACCATGTTAAATGAGTGGCCAGAAAGATAGGATGTAAACCAACTAAGAACAGACCCAGTGAACCCAAAGGCATGAAGCGAATCTAACAAGAAAGCATGATCAACCATATCAAAGGCAGCCGAAAGACTGAGAAGAATAAGAATAGAATATAGAACCTGGGACTTGGCTAAGAGAAGATCATTGGTTATTTTGGTAAGAGCTGTCTCCATGGAGTGCAAAGGATGATATGCAGACTGAAAAGGATCAAGTATAGTAGCCTGAGACAAAAAGGAAAGACAATGTATATGGACCATACATTCTAACAGTTTAGAGAGGAAGGGTAGGAGAGAAATAGGGTGATAATTAGTAAGAGAAGAAGAATCAAGTGTGGACTTGGGGAATTGGGGAAACAGTGGCATGTTTGAAGGCAGAGGGAAATGAACCAGAAGAAAGAGACAAATTAACAACATGACACAGGAAAGAAAGAATGGCAGGGGAAATAGTAATAAAGAATTGGGAAGGAATAGGATCCAGGGGACAGGTAGAAGGATTAGAAGGCTTCAGAATTTTGGACAATTCATCCAGCGAGACAGGGGGAAAGGAAGAGAATGTAAGACAAGTGGACAATTGGTAAGTTGGAAGTAAGGAAGAGTCAGGAACAGAAAGGGAAGAGCAAATAATTTAAATTCTAGTATTGAAGAAAGTAGCAAAGTTATCAGCTAAGAATAATGAAGCAAAGGGCAAAGAAGGAGGCTTACAGAGAGAATTAAAGGTAGAGAAAAGACACTGAGGACAATGGCAATTAGTACAGATTAATGACCTGAAATATGTCTGCTTGGCAAGAAAAATGGCACTAGAAAGAGAAGAAAGAATAAACTTATAGTGAATAAAATCTGCCTGCTCTTTAGTTTTCATCTACAGACGCTCTGCAGTGTGACAACCAGAGCAAAGATGCCAAGTGGAGGGAGTAAGCCAAGGTTGAGGCTTAGAAGCAGAAGCAAAACACATTGACAAAGGGGCAAAATTATTGAGAGTTGAAGATAAAGTAGTGTTCAGCAAGGAGACAGCAGAGTCAAGAGAAATTAGAGAGTTAGGAAGAGACAAGGAAGAAAGCAAAGTTTGAGAAAAGTCTTCAGGATTAACAGAATGAAGCTCACAAAAGGAGCAAATAACAGGATGATGAGGAGGGTGATTATGAGTAAGTGGAAATGAGACAAGGTGGTGATCGGACAATGGAAATTCAGTAACTGAAAAACAAGAACAAGAACAATGCTTAGGGAAAAAAAGACTGAGGCAATGACTGAGGGAATGAGTGGGAGAGTTAAAGCAGAGCTTGAGTCCAAGGGAGGACAATAAAGAAAGAAAACGTGAAATGGAGACATCATCAGAGTCATCTACGTGAACATTGAATTCACCCAGAATGAGTGAGGGAATATTGTCTGAAATAAAGATAGTCAACCAAGAGTCAAAATCTGACAGAAAAGGAGAGAGAGGACCAGGTGGATGATAGATGACAGCAACTCGCAGATGCAGAGGTAAAAAGAGTTGCACGGCATGAATCTAAAATGAAGAAAAACAATGAGTGGAAGGAAAGGAAAGGAGCTGAAACTAGCACAAAGCAGATAACAAAAGACCTACTCCGCCTGCCCGCCCCCTGCCCTCCTGAGGACTAGTGTGAGAGAAGAAAAGTCCACCAAAAGAGAGGGCAGCAGAGGTGGTGGTGTCTTGGGCTGGAAGCCAGGTTTCAGTAAGACCAAGAAGGTGAAGATGTTTAGAAAAGAATAGACCATGAACGATAGTGGCTTTAGGAGCAATTGATTGGCAGTTCCATAAGGAACAAGAAAAAGGGAGCTGAGAAGAAGGGAGGGAACAAATAGGTAACTGGAGAAGAGGAAGAATGTAAAGAGTGAACCTGAGAGTGGGAAATTTCAGGAGGAGCACTAATTCATACCGGAATTTCAAGATTCTCAGTGGAATTGATCAGGGACAGGAAGATAGGGACAGGGGTTTAGAATGAGATTGTTCATGTTCAATGGTTTTATTGGTCTGAGGATCCCTTGGCAATATAGATGGAAAATTACATAGAGGGAGAGGGGAGTTGCTGTTGATTAAAAAACCTTGTTAAAACTAGAACTAAGCTTTAAAAGAATTATTTTAACGCTAGAAATAAAACCAGCAATATTTAAATCCTTAATCAGAACAACAGCATGCACAGTTAAACTATCATTATAAAGATAGTCAATACGTCTAACATCTGCAGAAAAGAAAGTATTGGGCAAGACCTTATCAATGACGTGAAAAAAATTGTGCAATGTGAGCAGACTGGTATAAATAATTTTCAGAGTGAGGGAAATATTTAAACACCAGTTTACAGGGGTGAAGGATCAAGCTTCAGTTGGAAATAGAGCTGTTCTTAGTGAGAGAGTCAACAGGCTGGTAAACTGGACTCAGAATGAGTGGGTTCGCAGCTTGTAAAGATGATGTTAATTTGTCAGCTTGTTGAACTTGAGAAAAATTTGGCATTATTACATCATGACACGACAGCCTCTGAGTTGGGTCCTGTTGAGAAGGAACATCCTCAGGGAGGCAGTTTGAACCTGTGACATCGAGAGTAGATTTAGTAGAAAAAATGTCAGTATTTTTGAGGTTATATTCCAAACAAACACATGAAGAGGCGAATGTGCCCATTGACATTTGTGTTACCACTGGCACACATTCTTTGTGTACATGTTAGAAATCTGTACAGCATTTTCTATGCATTTGTCAAATGTACACATGCTTTCAAACACATCTCTTTTTTATGGATTTCCAACCTCAAATTACATCCAGTTTGTGTGTGTGTATATGTGTGTCCAGGGTGTGGAATAATATTAACCCATTTAAAAAAAACTGATTAGCAAATTTCTCATACATTATAATTTTCTCTCCATGTCCCCATTCAACAAGATTTATAATGGGCAAAATATATACTTACATACATACACATGCACATACAAGGCCATAAAGTATTTGAAAGTGGAAATCTCATCCCATCTCCCTTAAAAACCTCCAAGGAAAACTGGTATTCTTTAAAGTATATTGCAGAATTTCCAATCCCAGTCTCTCCAAGCCCTATCTAGTCATTCAATTGCAGGGCTAAATGGTTCAGGAATATGGATGCACCCAAAGCCCTCACCCATAACTTCAGCTTGTACCCTTGTGTATTGATCACAAATGTCTGTATAGGGCTTGTGTTCAGCTAAATACCACCAAGTTTCCCACATTTGATAATCACAGGGGTCAGCACAGCATTGCAATGGTTGTGCCTCCCCCTGGAAAAATCACTTTCATGATCAGGCATTGGGTAAGTATACCTGGCTGCTGTTTTCCAAATGAGTGACTTGCAGGTATTCTGCAGATAGTTTGCTGAAACTCAGGAGGGAGGCAGGTGGAGTAGAAGAAACTGACTTATTTATTTGTTTTGTTCCCATTTCATGTTGGAAGGTGAATATGATTTGTCATATTTTTTACATGTTTGCTTGTGCTTCTGTTTCTTTTTGTTTTCTTTTTTTTTAACTGTCTTAACTATTGATTGCCTGTTGTCTTCAGAACTTCTCCTGTGACTGAAACTTCCATCTGTCTACTTCTGTAGTCTTCAACTCTCCTTGGAGGATGGATGCTCAAAGGCATGTTGGCATTTTCTCAAGCCTACCCAGGCAGGAAGGAGGTAGTCAGAAGTCCTCGTGCTTTCTGTAGAACTCTGGCAGTGAATTTCCAATTAAAATGGAGGCAGTTCCTTCACACCCCATCGATGGCCTATTATTCATTTCTGGGGAGTACATGGGCCACAAATCTGTGAAATGGAAAGATTATAGGCTGATTCTTTCCAAGTAGTTGAATGCAATTAGAAAACTCCTGGGACTGAGAGCCCAGCCTTGCCAAGATTTCTGATCATGTAAGTACTTTAACAGCTTTGAATATACATAAAAAACATGTTGTGGGGATCTGAGAAGCCTCCAAGTGCTCAGTGATGTTCAGGAGCAAGGCTTACATGTGGACCCACATTCCCTCTCCTAACCCATCCCCTGTTAGCTCTACTTCTGAATTTTGAATTTTACATCCATTATAAATAGTCACCAGCTAGGCAGGAATTTTACCTCCGTTATAAATAATCACCAGCTGGGCAGGAACATCAGAATAATTATAATATATGTTAGAGTACAGTGCACACTCTTGCACATTCTTGTGGCAAATAGATCTGCCTTGAAACAAGGAGATTACTTTTCCATTTAGAAAAATGCACTGCTTAGTGTGTGTGTGTGTGTGTGTATGTATGCATGTGTATGTATGTATGTGTATATCTATATCTATATCTATATATTTAAAGTGCTGGAAATATGTAGGTTAGAAAACTTATATCCTTCATGGGGGGGGAATCACACAATTATTTAAATGTCATGCCAGAATATGATGTACAAATAGGCAAGTTTAGTACAGGTGAGCATTCAGCCATAGCTTGCCTTCTTTGACAGCTTTCAAAATCCTATTCAGTGGACAAATGAGGAAACAAGCCAAAGTACTTTCATTTTACTGCATACTGTGCAGATCTGGATTTATGTAAAATGGAACTGCCCAGCAGACTTTAATACTAAGCCAACCACAATGCATAGTTTTCCAAGGCTAAAACTGGTGCTGTTCCTAAATGTCAGGGATTCCAGGCAGGGAACCCTGGGAAAATGATCAGCCCACTGCAAAAGATGTTGCATCATGCTCCAGCTGTGGGTGATTGCAAGGTTGCATCAGAAACTGGGGTCGTGTGCAGATGGTAGAGGGAGGTGTGCAAACCTCTACCTGATTGGTTGTAAATGTGTATATAAGAAAGCAATCCCCAGTATGTATTTGTCTGTTGACCAAACTGGTGTCTGGTGCATGCCTTTGTCCGTCTGTTCCATGTTGTGTATATAACGGAACGTTGCTACAAGATAAAGTGCCTCCTGTTTGGAAGAAACCTCCGCGTGTGAGTATCCTTACTGAGGAACAAGGCTGCTGCTGTTGGCTTGCTGCCTTCTGGTTTTTCCGCTGCATTTCTGTGGGGCTGAAACTCCTATCATCCCCCAGCACTAAATACTAGCTCACCTTTACTTGTTGATATTTCTCTTGAGATTGTTTGATGAAAACTCTAACAATAAAGTATTTCAAAATATGCACAAGAATGATATGCTGCAATGCATCCTAAAAATTTTCAGCTTAACTTTTAAAATGACCCGAGCCTTGCTACTATTTTAAAAAGCTGCTGCACAACTGGAAACATCCAAGTAAAGGTGCACATGGGTCAACTTCTTAGGTTGCTATTGGAAAACTGTTATGTGTCTTCAAGTTATTTTTAAATATGGTGGCCTTAGGGCAAATCTATCATGTGGTTTCATTATTGATATTTGTTCAGAAATTGCTTGCCATTGCCTTTCTTCGAAGCTGAGAGGGTCTGGCATGACCATGGCCACCCACTGGGTTTCCATGGCTGAATGAGAATTCAAGCCCTGGTCTCCTAGAGTCCTAGTTTCATACTCAGATCAGTACACCAGGTTGATTCCCCCAGTGATAAATGCTACAATGCTAATCCAGTGAGAGATGTTAGCAAAAGATGAAGAAGAACCATGCAAGTAGCTAAAGAGGGACAAAATGAGGGCATTGCCCCCAAGAATATTTCTTCACCACCCAAATGAGATTTTCCTTCAGTCTCAAAATGTTTAACATTGCAGTTACTTAAAACCACAGATGAGTACTGAGAAGTACAGCTTAAGTATCCAAAAAGGTGTGGGGGCAGGGGAAACAAAGTAACGAGGGAATGTGAACAGATTAAATAGAAGAGTTCTAAGTGTGGACAATTTTCATTGGCTTATTTTCTGCAATGCTAGAAATTTGGGGGTTGAAGGAAAAATTTTGTTGGGGGGGGCAAAATTCTTATTGGGCGGAATGGGCTCATTTTTCCCTCTCCCCCTCCACCTACACTCCTAGGGGAGGAGCTATGTCCTTCCACCATTTCAAGACATTCCATTGATATTTAGAGGCATCTTGGAACTAGTGAGGCTACTGCTGGATTACGGAGTTCCTCTAAAGTAGAGTTCAATTTCAGGTGTAACACTCTACCTTTCTTCAAACATGGGAAATTTGTTTTTCATAATGGATCAGTAATCTTAAGGACACTTCAGTTTATGGTTTCCTGTTTATTTTAAGTTTATGAAATCCTCTCATTTCTAGAAAAATCCATCTCTAGCGTTGAGGCAGGCCTCTGCAAAGCATGTCTCTTCCGTCAGTGGGCCCTTGAGGCAGACAGCAGCAGTATTCCAGGTACCACTGGGAGGCTTGGTGTAGCCCAGAGCATGAAAGAGTTGCTTTTACATGACACTTATCTACATCATGGGCTAGAGATCTCTGGGTTTTAGGGTTGCCAGAATGAAAACTGGAGATGGCTCCTGTACCTTTAATCATTGTATGGAAGAAGCAATTTCAGCAGGTGTTGCTTGTTATTTGGCTGCATGACAAGCAACATCTGCTGAATTTCCTTCTTCTACATGCCCATTAAAGGGGAAGAAGCCATTTTCATTCTGACAACTCTACTGTAATTCAAAAAGTAATTATTCTGAGCTGTGGACTAGCCACCACTTTCATTTCCCATGGTGCTGCAGAAGATTATTACACCAAAGCTTAGCAGGGATTTAAATGGAGACTATACTCCATCTCTGGTACTTTTTGATGAGGCAAGCCAGGAACTTCTTAAAGAGGTATCAAGCAGGCATTGTTGTCCTGGCAGCTGATCATGTACTGACATACTCTCTGTTTCCCAGATGAGAACTAAATACTTAACAAAATTTTATTCCAGCTTTATTCGAATACTAAACTGAGTCACTCATAGCCGGCTGCTGTGTACATTTCCAATTGAACTATCCCTCATGCATTCATTTTACACAGAACACGATTGATAGAGTACACATTAAATATACCTTTAAATGCAGTCTACAAGGGGTAAATGTCCACATAAGTACAACAGTAAGAAAAAGTAGCTGCCCAGTGAGACGTGAGTCTCCAGAAAGTTTCACTTTGAGCCCTAATGAGAATTAAGAACTCCTGACTTGTCTGCTCAGCCAAGACTCTGTTGCTGCATGTCCCAGCTTCATTATAATTATTACTTTTCCATTGTAAAATAATAATGATGATTCTTTTTGGAAGAAAATCTCACACAGAGCTCACTTCTGTTAAATCAACATTTTTGTTTTGTTTCTTTTTAGATGCTTTGCCTCTGGAATGGTAATGGCCTGATTTCCTATTCAAAACAGTAAGGTTCAAGAAGTCACACTGCTCATGTAGTAAAATCCTATTTGTAACATTTCGCTGATTCTTTTACTCATCCTTACACTAATGTGTTTGCCATTTTAATTTTGATATTTGGATGCATGGTTAATGTGCTTTATAATAAAAGGCCTCATCATTCACTGAAACAGACAAATGTCCAAGCCATTTGCAGTTTTATTTATACTACGAAATAGCTTTCCTTTATATTTAGTAAAGCCTGTATTCCTTTGAGAACATTTCATAGCTCAGTCATTAGCATTTATTTAGCTTTTGTGTATAATAATACAAAAACTTCAGGCTTAAATCCAAGGAAATGTTAAGTGGAGGAAACAGCAAAGAGGAACAGTGTCCCTGATTTTTCCAGCTCCCTAGGCAGGCACAGTGGTTTGCACGACCCCTAGGCTAAGGATATAAAGAATAGTTATAATTTGTCTCAACCTTCACCAGACATATCAAAATACCCCACTAAAAAATTCCTTTGTTTGTTAGCTTGTTTGTTCATTTATATCCTGCTTTTCTTCCATATGGGACGCCAAACAGCTCATACCATACAATAAAACAATGCAGCTAAAACAGTCATAAACACAAAAATTAAAAAAAGAAAGTAAACATAAACTACTTAAAAATGTTAATTTAAAACAGTTAAAAGCACATTAATACTACCTGTTGTATGGGTGGTTGTTGTTGTTGTTTATTATTGTTATTATTATTAGCATTACTACTACTACTACTACTACTACTACTATTATTTGGTCCTTGAGTGAGAGCAGAAAGACCCAGGTTCCAACCCACCCCCTTGTTAAATGTTCAAACCATGTTTTGCATCAAAAAAAATTGCACAGAGTGAATATTTTTTCCAAAAATATCAATTTTGCACCAAAAAAAAAAATCTTAGGCAGAAACAGAATTTTCTCAGAGAAGTTCTAAAATGTGAAAACTCATTTTAAAAAATACAGAAAAATTCATGTCATCAAAACCAGCAGGGAGAAAACTTTTCAAAGTAAGAACTAAACAATCAAAAATTTATATCTTTACTCTAAGCACTATCACTTGTGCAAATGGTTGTGCAGCCAGCTGTACAGCTAAACACTGTGTTGGATCCTTCTTTTGCACATAGTGCCATGCTAGGTGTCATTGCTAGGGCAATATCCTTTGCAATATCCTTTGCAGTAGTGGAATGACTCCACTGAAAATTGGCCACATTAGAAATTAAAAGTTCTGGATATGGTAGAGACAGAACATTTTCATTGAAAAATAAGCCTATCCAGAACTTTGAAAGGGAATGGAGATAAGTTTTGAACTGGATAAAGACATAGCATAAGAAAAGAAAAAGAAATAAAGTAAGATTGTATATAATGTAAGGTAATAATGTAATAAGGCAATGTAACAAAGCAGCAATGTAACAATGTAAGATGTAATAATATACGATTATCTTTTAAGCTGAAACTATGTAATGGTATGGAAACAAGCAGATTCAACTGGAAAATAAGCTCAGAAGTGGGGAAGGGGGGTCTTTTTTATTTTCAACTATACACTTTAATAAAAAAAAATTAAAAAAAGAAAAGAAAATTGGCCACATTATAGCTACCATGTTAGAACGATCCTTTCCATATTTTGTCCTTTCTTGTATTAATGCATTTTGTGTAAAAAGATTTAAAAAAAAAAGATGAACATTTTCATACATTATTTTCAACATTATACATAAATATTCCACATAAAGGTCTTAACTGTTGTTGTTGTGTCTTCAAAGTGTTTCCAACTTATGGTGACCCTAAAGCAAATGTATCATGAGGTCTTCTGGGGCTAAGAGTGTGCTGCAGCCACGGTTACCCAGAGGTTTTCCGTGGCTGAGCAGGAAACTGAACCCCCGACTCAAGGGTTGTAGTCCAAGACTCAAACCAGTACACCATGCTGTGTCTCAAATGTCTTAACTACTGTTATATTCATATTTATATATCTATATTTACAAGCCCATTAGAGCTCTGAGGTCTTCTGCATAGACTCTTCTTTCTGTCCCACCCCCCTTCTCAAACTTAACCATTTCTGCACTAGGCTGTTATAGCGCTATGATTCCACTTTCAACTTCCCATGGAATCCTGGGGTTTGCAGTTTCAGGAGGGGCCGGCTGGCCCCTCCCAAAACTGCAAACCCCGGGATTCCATAGGATGTTGAAAGTGGAATCATAGCACTATAACAGCCTAGTGCGGAAATGGCCCTTGTTTTCTACAGGAACAAGAGAGAAGCCCTTCCTGGTTGCTGTTCCTAGATTGAAAATCCCTCCGTAGGGAGGCCAGGATGGCTCTGTTCTTGATCTCTTTCTGACAGCAAATTAAAACCTTCTTGTGCCATCAGACTGTTCGATTGAATGGGACAGTGTTTTAATGTTGTGCTGTGCTGTTTATTATTTGTGTAGTTTTTTAATATGAATTTTAATGCTTTTACATTTATAAATTAATTGCCTTTTAAATAACATTTATATTTATACTTCTTTAAATGTTTGTGTGTCTTTTTAAATATGTGTTGTTTTTAAGTATGTTTTTAGCCTCCTTGTTTCCCCTTATTAGGGAAAAGTTAAGATTAAAATAAAATAAAATAATGCTTGGAAAGGCAGCTTTTAAACCAAAGTGTTTCATTTTGCAATGTTTTGCAATGAAACATGGGCCAGAATCCTGTATGACCTTTCGCTCAATGTAAATTTGTGTGCACTTAACCAGAGGCTAAGAAACCTGGTTACTGAATTGCAAAGATGAGTAACAGGACACTGGCATTCTCTTTGGTCCCATTGCTCATCAGTCTCTTAGCCAGCTCTGCTACATCATTATGTAGCATCAGCCCTTTATTGAATATGCACAATGTCCATCTTCACAATTCTATTTCCCACAGATGAAAGTCCAGTTGGGATCATGCAACGTCCCAACAGGATTCCAGCTGCAATATTTATCAATTTATCTTAGGTTATATCCACATTGCTCACTTACACTAATTTCATCCCACTTTAGCTGTCATGGCTCCATCCTACAGAATTTTGGGATTTGTAGTTGTATGAGGAATTCAAATTCTCTGTCGCACATCTTTGAAATTCTAACCCCCTTCTCATACTATAAATACCAGTTTTTCATAGGATGAAACCATGGTAGTTAAAGTATCAAAATGTTATAATAGCATAGTGTGGATATACTTGATGTGACTGAGACACTAACACCAAAATTCTGTAGATGTCATTGTCAACTCAAACATATGTACCATTGTATTCAGTAAAGCTTACTCCCAGGTAAACAGGTATAGGACTGCAGCTTCCAAATGACCTCCTTTTATTATTTTTCTAGTCTCAGGAATACATATATACATTTCTTCAAATATATCAAGCATGACATCCTATCAGAATTGCTCTGCTTCTTTAGGATCAGCTGAAGAAAATTTTCCCAACTTGAACAAGACTGCAACAGATAAACAAAATAAGTGGTAAATCTGATTTTCAAATTTTTATATAGGAAGAATGAAAATATGCACTTGACTGAAGCCAATCTTGATACCATATTAAAACATGTCGGTATTTTCTCTCAGTTGTAAAGGACTAATTCAGCCATTGCTCATAGTTAATGCATTCTGTCTAAGCTTCTGAGGTATAATTCATATATGCAACGGCCCTTTCTGCAGGATGGCAGTGTCCCGGCATGAGGATGTGAGAGGAATGGGACTGCAATGATGTTTTCACATGATGTTGTCATGATCCCACGCTTCTCGCATCCCCAGACAGTGTGATTGCAGGGTATATCATTGATGAGAGAACTCTGATCATGTGATGTTTCCATTGCTGTCAGCTACACAGAAGGGCCAGAAGCACAATCACATGCTTCCTTCTCCACTGCAGCATGGGAAGAAAACTGGCTACAGTGCAGAAAGAAGGAGCATGTCCCTCACACTCCCTTCCACAGCCAGCCAGCTGGGTGAAGAGAAGAGCATTGGGGACATGCTCCCATCTGGGAAGAGGCCCTGCCAGTATTGCAACATGATGACATGGGAGAGCATCATCCTGCGGAAATGGCCAATATATTTGTAATAGTGTATGGGTCTGCCATCTTCAATCACATGATTGTCTTCTAGCTTGGGACATATGAAACGTTGTTCATATTTGCTATAAATACCGTGTGTATTGGTTCTTGATAGTTGTTATATATTTGTCTTATTTATGTGCTGGTCTTTTGTAGTTTTTGGACTTGTGATTGAGACCCTGCCCTTTTGTTGCTGATTGTGACTGAACATTTTAAACTAGCTATAATCTAGCTTTTTTTGTTTGTTTGTTTACAACTCCTGGTTTATGTTGATTTAAGAAACCATATTCCTAGAATTGGACATCACACAAAGCTCTTTCCTTCCTGGTTTGTTTATCTGACCACTCAGTGGGAGGATTAAAGTAGGAGAGAACAGGTCATGTGCACCAGCACACAATCCAAGCACCCTTGAATTCAACAAGGCTTGCGTTTATGTGTGAATGTGGCCAAAGAATTAGGTAGAAGTTCACACCTGGGTCTAGGAATCTCCAGCAGACACTTCTTCAAGGTAAAAGAGTATGAAATGGAATGATTTCAATAGATAAGTGGTAGGTGATATAGGAACTGGCAAATTTGCCTAGTTCATTCTGCAGAAGACATATGTGTGTTTATGTGAGCGCACACACACACACACACACACACACACACACACCTTTTCCACAGCAAATCATTGAATTCTTGCCTAGAATCAGAGAGACACCATATATAGTTTCCATCCTTATATTTGTTGCTAATCATATAACTTTGTATTTACACACAGGTGCATCAAATACAGTTCTCCCTTGTTGGACAAATGACCAGTATTTTTTGGTAAAGTCTAGTTGCTCTTGGCTAAGAAATTATAAGAATTTACTTTTTGGACTGCAAACTCCAGATGGCATGATTCCTAGCAATGTTGGCTGGAGTATTTTGGCAGCTGTAGTCTAATTTTAAAAAAAACAACTTTTTGAAGCCTTGCGTTTAGATTTATCAAAAGTTTCATGTCATCATCCCTCACAACCGTCTCTGTGAAAACATTGTATCCCCATGCTAACTGATAAATATTAGATTTCGTCTTGCCTTTTTGTCTCTGTCTTTTTGCCTGTCCTCTTTCTTCTAAACTGTGAGATGAACTTGTGGGTTCTACTTCTTGCCCTCCAAAAAGAGCTCTCTTGGCATGCCTCTTGCTTATCTGTTTTCAGGAAAAAGTAAACAAACAAGAAAAAAAATAACATTAAATTAGTTGCAAAGCAAATAGGGAAAGGAGAAATATTATCTCTCTATTTTCTGCAATGAAAATGGAAGCAATGGAAATAATAAGGAGATTATAGAGTTATTTCAGGATGTGCAATTTATAATCAAAATGTGCTTAATCCTCTTTTGCTACTTCGAATCTTAGTACTAGAAATCCTTTTAGAATTTTCCATATCACTAGCATGATAATTATATATTTGCATATGGTTTACATCTGAATTAAATTGTTGAATTTACGCACAGAAATTTTAAATGGAATAAAGCTTGTTGAACCTCACAAAGGAATATTCCCAGCCTAAATTGATATTCTTTGTATCACTCTTAAAAAGTTTGGACTCTCCACCCATGTTCCATTTCAGTCTCTAGGAAGCGTACCCTAAAAGCTGTTTAGCACAGACACTATACACAGGGAAGAAATAAAATCAGCATTTAAACCGAAGTCCACATCCTACTTTTTTGTCTCTGAAATAATCAAATGCATTAGTCCATTGTTTCATCAAATGCTATGATGTATGAAAGCTAATAGGCTAAAGCTGATTGTTAGTCATATATAGATTAGACCCACTGCTGCTGCCATAGGATGTATTGATACCCACCAACTTGGGACCTCTTTAAAAGATGGTTGGATAAATTGATGGGTATTGGTGGCTACAAGTCACAATAGGTAAATGCTACCTTAAGTGCCAGAGACATTGTGCCTCTAAATATCCTTTGCTGGGAACATGACCAGGAGGGTGTTATTGTGCTCATGCCATGCTTGTGGGCTTCCTGTTGATATCTGGTTGGCTAGTATGAGAAGGGAATGTTGTAACAAATATGGGATAAATGTAATCCTGTAGAGAGTTTGTTTTTGATGAGAGGGTAGAGTTCAAATAAATTTTAGCCTGAAACGTACCTTTTTCCTAGAGCTTAGTCAGTTAAAAATTAACTGATTAGGTATTCATGATGTTTTTCATTATGTTAGCTAATTTTCCAATGTAAAATAACACCACAGATTTCTTTTCTTCCCAATGGTGACTTAGCATTAGAAGGATTCATTAAAAGCATTAGACTAGCATAGACTTGCTAAGTGATAAAATACATGCCTTTGACACAACAATCTTAAGCATTTCCAAGTAGGACAGGAAAAAGAGACATACTATCACTTAGGTGTTTTCCTCACAACAACACTCTTGCGCATCATCTCATCACAATCCCAGGAGCACCTTTTCCAGGAAGGGAGTGTGACAGAAAGGCTCCCCTCCACACCCAACTGGCTCCCTGTGGAAGGGAGTGCAAGGGACACACATCTGCCTTCCACAGCACAGCCAGGCTGCTTCCTATGCTGTGCTGGGGAAGGAAATGCCTCCATCATGCTTCCTGCCCTTCCACATGGCAGGTAAGTACGGGAGCATTGCATGATAATGTGTGCTTAACAGATTTAATCCGTTAAGCGAATATCCCGCAATTACAACATCTGGGGAGAGGATGGCAGCAGGACTGTGATGATGTCATGTGAAAACCAGCAGACCACTGCCATCTCATCCCCATAGCTGGACTGTGACACCATGCAGAAATGACCTTGGTGTAGATCATCCTGAGGAAGATGGACCAGTGGTCAGAATCAGTATGCGGCAGCCCTATTCATTCTATCCTAGGTAGGTCATTCTGGAGTAAACAGGTTGAGTCATGCATGAAGGAGGACACTACTAACCTGTTTTTTAGTATAGGATCAAACAAATCCATGATTTTTCTCTATCCATTATAGATGAAGGAAATCTCCAAGCACAGTCTGGCTGTTCATCTGGTGTAGTCCACCATCCTGATTTCCAGATTGGTCAGCCAAATGCTTCTGGAGGTTCTTAAATAAAATATGAAAAGAACCACCTGCTCCCTGCTTCCAGAGTCTGGTGCTCATGACCGTGGAGGTTCTATTTAGCTATCACAGAAAGCAGATAACAACTTACACCAGAGGCTAGCAATATCCTCTTCGACCCAAGACTCAATCTGTTTATTCCAGAATGACAAAACCAACCAATCCTCTGTTCTACTCATGTCAGAATATATCATTTTAAAAGAAATTATTGGAGTTAGTCACTATTACCATATCAATGGTACAATGAGTTTCCAGCATTGACAGGATATTATACTAGATAACCCTTGAGATCCCTTCCAAACATGGGTGTAGTTATAGTTATGTAAATGTAAGAAATGTGGAGAATTCTTGTGATGGGGTAATGCTCTCATTTTGCCCCCCACCCCACTATATCTACAGCCCTGCTTCCAAGTGGATGATTCTATGGAGATCAGACTGAAAAAGAGAGTCTGTACCTTTCTGGACAGTGGTTTAGAATGAAAGGCTTAAGACTTACTTAAAATTGCACCTGAGAGGCCCTTGGTTTACATTAATTTAGCCAGTTCCATAGTGATATATGGCCATCGTTTGTAGTGATATTTAATAATGTTTGCATTTAGATTCAAGCTGCTGAGTTTCACACATTTCTTTAATAATGAAAGTTAGCTCATTTTTAAGGATTCTCAAACAATGAGATTCATTCTGTGTGTGTGTGTGCGCACGCGCCCGTGTGTGTGTGTGTGTACATTCATTGGGGGATATAAGGGACTGTAAACCAGTCTCTGTATTTTCTTTCTGCTGACAACATAAAAAGTGTCTTATATTTAATTCACAGAGTGTTTCATCTTTTATACGTGCTCTCCATTGTGAACTGCTTCATTGTATCCATATGTACAACTGATTTTTATGATTTGGGGGTGGGAGAAGCTCTCCATTCATATCCATTTTATTTCCTAATAACTATTCAGGCAAAAGAAAACTTAGAGTGATGACATTTGAAAGCAGATAAACTTCAAGTGATTTGTAGAAAACCCACTTAGTTTAATGTGACAGGCAGCAATAATGAGGCAATTCTTATTCACTATCAAGACTTCCAAATGTTTCTGCACAGAACTTAGGAAATGAACATAAAGAAAGCTTTAAGAGCCCAACACTTCAGAGGAAATTACTAGGGAATTTATTGAAAAATTGGAAGTTTTCTGTACTTTGATGTGCAATAAGCATGACATCAGTGCTCATGAGCATCTCTAACGAAAATTAATAATATACTGTGTTATTAATACTCAGGAAGGCCTTAGTCTACAGTAGGCTGCCACAGACTTCAAAAGTGATCTGTCTCCCCAGACAGATTTTTCATTGTATCAAAGCTGCAAGGTTGCAATCATGTTATGGGCATCTAAAAACTTCTGGTTTTATTGAGATTATTAATTCACTTGAAATCAATAGGATTTAAGCAAGCTGTGTTGTGATTATAACTGTATCTTATATTTTAAAAAAGAACAAATAACATAATCCCGATCATCTTGCTTATTGATTTCAGCTGAAAATATACAAATGTGGGAAAGAGGGAAACTTCTGTCCTATATACTCCGCTGTAATTGGTTGTGTAAATAGGCCTATCAGTGTCTGATTTCCTGTTTGTCCTGTCTTGGTTAATAGAGGCCCATTAGACAAGATAAGGTCACACAAACTGGAATAACATAGGCAGGGCTAGAGGGTAATGGAAAGTTCACTGTAGTATCTGAATGTGTTGGAAGGGGGAGAACAGCAGCAGGAGAGAGTAGCTATCAGGACAAGAAAATATCAAGACAAGGACTCAGTCAGACATTATCTAAGAGACTGAAAAAACTGCAAAAGTTTATTCTCAAAAGTGCCAGGATCAAAAAGAGTCCCAGGTCATGATGTATCCAATTTAACTCTTGCAACAGACCCTACTGGCATCATGCAGTGGGAGCTGGTAGTTTCCATAGCAGTAAATTGATTAATCCAATTTCAATCTAAATTGAGTTCTATCTCTTTATAATGAGGAGGTAGTAATCTGAAATGCTGTCCTTGGCTTTGGAGTCCTTCTTTATACCAGGAGTCCTACTTGGTTGTTGCAGCCTTGCTCACCAGCAGGAAAAGGCTGAAAATGGCATTTTTGCTGTGCTCCGATCACTAGCTGAACAGACACACATCACTTACACTGCTGTGATTGCTCCCTTTTAAAGTAGTTTTTTTTTGGGGGGAGGTCAGGCTAGGACACACTACTTAGGTTCAGGTACATAACTAAGCAGGCAATACAGGATATCACCAGTTGTTTTAACAACTCAGACTAGAATCCCATTGGTACACTGCACTAGCAACTGCAGTTTTTACTGAGGTTATGGAACGATGGTGAGGGAAGGCAGACAAATCTGTCACTTCCAATGCACCTATTTCTGCAATATATTACTTCCTTCATGGCCACTCTACCTGTAGCTTCTCCCCTTCCCCCACCTGCACTGCCATTGCCTTTTACTGATGTAGTTACATCAGTGTAGTAACCAAAAGGACTCCAACCTCTGTTGTTATACTTACCAGAGTTTCTTACCCGCTCAGAGTACATTAATTAAGGAAGATAATGTCCTATACCAATAGTGCACAAAGATTACTATTCAGACAGGCTTTCCCATTCTGCCAGGCTTTTTGGAACCGACTGTAATGGGCTTTTAATGGTGCTTGTTGCTGTTTTGTTAACTTTTTATAATGTTTTTAATGAATTTTAAATGTTTTAACTCTATGGACTGTTTAACTACTTAAATTATATATAGTGGGGGGAGGGAGAAAGATATTAAACTTATATAATTTAATTTAATACTTCATAGATTTAATAATTTAATTTATATGCACACGCAAGTACACATGCACATACATACATACATATATATACATTTTAATGTTTTTTTAATCTGTACTGATTTTATTAATTTGTATCCTTTCTTGACCTATGAAAAGATCCCCATTTCAAGGCTGCTATTGGGACCTATGCCCAACAGAGTCCTCTTTTTTGAGTCAACAGCTTACGTGACCAATCACTAGTAGATGAGGTCTTACAAAATGCTAACACTCTTTTATCTTTAAGTGAAACATAGTCCAGCCAGAATTCAGCAGCAAGCATTGAATTATAAATCATATACTGAGAGGGCCAGCCAGACTAGATCATGATTTAGGCCACAAATAAATCAGTGCTTCTTTTTGTCCTGTGTGACTGCAGCAAATCAATAATTGCTTAAAATGCAAAAGAGGTTTGTCAGCCGGCGGCTACTAATTTCACATGGCTGCTTCTTCTTTCCTCTCTGAATTTTAAAATTTATTTTACAACTGCTTCTCTTTGGAAGAAGTACTGTTTGCATTAATTTGTATGGAAATCACTTGGCCCTTTGTAAATGGCTTATGTTAACAAGTAATTACAGATTGCATGAACTGGTTTAGAAACCTCAGAACATGGTCTTAGCTGCTTTTAATGGGCCTTTTGGAGACCTGTCAATTTTTGCAGGAGAATGAGAGCTGTCTCAACATCCACCTTAACACATTCATGCTATCCATGCTGCACTGGTTCATGTGAGACTGTCTGTTCACTTCAGTGGTGAAAAAACGAAGACAGCAGTATTATTTCAGCTGTTATCTTAAAGTCAAAGTTCCAGTACATGGCAAAACATCATAAGAGTGGGGGTGAGGGAAAAACAATGGTGAGAGAAAGTTATAATAACACCAACTGAAAATCATATCAGAAGTCAATGTCAAGTCAATGATTGTGACATAGCCATGATCTGGAATGGCAGCTGGTATCAAGTTAACTGTGCCAACCTTATTCTGAGAAAAAGGTTCAGCACATCAGGTAGTAACTTTAAAGACTGAACTTTAAAGACTGAACAACTTTAAAGACTAAATACCCAGGGTGGATTAACTATTCCACTGATGTGAGACTTGTCTGATTATCTGTGTTGCTCACCAACCATGGAATAATGAGACCACACAGAGAAGCTGGGTTGAAACATGGACCACCTTATTTAAACTAGTAATCTAGTACAAAAGGGGAATAACCTAGTGTGGAAGCAGCTGAGGTGGGTGGTTTCTCCCAGACCTCCTCCTCAGCTTACCCTGGGTGAAACACCTGAACTACAAGGAGCATCTAAATGCTGAGTTTTTCTCCAGCTCATCCACTACTGGAAGGCTAGCCCAAGAACCTAACCCCCAAACGGCATAACTTAAAGTGAGGGCTAAGCCCCTAGGACAGCCCCAAGGACAGCCTCCTTCTCCACCCATAACCTGAACAGGCAGCTCCAAAGGTCTCTCCTTCACCAGATGGTGCCATAGATATTCACCAAGCTCATATTTCTCTCCCATACTTGCTACTGATAAGGGACAAGTGCCTGCTTAGGCCCTTTCCACAAGCGAGAAAGGAAACACGCAAAAACGGAACTCACCAGCTTTCTTGAGCGTCCGGGTGAGTCCGTCGGAACGAGGAGCAGTGCGAGCTCATCGCTTCGCACTGCTCCAGCGTCCAAAATGGTGGCTTCTGTTGGTGGAGGCTCTCCACCAACCGGAGAAGCTCGCCAGCCTAAAGCCTGCCCCCAGCAGATCTGCAGGCACACACTTGTGTGCGCCTGCAAATCTGCAGAGGAGCGTGGCGCAGAGCGACACGGAGTCGTGCTCTCCGTGCTTTTTAAAAACCTCTTAAAAGAGGTCCTTAAAAAGCACGCTGCGCAACCAGTTCCGGTCACTCCGAACTGGACTGAGGTACGGGACTACAAAAAGTAGTCTGCCCCAGTCCACTCCACGGTGCAGAAGACCTCCGTCGGAGGTCGCTTTGCACCATTTTACTAGCCCGGTGCGGAAATGGCCATAGTTCCATCTCCTGTCAGACTGTCCAAAAGGACTCTTACTGCCTGCTGCAAATCTCCAAGGAAGATGAGATTACCTGCTTCTGACAAATAGATGCCATCTGGTTTGTAGAGCTCAGGCCACTGAAATATTATTTGGGAATGTGGCAAAAGTGGCTTAACACACATGTCAGGGCATTCCAAACCTCCCTGTTCATTCCCATCCAGGCTGTGTCAATACACCAAGTATCTTCTTCTCTCTGCCACACTTGTTGGGGCAGAATAGCAGACCACAGTATGGATGCCACTGACCAGACAGGTTATATTCTCCTGATTATACTGTGTATAATTAGGGCCTTGCCACTCGACAAACCTAGGTCATTAGTCTCAAGGTGAACAACATTGGCAGCAGGCTCTCTTGTCTGGCCATTTGACTATAACCAAATTGTTCAATTCAATCTGCGATCTGAAATGGCAATTGCAAGCCCGGCACACTGTTCAATAAATCATGCTATGGCCACAAATCAGTACATGATGTCTTACTAGCCGTAACCTAGAATCTGTAAAAACGTAAGAGCAACCACACAACCGTGTTAGTATTGCAATGGCCTAACATAACTCTGATATGCCAAAAGCCCCCACTGCCCAATCTTCTTAATAAGATGGGGACCCATGCCTATTACAAATGTAGTTGATGCAGCCCCAATTTGAAATGAATGGGTGCTAAATGTAGTCCCCTTTTAACCCAATAAAGCCAAAGCCCTGAAGGTGACAGGCTTAGTCAGGGGCAACAAATCACTATGGCAGAGCAGGGGGCCAGAATGAGTTCACTTGACCTGAATGTAGTCATGCATTTATCATGCCCTAGTCCCAGGATTCAGGTGCAACACAGATGGGATCCTCCCCAGCAGTCAGAGTGTGTTCTTGGTGCTGCCTACTCCTGGTTTTGCTGTTCACACTGGTGGGAGGAGCCACATGGAAAGGTCCTTATCTTTATCCACATCCTTCAGCAAGGGCTTTTTTACATTTCCCTCCTTCTGTCCTGTTCATGTCTCTGTGTTGTGTCTGTTGGGGCGGGGCATATCTGTGTTTACACCTGAGTCCTGGGACTGGAGCCTGACACCATTGCCCTTATAGGACGTAGTGACTGATCATTGCAAAGCCGTACTTCTGATGTTTGAACAGTGTACCTTAAGGCAAAGCACTGACTGCCTATGATGAGCCCTCTAAATTCCAGAGTGCTTCCATGACTTATCACCCTGCCAGTTTACCACCAATTCACTTATTCTTGAGGCCTGAGAAATAAAACAAAACAGCTTCATCTTGGGAGACACAGGTTCCCCCACAAAGATCACCGAATCCTTCAGAACAGCTGGTGAAAGTGGCATCCCATCATCAACCCTTTTAACTCTCTCCAGAGACCACCCTTCTAAGGCCCTACAAATAATGAAATCACCTGTGGTATCTGGGAAACCCTGAATTTTGAGCCAAAAGACCAAAGCTGACAGCCTAGTCCTGATAGTCTGCAGAAATACCCTACTATCTCCAAGGAAAACACAATACTTCAATAAGAACAGAACAGTCATAGACCACTCCTCTCCTAGTTGCTCACACTTTCTGAAGTTTGCAAATTCCTTTACAACCCTACATAACTCCTTCTTATGCTAGGTGCTGGGGACAAGATAATATCCCTAACTATTTCATCCATCCAAGCCTCATTAGATACTCTGACATCAGGTGGATTCACTGCTCCAGCGATGTGGGAGCCATCTGATTATCTGTATAATCTGTATAAAATGCCAAGGAAGGGGCAAGGGTGGTAGAGAAAGAGACACTTCAATACAGTTGGAGGTATTTTCTCATTTGGTTTTCAGCTCCTCAAAACTGGCATATTTCTCTGCAGAGAGAAATTTGTGAAATTTGAACTGATACATTGTTGAAAGTGCAGCTCCTGCCATCAGGCAGATGGCTTGTACAGTCCTTATCAGTATCATGGCCAAAAGTTAACAGCTGTCAAGTGTCAGAAAAATGGTTACTTTGTATCCAGTTTTTCCTGCTCAATAGTTGAGATTTAGCCTGGCAGTTCAAGTCTAGGAAAAGAGCAAGGGAATAAACATTGCCTTTTGCTGCTTGCTTATCTTGTTCTTAGAACTGTTGAGATGAGAGACGCTTCAATTTCCTTTTGTTCAGTTCTCCCTCACATAAGCCTGGGACCCATCTTCAACTGGCCTTGCCCAGGGAGGGGATTGTACCGTAACCTAGGGGGCACGTTTTCCATCCACAGCCATCTGGACTGTTGGGCTGGAGATAGTCTGGGTATCATTCATTGTTTGGGGTCCCAATTTTACCACTTACTGTATGGAGATGATGGAACAATCATCTAAAGGACTGGAATGCTTTCCTGTGCTGCATACCAATAAAATTTATCTTGCAGCAATAATGTGTGTCCATTTGTGGTATCAAATTCTTAGAAAAACCTAGAATTCCAGCCCATTCCAGATGAAAAGATCTGTGCACTCTTATATGCAGTTTCAGGAGATAGATCAGAAAAGAAGGTGTCATGTTTGGGCAGAGTTGCTGTCTTCACCCTGTTCTCAGTCATTCTCAGACATCATGGACCTGAAGCCAAAGTGACTTCAGACCAACATCATATGTAGGAATGATCAGTATATGTTCTTCCAGAATTGCTGGACCTACTCCTAGCATCCTTCATCATTGTCTATGGTCACTTATCACTTATTTTAATTACTTACTTAATTTCTCAAGTTCATAATTACTAGTTAACCTATTCTAGATTATACTAATGATCATTCCTCTAAAAATAATCTTCTATGTAAAAATAACATTTTTAAACAACAGAATACATTTTCTAAATCTACTTTTATACTTCTCATTTAATATTAATTAAGCAAGATTTTTTCTTGATTTTCAATACTTTAGTAGAGACAGTGCTGTTTAGCCATTAATGTAATTGTGTTCTTATTGTGATCTCTTTACAGGTGGTCCACCCATATTTTGCAATTGTCTCTCAAGAAGTGGACCTACATCTCTGTTTATCTCATGGATGAATGTGTATGGGTTCAAAGGAGATGTATTAAAATCCCATCTCCAACTTTTCAATATGCCTTTATCCACTTCCAACATTTGTGCCTTCACAGTGAAGTTCTGAGGAGAATTCTAAGTGCACTCAAGTGAAGGTATTTACAATCCCACTTGAAACTCTCACAAGAATCTTCAAAGGTCAGACAAGAAACTTGTTATGTGGGCATATTGGGAGCTGGGATTTGTACATGCCCCTCGTCATTAATAGGATCAGCCTTTCATGACTGTCTTCTTTTCCAAGTGTTGCTTCTAGCACCCATCTTTCATTCAATAAATATTTAGATCTCATGCAACACCAGAACTTCTTTCTCAGCAGCTACTGTTCAAACTGTTTCACAACTTGAAGACTTTTTTTTAAAAAAAAAAACATATCATTTGTGGGAACAGTGTCTTATAGGCACACAATGCCTATAAGACACTGTAAGTTCTCTTGCACATAGAGTTTTCTTATGATTCAGCACTCTACCCTGCACATACATACATTAAACACTGCTGTGTTGAACAACAGTGCTAAGTTATGAGATATTCAGAATTTCTAGGCATCAGAGTTTTTTTTTAAATGCCAACTGAATTTATTTATTTGTTTACGTACAGAAAACATATATTCCACCCTTCTAGTGTACTGACCATACTGTTCAAGAGGGCTAGAAACACTAAATCCATCTCAAATAACAATAAAATGCCAAGAAAGAAGCAATATAATACAAGCAGGTGTTACAGATTAAAAAAATTACTCTAAAGAAAAAAATTCGGGGGCTGCAGCTGTAGAGTGAAAAAGTTACATTTAGATTTAAATATTCTAGTTTGGCACATTTGCATGTATTCAATTTATTTCTATAATCAATATTTTCCTCAACAGTAAGCCCAATTAATATGCATAAGAACTTTAATGGTCAATCATTCCCTTAAGGCTGCCTCTTTGCTAACTGAAAAATAGGGCTGGAAAGAATATTGAAAAATATTCCAAAAAATGGTAGACAAATGTGTTTCTCAAATGTTCAGAAAACCTGATGTGTGATAAGGAGAATCCTGGACTGACAAAAATCTTCACTGTTGGAACTTATTCTATAAAAAATATCATTAATTTTCTGTGAGGAAACAGCGTTTTCGGCATATATTTTCTGGGCAAAACAAACAAACAAGTCCACGTGAAAATTTTGCACAGAATAACTCCTGAACTGTGAATAGTCTTTGAAAACTGCACAGTCTTTAAAGAGTTTCTTGCAGCAGGAAGAAAATTGCTAAAATTGCTCATTGCTTCCTTCAAGAATGATGTTAGTGAAGAATTATACCCCTCCTAAAGAGATGTGAGATTAGCAGATCAGTTACTTTGTAAATTCTGACTCAGAAAATATAGAATCTGCTGGGTACCTAAAATAAAACTTATATTAGTTAAATATAGCACATATTGAACGCTAGCTAATATTATTGGCTATCTGTATTCGCTATGAAGCCACCACATTATGCCATTACTCTTAGCTATATATAAAGCTGTGTAAACCAAAAGACAGGAACAATACGCATAGGAGTTCTCTCTCTAGCAGTTCTTGTACCCTGTGAGGCAAAGCATTCTTGGGTTTTCAACTATCAAAACTGCTGCTGTGAGAACAGTAGAGAAAGAGCTAAGGCTCTAAGTTCAGAACTGCAATAAAGAGTATCAAAGGAGAGAGTGGACATGCTTCAAGTATTACTCCTGATACAAAGCATTAAGCATCTCCTCAATGAAATACACATGTTCAAGATATGATGAACACTGGTGTTTCTCCATGAAAGGAAGAAAAGCAGCTTCCCACAGTCAGTAAGAAATCTGAATAGGGAAAGTACAAATCTCCTATACCATTTTTTTACTATGCATTTTTAAGCATAAGTCAGACTAAGCTTATGATTGTTCTAACAGATAAACAACAACTATTATTTATTAAAGTCCAAGGAATGAACAAGATCAAGCTGAGACATATAATAAATCACAATGTCACAATGGCCATTTGGTAACACAGCCCCTGAATTAGTCAAGCCATAAAAGTAGTATTTGTTTCAAGCATCTATTACTAACACAACAGTCAATTGTTCTCTAATCCTGACAGCCTCAGACAGAAACTTAGCAACCATCAAGGTCACACTGGAAATCTTGACTTCCAATCAAAGTTTGACATAAGATTGCGCTGATTGTCCTGAAAGATTAGCCAATAATAGACTGATCAAGCCTACTTGTAGAATCCACAGAAGAGAAGAATGTGCTCAACAGATTTTATTTCCAGGTTATTGCAGAGACACAATCTTGCCGTGCAAGGGACACCAGTAAATCTGCCTCGGAGCACTTGAGAAGGAAAAGCACTGAATCTGGCTTTTGTAAAAAGTGTCTGATAATTAGTAACAGTTGAGTTCTTTATGTACTCAGCAAGATAAAGCAGACTGACATATTTTAGATGCAAACAGCTTGGTGAGCAGGATGAGTGTGAAGAAACCCGGAGGGCACAGAAAGCAATATCCCACAGTCTTTGAGCATTTGAGAGCAATGTCATAGCTCAGGTGTAAACGGAGAGATGATGACAGCCCAATTGAGGCCTCTTTTTGGGTGACAATTTTTGATCAGTGGCTTAGATAAATCCTTAGATAAATATTGGAGTAAACCTGCACCCAATTTATAAACATTAATCTTAAGCCAAATTTTAAACCTCCCAGCCACATTCTTGTCAAGAGAGGGCATCCTTCTATTTCCAACAATAAAACTGTATTAGGAGAATATCTGGGAATTTGAAGGAGAGCTCATAGCCTGAAGATTATCTTTGTTGTTACTTCTCCAATCAAAATAGCAGAAATGCACAACTAACTTAGCATTAATGACCCTAATGGCAAGTGGTATATATTAACTGCCATTAGTATAAAAATGATGTAAAATGCCAGAGTGAAAAGCTTGTGCTTTCTGAGAGGCAGAGGTCTGTGAGCAGTCTATGACACCATGTGATGAGACATCATTCTTAGGTACTGAAAACTAAAGAGTTAGCATGGTGTAGTGATTTGAGTGTTGGACCATGACTCTGAAGACCAGTGTTCAAATCAAATCAAAGCCATGGAAACCCATTGGGTGACCTTGGACAAGTCACACTCTCACAGCATCATAGGAATCCAAAGACAAATCCCCTCTAAACAAGTCTTCCCAAGGAGAGTCCATGATAGATTCACCTTAGGCTCACCATAAGTTAGAAATGACTTGAAGGCACACAACAAAAATTGAAAACTGCTAACTTGTTCCAGAAAATGACCATCCAGTACCCATCTATGATGGAAAAATTCTTTTTTCAAAAACTGTAACTTTAGGTTTCCCAAAGTTAATTTTTAGATCATTCTATAAACCATAATTCAAAAACATTCCTAGTCATTAATTTAGCCTGGGTTTAGAACATGAAAGGGCAACTACATCATTGACATAAAGTACAGTGGAAATTTTCCGGTCTCCATATTTAGGCAAAGGACTATTGGGGTCCTTTAAGACACCTTAAATATCATTTACAAATAGATTAAACGAGGCTGGTGCAAGCCTCGTCTGACCCCTCTGATAATAGATATTTCTTGAGAAAGCTGCCCCTTGATGTAACATCTGACTTATAGCTGGTTGTTAACATATACAGCCTTAATAGGATCTCAGTCAAAATATTATCCAGCTTCTTCCATAACCTGGCTCTAGAGATAAAGGCAATTTCCGCACTACATTCTTATAGCGTGATTATTCCACTTTCAACATCCTATGGAATCCTGGGGTTTGCAGTAAACCCCAGGATTCCATAGGATGTTGAAAGTGGAATAATCACACTATAAGGGTGTAGTGAGGAAATGGCCAGAGTCAAAAGCTGACTTTAGATTCATAAAAGCAACATTTTGCCTTGCAGAAATCTAGTATATTTTTCAGCAAGGTGGAAGACTACTCAGCAAGGCGGAAGAGGTTTCTAATCAGTGTGTGTGTGAAGCATCTTAAGCTACAAACACCCTAAAATATGATTCATAACCTAGAGTTACAGATTCACAATTGATTTGTATTCAGTAAGAACACATAGTCTTGTTAACCTATGTAAATGCTACTCCAGCCCACCTTAGGAGCTGGCTACAAGATGAACTGAAATAGATCAAATCAGCTTTCAATTAGGCATAAGGAGGAAGACATTTCTACCTACCCTTTCACCAGTAACCAAGGAAACAACAATCGGAAGCAGGACTCCTATTGCAAGGTTTTGTTGCAGCTTCATTTGCTGGTAGGAGTGGGGTGGAAACATCCTTCTCCTTGCAACTCAATCGAAAGCTGAACCCAGTCTCGTGGCTGGCTCTTCAGGTGGGCTGAAAGTGTCTGGGCCAAGAGACATTGCCTATTTAGGCAGGTGTAACTAAATAGCCAATCTAGGATATTAGTGGATATTTTGAAGAAAAGAAAAAGAATTTAGCAGTGGCCATTTATTGTTAAAACAACAGCAATAGTGAAACACAATCCAGTGGTAGAAAACCAGGGTCTGTGTTCAATTTATGAAGTTCTTGGAGACTACATTGCTACAGTGGCCAAAGTCAGATGTAATTCTTAGTAATTTTGATGTTTTCTCGTTTTACATACAAAAGACAGATATACTTAGGAGCAATTTCCAGTGCGACAAAATTCAGGCATGATACAGTTCAATTTTAGTCATGTCTTCTCAGAAATAAACAGTGCAATAACTTACTAGGCTATGAAGCACAGCTCAGCTCCACTTAACAGCTTCCTGGGTTGTAAAGCAAATTCCATCTTCATGGAATCACTGCCTTGGCCACAAACCTGAGCTGATTTCCACACAATGGCCTCCAAGAACTCTATCTCATGCTACAGCTTCTAAACATATAAATAGTTTCTTTTATCTATAATCATTTATTAGGAATAACTTCATAAAGGAACCACTGGGGCTGCCTCAGGCTGCAGGTCAGAGGTTTCCAATCCCTGGTATCATCCTCAAAATATTTACTCAGAGGATTGCTGTGACAGCACTGCCATTATTAGCACACTTATTCTCAAATGCCCAACTCCTCCTTTCATAAGTCATCTGGATTTCCTCTTGACAGATTATACTGGAGATATGTTGAGAAGTCCTTTAAATATTGGATGAGATCATAAGAAAACATGAGAGTAAAATGACACAACATTGAGAATTAGTATGTATTTTTCAATGAACTGTCACTTATCTCCTATCAGACATAAGATAGGAGGGGTTAGTATTGCACTCCAAGAAACTAAGGGACTGTAGGAAAAGATAAGACCAAACAAGACTACTGAATATACACACACACAAACACACAGAGAGAGAAAGAGAGTGGGGGGAGAGAGAGAGAGCCAGATAAAATCAGTCACAATGAACAGCTGTGGAAGAAAGATAATCCAAGGATTTATTTGTGTTGAGCCAAAGATGAATTATCATCACAAAGGAGACAAGTAATGTTACATAGAAGAGTTAAACAGAACCACTGAGTGCTAAGTTGAAGCCAGATAATCAGATGCGTAAGTGACAAATTACAAATCAGAAACATGAACACATGTCCAGTCCTAAGGGCATAACTTGCCCTTGATCAGCAAATGGAACATGACTTTTTGTAGTGCTCCAAGATGATAATAGAGCTGGTAATGTGTAGAATCATTAGTGCAGATGGCAGAACTTGAGAGAAACATATTCAGTAAGCACATTTGCTCTTTAATGACAATAATAATGGCAACTATTGTTTATGGTCTTGTTTGAATTTTGGTAATTTGGGTGGAAGACCTAGAATCCTGCTATTTTGAAAATGGCCATTTTCTGTGACAGAATAAGTAAAGAGAAAGTAAAATTGAAACAAAATGAGAAGAAGAGAACCAGAGGTTTGGATGATAATTTTCTTCAGGCTGGTGAAGGATTGCCTGTCACTCTGAGGTGTACATCCTAGATTAGTTCTATGGATTATCATGGGTAGTTGTAGTATCACTGCTTGCACCATCTCCCTTTTCTGCACTGCAAAAATGGAACCCTTCACATCTGCTGTTTAACAAAAACACTGGCCTATGGCTGAGAGTCAACATGATGTAGTCATTTGAGCATTAGACTATGACCCTGAGGACCAGGATTCAATTCCCTGATCAGCCATTAAAATCCACTGGGTGACCTTGGGTCTGTCACACACTCTCAGCCCCAGAAAACCCTGTGACAGATTTACTTTAGGGTCAACATAAGTTGGAAATGACATCAAAACACGCAGCAGCAGCAGCAGCAGCAGCAACAACGGTTTAGTAACTTCTTTAATTTTACGATTTTCTCCTGTGTGTTATGGTCTCTACTTACTTCTATCCAGCCAGTGATGTAAATCTTCACCTTCTTTATCCTCAGAGGCAAAATTGAATTGACTCTATATTTTTCTCCTCATGCGGTTCTCTATACAGTTCTTGAGAAGCATTTGTACTTTTAGAAGTTTTTCAGTGAATTTAGAATGTGCTGAAATGCAACCTTTAAGGGCCATTGGTAAATATGTATATTGTACAGAAATATAAGTTGCTACTGTTGCTGTTGTTGTTTTCTGGGCAAAACACATGGTTCTGTTTTGGGGTTTTGTTTGTGGAGAAAAAAAATGTTTTCTACAAAAATGAAAAGTGTTCTCTGAACAAAACCATGTTGTTTCTTCCTCAGGAAATATGCTTTCTTTAGAAAAATGTGTGTGTGTGTGTGTGTGTGTGTCTAGAAAGGCCATGCATGCTTCTTTGCAGAATAACTCCCCAAGAGACTTTGCAAAGTGTGAAGAATCTCAGTGGTACTCTATTTTTCTTTGTGGAGATTTCCAGAGCATCAAGAAACCAATAACCCTACCAAGAAATGAAGACTGAGTGGTTTCCATCCCTATATCTAGCACTTTACTGCCCACACTATTCCCTTGCAATCTCACACTGACCAAATGATCTTTAAATCTTTGTGTTTGTTTCCTGGCTGTTCCCAGATGAAGCAGAAGGTCCTTGCCTTTACTTGCAACCCCTATATCTCTACCCCCAGGGTTGAGCTATAAGAGGAAGATGCAGTTAGGGTGCTGCACCCTCCAGATAAGAAGTTGGCCCTATCCCCAAATCTCTAGCATGGTGGAAAGAGAGACATTGAAAACCATTCTCACCTAGAGCTCTTGCTTTTGTTGTGCTTGCATTCTCTAGGTCACTTTGCTTTCCTCTTTTCTTTGGATGCCTGGACTGTATTTCTAAATGCTCAATTGAAGTTTTAAGTTACTGTAAAGCTAGAAATGTGGCCACTAAAGTAAAATTTCAATGGAGAGGGCAGAATTCTTACTTGGGGCAATGCCCTTATCGATCCTATAGCCACACCTCTTGAAGCATCCACTATCTATCTGCTTTTTCAGCCTGACAGCCACATTTCTTTCTCCAGATCCACCACCCTCAGTTGGTAGAAACTGTCCTACCTTGTCAAAAGACTCTGACCCTTCTGCTTAGCACCCTTTTGACACTTCCTTCACAATCCTCTTTTGATTTACACCCTAATGGCAACCCTGGTAAAACTGACCACACAGACAGCCAAGGTAGTGTTGCTTACCGTGTTGGAGGAACACTGGAAGAGCACTGCAAGATCCTGGTCTATTCCACACTGAAATTCACTCAGTGATCTTTGGCTGTTCAGTTTCTCAATTAACTTACCTTACAGAGTTCTTAGAAAGATAAAGGCCATTTCCACATGGCGTCACAGTCCCGCAGTGGGGACATTATGGCAGCAGTTCATGGATTGTGCTTTCACACAACATTGTGGTCTGCAGCTAACCTGTCCCCACTTGTCACAATTACAGGACATTTGCTTAACAGAAAAAAATTGTTAAGCTCCCACAATCATGCAATGCTCCCATCACCACCAGCCATGTTGAAGGGATGGTAGTGTGATCATGAGCTTCCTTCCCCAGCACAGCATGAGAAAGAGACCAGCTACACTGTGAAAGGAAGGTGTGTGTCGCTCACACTCCCTTTTTCAGGGAGCTGGCTGGGTCCAGAGGGGAGCCTTTGCATCACACTCCCATCCCAACAAAGGTGCTTCCAGGATCACAACAGGACATCCCCAGGAACCGGTCAGGTGCAGAAAATAGCCAAAGTTGGGAGGAAGTGAACTGGTTACTTCCTGAGCTCATTGGAGGACAATATATAAATGTAACTAATGAAGACCAAAAATAAATAAATAGATCTGCTTTTCCACTGTTCAACACAGTTACACTAAAATAACCATTTCATGTTTACATGAAGACAGAAGGCATACCCAGAAAAAATATTTCAATCCTTGTTCAGATCTGAACTTTAAAATAATGTTGGTGTTGAGACTGATGGAAAGACCTATTAGTTCCTTCTTTAGGCTTCACATATATTCATATTGTATATTTGCTATATATTAGTTTTACACATGTAGTTGAATCATGACACATGGATTCCCTTCAATGTTTGTACATTTAATGAGGTTGCATTGAAAGATGGCTCAACTTTTCAATGTGTGATAATAAACAGTTGTAGGACTCTTCCTTCTTAATAGGACTATTAGTAGTACTAAAGAGTAACTGAATACCAAAGAGTAACTGAGTGCCAAAGAGAAACAGACTTGCTGAGGAACAAGTCTCATCCATAAGGATGATCATTTACAGGGCAATTCTTATATTATTCAGTGCTGCACTTGAGATGAATAAAGGCTTACTTTAATGGTCTATTTGTAGGATCAGAGTAATACAGAACAAGGATGACTACAGAAGTCATGGCTACAGCAAGGTCTATGGGAATATGGCAACAGATATTTGAGTTATGTCTTTCATGACTAACTGTCTATGGTTACGTTTACACAGTTTTTTTCTTCCTCAAATCTGAGCTCATATATACATGACCTGTTGCCCCAAAAGGTGAGGGATCTTGAGGTCCACCAGCAATACCAGAATGTTCTTAGAAATTGGGTGTGGGGAAGATTGCAGCTCAAAGCAAGCCTGAGAGAGGGGGATAACGGCAGGATCTTTTCATCTGTGTATACCCGAACTAAATGTAGGACTCCAGTTAAATGTTTAAACAGGGGTGTTTTATTGGAAATCAACAGACACGCACACAAGAAATCAAGCAGTCTCATGAACCATACAAGGCTAGTGAAGGAAGACGCAAAAAAGGTTGGATAGAGAGAAATTTCAGATGTAGAGGGTGATATTTACTGGTAGAAGAGGATCAAAGATGAGTGGCTCAAACGTGAGAGTTTTAGAGCAGCACAGAGGAACAACAGTCTGAGGTGCAGCACAATGTCCAAAGTGCTAGCAAAATACTGGGGTCAGAGCTAGGGTTTACATTTTTCCTTCCAAAAAGGGGTGGGTGTTAATTGGATTCTGGGAGAGTAAACAAAAGGGGTTTGGAATGGGTCAATTGTCTTAAACGTTGGTGGGAATCCTGACAGTCTCTTAATGTCTTTGTTGGGTAATCTGAATGGTAAAGGTTTCAGTAGGAAATGTGCACAGCAAGGGTGTTTGCCTGTTGCACCCAGGCAGTTCTGTTGACTATTGTTTTCAGACGTTGGGTCATTGACAGGATTACTGGAAGTCTATTCACGCAGGCTTTCCCACTTAACTCTTCTTGATCTTATGACCTGGCCATGCTGATCTAGCCCAGTAGATGTACAGACAGAGTTCTGCTTACCACATGTTTCTCAGCCATAACTGTCCAATTTTTAGATAACATTTCATACCGGTTTTGCGATCTCACAGGATGAGGTAGGTAAGAGGTAGCAACAATCCACCATTCCTATGGATTATCTACTCATATTGCAGGTCTTTGGGTTTTATTTTCTTATTTTTTTTCCATACATTAATTGTATTTCTCAGAGTCTCATTAATAAAAATCACTTAATATATTTTTATGCATATAAACATCACAGAAATATGCTAGAAATCCTGGTGACTGTAGTCAAGAGATTTATCTACTTTGCATAGTTGGTTGTACCAATACTATTTTAATTGTCAGGGCTCCATCTTAATGAATCTTGGTTTTTGTTACTCTTCTTTAGATACCTTGGGTTCAGTAATTTGGGGAGTATACTAAAGCTCCCTAGCAGAGAATTCTGAATGCTTTATAAAACTATAGTATTAGATTCCTTAAGATATGGCCATGGCTGTTAAAATAGTATCAAATGTATACAGTTCTGCAGATACACTTTGGGATTATTATCACTTCAGGAACTTCAGTAATACTATATAAGCAAGCCTGTGGGCAATATGCTTTCTGCTGAGAAATCAATGATACAAACTATTTATGACTTTGGAACAGCTTTAATAGTTTAGAAGACATTTATAAACCAGAATAGATTAAGCATGCATTTAAAAAAAAAGCCATTGCATAATGTGAGCTGATTGGAAATCTTCTCTTAAAAAAAAATGAAACAACATCCCCACCCCCACCCCCACCAACCAAAACAAGGCCAAGGTTAAAATTCAGAACATTTCCCTACAATGGGGTAAGAACAAGCTTTGGTCACAGTGGAAGATCACTGAAATCTTTTCACAGGAAAAATAAATCCTTTTGGTACATAATTATTGATTTCCACTGAAAGACCTCTCTTTGCAGGACTTTAATTTCATAAACCCATAACATATTGATCTCTTGAGTCCCACATTTTATCAGATGCTCTGTGATTTTGTGAACCCTGTGGCATGTTAGAACATTTTGTTGTGCACTGGAGAACTATTAAAAAGAATGTTGCATGCACGTATATAATTACACTGAAATCTGGAACTGTATTTCTGATAATCACTCAGATGTCATGCTTTCATTTTACTGATTACAAATAATCATTTTATAATATTATTTTCTTCACTTGCAGCAGGTGTCTGCAACTGAAAAATGCAAAGTGATTCAGCTGAATCTTTAGTTCTAAGGTCAATAAATCAAATGTTCTATTCTTTAAACACTTGGTATTCTATATAGAGAAGAAACCAGAATGCTTTAAAATCAGCATGGCATGGAAAACTTGGATAGAAAGTCATTTCTCAATACATTAAATGCTCAGTAATGTCACCTTCAAAACACATAGAAATAATGTTAGAGAAGAACAGAGCAGTTAAGATTATCAGAAGAATGGGACAAATTAAAGCTGCTTATTTTTCCCACAAAGACAACAGTTTTAATACTGCAGATATAATTTCTTCTTTTTCTTGGGTTTTTTGACAGGTTTTTAAGTTCTTGAGATGGAACTAAGGCTCAGGAGGAGACTAAAAAGTGGTAACCAAGTATTTTTATTGTGAAACATAAAGTAGAGAATAAAAAAACAATGAAGTTCCATGCAAATACTGGAAAGAAAACCATAGAAAAGAATATTATGATTTTCTTCAATATAAATCAGTAGGAAGGCTTGACTTTAATGAGGAAATGCTTTTCAAACAGAGGGAGGTACTTTTTTAATGTATAGTCCTGCTTTTTTCAGGCAAGGTGGTAAAATATCAGGCTGGTGTTGTGAATGTCCTTAAACCTCAGAGAGAGATGCAGAAAGTTCTATTTATGTGCAGTCTGGATTTGTCCCTCCCAATAGATGTATCTTATACATATATAGATGTATCTTATATCTTATACATCTTAGATGTATAATCCATGTTTCTTCAACTTTGATCACCAGTTGTTATTTTACTTCAGTCTTTCCATTTTCTAGGCCATACTGGCTAGGGATTATGAAAATTGTAGGCCAAGAAGTAGATTGATTCAATCAAGGAAGCCACATCTCTGAGTATATAAGGCCTGACCTAAACAAAGCAGGTAATGACCAGTGATCTTGGAGGTCTCCCAATCTGCTAGGATTGCCATAAGTCAAAATTCACTTGAAAGTAAATAACAGAAGTCCAACAACAACTGAGGACCCAAGTTTTGGAAGAATTTATCAGATGTAGAAATGAGGCATAACAAGAATTTGGGTTTTCCACACACACCATGGTAAAACTTAACCAGGTTCTCTTTCAGAGCTCTGGCTCCATCACATTAATCAAGTATACATTTAATGAACAGTTGCCTGTCCTTTTTTTTTTTAATGAGTATTACTGGAACGCTTGAAGAAACTGAGGTACACCATCAGGCCATATGTATGTAACATGAATTTCAAAAGAAGCTGAAGTGACTAATAGTCAAATCAAAAATTAAGTGAGTACCACTGACAGTCAAGCCAAAATCAGCAAAAGATATCAAGAAGGAAAAGGACAAGAATGGCTCCTGTATCAAACCAATAAAAGAAGCAAACTATGTCCAGAATTACATATTGTTATGCTGCCTTACCAAAACTACCTTGTAAGCTGTGCAGATCCTTCCCCCAACAGAGCCATTTCAACATTGTTAGAGAGGATGAGGATCAACAGAGAAGTACTCTGTTATCTTCCTGTACCTGAATGCACTGCAATTGCCATCCAAAGAGCCCTCTGGAGTTCTTCAGGACATCCTTTCAGATGACTTTCTTGCAGTGTATCCAGCTACAGGAAAATAGCCACGAAGATCTCTGTTGTTCCTTCTGCTTTCCAACAACACATGAACAGACATGTGGTAAAGGATGCTTACAAAGTTGCTTTGGGAATCAGTTATTTGGAATGCAAGTGCAACTTGATGGCAGGTTTCTAGGCAACAATAGTAGTGCCTTGGGAGTGAAACCCAGCAAAGTGGTGTGGCTGGGAGGGGCTTATGAATGATAGGAATTATATATAAGGCAGAGATTCTGTTTGAAAGAGAGCCTTTAGTGAGATCTTGGCCAGAGGAAGTGGCTGGATTGTGTTTAAGCAGCTGAGGAAAAGAGACAGAGAAAATGTGTCTAAGTCTGAGGTTTTTTGGTATACACTATCAGAAGTTTGAACTAGTTAATGTAAGAACACTGTACTTTATATGAACGTTAACAAGATACTTTATTGCTAATGTTACTATAATAAAAGATAACCTGGGTTGTCTAAAGTCACTGATAATAAAGAACACAATACCATAAATTAATTATTTAATTATGCAGGAACACATAAGACCTAGCCCTTTTAAGAGCCTATCACTGGTGGGTTGGGAGGGACTTTGGTCAGTTATGGTTGGAAAGGAATTCCGTCCTCCACAATGACGAAAAGATGAGCTCCAATGGTTTAAATCTGACCTGTGCCACTGTAATCTATTAATAGGATGTCAGCCCATTGTGCTTTTTCTATTGTTGTGTAGGCTACTCTGAGAGCCTTTTGAAACTAGATACCATTCATAAATAAATGTACTCTAATTTATCTAAGTCACTCTGTTACCCTGATTCCTGGGGGTCCCAGGAGGGACACCTAAATGCGCTCTCAATTATATAAGTTGGGGAAATTAGCAAAGAGCACAGCCCAGCAATACGAGAGGCAGGGTAACGTAGTGAGATCTTGAACCCTATGTTTATGGGGTCAGGCTGAGTCAAGGAGCACACAGAAGTTGGAACAATAAATGATGTTTTATTAAAACACGAGCAAACGGTGTATGCAGCACACTCACACAAGATAACTAAAGAAATAAAGGTTGAAGTGGGATAGAGGGGTTTTTAGAGGAGTTGTTGGTTTGGGTGATACTTGACCTGTCCTGAAGCCCAGTTGGAAGCGGAGAAGCTGGGGAGCGTGGATCTCAGCACGTGGAGCTGAGGGGAAGGCTCACTGGACAAAGTGACAGCAAGGCGGGATGGAAGCCAAGAGCGATCCAAGGAAGCGCTCAAAGTCAGGGGTTTTATAAGGAGAATTGTGACCGCAGGCTAGTTCGTACTTGGGGAAAACAATGGATTTGGGGCTGGAGACAAGGCCTCTGAAAGGTCAGAATTTGAATGATTGAGTCATAGCCAAATTGTCAATAGGGTAGCCAGTATGCAAACGCGGAGTACTTGAGCTGTGTATAATCAGATCATCAAGCTGCCAGTGCAAGGCAGAGGATCTTTTGAAAGTTGCATGCATACTTAATGAAGGTACTTGCCTGGAGGTCTCCTGAAGCTGCCAGTCGGCTATTTCTGGCCTGCCTGTATTGTGTTGGAATATTACGGCAATTATCGGCTGAGCCTGTATGCGTGCTTGTCTGGGGGCCTCGCAAGCACGTGGAGGGAAATGGGTATGTGAAGCCGAATTATTGATATCAAAAGATATCTTTTTATATCCCCCAAGCTCGGGCTAGCCAGGGCAGTAACAACATCCCACCTTTTTTCCAGTGTTTGGACCAAAGGCAGTTCACAACTTTGGCCAGTCAAAAAACCTCTTAAAACATTAAATAAACTTTTAAGAATTGTTCTAACTTAAAACAATTTGAAAGCATTTAAAAAACAATGAGTATTAAAATGCAGCACACAGCCTGTTAAAAGGCCCTTCTGCAGAAGCTAGTTAGAAGCTAAAAGCTTGTTTAAACAAAAATGCCTTTACTGTCAGTTAAAGGAGAACAGGTAGGGGGTCGCCTAGCCTCTCACATATCCTCATCAAAATGCGTGTAATGTTACTGCAACCAAGAAAACGTTCTGCACTGAAAATCAGAAAAATTGAGTGGAATCATATAGTCTTTCAGATAGTCTGCAGCCAAGCTGTAGTGATCTGTTTGCCACTTCATGTAAGAGATGAAGGAAATGGGAGTGACAGGTAATTCTGTGTCACAACCTACTTTGTGTAAAGGCAAGGCTTCTACAGCATGAACCTGCAAAATTCCAGCCCTCCTCAGGCATTGCTGGAAGACAAAAGTGGTGGTGTAGCTGGCTCCTTTGATACTTTTCTTCATGTGGAAGGCAATACACTAAAGAGGAGATGTTCCAGTTCCTATGGAGCCTTTTCATGAAAGCAAGATCCCTGTTTTTCTAGAGTTCTTGCTTATGTGGGGAATCTTGACACAAAAAGGATCATCTTCTCTTCAGATATGTCATTTTCAAGGAGAAGAAAATAATGATGGAAAAGGAAAAGTAATGTTGGAAAGTGTGAGAAATAATAGTGAATCTTTCTAGCAGAGTGATCAAATTGACAAGGCAGACATTGAACAATAACCAATCCCACATATACCCACCTACCTACAGGGTCCAACGGAAAAAAAGGAACAGATTAGCCTTCTTTGTAAACATATAAAAGAAGCTTTACTTACAGAACTTCTCCATACTCAAGTGCATGGTGTAATAGAGGAGAGAGAGGAAAGAAGAAAATGGTTACAGGTTAGAGTGATGGAGGAAGAGAGAGGATGTGATAAAACACATTAATAGGAAGTTGCAACAAATGCATGATGTTACTAAATTCCTATAAAGTAACTTGGAAACTAGCAATTAGTGATATAGACACACGAAGAGCTGCTCCCATATTGAAGAAAGAATAATGAGTGATACCTGGCCAGGCTGATGTGTTCAAGATACGACCCTTTTCTCTAGGTCTCTCACCATTTATAGTGAAGTAGATGGAGAGACAGACTTCTCTGTCATGGCAATGTTTATGAAATGTCTGCACAAGGTCATTTGACTGGCATCATCTCTGCTGTTTTTTCAGCAAGAGTCAATGTGACTATTCTGTGGGCAGACATTCCAGCACAGAATGTGCACTGTTTGATAAGTTTATATCCACTCTGCCAAACATTTGCACTGTTTTTTCCCCCCCAATGCTATTGTGTTTATTTTCTTGTGATTTTGTATTGATGTATTTTGCTATTTACTTATATGCTGTCGTGGTAGTTTTTCTATACATCTTTCAAACAAACAAACCACAATTCACATGTATTAATATGAACTGGACTGCATATACACCTGCTTAGCATCTCATAATCCATATTATGATCTTGAATGAAGAAAACTAGTATCGTTCTTACTGTTCTACCTCTGCACAGCTGACATTCCCTTGAATGATAATGGATCAAATAATGTAGATTAAATTAGCTACCCCTAGCTCTGTGTCACACGCTGGTATCAGAGCTGCAGAATCAATTGGCGATATAAAACCACGCAATTATGCCATTTACAATCTCATTTGCAGATGGAAGTCATCTCAGCAGATTTTCTGTGAAGTACAGTTAATATGCAATGCTGTGTCACTGAACAGACAAAATTTTTCATGATGTATAATGAAGCAGGTATAATGCCAAAGTGTAAACAATCAAGTATCTCCCATTAATTTTGATTTCTCTGATTGGAATGCCGGTAGAACTCATTTAAATTATTACATGCCTGTAGTTACTTTAAGAGCAGAAAAATGAAGGAGGGAAAAAGCTGCAGAAGCAACAGTTTACCAGCCTTATCCTGCTTTATGCTGTTTCTAAGATGTAGTAGCCATTTTAGGGTTAAAGCATAAATCTGGGACCCTTTCTCAATAGAGAACTAGATCCTTTCTACTAAATTATTATATTCTACTGTAACTGCCTGGGCAGCATCCTAAAGAATCCTGTGGAGACACTAGAGCTTTCTGCCTGAGAATTTATAAATACATCTGCAAACTGCAAGTCCCAGAATTTTATAGCACTCCACTATGGCAATTGAAGTGGCATCATAGCTTTAGAAATGTTTAGTGTGAAAAGGCCCTTGACCCCGTAACAGCAGCACCCAGGAATCAGGAGGTCTGAAATTTCACTGTGTTCCTAGAAATCTCTCTTTGTATCTACAAATAGTTGAACACACTGATATTATATAATAATGGCAATGAAAGAGGGTATGATGGTGTTTGAAGTAGCGCCATATATATACAATGTCTGCTTATTGGGTAGCTACCTTTTACGTAAAGAACTGAGATGGTCACAGTGAAGGCTATGGGCTACATGTGCCTCTTGAGGCTGTTTTTGAGCCCTGGGCCCTGTCTAACCCTTCCCCATCTCCCCACCAAGAACAAAAATGCAACAGACAAGATTAAATGTCTTCTCCTGAAAGCTTCAGGGAGTGGCAATTTTTTGGCAGTTCAACAACACCCTTGTGCCTTGTTCTCCACACCTCCCAAAAAAACAAAACTATAAATACATGTCCAACCACTGCTTGATTTGATTATCCAATTTTTCCTCTACACAGCTGGTACAATCTATGGTGGGTGCTGAGGGTGGAAACTTAGACCCCTCAAAGCCCTGAACCTATCATCCCAGTGTAAAACAAAGGTTAGAGCAGACCCTTCCAACAGTAATGACAGGTTCCTTCTTCTTATATATTTTCAACCTTAGTTTATGAGTTTCATCTTACACATTTCTGATCAGTGCTGCTTTCCCAAATTTACTTTTTCTTCCTTGCTTAAGGCTATTGAAGAAAGTATTGTTCTGTTTGGTTCACTGGTTGAGGATGTTTGACTAAACAGGTCATGTATTTTTCAGTGTACGATAAATTTCACTCCCTCAATGGGATCACCACACCTTAGGCCTGTCAAAAACACACGGGCTATATCTAAAGGGGTGCTGTGACACATCCTGTCAAGGTAAAATTTGAGGACCTTGGCAGAAGAGCCCCTGAATTTGAACTAGCAATAGGATTTCCTATCATGTAATTGTTACAAACCTGATAGCTTTTTGAACCTCATATTGAATTACTGTCAGAAATTCATAAACCTTTTAATAAGTGTTTTGAAGGGCAGGAGCATGGAAACGGAGACACTTGGATCATGAATATTACAAACAGTCCCTTCCCATGGAAAGTGTTGGCTCTCATAGATGTATCAGTACTCTATACTCATGTTTTATAAGATTTCATGATGAGTTTGTATTCTGTGATTAATATGCACTGGCTGAATGCTTCACCAATTAGAGTGACATTCATGATTTTTAATGCTACTATTAACACAAGTGACAGATATATTTAACCTTCCAGTGCTATGAAAGTATTTTCTCTTCCAGTTGTAAGAGGTAATATTGTACTATTACAATATAAGTTGTATGAATGGTCAGAACTAGAAATCAGTAATACAGATACTTATATTTTTGCATTCTCAAAGTATAGTTATCTAAAATGTTTATAATCATTAATCATGTGAAATGATGGTAGGTTTCTCTTTGTCAGTACAGATGTAGATGTAGATGATATAGATATTATTAACACTATGGAAGATATTAACACTATGAAAATACAATGTTCAGATTCTGAAGCTTTTGCACACACAATAATGTTATGTTATGTGTATGAGAGAGAGGTGGGGAGCAAGAGTGAGAAAAATTGCTCCCATCTTCCCATCTCCTCTGCCCCGTAGAACAGTTAGCTTGTCCTTCACACCCAAGCCTATTAATTTTTACTCATGAGTAAATACTGTTAAGTTCAATGTGACTTTTCCTCCCAGATGGAAATGCATAGGTGTGGACTGCTGTAATCTTAAGGACTTTCTTGGAAGCAAGTCACTTGAAACATGCTCATTCTGTTGGTTACAAATAAGGATTTAATTGGATTGTACATAGAACAAGGGTGGGCAAAATGTGTTCTGTGGGCTTCATGCTGCCTCTGAACTTTCTACTCCCCCAAAGCCCCCAGTATATCCCAATTGTTTTAAAAAATGCACATTTTCCAACCTGAAAACTGCATGGAAGGCCACTGAAATGTACAAAATACCCCAGCCTCACCCAGAAAGACCCCCTCAAGAACTCCCATATAGCTCTACTTTTGTCAGAGTTCTTAAAATGATGCCAGGAAGTGGTGTGACATCATTTCTGGTCATCAGTTTGGAAAAGTTTACACTGAAAATTGAAGTATTTGGGAACGCTGTCAGGATGCGGGCTCTGATGGGTCAGACAGCAGAAGATGGTGCATGAGCCCCATAATTGCTAATCCCTGATGTAGAATGACTTGTTCCAGTCAACCTCCTACTGTCCTTTTTCTCTCACATATGCATGTACATGCACGCACACACACACACACACACACACACACACCAAGAATGAATTTGCTTATTTTGACAGCAGCACAACTAGACTTTGACAACAAAACACATTTTGGAAGCTTGGAGATTTCCAAATCAAGATGAAATAAATATTGCAAAAACCGCTTGAAACATAATCTGCACTGGTTGTTGCAAAAGCCTATTGGTTCATAGTTTGCCTATAGAGTAAATTGTTAACATGTCCTTTTTAGCATTTTTTTTACTTGTCCAAGTAGGGTGTTCTTAACATGAGGAAAGCATTCAAATATGAAGCCACCATCACCACTGAATTATAAAATAATAGGTTTTAAGAGGGACTGCAATATGTACTTTTTTCTGGCCTTGAAGACTGACCTTCAGAGAAGTGAAGAAACTAATATTTACATCATTGTGCAAATGCCATAAATTTCATTTGATTATATGCCACAGTCAGTGCTATCAAGGATGTCTTTTTCTAAATGCTCACGTCCTAACATATCCAGAAGTGCTCTCACTTCTTCTTATATTGTCAGCACAGTCTCCTTAACAGTATCAATTCATCTGTCTTCATTTTAAAAAAAGTATATATGCATAAATCTTAATTAAAAGTCAAAAACCAAATTTTGAAACCAATTACATTTATCTTTTTAACCCCAAAACTGAGATGGAAAAGCCAAGATATGTTCAAAATAAGAATACTGCTAAACTATACTGAAAAGGTGAGAGACCCTGTGTGGTATAATGGCTTGGGTGTTGGACTAGGGACATTTCTGCACCAAAAAGATATAGTGCTATTACTCCACTTTCAACATCCTATGGAATCCTGGGGTTTGCAGTTCCCTAAACTGCACACCCCGGGATTCCATAGGAAGTTGAAAGTGGAATAATAGTGCTATAACAGTCTGGTGTAGAAATGACCTAGGACTCTGGGATAAATATGTGTATCCCTCTGTTTGTAAGTGTACAGACTAGACTAGGAGCTATGATGTTTGAGACAGAGACAAAACCTTCTGCCATCACCTGTTTTGATCTTAGAAAGCAGCTGAGTTTTACCTTCAATAGAACCCAATGCAGAAATAAATTTAGGGTAGAAATATATCTGATTCACCATACAGTGCAGAAATGTTCATGCTCTGGCACAGCAGAGAGAAAACTGAAAAAAATATTGTTCTTGTATGCAAAGTATGCAAAGAAAAAAAATTGTTCTTGTATGCCGAGAGATCACATCTCTAATTCAAGCTACAAAAATGAGTTCAGATCTGTCCACAATGCCCTTCACTCATCTCACTTATTCTGTGGCTAGGGTAGCCATTTAGATATCACTGAAGAAAAAGACCTAAAAGACATTGATTTGCATAAAGTTGTAGATGTTAGTTTATATGCATCTGTCAGCAGGGAGGGCCAGATCAGGTCTGCTTTTCTTTCCCCCAGACTAGAGTAGCAGTGCCCCCTTTCATCCTGCTACAGCACCATGGCTATCTCCCTTCCACTTATTCAACCCTGGTTCCCCTTTAAAACCACTGCCTTAGTGGATAAAGGGCAAAGCTTATCAATGCTTATTCAAAAAGGATTGATAACTTGTGATAGTGTGTTCTTATCAAAGTAAAACTGAAAAAATATACTTTGCTGAGACAGAAATTATAAAAATAGAATGAAATCTTTATTAAAATAACACACAGGAAAAAAGGTATTGGTTTTTAAGAATATTCAAACAAACTAACACTTCCCCAAAGATGTTTAACTAATTTCTTCAAATCACCATAGTATTCCAGAACAGAACTTTCACCCACATACACCTTTGGCTCCCCTTAGCACAATGCTGTAATTCCCTACTCAGGGTCCCACTTTCTGACTCACTCAGAAGTGGTTTGGTTTCTTCTCTGTCTCATACTAGGCCACTGAAAAGTCAGCGCTCTTTTCAGATAATACCCTTTGGTTGACTAAAGGCTGACTTAAAGTTCTCTCTAAGAATCTCACTGAAGGAAGCTAGAATCCAAATCATTCTCCCTGTAGATATGCCTTCTGCTGTCTCACCCACAGACCCTCCCTCTTACTAGGGCTGGGTTTTGCTCAGACAGAGCCAATCTGGTTATATGGCCACTTATCACTAGGCCTGCTCTGCTAGCCACACCCCCAGGCTCCATCACAGCACGATTGTAAAATAAGATGTTTTTAAGAGACTTTTAATGGAATTACAAAGCATCTCAAACAAGTGCAGGAGATTATGATTAAGTGATCTGTGTGTCTGAATTTTCTCTCTAGATAATAACTGTGGATGGCCAGCTTCAAGGTCTCTGGACTCCCACCTTATGGTTCTTTGACTTTAAATCAGTCATTAAAGATATTATTGCCTTCTGTAAAAGAAGACATTTGGTCATCTTATGCATAGCCTCAAGGAAGGTAAACAGGCAGCAGTTATGCTTCTGAAACCTGAGTGGTAGCGGAACCAACTTTCCCAGTTTGATAATCACCAAACCATTAATAAGTCAAGACCAAACCGGTGGCAGAGCTTGGAGTGGGGGGAGGGGGGAGGGGCTATGGCACAAGGGGCATGGCCACTGTGCATGGAGGGTGTGGCTGTGGTGCATGGGGGCATAGCCAGGGTGCGCGGGGGCTTGGCTATGGGCTGGGACACCCCAAAAACATTGCCGCCTGAGGTGAACTGCTCCCTTCGCCCCCCATCTCTACACGGCTGGACCAAACCCACTCTGAATTCTATCTTGTTTTGTAACAGTTCTGTGCCAGCTTTCTGATAGCTAGCTTTCCTCTCCCTCATACTTTTCCAGCAGCTGAGACTAAAACTAAAGCCTGTTTTTCTCTTCAACAATAAATTTGGAAAATGTCATCCTATATGAAATTGTAATTCTTCTTGACTGACTATCCTGGAAGAAGTTTTAAAAACACTAGCAATAACTGAAAAATGATTACCACTGCCAGAGTTCCTGTTGATCATAGAAGTTTGGAGCATGCTGTGTCAGGGTTGGCAGGATTTGGCTCCTCTGAGCATGAGCAGAGTACTATCTGTGAAGCAAGGCTTCACCGCAGCAGAGAGTCCCAGTGAAGCAGAAAAATTCCAGAGGCTCATTAGTTAGGCTTAGAATACTGATTTATTGTTGCACTCTAAGATAAAGCTTAGCAAAAACATGCTTGCGTTCCAGCAGTTAGACAAAGAGGAAAAACAGAAGATAACGGGGAAAAATCGGGCAGCATCTCCCCTTACAAACAGTATACTGCCAATGGCATGGTAGGTCCAACTAGGGATTCTAAGGCTATTTCCGCACAGGGTGAGGGAATCACCCCATGCCGGTACTTACCAGACTTCTTGGCTCCACGCTTGGGTCCAGGCTGGTCTGGAGCAGTGCATGGCTGCCACTCTGCACTGCTCCGGGGACAAAAATGGCAGCTTCCGGTTGGTTGAGGCTCTCCACCAACCGCTGAAGCTCGCCAGCCTAAAGCCCGCCCCCGGCAGATTGCAGGCTCGCACTGGTGCGAACCTGCAAATCTGCACAGGAGCGTCGGAACGGAGTGACGCGCTCCGTGCTTTTGAAAGACCTGTTTCAAGCGGTCTTTCAAAAGCATGCTGGACTACCACTTTGGGTCGTTCGAGAGCGGGCTGAGGTGTGGAACTACAGTAAGTAGGTCCGACCCAGTCCACTCCTGGGTACAGACGTCCTCCCTGGAGGACGCTCTGCACTGTTTCTTTAAGCCTGTGTAGAAATGGCCTAAGTGGCAACTGGTCAAGGCAAACACCAGCCCTTTTATGCTACCTTGTCACCCTGAAACATGTGGGGTGACCCAATCAGTGCTCTGGCGTGTGGCCTTCTCTAATACACAAGACATAACCATAACAATCCTGCTGGCCTTACACCTGGCTGTCTGGCCACACCACCTCTTCCCTCTGCCATCCACTCAGAGGAAACCTTTGCCTGCTCGGCAACAACCTTGACATACTCAGAAGCCTATATTACCAGCAACTATGCTGCCTGGAGGACTCTGAGATGTGACATTAAAAAAATAATTTTTCCAGAGTCAGATATGACAACTCTATTCAGTACATGCCAAGGTCTATGTGGAATCCATTCTAGTTAGATGTCTATGTGGAATCCATTCTAGTTAGATATATTTTAGGGTGTGAATTCTTTAATATCCTTTTGTGTGTTGGAATTAGGTTGTATAGATACAGTGATGGGAAGAAATGTATATAATGAACAGAATTAGACATGGATTATTATGTCTAGTTGCAATTAAAGATGTACTCTTTTAATGATTTGTCTGATTCTATTAACTGTTTAAATATAAGGGATATTTTCATACTAGAACATTGTAGTATAATGCATTGTTCTTGACCATTAAGCTTTATGTTTCTGTGGTCAAAATATTAACACTGGAAAAGTGAGTAGCATGTGTCTAATGACTGAATCTACAATATAACACATTAGCCTCACCAGCTATTAGCATGATGATTTTGATGATGATGATGATGGTGATGATGATAACACTCATTTGCCTTGGCATCCATGTATCTGATTAAATAACTTACAGGTATAGAAAAGAATACCAAATTAACAGAAAATTATCAGCTTAGAGTTACTCAGCTCTTGTTTAAGGCACAAGATCAATTAAAACATGCCTAAGGCATTTCCTAAACAGCAAAACTGTAAAGTGAAAGCTACATCTTTAAGTTTAAGGGCCACGTTTAAAAGTGTTCCAAGAAATAAATTATTAAATCTGTATGTGTCATAGAATATATAATTATATGGATACTTCATGTGATTTCAAGCAGCACTAACAATGGATAAAATTGAGAGGTTTTCTTACAGCCAGTGTTTTGTCTCATTAAATATATATATAAAAAATCCTGAACCCTGTTGGAGAATTATCAAAGTGTAGGCACTGTAGCAGTGTAGTTACAGTGTTATGCAGGGACTTCCATCCCAGTCCCACCTATAGCAGACTCATTAAAAAGAATAGAGCTTCAGTTAGTAAGATAAACAAGTCCTGGTCCTATGGGGTGCCACAGGGTTCTGTCCTGGGCTTAGTGCTATTCAACATCTTCATCAGTGACTTGGATAAAGGAATAGAGAGCATGCTGCTCAAATTTGCAGATGACACCAAATTGGGAGGGGTTGCTAATGCACCAAAGGAAAAGATCAAAATTCAAAATAACCGTGACAGATTTGAGAGCTGGACCAAAGCTAACAAAATGAATTTCAACAGAGAGAAGTGTAAGGTCCTACACTTAGGCAGAAAAAATGGAATACACAAATATAGGATGGGGGACACGTGGCTCGATAACAGTAGTTGTGAAAGGGCTCTAGGAGTCTTGGTGTACCACAAACTGAACATAAATCAGCAGTGTGATGCGGCAGCCAAGAAAGCCAGTTCGATTCTTGGTTGCATCAATAGGAGTATGGTGTCTAGATCAAGGGAGGTAATTATACCACTCTATTTTGCTTTGATTAGACCTCATCTGGAATACTGTTCCAGTTCTGGGCACCTCATTTCAAGAAGGATATCAACAAGCTGAAGCATGTCCAGAACAGAGCGACCAAAATGACGAAGGGTCTGGAATCCATGCCCTATGAGGAGCAGCTTAGGGAGCTGGGTATGTTTAATCTGCAGAAGAGTGGGTTAAGAGTGGACATGATAGCCATGTTTAAAGGCTAAAGGCTACATTTGAAAGGATGTCATGTCGAAGAGGGATCAGGCTCATTTTCTGCTGCTCCAGAGACTAGAACAAGGAGCGATGGATTCAAGCTGCAGGAAAAGAGATTCCACCTAAACCTCAGGAAGAACTTCCTGACAGTCAGAGCTGCCCAGCAGTGGAATACGTTGCCTCAGAGTGTGGTGGAGTCTCCTTCTTTGGAGGTTTTTAACCAGATGCTGGATGGCCATCTATCGGGAGTGCTTTGATGTGTGTTACTGAATGGCAGGGGGTTGGACTGGATGGCCCCTGTGGTCTCTTCCAACTCTATGATTCTATGGCCATTTCTGGACGTGGCAAGGGAATTGCTCCCTGCCGCTACTCACTGGATCTTCTGTCTGTCCGGTCTGGTCCGGTCTGGGGTGAGGAGGAGCAGTGCGTGGTCGTAGATCCGCACTACTCCGGCATCCAAAATGGCAGCTTCCAGTTGGTCATGGGTCTCGACCAACCGCTGAAGCTCACCAGCCTAAAGCCCGCCCTCCGCAGATCACAGGCTCACATTGGTGCGAGCCTGTGAATCTGCATCAGAGAGCAGGCACGCAATGGCACGTGCTGGCATTTTGAAAGACCGAAAAAATCAGGTCTTTCAAAAACACGCTGGAGGACCACTTGGGGTCGTTCCAGAGTGGACTGAGGTGTGGATCTATGGTAAGTAGTCCAGACCCAGTCTGCTCGAAGGTGCAGACATCCTCCGTGGAGGACGCACTGCACCGTTTTACTTACCCCGTGCGGAAATGGCCTATGGTTCTGTTCATTTCAATGGCTCTACTGTAGATTGGTATAACAATCTAAGAAAAAGAAACACACAACTAAAGGAGAAAATATATTTTCCAAAGTGTTATGCACATGCATAAAGCAGCACTGACATATTTGTTAGCACTTAAGCTTGTGTAACTAAACACTTCAGCAGTTCTCTATCTTAGCAGATCAAAAGCCTCAAAATTTCATGATCATTTTCCATGTCACACGTCATTGCTTCTCACCAAAAGAAAGAGAAAATATTTTCAAAACCATGATTAAGGCTCATTGATCAATTTTTTTAGCTACCGTCGACAACCCACTAAGAACTTGCTGCAGGAAGTGACAAGCACCCTTGTTAGCTTTTTAATAAGACATGTATTCAGACTGTGTGATCAATGACATACAGAACACCTTCTGTGCATACATGGTCCTGCTATGATGTCATAATAATGAGAAAGGATATAACCTACATGAGAAGCAGTAAACTCATGAATGTTAGACAAACTCTCCTTAATATTTACTACATGATTCCATTGGCAAAACGCACTTTGGTTTAGCATGTGATGTTGTTGGCTTTTCATATGCACTAAGTGCCATAATTAACAGGTGTGTCCTTTGGAGTATGTGGCTATGGAGAAATATCCTGTGTTGTGGCTAGTTTTATTTAGGTCCGCTCACTAGTCATGAGTGGAAAACCCAAAGGAAATTTGCTGTATATCAGGCAATTCTTAGAGCTGTATGTTGTTTTCAAAAATGGCTGCAGGTGAATCAACTGTCAGGTACTCAACAATGTCACACCACCAATGTGGATTGAATTAGTTTCCTATAAACAACTTTCCTTCACAATTTGGCCAAAATTAATCGATGACTATTTAGCACTCCCAAATATTTTGACACTGCAGCCCTGAGCTTTCTATAACTGAAATCACTGGTGACATCTTGGAGCGGCAGCAGTTTGATTTTTTATTGTATTTTTCTTTGGGCCTATTAGCTGTCTAGATAGTTGTCACACCATATGAATATTCACTATTAACCTACACTTATCTTCATAACCTCATAATGTGTGATGAAGTTCTGAATGTCAGGAACCAGCATTAAAAAATTAAGCTAAATAAAACAATGACTTTATACCTCTTTTCATGGTTTTCTTTCCATTCCCATTTTTCATTCAAGCAGTGTCCTAATTATATGCTCCATCAGCTGCTACAGTATTTCTTTTGTGGTTTCTCAGACACACACACAGATTGCCTTCTTCAGTACAACCAAAATGCAGCTGCTAAGGTCATTGTACTTGTCTGTCAATTTGATCACAACATCCAAGTGCTTCAATTTCTTTGTTGGCTCATGTTTCTGATGCATTTGACCTTCTTGTTAACTTTTTAAATGCATGTTTCAGTATGCTTTAAAGCTTTTTGATGACTTCTGACCCTACAAATCTTCCACTGATCCCTGCCTTGTCTACCTGTTTACTAGCATATTATACAATTGTCCTAGTAGTATCTCTCAGGTATTGAGTACTATGGCATTGGATACTTTTGAGCTTATACACAAAGCCTCTAAACTATCTACTTGACCAGCCTTCTCTTGCCTGAATTGAGTGGAGGTGGCAAGTATATAAAACTGAGGTTTTGAACACATTTTTTTTGTCAAGGTTTTTATTAAACCTTGGCATTTATTCATTTATCTACTTAAAAGTTTCAATGACTTTAAGATGGCTCTCATTTTCCTAACCTTATCCTCATAGCAACCTTGTGAGATAGATCATGCTTAAAGAGAAGGATTAGCCCAAGGTTCCCTAGTAAGCTTCATGGCTCATGACTGGCATCCAAGTGTCTGAATTCCAGCCCATCATTCTCAACCAGTACACCACACTGGATATCTGTATAATTCTTTAAATGGTGCCTACCTCATGAACATTTGTGGAATACCTCCACATTGACCGTGGTACTATAAACACTGGAAGGAATGGCCTGTACTTCAATGATTTATTTTGGTGTTGCAGGCAGTGAGCCTTCAGTTTTGGGGTGAGATAGGTGAAAAATATATTTACTATATGTGAACATGACCCTTAGCTGCCTATTGTAGCTATATTAACCCCTTTTTCTAATTAAAAAAACACAACAGGATGTAAACATGAATCAAAGAAACAGGAATGGGAATGGCCTTTTTCAACATATATTTTCTGTCAGTGGTACTCCAGTTTTTGGGAGAGGACAGCTGTGATGCTACCATTAAATATTTCTGGCAGAACAGCTCTCAAGGAGTAAAAATATTGCAAATCAATTAGAAAAGAGATTAACATTTTATTATTGGCACAAATGCACAGTATGACAAATATAGCTTCAGATATTCAAGGCCTGGGATGCTTTCCCTCCATTCATGCAAAACTGTGCCCATTTTTAGAAACATACTAAGGTTGTTATTTTTTTCTCTTTTTTTTTTCCTGGGTAGCCAACTGCTAATTGCACCCTCCTTGGAACTAAGTGCTTCCTAATTTGCTGAGTTTGAAGTCTGTGCTTTCTTTTTAAAATCATCATTGGAAGATGAAATTATGGAAAGCACTAACTAATTAGTCCCCATTATCTTAATGCACATGCTATTTTAATTAGTCACCGACCCAGTATGTCTTGGTCAGGAAAACACATCAAATGGCCTCCCTTTGCAGTCAAGGAGTAACTGTTGAAATTCAAGAATTTTAAGGAAGCACTACAATATAGGTATGGCTGGTGACAGCTTTCCATATTATCTTCCTCATAGAAAAGAATGGTGGATATTAGTGATATAAATCACCAGCTATTTCTCATTTCCATGCAACGACAAATAATTACAGTAGGTCTCCTTGCTGCAGGAGAAAATGACTGTAGAGTATTCATCCCATGTTCAAGTGTCCTGAAATATTTCAAAGGATTTTTCTGCACATGTAGGCAACTTTGGTTATTTTTTCAACAATCCCTTGTTTTCTGAAGTACTTACAGTTGTGCTGTTTATGCAATTGAGCAATGAAGGGTGCCAATTCTGAGCTGAAATTTTTCAGTTTTGTAACGCCCTCTCTCCAAGGCAATACTAGGTTTTCATGGAATATTTCTGATTTTGGAATGTGTTCCTTGGGAAAAACTCTGAGCAGCAAACCAGCTTGCTGTAGAGTAAAAACTTGTAGTATGCAGAACCTATCTCTTTCAGAAACAGGCTTAAATGCCATAAGCAATGTTCTCTTTTGTGAGTAGATATGGGGTTTTTTTTAGAAATTAATAGTGCTTGGAAGAATCTGGTCCGCTTTCTGCAGTGAGTCCAGGCTATTATACTGCTGTTAGACTTATTTATTGTGGTTGTGGTTGCCATATAATTTCAGTTTTTTGAGGGTCAGATTTTGCTAGTTTTCTTTTGGAAAAGAAATGGAAAATGGAAAAAAAAACCTTCCTCTCTCAGAAATAGAAGGAGTACCACCAGAGCACTTCTGAAATGGAGGGAAGGCAAATTTTACAAATAGCAGTTTGCTGCTGCCAGCTACTTTACTGTTGAGGCTTCTGCTTTGTGAACTGTACTGCTGAACCAGCTCACTCTGGTGTCAATCAGCATCCCAATCAGGAAGGAGAAAAGCCTGGGGGGGTCATCTGGGCCCAGAAATATAAAAGGCTCAAAAGCCTCAATTGTGCAAGAAACTTTGTCAGATCAAGCTGATAATTAGGAGTTCTCATAGAAATTATATTATTTGTTCTACCTTAGTGCTTATAACATGTTCCTTTATGCTAAGATCATTTCTGCACCTTTCTTATATCCGTCATCATCCTGGTAGAGCACAACGCAAACGCTCCCTCTGCACCCAGCCAGCTGCCTGCGGAAGGGTAGCGTGAGTGACAGATGCCTTTCTTCTGCAGTGCAACTGGTCACTTCCCATGCCACACTGGGGAAGGAAGCACCTAAATCATGCTTCCTCCCTTTCTGCATGGCCATCAGTGATGGGAGTGTCATGCAATGGAGGCCATTACTGGATTTTTTATGGTAATACAATATCCCATAATTGCAATGGGTGGGGACACATTGGCAGCAGGACCATGATGATTTCATGAGAAAGCATGACTGGCGGACAGGCAGCAACATGTCCCCATTGTGGGACAGTGATGTTGTGTGGAAATGGCCTATTTTTTTTTTAAACCATTGCCAGTACTGTGAAATTTGTTTTAACTCTGTTGTAGTATTAACTGCTTTGTAGTTCTGACTGATGACAGATTTTTATCATATCTTTCTTGATGAAAAGAAAAAAAAGGGATGATGGATACTGTACTTTCTTGTATAGTTTGATGAGATACTTAAAAGGTACTAAGGTATCCTGAGAGAGGAGGAGTACTGGGGATTAAACCGGTTTAATTCTGCAGTGAAGAAAGGCATTCAGGGTGCCTTTGGAACTGTAGTTCAGAAGAATAAGCTAGAGGTCTCTAGGAGATAAATCTAAGTAACTTATTAAACTACAGATCTCAAGATGGCGAGACAACTAAGTGGTATAAAACATATATTCTGTGTGGGTACATATCATGTGTTTCTGTTGAGATATGAGATAAAATATGCAGTCACTATTCTCATTATTTTTGTTTTGTTTTGCAAGCATTGAATGTCCTGTGGGTGTTGAGTCAATGAGTGAAATTACATCCATCTTATATTTATCCAGGAACAAACTCAATGGAGCCCAATGTTATCTGCTTCTGGGTAGACTTGTATATGATACACTGCTAAAAGATGTCTGTAAAAAAAAGTATCTCCATCTGAAAGATGCAGACTATCTTGCATAAATTCAAAGACAACTGGTCCTCAAGTTCATTGTTCAAAAGAGAAGCCAGATCCTTGGAAAATATGTTTTGGGCAAAATCTAATACAAAAATGTAAGATAATTCAATCTTATACAGATTCAATACAACAGAGATATAAACATAACAAAACCAAACATGTTTGAACAAAGTTTCAATCAACGGTATAGAATACATTTTTAAAGAAAAGATAACTGAAAGTTACTTGAATAACATGAACAAAATAGCTGCTTTTGTATGGAATGGAGACAGAAATAAGAGAAAGAAATCAAGCAGGGCTAAAAAATAGTTCATGAAGTTTATCTTAAAACATTCAAAATTAGGTTTCTATATTTTAAATTCTATGAAGGTCAAATGCCCACTTGAAACCATAGTTGTGAAACTGTGGCTGGACAAGATTCATTCCAAAAGCCCTCCTCTTGCATGCCTATAATAGGTATTCAAGTAAAATACTGCTAAACAGAATAAATATAGTGTTAACCAACTAAAAACTGAAACAGAATGTTACTAATAAAGGCAATTCACAAAAATCACCTGTGGAACATAACACATGTACTAGTTGTCTGCTAAACCAGTGCTGTCTATGTGTAAAACTGACACAAGGTTGATTCTCTTTTCAACCTCTAAAGCAGTGGTAGAAAAGGTGTGGCACTTTAAAGGTCCTCAGCTCCGCATTCTGAATGTCAATTTCTATTTTGCCTCCAGTATGGCCAGTAGCACCCTTCAAAGTCTTTGGGGAATGCTACCGGCCATTTTACTATGTCTAAGGACCCTTTTTTAAAAAAATCCTTTTCCTCACCTTTCTGTATGAGGCTCCCTTCCTCCAACACCAGGCCTCTAACATCAATTACTAGGCCATCTTCCGAGAGATGCTATGGCCACCAACACTCAAAAAGCAAATGTAGCAGGTTGATTTTCCAGGTGTCCAGCAGAAAAATAATTATTGACACCTACATGCCTGCTTTTTTATCCATCTACTCAGCTCTAGAGCTTCAGTGCCATTCATTTAATATAACTCCAGCTTAAGGCAGACCCTGAATGTTGTTTACAATATCACAGTTAAATAAGACATAATTTTCTTTAATAGTTTAAACTTTTATTATATTTCCCAAAAATCAAAATAAAAAAAGAAAGTTAAAAACTTAAAATTAAAAAAGACAACAGAAATAATGTCAGACTATGATTTACAATCCATCTTCATCTGTGGTTTCAGATCTTGTTAACCATCTAATGTAGCCACCATTTTGTGGCAGACATGGATTGAAAGGTAAGCTCAAACAATGGCCCTTCCTGCCCCCTGCCCCCAACATCATTGCAACAAGGTCACAGCATTGCAACAAGATCATGATGACGGTTCTGTATGACATCGTCGTGATCCCATCGCGATCCCGTAGCCACCTGTTGCAATTGTGAAATAAATTATTGATGGGCTTCTCCCATCAATGAACTGCAATTGTGCAGTCCTCCTGCCTCCCTCTCATACTTACCTGCAGTGCAGAACGTCAGGTAGCACAATGGCTGCACTTCCGCCCCAGTGCAGCCTGGGAAACTAACCGGCTGTGCTGTGGAAGGGAAGGGTGGAGTCATCGCACTTTCTCCCATCCAGCAGGCAGCCTATGCAGAGGAGAGCACTTCTGTAGCACCCCCCTCCCAGGAGAGGCTTTCCCCAAATCCCCACATGATAGAGTTGACAAAAGGTAAGATGCCGAAAGGGCCACCATTTTAGTTATATTGCAAGTGGAAAACATATAGCTCTCTAAATGTTATTGGATTGAAGTGTTACAGACCCTATGCCAACATATCCTATTATCAGAAATGCTGGGAGTTGCAGTCTAACAACATTATAGTGAGCTACATGATTCCCTGAAATAAACTATGGCGTTATATCCCATGTCATTCCAACCTGTATTCAAAACATGGTTGGCTACGTCCAGATCAAAAAGTAGAACAAATTTTTATTTCTTCATATTTATTATATTTACATTTTTTACAAGAAATTAATATGTTATACATATTGAGCCAATGAGTGAAATAACAGTCATCCTATTTACAAATATTGATATATAAGTAAATAAAGACTCACAATGGCTCACAGAAAGAATCAATTACAATTACATTTTAAAAACAATTAATTCATCACACTAAGCTCTAGCAAGTTTTTACAGGGAAATATAACCTTTCAAATAGTCTGGATATGAGTGGTATAGGGCTCTGTAAGTCATGACCAGCACTTTGAATAGTGCCTGGAAATAAACTGTAAGAGAAGTTGTTTTAGCAAGGGAACTATGTGCTCCCTGTAACTGGTCCCAGTCAGCATCCCAGCTGCAGCATTTTGGTTCACTGAAGTTCTGAACAGTTTCCAAAAGCGTCCCACATACAGTGTGTTACGATAGTCCAAACAAGATGCAATCAAGGCATGTGTTACTGTAGCCAGATCTGGATTCTCAAGGAATGAGTGCAGTTGGCATGCTAGTCTTAACTGTATAAATGCATTCCTGGCCACCAGTGAAACATGGGCATGCAGGCTATAAGTCTCATATTTCAGCAGAGTCTGAATCCCCATTCTCTGATCAGTATTAACTTCAACTGTTCGGGCATACCTCTGTCTTGTCTGGATTTAGTGTCAATTTATTTGCCCTTATCCAATCCATTACAGACAGTAGATATTGGTTCAGTACTGAAATAGTTTCCTTGGAAGGGAATGGAAAGTAGAGGTAGGGCCTTTCTGCATTACACTGTTACAGTGCTATTATTCTACTTTCAACATCCTGTGGAATTCTGGATTTGTAGTTTACTGAGGCCAAGGAGCTCCCTGAGAATTCTAAATGCCCCTCCCTAAACTCCAAACCCTAGGATTCCATATGATGTTGCAAGTGGAATAATAGCACTATAACAGTGTAGTGCAGAAATGACCATAGTTTTTCATGTTCTATACATTCAAATGCTTTGCTATAACCTTTAAAGCACAAGCTGGTTTTCTTCTGAAATTCTTTGGTGCACTCCATTATCCAGCATATGTTTGCAATATGATCCTCTGTTCTGTTTCCTCTTCTGAACACATTAACAACTGAACATCCTTTTTTCTTGAGTCTAATTGCATCATTACTACTACTTGCATTTGTTCTCTGTTCTTCCTCAGCAGCTTGTTGAGTGCCTTCTAACCTGGGAGTCTCATCTTCTTCTGGCACTACTTCTTGTTTCACTTTTGATTGCCTCATCATATGGTTTTCAAAGTAGAAGGCTTCAGGACTGGTTTGCCATTGCCTTCTGTGCAGTACTGACAAGCATTGGCTATGGTGCCACTGCCATTGTGTCTGAAAGATCCTCTGCCAGTGTCACCCCCCCAAAAAAAAACCACACACAGACACACACACACACACACGTACACTACTGATGTTGCCCAGCAGCTGTTTGGCATGTTTAGGCCCTTTCCACAGCTTACCTAAGTCCGGCACAGTTGTGCGGGGATCATGCGAGCAGCCTCTTCCATAAAGCACTCATGTCCCCTCTGCTCAATCTCTGCAGCAGCTGCCTGCCAGCCAGCAGGCAGCATGAGGGCTCTGCCTCTTCCTTCTGCAGTGCAGCTTGGTATTTTCCCAGGCTGGGTGTTTTCCCAGGCTGCGCTGGGGGAGGAAGAGCGAGGGTTGCGGCTCTGGAGGCTCTGGAGCAATGCACAATCACGCATCATTTTCGGTCAAAAGCCAAAAATGATATACTGCACAATCAGTGCCTGCTGGCCCCAGCAGCATCATGCAATTGCAAGGAAGTCATCTGAAACGCTCCTCACAATCACAAGACACTCCGGAGGCCCTTTCACATGACAAATGCTGTGCAAAAAGGGCCTCTGTCTGGCTCCTCAGCAAAACCGTGTCTGACGTGGGAGACCTGACCAGCAGCATTGCTGCCATCAGCATAGCCTCTTGCCTTACAGGAACATTCAATCTGCACCATCATGGAAAGGTAGTGCCAGAGGGGGTCTGTAAATATGATTGTTGGTCAAATAATGATCATTAAAATAGTACTTTATGTAATATTTAATATATTAAATAATTATAGTAATTATAGTAATATACATAAATATACACTTATTTAATAGCCCCACACGCAAACTCTATAAAATGTATAGTGCCACTGACTCCTCTGTAAATATGATAGAGCCAGTGTGGTTTTGTGGTTTGAGTGCTGGAGTTGGACATTGTGAGAACAGAGTTCAAATCTCTGCTCAGCTGTGGAAACCTACTAGTAATCATGAGTAAGTCACACACTCTCAGCCTCAGAGGAAGCAAGGGTATACTCCCTCTGAACAAATTCTCCCAAGAAAACAACTCCATGAAAGGTTCACCTAAGTTACCATAAATCAGAAATTACTTGAAGGCACAAAACAACAACAAATGTAAAAGTTAGTGGTTGTCACGCCCCTGTCCTGGGACCCAGACAAGACTCTTCAGCCACACCCTACAGACATGTTAGGAACAGTACTTACAGCAGTCCATGCAGGTAGAAAAAGGAGAACCCAGCCTTCTGGCAGTGTTTATATAAGAAGGACTTGTTAATTAGGCCACAGCTGGGTCAGACGCTGAGCCTACAGAACAAGAGGTCAGAATGAAAGGAAGCTGTTGGAGCCAAGTGATTTCATCAGTGGTAACAGCCCTGCTGACTCTCGTATTCCTGGCTCTTGTTTCTTGAACCTTTTACCTTTGCCTGGACTACAGTTTCTGACCTTAGACACCCTCTATCCGTTCTCACGGTTTCTCTAAACTTGCCAAGAACTCAGACTGATCAAGACAAACTGCCTGCTAGCTACTGCTAACAGCCTGAATATACAGCTGGAGGCCTTGGCAGGCTGCCAGCATAAAACAATGGCAGTATACATTCCCTCTAATGCAGGCATTTCTGTGCATTGGGTTCTTCTTCTGTAGTAGGTCTCCTCACAAGTGTTTCACCGATTTTTCATCCTACACATATCTCTCACATTATTTGAGCATGCTTCACTGTACTGGTTGATAACTATACTTTGCCAAGAGTTACCTAGAAGCCAAATGCAGATTTAGCAATCAGTATGCAGATCCACTGTGGATACCTATAATTTGCAAAGAGATCTCCAGAAGCCAGACACACCCCACCCACACATACTCTTCATGCAAAGGAATACAAAAATATTCTACACTTGAAAAGTACGGAACTACCTGTTAGTTGCATGTGAGGCGTGTGAAGGCTTTGTGTTTCTGGGTACATTGCAGTTCATCTAATGCAAAGGCAGTGTTTCCCACTGTGAGGAGGTGGGAGCCTAGTGTATCCCCACAAAAAAAAAAAAAAGGTGCTGCAGGACCAATGTCATCTCTGTCATGCCCATGTCAGTCAGGGTTCTGACACTGGGTCTATATGTTACCATCCACATCATTTGATACATTCTGGATTGTCATTTTGCCCCTTAATGTTTGTCCTAAGATAAAGCCTAGAATCCAGAACTGGTGTATCTCTTTCTGGATTCTGTGGGGTCAAGTATTGCAAACACAATTTTGCAAACGCAATCACAGTTGAAGTCCCAATTATGTTTTTAACAACAATCCAACAACTTATATATTAAATTAGACACAGATATATCCGTCCCAACAGTTCCAAGCATCCAATAAGTTGCTAATGCAGGACTTGATTGCACTGCTCTTCTGTCTGTGCTACTTAGTCATACGGCAACATTTGGATGCTAGTCTTAAAGGCCTTAAAAAAAAATACAACATAAATGCAAATGCAATATAGAAATTACACTGTAAAGAATTTACCCTTTTGTTTCCCTTCTATATACACAACTGAAAATAGCACTACCTCATTCAAGGTGAAAAAGGCCTACTCCTTAGCCCCGGCAACTGCAGCTTCTCTCCCGTTCCAGTGTCCTTCACTTTCTGAACACAACCAGCAATCACTTTCTGAACACAACCAGCAATCCAGCCCTACCTTGGGTTTTCCAAACCCAGTATTTGTAGCAGTTTGTAGCAGTTACAGCAGCATAGTATAATACTTAGGATTGTTGGACTAGGACTGGAGACACTCAAGTTCAAACTAAGAAGTTGCCCATGGAGGTCACTGGGTGACCTTAGCTTAATCACTGTCTCTTAGGACAACCTATTGTACAGCTTGACGTGGCGATAACATAAGGAATAAGAAAGTAATACCTGCTGCTCTGAGCTCATTAGACAAAAAATGTGATGGAAATTCAACAAACCAATGAATAAAATCTATTTGGTTATCCCACTCATGGGTGCAAACCAGTACACACCAAAGGACACTTTAAACAGAGGACATAACTGTGGCCTTTTCCACACCTTACCTTCTTCTGGCGGTGGGGTGTGGGGATCGTGCGAGCAGCCTCTGGTGAGAGACTCCCACTTCCAGGGTCCTTCGGCTCCGCACGAGCTCCCTGCTTGCGCAAGAGCCCTGCCTCTTCCTTCCACAGTGCAGCCTGGGACCTTCCCAGGCTGTGCTGGGGCAGGAAGCACGACCGACGCGGCTCCTGAGGCTCCGCATGCCAGGTAAGTGAGCACGGAGCCAGGGAGCAATGCACGATGGTGCACCATTTTCGGCTTCTAGCCAAAAATGAAAAGGGGTGCGATCTGCGCCTGCCAGCCCCTGGAGCGTCACACGATTGTGAGTGCATCATGCAGATCTCTCCTGACAATCGCGCAATGCTCCAGGTGCCCTTTCGCATGGAAAATGCCATGCAAAAAGGGGCTGTGTCATTAGCTGAAACAAGACTTACTGGCATAGAAACTCTACTTCAGAAATGTTATATATATTTTATTTTGGAGGAGAACATAAATAACCTCAGTGTAATTTGCCAGTGTTAATATATCAGAACACAATTGCATGGACTAAACTTTGAAGAAAAAGTCTGGACAGTTGAAATAGTGTGTGCAGGGACAAATAAATTAAAATAAGATGCTGTTTGATGAGATTAAACACTGAATGCAATAAACTGGAAACTGAGCATTTTTCGAAAAAGGATTATTCCTGAATGTTAAAAGAAAATTTCTTAAACTAGCATAGATAGAAGCATAGAAACGTCCATAACTTTCTATTGATTGTTGCCTGTGAGTGCTACGTTAGCATATTCAGCACAGCTTTTGTGTCAAAAATCTCACAGGGAGTTCTGCAAATGTCAAAAATGCTTAAACCATAGTGGAAATTTTGACAATCCTGCATGAAAAGCAGGGGTTCTTTAAATAATGCAGTTAAACAGAAAGCTTGGAATGGTGATCCTAACATGTATATCAAGAAAAATAGGCAGGCAAAAGATCACCTCTAACCCATCGTTCCTGTGTGACGACAAGGTTTGGGTTTAGCTTTTTCAGACTAGCATCTAGATATCTATACAGCCAAGTACATTTGTCAAGAGACCATCCTTTCATGGCTCCCAAGATTCTGACAGATGTTTAAGCAACCTGCCTTCTGATTTTGGCGTCCCTTAAATCAAAGCACTTTCCGATGACACACACACGTCCAGTGACTAATTGGATGCTGTCAAGCTATGATACAGAGCTCTCTGTTGATTTCATTATGTGTTCCTGCCACACTCATGGGTTTTGCTCTAAGACAGGGGTGGAGTAGTGCTGCTCTTATGCTAGTACAGCAGTTAAGAGAAGGAAGGAGTGGAGAGTGGCTCATAAAAGCAGACCCCAAGTGTGAATATTCCTTTGTTGCTCTGTGATAACATCAAACCACTTATCAGCTGTATCAGAGCCTCATAACAGCTCTCATGGGGAAACAGCATGGTTTTCCTGTCCAAGTCCCCCTCTCTTGTTTTTAATCTCAGTCAATCCATCTTTATTGCACATTTATGACTCATTCAGGACAAAATACAAAACAGAAATGCCAGAGCTAATGACAACTACAAATCCTGTTTGACCAGTACTGTCAATCAGATGGGCCTTTGGAAACTCACTTTGCGTAGTATGGAAGGAGATTTTAATCTAGTAGGTGCTGTGTTTTCATTTATTGTTGTGCATTACATGCTTTTTTTAACCTTGCTTAATCTTTTTATTTTAATCAATATAATCATAAGTTGCTCGAATACAATTTGGAGAGAAAGACAAGATAAAAATAAATTGACAGCATCTGGTACATTTCCTATCAGTGGGGTCAGGAATAAGGGTTTTAGTCTGAACTTTAAAGCTGCTAAAGGAGCAGAATCTATTGAGTGGGTGTCTGATGGAATGGCCTGCAGTCCATGAAAACTTATGCCAAGTAAAAATCTTTAGTCTTTTAAGATGCCCCAATAATTCCTTCATGTGTCCTACCGGAAGAAGGCAAGAAGAGAAGAACTGGCCAAAGAGCAAACCCTACATTGAAACTGCAATATATAACCTCTTTATGTATATCTAAATATTCCAAAATCTGGGGGAGAAAACTCTGAAATTTAAAACACATCTAGTCCCATGTATTTAGGATAAGGGATATTCAGCCTTAACTCTTTCCATGGCATGAGGTGGCAGAGAGAGATTTTTTGCATATTCTGGAGTGATCTGGGGAAACTGTGCTTTTTTCAGTCATGGGGATTACACTTTTAATAACTGGGAATAATTTCTTCTAACTTCTTTTCCCTCTTATTTGTGTCAGGTCATACACTTCTCAGGATGCCTGTCCCAGCTTCCTAGGCAAGCTAGCTATGTATCTAAATGCAACCCAGGATCTGAACAACCCAAGAATTAGGTCTGCTAAACAGAACAATTATTCCAATGTGCTCCCTGTGTTTGACAGGAAAGGAGCATACAATTGGCCGCTGATACTCTTATATTTCAAACTGTATTTAGAAACTAGTTGGTCACAAATGTCTGTATGTCCCTTATAGTTTTATTTTGATAAAGTATAAATTCAGGCTTAGAATTCTGGTCTGAGATTGATGCATCATTACACGTGAAAGAACAGAAAGCAACTGTCCTATCTTTCATTAACATATAATTTACAAGTGCAAGAGTGTCTTGAAAACAAAAAACATTTGTGTTGACACTTCTGAATTTTAAGACAATGAACTCCAGAAAAAACGATGGTTGGTTGGCTATTTTTTTTCCGAATGTGCCAACCAGTCCATTTCAAGTAAATGTGAGGAAAAGTCCCCTTGGGACCACCCTGCTCAATGTGGAAAGGTCAGTGACTGAAGGATGGGAGCACTCAAGTTGTTTCCCAGATTTATTCTTCCTGTAAGCTGGCTTAATGCCTTCATAGTGGTGTTGTCACCTTATATAGACATATCTTGGGAGGTACATTTAGTTTAAAGCCTGAAATCTCCTAGATTTCAGACATACTATTGTAGAATTTTTCCTCCAAAGAACAGACGTGTGAAGGATGGTTTTACGTACTCAGAAGTGAACAAAAATCATCCCATTTAAGATCAGAAATGTTTTCATCTTCATATATTCCAAGTCTTATAAGGTCTAAACCTGGTGACCACTAGCTTAAATTCAGCCCAGAAATCAGCTTAGGAAAAAGAACATTTCTCTAGTTAATCGTGACATGCACAAATCCTTGTAAGTAAAATATTTCCAGACTGTATCCAGAGACAGAGGTTTTATAAAAGAGATCTGGACAGTATAGTAACAAGATAGAGAACAGCCTTGAGATAAAATAGAAGATACTATTTGATTTGATCACAAAGGTCTACTCATAAACTGGGATTTTACATGGCATACTAGCTGTCATGTTTATCCTAAGGAATCAGAGAACCACACCATATGAATTGGCAACACCTTTGATTTGAATTTAACTGGAGAAAGGAAATATAAGTTCCAGAAAATTTCAATCCAATTTAATTGTGAAGGCATATACAGATAGTGGCACACAGTTATTGTGCCATTGCAATGATGAACAGACCTTAGGTTTTGGGGGTCAGACAGCTTGCCCCACATCAACATTAGGCACTATGATATGGGGCAGGGAGTGAAGAAGTCCTTTCTTGCTGGTGAAGTGCTTTGCAATGCGTAACTGCAAGAATGCTGCAGCTGCTTGTTGCAAAGGGCCTCATTGCCCAGGGGAGGGTTGGTTTCTTCTTCTACTCACTGCCCCACACCTCAGTACCTTGCAAATATCTACATTAATCATTAATGGTGCTGCATAGCCTCTACGGTAAGTTTTGTGGGCTGGTGAGAGGAGATGGAAACATCATCCACCTTGCACCCTAGTCACAAGATGAATGAACCTCTCTTGTCTGATCTGGTGGCTGGCTGTTAAGATGTGTTGCTAGCTGTTAAGGTGAGCTCTAACTACATAGCAAATACTAGGTTGCAAATCCATAACTGTACTCCTGCATATCAGCCCTTTAATAAATGTGTGTGTGTGTGTGTGTGTGTGTGTGTGTGTGTGTAGATCTAAACAGAGTAACAGTTTGACAGTTTCTGCAAGAATTATATGGAATTATTTCCAGTTTATCTTTTTTGAAAAGGAATATCTAAATACTTTGCTATTTAAATATTATAGCAAGTTTTTTTACCAGTGAGATGAAAAAGCAAAAACCAGTAATGAACGCGATTTAATAAAGAAGACTGAAGACTTGGACAAGTGTTCTCAGAGTCTACATGCACATACTGCTTCCAATATACTGTATTTATGAATTAGAAGATGAGTGAAACTCTCCAGCCCTTATTGCTCCTGGTAAATCAAAATCACAGATACATACCTACAGTAGCAGCTCCAGTCTTTGTGGGAGAAAGGTGCCTGTTGAGGGTCCCCAACCAGGTCCTCCTTCTCATCATCATCCCTTTTGTTGCTAATACCCATTCACTCATTGTCTACCTCTAGGCCAAAGTTGTACAATTGCTTATGGAGTGAACTCAAGGCAAGTGAATGAAGCTCATATACCTCCTTACTCACTCTTATTATTGCCTACAGTCTAGTACCTCCTCTCAAAATGGATTAAGATTATGACATCAGGGGCTTTAATCTTTTGCCTCCACTGCAATGGCAATTGAAATCCAATGAATAATCTATTCACAATGAGAAAGTAGCTCCCATTGGTGCCAAAAAGAACCTTCTTTCCACTGCACATAGGACTTATGTGGCATGTGCAATAAGGACCATGGTGGAGGCAATGGTTTAATATCCCACAATTCTAATCTGGTAGCTCTTTCTGCTTCACAAGGCATGGAACACTTTGAAAACCCACAATGCCATACTAAAGCATATTTGACTCTATGAGAAACAATATAGACAGGGACTGCTTTTAACAAATCACTTGCAATTTTAAAAAAATTACTTTTGTGGATTCCCCACCACTGCCACAAAACAGACATTTTTCCCTGAACATGTAAAAGCTCCTCCTTGAGTTTTACAGGTGATTAGCAGAATGCTGGATCAAGAACAAGATATTGCTCTTCTTTTTCCTAAAGACAAAATTGAGAAAACCTGCCTCTTTGAGTGATAATTCTCAGATTCCCTTCCCTAAACTAGCCAGCCTGAACAGTGGGGACGATTCTGGAAGCTTTAGTCCAAAAAAGTAAGATTCCCAGATTCTGCTTAACATATAAGCTCTTAGTATATCATTTATTATGTCAGCTGGTATATAAAAACATAAAATGGAGTAATTCTCTTTTTAATAATGTTTTATTCTTTCTCCAATGGGTATTCAAGCGCATGGTGAAAAACTGCATATGAGAGACATGTGAGAATAATTTTCACAGATGTCAGTCAAACTGCTGAATTACTTTGCCACCACCCTGTAATAGATTGCATTTGCAGAACTGGATTTGCAGAACTGCAGTAAGTGGATTTCTAACTTGTTCATACACATTTTTTTTAAAAAATATAATCACGTGTATGTGTGTGTGTATTAGTTTGCTTCAAGGCCTATGCTTAACTATTCCACAGTTTTATTGAACCATGCTCACATTTCGTATATTATGTAAAAAGGACTTAAGTATAACTGTAAATAGAGATGCAACTGGTTTGAGACTAGCCCAGCCTTGGTGCTGACAAGGAAACTCTCTCTGAGAACATGTACTCTCCAACATTTCAGAGTTGAAAGAATACAGTTCTAGGATGCTTTTTTTTAAAGGGCTTCACCTCAAGGAAAGAATCATTTAACTGGGATAGCTCTGCTCTTCCCCTGCTTTTGGTGTATTTATTCCTTTTGCTGACCTCAAGAAGCAAACCTGGAGATTAGGAGAAACAAGAATCTCCTTCCTTTTTCAACCTCAGGAGAGAAAAGGGAGAAGGAAGTCTCCCCTCCCCCCAAAAAAGCTTGTGAGCTACTGTTGCCTTTAGAAGGCCAGTCCTGTAGAATATATAACATATCACACCAGTAACAGCCTTCCTTTGTGCCAGTCTCAGAAAGACAATGAGCATTTTTCTGAGAACCTGAGAGGCCCATTGAAAGCTAAGTGAGATTAATGACATCTCACTCAGGGCTTCCCTGCATTTGCAAGTTCAACTGAATGGATCTGAAAAGATTTTCTTTGGCCCTTTCTGCACCCTATCTGATCCCAGGGGCATCCCATGGCCATCTCAGTAAAGGAGCTCCCAGGAAGGGAGCACACAAGAGGCACAATGGCCATGCCTCTTGCTTTTGCAGCACAGCTGGGTACTGTCCCAGGCTGCACTGGAGCAGGAAGCACAGCCACTGTACTTCCTGACCTTCCGCAGATCAGGTAAGTGTGGGTGGGCTGTGGAAGGGCAGCACAATCACCGATCATTGACGAGGAGAACCTGTCAATGATTTGCGGCATGATGGCACCACCTGGGGAGGGGAGAAGGATGGGACCCAGACAATGTCATGCACAACCATTGTCCAGGTTCCATCCTTCTCCTGTTCCCAATACAGGATGATGACATCCTCTGAAATGAGCCTTCATTTATATTTTCTGTTACTTAATCCTTTTAGCATCTATTTACCATTAATAAAATTATAATTTGTATTCTTCATGTATCCCTTGACCCTAGGTTGAGTGGGATCTGAGTGGATCAGACCTTCCAAATCACTGTACTTACTCCTGCCTGATATGGTTCAATAGAGTCCATGAGAGAATATACCTACCATTTACTCTGTGGTGAAATAGCAAACTAAAGAATCTGGCTTTTTACTACACATAGATACGTTGTACACTTTGAGCACTCTGACGCCATGAAAACTATGCAAGTGGGTTTCAGTCATTCGTCTCCCAGTCACACCCACACTCTCTCTCTGGAAACATGACTCAGATGGGGAAAAAATGTAGTCTGTTGGCAAAGCTATTTAGGCCACATGCATGGCTCAGGATCCACCAGATCCCCCTGTGGGCATGTGAATGGTTCAGAATCCGTGACACCTCCATGCGAACAGACCAAAAAGCTGCATATACAACAGGGGCCCTTTCCGCAACTCACCTTTTTGCAGAGCTGGGGTGCAGGGATTGCACAAGCAGCCTCATGTGAGAGGCTCTTGCATCCCCATTGCTTCAGCTCCGCAGCTGCTGCCTGCTCGCGAGCAGGTAGCGTGAGAGCCCCTCTCTTCCTTCCGCAGTGCAGCCTGGGATTTTCCCAGGCTGCATTGGGGCAGGAAGCGTGAGTGCCATGGCTCCAGAGCTCCGTATGCACAGCAAGTGCGAGCAGGGCCCCAGAGCAATTAGCAATTGTGCACCTTTTTCTGCTTAAAGCCGAAAAGGAAGTAGTGCGCGATCGGCACCTGCCAGGCCCTGGAGCATCGCGCGATTTTGAGTGCGTCTTGTGGACCACTCTTTGTAGTTGCATGATGCTCCAGGGGCCCTTTCGCATGGCAAATGCTGTGCAAAAAGGGCCAGAATTTGCCTATACTGAATTTACCCAGTCAGAAAACTCTAATGCATTAAGGTACAGCAACATTATGGATGAAATTTGATCATGACCAATAACAGGATTTATAAAGCACACATTATTAAGTCAGCTGCATTATTGTTCATTCAGCATTTGAGATTTTGATTTGTATTTTTGTTTTACTCCTCTAACACATTGCTTCCTCAGTTTAAAGTTTCCATTGGGCTCAATTTGCATACGTGAGAGATGTAATGCTGCCAGGAGAATTCAGATCTGCTGAATAGGAGAACAATCTGTTGTTCATTGTTCTTGCTCAGTAAACTTTTTACCCTCCTCAACATCATCTTTCTTTAAAAAAAATGTAAACAATACACAAAACATGAGGCAGCTTAGCTCAATGATGCAGTCATTAGTGCTGCATAATCTGATTCATTCAATATTTTAATAATGCAAAACATGGTTCCTGTTTTATTACATTGCTGTTAATGCAGAAATGGCATGCTCACAAAAGATTTACTGTATTGCTATTTGCATATAGTCTTCTTTAATAGACAAGAAAGCTCACTACACTTTGAAGTAAGATATACAGCCCAAATGATCCACACTGAAGAAAGAGTGCCATCTTCTGTCCCAGCTGCAACAGACATCAATCCACAGGAGGGCTGATGGGAAATAAATATGACTTGTTTGCTGCTACTTATAATAATGTGTGTTAGATAGATTATTCTTTTCTGCCACATTTTTTAACAAACGTGAAGCTTGGATTCTTTGGTGTATTGCAAATATTATCCCACAGCATGGTAATTTGGTTTGTGCTTAACTGAAGACAGTTAAGTTGCCATTTCAAAAAGAGCTTTTCTTTCCTAATTTTTCCGATTCCATTTATAATATAGTAGTAGGGTATAGCTGTAGCAGTTATTCAGAAGAATTACTCTGGCCAGTGTGTATTTATTTGAGACAGATATTTGCAGAGTAGGTAGACTGGGTACAGCATCAACATCAACTTTCAATACTGGTTGACACTTTCACCAGAAGAAGAAGACGTAAAACTTCATTCAGCACAAAGTGCTAATGTTATGGCTAGTGATAATCAGAGGCATAGACTGCAAATACACGTTCTAACTGGTGCTAAGGCCAGAGATTATGTGAACACTGATAACTAATTATATATAATACTTGTATGGTATTCCTTCTATGGATGACAGTGATAGGAATAAATTGTGTTGTTGTGTGCCTTCAAGTTATTTTCGACTTATGACGGTCTTAAGCCAAACCTATCACAGGGCTTTTGGGAGCTGAGAGCATGTGGTGCACCCAAGGTCACCCAGTGAGTTTCCATGGCTGAATGAGGAATACAACCCTGGTCTCCAGTGTCATAGTCCAGTGCTCAAACCACTATGACACACTGGCTTTCAGGAACAAATTAGTTAAAATCAATTAAGTTACAGAAAATGGGAGACTTAATTAATTTTGTTTTTACTAAAGTGATTGCCTTAAGTTGGAATTTGGTTGGAATTCCAGAACTGAGTTATTAAATTATTAGTTAACCAAAATTGAGTGGTAAAGTGCCAACAAATTTTATGTTTCCCAGCCGGTTCTTTACCCAAAGCTTCATTCTCCTGGATTTTTGCAAAACTACTTCTTGTTCTTTCTTTGTCCCTCAAGTGTGGAGAATTACAGCAGTTAGATCACAAGGTTAAAATCAAGGTCATTCCAATGAGATGAAGTGTGTTAAGGGCTATTGTAACCACAATCTCAGGCCCTTTCCGCAATGTACCTTTTCAAGGAGCTGGGGTGCAGGGATCGCATGAGCAGCCTCTAGCAAGAGGCTCTCATGTCGTGGTTCCTTCAGCTCCACAGCTGCCACCTGCTCGCACGAGAGCCCCGCCTCTTCCTCCCACAGTGCAGTCTGGGAGTTTCCCAGGCTGTGCTGGGGCAGGAAGCACAAGTGCCATGGCTCCGGAGCTCTGCAAGCATGGCAAGTGCGCGCAGGGCCCCAGAGTGATGTGCAATCACGCATCATTTTTGGCTCATGGCTGAAAATGAAAAAGTTCGTGGTTGGCACCTGCCAGGCCCTGGAGCATCGCGTGATTGTGAGTGCGTCGTGTGGACTGCTCCTCAGATTCGCGTGACGCTCGAGGGGCCCTTTGGGCCTCAGTCACTGATCCTTGTGGACCTGCACACAATTTCTAAAAACAGCTAAGAAACCACACTACTGGTCATTACTTTGTACCTACAAAATCTGAAGGACTTTAGAAAGGGGAACAGAGATTTAAGTGAGTCTTGTCTGGCAGATTGATAAAAATGGGGTTAAAAAAAATCATGAAGTTGTTGCCATTTCTCCCCCTCTCAAAACATAAACGTGCAGGTGGTGGTTGGAAATAAAATTTTGGATGCCATTTTTCACCTTCATTCTAGTAAAACTTTTTAGTGAAGACGTCTTACTGAAATTTAAATGACAATTTATCCTAAACATATAGGTTACATTTTCCCCTTCCAATGTAAATGTTGCTAAGTTATATATTTTTCAGTTTATTAACAATTAACTAAACACATTAAGCATTTTCCACTAACTTTCCTATCCTCAATGGTGATACATGATTCCTTGAAGCATTTTTTTCTATGCAGTACATGAGTAATTGCTAATAATTACCATGATGCATTAGTATGAATACAGGCCAAACAAAAGTTAATACTGTTGGTAATTCATTGCTATTTCAACCCCTATAAAAAATGAAGACACTGATATATTTTACTTGTCATCAATCTACCTTTACATAATCTATATGAGCTTTTGGTAACAGTTCCAGAAATGTCATCATTAGTGTGAGATGCACAGAATAGCTTCTGCAGCCCAGCAGCTTTATTGAACAAGTAGGACTGGACTTGATATTAGGGAGAGTAAAGAAGAAACCTTAGGCCACAGGTGTGAGCAAGGTAGGGGCAGGGGCAGGGCTATGACGCACATTGGCAGGACTACAGCACATGTGGCGAGGCTATGGCACATGTGGGCAAGGTGATGGCACGCGGGGGGGCAGGCAAGAAGCAATGCCGCTGTCAAAAATGTACTGCCTAGGGTACACTGCCCCCATTGCCCCCCCCATTCCTGTGCCGGTGGATAGCGTAAATTCAAAGGTGGCACTGAAGTATTGGAGGACAGAACTGTGTATTCCATACTACCTCTTCTATAGCCTCTAGAGTAGTTTGCTGTCATTGAATAGAAAATTCTGTCCCTTCACCACTGTTGGAATAAGAACTACAGAAGCCCTTTATATGCAAAATAGTAGAAATGTCATTTTGTCCCTCATCTCAGGCAGGAAAATGTAATAGATTGGTCTTGCTTCCCTGATTTTGGTGTTGTTTCATGTCTTCAAGTCATTTCCAACTTATGATCACCCTATGACGAAACTATCATGCATTTTTGTTCAGAGAAGAGTTGCCATTGAGAGGAATTGCCATTTAGAGAGGAGATGCCATTGCCTTTCTCTGAAGTTGAGAGAGTGTGATTTGCCCTAGGTCACCAAGTCAGTTTCCATGTCTGGGTAGGGATTCCAATCTTGATCTCTATAAGACCTACTCAAGCACTCGGATAAGTACACTATCCCATACCAGGACATTACTCAAATGATAATTTATGAGATTAGGTTATGACAGAATAAGGCTCTTCCTGCAGGTTACTGGATCCTGGAGTAATCCACAAGGATCCCAGTAGAGCTTCTCCCGTGAGGAGAGCATGACAGGGGTGCCCCTCTGCACTGGCTGCCTGTGGGAATGGATGAAATGCAGAAGAAAACTTAGGATTTTGTGAAAAAATATGTTTTTTGTGTAGGAAACAACTTTTTACACAAAAATCAGCATATTTTCTCTGAAATGCACTGCTTCTTGTGCAAGCATGTTGGCTTTTTAAAGAAAAAAAAGCTGGTTTTTTCTCCATTTTATTCACACACACAAAAAAATCCCCAATGCAAAAACTCTCATAGCAATGGACTATTTTCTTATAGAGGTGCATCAGTGCACTAAGAAACTCTTTCTTATAAAAGACAAGAAAAATGTGACTATTCTTTGCATCCCTAGGCATACAACTGAAAACCAGATATACACCCAGATGCTTGCATTGTCACATTCTAGTGTTTTCTGGCTGACATACTGATGCTACATGCACAAGTTAACAGAAAGTGTGTGGCTTTCTAAGTGCTACGTTGGCAATGCAGCACCTCTGGCAATTTCATTTTAACAAGATATATCACTGATGGCTGTTATATGAACTATATTATTTATATATTTGATATAGAATAGATAATTAGATAGATTAATAGACATAGATATAGATATATAAATAACAATTTTGACACATAGACATGTGTGTGGGTTCTCATCTTTTTATTGTGCTTGCTGCTAGCATTCAATCATTCATTGTGAATTGCTCAGTATTGTCCAAGCTCCAATAAAGGTTGTCAGTCCCTGATAAAGGAAAGTGTGTATTGTCAGTGCCAATGCTGATTTAACTTGACTATTGGGTTTCAAGATTCACTTTTGTACCAACATGCCGACAAGCCTGTTCCTGTGACATTGGTAACAATGTCAGTATTGTTCTTCAAGGTCAAAACCTGTCTCTAAATCTATGGGGGAAAAAGCAAAAGACAAATTGTCTGAAGGCATTCTACAACATGTAGCTGTTAGCACACTGACTAAACATCTAAATAAGAGGAGAAGCAGATACTTTCATTCTTGAGATATATATCTTAGGTGAATGACAGGGGTGATAGATGTCCTGATGTAAGTTTGCAGGGAAGTCTGCAAAACACATTTCTACAGCAGGCTTCAGTCTGCTTAGGAGTTTGAAAGTCTCCAACACTTACAGGAGTAACTTCATAACTTAGGCCATTTCCGCACTAGCCTGTTATAGTACTATTATTTCACTTTCAACATCCTACAGAATCCTGAGGTTTGCAGTTTAGAGAGGCGCCTTTGAGGCCCGTCCCTAAACTGCAAACCCCTAGATTCCATAGGATGTTGAAAGTGGAATAACAGCACTATAATAGGCTAGTGCAGAAATGGCCTGAGACTATATGCAGTATACCATAAGGTATATAAGGACATTTTGCTGTTTGTTATAATATTATATTTATCTCAGACTGCAAATATTTACCTATTTTATTCTTCACAGGTAAGAAATAAACATTTCATATTGATTGAATAAATTTGTATCCTACCTTTGTCCTAAAATGGGGTTCAAGGCAGCTTTACAAAATTTTTTAAAAAGATCCAGCTAAAACATTAATTTACGAAAGTTTAAAAGAATTAAATAACAATATTATTAAAAATATGATTAAAATCTGTTAGACACTTAAAACATATTTAAAACATAGTTTCAATTAAAGATTAAAAATATAGCACAACACTTTATACACATCCTACTGCTCCATAATAAAAATTCAAAGGCCTGACTGAATAAAAATGTCATCATCTGTCGGTGGAAAAAGCAAGGAGGAAACCAACCAGACCTCCTATGGAAGGTTACTCCACAGCCTGGGAGCAGCCACGGAGAAGGCTTTCTCTGAGTCCTCAGCCACCTTGCCTGTGAAGGTGGTGAGACTGAGAGAAAGCCTTCCCCTGCAGATCTTAAAACTCACATTCAGCCATATTACAAGAGTTTTTATCCATTTTCATTTTCATTCCCTCCCCCCTCAGTCACAATCTGGGATTCTCCATGGAAATACCACAAAGCCTTTTTTGCCTCTGCAAAAGTGGAAAAACCATAAATATCAAAATTTGTTTGTGCATCTGTGGGAAAGGGGCCAACACATGGTGGGGAGAGCAGGCACCCAGGGTCCAAACTAGGGAAAATAGAAGAAAGAGGGTGAGTCACCTTAGTGACCCTTTTTTTCCTATCTTGCCCCATCTCTGTCCTGGGCCCTTTTTGCATGTTACCTTTTCACTCTGCTGGGTTGGGGTCCTAGCGTGAGAAGGCTTGGAAGGAACGCTGCTGCTTCCCTGCCGCATCCCCGCTGCTTCGGGTCTGCAGCTGCTTCCTCATCGCGCAAGCACCCCGCCTCTTCCATTTGCAATGCAGCCTGGGACCTCGCAGGCTGCACTGAGGAGAGGACACGTGACCGGCCCGGTTCCTGAGGCACCACACACCAGGTAAGTGTGCGCGGGACCTGGGAGCATTGCACTACGGCGCACCATCTTTGGTTGTAAGCCAAAAATGAAAAGATGCGTGCCTGCTCTGCATCTGGCCCTTGAGCGTCGCATAAATGTGAGTGCGTCATGCAGACCGCTCCTCACATTTATGCGATGCTCAAGGGACCCTCTTGCTTCTAAAACGCTGTGCAAAAAAGAGCCCTGGTGGGGAGCCAGTGGGAAAGCATTTATGGTGCTGAGAAAGTGGATACTGTGCCATTCAGTGGCTGACGGAGGAGAAAGAGGGCCAGAAGCAGGTTTTTAAAGGGCTGTGTGGCCTGAACAGAGCCTTCATGAGAGAAGTTTCTCCTGGAAAAGAGGCACTTGAGATGAGGGGAAAGGGGTTGAAGAAACTCACAGATAATCAAATCCATCAAAGTGAAAGCCACAAATGTGAAGATCCAATTGTATTTATGTATCCCACTTTAAAAGCCTAGGATGAAGACATCCTTCATTTGAAGAGCTTTATAGCTGAATATGGGACAAAATACAAGGAGAAACCTATAGGAAGGGAAAATAAAGGACTTAAAAGTTGCCACAATTAGAATCTGGACAGCCAACTAAGCAAACCTACAGATTACTCGGATTACTTCCTCCTCGCTAGAGTATATTGTATTTCTACTCAAAGTAATGGATTTCAAATTTTCAGAATGTCCAGATTTTGTGCAAATGTGTTCTCTATTTTGTTTTCTCTCTTCTTTTTTTTAACCTTTTCAGTAGGCTCCTGAGTCTTAGGGTCTTTCCTCCCTACACTCTTATAGTCCTATTATTCCACTTTCAACATCCTGTGGAATTCTGGGGTTTGTAGTTTACTGAGGCCAAATAGCTCTCTGGCTGAGTAATCTAAATGCCCTTCACTAAACTGCAAACCCTAGGATTTCATAGGACATTGAAAGTGGAATAATAGCACTGTAACAGTGTAGTATGGAAAGACCTTTACTTGGAATGATATGGTTATAATCACTTTCATAATTGCACCCTCATCACTTAGAGTGTCATGCACATCTTTTGTGTACAACTTCTAGCAATGTTGTAAAGAAGTGTTTCACATCTGTCTTAATCCTCCTACACTTTTCCTATAATGTTTAAAGAACTGTCATACAGTCATTGACCCCAGTCAAGAGATGACTTGTATGGCTATGTTTAATATAACTGACCCCATTCATGTGGTGGCAACCTTTTAAATATAACAGAGAAGAACACATGGGAAAGTGTCACAAACTAAAAAGCCCTATATTACTTTTTCTACACGCACACACCCTATGAGCTGGTATCACATGTCTGTTGCTGTACCTATCACAGCCTAACGTTGTGAGGAAAAGGCTTGAAATGTCATAATGAGAACCATAATCAGTGGCAAGTCAAAGTGGATAAGAACATTTCTTGCCCATAAGAGACTTTGAATATTTGGAAGAGATTTTTAGATGTCTGTGTACTCACCTATACGCTCCTAATATATGACTTTATTTAAATTATAAGCATTTATTTTTCCACGAAAAGAGTATAGTAGTTGAAGCAGTGGCATGAATGTACAGAGAATTTTTAAAAAATGAAAAGCAGTATTGATATACTCCTCAATAACTGCAAAGAAAAATTGTAATGTGTTTTACAAATAAAAAAAGAAAGAAAGAAAGAAAGAAAATTTTGAAGTTTAATAAATTTTATGGGACTGAATGGTATTCTACATTTAGTTAGCCTTACCTATAAGACCTCATTTTTCCTATAACAGAGTAACAAAGCTACAGTTTGTTTAGAATTCTAATTATTTGATATACCCTAATTCTATTAATAACCGATAATAAGCAACCCACATTCAGCATCCTAAAACTGCTTTTGTTTGATAATTGCATCTGGCCTCCCTTACAGAAGTATTTAATTCAATTAATTTTCAAGGGGTGGGGGCTGCTTATAATACACAATTGAGTTACTGCCACTGGGCTATGAATATCTCTGTTGCCAAGGCAACCTGGCAGAGTGTTGCTTTGGAAACTAGAATTCCGATGGCAAGCCAAAAATATTAGTTGCATTTTATTGGAACCATCAGGATCAGACATTTAGCATGTTTTGTGTAGTTTCATGGTATCTAAGTTCAGAAATGGGCTATAATGGCAAATTTACAAGGTCATCTTGCATTCCATAGCTGATTGAGAACCATGTTCTTATTCCAATAAGAAGGGTCAGGTCCAGATTAATTCTTCAGTGCTAATACCACCGGTTTCTTCTTACTGCTACCTGCTCTTCTTGCTAACTTTGGCCATTTCCACACCAGCCTGTTATAGCGCTGTGATTCCACTTTCAACATCCTATGGAATCCTGGGCTCTGCGGCATTTACAATTTCTCCATCTTTCAGAGCAACTTGAATTCTCCTGTGGCATTCTTCAGTGCATCAGTGACTCTATGAAATTTACTCTGTCATTTATGTGGTCAGTGTAATTTTTATAGTGGCTGCCATTTTACCCCTTCCATCCAGAATTACATAGACTCATAGAGCTGGAAGAGACCACAGGGGCCATTGAGTCCAACCCCCCACTATGCAGGAACACACATCAAAGCATTCCCAACAGATGGCCATCCAGACTCTGCTTAAAAACCTCCAAAGAAGGAGACTACACAACACTCTGAGGCAGCATATTCCACTCCTGGAGAGCTCTGACCATCAGGAAGTTCTTCCTGACATTCAGATGGAATCTTCTTTCCTGCAGCTTGAATCCATTGCTCCTTGTCCTAGTCTCTGGAGCAGCGGAAAACAAGCCTGTTCTGTCTTCAACATGACTTCCCTTCAAATATTTAAACACGTCTATCATGTCCTCTCTTAACCTTCTCTTATGCAGACTAAACATACCCAGCTCCCTAAGCCACCCCTCATAGGGCATGGCTTCCAGACCTTTCACCATTGTGGTCGCCCTTCTCTGGACACACTTCAGCTTGTTGATATCCTTCTTGAATTGAGGTGCCCAGAACCGGACACAGTATTCCAAATGAGGTCTAACCAAAGCAGAATAGAGACCTACCCATTGCTCACACCACAACAAAGTTAGCAAGAAAAGCAGGTAGCAGTAAGAAGAAACCAGTGGTGTTAGCAATGAAGAATTAATCTGGACCTGAGCCTTCGTATTTGAACCATTACCTCCCTTGATCTAGACACCATACTCCTACTGATGCAACCAAGAATTGCATTAGCTTTCTTGGCTGCCACATCACACTGCTGACTCATGTTTAGCTTGTGATCTACCAAGACTCCTAGATCCCCTTCACACATACTGTTATCCAGCCACGTGTCCCCCATCCTATATTTGTGCATTCCATTTTTTCTGCCTAAGTGCAAGAAACTACATTTCTGTCTGTTGAAATTCATTTTGTTAGCTTTGGTCCAGCTCTCTAATCTGTCAAGGTCATTTTGAATTTTGATCCTTTCCTCTGGTGTATTAGCAACCCCTCTCAATTTGGTGTCATCTGCAAATTTGGTCAGCATGCTCGCTACTCCTTCATCCAAGTCATTAATAAAGATGTTGAATAGCACTGGGCCCAGGACAGAACCCTGTGGCACTCTACTGGTCACTTCTCTCCAGGATGAAAAGCAGACATTGGTGAGCTCCCTTTGGGTTGGTGAACCAATTACAAATCCACCTAACAGTAACCCTCTCCAGCCTGCATTTTACTAGCTTCTTTGCAAGAATGTCATGAGGAATTTTGTCAAAGGCCTTACTGAAATCAAGATATGCTAAATCCTCAGCATTCCCTTCATCTATCAAGCTCATAACTCTATTGTAAAAAGAGATAAGATTAGTCTGGTATGACTTATTTCTGAGAAATCCATGTTGACTTTTAGTGATTACAGCATTGCTTTCTAAGTAATTACAAACTGATTGTTTAATGATCTGCTCTAGGATCTTTTCTAGTACTGATGTCAGGCTGAATGGGCAATAATTATTTGGGTCGTCTTTTTTTCACTTCTTGAAGATGGGAGAAGTCCCAAGAGAAGTCTTGGGACTTCTCCAAGAGTTCTCAAACATTATTGTAAGTGGTTCTGAAATGACTTCTGCCAGTTCTTTTAATATCCTTGGATGTAATTCATCTGGCCCTGGAGACTTGAATTCATCTAGTTAAGCCAGGTATTCCCATACTACTTCTCTACCTATGCTGTGCTGCATTTCCCCCCTTTCCTCACCTACTCCCTACCCACCAGGTTGAGTATTTCTATCCTTTTAGGAGAAAACTGAGGCAAAGAAGGTGTTGAGTAGTTCTGCCGTCTCTCTTCCACCTGTTAGTAATTGATCATCTTCTCCGTGCAATGACTCTATCATTTCCTTGTTTTTCCTTTTGCTGTGGACATATCTAAAAAAGCCCTTTCTATTGTTTTTAATATCTCTAGCAAGCCTGAGTTCATTCTGCGCTTTAGCTTTTCTGACTTTCTCTCTACATATCCTGGCTATTTGCTTGAATTCCTCTTTGGTGGTTTCACCATCCTTTCACCAATCTTCCAGTGTTTCTTTTAACATTTAGGTCAGCTGAGAGTTCTTTCATCAACCATTCTGGTTTCTTTAGACACTTGCCATTTTTCCTCCTTATTGGCACAGTTTTAAATTGTGCCTTCAGTATCTCACTTTTAAGAAACTCCCATCCATCATGAATTCCTTTCTCTTTCAGTATTCTTGACCACAAGATTTTGGTGAGTAACTCCCTAAGTTTACAGAAATCAGCTTTTTTAAAGTCTAAAATGCTTGTCTGGCTACATTTGGCTTCTCCTTCCCACTGAATGACAAATTCCAATAGAGCATCGTCACTCCCCCCTAAGGATCCCACCACCTCCACCTCATCAACAAGATCATCCTTGTTGGTCAGGATCAGATCTAAAATAGTTGATACCCTTATCACCTTTTTGAATGTGTGGTCATCTGCTCCAGGAAAGCCTCATCCAAGTCCTCAGGCTGGCCCAGAGGCCTGTAGCAAACCCCCACAACCACATCCCTATTGTTTCTCACTTCCTTAATTCTTACCCAGATGCTCTCGACTTGCCTTCCTAGATTTAAGTCATGGATCTCTTCACAGGTGAAATCATCCTTGACATATAAGGCTACTCCTCCTCCTTTCTTGTTCAGTCTATTTCTGCAAAATAGGTTATACGCCACTATTCCTACATTCCAATCATGAGACTCATCCCACCAGGTTTCAGTGATGTCTATTAAATCATATTTATTTTGTTGTATTAAGAGTTTGAGTTCATCTTGCTTGTTTTCCATGCTCTGTGCATTAGTGTAGAGACATTTAAGACCATCAAGAATGATGCAACAGGAAACTAACAACCACCAGGACCATCTTTATATCCATATGCACCCACACTTCAGATGATACAAGTGGGCATCCTATTTGTAGATTTTTATATAGTTAATCTTTTTTATTTTTTTAAAATGAGAAAAAAAATTGAAACACATTCCCATGTATTTTATCAATCCATGTCCCAGCAATACAAACCAGATTTTTTTTTTTTTTGAGGTGGAAGGAATCTGTATGGTTTTGTAGTTGCATGCACATGTATGATGCATGTGTGTTATATTTTTATCAATATATTAAACACATATATAGAATTCCTGAAATTCTTTTAGGCAAGAGGCTACACAGACAAATATATTTCTCATTATTCAAAGTCTTACTTCTCATTTATTGTTCTACGTATAGTCATGCATGCAATATAATAGTTTTAATAATTCAAAAATTTCAAAAAATCTGATGGAATGTTGAAACAGATCAGTAGGAACGCTGAAACAGACTAGTGAAATGCTATGTACACAAGACATAATTAGTCATGATACCAAAGTGAGCAGATTGCTGTTCTTGTATTCAAGAATCATTGTCAGTCAACACACAGATAGAAGTGTGTGCTGCCCCTCCAGCACATGTTCATATCTAGCTCCATCACTCTTCTTAGGTGGACAGCAATGAGTCTGGGAAGGAGCACTTCCACTGTGTATGGAGGCTTTCCACATGATCAGGAACCTTTAAAAAAAGTCATGGCTCCCTATCATGTGAAGAATCTCCATTCATAGCAAAGGCTTTTCCATTCCATCATCACTTACCACAAGTGATAGGAATATGACTAGCATGCTTCTTTTTTTGTGTGTTAACACAAAGTCTGTATAGGTCATAAAGTTTTGAGGAATGGTATAAAAGGTTGGAAAGGTAAACTCCAGAGTTACTTTGCAAGACCCTTTCAAACAAACTAAATCCCCCTATGAAATTGGAGTTCAGCTCTGCAGGACTTCATGTGCATGCCAGAGTCCTACACATGGACCTAGCCATGGAGATAGAGGCCATTTTCACACTACACTTTTATTGTGCTATTATTCCACTTTCAACATCCCGTGGAACTCCGGGGTTTGTGGCTTACTGAAGCCAAAGATCTCTCTGGCTGAGAATTCTAAATGCCCCTCCCTAAACTGCAAACCCCAGAATTCCACAGGATGTTCAAAGGAGAAGAGCACTGTAACAGTGTAGTGTGGAAATGTCCATAAGGTGAGAAGCATATAACAAAGTAATTTAATGTGGCTGTAAACATTTGTTTCTATATAAGTTATCTAAAAATGAAGATAATTTTTAAAAAGAAAAGGGACCACAGTAGGAAGGACTTGAATAGCATGTTGGGACTGAGAAATGTTTCTACTGGAAAAAGAACACTGAATAAAAAGAATTCGATATTGAGAAAAGAAAGTGTTTAGCTAGAATTATTAAAAAGAGAAAACTAATTGAAAGTTGAGGAGGGAAGGTGATATATAGAGACAGTTGTTCTTAGAGAGTGTGTTTTTCTTTGTATAAATCACAACCAACAGGTTTAGAAATGTTAAGAAAGGAATAATCTGTTAGAATGGAGTAGAGTAAAAATGGGCTAATTGCATTCTGTTTAATTTAAAACTGCCTGATGATATGTTTGGGAAAAAAACTGTATCAAATTTGCTGTAGCAGAAAAGATTTATATTACAACTATTTAGTGAACATCTGTTTATGTGATTTTTGCTTTTTAAGTTTTATTTTTTAAAAAATTATATAAATAAATCCTCATATCTCCTCTCCCTATTTACCTACAGTATGCATTCACCTTTCCCCTCACATTCCTGCATGTTTTCAAAATGAAATAAAATATACAAGTAAATAAAAATAAATTAAATATAAAATGCTGGTAAATAATACCAGTAGGACAAAAGTCAGAAAGGCTAAAACTCAGAATGAGTTCAGGCTTGCTTAAGAGGTTAAAAATAAGGGGGAAAAATAGCTATGCTCACGTTAAAAAAATAAGTTATGTTCAGAACAAGAAAACAGCAGGGTCACTGTGCAGAAACCTGAGCTGTTTAACACCGTCTTTTCCTCAGTCTTCTCCCAAAAGAAAAACAGTGCGCTAACTGGTAAAAATAGACTTAAGTCATACAGTAAGAGGACTTCTTCCTGGAATAGACCAAAGAAATACCTGGCTACATTAAATGAATACAGTTCTTCCAGGACAAGATGAACAGAATTCAAGAGGACTGAAGGAACTTGCAGATGTAATCTCAGACGCACTGTCAATAGTCTTTGAGAATTTATGGAAAACAGATAGGCCCCTGGAGATTAAAAAGGGCAAACGTTGTTCCTATCTTCAGAAAAGATGAAAAAGAGGACCCAGGCAACTACTAACCATTCAAGTGACATTGATACCAAGAAACGTTCTGGGATTGATAATTAAGCAGTCAGTACACACGTAGAAAGGTATGCTGTGTTTACTAAGAGCCAGGATGATCTCTCAAAAGCAAGTTGTGGCAAACCAATCTTATCCTTTTTGGGATGGGAAGAGAAAGCAGCCCATGGGATGCAGGCCTTGAAGCATTGCAGAGATTTTTTTTAGATTTATTTTTATTATTTTATCAAATATACACATACAAAAAAATCTACAAAAGAAGGACATATACAAAATGAATCTCTCTCTCTCTCTCTCTCTCTAATATAAAGTTACCGACAATAACAATGATAATAATACATATACATATGGCCATAAATATATAAATCTAATTAGAAGAGAAGAAAGAAAGAAAATTCCCCCTTTAATGAGGTTTCAGCCTCGGCTGATAGTTATTAAAAGTTATCCTTTCCTTAATTAGAAAGAAAAGAAATAAGAGATTTAGAAAAAAATTAGAAAAAAACTAAAAATCAGAGATAGTAATAACATTAACAATATTAACATTAAGAATATTAACACTTGCTAAATTAACAATTACTAAATTAACTCTAATGTTATAATTATGTGCAACAGCATTCCATTCCTTTTTATCAGAACTTAAGTCATCGGCAAACTTTGTTTTTAAAAAAGACACAAAATTCCCCCCTCACCCTAATATATAAACATCCAAGAAAATCATGTATATCATTGTGTTCTCTTTGAGCAGTTCCCAAACTTTACCAAATTTGCTGTAAGCCTTATTCTCCAACATATAAGTAAATTTATCAATTTCTGCACACTCCAATAATTTTCCCAACCATTCTTCCTTGGTGGGGATGGTAGCCATTCTCCAATGTCTGGCAAGAGCTATGTGGGCTGCCATTATCATATGCCAAACCAATCTACCAATCTTTCCATCTTTCTTTTTGTCAAATTTGAAAATCCCTAATAAAAAATGTAGGCATTAGATCAATTTTAATCTTCAAAATTTTCTGTAGTTTAGGCTGAATTATAAACCAATTTTTTAAACTGTATTGCATCCCCACCACATATGAAAGAAAGTACCTATTCCTTTGCCATACTTCCAACATTGATTCTTGGTATTTTTATAAATTTTGGCAATTCTGTCAGGTGAAAGATGACACCTGTACATCATTTTCAGGGAATTTTCTTGCAGATTATAAGATCTTGTGTACGTAATGTTACATTTCCATATCACTTCCAAATCTTCCATAAGAATATTATGGCCTAGATATTTAATCCATATTGTCATACAGTCTAACTGCTTCATCTGCCAAATTAACTTAAAATTAAGCAATATTCTATACAGCCTGGTGAGTAAATACTTCTCTACTTTTAGCAGGTGGTCTTCAAATTCAGTTCTTAATTCTGCCCTACTGGCTATTATATCCAATTTAAATCTTTCTTTAATTTGTAAGTATGGGAAACACTGTATTTGATTTCCTTTTTCCCATAGCTATTGTTTATCTTTCAATTGAATGGAATCCCCAGTTTGTTTTAACGAATATTTATAAGTGGTCCACTCCCCATGTCTTCATAATCCTGTTACAGAAAGTGTCCAAGATGGCAACTTAGGACCAAGTAGCAATTTATATCTCTCCCAAACACTATGTAAGGCCTTCCATATGATATGATTACAAAATGATTTCTGTACTTTGGCCTTATTATACAATAAGAAAGTATCCCAACCAAAATGTAGATCATGGCGTACTATTGATAGAAGTTTTCAATAATCTAACAAAATCCAGGGTCTCATCTAAACTAAACAGGCAGCATCATAATATAAATTTATATCTGGTACAACAAAACACCCTCAGTTGTTGGTTTATATTTCATTCCTGTTTTCCTCCTTCCATGTACATTTAGATAAATCCTTTTTACACTCATCAAACCAAATTTTAGGAATCTCCACCAGAATAATTTGAAATCGAAATAAAATATTTGGGAAAACACTCATTTTGATAGTAGATATTCTACCCAAAGATGGACAGATCCATCATTTCCAAATCTCTAATTTTTTCTGTGTCTGCTTCCAAACTTCAAAATGATTATTTTAGAACAGATGGTTATTGTTATTTGTAAACTGAATTTCCAGATATTTAACTTTGTTTATGCACTGGACCCCAGACTTCTTTTCAAACAAGTTTTTTTTCCTGGGATTTGAGGTTCTTCATAAGAGTTTTCATTTTAAGTTTATTAATCTTAAAACTAGCCAACTAACCAAATTTATTTAATTTCCCATTTAATTTACCAATTTTGGCGTATTGGCTCTTCTTAGAAAAGGACCACATCAATGGTGAATGCCTTAATTTTATATTTTATATTCCTTTTTACTGATCTTCACTCCTCATATAAATTCTGGTTTCCTTATGTTCCTGGGAAGAACTTCCAAAACCAAAATGAACAATAACAGTGACAAGGGATATCCTTGTCTTGTCACTTTTCAGTTTTAATGTTCTCTGTCATGTCACCATTGATGACTAGATGAGCCTTTTGTTCATCATAGATGGCTTTAATCCAGATTTGGAAGTTCTCTCCAAATTTCATATATTCAAACACTCTTATAAGGAATCCCCCAATTAATGTTGTTGAAGGCTTTCTGCACATCAAGGAATATCAATGTACCCTTTTTCTCATTATGAGATTCATAATGTTCTAGAACATTAAGTAGTATTCTCACATTATTTCACATTTTTCTTCTGGGGATGAAGCCACCATGGTCTTCATGAATATAGTTGAGAAGAATCCTTTTTAATCAATTAGCCAAAATTGATGTGAAGATTTTATAATCTTGGTTAAAGAAACACTTCAGCCTGAAGTCTTTACAAGATGGACATCCAGAATTCTTCAGTATTAGAGTAATATTAGCCTACTTCCAAGATTGTACCAGTGTCGATTATCATGTTCATCATTCTTTGCACAGGTTTTAAAATTTGATCGTTAAAATGTTTGTAGTATATACTATAAATCCATCCAGTGCTGGTGCTTTTCTTAATTTAGATCTGTCAATTGTATCACTTAATTATGGAATTGTAATTGGCTTGTTCAATGTTTCTCGGTGTTCATACTTATCAAATATGCAGATGACACCAAATGGGAGGGGTACCAAATACGTTGGAGGTCAAGAACAGAATTCAAAATCAGCTTGACAAGTTGGATAGCTGCACCAAAATTAGCAAAATGAATTTCAACAGGGATAAAAGTAAGGTATTACACCTGGTTAAAAAAAATAGTATCCACAAATATAGGATGAGTGACACCTGCCTTCAGAGCAGTACATGAGAGAAAACTCTAGGGGCCTTAGTAGACCACAAGGTAAACATGAGTTTAACATGTGATGTAAGGGCAAAAAAAGAAGAAAAAAACAACCCAGTGCAGTTCTGGGCTGCATCAGCAGGAGTACAGTGTCCAGACTGAGGGGAATAACAGTACAGCCTTATTCTGCTTTAGTTAGACCTCACACAAAATACTATCTCTAGTTCTTGGCACCAGAGTTCTAGAAGGATGTCAACAAGCTGGAACATATGCACAGAAGGGTGACCAAGGCCATTTCTGCACGGGGCGAGGGAATCGCCCCGTGCCGCTACTTACCGGACTTCTTGGTTCCCTGGTCCAGTCCATGCTGCTCCAGAGCAGTTCATGCTTGTCGCTCCGCACTGCTCCGGGGATGAAAATGGTGGCTTCCGGTTGGTTGAGTTTCTCGATCAACTGCTGAAGCTCGCCAACCTAAAGCCCGCCCCTGGCAGATCGCAGGCTCGCACTGGAGCGAGCCTGCAAATCTGCACCGGAAAGAGGGTACGGAATGGCGAGCTCTGTGCTTTTGAAAGACCTGTTTTAAGCGGTCTTTCAAAAGCACGCTTGACCACCACCTGGGGTCGTTCCGGAGCGGGCTGAGGTGCGGATCTATGTTAAGTAGGTCCGACCCAGTCCACTCCCAGGTGCAGACGTCCTTCCTGGAGGACGCTCTGCACCGTTTCTATTAGCCCATGCAGAAATGGCCCAAGATGATCAAAGATCTGGAAATCAAGACTTATAAAGAACAACCTGGAGAAGAGAAGATTGAGAGGTGGCATGATAGTTTTCTTCAAACATATCAAGTGATGGGAAATGGATCTAGTTGGCTTCTGCAGCTCCAGAGTCTAGATCACAAACTGATGGATTCAAATTACAAGAAAAGAGTTTCCACCTAAACATTTGGAAAAGTTTTTTCTGATAAGTCAGAAAGAAATGGGAGCAGAAACAGGTACCTGGCTTTGAACCCTTCTTTCCTTCCATCTGTCTTTCCAGATGGAAGCTAGAATTGTCAGTCACAAAACTGCAGGCTTTCTTCTCTTTTCTGCTCTGCCTCTTTGATCTCTTCCTTATTTGAACAGTTTGGAGGAAAATATATTAGCTTCTGATGCCATACTGTTTATGTTTCTATGTTCCTCCACAGCTCAAATCACTCCCAAGACTTCAGAAGGAAACAACATCAGTGTGGACAGGCTTGGAACACACCTGTTTTTCTGTGAACAAATATTGAATCTCTCTAAAGCAGCCTCCTTTGTTTTGAGTTTTGTCCAAAGTGAATGAGCACCCTTCTCTGAGCAGTAGAGGTTGCAATAAAACTATCAGGAAACAGCTCTCTTTCTCATACTCACCTTTTACACTTTTCTCTGGCCACTGTTAGAAAGAGACGCTGGACTAGATGGACATTTGATTTTATCCAGCAGAGTTCTTATCATGTTCCAGCAGCAGTTCACAGAATTTGAAGGTACCCCAAAAAACCCTACCAGTGAAGGAGTCCACATTTAGAGACCATATAGGCCATCCAACCTCTGCTTACAGTCATCCAAAGAACAGTCCACCTTCCTCTGAAGCAGTCTGTTTCACTGTTGAACAGCTCTTATTGTCAGGAAGTTTTTTCTGATGTTTAGATGGAAACCTTTTTTTTCTTGTAACATGAATCGTTTGGTTCATGCCCTAGTTTCTTAACTTGCAGAAAATAAACTTGCTCCACCTTCTATATGATAGCACTTCAGATATTTAAAGATGTCTATTTCTTTTTTGCCCAGTCTAACCGTGCACAGCCCCCCCCCAACTGTTCCTCATAGAAAGTGGCTTCTAGGCTTTGAACTACCTTAGTTACCCTCCTTTCGACATATTCTAGCTTATTGGTGACCTTCTTAACCTGTTATGTTCATAGCACTCCAGCTATGGTCTGACGAAAGCAGAATAAAGTGGTACTATTACTTCCCTTGATAGTTTTGTTTAGTTAGTTCAGTGCAAAACAGTCTCCTCCAACTTGATGCTCTCCAGCTATGTTGGAAGCAAGGCAACACCTCCCACAATGCCAAGAAAGGCCATTTCCACACCGGGCTTCTGTAATAGTGCAGAGCGACCTCTCACGGAGGACTTCTACACCGTAGAGTGGACTGGCGTGGACTACTTTTTGTAGTTCCACATCAGAATCCACTCAGGAGCAGCCGGAACTAGCTGCGCTGCGTGTTTTTTAAAAACCTCTTTTTAGAGGTTTTTAAAAAGCACGGAGCGTGCAGCCCCGTGCCGCTCCATCACCCGACGCGGATTTGCAGGCGCGCGCAAGTCCGTGCCTGCAGATCTGCCGGGGGTGGGCTTCCAGCTGGTGAGCTTCTCCAGTTGGTGGAGAGCCTCCACCAACTGGAAGCCGCCATTTGGGACACCAGAGGACTACAGAGCAGCGAGCTTGCACTGCTCCATGTCGCGACGGACTTACCCGGCTGCCGGTAAGCTCTGTTTTTGGGCATTTTCACCCGTTTTCCCCCCACACATGTAGAAAGGGCCAAAGCTACAAGGTAGGATGGTTCTGAATAGTCTACTTTTCTCAGAAGAAACATTTTCAGAAGACCAAATAGTGTAACTACTATTCTTTTTCACTTTATTTTTTTTAACTGAGACAAATTTTAATGTGAAATTTAGGTATCTATATAGTCAATTAAAAACATAATGCTAATTTAAGTGAAATTGAAGGAAATTCTTAGACGTCTTGATTTAAGTGGGAAGCTAAAGAAGCTAAGCAACACAAATGAACTCTTTTCATTCCCAGGAATCCTTTTCCCTTGTGAACCTGTTCATTTTGCCAACAGCTTTCTTTTTCCCAGCAGGAGTCACTATTAACCAAAGCTGTACTTCCTTTTTTTTTTCCCCCAGACATTCATTTTATAATGTATATTTGCAAATACTTTTTGAAGTCCAGGTTTGATAAACTTCAAAGGAAGCCCTCTGTGCCTAGGGAAAAAAAGGAAAGTGCACATTGAAGAAATAGTGCTACTACAATAAGGTTGCTGTCAGCCAAAAGTACAAAAAGGCCACACTCTGGCTAAATATATAACTTGCAACATTACTTTAAGCAAAGGTAAGAGTTACAGAGAAGACTAAAACAAAACTAGTTCTTGGGAAAAAAATACTGTGATTTCATCAACAAAATAAAAGACAGTTTTTAACTGATTTTGCCTCCATCTCTGTCAAATACAATTGAGAGAGAAATTTGTTTGGTTTACGTATTAATGCAAATCTACCATCTGTGCTTCTCAAACTGATACACAACCAAAACATATTAATGTATACAAATTTTCCAGTGTAGTTCCATGGTCAAAAATATGTACAAAATATATATATCCCTTCCATTGAAATACCATTGGCTCTCAACTTCCACAGGTTTTACCTCCACAGTTTTGCTTATTCACAAGTTTGTAGCTAGGCCATTGGTGGAAAATGAGACGGGGGAAAGATGAAGAGCAGAAGCAGGAGGATTGGGGCAAGAAGGATGAATCTCCACCAGCAGCAGTGGCTGTTGCTAAAATCAGTAGGTATAGAGAGGCTTGGAAAAATCTGGCAGAGGCATCATGGTGCCAAGGTGGGAAAAAGAGGCCCAGGTCAGGAAAAGGAGTCTGCATTAGGCACATTTGGGTGGGAGAACTTAAGATATTCATGCTTTTTTTTCCTACTTTCACCATGATCCTACACCCCTAACCCCCATGAAAGTTGAGAGTCAACTATATAAGAATAAGTGATGTACCATTGCGGATGTTTTGTTGGAAGATGCGAAATAGATCATTTTCTATGACTTGTATTCCATACCACATTTCTTACAATATAATATGGGGAGTTTCTGAAAATGAATTCCAGAAATAACATTTTTAGAGTTTGCTATTGCTTTTCCATCCTTCTGTTCATTTGTCCCTCGACACAAACCCCGGCTTACTGATGCATCCAAATGTCCGTGTGTTAGGAATGAAAAAAATATTTTAAAAGATTTCTAAAAAAATAATTGAAAAATGTGTTTCTTGAGTGCAAAGAAATTTGAAGAGAGGAATCCATTGCTGACTTGAATTTTGACAATTATGCAGAACAAGTCCTGAACTACAATCATGGAGTTTTTCTGAAGAAAACAGCATTTTCAATAGATAAATATTATTTTCTGTCCAGAAAATATTTTTCTCTTTGAGCAGAATTAGTTCCAAATTGTGAATAGTCTTTAAAAATGTGCAGTTTTCAAGGATTTTCCTTCATGAGGAAAAAACAATAAAAATTACTCATGGGTTCCTCTGAGAACAAAATTTAGCGTAGAATTCTATTGCTGCTGTGGGTATTGGTGAAACATACTGCAAAAGGCAATCTTATGCAATGAAAGGAATCATCATTAACAATTTTCTTTTTAGTTGTGTGTTTCACCCACATGCATAAACTACATGAGTAGGCTACAGAAAGTCCAGAAAACAAAATGATCAGGATAGCAGATTACTACTAGTGGCTAAGGATCTTTCCACACTACATAGCTATTGTACTATGATTCTACTTTAACTGCCATGATTCTATTCTATGGAATCATGGGATTTGCAGTTTATGGAGATATATTTAGAATTCTCAGCCAGAGAGCTCTAGTACCTCCCAAGATTCCAAACCCCAGGATTCCATAGGAGGCAGCCATAACAGTTAAGGTAGAATCATAGAGCAATAGCTATGTAGTGTGGAAAGGCCCTGAATCACCACCTTCAAACAAGACAAGGTAATCAGGGCCCCAAATCCCCAGCAGAATTTGGATGGTGCTATTTGTATGTATGTGCTTTCAAATTGCCCGTCAACTTATAGGAACCCCATTTACTTCATAATGTTTTATTTGGCAAGGAATACTCAGAGGTGGCTTAGACAGTTTCTTCTTCTCAAATATAGCCTAGAGATCTGGTATTCATTGGCAGTCTCCCATCCCACTAGTAACCAAGACTGACCCTGCTTAACAGACAGGATCCCGTACCTTTAGGGTGTATTGCAATAACAATCTTTGCAAAGAATATCCTTCTATTTTATCTTGCATTAGATTATCGGTTTGCCTCAGTACTAAGCAAACTTCTAGGCATTAATGTTTCCCAGGAAATGTATGATCCATTGAAAGTTAAGCACTCACTGAGGTACTTCTAACCAGGGAGTTATTCATGTGCTTAAATCTTCAACTGAGTTTATCAGTTATGGTCATCATTGTCACTTTGGAAGGTGACAATACAATAAATATCTTGTGGAGATGTTCCTTCTATTTTATTTTGCATTATGTTGTTGCCTTGCCCCAATACACTTATAGACATTAAAGTTTCCATGGAAACACATGATATATTAGAAGTTAAGCACTGTTTGTGATAGGTTTAACAGAGTGGTACATTTAAGCATATATGTGCTTAAATCTCCCACTGACTTTATTGGCTGTGCTCACCACAATCAACTTCCAGACTTGTATTCTTAGCTGGATATAAAGTATCCCCAAGTGGGTTCTGTGTACATGGGTCCTTTTTCCAATTTGAAATAGCATTTTAGAAATGCAAACTTTTGCTTAAAAATCTGTTGATCAGCTGCTCAAGAAAAGAAGTGGGATGCTGGAGACAATTCTCATCAAACCATTTATCAGTGGGATTTTCGCTCGTTTAAAAGAGCTCTACATGTGTAGCCCTAGCTGCTTTATATCAACTGTGCCGGACTGAAGTATTCAGCTTTGACTGCCTCATACACATTACTAATAACAGTTAGCAACATACAGTAAACACAAAACAGTCTTTAAAGAACCCTAAAACAATATTGATTGAATTTGTGTCTCGTGAATTCAGGGACTTACAAATAAGTATATTCATGATTTCCAAATATATTGATTTAATGAATTGGTCTAATTAAGCTAATTATTTCACTGGCAATGCCATCAGGCAACCTGCTATAATGAATTTTAGCCACTGAAAATGCTAAAGTTCACAGCATATAGTGGATCGATGAAACACAGTTAGAGGTAGCAGGCAGTAAATCAACCAACAGAGCTAGAAAAGAAAAATCTACTTTTAACTACTCACCACATTTCAAAGTTATATGGTGAATCATAAATGGTTCTGGGATTTGATAAATTGTGTCTGATATTTTAGCTGGATTGTCTACTGACATGAAGCCAGCAAGGAGCTCCTAGATGCTCTGCTGTGAGCTTAATTGCTTTCCATAATGTCTAGTCACCTATATCAGATTAGTGACCTTCAGCAAGTAAAATAATTTCAGATTACTACATTTAAGCTGAAACCTAATTGCAAAGATGCTAATTACAGAAAATGAGAAAGAAAAATCAAAGCCTAATTTTCAAACAAACTAAAATTTCAATTTCACCAACATTGCTTTTTAAAGATATGTTGGCCCATGATACAGATATTAGTTTCTGCGCTGGTGAGCTTTATTGCATGACAGTATAAACAAGTAAGAATGCATAATGTTAATCAGTTCCCTTCTTCAAAAAAAAATAAAATAAAAGAAGCACTGTAAATTATTTCCGAATGCCTTCTCTATTCAATATAATTTAAGGACTATGAAGAGTACCAAAAACACTAAGTTGCACACAATCTAAATACATTATGTGCTACAGTGATAATTCTACCATACTTCAATGTTATCATTAGAATTAATCAGATATTGCTTCTAGAATTCAAGCATACCAATCTAGAGAGAGATAACCACTATGGTGCAATGGTTTGAGCATTGGGCTATTACTATGGAGACCAGAGGTTGAATCATTGCTCAACTATGGAAATCCACTGGGTGACCTTGACCAAGTTAGATTCTCTAAGCCTGAGAGGAAGGCAAATGCACCCTTGGAACAAATCTTGCCAAGATAGGTTCACGTTAGGGTCGCCATAACTGGGAAATAATTTGGAGGCAAACAACAACAATACACTAGAGAGATTCCGACTAGTATCTATTACCCAGTTTTCTAGAATAAAATGTGTCTACCAAGATGAGACAAACAGAAGAATTCTCTCTCCTTTTCCTTCTATTATTTAGCAGCTGGAAAAGATTTTAAAAAAACAAAGCACCATTTTTTCATCCCAAATGTATAGCAAAGTAATGAAAACTAATTAGTCTGAGGTACAGAGAGAAAGAGGGAGATGAAGGAAGCGTAAATGCACAGTCATGCACATCACAATGTTATGACAAGGATGCAGAATATTATTATATGATTATCCTTTAGTTTCCTGACTACAAGTAAGTCAGTTAAGGAATTGTGTTACTTCCTTGCATTTTTAAAAAACAGAATTTGGGTTCTATGACATGAATTATGTAAACTGACTGTTTTGGAAAGCATCCCATTGAGCAACTTCCTTTTTAATTTAGCTTGACTTGCAAAACCTAAGGAAATTTTAAATTGAACCAAGGCAGCTATGTAAAAAAGTTTTAACTTAACAGATTGGTTGCTTTCATCTGTGTAGAGTCACACAGCTACAGCCTTACAAACCTAGGCTAACTTTCTTCTCTCTGCTGTAATTAGTGCTATAAACACACATGGAGAGAAGAAAATTAACCCTGTCTTTATAAATCATGGACAAGATGAGCCATTATGTTGAATATCTTGTAAAACAAGGCTCCACGTATGGGGCCTTTTATTATGATTTCCCAAGGCAGAAAAGCACTATGCTCGCTCAAAAGAAAGGAAATGATCCTGCTTGCCCAAGCAGCAAGAACAAACTGAGAACTCCTTCTCCTGGCCATATTGGGCATGGGAAAAGACAGAAGGAAAGATTAGTCCTGTTCACCTGTTGCCCTGTAAAAATAACCAGGGAAATGAAATAGTTACACCCCTGTGGTAAGTTTTCCACTAAAAAGTGTTGGGTAACTGACTAATTAATGTTTCCCATATTTTCCAATACTTTGCTGAGTTTCTTCTCTTCTATGTGATACTGACAATCTCAGATTCAGAAAAGGTACATACAGGTGACCTTCCTTCTCCACATGAACTAGTGAGTGGTTTTGTGCAAGTTTTATTTCAGAAATTCCAGCCTGCATTTAGCCAGTTTTACAAGTCCATTCCCACAAAGTTGTGAAGGATAGATATTTTCTCCTTCCTGTCATAGCAGATCTACAAACAGAAAATTATGTATGGATATGAAATACTAACCCTGGATTGGAGCATGCATGATTTTAGAGTCTTCCCAACTATTATTTTCATGACAGTATCAGCAAAAATGCTTACTATTCTCATGGATGGGATGTGCATAACAAGTAGGGCTATATACTACAAGTGCCTCTCAGTGTCCAGATCTTACAACTTCCAGAATCCCCATGGGTTAGTTGTCCATGTTGGCTACTCTGGGGTTTGAAGCGCCCCAAAAAGTTATTTTTCCTAGTTCTGACATGGGTACCCATACAATCGAGTAGGTAACTGTGGAGGGTTGATTTTGTGCTCCAGGACCGTTTGGCAGCTATTTGAGGCTAGACATCCACTTATGCTTCTGAAAATTCAGGGAGGATGTTAAATAGTATTGGGAAGGGAGACTGCAAAAGACGAAGTGCCACTCTCGGAGGCTTAGAAGGAGTCAATCTTTTCTCCTTCTTTGACTAATAAAAGAGAATTCTGCAAAAAATGAGGGCTATAACGGCTATGGCACCTGGAAGTCCACTTTGACCACTCCTACTGTTGATTTTTTTCTAAAGAGCTAGGCTATCCTTTGCTGAGGGAGCCATGACTTCCATGGCAATGAATAGCTTTTGCCTTCTCTTGTTGTCAGGAACTGAATCCATACGCGTAAATAGTACAGTGCATAAACACTATTTGTTAGGAGTAAGATACATCGTACAAGACTTCGGTGAGGAGACTACAGTTCAAAAGCAAAAGCCATTGCTTTAGAATCCTGCTTTCCCCCTCCCTTTTCCAAGAGACCTTGAAGCTGTGAGAGCCAGGCAGAGCTTATCAGTGCATTCTTAGCTATTGTTTATCTAACAGTCTCTGGTTCCTAGGCTTCTTGGTCACAAGTAAGCTGCTACTTATGCTGGACTATATATCCCATTACTATAATATGGAGGGCATTCCGACATCTTGTAGAGATAAATGAAAGGAGTGGGTTGAATCTACTCTCTGCCTCTGGTGAAACCATTAAGTCGCAAGTCCTGTAAGTAGCTTCCATATCCTATATACTAATATAGCAAACTCCTCTCAATCTCTGGATACTTACATAGCCAAAATGGCACTATCTATGCAAATGAGCATCAGCAAACTTGCAAGAATAATACAAAAAAAAACTTAAGGAAGATTTACCCAAAAGAAGGAAGCACTCCAGAACAGTTTGATGAGGACTGAGGGTGCCCAGTCATGACAAAAAGTTGAATGGTTGTTGTAAAAGGGAGCAAATGGGGGGAAAGAATGCCATATGCTAGGAAAAGGCATGACAGGCTTGTTAGAATTGTGAACTGCTGCTGTCCAAATGGCAACATTTTCTTCCAAGTCTCATTTTGAATGCCAATGTGTTTGGATCTGTTCTTTTCATAAACAGCTATTTCAACCAAAATCAACATTTTAAAAACAGCTTCAGTTCAATCAGGCTAAATAAAACAAAAATATAGGTTTGTGTCCATCTCATAGCCATCTGAGGCAGCCCCTCTGAGAGTTGTCTATAATCTTCAAGACTACAGGATGAGATTCAAGAATATCATAAAAGAACCAACAACATTTAGTTTCTCTAGTTCTCCTGAGTGATGACATTTATCACTGAACCATGACATTTATCACTGAACCTGTCAGAGGGATAGAATTCTAGAAAGTCAGCAAATACTTTGAGGGTTTGAATGATACTGGTGAGTCTCCCACTCACAAAAAACAGATCCTAAAAACATTACTTTTTAGGACCACAATTCCCATGGCAATCTAGACATGTTGGGAGTTGTAGTCTAGCAAATGACATTTCTAAGCACTAGCCAATACAGAAATTGCACATACATCATGGTGAGACCTGAATCCACATAGATTCATTCCACTCACCTTACTCCATATCTAAGATTTCTGGCTGCTTGTTCAGTGTGTGGATCACCTCTGTATGAATGTCATTCAAAGACAAGGAACCTAGTTTCTGTTCATTTGTAAGAGAGACCAGGTCAGAAGCAGCCAAATAGATCTGAAAATTGAACACGTGTTTTGAATATAGAAAGTACTTGATTTTAAATGAACTTGCTATTAATTTTTTTTCTTTTTTTTGCTAAAGAAGCTCCAAAAGAAATGAAATTGCATTCTGTTTCAGCCTGCATTTATTTAGATGCCACATTTTAAGTGAAATATCTTAAAGCACTTAATCCTTTCTATAAAAGATTTCACTTAGATCACCATTAAATATTCCCATCATTTCTCTAATTAGCTAATTTTATGGAGAAGGACTAAAGATGAATACTTAACTCTCTATGCAACCCCCTAGAAAAAGAAAAAGCTCAATTTATCTCTGTACCATGAAAATTCCAGATCATGTCTGAGAGCATCCTGATTGAAATTCACAGGGCAAAGATGACAGACTGTATGGCTTTGCTGCCAGATGATTCACTCAGCATCTTTATCAAAGAGACAGAACAGGGAAAGAACTTCACTTCATGTCAGAGCTCTGCGTTTCGGCCTAAGAAAAGACAAACAAGACCTTGCCACTAATACTTGTGTCTTTCATCACATAAACACAGTAAAAGCTCCTTTTATTCTAATTCTTTCTCAAATGCAAGCTTTGTTATTGAATACTAATTACCAATTCTACTTCTCTTTTTTCTAAAAAAAAATAGAGTTAAAAATGATTTGCACACAAGCAAATGTGTTTTCTGAGAGCCAGCATGGTGTAGTGGTTTGAGCATTGAACTATGACCCTGGAGATCAGGGTTCAATTTCCGACTCAACTATGGAAATCCAGTCAGTAACCTTGGGTGGATCACACACTCAGTCCCAGAGAATCTCATGATAGGTTCACCTTAGGGTTGGCTCACCATAAGTCAGAAATCACTTGAAGGCACACAACAAAAAGCAACATGTTTTCCCATTTTCAACCCTTCAAATAAGACATCACAGTTCACGATTAATTTGTGTAGAAAAATGTAGGTATCTTAGTAGAGGGAGCTGAAAAAGTTACATCTCATACCATCAGCTTTCACTATTACTGATTAAGCATTCTTTCCCAATGCAATAAATCAAAATTAACACTTTCTGTGCTCAGACAGTTCCAGAATTTGGAAGTCTATCCATGGTTGAGCTCTGGATAGATTCTGGATGCACTTCAGGACTAAAATGAACAGCATGTTCTCCTTCCTGTGCTGCTATTAATTTATCCAGACTTATGGTGGAAAACTAAAGGTAAGGTGGAGGACAGACGGAGGCTTTGTTCTGTTCAAAATCCTAACAGGCTGTCACCAACAGTCTGGAGATTTTTTTAAAAATGAGCTGATTTTGGCTCATTTTTCCCTCCATAGGGTTTGTTTGCAATTTTTCCTTAGTTTAAAAAAAATCATTCCATTACAGCAATGAGAGGGAATGAAGTTAGATGTGTTCTGAAGTGCATCTAAATTTCATTCATCTTCTCCCTCTATACTCAATTCCATGCCTGCACTATTCCCCTTTAGTGTCATTTTAAAGTCAGACTTCTTAGCTGGAATGAGTGGCCACCATAGAATCTTTATGCAGTAACTGAAAAAGGTAAGGAGGGAGAATTTGATGTTCATGTCTCCTCCAAGTTTGATGCATTAAAAATCTGGACCTCAGAAGGGAAAGACCTGGTCCTTTCTGTTGCTTCTACATGCATGCTTGGCACAGTATTGCCCTAATTACTTTTGGACATAAATCTCCCTTATATAAGTACATACAATAGACAAGAATCTTCCTGGGGTTTTATGCTAACATATTTGCTTTTTCTGGCATTGTGTAAGGAGATATCCAGTACCAACTTGTGCAAAATTTTGCTTGGCAGCACAATGGCTACTAGGCAGCGCCTGTCCACAGCATTCCCCAAAACAGCCACAAGGTCTACCAGGAAACTGTGCTCCAACTGTCAACTTCCATCCTCTCTTTCTGGTACCTTGACCTTTACACATGTACTTTACACTTCACCAGTCTCAAAGAGAACCTCATCTATTGAATCATATGGATCTTGTATTTGCTTTTGGAGTTTAGCAACTTAAAAAATTAATTTAAAAATTAATTTAAAAAAATGCAAGAGATACACTGACACATACTGAGGTATTATCCCATGAGAGACAAGGTTCTATGAAGAAGTCACTATATGAATCCTAATAAATAGCTCCTTCACTGACAGCTAGCAACATTAACTTACAATTAAAGCCCCTTTAAAAGCATGATCTAATAATACAAGCATATTCACTGCTGGTCTAGAATCCATTTATAAAGGACCCATTCAAATTGTTGTGAGGGACAGAGTCCCATAATTAGAGTGGTCCCACCAGGGCCCTATCTCATCATCATGCTACCATTGACTGCATCTTTCTTGGTAGGAGAACAAGGCATGCTATTGTAGACTATGTTATCTGAGCAGTACTATAAACTTCAGTCAATAAATTAAAACTATTATTAAAGATAACTCTTGTTGTTGCTTTTGTGTACCTTCAAGTCATTTCTGGCTTATGGCAATCCTAATGCAAACCTATCATAGGGGTTTCTTGGCAAGATATCTTCAGAGAGATTTTTCCTTTGTCTTTCTCTCAGGCTGACAGAGCATGACTTGCAAAAAGTTACCTAGTAGGTTTCCATGGCCAAGCAGGGATTCGAACCATTGTCTCCAGGGTCATACTACACCACACTGATTCTCTAGAGAAAACTGACCAACACCTAAATGCTAAAGAACTGAAATTTCTGTTCTTCAGAGTCATCATTTGTTTGACAAATAGCCTTCATAGAAGTTACTTTTTTCGATTCCAGTTTTCAGAATTCCTCAAATTAGCACAACCAGTTGAATTAAGGGAACTGAATTTAAAAAAAAATAACTTTTCCAAGCCAGATAAATAACTTCCTCCATTTCACAAATGATCTGGGAAAAGATCTTTGCCCAAACTTCTTGAAAAGTTTTTCTTAGTTGTCTACTGTATTGGTTTAGTCTGTTTTATAATATCTGTCAATTATTTGACTCTGAAGCAGGAAGTAAGGTTTGCTAGCTTTGGTTAATGGGGTCAAAACATTCAATTGTAGTTTAAGGATATGAAAATGGCAAGTCAACTTCACTACATGGTGCCTTACCTTTTCCACACATTCATAGCTTCCAGATTAGGTGACTTGTAACGTATTCCCCTTATACGTGGAATAGCCTTGAAATTGCCCCAGAAATTTCATTTATAGTTGGCCTCCACACTGGCTAGAGTTAGGATGCAGGACCACTGCAAAACTGGGAAAATCACAAATATCAAAATATGTGTGTGTCTGTATGTTATGTGTGTGTGTGTGGGAGAAGGGACAGGCATGGTAGGGAGAATGAGCACCCAGGGTCCAAACTAGGTTAGGGAGAGGAGAGAGAAAGGGGGTGGGTTGGCATGGTAGCGCTATACTTCCTCTCTCTTGCCCAACTCCTTCTGTGGGCATGGTGGGGAATCTGGAGAGGGTTTATGGTGCTGAGAAATTAGGCTACCCTCTGTCTCTAGCTGACCTGGCAGCAGCTGGTGGAGGAGGAGGAAGAAGACCAGAGGTGGGTTCTTAAAGAGCTATGTGGCCTGATCAGAGCAACCAAGAAGGAAGGTTCCCACACAAAAGAAGTGTGTGAGTTGTGGGGGGGGGGGGTGAAGAAATTCACAAATAATCAAATCCATGAAAGTGAAACCCACAAATATAGAGGACCTCCTGTAGTTCAAACAACAGCTAAAAGATTCCCAACTGGGATCAGCAAGTATGAAGTACTCCTACATATACCTAAGTGCTTTGCTGGCTGTAATGTTCTTATTACATGTCTGGATCTATTTTGAAGGGCTAAGACTGGCTGACATTCTAAATTATTCACCACACCTCCCTGCTCACCACTCTCAGGATCCATGACTGGTGGAATGCAAGGATAGTTTAGAGAAGCACCCAGCTATGCCTGTATGTGAATGCAGACTGATAACATATTTCACTGAGATTTGCCACAACCCTAATAAAGAATATCACAAGGCATCTTCTTTGATGTTTCTGATATCTTTTCATTGGTCCATGGCTTTTAACATGCTACTTACTTGAAACTCAAAACTCCTCCATGGGTTTTGAGGCAACTTATATTTGCTTATGTAAATATCCTAAATTAAATAAATAAATAAGATAGCGTTTGTGAGTATGCATTCAGATGGTTTGGGAAAGAAGGCACTGAAAGCCACACTCAAAGCACAGGAAAAACCACTTTAGCAGCTCTTCAAAGGTGCTTGTGTCCCTGCCCCAAACACTCATAATTTGCCAGGTCAGTTTTTGGCCGGAACATCCAATGGTGCCCCACAAGTCTCAGTGACAGCCCCATCTGACCTGGAACAGATGGAGTGGTCCCCAGAGATCCCCAATTGCAGTCAGTGCACACATCAGAGGCTTTGAGAGATGAAAAAAATGGATCTGGGTGGTTGTTGTGGCTCTGAAACCTAGTAGCGTCCCACTCTTGATTTAGATGTCTATAGCACATACACTCACAGATACACATACTAAAGACAAAGTGAACCTTCTGTACTTCAAGAAGGCAGCTGCTTGAAAAGAGGAAATTAGGCTGAGTTATAAAAAGGTGACAAGCTTAGAAATTTATTCTAACAATATTTCAAGAAAATACTCTCAAAGGCAAAAGAGTCAGTTATATCTCCAGTTGCTAACTCTCACTTGATAATGGCTCTTTGACCCAATAGAAGTTTTCAGTGATGGAATGGGGAATATTTTTTCCACCCACCCTACCCCCACCCCATCATCCCCATCTATCCTGATATCTCATTCAGAACATATGGGGGGCCCTTATGAGATGAATGAGTGGTAGGAAGTGCTGAAAATCACCTTGCACTGACAAACCCTCCCCTGGATCGTAGTCCTCCATCAGCAAAAAGACACTGAGGTTGGAACTCATAATAGCAACTTACAAAGGGCAGGTAGCAGAAAATATGACAGCCATTAGCAAATGGTAGAGAGAGTGTTTACAATCTGAGAACACAGTTATTAGCATTTTAGCCTTGAATAATTTCTTCTTCCTTTTCTAAGGTCCCATGCCAAACTTCTATACCTTTCAAAAAATCTCAATTACCGGTTTGGAGTTTAGTTGAAAGACTTCCCAAGAAACAATGCCAAACAAACAAACAAAAACCTTTGATACTTGAGAGGATCCAAGAAACAGGATGACTAGGGTCCCATGACTACTACAAGGAATAGTTAGCACCCACAATTGACAATAGGCTAAACTACGGAGAGAAATCCAAACACTTGATGATTGATTCCTGAATAAGGACTAAAAGGAAACTTTATCAATAGGTTCCTTGTCTCCTACTATGATGTAAATTTACTTAAAGAGGACATGCATTAGCTAGATGTAGATTTATAATCCTATTAACTCACACAAATGAGAGATACAAACACACATCATAGTATTACAGCTTTGCTTTCCAATTCAGCTAACATTGTAGGGTTGAGCAGGGAATGCTTTGGTCCTGTAGGCCACCTGTTTTCTAAGCTACTCCTTTCTGCCAGACTACTGAAACCAGATTTACCCACCTTTTGTTCTTTCCTGCATGCCAAATTTCTCCATTAATGCCTACTATTGGGGGCAAGGGGATCCATTTAATAGTTCTCCTTAAGTCCATGCATGTGAGAAAGAGCCTTAGCATTTGTGAGATGCCATATGTGACATTTCTGAACTGGAGAAACCACACAGTTTACAAAACCATTACTATAAAAACAATGGCAGTGAATTTATTTACAAGACAATTAACAAATTTTCATGGCCTAATCATGTTAAAACATTGGAAAACTGTCACATTTTTATCACTCCATTGAGCAATATGCTGGATTACTAAAGATGGTCAGTTTCTTGTTCCAGCAAGCAGATATCATTTACCTAAATGCCACATGCCAGAAAATATGAAAAATATTCTGCTGACAAGAGGAGACAGAACCATCAGAAGGAAATCAGTATGTTGTTTAAACAGGAAGCTGAATTCAGTCTTTTTGTTTACCTGTATGTCTCACCCATATATGCTCATATACAACATATTTTTTAATAAAATGTGGCAGAGTTCATTTAAAATGTTTATTTAATTCATTTCATCAGATTTTGTACTACAAAAACAAAGACTTCCATGTACTTCTTCTGGATTTCCCCTAGTCATCTGACAGAATGCATGCCTCTTCTTGTGTTCTTACATTTAGCCTTCCTCAATATTCAGGATAGATGAGACAGGAAATGAAAAAAAAAACACCTCTTTTCAGGGACCTTATTTTTCATTAGATTAGTGCTGAAAAATGCTGTGCTCTCCAGAATAAAGCCTTACCATTTTGTCATTCTCATCCAACCTACAGAGAAAAAACATAACTTTCAGGAGGGGATCAAAGGGGAAAATTTTGGTGATATTCTCTTGTCTTACCTGGATATTAAACTACTATGTCTTTCCTCTGTTTTATTGTATAATAATCTTTCTGGAAGTCTGCAACCTCTCTCTCTTCCTGTATTTTGATTAAAGTCCTGAAAAATAATTTGATCAAAGGTAGCTTCTTCTATGGAGCTTTTGCAAATCAGGAGGTGTGGAAAGTCATGGAGGCTGCAGAGTTATGGGCCGTTTCCGCACTGGACTGTTATAGCGCTATTATTCCACTTTCAACAGCCTATGGAATCCTGGAGTTTGCAGTTTCAGGAGGAGCCGGCCCCTCCCGAAACTGCAAACCCCAGGATTCCATAGGACGTTGAAAGTGGAATAATAGCGCTATAACAGTCCAGTGCGGAAACGGCCATGGAATTATATAAAATAGAAAGGAAGACAGCAGCCTCAGCCATCTTACAATGAGATATTAGCCTCAAAAACACTATTGCAGGAAATTTAGAAAGCATTTTGACGTAATGGAAAAATGGAAGAAAAGCATCTTTTCTAGGGGAATAATTTTATTTTGGAAAACTGGCCCAGTAACTGGAGCCTGGGCCCTCCAGTTATTCTCAATAATTCTTCTATGCCATTCAGAACATATCAGTCACATGTCTCAGAATACTGAGACATATGAATCCATGAATCCATGAATTTGCCACACATAAAAGATAAATGCTTCAATTGAAACACCATCATCTGCATTTTTATATCTGTGTAACAAAGTTCTCAATTTAGAATAAATCTTTAACATCTCAATCTGAGAGCACAATTAAAGTCAAATAGAATAATGAACAAGATTACAGAAAATGAAAAGTAACAATCACTGGGAGTTAGTCAACCATTCTCTGTGTGAGATAATTGCATGCACCCACTAATTTTTCATGGGAAGGTTTTGGAAAGAAATGAATGAACATTGTGGGAAAGAAAGAAATGTAAAATGTTTGATGTCAAATGGGAGGACTTTGTAAAGTAATTCATTGGCGGTAACACTGCATAATGTTGCCTTGCTGAAGATGTAAGACTATAAACCTTTGCTCACTTAATTATCACACACACAAATAAATAATTTCAAAATGTTTCCCTAGTGGGCAAATGTTGGTACATTTTTAACTTTTTTTTTCACTTCACAACTTTTTTGAAATAAAATCATGGGCACAAAAATATTAAATATATTGTGCAAAAATCTGTTGGTTTTGTATAGAAAACAGTGTGTTTGTGCTGTTTTCTGATTTTTGCAAAAAAATAAACAAATTGTGAAAAAAATGCAGATGTCAACTAATTTTTCAACATGATGTCTTGATGTGATTAAGGTTGGTAACTTTCATGTCAGTAGGGTCATGAGTTTGAATCCAAATATTGTTCCTTTTTAGAGGATAGGCTTCAACATATTGGATAGCTCCTTTAGAGTTCAAACAATATCTCGAGCAGACTCAATGTCCCAATGAAATGGAAGTCACCAATGAAATCAGTGCCCCAATGAAATGGAAGCCACCAGCCATGAGGTAAGGGATGAGGTAAGAAACATGGAGAAATTGAGCAGAAAAGATAAGCCTATGAGAATAGGGTCCACACCCACAAGGTACGATCCTTGTTATTCCTCTGATCAAAAATTCCAAGGGAAATACAGATCAAGTGCATGTAACACCTAGATTGACCATAAGATAACCTATGTAGGGTTTGGCACATTTAATGCCGTGTATCTCTCCCATGGGTGATGATACTTGGGGAAGGACTTATTTGATGAAAAATGAAAGAAGAGCTCCCTCTCCACCTCCCCCCCCCCCCAAAGCTTTGCATCATGCTTTCCCCAAATAAGCACTATGTTGGGTATTACAGGATGAAGCCATTTAAGACTTCATCAGCCAGCAACAGTAGCAAACAGTGAAAGAATGCCATTCTTTGAGAATATTGGTTCCACTGAGATGTGTCAGTTAGAATTGCAACTACTGTCCAAATTGAGGCTCCCAAACCTTGTTCAAGGGCAATCTAGTATAGTACAGCAATTCAGTGAATAAATATATCAAAGTGATCCATATCCAGGAAAGGGTGAACTTCCGAAGTTAGTAAAAGAAATTCTGAGTCTAGGAGGCCACTTGGGTCTCTACTAGTGATACAGAACCAAGATATACCCCTAAGGTGCACACCATCAAATGCTACCACCAAAAAAGCACAAGTTAGATCATAGTGTTATCTTCTAACATCCTTTCCCAAGAAAGTATGCTTCTTAAGTTAAATATATGTATGAAACCGTACCTGGAGTCCAGAACTCTCTATTGAGGCAAATTAGACTGCCCCCTTCCCTTTTATCTTTGTGTCCTGCCCCACCACACAGAGTGCTATGATCACCTTTTAACTGTTGTGGCAACGTCTTAGGATTTGCTCTTCAGAGAGGGATATCTAGAATTCTCAGCCAAAGAGCTCTAAAGCCTCACCAGCCTACAAACCCCAGGATTCTAAGGGACACAGCTATGGCGGTTAAAGTGGGATCATAGCGTAATAATAGTGTAGTGTGAAGGGGCCCCTTCTGCAGGCATGAAAGCATTATTATTCAGGTTGGCTGCTGAGGACAGGGCTCGTCACTCATTGGGTGCTATATTCTTCATAGGGACGTGTTTTAAATTGCAGCTTTGTTGACAATTGGACTTCATTTTGTTGATTTAATATTTGATCTTGTTTTTGTTTTGATTGCATTATTTTTTGATATAACATCACTGTGAATATGCTGCTCTGGACTTCTCTATATCTGTAATTAAATATATACTAGAGAGAATATGATAAAGTATTGTTAAGGTATATTACAGTTTTGCATGTATATTACAGATTTTAAGCAAAATGATCTGTTGGGTATAGGGGGGTGAGAGCAAAAAATGTTGAGGTGACTGGTGATTGCTTGAATGGGATTTTCTTTTTTTAAAAAAAGGCTGATGTGTTTGACAGTCAGTCAGACATATGAATTAGTCTGAGTCATAAAAAGTTATAAAAGAATCATGTAGCACCTTTGAAAATAACTCAGAAAAAGAATTTTGTAGCATAAGCTTTTAAGGACTCCAGTCCAATTCATTAGAAACAGATGCAACTTTGGCTCTTTCCACATGTGGGGGGGGAATGGGCAAAAACGCCCAAAAACGGAGCTTACCGGCAGCCGGGTAAGTCTGTCGCTACGCGGAGCAGCGCGAGCTCGCTGCTCTGCAGTCCTCTGGCGTCCCAAATGGCGGCTTCCGGTTGGTGGGGGCTGTCCACCAACTGGAGAAGCTCGCCAGCTGGAAGCCCGCCCCCGGCAGATCTTCAGGCATGCACTTGCACACACCTGCAAATCCACTTGGGAGCCGGGCGACAGAGCGGCGCGGGGCTGCACACTCCGTGCTTTTTAAAAATCTCGAAAAAGAGGTTTTTAAAAAACACGCAGTGCGGCTAGTTCCGGCCGCTCCTGAGTGGATTCTGGTGTGGAACTACAAAAAGTAGTCCACGCCAGTCCACTCTACAGTGTAGAAGACCTCCGTGAGAGGTCACTCTGCACCATTTCAGAAGCCTGGTATGGAAATGGCCTTTCTTACAGTAGAAATCTCTTTGTCTCAATTAGTTGTCAAAAGTGTTACAGCATTCCTTTATATTTTTTTACGCTGATACAGATTAATAGACCATATCTTTTAGTATACAAGGTCAGTTAGAGCTTATTAGAGTACAGCAGAGATCAGTAGATTAGAAATGGAATCTGTGGAGTGAGTTTAAGGAAGGCTAATTAAGATAAGAATATAAGTACATAAGTAAAGGTATGAACTAAGCTAAAACACTATATTGTAACCACATGTATTTGAAAAACAAATAATTATTAATAATTTCATTATCCTCTCCTGTTAATTAAATTATTTTGTTTATATATGTATGTCTTGGGAAGGGGCTCTTTCCACTAGATTAAAGTGATCGTAAAGTCAAGCACAGTGGTTTCTGTGGTGGCAGCAGCTTAGATAATCAGAAGGGGGTTATCACAAGTGGTGGGACAAGTAGAGGTATGTGAACCACCCTGAGTCACATCTATCAGAGACAGGAGGGATACAGAGTGAGTAACTGAACAAATACTTTGTCCCTAAAATCAAGACAGATACTTGTAGTATAGGGAACACTGGAGGAAGTATTGCAACAGAATCAAAAGATTTTGGTGACACATAAGTCATTGAATTAACTTTGACAGAATAAACAGTCGCAATTCTGGGGGAAAGGTGATGTGGTGGTGGTGGTGGTGGTGATGATGATGACGACGACGTCAACAAATGCCTGCATCTTTCAGTGGATGACTGCAGTTCTTGAGATGCCAGCTTAGCCTGTGCCTACAAACACCGGCTCAGAGTGGCTTCCTTCCTCTTCCCTTCTCTCCAAATGCAAGTGGGAAAAGCATTCAAGGAAATCCCCACTGTTATCTCCCATCAGTGATATGAGCTAACAGCAGTGACAGCTGGTTTCTTTTATATTAATGGGGTGCTAAATCCATTCTAGCTTTTAAATTTAAAGGAGCTATCCACAATGTGAAGATAGGGTTTGGTATCTTGGATAGCTTCCAAGACACTGCCTTAAAGTCTGGACCAAAACCTAGAGTAGACTGGCACTAGATCGCATAAATAACAGTTGGAATTCTCCTTTTTTCCATTGTTAATTGGGTTATGCGAGAGATGGGGCTCAACAAAAAGGAACTTCAGGCTGGATTTCAACCTTATTTTGAATTGTACTATTTATTTATAACACCATAACAATGTTCTTTTCATATTTTTACACAGCTTATAGTTATGATTAACCTTGGTTCCAGAACTGAAATTGTTGGCACTCTTTTTTAAGATTTTAAAATTAACCACTCATATACCCATGACACTAGATTTACTGCTTTATTTTTCTCTTTAGTTAAAGCTAACAAGGTATCTACCTGCCTATTTGCATTGATGATGTGATGAGATTCTGATTTAAACCTGGTGACATACATTGTACCACTCAATTAGTGAACGCAAATATTTAATTTCTCCCATATGAACAGGAAGAGATTGTATTTTCTTTCAGTAATTATCATACCTTTAAAAAAAGATGTTCTCCTTTCGTTTTGAAACACTATGACTCAAAAGATATCGATCATAAAGATAACATTGGACATTCTGTTTGAGATGTTCTCAAAACTGATATTACAAATACATTTAGAAAAAGAGATAGCACTAAAGGTTTTTATTTTCCCCTCTTGCCAATGTGCTGAAACTGGCAGGTAACATAAAAACCAAAAACTTGGTCAAATACAAAATAAGGGGTCTTACTTTGTTTTGAGAAGCCAGTGGTACATGTGTGATGGTTCATTCTCTAAAACCCTCTTAAATGTTTCAGCGTAGTTATGGACAACACTAATTCAGTGTGTTCATATCTTTAAATGAAGAGGGCAAGCCTTGTTGTTTCTGTTTTATTCCCTTTGTTCTTATTTAGTTCATGGTCATTGGCATTTTGCTTTACTATTTGTCTATGCCCATCTCTGTATAACTCCACAACACCATTGTTTCCTATCCTCATATGCTATCTTACCATCTTTACCAGGAGAAGAAGTTTCTGAACTTCAAAACTTAGCGTGATATTTTGCATCTTTTGGTCAACACAATAAAGGTATTACCACAAGACAGATTTTACACATTTGGTTTGGTTTGTATGCTTGATTGGTTTCTGGTCAACACAGTTGGTCCTGAAAGCTTTTATACATATTTCTTGTGATCAAGAGGTAGTGGCTATATACATTTAAGCCTGCCTCCCTCTATAAGCACTTCGAGAATTTAGAGCACCTACCATTGGTGTCAGAGTCAGATAGCACTACACAACCACTACAATTTAGGCAACAGCCTCTTTTTAAGTCTCCATAACTTCAAGACTTGTGCAGATATTCTCCTTCCTTGGAATATGAAGATATTCATAAATGACATTTATCAATGAAATAAAAGTTGTAATAAAAGTATTCAACATTAAAGATATCTTATTAAAGATATGGAAGTTCTGTTAATATGTTTTCAGGTAAAGTGTTGCAAACTGAGTAAATACTGAACTGACAAACCACCTCTCCATTTGCATGAGAGAAATGAGTAGAACTGTGTGTCAGTTGGTTTGATAGTGCTGGATGAGTCAATTCACATTAAAATGTGGACGAAATGGATTTCTCCCCCTCCAAAATATTCAGGACATTGGTTCATTTTAGATGTTGAAATAAACATTGATAGGTGAGGACCAAAATCTGTCACCACAGTGCCACAGTGCATCTCTATATATTTAGTTATTTACAGTACGATGCCCCCAAAGGACTTATTCCCTAGCTGAATATAAAGATGAGTTGGGTATATGAAATATTTTCTGAATGTAAATACTAAAATGTAAATAGAGCACTTGAATGTCAATGCAACATTTGGAGAATACTTTAAATAAAGGAAAAAAGGTAGTAAAAACTTGCCATGACACCAAATATCCATCCCCTCTTTTCCTCTTTGCAGTTTTTGAACAAATGCTTGCTGTGTTTATTAATTGGTTTTCAAGGTTGTTTTAATGTGCTAAACATGTAGAGTTTATTTTCATTATCAGGCTGTTTAAACCAGCCATTCATTTTCTATTCAGAATATGCAGTGAACTGATTGGCACTTCTCTGCTAAGGCTGTGTGCTCTTTATTATTCCATGAGGATGCTGGAATATTTTTGTCCTAAAGAACTGTGAACAAATGCACAGGCAAACAAAAAGATTAGCAATCACAGCAAAATATTACATTTCCCAGATCTCGTGAACACTTAGTGACAAGGGAAACTCAGTTATTACCTTACTAAATGGCATTCAAGCACTGTAATGTATTAAACTCTAATTACCTTAACATAGGACAGTGAAAGAAAGATCTTTTTATCTCATTGATTTATAAAATTATAATTTTGAACATTTTAGTAGTTGTCATGTTTTGGGATTAGTCAGTCTCTAAAACCACTGTTGTTTTGGTCACTACAGAACAACTAGAAAAGATTCATAGCACTATGAATGAAGGAGCTCAAGAGGACAATAGCACATTTGTTAATGGACAAGATATTTTATACTTGCTGAACTAATCCTGAAATCCTTGAAGAACACATGGCGTGAAGAACACACTGATCTAATATTACTTTTAAAATTATCTTAAAAAGGGACATTTTCTTCATATCTTTATTGTAAATAGTGGTAAATAATAAAAATAATAAGAAAGTTATTTGCTCAAAACTTCTTCCAGTTGACAGTAATTCTGAGAGAATTGCTTTCTTGAATCCCATTTGGCAGAAGGGTGTGGTATAAATTAAATAAATAAATATTTTGTGAAATGGTTCCCTTCTGCTCCCTCCCCCAACACACACGCACATTTTTTTGTTGCTTTGCTGTGTGGATTATCCAGCACATTTACTTGAGAGTATATAACATTGAATTCAATGTGACACACTTTAGGCATAGGATTGTGCTATTAATCTCTGACTCCTTCCACCTACCCCAAACAAAGATACAGTACTGTATGTGTTTTAAGCCAGCTTATCGAGCTTTTGAGTAAAATATCTTTGGATTTTTTTTATAAAATATTGTTTATTTTCTTGTAAAATCGAAACGGATCAAAACAATCTATTTCTGTATGAGTGAAATAGCTTTGAAGGGAAAACTGTCCTTTCAAGCCAGCCAGTCCTATGAAGGATGGAAATGGGCAAATAGCTCTCAAGGATATTTTTTGCAATACTCAACCCCTCCGGATGCTCTAAGCCAGCCAGCCAGCCAGTTCTGAGAAGGACAAAGATAGGTATTATCACAGTTTTTTGGACCCCCACCCCACCCCCAAAGGAATTTCCAGACCTACGGGCTTCCAGCAGTGGCAGTTTACTTTTAAAATAATTCATCTTTTAAATTGCAGGGCTCCCCTGTATTTTTTTAAAATATCATTCTGACTTCTGGTTTTATTTAATTTCTTAGCACTGCTATCAGTCTATGTAGTTCCCTTACCAGAAGCACTATGCTTTTATTTCGGCTACCATCTCCACTGAGAGCTAACGTGTAGTGGTTTGAGCACTGAACTACAACTCTGAAGACCAGGTTTTGAATCCCCATTCAGTCATGGAAATTCACTTGTTGACCTTGGGCAAATCACATTATCTCAGTATGACAAGAAAATCTCCTTTGAAAAAAAATCATTCCAAGAAACCCTGTGATAGGTTCACATTAGGGTCACTATACAACAGAAACAACTTGAAGCCACACAATTACTATCTCCGTATCATAAAGTACAAGAACCATTCTGTCTCAAACCAATATGGGATTAGAGCTTAGGTTGTAATATAAATGATACAGACTAGAACCAGATTGGGCATCTTCCCTATTGAAATCTAACTCTCCATATGTTCAAGAGTATAATTAATGTAGTATACCAATGACATTATACCCTATTGATTACTGATTAATAAAATCCACTTAATCATTTGTTGGAGAGGATGTGGCTATAATGGAACCTTTTTTCATCTATGGTAGCAATGTAGTATAAAAGTTTTGGCAAAATGTCTATGAAGAAATTAATAACATTATTTCTGAAAATATTAACCTGGATCCTGGCCTGGTTCTATTAAGTTTAAATCATGGTACTAGTAAAGACATTTCCAACAAAAATCTTACTTCTTTCCTGTCGGTGGCAGTGAGAGGTCACTGTGAGCAACTGAAAAGAAAATTAAGCAATATCTATAGATATCTACAGATAACTGGCATACTAAATTAGTTGTCTTAGAGAAACTGACTTATCAGATTAGACAAGTGAAGGATAATGATTCTTTAGAGATGGCATGGTTGGCCTTTATCAAGGCTGTGAACCACAAGAAATAAGATCAGAGAGGTTCAGCCGTATTGCATGATAATTTATGAACAGAATCAATGTATAATATATAAAAGATAATATCCACATTTTAATTTTTTTACCTATTCATTGATATAAATGATGTATATTTTTGTATTTCTGCAACAGTTAATTATTGCAGTGGTTATACATATTTTAGATTTCATTAATTTAAAAAATCAAAACATAACAAGAAGCATTCTTGATCAAACCAAAGGCCTATTGATACATGTAAGTGGAGAATAACAACAAATAATACTACACATATAAAATCATATACATGGATTTATAAATATAAAACATATATAAGAAGTATAAAACCAATAACTATTAATCCCTCAATAAATTCTTAAAAACCGTTATTTAAAATAATCTGGATAGGCTTGCCAGAAGAGACTGGTCTTTACTTCTGATTTAAACTCAGACAGCATACGAAGCTGGTTCATCTCTTCTGGCAGGTCCTTCCAGAGTCTGGGAGCAGCCAAAGAAAATGTCCTCTGTGTAACAGTCAGTCTTGTTTTCGCTGACTGAAGTAGATGACTCCCAGAGGATCTGAATGTGTGGGGCAAATTATATGGGAGTTAATCCTATAGGTGACCTGGACCCAAACCATGTAGGGCTTTAACACTTTGTATTTAAGTTTAACACTTTATACTTTAAATGGTTTATAGCTTACTATATTTTACTATACCTTAAAACGTCATACTTTGCAGAAACTTATTGGCAACCAGAGGGATAATTTTAATATTGGTGCAACATGGTCACTCCTAGATATCAATATCAGTAAGCTTTATTACTTTAGACATCAACACATAACATGGATATTGTGAACTGGGAAACCATGTGATTTGTGGGCAGTGATGCAATTCTGCTTAGCATTCTATGCATGAATCAACGTTGCTGTTTTTGTTGTTGTTGTTGTGTGCCTTCAGGTTGCTTCCAATTTATGGTGATCATAAGGTGAGCCGATCATGGGGTTTCCTTGGCAAGATTTTTTCAGAAGAGATTTGCCTTTGCCTTCATCTGATGCTGATGGAGTGTAACTTACTTTCCTGACCTAAGGCTTCAGGGAGCAGATAGGCATGTATAAATTAATATCTGGATCAGCACAGTTCATAAATAGATATAGGTCTGCAGACTGTCTTGTCATGGTGGTATATTAGCCAGGAAAGTAAATGTGTTTGTGTGTATGTGGTGTGTGTGTGTGTGTGTGTGTGGTTTTCTTCATCTGAAACCACATGCTTTATTTCTTTATTTCCCAGTCATGCATTCAGCCCTAATTCCATTTGTAGCAATCATCCCATCCCCACACAAGCACAAAAATCCTTTGATTTCCCAAGGCTCCTGTATTTTTCTACCAAGTTTATTAATACTGGAATCCTCACTTAATAGTTTTCGATGAAATGAGTGTGCTACCATTGTTTTATAAGCTCACTGACACCTTTAAAAGCCTCTAGCCTCAGATTAGTTAGGCTTTGGTAGCTTTCTTAAATAATTGTGGAATCTGATAGTGTGGATGTTTAGATATCACGAGAAAAGAAAGTAATTTTCATGAATTTCCAGGTGATGATAGATAGATAGATAGATAGATAGATAGATAGATAGATAGATAGATAGATATCCATTGATATCCCACTTTTTCCCAATATTGGGGGAAAAGGCAGCTTACAAAATTTGAAACAAATACATTTAAAAACAATTACATATGGACAAGTAAAAATATAAAAATTTATTAGCAATAGACAATTAAACCAACCCAGAATCAAAAATCTTTAAAACAAATTAATCAAAAGACAAAAGATAAAAATCAGCAGAACACAGAATTAAAAGACCTCTGAGTCACTTCTTAGAAAGCCTGCTGGAACAGAACATGTTTCTCCACACAAAATGACAACAAAGAGGGAGCCATCCTAAACTTCAGTTCAGCCACTGAAAAGGCCCTCTCCTTTATTGCCACCAAACATACCAGAGAAGGTGGTAGGACTGAGAAAAGGACTTCCCCTGAAAATTTTGTACCTCAGACAGGCTCATATAAGCAGATACAATCCTTCAGAGAGACTACATTTGAATTGTATAGGACTTTACAGGTTATAACGAGCACTTTGAATTGTGCCCAGAAATTGATTGGCAGCCCGAGGAGCTGTTGCTCCCAGTATGCCTGTACATACACATGTTATTTTGTACATACAGTGGCATTGTCTGGTGAAATAAAGGATAGAGGTCCTGTCTCTTTAATGATTGTGAAGAGAGAATTTTAACAGATGTATATGCTGGATAATCAAACATTATTTGTAATATTTGCCTAGATAATATAACCAACAAAAGACTTCAAAATTAGTTCAAATATATCTTCTTTCTCCTCTTGTTTAATCTGTATATTTCAACTTTTCCAAGTCCTTTAGACCACACTGTACATAACCATCTTTGTACAGAGAGGCATTTTAACATTTTCTTTGCTTTTCCCGTTTTTAATCCTGCAACACTTAACAAGAATGCTATCAGATGTTTATCAATCTTTCGTTTTCATTTTTAAATATTACCAATAAACCTCCTCTATAGTATGCTTTTTGCCCAACACTTGGCTTATCCAATTTAATATTTTCTGCCAAAAGCAAACTGCTGGGAGGCAGGTTAGGCATGTATATCACCAATCTATTTTACCACATCCTCTCCAGTACATTTTCAACACATCCTCATTATTTTTATGTTTTTTAACTGACAGTAATATCATTTACAAATAATTTTAATGTATTTCTTCAACCTTTTCAGATACTGATTTATAGGTTGTTGCAGTCTCAAACAGCATGTAATTATTTACCTGATATTTCTGCTTCTACTGATGCAAGACTTATTCCTTCATATTTTCCACACTTCTCTTCTTGTAGTATACCATATATTCTTGCCCAGTTGTTTTATTTCTATAGTTAATATGGTATGTCTCAAACAGGTGCTTGAGGTACTTCTGTTCTACTTAATTTAAATGACGAAAGAATTTATTTATATTAATAGTAAGGTCCATGGGTTTGAATTTACTATTGAGTGACTCTAATTGTGTAAGTTTATCACCCACAAATAAATTCTTCATTCTAGATATTCTATCCATTCTTTATATTGATTGTATTTCTCATTTTGTTTAAATAGAGACTGCCCTAAAAATGGACAAAGAGTCCATATGGTGTTGGTGCTAGACATTTTTGGGGGGAGGTGTATATTTAAAGCATAAGTTAAATGTGTCTTCAGTAAATGGCTTGGATAGTTTCTAATTTTTTAAAACAAAATGGATGAAAATTTATACACTTTTGATTTTATCTCTCTTTCTCTTTGAATCTAATTCACTAAAGTTAAGATCCTACTGGTCTGCTAAAAGAGTTACAATGATACTACAGGTAATGGCACAGGCAATTGCCTGAACCAGCCCTCCCATCATTCCTTGGATCTATGAACCTGTTACCGCTGTTTCTAGCCCGAGCTTGTGGGATATTAAGATACCGTTTGGTATCAATAATTTGGCCTTCTTCACCCATTCCTCTCCACATGGCTTGCGAGGCCCCCAGACAAGCACGCACACAGGCGCGGCCGACAATAGCCGAACCATTCAAATCCCAATCTAGGCTGGCCAGTCATTGCTGAATATAGCTTCAGGAGACCTCAAGGCAAGTACCACATTATGTATGCATGCTACTTACAAAAAGATCCCCTGCCCCACACAGGCAGCTTGATGAGTGGACTATACAACTCTCAAGCACTCCGTGTTTGCATACTGGCTACTTTATTGACAATCTGGCTATAACTCAATCTTCTAAAGTACTGACCTTTCGGAGGCTTTGTCTCTAGCCCAAAACTCATTGTTATCCCCAAGTACGGACTAGCCTGCAGCCACAATAAGAACCCCTGATTTTGAGTGTCTCGGATCGCTCGTGACTTGCCTCCCGAATTGCCATGTCTCCATTGGACGAGCCTCCCCTCAGCCTCACGTGCTGAGAATCCACGCTCCCCAGCTTCTTTGCTTTTAACCGGGCTTCAGGACAGGTATAGTATTTCCCATACCAAACCTCCTCTCAAAATCCCTCTATCCCACTCCTCCCTTTATTTCTATAATTCCTTGTGTGAGTGTGTTGCATACATGTTTTTGATTGTATTTCAATAAAACAATTATTATTTTTTTCAACTTCTGCCTTATCATTAACTCGGCCTGACCCCGTAGACATAGGGCTCAAGATCTCGCTACGTTACCCTGCCTCTCACATTGCAAATTTGTGCTCTGTGCTAATTCCCTCCCCATTGTTTGAGCACATTTAGGTATTCCTCCCGGGACCCCCAGAAATCAGGATAACAAACCCTTCCCCCAAGCAAGGCATTTAGGACAAAGATAGCACAGAACTACTAGACCTCTCTGAATGAACGAATGTAAAGTACCAATAGGATCCTGGCCCTATAGAACTTTTTTCACCAAAATAGATGGTGCTAAAAAAGCATCATTGCATTTTGCTAAAACAAGCACTGTTGTGTTATTCTATTAGTATTGTATTATTGTATAACTTGGTTCACATATTATGCAGGTCATAAGTCATTTTTCTCATGCAATTGCATATTGCCTTTAGAAGTAAACCTAGAGGATAACAATTATGAAGCCTAGGGCATTTTCTTGTATCCTGATGTGACTCACCACTGACTCATAAAGTATCTGGAAAGTTGATGCCCTGCCAGAAAGCCTGAATAGGCTTAGGCCATTTCCACACTAGACTATTATAGCACTATTATTTCGCTTTCAACATCCTATGGGAATCCTGGGGTTTGCAGTTTTGGGAGCAGCTGCCCAGCTCCTCCCAAAACTGCAAACCCCAGGATTCCATAGGATGTTGAAAGCGGAATAATAGTGCTATAACAGTCTAGTGTGGAAATGGCCTTATTTCACCTCTTTCTTCTGCAATACAATTCCAGACTCTAAGTTGTTTTGCAAGATAGGGCTTCTAATTTGAACTGCCTAGGTTTTTTGACGTGTATAGGATTGTAAAGTTAACCTTACAAAACAGATGCCTATGTTACCACACCTTCTTTTCTATATAAAGCTTACTGTATATTGATAATGGAAGACTAGATCACTGGAAAATGTACAGAGGAAAGTATCAAAGACAACAACACAGAAAGTCTACTGAGGAAAGATCGGAAAAAATTAGTATGTTTAGTCTGGGGAAGAAATATTCGAGGAGCAAAAGGATAGCCATGCTCATATGCTTGAAGACCTGCCTTCAGATGATGAAGTAAAATGGTTTTCTGTTGTTCCAGAGGGTGATACCCAAACTTATGGGTTCAAATTACAATAAAGAGAATTAAGACAAAACATTATGATGAACTTTTTGATAGTATAAGCCTTTCCCCATTATAACATATTGCATAGGAAGGTTGGTGGATTCTTGTTTATTAGAGCTTTGCGTACTAATATATGAGACATGCTGGAATAATGTATTCGTTGCATGAGCAACAGGTTGGACTGCTTTACTTTTGAAGTCCCTTCTGGCTCTGATTATTCTATTATTTGGCCTAGTGTGGTTGTTGTTGATTGCCACAAACAGATTCTGCAGTTTCCCTGTGACTGTTATACTTAACTACATTTTCTGTAGAAGGCAAGCAAATCGGAACATCTGTTCATTAGAAACAAATCCTGGGGAAGGAAAAGGGAACAGCGTTCATATTCAAAGTGGTTGTATGCCTCAATCATCATTTCCCTCTGTAGAATAAAAGAGCAGGAGGAGGTTACCTGGAGGTTAATGAGCCTCCTATTTGTGTGAACTAAAAGTTACATAACTCATATAATAAAGGCACATGTTTTATGCTGCAGTTGCCACTTACTCAGTAATCAATTCCTTAATGTGATGACCAAAAGCCAGGCTATCACACTAGCAAGCTGAGTTGCAGTAATCTGTTCAATGACTATTTTTTTAAGACCTCTAAATTTGCCAAGACCTTATTCCCTACATTTCTAACCAAGAGCATTTTTTCATTGCTAAGTGACCTTTTAAAAAGCCAGTTCTAATATGCATAACATTAATTCTGATGTAATTATAGGTTGACACTATAACATGAAAGAAGGCTTTGATTACCCTGATGATTCGATGTAAGAGGCTCAGTGAACTTTACTTTGGACTTGTGATAATCAGTTGATATCTTAACAGGCAATCATCATTTCCTGTGAATCAAAGATAACCCATTTGTTTAAAATGAGCTGAAGATAAGATGCTTTTTTACTTTTGGCCACATTGCAAAATGACAAAATTCTATTGTGCAGAAACAGGAGAAAATATATACAGCATATATATAGATACACACACACACACACAATTAAAACAATTAAACTATTAAAACAATTAAAAATACGGTTACTACTGTACCGATTCCTTACAGCTAGGCTTCTTAAGTACCAGTCAACTGATGCATTAATACCAGCTGGGGATACCCCACTCATAATCTCATTGGGGGCATGAGCTGTGATGTGTTATTTCAAAGTAGGACCTTCTTGGTGGCAGCACTCAAATATAGTACTCCTTCCCCAATAATATGATGTTGGCCCCAATGCTGATTAAACATCATAAAAATGTTCAGTCTTGCTTTTACCATTTTAACTCCTTTAACTTAATGATTTCAATATGACTGGCCAAGTTCTTCTTCTCCTGATCCAAACCCTGAATCCCACCTTAAGATCCCATCAGCCATCAGGAACAACAGAGTTCTACAGCATTGGTGAGTGGGGCACTGCAGGGTGATGTGACCAGGCCCCTCTGACCAGAGATCAACAGTCTGGCCAAGAGCTGCAACAGGACCCCATGGGGTCCCTGTTTCAGTTTCTCTCACTGTTGCTCACTGGTGTGTGGGCTGGTCATATTATCATGCAATGCTACTCTCACCAGTGTCATGGAACTCCATCACTTGTGATAGCTGATTAGCTGTCAAGATGTGAGGGGGCAGCTTTACAATCACGGCAATTGTATTATGGCTGTAAATGTAAATAGGAAACAGTTACACAATCATAAGCCAAACTTACAACACTACAACTGACAAACATGGTGCCATCTGGTTGTTTGATTATTTGCTTTTTAACTTTTTAACTTTTGTATTATGCATTGTTTTAACTGTATTTGGTTTTAACTTATTTTGTGAGCTTCCTTGGGTCCCATACGGGAAGAACAGTCAGATAAATAAGTACACAGATATATGAATGCACTGGGAATATTTTCTTGTCTGAAGGCTACTGAGATAATTTGTATTGGCATGTTAAATTTGCTGTGGTGGTTGTAATTGGGTGCTTTAATTAGGTATGGATGTCTTATTATGTGTGTACCCTACTTGGCTTTCTAAGGATAAAAGGCACCCTGTGTGTATATGTGTGCATGCATAGGCTGTGTTATTGCCAATAGGATTGTCAGGCTTTATGACCTCTCCAAATTTCCTTAGAGGGCAATTGGTAAAGTATATATTACACCAATCACGAGTACCCTTCCAAAAATGTTATTAGATTCCAATTCTGTCAGTCCTGGCCAGTCAGTCAATGATGAAAAATAAGAGGAGCTAGGGTTTAATTGTATCTGGAGAACCACAGTTACACTGTCTCTGGACTGAATGAAAAAGAAGCCCAGGTACTGGTAATTTTGTGGACTACAGAAAGCTTTTATTTATAAATATGAAGATATTCGAGCACATATATCAAGAATTTTTTTAAGGACCTACTGCAGCACTAGCACCATCCAGGTCTGTCTCAGTGCCCAGCAAATCTGCACAGGCCTCAGGACAGCCAGTTATTTCACAGGAAGTGTTTAATATTTAGCCAAGTCTATTTACCCAGGTGTTCTCAAGGACAACTTATAATGTAGTAAGAATATTTATCTATAGAGGAGTTAATGCAAAGAAATCTCAGAGTACACACAGTCTACACAACATTGCTAATAATAATGAGGAAGAGCCTAATGTTATATTGATTTTCTCAGTCAGGCAAAGTCATCAAGATTAAAAAATGCACAATTGTATGTGTCCAAATCACAGTTTTGGTTCCTTCGTATGGAAACACATGACTGACTGATTTAGGAGATGAAGCCAGTGACAACTAATTTTGGCAAATTAGAAGCACAAGGAAGCACAAAAATAAGCAATAAGTACATAAAGTCTCATTTCACTGACTTGAGAAGGAGTGCATTGTGTGGATATAGCTGGGTTTCACTGGGATTTTCATTGTGTAAAACTGGATTAAAATATTCTTATAATGACAGCTTTAAAGAAAAATAAAAAGGAGAATACTCTAGGCCAATGCAGTTGATTTAGAGTCCTGAAGATGAATGAATTTTCTTCAAAAACAAAGCTCAGAAAAGTAACATGATAGATAAACAATTGATCTAAAGATCAGGAAGAACACGACCTAAGGAAGCGACTAATGCTAAAATTCTAGCAAAAACAAAAATCTGAAAAGAGGTGTACTCTGAAACAGATTCACCCTTCAAGTAGTTTGCCACTTCACTACAGGCAGCAGGGAGTTACACTGCACCACATATGAAAAGGAATATGAAATCTTTACTTTGCTAACTCCTATAGTGCTGAGGAACATGATTTAAGAAGCAGATTTCCAGTCAGGATAGGGGTGGGGAGTGAGCATATCTGTAGCTGTGATGGTAACTGGTAACCAAGTAGAAAAAATGACATAGCATATACCAATGATGTAGACTCGAGTCAATTGACTCAGACTCAAGTCAGACTTAAGTCACTTCAGTGACTTGACTCAGACTTGATTTGGCAAAAATTACACACTGACTTGACTGAACTTGAGACTTGCATATTTTTAGTGATTGACTTGCTGCCCTTGGTGCAGTAACATAACACATTCATCCAGAAACCTTACCACTTACTTGTCACATGACAATTGGTCTCCAGTCCAAAGTCCAAATGGACACATTTCTCAGATAGAACAGCAAATGTGGTTGAGGTGGAGTTGAGGTCTGCTTAGCAGCCTGTCCCTGCTTCATATAAGAGGAGCTTTCTAAAACTTTTCTTAAGAGCAGAAGGCAAGCTTTGCAAATGGCAAGTGAGAAGATCCTATTCCCTACTTCCAAAACTGCAGATGGGAAAATCACAAAAGTGGAAGGCCAACTCTGCTTAAATTGTTAAAACTGACTTTATTCAACTCTGTCCAGAAATTCTGGAATGCAGGTTGGGGCATAAAGTTGGGTCACAGAGTTGAGACTTGACTTGAGACTTGACTTGAACATATCTTGCAAGGACTTGAGACTCGACTTCAGACCTGAAGGTAGAGACTAAAGACTTGACTTGAGACTTGGAGTAAAAGACTTAAATACATCACTGGCATATGCTTTCATCAAAAGAAAAAAAACATTTTGTTTAAACTTTTTGGAGTCTTCTTCTTTAGAGACAACAACTGAGCCAGTCTCTTATCAAGTCAAGAAATTTGTTAGATGGTAATATTTGGATGATATGCATTAATATGTATGTAATCAATAGTCCTGAAGAGATAGGAAAACAATGGACATACAATGTTAAAATATAAGTTTTATTAAGAAAGCAATGGCTAGATAGATAATTATTCACTTCTTGAGGTGGGCGGTGCGTGGGAGAGAAATGGGGGAGTAGAGGAGAAGAAGGAAAAAAATAGAAAGGGTTGTAAAGGATATATGATCAAACAATAATATTGGTATTGGCATATAATCTATTAATTATATGCCAATACCAATAATATTGTTTGATCATACATCGTATTATATGGTTCTCTACAAATTAACAACAATTTAATTATCATATAGTTCCCTTAACTGGAATTTAAGTTCTATTACAGTTAAGGGAACTGTATAATAGTTAAATTATTTATAGAGAACCATATAATATTTGTTGATGTTATGCAGTTGTCTTCTATGTAGATTTTTTTCTCTTCTGTACCTCCGTGCTGTTTTTAAGTAATAATAAATTTAATTGGAAAAAAAAATTTGTCAGATGGATTATGTCTGGCAACAAAACATCACTGATCAGTAATACCAGTTATAAGCGCTCCAGTGTATGGTGTTCTGAAGATTTATCTCCCCCAGGTTTTTTTTACTGATTGCTCCATGCAGGATGAAATTCAGACCTTCTGTAAGGACGAAACATGGAAAGATATTGACATTTCTGAAAAACTTTGCATGACTTCTGGGGAATTATATTGCCAATCCATTATTCATGTTCTTAAAATGGCCACATATTCCATACAGTAAATTTTTTTTAATTGGGAAATACTAATAGCTTTGAATACTGATTGTATGATTTAAAGACATAATAAAGATCTGAAGGAGTGGAGAAAATGCTCAAGCAGGAAAAAGAAAAATTGCTGCTGTACATTCAGTGTATGACTCAACAAAAAGGCAATACATCATTTATTATAAGTGTTATCATTTTACAAATTTTACCAATGCAGAGACTAAGCTTAAAATTCTAAATAAAATGTTCCATTCTTAAACTGATGATGTGGCCATTGTTTTCTTTAAAAAAAAGAAAAAAGAGCCTGGGCAAGTTACAACTGAGCTGTAAGTAGTAATGGAATATACTTGAATAGTTAAGCATCTTTGATAAAGGAAAAGTTGAAGCAAAGGAAAAGCTTTTAAATTCATGGACTGGACATTTTAACCTCTAGAACACGAGAACATAAGCTTTCTTAAATATGATCAATAACTGTTTAGTCCAGCTTCCGATTTCTCACAGTGACCAATTTAATAGAACAAAGAAATCCATAAGCGAGTAGCAAAAGGCAAGTTTTCTTGATTGTTGCCTTCCTAATTTGCACTGATATTGTGCCTAGAAACGTGAAGGTCACATATAGTCATCATACTGTTTTTATTTTCTTTATAAACTATCCTAATGTCCTTGGATCATAATCTGAGTGTTGGGCGGAGTTAGATGGGGCAAAAATATCCCTTTACTGGTAGGCAGGAATTCTACAGGTAAGGCAGCACGGCCACCACAGATTCTATGAGCATAATATCAGCATAACAGCTCTTTTTAGTGGTAATCAAAACGGAGCAATTTGTGGGTATGCTGGAGACATCAGATCTAAAACTTTTTTGCTCACTGAAGAAAACTCAGTATTGTGTCCTCTGTCCATGCTGGTCTAGATATTTTTTCTTCCTTTGTAACACTGGGTGGGAGAAAATCCAGCAGAACCACTAAGAAAAAAAGATAGAGGAACGTTATCTCCCTTTGTCATGGGCAGGCTGAGCTTTCAAAGTGACAGATCATGTTCTCCAAAACCCTGTTAAGCCATCATGTTACTTCACAGCATTTGTACAATTTACACTGTACTGTTTTACTATACATAGGCTATATTTGTTGTTATGTGCCTTCGAGTCATTTTTGAGTTATGGCAAACCAAAGGTGAGCCTATCACAGAGTTTTCTGGGGTGTGTGAGGCTGTATAGGTTGTACTATATCACCCTACGCTGATATAATCGCATATAACAGTGCTTCCTTTTTTTTGATCAGAGATTTACTTTATCTTGTCTGGTTGGATCTTTCCCAGAAGAGTTGCAATTCAGTTGCTAGCATGAACCTGATCTCAATGAATACCACAGAGAGAATCAACATGGATTAATGAGTTCACATAGATAGAGTCACATTAGATAAGCCAACTGAAGACAAGATATTACCAGGACTGAGAATCATTTATTACTTTTAAGACATTCATGACTTTTTGGTAATGGCAGTGAATAAAAACAGTAGAAGTGTCCTGAACTTAATTATTTCTTCAATATATGAAGGAAATTATTCAAAGAGAGAAGTCCAAGAATAAATGCCATCAATAAAACTTTATAAGGGGAAACATACATGTCTGTTGAGTTAAACTCTCCAGCTTCAGAAAGCCTTTGAAGAGAGTTTATTGGGTTAAGGCTGTTGTGTCTGTTGGAGTAAGGTTGCTTGCTCACATGCCTATTAGGGCTCTACTATTCTATTGTGTTTTGAGGATCTTGTGTCCATTGGATTAAGGCTGACTGGTTGTGTGAACAGAGTGGTGGCTTGTTCATTAGGGCTGTATTGTTCTGTTCTGCGTAGGCCCAGAGAAATGAATCAGAGACTTGGCTTGGGGAAGAGCTAGCAGTCAGTAACTCTTTAGATAACTGCAGCCCCAATCTCTAGACCTCAGCAAACAGTGGCAAGGCCATCAGACATTTCATGTGGGCATCTAGTGGGGGAGTTTTGAGGGGGAGGCTCACCAGAGTTCTGTTTCAACACCTACTTAAGATTACTCATATGGATGGTGAGAGAGCTGCTGTAGTCATTTGAACAGCTGTGGTATGTTTGTGTTCTTGACACAGGATATGGGTAGCTACACTGGCAGCAAGTGCAAGTTGATCATCCTGTTGGAAGAGAAGATCCAGCAACTTGAGGTCAACGTATCTACTCTTCAGCATATTAGGGGTCATGAGTTTTTCTTGGACAGAGTGGAGCACACTGTCTTGGATGAGGAACATACAAGGCATGTCTCTGGGGAGGAAATCAGTTCCCAAACACAGTAGGTAGACATTTGAAGGAATGTGACACATAGAAATAGAAAGAACAGGGTTCATTTAGTGACTTTGACTTCAATCTTGTCCTTTGGCATAAGTCTAACTGGTTATCCAAAGGACTCAAAGAAAGGCTTGAAGAAACGATGAAAATAAATTTAATCGGACTCAATGAACGGTAAACATCTCATTGAAAACAGCACGTTCTCATCACCCAAGATGTGCTTTAAGAAAATACATGCCTTGCCTCAAGCATTCACACATTTGCAAGGCTCTCAGGCTGTTTGTGAGAAATAAAGTCTAAGTAACTATGGACATATTTCAAAATGAAAACTGCTAAAAGGCACACAATTGAGCAAAAATACCCAGAAACACAGTTTACTCAAGAAGAAGAGATTGCATAAATTAAACAAACTGCAAGTAAATGTGTAATGAAGAAAACATGCAAAATAAATTTGTGCAAATTTCAATGTGGGAAGAAAAGCACAAAGTTTTACAACCTCATGCAATACAGGGATGGATGGGGATAAAGGTTTTTAGGGAATGTGAATGAAATGTAGACCAAAAAATTTTGAGATCCTTAGTGGGAAGCCAATGATATCCAGGAAAACCACCCAATCACTTATGGCAACACTGGAAGAAAGCTAGCACCCTGCACCCTTCTGTATTCTCTGAGGTTATTCATGCATTCCCAGGGTGAAATTCACAGTGCATCCTTTAATATTTCTTATGTTTCCTGTTTCTACTCTACAAGAAAGCTGCAATTTTGGCCATTTCCACATGGTGTTTTTAAAATGGCACAGAGTGTCCTCCAGGGAGGACGTCTGCACGTGGAAGCGGACTGGGTCAGACCTACTTAACATAGATCCACACCGCAGCCCGCTCCGGAACGACCCCAAGTGGTCATCCAGTGTGCTTTTGAAAAACCTGTTTCTTGAGGTTTTTCAAAAGTACGGAGCGCACCAGTGCGAGCCTGCTCCATTATGTAGATTCACAGACTCGCATTGGTGCGAGCCTGTGATCTGCCGGGGGCGGGCTTTAAGCTGGTGAGCTTCAGCGGTTGGTCGAGAGCCTCGACCAACCAGAAGCTGCCATTTTCATCCCCGGAGCAGCGTGGACCAGACCGGGGAGCCCAAAAGTCCAGTGAGTAGCGTCACGGGGCAATTCCCTCACCCCATGCGGAAATGGCCATAGATGTGTTACTGAAAATTCAGGCAAGGATTCACATATTTTAGAAGAAGCTACAAGATAATGGTAGCTCTGGATCAATCTGTGCATGAAAGCCACAAATAAACTATTTATCCAGTTCCTGCTTAATATTCCTCAGTTATGTTACTCGTATTTGATTTGATTGTTATTGGCTGTTGTACTTAATATTTTGTATTGGTTACATATTTAAGCCACTTGTCCACCAAGGAGACGAAGGTGGTATAAAACTCCTTGACAAGGCACTTTTTTTGTTTGAAAAAAAGAAGCCTCCACATTTTAGTATGAATAAATAAACAGAGACCCTACTGAACCATAGTATTAGTTGGTAGTTGGCTGCAAAATGTCATGGCAAAAACAAACAGTAATCAAATATTACCTAACATCTTCTCAAAACTGCTCCATCTGGCAAAGTTCCTGAAACTCACAATTCTACAATCATGGCCTACTGAAGCATCATCTGTATAGCAAACGGTAAGGACAAGAATAGAAGTGCATTAGCCCTATCTCCTCCCACACTGCTCTCACTCTGAAGGAATGATGTAAAGAATACTCACAATTTTTCTTTTCCTTGATGCGAAAGCATGGCTTGACACAGTGAGACACCCTTTTGAAAATGATGGTCAAATATCTTGAGGGTTTTTTGTTTTTTGTTTTTTACATTTTAGGTCATTCTGGGCTGAAAAAAGAAAGAAAGCGATTTCACTTGTGTACCACTTGACAACCCATTTCCGTAAATTCTAGCCTCTCGCCACTGCCATGTCCTTTCTTTGAGGGGTTAAAAGTTGCATAAGAAAGTTTCTGTGAGCTCTTAGGAGATGTCTTCACACTCTCAGAAAGAAAAGCAGCCACCCTCCCTGGGCTTCACCATCCCATCATGCTCAGTTACTCACCTAGGTGCTCTCTTCAGTCTCAGGATCTGTTTTGCTTGTAGCAAAAGGCACATGAAAGAGCAATTAGTGCTTTGCATCCCTCCCTCGGATGGATTTGGTCTGGAACTGGATGTCTCCTTCTCTTCTCATGGAGAAAGACACAAGGGAGAGGGACAGAAGAGCATGCACATGTAAGGCTTGAGAAGCCACCTAGCATGGGTGGGGCTAGGGATGCAGCAACTCAAATGGAAGACTGTGTGTACATAAGCATATGAAACTTTTTAAAAGAAAAAGTCTGTGAGCCAATGGCAGCCAGAAGTTCAGCTTGTGCGTCACTCTTCTCTTTATTTCTATGACCATCCCATGTCCTTCAAGTTTCTGGGACAGGAATGCCAAGACTGTGGGCAATCAAGAACTGCATTGAGTTATGATGTTCTCCAAGAACAGCTGACACTTTACACTTTTTCCATTATTCTTTTTTTTTCACTTGTTCGTACCCCTGGAGGTACATGTACCCTAGGATGGGAATCAGTGCTTTAAGGTTTATTCCTTGTGCAAATGTATCACACTGTTACCAATAGCCAAAGGAACTTTACAAAAGTCTTTCTACTTGTATGTAATTCTGGTATTTGCCACAGTTACAATATAATGCCTATATAAGTCTGCTTAGAGACAAATCTCACTGAGTTCAATTGGACTTACTCCCAGGAAAGGACTGCAGCTTTACTTCTGTAAATCACATCATTTTGTGCATGTTGGCTTGCTATATTCATGCAGGTGAATTTCAAGAGTTGTTTTATTCAATAAAAGAATACAACTTGTAGAAAGTCAATGTAATATGTTCTTGGCTGTACTGATAGTAACTCCCCAAATGTAGTCTGGAGCACCTTTCATGGATGGCAGCACTCATCCATGTGAAAGAATATGCACTGCTTAATTAGATTTCCCTGTAACTAAGCACCAACGATCCATGCAGTGGAGAAACTGTTTCTTAGAAGGAAGGCTTCCAAGAAACTGCACCATTAAAAAAATTATATTTCATTTTAAAGTACAAGAGATTATCTAAGGGGAATAATTACACATTCGTTTACTACATCTTTAGAGTCCCTTGAATTTTTAGATGCTAATTGAAGTACAGATAATCCCCCACAAGTCCAAATTAAGCACAACCTTATCAACCTATGAGATTTACCTTACTTCTCTTCTATTATTTGCAGCCAAATAAGAACTCCAAACATGCTAAGTACCTTGGAAAGTTCAAACATGTTTTATAGGAATGTAGATATGTTAGACTATTTCTTTTCACGGTATGAATTAATTTCATCATGAATTTTGCTGTTATTTTTGCTATCTGAAAATCTGGCAAATTGTTTTCAGCATAAATGTGCCTTTTTTTAGGACTCGTATGTGATATCACTTTCACTTCTCTCTTCCTCTCTTTCCTCTCCCTCCACTCTCTGTCTTATACACAGAGATATAGAGAGGAGGGAAAGGAAGAAAGAGAGAGAGTGAAATATTAAGGGGCTCATACAAAGTTCTCTACATGTTCAGTAAAGTTATTACTTGCAGAGCTGAATGGGCTAGCCTCACCAACTGTAGGAACCATGCACCAGTTCCTCTCTACCCTGGAAAACATACACCATGTGCTCATAATTTTGCAGTAAAGGAGGAACTGTGATTAGAGAGAGTACCATCTTGAGTGTAAGAAGATACATCTTTATGTGTACAGAACTTTAAATTAATGCTTTCAAGAAACTGTCAAAAGATACCTTGACGGCCTTTGGACAGTGAGCAAAGGAGAGAACTAATCTTGAGAGTGATATTTACTGAGATGTTGTGGTTCTCCTCCTTCTATTTTCCAGTATCTTCTATTGTGAATGGAGCACCAGTTTATATGTGACAGACATACCAAGCAGGCACTCTCCATGATTTAAGGCATCTTTCTTTAACATCTCTCTCTTATGATACAGATTGCTAAAACCAAGGTTGCATCACATCCTAAGTATACAGGTCAGTGTAAAAATATGACTGGACATTTGGTCTGTCCAAATGCATGAACAGTGTTTTATTTGCACAATACAAACTCTTTGAGAGTTACTTTTTTATAAATGAGTACAAAACTGTTATTATTCATCAGGATACATTCAGAAAATGGTCTTCTAAATATAATATGTACTTGCTTTATTGTGCTCAGTGAGGCTTCTTTCTGAGTGGACACATATAGGAATCCCCCCCCCCCAGGACACACACCCTCAGCAGGAACTTGTCTTCAAAAGTAAGTTATATCTTGGTGAAGTGCTTTGCCTTTAATTTTAATTATGCTGTGTTCCTCATATACACTGACAGGAAATCTCCATGACTCCAGCCACTCATTTAATCTCACTACATACATTGTAAATTGTCTGCATGAGTTCTGAGCAGCCTTGGTTCTGCAGTCTACTTAATCTGTGCATTTTTCACAATGTTTATTTTGTGTACTTTCTTGCCTAGTTTGTTCCTTTTTATATATAGAAGAGGTTCTGTTTATTTTTGTAACTTTGGCAGGAAATTCAGGGGAAGTTTTTATTTACCGCTGGAAGTTCTCGAGCCGTCTGGAATGCAGATTCCAGCTACTGGTAGGAAACTGACAAGTACCCCTTACATCCCTAGTACACAGCACAAAGAACAAAGTCATGTGGCATCTTAAAGACTAACACATTTTATATGGTATAAGTATTCATGGACTGCCACCCATCTGTGTGATAACTGAAGCCCCTGTCAGAGCTGCTGATGACGAGCAGCAGCTGTTGGTCCCTGTTGCTCTGGCTGGAGATGAGTCCTGCAGCTCAAGAGCTCCCCCTGCTGCCATGGACCAAGCAGGATCGGACATTCCTCTGTCTGCTCCTTTAGGACAACAGGGATCTGATTCTGAAGAGAATCGCCACGCCCCCTCGGCCGAGACACACTCAATCAAGCGCAGATCTGACACTCCATCTAGCGATCAGCTCTGGGCTCCCCTCAGGGAGATACCACTGAATAAGAGATATGCACACAGGGAAATAGACATTCTTAATGGCGACAAACAACAGTGCCAAAGAGACCTTGCCACTTTGCTGAATGTTTAAGGGCGGTTCTCTCTCTGCCTGCCTGCCTGTTTGTTTGTTTTCGGTCAAGGTTTTGATTTATCTTCGGCTCTTGTCTGGTTTTAGCTTTAGCAGTCCCGCTAAAGAAAAGTGATGTCCTGCTACTGAACTCTGGACCTTTTCCAGAGCATTGCCTTTGTTAATCAGGATTTGCAGGAATAACTTGTTGTGTGAGGTAGTTTTTAGTCCTTAATGGTGATTTTTAACTCGGATTTTAGTGAGCAAGCTGATTTTTTTTTTTTTTAATCCTTTTGACCTTTTTAACCTTTTTAACATTTGGCATTTTGACATTGGATCTTTTAAACATTAAATTGTATGGCTCTGAGGTTTAATAACCCCAAAGTTTTTATTACTTAGAGCTTTAATTATTTAAGATTCTAAGATTTTAAGACTTTATTTGGGCAGCTGTGATCATTTGACAATTAACCTACCTGAAGCTTTTGGAAGGCCAGCTGAGGGATAGCTGAGTGCTGGTAGAGTGGAGCCCAGGCAAATTACAGCTGGGTTGTTTACATCAGAGAAGACACTTCTATTTATTACTATTCCTTAAGATCTGTTGTCTTGCTATTTTCGTCTGGATTGTGGACCACTGATGGTATACTCACCCAAGTTGAAGAAGTTTATATACTACAGTCCTTTTCCATAGCTGTTTGCAATTTGGGCATTGTTTCTATCATCTTTATTTGCCTATAATTTGGAACTCACAGCTGGAATGCTAAAGTGGTGAGCAAAGGCTTGAGGCTGTATCATTGACCTGTTGGTTGGACAAAGAGGAGGAGGAAGGGAGGATATAGGACCTTCTACCATCTATCATCTACCATCCTATGAAGGTCTGATTGATGATGTGGGACAACAAGCTGTGAACTGCAAACTGTTTGTTATCTCTTTGTTTGAGGGTCCTTCAGCGTTTGGTAGAGAAGAGACTGAACTAGCAGTGAATATTGACAATAATAAACGCTGATAACCCCTGTTTTTGAGTATGAGGAATTACCTCTGGGGAGTTCTGATGAAACTTTGATAAAGCCTGTGAACAAAGACGAAAGAAGAGCCTAAACAGCTGCTGCCTACAACAGTCTGGATGCAGATCTGAGTTCAAGAGGTGCACTCTGGGTTCTATATGCTACCCAGCCTATTTGCTTCAGGATTGTAAAATTGAACTGCACTGCCTTTTTTGTGAAAACAGTATTTTTTTTTTTAGTTTTTCTTTTCTTTTTTGTGTCTTTTAGACTTTCAGATATATGTCGATTATATGTTTCTATTTTTATAGTCTATATATATATATATATATATATATATATATATATCTGTTTAGCTATTTAATTATTTAGTTATTTAATTACTTAATTCAGTTTTTTTTATTTCTAGTGGAAAGCTAATTAATATGACTTCTAGAAAGAGAGTTCGGGGAAGTCCTACTTACTCTTCTCCCCCTAAAATTAAGCAGCCCAAGATTGATGAGTTTTTTAAACCTGAAAGGCAGCCATTAGATGTTTTTAAATCTGCAATTCCTACCTCTAATAGGTTTGATGCTCTAGAAGAGGAAAGCTTAGAGTCTCAGTATTTACAAGGCAGAAACAATATATCTAGAAGCAACCTAGTAGATGGGAGTAGACATGATGACTTTCAGGAGATTATTTCTTCTTCTAATGATAGGATGCTTTTAGAAAAACAATATAATCTGGTGGCGGTAACTGTAAAAAGTGTTTATAGTGAATTAAGAAATATTTCAGACAAACTAGACTGCCTTACCTCCACTATAAAAAGGGAAAGTCATACATTTCCTTCAAAAATGATCATTAAGAAGCAGGATGGTATCAAAGTTACAAATACCATTCCTACAAGCCAGCTTCCTTCAGTCCCTGTAGCTAAGAGCTTTTTAAAGGATATGAATCTCTCCCTTCAGGTTAATCAGGTTGCTTTAAGTATATTCCCTTATAGACAATCTATTCCTCGGTGGAATACAATGAGCTGTGCTAGGAAGCATATTAGTACTATACTACATTTACCAATTAAGGCAGTTGATCTTTCATTTATCAATTTTTTATATGCCCCTTCTCAAATGCAAAAATTTATCCTAGTATTTAGGTCAGCTAGAATACCTTCCCTCTTTATGAAGAGGAAAGTTTCTGTTTCTAGGTTGGGTGTGGTACCTACCCGAGTGTTTCTGGATACAGTGAGGAAACCTTTATTACCCTGTTCAGTAGTGAATAATTCTAAGGTTTGGGGAGAGCATGGTTCTAAATCAACTTTTAAGTTTGAAAATTGTAGTTTAAAAGTTCCACCCCTGCTCTCTTCTAATAAAGAATTCCACTGTATGCAGCAACACCCTGTATTGATAAACTCTTTTGAGAAAGGCTGTCCACAAGACCCATTTAATATCTCTAGGGTCAGTGAAGAAGAGCAATTAATAGACTCTTATAAATGTTTACCCCTGACTGAAAAAAAAGCGATCATAACAAGATTGGGTGTCTTAAGAGAAAGGCTAACTGTGATGAGTAGGGAAGAATTTGATTTAGCCTCAGCTCCTATGGAACAGAATGATTTGATAATGTTTGAATCCCCTCCCAGTAATAGAAATATTATCTCTAGTCAAGCACGTCAAACAACAGCGAATTGGTTAGAGATGAGGAAATTGGAGGCTCATGAATTAGGTGAAAGGAAGACTAAAAACAAAGATACTATATTTGCAGATATACATCAAGTACATTGTAACCCTCACTCACAAATAAATGGGTCAGTGGTAATTTCAGAGGAAACCAATGAAATCCAGGTTTTGACACAACAATGACAATCAATATATTCGACATTTGGACTTTCCTGTTTGTCCTGGAATTTAGCAGGCTGGAGGAACAAATTAGAGGATTGTGATTTTCTAGACTATATAAAGCAGTTTCAGGTCCTGCTGTTCCAAGAAACCTGGCTAAAGCATGATATTTGGCTTCCTGGATATGTGGCCTACTCAAATACCGCATATTCTTCTTCTTCTAAAGGTGGTAGACCGAGTGGTGGCCTGGCTATATTGATATCCATTTCTCTTTCAGCTTCAATTATTCCTCTTAAAGGATTAGCTCCATGTGCCATGGCCATTTTTATTAAAAATGTACACCACTCTTATATTTTTGTTAACATCTATGTTCCCCCCCGCACCTCACCATATTATGATCCAAACTACTGGCATAAGTTAGAAGAATATCTATGCGAGTTAGAGTATGAATTTCCTTTAGTTCCATTGGTAATTGTCGGTGATTTTAATGCACGCATAGGTTCATCTAACCAAGATATTGCTAGGGCTTTAGGAGGCCCAACTGAGTTGTGGGAAGGTTTGGAAATCCGAAAGTCTAAAGATAAGAAGATTAATGATTTTGGCCGCATTTTTTTTACTTTACTGACAAAACTAAATTTAGCTTTAATAAATGGTTCCCATCTTGATAATTCTAAGGGAGAGTTTACTTTTATAAATAGCTCTAGAGCAAGTACAGTTGACTATGTGTTAATTTCACATGAGCATCGATCCTTGTTTCTCTCTTTTACAGTTGACCCAGTTGCTGGTAGTGATCACCAGCCACTTAGATTTTCCTTGCAATGGTTTAACAGTACTATTACAAATACTGCTCACCACCTTAATTCTGAACAAGCCCAATTAACCTCTGATAAAAGGATCAAATGGAATCCCCTGTTGCAATCAGATTTGCAACAGAGACTTTACTCTGAGGAATTTATGAAATTAAGGAAAGATCTGATTCAAGCATCTAATGTCGAGTCTGCAAATCAGTTGTATACACAATTAACAAACTCCCTCAGACCCTTTTTTATAAAAAAGATATCCCACTCAGAAAATTGCCAAACCAAAAGCAATAATGCTTGGTTTGACAAAGACTGCAGGAATCTAAAAAGGCAAATGGGAAAAGCCATCAAATTATATCGATCCACTAACTCCACTGAAATTCCCTCATATTTCTATGATCTTCGTAAAAAATACAAAAGATTAATTAGTGAGAAAAAAAGGATATATTACAGGGAACAGTGGAAGGAACTAAGCCTAGCACTCCTGCAAAAGAATCCATCGAAATTCTGGGATACAATTGCAAAGCTCGAAAAAAGGTCATCTCCAATTTTAGAAGGAACTATTTCTAAAAACAACTGGGAAAGCTATTTTGGAAAGCTATTTAATGATTCAGACCATCTTAAGATTATTCCCCCAGACTATACTGGGCCTAGATGGGAACATAGCTGGGAAAATATTTCTATAGATAGGGCCAATTCATTAATATTAAGACAAAAGAAAGGTAAAGCACCTGGTGAAGACGGCTTTCCATCAGACTTTTATATTGCATTTTCAGACTGGTGGGCTCCAATTTTTGCTTCATTATTTTCTTTAATTAATAATGTAGGAGTTACACCACCTAATTGGTCATCTGCTATTGTAGTTCCTATCTACAAAAAGGGTCCTAGAAATGATCCAGGAAATTATAGGCCCATTAGTCTCTTGGATGTTTCTGGGAAAATTTATGCCAGGTCTCTTTTAGATACATTGGAGGATTGGGTGGAAGAGCATGCATTGCTGGCCCCAGAACAGGCTGGCTTCCGTTTAGGCAGGTCAACTTTGGATAATTGTTTTATGTTGAAATATGTTATTGATAAATATCTGGCAGGAACTGTAAAGCATATTTTTGTAGCATTCATTGATTTGAAGGCTGCTTTTGACTCTATTTCACGGGAACGTCTTTGGGTTAAATTACAAACTATGGGTATTGATAAGAATCTTCTAAAATGTATAATATCCCTTTATTCAAATACATCCTTGAAAGTCAGAGTTGATGGTACACACCTGTCAGACTCGATACCTGTCTCTAAAGGAGTAAGACAAGGATGTCTGCTTGCTCCCCTTCTTTTCAATTTATTTATAAACAATGTAGTTGAGTTCTTAAAAGGTGACCAATTTTTCCCAGTTAAAATTGGAAATCGGAAATATTCGATCCTATTGTATGCAGATGATGCTATCCTGATTTCCTATACTCAAGTAGGCCTGCGTAGATTGTTGAATCAGTTTAGTTTATATTGTAAGAATGAACAACTTTCCATCAACTATCAAAAAACAAAAGTGATGGTATTCGGCAAATCCAAAAAAATTTATAATTGGCTACTTGACGGGAATAAATTGGAACAAGTCCCCTCTTTTAAATATCTTGGTGTGGTCTTTCACTGGACTGGTAATTGGTCTTCACAGGTTCAATCAAGTACCCTGTTAGCTGAAAGAACATTAAATGGATTATTAAGATTCTATCGCACAAAAGGGGGCAATATGATTCAACCCACTTTAGAACTCTATAGGCTCAGAGTCCTGCCTAAACTGCTATTTGGAGCACCACTGTGGGCTCTGACCAATTTAGATATATTAGAGAGAGCACAAAATAAATTTCTACGCAGACTAGTGGCAGTTCCCATTTCCACAAAATTAGCATTGCTCCGTGCAGAGTTAGGTATAATGCCAATTAAAACAGAGGCTCTTAGATTAGCCCTCCTTTTCTGGTTGAAAATTATTTTTAAGCAGGTATCTGAGCTCCTTTTGATGTCTTTCGAAGAGCCTGGTCCAAATTCATGGATGCATAAAATGCAATTGATTGTCATGAATTTGGGGTTCTCTGTTCCTTTTTTTCTGACTCAAGGGTATGATAAAGCAAAATTACTTATACTCCAAAGACTCAAGGATATAGCAATGCAATCCCAGATGACTGAGATTAAGTCCTGCCAATCTAATACATTTTTTGTTTCTTACATCCCGTTGAATTCACCCCTTCCTCATTATCTGGTTGATCTTCCAACTTTTAAAATGAAGTTAGCCTTTCTGCATGCTAGATTGAATGTTCTCCCACTGGCAATTCGGATGGGCAGGTACAATAATGTTCCTATGAAGGACAGAGTATGTGCTTGCAACTCTGTTTCAATAGAAGATTTAATTCATGTTCTACTTGAGTGCCCTATTTATAATGATCTCAGGAGCAAGTATATTTTTCCTTTATTGAAGTCTTTTAAGGGAAATTCCTCTTTCGTGAAAGTTTGTTTTCTGTTATCTGATACTGTGAAATATGTGTCTTTCAGAACATCTAAATTTCTTGTTAGGGCCTTACAGTTACGTGCTATAAAGAACAAGGAGGGGTATGGAAAGTGATTCATTTATTGTTGATTATGTGTTGCATGTAAATTGGCTGGATTATTCTTTCTCATTTTATCTTATTTTATTTTTTTTTCATTTTTGTGCAATGGCTGGCTGCTAAAATGCAATAAACTTGAACTTGAACTTGATTCTGAAGATGCTTTGGAGCCTGTGTCAATCAGCCCCCAATCAAGGCAGAGACTCAAAAGAGCTGAGCAAAGGGAGGCTTCCTTGATCAAGTTCAAGAAGCGGTGACTAGCCACACCTGTGCCTTGGGCTATATAACTGCCTGCCTGGAAGCTTTCCTTTGCTTGTGGCAAACTTCTTACAGGCCCTTGTCTTGCTTGTTCCTTGCTTCCAGCATCTGGCTCCTGATACCTTGGATTGATCTCTTGGCCCCTGGCTTTTGAAACTCTGACTATGGCTTTTGCTTGTTGCTCTGGCTTAGGTAAATGGTCTTCCTTTGAGTAAGTGCTTCCTTGACTCCTCCCAGCAGGACTCAGCTAGCTCTCCCACTCCCTTCTCTGGGCTGGCTTGCTGCCCGTGTCTCTGACCTTGACAATTTGCAGCTGATAAAGTGGACTACAGTAGACTTCCTCATCTTTAATGCAAGGCTCCTTGCAGTGGCCTAGCTGGGGGGGGGGGGTCCACCCTGGGCAGCACTTTTTGGGGGAGCACTGCTGACCTCCCCACTCCACCCTCCCCACCCTGCCCAGTTGCCACAGCTGCCCAGGTGACTTCACAGGAAATCCCCCAGAAGTGCTGCCCTGCTGCCCCACCTCCCCACCCCTGCAGCAGGCAAAAATCCAACCCTGCGCCAAATCCCACACTGACACTTTGGTGACCTTTTGGGGAGGGGGTGAGGAGAAACATCTCTTCTCCTCCTCTCAAGGCAGAAGAAGCAAGGGAAGCATGGGGGGGGAGGGGACTGGATACCCCTTTCCACCTGCTACGTTCCAGGTCTGGAACTTGCTCTGAAGGAAAATAGGGCAGAGATGTTGGGGGGACTCTTTGCTTTCCTTGCTCCCCAATCCAGAGGGAGAGAGGTGGGGGAGTGATAAGGGTGGCAAGAACCCCTGGACAGGACATCCACCAAGCTCCAACTAGGTATGAAGTGGGTGGGAGGTGCAAAACGCTGCCAAGAACTGTGTGGAGCCTTGAGAATGGCAAAGTTGCCCAGGGCAGAAGGTTTGGGGAACCCCAGAAGGGGCACCCTTTTGCTCTGATGCAAGTCTCAGAATGAGGGGAAAGGGATGGACTGAACCAGGGATATTGGGAGTGATTAAATGGCTGCTTCCCCCAACACTGACTCCCAATTCCCCTGTCTCAGGGGTTCCAAGACTAAAAGCAGAACTAAGAAAAGTTCTTTGGGAGTACTATAATGACCAGAATTTCCCAACCACTTTAGAGGAAATCTGGACATTGCCTTTTCTTCCAATCCCCGCGTAACTTCTCCAAGCTCAGCATGAACTAGGGAGGGGCAAGCAAGCTGGCACTTTCCCCACTGAGGAGATCATCTGTTTCCTGGGTCCAGGCTGTGGCACCCACTGCCCCCTCCCCTCCCATGCCAGCTTCTTCCCTCACCCTCCCATCCCAAAACACAGACCCCCTTCCTCCTGAAAAGCAGAAAACTGGGTTTCCCCTGAAATTACTACAGTATTCTGGGTGGAGGAGCAGAAGCCTCGGCTCTGTCTGGTGGCCACCAGGGCACATCACAGGCTCCCTTTCTAGAGACACTGATGAAAATACATCACACATTGCAGCCACCCCATTGCCCCGGTTCCCAAGGCGATTAAATAAAATACTAAATACAAAATCATTTTATAAATATAACAATTTCAAAAATAAAACTTATGTAATTTTTCCATTGAATGTCCTGAAACAAAATATGATATAACAGAGGGAACTCATATTGCCTTTGTTATGTGCCTTCACATTATTTTTTACTTACTGTGACCCTGCAGCAAACCTATCATAGGGTTTTCTTGACAAGATTTGTTCAGAGAGGGTTTACCTTTGCCTTCCTCTGAGGCTGGGAGAGTGTGACTGGCTCAAGTCACCCAGTGGGTTTCCATGGCTGAATTGGATTTGAATCCAGGTCTCCGGAGTCATAGTCCAACACTCAAATTACTGCAGCCCATTGGCTCTCATTTGGAACTCTTGCATGTGGACAAAATGAACCATTTTCAGCTTTTAAGGAAAAGATGGTATTCCAGGTAAACCGGAATAGTTCTTCTGTTCATCTTGGCCCTCATCTGTTGGATGTTGGGGAGGGAACCCCTTTCCTTTCGTTCCTTCCTTCCTTCCTTCTGCAGGAAAAACTCCCAGTTCTTCTTGTAAACTGGGTCAGATCCATTTGCATCCAACATGTTCTACCAGTCACAATGGAGTCCAAAGACCACAAGCCAGCCTCAGGGCTTGACAGATGCCTCCTCTCCCAAAACCATGACAACTACAACAAACCATCTCCAAGGAAAGGAGTCCTGAGGTTGGACTATAGCTCCCAACATTCCTTAGCATGCTCAATATGAGGCTGATGGGTTTGTATTGAGAGGGGCAGCAAACTCAGGGACCAGCCCGGGTGGCAAAAGCTCTAGCTATGCCACTCTCTCCTCATTGTATTTTACAGAATAATTCTTTATAAAATCTCTTCAAATGATACAGACGGCTTTTTTTTTAATACTGTAGAGGATTCGATGCATTGTGCACCACCACTTGCCTGCCACTTGATGATGGGGGGCATAAACCACTGTGACTCCAAAACCTGGATTCACAAATGAAGAGAAGACCAGGAATCCTAATTTTCTTTCTTTCTCTTCCTTCCTTCCTTCCTTCCTTCCTTCCTTCCTTCCTTCTTTTAAACCATCTCAGAACCAGCTGCCACATACAGTTCTAAATGGATATACTCATAATGTTGTGCTTGGATGGCCGCATTACTAATTCTAAACATTTGAATGAAAATTTTATTAAGGTGTAACCCAACCAGTTGAAGGAAATCATGAAAAAGATGAACCCAGCTTCCATTTTTACAAAATAGTTTTCAACTGGTATAACTATGTGAAAATTTTGAACTTTACAACACAGAGCAAAGGAACTGGAAAGCATTTCACAAAAGTATCGACACTTGATATTTTGTGTAGTTCTTCAAAGCAACAATGTTGACAAGAGAAATCTATTTGGTGTCAAATCCACAGTTGTAAGGTTTCATTTGTCCCTTCACGAATTTTCAAATTAAAATTCCAGTAAAGGACACCAGATATACTAAATTCTAACCACATCTAAGATACCATTAATGACTTATGTTAAAACACATTTTGTCCCCTTTATAAACATTTTTTAAGAGCTTTAAAATGATACAACTGCATTCTCAGAGAAAAGGCTATTTTTACTATCATAACTGTCAATATGTTTAGTCAGTCAAGGAAGATATGTCTTTGCTGTTGTAATTGTGGAGGCTCCAGAAATGCTTCTCTGGCTGATGTCAGGTTTGAGAGCTGGCGTGACATTCACTGTCTTGCTTCACTACGTGAAGTGTGGTATTTGATTCTTGGGCTAGCAAATTTACTAGACACATACCTTTGGTTAGAAGGACAGAGGCAACTTGTCACAAAGGAACCTTAAAGGAATCACACTTTTCAATTACTAGTAATTGCTAGCTCTAGTTATCACTCTGCATTATATCTGAAGTGATTTTATATCCATGAAAACTCATGTGAAAATAAAAACTAGTTAGTCTTAAAGGTGCTACAACATTTCCTTTTCTTTTCTTTTCCTTCCCCTTCCTTCTACCTTTTATACTCTAGTTACTAGTAATTCCTCCTTTTAGTAGCTGATCTGGGGAAAAGCAAAAGAACAATTTCAGTGCAAGTCCTTGTTTTACTTTAAAACTAAATATAAAAATAAAGGAAGATGGATAAGAGAGAGATTCATTTAACAGCAGACATGTAGGAGATCCTTGAGAGCAGGAATGTGAATGCTATGCTACTCAGCTGGAATGCTTCTTTTTCCCTTCCTCCACCTCCATCCTCTTTATATTCTACATGGGCATCAAGCATGCCCTATCATGTGTAAAGACTGCATGCCTATTTTGCTACAATGAGATAATGGGTTGAAAAGCTGCTGAGTGAAGAAGCCTAACAATACATCTGAAAAAAGGAATAGTTGCTTCTCGAGAGCCATTAAGATACAATGGATAGACACAGTGAGGCTAGATATGTACACTAGGGAGAATTTAATTTGGTCTGCATTTTAAAATGAGCCAATCTAATTCATACTTCCAGGAAAAATGTAAAAATTGGGATGAGCAGAATTGTCAGTTCACACTTCTCAAAATTTTGCAGTGCAGTTATCAACATACACACCCCATAGCATAAAATAGGCATATTAGGGAGAAAACTTTACAGAAATAAACATGGATGTTGGGGGTTTTACTTAAGCTACAGAGTGAGGTGATAACTAGATGGAATAGAGTTAAAACAATACATGTAAAACAGAAGGGAGCTGATGTCAAAATTTACTTTTGGTGGACAACTGCACAAATCTGAGTTAGCTGCAACAAGACTGTTCCAGTACATACCGTACTGTAGGTTGGTTACAAACTGAAATTGTTACTGGAAAAGTCATTTATTTAAATTGAAACATCAACCACAATACAGAACTGAGAGGAGCACTTCTTGCTCCAGATGAGCCAATAAAATGAGAGACGGTTACTATTACTGTACTATAGTTGTTCTAAACACCAGCAACAGGACCACAACTGTCCTTTACACTGACTAGAACCATGTCCAAAAGCAAAAACATCATGGAAACAGATGGATAAATAAGGTTGGGACGAAGCTTGCTTTTTCTCCTCACAGACTGGTAAGACAGCTTCCGCTTCCCTCCTCCGGTCTGCTAAAGTGTCTTGCCACTTTGTACAGCTCTGCCTTTCTCTTTACACACCACCTTCGTGTAAAAAGGGTAAAGCCTTTCAGCTGTTATTTAGAATGATTTACTGATCTATGGTAGCCTGGCCAGAATGCCTGGAAATTATCCAGCCAAGTCAAAATTTATAAAAAGCATAGTATATAGAATAAAATATTGGTTTTGTCTGCATGTCCAAGCTCAAAAAGATTTTCAGAACAGTTTGTTATATCTTTACATCATCATAAAAGCACAGGTCTCTCTCTCTCACACACACAGAGCTCTCTGGCAACCTTTTTGCCAAAGATTCTATTCCCAAATTGAGATCACTCTCTCTGACCAGATTCAAAAGGGGGTTGATTTCTCTTCTGCCTCTGTCTAGATTTTCTTTGAGAAAACACACTCCTTACATTCAACTCCCCTTGATTAAATGATAACTTCTCTGGCTGAAGGACTGATTCTCAGTCCCTCTTCTGGAAGTCTGACTACACCTAATTCAGGCCTATTATTTATGCATTTTTTTCCTGAGGCCTCCAACCCCTCCTTCATACTAAAGGGGCTGGGTTCCTCTCTGCAGTAGCCATTCTGGTTGCCTAGCAACCTGTTTCTGGGAGGCTTCTCTAACACCCAGGATATCACTCCCCTATGGATTTGTTCCAAAGATGTTCCCTATTTTCACATATTTTAGCACAAGAGCCATGGGAAAGAATGCACTCATATATACACTTCTTTGGCAGTAAACATTGAAATCTGAGATTTACTTCTGAGGAGATACATACAGGACAGTCATCTAAAACTATACAGCCTGGTAGTTAATGGCTGTTGCTTCACTGTACTCATTTGGAAAAATGTTACACACATAGAGTCAGTGCTATGACTGTGACATTGATTAGCTTTTCCATATGGTCATTTTATCATATACACTGACAATGAGCAACTTGTAGCTCCATGGATACTGGTCTGCATAACCACATAAGTCCTAGCCATCATGCCAACAGAGCTGCAGCCCAACAACATCTTTCATAATGGATGTTAACTTTTTAAAAGATAAAAAAAATCAGAATATCTAATATTATTCTAGTCCACCTATAAATCCTACCAAAGGAAAGAATGATAAATAGATCGATAAATTGATTGTGAGGGTGGGGACTTAGCTGCTCAGTCTATGATATATTCTGAAATAAAAGCTCAGAGGTGTACTTTGAAAATCCTGGATTACATAGCTCACACGTGTTTCAAAAGAAACCTGCTTTTTAAAAGCTTACTTTGCTCTTTAGTTGAAACGTTCTACTATATGTAAGAACTAAAGAAAGCTTTATATCCATAAAAAGAAAGAAAGAAGTGGGAGAGGGAGAGAAAAGCTGAAGATGGTTCTATTGTATAGGAAGAGGGAAGAAATTGACAGCCCAGGTACTGTATAACTCTGAAATCATGACACATGGGCAAAATGAATTTTTGGTGCCTCACATTGAATTTTGTACGGCAAGCAAATACTATAAATAGGAAGAAAGCTGTGTGGAGTGGCATTCACGATGTGCACCAAATCTGAAAGCTTATTATCTGCTGAACTGATCAAGCAATGCAGAAGAGGGAATTGAAAATGTTTTCCTGCAAAAACCTAATACTTATTTATTGGGCTTATAAGATACACTTTGCCTGAATACTTGGGTCTATGCTGTGTGTTTGGTGGATGTTCTATTAATTTTAGATTAAACATTCAAAAAGTCATATTTACCCTTTACAGTTCAGTAACTTTACATTTAAAATTAAGGAATGTCTAACCAAGCACTAGAAAAAAATGATTTTGGAGCAGTAAATATGTCACCTGCAGAAGGTAAAATTTGTACAGTACTAGAATGATACCGATAGTGAAAGACATGAGCTTGGACTTTAATGCAAATTAGCTTCCAGAAATACACATAAGAAGTGTTGCCTGCCCCCTCCTTCTCCCAATCTCCCCCTGCTTTCATAGGGTAGCACACTGTTCATAATGTAGCACACCATCTAATTGTTAGGCAGGGATCATTTAAGTGAGACAGTGGATCTGCCATCCATGGTTGCATTAACATTTCCACTTAGTACAAACACAAACAACAGCAAATAATTCCAAACAATTAATTATCTTTGTGTGTGTGTTTTCATTTAAATTATTTTTTTTTTAAATTACAACTTTTTCAACAATCCACCAGCTCCTTTTAACAATACAGCAATTTATATGTTAACATAAATATAAAAAGTCAAAGAATAAGTCCTTGAGATGGATCTCACAGTACTTCCCATACTGTTGGTGTCTTTTTTGGTCCTCCTGAGTCGCAGAAAAATTTAAGAGAGATCAGATCAGCGCCCTCAAGAGCAGTCCTTAAGACCCTGGCAAACAAGCGTTGTGAAGGAAAACACAAGCCATTTCCGCACTACACTCTTACAGTTCAATTACTCCAGTTTCAACATCCTATGGAATCCTGGGATTTTGCAGTTTAGGTAGGGGCCAGCCAGCCCCTCCCTAAACTGCAAACTCCAGGATTCCATAGGATGTTGAAAATGGAAGAAGTGCACTATAAGAGTGTAGTGCAGAAATAGCCACAGTCTACTGAGCATGTTCTGTTTACTGTGATTGAGGAAAGAAAGGGAAGGAGGTAATTGATACATACTCAAGTTGGGAACACACAAGTAGTAATTTTATAGTGTACTCTAGTTACACCTGACTCTTAATCACTAATTAAATAATAAAGTGGGTCACAATAGGAACACATGAAGCTGTCTATACCAAGAATAACATTAAATATTGTGGTTTGAAGCCTAACTCATTTCCCTCTGGCAAGAGCTTTCCTCGAAGATGCATGCCTGAACAATTAGCATTGCAAATTAAGGCTATACTTACCTTATCGTGACTAGGCACAAAGCAAAGCATATTAAATGAAGATTCATTTGTGAAAACAAATATATGGTATACATGCTGGCATCTTTCATCACTTGAGGAAGTTCTAAAAATGTGTGAAATATACGGTCTAGCCCGATCCTAAGTTGCACCCATTGAATTATTGGTCCATTTAGCCCATTACTGTCAAAACTGACTGGTCATTTTCCAGATCCACTTGCAGATGCCTTGGAATGAACTGTCTGGCATGACTCCAGTCCTACCTGTCTAGTCCCATCTGGCATCCAGAGACACCTGGGAAAAGGGAGTTTGTAAGAATTATTGAGGGCCTTTAAAGCAATCAGACCAAAGACACTTGAAGCCAAAATATAAAATAGCTTGCACTAACTGTTTGATATTGAGCTGGAGTTTGTGGCTTCTTCTCGTTAAAGACAATTTGGCATTTAATTTTGAACTATCTACTCCTTGAATCTTACCTACTGTGCTGCTGTTTTAGGTTGTACAGCAAAATGATTGCCCTAAGGCCACCAGTACATAGTAAAGCCACGGTCCAGAACCAAAACTTGGAAGTTGTCTACTATAAAAATCAGCAAAATTGTTACGCTATCAGCGACTTTATGCAGAAGCTGCATTTCATTTATATTCTTTAGATCCTGAAAATATGGATCAAAGCAGCTGCACTTTTATTTACTTTTGCCTTATCTCTCACTTACTTATGATTTATATGTCTACCTGCCCATTCCAGTCTGTGTGCTAATTGTACTATGCCATTTTATTCCAATAGATGCATCCAACAGAGCATTTTAAAATGAGCAAAATATCTACAACACAGGATATTTTCTCTAAATGTAACTCAGTCATGTGGTGGGGAGGAGCAGCTTACATTGAGACTCTACTGTGGCCTCAGTCCAAATAGAAACCTCCACATTAAGCACTTAGACCAGAATTCTCTTGGTGACTTGCATTTGTATATGATGAGAAAAAGTCCACAAGGAATAGAATGGTTTCAGTTGCTTTTTTCCACGACCACCATTCAGCCCAAATAGCATTGGTCAATAACAAGGGTCACCAGGAAAGTTCTTTCTATGCCCATCACTCTCCTTTCCAGAACACCACCATCCTGGACAAGACCTTCCACCTAAGTGGGCATTGGAGCTTTATTTTCTGCCATTGTAAAAAAAAAAAAAAAAAAACCTTGGCTTAATGCTAAGAAAACATGCACCAGTGGTGTCAATGTGGCTGTTTGTCTTATGTGAAGGATCTATTGATTAAGATCACTGTGACCAAGACAGAGACTTCACTGATACCCCTAGGCTTTGATCTTAATTTGTCCTGCATCTCCATTAGTAGTAGTTTGAGAAAGAGAAAGAGAAAAAGGAAAAATCACACCCTAGAGGGTTTCAGGAACCAGGAACATAACTAGTTCCTCTTCCTGATCCAGCATGAGAAGGACAACATAAAAGGCTGGGGTAGAGACTCTCACCAGTTGCAAACAAGAATCAACAAGAGTTTTCCTTAAAATTTCAGAGAAGCTGGAGAAAAGAAACCCCTATGGGATTACCCTAGTTGCTAGTGAATAAGACTCACTTTTTTTCCTGAAAAATATTGTTTAACAATGGGGTGTGTCTTATACTCCAGTGCATCTTATACACCCACAAATAGTATTTTCTGGCATGTAAATAGGGTGTGTCTTATATGCTGGTGCATCTTATATGCTGTCAAATACAGTATATCCTAATAAATAAGAGAAGCCTATCTTCCCCTACAAATACTTCTCAAAACCTTCTGTCTGAAGGTCACTAAATGGACAAATGGCCCAACAAAGATGGACCTGGATATTTGACTTAGCACTGATATGTGCTTGCCAATTGAGGTCAATATTATTGTATTGCATGCATTTGTTAGGCTCCTAGTCAAAATTCTTCCCCCCCACCCCCCCTCAAAAAAAAAAACTGTTAACTTCAAAAATGGCTTAAGAACTTTTATCAGTTTGGTGTTGAACAGCTGGTTCTTTGTGTTAAAAAACATGGGTGTGCAATCTGATCCCAGGTATCTTTATGCCAGAATCCCCAGTGCATATACACAATCCCAGTACAATCCCAGTATGCGTTTCAGTGTCAGGATAATTTGTCATCTCCAGCAAGGGCATTATAGCACTTAGGAAAAAGGCTTAGTGATCCATTTGTCCCCAGAAGATCTTAAACCAGATTAAAGCTTTTTGGTGTTTCAATCCAGCCATATCCTCTCGGATTCATCTCTTGACAAAATGTAAATCTTTAAAGGGACAGATCTTTGGCCTGGAGCCTAGCCTTCCTCCCTTTCTCCAACAAATCATATTTGCCATAATGCCAGAATTGGCATACCATCTCAGTAGAGTTCTTCGTGATGTATATTCTAACCCAGTGTTATTGCTATGTCTGTAATTGGTTCAGTCTCAGTAGTTTCTAAGTCTGACCTTCCAATTGTACTCATGACTAGTGTCTGCTCTGGTGTCACACTGATCTATCATCCTCTAAATCCATGTACAAGTCACTGCTGGATTCTGACATGGGTTAGCCTAATGTTAAAGTCAGATCTATCCCAGTGTTGAAGTCAACAGCACATGTGACTGCTTAGAAGTACTAAGCATATACTGAGGTCAGGCTATGCAATGTAATAAACCTGTATGATGATATTAAAAAATTCACTTCAGAGGAAGTACGTGCAACCCTGATCAGGATAAGTGTGTATGGGTAGGGGATTCTTGGACTTTCTACCATATGTTTTGAATTTAGAAATTGGGGTGTGGGGATTTTCTAAAAAACAGTGCCTGGGATTCCAGTTTCCTGCCTTGAAGAGTTCTATCCCAGTATAATCTTAACTCTGGGCTGAAACCAGCAGGGTCTGTCTTGCCAAAAGTGATTGCCCAGTTCACCAAAGGAAAGGGGGTTCATTTTGGAGGATCTGGAGGCAGAAAAAAGACACCAGTTGTAACTGAAAAGGTCTCAGATTTATTCAACAGCAAGCAGTTTAAACAGCATAAGCATATGAGCAATATTAGCATACAGTTACAGATGAAATCCACTTTAACCCTATCATGCCTAGACAACATAAAGATGGATGTTCTCACCAAGCAAATTCCTTCAGTCAGCCACTGGCAGCAGCCCACGCAGAAAGTGGAGAAGGAGACCCCCTCTGGTAGTCAATATGCACAGCACTGTAGCTCTCAACCCATGCTCAGCTCCCCCACTAAGAGCACAGTACAGGGTGTATTCATATGCCCTGGTCCAGAAGTCCTGGCTATAGAATCTTTGAGAATCCTTGACCTTGAGAGGGCAAGGCAAAAGACAGAAATCAAGCCAAAAGACAGTGTGCTTAATTACCCAGCATTCTTAACAGTAGCAGACAGAAGCTTAGAGCATGAAAAAATACAGAAGGCCTTTGTAGACCTTTCTCAGCAACCATATGGACAATTAGGATACAGAGGAACAAACTGGGCTCAGGATATTCCTACGTCTCCTCAAAATTTTTCCAGTTATTTTCCTATACAGTCTTGGAACATTTAACTAGTGCTGTTTTATTTTATGCTTTGTCCTGAGATTGTAAAGTAAGGCAAAAAATAATAATAATAATCATGCAGGTCCATCTATCTATCCAATTGTGTAGTATGTCAGCTGAGTCAAAAAGTAAGATGGTGTTCTTTAGCTTCTCATTCTGTAGCTTCAATGAACTGTACCACATCTAGATGTTATTAATGTTGTAACCAATTATTAAATCATTATATTCAGGTATCCTGACCTATTTTTTGGCAGGCACACCCAGTAGTCAGATCTAGTAAGCCAATGCTACCAAAGCCACACATAGCCAGACTAGCTTAGTCTTTGCCCTTCCAGAGACAAAGTCTGAGAAATGGGGCGAAAGTCAAAACAAACAGAATACCAATAGAGTCAGGTAACCAAATTAAGGAGAATTCAAAGTCAAATACAGTCCAAGGTTTAACTAGTCAGCTCAGAACAGCAGACATGGCTATTCTAAGAGGAATATCAAGGACAGCGCTAGCCACTGAACTTCCTTCCACAAAAAAAGTACAAAAACACCATTATTCTCCATGCCTTGACTGAACCAGCTCTGAGGATTTTATAGCTGGATTGTTTGAACCACTCTCAAATTTCAGCTGCAGCTATTCCTGTGTTTAGTCTTTAGTCCTGGGAGGAGAAAGGCCTTTGCTTGAGGAAATTACTTACTCCTGAGGAACCCCTACATTTCAAGATACCTTTCCTGAAGCTGAATAGTCTCCAAGCAATCCTGTTTCTTTACATGATCCCTATACTGAATAATAATATAGGACAATGAATGCACACTGGAAGACAATGTGCATGGCTGTCATCATATAGTGTGATGTACATGCACAATGTATAATGTACATTTCCACACAGTTTCTAAGTATCGATGGGCAATTGCAAGTGCAACAGTTCTGCACAAGCTGTAGACAATTCTTGCATATTGTCCACAAAACACCCCAGATGCATTGTGCAATGTACACAGACATATTTCATCAACAGGATGTCATCCATTTTATGAAAACTCTTAACATAGGTAACAGCCCAACCCAGTTGCCTTGCTGAAGACTGATTTGATGTCTTGTTCCAGGATAGCATTAGTATGTTTAGTTTGGTCACCCAGCTGGGATGATAGATCAAGGAAACATGGAGTCATCTTGTGTTAGGAATAGCAACCTCTGCATGTTCTGAATTCACTGCTAGTTAGGATGCATGATCACTTTGTAAGTTTGGAGACAAAACCCAAGATTACTTTGTCCACACTCACTCTATTCCTCTAGTATGTAAGCATCCTTTGTTCTTGGGGTCTTTGTTTCTCTGTTTCTATCTCTTTCTTCTTCTGCCTGCATGTGGGCCAGGAGCACACCAGAGGAGAAGTTCCAATGAAACCATGGAATTTTTTTTAGCTTTTTCTTATTTATCTTTTCTTCAAGGACATGAACCTGTGTAGATTATGCACAAGTATCCATAAGTAAACTACTTCTATACTTTTTGAAAAACAAAACTGAATTTGTGTTTACTTCCAAGCTAGAGTTAAGTGTGGGAGGGGCAATAATGGGGGCTGGTAAACTGTTCAAGCTTCTCTTTGGCATGCTAATTGCTCTGCTATGTAGAGGGAGCCACCAAATTTCTCTCATTTTCCAATATCTTGAACAGGGTCGGCCATATCTGAGGGGGTGAATACTGCACCAAAACATAAGTAAGGTATTCAGGCAACCCATGCAAATGATACATCTAGCAGAGAACACAGCTCTTCACTTGTTTATTTCTTTAGAACAGTTATTATGGGGTAGATGCTGTTATAGCACAATCCTAGGGACATTTACTCAGAGTCCCAGTCCTATGGTTGTTTACTCATACTGAATTCAGTATACAACTGTATTCTGCTATGCAAGGATAAATCAAAGACTGCAGGAAAGAACAACAGATGACAAAACTAGAGAAATGTAGCTGAGCCATGTGAACTGCTGGAAGGCACTAAAAAGTAGGAAATTATGTATTCTTCTCTTAAAGACGCTCTCCTGCTGCCATTAAACACCTTGATGTGAAGCCTGTGGGTTCATTTGCACCACAGGAGGTGCCTGCTCCTTCATGTGCACTGTTCAACAAGCTGATTATCATTTGAATAATAAGCATAGTAACTATATATTTTTGCTAACAAGGTCTTCTTGGGTAAAATTAAAAGTTTAATTTCTAGTACTTACTTGTTCGTAGCTGTTTTCTTTTGTAGCACTAGGCTCTGATTACAGATGCAAACATCTAAAACATCTGTTTCTTTGGACTTCCTCCTTTTCTTTGTATGTCTAGTTCTCACCACTTCTAGGGAGGAAAAATGTTCCAAAACAGGTAGAAAACCTGTTTTTTCAATGTCAAGAACCTCTGATGAGAATCCTGAACTGATGAGAACTTTAACAATTCAAGACTTATTCTGCACAAAATTTGCATATTTTTTAACATAGAACAAAAAATTTTCTCACAAAAATACTACATGAGAATTTCAGAGTAGATCCTGAACCGTGAATAGTCCTTGAAAACTATTCAGTTTTTTAAAGACTTTCTTCTTATGTGAAGAAAATTGTTAAAATTACGCATTTCTTCCTTTGTTTTGTTGGGTGGGAGGAGCCGTGGAGGGGTAATCCATCCACATGAATTTCTGCATTTTTTTTGAAAGTGTACATTTCTGTATGCATTTCTCAAATTGTACACATTGTTTGCATGCCTCCACACCTTGAATAAAGTGGGCCTCATTTCTGTGCTCACCTTTCAAATATATACATTTTATCAGATACATTTTTCAAACTCCTGGAACACAAGTGAAAATTCTTTGGCTACCTATATATTGCTGTTTCCAGCAGCCCTAACCAACAGACCAAATGGTGAGCAATACTGGGAGGTATAGTCTGACAACTCCCTGGAAAGGAAATTCCTCTGTCCTAGAAAGCGTCCATTTTTGAATGCAAAGTGTGTCTCTAATTTGTGTCCATTTCCTGATCTCACCAAAGTCAGGTTACTTTAAATCCCATTAATTTCAAGGGATTTGGGGGCAACTTTCACATTCTCTCTTTTACTGACCGAGTGGCACAACCTTTACTTTAAAAGGTCAGAAATCCATCTTTATGAGGACTGCAAACAGCTCTACTGCAGTGTATCTAACACTATGAATGCCTACTAGAGCAACAAAAGTGTGGAAGCAGGGGAGTAACAAGACCTTGATGTAAACTGACCTGTCACCTCAGCTGAATGAAAATAATTTTCTTTATCAATCATTCTGAACAGAATAGTGGAAAAGAAAACAATGCCAGCCATATCAATTGTATTTTTCCCCCAACGGTTTCACCAACAGCCCCACTGAAAAAAGATTAAGTAGTAGGTTTCAAGAACATTAATTTTTTTGGTTTGGGAACTGAGGGAGTGGATAGGTGTATCCTCCCTAATCAGCAGTCTTTGAAAATAAGCAGCCCATTTATTTACGTCGTGCTTTTGAATAGATACAAGGCTACATCACAAAGCAGGGTACAAGCCAACACTTGAATTCTGTGATATGGTTCCGTTACCATTTGGCTTCTCCATTTAGCAGATGCATCCCCCTTTAACTATAAGTGTACCAAAAAGTTGCAGTCACACTGCAAAAGAAGTGGCATTGACCCCTGTTAATAACAAATGTGATGTGACCCATATCTTTGTCACTGTGGAAGGAATTACTTATCAGCATCTACCAATCTGTGACTAGTTGCTTCCAAGCTGTTATCCTTAAAACAAAGGTCACCAGAATATGTGCCAGTATGGTCATATTCCTTCCTGCCAGGAAAAGGTTTGGTTGAGGTATCATCTGGTTTATAAGGCATGTTTCTCATAATTGCCTTAGTCTGGGATTACAGAAGGACAGTGTCCGGAAGTATTCCAAGACTGTTATTTCAGGAACAGTGTACCATTCCTCCTGCCCTCTAGAATGGAAAGTATTACTGTATCAATAGAATCTGCACTGCATGCTATGAGCAACTCTTTTTTGGTGGGGAGGGGAATGAGCTGTCCTCAGAAAGTCTAAGCATCATTTTCACACGATCAGGAAAGGAAACCACCAGATCAGGGAAAATTAAACTGAGCATCATTAGGCATAGTAATGACAACTCACATTAAAACTCCAGATGACTTACTTTTGGAAGCTTCATGTAGTTTTTGAAAAGTGCGGGGGGAACCTCTCAAATGAGTTCCCCCTTACAGGACCCCAAATTAAGCAAAACAATCCCTTAGCATCAACACCGAAAACCTCTCATTGAGTTAGAAGTAAGGCTACGGTGAAGCAATGTGGTGAATTCTCAGTGTTCATCTAGAAAGACATGATGGAAAACAGTATTGACAAAAACATTGTTTACATGGCACCCTTATAAGCCACCCTTGAATTATTAGTCTTCTACAAAACGCATGAAAATGTATCCATCACTTTGACCAAGGCATGGAAAGAGAAAGAAGGAACCCCCCCCCAACAACACACACACACACACACACACACACACACGGAATTCAGCGTTTCAAACAGTCATCCATATCCATTGTTTAGATACAGACTTTACTCCCACAAAAATAGAGGGAGGAGACAAATTTCCAAATTTTGCATTCTCCCTGGAACAAAGTAGAAAATGATGCTGAGGGATGCAGTGGCCAAGGAGAAATGACAAAAGGCACTTCTCCTCTCTTTGCTAGTGGAAGCCCTCTGCTGGATCAGAAGCCATTCATGAACAGAAAAGCTTTTTGTATCCACAAAAGATGGAAACCTGATCCGGTACTGTGTCTTTAAAGAACAAGGTAACCTGAATCTGTAACTTGTGATGCTACAGTCAGAAGATTCCACATCCATTCTATATTTGGTCCTTTAGCAGTACCCAAGGTCAGGTGAATTTAGCAAATGTGCAGAGTGATACTTTCCACCATAACACTGGCAGGATGGCCCAGTTAGTACTGTGGTACGTCAGTTGTTGTTGGACTGTAGCTATCCTCATCCTGGACCATTTGCCATTGACTGGAGTAAGAATATGGCTATATATGGAAGGACACAGATTCTACTCTACTGATATCACTGGTACTTAATCATTTTCTCATAAACATCTTGATGCTAAATGAAACATGAAGCTGAAAAAGCCCAATCCCAAGTATAATATTTTTCCAGTTGCAATGATGCACTTAATCAAAGTACTTGAAAAAACAATCAATAACATCTCAGATCAGAAGATATAGGAAACAGGCTATATTCGTATTATTTAGTGGTAACAATTCCTTCCTGAGCTGAGCATTTGATTATCCAAAGCAACTCTTCAACCATCTGCGAAGATCCTCCACAAAGCATAAATTATAATTAGATACAAACACCCACTGACTTTACAGATATACTTGATGGCTAACAGCTATACCTGCCACTAAAAATGTTCCTTATGAGTAGCTTTAAAGTCCTAAGACTGAAAATAACTGTTGTATCACCACAGTAAATATTTTATCATAGGCAGGGTGTTTCATTTTTATGCTTAATCCTGTTTAATGAAAAATAATGCATTTTCTTGTTCTGCCTTCACAGCTTTAAGCAGCAAGTCAAGCAAAGGCTTCCCACACATTATTTGAACTTGAGCTGATCCTCCGATGCTTAAGACAAAGCTCTGCATACCTCTTTGGATGATTGAGGCCTTCGGTGGGTACTTAGTGAATGTCTGATTGCAATTAATTGCCAACACCTTCTTTTTCAAGAGTTTCCCATTCCAAAAGCATATTCCCCCAGCCCCGGCTAAAAGCAATAGCCTTGCTTTATTCAACAATGAATAAACACTGCCATCTTCTGTCTATGTTGATATCTTGGTGGCTTGAAATGTTGTTCTCTCTCTGCATGCTGTGAATTCAGACAGGTAATCAGCTTCCCAGATTCTGCAGTCAACATATAATAGGTAGCGTGTTTGTAACACAGAGAAATAATGAAAGACATTCTCAGGCAAACAGAGTATATATTTAAGATGCTGCTGGATTATTTTTTCCCCCTTGTTATATTCTGTGTCCATATGCCTGTTAACTGTTCAATGGTATCCTTCAGGCACACTATACTTTTCTATCAGAGGTGATAGGGAAGACATTCATCTTGCATCTGAAAAATATATCTTCTTGTTTTCTCAGATGTTTAGTAGAATGTTCAAGCAAGTGATGGACACAAGAAAATAAGGGCTTTGGAATGTTGGGATGTTAACATTTTTCCTTATCTTCAGTCAAGGAACAGAGCATGGTTTACAAACCTGTGTCTACTCCATTGTATCCTCACACGACCCTGCGAAATTGATTAGTGGAGAGAGATTGGCCCAAGCTTCACTGGAAAGCAGAGTCTCTCTACTCTGCCCTTTATACTATTCTGAGGAGGGAGGGAGGAACATGCGCACATACTAGATTTCAAGTTTTTAATTTTGCTTCTTATTATTTTAATTTTTTCAGTCTGTGATATATCTATTACTGTTCAATTTTTTAAAAAAATTTCTGGTCGACGGGTAATAGTGGTAGCTATTAAGGAGAAGATTCAAAGAACTGGAGAGTGAGAACGATCAACAATATCTCATGCAGACCTTCTATCACTTCAATCCAGCCTTAGAACCATTAGGTAATGACAATTTAATTTGGTTTGTGTTGACCTCCAGCTTTGCTAAATACTACCACATTTTTCTTCAATTCTCTATGAGGTCAAGCAAAGTACTGTCCCACCAGGCACAAGCAGCTTGCAGCCAGTGTGCTCTTGCCTGTCTCTTATTTATAACTATTTCATACAATAGCATTGGCTCTTGCTTCTTCAGGCTTCTCTTTGACCATTTCCACATGATGTAGCTGCAGCACGATGGGGATGCATTGGTAGTAGTCTGCAAGTCATACTTTCACACAACACCGTCATTGTCCCACAGCCCGTGCATCCCTACCTGTTGTGATCATGGGATATTCACTTAATGAAAAAAAAATCTGTTAAGCAGCTGTGATTACGCAACACTCCTGTCACAGCTGGCCATGTGGAAGGCCAGAAGTGTGATCACACGCTTTCTTCCCCAGCACAGCAAGGGAAAGAAGCCAGCTGGGCTGTGGAAGGAAGGCATGTGTCACTTGTGCTCCCTTCTGCAGGAAGCCAGCTGGGTACGGAGGGGAGCATTTGTGATGCACACACTTCCTGGCAAAGGCACTGCCAGGACCATTATGGGAGGACAACAGAAGGAGGTACAGTGCAGAAATGACCTTTGTGGAACTCAGCCAGCAAGACGTTCCTTCAAAAACTCATAGTTCAATAGTTTCTCCTTTCCATCCTCCAGTACATGGGGGCTGAAGTTTATCTGTAAAGAAAGTAACAGCAAACATAAAGTAACATAAAGAAGTAACAGCAAAGAAGGAGCAGCGGGGTTGGGAACAAAGATTGGCAAGCCCTGTTAATGGATTTTTATGGAATCTAGGATCTATCACAGACTCCAACAGGGTAATAGGGCTCATTGCTCATTGCTCAGGCAGATCTGGATATCTGGATATCTGGATGACTACTCTACTTACCTGGAGGAATTCTTCTCCTGCTGCAGCTCCACTCTGAGAAGAAGAGAGGAAGCAATTGCTATTTCATTTGTATTGTGGAGCTCAGAGGTGTAGATAGAAGAACTCCTAAAAGTTGAGGAGGACTCCTTATATCATTTTGTTTTGCTTGGTGCAGAGAGGGAGAGGTGGGTGTTTTTTGTTTGTTTGTTTTGAGGGTAATGTTTTACTTTCTAGTGAGAGAGATGGGATAAGGATGCTCTGGCTGCATAGAAACTAGTCATTGGGGCACCTAGAAAGATAAATAGATCAAAGAAAATAATAATATCTGGTTTCCAGATCCAAAATTCAGTTGTTCTTCAGAAGAGATGAGTCAGCAGCAACAAAATGATCAAAGGACTTATTGTTAAACTCCAGCTAACCTCACAAGATTTGGAATCCCTACAGATACATAGAAATATGTTTGCATAACTGTCTAAGCTTGAGCATGTTCCTTTAATGTTCCCATTCTGGAAATAAGCATAAGGAAGGTCCTCTACACCCAAGTTCTGCACCCACTCCAAACCTCCAACTTGGATCATGGCAAAGAAGCTCCTTCTTGGGTTGCTTTGACTTTGGGGTTTTCTTTTCTTTCCCTAAGCTGAGATGGGAGAAAGATTAGCACAGCCACCTACCAGAGACAGCCATTTTAACATCCAGTTTATCTTCACTTGAGAATGTGGCATGGAAGCAGTTATCATCACATTAAATTTAAGATAAGTGAGAAGAGAGCAGGCTATCAACATGCCCATTTAATTACAGAAGTAATTTTAGAGGCATCTGCATGTATAGTACATAGCATGCAACTGTGTAGTCTAAACATGGCTGGAATGTGCAGTCCCTATTCCTGCCATTTCTCATTCTCCAACGGTGGCTTAACTGGAAGGTAGATGTGGCTAGGCTATTAAAGTCAATTAAAGTCTACACTCTCAACTACTCACCTAGCACAGAATCAAGTCTGATAGAGTAGAATGCCTATTGAAATACTTTTTCCATTCAGTTAGATGTGAGTCCAACTCAGTTAGATGTGAAGTAGTTGTACTACAGTATAGTAAAGGGAGATGCAAAGACAAAGGCAGAGCCATCTAATGCTCTTTTTGATTTGCCTTCTATCATCAACCTTGTCCTACCTGTCCTGATATATGCCAGCCATCACTGCTGTGAGTACTCATTAGTGCTAGTAGCATACTCTAACCATTGCTGGTCAGAGTATTGCCTGAATGGATTATTACCTGAATGGAGATTCCCTGTGCACACAAGGCCTCTCACATTCACGTATCTGTTGTTCAAGGAAGAGAGAACCTTGTAAATATCCACAAGGCTCTTAAGGCATGGATGAGGAATATGTTTGGCCTGAGGGCCAAGTCAGTTGGTGATCCTGCCCACCAATTAGTCACCAAACTCCTGGTGTACAGTCTTCAGTGTGACTAAGGAGATCCCATGTATCACTCATGCACCCAGCACACACACCTCCCAGACTGCAGTGAGGCATTAAAATTGTTAGAAATTGCACTTTAATATAAAGGAGGTAACTTGCACTGCTGGGGAGAGATAGTAGGTAGATAGTGTCTGATGCTATGTCATCTTCTGTTCTCTAGTTGTATGAGTAAATCACTTTGATTAGGCTTTAATTCACTTCTTGATTCCAGTTCTCCCCCCTGATGAGAAACAGGAAGCACGTGAATTTTTCTTAATGGTTGCCTAAGCAAGCTTTCACATCTGGAAGCCACTTTGGGGGACCTCTGTAAGCAGGTTTAGGAACTCTGCACTATCTTCAAATGGATTTACTGATATTACGACCATTTTGTTCTTTTTACCTTACAACATGCCCCCAAACTTCTAAGTGGCTCATATTTCATTGTTCATCTTGTTTTATAGTGATATACATGTCAGTGACCTGCTGCACTATGGTAAGGTAAATAGCAAACATTCTTACAAAGACAATTTCCAGTGATCTCAGTTGCGGCTTTTTTTAAAGCTTCATTTCAGTGTGTGGGAGGAATGATTTTTCAAGGACAGTCAGAGTATGCAGGAAGACAAGATTACTCCCCCATATACTCCCATGCAGTACCTCCCCCTCCCAACAAATTCCACCCATGCTGCAGTTAGACTTACAAAGCCTTCTTTGGCACCAGTGGAGGCTTTTTAAAGCTTTACTGTAGACTGGGTGTAGGGAAAGAAGCCTCTTATCTCAAATCACTGATTACAGCTAAGAACAGGGAAACTGGTAGCCTGGATGAGGACCATATATTAGAGGTTCCCCATCCCAGCCTTAGAGTCTTTTAAATCTGAATCATGTCCGAACTTCTTGAACAGATGTGCACGCTGATCAGGAATCTAAGCTGAAAATACAATGCAGTTCAGTTCAAGAATTTGGCATGTTCCCAATAGGTGACGATTTGGAAAATTGTTAAGACCAGTTATGTGAAGAGTATGATATTATTTCTACTTTTCATGGCTCTGTCTCACATTGTTCCAGTAATGTTAGATTTACAGAAAGATGTGGGAGAACTGATAGTATTGCAATTCCCAATTCTCTTTCTATTGCAACTTCATAAGTGGTATGTGAAGTAAGATGATAGTCAGAATCCTGTTGCTGCATAGGCTGTGGTAGCAGGAGGGCGCAGCAGCTATAAAAGTGAGGCATTGGAGATATAGACTGTTCTGAACTGACAGATTTTATCTGCCTGATTTCGCTACATTTCATAACCCTGGAAAATGTGCAACAACTAGCACAGTGAACGGGGAGAATTTCGGGCTATTCAACCAATGGAATGTGGGCATGCAACATCATGAAAGACAGCCTTCTCAACAATGGCACCCACCCTGAATGAAATTCTCTTGCATGCATTTCCAGAGGAAGAGGATATGGTTCATTTTAATCATCTTCTGAAAATGTACATTTTTGCACAAACTTTCCCTGACATGTAAGATTATGAGACTGCTTTGCTCTATCGTTATTTTTTAAATGCATCATCTTTTTTCTTTCAGTTGTATTTTTGTAGTACTTTCATAGATATGTTATAAAATTAAAGTATATTTCTATATAGAACTACTTAGAAATGATTTCAATGTGTCTAAAAATAAAATGATACTGGCATGGAAAGTAACTGTATAATGTAACTAATAGAACACCATGGCATAAAGGAATATGGAAATTGGAACGACGACACTCACCCTAGTAACATAAGAACCAGATCTTACATAATTCATCTAAACACAGTCAAATATATAATTTAAGAAAGGAGAGAAGGGGGAAACTTTAGTTTTACTTTGGAAAAAATATATGTATCTATCAAGAAAGATACATGCCACCTTTGCACTGTACAAATTTAAGATAATTCCTTTCTTTATTTTCTAACACATAAAAAAAGATATAAGACCAATGTTGGATCAAACCAAAGGCCTATGTAGTCCAACATTATGTTCTTCAGCTGACCATGGGAATCTGCTAGCAGGACATGCGTTCAACAGCACTTTCCACATTATGCACCTCAGTAAACTGATGCACAGAACCATAGAACATCCAGTATGGGGGAGGGCATATAGCCTGTGGTCTAGTAGCTATTAATAGCCCTGCCTTCCCTGAATGTATGCAAGTCACAAGGTTGTTGTGAGGATAAAATTCAAGGACAATAACCTATGCTGCCTCCAGTTCTTTGGCAATAAGGCAGGCTATAAATTGAAATGAAAGAAACATCATTGTTTCTTCAAAATGGGGTGTTTAGCAGTTAGGATGGAAATACTTTTAATCAAGTTTATTTGATACAAAACCTGTAATATTTACTTTTTTTTTACTCCAGTACCCAGAATCCTCCAGAAAGCATGACTACTTTGGGCAAAATAAAATTATCAGCCTGGAAACGCCAAATTTCTATGTTAATCACTGGTTAATAGATGATTTAGGTGATTGGGGGATAGGGAGTGCTGGATGACTGTTTGACTTCACCTCTGCTCACCAGTCCTTTATCACCTCACATCTCCAGTTTCACAAGGCACCAGCTGCCACTGGTTGATTTTGTCCTAACTAAAGACCTCCACCAACTTACCTGGAACATACAGTACCTTATATTAACTGTCCTATGATTTCCCAGCTTCCATCTCTAAAATTGGCGTTCTATTGACCATTATCTGTTCATCTACTCGGGTTAGTCTTTGAGACATAGTTTAGTTAGAACATCAGCAATTTACCTTTGAGATCTTTAAAAACCTTTAGGTGGACACCATCTGAAGTTTGCTGTTTGTAATTTGTTGACGAAGTCTTGAATATCCTCTCTCCTCACTATTATCAGCTTCTCACTCCCTACTGATGGAAACTTTAGTTCAGGCATGTGTGTTTTATCATTTATGCAGTGAGAAATGCCAGATGTCCAAGCTGGGTTCAGGAAAGAAAGAGATTCTAGGGATCATATTGCAAACATACATTGCATAATGGAGCTCACCAAAGAATTCAGAAGAAAATCAGTCTGCGCTTTATAGATTAGAGCAAAGCCTTTGGTTGTGTACATCATGAAAAACTATTGGTTGTTCTTATGGAAATGGCTGTACCACAACATTGGTTGTCCTGATGTGTAACTTTCACTCAGGACAAGAGGCTATTATCAGGACAGAATGCAGAGAAATGGAATGGTTTCCAATTGGCAAGGAGGTCAGGCAAGGCTGCATTTTATCACCCTATTTGTTTAACTTGTATACTGAAAGTATCATATGTAAAACAGGATTTGACTCAAAGGAAGGAGGTTTGAAAATTAGAGGAAGCAACATCAACAGTTTAAGATATGCAGATAACACCACACTTCTAGTAGAAAATAGCAAAGAATTGGAATGATTACTGAAGAAACTCATGGATGAAAATGAAGAGGTAGGTTTACATATGAACACTAAGAAAACAAATATAAAGACTATAGATGATTTACATAACTTAAAAGTACAGAATGAACACATTGAAATAGTTCAAGATTTTCCATATCTTTACTCAGTCGTCATTTGGAATGGAGAGTGCAGTCAAGAATAAGAAGAAGACTATCAGAAGGAACTGTCTAAATTTATCTGGGAGGGCCGAAAACCACGGATTAAATGGAAAATCCTCATGGACTTGAAAACTAGGGGTGTGCCAGCATTCCAGACCATTCCAGATCTCCAGATATACTACAAAGCTGCACCCATGACTTGGCTTGCAGAATGGATTACCCTACGTAATGAACGGCTATTAATACTTGAAGCCTCTGACTTGAGAATGGGCTGGCATGTCTATATATGGTATGATAACACTAAAGCTGATAAAGATTTTACACATCAATATAACAGAAAAGCATTACTGTAAATATGGAACAGCTACAAGTTTCTGACTTTTAGACTGATTCCAATGTGGGTTTCACCACAAGAAATTTCTTTGAAAGGTGGGAAAACACACCAGAATGATTAAGATATGGAGATATAATTATTAAATCTTCTTCAGGAACACCAACAATAAAAAGGAGAAAAACTAGAAGAGGAGGGAAAAGCTTTGAATGGGTTCCCCTATTATCAACTGGTGGAAAGATTTGATATGGACCTGAAACTACAAGGTTTTGAAATTACCAAAGGGATTAATGAAGTCGTAAAACTTCTGTTCGAAAATCCACCACATCTGATGGCCGGATTGTACAAGATATTACTGCTGAAAGAGACAGAGGATGAAATGATTAAAGATGTGATGATAAAATAATCTCAGAATGTTGGCCACTCAATACAACTGGAACATTGGTAACATAGCTGGAAGCAGACTCAGAAGTTTATGGCTGCCCAGACTTTGAAAGAGAACTATTTCAAGATATTCCACAGATAGTACCTGACCCCGAATAAGCTGGGGGAAAAAAATCTACAATTCTGGTACAGGAAAGTACTGGAATTGCCATGCGGAAACCAGTACAATGTGCCATCTATGATGGACATGTCAAAAGACTAAAGAATGTTGGGCTGATACACACAAAACAATATTAGAAATTTTGCAAATTGAATTTGTTAACTCCTCAGAAATTTATCTATTGATTATGTTGCATGAGATCAACCAAAAAAAGATGAGGAAATCTTGGAGGATCTTGCTATATATGAAAACTCTGACAAGAACAGAATATGCCAAACTTCAGAAAAATGAAGGGACCCCCAAGATTAAACAATGGTTATACAGCTTGTCAAAAATGAAAGCAACAGACATTGTCACAAAGACAAAGGGTCTGATAGATGGAAAAATAGATAATGAATGGGCTCCCTTGAAAAAAATTCTTCAAAAACTAAAAACACAAGACCAGTTGACTAATTTACATATCAATTATGATGAGGAAATTCTAATTAGAAATAAAAATGAGGTAATAAACTATATCAAATTAGAAATGGAAAATAAAAGGGCATACTGATTCATGATTTAGTAAGAACAAAAAAGCACCTTTAGATATGAACAAATCAGGAACAAACAATTAACTAAGACTTTTTTTTAGAAGTACTATCAAGATAGAATTGTAAATATTACTGTATTCTAGGAAGGAATGGAGGAAGGTATAAAGATACTTATAATAGCTAACTAGTTATGTAAATACTGCTATTATTTATCAATTATATATTTTATTTGTTGTATGTATAATAAAAATTATATTAAAAAAGAATAAGAAGACTAGGACCTGGAAGGGTAGCTATGAATGAACTAGACAAGATCCTGAAGTGTCAAGATAAATCATTGAATACTAAATTTAGGGTTGTCCATGCCATAGTATTTCCAGTTTCTATATATATGGTTGTGAAAACTGGACAGTGAAGAAAGCTGATAGGAAAATAATTGCCTCATTTGAAATGTGGTGCTGAAGAAGCATTCTATGAATGTTGTGGACTGCTAAAAAGACAAATAAATGGGTCCTTGAGCAAATCAAGCATGAACTCTCCCTGGAAACAATAATGACTAAACTGAAACTGTTGTACTTTGGCCATATCATGAGAAGACACAACTCACCAGAAAAGACAATAATTCTTGGCAAGATAGAAGGCAGTAGGAAAAGAGGAAGACCACATTACAGATGGATACTCATTAAAGGAAGCCACGGCCCTGACTCTGCAACACCAGGGTAGGGTGACTTGGGGCTCTCTCGTGCCCTATAAGTGGAAGTCTACTTGACAGCAGTTAATAATAATGTGTGTTTCCCCTATACCTTCAGTCATAAAGTCAGATGAAAACAATTCATTCAGTTTCTCTGCAGTCTCATAGTCCAAACTCATTTAATTCCACTGTTGCTTATTTATCCAACAGCCTGCTTAGGTGGCTTGCATCTCCTGATGTATGTGAATAATATTTCTAATGTTGATCTTGATGCTTACTTTTATGTTTTATGGGATTTTTTTTTCATCCTAATTTTCTGCTTGTATTTCTTTTGTGTAAGTTTTCTCTCTTTCTTTCCTGAATGTTTGGCAATTTGTTCCAGGACAACATCATCCAAGTCTACAGTCTGGCTTGGGGGTCTGTAGTAGACATCCACAATAACATTGCTAGTGTTTCTCTCCCCCTTAATTTTTACCCAGATGTTCTCAACCTGGCTTCCAGGATTTAAGTCCTGGATCTCATCACAGGTGTAAATATTCTTGACATATAGTGCTACTCCTCCTCCTTTCCTGTTTGGTCTGTTTCATTGGAATATGGCTACATTCCTATCACAACAATCATCCCACCAGGTTTCAATGATGCCTATTATATTTGTTTTGTTGCATTATAACTTCAAGTTCATCTTGTTTACTTCCCATGCTTTGTGTACATTTAAGTTGCTTTTCCCCCTCAACAACTGTTGGTTTCTTGTACTATTACCCAGTTCTCCCTATAAGCTTTGGGCTGTTATCTCCAGTACTTGATGAACTGTCCTCAAGAATACTGTTTCCATCCGTGACATAACCCAGTTTAAATCCCTCCTGATCAGGTTTGTGAGACTCTTAGCAAAAATATTCCTGTGAAGTGCCAGAAGTCCATCTTTATGAAACTACAGACCATGGTCCAAGAAGCCAAATTATTCCTGGCAGCACCATCTGCACAGTCAGTTGTTCATCTCCACTATTTTTCTCTCCATTCCTGAGCCATGTCTTCAACTGAAAGAAGAAATGAAATGACAACCTGTTCAAGGTCCTTCAACTTCCCACCCAGATCCTTGTAATCCCTTGTGATCTCCAGAAGGCTGTGTTTCTCAAAGGGCGTACACTAACCTGAATAACAAATGAATGTGCTCTTTTTTCAGATGTTGTAAAAGAAGTAGGGATGGGACAAATCCAGAATTTTCCGAATCCAGATCCAAATCCCTGGAAGGTTCTGGGAATCCATGAATCTCACGAATCCTGAATCTTTTGAATCCTTTTTCAAAAAGGGTTTAAAAAGCAAGGTAAATCTTGGACAAGACACACTCTCTCAGCCTTAGGAAAACCCTAGGCGAAGGCAAACCTCCCTCTGAAGAAATCTGGTCAGGACAATTGTCATAGTTTTACCTCAAGATCTCCCCAGGTTGAAAATGACATGAAGGCCCTTTCTACACAGGTAGGAAAATGTGGACTAATCCCACATTTCTTGCCTGCGTAAAGAGGGCCACATACTACAGTACAGAGATAATCCAGGTCAAAACTGGATTTCCTTTGCATAGCTCCTTATGGCATCCTGGGGTTTGTAGTTTGATGATGCGGAGGGAGAAGGCTGTGACACCTTGTAAAACTACAAATTCAGAATTGTGTATGAAAGAGCTTTGCAAGGGAGCTCTGCAAAGGAATTTTTCAGCTGTCCTTGAAGTTTCAGGAAAACTGTATCTTCCAATCAAATCTCAAGTCCCGCAACAAGAAAGGCACTTAAAAAAACCAACGAGACCAGCCTCTAGCCCCGTCTCAATTCTTCACCCTGCAGTCTCAAGTCCTGCAACAAGGCACTTTAAAAAACACCCAGCCTCTTGTCCAGTCTCAGTTCTGCACCCTGCAGTCTCAAGTCCTGCAACAAGGCACTTTAAAAAACACCCAGCCTCTAGTCCAGTCTCAATTCTGCAGCCTAAAGTCCAGTCTCAAGTCCTGCAAGGGACTTTCAAGTCAAGCCTCTACTCCAGTCCCAATCCCTTCCCAACAGTCTCAAATCAAAAGAATAGAGAAGAATAATTACTACCTTGAAGAGGGAGGTCACTGTGGGCACAGGCAGGCAGCACGAGCAGGTGCAGGTGGGTGAGCACACAGCCCGAGCCAGCATGTTAGCACACAGCCTGAGCGGGCACAGGCAGCTTCCAGCGCACGCAGCTTTATGCCGCAATTTTCACTCACCCAGGGGCCCACCAGCCAATCAGGCTTTTGGCATTCCCCAGAGGCACCAATTTTGAAAAGCAACAAACAAACTTGATTAGTGGATTTGAAAGATTCTGTTTGCCATTTTGCCACCGGAATTCGGATTCCCGAATCTTGAATCTTTGTCAAGGATTCGGTTGGCCCGTCCCTAAAAAGAAGGTATTCCTTTTCACCTTGTGCAATGTCCACCACCCCCAGACAGTTCCTAAGCACTGAGGGCCATTAACTTGCAGAGGGAGGAGAGGGGAGGAGAGAGGAAAGGTTACGTTAGCTCTCTTTCCATGTGCAGAACTACAGCTGGGTGCTGCCTGGGTGTCTTATTCTACCCAGATAGTTAATAGCTGTAGCAGCATACCCTGGAACTTGGGATCTGCTTTCTAGAGGCAAAAGGGATACAGAACTGTAGAGAAAATGTTATGCTTATTGCAGCATAGAGTGCCAGCCTATGCTTTTAACATATCATGTAATTTAACCTTTGGTGTCCTAGGCTTGTTGACTGTTTTGGAAAGCAATTTGTATGCCTTTGGAGAAAGCATGCACATAAAGGTCTTGAGAGTCAATAAGCTTTTTCTAAAGTGATGTCTTCATAAACTGGAGCATCTTCCCCCACCATACTGGATTAAAATAAAGATGATCTATATCTTCATTTTACCACAAGGAACTGCTATATGAGCTAATAAGAGAGCTCCTCATGGGTAAGTATAACCTTCTTTAAATATTCAGCAGAGTCAACATTTCATTATTTCTCCATGCCAGGTGGTCATTACAGGATATTAAGCAACATGACGACATGATGGGGTGAATTGTAAAATGATAGCTCCCTGCTGCCAATATAAAAAAGATATATACTTATTTTTTTTCCCACTTTGAAAGCTGACATTACTTCCCCCAGTGTGTCTGTGCACAGAGGGATGGTTTCTGTCTTTGAAATGACACTACTGAAGCATAGTTTATTTCATGAACAAGAAAACCTGGGAAAGGATGGGGACAGTTCGAGCAATCTTTCATTATAGTGAAAGACGATTATTCAAATGGTTACAAAAATCGTTGCAGAAAAAAAATGACGTCAAACCGATGCTCCTTGAAAAATAGGATCACACAGCAGGCTGCATGCATTCCAAAGATGAATATAAAGCCAAACTATAAAATGGGGGATACAGTGGCCTCTGTCTGTTGCATACCAGACAACTTGCCTTCTCACAGATGGAAGAAGCAGGCAGCAGTTCAAGTAACTGTGTTCTTTTTAGTCTTTAAAGATTATAAAATGTCCTTAAACTACATTTCTGTGCGCATGAAAAGCCCCTCATTGGCATTCACTACAGCAGTATTATTATGTAAAGAGGCTGTTGAAGAATGGAAGACCAGCAACTTATCCAGAAAGTATGTTACTCTTTACTGACCAGGTGCTGTACAGCATAGAACCAGATGCTCATAATGTGTTCTGGGAAAAGGGAGATATATTTCCTAACGCCCTTACATTCACTGTGGTAAACCAGTCATGCATACTGTGGTCTGGCATAGGGCCATTCAGCTTTTCAATAGGTGGACTTCTGCAGCCCCTGGCTTGCCAGGGAAGAGGAGGAACACCATGCCCAGTCTCAAGAATGGAATCCCACTAATTTCAGTGGAATTACTCCAAATATGACTAAAACCAGATCCAACTCTCTGTTTTAAATGGATTTCTTTCTCCCATTCCTAGTCTTAGCATTTCTAAATTATTTTAATGTTCTGAAGTGCAAGCTGTTTCTGGGCTGAAAGGCAATTCTAAAAAAATTGTATAAATATCAAGCAATTTTTTAAACATCAAAAAGCCTTTCCACACCCAGGGCACACTTCTCTCCAGCCTGACAACTGAGGCAGGAACATAATATCTGATTATTACATAGGTACATATTTGAATATTACATATGCACATATGGTTTCATCCCAGATAAAATTTCCTTTTGCAGCCAAGTTCTGTGTACAGAGGATTTTAAATTTCTATGCCTGATAACACAGAGTAGAAATCTTTGGGTGTCCAGAGATTTTGGGCTTCAGTTCCCAATGGTCTCAGCCAATAGAAAAGGATTATGAGAATTGTAGTCCAAAATATTTGAAAGACCAAAGACCCTTATCAATTAGAATGTTACACCCATATGTCAGAGGGTGGAAAGTCAGGGAAGATATGCTCTAATTTCTTCATCCTATGTCTTCTGAACCAACTTGTTTGAAAGCTGGCCATTATTTTTCAGCTCTGTTTTGTAGGTCAGAATTTAACTCTTCAACAGAGGTAATAACACAGCTTTGATTACCCAACCAAACTGAGATGGAGCCAACCTGAAAGTGGTTTCAACAATAAGGTGCTGCCACAAGGGAAGCCCTGTCTCTTGGACTTACCACCTAGCCTTCCACCTAGCCCTTCATTGTGATGGGTCACATAGCCTCTGCTAAAGATCACAATTCTGAGGAGGCTTGAAGATGGTCTTTGGTAATTCAAATGTCCTGGTCTCAAACCATTATGGGGTTCTGTAAAAGAAAATATGAAGCCCTATAGTTTGTTATGCCAATAACAATAACTATCTCTCTGTCTACCTATGGTAATCTAATCAGGGTTTTTTTCTCTTCGTTATTTAAAAAGCCTTCTCAGATCTGGATGAATTCAAAGACATCTGAATTGACCATGAAAATGCCCTCTTCTTGCTGGTCCTGACCAGGTCAGTGGAATAGTCAACATTAATAAGATTCCAGTCTTCTTCACACAGTTACTGCACAGCATTTTAAAATGTTCTGATCTCATTGACCCTTAGTTTTCACCACAGAACTACGGAGTGTTATTATCATAATCATATTCAGTATGCAAAGAATTAGAGAAATCTGAAAGTGCATGCAGCTTATTGTCAAGCTACTCAGGGAGAAAATTTACTCTTGATTTAATCTTTAAAACCTTCTTAATACTATTGACATAATTAAGCAGTGGGAAGAACTGCAAGCATGCTGTTTACATACAATTTAAATACTAATGTACTTTCCTGTTTGGGAAAGATATTATAAAATACATCCTTTTTATGCAAGAGTATTCAGATATGGTATGATGAGAAGTGGGAGGGTCATGGTTAAACGTAAGATATTGTGCAGCAAGATGCAATACTCATAAACAAACAAGGAGAAACAACTGATTAAATGATTTGTTGTTAAAATAGATACACACACATAAACAAGACTACTGTTCAGTATGTCATAACTGATACTATTCACTTGAATCAACATGTGACTAGCCCCACTGCCTAGTTTTCTACGTCTGTCACTCTATATACACGAAGTGCAATGAGTCTGAAGAAACAGCTTCCCTTTGTGTGGAGGCTCTTCACACAAAAGGGAATCCTAAAACAACAGAGTTCCCAAACACATGAAGAGCCTCTACGTGTAGTGGAAGCTCTCCTGTTCAGACTCATCACTCTCCACATGAAATGTGTCACAGAACTAGAGATGGGGGGAAGTGGGGCCGGGCTTGCACTCTTTACTCTTCACTTGTTCTTTCAGCATCTTCCAAAACAAGTGAATTGGGTTAATAATATAGTTTTTATTTTTCTTACATAAGGAGACTGAACCTGCCCTAGCATTAGGCAGAACGAGCCACCTCTGGCAGCAAATTAGGGTGCCATAGAAGATCAGAAAATGGTTATTGTTTTGTTGTTGTTTTATTTGTTAGTAATATCATTATATTCCATCATTTAAGATGTCAGAGAAGTGTAGAATAAAATCAATTTTAGTCATTTATAATATTAAAACAGTAAAAGAATTTAAAAACTAAAAGTGTATTAAACTACATAAACTGGTGGGTAGAAATAGGCATATCCTCATCTAGAACTATCTCTAGATACTACCCCTGGTCATGAAAAGATCAGTCTTTTAGGACCAGTAGTGCCACCTCTTTAACAAAAGGGGATCTGCCAAGCTATGCTTATCTAACTGGTTCTTCTTGTTGCAGTTCTTATCACAAGGTTGTAAGTGGCCTTCAGGGCTGTGAAACTTGATGACTGTTACTGCCCTGGCTGGCCCCAGCTTTGGGGATATAAAAAGATATCCTTCGATATATCAAATTCGGCTTCACATATCCCGTCCACGTGCTTGCGAGGCCCCCGGACAAGCACGCATACAGGCTCGGCCGATTATTGCCGTAATATTCCTAGACAATACAGGCAGGCCAGAAAGTAGCCGACTCGCCGCTTTAGGAGACCTCAAGGCAAGTACCTTCATTAGGTATGCACCCAACCTACAAAGGATTCTTTGCCCCGCACTGGCAACTTGATGATCGAACTATACAACGCTCAAGTATTCCGCGTTTGCATACGGGCTACTCTATTGATAAATTCGGCTCTAATTCAATCATTCAAATTCTGACCTTTTGGAGGCTTTGTCTCCAACTCCAAATCTATTGTTTTCTCCTAAGTCCGACCTAGCCTGCAGCAACAATTCTCCTTATAAAAACCCTTGATTCCGAGACCTTCCTCGGATCGCTCCCGAGTTCCAGACCGCCTTGCTGCCGCTTTGCTTGGCGAGCTTCCCCTCAGCTCCACGTGCTGAGATACATCGAACCCCACCTTTGCTCTCCATTTTCCTCTGGACTTCAGGACAGGTTTCGTATCACCCGAACCAACTATCCCTCTAAAAATCCCGCTATCTTACTCACAACTTTATTTTCCTTAGTTATCTGTGTGTTTGTGTTGCATACATCGTGTGCCTGTATTTAATAAAGACTATTCATTATTTTCCAACCGGTTTGCTTCCTGACTTGGCCTGACCCCGTAGACACTGGGTTGCAAGATCCTGCTGAGATACCCTGCCTCTCGTTTTGCCAACTTGTGCTCTGAACTAATTTCCCCCAACTTCTATTATTTTGATAGCAATTTGGTGTCCCTCCCGGGACCCCCAGAAAACAGGGTAACATGACTCCCTTTCCAATGGGGAATAGGAATCCTTTCCAAGATTAGACCAAATTTTAAAGGCTCTTTCCAAGGTGTTGAATCTATTTGGTGAATAGTTCCTTTAAAGTTCAAACTGGAACCTAAGGCAGACTCATTGTCCCACTGGCATGGAGTAACTGACTACCACTGCTTCCAGGCTCATTCAGTCTGGCCCCATTCAATAACAAGGCAAGCTGAAAGTTAACCAGAACCCTTTTCATTTTAGAAGTTAGCTTTTCTGTAATGAGAATCATTGTGTGAAAGAATCTAAAAGGTAAATGTCTTAATTTAGAAAAGATGTAGCAATTCTGTAGCCCTCCAAATATTGTACTAAAACTTTCAGCAGCCTGGCTAGCACAACCAATGGGACCTGCATCTAGGTGACTGCACTCTGAGGCTAGAATCCTCTTCATTATTTACAGTAGCACAACCCAGGGATTTTTAAAGATGCTACGCAAGGAAGCACCCACCAATCCTTTTCCCTGCTGTGTCTGGACACACAGCCAGGGAAAGGAAGAGTATTTATCTGCCTGGACCTCCAGCAAATAGACTGGAGGCCTTTTGGACTTCCATTATACATACTGCTATTCTCCAGCCCGCAGTACAGTGTAGCACTTCATCTCATACCCCAGCCATTGGAAGTAGTAATCCAGGAGGTAGGAGAGCTTAAGCAGGGTGAGGGATCATCAAAGATTACATTTTCCAACTTATGTTTTTGTAACTGTCCTATTTAGAGCTGGAAAATGCCCCAGGTAAGCACAACTATAGTCCACAAGAACTGGCAGGAGAAAGCTAGGCTAATCCCAAGGCTTACATGGGGTAACAAACAGGAATGTGGTACAGGCACTTCAAGGTTCAAAGGCAGAAAGCAATCCTAAGCAGAGTTCAAAGCTGAAAGGGGAATTGCCAGAAGGATTGGTCCAAAAATACATACTTAAGGTCAGAGAATCAGGAAGCCAGAGATGTCTCACAGAGGTTTGGAAGTTGCTGTTTTACAGCAATAGAACTGTTTGGGCTGAGCTAATTTATAACCAGCAGGTAATCAACCCAGCTAAGTTCATTAGCTCAGCAGCTTGTATTTAAAGTGGGGCAGGACACTGCCCAATATTTTGCTCCCCATGTTTTGATTTACATCACTGGATAGAATAAAGAACCTCTTTCTCCTCCTGATCTGCTGCTACGATCTGACATAGACCAAGCTCTGCCTCTGCTGGTCCCATGACAAGACTGCCAACCTCCTATAGCTCCAATTGGAGACTATCACCCTGGCTCAGGCCATTTCTGCACTAGACTGTTATAGCGCTATGATTCCACTTTCAACATCCTATGGAATCCTGTGGTTTGCAGTTTCAGGAGGGGCCAGTCAGCCCCTCCTGAAACTACAAACCCCAGGATTCCATAGGATGTTGAAAGTGGAATCATAGCGCTATAACAGTCTAGTGCAGAAATGGCCTCACTCTGGTTCACTTCCTCTTCTTCCTTCCAGGAGGCTTCCTCTAGGTGGAAACATTACAATAACTACTTTCTGCTCAGCCTAATTTCATGTGGCCCTTTGGTCCAATTTCAAAAACTCCTGGCTAACAATCAGTTCAGATCTCTGGTAAGAAGCAATCTGTCCCTCTTTCAGTAGTCCATTGAGCCTGGAGAAAGACAAGAGTGAAATACATAGAGGGGAGAAGATCAGAACAGGAAAGCCAATGAAAACCAAGAGTTAAAAGAAAAAGAGAAAAGGCCTGCCTACTTTTGGTTCTGGCTCCACACACAACTGGTCTCTTCCTCAACTACAATTGGCAGGAAGCCTACACAGATTATGCTAGAGGGAATGCAGCCATTGACAGAGGAAGGGTTGCCTACTCTGCCTGTACGGTAAACCCTGCACACATTAGTTACAACTCTGCATGTCTACATCTATAGTACAGTGGTTTTAGGCTTAATAAGGCTTAATAAGGGAATGTTAGCCTGCAATTTTATTACCTCAAGCCTGAATTCTGTTGGTAGGTTCCATCTAGGGTAAACCCACTGTGTTAACTTATTCAGCAGTTGCTTCTCTGGGACTGTTCTAAGTGGGATCAATCAATGGGATTCAGACCCTAGAGCTTACAATATGAGACACAAGTAGTGTTTATTGGGAAAGTTTTCTGAACAGTGGTGAATATTGCTTCATTTAAGGAGCAGCAGGAAAAGAAATTCTTTTTCAAGGATTGTATTTCTTCCTTCCAAGCTCAGGCCAATTTTCTAACATTTCAGAAAACTACATTTTTAAATAACTTTCCATTTTCTCCTGTTTCTCTCTTGGGCACTTAACAACTGAATCCTACTCAGAAAAACAAGTGATTTAGCGGACTGTCCCTATTGGAATCAAGAAGCAGTAACACCACAGGCAGCGAAGTTCATTGTGGAATGCAAATCAGCAATATGTGTTTCAATGAAATCAGGAAGATACTACTTTTATGAAGCTTCTTTTTAAAATGCTTCCATCTCAGCCAAACAGGAACAATGATAAATGCATAATAAATATTTTCCCTTTGGATTCTGAGAGAGCATATTTATACACTTCACCACAATCTTCCAGCCATTAATCCAGACTCCCAACATGCATAATGCAATGCTCACACTGTGAAATATTTTATGGCCAGTATTATTTACTAGCTGATTATATCTATTTTAGAAATAGTCTCTTCTTCTCAATTATAGAATTTAGATTCTTGGACATTTGTCTTATAAGATGCCTAGAAAGGATGGCCATACATGTTTGTTATAATTCCTATTACTTTAAAGGGTTTATGATTCTCTTTTAGTGTATTGTACTTAATATTTTTTTTTGTTTTATACTTTTTCTCTTGTAAAGTGCCTTTGCCTCACAAATAATATAAATATATTTTAATAAAGAAGCAAAAGTCTCCCACAAAGATGATGTTTGAAAGAAAGGGAGACTGGTGGCCGTAAGCTATAAATATAATCAAGCTGTGTTAGTTAATGCAGATACGTAGCTGGCTAGAGTGGCTAGTTTGACACTAGTTAAACACTCATGATTTTGTTAAGATGGAGAACATAAATATCCTAAAAGCACCAGATCTCATCTGGTCTTGGAAGCTAACCAGGGTCAGCTGTGGTTAGTTCTTAGATAGGAGACTTCCAGTGAACTCAAATTCTGTAGGCTATATTTCATAGGAAACTGGCAAAACCACCTCTGAGTATTCCTCATTTAAGAAAACCCTATGAAATTTGTGGTGTCACCATAAGTTGATTGACACCTTGAAGGCACATATGCACACATGTGGAACTCCATATTTTGTGGGATTGCAGCTCACAGTATTCCTCATTATTGATTAGGTTGATTGTGGCTGATGCGATTTATGTTCTGAAAACACATAGATGGCCACCCTTTCACAACTCCTACCTTTAGCCTTTTCAGAGTTTCAAATGCACTAGATGGGATGAGTGAAAACAGCCACTACACACAGAATTCTGCTTCAAGTATTATATCATATTGCTTCTGTTGTTGTTTGCCTTCAAGTCAATTCTGACTTAATGGTGGTCCTATCAAATAGTTTTCTTGGCAAGATTACTCACAGGAGTTTTACCATTGCCTTCCTCTAAGGCTGACAGAACATGACTTCTCTGTGGTCATCTGGTGGGTTTCTATAGTTAAGCTAGAATTGGAACCCCCCCCTCCAAAGTCCCACTTCTACACCATGTTGGTTCTACTGTCTCAAACTTTGTTGTTATTGTCGTGTTTCTTCAAGTCATTTCCATCTTATTACAACCCTAAGGCAAACCTCTCATGGGGTTTTCTGAGGCTGAGTGTTACCCTGTATTCTGGGGGTCCCGGGAGGGACGCCTAAATAACCTTGCAATTACACAAATTGAGGAAATTAGTCAAGAGCACTGGTTGGCAGAATGAGAGGCAGGGTAACGCAGCGGAATCTTGTAACCCAGTGTTTACAGGGTCAGGCCAAGTCAAGAAGCAAACCGGTTGGAAAATAATGAATAGTCTTTATTAAAGACAGGCACACAATGTAAGCAACACACGCACACAGATAACTAAGGAAAATAAAGGTGTGAGTAAGATAGCGGGATTTTCAGAGGGATAGTTGATTTGGATAATACGAAACCTGTCCTGAAGCCTGGAAGAAGATGGAAAGCGAAGCTGGGGTTCGATGTATCTCAGCACGTGGAGCTGAGGGGAAGCTCGCCAAGCGATGCGGCAGCAAGGCGGTCTGGAACTCAGGAGCGATCCGAGGAAGCGCTCAAAGTCAGGGGTTTTTATAAGGAGAATTGTGACCGCAGGCTAGGTCGGACTTGGGGAGGACAATAGATTTGGAGCTGGAGACAAAGCCTCCGAAAGGTCAGAATTTGAATGATTGAGTTAGAGCCAAATTGTCAATAGGATAGCCGGTATGCAAACGCGGAGTACTTGAGCGTTGTATAGTTGTATCATCAATCTGCCAGCGGGGGGCAGAGGATCTTTTGAGAGCTGCGTGCATACCTAATGAAGGTACTTGCCTTAAGGTCTCCTAAAGCAGTGAGTCAGCTGTTTCTGGCCTGCCTGTATTGTTTCAGAATATTACGGCGATTATCGGCCGAGCCTGTATGCATGCTCGTCCGGGGGCCTCGCAAGCACATGGAAGGGATATGTGAAGCCGAATTATTGATATCAAAGGATATCTTTTTATATCCCCCAAAGCTCCGGCTAGGCAGGGCAGTAACAGAGAGTGTGTGACACAGCCAAGATCACCTAGTGGGTATCCATGGCCAAGTAGGGAATCAAACCCTGGTCTCCATGGTCATAGTCCAACACTCAACCACTAAACCACATTGGCAAACTACACAATGCATTATATGTGCACTTTGTGCAACTTTCATCTCTTTTTCCACTAAAAAGAATGCATAAGGGAATGATACCAATCAGGGCAGGAATGTGAGAGGTAAGAAGGTTTAATCTTTCTTTCCCATGGTGTGACCCCAACAAAGGTTCCACTGACACTGGCTGATCAATAGTCTCTCAAACACTCCCTCATAAATACGGTGTGTTCTGGTTTAGAAACTAGTTCATTTTAAATTAATCCAACTCAGAAACGGGTTTGGGGGTCTTTATTGACCACTAAAAATTTTAGTGTTTGATGATTGTCTTGTAGTAGTGTTTAGTGTTAGATAATATTCCTTTCAAAATATTTTTCCAGTTCTCTTCATATACCAAGCTATAATAACATTTTCACTGATGCCACTTGCTCTGGTGAGGTGGAACTATATCTATGGTTAATCTTGTTTATTGCTTTATAGCCAAAATTATATTGAAAACCCACTCACTAAAGACCAAAATTATGCATTGTTCAAGTCAAATCATCCAACTGGCCTAAATCTTTTGGATTGTGCATCATGCCTGGGGAACGAATGGCTGAATTCCAGTGATAGCAGTCAGATTATAGTTCTGAAGTTCTCCTTTAAGGATGCCGTTGCAACATTCATATTAGGAAATGTATAAAATGAAATTATTTGATGGATCAAAGCATAAAAAATGTGACTAGAAGTTGGCTTTATAGGTTAAGCTTTGAGACTGAAACCAAAAATGTTCCATGTCATGGCTATACATTGAAAAGAATATTGCAACAAAAGAAACATTGCAGAATAAAACAACACAATAAAAAAAAACTTTCTCCTCAAAATGTTGCACATCAGCTGTTGCAGTTTACAACTTGTTTTTAAGCATCAGTGACTGACAAGGGAATGGATCAAAATTTAACACAACAGATAAATTACTCCTATTCACATTTCTTTTTAAGTTCTGTGATTGTACTACCAAAAATAATTATCACCTTGGATTGAAAGTATTCAGAGGCCATAGCCCACCCAGAGCTTACAAAAGCTTTTGTTTGTTTGTTTGTTTGTTTGTTTACACTACAACTCCAAGAAACCACCAACCAGCATTTCCTGGATTCTTGGTACAATAGGCCAAAAATCATAACATTTCCAATCTTTGCTTCCATCCAAGTTCAGAAAACATATAATGCTTATTATGTGAGGAAACCAAGAGCAAGTCTAGTTTCAGAATGTGCAAAACCAATGACTGTTTCAGGAGATTCTGAATTAACTAGCAGGTTATTCTCTAGTGCATTTGTTTCCTTTTGTGCACAGTGGGAAAGAGAAGACAGAAAATGTGTATGACCATGATCAGATCCTGATTTCACCACAAGCAGAATAGAGATTGGAACATTATTACACTACTGCTTCCCATTGCTTGCAGCCAATGTTCTGAACTGGGGGTGGGGGGAGAAAGGTTTATCCCACACGTGTGGGATAAGACATATCCTCTGCTCAGGCCACAGACCACAGTATCTACTATATTAGATAACACTGTCACACAAAATTAGTTTACAATGATTTCAGTGGATCTACCATAAAAGCACAATTGTTGGCTCAATGATTAACAGAACTATTAGCAACTCTTGTCGAATGTTCAAAGTGGCGGGACTGGCCTGTCCATTAGACAGAGTAAGACAGCCACCACAGGTGGCAGATACTGTGGGATGGATATCAAATAAAGTTATGTGTGACATGCAGTCCACTCCAAGCAGCACTGTTAGCCTATTGTCTTCAGGTATGATTAAGGATGTTATTTCTTGGCCAGTACTGAGGTAGGATTCAGCAGCCAGTCTGGTCAGCTTTCCATCATGGAACGGAGAGAGGCACCATCTTGTCCCCCCTCAGATAGCAAAATGTCATGGGCCAAACCTGGAAAGTGATGAAGACTAATGCACTTATATATGCTTAAGCTCAATTCAGAAATTGAAATGAACCCAACAGAATATTTCTTTTTCAGTTTCTCTCTCATTATCTCTCTCATTGTACCCATTTTGAAGAGTTCCTTTACTGTTTAATTTAGATAAAATCTTTTTCTTCATTCATAACGAAGACAATTATTGAAAAATAAACAGAGGCAGAAGTTAAACTCTAAACCTGAATACTATGTTAAAATGACATACAGTACATGATGCAATGGAAGACACGTGGTTCTGCTTTGTCTTCCATAGTCACAGTGTACCTTCTGGAGTCAATACAATTACAAAAATTCTGTTTGTTTATGACAATTCATGCATCACATTTCTTCATGCACTGAGGGACATTGTGGAAAAACTGCTTTCATTGAAAAGCATGCTGCTGAGATAAGAAAATTTTTAAATGAAAAAATATAGAACAGTAGCAGCCAATGAAAAAGTTCTTAAGTGACATCAGTAGTTTTATAAGCACTTATTAAACAAATGAGATATGGAAATAAAAATATAACATTTTTTTTCAGAAGTCATTTTTACATAAGTGAAGCTGATTATATATTTTCTATTAACTGCTTTATCAAATGCTACGTTTCAGTAAACTGCAGAAGAGATATGGCACATTGACCAACAAAGATAGCAAAGAAAAATCCAGGGTCTCAAAACTAGAGACACTATGACATCCTTCTAAAAGGTGACCTCCAGAGGAACCAGGTGCATTTCAATTGGACTATAACTCCCATCATCCCCTTAACACACAGGGCATTGAACAGATGAGGGCTGCATTATGAAAATGATATAGGGTGAGATTCTAGATCACCTCCTTAGTTAAATCTCCTGGCCTGACTTTCCCCTCAATCCTGACTTCCCAACAGCTGCTGCTGTGAGCAATGGGGAGGGGTGTCCTTGTTACCCTGATTTCTGGGGTCCCGTGGGGGATACCTCAATGTGCTCCAAATAATGGGGAATGGGAATTAGCCAGAGCACAAGCTGTAGTGCTACAAGAGGCAGGGTAACCTAGCGAGATCTTAAACCCAATGTTTATGGGGTCAGGCCGAGTCAGGAGCATGACACAATAAAGTTATAATTATGTTCTTTTATTTGTAAAGTCACAGCACACTTGTGTACTCACTCACACAGAACTAAGAAACACTGCGCACTTATGTGCTCACACATACAGACCTAAGAAAATAAAGGGAGGAAAGAAGATAGGGGATTTTAAGGATTTTTCAGGGGGAATACTACACCTGATCCTGTAGTCCAGGTAGCCTGGAGAAAGTCAGTAGGAGTGGAGATTCTCAGCACGTGGAAGCTGAGGGGAAGCCTCGGCAAACGGAGCAGCAGCAAGGCAGGATGGAAGCCAAGAGCGATCCGAAGAAGCACTCAAAACCAGGGGTTCTTATAGGGGAAAATGTGCCTGTAGGGTAGTCCGTTCCCGGGGAAAACAATGGGTTTCGGGTTGGAGACAAAGCCTCCGAAAGGTCAGTACTTTGAATGAGTAGATTTTGACAGAGTTGTCAATAGCGCAGACAGTATGCAAATGGAGAGTGCTTGACATTTGAGTAGTCAGAAGCGCTAATCTCGTCAAGCTGCCTATTCGGGGCAGAGAATCTTTTGTATGTCTGGTGCATACATAATTTAGGTTTAAAGTGTACTTGCCTGGAGGTCTCCTGAAGCTGCATGCCAGAAAATTATTGGCCTGCCTGGATTTGTTTTGTATTTTTCAGCTTGTTCGGCCATGTCTGTGTGTGTGCTTGTCCGGGGGCCTCGCAAGCACGTGGAGGGGAGCAGTTTCGAATGGCCAGTTCTCTGATATAAAATTATATTTAGTAGACCTTGGGCTCGGACTATGCACCACAGTAACATCCTCCAGCCGATCAAGGCACAGCAGATTGATGTTTCCATCCCTTCCTATGAAGGGAAGGGATGGAAATCTCTGTGTGAGGAGAAGTTGTGACAGAGATCCTGCTTCTGACTTGTCACACCAGAAATTATTCATGGGAGGGGAGTAGAAACATCAGTCTTCTGCTCCCCAAACAACATGAGAACAGACCCCCCAGACACTGCTCACAGCAGCAGCTGTTTTTGAATATGTATGAGTTGAATCAATTACAAATGCATAACTCTAGGTTACTCATCCACAACTGTAGCTGTGAATTCCAGCCAATTTGTTTAAATATGGAGATATGGTGAGAAGGAAGGAGAAAAGATATTTATAGGTGTCACCATCCTTCACACAGGAAAGTTATGTTATATTATACAATGACACATTCTTGAAAAGTGACATGACACCAAAATAAGTGTTTTCAAGATTTCGGTATAAAGGAGTCTATCCTCCACAGCATAAGCTTCTTACAGCATCACTATAAATGCAAACACTGAGATGTCTGCTAACAAGAGTATTCCAAAAAAGAGATACCTAAGACAGAAATTCAGCATTAAGACTATCTTGTGGAGGTGTGGAACTATTGCGGTTGGTGTGGACAGGTTGGGTGTTCTAACTACAATCCTTTCTTCTATTTCACCTTTTTACCCCCAAACCCAACCCATCCCCAACAGCAATTTTGTTGTCTTTACTTCTATTTCTGTGCCATATGTCAGACTGAATAGCTGTCTCACATTTTCTGCTGTTAGCGCAAGAATAGAAAAGATTATCCTGCCACCTAAACCAAGAAGCATATTAGACTCTGCTAAAACGCTTTCATTTTCAGAGGTTTATCATGAGGCTTTGGGCTTTGTCAGCTCTATAAACAGACAGTAATCTCAAACAGGCTAAGCTTTAGGTTTTACTATTTGATGCTGACCTTATAACAGTAAGTGTGATTTGCTACCATTTCTTATTTTAAGGTAATTTAATATCCTTGCATGGGTCAGGTGACGCCACTAAGGACTAATACATGACAGATGTAACTGGTATTATTTAAAATTGGTATTATTTTTATTTGTATTTTTAAAAAGCCACAAATGTCATAAAATTAAGAATTTGCTGTTGGCCTGTTCTTAGCTAGTGGCTACTGATAATAAAACATCTTAAAAGAACCAGCTGTAATCACAGTGAAATGTGTGTCTTATAATCCATGAAGGTTTTTGGAAGGGAGATACCCAGGTTTCAAGGATATTATATCAAGCCTGACTGACTTCAAAGGGTAAAAAAGCCAATTGTTACACCACAAACCAACAATAGGTTGAATTCAGTTATAGATATTTTGATATAGGCAGATGTGCAAGGAAAATAGCACTGCATCTTTTTAGACAAAAAAAAATTCAAGGACTAAAAATCAGTTGCTCATCTCTCTCTCTCTCTCTCTCTCTCTCTCTCTCTCTCTCTCTCTCTCTCTCTCTCAGCAAAACACTAAAGCATTCCTAACATTTTCAAATTATTATTTTTCATCAAGATTTAACAAATTGGTTAGTGTACACTTCTGTGAATCAGAACTACATAATACATCATTGCTGATGTGGTGCAGCTGAAAATACAAAAACCTCTGCATAATTCATCACCATCAAACTTTCTTATTTAAAGAGCTGGCATTCCACAAGAATCGAATAATGAAATCAATGAAGTAAGATTTCATTTGACTTGGGCTGAAATAGCTCTATGAATTCCACAACTGGAGGGGAAAGATAATGGACAGATAAGTGGTTCTGGCATCTCTGGCTATAATGTTCGCATGTAAGCCAATAGTAATAATCTGTTATAAACATGTATTTGATGTAACGTATATTATTGCTTACCATACTCATTCAAGTCCAGTACCCTCTGCATGTTGAAATGTGCAGCCTGCAAAAATTGACAGTGGACAAGGAGCACCAGATATATTGCTTCGTGCACAACGAGCTACCTTTTCCATTAACTTCCAGATTCATCCATTAACATGAATGGAAAAGTCCTTGGGGCTAAGAAGCTCTGTAGACATGCAGGTTTAATTTCTCCATCACCAGCAAAATAATTCCTCCCTCTAGTATATATGTGTGGCAAACAACGAAACCCAGAAAGCTGCACTGGCTTGCTTAGTAGTGTGCAATGTATGTCTATTGAAAAACCATATCTCCCTATATGAATCTGCTAGATCTCTAAGATCAGCAGGGGAAGACTTTCTCTTGGCCTCACCATCATCCCAGGCTTGCCTGGTAAGGACACAGGAGAAAGCCTTCTCAGTGGCTGCTCACACCCTGTGGAATTCTCTTGCACAGGAAGCTAGGCTGGCCCCCTTCCTGCTTTCCTTTCGTAGCCACACAAAGATGTTTCTTTTTAAGCAGGCTTTAATGTGTGAGATGGAGACCTTTTACTTATTTATTAGCTGTTTTAAAAAATCTGTTCTTCATTTTATAACATTATATGTCTTTTAATGTTTTAATTATTTATATACTTTTAATGTTATTTTAACCCTTTGGAAGCTACCTTGGGTCCCACCTTGGGAGAAAAGGTGGCATATAAATTCAATCAATCAATCAATAGATTCTTTATTTCTTGGGTGTTTCCTACATCTAGTACAAAGCTTAGGGAGCTTGGATCTACCAGCTTGTTAAAAGACACTGAGTTAACATATATTAACTTCTAGGTAGTAGTAATATTCCCTAATGCAGATAGACAACTGAGGCTGTTGGCCTATACAAGGTCCCACAGTGATGTCATTTCACTTCAGTGTCCATTCATTTCTATTCTTAGACTCACAATTGAAGTGTATTTCATTATATTTTTTGTTAAGTGGGAACATCTTAGATTCCAGTTCATATTCACAGATGATATTATGCCTGAAGAACTATTCTGTGTAACCTGAAGGTTTTTCATTTTTAAAAATGTTGGCTGGCTCTAAGCCAGCCCAGACCAAGAGATTCCAATACTTTCCTGTCTCATGTCCCTTGGAGGCATAGTATCCCAAGGCTGATCACATTCTTTCGCCATTTGAGGAAGCAAATCCCAAAAGAAATTTCTCCCCTTCACTGGCAGTAAAATATAATGATAACAGGTTAAATAGCAAACAATGTGCTTCCCTCAGCTGATGAGTTGCTGCTTCATTTCCTCAGTTTGGTGTGGAAAATATTGCATGACTGGAATTGATCTCACTTTGTTTTGTCTTCAGATTACATAAGAGTGCTCTCTGCTTTGAGAAACAGATGCTATTTGTGAAAGTGATAATACCTGGACACAAGATAGCCTCTTATAGAATGTCTTTTTCTATAATGATTCAGTATAAAGATTGTAGAGCCAGTATGGTTTGGATGCTAGACTAAGGGCTTTTCGACACTACATTGTTATAGTGCGGTTATTCCACTTGCAACATCCTGTGGAATTCTGGAGTTTCTGGTTTACTGAGGCCCAAGAGCTCACTGGCTGAGAATTCTAAATGCCCCTCCCTAAACTGCAAACCCCAGGATTCCATAGGACATTCAAAGTGGAATAATAGCACTATAACAGTGTAGTGTGGAAAGGCCCTAAGATTCTGAGAGACCAGAATCAACTCCACATTCAACCATGGAAATCCACTCTATAATTTTGCAAGTCACATTATCTCAATCTCCATAGAAAGCAATGGTAAACACCCTTCTGAACAAATCTTTCCCACAAAACCCCATGATAGGTTCATTTTATGGTCTCCATAATTCTGATTCAACCTGGAGGCACACAACAACAACAACTAAAGACTGTATCTATTTTCCCCTACAGAAAGTATTAAAGGGAAAATCAATCATCCCTCTGTTGTACAGGAAAAAGAGATTATACAAATCAGGCAACATTTTGATTCCAAGAAGTCTCTGCAAGGTCTGTGAACACTTGCTCTTTTATATTCTGAGGTTTTATATATGAGTGTACACACATATATATACACACCCAACATGACTGCAAAACATTAATGTGCTAAAACGTTAAGATATTTAACACTATTTAAACTATCTCCAGAGAGACATGGGAGGAAGAAAGACATCTATTATTCATGAGCAACATAAAAAGCTTCAAAAATATACTGGGAAACATTGGAAGAAATCTGAGCCCTAAAGCATCAAATAAGTGGAACTCCTTTAACAGTGAAGTCTACAGCGATCCCACAGAGCAGCGCGTATGAATGCAGTAGTACAATTACCAGTTGACAGCAAGTCCACTCACCACAAAGAAAAGTCTTATGACTGTACATGAAATAACAGCTTGAGAATCACCTTCTCATAGTCACACTTGAGTGCTACATGCTGGTAAAATAATGAGTTGGTCTACTGAATCTTAGGGTAGGAGGGGAGTAACATCTCTTCTCTCTCACTCACAATTTTTAGGATGAGAATAGAAACAGTCTGTAAAGTTGGTTTAAGGAAGAAAGACCTCAAAATAGTACTAAAATTATGAAATTTAATAAAGTAGCAAAATGTCTGGCACATATCAATGAAGAACATTTTCTTCTTCTTAGTGGGATGCTGGATGCTTGTGTCCTTGGAGAAATTTGTCACTAAAATGCACTAAGTGTTTTACTATTTAATTAAACTTTGTTATTTGTCTCTGCCAGGGCTTTATATCTTTTTTCTCTCCTTTCATTCTCAAGTCTGATACTGGCCCCCCTTTTCACTGGTGAAATGAACCTCTTGTAGGGTCAATCAAAAGGTGAAAATAGAATCCTTCTAGATTAAAACAAAAATCCCTCTTAAAGTTATAAACCAGAATCCTATTATTAGTACCACATAGAGTAATCCTATTAAATCAATGGAACAAACCCAAGTTTTAATTTACCATGTTACCATTCATCAGTGGGTCTATTCTAGTTAAGACTAACAATAGGATTTAGGCTATGGTGAGTATGAAATTATTAACTGAAGTTAATGATACTTTGGTCCCATTGAACTCACTGGGACAATTGAGTCATGACTCATTTATGTCCCACTAATTTTAATGAGACTACTGTAGTCTGTATCAAACACAATCCAATCAAACATCTCCAAAGGGACATTTTAAAATCTATGCCAGTTCATCTGTGTAATCCTGATAATTTCAAAACTGGCTATTTCATTACATGCAAAAGCAGTAAATATGGCACAATGGAATGATCAGACAGCTGCACTCATCCCCTGAAGGTACTTTAGGCAGTTTTGATTGCCTTCTGTGACATCAGATTATCTTTAATAACAACTCAACCAAACTAATTGCATTATACAGGGAAGCAAATAAAGAATCTGCCTCTAATGCCTGCCTGCTCCTGAATTTGGTTACATATATTTATCATACATATGTTAAATATATTTAAATGTGATAGTTGTCCCTGTTAAGTAGATTATTTGCCTGCTGATATGTATGTATATGCCTTACTGAACAAGTGTGGGGAATAAGCTTGTTATTCAAGATGAACTGGAAATAGTGGAGCTGCTTAATTTCAGAGCTGAAATTCTGGACTCACACAACCCCTTTTAGATTTTGTTTCTTAGTTTGTGGACATATCAGAATTTCTTCCTCCTATCTCTGGAATGGCCTAATTGCCATTTTGCTATGTCTTCTCAATTCAATTTCTTCCATTTCAGTTGCTCCCCAAGTACTCTAGGTGTGTACTTCATCACCTGGACTAAGTGCCCTGAAGTTACTCATTTTGTGCTACTTTCTATTTGAGAAATGGGCTAGTTTCTGGGCCACCTCTACCAGATGGACAACAAGAACATATCCTCCAGTAGACAGACTCAGGTTCACAGCGGGAAACAGTTCCCCTTCCATATTTGAGCTAAATTTTGCAGCCACTTGTGCTTCCAAAGACTTCATTCCATAAGTATGGAAAGACTACTTGTCCTAAAGGCATCAGGTCCTATTTGATTATGGAAGCTAAGCAAGGTCAACCCTGGTTAGTTCTTGGATAGAAGATGACCAATGAATATCAGGTACTGTTGACTATATTAAAGATGAAGGAAGTGGCAAAACCACCTCTGAGTATACCTTGTCTAAGAAAACCCTATGAAATGCAGGGGATCCCCATAAGAGAACAGGCAACTTGAATGCACAAACACCTGCATTTTCTGAGTAGAGAAATATGGGTTATCCCATGTCTTGTCAAATTAATCTTGTGGGACAAAGAATTCTATGCTCGAGGTATGGCTACTGAGAAGACCCTGAGAAGGATTCTGTCTATATAGTGCCCAACTGACTAACAGTTCTCCCACCTGAGCTTGGATGTCCTTCTGATGGAGTTAGTTCATGTATGGCAAAATTTTGCTGAATCTCCTAAGCCATAGACTCCTTCATTTGTAGTGTGTATATAGGCACAATAAATCCATTTGAAATGTTCTTCTGGAGCAGATACCATGGAATGCCAAAAAGACAACCAAATGGATTCTAAAGCAGATCAAATCTGAACTCTCCCTAGAAGACAAAATGGCTAAACTAAGACCACTGTCCTTCGGACATATCATATGACAACATGATTCTTTAAAAAAGATGATGATGCTAGGTAAAGTGGAAGTGAGCAGAAAAAGAGGAAGACCACAAGGCAGATAGAGAGACTCGATCAAGGAAACAACAGCCCTAAATTTTTAAGACCTTAGCAGAATTGTTATTAACAGGATGCCCTGGAGATCTCCCAGTGGTAGCGTCACCATAAGTCAGAACTGAGCTCACAGCAATTAACAACAACAAACGCATATATTGAGATTGACACACATATTTTGCAGAACCATGGAAATCAGGGATAGCATAAATGAGGACAATATTTATTTATTTTACTTATATATTACAATATTTCTATCCTGCCCTGTATCAAAAGATCACATTGCACCATAACAAGCAAAATCACTGTAAACAACTTAATAACAATAAATAGACTAAAAACATATCAGCAATAGCAATCTTGTGCATTCCTTTCCTATCTCCCTCCTTCTCTCCTTACACTGATCATTCCTGCAAGGCAGCCTATTTGATATCTGGTTAATGTATTTCTGCCAGAAATATGGCTGTAATGTATGGGGTCAGTGATCCTGGGCAGGCCCTCTTGCCAACCAGATGTAACACTGCATTAGGCACAATGAAAGTTAGGAGTGGAGGATCATTTAAACTTTTTTATTATCCAAATACTGCCACATCTTTTCCATTACCCACAAACAAACCGCTCAGAATGAAATCAAGCACATTTACCCTTATAGTAAAGTTGATGGAAAATATAATGACAGTAATATAATATATGCATGTAAATGACTCTATTGCATCTGCAGCTCTGTTGAGTATTGCTGCCGCTGTTGTTGTTTTGCTCTGCTATCAGGCCCAAATAAATTCTCTCTTTTTTTTCCTCTTCTCTTACGTTCATAAGCAATTTCCCCTGCAGAACATTTAGTCTTTATTTTACTTCAGCAAACATAGCTTAAGTTTAGCCTCAGGGGAAGCCATAAGTGGCTAAGTTTTCAAAAATCCTAAATCTTGAAAACATTCAATACTGAAAAAATGAATTGTCTTAGATCCCTTCTGTTCATCCAAAATACCACTCAATGTATTCTGCTTAAGATAAATAATTTTTTGTGGTTTTGTGATTAATATGAAGCTATACTGAACAGAGAGACATTTATCTCTAGTTTAATGGTAAGATGTGGAGAGAAAAAGAAGAATATTGGAACTTACCCAGTATGTTGGACAGTGAAGCAGTGGTAAATCTTGTTGTATAAGTATTCATCACTGCAGTCTTCAAGGAGAATCTCAAAATGCACACAATTGAATTCATCTGTACCAACAAACCAGTTTGGCATTTTCCTCCCATCCTCATTTTTCATTGTGTTGTGAGACTTCTTTTCTACATTGAAATTCATACACCCTATTCCTAATGTGCATATTTATACCTTATATATGCATTCAGTTATGCATTTTATCTAATGTATTAATCCCCCTCCATTAATTCAAGCCTGTTCATCCCCCTTTTTCCTATTGTATGCATTTCAGCTATTTATATTTTAAAGTTTTGCATTATTGATTTGCATGCCCTTTTTCTCTAACAGACTGTACAAGCCTGACCAATGTGCAAATCTGTCTGTTTCTTCTTGCAACAAGTCTGAGAAAGTGCAAGGATACTACTTTTGTTGACATTCTTGACTTCCCAGCACTTTGTCTTGCAAGTTTTTGCTTCACCACACTGCTGACAATGGGTAATGGTGGGCTTGTTGCAAGGTACATCACTGTGATGTTATAGCAATTGTTCCAGTCTCTCAGACCCATGGTCAAACTGATGTTCAGCCAGAAAGCTCACAGTATCACCTCCGTGACCTAATCTTATCTGTAGTGAAGTTGTAGTGACCATCTGTTGGGAATGCTTTGATGTGTATTCCTGCATAGTAGGAAATGGATTGGATGGACCCTGTGGTCTCTTCCAATTCTATGATTCTATGATTCTAAGTTAAAACGTTACTCCTAGTTCCTTGTAGAAAAGGAGGAATACCAAAATAAATTATATACTTAGCTAAATGGTCATGGTGGCAAAAATCTTCCAATATTTATCCAATAAAGAATGTGGCCTTGCCCCAGGGGAAAAAATGAGTCTTGTGCCTTGTTGTTGTTAGTGAAGCATGACACCCTTGAATTTGATATAATGCAACATATTATGAAAACACAGGAAAGAACATTTTTTTCTTATACACAATTTTGTTATTGTTTTTATAGACTGGATTTTCCAGAAACTTGAATTCAAATAATTTGCCACTACATTGTTGACGTGCAACAGTGGTGGTGTGAATTTTGATGAAACTGTGCAAAACTGAAAGCTGATGGTTTGTATCATGTTTTCTCTTTCTGTATTTATTAATTATAAAAGGTTGTCACTGCCTTTTTCTGTTCCTTCCTATTTCTGAGCACTTCTGTTGATATTACTGATAGGCATGTGCATTGAATCCATTACACATTTTTTTGTTGCTATTAATTTCTATCAACTTCATCTTACAGCAACCCTATAAGTAAGAGACCTCTGAGTTATCCTGCTATCAACTTCACTGTTCAGGTTTGCAAACTGAGGGCTGTGGCTTCCTTCATTGAGTCTATCTGCCTGTAATGTACCTACAACCCTCTACCTTACCAAGCATCATTGTATCTTCTAATGACTCCTGTCTTGTCATGATAGGTTCAAAGTACAATAGGATCAGTTCAGTCATTTTGACTTCTAGGGAGACTTCAGGATTGATTTTCTCTAAGACTCATTTATTTGTCTTTTTCTCTGTCCATTACATCCATACAGCTCTCCTCCAGCACCACATTTCAAATGAATAAGAACTCTTCTTATTAGCTTTCTTCACTATCCAGCTTTCACAATCATATATAGAAATCAGAAATGCAGTAGTGTGGACAATCCTGACCTTCGTATTCAATGATATATCTTGATACTTGAGTCTATCACATATACATATAAGGAACACGTGGGAGGAAATATTTAGAAAGGAACAGAAAACTTCAGTGACACCTCCTTACAGAATCCAGGAATCATTTGTAAGTAAATACTGCACTGGTCTCATCCTCAAACAACTGTGTCAGTGTGAAACTCTAAAATCTATGAAGGGCTTAAACAGGCATCCCTAAAATAGACTTGGAATGGAAAGCCTATGTTGGGTTGCTTATTTATATACAATATTTATAGTATATATACTATACATTGCTTACAGATGTCACTGTACTTTAATTTCTATCATTGCCAACTGGCATGACCAATACTGAGCACAATAACTGATAGGAGCTATAGTCCAGCAATGTCTAAAGGTCTTGAAGGGTCACCCTTACCATCGATACATAAAAAAATGGATTTCTGGCCATTGGGGACATAACTCTTTCCCAGCAAAGGGAGAAGTTTCTCTTGGGTAAGACTCCCAGAATCCTATAGTCAACATGACCTCCAAGAATTGTAGTCTATTAAAAGTCACATTTCCTATTTCAGTCATTTGCTACTTAACCCACACTATAACTGAGTCTGAATGGCCATCTTGCTCCCTCTTGCATCTCTCTTGAATCTCTGTAGGTTACCAGTAGTTCTAGGTTCTACTCACACAAGAAAAGATCATTTCTATCTTCCATAATCCAATAAAAGAACCACAGTGCATTTCACAACCATAACAAATCTTAAAAGATTGAGATAAATAGCCCAAATTATTATTTATTTACTTATTATTAAAATAATTACATCTACCTTTCTGCCTGACAACTGAGGATCAAAAATGTAAGAATACATACATAATAAAACAGACTAAGACCCATGAAAAAGGCAGTGATGACAAACAAAAGCTCTGATCTACAGGATGATGGAAAATATCCACTACCTGAGCTTTATGATGTTTCTGTTGCAAGTATTTTAAGGTTCCATGGTGACCATGTGAGAAAGATCCAACCTCCCAGCTGTGTCGTACCTAGCAACCAGGTTCAGACAGTTTTGTTCCTAGGAGAACAGAGCATCTCCTTACTCAAAAAAGCTGCACCTAGACAATCTGCTGGTCCTGCCAAATGTTGGTGTCATGAGGACCTGCAATTGGCCATGAGACTAAATCTCAGGGTGTAGATCATGAGTTTTTAACCTGGGAGGATCTCAACATGTTGTTGGACTTCAACTCTGAGAAGGTCCATCCAGCATGGCCAATGTGAAGAATTCTGGATGCTAAAGTCCAGCAACATCTGGAGCTTGTCTGGTTGAGAATCATACCTTTAGATCTTACTCAGCATGTAGTATGTATTGGCATAGATGCAGACATAGATCAGACATGCAGTGAATATCTATGTGGTCTTCTGTTCCAGGATTAATAGTAGATTCAAGTGAACATCTTTTTATCTGCTACATCGAGGAGGTAAAAAGGTTAAAAATCTGTTCCTTGTACCTTCCAGTTCTGGTCTTGTCCTCCCTCTCCCTGTAGCACCCTTAAAAATACTGATAATAAACATGGTAATTGCTCACACACAATTAGTGTAACATGTAGGTCAGCCCACAGAGTGAGTGCTGGATCTCTATTTTGGAAGAAGCTTTATTCCTCAGCTTACTGAGTCATAGTTAAACGAGATTCAGTCATACTGGTTTCTAATCTTGGTTTTCTAGCTGAAAAGGAAAGGCAGGAGTGCTCACAGCTTTGTCCAGATGCCTATTTAGTTTTGTTTGACCCAGTATCTGCCCTCTGTTTTCATTTGATTGTGAAATATGAGCTGCTTGTTTACAAGTGATTGCTGCAGCCTGCTGACATTCAAATATGCTGTACACTGCACACCTTTTTGAACTGAAGGCTTTGCATAAGAACTAGTACTATGAATTGAGCCAAGGGGACTTAAAATGAGAGATATGCAGCAGAGTATACTTTTGAAGGCTAATTCTGTTCTTCGACCAAGGGAATTGAAAATAAAACCAGCCATAAACATTGTGTTAGTGAAGGATAAGGTAATATTTTGGCTAAGCTTTTTAACAAAAAGAAGCATCACCCCACAAGTTATAGGAAAACATACAACCATTTTATTCTGTTTCCTGATAGTTCATGAATCTCTCATGCTTACTTGGCAGTCATTGTTCAAAGCTCAGGATTAGAAGGAAAGGATTGTGTCATTTAAATCTAATTAAGCTTTTAATAAATTCAATTTCCCCTTAATAATTGTGATGTATCCCTATTAGGGTCCCACTTCATTGGCAGATTCAAAGCAAAGAAATGTATTTAGGAGAAAAAGAAAAAGAAAATTGAGAGCACAACACCATAAAAATGAGATACGGCACAAATGTGAGGCAAGTTACAGAAGCAGTGCACAGTTAGAATATGCACCATGCAAATATTATAAAAAGTAAACCTCAATTCTACCAGTTGGTATTGTTATACCAATATTGTCACTGCTGTTGTTTTGTATGACAGTGAACATCAGTGGCAGTTGGTAGCACCCATGCCAGTGGGATGCTGAATGCCTCTGGGCTTTTTTTCTGAATATAAATGGAGCTCTCCAAGGTGATGAACCTATTTTATGAATAGGGGCCATAACCTTGCCCAGCTCCTTTAAAATCCAGAGCAAAACCAGCAGTTTCACCACGCTAGTGGCATGGAAGTCATCAGCCATTACTGAGTTTACATAAAAGAGAGAAGAAATATAGTTTGGGACTATAACAGAAAATAACATTTCTCAACAGTAGGCCACAGGTTCTGTTTGGAACAGACCTGACCTCCACCTGAGTTCTCAGAGAATAGTCTCAATCAAAGCAAAGATCAGAAATCGACGAGACACACAAAAGTTTTGACTCACTTTGAAATAGCTTAGTAGGGTAACTGGTTTGTGTACCATTTGATTCAACATACAATGAAGCTCACTGGGCTTGAAGAAATGACTACTGACAACAGGAAGCAAGATTAATAAAACAAACAAATATACATGAGCCATGAAATTTCAGTAGTCTTGATGTCTACTCAGAAGGGACACAAATCTACCCTGATAGTTATTCAGAAGGGAAGACATTTCTGTTATTAACTGTGCACATAAAAGTTGGACATATATTAAAAAATACGTTCGTGTAGAAATAACAAATCATTTCATTAATGGACCAAAACAAAATCTGGCATTTAAACAAAGAGTTCAGAATAACGGAATTAGTAAATGGCTTAACATAGAAAATAAAAGAAGTTACAATCTGTTAAAATTACTGTATGCAAAGAAATGTTCAAATTTCCCTATGCAAAAACAACTATAGTTCAAGAAGAGAAGTTTTATCGATGTAAAGTTGAATGCTTTCATGGCTGGAATCCATAGGTTGTTGTGGGTTTTCTGGGCTTTGAGGCCATGTTCTATTAGCATTTTCTCCTGACATTTTGCCTGCATCTGTGGCTGGTATCTTCAGAGGATCTGGTGGTATGGAAGTGAGACAGAGCATATATATTAGGGTAGTCCCCAGGTGGAGGGAGAAATTTGCATGTGTTACAGTAGAAATACAGTTGGCCTGTATAGAAATGTTATCATTCATGAGCATATATGCAAAAGTATTACCTCTTTATTTTACTTCAAAATGAACATTGCAAAGTGGTGAATGACTATTATTAGCTGGCACTACAACAGCCTACATGTAGCCAATAAAGACAAAATAAAGAGAAATAAAGAGAAAATAAATAGCGTATTCTGAATGGGAAAACTTGTGATTCTTCTCAGTCATTATTTTTCATCTATAAAATAGGGGTAATATTGCAGTTTGATTTATATGACTCTATGGCTATTGCATTTTTCCTGCCATTTTCTGTTTACTCCAGAGAATTGTATGTCCAATGAAAGCAACAAAGCATTTTAAAAAAAAAACTGCTCAACTCCCTATTGGATTTCATGCATGCAGAGGGAAAATTCCCACTGGTGAGAGGCAAACTACTCTGAAAAATACAATAGGTCTCCCTGGACCCCCTAAGATACATTCTGGGACATAGCATGGACAGCCAAAAATGTGAATGATATGAACACTATCATATTCAGTGAGATGAACAATGTAAGCATTGAAATGAGTATGCAGCTTGGAGAGGAGTCTCTGTGACTCAATAGAACTTAACAGAACTTGACAAAACTTTAACAACTAAGAGAAAGGAGGTTCTGTAACCATTATTTGCAGTCCAAAGCCAGTGCACAACTGTGAAAAACACACAAATTAAGAACAATGTGTCATTCTAAACCAAAACATTTTCATATGAAGAAGGTCAATAGTAGCCTAACACTAACATCTCAATGCTGTAGCGTCACGCTAATATTGACCTTCTGACAATAGATCAGAAGATCCTGGATTATAGCACCACGTTGATGTCAACAGTTGGTTCTTGATCTCAAAAGCAGATGATGTCAATGGTTGGCTATCATGTGAGGGTTGTTTTTTTTTTTTAATGGAACTTTTTGCAACACCATCATAATGGGGAGTTGTGATCTCTTTCTTTTTAACTCATCAAAGTGTTGCTGCAGAGATTTTAATCCTTTGGTGATCATACAGATGATTTTAATGCTGTATTCCATCCAAGGATCGTATTCCATAATTTTGTCCTTTAATGTCTCTGAAATTTGAAATGCTTTGGCAAATTTCTCTAAGGTCTACATGGCTGGTTCTGCTTCCATTTTTGTTCTTTCTTCTCTTCCTCTGAAGATTTTTTAACAAGTCCATCCAATTACTCATTGGATAACACTTCTTCATGATTATTAATAAATTCCTCCACTTCCTGATCCCACAGGTCAGTAAATCTTTTTCTACCAAGTCACTTTGCTGTGTGGAGTCTCCTAACTTCTCCATTGATCCTTGGAATTGCCTGAAAACTATTCCCAGCCTCACTCCACAAGTTTTTCTAGCAGGCATTTACAGTTTCAAGTTTTAAGTCATTCATTGCAGCTGTGATGAAGCTTATGGCATCAGCAATGGTGAAGGATTTCCAGCACTGCATTATGTCTGGGTCTGGGTCTGCCTCACCTGCTGCATTAGGAGGTAGCAAACATAGCAAACAGATTCAGGATGGCCAGGTGCATTGTCTTCTATTGACAGGACTTTAAAATCCAACCCTTCCTGCTGCAAATAAATTTTGATTTCTGGGATGAAGCATTGGAGGAACCATTCTGTAAACAAGGTGGCAGTCACCCACGCTTTCTTACTGTGCTGCCAAAACAGGCAGATAACATTTTGCTTTTGGTTTTAAGAGCATGTGAGTTCTTGGATTTGTACACTACACCTGGTGTTATCATATGTCCTACAGAACTGCCACATAGGACCAGAGTTAATCTGTCCTTCCATGCTTTATGCCCTGGAGCTGCCTTTACAGTTTTATGAATATAGGTTCCAGTGGGTATTTTTTTTCCAGAAGAGCCCAGTTTGATCACAATTGAACACCTGCTTTGGATGATAGCCTTTCTCCTGGACCAACTTCTTAAACTGCTCTGGAAATGTGGCACCAGCTGCTTCATCAGCAGAGGCTGCCTTGCCACTCAGGTTAATGTTTTTAATCCAAATCTGTTCCTAAAATTTGTGCAACCACCGCCTACTTATAGTAAAGGGCTTGGTGGCACCCATTTGAGGGGATGTCCTGCTATACCTTTGTATAGCCTCAATGTTTTGTGATGCAAGACATTGATGTTAATGGGAATGCGTGTTCTGTTCATGTCTTCCAGAGACAAATTTAATGCCTTCTCCATTTTAATTCAGCATCTATCAGACATGTGGAAGTAATTTTGCATTTGCAGGTGCAACAGCAAAACTAGCATGGATTCCTTTTTCTTAGGAATTTCAGAGATGGAAGATCTATTCTTACCATACATCTTAGCAACCTCAGTGCACATTTTGTTTTCTTTCCTGATTAAATCAAAGACTTTTACCTCCTCACTTAAAGGAAGAATTCTAATGGCTTCTCTTGGGCTTATCAGGACTGCCAGCATCACTACTCTTGCACTTTGGGGTCATAACAAGCAACAGAAGGACTCAAGCAGAATGACTTTACCGAAGAGTATACTGGATAAAGACAAGGACTTTACTGCTCAAGAACAAGAATTTTACAGGACACTGTCATGATCAAATCACAAACAGTAACCAAGAACCCTACTAAGAGACTGGGTAGCATTAGAGCAAGTGTAGTACTGTATACAGCAAGAAAACAGGAGACAGGAGACAATATGTATAACATAAGACAGTGTGACACCAAGAGTGAAGAGCATGCCATTTGCTTGAATTTTATATTCCCTGCCATTTTCCATGTAGTACTGTATGTACTGTACTGTACTGTATGTTGCTTTATTTCAGTTTATTACCTCAATTTGTATTTTATTTCTATTAAATCCTATCTACGTATTTTCAGACTGCACCTTGTCACAATCATGCATACTGGTCACACAGTTATGATGGACCTACTGTACTGCACTTCGTGTTTGCAGCCAGGGTTTATCATGTACAGTTCTAACTGGTTAACTTTCTGTCATGACAGGAACTATGATTATCACCAAATCAAACAAGCAAGCAAACAAAAAAAAGCAGCTAGCTAAGCAGTGGGTGCACATTTTTGCTGAAGATGGATGGATATTCGAACAGTATATTGTGGCTTAAGCATCTGGATCAAGATAGTTCAGTTCTGACTAGAAAAGCCCTTCATGGTATCTTTTCTAACTGTATGAGTATGTGTCCCAATATAAACAAGACTGGATATTGTACCTTTTGAATTTGCCCTGAAGCAGTCAATTTAGGTTTCATATGTACTACTCAAAAAGGCTACATCATTGAAATACATCTGGCAAATAATAGCATTCTCCATTGATAGATTAGTCTTGGGAAATGAAAATGTCAGTTTTCCATAGAAGGATGGAATTTCATTCTGTTTCTCTTCCTTGCAATATTTACTGTAAGTTATTATGCTCTTCAGAAGTTTGGTCATTTCTAACCTTCAACAAAGATTATTTTTAAAAAAAATTTTAGTTATTTCTGTTTGACAACTGAAAAATATGTGTGCATTTTACTGTGAATCTCTGCTCCATTTTATTATTATAAATCATTTAATAGTAATCATTTGGAGGATATTTTAAGTAAAATTTGCAGTATTTTTGTTTTGTTCAGACTTTTCTTAATACTGCTTCTTCCTATTTTGTCACAGAAATTCCTTCCTCCACCCCATGTTTGCTCCTACCAATCCTCAAAATGGATTCTCATGTTCAAAAAATAATAAGGCAATGAACAAATAGGTAACTGTATGAATCTTCACTGATTGCTTTCAAAAATGGTCCACCTGTGCCATAGAAATGGAAACAATACAGATAGCTGATCGTTCAGCTTTCCAGTGTTCACCTCTGTCATTTCTGTGATGAAACCAAAAAGCAGTGAGGATACCTCAATGGCTTAGGGATAAATCATGAGTGCTCTTTTTATATTACAGCTGTCTTTACACTAAGAGTTTATTATCATTACAGAAGACCACTGGAGTAGAGAAAAGAGGCAAAACATATACAAAAGGATTTGGAGACTGAGAATGAAAAGTCGTTTAATTCTGTTCCTTCTCACTCTCCATTGCTTTGATGAGAAGATAACAGATTCGTTGCTGAAGGCAAGAGCCAGGCATTTTCAGAGGAGGAGAATGAGTTTTGAACCATCTGGAGAACCCTGAGGCCTTTGTGAACACAGCAAACTACCCAGTGCATTTAAAGGTTGTCTGCTTATGCACAGTGATTCTCAAAGTGGCTCACCAGGGCTCATTTCTTGTAATAAATGATCAAACAAATGAAGATAAGGAACTTCTTTCCTGTCAAGGGCCAATATTCCTCAGGGTAATCTCTCAAGGGCTGTATGTTGCTGTTGGACAGGTCTAAAGCCAGTTATGGACAGGGCCAGAGTCAAAGCTGAGTGGGGCAGCCCTTCTTTCTTTCTCACTACCTCCCTGCCCAGTTGATGGATGAAATAGGGACAGCCAGCTCTTGCCAGAGGTCTCCATGACTGTTCTTGAGGTATTTAAAGAGTATGGCCAGGCCACCCGCAGTCCTCTCTTCATAAGCTGAATGTGCCCAATTCCTTCAATGTCCTCATATGTCTTGTTCTTCATATTTTTTTTATCAACCTCATTATCCTTCTCTGAACCTGCTCCAACTTGTTTATATCCTTCTCAAAATGAGGCACCCAGAACTGAATGCAGGGAACTGATCAGTACAGAATATAATGGGACTATTACTTACCTCAACGTGGAAACTATGCTTCTATTAATGCAGGTTAAAATATCATTTGACTTCTTTGCTGCAGCATCACACTGCTGGCTCATGTTCAATGTATGATCAAGAATAATCCCAAGAATTCATCCTGTAATCTGTGTTGAAGATAAAAATGTTGATGAGTAATAGCCCTAAGATAGAACCCCGAGGCCCTCTACTGGAGACATCCTTCCAGTTTGAAGTGCAGCCATTGATGACAATTCTTTAAGCATGGTTTTCCAGCCATCTGACTGTGTTCTCATCTATTCCACATTTAATCAGATTGCTAATCAAAATATTATGAGGTGACCTTATCAAATGTTTGGCTGAAATCCAGATAAATGACATCCACAGCATTCCCACCATCTACTAAACTAGTAACCAAATTGAGTTTGGCAGGGTTTGTTCTTGACAAACCCACTTTGGCTCCTCCTGATCACTGCATCATCATCAAGATACTTGCAGACAGGCTCCTGTATAGTCAGTTCTAATATTTTTCCTGGTATTAAGGTCAGTCTGTCCAGTCTGCATTTTCCTGGATTTTTTTTTTCCCTTTTTTGGAGGGAGGGACAATGTTTGCTCTTCTTCACTCCTTTGGCCCCTCCCTTGTTCTCCAAGATTTCTCAGAAATGATGGCAAGGGGTTCAGAGAGCACATCAGCAAGTTTCTTCAGTATTTTGGGATGCAGTTCATCTGACACTGAACTTGTTTAGGTTAGCTAGGTGATCCCTAACTCCATGTCAATCTTGATTTGCAATCCAGATCTCTTGCCAAGATGTGTGTTGTTGCTTACAAGCACACAGTTCTTTTTTTGAGAAACGACCAAAGCAAAATAGGCATTAAATAGTTCTATTTTTTCATTGTGATCCATTAGCACTTTACTATCCTTATTGAATAACTTTGACTGCACCTGAAAAATCCACCAGCAATGGTATTTTAATAATGTTATGGCAAGAGATCTCAAAAAAAAAAAAGAGGTCAAATGTTTCTTTTAGAAATGAAAACGTTTTGTTTGAAAAGGAAGCAAGAATCAGATCTTCAGAAGGAAACAAGTTTTTATTTTTAAATGTGATTTTGGCACAAGGTTGAGACAAGTGGATGTTGTGGATGTAGCATATCTTGATTTCAGTAAGGCCTTTGACAAAGTTCCCCATGACATTCTTGCAAAGAAGCTAGTAAAATGTGGGCTGGACAGAGCTACTGTCAGGTGGATCTGTAACTGGTTGACTGACCGTTCCCAGAGGGTGCTCACCAATGGCTGCTTTCCATCCTGGAGAGAAGTGACTAGCGGGGTGCCACAGGGTTCTGTCCTGGGCCCAGTGCTGTTCAATATTTTCATCAATGACTTGGATGAAGGAATAGAGGGCATGCTCATCAAATTTGCAGATGACACCAAATTGGGAGGGGTTGCTAATACGCCAGAGGACAGGATCAAAATTCAAAATGAGCTGGACAGATTGGAGAGCTGGGCCAGGGCTAACAAAATGAAATTCAACAGAGAGAAGTGTAAGGTCCTACACTTAGGTAGAAAAAATGGAATGCAGAAATATAGGATGGGGGACACGTGGCTGGATGGCAGTACGTGTGAAAGGGATCTAGGTGTCTTAATAGACCACAAGCTGAACATGAGTCAGCAATGTGATGCGGAAGCCAAGAAAGCCAATGCAATTCTCGGCTGCATCAATAGGAGTATGGTGTCTAGATTGAGGGAGGTACTGGTACCACTCTACTCTGCTTTGGTTAGACCTCATCTTGAATCCTGTGTCCAGTTCTGGGCACCCCAATTCAAGAAGGACATGGTCAAGCTGGAGCAGGTCCAGAGGAGGGCGACCAAAATGGTGAAGGGCCTGGAAGCCAAGCCCTATGAGGATAGACTTAGAGAGCTGGGTATGTTCAGTCTGCAGAAGAGAAGGTTAAGAGGGGACATGATAGCTCTGTTTAAATATTTGAAGGGATGCCATGTAGAGGAGGGAGAGGGCTTGTTTTCTGCCACTCCAGAGACCAGGACAAGGAGCAATGGATTCAAGCTGCAGGAAAGGAGATTCCACCTGAACCTCAGGAAGAACTTCCTGACAGTCAAGGCTGTCCGGCAGTGGAATATGCTGCCTCGGAGTGTGGTGGAGTCTCCTTCTTTGGAGGTTTTTAAGCAGAGGCTGGATGGCCATCTGTCGGGAGTGCTTTGAGAGTGTTCCTGCATGGCAGGGGGTTGGACTGGATGGCCCGTGTGGTCTCTTCCAACTCTACATTTCTATGATTCTATGATTCTATGATTCTAAGTCTTCTGCGACAAAGGATCCAACAATACAATTGGATTTCCAACTGGCATTCCTGACAGAAATTATTGGGTTTTTGATTTTATAAACAATGGCAATCTCTAAGTCAGAGAGCAGAAATTTTGCTGCCCTCCAGATATTACTGGAATACAACTTCCCACATTCCTCACTATTAACTAAGGCCCTTTCCGCAACTCACCTTTTTACAGAGCTGGGGTGGAGGCATCATGTGAGCAGCATCTTCCAAGAGGCTCTCACATCCCGGTTCCTTCAGCTCCACAGCTGCTGCCTGCTTGTGCGAGAGCCCCTCCTCTTCCTTCCACAGTGCAGCCTGGGATTTTCCCAGGCTGCACTGGGGCAGGAAGCATGAGCACCGCAGCTCTGGAGCTCCGCACAAATGCCAAGTGCGTGCAGGGCCCCAGAGCGATGCACGATTGAGCACCATTTTTGGCTCACAGCCGACAATGAAATAGTGCGCGGTCGGCGGTCACATTCGCGCAACGCTCTAGGGGCCCTTTCACATGACGAATGCTGTGCGAAAAGGGCCTAAGTTAACTAGAGTGCTGGGAGTTACAGTCGAACAGTATCTGGAAAGCCGCACAATTTTCATCCCTGATCTAAGACAAACATTCAGTTGAGGACACTATTACAAAACACTTGACTTGAACCATATGGAGTGATCTCCATATCAGTATGTTCATTGTATAGAGGCAAGATGACCAGCTGTAGGTAAAGTTCTCTTCCTGGGAGATGTTCATACTTGTTGTACAATTGATTTCCCCTCTTGTCCTGGGAGTATTCAACACTGAATAGTTAATATTACTTGGGATTTATATTTTCATAATTTTACTTTGAAGCTGACTTCATGACAGGAGGGAGAATTCTTTAGAGTTGCTGGTTTAATCCTTCCTATTCTGGGCCAGACAAGATACCAATTCAATCAAAGGCTTCCACAGAACACATTCATGTGTAAAAGTCTTGAACGGAAAGCTTTGAAAATATAGACAGCTTGGCAAGACTACTCTGTATAAATTCACCCTAATTTCACTACATTGTAAAGTAGTGATCAGTTTGCAGTGTGTGCACTACCCCCTCCATATATGCAGAGATCCCATTTCAGGAGCCCTCACATCAAACATAAAATGTGAATGTTCCATCCCATTATCATCAATGGATACAACACGTGTGCACCTTTGCTGGTGCGGACATGTGCCTAGCACATCCTCTGATGATAACTGGACACAAGGCTTTGTGTGACTTCATGTATGCTGAGGTTGCATCAGCAGAGGGGGGTGCACTATACAACCTAAAATAACATATATGTTCAACAAAATGAGTTTCATTTGCACTTTTAAACACCTACCTGTTATATGTAAGAAAATAAATTATAGTATACTTCATTACATTTTCATCCAAAGCACATCAGTGTATATGACAGCTTCCTCTCTATTTCTGTCACCTTTAATTTCACTGGTAATTTAACACTGAAAACAAAAGGTAAGCTTCAATTTACTTGCTTGATAAGCTTATTTGAAAATTAAATCATTTGGGAGTCAATGTCTACATAAGAGAATTTACCGTCTGTAATTAACTGACCTTTAGAAAAGCCCTATTTTAATTTCCTCCTGACAACATATCTGAAAAATGAGTCCTTTATAAGTATTGGCACAAAAGTGACTATATTAGTGTGGAAACTACAGCATATATTAAATAAATGGTGCAATCATGTTTCATATAAATGAAAGTTTAGTCATACTATTTTCCTCTACTTGAATGAATTTATTTTTACATGTCAGTCATATCAGACAATAAATTAAATCAACCTTATGCTATTAATGCAATTAATTGTGAAATTCAAACCTCTCAGAATTCAGGATATTTGCCAACATCTGTTTAAATTGTGAACAGAAGGAAAGGACATCTAGTAATCTCCAATGTGATAACTCCACACACTTGTTCTTTTTCTTTACAGCATATTTCTATGCCTGTCTGCTCAGAAGCAAGTCTCACATAAATAAGTGCATTTAGTATTGCTCTATTAGTGTTAACATGATTTATTTTAAAAATAATAACCCAAAAACTTTGTGGGAGATCACCATTCTGATTGTCTTCATCCAAAGAGTCAATAAAGCAGAAACTGGATAAAAGCAATCTATACTGAACAAAAGGCCTATATAGTAATCCATGGTGATTCATTGGAGAGTATTAAAATTTCTAAAGGAACCCAGCAAGGATACTCGTTATCATCACTACTGTTTATGTTGACATCAGAAGTCCTACTCAAGCAGATAAGGAATGAAGATTCAATAAAAGGGGTGAAGCTTGGTCAAGACGAATTTAAATATAAGGCATTCGTGGATGATCTGGTGTTATTTTTGGAGGATCTGCTATTACAAATTACCAAAGTCAATGAACTACTAAATAAATTTGGGCAACTAGTGGGTTTTAAAATCAATAAACTCAAAACCAAGATTTTCGTAAAGAACCTGAGTTTGTCAGAAAAAGAACAGATTGAAAAGAAGACGGGTATACAATGTGTACAGAAAGTAAAATATTTAGGAATTGAGTTGTCCAACAATAACAATAATCTATTTAAGAATAATTACCAAAAAAATTGGAGGTCAATACAGAAGAAACTTGAACAATGGAAATCATTAGATTTATCCCTATGGGACTTATCAAAATAGCACTTATCAAAAATAGCACTTATCAAAATGGTGATTTTACCTAAAATCCTATTTCTGTTCAAAATGATCCCAATTACAATTTCTAGGAGCTGGCTACACCAGTGTAAAAAAGATCTTTCCAATTTTTTTTGGAATGAGAAGAAACCTAGGATGAAGTACAAGTTGATGACAGACACAAGGTGATGAGGAGGTTTTGCAGTATCAGAGTTAAATTTGTATTATGATGTAGCCTGCCTTCTATGGATGAAACCGTGGATTCTGTTGGAAGACAGGAAGCTTCTGATGTTGGAAGGACATGACCTCCATTTTGGCTGGCATGCATACTTATGGTATGGCAATTCCAAAGTTCAGAAGTCTTTTAAAAACCAAGTTATCCACAGAGGTCTTATCAAAGTCTGGGAAAGGTATGAACCCCTGCTTTGCCCAAAATTACCATCTTAGGTATCACCTGCAGAAGTGCTTTCTATTCCCAGACTCAGAAGATATGATAAACCTATAAGTAATTGTTAAAGCAAAATGGAGATTCCAGTTTGTTGAAAGACCAGCAACAGCTGGTGGAAGAGGGCTTTCCAAATACAGTGGTTTCCATACCTGCAAATTAAGGAGAGATTAAAAAAAAAAGATCTTCAAACCAGAGGAGTTGGACTGAGGCCTACTGAATTGGAAACTTGTTTGTTAAAGGGGAAAAACATTTACTCTTCAGTTTGTACAGAATGCTACCAACTTTTAATTTAGAGGATGAGACTATGGCCATTTCCGCACTAGCCTGTTATAGCGCTATGATTCCACTTTCAACATCCTATGGAATCCTGGGGTTTGCAGTTTTGGGAGAGGCCGGAACTGCAAACCCCAGGATTCCAGAGGATGTTGAAAGTGGAATCATAGCGCTATAACAGGCTAGTGCGGAAATGGCCTATAAAAGAATGTATGATAAAATGGGCAAGAGACTTAGGCCGTAATATCTTGCTGGGAGAGTGGGAAGCAGTCTGGAAAGACAACATGACAAATTCTAGATCTTATGCTTTGCAAGAAAACACCATAAAGATGGTGCATAGGTGGTATCTGGCCCCCAAACAGACTTGCAACCAGATGAAAAATCATTGCTGGAAATGTGCGAATCAAGTTGGCACCTTTTTTCACATGTGGTGGGGGGTGTGACAGAGCTAAGAAATTCTGGCTTGCTATCCGTTCTAATATGCAAAAGATCCTGAAATTGAACATTGAATTGATACCAGAATTTTTTTTACTGGATATATGGAGAGCCAAACCAAGGCCTGACCTCCAGACTGGAAGATTAATGTGGCACCTTACTGCAGCAGCCAGAATAGTTTTTGTCAGGCATTGGAAATTGACTTCTATTCCCACAACTGAAGAGTGGTTAGAAAAGCTTATGGAGATCGCAGAATTGGATAAGATGACCTACAGATTAGGAAACACATCAGACAGCAAATTTTATAATGCATGGAAGCCACCAGCAACATTTCTACAAAGTAAAAAAAAAATCTGCATTTGCTTTTCATTGATGATCTGTATTCCCAATTAATTATTTATGTAGAATCCTAATTGAAATCTAATTTCTCAACTGTTTCTTTTTTCTGTGTGGGAGTAGACCAGAGTATTTTTATTATAAGTTACTTATTGTATTTATACTCACTGGTGGTTAAGGCAGTGGAGGGCAAAAATAATAGAAGACAAGTCACTGCTTGTTTTGAAAGTGGAATGTTAAGGGAAGTATGTTTAACGCAGTTACCATCTGATCACATAGGACAAAGATGATGAATTACTAATGTAACAGCTTTAAAATCAATTAGCTGTATCCTAACAGAAGGTAGTGATCGAATGATTGGTATTGATTCCTGAGGTTGTTCATGATTTCTCAAGGGTATTTCATCGCAGCTAAGTAAGATTTTCCCTTCTCTTCTCTTCTCTTCCCTTCCCTTCTCAGAGAGGTTACTATTTTCTCTATTTGTGAGATTTTACTAAGGCAGTACTTGCATTCCAGATGGAAGTATCCAGGTGTTTGTAATTATTTGTGTCAAACCATCTTGTTCAATTGTGGTCCGTTCCCTATTTATCCCTCCTATTCCCCCCACCTTTCCCTATATTACTTTCCCTTTATATTGTTGTAACTTATGTGTTATAAGATTTGTTTTAGTGTCCTATATTGATTTGTATACATATCTTTGTCATTAATAAAAATATATTTAAAAAAAAATAAAGCAGAAAGGAGTTTTCTAAGATGCAGGCTACCAATGTGCAGTTCTGAGAGGTAGGGTGGTGTAGTGGTTTGTATATGAGAGTTCAATCGCCTGCTCGGACATGGAAAACCACTGGGTGACTTTGGGCATGTCACACACTCTTAGCCCTGGAAAGGGTTCACCTTAAGGTTGCCATAAGTTGGAGATGACTTGAAGGCATACAAAAAAACAAAGCCCTGAGATGCAACTCATACACTTGGGGGGAAGGAGAGGCGCTCTATGTAAGGAGGAGCACAGAGAGTCATGATGACATTAATTTTGCATCCCCTATCAACGGAGTTACCATCGTAATGTGCTCTTTAACACTTGTGTGGCCCTAGTCCTCAATTGTTTGTTTGTTTGTTTTTAAACTAGCACAGACTCATGATGAGCCATACACTCTACTGAAAATGACTTTTAAACAGAAAGAAAGAAAGAAAGAAAGAAAGAAAGAAAGAAAGAAAGAAAGAAAGAAAGAAAGAAAGAGAGATTCTGCATTTTCCATTGCCATAATGCTTGGGAGGTTAGAGAAAGTGAGTAGGGAGCTTGGGTTGGGAGACAGGGCAAGTGTGGAGAGGGCAGTGCTATGATGGATGCAGGAAAATGGTGGGCATGTACATAATGGATAAATGATGTGTATCTGTGTTGTGTGTGTGTTGATGTGAATAGATGAATAATGGGTGGGTGGGTAGGTGGGTGGGCAGGAGATGTGTGTGTGTGAAAGAGAAAAAGAGGTTGTGTTGAAGGTAGTAAAGGGAATGAGAGAGAGTGGTGAGAGAGAAGAACTCAGATGAATGGTTCTAACAGAAAGGTTAGGGGCCTTTCCGCACTACACTATTATAGTGCTATTATTCCACCTTCAGTATCCTATGGAATCCTGGGCTTTGCAGTTTATAGATGGGCACTTAGAATTCTCAGCCTGAAAGCTCTTAACCCAAGAATTCCACAGGATATTGAAAGTAGAATAGCACTATAACAGTGTAGTGCCGAAAGGCCCAAAGCATCTACATTTGGGTTGTGATTCTGAGAGAGATCAGGGGATGGGAGAAATGTCATTTCCTTCTGCCACAGGCAATGGAATAGTTTGGGTTGGCCTCAGGTGACTTGGGTCTCAGAGGTTGAGAAATGGGATAGCGGGAAGGCAGAATTTTCTGACAAAGAGAAAACTAGTAGATTGAGAATTAATTGATCAGGAATTGATCTGGATAATGAATTTAGGAGGAATTGATTCTGAGATAACCTTCCCATAAATCTAGCAAAATAAATTAATTTGAGTGGAATTTACTTAGAAGTGATTGGCATAAATTAATTGGTTCGCCTTCTGGGGAATGGATATTCTGCTGAAATGGAAAGTAATGGTCTCAAAGAAGTGATAATGTGTTTGTAGCCTCAGATCCCACCTTTGCATTGTACTTAGGTAGGTTATTGGGTTGGTACTGGCCTTTTAACTTCAACCATTTGCCTTGTGTGAAATCAGTCATTTTGTAATAGTGCTAATACAATCCTCTTAAAATTTAAAATGCATCCATGCCCCCACCAAATGTTGGAGACCCAGGCCTATTTAATGTCCCTGAAGAAATACCATTCAACCAAGTTAGTGCTGAACTATAGTTTGTTGGTTAAAGGATCTAAATTTAGCAAAGCTTACAAGAAGGTTAATGAACATATTTTCAGACAAAGAATAGCTTGAACATGGGTTGCTTGAGGAACAGAGACAACCATAACATATGGAATGACTGGAACTGAGGAAAAGAAACTTCAGCTTCCAGTAAACAGCTAAGATAGAATCCCAGCGTTAGCTAAAATGGAAAGTCTAAGCCAAAGTTGGGTGGAAGGGCCAGTTCTTAATTGAACATGTTTTTATTGAAATGTTTATTTGTAAAGTGAACCTCACAATCAGGAGGGTAGAATGGACTATCCAAGTAGGAGGTTGCTTTGCTTGTGGATCTCAATAGAGCTTTAGACATTGAGAGTGAAGCAACTGAGCCTGGAGAAATGAAGCCAGGAAATCCAGGAACATCTTACTTTAAGCATGATAGAGCCTCCTATGCTATTATGCCACTGAAACAGTCTATACAGTGCAATAGCTGGGAGGCCCTGAAAGGAGGACTAATTTGCAAACGAAGAAAATGATTTTTTAAAAAATTCCATCATATAAGCCAGGATGGGAAATTTTCTTCATCCTGAAATGTTCTCTAGAGGCTTGGAAACATTTTCATCACATTTTTGGTGCTCCTTGGTCCATTTTAGGCACACAGAGGCATTTTTGGGGAGAAAAAAACAAACAAACCAGAAGTAAACCCAAAGTGATTTAAGGTCAATTTTTAAAAAAAAAAAAAAAAAAAAAAGCATTTCCTGGCCTAAAATGGCCCAGAGGGGGTCTATAAACATAAACCCCCTTGAGAATTTTCAGGCGGCACTTGGGGTATAATTATTTTTAAAGTTTTTGGCTGTGTAGGGGTACAGTGAGGATATGTGGCCCTGAGAAGCTAACGTGGCCCAGTAGTCACCCACAGCTTCTCAGGGCCACATATTTGTAGTATAGTACTCTGGATGCAGGCCATCACTCTGCTGCTGTAATTCCCATTCTTGTACTACTCTCAGACTCTTAGGGTTCTATCACATTGCACTGTTATAGTGCTGTTATTCCACTTTCAACCTCCTCTGGAATTCTGGGGTTCGTAGTTTACTGAGGTCAAAGAGCTCTCTGGCTGGGAATTCTAAATGCCCTTCCCTTAACTGCAAACCCCAGGATTCCAGAGGATCTTGAAAGTTTAATAATAGCACTATAACAATGTAGTGTGGAAAGGCCGTTAGTCTGGGCCACCTCACTTCTTCTTTTCTCTCCAGATAAGTAAATATCACCCATTTTGCCCTAACTCTTCACTATCTAATTTGTCCTCCCTTTCTTTCAGCTAGCCTTGTGTGATTCTGAGATTGCTTGGACCTCGTGTGTGCGTGATTGTTAATCCCCGCCCCCACCCCCCACCCAATAAAACAAATACTCCTTGAATCTCCAGCTGGTATCCCTGCATTAGTACTGGCATACACAGGTGTAAGTAAGGTTACCCCCCCCCCCGACTTCCTCTTTGAGCTCATATTCCCCAATCTTTCACAGAGGCACTGGCACCATGGGTGGACCTCTGGGTCACCCATATTTTGGGGTAATACCCCCAATTTAAGCAAAGCACAAGGTTAGAAGCAGTAGGCCAAAGGTGGAGGCCCAGGATGAGACAAGACAAGATGATCCTCATCCTCATCCTCATCATCATCACCATCTTCATAGTGATGATGATGGTGTTGATTTTATTCATTTATATCCTGTCTTTCTGCTGATAGTGGGACTCAACGTGGCTAGCAACATATTTAAAACAACACAAGTTAATACAAAACATCCATAAAAGTATAATTATAAGGTTTAAAAAACAATTTAAGACATTAAAAACATTGCATGTTAAAAATATTGAAGTACATTAAAAGACAACACAAACCTTAAAAACAGAAGTGTACAGCATTAAAAGCCCAACTTTAGTCATTGTGAAAGCCTGATGGCACAAGCATGCTTTGACCTGCTAATGGAAGGATGGTAAGGATGGGGCCATGGTGGCCTCTTCAGAGGGTGTTCCCTAGCATTTATTTGCCATTTATATATAAAAGAAAGTGGTGAAATGCATCTCTTTCTTGTAGCATATGATTAACTGAATATTTTGCATTCAGCATGCTTTCTTTTTCTTGTGGTCATAAACATGATTTTAATTTACAAGTCTGATTGCTGAAACATTCATCTTGAGGAAACCCTGTTGGGTGAGAGAAAATTAGTTCACTGCAAGGAATAAGTGTTTCCTTAATATCTAACTTTGATCCTCTTTGTTTGCCTTCTTTGGGCCGTGTTACTCAGTGAAAACGTCCCTTAGTGTTGGAGCCACTTATCTAGTCATCTTGCCTCCATTGCCATTTTATCACTTTATCACTGCTTTCCTTTTGGAGGTTATGCCATTGTTGTCCTCATGGCTACCAACTATGGATACATTAGATCAAGAGGTGCAGGAAAGAAAAGCAGCCTTCTGTATTCACACAGGTCATTGGTTTTTAGCAGCAATGTTTGAGATTGATTAAGATGGAGGAAGAGAAAAAGAACCAAAAGAGACAATAAGATGCAACATTAATGCAATGCAGTCAAGTTCCTCATTCTGTACCTTTACCATCTTATTTCAAATGGAATTTCTGGAGCCATCTGTCTCATACACAGAAAATCTGGTTCTCTTGTAGCTTTTATTTTACCACAGTAGCCTGGACACAACTAAACCAACAGCTGAACAATAATTGCAGAAGTTAAACGAATCTGTGTTGATTTGTTTAAGTAACCAACATTTGTAATATTTGAGCACAAGAGTTCCTCTGTGTACCAAAAAGCTGCTGCTATTCCAAATCAAAGTTTCTCTTGGTTTCACACTCTGAAAACATCATTTTATGGTAATAGCCAGGTGCATTTGGATAGTGGAAAAATGCTTTTAATTTTGTGGAAGTCTAGAGAGTGTAGTGCAATCTGTCATCAAGCAGCAGGAATCCACTCCCGGCAGATGGAATAGTGTTGACATTTAAGCTTGGTTTATGGTAAGCATTAGACTCCAGCACCTCACTTAACAATTTTGCAGGAGCAAAAGTAAAGAACACACTGGGCAATTCGATCCGATTTGGTGAATTATCTTGATCAGCATGAAAACATTGAAGTTCAAGAAATGTTATCAAAGATTTCCAGTGAAATCACTCAACATTATAAAGCTGCTTTCCTACATTAATTAACAGCAGATAACTTCTGTCCCTGATGTCAAGTGGCATATTCTCTATTCTGAACCAGAATAGAAACCAGAAAATAACAGTTACAATGCCAAATTACCTATGCACATTATAGTGTGTAACATTCATAGTCAATCTGTAAATTGTTTAAGATAGTCCCTTTCCTACATACAACCTGATGCCCCTTCCTCTGCATCCCACCAGTGGGAGCAACACACTATGTAGAGACATGGGAGAGGGCTTTCTCAGTGTTGACACCACAGATGTAGAAGGTCCTCCCCTTTGGCAAATGATCGCCGCTGGTGCTGGCCTCATATCAGCACTAAGTTAAAATTTGTGCCTTTTGCAAAACATGGGGATCATGGTATGACCAAATTGTGAAATTCCATCTCAAGGCACGTGGTTCTGAAATGTTTTGGAAAATTACAAATCATTTTAACTTGTTTCACATTCTTATACGGTTCCCCATTGTTTAAAATGTTATGCTGCACTCATGCTTCTCCTGAAATTTCTTGGTAGAGGGCGGGATAGAAATATTTTACTAAATAAAACAAAACATTATACAAAGTGAGATACAAGGCTTCTGGAGAGTTTCACTTGCAGCCTACAAAGATATAGATCTTTGTAGGCTGCAAGTGAAACTCTGACTAAATTCTCCTATGGAAGCTTCATCCATGGCATAAAGCTGAACTTTAGGAAAAAGTTACTAAATATTTGTTTAGTTACAGCATGGAAAAGAGGTGTGGAAGAGAGCTTTTCAAAAGTTCAGCCTCTGCATGGAGTCAGAAATATCCAGAATTGCAAAACATCAGCCTGTCACCTCATTCTTTGTGAAATGTAAATTGGCTCCTGGGTTCTGCTACACGTGGCATGGCATAACTGATCAAAAATTAGGGTAAATAAGTGATGAGCATTTTGTGATCTGATCATAAGTAACTCAGAACTTTCCAATGCAGAAACTAAAAGCATGTCACGTGTGGCTGCTGCCATATTAATATTTCTCAGCAGGGCCACTGAAAGTGGATTTAGGCCCAAATGCTTTTTTTCAGAAAGGCTTCACAGTTGTTCACCTACAATAGACATGCATGACAGGAAGGGAACACCATTAGGTGACCATGGGCCAAAGTGTTGGCTTTGGACTGTGTAGGAAAGGGGTTGCCAGCTGAGCATGAAGGGGAGTGATGATATCGCAAAGGGGCTCTTCTTCAACTTCCCTTCCTCCCTGACTTCCTGACAGCTGTGAAGAGACTTTGGAGACCAGCAGTCCAGGAGATCTCTCAGTGGGGACACCTGCAGCATTCTTAGTGGCAAGAAAGGTAGGTGGGCTGATTGGAGGACAGTGAGTAGGCCATTTCTTATAGTGGGGGGGAATGAGAGAGGATCATCAGCATCTGGAGCAATCTGGAGCCTGGATTGGCTGATTCTTGGCTGGAAGATTTTCCTCCTTTGCTCCCATAGTCAGCAGGGCTGCTTAAGGTTTTCATGGGCCATAGACACTTTTATATTTGACTCCCCACCTCGTCGGCTCTAATTTGTTTGTTAATTCTGTTTTCATAGGCCCTAAAATTGGCACAGATCCTAAACACTGTGCCTAATGTGCCTAATGTTTAAGGAGGCTCTGACAGCTGCTTCACTTGGCAGCTACAGGAACCACTCCTAAGGAGTCCATGTCCTTTTCTTGGCCCACACAGAGGCAGTTTTGAGCCCATGAAAGTTCACAGCAGATTTCAAATGTTGTACATCATTTCTGGGTGGTGTTGGCTGGGTGGTGTGGGCTTTTTTTTAATATAGTGATTTTACAATGGAAATAAAAAATAATCACAAATAATGATACCACTAAGACAAAAACACATGCAATATAGTGGGGTTCTGGGGTCTCTTTGGGACTGCTAGTTACCAGTAATTTCTACTAGCTTCCTCCCTGCACCCCAGCTTTGTCAGTCCTGTTTCTCTCTAATCCTGTGTTAAATATTTGTTACACTGAGGTGCATATACATATTTTTCAGGTGACTCTGAAAAAAAATCAGTCAAGCCCGAGATCTCACATGTCAGCCAGAACTGAAATCCATGATCATATGTCTACTCAGTACAAATTTCATTAAGTTCATTAGGAGTTATAAGTAAGCGTGCATCGTAAGGTACCTTCAATGGCATAGACTTACTTTGGAGCCGTACTTCTGCTTTGATTAGTGTAACACAGTCCATCTGAGACTGCCATTGGAAATAGCTCAGAAACTTCAGCAGGTCCAGAATACTGTGGTTAGACTTCTGACTAGACAGTTAAGAAAGAACATATAACTCCCTTGCTAAAAAAGCCTCACCGTCTGTTTGTTTCTAGGCACAATTCAAAGTGCTTGTGATGACCTATAGGGTTCTGTAAAGTGGGTCTCTGGATTGCCAATGTACCTTGGTCTGGCCTGTCACACAGTGGAAGCTGGTGGCTCTCAGTCAATGGGGCATTTAATCTCTGCTGGGTTTTAATCTAAACTTTAAAGGAGTTATCCAAGGTGCTAAACCCTATTGCAATTATCTCTAAAACCAAACAAGCTGAGCTGCTGGAAGTAAGTCATTTAAGTAGCTAAAATAAGTGAAATTAAAGAAACTGCCAAACATAGGCTGGCAATCTATTACTCAGTTACAATGTTGTAAATTAGACTTAAGACATTATTAACTTCTTTGTATTCTCACTTCTGATGATGGTACTATTGCCACAACCACAGATGACCCACAAGCCCACCTTAAAAGCCAATCAATCATACATAGCAACAAAAGTCTGTGCTACTGCTGAGTTGGGTTCTGCAGGATGACATGAGCAGCTCCCTTCTGCCAGTAAGTGATGCTGGCAGGAGCAGAAGCATGAAGCTCTGTGAGGTCTTGTTGCAACTGTTCTCTGCAGTGTTGCCTGTTGGTGGGAAGGGGGTGGTTACATCATCCAGTAGCACACCACGCAACAGCAACATAGACCTCTATCATTCCCCATGGCTGACAGGGTTTTAAGATGAGTTTCAGGGTTCAGATGGCAAGTTAAACTATTGCTCCAACATCATTGTGACTTTGAATTTGATGTATGATCTCAACCACTGTTTTTTATTTTCTCTGGAATTTTTAAACAATATTTTAAGCTCAGGCTTCTCTTGTTCACTTGCTTCCTTTTTTCTATTAGTAGAGCACTAGATAGGAAATAATGTGGGGTGTTTATCGGGTACAGATCAAAATTCTTTGTTTACTAGTGACAGTATTCGGTTCACACCTTATACTCTTATGAAAAAAGCAAATCCACAGCTGTCAGATGAATGTTTTTAAAACTGATTTGGTATTTTGTGTCCCTGTTATAGTTTCTTCTGGGGAAAAAAGAATTGTGGTGTTTGTTAAGAATAAGACCAATATTATGCAAATCGTCACATGTTAAAAATAACAGATTACAAAGCTTAATGCCTCTGACTAATAAAAATTTCTGGTGGTCACAATTACATTCTGTGCAACATTGTCTCTAAATGTCTTGCTCACAACTAGCAATTCTCTGCTATGTAAAAATAAGTGGGGGGATCAATCAATTACTAATAAATTAATGACTGTGAGATCTGGTGGGTATTTGCATGTATCTAGCCCCATTTATCATCTTTAATGCTATATAGCAGTAGTTTGGGAACTGTGTCTCAAAGGCAATGCCTCTTTTTGTGCCCCATGTTTCCCCAATCCCCCAACTTCTGAACCTTTAAATATTTCAAAACACCCCTAAACACTTCTGAACATGTCAGATCATAATGCTGTATACCCTACAATTTCACCCAGCCCCAAAACCCAAAAATTATTTTAAATGGCAAAAAATAATAAGAAAATGAAGGAAGTGGAAACCATTAGAAAGTAGTCCCATTTACAGGGGGGCTGGCATTCTGTATTGCAGTTAACAGATTTGTAACCCAGCATTACAGATCTGTAACGGCTCTGTATGCACTAATCCTACACAGTCACTATTGTGGCACTCTTGCAATGAATGTAAATGCCCCTTGACTCTCCCTAACATCAAGCAGCCACAGCAAGCTAATGAGGTCTGCTCAGCTGCTGATGGAGGAACAAGGAAGATGACATTTCCAGCTCCTCCACACCAGTGAGTGAAGCTGCAACAATCAGAAGCAGGACTCCTTTTGCAATTCCCTGGAATAGCCTCACCCACTGGTGGGAGTGAGCTGGAAACATCATCTTCCTTGCACCCCAATCAGCAGCTAAGCAGACCTCCTTCACCTGATGGGGCTGCTAGCTGTTACAGTGGACTGGAGGAGGGGTTCAGGCCAGGAGACACTAGTTAGTTACACTTCTGTAACTAAGTAGCTGATGTAGAGCATCAGCAGAGCTCCTCAGCCCAAAATGTGGTCTGGTTTACTTGGGGGCAGGGATGAAAATTGGCTTCTGCCCCTTCTGCAGTTGCCAACTCCATTCCATAGTATTATAATGTGATCATGATATTTACACTGGAGATGGAATCCTAAGGGTAACATATGCAGGTGTTATACCTATTTATATCATTTTGGGGTCATTACAGAAAGAACAATCCAGTACTTATTTCATGCAACAAACCCCCTAGGTTAAACCTACATTTCCAACACTGGGGCACTCCTCCCATGACCATCAAGTGGACAGGGAGGGCAGAAGTAGCCAAACAGCAGGCAGCTGCATTCCTGTAGCTGAACACATGAAAAAGCTGTCATGCTCCAGAATCCTGGGGGTACTCCAGAGGATCGCAAGGATGACATTTTGTCATGGGTCCAGCTGCAGGAGCATAGTCAGACCCTGCCAGGTCACCCTACACCCTCTTCCAGCCACTAAATGAGTATGAGAGGGTAGCCCAGAAGCTGAAATGCAGGTTGTATGTGCAGGAAGATGGGGAGGAAGCAAAGTCACACCTGTTAGAGCTTACATTCCACTAGCATGTTGCAGGATTTAGCCTAAGTGTTTTTTCAAATGCTTTGCTTGAGATTGCCTTCCAACATAAAATACAGCAGATATATAATGAATGATTAAAGTGGTTCAAACAACCACCTTGTAAGGAATCTTCTTTAAAAGTGAACATAATTACCAACAGGAAAAGGGAAACAAAAATATATACAGATATATTATGAGTGGTCCAACAGAAGGATAAGGAGAGAGAAGGTAAAAAAAACAAACCAAAAACCAAAAGCAAAAACCTGTACTTATGAATTTGAAATGTAAGGTAGATATAGAGGTAACTATAACAATACATAGAATAAACCGGAAAAAGATAAGTAGGAAGTAACTTTACTTTGTGTATTATAAATATATCATGTAAAGAAATAAGACGATATAGTCTAATTGATAGATATGGGCTATGTATTGTGTACTATGGATTAAATACTATGGACCATGTATGATTGACAGATATGGATTTGTACCACTAAATTACGTAATCTAACATTGTTTATATAAATCTTTAGTTTAATGTTTTAACATTTTAATAAAATAATAATAATAAAAAAAGTGAACATAATTAGAATAGATAGCTGGATAGAATCATAGCGGGTTACTCAAACAATATGCCCTAAGGACAAATAAGAAAAGATTTTTTTTGCAATGAGGAAAACACCTCCACTTCACCATCACTCTCAAAAGGAGCATTCCAGAATTGCTGCAAATTAAAGCAGTTTAATGGCTCCATAGTCCTAATCCTTAAAGTGGTATTTAAACAAATCTTGTGTAATGGTAAAGGCCAAATCAAGTATATTCACTCAGTGGATTGGTGATTTCTGCTCACTCTAGCCTTCTGGAGAACTCATTTATTTTGAAGATCTATCAAGCTGAATAGACAAAGGAACTGTAGTGAATTTATTTCATCAGGTGAGAACTTGTCTGTTGGTGAGAACACATCTCCCTGCTTCGATCTGGGTGAAATTACTGCTCCTGGAACAGCATTCAAATGAAAATTGCTCCTCTGATCAGGTCAATAACACTAAATATCATGAAGCTGAACAAAGATCACTGGTATCGATTTTAAACCTTGTTTTAACTTAGGGCTAGTCTAGGTGCTATACTTACAACAAGGTGAACATTCCTTTGACAAATTTAGTGCTACCTTTCTTCCTGCACTACTGGACAGTTTTGTGGGCCTCACCACATACCAGGAAATCAGGGCCACATGAGAAGTGATTTATCTGGCCAATGACATGAATGAGTAACGTTCACTGTGCAATGATCTTAGGTCAGGTGAGTTCTGCTAGAAAAGGTCACTAAACTCAAAGGCACTGAAAGGGCAAACTCCTTACCTAGGATACCTAAAAGCTGCCTCAAGATACCTAACATATATTTCCAAGGGTTTTTGTACTAAAAATATTCTTTGCTAGTAGGATTTGTAATGCCCCTGCACTTCCTGGGGGTCCTCCTGCAGCCCAGAAAGGTAACATTTTCCTTTTGGTTGCCTGCAGGAGCAGAGTCAGCTGCTGCCTCGCCACCCTCCCCCAGCCACTAAATGGATGTCACGAGATGCCCCAACAGCAGCAATGACCATGATTATCCAGAACTATCACTGCTGCTCCCAATCACCCACTCATCTACACTCAAGGTTATGAGGTAGTAAGGAGGGAGAATCAAAATTGCACCCTGGTGAGTTTTTCCTTCAGTCTTCAAATTTATAGCATTGCAATAACTTAAAACTTCAATTGAACATTTAGCGTACAAACAAAAGGAGTGAGCAAAGGAAATGCAGACACAGAAAATACAGGAATTCTAGGTGCTAACCACAATGTCTTGCTCTCTGCAATGCTACAAATTCAGGAGTGAAGAAAAATTTAATTGAGGAAAAGTACAATTCTTATTTCTTATTCTTCATTTTGCTGCCTCTAAGCCTGTGCCCCACCGCAGCTCTTACTTTCCCCACCATGTAAGAAGCTTTCTCACCTACAAATGTTTTTCCTCTAACTAGCCACCGAAAGCATCTCTGTAATCCCAGGCTGAATCTACTCGAGCTCAATTATGTATCCTTACTTCAATCCCAGTCCTCTTGGAACACATACAGGAGTCATCAATTTCCAACGTGAAAACATCTTTGTGATGCCTGATAGCTTTAAGACAACTTTGGGGGAAAAAAACCCTCCAGATTACTTCAATGTATTGGGGAAGAACTGAGTTTTTAAAATGTGTGTTTTAACCCTTGAATTGAGATGGTGGTGGAATCTGAGGTGGTGGAGGATAGGGCCAGGTTGGTGGGTGGTCAAGTAGATCACTGGTTGGATTGAAAGCTCCAAGGTACCATAGGCTAAATTTCAGAAGAAGGAAATGACAAACCATCTCTAAGTTCTGCTTGTTCAAGAAAACGCTAGAGGCTGTATTCCCGTGGTGAGCAGGGCCAAAAACAAAAGGGTGGGACCAAAAATATCAACATATTTTGATTTAAAGCTCTCACTACCAGTAACCAAGACTTTGCTGTTTGTGTATGTGACTACCTAAATTTCATAGGCTTTTCATAAGCAAGGAGAACTTAGAAGTGGTTTGCCATTTCCTTCCTCTGAAATATAGCGTACAGCACCTTGGAGATCTCAATGCAACTACTAACTAGCCTAACCCTGCTTAGCTTTCAAGATCAGATACGATCTGGTGCCTTCAAAACAATTAGGCTTAGAAAAAAACAACATTTTGAATGAGAGTAAAAAAACATATAAAAGCTGGGAACTTCCCAGACTGGATTTCACCCCAGAGTTCAAGGTTTCCAACCCTTGCTTCATATTATTTCCTGAGCTATATTATATTCATGAAGGGGTGAGTGTGAAAAAGAAATGCCTTGAAGATGCCAACAGCCATGGCAAATGTGATGCTTGAACCCCTGCCCTCAGTTTCTGGCTCTTGTTTTTTTAAATACATTTTCTGACATCTGAAAAAAACTAAAAAACAAATTAAGGCCAGGGCCTACATTAGCAATAAAGTCCATTATCTTTTTATATTTGACAGATGGGTAAATCCAGATTTACTGGGATGCTGTTCCTTTTCTTCTGCTATATTTTATCTGTAGATGTGCTCTTTAAATGCTTTGGAGGGCAACATCATCAGAGAGAAATATGTCTAAAGTCAAATTTATTATGACATACAAATAGCAAAATGACAGTGCTTAACAACCCATCTCCATGCCCTTCTCATTGAAGCTTCCAGTATATAAAACACACAGAAAATCAAGTCCCATTCATGATGCCGTAATTGTGATCAGAAGGTTACAGTGAAAGACTGTCAAAGCAAGGAAGAGCCTCTTTTCTTCCTACAGGTTAGCAGTAGAAATAATTGGTTTTGTTCATGGGGCCTCAATGGCAGGTGTTGAAATAAGAAAGAGGAAGTACCTCCAGAAGTAACTGGATAGCACAGTTAGAAGTTAAGGGGAATAGAATCAAAGACAGTCTGAAATCTGTCCTCATATCCAGGACCATAGCTTCTAGATTGTTCAATATCTTACTTTTTTCATTTTTTTAAAACTTTGTCTTACTGTTTATTCATTACTTCCTTCTACTTTTCTCACTGCAAATAATTAGCCTCTGTCTCCCACCCCCCACCCTCAACATCTGATTTGGATCTAGCTGTTTATAACCTCTTTCACTGTGTTTCAAACTGGGACCTATTCAGGGCCACAACACCAATACAGAATAAGGGATGATTAAAAGGAAACAAAACTATTGATATAAAAGCGAGTGATTAATGGATGTAACAAATGTTCTATAGCAAAGAAAGATATAGGTCCTTAGCCAGTGGGAAGTTGGATACTTCACAGCATTTTGATTATAATACAGAATTTGTATAACTTGCTTTTTTTTTATTCCATTTCTCTTAATTCATAGTAGTGCTCTTCAATTACTTCTGTAAGTCCTTTCTCTTTCTGTTTCTCAGCTTGTGGGACCTCTCCCTCTTTGCATGTGTATTTGTGTGTGTTTCCTGTAATTAATGCAGTAAAATAAACCAGCATCCAGTATATCATTATTAATTTAAAAATACACTTAAAACAGCGACATCAGACAATCATGGATCTTGTCAAATCTAGTGCCAGGGCGTAATGATATGTTTCATGATAAATATACAAAGGCTTATCAGAGATGTGTGTGTGTGTGTGTGTGTTCTTTGTTAATAAAGCAGGATTTTTGATTGAAGACATATTATTTATAAGGGAAGGTAGAGATCTGAAGGATGAATGGAACTGCAATTGTAGCATGCCTGGAATGCTTTTTAATATATCCCCGAAAGGTTTTGGGATAATAATGCCAATGTTTATGGGCATTTAAATATTTCCTAATCATGCCTCCTGTCCAAAAATTATCATACCACTATCACTATTCCTCTTATTCAGATTAATGTGGCCAGTCAACAGTAGCTTGCTGAGAACAACAGTCCTTCAGTCTCTTCTTTCCCAGAGCAGAAACTACAACTTAAGACAGTAAAGTTTACTGAGACCCAGAGGAATAAGTCTAATAAAAGCTAGGCTGTAGATTGTTCTTCAGGATGCTTCTGTACCTTATTTTCCTGTACTTTTATATGAGGATCAAGTGGTTTGAGCGTTGTACTAACAGTTCTGGAGAGCCGGGTTCAAGTCCCCTCTTACCCATGGAAACCCACTGGATGATCTTGGCCAAGTCACGCTATACCTTAGAAGAAGGCAATGGCAAACCTCCTCTGAATAAATCTTGGCAAGAAAAACCTAGGATAAAATCACCGTAAGTCATCGTTGAATTGAAAGCACATGTGTTTGTAAGTGCCTCCAAGTTGCATGTCAACTTAGAGTGACCCTATGAATTTAACAGGTTTTTCTTAGGCAAGGAATACTCAGAAGTGCTTTTGCCAGTTCCTTCCTCTGAAATATAACCTATAGCACCTGGTATTCATTCTTCCATCCAAGTACTAACCAGAACTGATCCTGCTTAGCTTCCAAGATCAGATGGGATTTGGTGCCTTTATGGTTTTTAGGCCCTACTGAAAGCACGTAACAGTATATTTATATGATGTTTCAATGTATGGAAACTTTTGCTCAACAGAGGAGGAAGAAGGGAGATAGGGTTGTAGTGAGACTATTTTCACAAGAAGGAAGTGACAAATTTTGTGGGGGAGAGAGAAATATTTTGGGCATTGGCTATTATACAAGTGCTTTCTGTGGGAAAAGGTTTTCATACATAATGACAAAAATAGCCCCCAATTAATGTATTAGAAGATATGATGTGTTCCAGTTTTTCCAGTTCTACAATCTGCTTTCTATGAGCATTGACAAGAATTGTGCACAGTACAGAATGTCGACCTATATGACAAATTTGCTTGAAAATGTATGTGTCCCACAACCCCTTGATCTCTGCTGGCAATAGCTGTGGAGAAGCAAGAGCAGCTGAAGGGCAGGCAGTGAATTGGTAGCAGGAGGAAGGGCCCAACAGAAGGGATCAAGATGGTGAGGGCAACCATATTTCAGATTTGTGCAGTGCCAAAAGAAACTATACATGACACAAACGCAGTAGCCAGCCTGTGCAAAAGGAAAAAGAGTAGTACTGAGACAACTAAACCCCATTGTTTGGTTTGATCAAGTTTCTCTTTCCCTGAAACAGAGGCCTTTCCATTATAGCCTCTTTCCCTCCAATTTACTATAGTTCTAAATAAGTCTGGGAAGCAAAAGAAAATCACACTATATGCCTGTATTATGTAAAATACATAAATGAATGACTTTTTTTATTTGATTTGTTATCAGACACCCTTATTAATCTTTCAGAAGACTCATACCTTGCATCAAGGTAAGGCTCCTGCCAACAAGCTGTGGTCTTTCAAAAAGCAAATGAATCAGTTCTATAACACTGTTCTCATATCCATGGACATTCAAGGATAAATATACCGGTGATGGCATTTTACAGAAAGATGATTGTTTATGTGATAATAAACACTGCTGTCTGACAAAATTGTAGTTGAAAGAGGAATGGACTAATCTAGAATGGGCTCTAAACAGCAAGCAGCTGCTTGAATACCAAATGCACACAGTATTCATTGCAGCTACTCTCAAGGAGTGAAAGCTTCATACTGCCATGTATACCATCCTGTATACAGCAAGGATATGGCTCTGTGTTATCTTCTTTTATTATATATGTGTAGACATTCATGTGCTGAGGTGAGAAAAATGCAAAGACTTCAAACTACTTGACTACTTAATACACACCCCATTGTGTGTCCATCAGCAAGCAGAACAGTATGCAGAATGCAATCACCATTAAGGATGAGCTGGATGTCTTTATGATGCTATGTTGTTAGGAAAAGTTAATGCAAAATCTGTTGCAAAATAAGATATTAAGGGTGCATCCATATGGCAAGGTCTTTGGTTCATTTCTCAGTTCAACAACAGTGATTAGAAGCAGAAGGTCAGGAAACTTGCAAAGATGAGAGGGGGGTTAAATTGATATCATACAGGCCTTTGGCACACTGTATGATACTTTTTGGACTATAGCTTGCAGAATTTCCCAATCAGTGTAGCCACCAAGCTGGTTGGGGATTATGAGAGGAGTCTAGAAAAGGATTTTTTCCATACTTTGAATGATGCACGTGGCATACTTTCAGTGGTTAAGGAAAGCTGTGGAACTGAAATGGAATACAAATACTGGTGCACATAGGTTGAAAAAAATGAGTGTATGCCTTAGATTCTTTACGGGCATTTTTTTCAGAATATAAGTAATATTAATGTAACCCAATTATAACTGGTAAGGGCTGTTTTAAATAGTGCTAGGCACATGTAAGTATTCAGTGTTCAATGCAGTCTCACATTTAAATCTCACATTTCAGTGACTGTTATCTTGTGTTCTAAACCTTATTTTATGCATACAGTGTTCCCAGATCATTGATCTATGGTATGGAACAGAAGGGAAGGGAAGAAGGCAGTAGCATACAAATGATTCACACATAGGGGATAGCACAACAGTTAACAATACCTTAGACCTGATATCAGGCCATGTGGGAACTGTCACAGTTAATGTTTTATGAGCAGCCAACATCTCACTGAAATGCAGTATTCTTGGAGCAAGTGTTGACCTATAGAAGAGCCACAGCAAGGTCTGTTTATTTTTTTGATACTTTCCAGTTGATGCTTTCTATTTGATTTCATAGATATCTCTGCTTGACTTTTGGTATGGCACATCTGCAGTGCTTTCTGTGTCTAATCTATTGGTACCTAATAATAAATCAGATATTCTTTGCTTGATTATATGGAATTATTTCCTGTAAAATTAGGAATTTAATAAATCCCTCAAGACCAGAGCATTTGGTAAATCCTCTTTTAAAAAAATAAGATAAGCTCTTTAAGGCATTCATAGCAACTGTTACTTCCAGAAAGCAAGGCTTTTACAGTTTTGGAGACATATGTTCAAGCGACGCTCTGAGCATTAACAATGTACATGGATCTTTAAAATGACAATTTGCAGTGGAGCCAGGGGGGATTTCTTCAGGGATATTATTTGCAACTTTTAGTTTTTTAAAAAAAATCTGACCTGATTAAGATTTTCTTTCCACTGCTCAGTTACCATGAAAGCCAAGCTAACTGAAAAGGCATCCAACATTCTGGAGTTATAAACATTCCATAATTATAATACAGCTCTCCCCTCACCTTTGCAGGTTTGACTTTCACAGGTTTGATTATTTATGGTACCCACTGGCCTCTCACCCTTCCTGCAGCTGCCAGTGCAACTGCACTGGCAGGGGGCAAGACAGTGAAAGGAAGGGAAGATCTCCCTCCCCCATGCTCTCCTACCACTGCTCCAGATCCGATCATGTGGGTGGGGATGGGGGGAAAGCCAAGCTGGGAAGCTCTTTTCCCGCCCATTCTCTCCCCTGTGGCTCCCACCCACGCTATCACAATTGCACTGATGGGGGCACTGAGAAAGCCAAGCAGGGACCTTTTTCCCCACCGGCTCTCTCTCACACCATCTGCACCCGCGCAATCACGCCAGTGAGGGCATTGAGAAAGCCAAGCGGGGAAGCTCCTTCCCCACCCCTCCCTCACAGCCCCCACCCATGCAATTGTGTTGACAGGGCGAGGAGGAAAGCCAAATGGGGAAGATCTTTCTCTACCTGCTCTCTCTTGTGCCCCCTCATCCACGTGATTGCGATTGCATGGGTGGGGACCATGGTTATTCACTTTTTTCACTTTCGCCAGGGCTCTGTTTCCCTATCCCCTGCAAATGTGGATGGCCTACTAAAATAATAATTACAGTACAACAAGCCTTCCCACAGAGATTTAATTAGATGTTGTTTTAGCAGATATCAAAACAATGGAAATGTCACTCACCTGACATTTGTGTGTCATCCCTTCAGTGGCAGCTGGGGCTTCTGAGGTCAATAGGGAAGGAACTTACCAGGTTTTAGTCAGAACTTTAAATGAGCTGTTCAAAACTTGAATTTATCGAGAGATGGAGTTCAGCACCTTGGATCTGTTGTTCTTAACTGCTGTCAAGTCAGCTTCAACTTATAGTGACCCTATGAATAAAAGACTTCCATGTTACCAGCCCATACACCTCCACACTTTGATATGGTTTAGTTGGTGAAATATTATTTAATTCAAAAAATATATTACTTGGGATTGATATAAAATGTACCCTGATGCGACTGCATGGCTGAGCTGGACAAGAGGAAGACACTGGCTGAATATATGCACTGCAAAGTATGTCAGAGATCCCCTCTAGGCATAGCCAGGTCATAGTGAGAAAATCACCAGCTAACTCCAGAGGTTTAGGTTTAAGCTAAGCTGTAACAACTTCCCTATCACTATTTCAGACAATAGTGATAGGGAAGTTCCCACCAAACCACTAATTGTTTCAAGCCTGCTTCCCATTGACCTGTGTATTTCCCCCATTGTCTCTATGTCTGTCCAACCATTACAGTGCTATCACAATATCCATTAACTCTTTGTCACCTAACACTAAGATCGTTAGCCCTTTCCAGACACGACTGTCCACTCTGCAAACTCCATTGTTTAGTCAGCTAGAGAGCCATTCACACCCTTGCCCTCCATGCAGAAAGTGGGTATTTTAAAAAAGGACAAATGTTTCGAGCAGTTACATACAGTATCTCACTTGCTGGTGGCCACACAGTCACTCCAACTTCTGAACAAATACTCTCCTTAGGCATGAGTCTAAGCCACATCACTCTTTCTTTGCTGCTCTTTGGATCAGTAATTATTGACTCTCATTACCCTTGAAACCTCGCCATCAACAACTTTCCTCCCTTTCTCCTTCAGCTAGTGTTGTATGATTTTGTGAGTGGTTGTGCCTTGTGTGTAATTCTGTGAATAAAACACATTTGAGTTTACCTTTTTGAATCTCTGGATGGTTCCTCCCTGTAAAGACCCCATAAACATTGGTGGAAAAATCTTGTTAGGTCCCCTCCCTCTCACAGGCCCCCTAATTTTAAGCTAATAATTCCCCATCTTTGAAGAGAGATACTGGCATCTCAGGGAGACCCCTGAATCACCCATGTTTCTGAGTAACACCCAAGTCACTATTTCACCAACAGCCCTGCTCAGGTCTTGCAGATTCAGGGACATGCCTTCCTTTACTGCGTCCATCCATCTGTAAAGCAACCTTCTTCTTTTCCTATTGCCTTCTACCATGTTGTTGTGCATCTTCATTTCTGACTTATGGAAACCCCAAGATGAACCCATAATGGGACTGTATTGGCAGAGTTCTAAGGGGGGTTGCCTTAGCCTCTCTCTGAGTCTGAGAGAGTATGACTTTTCCAAGGTCACCCAGTAGGTTTCCATGGCTGAGTGCGGACTCAAACCATAGTCTCAGAGTGCTCTAGGCATTCAGGCCACTATTCCAAGTCGTGTCTTGTCTTCTACCTTACCAAACAGTATTGTCTTTTCTAGTGAGTCATATCTTCTTATGATATGTCCAAAGCATGACAGTCTCAATTTAATCTCTTGGCTTTGAGAGAGAGTTCAAGCTTGACTTGCTCTAGGATCCATTCATTTTCTTTTTAGCAGTCCATGGAATCCATAGACTCTATCTCCAGCACCACATTTCAAACAAACTGATTTTCTTACCATTTGCTTCTTTCAGTATTGAGATTTTACAACCATATGCATAAAAATTGGAAACATGATGTTGAAAATAATAAAGATCAAGATAAAGATAAATTGACCACCGTGACACTTGAAATGACCATACCACTGCATATTTTCAAATCTTTAGTTTATCACTATCCATTACAATTTAGGAAGCCATCTCCTTTTACAGGTTTATATATTTATTAATAATTAAAATAAGGATAAATTTCTATGTGATACTGTGAGAAGCTTGGACATGAGAGAGAACTTATCAAGTCAGTTTACAACATGCTTGTAGGTTTTTTCTATTAGAACACATTTAGACAAGCTACCTCAAAATGAGCTGGCTCATTTTGAAGTGGTAGAGGCCAACAGAACAATTCCAGAAAGAATTTCTTGGTTCTTCAATATGTAATATGTTTTAAAGTCCATATATCCAACATGTCTAAGTGTTTGCTTCTTTTAAATACCAGAGGCAACATTACATTCAGAACAAAAGGATGTTAAACAACTGCTTTGATTTCCTTGCTAGCCTAGAAAGAGTTACTTTCTTACAGTTACAGGCTGGCAGTCTGTCAGTGACATACACCACCAAAAATGGCCTCGCTTGGTAAAGTGATTCCTATCCTGGCTGAAACAAGTCAAATTAGAGTCTCCTAATGTGAAAGCAACAATGAACTTGATAATTCTACATGATAGAACCCAGATGAGCATCACTTGCCATGTAGAGGTCATGTTGGTAGAAAAACCGGAAATGTACCCCATGCTTCAGCATAGACCTGAAGATTATAAGGTAACATGCATTGAGTGTTGTATAAATTACGGGGAAATGTTTGAAAACTCAGTTAGTGCCCCATCATTTTCATTAAAAAGTGGACTTGAAAATGAAGGTGTTCTTGTAATATTTTATGTCAGATGTTTATTCATGTTCTACTTCATTTGAAGTTCAGAAATTGCCAAAAGTTTCATGTTCAGAAAAATAAACACACTGGCTTGGGTATAAAGGCAATTTGCTGGATTTGTAAGGGTTGTTTTACCCAAAAAATACAATTAAAATATGGAAAGTATGCTGCTAGTCACTTCCACTATCATGGTTGCTGGAACATTTCCTCCATTCCTTTGCTAATTATGAGTTGTAAGAGGAGTGCAGGTTTCCCTTTGCCAGAATCAAATACAATATGAACTGACAAAAATAATTAAAGGATACATTTTGAAAGTCCCACACATTCCTTCCCTGGTAATAAAACTAGTCCTTGTTGTTACTGTCATAATGGCAATTGATAAGAGCAGATCTATACCACCTAATGGGCATTTTGCATATTTTAGCAAGAAAACAGATTTCAAATCATGAAGAAAGCAATGGAAGGTGATAAGATTTACAAATAAATATCTCATTCTGAACTATGTTACATTTTTACTGTTATTTTGAAATAACATTGGAGCAAAAAACTGTTAAAAAAACTGAGTGAATTTTGAGGCTAATTGGACTAATTTCACGATTTGGTTAAATGATGCTCTCAGGGACACTTCTCTTGTTTAAATGTATCACATCACTTATCCTTTCTCTGACAGAAATTGCTTGGTCCTACAGCCTTGGCTCTTCTGTCCATGGCAAAGAGGTAGGGAACAAGAATATTTTCCCATAAAACTGAAGAGAGATAGGATATAATTAATTTTTGACCTCTTTTTCTATTTCTTTTGCTTTTTCTTTCTTTCTTTTTTTTTTACATTTACTTTTCTTTCCAATTTGTGCTTGCATTCTCAGAAACTGAGAAACTCAGTGGTCAAACCTTGCCTGCACAGCATAGTGTAATAGTTTGGCATGTGGAGCTATGCTTCGTCTCTTCACTCAGTCTGTCCACCTCACCATTTAGCCACTGCAAACACAGATTAATGACAACATCTGAGATTTGAGATTTCTCTCTGAGATTTGTCAGGGCTCTTTGGAAGTCTGAATGGATGATGTCAGTAGTGTGCATCTGGTCACAGGGACATAGTTAGATGCTTCTTTGATCCCCCTCCCTGTTCTCCACTTACCATTTGGTCATGGAAGGGTGCAGCAGCTAAACAGTGAGTCTGAGGTGGGCTTTGGTAGAGGAGAATGCCAAGCTCCACACTAACAAAAAAATACTCAGGTGCAGGCTTGTGTATGTCAGGATGGCAGTCAATAAAAGGGTAATCCATGACTATGCCTAACTCTAGCCGAGATTCATGTTCAGTGAAACCACCCATTGATGTTGGGCCTCTGAATAGGCTGGGAACAAATTATGAAGGGAAAAGCCAGTCTCATCCACAGAAAAGCCAAAGAATACCAAGCTGAACAGTTAGCTTTATGTGGGAGGGAGAATGTGCAGGGTCTCTGAAATTTCATGAGTCGGAAAGCGTAAAACACCCCATATATTAATGACAGAACAGCAGATACTGCCAAATGATTTCTTAAGACTAGTGAACAAGTGTCAGCTTAAGAGAGGAAGGGATTTTTTTAAATATGGCCAGGAACTTTTGGTATCTTGTTCCCTCCATAAATACATACTGCTCCACAATTTTTCTTCATGACTAAGGTTTGATGTCTCTGTTATTCTAGGGCAAACATCTTTTTGATTGAAAAGCAATGGAAGCCAAAGGGCAAACAGAGATTGATCCAATCACATCTTGTTTTTACCCAGCTTTCTGCTGCATAGTCAAAGTTCCCTTTGACACCAGCAGGGCCTCAGGGAACAACTGCAATGCATTATAATTGACTAAACTGAAGAATAGTGCCTAACCTTCATTCAGAAAGATAGTTACTGTCACACTTGTTTCTGTTCTAAATGAACAGGTGTATAGTGCCCACCACTCCTATACATTGTCTTTAATCCTCCAGGAATCATTCCATCCTTCAAACAAGGAATTTGGCCCCAGAAAAGTAGTTTTCTAAAAAAAAATGTTCTCAGCAACACCAAAAACGAATATACCCACATGTTTCCTATACTTTATCAAAAGCTACTACTAAGATTCAATTCCACTTCAAAAATAGCATAATACTGAGAAATACTAGGACAGATCCCATATGGACATACAAATTGGTTACATGAGTTAGTCCTAGCTACAGCAGACTCACTGAATCAATCGAATTTACATAGTCTTGAATTACCGGACTCCCACTGATCCAATGGGCCTAGTCTAGAAACTAGATTTAGGCCATAGTTTCTTCAATCCTGGTCAAGATACAAGAAAGAATCCTGATTCAGCAACCAGCTTACAGTTTACATGGACAACAGAGGAATCTATGGAGATGAACAAAAATGTAAAGAAGATGCTACCTGTTGGTCCATCTCTGTTTCAAGGTTTTCTGAAAATTGTTCTTCTTGAGTACTGTGGACAGAGATGGGTAGTCTGGGTTTTGTTGTTGATGGGGGTGAGAGGTGAGGTAGGTCTGACATATACAGATGAAGTTTGCATTTTTGGATTCTTTTTGTATCTGCACATTTCTGTTTAACCTCCTCACTCATTCTTTTGGAGTGGGTGACTCTCTCCCCCCAAGTTTCATGCAGTTATTTTCTTCTCTCCTGAGCTCAAAACAAGGATGGAGGGAAAGGATTGAAATCATGGATCACTTACATTCTGATAATGTTTTTGCTGCAGTACATTTAAACACCAAGTTAGAATCAGATTAATTAAAGTAAACATCCATTTATCCATGCAAATATAACTACTCTAAGATTCACTTTTTTGTATAAAGTATCATTCCTGGCACTTTGTTATTCTTCCGTTAACATTTTTATTTATTTATTGAGGCCTTCAGTTCATCAAAATGTTACACTTCACATATCTCTGCAATCTTTACAATAGCCAAGCAGCCCAATAATTCACTTTCAATGCAGAGTGAAGGCACAAGCTGTGTTTAGTCTTATTTAGCCACACAGCTGAATGTGAAAGGCACAAACTGTCCAGGGGTTAGTGAACCATACCCACCAACCTCACTTCCTCTACTCCTGATGTATATACATGTAGCAAGAATGTCTTTGCAGCTGACATAGGCAACCAACAGCCTGAATGCCTTAGGTGGTGTTATCCAATCCTGTGCTTCCCAGGCCACTCAAGAGCTCCCCCTGCCTTGCTAAGAGACAAGGAGCAAAAAAGCACTGGATTTTTGAAAGAAGGAACGAAACACCCCCCTGAATCCTTAAAAAGCAGGTGAGCAATTTCCAGAAGTGCAAATCTGTTTGAAAGAAGCCTACACAGCCCAGCTTGAAAGGACAAATTTTTTAAAGAGAAACAAGTAGTGTTTGTACCTCTCCTTTTTTCATAGTGCTGTAGGAAGCAATCTTAGAATGCAGCAACAGCCCCCAGCTGGACTTGGGAGTTGTGGCCCCCAACATCCTAGAAGTTGTCTAGCCATGTTCTAAGCACTTTCAGCCAAACATGGAAAAGTAGAGATGCAGGACTGGTATGAATGGGGACACTGGATAACCAGAAGTCTTTTCATGCTACACACTTCACTTTAACTGTCACGGTTCCATCTTCCAGAATGCTGGGATATGCATTTTAGGGAGGGACATTTAGAATTCTCAGCCAGCAAGCACTAGTGCCTCACCAAACTACAAAGCCCAGAATTCCATGGGATGTTCCATGACAGTTAACACAGAATCATAGTGCTATAATTGTGTAGCGTGCAAAGGTCCCTGAACATAAGCCCTTTATCTACATATTCATTTAGCTGCATGCTTGAACAGGACTACTTTAACCTTCCTAAGGCTGCCCACTTCTGACAACAGTGTGGTGTTAAATTAGATTTGCCGGCTTAATCTAGTAACTGCCAGACATCATTAGCTGTACTATTTATTTATTTTTATTTAGATTTCACCTTGATCTCAAAATAGGAGCTGAAGTGTTTTACAATATAAGTTAAAACAGAATAGTTAAAACAATATATGGTTAAAATGTTTTAAAAATATTAAACAATCTAATTAAAATTTTAATATAAAACAGTTCAAAATATATTAAACATATATTGTTGTTGTTGCTTACCTTCAAGTTATTTCTGACTTATAGCAACCCTAAGATTTTTTCAGAGGGGTTTTGCCTTTTCCTTCCTCTGAGGCTGAGAGAGTATGACTTCCCCAAGTACATCCAGTGGGTTTCCATGGCTGAGCACGGATTCATTACCTAGTCTCCAGAATCACAGTCCAACATTCAAACCACTAACACCACACTGGCTCTCAGAAGATGTATTACATATTTTTTAAAACAAGTATTAAATATCATCAACCCAAAAGGCAACAGCCTGACAAATGTAAATATTGAGGTAAGACAGCCAAAGCCTTCAATATAACAAATCATATAAAATACATTCATTTGTTCATTCAGTGGCTTCTGTTTGCACTATAGATGACAGCAGCAGATTATCCATACTTTGAGACTGACATTTTCTGACCTGTAACTGGGGGCAGGGAGGAAAATTCTTTTTTTAACTGATGTATCCTCTGGTCCATCAAAATATGTAATCCACTTGTGCTGCTCTCAAAGCTGAATATCATATTTTCAGATTCCTAACCCTGAGTAACAAATCAATCAAATCAAATAACAGAGATCCGAGGCAACAAAAAATGCACACGACATTGTGTATGAGTGTGTTATGTAGGATAAGAGGAGACGTATAAGGGTGTGTAAACTGTGTCACATCATTATTGAGTTTTTGAGCCCTTTGACATTGTGGAAATATATTTCTCTTCTCAGATGTAGAATTTATTTCATTTTAAGCACACTTTGCGTCTGCCTGAAAAGGATCTGTTTTCTCCTTACCATTAAATGTAATAAAGCTTCCATGATGTAATTCATTCAACATCTGCAAGAAGCTTAACCTCTACACAAGGTTCACGGGACCTACAGGTTAAAAATGAATTTCACAAGAGCCTCTGATCTCATGCTGAAAAGATTTGCTAGGACAGCATTACTTTGAAAGCTTTCCTCATTTTCCTAGGGCCTATTTCCTAGATCATATTTTGTTTCTTAGAAACTATCGGTTTCAGTTTACAAAAGTCAGCATAATTAGAGACCTACGTAATTAAGATTCCCATTTCATTCTACCAGGCAGACCATAGAAAAATTATTGACTATTGGTTGTCAATACACATTCACAGAACAGAAAAGTACTGAAGACTGGGCAAGTTGCAAACAAGCCCTATCTAGCATCTAGGGATGCTTAAGGAAAAGACAACCAGCATGGGTGGGATTCCATGAGGAGTTGCTAAAAGCACAATCACAACCCCATTGAAGAAGAAAAATGGGAAACATTTGAAAAAACTAATGTGGCTGCACAGTAAACTTGAGGAGGAAGTAGTGCGGGGGTGGGGGAGAACATGTATAGAGAAAGAAGGGAAGAACAAATCACTCAGGAAGAATACAAATGTGTAGCCCAAGCTTGTATGAATACCACAAGGAAAGCTAAAGCTCTAAATGAGTGGACACTGGCTGAGGAAGCAACAAAACGGGTTTTTTCAAAGATGTTTGAAGCAAGAGAATGATCAATGAAATGGCGGGACCACAGTTCAGCAAGGATAGCAAAATGATAACAAATCACAACAAAGAGCACAACTACTCGACACTTATTTTGCTTCAGTTTTTCCCCAACAAGATAACTTTCTATGCAGCAGCAAATACCTTGGCAAGGAATCCAGATTGCAAATCAATGTTGATCAGGAGTTAGTCAGAAATCACCTAGTTAACCTTAATGAGTCAGGGCCAGATGACCATCATCCTAGAGTACTGAAGGAACTTGATGGCAAAGTCATAGAACTACCTGCCATCATTTTTTAGACATCTTGCAGAATGCGTGAGGTATCAGAAGACTGGAGATAAGCAAACATTGCCTCTTTTTTTTAAAAAAAAGGGGGGGGACAGAAGAGAAAATTGAGGAAACTACAGATCAGTCAGCCTGAACTCAATACCAGGAAAAATATTAGAGCGGAATATACCAGAATCTGTCTGCAAGTATCTTGATAACAATGCAGTGATCGGTATAAACCAGCATCGGTTGTCAAAAACACAGCCTGCCAAAATAATCTTGGATCCATGAGTCTCTGATTCTATGTATCTTTTTTAAAAATCAAATCAATAGTTTAGTAGATGAAAATGCTGTGGATGTCATTTATCTGGACTTCAGCAAAACATTTGATAAGATACCCCACAATATTCTGATTAGCAAACCAATTCGATATGGAATAGATGGAAACACAATCAAATGGATCCATAATTGGTTGGAAAACCATGCTAAAAGAGATGTCATCAATGGCTGCACTTCAAACTGGAAGGAAATCTCAAGTGGAGTGCCTCAGGGTTCTCTCCTAGGGCCATTATTCTTAACACTTTCATCAATGACTTAGAAGACAGAGTGGAGGGAAAACACTTAACAAGCTTGCAGATGATACAGAACTTGAAGAGGTGGCTAAAACATTGGAAGACAGGACGAGAATTCAAAAAATAAACTAGAAAACTGGGCAGAAATTAATAAAATGAAATTCAATAGGGAAAATGCAAAATTCTACATTTAGGCTATAAAAATTAAATGTACAGATGGGGGATACATGGCCCAGCAGTAATCCATGTGAAAAAGACCTTAAAATTATAGTTGAACATGAAACAGCAGTGTGATGCTGCAGAAAATAAGTCAAATGCTATTTTAGTCTGCATTAATAGAAGCGGAGTTTCCAAGCAGAGGGAAGTAATAGTCCCACTATATTTTCCACTGGTCAGGCCACATCTGGAGATCTAGGTGCCTTATTCTAAAAAGGATATATACAGGTTGAAGTGATTTCAGAAAAGGGTAACAAGGATGATAAGAGGTATAGAGAAACAAACATGTGAGGAAAGTTTGAAGGAGCTGGGCTTGTTCAGCTTGGTGAAGACAAAACAAAGGGGTGACATGATTGCACTCTTTAAATACTTCAATGTCTATCACAGAGAGGAGGGTGCAGGCCTGTCTTTTGCTGCTTCAGAGGGAAGGACCATGTCAATGGTTTTACGTTACAAGAGGTTAGATCTTACTTGAACATTAGAAGGAACTTCTTGACATTAAAAGCTGCTCAGCAATGGAAACAATTGCCTATTAGTGTCTCTTTCACTAGAGGTCCTCAAACAAAGGCTGGACAGCTACTTGCTGGGAATGTGTAAGCTGGAGATCCTGTACTGAAAAGAGGGCTGGGCTGGATAGTCCATGACACCACTTTCAACTCTATGATTTTATAATTTATTAGATTTATGCTCTACATTTTTTCCCAAAAAAGGCACCAATGGGCCATAATCCTACACTATTCAGGATGAGTTTAATGCATCACCCACATGATTCTGATTCTTTCCTGCCCTTGAAAAACAACTTTCAAGAGCCAGAGAATGCTGCCATGCTATTTATTGGACAAGATGGAGGGAGGGTAGAAGGCAGTCAAGCAGCCTCCAGTCAGGGGAAGAGAAAAACCAATGCCACCCTCCTGGATCTCCAGCAAGGTGGGAGGAGAACATTATTCTCCTATTTGGAGAACTGCAGTCAGTATGGTTCAGCAATTTAAGTGTTGGACTCGGACTCCAGAAGACCAAGATTTGAATCCTCACACAGCCACTCAGCCGTTGGGTGACCTTGGTCAAGTCACCCTCTCTCAGCTAAGAGGAAGGCAATGGCAAATCCCTGCTGAGTAAATCTTTCCAAGCACATAAGTCATGGATGATTTGAAGGCACATAACAAGAAGAGTCGGGGACAGGTGCTGCTTGGATAGCTGCCCTCCCCCAGGCAAAAATGGCCATGATGGTACGCTCTTGACTCTTGAAGTTTGTTCTGGGGGGAGAGAATGTTGCACACGGAGGAAGCAAATACCTCCTTCTGCGGCTCCAAAAAGATCATACATACACATAACCTCACCTTATGCATGTATATATCACCAAAAGGTCTCCAGCTGATGGCTAACAGTATTAAAATTCAAAATTATATTGTAACTTTAAAAAACCCTTAAAAACACGCTCAAGGATCCCACAACTAAAGACAGCACCACTAACAAAGCAGCTATGCCCCCTTCAATCACAGGCCAACTTAAATGCCAAAGATCTGTCTGAATAAAAATATATTTGCTTGCCAGAAGGACAACAGAGAACAAGCGCACCTATCCTGCCTTAATAGAATTGCAGTTCAGGAAGATGAGAAAGACTTCTTTAGGTGTCCACTAGGTGTGCTTTTGATAAGGGTGGGATAAAGGTTTCTCCAAAGGTCTCAACAGTTTTGCAGACTCATATGAGATAATGCCAACTTGCTAACAGCCTGGACCCAAATTATATAGAGTTATAACTTTATAGGATTTTATAATAATCAGTCTTTGCAATTGTGGCTGGAAACACACTCAACCCAGTGAAACTAGCAGAAAACACAATGCTGGGAATGATGTGATCATTGTAATTGGCCCCGGTTCACAGTCCGGTTGCACTATTCTAGGCCTGCTGAAGTTTCCAAATACTTTTCAAAGGCAGACTCATTTATAGCACACTGCTGTAGTACAAATGGCATGTAATCATAAGGCCTTTACAATTGTGCATTTCAGAGTGAGAGTAGGTCATTAAGTTGCCTTATCTATTATATACAACTTTTTCATATACTATATGTGTCTTGTGTTTTTGAGCTCTAGGGAAGGGGCAAAGTTTTAAAAGGTAAGTAAAATCAAATAAGAAATGGAAATAAAAATAAAAATAAATACCAGCATGTCAATATACAGTTATCCCAACCTAATAGCTGGCTGAATAGTTGCTCCATTAATTAGCAATATCACATTTCAGCACAGAGTTATGCAACACATCGAAGCATTCTTCAGGACCAGACTGTAATCCAAGGTATCCAGGGAACTACGTACAAATTTCAGTTGCATTGTTTCTCCACCATCGGAAGTGCAGGCAGATTAAGCATTATGCAAAATAAGCAGCAGAATAGAAAATTAACTTCCATGTTGAAAATGGAGAAGGCTTAGCAAGTTCCCTCTGCTGGGCTACTCCAAAATTCCCAATAGCTCTCAGTACAATGCTTTCTCCCCAGCTGCATGTTCTTAGTTGTTTAACTTGACATATCTCTACTAATTTTGATTTCTTGGTTTGCCATGTGGGAGAACTGTAGTCTCTTTAAATAGATCATGGATACCAGGTTCCAAGTTATCAGCTCCTCAGGTCGTTTCTAAAAGAAATGGATTTTTTTCCCCAAAATTGTGACATTGCCTTTTCTTTTTAAAAACAATATTAATTAAAGAAACCTCCTCTTTAATAAAAATTAGGGGTAAGTCCATCAAGGGTTTGTTTATTTATTTATTATATTTATATGCTGCCTCTCTTCCAGAGTGGGACCCAAGTCAGCTTCTGAAAAAAATTTAAAATGTTAATAAAACATTTAAAACAAACAAAAACATTTAAAATTATTAAAAACCTCCCAATTTTTTTAAAAAAATCTTGATAAGTTAAATGCCCACCTGCTTCAATATTAAAAAACCTGCTTAAATAAGAATCTTTTTGTTTGCTAGCAAAAGGAGATCAGGGAGGCAGACAGCCTAGCTTCCCAAGGAAGGCAGTTCCAGAGAGTAGGAGCAGCCACTGAGAAGACTCTTTCCCATGTCCCCACCAGGCAAGCCTGGGATGGTAGCAGGACTGAGAGAAAGCTTTCCTCTGCAGATGTTAGGGTTCTAGCAGGTTCGTATACGGAAACACAGCCTTTCAAATAGTTTGGACCTAAGCCTTATAGGGCTTTATAGGTCATGACCAGCACTTTGAATTGCGCCCAGAAATGAACATGTAGCCAGAGAAGCTGTTTTAACAAGGGAGCTATATGCTTCCTATAACTGGCCCCAGACAGCATTCTGGCTGCCGCATTTTGAACCTACTGTAGTTTTCAAACAGTTTCCAAAGGCAGCCCCACAAAAGTATGTTACAGTAGTCCAAGTGAGAGGTAATCAAGGGGTGTGTCACTGTAGCCAGATCTGATGTCTCAAGGAATGGGTACAGCTGGCACACAAGTTTTAACTGTACGAATGCACTCCTGGCCACTGCTGAAACCTGGGCATCCAGGCTCAGAGTCATGAGCCAGAGCTTTCAGGAGAAGCGTAATCTTATCCAGCATAGGCAGAGTCCCTGTTCCCTGATCTGTCTTTTGACTGACCACAAGCACTTCTGCCTTGTCTGAATTAAGCTTCAGTTTGTTTGCTCTCTTCCAGTACATTACCAAGAACAGACACTGCTTCAGTACCAAGGCAGCTTCCTTGGAATCAAATGGAAAGGAGAGGTAGAGTTGGCTGTCCTCAGCATATTAGTGACATTAAACCCAAAAATTTTGAATAACCTCTCTCAGCAGTTTCTTCACATTTTTTTTTAAAGTTGGCATGTGTCATACCTATCTCTCCTCATCTGACCATGTTTGTATTATGATCTTTATCTCCTTTCAACAAATTTTCCAGCATCATTATATAAACACAACAGGAGGAAAGCAATATCTGTGTCAGGTTCAGGATTCTTTTTTTTTTCTCTGACTGTGATTTCTTCATATCCCTTTCAAAATGCTGACTGAAAGTGATACTGCCTCACTTATAGTGACTATTATGGTTGCTATTTTAAATGAAAATGTATTAGTGGGTGGGAAGCTGTTTTTGTTCACCAGGAGGTTCTGGACACAATTTTCAGGGGATTTTCACATGAAATCATGCCACCCAAACAAAACAATTAGGGAGATTCAGAGTGCTTTCAGGGATAGGCAAGGGGCTTTGACAGCCATAAAAGTCAGTTCTAGTAGCTGCACGTGGCCCACTCCTCACCTTCCCCACCTCTGCTGTAGACCCTTTTATAGTCTAAAAGGTACCATCTTGATCTGTGCATAAGAAGTATCCACAGACTTGGGGAAATATCAATGTTCAGATAACTGTGAACACTCTTTGTGGAGGGAGAGAAGGAAATTCTTAGTGAAGTGAGGGGAATCAAGAAACAACCCAATGTAAACTGCTATTGCTTAAAATACTGTTCTCAGTAGAGGAAGATGGGAAGGGAAGGGATAGAATGGAATCAAGTATCATGGTGGACAGCATGTTTATCTGCCTGGTTTGTTGGAATTCCAAAGAGGATTCCTCTGTAGTTCAGTATTTGTCTTTCTTCTTCTAAAACTCTATCCTGCTCCTCTATGCCATTCAGTTTAAGTGGTCTCCCCCAGCAACCTTCTGTTCTGCTGCAGCCACTAGCAGTAGTCATTGTTATTAAATATGGATGAATTGCAGTGTTCTGGGGACACCATTTTAAGCTCCAAGAAAAGTATCCACAGATTTCACACTGTGGCCAAATAGAGTTGCTTACATTTTGTAAATTAAAATGCAATCTCTTTTCTAAGCTCATTTATTTACTCTTCTTTCTGTTTACATGCAAGTAAAGTGCTGTACTATTGAAATGTCATGTTCATTTCTGAGCCATGCTGAGACTCTCAAAATGAACCCAAGCAGTGCAAAATTATCTGTATGCAAACCATTTGTTCTCTAATCAGACCCATAAATTCAAGTGAACATTTAATCAATTAGGTTTATTTGATCCACCAGCCGTTAGAAAGTTTCTTTAATGATATCAAAGGCAGAATAAATAACGGACTCTCAATTAGGCATTTCCAAATTAAACAGATAGGATCAGGGTCATTTGTATTACAAAAACATGAAGGAGGAATCCATGGCAGAAAATGGGATTTCATACTGTTTGCTTTTCGTGGTATAATTTATTTATTTTTTTTCACACTAGGGCCACAATACAATAGAAAGCATTACAGCAAACTTAGGCAGCATAGCCCATGCTGTGGCATGCTGTGAGTTGCAGTCTAACAGCTAGTGAAATGCAAAATGTCACACACATACACCTGCAATACATGTTGTCCTGTGGCCTAAACATGCTATAACCAAAAGTCCTATATTGACAAACTCGCTGACGTACTGTATCAATTTGTAAGTAGATCCACTTCAATAAGCCTCAGCCCTGCTAAAGCAGACAATCTGTACAAAACGTGCACAGAATTCTAAAGATGAGAAGTGGTATAGACATATTTCTATGCCACTTTTCATCTACACAAACCTGAAGCAGTTTACAACATCAACATAAAGCAATCCAATAAAAGCATAGTGACCTAAATCCATTTGGTAGTCCTGATTAAAATAGAGCCAGACTCAGTGGGGTTTATGTACTGATTGACTTACCATTCAGCAAGGTATTCAACAGGTCTGGATTTAGGGCCAGAAATAATACATAGGAGAGAGTTTCAAACAGTTCTTCACTGCAGAAGCAAAGGTAACATAAAACATTTCCAATTATTACCTAAAATATGGCAGTACCGAGGCCAGATGGATTTCAGAGAAGAGATCATTCCACGGATTGTACACCAGTTCAGAGGGGTCCAACTTCTATGTTGCCACAAAATGAAAGTCCATAGGCAGTGTCATGACAAGAACTCCCCAAAGATAGTTATGAGTTGGGAAGTGGAACTAGGTGAAAGGTGGGGACAGTGCAGACCACAAGCCAAATGCAGCCCAGAACCCAATTCTGGCAGTCCCCTAAAACTCCCTAACACTCCCAAGTTAACTTTTTTCAGGCAGTTTTCTGTCTGAAAACCATCCCAAGCACACTAAAACTAAACATGGGTATTCTCTTGCCAAAGGCAATTGGCCAGTTCACCAAAGGAAAGGGGGTTCTTTTTAGAGGATCTGGAAGGGGGGAAAAGACACCAATTATAGGTGAAAAAGTCTGAGATTTATTCAACAGCAACCAGTTTAAACAACATAAGCATGCAAGCAGCATTAGCATACAGTTATAGATAAAATCTCCTTAAGCCTATCATGCCTAGACAACATAGAGACGCATGTTCTCACCCAAGGAAAGATTTCTTCAATCAGCTGCTCCAAAAGCCCAAACAGAAGCAACGAAGAAAACCCCCTCTGGTATCCAATACACACAGTGCTACAGCTGTTAGCCCATGATGAGCTTCCCACCTGAGAGCATAGTCCAGGAGATATTTGTAAACCCCCAGCCCAGGAGACTTGGCCATCTTCCATAGAATCTTCAAAGGTCCTCACAGATCTGGAACAAGCTAACTTCTTTCAGCTGTCAAGATCATCAAATAGACACCTGGAATGAAATAGATTCCTTTTAACTGTCAAGATGACCGATTAAAAGATCATCTTTTGCGTTTGTCCCTGTGCCCTAGTGTGTCTAGTGTTATGCGGCTGTTGGTTTCAAGCCGAGGTCAGTTGTCAATTAGCAAGTATCACCTGCAATTTACGTTTTGTCTACATTCTAAGCTAACGAGCAAAATGCATCAGAGCAAGTATACAGAGGTCAAGGTAAGTTTAGTGTGCCCAATTAAGCAAAATTCCTAGCTGTAGCAGACAGAAACTTAAAATATGTAGAGACAAACTGCAGTCGGGACATTCCTACACCTCAAGATTACAATGCAGTTATTTCCCATACAGGTACAATAGTTTGGCTTTCTCTTTTCCAAAAATCCCCTCCACAATCCATTTTTTGTAGCTGAAAACTGGCTGAAAATGGTGACTAGAAGGGACATAATGTCTCTTCCATTATAGCATGATGGGCCAGTAAAACCCTCAGGAGAAAGGAAAGAAAAATTTTGGGCTCCACATAGACATGGTTAAAGTACTGGAATAAAGGAAACCAGAGTTTGAATCCCTGCTCAGCCATAGAAACTGACTGTGGAGTTGGCCAAATCACCTTCTTTCAGCCTCAGAGGAAGACAATAGCAAACATCCTCTAAATAAATCTTGCCAAGAAAACTCAAGGATAAGTTTGCCATAAATCCAAGCCAATTTAAAGTCCCATAACAACTATCCAATCCAGTTGCCTATCCCTTGTATAAAGAGAGTCTTGACCTGATCTGAAAGGATTCTCTGTGACTGGAATCCTACAAGATCAGAGTTCAAAATCATTTGGAAGCCTTCACATGTATAGGAAATGGTGCCCTTTCTGAGGATGAGGGGGTTGAGTTAATCAGAATGTATTATGTTGAGGGTGATGCTAGGAAGCAGAGCCCTGCTCACATGTTAATTTCATAGTCTGATCCTCCTGAATATTGCTGGGATTTAAGAGGTGAGCTATTCCTCTTTAAATTACATTTGTGGTTGGCTGAGCATTCCTTTTGGAGGAGAAGGAGAAAACATTTTTAATTTTCTTCCAATGTTAAGTATTAATTCAGCATAAATACATGGAATTGCACTATAATTATGGCACAAGTGGTAAAGCTGTTTTCATTGAGAACTGATACCTGTAGTATTTATAGTAATTTCACAGAAATGAGAAGACATTGGCTACAAGGGTAAAACATAATTAGGAATTAATGAGCATTTTATGGTTCTAGAATCCTGGTTGCACTTTATGGCCCCAAGCAGCCCAACACCAAAAATATCTTAGATTTGGCTGCTTTAAAAAGAAAGGAACACAAATGTGGGTTTTTCAGTCACTGTAGTTCTGCTTTTTATATGGTACAAGCCGAGCACAGCTGCCAGCTGTTCTAGAATTCTTTCTGGCTTTCTGGCATGATGGCACTGTTTCTACAACATCACAATGCCAAAAATTACAGCAGGTGCATGGATGCTAGAAAACACACTTGTGGAGTCCTTATCGGACTTAGGAGGTTTATTCTAGTACAGATACAGCCTTTGCATTCTTGGCTGGTTTGGTGATGTATGAAAGTACAATTACCGATGATCTCATTCTTGGCTGCAGAGGGCCTCTAGGAGCACAGACGAGAAACTAAATGTGAATTACATAACAACTCTGATTCTGTTACCACCTCCTGTGCCACCCAGAAAACCAATAACATAAGGCTGTCTAATGTCATTTCGGACTCAACAAAGCAACAACGCACCTCCATCTCTACAAAGCATGTCTGCCTGCTTTTCAAAAGTGTTTCCAGGCATCTGTGCTTCTGGTGGAGTAAGATAGGCAGCTGAAATGGAAAGGAAATTTACTCAAAAGAATAAAATAGCTATGATCATCTTGACTCAGATAAAACGGCACTGCAGAGCCCAGCACCATGATGTTCTGAATTTCAAAGGCAACAATTTGCCCAGTAATTGCAATAGGGCTCAAAAAAGCTTGTATGAGAGGCCACTGAACATACTGCAGAACGTAATATTACCTCATATATTACATGACAATATTGTTTGACAGAGTACACCATTCCTTAAAATTAATATATAAAGTAGTAAACAGGGTAAATGCTTGTGTACCCATGTGAAATCAAGAGTTGGAGATTCAAAATGCTAAACATGAAGGATTTTAGATAAATTTTAAGGGCATTTGAACCCAATGTTCTTTCTTACCCTCCGTGTTCCTTCCTTACTGAATGAGCAACAGTTACAGTGAACACCTTCCATGCGTACTGAGAGTCATGTTCTCTGAACCAGATGGATATCCTCGACCATGCCCTTTGACGATAAATATCACACTAAGCAGATTAAGCTTCATGTACAGATTGGATGTTTGATGACACCCTGACTAAACTATACCTTTCAGATATGGTGAGATATGTGCAAATGTGTCTTTACTTCTTCCTTTAACCTGGCTGGCAGCCTGAGGGACTGTGTACGAAATGTATATGTTTGTCACTTTAATTCTGAGAAGCCAAATCAACTGTGATATCTAATTGTTCCAATATTAGCATTGATACCAGTGAATTACTACCTTCTATACCCACTGTATTTGTAGAGAATTAGAGTCCTGTGCATCCTGCTCATTACATCATCCCAGCACTGATCCAGTGCTTGCATTGGTTCTACATGTGTGGAGAAAGAATAGAGACAAGTCTGCTAGCACTGGCCCTCTACCATCATCAACACACTCTCCCTCTTGTCTGTAGTAAGGAGAGTTTTGTATCTTGGGAAGCACTCTTGTGATATAGAGCCCTAGAAAATCAGAGATCTTTATGACATGTGGAGGCTGCACAGATGAACAAGGCTCCCCTCATGAAAGTTGATCTTTTATAGGTTACTGTTGTGAAACTGACTTAGCAGCTTGCTATGCTTGCAGATCATAGACAGAAGGGAAATACAGATCTAGCGTGGATTGAACAAAATAGGGTCTCTAGCCTTTGGGCCCTCTTCTTAGTCTTGATAAGAAACCTTATTGCATTATTTAAGCATGACACTTCTGCATTTCAGCTGGTATTTCTGCAGATAAGGGCATAATGTAAATCATTTTGGCCTATCAGTAAGAAGTATGAGGAAGTGATTGTTTAATATATAATACAAATGGCATCAGTGGCACAGCAGCTGTGTATGCAGCTAAGTTAAAGATCCACACTGTGCTTGTGCCTCACAAATAGGGCTAGAAGCTCATTTTAAAGAGTTGGTGCTGGTTGCCACACCACTGGTAGGTAGTCAGTCATGCATTAATTACATGCCAGGGACCTGCATTCTGACTGTATTCTAGGGCAGCATTTTTTTCAAAAAGCATAATTAACATTGCAGGCCTTGTTTTTCCCCAGACAAAGGAAATAAAAAGTGCCAAGAGTGCAAGTAAAGTGCAAATTTCAGGAGCTAAAAATAAAAAATGCAGATTTTGGACACAAATGACAGGCTAGTTTTGTCATGCCAAGTTAAAACAATGCCAGGAAGAAGGAGATGTCTGTACAATTAATTTGCACAGCATGAAGCACATGCTGAAGAAGGTCAATCAATACTAAGCAGTGCAAATAAATACCACAGAACCCTACAGCACTGAAACCGTTAACACCCAAAGTAATAGAATCACCCATAGTAATAGAATAAAAAGGAAACAACATCAGCAACAAGACAACCTGGGAATGCATGCAAGAGCACAATGGGGACTCAGACTTACCTTTTGAATTGCAGACAGCATCTTGATCCTTGACTTGTTTTCTCAAAACAAAATGTCAAAGTACAATGAGGATGGGTCCCAAGCAATTGCGCTCTGGAGGATGTCAGTCTTTCATGGCCAATGGTTTTATGATTCTGTATGATTCAATGATTCCAGAACATACTAGGACTCTTTTCTGTTCATCTAACAACAAAAAAAGCACCTTTGGCTCTTAAATAAATGTACTTTGCAGGTAGGGCTGACCCCAAGGGGAGAACCTGATGCAAATTTCCAGGGTCTGGTGAGCCAGAAGAGGCCCTGGGCCTATGTTATGTATGTGTTTTGTCTTTGGGGTACAGGAGCCCTAAATCCCATATTTTCCATTCAGTGAAAGCATGAAGTGCAGGAACCAGCCATGCTCACAACAGACCAACTCCCTGTACATTTGGTGTACAACGGAATGGCTTCAAATTGCATACAAAATGCTGTGGGAGTCTATCTATTTGTGAGCCTTTGATACCTGCTCTTATTTCTTTCAAGTGTTACACTCCCACATTACTGAGGCAAGTAGCATATGAGGCAATCTTTCTATGGCGCCTGCCTCATGTGCTACTTGCCTAGTAAGAATAAATCCTGTTTCAAGTATTATGCAAAGTGACTCTCTCATGAGAGTTGTTCCAGACTCCTGCAAGATCTCTAAACTTCCAGAGGTTGGAATTCTCACAAATGGCCATCCTCTAACAGTATTTAAGGCAAGTTTTATACAGGCCTGTCTCACATATACTGGCCAATCTTGAAATGGCATAGCAGCCCATGGGCCTAATTGTCCCATATTATTGTTTGAAAAATCTGGCAACCCTAGCTGGGGGGAGCATTTTTTTTTCCCTTTGAGGCATCTCTGCTTGTGGGGGGAAAGTTTAAAAAGAAAAGATTTAAGGCTGCCCTTGAGCACCAGCACTTGCTGATAACATCAAGGCTAGACTCCAGCAATGCTCCATACATTGGACTATCTCTATATCAAGTCTGGATACTTCAATTGGTTCAAAACATCATAGCCAGAATGGTTTTTGGCACATCTAAATGTGATCATATTACACTAATATTAAAATAACTCCAGTGGCTGCCAATTACCTTTAGGCAAGGTACAAAGCATTGGTTGTTACCTTTAAAGCACTACATGGTTTAGACCCAGGTTACTTATGGGATTTCTTTTTCCTGTCTAATCTACCTTCTACACACAGGTTCTCAAGATGTCAAGTTAAAGCATATCCTTTTTGTAAAAAAGCATTTAGGGTTTAATTGTGTTAAATGTGCATGTATAATTTTAAACTCTTTATTTTATTTTATAATAATTTTATAATAATAAAATATAATAAATAATTTTATAATAAAATAATGTTATAATAATGTTATTTTAACATATTTTAAATTGTTTGATATCCTTTTTAACTATTTTAAAAATAAATAGTTTTAAATTTTTTAAAATGATTTTCCAGCATACTGCCCTGCTATCTTCTGATACAGAGTAGAATAGAACAATTTTAAAAAATAATCAAATAATTTGATGGCATTGTGACTTTAACAAAATAACCTTTGTGAACCTCTATTTATTTATTCATATCGAGAGAGGAGAGAGAGAGAGAGAGAGAGAAAATCCAATTACTGTGAAATGGGTTCTGATTCAAAAAGTCAGATATAAAATATTTTTAATGGTAATGTAATATCTGGACAAGCAAAAGACATAGCAGAGAAAGCTAAATTATTAGATCCAGATGTACAAGGGCATTCCTAGGTCTCCATCCTTTCAGTTATTTGGGCACTATTCTTTCCTATATACCATCCTGTCATTTCACACAGGAATTTCCTCAATAATCAAATAAACCTCATACTTGTAGCCAGAAATTCTTCTTTTCTATTACCACATTCAGTCACATGATTTTCTTTTTCTTCAGAACACTGTCCTTCTCTGTCCATCCGACAGTCAGTCAGTCTGACTCTCTCACACACTGTTTCTGCTGCCATGCAATGACTCGTCAGAATCTTCACATAACATGGCTGAGCTAAAATCCATTTTTTCCCCAGACCACAAAATTACTAATACTTTTCTCTGCATAATTGTTCTGCTTAAGAGAAGCAAGCAGACTCGGATTTAAAATGCAATGAAAAAACATGAAGAGATATAGAGGGCATATATTTGAAGTTGCCAATGTTCCTTGAACATCACCTCCTTTGTCAATTTAATTTTAATTTTGTCCTGGCACCTTTCGTAGCCATTAATGATTTGTTATTGCTGCTTTGTGTATTTTTAGTGACTGTTATCTTTGATGCTCTTCACTGTTGATGTTCTGCTTTGTTAGTTGTTAACAAATGCCTTTAATACTTAAGAAGGAAAGGGGGTGCTGTGTTAATTTTATCCTTTATGAATATAAATAGAGAGAAAGGGGAGTGATTAATGAACAGGAATGAAAAATGTAACATAAGCAAAACATTTCAGTTTTCGTCTTTTTCCATCGTTAGAAATGAAACACTCTGTTTCCAGAATTGTCTGGTGGATGATGCTATTATCCTCCTAGTTGAGACCATGTGGTGTACATCTATGAGCAACTATGGTTCTCTCTGCTTATGGGCAAACTAGAAAATAATAACATCTTTATAATCTGGATTAAAGAAACAGAATGCTTAGAAAAGCTTATACTGTATATCAACTCTATCTATCTGATAATTAACTTTATATCTAGCAACACAACTGAACATCTAGATATCCCTGTTTTTGATGTCTTCCTCATCACTAAGAAACACAAAATTGTCTTAGATATCCATGACAAGCCCACTGATGCTCATGCTTACTTGTATCAGAGGCCATGAGTCCCAAGTACATCAAAAGAAATATTATCTACAGCTTGGCTCTAAGAATCAGACACATCTGTAACACTGAACAATACTATAAAAGGACCAACAAACTCAAGCAATGTCTGCTTCAAAGGGGGTGTCTTTCTCGTATAATTGATGACAATATCAGGAGAGCAAATACTGTTTTGCATGAAAATCTTCTCCAGAAAAGACATGAGTCAGGTAACAACCAGCTACACATTCCTTTTACAGTAGATTTCCATCCAGCAACTCCCAATGGCAACTAGAGAAAGCTATCCATTGTTAACAAATTCTGAACATCTTGCTAGAGCCGTCAACAAGTCTCCAGTTACAGTTTTTTACAAACCACCAAATCTACAGAGATTGCTGGTAAAAGTCATCCTAAAAACAAAGGTGTGCCATCCAGGATTACATCGTTGTGATTCAGTGTCAAGCACCTGTAAATGCCTAAGCAGACTGTCACTTTTAGAAGCCCATTTACTAGCAGGACCTGCTATATTAAACAACACATTACTTGCTGGTCTTGCAGTCTTATTTACCTGACTGAATGCAGACATATGGGATCTCATCTGGAGTAGGTCAGTAAAACTACCGGAGACTTGCACACATGCTTCAGGAACCTAGAGCAATGGCCAGCCATTTCAACTGTGAACATCACAATGTTTCTGATTTGTCCTGGTTTGCTACTGAGTCGATTTATCCTTCAGCCATTTTGATAAAAAAAAAGGGGGGGAGATGATTTATAGAATAAAGACTCAGGTCACATGGCCTCTTCTTAAAGGGTAAGACTATCATCCACTAAAGAATGATGAAAACAGAGTGTTCTAAACTGTTATGTAATTTGCAGTTCCGTTTCATCTTTATCAGCTGAAGAAAGTAGAAGCTGAAATGTTTTGCTGGTGTGATATTTTTCAATCCAGTTAGTTAATCACACACATACGAGAGAGAGAGAGATTAACTGAATCCTCCTTAGATCCAGGACAAACTTGAGAGATGAGCTATTGGTATGCTTTCTAAGTGTGTGTGTTTATCCTGTACTGTCTTTAAAAGCATTTCCACAAAGAAATGCTTTTAAAATATTCATCATCCATGGCTAGGTTAAAGCAAAAGAGACATTTGTTAGATACAAGCACAGCATGGCAATGTGAGTGTTAACAACTGCAGCAAATGCTGCCTACTCAATGCTGGAATTAGAGATTTCACCTTGTGAGTGCTATCTGCCTGCTGATAGCCAAAATGGCCCAGCATCATTACTACTTTAAGGAGCATAATCTCTACTAGAGCTTTGAAAAATCTACCTTTTGTCTGGGACTGCAAAAATACCCTATACAGCTCAACCACCGGATCCTCCTTTTCTACCCAATCCCAGGCTTTTCCTTTCCCTCTGAGTTTAGCTGTATTTCCCACAAAAGCTGACAAGGAGTCTGGATTTTCCCAGCAATCAATATATTCCATGCTAAAGGCCTAAATATTCTAAAGGCACTATATACCATTTCATATTGAAAGCCTAAGCAGGGCCCAGCCTGGTTAGTACATGGATGGGGGAACAACCAACCAGAGACACAATACTTTCTTTCAGAGGAGGGTAACAGCAAATCAATTCTGAGTATTCCTTGCCTAAGAAAACCCTGTGAAATTCATGTTGTTGCCCTAAGTCAACAGGAGACTTGAAGGCACACTGAAACACAGACACACACTACTCATGCAGTGCAAAGTATTTTGAGATGGCCTGGTATTGAAAGGATCTTTCATTTGAGACCCACCAACCTTATAGAAACCAGCTTCTAGTGAAGAAGAAACAGCTGGAACTGGTTTGGTGATTCTGTACTTCAAAATTTATCACTGTGTCTATGGACACAGGCCCACAAGGCTGCTGTAGCCAGATGCAATTGAGCCCCCTCAGCAAATGAGTCCCAAACTCCAGTGGTGACTGACACATGAAATGGTAGATTCACAATCAGTTAACCAGATGTCCTTCTTTAAAAAAATGGAGGTGTTCATTTTTTCGTATGTGTGAACCAGAAACAAATTAAGAACTGATGCCCTGCTGGAAGTGATTAACCATTTATCCTGAGGAAAATGCCCTCCCAGAGCAGCAGTTATATTATGTGAAAAAGACAAGGGTTCCTTCCAAATAAAGCTTTTACTTCCACATCTGGAAGTGTACAGGAAGTTTAAATCTTCACTTTACAGCCCTCTCAGGTTTCTCCATTATTTTGTTCACCTTCTTTTTCTTGCTAGTGGTAATTCATAATGAAAAAGTAGAATAATGGTGCAATGCTTTTTGACTGTGAGCAGCAGGATCCTTCTGTCTCGAAATACTTAGCTACAATATAGGTATCTACCTTTGCCTAATAAAACTACAGTTGTCCCTCTACATGCACTAGAGTTAGGGGCTCAGGACTCCCACAGAAGTGGGAAAACTGCAAATATCAAAGTGTGTGTGTGCATCTGTGGGAAAGGGGCCAAGGCACAATGGGAAGAATGGGCACCCAGCATCCAGTCCAGGTCAAGGAAAGGAGAAGGAAGACAGTGGGTTGGCATGGTGGCCCTATACTTCTTCTTTCTTACCCATCTCCTTCCTTTGGTGTGGGGGGCATCAGGAGAGCATTTGTGATGATGAGAAATTACGTTAGGAGCTGTCCTTAGTAGGTCAGGCAGCTGCTGGTAGAAGAGGAGAAGGAGGACCAGAGATGGGTTTTTAAAGAGCTGCATAACCTGATCAGAGCGGCCGAGAGGAAAGTTCCCCCTGGAAAAGGAGTGCCTGAGTTGGGAGGGTTGTAGAAACTCACAAATAATCAATTCTGTGAAAGTAAACCCCCCAAATGTGGAGGGCCAATAGTAACAGCAACTTGTGAAGGTTTTTTTATAAAACAGGAGCCATCATCAAGAATGGATTAAGTCTTCACCACCCCAGTGCTGTGGCTCCACTCCAAATCTGCCTTAGCTGTTTGCATTATTGCAAAGCTGATCACAGATTTCTCACATCATATGCAGTTTAGCTTAAGTATTATTGCAAGTGATTTACACCTATACATGCATATTAAGATATTAGCCCCATTCGGTTTGCCCACTGATAAGCGGGGATAGGATTGCATTCCCTAATTAGTTTACTATGTGCTTTTGAGTGTTACTGCAGCAGCAGAAATCAAAAATGTGTCAAAAATAGAGAGTGAACAAATGTGCCTATTTTTGCATCATGTAGTCTAAATAAAAGTCTGTATTTATCTACATGGAATTTTAATATTTTTCAGCTATTAGTATGCCACACCAGCATAGTGCAGTGTTTTGAGCACTGGACTATGATTCTAAAGGCCAGGTTTGAATCACCAATCAGCTTTGGGCAAATCACATTCTCTCAGCCTCAGAGGAAGGCAAAGACAACTCCCCTCTGAACAAATCTTACCCAGAAAATTTCATGATAGGTTCACCTTAAGGTCACCATAAGTCTGAAACAACTGGAAGGCACACAACAACAACAATGCTATTAGGTTAACATTACTGATAGGGCAGCCCAAAGTTGTTGCTTTTCTACGGTAAAAATGAAGCACTATCCCTTTGAGTGGAGGCAGAGGACACCAGTAGCATTCCTTCTAACATTGACAGGAATGTCCCAGTAAGAACAAAGCTGCATATTGGCATATGCCTTTCATTTCTAGGCATATGGAATGGGAGTGGGGAATGGCTTCCCCTACTGTACAACAGATTTTTTCTGTGAGCCACCAGTCTCGTGAGGATGAAGAGACTAGTCACAGACCATATGAGGCAGATTACTAATATAGGCATTAAGAATTCTAGCAGTAAATATCTTTAGGTGATAAGTGTATCTATTCTGTTTTTACTGACAGTTCTCCAGAAGAACTGAGCTAGGAGCAGGAATTTGAATGTAATTCCCTGGCCAATGCTATACAGGTCGGACCAGATGATCATAATGTCTCCTTCTGGCCTTAAAAATCTATGAGCCTGTGAATGTAGGTGTCATTATCTGCCCAGTCGCACAGATATAATCTCCAACATTATGAGCTGTTTTTACTGAAGTATGGAGGCAAGAGCTTCAGGTTATATCACCAATCTTTTCCAGAAGATGCTTAGAGACCTAAGTCTCTGCCTGACAAGCTTTTCTTCCTCTTAACTATACAACTGCCACACAGTTTCCTCTTCCCTGAGCCATACTTTCTTTTTAAATCATGTATATTCTTTTTTTTTCCCCCTACCAAATCTGTTGTGCACTTGCTACTTGGTCAAGCACCTCATGGTCAATCAGCTTTTATCTTCAAAATGTTTGACTGCATATTACATTACATTATTCCTCCCATCTTTTCATTTTGTCTATAGTGTTACAGTCACTGATGTCTCCAGGCCCTATTGTCTTTACACCTCTCTTATGAACCTCACTGGTCACAATCTTCCCTGCTTCAATAAGTTCACCAGCTTGTGTTTATTTAGTCCATCATTTATAGATAAGTCTGAAGCTTCCTTTGAGTAACCTTATAATATTTTTAAAATTCACCATATGTCTCCCTGTTTCCCCTTTCTCAATATTCTTCCTCTTTCATTCCATGCACATTGTATTTTATCTCATTTAATAGTGTCAAGACTTTTCACAGTACGGTTTACATTTGGATTTGGCACAAAACAGACAATTCCTACAGCAACCCATAATTCCAGTCCATTAGGTTAATGCACTGCAGCTGCTGTGAACAGTGGGCATGCCATCTTTGGTATAATGAATCCTGCTACAGCACAGAATATAAAACTAAATAAATTGAAAAATGGATCTACACTGAAATGTGGAGATACATATTTTGTTTTGTTCTCTTTCAAAACAATCTCATACCTCCCCACCAGAAAATTTTGGTTATATTTTTATTAATTCAAACCAAACATACCAAGATAGCAGATATCCATTTTAACCATCATCTGCTTTCTGCTTATTTTATGCTTTTTCTCCTGTAATGCAATTATTATGGTTACCTACAATGACAAAGGTCTTTATATGATAACCTATAAAATTGCCAATACTGAAATCTCTTAAAGGCCATTTCCAACTACACTGTTATAGTGCAATTATTCCACCTTCACCATCCTGTGGGATCTGGTGTGTGTGGTTTACTGAGACTTAAGAGCTCTCTGGCTGAGAATTCTAAATGCTTCTCTCTAAACTACAGACCCCAGAATTCCACAGGATGTTGAAAGTGGAATAATAGCACTATAACAGTGCAGTGCAGAAATGGCCTTAGTTTCTTATATTTTAAAGAAACACATAGTCCCAAAGCATGAAGGAAACTTAAATCTCATATTCTAAGACAGTGGTAGCACAATGCTTTTTAAAAGTATGTTTTTGGTTCCAATTTCCTAGGCTTATATATGTATGAACCAAGTCATCTATTCAGGTAAGAGGGCTTGGCATTGTATCCCGGGAGTAGCCAAGATGCTCATGTCACCTGGAGAATCACAAGAACTCTTCATATACTTGTAGATCCTATAATTCCCCAACCCCACTAGAATCCCATAATTGCCAAAGTGCTTTATCAATTCCATAGGTACTGTATACTATACTCATAGTATACTCAGCCCTTCTGTAGGAAACCAATCAACATGCTGTACTTGCCATGGATTTAGTTTTTTAAAACACACACAAATGTCACTCTAATAGTTCTGAACTGAAGACACTTGTGTGCTACTGTGCATATGCCCATGACAGCAGGAAACTGGAGTACATTGTAGGTGGAAGTATGTGCCATTATCCACGTGTTATGAAACAAATGAAGATGAGTTTGTATGGCTGACTTCCAAATGGATAAATGTCCTGTGGAGAACTGTGTTAGGAAGTTGCAGCAAAATGTCTATTGTCACCATAAAGACTTAACATGTTAAAGAGATTTTGTTTGTCATAACTTTTCATGAATGATTATTATTTAGTTACACATATTTATACACCATTTAGATCCAAAAATTTCAAAGCAGCTTATATTAATAAAACAAAATATGTACAATCCATGAATTAATTAATCACATCTGTGATGACAAAAACTTGTTAGTCTTTGAGGGGCCCACAAGAGTCTTTATTTTTTTTCTGTGCTGCAAACCAAACTGCCATTCAGGTTTAGCTTTATTTGGCATAAGCTTTTGTGTACTGTAGCCTATTTCACACGTATGTCACAAGTGCAAAGCAACCACCAGTGGCTCCCTACATAAGGCATGGAGGTGAGAAGCAGGCGGTGTGCCTTTCATGGAGAATGGAAGGAACAAGTTCATAATTCTATAGAAGAGCTTGTGATATGCACATGGAAGGTCCAAAAATCTATCTCTAGCATCTCACTTGAAATAATCAGGTAGAAAGTATTGGAAGAAACCTCTACCTGAGGACATAGAGAGAGCTGCTGCCAGGAACAATATTCGGTCAGAGTACGTAATGTGTTTGTGCACAATAGGTGAGACTGCCGGATAGAAGGTAATTCTTAGAATATTCTTAGAATACACAGCTCTCTTTCCACTATTCCAAGCATAAGCCTTAACTATTGGGGGCTGTTTATTGTTGCATGTTTTCAAGTTGAGGCTCATTTATGGTGACCCAATTATGTTTTCTTGGCAAGACTTTGTTCAGAGAAAATTTGCCATTGCCTTCCTCTTAGTATGAGAGGAAAGTTAAAAATGTAAGTCTTTATTTCCTGGAGTCCTAATCCAACACTCAACAGTGTCGCTGTTCAGTTATATCAGACTACAGGACTTCTTAAAGTTCTTGCTTCTTGACTAAGTAACTAATTGTAATGTGACCTCAATAGAAAACAAACCCTAACACTGAACAGCCCTAACACTGTGGTTAGTATAGGGGTGTGATAAAAATTTGTTGTTGTTCCAAAACACACAGGATCTTTGTTTTTTCAATGTCTTGACTCAAGTCTTTTGTGAGGTCTGAATATACTGGCTGCTTAACTCAGGTGAGAAAATTTTCAAATACATCATTTGAAAATGAAGTAACAAAATGCAGGTACGTCAGTGGCAAATTTGATGTGCAGGATATTTTTATTGCTTAAGTACACCAGTATGGTGTAATGATTTGAGCATTAAACTACGACCATGGAAACCAGGGTTCAATTCCTTGCTCAGCCACGGAAACATACCTTGGGCACATCACACAGTCTCCACCCCAGAAAACCCTATGATAGGTTCACCTTACGGTCACCATAAGTCAGAAACGACTTAAAGGTGCACAACAACACAACCTTATATAAACGGTGCCTCAACCATTCAGACAGAGTATTAGGTTGAGCAGTTAACACCACGGGGTGCCACTAATTCTGTTTCTATATAAACAACAAAATCTGTTAGGTTTACAACTTATCATCTAGCCCTTTTTCTTTGTCTGAGAATTCACCACCAGCAAGATGTTTTATTATAATTTTTTCTTTCTTTCTTCAAATATACTAATCTGGAGTGTTCTGTCTGTGCATACAGAGAGGATTGGGGAAATCAGTCCCCTTGTGCTTCAAAGGATTTCCCTGAAAGTAGACCTGCCTCAGCTTTTTAGTGCAATCCAAATGGCTGGTCTACTCAAAATGAAGCTTCTGGATTTTGCCTCATGCACATTTAAGGTACTAAATTTAGGATAGAAATGGAGGGAAGGCTCGCATGAGCCTTTCTTCTGCCCTCTGGAGCGCCTCCTCCATTCTCTTGCCTCTGGCCTCAGTGCTGAGAACTCACGCTGAGGCAAAGGCAAGAGAATGGAGGTAAGGCTTGCACATGCCTTCCTTCTCCCCTCTGGAGCTCCCCTCCACCTTCCCTTGTTCCTGCTCTAGGGTGCAAAATTCAAAGGAATGGGAGTAGGGAGCCCGGAAGAGAATGGGAGGGGGATCACAGAGGACAGTTATTCACATTTTTTTGTACTTTTGTGAGGCTTATGCACCCTGAGCCCTTGCAGAAGGGCCATCGTATATGAACAGGACAATGAGACTGAAGAGTTCAACAATACCCAATATTGTATCATGGTACTGAAGGTGATGGATTTAGTAGAAATGAATAAGTTGTTCTGTTTGATCAGACGAAGGTTGCTTCAGAGATTTCTTAAAGATCAAAACTCCATTTGGCCTTTTTGCAAAGAAGAAGAAAGAAGTGAGGGAGGGAGGGAAGGAGGGAGAGGGAGAAAATAAACCTGTAATTTTGCTTTGGAAGGTTAGAAAGAATGGGTTGTTGAAAGAAGAAAACAAGGATGGGTGAACTGAATCCGAATCCCTGCTCCAAAATAGGCAAATCGAGTCTTTCGAATCCACCAACCAAATAGTTTGTTGGAGACCAGGACGCCTGAAAACCTGGGAGACCAGACACACAAGGGGAGATGGCAAGTAGGTGCATTTTTCCCTTGAAGTAATAATGGCCTTTGCTAACAATTTCAGAAATTACATCTGGGGTTGTAGTCTAATATATTTAAATTGAACATTTAATATCTAAGTTAAACACTATTTTCTGTGGTGAAAATCAATGGCATGTATAAATGCTGGGGTCAGTGGGTCTGCCACCTATCAGAAGTAATGGGGCAGAGGGCAAGGGCACACAATCTCATCCAGTGTTTACCACATATAGACCAGTATACCTCCTTCCATAAGACCAGTGCCTGGTTGTAAACCTACAGCTAGAATAGGAGGAGAAGTGGAGTGTCTGTCATGGTTTCTCATGAGCCACACGACAAACTACATGTAGCAGAAAGGAAAAAATAATTGTTAAAATTGGCACCTCCAGGGACCGCCAAAGCCTCATTGGCCTTTCAGATTGGGAATTATTGAGAGTGGACTAGCAATTTGACTTGAAAGTCCCTTGCAGGACTTGAGATTGGACTTGAGGGTAGGGAATTGAGACTGGACTAGAGGCTGTTTGTTTGTTTGTTTGTTTGTTTTTAAGTGCCTTGTTGCAGGACTTGAGACTTGACTTGAGGGTAGAGAGTTGATACTGGACTAAAGGCTGGATTTTTTTTAAAGTGCCTTGTTGCAGGACTTGAGACTTGACTTGAGACTGCAGGGTGCAGAACTGAGACTGGACTAGAGGCTGGTGTCTTTTTTAAGTGCCTCATTGCAGTACTTGAGACTTGACTGGAAGGTACAGTTTTCTTCAGATTTCAAGGACAGCTGAAAGATTCCTTTGCATAGCTCCCTTGCAAAGCTCCTTCATGCACAATTCTGGGGTTTGTAGTTTTACAAGGTGTCACAGCCTTTTCTGACAAAGTGTGCTGGTGCATCATCAAACTACAAACCCCAGGATGAGATAAGGAGTTATGCAAACAAAATCTGACCTGGATTATCTCTGTACTATAGTATGTGGCCCTGTTTACACAGGCAGGGAAATGTGGGATTAATCCACATTTTCCTGCCTGTGTAGAAAGGGTCTTCATGTCATTTTCAGTCTGGGGAGATCCTGAGGCAAAACTATGACAATTGTCCTGGCCAGATTTCTTCAGAGAGAGGTTTGCTTTCGCCTAGGTTTTTGCTAAGGCTGAGAGAGTGTATCTTGCCCAAGGTTATCCTTCTTTCCCTTGCTTTTTAAACTCTTTTTTTTTAAAGGATTTGAAAGATTTGAGATTCATGAGATTCGTGGATTCCCAGAACCTTCCAGGGATTCGGATCCAGATTCGGAAAATTCTGGATTTGTCCCATCTCTAGAAGAAAATATGCTGTAGTTGAAAGGAGTATGAATTATATGGATCTGTAGCTGCCAAGAGGAAGATCAGAAGTCAACTTTTTTTTCTCCTTTTTCTTCTTTTCATTTATCTTTTCTTTATTTCTCATACTCCCTTTTTTTCTTTACTTGCTTTAGTTTCTGTAATTTTAAAAAGTCTTAATAAAAAACATTTTAAAAACAGAAGAAGCTTTTTGTTGTGGGTGGGCTCCTTAGGGAAAAACTATAAAGGAAAAACAATTTTCACATTATATTCATCCTCTGCCATCTCTTCCCCCACAGTTTTGGTTGAGATGAGAGAGGGCTATAAAAAGTCAGCTTTCTTTCCATCCCTAAACTCTTGCCATTGGCAGTGTGAACTATAAAAAAAAAAAAAACTCCATTTGCTTCTACAGTGTCTTAGAACAAGGATGGCCTGTGTTTAGAAATGCGAGGGGGGGGGCACAAGACTATCATAGCTGCTCCCACCATCACCACTACCACATACCTTCTCCCAAACACACTCATCCTTCTATGAAGTAATATAAGTTTCCCTGAATTATATTTATTTCTTTATGCAGAATTCATACCAGACAAAGATTAATCCAACATGCTTTAAGATTTGAAAGTTATATGGAAGTAAATGGGATTCACAATACTAAAGTGGTGAGAATCCAGTTAAACCTTGGCTGGCCTTCTTGTAAGTAAATCTTATTACATGTAACATGACTTATTTCCAATGATGTATTTAAGGCCATTTCCTCATAGGGCGAGGGAATCGCCCCGTGTCACTACTTACCGGACTTTTTGGCTCCACGCTTGGCTCCAGGCTGGCCTGGAGCAGTGTGTGGCCGCCACTCCGCACTGCTCCGGGGACAAAAATGGCAGCTTCCGGTTGGTCGAGGCTCTCCACCAACCGCTGAAGCTCACCAGCCTAAAGCCCGTCCCTGGCAGATTGCAGGCTTGCACTGGTGCGAGCCTGCAAATCTGCACTGGAGCGCAGTAATGGAGTGGTGTGCTCCGTTCTTTTGAAAGACCTGTTTCAAGCGGTCTTTCAAAAGCATGCTGGATGACCACTTCGGGTCGTTCCGGAGTGGGCTGAGGTGCGGAACTACACTAAGTAGGTCCGACTCAGTCTGCTCCCAGGTGCAGACGTCCTCCCTGGACGATGCTCTGCACCGTTTCTTTAAGCCCATGTGGAAATGGCCTAAGTCTCAAGTCTGGTCTCAACTCTCTACTTTCAAATTCCAAGTCAAGTCTCAAGTCCTTGAAAATACTTTCAAGTTAAGTCTCAAGTCTAGGAGCCAATTTTATACCCCAGCCTATATTCCAGAATTTCTAGACAGAGTCGAATAAAGTCAGTTTTAACAATTTAAGCAGAGTTGGCCCTCCACATTTGTGATTTTGCCATCTGCAGCTTCAGATTTGGGGAATACGATCCTTCTTACTTCCCATTTTGGAAGCTGGAGGATTTTTCAGAAGTGGAGAATAGGATCCTTCTTATTCCTCATTACTGAAGCTTCAAAAGCTTAGAAGGAAGGATCCTTCCTCCTCAAGACTGGTTGCTTAACAGATTTGCTGTTCCCCTCTGAGAAATGCACCCTGCACTCTGGGAGCATGTCTTGCCTTCTGCTCTTAGAAAAACTTTTAGAAGGCTCCCCTGATATGCAGCCACACAAGCTGCTGAGCAGATCTCAAGCCCGCCTCAAACTCACTGCCTAACTTGTTTGCTGTTCCCCTCTGAGAAATGTGCCTACACTTTGGGCTTGAGACAGATTGTCATGTGACCAGAAAGCAAAAAGAGATGGAAGCCTTGTTCAAAATTGTAAGGTTTCTGGATAAATGTGTTATGTTACTGGTCCAAGGACAGCAAGTCAATCACTAAAAATATACAAGTCTCGAGTTAAGTCAAGTCAGTTCATCATTTATTACTGAGTCAAGTCACTGCAGTGACTTAAGTCCAACTTGAGTCTGAGTCAGTTGACATGAGTCTACATCATTGCATATTTCCCATGTAGGACAAGAAGCCCAATCCTGGCTGTGTCAGTGATTGTTCTCACACATTTTCTAAATGTAAAAACAACTTTGCAACTTTGTGGATTTTCATAGCTCACCTTACATGAAGACATTGTCAACTCCAGCAGCAATCCTTCTCATCCTGACCTGTCCTACCTCACAGAGTTCAGTATAGTAAATAAAACAGTAAAACAAGATGATAAAAGAAAAAAAAAGTCTGACTTTTGGGTAGTGTGGGATTCAGACTCTGTGTAGTTGAAGCGGGAGAAAAAGAAATCAGGACGAAGCTGCTTTACACTTGTGGCCTAAATGGAAAGTGGACCAGAAAATGTGGCCCACATGTAGCCTTGGGAAATGCTGAGAGGATTTTGAAATAAATAGAGGGCAAAAAAGGGCGCTCCTAACCCCCCTTTTCATGAAGAGAGCTCATGTGGGTAGAACCCTCTACCCTCAGCCTCCACACCATAAAATTAGATATATGAACTTTCCTTACAAGTTTTCCTTGTTATTTCATTCAAAAGCAAATCTAAAAACAGTGTACGTGATTTCCCTACAACAAAATCACAATGAAATAATTTCCAATCATGACTGTACTTGTCAAAAAAAGAGCTTCACAGCAACCCTACTGCCATCATATAAGGTGGCAGAACAGACTGAAAGATTTTCAGAACTTTTTCTTTTTTTCTTCCTCTTCTTCAGTATTCTTCTATATGGAGGGTGCAAATGACCAAAAAAGACAAGGAAGGGACTTTGGAAAAGATTTCTGAGGAAATGCTTGGGTTGGGAGGAGATTGTGTCTGTTAACGCCTCAACACATAAAAATTCTATGGAAGTTACATATGCCACTTGGTGGCTTGTCGTAACACAATATGCAACTAGCATTAACACCGCAACTGAGCATACATTCTCTGGTGATTTTCCACCTCTCCTTCTTTGGGAATTTGTTGGGAATGGTTCAGCTTCCATGCAATGGGCAAGCCAGTTGAAATATCTTGCTCTCCACAGAGCAGTGAGAAGAGTAATAAAAATTTCCTGTTCACCCCCTTTGGAGATGGGAACAATAAAGAGATAAAGTTACATCGCTCAGTTAGTGATATACTTTCAACCTTTAATCAATTAGTTTTCTAGAACTGGAACTTCAGAGACACAGCTAATCAAATTGTAACACAACCTCATGTGTTGAATCCCTAATTACATTGTATAATTTAGTTAATCTGGTTTGTTCTTCAAATATTAAAATACATGAGCTGTCTTTATGAAATTAAAATGATCAAACATACTTGATACAACCACTTTTAGAAATAGATTATGTCATTTTCTTCTATTATGCAATTGTGCCACCACTACATTTCATTTTAATTATTTTGAACTATGAATAAAAAGATTTCTCCCTTAACTTAATAGAGGCTAGAAAGAATTGAAAGTAAGCCAAGCAATGTTTAGTGGTTAAATACAGTTTTAAAATGAGGCTGATAAAATTCAGTTTCAAGGCAATTTGTGGCAAAACATTTTTTGCTTGAGGAAAACTTTAAATAAATCTCCAGCTGAACTTTATCCTACTATAAAGTATTCAGATAATTTCCCAATTGCAGCATTATATTATATGCTCTCAGAAGGTTCCATTAGTTGTGTGAACAATTTTATTTCTTCCTGGGAAAGACCCTAGAGAATATTCTGGAAAGATATAGATGTGTCTGTCATTTGTTACTAAAAACAATACAGAGTGTGGTATTAGCCTGTGAGAGCTCTGCGTCTGGTTAGATTTCTGGAAGGAGCTGTAGAAAAAAATCTAAAATAATCTTAACAAGAAAAAAAATGCTATGCATGCCTTTGGGTTATTCTAACAAGTTATCTTAAATTATACCTACTATCAAATTCAAGAGTTTTCAGTTAATGATCACAAATTATCTCCAAAATAATTTAGCTTTAAGGAACCTTAGCTTTGAATAGGTAAGTATTTGGAACTCATTAATTGTAATCAACTGCAAATGTTCAGTGGCATTTTCGTCTGCAGCAGCCCTTCAGTCAGAGCCAAGCTCAAGCAACACATATTCATAAATCAAAAAGAGATCATTAAGCATTGTTTTGACAGGGTTTTAACAGGACCTTTTCCAAACTTGATTTGCTCTCAAATAAATTTTTGACTGTTACATCAGCCCACATGGTGAAGGAGGCTATATATGTTTATATGCTTCTTTTCAGAGAAGATATTCATTATATAAGTGTAATAGCCTATGCCTCCTGCTTTCAAATGGTGTTATAGTCCCAGAAACCCTGCAGTTTATTAGAAATCTACAAGAGAGTCCTCAAAAATATGATGGCAGACAAGCTGCCCTAGAAGGCAGACTTCTTCCATCATGTTGCAGTCTTTGCTCACAATGGGCAGCCTTGGGAAAAATACTCAGACTTAATACAAGGTGTATTGCAGTTCATGTAGGGGTACTTGTGAGACTTAGGCCATTTCCGCACCAGGCTTCTGTAATGGTGCAGAGCGACCTCTCACGGAGGTCTTCTGCACCGTAGAGTGGACTGGCGTGGACTACTTTTTGTAGTTCCACACCAGAATCCACTCAGGAGCGGCCAGAACTAGCCGCGCGGCGTGTTTTTTAAAAGCCTCTTTTTTGCAGCTCCGTGCTGCTCCGTTGCCTGGCTCTGACACGGATTTGCAGGCATGCGCAAGTGCGTGCCTGCAGATCTGCTGGGGGTGGGCTTCCGGCTGGCGAGCTTCTCCGGTTGGTGGAGAGCCTCCACCAACCGGAAGCTGCCATTTGGGATGGTGGAGGACTACAGAGCAGCGAGCTCACACTGCTCTGCATGGCAACGGACTTACCCGGCTTCAGGTGAGCTCCGTTTTTGGGTGTTTTTGCTCGTCCCCCCCGCCCCATGCGGAAAGAGCCTTAATAAGACAACTTACTGTGTGTGCGAACTAATGTGTACCAAGACCATTCTCCCAAACAAGTTGCAACAAACAGGAACTGGTCATTATGAAAACTAATGTGAAATAAGTCTGTGAAAACAGAAAGCATGAAAACCAGTGATCTAGGTCATGTATTATGGCTATGTCAATTTATGGAAAATGCAGCAAATATATCCAAATGGAGTGCACACATTTCAACAACAGACATATCTTGCACCAGCCATGTATGTGCATGGGATAGCTACCAACTGTTGAGCCTTTGGAGAAAGGTTACTCATCACTTGGGTCAGGCAATATCTCCATGCCACAGCCACCTTTTACTCAGAATTAATAAGCCAGGAAAAAAAAACTGTGTACTGCACCCTCCTCTTCAAGCACTCTTCCTTAAGAACATTGAGAGAGAGGGACACAAAAAAAAATACAAAAAGCTGAGAAAGCCCTCTTTGGGTTCTCTATTGCATTGGTGGGCAGTGACAACAGACATTGGCCTAAATCCTATTGGTACTTCTGACTAGAGTAAACCCACTGAATCCTTTGGATTTAACTACATATTGACTTAGTAAGTCACAGAATTCCAGCCACTGTCAGCATCAATTAAAGTCTGAGAATGGGGGGAATCAGGAATACCTGTGGTTTTGTCTGAAGGGTATTTTCTATGTGTGATTTTACAAGGGTATTTGGAGCATCCTATTTTGATTTGTCTCCTTTTATTATATATACACACCGTACGCCATGAAGAACAGTTGGTTACTCCTGAGGTGGGAAGGGCAGGTATTAGGATACAGTTAGGTTGCAAGATTTTACTAATCCTTCTACTTTCCAATAATATTTGTTCACTGAAGAAATGTAAATATCAGCTATCTTAAAAGAAAGATACTCCAAATAATCCCTAGCTGTTTGAGAGTCTGAAGTGTTTCATAGTTTCCTGTTTTAATTTTAGTCAAACTAATTCATTTTTCCTAATTCATTTTTCATACATTAGACTAGATGGAGTGTTTGTCTTTTGTGAAATTAGCCCTGGTACTAAGCCAGTTGGGTAACTACATGGGTGTGAAACCTATCTGACCTCTATCCTCTGCTATCTTTTGAATTCTGACTAGCAGAAAATGGGCTACCTGTGCCTAGGAAAATTCTCCTTTCAGTGCTACACAAAAGTTTAGGAAAAACTATTTCTATCTGTCCATAGGCTTTTACAAATCTCTTCATGTTTCTAATCTGGGTCATAATATATCAGTGCGAAGTATTATTTCAATAAATACCCCACTAAGCACAGTCAAAGAAAGGAAATGTTGCCTTTTATCTGTGGTCTTCTAAGTTTACATGTATCACAATTCACAAAATAGTCTGAGTTTGCTGTGATGTGCAGCACTGATTCTTGGTATGAAGCCAAAGGGTAATGGAGCATGTTAAGTCAGACAGTACTTTGCTGCTTACTGTTCAGCTGTTGGCCATTGTCAGAACATTGGTTTTATCCTGAGGCCCATGGTTATCCATGGGTTTTTTATGCCTTTGTCAGTATGGCACTATTTTTATGTGTCAAACCCAGCTTGGAACCTATAGTATGCAAAGTTATGATCCATAAGAAATTACAGTACAAATATGCATCGGCTTGCCACCATTGCCAAGCTAAAAGTACAGTAAATGTGTGTGTCATGTCTAGTCAATGTTGAATCAATAGAGGCATATAACTGGAGGGAAGAACATAGAATTTAGAAAGTTCCTATTTTCACATCCACTTTAAAAACAATTACAGAAGCTTTGCAAATCATGTAATGCCAGACTAGCCCAATGTGCAAAAAGCAGAAGCTGGAATATTTTAGTTTAAATTCTTTCTCAACTGAAACCCTTGGGCAAGTCAGCTTTGTAGTCTTAGTTTTCCATCTGTATAATGAAGAAGAAAATTATCTGGCTCAAAGTTGTTGTTTTTTTAAAAATAAAATGAGGAAAAACTAGTTGTCCTAGGAGATCTGCTCCTACCACAGTATCACCACGTTGCAGAAACCATATCCAACTTCTTGCTTGGAACAGCATCTGTTTTCTACCAACAATGGGGCCTTCAAGGCAGCTAACAGCAGTTCATTTTAAAACCATACTGTCAATGACGCATGGATAGCACAGCTTATAACTTAGTATGGTGAGGGAGGAATAACAATTTCAAACAAAAATAGGAACAAAAATGAGAAGCAAAAAGTCTAGCACATTTTTACCAAGTATCAGAAAGTCATCAATAATAGCTCTAAGTGGGCCAACTTGTAGGACAGAGTTCCAAAAGCCTGAATGCCACAAAACAAACAGCCTGTTCTACATACCCATTAGCAAAGCCTCTATCAGTGGCAGGATACAAAACAGAGCCAAAGATCTGAGCAGATGGGCAGACCATGTGCGAAGATATTTCTAGTTCCAAACTATTGAAGATTTCAAAACTAAAGGCCAGGGCTATAGATCCTATAGTTATATCCAGTGAATCAATGGGAAGTTAATAAGTCCATACTTGCAAAAGTTCCATTGATACAGGGATCTACTCTACTTGGGACTAACACATTTAGAGCAACCACTCTGGATTAGTTTTAAAAACAAACTTTGTTGCTGTTGGGTACCTTCAAATCACCTCAGATGTATGGTAATCCTATCCGAATGTTTTCTTAGCAATATTTATTCAGAGGAAGTTTGATATTAGTTTCTTTTTAGGCTAAGGGAACATGACTTGCCCAAGGCCACCTAATGAGTTTCTATGACTAAGTGGGGATTTGTACCCCAATCTCCTGGAGTCCTAGTCTGACATCAAACCACTCAACCATACTGGCAATAAAACCATACTGTTCAACAATATAGTTACATACTGAGGTGGACCAGCAGGAATTTGGTCTCACATGAATTAAGTGTCAGCTTGTCCACTCACTTCCATTTACCAGTTTGGAATTTAAACCTTCATTATTATCCCAACATTTGATGAAAATGAAATGCATAAATGGAAGCATCAGAATTTTGAGTTCACCCATCCCCTACCCTCTCTGAACATGTTTGTTTATCATTTTAATTGCTTTCACAGCATCTGAACTAAAAAAAAATCTCAATGTTGCCCCACAAGGTGACTGAATATAAGACTGGTCATTTGAATTGGGTTGCAAGGTACAAGCTCTCTGTAGGTATAGATAGAAAATGCAGTGATCCTATCCTCTATTCATACTCATCTTGGTAAAAAAAATTACTTAGTTACTCACCCACACTGTATTCAGGATATCCCTGGTAGCAAGTTACTGTTCTGAAATGTGTGTCTCCAGAAAATACAAACACAAAGGGCTTCTCTGCACTACACTATTTAGTGCTATTATTCCACTTTCAACATCCTGTGGAATTCTGGAGTTTGTAGTTTATGGAGGCCAAAGAGCTCTCTGGCTGAGAAGTCTAAACGCCCCTCCCTAAACTACAAACCCCAGAATTCCACAGGATGCTGAAAGTGGAATAATAGCACTATAACAGTGTAGTGTGGAAAGACCTTAAGGGCTGACTTAGTCCAAACCTTATATTATCAAAGCTAGAGGATGTGTTCCCATGAGGACACCCAAATCCCTAATGCTTTTCCAGCTGTTTCTTCTGCAACTGGTTTGGATTTGCATTGCACTCTTCCACGACCAAACTTATCTGGTTGGCTCCTGTACAACCCATATAACTCTAAGCAGCTTCAGGAGGAGTGGCCATAAAATTGGAGGTTCATTCACTGTTCTCAAAGCTAGAGTTCCACAGGATAGGATTGCTTTGAGCAGGAAAGGCCAGTGGATCTATTGCCTTGAGGGCAGTGAATGAACCCCCAGATTTAGCAGGATATCTAGGATTGCAGGAGGACAACAGGAAGTCTAGGACTGAGCTCAAGGTGAGCAAGGTGTGTTTATGATGTCCCCCAGGACAATTTTAGACTCCCAAGTTCCCTCCAATACCTACACCAAACTGGCAAAAATGATTTGTTGTTAAAGTAAAAGTTATCTCCTGAGCATAAAGCAGCCCAGGAACCACAAAAACAAATTGAAATGGGGGACATTTAGATCTTCACAAAACATATAAACATTGAGATAGGACATGGTGAGACAGTAGCATTCTGATGCCTTCAGGGACCCAATGGCAATTATCAACCTCTACTCCAAAGGAAAAAGCAAAGACTACATTGCATCCACTGTAGAATAGGCACTCACCTGTTGCTCATTCCATCCTTAATCAAGCAGAAGCCTGTGTTGTTTGTTTCCTGAATGAGAGAACAAGTGTGCTAAATTGTTTGGATGTGTGTTTTCATAGTGACTGTGAGAAGAAATTTCATAAAAATACTGAATATCATGGGAACCAAGACAGGATGCAATTGTCCATGGAATTTCACAAGCCAACAGAAATGTGGCTAGTTAGTGGTTCCTTTCTACCACCCTCTGGTCTCCATGACAGACTGGAACCTGTTGCAAAACTGTACCTACCAAATCTACTTGAAAAAGACAATTCAGAAAGATATTGTGATTTCAAAAGCTGGGATCCACTTAGCTTCAGGAACTCTGAGTACACAGAGCTCACACTGAAGTCTAGAGGAAAGTAGAGAAAGCATAACTGTCCATACTGAAATTATAAAAACTGTGTAAAAATGTAGAAAGAAAAGAAAAGAAAAACCCGTGAACAATAGGAACAATTGTAATGGTATATTGTTACACAAAATACTTTCTAATGAATTGATTCACAATGAAATTCTCCACATGTCTACTCAGAAGTAAGCCTCACTGAGTTCAAGAGTAGTCCCTCAGATGGCACATACAATGCCATCTATTGCCTGTGTAATATAGGCTCAGTGCTACACAAAAGGAAGCAATGCAAGAAATGAATGTTTTCTGGCTCTCTTTCCTCCAGTTATTATTACACAGGCAGGGTATTTATACTGACCATGCTAGCAGGTGATTTATTATTTTGTTTCTGGAAAAGCAGACAGCTGAAAAGGGGTTTTGAAATGGAAATTGTGACATTTACTGAGTAATAATCTTACACCGCCATTTACAGGAAGCAGGTGGTGGCTGTTTACCACTGCAGACAGATGGAAGTCCTGCAGTGGAGTTATATATTTTTTTCTGTTAGATAAATTAGCTTAAATAATTCGGCTCTTTTTCTGCCTGATTTGTTCATTATGCAAACTTAGACATGAAAATACTGTTTTTCTACGGAGCAAAATATAGTTTCCTGAGTAATAATTTTAAACCTTTTGTGAGTGAGAATAATTTTTATATAGACGATGTGGTTTTTTTAAAAAAAAACAAACTAGTAAGTGTACATGGACAGTGGTGTTGTATATAACAGAAGAAATCTCTTCCTGCCACACTTATTTTATATCTAGAAGAGCCGTTCTCAATTATTGTTTTGGTTATGGCCTCCTTAGGAGCTCTTCTCAGGTTCCAGGCCCCTCCTGTCAAACAGATAGACAGACAGAAAATCATTTGGTACTGAACACCAAGAAAACTTGAACATTCCAATATCCTAGACAAAACCTTTAAAAAGACTGTATGAAATTAAACATCTATCAGGCCTAATGATATCCTTGGCCCTTTCCACATGTGGAGGGGGAAACGGGGGAAAACACGCCGAAACAGAGCTTACCGGCAGCCGGGTAAGTCCATCGCCATGCGGAGCAGCGCGAACTTGCTGCTCCGCACTCCTCTGGCGTCCAAAATGGTGGCTTCCAGCTGGCGGAGGCTCTCCACCAACTGGAGAAGCTCGCCAGCCAGAAGCCCGCCTCCGGCAGATCTGCAGGCATGCACTAGTGCGTGCCTGCAAATCTGCACTGGAGCGCGGCGACGGAGCTGCAAGGGGCTGCGCGCTCCGTGCTTTTTAAAAACCTCTGAAAAGAGGTTTTTAAAAAACACGCGGCGCCGTCAGTTCCGGTCGCTTCAGAGCTGATTGAGGTGCAGAACTAGGAAAAGTAGTCCACCCCAATCCACTCCAGGTGCAGACGACCTCCGTGGGAGGTCGCTCTACACCATTTTAATACCCCAGTGTAGAAAGGGCCCTTGAGTTTGCTACTTTTCTGTAAGTTGCAGGATATCAGGCTCCAAATCAGACGACAAGAGTTGGAGGTCACCTCTTGTTGTGATATCAAGCTACAGGACTAGGAAATATATCACAAAAGCTTCAACTTTTGGGGATTTTAGCCCTTAAATCAAGATGGAAGACAATCTTAAGCAATTAATTTACTGGGAGCATTGAAATCAAATTATGTGTTGGAGATATATCATAAACAGGAGGGAAACTATTGACTCCAATTAAAGTTGCTGCTTGTGTACTTCATCAGTTCAGTGACTAGGGCCCTTGTAAACCTTTGGGCTTTCCTTCTCACAGTTTTCAATCTGTGACTCCCTTCAAATGTGACAGGGCTCCCTTGGGAAGCATATGGACACCACTGCAAATGTATGGTCCAGAATACATGTAACAAGTGAGCAAGGAAACATGTTGCTTTTACCTCTCTCCAAAGCTTGGAAAATTAGTTACTAAAAATAATATGCTACTCACTGCAAGCCCTCCAAAAGTAATTCATTACTGCTGTACACCTTGTATAGTTACTCATAGCACTGCTCGTATTCATAGCACCTTTTTTTATTCTTTTTGAGAGAGAAAAATCCGATCTGAGAAAGAAAATGGCCTAAAATTTGGAGGGGGGGGGAATCTACTCAAAATGAACCTTGAAAGCAGAGGCAGAAAATTGGCCTTTATAGCTGCCAGTTGTTCATACCCAGTTCTATGGCTTTATCAGTTGCAGCCCATGGAATATTACCTCAGCAATAAAAACTAAGGTGATTGCCTGAAACTACACAAAATAACATAGTCATCAAATAGCACACTGTCTGCACAAATACATTCACCCTACACAGTCTTCCCCATAGAAAGCAATTGCTTAAGATTACTCTTCTTTTACTCTCCAAGCATATATAATTTTTCTTTGCTATCATAATTCCTATAAAGGCCAATTGATTAGACATGAGAATGTTTGTTTGTCTTATTTGAAGAGTTTTTCTCCTTTTTATAATAACACATATGAAACCAGCTGAGCACCTTTTCAGGTGATTGATACAGCATGCATAGAAGCTGCAGGTGTTGTTCACTTATTGTACTGGATCCTGAAAACTCCTCTAAATTTAGGCCATTTTCTTTAAGACCGTTGACAAGTCTCCCATGATATTCCTGCAGGCAAGCTGGTGAATTGTGGGCTAGACCATACTACTCTTAAGTTGTTTCATAATTGTTTGACCAACCAAACTCAGAGAGTACTCACTAATGGTTGTTCTACATCCTGGAAAGAAGTGATTGCTTAAATGTCTCAGGGTTCTGCCCTGAGACAAGTGTTTTTCAACATCTTTATAAATGATATCAGAGACGGGGACAGCTAGTACTCCAAAGAATGGGATCAGAATGCTTAATCACCTTGATGGATTGGTGAGCTGGGCTAAAACTGAAAAAAGAAAAAAAGAAAGAAGGAAAGAAAGAGAAGCAAGCAAGCAAGCAAGCTGAATAAATGTCAGGTGATACATCTAGAGAGAGGGAAAAAATGAAGTGCACAAAGATAGCATTGATACCTAGCTTGAAAGCAGTACATGTGAAAATCCAGGGCTCCTGGTACACCAGAAGCTAAACATGAGTCAATAGTGTAAAGCAGTGGCAAAAAAAAAAAAAAAACCACCACCACCCCCACACACACAAAAAAATATCCAATGCAATTCTAGGCTGCATCCATAGGAACAGAAAGTCCAGATCAAGGGGAGTAGTAGTTATCACGGATAGGTGTTTTGTGTGATGTGGTGTGTGGGGAGAGGGTACAACAGGAAAGGAGGGTTTACTTGGGCTAGCTTAGGGCACAGACAAACCAGGCTGGCTTTCTTTTTTTCCTCACTGAAGTAGCAGTGCTACTTTTAATCTGATTATCACACCCTGGCTCCCTGCCCACACTTAATCACAACCCCGCTTTCCCTAAAACCCACAACCTTTGTGGAAAAGGGCAAATCTTACTAATGGTTACTCCAAAAAGGAATTGACAACCTGTGGTAGTGTGTTATTAAAATAAAACTGAAGAAAGTACTCTATGGAGGCTGTACTTATTGAAAATAGAATGAAATCTTTATTAAAAGAACCAACAAGGGAAAAGGTATTGTGGATTCAAACAAAATAACACTTTCTCACAGATATTTAGCTATTCTCTTCAAAACACCTCAGTGTTTCCTCAACGGAGCTTTCAAACGCATCCCTTTGGCTCTCCCAGCACAAAGATCTGTTTCCTTTCAACTCAGGGTTCCACTCTCTGACCCTTGAAGAGGTAGCTTACCCCACACGAGGCTTCTGAGAAGCTAACCCTCTCCCAGAAAAACCCCTTTTGACTTACTGGAAGCTCTGACATTGGCCATTTCCGCATGGGCTAATAGAAACGGTGCAGAGTGTCCTCCAGGGAGAACGTCTGCACCTGGGAGCAGACTGGGTCGGACCTACTTAACATAGATCCGCACCTCAGCCCGCTCCGGAATGACCCCAAGTGGTAGTCAGGCATGCTTTTGAAAGACAGCTTAAAACAGGTCTTTCAAAAGCACGGAGCGTGCTATTCCGTGCCCGCTTTCTGGTGCAGATTTGCAGGCTCGCATCAGTGCGAGCCTGCAATCTGCCAGGGGCGGGCTTTAGGCTGGCAAGCTTCAGTGGTTGGTCAAGACCCTCAACCACCCGGAAGCCGCCATTTTTGTCCCCAGAGCAGTGCGGAGTGACGAGCACGCACTGCTCCAGAGCAGCTCAGACTGAACCGGGGAGCCAAGAAGTCTGGGAAGTAGCAGCATGGGGCGATTCCCTCACCCCATGCGGAAATGGCCATTGTCTCTATGAAACTCACTGAAGGATTACAACAGATCCTAACCCATACTACCAGTATATATGCTATCGACTGTCCCCCCCATAGCCCCTCCCTCTGGCTAGGGCTGAGTTCTTTGTGGTCAGAGAGCCAATCTGATTACATCCCCCTCAGTTACTAGGCTGCTCTGCTAGCCACACTTCCAGGCTCTGTCACAGTACTACCACTCTATTCTGCTTTGGTCACAGCACTTCTGAAAAACTGCATCTAGTTCTGGGCTCCACAGCTTAAGAAGAATATTGACAAGCTGGCACATGTCCAGAGAAGGCATGATCAAAGGTCTGGAAACCAAGCCTTATGAGGAATTTCTTAGGGACTTGGGTATTTTTAGCTTAGAGAAGAAAATACTGAGATGTTTCATGATATAGACATCTTTAAATGAAAGAATATAACATAGAAGATTGAGCATGCTTGTTTTCAATCCCTATGTCTAGAACATAGACATATGCATTCAAACTGCAAGAAAGGAGACTCCACTAAACTTTAGAAAGAATGTCTTCGCAGTAAGAACAGTAGAATATGCCTCCTTGAAGGGTGGTAGATTTTCTGGCCCTTTCTGCATGGGGTTATTACCACAGGTTACTGCGTTGTAGCACTGAACTGTTCTGTAGGTGGGAGCGAATTAGCTTCACTTTATATTCTGTCGTTCTGCACAGGATCCCATGATAATGTGCTGCCATGTGGTAGGAAAGCACGCTATTTGAAAACCGAAAAAAAATCCGAATCAGATTTTACATTGAAGCAAATTTGGATTTTCACAGTGATGCAAAAACATACATTCACACGAATGTGTATTAGTGGGCAGCGGTGGGCAGGCTGTGGGAATGGGAAGTAGTACATAAGGTATTTGCCAGTATTAGGTGTGCTGGTGTAAGACATGCTATATTTTCAGGCTGCATTCTTTAGGGAAAAAAATTTTTAGTACCCCCCCCCATTCCATTGTCAGCGCTCACTGGCCACCCTCTCCTGCACCTCTCCAGGCCCACTCGCCACCCCCACACACCTCTGTATGCATGCTTACCATCCCCATGCACTTGTCCATGCCTACTCACCACCCCCATGCTCTCGCCATTCCCACGCATCTCTCCATGCACACTCGCTACCCCCATGCACCCCTCCACACCCAATTGTCACCTGCACGCACCCCTCTGTGCACACTTGCCAGCCCCATGCACCTCTCTGTGCCCAATAACCACTCCCACACAGCTCTCCATGTGCTCGCCACCCCCATGTATCTCTTCGATCGGGCTGGGAGGGGTGTGCGTGGGTGGCAATCAGGCTCAGAGAAGTGTGTGTGAATGGCAAGCATGTGCAGAGAAGTGTGGGGGGCTGGTGAGTGTGTGCAGAGAGGTGCGTGGGGGTGGCAATCAGGCTGGGAGAGATATGTGTGGGTGGCGATCAGGCACAGAGAGTGGGTGAGGCGAGTGAAAGTATTCACACTCCGTTTTCAGGAGGCATTTTGGGGGGGAAGTGCCTCTCATATGCCGGCAAATAGGGTAGTAGGTACCTATGTAGGTACGTACAAACATACCAACCCAAAGGACCAAAAAAAAAAAAAATTCAGCCAATCACAGCCACCGGGGCAGGGTGGGGGGAGTGGCCAAGAAAAGAGGTAGTGCGGATACATGAACTCACACTCCTCTGCAGGAAAACGAATCAAAACGAGGGGCTGTGCAGAAAACAATCAGGGAAAACAGTGTTATTTGAATATGGTAAGAACCAGTGAGAACCACTTCTCGCACCTTGTGTGGAAAGGGCCTCTATCTGTGGAGTCCTTAAACAGAGGTTGGTTGGGTATCTTTTTTACAAGTGCAAAAAGTGCCATCTACTCCTGCATGGCAGGGTTGGACTAGATGGCCCTGGAGGCCTCTTCGAACTCCAAGAATCTATGATTCCAAATAAAATACTTCTGCTGTGAGAGTATCCTCTAAATGAAATACTGATGTTGTGTAACATTTCTCCTTGGGTCAGCCTATTCTTATTAGGAAATGTGCTTCTTGTCAGATAGAGCATTCATTGCAGTCTGAAGTACTTTTAGAATATGGCTGCAAAGAGGTCTTAAGCATATGTGGGTGTAGCTTCCCATCTTGAGTGCTCACAGTTTTCTGTATGACAATTCTCATCTTTCTTTTTCATCAACTGTGGTGACCAGTAATGGAAGTGGTACTCCAGCAGCATTTGCTGGTCTGAAGTGGTGAACTGCTGATCTGTTGGATCATGCCAATGACATCACATATGACCAGAAATACAATTTCTTTACTTTTATGGCCCCATGCATCCCCAACGATTGGCATGGTTTGATTGGAAATATTATTTAATTGGCACTATTAATTGGAGTTGATATTAATTATACCTCAGGTGATGGGAAGGTCAAGCAGGAAGAAGCAGATTACTGACTGCAGGTCAGCCACACCCACTTGTTAGGCAGAAACCAAGTCATGTTCAGGCTAATAGCACAGACCCTCTTGAAACAATAGGCTTAAAGATAATCAGCTGGACATCTCAGACCAGAAAGGGGAAATTCCCACCAAATTACGATTGCCTTAACTCTGACCCTGAACACTTGGACATTTCACTATTGTTTTCCCCACCTTTTCACAATACTGAGCTATTACGACAGCCATTATCCTTTTGTGGCCTAAACACTAAGACAATTATGTTACCCCACTGGCATACCCCTTCCCGGGAAAATATAAAATTAATATGAAATATGCCCGCCATGCCATGCCAGAGAGATTGCCCTCTCCCAGAAAAACCCCTTTTCACTTACTGGAAGCTCTGACATTGGCCATTTCCGCACGGGCTAATAGAAACGGTGCAGAGTGTCCTCCAGGGAGGACGTCTGCACCTGGGAGCGGACTGGGTCGGACCTACTTAACATAGATCTGCACCTCAGCCCACTCTGGAACGACCCCAAGTGGTAGTCAAGCGTGCTTTTGAAAGACCGCTTAAAACAGGTCTTTCAAAAGCACGGATCATGCTATTCCGTGCCTGCTCTCCGGCGCAGCACTGAATGTGCTGCACCCCAAATTAGTGAGGCATGGTAATCCCACTCTTGACACCATCTGTTTGACTGGGTGTGATGGGGGGGAACACCATTCCAAAGTATGGAAGGACATTCCTCTTTCCATAGGGGCGTTCCGGTCCAATGTGGAGGCTTGTGAGAGTTGGGGAGAAGATGAAGGACTTTTGGGCATCGGCTTCCTCTGAGGTAACAAGCTCACAGTGGACTACGTGAATGGTCGCCTATGGAAACTAGATCAGGTTCCCCCTGAGATCTCAGCTGTCCATCGTTGAGCAGCCATCAAGCCCCTTGCCCCAGCACACAACATGACTAGCAACCCCTGGGTGCAGGATTTCTCCGAGGTATGGATCCAGGATAAGATAGAGTGTGGGAAGGTAAAAGATGCTTGTGTCCTGATTGAAAGTAAAGATCTGCCACCCCAGAAGCAGTATAAGTACCCTGCCAAGGCAGAGGAAGGCATAGGGAGGACCATCGAGGGGCTCCTCCAGTGGGACGTTGTCACCCCTATGCAATCCATCTGCAATGCACCCTTATGGCCCGTCTTGAAGGCAGATGGAAAAACCTGGAGGATGATGGTGGACTTCAGGGCTCTGAATGCCACCATTCCCCCAGTGGTCCCAGTAGTTGCAAAATATGATGAGACCCTGCCCACCATTGCTGCCAGTGCCAGATATTATAGCGTAGTGGATTAGGCCAATGCGTTCCACTCCATACTGCTGCATGAAGCGTGCTAGTATAAATTTGCCTTCATGTTTAGAGGGCAACAGTATGTCTTCAAGTGGACCCCCTAGGGATTCCATTTGAGTCCCAGGATCTGCCATGCACACATGGTCAAGATGTGGGATAGGCAGCAGCCAGCCTCACGATCCCATGTCTTGTCCTATGTGGACGACATACTGGTACACTCCAACTCGGAAAAGAAGACTACGGATGTCACCCAAGAGGCTTTGAGACTCTCGAGGGACGCTGGTTTCAAGGCCAACCAGGAGAAGGCCCAGCTAGTCTCCACTGAAGTCAAATGCTTGGGAGCTGAAGGTCACATTCCAGACTCCCAGCAAGCAGAGGTAATCTCCAAACTGCTGGCACCTACTGATGTGCACTCCCTGCTTTCACTCCTGGGCATGTTCAATTTTTCTCAAGACTTCATTGAGTCTTTTGCCGCCAAGGCAAGACCTCTGTACGCTCTCTTGAAAAAGTCTCTCACCTTTCTGAACACCATGCTCTCCATTTGATTCCCAAACAAGAACTGTCCTTAGGTCCCCAACTAAGCCACCCCTCTGCTGCTTTCTGGACTGGTAATTATCACCTCATCTCTGAAAGTCCTCTATCACACTTTCCTCTCTTTTCCTTTGGTTAGTCCTTGTGTGAGTGTTTGGATCTTTGCATGCTTGTGTGAATTTCTTTCAATAAAACACACTTTATTTTACATTTGGAATCTGTGGCTGGTTCTTTCCTGCAAAGACTCCATAAACTTTGATGGAAAGATCTTGTTAAGTTAGCCCCCTCTTGCAGGCCTCCTAATTTTGAACTAATTAATTCCCCACTGTCATATGGAGGTACTGGCATTGAGGATGGGCCCCTAAGTCACCCATGTTTTGCTGTAAGAACCCCTCCTCCCACAAAGTCATCTGATGATCATATCTCTATGAACAAGATTAGGAATAAAGACTCCTTCCTCATTTTCACCCAAGTTGTGAGTACTGAGGCTTTATATTGAGATTTCAGCTCAAGCACACAGAACTTATCAAGCTCAAGATGTTGTTGGGTTATGACACCGTCATGCCTGTCTACTGATATGTAGCACATTTGATTGTTGCATTTGTATTAATGTTTTGGCCAATTCATTTAACCAAACGTCTGGCTTCCCTGCCTCAGAGCAACCCATCAACCTCAAGATGTTGTTGAGTTCTAAGCCCCATCATGCCTGTCCACTGATCACGATAGCAGGGACTGAAAGGGATTTGTGTCCAGTAACACAAAGAAAAGCACAGGTTTTCCCACCTTTACTTTAGCTGGACATGCCACCCAGGTCACTTAAGAACTCATTCTATTCCTCTTTTTGGATCCCTTCCTATCTCTCTTCTTTGTCATTGTATCACCATCCATCATTTTAATAAGCATGTCTATCTTCCTCGTGGACAAAGCTGCTGCCCCTGCTGTGTCAAAGCAACCTGCTTTTATATTAGATGTGGAATGGATATGACACGTATCACTATTTAATTAAGGCTCTTACGGAATTATCTCCCACATAGCCTAAAATGTGGTAGGAGGAGTATGCTCTGATCATTCAGATATGATCTTACAGCCAGTTGTAGAACTCATGTATTTTACATCATGATAAATTATTAAACATGTTAAACAATGTGAATTTATAAAAATGTAAGAGGGGACTCCAAAGATTAATTTGTTATTAATTGCACTTCTGCCATTGTCATGTGATTAAATACTACTATTTGGCATTTGTAACATTCTCAAAGTGTTCAGAATTTTAGTCTAATTAATATTTTATATTAATTGTCATTACTTATTTTGAATAGCTTGGTTTCAGACAATTGTGGTAAAACAACCTTCAGCTTCTTTTTTCTGAAATGTGGATAGCCACCATTTACAGCACCAATCTGTTCATTTATTGGTTTTGAACATGAAACACAGTTTTTGCAGACTCAGGTGGCTAAAAAAACTCTATTTAAAATAACAATGTAATAACAACATGCAATGTTGTGCATTTTAAGAAAAGAGAGAGAGAGAGATGAGAACTTTGTTGCCATTAAACATTTATGCCACAATTCTGGGAAGTCTGCAGCAACGGTGGATTAGGAGTAACATAAAACCACTGTTCAGTAGACCATTTTGTGCATAGTAAGCATTCAACTTGTATTAGTGATGGTAATAAGAGATGAGGAAAAAGGCACAGAGAGTGTAACAGATCAAGTTATTTCAGTAACTAAATAAGATACCCACAAACCTGCCAGGAATTGCTAGCCACCTCTTCATATGGTAACAAGCTTAGTAGTAGTCATTCATGTTATCTCCATGGCTTAGGCAATCACAAGCAAGACATGAGTTCAATTTGATTTTCCCATTCATGTCCCCAAGCAACTGATGTAGATAGTGAAAGGGGTAAGCAGAGATTAGTCTGAAGGCAAGCCAAGTCAACAGATAAAGAGCAGTCTTACCACTTTAAGTAGCAATCAAGGATCAGTCAGAGGAGTCCAAAGAGCACATCAGGATCAGAAAGGCAAGGGAGTCAGGAACAAGATAATACAAACAAGAAGAACTAAGGTGAAACCAACAAAGTCATGTCTCTACCCTCAATGTTTTATAGCCAGCATTTGGTGAAGTACAGCTGATGCTGATTAGACAGGCTTCTGTTTTGTTAGGCTTTCTTGAATCCTGGGACTCCTTCACAGGTGGTCTCTTTGCAGCTGTTGTTCATCTCAGGATCTTTCATACAGGTGAGTGGCTTGGCACCTGGGTCCTCTTCCTTCTGGAAGTGATGAGTGAAGGCCTCTGCTGGAGGATCCTAGCTCTGCATCTTCCTTCAATGGCTTCAGAGGTAGGGTTGCCATACCTCCAGAACACCCAGGTTTTAACTAGATTTTAGCCAAGCCATCCAGTGCCTGTTTGGACCATCATTTGAACCAGATCCCAACTTTTTTTGAAAAAGGGGGGAAGTCTTTAGTCCTTCTAGGAGCTAAGATATGGGGCAAAATATCTAAAGCACTCTTCTGTCAAATTTTTTTGCAAGAAACAAGTCTCTCTGGAATTTTGAGCAAGAGGGAAGTAAGAATAAGTGGTATGAGTCCAAGAAGCAAATAAGAGGTGCATTGGGAAGGTACAAGATGAGGCAAGTGAAGGAATAGAAGAGATGAGTTAGCAAGCAGAGTAGGGAGTGGAGTGCAAAAAACAAGAAAGGAGGCATTACAACAGTGCAGAGTGATGTGAGGTAGGGAGTAGGAGAAATGAGAGAGTGAGCAGTTCCATGCAAAAAGAAAGGGAGAGATTCATGCAATGGTGTGAGACAGAGGCATATCTAGGGTGGGGCAAATAGGGTACATTTCCTGGGTGCCAATGCTGGTGGGGGTGAGGATGGGGTAAGAAGGTAGGAGTGCAACTTCTATGCTTGCCCTAGGCACTGTTTGTACTAGATACACCACTGGTGTGAGATGAGGAAAGTAATGGAGCATGACATATAGGAGAGTGAGAAGTGTTAGAGACAGAGTACAAGAACTGAGCAAGAGGTACACTGTGACAGCACAAAGTAAGGCAAAGGAAGGGACAGCAAGTGGTGTGAGTGGCAGAGTGCAAAAAACAAGCAAGGGGTGCACCACAAGGGTATAAGGTGAGTCAAGGAAGGGAACACAAGAGGTAGAGAGTGAGCAGAACAAAGTGAGGGGCAAGGGGATGAGGTGAAGTTAGGGAGAGAGTAGGAAAGATAGTAGAACGAGATTTGTGAGTGACAGAAACAAGAAGCAAAGGGGGTGAGGGTGCCGATGAAGCAATGGAGAGAGTAGGAGGAAAAGAGGAATGAAGCAAAGGAGGAGGAGGAGAAAAGGAAGGTGAGAAGTGCAGTGGCAGTATTCAAGAAGCAAAAAAGGTAGTCATAATGAGGGAAATATGCAAGAGGGGGAGATCACAAGATGGCCTCCACTCAGCCTAGCTGAGTCTTCACTGACCAGCAGTTCTCCACCATCACCACAAAAGGAGCTATCCAGGATGGTGCTGCTATGATTGGGTACTCAAAGAGCACCAGCCAGTGGGAGGGAGATGAGGACATGGTGAGTGTGGTGTCAGAGATGGCCCTGTGATGGAAACAGCAAGAGCTCCTGCAGCCGCTATGACAGCTGCAGTGCCTGTGAGATGCTGAAGAGTATGAAATAGGAAGGAGTAGAAGAAACAGGTCAATTCCTGATTGGGTGGTTCCTACACCCAGGGTGATGGTGTTGTTATGTGCCTTCAAGTTATTTTCAATTTATGGAGACTCCACAAATCAGATGAGAAAATGTGACAAGGTGTAAACTCTGCATCCTTGTGAGTGCGAGCAATAGTCCTCTAGCACAGCTAATAGGAAATAAATGCCACAGCCATAAATGGAAGAGGCTACAGCCATTAAGGTTATTAGTCAATGCTGAAACACTACAAAATTTGAGAAAAATCCAGGAAAAATTGTTTAAGAATATTGTAATTCTGTAGTGGATACTGTGTATGTGAAACTGCAGCCAAGAGGATGTTGTAAAGAGTTGTCCCCCAGTATGGTTCAAGAGTGATCTCCTTTTCAGGTGAGTGACCTCACAAATAAGGTGCAAAACACAAAAGTAAAGGTCAAATTATAAAGTATGAGTAGAATCTGTGAGCATGGCTTAATAGTCGCAAAATTCTGATCCTATGTTTGGAGTATATGATGTTGATCGAGATGTCTTACTTGAAATCCTACTGCAAGCTTGATTGAAAACTGCAGGGCACTTTCATTTGTGATTTCTGCATGATTCTCAATGAAGGGCACTGGCATTTAAAGAGGACAAAGCTTGTTTCTTGACCCAATGTGCAATATGAGTGAATGAGAAAACAGATTAGGAACTCACAGGGCTTCAGCCACAACACTGGTAATAAGAACTATTTGGAAATGGTCTTCTAATCCATGAAAATATAGTTGGCCCTCCACATCCACTAGGGTTAGAGGCACATGAGCCCACAAAAGAGGAAAATCCACAAATATCAAAATGTGAGTGTGCATGTCTATGGGAAGGGAAGTGAGGCATGGGGGGGTGAGAGGGCACCCAGGGTCTAAATCAGGTCAGGGAAAGGAGACAGAAAGGGGGTAGGTTGGCATGGTGGCCCTATACTTCCTCTCTCTTGCCCTTCTTCTTCCTTGAATGTGGGAGCGGGGCATCAGGAGAGGACTTGTGGTGCTGAGGAATTGAGCTGCAAGTTATCCTTAGCTGGCCAGGCAGCAGCTGATGGAGGAGGAAGAAGAACAGAGGTGGGTTTTCCAAGGGCTGCATGGCCTAATTGGAGCTGTCAAAAGGGTAGATTTTCCCAGAAAAGAAGCACTTGAGGTGAGCGGAGGGGTAGGAGAAACTAATAAAAGAGCCAAAAAGAGAAATAAATGTAGAACTTAACATAAATATTGTTTATGTATGGTATAGAAATCCCTTTGTCAATGCAGATGCCTACTGACAATAGCAACAGATGTTACAAATTCTACTATAGAGAAAGTTCAACAGACCAGAGAAGAGCCACAGAAGCAAAGAAGCTTTTGTTTCTTTTGCAGATTTTCTCCTTCAGTATGAGAAAGTCAAGAGAGAAGAGGGCGGTACCGAATGATGCAAGCCTCCTTCTAATCGAGAATAGGCAAATGGCTGTCAAGTGTCCAGGGGTTGCCTGCACTTACCTCATTTCCTGTTTCTCAGAGCTTGGCCCACCCTTTCATTCAAATCCTAAAGTGACTGGATATTTGGGGCCTCATGCCAACAAACGGAGGGGCAGAAATAGCCTTTAAACAGCTAATCATACACCTTGGAAGGTTCAAGGGAAACATGGATAGAATCATAGAGCTGTAAGAGACGCTTGAATCCAATCTCTGCCACACAGGAATACACAATCAAAGCATTCCTGATTGACGTCCATCCAGCCTATGTTTAAAAACTTCCAAAGAAGGAGACTCCAAGACATCATATTCCACTGTCAAACTTCTCTTACCATCAGGAAGTTCTTTCTAATGTGAAAGTGGAATCTCTTTTCCTGTAGTTTGAAGCTACTGCTCCATGTCCTAATCTCTGAAGCATCCAACATTGCACAGATGGAAAATGGGAAATGTGTGGCCAAGCCACATCAGACTTTGGTCAAGATGGCAACAGTTATTAATAAGGAAGAACACATACCACCTAAAAGAGTCTGGAGGAGTTTTATTTTGCCTTAGTCTACTTGGAAGGGCAAGATTCCTCCCCTGTCCCCCCTCCCCCCTGCTTTGAATTCACTTTGCAGCAATTGGATTGAGCTGAAAACAAATCAAATTGGACATCAGGCACTGCAATACTATGTGCCTTGTCAAAAAATTCTGCACTCAGAAGCACTATTTTTTTAAAAAAACATTTTCTCTATCAAAATATGATGTTTTTTAAATAAAAAATACAGAGAAAGGGGAAAGAGAAAGAAGAAGAAACAGAATGGTAAAATTGGGAATTTGTAGGACATGAATATGGCCTGGACATATACATTAATATAAGCCAACTGTATGTTCAAAAATACCATTTTTTTGAAGCTGATGTCTGCAAAATAGATACTCATAGGTAGCTAAAACTGTAAGTTCTTCTGACCATTGAATAATGGATGGATGGTCAACATTTATCTTTCTGAACTTGGTGCATAAGTCTTTTAGCAAATGTAAAGGCTTATAGAAGCTCAGTCAAGATTCCAAGCCAAAGAACTTCTTAAGAAAGTGGTATTCAACTCATAATGCAACTGATTACTAAATTGCATGAAAAATTCATATTCAGAACCAAATGATGACACATTTTAGGGATAACACTAATTAGATGGGGTAGCAAAATATTGTGACAGAAGATCTTATAGCAGTGAAGGATCCAGAATTATTGGGAATTACAAGAAAATGTCAAAGCAAAGAAGTTCCTTAGTGGAATCCCACTCAGACTATTCTGGCAATGTTTGCTGATTCTTTCATCCTTCTGTAAACCCTAACATCATTTCTCCCAGGCGTCTGGACTTGAATTTCTGAAGGAATAGGGGTTGCGGAGGAAGGGATATTCAGTGAAAATTGCCTCCTTCCTATTGTGCCAGCAGAAATTACCCACATTTGAGGATAGAAGGAGAACTTCTATTCATGGAATGGAAAGTCTGAACCCATGCTATGGAAAAGAGTGCCCAACATGTATCAGCAAATCTTCTGTGTTGTCAAAAGTTCTACCAGAATTCATCAACTTGTTTTCTGCATGCCCAGATCTGCATTTCATTCTCAACTATACTTCAGTTACATGTAACAATACATTTTAAAGGATGTATTTGTGTGCCTCCAGGTTGTTTCCAACAATGGTGACCCTAAGGTAAAGCAGGTTTCAACAGTTGAGTGGTCTCAAGAATGATTGTTTGAAGCTCAAATTACCACACAATCCTGGGTCTAATAGTTAACTATATCTCTGAAAATATGACAGATGGGAGATACACACATTCAAATAAATACATAGGAAGCTGCCTAATATGGAGACAGTCCTAGTATGACTAGATAGGTCCATCTGATTAAATCTAGACTGGAAATCCATGCTAGGAGTTTAGCCGAGTATTGTCAGTTCTGACTGACAGTAGCCTTCCAGAATTTTGGGTACAATTCTTTCTTAGTCATCCCTTGAGATTGCTAGCATTCCCTGATGGCCTCCTGTCTAAGTATTTACCAGGCCTGTCCTACTTATTCCACAACCAAATAAGATAATGTGTTTTCAGATAGTATGGTTGAATAATAGTCACAGAAGTGAGCACCTGGGAGAAACAAGCACAGATTTTATAGGCTTCCATCATTTTCTTTTCCCCAGAAGTCAGTACAGCAACATGGTCATTGTCTAATGTGAGACTGCACATATTCAGAGTATGAATTCCTGGGAAATGAGCCACAAGGAGATTCTGCAGTTGATTGAAGATTTCTGATATATTGTAGTATAAAATAAATTATAAAGCAGGGTGCTATACTATTTCATGGTTCCTGGTGGGATGGTAGATCACTTCTTTCAATATCACCTTGTTAGAGTACATCCTTCAGATGTACACAATCTCCACAATGGAGGCAAGTGAGGACAGGATCATTTTAATACGAGAAGGAGAAGGAGAACTCCTAAAGATTATTTGATGAACTCTCCAGTATATTCATGCTCAAAATGTAATATAAGGAATATTCTCACACGTTACAATCAATCAACAAAGTATATTCTTTCTCTTTTCAGCTTGTGTGCATATGTGTGATAAAAAGAGAGAGAAAAAGAATAAGAAAATGGACAGCAACATCTGTGATCAGTAGAGAAGAATATATTTCCCTGCTGAAGGAAACTGCTTTTATGGTCTCTTTTCTCAGCTCACATACTCAAGCATGCAGCCTCCTTTGGTAAACTGTGGGGAGGGTGAAAGAGATGAAATAAACCAGTGATTACAGTCTATCTGCCTTAGCCCCAGACGTACAGTTTTGCAATTTTGTTCTATGGCCAAAAAAGTCGACCTGAATTATTATGAACACCAAAGTAGGCAGCTTTAGCAATAATCCACTGTTTTATGGACCCTGCATAGCTTTGTCTTAGTGCTCTGATGGTTGTGTGCTTTCCCTCTCCAAAACCAAGTAAGCATCTTTCCTGAATTGGTTTCTAAAACAGCTAATAGCCTAAATCTACATCATGGGGATTTTCAAACACCCGTCATTATGTGTAAGACATGCAAACATGTCACATTTGGGGGTTTTCTCGTTTTGTTCCCCTTTTATTATGAGAACAGATTCACATGAGTGACACTTTGATCAAAGTGTCAGGAAACTAAGCACAGTAGCAACAGAAAGGCAATGCAAATTAAGGTGACAAAGACTGGTGAACCACAGATTCCCTAAAGGAAAGGTCAGCAAATGTGAATATTCATTGAAACATTCCGCCTTTCATAATTTAATCATTACTTGGAAAAGCCCCTTTCAATTTATCCCTTGTTAAAAGGTTTCAAATCCAAATGGAGACTAAACTCAAATTGCATTCATTTGCAGTATTTGGAAAGTTCTCACTTGAGTGCATTTTGACTGCCAGCATATTACACAGTCATGTCATTTACTTCTGCAGGAAGAGACTGAAATATGAAATGCTTTGTTTTATACTGTAGATTTTATAAATGAAGGGGGAGTAAATGCAAAAGATGAGGTACATCAAAGTCTACCCAACACCCATGATAATTAAGCAGTTTTCTCATTGGTAAAAGCATGAGGCAACATCTGTGGTAGCCTCCATCTAGATTTACTTAGCCAGATTTTCATTAAAAGAGTGACTCAATAAAAGTGTTGCTTACCCTAATAAAGCTCTTTGGAGCTTTGCAAATTTGCATTTAATTCTCCTTAATGTCATTATGGCATTAATAATCTGTGCCTAAAGACCAATAAAAACTCTACATTTTCAGGTTTATGGAGGAAGCTTCATAAACTCATGCATTTCTTGTGACTCAGCTTTTACTGTGCCATAAAAGAGCCATAGTCAAGGCTACTCATATGCTAGATGAGACCTGACATGAGTGATTTGCATTAATTTAATGGGACTGTGTTTATAAACTACCCCTTCCTCAATGAACAATAGTCATTTACAGCTGATAAATGCATCGACAGGTCTTGGAAAAACCTACACAAAAAGTGGCAAGTTGCAACATGGAGAACAAAACAGCATTAGATGTTAAGAACCATTTATTACAATAAGTGGGTACTAGGTCAGCCACGGGTACACTGTGGATGACACACACGTGGCATTGGTCAATCTAATGTCAACACAATGGAGAATCTGATCCACATTTTAGTCTAAGTCAACAATTCTCAGTGGGGGCTATTTGATCCTCAAAGGGCCCTTGGCACATTTGCAGAGGGTCACAGACTGAAAACTGTGAGAAGGGGAGCCCCAAGGGTTTATGGGGATCCTGGTCACTGAACCAACGAAATACCCAAGCAGCAACCTAAATTGGAGTCAATAGTTTTCCTCCTATTTATATCTTTCCAACACATAATTTGAATTTGGATGCCTGGTAAATTCATTGCTTTAGCTGCTCCCACATCTTGATTTAAGAACTAAACTCCACAAAAGTGGAGGCTTTTGAGATATATTTCATACTCTGTAGCAGCCATGTAGGGATCTGATAGATATTTAAATTCATATAGTCTTTTAAACAGTTTTGTCCAGTATGTCAGAAGGTTTAAGATTTTTTTATTTTTATTTTTATGCTGTCAGTAAAAAATGATTTTCTGTCTATCTTTTTATGTTGTATCCCTGTTTGACAGGGACAGGGGCTGGAACCCGAGAAGAGCTCCTAAGCTGGGCATAGCCAAAAATAAACAGTTGAGAATGGCTGGTCTAAGCTGAATCCAAGATTTTTAAACTATTGTGGAGATAGGGTTCAGCACTTTGCTTCTTTAAAGTTTGGACTAAAACTTGGAATCGATTCATCAGAAACTGGCATTGGAGCTGGCACCCAACCTTATATGTGCACGCACACACACACATCATTACATCAGCATTGTTTCCATGGAGATATGGAAATATCCTGTTGTTAAGGAACCAGTAAATGCAACATAAATATAGATACAAATGACTTCAATCTATGGCCCAAAACCTGTTGTTAGCCCTGACTAGAATAGATATATAGAATCATTTGGGTTTGCCTGTGTGTTGACTTGACCATTTAACAACTAATTCAGTGTGTTACTCTAGCTGAGACTAACCAGCAGGATTCTAGCCTCAGTGTTGCCTTTTCCTGTCCTACAACAGAATAGGTCCACATCCCATGGAACAACACAATAGTATGTATTTTGTTGACCCTTTTTTATACCATTAATTGGATCATATTTAGCAGCATTCAACAGAGTGGGGAGAAAAGACTTCCTCACTCCTTCTTCCCCAAGAGGCTATATAGAGGTGGAGGGGGGGGATCTTGATAGAGAAGCCTGTGTTGTAAGAGAAAAGGGTATAGTTCACAAAATTGGGCAAAGAGGACTTCTGTGGGCTTACCTCATGACTCATATTCCCTGTCTTAATGTAGCCACATGGTGATTATGAGAGGATGTCTATTGGGAAAGAAATGGATTCTGTGTGCAGGGAGAAGGGGAAAAACCAGAGTTATACCAAGTGGAGATTTATGCAACACGAGATCCATCTAGAATTTTGGCTAATACAATTTTTCTTTAAAAAAAGTGGTTCTTATACTGTAAATGACTGATTGAAAAAGAAAGGAAAGAAGCATCCATCACACTTTTCTGTGCGTTCTAAAGGTAGAGCATGCATGCAATTCAGCCAAGAAGGGCTTCCAAATGTTTGTCTTATTTCCCAAGAGAGATTATAACCAAGATTATGGCACCCCTTTGCATTCAACCTCAAGGTTGATTTTGGTCTGATTGGAATTAAATAAATTAAATCCCACTACATCTGAAATAGCTACCATGATCCAACTACATCTTATATAGCTACTATAAAAAAATATAAGGAAAGTTGTACTACATCAGACCAAAAGCCTGTTTAGTCCAGCATTCTGTTCCCAGTGTCTGAAGTTGTCGAGTAGCCCTCCATATTTTAGTAATGGAATATGTAGTAGGAATTAAGTAGTAGTTTGCTTATAACAAGGTATGGGAACCAGAGACCGTTAGATAAACAAAAAGCTAGGAATGCACTGATAAGCACAGCCAGGCTGCACCAAGACTTCAAGGCCTCTTGCGGGTGGGAAGATGAACTCTTTGTCTTTTATGTTTTATATTTTGCTAATTGCCTCCAGTTCACTCACTGAAGTCCTGCACGATGTATCACACTCCTAATAAACAGTGTTTATGCACTGTTCTATTTGTGTGTGTGAATTCAGTTCATGACAGAAGTGGTGTATGGCAGGGTTGATCCCCGTGGATGCACTCTCTGCCACACACTCCACCCAATTTTTTACTCTTTTTTTAAAGGGAGCTGAAACAGCCTAAGGGGGTCAAAAAACCAAAGCAATATTGTATAGTGTTGTTGCTGTTGTTGTGTTTCCAACTTATGGTGACCTCAAGGCGAGCATGTCATGGGGTTTTCTGGGGCTGAGAGTATGTGATTTGCCCAAGGTTACCCAGCTGGTTTCCATGGCTGAGCAGGGAAATGAACCCTGGTCTCCATCGCCATAGTCCAGACCTCAAACCACTACACCATCCTGCCTTTCATTGTACACCATGCCCCCTGGAAATGTACGCCATACCTTCCAACATTTCTGATTTGGCATGGAAAGTCTCAATCATTCTTCTGTTGTACCACTTTTATAAGCTACTTTGAATATGTCGCAGTTTCTCTCTCTTCCTCTTATTTTCCCCCTTTGTCTTCAGCTTCCTTGCTGCAAACTGAGCTCAAAGTGCAAAAGTAGTTGAGGCTCAATTAACTCAGCTGGGAGAAAGAGGAGAGGAGGGGATGGAAGCTTGGCCTTTCCAGTGGGCTTAGATAGGAGCAAATTGCTGCAACCTCTCCTAGTTTGTGTTTTATTCCTCATTAATGATTAATTAATTAATTAACTTAGGCTATCTTGACCATACTCTGTCATCGCTTGACCACGGGTGTCCCAGTTTTCATCAGTGAAATGTTTGAAGGTATGGTGGGGACAATTTCAATTGAAAAATTCCCTCCAAAAGTTTTCTTAAACTTTTAGGAGGGATCTGGAGTCTTTTTTAGGCTGTCAGAAAATGGCCTTTGCATTCCATGGGCTATGCTTTGCCCACTCACAGTCTATGGAGTGTCCACCAAACAAGATATTACTTTAAATAGCAGGGTCCTTCTCATCATTCTGGGCACCCCAATTCAAGAAGGACATGGTCAAGCTGGAGCAGGTCCAGAGGAGGGCGACCAAAATGGTGAAGGGCCTGGAAGCCAAGCCCTATGAGGATAGACTTAGAGAGCTGGGTATGTTCAGTCTGCAGAAGAGAAGGTTAAGAGGGGACATGATAGCTATGTTGAAATATTTGAAGGGATGCCATGTAGAGGAGGGAAAGGGCTTGTTTTCTGCTGCTCCAGAGACCAGGACAAGGAGCAATGGATTCAAGCTGCGGGAAAGGAGATTCCACCTGAACCTCAGGAAGAACTTCCTGACGGTGAGGGCTGTCCGGCAGTGGAATATGCTGCCTCGGAGTGTGGTGGAGTCTCCTTCTTTGGAGGTTTTTAAGCAGAGGCTGGATGGCCATCTGTCGGGAGTGCTTTGAGGGTGTTCCTGCATGGCAGGGGGTTGGACTGGATGGCCCGTGTGGTCTCTTCCAACTCTACATTTCTATGATTCTATGATTCTATGGTCCTATTTGTGGCAATGATGACTGGTAGCCACTGATAACCAGGAAGTATGCAGTTTAAGATGTGCTAAGAATGATTAAAAAAAAACCATAGAGCATTAGATGGTGAGTGGTATAAGGCAACTTTATATATTCATGTGCTATGAGAGTAAAAGATCTCAGATATTATTCTGTTTAGAAGAAATTCTAATGTAATTTATAAATGTCAAAGTTTTTTCAGTACTATAAAATATAACGATACATTCAGTAAGAAAAAAAATCCCAAGTCTCAATTGGAAAAAAACTTTTGCACTCAGCTTATTTATGCTTAGTTTTATGTTCTTGATACTTGTATGAAATCAGCGGATTGAGAAATCCGTTGCTTTAGTTACAGCAGTAAATAAAACCTAGCATGTTGTGAAAATTGCAGTTCCTGTGGACAGAAGACCTAGCAAGTCATATAACCTTTATGATAAAGTATCCTTCTGTGGTGGCATGATTGCTAAAATAAAAATAATGATAATAACAATAATAAGAAAGCACTGTTACCCAAAAGAAGATAGCTCCCTTGAGATATTTTTTTGGAACTGAATTGCAAGGGATTTTATTGCATCAATAAAAGATAAATGTATTTGTCATTCAGGCAGGGCTCATTCGAGACAAGAGGTATAGTGGGAGGTTTTAATTTAAATGCAGCACTAGTTTTATGGATAATATTGATTCGTTTCAGCCTGGTTTCTGTGGCACAGTTGAAAACAACAAGACAGGCCTGAACTCTACTATCACTCCAGAGTAGACACACAGAATTAAGTGACGAACGGTGAGTCAGCACTTACATAAATCCCACCTGTTGGATGGGGCCATTCTAATTGCAACTGACAGTAATATTCAGGTCATAGTCAGCAGCTCTATGTGAAAACAAGACTGCCTTTTGACTAACCCAAATGTATTTGGTAGTTTATTATTACCTGTCTGCCTTTAGATTATTTGTCAATTTATTTAAAATATTTCTGGGACCAAAGCTTTTAGGGGCCAAAACCTTACAGCTAATATAAAAACAGTCTTCAAAAAGGAGAATTTTGGGAATTGAGATTCAAAAAAATGAGAAAAAAATACATTAATAGGAATTTATGTGCCAAACGAGAACAACGCGGAATTTTATAAAAAATTCCGAGACAACCTGCAAGCATATGAATATGAAGAATAAATCTTAATGGGAGATTGGAATGGAGTCCAAGATGTAAAATTGGATAAAACAATGGTGAAACAGAAAGAGCAAAAAGAATTACTAGTTATAGTATGATGGTTCCTCTCCCTGTCTAAAATAGCCTTTCCCAATCTGATTCAACACACTTCCTCCAGCACTGGAGACATGAATGAAATTGTTTAGAGTAGCTTATCTCCTTTCTCCATTACTACTTCTTTATCTAGTGTGGGTTACTGTCTCCTTACCGTATTATTTATTCTATTATCTTTTTTAGAAAGTAGGTTCCACAAGAGGGCTCTGATCCAGTGTCTCCAACAACCATCCTTAGAGGGTGTAATAAAATGATAATAATGGGAAAAAATGTAATAACTTTGTTTGGTCATATAACAACACAATGCATAAATCTGTTGCTGTGATGAAGAAGAAACCTTGCTATGTCAAGCCAAGTTATGCAAACAGGTACAATTTCTTCCTGGAGACATCAACATTAGTTTAGTTCACAGTCTTATGAACTGTACTATACAACAAGTGAGTGGGATAGCCACCAAAGGCAAAGTGGCCAGAGCCACATGCCAGACCTACTTACTTGCACTTGGAGATGGTGTCTTTAAACAGGTCATCACTTGACAGGTAGTGGGATGAGAAATAAGAGTTATAATGATCAATTTGGTATCCTTTTGTTGAAGGGGAGGGCTCTGGAACAGACTGTTTAGGTCCTTTGCCCTCACTTAGCACCTGTGACTTGATGGTGGGGTTCCTTCGGTTTGCCTTCCAGTAGATGGCCAAAAGGGAAGCTACTGGGTTGCCCTGGGTGTTCAGGTGCTCCACTCAGGGGAAGGCTGAGGAGGAAATCACGGAATGACACCTGGCCTCAGAGGATTCCACAATAGGTTGCTCTCTCCCTTGCACCTTTCTAGTTTACAACTCAGTTTAATAGTTTTTAGGTTAAATGAAGTGGCCCCTTTCAACCAAGTTGTCTATGTTTGGTCTTCATTCCATAGTTGGTCAGCAATAAGCAGCACCAGACTGGCAACTGTATATGTGTGTGTCTCTGTGTTTAACATCAGATACAACACCTTCAGTGAAAAGAAAGAGCAGTGGATCTTGCTTAAATTCCTTTCCCTTCTTTTCCTTTTGCAGTATTCATTCAATATTTGGAAGCTGTGCTTACCAAAATGCCATGGAAATTGGTTTTGAGTTTTACTTTTATCTCATAATATTGAGAACAAAGGCTTTAAAAAAAAGTACTGAAAAATGGTGATAAATTATTTCTGCTCACCAGCAGAACTTTGTGGATCTGAAGGAAAAAGAATTTAATGCAGCCTATGTAATAGGTATGAAAAAAGAACCATACACTTCAAACAACTTCAACAAACATCAAGTGAAGGGAAAGTATAATATTTTATAATATATATGAAGAGACTGAAGTCAGAACAGTGCCCTCAGGGTACACTCTATATTATTATTAGTTTAACCTACAGACTCCTTCAATATTTGTTACAGAAATACTGAGTCACACTTAATCCTTCTCTTCCCTCCAGATCCATCTTCTTTTCAAAACCATGGACAACAGCTAGTGCTGTTAGCATTTCCATTTGCTCATATACTTTCATTCAAGTGGTAAGGCTCTCCTGTGCCAAAGAGGTAGAGTTTGCTATATGGCCTGCTCTGGTATTTGTTGTGCTATCTCCTGCTTTTACAAAAAGATTGAGATGGTATTTTGCCTATTTCATGATCTTTCGAGCTATTTCCCCTCCTTATTTGCAGTATTTCAAAGTATTTTATTCCTACCAGAACAGTGTTGTTTAATTTTTTGAAAACCAATACTTTGGTTATCCTGTGAACTGCATACCCTTAAGCTATCCCAATTTGGCCGAGGCAGTCCCAATTCATCTTCTGTCATCTCATTTTTTTTTCAGCTGCTTTTAGAATATCCCACATTCTCTCTCCTTCTCACATATTTCCCCATTGTCTTCAGCTTACTTCAATTGCTGCAAACTAAGTTCAAATTACAAAAGTAATTAGCACAGCAGGGGAGGAGAGAAGAGCAGGGGACATAGACATGCCCTTCCCAGTACTCTCAGGCAAAAGCAAACTGCTGCAGACCCTCCTAGCTTGGCTGGTCTTCCTTGTTAATAACTTTTTCCATTTTGACCACAATTTGATGTTGCTTGGCTGTACATGTCCCATTTTTCATCTATGAAATGTTGGAAGATATGGAATTATAACAATCAAAATAGATGCATTTAATTCCACCCTTTTCCATATTTATCTTCCCCCTTTAATGTTTTTAGTTTTTTTTAAAAAAAATGTCCCTAAAGCACACATAGGCACACTAAACAATTTCAGCTTTGGTGAACTCACAAGAATGGGGAGAGGAAGGGATCCTTCTTGGAAGCTTTCCCCCACTAAGATGCTCAGATTGACAAGTATGTGAATGGGAGTTGATCTATATTCTACACTAGTCAAGCCTCACCTGGAGTTCTGCATTCCATTCTGGGCATCTCGTTTTAAGAAGGATAAATTTTGACAAGTTGGAGTGGGTTCAGAGAAGGGTGATGAGACATATGGGAACCAAAACATATGAAGAAAGGTTGAAGGAACTGGGTATGTTAAACCAAGTGAAGAGAAGACTGAGGGGGAACATGATTGCATTCTTTATATATCTAAAGGGCTGTGACAGAATGGAGGCTACAGATTTGTTCTCTGCTATCCCAGAGGATAGGACCAGGTCTAATGGTTTGAAGTTAAAGGAAGGTACATTTTGTTTGAACATTGATTGAACATTAGGACAAATTTCTTAACAACAGCAGTTCAACAATGGAACCAATCAGCCAGAGAGGTGTTGGGGTGTCTTTCTCTGGACGTCTTCAAAAAGAGGTTGGTATATAAACTATTTGTCAGTGCCTTCAGTGGGTACCACTTTATTCACAAGAATTGCAGAAACAGTTACTATGCATTCACCATTGCACAATGAGAAAATAAGCAGGCATGTTGGCAGATATACAATCAGTTGTGCGATATGTATTCAGTGGAAGGGTGGTGTAGTAAAACCAACCTGTAACTATGTGAATGTAGACTTGTACTACACCCACACAACACAGGAACTCAGCCCTCATGTTTTAACTGCAGCTATCAATTGAATGCTTCAGTGCTTCACACATTTCTAATCCAGCTAGTAGTACAAGAGCTCAGAGCCTGATCTTCAGTTCTCTCTGGGAAGAAATTAACTTTCAGGGTTACTGAACTGCATCTGCACAGTGAAACCTACCTCTACTATGGTCTGACTGACACATCTAAAAGAATCCAAATCCAAATTAATTTTGAATGAACACCTTCTCATATGCCCTCCAAGAGTTTGTACTGTATAGGTCCAGATCAGGATTATAAATTGTGTGGATCTCGTTACACATGTAGAACACTTTCTGACACCTTTCATATTACAGATATCTCTGTGTATGACTGTAAGGGGGACATGTTAGCTGGTATGGTCCTATTCCCTGCTGATACACTGATTGATCACATGAGACATTTTTCTGAGTAGCTATTATTTTACATTGTAGAATCAACAGGCCCTCTCTGATTGGCTGAGCATCATGCAGCATGTCTAAGTCCCACCTTAAGAAATCTCACACTTCATTGTTTTGAAGACAGCATGAACAAAAATGTCCCCATGTGCAGAAGCATGTGTGTAAGCGTGGTTATTCCTGAAACTTTAATGGATGGAACACTCTTCCATCATGTCAAACACTCCTGGTAAGCACCAGGTTCAGGAGAGTTGGTCTGCAATGATCACTAATAGTCATCTTCTCTGTGGCTAATTAGGTTAATGAGGCAGATTTTCTCTGAAACCCAGGCCATTTCCGCACATGGCGAGGGAATCGATCCCTGCCGCTACTCACCGGATCTTCTGTCGGTCTGGTCTGGTCCGGTCCAGGGTGAGGAGGAGCAGTGTGTGGTCGTAGATCCGCACTGCTCCTGCGTCCAAAATGGTGGCTTCCGGTTGGTTGTGGGTCTTGACCAACCGCTGAAGCTCGCCAGCCTAAAGCCCGCCCTCCGCAGATCGTAGGCTCATATTAGTGTGAGCTTGCGAATCTGCATCAGAGAGCAGGCACGCAATGGCACGCGCCGGCATTTTGAAAGATCGAAAAAATCAGCTCTTTCAAGAACGCGCTGGAGGACCACTTGGGGTCGTTCCAGAGTGGACTGAGGTGTGGATCTATGGTAAGTAGTCCAGACCCAGTCCACTCCAAGGTGCAGACGTCCTCCGTGGAGGACACACTGCACCATTTTATTTACCCCGTGTGGAAATGGCCCCAGAGATCAGGATGGACTATCTTGACAATGTAATTCTAAAAATAATTACTGTAGGGTGAATTCATTGATAATTGGGAACCTGGTTGCTCAGATGTTTTGGACATGTAACAAAGGTAGTGACATCGGTGCATAGCACATCTCAGCTGAATAAGGATTTGATTGCTTTTGATATCTTCATAGATGTCTCTCTTGCTACCTCACGTAATCAGTGTTTCAGTAGAGAGGAGAGTGATACTGCTCCAACCAAAGTTTGAAAAGGTTCTTTCTTACTTATTTTCTTTCTCTTTCTCTCCTTCTTCTTCTTCTCCTCCCCCTCCTCTTCCTCGCCACAATTGTCAGTACCATGGTGGCTGGCAGATTCTAGCAGTTGTATTTATCATTTTCGGCCAAGACTGGCATACAAGGCAGTTTACAAGACACAAAGAAATACAATTAAAACCACCAGGTAGCTAAAAACATTACAATTTTAAAGTTTAAAATGGCATTAAACTATCTATAACTATAGACAATTTAGAACTGTAGTCCAAATAGTAACATTTCCAGCCTCTAGCTCTGATTTTCCCCATACTAAACTTTTATTTCACACAACTGCAAAGCCTAAGTTTGCAGAAGCTTTCTTTGTACATGTAACCTTGGACTCTACAAAATACAATGAATGAGAGTAGATAAGGGAAAGGAACGTGATCCCATTCCCCACTCCATTGTGTGTACAGTTGAGGAAAATGTGTACAGCAAGCTGCTGTGACAGATCAAAACAATCAAAATGCAAAAACAAATATACAAAACTATTGGAGAAATATTTCACTCCTCCTAGCCACTTGATCTCAGTAATAAAATTGTAATACCAAAAAAAAGCATCAGATTTGAAACACATTAACATATCTGATGTTTCTCAATAGTTAAATCAGAGTTGTGCATGATATTCTCATTGCACAAAGTAATTTCATCCTCTAGACTTTCTGCAACTGATTAGTATTCATGGTTTGTTTCTCCAGCAAATACATTAGTTATCAGGATTCATGCTCCTTTTCCATTATCTTCAGTTTTACTTTGTTAATTTATTTTTGTTTCCTCTGCTTTACCTAAGTCCAGGTATATAAAACTGAAAAAAACACCATTCAGCAGATTTCACATACATCATGGAGGAGTCTCTTGTGAGAAGAAATCGATTAGACTTTCAGACAATTGCTACTATTCTGGAGAGGAGGAGGAGCTTTTCTCATTGATTGACAGGGGAAAAAACCAACTGTATTTCTGAGCCTACCATGCAGCATTCTAGTACTGGTATTTTCTTACGTGTTCAACTTCCCTACATGTCTCCAATTTTTTTTTATTTGCTGCCTGGTGAGGTGAGGCATAAATATACTGAAAAACTGAAGTTGTTTTGTTTTGTTTTTAGTGTATGTTATGCAGAAGCCACAAGTATAATTTATGTTGGAAATGATCAACACATTACATGAGTAGATTAATTAACAAGAAGCTAATAAATGTCCATCAAAATTGCAACCATGAGAATACAGGTTTAGCTAGAGCTGTTGTATGTCTAGTACTTGCCATCCTGTGATAATACGGAATTTTCAAATATTGCAGTAGTTTAAATGTACATTTTTAATATTCACACTTCAGTAATTTTGAAATAAAGGTATACTTAACCTAGAGCATTGGAGAGATACATATATATATAATTTTCTTTTTTAACTTTTCAGGTTTAGCAAAACCATGAGAAATATTGCAAACACCTTATGACAAAAATCCAATCCATACTTGGAGTTGTTAGCTAAGGATGAACAGAATGTGCATAGTTTTCACACAAAACTCCAGACAGTGTTATTTGTAATTCAGATTTGGTTCACAATGCATGCATTTACATTTTATAATGACTTTCAGAGACTGAAAAAAACTGTGAGGAAGGAGATTTCCTTCAGTTACTGAAATGTAAAAAAAGACAGGTTCAATACCCTGGTATTAAGTACGACTTCTATTTTCAGTGTCATCATCTACAAATAGAAATAGTGACAGCAGGATTATACTCCAAGCACTTTATGAAACTGAGGCTCCTAAAGTCTGCTACAGTCTCATCTTCAAGTTGCACTTCACATGAACTTTCTCCATGGTCCCTTTCACATTGCACAATCATACTCTCCAACATTTCACAGATGAAAACTGGAATACATGAGGCTAAGCAACATGGGCAAGCCAGCAAAATTTATTTAAAAGCTAGGAGACACTGCAGCGGGTTGCTTTTTCCTGAGCCTGTTGGAAAGGGCAAGATTCTGCACCCCCCTCTCCTCTCTCTCCTGATGAGTTGAGTACAGAATGCTTTGAACTAAGTTTGCAGTAATGGACGTAGGTTGAGGACAAAGGGGGAAAATGGGAGAAGGCGAGAGAAATGGGGGCATTTTAGAAGCAGCTGAAAATGTGGGATGAGAGAGGATTAATCAGAACTCTCCTTGCCAAACTGTGACAGTTGGAAGGTATGCACAATCAGAGCACTACGATTCCACTTTAATGCTGTGGCTGCATCCTGTGGAATTCTGGGGTTGGCGGTTTGATGAGGTACTAGAGTTCTCTGGCTAAGAATTCTAAATATCCCTCCCTTAACTACCAATCCGAATGTTTGATGGCAGTTAAAGTAGAACCATGGTGCTATAATTGTGTACTATACGCCAAATGGAGCAGACTTCTGTCAACACAAGAGTGATATGCTGTTCACTTTCTTCATCTAGAAGGAGGATATTTGACCTATTCTCAGTGTGGTTTCACTCTGATTAAAGGATCAGCATGCGGGTGCTCTTGGATCTATCACTGTCCCTGACCCCGGAAATAGAAAAGTTTTTTAGAAAAAAGGTTAGTATGTTTAATCAATAATAAGCAAAACAAAAAAACAGAAAACCAAATTCGCTGAAGTTTACATTAGAACATAGAGAGGAAATATCTGGCTTGCTGTTACAGATAAATTCTGTACTAATAACAGAATGCAGATGAAAAATGCGATCTACAATTTTACTCCTCACCTGTCTTATCCTCCTCGTTTTTAGTCTTTACTTCACACGGCTTTCAAGAATTTCTACAACTTTCTGAAAACTTCTAGATTTACAGATATAAATAGCTTTCTGGTTCAGTAACACAGATCCTATGTTATATTTAGAAACAGGATGAAGAAGATATATCACTGAGACTGATAACCTAAAAGCTCTGAACACTATTTATCCCACTGAAAAAAACCTTGAGTATGTAGACTGAATCTGTGACCTAAACATTGCAATTCCCTAATTCTTAGGATCAAACAAAAAGGAAAGGAAGAGTTTTTAAAAAATGCAGGAGAATAAGGCTTTGGGAAAATAAATAGCTGGGAAATATAAAATGTATTAGCTTTTTAACATAGGGCCTTTCCGCACTATACTCGTATAGTGCTATTATTCTACTTTCAACATCCTGTGGAATTCTGGGGTTCGCAGTTTACTGAGGCCAAAGAGCTCTCTGGCTGAGAATTCTAAAGACCCCTCCCTAAACTGCAAAACCCAGGATTCCATAGGATGTTGCAAGTGGGATAATAGCACTATAACAGTGTAGAGCAGAAAGGTCCAGAGTGTCTCATTAAGAGCCAGTATGGTGTAGGGTTTAAGTGTTGCACTGTGACTCTGGGAGACCAGAGCTCAAATCTTCTCTTGATCATGGAAACCCACTGGGTGAAGTTGGGCAAGTTGTGTTCTCTCAGCTTCAGAGGAAGGCAATGACAAACTTCCTCTGAATGAATCTTGCCAAGAAAGCCCTGTAACAGGTCTACCTTAGGATCACCAGAAGTCAGACACAATGTAAAGGTACTCAACAACACAACTCCTCTTCTACTTAACCAATAACTTAATTAATAATTGATTCTAGAATTAAATTAATGCTCATATTCCAATTTAAACCAATTAATTAAAATAAATTAAGTTGTCCCTTTTCATAAGTAAATTTCTAACTCTCTGAGCATTCACTTTAATTAATTAGTTCATAGCAGTGACTACCATTAAGTAGACTGAAGTAACTACCTCAAGAAGCAAGTCTGATTGGTTCAAAAACTATAATAGCTGCTACCTTGTTATATCAACACTTAAATTTTAGAAGTGGCAGGTGTTTTCACTCTTATAAGAAATCATCCAGTCCTTCAATGTTTGCTCTGTAAGTGTGTGTGTGTGTGTGTGTGCGTGCGTGCGCACTAGCTTTATGCAGACATTTTGTGCAAAAAGGAGTAAGTTCAATTGGGGGAAAAAAGCTTTCAACATTCTAATTGGATTTATATCCCACTTTTCTCTGGAAAGGAATTAAGGCAGTGAAAAAACCTCAGGAGCCATAAACTCTCAACATGCCATCACAATGTGCTAATATAGTCTATCAATGAGAAAATGAGTGATATGAGATTTGTAATGCATCCCTAGCATACACTGGGATTTCATACCAGGAACTTTAAGCAGACTTCTCCTTTCATGATATTAAACCAACAAAAATAGCTACAATAGTTCAGTAGATCAGACACCAAAATAGATCAGTAGATCACAACAGTAGATCAGACACCAAAGCTCCTAACAGAAAGCATGACAAGTAAGCATAGAATCAAAACAATCTCTTCATAGATTCAATATATTTCCAATGTAAGTTAGCTTTAAGAGGTATTTCTAAAATATATAGGAATATTATAATATAAAGATCATCATCAGCATCAAATGAAGAAGGCCAACATGTGAGCTTCAGTGTTCCTTGACTAAGTTGCATGGCATTCACTTCATTAAGTACATATTAATTAACCAGCAGCTATAAAAGTTCTTGATCTATTTTGTGAGTTGCATGGTATAACACAATTGCTGGAGGCAATAGCAAGAAGCAGAATTAAGTTCCAATCACATCCCCTATAAACTTATTTTTCTTCCCAGTTCCCAACTGAGGTGTCTCCTCATAAAAGCAATTAATTGAAGGAAAGTTTTGACCTTTCTAAATGACAAGCTATATGTAGCCTGTCAGTTGGCACTCAGAAAGCAAATTGTTGCTTCCCACTATAATTGCAATTTCGGGGATGGGCGTGAGGGACATGACTTCTTTTAAATCAGAAGTGGGTACCTTTGGCTCTCCAGATATATTTTCACTACAGCTCCCACCAGTCCTAGCTGGCATAGGCAATGGTGAAGGCTTATGGGAGTTACAGTCCTTTTTTTTTTTTTTTTTTTTTGGTAGAGCCTCAGTTGCCCACCTCTTAGAGAAAGTACATTGACATCCCTGGGCCTCAACAGATCCAAACCAGTTCTTCCCCAGAACCTGGGCCACGGTTACCAGTGTGGTTAATGGAAATCACTTGGGACTTGGTTGCCCTTGCTGTCTCCTCAGCTAACCCCTCTTATTGACAGCACAGGAGACCAATTAATCTAAGGGAATAGTCTTTACTACGTCCATATAAGCCAGGGGTAGCTTGAAGCATTTTGCTGTCTGAGACAAAAGAGCCCTCCCATTTATTGACTGAAGCCGCTGCCTCACTCTACCTAAGGACAGGTGCAGTCCTGATATATACATATGAACATATCTTACACTGTTGTTTCTAGTCCAGTTCTGCTTACTCTGACTGGCAGTGGCTGAAAACTGAATGTAGATGTTTCTCCATGCAAAGAATATGTTATGGTATTAAGTTACACACTTGCCCACCAACAGAGACCAACCTGGGAAGAATATGCAACATATTCATAAACAAAATCCCTCCTGTTGTCAGCCTGGAACCAACAATTAATGAATGAATGTACAGAAAACTCAAAAATGAAATAACTCTAAATTTCTTGTAATTTCCCACATATACATCCTTCCCCCTGCTTAGCTGTGAGAACACGAAAGAGAAGGACAGAAGGGTCTTTTTTTCTTTCCTTCTTCCTATTGCAGCATTCCAGATGCCTATTGCACCTCATGAACCCTGAGAAACCTGCTTATACCATCTTGAACATTATCATAGCAGCATTCCACTCCCTAGGAAGTGGGAGATGTAGAGGCAAGAGAAAAGGAGAGAGAGAGATTGTTTTTGCAAATGTCAAAACTCTCCAAACTAGAGAAAATATTTCACAATCTCACAGGTGGGGATTAAAAAAAGCAGTCGCTCACTTTTGCAGATAAAATGAGATAAGCAATCCCTGCTTCATAGGGTGGAACACCCTTTGAAAGTGAATCCAGAATTTTAGAAAGTAAAATGGAAGCTACACTCAGAGAACTTGGGAGAAATAAATCATCAGGGACAGATGGCATATCAATACACCTGCTTCAAGCTACAGAGACAGAATTCACTCAAGTTCTAACTAAAATTTGTGAGCAAATATGGAAAATAAAACAACGGTCCTCAGATTGGAAACATTTGATATACATCTGAATCCCAAATAAAGAGGACACCAGAGATCTCCGTAACCACTGCATAATTGTATTAATCTCCCATGCAAGCAAAGTGATGCTCAAAATTTTACAACAAAGACATACACTGTAATACAGTGAGTAATGCCAGTTGTTCAAGTTGGGTTCAGAAAAAGGAAGAAGCATTAGGGATCATGTTGCAAACATATATTAGATAATGAGGTGCACCAAAGAATTTCAGAAGAAAAAATAGCCTGTGTTATGTAGATTATAGCAAAGCCTTTGATTGTGTAGATCATGAAAAACTATGATCACTATTAAAGAATTGGGTATGTCACAATGTGTAACCTACGCTCAGGACAAGAGGTCACCATAAGGACAGAACATGGAGAAACAGAATGGTTTCCAGTTGGTAAGAGGGTCAGGCAAGGCTGCATCTTATCACTCTATCAGTTTAACTTGAATGCTAGAAGTATCATACATAAAGCTGGATTAGATTAATAGGAAAGAGGCATGAAAAGCAGAGGAAGGAACATCAGAAATTTAAGATATCTAGATGTTATCATGTTGTATACCTCCATTCTATGATACAGTATAATTTGGCTATAAATATTGTTTAATTGGCACAAAATATATATCATACACTTATGGCTGAAAGCCATGTGGAAAAAGACCCTGGCTAGGAGCTTCATGCTAAGATAGATTACTTCAGCATGGCCAGGTCATAAATTCATGAGGATTAGATGAAGACTTATGGGCTTGTGATAATCCTCTCAATGACGCAAGCATCAAATACACTAGCAAACAAAACTGCCCCAATAGAACAACTGATGGTCATCATCTCGTAGCTTCTTCCTGTGGAATCTCTCCTTTGTTCCCTCACCTGCCCAGACATTAAGAGACTATCATGACTTCCATCAATGCTTTGTCACCTGAAGTTAAGACCATTAGTCTATTGTGGACCCTTTGGTCTGCTTTGCCAGAGAGTGATTAACACATTCCCCTTCAGAGTGGAAAACAGGTATTTAAACTTCAGCCCAGTCCAGGTATTTTTTGCAACAGGTAACAAGGCAACTTGGGTGTCACACTGCACCCCAAACTCTTGTTCTCCTGTGCTGTCCTCAAACCCTCATGTTTGAACCATCTTCCATATTCCATTTCAGGAATGGTAATTATTACCTGCTTCATCCTAAAATCCCCTATTATCCAACCTCTCTTTCCTTTTCCTTTATTAGCCTTGTATGGTTCATGAGACTGCTTGATTTCTTGCATGTGTTTATGATTTCCCCCCCAATAAAACAATTTTTTTGACTCTCAACTGGTGTCTCGCAGTTAGTACCAGTATACATAGGTGGAAAATTCCCAAGTTTACCTCCCTCTTGCAGGCCTCCTTTGAGCTCAAATTCCCGACCTTCCTAAGGAGATGCTGGCACTGCTGGAAGTCCTCAAGGTCCCCCACCTCTTGGGGTAACACAGATGACACTGTACTACTAGTAGAATATAGCAAAGACTTGAAATGACTATTGAGGAAAATTAAGGAAGACAGTGCAAAGGCAGGGTTACATCTGGATATTAAGAAAACAAAAATAATGACCACAGATGATTTGTATCACTTTATAGTATACAATGTAGACATTGAACTAATTTTCCATATCTTGGCTTAGTAAATAATCAAAACGGAAGTTGCAATCAAGAAATCAGAAGACTAGGATTTGGAAGGGCAGCAATGAAGAAACTAGACAAGATACTCAAGAATACTATTGTCAGGATTGCCCATGCCATTATATTTCTATGTATGGACAGTGGACAGTGAAGAAAGCTGATAGGAAGAACATGAACTCATTTGAAATGTGTTGCTGGAGGAGAGTTCTGTGGATACCTTAAACTCCTAAGAAGACAAATAAATGGGTATTAGAGCAAATCAAGCCTGAACTCTCTCTAGAAGTTAAGATAACTAGACTGAGGCCATTTCCACACCGGGCTATTAAAACGGGGCAGAGCGACCACCAACGGAGGTCTTCTGCACCGTGGAGTGGACTGGGGCGGACTACTTTTTATAGTTCCATACCTCAGTCCAGTTCAGAGCAACCAGAACTGGTCGCGCAGCGTGCTTTTTAAAAACCTCTTTTAAGAGGTTTTTAAAAAGCATGGAGCGCGCGACTCCGTGTCACTCCGTCGCCGCACTCTGCTGTAGATTTGCAGGCACGCACAAGTGCATGCCTGCAGATCTGCTGGGGGCGGACTTTAGGCTGGCGAGCCTCTCTGGTTGGTGGAGAGCCTCCACCAACCGGAAGCCACCATTTTGGACGCTGGAGCAGTACGGAGCGACGAGCTCGCACTGCTCCTCGTCCTGACAGACTCACCCGGACGATCAAGAAAGCCAGCGAGTTCCGTTTTTGCCCATTTCCTTTCTTGCGTGTGGAAAGGGCCTGAGACTGTCATGCTTTGGACATATCATGAGAAGACACAGCTCACTAGAAAAGACATTAATGCTGGGTAAGGTAGAAGACAGTAGGAAAAAAAGAAGACCATATTACAGGTGGATACACTCAATCTAGGAAGCCGCAGACCTGAGATTACAAGACCTGAGCACAGCTGCTGATAACAAGGTCAATTGGAGGTTTCTCATTCATAGAGTTCCTATATGGAAGTTGACTTGATGGCAAATAACAAAAATGCTTTCTTGGTCTAAATTCACATGAGGCATGCCTTCTTCTGCTCAATCCAGCTTTTCCTGCCACAACCAACTCTATATTCATTTCTGAATAACCCTGGATACTTAAATCAACTCAGTTGCTTTTATTGGTGCATTTTCAAATTCCTCATCAATTTGCATAGTCATGGGTATCACATTTCCTGTGTTATTTTAAAACACACTGAAACATTCTTGAGTGGGGAGAGTATATTTAAAATAACAAATGGAGCATCTTTTGAAGGTGCCAAAATGTGCCACCAGGGGTCAAGGATGACATGCCATTCTCTATAAATCCCATGGTCTGTTTCCAGTGCTGATGTTTTATGTGATAAATTAGTTACTGTAATTTAACTAATTAAATGATTTGCCTTATTAATGTTGCCAGCAATGAATTAATCTCCTGATGTTTAACATTATTGAATTCATTTTCAAATCTAATGTTCCAAGCTCTGCTCTGCATTTAAGCCCTAATTTTTATAATGTGCATGGGTTTTGGATTTTCACATTGTTAAAACGGATCAAAGTTCTTGCTCTTCAGTTTCTCACAACAATCAGAATATTATATTACTTTTCAAGAACATTCTGTCCAAAAGCTATAATATATTATGTGGCCATGAAAAGTGAGGAGTGATTCTTTTAGAGCTAAACCCATTCATTTTTCTGAAGGATGAAAAAGAAGATCTGTACATGCAATCTATTTTTTCTTCATAAGATGGTACCTACTTGAACTTTGCACCAAATTCAAATTTTTGGGAGCCTATTTAAAAAATGGTAATATCTTCTGAATCGTTACTATACGGTAGAGTTATTTTCATATGTGACAGAAGGTAAACATAGTTTATTCATGAATGACCAGGCTATATATTAAAGGCTCTTATTTTGATTTCTCCTCAAGGAATATCTCCACATATCTGTGTGAGTGTGTGCATGTGTGCACGTGAATGTGTGTGTATGTATGAATGCATGTATGTGCATGCTTCAGCAATGAAAGAGGACATTTCCCATTTAAGTGCTCAACCAAATATTTCATCAATATTATTTAGCATTGTTGATTTACAAAGTGCTCTACAACAATCATTCTCAATGGGGCCCCACAGACTGAAAACTGTGAGAACAGGAGCCCCTGGTGTTTATGGGGTCCTGGTGACTGAATCAATGGACTACCCAAGCAGCAACCTTAATTGGAGTCAATAGTTTTCCTCCTATTTATAATATGCTTCCAAGACACCATTTGAATTAGGTGCACCCAGTAAGTTCATTGCTTAACCTCCTCCCACATCTCAATTTAAGAACTAAAATCCCCAAACACTGAGGGTTTTGTAATATATTTCTCACAGCAGCCATACAGGGGCCTGCTTAATTTCATACAGTCTTTTCTAAAAGTTTTGTCCAGTATGACAGAATGTTCAGGTTTTCTAGGTTTTCAATAAGAAATGATTTTCTGTTTGTTTCTGTCATATCCCTGTTTAACGGGGGGTCCCAGAACCTGAGAAGAGCTCCTAAGAGAGGTGTGGCCAAACAATCCAGTTCAGAATGACTGCTCTACAATATCAATCATATTTATATTCATACCAATATCATGTTCACCTACACAGCACACAATTATAATTTCCATTTTAAAGATGGAAAGCATTTCTCAATGTTATAAATGTCAACAGGCTTAGCACGAGGGCAGCAAAAAATCTCCAGACACCAAGCAATATGGGTATAATATTATATCATGAATATCTACACACATACATATACAACTGATGAATATCATGGTCGTAGATCACAGTAGGAAAAACCATAGCATGGTGGCTCCACATGGTATTATACCAAGAGCAGGGAGGTACTTGCTATATTAGATGCGGAACGTTGTGGCAAATGTAATGTATAAATAGTTGTGAGAGATACTCAATTCAAAACACAAAAGTAAAATATAAAACAGTCCACCCTCTTATTGGACCAGTGGTTCTTAACTTTGGGTTGTGGATTCCTCTGAGAATCTCAAGAGACAGAGCATCTCCTCTGAAAAATAAGCATAAGCATATACTTACAAAAAATTGCCTACAGATTATTTTATTGCACTGAAAATTTATTTCCTTCCCTTCTTTTTTGCAAATCAGTCTGCACAACAAAGTGCAATTAATCCTTCAAAAGACTATTTTTTCCTGTAAAATTCACCTTATTAAAAAAAAAAAAAATAGGAAGGAAATCAAAGGGAGAAATCAGTTTTTACTCCCAGTGGCCATCCTGGAGATCATCCATGCATCCCACAGTTGAAGCCCAACCCTAGATTAAGGGAGACAAACATATATGCTCCCCACCACAGCTTCCTTCTCATGTTTCAATACTTCATCATCCTGTTATGTAGACCAGTTCACCACAATATTCTTGTAATAGTATGATAAAATAAAATCCTGTGATCTAAACTACACAATGTCTGTAATACAAAGGTGATAAAACAATCAGAACAAAATTAGCTTTTATACCGGTGTGAGGAAAATGCTGCCACATGAGGGACCCCAAACCTCACTCTTCTATGGGTCCCAAAAATCCTGCTGGCAATCCTCACAGGTTTCCCGAGCTTCCCTTAAAAAAAACCTGAATACTGAACACAGCCAAAAAAAAAAAGAAAGCCACATATACACGTGGCACCTTTACTTTTCTACCTGCACCAGAAACCACTCAAGTGAATCACCTTGTTTCAGTCAAAACTGACCAAAAATGATGAATTGACAAGATCTCACTTTTGTGGTAGTGTAGCCTGAATTGAAAAGCTATATCTATTTTACTCTACCAGGTTTTAATTGTGACAGAGCAATCTGTTGGGAAAATGTGAGAGATGGCTGTGGATCTCTGAAGCAGAGTAATCAACTGGCAAGGCAGAAGCTGAACAATAACCAGTCTCATACCTCCACATGCACATTTACACACCATATACACAACAGGGTATAGAAGTGTAATGAGTAACCTTGGTCTTTAAAAAAAAAGATAAAATAGTTTTATGTCCTAATTACTTATGCAATCAAATGCATGCCTTATCAGAAGAGAAAGAAGAAGAAGAAGACAAAATGACTGCACGTTAGACTACAGGTTAGAGTGATGCAGAAAAAGAATAGGAAATCAGTCCAACTGCAGTCTGGCCTGGGCTATCCTGCATTGCTTCACAGCAGCCTTGACAATGATGATGGAGGAGTGACTTTTCTTTTTACTTCCCTCCTCCCTTTTGCAGCCAATAGGAAGCGATTTACTATACCTGCTCTAAGGTTGGCATAGATTTACAACCTCTGGAATCCATGTATCTAAAGCATCTCCCATCATCCTTCCAAGCACACTCGCAACACTTCCTGTTTTGGGTCCCATTGCCATCCAAATATCTCCATTGTGATAATATTGGCAGCAGTACCACCAGACTGTGGAGGCCTACAGGAAGTGGAACTCCCTCTCCAGCTGCAAAGTGCTTGGCCTGCTGTATCCTATGAGTTAAAACAGGTTTAAATGATTAAAGCGCTTTTAAAACTATGTGCATGAGCAGCTTGAGATAAATCATTGAAGCCCAACGGCCTTGATAAGCAGCCATGTTTTTGTTTGGTGCCTAAATGAAGTCAGTGTTGGCAGCACTTGGGTCTCTAAAGGGAGGGCATTTCACAGTAAGGGGCCCATGGCTGAGAAGCCCCTCTACCATATCCTTACACAGTATATCGACTTTACTGGTGAGACACAGACATGCATCTGCCCAGCAGATGTCAGTCTTCAGTCTGGCAAATATAGGGAGCGGTGCTTCCTCAAATACTAAGCTGTTTAGGGCTTTAAATGTTATCACAAGCACCTTGAATTCAGACCACAAATGTACTGGCAACCACTGCAATTCTTTTAGGCTGGCATTATATGATATCTATATAGTATTCTAGTCAGCAATCAAGCCACTGCATTTTATATTAGCTGCAGCATTTGCACCATCTTCAAGGACAGCCCCACACAGAGCACATTACAGCAATCTCATCGGGAGGTTACTAGTTCTTGAAAGGTAGTTCCACAACCACAGCGCTGCTACAGAGAAACCCCTTTCTCTTAAACTCACCAGTCTGAGTTCTGTGAGTTATGGGTCATACAATAGGGTCTCCTCTAGAGATCTCTGATTTCGAACAGGTGCATATAGAAGAAGGGAGTCTTTAAGACAATGTCCCACTCCATTTAGGATATAACAAAGCCTAAAATGTGCATCATGTTATACTAATAAACAGAGTGGTTCATCAGGAATATGATTCAGCTAGCACAGCTATAGAAGCAGAAGCTTATTTTCTTTTTGCTTTCAGAACTTGGAAGGAACTGTGCTAAACAAACAAACCTTGAAATGATGGAACAAAATGATTATGGAAATTTAGAAAATGACTGGTGAATACAAAATGAAGATAGGTCGCCTTCCTAACTAAATGCAGTAAAATTGAAGTAATTTACTGATTTGCCTCTTTTCTATTTTGTGTGGGGGGTTTTTCAGATCCGCAAAATGTAAATGATGGCATAAACATTGTAGCAGAGATATATGTTAACTCTTACATTTTCTTTCCATACAAACAAATAAAATTCAGGGTTATTCTGGTGCTGGTTTATGATGGACAGGTGCATATAAATAGCCAATTATACAACTTTGAGAAAAGGAAAGGACACCAAAAAATGACATTAAGTGTCAGAGATGAAAGAGAAGGGCACTGGGAGTGGCAAAGCCTTAAATGCCCTTTGCCTCTGCCCCCAGCACTCTACATCATAGCACAGGGCACTCTGATGAGCCAGCATCTTCTCTCCTTTCCTCAGAGCCAGAACAGCCAGCACCTCCTCACAGGTACACACACCCCATGGAGCCAAGACCAAATTGCTATTGTAAATTTAAATGTTCTCTGATCTGAGAATTTTGATACCTTCCTCTGTTAACAATATACCACTTAATACTTGGTAGGAACCAAAATTACTTAGGAACATGACCCAAAATTGGACCAATATGTTTAAAAATGCTCTTTAAAAAGACAGTATAAATTGCTAAATAAAATTGCAAGGACCAAGCTATTGAATCAAGATTTTCAGTGCAACTGGATTAGGTTGCATCAAGGGCTTTTTAATTACACAGTTCAAAATATTTATTGATTTCTAGTTTCATATTCATAGCTTTATACAGGCAACAGCTACGGACATTCTAACTCAGCTTACATGTCTCCTCCCAGCATTTAGGAGCAACAAATCCACATACAGCTAGACTTGTAGTACAAAAATCTTCCACAAGCAAATCGTTAAGTTTCTTTTGATATCAGTTCACATGGTGCAAGACGAAATGGTGCAGGTCACCAGTTGAGAAGACTTTGCAACAGACTCTACTGGGGAAAATAGTATATTTCCTTTACGAATTCACTGACCTGATACTCAATTCAGAGCTTTTGAAGATTCAGCTCAGATCAGCTGTCAAAATTATGTTAAGATGTAACCTAACTCTTCTACCTTTACTTTTCATCACTGCTTAGGGACAGGAAATTAGAATGGATACTCTCTTTAATGCAATTTAACCTTTTAGCATTTGTACATGTCACTGAGTTGTCCTTCTCTCTTTCACTACGTTTTAAAATGCATAGTTCTTCAGTTGACATGTGATATTAATATTCCTGAAATGCAGAAATTTGAAGATTGTATATCTTCATTTTTCACATCTATAAAATTAGTATCTAATATTAACAGGCATGTTCCATACTTCACATTTCTATTACTGATTAACATACTGCCAACATATTTACCATTTATAACCTCGAAGACATATTTTAGAAGAAAGTCAGTAATCAATAAATGTCAAAAGACTCGATTGAAAATCCCATAAGTAAGGGATATTTCTGCCATGTTTGTATCCTCCCCTCAAAATAAAAAAATCAAACATCACTTTTATAATCATACAATCTATGGCCTAAATTGTACTGCTAGTTCCAAATGAAGTAGAACTGTTAAGTCCAAATTGGGAGGGGTTGCTAATACGCCAGAGGACAGGATCAAAATTCAAAATGGCCTGGACAGATTGGAGAGCTGGGCCAAGGCTAGCAAAATGAAATTCAGCAGAGAGAAATGTAAGGTCCTACACTTAGGTAGAAAAAATGGAATACAGAAATATAGGATGGGGGACACGTGGCTGGATAGCAGGACGTGTGAAAGGGATCTAGGAGTCTTAAACCACAAGCTGAACATGAGTCAGCAGTGTGATGCAGCAGCCAAGAAAGCCAATGCAATTCTCGGTTGCATCCATAGGAGTATGGTGTCTAGATCGAGGGAGGTACTGGTACCACTCTACTCTGCTTTGGTTAGACCTCATCTTGAATACTGTGTCCAGTTCTGGGCACCCCAATTCAAGAAGGACATGGTCAAGCTGGAGCAAGTCCAGAGGAGGGCGACCAAAATGGTGAGGGGCCTGGAAGCCATGCCCTATGAGGATAGACTTAGAGAGCTGGGTATGTTCAGTCTGCAGAAGAGAAGGTTAAGAGGGGACATGATAGCCATGTTTAAATATATGAAGGGATGCCATGTAGAAGAGGGAGTGGGCTTGTTTTCTGCTGCTCCAGAGACCAGGACAAGGAGCAATGGATTCAAGCTGCAGGAAAGGAGATTCCACCTGAACCTCAGGAAGAACTTCCTGACGGTCAGGGCTGTCCGGCAGTGGAATATGCTGCCTCAGAGTGTGGTGGAGTCTCCTTCTTTGGAGGTTTTTAAGTAGAGGCTGGATGGCCATCTGTCAGGAGTGCTTTGAGGGTGTTCCTGCATGGCAGGGGGTTGGACTGGATGGCCCCTGTGGTCTCTTCCAACTCTACATTTCTATGATTCTACGATTCTATGAGTCAAGGAGAATTTGGTAAGTAAGCAATGCTGTGCGTACCATTGATTCAATGAGTCTATTCTAGTTGAGACTAACAGTTGGCTTTAGGCCAGGGCTGAGAAGGAAGTAACTCACCAGATGTTGTTGGAACGAAAGTTCTAGCAGTCCCAGGGAGCACAGCCTATGTGCACAATGCTGGGAGTTGCAGTGTAAAAACATCTGGAAGACCATATGATTCTCACAGTTAATTTGGGGACCACAGTTTTGTTCTTTTTAAGCCACTGGTAATTATTAAGAAATCCAATTGTGTATCTTTTTTGTACAATCTTTGGGACCCAACTTGTTAGCTCCAGATATTCCAAGAATGTACTGGATTTTTAAAATGGATTATTTGTGCCTATCTCCATTTATAAAGCAAAGATTTCCTTCTATTCATTCTGTCTACACTCAGTGTTATTTTCTAAAACTGAGTCAAAACTGATTATAAATTTGTGAAAACGGGTCCTTTTCTCCAGTGTACTGGATTCATAGATGACAATGCAGACATAATGAACACCCACCAGAGCTTGAGTGGAAATCTGTTCAAATTCAAAATTAGAAGCCAGGATTATGTTGTTCAAGTGTACTTCTGCTACTCCAATGTGATCTCCTTTTCTCTCCTTTTCCATGCCCCCACAACTACAACCCTCTGTTACCCAAATATCTTCTCCAAAATCTTTCTCAGCTCTTCGGAACAGATTTTGAGAGTGGTGGAGACATCAGTGCTGATGAAACAGCAGAATGGTATCACTGGGCCGTAGCCCAAATTTCTCATCTAAATTTTTTGAACATGGCTAATATTACTAAACACTATTAAGAGAACATTGTCTTGTTTACATGATGTCACTTCCTTCTGTTTTTCCTATTTCCAAGAACACTGATGTGTCAAACAACAAAGAGGATCAATATTCAGAACAGGTGATTAGCTAAACAAATATGAAAGTAGCCAGCAGTAGGACTAGACGTCTCAAAGCAGGGCCAGGACTTTTAGGACTAAAAGCTTTGAATCAAAATTTGACTAAGGCCCTTTTCACATGCGGGGGGGGGACGGTGTAGAGCGACCTCTCACGGAGGTCGTCTACACCGTAGAGTGGACTGGCGTGGACTACTTTTCGTAGCTTCACACCAGAATCCACTCAGGAGCGGCCGAAACTAGCCGGGCTGCGTGTTTTTTAAAAACCTCTTTTTAGAGGTTTTTAAAAAGCACGGAGCGCGCAACCCTGTGCCGCTCCATCGCCCGGCTCTAAAGTGGATCTGCAGGCGCGCACAAGTGCGTGCCTGCAGATCTGCCGGGGGCGGGCTTCCGGTTGGCGAGCTTCTCCGGTTGGTGGAGAGCCTCCGCCAACCGGAAGCTGCCATCTGCGACGCCGGAGGAGTGTGGAGCAGCAAGCTCACGCTGCTCCATGCAGCGACGGACTTACCCGGCTGGAGGTAAGCTCCGTTTTTGGGCATTTTTGCCCATTTCCCCCCGACATGTGAAAAGGGCCTTAGAGGAAAATAATAGGAAGCATGGTCCAGGAATACTGTGCCTGGAATAAGCTCCATCTGAGGGTCCAATTTAAGCATGTGTGTCTGAGGAAATCCCATGTAGGAGGCAAAACTGATTAACTGAGGGATGCATTCCCCTTGGTGTCTAATTTGACCCTGAACTACCACTGAAACAGCTCTCCTGGCAACCAAATGTTGCTAGCTTTTCTCATCCTCTCTCCAAAGGAACTTAGAAAACAACTGTTAATATAGTTACACAGCTATCCCCTTAAACTAAACAGAAGAGTCTAAACTCCTCTGACTTGTCCCAAGGAGGAAGACCAAAATGGTAAAAGACCTTGAAACTATGCCCTAGAGGAACAGTTTAAGGAGCTGGGTATGTTTAGTCTGGAGAAGAAAAGGTTAAGAAGTGAAATGATAGCCGTGTTTAAATATTTGAAGGGAAATCATAAGGAAGATGGGGCAAGCTTGTTGTCTGCTGCTCCAGAGATTAGGACATGGAGCAATGGATTCAAACCACAGGAAAAGAGATTCCACCTAAACATTAGGAAGAACTTCCTGACTGTAACAGCAATTCAACAGCTTATATGCTGCATTGAAGTGTGGTGGAGTCTCCTTCTTTGGAGGTTTTTAAACAGAGACTGGATGGCCATCTGTCAGGATTACTTTGATCGGATATTCCTGCATAGCAAGGGGTTGGACTGGATGGCCCTTGTGATCTCTCCCAACTCTATGATTCTATGAGTCATGATGTATTTGGATTTCCATGACACCATTTTTTGATTGGGACTTAGCTTTGTTAAATGACTTACAATCAGATTCTAAATATGCTTAGGCAAAGCACAAGTTCCACTTTTTGGAATACTTCTTTTTAGAAGATTTCTAAATAAGTAAATTTTAGTAGGACTGTAGCATCAGTATGTTCTTTGCTACAGCTTTCAAGAGAAAAAAGAAATCTAAAAAAGCCATTCAAAGGCCATTTCCACACTAGCTTGCTATAATGCTGTTATTCCACTTTCAACATCCTATGGAAGGGCCTTTGAGGCCCCTCCCTAAACTGCAATTCCCAGAATTCCATAGGATGTTGAAAGTGGAATAATAGCACTATAACAGGCTAGTGCGGAAATGGCCAAACAATAAGCCAATACTGGATTGATCTACTCCCTTATGGAGTTTGGTCCAGTTATGTAAACTCTTTAGAAAGTAAAGGTGCCAATCGACAGCACAGCAAATTATATAAACTGTAATGAGCATTTTATAGATCAGCTGTTGAACTTAACCCCTGCAGTCTTATATAGTACTCAGATGAAACCAAATATTTATACGTTTAACAAAGACCATATCATTTCACATCATTTTGATTCACTGAAGCACATCATCTTGTTTATCTGGAACAGCTATTCATTATGGTGGGAAAGACCGATAACTGGAACATTCTTAGTCCACAAATTATGCCTGAATGGCTTCATGCTATATGCATTTATGTTTCAGAATAATTTTTTTCTTTAAAAAAAAAAGTCTGAATCTGGATCCTTTCAGCAAGTTAATAGGGAAAGTCATATAAAATCACTGCTCCCATATTCATGAGCAGCCAGAATGCACCACGTAAATCTGCAAACGTTAGTCTTCTTTGCACTCATTTCTTTACAAGCTGAGGATGAAGTCAATTTTTGCTGTATGTTTACTGCCTCATATTCCTAGGATGTAATCTAGAGGTAAAGTGTTGCTATAGAGTTTGACTAAATAATAATGTGAGTGTCAGTTTTCCTCTCGGAAGTCATGTTTTTTATGACAGCAGTGTTATCCAGTTGCCATATGTTGTCTTAAAAATGTGGCATAGTTTTGTGCCAGAACAGCATCAAAACTGACTTGATGGATGTGATTCTCAGGTAATTGGGGCTGCCAAAGATAGTTTGTTGTTCTGGATTTCTAGAAAACCCATAAAGTTTGTCCTTTTGCTTGCTATTATTATTATTACTTTTGCAGCCACTGCCATGAGAACACCTCGCATATAGTGCCAGGGGATAACTTAATATGGCAATTGAATTATTTTATGAATCATAAAAGAATGACAGTATTTTGCAACTCATTTTCACTACTAAATTGATATGATGTTCTTAGATAATGAAAAAAAAAGATACAGTGTAATCCTATCAATGTCTACTCAGAGGACAGCCCTTATGAGCTCAGTGTCACTTACTCCCAAGTAAGAGTGTACAGGATTGCAGATTTTAAAGCTTTAGATGTGCAATCTATTTTAGAAGATTATAGAAAATCTATATTTCAGTAAAGAGTTTGATATTTAGAAGGTGGTCAGTATGAGTATGAACAGAACTGCACTTTTAGCTGAAACATACATCAGGCTTGTGGATTTCTTATTTTTTTGTAGGTCTGTTGTGGGGGATCAGACATGGATTTATAATGTAACTGTATAAAAACAGCCATTTCTATCATCTAGAAATAAAACAGACTGTTTTGAAATGCTCTTTTTTTTCTGAACTTGATACCTCATTAGCTCTACCACCATTTCACATTTAAGGCTAAAGGAGGTGTGGGGCAGGCATACGTTGCAGCTCTGCCCCCAAACGTCCCCAATTTCCAAGCTGCGTCTCTGGTCTTTGTGCGATGAGCATGACCGTCTGCACAGAGCTCCCATAAGGTAAGGTTTCTGACAATGGGGAGCTCTGCAACCATGCTGAACTCGATGTAGTCAGAGAGTACTATACAGATCTGTGTAATAAAGAGCCATAACATTGTCAGGCCATGCAAGAATTATCAGAGGCAGGACTTCCATTACATCTATATCCCCATTCCCATTTGAATACTATATGCGAGCTGATGAACAGCTGCATGGGATAATATTGTGTATTCTATCGATAATATTGTCTATTCTACTGCAACAAAACCATGATCTGTGCAATAGCTACTATTTATCATTCCCTCCAAGAGGAAACGCCAATATAGTTGAATGCCAACAACACTGAAACCAAAATGCTTCTATTAAGAAAGAAGATGGAGAAATCAACATTGGAATCAGAGCTGGAGAAAGGTAAACTGCAACATATGCCAAAACACAAAAATAATTATCAAAAAATTCTAACAGGACAGCCCGCTACTATCCTGCTGCTGCTGGTGGTGGTGGTAGCTGTGGTGTGTGACTTCAAGTAGTCTCAACTTAAAACAAAAAACTGGTTTTTTTGACTTATGGTGAACCTATTATAGGGTTTTTGAGACTGAGAGTGAGTCACACAGTAGGTTTCCATGGCTGAATAGGGAATCAAACGCTGGTCTCCAGGGTCATCATCCAATGTTCAAACCACTACACCACACTGTCTATCACTATTATCCTACCAACCCCCAGTCTAATAAGGATGACATGTTCTTAACAGCCTCCAGAAGCCACAGAAGATTAAGTGGCCAGTGAAAAAGAAAAATAGAAAATGGCAGGAGCAGATGAATCCGGCTCCTTCAGTATCTCATGGTATAGTGGTTTGAGTGTTGGACTAGGGCCATTTCTGCACTAGACTGTTATAGCATTATTATTCCACTTTCAACATCCTATGGAATCCTGGGATTTGCAGTTTAGGGATGGGCCAGCTGGCTCTTCCCTAAACTACAAACCTCAGAATTCCATAGGATGTTGAAAGTGGAACAATAGCACTATAACAGTCTAGTGCAGAATGGCCTTGGACTCTGGGAAATCAGAGTTTGAATCCCCATGTAGCCATCGAGACCCATTTGATAATGCTGGCCAAGTCACACTATCTCAGCATCAGACGAAGGCAATAGCAAACATCTTCCAAACAAATCTGGCCAAGATCACCTTAGGGCCCTAAGTCATAAACAACTTGAAGGTGTACAACAATAAGAACATTATGTCTTAGAGGAGAGCACTGCAGACAGACTTCTTGGGATCACAGCATTTCTACCAGGGACGGAAAAGATACTGCAACATTTTTGTTCCAGATTCAGAATGTTTGTTTTCTTATAGTTGCTAAGGTCTTTTATATTAGGATTTGTTAGAGTTTCGATCAATATGCGTATACACCAAATTTTTAGATTTATGCATATAACTTCGTAAATTAAATCCAGGATCAGTCTTCCATTGACAGAAAGACTCCACCCATGGAAGTTGCCTGTGCTTGATTTTAAGGATCTCTTCCCACCCAGCCATACTGTTTTTGAGGTGCAATGGTTCCTTTGGCGAGGGGGAGGTAGGGAAACCTTCCTTCTTTAAGGCAATTGTACTTGCCTACAGCTGGTTTCAAAACTCTATATTTAGTTTGGTCCAAAACTTTGAAAAGTTATATTTCAACTACAACTCCCAGAGTCCCCAGACTACCTGGCCATTGGAAACAAGCAGAGGGCCACTGGTTTGGTTAGATGGGGAATTCTGGGAGCTACAGTCCATAAGGTATGTCTCCCCAGCTCTAATTTGAGTTTAGCCTTAATTTCCAGTTTTAAGAAAGAATAATAGAGAGAAAATAAAGCAATTTTCATATCTACGTATTCTGCAAGTGCCATTCAGGGCTGGTCCAAGATACCTTGCTGCCTGAAACAGACCAGCAAATGCTACCAACCTTCACCCCACCCCAACTCAAAGTGCATAGCCAATATATTTTGGCTCTGAGATCCAAAATCTTAACAGCTGTCTTCCCTCACCCCTGGAAACAATAATGCAACAATACTAAGTTAAATTACTAGCTGTTTCCTGACCTTACTTAATGACACCTAAAATCAATTCTATAGTAGGGCTAATCCATTAAGACCAATGAGGCAAGCTAGTCAACTAACTAGCATACAGGATTTAAATACAATTAACTTTCTCTGGATTGGGGCCATAGAGCTGTTATAGAAGATGTCAGAATCAGTTAATTTCAGGATCAGGGAAGAACAACAGGGAGAACCAAATCTGCAAGTGTTGACTTGTTGAAATGCTGAATTGATTTCCCCATCATAACAATAATGATCCAGTCTATTATTAGTTTGGAGCTATTTGTAAATAGAAAAATAATTTTCCTGGTTTACTGTCCACCCCACCCCCCCAACATCCTCTCAAGGCCTGCTATTGTCAGCCAAGCAGAAAGGAAATCAAGGAGATCAGGCTGAAAACTGATGAGAGGTAGTGAAGCAACACAAGCACCTGTCAAATCACCTGGATCCCCCTCTAAATCATAACATTTCCTGCCTTATAGCCTGGGAGACTATTTATGAGTAATTGGTCTTTGCAGTTTTTCTTTATTTATTTTCCCATGTGGGAGCTGACTTTCAAGATAAAGGTAATTCCAGGACGAATGGATGAACAATTGCATCATGGTGCCTCTTCTTGTAATCATATTAGTCTTCAAATAGTTCAAGTGTTTTCTCAAAGCAACTCTCAGTTATTTGGGGGTGGGGGGCTTTTGTATGGCACACACAAGGCTTTTACTGGCATTTTAAAAATGGGACAGATACACGAAAGCTATCATAATGACACTAGAAGTGCTGGAACAAGATGTATATTACTGGATTATAACATGCCTCAAGGTAGTAGCAAAACAACCTGTGTATACAGAACCATGTTAAAAGTCACCTTTAAGAAAGAAAAATAATGTATTTAATGAGCAAAATGGTTTAGTTTCAGCGAGTGATCATTCTATTGCTTGCATCTTTTGTGCTTATGAACAGCAGTGAAAATACCCTCAGGTGCTCATGCACTCTGAGAACGCAGAAAGCAAGTCATGCAATCCAGGAAGGAGTAGGCACCTGCCCACTAGCCAAAATATATGCATGAATAATAATAAACATAAGCTGTTTTAGTGTTTAGAATTAAATATTGCTGAGAAATAATCGAGAGGACAATACAGAGCAAATACAAAGGCAGTTGACATTGATTTGTGGCAATCCTGTGAATGAGGGACTGTTACCAGGCTGTACACCCCCACATTTTGATATGGTCTAATTGGCAAAATATATTAATTGGCAGATATGTTTAATTGGCATAAAATATAAATTATATACACTTTGGCCCTTTCTGCACCTTACCTTTTTCCAGCGCTGGAGTGAGGGGATCACACGAGCAGCCTCTGGCAAGAGGCTCTTGCGTCCCTGCTGCTTCAGCTCTGCACGAGCTGCCTGCTTGCGTGAGAGCCCCACCTCTTCCTTCTGCAGTGCAGCCTGGGACTTTCCCAGGCTGCGCTGGGGCTGGAAGTGTGACCAGCGTGGCTCCGGAGGATCCGCACACCAGGTAAGTACACACGGGGCCCAGGAGCAATGTGCAATCGTGCACCATTTTTGGCTTCCAGTCAAAAATGAAAAGGTGCACAATTGGTGCCTGCCAGCCCCTGGAGCATTGCATGATTGTGAGTGCGTCGTGCAGATTGCTCCTCACAATAGCACGATGCTCCAGGTGCCCTTTTGATTGACAAATGCCATGCAGAAAGGGCCTATGACTGGAAGCCATGTGGAAGAAGGGACCCTTGCTGAAAAACAGACTGAAAGGTAACCCCAGTGTGGCCAGGTCAAAAGTTCACTGAAATTAGCCAAGAAAGCCTGACTTAACAGCTCTGAGCTAATCCTATCAACTGCCCAACCTCAGAAAATAATAAGGTGCCCAGGTGCAGAGGCAAGGACCCCTGCTGTGTGCATTTCCTATTGAAGCCTTGCCCAGAACCTCACCCAACAAAGACATTGAAACAATCAGTTCATTCCACACCCCTTTTGTTTACCCTACCAGAAAGCAATTAACTCACACCCCTTCAGGGAGGGAAATAGAGTATATAAACCCTTGGTTTTGAGAAGTCAGATGCAGTCAGATGAAATGCTGGAACCCACTATGTTGCCCTGAATCCTGATCTGCCCTTCCCTTAGACACACGTCTAAGCCATATTTCACCTTCTTCACTACTCTTCTGGACTGGTAATTATAACCCCAAACCCTCGGCCTCTCCGTCCATAATTTTTCCTCCCTTTATCCTTCAGAGCTCTTGTGTAAATGTTTGACTATATGTATCTTGTGTGCATGTATGAGTGAATTCCCCTCAATAAAACACATTTTTAGTTTACTTTTGAATCTCTGGCTGGTTCTTTTCCTGCATGAGCCCATAAACATTGGTAGAAAGGTCTCGCTAAGTTGCCCCCCTCTTGTTAGCCTCCTGATTTTGAGCTAATTCATTCCCCCTAATTCATTCCCCATTTTTGCAAAGAGGTATTTGTGGGGTGGCCCTTGTAGCACCTACATTCTGGAGTAACAGGACCTCCAAGACTTGGATCATCAACTCCTCAGGCCTTGCAAACTCATGGCTGTGACTCTCCTTCTTTTCCTACTGCCTTCCACTTTTTCATGCATTGTCATCTTTTCCAATGAGTCATGTTGTCTCATGATAGGTCCAAAGTATGACAGCTTCAGCTTAGTCATCTTCACTTCTAGTGAGAGTTCAGGCTTGATTAGCTCTAAAACCCATTCGTTTCTGCAGTCCATATTATCTATAGAACTCTCCACCAGCACCACATTTCAAATGAGTTGATTTTCTTGCTGTCAGATTTCATCACTGTCCAGCTTTCACAACCATATATAGAAATCAGAAATACTATCACTTGAATAATTCTGATTTGGAGATTTAATGATATTGCTATTTAATTGAATGTTCAAAAGAGAATAAAGGAAAAAAGCTATCATTTCCTATTAGTGCTAGTATTTAATATGTATGAAGCATGACCAACAAACTAGATAGTCAAAAGAATAGAGATACAACATAAGCCCTGTCCAGGCATTATGCATTATACCTGAATAAGAACCATGCAATTGTGTTGCAAGTATGGGCTATATATGCTAGCTAGGTCTCCAATAGTGGTAGCCCTAACCTCACTCTTCCAGACTTCTATATGTGGGGTTTCCAGTAGGATTTGTTTGAACGTGGAAAGAACTCTCTATTCAATTGTGAAACCTGCTTTGTCAGTGACACAAGTGAGTCTATCCACTTAGAAATGATTGCCAACAGAAGCTTCCTGCAGATCTTTCATCACAAACAATAATTTTTGGAACCATGTAGTTGGGGCTAGTATATAGAAATGTTAAAGATTGGATGAGCACATGCTGTACTGTCTCCTAAACAGGTGAATATTTCCCATTTATGCGTAATGCCTGACCATGGTGAGCTTCAATGTTCAAGGTATTACAATCTAATTAAGACGTACAGGTCAAAGACCAAGAGGAAAGTTTCTACAAAGAACAGCAAGGATGCGTTAGGAGAAGATAAAGAAGGAGAAAATGATGAAGCTATCAATGGTCCATAAAATATGTGATGTTGTTTGCCCTTTTCTTGCAAACATAAATGTAGTTTTATTATCTGACTTTAAAATAGATAGGGGAAATAAAAAACAACAACATTACAATACGAGCTTGTTAAAATTGCTGGCCATATGGCTGGAGGTTTCTGGAGACTATAGTCCAAAAAGTAACTTTTGCAAACTCTGTATCTAATACAAATTAGATACTGAAGTAGATATGGATTATATATTCAGAAGGAGCATAAAAACTGTACTGTATTAGGACAAGCTGCCTGGGCAGCAACTGGAAATTTCTTTCTTAGGTCTTTCACAAAAACGCTGGCTGGCTGGTTGTCAAAACTGCTTTGGACTCAGTAGATCCATTCTTTCCCTTCCTTTCCACCAATTATCCCAGCCACTCCTAACATGATGCCCACAAAAGTAAGACTACAATATGTGAATATTGTTTATGTAAACTGCTTTCAAGTTCAATGATAGGCAAAAAGCAGGATACAAATAAAGACAATGGGGAAGAAGGGGAGGGGGGAGGGAGAGGAGGAGGGTAAGCAGAGGAAGAGGAAAAGGAAGAGGAAGAAGCTATGCAGTATAGTGGTTTGAGTGTTGGACTATGACTCTGGAGTTGTTTTTTATTCCCTTGAGCCATTTTTGACTTATGGAGATCCAAAGACAACTATATAATGGGGTTTCCTGGAGCTGAGAGTGTATGGCTTGCCCACTGGGTTTCCATGGCCAAGCAGGAAATCAAACCTTCATCTCCAGGGCCATAGTCCAATGCTTAGACCATTACACAATGCTGGCTGTCACACTTCTGGAGACCAGGGTCTAAATCTCCACTCAGCCGTTGAAACCCACTGGGTGACCTTAGGCAATTCACATTCTCTCAGCCTCAGATGAAGGCAAAAGCAAACCCTCTGTGAATAAATTTTTCCAAGAAAACCCCATGATAGGTTTGCCGTAAGGTTGCCGTAGGTCAGAAACAATTTGAAGGCATGCAACAATAACAATTATTATCACTGGTGTGTTATATAGGTACACAGAAAGCTACCTTATACCTTTGGCCCAGCTAACTTAGGTCATCTCTGACTAGCGGCACAGTTTCAGGTGGGATTTTTTTCTAGGTCTACCGGTGATCCCTGTATTGCCTGGTGATCTCCTATGGAAGCAGTAACCAGACTTAGCCCTGCCTGGCTTTCCAAAAGTAGACAAGATTAGGTATGTTCACATGTGGCGTGCAGTGGTCTTGATTTGCTATGAAATTACTGAGCCCTTGAATGCACTTGAATGTATTCTACTTATTTACAATCATTATTTAAAGCAATGAAAAGGAGCAGTTCAATTTTGTTTTGTAATCTTACAGGTGAAATATCCAGTATTTCTAATTGGAAGCACACCTGAATATTAGAGCTGAGCTCTGGAACTGGAATGGAAACTAAAGATGTGTGTGTGGGTGTACATGCCCATGTGTGTTTAAAGGGTATTCCTTGCAAAGCTGATGAGACTCATTAAGCTGGATGATGGCCATTATGGAGTTTATGAAGATGAGAGTTCAGTTTCTTTTAGTGTCTTCTGCATACATTATCAATGCACTGCATGCTGAGCAAGATGAAAAGAATTTGCAGGAACACATTCCAAATTTGGCTAAAATTAGAAACAATTTTCAGCTGTTTCTAAGAAGTTATAAATGTCTGAAGCAAATACGTTTAACTATGTGCTTTTGCCTATCTTTCTGAAGGCAATAGTGACATTCTGAACAGTAAAAACAATGTCAGTGAGTGATTTAATGAGTGATCATCTCATTCCTTAGAGAGATGTATTGAAACCAGATGTGCAATTTGCCACTTCACCTATGGCAGGTCACAATTGCCTCCAGGTGGTCAAACAAATGGAAAACTGTAATAGCGTCTATCCACTTGTGCCGCTGTGCCATGCAAAGTGCCTCCTCCACCCATTTAAATGTGGGACTAGCAATATGAATTGCATTCTACTGCTGTTTCCAAAACTAAATTCAACAGAGGCCCTTTCCACATGGGGGGGGGGGGGGAACGGGCGAAAACGTCCAAAAATGGAGCTTACCGGCAGCCGGATAAGTCCGTCACAATGCGGAGCAGCGCGAGCTCGCTGCTCCACAGTCCTCCGGCCGCCCAAATGCCGGCTTCCAGTTGGTGGAGGCTCTCCACCAACCAGAGAAGCTCGCCAGCTGGAAGCCCGCCCCCGGCAGATCTGCAGGCACGCACTTGCACACGCCTGCAAATCTGCGTCGGAGCCGGGCGACGGAGCAGCACGGGGCTGCGCGCTCCATGCTTTTTAAAAACCTCGAAAAAGAGGTTTTTAAAAAACACGCAGCGCGGCTAGTTCCAGACACTCCTGAGTGGATTCTGGTGTGGAACTACGAAAAGTAGTCCACGCCAGTCCACTCTAGGGTGTAGAAGACCTCCGTGAGAGGTCGCTCTGCACCATCACAGAAGCCCAGTGTGGAAATGGCCAGAGTTCTGTATCAGCCTTATCCCTAAAAAGGCCAGTATCCCTTCAAAGGAAAGGAAAATCAGGAGAAGTTAGGAATGGATCAGTGAAACATGCAGTTTTTTTCTGGCTTGTAAACTCCAGCAACACCTAGGATTGGTTTAACTCTCAAACAAACCAAATAATTCCTAAGTAACTCTAACCAAACCAAGTAATTCTTTTTTCTAGAGTCAAAAGAGTCTGCTTTGTGCTGATAAGAACAGTTTGTTTATACTTCTGACTTTATAAAATCAGTAGTTCTGGTGCAAATAACAGAAAAGTGACCCAGTTTCCAAAAAGCATAACTGTAAGTCAGGGATAAAATACAAAAGCAAGCAAACAAACTAATAAAAGCAAAATAGAGGAAAGAAAGAAGAAAACACGGTCTGGAAAAATTCACCAGGAGACTTTATAATCTCTCATGAAAATGCCTTAATAGTTCATTCTAACTCATCCTTAAAAATTTCAGCATGGAATTTCTTAGCAAACTTTGCTGCCTTTTGATTAATAAAATAGGATATATAGCTTTCATTAAGTGCAATGAGCTTAAAATGTATCAGTGTAATACAACATTAAGGAACATGGAACAAAAGCCTCTTATCTACAGTAGCTTTATAACATTACTTTATTATACAGTATATTCAAGATACTGTAGACTACAAAAAGCTCACTGAGCCATCTCAATCCATCCCCATTAATTATCACATATTATCATGTATCACCATGCAAGACCAAGATAATTGCCTTTAAAGTGATCCAGAATGAACTGCAAGCGGACAAATTGACCTTCAAGAAAAGGGATCAAAAACTGAAGATGTATAGTAGGCAGCCATTTTGTCTCTGCTGAAAGTTAAAAAAGGCAGTTATGCATACAGATTCGGTGAAGATGTTAGGAGTTGTTTTGATTTGCATTTTGAAAATCAGCAATTGTGGCAGACAGCAGGAGAAGGGCTGTCACTGACACAAGCCGTAGAGTAATCTGAAGCATGATGCAACTGACCACAGTGTATGCGAAAACATGGAAAAAGGTGCAGATAAATTTTTATTAGGTTAATATGTTGCCCTTTCTGCCTGCTAGGTTTTGTTTTTTCATCTTTTGCTTGTGAATGGAAGAATCAATCAACTTCATTTTCACTTAATTTCTCATTTTCTCAACTGCGAGTTCATTTTGTCACATTTCCACATCCATGTGTGGATCTTTATACAACTTCTCTCTAATCTGTACTTTTCTATCTGTACATTTTCTAATATGTGCCCATTTTGCAAGTAATTTTCTCCAATGTAATGTGGATTTGCATGTAATTTTTCCTAGTATGTGTGCTTGTGTGCACATTTTTCCTGACTACATAAGCAATCTTTTTTAAAAAGTTGTGAATAACATTACCCAATATATCCACAGCTTTGGTGAATCATGCTATTCACAGGAATGTGAATACAATGCCACATCCAGGTTTGCTCCATCCATGAGAAACCTGTCCTTTGATGGTTCTTTTCTCTGACTGGACCAATGTCCTTGTCAATGTCTCCACTGCACTCTTAATCTACCCTACACTCTGTGCCCAACCTGCATCATGACCCAGAAGATATAGGTGAAGACAAATGAAGGCAGTTGCTTTTCTTTGCTGTAGGCATTCTTCATATTATTCATGAGTATCAGTGAATAGATAGAGACATCAGGGTGAAAGAGGAGCATGACTAGCAGGCTATAGTAAGTTTCAGTAGATGCCTAATAATCCTAGCACTTGACCCTGGTCATTTGACTTTAGCCATGTGATGGAGCTTGGGATAGTTAACAAAAAGGGAGGCCAATGTTGCAGTGAAGAATATGTGTTATGAATCAGCAATCCAAATATTGAGTGCAAATTCTTATTTTCAATAGAATGAGGAACAGTAGTTATACTGTCAACTGGTTTTCCTTGATCTTCTGCTCCCTTACATTTTCAACCCTTTCAATACCAAAGAAAAGTCAAGTTACATAATACAGTAACAAATAGTTGTGCTGGGGGATGTGAGAGATGGTAGTAGATCTTTCTAGTAGAGTAAGCAAATTGCTGAGGCAGAAGCTGAACAACAACCAGTCCACACTACCGCAGACACACATAGGGTCTATCAGAGAAACATAATAGTTTAGTCTTCTTTTAAAACATATAAAATTTTCTTTGCTTACAAACAGTTGTGCAAAGTAAACAATTGGTCTAGTAATGGAAAGAGAGAAGAGAAAATGGCTGCAGGTTATAGTGATGCAGGGGAAAAAAAGAGTCTGGTGAAGCAAACAAATAGAAAATCACCATAATGCAAACCAGCAATTAATGAATACAGGCATGTAAAGGTAACTTTAAAAAAACTGTATATCATATACACATTTTTCTTAGTAAGACTTTGAAGGCAAAACATAGCTATTATTCCTTGTTTTATGTTGTCAGGCACAGGAGATTATTCCCTTTGCCCAACTTTTTATAATCAGATTTCTTTTGAAATGGGATGTCTCTCAATTGTTTTCTCTGAGATTTAAGACTCTCACATTGTACAGTTCCACACATTTAGAAGACTGAACCTACTGCACCTGTTCCTATTTATATAAAGTTGCTCAAAGTGATTACTATTTATGCATAATTTCAAGAGGTCTGGATTCTGATCAAGTTTGGCACTAGCCTGGGCCTGGGATCTAGATGAGCACCAACTTGTGTGTCTTGTCAATTTATAGCAGGCCAGAGTACTAAACAGATATAATCAACAGCATCCTGTTACTGCCCTGGCTAGCCCGAGCTTGTGGGATATATAAAGATATCTCTTGATATCAACAATGCAGCTTCACATACCCATTCCCCTCCAGTGCTTGCGAGGCCCCCGGACAAGCACGCATACAGGCTCAGTCGATAATCACCGTAATATTCCAAAACAATACAGGCAGGCCAGAAATAGCCAACTCGCAGCTTTAGGAGACCTCAAGGCAAGTACCCCAATTAGGTATGCACGCAACTTTCAAAAGATCCTCTGCCCTGCGCTGGCAGCTTGACGATCAAGCTATACAGTGCTCAAATACTCCGCATTTGCATACTGGCTATCCTATTGACAATTTGGCTATAGCTCAATCATTCAAATTCTGACCTTTCGGAAGCTTTGTCTCCAGCCCCAAATCCATTGTTTTCCCCAAGTCTGAACTAGCCTGAGGTCACAATTCTCCTTATAAAAACCCCTGACTTTGAGCGCTTCCTTGGATCGCTCTTGGCTTCCATCTCGCCTTGCTGTCGCTTTGTCCAGCGAGCCTTCCCCTCAGCTCCACGTGCTGAGATCCACGCTCCCCAGCTTCTCCGCTTCCAACCGGGCTTCAGGACAGGTGAAGTATCACCCAAACCAACAACTCCTCTAAAAATCCCTCTATATCACTCCAACCTTTATTTCTTTAGTTATCTTGTGTGAGTGTGCTGCATACACTGTTTGATTGTGCTTTAATAAAATCACATTTATTATTTCAACTTCTGTGTGCTCCTTGACTCGGCCTGACCCCGTAAACATAGGGTTCAAGATCTCGCTACGTTACCCTGCCTCTCGTATTGCTAGGCTGTGTTCTTGGCTAATTTCCCCAACTTATAAAATTGAGAGCGCATTTAGGTGTCCCTCTCGGGACCCCCAGGAATCAGGGTAACAATCCTTACATTTTGGAGTAGGATAGGAGAAAAAAGGAGTTAGAACCCGGGGAACCCTTTAAACAAAAGAACACATGCACCTGGATACAATATGCACTATAACTTGGAAAAAATGTATATATTATGTGGTCAAACATATCGGACATCCCCCATCCCACTCTATACCAAATTCTCAATACCAAATTCTCAGTCTTAGGCCCTTTCCGCACCAGGCAATTAGAACAGGGCAGTGCATCCTTGCACGGAGGTCGTCTGCACCTTGGAGTGGACTAGGAGTGGACTACTTACTGGAGATCCGCACCTCAGTCTGCTCCAAGACGACCCCAAGTGGTCTTCCAGCGTGTTTTTGAAAGACCGGAAAAAACAGGTCTTTATTTTCCTGGAACGCGCCATTGCGTTCCTGCTGTCTTGTGCAGATTCGCAGGCTCGCACCAATATGAACCTGCCATCTGTGGAGGGCGGGCTTTAGGTGTGGTGAGCTTCAGCGGTTGGTGAGGACCCACGACCAACTGGAAGCTGCCATTTTGGAAGCCGGAAGCCGCCACTTTGGAAGCCAGAAGCCACCATTTTGGAAGCTGGAAGCTGCCATTTTAGAAGCTGGAAGCCGCCATTTTGGAAGCCGGAGCAGTGCGGATCTACAGACCTAGCACTGCTCCAATTCGCCCTGGACTAAGAAAGAGCCCTGCAGAAGGGCTTCAGGGAGACAGTCCATGTTGCTTCGGTCCCCAGAAGAAGCAGTGAGTAATGGCATGGATCGATTCCCTCGCCTCGTGTGGAAAGGGCCTTAGTTTGGAGCTGACAGACAAATTCTTTCCATGGTATTCTACCAAGAGATTTATGAGAAAATCTATTTTGCTTTAGAATCTACCAAGACGGGTTGCACTGGATGGGAAAGGAGGGATTTCACTAGCTATGAACTTGGGCAAATCTCACTCTTTCAGCCTCAGAGGAAGGCAAAGGCAGACCCCCTCTGCACAAGTCTTGTCAACAACCTGTGATAGGTTCACCTTAGAATCACCATAAGTGAAACGATCTCCAGGAACACAACAACAGTCAGAATTAGGATTTATTTGCTTGATTGTTGGCCTAGAACTTCTGGGACCCATTCACTGTACACAATTATAGTGCTATATTCCATTTTAACTGCAATAGCAACATCCCACTGAAGCCTGAGATTGGAAACATAGGGAGGAGTATTTACAATACTCAGCCAGAGAGATCTAGTGCCAAACTACAAACCCCAAGATTCCATAAGATGTCGCCATGAAGTGGAACCCAGGGTTCAGATTCCTAGTCTGCCATGGAAACCTACAGGGTGATGCTGGGCAAGTCATACCCTCTTAACCTAAGAGGGGGGCAATGGCAAACTCTGGCCATTTCCATACCAGGCTTCCAAAATGGTGCAGAGCAACCTCTCACGGAGGTCTTCTACACCCTAGAGTGGACTGGCGTGGACTACTTTTTGTAGTTCCACACCAGAATCCACTCAGGAGCGGCCGGAACTAGCCGCGCTGTGTGTTTTTTAAAAACCTCTTTTTTGAGGTTTTTAAAAAGCACGGAGCACGCAGCCCCGTGCTGCTCCGTAGCCTGGCTCCGAAGTGGATTTGCAGGCCCGTGCAAGTGCATGCCTGCAGATCTGCCAGGGGCGGGTTTCCAGCTGGCGAGCTTCTCCGGTTGGTGGAGAGCCTCCACCAACCGGAAGCCGCCATTTGGGATGCCAGGAGGACTGCGGAGCAGCGAGCTCGCGCTGCTCCACGTGGCAACAGACTTACCCGGTTTCAGGTAAGCTTCGTTTTTGGGCGTTTTCGCCCATTGCCCCACACACACACACGTGAAAAGGGCCTCTCTCTTGATAAATCTTGCCAAGGAAATCCTATGATTCTGTCACTGCAAGTCTGAGTCAACTTGAAGGCATATGGCAACAACAATAAACTTCAGAATAAGTCAATGCAGAGCTTTGTTTCTTTGACTGGTAGAAAGAGCTTCTAGCTCCTAGACTCACTAAATTCTAACTCAATGCAGGGACTAAATACTGATTCTCATGTACTTGCTCTCATGTTTCATATGAGCAGTTTGATTAAATTTTGTTATTCATTTTCTTTTTTAGAAAGAATATGAAAAATTGCTAAGCCACTATAAAGATGAAAGGACACCTGCCACGGGTGTCAACCAGTCAGTACTGTGCACAGCCAACTTATGTGACAAAGAACTGAAAAACTGATGTTATTAAGGCAAGATCATTCATCTACAATTTGTTGTGAGTTCATCTAGAGTATCTTGAGTGATCAACACTGTAATGGTTGTATGCATCCTTGCTCCCATAGCAATGGAAACAAATCTATCAACATTTGTTCAACCATGGGACCCTTAGGATACTATATAAAGGAGCTGTCATGGTCCACCTCTACCTAAGGCTCTGTATTAGTCACAAGAAATATAAGAAGTAGCCCTATAACAGATTTGAGTCTATGTAGATCAGCAGTGCCTACACCAGGGATGAGCAATTTGCAGTCCTACAAAGGTTTGATTGCAATCCCTGCTGAGACTGGTGAGGGCTGCAGTTCAACACCTGGATAGCTACAGATTTCCCAATCCAGGCCTACACTGTATTTTTTCAAAGCATCAGACAGATTCTTGACCACTGGTACCTGGAGATGCTGGGGATAGAACTGAGAACCTCTTGCTGACAAAGAATATGTTCTGCCATAGAGTTTGGGCCTCTCAAAAAAACTTCACTGGTCACATCCCCCCCCCCCCCGCCATATGTTGCCCAACACTTTCTGCAAGTGAGGGAGAAGCAGCAGCTTTGGAAACACAACTTTTTCTGCAGAATCACACTGATGGCTGCACTTGGCATGAGTTTTTTTAACTCATCATGGAATAGGGAACAGTGCCCACTAAGATTTATCACATCTAGTCAGTGCTATCTGTATTGTTTGTTTGCTTTAGGATTCTTCTTCATCTTCTAGAATTTGAGCTCAAGATGTCTTACAACAAGCTTAAAGATGCAAATAAGCATACAACAAGTTATAACATTAAAGTACAATTGAACATATTGGAATATTAAAGCACTATTGAACTGAAAAACTACTTGAAAATACCTTGATAAAATATAGATAGACAGACAGACAGACAGCCCCCACATGTTAATATTCCTTTCTCAGCAATCAGACAATTGCCAAAAGACCTTCTGAATTTACAAAAAGGTTTTGTCTTCTGACAGAAGAGTGATAGGAATGGGCCCAGCCTAACCCCCCTGGGAAGGGAGTTCCACAAACTTAGTGCAGCCACAAAGGAGACGCTGTAACTTTATACTTGGGTGGAACAATTTTAGGGGGTGTTGTGAAGAAACCATCAATACATGTTGTTAAGAATGAATGTTTTGGGAAGGTTTTGTTTTTCAGAGTAAAACTGTAAAGCATAACAGAATCAGATCTTCTGTTAGGGATTTTACAAAGCTTAAAGGTCAGTCTCGCAGGCTGACAAACAGCTTTCCTTTAACAATTTCACACCTTCTGGTAAAGCTGGCAGTGTGAGAGAGGTTTCTGCCTTATATACTGAGAGAATGAATCCAAATTAATAAAATTTGACTATAAAGTTAACATTCCGTGATTCTCTTTTAATCCTTTGTTTAGAAAATAGTGGGACAATGGCCTTCCGGTTGCATGGCCGGCGCAAGTGACAGCTCGGATTGAAGCTGCGCAATGGCGCGGCTCCAAGCAGCCACCCGCTGGACTCCAGCCGTCTCTTTTGCCACCATAGAGGCGGCAGAACACCCCTCCGGTACGAGGGGTGCGGAATGGGTCCGATGGGGACCCCAAAACCGGCATTTGCTCTGCCCGGCTGGGAGAGCGGAAAGCGCCAGGGGGCTCAAAGGACCAAGACGGAGCCAGCGGGATCGCCGCCTGAGTGGCACAGGCGCCGCCGTCAGCTTTTAAAAGAAGACTTCAAACAACATGTAAGAATTTAATAAGAGTCATTTAACCTGTTCTGGTCGCGTTTCTGTCTATATCGAGCAGTTCTGGTATGCAACGGTGGGCAGAAGCGAAAGAATGGAGGGGACCCTGAGCCTGAGTGAGTTTGTTATGGCTGGGAGTTTTTCTTAAAGGGGCAGCTGGAATTTTAAGAAGAGGCTAGCTGGGTGTGCTGCTTACTCACAAGGACTGAAGTTAATATTTTTTAAAGAAAAAAGAAAGACTTAAGAATCATAATTGGGACCTAAACTATAAGATGGCGTATAATTGATCATTTGGACTGATGGATTACAAATGAGTTATAATCTTCATTTGGACACTAAATTTTTTACAGTATAATACTTCGATATTTTGGCTGGACTGAGAAGATCTGGAATTTGATTCATGGATTAGGGGTTTGGATTTTGGATTTTGGAGGAATATTTCGGGTTTGAAAGCTATTGAGCTGCACGTCTCCCTTTTTTTTTTATTCCTGTGGAGCGATTCTTGTTTCTTGATTCTCTTGGACTGTTGAGACTATGAGACTGTGCTGAAGGTTATCTAACTCAAAACATCCTCATTCCCACGGATGGAGCAGCCTGGAACTTAAGCGACAATGAAAATGAAATTAATCTTCTGAAATGAATTCCGGGCAGCTTCAAGAGGGAAGGAGGGAATATAAAGCGGATAAAGGCACAGGGTGCTGGATTTGAGAAGGGGCAATGTATTTCAGCAGTGTCAAACAAGTTTACTATAAGTGATATACTGTCAGTAATATAAACAATGTGATGTCAAGGGTTAAGACTGTGAAACCTGTGATGGAAGAGACTTGATTGGAAGATCCTTCCTCCCATGGACTGAGCTGCTTGGAATTTAAGTGACAAAGAAACTACAGATAATCTTCAGAAATGAATTTTGGGTGGCGAAGTCCAAGATGGGAGCGGGGAACGGGGAGATTGTGATGGAAGTGAGTCAAGTAAAGACCCTCACTCTCCTGGACGGAGCGGCTTGGAACTTAAGCGACTAGGAGAATACAGTAAAAATTCAGAAATAGACTCCGGACCACAAAGACCAGGAAGGGAGGGGGGAAAAGGAGTGGATATAGTCACAGGATTCTGATTTGATAAGTGGAGTAAAATACCCTCTCTCTTGGGTGCGGTGCAGCTTGGAATATAAGCGACTTTAAGAGTACAGAGAATTTGCAAATGAATATCCGGGCTGCAGGGCACCAGATGAGAGAGGGGAATGGGAAGATGATGATTGCACAGGCTTCTGAATTACACAAATGGATTTTTATTTTGACATTGTTAATTAAGCTTGTAATTGATGATATATCGATATACTTCATGAATATGAACATTGTGATATTGCTGAATGCGAGAAGGGGTTTAAAAAGTACTTAAGGAGAAACAAGACATTTTAGTACAATGGAATTTAGGGTAAGAAGATGGGGGACTGTTGCAGTAATATTTGCTCAGACTGCCAGATACACAATGACAGGAATAATTAAAAATTTTAAGATTTTGGGATGTAGGTAATGGAGAGTTAAGGGGGGGGGAGAGAGAGAGATATAAGGAGAAAACACAAGCTCCAAGAGAGTGATATGGAAATATTTTGGAACAGGACGATTTGAGTCAAGCAGAAGAGAGTGATGGTTGGGAACTGTCTAGCCAGAACGACTATTTTATGATTGTTAGGAGAAGGAAATGTGTGTTCGAACAGATGAGATAATCAATTTATTGTGATGCACTAACGTAACAAGTGGACTAAGCTGCGGGAAATGTTGACCAGAACAGCGTGGAAGAACAGAAGAAAATTCATGTAACAAGTACAAGTCAAATAATCCTTTTTTTATATATTTGTGAAATTTAATAAAATTATTTTAAAAAAAAGGAAAAGAAAATAGTGGCACAATGGGATCCTATTCACTAGGATCATAGTGAATAGGATCCCTATGAATCTCTTTGACTGATGATTTCTGAAAAGCCTTCAGTTCAGTTCAGCTGAGTGTGGCAGGGCCACAGCTTGATGAAAAAAGAAGTAGAAGAAATTGGGGAAAATCTGAAGATTTCATATCAATGAGAGAAGTTAAAAGCTAAAAGAACATAAAGCAAAGGTAAAATAACTCAAGCAGTAATGTTTGATGCAGTTTTTAAGAGACAGCTATGTAACCGTCTTGTGGCTACCGTGACAGTTGGGTGGTACATCCTCTCTGGGCTTTAGTTTGAATCTTAAAGGGACTTAGTTGTATCTACTCTTTGAGTAGCTATTATGCCATTGCTCCTTTCCCCCTCAGCTCTGAAGTTCTAAGGCTCTACACACAGGAATACCCCAGATTTCCTGTAATAATTTTTCTCTCTAGAGGTTTACAGCCATGGGCTGGGTACCGCTAAACAACTTCACTCCTAATATGTCTGAACTGATATTGCCACCAGCCCTGGTATAGGCAATGAAGAGGCATAGGGGCATGTGAACAAGATTTTATTGAGACAAGAAGTAAAAGATTCAGAGTTACTTATTGTACAAAATCATATGGTCTTTAAATAGTCACATTCTGAACTGATACTGGTATTCATATATTCCTGCTCTACAATCACCCACAAATCTCACACTTAATTTTCTCATCCGCTGCTCTTGTAGTTTGCTGCTTGACTCTCTCAACTGTCTTAACCGTCCACAAGCTTTTCAAATGCCTTTCAGTCTCCCAGACAATCGCTATTCACTCCAGCATTCCACACAGTCTCTCTCTCTCTCTCCCCTGACAAATGATGAACTGTATACTGTCCAACATACTTACCTATACATCAGTGCCAGAAATATATAACAATACTTTACCATATTGCATGTAAGTCACCCACCTTGGGTCCCTTGTTGGGTTGAAATGTGGGTCAACAATTAAAAATTAAATTAAATCAAATTAATAAATAAAATAAAATAAATAAAATAAAATGCACAACAATTTTTTAAAAAATAGGAAGCCTGAGCATTGGCTATACTTAGAACATCAGAGCTTCCCTGATTTGTCCCTGTTTGGAACTGAGGTGTCATCATATTTAAACATTTTAGACAAAAGGGAAAATTTCTGGATCCATAGACTCAGGACTTTAATCCCATGTGGTTTTAAACTGGAGGACAAGGCATCACCCCCTCTAAAAATGTTACTGATAGAGTGTTGTAAATTGCCACCTTGGCTACAAGATCACTTTTATTTTAAGCAACTAGAGCTGGAATATTCTGCATATTAACTAAACTATTCAGTTTTGTTTGTTAATCATTCCCATAAATATAAAGCTCAATAATATACGCATTACAGCAAAATATCAAAGCTATCCAAACTGCTGCACCCTGTCCCCAAAATGGGTGGCCAGTGTAGTGTAGTGATCTGAGTGCTGGACTGGGATTCTGAGAGACCGAGGTTCAAATCCACACTTAGGCCATTTCTGCATGGCGTTGCTGTCCCATGATGGAGATGCAATGGCAGTGGTCCGCGAGTTGTGCTTTCGCACGACATTGTCATGGTCCCGCTGCCATCCTGTCCCCACACATTGCGATTGCAGAATATTTGCTTAACAGAATAAATCTATTAAGCGCCTGTAATCACACAATGCTCCTGTCACTGCCACTCATGCGGAAGGGGTGGAAGCACTATGGAGGCACTTCCTTCTCCAACACAGCACAGGAAAGAGGCTGGCTCCATTGCAGAAGGAAGTTGCATGTTGCTCACACTCCCTTCCACAGGAAGCCAGCTAGATGCGGAAGGGATTGTTCCTGTTGCAATCCCTTCCTGGCAAAGGCACTGTCGGAATCATGACGAGAGGACCAGGGAAGGAGGTACAGTGAGGAAATGGCCATAGTCATGGAAACCACTCAGTGACCTTAGGCAAGTCACACTCTCTCATCCTCAAAGGAAGGCAATGATAAACCTCCTCTGAAGATCTTTTCCCAAGAAAACCCTAGGATGGAGTTGCCAGTAAGGCAGAGATGACTTGAAGGGAGATAGCAATGACAATCCCCAAAATATGTTCTGCACCTAGGATAAATCCTTTAGAGCACATAGTGCAAGCCAGAGCAGATCAAAGTGTTGTTATGTACATTCGAGTCATTTCTGACTTATGGTGACCTTAAAGCAAACCTATTACTGGATTTTCTTGGCAAGATTTGTGCAGAGGGTTATTTTTCCCCATTGCCTTTATCTGAGGCTGAGAGTGTGTGACCTGCCAAAGGTCATCTGGTGGGTTTCAGTGGTTGAGTGGGGATTCAGACCCTAGTCTCCAGGGTCCTAGGCCATTTCCGCACGAGACCATTATAGCGCTATGATTCCACTTTCAACATCCTATGGAATCCCGGGGCTTGCAGATTTGGGAAGGGCTGACTGACCCCTCCCAAAACTGCAAACCCCAGGATTCCATAGGATGTTGAAAGTGGAATCATAGCACTATAACAGTCTCATGGGGAAATGGCCCTAGTCCAACATCCAAACCACTATGCCACACTGGCTCTTACAGATCAGCTACACTCATTGAAATGGAAGCCACAAGCTGCCGTTGAGCAAAAGGTGATTTTTTTACATGATTTCACAGTCAGAACTAGAGCTTTCCAAACTTTATTGTCTAGAACTCATTGAAGATGAACATGGCCAATTTCTGCCCTTCTAGAAAAAAAACCCAGCTACAATTATGATTATTCAAGCACTTCTTTTATGGTAATTCTCTTTTGTTCATGCCATTGTAGATCACCAATACACAATCCGCTCATATCTTTGGAGGTGTTAAGAAAACAAATGTGAAGTCCTGACCCAAGAAAGTATTGAACAGATGGCTAATACTGGGTTCACAAGAAAAATTATTATAACAAGCTCCCAAGTAGGGAAAACGTTCTAAGAATGAGATGGAATTTCTGTAACCTTTCATGGCTCAGTCGTTTCTACATTAATGTGCTACAGTAATGAGACAGTAAGGGGGAGGGGGAACAGTCAGCATATGTATAATGCAGGAAAAAAACTGGAATTAGAGGATTTTAAACAAAATAAAAGATAATTTGGGATCTATGCTTAGCAAGAGTGAATCTGTCCGTGGAGCTTCATACTTCATTCTTAACATGCTCCTTAATGAAAAAAAAGTCTATATTTTAAAGTGATAACATCACTGGAGCCTCTGATCAAAAACATGCTACTATGCTAAATTAAAATTCAACTCTTGTAAATAGCTGACGGATTAGCATTCGCACAATTTACTTCCTAAGGCAACATTAGAAATGAAATCAAATTAATTTTGCAAAGAAAACACTATTATTCTTTTTATTAGCTCAACAATTATTTCCTTAAATTGATTCTTGGTTGTCCTGTTCTTCATTTCTAATTTTCCTTGGCCTGGGTTGCTTCTAAAAAATGTAAATGTGATTTCAGCATTCTGTTCTCATAATTAATTTAGGATATTGTTGTATTTGTCACTTTTTTTGTTCATAAGCAAATGTGTCAGAATAGAAAGGGAAAGCCACATGATGAAGTGTTTATGCGACACATACATGTATTGTTTAAAAACACGATACACAGTTACCAAAATTGAAAATTACCTTCCTTTGGCTATATATTGACTTGGGATTGGGGACTGTTATAGCTGACATTTGGAGATGGATGATTTTAGAAGAGCATACAAGACACAAATACAGCAGCCTGACCAAGAAAAAATGCCAGAAGGTATAGTCACACTGGGCAAATTAAGCAAAGAAATATTTTAAGTCCGATAAATAATGATGAAGGTTCTATACCTCAGAATTATATTTATTTCCTGAAAAGTCAAAAACCACAGAAGAACAAGATTGGTCTAGCCAAACTGAATCCAACAACTGGATCCAAACTGATTACAAGCCTTTGGGCATAGGCTGTCCAGATCAAGACCTTGGGACAGGTTTAGCACCTGTCAAGGCCAGCCGTCCAACAGGGACCTACTGACTCCCATGACCTCCTTTTTCTCATGGTCATCTCTTGGAGCATGGAAGAAGCAACTGGAGGAAGAATATAGAGGAGCATTCTCTACTTTCCTTCGTGTGAACTATCCTGGGAGTTTTAGTCCAAATAAACAACTATGTCTCTCAGGACAAGGAGAAGGCAAGTAAATAACCGGTGGTCACAGTGATGAAGAAAAAGTGGTCCATTGAAATTGCTATTCCTAAACTCCATACTTGGTAGTCTTTTCAAAGAGTCAGTTTTCTTTCGTGGTTAGAGTGACAATGTAGGAGTGGGCAGAGGCAGATTGAAATCACCACCCAGCGATAAAGAATATTGAGTGACGTTGTCCTAAGGGGTGATACAGAGGGTCATCTTCTAATATGCTCCATGCCATCATTTGCCATCAATGCCCTACTGCCATTTTACAGAAAGCAAACATGCCAGCATCGATCTAGAAGGACAAATACACACAAATCATAACTACTGTCTTGCATCTACTAACATCTACAGGTTTATACCTTAAACCTTACCCATTTATACTGATTGGATATCATATGGTCCTGCTTTCTTTTGTTTCATCTTGATATGCTCCTAATTCAAAGCCAACCAAACAAATAATCCACCACATTTTGCTGAAGGTTTTATATGTATTGTCCAAATTGCCAGCATGGTGTAGACTTATTATATCTGTGAGTCATTTAATTTTTATTTCAAAAGATGGGGGATAGGAACATATATTCATATTCAGGCTCTGTCTCTTACACTTTATTGTTGGGCCACCAAGCCAACCAAAACCACTTCTTGCTTCATTTTAATAAAGCCCAGCACAAAAGGTCATTTATTAGATACTCACTTCTCTATGGAAAAGGCTAATTACTTCATTTTTTTTTCCCAAAAAGAGAAAATGGTTCCATGCGAACACTGTATTGGGATGCAAACTCAAATGCACCTGAAGACTGTGGAATTTCACAAGGTTTTATTTATTGGCTGCTAAACGAAAATAGTTAAATGAACTTATACATTTGAGGCTAAAACAGACAAATAGTCTGCTGTAGAGAAGATAAAAAAGCAGGGATTTGACTGTGTCTTCAAGCTTAATGCTAGAGTGAGAACACAAAATAATTTATGGCTGCTGCAACATAAGCTTTTCTGGTGGTGGAATTGTACTGCCCCCTGCTGGATGCTGGAAAATAATTCCTCTTTTTCTCCCACCCTTTCTTGCCATTTTTCTTCTAAAAGTAACAGGAAATGGCTTCAAAAGGGATATCAGGATGAGACTGGTGCAACAAAAGCAGCTATAAGTGTTGTGGTATCTTAAAGACTAACAAAGTAGTATGACAAGTTTCTGTGTTCACAAGATTGCATGGACTGTTTTTAAAACGTGCGAAGAAATTCGCCTAGTGTCACCCAGGTTGTAGTTGATAATTTCACATATGCTTGCAATGAAATCTAAGTTTAAGTACCATCACCTGCAGTTCTTAAAAAGTGTTTCATACTAAGCTTCATACAAAATAGATGAACACCAGCAAATCCCCACCCTACCCAAAAACAGTCTGTTTGTCAGCCAATCCCAAACTAGCCCCAAAATGTTTGAGATGTCGGGGTAAGTATGAACATTGCTTCATCAAAATTTGTTTATAAATGTGCATTCCAGGACAAAATAAAAAAACAGAAATACGAAGTTTTTGATTTGGGCTTATCTGAAATAGTTGACAGATTAGATGCAAAGCTTTACTGTGGTCTTCGTTTTCAGTCCCATTAGATAACACACTGTGTTTGTGAGTGTAATCAACCATGTTCATCTGTGAAGCATAAAAGACAAATATAAGGCTTTCAATTCTGCTGTAGATTGTTCTGCTATAGAATTCTCTTACAGAACGGGAACTGTAAAGTGTGAGGTTAGGAGAACTAAATGACAAAAATTTAGAGAGAATTGCCTTAACCCTTGCCATTAACAAAACAGTATTGCTTTAGCATCCTGTATATTTTGATTATATGTACCTTGCCAGTTTGCTTTATTTTATATTGTGTTTTTTTAAAAAAAAATTATCTGGATAATTTGTTCTACAACTATATTGTATAGTGTTATATTTACATTACCGCTTCCTTCCTGTGTGTGTGTATATCTGTGATTACACACCTTTGCCAGAGCTGGGTGTTTTTGTTATTATTTTACTTGTAAGATCTTGTACATGGATGACACTATGTACATTATTATGACAATACTAATACTAATGCTAATACTAATACTAGTAGATGGATAGGAACTCAGACTTCCAGTCATTCAGGAGCTAATTAATACATATTGAGTAAGCTGACTGTGGTTTAGGGGGGAGTTCTGATTCAAAAATGTAACTTTTCCTGGGTCTGGATTAGATAAAGCAATAGAGCATATAATTATAAATAATAAGTGAGGATGGTTGCACATTATCTCTACCATCAGAGGCAATGTGCTTAGGAAAACTCATTGGACGATGCTATTCCCCTCAGGCGCTATGTGTGCGTTCCCATAGGTATATCGATGACCGCTGGAAGAACAGAGTTAGATAAACGCTTGATCTCATCCAGTGTGGCTCTTATCTTCCTGAAAACAAGGGTTCTATCTTTCTCATAGCTTCCAACAGTTACGGATTGGCGGGGAAAGCCATGCCTAATCCTTTGTTTTCCCAGTTTTTTAATTTCTCTTAAGGAGTCCCAGATTCCCCCTCCTTTTTTCCTGAAACAGCCAGCTGCCAAGACTTCAAAGCTGACTTTGTAGCTTACAATTAAATGCTTTTCAATCAGTTGCCTCCCAACCTGTCTCTCACAGATAAGAGGAGAGGATGGAGTACAAGAAAAAATACACTGCAGCAGCCATTGGAATTAGCCTATGTAGGCCCATTTCTTTCTTTCCATAGACAAAAAAGAATAAACAGAGCAATGTTTCTTAAATGAATTTGCTTTGAATTGCAATACTCCCAGAAACACACACACACACACACACACACACACGGGATTTTAGATTCCTGTTACTGCCCTGGCTAGTCCGAGCTTCGGGGATATTAAAAGATATCCTCTTGATATCACAATTTGGCTTCACTTCTCTATTCCCTTCCCCGTGCTTGCGAGGCCACCGGACAAGCACGTAAACAAGCTCGGCCGTTAATTGCAGTAATATTCTGGACAATACAGGCAGGCCAGAAATAGCTGACTCACTGCTTTAGGAGACCTCCAGGCAAGTACTCTAATTAGGTATGCACGCAACCTACAAAAGAGCCTCTGCCCCAAACTGACAGCTTGATGGGTAACCTATACAATACCCAAGTACTCTGCGTTTGCATACTGGCTACTCTATTGAGAACCGCTACAATAACTCAATCATTCAGATTCTGACCTTTCGGAGGCTTTGTCTCCAACTCCAAATCTATTGTTTTCCCCCAAGTACGGCATAGCCTGCAGTCACAATTCTCCCTATAAAAACCCTTGATTCCGAGACCTTCCTCGGAACGCTCCCGAGTTTCATCCCGCCTTGCTGCCGCTTTTCTTGGCGAGCCTCCCCTCAGCTCCACGTGCTGAGCTACATCGCACCCCAGCCTCGCTCTCTATTTTTCCGGGCTTCAGGACAGGTGAAGTATCACCCAAACCAGCAACCTTTATTTTCTTTAGTTATCTTGTGTGAATGTGTGCCATACACTGTTTTGCTTGTGTTTAATAAAACAGCATTTATTGTTTCAACTTCTGTGTGCTCCTTGACTCAACCCGACCCCGTAGACATAGGGTTCAAGATCTCGCTACATTACCCTGCCTCTCGTAAAGCTAAGCCGTGCTCTGAGCTAATTTTCCCCAACTTTAGTTGAGCACATTTTGGTGTCCCTCCCGAGACCCCCAGTACACAGGGTAACATTCCCCTTCCATCTTTAATTTCCCTACAGAGAATCAATATGGTAGAGAAGTATTGGGTTTCTCCCAAGTGCTGTCATGTTGCTGGGCATACTCTGAGCCTTCTCTTCTGTGCTGGGCAAGATTATGTGATCTGGGAATATAGTGCTGTTTTCCTAGAGAAACTACTGGTGAAATTTAGATTCACTGAAACTCAGAGTCTTATCAGGGCTTGGGGACTGATTAAGATGGGTGCCCAAGGAGGCTTATGGATCTGCACTGATGGGTCTTGAGGAGTTTCTTGTTGTCTAGGCAGGCAATTCTTTGGGAGCCTTGGTTGACCTCTGCAATGGTGAAATGACCAAAATGATGAATGCAATCACTTCTGAGAAACCCCTCATGGAGTAGAGCTTAACTAGTCTCCTGGTTCTGTAGGGAGCTGGCAGCAAGGAAAACAAGCGAGATAGCAACTAGAGCAACATTCGCAGAAAACTCAAGAGTCAATCTGACTAAACATGGGTAGAATCTACTTGAAGACCTACTCCATGTCAGTGTAGGCAGCAGAAATTATTTTTCTCTATCACCTTTGCATCTGAAAAAAGCAGTCCAGTGAAGCAGTGTTCTAAGCAATTAGGGGCTTCTTACAGCTTGATCTACAAGAGCAGAATCTAGACCACTCAATAGTACATTGTGAACAACTTGCTAAGCACTTTGCACATAAAATTGTTCAAACCATTCTAACTTGGATGCTACAGTTAACACACATCCTGTGGCTTCAACCTTGGCTTCTGCTTGTCTAGTGTTAATGGATAGTTTTCAGCTTGCACACCCTAAGGATGTGGACAGGATTCTTGGGGAAATGAGAGTTACCACATGAATCCTTGCCCTTCCTGGCTTAGCAAAGAGGTCGGAGAAGGACTGGCTGGCTGGGAGCATACAATGCCTTTCTCCAGCAAGACATGGTCCCAACCTAAGGAGGCACTTGTAAGGCCCTTAGTTTAAAAAGTCTTCCCAGGATTCTGCTCTATGGGGTAATTATTGGCCAGTCTCCAGTGCCCCATTTTTGGGGCAACATTCTGGAACTGTGATAGTTTCCCAGCTCCAGGAACTTCTGGAGGAGACTGGTTATCTACTTGTATTTCAATCTGGCTTCAGGCCTATAGGGTCCCACAGGGATCTATTTTTTCCCCATGCTATTTAATATATACATGAAGCCACAGGGAAAAGTTGTCTGAAGTTTGGGGATCAGGAGTCACCTGATCACCAGGAGCTGGTAATATTCAGCTCTATCTCTCATTTCTATATCAATCCAAGGAAAGTCTCTCTGTTCTAAACCAGTGCCTGTCAGTAGTGATGGACTGGATGAGGGTGAACAAGTTGAAACTCAATCCGGACGAGACAGATATGTTCCCGGTCAGTCAAAAGGCAGATCAGGGAACAAGGTTTCAGTCTGTGCTATATGCAGTGGTATTCTGTCAGGTCAGCTTTGCTCACCCTGACATGCAATGCCATACCATGTAATGACATGTAGAGGTTGGTAGTGCTTTGGGGCTTGGAAAAGGTCAGAAGGGAGATGATAGAACTGAGCAAGAAATCCTGTGTTGGAAATGAGGTAATGTCTTAATGAACTCTGATAATAGGGAATAGACACAGCTTCAAGGTCATGCTGTTGGCAGGAGGGATGAGAGTCTAGGAAAGGAGTTGTTCTAATTAGCTGTCAAATAACATGCTTGTGTGCACAAATTTGTAATGTTACAGCTTATAAGGTACTGCAAATCCAGTAGTTCTTTAGTCTTGACAGTCACCAGAATGTGCTGCTATTACTTCTTTGTTCCTGCCTAAAGCTTCTGAAAACCCCTAATTACTGGAACTAGGAGTTAATCAATACATGACACACTCCCTCTGAAGCTTGAGTGTACTCCTGGATTCAAACTTGATCCTGAATGCTCAGGTTTCTGCTGTGGCCAGGAGTGCATTTGCACAGTTAAAGCTAGTATACCAGCTGTTTCCATTCTTTGGGATGTCTGATTTGGCCACAGTGACATACGCCTTGTTGTTGCTGTTGTGTGCCTCTCAGTTGTTTCCAACTTATAGCAACATTAAGGAAAGCCTATCATGGGGATCTCCATGGGCCAAGAGTGTGTGATGCTCCCAGAGGCACCCAGTAGCTTTCCATGGCCAAGCAGGGAATTGATCTTAACAATAATAGCCCAACAATCAAACCACAACACCACACCGGCTCTTGACACATGCCTTAGTTACATCCCATTTGGATTACTGTAATTCCCTCTATGTGGTGCTACTTGTTTGGAGTGTTTGGAATCTTGGTCTTTTTAAAGAACTGTAGCCAGATTGCTAATGGGTGCTGGTTACAGGGAGCAGCCAGCTTCCTTGTTGCAGCAGCTCTACTGGCTACCAGTCTGTTTCTAGACACAATTCAAAATCCTGGTTTTGCCCTACAAAGCCTGATGTTGCTAAGGCCCAGGCTATGTGAAGTATCATTCCTTTCCATAGGAGCCCAGTGAGCACTAACACCTGCAAAAGAAGCACTTCTCTCCATCCCACCACCTTCATACGCGCAGTTGGTGGAAATATGAGAGAAGGCCTTCTCTGTGGCTGCTCCCACAATTTGCAACTCCTTCTCTAGAGAAGCCCCAATGGCTTTTTTTGTCATCTTTTCTATGGCAAGTTAAGACCTTTCTTTCCAACAAATCTTTGGAAACTGGTTTTTAACCAGAAAAGGGGTTTTTTAGGGTACTGTACTGTTTTAAATCTTTGTTTCAAAGTAAGACTTTAAATGGTTTTAATTTTGCTGTTAATAGTGTTTTAATATTTATTCTGTATGTTCTTAACTATGGTCCTTTCTGCATCCTACCTTCTTGCATGGTCCTCTGGTAGCAATCCCTGAAGCAGCTCTGCCAGGAAGGGAGCACAATGGGAGTACTCCCCTCCACACCACACCAGCACCCTGTGGAAGGGAGACCGATGGACATGCCTCTTCCTCCTGCAATACAGCCAGGTACTTTCCCAGGCTGTGCTGGGGTAGGAAGCACTCCCATCACGTTTCCTGCCCTTCCACAGGACAAGTAAGTGTGGGATGGTGGCGTGATCATGGGTCATTGAAGGGGAAAGCCCATCAATGATTTAATCTGTGATTGTGCCACCTGGGGACAGGAGAGGAGTGGGACCACAAGGACATCACGCAGAAGTGTTGTTGCGGTTCTGCTCATCTCCTGTCCCTATACCGGGATGGGAGGTTGCTGTGGAAAGGGCCTGTGTTTAATTATATCATCTGCCTTTTTGTAAGCTGCCTTGAGTCCCAATCTGGGAGAAAGGTGAGATATAAATAAAGGGATGGATGAATGGATGGACATACGGCTCTGTAATGTGCATTGGGCTGAGGGGATTGATATGAACATAGGATTTGTGCAGTAACTATGGATATGAAAGAGAGCCGCAATTTGAACAGGATTTGACAAAAACATTTTGATTTCACAATAATGCATTATATAATACTAGGGTTATTGTTAATCGTGCTGTATGCATGCATACACACGCAGCGAGTATTGCATTTATTGATCTGAGAGGGTTGGGTTGTTTTTTTTCCTGGCTTCTCTAAACTTAGTAGATACATTGAAAGCTACTGAAAGTTATAGTCTTGTATTTTCTTCTCTATTAATAATTTTTGCCCTCTTGTTGTCTGGCCAAACCTTTTTGACCTTTTTGCTTGGCCAGACAAGTCCCAGTTTTCATCTCAGAAGTGTGGGAGAGTATGTTCCTGTGGCCATTTCTCGTCTCTGCTGTCAGAGGCCAGAATGTCCTTCCACCTCAACACTACAGTCAAGAGAGCAATTATCACTTCCCATTTCCTGGTCAAGTCACACAAACTGTTTCTCTTTTTGATCTCTGTTCCATCCTATCCAGATGGTCATTTGTTCATAGATTATGGGAACACGCCTGCCTAACTCTCCATCCTGGAAGAAAAAGCATCAAAAGTGCTCAGCTTCATTTGAAATGTGTGCTAAAATGTAGTTGCTTCTTATTTGTTACAGAGAAGCCAGATATTCTCTATCAAAGCAGCACTTTTGAAAAAAGAACAACACATATTCTCAGCAATCAAGCAAGTATTTCTTTATGATGAGAAAACAGAATGAATAGCTTTTGTGATCCTCATATGAAAAAATGGTTACAAGGATATCAGTAATACTTAATCAACCTTCCCCTGACTGCACATACGTGGTTTGATTAGGATGACAATACCTCCCCACACCGCACCTCTAATCAATTACAGAAAAACAGAAGAGAGACTAGTGTGCATGATACCATTAGGAATAAAACATAGTTTAGCCATAACACACAGCTGATGTTCATGAATTCCATCTTTTCTCCAAGTGACATGGTCAGCATACATGACTGTTTTCCACTTCCCCTTCCACCCATTTTCTCCTTACAATAACCCTGTGAGGTAGATCAAGATAAAAGGTATGGCATTGACACTGTGATCTCTACACCATGTTGTTTCTTAAATATTAAAATAGCATTTTAATGTTGTTATTTATAATGTTTATAAAATTAGCATTTATGTCTTAAGGAGCTAACTCAAGGAACTAAGAAACTCATTCACACAACACTGTTCTGCCTCAATTGCTCTAAGACCCTTTCCAGACATGGGGGGGGGAACGACGGAACACGCTACTCACCGGATTTTAACTTCATCCAGGCGAGTCCGTCACGACGAGGAGGAGTGCGAGCTCATCGCTCCGCACTCCTCCGGCGTCCTAAATGGCGGCTTCCAGTTGGTGGAGGCTCTCCACCAACCAAGCTCGCCAGCCGGAAGCCCACCCCCAGCAAATCTGCAGGCACACACTTGCGCGCGCCTGCAAATCTGCTCCGGAGCCGGGAGCCGGAGCAGCACGGGGTTGCGCGCTCCGTGCTTTTTAAAAACCTCTAAAAAGAGGTTTTTAAAAAACATGCCGCGTGACCAGTTCCAGTCGCTCCGGAGTGGACTGAGGTATGGAACTACAAAAAGTAGTCCACCCCAGTCCACTCTACGGTACAGAAGACCTCCGTTGGAGGTAGCTCTGCACCGTTTTAATACACTGGTGCAGAAAAGGCCTAAGTTAGTCTCTTCTTTGTCTGGAGCTTGTCTCATGATGTTATGGGTTTCCTGGTACTGTACCATGCTGTACCACTGTTGGGTCATTTGGAAACTGATTCTTTTCTGACTTGAAATAATCTGTTAATGAACCACCCCATCCTACTATAGTTTAATAACCATTTGGGATGCAAGTGTCTTGTTCTGCTTCATTGTTATACTGGAAGCATTGTGGGGACAATGTGGGTGTGATTTGACTGTTCCTCCCTTGGGGATTCCCTGGCAGGGATACCCTAAACTACTTCTGGTAGTTGGGTTGGGAGGACTCTGGGATTCCCAAGGGTTCCCAAGAGAACCACTGTGCATTTGTACTTTATTTCCCAGAATGTTTTATTTTGTTATCTTTTAAAAATTATTTTATTATTTTAAATTACTTTTGTAATCAGGAAAGTAACACAACAGTAATCCTATTAAGAATTAATTCCTAAAGTAACCATGAAGTTCAGGAAAAGCTTACAGAGTAAATAAAAAGTAAATATACAAAAGTTTAAAGAGTACTATGCAAAAGCAGAACTGGGCAAGTGTTGTTCATGGGAAAGAGCACAGCAAAAAAACATGAATGTGGCACAGTGTGTGTTGATCTTCTTGATCTGGATGAAGAGTGGGAGTGGTCCCATAATGATGTCCTTATATAATTGCACAATTGAGCAATTGTGGTTTCCCATTTGAAAAAAGAAAACGATCATGGAGCAGGAGCAGGAGCAAACCTCTTGATCAAAATGATGTTGTTGCAAGAAAGCATATATGAGAACTAATGCCACTGAAGTGCAAGTGCACTAATCATGTGAAAGAGTGCACGGTCCTTCTGCTACCTTTCCAGATAAAGGAGAGGCAGTTTTTAAAACAAAATACCCCCAAAACACTAACTAGCATGATAAGCATCCAACAATAGAAAAGGCTTAAACCACCATAGCTCTTGCATATTGGCTGCAACATGTACCTTCATATCTTACTCTGGAATTGTTTAAATCTATTTCCTCCCCAGCAGATTACCTAGGATTACAGTGGTAGAAAATCAGTTAAAGCTTTTCCGTTAACAGGACTCCTTAGCAGCTGCTAACTGATGAACTTTGTTTGCAGTTGTTGGACTGATTGATAGCATGCCTTCTTTTATGCATTTGTTGCTTTTACTTCCATTAAAAGTCCTATCAGAGAGAAATGATACAAATCTGAGCACAAATAAAGCACAATAAAAGTAGTAGCAATCAGATCTAAACTGTTTTGGAAACATTATTACAAAGGGTTAGAATGGGTTTGTAATTGGGTGAGGCACCAGAACTCCCTGGCTGAAGATTCTAAATGTTCTTCCACAAACTGTGAATTTCAGGATTCCGCAGAAAGCAGTCATGGCATTAAAGTGGAATCTAGTGGTATAATTTTCTAGTGTGACTGGCCCCTTTGTTACAGTTGTTATAAAAACATAGCTAGCATAAAGAGAATCGGCACTAAATATGAATGATTATTTCATGTCAAGAGCTATTTCCTTTTGTTTTGCCAACATTATTTTTTAAAAAATATGCTGCTCTCAACTGGTATAAAATCCTGAAAACTGTCAAACATGAAAACTACAGATGTAGTATGTCCTCATCTGCTTCCTACTCTTCTTTGCCTCCTGACTCAGTAAGAGCTGGATGTAAATCATGTGAGGAATATCACCTAACAAACAGAAGGGCATCTTTACAAGGAACTTGAAACGGACTACATCCAGTAGTATATGACAACACCCACAAGTGCTGAACTTGTTCTGACAATATGGCATTGTATAAAGATTTGCACAGTAAAGTAAATACATGACTTTGTGGCTTTGCTGTTTTATTGCCTTTCTTTTATTTGAGAGACTGCAAAAAAATTGCTATTTTTAGTATTCTGCTTCCACACTGGCTTATTCTCTCAGGCATTAACTTTTGCCAACTCTCTGTTTTCTCTTTGTTTTGGAAAATTCTCTACTTTTGCCTCTCTCCCAGCTTCACCACTGAGCTTCACTCAGCATCTTGTCTTAATTCGTTGTTGTTGCTGCTACACTTTGTTTTCTTAATCTTCTTTTTTCCAAATATTCTCTTTTATTACACTCCTTTTCTCGGCTTCCATTTCTCTCTTTTTAATCTGCCTTCTTGTCTGCCACAGATACTTTGCTCTTGGTTAGAGCCCAGATTAATTCTTTCATATTGTACTTTTCTCCTTATTCTATTCCTGCTTTTTCCCCCATTTGGAACTACTTATCTCCTAACATCTTCAAGTATTTAAACTTTAAGAAAAAAACACATCTTCTCTTTAGTCTTCTTTTTCTTGTTTTCCCTTCCAGTTGTGACACTTGCCTTTCCATAAAATTCTAATTTCAGATTTAGACTGAACTATACCTATGCTAAACTCTATGAAACGAATGGCATTTAACTAACTTGTGTCCCATCAATTCCAATAAGGCTACTGCATCCGACCACTTTTCTTTCAAAGATAGTTAGCCTGCTGGAAGGGGTGTGGTTTGAAATTTACTTTCTATCCATTGCTTTGTTTCCAAGCTACTTTAAAAGTTGTTGATGTTGATGTTTTCTGAGAAACAAGAACTGGAACTCAAGACTAATTCTTCATCATCCTTTGTATACCTATTTTTAAACCAAATTGATTAGTGCCCCTGATCACTGAAAGCAGAATCATCTTGAATTCACTATGACCATATTGAATTTGAAATGTTAGGGAGATTCAGACAACCACTTTTCTTCCACAGTCATAGGCCATTTCTGTAATTATAGCACAATTATTCCACTTTCAACATCCTATGGAATCCTGGGGTTTGCAGTTTAGGCAGGAGCCAGCCGGCCCCTCCCTAAACTGCAAACCCCAAGATTCCATAGGATGTTGACAGTGGAATATTCGTGCTATAAGAGTGTATTGTGGAAATGGCCATAGTTGAACCAGTACACCATGATGGCTCTCATCCATCATAATTGCCCACTCCTAATATTCATCAATAATGATTGTTCAGGTGAGAAGAAACCAATGCTGAGCAGCCAAGTAACAAAGCATGTGACCAGAAGGTATTTTATGTTGGAGGGCTATGGCCCTTAGCGACAGTCCCAGTCCAAGGTTACTGGACTGAAAACCTGGAGATGGATCCTGTCCTTCTAATGGTTGTATAGAACAGAAAATTTCAGCAAGAGCTGCTTGTTACTTGATTGTGTAACAAAGAACACCATCTGAAATTCTCTCTTCTACATAATCATTAAAGGTACAGAAGCCATCTCTAGTTTTCAGTCTGGCAACCTTAAGTTTCACATTTCCCTAATTTCTTCTGTGTATGCATGAGGGAGACATCGGTAAGCCCCCACATCAAAGATTGTGTAAACAGGTTAAGGAACAGTTTGCAGTAGAACCTGCAGTGGAGTTATGCATACAGGCTCACCATATACAGTTAGGTTGAGAACATGCAACTCTTACTCTGATTGAGTGTATCTAGACATTCTGCAAACATTTAATTCTAAATAATGGGTCAGACATTATGCCTGATAACAACCCCACCAAAAAAAAATAAAAAGCCATGTTGATAGAAATTCAGGGATAAGAATTGTTTCACCAGTATGATGATATATTTTTGCAGTGTTGAGATAACTTGGCAGGAGAGACACAGAGGCATAGTTCAGAAGGAAATGCCCTTTTACAAAAAGGCATTTCTTCAGATGATCCCTTGTCTGTGTTAAAAGCCTAATTATTCAGTCATTAGACAGTGGAACGGGTGTTGCATTTAAATTTAGTTTGGAATGTGAGCCAAAATCCAAAGGAATAGAAGAAACATTTTGCAGATGGCTTTGTATTCTAACGGCACAGCAAGATAGGCTGTGTGTCCCAGAGAGAAAAAGATGTATTAATCTTTACCCATCATGGATCTGAGAGTAAAGAAAACTGATTTGTTTCCAGCTCAAAAGCAATCATGATATCAAAACCTGAGCAATTTACTTAGTCCCAATATGCAGTTGTGTTTGCCAGCTTTAGATGGCCCCATTTTTAAATGCACAACTTGAGTCGCGAAACTATGCCCAAAGCATGCAGAATACCTACTGCTTAAAGCAGCTGACAAGACTGTTCTGACTCAGGCTAAAATGAATAGCTTGCCCATATACAGTCTCCATCTGCTTTAAAATCTAGAAGTGTACTTTGGGGAGACAGACATTGGTGAAGGTTCTACATCCAACCTTCAGCTGATTGTGTTCATATCACTTGAGCCTTGATGAAGGAAGTGGGAGAGTTAAGGCCAGAATTACATATTTAATAATCTTGTATTGAATGACATATTGAATATCAAATGTATTATGCATATAGTATACAATCTTGGTTAAGTATTATTATACAATATGCATAATATTCAGATATCTGATACTCCATACATGATCCTCAATACTCACTATCTGATCATTGGCATTTAATATATAACCAGAAATGTATTTTATAGGTGGTATTCTATACTTGATATTCTGTAGTTGATCTTTACTGTTTGATATTCAGTATATGAAACCCAAAGTATTTTTCATACATGGGGAAAATCCTTAATGTTTATATAAACCTGAAAATACACCTGGTTCCTGCAGCTGTACCTTGACTGAGGAAGAAAGGTACTCCCTAGTATTTTATTATTGCTGATATTGTTATTGATATTACATCAGTTCCCCAACACATTACTGCCCTTACGTATACTCTACAGCAGCAGAGAGATTATATATAGGTCTTTGCCTGTGTGTTTACATTCACATATACCCAAAGTCAAATATATATTCATGTTTTGTTAAGTTACATTTGCACTTATGTGTCACCAGTTCCCCCCAATTCTCCCCACCTCCTCCAGAATAAGATAGTAACTCCAGTGTCATAGATGTATGCATTTAATGGGCATGCCTTTTCCCCTTTCTTACTTTTGGAATCCAACAGAAAATCAAAAAGTATACAGTCCTCCCTTCACGCTGGCATGTTTTATCTTTGCAAATTGGATTATTCACAAGGCACACACATGCCTCCCTCTCTCCCCAATTCTGCACCCATTCCCTTGCCTTTTGCCCAGGCTCATGTGCCTTCCTTCTCCACACCTGGGCAAAAGGGAAGCATGTGCATGCCTTTCTCCCCCATTCCCTTGCTTTTTGCCCAGGCATCGAGAAGGAAGGCTCGCATGCCAGGGTAAAAGACAAGGAAATGGGAACAAGGAGCCCTGGAAGAGAATGGAAGGAGAAGTGCAGGAGGAGTTATTTGTTGTTTTTCCACTTTTATGAGTGTTCAGTGTCCCAAACCTTCATGAAAGTGGAGAGCAGTTAAATATGCAGAGCAGTTAAATATTTATTTCAAAATATTCCACACTAATAAATGATGCCAGTAATTTAAACCATATCACTTGTACTTCCATGGCTCCTAAGTGGATTGAATTGGGCAATATAGGCCCTTTCCGCACCAGGAAGTTAAAACGGGCCAAGGCGTTCTGTCACAGAGGTCGTCCGCACCTTGGATCGGATGAGGTTCGGACTATTTACCTTAGTTCCGCACCTTAGTCCGATCCAAGATGCCCCCAAGTGGTCCTCCAGCACGCTAAGTGAAGATTGGAAAAATCTGGTCTTTCAATCTTCTGGAGCGCACCATTGCATTCCTCCTCACTTGTGCAGATGCGCAGGCTCGCACCAATGGGAGCCTGCAATCAGCGGAGGGCGGGCTGTAGGCATGGCCAGTGTCAGCGGTTGGTCTGGACCCACGAGGAACAGGAAGCAGCCATTTTCAGCCAGAGCAGTGCGGATCTACAGACCTCCCACTGCTCCGATTTCCCCTGGACCAAACAGAGGAGTCCTGCAGAAGGGCTTAAGGGAGAGTCCGCGTTGCTTTGAGCTAAGAAGAAGTGGTGAGTAATGGCACAGAGGGATTCGCTCACCTCATGCGGAAAGGGCCTTAGTTAACTGATATTATTTGTTTTGACTGCAGAACATATGTCACTGTAATCTATTGGCAAAGGTAAGGAAAATCTGTAATCCAGTTCTTTGGGAGATTTTATTTTGTTTTGTTTTTTTTCATTTTCAGCTTTGAATTGGGATGTGATTTGGACATGAATAAAGATCTTTGCTGTCGTGTGCCTTCAACTTGTGTCTGACTTATAGTAACCCTAAGGTGAACCTCTCATAGAGTTTTCTTGGCAAAATTTTTTTCAGAGAGGGTTCACTTCTTCCTTCCTCTGAGGCTGAGAAGTGTGATTTGCCCAAGGTCACCCAGTGAATTTACATGAGTGAATGTGGCTTTGATCCCTGTCTCCAGAGTTGTAATCCCACATTCAGACCACTACACCATGCTGATCCTCACCTATATCAAAATATTCATTTAATTAATACAGAACAAACAAGTTAACTTCATGACATAGATAGAAAAAAAACACTTAGATATGCAGTTTCACTAACTGCAGTGGCAACAGTTGGGTCCCGTGACAGGTGGTGATCTTGGTCAAATAGAGAGATTGGATTCAGCACCTTGTACAGTTCCCTTGAAGTGGGATTAAAACCTGAAGCAGACTTCCACCACATTAACACAGAGGCCAAAAGCCACTAGTAACTAGGAGGCTGTATGGAAGTCTGATTCTGCATATGAACCTGACTGGGCCCTGAGATCCTTCTCTACCACCTTCACAGGTATGGCTGCTGGGGACACACGCTAAGGGCCATCCCAGTGGCAGCCTAGAGGCTCTGAAATTCCCTTCCTAGGAAGACCACAGTTCCACCCACTTTGTAGTCCTTTCACTGGAAGGCAGACTTTTTTATTCCAACAGGTTTTAGAAGTGAAGGATTTTTTAAAGAAAGGGCTTTTAATACAGTGCTCTATTGTTCTAATTGCACTTCTTTAAATTGCCTTTTATTATTTTAACACATATTTGAAATTATTTCAGTATGGTGAATAGTTTAATTCTATTTTAATATTGATCCTTGTATATTTTAGTTACATTGTACTTGCTTTAATTTGTAATCCACCTTTGGGGGAAAAGTGGTGTACAAAAAAGGAGGGGGGGGGAAGAGAAGTTGATTATGATTAGTTAGATATTGCAGGGTTTTTTTAAAAAAAAATTATTTAATTTAACACAAAGACAAGTAGTCTAATTTGCAAAAACCTTAAAATTTAAAACTAAAACACAGTTCTAAATAATTAAATGAATACACTGAACACCAACTAACTAAAACACTAAACACTAACTTATTGAAACACAAAAAGGCTCTGAGCCTCCCCAAGCCAAACTGTAATGAATGAAAAAGAATTTTAAAAACAAAAAATATATTTTTCTATCATTACAGACCCATTCACTAATAACTATAGCCACATATTATTGCATTGTTAGATTTCTTATTGATCAAAAAATCCACAAACGGTTTCCAGTCTTTCAAAATTTCTTCAATAGGCTTATTCTTTAAAACCCACATTAGTTTGGAAATGTGGGCAAACTCAGCCATCTTAACAATCCATTCTTCCCTCCTGGGTGCTTCAGTCCATTTCCAGGTTTGACCAAATAATTATCTTGCTGCTGTTATATTGAAGAAGAAATCCATATTTACTATACAATTATTTATCCATAACATCCAACAAAAACATTTCTGGTGACATTACAAAATTCATCTTTAATACACACAGACACACAGACACACACACACACACATATATATATTAACATATAAAGCTTAGACCAATAACTTTTTGCCTTCTTACAAGTCTACTACATACGGAAAAAGGTTCCCTCCTCAACCTGATATCCCTAACATTGATTTGAAGCATTCTTAGACATTTTCAACAGCTTTCAACAGACATTTTCAACATTTTTAACAGAGCTGAAGTAACTCATCTTCCATATGCTAGAGATAGCCCTTCTTGGCCTGGAGCTTCCTCAGCTTTAATCTTGTTAATTGCTTTCAGTAAGCTCCATAATTGTCTCAGGCCCATTCAAACCTTGCTTCTGTCCCAGATGCAGTTTATCCAACTGGAGTCTATCGATATAATCTTCTGTGTCTGAGATTTTTTTGTTGCCCCCCATATATGAACCTCTATAATATTTCTCAAAGGCTTTTCACATTTTTAAGTTGTCCACTACATACTGATCTCCCTTCCTAATCTTTGTGACAGAATTCTATATCCCTTATTGTTTTAAATTGTAAGAGAGCTACTTCCTGGGTTTATCTGTAAATTCAAAATTCTTTTGTTTTAGGTTATAGTAGTTTTTCACAAAATGTCCATCCCTTTTACTAAATCTTGGAAACCTTAAACATGTATATTCTAAAGAAAATTCATGATAATTGGTAAAAAGTAGTCTCTGAAATTTGGCTGCAAATATCTCCAGCCATCTATCACACTGTAATTTTTTTAAAAAAGTCTCCAGGTAGTCTGCCTTCGATTTCCTTAATTCCTTTACTGGAATATTTATCTTTATTAGGATCAACAACTTCCTTCCAATTGCCCATGCAAATCAGATTTTGTAAGTCCAATTCTGATGTTTTTCTTAATAAATTTTCATAGATTCATAGAATCATAGAGTTGGAAGAGACCCCAGGGGCCATCGAGTCCAACCCCCTACTATGCAGGAAAACACATCAAAGCATTCCCAACAGATTGTCATCCAACCTCTGCTTAAAAACCTCGAAAGAAGGAGACTCTACCACACTCTGAGGTAGCATATTCTACTGCTGGACAGCTCTGACTGTCAGGAAGTTCTTCCTGAGATTCAAATGGAATCTCCTTTCCTGCAGCTTGAATCCATTGCTCCTTGTCCTAGTCTCTGGAATGGCAGAAACAAGCCCGCTCCCTCCTCGACATGACATCCCTTCAAATATTTAAACATTGCTATCATGTCCCCTCTTAACCTTCTCTTCTGTAGACTAAACATACCCAGCTCCCTGAGCCGTTCTTCATAGGGCATGGCTTCCAGACCCTTCACCATTTTGGTCGCCTTCCTCTGGACACGTTCCAGCTTGTCGATATCCTTCTTGAATTGAGGTGCCCAGAACTGGACACAGTGTTCCAAATGAGACCTAACCAATGCAGAATAGAGTGGTACCATTACCTCCCTCGATCTAGACACCATACTCCTATTGATGCAACCAACAATTGCATTGGCTTTCTTGGCTGCCTCATCACACTGCTGACTCATGTTCAGCTTGTGATCTACTAAGACTCCTAGATCCCTTTCACACGTACTGCTATCCAGCCACGCATCCCCCATCCTACATATGTGCATTCCATTTTCTGCCTAAGTGCAGGACTTTACATTTATCTCTGTTGAAATTCATTTTGTTAGCTTTGGCTCAGCTTTCCAATCTGTCATTTTGAATTTTGATCCTGTCCTCTGGTGTATTAGCACCCCCCCCCCAATTTGGTATCTGCAAATTTGATCAGCATGCCCTCTGCTCCTTCATCCAAGTCATTGATGAAGATATTGAATAGCACTGGGCCCAGGACAGAACCCTGTGGAACCCCACTAGTCACTTCTCTCCAGGATGAAAAGCAGCCATTCATGATCACCTTTTGGGTTCGGTCGGTCAACCAATTACAAATCCACCTAACAGCAGCCCTGTCCAGCCCGCATTTTACTAGTTTCTTTGTAAGAATGTCATGGGGAACTTTGTCAAAGGCCTTACTGAGGTCAAGATATGCTGTGTCTACAGCATTCCCTTCATCTATCAAGCTTGTAACCCAATCATAAAAAGAGATAAGATGAGTCTGGCATGACTTATTTTTGAAAAACCCATGCTGGCTTTTAGTGATTATGGCATTGCTTTCTAAGTAATTACAAACTGACTGTTTAATGATCTGCTCTAGGATCTTTCCTGGTATTGATGTCAGGCTGATCAAGTGATAATTATCTGGGTCCTCTTAAAATTCATAAAATTCATAATTATGAATTCTGAGTCCTTTCAAGAAGAAAAAGTGGGATATAAATAAAGGGGAGGAGGAGGGGGGGAAGATTTCTCATTATTTGTACCATAAATGCACATTAAAAGCATTATCTTGCCATTCCAGTTGATTTGCATAATTACATACCTGCCTTGTTCACCTTCATATACCAATTTAGGTTGTAATGTTAGTTTGATATAAAAGACTATTCCATTTCATTTATTCTTGTTTGCAGACACAGATTCTAGGCTCTTACTTCTATTCTGCAAACGCCTACAGTTTCTTTTTTGTATATGAGACTCTGGAAAGACAAATAATTTCATATGGGGAAGGGGGTTGAAAGTGCAATTTTTCCCTTTTCTGTAGCAAATTTAGTCCATTTACATTCCATGAGATTACTTTCAAAATCATTTTAGTTATTTTATTAAAATATATTCTTATTCTTATATCTTCTTAACAGCTCGCAACCTTTTGGATATCTCCTTTGGTGGCCTCCTTCTTTAACATTTTGAATAGGTCTCTTGCTTTCTCTAGAGAAGTTATCATATATTTATTAACTGCATAGGTGGTTATCAAGCCCTTTGAGACTATCCAGCAAAAGACTATGTCTTTTTTTCTGAGCACCTCCACCAAAAACTTGTATTGTGCACATTTCCTCAGCAGCCTTTCTAGAATTTCTTTAAACATAATTATTTTATTCTCATTTATTTTAAGCCATTTCTTAAAACATGCTCTCAACATTTCATCTTTGATGCTTTTCTGTGTGAAGCAAATTATTACATCTCTAGGAAATTTATTCCTCTGTGCATAAGAAGAGTTTTGCCTGTATATTGCTCTGTATCAAGCTGTCCAGGGGAGCTGCTTATAAGATCCACCATAGCTTTTAAAGTTGTTTTAAACCCATCAGTTTCCCTGGCACAGCTCTTAGTCTAATTTGTGTTTCCTTTGATTTGAAATTGATCATCATAATTCTGTCCTGGGCCTTTTTGAAATCCTGCTGTAAAATAGCGATTCCTTTCAAGTTGTCAGAGATCTCCTGTTCATGCTGTGTGCAGTGACTATGAGATTCTGAACTGACACCATAGCTTCTTGAAACTATTTTTCAGTAGATGCTTTAAAATGATGAATTTGTCCTGTAATATCTCATCTTAACAAGTCCAGTTTCTGTTCAACCTGCTGTTCTAAACTCAAATTACTCTTTTGTCTCGTGTTTGTTCAGATCTAATTTCTGGTTAGAGATCTCAGATGAGATTTGAATTTTTGTAAGCACAAGTTCAATTTTGTTCAATCCTGCTCCGAATATTTTTCTAGTGGCCATTTTTATGATACATTTTATGACATGATATAAAACACTTTCTAATTGAATTCTGGCATCAGAGACAATGTTTATTTCCCATTTTCTAAAAATGAGGTTTCCATATAAGCCTTTTAATTATTTCAATCCTAGAAATGCTGAATCTGCTTCTTATTTTGGTTCAAATTCCCACTGAAAATAGTCTTCAATTCTTTAAGTGCTGTACTGTCCATCTCTCTTGGCATTAGTTTAAAAATATTTAAATAATGCAGAGCAGACTTTTGATAGTTACAGTGTAAACTGTTTGTACGCATTCAAACACAGCAAATCTCCTACCAAGGTAGGGAGGGTTCTTCTTTCCTATTCAGAATGGCCCATCAAAGATCTGGTTAATCATATTGTAAATCTTTGTTTGGAGAAGCTTCTGTCTAGCTTTTATGATTCTTTCAGCTTTGCAGTGGAGAGCATTGCAATTTCCAGGCATGTGTCTCAATCAGATAGCCTCCAACACATTCCTGTGATGATGGTTAGCCAAGAGATTGTAGTTCTGCCCTTGCAGAATCCTTCTGTATCTTTATAACCTTAAAGATAATAATAAATTGTGCAAAAGTGAAGCAGCATGTGAATCATGCTGCTAACAATCGGCCATCTGGCCAGAGTCCTATTTAGATATTGCTTCCTTGATCGGACCATATGGATGGAATTCAACAAGTACAACAACACAACAAAGAAGCAATATCAGAAGGCTTTCAAAGACATAACACTCAGTTGCTTTAGGGTTCCAATGCTCAGTACATTGAAATTATTAAGAAGGAATATGAAGGAAGGAAGGAAGGAAGGAAGGAAGGAAGGAAGGAAGGAAGGAAGGAAGGAAGGAAGGAAGGAAGGAAGGAAGGAAGGAGGGAGGGAGGGAGTATGATTGTCTATAAGTAACATTTAGACGTTATGTAGCATTACTCTCCAATGATCAAATATAAATTTCCCAGGAAGCCATAGTCAATGGCATGGCCATGTTTCTCTTGAAATATTTATTTCAACAGGCATGAAAAAATGATCATGTAATTGCATATTTTCTTCTAGTCATGCACTACAGATTTTTGGTAGATTTTTGGCAGAATGAAAACTGACACATCTGAGGTTTGAATACTCACCTGAGAAACCTGGATCTGAAAGATTTCCAGAAGAACCTCTTTCTAGGCTCTCCCTTTTCTGAATAGCATTTCTGAACAGTATGAAAGCTTCCTTGTATATTTCAAAGCCTTTAAAAGCAAAACCACAACTTGACTTTAAAATATACATATATGCTTTGAGCATTTTGGTTTCTCTGGGGCATAAATGAATTATCCAAAGTTTGAAAAGGATACATTTCCTAGTCAGCCTGGAAAGACACAATAGTGTCAGCTGTAGAAATAATGTTATGAAAAGATAGCCTTAAGATGCTAGGGATGAATAATTCAAAAATATCAGATCACAAGAAGCATGCATCTTTCTCAGCCAAGGCAACCATGTTCTGTGCAAACCCATTAGAATGGGGCTGAAAAACCTTGAGTTGCAGGTAGTCAAAGCCATAGTCTGATATCTAGAAGAGGAACAGGGGGAAAAAAGAGAATTAATACATACATTAGGACCCAGGACTCTAAATGAGACTCAAGAAAACAAATTCAAGGGCAGCCTATGATCCAGACAGGGCAAACACCTCACCCTGGAACCTCCAGGTGAACATCTTGTGTGTCAAGATTAATTCACACACAAAGTTTCAGCAAAAGGCAGCTCTGTCAATAGGATTCTTTTACCAGTTATTGCTTGCAATACATCACTAAAATTTGGATGACCATGTAATTATCAAAGGATCCACAAAAATACAGGAACATTATCTGTGGGGAGCTGTAGGTATCCCCTAGTGCAAAAATATCTGAGTTTGTGATGTTCAAAGAGCACAGCCAGGACTAATAGCAGGCACCTAAGACAGCATGTTTAAGGCATCATGAAAGGACAGCAAATTATTATCTGATGTTTAATTATGGGATTTTTACTTATAGAGATGGGGAGAAAGTGTTTTGTTTCTGATTCCTACTCCAAAATTAATTGGCTGGCAAATTATTGAGTCAGTCCTGCAGAGAATATGCATGGAAGAACCTCCAGGATTCAATGAATACTTTTCTTACAGTGGAATGCTTGGTCAATACTGGTGCGATGATGCATTTATGGCTGGCTCTTCCATGAGAGACAGCAAGGCCCCTTCCTCAGGTAGTTAATTTGGGATGTCAAAAAAGGACTCTGAATGACTGGTTATTCAAAGAAAAATGTTATTGTATTTTTACTGCCAAGAAAGGGGAGGTTGCTTGTGAGGTGTTCTGCCTTAGCTGCAAAAATAATTTCACCAACTGTGGGTGTTAGTATGTGGGGGAGTGTAATTTGCTTTTCCATTTCAGGTACCAAAAAAAAATAAAAATGCCTCTGGTCTGACCAGACCTGGCAAAAAAGACATTTGGCTGCTTGAGGCAAAAACAGAATGGTACATACTCCCCATTGCATTTATATATTTATTATTTTAGTCCATGTATGGAAGATAACTAGAGCCCAATCTCAAACATAATATTGGGAACAGGACAGTATCCTCTGCTGCACTTGGGACAGTTTAGGCAATCCAGGACAGTCTATGATACACGCTCCTCTGCACTCCAATAGAGAGGTATAGCCAAAGAGCTCAGGAGAAACATGCACACGTATAGATTTCCTGTTTTCTGCACATATGTTCTCTGCTTACTGCTACATGCATCCTTTACAATTTACTGGTTTTATCTGCCCATCAGCCACCTTTCCAAATGCCAGCCAATTTCCTTGGGTGCCAGTTTTCTAATCCACTTATAAAGCAGATGGGATTTTGCTACAGTTGGATATCTAATATTCAAAGCAATCAATAGAGATTATATGGTTCATATTAATGAAATATAAATGTTTTGGCCATCTGGGAAAATATTTTTGGAGAATTTAGAAAACCTCTACCAGTTAAATTTGGGACAATTTAATTTTGCCAACTGGGCAATATCACTTCATAAGAAAAATCTTACTTCAATGTGTCAATATAACCCATCAGCCTAACTGGCATTCTAGCCTGGGCAGACTAGCTGAATCACACTAAATGGTAAGTCAACGCTTATATAAATCCCACTGATTTAATAAACCAGCAATTGAATGTAGGTTTTTGTCATCTTCTGGGTTTTATTCCTTCTTTTTCTTTTTTTTTTAAGCTAAAAATCACAAGAGTATCTGTCAAAAATGTGAGAAGGAAGCAAAGTGAATGTGTAGCAGAAAGAAAAGATGTCAGGAAATAACAATCACTTGACATGCATTACGTTACATTATGAGGGTTCAATGTCATAGAGCTCATGATTTTATTTTAAAACTATTAACTTCTCTAAGCTTTTTCAGCAAGCTTCTTTATCAAATATTTTTTAAAAGAAGCACTTGCTGCTGAATTATCAGATTAAAGAAGGAAGAAAAGGTAGACATTGTAATGGCATTCAGTGAGCTTTGGTCCTAGGAATATTTGTATAGATTGCAACTTATAAAGTATATTTTTGTTTCTTTTATAGGGGGAATATAATTATGTAAAAATTCAAAGACATTTGTACTGTGTTATACTAAAAACAGAGTTTATTCAATCAGTAGATTTCCCCAGCTTTGTGGTGTCTTGGTGATTGAATGAAGATTGCTTATTGTGAAAGCTCTTGTCATTTATGCAATCTCACTTTAGATCACACTCTTGACAGAGAAAAGGGTATGCAAAAGCTACTAATTTGGATAGGTTTTTATTCAGTTGTACTGTAGAAATTGCTTTGAAAATGGAAAATATGGAGTGAAACCCATTTTGACTATGCTCACAAAAGGACAATGGTTTCTGAGACCAGCTATATATTGATATAGGTTTATACCTGCCTGAAGTAGCTGTGGTTGCCATGGACCTCAGAACAGCTATTTTCATGAACCCAGAGACAGAGTGGGAGCAAATGCAAATGAGTCATGGTACTTGGGTTTGCACATTTGAAAAATGAAATGCATCGAGGGGAGAAATGCTGCTTTCAGAAATAGCTTGCACATCTCCTGCATAGTATCCTTTCCAAAGATTATAACAGCTGGGCAGACACATGGAGTGATTCCAGAAATAGCTGTGAAACTTCCTCTCTTCCACCTTTTACAATAAAAGTCAAGAGTTTAATTTTCTCCCCTCATATCCAGAGATTGCACAAAGCACAGGGAGAAAGATCTTAAAAGAAAACAATATATGACACATTATTTCCTCAGACTGCACAAGAGAACACTGTCATTGTTGTTTCTTAATTCTGTAGTAAAGTTCACTTGAGCACCATGGTAACTAAAATTTAGAACAACTGCAAAGTTCTACAATACTCTGAATTTTTTAATAAAAAATGTCCCTAGTTCTATATTTATGCTTATACCATCTGGCAAATGACTTCTACAAAAAAACTCTGTAGTCTCAATTTTAATATTCTTTTAGAATAATACCCTCTGGAGTCACTGCTGTGGTCTTTGCAATAAACATATCTCTGCCTTCTCCCATGCAGTTCGTTCCTGTTCCATGCAGTTTGCTCATTTGTGACACTAAGAGCAACTCAATAGTGAAATGCACTGTCTTAGAGTGTGATGGAGTCTCCTTTTTTGGAGGTTTTCAAACAGAGGTTGGATGGCCATCTGTCAGGAATGTGTTGATGGTGTATTCCTGCATGGCAAGGGTTGGACTCAGTGGCCCTTGTGGTCTCTTTCAACTCTACAGTTTTTTGATTCCATAATTCTTGCTTCTTTATACTCATTGTTACATTCTCACTCTCACTCTCTCTCGCTTTGATGGCTGTTCCTGCATAGCAGGGGGTTGGACTCAACGGCCCCTGAGGTCTCTTCCAACTCTATGATTCTATGATTCTCTCTCTCCTACACACAGACAGATTAGGAATTTGCAGAAAAGGAAACAGAAGTGAGAGTAAAGGAAACATAATGTTCTGCTTTTAAAAAAAATGCAATGGTGGCTTGTGGTCCAAGCAGGAGGTGTCACCCACCACCAACACCATCATCTTAGAGTCAGGGAACTCTCTTGAAACCACATCTGCCAAATGAACTTCTGACCAAATGTTTGTTCTGTGACCCCCACGTATTTGTCCAGTCCTAAAAATAATTATATTTTTCAGACTGGAGAACACAATTTGTCAAGTCAGTGTATTTTGGGCAAGAGAACTAAGGTGATGAAACTTGAGGAAAAATGGATAAAAGAACAGAAAAAAACTAGAAAACCTTTCATACAATCTAACTGTCCTGGTTTGGCAGATACCCAGTTAATCCTCTCCCATCCCATTTTCTAGAACACTTTTGGAATGTCCCAGTTCCTTGCCCTTCTTCCCACTTTCCTCCTTAATCCTCAATTTGAACAATGAGGAGAAAACTATAAAAGCCAGGAGTTTGTTTATTAAAAAGTCAGAAAAAGCCAGTTAGAAATAAAGTTAGGGCCACAGAAAAACAGATTAGATTTGAATTGGGAGAGGTTTGGGAAATTCAGAATGTGGAGATGGTTCAGGGGGAAGTTTTACTTTGTTTGGAACTGAGATGTTACAGTGTACTGTATGTGAAACCAGCATAGTCTACCTGTTTGTTTTCTTTGTTATACAATAAATCTTTGCTGTTTCTCTGTCTGAATGTTTTCATTTAAGGATTGATAAGGAAAATTAGTCACACATTACCACATGGAATCTCTATTGATCAACATAGCTATTTGTGCAGTAAAGCGCTCACCTTGAGATCTGAGTATCAGATCCAGGAAGGAATCATCAGGTTAAAAGGGCAAAGTGAGTCATAGGAGTTCAAAGGCTGGAACTGCAAGGCCATAGTGGGTGAGGAATCCATCACACTCAGCAAGAGGCAGAGGAAGGTGTTACTGCAGTTTCTAGCCCAAGCTTGTGGTATATTAGATATCGTTTGATGTCAGTAATTTGGCCTTCTTTACTCATTCCTCTGCACGTGCTTGCGAGGCCCCTGGACAAGCACGCACACAGGCACAGCTGAAAATAGCTGAACCATTCAAATCCCAATCCAGGCAGGCCAGTCATTGCCAAATGCAGCTTTAGGAGACCTCAAGGCAAGTACCACATTATGTATGCACGCTACTTACAAAAGATCCCCTGCCCCGAGCAGGCAGCTTGATGAGCCGACTATACAACTCTCAAGCACTCCGCATTTGCATACTGGCTACTCTATTGACAACTCGGTCATAATTCAATCATCTAAAGTACTGACCTTTTGGAGGCTTTGTCTGCAGCCCGAAACTCATTGTTGTCCCCAAGAACGGACTAGCCTGCAGCCACAATTTTCCCTATAAGAACCCCTGACTTTGAGCAACTCATTGGATCGCTCTTGGTTTCCATCCCGCCTTGCTGTCGCTTCGTCCAGCGAGCCTTCCCCTCACCTCCTCATGCTGAGAATCCTTACTTCCACGAACTTCGTCTTCAGACTACCCGGGCTTCAGGACAGGTGTAGTATTCCCCATACAAAACCTCCTCTTAAAATCCCTCTATCCAACTCCTACCTTTATTTCAATAGTTCTCCGTGTGAATGTGTTGCATACACGTGTTTGACTGTACATCAATAAAACAATCATTTTTAACTTCTGCTTGATTATTGACTCGGCCTGACCCCGTAGACATTGGGTTCAAGATCTCGCTACGTTGCCCTGCCTCTCGCATTGCTAACTAGTGGTCTAGCTAATTCCCATTCCCCATTATTTTGAGCATGTTGAAGTGTCCCTCCCAGGACCCCCAGAAATCAGGGTAACAAAGGGAAGGGAGGAACCTCGCCCTTACCAGTAGTCTCAGGCAAATGCAAATTCCTGAAGCCTCAGCTTTGAAACAGAACATCCTTCTCTGTGTGACTCCAAGTTGCTTCTTGAGGAAAGCAAAAGGAATAAACAATCTAATTTTTTAAAAAAGTGAATGGGACAGCCCTGCCAGTTAAGAGCTGTTTTCCTTGAGGAGATCCTCTTAGAATTACAGCACCGTTGGAACTGTGCCCATATGTCTCAGTTTTCATATGTGTTTGGAGAATATGAGCATTGCCTTCACAGCACAAGCATTTGACCACTGTTTTCTGCTTCTGATATGTACTGTAATGAACCAACGTTATTCTCATGTGCTAAACACCAACTAGGAGGCAGCAGAAGAACAGAAAAATTCAAACCATCAAACAAAAAGGTGGCTAAGATAATAAATAAGATTATGAAACAATGTACATATTTTTGTATACATATGTACATTTGTAGTGCTTAGTCATAATGTTTGGTATTACTTTGCTTTGTATTAATAATACTCTATTGTATATATGGCCAGTTATCAGTCATATTTAATTGCCTTTGGTTACTCTGTGTTCATATTTTTCATAATATTATTTATTATCATATCTCTTTTTTTCTTTGTTTGATTTTTTCCCTCTCTCCTGCTCTTTCCTAGTTTGTGTTTTGGTTGCTTTGAGACTCTCCTGTGTTTCCTGTGTTAGATCATTCCACTGTGCAACTGAAAACATTTTGCGCTCTAGTAAAATGTGCAGTAGAAAATAGGTTTTTGTGCAGTTAGCAATATGGACTCTACTTAGGAACAAAGTCATTTCTTGAAACAAACAGATCAGTTAAAAATAAACAGAATATTGACAGGACTAGTATTACATTTCAGTCTTCATTAAATTAGATAGCATATTATTGGGACCAACTACTAACTGTTCCATCTGTGGCTAAAGAGGATACAGGCATGAAGATCCATCTAGCTGTCTTGAATCCAGCTGTGATGCTGCAGGTATTGCCAACTGCATCTAGCTCTCCTTTTGCACCATGGCTGCAGGACTCACTAACACTCAGAAAGTACTACTTTTCATCACCAGATGTTGTAAAGGCTTTACGATTATATGCATTTCATCCATTTTGGTTTGATCTACAGTGTTACACCTCAAGGACAATTTGAATGCCTTTGTGGGGCATTATTTTTCACAGTCTACCATGTAGAACTCATAGTTAAAATCAGGGGAGTCATTCTCAGTTGCTCAGTTATACAGAAAATATGTGTCCTCAGCCATCTTATAAGAAGACCACTTGTTCTTTTTTCCCCTCTCCTCCTGTTTTCTCACTCTTCCTTCTTTCTTGCCAGTCTCTTAATTTCTTTCACAATTTTCCTCTTCATCCACCCCACCCCATTGTTTTGTGGTTAGAAAAAAGCAATAAGAAGCTTTCATAGCAATCTTGTACTAGCAGTGAAAGCTAATCATGGGATACCTTTTCTCTCAAAACGGCACCATGCATCAATTGGAGTGGTTCTGCATAATGCAGCCACTGGAAACTCAGCAGGAGAAATCAGGGCATTTCTTGCTGGAGCACACCTAGGAGTAACCATATGAATATCCTCAACACATGCTACTAGTGAATAAGTGAACCCCATACACAGATTACAGACAGAAAACCCTAAATTTCCTCTGCTTCTGAGGTATAGGCCTACAGAGTAATCACATTGTACATGACTACACAAATTAATATGTGATGCTGGACAGATTGGGGAGAAGATTCTTCTTGGTATTAGCCCACTGGTGTTACCGTGCCATACACCTCCACTCCATGATATGTTTGGCAATGAATATTATTTAATTGGCATAAAATGAATCATACACTGTTGTGGCTGAAAAGCCATGTTGGTAAAGAGGACTGGCTGAACACATGGGAAAGTAGGTCAAATGGAACCACAGGGCATGGCCAGGTCATATCAGTCAGGAAGTTCCAGTGCTAATGAGCTTGCAAAAATCCCCTCGTGACTCAATGACTCAACCTTCAAATACAATAGCACACAAAGCTGTATTAATAGAGTAACCAATTGTCATCAACCTGTTCTCTCTTCTTGCTGAAGCTGTCTTTTGTTTCCTCACCTGCCCAGCCATTAAGGAGCTATCATGATTCCCAGCAGCTCTTTGTCAGCTAATGCTAAGGCCATTACCCCATTCCAGACCCCATTGTTTGCTCTGCCAGAGAGCCATTAACAACTTCCCCCACAGTCAGCCAAAAAGAATTGAATGTCTTTGGAAGTCCAACATTATCTCCACTACCCCCAATATATTCAATAAAACAATTCCAAGTCACAATAAAATTGTCTTTTTTGTTCCCCATCCTTTTGCTCTTTGAAGTTTGTTAGTTAATTTTTCAATCGAAGCTAATTGCCATACCATATTATTCCAGGCTATTACAGATATCCCTTAAAATCTTTCCAAAATCAAGCAAAGAGAAATATGGCAGCTGCTAATAAATAAGTAATTAATCATTAACTTTGATTGAAAAGTAATTTCATGTACCATTGTTGAAGAATCAGGGATGATGTTGATATAATATAAAATCAATCTTTTTTAAAAAAATTAAATGGAAAATATTTGTCACAAAAATTCTATTTTAGTATCCAGCTTTAATTACAAAAGCAACTTATAAAAATTGTTGTTGTTGTTGTTGTTTGTTTGCCTTCAAACTGTTTCTGACCTATGGGGACCCCAAGGCAAACCTATCACAGGGTTTTCTTGGCAAGATTTGTTCATGGGAGGTTTTCCTTTGCTTTTCTCTGAGGCTGAGAGACTGTAACTTTCCCAAAGTCACCCAGTGGGTTTCCATGCCAGTGGGAATTCGACCCCTGGTCTCCAGAGTCATAATCCAGCACTCAAACCACTATATCACACTTGTTCCAATCTGTAACAGGGTATTTATTTCTATACAAAATTTGGACATATATTTTATTTTTACACTACAATAAGAATTATGAGCCCCAAAGAGAAACCACCTTCTGTGTTTCTGTCTGTTTTGAGCAGACTTTCTGATCTGAAGAAGACAAGCCCAGAACAATTACTCATGTCCTGTCCACAACAGGACAGTTTCCTCTGCATGTGAATAATTCTCTTTCACCTTCAGATTGACTGATCCAGTCATTGATCCAAATCTATCTGGACTGACTGGTGCAAAGATACAGCACAATTACCAGTCTCCAGCAGAGGCTGATCAGATGAAGGCAAGGCTGGAGTAGTCAATCATACTTGTTGGATGGCAGACAGACTCCACTGTGGATGAGTGTTTTGAGCCCACAATATCCTTTCATGATCTAAAGATTCAAAGAATTTATGTTGGAAGACAATTTGGGATTTGCTGCATTGGATTTGTTTAATCATAGAATCATAGAATCACAGAGTTGGAAGATACCCCGGGGCCATCTAGTCCAACTCCCTGCTATGCAGGAACACACATCAAAGCATTCCCAACAGATGGCCATCCAGCCTCTGCTTAAAAACCTCCAATGAAGGAGACTCTGCCACACTCCAAGGCAGCATATTCCACTGCCAGACAGCTCTGACCATCAGGAAGTTCTTTCCTGCAGCTTGAATCCATTGTTCCTTGTCCTAGTCTCTGGAGAAGCAGAAAACAAGCCCACTCCCTCCTCAACATGACTTATTAGTACTAGTACTAGTATTACAACATAGTAATGGCAGTGATAGTATTAGTACTGTTAATGGAAAAGTCCTGTACTCAATTTTATATATCTATATCTATGGCTATTTCTGCATTGTTTCGCACTATTATGCCACTTTCAACATCCTATAGGATCCTGGGGTTTGCAGCCTCCCAGCCCCTCCCTTAACTGCAAACTCCAGGATTCCCTAGGATGTTGAAAGTGGAATAATAGCACTATAACACTCTAGTGCAGAAATGGCCTATATCTATATCTATGAACTCAGCAATCAGGGCAAATGCATTTGTAGCCCCTTTTTTGGCATTCTTCATCAAATGTCTGCTGAAAATAATCTGTCCCATGTGGGAAACCATTTCCTTTGTAAAGACTGGAAATACCAATTTAATACCTTTTGCTGCAGCTCCAGTAATTCTGTCTTATCTTCCTTCATGTGTCTCTTGATTGCTTGTTTTATATGACTACTCATTCACAACTTTTTTTTCAATACACTTCTAAAAGACTTATAATTAACAATGGAGAGAAAACAACTTTTAAGAAATGGTAAGTTTTGATAGTTCAGGGCTTTAAAAAAAGAAGAGGAAGTCTTAAGATTCTTTCCCTCTGGCTGCATGTTCTGAAACTACAAAAGCAATGACACCTATGAAGTACATTCCCATTCTGCTCCAGGGTATTCTTAATGTTCAGTGATCTCATCTGAGTGTGGATTTAATAACAGAGCTTTCATCTCCTTATAGTCTAGTTCACACATCTCTTACAAAGGACTAAATAAGCTGACTAAAACAGCTCTGTCTTTACAATTGTAAATTGAGGAGTTAGCAGTTGGTGGTTTGAATATATTTTTAATGTCCTTGGGGTACATCCCTTTCTTCTCCTATCAATTTGAAGCAGGCTTCTATCTGGACGGATTTGTACAGTTCATTTTAGGATGAGGCACATGTTAAGCATGCTCTAGTGCAACAAATAAGATTAGCTAATAAAGGGATGAAAGCTGTCAACACGATTGCACTATTTAAATATTTCAGTTTAGATGTGTTCTGAGCATTTCCATATCCTTGTAACAAGAGATAATAAATCTCAAAAAGCAGTGCAGCAAAGTTTTGGCAAAAATCTGATTTTTAAGAATAATATGTTTGATACTTTAAGGATTTCATAATTTAAGGACTATACCCTTAATACAGAACCTCAGAATCCTTGGTGCAAAAGACAGCCATCTTGTTGATGTATTTGAGGTATTCTACATATCTCAAGCCTTTCTCCTCTAAATGCAGTTCTTGCTTCTACAGAACCTTATGATTATTTCTAATACAAAAATGGAGGAGGGTAGGATATGCTGGAGCTTCTCCAGATTTTCATTTTCTGTTTCTTAGATTTGAAATCAGCAGTAGACTCAGGATAAAAAAAGGCTGCCAGTCTTGCAAGCTGAATCTTTTCCTATGTGAAAACATAGATGTTGCAAAGTCTCAGAATTCCTACATTTCATCTTACGTAGGTTTATGGGTAAGTCTCACAATATTCACTGTGGTTTTTTCTGATCTTTGTACATAGGGATTGTATCCTTATGAAGGGCAGAGAAGGGGAGATGGTTCCCAGAGGACCAGCCTTATATGACCTCAATATCAGTTTAAGATTAGGCAGGCAGAGCACTCTGCAAAAGAGATGGCGGAAAACCAAACCAACACAACTTCCCTTTTATCCTTGCTTTGCCAAAACCAAACATACACATTTTAAATTGAATACATACTTTAAACAGACAGAATTCTTCACAACCCACTGTCATTCTGTACAGATATTATATAACAAAATCTGTCCACCTATCCAGCCACCAGATCAGCTTCAGTAATACAAATAAAATTGTCAACTTCATCTGAGTTAGGGAGACATAGTGTGTCATGGATTGACTTCTTCACCACTTGCCTGGTTTTGGAATAGAAGAAAGGTGTTGCCATTGTAGATCCATGATGACTACTCTATTTCCAACCAATTTGCCATGCTTTTATTTATCTTTCACAGCTTTAAAAGCTCCCTTCTTCCCAAGCATGCTATCACTCCAGTCAAAACAGTTATCATTGTAGTCTGGTCCCCGGTTACCTGAACCAGCTTTCCAGTCTTCTCCACAGTCTAAGGTGCACAAAAGCAGTAGTTGTCCCGCTCTTCCTGGAATGCAATAAACTTATGTATTACTCCTTCCCTAACTGATGCCAAAGAGCAAGTTTAACTGTCTGTTAGCACATGGTGTTCACCAGCTGTTCTGGAGAAGAGGGAAGAAAGACTTTGGTTGTATCTCAGCATTCTACACAGATGTAATCTCGATCACTTGGTATTTGTGATTTCATTTTTCCAAGAAGCAGCTGGCAAAGTTGTTGAATGATTATTAAATTTTAAGTATTATTTCCTTCCACGTCACTGGTCGCTTCCATAATGACAACTTCTTTTTGTACCCATTAGCCATTATTCCAGAGTTTGGCCTCCTGCGTACACTTTCAGCAGGTATTTCACAGTTCTCTTCAAACTCAGTAATTGTCCCACCATTACTTATGTTTGTTCTTGAAAGTGCCAACAGATGGGTAATGTTCTTCCAATGGAACAGTTACCTCCAGGCAGTCATGCTGGCAAAGTACCATAAAATGCTTTGTTTGTCCCCTTTATTGTTTCTTCATGAGGTGGAAAAAACTGTCTTAAAGTTTAGCAAATGTACTTGATTTTTCACATAATTTCCAAGTGCAGGAAGGGCAGAGACTATAATCAGAATCTCATCTAGCCACCTTAAGATCCCCCTGATATTTTCTGAAGCTTTCACAATTTACTTTTTTTCCCCAAAAAGGCAAACACAGTGATGTTTCTATTACACAACCAGGACAGAGAAGGTCAGAGGACTGCCAATGGTTCCTAGGGGCCATTTAATGGACAGAAACTAAGATGATTGATGAAAAAGATTTATAACAGCAGTTCCACTTCATAAGCATTGGATGTGCAAGGGTTGTCTTTTCTTTCATGATCTTTACCATCTGCTAAGATCCTATCCTGAGGCCCTGCTCCAGAAATGTCAGTCAGGTGGCTTCTAATGCCAGGGACTTTTCAGGGATGGCACCCAATAGAGGAATCTTCTCCCCAAGTACTGCTGTTCTCTTTGAAGCAGCAGACTAAAATTGTCTATTCTACTGGGCATACTGGGCATTTCACAGCAAATAACAAGGAACAACTTACAGTGAAGGCTAGTGGCTCCAATGTTAGTAGGACGACTAATCTGTTGTAAATTTTAGTTCAAACACTAAAGTTGTTATCCATAGTGCTTTATCTGTTTTGGGAGGATAAAATTCAGGCTAAACTCGGAGTAGATTCATAATCTACTAACATTGGAATTACCAATCTCCAGTTCCTTTTTTATCATTTCAACTGATACTTAATACCAGTGTTTTGTATAGCTTGGGTTTCAGAATAACTATTTTAACTTAGTCTTAAATGTGATTTTGTATTGTTTAAGATGAATTGTAAACTTCTATGACAACTAGCTGTGGCAGATTGTACACTCATATGATTAAGCTATATTGATTCTATTGCTGATTCTCACCACTGCCCCGGCATGACAACTGCTGATCCTACTACTATATAGCCCACTGTGCCATGTGCAGAGGCAATCACCTGAAGTTCAACAACTTGTACAGACTGTGACATGCTTGACCTTTATCATGCTGTTGAGAATACTCAGCAAATCATCATACTAACTGCACACAAAGTTCTGTGTGAAACTTTTGCCTGCATATGATAACCACTTCTACAGATGATACTAGATAGAAATATTCTTTGTACAAAGTATCTTGCTGTTCCAAAAGGTTGTAGTTTAGAGTTTAGAAGATTACTCACCACTGTGACTTGGGATTCAGGGAGTTATAGTCCAAAAAGTAACTTTCCCAAACTCTGACGAAGTGTGAAAATAGATGGACTGGAAGAATAGTACATTTTTGAATATGGATCCGGGATTGCATCATTAAACACACACATATACAGACAAAGAGAAAGATAATGAGTTGTGTGTGATAGAGAGAGAGAGAGAGAGAGAGAGAGAGTACTCAAATGGACTTTTCTGCAATCAAGCCTCAATGATCTACAACCTGTTCTGGAGAATAATACAGCTCTCTCACAAACTCTGGGAGACATGATTTTATTGGCCTACAGACAGCCTCCAAATCTTAAACAACTTACAATTTACATACATAATATGGTTGGTAACACAGGGACAAGACCGTGCCACAAACCCAGATGCCCAGTTTTTACCCTAAAACATGGGTGGTCCACAAACAATGCCAGTACCTCCATCTGACAATGGGGAATTAATTACCTCAAAATTAGGAAGCCTGTGAAAGGAGGTAACTTAACGAGATCTTTCCACTAATGTTTATGAGATCACACAGAAAAGAACCAGCCAGAGAATTCAAAACTGTAAACTGAATATTTATTTTATTGAAATGATCACACATGCATGCAAAAGATCCAAACCCTCATGCATTCACAAAAGGACTAACTGAAGGTAAAGAAAGGAAATTTGTGGATAGAGGACTTTTAGAGTTTGGGTGATAATTACTGATCCAGAAGGAAGGGAAGAAAACCTGCAATGTGGCTTAGGTGGGCACCTAAAGACAGTTCTCATTCAGGAATCAAGCGGACAGCATAGTATTCAGGAAGTCAAGAGACTGCAAGAGACTGCTCAAAATCTAGGGTTCTTATATCCAAAATATACCCTATGGGTATAGGTGTGAATCACTCTCTCTGCAGAGTGGACAACGGGAGTTGCGACAAAAACAATAATGTCCAGAAAAAGTTGATGCTCTTAGTGTTTAAGTGACTAAGGGGTACTGGCTGTCATAATAGCTCTGTATTGTGGAGAGGTTGGGAAGACAAAACAGGAAAACATCTAGGTGTGAGGAATCAGAACAATCACAATTTGGTGGTAACTTCCTTTTTTCTGCTCCAAGACGTCCAGCTCTTAGCATAAGCCTATTGTCTCTAGAGTTGCCTTGCAATCTGCCTGACAATGACTTCAGTTCCACCTAGAAGGGCATGTGGCTGACCTGCCTTGCCTTCTCACCTTTACAGTCAGTAATTTTCCTCTTTCCAACTTGACCTTCCAGCCACATCAGGTTTTATTTTACATCAATGCCAATTACTGTAGTGCCAATTAGATAATATTGCCAATTAAACTGTATCAATATTGGGGGGGGTACACAGGGCTGTAACACAGTCTGTACCCACGTCTACTCTGGGAGCAATATTACAGGGGCAAACAACATCACTTCCAAAATTAGTGGTACATTTACTTGATCTTCCTCCAATGTGATATATGCCATTCTATGCCAGGAATGTCCCTCTACATTTTATGTCGGACAAATAGGACAATATCTGAATAAAAAATAAATAGGCAAAAAAGATAATAAAATGTGGGTTAGACAAAGCTACTGTTAGGTGGATTTGTAATTGGCTCACTATCTGAAGACAATGAGTGTTCACTCCAAGGGCTCCTCTTCATCCTGGAAAGAACTGACTAGTGGGGCACCAGAGGCTTAGGTCCTGGGCCCAGTGCTATTCAACTTCTTTACCAATGATTTGGATGATGAAATAGAGGGTATGCTCATCAAATCTGCAGATGACACAAAAATTGGAGAGATCACTAATACCCCAGAGGACAGGATCAGAATTCAAAATGACCTTGACAGATTAGAAAGCTGGGCCAAAACTAACAAAATGAATTTTAACAGGGAGAAATGTAGGGTACTACATTTAGGAAGAAAGAATGAAATGCACAGATAGAGAACAGGTGTTACCTAGCTTGAAAATAGTATATGTGAAAGAGATCTAGGAGTCTTAGTCAACCACAAGCTGAACATGAAGAACCAGTGTGATGCGGCAGCTAAAAAAAGCCAATGTGATGCTAGGCTGCATCAATCGGAGTACAGTGTCAGGATCAAGGGAAGTAATAATACCAGTCTATTCTGCTTTGGTTAGACCTCACCTAGAATATTGTGTCCAGTTCTGGGCACCACAATTCAAGAAAGATATTGAAAAGCTGGAATGTGTCCAAAAGAGGGCGACCAAAATGGTGAAGGATCTGGAAACCATGCGCTATGAGGAGTGACTTCAGAAGCCAGGTATGTTTCGCCTGATGAAAAGAAGGTTAAGAGGTAACATGATAGCTGTCTTTAAATATTTGAAGGGATGTCATGTTGAAGATGGAGCAAGCTTGTTTTTGTTAGAAAAGGTTGGCTGTGATCTTTGGTCCAATAAAATACTTATGATGCGCATGTGGAAAGCACCTGGGGGGATGACAGTGCGTGAGGTAATCCCCATGTGACAATAGCTGAATCACTGTGAAATGTAACCAGGGCAAAGGGTTGCATCAGCTAGTAATGTATATATAAGGAGTTGAGATCTAGCCAACGTTCCTGATTGTCAGCTAGAGGCTTTGCCAGAGCATAATCTCCACTTGATGTGTTGATGATGGTATGCTGAATCTCTGTTGGAGGATCTGTGAATCCTGTAAATATGTATGTAATGGAACAGAAGATTAAAAGCCTCCAGGTATCCTTGGAAGAACATCACTGTGTGATAGTGTTCCTTCGTGGGTGAGTTTTGTGGTCAGAGCAGTGCTGCATATCATACCCTGCCGCACACGCTTTCGTTGCTGTGTTTACATACTCTGCTGTATGTGTTTTTGTTTTGCACTTGACTCTGAGTCACATTTTGGCCAGAACTCAGTGGACTGAGGGAAGATTTATCATGGTTTTGCATAAATCCTATCATCCACCATTCCTCCACAGTTTTCTGCTGCTCTAGAGACTAGCACATGGAACAATAGATTCAAACTACAGGAAAAGAGATTTCACCTAAATATCAGGAAGAACTTCCTGATGATAAAAGCTATTCGAGAGTGGAATATGCTGCCTCGGGGTGTGGTGGAGTCACCTTTTTTGGAGGTTTTAAAATAGAGGCTAGATGGCTATTTGCTGGGGGTGCTTTGAGTGTGTGTTCCCACTTGGCAGCAGGTTGGACTCAATGGCCATTGTGGTTTCTTCCAGTTCTATGATTCTGTGATTCTATGATCTGACATTAGAAATGGCAAAAACAAGTTGCAGTATATTTCAACCTTCCTGGGCATACAGTAAGGGATTCACAGGTCCTTGAACAAGGAAATTACAAACTAAAACTAGGAAGAGAAACAGCTGGAATGAATTATATCCACAAATTCCAATCCATTACCAGAGGTATGAACAAAAACAATGCTTCATGGCACACTAACATATTAATACAAGAGTCATTGTTACCACACATATAAAAAGGGGGAATCTTCACAGATAGTTTTGAATAGTTTGAATAGTTTTGAACTCAGGGAAACTGACTTTTCGCATATCAACACTAACAGACCATTATAAACACCTGAAAGACCTATATCACTTCACCCACCCCTTTGAAAATTTAGGGCAAAAGACATGATTTACATCTTTCTGAATCTCATTGCATTCTATCCCACTCCCACAACTATATAAATATGCTTTATACCTGAGGTTTTAAAATCACTCTGAAGTACTAAAAAAATAGGTTTATATCCACAAAAGCTGTCTGTGAGTTTGTCTGTTTGTCTGCGTCAGGCAGGCGAAGATATCATATGATTGGCTGGCTGTGAAGATTCTATGGAATTCTGGGGTTGGCATTTTAGGGAGGGGCTTTTAGAATTCTCAGCCCAGAGCTCCTGGGCTTCAGGCTGGTTGCTATGAAGATGAGGTCTGTCATCAATAAGGATGCCGGAAAACATTTGGGAGGCACATCTGAGAAAAATTAAAGTGACATACACAACATAGTTACAAGGTCTTCTTGTCTCACAAAGTTGATTATATGGGTTCCATATGTGAGGAATCTTAAAGTTGAAATTCAAAACAAAAAATGCTTCCAGAAAAACATAAAAGCCATTGCACAAATTCAACAGAAAGCAAAAAAAATCAAAAGCCAGAACATCAATGTTGCTAAACAACACAGATCGGATTGGAGACTATGGGGAAAAGTTACAGGTACTGGAATAGGTCAGTTGCTATGGAGGTGATACCTAGCAGCAAGGCGGAAGACAGTGTATTCCTGCAGGAACCCAACCTCTGTATGCTAACGACTTTGAATACAGATTGGATTGGGGAATATGGGGATAAGTTACAGCTACTGGAATAGGCCGGTTGCTATGAAGACAAGGCCTAGCAGCAAGGAAGAGAACAGTGTATTCCCTCAGGAACCTAAACTGTGTATGTAAATAACTCTGAATACAGATTGCATTGGGAAATATGGGGAAAAGTTACAGGTACTGGAGAAGACAGTTGGGTGAGTTCTTAAGAGGAAAATAAAATCCTGGGCAACGCAGGGTAAATATGCTAGTGCTAAAATAAAAACCAGTTACTCTTAAAGCTGCTGCCACATTCTACCCCCACCACTTCCTCCTTTTTATATTAATGAGAATTTTTCATCTGTGGGTCAACTCTTAAATGTAGATTTTGGCAGCTCTTCTTCAGTTTGATGAAAGGCTTTTAGCTAGTGTCTCATGTAATTAAGCATGCTTGGAGCAAAAAACAAAAAGAACCAGCTTCAGTCATTACTGTGCAACACCATTATACAGTTACTTTGATTAATACTTCTCCCAAAGAAGCAATCTTATTTTGAAGTTCAGTTTTGAATAATTGCATGCCACTCCTGTCTCATCTGCATCTTTCTTTTTAGTTACATCAAGTATTTGTTGCTTTGCTGAATCTGTCCAGTTTGGACACCAGTAGCTCTTCCTTATGGCTGAAAAGTAGGTGGCTGACTTCACATTGTGTTGATGCTCAGCAGAAATATTTGTTCAGAAAAAGAAAAATCAGAGTAAGTTAAGGAAATTTTTTTAGACCTACTCTGTTGACCTTATCGTATAGTTGCAGGCATCTTGCTTTTATCAGTATGATTTAATTTTACTTAATATTTCTTAATAAGTTCATTGTGTCATAGTTTAAAAAAAGATGGAACATTTAACAACCTTCAGTGTCTGAAGTCTAACAAGAGTGCTAATATTCCTTGTTGTAATCTAAAAGCAATGAACTACTGACACTGTTGCCATTCCTCGCTTGTCATTTGAAAACAATAAACTTTATTTGTATCTTCACACACGATCAAAAATACATCATCAGAATCCCACAGAAGTAGTGGATTTCCTATGACATGTTACTCTACATTTACTAGAGCAGGTTCCAGATTCAATATGATTCCTTGTTTGTTTTTTTCACCTATACAATGCTGCTTTCTGTATGGATAGTCTCGCAGAGCATGTCAAATGATTCTGAATTAAGGTGAGGAAGTTGCTTATTCTCTGTATTATTATGGAAGTACATTCACAACATGAACAAACTAGGCTGAAAAAGAAAGTGAGAAAGAAAAGCAAGGACATCACATCAGCCCTCCAGAAAAAACAGCTCCATTAGGATTTGCCTCTCCTCAAACTTTTGTCCCACACGCATTCCACTGGGCTATAGGTGAGAGAGATACAAAGAAAACTACCCTATAAACTCAGCTTATAGGTCAGCATTTTTTTGCTCATCCTTTTATTAAGTGGTTTTTAATCCAGGAGGTCCTCATGGGAAGACTAACAATTTCTGGGTGCGTTATAGCACTTTAGCTGTTTTAAAATTTGTTTTTATATGAGCCTTATAACTTTAATAATATGTACCTAAGTATTCTGGTTTTCTTTTACAAAACGTCTTTTCCTGCTCCACCCATTATTGTTATTAATTTATTTAGGTCCCATCTTTTCTCCAAAACAGGGACTCAAGGCAATTTAGAAGAATTAAAATAATTAAAGATATGAAGTACTTATGAAGACTTAAGTAAAAAAATACAAAAACTTAAAATGCAATTACATTATCCAGGGAATTAAAACTATTTCAAGCAAATCCATTAAAAAGAGTAAAAAATCAAGCACACCCTAATACAGATCCCCACCCATACAGCATGGGGCATTGCAACAGAAGACCTACCTTTGCTCGCTTAGTCTAAGGACAGTACACAATCAGAAATCAGAGCAGCAGAGTGATGACCAGCAATTGGTATACTGTGAGCTGACTGGCCAAAAACTGGGCTTTAAATAACTCTTTTTCTGCCTGAAGTGTGAATGTATTAATGGCTCTCTGGCAGAGCAAACAATGAAGTCCAGAGAGTGGACAATGAGGTTTGGAATGAACTAACGGTCTTAGTGTTAGGTGACAAAGGGCTAATGGTAGTCCTGATAGCTCTGTAATTGTTGGACAGGTGTGGGGACAAAAGGAAGCTTGCTTGTTCAGAGGAAGAGGAGTTAAGACAATCAGCCATTTTGTAAGAATCTCGTAAACGCTATAGAACGGTATATTTTATATTTATGCCAATTAATATATTCTGTCAATTATTCTGCCAATCATATTTCACCGATTAAACCATGTCAAAGTGTGAAAGTATTTGGCCTACTAACAGGAATCAAAATATCCACAGGTACTTGACTTTATATAACTGTTTCTTTCAGCTATAAGCCACCCCACACACTACTGGGTTGGGTATCTCTCCAGAGGTGCTATTCTGGTTGCCTAGCAACCTGCTTTCAGGCTGCACTGGCTGCCCATATAGCCACACCCCCAGAACTAAATCAGAGGGCTAAATCTAGGACTCAAACACTTCAGATTAGGGCTGCTTCAGTGGCATTTACCGTGGGTCTGGGTGTGGGATCAGTGCAGAATATTGAACACTGGAGATCCTTGGCACATAAGAAATATGTCTGACCTCTCAAGTTTTGAATTATAATGTTTCTTTTTCCAGGTCTAAGTTTTATATGGAGAAGTGGTAGGTCTTGATCTGTATGGTTTACTGGGCAGCGTGCCAGGCCCAGAATTACCATTTTGGTGTTCAGCTGGGGTTGAGTGACAAGGCCATAGTAGAGTGGCTAATGAAAAAAGGCCTACATTGGCTTGGTTTGTTGTCTCTGCTGTTTGGGGAGTGGAAGGGACTTCCTCCTCATATCTTAGTCATTCATCTGGAAGGGAATGGCCTGGGTTTGTTGAAGGGCAAGGCGTTTATCCAGGCTCTGCATGACTTTTGGGTCATACCGAATAGGCATCCAGGAATAATATTGATGTGGTCACCCATTTTGCCTCACCAAGTTTGGGCAGGGTGAGGGTTATTCCCAATGCAATAGCCTCTAGGAGGGTAAATAGGGAGATTCAAAATGCCTTGAATACGAATTTGGGTCACTTTTTCCCACATCCCACTGTAATTTTTCAGTGCCTCAAGCTCTACAGCAGAGCTTTCCAAACTTTTCATGTTGGTGACACATTTTTTAGACATGCATCATTTCACGACACAGTAATTCAGTTTTACTAGCAAACTGGAGGTTAAACTGACTTATGTACTAATACAGACCATTTAACACTTGATTCTTGAGCAGTTTCCTCTACAGCTGCTACATTTTGCTCATTACAAACATCATCTTCACCAACAATCGCTCATGGCACACACCTACAGAGCTCCTGCGCCTTTTCACATTCAATTCCATTCTTTCCAACTGATCAGACATGTGCAGTACCCAAAGGCCTATCTAGGGTGGGTAAAAGCAGCACCCTCCCACCTGTCCTGATCACTGCCGTCACTCTTGCTTGGGGAAAGGCCCCAACAAGAGCGACAGCAATGGGCCAGACTTGTGGGGGGGGGGCTTCTCGGCCGAGGAGACAACACACCAACACACTACAGTTGACACACTGATGTATCATGACACACCATTTAGAAAGCCCTGCTCTACAGAGCTGACAGCATCTATTTATCGGAGGAAAATAATACGTTATTCCTGGGAAATTTGCAACAGGGATTGAGGGTGCCATTGGCCAGTCTCGTGGGGGAAAGAGACTAATCAGACATTTGTCTCTTGTCTGTGGCAGGTGGTGGGAGAAGAAAATAAGAGTTATGATGAACACCTTGGCACTCTTTTGCTGAAAGAGTGGGTTCTGGAACTGGCTCTTTGGGTCTTGGGACCCATGGGGATGAAGAAGACTACCCTTGGTGCTGGGCTGGGGGTTTCACCCTCAATTAAATCCTGTGACTTGGGGATGGGACTCCTCAGGTCTGCCAGTAGATGGCCAAAGAGCAACCCATTTATTGAGTTGCCCTCCGGGCTCAAGTGGTTTACCTAGAGCAAGGCTGGGGAGGAAGTCAAGGACTGATGCCCACCTCACTTGGTTTCTTCCTCCCATTTGCTCCTTTCCAGGTTCAACGCAATTCATTAGGTTCTAGGTTAAATAAAGTGGTCCTTATTCAACTCAATTTTCTGTATCTGCTCTTGTTCTTCCATCTCAACAAAAGCCTTGCAGTCAGTTCCTAAAAGCCTGTCAAAATAGAAAGGCTTTCACTTGCTGATGGAAGGAAAGCAGAGAAGGAGCCTTCCTAGCCTTCCTACAGAGGAAGTTCCAAAGGCTAGGAAGCAGCCACCTGTATTCCCACCATACATGCCTGCGAAGATGATGGAACCAAAAAAAAAGGCCCTCTCTGAAGATCTTAGAGCTTTGGTAAGCTTATATAGAAAAATACAATTCTTGACCTAAGGTGGTCCAAAGCCACACGCGGGTTTATAGGACATAGCTAGCACTTTGTATTGTGTCCAAAAATGACCTGGAGTCAGTTCTTCTAACAAGGGACTCAAGTGCTCCTTTTCCCTTTCATTTTGTGTCTTGGTTGTCAGGCCAAGGGCAGGGACCTCTGCTTTTATTGCTATGTAAGCTACTCCAAGAGATTATTCAGCTATAGATCAAGGTACAAAAGGAAGGAAGGAAGGAAGGAAGGAAGGAAGGAAGGAAGGAAGGAAGGAAGGAAGGAAGGAAGGAAGGAAGGAAGGAAGGAAGATGTTGAAGTGAACACAGACACACAGAGAAATGTTAAAGTGGATTGGACTGTTTACATATAATGTAGCTGGTTTTTATTGATTAAATCTGCATTCCCTCCAGCCACCATACTTCTAGGAATCACTGCCAGTGTCCCTAGCATTAAACTAGTCCAACCTAATTTGTCCTCATTATTGACCAATATACATCATCACAGGGAGAAATTTAGTGAAGCTCATATGTATAAACTGTAGCCAAGTTACATGAATTTCAATTGAACATCTAACCAAGTGGAGTCAAAATTCTGCCTTAGTTAACCATCATCACTGCATCCTTATGTGAACTGCCATAGGTAAAGATTTTAAAAGATAATCATTCTTGAACTGCAGAATAATCTTCTTGTTTATTCTAGTGCCCTCTCATATATATTACAATCAGTTTCTAAAAACATGTACTTAATATTTTCATTTCTACGGATGGATAGATAGAAAAAGAGATTGTTTTTAAAGAAGTGGTTTGCATTTTCAAATCATCCTGCATTCATGATTTCATCTACAATATTTATCATTTTCTTTCACATGCACGGACTTCAAAGTCAGAAGAGATTCCTGGATAAATACTGGAACAGTCCTAAACTGTCTTGAAAATACTGCTATTTCCATGCATTAATCTACTGTGCCTTTTCTCTCATCACTGTTTCTTAGTCTCTCTGTATTTGTCACTGATCTCTCTCTCCCTGCCTGTCTCTCTGATGCCTGTAACTCAAACATTTGAAAAAAGTCCACTGAGCTGAAGCTGTCAGTTTTGACAGAAAAGGGAGTATGCCCTATGATCCCATTTTCCAATGACATGTCAACAGATCTTGATAGAAGCCATCTTCCAAACATATTACTTAAAGTCAAGGGTGGGTGCAAAATAGCATGACAACCAAGTGGCATGTTAGATAAGCAACAGGCCTGGGCAGAAAATATTCTATTCTTCTACAAGGCAATCGGTTTCCTTACACCCAAGAGAAAAATTGGAATTCAACCAGACTTATCTGTAGAGGCATAATATCTTGTCTTCAGGGCACAGAAGAGTACAATTTATCCAAAAGATTTAAATCAAACAAAACAAGATAGAACTTTCTAAGAGCTAAGGATTCTGATTAAGTGCCAACTCCCTTATTGAAAAGCAGTCAGGAAAGCAATGGTAATAAATATGTGATGAAATGTACAATCCAGTCAGTCAAATAGTCATAACAACTGCCAATTGCATTCTCTACAAAAAGGCCATTGAGCCAACTTACTAAGCAAGTTCATATTTTTAGAAAGTGAATTATACAAGTGGATCCAAATCATAATTTTACATAAACCTCTCATTCCTCCTTTGATCACGTGCAGTAGCACAAGACTAGGACAAAGAGCAATGGATTCAAGCTGCAGGAAAGGAGATCCCACTTGAACCTCAGGAAGAATTTCCTGATGGTCAGAGCTGTCTGGCAGTGGAATATGCTGCCTCGGAGTGTGGTAGAATCTCCTTCTTTGGAGGTTTTTAAGCAGAGGCTGGATGGCCATCTGTTGAGAATGCTTTGATGGGTGTTCCTGCATAGCAGGGGGTTGGACTCGATGGCCCCTGGGGTCACTTCCATGATTCTATGATTCTATAAATAGTCGTAATCTGATCCCATGATGAAGTTTTCATACCTGCTATTTTCTGCTGTGTAACAGAGGCTACTCTAACATGAGACACATTGAACACAGTGATTGTCCATTAATTACCCTATCTGCTTCAAAGCTGAAACTGAAATTGAAATGGTAAGCTCTAATACAGCTCATTTGGGTTGATATGGATTAATGTTTTGAAATCTTGTGTCTCATGGACTGTATCTATTTGTCTTCCATTCTGCCACTGTTTTGCATGTAGGCCCCATGTAGGTTGAGCAGTCAAGTACTCTGTGTTCTAGTCTGAATTTTAAAGGAGCTATCCAAGGTATCAAAGCTATTTGAAGAATGGGATTAAACCTCATACAGACCCCCAAAGTTTTCATGCGGGTTCAAAATTACCAAAATGGGTCAATATGTCACTCATTTGAGGCCTCCAGCAGTTGCATATTTGTGAATTATCTGTCTCCAATCACATCCAAAGCCCCAAAAATGCAAGAAATATAAACCAGAATTTATTTTCAGTCATTTTTGAAGCACTGTGGCCTATCAGAGATGATCAGCGGTAACATTTGCTCCTTTTGAAATTGCCCACCTCTGATTTAAACTCTACAGATTTCTACAGCACTTACTGTACAATCCTATGGGCCCCAGGAAGCAGAAGATAGACTAGAACTCCCTTATGGATATAAAGATCCAGTCATGGAAGGGGAAACCCACCTTTACAACCCCTTCCTAGGTTCAGAACTTTGAAAAGTTACATTTTGGACAACTGCCAGAACTCCCCAGCCAACTTTCCAAGTTCAGCATAGCTGCATTGGAAACTGTAGGTCTAACGTATCAGACATCAGAATACTGATGTCTGGGTGGATGAGGGAGAACAGGGATGTGGCATGGATGAATTCAAAGAGACTTTAGATTAGCAAGATCCAATGTCTAGGATACTGAAAACATACCTTCAAGAAGATGAAAAATTTATTGCAGTCCTGGAACTAGTTTGAATAATTGCCCTTGCACTGCGTGCAGTGGTAGGAATAGTTCTATACAAAACAGGCAAATGGAAGACAGGAAAATTTATTTCCATTCTGCAAAAGCTGAGCAAAGCTTTGAATATGTTAGAGGCTCTTCTGTAAGATCACTCCAGTTCTTCAGGCTGGATTGCCTTGTTTACAGTTTTTTAAAAATGGAATGGTGTGGAGCAAACACAATCATGGCACATAAAGCACTGACAAAACAAACATGTAAAGAACTTTGTTTTCTGTATTTTTCAGTATAATTAAAGCAAAACAATCCTGCTCCTTCTAATTCTTGGCGGGGTGTGTGGGGGCTTAAAATCAGTTATTGTCCTGAGGAATGTTTAATCATTTTTAGACATTCCTTACTTTTTACCTTTTTTAATTATATGCTTATAGCAATATTTCTCTAGAAGATATATACAGGGTGACCCCATGAAAACTGAACAATTCTGCAGTTTGGCAAAAAATTTTATGTATATCCTTTGCTACATTTGGCAAGAAATAAGATTTTAGATTTAAAATATATTTCCAGACATATCCCACTATGTAAAGCAATTTATTAGAACAGACCAGCAGAAAGCTAAGAATAGCAGACACAAAATATGCTTAGTCCTAAAGGTTTTTTTTCTTTTTTTATATAAAAGAAAGAAAGAAAAACAAAAATTGTGTTTTCTACATAAAATGTAAATGGTAAATAATGTCTGAATATTAGGTTATCCACCAGAGCAGATAAACCATGTCATCTGTCCTAAGGGCAGAGAAAGATACCATGGCCAGGATTTAGTGAGTCCTTGAAGATTTGCATCAGTGAAAAGAAGAAAAGAAAAAGGAAGAGGAAGAATTTACAGATGTCATTTCAAGATAAAATGCACCCATTGAGTATATTCCTCAGACATATTTCTAGAGAAGGAGGGAGGTAGAAGAGCTGATTTGCAACCAGCAAAAAATCCATAATCTAAAATAAGTTTCTGAATTTTATTTCAGATAACAGTGACTATTTCTTCTTTGTAGACATGCCCAGCAGAAAAGACCAAGGCCAGATATAGTCCCTGATGGCTGCTCCCTCCTTTCATAATTTATTGCATTCTTTATTTGTTTAAAAATATTCCTCTTACTTGTAGGATTTATCTCTCCTCACCTGTCCTTCTGTTTTATTCCTCTCTCAAAGCTTCTCAAGGAGAATAATCTAAAACAAAAGGAAAAAACATCAGCATTATAGGTGTAAGTACACATTATATGTTTATGGCTATGAGAAAGATGAAATAGTGATTCTCTATCAAATAGCATAATGAATAGGAGAACCAACACATAAATTCAAGGAAAGCCTGTTGCCTTGTGGACCATAAAGGTGTATGACTCCTTAAACTTTGGATTTATTACATTTGATGTGTGATATTCAGCCTTATCAGAAGCAATCTGGTGATTCTTAGAAAGTTAGCTGAAATATAGGTAAGTGGACAATTCAAAAGAATAAGGGAGCAGAGAAAAAGAAAAGATATCAAACGAAAGAAGGTTTGACCTTTAAAGCCTGAAAAGGTTTGTGGCCAGGTTATCTGAAGGATGGCCTTTTCCTATACAGACCTCTAGGTTTTGAAGCTCTTTGGGAGGTCAGATCCTTTTTCTGTGCACTGCCAATATCTGAGACATGACTGGCATGGACATAAGCTCCCTTCTCACAAAGGACCATTTACTTCCTTCTCTTTGGCCTCCTGTCATGGAAAGGCCTTCTTATTTTTATTACTGGTGTTTCTTCATTGCCTGCTGTTTTTATCTCCTCTTGTTGAAAGCTTAGAAAGTTACTTTTTAAAAGTAATTATTCACAGTTATATTCCAAGACCCTAGAAAGTAGCTTATAATAGAAGAAACCAAGCAATATCTCAAGGTGCTCAACTGCTTGATGTTTTTATTGGTAGAAAAGTCCAACACATTTCAACCATTATATGCTCTCAAAAGCCTTCTTCAAGGGCTATTTGAAATTTAATTGCAGAAATTTCTGAAGCTGAAACTCTCACACTATTTATTAGACAAAAGCAATAATATTTGTCAATATTCTGTATTAGCGACTTAATTTTGTATGCTTAAGTAATGTCTCCTGGCCTGACCTTTCTCACCATCGCCACCAGAAGTCCACTTAATAGCCAGGAGTCAGATCAGGTGAAGGAAGTCAGTTCAGTTCAGAGGTGTATCTAGGGTGAGGCAACTCGCCAATGCCAGGGGATGCAAAAAAGAGGACTCCCCCCACCTGCCCTCCTGCTGCCACTCGTCCTGGCCCCCACCCACCCCACTCATCCCACCCACCACTGCTCGCCCTACCCCCTGCTGCCACATGCCCTGCCACAGCTTGCCCCAGCCCACTGCCACTGTTCCACGCCCCTATCGCCACTTGCTCCACCCCCCACCTACCACCACTTGCTCCGCTCACCCTTCAGTCACTCACCCCACCCCCACCTACTGTTGCTCCACCCCTGCCAGGGTCCTTCCTGGCCATGTGTGGTGGTGGGGCGAGAGTAGCAGCACCTATGGGCACAACTTCAATGCTTGCCTTAGGTGCTGTTGAGCCTTGGTATGCCACTGGTTCAGCTGCTGACCAGGGCACATGGAGGATGACATTTCCAACCTCCTCCCACCAGCGAATGAGGCTGCAGCTAGGATTTCCTGTTGCTGATTGTCACAGCCCCATTCACTGGTGGGTTGGAAACATAATCCTCATTGTGCCTTGATCAACAACTAAACAGATGTCCTTCACCTGATCCAGCTGCTGGCTGTTAAAGTGGGCTAGATGGAACATTAACATGTCTTAAAACTACACAGTTTTTTCTGAGTCTAGAGCATTTAAGGTTCTGTAACTTACAAATCCATAACTGCAATACTGAATGCTAGCCATTAACATTAAATTTCAAATAGCCCCTGAAGAAGGCCTTTGAGAGCATACACAAACAGAAAAAAACTGGGGGTTTTTACCAATAAAAACATCCATAAGTTGAACACCTTGAGTCATGGTTTTGCTTTCTTCTGTGGATTTTATTGGGTGCTTCTCAGTTTTTGCTTACATTTTTTTTAAAAAAAAACCTTTTGGTTTTCCATTTTTCAATTGTAACTAAAATAGTTCTCAAAAGCTACCAAAATAGTTGCCTTTTTAAAAAAATAAAAATAAAAAGTAGTTCTTTAGAAATCTGAATGAAGCCACCAAAGTCACCGTCTCCAGTACGAAACACACTCTTCCCTTATTTGCCTCATTGTTGTCTCAATCCCCATGATGGAGCACAAGGCAGCACCAGAGCCATCTGATGGTCCTTCTCCACAACTTAGTGAAATCACACCTCTTAATCATGAATGTAGCCAAAAGCACAAAACTAACTCGACCCAGCTATACCTCTAAAATAATGAAATTATCATTTACTAGGCTACAGTCATAATATAATGTAGTTATACCATTTACTTTAAAACAGACATGATTCCGAGTAACTCATTAGTTGAGAGCCAGTGTGGTCTAGTAGTTTGAGTATTGGATTCAGACCCTAGAGCCTGGGATTTGATTCCTCACTCAACCATGAAAACCCCACTGGGTGACCTTGGGCACATCAAACACTCTCAGCCCCAGAAAACTCTGTGGTAGGGTTGCCATAACTCAGAAATGACTTGAAGGAATACGACAGCAACAAATGCATTACTCCTGACTAGTTTCTCCCAAGTTCCACTTTTTTTTTTTAAGTAGTGTCATTTCTGGTTTTATCTGAGTGGAAGGTTGTTTTTGTGAAAAAAATTGATTTAATACTGAACTTGTGTATTGTTCATTTCACTATAAATTATCTATATCAATACAACTGATGTGAGTGACTCCACCAATATATCGCCATAATCCCAAATATTCTCTTCATTATTTGTGAGTCTTTCAAATCATCATTCACCTTAAGCCAGCCTGCCTGCTATCCACTTGTTCTCCCACCCCACAGGAAATGAAAAATGGGGTTGCATTTTCCTGCAATGCAACTGTGGCCTTTGAGGTCAGCACTGATATTGCTAGCAAGTTCTTCAGTTGAGTTCAGTGAGAACTCCTCTGGGCACTGTGCTGTAGGATTAATGCAAGTAATTCCTGTAACTGTTAATGGGAGCAATCCACTTAAACGCAATGTTAATACATGAGCAAATGGACATCATTTGTGTAGGAATAGTCAGCAGATACTGTCAATTGCAAAAAGCCCTGAGGAAAATTCATGTTCTGTAAGAGTCAGGGTTTGATTGAAAGGGACACTTATTTTTGCAATCTGAATTATTTGTCTCTCCCTGCCCACCCACCACCCCTCTTTTTCTTTTATGACTTGTTTGTCTGAGTTTCTCTGTAATTGTTGTTAGCAGGAGTACAACTGCCGCATCAGCACTTCAAGGTACCATTTTCAATTAGTGCAATATTGCCATTAAATGAAGACATCTATTAAGTCACTAGCACAAATCCAAAGTGCAGTGTAGGACAGAGGGAATCTTTGGTTAAATTAACATTATAGCCTTTTTAAAGGTATAATCTTCATCTACACTGCTATCCATACAAATGAAATACAGATTAAAATGAGTTTCTCATTGGGCTTATTTTCTGGCCTTTAAAATGTGGCCCTTCCTGCCACAGTAGATAAGTTTGGAAATGTTGCAAAACATACCTGATTTGCCAAGACAAGCACTGCAAATGAATGGTGAAACCAAGGACAAGGCCATTTATCATATATGCAGAAGAATATTAAGCTTTTTTTTATTAGTTGCACATTCAGTAGAATCAGATGGTAAAGCTTCTTGTTACCATAAAAAGTGGGGGAACTTGAGGTCCACCAGCAGTGCCAGCATCTCCTTATAATTTGGGGAATTATTAGCTCAAAGGAGGCCTATGGGAGGAGGATAAGAGCAGGATCTTCTCACCCATGTATACCAGCACTAACTGAAGAGATTACTCCAGTTACAAGTTAAACAAGGTGTTTTATTGGGAATTAACAGGCACACAAGAAGTCAGACACTCTCAAGAAACACACAAGGGTATCTGAAAATGGGGCAAGAAAGGTTGGATAGAGATTGGGTAGAAAGGGTAATATTTACTGAATCCTGAAACTGAAGATCGCAGAGAAGTGGCTCAAACAAGAGTTTGAGGGCAGCACGGAGGAATCGGAGTCTGGAGTGCAGCATGAATCCCCAAAGGTTAGCAAATTACCTGGGCTGGAGCTGGGGTTTTTATACTCTATTTCCCACCCTGAAGGGGTACAATTTAATTGTGTTCTGGAAGAGAAAACAAAGGAGGCCTGGAACAGGCTGATTGTCTTAACTTTAGGTGACAAAACATTGGTGGGAGTCATGACAGCCTCTTATAGTCTTGGTTGGTTAAGGTGAGTGGGGAAGTCACCTGCAGAAATCCAAAGTGCAGTAAAAAATGCACGCAGCAGGAGTGCTTGCCTGCTTCACCTGGGCAGTTTTGTTTACTATTATATTTGGAGGTTGGGTCATTGAAAGGATTATCCAAAACCCATTAACATCAGGGGTTTCCATCTAATCCTCTTGAATTTATGACCCATCCATGCAGAGGTCATCATGACTTAGCCCACACTTACAGTCAATGTCCTGCTATCACATGCTTTTACAGTCATAGGTGCCAAGTTTTATAAAATGATATTTCTCACCAATTTTGCCATATTGCAGGATGGGGGGGGGGGATGTAAAGAGTAAATCATATGTTTGAATGCATCTCATGTAAATTTAAAAAATTACAACTCCCTGCATATAGAAAATAGCCTGCCAGGGAAAGAAGTTCAACTTCTTCCTAATGTGCAGTTTTTCTGGAATATGGAAAAATACTTCTTTAAAGTACAGAATCTAGAATTCCTTTCAATCAGAATGCCTACCATCCAGCCTGGCTGGAGGATTCTGAGAACTGTCAATCAATAAGTGACTTTTCCATCATCTGTATGAATTTGTGGGGCACACATACATATATACATATATATAGGACTTAAACCCTCTCTATATATATATCTGTATGGGACTTAAACTATGACAAACTACCTTTGCAATCCTGAACAAAATAAGACAGCATATTTTATTATTTTGCTATCAAAAGATATAAAAATGAATTACAGATTTTGCTTTATACTCCTTATAATTTCTTAAAACCACACCATTTGGCACCACTTTCACTCTCCTTTCTTATTTTATAGCCTATAAAAAGTCACTTAAGGTAGGAAAGAAATAAACTTGAAGGACTAAAAAAAAATTTAACATTATCTTTTTAACCAGCTTACTAACCTACAGAGCTGAATAGTTATCACCTTATTTGGGGATGATTGTTTTCCTGCCTTCATCTATTTTGCTACCCTCAGAAGATCAATCCCAATCCTTTTAAGCTCCGCTATCCAACACGTCTGTGGAAACCCTTCAAGTGGTAGCCAGGTTTCATGTATGACACAGAGGACCAGCACGTATGAGGAATCAAGTCAACGGAACTCCACAGATACCTCAAAAAAACAAAAAAGAGTAACTAAAATAACAAGTGGTATATGGGACTCTAGGTTGCCCTCTCTTTGCAGTGCTATCCTTGTGCTCCCTGTGAGTAAGGATAAAAGGAAAACAGTGTCACATTTAGAAAGACTTTTCATATATTGCATTAGCAACTGGGCTTTCCACTTAGCATTTTTCATTTGAACTGTTAATATTGATCATTTTCATCATATAGTAGAAAAGTCATTAGCAGTAGGCTCTTCTTATAATTACAATGACTTCTATACCGCACTCAAGAAGATGAATATTGATGTAATTATGTCAAGAATTTATAACCTAAGAGAAGGCAGGTGCATCCTGGTATAGAAATCTCGTTGTTAACTGATGCGGCTCAGCTGAACTGGGCTGGTTAATAGTGGCTGGTGATTTTTCTTAACTTTTATATGTCATTTGTCACCACAGCACCTCTCTGAAGGTCTATGATCTTTTCTAGTTGCTCTCAGATTTGAATGAGATGCCTGACAAATTTTCTGCACCATTCAGTGCACTGTGGTATAATTTTATATTTTTGCTCCATAACAGACAACCATGCACAATTTTGTCAGTTGTCCCATATACTGACCTTGAAGTCACATGCTCTTCATGATTGTCAGAAATCTCAAGTAAGTCTCCTGTGTTCCAGATCTATAACCCTACCCTTCAATTTAGAATGCACCTCAGGAATTCATACAGTCACACTTTCCCATTGGCATTGCTTACCAACATTCACGAACATCTTCACATTCAGTGTGGAAAGAAACTGAGATTTTAAAATTTGGATGTGTAAGAAACTGAAACTAGTGGCTTCATCCATCCAGGCAAAGAGTTTTGGGTGCTTAACTCTTAAAAGTCTGAATTTGACTCCCTATGTATTCTGTCATGTTTGTGAAGCTGTATTATAGTTGCCATTTGTTTTTCCTCAGGGCCCTTTCTACTACACAAATATAGAATTACGATTCCATTTGTATGTATTATTGCTGTATCCATGGAATCCTGAGATTTACACCTGGGTGAGGTAGTAGAGCTCTCTCACATAACTCTAAATACCCCTTCCAGAACTGCAGATCCAGGATTCCATAGGATGGAGATATGGCTGTTAAAGTAGAATCATAGTGCTATAACTATATCGTGTGAAATGGCCCTCGGAGACTCTTCATCTTTAATGCTGATAGGGCAAGTAAATACATCTGCTGGGAATAACTCTACTGAATCTGTCCAGAGTGAAAGAAGGAGAAGTTTGTTTCAATTAGTTTTTTAAGAATTTATCAAAATTCAGAAACCACGTTTTCAGAAGGGAAAGAATTCTATGTTTGAAACATTTGGATGTAGAAGAAAGCAAAACCCATGGTTTGCTCCATCTCCAGTCATAACACATGGCTGAATGCTAGTGCTCCCAGTACCACTGCTGCTGCTATGTCTATAACACAGACATAGAATCATAGAATCATAGAAATGTAGAGTTGGAAGAGACCACACGGGCCATCCAGTCCAACCCCCTGCCATGCAGGAATACCCTCAAAGCACTCCTGACAGATGGCCATCCAGCCTCTGCTTAAAAACCTCCAAGGAAGGAGACTCCACTACACTCTGAGGCAGCATTTTCCACTGCCGGACAGCCCTGACTGTCAGGAAGTTCTTCCTGAGGTTCAGTTGGAATCTCCTTTCCTGCAGCTTGAATCCATTGCTCTTTGTCCTGGTCTCTGGAGCGGCAGAAAACAAGCCCTCTCCCTCCTCTACATGGCATCCCTTCAAATATTGAAACATGGCTATCATGTCCCCTCCTAACCTTCTCTTCTGCAGACTGAACATACCCAGCTCTCTAAGTCTATCGTCATAGGGCTTGGCTTCCAGGCCCTTCACCGTTTTGGTCGCCCTTCTCTGGACCTGCTCCAGCTTGACCATGTCCTTCTTGAATTGGGGTGCCCAGAACTGGACACAGGATTCAAGATGAGGTCTAACCAAAGCAGAGTAAAGTGGTACCAGTACCTCCCTCGATCTAGACACCATACTCCTATTGATGCAGCCGAGAATTGCATTGGCTTTCTTGGCTGCCGCATCACACTGCTGACTCATGTTCAGCTTGTGGTTTATTAAGACTCCCAGATCCCTTTCACACGTCCTGCCGTCCAGCCACATGTCCCCCATCCTATATTTCTGCATTCCATTTTTTCTACCTAAGTGTAGGACCTTACACTTCTCTCTGTTGAATTTCATTTTGCTAGCCTTGGCCCAGCTCTCCAATCTGTCCAGCTCATTTTGAATTTTGATCCTGTCCTCTGGCGTATTAGCAACGCCTCCCAATTTGGTGTCATCTGCAAATTTGATGAGCATGCCCTCTATTCCTTCATCCACGTCGTTGATGAAAATATTGAACAGCACTGGGCCCAGGACAGAACCCTGTGGCACCCCCCTAGTCACTTCTCTCCAGGATGAAAAGCAGCCATTGGTGAGCACCCTTTGGGAACGGTCAGTCAACCAGTTACAGATCCACCTGACAGTAACCCTGTCCAGCCCACATTTTACTAGCTTCTTTGCAAGAATGTCATGGGGAACCTTGTCAAAGGCCTTACTGAAATAGAGACATGCTACATCCACAGCAGTCCCTTCATCTATCAAGCTAGTAACTCTATCATAAAAAGAGATAAGATTAGTCTCGCATGACTTATTTTTGAGAAATCCATGTTGACTTCTCGTGATTACCGCATTGCTTTCTAAGTGATGAGAAACTGACTGCTTAATGATCTGCTCCAGGGTCTTTGCGGGTACTGACGTCAGGCTGACTGGGCGATAATTATTTGGGTCCTCTTTTTTTCCCTTCTTGAAGATGGGGACAACATTTGCCCTCTTCCAGTCTGCTGGAACTTCTCCTGTCCTCCAAGATTTCTCAAAGATTATAGCAAGCGGTTCCGAAATGACCTCTGCCAGTTCTTTTAATATCCTAGGATGCAATTCATCTGGCCCTGGAGACTTGAATTCATCCAGTGTGGCCAGGTATTCTTTTACCACCTCTCTACCTATTATGTGCCGCATTTCCCCTGCTTCCTCCCCTGCTCCCCAACTGCCAGGTTGAGTGCTTGTATCCTTCTGGGGAAAAACTGAGGCAAAGAAGGTGTTAAGTAGTTCTGCCTTTTCTCTTCCCCCTGTTAGTAATTCGCCATCTTCTCTGCGCAGAGACCCTATCGCCTCCTTCTTTTTCCTTTTGCTGTGGACATATTTAAAAAAGCCCTTTTTATTGTTTTTAATGTCTCTGGCCAGCCTAAGTTCGTTCTGTGTTTTAGCCTTTCTGACCTTCTCCCTACATCTCCTGGCTACTTGCTTAAATTCTTCTTTGGTGGTTTCCCCCTCTTCCATTTCCTGTACACGTTTCTCTTAACGCTTAGCTCAGCTGAGAGTTCTTTAGTCAACCATTCTGGTTTCTTCAGATGCCTTCCATTTTTCCTCCTTATTGGCACAGTTTTACACTGTGCCTTCAGTATCTCCCTTTTAAGGAACTCCCATGCCTCCTGAACTCCTTTCTCTTTCACTATCCTTGACCACGGAATTTCAGCCAGCAGCTCCTTAAGTTTACAGAAGTCTGCTTTTTTAAAATCTAAGACGAGTGTCTGGCTACACTTATCTTCTCCTTCCCACTGAATGCCAAATTCCAATAGGGCATGGTCACACACATATCACCTGAGGGCCCTTGTTCCAGAGGGATACATGTATTTTGAAATGGTAATAGAAACACTTATCCAGTGAGAATTTGGTACTGCACATATTAAAATTCAAGCTAGCCTTACAACTAAGGAAACAATAAATACTAGACAAATCAGGATAGGCAACCAGGGCCCCGTCACACTATGAATTATAGTACATGCTTCCACATTAACTGCCATGGCAACTTCCTATGGAATTCTGAGATTTGTCATTTTGTGAAGTATTTTGAATTCTCAGCCTTGATTCCGTAGGATGCAGCAATGACAGTTAAAGTGAAATCACAGTGCTATAGTTTTGTAGTGTGAAAAGGTCTCTTGTGTGCTCATTCTGTGTTTTGACTGCATTTCTCATAAGCCCCAGCCAGTGGCTAGTCACAGCCACATCAGCTTGTGTAAAACAAATGTGCCAAGCACTCTGTACTTTTATTTCACATTACATATTTATTCCTATGATTCTACTTTTAACCGCCATGGTTCCATCCTGTGGAATCCTGCAGCTTGTAGTTTGGTGATGTACTCAAGCACTCTGGCTGAGAATTCTAAATTTCCTTTCCCAAAGTCAAAATCCAAGAATTCCATATTTTTTAAAAAAACAACAACATAGCAGTTGAAGTGGAATAACAGTGCTATAATTTAGCAGTGTGAATGGGCTCCAGGATTAAAGTATTGTTCATTTCTCTACTTCTGGTACCCATCTCTAACATGGGTATAGCATTGAGTGCCACACAGTTGTTCTGATGATACCCATATTATAGATAGTAACAGGACTATGTATGACTTATACATATGACATAAGACATGAGTCAGCATGGTGAGAGGTGCTGGGGTTTCCAGCAACATCTAGAAGGTATAAAGTCTCCATCTCTGACTGATAATAATGTGCACACATAAGCATAAGTGTTTTTACTCAGAGGTAAGCCTCATTGTGATCTATGGAACTTATTCCCCAGTCTTACTGGCCTCTTTTATGAATGAGTTCAATGGTGATAAAAATGGGGATCAGAAAAGCTGCAGGACTTTAATGTGTGGGCTGATACAAAATATTGATTGGCGTCTCTCTCTCTTTTATCTACAAACATATGAAACTCAGTCCATAGTTTAATGGGATGTGACATACATAGCCTGGTTGTGGAAAAATATATTCAGCTGTGGTACTTTGTCATGTAATGAATTAACATTATTTGCCATCAGGTCAGCTTCAACATATGTCAACCCCAGGAATGAGAGACCCCTCTAAGACAACCTGTTATTAACAACCCTGCTCAAGTCTTGCAAATTAAGGATGATGGCTTCCTTTCCTGACTCAATCTATCTATAATGTGGTCTTACTGCCTTCCACTTTACCAAGCAACTTTGCCCAGTTGTTCTGCAATGAATGTCTGAAATTAAATCATACCATCAGGTGAGCTTTCATCCAGCAATTTCTCTTACAACCTACACTTTTTTTTAAGTGGTAGCAATCATGATTGTTGAGATATATCTCAAAAATCTGCTCTATCTTCAGTGATCACAGGAAACAGAAAATAGATGATACAGTTGTAGCAAAATGCCATTATAATTCCTTGTGTGGCCAGATTTTATCTTTTCTTAAAAAAAAAAGCTTAATATCTGGCTTTGTTAGAGGAGAGTAATACTATATACTACAAGGTGCCAGAAGAGTCATTTTAGAGAGACGAATGGAACAAAAGTGTAAGGAGGAGACTCGCTTCAATAAGGGAAGCTGCCCAAAAGGACATGCTTTACAAGTAAATGGCACAGAGGAAAACAGTGACTAGGAAGAGAAACAGGGAATAAGTGTTGTGTTACATTGTGTTCCACCCCTTTAAAGTGAGCCCAGAAGACCTCAGTGCTCACTTTCAATCTGGGGCAGAAGCTAATAGCATACAGCCCAACTTTCCCAATTCAACAAAGACAGTCTCGATTAATGTTGTCTGACCTTTTCCCCTGCTTTAAAAATGTCCAGGTATGTTCTTCCTCTCCCAGTTTCCCCCTTTGTCCTCAGCTTACTTCCATTGCTGCAAACTGAGTTCAAAGTGCAAAAATACTTGTGTGGTTTCTGAAGTGGGGAGGTTCCTTCGTGCAGGAGAGCGTACCCCCAGAAGTGCTGCTTCTCCTGTCTTGGTTGGGAACTTTTTCCCCATCCTCAGACAAGAAAGAGTGGAGGAATGCTGCTCACTCAGAAAGAGGAGGGGTGGCCAGCAGCAGCAAGTCTCTATGTGCACAAGACTGCTTTTCAGGATAGCTGAAAGGCTAGGGAACTACTTCCTGTGCAGTTTCCCCCAGTCTGTCCTCTAAGAGGAGTGGCAAAAGCATGTGAATGCATCTTGCTGGCTCCTAGCAAGCATCACCACTGGCAACTGGATTCCAAAGGATTCATTTTCCTCCTTTTGCTTTTTCTCTTTAATCTTAAAGTGGGAAGCACAGGCAAAAGTGCCTGATTTGCTGCTAGGGAAAGGGAGGGAAGGAGGGAGTATATGTGTTCCTTTTGTCGTCTTCTTATCGTGGTCTGCTGCGGGGAGGCTGCCTGCTCCTGCTTCAGCAGCCAAAAGCAATGTTTTTCTTCTCTCTCTCTCTCTCTCCTTGGTTTAGAGAGAAAGTGCTGCTCTGAGAAGAGGTGGGGCTCTCTTTCAACAGAGGTACACTTTGCACAGTAAGAAAGGAGGCAAGTGCAAGTCTGAGGCTTGCTTTGTCAACTGAGAAGATTTGGTGGGCTTGTATTGGGAAGTGGAAGGACTGGAAGTTGTGAGGAGGCTAGCTCAGGGTCTCACTCTATGAACTATCCTGTTCCACTCACTCTCTTTCTTACTTTCTAGAAAGGAAAACAGAATAGTCTGCCTTGAGTTAATTCAGCCAAGATGCATTTTTTCCCCTTGTGGAAGCTGCTGCACGGTGGATATAGAGAGGCAAGTGTGACAGAGTACAGGCAGAGTGGTAGAAAAGCCACCCAGTGACAGGTTGCTAGGCAACTAACAATGGCCACTCCATAGGAAAGCCCAGCCCTTTTAGTGGGAAGGAGGGGTGGAGGCCTGATTTAGCATGTATTTATAGCTGCCACACCGGTTTGAGAGGGAGAGAGACAGAATTTTCCAGAATGGTCAAACTGTGAGGTTCAAGGTGAAGAATGAATCCTTCAGCCACAGGAGTTCTCATTCAATTGAGGACAGTTGAATGGGAGGGGTATTTTCTCCGAGAAAGCCTAGAGACAGGGCAGAAGAAAATCCCCCTTGTTAAATCTGGTCAAAGAGAGTGGCCTAGATTTGGTAACATTGCCTTTGGCAAAGAGGGAAGCCAGAGTCCTCTGTGTGTGTGTGTGTGTGTGAGAGAGAGAGAGAGAGAGAGAGAGAGAAGAATCTGTTTAAAAATATTCTAAAGATCTGTTTGAACTTGGACACTTTTATAAAATCAATACTTTACTCTCTGATTGTTGTTTTAATACAGATTACATTATGTTTTCTTATAAAGTTGGTCTCAACTGAATGATTCTCAGTGGTTATAACCATCCAGAACCACACTACCATAAATCATTAAAGGAGTTTTAATTATCAACTGAAAGGCTTTACCCTGGTTACACAAAGGTGGTGTTTTTAGGGAAGGCCAGAACTGTGTATAAAGAAAAAGCAAGGCCTCCAAGAATACAGGTCAGAAGTGGCAAATCTGCCCCTGGTGAAATGGTTTTGGATCAGAAGGATGTGACCAGTCAACCTGGCTCTGACAGCCATGGTGGTGAAACAACATCTGGAGTATTGGCACTACCTACTGGCCATGGTACCAGAGCACAGTCGGCTAATTTCTGGGTCACAGCAGACACTAAGATTTTACATCAGAGCAACTTAGTGGCTTAGCCCAGCTTGACTGTAGAAGCAGGACAGTGAGTTATACTGCTTAGAGCTCTCTGTGAAGGAATAGCCTGCATAAGTGGCTCATTCTAGAAGATATCCCATCTATAGATATGGGGTGATTTTGAAGCTTTCTTTGTGAGTTGTGAGCTTCCAGAGAGCTTTTCTGTTTTATAGTGTCCCTGTGGCTCAATAATATACATGAACTCCAACCACAGCTCTCAAAAGTTTGAGAGCAGTTGAAGCCAACATGTCATTGGAGGACATGAACAACTACAACAACCCTGTGGAACTGGTGAGGTAACAGCTAAGCCTCACCCCAGAAGTGCTTCAGAGTTCTTGCCTGAAAACCTGGAAGCTCTTATCAAGATCTGGTGTATGCATTTCAGCAAGGAGTAGATGTTTGGTTAAAAAAGCAAGGCCTCCACAGCAAAGGAGATCTGCTTCCTGACTTAGTTGGAACAGCTCTTACGACATTTTCCCAGTGAGGTGAATGGACCATCTGTCAATCCCAACCTTGGAATGGTTTTCAGTTCTAGAAGACACACATTGTTGGCTGAGGGGCAGGAAAGTAGTTTTACTTACAGGGACACAGGAGCCCAAGTTTCAGCCAGTCATCATTCCTATGTGTATCCAAGCCTCCTAATGACCACTTTAGGATTACTGTCATGGCCTTGAGAACATCCCAGTGCAATTGCCAACAGCACACATCCCTGTTCAGTACAATTTATGGAAAGGTTACTGGACCTTTGCTGTGTATAGTGACTTGGAATATGCTGCAATCTTGGGTGATGATCTAGTCTTCAATGTCAGTCAGGCCTTGGAAGGAAGCCAGAAGGCACTCCATGGTCACCTGAAGCCTAAGTGAGCATCAGTCCACACCCCCGCCTGATGACTATCCTGCACTTGAACTTCATTCAGAGTTGCCTGTTGTACCTATCATAGTGTTGCCCAGGGGGATGGAAGAGTTGTCAGTGGGGAACCAGCAGGGTTAGGTGCTGCAGGGCAGGTCAGACTCTCAGCAAGAACCCAAGGCTGCAGGGCTAACAGCAGTGGCAATGAGTGCTACTTTACCCTGAGAGATAACTAGGCTCAGAGTGCTCACTGCTAGTCCAGAGCCAACAACAGCCAAAGGATCAAAAGCTGAGGAAATCCTCACTGATGTCTCAGTGGAAGGAGAAGATGCTGAGGGAAATCCAACTGCAGAGCCAATTCAAGATGATAAGCTGTCTGAAGAACCACAGATTATTGCTGCAGTATCAGCACAGATATCACCTTCTGTCATGATGCAGTGAGATCCTGATGCAAGTCTTCCACTTCGGGAGGAGCAGCTGGTTCCAGTGGAGCAATAGCAGTTCCAAAAAGAGAAGGAAACAGACCCAGCTGCGTGGAAGATGGCAAAGAAGGAAGCCCAGTCTTCTTCAGTGACAAAGCAGTCCAGATTTGTGATAGACAGGGGCCTACTATATTGAGAGGCTTTGTTGAAAGATTTATAAGGAGGACAGCTACTGGCCCCTACCAAGTACACAGCTAAGCTTCTGAGCCTAGGTCTTGATCATCCCAGTGGACATGCTGGGATGGATCAGACAAAGTACAGACTAGGGAAGTCCTTCTATTGAGATATGATAGGCCAAGACTTTCCGCATGTGTCCAACATTCTGGGGTCTGCCAGAGAGTGGGGAAAACCAGAGATAAGGCCAAAACTCCTCCCCAACCACTTCACATCATAGATGTTCCATCCCAGGCTGTGGACATCCTGGTACCTTTTCCTTGAAAGAACCAGGAGGAATCACCTGAAACACCTTTAGATTGTCATATAACACATCATGGACTGGACTGACAGTCAAGGCCAAAAGGGGCCAAATTGTGCTTGATCAGGTGACTTACCGTGGCCAGGTCAAGAGACCATCACCCCTTCACAAACTTTTATAACTGGCCTATCCCCCTATCCCAGTCGAGAAAGCAGATTCAATCTTTCCTTGGCTTCACCCTGTACTACTGTAAGTTTGTGACAGGTTCCAGGAATAAGACTACAAAGTGGACAGCAGAGTGTTAAGAAGCATTCAAGTCACTGAAACAGGCCCTTATGTCAGATCCAGAGCTGGTGGTGCCCAACTTGTACAAGCCATTTATTGTGGCTACAGATGCTTCCAACAAAGGTATTGGAGCAGTCCTGCTGCAAGAGGGTCTGGATGGCATCTTGTATCCTGGTCCACTCCTCAGCAAGAACCCTCTGTGAGGGAGTCCAGTTGGTCCATTCCAAAGGAATGTTACATGATCAAGAATGCATTTGACAAGCTGGGACCATATGTACGTGAATGCTGCTTTACTCTTTAGAAAGATCATGCCACTCTTCAATGACTCCACACAGTCCAGGGAACTAACAAGAAACTGCTCCAATGGACTCTGAAATTCAACATGTTTCTGGAAGTTGCAACTGTGCAACAGATGCCCTTTCATGCATAGGAATGGTGGGTGGTTAAGGGAAAATATCTGCTACATGTCTGATAGTATAGTATATATTGACAGTATAGCTAACCTGTAGTCTGTAATTTTAACTCTTTTTTCCTAGGTTATGGGATGAAATTGCAGCCAGTTGTAACCCGTTAGCAGCCCCAGCCCCAGGGAGTCTAATTTTAATATTAAAATTAATCTAAGCCAGAGGTGACTGGGCTGGTACGTAGACAGCCAGGCCAGTGATCGGACAAAAGATCAAACACCAGAAACTTACCTTGTCACGCCTCCACAGGAAACCTCGGAAAGGCACGTCTGCATAGATAATGGGCCATCAGCCACAACAATATTTTGGGGAGATTGCCTGATTCCCTTGGAATGCTTGAAACAAGCAAGACATACCAAAGCAAGGTCCAGTTACGTCATGTGGCCATCAGGCAGCCATCAGGCAGCCATTATCCTTTCTGAAAAAGGCTCTGCCTCTGAGGCATGTTTCGCCCCATAACTAGACCCCCTTTCTGAGACTCCATTTCAGAGCTCTCCCATGCTAGACTAGCAGACCATCATTCTGTTAGTTGAGACTCTTGTCAGCCCCCTCCCTGTGCTGAGTTTTTCTCTACTTGTTTTTTCCCCCCTGTTGAAGACTTCTGGATCAGGTGCAGTATTCAATTTTTACCTCTTTCCATCTCAATAGTCCTTGTGTGCTTGCGTGAGTGATTGCCTCTCTATGTGTATGTGAAAAGATTTGCTAATAAAACATTGTGATTGAACATTTAGCTGTTTTTTGTGTGATCTGACTCTGTAAAAACTGGGTTGAAGGTCCCACCTCGTTGCCCTGCCCTTTGCATTGCTAAAGCAAGTGCTCCATTGAAATTCCCCAATCTTTGTATATTTGGAGCACATCAAGGTGTCCTCCAAGGGGATGTTACTGCCCTGGCTAGCCCGAGCTTTGGGGATATAAAAGATATCTATTGATATCACTAATTCGGTTTCACATATCCCTTCCACGTGCTTGCAAGGCCCCCAGACAAGCACGCATACAGGCTCAGCCGATCATCGCCGTAATATTCCTAGACAATACAGGCAGGCCAGAAACAGCTGACTCGCTGCTTTAGGAGACCTCAAGGCAAGTACCCCCATTAGGTATGCAAGCAGCTCTCAAAAGATCCTCTGCCCCGCGCTGGCAGCTTGATGATACAACTATACAATGCTCAAGTACTCCGCGTTTGCATACCAGCTACTCTATTGATAAATTCGGCTATAATTCAATCATTCAAATTCTGACCTTTTGGAGGCTTTGTCTCCAACTCCAAATCTATTGTTTTCCCAAAGACCGACCTAGCCCGCGGTCACAATTCTCCTTATAAAAACCCGATTTTGAGCGCTTCCTTGGATCGTTCCTGAGTTCCAGACCGCCTTGCTGCCACATTGCTTGGCGAGTTTCCGCTCAGCTCCACGTGCTGAGATACATCGAACCCCAGCTTCATTCTCCATCTTCTTCCAGACTTCAGGACAGGTTTCGTATCACCCGAACCAACTATCCCTCTGAAAATCCCACTATCTTACTCACATCTTTATTTTCCTTAGTTATCTGTGTGCGTGTGTTGCTTACATTGTGTGCCTGTATTTAATAAAGATCATTCATTATTTTCCAACCGGTCTGCTTCTTGACTTGGCCTGACCCCGTAGACACTGGGTTACAAGATCCTGCTAAGTTACCCTGCCTTTCGTAACGCTAAAGCAGTACTCAGAGCTAATCTTCCCCACCTATTGTTGAGCACATTTTGGTGTCCCTCCCGGGACCCCCAGAAAACAGCGTAACAGGGACCCCCAAAAGTCAAGGTAACACAGTGTGGCTTCCTCCTCCAGATGTTCCCAGACCATCTGAGATTTAGGGGGCAAGTGATAATCTCCCATTATCTGAACAAGACAGCTGAGGGCTATGGTCTCTCCTCCACGTAAACAAGGGATTAATGATGGAATGGTTTTAAGTTACATTTATTGGGAGTCAGCATCACAAAGGAGAATCAGAGATCACAAGAAACAATTGCCCAGTAAGGATGACCAGCTTGTGAAGAAGTGTAGTTTCTTTTAACTCTGGCTGGATATGACTTAGGCTACTTTTGTAACTTTGTAATTACCTAGTATGTATGCTCAGGCAAAAACAAACTGCTTCAGCCTCTCCTAGCTTCATTAATAATTTTTGCCATGATGACCATACTCTGATGTTGTTGACCACACATGTTCCAGATTTCATCTGAGAAATGTTGGAGGGTATGTCATAGGAGCAGGTGGGCCTTAATGCCAGATTTAGCTATGTAAACTGTATGATTTAGGGCCTTATGTTATGAGTCGTTTCTACATTTAAAAAAAAAACCTAAGTTTTACATTTTACATAATTGATTAAAAATGGCAAATGGGAAAACCTCTATTGTTTGGAGGAAGCAATTGGCTTTAATCAATCTGCCCTACCATTAGCTTCCTTGGAGCTGTCGCTTCTGGTAATGAGGCACTCAGATGGAAGATATACTACTCTTCCAAAACCTCCAATGTTCCTTAGATGAAAATAGGAACATGTATGTGACCTGACTCATAGGACTGTCAGGTTGAAAACTGGAGAAGGTTGCTGGACTTTTAATGGTTGAGTAGAGGAGGGGATTTCAGCAGGTATTGTTTATGACCACTAAAGGTACAGGAACCCTCTCCAGTTTTCACTCTGACAACTCTAGACATAAGGGTATGATTGAAATAGTGTTATCAAGTGCAAAAATTATTAATCAGGAAAAACATACAAAACTGCAGAGAAAACTCTGGATTGTACTGAACTGGACTGTATTGAATTTAGGAAAAGAGGAAAAAACTAAATTATAAATGTAATATTGTGTGTGTATGTGCAGCATGATTATAAATATTATACTGTTCACTAATGTAAAAGTGACCAGACCCTGATCAGAATGGCAGCTTCCTCTCAGACTCATGATCATTCCATGAGCTCTATGTTCACACCCACCCCATTTGCTCAACACACATTATACATCAGATTCATATATCTCCCAGCTTCGTCATAAAGCTTGTGTGGTCATCTTGAAGTAATCACAGCTTCTCAATCTAAACTACCTCAGTAGTTTTAATACAGATGGTGAGGACAGTTCATGGTGGTCTTCTGAATCTGAGAGTCTGCTAGGGCAGGCTGTATGCTGGGAGCCCAGGGACTTTCCCACAATTTGGGGGATTTTTTGAGGGTATGCTCTTCTCTTTTTCCTCTTGCTACTATGGAAAGCTGCTGCTAGGCTGAACAGCTCTCTCAAGTCCAAAATTACTTTTCTTGCTGCTGCCAGTGTTACCATCTGGACTTGTGGGGCCTTCCCTTGCCCAACCCTGACATACCCCAACAGCCAAAGCTCTCTGTTCCCACTCATTCACTCAAGCAAAGCCCATTCCATCCAGAAAGCAGGAGGAAGAGGGGAGAGGAGCAGAGCCCATGGCAGGAAAGGTAGAGGTGACAACAGCCAAAATACTTGCATCTCAAGAATAAGCCAGAAGGTTTCTGAATGGCTAGCTCTCAGTCTTCAGAATCAGGTTATATGAGTGCCTGGATATCAAAGACCCAGAACCAAGTTTTCAAGCGGCTTTCCAACAATCTACAGCTGCAGTTCTTCGCCCTCTCCTGAATTGGCTGGGGGGGATCCATTAGAGTTTGGTGGGAGGGGTGCTTCACTCCAGCTTTATTGCAATTACATTGAATGCTGTAATGTATCTATACTACATAGTGGAAGTGGCTTGATACCACTTTAACTGTGATGGCTTCATCCTATGGAATCCTGGCATTTGTGGTTTATTGAGGTATTTAGAATTCAAAGACATAGCCATGTTGGTCTGTACCAGCATAGAAAGGAATCTTGTAGACCTTTGAAGTTAACTGGGAGAAAGGAGTTAATATCATAAGCTTGCATAGACTGATGGTACATATTGAACCTGCTACAAACCTCTTTCTCTCAGTTAGTCTCAAAGGTGAAATTATTTCCTAGAGTGTTCTAGTGCCAGTCTACTGAGAATGTAGACTTGAAACTACAGATCCCAAGATATCTCAGAATAAAGCTGTTAACAGTTAAAAGGACATCAAACTGCTATAACATGTAGTAGTATATGTGTACTCATTATCAACTGAAAGCTATAGAGGCTGACTAGAATTGTGTCTTTATGCTGTCCCTGCCCAAAAATTTAAGTCCCCAGTTCTCAGGGCTTAGATACTAGTGGAATATATTTGCTGGGATAGTTGTTTTTCCTGCAAGTCTGTGAAGAGTGAGTCAGGCAGTATCAGTAAAAGATGCCAGAAAAAATTGTGTGTAGAGGCAGGGTGCAAAATCAATCAGCTCTCCCTTGCCGATACGCTATGGACAGCAGTGCTTATCTCACTCTTGAGAGCTGCAATCTAGTCATTTTTCAGAGCCATTTTTTTATCATTACATTGCATTAGTATTCTATTTTTCAAATGCCTGTTTAGGAAACTGCAGAAACTGTTATGTATTCAGCAGTAGTCCATAGATGGCCTCAAGCATCTCCTTTAATAAGAGCTAAATATTGGCGAGGATGTTAGAATTATTTGCCAATTACCTTTTCCAGAAATAGCATGTGATTATTTATTTCTACATAGAGAAAAAGAACACAGTGATGGGGGTGTGAGTCCCTCTGGTTTCATTGAACTGGAAATCCTGCCAGCCTAGCATTTAGTATCCCCCACATCCTTATGCCAACGGTTAAATTCTAGAAAACGTTTTATTTAAGTGTGTTATGAACAGTCTTTCTCTCTGTTTATTTGTACAGTCTTCATGCCACAGGCCACAATAACAACAAAAATACAAAATACATTAGCCTATACACAAGTTGTACCACAAAATTGCTTGAAAAGAACAGAGATAATGCAGGCATTCTCAGTAAGATTATGCACACCAAAACATAAGTTTTAGAATGAGTAATACAAACTTGACATGAAGCAGCATTTTGCAAAGGCTGGTACCTTCAGCAGGGAACACACAGAACCTTTGCACATAAGCCCCAGTCAGGTAGCCATTTATTTGGATAAATTGAGCATGCAAATTGCAAGTAGGAGAATTGTGACAGCGAGCCCGACACACACACCCTACAGACATGCAGTAGAGCATGTACCTGCATTCATTATAACATAACATTAATACGTATACTGTAACAGAATGCCAGCCTACCTTATAACACTAGCTGAAGTATACCTTGCACTGCTCAAGTCCATACTTAAAAGAAATTCCCCCACACACACCATTTTCCTTTGTTTTTATTTTCACTTCATTTTATACAGAATTTTAAGCTTCCCCCTCACTCTTCCCTATGAGACACCCATAAAAAAACCCTTCTTTCCTCATCCTCTTAAGTGAGATCCAGAAAAGGGGGGGGGCATCTGTAAGGAGAATTACTAGCTGCTAGCTCCACTTGCTACCAAGTCAGTGTTCCATTTCCTTTCAGAACTCAATGCCTTTCAGCAGAAGCCCTGCCCTCTTGCACCAATGTGGCCAGGCAAAGCCCAAAACCCAAAACACACAAGCAAGCACTCAGAAAGCTCAGCCAGTCTTTACCCAAAAGAAAAAGTTTACCTTACTCTGTCCTATTCTTACTCTTACTCTAATCCCACACAAAACACCTGTTTTCCTTGACCTGTTCCCCAAACATCAGACAATGAGTTGAGGCTGTCAGTGACTACCAGTCATGATGTATATTTATTTTATTATTACAAAGCTACAGAAAGCCTAGCCCTATACAGCTGTATCTCTGGAAAAATGCAGAGAAGTGGAAGAGCAGAGGGAGATAGAAACTGCTTCCTAGAGATAATCAACCCCCTCCTGCCGCCCCCCCCCCAAAATTGAATGCTAATAATAGTTACATAGCCAGAGGTCATGCTTGCTGGGCAGATCTGGAGTTATCCAGAAAAGTAACTTTTCTAGGCTGTGTTATCCTAATTTCTGGGGTCCTGTGAGGGACACCTCAATGTGCTCAAAATACTGGGGAATGGGAATTAGCAAGAGCACAAGCTAAGCAATGCAAGAGGCAGGGCAACCCAGCGAGATCTTGAACCCAATGTTTACAGGGTCAGGCCGAGTCAATAATCAAACAGAAGTAAATAATAACTGTTTTCCCTTATTTTAAAACACAGTCAATACGTATGTATGCAACCACTCACACAGACCTAATGAAAGAAAGATAGGAGTTGGATAGAGGAGTTTAAGAGAGATTTTTCAGGGGAAATACTACACCTGATCCTGAAGCCCGGTTTATCAGAAGAAAAGTCCACAGTATCGGAGATTCTCAGCACCTGGGAGCTGAGGGGAAGGCTCGTCGAACGGAGCGACAGCAAAGTGGGATGGAAGTCAGAGCGATCCGATGAGACGCTCAAAATCAGGGAGTCTTATAGGGGAAAATGTGCCTGTAGGCTAGTCCATTCCCGTGAAAAACAATGGGTTTCAGGCTGGAGACAAAGCCTCCGAAAGGTCAGTACTTTAGATAATTGAATTATGACAGCGTTGTCAATAGCATAGACAGTATGCAAACGCGGAGTGCTTGAGAGTTGGATATTCCACTCGTCAAGCTGCCTGCTCAGGGCAGGGGATCTTTTGTAAGCTGCGTGCATACATAATGTGATATTAAGAGGGTACTTGCCTGGAGGTCTCCTAAAGTGCAGTCCGGCAATTACTGGCCTGCCTGGATTTGTTTTGAATAGTTCAGCTATTTTCAGCCGTGTGCGTGCTTGTCCGAGGGCCTCGCAAGCACATGGAGAGGAATGGGTAGTGAAGGCCAAATTCTTGGTATCAGATGATACCCAATATACCACAAGTTCGGACTAGAAACTACAATAACAGCTGTGCATATTAATCCACTAAGTTGTATTCAGGTGTTTTGTAAAAAAATGAGCCAAATAACATTTTTGCCTTGTGGGACAAAAATAGAGAGAGAAGTCTTTTTCTCAGTTGCAACTCAGAGTCATTCAGAGATGAATGGTAGGGAAAATTCAGGGTACAGAAGAGAAGATGGTTTGCTCCTTCTTTTCTCTGTACAATAAATCCCAAGATGGATTCCACTGCCTGCCTTGGTTAATGGCAGATGCGATCTAGCATTTTTCCAGTAGACAACAAACCTCAAAGTGCTGTACCTGACCAGGGGGGGGGGGGGCTCTGTCAAGCCATGGAATCTCTGATACACTGATGGTTTGAAGGATCTCCAGATGAGCAGGATCAGGACTGCAATATGTCCACTCAGGAATGAAGCACCCTCTGCAGTGATCCCAAGGCTACTAAAATAATTGCATGCTTCAGAGAAGCCTGGGGGTGAGTGTTTCACATCCCCTTTATGGACATTACATTAACCTTTGTCTGGGCCTTTTGCAAGAGGGAGTTTTTAATTTCATTAGTTTTGATGGGAAAAGAAAGGCAAGAAGTTTGCAACAGATAAGCCTATTTCCCTATGGTTAAAGTGCCTTTTCATGAGACAGAGAATTTAAAGAGACAGTAATTTTTTTTAGATCGCTACATAAAGGACAAGTTAATTATTTCAACCATCTTCTTTCCTGTCTCTCTTTTGGATTTATAAATGTTGAAATCAATGGCTCTATCATTAATTTTTGGAAGCATGTAACTCCTTTCCCTCTAGAATGATGGAATGAATTAACTTTACATTTAAAAAGGAAGTTGAAAGACTTTTAAAATTCCTCTTTGATTGACCTTGACTAACAACTTATTCTGGATTCTTATAATTTCAATTTTAGATTATTAACAGAGTTTTCAGATTGGATTTTAATTTAATTGAAATAGCTCCAGACGCCATCTACTGGAAACTGTTGCAATGGACTGTGAAAAAACTAATTTTTCTTTTATCTAATGTTATCCTACTTTGACAGATAAACATTCCAAGGTAATGTCTTTTTGAGCTGACATCTCTGTTTTGCCCCACTGTATAAAATAGATTTGCAATTTGAACAAGAGGAAGTGCCTGTGTACTTTTTGGACTTTTGGAATGAGTTTAGGAATTTTAAATATGAACAACTGAGGAAGTTTGGAGTACTGAAAAGAAATTTTACATATCTTCTGGAACTGAATTCTGAGGGCCCTGTTAAAAGTGCTCAACTTGAAAAGGAAAATGTAGAGGAACATTCTTCAGATCTGGATGGTTTATTTTCTAAAAATTTTAAGGAGGGTTTACAGGAGGACAGACAAGGAGGTTTACAAAAAGGTTATACCAGATTCCTGCAATAGGAAAAAATTCATTTATTGAAAGAATTTGAGATCCAGGGCGACATCTTTCTAAAGCTGGTTGACCTAGAAGAAATACAAGAAGGAATTCAACAAAGAGGAAACAAAGAACTTTCTTAAACTGATAAGAAAGAGATAGATTGTACTGTAGAGTATGATGAGAGAAAACAGGAAATCATATCCATATTTGGAGAGCATTCAGATGTTATCTCAGAGCAAAAAATGGAAAAGCTGTTATAAAAGAAGAGAATTTTTTTAAAAAGTTAGAAAGATAGGGGTGGGATAAAAAATAACTTTTCATTTTCTAAATTTAAAGATAATGGTAATGTTGTTTGTTGGTTTTGAACTGCAGCATGGATAATGATTTATTTGACTGACTTTTGGAATACTGTCTCCCTTACCCATGTAACTCAGTTTAAAGTTCTCCTAATTCAATTTGCAAAACTTCTAGCAAATACGTTATTTCCATCTTCTATGAGGTGCAACCCATCTTAAGTTGTTCATGTCCTTCAACAGAAAGGAGTGATGAAATAACAAACTGTATCCCAAGGTCTTTTAGCTTCCTACTTAGAGCCTCATAGTCCCCTGCGATATGTCTTGCCATATCTTGTCATATCACTTGTTCCAACATGGATCAGAAAGAAGGTATAATGGTCTGTGGCCTATTGAGTCTTGTCAGCCACTCTGTTACCTTACAAAACCTCTTACCATGCCCACACACCACTTTTTCTGTTCCTTACAACAGGGACTCACCGACTGCCACAACACATCTCTTCTTTCTCTGACTATAGACTGTAGCTCTTCTGTCCATAGAAGCCTGCAAGGTTGCTTCCATGGCTTCAGAGGTATGAGGTGGTTGTCCCTGTTGCTCATAACTGCTGACTAAGGGGAGAGTTTGGAATCGATTGTGTACTCCAGAGTTGAAGCATGGTTCTTGATAGTTCTGTTACTGTGTGTCACATTCTTCCAAGTACCTTCTTCCTTTTTTGTTTGTTTAATATCCCACTTTGTTTCTGGGACAGGTGTTGTTCTCTTAGCAAGGCACTGGCATTTCCTTACCTCAAGACCAGGGGCTTGTTCACAATACAGGATTATAGCATTATGATTGCACTTGAACTGCCTTGGTTCCATAGGGAGAGGCATTTAGAATTTGCAGCCAGAGTGCTGCATTGCTTCATCAAACTGCAGATCCCAGGATTCCACAGAATGGAACCGTGGCAGTTAAAATGGAATAACAGCTCCATAATTAGGTAATGTGAATGGGCCCCAGAACAAAGGAAATCCCTCCCAGGTGTAAATCATATACAGTCAGCCCTCCACATTTGAGGGTTTCACTTTTGCAGATTTTATCATTCACAGATTATTTGCTGTCACCTCTGCTGCCTCCCTATGCCATTTTTAATAGGGATTGCAAGTCTTGTGAGACTGAAAAACTGCAAATGAGGCTTGTAAGTCCCTATAAAAAGTGGTGTGGGGCAGCAGTAGAGGTGGCAGTAGGCCCCACCAGCAACGCACTTCTCCCTTTTGAAGGAAACCTGGTGCCTCAAAGGAATCCACAGTAGGTTGAATATGGTGATCATACTTTTTTCTGTGTTAAACATGGTTTGGGAGGGCCTAAAGTTATTCACAATTTTTTCCACTTTCATGGGAGTCCTGTGTCCCTAACCCTAGCGAATGTGGAGGACGGCTGTGCTTTAATAGCTCAAGCCTTCTAGAAATGACAAAGTGATGCTCACAGGTTTGGGAGGGGTGTAGTCCCCTTCTTCCTCTTCTCCCACCTCAAGACTAAGAGAAGGAGAAGATTCCTGCTCTCAGAGAAAGACATCATTATCAACACTGTATCTTGTACTAGCTATATCTCTGTCTACAGACATACTTAAGGCTTCTTTACTGAGTAACTTGAGCAGAGTACAATGAAGCTTTGAAACATAGACTTTAAAAAGTGCCCTCCAACATTTCATAGATGAAAACTGATGCACATGTGGCCAAACAATAGCAGAGTTTAGTCAACACATTGTGGTTGGAGGGCATATTAAAGCAAATGAGTACATATAGGTGTAGTTAGAAGAGATGTGTATAATGGATGAGAAGCTCAATTACTAAACACTCCTTGATAATTTTCTAAAAAGCCAATGTGCTACACACATCCAATCATTTCAAATAAAGGTCTGAATTAAAGCATGAATACTGTGAATCTTTTTTTGTATCATACTTGATATTTTTTAGTATCAAGAGGATATAGCAGGCCTGAACATGAGGGCGATAATTACTTCTCAGTGACACAACTCTACTGTAATCAGCTCCCATGGATATTTCTCCTTTCTGATCTGATTCGAGTTAGACCATCTACACAGGAGCAGCAGCAGGCAAAAATGCCAGTAACAACTGATATTCACTGTGATGCATGTAACAACTCTGGGCACTTTGATGACCTGCTGCTTCATTAAGTAGCACACATGTCCAAAACAAGATCCTTCACTCTATAGAACACAGCAAGAGTTGAAAAGAACAAATTCCCAGATTATAATATAGCTGGTGCTTATATGCCATCTTTTCATTGCTGCTTCAGATACATATGTGAATGCAACACATGCAGGTTAGAAAAGTGCATATAGGTTTGGAAAATGTATGTCAAGTCCAATACATAGTAGACATTACAGAGTTTTCAGCATTTCAGCAAGGTACTGAATACACCTCCCCTGTAGGGACAGATGCCTTGCTATACAATAGAAAAGCCTCTGAAAAATCTAAAATCCTTTGATAGGCTGATGTTGTTTGAACAGCTAAAGTGGATTAGGATTCCACTGAGTAGGTGTGTACTTTGGCATTTCACAAGGCTTTTAAGAGGATTTTTTTAAAAATCCAGGAAGCAACTGCTGTCAAGAAAGTTTCAAAAGACTTTCCACATAGATGAAATTAATACGGATATTGCTCTACACCCACCCCTTGCAGAAGAGAAGAGCAATATGCATCAATTCAGGAGGCTTTTAAGTTCTAAAAGGACAAATACTGAGAGAGACAGTACACACTTCTCTGAGGTTCAGTGCTGCAACATCACAAAACACAGTGTTATGCCAGAATCTCAGGTAATTGCACTACCACAAATGTTTAGAATTGGGCTGCCAGGAATTTGCTGACCCCATGTTCACACAATCATTTTACCTTCATAGGTCTGAAAACACTTTAATCCTATTCACTTCTCAGAGAGGAGAGAAGAGAAGATGGAATGTACAGGTATTCACCATAGCACAAGCCAGTGACTGATTTTTTTTCCCTAATAGCTTTTTAAAAAGAGAAGTTTACTAAATCTAAAGGTATCTCAACCCATTCACCAAAAAATATAATCCATGAAATAAAAGAATAAACAAAGAAATAAATAGCTCCAGCTAGAATTCACTGTCATAAGCCATTTCCGCACTAGACTGTTATAGCGCTATGATTCCACTTTCAACATCCTATGGAATCCTGGGGTTTGCAGGTTCAGAAGGGGCTAGCCATAGTTACCTAGAGGTACAGATCATAACTGATTCATATTCACAGTTCCTGTGTATTCATGATTATGGTATTATTGCCATGATCATAAAAGTCTCCCAGTCCTGCTTTACTGGACAGCAGCTGCTGCAGGTGATGGAAGTCTTTTCTCCTAGCAAATCTGAGCACAGTGCATTGATGTCTCCACCCATATCTTGCATGTGATCCAGGTGCAATTGCAAGAAAGATCCAGGTTCTGATTGTTGCACTGGAGATTGCTGGAGAGGGAGGCAGAGATGTCTGTCTGGTGTGCTTCCATCTGTCTGCTGCTGCCCAATAAAGCAGCATTGGGGGAGCCAAGTGAGGAGACACTACTTAGTTCTAGAATCTTGGCCAACATTGTTAATACATTTCATATATATTAGAATATTCATATTTATTTGTGAAATATGTAGGTTTTTTCCCAAGTTCAACTAAACCTGTTTGATCAATTTATTTTAGAATGTGTTATTGTATTTATTCATGTGGACAAGCTAAATTTTAAAAACTGAGTGTTGTTGAATTGGTTTGGTTTAAAACAAAGCAAAACAAAATAAAATAGCTACCATTACAGAGGGAAAGAGAAAATAAAATAGAAATACAGGTTGAAGAGATTTTAAGATGACATGTGGTGCTACTGCCATCTGCAGACTATTTGGAGTGTATTCGTGTAAGTGTCCCTATTTCTTTCTTTAAGTGAGTGAGCTCATTTAAGGCTCTCTTTCCTCAGTGCAAGCATGCAAAAACAACCAATCAAGTCCTGGGCACACATGGGTTGACAGAACTGACAACCCATCTGTATTACAGGAAATCTTGTCACACTTGGAAGTAGTCATTACTTATGCAATAATGCATCCTTTTAAAATATAAGGATTTTTTCCCCCTTTCACAGATCACATCCTCCCAGGAAACACTCATTCTGTCTGAAAGCAAATCCTTTCCCTGCCTTTCTTTCTGACATGCAATCCAGACAGACAGCTACAGCAGACTTGGTTTACTGAATGCATATTTTCATTTAAAATACATTTCTGCTCAAAATGGGAACATGAGTTCACAGCAATGGAATTAGACTACAGTCCCATGCACACTTGAATAAGAGGACAGGTCATGAATTCATACATCTGATTATACATGTGTCAGTCTGGGCTCTCAAGGGGTATGTAGGTTTTAGATTAATAATGTATGTCCTTTCTATAAGTGCATCTTATTTTCCCCTTTTCTTTTTGAAAATGCCATCATCCCAAACATGTAAGTAAACCATAGTCCCAGCTGGGGTTTTCGTTATGATTTTTTTTTCATTATTCCAGTTCTTATATATGATGAACCAATATAGTTTAATACTGAATTGTAACTTAGCACATAGGCATTGTCCTCTGTGTCTCTCTAATTCTTTGAAACAATTTGAGGATATTTGGAGCCAGATTGGTTTGGTTATGTCTGTCATTTCATAGAATCATAGGACAACAGAGCAGGAAGAGACCACAAGGGCCATCGAGTCCAACCCCCGGCTATGCAAGAACACCCATCAAAGCACTCCCAACAGATGGCCATCCAGCCTCTGCTTAAATACCTCCAAAGAAGGAGACTCTATCACACTCTGAGGCACCATATTCCACTGCCAGACAGCCTTGACCATCAGGAAGTTCTTCCTGAGGTTTAAGTGGAATCTCCTTTCCTGCAGTTTGAATCCACTGCTCCTTCTCCTACTCTCTGGAGCAGCAGAAAATAAGCCCGCTCCCTCCTCGACACGACATCCCTTCAAATATTTAAACATGGCTATCATGTCCCCTCTTAACCTTCTCTTCTGCAGACTAAACATATTCAGCTCCCTAAGCCACTCCTCATAGGACATGGCTTCCAGACCCTTCACCATTTTGGTCTCCTCCTCTAGACATGCTCCAGTTTGTCGATATCCTTCTTGAAATGAGGTGCCCAAAACTGGACACAGTATTCCAGATGAGGTCTAACCAAAGCAGAATAGAGTGGTACCATTTCCATCCAGCCTTTTACTCAGGTCAGCTAAAGATGGAATACGTGGCTTTCATCTTCCCCGCTTTCTCCTCACAACAATCTTATGAGGCAAATGTGCAAAAGTGACCGGCCCAAATTTACCCAATGAGTTTTGTGGTTCTTTTCTTAAGAATAGGCATGGAACATTCCATTGCCTGTAGTTTATTTGTTATAAATATTTCTATACTACTTCTCATTTACACAAAATCCGGTATTGGTTTGCAACACAATAAAAGAATAAAACAGCACCACCATTACTCCTCCCCCCAGAAAAAGACCATACACAGCCTACCCACAAAATCTACAGTCATTCAAGATATAAGAAATTTCTGAACAGTCCAGGGCTGGCTTTTTGAAAACCTGTTTCAACAAATACCTAAAACATGGCAATATTGAGTCCTGGCATACTACAGATAGGAGATTGGGAGATCATTCCACAGGATGGGTGCCACTACAAAGAAGACTCTGGCCACTTCCACACTACACTGTTATAGTGCTCTTATTCCACTTTCAACATCCTATGGAATCCTGGGGTTTGCAGTTTAGGAAGTGGCATTTAGAATTCTCAGCCAGAGAGCTCTTTGACCTCACTGAGAATTCCACAGAATGTTGAAAGTGGAATAATAGCACTATAACAGTGTAATTCAGAAATGGTCTTAGTCTTTGTATCCACTAAATGGAAACCCACAGGCTATGGGATTTCCCAAACTTGGGTGCGTTCAAGGGGTTTCCCAAACTCTTCATGTCTGAACATATTCATTTCTTTTCTGCCTGATAGTTACTAATTCATTAATTCATCACGTAGTCTCTCTCTGACACATAATGCCTTGCAGTTTCAGAATTTCAAGGCTGCTCTGTGGTTTAGTCAACCAGAAAGGAGACTCCCAGTTTCCCTGTGGGACGTCTACTAAAGAGTCCAAAGCCAGTATGATGTAGTGCAATGGTTCTCTAACTGTGGGGCATGACTCTAAGGGGGATTTGATAGTTGGTCAAGGAGGTGCACAAAAAAAATCAGCCATGAAGTTCAGCAAATGTGGAAAAGAAGGGCAAGCCTCTGTGTGTGTGTGTGTATGTGCGTGCATGCACATGCACTGTTGAGGACTGACTGGTTTCTGCAAAAGAGCTATGCAAAGCATCCTCCACTGTTATGCCTTCCTCAAACTCAGACATAGCAAAACTTGGCCTTTTTTTTTTTTTAATTCTTTTCCCACTTAGCTTTTCTGAATGTTCTGCTATCATCAGAGTAGGTGTATGCCCCATGTATGTATTAATGACATTTATCACATGTACAGCTGTATGACGCGTGTTCGAAACATACATTTACACAGAAATATTCTGAGCCTCTAGCACTGGCTCACATTGTCCCTGTGACAAATGTTCTTGATTATTCTAGTACTTTGTACTTCCTTCCTGCCAAGCATCAGTAGTAGGGAGGACATCTGGAACCGGCAGCTGTTGAGCGAGCATGTCAAATAGGGGATCACAAATCTCTGTCTCTCAAACTACAACTCCTACCTTAAGTATATAAGCATGCATTCTCTGTTCTAGGGAAGGTCTTGTGCCAACAGCTCATTGTTCAGAATGTGTTCTGGTTTGCTTTCATACTGCTTCCAATAAACTCCAGCAAATCTCACTAGTTTTGGACAATACATAGTCACAGGGAACAAAGTTTCCATATATACCTTCAGCATGACCTACAATTTGGTCTCAGTTGTTTCCCTGTATGGGATTCCGGATTCCAATGAAATGCAGCCTTCACTGCTTCGGTTCTGCAGTCCCACAAAAAAAAGAGTGTATGCCATATAAAACATATGTTTGAAGAAAACTCCTGAACTCCCTAAAAACTAGCAGCACCTTGCTGGACAAATGGGGTAGAAACAGCTTGGACAGAATCAAGGGTTGTAGCTTAGGTTATGGCATTACACTCTGCATCCTAAACATTGTCTCCAATTCTTCATTATAGAACTTTCTTTTCTGTCATGTTCAAATATCACGTAGTATAGACATTCTAATTTTTCCACTGGTCATGTTTGTGACAGAGATCTCTAACTGATTTTGTTTTCATTAATAACCCAAGTGCTTCTTGTTTCAATATTGTTCCTTCTGACCTCCTACAACCTTTGCTCATATAGTAAAGGTAAAACTGATTCACAAAAAGGGAACATTGAATTAAGGCTAGTCTTGAAGTGCCTTCTTTCAGAAGAGAGAAGGACAGAAGAGGGTAGTTAATAATAAAAGAGCAACAAAGTCATGTAGTGAGGTTGAGCTTCCAGCACTATTATTAAGCATATCATGTATCACACCTCCAAGCCAGGTAACACAACAATGTTATGCCTCTTCAAGAACTCAAGGGAATATAGTAAAATTGGAGCAGGAAAGCCACTTGTGAATGCCAGATATGATGGTATTTGTCTGAAATATCACCAGGATTTCCAAGAAGAAACAAGTATTATTAGATTTGTTTTGTGGAACAAAACTTCAGTGTTTGTTGAAATACCCTCAATATGTATGGAGACAGCTTTCCCGTGCATTCTCTGCCATCTTTTAAATTATTTTACAACATCAGAAGGCCCATCTTGCCCATAATAGAGTTTTGTGTGGTAAAAATATGAAAAGTGTACAAAGTCAAATAAAAAAACACTGAGTCAGAAATAATGCAGAGCTGCAGTCATATACCTCTGAAAAGCTATTGTTCAATGTGAATATAAATTACTCTCATGACAGAAGATTCTGTATACAGCTCTACCTATCAGTTGCTACAGAACATTAACAAAAGGATACTCTTGTCTCTGGGCCTCCCCCAAACTGCTAGGTGCTATTTTAGTATGTTCTTATTAATTTAGTGGGGTTTAAGCTCTCTTCTGTGTTAGAATTATTTAGAGCTGCTAAGGCAGTGTTTGCCAAACCAAATCCATCAAGATACTGCAAATAAGCACTCATCATCCCTAACCACTTTGGCCATGCTAAATTGGGATTGATGTAAATTGTAATTCGGAACATCTGGAAGTAAAATTTAAATGATTCCTCTCAACACTAAGTATAGTATTACTTATTCAACAGTGTTAGTACAGTATTATATTATCCTACAAGAACAAAAGTACCTCACAGTTCATAATATAGTATTGTATTGTCCAACAGTGTGCATCCCCCCCTCAGAAAGACCATTTTTATTTAAAAAAACAAACAAACTGGGATCTGTTGACAATGGCATAAGCTGGATTTACTACAGAAAGAATTATGGCAGTTCCAAAGAAACTGGGCTAATATGGAAGCAATCTTAAGATTAAGAGAAAAAAAATAAGTTGCACTATACTGCCATTTCCATGCAATGTAAATCAGAGCCAGAACTCTAAAACGAAAACAGAACTCTGGTCACCAACAAATTGCCTTTTTGGGGGGAGCGATACTAGACCAGTCACTGTGAGTCACTATGGAAGCTTTTCAGTTTGACTCTCTGGCTTGGTGGCAGATTTTCATCTGCACAATTGATGTGCACAGTCTTGTGGAATTCTGGATGTTCTTTTCTAAAATATGCATTAGAGTTTTCATTCTTGGAGCTAAGCTCAAGATTACAATGCAAAGAAACTCTTGCTTGGCTTGGGAAGGAAAGTGAAGAATGGGAAATATCCTTATTTCATTTCTCTCTACTTGGCTGTTGAAATCTTAGCAAGATCTACTGACTTCAAGACTTTTCTCTTCCCTGCAATCCTAACAAATCTGCAGTACTTGTATAAATGAGAGCTAAGTTGGAATTCTACCAATTATGGAATCTTACTATTACCTACATGCTTTGTAAATACACTTACGATGTGTACACTTCTAGTCAATGGGATGGCAGCTCCCAAGCTGAGATGGTAACTCAGATAATAACATTGTATCATTGTTTGTAGAGGTGTCTCTAATTTAAAATACCACATTCCTGAAAACTATTTACATCCAAATATCCAACAATTATTAAATGGTTTAGCCAAAATAGTTCTGAGATTCTGGAATATGAGACATGTCACAATTAAGGGTAAAAACCATATAAGCATTCTGAACAGTCTCCCAGTTTCAAGGATAGCCTAGAAAAATTGTATTGCTGAGAGTCTCTAATGAGTGAGATGTTGTTGTTTTTCCAGGCACTGGAATAACACAGATGCCTCTGGCAAGATCTCTCTGCCACTGATGATTCCACTAGGTATGTAGAAAAAGAAGTGAGGAGAAGGCAATGATGACTTCTGAGTTTTACTACCACTGTGGCCAATTTGGTGGCATGGGTAAATGTTAATCCATTGTGGTTTCAAAGAGGTCCAGTTCACTCACCATCCCCAAAAATTGCCCCATTCCTACTATACAGAGTGTGACAAGAGTATGGATAGAAAGAATATTATTAAAAAATGGAAAATGACCAAAAAAATGTGTTTCCTGAACTTTGGGAAGTATTATGAGGAGAATCTGGAGTGATGAGAAGGTTCGCAATTCAGGACTTGTTCTGATCAAAATTTATGTGCGGTTTCTTTGCAAAGAAGATACCATTTTCTGTTCAGAAAATAATGTTCCTGTGCAATAGTATTTTTTTTCTTTGAATAAAATGCTGTTTTGTGTGCAAAAAAAACCAACTATGTGCGAATTTTGAACATAATAAATCCCCCATCTACACCATTTTCTGCACAGAAAACATTTCTTCATTAAAAAGTCACATGTGAATTTTGTACAGAATAAGGCTCAAACTCAGAATAGTCTCAAAAACTGCACAATCCTTGAAGACTTTTTTGCAGTTGAAAAAAATTGTTAAAACTACATGTTGGTTCTTTCATGAATGTAATTGCAAAGAACTATAATCCCAGGCAGGATAAGCATTTTTGGATTGACCAGGAGAATGGTGGAAATATGCTATTTTCCCATTATTCTGGAGAACAGGTCGATTTGTCAAGCCAAATTCTGAATCAATCCACAGAAAGTATGCTGTCACTGATCTTGTTACTGCATATGCATTGCATAACTTAATTGACAAAATATACCTTCACATGATAAAATTCCTATAGTTGGCTTTATCATTGCTGTCTGCTACTGTTGCAGTTATATGAATCAGCTGTTTGATATATTTTCCATTTTTTTTGAAAAAAAAACCCTTTTAATTTCTCTGTTACTACTCATTTTTTCTATATTACAATTACATTTAAAGAACAGATTCTTATTGCCCTATGTTCTCCACCTCCTACACGTTCTTCAGTACCCTAGTTGAGACATAAATTAAAATTACGGTTATTCACTAATACCCAAAACGAGTCTAAAACCGTGGTTTGTTCTCACTGACCCTGATTTGTTCTAACCGAAGTTTCCAAAGGTCATAGAGTCATAGAATCAGAGTCATAGAGCTGGAAGGGCCTCATGGGCCATCAAGTCCAACATCCTGATCAATGCAAGATCTCCAGCTAAACAACACTAGCAGGTAGTTGTCTAGCCTCTGTTTGAAGACATCCAGAGAAGTAGACCTCATCAACTCTCTAGGCAATTGATTCCATTGCCAACCCACTCTCACTGTCAAGAAATTCCTTCTAATGTTCAATCAAGATCCACATTCTTGTTGTCAGGGTTAGCAGGATCTGGCTCCTCTGAGCATGTGCAGTTCAAACAGTGAAGCAAGGCTTTCCTGCAGCAGAGGTTCCCAGTGAAGCAGAAAAAATTCCAGTGGCTCATTAAGTTAGGCTTAGAGGCAGATTTATTGCTGCACACTAAGATAAAGGCTTTTGGCAAAACATACCAGCAGCAATTAAGCAAGTAAAAATAACAGAAGACAAATGGGCAGCATCTCCCCCTTACAAAATGTAAACTGTCAGCAGCATGACAGGTCCAGCTAGGAAATCCTGACTGGCAGCTGGTAAAGGCAAATACCAGCCTTTTTATGTCTCCCTATCACCCTGAACAAGTGGGGTGACCCCAATCAGCATTCTGGCGTGTGGCCTTCTCCAGTACACAAGGTGTAGTCAAAACAATCCTGATGACCTTGCACCTGCTTGTCTGGCCACATCACCTCTTCGTCTGCTGTCTACTTAGAGGAAACCATGCCTGCCCAGAATATAACCTTGACATTTGTAACTTAAAACTATTAGTCATGGTTCTACCCCCTGAGGCAGCAAAGAACAGGCCTGCACCCTCCTCTCTGTGACATCCCTTGAGATATTTAAAGAGTGCAAATATGTCACCTCGCGGTCTTCTTTTCACATGCCCAGCCCCTTTAATCTCCCCTTATACATTTTGTTCTCCATACCTCTTATGATCCTTCTTGCCTTCTTCGAACTTACTCGAACTTGTCTATATTCTTCTAAAAAGGAGGCACCTAGAACTGAACACAGTACTCCAGATGAAGCCTGACCAGCACAGAATATATTACTTACTATTACTTACCTCGACTTGGAAATTGTGCTTCTGTTAAAGCAGGCTAAAACACCATTTGACTTCTTTGCTACAGCATCACACTGCTGCCTCATATTCAATATATGATCAACAGTAATCCCAAAGTCTTTCTTGATCATCTTCCATTTGTAATTTCAGAATGTGTACATCTTGGCAATCAAATGGTCATCATCTATACATAACAATAATTCCAAGTCTGGTTTCTTCTCTTCAAATTCTTTACTCTTTCTGTCTTCTTTGAATCTTACATAAAGTTGTCTGTATGACAACCACTGCATATTAAAACCTTCCCCTTGTAATTGTTGTAATGATTTATCATAACATGGGGCATTTTGTTCTAGAAACATCAATAGGGTGCTGAGAGCAGCCAAGCGGCTGCTTGAAATGGAGACAAGGTGTGAATGGGAGGGTAATAAAGAAAAACCTGCTGCCTCTTCTTCTTTAAAAGTAACACCATCCACTGGAATGAGTTTAGAAGCTCTTTCCAGTTTTCTGGAAGAACAATGGTCCTACAGTAGTAGAAAGATGAATATTTCCCACAACTTTTTTCTTTTATAAACTGGAGTTAGGCTGAAATCCTATAATTCTTATAGGACACCAGAAAGCACTTCTGAGCCATCCTTACACTCTCTGTTGATGCAGGCCAGAACCCAGGAGAGGGTTCAGAACTACACAGCAACCAAATATGGATTTTTTTTCCCTAGAGATCAGAGATGATTTAACCATTGCATGTGAAAATGACAAGAGTTTAATAAGAGATTCCACAGAGCTCAACATACTGCAGAGATGTTTTCAGGCAGATGTATTGGAATTCAAAGAAATTTCAGGACATTTGAATTAAACCTGGCTCAGGAGCATAGCTCAGCAGCATTGCACACGTTTTGCATGTAAAAGAACCAAGGTTCACATGTTCATATATTCTGAGAAAGTCTTTTGTTACAATCCCAGAAAACCACTGCCAGTCAGTGTAGACCACAGGTGGGCAACCGTGAACCTCTGTATTTTTTAGACCTTAATTCCCATAATTCCTCATTGTATCTTGAGGGCCACAGCTGACAATCTCTGGTGTAAACAGTACTAAACTAAATGGACCAGAGGTTTGAGTCAGTATAAATCAGTTTCCTAATACCTGAAGTAAAAGGATCCTGATCGAACCACAACTACCAAAAGTCAGATACAAATAAGCCAAGGTGGACATTATTATTATTTATTTCTGTAGTGCCATTAGTGTACATGGTACTTTACATAATAGGTTTGCAATTATTAATTTGACAGTTCCCTGTCTTGAGGCTTACAATTAAAAAGACATGACACCTAAGGAAAATGAGATGGCAGTGGAGGAAGGAATTAAGTCCAGCAGATACGGTCTGCTCTTCTCTCCCTCCACGGCCACAACAGTGGCAGTTGGGATTGAGGGAGAGCCTTGCATCAGTTGCTGGTCCTAGCAATGAAGCTGTGTCTGCCTGCTCCTTTCTTCCACAAAAGGCCACATCAGTGGCAGTTGGTAATGAAGGCCAGGCCTTTCCTCAGCTGCAGGGATGGAGCCAGTCTGAAACAGAATATTTGACTGCTGAGAAACCTTGAGTCACTTCATGCAGAAGGAAGTGGGGGGAGTGAAAAGAGAGAATGCTATCAATTTTTTGAATGTGCTTTTGTGACAGAGGATCATTTTTTTATCCATAGTTACACTACAAATGTGTATTAAGGAGTCAATATTTGTGATGAGTAAAATAGGAACTTAGTTAAATGCTCTAGATACAAGGGAATTTTGGGTATGAATAATTTCTGAAATGACTTTTTCCAGAGATGAATCATGCATCCATTTTATTTTTTTTAATTTTAGAAACAATGTAAAAGAAAGCCACATGTTTTGTAAAGATGTCATGACGGCATCTTGTGCATCTCAGTCAGAAACAGTACAATTTAAATTCAATTTGAAGGCTTTTGATGGTACACTTCTCAGAAGAAAAACCCCATGAAGACTAACTGGTTTATAGTGGCATAAACTTTTGTGGGCCCATTGTACCAAATGCACAGTGGATTTAGTTTATGAGCACATACACCGTAATGGATCTGTTAGTCTTTAATTAGCTGGGGTTTGTTTTTCCTTTCAGTGAAAGATTAACACAAATATTCTTCCAGAATTCGTCTCTTTAAAGACAAACATTCTTTGTCTATTTTGTGTGCTTTTTTTGGAAGGTGCAGTTTAAGAAAAAGAAAAGTATTTAAAGAACAGAAACTACATTTTCCTATAAATTAACTACCATCACAAAGAAAACTGTATCAAGATAAAAGGAATTCTAGATATTTTCATAAGTGACACAAAAAGTTCTTATTAACCCAGTTTTTCACTAATTGGTATTTATTTGAATAAATAAGATGCAGTTTTGATTCAGAGGAATCTGGTTTTGATTTTAACTATAAGCGATTTAGGAAGGTAGATCTAATTTAAGAAAAAGATTTTGGATATATTGATTTAGGATACATTAATCTGGAACTTAGACTTTAACCAAACAGCAAGGTGCAAGAGACTTGAGACTTTTTAACAGCAACCCTCCTTGCTTTCTTTTAATTATTTTTATTAAAAATAGTTAAATAAGTACAACAATGATCACCCTTTCAATCGAGAAGCAGATATCAGATGTATACAATTATAGTTACAATATCAATGCCTTCGAATAAGGAAGAAAAAAGGCAAAAAAAGCTCAGAAAACTGTAAGAGTTAGATGAACTATTATCAGTGCAAAGTTACTAAGTGTCTCTGTTTGTATAGATTTGCCTGAAGGACATAGTAAGGCATGCATGATCACTTCAGTAAGGCCATCTCAGTATTCAGCTACTTCAATGTCGGGCCATTTCCACACTACACTGTGACAGTGCTATTATTCCACTTTCAACATCCTATGGAATCCTGGAGTTTGCAGTTTAGGGAAGGGCATTTAGAATTCTCAGCCAGAGAGCTCTTTGGTCTCAATAAACTATAAACTCAGGATTCCCAGGATGTTGAAAGCAGTGATGTAGACTCGAGTCGGACTTATGTCGCTTCAGTGACTTGACTCAGCAATAAATGATGCACTGACTTGAGTCGACTTGAGATTTGTATATTTTTAGTGATTGACTTGCTGCCCTTGGTTCAGTAACATATTCATCCAGAAATCTTACAACTTTGAACAATGCTTCCATCTCTTTTTGCCTACTTGTCACATGACAATCTTTCTCAAGCCCAAAATGTGGGCACATTTATCAGAGGGGAACAGCAAACGGGTTAGGCAATGGGCTTGTGGCAGGCTTAAGGTCTGCTCAGCAACCTGGCCTTGCTGCATATTGGAGGAGCCTTCTAAAACATTTCCTAAGAGCAGAAGACAAGATTCGCCTCAGAGTGCAGGGTGTATTTCTCAGAGGGGACCAGCAAATGTGTTAGGCAATGAGCTTGAGGAGGAAGGATCCTTCCTTCTAAAGCTTTTGAAGCTTCAGTAATGGGGAGTAAGAAAAATCTATTCCCCACTTCTGAAAAAGCCTCCAGCTTCAGAAGTGGGAAGTAAGAAGAATCCTATTTCCCACTTCCAAAGCTGCAGACTCTTTTATGCCCATTGGCACAAAAGTCTCCAGCTTTATTAAGAAGGATCCTACTCCCCACTTCTGAAGCTGCAGATGGCAAAATCACAAAAGTGGAAGGCCGACTCTGCTTAAATTATTAAAACTGACTTTATTTGACTCTGTCCAGAAATTCTGGAATATAGGTTGGGGTATAAAGTTGGCTCCCAGACTTGAGTTGAGACTTGACTTGAAAGCATCTTCAAAGACTTGAGACTTGAAGGTAGAGACTTGAAACTTGACTTGAGACTTGGAGTAAAAGACTTAACACATCACTGCCACTTCTGAAAATGCCTCCAGCTTTGCAAATAGAAGAATCCTATTCCCCACTTCAGAAGCTGCAGATGGGAAAAATCTCAGAAGTAGAGGGCTGACTCTGCTTAAATTGTTAAAAGTGACTTTATTCGACTCTGTCCAGAAATTCTGGAATACAGGTTTGGATATAAAGTTGGCTTCCAGATTTGAGACTTGACTCAAGACTTGACTTGAAAGTATCTTGCATGGACTTGAGAGACTTGAGACTTGACTTGAGACTTGGAGCAAAAGATTTAAATACATCACTGGTTGAAAGTGGAATAATAGCACTATAACAGTGTAGTTTGGAAAGACCCTTAGTATAACATAGGGCATAACGCAAAGACAAAGATAGGAGATATGACAGAACAAGTTTGGCAATAACATTCCGTTTTTATTCCTAGAAGGAAAAGGAAACACTTCTTAGGATGTTAAAAAGATGGTGTTTGTTTAAAATCCCAATGCATTTCAGGTATGAATGCTGCTTAGCCCTCTTTGGGGTGCTCTCTAAAGCATGTAATTCTTTATATAGCCCTTTAGGAAGGCCTAAAGAGCATGTATAGGCCAAAAAGCATCAGAGTTTTAGATTTTTTAGTAAACATAATCTTTTTAGCATTCTGAAATGTGTCTCCTTTTTCTTCATGGACCCCATTTGATGGTCTCCAGTTTTTGCTTTAAAAAAAAAAGTTCCCGTCTTTCTTCAATGGAGCTCAATTTGTTGTGCATAGTCCTGCCTGCCCCAGTGTCTTGTGAGACAGGTTGGTCGGAGAGATGAAGACTTGGACAAGGTGAGATTCCTCACTGGTTTTGCAAGGATTTTTTGAAGCACTACCTAAGTATCCCTGCAATACCTATTTCACTGTGAGAGAATCCTAGTTCCCTGTGCTCATGGAGTCCTCCCTTCAAGAACCAAAATGAATGAGGGGAATTTACCTCTAGCACTGCAGGGACCAGTGAGTAGCCCCGGTTCTGTTCAGTTAGAGGACAGGCAGTTGTCCCAAAAACTTGCCTGGAAATAGCAGGTTTTAGTTTATTTACTGACATAAACAGGAATGCAGCATGTGTGAGAGAGGGAGGAAAAAATGGGTGTACACCCCATGAGCAAGAGTGACTATGTCATATCATTTTCAATTCACTGAAAAATAATTGTTAATCTACAGCTTCTTTCCTGACAAGTGTAACTTGGGAAAATTATGTGCTACACTTGGGAACTTCCTGACATCTGCTTGCCCCCAATAAGTTATAGCATCAGAGAGGCAGATGGTGGGAAAGTACTTCAAAAAAAGATATATGGTCTAGCAGGGAAGCAGCATTATTCTTGTGAATTTTCTAAAACCGTGGATCCTGTTGCCAGAGAGAGCTAGGCAGAATATAGGAAAGTCACTTTTTTGTACTGCAACTCCCAAAATTCTCCAGTGGAAACTCCAAGGAAGCCTAAAGATCAGCCTGTATGGCTCCTCAGTCTCTAAGAGACCCCACAAGCAGTCTGATTTCTGGGGAGGTTTTCTGCGCTGACTAGGTATCAAAATTTTGTACACATTCCCATCTAAAGATCCTTGGCTGGTAGAGCTTTACTATTAGGGTTTCCAGATCTCAGGGCATCATCCTAAGTTCCAATTTTCATTACTCAGTTCCAGGTAACAGGCAGTGGTTCAAAATTTCCAACCAGGAAAGTATATCACTATGTGTGTGTTTTTGAACGACAAGTTATGAGCAGCCGTGGTTGCTGTGTAGTGCAAAATGCTTAATGACACCACCAGGGACCATCCCTACCACTCAGGTTTTGTCCCAGAAATCTCAAGGCCTGGAATGATCCTGACCTGGCAACCTTATGATCATGGATGAAGAAATTATCTTGTGTCTATCTCAGCCTGAGATGAAGGACCTCCCCTCCGCCTTTTGATTTGATCCTTAAACATATAAGAAAGGAATAAGATGTTTTTCCCTCTTATTTCTACCTTTTTTCTAATAGAGTGATAGTACTACTCTATTCTGCTTGGTAAGACCCCACCTGTAACACTGCATTCAGTTCTAGGTATCACAGTTCAGGAAGGATATTGGCAAGGGTATGTTTAGCCTGGAGAAGAGAAGGTTAAGAGATAGAAAACATGATAGCTATGTTTAAGTATTTGAAGAGATTCATATGGAGTATGAAGCAAGCCTGATGGAGTCTCCTTCTTTGGAGGTCTTTAAACAGAAGTTGGATGGTCATCTGATGCAAATGCTTTGAAGGTGTATTCCTGCATGGCAGGGGGTTGGCCTCAATGGCCCTTATGGTCTTTTCTAACTCTACGATTCTATTATTCTAATCCTCCTTCTCACTTTTCCTCTTTTTCTTTAAGCCTCCTTTTCCAGCCTCAACTCCTCACTCTTCATTCTCCCTCTGCCACACCCATTTCTGGGACAGCTTTCAATAGTTTTCTTTTAAATTGCCGTTGGTTGTTCGTTTGATTGATTTACCCTCTCAATAAAACATCCGTTCTGGAAAAGCACTGATCTAGTCTCATTTCCCTTCTCAGTTGCTTTTACTTTTTAAGGAAACTTGACTATTTACATTAAAGTCCTTCCCTTACGCATACTGTATTCCTGTTTATGGTCATTATAAACTTAACACTGGTATTTCCTGAGAAGTTTCTAGGACAAATTCATGACCTCCAGCGAAATAGAGCCAGAGCTACTATTAAGTCAACTAGTACTAGAGGAAAATTCTCCTTAAGTATTTGAGTTTGGGATGGGATCACTCCATGAGCACAGAGTATTAAGGAGCAGATGTGAGTAGCCCCAAATAAGTGCAGTAGGTATCAGTGCTGGACCACACAAAAAGACCCCACCAGTCCGTTTGAGTTGACAAAAAATTGCAGGACTGGCAGAACCCTGCACTGGATGGGAGACATCAAATGCACTGATTCAGTGTGCCAGTCATTCTCTAAAGCATTTAAATGGCAGTACTCTTACTTGGATTATACAAGGCTGTATACAGGTATGTAAGAGAGGCAGCATGGTTTAGAGAGCCAGTATGGTGTAGTAGTTTGCACATCGGACTATGGTGTTGGAGACCAGGGTTCAATTCCCTGCTTGACCATGGAAACCTACTGGATGACCTTGGGCATGTTACATGCACTCAGGCACAGAAAACTCCTTAATAGGCTCACTTTAGGGTTAACATAAAACAGAAGCAACTTGAAGGCACACAAGAACAACACAACAACAACTTTTAAATATACTATTGCACGAAAATCCCAGTTTATTCTACATAATAATTGTGTTTCTTTGAAAGGATCTTAATATTGAAGAATGGCAAATTTATGTTCAGCACAGAAAACTTTTTAGCTAAAAAAAGTCAGCAGTGACACATATCTGCACAATAAAGCATAAGCTTGCTAAGGATAAAATATGGATGTAATGTTAAATAAATGGATATGTTTTATATGCATGGTACCCACACACCCATACAAACACATAATACAAGCCATAGTGCAGGAAAGAGAAAATAGGATTGCCAATGTGGCATATGGAAGGGGGACCTTCTCTTCTCACCTGCATGGCATACTTCATGCTGAAATTCCCTTTCTCTTTCCCACCAAAATCTGACACCTGTCCCCTGAAAAAACACTCTTTAACCCTGCTATAAGCTCTGAGAATTAGAGTTTTGTTTTGTTATCTGCTTGTTGTTTTGTTTCAAAAATGATATTTCATCCAGAATGAATCCCTGAATGACGTATGTAACATTCTGGAAGACAACAAATAGTAACTTTACAAAATAAAATGCATAAAAAAGTAGTCATTCATCAAACCAATAGATGAATGATCCCCTCCTCCACCGAAAAGAAAAATGCTTGGACAAAATGTGATTCAGCAACAACAACAACAAAAATGTTTTCATTGGCCATTGTATCTCCCAGCCTAAAGCAGATCCTTTCCTATTTCCATAACACCACTTGTCCAACCATTCAGTTCCCTCTCCCTGGATTAAACAAGAGCACATAGGAGAGTGTGCTCAGTTAGTGTTATGGATCCTAGCAGACTGGAATGAAAGCCCAAGAGTAGTATAGCCTTCTGAACAGAGTGTCACTCTCAGGCTCCCACTGCAGCCACAGCTTCCTATTGACATTCTTCCACTAACCCTCCCCTATGGTACAATGAAAAAAATGACTCTGTAACATCACAGATGGCTTGGAAAAACCTTTCTTGTCTCACTAGGCAGCTGCTGAGTAACAGGTGCTGCATAATATGCAGCAAAGGACCATGTGAAGCACTGCTTTTACACCAATGTTCCTGCCATAAAGTCAGAGGATTATCAAGCAGTGTCTGCGATGTTAAAGAAAAGCAAGAGATGTCTCATCTACCATAGAGGGGTGGGATGTTGGGAGTGCAGCTTTTATAAAAGAGACTCTACAAAGAACCAGCATGGTATTGTGATTAGAGTTTCAGATATGGACTTGGTTCATGGTTCAAGACCCCACCGAACAATAGTGACATTGGGCCAATCACTTTCCTTTGCAGCTATGTTGTGAGGATAAAGTGGCAAGAAGGAAAGCCATGAATGCTCCCTTGACCCCTGGAAGGAAAGGTGGTATATAAATTGAACTTGTCAAAAATATGATCACAGTGATTACCATGCAAAGAACTGCTGCCTTCAGACTTTGTTTCCCAGTGAGCTGAGTGGCAGGGACTAATAAGGTATTCCTAATTTTTTAAAAACATCCTGCCAAACTGAGTATCTTAAATATGGATTTTTTTCCAGTGTTGCTTAAAAGGGATAGTGATCACTAACAGTTATTGCATTGTATTAATTTCCATAAGAATGAATGCAAAAAATATGCCAGTTATGACCTTCATGGTTTAATCAATGAATTTTCCATTACACCTGACTTTCATACAGCTTGTATAAACAAGTCTGTAAATTTAGCCTTGTTATGAAAGGTGCTTGTTTATCCAAGGAAGAAGTATTAAAAGTACTTCTATCATTAGAAGTATTAAAAATCATACAAACTTAGCTGAGATCTTCTCCTCTTACCTTATACATTCCTGGCATGCATTATGCAGAGATATAGAACATACATATTCAGTGACAGGAATTAACTGAGCAAAATAAAGTCATGAAGTGTGAACTTTTCTAACAAAAAGTCAATTTAATTACATACATTTAACTAAAGTTATTGAATGAAATTGGAATTTTAGCATAAACTTAATTTCAGAATTAATTTACTAAGTTATTAATTAAATGAGAGGCAGTATCAAAGAGAACAGATTTTATACTTCCTAGCTGATTGCTTACTTAATACCTAAGTCTTTTGAATTGCCAAACTTTTTTACAAAATAGTTTTTTGTCCTAAATCCAATTGTCTGGTCCCAACAACGTGTTGCTGTTAATTGCCGATAAGCTGACTTCAATTTATGGGGACTATGAATCCTCCTAGTCATCCTGTTATCAACCACCCTGCTTGGGTCCTTAAAATTCAGGTATGTGGCTTCCTTGATTGAGTCTATCCACTTATAATGAAGTCTTCCTCTTTTTCTACTGCCTTCTATCTTGCCAGGCATCACTGTCTTTTCTTATGAGTCATATTTTCTCACGATATGTTCAAAGTATGTCCAAGTTTAGTCATCTTGGCTTTTATAGGAAGACTTCAGGCTTGATTTGCTCTTGGACCCATTATTTGTCTTCTTTGCATAACTCTCATCCAGGGCTACATTTCAGATGAGTTCATTCTCTTCCTATCCTTTTTCTTCACTGTCCAGCTTTCACAACCATACATAAAGATCAGAAACACAATGGCATGGACAATCCTGTTTTTCATATTCATTCATTAAATCTTTACACTTGAGGATCTTGTCTAGTTCATTGATAACTGCCCTTCCTAGTCTTTTTCTGATTTCTTGACTGCAGGCTCCATTCTGATTAATCACTGAGCCAAGGTATGGAAAATCTTGAACTTCAATGTTTTTTTATTTAATATATAAAAGTCAGAGTTTGTCTGTGTCAGGCAGGTGAAGACCTCGTATGATTGGCTGAATCAGGCAAGAAGACCTCATATGATTGGCTGCCTGTGAAGACTCTATGGAATCCTGGGACTGGCAGTTTAGGGAGGGGCCTTTAGAATTCTCAGCCAGAGAGCTCTTGGGTCTCAGGCTGGTTGCTATGGAGATGAGGCCTAGCAGCAAGAAGGAGGAGAACAGTCTATTCCCTCAGGAAACCAACCTCTGTATATTAATAACTCTGAATACAGATTGGATTGGGGAATATGGGGAAAAGTTACACGTACTAGACAACACAATTTGGGGAATTAGAAACACAGGATCTCAAATCTGTGTATTTCAACTGCATCTAACTCCTAAGGTAAGGTAAGGTAATTCCTAAAGTACTTCTAGCAAGTATTACCTGTGAGAAAATAAAATCCTGGGCAATGCCGGGTAAATACACTAATATACATTAAAGTTAAAGTAGGCACATTAAGTAGATTGCTGAATGATAGGGCAACACTTATATAAGTTTCACTGACTTGATGGGTCTAGTCTAGCTGAGAGCAGACATTGGATATAGACCATAGTCTCAAACAAACATCAGTCCAAACATCCTGTGCCAGGAAGTTCCTAGTCCACAAATAAAATAACCATTTAGATTTCACCACAGTTGAAGTAAATATTCACAGAAATGGGTCTGTGTGAAATCGTTGATAACTGACTTAATTGTTCTGTTTAATTTTAGTCATCCTGCAAAATGAAAAACACAGGAATTGCCACAAATCTGTTAGATTAAACAATCGAAGAGATCATTATTAATTTTATTTTCAAATGTGTTTATTTGATGTAAAGAAAAATATGGTTAGATTGTTGGAGTCTTGGGAAACCCAAGTTCAAGAACTGACCAGACCATGAAACTCACTGTATAACTTTGGGCCATCCACTATTAAAGTAGCTCACAGTGCTGTTGTGAAGAAAAGTGGGGAAAAGGAAAGCCATATATGTTACCTTGAGCTCATCGGAGGAGAGTTGTGGTATAAATGTAAATAAAAACAACTAGTTAAATAAGTGTTTTAATCCAAACCAGAATTTTTCTCCCTCAGAACTGAGGAAGAATTTCAATACAGTAACAGTTTCAGATATAGCCTACTGTATCCCAATAGGGATTAATAATTTAGAACAATTAAAAATGTATTTGCATGTGTGCCCAACTATTAATTTTAGTATCATGTGGTTTAACAAATGCAAATGATAATCAATTACATTTCTGTCACTAATGGATTTGAAATTTGATTGCTTAGATTTTAGTGCCCTTGCTTCCCAGTCCCCACATGACCAAAATCAGGGGAATGGCCTCTGCCTATACTGATATCCCTCTAGACCATCTTAAATGACAATAGAAGTAGCATCTTAAGACAAAATGTAGGCTTGTGATTGTAACTGTCATTTTTTCCCCTTCTCCTGCATGATTTTTCACAATTCTGCCTGATGACAAAGCCAGTGGAACACTGAAAGCTTGCAAGATGTATTTTGGCCAAACGAAAGTATCACTGTTAAGTGGATTTTGGTTTTTGTTGTATTTATTAGACTATGATAGTTTTGTTAATTACAAGTAAAAAGATTTTTAACCAACACCTAGTAAGGGCATCTTAGTGGTAGGAGGAATCTTCTTAGAATCCCAATGGTCATGCTGTGATCTGTCCTCAAAAAAGAATTTTGAAGCTCTGAACTCCTGGACTTTTGCTAGGATTTATGTGGGAGAATCATCAAGAAATAGGGGTTAGGAGATGACAAGAGAAGAAGAAAGGGGTTCTTGGTGGGGTGATTAAAAATTGGGTTTGCCAAAATTCATGCAGCTGCTCCTTTCTTTCCCAAACTCATAATAGGAACAAAAGGGAGGGCAAAGTAAAATCATGGATGGCATTTTTCTGTTTTATTCTGCTAAAGCATTCAACCTAAATAGCAATTTCACATAAACTTAATGGTTAATTTTTTTCCCGATCCAATATAAATACAATTGTATTAGATTTCTTCCCCCATTAGCAGTTAACTAAACGTGTTAACTAGTTCTAATAACTTTGCTATCTCTGCAGAGAGCTTCGTAGTGAGTTACAAATTGAGGAAGCAATTTACCACCTTACCAACTGCAGTTCTCTGTAGCCAGGCCAGCAGAAGAAAGGAGAGAACTAAAGGAAAGTTTTCCATCTGACCTCTGCTGACTTTCACTGTGGAGGTGTTGTTGTTCCCCAAAGAACTGGGGCTGTTCTGGCTGCTGTTGCAAGACCAGGACTGATTGCTGATTTGGATGAGCTACTCCTCCACATCCAAGACCTCCACCTTCCTGGTTGATGATCAGAAATTAAAGCAGAGCCAGCCTCTGTGGGGTTGACATTGAAAGGGTGACACCAGCACATCATCACTTTGGAGAGACACAGGGGCAAGAGCAGTACCTCTTCTTAGTAAGAGAATGGACAATGGTCTTTGGGTGAGAACCAGGTAACATAGTGGTCCCCACAGCTAGAGTGTAGGCTGGCTCTGTGCTGTCCGACTCCAGAATTCCTGGGTGAGAGGCAGGAATGGTTGGGGAAAAAACTGGAATTTCTCAGGTGACAGCTGAGTACTGTGACTATTGTGATTGCTTTGTCTGCTACAAAGACATTTTGCTTCAATTGTTTTGCATTTCTGTGTTCGTTTTGTCTGTAAACGTGCATGGATGAGAGTGCACTCAGGTGAGAGGTGGAAGAATTAAATGCCCCTATTGATATAATCTTGGGCAAAGGGAGGTATGGACAGGCCAGGTAAGAGAAAGATGGGATTTTAAAACTATCCTATTTTTCAGTCCATCCCCCATTTCTCAAGATCCAGAGAGCCCTGTCAGTCCACCCTCTGCTCTGCTGGTGCTGCTGCTAAAAGCCAGGTCAGTCTGTAATAAAACAACCATCGTTTCCTATCTGGTTGTAGATAAACAGGCTGACCTGATATGTGTTACAGAGACCTGGGTGGACGAGCATAGTGATGTCAGCTTGTCCCAGCTTTGTCCACCTGGGTACTCAATGCAACAACAACTGAGACTGGGGCCTCAGGGGGAGGGAGAGAAGCTGCTGTCATCCATAAGGATTTTATTACTCTCACAAGGGAGACCATCCATTCTAGCACTGACTTTGAGGGTTTGTACCTTGTATTGGGCCAAAGAGGCAGAACAGGGATGCTGCTGTGACAAAGTTGTTTTGGAAGTCAACTATTTGGAATGCAAATGCAACTTCATGGTGAGTTGCTAGGCAACAGAAATAGAACTTCAAGATTTAAACCCAGCACAGTGGTGTGTGTGGGATGGGTTTATGGATGATAAGAATTATATATAAGGCAGAGAATCTGTTTGTAAAGAGAACTTTCAGTGAGATCTTGGCCAGAGCAGGGAGGCTGAGTTGTTTTTAAGCATCTGAGAAAAAGATACAGAGAACTGGTGTCTAAGGCTGAAAGTTATTGCTATAGACTGTCAGAAGTTGAAACTGGTTAATGTAATAACACTGTACTTAATATCAACCTTAACAAGATACTTTATTTCTAATGTTACTATAATAAAAGGTACAGTTTATTTTATAACTAATGAGTCAGCCTGAGTTGTCTAAAGTCACTGATACAGAAAAAATGACTGTACATTTGCCCCTCAACTTTCACGAGGCTTTAGGGAGCAGAACCCTTGGAAAAATTTAAAAAAAAAAACCACACAAATAACACCCACCCCCCATTCACTTGTGTTTCACCCAGCCATGCTGCCTTCCAGGCTCACAACAACAGGCAAGTGAATGGCAGAGGGTGACAATCATGTGCATGTGCTTCCCCCCTCTCTGCCCCATTCACTTGCATATCACCCAGCCATGCTGCATTCTAGGCTCATGGGTGATAGGCAAGTGAATGTGAGGGGGCGGCAGCCACACATGCATATGCTTTCTCCCTTCCCCCCATTCACTTGCATTTCGCCCAGGCACGCTGCCTTCCAGGCTCACAGACAACAGGTAAGTGAATGGAAGGGGGCAGCAACATGACAGGAGAAGGCAGGCACGCAGGGTTGCACCCTGCCATTCACTTGCCTTTTGGCCAGGTCCATGGAAGGAAGACATGTATACCTGGGCAAAAGATAAGGGGGGAAGGGGGGAAAGCAAGCGGGCGCCTCACAAATAATCAAGTTTGTGAAGGTCAAACCTGCAAATAAGGAGAGAGGACTGTACTACCATACATAAACTACATGGTTCTGAGGCAACACTTAAGACCCTAGCCCTTTTAGACAAAGGTGGCGGTGGTGGTGGTGTTGGAGAACCTCAGGACTATGGTTCTGGGGGACTGTCTTGCCAAGACCTGCTCAGGAATTCATGGCTACCATGACAACCATGCATCTGTCTCAGCATATCATTGATCTAACACATGGCAGGTGTACTGGTTTTTGCTATTGTCAGATGGAAGATGATTCAGTTTTAGGGTGTGTACACCAACCTGTTTGTTGTGGTCAGATCACTTCCTTAGGAAGTTTGATTTGGCAGTAGCAGTGGGAGATTATTTAAGATTAAAATTTTCAAAAATAGTTCATTGTGCCTACTATACGGCAGTGAAGACGGCAAAATCAACTTACTATGCTATTCTGTCTTAAGCACACCATCCAGCAGAGCTTTTCCAAGTGGTGAATAGCCTATTGGGGTCAGGCTCAAAAAGCCAGGATTAGAACCCTTGGTTGCCTGCTCTGATAAATTTGCCAAGTTGCAGAGCAGAAAGTTGTTTATATTTGTTCAGAATTTGATGCAAAGTCTAGGGAGGTATCCAATGCACCATCTTGTCAATTTTCTTAGCATCAATTTCAGTTGTTGGAGCCTCATGTTGCAGACAAGATACTTGAATCAGTCCATCCCACCACATATAGTCTTGATTTACCCATCTTGGCTCTTAAGATCTAACAAATGTAAATTGATTGGGTGGGTCCAAAGGATGGTAAATGCCTCACTTTGTCAGGGGAAGGTGCCTTGTGCCTTGAAGGAGGCTGTATTGCATCCTCTCCTGAAAAGGATCTCCTTGGACTGATAAGTACGTGAAAACTACTCCCCTGTCACTAATACTCCATATTTGGGCCAGGTGATTGAATATGTAGTGGCTAGGCAGCTTCAGATGTTCTTGAAGGAAACAGATTATCTAGATACACTTCAGTCTGATTTCAGGCCAGGGCATGGTACCGAGACAGTCTTGGCTATTCTAACTGATGACCGACACTAGGGGAAAGACCAAGGAACTGCTACCCCATTGATACTCCTGGATCTCTCAGGAGCTCTTGATGCATACTTGCCCCTCAAGACTTTTTTGTTCTCATGTGTTTATATGGAAATGAAAAGTTGCGTCTGATGCCAGGAACTGCTAGGAAACAGGGACAACAGAAACTAAAATTGAGTATCTTTTTTTAAAAAAAGAACTCAGAGAACTACAGAAACAAATACCACAAACTCATGACAGGTTTGGCCCAGATGCGGGAGTTCTCTGTCTCCATGAAGTTAAAAGACCTGCTTTTTCGAGATTACCTACGATATGGAGTGAGTTGCTACAATTTTTAAATGAATATGTGAAGGACAAGTATTAAGTATCGTACATACAATTGTGTTTCCCCTCCAGAAAACCAAAGAAGATTTGCCAATGTGTTTGCAGACATTTTGGAGGTTAACGAGAAAATCCTTCTTGTCTTTGATACCACATTTGGAAATTTAGCAGCTCAAGCTAGACAGTTGGTTTGACTACAGCTCTGTGCTTATTTTTGTGAAAACTGGAGTTGTGAATATTAATCACCAGTAATATGGTGCAATATTAATCATCAGTAATAAAACAAATGGATAAAAGCACTCATAAAATTGACCAAAAAAAATGACAAGTTTGTTCTCCACTAATCCCAGACAAAGAGGGTGTCACTACATAAATTTTTGGGGGACTTTCTGAGTTGATCAAAAGACAACTAAGGATGAACATTAAAGCAGTTAACAGAGTTATGGATGAGGCAAAGACAAAGAGAATACTCTTCTTTCTCTTTTCTTAATCTTGTTGTAAAGCTGTAGAATGGATCACTGACAGCACTTCTTCACAAAAATCACAGGTCACTTACAGAAGTCACCGCCACAAGATGTGACAGCTACTCCCTGTGATGACTTTAACTAAGGACTTTGAAAAATTCATAGACAATTTTTATTAGGCATTATGGCCATATGGAACACATTCGCTCAGAGGTAGTACAGCATTCAACATAGGTTGCAGTAAAAACAGTAGACAGGTGTTGCCCTTGAGCTCCTACACATAAGCTTTTCAGAGGCAGCTGGTCAGGTACTCTCTCAAAGCTTGCACCTAAAATGTTGGGCCTGGTGATGAAAGAGGCTGGTTGGCTGTGGGATGAAGATCTGACACTGGGCTTGCATAGCATAAATCACCACTTGAGAACATACACAGTGGTTGTGCTTCACCACCCTAATAGTGGTTGGTGACAATATGCAACTGATTGTATATCTAACAGTTCAATAGAATGTGCCCTTATTGCACAAAGGTGAGTGCACACTGCGTAATGAAGGAATAGGTTGATCACTAACCAGGGCAAAGTCCATCCAGAACCTAACACTGGGTAGTTGCACTAGGAATTACCAGTGATGAGAAGAAGGAAATCAGGTGGAACTGACAAGAGTGAAGGTAATTGAGAAACTGAGAAGTTCAGAAGGAAGAGAGAAAAGAAGATATCCCTCCACTTAAGGAAAGAGGCCAGAAGAGACTTTGAAGGAAATTAGACAGAAGTTGTATCTTCTCTGTGATAATCGTCTGGGAACAGAGAGGAAGAAGATAAGAAAGACGAGCTTTTCTCGATTAAAGTGAGAAAGATTCAGGAAGGATGAAATAAATTGCAGTTGAGGATAAAGAACCTGCTAAATGTGGAAGGGAAGAGTATGTGAGGAGATAAGTAAGAATAAGTAGTAAGTAAGAATACTAAGTAATAAGAGGCACGTGGAAGGGAAAGGGAAAACATGGCTTCTTTACTTAGGGCCTCTGGATTTGCACATTCTACCTCAAATGAGAAGGCAGTTTCCAAAGGGAGATTAGATGCTAAGGTAGAATGATGTGCCTGTCAGTTAACTGTGTCTAGATTTGCATCATCATCTTGTGTCCACTATTTTGTGACAGACTCCATCCCTATAGTATTGTATTGTGACTTATGGACCTACTAATTTTCAGTTCCCTCAAAAGTGTCCTGAGGGTAGAAAGTTTGAAAAAGTCAAAGCATAAGAAAGATAATCAGAGATTGAATACTCTTCCTTTTCTTTGGTGGGTTTCCTTCTTTAGACAACCAGTTTGAATGGTACCATATCTTTACAGACTTTTTGCATTTGTAAAAGGGTCTGAAAAAAATCTGCTTTTCAAACATCGTAAGTTATTTTGTTAAAGTTCAGTGTGTCTTACAAGTTGAATTTACTCAAAGCCATACCCAAATAGTCTTTATCAGTGTACAAAGGGATCTTATATTGAGATTGAGACTAACTTTACTTAGTGTCAAAGGTGCTACAAGATCCCTTTGTACATTGAACTTATGCAATTAGAAGTAAGCAACTTTGAGTTCAATAGACTTAAGTTACAGAGATAACACTAACCAGGACTGAAGTCAGGTCCTGCAAAATTCTGTGATATTTTATTAGCAGCTTGTTTGCTTATGTCACATATGGTACAGCTTGTAGTCAGAATGTTTGTTTCTATAGGTAAGATATATGTAGATATCCTGATGGTGTTATTATGATTTCTTCTTGCGGTTGACATTAAAGCAGCTGTCATAATGATCTCTTCCACTTCAAGATTTAACACTATACCATAGTCACCATGCTGTTGAAACAGCCATTAAAAATAGAACTAAATATAAGTCCATTAAAATATATTCATTATTTTGCATTCTAATCCTTAGTGCAAGGTATTTTCACATGATTCATAGAATCACAGAATCATAGAGTTGGAAGAGACCCCAGGGGCCATCGAGTCCAACTCCCTGCTATACAGGAACACCCATCAAAGCATTCAGAACAGATGGCCATCCAGCCTCTGCTTAAAAACCTCCAAAGAAGGAGACTCTACCATACTCCGAGGCAGCATATTCCACTGCCGGACAGCTCTGACTGTCAGGAAGTTCTTCCTGAGGTTCAAGTGGAATCTCCCTTCCTGCAGCTTGAATCCATTGCTCCTTGTCCTAGTCTCTGGAGCGGCAGAAAACAAGCCTGCTCCCTCCTCAACATGACATCCCTTCAAATATTTAAACATGGCTATCATGTCCTCTCTTAACCTTCTCTTCTGCAGAATAAACAGACCCAGCTCCCTAAGCCATTTTTCATAGGGCATGCCTTCCAGACCCTTCACCATTTTGGTTGCCCTCCTCTGGATACATTCCAGCTTGTCGATATCCTTCTTGAACTGAAGTGCCCAGAACTGGATACGGTATTCCAAATGAGGCCTAACCAATGCAGAATCGAGTGGTACCATCACCTCCCTCGATCTAGACACGATACTCCTATTGATGCAACCAAGAATCACATTGGCTTTCTTGGCTGCTGCATCACACTGCTGACTCATGTTCAGCTTGTGATCTACCAAGATTCCTAAATCCTTTTCACATGTACTGCTATCCAGCCACGCATCCCCCATCCTATATTTGTGCATTCCATTTTTCTGCCTAAGTGCAGGACCTTACATTTATCTCTGCTGAATCTCATTTTGTTAGCCTGGGCCCAGCTCTCCAATCTGTCAAGGTCATTTTGAATTTTGATCCTGTTCTCCGGTGTATTAGCAACCCCTCCCAATTTGGTATCATCTGCAAATTTGATGAGCATGCCCTCCACTCCTTCATCCAAGTTATTGATAAAGATGTTGAATAGCACTGGGTCCAAGACAGAACCCTGTGGTACCCCACTAGTCACTTCTCTCCAGGATGAAAAGTAGCCATTTGTGATCACCCTTTGGGTTCTGTCAGTCAACCAATTCCAAATCCACCTAACAGCAGCCCTGTCCAGCCCGCATTTTACTAGTTTCTTTGTAAGAATGTCATGGGGAACTTTGTCAAAGGCCTTACTGAGGTCAAGATATACTATGTCTACAGCATTCCCTTCATCTATCAAGCTTGTAACCCTATCATAAAAAGAGATAAGATTAGTCTGGCATGACTTATTTCTGAGAAATCCACACTGGCTTTTAGTGATTATGGCACTGCTTTCTAAATAATTACAAATTGACTGTTTAATGATCTGCGCTAGGATCCTTCCTGGTATTGATGTCAGATTCAACAGAAAGGTTTTCATAGATAAAAAAGAAAGAGGATAAAAATAGAATACATGGGCAAAATTGCTAATCTGCAATCTTTGTATATTTTCCTAAGATTTTTCTAGGAGTCTAAAATTTAGAGATTTCAATGACTGTATCGCAACTCTTTAGTATTTAAGCATATTTTGAAGAGAAATAATGACATATTAAAAGGGGAAAGAATTATTACATGTGAGAACAGCATTCTTCCCCTCAAAATGACCGTTGCACATGGCAGTCTCTCAAACAAATATATCCACAACAATATAAACTTTTTTGACTCAATAAAGGTATTTTTATATGTGTCACAATAAAATCACAGCTTAAAATGGAAAATGGAAAATTCGTATTTCACACTCAACCCACCTACACTAATTCAAGAAACAAGAACAATTTACTCAAAATCGTAAAGTACTAGAAATAAAAACATAAGAAACTGTGTGCATGTCTATTAGATGCTTACAGTTTAATATGGATACTAAGAGTACCCTGGAGCGTGCATATGAGGGTTATTTTGTATTTGTCATGAATTAATTTTCAAATAAGTTTATTTAAAGTAAATTTATTTAAAGATTCCCCCATAATCTGAAGCCCTAAATTACATCTTACTTAGCTTTGGTGCAAATCTAGCAATGAATGGGACAAAACAAATGGAGGAGAATTTTGGGACTATACATCCAATCTAGTGCTATCAACTCTGATTGGCAGCTGTTCTCAAGTTTCTCTTGGTATCTAATTTTGCTTAAGCACAGAAGCTAGGGATTGAACCTAAGATGTTCTGCAAGAAAGTATGTGTTGTACTCCAGAGCTATGTTTCTTCTGTATTATGAACTGGTAAGGCCTGTGGGAAGTGGCATGAAAGAACAGACCCCACATGAGTGAAAAGAGATGCAGAAGGAGAAGGCCTATTCAACACTTTGCCATTGCTCTCAGTTTAGCCTCTTGGTAAGACTGTCCTTGGAGCAGAAAGATAGAGGAAGACTAAAATTTAACAAGTTAAATATGTTACATTTACATAAATAGATTAAAATGATAATTGGGAAGAGGAGAAAAAAAGGGGCATACCACAGAATGAAACTGGTGGAAAGGAGTAGAGAATAGCTTACTCACTCAGAATGGCTGTGGGGGAATCCCCCATCTCGAAGCAGGTACAAGAGGAGACAACTCAGATCAGGGCCACACTGTTGAGGGAGAGAGTTAACATTTTCTCCATAGTTGTTTTTTCCTGATGTGAATGGTTTCCTGGGCCGCATTGGCCCAGAAACAACTAGCAAGGAGGGAAAACTTACATCAAGAAAATAGTCAAGTGTATAAAGAGAATTGGAGCCAGCATGGTGTCATGGTTTGATGTTGGACTACAATCCTGGAGGTCAGGGTCTGACTTACTGCTTGGCCACTGGATGACCTTGGGTGCACCACACACTCTCAGCTCCAGAAATCCCTATGATAGGCTCCTCTTAAGGTCACCATAAGTCAGAAATGGCTTGAAGGGACACAACAACAACAACAACAACAACAACAACAACAACAACAACAACATAAGTGGGAAGGGGGGACAACATGTACTTCTGATCCAAATGGGTTCATCAGCTGCTTTTGAGAGAAACTGAAGAGAGAGGGTAGCAGGCTCTCCAAGTGTTCATTTAGTTTACTCAAGCCTCACCTCAGCAAACCAACCTTTCTTTAGTTGCGGAAGGACGTGGGGGCAGGGGGTGATTCGCCCCAGGAGGCAATGTTTTTGGGGTGTCCTGGCCTGTAGCCACGCCCCCACACACCACACCCACGCACCTGGGCACAGTGGCCCCGCCCACCTCCCACCCTCCCTCCACACATTTCAAGCTCTGCCACTGCCTTTCTTGTATCTCTTCCAACCCACACAGAAAGCTCTCTCCCATTTGAAGACACTTCTCCAACTATCTTTCTACTGCACTTACTCAGTCTTCTTCATTGCCATGTGTGTCTCTCAAAAAGGATGCTAAGACGTTCTTTCTCCTTCCATTAAGATCAAGCAGGTCTGGTATCAAACGAAGACAAGCTCTGACCTTTCAAATTTTGTTGGGATTACTGTTGCTATACTCTCTGACCATTGGCCATGCTGACTGGAACAAATGGGACACGAATTCCTAAAGATGCACATTCTCAGCCCTTGCCAAACATGGTGCCCACTTGCTGTTACCTCCCCCCTGCCTGCTTTTTTTTGTGGCATCATTTTCTAGGCAACGTTCCACTATGACCTTCCTATGCTGCCAAATAGAAGCCATACAGTGAAGGGTTCAGATACAAAGCCATCAAAAGTGCATAACTGATAACCTAGAAATTTCAGCGCTTGGACTACAACTTGAGATCTGGTAACAGCCTGTGAAACTTTCATTTAATTTACTGACATATAAAATCAAAACTTTTTAAAGGGAGAGATTCCATTAGGCCTTGCAAAGAGTGGGCTGGATCCAGATATAGTCACGTTGAGAGCAGACCCACTGAAATTATGAATGACTTATGTCCCCTTGACTTCAATGGATCTACTGCAATTAAGTCTGGATCCTGCCTCATCTTTGCAGATTGGCTTTATAAATCTCACCAAATGTTTCATAGCTGCAGATGTGTTTATGGATGTTCTTATTAGAGATAAATTGAATTTGGTTGGATATTTATCTCAATATTGTATGGGACGCTTCTAGAATTTGGGTTCCAAAATTTGGTGTTTTCAAATTTACTGTAATCTGGGATGATCCCACCAACATCTCATAAACAAAAGTATTTATAATTCTGCTATTTGGAATACTCTTTTTATGTTTCTTCCTATACAGCATGCACCTAGCTTGAAGTAAGATATTATTTATTCTTTTTCAAGCCAGAGTACTTATTTCCAGACAATGCAATGCAATTGTTAATTTTTTTATCTCCCCCCCCCCCCACAGAATGTTTTATTAGATTATCAGTCAACTTTTGGGTTTTTCTTTCTTTAACATAAAGAAACCCTTCAAAGGGAAAGAATCTGATACTCTACATTTCAAGATACGCTGGAAGTCAGTCTGTCGTCTTTCAAGCAATGACTACATTTAGTTTCATTTGGTATCATGTGGAGTTTTCCATTCTCTCCAGAGACTTAGCTATACATGTATGCATAAGGGCAAATTTAGATTCTGAGCTAGTTTCTCATTAACGGCTAAGCAATTTAAATGACCAGCATGCCATACCCAGGAGTTTCACTTTCATTTTGCCTATGCTTCTGTGGCTCTGCTAAAGTTCAACAGAAGTGAAAGATATGATTCATGATATAACCAATAGACAGTATTACTTGCTGTAGTGTCCAGAAAGACAATAGGTACTTTCCCAGCTAAACCTATCTGGGTGAAAGAAAGAGAACATTCACTAGCAGCAAATTCACACTGTAAATTACATTTGCGTCTCCTATATAGTGTATGCCAAAAAAGTCGGTAAGCAAAGAAATGAGACATTATAAGTACATAATAGACTAGTTTTATGTTATCTGTGTATTTTCGTCATACCTGTAGTTATTCATCCACTCAGACATTTTGACTTAGAATAGACAGAAACGATTTTAAAAAGTGATTAATTACAGCCTACCTACAGGTCTGTTAGATTTCTTAGATGATATGGTCCCAGATAACCTCTAGCCATTCATTGAAATTTTGTTACAAGCAGTTGTTAAAGGATGAAAGTAGGAGGAGGAAAAAGAAATCAGTACATTGTACAAGCCGCTGAAAAAGTGGAAAGACAAAAAATTAACTGGGGCCATCCATGCCAAACCAGGACATTTGAAGAGTATCTCAGGTTGCAATTTCAAATCTATAAAAAGAAACTTGGAGGTACACAAAAACATCCACTGTATTCACCTAACCTAAGGACAGTGGGGTGTTTCGGTAGATGAATTCCTGACTTACTGGGGAGCCCATTTTACCTTGTGCCAGCAGTCAGATCACAAGTAGGCACCATTTTCTTTGGACACCTCTAACTTTCCCTTTCCCAAAAGCCCACGCAACCTTTGTGAGCTCTGAGAACAAGCAGAAAAACCAGCCAATCAGACAGAGTCTGGCTGGCTCGTAGGGGTGGGGGCTCCAGGAGTGGAGTGGAGTGGAGGCTCCATCCCAGTCCTCTGCTGAAGCATAACAACAGCGCCTTCAACACACCAACCATCAGTCAATTTTGGAGTTTCTTCCCTACCTACCCTCACTGCAACTCTGGATACTGAAGCTGACTGTAGCCTTTGGGTGCTGTGGTTTTGATTGCACTGCTAACTTAATTCATCACAGCTTTGGTGCTTTTTGCATGTGCAAACCATATCCAGTAAGCAACTAGAACAGGCCCAGCTCAGGGTATACGTGTATATGTACCTCCAAGTCTCCTGTTGACTTATGACAACCCTATGAATTCCTTTGGGTTTTTTTAGGCAAGGAATACTCAGAGATCAAATCACAGGTATCTTTATGTCTTTAAGGAAATAAAGGGTGAAGACAAAAAAGCAAACTAGGTGAAATGGTTTCCATCAGCCAGCAAGTGGGTTGACCAATGTCTGGATTCAGATTCATGCTGGATCAAGCCTCTTTAGCTGTTAACGAATAATGTTGTGGCCTTTTCCATCCCAGCATAGGTTTTCTGGTATCCTTTGTGAAAAGAGGAGCCCCCTGCAATTGCCACTGGGACCACAAGAGGGCTGCTTCTCACCCATCCTGTGGTAGATTGATGTAAGCAACACAAAAGCACTGGTCAACTCACAGATTGATTCCACTAGCAATACCGTAAGATTCAGGTGTTTCAGACATAAAGTCATACAGGACTAAGGGAGCATGGGCATATCTGTGGCCCCAGAACCAGCACTGGACTATGACCCTGGAGACCAGAGTTTGATTCTCCACTTGGCCATGAAAAGCCAGTGGGCAACCTTGGGTGTGTCACATACTCTCAGTCTCAGAAAATCCCATGATAGATTCGCCTTAGGGTTGCCATAAGCTGGAAACAAGCTGAAGGCATACAACAACAATACCCTCAAACCCTCTCCATCAGGACTCAAGCCCAGAAATTCAAGACAACACAAGGATGCAGAGGATAAGCGAGCACTGTACAATATCATTACTAGACACTGGGTACATCAGTTTCCTCACTTTGTGGCTCAAGTGCCACAAAATAATCTGCTTAACAAAGAAAACATTTCAGAAACGGGAGGATGAAAATCACAGGTTACTTTTAGTTTCTTTTTCTGGCTGTTTCTCAGCCAACTGGGAGTGTAGCCCACTGGGTGGCTGAACACTGGCTGGCATTACTATATTTGCACACCTTGCTTTACAAGTGTCAATAATCAGTTCTGAAAATTCTTTATTATGGAATGCAATTAGTGAGGGTGATGCACGAACATGTCAAACATGTGTTTGCAGATTTGTGACTTGCATAGTTACCTGCAGCTCAGATTGGCCACAATGCTGTCAAGTGTACTCTTGAAAGAAAATGTAGGTTTTCTGCTATATAATGTGTAGACCTGCTGCCCAGAGTGCTGTGAAACCAGATGCAATTTTTTCACATTAAATAATGGTACAGTTGAATAAGAGATTCCGTACCCAAAAACAAATCAGTTAGAACTCTCTGAAGTAATGTAAAAATAAAGGATGCATGAAGAATAAATCATGTTAAGCTTAAGACCAACTGAACATACATACTCTTAACTTGTATTATATTAATCATAGCTGACATACAATTTTAACGGTAACTTCCAAGAAAAAGAGGAAGAATCAAGAATTCTAAGAAATGTGTTAATGCTTTCTAATCTTCTGTGGCCTAACGTTCTTTGTTAAGGAAGTAAAGGGAAAGAACAAAGAATATGTAGGAAGAATGACAGACACCACAAACACACACACGGGGGGGGGGGGACATGCAAATATTAATATTTTTGAAATACAAAAGATAGGGAGAGTTGTTTGTTTCTATAATTTATCCACCTTTCTCCCAAAAAACAAACCAAAGGCATGTATAAAAACAAAAAAGGCTGCAATTTGAACACACAATTAAATAAATTAGACTATTAAACCACAACTGAATTCAAAGCTATTTAAAAGCACATTGATTTGCAAAGAAGCATAGCACTCATCCTTTTAGAGAACTTTTCTCCAGCCAATCAGTTACAAGAAGCCAACTTGGGTAAAAAGACTTTTGTCTGCCAGTGGAACCACCTCCATGGCTGGAATCCCAGAGCCTAGGAGAGCCATTAAGGTAGCCCTCTCCTACACACACACCCAAACATGCCTCTGAGTGTTGTAGGAGAATATAGTCCTTCAGCCAATCTCAGCCTTAGTCACATAGGCTTTACTAATCATAAATTTGAACTGTGCCTGGAAAGAGACTGATAACCAAGAAACCTACCTTATAAATAGCCCTAGTCAACTATATGGCCAGAGCATTTTGGATCTGCTGAAATTTCTGAGCACCTTTTAAAGCCAGCCCTATATGGAGTACAAAAATTAGTGCAATGAGCTGCAAAGTTATGCAGATGGCTGAGCACTGGAGATGAAAGATGAAGGCTGCCACCTGACAACAGTTTGAGGGAAGTTTCAGAGTAGCCTCACAGCCAGCCAGTCAGGGAATGTTTGGGTCAAGCAGGGAGTTGCGCTGGGGGCCCATGCACTGCAGAGCAAAATTGTAAGGTCCAGTGATTGGTGGTGGAGTTATGAAAGCACTGAAAGGGATATGGTAGAATTGTGGAAAAAGAAATACTAACACTTCACAAACATTGTACATGCAGAAGGCATGTACACCTTGTATACTTCAGTATTCAGTTTTGCTGCATCTACAGCTGTAAACTAAAATCTATTCTCAACTTTGATACATGTGCTGACCCATACAAGTGTTCAGTGTTTCATCAGAGAAAAGCATATTTAGTCATCTTGGCTTTAGCCAACATAGCTAAAGGAATTTCAAGTGGACAGTATGCTGCAAGTCTGCAGAGAAATCATAACTCGTTAGCTTTTATTAAAGTTCAAATCATTATAAGATGACATGCAAAACATTTAATTCCTATGCACTGTTACACAGTTTACACAGCTATTTGGTATGTGGCCACCATAATTTTTGTTATAACTTATGATTCCCAATCCCCATATAATCTCTTTTTTTTCCCAGTGTCTGATGTCCAAACCCCCTACTCCTCAATTTCATCTATGTCTACCCAGTGAAAATTGCCTCATTACATCTCTGCAAGAAGAAATGAGGCTTTAATTTCTGGTTTACTAGTGGTAAGCAACAGTGAAGGGAAAGAGGGATCACCTTTCCATTATCAACACTGCTGGCCTCATTTAAAAGGTGGGGGGAGGGAGTTGGTGGGATAACATGAGCTGAGGGAAATTCTTTGGCCAATCTGAAAACAGTTAGAAGATTGGATAACTTGAAAAATAAAAATAACTACCTAAAAAAAATAAAGAAATAAGAAAATAGTTGAATTTTCTCCCCTGCTCTTCCCACAAACCAGTCAAATGTGAATCAGTTGCACAGTCTAGCTTGGGCATACTTTTGTATCAATGTGTACTATTAATCCGTGTACATTTTCTGCACTGAACTAGCATTTAACCACAACACATTTGGATGACACTATTCTTTAAACTGTTACGACTTGCAATATTTCTTACTTCAAATCGAGTCCTGTCACCATTTAAGTGACCCTGTTTCTTTTGGCAGACCACTAAATATTCAGTAAGTACATACGAGTGGAAGAAACTGGCCAAACCACCTCTGAATATTGCTTGCCTAAGAAAATCCTATGAATAAGAAAATCTTACAAAATTCATGGGATTTCCATAAGTCAACAAGTAATATGAGGGCATATATACCCCAAAAGCACTCAATCCCATTTGATCTTGGAAGCTAAGCAGGTCATAGAATCATAGAATCATAGAAATGTAGAGTTGGAAGAGACCACAGGGGCCATCCAGTCCAACCCCCTGCCCTGCAGGAACACCCTCAAAGCACTCCCGACAGATGGCCATCCAGCCTCTGCTTAAAAACCTCCAAGGAAGGAGACTCCACCACACTCCGAGGCAGCATATTCCACTGCCGGACAGCCCTGACCGTCAGGAAGTTCTTCCTGAGGTTCAGGTGGAATCTCCTTTCCTGCAGCTTGAATCCATTGCTCCTTGTCCTGGTCTCTGGAGCGGCAGAAAACAAGCCCTCTCCCTCCTCTACATGGCATCCCTTCAAATATTTAAACATGGCTATCATGTCCCCTCTTAACCTTCTCTTCTGCAGACTGAACATACCCAGCTCTCTAAGTCTATCCTCATAGGGCATGGCTTCCAGGCCCTTCACCATTTTGGTCGCCCTTCTCTGGACCTGCTCCAGCTTGACCATGTCCTTCTTGAATTGGGGTGCCCAGAACTGGACACAGTATTCAAGATGAGGTCTAAGCAAAGCAGAGTAGAGTGGTACCAGTACCTCCCTTGATCTAGACACCATACTCCTATTGATGCAGCCGAGAATTGCATTGGCTTTCTTGGCTGCCGCATCACACTGCTGACTCATGTTCAGCTTGTGGTCTATTAGGACTCCTAGATCCCCTTCACACGTACTGCCATCCAGCCAGCCAGGTCAGCTCTGGTTAGTACTTGGATGGGACACTGGCAACAAATACCAGGTCCTCTAAGCTGTATTTCAGAAGAAGGAATTGGGAAAACCACCAGAGTATTCCTTGCTCAAGGAACACGTGGGGTTGCCATAAGTCAACAGGTGACCTGAAGGCACAGAAACACACACTTATCATGAATGACTTCTCAAAAAGCATTTCTCATATTTAAACATTTTTAAAAACACTGTCTTAAGTGTAAATACTTTTGGAGGGTTGTTTTTAGAGGGAGTTAAAATAAGTTAGAGAGCCAGGACGGTGTAATGGTTTCAGCATTGAACAATGACCCTGAAGAGCAGGGTTCGATTCCCCACTCAGCCATAGAAACCCACTGGTGACCTTGGGTATGTCACACACTCTCAGCCCCAGAAAACCCTGTGAGAAGGTCACCTTACAGTCTCCCTAAGTCAGAAATGACTTGAAGGGACACAACAACAATAACAACAACAAAATAAGTGAGTTCAACAGTAATATGAAGATAGTAATTTATTTTTATAATGTGAGGGGGGATTTGCTGGAAAAGAAATCAACACTTTGCGAATTACCCCCATACATAGATTTCTGGGAAGAAGAAAAATGAGATTAAACTGAATAACTTAAAATCCCCTATACTTTACTGACCCAGTGATCAGCAAACAAAGACTGGCTTGTTTGGAAATTTCTGAATAAATTGTGCATAGCTGCTAAAATCTCCCCACCTACATGGTTCACATTAAAATGTCTTCATGACCACGCTTCTCCTTCTTTAAAACTGATACCTGCTCTGTGTTGTACCAAATATAACTAAACTTTTTATTGTTACAGGAAATGTGAGCTCAGTTTCCTTCCTCTCTTTATCTTTACACACAGAAACAAAATAACCTTTTCCCAGTCTACTACATACAAAACAAATGTACTTCTTGAGGCTAATGTTTAAACATTTGATCCATATCCATAATAAACATTATTATGAATTGAAAAATGCATGCAATAAATGAGAACAAAACACCGCTGTACGCTAAAGTTCTAAAAAGAATGGTCAGAATTCAAATAATGGCACAACTAGAACAAAACATAATGCCATCTTGATTACATGAATGTAATTAATTTTGCTGGTTTCTTCTAAACAGCAGGCACAGGTAGCACTAGGACAACAGCATGGCAGGACACTTCTATCATTACCTGCCATGCTATAATTCTACTGAAAATCTATACACACCCCTGCTGCTGTTTGCATTAAGGGCGAAATCCTTATATAAAGCTTCTAAAAGCCTTTTGTACCAATGAATATACAAATAGCAGATTTACGCATGTTGTCATCAGTCAGGAAGATGATAGGAAGTAATGCAGCACTCTCCTTTTCCACATCCTGCAATTCTAAGACTGCTTAACCTGTATAACCTGTAGCTGTTATACGTATGTATGCTGATGTATATGTACCTGCTAATAGTATTCAGACTATTAGCATTATTCCTAGTCTACCGTGCAGTTCCACACAACCAAAAAGACCCAAAACTCATTCTGTCAAATATAAACCCTCCCCCCTCCATGTTACATCAGAAAGTGACAAGTGAAAGTTTGATAACATGCAGAGAAGAGGGGCCCACTTGTGGAATCTTCCCCAAGTTGTTGTTATGTGCCTTCAAGTAGTTTCCAACATATGATGAACCTAAGGCAAACAGAATTTTTTTTAATAAAATTTATTTTAATTAAAAAAAGTTAACACACCTACATAAGCAGTAAGCATACAAGTCTTATCTTCCATTCTCTAAAAATCAACTCCTTCAGAGTAGCAATTTTTTTAAAAAAATTACAGTATGAAGGAAGAGAGTAATGTATAGAACACACGTACAAAGAATTCCCCCTTACTGTCTTTGCTATTTCTCATATAAAGAAGAGCATTATATTGTATTTTAATTGCTTTGACTGTACCATAATCAGTTCTCAGATAATCTTATTTTGAAATTCTTTCTAGTTCATATCTGAACTCTAAAGTCATCTATCAAGTTTATTTTATAGGTAAAGCTTCAATCCAGATCAGAGTAAGTATTTCTGAGATATTTGATTAATGGAACCCAGTAGTTAACAAACTTTTCTATCTGACCTTCTCTCATTAACACTGTCAGTTTATCTATAATCACCATATCCAATCGTTTAAGAATCCATTCATCTCGTAGTGTCAGAAGTGTACTCAACTTCCAATTTTTTGCAAATAATAATCTTGCTACTGCTGTCATATAAAAGAAAATTTTCCCATAATTTTTCTCTAGGTTATCATCAATCATACTTAAAAGATACATTTCTGGTTTCATTTGACAGGTGATATCTAGAATCTTCTCTATCGTCAAGTGAATTGCTTTCCAATGTTTTAATCTGCGACATGACTACCACATATGATAGAAGGAGCCTCTCTCCATAGTGACTTCCAGCATCTGTTATTCCAGGTTTTATACATCTTGGGACAATTTGTCTAGAGAGAGGTACCATCTATAGGTACCACACATCATCAATCTATCTTTACTGTATCTTATATTTTCCTTTATACTTTGATTAGCAGTGTATTTCAATCTTTTACTCCAAGTTTTCTCCCATTGGTCGATTGATCTGACGTCCTATATTTTGAGCCCATTTTACCATTTACATTTTAATTTTCTTCTTCAGTATCTTGTCTTACTAGGACTCTATAGATTTTTGAAATCAGTTTGGTATTCTCCTGTAAGATAGTTGTCTGTAAATCTGAAGTTTTAGATGTAAAGCCATTTAATTTGAATTCAATTTTCCACTTTTCTTTGGAGAAGCCAATGACATGCTAATCCTTCTTTGTGCATTTCTTCTTGGGATTTTATTAACGGAATATTATCTTGGAATTTCATGAAGTCTTTTTAAGTTATCCATTTGTCAAAAAAAGATATTTTCTCTTTTATAAAATGCCTCATTTTATAAAATTTTATACATTTTATAAATTCATTTTATAATTTCTTGGTAAGATTTGTTCAGAAAGAGATTTTCCTTTGATTCTCCCTGATGTGCCCAAAGCTTGCCCAAGGCTACCCAGTGGGTTTCCATGGCCAAGCAGGGATTCAAGCCCTGGTCTCCAGAGTCATAATCCAACTCTCAAACCACTATATCATCCTGGTTCTCATCTACCCCAAGAGCTCCACCTAATCTTGAGCCTACACTATTAAATCAATCAGTGAGTGACTACTAATCATGGTAGCTCTTAACCAACTTCAGTGTTTAGGAACAAACAGACACCACTATATTCTCTGCTTCGTTAAAGTATTCTGCTGGGCAGGATTATATGGATGTAAGTGTTTTATTCATTACTTGAAGCATTTAAATTCAAGTAGCTATTTCCAGGTGACAGTTGTGTGGAGCCAAAATGCAGCAAGGTTCTTCTTCTTTCTCTCTCTTTGTAGGCTGCTGGAAACAATTTGGTACCCTCGTCCCAAAATATTAATGGCATTAAAAGTATCATACCTGAAGCCACCAGAATACAACTCCTCTTGGAAACTAAGCCGACTCTGGGCTGCTTAGTACTTGAAAGGGAGACCACCAGAGAATACCAAGTGCTGTAGGCTATATTTAGAGGAAGCAATGGCAAACCTACTCTGAATAAATCTTGCCATGAAAACCCTATGATAGGGTCACCTTACATTGGTGTCAACTCTAAGGCACATAATGATAACAAAAACAACAATCAACACTTTCCACTGGACTCAGGTGTGAATAGGTAGCCAGAATAGTTAGTATAAAATCGGAATACTTTGCTTGGAACACCTTGCCCCACCAAAGCATCTAGACAACTGAATTCTGCACCAATTAAGGACCATGTTTATAAAGACAGACTGTTTTTAACGAGCTTTTTGGTTACTAAGTTCTTCAGGAGAGGCCATCTCAAGGATACCACTTCCTGAGGAGGTCTGCTAGATAGGCATGCAGGAGAGGACTTTCTCTTATGTTGCTCCCAGATAGTGGAATGCACCTCCCTTCTGCCTCCCTCCCACTCTTGCTTTCACAGATAGTAGAGAATAACTCACCAAGCTGGGAACTTGATCATTCATAGAAAGTTTGGCCATATTAAGTACTAGATGAATAAACTTCCCTACCCACCCATTCATGGTTTCCACAACTTTCCAGAAGGTTACAGTCATGCTGCAAAAAGAGTTTATTGTAATACACTTTAATTATATTTTTGATACAAAAAGGAATTAATTTCAAGTAACAAGTTCCTTCAAAGTTCTGCTCAAATGGTAACAAAAGTTGATGTGAGGTCCAGAAATGGTAACATCACATACACACCCACTCCTTTGCCGCTAGGGTGGCAAAGGATATTTCCATCACATATTTAGGTCAAAGACCATCGTGGAATTGATCTAAATAATAGGGATCATAGATTACTACACTGAATAAAGATGAAACCACAACAGAAAAGGTAGATAAGGTAAATTTGCACTAGAATTCCTCATATACCTCTTACCTAACCTTTCTTCACCCTTTCTGACAGCTTAAATCATTGGTCACTTCAGATACGGTCATAGGGAGAAGATGAAATTGTAACAGTAAACAGATAGTGGCTATTGACTACAAGAGTGGAGGCAGCTCTAGGAAAACATGTTCTGACGTTGCTATTTGGTCAAAGTTTAAAATGAGGGGAACAAGAATGACAGCCCCGCTCTTGCCTTGGCTCAGGGACCAGCTCCCTGAACTTGCTTCTTTACAAGAACAGACCACCCCAGATGGCTGGTCTCTGGAACTATGGAAGCTATTTTCAAGAAATAAAGGTTGCTCCCCATCTCCTAGTTTTCAAACAAAACAAAACCTGTTCCCTACGTCTTAACAGCAATGTTTTCTGAACAGGTAATGGCGCAATAGAAAGTAAAATCTTCTCTTATTGACAGCCTTCTTCCTTTGATAATCGTAAGGAAAAGCTGCCACAAAATAACCAGGGAATGGGGCAACACAGCTGGCATATGCATGAAGTACAGTTTTCCTCCCTTTATCACACTGTAATGTAGCCATCTGCAGAGAGGAATTATACCTGAAACCAACAGGTGAGGCAACAGTGAAACCCCAATCATCAGATGGTCCCCTCCTCAGTTATGAAAGGAACTGGTTCTTCAGTGACATCTGCCACTTCAGCAAACTGTGACACCTAGAGATGAAGCATCACATATATACGCAGGGCTCCTGTGTGACCTCTTGCTTCCTATTAGTCTCTCTTCCTTCCTGCATCCATCTTGTCATGGACCTGTATACTATTTGTCATCAGAGCATGTATCACTGGTGTGCTTGGTCCTAGTTTCTTGCTCAATAATTCATTATTTATCTATTTCTTCAACCAAAGTGGAAGGAAAATTTAAAATGTCAGTTTCATACACTTAATAACTGGAACTTGTTTATGTAAATCAGTAGAATGCCTCAAAGGATTTGCCAAAATGTTGTACAACAACAGATTATAGCAGGGCATTATAGTGAGCAACGAAAGAACAGGCAAAGAAGCTCCTGTTGTTCCCTGAATTCAGGTCACCAGGATGATCTCAACAAGACTGAAAAAAAAAATAGTTAGCTATTCGGCATTCTTGGTATAGCCCAATACTACTGTTTAGAGGCTTCTGTTCCAATACATATGGTATAAATTGCTGCTATGGCAACAAACAGAATCCCCAAACTTTGTATCTTCTGATTTACATAACTCAGCTGAATGGATTATCAAACGTCACAAACAGGCAGAATGAGATGTTAGTAAAAGTTAGCAGCCTCCCACGTAACTTCTTTTCCATACTGAATGTTTGTGCAAGACATACACAGCAACTGGAATCTATTATCTCCTCTTCCTTTCTGCAAAACTGTGCCCACGTTCCCTTTCATTCCAGGCAGCAATGAGAAAGCTAGTGGGAATGCGTTAACCCACCATTAGGAAGCCCTTCAAAAATCTAACTGAATTGGCACTAACTCTGAAAGGGGAAACAATTTTTTTAAATTTTTAAATTCAATAAAATTTAAATTCATGCTTAAATTTGCATTATACAAAAAGCCTTACCAAAACAAAAGTGAAAAACACCACCCATTATTTCCCTTCTCTGCTCCCTTCTCATTGCTTATGAGTTTTGGACACAGGGGAAAAAACTGAATGAAATTTTGAAAACACTTGCCCCAAATACCAAAAATCCATCTTTTCCTTTTCTTTTCCCCTGCTTTATAATCCCACCTTCATATGCCTCAATTTTGGCCAATTTTAGAGCAATCCTCCTCCGAAAAGGCACTTTAAGTCAACATATATGTGGGACCAACAGTACAGAAAGAGGAGAATAGGAGTAATTAATCTCAGAGGAAGGACCTGGGAAGAAAAAGTTTAAATCCCCCACGCTGCCCAGAACTTTGAAACATGATCTTCAAATCAGCACTATGAGACTGCTAATAAGCAGAATAAAAATCATGAGAAATTGTAACCACATATCTCCCACGTCACATCCAGTTTGGCCTAAGACTGCATGGATTATTTCTGAAGAACTGAGTTCGCACTTGATTCCTGATAAAAGTGAGTGCGAGTACATTTTTATATCTTTATGACAGAAATTCAACACGTGAAAATTTTCCCTTCAACTTGTCCCCTTCAGCTCTGGGCAGGGAAAACCTTTACCTTAAGAAACTGTTCCTGCTTAGAATCTGTTGTAAGTAAAGGAACTCTGAGGAAAAAGGTGTCAGCCACAGTGGGAAAAAAATTCTTCCATCAATTTTTTTGAACAAACGGTCTGAGGCCATTTCCGCACTACACTCTTATAGTTTGATTATTCCACTTTCAACATCCTATGGAAGCCTGGGGTTTACAGTCTAGGGAGGGGCTAGCCACCCCCCCAACTGCAAACCCGAGGCTTCTATAGGATGTTGAAAGTGGAATAATCGCACTATAAGAGTGTAGTGCGGAAATGGTCATAGATGCAAATTCACTTCCCAACTGCTAGTTTTAATATTTAGCACCTCACCATAATTACAAGTCTGATAAATGGTTATAGGACAGTTGGTTAACATGGTTTTTGCTAGACACACTCATCTCAGATTTTCATTTCCTGATGAAGCTCGAGTAATAACCACCTAAAGCTTACAGCCAAGTGACACACAGCTGGAAACCGATATTATCTCTTGTGGGTTTTTTTTAAAACTTGAAAGAAACCAACAGTGAGGATGAAGTTGGATCAGGCTTGCAATTATGAGGGTGTTCAATCCTGGTCTACACACTAAGAACCTCATCTAAATAGCTGTCTGAATATGCTTTTGGTGACTCAACTCGATAGGAAAGAAATTGAGCTTCAGACTTTGAACATAAGTTTTGAAGATATCTACTGCTGCCAGCTATCTATCAAAATGATTTCACATATAAGGTTACTACTTTTTTATATAGTTTTTCTTCTGTGCCACCAGTGATTTGACACAGAATTTTAGTAGCAGAAGCTTCTTCCATCATTATTCTACATTCCAAGTAATGTCATCTACTCAACCGCTGCTTGCTAGGCTGCAAGTGTTTTTTAAAAAAAACTACCCTGTCACAACCCGTTCTCATGGAATCTTTAGCTTCCTAGATTCCATTTGTGAAATAGTCAATTAAAAACTCTAAACATGACACAATCAGGCACATCTCCTTCATGTCTGTCCCTTGGCTGCTGGTGAGAAACTCTTCACCAGCTTCCAATTGCTGCTGCTCTGGCCATGGGCAGAGGAGAGAGCAGGCAGGCACACCTCCATATGTTGGGATTTATTTGCTGCTGACCCTAATTTTTCCTCTTCTCCTTGCTCATACTTTTACCCTTGGGTATCATACATTATTTAGATTGGAAGCCCAAGGGCAGGGACTATCAAATTAACTATTTGTAATCTGCTCCAGCGTGAACCTTTTTGGCAAACTGCTTCAGTGAATAGACAAACATAACAAAGTTTTATTCTGTCCCCACAAAATGCAGATGGAGTTCATTAGGTTGCTTCTTAAAGTGGTTGATAAGATGAAAAACAAAGTAGTGATGGAAAGGAAGAGCTTCTAACACCCAAATTCAGTTTAATAGCTCTAAATGGCAGAAATTAAATCAAGAAAATGTTTGGGGGTGCTCTTAATAAATCAAATCAGCGTGATTTGAAAGAGACCAAATCGAAAGGAGAACCCACTGTTGCCAGAGACTCTGTAATTCAAGTACTGAATTAACAGTGGCTACTTCCTGATAAAGCATGTCTGATTGTTGCCTCTCTCCTTCTGAATCTTTCAAGACTGCAGAATAGGAATCAGTATAATAACCAAGGTTATATATAATAAGCATTCAAAGTATATGCAAGAGAAATATAAGAGAACTTTACATTTTAGTATTTAAAGACACACAGTGATTTTTCTTACTTCCTTGGTAGTTTATTCAGATTACAATCACCTGTCACATCCATTTTATTCCATCTTGCTCCATGGCCTATACCACTACTTCCCATGATTCAACTCACCTGTGCTCCAAAGAGTCTGCATCACTCTTCCCATGGGTATTCTGTTTTGAGCTATGTACCTTTTCACAAGAACTTGTTATTTACACCCCCTCTTCTACCATGCTTGTTTACAGCTATTTTTACACCAGCATTCTGTTTACTACTAGATAACAAGCATCATCAAGAAAGGAATATCTCAGCACACATAGGAGTTTGGGTTATCAGCCTAGAGGTGGACCAGTTTTGCTGAAAGCCAAATCCGGTGCTTTGTTCCTCAAAAAGCTTTTTTATACCCCCTCTAGCCCCCATTTGGCCAATTACCTAAAAGATCTCAACTCCTACCTATTTATCTCATCCAATCAAAACAGAGATCTTAGCCATAACCACATCTGTGTACCAGTAGGAGTCTTTGGCTGCCTGCCATTCCAATGGCCTCACTCAGTGCACCTGAGAGGAGGGTTATTCTCAGTCAAATCTATTGGACGTCCTCTCACCCTGATTACAATTGAGCAGGCATATTGCCTGGCATCAGGCTGGCACTAGGCCGGTATGCAATCAGGTTTTTTATAAGCGGTCTTTTATCTTCATCCTCTATCAAGCTTTGAAGCTTATCTTTATTTATAATTACAATCGCCTTCTCTCATATAATCCACTCTTTAAATTTAGGTCTTCTGTCAGCCAGGACTAGGCTGGCAACTGTAAACAGAAGACTTTTTCTACAACCGCCCCCAAATTGTGGAATGACCTGACAGATGAGATTCAACAGCTGGATACGCTGTCTAAGTTTAAAACAGCATTAAAGACCAACGTCCTCTGGCAGACCTGCCCAGATGGTTTTTAAATTACAAGTTTTTAAATTATGAATTGTTTTTAATAGGTATGCTATTTAAACTGATGTTAATGCTCTTTTAACGGATTATGTATTTTTCATTGGTGTTCCTGGTTTTAACTGTGTTACATGTCTATTTGTTGCTGCATTTTAAGCTGCTGTTGCCTGTCTCAATCCATAGGGAGAGGCGGTAAGAAATAAATATTACTATTGCATGTCCATTGTTTCCTTGAATATTCAATTTGTGCTTGGAATACTTAGCTATTAGACAAAATTCCAGGATTAATGGATTTGAGTATGTCAGTTTAGAATGTAAAAATGTTCTTTTTGCAGATAATCTTTTGTCGTTCACTTCAAAGCCCCAACAGCTGATCCTTGTTTTGAAGCAACTGATTAATAATTTTGGTAAAATATCTGGGTATTCAATTAACTGACCCAAGTCAAAAATACTGCCAGTGGGAGGCAAGACAGATTCTAGTGTATTTAAAGCATAGCAGTTTCAATATTGTCCAAATTCATTACTTAATTATCCCTAGGGATTTATCTCACTTGGTTAGTTTTAATCTAACTGAGCTGATAAATGACACTGCATAAGATTAAGAGAGATGGGCAGGCTTAAAGATGAGCCTGTGGGTAAGGTAAACACGGTTAAAATGAATGTTATACCAAGCATTCTTTATGTAATTCCTGGAATTCATCTACTTATACCATGCAAATATTTTCAAAACCTAAATGAATTTTTCAGGAGATTTTTGGGAGGCTCATCTCACTCCAATTAAAAGGATGCAAATTCCTGGCCAAGAGGGAGGGTGCAGCTTTTCAGAGGTTCTTACATACCATTGGGCATATCCATTATCTTGAATTAAATTTAATCTTTAATTAAATCTTGAATTAAATTTTGGACCTATCTACGTAAAGCAAGTAATTCACCATGGTCAGCCTTGAAGCCTTCATTTTTGCCATCTCTATTCAAATGGACAGTACTTGGTTCTCATTTTATTTAAAAAATGGAGGTTCATCATTTAGAACTGCATGGCAAATATTGTCTCATCAGTTGCGATCTGACCCACAGGCATGCCAAATTGACTTCGTAGGGGAATCCGCATTTGAAAATTGGAAAGAACCAATTTAATGAAAGGTATAAGCTGATAATGGGATTGTTACCTTAAATCAAATATTTGATGATGATAATTAGTTTTTGATCTCTTTGGTTTTAGAATAGCAGCTTAAACTATCTCTACCACCTAAATGGCCATAGTGACAATGGAAACTTTGTTACTATCCAGATTTGGCCTTGCAGCTTTAAGTGCATCTGTTATATAATATTATATAATATTATATAATATTAGAGACATTTGAGGCCAACCAACTATACCAACTAAAATACACACACACACACACACACACACACATATATAAATTCCTGTTATCTATAAATAAATATGACATGAAAGTTTCACAGTAACAATGGAATAGGGAATTGGAATATCTAGTTCTGACTAATCGATAGCCATCGATTTTAACATTTATAACTAGTATGGCTCTAGATCTCCAACTACATCTTATACAGCAGAAATTCCTCTTTGGCATATGTTGGTCACCACATCTATTCAAGAAAGGGCTTTCTAAATCAACAAATTGTTAGAGATGTCATACTGCTAATGCTTCTCTAACATATAAGTTTTGGAGTTATCGCATAATAGCTACATTTTGGGAATGCTGGAAAGTTTCTTGATATTCAGGGACATGTATATTCTTTTGAATTATTTACTGGTTTCTTGGAAATTAACAAATGGCCAATGGAAATGGATTCTTTGTGACCTTTTGACTGCTAAAAGATTGATACTTTACAACTGGAAAGATATTTTTTCTCTACCTGTGATCCAATGGCTAGATGATCTAACAACACTTGAAATATTATTTGAAGGAACTATGTATAGATGAAATTTACAAATGGACTTATATTTGGACATTTGGTCAGTTTGTATAAAAACTGACAACTAATGTGGTTATTTTTCCTCCTTTTGTGTTTCTGTTTTCCTCCTTTGATTATAATGGAGCATTATTGTATGGAATCGAGATCCCTTTTGAATATAAATAAAAAAATTATTAAAACTATAGTTGTTGATGATATTATGTTGGCTACTGGCCCAGAGTTAGCATGTGTCTATTTTCATAATATGCTACCACCTAATACACAGGTATTACAGCTTCAGGAACTTTAATCAGGCAAACAGAACTCCAAAAATTAGCCCAGCCTGTTATACCATGTGTATCCTACTCTGTCCTGAGATTTCAAGGAGGGTAACATTAAACAAATAAAGCTGAAATAAAGCTACTACATTCTAAATTCTACATTCTAAACAGTGTTATGCCCTAGCTATTGAAACTGTGGTCAACATTGCAAGACCAAGCAGCCAACAGAAATTAGGCCCCTAAAGATTTAGCGGTGTTGTTAATATTCTGGATTCTAGCTGGAATGGATTTTACAATACATGGTCTTGCTAGTTCATAATGACACAGTTTGAAATCAGGTGATTTAATGCATGTTCTGCACAGGTCATTAAAAAAACTACTGGATCATTTACTAAAGTAGCATATTGCTTCAAGGTCAAAGTTCAGTTTCACAGTAAAGCCTTAAGAGAGACAAGTAGATGTGACACTATTAGGATCTATGCTATGGGAAGGATACAGTGAAGGAAATGTCCCCAGCAGACCAAAATGAGTCAGACTGCAGTCCCACAGCCACTTACCTGAAATCAAGTACTATTGAAATCAACTGAACCTCTAAATAGACATGAACAGAGATGCACTGTAAGTTTCTAAAAATTGGATATTTTTAAAGATACATAACAGATTATAATATTATTCCAAATTTTGTTTGCCACATCGCAGTGTAGCCTTGCGTATAAAATACCCTGAAGCAAGCCTCACTGTATTCTGTGTGATCTATTCTCAGTTAAGTACACATATTACAGCCTTGTTGAAAAGCAGAAATGAGGAAAAGCATGAACCAAAATAGACTTTGGGGTGAACATTTCTATGCTTTAGACATTTAATGCTGTACTTTATCTACATTCACATAGTTAAAGTTATACTCAGATAGAAAGAGCAAGAAAGAGTCCTGTAGATGTATTTACACTTATTATCTTCAAAAGCATTGGCAAATTAAATGTTATTTATATGTCCCTCAGGTTTCTTGGGCTAGAAAAGTTTTATTTCCTTTGACCGACAAAAATAGTTTGGAACTACAGAGCTGGACCAAGTCAAGTAGAAGGTATCTTCCATCCTCATCACAAAGAGGAGACAGTATACCTGAAGATGCTTTTCCAACTCTGAACAACTTCAAGAAACACAACTTTTGTATCTGAGGTTTCTATTTCTTCTCACCAATTTCTGCATTAACACATGACCACAAGTGAACAGTCATTTGAATGGATTATTACAATTACATAGACATTTAAACCATATCCTCTACAGAAAGTACATAGTGCATTTTTAATATTACATGGGAATTTTCTCTTATCCTGAAAAGAAAAAAAAAAGAGTGAGAACCAAGCTTTATATTCTGAGAAAAGAAAAGGGGGGCAGGGGATTTACTGAAAGCTAGGAGATGAGTCACTTCATGGCTTATAAAAAAAAGTCTCAGGCTTGTACGGGGCTAATTTTCTTTGCCTAACTTCTGTCGCAAGGATGCACAGCACAGCATCAAGCAGAGTAGCTGATTCCAGCAACTTCTAGGTCTCTGTTAAAGTCTCTTTGTATTTGTGAGTTTTCATGTTCTCACTCTCTCCCCCTCCCATAAGAAAGAGAGGGGAGACAAACCTCCACATCGCATACTTTTTGATTAGCCTGAGATGAAACAAAAGGAAGTCTGTGGCCTCTGGGCTGACTGCTTACAACTCTGTGGGAACAGCCTTCAACAACCAGGTAAGAGCATTGATGTTTCGTTAACCTTTTTAAAAAGAAAAAAAATGGTGAAATTGTAATATGCAGTGAACTATAGAACAGGTTGAAGAACAAGTCACAGGAAAGGAGCAGAGATTAAAATTCTCCACTTCTTTCCAGATAAGCACTAATACTCTTAAAGCTATATGAACACTCAAGGAGGTACATAGGACCGGTGGAAAATTTAAAGCAAGAGAATCTTGTTAAAAGTAGAAATGATTAGAAACCTCAGCAGTTTCCCTGGTGCTTAAATGTTAGGTTTACACCTACACATGTGGGTATGTCAACAGCATCATACAACATATCTTACTCCTTTTAAGGACAATATTACAAGTTTTGCTTGGTTTGCTGCCATTTAGGCTCAAGACTCTTACCTAAGAGCACACTCTACTTAGAGATCACAGAAATTAATTTGACTTGAATTGGGATTTGAGACTTAATTACTAGGATTTGAAAACAACTTCTCCCAGTGATTTTTATAAGACTTGAGGACAATCCTCCTTACAGCTATTGTGCTCAACCACTTCTAGACATTTCTTTTTCAAAAAAATGCACCTTTAAAATTGCACCTATTTAGAATATGTATTTATACCTCAAAACTTTACAAAAATGTCACTTAGATTGCTTTAAAACCAGATAGCTACAGAAATATGTTACAACTATTAAAATACAAGTTTTGAGTCTCTTTTTAAACATGCATCTACCTTAAGGTATTGAAGTTATATCTAAAAGTTTCCTTCAGCCACTAGAATAGGCATAGCTGGTGGAACAACCCTCCCATGTGGCCCCTATTAGTCCCCTAGCTTTGGGAGGCTCTCTACTGTAGATCTGCAGGGGGCACATAGGAAGCTGCAGGGGAAGGTGAGAAAGAGAGGTAGAAATCATGCAACCCTCCAGATGTTGTTGTGCTGACGTTCTCAGCATCGCTCACAACTGATTATAATGGTTAGGGCAGCTGGGAATTGCTGTCTAACAGCCTCTGGAGAACCACATCCCCACCCTTGAGATAAAAGAATATGTCAGTTCCCTGGGTCGTACTGTATTGGATTTACCTAGCCTAAGGGTTCTTTCACACTGCATGATTATAGCACTATGATTCCACTTTAACTGTCATAGCTACATCCTATGGAGCCCTGGTATTGGCAGTTTAGGGAGGGGCATTTAGAATTCTCAGCCAGAGAGCTCTGGTGTCTACCCAAACTACAAAGCCCAGGACTCCACAAGATACAACCATAACAGTTAGTATAATCATAGTGCTGCAATTATGCAATACGAAAGGGCCCTAAGTGATGTTGTATAGCTGTAGATAAAGATCCTCTATGATCCTGGAAGCTAAGCAGGTGAGTCCTAGTTAGTACTTGGATGGGAGACAACCAGTAAATAGCAGGTTCTGTAGGCTATATTTCAGAGGAAGGAACTGGCAAAACCACTTCTGAACATTCCCTGCCTAAGAAAATCTTATGGAATGCATAGGGTCACCATAAGCCAACAGGCAACTTGAAAAAACATAGTCACACACGGAGAGAGATGGGTGATGCTAACATGGATTTCAAAAATTCCCCAGAACCAGGGGGCAGTAGGGAGAGTGATAGATAATTAGGCAAAACTGGACTACCAAAAGTCCTGTGCTATTGAATCTCATTCCCAGGAATTATCAAAAATATACTAAATAATCAAGTGTAAAAAAAGATCAAGTAGCAGCTGCAACTTATACTGTGCACAAATACACAGGTTTAAAGTTTATTGAACATATGGAGGGAACTTCTAAACTGATGTTGTGCTTGTAAGAGTTCATCACTAACACAGGTTTAATGAAAATATTGGGAGAAGTAATTTGTCCTCCCCTATCAACTTCTTCTTGTGGCTTTCTCAGTAGGCTTCCCCCAAATCTGCTTGATTTAAACTATGAGAGGTGAGGTACCTGAAAATCAAGATGCCCCAAAATCATTCAACAACACAGCAGTTTACACTTGGCCATATATTTAAAATCCCCCCCCCCCAAAAAAAAAATGGAAAGGGAATATTAGACAAAAATACAGAAAATCTTTCTGTTTTAAATAGGCAATATTTTTGGCTGAAAATTCAGTAGTGCAGTCCACCAAGGGAGTTTGAGCACAAAAACTGGCCTGTCATGTGGTTGGCCGTCTCTGCTGTATGTGCTTAAGAAAAACATTGTTTCTCCAAAGAATTAGTAATCCTACTATGCCAATACGAAGACTAGGTTGAATATTTTCCTCAGTCACACTAACTTTTGTGAGCAAGGTTTTATTCCTCCCTGAAGCAGCATGCATGTATACTGCCGTCTAGAGGGGTACACCTGAGGAACAATTTTAAGCCTAGATCCTACAGAATATAATCAACTAGCCCCTTATACTTTAGCTAAAGACTAATTTCCTCTCAGTTGCACACTTGAGATGGAATTCAGACCATGCCAATTAATTACCCCACAACCAAGTTATTTGCCCCCATATCCCACTGAAATCATTAGGGTAAGTGGCTCATGGCTATATAAATTCCATTCATATCAGTAGGTCTGAGGGAGAATCACACCACTTAAAGATCAATCTCAGGCATCATTTTTATAGAAAAATCAGACACTGACATGGTCACTCTCTGGATGTGTGTATATTCTCAACATATACTGTGTGTATATTCTTAGCATAAACTGCAAAACTGGTTTTAACTAACAGTCATAACTGAAAGAGATTAAACTGTGTAATTTCCTCAGCAGTATGAAACATCACAATGGGAAGCCACATCAGTGGCCCTACTATTGCCCCCACCCACATTCTACAGATGACTGTCTTTCTGTGGAATAATCATACACATTTGAAGACATCTTGTTTTTCTGATATGAGTCCAGATCATTTCCTTTTTCTGAGACAGTGAATCACAGTGTGTATGTGGGTATGTGGGATGAGGACCATGCATTCTACCTGAAGAAAACATATTACTTTTGTTTTCTACTTGAGAGGAAACGTGAGGCAGAGTCATTGGTATATGGAGACAGGGAAGAAGAAAAAATTGTTTCTTGTGCTTACCCAGGGCAGGAGTAACTTAGAATCTGTACTGTGACTTCACAGTATTATTCTGTTCTCACTTCAATTGCTGTATTGTACCACAAGCATTTGTTTACAGAAGGCCATGCTCCTCACACTCTCTCAGGGCTGCTTCTGGGCCTCTGCATCTGTTGCCATGTGACTAAGTTTGGGTGGTTTAATTTAGAAAAAAAGGAAGAGGTAATTTCCATTTATCACTTAAATTAACTTACCACATCTTAACATGACATTCACTTCCTCATGCTCCTCAGTTATGAATTAAGAGAGCTTTGAAAAAAGGTGCAGTCTCATTCACTTCCCTAAACAGAAACATCTGAAAACAAATTTTACCTCAAACTAAATTTGTGAAGAGCATGAACTGCACCTGACAACAGTACAAGGGCAGATTACAAGCCAGAAGATCATATGAAAAAAAAAATCTATGAATCATATATAAAAAAAATCTAGATAGGTTTGAGGACAAGTTAGTCCAGCTTTGTACAATTGAGTTTGAAACCTGAGTAAACATCAGAAATGGGTTAGGTAATGGTGCTGGTGAAAAAGAAATGCCTGCCTTCTTCAGGCCATGCCACCCTACTTGAAATACTGATTTCATTTTGACTGCAAGATGCAGATGTACATGCAGATGTAGGGCTTATAATATGGATATGGAAAATCCAGTTTCAAATTCTCATGAACAATAACACCCACTGTGTTGCAAGTCTACAGCTTTCTTTCAACCTCCTTGGAAGGAGAATACAAATGTGACAAAACAATTGTATTAGTGAAAACATTCATGTTACCAAGGAGAAAATGAAAACCTCTTTAATCTTAATTCTACATTTTTGCAGATCACTGTTGAATTTCTAATACAAGAACCTACAAGAGACCTTTTTAAACCCTCAGTCAATATTTTTTAAGCAGTTTAATATCTTCTTTTTTTTTCTACAGACTTTCTGTGCAATACAATCCTATATAGTTGTATCCCAAAGTAACTACCAATCAATTCCACAGGACTTACTATTAAGTAAGAATATACAATCAGCCTTTCATATCCATGGATTCTGTATACACAGATTCAACCACAAGTTGAAAATGTTAAAAAAAAAATCCAAGGAGCAAACTTTGATCTTGCCATTTTAAATAAGGAACACCACTTTACTGCACCATTGTACATAATGGGACTTGAGCATTCACAAATTTTGGTATCTACAAGGGATCCTGTAACCAAACCCTAGCAGATACTGAGGGTCCACTGTACAGGATTGCATCCTCTGATGTTTAATTCCATTAAAATAATTATTTTTCATAAATTCCAATACACAAAACACCAAGAAAATAAACATTAACAATTTATTTCCCATGATGAGATTCTTCAAAGAACAGTATTTTCCTCCCCCCCTCTGCAACCTCAGCCTTCACTTTGTTCCAGAGACTTCCTGAAGTCTGAGGGCATGCAGGGATTAGCAGCGGGAAGAAAAATCACTACCTCCTTATTCTGCTGCTGTGGGGTGTACTACCTAAGAGCACACTTCATAAAGCCGCATTTTATAAAGGTTGAAGAACATTTTTCCTCCTGCCAGAATACATTCATTCTCTAATGCCTAAAGTTCATTGTTCTTTCTATATTACAGGAAAATCAAAGAAAAGATTCCAGTGGCTTTACTTGGTGGATCTACACGCCAGGATTTCATCTACAGACCACACGTTGTTAATGCTAATCGTGATAGGGGTTTTTATCTCTGACTGACTCCTACATGTTAGCATTAAGAATGTGTAGTGCTTATTCCCAGAACTGACATGGAAAATACCTGCCACTATGTGGGAGGAAAGCAAAGAGCACAAAATGTGTCACTATGATGCAGGGAAATCAGCTGTCACAGAATTGCCTCATGCAGAGGTCTGATTGCCACAGCAGATTAGTTTTCCTCTAACAAAATTAAGTCACTTCATCAATAAATCTTCATTAGAACAACTGACAAACTTGAATGTCACTTACTGCTCCTCTTAATCTGATCAAGTGTGGGTTTTCTTTTTCAAGACATGTTAATCAAGCATCTGCCTGATCATCTGAAGGCCATTACTGGCACCAAAACAAACAGAGACCAAACAAATTTCCTGCCATATTTCCACAGCACTCTAAGAGAACCACTGCATAAGAAGCTGACTGCATGAAGTGCATGAGAGACCACCTGGTCTGCTTCCATTTTGATGTGGTCAAATGAGGGACAAAGAGTTTACTTGAGAGCTAAAGAAACTAGGCCAGGTTATTCACATAGCCACAGTACAGCCATAGCTACAGCACTCATAATAAGGCACTCAATTTGTTTTAGTTTGGGTTACTATTACTTTTGGTCTGTATTTGTCCATACAAATCTACTAAAGCTCTAGCTAAGAGCTCAGACTGCATCTGGTATCACTGAGACTGCTTATAACCATTCCATCCCAGATAAAGTAACATCCACAACAGACAATATAGCTTGTAAGAACCCTCAAAAGCCACACTAGAAATCAGGTTCTATGCACTGCACTAGCTAATACTGAAGGTGTAGCACAAGCTATATTTTGGACAGGCATAGCAAGAGAATATGATCATGAAAGCCCTGTAGTTTCCAGACTCTATCTATATTTATTTACTCACAGGGATCAACCAAAAGAAGAGAAAGTTTACTCTCAAAAGGTAAGAAAATCGGGACTCAGGTTCAATTCAGAGTAAGTCAAAGGACTCAGCACAGATGTCCTCAGATGGAGGAGAAGAACTGGCAGATGCAAACAAAGCACAATACAATCAGAAACATTTGTGATCCATGTGCTTAATTGGATATATAAAGACCTTCTCCCCCAAAATAGAGGATGGCAACAGAGAAAAAGAGTAAACAAGAATCAATAACATATCTACTGCACACATCTAGATTACAAAACAAGATACTATCTTAAGACTTGATTGTATGAAAGTGCTTCCAAAAATAGCAGAATACAGAATATTCTAGTTATTACAGTCAAGGACAACAATCTTAGGTTTTGTGAACCAGACTGTCCCTACAACATGAGAGTAAGGCCTTTATACTAATACCTTCTCATTCCTCTTGCTTCTCACTTGCTATTTTTTCCATATTATGCATGAAATAAATGAAGAAAATGCATAATTTTAAACAATCCTGGAACTAACTAATGCAAACATAAGCAGCTTCTCTCAATTTACACAGATCTTGTGTTTTCTGAACTCTATGAAAATCAAACTGAAAGCACAAAATTGGAATCTACAGCCTTTTCAGACACCTTTCTAAGCAATACATTTGCATTATTCAAGTATTTAAAACTACTCACTGAGATAGAAACTATAGTTATGAACAGTGGATGCCTCTGTTATGCTGAATCCATTTTAAGTTGTTTAAGCAGGAAAGAGTAGAGTTTTTTCTTAAGTATCACATATTTCAAAAGTTCAACCCACCCTCCAAAAAGAAGTCAGCTTTTCCTATTCCACTGATGTAATGTTTCCAGAAATTTTATACCTCTATATTCATCTCCCATAGTCTTAAGTCCCAGCAGCCAGAAAGCCCCACAGTCCCACAACTATGCAAAAAGCACAGGAAGATTTCAGATGCTGAAAACAGTCTCAACAGAAGGGGACTAGGGTATTTAACAGTGGTACTTTGTCTCAACAAGTCACTAGATATCAAATTCAATCCCACAAGTAGCCAAATTTCCATACTAAAGAGGGCTAGGTAGCTTGATAACTATATCTCTGTGCTGTCCAGGGAAGCAGGGGACAGCACAGTTCAGTGACAAAGTACATGCTTTACATACAGAAGATCCCAGATCCAATCCCTGGCTTCTCTTGCTAATGGTACTGCCAGTCAATGTCAACAATACTGCTTTAGAAAGCTTAATGGTCTGACTTGGTACAAGGCAATTTCCTAGGCCCATAAATACTGTAAGCATCTGGTAACACATGAGGAGATGCTATAAGACTACAAGGTAACAAACACGATGGGTAATTATCTAACAAAAATGTAGAGAAGGCTCGGAAAGGAATCCAAAATGAACTTTTTTTTTTTGACAAGTCAAAGTTAGTCCAAGGCTGTTCTGTATTGATTTTGACCAGGATGTGGAAAGTGTGGTCCCTGGGTTGCAGGTATCCAAGAGCAGGAAGCAATTTAACCATATTTTAGGATCAGAGATTGCCTTTTATTATTCCAAGCTAGAATAACTTCTGGTTCACTTCCTAATTTGCAAAAGGCTTAAAACTGCCCAGGAGGGGGAATCAAAACATGGCAAATCACTCCACAACCCCTATTTTTTTAAAAAAATAAAGACAGATAGCCCTCTCAACATTTTATAGTTCCCCGTATGATTTAAACCACACAGGTTGTCACTGCTGGTTTCTTCTGTCATACTGAGATTTAGTCTAATTCCAGGACACCAAAGACTACATCAGGCAACTCAGTCTGCCAGTCCTGCATCAGAGAAATCTTGTATTGTTTACTGAACTATCATCTGCTTCTCCATCTGGCAATGCATCCCAAAGTTCAGAGACTCCTACAAGGAAATTGAGTTGATGGCCAGTGATATATAAGAACAGAGGAGGGAGAGAATGATCTAAGTTGGGGTCACAATTTTTCCAACCATATGGCACAGCAGGGTTGCCAGGGGCCACTTGCACATGCAGCAAGAGGACTTGTCCACACTCAACAATCCTATACAAAATCAGCGAGGATGGGAATTTTTTGTTAGGGTCACTGAGGACAGGATGGCTGAATCTACACCCACACATAGACTATGACTGTACTGATTTTCCTTATATAGAATTCTGAGTCACAAAATTATAAGGTCAGAGCTTGCCTGATTTTATGCCACTCTTGCAGCCATTCTTTCATAGCCATGTTCAAAGGTTTTTCATCCTCCAGACCTTGGTATTACCAAAAACCATGGACACACAACTTCTTCTTGTTCTTCACATCTGAGTTTGTGAAGGTTTGTGAAGCTTTGTTTAAAATATTTCTTGGGGGAAATTATCTGAACAATGAAGCAATAGTTTAAAAAAATCTCAGTTTAATTAGGTATTTTTTCCCAGGTGCAAATTGGAAGTACTTAGATTGATTCACTACTTGAGATGTCATTTTTTTCTCTTTCTTCTTTTCTGCTATTTTCACTGACCTGTAAAACATGAGAAATATTTTACTTGAAATGCATACTGTCTCCCAGCCTCAAATGCATTCCCATAAGGTTTCTTCCTTCATTTAAACAGATAAATGCATGTAAAAACACATAAGCTATGTGTTTAAATTAATCAATCTGTTAATTATCAGCTCATCTATTCTCAACATGAAAAATTAGTCTGTGACTTCTCACAGAGATTTGTAAATGACAAAACTGTAGTATTTAATGGCAGAATTGCAATGCTTCTTTGGAAAAATGTAAACACTGCAAGATTACAGTTAAGTTTGCATTTAACATTCAAATTGGGACTACAAAATAAACATTGGTTAAGAGACTTTGGAGAGTTGCACAAACAAGAAAACTTGACAGATGGGTTAGAATGTACCATTTAACGCTGAACTGACACAGTGTGTGTGTTTGTATACATTTTGAGCTGTATATGTACTCTTCAAAAAATAAAAATATTAAACACAAACAGCCTGCCAACAAAATCTACCTGAAAACATCTCCTGTAAATATTACTTTGCCAATGTCAGTAACTTTTGCTTAGCAAAAGTCAGCTATAACTTAGCTGTTCTCTATATTTATAGCTGGAAGGTATACCCAGAATCTCCAATCCAGCCTCTTGTTCAGAAATCTACCGCTAAAGTATCCTTGACACATAGACATCCAATCTTTGTTTAACGCATTCCACAAAGGAGAATTATTTCCCAAGATGTCAGGACGTTTGTCTGTAATAGGAATGCCACTTGTCCAGCCCCTATCCTAAGAAGCAGCAGCTACCATGACAGTCCTTCAAATATTTGAAGATAGCTGTCTCATCACTTCTCAATTTTCTCCTCTTCAGGCAGAAATACCAAACCCCTCAACTGTTCCTCATAGAGATTAGTTTCCAGACTCTGTCATGCTGGTCAGCTAACTCTAGACATGTTCCACCTTGATCATATCCTCTTCCTTCAGCGTAATATTCCTTCAACTTAATTTTCCAAGATATTTACTTATATTGTCTGCCCTTCCTCTCATTTTCTCCTTGGCATTTCTGTATCTATAGGCCAGTCATAACAAGATGTCTGGACTCTGCCAAATTGCGGAATGCAAAATATACATACATAGCGTATGGTATGAAAAGCTCACATATGTACCAAATACCACTATAACCTTTATAGAAACGGCAGGTGAGAATGGTTAAGACTGATGCTCACATTTTCTTGAAAAGGAAATTTATCAATTTGTATGTAAATATTTATTATTGCAGCAAAAGATGGCATTAACAACAGTAGCATCTAAAAATATCCTACATCACATCATTAAGAATTAATAAATACCACTTTTGAGGGTAAATATGACCTCACTGTCAGCAAAGTGTGGAACAAATACCATGTTGTCATATTTTAGCTCTCTGGCTTCAAAAGGACCAGAAATTAGGCAAACAATCCAGAGAAGTACTACTTTCCTGCCTGGCCAAAGAAACATAATACAGTATTCCCAAGCATTCCACAGAACTATTCTCCCTGTGACATACAATGCTTATGACCCAGATCAAAAATCCAGAATTCCAGAGCAAGGAGATGGCTGATATCTAATCATAGTTCAAGTTGCTGGTGTTTCTATAAAAATTCTACTATACCTTTTCTCTATGACAAAAAAGAAAGCTGCATAACTTTAGGATTTATCTTTGTAGGTTCAGACTTACTAGTTTCCGAGACCTCTCCCGCAGTTTGTGCCATATAGTATGATGAAGCTGGAAAATGAAAGTGTTCCATTAATCATGTAGCAACAGAACAGCCTTCTTATCATGACTCATAGCCAGGTAGTTTGATGGTCTGTGACATGAACTGTTTTTAACAAGGGTTTCAATTACTTCAGTGTTACAATAAACACTCAGAATCATTCCTAAGTGCAAGCAAAAACTTTTCCAAAAATTATCCAAATACAGAGAAACAGAGATTTCTCTCAGTTCTTTGCATAGTTTGTGCTTTTCCGGCATGCATACATGGGCTGTTTAACAGCCTTATCAGTTCATTTCAACAGGAAATGCTAGGGTACTTCCCTACAATACAGGAGAAACAACAGAGGTAACTACTGTTACAAGCAGACAATCTATAAAGTGTAAATGATCTTTGTTTTGTTAAAAAATTAAAATTATTTAAAATTTAAAATTATTTTTATTCAAGTTTAATTTAAAATTGGCAATTTAAAATTATTTCTATATGAGTTCACCACTAAAGTATATTCAACAAAATTATATGAATCATTAACACAAAAAAAGTAAAGATGAAAGAGTATTCAAAGGTATTTGGAAAAGGGCTGGAAAACATGTTTCTTGGATATAAGAAAACCCTGACAAGGACAATACTGGACTGAATCTTCACATTTCAGGACTTAAGTTTGCATAAAATTAGGACACAGGTTTTTGTATGCAGAGAACAGCAGTTTTCACAAAGGAAACTGCATTTTCTGCACAGAAGATCCTATATCTCAATGTCGGATGAAAATCTTTATAACCTTGACTGAACTTCCACCAGATCATTTTGCTTCACATCAACCATGGACTATTATTAAACATGCTAAAATCCTGCCTCTCCAAAGCCTGAAGAGTCTTAGAAAACAAGAATCCCAACACACACGTAAACACAGAGAATCACTACCATAACATTCTTAACTGTACTGATACTGAGTGACATCTTTGATATATTTTTAAAAATATCTCAGAAGTAGAAGAAACCTTTCTTTCTTGTTTGCTTCATTCTGATCTCTAAAAACAAACTACAAAATAGCAGGAATTTTGCTGAAACCTTCTACAGAAACTAGGAACCTAGGTGTTGTCCTATTGTTTGTTCTCTGTTGGAGACAGCAACCACAGAAGATCTTTGATGTTACATTTTAAAAACTAGACCATAAAGAGGGCCCTAGTGGATCGGGCCAAAGGCCTATCTAGTCTAGGAGTCTACTCCATCAGGGAACAAATATATGGCTGAGGAATGCATAAAGCAGGATCTGAGCACTCTAGCACCTGTATTTTATTGCTTTGCTTTTCCCTTGTCATGACCATTTGCCCTGTTGCCATGTATTTTTAAATAAACCTGTGGGCAGAGACCATCTTAATTTTATTGAGCTCCAAGCTACTCTTGGAGCCTTTCCAGCTGAAGAGTGTAACATAACTGCTTTATATAAACAGCAAAGCCAAATTTGCATTTGTATTTAGAAAGGCATATGTGGTTTTTCAATTTAGAACATTCCCATTTCACGTTTCCCTTTAAAAAGTGCAAGACAGCTGACAACGAAATTAACCAGCATACAGAGGCTCACTAAGATAATTTGCGAAATCAGGCCAGCTACCAGTTCTCAGTTTCCTTTCTCAATGTTATACAGTAAAAATATACACAATATTGACTTCAGAGGACCACATGAAGTTATCTATTGATTCTGAGAAATAAGTTATAACTATACTTCAAAAAAAGGGGAGAGGCTTGTTAGCTAACTTGGAATTACTCAAGCTTCTATTACCCAGAGTGCTGGAGATCTGTCATAAAAGATAACACACGTGCACACGCGCACACACACACGGAGAGGGCTAGGTAGAACAGAAAGCCTTCAGAGTCACTCATACTCATTATAAATATTGTTCAATAAATGGATTACTAACCTTCAAGGCAACTGGAACAGAGAGACCCTGGAATCTCCGTATAAGTTCTGATTGGCTGCTTTGAAGATTATGAGCTCCTGTCACCTCATATTGGTGACATAAGCTAGTTCTGGGGATATGAGGACCTTCACTAATGTCTACAAAGTTACCAAACCTGATTGAAAGCAAAATCACATAAAGATTAACATCACATAATAAAGCTGGCATTTTCAATAATAACAGTATTTCCCTTATTACTGCAATTTCTTCACAATTTGGTGAGAAGTAGAGCAGTCAATGACCTTCGAAACAACTTCTAAGGAAAAAAACGTATTTTGTTTACAGGCATTTCTATATGCAGGAGGACTAAGAACTATGCAGGTCATTTTCTGTGTAAAAGAGAAGGTACTTACCTCTAACAGCAATTCCTCAAATGCCCCACTATGCTTTCACACATATGGAATCTTTGTCCACACAAACCATATCTTTCAAAAGTTCTAGAGCTAGTTTCGGGGGGATAACCTCTTCCACTTCCCTGCCAGTACCTCACATGCTCAGGCAACACACACAGTTGCCAAAATAAAAATTAAAATAACGACAGGCTACTGTCTGGAGAAGGGGTGGGATGTTTGACTACATAGAGGTCAACCTGAAGAACAACAATTAAAGGTGAGCAACCTGAGTTTCCTCATCTCCATGCATCATACATAGGAGAAACTGAGCAGAGCATATCCCCAAACAAATCCAGCATTTGTATCAACCCTCATGCCCTATTGGTAGTGCTGGACAAAGGTTAAGTCCAGCTTGATGCTCAACTGAAAGGCAGAAAGGTATCTCATTCACAAAGGCTGTATATGGTGCCACAGGTTCTGCTGAAAGATTTCACAGGTGAGCAAGAAGTGGAAACATAACAAATTCATTGGACAGGGAAATAATCTTTAATCACACAGCAAACGAAACGTTGTAATGACAAAGGGTGATCTTTGGGATGTCCAAAGAAACAGAGTGTTTGCGTTTTAGGAAAAGAGGATGGCCTGTTCATACAAAAAGTCAAAGATGTGCTGACAATGGATGTATAGAATATTCCCACAAAATAGAAAGAGATAAGGAAAAGCAGGCAAAACAACATCTTGAGATAGTTAAATTACAAAAGTAATTTAAACAGAAAGAACGACTTTAACCTTCTGTCACACTAAAGAAGGCACATCTATTTAAAGGTCACAACGCTCAATAGCCCTACAGGACAAATAAGTTGCTATAAAAAACAACACTGAACAATAAATATTCCAAGCAAAATTGTAGCCAAAGGTTCAAACAGTGGCTTAGCAAGTTCTTTCAAGGTGAAAAAAATAGAATCCATGCAGGAACTAGCGATACTTTGAGGGAAATGACTCTGTTCAGACACTTCTTAACTTCAAGCATGGTAAACAAGATTCATGGAAGATCCAGGAGCTGGAAACACTCTTCCAACTGCCAAATAAATCCATACCAAAGGACAGTCAATTTATCTATGAGATTTAATAAAAAGGAGAATGCATTAAATACAAAGTATTTATTAGGGTCAAACCTTTAATCATCTTTTTTAAAAAAAAATTCCACTCAGAATGATATGAAGATCTTGCGGATTACATCCTTGATCCAACTATAACATCCAAGACAATCTAGATGGACTAAGAGCCACACTTCACATAGTGAACTTGAGTATTCATATATCAGAATGAAGCACTGACTCACTGTTTCAATAAATTTTACATTTCCAGAGGGGTAAAACCTCACTAAAGATTTCAGGATGATCCCAGCCATGGAAGCAGAAGATGCCAAGATGGTGAAGGCCACCACAGAGCCAGTAAGAAGAAACTCACTCTGTCCCTGCAGATTTTTGACAAGGGTCTCATTAACAGAGTGAGCATAGTAAAGGACATATAGGCTTCTAAGGATTGAAGTAGTCCACAGAGCCCCCCCCCAAAAAAAAAGTCACAGCAAAGTGATGAAAATAAATGACAAAAAGTGGAAGCTAACGTAGCTAGAATGTCTGAGCAAAAACACTGATATGAGAAAAGAAAAACAAATCATCTGACAGAAATCTGAAGATGTGCTTCTGTAGCTGTGGACAAAGCCAAACTAAGCTTGCACTGCTTGAGTTATCATGTCAGGGGTGAATAGAAACATCACCAAAAAGCTAACTCTGGAAGTCTGTAAGAACACACACTGCACCAGTGCAGATTCCATGTGTGATGCATGGAGACAACACAGATGGCCCACCATTTTTAAGAGGAAAAACAACTTATAACCCATATGAAAAGGAACTGACTACATGACTCTGTTCCAAACGTGTATTAGACAGCATTTTGATTTCCAAAAGTCAAGTGAACGGTATTTTATTTTAAAAGGGTTGGATTCAAAAGTATCCTCCTCTGTTTGTGAAAAGGCCCTTTCTCTTTGAAGAAGAGAAGTTAATCCAGGATAGTTTTGGCCAACAGCAAGGGAAATGTAATAATCTCTCTTCCCCTATAGCCCAACTCATTTCCTTGTTACTCCTGCTGGGAGAAGAGATATAATAATCTCTCTTCTCTCCGCAGGGAGAACAAGAAGCCAAGATCTGTAACTCTGCTTGTGGAACTCTGGATCCAGCCTTCAAGTACTGAATATGCATTATGTACTTATAAATTTTAAAATAGGCTTCATTCACCTCTAAGCTGCTCTTCAACATATGAAATTCCAGTAGTGTTCAGAACCACAAAGATCACATAACATGAAGACTCAAATAAATAAGAACTATCAGGATTCCCCACCCCCCCTCAAAAAAAAAAATCACTGCAGCCCAGCAGTTCAAACAGCACACATCATTAAAAGCCTGGAAAATAGAAAAGATCTAGCAGCTGAAAGATAATAGAGAGTAACAAGTAAGTGTACACCATCCTACTGGTGGGATAAGGTGCCACAATTAAGAAGGTCACTAACCAGTGTCACTGTCTCTTCCTGAAGTGAAACAAGGTCAAAGATCCTACTGAATGCTTGTAAAGCAATAAAGCCCACCATTACAGTAATACAGCATTGCCACTGCTTGCCATTATGAATGTAGCAATTCCCACTCAGAAGGCATGGCTTCCACTTATCTAGTGAGGTCTTGGCACCTTGCTGCACAAACAGCAGAAATGTTAAGCCTTTTTGGGCTAGTGTGAACAGCTTATTTTAACAGGATCCTACCCTAAAACTAATTTTAACTTTATACGTCCCTTAAAAATGACACGACCCACACGTTTCAGTATTTTATACAGGCTGTTGTCTATTTTGGAAGAATTACCAGCTAATTTTACAAAAGTTGTTTAGCTGGAACAAGATGAATATAATGATATCTTTAGACAAATGGGACAAAACTATTTGGCTCCAGGTTTTTGTAGGTGGGCACTGCTATCTACAGTGATGAAAGACATCAAAGGCTCCTTGCTTAATACAGAAAAGAGCAACATAAGTCTTTGTATGGTCATTTTAAAAACAGTGTTGAACCAAATTCATTAGGTTCAATTTTTGCCGCTGGAAGTCACACAAGAATATTCATAAAAAACACTCTTCTACACCAGTTAACCAGCATGGTTCCTAAAACCCACTGAACCAGGGGGAGGAGAAAGAAAAAGAACCTATCCCCGTTACTAAGGCAACAGACTGAACATTTGTAATACTAGAATACCATCATCTGCAAAACCCATGCAAAGAAAAAGCACATCTGCATTCAAATGATGGATGATGCACTTCTGCACCGCATGATTTTCTAAGGGGGTGTATTAGAAACTTCATCCAAAAAGGAATGGGGTTATTAAGGGACGGAGGTAAGTCCACAGTACACGATCTCTTTTTTGAACATGTTTGCACCATTTCATCCAGGGATGGGAAAAGGTTGTCAGGATGGAAGCAATAAAGATATAAAAGGGGTAAGGGTGGAATTAAAACAGATTTAGCTCAACATTAAACCAGCAATTTCATTTTGTTTTGAATCACAACCGAGGCCAAGCGTTAAGATAATTTCTCCCATGAATTCTAGTGCTCAACTGGACCTGTAGCCTTTCACCATACATTTGGTGCAACGTGGGCAGATATTCTGCCAACTAACACAATTTCTTTTTCTCATCTGAAGTTTTTTGCCCATTCATCTGCTAACCCTACAATGGGAAGAAAGCAGGAGGCTGCCAAACCATTTGCTTGTTTGTGTCTAGAGAAGTTCAAACCATTTTTTGACTCAGTGAGAAGTTACAAAGAATCCTAGCTGTAAAACAAGTTACAAAGTATCCTAGCTATAAACAAGAAAGACACAATTTGCTCACCTGTGCAGTTTTACTATTCTTTCAGAATTTTGTGAAGCTTTATTTTCAACCATATCCTGTTTGTACCTTGAATACAATAAAAAAAGGCTCATAACTTCACAAAGCATACAATTTAGCTAGAATCCTCTGTGCTACTCCACTCTCCACCCATATGAGCTATTTTTTTTTCTTCCTAAGGGCTGGCCCCAATAGGATTTATTTATTCTTGTGCTCTCTCTGCTAAAGCAGAACAAGGGAACCTGTGGCCCTCCAATGCTTTTGGCTTCAATTCCCAGAAATCTCAGACAGCATAGCCAATTTATTGTGGGAGCTGTGGTCCATAACGTCTGAAGGGATTAATGTTTCTCACTAATGCCTTAAGGGTTTTTTTGAAGAAATTGACCCCCAAACATCCTTTCTGCCTAGCCTTGATTAATAGATTAATAGCTGGAAGGCTTCTTTTTCTTAATCACCCAAATCCACAAAAAACAGACTAAGCAGCAGAAGGTAAAAATCTACCTTCACAGAAAGGTAGCTTCCATGACAGAAAGAGATACGCCTATACATTCAAGATAGAGCACACTGATACTCTCAGATGAGACATACCCCTTTTACTTTTCCTGTTCCAGGTCTTTCAGTATACTGAGGTATGGTTTTTGCTACACAGAAAATAAGCTGCTATATGTCAGCTTTCTCAGAGGTATTCATGACAAGTACAACTGATTGGTTGAACAGGACATGTCTACTTGTTCCACATTGCTTTTGTTACATATAACACATTCTAGTGCCACCTACTGGTAAAAGTGAGAAAAAGTTACACAGAGCAATAACTCAGTAAGAGAAAACGAATGCAACAAACTGGATTTGCTTTTAAAAGCTCAATCTAAATTGTATCTAAAATCTATGCTGTAAACCCCAACAGCATTTCATCTGATTCTCTTTTAAAGCAATATTTTCTATCTGTTGTATATGTTAATACTGACTTGTTATGCTGAAATATTTCAAGTGCCACTTTTGCATCAACATCCAGGGTTTCAAAGGGAAGGTCTTGGTGAATTAGTCGGTGAACATCCTTCGTGAAAGAATGAAGACTTTCCTTGAAACAGAAGAAAACCACACTAATGGGCCCAAATACAAAAAGGTCAAATAAGGAATACTTCATTCAGGTATCTCAGGTGGCTTAAATTCCTGGCTTGCGATAGTTAATCATCATCTTACTGTGACCTTAGGACAGCCTTGGTTTTGCTTGTCTTAAGGGTAACAAAAGAATATAACATATAGACAATGGGCTGGATCCAGACTAATTCCAACTTAAGAGTATGCCCACTGAAATCAATAAGAGCTAAGTTAACCACTGCAAACTAAACATCCATTATTTCAGTGAGACCTTACCTAAATATGACTAAATACAAGAAAAAATACAAAACAGTAACTATTTTTCTTCTACTTGAAATGTTTTATAGTTATATCACAGACTGGAAATTATTTGGCTTAACCACAAAAAGGAAAACAGGGTTTGATTCCCTGCTTGGCCATGGAAAACCACTGGGTGACCTTGGGTGGTTACTCTCAGTCCCAGAAAGCCCTGTGATAGGTTATGGCCTTAAGGTTGCCATAAATCAGAAAGAACTGGAGAGCACACAACAAATACTGTGCTGTTGCCTATGCAGGTGAGTGGGTTTAATTATCCAACAAGATGGGCCTCTCTGAATGTTCCTCAAAAGATTGCATCCCAGATGATCAGTTTCTCGAATTATATAGGCAGTGCTCACAACTGTGTAAACAGAAACCAAAAAAAAACAAAAAAACACCCTAACTTGTAGTTCTTTATTTTTCCTTTTGACTGCATCTGAGAACTGCATTGGAAGATTTAGAGAAGTGCTAATTCCAAAGGATAACTGTGTTCTAATCCATATAGTAATCCAGATGGTGTGCTCAAGCCAATTCACCACAAGAACCCAAGTATCAAATTCATCTGTCTTCACCACAAAGTATGTCAACGTGACCCACTCTTGACCACACAAAAAAGACGGAGAAACTCTGCCCTCCCGATTTTCCCAGATTGCAACTCCCTTCAGTCCTGATCATTGGTTATGCTATCTAAGACTGATAGGATTTACAGCAATGTCCGAAGTGCCATAAGTCTCTCCCACCCCACCCCGCTATAGAAAATGCAGCACATTTAAAATTAGATGTCTGGGAGAATACGAATGGCCCTCACATTTTGTAATGTACACCAACTCTCTGACCCTAAATCAGGGATGGCCAATTGTGAAAGGGTAGGGGGCCTCATTAGCCCCTCAAGAGTCCTCTGAGGACTGCACACACACATACCCACTGCACCCACTCCTGCAAAAAAAAAGGGGGGGGTCAAATTGTTTGCCTCCAACTGCACCACTGTTTTTGGCTTTCGTGGGCAATTTTAGGCCCAGGTTGTTTTTTGTTTTTTTAACAACAGAAAGTGAGCTGAAATAACTTCCTGTACACTTTCTGTTGTTTAAAAAAAATCCTCTCCTGGGTATAAAAAGGCCCAAGGTGGCCCCAAAACATGGTGCCCCCTAGAGGGCACCTGAGGACTTAAAAAAAAGTTTTTGAAAAATTTTGCAAAAATTTTGTAAACATTTTATTTGACACGTGGGCAGATGTGCAGGCTCCAACCATGGCGGGCAGATGTGCAGGCTCCAACCATGGTGGAAATATTTCCACATCCTCTAGAGTATTTTGGAGCAAAAAGATTTTTTTTTTCTTTTGCAAGAAAATGTCTTCATTCTTCAGCGGTCCTTGGAGGGGCTACACTCTGCCCTAAAGAAAGGCCACTCTGAAAATAGACCAGTGAATCACCATTATGCTTACCTGATTTGGCTTCCAATCATCAAGTCTGCTGTCCAAGACTACATCATAGCAGAAAGCTCCAGAGATCACTACACAGTGAGTCAATATTCAGAAAAATAAAAAGTATATTTGAAAGAAGTGCAAGTGGTATTTCAAAGTTCGAACCAAAAGTACCTAGCAATACTAAAGTGAATCCACACAAAGCTGCTTACTATAGTATCAAAATTTGTAGTTGTTAAACTGCCAGGAAATCACCTTTGACTTACAGTGATCCTTAAATGAGAAACCTCCAAGTCATCCCATCATCAACCACCCTGATCATGTCTTGCAGATTCAAGGACATGTCTTCCTTGATTGAGTCTACCCATCTGCAATGCATCTTCCTATTTCCCTACTGCCTTCTACCTCACCAACCATTATTGTCTTTCCTAGTGAGTCATGTCTACTCATTATACGTCCAAAGCACAACAGTCTTGGATTGGATTAGATTAGTCATCTTGGCTTCTAGAAAGAGTTCAGTATCCATTTGTCTGTCTTTTTAGCAGTCCATGGTATCCACAGAACTCTTCTCCAGAATCACATTTCAAATACCCTTATACAAAATGATGGTGCAGCCATGTGAAAAATATTATGTCCTATTGTGTTTGGTCCATTTCTGTCAGGATAGCACAGAATTAGAAAAGGTACAAAAGAAAGCAATCAGGACAATCACAAGAACGGAAAGATCTTTCTTACAAAAAAAGGCCAAAGTATGAGATGAATAGAATCTATCCAAAAAAGTACAAAGATCAGCCTTCCATGTCCTGTGCTCAGTTCCACTATCTTCTGAGATAAGGTGGGCAACAACTGGAGAAACGACTTCATTGTAGTGATGCCACTGACTCCTTGGTTAAGAAGACTCACTTTGTGCTATTTTTATTATCCTTTCAATAGAAAGTAACAATTTAAAACACTGTTTAGGCCTTTAGGATTTTTAAATTACACATTTAAATGAATCTATCTTAAAGTTTCATTGAGTTCAGCAGAGCTAACTCCCATGTAAATCAGAACAGCATTACAGTCCAAGCCTGCATGTGTTGTTCATGCAGGTGTTTTATTCTTCTCTGTGCAGTTTGTAATTTGTTTTTGTTGTATGTTATTTCAATCTGAAAACCATTCTGAGATCTTCAGCTGGTATATGGCTCATAAATAACAAATAAAAGTAAAAACTATTTCTTTAAGTGAATAGACTGAAGGTTCTGGGTTTGATCATTTCTAACATAGGAGCTGTCAGGGAACTCTGTAGCTTACTTCAAAGATATGCTAGATATAAATGCAGTAAATACCCTATTTGCTGGCTATTAAGACTCACCGTTTTCCCCAAAAAATACTGTTTGAAAATGGGGTGCGTCTTATAGGCCGGTGCGTCTTATATGACCGCAAACAGTATTTGCCAGCAAGTAAATGGGGTGCGTCATATATGCTGGTGCATCTTATACGTCAGCAAATATGGTATTTCAAAATCACAAGTCCTTTAATATAGATAAGAAATTCAAAGAGATGGGTGGCTGTCACAAATTGATACAGGCTTCTTTGTACATTCAAGGCAAATAAATAAAGGAAGAAATTATCTCACACCCACAATGTATTAGAGCTGGGCAATCATTTGATCAAACTTATTAAACTTGGAATTAACTTACAGGATTACATACTATAAGATGTCCATTAGTTATACAAATTAGTTATACAACTAATTAGTTATACAACTAATTTAAATCTAGCTAATTTGTATAACTAAACTAGCTAGATAGTTATAAATTAGTTACACAAACTAGCCATTACTGTATTTGCCAACATATAAGACACACTTTTTTTCCTAAAAAATAACTTCTAAAAATAGGGTGCGTCTTATACGCCAGTGAGTCTTTCTTTCCTAAGCATTTTGTCAGTGTGCAAGTTCTTAGCACAAAGGCAAAATGCGCTAGAAAGCGAGGGGAAGCTCTGGAAGGGGAAAGAAACCCTTGCAGCTTCCCCCACCCCTGCTTTACCTTCTATTTTGAATGGGAAGAGAAAAGAGGTCGCTCCAGAGGGGGGAAAATTCATGCAACTTTCTTCTTGCCCTTCCAGAGCACTTTCCTTTCCATTCTCCTGCAAACCAGAGGGGAAAGAAAGATCCTAGGAACTTTCTTTCCCCACCTCTGCTGCTTCCTACTTTCCCTTCCCCTGCAAACTGGAGAGAAAGGGGGACAGGAGAAGTTCTGCTATTTTTTTAAAACTAGGGGGTTTTTTTCCCCCAGAAAAAAACATTTTAAAATGGGGTGCGTCTTATATGCTGGTGCATCTTATACACCAGCAAATATGGCAATTATACAAATACAGAAAATCTACTACTGCACTACTAATACTTATAAAATAAATAAATTAAATAGATCCAAGAAGCAGCTGTATATGCTGCAATATTAATCTCGCTAAGGACAATGAAAATCTGTAAAGAAAGAAGAACATACCTGGCACTTCTGGAGCTCTAACAAGGGTGACTGAGTATTCATCTTTAAATGCCTGTTCCAATACACAGCCCATGAGCATAGCACAAGAACGCCAATAAGCCTGTAATAGAGAATTTCAAATGCCTATTTAATATTCTGAAGTTATCACAAGTCAGTTCAATTCAAATGAAAAGACAGCTTTAAAGACTCAAAATAGCTCGCTCCTGATTTTCTTTGTAACTTTCCATTGCTCTACTAGAGCTTTCATATGCAGCTTGTGTTATAAAGAAGTTACACTGTAGACAGTATGATTCTTATTCATTTGAAATTACTTTCTGAATCTTCTTTGACTAGTGGCAAATATCACAAAACATGAAACCTGTAAAAGAGAGCCATGTGTGCAAGAGCAAGAAATATCTCACCAAAGTGTTCTATTTCTCGTAGGCTCATAGAATAAGAAGACTTTTTTTATATCATTTTGGGGAAAATGGATACAATTTTACTACAGAAATATGTGATTAAATAATAGTGATAGACAACCAGGAAGACTAGTTTCTGTGAGAATATATAAAGGAGAAAGGGAACATGATTATGTTTCAATTGCTTTTGACCCAATTTCTGCGTCTGCATTTAACAATGGTTAAATCCTGGATCTTTCTATCCCTCAGGCTTTATAGAAGAAAAGTGTAATGAAAACGAAGAGATAAATTTGGTCCATTGAAAACATTGTGAAGAAAATCAGCACAAACATACTTTGTTTACTTCCTCTGGATCTTCATCTTTGAAAGTAAGGAACTGAATTTCACAAGAGCGAGTCAAAGGCTTGTTCATATCCCAGAGTTCCCCATCCACAAGGGCAAGCACAGACTTCTTACAGTGCCATTCGCTTAAATCTAATAAAGGATGAGAAAGATAAAAAAAAATCACTGCAATACTTTGTTAATAAATTGGCAGTATAACCGCTCAGACAATATAACAGCCATTTAGATTCTCAAAAAGAGCAGTAAATAAGAATGGACTGAGCAATAGCAGGCTTTTGCCATCAATGCCCTAACAGATATTTTTGAAAATTCAGAACCTTTCAACCTAACAGAAGACAAAGGAAAAAAACAATTTTCTTGGAATCAGTTCATGTATTGTTCCAGAAAAGTCTGGTGCGATGAATATAACTTTTTCTTCTTAGCTTATGCAATTACTGGGACAGTGTGGACTTAAGAGACAAGCAAATATACTCATCACAATGGTCAAGAAGAGGAAGAGCTAATGTATCATATATAAGGAATTGGGAACATACGACCCCAAGTGTCATTGGAATGAAACTGGTTGAGACTGATGGGAGTTGCCATTCAAGAATATCTGGGGGGCACACCCAAGATAAGGGATTTTTATAACCTCACAATAAGAAGTGAAACATTAATTTGAAGAGAGGTATTTTGGTCTATGAGATATCCTAATGCGATGCAGGAATGACTGGGTAAGGGAACTGATTTGCACCGTAAGACAGCGAGCCGTATTTACTAAATGGCCATAGTTTATCACATCAAAATGTTCCTTCTTTATTTAAGATTAACTCGTGCACTGTTTATCTTCTGATTTGCCATGCACATTTCAGACTACGTAACTACAACCCTCTATTCTATTTACTTACGCATAGCACAACTATATGGTGTAGAAAACCCTTTATTCAAGATAAACAAAGTGCCCAGATGAGATTTGCCAACATATTTCACTTCAATCTTCTCAATACGTGGATAAAGGGATAATTGTCTCTCTTTCTCTTTTGTGAAAAGTTCATTGCGCATCTGAGCAATCTCAGCTGTTGACAGTTGAGAAGCAGGAGCTGTAGAAACAAACCCTGGAAATAAAAGAAGTCTCATTAAACAGCTTACTGTTTCCTAAAAATGACAAAACTCACTCACTTCGAAGCAAACTCTGATGATTTTCGCAAACTGGTGTGTGAGGATAGCTCAGCACACTGTGAGCACGATGGAGACTCATATAATTGAATAAACTACAGTGATTTTCCTTGACTACAAACTGAAACAAAAGGAGGGCAGCTGTTTAAAGCAGATGATTCCTGCCAAATTTGGGGGTACCAGTATTATTCAGGCACTGACATATCCCAGTCAAAGAAATCAGGCCATACCAAAAGAAAATGTATTGAGCACATTAAATGTCAGAGGAAGGATCTGGCAAAATCACCTCTGAGTATTCCTTGCCCAAGGAAAACCCAAAGGAATTCATGGGGGCCATTTCCACACTAGACTGTTAGAGCACTATTATTCCACTCTCAACATCCGATGGAATCCTGGGGTTCAAAGGGCCCTCCCTAAACTGCAAACTTCAAGATTCCATAGGATGTTGAAAGTGGAATAATAGCGCTATAACAGTCCAGTGTGGAAATGGCCGGGGTGGCCGTAAGTCGACAGGCGACTTGAAGGCACGTACACACGGCAAGCTTCAAGCACTGGTCAAGCACCCCACTACCAGCAGCACAGTGGCCCAAAGTCTGACCGCAACTATAAAACTTCCAGGAGGATGAGGAGAGGAGCACAGAACCTACCACAGAGCTAAACTGCACTCGGGTTCACCCTCCCAAAATCCTTTCTTAAAGACCAGGGTACCACCAAGGATACAAATAGCATCGAATAAGGCGGGGGGGGGGACAAACCTGCCCACGTGCAACCTTCGCCAATAATTACAAATCAACAGCCAGCCAACCGTGGCCTGTATTATTCTTTTTCAGGGAGACCAAGCATTTAAAATGTCTTGATTTAATACACTGAGCTAGGGACCAAGAGATCAGGAAACGGGGCGTGTACTCAAATGGAGACGGGGGACTCCGTTAAGTTTCACGCCCCTCCCTTCCAACGAACCCAGCCGGGCAGCCATCCCCCCGCGTCCCCCGGCGCACTCACTCCTGCCGCACCCTCGCCACAATCCACGAGCCGCCCAACAAGAAACCATCGTCAGCTGGCCTTTCCCTCCTCGCCTCCTTCCCCCGATCCGGCCCGACAGGAGTATCGACATCCGTCGTCCTCCGGAAACAGCAGCCGCGACAGAAAACGTTCCGCCGCGGCCACCTCCTCAGAGTTTTCCCTAGTTTCCGGGAAAGGGCCTCGCTTGCCGTCGAGTTGAGCTCCGTACGTGAGATGTTTTCTGCCTGGTGATGGGTGTAAAGAAGGGCAAAAACGGAAAAAAGGAAAAAATCACGCACCTTCCGACTGCAGATCGTTCTTGCGTCCTGTTCTGGGATCTAAACTTTTTGTTTAGCCGACTTCTCACTGCGTCACGGACAACTATTGTGCAGCAACACAATACGAAGGAATTCAGCAGAAGCAATAACAACGCTACAGTTATTGGAAGCCCACCTGTTGAGTCGTAGGACGCACACATACAGCCCCTTCATAATGCCTTTTAGCTGTGGGGCCATTTCCGCACTAGACTGTTATAGCGCTATTATTCCACTTTCAACATCCTATGGAATCCTGGGTTTTACAGTTTAGGGAGGGGCCGGCCCTTCCCTAAGCTGCAAACCCCAGGATTCCATAGGATGTTGAAAGTGAAATAATCGCGCTGTGACAGTCTAGTGCGGAAATGGCTTACTGCACACGTCACGCTTTATCCATATTAACAGACTGGGGGGAAAGTGATGTGAAATGGTTGTGAGGTTTATCTTGGTGGACCTTACTCAAAGAAATCCAAGGCAAGCCGCTTCTTTGTGGTCTGCATGAAAGTGTAGCTCTTCAAGAAGTGTCCACGTTTGATGAGACTAATTCCTCTTGTCTTCATTCTTGACAACTCTAGTGCCTGAGTTCAAGGTTGCAAAACTTGTTTGAGGTAGCAATACTTATTGTGCTGTCCATAGAAAACCGAATTTTCCGCTGGAGAATTGAAGACTGCAGATAAAGCCATCCAGAATATTTAGCTAACATAGCTAAGTCTGCATCCAGATGGAGTAAAAAGAGAGAGAGAGTAAGCGGTCCTAAGCGACTTTTGAAGTGTATGCTAGCTTCATAGGAATTCCAGTGCATTTCAGGAAATAAAAATGGTCATGTTCACAGAACTGCCTGTAGTGCAGAATAAAGAATATCCCAGAATAATTAAATGCCCAGAGCCAGATACTAACATGAGGCAGAACATTTGTTCAAACAAGCTAACCTCCTTTTTGGATAGAGGGTGTAAAATTCCTAAATGCGTTTTTAAAAATCATCCCGCCAAAAATGCTAAATCCTAAAAATCCTGTCATTTCTGACTGAAAATAACCAAAGCCTTCTAGTGAACCCAAGACAATTAGGAAACAAGTCATAAATGGTTTTATTCATTTTCAGGAAGACCTAGTATTAATGGTATCATGGAATAACGGGGCAAAAATGGAGTCCCATTACATGTGTGGGACAAAAAGTACCTCATGGCTAAAGAAAGCTGATTTGAAAGGATAATTTTTGTCCCAGCTATTTTGCTGTTTTGTTTTGTTTCATTCTATTTAAAAAAAAAAAAACCTTCGTAGGACACAGGAAGTTCATTCTCAATTGCAATAAAAATGATGGAAATAAGTGTGATGCTGACAACACATTTCTCTCCATTTTAAACACACTCTGCCAAGAGCATAGGGTCCAACAAATTTCTCACTTCCCTTGCAGACAATTTTATAGTCCAGAAGGTGGAACAAGGAAGATAGCTACCTCAGATCTTATCCTAATCAACAATGATGGTTTTGTTAAAGGTGTGGAGGTGCAGGATCTTTAGGTGGAAGTGACCATGTTCTCCTAGAGTTTAGTATACAGCGGAAAAGGGAAGCCAAGCATAGTCAGATACGCACTCTAGACTTTAAGAAAGTTGATTTCAGTAAACTTAGTGAAATACTGGGAGTGATCCCGTGGTCAGGGATACTTAAATAGAAGGAAGTTCATAATGGATGGGAGTTTCTTAAAAGTGAGATATTGAAAGCAGAATTTCTAACAATTCAAATGAGGAATTAAAATGGGAGGTGTTTAAAGAATCTAGGATGGATGTCTAAATAACTTTCAATGGAACTAAGATTTAAAAGGGACATGTACAAGAAATGGAAAAAGGAGATCACCAAAGATGAATTCAAACAAATAGCAAGTGCAGGAGAAAAGTCAGAAAAGTTGAAGCACAGAATGAGCTCAGGCTTGCTAGACAGGTTAAAAAACAATAAAGTGTTTGGGCTTTTTTGGTTTTAGTTTTGGTTATGTCTGTAGCAAAATTAAAAAACAAGGAAATGGTAGGGTCTCTGCATGGATAGGATAGTGAAATGACAGCAGGAAACAGAGAAAAGGCAGACTACTCAATACCCTCTTTGCCTTGGTCTTCTCCCAAAAGGAAAACAATGCTCTGCCTAAGGAAAATGAAGCAGATGATGTGATGGGGAAATGCAACACAGCATAGGTAAAGAGGTAATACAGGAATGTTGGTTACTCAAAATGAATTCAGGTCTCCAGGACCAGACAAACTAAATCCAAAAGTATTAAAAGAACCGGCAGAAGTAACCTCAGAACCCTTGGCAATAATCTTTTGAGAATTCCTTGAGAACAAGAGAAGTCCCTGCAGACTGAGGGACTTCTTCAAAAAGGGAAAAAAAGAGGACTCAGTTACTGCCCAGTCAGCCTGACATGAGTATCAGGAAAGATTCTAGAGCAGATCATGAAACAGACAGGTTATAAGCACTTAGAAAGGAATGCTGTGATCATTACACATTAACATGAGTTTCTCAAAAACAAGTCATGACAGATTAATTTTATCTTTTTTTTATGAGGTACTATCTTGATAGATGAAGCGAATGCTGTGGATATAGCATATCTTGACTTCAGTAAGGCTTTCGACAAGGTCCCCCATAATATTCTTGTGAACAAGCTAGTAAAATGCAGACTAGACAACACTACTGTTTGGTTGGCCAACCAAACCCAAAGGGTGCTCACCAATGGTTCCTCTTCATCTTGGAGAGACGTGACTAGTGGGCTGCCACAATGTTCCGTCCTGGGCCCCGTGCTACTCAACATCTTGATCTGGATGAGGGAATAGAGGGCATTCTTATTAAATTTGCAGATGATGCCAAATTAGGAGGGATAACTAACACCTCTGAGGACAAGATCAGAATTCATTGCTGGCTTTTTGCCGTAATAATAAACTTGTACTTATAGATCAGAATTCAAAATGATCTTGAGGGGTTAGAGAGCTGGGCCAAAACTAACAAATGAATTTCGACAGGGAGAAATGGAAGGGGTGCTACACCTTTGCAGAAAAAAATGAAATGCACAGATATAAGGTGGGTGGCACCTGGCTTGACTACAGTACATGTGAAAAGGATCTAGGAGTCTTAGTAGACCACAAGCTGAATGTGAGTCAGCAGTGTGATGCAGCAGTTAAGAAAGCCAATGTGATTCTGGACTACATCAACATGAGCATAGTGTCTAAGTCAAGGGAAGTAATAGTACCACTCTATTCTGCTTTGGTAAGATCCCACTTGGAATACTGTGTCCAGTTCTGGGCACCACAGTTCAGGAAGGATATTGACAAGCTGAAATATGTCCAGAGGAGGGCAACCAAAATGGTATAAGGCCTGGAAACCATGCCATATGAGGAGAGGCTTAGGGAGGTGGACATGTTCAGCCTGAAGAAGAGAAGGTGAAGAGGCAACATAGAGTCATAGAAAAGTCATAGAATCATAGAATTTGAAGAGGCCACAGGGACTATCCAGTCCAATCCCCTGCCATGCAGGAACCCACATCAGAGCACTCCCAACACGATAGCTGTGTTTAAATATTTGAGGGGATGTCATATGGAGGATGGAGCAAGCCTGTTTTCTGCTACTCCAGAGACTAGGACATGGAGCAGTGGCTTCAAACTTCAGGAAAAGAGATTCCATCTAAACATTAGGAGGAACTTCCTGATAGTAAGAGCAGTTTGGCAGTGGAATGCACTGCCTTGGAGTGTGGTGAGGGCTCCTCTTTGGAGGTTTTTAAACAGAGGCTGGTTGGCCATCTGTTGGGAATGCTCTGATGGTGTATCCCTACATGGCAGAGGTTGGACTTGATGGCCCTTGTGGTCTCTTTCAGCTGTGTAATTCTATTAAATACACAGGAAAAGATAGCCATAATATCTGCCTTAGCTCCAGCAACTGATGAGAGCCTCTCCCTTCATGTTCCAACTGCCACTGATGTAGCCTCTGAGAAAAAGGGAGAACAACCAAACAGAGCTCCATCAATTGTGGTCTCTGCAACTGATGAGAGCCCTCTCCCCAATTTCAACTGCAATTTCTATGACCTCTGAGGGAAAGAGAAGTAACTAGGCACAGACCTATCATTTTTGGGCCACAAAGGTTGATGAGAGACTGTCCTTCTGTGTTCCAAATGCCATTGCGGTGGCTTCAAAAGAGGAAGGAAAGCAGCCAGACACTGCTGAATTTAACTTTCACGTTACCATCCCCTTTTTCTTGTGTTTCATTCTTATGTACGTTAAAAGCCTGATGGCAGGAACTGTCAAAACAACTCAAGAGAACTTTTGTGGCTAAAGGGTGGGGTATACCCTAAACTCTAAAACAAGTACTTTAATACTCTAAACAAATAGTGTCAAAGATGTCTACGTATCCCGCTGTATTTCACAGATGGAAACCAGGACAAGTTGTGACCAAGCAATGTCACAGTGTAATGAAGAAGACGAAAGAATACACAGGCTGCAGCAGTTTACTTTTGCCAGAATCTACAGGGAATGGCAAAATTCTACTCCTTCCTCTCCCCACCGCTGAGTTAATAGAGTGCAATAAACTATTTTTGCACTTTCAGCTCAGTGACCAGCAACTGAAGTAGGCCAAAGATGTAGAGAGGAAAGTTGGAGGGGGAAACAGAAACTGGGATGACAATGGATTAATTAAGACTGTCCTTGGTACTGTTGGAAGATATGTATCTGGGAGGAAGGAAGACTATTGGTCTGGAGTCCTTCCACATGACATAATTATGGTACAAAATTTAGTTTAATTACCATATCAACATCGTATGGAATTCTAGGATTTGCAGTTTAATGAGCAGTGTTTAGAAATGTCAATCACAAAGGTTCTCGTGCCTTTCCAAACTACACATCCTAGAATTCCATTAGATATTGCCATGGCAATTCAAGTGGAATCAAAGAGCTATGTTTCTATAGTCTGAAAGCATCCCCAGCGCTTTAAAGGTAACTGTGTAGGTGCTAGGTGGTGAGGCATTCCATAAGTGGAATAAATGATAAGACGATCTTTTTGCAGCTGTCTGCCTAGATTCTTTTGATGGAGGTACCCAGAGGAGGTTGAGAGTGATGACCTAATCTGTGAGTCCAAGCGGGTGCCTATGAGTGGAAATGTTCCTTTATGTTTTCTACCCCAAGTCATTCAAAGTTTTATGAACAGTTTGAATTTGGCCTGACAAATACACTGGAAGGCAGTGCAACTGATGATTGGTCTCGTGTGATCACACAGAATTACAGTATTACTTTTATCCCAGACCTGTTACAGCTGCCTCATGATTCATGAGAAAAATGTGTATTGTATTTAAAGGATGGACTATCTGAAGGCTTTAACAGTCCTGAGGGAGAAAGATAAATTGGGGTTAGTAGGTAATGACGATTTTGACAGCCAGCCACAATAAAGAGATATCTTTAGTGGCTTTCTTTAGAAAAAAAAATGTGTTTTTTTAAAGTTTTTTTTTCCTTTTTCTAGTGCTTCCTCCTGTAGGAGTCCACTTTTCAGTTACAGGGTGCAAATAGTTTGAGTGCTGCTATTTCAAAGTCTCACTTCCATGTTTACATATTTTATTATGTATTTCTATTATACAAGTAATCACTATATATTACTAGTTTTTTTTTATTTCTCTGAAAATATTTTGCTTTGACTGATCTTTTACTTTAACCATTTGATGATTTCAGTTTCTCACAGTTACAAAAACCTATAGACAAGAGGTTCCTGTGCCTGTGGAAGCTTTCCATGTGATTTTCTATAGCTTTTCCTTGTATGGAGAGCCTCCACGTGAACAAGAACTTCTTCCCATTACAGGTTTTGCTTTCCACGTGAAGAGAGCAATGGTGGAGGAAGACCTGACTAGGCACCTCCCTGTTCATATGTTGAAGAAAGCAAGGTGAGTAATGCTTGCAGCAGGATATCCACAGGACAAGCAACTGTTTATTTTTATTTCATTTCTAACTTATTTTATATTCTTCTCCACATATCTGCTGTGAAGAAAGTGCCTTGTCATGAAAGGAAATGTTTAAAATATATCCATTTTTGTGGGTAATATTTGTGTGTCGTGAAAGAAGAAGAATTATGCATTTTGCTGTACCGTTGGCTAGGAGAGGATACATTGTTTAATCTATGGAAGCTGGCTTACAGCGTCGGGGTGGGTCATTCTCACTGTGAGAGTGAGAATATGTCATGTGGATAGGTTTAATAGGTATATATTTTGATAAAAGGAATTCATGCTGAGCAAATGTGAGTTTTAAAGCATTCCACTGAAAGTGATTTCTGTGGAATCTCTAGCCAGGTGGGATGATGGAAAGTTGACTCCTTTGGATGTGATTGGTTGCTGGTCTGGAAAGGAGTTCTCTGCGAGGACAAAAGGCAAGGAGCCAGAACTTGAGAGAGAACAGAAGGTTAGAGCCAGCCTGGGTCAGAAAACAGAAGAAAAAAGCTTCAGAGGAAAACAGCTTATGGCTGAAGTCTGGATGAGGTAATTGAAGAGCAACAACAAGACCAAGATGCTGAGATCACTCAAGGCCAAACTGTGGAAGCCTGTATATAAAAAAAGCATTAGGGAACTCCCGCAGCAGCCTTACCCGCAGCAGAAACTTGAGTATGAGTCATTGCCTGCAATCTAAAGAGATTTTTAGAGCAGAAGGAAAACTGTGGAAGATGTCAAAGAGCTGTGAAGATCCTGGGCATTGGAAACTCAGCCAGAATATGGTCTTACTATGTAGCTTGTACAGCATTGCTTGTGAGTTGACGAGGGTAGAACTGCATTGAAATGGTAGTAGAATTCCTTAATAATTGAAGTTGAAATAGCGATGATATTAATTAATAGAATTCTAAAAGATGAGCAAATGCTTAGAAAAAGTTATCTTAATTTTTATTAAGAAAGAAATATATATCTATTTCATATATATCTTCTGATAGATGTGTTTAATATATAACTACTATTGTTTTTGTGTGCCTTCAGGTCAGGTCAGATTTATGGCAATCCTATCATAGGGACTTCATAGGCTGATTTTCCCAGTCAGCCAGTGAATTTCCATGGGTGAGCAGGAATTCAAACCCAGGTCTCCTAGTGTAGTCCAACACTCAAACCTATAGCAGATTCTCACTATCTATATGGACCTTAGATCTGTTGGTCGTCTGCCTATGCTAAGCAGGCGAGGGTTTATAGACAAGATTAAGTATGTCATAGCACTAAGGCAGGAGGTGGCACTAGAGGGTAATGCAGAGGGGGTTTACTATTTAATTTAATTTAAAATGATTTGCTACAGCATGGTGTTAAGTCATTTAAAAGATACCAAATGTCTCCAAACCTCAGAATGTACATTAACATGATCCTAGAGACTTTGATCTGGTCAGCTGACACATAGATGGCAGTTTAACTAGCAGTATAATAAAACTACGCCCTGATGACATGAATAAAACCACAGTAAGAACCTTGATTATTTGGTTAGGCTTTGGAAAATGCAGCTAGAGAAATTATTGAGGCATTGTAAGCACATACTGCCCCTCCTTACAAATGTCCTCCTAATAATGCCCCTAATGATAAAATGCAAATAAAAATTAAAAGATTAAAGAACAGCTTAAAAACATAAAGAGTTTGAACTGCATGGTATAGGTCAGTGCTATTCAAAGTGGTGATTCTTGGGTTAGCACCAGTCCCTAAGCCATTGGCTGCTGGTTTCTGGTGAGCTTCTAGGACAGAAAAAACAAAACAAACAAGCATAAATAGTTGTACCCAATGGGTACAAATATGATGCCAGTCCATGGCACAGTGAGAAAAAAACAGTTCTTGGTCTCCTACATCAAATAGCCTGAGTAGTACTGGTATAAATGACTTAATAAATAAAAGAAAGGCATGAACTTGGATATAACGATAGGCTGAAAAATGATGATACAAAGTATACGTATGTGATACAAGCAAATCATAACCAATACATCATCCACAGAAAGGGACATTTAACAGAAGTTTACTTTATTTGATCCTGAAACCAAGTGACTGTAAAGACAGACTTTAAAGTTAAATGCAAGGTCAGCAAGTGATACACACACCACACACATATTTATTATTTTCATTTCAGTCCCAAACACAATTGTTGGTTTCAATAGCATTCACTCCTAGAGCCACAAGGTTAGGTTTGTAGCTTTGTTTTACAATTATGTCAAGTTTATCAAAGGTGATTTCTCTTTCTTGACAATATATACTGTTATTAACTTCAAATGGGGAACAATTTCATTCTTCCATTGTTTCCAACCCTTCCTGTTTAAAAAGCTGTGCTGTAGCTTACTTGCTTTATGCAACTGGAAACAGAATTGGAAATAAAATGGAGCTAAGATGATAGTCAGGGATTGTTTGTACTCCTTTCACTTCTGTAAATACCCTGTAATACCTTGGATCAGTGAAGGGAATAATGTGCTGAAAAACTGCAATCTGATACACACCTCCCTGGGAGTAAAACTGTGCATGCTGGACTAACTGGAATTAGCAGACACAGGATTGCAATGTAGCTGGGCTCTCAGATTGTTAAAGAAAGACTAATGACTTTAGGCACAAAATATGCATGGGATCATTCAACAGTTAACTTATAAGAGATCTGAGAGTCTAATCTCAGTGTGTAAATACAAAACTCATTCAGAGATCACAGGGATTCTACTAATAACAAAACAAAGATGTTGAATATTCAAAATTTACTGTACTATAAATAGGAAACCCAGTTTTCCTCTGCTGTGTACAACCCATTCCACTACCAGTTTCCATACTAAAATATATTTAAAAGTGCACTGTTTAAGTGGTGAAACATCCAGTTCAAGAAAGGAAGAGTTAAGGCAAACTAATAGAAATATTAAGAAAGTGCTATTGTTTTTTTAAAAAAGTTTTATTGTTAAAGCATCTAAGACTGTAAGAGAAAATGTCTTCCTAAACATGAAGAGTAAACAGATTTGCCATTTTCCATTAATAGATCACTACTTTAGATCTAGCACCAGAGTCAGTGTACTATCCTGTCATCCTTCTTTGTCTGGTGCCAGTAATGGCAAGGTCAGATAGCTGCTGTCCAAAAACCGATCTCTAGAGAGCTAACTGAACTGTATTTCTCCTGGCATGGAACACTCCCTAATCCATCTCTTCTGCTTCTCTTGGGAGACTAACTGAATGGGTGAGGAGTACAAATCAGGGAACAATGAGTGGTAAGCTTTTGTCTGAGAGCCAAAACTACACCAACTTTGTTGGGAATAAGTCCCATTCAGTCCAGTGGGACTTGTGTCCACGTATATTTCTTCTCTCCATGTTCTACAAATGTTGAAGGGATATTTGTCTCTTGTTTTACAACTCACTCCCTTTAAGACTCAGAACTGAACTGGGCTGATTCAGACAGTTAGAGGGAGACATCTGAATCAAAGCAGAATACCTTTAAAAAGGATCACATCCAAATGCAAACATGCTTGAAAATACATAAATAATTTAGTTTTAGACAGACAGAGATAGTGTATCTATACAAACTGATACATTTCTACCCACACTTTCCATACCGAAAACAAAAACAGTGGAGTGGAAGCTAGGTTTGAAACAGGGAGCTCCAGATTCTAAACACAGCAAACAAGATTGCTAAGATTCCTCAGTCACAGTGCTTTGGGACTGGATTTTGATGTATATATTACAGGACTGAGCCAGTATTTGGTGCTTTTCGCTATTTGTCAAGAGCAGAAATCTTAAAACTGTTTTCTTGGAGTCTGTGGGATCTGAGAAGTTTTGCGTACTTGGCTGAAAAATGCTGGATGCTCAGATCCTACTGTCACTGACAGTGTGTTTTACACTCATCATCTGTCCTATTGCACTTCTGCCAATGGTAGAGAAACCAAAGAAGACACCAGCTGTTTTTCATCTGTCATAAACCACTACTTGCAACATCTATCTTTCTGAAATTGTGCAGACATCTTCTCCATGCCATATGCTGTTTTCACAAGAATTGCCCACAAATCCATGCAAAGGGGAGAGGAAGCAAACAATGTGCACCAAAGAGGAGCACTTCAATGGCAAACTTCTCTGGTATTTTTTTGTTTTGTTTTTTGCAGGTTAAGTAGCCACTTCTGTTCTGATTGCCACTTTCTCCCCCCTCCCCCTCCCCTCCAAGAGTATAACTGCATCCTATATCTTTAGGGGTATAACTGCATCCTGCATCCTTTTTAAGAACGCCTTCCCTACCTCCAAGCTGCCCTCGTACAGAACCTCCTGCCCATTCTGAAATTTGACAAGGCTTGATCCTTGTCAAATACTTGTCAAATATTTCCTGATGGTCAGAGCTGTCCGGCAGTGGAATATGCTGCCTCGGAGTGTCGTGGAGTCTTCTTCTTTGGAGGTTTTTAAGCAGAGGCTGGATGGCCATCTATTGGGAATGCTTTGATGGGTGTTCCTGCATAGCAGAGGTTGGACTGGATGGCCCCGGGGTCTCTTCCAACTCTATAATTCTATGATCCTCTCAGAGACACAATTATTCCCACAGATTCTATCCCCTTCTGTAAAACTGATGCTTCTCAAATATCATGTCCTCATTGAGTAGAAATGGAATTCATCAAATGGACACAACCTTTTCTTCATAGCTGTTTGAAATTTTCCAATGACAGACCAATAGAAAGCATGCAAATGTGAATTTCTGAGTCATGATGTGGATTCAGGTCAAACTCATATGTGCGCATGCATGTGTGTGTTCAATCAATCTGGGCTAAAGTGATTACCTAATCTCTGAAAGGGGTCTTAAGTGAATATTGCAGCAAGTGCAGTCTCCCTCACTTATTTATTTAAAAAAATCAGGACCAACATCTATGCCTCTTTTTTTTTTTTTTTCTTTTTCTTTTTGGTAGTCTGGACTACCATAGATCAACCAGGGGTGCAGCTGGGAGGTGGTGAAAATAAGAATTCTGCCCTCCCCAATAAAAATTTTCTGTAAACTCTCTGATTTCTAGCATTGTGCTAATTTAAAACTTGAGTTGAGCACTTAAGAGATAGAATTTAGGCATCCTCACAAAAAAAAAAAAAAAGGGAGAGGCAGCGTTACTAAGAGAATGTAGAAACATCTATGCAAACACTTTTCCATTTCTCCTGGCAATACCAGCAATTGAGAACTAAAGGAAAAAATTCACTGGGGGTAAGAATTCTTAGGGCGAGCCAGTCACCTCAGTTTATCCGCCCTGTAGCCAAGACCCCGGGCTATTTCCACACTAGCCTGTTATAGCGCTATTATTCCACTTTCAACATCCTATGGAATCCTGGGGTTCGCAAGTTTAGGGAGGGGCCCCAAGGGCCCCTCCCTAAACTTGCAAACCCCAGGATTCCATAGGATGTTGAAAGTGGAATAATAGCGCTATAGCAATCTAGCATGGAAATGGCCTCAATGTCAGTCCCTCTGATCCATTTGCTTTCCTCTGGCTGAGGACGACCGACAGCAGCAAGGCCTAATTCCCAGCCCCAAAAAACGAGGGCAAGATTGACAGGCCCCGTTAATAGCAGGCGGGCCAATCCGTCAAGCGGGAGGTGTGCTCCGCCTGGTTTCCTATAGAAACAGCATCGCTTCGGGCCGGCCCCTTCTTTCAAGAAACTGGCCGCCGCCGCCTCGGAGCTAAAGGAAACATTCATTCCCAAATACAAAAGGGAGCGAGAGGTAGGGGTTGAATTACTCCAACACGTTCCCCCTATTGAAGTCCCTCCAAGTCTCCTCCCTCCCCCCTCCTCCTCCTCCTCCTCCCCTTGGTGCGTATTGGCTTGCCTGGTGCTGAAGACCTAACGGAAAATAGCCCCCCCTCCCCATGTACCCCGGGCTGTGAGGAAGGAACTCTCCACCCTCTCCCCGCGAGGTGCCGAAGCAAAGGGGAAGGGAGGAGCCGCTGGGCGAGGGCTCTTATTATCCCCCCCCCCTTTCCAGCTGCGGCGAGTCCCTCAGCCCGCCCGCGGGCCTTTCCCTCCCCAGTCGGAGCGGCACCAGTGCCCCCGCCAGCGCCTCTCCCTTGTCTGGCTTTGCCGGGGGAGGGGGCTGAGGGAGGCGTCCGAGCTAAGCAGCTGTTGCCGCGGCGAAGATGGCGAGCCGCAGCGGCGTCCTCCTCCTCTTCCTTCTCCTCCGGCTGCTCGGCTGTCACTTCGGGTCCCTTGGCTGTAAGTCGGCGCGCCCGCTTCTCTCTCTCTCGCTCTCCCTCTTTGTCCTCTCGCGGGATGGATGGCCTCGGGGGGTCTCCTTCCGAGGCGAGGGCGCGCGCCGGCTCTCCCGTCCCTCCCTCGGTCGCGGGCGAGGGGAGGCAGCACGCCCCCTCACGGAGAAGCCCCTCGCCTCGGGTCCGCCAACCTCGCCGGCTTCCGAAGCCCTCCCGCGGCGGGGAGCATCTCGCTTGTTCGCCCGAGGCGACGCCAAGGCTGTTGCGGGCTCTCTCTTTAGCGCCGTCCTTCCCTTCCTTCTCCTCTTGCGTGGCTGCTCGCTCGCCTTTTTTTCGCGGTTTTTTTTCCCCCCTTGGCTACTCCGGGGCGCCTTCCAGCTCTCGCTCGCTCTTCCTACTAGGCAGTACTTCCATTCTACCAATAGAAAACGGAGGTCGCCTTCTGGCCACCTCTGCTCGTTTGGATTTCATTAGCGAGGCCGGACGAACCTCCACCGACCGTCCCAATGGGGAGACCGGGGGGGTGGGCGGAGGATCTGATGCCACTCCTGGCAACGGGGAAACTGAGACTCTCGGTGGGCTGTGTTTGCTTGGTTCGGACCGGTAGGATGGGAAGGGAGGAGAGGCCATGGCTAGGGCTGTAGTTGCGATGGCAGGTACTTTTTTTCCCACTGGAGCTGGGTAGAGTTACGGTTTTGGAGCACAGTGCTCAGAATCCCCCTGCCAATATGGCCAAGGGCGAGGCTGGTCCAAAGGCTAACCTTTCCCAGTTCTGGCAGAATTGCGTCTGGTGGAACAAGTCGTTGTATTCTGGGAATTGTAGTACAAAAAAAATTTTTCTCCACTTCGTCCGCAGCCAGGGTTAACTTTTCTATTACTTTATTCATTTATGTCCCACCTTTTCCTCAGTGTTGGAACTCAGTTCCCCAATATGGATTGTATCTGTTTCAAAAAAACACCCACCCACCCCATACACCAAAACAGCATTGCTTTCATTGCAGAGCTGCGATCTTTTTGTCCATCCTGTTTAGGAATGAGAGACCCCTTGAATACAGTAGGGCACTTCTCAACCTGAGAAGACATAAAGGAATCCACCAACAACTTTGAGGCTAGCTAGGAAAAAGAAGTTTCTAGCATAAAGCTGAACTAGTGGCTACAAGGGAAAAAGTGAACTTCTTCCCAGTTATTGTGTTTTAGCATAAAAAGGCATAAGAGAATCCAGTCATACCATTTAAACTGGCACAGCTATTTCTTTGACTGCTACTGACATAAGAATGATTTGTTTAGGTTACACTCCTGCTTTCTGTGAAATGAGAGCTCTGGAATAAAGGGTGAAGCTATGGGTTCCAGGGAGGTGCTTGTGGAACAGAGAAGCACCACAACTTTGCTGCACTGTGGAGGTGTAAAGTCTGGCTGCAGTCTCAAGTGGGATTTCTGAATGCAAGGCATGTGCAGCCTTCTTTAAAAACCTCTTCTTAGGAATCAGCATAAAAAAAAAGTGGCACTTACTTGTGAGAAATCATGTGTAAGATCTAGATGTTAAGTCTTAATTCCTATAAACTTTGTATTTCTAATTTTATGATGTGTTAGTTGCGTATTTATCCTGTTTGTGAGCAGGCTGAAAGGAACACTACTAAATATATTTTGGTCCTAGGGACTGCTCTTGAGGAAATAAGCTGGTCTGATGAGATGCAGCTACCAAAAACATTCACAAATCCTTCTACAGGTGGAAGGCACTCCAAGGGCCATCTAGTCCAAGCTCATGCCAGTGCAGGAATCCACAACTAAGCATCCCCTTGCCAGCTCACCAGGAGGGAGTGAGCATCCCTAGCCTGCATGCAAGACACTTGGGACCACCACACAGATCTCTCCTTTGCAAGTCTCACTTTTCGAGCAGGTAGCAAAGCACAGGATACCCTTCTGAGCAACAGGAGACTCCTGTGGTTTCTTACTTTCTTCACCTCCACCAGGAGTAAAAGAAGCCCCCTGTTTCTCTCCCATGTTCTTTGGGCAGCTTCCCACAACCTGGTGGTATCCTGATGTATTTTGACCACAATTCCTATCATTCCCAGAATGATACGAATAAGAGATTGATGTTGATCACAGGGAGTCCTTCTGAGTTCTTGCAGTATACAAGTACTACCTCAACCCTTGAGGGAATTCAAACACTGACTTCTACTAGTGCTCTCTACTTTAGGTTGGCTTGTCTGCTTTATGCTTCTTGTCACTAAACTGCTAGGTCTTGTCTCAATAAATAATTACAGACCGCCAGCAGGAAAGACTTGATTGATAGATTTGAAAGTTGGACAACTTTTATTTCTTCACCTTCCTTTTCTCGAATAAGGAAAATAGTCCCCAGGGAACCTCTTTTCCAACAAACAAGAAGTGCTCAGGAGATACATCCTCTAGCTCCTTTCCTAGGGCCAGTACATAAAATTATATACTGTAATGTTCAGTACTGTGAGAGAGAGAGAATTCTGCAAAAACGTTCGAAGGTATTTGTTTCTGTTGACAGGACAAAACTGTCTCTTGAGTCTCTTTTGGAGTTTTACTCTCATATAATTAATAATAAACATAATGATTAATTGGATGCCCACCCCCTGCTCTCCACACTTTATATGTAGGAATGGGAATTGGGTGGTCTAGGTAGATATTGTTGAGCTGTGGCTTCTCACTATCAGTTGTGCTGGACAGGACTGCTGGGAGAGGCAGTTAAGCAACATCTGGAGGGCTGCATAATCTTTAATTTCAAATAGAAAATATCCACTGTGAATCCCATTTGGGAGAAAAGTTTGATACCAAACAAATGCATTGGTAGAGGGGCAGCTGCATGTGAAACATTGATCATACATCATAGGCAGCAGGACTTTTGTGCATAGAGCAAGGCTGCTTCTATAGATGAGTCCTACAATCCATGGCCAGTGACTAGGCAGGCCAGCAGTGATGCCCAACAGGGGTACAGCCCTGCTTTTTTCCATAGTATTATGGTTAATTATGTGAGAGGGCATGTCCAAATAAGGCTGCAGACAAGAGACTTTACTGCTCAAGACAACCTTAATGGTTTGAGGCAGGCAGCATTCCTTTACGTACCAATTGCTGGGGAGCAGAAGAAGGCTTTGGCTCTTGTGCCCTGTATCTGGCTGTCTACTGCTGGAAACAGAAAAGTGGTCTAGATCAGAATAGATGAACATAGGACTTTGCAGGTGTTTTTGTACTCACCATTGGCTCTGCTGACTGGGGTCTATTGTAGTGACAGTACAAGAACATCTGGAGCATTGCACATCCCCCACCCTTGGTCTATATAGGACTGAACATTCTGTGCCTCTTCAAATGCTGTTGGACTGCAGCCCTAGCCAGTGTGGTTAGCCAGCATGGTAGGGAGTGTTGGAAGTTGCAGTCCCAACACATCTGGAGGGTCACAGGATTGCTTTCTATATTCTGTGGGGAACCTTTGGTCTTCCAGAGGTGTTAGACTACAACTCTCACAGTCTCTTGTTGTTGGTCAGGCTACCTGGGGTTTCTGGGAGTTCTAGGCCAAAGCATATGACAAGCCAGTTTTTTTCCATCTCTGGTTTAGAGTTGTTTTCAGCCTGATTGAGCAGGGCTGTTCTTTTGATGTTTCTCACATCAAAAGAACTGAGGGTCCTGAAGGATGTTGACAAGCTGGAATGTATCCAGAGGAGGGTAACCAAAATGGTAGAAGACCAGGAGGAGAGGCTTAAGGAGCTGGGTATGTTTAGTCTGTAGAAGAGAAGGTTAAGAGGCAGCATGATAGCTATGGTTAAATGCTTGAAGGGATGTCATATGAAGGGTGGAGCAAGCCTGTTTTCTGCTGCTCCAGAGACTAGGACACAGAGCAATGGCTTCAAACTGCAGGAAAAGAGATTCCTTCTAAACCTCAGGAAGAACTTCCTGATGGTCAGAGCTGTTTGGCAGCAGAATATGCTGCCTTGGAGTGTGGTGGAGTCTCCTTGTTTGAAGGTTTTTAAACAGAGGCTGGATGGCCATCTGCCAGGAATGCTTTGATGGTGTATTCCTGCATGGCAGGGGGTTGGATTTGATGGCCCTTGTGGTCTCTTCCAATTCTGTGGTCCTAGACCTTACTTTGAAGACATACTTAGCAGCTACTTTTTTCCTTATTTAGAAGTAAGCATGGAGAACCCAATCAGGGGCAGATGAATTTAACACTTGGTCATTCACCATTGCCTCAGTTAGAATGGGCTGGCACACTTTCACATTACATTGTCACCCCATAATACTAATACTAATAATACTACTACTAATAATAGTAGTAGTAGTGGTAGTAATAATAGTAGTAGTAGTAGTAGTAGTAGTAGTAGTAGTAGTAGTAGTATGCTTTGTTTTGATATGGAAGACCTGAAATTAAAAATAAATTCTAATCTAATCAGTAGTTCATATTAAGCTCTTAGTTCTCGATCAAGGGAGAGGTTTTCTCCTGCCCGATTCTTACCTCTGTGATCAACTTGACTTTCAAATATTCCACATCTTTTTATCTACACTTCTCTGTCTCTCCTATAGCAGTGAGACGAACTAAGAGGCCCAATCTACCTTCTCTAGTATTTCAACTAATCAAGAGTTTGCCTGCTACTTCAGCTTGCAAGTAATGCAACATAAGTAATACAACATACAAAGCATTTATTCAGTACTAGGAATAAATGCCAGGTACTGTCTGGGTTAAAGTTTATTTTTTCACATATAATTTGAATGAAATGAAAATTTGGGTGCTAATACCTGCAGTACTTGAAAGTTGTTTCCAGTTGCATGCAAAATGGATCCAACCTAGAGTCTAAACAAAACTGAAGTTTGCTAATTCATCCCAATTTACATTCATGTCAGCATAACCATAGCATCATGTTTGATCAAAATTAGTTCATATATATGGTTTCAAGAGCACCATATAATAAAATGAAATAGACAGAAATTGAAAGTCTTTGTCCAGGAGGTACCTGATATAGTTGACTGCTGGATCCAAAACCTTGCTGTAGTCTTCATTTTGTTCCAATTAGATAACATACCCAGCTTGGTAAATATTTGTATAGCATAACAGACAGACAAATAGTTTATATTATAGTATGGATTTCAGCAGCATGAATGTGATGATTGATTGGGTTAATTTAAGTATATGTACTAGCATTCATTTTACTTACATACTGTTCTAATTAGTGACACCTTGGTCATTTAATTAATTCAGTTAATAAATAATCTATACACTAATGAGTCAATTTACTGTGCTTTCTGTATTGAAGAGTGATATAAAATTTTGAATGTAAATTTTACTAAAAATCAGGCTGGACTTGCTCTCATGCTACCCTTCACTTCCATGGTTCACTTTGGAATGGGAATCATGTGACCCTTGAGGCATCTTACATTACATATAATTTTAGTATAACTTCCATAGTTCCCTCCTCTGGAATCCTGCGACTTGCAGTTTAGGGAGATGTATTTCGAATTCTTAGCTGGAGAATTCTGCTGCCTCTCCCCCATAAATCCAAAAGTGTTATAACTGTGTAGTGTTAAAGGAGTCCAGATGTTGTTGGACTACAGCTCCCAGTGTAACTCATTACTTGCTGTATAGGTGGGGCTGATGGGAGCTGCACTTCCACAACATCTAAGGGCAGATACATAATTCTTACCCCTGGTTTACTTGAACATAACAGGTAACAGGGACCTTTGATGCTTTTACCAAGGCACAGGTTTGTCCATGGACTTTTAGGAATGTGTGAGGACACAACTGAAGATAAACTTGAGTAGAATTCTTGTTTCTGTAAGGCTTACTATGGGTTAACAATGACAATTAAAATATCTTATTGTTTATAACTCAGTTTATTGCTTATAACTCAACAGTAGGCTGGAACAAAAAACAAGCCTTATTCTTAGGAAAGTTAAAAAGGAAAAATTATTGTCTTTGTTATTCAGAGGAAGACTGGGACACAGTATTATCCCTCAAAATTGTTATGGACACAAGGTACAGAAAGAATTCTTCTACTTTTGCAGCTGCATTTCTAAAGTATACAGTATAGCAAGACCTTTCAGTTGGTGCTGGACTGCAGTTCCCAGCATTACACACCACTGGCTAGGACTTTTGGGAATTACAGTTCAAAAACACCTGAAGGAGTGCACTATTTCCACCCTATGGCATAATGTATACAGTTAGAATAATGGGATCATATTGCTGGAAGTCATCTCAAAGGTCCAGCCACCTAATAATGCCAGAAATCTACTGCTAAAGCTGAGCAACTTGGGTTGGTTGTTCTTTAGCCTTTCCTTGCTATTAAGGCTTTACATACATGACTTTAAAAGAAAGAGAAATATTAACATCCAGTTTTCACTAACAGCATCCACCATCTACACTATACTTGCTAAAAAAAAAAAAAACTCCACTTCATGCTCTTCAGGAAAACTGTGAAAAGTATTCAGGGTTTTCATTATTCAATAAATAAATAAGTAAGTAAGTTAGCTGGCCAGAGCTTTGAAAGCTAAAGCAACATGTAACCCCCACAGTCAAGATCCTGATAAAAAATAAAAGTTAATAGCTCTGTTTTCTACATGACAAGTATAACTTCAGTGAAGATAAGATGCTAAGAAAATAAAAAATAAATGGAAGAAAAACACCACACCCAAGCAGTGTGGTGAACAAAACTATGTGAACCTGCAACACACAGCTGTGAAAACAATGCGTGGTGAAATATGTCAGGCCCCTGATAAGAATGCACACTGAACACTAATTAATAACAAGACATAATGTTTTTTGTAAAAATTCCCCACTTTTGTGGTCTTACATTGACTTCATTGCTGAAAATATTTTACATGTTTACTTTTTTATCAGAAAATTTAATATGATCTTTGAATACTTGAAACCATGCCCCAGCTGCATTTCTCCCTTTCTGCGAAACTCTGATACGTTTGCCACTTTATTGATTAGATTTGAATTCCACCTTTCCTCCAAGGAGTTTATGGTGATATGTATGGCTCATCTGCCCATTTTTATCCTCACAGAAATCCTGTGCAGGAGGTGATTCTGAGATTTATTTATTTAATTATATTGTACGCACTCAAGGTGGCTTACAACAGAGTGACTGTATGTATCTGAGCATGAGGTGGCATACCCTCCAACTGTCTCAGTTTGGCAAGAACAGTCGTGCTTAATCCTCTGCTGTCCTTCTTTATCAACTGCGTTTAAAACATACCAGTTTCTTTCCCCTTCTCCCACTTTCCTTTCTTATCCTTGACTTACTCCAAATTACCTCAAACTGAGTTCAAAACACAGTAGTAGTTTACAACTCAGTTAACTCAGGAGGGCAGAGGAGGGGGGGAAAGGGTTAAGTCTTACCCTTTTAAAACTCTGTGTATAAACATGTATTTTTGTTCTCTAGGATTAAGCTGCTTGAAATAGTGGTTTTGTATATTCTTCTGCATTACTAACCTTTGCCTTTTGTTGCCTGGCTGCATCTTTTTGACCACACAGTGATATAGTTCAGCCAAACATGTCCTGTTTTTCATCTGTTGGAGGGTGTGTGATGGGAAGATGTATATTATTTGGAATACAGAAAATCTTTTTTATAATGTAGATATCTTATTTTTGTGATGAATTTTTCCTATGGCATCAAATAAATTTTCTACTTGTAAACCAAAAGCTTCTCCCATAGTGAACACTAAAGGGATAGGGAAATACCTTTTAGTTAAAACAGGGTAGGCAGAAGCATGGCCCATGAGATTCATGTATCCCTAGATCATTTTTGTGACCACCCCTTGACAGCTGCTATTTTTTCAAAATGGTGAAAAAAAAGCCCCCCCCCCACCACCACCACTATTGGATACTTTCAGGAGTAGTAATTTTGCTAAGAAGCAGGTCACAGACTTTGCAAGCCTCCTGAATGTCCAAAAATGAACTCAGAAATGGTCCCTTGCTGTTAATTCAGAAAACAGGTGTAATGGGGCTTTGAAAAGTTTTCAATATGCTGATTCAGTCACATAGTGCAACTATTTCAGTGCCACTACCTCTAGTGAGATTTGGAGATTCTTCACTTTTTCTGAAATGTCACTGTGATGTCTTAAAGGTCTATATAGAGTACAGCCAGAGATTGTGTCCCATATTTAAAGAAATGTCATACCAGTAGTCCCCGGTGTGGTCTAGTGGACATAGTTTTAGGCATATTGTGTTGCTCAGAACAGTTTATTAACTCTAGATCTCAGTTTTCCCATTTATGGAGGCCACTGTACATTGAAAAGATTACATAAATGATGAGCCAGTATTTTTAATGCTTCCCTGAGTCTTGACAGTATTTACAGTTCTGTAATTCTTTCTTGCTTTGTTTGGAATCATGAGCCATATTTGTAAGTGACTGACCCTGGAGCTGGAAGAATGCTTCAGAAAGTTCTCCATGTAGTTGGTTTTGTCTAATTTTGTTGAGCACCAGATGATGATGAAATTTTCTGCTTCTCTCTACTTTAAATTCTTGCTGACAAAGCCACCAAGCGTAGTGGTTGTTTTTTTTTTTAACATCCTAGGTCGGTGTGCAAGGTCCGTGAATGGTTTTTCCACTTTGCTGGCTTTGTAAAAGAGTTGGAGCAAACTTTTGCATGGCAATGAGGGCTTCCCTAGAGATTCACCTTTAGAAGTGCCAGGCTCTTCATTTTGTTTAAAGGAAGGGAAGTGAAAAATAGATGTTAATCCTATTTAAAAGCAGCACTGTTAACCAGTGAATCTGACACAAAGCACGACACTGTACTGTGTGTTTTCCTGTTGGCCTCACTATTATCCTGTGTAATCTGCATCCGCCATGTGTTGATTTGCTTTCCATGTGTGGCTTGTTTATTTGTTTTGAATGTACTTGAAAGGTTTATACATTTGTATCAAAATTTGCAAGTTAGGTTACTACAAAGATAGTCAGTTGATTTTATCTTTGCAAACATATTTTGTTCCTAAGATAAAAATCATTTTTTGTAAAATGTCAAAGGTTTAATCCTGCTGCCAACCACAGTTCAGGACTCTGCTGTGTCTGGGGAGGACAAACTGTAATTCTATGATGCACTGCATGATTCCCAAGAAGAAAATCCAAAGGTCACCCCTCCTTTCACACTACACACCCATTTCCAGTTCAAGCAGGACTGTAATCCAAGACTTAGGGCCAAGCAAGACAATATTGTATAGTTTGGCACAGTCCTCTGTTGCCACTGCTCCAGTTGATTTTCTTTTTCTCTAGGACCAAATACATATTTGTATTCTCTGTCTGCGTCACAGAGCTATTTTTCATGAAAACAAATGTTAAGGATTTATAAAATGTGTTTGCATGTGATGTGTAATCTGGAGCTTCATCTCTAGTCACCCTAGAAATGAAAGAGGGAAAGTTCTGAGAATCTGACTTTCACTTCTAGGGACCTTTGTTAAGTTTCCACATCAGTAAGCAGAGTCCATGACTGTAACCTAATTTTATATTTCACATGATCACCACTCCTTTTTTCTGTGTTGAAGAGTAATCCAGGTTTTTTGAACAATACTTCTTGCTTTTTTTTATTTTGTTTGAAGGATACATTTATATTCCAAAACATAGTTTCCACTATCTCTACAATTCTCTCTGTCTCTCTCTCTCTCCTCTCTCTCTCTCTCTCTCTCTCTCTCTCTCTATATATATATTAAACAGAGAAAAAAATAATATATATATATATATATACTTTTACAAAAAACAATATGAGATCATCCATTCAAAATAATAAGATAATAAAAATAATATATCTCCTTGATTATCTTAGGTAGTTAATTCCTTATCTGACAAAAATTCACACAATGTATTAAAGTTATAAACAGCCCCAAATTTTATTAAATTATTCACACTAAATCCATAAAAATCTATATAAAGAGAAAAAGGACAAAAAGAGAGAGAAGGAAAAGGAGAAGAAAAAAATACTGTGTCTATATATCTGTTATTATCAGTCTCCCCCATTTTTCTTTCCATATTTTTTAATATTCCCATTCCTGATTTACTTTCTTCATGTTTTGGTTATTTAACATACAGGCTAGCTTATCCATTTTGCAATCCATTTCCTGGATGAAACGGATTATCTATCTCCATTTCAGTCTGGTTTCAGCCATGGTTATGGGATGGAGACAGCTTTGGTTGACTTAGTAGATTGTCTATGTGGAGAAACTGGATAGGGAAAGTGTGTTCCTGTTGGTTCTGCTGGACCTCTTGGCAGCTTTCAATACCATTGACCATGGTATGGCTCTGGGCAACCTCACTGGGAAGGGGCTTGGAGATACTGTTCTCTAGTGGCTCTGCTCTTTCCTGGGAGCTCTCAGAAGGTGTTACTGGGGGAATTCTACTCCTTGGCAATTGGCCTGTGGAGTCCCTTAGGGTTCTGACTTGTCCCCTATGCCTCTTAACGGATACATGAAACCACTGGGAGAAGTTTCTGGAGTTTTCAAGTCATGTGTCACCAGTATGCTGGTGACACCTAGCTCTATTATTCATTTCTGCCTAATTCCAAGGAAGTTCTTTTTATACTAAACTATTGCCTGGTCTCTGTAATGGACTGAATGAGGATAAAAAAATTGAAGCTTCATCCAGACAAGATAGAGGTGCTCCCGGTCAATTAAAAAGGGATTCAGCCTGTGTTGGATGAGCTTACACTCCCTTTGAAAATGCAACTTCATTGTTTGGGGTGCTCTGGAATTCTGTGCTGAGCCTGAAGATCCAGGTTTCTGTGGTGACCAGAAGTGGATTTGCACAGTTAATAAGTACCATCTGCACCTGTACCTGGAGAACTTGGATCTGTCCAAGGTAGCACATGCCTTGGTTGCATACTATTTGGATTAAGTATAATGGGGTCTACATTGGGTTGTCTTTGAAAAGTGCTCAGAAACTTCAGCTGATCCAAATTGCTGCAGCTAGATTGCTAACTGGGGCTGACTATAGGGAACATAACAAATCCTCTGCAGCAACAGCTCAACTGGTTGCCAGTCTGTTTCTGGGCATAACTCAATGAGCTGGTGATGACCTATAAAGCCCTATATACCTTGGCTCCAAGCTATTTGAAAGACCATAGAGCCCTCAGATTTTTCAACAAAAGCTCTTCTCTCTATTCTACCATCACCTCAGGCTTGTTTGGTGGGAAGAAGAGAGAGGGCATTCTTGGTAGCAGCTCCCAGACTTTGCTAAGGAGGCGAGGATAATTTTGCCTTTGTTGTCCTTTCACCAGCAAGTTAAAAGATTCTTATGATATTATGCTTTTAGAAATTGACTGGGATAAGCTTTAATAGTGGTCTGTGCTGTTTTATGGTTTGCAGATAGTCTTTTAGTGAACTTTAATGTTTTTAACTTTATCCATTGTTTGTCTATTAAGTAACTTTTATATTTATACTTTTATTGGAAGTTTTCTATCATTTTTAAATTTGTTGTACGGCATCTTGAGTCCCATTATTGAGAGAAAGGTGGGATATAAATGAACATCTTTATCACAACAAAAATAATGTATAATCTATATCCTGTTAAAATTGCAGTGGATTGTGCAAAGTTGGAGTAGGTTTGAAGAAGCTGAACCAAATACAGTACTGAATTTGAAAGCTGCACAAGGATGAAAATGGTGGTTCTCTATTTCACAGAAGCTTTGCACAAATGAGTTTCACCATGGGTAAACTTTTAATATTTCACAATTGTATAGTACTTCCAAGTTTCACAGTATTTCAATGAAGTGTGATCTTATAGTAAATTGGCATTATTATTTGCTATACTGCAGATGTGGGGGATTCCATGGCAGCTTCTGAGTTCATGGTTAGCAATCAGCTTGCTGAATCACATCCCATTCCCTTACCTATTACTTTACACTGAGCCTGCTATTTATTTAAAACATTTGTGTATTCTTTTTCTTAAAAGTAAACATGGGAAGCAGGGAATATGATAGGTTTCCAAATGTTATTTCAGTTGGATCCACAGGGAGCCTTTTGGTCATGGAAGGAGATTTCTGCTCACGAAAATCTGTTCACCCTTCACAGTAGTATGTGGTGTGCAAATAAAATCAAAGATGTGGTCGTAGCTGTGCAATATTCATGCAACACACTGCACAAACAAGTGCATGAAGACCTCTATAGGCCCACCTCTTTTATTATATAATATTCTTCATACTCTTAAAGCATTTGCAGAATAGCACTGATTCCTTTTGCTTATGATTTTTTGTATCCATCCTATCACCCTATTCTATAATGTATACCCAGCACTGGGAAAAGTTTTTTTTTCCATTGTTAACTTGGGGAGTCTTGAAGGTGTAATCCAAGAAGTTACTTCTTAGTTTCAAGTATCTATATCTGCATCCATGTCTGCTGCTGTTCTGCTAAAAACAGTTTTTATTGTGAAAGAGTTTCCCTAAATCTTATGGCCTGTTTTGAAAAAAATAAAAAATACTGACTTCGGGCACCTTAGATTAACAGCCATTAAAAAGACAGCATTTGCATTTTTAGGTTTTGTAAATGCACAAACTTTTGAACAACTTTGTTGCTACAGAAATAAACTCTATGAAGCTCTTACTATAGTGGCAGGAGTCTATTGTTTATAAGAGGCTAAGTCATTTTAAATACTCCAGCCCCTATTTCCCTATTCATTACCAAGGCAACAGGATTGGAACAAAAATTCTCAGACTTCTTTCAAAACTGAGTGTTGGTATTCTTGCTTGGCTAAACCTCAGAAAAAAAGGGTCCAGTATAAACTGTCAAAACTGTAATATTTAAAAGCAATCTTGGAAGAAAGAGAATTTCTTTGATATCATGGAAACTAGTTGTTTTCTGCCGCTGCGGGGTCTTAACTGGCAGATTTTCCTGTGCTTCTGTACTCTTGCAAAGCCACATGGTAAACAGACAGTTAACACTGTCATCTGGCAGGTCAAACAAATTGCTCAAGTGCTAACCCGGGCCACATCCTGAAGGAACAGGATGGAGGCATCTTGAGAGCTGGATGCATGGTGGTGCTGTTCTTTACCTTCATTAGATAAATAAAAACCTTTGGTGTATGTGTGTGTGTGTGTGTGTGTGTGTGTGTGTGTGTGTCTATTCATACACTAGTAAATGGTGACCTTTCAGGGTTGTTTTTGTAGCTCTCAAACTCTCCAGACTTCTTGGCTGTACTTTCTCTAGCCAAAAACAAAGAGTGAATTACCTTGATTGGAAGCTTTCAGGAACAATACACTTTAAGACTACAGTCTCACCAGCACTGTTCAGCATTTTAAAAACTCCAGTTTTCATAATCAGATTTCCAGGGACACAAAACTGATCCCTGTAACTACTTCAGTTGCCTAGCCCTGGTGCACAGTGGGTTGGATCTAAGTTTAGGTGCAGTGGAGCTAGTGGAGGCAGTCTTCCCTATCCCCTCCTCTCAGCTAACCTCCAGGCCTCTGGCAATGCTACATATGGAGAATATGGCTGAATTAAGTGAGGGGGAATCCCTCAAAATCAGGCAGAGCTTTCTTATATGAGTGGATCCCTTTCATTTAGAGTAGGTAGATTCTCATTCTCATGTGGAATGGAAATGATCTTTGCTAAGTGATCTTTGAAGTCCATCTTCCAAAACAGTCTTCTCCGCCCACACCTCAGTTTAGATTTGCTCAAAGTTTAGTCCTTTCCAGATTCTATTTGAGCTTCCTTATCCCTGTCTCATTGACATATATGATGTGTTTTTCTTCCTGTTACATTTTTTAAAATAGTTCCCTTCAGACTTCTCGAATATGTTCACACATCACTTACTTCAGAAATATCATTAAGTGATGACAAATCGAAAACAGTCTGCATAAATGTCTTTGTTTTTTCCTCATTTTGAAAACGGGAAATGGAAAATTATTTCAAGAAAAATATCCAGAGTACTTGCAACCAGTGACAAAAGTGGTACAAAAATACTAGTGTCATACATATATTGGCAAATCTAGGTACCCCCCATACAATTATTTTGCCTATATTCCTCAGTGCTATGAAAATAAACTGCATGAGACACTTTAAAAAAAAACTGGATGAAACAAAGAAGGGGAAGGGAAGCCAGAAGAATGCCTGAAAGGTTTATAGGCAAGCTAAGAGCTGGCGTATATAGGCCAGCTACATTAGGATGGATCCTGACCAGGTTATACTGAGCTTCCACTGAAATCAATGCAAATAGTTAAAGATGGCTAATCCAAGCATTGATTCAATTAAGCACAAAAGAGTTAAGCAGTCTTATGAAGAGAAATTATCTAAAGTTCTCATGTCAAGTCAATCTAGACTGCATTTAGCCAGTTTCTAGGTATGAAGTGCTTCATCATTAGGTATTTCAGAGAAAATATTCAAAGAAGAGGGCAATTATGGGATGCTCACTTCTTTGTTTCCTTCTAAAGTTGACAGCCAGCTGGTCCAGATATTTCACCCTTTGACTGCAAAGGTAGATACTCTATATCTCTCTTACTTTTTTCTTTCTTGTTTTTTTTTTTTGGGGGGGGGGGCTCAGTTGCATTCATATGAGGAAAAAGTGCGTGGATGTTGCTGAGGTGGATCCTAACAGAAAATCTATCTTATTTAGCTGTGAGAAGAAAATTGATGTAGATGAATGGAAAGTCTCTTCACTGAGATAGGATGCATTCGTAATCTAGAACTAAATGTACCTTCTCTCCGTACCAGCTTAACAGAAAATTGTAGATAAGTTTAATGGCAAAGAGACTTGAAATAAGTTTACATATACATTTGTTTTTCTAATAAATGTAAAGGCTGCAATCATATTTATAAGTAATTTATTTAAAAATCCTCCTGACTGCAAAGGAAACTAAAAAACTTGATTATATGATTGCAGGCAACATTTTTTATATGAAGTTTTTCAGTGAATAGCGCATTGCAATTTTTCTTTAAAATTATTATTTTTTTCTTTTCTTTGCAGACTACAAAGCCTATGGAATCACCGTAGAAACAGACAACAAACTTGTTAAAGCAAGAGAATTTGAGGGTACAGTATGTGTATGAGCATCCATGAATACATAATAGTCCTGGGAAAAGAAGAAAGACTGGATTAGAGGTGGATTAATTCAATCAAGGAAGCCAAAGCCCTCAGTGTGCAAGACCTCAGAAGAGCAGCTGGTGATGAGGGATCCTGGAGTTCTCTCATTCATAGGGTTGCCATAAGTCAAAGTCAATGTAATGGCAAATGACAACAATAGCTATAGGAAGATAAAAGCTATTACACAAAAGTGTGATTGGCTGCAGAGAATGAATGCCTTTGGTTGCTCAGTTATGTGCACATTTGAACTTTCACCATGTATAACCCAGCCAAACTTGAACAGTTCTTATGTCCAATTGATTTTAGTGGGAGAAACATAAATACATATGCTTAATGGTTGAAACCATCATGGAACTTTGGCTGCTTATTTAGAAAACATTTCTACAAATTATATAGATAACACCCTCAGTTTGCTGGGGCTGGATGGAAAGAAATTTGGGGGTGGGGTTTGCTTCTTTCTCTCCACTCTCCCTCTCTTTCTTTTTCAGTCCTATCCCTCTTGAAATATCTGCTTTTCTACTTTCCCCTTGCAATCTCTCTGATTTCCATCTCTTCCCCTATCCTTTTTGTTAAATATTGGTTTGTTTATATTATAAGGGGGGCATGGCCATATTTTCCCAATCCAAAAGATTTTTGCTCTATATTAAAGGTTAGCTTTAACTTCCTGGGATATTCAGGTTGAGTCAGACCCTTCTTTTACAAGAATCCGCTGCTATTTGCTCGTTCTCCTGTTCACAGGTAGTGTATATTCTGAACTGTGGAGCATGTTTGCCTCCGATGCCTTGACATAACAGGGAAAATGGGCCTTTAGAACTCTAACTCAGGGTAGGCATCCACAAGCTGGAATGCATCTAAAAGAGGGCGGCCAAGACAATAAATATTCTGGTAATGAAGCTTTATGAGGAACGGTTACAGAAACTGGTTATGTTTAGCCTGGAGAAGAGCAAACTAAAATATGATAAAATAGCCATCTTCAAAGCGCTGTTGTAAGGAAGATGCAGCAAGAATGTTTTTTTGCCACTCGGAAACACACTGGATGATCTTGTGTTAGTCACACTCTCTCATCCTCAGAGGGAAGCAAAGGCAAACTCCCTCTGGATCAATCTTGCCAAGAAAACCCATGATAGATTCACCTTAGGGTCATAAATAACTTGAAAACACAAAACAACAACAAAGTAGTACCTGAACTTATAGATTCAATTTAGGAAAAAAGAGATTCTGACCAAACATTAGAAAGACCATTGTGATGGTAAAAGCTATTTGACAGAGGAACTGATTACCCTGGAAGGGGATGGAGTCTCCTTTACTGGAGGCTTTTAGAGGGAGTCTGGATGGCTATCTTGTCAGGGATGTTTTAGCTGTACATTTCCTGCACTGGTAGGAAGTTGGGCGAGCCAGCTCTTCTGTACCTTCCAACTCTACTATTCTGTTATTTCATGGCACCCTGCATGCAGTAAAGAGCATTTAGAAATCTCTTATGGAGTTTGAATAGTCCAATTTTATAACAGTCAAACTATTTTTTTAAGAAAAATAGCTATCACATTGTTTTTCTTCTTGACTTAGTATCTCTGGATTTAGTTATTTATAGTATTTGTTAATCTCATTTAGGCTCACCAGGGTTCCTAAAGCAATGTAAAATAAAATAGATTAAATATATTATTTAAACAGATTAAAACAATTCAAAAACCCAATTTTAAAATACAGTTTTAAAAACTGAAAGGGGCCATATGGAATGAATACAGTTTTGGCCATCCATCAAAAATGCAATAACAATGGAGCCAGCCTGATTTCCTGTTGAAGCAAGTTCCATATTGCCATGGCAGAAGCTTAGAATTATCTCCCAATCCTGTCATAAGTAATTTCAGTAGAGGGGAACTTTGGTGGAACTGGTGGGGAGGGGCTTAAGGGGCCACAGAACTGGTCTAGGGTGTGTGTGAACTTGGAGTAGGCACCGAAAAATCAAAAGGATATTTCAGTCCATTACTAATTTAAATCCCCACAGTATCTTTGGGTCTACTTTAAGTGTTTCTAAGCCTGGATCCAATCCTCTGTGCCTAACTGTTGTTCACACATTGCCTAGAATCCAACAGTGTAGATCTACTGACAGAAAAAACTGATCCAGGAGGAAGTCAACCATTCTCACGCACATCCCTTGTGCTGGCTGAAGAGGACTTTATCCTTCTCTTCACACTCGCACATACCCATACCACCACAGACTTCACTCTGGGCAGTTTCACAGCCCTCTAGAGCTAAAATTGATATTCCTTCCTTCTCAATTGCTTTCCTTCTCAATTCATTTAAGGGGCTTCTTCTATCATGGAAGCACACCTTTAGATACTTCCAATTGTTATACAAATTAGTATAGGTAGATTCAGGCACCTGGCCTAGCACACTAGCAGAAATACAATAAATTTAGTTGTTCTGTGTGTTCAAAAAAGTTAACTCTGACTTATGGTGACCCTGTCAATAGAGTTTTATTTTCGATATTTGTTCAGGTGGTTGCTATTGTGTACCTTTTGGACTGAGAGGCTGTGACTTACCTAAGGGCACTCAGTGGGTTTCCATGGCTGAGTATGGAACTGAACCCAGGCTTCCCAGAATCCTAGCCCAACCCGAACCACTACACCAAACTGGCATACTAGGTATTAATTATTAAGTGTCTAGGGTGGTGAGCCTTGTTCACTATTATAATACTAATGAATGATGTAGCTGAAATCTTTAGTCTAGAGTTTAGTGAACACAGCTGTGAAGAAATCCAAACCTGCTCTACCCACCACCAACAGCCTTCTCTTGCAATGCTGAGAGAGAAGTGGGTGTTTTCTAGATTCAGTTTATACAGATCAATGGCAAAGCCCTATAGGCCTAGATGCTGCCTGCAGGTCTACTTCCAGAATCTTCTACAAAATGCAGAGGTCCCATCACAGGTATACAGGGAGTTCTTGACTGAACAGGGCAAAGCTGACATTAAAATATTCCCTGCTTTCAGGCTTAAAAATTTAAAAGAGGACATAAAAGGAAAGGGAAATGGGAGGGATAAGGGGGAAAAAAGGTTGGGCACTATTTTTCAGGTACAAACTTTTTATGGGCATTCTGTCCAATGGGGTGGATGAAGCAAGTTCTCTGCACTGCCTCTTCCAGCCAACATATTTGGGCAGGTTAATCTCTCCCTTACTGTGATGTTCTTCTGAGTGACATGGTGAAGCCTTTCCATGGCTCTTGGTCTCTTGGCTACCAGGTAAAGCCCATGTGCTGCCCTTCAGTTCAGCAATCTCAGTGAAAATAACTGCTAAGAACCATGCCACTGATGTGTGCCATGGAGACAAAAATGGCAAAGTCCCTTTGACTTAAAGAAAAATCAGAAGCTAAGAAAAGCAGAAAAACAAAAGCAAACCTGCTTTGCATTGTCAGTTGGTCCAACCCAAGAAACATGTTCAAGTAATTTCATTTCTTTTAATGTCAGGAAATTCTCCTCATTTATCATATCCTGGCACCACAATAAACATTCCCAAGACATAAAAGCAATGGGGCAGCTTTGGTTGTCCAGAACTTTGTGAAACCCAAAGAACTTTTGTTTATTGCGGTATCATATATTTTAGATATCTTTTTCACAGTTATTTTGTGAGCAAATGTTTTCTCTTACTTTTCATTTTCTCACTGTGTCTGCACACCCAACATTTTTTTTGTATATCTTTACTTGTTGCTTACTCCTGTATCATTAAAATAGTGTGCATACTGTTATCCCATTTCTCAGCACTTCCCTTTCCTGAGTTGATGGCCAGAATAAAACAAACTAGTATAGCATGCCAGCTTTGTCAAAAAAAGCCCTCTTGTTAATTCTGCTCACTTCTGTTTATTTCTGAATTTGGTGAGCAATTCTACAGTAACTGATTTATTTAAGAGATATTTCATGACTAACTCTTGGTGTTTTTCCTTCTGAGTTTACTGCAAATGTTATGTTTTTTGTTGTTGTTTGCAAACCTTGGTTTGAAAAACAGAAGTCAGCCTCAGAAACATGCTTCATAACACTTTTACTTATGTGCATTCTGTTCCTTATCCTTGACTGCATTAATTTTGGTTTGGGTTATCTGTACTTATTGTAAGCATGGGCAATGCTAACCATGGTGGGAAAATTATTTACAAACTACCTGAAAGCCTGGTAATAATTCATTATGGTTAGCACTGGTACCGGTCTAGGGTAGTTAAAATCCCAACCCAGTGCTCCCAGCCTATGTGTGTTATGTCTTCAAGTTGACTCCAACTTATGATAACCCTATCCTAGAGTTTCCTGGCCAGAGATGAGGTTTGCAATTGCCTTCTGCTTAGTCTGGGATGTGTGACATGCCCAAGGTTATCTGGTGGTTTCCATGTCCAACACTAAATCTAGTCCAACACTCAAACTACGCCATGTCAGTTCTCTTGTTCCAAAACTTTCTCACTGGGAATGATGGCTTTACTCCTATATAGGCTTCCCTGGGAATAAATATCACAGAATATAATAGGCTTTGTTCTGAATAGGCTGTCTAAGACTTTTCTGCCAAGAAAGCTATCATGTATCCTGTTCAGTCTGCATTAGGGAACTTCTAAACCAGATTTCCAAAAGTCTGCTGTATTAACATTTGTTATGCTTTCTAGACTCTCAGTCCCAGAAAACCCCATGATAGGTTTGCCTTAGAGTGTCATAAGTCAGAAATGAATTGAAGGCACATGGCACACCACCACAACAACATTTTTTGGACCAGAATAACATTTCACCATTGCACATTGCTTTAAAATTGTGTCTCTTATAAACAACAAATGTTAAAGAAAATGCCTGATGGGTATTCCTACCAATCTAGAGTTGCATTTTATTATCAGTGACTGAGAGGTATTTAAAAATACAGTGAGCATATTATATATGCCTTCTAACATTAAAAAGTCCTTTTTATAAAGTATTTTGCTACAGTTTACAGGCATTCATAAATATGAAATAATACCTGGCCAAGTCCACCCATCAAACTGCTTCTCCCCTTATTTTGTAATGTTTAATATGGTAAATGAGTGTATTTGTCTCTCCTGTTCTTCTGAACATATGAAGCATGAGGAGTTGTAGATGTCCAAGAAAAAATGAGTTGTTCAGGGAGGCGGGTTTCAGGAATCCAGGTGAAGGAGAGCAAGACTTATTCTCTACTAATATGCTATAGCTGCTTTTGGCCTGCACAGAAAGGAGAAGAACATGTTTGACGGGGCATACCTTCTAATTGTCCTGATTTGGCAGGAACCATTCTAGTCAGTCCTGTTTTCCCACTTTTTCAGCTGCTTTCTCTTTCTCCTCTTTGAGCTCAGCTCACTTCAATTGCTGCAAACTGAGTTCTAGGTACAAAAGTAGTTTGCACTCAGTTTACTCATCTGAGGGGAGATAAGAGGATGGGGTGGAATCTTTCACTTCCCTGCAGGCCAAGGCAAAAGCAAACTGCTTCAGCCTCTCCTAGCATTAATAGTTTTTGTCATCTTGACCATATTCTGACTGCTTGACCAAATATGTCCTGCTTTTTTTTTTCTGTGAAATGTTGGTGGATATGCAGGGAAGTGGATTTTTTCCTCTGATTGTAGATTGGAACAACTGCAATGGAGGTCTCCAGTTTCTCTACTAAGAATACAGTGCCTCCTGTGAGTTCCTAGAATGCAACAGGGCTATTTAGGAGTAAATAGTGATATTGGGAAAACTAAGATGAGGACTTGGAAATGGTTTGTGGTCATGATATATTGACATTTTTGATACTCACCTTTTTTATGTTGCCTGAGCTTTTTTTAAAAAAAAATCAATTGAAGGGTAGTTCTCATTTTATGTTTTGTGCTCTTCATGTAAAATAGGATGATGAACATTTCACCCTCAAGATATTGTGGACTTCGTGATTCCTATATTCCCTTATTGGATGTGGCTGTTGGGACAAAATATTTGGTGGACCAAAGTTTTCTCTATGCCAGCATAAAATATTTGTTCTTCCTGTCATATTGGAAGCAGTGATTAGGAAAGACTTTGGATTAAGAAGGATTTTGAAGAAGCACATACCAAATACAGAGTGCTTGTACACTTTCGACATATTGAGCAGTACATGAATTTCATACACATGTACCTGCACCCAAATGCATAATGTAAACTAAGAATCGGCTCACAGAATTATTCTACCAAAGCCAGCTCTAAAAATATGACAGTTAAGTTTGTATTATATAATGTAATAAAATGCCAATTCAACACAGAAAACAATGATTCATTTTTCCCTCTGCAGGGGTGTATTTAAACTGTAAACACAATGCAAGGAAGCAAAGTGATACGAGAGTTGAATGGAAAAAAATTTCAGGAGCAGATGTTTCATTTGTATACTTTGAGGGTTCATTTAGAGGTAAGAAAATTGCACATTAGTATTTTTGTATATTTATGCTGCTTATGGCTTGTACATATTGTGTGAATTGTTCCAAGCACAGATTGCATGGAGAAACTATGTTACATAGACTTACATGGAGTCATTTATTCTTGTTACATTTGTATCCAATATTTCCTCCAGAGATGTCAAGGCTAAATTACTGCTCTCCTTTCCCCATAATAACCTTCTTAAGGTAGGCTACACTGATCTGCTTCTGTGATGGATGATGAGAGTTTTAGTCCAACACAACTGTTGCAGTTTGATACTTTAATGGCCATGACTGCAACCTATGGAATCTTGGGATTTGTAGTATCAAATTACTATAATTGTGCAGTGTTGGATACATCTTGGTGGGCACTGAGTTGCACACATGATCTGAAATGTTATACTGAAAGTTTTTGTGTGTGTGTGTGTATTTAGAAACAGGGGCCCAAACCATAAATTATTAATTATTGCTTATTTTTATTTTATTAATTAATTATTAATTATTAATAATAAGTGAACCACTTTTGCCTAATCCTCATATACATTTGGAAAGCAAACCAGTATGTGACTTCAAAGAGTTTCATTCTTGCTGTCTCTCTCCAATTATCTTTATTATTTTACAGGTAGTTTTAAAGATCGAGCTGAAATTAGACATTCAAGCATTCAGCTTAAAAATGTGACTAGAAAAGATTCTGGAAAATACCGTTGTGAAATAAGCACACCTTCAGAACATGGGCAAGAGGCAGGAGAAGTTGAAATCACTCTCTTAGTTTTGGGTAAGAGGATAAACAAAACTATTTGACATTTATGCTAGATTCAGTAGTGCAGCTAAACTTTTTAAAAGCTTCATGTGCTTTCTGATTACAGATGGAACACGAGAGTGCTAGATTTTTTTTTTTTGCATAAAATAAAATCCTTTAGAACTACATGTCATGTCAGATCAATATTTTGCTCTCAAATGAGCACACCTTTTTGGCAAGGGATATTTTTTAAAAAAATTTTTAATGGTAAAGATACTTTAAAACTGATACAGAAGTAGTGAAGAACTAATTTTAGACATTTTTAAATAGATAAAACTACTCAAATCATATTCTGTTTGGAACTGTGGAAGAAACATGTACGTGGCGCACTCTCGATAGATCAGTATCTTGCCTGAAGTTGGCTAAAAATTAGATTACATTTGCTGGTTCTTTAAGAATAGGTAGGCACTAATTTCCCTAAACACTGCTCTGGCCTTGAGGTTCAGCAGGCCTATGGCAGTTATGTGTGTGTACTATTCCTAGTACAAATGAACAAATATGGACAAATATGAACAAATATACAGGTTTAGGCATACAGATCTTTATTTTACATAAATACAATTTTCTAGTTCCATCAGCTGTTCCTGTTTGTGAAGTGCCCATATCGGCTATGACTGGGACAGTAGTGGAACTACGCTGTAAAGAAAATGAAGGTGTTCCTGCTTCAAAGTACAGATGGTATAGGAATGGTGTTCTTCTGTCAGAGAGTCCAAGGTTGGGAGAAGTTAAAAAAGACAGATTACTGTATACTATGAACACTACATCTGGAACTCTGGTAAGATAATATTTGTTCTGTAACATTTTGCATTTGGACCATAAAAAAGCTAAGGTGAGCTATGATGAGAAATTCTCCAAACAGTCATTCTTTCATTTCCCTATTTATAACTCAGCACAAGTGAGATTATCAGATTCATCCACGGAAGGAAATAACTGAGGATGGAATAGCACAAGAACAGAGTAAAATTTAGCCAATCAGATACATGGGGGAAAACCCAGATATTCACTTATCTCAACACCAGAAAAAAACAAAACCATAGGCTTTCTTGCTGAAGTAGTATGCACAAGTATCCTTAGCTGTGATGCATGACTAATCCATGGCTAATAACTTATTTTGCCCATTGTCAGTTGGATGTCCAGGATGATTTCTAGATTAAGGGCTGCTTGCTGAACTCTCCATAAGTTAATTACACAAGTTGACCTGCTGACACTCTGACCATTACTCCTCCATGAAGACAACAGTAGCAATGTCTGTGCCAAAGTATAGTGCACTAATGCAGGTTTATGACAGCATTGACCCATTTTGACATGTCGTGCTTGAGAGGCCAGCTTCAAGTAATAAAAAGTCACATGATTAGTTTTGAGTGAACTGGAATCTGACCTAAACAAAAAGCAGTCAACCTCACACGACTCTTAATGTTTTTATTAAAATTCATTTTCCATTTGCTGGTTTGTGGTATTTAATCTGAGAAGTGTTAACTCTAATGACATTTTATGTTGTCATCTCATATTATTATATCTTACTGCTGTTACTGAAGTGTAATTGTTTTTGTCACCTTCCTTTCACATGGCACATTTTTGAAGAATCTCAATTTTTATATCGTAAAAGGTTATAGGATTCTGAAAAATGTCACTTTGATGTGAGCAAAAATTATGCACTCAAGAACTGAGAAAACCAAAACAGCTAGAGGATTCTTCACTAAAGAGCAGCTGTTTTTACATTCCTGATTATGAAAAGGGACTGTTTGAAATGGACATGTATATCTATATTTAATGAATGGATGGGTTGTTAATTTTATCTCTTCCTCTCTCACTGTGCCATATGCCACACATCCCATTTTCTGCAGCAGGTCAGATATTGTTATACCTCAAATTTTGTGTAGGCTTCCTCCAGCACCAAATTAAACCTAATTATCTTATTATGTTTTAGACCAGATGCCAGAGAAATCAACTATTTCATATTCTTGAGAATTTTGACAATCTAAATGTACTTCATTATTTTTAAAAATTTACAATGTTGTATTTTGGCTGTGTATCAGTTTTGATGCTCTTTGAACAATTAATGGATAGTGTGTCTTGCTTTTCTTTCTTTTTTTTAACCAGCTATTCAACCATGTTTCAAAAAATGACACTGGAGAATATTACTGTGAAGCTCACAATGAAATTGGACAGCCTCAGAAATGTCCTGTGAAGCGAATGCAAGTTGGTAAATGTCAAATACAAATAAGACCAATAAGCTTTCAGATGAACATATTTTCCACATATGACAAAAAGGCTTTAGTTCTACAGCCCAGAAGTAAACAAAATGACATGATAAGTTCCAACTTAAATGCCTAAAAAGGTAATGGTTTTAGCAAAAACTCAGTGCACATTTGAAGACTGTCCCAACAAATACCTTTAAACTAATTGCATGGAACAATTATATCTATATGATGCAACTCTTTCTTAATATTTTATTGAACGTACCATATAAGATATGCACAAAAACTGCAGCTGTCTACCCGATGCTGTCCAAAAAGTACTGTTGTTCCCTGTTCAGTGGTTACGTTTATGTCTACCTTCCTGTTTCACTAACAGGATTATATATTTAATCATACGTAAATGTCTGGACCCCAGGTGCCACTACATATTTAAACATTTTGCTTAAAAATGGGTGTAACTACCTAACAAAACAAATCTGTGCACTCAATAATTGAGAGGGCCAAAATGTGTGGAGATTTGTGCCTTAAAGTGAATCTGTTTCTGCACTCTGAATATCTTGAGAATATGTAGATAGGTCTCCAATGAAGGCTAATCAGTGGATATATTACTTCAGTTAGCAATTTCACTGTCTTTCTTTTTCAGACCTTAATTCAAAGTGTTGATTTTGGCCTTTCAAAGTCCTGAACCACTTAGGGTGGAGACAGAGTATCTAAAAAGCATGTTCTGCATCAAAATGCCCAGTAATCAAGATCTTTGTCAGATTTGTATTGTCAGGAATGTGGCTGCTGGGGATCATGGTCACATTTTTGAACTCTATTGCTGTGCCTATATGCCTGGTGCTATCTCTCTTATTTTTAAAGCAGTAGACAATGTTCACTCTTTAGTCTCCATAGTGCAGATATTCCAGAGCTTTAAAAAGTTACTTGCAATCTACAACTTTAATTCCCATAATCTCCCCAGCCAGCACAGCCAGTGGTCATGCTGGCTAGAGGATTCTGGCAGTTATTATTTTTTTTCTTTTTTCAATTTAAAGCTCTGAATAATGCAATAACAGAATCCAACTTGCAGAACTAGGTCTTGTACGTCCAGGTATAAACTTTCTTTATCTGTTCTGTATATACTAGGTAGAGAGAATGTATTGAGAGATTGATGTCTTGAAACATCTTATTAGTCCCTGGTTGGAAAGCACATGGGAAACATGTTCCGAGTAGAAAACCAAGTGTCCTCCAGATATTTTGGACTACAACTCCTAGCATTCTTTACTATTGGTTTTGCTGGTTGGGATTTTTATGGAACTGTGATCCAAAATTGTAGTCTGGCGGGCCCCCGTTTGCTTATCCCACTTCTATACCATTTGTAATCTTTAAATTGCCTTACAATATTTGTAACAGCCTTGTAAAACAGATCCCTACTGTTCTCAGTGATTGTCTCACTGAAAAAGTGGAGATAAAGATACAGAAATGATGCTTGCACACAATTACTCAGTAAGCTTACCCACAAGATGCATCTTCTCTATGCAATACCATGAATAATGATTTGCTCTAAAAACTGTTTTGAGAATGAATCTATTGCTAATATTGTTTTCTGACAAGGTGCCCAGTATGAAATAATTGCATCCACCATTCTACATGCAAAACTATTATTTGTTTTCTTTTGAATTTCAGATGACCTTAATGTAAGTGGTATTATTGCTGCTGTGGTCATTGTGGCTTTGATAATTGCTTCCTGTGGTCTTGGTGTATATTATGCACAAAAGAAAGGTTATTTTTCAAGTAAGTAAATCTTTGTTTCATTGTAAAAATAATAATAATAATAAAAATCTTTGTTTCTACAGTTAATCTAAAGGTTGCCATATGTGTATTCACTTGTGAACTGTGAGAGGAGTCAGCAAAAGTGCAGACATTTAAGGAGCATGGATAGCACATCCCTACCAGAAAGGACAAGAACAAAGGCAAAGACAAAATGAATTTTGAGTAGTAGAAGGTTGGCCAAATCAATCAATCAATCAGTCAAATATTTTAATTAAAAAATAAAAAAAATTCTAGCATGCATAAGGGGTTCTTGATGTTTCCCATCTGCCTTGAAAGCAGCATGATCAATGTCACAAGTCTTAATATAGGATAAAGATCTAGCAACAATAATTTCAGAATTTTTCCTCAGTTTTACCTAAGAGTTACATAACTTTTACAGACAGCAACATTTTAATTAGAATGTTAACTATAAACTGTAGCACTGTACCTAGAATTTTTTTCATACAGATATAGTCAAATTCCATTCAAATCTAAGGTACCTCCTTCGATTTTTCCACATTAGAACTGGCATTGTTACCGTGTGATGTATGTTAAACTATTTTGTATTCTGAATGTGCAAAATATTTTTACTGTGGCACAAAAGGTAAATAAACACAGACTTACACTTATTGGTTGCATGAGTTTTCACCCCCTTTGCTGTGACACACACACACTGCAACACACTGTCTCCAGGAATCACATAAGTAACTGAATGGCATGCAGCTGTGTGGAGTTGTGCCACATGATCTCAGATGAAATACATCTGTTTCTGAACAACCAGCATCACAAAGACCAAGAACTTATCCAAACAATTCAAGCATTAAAATCTTCACACTGTTGAGCACCTTATGCACATCAAGTCAAACAATGGCAGTTAAATCCATTTCAATTCAATGTTGTAACAATAAATTATGAAATTTGTTTTACAAAGGGCAATTAATACTTCTGCTAGGCACTGTAAGGGCTCTATCTACAGTGAAATTATATATTCCTACTGTATGGTCTGGACTATGTTCCTTTGATGCCAGTAGTAAGAAAGAACACAACCAGAGAATAACGTAGTTTTGCAGCAGAGCTGCAAAATTAACCTTTCTGGGACTGTGACAATAGTGACATGGGAAATGACCTGCAATTTGCCCAGTTATTATGGTTTCTCTGCATCTGATGCTATTGGAACTATGTCGGACTAGAACATGCAAAAAAAGTTACTCCTATGCTGCTGAAGGGCACAGGAAAGTGGCACTTAACACTACTATTTCAGGTTTTGCCATTTAACTTTAATTACAAAAAGCCACCAATAGAGACGAGACAGCACACCATCTTATGGATTCATGCTCAGACACAGGCAAAAATATATGTTGTCTCCTCTAGACTTGTGTAGTATGTTTGAAGTTCCAAAAAAATCAAATAGGTATACATGGTATTTAAATAGAAGCTGAAGTGCCATTTCTTTCGCTGCTTTGAGCAGCACCTTTTATCTGGAATCCATGGAGAAAGTTGCTAGCTAGCTCCCTCTGCTGGACCACAAATTAATATGTCAGCTCAAAAAATGTTCTCATGAACAAGTTTCTATGGTTTATAGAGCACACACTCTTACAGGAAATACTGAATAAGGGACCAGAACGCAATGAAACTGAATTGTTACGTACAAAACAAGACCATTATTCTTCCTGGAAACAATCAAAGGAAAGTCTAGCATTTTTTAGTCCAGTTGAAACTAAATAAAATCCTTTATGGTGTGCTTACATAGTGGTAATTTATCAGGGAGGGGGAGGTGTAACCTGTCCTAGACTTCTTCAGAGATGGTATGGTTTCTGGAAAATTTACTCATTAATTTCTATTCTTTAGGTGACTGTAATAAAGGCATTTCCCTACTGTATAATTTCCTAATAGCACAAATGGACCTATGTTTTCAATAATTTCTATCATAAACAGTATACAAAGTGTATTTTAGACTCTGTTCCATCCACATGACATCCTACTGAAGACAGTGGTAGGGATTTGGAAAAAGTGGACTGCCCAGAGCTATGTGGTGAGCTCTGAAACTAATAATAGCTTCACAATTGAAGGATGTAAAGGGCTTGAGATGACTTAAGGATGCTAGGACAAATTGTTTTTCTGGGGGAAGGAATCAAAACAATTGTTCTGCCATAATATGTCTTCACCTTTTAACAATCTGGTCAGTATCAAACATGAAAACACATCTAGATGTAAAGTATTCAAAGATTTGGATACATTTGATTATTTTCCCCCAGTAATTGTTCTAGTTCTTACTGTTCTAATAGCAACAGTTTGAACATGCTGCAGTTAGGTAGCATGAGGTAAGATGACAGCCTTAATATTTCTCTTTTTTTTTTCCTAGAAGGAAATTCTTCAGTGTAAGTATGGCTACTTCCTTTTTCCAAACTCCACTTCTGAACAGCTGGAAAGTTTACTATAATAAGTTGCACTTTCTTTCTTTAAGAAAAAATAATGGAGAATTGCTTGCACTAATCCTAGTGTGTTATTTCCTAGACCATAATTTATACATTTAGGAGTAGCTCGCAAAAGAACATTCCCATCAGACTTGTAAATATATTCACTATAAATCTTTAGAAGCAGTAGGATAACAAGGGGAAGCCTTCCACATTATGGCTTTAATCCAACTGCTAATTTCCAACTGCAGTAGGCCCCTTGGATCCACTGAAGAATGGTAAGTCAGCACTCAGTATGGCTCGCTAACCAGTTGTTGTCTCATTGATAATGAGGGAGGCAAACTTTCTCCTTCTGTGCTTCAGATTTTCTGGCTACAGCTCAAAAAGTTTTTTGACCAATAACCAGATTCAAAAGTTATTCTTGCCCTGGGGTTGGCAAATCACTGTTGCATACATTTGAAACTCCTGTAATATACCCACCTATACTTAAATAGTTTCATGACATTACAAAACCTATTATAATTCAGTTACTGTAGGTTTCTTGAAACATTCCAAATGTTATGGCTGCACAAAATGGATTTGAATTTTAAGTTCCCAAATCAGGAATGTTATGACTAGTTATCTTCAAACATGTAGGTATGTCTTCCAAAACACTCAGTCAAATCTTATTTTCCCCTCTTTGAACCAGATTTGCTTTAATTCAAATGACTTAGAAGGCACAGACGCATGCACACACACACACACACACACACAGGAGAAGACAAAAGGCAGGCTACATTCATAAATGTAAGATTTATGAATAGTTCAATGTCTCTTTTCAATTATACTTTCCCATTTTTGTTTCACTAGCAGGAAGAGCTCTAAGTACAAACCTGCAGAAAATGAAAAGGTGGGTGTTACATCTTCATACAGTAGTGCCAAGAACAGTCCACCTCTTAATGCCAGTCCTATGTATTATGCTAGTTATACTAGTTATACATTACGCAGCTAGAAATTGAGTCACTTCATCAATCCAATCATATAATGCATCTTTTGCCAATTCAGATCTGTGGGGAGGAATGTAATACTTTTACATCCCCATATTCTCTTTAGCTAAACAAAACCCCTAACATGCCAGGAAGAAAGCTAGGGTACAATTTTTCAATTTTGTTTGGGCTCTTTGTATAGGAAACTGTTTTAATCAATTCCATAAAACTTCAAGTCAAATTATAAAGTACAGAAAAAGTTACTCTGTTACTAGTTCTATATATTACAGCTGTAGAACAGAGTTCTTGCTATACTGCAGTGGTTTCATTATACAGTGAATGTGAATGCCAGCCCTGTAGAAGTCAAGAAGCGAATCTATGCATTTTCACAGCCCTGCACAGCTTATAGTTGCCTCTTTCACTTATTACATCTGTCTTGAGAAATCTACCAAGTAAGAGAGTGAGAGACCGTAGCCACATCAACTTTAATATTGCAATGTGACACAAATGGTATCCTACATCTAGAAACGTGAAGGTTTTTTTTAACTTCATATGACCCTCATTAGTTTTTTGTGCAGATGCCTTGTGGCCATGACAGGTGTCTATGGACATAATAGTGGATTCAGCACAACAGAAAATTTTTGAGTGAGATCCTTAAATGAAATAGAAGGCTCCCAAAATCTACGAGACACTGGAGCAGCAGCCAATATACACTGAGCAATGAAACACTTTGCTCATGGATTAGAAGTTATAACAACACAGCTGTAGGGATTCCGCAGTTTGCCCCTATCATTAAAGCGTCAATAAACATTTTGTTGTATGCAAGTATTTGGTAGTTCCCCCCCACACACACACACCCCAAAATAATGTGAAGAAAACATACCTTGATCCATATTAAGTACTGTAGGGTTACTTCCCTGATTATTGCTTGTTCACTGATATTCAACAGATATTGAAAATGTCTGCATTATGTTAACAGTTATCCCCTTTCTTGTTTTATTTCCTCCAATTAGGACTTCAAGCACACAAAATCTTTCATTATTTAAAAGAATATCTTCTCTGAGGATCACCAAACAATCAACTGATGCACAGAACATCTCAACTCCATTCTGTAAATATGAAGAGTGGTATATACAGAAAGCCAATGGCAGTTAAGATATTACTGTTAAGTGGACAAAATACTGTCAAGGTGTTACCTTGATCTGAAAGTACTTTCTTTCACCAAAAAATGATAATAGGGGAGTACAATTGTAAAGGGCTTTCTAGTTGGGTAATGTATCTGCAAAGGTATTAAACTAGGAAAAATAAAGAATGAACTGTAGTTCTGGTTGCCACATTTCAGCCAGCTATTATGGAGACAACAAAAGTGAAAAGGAGGACTGGAAAAAGTACAGACTAAAGTAGCTCATTTCTGCCACAAGACGGGGCAATATCCACTAACTCAACAGCTATGAATGGAAATTGAAGAAATCAGTAGAAGATGACGCTACTGATGGACCGTGGTCATTATGGCTGTATATTATCTCCAGATTTAGAGGCAGCATTCCTTTGTATAGCTGTTGCAGATATTTAGCTGGCCAGTTAGGAAACAGTATATTAAGATTATTATATAGACTTATGGCTTGATCTGGCAGGGGTTCTAGTGTTTTCAAGAAGCCAGCAGTCTGGATGGCAAGCACAGTCCTGAACAGCTAATCCCATCAATTATTTGCTGTTCTCCCAAATTTGGTCTGAGTTTCAACACTGTCAAGTGAGAGTTTGTTCTTCACTCCACCACTGAAGCAGAAACCACTAAAACTGTTCATGCCACTAGTGGAGGTGGAGGATAATGCCAACATGCCCTTTCTTGTAAGGAACTGAAGTGCTTTACAGGCAGATGTCTGTTAATAGAACTATATTGTAGAGGCAGCCTTGACTTTTTGATCTCTAAATCACTTTTGGTTCCACTCCTGGATTTGGTCTACAGGATGCTTTTCTTAGAGGTGGGCTTGTTCCTTTCCCTACAGCTGAGAACAAGAGAGCCAGAACCACAATAGGCCTCAGGTGCAGGCTGAAAAGGGTGAAGGTCACATGTGGATGCCTGTCCTTGCTGAGATGGCTAGACAGATTTAAATTTTTGAATATTCTGTGGCATTATGGACATTCTCTTTGCAAGCTGGTTCAAAAGAGCATTACTTACAACTATGTTTCTCTTTAAGTGCCTCGACACTCTCAAACCATAACATCACTGATGAAATTATGCAGTTGAAAGTTCACTGAAGTAATATGTATTTGTATCACTTTTTTTAAAAAAAATCTTCCTCTAAACCCTACATTTTATGAAGAGATATCTTGCTTCAGAAGAAATCCTTTTCAACATCTAATACTAGCGAGTGGCTTTAAAAGAACAAACTCTTGGACAGTATTATAAATAAACTACCTTATTTTGTGGTTGATGATTGCAGTGATGATGCTTAAAACAATGTCAGTAATATTTTCATTGTTCAACTAAGTTTAAGTCATCTGGTGCCCAGCTCCACAATTAAGTCTCCATTCTGTAACATTGCCAGGTGACAGTAAACCACTGGAATATACAGAAAATTTTAGAACTATATATAGAGTTTCAACTGTTTAAACAATTCCATTTTAACAAATGTAGTTCATATTCAGTGTTTCAATAAACAATCAGGTTCCTAACTTTCTCTGCCAGAAAGAATATAAACAAGTGGTTATTAACTACTGTTTGGGTTTTATCTTATACTGAAATATTTATCAGGTCCTCTGTTGTAGAAGTTGTTACACATGACTGAATACGGGTATCATTCATAGGCACCACTGAATTCAGAATCTTAATTCATAGATTTAAACATTGAACTGTTTATTGAAGTCACAATCACAGGCCTATTCAACAAATGGGACTCAACACTGTTGCTTGGTGTACACACAGCATCACATCACTTCTGTTCCTCTTCAAATTTAGGTTCTGCCAAGAGGGAAACAAGATAATTAGCTTACTTTAAAAAAACCCTAGAAGTAGTTTTGCAACATGATCCTAATAATTTACCAGAAATTAAATCCAACAAAATGGAAGTTTTTCCCAGCAGCATACAACTGCAGCTTTAGCTTGGCAAGTATAAAATGATCTTCTGCAGGTCGGTAAAATGAGTACCCAGCTTGTTGGGGCAATTAGCTAACATACTGTAAACCGCTTAGAGAGCACTTAGCTGATAAGCGGTATAGAAATACACATGCTATTGCTATTGACCTTTCCAAATTTTCAAAGGGGCAGGGTCAGCAAGCACTGCTGTAAAACAATATAGGTTGAAGATGACTGAATCCCAATGAAATATGAGTTGTGAAGAAACAATACTTGGATTGTTTCTGACACATGTGGCTCTCATTTAAAAACAAGCGAACAATAAAGTGGAATACTGGCCCAGCATGACCAATAAAGAGTAGGGCACAAGTAAACTAAAAAACCCTATCTTATTGCTTGAGCTAAATAAATACACAAGACTAAAAATCAAGAAATGTTGCATAGATTCTTACCCATATCTACATCAGATATAACATTTACAGACAATAAACAAAATTCCTCAAAAGTGTTACATTCAGTTGTATGCATACGTTATGTTATGTTACAGCAGACACAATAGTTGCTCCTATTTACCACACAGATACAATGAAGCAGTTTAGTCTCGGATATCTTAAAACAAATCCTAAATACAACACACTAATACCCATTAAATATGGATAGAACTGGGTCTGACAATAACTGAAAAACTAGCTGCACTGCCCACAACCAGTCTGTGCAATTAGGGACAGTCATATCTTTGATATATCAATTTTCCACATTCACATACTGATAATGATACTTCTAGAAGTTTACCTTCGAACTTGAAGTCTGGAAATTTGGCCAGATCTCCACCACCATACAACCGTTGGAGCTTCACAATTTGTTCATTCATGTCCCTCTCATATTCTGGGCCAACATCTACAGGGCCACCAGTTTTTCTATAAATTCAAGAATTAGGCTTTTAGGTAACAATGGCCTTGGAAGGGTACAGAAACTTGAGTACATTATTTTTTTAAGATAGTAGTTGTGTGCATGTGTTTTCTGGGAGATTAAAATCCATCCATCTGTGGCCAGAGGGAAAGAGCTCCTTCTAAATGCCACCCCACTCTTTCTTTGGTGATGGAAATCTAAAGGATTAAGAGGAAGCAGGGAATAACTCACAAGAAGAAAAGGAAGAATTAGGTCAGTTATTTCCCTTCACAGAAAAGCTCTCTGACAGTACCACAACTGCAGATAAGCAATGGTAATGGAAGAAGTCTTTCACAAGGGTGGGTAGGTAGAAGAGATTTGTCCAGGTGGTTATCAGTGAAGAGGGAGAGGTTGAGGAAAGGAATTATTCACATATTGCACTTAAAGAAACAGCTGAAGGAATTATATTTTCGCTTCCACTAATCACTAAAGGAAGTGGCCAACTGCTGGAAAGCTTGGAAAAATTGACATACGGTCCTATTTCACTACAATACAACAAAATATTCACATCCTCATTTGTGGACATCCACAGCAACAACAGCAATGACTGTGATTGTCGTACAAAGCCTATACCATGTTGTATGAGAAACTAGTAGTGCTGGCCAGTCAAGATAGTATACATCAGATACTTTCTTCTTGCTTTAATAAGTGTGTGTGTGGTTGATTTTATATTCTAATATCATGCCTATTCCCTCTTCCCTCAAAACAGTACACAAAATTAGTTTTCAATTAAATTATATAGCCATAATATCAAAATAAGATGTCAAAAGTGTTTCCTTGCACAATGAGCCATAGACTTGATCTTTTTTCCCCATATATTAATCAAAACAATTCCAAATCACAATAAAATAGTTTTTTTTCCTTTAGCTTTTTGAAGTTTGTTAGCTTATTTTTCAATCAGTGCTAGTTGCCACAATTAATTATAACAGGTTGTTACAGATATTAGCTTAATCTTTCCAAATCTGAGTGATGACAAATCTGGCATCTACTAATAAATAACCAATATAAAGTTTGTGAGATGCCTTTCCATTATGCCCTTGGAGGATAAAGACAAAACAAAATGCAAGAGGGGCAGCTCTGGAGTCTAAGATGCTTATTAGTGATACTATTCATTTCAGAGAAGACAGCATCCCAGAATTTAGATACCTTATCACAGTGTCACCATAAATGTTAATAGGCGCCTTTAATTTTACAGCCTCATCAGCAAAGAGGAGAAAGGGTAAGGTCGATGTATGACAGTTGCACAACTGAAACATTTATGTACATTTTTATTATCTCTTATTAAAGCAAAGATGTCTTGGAAAGGGAACTTGCCCAACATATTATCCTATTCTTCCTTATCTGAGCAAATAGTGCAATCAGTTTTCCATGTCGTTCTGAGACTATCTGAGAGGCTCCTATCAAAATAAAACTGTCTATAGTTGTTTACAGACAAATCTCTTAATGTAAATATCCACTATGTCTAATAAAATTTCAAATGGAGTAAGGTCTTAACTTTTAAATCTCGTTACTGTAATACATATTAACTGATGTATCCTTTGACTGAAAGATCTCAAAGGTAAACTGCAACAGATTATACAGGTCACTGGAAAGCTAAGCAGGCAGTTACTGTGAGAGAAAATGATTGCCTGAACTTTAAAAAAAAGAAATGTGGGGCTTTTTGACTCACAATCCACACACACATCTGGCAGCTTCCAGGAGCAAAGATTAACTTTAATAAGCTCCCCCTCAACATGACTACTGGCAAAGGTGGCACAACTAGCAGCAATTTCCACTTGCACTTTTCAACTGAAAATGACATTGTATGGCCTGCTATGGGGTAAAAATGGCCCCTGCACCTGCCACAGCTGCCCATCCCTGTGTGAAAGTCTACCTGCAGTATCAGCTAATCAGCTAGTACTTCTGTATTTTTTTTGTGTATGTGTGTCTGGGGGTTGTATGTGGTAAGTCCAGGAGAAACAACTTCCCTCCAAGGAGTAAGCTGCCAAGTAACTGTAGGTCTCTTGAATATAAAATATGATTTAGCTATAGATTCTGAATCACAAAGTATATTTTAGTAGGGTCTTGACAGTACCTTTTAAAATAAAGACATTCAAAGACACTGACCTACATGCATACTTAGATCAGCAGGCTAATACCTTCTTAGTTCAGTGGTTTTGGAAATTGAAGGTTTAGCTCCATTTATTCTACTTTTATAACATACAACTTCATGATGTAAGTATAGGCCTTCCATTAAAGATTTAGTATTCAGAATTAGATTCACTACTGAGGTGTTTATTTACTTACTGGCTCTTTGTGTTATATTCTCTGATCTTGTCCAAGAAGAGTTTCTGTACAGGATCAAGTTCTTTTGCCTTATTAAACACAATGGCAGAAAAGCCAATATTTCTACGTAAGTGGATAGAGAGCGCTGAATGGAAAATGGAAGAAAATCTGAACAGCTGTTGGAGAATCATGATGAACTGCAGATGTTTCAGCTAGAAAGAAGAAAAAGCATCCACCAGTTATACTGCAAGTGCTTGGTACCTACTTCTATATGAACCTGTCTACAGTTTGAAATCAATAAGAACATCCCTTTTGAAGTTCCAGTGCACTGAGATCCCAAGAGCAATGCCTTCTATATGGGAATGCCAAAGCAAAGTTATGCAGTCTTCTCTGCTCACTTTGACATTCCAAATAGCTAAAGATGCTTTTTAAAGTACAATATCTGTAAAATGCTTCTGGATAAAATTGCATGTGCAGTTTGATGGATGGATGGATAAAAGGAAGGACAAGAAGGTCCTTAGAGGCCAGATGCCTTTGGCTCTCCCTCAATTAGCCGCTGCAATTCCATCAAGCTTCTGGAATTGTTTTTGTCTCAGTTGGTCAATTTCAGAAATATCATTTTAAGAGGTAGTGCTGGAATTTGTTCTCCCATTCCCTCTCCTTCAACAACTATTTTCCCTCCCATGTTGTGCCTTTCAAACTGTAAGCTGATGCCAGGAAGTCTTGCCTTTTCTTGGCTATAAAAGAGTTAGAGACTCTTCTCTGCTGGACAGCAGGATTAACTATTTTCAACGAATGAACCTGCACAGTTACTCTTCTGAACTAAGGAGGAAAAAAAAATCCAAATAATACTGTTATACTTAAACGTATTTCCTAAAGTAATACGGACATCCTATACCTGTTTATAAGACATGTAATAAAGTGAACATCTGCTAGAGTTTGATCATGTACACAGCATACATTTTGTTTCTTCTCCAGGGTGGAGTTGTTTGGCAGCAATTCATAGTAACTACTAAACAGTTACTAAGAGCTACATCTGATGTTAGACCATAAAGGCTCTGGGACCAAGGTTCTCCCCAGGGCTGAGCAATGATATGGCTCATTCCAGAACCCAAATGTCATCACCAGGGCTTAGAACTTGCTGCTGGAGGTCCTTCCTTCCCCTTCTCCCTCTTCTTTGTCTAGTTGACCTCTCTTCAGAATGGGAATAGCAGAAGAAAGAAAAAGGAGCAGCATCTGCTAGTTCCCTTATCTTTTTTTTCTGACTGGTACTATACATTAGACCAGTGGTTCTTAATTACAGGTGGGCCATGAAGCCTTGCTGGACACCAGCAGCAGCAATACGGACATGGCAATGGGAGGAGGTTGTGGGTGCTGAAACTGCTCCCTTGTTTGCAAATGAGGAAGCAGTTCGGATACGTGCACACGCGTGTCATTGCGTCCCTTGGCACCCACTCCCCTTGCTGCCACATTCAACAAGGGACACAGTTGCATGACTCTGGGGACTAGGGTTTGAATCCCCACTTGGCCATGGAAACCCACCGAGTTACCTCAGGCAAGTCACATTCTCTCAACCTCACATAAAGGCAAAGGAAACAAATCTTGCCCCAAAACCCCTCATGAAAGGTTTGCCTTAGGTTTGTCATAAGTCAGTTTTCAAAGGGGAGAGGCGTGATGGTTCGAACGAACCTCCCCCGTCAGTGGCATTTTGTTGTTGTGTGCTTTCAAGTCACTTCTGACTTAGGGCAGCCCTAAGGTAAACCTATCAGAGAGGAGTTTTTGGCAAGATTTGTTCGGGTTTGCTTTTGCCTTCCTCTGAGGCTGAGAAAATAGACTTGCCCAAGGTCACCTAGCATCTGAGAGGGCATTTGAATCCTCGTCTCCAGAAGCCTTCAACAAATAAAGAAACATTTTTTAATTTAAATAAATATTAGAATATTTAAATCTAAATTTTAATATTTGAGTATTGAATTAAGTCTTGGGGGTTCCCAGGAAAAAAAATTATATTTGCAGGAGATACCTGGTAAAGAAAAAGTTAAGAACGACTGCATTAGACCGAGAAAGCAAGGCCTAATCAACTGGCAGTAACGACCATGGGAAAGAGAAGGACAGCAGCCCTTCTGAAAAGACAGACCCAGTGAGAGCATCTTGTCCACCCTCCAGCTCATCAAGCCTACTCAACCTTCCTACCATGTTTCTTCCTCGCTCAGATCCACCTGCTGCCTCCTGTACGTGGCTGGGCTCGGAACAAACGCCCTGAAACCAAAGTTCTGACTGTACACTGTGCCAGCCTAACTCCACTGGGACAAGAGGACGGTAGCAGAACGGCAAAGGCCATGGAAGAGGTAAGGCACTACACAGACCAGATGTCCGCCTTCTCTTATCATCTCGGACTGAAGAGGATTCCGGCCAGAAGGTCCTGGTCGAAGAGCGCTACACACCCAAGCCACCTCACACCCTCTTTCCCAATTCCTGGCCTGGGATGCTGGCAACTTAAGAGTGGGGAAGCAAACCCCCCCCCCACGCCAACAGATTCATTTTCGGCCGCTTCCGCACTAGCCCGTTATAGTGCTATTATTCCACTTTCGACATCCTGTGGAACCTTGGGGTTTGCAGTTTAGGGAGGCCCCTCCCTAAACTGCAAACCACAGGATTCCACAGGATGTTGAAAGTGGAATAATAGCACTATAGCAGACTAGTGCGGAAACGGCCTTTGCCTGGCTGCGGGCGTCGCTGAGCGGGGCTGCAAAGCCCCCCTGCCCTTCCAGGTTTCCTACAAGTTCACTAATTAAAGGGCTGGGAGGGGAAAGGCAAACCTAGCAGGGCAGGCTTAAAAATACACGAGGCCACAGCGAATAAAGCCACACTCCGAACAATCAGTTCGCTTTTTACCCTCTCCTCTCGCCCGTCCCCGGGGCCCGTCAGCCGCAGCCGCGCCGCCGGTCACCTTGCCCGAGCGGAGTCCTAGAGCGGAGCGCGCAAGGCATTTCGGGAACGGCGCGTTCTAAAATCCCCTCGCCCGGCCCCCGCCCTCACGTTCCACCTTAGCAACTCCCGCCACCAAATGCTGGTTTACCGTACGAAACTCCAGATCTCCAGCACACCACTTTTTCACAATACAGAAAGCCCGCAGAAATCTTGGAATAAGAAACTTACACCACTTGCACCGGAATCGGTGGGATTCCCTTCCGGTTTGACGAGAGGCCGCCCAAAAACCCACCTTCCCCACTTCGGGCGCTGCCGCCGAGAGGCGGCGGTAGAGTGTCGCGAGGGATGCTGGGAGCTGTAGTTTTTGCGCCGGCGAGGGGGGGACTGTGTGTGTGTGCGCTTTTCCCCCGCCAGGGCCCCGCGCGCAGGCCTCGCCGCCGGAGTCTGAGTGCGCTTCGGCCTTCTTCCCCCTCCGCTCCTGCCGCAGGGACCGGCAGGCAACCCAGAAGGTCTTCGGCAGGGCTGATCCAGCCGTCGCGGCCGAGGAGTAGGAGGGAGAGCGGCGGGCGCGCCTCCGCTGCCGGTGGGGGGCTGGTTTGTTCGTGAGACGGAGGCTGAGGTGGCGGCGGCGGCCAGTGAGTCCTGAGGCGGGAGCTCCCGGGCGCGCGGCGCGAAGGAACGGGGGCCGTTGGAAGGGAGGGAAGGAGAGGGAAGCGCCTTGCGCCGTATCCGGGGGGGAGGGGGTCTCGTGGCCTCCTCGCTTCTTGTGTTTTGTTTCCGTTTCTGCCCCGCGCGGCGCGAGTCTCATTTCCGTTCCGAGTTCAAACGACAAGGAGGCGCCGCCGCGGGCAGGAGAGGGAACGCGAGGGAGGCGGCCTGTGCTGGGGCGGCGGACATGGCTCCGTGCTTGCCCGCCGCCGGGCCCCCGCCGCCTCTTTCTCCTCCTCGCCCCCGCCGAGCGTTGCCTTTTCCGTCAGGGAAGGGGGCGAGAAAGGACCCGCCGCCCTCCTTGGCGCTCCTTCCTTTTAAAGGCCCTTGCGAGCCGAGCAGTTTTTTCGGCCCCCTTCCTCTTCTCTTAAGGCCTGGAGGGGTGTGTGGAGGGGTAAATGTTAACCTGACAGCGCCGTAGGTCGGGCGGGGGGCGGGAGTTGGCTAGATGTGAGGCAGTCAGCCTGAATCTGCCCGTGTGGATTTCAGAGCCCCTTCCTCCCCCTGCTAACACTCTTCAGTGTCTGCCTTGGACCTTTTAATTAAAGATTTTCACGCACGAATATTTCAGCCCTCATTCGCCTGCTTAGTCGGCGTAGGTGTGTCAAACATTGCTGAAGTTATGTAAGAGCGAAGGAGCAGGAAAACACGAACGGCTTCCCTTTTCTTGTATCCAAAACTATCATTGTCAGTTACGCTAAAGACTAGGTCCTTTGTAGGATTTTTGTCGTTTCATAAGTGAGCTAGGCAGTACTGTTGTTTCGTCTTTTCAGACGCCATACTATACATTTTACAATGCATAATGTGTTAGTATGTTAAACAGGGACGGTGCTACCTAGTTCTTTCACTGCACTGGGTCTGCATGAGCTACTTTTGTCAACCTAATTGTGTGCACTTGAAAGTACGTTTCTGTTCTAACATCCAGGTAGGTGTTTTTATATTGGGATGTCTTGTCTTGTGACATCAGTTTAACATCAGTGTCTTGTCTAATATAGGATCTAAACTACACAAATGCCCAGTGGAAACCATTTGCACACCTAGGCCGTTTGCACCTTACGCTGTTACAGTGATATTATTCTACTTTCATCATCATATGGAATCCTGGGGTTTGCATTTTAGGGAGGGGCATTTAAGAATTCTCAACCGGAGAGCTCTTTGGCCTCAGTAAACTACAAGCCCCAGAATTCCACAGGATGTTGAAAGTGGAATAACAGCGCTATAACAATGTAGTGTGGAAATGGCCCTAGATGAACACCTAGATTATAAGAACTAAATGTTGCTCACACATCTAAATTAAGCTAGACTAAAATTGCTTATTCTGTTTAAGAACATGTGTTTCAAGCATTACCTCCCCATGCTGACTTCTGAGCGTTATTGCTATTTTTAAAAAAAGTGAGACGGAGTGCAATAATGCCTTAAATCCAGTAGCAGTTTGTTGTAATCAAACAACAGCACAAAATGTGCTTACTATTTAAAGCATTTTTATTTGTCAACAGCGCTTTAAAACTCTCACTGAAAAATCTTCCAGAGTAGTGTAAATAAATTAATAATATGACAATGTCTGCCCCTAAGGATATTAGTTGGAGGAACTACCAAGATATAATAACTCACAAGGAAAAAAGAAACAGGGAGAAGGTGAACTTGTGCATCGTTTGTTGATAACTCAGTAGGCAAAGCAGAATTGTTGCTAGCTGGATTGGGACCCTCCCTTTCAGACACAGCATCAGATTTGGCCACCTGCAAGGTAAAGAAACAGACCATTTGCTGGTGCTGGTGTCATATGGTCCTTACTGCAGTGGTGGAAGTGATATGTAGCAGGCAGATTCTAACAAGACTTCAGAAGTTTAACATTTCTGGCTGTGTGAAATCAGCAACATGCTATTTTTTGAGGATTGAGGAGACCTGTTTTTTGAAATGTGAGCAGGCTGCTCAGTAACCATTTTGTGAGAGTCACAGTTTTTGACTTCTCAGAACAAGCAATGGAACAGACTTCCTTGTCATCTCCTTTGGTGTCTCTCTACCTCTAGTCCCAGGCCAGCTGCTGAGATCTTCTGAAGTGCTGGAAATAAAATCTTTTCCTGTGATCTAGAGATTGAGTACCTGACAACCTTGGGGGTAATAGCACAAAGACTCATGCACCTATTTTCCTACTTGAATCAGCATGTAACCTTAATATACGTGATCTCCTGTGATTTTGGAAGCAAAGTAGGATTGGACCTTGGAAGTACTTGAATAGGAGACTGTCAGAGATATGCCGATAAGACTTAAGAAGAAGTTCTGATTGAATTCCCGGAGAGCCGCTGTTAGTATTGAACTAATGAACCAGTGATTTGACTTGTATAAGAGAGATCTCTTTGCTTTGCAAATTGATTAAACTACTTCTTCTTCTACTCAAAATTCTTGAAAGATCGATCTTCCCATTATATTGGAAACAGACTGACAGAACTAGATAATTTGGTGTGGAAGGTAGTCTAACAGCTCTGAAGATCATGATTTACGGTGCATCTCTTTGGTGTTGTGGTAGATAAAACTGCTTGAAGCTGTCTCCTATAAATTATCATCATAATCCATGTGCTATATGCTGTCCTGCTACTGAAATCAATACATGAATATTTGAAAGATGACAGTAAAGTAAATGTGACAGAAAGAATAACTAGCCAATGTTTGAAACTGGCAGCAAATTAAAAAGGCAAGATATATATGTATTTTTTGAAAAGGCCTTTATTTTGTGGTGTATAAATCTGTTTCCAAAATGGTATAAATCCAAAACGGTAGAATCCGTGAGTTAGGTGATTGTGTGGATGTGCCTTTCTGTGCAATATTAATGGAAAAGGAACCTCAGTTCGTTAGTGATTTAAATCTGCTGAGCAAGCTGAAATCATGTTCTAAGTTTGTTTAGAAATACAACAAAACCTCTCAGTTAAAAACTGCAAATGTGGAAAGACTGTTTCTGCTAATAATATGATAAGGGGCGACACTAGCCCTTATATTATTAGAGTCCTACTTGTGTCAGTAGAGTACACTTCCAAGTAAGCATACCTGCAGTTCTGACCTAAACCACTCACATGGGAATCTGATTAGAGCGTTGGCTCCAAGTATGGAGTACATGAACCAACAAAGAATGGTTTTGTTTTGCATATAATGTGTGGGTGGATCATTTCTTATTTCTTATTTTGCAGGCTACTTCTTAAAATATTGCAGACATGACTAAAAGAGAGGCAGAAGAGCTAATAGAAATTGAAATTGATGGAACTGAGAAACAAGAGTGCACTGAAGAAAGGTATGTGGAAAAGTTTTAAAATAAGGTTTGTAGAGGAGAGAACCAGTCTGAGCTGAAATAGTTGAAGCCTAGAAGGACTATTGGGAGTTGGATTGTTGACCAATGGTCAGGTGAAGAATTTGTCCTTTAGTTTCTGGAAAGCTTCAGGCAATTCTTCACCACATTCGAGTCTACAAACAGTTTTTAAATCTCTTAAAATGAGGTCTATCACTTAGACACAACTTCAGAAATATTAAAGCTGAAGCATTAACATGATAGTTTTTTAAAAAATAATACAGCGAAAAATTCTTTTTAATTCTTTTATTTCAGCATTGTTGAGCAAACATACACCACTGCCGAATTTGTGAGTCAGGCTATTGATATCAATGAACCAGTTGGAAATCTTAAGAAACTGCTGGAACCAAGACTTCAGTGTTCTTTGGAAGCACATGAAATCTGCCTGCAAGATATACAGGTAAAGCAAAATTTTGTATTTGAACATAATTGTATAAGAGGTAGCTTGCTCTGGGTAAAATTTCTTTGATGTTTTGCCGTCAATTTTACTGTCCAAGATTTTGATCATGTGCATATGTTTATCACTGCTGATTGAAATAGATTCCATAGGAAATTATTCTGTGTAGCAGGGAATACATCTCAGCCAAGACTGAATTTGGCATACACTGATGTGCAACTTTTTATTCAACAGGATTTTCAAATATAGCATTCAATTGTTCATTTACATCAGATATGTTTTTAACCAATATGAGCTTTAGTTGCAAACCAGAATTTTTGTCTAATTGGGAAAAATAAAAATAAATTTATTCAAGGTAAGATTTCCTTTGGAAAACAGAATTTAAATTCGGATATGCAGATATTAGAAAAATTTAAATATTGTAACAGGTAAGCTGATCTACCTTAAGTTAGGAATGTTGCAGGGGAAGAAAAACAAAGGCCCTTTCTGCATGCGGTTATTAAGGCGGGCCAATGCGTCTTGCCATGGAGGTCTTCTGCACCTTGGAGCGGACTAGGTTCAGTTTATTTACCTTTGTTCCGCACATAATTCCAACTAAATGCGCCCCCATTTGGTGGTAAAGCACGCTATTTGAAAACCAGAAGAATCGGTTTTCCAGTTTTCCAGATTGATCCAATTTGTACTTTCACAGTGCTGCAGACACGTACATTCGCATCAGTGCAAATTGGTGGTCAGGGGACGGCCAGGGGGTAGTATGGACTTACGCACGTACGCAATGACGTACTAAACTATGCAAAAAAAGGGGGGGACTAATGACAGCCAATGGAGCGGGGTGAGAGGAATAGCAGGAGTGGTCACTGCGGAGGCAGTGTGGATTCATGAACTTGCACTCCTCCAAATCAGAATGGAACATACGCAGTAGCTGTGCGAAAGGAAATGAGATAAAGTCTGACTTGTTTTGAGCCCAGAAAATCCAGTAAGAAACAGCACAAATTGATTTTTTTCTTTGAATGTCCTTGGTTGGAAATACATCATATTTCAGGACATAAGACATCACTCCCCCCAGCTTTAAATAAAAATGTTCTTTCCATAAGAGAGTTTTTTTAAAGACTAGATAATATTTCATGGGTTATACCCAATTACAAGTATTTGATATCAAGCTAATATGCTAAGAAAGGATTCAGAAGAGAAAGAGCTGACTGAAAACCTTAGTCACATCTTCTGTGTTTACAGAGCGCTCTAACAGATTAAAAGATACTATATAGCAAAAGCGATAATTATTTTTGGCAACTCTTCTGGTCCAAGAGATAATGCAGTCTGGAAATTATGATCTGATACAATTTTGACAGACCAGGGTACTTATATTAACTGTAGTTGGCTGCACCATTGGACCTTCTCTCTGTCTCACCACCTTCATAAAATTGTCTTGTAGGAACATGGGAGAGGGTGTTCTCAGATCGTCTGAACTCACTTCCTAGAGAGATCAGAGTCACTCAGCCCTTGCTGTCCTTCTGTGGGCAGATGAAAACTTTTTTTAATGTGTCAGATTTTTGAAAACAGCATTTTAATGTATGGGATTTAAATGGCATTAATTCTATACATACTTTATGTTTTAACAATGGGGGTGTGGTATTTCCTTCTTTATATTTCAGTCTGTACTTGTTTTGATTGCTGTAAGCTACCTTGAGTTCTGGTTCCAGAAAGAGGGCAGAATACTGATGAATAAAATAAATCATGCAACCGTATGATACTTCTCTGATAAGGATCCAGTGGTAGATTTCTGCTGGTTCTCGTTGATTCTGCCAGAATCAGCATTCTCCTTCTTTTCCTTCCAACAATCCAGTGCACCCTAGAAAGCTGCTCCAAAGGGCTGGGAAAATCTCAAGCAGGTTTTCAGCTGAACAAAGGGCTGCAGCTTGGGGGGAGGTGACAGAAAGCCCCAGTTCTGCTGATGTTGAATTCTGGTGATGTAATTTAATCTATTGGTCACAAAAATGTAATGAAGTATAATAATGTTTTAATGGTTAATATGAGCAATTTGAAATTGAAGTATTGTTTTTAAAAATGAGAATTCTCTTTATTTTTTTTAAAAAAGTTTTGCTAGTATCAATACTTAGCACAAGCAGAATTTACAGTTTCCTAAATTTACTTTTATATTATCAAGCTGGATCCAGATCGCAGCCTCTTTGATCAAGGTGTCAAAACAGATGGAACAGTGCAGCTTAGTGTCCAAGTAATATCGAGGCAAGGTAACAAACCAGTTCTTCAGATATTGAATGCTTCTTGTAAATGTGGAGGCATGTGTTGAAATATATTTCAATTTTAATTGTAATATTATGTATATGGATTTCATCACAAACTGGTAACAAAGCAGTTTTTTACCTTATAAATTGCTTTCTCATGGAATATTTACTTTATAAGCATTTAGCTTTTGACTGGGTAATTGTGCACTTATAGTGTGAGGGAAATTTCATAATTATGCAGATTGGTGAGGAGGTCAAATGATAAGCTTGGAAACGTGAATTCCATTTAGCATTTTGAAGTGTTTTATATTCAACTGTAGAAGTTAGAGACTTAGATCCAATATCATTTTTGATGGATAATTGTATCAGAAGAATTAAAGCCTTGAAGGCAAAGCATGTTGAGTGCTTTTGATGTAGGCAAACAGGTAATCACTGTTGGTGACCATGGAGTTCAAAATTTGTAAAGTTCTTTACTGTTATACATAAGAATGACATTATTTAGAATTTGATACCAAACTGACAACACAGTTTTTAACATTTTTTTAAAAGTTGTGGTTATAAGCCATTTATAAAGATTTAATCCACTTACATTACTTGTTAAACATTGCATCAGTCTGCTCTTGGCGTCCAAGAAGCTCATTTGAAGCCATAGCTGGGAAAAAATATGGGAGATTTCAAAATTAGTCCAGTTTGTTATATATTAATGAAAACTGTAGCAACACAAATTTTCTCTGAATTTACACTGAAAACGAAAAGGAGTTACCCAAACATAGGTCATCTTATCAGATTTTTACCTTCACTGTAGCTTTCAGTGTCCCTAAATTTCAAGCACTGAGTCAAAAAGATTCCCAAGAAATCTATTGAATTTTTGCTCTGGGGTACTGTAGTATTGAGATTTTTAAAAATCGTGTGTGGTTTGTCAGCAAACCATGATACAGTGAAGCAGATGTGATGTGTGTTAGATTTCTGAGGAGGCTGGACCCATTCAGCAGAAATCGGACTTTCTTTCATTGAAGTATACTGAAACTCATTGTGGTCAGAAAATATTACTTCAAATACAAAATGTATGGGTTTTGTTTTTGTTTCTGTTTTTTGCTTTTTTGTGCTGTGTATGTTTTGTTTTTGTTTCTTACTTTGACTCTTTGCACAGAACACACTTGATTCCACTTTCAGAAACATTTATTTGGATATAGAGTGTATTTATGTTCCACAGTGTTTTGGAATTCTCATTGAGAATTCACCCAGTATCACTGCCAATTCACCCAATATCATTTTGTTTGTTCCATGGAGCTTGAGTATGTAGGCTGAAATTTAGATCTATGGTCCAGTGGTGCTTTTAAAATTTTTTTAAAAAATGGCTGTTGAAGTGTTATGATCACCCAAATGGAATTGTGATACAATCAGAATGTTAAGTTACTTTCCTCATCCTGTGTTGAGAAGCAGGTGAGATATTTAATAATTTTACTCTTCAATTCATTTCAGGAGGAGTAAATTAGACCCCAATATCTTAGTAAGTGATTTTAAAAAAAATGTTGGTTAGAGATAAAGTACCACAGGATACATTGCTTATATTACTGAAGAATATATGGAGTATTAGCTGGGTCAGTTGTTTAAAAGTTTTTGTAGAATTTCAGACAGCTACTGGGGCAGAGAACAACCCCATGAGTTTGAGAAAGTGAAGACAGCTTTGAAATAAAATAAGTTGCTAACTGGTTAATATCAGGACGTGATGTCTAAAGAAACAGAACACCTTAATGATTGTAGAGGATAACAGATTAATGATTTCCCAGGACTGTTTAATCAAATTTTCATTCAAGCATTTTGTGAAGAGGTGTACCTTTGAATTGAGAGGGAGCTGTTCAAGAGTGGTTAGTTTGTGTAAATTACTTTTTTTTAATTCATTTATTTTCACTTTCTTTGTACAGGAATAGAACCAAAGTTAAACATCCTTGAAATTGTAAAGCCAGTAGAAACAGTTGAGGTAGTGATTGACCCGGATGCCCACCATACTGAGACCGAGGCACATCTTGTTGAAGAAGCTCAAGTGATAACACTAGATGGGACAAAACATATAACCACCATATCTGATGAAACATCTGAGCAAGTAACTCGGTGGGCAGCAGCATTAGAAGGGTATCGTAAAGAACAGGAACGCTTAGGAATACCATATGGTAAGAAATGATGTATAGTTGCAAATACATATCCAAATACTGAAAGATCTATTTAACCTTTAGATCTTGTAGTTTGTTGTTATCACAGAATTGATGATGCATAGTTACCACATGCATTCAGTTTCAGCTGTGAATGTTTCAGTTGTATGAGTTCAGCATTGATGCCTCAAAGTGGAAGATGCAAAAGCCGCCTACACTGAGGTATATATTTACTTTTGAATGTGGCACCATGATGGGAAGAGAGCAGTTTAGATCTGATTATTTTCAAACTGTCCAGTTGCAGTAGAAAAGCATGTTTTCAGAGAAATGTTTCATGATTGAAGTGTTGGATTTCATTTTGTAGGAGTTTTCGAAATGTTTTTGGTCATGTTCAGAGATGATTCAAGTTTTGATATGGGTCAGTTCCATGTTTATTAACTAATCTATATAATATCAGAAATTAATTCAGAAAAATTACTACATTTTAGTATAAGAGAGAGTAAAGAAGCGTTCTGAATAGTATTACTGGAAAACAGATGTACCAATATGTTGACTCAGGGGCTTGATTCAGAGGGAACTAAATCATGAGTGAATGTCATGAAGTACATGAAGACAAGAGATACTCAGTGTCCTCTTGTTCATGTCCAAGTAGTGTAAGTTTAAACTTACAGTCAAATTTTTGAACAAGCTTACAATTTTCCTTTCATCTGAATTTGGTTTGTTCTACCCGCAATTGATTCAAACAAACCAGAAGTAGGTAGTGAATTCAGTTCCAGGTGTGTTGACTTGTCAATAGCTTGAACAACTACATTTTTACCATATTCATAGTTAAAGGGAAATGGGGTTGTTCAAAATTACACCAGAAAGCTTAAAATCCTTTCTTTTTTGCCTAGTAGGGCGAGATAGCCTTAGGAAGGATGGACTTAACCACATTACAACATATCATGAGAACTTTCATCTCCATTTTCATGATTGTTGTAGCAGTTGAACTTGGCTGATGTAGTGCAGTTTCATAATTTAATTTGTTCAGCTTAATAACGTGATTTGTAGGTCTTGTAGAAGAAACTACATACAAATAATTCGTTAACCGTTTTGTGTTAAATCCAGTGTTACATGATTGGATTTGCACTCAGTCAACAGAAGTTTCCATTCTACTCCCATCCCCTTGCAGCCCACTGTGCCCCCCTTAAATTTGTCTAAAAGGTACCCCAACCCCTTGGAGCAGGTTTTTGGGGGCTGAATAAGGGGATGGCGATTCTCATCTGTTAGGTGGATTATGCTAGATTTCAACTAATATCTATTAAAACAATTAAACTTGATTAAATAACTTCCTAATGTATGATTATTATTAAACGTATGAGAAGATATGAGAGAAACCAGAAATTGTGATTTAGATCATTATAATAGATGATGTACTGGAATTCATTTTGTTCATTTGTATGCCTGAGCTACCTGGAATTGCTGTCAGTTTGGTTACTACAAAAAGTGCTTTGCTGAATCTGTGCTGTAATGTTGATTAAAAAAAAATAGAAAATTTCTTTTCTTTCTTAGACCCAGTACAGTGGTCAACTGACCAGGTTCTACACTGGGTAGTATGGGTAATGAAGGAATTCAGCATGACTGACATAGACCTCAATACTCTTAGTATTCCTGGGAGAGAATTGTGCAGCCTCAGTCAAGAGGACTTCTTTCAGAGGGTCCCTCGGGGAGAAATTCTCTGGAGTCACCTTGAACTTCTCCGAAAATGTATGTGAGTTTTCTCAACAAGTACGGTGTTAATTTTTAAAATAAAAAGTATTTAACAAGCAATTCATGCAGACACTGAATATGCCTTAAATACTCTTGGCAGGTTAGGACCCTATACCTAAATCATTCTCCATCCCTCTGTCTTTGTTTCTAATTTTAGTATTCTTTTAAGAATTGACAGGCTGATTTGTTCATTTTCATCTCATATTTTCAATAAAAATGTCACTGTAATCTAGTCATGGCATTCATTTTGAACAAGTGGTATTTTTCTTGTATCTTGCAGATGTGTTGGCTAGTCAGGAACACTCTGGAGAAATAGCAACAGTTACTATTGATCAACGTAAGTTGTCAATTCATTTTTTTAAAACTAAAAATACATGCTTTCAAGCTATTTTCAACTTTGAGAGAAATTATAGTTCCATGATGAATTGCAGTTTAGAAGTTAATGATCTCTATATTTATGCTTCTACAGAGCATAACTGAGATTTGAGGCATCTGACATTCACTGTGCTAGGCCTTATAGGTAACCTGAATGCAATTTCCAGAGGTTTAGGACCACATCCACCCTTCTGGAACTCAGAGAGTTATACCTACCTCCGTGTCATCCTGCACCCATGACATTTTGATTTTTGCTTTACTTTGATGAAAATAAGACCTTTGCATCATCTAGGGGCCATGTTGCTACATACCCCAAGCCTGTTTTTAATCTTAGGAGCCAAAATTACAGTGAAGTGGCCAATTGCACACCCTAGAGAGTTAGCCCTTTGAAAGTACAACATATTTTTTTCTGAGGGTGCTTGCAGTGTAGGTCCTGGGATATATATGCAGCCCACAGGTTATGCTTTGCCCAACTCTGACCTTGATGTCTGAAAGTCTATGTCTACCATGGTTTCAAAGTTTCATACCACTGGTTTCTGGGTTCACAAGAACTGAATAACGCTATTAAAAATTTTTAATCTCCAGTCCTATTCATTGTAAGTTCAACTGTATAGTATGTACACATTGCTAAAGTTTAATAGAGCTGATAGTTCAAATGCACTGATATCATTTTAGTAATAGGTTATTGTGTGTTATGTAAGTTTGAAGCAGAAATTTATAATATATTCACATCAGATGTTTATAATACCTTGGAAGGTTCATCTGTGTTACAGTCTGGAATAACAGTTTCTTCACGTGCTTCTGTCACATATTTGTAATTTTATTGTCTGATTTTTTTTTTCTGTAGCTGTGCAGATTATACCAGCTTCTGTACAGCCTTCTACTCCAACCACCATTAAAGTCATAAACAGTAATGCAAAGGCAGCAAAAGTGCAGAGAGCACCAAGGATTTCAGGAGAAGATAGAAGTTCACCTGGTAACAGAACAGGTATTTTTTCAAAAACTGAAAGATTATAAATATGCAAAGAATGAGTACTCTAATCAAAAGGATTAATTGTAAAATGACTCTGACAGATTGAAAAAGATTTGGGGCCTTAGTAGACTGCAAGCTAAACAATGGAGTTTTGGGCTGCATTAACAAGAATACAGCCAGCCTTCCATATCCACAGTTTGTATCCGCAAATTCAACTAACCACAGCTTGAAAATATTTTTTAAAAAAATCCAAAAAGGAAGCTTTGATTTTGCCATTTGATATAGGGGACACCATTTTGTTACACCATTGTACAGAATGGGACTTGAACATCTACTAATTTTGGTATTCACAGGGGGTCCTGGAACAAAACCCCTAGCAGATACTGAGGGTCCATTATATACCATCCAGCTTGAGGGAAATAGTAATGCCATTCTGTTCTGCTTTGGTCAGACCTCACCTAGAATACTGTGTTCAGTTCTGGGCACCACAGTTCAAGAGGGATATCAACAAGCTGGAACATGTTCAGAGAAATGTGACCAAGATGATCAAATGTCTGGAAAGCAAGCTTTATGAGAAACATCTTGTGGAACTGGGCCTCTTTAGCTTGGAGAAGAAAAGGTTGATAGCCGTATTCAAATATCTGGAGAGATGTCATATAGAAGATGGAACAAGCTTGTTTTCTGTTGCCCCAGAGACTAGAGTAAGAGCCAGTACAGGAAAAGAGATCTTGTCTAAACATTAGGAAGAATAATTTGATAAGGGAATAGAATACCACCTTGGAGGGTGGTAGGATTTCCATTTTTGGAGATCTTTAAACAGAAGTTGGATGAACATCTCTTTAGTTTAGAGTGCTTTAGTTGTATATTCCTGCATAGCAAGGGGTTTGAATAGGTGGCCCTTGCACTCCCCTTCAGCTCTAAGATTCTGTGATTCTATTAAGGTTTTTTTATTCATTTGCATATTTAGAAATTAAGTTTTGAAAGTGCTAATGCTAGCTGCTAGATGGAATCTAATTAAGCTATTTTAAAAATACTGTCACACCAGCAATATTGATTATGGACTGCTTCAAGTAGATTTTTAAATGCTAGTTGCTTAATATGTTATTAGGACCAAATCAAATGTCACTAAAAAGGGAGCAGACTTCTAAATTAATGAAAAATTTTTAGCAGGCTAGATATTAACCATAATGTGTAGCATATTTTACGCTTCTAATTTGAAATACAACTTAGATTACTGCAAGTCCTGCTCACTTTAGATATTTTAGTTTGTCCTAATAAACAATTGTGTTTCTTTGTGTGTGCGCATAGTAATATACTAACACATCTGTCTGGGTCTGTTCTTTGGTTTAATAAACTTGGGCAGGTTAAATTTATAATTAGATAAAATTCCTGCTATATTTTTATATACTAATTACTGTCTTCTCAATAGGAAATAATGGTCAGATCCAGCTGTGGCAGTTCTTGCTTGAGCTTCTGACTGATAAAGATGCTCGAGATTGCATTTCATGGGTAGGTGATGAAGGAGAATTCAAACTAAATCAACCAGAGCTGGTTGCACAGAAATGGGGTCAGCGTAAAAACAAGCCTACTATGAACTATGAGAAACTCAGTCGTGCTTTACGGTAAGTCAAGAGCATATTCATACTTTTATCCGAATAAATAATTACCTATTGGAAAAGTATTTGTTTAGTTATTAGTAGAAATAGTTTAGGGAGAGGAGGGAGCTAATCTTTCAGCAGAGCACATTAAATGTCCCTCCTTCCTATCTGTCTGTTTTGCAGCCTGTTGAAATAACCATTGCCCTAGAAACAGTTGAAGGAGAGCACCTAGTAGTCTTTCAGCTGAGTTGTACTCTCTTCCTCTAGAGTTGGGTTGGCTATTGTAGGAGCTGCTTGTGGTGGATTGGATTAGTTTTCATCTAGTCGAGCATCTTGTTCTAGAAGCAGTCACATTGGCCTGCAGGGCTTCACAAGTAAAGCTGCTAGCTTTCTGATACCTCATCCATGTGCATATGGTTGTACACAGTCTGTACACAGAGATGGTATAATTCCCGTTAAAAGCAGTCTGTATACTTACTTGGATTTAGCCTTAAAGTAGTATCCTTTCCTATATGCAGAATGTTGTCAGTCAAAAGCTGTTACCACTGTTACTCACTGTTATTGTTAGGTTGTTATTCACTCTGTAATAATTGTAATATATCAAATCATTCAAAAGAAGATATACTTGACACAGTCTTTTTGTGAAGCTGCTAGTCAGTTTACTGAGGCTGTGTATCAGGAAATTACCACTTCTGCCATAATAACAGTATAAATGTGTCCCATCTCCTGAATGTTTATTCTTGCTGGTATGTTATAAATATTTTGAATCTTATACTTGAGTCTTACATTTAAGTTGGGCTGAATCCTTCAGAGCACCATGGCTTAGTAGCATTAATTTTTTTCACTGCAGCTTCTAGAATCTCTAAGCCGGAATGGCTGTTGGGATTCTGACAGCTGTAACCCAAAAAAGGAAATTTTCCAAGCTTGCACATTCTCAGGCATAAACTTTGCAAAACTTAATGTGCTCAGGGAAAGATTTTGTGATATATCCTGATAACAGTTCTTTTTTCCTCTTTAAGTTGGAATTGACAAATAGATATACAGAGCCCCACATCTTCGAAGTTTAATGTAGACAAGACAGACTATTGCTTTCCTTCCTAAATTAATAAAACACCAATGTCAGTTTTTCTAAGTATGTGACTGAACCCTCCCCCCTGCTCCCATGTAGACATTCTCCTTCCAGATTGAGAACAAGGCCTTAAAATTACCTTATCTTTAACATAAGTAAAGAGGACTGTGCTTGAGAGAGTTCAGTGGATCTCATATGTGCTGATGTATATTGCATTGCTCTGTAGCAAGTCACGAGTTGTCAGAGAGAGAGGGATTGGAACAAAGCTGCAACACTGAATTTGTTTATTAATGTAACATTCTTTTGTGTCAGTCTGCTTCAGTTATTTTTCAAGAACTTTTGGTTTCCTTTTGTTGCTCAATGAAGGTATTACTACGATGGGGACATGATCTGCAAAGTACAAGGCAAGAGGTTTGTGTACAAGTTTGTCTGTGACTTGAAGACTCTCATTGGGTACAGTGCAGCAGAGCTGAACCGGTTGGTTACAGAGTGTGAGCAAAAGAAACTGGCAAAGATGCAACTCCACGGCATTGCACAACCAGTCACAGCAGTTGCATTAGCTACAGCATCTCTACAAACAGAAAAAGATAACTAAGTACCTGGACCAAAAGCTTGGACGCATGAGGCCTTTATTGCATACTGATCAGTTTCTGATCTTAAAACAGGAGCTTCTTTTATTCCTTGGCAGTTCAATATGCATGGTTTTTCTACAGAGAATTGAGACTTCCATAAATTTGGATCTTTTTCGTTTAAAGGTATATATTTCATGTATGCTGTTGGCACTCCACAAATTGTTATAGATAAAGGCATTTTTTTTACTACAGTCTGGAATTGGTAAGAACCTCCCCAAAAAGTTGGTGCTGTGTTATGCTCTATTGATGTTTTTTCCAGAATTTTAGGAAACTGAAACATTTATCAAACATAAAGCAGTCAATATTTTAAGTTTAGTTCTTTGCACTTCTGTTCTTAAGCTACCAGATGGAACGTAATATATTTCCAGAGAGAGGGAGCAGCTTCTGCTAGCCATGCTCATTATTATGTAAACATGCCAAGTTGTAAGAAACACTGAGAAATACCAGGCTCCTCAGGTAATTTCTCTGTTCATTAGAAAAAGAAGTGTAATATAAGCAGAATGAAGACCACTGCTGAAGAAATTGTCCAAGTTTAAGTCCAACTAGATCAAAACCCAATTATGAGTATTTTGGTATAAAATGTAGATAATATGCATATTTGTGGGAAAATGCTTAATTATCTTGGGATACTTTACTGCGTTTAATGTCTGGCAAAAAAAAATTCAATATTTTTCCTGTTAGGAGATGCTGTCGCTCATCCAAAGAATAGGTTTGTTTTGTTTTAATTTACACTGCAGAGTATAGCAGCTGATTCTGCATATACTTGCACTGTAGCTGACTTTGAACTGAAGACTTATGTTAATCACAGACAGAAGCCCCTTCCTGTTTGAAAGCTAAGCATAATCTACAGCTGAAGTGGTAAGAGATGGAAGTTTGACTTCCCTATGTTATATAGAACACCATATTAAAATAAAAATGCAGTTTCTTTCCTTAAATTACTCGGTTTCCAAGCTGTTGTTTTGGTGCTTTGGAAATAAAAGAGTGTGTTGTTAGTCAGATAAACAAGATGTAGTTCAGTGATTTGATAATATTTTAAGTGAGACACAGAGACAGTGATACTAGTTCTTTGTTTATTCCTACATATTTGTCATTATGGTCTTTTAGCCGCCATATAAAACCTTAAACATACATTCATGAGTATACTTCTATTCTTCACTGTAAATTTGTGTAGAGTTTGTGTGTGTGTGTGTGTGTGTGTGAGTCACTATTTTCTAAATGTGGGCTTTTTAATGAATCATAATTAAAAAAACAAACCTATTAGAAGTTGTGATTCCACGTAACAGTCAGTAAAAGTGTGAATATTACACAGTGGATCTTTCACCCTTTATGAGGAAATCATTCAGACTTGAGCATCAGGCTAATAGTAATAAGCAACAGACATTTATGCAGCTTAGCTGTGCAACATAAGGCTACACCTGTAGTTACCTTAAGAATTCCACTAATTTCCAAGGTCACAGCTGTGGTTTTCTTGTTATAAAAAAAAACTTAGAAAAACATTCTGTGGTACTGAAATACCATCTTAGACAATGAAAGTATATAATATACTTTGGCCAGTTAAGTCCAGCGGGGCTTGCTATATGTAATAGAACACAGGGTTCAATTTCATTCTGTATTTCAAATTAATAGAGAATGTATTTTTCCAATTCTGAAGGATAATTATGGTACAAGAAAAGCCCACTTTAATCATATGTCACTTCTGTGCATAGCAGAAGCCATTAGTCCAGACCAAATGGGGTGCAACTCTGTAAAGATGGGCTTTAAGATTGACTGATTGTGTAGCACTAAGAAAGACAAGCAACCTAACTCTTTTTCATGGTTCATATTCTCCTCTTCAAGATATATTTGTAGTGTTATCAGACTTCTAACATTTATTATAGAAGCCTATAAATTAGATACATGTAATTACAAGGCTATGCACATGATAGACTAAACTATGTTAAGGAACATGGCATATGGCTGTTCTTTTATATACACTGGATTGTTTCCTAACCTTTATATTTTCTCTATACTTCCTTGGTAAATTTGCTTGACGTCTTACAATATTCCAGCAAAATTTGCTGGGTGCCTTACAATTTTTGATGTGTTCAAAAACAAACAAGTAGGCAGATCTGAGTCCACACTTGGTTGTGCTTAATTTGACCCACTAAAACTAAGTTAGTTATGGCTAAATTAAATTCTATTAATTTCAGTGGGTATACTCTAAGTATGACTTGATTTAGGTCTAGTCCATTACATGTTTAACAGATTTTTTGTGGGGGACAATCTGTGATTAATTTGAAGTCTTCAGTAGGAGAATATGGATTATTGTATGTCAAACAGCATTGAATGGCTGTCAGAGCTAAAATATAAATATATTCCCAATTTTTTTGTAAATGGAGGGGTTTTGCATACATTTTTACTCTTTAAGGACACATATTCTGATAATTATGTATTTCTTTTTGTGTTGAATTTTTTGATAATTTTACATGAAACAATTATTTCTATTTTTACTCTAAAATATTTGTGCATAAAATTGTCAATATAGTAAAGTAAGATAATAAAATTTTACACAGCAAAAATTTTGGACTTCTGTGCATTTTAAAAGGTAGTGTATATAATTTTTAAAGAGTTTTGCTAGCAGTGTTAGTACATACATTAGGTTGCATCCAGACTTTGTCATATTTAGAGTAAACCAGTTGAAATCAGTCGGTCTAGTTAATCACAATGAGATATCACCAATTTCAGTTGATCAGCTCTAAGTATGACTAAGTCTGGATCAAACCCAGTAGTATAATAGTAGCAGAGGAAGAGATGGCGTATAATGAAAAAAATATCATTGGCTAAATCCAATATCGATCTAGAAGCTGACTGTCAGTGCAATGGTATTTCTTCATTTCTCCCCCTCTTTGAAGCCCTCCACATCACCTGAGAAACAGCACATTCCATTTCCTGGCCTTCCACAGAAAGTTTTGGGGGTATGGGCAGGACTGCAGTGAGAAGAAGGGATTCCTCTCTGCGAGTTCCACTGTTGAAAAACATTCCATCTGCGAAGCCCCTCTTACTTCAGAATTTCTACAGTTGTTGGCTCTCAGCTTACTGAATGCAATCCTAACTATCAAAGGCCATCAAAAGGAGATTAGAATGAGGACATCTCTCTGCCCTCAAAATAAATAATCTTACTGCCTTTGAGATGTCTTCCCAGAGGCTGTATAATTGTAAGCTTAATGATCATTGTTACCATTGGTATGTCTGGTGATAAAATGCCCCCGTTTTAATCAACATGAGTTTATTTTAAAATGTTGACCTAAATTACCCATGTTTATCTCAATATATTTTTCAAGACTTCATTCAACTGATTTTTTATTTCAGTTTTCTTTTTTAAGATTAGCATCTTAAATTCATTCTCTGGTATTTCTTGTGCTGAACATGGCAGAGCAAAATTTGACCACAACTTTAATATAAATCTGAGTTTCAACTTGATAACACACGTTTTAAAATGACATCCAGTTTGAGTTCACACGCTTTTAGGGAATCATATAATTGCGTTTACATTTGGTACCACATACGTGAGATATTATATATCTCTTATTCTCTTGTCTATAATTCCTTTGTTTGTCGAAGGGCAAAGGTTCTACCATTCATACTGTTCTTGTCAATTTGTTGTGCTAGAAGAGGCAAAAGCTTTAGAGAATTCTCTGGCTGGGAATTCTAAGTGCCCCTCTCTAAACTTTGACTTTTATATATTAGATCAAAATCTATCATAATTAAATATAGACTGGGTAGGCCTGCCAGAAAAGATAAGCTCTTAGCAGTTTTTTAAATCCAGACAGCATATTTTGCCATAGAATCTCTTTTGGCAGGTCATTCCGCAGTCTAGGGCTGGCCAACGAGAAGGTCCTCTGGGTGGCCATTGCCAGTCTAGTTTTAAGCAGTTTAAGTAAATGGCCTCCAGAGGACCTGAGTATATGGGGTAGATTGTATGGGAGGAGGCGATCCTGTAGCTGACTTGGACCCAAACGATGTAGGGCTTTAAAGGTAATAACCAACACTTTGTTGTTTGCCAAGACAGAGATGGCCAAGACAGCTCTTGAAAGAACAGTCTTATTTTACTCTATTCATAAATGTAAAGAAATTACCCTGAGATCCATATAGCTAAACTGTCCTGTCTGTACAAAAGAAGTGTTGATTTCTTGAAGTTCCTGAAATATGTGATGAAGTGATACTTAGAGAAGAATATTTTAGCAGAGACAGTTCTTAAATAAAAATGGCTATTCTTCATAAGAATGGCTGTAGCGGGGATGGGGGTGGGGCTTTCAACAGCTATAGCTTACAGGACATTTAAGAGAGAAGATAGCCGGCAACTGGATCAAGAAGGTAACCAATATAAAGTCAAATTCACCATGGAAAAGATTCAGAAACAACAATTCTGTGAAACAATTCTGCCAAAAAGTTGGAATAGTCTGTTGCTAAACATTTTACTTCAAAGGGAAGCAGCCTTTCCAATACAGCAAGATTACTAATAAAGAAACCTTTTCATCCACCTGTGCTTAAGAAAAGAAGAAATTTCTGGGTTTGCAGACTTGACACCTTGATAACATGGCTTTTATTTAGAGGACAATGCACTGTTTTCTCCAACACTATCCTCTGACTTCCATGCCTAGACCCTGAGAATTCTCTAACTCTGTGTACTGTTTATCTCTCCAATTCCAACAGATATCCCCAGGGAAGCTGGAAGCCAAAAAGTCTGATGTTTATACACTTGTCTTCAATCACTTTATTTAATTATATTAAATCATCTTCAGTGTTATAGTATCCTTCTGGGATCCAGGATCTATCCAAAAACAGTTCTGTTAATTGTTATTTTCAGCTATTATGTATAGAAATAGAGAGAGAGTAACAAAGTATGATCTGTAAGTGGACAGCCAGTCTACTATAGGAAGGAAGTGATCTGTAAAGAGGAAGTGAAATACTGGATCTCAGGGGACAACCATTGCAGCTGTGCAGACATACAGAGATGCAAAAAGGGGAGACAGTTACACTTTAATTGCCGGGACAGACATAGTTGTCGCTAAAAGGTCCCCCAGCTCAAACAACCTGGATAGACCTGGGTTGAAAATGCTGCTGGTGAATGCCAGGTCTTGGATCTGGACCTGGTAAGTAACATAGAGACCTGGTTGGATGAGGCTTGAAGGGAGCGGGGAGGGGTAATCCCTCTCAGTTTTGTCCACCTGGGGTCTCTGTGCAGCAGCAGGAGAGACCTGGAGGGCTGGGAGGTGGAGTTGCACTAGTCTACTGAATTTCCATTCCTCTGACCAGGTGCCCTATCCTGCAGTTTTCTTGGTTTGAGTGTATTTACCTGAAGCGGAAGGGCCAGGACAGAATAGGGATTCTGTTAGTGTACCACACACCCTATAATTTGAATCCATTGGTTCATGTTCTCCTCTTGACCGGTAGGAAACAAGCTTGCTCTGTCTTCCACATAAGATCCCTTCATGTGTTTAAATGTGAGTACTGTATCACCTCTCAAATTTTCTTCTCCAAGCTACATGTTCCAACTTGTGTTGGCCAGAATTGAACACAGTATGCCAGGTGAAGTCTGATAATAGGATGGTATTGTCACTTCCCTCATTCTGGAAACTATACACCTAGTTTGATGCAACCTAGAATTGCATTGGTTATTCAGTATGTGCAGAGATGTAATCAGCAAAATGGTCCAGTCTTGAAACTTGTAAACATGACAGTTAATTATTTTCTATTTTTTATTTTACTTTTGCTATATTTGTTTGGAAGGTTTCGGGGGCAGTTAGGTTTAGAGTATTTGTTAGCAAGCAGGCAATTAAAATTCACATATATTGAAGTGAACTGACACACACACATTAGCTCCCTCCCTCCTTTTTTTAAAAAAAGACAAAGGAACAGCATTTCTGTGTATTATGCATGCATGAAAGAAATACTGAAAGAAGTAACAGAGTAGCAAGATTTTTGCATCTGTAACCAGAGCAGAAACCAGTGATAATGATAGGATGAATTAGGGATACAGAGGTGGTTCTTCAGTATCAGAGTCAATGGAAATCTGATGCAGTATGGAAGAACTGTGTGAACTGCTTTCTTTGGTGTCTTGGGCAATTATGTGTCTTTTTTTTTCCCTGAAAAGTTGTAAGTGGTCCTGAGCACTCTCCAGCTTAAGGGTCTAACCTTCTGCAACATTGTACATTGCTGTTGCCTAGCAATACAATTGAGAGGACTATGAATGATTTCTGAGGCAGCAGAAGAGAAAAAAAAAGGTCTCAAGAAAAAAGAAAGCGAGGGCAATTCTTTTATTGACTGAAATTTTTGTACACCTTTTTGTTACACCTTTTATACTTCTCTAAAAGAAATCACAGATCCACAAGGAAGTGACACTGAACAAAAAGAGAATATACCTAATGGCTTCACAAATGGTAGTCATAAATGCCTAAAAGCACTTACCAATTTCTGTTCTGAATTATAGCTATACTAAAGCAAGATTAATTTCAGCAACTAAGCCAGTGACATGCCTGAAAGGGCATATTAGACACAGAAAAAACAAGACAAAAGAAAAAGGCTCAGTTGGACCCAAAGTGCTCAAGCTGATCAGTTTTCTTTGAGCTAATCAATAGCCACTCTCTAGCAACAGAAGCAGTATCACTGCAAACGACCAAAAAGTTTACCCATTTCATCTCCTGCTATTGAGGTTCCAGAGCCATCAAGCTGATTATGTGCAACAAAAGAACTACTGGACGGAATGCAATTTAAATCTGAACTTTCAAAAATGCTCCTCCCTCCTACAAATGTTTTCCCTACAAATAGGTATGCTTACAGGTTTTTTGTTTTTTTGTTTTGGCCTGAATAGGTTTGTCTAAACAGAATAGGTGCTTTGGGAAAAGGCATTTTAACCCAAAGTTACCTGAGAGAATGCTCATAGTGCTAAATTTTCTTTCTGCCAGATCAGAATCTTGCCCTGGCTTGATGGGGAATTCTGAGGAATGTAGTCCAAAAGAGTGTCTTTGCCAAAGTACGAAGCCTGAAAACAGTACTTGCTTATGTGACACTATTGCAACCAAGGCAAGACAAAGGGTATTTTTAAAAATATTATCATTCTAAGTGGTGAAAGGGAGCTATGAGTGCCAGTGTGTTGTAGTTCGGGTGCTGGATTCAGACTCTGGGAAGCCAGGGTTTGACTCCCCACTCAACCGTGAAAACCCACTGGTGACTTTGGGCAAGTCAGTCTCTCAGCCTTAGAGAAAAGCAATAGCAAACATCTTCTGAACAAATCTTGCCTAGAAAACCCTGAAACAGGGCCATCATGAAAGGAGTTGTTTTGAAGATACATAATGAGAGGGAACTATAGAGTCTGAAATGGGTAACTCCAGAGACCGATGGGGAAATGCTGGGGTTTAAACAAGAATTTATAATGTAAGATAAGCCTTGTAAAGAGACCATGTTTAAAATACCTCTCCGTGAGGTGGTTTATGTTTGTAGAAGACAAGTGAGGAGTTCCGATACTGCGTTTTTCATCCATCATATACTATTTTTCTAACACATAATCACATTTGAATATATTAGCTTTTAAAGACTTTTATGTGTTAGTGTCACGGGCCTATTATGCTTTGCTTGAGCTTGATGTACTGCTTAGAGAGGCCCATCCCTGCAGTCAGTGTTAGGCTGTGCCAGCTTTGGTGCTGATAAGGACTCTTCCTCAGACAACAGAAATCACTTCCCTCTATATTACAGCCTCTCCCGATCACAAACATTACTGTAGCTTTGAGAAAGCCAGTGCTGTTAGGGTATATAACTCCCACTTTGGGATCACTTTTGTCCTGGTCTCTCAAAGAGCAACAGTGGTGCCTTGCCTTTGGTCTGTGTTGACCTATAAGAGCTGATCAAAATGTGTACTAAGGGACCGTGTCCGCATAAAGCTGTGCCAATATTCAGCTGATGCAATGCAAGGACACTAGGCTGCCATCCTGTATTAGAGGCTATAATGTGTAACTTTATGATGATGGAGCTATGTTGCTGACACAATACACAACCTTCCTTGTGAATTACTATGATGCACAATGAGATGCTGAGCAAGACATCCCATTGTGCGATCATGGATCCCATTGCTCAACAGGACATGTTGTATAATAGCCATGCTGCTGGTTCTGCTTGCATGATGATCCCAATGGCGTAACTACGGCTTCCCTCCTGAGAATACAAATGTTATAAAAGTGCAGGTCAACTTAACACAATCACAAATGGGTTTATGATAGGATGCCAGTCTCAGTTTTGTTACGGCATCATTTTCTCATCTGTCATCAATGTATCTGTAAGTTGTATCGTCATTGACTTTCATGTGCCCCTAGAACCTCAGTGGGATCTGAGTGGATGAGGCTCTCCAGATCATTATAGAGAATGGGGAATGATATGCAAATTTCAGGTGCCAGCCCAACTCCAAACTGGGACCCCAGCTTGTCTCCTACCTGCTATGCTAGCATCCAGATCAGGTCTCCTGCTGTTATTTTTGAATAAGACAATTAAGAAACAAATACAACTTCATGCTGTGTTTCAAAAGTAAATGTTAGTTTTACCTCATACACACCCTTAATGTATCATGTGAGGGGGTCTTTCAAATCTAACTCAGGAACATGATTTTAAAAGAGGAGGAGGTATGTGCAAGAAAAAAAGAATACACTGTTTATCCTTAACTAGGAGCAAATTAGCAGTGGGGGAGAGAGAGGGTAGAATTATATAGCCCTTTGCTCTGATGCTGCAAATTAGAATGGTTTCCTCTGTTTTCCTGTAAATTAAAAAAAATGCTATTTTTATCAAATTTGACCTACACTCCCCCCTTTTTAAAAAATGTTTTTCTTTTTGGTCTCTGCTAGCCAGAATATTCCTGTCTGAACTTATGCTACAAAGACAAAAAGACAGCAGGCATAAACTGTTTTGTTGTTCTTTATAATTAAGTCAAGCTTAATTATATCGTGAGTTGAGTCTATATGAACTGGGATTGTGACAATGAACATGATCTATAGAGTTGCATACGGGATCTGGTATGTGCATTTTGTCAGAGATAGTGATAACCATGGTCACTGAAATAATACTGAAACTGAAGGCAACAAGATGGCTAACAGCAACTTTATCGTTGGTATAATTTATTCCCTTGGGGCCTTTTAGAAGCCTTGGGAGATGTAGGCAGATGAGGTCTGATCCCTGTCCTTACATTATTGAAAGTACTGCTTCAAGTCCAATTCATTAAAACCTTCAGGAACTGTCTAGGTAGAATTAATCTTGTTATTAGAATCTGTATCAAAGAAAAAGGCACAGGACATGCATGAGCAATCCTGCCATCAATGTTGTTCACTGTATCAGCTACTGTGAAAATACTGGAAATAAAAGAATTAGAAGAAAGGAAAAACTATCATGATAACATAAAAGACTGTGTGGAGATGTGAGTTAATATTTTGTGGAAGAAAAGACAAAATGGAGTGCACCATCATTAAAGAATGACGACTAGGATATATTCTGCCCACTCTAAGGATGACAGGAGTACCAGCTAAGTGGAGTTCTAGAAGGTTCTCAACATGCTTTGTGCATGCATGAACTACCAATTGTGGGACTATAAGAAGATCATGAAGAAGAAAAAAACACCATTCTTGCAATTTCACATAAAGCTCCCTTAACCATACGTTGCTAATTTTCAAGCAATATTTGCCCTCCCCCCTCCCCCCCGCAACAATTATGAAGAGTATTTTAGGATCAAACAGTGACAAAGAGGAAGGGATTGTTCTTTCTTAAGTAGGTAGGTTTGGTTTGTGCAAGGTCAGCAGTCACTTTGCAGACATTTGCAATGCTTTCCCTTTGAGCGGAGTCTTTACAAGGTCACAAGCTTTTATTTATCACTAACACAGAAGTTGTCAATGCACTGCCTAGCAAACAGTATAGTGTGAACTTATGTGAACAGAGTCTCCTTAGCAAGACAGTGACACACAGCTGCAGCCAAATTTTCCTCTGTGGCTACTTTCCCTGCCTATTCAAGTTACTTACAATGGTTATAGTTGATCTGAAAGAGAAGGACTTGTTTAAAGGGCCAACGTTCTCCTCCCCTTCAGTGCCCCTGTCACAAGCAGTTAATTCTGGGACTTTGGTAATGGTCTGACCTGTTTTTCAAACTTCAATAAAGCACTAATAACATTACACACGTCCCACCAAAAACCTCCTCTTCAATGAACAGCTTGTGGCTGACTTCCTTTGCTTGCTAGGGAAGCCCTGAGCCACTCACTCGCACTGTGCACCAAACAGCCAAGCAGGCAACTCAGGTTAGCTGTTACAGAATCACACCACTACAATGGAACTCCTCCAGGAATGTATTTATTTACATTAAAACACTATTATACAAACTCGAAAAAGAGACATTTTAGAGGGAAGGCATGCCCAAGCAAACACCCCTCTCACCCAATGCCATTTTGTTTCACTATACTCAAAATGGGAATTCTATGATCCAGGCCTACTGGGATGGGAGACCTACCCAACCCCAAATGTGAACAGATGATGGTCACTGTTAAAGTCATTTCCCGCTCAGTACTTACTTCTTCATCCAAATAAAACTCTTGCCCAATGGTTTTATTTGTAATTTATTTATGTAACACAGTGTAGAAAGCTATCGGTTCAGAAGCAATGATTCTGTACAATCATCCTGCAGAAACGTTTGTAGGATCCCCGTTAATTTTTCAACCAGCAGGCACTTTCCCCACCCCCCATATAAAAGTGCTCACAATTAACAGGGATTCTTTTTTAAAAAGATGAAAAGATATATGGGAAAAAAAAGTCTTACCCCCTTAATGCCTAAGGTGTGCACATAAAACAGGCACAAAGAAACAAATGTGTATTCCCATGATTTCTACATCACTAGTACAGCAGAAGCAACAATCTGTACAATAAAATGCAACTGCAGAAGAAAATAATCTGAACTCATCTGGAATACTTTTCTAAAAAAAATAATAGTCATAATCTTGATCGTAAAATGCATAGTGATCAGAAGGAAAACTCAGCAAAGAGAAGCAGCTCAATCCCACATACACAGAAAGCATCCCCCATCAATTCTTAAAGCATATTTCAATTAGGACACCCCCCATCACAAATCACAAGAATAATATACAACTGGCTAAAGGAGCTATATGATAAATAATTGGGAAAGAATCTATTCATGCACTAGTTAGGTACAGTTAAACTTTACAGTACACAAAAAACATTCATTAATAATGTAGTGTAAAGACCGAAATGTAAAGAGAGAATACATTACTGATTTTATAATTCAAGTTCAGGCATCTACTTGTGTTACAGCACAGCTGTCAAAAGGCGATAATGAGTAAATAATAAAACAAAGTGTTTTTTTTTTTGTTTGCTTGTCTGCTTGTTTCCACATTATTCTCTAACTGAACACCAATGGGCAGTTAAGCAATCATTTGCTGTCCGACTCTTGAGGCTGCTGTGGTGTCCTAATTCTGCATCTGTTCAAAGAACTTGTAGGTTGGATTTTCATAGCCATTCTGCTGCATCTTAGAAAGGTGGCGTTCCTCTGGTGTCACTGCAGCATCCACCTAAGGCAGCCGTAAGAAAGACAACAGTTAATTCTGGTGTAGGCAGCTTACAACTCTTACATTTACAATGCTTGTTCCCTTAGAAGTGAAACAAGTTGGAATACAAAAACTCTAAAAGCACAACTAGATAATCAAAAGACAACCATGAAGCATGTTAACATGGGGCTCTTTCACACTACACAATTACTGTATATTGCTAAGATTCCACTTTGACTGCTATGACAACATGTCCTGGGATTTGCAGTTGAGGGAGGGCACTCAGACTGCACAGCCAGAATGCTCATGTGCCTACACAATCTATTATAACCGTGTAGTGTGAAGTTGCCCATGGTTAATGACTTGCAGTCAACGGTAGAAACTAACTTTAGCTGATTGTCTTATCAACAGAACATTAAAATTGTTAAAGTTAAAGTTACTTCCACATGAATGACAGAGCAACATTTATCCACAACTTGGTTTCCAAAGATGATGAATATGGGGGTCCATGCAAACTACCCAGTTATGATACTGAGAAATCCAGTGTGGTGAAGTGGTTTGAGTATTGGACCATGACTCTGGAGACCAGGGTTCGAATCCCCACCTTGCCATGGAAACTCACTGTGTCACACTCTTTCAGCCTCAGAGGAAGGCAAAAGCAAACCTGAGATAGGTTTGCTTTAGAGTAGCCGTAAGTCAGAAAGGATTTGGCACACAATAACAAACTCTACTTAAACAGTTATGGCACCACAACGGGGTTTGCAGTTTGGTGAGGTGACAAATTAAACAAACTGCTGCTGTGTTCTGTTTTTCAGTGATCCACTCTTTCGACCCTTTTCAGTTACAACCAAAACCTATATATGTACTCTTTCAACCATGTGTTGAATATATGGGTTCTGTTTATAATGGAAAAGGGTTGAAAGAGAAGATCATTGAAAAGCGACCGTGCACTGCTCTTTCTCTCAATTGACTCAGTGCCGTCCTTTTATTCAATCTGTATACAGACTGAAGGAAAAGATGGTGTCATGTCAATTTGTGGTGCATCTCTTAGGAATTGTGCACATTTTACTGTTCATTCTATATTTAAAGGTAAGCTTTACATTTGTGTATATGTGTATTTTTGTACATTTAAAGTAAGGGTTCCGCATTTTGATGATTTCTGCTTTTTTCTGCCGAACAGGCAGAGAACAGATGTATTCTATTAAGACTAGTACTGAGAGATGTTTAAGGCCCCTTTATGCTGCACAAGAAACATGGACAGCAGATATAATCCTACATCCCTTCAGAAATTAACAAACATTTGAAGTGGGTGTTTTTGAAACAACCTCTCACATCACTTTCCAGTGCAGTAGGCATTCTTGGCATCCATATTAAGGGATAAAACACATATCGATTAAACATTTCTTCAGATTATTTGGTTTATAGTTTTCAAACAATTACACTGGGTTGGATCCAGAGAAATATGTGCAGAAAAGAATTGCCACAACGCAATTCCACATTCCATTTCCACATTAAAAATGAAAGAATCAGTGTTCTTAAAGACATATTGTCACCAAATTACTGTTTATATAATAGCTCTTCAAGTTGTTTCAAGAAGGAAAGAAATACTCAGTCTAGCTGTTTAACAGTAATTCCAACTAATCCAGTCTGGGATGGCTCTGAGGAATGTCACAACTTCCACCATGTCCAATATTCAACTGACCCTTGCTATAAATATGTGCTCAGCAAGCTACTTGAGCCAATATATATCGACAATCTTCAGTTATTCTCCTATTCTACCAAATGGTTCTCATAACGAAAAAAATCTACAACTTTGTATGAATCATCCACAGTCTGCTTACAACCTATTTGATACAGTTGACATTTGGGTCTAGAGGTTAATTGTCTAAACTGTTCCTATGTAAATGTCCACTAATTTTCATAACTACCAAAAACATTAACATGTTGCTTAATCAAGTTTTCAGATTATCTTAGAGAAGCTGTCCCTGGCTTCCAGAATTATGAAGAGAAGCATAACACAGCAAGAGAAATCACAGTGCAAGTGTTTTTGTGAATTTCTATACCCGATAAGCCTAAAGGGAATTGCTCAAAGAAGCTTCCCACTTCAGTTACAGCCTTAGAAAGGAATATGGGCTGTATGGCACACAGTGTGCATTTACATTTACACTTTCAAATGAGAACATTATTGCCAACATTCTTCACAAAATATAGTGTAATTGTTGAATGGGGAAAAAAAAGATTTTGTCTGAAAATTGGGGTAAGCAGTTAACTTCCACTATACAACTACTTGTGCTAAGTAGACAGATCCAGCTGTTTCCCCCCCTCTGTTTCTAATTGAGCTCATGGAAAAATACAAAACTGCAACTTTCACTTACCTCCACTACACCATGATGGATGGATGTATACTGTTTCTTCTTTAGCATCACCAAAGTAATGACAATCACTGTTGCAATTACAACACCGCCCACCATTAGTCCAATGATGGCACCCTTGTTTGAACCTACATCTTCAGCAAAGAATACCTAAACAACAACAATAATGGTAGAAAATTAGTTACAGAATTCGAGAAGTTAAGGCATATTTTTTTCCCCAAGGCATTCTTGGAACTTCCCAAATCAATATCAGTTTTATTCTACAGTCCAATGATTTCTCAGACATCTTACTGAGTCTCAAGTAAAATACCTTAATTTTCTTTCCATGTATGCGGTAGATTAACACTATGAATGACCTCCTTTCTTCATCAGGAAGTTAAGTGAATGGTATGTTGCTTTAAAACGCAGGCACAAATGACATGGGCCAATGTGAGAAGCATGTGAGAAGTATCACAGCTCTGGAGAAGGAAATTACACAGGTCTTGCCACAGTTTTCACAAAGCTTCTCTGTAGAAGAAATATCATGCTAAGGAAGAGGGCTGGATTTAAGGAGTCTGTGACAGCAGAGTGTAGAATTCAACGTGTTTTTTAGTACTGCAAACACCTCCAAGGATTGTTAGGTGATAAGAATCCTTAGGTGTTAAAAAAAAATCTGGGTGCCAGACCTTATGGGTTGTATTTAACAATGAGGAAGCCTACAAGTAAAGTGATAGATAAGGGGTTACTACTGTTCAGTGATGAGCAGAGGTAGATTAGGACAGGTGGTACCATCTTAGACTCAAAAGGGGCAGATGGCACCAACTGTGTGGACAGTTAGCTCCTAGAAGGGTGTCCTTTTAAGTGTATGCTCATGCATTGATTTGCAAGGCTGGGAGCTTGCAAAATTATAGGAGCACCAAGATATTAGTAAACAGACAAGGGCTGAGATCCTCCATGATTGAGCACAGCGTAATAATTGCATATGCGTAATAACTGCATATGCAGGACTCCCACAACTCCCCTACCACCAACTGCACGAATCACTAATATAACCACCGAGGTTTGGAAGAGTTAAAGGACAGTGCATGAGTTCTTCTACCCAGAAGAATCCTACAGAAGTACTAACACAATAAAGATGAAAGAACAGAAACAGGAAACATAAATAAAACAATGTAATAATTAGGGATCAGTAGATATATTGTACAACACAGGTGAGAACAAATGTATATTGATTGTGAATGCAAAACTTGTCAGTTAATTTTATTTAGTATGCATTTAAACTAAGACATGCTATTTACTATATTTATATTCCATTTCTCATCCAAGGAGTTTCAGTGAGCACCCTCTCATAAAATGGTTAAAACCTGGGGAAGGTTGTATGTGTGTGTATGGGTGCTTTCAAGTTGCCTGTCAATTTATGATGACCCTCATGTATTTCACAGGGTTTTCTTAGGGAAGGAATACTCAGAGGTGGCTTGCCAGTTCCTTTTTCTGAAATATAGCCTATGGAATGTGGTATACATTGATGGTCTCCCATTCAAGTACTATATTCAAGTACAGCTGACCCTGCGTAGCTTCCTAGATCAAACAGAATCTGGTGCCTTTAGAGTATTACAGGGGGGTGGGGTAGGTTAGATGACCTTTATATTTATTTAAAATAGGTTGACAATGAAAATAAGGTATGCAGGATTCTGAAGATAACAATTTTGATCTCACAGAAATTTAAAACCAATTCCTAAAATAAAGTGCATTTTACACTATGGCATCCAAGTTATGGAATTCTCTCCCCTTGGAGGCCTGACTGGTATTCTGACACCAAGTTAAAGCATACTTATTCACCAAAGCTTGTGAAGCTTAAGTTTTACTTAAACCCTCCCATGCACATAGTTTTAAATCATATTAAATGATTTTAACCAATTTTAATGTTTTTTTAACTTGTTAAAACATTTAATATGTGTTTTGTCTTCTAAAATCAGATTATTATTTACAATGTTTTAAATTGATTGTGTTGATTTTATTGTACACTTGCCTAGAGATCTTTAGATAGAAGCTGGGATGTGAATATTTTAGTAAGTAAATAAGTACTTTCCTGACACTCCTTGAGAAAAAAAATAGCAAAACATAAAATAAAATTACTAATGAAGGAATAGAGTATTATATGTGTTAAGAAAGGATACGCTCACCAGTTTCTGATGGTGTACTTCATATCCTGAGTCATGTCTATACTCTGCATCCATTTTTAATTCTGAGGTCTCTTCTGTTTTAACATTGGTTAACCCAGAACCTATATTGTGCAAACAAACAGACAGAAAAAGAGCAATTAATAAGTGCCCATGTTTCAATAGCTATATGATCAAACTTCATAAATTGCTAACAAAAATTATATTAAGATTCACAAACAAGGAAGGCCTTTAAAGAAGTATGTGTATAGTGAGATAATAAAACAGAATGTGATAAAGCAATTAACAAAACAAACAAAATGAAAAAAGCGGGCAATGACTTTAATTCTATTGGTTAATCCCAGCTAAAGTATATACACTGACTCAGTTGTTGAATGCTGAGTCAACACATAGGTAAATACCATTGATACAATGGGTTGGGACTAAGCGCCTTTCCACACTACACTGTTATAGTGCTATTATTCCACTTTCAACATCCTGTGAAGTTCTGAGATTTGTAGTTGACTGAGGCCAAAATGTGCTCTGGTTGAGAATTCTAAATGCCCCTCCCTAAACTGCAAACCCCAGAATTCCATAGGATGGTGAAAGTGGAATAATAGCATTATAACAGTGTAGTGCAGAAAAACCCCAATAGCAGGATTTAGATCAAATAGTATTACTAAGAGATATGCAACAGACTTCCAAAAGCGGTCAAGGAAAAACGAGATTTCTAGACCATTTGAAGAACTAATTTCACACAGTGACTGCTTCTGAGGGTGGTTCACAAAAAGAATGCCGCAAACTTAAAAACAACAAAGAAACAAATACAAACACAAACTTCCTACAACATTTCTCCAATACAATAGGTGGTTTTCTCATAATATACAGCTCAGGACAGCTGGTACAGACTGCACCTCCTGCCAATTTTGTTCCCAGTCAAGGCTTCTCTTCCAGGTTTCCTTCATGGCATTATCAAGTACAGTGGCCCAGCCTTCAAAGGGTGTGTTGTGCCACCTTCTTGAGGAAATGGACATAATATAACCAACACTGTATCTGGTCATACCAGTTTTAGCACACACATTGTGGTCACTTTAAGTGAGAGCTTCCAGGTACATCTGGAACAGATATGTGTGTTTAATCTTGGGCTCCAAATCATGATATAAAATGCAATCTCTCATAGTATGAAACTCTAAAGCAGGGATGAACAAATTAAGGTCCTGGGGCCACATCTGGCCCTCCAAGACTGTACTGGCAGCCCATGGTCACGCTAGACTCCTGAGAATGATCTTTTTATTGTCCCTCAAAAGAACAACTTGTGGAAGCCTCCAGGAGTGAGAAGTTAACTTTTAAGTAAGTAGCAGAGCTGTCCTGTACTATTTAATATTAAGAAGGGGGAAAAAACTCATTCTTCAAAACCCCCAGGTAGACTTCTGCTCACTTCTGTACTTTTTTTTTTTTTGGAGCATTCTGGCAGCCCATGTAGTCCTCAAAAGGTCTCAGAAGCAGCAAACTGGCTCCCTGACCCACGACAGATGCCCATGCCTGCACTAAAGTAAGCATGAACCAAGTAGTGAAGTCAGTGCATGAGTGAAAAGGGGGATGGCTAAATACCATGGGCATGGTATTTGTTCCTGGCTAAATAATCCTTATTTTATTAACCTAGGAACATTGTGTTCCAGTGAGCTCACTGAGAAAATTTAATGAACCAAATCAGAGAACACTCCTATGTTCTTGCTCTGAATAATGATATTGTTGAGTTTTCTGTCAACAGGCAATTTCAATATATTACCTTTGGGAGATGGGATTGTGCCAATGCAACACAACATTCTTGTGGATCAGGCCCTAAAGCTGTAGGTACACGTGTGATGAATGGTAATAGTTTGGCACACACAAAAAATGTAAAGGGGATCTCAGCTTTACTTGCAGGTATTAATCAAAACTGCATAATAAAATTCGTATCTAAACTTTTAACAGTTGATCTCTTGGTATCTCAAACTTTCCAAAATAAAAATCAAAACAGAAACCACAGTGAGTCAAGATGTGTAATTTATTTATCATAATATTTCCATAATATTTACCGTAATATTTTCACATATGAATATTCTCAGATCTAGTTTTTTTAACAGTGCAGGCTACTAAAATTATACGTGGCAGCTCATTTGTAACCTCTGGACAGTCACAGCAATAGCAGCAAGATGCTATTAAAGGAGTATAGATTTCTTTTCCAAGCTATATATCAAACAATGCAAATAAGTTCTAATGAAATATATAGGTTGTTCTTCCAGAGCCACATGGGTTCCAATTTGTTAAACATCTGTCAAGTCAAGGTGAGACGCTCATGTCTTTAGGGTCACCTATGAGGGGTCATATATTCTAGAGTTGGAATGGCCAATTTTGTGGGATCTAGGAGCAACCTGCAAGGGCTATACAGACTGTTTGAAATGGCAAAACATTAACATCCCAAATCGTTAAGAGCCCAAAAAAGGTCTTTTTCAAAACCAGAAATGGCCTTCTGCCATTTTTGGTTTTGAAAAAGACCTTTTTGGAGGCGTTAATTAGGACACGGATTGGGGGAAAAGCTGCAACTTGCTTAAAAATTGAACTGGCAGTCTAGATTTTCAAGAGATGCAACTGATGTCTCTCTCTCCCTCTCCCCCCCACTCTATTCTTTTCCCTCCTAAATGGCACAATTTTGGTGAGGCTTGAAGACCGAGGGCTACAAAAAACATGTAGCTCCAAGGCTGTACTCTGCCCACTCCAATTCTAGCATTTGAGGTGAGAAGAATACAAGGAGTAAAAGGGATGTCACTAGCCACAGAAGACCTAATTAATACTTAATAAGGGGTTTGAGAAGTTGATAGATCTAATAACTGAAATGAACTCGTGCCAGTTCTAGTGATCACGTTTCTGAAAACACCAAGAGTATATAGAGGCCTCAAAATAGGTAGTAAGAAACTATTTTCTTAGCTGGAAAATGTGTGAGGAACCTTCACACTAAGAGAAAGATTTTGGAAGTGGTGAAAAGTAGATTGAACTTGGTATATCACTATAGTAGCTTGATACTTTTTGTCTTGTTATGCAGTAAAGGGTATATGGTCATAAAGTTTTCCTATTTAAGGCCCTTTCTGCATGATGATAGCATCCCAGCACGAGGCTGTGAGAGAAGGGGGATTGCGATGATGTTTCGACATGACATTGTTGAAGCCCTGCCCTACTCGCACTGGCAGCTGGTGCGATCATGGCCTATATCATTAACAGAGAAACTTTGTCAAGGATTCCCGATTAAGCAAGCCTTCCATCGCAGCTGGCCATGCAGAAGCGGCATGGGAAGAAGGCTAGCTGCAGTCCACAAGGACAGAGCATGTCCCTCACAGTGTCTTCCACAGGTAGCCAGTTGCATGTGGAGAGGAGTTTTGGAACACACTCCCATCCCAGCAGAGCTGCTGCCAGGATTGTGACAAGATAATGTGGGAGACCGTCATCGTGCGGAAAAGGTCTAATAATAATAATGTATGTACACTTGTCCTCTTGAGTACTCTGGGCTCTCTCATAAACAATGTAATTGTGTTGGGAGATACAAGTATGACACAGTCACACCCAGCCTACTGCTGACAAAGACAATAGGCTTATCTGAAGAAAGCCCTGAATCTAGATGAATGTGGCATACCTTTATGTCTCTTTTCACAAAACCATTATATATGGACTTACCACAGACAGACTGTTATGGGCGCATCTCCTGAAAATCAGTTTATTGCCCCTGATACTGTTGCCATATGTTGTTTGCACATAAAGTGATTCAGAGTTGGATATAAAATTTTAACCATGCATGTAATCATTTTACTAATGTCATGGAGTCTTGGGAGGCAGGGTAGCTTGCCAACATCTACAAACGACAGCAAGCCTGGGCAAAGTCCATAGGAAAAAACAGCAGCCAAGTTCTTCTCATCTCAACTGCTAAAAACATGCAACACAAATTCTTCAGGGAAGTTTTAGTAATATATTGATTACTTCTTTGGGACCCTGAAATCAAGGTTGGCAAATCTGCAAAAGACTGTACTCATCATTTTACTTTGGTTTGAGGAACACCATGCACAGCTGTCATGCCAAGAAAATATACTGGCCAAATTATTTTATTCTGTGCACCATCCTTAGCAGTTGTGAGATCAAGCATATAACCTTAACTCTGAGCCAGAGTGATCAGTCTCTGAGTTACTCTCTTTTTTAGACATTACATGTGAACTATGGTTTGAAATTATGCTTCTACAAATTCTGGTTCTCATATAACCACAGGGGGACAGAAAATAACATTAACTGCATATGAGTACAACTGATGTGTCTGTATTTGATTATGCAAATAGCAGCAAAGGGGAAACCTGAGCAAACTGTGACTTGTTTTGAGTAGAAGGAAAAATTTAGTTCTTTTTCTCCATTTCACGCTTCTCACAAAAATCTCCCCTCTGAAGCTATCTATAAGCTTCTATTCACTTCAACACAATCTCTCCTTGAAATGCAAATAAGTAGCTGGAAAATTTCCCTGTATTGATTGAATAAACACACCTTGGTTTTGCTATCTATAATATAATAGAATAGGAGTTAAATAGGTTAAAACCACTGCTACCAATACTGAACAACAACAGAAAATTCAAACTATTGAAAGAGTATTAATTAGCTGAATGCCTGGGGTGAAGGTATATACAGCTGAATTGGCTATGTTTCTAGGCTTTATCTGAAATCATATTTTGGAGCAAATACTGAAATGGGTTCATTAATTAGCTTCGGAAGCACCACTGACTTAACAACATCCTTATGTCACTTATATAATTGTCCAGCAGCTTTCTGCAATTTACCACAGGACTATTGGAACTGCAACCTGCTTGCAGGGAGACATTTTGTTATCACTAGCTGGTGAAAACACTAGAAAGATGAAGAGACAAAACAGATTTATTTCCCTTATATTAGAGAATGACAGAAACAGATAACATGTGCAGAAGCTGGGCAGACATCATTCCAAAGCTGGGTCATTTCCATGTTACATTTTAGATGGAAGCAAAACTCATCCCTGCTTTTTTCATGTATTTTTTCTGTCACTGTTAACAGACAAAAAGCTTGAACACTCCTGGATTTATAGGTCTCTATCAAGAATAGACTAAGAATGTCATTAGTTCATTCTTGACCAATGTACCTCTGGAATTAAGCAGGAACTGTGTTTTTATGGGAAAAAAAGACATTAGGAAAAATTCCAGTTTCCTATGATTAAACAATTTTCCCTGCAGCAATGAGAGTTCCTCAACAACACAACCTGCAAAGGAAGCTTGTGTTTATCTTCCAATGACCAATTACAAAACAAACCATGATAAATGCAGATGTGAGGAAACACACATGCTGTGACAAATATATGTCTTTCATCCCTGATGGACTGACCACCTCTTCTAAAGTGTATCTTATTGTTTGAGCCTGCTGTCCTTGCAGTTGTTTTTATCTGAATTCAGTTGTTCAGTGAAGATCAAAATCCCCTGCTCTTTACCACATCATAAAAGTTCAGACATTTAAATGAAGATTTTGTAAGGATTCTAGTGCTTCAGTTTCTGGTGGGCTACAAATGAGAGATATGACGTGTGATGTGAGAAAGCAAATGAAGGTTAATATTTGGAGAGTGGCTATTTTGAGCTTAAACCTATCTATTAATTCATTGTTACTTTAATGACCTGGCAAAACAAGTGGTGATTTTACTTCTTTTTTCTTACTGTCTGTGGTATACAAAATGACATTTCAAATAAATTCTTCGGCAAATGCATTGTATGTATAACTGGATGAGAGAACAAGCTACTCTGATTGTCATTACATACGGGAGTAACCCATTCATACTCAACACTGGATCAGTAGATTACAGATTACTGTCATTTTAAAGTTAGCAGTGTATTGTTTACATTCAGAATTGTCCAGACATAGTTAAAATACTTGTAAAATATAGCACATTCATTTTAGCTGTTAGAAGATAACTGACAATTATTTTTCATATTCCAAAATGAATACACAGCACTTATGCAGGATTTTTAGGATATTCCATTAGAACCTCGTGGAAGAATTTCTCCTTTTTAAAAATTAACACACCTGTTGAATTTAACATTTTCAGCTTTCAAAACAAAAATATTTATGTTTGATGTATAAAGATGTATCACACAAAACACACACATACTTTGAATGCCAACAGGCACTACCTAATGTTTCAAGTTCTGAGAAAAAAAATGCTATGTGCTAGAAGGAGAAAGAAGTTCGCAAATCATCCAACCACTCCACTTTTAACATCGTGATATATATAATAAATACATGGGTCTGATGGAAATTTTTAAGCAGATAGTAAGTATCTGGGTAAGATGGAAATGTTTAAGGGAGATGACCTTACTTACGCACTGGCAGGAAAATATTGCTCAAAATAGTGTTTCTGGGAAGACTGAAGAGTTCAGCAGAAAAAGGTGATTCACTAACTCAAGCCAAACATGAACATGCAGGGCAAAGACAGGTTAGGTAAAAAGCCATGCAAATTATATACCTGGTCGTGTGGTGAGTCCTCTGTCGGCAGCTGGACGAGCATCAACGGGCTCAACTGGGTACGTGCAGCCAAAGAAACAAAAAGAAGGAAAGAAAAAAGAGCAAATAAAAAAAAAATAAACAAAAGCTTCAAAAATAAGTCCTCTACGGTTTTGCTCGGGATAGTGCAGGAAAGATATACGCCACAAAAACAAAGTTAACAAAAGGAACAGCTGAAAAAGATTTGCTTTAAGATTTGTCTTAAGTTAATCCTGGAAACAAAAGGAAGGGAATAGGAATAAGTTCAAACTAAACGTATATATGCCACTAATGTTGCAATCCATTATCTTTTACTCAATACTCAACATATTAGCTATCATGAAGTCCAGAAGGCCTTTTGCGATATCAAAAGAAAACCAAGAAGAATGTACCCTGCTTAGTATGGGCAGCTTAAATAGCGCACCAACAGTTCCTTTCTACACTACTAAGTTACTAAGTTCATTTAATCCACTTTTTCTTGGCTCATGTTTCGGACACCATTTTATAACCTTCTCAAGACAATCATGGAGTAGTATGCCTTTTAGTATGTTTCTTGATGTACCTATTTACGGCCACCTGAAGTTCTGCATTAAATTGGTTAGTTCCTATTTTCCAAGATCTAACACAGCGGTATGAATCATGTGGCTCTCCAAATGTTGGCTAGGCTACTGGGACTTGAAGCTGAACAACACTGGGAGAGCTGAACGGTTCTCGCTTACCCTTGAAATAAGATAAATTTTGTTGATCTCATGTTGGAGGTAATACGGCATGTCCTAAGGACTCAGCAATGAAACTTATATGAATATGGAATAGAACTATTTCCTAAGAAAAGGAAGCCCTATTAAGCCTATTCCATGTTCTGCCAGTATGCTACTATCTAACCTCACCATCTCCAATCTAGTGCTCTCTATATGTTTTGGACTACAGTAGCATCATTGCTGGTTGAGGCTAACTGGTCCAAAAGATACAGAGGATGCAAAATTCAGAAAAGCTACTTGAATCTATTAAGTTCTAGTGCAATCTATCATTTGAAGCAGATACTGGTGAAATTTAAGCTAGAAGTCATAAATAATTAATTCATATAGTACTGTCAACTTGCACAGAGATTCACATAATAAAAGAGGGCAGGGCTTTGCTTCAAAAAGTTCATTATAGTTCGAAATGGGAAGGCAAAAGAGGAGGTGAAGAGAAGTGAAGACAAAATAAAAAGGGAAAGAAAATGCATTATTTCAATTACACGCAAAAGAACAGTCTGAGACAGTTCTGAACATAAGAGATAGCAAGAGGGAAAAGTGGAGGCATTTTAGGGAGAAGGAGACCTTTGGAAGATAGAGAGGTGGTGAGGCCAGATAATTTATGCTCACACATGAAGAATAGAGAGATTTAAGAAATTATATACAGGGCTGGGTAGGGAGCCAATAAAGGGATATAAAAAGAACAGTTATTTCATCAGACCAACAGGAGAGTTGTCCAGGAAGGGCCATCTGTTTATCATGTTGCAAAAGGGGAAACAACCTAATTATGTGATAGGTTGAATACAGTGGTGGTGAGTTAAATGAGAGAGCAGAATAAAACTGAGTCAAGACTGTGTGGCTGTGGCAGGATGATGACATTATCAATGGGTAAAGTGAACGAAAAGACAACTTTGAATCCAAGATGAGAAAATTAGGTTCGGACATACTAAGTTTAAAATGATAATGAAGCACGCAGTTGGAAATATCAGAAAGGCAACTCAAGATGTGGGCTTCTAGGAAGGGAAAAAGTTCTAGGATAGACAGGCATTTGGGCATTTTCAATGTACAGCTAACACTAAGACCTTTGCACAGTTCCGTCTCAGTACTTGCTTGCAGAGCTACATTCAGCCTAGTGGCTGAATGGGTATATGGATGAGGTGATACAATTCATTCATTCCACTTCCCTGAACCAAGCTTTGATAATGAAGACGGAAGCACTAGTGACCTTTCACACTACCCTCTCACAAACCTATCATTTTATTTTAACTGACATGCATCCTATGAAATCCTGGGATTAGTAGTTTGGTGAGGTACTGCAGTATTCTGACTGAAAATTCTAAATAACCCTCCATACACTACAAAAATATTTAGCATATTATTTATTCAGCATTCCCAACCTCCTGTTCTGTACATATTCTAGAAAGTAATGGCTATTTTTTTTAAAAAAAAAATGTATCTTTTGCTATTCTAGGTAAAGTAAGTGCATAACCTTGATCAATAGAGAACAACTGATTAGTGGAAAACTTGGCCTTGTAGATGCTTTTGCCTACAACTCTTGTGAGCCATAACCAGCACTGTCAATGGTGCTAAAACCATCTGGAAGGTCACAGTTGCCTACTTCCATTACTTACAGTTTTGTGACGGAGATGTGGTGTACAACTTCTGAGGCTCATGATAAACCTTACAGGGCTATGTCAGGGCTCACTCATCTACATCTCCCATTTTTGCTTGGCACACCTTCTCCGCCTCTCAGACTTTTTGGGGCAAAAACAGTCAATTCTTTTTAAAGGTTCTCATCTCAAAAATACACTGCCCTGAAAATGGTTGAAAATGGGTAATTGTGCCCTCAATTCAAAGGGGCCTATGAGAAGCAAAAGGAGTCTTGTGGAGGGGTCTTCAGGCAGCCTGGACTAGTCTATCATACATTCATTCAATCCAAGTAGAACACCCATGGCAGTAAAGACTGAAATAAATATCCAAAGTCGTTGCAACCAATCTGCATGCTAGAGCACAAGCTGCAGCTTTCAATAAAACCATATGCATGATTCAGAAATGCACAAAAATTTTCAACTTCCACTAACAGAGTGCACTAAGGGCCTTTTTATACACCAAGTCAAACACAATGCCAAGGTGTACACTTCAGAGAGTTGCAGCCAATCAATATTGCTTTTTTATGAGTGTACCATTATCATATCCTTTCAGGGCTTAAAATTAACATGTTAATTAGCTCATTAAATTATCAGTATGCTAGATTCTCTATTTGGCAATTAAGTTAAAAATATATTTTACTGAATTAGTTTGTTAGAATTTATTAGAATTCGTTGGGGTGGGTGCCTTTCCGTCTATCATATTCAGAAGCACATGGACGCCTGTTGCCTTGGCAGAAGAAATATTACAGTTAGAGGAAACGTATCATATGGTTCTATACCATATTGGCTACCACACTGTCCTGGACGGATCACTTCCCGGTCAGGGTCAGACTAAGGGCTGCTATCCACCCTTGCAGGGGTGGTGGACCTATTAGAATGGTCCGCCCTCGAAGGTTAATGGAACCTATTGGATTCCAGAAAGCCCTGGAGGGTCTTATCGCCGGTGATCCTGTTGAAGCCCTAGTTAATACCTGGAATTGTGATCTTACTAGGGTTATCGGCACGATTGCTCCCAAGCGTCCTTTCCGGTCTGCTTCAAATCGTAATCGTTGGTATACAGTAGAACTTAGGAATATGAAGCGGGTTGTACAACGACTAGAGCACAACTGGCGGAAATCTGGACTCTTATCTGACAGGACACGCTATAGAGAATTTCTTTATTCCTATGGAGTGGCAATGGATACAGCGAAGAAGACTTTCTTCTCTGCACGTATTGCAACTGCTTGCTGTGATGCTTTGAATAATCATTTTGCGGATAAAATCTCTCAGATAAGAGCCGATCTGGATGCCGGTATTACTGCAGAGGTTACAAGTGAAGTGTCCAGCACTTCCGTGAACAGGATTATACTCGATCAGTTTCAGTCAGTGAGTACCGAGGATGTAGACAAGCTCCTTGGAAATATAAGAGAGATGACTTGCCCTCTTGATCCCTGCCCTTCATGGCTGGTCGTCCAGGGAGGAGTTGCAATTAAGACCTATTTAAGATACATTACTAATGCATCCCTTAGGGAGGGCAATTTTCCAGCTTGCTTAAAAGAAGCGATTATATGGCCGCTCCTAAAAAACCCCTCCACAGATCCCCTGGATATGAATAATTATAGACCAGTCTCCCATCTTCCATTTTTAAGCAAGGTGATCGAGAGGGCTGTTGGTCTTCAGTTCCAAGCTGTCTTGGATGAAACAGATTATCTAGACCCATTTCAAACTGGCTTCAGGGCAGGATATGGAGTCGAGACTGCCATGGTCGCCTTAGTGGATGATCTTTGCCTAGGTATCGACAGGGGAAATGTGACCCTGCTGGTACTCTTGGACCTCTCAGCGGCTTTCGATACCATAGACCATGGTATCCTTCTGGAACGCCTGAGAGGGTTGGGGATCGGGGCTACCGCGCTTAAGTGGCTCCGCTCCTATCTCTCAGGTAGATACCAGATGGTGATGCTTGGGGACAGTTGCTCCTCGAAAAAGGAGCTTAAATCTGGCATCCCTCAGGGCGCTGTCCTGTCCCCAATGCTATTTAACATCTACATGAAACCGCTGGGAGAGATCATCAGGAGGCATGGAGCAAGGTGCTATCAGTATGCTGATGACACCCAGATATATCTCTCCATGCCTCGGATAATAGCATCAACTAAGGGTGGCATCTAGCCTCTGAATGAATGTCTTGAAGCAGTAATCGACTGGATGAGGAAAAACAGACTGAAGCTGAATCCAGATAAGACGGAGGTACTCGCTGTTAGGGGCCCTAGCCCAGACATGGAGATTTGTCAGCCAGTCCTAGATGGGGTCACACTTCTCCTGAAAGACTGTGCTCGCAGCCTGGACTCGCCATTTCAGATGACAGCTCAAATAGATGTGGCGGCCAGAAGTGCCTGCTATCAGCTTCGGCTGATACGCCAGCTGCGGCCCTTTCTGGAGCTGGAGCACCTAAAACAGTGGTGCATGCACTGGTAACTTCACAGCTCGACTTCTGCAATGCGCTCTACATAGGGCTACCCTTGTGCTTAGTCCGGAAACTTCAATTACTTCAGAATATGGCAGCCAGGTTGGTCACCGGTAAACCTAAAACTGACCGTATAACACCAATTTTAAAATCTCTTAATTGGCTGCCTATTAGTTTCCCGGCACAGTACAAGGTGTTGGTTATTACCTTTAAAGCTCTTCCATGGCTTAGGGCCAGCCTACCTGCGGGATCGCCTTTCTCCCATATAATCCGCCCCGCACACTAAGGTCCTCTGGGAGGAATTTACTGCAGCCAGTTAGAACTAGGTTGGCTGCGGTTACCCAGAGGACCTTTTCCTCTATCGCTCCCAAGTTATGGAATGGCCTGCCGGAGGAGACCCGGCATATTACCAGTCTGGACTGCTTTAAAAAAGTGGTCAAGACTGATCTCTTCTGACAGACCTTCCAAGACTAGCACTTTCATCGCCTCCCATCAATTGTCTTCTTGTTTTGTTAATAGTCAACTGCTTGTTAATTGTTGTGTGTTTTAAGGGGTTGGTTTAGGTGGGTTGGTGGATGGTGAGGATTGGGTATGTTTTTAATCTCTTTTAATGTATTAATGTATTTTATGTTGTTCGCCGCCTCGATCCTTGTGGAGAAGCGGGATAGAAATAAGTATCATCATCATCATCATCATCATCATCATTATGTTTAGGCAGGCTAATCTGTGTGATTTCTTTGGGAAGATAGCAGAGAGGGAACAGAGAGAGCCATTTGGAACCTCAGTCACAGCAGAAAAGTAGAGTTCTGGAAAGAAAAATGAAAAGGAAGAAAAAAAATGACTCTAGGAATGGAATGACGTAATTTGTTTGCTCAGCAAGGACACCAAGCAGCCAAGTTCCTCTTTCATCAGAATGTCACAGCTATTACACCTGAAAAGGACTTGCTTCTCCATAGGCCCTCGTGAAAATAAAATGTATGAAATATTTCTCGGATGTGTATGTGTGCATGCGTGCGTGCGGGTGCTTCTGTGACTCTCTTCAGTAACTTTTCTTCCTTTATTCATTATTTATTCCTGATTTCTGTCGTATATGATGGTATAATACACACTCTTACATAACATTGTTTGGGGTGAGATGCAGTGAATCCCTTTATAATCTTGCTCACATAGCACTGGGCACTCGGGAAGTTAAATAAAAATATTTCTTTAAACACATCCCCCACTTCTTTCTCTCTCACCATCTTCTTCTGTCTGTCTTCCTGTTCTGCTTTTTGCATACACGTCCTCCTCCTTTTTAGCACCCTCTTTTAATTGTGTGATTAAGGTAAGATGGGCGCAGAGAAGAATGGGCTTATGATGTATTTGATCATTAAAACAGAAAATGAAATAGATGAATTTGGGATTTCTGACTCCTTTATGCAGAACATATGCTCAGTCACGGCACATTTTGCAGATCACACTTCTTGACTAGGAGCAGAGAGGCAGAAGGGCAGTTATTTAGCTGTGTACAAAAATATTCTGCATATATTCAGAAGCTCTCAAACTACAGTAGATTAAGAATATTCAAGCCCTGATTCACTCACCAACCTTTATACCTATTCAATTATTGCTGTACTTATGGTAGATCAGTTTCCTGTAACTAAAATAAATGAGTCCTTATTAACTTTTAACAAACAAGGAGTTTGAAAGATTAGTGAAATGTACATATTGGCGGGCATGGGAGGAAAAGAGAGAAGTAGACGTGTGACCAACTGAATCCAAGAGCCTGCAAGATGACATCTCATGCTCTGGGACATAGCTTTTCCCAGTCTGATTGGGCCCACACCATTTCCAGGAACCAATCCCATTATGGGCTTTGTAACCCACTGACAATGAAAGAAGAGAAAGAGCCAACAACAAAATGTGGTCCTCTAAAGTCAACACTGACAACCGCCATGCCATTCTCTGTAAATCCCACAGTCTGGCCTAAATGTTGTATTTTAAACTGCAAGTTAATTAACTATTAACTGATTAAATATTTTCATTTTTAGTGTCTACGGCAGTGAATTAATTTTCCAATTAATTTTCAAATCTAACACACTAAGTTATCTTTCATTGGAAGCTTATGTTACACATAGTCCTGTATTATACCTTTTAGCATTCACTCCAAGCATTTTAAGAAGATGGGAGTCATGTGACCAAGCAAAATACTCATCTATCCCACAATGGCCAGCATATGCCACTGAAGCCCACAAGCAGAATATAAATGCCCTAGCCCCTTCCAACTCATGCTCCTCAGCAACTGGTACTGAGTGGCATACTGAGAACAGAGATAACATTTAGCCATCATGACCTGTAGCTGTGGGTGAAGTACGTCCATGACTTACATTTATGGTGCTTATTTACTTAGGAAACAAAGCCACACTTTCACACAAGACAAAATAAGGAAAACTACTTTTTTCTCCTGAACTTGAAAGGAGATAATCTCTAAATTGAGCAATGTACAACAAACACATAAAAAAGAAAATAGAACCAATTCTCAGGGACTGCGAGTAAGGAAAAACCTAGACTAAATCTCAAAAACTATGGTTTCATGCAACATTTCTCATACATCCCTTTAAAAGACCAGTATTTTTTTATTTGATCGGTATCAAAAAAAGAGAAGGCAGTGTGAAGTCACACGTTTGTAAAATCAAGCATAAGTGTGTAGCTTTTTAGCCCCAGAAGTAAAATGAATTAGATAAAAAAATGTTGTACTTTATAAAGACAGTACAACCCCATCAAAAAGAATGGGAGCTGTTCATCACACAGCTGAACTGTTGCAATTTTCTATCAATTACACTGATTTTTGTACAACAGAATCACCAGCTGATCATTTTCTGTTGCTCCTATGATGAAGTACTCTGATTCAGTAGTGGCTTTCATGATATTCACTCATTCCCTACCCTTCCCACCACTTGCTGCAGTTTCTTGTCCCTTCCAGAGGGCTGGGGGACTGTATGAAAAACCGTGGTACACAGCACAAGGGCTGCTACAGAAGAAAGCGGACAATTTGTGAAAACTAACTTTTCCCCTTCCTCCTCCATGGAGAATGCTCCTAGATGGTAAAGCTTACTCTCTATGGTAGGATGTTTCTCTGCCATTTGTTAGTGGCAAAGGAGTTTATAAATCTGCAGTATCATAGTAATCTATGTATAAGTGAATTCTGTTCTGAACTACACTGAATGAACTTTAAGAAGCACCTGATTTTTGAATAACAAAGGAGGGGGTTGTTTAAATGTGCAGCGTTTTTAACATACGTAACATACAGAAACTTTTAAAAATAGCATAGTAAGGCAATGGCAAACCTTTAAAGCCATTATCAGCTGTAAGATAATCCACGCTTCTTGCTGTTTGCTGACTTCAAGTTGGCTTTGGCTTATGGTGGTCTGATCTAAGATCTTCTTGGTAAGATTTATTCAGAGGAGGTCTGTCACTGCCCTTCACAAAGGCATAGAGCATAGGCCTTCCCCAAGGTCACCCAGTGGGTTTTCATGGCTACCTAGGGATCCGAACCTTCATCTCCTAGAGTTCTAGCCCAACACTCAAAACCACTTTTTACAAGCAACCAACTAAAAAAGAAGCCATACATTCTGATATATGTTGTCTCTGGGAATAAAATAAAGGAGTCATTCATATTTTTCCCCACACTAATCTTTCACAAATTCTCTCCTTGATTATTTTTCTATTTGACTTCGGAAAGCACCTTTTTTTTTTTTGGAGGGGAAGGTATTTGAAATACAACTTTATTACTATCTAAACAAAAAGGAATGGGAATTACAGTAACAAATACGATTTACCATTGAATACTAGGATGTGACTGCAGCAGTCAGATTTGTAACTCAAATGGGGAATAAACTGCAGTCCAAAACAGCTAAATATGCAGGTCCAAAATGAAGGAAAAGGAAAGCTCTTTTTGATAGGAAACAACCACTACCACAACCACTGGTTTTCCTAAAGTCTGGTAAATATGGCTAGAATTGAAGAAAATCTTCCTTTACAGCAACATGATGGATTAATAGAATCTTATCAATTTATCAAGTTTATCAATTACATTAAATGGAGGAAGCTGCACATATTTTCATGTTCAGTGAAGTCCATAATTCTCTCTCCAAGTAGTTATTCAAGTATAATTTATAATATTTTCTCTCCATCTTATAATTCTAGTATTATTAGTACTATTTTTCAAATTGGAGGAAGTATGCAGACCAGTTATTGAAGAAGTTTTAACAAGAGCAATTCTGAAATAAGCTAGCCTGGTAATGTTTGATGAACCATATTCCTCTAAATTTCACTTTGCAGAGTTTCCACAGTAGCAGTAACTTGATATTTAGCAGCTCAAAGCATCCATTTTAATTAGACATTTATTATTTCAAGCTGCACCCAATTCTGAGAAGTCTGCCACATTAATTTTTTAGTGGGGTCAGACAGCTCATGTATATTTTGACTGCTTCTCTGCTCAAAGCAGTACATGAACTTCAACTGTTAAGATTTACCATGCATCTCAATGTCTATATGGACTAAAAAAAAAGGTAAGCTACTATGGTAGACCTTTCACCACTCAAAATGAACAATGCTGCCTGAGCCACAGAGGTCAAGCTTTTCTCATAATAAATCAGCTATGATGGCACACCACCTCCATTCAAACAACTCTTCAGCCTGCTTACATTACCTTCATTTTCTGTATTTGCTGGGACAGAATCAACTGCAAAAGGATGCCAAGGCTGAAGATTATCTAGGCTGAATTCCCCATCGACTGGAAGGCGTTCTACTGTTGCTTTTGTCTCTGCCAATGATGGTATGAGGGCATCATTTCCATAACTGATCCTGGGCTCACTGATCATGTTTGCCAAGACATCATCAGAATAGTTTTGCTCTTTTTGAAGCAGTTCATCTGGAAAAAAAATTCAACCAAGAATGTACTTTAATCTAATATATTACAACCATTACTTGAGAGAATACAGGATCAGTTTAAAACTTATTTCAAAGAACAAAACAGTTACCAGATACCAAAGCAGTTAAGAGAAAGACAGAAAATAAAACCTAGAAACAACAGTAGTAACAGCAGGACTCTGGAGCAAATCACATTGTTGTGGACCAATGCTTTGTGTCCTCTACATTAATTTATTAAACTTTTGCTTCAGACGGATCTGATATAAATAGCACAGAACAGGCCTCTGTAAACTACAGGCCTCCTCTCTCTTTCTACACATTTCTATTTCCTTACTCCTTTTGCCAATCCATAATGGAGACAGAATTTCCACAGGATAAGGATCTATCAATGAATGATATTAGTCAGCTGTGTGGACTGTCAGCCATAAGTGTGACCCCATCTGAACTACAGCATGTGTTGCCTCAATGTGCTGTGATTATCATCAGCACTGACAATACCCTCCTGGCAACTCACTTGTCTCTGCATCATCCAGCTCTGTTGCTGAAAGAAACACACGGAAAAGATCCAATTTCTCACTGGCATCCAGTGACCCCAGGGGGAGTCAGTTCCAGCAGCATATATTCATTTAGTGTCAACGTCGGCACTCCCCTCATTTTCTAAATTGGGATCAATGCTACTGTGCGTGCCAGACAAGACATCTCTGTGATACTTCATTATGTAGGTAGGTAAGCTGAAAAAGGAAGCCAGAAGAACCCAGAGAACAAATTTCCTGGACAAGAACACCAACCTGCCAAAGGAATCTATTGTTTTTTAGCCATTTGGTGACAAAGTGAAATGAGTGTAACTAAGTGCAGTGAGGGCAGGAAGACGAGTCTCTCTCCTCCATACGCTTATAGCAACCCTATTTCAAAATAAGCCTATCATTTCTGTAATAATAACCTATTTAAATTGTTTCTTAGAATGTTAGGAACCAAAGTGGCTAACTACTTCCACATTTCAAGGGGAAAACTTCCTACATGAGCATATGTGTCTACTCAGAGATGTCACCAGGGTGGAGGAAGCTTTCCAGGGTTCAGTTCAAATTTTAAAGGAGCTATCCAAGGTGCTGAATCCATTTTGTGGAGAAGAGTTCAGCACCTTAGGCAGTTCACATTAAAACCTAGAGCAGACCACCTTACATGAAAACAGACCATTACTAATGCATGATAGCTTTTGTTTTTAATGTAGGTCTGACTGTGGAGTCCTAAGAACCCAAACTCCCTTAATCCAGCTATGCAGATGTAATTCAAACATAATCCTGCTGATCACTACCTGTCCATAAAACATGGCATATCATCTGCCCTTCTGACAATCCAGCAGATAGTCTTTAGTAGGGCTGAACGGCAGACTACATCACTACATGTGTGTGTCTGGCCCACTGAAAGTGAGACTACTCTGACATAAAAGACTGGTAGCTGGCAGCAAGTTATGGGATACATAGCAGTGGAAGAAAGGCATAGAGAGGCAAAGAAAATGAAGCATAATTGCCCTCTTTCTACCTTGTTCACTACTACAAGCCACAATGATCAATAAACTTACTTTTAGAAATTTAGGGATTTGGTATGGGGGGCGTTATGACCCTGCAATCAAATCTCACATGTTGGTCTGAACAGACCTACCAAACTGAAATACCAAACTGCACATTACATACATCACACGAGAGCAGCCTCACCCTGTGAGAATTCTGCCTGCGAAGAACTTCTTTGCCCAACAAACAGGAAAAGCATGAGAGGTAAAAGGAATTACACAGTAATCCTGGTTGCCTCAAATAGTCTGTTGCGGTAACAATTATCTTTCCTTTTAGCAGAAATTAAGGAGACACAACAATGGCAACAGTTTTATTAAGTCTAACCCAAAATTCACCAAGTTTTGCATGAGCTTTTAGGTCTTCTAAAATGCTTCCTCAGATTGGCTGTCATGCAAAAGAATAGGGAAAAAAAGAGCTTAGGAAAAAGTCTGCACAATGTACTTGCCTCAAAATTGGCATGTTATAAATTACTTGAAGACAGTGCGGATCTGTTTTTAGATGCTATGTACAAAATAAAAATAAATTATTTTATTAAAAAACTCACCAGGTAGACCTGCTATCCTTAGACACTGGCAGCTACGCAGGTTTCCATTTCAGGAATGGCTCCAAGGTCTTTGCCCCACCCTCCCAAATCAGCCTGTCATGCTAATCTTCATTTCTTTGAAGGTTTTTACCAAAGCTCTCTAGTTTCTTCCGCTTCTCAGTATTCAAGCTAAATTGCCTAATTCCACCAAAAGTGTCAAACCTTTGTTTAGATGAATTTTGTGGTAACATATGAGTGCTGGGATATTACACTGCCTTTTTCATTGATTCAAAATTTCTAAACAAATTGCTCTTATAGAACAGGAACTACTGAAACTGATTTTAAAGAAAGATGATGGAATTCCTGCACCTCACACAGCTTTTGATGTTTTTTTCTTTCTTTCTTTTTAATAAAACGCCTGCACAGATACTGCATCTGTAGCAGAAATCTTATCTGAATAAGTTTAGGCAAATTCCAAAGGGCAGCGTCATTAATCATCTCCGGGAACACAGATCTGGCATAGCTGAAGTATGAAGCTTATCAACATTCCAGTCTTTTTTAGGTGTCTGGATAGGTTTAATAAAACAAAATCATTCTGTGAAAGTAAAGAAAATGCCTTAAGGGTGACTCATGACTCTTTGTTTCTTAAAAAAATATAAAACGCAGTCATCCAGAAAAATTAATGGCTTGGATCCAAGGCCAAGTTAGCTTAAGGAACTTCATCAAAGAGGCTTCCTGTCTCATCCACCCCATTCAGCCACCTGTTCCTGCCACAAAGCTACTCTGGAGGATCGTCATTCCCACGGAACAGTGTGGAATGGAGCAGAAATGGGGAAAAGGAGGAGAAGAGAATGCTTCTTCCATACTTTTCCTTGAAGCTTATCTATTTTAGGAGAGAAGTCCCATTTAGGGTTGTCTTCCTCACTTGTAGCAAACACCAATACCTCATTTTTCAGACAAGCCAATATGCTGAGAAGCATCTCAGGTTATGCAGACAGCTGCAGGAGAGGAGTAGGAGGTGGGAAACTTCCCTGCTGTATACATTCCTAAATTAGCTAAACCAAATCACTTAAAATATGTTGCAATGTACCCCCCCCCTTCCCTAAGAGAAACAGATTTCAAACTGTGCATTCCCAGTCTTGGAAAGATACTTGCAGTCTCTGTGCAGCGATAATCATCTACACTGTTTCTCCCCAATTTTGCCAAGCTGCTTCCCCATTTTCCTCTTGCTTCAATACACTATCCTTCCCTGGACAGCTTGATTTTTGTTCTGTAATAAAGGGATCCCATAGTTGCCAGATATTGATGGTCCCAATACTCTCTTTTAACTTAGTTCGGTTTCTATGGGAAACCCTGGTGCTTAGCTATTTATAGACTCATCAACAATAGGGAATTAACAAGCCCCTTTTGCTAATAACACTATCATAGTGCATTTTAGGACAATTCAAATTCTTAAAGCAAATTCTTTGCTTGCAACTCAAGCAAATCTCAATTTTTAGGACATAAGAAAGGAACACATTACAACAGGACAAAACGACAACATGTGATAAGGACATTTGATACTGATGAATTGAACTGAAACTGAAATGAATTATTCTTTGTATTTGAAAATACACGTTTATGGGGTGCCTTTCCCACAATTTTTTTTGCCTATTTCACAAGCATGTAATTTTAGCTTTGTGGCATCTTCTCATTCTGTACCTCAGTAAGTAGTTTCACTATGCTGAGTACTCCTTCCTGAAAACCTACACCAGCCATTCTCAAGCTATCTGATGTGCGGGGCTGGTGGTTACTTTTTTCGGATGTGCCAAGGACTGACACTAAATTTGTACCCATTGAATACAATTGTTTCTTTCTTTCCTGAAAACTTGCCAGATTGGCAGTCAATTATTCTGGGACCAGCACCAGTTCAGGGTCTGCCCGTTTGAGCAGCACTGATCTATACAACATGGACAAAACAAGGCGAATAAACAATAGCAACATCTATACATCAAGGCTGCTGAATTCCTCTTTTCGGTATACTGCTTTGTCTCAGTAATACTTTAAAAAATTATGTCATCATTGCTTTACAAGCATACAGGTCAAATACCCATCTGACTAACAAAAAGAAGTGCAGAATGCTTTGTTGATCAAATAATCCAGAGAAAGAACAAGCAGAAAAGCGTACAAGTTTCACTAGTGAAGATTCAGCCTGGATAGCAAAAAGCACACCACCTAATTATACGAGGAGCTCGGTAATGAAGCAAAACTAAACATCTGTTGAGGTAGAAGAATTCAGCAACCAGATGCAAGGCAGATGTTGATAACTCTTTCACCATCACAAATACTGAAATATGCATAGGATTTTTGCTATGTGCTAGAAATTCATTAAATACCATAATCCTGCCTATTGCCAAGTCTTAAGAACTTCTAACTACCCTGAGGAAAGGAGATGCCTTTGGACATCCAGCTGCATCGTGAAATGAAAAATCTTCTTCACATAGCAAGCATTCACAGTTTTCTAATGATTAAAATATAAAGGTTTGGATCCTGCTTTATAGCACAGTTATCATTATATAGGCTAGATCACATTTACTGTGTGGATCTTAAGGTGTGCCAAGATGGAGGACTAGAGGTAGAGACTTGGGCACTAGAGGTAAAGTGCCCAAGAAAGCCAGTTCTAGTTTTGGAACAGAGTGATGTTTATTTCTCCACCATCCAGTCAGGAAGAGAGAAAAAAGGATAAAACCTGATTTTGAATATCTATTTTTTAATAAGTCCTAAAGGAGACTTGAGGCTTTATCCAATTATGTTACTGTGCTATTCCAAAACCACCATACCAGTATGTGAGCACACAAAAATAAGAGTGGTCTCTAGCATATATTTTATTATGCTAGCGTAAGTGGGTTATGCAAAGTAATGTGCAACTGTTTGTGCAATGGTGTAATCTGGCACAAATGCAATAGCAGGGGATTTTCACTCTATGAGGAATAATTCCAATTTGGACAGTGATAATAGAATTCTTGGACAATTATGTACCAATATTCTTTCCATAATAGAACTCAGAAGGCAGCTTCCAACACCAAACTTTTTATATGTTACAAGAAAAAATATAGCAAAGCCATCCATTCAAAACACCATCATTTAAGACTACCAGAGCATAAGACAGAAGACTGTTTTCCTTCTTTACACATGGATTCTCCAGGCAATCTTTCCTGGTATTGTGTCATTAATAAAGTACGTTGCATTCATTCTCTGTCCCTTCCACAGCTACTTTTAACCATTCTAGTAAGAAATCTTACTTTCTGGTCTCATTTATCACCACTCCCTTTATACCGAGAGTCCAAGTAGGTTTTAAATTCATCCCCTCCTGCTCTTTTGCAATTTAAAACTCTCTGTTACGACAGAAGCCTTCTCAAGAACTTACCAACTTCATCCTGAATCTCCTCAGCAACTGCTGGCACGTTGTAAAGGAGGGACAGAGACTGGTTCATGCGTTCATATGTCACACGTAGGTGTGTCATGACCTGCAGAAATTAGAAAAAAAAAATAGCAACATAGTATGTAGTTGTGATAGCTGCCACGTGATGGCAAAGAGAAGCAATGTATTTCACCGTAACACAGGTAGTTCCAACCGCAACTCTAAATGTATGTCACTGAACAAGACAATTCATAGCCCAATCAAACCCCTTATTGATTTTACAGTTGAGAATCCATTTGGAAGTCACTAGGTAAGTCACTCCTGTAACGTAGGTCTTGAAGGGATAAGGTTTTCTGTCAGATTCCTTCAACAGTATGCTTTGTAGTTGCTGCTACTCTTGTCAAGGAGGATTAACTCATGTTAAAGCTTCCTATGAAAGCCAATGTCAGCATGGTGATACAAGGTTAGGAATAGAAAGATGTAGGAATTTCTAGCCTTCTAGGTCTTTTGTAGGAAGACACCATCTGCTTTGACTGAACCCGCCTACCTTGCCCTTAAGGAAGGTTGGCACTTACATATGGAGTCCTCAATCCTTGGCTCAAAACATGTTTGTTCAACTGAAAATAGGTACTTTTGTTTTATTCTGTAAATGAACAGAACTGTGGTCTAACAAGGGTCTGGAGGTGCTAAAAATAGGTTTCCAGCCCTTGGTACACACTCACCTCTGCCCTGGAGACTGACAGGGGCAGAGCAGAGAGAAGAAGAATGCATCCAAATAAATATGAAACAAAGAGAAAATCTTAAACTCAAGGGAGACAGAGAAACCCTTCTGTTTTCAAAGAATCACATCTCAGGTGATTAAAATTGCCCAAATATGGGTCCCACACTGTTTTTATACAGGTGTAGGATTTCTGGTCACCTCCAGAACAATTTTTAAATTGATTCCCTAGAGATTAAAAGCTCTGAACTGCATCATGGCTTATGTTACACAGCAATTACTCCAAATTATAATTCCTTGTAAAACAGAATGCCTAAAAATCCAAATCCAAAGCAGTACCTACTGATATCTTGGGGGACATACATCTATAAGCAATGTTAGAAGTAACTCATTTTATAAAAACAATGCTATCTCAGGGGCAACTTTTAAAAATTTAATACAAAAATAACAACATCAGTTAACAAAATCTTACACATAACATTTGTTGTTGCTATGTGCCTTCAAGCTGATTCCAAATTATAAAGACCCCTATCTCTGGGTTTTCTTGGCAAGATTTAATCAGAGGAGGTAAGCCACTGCCTTCCTCTTAAGTTGAATAGGTGTGACTTGCCCAAGGTTACCCAGTGTGTTTCCCTGGCTCAGTGAAAGATTTGAACCCTAGTCTCTTGGAATTCTAGTACAACACTCAAACCACTACATCACTACTGCACAGATAATATTATCAAGCACATATGAAAAAAGCTTTTGCCATCACTGTGATTTTTACTGGATAAACTTCTATTACAAGGAAATAAGGGTAACTTTCATGTAACATAGGGACAGATAGAAAAGTAGCTCTATAATATAATCCAGAGAGGATTAATCAATGATAAGGGTCATACTAAAAAGTGTTACCGAAATACCGGGATCACATTTATTCAAAGTTTCAGAGTATCATAGATCTAACAAATATCAACACAGTGTTAATATATAAAGAGAGATAACCAACACTAATATACTGCATGACTTGCACAGTTCTTAAAAAAATAAATAAAAGTCTTCTTATTCAACAAGATCTTACATTTAGACAATATTAAAACAGGTTATGTGATGCACATGTTACCTGAGATCTGATTTGGGCAGCTTTCTTAGGATCCACCATACGGACATGCTCAAAATGTTTGAGTGTATGTTGTCGGTCTTTCTGCTCAGCACGCACATACTTCTTCAGCATGTTAAACACATGTCGAGGCTGCAGAGACAAAACCATACACATACATCACTCAAATTATAAGCAACAAGGCAACCAGCATTTCTGCTAGGAAGGATATACAGTCATTTGAAGTGCGGACACAGTTCAATATGAGCAAAAAACACTATTTGTTTCGAAGCTCATTAACAGGAGAAAAAGACAATCAATTGGGGACCATATACTGCATCCTTCCATTTCACCACTGAAGATATGACTCTCCTGAACAAATCTTTTGGTTCTTCTGCCTCGCTGACATATGCATGAAGGCATCTATTCAGAATTTATGCTTGTCTGCTTGACCAAGGAGACTCCAATTCCACATTAGGAATCGGTAATCTCTAGCCTGTGGAATGTATGTAGCCTGTTCCAGTCAGTGAGATATGAGGATTGTTAAATTTTAACTATCCTGCAAAGAACTGAGCTGGGATGTAGAGACAGATATCCAGCATGGTTTGTTCTAGTATTTTCTCCTGTGTAGGAATACACAAAATTAAAATCAATACACACTGAAAACATACCAAAGCACCAGTGTTGTGTGTATGTCTGTGCACACAAACGTGTGTGTAGGTATGATTCAAAAACACAACCTATTAGCTCAATTAATAAAATGTTTTGTATAAAGTAAGTGAATACTTCATCAGTAACATTTTGGAAGATGTATTGTCCTCTCGGTTGAGTTTATCTGGTATTAAGGTCCTGAACTTATGGATCCAGAGATTTTCCCCTTTGTCTGAAATGCTTGAAAAAGATAACATTTCAATTCCAAATGGGGACAAATCAGAGGGCTTGTGATGTTCTGAGTTAAAATAGTTGCCCACTGGTTCCTCAAATTTCCTGGTCAGGATTGCAGATTTGAGTTTCCTGGCAGATGTACAAAGATCTGTGGTTGTTTCTCCTCATAGTGCAGATGTCATCTGGTATGTCCGTATTAAATTATGTAAGCAAGATTACAAGAGTGACAGGTGACATTTTGTTTGATATAGTAGATCACATCAGTCACTCTGCTCCTAAAAGTGACTGCCTCCTTAGGATACATACAAGTGATACAGGGTTTGAAATCTTAACAGTGCAATCCTGAATTGCTGACCAGTGTTTTCAACATAGCTTTTATAAGCAACTCCTTAGATTTGGCAGCTGGCAGAAAGCTGTAACAGGAAGTTTGCTCGTGGTCTAGCAAGATTTCAGAATTACTAACAATGGATGCACTTAAGAATGTTACAGGGCAACAGTTACTGGGGAGGGTGGACACTGTAACATTTTGCCTAGGAATCAAGCTACTAAGTTCTGTTTGTTAATCACTCCAATAAACACATGAGAGAATTTGTTCTGGTGATATTTTGACTCATTTTTACAACAAGAACACATGAATATAGTAGGTAATAGATAAATCTTTACTTCTTTATAGAATTTACCAGATATTTTTATCTGCTGTACTGATCCAAAACAGTAAGATCTGTTAAGAGTAAATTTATTATCATATGAATGATCTTGAAACACTCTCTTGAACCTACTAAAGAATCTGTCTGTAAAGTTTTCTGGTTATAATTCTTTGATGAGAGAAGCCCAAAAACAACCCCACTGGGTAAGAGTAAAATGAAGACACACCATCACATAAAAATAGTATGGTATCTTGGTGTTAAATGAGTGAAACAACTTCAAGTAAAACTGTATGCCAAACCTTAAAAAACCAAAGATGAGACATTAGAAAAGACAATATGAAAGATTTTTAGCCATTATGATTACTGATGTTGGGGAAGAAGTACTAAAGGCTTTGTAAAATGCAACAAACCAACATTTGACTAGTAAAGCAACAATCTAATTTGTCAGTAGAACAAGATGAAATAAGATACTAAGATTACTCCTTGAGAGAAATAATTCAAAGCCAATTAAAGCTCGTTTGAAGCTACCACTTGTGTACAAGCATACAAAATACTGTATAAAACTGAACAGCACAGGATTAACTGTGCTTTAACATTTATACCTCACAAGTCAGTTAAGCTATCCAATCATCTCTGGTGACCTGCAGAGACCTAAAGTATCTAAATGAAAAACTTTTCAGTGCCAGCAGGTGTGAATTTAACCAAACAACTTCTAAATCTGCCTTTGAAATGAAGGTGGGCCATTACATTTCCATCTGAGAGCTCTGCTAAAACAAATGAAGCGTTAGCAAGCAGGGAACTTGCTAATGTGGGCACTTTTCTTTTTGTGTGTAAAATGAATAAAGAAGGAAAACTGCACACACCCACTCTTGCTAGTTTCCTGTTATAATTATTCACTCAAGACATGCTTTAAAAGTAAAAGAAAAAACAACCAAATAAAGTATGGTGTTGTTCTCATATGACCTCAAAAGAAACTATTTCATCCTGTAACTGCTACAATGGAACAGAACAGGAAGAAGAAAACTGGAACTCTTTCAGTATTTCGGATTACAACTCTTACACTCTTTGACTACCAGGCATGCTGGTCAGGACTTCTGAGAGTTGTATGCTGAAGCATCTGAACCAATTTTAAAAGTAGCACACTGTACATAACAATGTAGTTTTGGAGCTAATGGGGTTATAACAACGTTCCTTTGCAATCCTACTCCTTTCAACCTCACCTCACTGCCCCCAAACTCAATTGCTGTTGATGGCTGAAGACTGCAAGATGCTCCAGGACAAAGTGAGAGGCCACCTAGGCCAATTGGGCAGCAGTGCCATAAGCAGGCTGTTCTACTTCCCACACTTTGACCTGAGCCTGGGGTCCGAAGATGTCCAGCACCAGATTAGGAATAATGGTCAAAGCTTCTTCTACTTCAAGTTCAAGGTTGTGGCCTCTCACCTGTAGATCAAGCACACTGCTATGCACCACCTGAATGAGTTCTTCTTCATTCTGGCTGAGAAGTACAGATAAGCTCTGCCTCCCTCTTGGTGGGAGATCTCTTCCTTTGCCCACCAGAGAGTTGTCCCTTCCCTCTCCTTTCCCTTCCCCGCTCTCCTTTACTATAAGAATAACGGACCTCAACTGCCTAAAAGAGTTCTCTTTTCAAATTATTGATAATGTTCAACAAAAGGTTATAACCCACCCCTTGTGTAATGTTAATGGCAATGGGTTACTGGGAAAGGGGCCCTTAGAGTAGATGTTATCATAAATTTTTTTAAAAAGCAATTTTCAAGTTTCTCCACTGTGAAAGCCTCTGGCTCCAGAAGGGAGAAGCCTTGAACAACATGAATAAAACATAGGCCCAAGTACTTCTGCTGTATCAAAATAAAACAGAATGGTTTACTATGACAGGTAAAGATGTGTAGCAGTTAACTAAAAAAGCCTGTAGGATAGCATCTAGTCAGAGATCTTCTAGCACTTTCCATTTTTATCCCATTTCTAAGCTGAATCATCACTTGAAATAGTGGTCTTTATGCAAGCTTTAAAGAGCAATGATTTCTTTGAAAAATAGCTACTGGCATTATCTGAAAGTGATGAAATGTTCTTGGTATTATTATTTTATTGGTATTATTGTTTGCAACAGTTTTGAGAAGGTTGTTGTGGGTTTTCTGGGCTTTGAGGTCATGTTCTATTAGTACTTTCTCCTGACGTTTCACCTGCATCTGTGGCTGGCATCTTCAGAGGATCTGGTGACATGGAAGTAAGTCAGAGTATATATACTTGTGTAGTCCCTGGGTGGGAGGGAGCAATTTGGATGTGTTACAGTTGGCCTGTGTGATGGCCTTTTGTTAAATGGGATATCCCCCAGAAAGTATTGTTAGTCAGGGGATACGTATAACAGTGCATTAAGTACATTAGCAACCCATTGTATTGTTCCCTGTAGAGGGACCTCTGGGTGGTGTTCACTGGCATATTTTTGAGTCTTTATCTTAGTGTTCTTCAGTACTAGTAGCCAAATTTTGTTTACTTTTCGAGTTTCTTCTTTCCTGTTGAAATTGTCCGTGTGTTTATGGATTTGAATGGCTTCTCTGTGTAGTCTGACATAGCAGTTGTCAGAATGGTCCAGAATTTCAGTGCTTTCAAAAAGCATTTTGTGTCCAGGTTGGTTTATAACACGTTCTGCTACTGTTGATCTTTCTGAGTGGATCAGTCTGCAGTTTCTTTAGTGTTCTTTGATTTGTGTTTGGATGCTGCGTTTTGTAGTCCCTATGTAGACCTGCCCACAGCTGCAAGATATGCGGTAAACTCTGGCAGAAGTCAGAGGATCCCTCTTGTTGTTTGCTGAACGTAGCATTTGTTGAATTTTCTTGGTCAGTCTGTAGATTGTTTGGAGGTTATGTTCCTTCGTCAGTTTCCCTATACAATCAGTGACCCCTTTGATGTATGGTAAAAACACATTCCCTTTGGTTGGCCACTTATCTTCACTGCTGTGGTTTTTTCCGGGTCTTGAGGCTCTTCTGATGTCTGAGCCAGAGTAACTATTGTCCTGTAGAGCCCAGTTTAGATGGTTCAGTCCGTCTTTCAGGAGGTGGGGTTCACAAATTCTTTTTGCACAGTCTACCAGAGTTTTTATTGTGCTCCTTTTTTGTCCTGGGTGATGGCTGGAGTTTTTGTGTAGATATCTGTCACTGTGTGTAGGTTTTCCGTAAACTGTGTGGTCCAATTGTTGGTTAGGTTTGCGGATGACTAGGACATCCAGAAATGGTAGTCTTCCTTCATTTTCTTTTTCCATGGTAAATTGGATGTTCAGGTGGATGTTGTTCAGATGGTCCAGAAACACGGTCAATTCTTCTTCTCTGTGGCTCCAAATGGTGAAAGTGTCATCCACATAACAGAACCATCTAGTGGGCTTTTTTGGTGCAGTTTCCAAGACTTGCTTTTCAAAGTGTTTTGAGAAGTTTTGGGCACAACACTGCTAGTTCAGAACACCCAGTCTGCTTTCTAGATTTGTCTATAAAGTATCAGTACAATGCTCCAAGCTGTGAGACTATGCAGATTCCTTGAAACAGAGGGCAACAACTGCAATTTTATCAAAACGAAAGCCTTAAGAGTTTTTATTGTTCTTCAAGTAAAGCTACACTGATGTCTCCCATTGCCAGATATGATACCAAAAACAGAATGGACAAAAACTATCAGATTAAGATTAGCCCAAGGGCTAAGATATGCAGGAAAACTGACGTGGAAAAGCAAATTTATTTCAGTTCCAGAAATCGCTCCATTTTTCAGGAGACATATTTTGTTGTCCGTAATATGTATTTTAATATTATATATTTTAATAATAGGTTCTAGCTTTATAAAATCCTACATTATGCAAAAAGGCCATAAATAAATGTACTATTTATGCCATAATCAAATTCAAATTTGCTGCCAGTTTTCATAGTTGTTCCCAATGAAGGCAAGAATTTGAATTTCAGACATGACAACATTCCACATTTGATTTTATTTTGTTTCTACAGTCATTTTTGAAGTCTTTTTGAGAATCAATGCAAAAAACAAACAAACAAACAAAAACCCAAAGACGTTAATCACTCCTTTTCCATAGTCCAGAATTAGGGCTACTGCTAATTAGTCAAATAAGGTTTGCTGAACTGCAGGAAAAATTACATAAGGAAGTTGCAGAGACAACACCACTTAAAAAAAGAACAAAACCCTAATATGAACTGAGCACGCAGAGTGGCCATTACATATTCAGATTTTAATGAAAGTGGGACAGTAAAACTTTCTTTTTAAGTACCCACAAGAATCTTAAACTTAGAGGGTTCAGTAGCCAGGGTGAATTCTTTATGGCCAATATGACTGCTAAACTTCTTACGAACAGCTACCATTTGTCTTAAGTACTCATCCAAAGAAATGCTATATACTTCAAAATATAAAACTGTGTTTGTGTGTTTGTGTATGTATGTGTAGGTGTTAACACTATACAACTTAAAAAAAAATCCTCCTGGAAACCAGTAGGGGCTCTCTGAGCTCTACCAAATAATTTCCTTTCCTGGCATGAAGAAAAAAATACAAATATTTTCACTCATTTATCTCAGCGTACAGGTTAGTTAGCATTTACAGATGTGACTTTGTGTACATACCTACAAAGGCTTATGCATTTCTTGTCAGCACTGGCTCTATACTGCAAAACTATCTGATTACTGTAATGAAATGAAACTGTAATGTTTTCACTGGTATAGTCTATATATAACAAAGGTCCTCCTCCTCCTCCTCCTCCTCCTCCTCCTCCAGGAACATACTTGTTGACCCTAAGGCGAACTGATCACCACGTTTTCTTGGTAAGATTTGTTGAGAGGGGATTTGCCCTTGTCTTCCTCTGAGGATGAGAGAGTATGACTTGTCCAAAATCACCCAATACCCAGTGGATTTCCCTGGCCAAGCAGGGCTCTGACCCCTGGTCTCCAGAGTCATAGTGCAACACTCAAATGACTACACTTGACTGGCTCTCCCAAGAGTATGTACCTACATTCATATAGCTCACGCATACAGATTTCTTCCTCTCCATTTACTGGCAGGCTGTTGTGCTCAAAAGAGACTGAGACATCCTAACCACTATGTGTGATGATTATGGTGATGAGTATTATTATTATGGTGCCTTCAAGAGGTTTATGTTTTGTCCTACGCAGAGTAATATATAGGCCTGACATCTGGCACACGCTCAAACTTCACAGACAAGTATTTGGCCACACACTCAGAAGACAGGTTCAAAAACCTCTGTTGTTGTTGTTGTGTGCCTTTAAGTTGTTTCTGACTTACGGACACCCTAAGGTGAACCTATGATAAGGTTTTTTGGGACAGTGTGTTTGTGATGTACCCAAGGTCACCCAGTGGGTTTCCATGGCCAAGTGGCGATCGAACCCTGGTTGCCAGGGCTGTAGTCCAGTGCTCAATGGACCTTATTACTTAAGCAGTAGGTGTAAATACACGAAGGCACAGAGCTTAATTCCTCAAAAGTGTCACGTATCTGACAAAGATCTCTCACCCTGAAGGTGCGCCAGAAATGCTATCTTGAATACATTTGAGACAGAAAGCTCTGCAGTATTGATCCTGTCATTTCTTCCAGATGGAAGGATGGCCATCCTTTTGTTCTTTAAGACAGTGGTTCCTAAACTTTGGTTACCCAGAGGTTTTATACTTCCGTTTCCAGATTTCTTGACCACTGGCCAAGCTGGCTGGGGCTTCTGGGAGATGAAGTCCAAAACAGCTGAAGGACCAAATGTGGAGAACACAATCAAATACGGATCTTTCCTATGTATGAATTAGTTAATTCCCCATTCAAATTCAAATAATTTTGAGCATGTGTGTTGCAGAACAAATTTACTGGGCTGTTCAACTCATAGGGCTAAAAGATTCCTTATACTTCAGCATCTCATAATGTGCATAAGTTTGTACACATGTCTGGAAGATTAAAGATTAAAAAATCAGACAGAGACACTTATTAACAATATGAAACCTAATACATCCTGGAAAAAAAACCGGAATAATTTTGTAAACATCCTAAGTTCTTGTTTTCTTTACAGCAAAACTTGATTTTGACACTGCAGTTTTATTGTATATAACCTCCCGCATCTCCTATTAACCCAGGAAATAATGCCCTACTCAGAGCATATCCAAGGTAAACTTTTCCACTAGGTCAAAGAAATGGCATCTTTCTCAGATCCACATACGTAAGTCAAACAGTGCAATAACTGAATCTTACTTTAGAGCTGGCAGTGGGACACAATTCATTGTCCATCCCCGAAAAGAGCAGTTCAAGGGGCACAGGAAAAGCTGTAAATCATGCACAGCACTGTTTTTTAATACTTAGTTGCTTCTCCATCAGCATATGCTGCCTGAGGCAGCTGCCTCCTTTTTTTTAATAATAGGACTGGCCCTATTCCACTTGATGTCAACGGGTGCTTCTCTCCCAGGATTAACAGCAGCTGTGGGAGGGGGATTAGTCACTTGGATTATGGTGGGGAAGAAGTGTCAAACTATATTCTAGTTAACCTTCAGCCTGATTCCACACATTCATACTCAAATGGAAATTTCAATGGGTGCAGTGGGGCTCATTCTCAAATAATTATGCCTTGATTCACTTTGTTTTACAGATAAAGTTATAAATTTATACTTATTTCAGTCTTGACTGTGCTTACTTTGGGTGGAACAGCCTGCAAAGCTGTAATGTAATTTTCTAGAGCCACACGACGACGGTCATTGAGCATGGCTTCTACTCGTGCCATGTGAGTCTCCACAAGCTGTTGTCTCTCATTTGCTGCTTCTTGTTCCAATGATTCTACCTTCTCTTGGAAATGCTGTTTTAAAACAAATGCAAATCATCACAAGTAAAGGACAAGAGAATTAAATTACCAGATGCCATGTTACTGATTCTTAGTATTGCCTTGAATTAACAAGGATCTTTTGGCAGTCAGTATTTGCTTAATTTATATCATAAAACTTCCAATCTTTCCCATATTTCTTTTTATACATCATGGTAGGAATTAACATTTCTGCTAACTCTTGAGATTAATCAAGAAACATAATCCAGTCATGGGGAATTACAGTTTATACTTGGATCTTGACTAACATAAAAATTATTTGGAGAAGAGACAAGGCATTTTTGACAAAAGTGTCCCAATAAAAACGATTTCTCAGACATGGGCTGAAATCCTATATGGCTCAGCACAGCACTGTAGGTTCACATGAAGACCTATGCTAGGCTGTGCCCTGTGCCCCCCTACCCGACTTAATGAGCAATCCCTGAAGTCCAGTCCCACAGTTATTCCCTACTTGGTGGGGAGCAGGCAGAATTGCAGATGCACCTGGCTGTGTCCTCACTGCCAGACATGAAATGACTACAGCAATGTTAAGAACCCTGGTAGATCTCACCACTGATATTATCATTTCACATCTGGCTACAGGGAAAAACTTTTGCAGCTCTGCCTGCTCCCCATGAAGCAGGGAATGGCTATATGGGATGCTTCTGAGACTATTCATCAAGTTGGGGGGCAGGGAGAGCTTTGAGTGATGAGGATGAAAGAAAAGAATCCCAATTTCCGCATAGCCCAGCAAAGGATACCCACACACATAAGAGCGTCACACATACATATGTCTCTAGCAGAATACTACACTATCTGCTTGCACTCAATGACACTTAAGGATGCAGCCCAAAATTCCAACAAGAACACACAACTACTAGACGCTAAATTAAACTCAACTGTTAGTCCCAACTAGAGTTGATCCACTGAATCAATATAACTACATAAGTATTGATTTACTATGTTCTCATTGATTCAATGTGTCAATTTAGTTGGCACTTACAACTGGATTTAGCTAAGTTCTCATTATGTTCATGATACTGTTATATTGTATATCTTCCACCAATCTTGCCTATTCAGAAAGAAAACAGAAACACTTAAAGTTACATAAAAACCCTTTATTTCACGGACTTATTTTTATTTCACACTCCTAACTGGTAGTAAGCATTCTTCTTTTACCTGGATGACAGCCTTTTTGTCAGCCTTTGGCAAATTCTTTGCTTGATGTTCTGCCTCTTCCCATTCCCTCATGACCTGCCCAGATGTAAATAGAAAATAAACACACTTTATTACATTCACATACTTTGTAAGGTGGTTTGAGGTGCGTGGTTGGTTTAAAAAAGATTACTAAGCTGCTAAATGCAAAATAAGCCTGAAGGGTTGCTACTGCAATTTCAGCTTGAATAAATATCTTATGTGCTGTTTGTATTGTTACATTTCATGTATACGTTAAATACATTCTGGGTATTTCTACTCAGACATAAATTCCATGATTCAGTGAAAGTTACTGCCAAGTAAGTATATATGTAGTTGCAGTTTGAGAATACACTTTTGTTCTTGGAAAAATACTGTAAATAAACTGAAATCTTGTGTTCTTTCCCATGTAGTTAAGACACTGACTTTGGAGACCATATGAGGCCCAAGTTATACACCTGTATATAGTCATAAAACTGTTGGTAACTTAAATGGCACACTCAAATATCGAAAACAGCAGTTGTGCAACCATGCTTCTAAGAACATTAAATTTCATGTTTCTAAGGATACCAAGATTGTGGCTGGAATCCTACTGGTTACTCTCAACTACAGCAGACTCACTGAATTCATTGTTGAACTGTAAACACATAGGTAAATTCCACTGATTCATTGGTTCTACTATACTCTAATCAGGGCCAATAACAGGATTTAGTACTGCATATTTTAAATATTTTCTGCAGAGTAAAGTATGGGTAAAAAAATACCACTTTCTGTTTTTTCAATCAGGTCTATGACTCTTGAGTTTTGCGAAAGATTTGGGGATGCAAACACATAGCTCTTGCTAAATTTGTATGTAAGTCACTTCACCTGTCAATCTATGGTGATTCCCATGAATTTCAAAGGGTTTTCTTAGGCAAGGAAGACCCAAGGCGATTTGCCTTCACCTCCCTCTGAAATATACCCTACAGCACTTGGTATTATGTAGTGGTCTCTGGCCCAAGTACTAACCAGGCCTGACGCTGCTTAGCTTCTCAGATTAGCTTCCCATTACTTCATACAGTTTAAGCTGAGATCTACCGCCCCGAAACAGCTTTCTACCCTGCTATTCTGCCCATCACACCATACTGAGCTTTCCCAATGGCAAGTATGAAAACAAGCCAGATTTTACATGGAAGGTTTTGTAATTCATAGGAAGATATTTTTTTAGTAATTTTTAATTCTACACATACAGTTTCAACTCCTTGTCCATAAGGGGATTGTAACTTTTCTGCAGTCCTAAGAGATTTAGTGACTAGATTCTATTACATACTGTGTTCTGGGATTATGAAACAGTAGGAAGACAATTTGTGGAACCGCAAATTAAGAGAGCAGGTCCTTCATACCCAATTATTTAATACCAACCAGCCTTTTCCAACCTAGTGTCCTCCAGATATTTTGCACCACTCATTCTCATCAACCCTAGTTGTTGGTCAGGCTTCTAGGCGTTCTAATCCAAAACATCTAGAGTGCCCCAGTTTGGGAAAGTCGACTACTTCCACTGACAAGTTTATTTCCACAGTTTTCTCATTCTTAGTCACCCCTTCTGAAGCTCTTGTTTGCATCTGTTTCCAGCATGGAGAGGACACACACGCTTTCTACAAGACCTACTTTTCCTGTTTTTTTAAATTAGGACTCTTAAGATTCATCAAACAGAGCCAAGTACAAAAAATGAGGCTGGGCGAAGGCAGGCAATGAACAAGGTGCCATTGACAATATGCTCAATTCAGGAATTTTGATCAGTACAAGATCACAAATATTTTCACACAAAAATGCACTGTTTTCCCTCCATTATTCTCCCATCTGATTTGTCCACCTAATTAGGATGAAAAACCTTTCATTTGTTCTTGTTGTCCACCAAGTGGGAGTCCAAGACCTGTGCTGATGTACTTCAAATTACCTGGAAAACCAGCAGACGATTTTGATCTAACCTTTGCCCATACCAACCATAGAGGAAACAAGAGATACTGAAAGCCCTGACCTAATTCACTTATCAGGAATATGAGGTATTCTATGATTTTTTTCAAATTGGATCCTTGTATCAGGCATCTATGCAACACTATACTTTATATCAGGATAAGGAACTTGTGACCCTCTAGATGTTATGGGACCTTCAACACTACGCAAAAGCTTGGGTACCGGTAAAGAACAAGGTGACTATCAGTTCCTCAACATTCAGAGGATCAAGGGTTCCCCACTCCTTTTCATGTTCTTCAGTGTGCATTTTGATGTCTTGGTAACAGTTTTAATTTACAAAGATAGGATTGTTGTTTTGAGTGCAATATCTTCATTTATGTGTTTTTAAAGGTAATATGAAAATTTAACATCAAGGGCAATTGCCTAAAACACACAGAAGAAAGACTGCTGCATATGTGGTAAAGCAGCATTTAGTGTGGACAAATTTTCACAGGCTCTTAGCATTGCACTAAAACTTTTAGGAAGGGGAAAGCACAACTACAAAAAGGACAGCTCAGACGGCTGGTTGGAGATGTAAATATGAAAGCCTAGGGTTAACTCTGGTGCAGGGAATATAAGCCTCTTGTAGAACTTGAACAAAATTATCTTTATAAAAAGATACTGCTCCAAGCTGTTTATTTTAGAAGGCTATGTTTTTGTCTAAGTAAAAGCTGGATAGTCTGTTTTTACTAAGTCATCAAAAAATGCAGTTGCTTTTGCCAGATACCATGTATGCACACTAGTACTACATAAGGAAAAAGTATCTATCTAGTTATCCTTCCTTCCTTCCTTCCTTCATCCCCTCTGCTCCCTTTCCCTCTCTCTTACTGAAGATCACAGGGTTAGGAAAAAATAAGAATACTCAAAAAAAGAGATCTATGGTGTGTGAGTGACGGCGGGGGGGGGGGGACACCTACACACACAGTAATAAGGCAAAAAACAACAGAAAGATGCACATTCAACTAAGATGGGATACTCCGGGACCATGAAGTTCTCCCATATGTGCTTATAAAGCTATTCTTCTTTAATGAAAACACAAAGCTATCAGGGCTATACAGATTTATGATACTTCAAAGACTTGGCGCATTCATGCTGGGAAAATGACAACTTCTGGATGAAGATATAAAGAAGCCAGCCATTTCAAAGTCAAACAGTTCTCAGAATTCAGGGCACACAGCATGAGAAAAGGGTGTGTGTGTGTGTGATGTGTGTATGTATGTTTTGGGAAAGGACAGAGGGAGCAACATAATGTGATCCATTATTAAGACAAATTATAATCACTCTAATCCTACTTATAGTTTGCAAGCATAGGGTCCTGCTTCACTAGTAGGGATCTAAGTATTATACACAATGAGATTTTAGAATTATTCACATGCTACTGCAGCTAGTTTTTTGACTTATAGAATTTCTTTGGAACTGAAGAAAATGCAAACATGGCAACTGTTAAAAAATACTGTTTCTACAGAGAAGCAAACAAACAAAGTGATCAAATGTACAAATACCTGCACACATTATTTGAAGAAGAATATAAAACAGGACCAGTATTATGGGATAGCTCAAACAAGCCCAGAGATATTCTAACTGTGCTTCTATAGTCTCTTTAGGACAAACGTGAAAAGGAGGTATTTGCTTCAGGCCAGAAAGTAATCTGGGAGTAATCTGTATTAGACTAAATAGAAGAAACAAAACATCCCTGCTTATCCTTGAAATAAAGAGATAAAGGCAGAGATGGGGAACCTGTGGCCCTCCAGAAGTTGCTGCATTACAACACTCTTCAACCCTGACCAATACAGGGACGAAGAAATGGAGTGAAAGAGAATCTTGAAGGCCATGCATTTTCCACTCTTGGATAGAAGCTCAATTCTCACTATGTTGATTGCTCTATCCCACTGATTCCAACAGTAATTGAACTCAGTTTGTCTAGATACATGTAAAACAAAACAAAACTGACACAGAGAAATGAGTATGCGTGATGTGGGTTTTGTTGCTGTTTTTAATGACAATGTTGTTTTAAAAGCTAATCCCTTCCTTCAAAAGCACTGACTAGAAAAGGGTGAATCTATGTCTGATATGAATGAGGCTCCTCACCATCATTATGAAGAAGCAATACGGATGTATATTTCTGTGGAGCACCTTTTCTGGCTGTCATATAACTTCACATGATTAGCTGTAATGCATATTGTGTGCATCAGATTCCCCTTAATAAGTATTAGCGATGCTTGCTGGTATCACTTCATCTTGCACAAACTCTAAGAAAAACAGTATTTTCCAGTGGTTTGACAGAAAGAAATAGCCTACAGGTGAAGCCAGAAGACTTATAACTCCCTGCCCCAGGCCAACATGGCCATGCTGGATAGGAGATACTGAGAACTGTAGTCCAAATATAACTTTTCCAGGCTATGGGCTGTATCATACTAATTATTTTTCTTTCAGTGTTGGCAAGGAAGCCAACATCCAAATAGAAGGTTTATAAGTTTAGCAATTACTTCCAAAATAGCCTAAAGCATCTAGAAGTATATATTTTATAAGATCTTTTCATGGGGGACTGGGAACCAAGAAAAAAAATATGGGAGGGGGTTGAGGCCTACATCTTGTTTCAGAGAAAACCCATCACTCCTAACAATTGCCCCGAGTACTAATTCTCCTTTTCTAACATTTTTTTTATTGTTCAACAAAGGGCACAGAGGAAGGTCCAAGAAGGACCTACTGCCCAGAGAAATGGCCTTGAGGGCTTTGTGTGGCCTGCCAACATTGAAGGGCAAAACAAAACACACACACACACACACACACACACACACACAACGAAAGCTTGACTCCTTGTAGCTGTAGGAAAGAAGAAGAAATGAACAAGCCAAAGGGTAATTCATTAAATTATACTTTCCCATTATGAGTGAATGCAGCTGACCTCCCAGAAAAAAAGAGGGAAAATTAAGTAAATAAAGGAACTCATTTGCAACTCACCTGAGACATCCTTTCACGGTGCTTAGCCTCCAGTCTCTCTTTTGCTTTTTGGAAATGGGAATGCTCATTCTCATCACCAGGGGTCTCCAAGTACTTGTCAACAGCATCAGGAGTGCTAGCAGCTGTGGTGGGGACTAAGGAAGGGGATTGATGAAAGAAATAAAGAGGTAAAGGATTACTGAAAAGAAAAATACAGAAGCACTGGTAGACTTTCAATGCAGCGTGGACATTCAAAGCAAGTAACTACTAGAAAAAGTATGTGTTTGTGTAGTTTCATGAAGAAAAGATTTTTCTGCATTGTAGAGAACGCACACACAGTTAAAGGGTTTCACAGTAAATGAAGAAAGCATGCAAAGATTTGAGTTATTCCAGTCTGTCAGTACATAAACAAAGAGAGAACACAAAAATTATAAAATCACGTTTTAGTTTAAAAAAACATGTGCACCACTAATCATGCATATATTTTAAAAAATAATTTAACTCCTGAGCCATACCTCCTAGAACCCAAAGAGACAATACTACAACATTCCCCTCTGAGAGCTTTTTCCTATAACATATTTTTCAGCAATATAGTATTTTTCTTTAAAAATGCATCACCTGATCATTGCAACAAGCAACCATCATGTCACATTCTGTCAAGATAGAATAAGCATTGTTTGGACGTATTCAGCTAGGAGGTAGGAACAGTATCCTTAAAAAAGAAAACAGAGACTTTGATCTGATCGATGGAACCTTACATTTCTCTGAATGCTGAGACAGGATTACAGAACTTCTGCTCCACAGTAATCACCTGCAACAGTATTTCCTAATTGTCCAAAAATCAATCAATTCTTGCTAATTAACACCTCTGTTTAAATGAATTACCCTGGCTACCTATGTGCTAACTGTTCAAGTTCTAAAGTTTCATAGTTTTTTTATAAAATCCTTGGGGTCTCAAAGACTTCTGACTCCCATCCAAATTCATTCAGCCCTTAAGGTGGTCTGGAAAGGTTCTTCTGAGGCCCTTTTATGCTACATACAGTATGCTCTCTGCTGGCATGACCTCTGCACACACAAATGCAAGATCGCACAAAACCTAGGGTCCCACTATCCTCAATGGATGTGCTGGGTGCATGCCTACACCAGCATGGATACCGGCACACTGCATCTATTGACAATAATAGGATGGAGCATTCACATTTTTTGTTTTATGCAAAGGTTCCGGGAAGGGAACCTCACATATAGAGAGGGTACACATAATTATAGCATTATGATTCCACTTTAACTGGCACAGTTGCATCGTAAGCAAGTCCACTCTGCAGTTGTTTGGAGCAGAGCATATGGCATCACTGGGGACCCCGTCACTCTACACAATTGTAGTTTTGTGAGTCCAATTTAATTGCCATGACCCTGTCAGGGATTCCAGGCAGGGAACCCTGCAAAAATGATCAGCCCACTGCAAAGATGTTGCATCATGACCCAGCTGTGGGTAATTGCAAGGTTGCATAAGAAACTGGGGTCGTGTGCAGATGGTAGAGGAAGGTGTGCAAACCTCCACCTGACTGGTTGTAGATATGTATATAACAAAGCAATGCCAGTACGTATTTGTCTGTTGACCAAACCTGGTGCAAGCTTTTGTCCGTCTGTCCTATGTTTTGTATATAACGGAACTTTGCTGCAAGATAAAGTGCCTCCTGTTTTGGAAGAAACTCCTCTGTGTGTGAGTATCCTTACTGGGGAACAAGGTTGCTGCTGCTGACTCGCTGAGCTCTGGTTTTTCCGCTGCTTTTCCGAGGGGCTGAAACTCCTATCATCCCCAACAGACCCCATCCTATAGGCTTCTGGGATCTGCAGTTTAGGAAGCAACATTTCTCTGCCAGGGAGCTCTAATTCCTCCCCAAACTACAGACCCCAGGATTGCTCAGGATGCAACTGTGCCAGTTAAAGTGGAATCATAGTTTAGCATTGCAGCAGTCTCTATATGGAATATAACATGTTTCACTTTTTTTTTCATTATAGACAGATACCAAAACATAATTTTGCAAGTCTTTCTGCACAGTCCCACCTACTGTGTACTTCACAGACAATATGAAAGTTACATTTCAATTTTGTGTACTGTGTATATGATATGGGCATATGCTAATATTACTCTTGCATGCCTGTAAGTAGCTGATAAATACTTCTAAAGGAATAAATATTTGGCGGCACTCTCATATCTGCCTTTGTGCAACTGTAACATAAAGTGCCATATACTAAATCAATTTAATTAGTCACCTTGCACAGTACTGTATTTGGTCACTACCTGTGGCTCTTGAGATCTTCCAGTGTAAAGTTGCTAAATATACTGACTCAAACCCGTGGACTCTTCCCTGTTTGTGCAAATCCTTTCATTACATATCTGTATGGAGCACAACCCGAACAGGACATCAAATTTATGCATCCATGGCTTTTGGAAATGAAAGTTTTATTTCAGATTACAATTTTAGTAAAGGAAACCACACACCTGTATGCCAAACAGACTGTATGCCAAACACACAGCAGCTTTTGAAATAGCTCCTGTTTGTTTGTTTTAAAAGAATACCATTTTTCTCTGCTAAAGTATTTGAAAACACTGCCCTTATTCCCAATTAGTAAAAGTCAGAACAGCAGCTTTCTCCAGTTACAAACATGATGTTGGCAACCACTATGCAATCTAAACTATGGACCCAGGTGTCATGGCTTGCAAATCTTAATGAAAAGGTTACAAAGCTATCTGTTAGACTGTGAGTCTTGTTTCAGAGTACACATTAGGCAACAGCACCAATACTAACTGAACTAGCAGGACTGAATAAACAAGAACCCACAGCTGTGCCCAACAAGAGCAAATTTCAGGATGTCACGCAAAATGCTTCCATCGATTTGTGGCATGTTCAACTTGAGGCACGTACTATTAATGTCTCAAAAAAGCAACAAGAAGTATGCTTCTGAAGGTTCTACTAGGCCTTTTTCTGCATGGTAAGTGCACAATTCTTACTTGACAGCAGCTCATGGGGAGAAAACAGACTTTTTCAAGGAAGCATCTTTCTTGCAAAGACAGCAAATCTTGCTTGCATTCAGATTACAGTACTTTGTATGCAGGAAAATGTATGTCCATCTTACTAATCTAAAGTAAGATACTAATACATTTTTCAGTAGTAGCTAGTAAATGAATCATAGGCAACAACAGGTAAAATCTGTGATGAATTATGTAAACTTCACACCTCGGCGACCACAAAAATTACTCTCTTTCACGTAATCACATAAAAGGAACCCTGGTAGATGCTTGACACTCCACGGCTATACCTAAAGAAAGAGTGAATGTGTTGTGCATAGAGGAGTAGATACAATGAGTTCAGTCCTGAAACAGTGCTGTATCAGGATGAAAAGAATATCAATAACTATTCATTCCCACATCAAACAAACAAACAAACAAACAAACAAAAAGGTTCCCAATCTGCACAAATGAAACTCACAAATGTGGAGGGCCAAGTGTACAGGTAATGCCACCAAACTTTAAAGTATTCAAGATACATACATTTATACCCCATCCTAAATAATAGCTGAGAATTTTGGGGGTATATAGATCATGCAATCTCTATCCAGTCTCCCTTGACTTTTCACCACAACAAAATAGGTATGTTGAAAATCTCTGTCACTATACATGTGTGCATGTGTGTGTCCCCGGGAAGGGTTTATCTCTAGAAAAACACACACACTTTATCCAAAAAGTTCATGATAGATTCAAGGCTCCTTGAATAAAAGGACTGAAATTAGGACAGGATACATAGATACTCTGAGGTATGCATCCCTGAACCACAACTATTCATGCAGCATAATGAGAGGAAGATGAAAACATCAGCTCTCTCCATGAACTCTACCATTCAGAACTGGGTCTAGATGAACAACTTCTAGTCCACTTAGCTCTAAATCTAAATAGGCAGTACTATGGAGGAGTAGTGCTTTACAGCCAAAGTTCTGAGGTTAAGGGCTGAGATGCAGAGGAAATAGCAGATGTCCTGGAGCACAACAATTTTATTCTAATCTTTATGCTTCCTCACAGGCACTCCACTTTCATAACACTGAATACTTTAACATTTAATATTTCTTTCAAAGTTTTAATTTCATGTTCTTAAATTCCATGCCAGCATTAATACTGCATCTCACTTAGCACCAAAGTGCTAAATAAGTTCTGATTTAGAATATGTGCTAGGAGTAATACACAGCAGGATAAAGGTAAATCTTCTTCTTATAATGTGAAACAGATTGTAGGTATCTGTTTAAAAAATTATGAAAAATTGCTTCAACTTCTGTTCTGCAAACACTATGGGTAAGTGGCTGACATGCAGTTCTTTCAAACCCAGTTTTGCATCTGCCATGGCATCTTCGTGGCCACAGAACTCTCTGCTTCCATCTGCACTGTGAAAATACTAGCGTCTTCCTTCCTGCTACTTATTTCAGCAATGAAAGCAGGAAGAACTCTTCTGTACTGTGGTCTTATGCTGCTCTGTGGGGCAGATGGATGCTTTAGAACTCGCCTGGGCCATAGTCACTGGATTCAGAACTAAATTTTAATGCCCAAAATACCAGCGGTGGAGAAGGTTGCAGAGGGGAGATCAAAGTGTCGCAATGTCATGTTACTGCAGTTGTAGCTCTAGTTGGAATTACATAAAGTACATCCCTTTATAGAAATATTCCAGCTATGCCACTGCAAATGCTAAATCAACAACTAAATTACGTATAGCACCAATACTCTTGCACACCTGCTTTAGACTGAATTGTTATCTTAGCCTTCATATGTCTGCCTCACCTTTAACACATTCACTATTCAAAAGCATTGAACAGGATTTTAAATCAATATAATCAGTCACTCAAAAATATCTGACAAGGTGAAAACTGACTTGACTATTTTTTTTTTTGTCACTAGCACTAAGTGAAGAATATCAACTCATATAGCTTCTACAGCTTTGAACTGACACAGTTGGAATTGTAGCAGAATACTGATTTTTGGATCCACAGTTCTGCTATTCCGGCTCCCATGGCAGTGGGTCACTGCAGCAACATACATCCCAATTCTGATGCTGGAAAGGAATAGAAGTAAGACCTGTGGATGGAAAATTTGAGTCTAAGTGGTGATATTTGGTAATCTTCTGCCTTCTGCTCCAGATCTGCTCAGAGGAAGAACATCTGAAAATTTCACATTGGTAATACTATGCTGCTACCCAGCTAGTAAAAGTAGGAAGGAGATTATCCAGCCAATGCTTGGAAAATCATGAGAGCATTGGATATTTTATATGTATGTTGCTTGTGTGCTCTAAAGTTTCTGAATTTTAGTGCCAAATTATCAAAGAAATATTTAGAATTATTGTTCAGAAAATTGTATCCTGCATTTATACATTGTTCTCATCTAACTTTGTGGATGTAAGCAGAATTTTTAATCACAAATCTTTAACTGATGTTCCTGGTTGCCACCCACATAATGAGTACTAAAAGTTGGAAAAACCTGAAGAGACTGAATGAGTTGAATCACTCAGATATGGGTTTGTAACATTAGGAGAGAAACTGATATCCCAAAGTCAAACCTTGAAAAACTTATATCCAGGTTTATTTATTGAAATTGGGTTCCTTTTTCCTTATTATGTTTAGAAACATAGACATACAATGAGTCCTCCTCCCAGCCATCCTACATTTTGGAAATATGTATTTTGACATTTATGTCTGTCCATACATTTTTGTTTTGTAATGGTAGACTATTTTGCCACCTCAATGTATATACTAGAAATGTGGTTGTTTAATACTGAGCATGAATACTTAATACTAGATTGTATGGAAGGTGCTACAGTTATGTTTGGTCAATAAAATATTTTTTTTAAAAAACCCACACATGCTAGAAGTGAGGCAGAACAACGACCAAACATCAAATCTCCAAAAAATATAACTTACCACTATTAAATGTTAGCTTAACCATGGTCTATTTGTAGTCTATGATATTAATAATTAGAACAGAGTTGATAATTGTGAGATACAGAATAGTTTGGTGCTCACAGTGCTGCACACTTTTTGGTGAGGAACAGAAGTCAGAAATAATATTTCCCAGAGGTAGTCTAGTGTTCCTAAATGTGAACCTAGATTTTCAAATATCAAGCTTCCACCACTCCCTAATAATTAAGTCCTGGACTTCTTAAAGAAACATACTAAAACAGATAAGATATTTGATAATTATATTGTAAATTCTAAGTTCTTTATCAACTGCAGCAGCTTTGGATCTGAACGCAGTTGCTCATAAACATAACTCTATTGCTTATGACAAGTGCTTCTCAAAACAAAATAACTTGAGTGTTAGAAACTGATTCACCACTTCAAATCAAAAAGGAAAACTATGACACTCCTCTATCAGCAGTAACACAGTTAATGCCAACCCACATTAAGGTAGTGCTAATCCACTCAACCCACTGATGAGACCAATGCCTGGCAAAATCCCAAAAGCAGTGTTCTGTTCTAGTTGGCAGCTTGAAGAAAACAGCCGAGTATGAGAGATAAGGAACATTTCCTTTTAAATAATTTTTTTGATTTCTGGGGAAACAGATGCTGCCAATGCAGCAACACCTCCAAGAAACGCTTAATGGATTCTTAGGAGACTAAAGTAAAATGTGGAGACCACAGCCATCAGGAACCTGTTTGTACTGAAAATTCTGACTTGGCATATGAGATTTGAACTTTTAACAAGAACACACTGAGTAACCTAGAAGTACTGTCCCTCTGGATCAGGATACAGGATGTGACACGCATAACTCTTGGTATAATTGGTAAGTCTTAAAATTGTGCCTCCTCTGGACATCCTAGCCAACAAGCTCTCTCCTTCCTTCTTTAACTGAGGCACAGGAAGAGTGGAAACTTTTACTTCCATTTTCAACTGGCTGCAGTTTAGCATGCTATTTAAGCCTGTGGCTAGCGTTAACTGTGATATGTTTAAAGAAGCCAGTTTCACATCCAGTGTTTTGAATGGAGCTTACTTTGAATACACCACAGTTAACATTAATGACAAATGATTGGGTTTGGGGATACAATAAACTACAGGGATTTTTTTAAAAAAGCAAAAACTTCCAAATTTCTTCTCATAGTTGCCCTGGAGGCAGGAGGAAGGGTATAATGTGAGCTCAAGGACTGTTGTCATTCATTTCTTTCACCATGTTGTTAAAGCCTTGGATTCTTTTTAAAAAAATATTATTAAGTAGATTTCCAGGACGCTTTCAGTCAAGTTGTAAATCTGATTGTCCTTTTTCTTTTTCCTTGTGATCCATTTGCCTCAGGTGAAAAAAAAGAGAGAGAGAATAAGCAACACTTTCGTTTTATTTTGTTTATAGCTATGGCACAGTTTATAGCTATGGAAAAATTTCACACTCAACTTCGGAAAGTCTAGAACCATGAAATCTTTAAGAATGTTACACTATACTCAAAGAATGAGTAATTTGATTGGCTCTGCTAATATGAGGATGAAATGAAATGTAATGCAGTGATGAAAATAGCAACCGTAGGCTATATCCAGCACAAGAACAAGCAAACTTAAGAAGATTTCATATCTGCTTTCTCAGGCCATTTCTACACAACGGGGATATCTTGCTATGGGGACAGGATGGCAGCAGTCAGCAGGTTGTGATTCTGCACGGTGTTGTTGCTGGCCTGCTGCCATCCCATCCCCATGCATTGTGCTCGCTAAACGGATAAAATCTGTTTAGCACCTGCAATCTTGCAACAGTCCTGTACTTACCTGTCCTGCAGAAGGGCAGGAAGCATGATGTCCACACCTCCTTCTCCAGCGCCTCCTGGGATATGCCTGGCTGCGCTGTGGAAGGAAGAGGCGGGGCCACTGTGCTCTCTTCCGCAGGGAGCTGGTCCATGAAGAGGGGAGTATTCCTGTCATGCTCCCTTCCCTGCTGGGACTGTGACAGGATGACTGCGGAAACGGTCTCAGTCAGCAGGCACAGTCCACATGACAAACTAAGGCAAAATTTAACATTTCATAAGCAGTTAACAAAATACTGGGATCAACATTTACTTTGTTTTTAAGTCAAATATTTCAAGTGCCTGCACCAGCCCTATGTGTGAGTTTAAATATTTACTGGAACCCTGCCATGATCTTTAAGTTAGTCTGACCTCTCGTAAACTCTGAACTGATTAACACATAGGAGAAGCAAGAGTGAACTTGTAGAATTAATCATTGCACAGTTTGCATCGTTTTGAATTGTCACTAATTTTGCTGTGAGTTAACAGATATTAAAATATAATCTATACTTCAAAATTATATTCTTGAAATTTTCTCCATTTCTCCCCCTCCCTCATAGAGTATGAAAAACCATTAGAAAGATTTGGTTTTTACTAAAAGATTAAAAATAACAATTAAACAGTCTTTCTGTATTTGACATGGTCCCACTTGTTTATGACAATGAACCTTGCTTGCTATTTCTGACCACTGACAGTGACTAACTAGACAAAGACTTCAAAATCAGAAGCACATTAAAAGCTATAATCTTGTCTACATTTAAAGACTTACATCATGCTGTTCTTTATAAAATTAACTTACAAAACTTGCAAAAAGTTGACTACATATATATCACACAGAAAACATAGTAGAAATTACTAAAATTAAATTAACTACAATTGTCCTAGCAGCCATCCTGAAGCTTAAGAGAGAGGAAGGAAGTTTCACAGTTTGGGTTCTGCCATACAACATATGAGGTCTCCCAAATCAGTGTACTGACTACCCTAACACTGGATGTTATTGTCAACCTATTAAATTTGAAATATTTGGAATGAAAATCCACCTCCCTTTTTCTGCTATCTTTTTCTCCAGGCTCAACATGATATATCAACTGGAATATGTTTCCATCAGTTTTTGGCACTCTCACTTTACACATTCAAAGTTTGACGTGCATGCCTAAAAGAGCTTTTTTTTAAGTGGGCATGTGAAAACAGAAAGTGCAATTGGGAGAGACCTGTGTATACAAGCTCAGGTATGCTCATGAGCAAGATATGATGGACTATAGCTTCTGTTGAACATAAATGCAGTGCCAAATGTGGTACTGGAGGAGAGTTATTTAGCTATTGGATGATCAAAAAGACTGTTAGTAGGGAAAAGAGGTGAAGCCTGCCAGCAGGAGGCAAAGATGGAGACTGTACTGCAGATGGATTTACTCAAATAAGGAAGACACATCCCAGAATTTGCAAGACTCAGCTATTAACAAGGCCTCTCGGAGGTCATTCATTGATAGGGTCACCTTAAGTTGAAGCCAACTTGACAGCACACAACAAAAAAGTTCACATTCTTGAAGAGTGGGAATTGATGCTTAAGTCCTTTCAGCTCCAACAGCTTTCCTCGCTCAAAATCAATTGCTACACATTTAAGTTCTGTGTTCCTGACTACATAGTAAATGGAACAGATAGGTATTTCTTTTGGCCTGGAGAGCTGTAAAAAAACATTAATGAAATATTAAAAGAGTCATGAACCAAACATGTCAGGGAACCTCTCGTTTATATTTTTAACGGGTAATTTTTTTGACAGTTTTAATCATACTCTAACTTTTTAACTATGTGCCTTTCCACACTCCACTGTTAATAGTGCTATTAATCCACTTCCAACATCCTATGGAATTGTGAGGTTTGTAGTTTAGGGAGGGGAAAGTAAAACATGCATACTGGTTTGAAAAACAGATTCATTTATCTGAGAAATCGTTTGGTCAAAGGGAGGGAGGGAGGGGGGGAGGAGGGGGGAGGGAGGATAGATGGATGGGTTTGCATGCGTGTGTGGAGAGACGCCAGTAAGACAATCAGAGAAGGAAAAAGAAGAAAGAGAGAAAAAATAAGTGTGGGACGTGTGTGGGGAAGGAATGGCAGAGAGACAAAGAAAATTAGACAAACTCACACCAGCCTTTTGGCCCTTTTATAGCACACAATTACAGTACTTTGATTCCACTTTAACTGCTATCCTACTGAATCCTGGTGAGGGAAGGGTATTTAGAATTATCATCCAGGAAGCTCTAGTGCCTCACCAAATTACAAACCTCAGGATTCTACAGGCTGTTGCCACGATGGTTTAAGTGGAATCACAGTACTGTAGTTGTGGACCGTGAAAAAGCCCCTTGAGAGACAGTTGTTGTCAATTGCCATCAAGTCCATTTTAGCTTATGGCGATCTCATAAGTGAGAGACCTGCAAGTCACCCTGTTATCAACAGCCCTGCTTAGGTCTTGCAAGCTCATGGTTTCCTTGATTGAGTCTATTTACCTGTAGTGTGATCTCTCTCCTTTCCTACTTCCTTCTACCCTACCAGCCATTATGGTCTTTTCTAATGACTCATGTCTTCTTATGATATATACAAAGTACTCCGATCCATTAGCAGAGATATGAACAAAGACACTGGCTTCATTGCACGCTACACATATCAATGCAAGAGTCCTCACTACTGGATATGCAATAGAAGCAATCTTCTCAGACAGCACTTTGAACCCAAGGGGGGGGGGTTGGTAATTTTTGGTAAGCAAATTGATTATTTCACACATCAACACTAACTGACCACTGTAAAGACCTGCATCACCTCAACCAGCCCTTTGAAAATCTAGGGCAAAGGACATGATTTGCATCTTTCTGGATCCTATTACACTCTATCCTACTCCCACAATTGTACAAATACACACACACCTGTACAAATTTGCCTCTTAGTCTGCAGTGTATTATCTATTACTTTTAAAGGTTCAGTTGCAAAATGGCGATGAGCTAATGTTACTCTCCTTGTCCTAACTATTAAAATTCCTGGAGTGAGGAAAAAAGTGAGAAAAGGACTTAGCTATCCACTCTACAAGCTAGCATGACAATTTGAGCCCCACTCACTTCAGTGAGAATACATTGACCTTAGTAGAAGGCACAGGGCTGCCTTAAGTTTGATTAGTCAGAAACAAATCCCACTGAGTTTAATAAGACTTATTTTTTTTGTGTAGCACTGCAGATTAAACGTGCAAAATGAAATAATTCCTCTGTACCTGAGGATCCTGCTTATTTCCATCTTTGCAAAAGCAGCTTAAAGAACCAGCCAAAAGGTAGCTCATATATGGTCGCTGTGATATATAATGACATCATACAGGCATGAAGGGGCAACCAGAGACAGAAGTTTCTTACCACCTCCTACATAATGTCTTTCAATGAAGCCTGGTCACACAACAGTCGTGGTTCTTGGTGATGAGGAGGAACCCAGACAAATCTTGGGACTGGACAAGCCTCGGGCTCAGATATTCCCTCTTTCCCTTGCTTTTCTTTGGATGTTTCTGCTTTTTTAAATTAATCATAGCTTTTTGTTTACTTTGAATCCAATAAATTTTAACTATGGTTTGTATGAAACAGGCCACCTTCAAATGGATTAAAAACTGTCTTGTTTCAAACAAAGCAGAGTTAAAATTCTGAGGATTCAGAAAACACACTAATGCATCAATATTGTAGTGAATGATTCCTAACTCCTCTTCTTAACCATGCTAGAGGAGAAGGAAGTGGGGAAAGTATTTAAAGCCCAAAGCTTCAGTAATCATGGTAGGCCATGATCTACCATGACATCTCAATTTAAGAAGCACCTGCAGCACACAGATGTATCAGCTCCATGCCACTTTAACTGCCATAAGTCCATCCAATAGAATACTAGGGTCTATGGCATGGTGAGATGCCTAGCATTTTCAGCTAGAGAGCTCTAGGACTTGTTTATAGAAAACCCTAAATGCTCAACAAATTTACAATACCAGGATTCCCTAGAATGGAGTCATGAGCAGTAAAATGGTATTAAACGGTTATAACTGTATAATGTAGATAAACTTTTTAGTCTTTCAACCATCAAACATACAGCAGTCGTTCACACGCCTAAATGAACCAGACACTTTCCACGCCAAACCCCTTTTTGGAGGGAAACATCAGTATATATGTATATGTGTGTATAAGTAACATTTTTCATAAGAAAAACACTTTTTTTGTTTACAAAGGGTGGATTTGTGTGACCCAGAATTTTGATTCAGCCTTACTGCTTTACTGAAAGAGGATAGGCAATGAAATAAAATAATGAATGGTAGTTCTACAAGCTTGTGGTTCGTTGCTAGTTTGATTATGCACTGTACATGCATGATAACAAATACACAGATGGACAAAAGCTAAAGTACTCCTACAGCAAGTCCTCTAACCAAAACTATACCTCTAAGTGCCTTGTCTCCCAGTTTCCATTACATTGCTGCAAGACAATCTGTGTTTAGAACACAAGATGAGAGAAGTCACCAACTGTCATGCTTGAATAGAAAGAACAAGCAAGCGAGCGAGCAAGAGAGACACGTACTAATGGCCAAACACACTCTACAAGACGTGGGCAATTAGAGAAGCTGACAGATATGGTTAGTGGTAGTACATTTCCAGGGTTTTTAAAAATCCACTACAGAACAGCAGAGGAAGAGTGGCACAGGATAGGAAAGAAAGAAAGACCGCCACAGGCCGGAGAGGTCCACTTACTGACGCTGCCACAGACTGCCATGCAGTATTCCTCAGTGTCAAAGTTGTTTCGGTTTCCACCACATCCGCCGTAAAAGAATGGTGCACACTTTCCTTCAGTCACATCAAAGTACCAGCGGGAGATCATTGATTTGCAAGGACCAGTCTCAGCTTGTTCAGAGCACACCTCTAATTATAGATGTGGAGGAACTATATTTAGCGTGAAAGTGTAATTATCAGCGCTATTCTACATACCTTTATTTATATTTATACACATAGCTCTAAGACACTAAAAGTCATCCTAGGAAGTGGTTATGATATGGCTCATTGATGATAAAACTTTGTAACATCTTCCAAAAACCAAATTATTTAAGTTCCACTGTTGAAACTAGACTTAAGACCTGCTGTTCTTGTTTCAGCGTAGTAAATCCAGCAAAGCAGGGGCCTGAACTGAAACCAGGTGTCTGCTGTGGAAAGACTTAAGCATCTCCACATTAGAAAAAATCATGCCTTAGTATAAAAATTAAAAATAGTGAAATGTGTTTCTCACTCTATGAAAAAAAGATTGCATTATAGAGTTAATCAGGAAAGAGAAATAGAAGAAATTCCCCTTGATGCACAATGGTAGGACCAAATACATCGTTAAAATTCAAATTTGACTTTCCTGTGTATGAGAGGTGACCATATCATGGAATGCATCACTGAATAGATTCCGTTGCTCACATTTTTAATTTTCATTGGAATTTATTCTCTCTTTAAATCAAAGATCTCTTAAAGGTAAAAATATAAAGATCAGAATTTAGATTCAGCTTCTCATCAGTGTACATACCTACGGCCCTTTACCAATAATGTTCCAAACAGGAAAAAAATAATAATAGAGTTACACATTTTCCATACTACAAAGATTACTTTTATTGTCCTTCCTTATTCCCTTGCATCATGTTTCTTCTTCTTCTTGTGTTTAGAGTTTTCAGAACTTCAGAGTTTCATTAGCTGAGTATAAGGGACTAGTGAACAGTGTTAATATTTAGTTTCTTGTTGCTGGATTAAATATGTCAGTCTGTTACACTTTGGAGGACAAACAAATGCAGGTGTGGTATCAGGTTTTTGAAAGTATACACATTTCAACAGAACATTTCTTTAATTCAAAAGTTACTAGCTTATCTTACAGCATAGCTGTACAAATATTTCCTCAGAAGTAAGTTTCATCGAGTTTAATGGGGTTACTTGCAGGTAAGTGCGTACTGGATTGTAGCCACTTAAATGATGCCAAGAAGAAAATTACTACTTAAAAATGCAGTTGAAAATAGAAAAAAAAATCAAATATTAATGCACAATGACAAAGGCTAAATTCACAAGAGGGGTTCTTGGTTTGTGTGGATTTTGAAATTTATCTGGAGAATACTCTAGAACTGGCATAGACTTTAAGAATAAAGCTTAAGCGTTAACTACAGAATAGCAGCATTACCTTTCCCATTACTCTCCCAATAGGCAGTTTAGGGAAGAAAATTAAATTATTTGTTTTAAATGCAATGTCAAAGAACAATTATTTCATAAGAGTTAAATACCTTGAAATTGTACTTCAAACAAAGCTGCACATTCTGCTGCACATTTATTTTTAATCCATGAGAAAAACTGGGAAAGGAATTAGATAGCTTGAAATACACAGTGTTCTAGTTGCTTTACTTTTTATTTCTGTTGCATCATCATCATTTCCATCTTTAGTAAATCTTCACTGCACTAAGGTATCAAAGAGCTACTGCACTTTGCAAAGGAAAGAGTGCCATTTTAGCTACACTTTCAGAACTTCATATTTTAATAAACACTGCATTTATATGTGGCTCACTTGTTAATGGGTCTTGGAAAGCAACTTTCTGCTGACAATTTTTAAAAGTAAATGGATCCAATTTGCTCTTATGTAAGTCCAAAAGAGTATGGGAGTTCTCTTTTCTTGTGTCTGAGGGAAATAATATATTGTGCCCTCCGTAGATGTGGGAGTTTTGTTCCAGGAACTCCTGTGTAAAAAAAAACAACCGTGAGTGTTGAGTCCCATTGTAGTCAATGAAAGCAATGTGTGCATTCTTGCATGGGAGTGCGCCCAGTACATCCATTGACTATAATGGAAGAGACGCGTCGCGTGATCTTGCATTTGTGCGTGCAGAGGATCATGCCAGAAGAGGGCACACTATACTTCTTTTTACTACTGTCTTAATTATACTGTTCATCTTACAGTAAAAAGAAAAAGAAATCAGTAAAAAGAAAAGAAAAGAGTAAAAGATAAGAAAAAGAAAAGAGTAAAAAAAAAACTCTTACAAATTGTCATATATGGGATCTCACAGGTGAAGACCAATGTGTGAAACAATTACTTGTTTGGATTACAACTCCCAGAATTCCCTGGCCAGTCAACATGGTTAGTCACGACCATGCTGGCTGGGAGGTACTGGGAACTATAGTCCAAAAACCTAAGGCCCTTTTCGCACCTTACCTGGTGCCGCTGGTGTCACGTGGGGATCGCGCGAAAAGCCTCATCTGGGAGGCACTCGTATCCCCTCCGCTTCCCCTCCGCACCAGCTCCCTGCTGGTCGGAAAGAAGTGTGAGTGCTCCGCCCCTTTCTTCTGCAGCTCGGCCGGGTACTTTCCCGGGCTGCGCTGGGGGAGCAAGCGCGATGGCCACACATCCAGACCCTCTGCACGCAAGGTAAGTGCTTGTGGGGCACGGGAGTGAAGTGCAATTGTGCATCATTTTTGGCAATGAGCCAAAAATGATATAATGTGCAATCGCCCCCTAATGGCCTTGGGAGTGTCGCGTGATTGTGAGGACGTCATGTGGAACAGTCCTCGTAATCGCACAATGCTCCCGAGGCCATTTCACAACAGGACTGGTGTGCAGAAAAGGCCTAAGCGTTCCAAACTCTATCAACGACCACTTGTCCATCTATAGGATAAAAGATTACACAAGCACCTCCAGTATGTCCATCCAAAGCCATCAATACATAATGAAGAAAGACATCAATTTTAACAAACACAAACGAAACAAAACAAAACACCAATTCCATAACACTATTCTTGCTGACCAAGAGGCCGCTCCATCTGTCAATTTCAAAATAAATTCTTTTTTTAAAAAAGAAAATTTGTAACATTTTTTCCCTAAATGGATTAAAGGGGAAAACTCTGATCCCATTTACTGATTTAGAGCATATGGTCCCAGTATCAGAACATATTTGTTTATGATATAAAAAAGGACCCCATCAAGAGTTTCACAGGCATTCTGACGTACTTGCTAAGGTTTCAGTCAGTAGAAGCTCTAAACATGTCATGGAATTAAGCTTCTGTATTCTTAATGCTGCAGTCACTGGTATGTTTACAGCATACAGAGGAGCCCCACGTGCATGAACTAGTGCTGATGGGAACTACAGTTCACCAAGATTTGGAGGACCACAAGACCCCAACCCTGGCTTAGAGGCATACTAACCTCTGTTTCAAAACCACATGCCTGAAAATAACCTGCTCCATGGAATATTAGATACACAGCCTCAGTCTTCAAGAACTAGCAAGCATTTTTGGGGAAAAAATGTATTTACAGCATCCACTTAATTCTTCAGTATTAGGAGACTGTTCAAATAAATGGAGGCATCACTAAAGAGAAAACAGACACACACAGTTAGGAGGTGAGATCCTTCTGGAGTTTTTAGCACCTGCAGGATGGCTTCCTATTTATAGGCTTGTCAAGTACTTTACAAGACCGCTGAATGACCTGTAACTTTATTTAATGCTGGAGCTGATTGCTCTTCCTTTCAATAAGCATAAAACTAATGGCTATTTGCTTATTCTTCTTAACAAACAACACGGAAACGGAATTTCCTAGTAACAATTGTGACAGAAAAAAGAGAGAGTTCAGTGAATGGATGAACTGAGAAATTCCGCAGCTTCTTGGGACTTCACCAGGACCTTTTAAAATGGCACCCTGGATTTCATCAACATTCCTCATATTGAAGTGACATGCAATGTAATGAAGTTGCCATGACACTACTCAGGATCTTTGTTGATGCAGTAACTGAGGTGGATCATCTTTCAACTGTACAGTAGTAGACAAAAGTGTACAACAAACACTGCTGGATTCAATACAAATACTGTAATTTGGCACTTAACAGCTCTTCAATAGTTTGAAGATCTTTTATGCTTCTGTAAGCATATATAGACTAACATTAAGAGTAAGGGTAAGAGATTCTTTCATGAAGTGCTGCAATATAATATTATTATTCAAGTACTAGATACAAATATGACTTCATCTTAAATCTATGGTAAAATGGTGAAATAATATTGTTTCCCAATATTTATCTGTTTCCCTGCAGTTTTCTTCTCCTTGAAAATGCTGACAAAAGAGTGAATGGTTGTATGCCATTCATGATGGACAAGGAACAGAGAATTCCAATTAAGCTCTCATAGCTCCTTATAGCCCATGAACTACAGCATTTATGAGAACAGATTTACAGCTTAATTACAGACCCACCCAAAGAAACAGGTGTTTAGCAGAAAGTTGCCTTAGTTGTAAAGAGACTTCTGTCTCTTGAAGCTATTGAAAGCCTATAAAAATATAGCTACCCAGGGATATTTCTAGGTTGTATGTGCGGTGCCAGTGTAAAAGAAAAATAATCCAACAAAGGTATTCTTTTCTCTTGCCTCATCTACTCTTGTTTTCCCAAAGTGGAACAGCTGCTAAAACCACATCTTTTTCAAAATATGTTTGCCAACGGGCATGAAATAACAGGCTGCCACCTGTCATTCTCCAAGCAGGATTAAAATTGTTATATTCCTAGAAAATGGAAGTATATTTGGGCACCAGTTTAGAAAGAACACTTTTGATTTTCATTTATTTATTTTTTGACTTCCATTTATTAACTCAACTTAGGCCAGAACGTTTTACAACATAAGACTATAATCATGCTTATAATCGTGAGCATACATCCTAGGGAAGAATGGGGAGGAGAAATTATAACCAGCAAAAAAACAGCCTTGTCACAGTCTTTTCCTTCACGAATACACTGCTTATAAGTGAAGGATCTCCATATGCATAGCAGTCCTGTTTTCCCTATTTCCTTTCTGGATAGATGCACAATTACATCGTTGCAAGGCCTATGAGCATCTCCCATCTAGTCTGCCTTCTCCATTCTGAACTCTGAACCCATGTTCTTTAACTGAAGAAAGGGAGAAAGCTAGGGGCAGGATATATGTGGTAGCTTCAATCCAATTTATTGCTAGTAGAGTAAAAATCCCTGTCAATGCACTTATGCTGGATTACGCTCTGTGCAAGTGGTTGCATAAAGTAATTCTGCAACCAGCTGTGCAAATGGCCAAGCAACTGTCTGCACAACCACTTTACGGTAAAAACTGTACTGAACCACTCTTGCACTATGCACTAACTCTGCAAAGACACAACTTCTAGCGCAACAGATCTTATACTAACTGTAACATAACATAACTGGATATAGGCTTTTATGTGTGCTCAGGCCTTTCACTCCTTCTAACAGATTGTTGTGCTGAATGGTCAGAAAGGAAGAATCATACCCACTGTCTTTGTTGTGACTTTGGGGCTAGGAGTCCCATAGCAAAAGGACCATTTTTCCCCCAGCCCTGCTTTCTTGTATGTCCAAAGCCAGTTGGGAAAGTCTTCTTGAAATGCATTTGGTAGGAAGGAGGGTGGAAAGTACTCCTCTGTTGTAGCACCCAGGATGCTCAAATCCTTAGCCTAATAGAACTGTTCAGCCTTTCTTTGTCCTCTGACCTCCATCAAAGAGCCGCAATGGCAGGCTCTTGACCTGACCATTGATTGACATTTATGCTCTGTTCGAAATGGAAATGACAGTGGTGGTGTTGGGAATTTCCCAAACAATCATACAGATGAGGAATTTCACAAAATATGCTAGTATTCGCTATTTTGTTGAACACGTATGCAACAACAACAACAAAAGTTAACAAAAAAGTCCAGTTTGGTCATATTTACCTTGATCTTATTTTGGCCTTTCAACTAACAATACCATAGGTGTGCTCTCCTTAATTAAGTTTCGCACAGCTATATTATAATCAAGCTGAAAACCAGAGTTAAGAGACTGGAAATCTCTCACATTGTAAGCTTTCACATTGCTTCTTCCCTTCTCCAGTGCAAATATGTCCCTCTCTTTTCCTTGTCACCATTACCAATGATTTAGCATTATAGCCACATGAACACTAACTTGAGTTAACGCTTGACTGGTTGGTTGATCAAATTATGCATCTAGAGTAGCCAGCAATTTAAAAAAAGCAAGCAGAAAACAACAACAGACAATATAGTAAGGCAGCTTTCAAAATGTATCAAGCACATTAGCATTAACTATGATTATTGTTGGTGTTGATGAAACGGTCAACTATGATTAAACCCAAGAAAGGAGGGAAGGAATCTATGAGTAAATAAAGAAAATTAAAACAAGAAAGCATCAAAATGTTTGAAGAACAGGTAGTTAAAACTATGTGGCTTGAATTAACCTAGTACAATTTTAACACAGATGACATTTGCTCCTCAATGATTAGTTTTCACAAAACAAACTAAAAAAAAAAATAAATCCCACACATTTTTAGTAGTAGTAGTAGTAGTAGTAGTAGTAGTATTTATTATATAATGCTTTAGCCACAGGCCATTTGCATGTATATCACCAAAATCAATAATAGAGTTACAAATACAAATAAAATGGATTTAAAACATTGAAATATTACAAGTCATATATTAAAAAAAAACATATAAGATACAATAGATGTGTAGTACAATAAAATATGGACATTTAGAATTGTAAGATTATATAAAGTATAAAAACTATATATCCATAAGATATATTAGGATAAACACTGGTGCTAAAATTGATAAAATCAATAAAAATCAATAGAGGTTGTCCCCGGCACAGTCAACTGCCATATCCTTGATGAGACTAGCCCTGATTTTCATAGCTGCAAGCGCATAAAGAGAGACCTTACGAGTTACCGCAGAATCGGTGTCGGACAGCAGATAAAAAAATCTTTTCGGATATGGTATTTGCATGTAAAGAAGACAAAATAGCCCCCAAGAACTTTGTTCTTGGTTCGTCATACAGAGAACAAGAAAACAGATAATGCAGCAGGTCCTCTGTTTCTGGGGCCCTGCAAATACATGTACGAAGGGCCGATGGGATGTGCAGATATCTGCCATCAATCATGGCTGTGGGCATTGTTTGAAATCGAAGGGCTGTAAAAGCCTGGCGAAGATTTAGGTATGTAAGCCTCGTCAGGTATATAGCCCTTTGGTGATCAAATTTGAATAGTTTGTACCAATTTGAAAATTTAGAATGGTTGATGTCCTGTCTGTCAAACTGGATACCGTAATCAAAAAAATAATTGCGAAGTTTCTCTTTTGAGTTCAGGGTAGATAAATTATCACCAAGGGTAGGGTACATTTTCAATAATCTATCATAACCTGCACTCCAGGTTTTACAATGTGTTAACTGTTCCAGACAAAGCTTGGGGAAGACTCTAACATCGGAGTCTTTTACAGTTCTCCAATAACTAAACAGGGTATAATGCACACGCGATTTGATCGGGGGAAAACCAACCTCAGCTCGAACCAGCGCCGCAGGGCTGCCGGGTGGGAGTCTTAATAATTTTTTAAGAAAAACATTTTGAATGGTTTCCAATTTGGCTAACAAAGAACTATCCCATCCCCAAACTGCAGCACCGTACAACATCTGGGCTATAACTTTACTCTGGAAAATTTTAAGGGCTGGGGAAATCTGATGACTCCCTGCGGTATTATAGAATCTAAGGATTGCTCCAATTGATCTCAGAGCGGATGCTCTGATAGCTTCAATGTGGGACTTCCAGGAAAGATTTTCTGTAAAATGAATTCCTAGGTACTTAAATTCCCGACATTGCTCGATTTGTTGACCATTAACAGACCATTGAAAGGAAGACTGCCTTTTACCAAATACCATCACCTTTGTTTTACTGTAATTGATATTCAACATTTCATTGGAACAATATACACTAAGCTTAGCCAGCAACCTTTTCAGTCCTACACGGGTCAAAGAAATTAAGACCATATCATCAGCATATAAAGGAATGGAAACCTTCTTTGACCCTAAAGAAGGCGGAAAAAATTCTGGTCCTGATAATGCTGGGATTATATCATTCAGGTATAAATTGAAAAGTGCTGGTGCCAGTAAACAGCCCTGTTTGACTCCCCTATTAGTGGGAATCGGGTCAGTTAGTGAGCCAGAGATGCCCACTCTTATTCTAGCTGATGTATTAGAATAAAGTTCCTTAATAAGCAGCAGTAGGCGATTGTCTATATTGATGTTATTCAGTTTATTCCACAGCAAATTTCTGTCAATTGAATCAAAAGCTGCTGCCAAGTCAACAAAGGCAACAAATAGGTGTTTGGTTGGGCCCAAAATTCCTTGTTGAGCTAAGAAGTAAAGGGTCGAGCAATGGTCGATGGTACACTGTCCCCTCCTAAAGCCAGCCTGCTCGGGATAAATGATGTGATTAGTAGATTCCCACTCCTCTAATTTATTTAACAGGTGTTTGCTGTATAGCTTGGAGTCAATATCCAAAAGACTAATTGGTCGATAGTTACCAGGGTCTTGCTTGTCACCCTTCTTATATATGGGGACAACTATACTCTGTTTCCAACCTTCTGGCATCCTGCCTGTACTGTTAATTTGTGTAAATACTTTGGCCAATATTGGCGCCCACCACTCTGAGAAGTGTATGAATATTTCTGGGGGCATCATGTTTTCTCCCGGAGCCTTGTTCAGGGCGAGGGATGCAATCAATTTCTTTAACTCGGCTGTTGATACTGATGGCCAACATGGTAGTTCGTCGAATTTGTTAGCCGGGGTATATTGATGACCTGAAGATGTTACTCCATAAAGCCTATTATAGTGGTTAAACCACTGAGATAATGAAATACGTCCGATGGTTACTGGTCTAACTGTATGCATGCCAGAAGAAATGATATCCCAGAACAGCTTCTCATTCTTTTCCGTTATAGCTTGGGCCAATTGTTTCCATTGTGTTCTAGTATACATATCTTTTTTTTTGCTTTAAAAATGCCTTATAAGATCTTCTCATAAAAGCTAGGGTGCCGGGGGCGACAGCCTCCCTATTTCTAGCTACCTGGCGTGAGCACGTCATTAGTGCTTTCCGGGCGGCTCTACACTCAGAGTCGAACCATCCATTTTGTGCCGTTCTGTTGGGATTAAAATACTTATCACTGACCAAATTAGGTCTAAGATTCGAAATGATATTATGGTAAACAGATAGGCTGTCCGAGTCTGAGTGTAGAATGGCTTGGGAAAGAGATTTAAAAGTGGGACTTGCAAATAAATGGGAAACTGAGGCCCCAAGCATGAAATTGGACAAGGAGGAGGAGCCAAGATGGCCACGAGGCAGCAGCTGCCATGAAGAGCTCCTTTGAAAGTATTTTTCTTTCTTTTTGTTTATTCTTTTTATCCTCTGTTGCCTTCTCACTGACTTCATTTTTATGTACTGCTTTCGATAAGAAGGTTGTACTTTGAGTTACCACATTTTTAGTAAAGGGTGTGTGGAAGTGATGGGTCTTGATAGTCATGTTTAAATATTTGAAGGGATGTCATATAGAGGAGGGAGTGGGCTTGTTTTCTGCTGCTCCAGAGACTAGGACAAGGAGCAATGGATTCAAACTGCAGGAAAGGAAATTCCACCTGAACCTCAGGAAGAACTTCTTGATGGTCAGAGCTGTCTGGCAGTGGGATATGCTGCCTCAGAGCGTGGTAGCATCTCCTTCTTTAAAGGTTTTTAAGAAGAGGTTGGATGGCCATCTGTTGGGAATGCTTTGATGTGTGTTCCTGCATGGCAGGGGGTTGGACTGGATGGCCCCTGAGGTCTCTTCCAACTCTATGATTCTATGACTTTGGAGACCGGGAGATCATGTATAGCTTGGTCATATACTCTACATGCTGTGAGCAGGATAAAGTGCGATGTGTACAAACCCAAGACAGATTTCCTTGTGACATGGACAAGCTTGAAGAAAGGAGGACCACCTGCATGTGTTCAAGCATGAGGTAAAAGACGGAAAAACGGGAAGAACAATAATCACTGCAGAACAAGACTGCAGGCCAGCAACAAAATACTATGTAGCTGAAGTAGTATTCTGGTGGGTGCTCGAAACAGAGTAGGAAGAGTGTTCAGACATAAAGCTAACTGAATAACCATGGCACAGATGCTATCTCCCAACTCATCCCACTTTGCAAAGCTGTTGATGGGACAAAATGAGTAGGGGGAAGCAGGCGTGCCATTGTAAGCTACATGGAGGAAAGGAAGCATGTAAAATGTACTATAAGTAAAATAATTACAGATGGGAAAACTATTCTCAGACCCTTTTCTGTATACTCGGCTTGCTCAAATGACTTCTAAAACATTGTCATGGAAACCTTTCATGTTATTCACTGCTCATGTAGTATCTTTCTAATAAGCCTATTTCTAGAACATTACCGTTATTCTTGATTTTTTATTTGTAGCCTTTTTTTTGTTTCCAATTGATGAAGGATGACAATATTTTCCCCCCAAAGGGAGGGGTGGGACCTCGATCTATTAAAATAGGAGCCTACCCTGATCTAACCTGTCAGTTTATTATTCTTAATTTAAACTGCTGATCTGTGTAGCAAGCCCTCTCACTGACATGCATCCTTTACCATCACATGCCTTACTAAAACTGTTCATCACATGCTTGCTACTATTTTAAATTAAAAGTTCATATCTATTTTGAATCCCCATCTACGCACAGAGAGATCAAACTTTAAAAAAATATGATTGGAAGTTACTTGTTATCAGGGATTTGAAATGGCATGGCGGGAAAAACAAAGCAACAAACAAACTTTGCAAATCATAGTGAAATGTGACAGGTGGAGCAACTTAGAATATTTTGCTGTTTGGAACATTTTTAGTAGTAAAGGGCAAATATGCACCATGGAGATCAGTTCCTTAGACTTCATGCTCTGTAAATAACATCTTACCTCTTACAACCTCTTCTACAGACTCTGTAGTGGTAGTGGTGGTAGTAGCAATACTGGTTGTTCTTTCAGTGGCTTCCTGAAACTGATCTTCTGTTTCATCTTCAGCCTCATCCCCATCTTCATCATCATCATCAGCATTTTCATCATCCACATCTGCAATGTCTTCCTCTTCTGTTAGTTGCTCTTCTGCAACCTTGTCATAACTGCAATCAGCAACAAGACTCGATTACAGCACTTTTCAGTACAGTCACTAAACACTATTTACAGTCTTTTTCAGACACTTCAGCTGATCACTGGCAAATGGACGGGAAAATTTATTTTTGAAAGGGGAAAAAGAAAAAGGATATTATGCAGGTTTGCATGACCTTCCATAGAATGTTTGTCTCTATGACCCTTGTTAAATGGTCAGAAATGAATGTCTTGTGCTTCAGGAAATTAAACATAATTTGGCACAGAACTGACCAGAACAGAAAATTCAAGTGATCCATGCAAGAAGGTTATATACAATGTTATTTACATGACTGAGTTCAGGCAGATTCAGTAGGCTAGAGAAACACTTGTATAGCTGAGGTCTACAACATTGCTATATGAAATGATAGGGCTGGACAAGCTCAAAACTATTCAAAGCCCAAATACCAGGTCACAATCATAGAAGAAACCAGGCATTCTGTACAGGTGTGGCACACAGAAAGTCACTATTTCAGAATATATGGTTTCAAACAAATCCCTCCCAAATCTCAGAAGAAGAAGTTCCATGAACAATGACTACAATTAGAACCATTTGCAGAAAAGGTATATTCCAGGACCATTCAAGAGTTAATTCAATTCCATACAATCTATTTTATCCTGGTATGACCTAGTGATCCATCCGCAGAAAAAATGCCACTCCGGAACAAGTCTGCACTAAAAATGATGAAAATTTGAACTGTCATGTCAATTACATCCAAAAGAAGACTATCTGAGATATGTCATAAACTACTGCTTTTTTGCCTGAAGTACCCAACGCAATTAGAATACCTAGTGCAATCTGTACTTCACTCAAGTACAGGTATATCTTAATGTCAGTTGTATGCAAAACTAATACTAAAATAGTTCATAGACTCTGAAATATATCTACTTTTTAAAAAATCAGGTGGTTCAAGGTGAGTAGAGAAACAAAGACAAAAAATTACCACTGCTCCAAGATTCCTGAGGTCAATCATTCTCAGGACTTCAGATGAAATTCATTCAAACAATTAGATTGTACAATCTACTAAGTGCATTTCTGAGTCTACTGATACATCTAGATTCTGTGCCAGCTTATGTCCATTTCAAATAGTAATGCATTATCTTCTTCTTTACTGCCACTAACATATATAATTTCAAAAAAATAGGAGACGACTATTCCAAATATAGTATCATTCTACACATCTTTCTAAAAGCTGCTTATTTAGAAATTCTTGCTAATGCATAATAGCACAGGAGATGGTCCATTAGAGCCAAATCTACTAGCCCTTAAATGTTACAAGAGATATCATTCATATAGCAAAAAATGATTCTGACTTCTCTAGAAGTCACTTTTTATCTTGAAATAAACCAAATCTTGGTCACTGAAACTGCTGTATCCCACAATGCTATTTTCTTTCCTTAGAGCAAGTTATTCCATTAGGTATATGAATGCGTACATCCATACATGCATGCATGCACACACTCAGCCTTGTGAAACTATCCTTCCAGATTTTGCCAATCAATCTGAAATGAGAAACTTCACTGGGGGTTTTCAAATACTGGGTTGGATGTCAAGAGTGTGCATGTGAATTGATTGTGAGTGTGTGCTTTAGTTCACATCCACTATTTCAAGACATAAAAAAGAACAAAATAAACATAAAGAATTTATATAAACTGTACTATGTCCACAGGAACAAACATGAACATAATGAAACAACTGCCATTCTGCAACTGAAATCAATTTTCTCCCTCCTCTTCCCTCCAACATAGAAATGAACTAGCAAGTCCGTTTTTACTGCTGCTCATCAAACACAGCAAGAATGTAACCACTATTTTTATTCTCATTTGTTTTCCAAAGGTGAGTCAATATATATGACAATCTTTTTATTGAACAAAGTTTAAAAAAGGGGAAAAACAAAAACAAAAACCTCGTCCCCAGGTTGGAAAAAAACTGCATGCACAGTCAACAACATGATGCTGCGCTATGAGGAGCAGCTGAGGATGCTGGGAATGTTTAGCCTGGAGAAGAGAAGGTTAGGAAGTGACATGATAGTCATATTTAAATATTTGAAGGGATATCATAAGGAAGATGGAGCAAGCTTGTTTTCTGCTGCTCTGGGGACTGGGACATGAAGCAATAGCTTCAAAGGAAAAGAGACCTAAACATTAAGAAGAACTTCTTCATGGTAAGATCAGGTCAGCTCTGGAATATGCTGCCTTCCAGTGTGGTGGAGTCCCCTTCTTTGAAGGTTTTTAAACAGAGGCTGGATGGCCATCTGTTGGGAATGCTTTGATTGTGCATTCTTTCATGACAAGGGGTTGGACTTGACGGCCTTCATGGTCTCTTCCAGCTCTATGATTCTAGGATAAAACAGATGTTAACTAGATGGAACCAGAAGGGAAGACTAGCATAAAGGGGAGCTACAGAGGAGGACTAGCACAAAGCAAAGACAGTTCTTTTTATTCTGAGAATGCATATTAAAATTATGCTGGATAAATTTAGATTTTTATTTATTAATTCTTAAATCTAAGCTTGGAAAGAATTTATTTGTTCATCTACCCAGCTCCCTGGACATTGTTTTCACACATAGCACTGTAAAGTTACAATACTGCAGAGATCATAGAAGCCACAATCATTAGCATTCATACACAGGGTCTAGATTCTTATTTTGTTGTGTGCCTTCAAGTCACTTCCAACTTATGATGACTCTAAGGAAAGCATATTGTGGGGTTTTCTTGGCAAAATTTGTTCAGATGGAGTTTGCCATTGCCCTCCTCCGAGGCTGAGACAATGTGACTTCCCAGATCACCTAGTAAGTTTCCATGGCCAAGTTGGAATTTGAATCCTGGTCTTTTAAAATCCTATTCCAGCATTCAAACTACTACATCATACTGGCTTAGAATCTGATCTAGTAACACTAAATGTTGATAAGAACTGACTCTAAATTCAAGCTGTCTACACATAAATGTGTGAAAGCACACAACAAAGAATGTATAGAAAGAATCTATGCACCACAAAAGTCATACATAGCCTTTGACACAAGTGGGAATCTGAAAAAAAAAATCAAGCAATCCCTTCCACAGCACACTTTTGCAAAGTAATGGCAGTTCTAAGAAATTCAGAAGTAATTACTTCAGTTTATTGATTTCATGTCACAGAACAGATGCACAAGAAGCTCTCAAAGAAAGAGGTGGAGCTAGGCTTGGTGTAGGTTCAGTGCACAGAAAACACACATACACAGAAATGTCCTCCTAAACAGGTCTTGGTAATGACATACTTTGTGGCCCTAGTTGGATTCAAGACTCATATGAATAATGGAAGGGAGCAGCCATTCTTGTGGAACCAGCCCAGCAACTTCCTTGTCACACAGCCTGAAGGTCTCCCTCCATGTTCTATAGCAGGGGTGGACAACTGTGGAAGGGTAAGGGCTGCATGATCCCAATCCCGTCACACCACCTGCACCCAAATAAAGAAACAAACAATTTTTTTTTGCCCCCAAATACTCTCTAGTGGTCAAAGAGGGCAGTTTCACCATGTTTTTGGCCATGTTACACCCAGGAGAGGCCTTTTTTTTGAGGAACAGGAAGTGAGTAGAATTCAGTTCCAGTTCACTTCCTGTTTCAAAAAAGGCCTCTCTCTAGGGCCAAAATTGGGCCAGGCTGGCCCCAAGATGTGCTGGAAGGTCCCCTACATCTACAGAGGGTATTTTGGAACATTCCAGAGCAGAAATATTTTAATCCCTAGTGCTCCTGTAGATCGCAAAAAAACAGCCCTGTGGGTGTGCATGTGGCCCCCAGTTTGTAATTTACCCAACCCTGTTTTAGAGGAAGGTGCAAAAGTTGGATAGTACCACATGGGTAAGCTCTCACATGGAGATGTTCCCCGCTGCTTATTTTCCCCACTATAGGACAGAAATCACTTGCTAAAATTGTAGGTTTATCATGACAACATTCTTCTTTGAAGGAAGATGTCATCTTTTATATCTTTTATATGATTCTTCAGTGTACTGGTTCCACAACCTTTTATTTTTTCCTAATGATACTATGTGTCCTCTTGTTAGTTATACATCAGCCCTACTTTCAGTTTAAAATTTCGCTTTGACTTCTTGAGTCTTGCAGAAGAGGTCTCTTGTTCTACCTTTACCAACAAGAATATTGTTTTGAACTCTGTTAGCCATGGAGTCTACACACTGTATCAGTTAATCTCTGACAATGACATGTCAAACTGTGAATTTAATGTGATGCTACATGAATAGTGTTTCCTAGCAGTATGGAAAAACAGATTTAAATAGGATTACACTATATGCCTACGTCAGTTTGGCAATCCAAAGTGAATCAGACACACAGCTTAAGACTGATCTGTTTGCCCACATATTGAACATCACAACATCACATTAAATTGACAGTCTAACACAAACTGTCAGAGGTTGGAAAAGTTACTTTTTTGACTACAGCTCCCAGAATCCCTTGGCCAGCATGACCAACTTGTAAACACAGATTATGACAACATGATGATATACAGTAACATTGGACAAGAGCTTTGGGATTTAAGCTGTCTCTCTCAGTTTTCCTGGCACTGACTCTGAAAGAAAGAAGGGATAAATACAGCAGCAGTAAAATGTGTAATTAATTGTGTAGTCTCACTAAATTACCAAGAGTGGTCTATAAATGGATTAGACCCGTCTCCCAAGTAGTCAGAATATGGCATGTCTTCCAATTCACTCAGCTTGTCAGAACTTCAACCTTCTTCTGGAAATAAGCACACCTTCTATTCCACATGTGCTCCCCAAACTTCTAAAAAACCATGAAGGAGGTATGCGGAACAGCTTCCACTAACATCACACAAATGGGAAAGATTTCCTTCTCCCTTCAACAATTTAAGTTTTGGGAAGTGACAATGAAACTCATCCTGCAAGTACCTTCCTTGGCACTGAAAAACTGAATATGGTCTTACAATTACTCATCCCATTCTTGCCTTGTCTGAGAGACTGTACACGAATGAAGGAGACCAAAGGATGTACAAAAGCAGTTGCCCACTCTGCTGTGTCCACATGCTGTCAGAGACAGAATGAGAAAAGCAGTAGTTAACTGAACTAACATCGGTCTAGCTGAACAAATGCCATGGGACTTGACAACCTGATGTTCTGCCTCTCCCCTCTCACAGCTAGGCAGAGAAGACAGTCAGAAAGACCTGGTACAGAAGCAATGCTAAACTACAGACTAGAATTATATGTGCAAATTTCCTTCTCTCCTCCTTTTGCAGGGGTATAGACATGAAGCTTCTTTTTTCCATTAACATTATTCAGACATGCCAAGATTTTTTTCTTAAAATTTCAACTTGGCTTATTCAGACAAGTTGTTTTGTTTTTGTTGCTTTCAAGTCATCTCTGACTTAATAGACTCTAAGGGTTCTATTACGGGGTTTTCATGGCAGAATTTTTTCAGACGGATTTTCCCCTTGCCTTCCTCTGAGGCTGAGAAAATGTGATTCGCCCAAGGTTACCCAGAGAGTTTCCATGGCCAAACAGAGATTCAAACCCTGGTCTCCCAACTATCCTAGTCAAACACTCAAACCACTATACCATGCTGGCTTTCTTGTTCAGATAAAGTACATTTTAAACTAACAGCAGTTTATCACATGTGGAATAACAAATTGCAGGTAACTGAAAATGGAAGAAGATCCTTCCAGAGCGATCACTGTGGCAATGCTGGGGAAGAGAAACTTAAGCTGGGGGCTCAGATACACAGCACTCAGCATGGTTTAGCAGTCACATCTGACCATGGGAATTTACTCCACCTTGAATTTGCCAGTTCCACTCCATTTAATCCAAGATGCCATTTTGACCACACCTCATTCCAGTTGCTATGAGTTCTATGCTCCTTCAGTTTTATAATACTTCCAGAGGAATTTTGTAGATCAGAGTTTGGGGTGGGAATAATTTTGTGCAGTACAGTTCCCAGAATCCCAGAAGCTGGAATTTAAACACACTTCCTTCTTACTGGCTTCTACTTTAATGCAATTGCTCAGTATAATTACACCAGCACTACTCAAAAATGGACAAGTCCCAGTCCCTAAGCCACTGGCTACTAGCCCCTGGCATACTTCCATGAAGGAAAGCAACAAATCTAGCCAATGGGCACAAATATGGTGTTGGTGCCTGGTACCATGGGGGAAAAATGATTGCTGGTTCCTCACATCAGATAACCTGAGAAACACAAGTCCACTCTGCCCACCACAAGAGGCTATCTCTATATCTTGCCATGTATTCACAAACATCCTTATAAACTCCAGTGGATGAACTCACCACATGTTAGTCCTGTCAACTCCTTGATGCTCACTTTTGAATTTGATTTGCTTCATCATCTTGGCTAGGTATTAAGTCATCCATGGTGACAAAAATAAAATACTGCTCATACTTTGTGACTGATAATAATTGCTATAATAATCATAATGAATTTTAATGCTTCAGATATTTTAATACATCAGTGGGAACATTTTTACCAATTTTTGCATCTTCCATCAAGTAACACATTTGAAAGTTTAAAATTTCAGACATCGAGTGAACTCTTTTATGCTGGGAGGAACAGCACTCTTACCTGCCATCTGCATAGTCTGCATCTGCACCGCCCCACCAAACATCAGAGTCATCTTCTTCAGCCTCAGCTGAATCAACGTTGTCACTCTCATCTGCTACTGGGCAGCAAACAAACTCTACACCACGAAACTTGTCAATTCCACAGGGTAGCAGCATACCGTAGTCATGTAGGTTCATGCCCTTTTCACTGCAGGACTAAAAACACAGAGGTAAAAAAAAAAGATTAACAAACACTGCTGCACATTAGGACAATGATCTGAAAGGATTTCCAACTGATTGGATAAGGCCTCCAAACCCTAGGCAGCTACATATTTCTATGATATGGTAGCTCCATGTGGTGGTGTCACCTGAGATACACATACAGCATAGCCATATGGCTACAGATAGCAGAACACACAGTCTGCCCTTAGATATAATACTAAAGAATGGTGTATTGTTAAAACACAAAAGAACCTTACTGCTTCACTAACTACCTCATTTTCCACAGGTTTAACATAAAGTACAGAGCAGTTCATCCAAGTCTTAAAAATTAAGAATGTTAATGTTAACCAGACCTTGGCAAAGCAACGTTTTTGAACTAGTTTCTAGCATTCTGCAGCCATTATTGACCATGGGCCAGGCAGCATAAGCCAGTGTGTACCGGTTAATGTGGTCAAACCCAGATGATAACATTCCTTTTGAAAAAAATTAAGCACAGAAGAATCTGAGTCTGGATCAAGAATGTGATATCGGGAAGAGGGTATTTAACTCCTTCCGCCTGCCATTTGGCCTAGTAAAAATCCCCTACCTTTAGAGTAGTTTTAATCCCTTGACCAACTACAGCTTGTCAATGGAGGCGGGGGGGGGGGCAGGACCGAATTTCACTATGAAAAATGTCATCATGGTATATTAATTTCTGCAGACTATTTTTCCTTGAATTAAAGATATATCGTTAAATTCAATGGTCAGTCCCAACTACAGTAAAACCAATGAGATTTCCATAATTATTGATAAACTATTCCATTCCTTCAGTGTGTGCACTATAATTGGGATCAGCTACTGGATGTTGCTGTTGCTGCTGTGTGCCTTCCAACTTATGACAACCCTAATACTATCCTATCATTTCTTTTTTCTTGGCAGAGGCGGTTTGTCATTGCAAATCCTCTCTTGAGACTGAGAACGTGTGACTTTCCCAAGGTCACTCAGTAGGTTTCCATGGGTGAGAGGGGATTTGACCCCTGGTCTCTCTAGAGTCCTAGTCGAACATTCAAACCACATTGGCTAACAACTGGCTAATCACACTTTTAATGTTCCTAGTTTGACCACTCAAAAGCAGCACTTGCCAAGAACTATTTAGATATTCCTCCTCAGAGAGTTTGGATGTAGCAAAAGATCCGTAAAATCTCTGTGCTGCATGGTACATAGTTCATATTACAAGAAAGGATCTGCATTATGTCAACAGATGATCTATTCTCCAAGCAGAGATGACAAAAACGCTTCCCACAAGGTTTCACCTCCAAACTACTAAAAAGTGTCTATCATAATCAAAGTGGAGACATGGTCAAACATTTCTGTTAAGAACAGATCGTATATCCAAAGCTGAATGGGAAGAAATTAATTCTCAAAGATTATCACCAGGCCAGATGACAGCACAAAAGCACATTAAAAGCCTGTTCATTTAAATAAAATAAAGTAAAATAAAATCAGATCATGGGGGAAAAAAGTGTTCTGGACAAGTTTGCTGATACATTTATACCTATCTGAAACCTATCATGAACAAACGGAGGGCAGGACATACTGGAAAGTTCTCTGAACAACAGGCAATTGAAATTTCTAGGCAACACAAACACAAGAATGAAGACAATATTACAAAGGGACTAAATATTTTTTGAAAAATGTAAGGAAGAGTCAAGGACACATATCCAAAAAGTGTGGAGAGAACCAGTAGGATAAAGGACATATTACACACTCTTTTTCTTTGTTAGCACACAAAAGGACAAAGAAAAAAAATGTGTGTGGGTGTGTATTTCGTAGAATATACAACTTCTAGAATTCATTCCAAATGAGTGTTATGATGACCACTAGTCTGAGCAGATTTAGGTCAATTCATGGAAGACACAGATAGTAGCCACAGCTACGTACAACAAAAGGGCAACCCCTGGTTACCAGATCATGTGAAACAAAAAGGAAATGAATGTCTCTACTAGTCCTCATTACCTCCTAACCTCCTTGGAAACTTTCTTGTGGCAGCAGATTTTGAAAACTAAATGTTTAGTATCATGGGCTGCCAATTCTAAACTAGAAACAACTATGTTTTATTTCAAAAAGCATTATAGAATTCTGAGCAAAGACTAGGAGGATGACACAGAATAAATACACACACAAGCATATATGTGTCTACATGTGCACAGGCATATGTCCGTATATCCATTTGAGGAAGCTCCAGTGTAAAAGGATTACAGACTGACTTCCTAGGAAATAATGTATTTTGAAAATAATGTTTTCTAAGCATGTAGATGCAGCATTACAGATATAATCTTGCACTACAACTCAGGTGCACTTAGATACTGACAGAGTACCCTCTAAACTATACAAATATGCTTTTAGGTATTCACTGAAAAAGAAAATAGATACATGTGAAAGGAATGAAAAACAGGATGAAGAATAGTCTAGGCATTTTTAGTTATTCTCTACATGATTTTTCTTTGCAGCATTTTCAGCAGACACACTGAGACTAGAATCATCTACTAACAATGCAATTCTATGCACGTCTATGCATAATTAAGGCCCATTATATTCACTGGGACTTGCTTTTCAATAAGTGTGCACAGAATTGCAGTCTACCTCTTCTTACTTTACAAATGGCAAATAGGCACAAAGCAAGAGGGATGGGAAAATACATTCAAATCTGGGACTGTCCTCTCAAGAGTCTCACGATAATTTCAAATGTATTGTCTTTATAATACATTAACAATGGACATTTATTTTTAATAGATTCTAGGCCACTTTCTCACATGCTGAAAGGAATGAACAGCAGCAAGTTTGTAAGAACAGTCCTTTTCATTTTTAAAAGAAATTGGCCATTGGAATCATCATCTCAAAGCAATGCACCTTCATCTATTCCATTAGGCTTACAGTGAGAAATAAATCTCAGTACTCATTGAAACAATCCAATCACTCAGTCAAAGAATACATCTTTATAATCATTCTTGTTTTGCACCATCATATTTCTTCTGTCCTTCTGTTTCAGGAATGCCACTTTGAGAATGGTCTCATCTTGAATGTATTCCTATTTTTTATGTTCAGTTTTTAACTCTTTTTTGAAGGACCTATGCAGACTGCAGCAGAATTATCTGGCTTGTGTAGACTGCAGGTGGCCATTGTGGATATAATCCTGGCTGGCATTTTGAATATGATAATAGATGGCATTGTTGGAAGGATCCTGCAATGTTAATCAAGAGGCATTTTGATTTATTGAGGAGTCTGTGCCTTAATTTATTAGCAGCATGCAATCATTTAAAGTTGTGTGGCTCTGTTGGCCCTCTCACAGATCTTTCAACTATTGCTTCACCCAGTGTGTTATCACTATCAAGGATGGAGTTTATGGTATTGTTTATGATATCCCACATTAATCTGAATTTATCTTCATTCAACATGTGAGGTTCTACTGGGCTTTAACATTTGTCTTGTAGTTGTTGATACCACTGTGTGACTTTGGCCCTTACTATTTATTAGGCAATTATTCTAATTTGATACCTGAGGCTCAAGGATGCTGGTAGATCTCACAAGAAATATAATAAACAGTGAATAGATCTGGTTCTAGGTCTGAGTTAACTTACATACCTTAACTTACATACCTGTAAACTAAAATTTGTCGCTTTTAGTTGAGGTTGTATATCCCACTGGAAAAGTCTCTCAGGAAGTTAGCTAACAAGCCTTACAAATAATAACAATTACTGTTGTTATTTGGTTCTTATGCACCTAAATAACACAAAGCACCCAACAATTAAAGATCAAAACACCACACCTCTGCCTGCAGACACACACAGACATTTACAGATGCAACCACATGGTCCTTATTTGTTCCACAAGACTTTTTATCACTTATTTTTCATCATAATGCAAACAGTATCATTTCAAAGTAAGTTGCTTAAAGATATTAGTGTTGCCATACCTCCTTAGCAGCTGTGTGCCAATGCAGGTGAGTTTCACATATATCCATTCTTTCCTGGTGAAGGAACTTGCATTTATCTGGCACGAGAAGAGCATCACTCACAAATTCTCCAACTGAAAGAAAAAAAAATGACACAACAATTTCATTTTATGATACTCCAGAATGGATGCTTTTCAGCACAGTAGTTAATATACAAACAGTTTATTAAATGATATTAGAGAATTATATTAGGAAGAGGTTTCCTATGCAGCAAATCAAACCATTAACAGTGACTTTTTTAAACAAACAAACAAACAAACAAACCCAGCAGGGGGGACCCTGAATGAATCAAATATATGGTATGGCTGCTCAGAGTCTGTGATTTAAAATAAGAACAGCATCTGAAAGGCATATTAATTACCTTGTTTCTGCAGTGTCACTTCATGTATCATTTGTGGGCTGTGGTGGCTCAGAGGGCTAGAAATTTAGCATTTTATACAGCAGAAACTAGTATTTTGGTATATCAATTATACCCCACTCATTTGTATAGCAAGATAAGAGCAGGCAATGCAATCGGAATACTGCGCTTCTTTGGAACACTGCACTGGTAAATGACCAAAAGAGATCCTCGTTCTGAATTATAACAATGCAGAAATGCATAGAAATCCCCTGGGAATAAATGTTTGCCTTTCTTGTGGTTGTAGAGATAACTCATCAATAAGCAATACGACTTATTATCCTGCAACTGTTGTCATTCTTTGGCAGGTTTGACACTCACAATCCATCTTAAGCACAAAAGTGATGAATAGTGAAGAAATGGGTTATGTGAAAGTTATGGGAAGAAAGAGAAACTGTATCTGAGGATGTTTGCACTAGGCAAAAGAACAAGATGCAGCTACAATTCATACTTCCTGAACCTGTGTGCACAATAGCAATTCAAACCATGGAGGATGACAGCAGTGAAAGATTTTCTTTCTGACTATATGTTCTTCTACTTGCTCAATGCTGGCCTCATCTAGACTTAATGCTCAGCAATACCCTAAAAACTGAGGTATCAGATCCCATCTGCTCTAGGAAACTAAGCAGGGTCAGCCTGGTTAGTACTTGAATGAGAGACCACCAATGAATACAAGGAACTGTAGGCTATATTTCAGAGGAACAACCTGGCAAAACCACCTATGAGTACTTTTTGCCTAAGAAAACCCAATGAAATTCATGGGGTTGCCATAAGTTGATAGGCAACTAGAAAGCGCGTGTAAGCGTGCACACGTATGCGCATGCACACACACACACACATACACACACAATAGTTTAGGTTTCTTTCCCTCACTCTGCCTTCAGTGTTGCTGGAAGATCAAAAGTTTTTGGTTCCAATTTAACAAAGAACATTTAGCATTGCCTCTGAATCTGTTCAAACTGTGGTTGATCTTAACTATGGTTTATAAAGGCAAGTTAATCTCAAGTTTATGAAGCTGGCCATTTTCAAGGAAAACATTTATGATTAATCACAGTTTCAGGTTAAGATGTAAAGCTGAACTGCACACATCTGAAAAGAAAAGCAACAGCTTTCAAATTCCCCCACACAGTTGTGCTGGAGAAGCACTGAGTTTGAACACACCAACGTAAGTCTTGTCTGTGTAACTCTAAACCATGGTTTTGGATGATATTCAAACCAGGGCATTTATAGCAATCACTGATATGACCTAGCCATGGTTCACTAACAATTACACCCCAGTGCCTAGGGGAAAAAGGTTCATTCCTCATCTAGCTTGTTCTACTATATTGCAACCTGAGAGTCTCTTATCAGGACAAACCTTTTTATTAATGGTTCAGTACCACCGTTTGTTTTGTACCTGAATCAATACATTCTTTCTGAAGTAATTCACTATCATTGCAGGTCAACACTTTGAAACAAATGAAAACTTGAACTCATACAGATGTCAACAACCTGGGCTCCAAGCCAGATGCAATGTAAAATACATAGAACACACTGGTGGTAATAACACAAACAACACAGAGAATCAGGCACTAATGTCATTCTGCATACGTAACACTAAAAAATAATTTCAGTGAAACACAACTGTTACTCAGGAAGAATAGAAAAGTATACAGTCAGACCTCTACATTTGTGGGTTTCATTTTCACAGATTTGATTATCTGCAAGTTTCTCCAACTCCTGCCTCCCCACCTAAAATGCTTTTTTTTCCAGGATAATCTTCCTTCTTGGCAGCTCTGATCAGGTCACACTGCCCTTTAAAAACCCACCTCTTGCCCACTTCCTCCTCCAACAGCCATTACCTGGCTGCTAAGGATAGCTCATAGCCCAATTTCTCGGTACCACAAACCCTCTCCCGATACCTCACACACACCCAAAGGTATAGGACTACCATGCTGACCTACCCTTTTTCCGTGACCTGACTCGGACCCTGGGTGCCCACTCACAACCATCTCTCAGCCCCTTTGCCACAGAAATACACACACATTTTGATATTTGCGGTTTTCCCACTTTTGTGGAGGTCCTGTGCCCCTAAGCCTAGCGAACATGGAGGACCAACTGTACATAGAATGCAAATAAGGCAAGAGAAAATACAAAGGAGATAACAGGCTTTTAGGTACCATGGTCACACTGAAGCTACATGAGCAAGGAGATTAAAAACCGAGTGTCAAATACAAAGATCAGGTACTATTAACTTGTGATAACTTAAAAATATATTGAACATTAGACCTATTTAAAAAGAAGTAAATAGCAGGGCAGACATTATAGCAGTCACAATAAGTAGCAGTAGTTGGTATCATCATCATCATCATCATCATCCAATCCCAATCACTATAGACCTGTCCAGATTTCTAACCTATTCCAGCTGTTCTAGAAAAAAAAAGATCAGTCTTAGTTTTTTATATGAAGCATCTTATTATACAGTTAAAACCAAGCCCTAAAGATATAATATGCTCTTAAACAGAGAAAAAGAAGTCCATGCTATTTTTTGATGTTTCCATGCTAAGGAAAAAAAATTAAGTGCTTTTCCCTCTGCACTCAGCCTTACATCATTGTAAGAGACTTAAAACATATGCTTCTTGTTTAAACTAATCTTGATTTTCTTGTTTTGTCCAAACTGTGGACAGCTTAAATCTATGATTTACTGAAACAAGTCAAAATCGGGACTGTAACAAAACAGATGATGTAAGACGATGTTACAACTGATTTAAAAAGTGAAGTGGGTGCTTCTACTTTCCAACTCTTCAAAACATCTGAAGAGGGAAGAGAACACTCAACTCAAGAAGGTTAATTTCCAGAGGCCTGAAAAATGCTCTATCATTACTTCTAAATCTAACCAATGAAATGGTTCAGACATAAGGCATAACTACCATTTGACACGACTATAACGTGCCTAATCTCACTCTTTCCCACCTCCACCCGACTTGGAACCAAATATTTCCCCCCTCCCACTAACAGTGATAACAATTCTCTAAATCACAGTCCCTTACATAGCTAAAGTAGCATCATTCAAACTGAGCTTAACAGATGGAGAACTGAGTCAAAAACAACAAAATTATTTCAACTTACATAAATATAAGACATTGCTTTTAGGCAGGAAAAATGAAATGCACAAATGTAAAATGGGGGATACCTGCCTTGGTAACAGCACATGTGAAAGAGACTTAGGGGTCTTAGTAGAGTGCAAGCTAAATATTTATCAACAGTGTGATGCAGTGGCTAAAAAAGCTAAGGCAACTTGAAGCTGCATCAATAGATATACAGTGTGCAGATTAATGGAAGCAATAGTAATACTCTATTTTGACTTGATCAGACCTCACTGTGAATACTGTGTCCAGTTCCGGGCACCACACTTCAAGAAGAATATTGACAAGCTTTGATGCATCCAGAGGAGGGTGAGCAAGACAGCAAAAGGTCAGGAAACCAAGCCCTATAAGAATCGTGTTGGAACCTGTGTATGTTTATCTTGAAAGGGAAGAGTGAAAGATGATATGATAGCCATCCTTAAATATCTGAAGGGATATCATGTAGAAGATGGAGCAAGGTTGATTCCTACTTCTCCAAAAATCACAACAGAGATCAGAACAATGGATTCAAATTACAAGAAAAGAGATTCTACCTATAAGCCAGGAGAATATCTTGATGGTAAGAGCTGTTAGACAAAAGAACAGACTGCCTTGGAAAGTCATAGGTTCTCCTTCTCTGGAGATATTTAAACAGTGGTTGGTTGGCCATCTCTCAGGAAGCTGTACTGTATATTCCTACATGGCAGGTTGCTGAACTACATGGCCCTTAAGACTGTTTCCAATCCTATGATTCTATAACCTTTACAGAGAAGGGGACAACATTAGTAGGTATAGTTGATCAAGCCCCACGGTAAGGAGGAAGAAAAGGAGGAAACTTTCAACAGCTGTGACAGCGGGTGAGTGAACAGAAAATCAAACAGAACAAGAGTGTGGTAAGTGACTACAGAATGCTTATACAGTGGACTCTCCATATAAGCAACCTTGGGATTTACAAATTTAAGTCACTGTGGACCGCTGTGTCCTATACCTAGAATGGTGGCAACGTGCAAGCAGACGTGCTGAAGTGTTTGTGTGCACATCACTACCATTTAATAATATGAAATGCAAACATTCATCTTGTTTTCCTTTCATTGGGATAGGTTCCTGGAATAGAAACTCCATAGATATGGGGGTTCCACTGTATGTTCAAGGGAGGGAAATGTGGAGGGTGTGGACTGGAGTAACCAGAAACCCATGAAGCACTCTGCACCACAAGATTTTGTTAGTGGTCCTCATTCAATAGAGGGCATTTTGTATATGTACAATTCAATCACATGCGCCTTTGTAACTTTTTTTGACAAAGGTCAATAACACTGCAGTTCTTCTTTTGGGTCAGGAATTGGTTCTCTAACTCTAATTCTCATCACAAAACTAGAGAAGACATAAAAAAAGAACTACTTTCCAGCCACTTTGAGCACTCAAAGAAAATATTTTATGCTTGGAAAACTGAAACGCTTCCTCCAGATAGTGTATAAATTGCTCGTATGGCTCCCATGTGTCACCATCACCAACTCTGTATTTTTGTGATATGACTTCTAAATCATGAATAATAAAATCCCCTTCTTTAAATACATGCTCTGATTATATTTAAAAACATCATCCTGTAATCATTTACCTGTGGGTAAGTCTCACTAACTCAGTGAGCTGACTTCTTAGTAATTATATATAGCACTGCACGGCAAGTGTGGCTAATTTCCTTTGTGGATCAGTGTTGGCCATTTGACAGCTGATGCCATCAACTCTTTCCCCTTATCCTGTTCTTAAAGTTCTGCTAAATCAACATTCAAAGGCAATTTAAAATGTTTTAAAGGCATGTCCTATATCCCGCCAGCCGTCTCTGCAGGAAGCACCTGATGGCTCAGAGATGAAAAGATGCTTAATTCTACCCCTGTCCTTGACATGAAAAAAGAAAAGAATGTACAATGAACTCATTACTCCACACCAACTTGTTACCATCAACATGGATTGGCCCCAGTTAAAAGTGTGTTCAGTTATTCCTTTTCCCTAGGAGGCAGGCCAAAGAGTTTTCAAAGCAGCAGAAGAAAAATGTGTGTATGGAGGGTAGTGGTGGTGGTGGTGAGTTATGGAATACATTTTCTGTTTCTTGTCTCTTTGCTTGTGATTGGATCAGTCTTCCCACAGGAGAAACAAAAGATTATTTTTTACAACTGAGGTAGTTGGAGCATCTTAGACCAGTGGTGAGCAGCTGTGGAAGGCTAGGGGGACACATTTGCACCCCAGGAGAACCTGGAGAGCTGCATCCCTTCCATCACATCTGATCTTGAAATAAAAAATCCCCAAATGTTTTCTAGAGGATATGATCAGTATTTTCATCATGTTTTGGGGCCTCCCTGGGCCATTTTAGTACCAAAAGAGGCCTTCTGACCACAGAAAGTGAGAAAAAGTCACTTGGTTCAACCTCCCAATATGATAAACACCCTCCCACATGCCCTATAAATATAAATATATAAATGTATATATGTATATTTATATATAAATGTATATATAAATGCCCTATAATGGGGACATTTGGGGCAAAAACATTTTTTTTTTAAAAAAAAAGTCCCCTTTTTTTAAACCTCAGGGGTTCAAAGGGTATCCAAACATGGTGAAAATGCCTTCTACACTTTCTATGGGTCATTTAGGGGCTTTTTAGAGCAAGAAACATTTGATTCGGGGTGTGTGTGTGTGATTTAACTTTGCCTATCCTTACTATCTTGGTTAGATAGTGTAGACCTACATTGTACAGCACTGTGCCAAACCTTCCTTTCTATGCTTTTTTTGTTCTTTTTAGGAGCTTCTCTTTGTTTCAATGTCATGTACATTCTGATTTACAGCCAGCAAAGTGCATGCCTCTGCCAACCAGGCTTTGAATCCCTGCTCAGCCATGGAAACCCACTGGGTGATCTTGAGCAAGTCACACTCTTTCAGCCTCAGAGACAGGCAAGGACAAACCCGCTCAAGAAATCTTGCCAAGAAAAGCCTGTATTAGGATTGCTGTAAGTTGAAAGGCACTTGAAAGCATACAATAACATCCCGATAAATGTCAATACAGTCACTTTTTATTTATTAATTAGAAACCCTTCCAACTGTGTTTCAATCGGTTATGTGCTATCTAGTTTTGGATCCTGAGAAACTTTGGATTTCTACTTGGTTCTTTACATATGAGAACATTGCAGCATCCCCATGACAAGTGGAGTGATATCAATTCTACTCATAATAAAGGAGGGAGAACTTGGCCATCTTTTCACCTCAACCATCTATCAACATCATCATTATTATCATCATCATCATTGATGATGATGGCAAATAATACTTTTGGCAATGAACGGAGGTTTGCAAGACTTTCTCTCATAAAAAGTGTATACAGGAGTATGCTTGAATTCACGTTATTGGAGACTCCCAGAGAAAATGGAGATTTCAAATGACACATATTTCTATAGTAATTTTGATGTTTATATTTATCACACTATATATTTTAATGCATAGCTGGACAATATTGGTTTCTATCAAATTAGCAAAATATGGGAGAAGATATAATAAATAACCAAATACATCACCCTGATGATGTAAAACAATCACAAATGAATTTGTGTTTGTCCTCTACCAAGTGGTATCACTGATTTTCAGCACTAAAGCAGAAATCTTTCTTCTGTTTATAAAACAGAACTATATCAATTGTCTATTTTCTCTAGGAGACAGATTCTGCAAATGATGAATTTTTCTGCCTGGCTACATTTTACAGTGAAAACACCTATTATTTCCTTTCAGACAAAGTGTCATTCAGACTTTACCTGTCATGCACATATAGAGTGCATTTGCTCACAGAGTGCATTTGACAGAAAACTATTTAAACATGATTCATTACTTCTGCAGATGTCCACCTAACATTCTCTTAAATCCCTATGTGCTTTTCCTGTTGCTTACTCAGAATGCAAACACACTCCCTTTTTAAATCTTTTTACTCCTTAATTGTTGAATCTCAGCAACAGCCATTTTTTTAGGCAATTTGCTTGCAATACTTGATTTATAACCCTGTAAGACAGGTGTATCACCATGGTTTTTGACAAAGTGCATATGTGACATCCTAAGAATTCATTTTTGGAGCACCAGCATTCATGATTAAATATTCAACCTTGTGCATTTCGTTCTTCTAACAGCATAAGCACTCTCAAAATGTGAGAACACTTTGCCTAAATGCCACTCTCTCATCATTTTTTCCTCAGTTTGCTCAGCAAACATTACAAAACACGGTAGCTGAGGCCATTTAAACCAATGACTGTAACAGCAATCCCTGAAAGTACATTCTTATCTCTGCTCTCAATTCTCTTGGGGAAGCTATGCTATGGGTCCATTTACAGTTGCTTTCTTTCATCCAGTAGATCCCGCAGTTCACAATCTGTATAAGCTCCTCCTGGTCTTTGTTAAGTCAACACTAGATATTGAGAGGATTTAATATTTGGTTTTGTGATTCAAGAGGTTTAAGATACAGCTTGATAACTGCTGCAAAACAGGAACTGTGCCACTCACTACCTCAGATTTTGCCAAAGCAAGATGATTTCAATTTTTCTTACAACTAGAGTACCTCTCAAAAGTAACATATGTCAGCACATGAGAATTCAAACTAATTGGAACATATCATCACACCAAGAGAGAACTCCACATTTCATTAAAAGCAATAGATGTCAACAGTAAGACTTGTAAGTTTCTTCAAGGGCTTAGCACATCTCTAATCCTATATTCTAAGCAACAGGTGCTTTTATACTGGATAAAAGGCTCTAAGACTAAACAACCAATCTTCCCCTATTCAGCATCATTTAGAATTCCATGCATGTATAGATTCAGAAGGGAGGAAAACTTCATTCTTTGTGCTTATGAGTGCCAAAAGCTATATTCTGATATTAAATTATTACCTTAGCATTCAACAATTACGTAAGGCCAAATAAGATCTCTTTCCCCAACATCTGACTGCTAAATTAAAGGCATATCTCAGTGCCCTGAATCCCCAGCAAATGTACCTATTGTTAAAAAGAAAACCAGTCAGTGATGTCAAAAAAGATGAGAAAAGCACATAAGGAAAAAGTTGAAAGAAGACAAACAAAATGTGTGCACATCTGAGAATTCTTCTTTATATTGCTCCCCAAAATAAATATTTTAAGTATCCACAAAAATGTTATAATGAGGTCTAAGAATGTCAACATTTTATCCAACTTAAGCCTGGCAAGTAAAACATCTGATTCAATACTCACAATCACTACTGCATCTCCCAAAAGGGAGAGAGAAAAGATTGACAAGTATGAACTAGAAGTATTTTCCTCTGCCTTTGATTTCATAGGATTTACTTTGAAGTAATGTGCAGCCATCCCTCCACATTTGACATTTGTGAACTTGATTATATGCAAGGTGCCCACTTGCCTCCTGCTTCCCATTCCCTTGCCTTTTGCTTGGGCACGTTTTCTTCCATTGACCTGGGCAAAAGGCAAGCGAATGGCAGGCGGCAGCCCCACGTGTGTGCCTTCTCCAGTCGTGTCACTGGCGCCTCCCATTCACTTGCCTACTGCCCAGGTACTTGGAAGGCAACACCCCCAGGCAAAACATCTGAACGGGAGAGGAAGCCCTGGAAGGGAACGAGAGGGGAGCACTCACATGGAAAGGTGGAGTTATTCCCCTTTTTTAAAAAAATAAAACTTTTCTGAGGGTTCTGCACCTGGAAACCTCACAAAAGTTGAGGGACCACTGTACTCCAACTAAAGTACAAAAAGAAGTAAGCAAACTCAGTTATGGGTACTGAAAATCGCAAACACATCATTTAATTCTGCACATACCATAAAAATGACTTCAAACTATGTCTTTTTAGGAAGAACTTCTTCAGCCAAACTTTGATGATTAGGGTCATCAGGTCTTAGCTCCTGGGCCCTCAGGAATCGCAGGCTGAAAGCCTTGCATTGAAAAGTATGAGTGTGTGTTTCTATGTGTATACATTTTCCTTTATTAGACTTTGTGTGTGTGTGTGTATGTGTGTGTTGAATTTGAATGACTGCACCAGGGCCTGCCTCCTTGTGACATCATCAGGGGGCATCCCTAGATTTTAGGTCTGAGGTCTGAAATCTTGGGGCCTGGGATAATAGAAACATCACAATCCTATTGGTGATGTACTGCAGATGATGCTTTCTTGGATCATTTGAGATCCATGTGTGCACTAGTGACTCCTTTTTGGTTATAGGCATGTCAGTGTATTTCTGTGACTTGGTACTTAATAGATGGCAAGCATGATTGGATCTTACGCGTCTTTGTTATACCATAAAGCCTTACACTCCCAAGAACAGAAAGACAATATTTTCTGTCTATTGTTCTATGGGTAGAAACTCCTGATGGTTCTTTAATAACATATGAGTTATATTTTACAGACGCCTTTCAATCATTTTTTTTTAACCAATTATCGGCTTATAGTCATGAATAAGCCCAGTCCATGATTACATCTTTGGAACTCTATGCATTCTCGCTCTTTTTCTTTCAACCCTTCTTTCAATATTTTCTACAAACAACTAGTTTAAAGGTTTATTGTCCTGCTAAGCATATGTCAGAATGTTACATTTTTTCATACTGTTTAGATAAGTGACTCCACAGGATAAACAACAAAATTACACATTTATTCAGCTCTCTGGCTTGCCTTGAAGCAGCAACTACAAATTACATTTGCTAGACCAGCATATACCACTGAGCATGTGGGAGAAAATTTAGCAAAAAGTGATTTATATTGTCCAAGTGAATTTTACTCACTGTTTTGTCTGTATTTGAAGTACTGCAGCCCAGTTTTATTCTAGAGGTGGCTAAAGAAGACGTTCTTAGAGGTACCAAGTTCCATCCAAAGCATATTGTGGCCTGGTCAATTTTTTTCCCTGTGATTCCTATTACTTGATCCAGCCTTCTCCTACCTCAACCAGTTACAAAGTAAGCAGACAAGTAAAGAAGTCAAAATATCACTTTCATCGGACAGGATTCAACAGTATACTTAGTCTGGAATCCACTGTTTCACTCATGGGTCTGGGGCTTTCTCTCTACCCTATCCCACAGCCTTATGTAGTTCCTACAATGTGCTGTAGCCCTCCATAGCATGTTTTTAGGGTGCACAGGGGTTGCAAGAGGGATTGAGCTTTTCCAGATGTTACAGGTAGAAGAAGTGGAAGGATGTGGTTGGACCTTAGTCACATATAGGTCTACCAGTACAAGCAGACATCTTAGTCTTTGTTTCCAAGGTATGTTTCTTAAGGCTATTACAAACCCTTAGGCAACTAATTGCTAAATCACTACGGATGCAGGCCTATGGACAGTTCTTTGGAAGTAGAGCCCTCCCTCCACATTTACAGGTTTAATCTTTGTAAATTTGATTATTTGTGAGGCACGTGCATGTGTTCCCTCCCTGTGCTTGGGCAAATGAGAGGGGTAGGGGGGCAAGCACAGGGAAGCAATGCACATTCATGCCTTCTTTCCTCACACTTGGGCAAAAGGGAAGGGTTTTGGGGGGGCACAGGAGAGAATGCACACATGTGCCTTCCTTCCCCACACTCAGGGAAAAGGGAAGGGTATGGGAGGGTGGAGCATGGTGTGTGTGCCTTTCTTTCCTGAGCTTGGGCACAAGAGAAGGGAACAGGAGGAGGGAATGAGAGGAGAAGCAGGATGGGAAGGCACGTGCATGCATTCCCTCCCTTGCTCAATTGGATAGGAGGAAGATATTTGCCCTTTTTTGACTTTTATAAGGGTCCTGCATCCTGAACCCTCATGAAAGTGAAAAGTAGAAACTGTAAATGTTATTGAGTTCAACGTGATTTACTTTTGAACAAACATGCAAAGGATTATACTGCTACAGGTTCAGATTTAATTTATTTCTACATTTATTAGCAAGGTATCCTTCAGGGCAATGCCCTGTAAAAATACCATATTACTGAAATACCTAGTAAACCTGCAAACAAATTTTGATGAGAAATATTGTGACTGATCATATCAAAAGCTGAATAATAACAGTAATTCATATAATTCTTTTTTTTTTAATTCTATTACGTGGACATTTTTAGGTATTCAGACAAAAAAAGAACAACACTGACTTGCTCTTCTTTTTAGATTAAGGCATAAAAATGTTACAGAAACAACATGTGAAGAAGACTGGTGAAGTGGCAAGGTGCCAGACCCGAAGTGTCACAGAAGCACTTGGGAGAACCATTTGGTATATGCAGAGTCAGTGTGACGGTAGGGAGAACCAACACTGTATAACATTCCACGGTTTCTTTGCCAATCCATGAGCTAGATTCCGGCTTGTTCAACAAATCAGACCTAAAATAAGCTATGGTTATATCTAAACACAACCTTTCTCAGCAATAACTACATTACAGCAGAAGGCAAAAATGACCAGAAGGGTATATACGGCAGACTCATTTAATATGCAATATATTGTAAACTGAGACTGAAATGGCAAAGGCATGCAAACAGTAGTCCATGGCAATTCAATTTAACCTCAGATGTATGCAAATAAGCAGTCTGACTATTTACAACAGAAGTAATTGACATAACCATGTTAATATGATTGCATTAAGCAAATTAACATCCGTAGCAGGCTAGGAAGCATGGCCTCTTTTAGCAGGCCAGACTTGCTGACACAACTGGCATATGGTTGAAGTAGCGGATAAACCTCTTATAATGGGAAGATGAAAAAATTTGCCTTGAATGTAATGCCTTTGTAAGAATCTAGAGCAGCAATTCCAGAAATTTATACTGATGGGTCTAGAATATGTAGTGACACCCATAAGTTCTTTCTGCTGATGTGTAAGAAATGTCAATTCAATAAGACACACTTTAATGATACTAATATCATAAAAGGAGGAGGCATTTGATTCTTTAGTATTCTCAACATGTACTGTACTAAAATGAAAGTCAATGAGACACAAAATGAGCATCTAAGTTGTCCTGTCTTCCTCTACTTTAGAAAGAGGCTTAATTCTTATAACAAGACATTGAATTTTTTCATACTGAAATCTAAAAAAAATTCTAAATTGATTAAAAAAAGAAATATACCCAAAGACACATATATACAAAACTTATCGTATTATTATATGCGAAATTTAAAGGTACAACTACTTTAAGATGGAAGGGAGGGGATAAAATCAGCTAGCACTAGATCTTTGTGATCTACTGTCCTGTCAATCTAAAATTTGATCTCTATTTTAGAATTAAAATGTACAAAAGAGATGCCTGATCTGCTTAGTTCCCAAGCTAACTAAGTTTCAGGGGTCTGTCAGAATGCAACAGTCACAAGCACATCAAAACAATGTTTTATTGATTGTACAATGATGTTAAACAGGATGAAACAATAAAACCAAAGGCAAAGTTAGGTCAAGTCCCTTTAGCTGATCAAAGCAGTCCTTTGTCATAGCTCCTGTTCACCAGGATCCTCATGATGAATCAAATACCACCCCAATGGACTGGTTTCCTACATGTGGAGTACGACTGACTTCACTCCTTAAGCTGAAACCAAAGAATATGACTCCCACCCCCACTCCCCGAAGTTTTAAATATCCTTTCTCTCCTGTTCTGGAAAATACCAACACTTTCTCAACATTCCTAACAAAGTAACAATTTCCCAGGCATTCTAAGATGGAAAAATGCTTATCTACCCCTACAGCATGAGCAGATCTTGCACAGCTTGCTAGAAAAACTCTAACTACTGAATGCCACATTATCATTATTATTTGCTATAGGCCTGCTTGATTAACCAATAAATACAAAGTGAGTACATTATGCATCCCATAGGCACACAAAACATGTACAGGATGAATGTGAGAGTTAACTATCACTCCTCACCAAATCTTTAAGAAATTCCAGGGGCCTACAGGATTCTTTGCAAAATGAAAACCTTTTCTAAAAGTGAGCCTACAACTACACAATTCGCCCTCAGGTGACCAGGCCATGTTACTAATCACATAGCAGAAGAAGCATCCCTAGCATTTAGCAGTTCCGACAGCATTTAACAGTACACGGAGGATTCTCATGGAGTGGGCAGGCAGAAACGGCATTCTTATCGAGCCTAAGAAACATCCTCAACTTGAACAGGAAGATCAACAAAGTACTAGGAACAAATGACAGCTCTACTAATACTTAAAATTCTCTGGCGCACTTGGCAACTACTGCTGGGTGTTCCATATTTTCGTAGTGTTATGAACTGTGCTTGTGTACACATTCTGGTCATTCCTCTGTGCTTCACAAGAATTTCCAACTACTGCAAATTACTATCCAACAAGTTTTAGTTATTTATTTTTTTAAAAAAAAAACAGGGTTTGGTCTGTCTGAACATAACAGAGACCAAATGCTGTGTAAAAATCTTGTTTTGTGAAGGTTTAGCATGAATTTATCTGTTCCACTTTCTACAGCGTTGCAGTTTGTTCTGTCCCATTCGTGTATCAACCAGTGAAGGTTCTTCAAAGTCCTCATTAATGTTCAAGACACAGACTGCAATGATGCAACAGGGACTCATGTGCACCAATCTCTTTCTTTGCATAATTCTAATCATATGCAGCCTTCAACGCCTGCGTAGCAAGGTTGGTTTGACCATTGGGCAGGTGAGGCAGTCACCTCGGGCAGCAGATTTTCAAAATCCTGAAAGGACAGCTTGCTGTTACATTATTTAAGTTGTTACTTCTACATTTTTACTGCCAGGTGCGGCGGGAGATGCTTGTGGGATTTTCTACTTTATAGGAAAAAATAATTTGCCCAACTCTGGATACTGTACACTTTGAGTTGGGGGAGGGTGCCACTTGTTTCTCTGTTGCACACAACAAAAATGTCTTGGGCCAGCCCTGCTCAGCAGGCTTTAGGATTATATTTTTTAAATGGAAAAGACACTTGCCAGTCTAAAACATACCCACACTGAGACCAATATACGCTGATGAATGAAGAAAAGAAGTGTTGCAATACGTTTGACCTTCAAATGTCAACATTTTCCTCCCAGAAAAAAGAAACAAACAAACAAACCAAAAAGCAAAAAAAAAACAACCAAAAACAAAAAACCCTCTTGCACATTTACACAGCCACCAAGTGCTGTAACTTTCCCTGGGGGGAAAGTTCTAAGCAAAGCGATCATATCAGCTGAAAGCTGGCAGGTGCCAACATTGTGCAGCTTCATGGAAATCAACTCAGCATAGCTGAACTCCAAATTGTGTCACTTCACATAACGTAGCTTCTATCCAAAATGGTTCCATTAGTTCTCACTCCACAGTACCCCTCCCCTCTTTTAATTTTTTTTATTGCATCCAACAAAAAGAATTGCAAACATCAACAAGACCAATAAGATAAATCTTTGTCACCATGGAAATGGAGAAGACTCTTTGTGATATTTGAGCCCAACGATAAATTATGAGCAGTTAATGTTAACTTCTTGACAAACAAGATTAATAAACTGGGCTTTACAGAATGTGTATGCTTATTTTTGAAGGTCACATATACTAAAAACTGAAGAAAATGATAATGGATAATTATTCAGAAGAAGGGGGTTACAGCAAAGGTCAAACTACTTATTATGTTAAAGCCCTTCCCACGTTTTCTTTGTGGTTTTGATTGGTTTTGTTTTCAGTTTTGGTTTTTGAGAAAAATGAAACTGCTATCCAGGCATTAAACAAGGTACTGGAACTAAAGCGCTTAGACCCCACTGTTATTATTGGGACAAAAGAGGGCTGTCTGCTTGGCCAGAGAAGCATTCACATCCCTGCTCTCCAGGCAGATTTTGGGTATAAAACCCCTTTGTTTTTGGAAGTGTTATGCAGTATCTCACTTGCTGAACGCCATGTTGTCGCTCTTTTTCCTGAATAAGTACTGTCCTTAGGCGCAAGTCTAAGCCATATCGCCTTTTTCTTTGCTGCTCTTTGGACTGGTACTTACTGCCAATTTCCTAAAACTCTGCTATCAACAACTGTCCTCCCTTTATCCTTCGGTTAGCCCTTGTGCAAGTGTATGAAAGCTTGGATCTTTGTGTGTGTGACTGAACTCTTTAGTAAAACACATTTCAGCTTAATTTGGAATCTCCGGCTGGTTCTTTCCTGCAAGACCTCATAAACACTGGTGGAAGATCTCATCAGGTTACCCCTCATCGCAGGCCTCCTAATTCAGCTAATTAATTTCCCATTGTCACGTGGAGATACTGGCATTGTGGGTGGACCCAAGTCACCCAGGTTTAGGGTAACAGTTTTGTCTGAAGGGAAGAACCTGGGTAGTCAACATACCTCAACATACCAATCTTGAATGATCTAAGCAGGGTCTGGATGGCAGACCAACAGGTAATGATTCCTGTTTGAAGCCCAGGAGAGCTATTACCTGTTAGAGATGACATTAGAGGGCTAGATGGACTGAATGTTTGACTCACTAGAAAGCAGCTTCATACTTGGCAGCCTTGGTAGCTACATATAGTCCCCAACCTGCTTATCCACTGACAAAATTTCTTACCAACTGTCTGAACTGCTGACTCAGGCTCTTCCCATCTTAGAACAGTGCTACTCATCACTGCTGGCCCCAATCACCAACATCTGATTTTCATACTGCTCCTCTGCTCCCTGCTTTGGCAGACCAAGCTACACGCTGTTGAGCATGCAGAGACATAATGCATTCTTTATTTAAAAGTAAAACAGAACTTTGTGCAGCTTGTCTTCCCCAATTACACAGCTAAGTGGAGATGGAACCAATTTAAAAGGGCTGGATAAGCTAAACCCACAATAGCATTAAAATTCTGAGACACAATTAGTTAATCTTGTCTCATCGATCAAGCAGCGGACAGGAAATCCAGTGTTCGGATTTACGGCTCTTTGGAGGAGGGAAAGCTTATTTGAAAGGAGAGAAGCTATTCCGATGAGGAAAAGGTTACAATGGGATTAAGTAACAAGCCAGCAACAGCTAAAAGGGTCTAGTGACTGCCTAAAGACATACAGAGGGACCACAGCTGAAATATCTTAAATTTAAGCTACCTGATTACACCTGTCATTTTAAAGCCCTGCTTCTATTTTTAGGTTTTGATCCCATGTATAGTTGCTCAAAATTAGTTCCTATACAATCAAAGGAATTTCTTCAAGATGAAATTTAAAATTCTTTGTCAAACCCACTGAAATCCTTACTGTATCTCATTTTCATTAAATAAAAATTATTATTTTAAATTATAATATATTCACCTTTCATTTTAAATCCCTACTCCCATTTTTAGGTTTTGATCCCATGTATTGTTCCAAATTATTTCTTCAAGATGAAATTTAAAGTCCCTTTGTCAAAGTCACTAAAATCCTTTTTGCATCTCATTCTCCTTAAATTAAAAAAAATGTTAAATTGTAATATGTTCTTTTATCATTTGGTAAGTTCTTTAAAAGTCAAGAGAAAATACCTATCAACATATGCAGGTATTTTCCAAATCCAGCAACTAGCCCTGGGGTGGCGATGAGCACTCCTCTATATCTTGTTGAATTAGTGCTGAGAAATATAATGGAGCTTCAAAGGAAGGGGGTGGGGGTGGGGAGACCAGGACTTTCTTAATATTTTAGATTACACCAATCTTGATTATAAATCTTACTGAAACTGTTCTCACTGTGCATTGTAATTGTGATTATAAATTGGAGTTCTTTAAATAAAGGGATGGGATATAAATCTTGCCCATAAATAATGCTGTTATGCCACATTGAACATACTCAATCTGATTTTGGAAGTTAAAACAGTTTCAGGCCAAGTTCTTACAATAGATGGAAAACCACCAGAGTATACCAAGGATCTCCAGGGGCTGATTCACACTACACAAATATAGCACTGTTATTCCACAATAACTGCCATGGTTCCATGCTATGGAATCCTGGAGATTGTAATTTGATGAGGCACTGGCTGAAAATTCTAAATACCTTCCAACTACAAATTCCAGAATTCTATAGGACAGAACCGTGGCAGTTAAACAGGAATAATAGTGCTATAATTCTGGAGTGTGAACAGGCTCCAGGTAGAGCTATGAAAGAATCCTGCTTAAACCTTGGTGCTGGCAGCCAGAATTTATAACACTGGACTAAACGTCTGGACTCAATGAAAGAATTCTTCCTAAGTTTCTATGTTAACAAGAACATTATTTGGGTTTGTTAGCAACTAAACTTTATTGTAAGTTTTAAACTATAACAATAAAAGCTATTCTGAAACCCAGGAATCTTGAATATAAAGATGAATAGAATAACCTTTGTAAGAGCACCAGTACAGAAGTAGTTGACAATGAATCAAATGAAACCGAAACACATTCAGCCCGTAAAAGAAACTGACATTTTACAAGAACCATTCTGACGACATTGTCACTCGCACAAATGGCAATTTTGAAAGCAAAAGGAAGGAAGGAAAGCTTAGGCTTCCCTGATCGTGTGCAGCCATCACTGCTGGGAGGGGAGGAGGCCACCAATGGGTAGATGGTGTGGGTGGCGCCAGGTTGCACCACGTGACGGAGTGGGAAAAGGCCTATATTATCCTGGTCTGTCCCATACATGGTTCTCTTTGGCCGCATCCAAATTATTAAATGCAAAATATCAGAAACAGAAAGGGTACCATGAGTGTGCACATGTGTACGTACCTTCAAGCTGCCTGTTGACTTATGGTGACTCCATAAATTTCATAGGGTTTTCTTAGGTAAGTACCTATTTGTTATTAGAGATCTGGGATCTCACTAATACAGCAGATTTGTGATTATATTTAAAGACAGATATTTACAATAAAACACTATGCATATATTCTCAGACGCAAGTCACATCATGTTTATTCAAATTTATTCCCGGTAAGTATCTTCTCATTTACTTGTGACTTATCCACACTGAATTTTCGTATGTGGAAACATATATAGGACTTTTATATTAAGTTGTTTGAAATGGTGGAAGAAGACTCTCTTGGCATAACATAATCTTTAATATACAAAATTCCTTAATTCCACAGGAAAAAAAAAAGAAGATATAATCAGTCTGAACTCATGATCAGACTCAAAACCACGGATGTACTAATCCCGTATATAAAGTAATAGAAAGGTAGCATTTCTCTTCATTAGTGTAAGTTAATGCAAGTTATGATCTCTTATTTCCTCACTGATAAACTTAAATAGCCACAGAATTAATGTATGGGTTTCACAGATAACAGGTTTTGATTTAATGCTATTTGAATTATTTCTACTTTGCATGCTTTAGTCACATTAACTCAGAGCAAGGCCTATAATCTAATAAACTCAATCAATACGGCTGACGCAATTGCTGTGCACAACCTGCCTGTCATACCAGATAAGCCATTTCACTAGAAAGAAGCTAAAGAATCAGCCAAGTGTTGAAGGGGTTGCTACAGCAAATCCCAGAAGGGCAATGCTAAAGGCCAGCTGAACAATAGATCATGAATATACTTTGGCATGAGAGTAGACGTATTTTTGCTACTCAAATAATAATTCTCAGCCTTATGGAAAGAAAAGCACCTAACTGGATAAACTGATTCAATGCACTCTAGTGATTCTTGAACTAAAAATAAAGTTAAAACTACCAATTTTTGTGAGGATACTCCCTCTAAAGGAATAGACATGATAAAACATAAAAACAGACCTGGTAAAACATGGATAAATGTTTTATGTTACTGGTGGCCAAATTAAATACTGATAGGATTAAACAGAGACAAGAGGAACAGACAAGTGTTTAAACTGATTCTTGTGTTCCATAAATGTACATTGCTTGTAGGGTGGAGACCAAAGTTTGAATCTCTGCTCAACCATGAAACCCACTGGATGACCTTGAACAAGTCACACACTCTCAGCCTAATAAGAAGGCAAGGGCAAACCGCTGAAGAAATCTTGCCAAGAAAACCCTGTAAAAGGATTGCCTTAAATTGAATTCAACTCAGGCAAGTAACAACAACAGGTGTTTAGTTGTTTTGACTGCAATGTTCCTTTAACTGTGCAAGTAAGGAGCTATTTCATCAGTTTAACGCATTCACAGTGGTAGAGGAAATGTAGAGCCACAGTGGTATAGTGGTTTAAGCACTAGACTACAACCCTGGATAACAAGTACAATTCCCTGCTGGGCCATGGAAGGCCACTGCATGACCATGAGTCCATTACACACTCTCAGTCCTGGGGACATGATAGGTTTGCCTTAGGGTCATCATAAGTTGGAAACTACCTGAAGGCTCACAACAACAACAAGAGGAAACCTACACTGCACACATATGATCGCAGAATCAAAAGCATTTATTTATCAAGAACTGGCTGCCACAGACTGTTCTGCAAGGACAGTGTTGGACTCTTTTGACAAACCTGGACGGGTACTGGTTTGGGGAAAAGGGCTGTTGGGATGCAGAAAAGACAGTGAGCAGATGGGTGCTGAAGAAAAAGATCAGACAGATGACTAAGGGAAAGGTCAGCGGTTGACCATGAGGCCGAAGTAAGATATAGATCACGCTACAGAAAAAAGTATTCTGAGTCAAGGAACAATTGAAAAGCTGCCAAGTTATTGAGCTCTTACAAATCTCAAAGAGAGAAAAGCAAATCAAGCATTACCAGAGTATTATGACCCTATCATTCACTAATAAGGTCTTTCTACTAATAAAAACAACAACCTGAAATGCAAGGAAAAGGTTCAACATGAAAAGTTTTTACATGGCACTTGCTTGGTAATTTTCCATTCTGAGTTAACAACTGCTGATTCATGATTGGCTAACATACCCCCAGTATCATCCTACGATTTGTCATTATATGTTGTTGCTAGGTAGATTTTCCAAAACTACTACAAATGGTAAGCTTTATGTTTGCTGCTGTAGCAGACTGCTCAGACTGAATAATGACATCTTGACTGGCACTGTGTTGTTGTTAATTGAATTATGGTCTTCAATTCATTATCCTTTCATTCTTGAATCCAAAACTAAGCAAGTTTCTCCTGTACAGCTAAGACAGTAGAGATTAGAACATTAGCTATTCACCATTCTAGGTGGCAAATAAAAACTGTAATAGTATTTTGTTCATAAGTATTTTAGAAACAGTAGCAAATACATCAATATATTTAATATATTAATGTTTGTTTAAATAAACACATTTCATTTCATGAAATTACGCCTTCTGATTTTCAATTATTATGCTCATTATCCTAATTCACATTTTTCCCAAAAAATATAACATCACCGTCGCACCATCCTTACCACTATGTCACATTCACAGAATACACTTACTAACGATGAAAAGGACACAATGGCTATGCAGTCAATACAATTTTAACTTCTTATCCTATGATACTTCCTGTGTTTATGTCTGGGTACCACAAACAGGAATTCAGGGACTTGGATTCTAGTCACGCATATAAGCAGACTATTATCTGATCCTGGTCACTGAAACAATAGGACAAGAAAAGGTTATTTAAAAAGAAATTGGAAGAGAGAGGAATCATAAGTCCTTCAGGTACTGATTTATATCCATTATATCCCAGAATGTATATTTATCAGACTAAAACACAGTGCAAAATAAAAGCTGGACTAACATAGGCTGAGGCTGTGAACAACAGATTCTGCTAATAATTTTTATAGCATTTAAAACTAAAGTGTATACACTCACAACAAGACTACACAGTGACTAAGGATGACAGATTATTCTCAGGGAATGGTTCAGTGCCATTACCTGGGTTCTACATTTGGCAGCAATCAAAATCCAGGTTTCCACGGTCCAACCTTGGGCACATAATCCACACTGATTGCCATGAATACACAACATACAGAAGAATGCAATCCCTGTACAATGATAATTTTAGGTATGTGAGTGTAGATGGTGCTTTTCGCTTTGTTTCCTTAAATTCATTTCTAAACAAAACAAGTCTAACATTTCAGCAAAGTCTTATAAAACTGCTAAAACAAGTCCTAGGACTCTTTTCATTCTATATAACCCTTTAATCCAAAACACACCAAATTGGGCTTGAACCTCAATGAAATCAATAGGGCTCACTTTAAAGTATATTAATCACACATCTCTAGAATTGCAACCTAAAGTTACTATTGCACTAGAATCTCAAGAAGGGTTTGTTTCTCAATTTGCATTGTAAAATCTTAAGCCGCATATGATGCCACATTCATGGCTCTCCAACTTATTAGACTGTGAGAACAGACTGAGTCCTGCCACAGTAAGCCACTGTAGAAAATGGATAAGGACTGAATTTACAAATCAGCAGAAGCTGGACATGTGCTGGCTAGAAGAGATAGGTCTTCAGGCAAAGATATACATCAGATTAAACCAAAAGTAGTCCCAGCTCTGGAAGGAATTTTCCATTCACAAAATGGCTCAGTGAATTGATAGTAGGCCAGGAGCACTGTAACTGCTGAAGAACTCAGAGACGACTCTAGATGGCATGAATATTTAGTAAAACCACACCTCGTATTCTGTACAAGAGACTGGCGTACTTCATCAGACTTGGGACAAAAGAAAGCTTTGGTCATTAACTTTGTGGCCTCGTTAGGCTTCTCAAACCACCAGTGGACGTCAGAACAACTAAACATATATACTGTCCATTCCTCTACACCTGAGATAAATTAAGAGCTAAACCTATCAGGGAGAAGACAGGCATGTTCAAACCATTTCCCTTAAAGCAGGCACACAATTTTTCCTTAGCTGTTCTATAGAATCCAAGATATTTGTGTCCAGGAATGTCAGGTTTTCACACCACTCATGCTACAATGCTGGCCTTCTGAGAAAACACAACTCTTCTACCTGCTCACATATCTATTACTATGTCATTTGTTGGTGGGACAAGTTTCATCTGAGTGCTGTGTGTCCTGCCTGACTAACGCCCATACAACAAATGTACGTTACTCACTGTACAAATCTACCATGCAACAATCTTATCAATGGTTGGACCACATAAATCATACACACAGAAACTATTCTGGCAGATTATGGATGAGGACATTAGCAGGTTACTCTCACTTCCTGCATCACTGCTCACTAGAATTCCTGATTATGTGAAGACCCCTCTTATTTAGGAGAGACTAATTTTTCAGAGTATATCTCTCCACATATGGAGAACAACAACAGAGGAGAGGGAGGCTAGGGCATTGTCCTCCTCATCTGTTTACTTTAAAATCACTGCTATAATACGTGAAGAGAATTAGAGTCAGTTCAACACATAAATATTTGTTTTCATGTAATCCTTAAAAATGTGAAGAGGGAGTTGTCTGATATTTTTAGACAAACACCAGCTCACTCAACTGTCAAATCAATTTTATCGGAGTGCTGAGTGCACACAATTACATTCATGGCATATATTCATAGAGTATCTGATATACTTACCTAAGCACCTGTAGGGAACGACAATGTGAGGGTGACTCCTGCATTGTTTCCATCCCCGTTTGCACCAATTCTGGATTGTAACAGGCTGGTTGGCTTCCACCACATTGGTAATTTGCAGTTCAGGGTAAACCTGTTATTCAAAACACAAAGAATGCAATGAAATGATATAAAGATACACTAAATACTGTAATTACGTGTGTCTCTGAAATCTTGCTAATGTTCCAACATACACCAACTGATTGCTTACAATACTTGCCAAAATCCTACATTTCTTCAGAATAACATAAATATTTGCTAGTGGAGCAATATTACATGATGCTTATACTGAATACCACTGTAGTGGAATCTACATGGATCAATGGTCAATGTTCATGGCCTATAACCCAATCTGCAAATGCAATGTGCAAGAGATAATGAACGTTCAAGACCTACTCTGTGTACTTTAATGTGACACTGCATTTGCAAAAGTCTATATGCTAGCTCCAGTTATGCTACCATCAGTTAGCTACAACCGTTATGCATTGTCCAAAAAGTCATTCTGCATAAGCAGCACACTTTATGCTTCCGCATGTCACTAACAGGATTCCAGCCATTGTAAACCAAGAGTTCTTAGGAGCTTTGATTGAGGGGGCCCTTCTCCATTCTCCAAACATCAGAAAACTACTCTGGCAGTTCAACTAGAGTAGCTGTTTCAAGAATGATCAATCACAGACCACACTTCTTCCACACTCCTTTTTAAATGCAGGGACCACCATGTCTCAAGTCCAACAAACACAACTGCAACAGCAATCATATCAATTCCACCTTCTTCATTATCAAAAGTAGTTTGTTTTCACTTATCTCTCACTCAAAACACATAAAATTAGCAAAGAGGCAATAGAAACACTCTTATATTCACCCCATCTACTGTTCAAAGCAAGGTTCTCAAGCAGGTCTGGCACACAGGAATGTACAAACTACATTCAGTGGAGAGGATCCTATATCTCATATGAACAGCCATATGAGCATAAAAACCTAGTAGGAGAGGGGAGCAGTGGTTCTCCATGCTGGTTCTTAGATTATCTCTCATACTTGGCTTATTGGACTACAGAGGTGAAGTCATGAGATAGCCACAAGAACTGGTGCCACATGAAAAACAGTTGTCTACCCCCAGACACATTGCAAGCATAAGGCAGGGAGGTTTGTTTTGACAATGTACACTATATACGATCAATCTGCTTTGCTGAGTAATTTTAAAGGACAAAATACTTCCTGTAAAAATATTCCACAGATTCCACAAGATGTCTTCCTACATGTTGGTTTGTCTTCGGACTGTATAAATCTTTCGTCTTTTGCCAAGAACTGTTCTCTTAGTTCTACACCGTCCAACTGTATTGCATTTGAATATCTGGAACATGTTGCTGGAGACAATATAGCTCTTGAGAGGAGTGGCTGTGGAAGTATTCTAGAGTTTCATGTGCTACTCTGCAGAACTTTGCCTCAGAAGAACTAAAGAAGTTGGTGTTAGCTGCAAATCCCTAAACTGCTTAGACTCCACGCACTGAAAATCATCTTCCCCTACTTAATTTCTAAACAGAGACATAACTATTTCAATTTTTTCAAGTTATGCTTTCTTTCCAGTCCCTCATTTACTACTCATTTTCCAAACAGAATAATGTGCCATCAGTTGTGCAGATACATCCACTGATGTAAGACACTGGCATTCAAACATTTTTACTGCCATCCCCTGTAAAGAACTGATACAGAAGCTTACGTATGTGTACCACTTCATATACATATGGTTCCTAGCTCGGATATTTGATTTTGGCTTTTAGAATTTGAACTGTATACTTTTAAACATGTCATTTAAAAAAGCCACTAACTGAAAACTAATATAAATTTGTTTGTAAATACCCGTAAATACCTCCTGCTGTCATCTCCAACCAGTGACCAGAGATATAATGTTATTTAAACAATGCTATGTAGAACTGAGCTGTGCTAAGCTGTTGCATGAAGCTGACCTGAGCTTTGCAGGCACAAAATGATTTGCACTGATGCTTGCTTCTAAGTAGTTATGCACAGGAATGACTTGTGCTTTTAACAAGAGTCCTCTGTGTGTGCGTGAATTTCCTAGCCTTGCCTTAAAAGCACTAATCACCCTGAAGTAATTTTTATCCTTTCACAATCAATTAACACAAATGTATGGTTGAGGAACTGATTCCATTCCAAATTAGGGCCATAGCACACTATACAGAAATGACCTCATTTTTGCACGTGATTCCCACCATAGCCATAAGATATAAAGCTGACTACTTATAGCATCTGCTCAACACAGTATAAAAACAGAGAACTGATAGGTCAAATTTGCAACGTAAAGGGCTTTAAAAGACACACTGTCCTAAACAGACTGAGGCAAAATTATATGAAAAACAAACTTCTTCCATAACTACCTACCCAAACAGTATGATTTTCCACATAAGCACTACTCCAAGTTCTTTCATTGAATGAAATGAATTAAATGACTGGAAGGGGAAATGGCATACCAGTTATAAGAGCCAGAATGGTGTAGTGGTTTGAACGTTGGACTACAGCCCTGGAGATCAAGGTTCGATTCTCCACTTGTCCATGGAAACCCATTCAGTGCATTTGGGCACATCACACACTCTCAGCCACAGAGAACACTTTGATAGGTTTGCCTTAGGGTCTCCATAAGTCAGAAATGATTTGAATGCACATAACAACAACTATCCCAGTTGTGGATCCGTTTTCCCAATGCAAGTATAGCTGGCAACATTATTGTTGTCCTCTCGGGGCATGAAAGCCTCTCTCTTCAATTGAGGCTTTAAGAATAATTAATGTAGCCTACAAATCTGTTTTACAGTATGTGGCCTAAATTCAACTGTCAGCCCCAGTAAAAGGAAATTCTCTAATCTATGGAACCAAGTTTCCAAGTTCCCATTGACTCAATGGGTCTAACTTTGGAGTTCTGCAAGATCTAGCCTCTTGTTTTACTTTATGGTGCTTTTATGTTCTATTTGTATGTGTTTTAATATTTATCGCCAACCGCCCGGGGCAGCATACATATGCTTGTACAGTTGGCCTTCCATATTTGCTAAGGTTGGGGTGCAGGACCCTTACAAAAGTGGAAAAATTGCAAATATCAAAATGTGTACGTCTGTGGGAAGGGGCTGAGGCATGGTGGGGAGAACAGGCACCCAGGGCCCAAATCACCTTAGAGAAAGGAGAAGGAAAGGTGGTGGGTTTGGCATGGTGGACCTATACTTCCTCTCTCATCCTTCTTTGTGTGTGAGGGGGCATTGGGAGTGGGTTTGTTGTGCTGAGAAATTGGGCTGTGAGCTGTCCTTAGCTGTCCAGGCAGTGGCTGGTGGAGAAGGAGGACCAGAGGCAGGTTTTTAAAAGGGTGTACGGTCTGACTGGAGCTGCTGAAACGGAAGGTTCCTCTGGAAAAACAGCACCAGAGGTTGGGGAGTGGGGGCAGGGGTTGGAGAAACTTGGAAATAACCAGATCTATCAAAGTGAAACTCACAAATGTGGAAACCCAACTACAGATCAAAAGGGAAAGCTTGAACAATTTAATATTGCATCTTAATGTACTGCATTGTGTTTTATCTATTCTATTTTGCTCCTTTTTTTTTCTACCGGTCATTGAGTGAAACAGACAGACAGACAAACAGAAGCTTGAACAACTTGCCTCAGAATGAATATTTTTGCTAGGCTCTCTGCAACAGCTCTAAGGTCTGCCCTAAATTCAAGCTTGGTATTTGTGTGTGCATGTGTGTGTGTGTATTCAAGTTGCCTGCTAACTTATGACACCCCCATAATTTGGTCGGGTTTAATTAATCCATAGAGACAGCATGATCTTGTTTATTTGGAATATAACTCATCTCTTCAGTTCTGAATAGCTTTTGTTGGTTAAAACGTGCGTTCTCACAGAGATGAAACAACTTAAGCGCATGGTTAAGAGCTGCCTTTGTCTACAAGAGAAGGAGAAGTGCTTGGAACATTACCTACGTGAAAACAATTCCCTATAGACTATTCATACAGTGCTTCTAGCACTCCTCATTTATATTAGCACGAATCAGACATGCGTATGAGGCAACACTGCTGAAACACAGAGTCCTGTGGCAGCAGGTTTTAATTCTAAACAAGAAGGTTTAAACTGTCAGATTTAAAAGCTGTGGAATATCCCTGAGACAACACAGCACATACTCCACTACCTCTTGAGCCTTGGCAATTCTTTTGCCATGCATCTGCAGAGGGTGTGTTAGCATTCTCTTCAACACTTGGAATCATAAGACAGACAACTGGCTTGTCATAGGCAAATGCAGACATAATAGTTTCAGTTCTCACCTTGTAATTCAGGGAGAAGTTTTGGGGAGTACAGTGTAAGGCCTATTCTCTATCTTGTGCGCAATTTCTCCTGCTTAATATCGGCGCCAGTGTTAATCACTGCTACACCCAACATGTGAGGGGCAGAGAGAAGTTACAGACAAAAAGGAAGTCAATGTCTCACGCTCTCTCAAAGAGAAAACTCCCCAAAGTATTATGGTAGATGAAAGAGAACTGACATGACTGAGTGGGGACAGGCTACAACATATGCAGGCGAGGGAGTGGAGCTTATTGCCAAAAGGCAGCATGGCTCTAGATATTTTTGATGATGGGATGAGTAGGTGCAGTATGACCCATACGTGTGAGTCACAGAAACCATGAAGAAGAATGAGAACATGATGACAAAGCCCATTCCGTCAAAGTGTTGGAGGAATGGGAAAGGAGTGCTAGTATGGTGTAGTGGTTTGAATGCTGAACTAGGAATCTGGGAGACCAGGGTTCAAATTCCCACTCAGCTACAGAAAGCCTCTAGGTCACCTTGGGCAAGTCATACGCTCTCATTCTTAGAGGGTAACAGCAAACCCCCTCTGAACCAATCTTGCCAAGAAAACCTTCAAGTTTCAGAAACAACTTGAAGAAACACAACAACAAACAAAGTGATTGAATGATTGTTGAAATGCTGAAATCAAAATAAAATAAGAACATGAACCAACTGAAAGATGGCAGCATCTGGCACAATCAGAGGTCAAACCTACAGGAAATCATCTTTACTAATATCTCCCACTGAATGTATTATTAAACTTGTGTAACTTGTGCTTCCACTACTTTCCATTCTTACGTGGGCCAAGCATTTCTTCACAAAGCCACTTTTAAAAACTGGATCTTTTTATTATTGACCTTGACTTTTTTTTGGCTCTGGCTGTCCGAATTACCTGATGCATTATGAGATTACACTGTTTTGCTGTTTCTGTGGCTTCAGTCATCTCACCCATTTCTATTTAACCCATTAATGCAGCTGAAGAGTGTGCATTTCCTCATTTCTGAGTAGAAGTCTTGACTTGCACATTGAAGGTGCTCCCAGAGACAAGGCTTGTATTATTTACTGCTAAAAGATATTGTGTAGCTATTCTGTTTTTTGTTTGTTCCCTAATAGATTTTTCTGGATTGAAAAAAAAAAAGACAAAAGAAACAAATGAACCATAGAAGGGCTGCAAACTGAAGCCTACGATGCCTAGCCCTTTCATATACTTCAATGAAAGAGACAGTGCAATTCTACAGCACAACCTGAATCTAGAAGAGGGATGGGAACTGTGCAGCTTGCAGCAAACGCATGATCCAGTATGGATGACCATTGACCCTGCAAAGCCCCTAGCACCCCCAAAAAGCTGGCAAACTCCACATTTTTCAGTTCAAATACCACTTCCTGCCACACACAATCCATTTTTTAAAAAACCTTACAGTGCTGTTTCAGGATGCCATCACAGAAAAACCCAAAAAGCTGCCCCTCTCCTAAAAAAGTCCCAAAGCACCTGAGAACTACCTGTGGCCCTCCAGACTTCCAAAGGGGGTCAAAATCAGATGGCAGGATTCTCCAGGCACTGAAGCATGCCCTCTCCTGTTTAGAAGCAAAGCAAACTTCAATTTCCACATATTTTTTTTCTCATTTAAGTACGTTAAATTCATTACTCACCCAGTTTTAAAGGCTACATGACAAGTTTTTCCCCATGTAAAAATATTGTCCAGCAGGACCCTTAGAAGTAACAAGGAAACTCTCCAGAGTCACCGAGAAGAATCAATATGGCAAGCAAACCCACAGAGGAAGAATGGTGTGAAAATGCCATCATAGGTGTTTTACACAACAGCTGCTTGATTGTCTCAATTTCTACTGCTACTTGCCTAAACTTCTTGGCTTCTTGCTTGATTCCTGCGGTTTTTTACTATTGATTTATTTACTTGTGGAACAACTGTTGCACTCTACCTTACTGCTACCCTCACTTAGACTAAATCGAGAGCAGACAAATGATCAAGTACTACTGCAAGGGTCAAAGGTGATTGGAAGCATTCCAGGGAAAGACCTAAGAGAACTGCAAAGACTCACAATTTAATGGACTTGGTATGGTAAAAATAACAGCTTCCCATTTTTACAGTCACATCAACCTCTATTATCTTAACTGTTCCTTCAATTTCTTGAATTCTGAAAAATCTTCCCCTCCATCCTTTTTCCCAGTTTGAGACCTTATCAAAGTTCCAGAAACAGGATAGCAGGATATAAAAAACACACACACATGCTTTCACTTTCTCAGCTTTTCACAATTTTATGGAAGTGACTCATAATTCTTATGAACTTGTTGTTAATCATTTTTACCACGTAAGCTAACTGGCAAGCCAAGCTGCTAAAAGAAGCCCTTTTAGGAAATGTGTACTGGAATTACAATACAAATCACAAATACTGTACAAACTCTTCAGTGAAAGAAATCTTGAAGAGGGTTCATGTAGGCTCTGCAGGAAAAATATTCCACAGATAAGCAGAGAAACAATAGCAGAAATACCATCTGTCATTTTTTCCCTCATGCATGACCAAAAACAATATGCATTTCACAGACTTCACATTTCTTCAGAAGGATAAATTGATTCAGGCAACCTTTTTTTAATTACTGCATGACCATGTTTATATGAAGAACCATTAGCTAAACCTAGATATCAATGCAACACTTTGGCCATTTCTGCATGGGGCAAGGGAATCGCCCCGTGACGCTACTTACCGGACTTTAAGGCTCCCCGGTCCGGTCCATGCCGCTCCGGAGCAGTGCGTGCTCGTCGCTCCGCACTGCTCCAGCGTCGAAAATGGCGGCTTCTGGGTTGGTCGAGGGTCTCGACCAACTGCTGAAGCTCACCAGCCTAAAGCCTGCCCCCGGCAGATCGCAGGCTCACACCAATGCAAGCCTGCAAATCTGCATAAAGGAGCAGGCTCGCAGTGGCGTGCTCCGTGCTTTTGAAAGACCAGTTTTTAGCACGCTGGACAACCACTTTGGGTCGTTCCGGAGTGGGCTGGGGTGCGGATCTATGTTAAGTAGGTCCAACCCAGTCCACTCCTAGGTGCAGACGTCCTCCCTGTTTTAAAAACGCCGTGTGGAAATGGCCTTTGAGACAGCCCTCAGAATTTTCTAGGGCTATATCTTTATTAATCCTAACAACTGCCTACATAACTATAGCAATCTCTGTTTGATGCTTAGTACACTAATAATTTTCTTTTCAGAAGCACATCTATGCATGCATGATAAGGCGGAGTGGAGAAAAGGATTCTAATAAGCCCAGGACAGGAATCACAGTAAGTTTCAATACCATCACAGAACTAAAAGGAACCACAAGAGCCATGTGATCCAACCCCCCCCCCCACAGCAGTACAGGAATAACAACTACAGATGTCCATCCAACCTCTGCCTAAAAAAACTCCAAAGATGGGGAATCCCCCATCCTCAGAAAAAGTCTATTCCACTGTTGAGCAGCTCATACAATAAAGAAGTTCCTTCTAATATTTAGGTAGAATTCTCTTTTTTTGTAATTTGAATCAATTAACTCATGTTCTAGTCTCTAGAGCAGCAGCAAACATCACATCCTTTCCAGTATTTAAAGATGGCTATCATACCACTTCTCATTCTTCTCTTCTCCAAGCTAAATATACCTAGCTCCCTCAGTCACTCCTCATAAGGCTTGGTTTCCAGACCTCTGACCATCTTGCTCACCCTTCTCTGGACATGTTCCAGCTTGCTGATATCCTCCGTGAAATGTGGTGCCAGAACTGAACACAGCATACAATGTGACCAAAGCAGAATAGATTGGGCACTACTACTTCCCTTAATCTAGGCACTATACACCATTAATACAGCCAGGAATTGCACTGGCCTTTTTGGCTGCGGTGTCACACTGTTGATTCATGCTTTGCATGTAGTCTATGAAGACTCCTAGACCATTCCCACAGGTACTGCTGTCAAGCCAGGGGCACCCATAGTTATGTATTTCATTTTTCTACCTGTTGAATTATGGCAATACCATGATTTTCACAAGGTTTGGTTAGGCAAGAAAACATTCTTACATCTATCCCTGTTGAAATTTGTTCTGCTAATATTGGACCAGCTTTCCACTTTGCCAAGGGCATGTTGAATCCTGATCCCATCCTCTGTGGTATTAGCAATCCCTCCTAATTTAGTGTCATTTGCAAATCTGATAACCATGCCTTCTTATGTATCATCCAAGCCATTTATAAACTCTCCTTAGCTATTTTTGCTCTATTTGTAACTCAAAGAACTTTAATTCCATGCTGGTTGGAAGATGGCCATATAAGCTCTTTCTACTCTGGTCTCCACAGCTCTCTACAACTGAGTCATATTCCCAGATTCATTTCTTTCTTAATTTTGAAATTTCATAAATAACAGCAACATGCAAATCACATGAAAAGTGCATCATATGATTAGTGGAAAAATCTTCATGATGAGTCTGTATTGAAACAGCCAGAAGTCTGGGAAAACTGCTCCGAATAACTTCATGACACATTTTTCATGTAATTATTCATATGTGAATGCAGCCATAGTCACTTGGCAATTACTTATATATTCCAGTGTTATTGTAAAAGCATGGTTCCAAATTTATTACAATATGACAAAAATCACCAGTCCATTATAAAGCAGTTTTGTAGAACAGGATTGCCAATAACAAAGTAGTTGCCCAATCTTTATCTTCACTAGAAATGGCTACTGTAAGAATTTTGTAATTTTAGTAAGTACTCAATACTCTGCTTCAGCAACCCTACACCTATAGTCAGTCCCAATCTTCAATGACCAATTAACTTATTTGGATTTAATATGAGGAGGTCAATGTTGATTTAGGCCATTTCAGCACTAGACAGTTACAATGCTATGATTCCACTTTCAACATCCTATGGAATAACAAGCCCCTCCTGAAACTGCAAACCCCAGGATTCCATAGGATGTTGAAAGTGGAATCATAGTGCTCTAACAGTCTAGTGTGGAAATGGTCTTAAATAGAGACACTAGAAGGAAACTAACCTAACAAAGGCCGTACTGAGGAGAGGCTTAAGGATGAACAATACTCTGCTCAACAAAGCATTTGTGCTTAAGCTGTGATATAGACAAAGAGCTCCTTAAGACCCCTCACCTTAGCATGAACATCAAAGCTATAGAAAGTGATGCCTAGTCTGCACATGCAGCAGAATGAGACAGTTGGGTCTGATGTGAAAAAATGGCCTGAATGAAGCTGAGGAGGGGCAATGTTTCTGAGCTCTTCTTATTTTTTAAAAAGGATCTCCCTGCAAGCATAACAACTAATAAGAGTAGGAAGAGGCTTATGGATCCTCTCTTCTTAGTATGCCAGAGTTTTGTTTTAGCATCTAAAACTTTTCCATTTCTTTTTTAATATGCGAAGGAGCATCAAGAAGTGGCAAACTGATGTATTCAGGATTCCAACAACTCATGACATATCTCAGTCACTCGCAACTTCTCTAGGCTGAGAGGGATTTGGATTGTTCAACTTCCACTGAACCAGTGTCAGTTTATCTGCTGCTTTGCCATCTTTGTGAGTTAGGACTGCATTCTAAGTTAACCTCCTTTTCCAACAGCAACATATTTTGATAGTAAAGCTCGCTTTGACATTTCTTCTTGTCTTTCTTTTTTCCCAACACATACACTTTGGAAAAAAAAAAGTAATTTTATGTCTTCATCAATCATGGTTATCATTTTATGTACCATTCCACACATTGTCTATGTTAAAAACAAACTAACAAACTTTAATTCACTTCAGTACATAAATGGCTCCTAGATATCTCAGCGTAATGTAATTTTTCACTTGGTCCAATAGCAGAAGCAGCCTACTTTGAACAAATGTTGCATAATGACAAGCGAAAGAATGGACTATAAAGAGCCCTTCTGTTCTATTTTATTTCAGTGACTAGATTCCTAATTTCTTTTGACATGACACAGAAATGAGGCTTTGTGCAGAGAAAAACAGTTTTGAATTTCTCAGCTAAGAGTGCCTCCAGATAAGGCTTTGACTGAGAAATGACTCTGCCTCCTTCATGGAATTTTACTAGAGGAGATTATTTACTGGTGTCGTCTTCCATTTGTAACTTTCCTGTGTTTTCTACCACTTTTTCTTTTTTCTCACCCCCCTCCCGCTCCCCATTGACTAACAATGGAAAAACTCCACCAATGCCTTTTAACTGATAGTGCTAGAAACAGCCTGTCTAGAAGTACAGAATCTAATACTAGGAGCATGAGGAAATGACAGTGATATCACATCATCATGACCAAAATCTGAAATGCAATTTAGATTCCATTTTATACAGGGTAGCATTAAGGACAAGTATATTTTCTCTGGACATGGTCAAGAAAGGCTATCTTAAGCACTGGGTATACAAGTCCCAAAGGTGCAGGAGAGACTCAAATATATTTGGTTAAATTGAAGGCTGCAGTAGCCTGAATGCAACATGACAAATTTTACTAAAGCTGCAGAGCAGCATGGAAGATTCCTAAGATTAAACTATTATTTTTTAAATAATACTTGTCCCAATTTTATAATTTTTATAGTGTATTGTAGAATAAGCCAGGGAGATTTCAAGTGGATTTTCAGCTGTCAACTGTCCCCCAACCTACAGTCACTGATGATCTTGTCCTCTAACCACTGACCCGCAATGGGACCTCATCAACATCACCACTCAAGACTAGTCACTAAAGACTACCTCCCACTGGAAAGATATATCCATATGGACCCTTGCACCTGATCAAGGGCTCCTGTTCAGTCCATATCAGATGGCTACCACACTACAACTGTCAGCTATGGTATGTTGGTAGATGTTATGGGAAGGGGACTGAGGCACAGTGGGGAGAATGGGCACCCATGATCCAAAGCAGGTCAGAGAAAGGAAAAGGAAACGGTTGGGCTGGCATGGTGGGTTGGCCCTATATTTCTTTTTTCTCACTCACCTCCTTCTTCAGGTGTGTGTGGAGCATTGGAAGAAGATATGGAGTGCTGAGAAATCTAGCTACAAGCCATCTTTAGCTGGCCAGATAGTGGCTAGTGGTGAAGGAGGAAGACCAGGGGCATGTTTTTAAAAGGCTCTATAGCCTGATCAGACCCATAGAGAGGAAAGGCTTACCCAGAAAAGAAGCACCAGAAGGGAGGGGGCAGAGGTTAGAAAAAATCACAGATAATCAAATCCATGAAAGCTAAATCCACAAACGTGGAGGGCTGATTGTCTACCAGTTATACCTACGAAGAACCTTAAAAAAAACATCAGGCCCGTAATCCTAAGTTTCAATTGAAGAAACAAAATAAAAATAGCCTTCATGCATTTATCTAGATCTGACTTTGAACCAATCATAGTTCTAGGATCACGCAGCCCTACATCCCTTTCATCACATTAGAACCATAGCGTGACCACAAAGATTCAGCTCTGACTGACTGAAGTACTGATCACTATAAGCATATAGTTTTGGGGTGGGACTCTGAAGAAACAGCAAAGGATGTGCACATGTGCAGGAACACACACAATCTTCTCCATAACAACCCAGGAAGAAGTCTGGCACCGGCTTATGATCAACAAAGGAGCTCAGTGTTCTCCTGCCAATAAGAGTTTCAGAAGCTTCCCTCTGCTTTTCCTAAAGTGTAACCACACTACAAAATTTTAACTGCCATGGTTTCCTCCTGTGGAACCCTGGGATTTGTAGTTTGGTGAGATACACAGAACTATCTACTAGAGAGCTTGAGCATTATAGGTTAAGGTAGTGCACAGGAGCTCTCTAGTACAGAATTCTAAATACTTCTCAAAACTACAACTCCCAGGCCTGTGTAGGATGTAGCCACTGCTATTAAAAAACAGTATCAAGATGCTATACTTGTGTACTGCACACACCTCTCCAGTGCAGAAAAAAATGAAGTGGAGAGTGCGAGGATTTCAACCACTGCTCAACAGTGACACTCTGACAACTTACACACACAGCCACTAAAGTAACAGATGTCACGAATCTTGAGTGTGCCCAATTCAACACACACAAACATATCATGTCTCCTTTGGAAAGGAAAGAAGCAGGGAACTCACTTTAGCTTTGTACAGTCCTTCTGTGGAACAACTGCTACAAAATCCCCCCCTCTTCCTCTTCTGTGGAAAAGAGAGGCAAGAAGTGTGTGGCTTTCAACCAACACTCAAAAGCCTAGAGAAGAAAAACTTACTTCCTCTGCCAAGCAACAGCTGAAAAAGGCTCTCCTGGACTCCCTCTCTTAAGGTAAAAAGGTGGTGGCACCAATGCTTCAGCTGATGTGGGATGGAACTTCACACTAGCACTGTCAAGCAAGAGCCATGAAGCCACCTCCACAATCTATCACATTAAAGGAGGAAATGATGAGGAGCTTCAGAAGACACCAAACCACCTCCAGACTTCCATGCAAACTTGGAGTTGGGGAGGGGCAGAAATCACTGCTCAGACTAACAGTGCTCACCTCTACTAGGATGAAAAGCTACTTGCTTATCCAGATTGCCAGAATGCAGTGACTCACTTGTTGCTACGAGCATATCTGCTTAGCCTGATGGTCATGGTACTCTCTGGCTGGTATCCTGTTCAGTATTTATGAAACTGTAAGCTGGACATATGATCTTTGTAACTTTGGTGGATTCATGTCTATGGTAATTAATAGCTGAATGTGATCCCTAAAACCCATCTTGCAAGACAGACAGTGCCCCAACTGAAGGGTTTCCAAGGCTCTGCAGATTGGGCACTGGGAAATTATGACTGCAGTAATCTCCTGTTTCCAGAGTATACTGAGAGAGGCAGCTGTGGTAAGACGCTGAAGGGTCTCTCTAGATGCCTGTCTCAATGGATTCTCCTAACGGGAGAGTGCTGAACTCATCATTTTCCAGTGCCTCAATCTGCAGCACCTCAAAACCCCTTCTTATGTGCAGGTATATGTGACTAGACCTCCACATGATCTAGGAGAGGCACTGTACCATTTTTATACTATGAAAACAGACAGTCCATGGAGTTTGGAGGGGTTGAGAGCCTTAAAAAGAAACTCTGGGGCTATACCTTGCCCACCATAGACGGCCAAATTAGACTTCAAAATGATTTATCTTTAAAAACATTTAAATATATGATATCTAACCTGCAACACTGTATAACTAAAAGGAAACATTTTAAAAAAAGTACGCATACTTTTTTTTTCCTTTAATGATCTGTCAGGGGTGCCAACGGATAAAATGTGAACTGGCTTGTACTTTGATTTAAAATTACATTTATCCTTTTTCAAGCCACTTAAAGTGAAGCTTTTCTATTCTTCTTCCTGCTTTCTGAACTCAACCAGGCATAAAGAGAAAAACTTACTTATGCATTTTCAAACTGTTTTCTTACATTTATCCAACCACATGCTTAAGAACCAGACCTCTTTTTTTTTTTAATTCTGCCACTTAAAAGTGAGGGCAACAAATATTTTTCAAAGGAAACAAGACCTAGCTACCAAAGCAATTTCGAACTTGGCAAGCTCTTTTGTGAGCGCAATATTGCTATCACTTCTGTCTAGTTTATAAAATCCTTATTGATACAGACATTTCCTAACTTTGAACATTGCCTTAGCCACTTGATATCATGATAACTTCCTTTAGGCCTTAGATGAAACAGAATCTTCTCCTAAACTCGCCCTCCTTGTCCATCCTAAATACAGCTAAAATTAATCAGTCTTGTCTATTCACACATATCAGCCCTTAGCAGGCTCACAGGATTCTTTTGTGTCTAACTCCATAAGCAATCTAAACCTCTCCTAATAGCCCTCAAAGTGCCTCATCCAATACATCTCCTCTATTAAAATATTTACCAGAATGAACATTTTCTCAGTTTCTGATCTTCATAAAAACTAGTTGTGCATCTCAGAAAGCAAACAGAAACTATTTACAAACAAATCGTCTCACTTTTTCCCATCCTTTTTTACACAAAATATGCATTAACAAACTCTGGCACGATTTTCCCAAATCAGTATTTTATTAGTTAAAAACTGCATTCACACAAAGCCCTCAGCCACGGTTAGTACTGCATATATATGGTCCTGGACACATTTCATTTCCTTCCCATCTTCTCCTCTAGCACTCACTCAAATATCAGAAACTTTTCAACTAATCACAGCTGCCTGATCATCTAAATGTAAACAAACTGTGGCAAAATGCAGAGGTGCAATTCAAATTCAAGATCATGACAGACCAACAGAGTATAAAGATGCTTGTTTGAGTGAGAGGGAGGGACAATAAAATAAAGTTTTTTTAATTGATTCAGACTTATTTGACACTCATTATTAACTTTTCTTTAATTATTTTATTTGTTTGCTTAAGGTAAGGAGATGCCTTAAACAACAGTTAGCGAGTAGATGTTTGGGGTGCTCCCAAACTTGATGGAAATGACCTCCACATGCCCTCAGAGGCATTTTGGAACAAAAAAATCTTGTGAAAAAAAAAATTAACCCCTGGGTTGCCCTGGGGGCCACAAAAATGAATTCTGCGGGCTGAGTGCAGATGAGTATACCAACTGTACTCATTACTAGCTAAAGACTGCAAGTGTACCAAGTGTACTCATCATTAAGAAAATAGAAGTACAGTCAGCCTTTGACTTTCACAGATTTGATTATTTGTGAATTTCTCCAGCCCCTGTTCCTCTCACCTCAAGCACTTCTTTTTCAGGGGAAACTTTCCTCTCGGCAGTCGAATCAAGCCACACAGTTTTTTAAAAACCTGCTTTTGGTCCACCTCCTCCACCAATTAGCTTACAGCCCAGCTCATCAGAACCACAAACCCTCTCCCAGTGCCCCCCACCCAAGCAAGTGAGCTTTCAATCATCTTTCCTCCAATGCCCCAACTCAGATTCTTCTTTTTCTTTCCATTCTGTTCCATTCCATTCCACTCCCCTCCTTCTCCTCCTTGTGCAAATTATATATTTGTATTTCAGATGAGAGAAAGTGCACTGTAGTGGTTTGGGCATTAAACTGTAACTCTTGAGATGCAACTATAAATCATTGGCCCACAAATATATCTTTCAATCCAATCTCTGCTCAACCATGGAAACACACTGGGTGACATTAGGCATGCCACGTTGTCTCAGCCTCAGAGGAAGGCAAAGACAAGGCCACCTGGACAAATCTTGCCTGTGATAGGTTCCACTTAAGGTTTCCATAACTCATAAATAATTTGAAGGCACACAATATCAAAGTATTTCAGATATGTAAAGCCTAAAGACCCTCAAAGTTCATTCTGTTGAAATATGAAGTTATAAGTGAATAAAGTCTAAACATCCCACTGCTAAATGACAAATGATATTTGGTATATTTTTCTTTAGAGAGAGAACAATCACTTGCTAATTCCATTCAACAGCTGTTCTAACTTTCACCACTTTATACAATGACCTACTTTATGCCAAAGTTCTCCTCCAGGCCTTGTGTGAGCTGTCACAAATGAACAGGCTTGGGAACTCATTTTTTTAATAATCTAATTAATTTATGCACTCCTGGTACTACAGAACTAGCCAAAGGCAATTTGCTAATCTAAGAAGTTGGATTCCACTTAAAGCATGTCCCAGGCAACAGAAACAGCTGTGATTTCCTCTTCTTGTGAAACCTACTTCAGGGTTTAACATCAAAAAATTTAAAACAAAATACAATATAATAAAATAAAACACAAAACTGGAAGATGTAAAGCACACTCAAACTTTGAAATGATGATCCAAATAATTCAAATCATACCAACTAATTCAAAGCCAAAGTAATATCTGGTGTTCGTTTTATACTGCAAATGGCCTGAACTATAGTATGCAAGCTCAGTGATAACGGGTCTTTCTAAAACAGCAGCAGCAATAAACATTCTGCATCCAATGCAATGGGGAAAAGGTACAGGATCACCAAATTTTCCAAACAGCATGGCCCAAGCTCTGACTGTCCAAATGGAGATGCTTCTCCCAATGCAAAAGTCAAAGTCTCTTCCTAAAAAAGTTTCTCCATGTAAGCTGTTGACATGCAGTACTATGGAAGCTGGTGTGGCCTCTGGTACATTCTACAGGTTGTACACTCTCATGAAGCTATCATCACGCCTTCCAATCAATGAAGAACCTGTAATCATTGGTAGAATCATAGAGTTGGAAGAGACCCCAGGGGCCATCGAGTCCAACCCCCTGCTATGCAGGAACATCCATCAAAGCATTTCCAACAGATGGCCATCCAGCCTCTGCCTAAAAACCTCCAAAGAAAGAGACTCTACCACACTCCGAGGCAGCATATTCCACTGCCGGACAGCTCTGACCGTCAGGAAAACAAATAGTCTTGTCTACAAATGGTAGACAAATGTCATGCTTTGTGACTGTGAGATAGTTGTCAGGCATGCTGTTTATTGCTGTTCCAGTTAGTGAACTGTTGACCACACTGCTGGGTACTCATCTACTGTGACTATGTTATACCAGAGCTAGTCTGAGTGGACCTGCAACTGAGTGTGGTGCAAATCAGGCACCACACACAACCTTAACAAAAAAGATGAGCACAGATTTCCACTATTATCTTCTATCAACAAAAATAGTATCATTTACTTCTTTCCTGGATTTTCAAAAATACTATGGATGCATGTGTAACAGACCAGAATCAACAGAACAGAACAGCATGAATGCATGCAGTGCCTCCTTCGTATATATAGTCAGTTCAAAATCGACCTTTTTAATTCATCTCTTCTTCTGTTCTGCTGACACAGTAGGGAAAAAAGTGGTTATTCTCATACCACAGACCTTGGCCAGAAGAAGCCAGTTCTTGGGGTTCAATGAGAGAACTCACAAGACAGAACAAGACAAAAACAGAAAAGAAAAGACGGGGGTTATTTCATGCTACAATGGAGAGGAACAGTATAGCACAGAAAATATCCTGCTTTTAAGTCTAAGAGTATGAGAGGTACAAGCATGCTGAGTATAGAAACAATGTTTTCGCAACTGAGTTTACAGTATATAAATCAAGTATGTGTGTGTGTGTATGTGTGTTTTGTGTGTGAGAGAGCGAAAGAGTAAGGGAGGAAGGGAGGAATCTTTTCCTCTCCAACATAGTTTCACGGTGAAACATTTGGAAATGGCACATAGCAGACTCCGAGTAAGACACACATATTTTATATTCGAACTTGCTGTCTAAATAGCTGTTAAACATCATCAAAATCTGCAGGCAAAATGGCAAAACAAACAGCAAGAGCTGAATATGTCTGACAGTAAGCAGACATGTTTTTGCTTGTTACTCCAATTAAAGATTTCCACTCCATCCTCTCAACATTTACCACTTGCAAAATATTGACAATAAACTAAAGATGGCAGAATGGGCCAAGACATCTTACTGTTGTTGTTTTTTTTAATTCTTGGTTAGTTTGAATGATCAGTTTATTAGCTAAATAAAATTTCAGCTTAGAAAATTCCAAGAAAGCAATGTAAATCTATCACATATCTGAACACAGTAGGGTTTTCTCTTTATAACAACTATAAGAGGAATCCTGACTTCAGCCATGGAGACGCATACTTACACAAAAGGGCTGTTAACTTCTCCTGAGGCTGTTTCATAAATGCCTCAGCCAGGACCAAAAGAACTGAACAACTCATTCCTGTTGCCCAAGGGAGTTATGAGATAGTTCCTGAACAGCAGTTTCTCCAACACAAAGTAAATTGCTTTTGAAACTGAAAACTCTGGTATGGCTGAGTTTACACATAAAACACACACACACACACACACTGAGCTTCTCTAAGGTAGCTTTTCGGACCCTGACTCATTCTTAGGAAAAGCAATAGTTTAGTGAGTAAATGAAGGTGTTCAATAAGGAAACCTTTAGACACTGCAAGACAACAGCTTGGCTAATTAAAGCGCTTATGCCCCAATGCAAGTACATTACTAATACTAGAAAACAGTGGAAAAATCACTACCTTTTCCACCATGTTCTGATACCTCACTCTACTAGTTTGGATCATGACAAACAAGCTCTTATCATCACACATTTCGCACAACTAAACAAATGAATGTTTCAGAATTCAAGCAGTATTTTATTAACACACAATATATGGTGAAAAGACTCATAGAAATGTCAAGGCTATAAAAAATATGATATTAACAGCCTTTTCCTGAACAACAAAAAGAAAGTTGATACCATCGTTATTGTACCACGTTGACTCATAAATTATTACTTTACTAGGAATGTTTTTCAAATTACAACTCTTATGATACTCCACACTTTGTGGCACCCAAAATCTCTTCAAGTGGTTCCCCATATATAACCAAATACTACTGGCTGGTTTTCACTTGGAAGTTTTTCAGCTATGAAACTGAGTAAGAGACTGATAAGACATTACAGACTTGGAAAAAAAACAGATTCATCAGCAAACTTACCACCTTCTGTGAAATACCAAAAGACGCCATACATTTTTATCACTGTTTATATCTGAAACAGAATAACTACATCTAATCTTCATGACGGATCAAAGGCACCTAGTCAGTGTGCCTCAGGCTCCCACATCCCCTGCCCGCTGCAACTCTGCCTCCTTCCTCCAGCAGAGTTATGAGGGAGAAGTAACAAGCTTCCAGTTCTGTTTTAACATACTTAGGGGCCTTTCTGCACTACACTGTTATAGTGCTATTATTCCACTTTCAGCATCCTGTGGAATTCTGGGGTTTGTAGTTTACTGAGGCCAAAGAGCTCTCTGGCTGAGAATTCTAAATGACCCTCCCTAAACTGCAAACCACAGAATTCCACAGGATGTTGAAAATGGAATAATAGCACTATAGCTGTGTAGTGCAGAAAGCCCCTTAGTGTGCTGTCCAAAGCCTGATCTGTTTAGTTTCTCTCTCTATCAAAATATTTATATACCACCCTATATCATGGGATCTTAAGGCAGCATACAAATAAAATAAATTTCAACAATTTTTTTAAAAAAATAAAAATTTAAAACAAAAAGAAATAATTAAAATAAACCAAACAAGTCCAACAATTTAATCAGTCAAAACACTTTAAAAAGTTAAAGCAATTTAAAATCACAGACATCTATATTTTAGTGGAAAAATTAATGAACTCCTAAAGGTTGACACTGAAATAAAACTGAACCGATACAAATCCAGTCTCCAGGATGAATCTATGGTTATCATGTGAAGAATGTTTAGTTAAAACAAAACAGTTTCATAAATTAAGGGATGACATTGTCTTATTTTAGCTAAGCATAGTGAAAATTATGCATAGCCAGTGTCTGAATGATACTGCAAGATGATTATTAATCCAAAACAGAAGTGAGTGCAACAATTTGTTGAGCGGATGGTGCTACCGGCATTTTACCATCAATTCTAGACAGTCATTCATGGCCATACCAATGGCCTCCCATATACCGTAAGAACTCTTAATTACTGATAATAAAGCAAAAGAATACAAATGCTTGCATAACATGGTGGTGTTACATCTGGGTTTTTTGACGTTTCCATTGATTCTGCAAGATCAGTTTCATATGAGACTTGAATACCAATTATAAAACAAACACCAACCAAGACAGCAAATTGGGTTTTGTACCTACCATGAAATAAAATCACTCAGGAATTTATCATTTAAAAGCATCCATCAGAGAAGCATGTTCTTCTGATCAACAGGTTCTCTGGATAGATTTTAATACATACATGCCAGAAATCACAGAATTCAAAGAGATCTTGGAAATCATCAGTCTGGAGGTAAGGCCCTTTGCACTATAAAGCAATTATAATAAAAATCCAATAAAGAAAACACTTCTCTGAATACAACACAACCCATCTCAACTGCAAAGGTTTTATTTATACTGGTTGGGACACTATGGCCCACCATAAGAACAGAAGATGACCTGTGATAAATCAGACCACAAACCTATCTAGTCTATATCATTTTCATTCCCACAGTGACCAACTAGATTTCTACGAGCAGCTCACAAGACAAGAAATAAGCATAAAAGCATCCTTCTGCTTTTGTTCCCCATGAACCATTATTCAGAAGAATACTGCTTATTAGCAGAGTACATGTACATGCTTTCCATTCTGAAAGTCCTTGATGCAGATAGAGTCCCTGAACAGGGACAACTAAGCCCTTCTACCCTTCCGTTTCCACTTCTGTCATGCTAACGTACTGCATGTTTGAAGAGGAGAGTCTCCTCAATGCACAGAGTCTCTGCATGTCATTTAGCATGCTGATTTTCCAGCATTCACAAGGAAAACCTTCCTCAAAAAGAGGCACTGCTGTTCAGAAAGTCACACTATATTAGAAGAGTTACAAAATGTGTGAAGGTGTGTTCTTTGGTGTTTATTTGAAATGACTGAACAGGACTACTTTTCTACAACGAGCTAGCCATTCCCCAAATTTGCTAAGACTGTGTTCCATTGTGCCAATTTTGCTGGTTGATTCTACTTCTATGTCTCTACTCTGTTGTCTTGGAATAAATTGTTGGCAACTTTAAGAACTGTTATAGAATCTTCTGGGAAGAGACAAATATTTGTCTACTGCAGGGATAGACAACTTTGGAATCACATACCTTGGCTCTCTTTGGGTCACACTAAGCCTAAAAAGTAAACTACACACAATACATTCTGCCCACTGAGTAGGCCTACCGAAATCAGTGGGGTTTATCGGTTCATTCTAGTTGGGTCTAGCAAATTGATTAAGGACAAAATCCGTACACAGGCTGTGTGACTTAACTTATATAAACCTCAAGAAAGCAAATGGATGTGAGCAACTTAGATCAAAATTAATGAAGGGCACTGACAGGATTTTGAATAATCTCAAAATTCACTCTAACATCTAAAAATCTATCATATTCCATGTGATTAAACACATTATTACCACACAGGTGCTATGAACGTTTCTGAGGAGTATTATAAACTTCTTTGTGGTATTTTTAAGCTTAGGCATGCTTTGCCATAGGTTTAAAAAAAATCCTTCCTCTTAGCCAATTAAGTGGAAAAAATGGCAGGAGCTGGACTCCATGATCTTCAAGATTCCCTCCAATGTAATCATTTTATGGGTATCAGATGATTGTCAGTTGTAAAGTAGAATCAGCTCCATAGATGCCATGTGTCTATTCCAGCAAAAAGAAAGATATGGGACTCATTCTCTTGCTCTGCCACTGACAAGTTCCCAGCTCCACAGTAATAGCTAAGCTAGAACTAACCATAGCATAGGATACCATCCCTAAACACTGTTTAAATATGGGTCTGTTAAGGATGTAGACCTAAATAGCTGCAATTTCTCATCATTTTGGAGCTTTAAAACATGGTGGATCCTTTTAAACATATTAAACTGAATTATTTTTGTTAAAGAAGCAATATTTAAGCTGCTTCAAGAAGAAAGTGATAAAGTTTCACGACATCGTTCTTCAATTTAATACTTTTTTTTTAAAAAAAAAGATGCTTTCACCGACATTCTGTTCAAGTTCCTTGAACAAACCTTGTGTGAATGTGCCTTCAAGTTGCCTGACAACTCATGGCAACCCCACGAATTTCACAGAGTTTCGTAGGCAAGGAATACTCAGACATGGTTTAGCCAGTTCTCTCCTCTGAAATATAGCCTACACACCTGGTATTTGTCGGTAGTCTCCTAAGCAAGTACCAACCAGGGATGAACCTGCTTAGCTTCCATAATCAGATGCGATCTGGTGCCTTTCGCCATTGACCAGCCTTTGTCGTTACTGTGTGCCTTCAAGTTGTTTCTGACTTACGGCGACCCTTCCGCAAACCTATCATGGAGTTTACTGGGGCTTAGTGAATGTGATGCGTCCAAGGTCACCCAGTAGGTTTCCATGGCCAAGTGGGGAATCAAACCCTGCTCCAGGGTCAAGGTCCAGTACTCAAACCACTGAACCTTACCTTCTTCAAAATTCAGCAAACACCTTTGCTATCGTGACAAACTCAGCCATGGCAGGGTTTAACAGTAGCATTTTTCCTTTAAAATGTATTGTACAGAGCAGTATTGTTTGTGAAGATTTTAGCTATTTTTTTTTTACATCTCTCTCTTACAGAGATTCAGAAATGGCCCAGCAGGAGTCGACTTCACACACAGAGATTCTGCCAGGGTGGATTATGTTCACCTAAACGATACCTGCCACAATTTTCAAAATGTACAATTACTCCATACAGCCAGTATCTATACATTTTCCACTGGTCTAGATATGGTAGGTACAGTCTAGAATCCCTAGGACAAAAGGCCATGATGATATGGCATTTACACAAACATTATTCTCCTGGCAGCATACAGATACAATAGCACAGCTAGAGCATTTCTGACAGCCTTTGAGGGTTGTGACATGACTTTGGCATTGTAAACATGTTCCCTTGATCTGGTCACACAACTCACTGTAATGCCACTTATCTGGTCTTCCTAGATAAAACAACTGTTCACTCATTCGAAGAAAGACAGGCAAACCCAAGAACAAAGATGGACTAATTTTCTTCCCCATCCTACTGTGGGAGAGCATGGGAAAATATTCTTCCTAAGGGGTCTCTGATACATCAAAGGATCTGGAGTTTAAATGAGAATCTTCATGGTATTAAACTAAAGCTTTGATTCTCTACTCATTTACCTTGGACTAAGCACTATTAAATTTAATGGCTTTTACTTTTGAGCAGATATTAATAGAATTGCAGTGTCAGTTACAGGGTCGTAACGTACGCAGGGCTGTATGTGTACAGATTCCCAGAGACACTTGTGCACCATAGGGAAAACAGTTGTAAGCCAGGCTACTGCAACATATGTATTGCAGGCTGTTGTTGTTGATGACATATAAAGCCCTGAACACTTCAAGGCCAGGACATTTAGCAGCTTGTCTTCACTATATGTGATTAGTCAACTCCAAGGTCTTTATTGATTCTTCTACAACCAAATCAATGACATCAACAGGCATCAAGAAGTCAGGATTTCTCTATGGAAACATCCATACTCTCTCTCTCCTACATGACGTGAAAAGCAGAAACTGAGGTCACTCTTAAACACCTACTGAAATGTATCTGCTTATGCAGGCCTGCCTTAGACAATGATAATTGTTCTGCTTTTTGTGCTATTGTTTAAATGTTTAAAAACAAGTTTTCAAATGGTTTTACACTGTTCTATATTGTTTGCCTACTGCAAACCAAATTTTTTGAAACAAATGACACAGTATACAAACACGATGAATAAATAAATACAAACATAACAGATCTAGCAACAAACTAAACCCTAAATATCTTTACACTTCTTCACATATAAGGCTCAAGCCATTTGACTGGTTAAACCAGTGAATCAGGGAGAGTGTGATCCTTCTGTGGTCTCTCAAACCCCCTGCCAGACCCCCACAGCCCTCAAACTCAAACAATTTTTTAAAAAAAGAATCAGGGTGATTTTTCACCCTAGACTGGGCAGAAAGCCATTGAAGGCAAAAAATGTGTGAGAAATCCCCCCTTCCCACTTATCCCCATCAAATATATCCATTTTTGTCACAGTCTTTTTCAAAACAGAGATCAAAAGTGACTTGACATCACTTCTGCTCCCCGTTTTGAGAGGGTCTCTGATGAAAATGAATGTAACTAGGGGTGTGCTGTGGTAGGAGTATAACCTGAATTAGGATCAGGGGATAACTGGTCCTGACCCCTCCCAGTTACGCTTTCTGAGTGCACACTCTGTCTGCTTTACTCAGCACTCAAAGCTGTACCTCCTGAAATGGACTCAAGTGCTAGAGAACTGCTGTTCTAGCTCTCATTCCAGGGATGGCTACTCATGACCTCTAGCTAGCCCTGACAGGAAGAAAAGAGGAAGCCCAAGCCAGATCTTGACTGGGGCCTTATGCTCACGTAATTGTTATGTGCCTGCCAACCATTTCTGACTTACGGTGACCCTAAGGCAAACCTGGCACGCGGTTTTCTTGGGAAGATTTGTTGGAGGGGGTGTATGCCTTTGTTTCCGTCTGAGACTGAGAGAGCATGACTTGCCTACGGCCACCCAGTGGCTTTCCCTGGTCAAAAGGGGATTTGAAGCCTGGTCTCCAACACTGAAACCACTACACCATGCTGGCTCTCACACTCACGAAATCAGGCATCACTTACTTCCTGGCATGAGTGTAGGTGCAAATTCCCCATTCTCCCTGCCACTGTCACCAACTATCTCTAAAGCCCACTCAGTCACCTTTTCCTCTCCACACAACTCAGGCAGCTTCAAGCAGATTTCATCTCTGGCTTGCTTGGGACTACTCCTTTCCCATGCCAAATGCGTGGGAAGCCACTATGGCAGGAATAGGCCTCACAGCAGGCATGTTTTTCAGGAGGAGGAAAGGAACGGGGATAGGTGGGGAGTCATTACTATTGCTGCTTCTAACACTGTTGTCCTCTCATCCTTCCAGGATTGTGCAAATACACTGGTGCAGCTTTTGATCCCACCATCACTACACTGAAACTTGGCCAAGTTCCAAATTTCTAGGGGGGAAAAAACATCTTTTGGAGTCAATCTTTTTCAACAGTATTTCAGTGTGTGCAAGGAACAGACTTTTCAAAAAATTGGCCTCCCTGTTTGCCTGATATATCTTTCATTAATATTAGAAGCAGCCATCCATGCCAGAGAAAGAAGATTAGCCTAACTGAAAAAGTACTGAGAGCAGGTAAGGAGGATGGTGACTAATTCTGTTTGCTAATATGAAGTTGGGGGGAAAATGATACTGTTAAAAAGTTCTTGTTTGTGCCTGCAGTTGAATTCCTCCACTTTGATATTATGCTGCTTCCTGCTAACCGGAAATTTGAAAACCTGCATCTGATCTGCACTGCAGTCCTGCTAGCTAGAATAACTGGCAGGACAAACAGGATGGAAAAGCAATGTGATATAACACACTGTAGTCCTCTTTCCCCTTCCAGAATACAAAGCATGCATATGGTTATCAAACAATTAACACACACATTTTAGAAAAGCAAGTTCTCTTAATATTACTTTTGTTGGTATGTGTTTGATTCTTTTTGACATCATGTACAGATTTCCAGCTTCCTATTCTTTTGCAGCCCAATTCTTAATAAAGGTATTTATCAGTTACCATGGATTCTCAAATGTCAACAGTTACAATCAAAACATCTCAGGGAATGAAAATTCAAAATGTACTGTGCTTGGGTAAATTCGATTTCAATATAGTTATTATTTTAAGGGCTATTCACACCAATTCCCCAAGCTCTACCATTCAGAATATATCCTGCCTCAGGTAATATTATTCTATAATCTGAGAATACATTTTAAAAACTTAAAAAAAAAACTCTTCAGGATTACAGAAAACTCAACCACATGAACAAAGCACAAATAAATTCACTTTTGCTGGCTGTGGATAGAGAGCATTCTGAAATACTTCCCCCAAGGAAAACAGGGATCTGCATGGCATTAGCCTTTTGTTAAACGTCAGAAATTATCACAATAACTGCTCATATTTTATTGTCAGTTGCCATAGTCAAAATGGCTGCCACACAGCCATTCACTCTTGCTGAGATCTGTTTATAGAGCTTAGGACAGAGGGGATCACTTTGTCAGGTTGGGGCTGTGGTGGTCACTTTTTTGCAGATCGGATTGGCAAAAGAGGGAGAGTAGGGGGGCTACAAGACTAATTCCGGTTTTGAAAAACATGTTATTTATGATGTTAAATAGTACATAAAGCCTCTATGGTCTACTGAAAGGATGAACTGCCACTTTAGGAGATTTCACTTTTCTTTTCTAGTTTTTCAAATTTACTAGAAAAAAAATAGCAGTCTGGAGAAATCAAAGTTCAGAAAAACAGTATTGCGAGCCATACGTAACTCTAAGGCTCAAACTGGACCATCTTTTTTTTTTAAAGGGGAGGTGGATTTCTTTAATAACTCATCCTTCCCAAGAAGCAGCATAGATCAGAAGAATAATAGATGGGTTTCTAGCTTTTGACCAAATTTATTCAGCGCCTTCTAAAAATGTTATCAAGATACCCATGTTTCCACTCAAACGGACATCATATCAGTTATCCCACAAATTGCACATTTTACTTTGCATGCTTCCTCGAGAGCCAGTGTGCTATAGTGATTAGTGTGAGGTTAATACAGAGAGGAGGAGAGCCACAGTGAACCTACTGCAGGCAAGATGTGGTGTAAATACAACAAATAATTCAATCATGCCAGAACCCACTGAGCTACTGCATTTAAAAGGCTATTTGGCTTTGATTTGATTAAACATGGGTGACTTAAGGAGATGGGGCTTTCAGAGTCACAAAAGCCATCCTTCAGGGTTTTCTCCTTACATTCATTTTTGCCAGTTAACACACAGCCTCAGGTAAAGCATTTCTTTTAAAGTGATGGTCTCAAGCCAATGTTACAATAATTCACACAAATTATGGTCATTTGCACTTATTTCAAATTACTGGTTCAGTTTTACTATTAGTATTAAGAAATGTTTCATTTAATGTAACTTCTAAATGAAATCTCAAAATCAGGGCAGAACAAGCTTGGTTGTGTGCTATTGGAAACGAAAGGATTCAAGGACAAACCTTAGGAACCAGAATTACTGTTTTCTCAGGACACTCTTTTTCAAAACAACTGTTTATATTTAGCTTCATATGAGCTAACATGAAGCTCGCAAAAGCCCTGTTTTGTTGCTCCACTGCAATGCCCAAATAATCATCACCACTCTGGATTCTTCTAAGAATATAAACTTGTGGACAATAAACTATTTTTATTGGTCTGCTTTGCAAGGCTAACATCCTGCAGAGTATCACTGTACATTTCTGCATACAGGAGAAACTAATAAACTGGGTCTTGACACACCATAGTGCTTTAGATCACGAAGAATTCCTTACCTCCATCTCTGAGTATTACATCAACTGGAGTCTAGATTAAAGAGCAGCAGCACTTCTTATCTTCAGAAGAGCTATGTCAGCTATTAGCCCCAACAGACCAAATGCCTTTTATAAGCATCAGACAGACCTCACTGCCCACAATGTGAACTAGATAAATTCTCAAGAAATGGGTGGGGGAACAGGGAAAGAGGCAAGTCTAGGGAAAAATAAATCACATCACTACATAAGAATTCACTTTTTAAAGCTGCAAGAGATTTTTCACCCTTCTTGGTGATTTTTTTTCCTTCAGATTTTAAAAATAATTTCAGCTAGAAACTTACTTGCTGGCAGTATTGCAAAATGCCTTCTTTTGTTCCGATGCAACTCTTGGTTCCAGAAGGATCTGACTCCCATTTCCCATTCTGAACATTCATATGCATATTCAGTTTGCCACAAAACATGGCCACTTGAGGCTCTGCCAAGAGGCCAGCATTTCCATCAGTAGGCACCTAGGAAGAATAGGTAGATATTATTACATCATTGTTACAAACATAATCTGAAAGAACATCAAGCCAGCAGTGAGAGAGGAACATACTTAGGAGAGCAGAGAACTTGTAAAAAGATAGAACAGATAATCATATATCTCATTCAGGTTATCAAAGGGGGAAAAAACAGAGTATCTTCTAATGTTTAACTAAGTTAATAGGCCTTTGCCACTTCAGAAGACAGAGAAAAAAAAGGGCTGCCAACCTATATCAACCCCTCCAGCATTGTAACAGATGCAAACTGAAATCTTGAGGCTGTAAGAAAAAGGGAAAGTCAGACTATTGATCCAGCTAGTTCAATATTACTTGTGCAAATGGACAGCAGCTGTCTAGGATTTCTGGGTTCCTTTTAACTCAGGATGCAGAATTTCCTGAAATTTTAAAGCCACGGGGACCCTTTCTCCTGTTTTTTAAACTTTTCTAAAAACTTTCCATGAACCTGCCACTGTTGGCCTATGAACCAGCTCTGACCCATGGACCACCACTCTTGACTACCCCTACGGTAAGGAACCTTTTTGATTTTGCCAGGTTACAAGGAGCCAGCAAATAAATAAATAAATAAATAAATAAGTAGACAGACAGACAGACAGACAGACAGACAGAAGAACAAAATTTTTCATCACTATTCCTCCACAGTGTCAAGCACACATAATGCCCTCATTCTCATAATAAGTAGTGAGAAACAGAGATCAGGAATTGCAATGATGTATACATAGTTTAAATAAAAGTCTTTCTCTTACATCTATTTTAGAAATAATTTTTGGGCAGTACATATATGAACAAATTCTGTTAAATATTCTATTTATCATTCAGAAAAGAACATATTTCACGTTCAGTTTTTTTCCATTTTCTCAAATTTTCAAAATAAAAAATTTAGGAAAATAAAGGAAAACTTGTGGTTATTCTTTTTCCTCATTGTTTCTGTTTTTACCCAAACCTTCACATATCCATATATGTACTACCTTTAAGCTATCACCTTAAAGACTAACTATACCACAGTTTCACTCTCCAGAGCAACAAGTATATGTAAGCTAAACAAATTCTATCAGAAGGAAGCTCTCAACTGATCAATGCCTACTGAAGGATCTTCTCATTTACTCTTTTCTCCTCCTTACCCTACGGCCAAAGAGCTGAGCCCAATGAGACACAGACGCATAGTTAAAGTGAGAAGAAGACCAAGGGTTTATAGGACTTTTAGAGCTTCACACATGGAGCTGGAAGGGTAAAGACAGTCATTTCTTTCTCACAGCTTGAACAATATTACTCTTCTTTTGCTAAATCTTCAAGAATTTCCATCTCTCCAGGAGATTCTGGGATCTGTCATCCCCCCTGCAAAACAGCAGTGTCTCCAAATTGTTTTTCCCACAATAGCAGCTAACATCTTTTTTCATGCAGCATTTTCCTTGGTATTTTCTAAAATATTGTAAAATACATAGTTTACAGTTACACTGCTCTGCTTCATATTCAAGATGGGCAACATACTTTGCATGAGAAAGCCTCCAGTTCTATTCCCAATATTTCCAATTAAGAACTCAGAATAGTAACAAAAAAATTCTTCCTTTATCTTGGAAAAGTCAGTGTCAGTGAAGGATGAAAAATTGTAATGCTCAGATGTACCAAAAATGTGCAGAGTGAAAGACAGTTCCTTATGAATTACTTAACTTTTCTCTCATGCAGTTGTTATTAATGCTTCCTGGTATACCTTACCGAAAAGAACAAATTTGAAAGTGCACACAACAGCAGTGGGATCAATTTGCGATGGAATACAATTGATCAGAGAACACAGAGTTCCAACTTTCCCTACAACAGCTACAATATTTTAATGCATACTCCAGTAGGACAACTTTGCACGGTGTCTGGTAATGGAAGTAACTTTGTTTACATTTTCATCTCCAAAACTCATTATATAAATAGAACCCACAAATACATTCAACATGTTTTAAATATTTTTATATTTGGAATACCTATACATGCATCATTCATCCAGGTTTTTGAAACTAAAGTTGCACTTTAACAAAAAGTTTTCAAATGCAATATTTTTAGGTTCAATGAAATGCAACTTTCCCCAAAAGAACTGATGTCTTAACACACAGGAAGCCCTGAAACATAATATTAGTCTCTTCAAAAATCAAATTAACCTCATATCGCTCAGTGAGCAGTAATAAAAGCAAGCAACAAAAACACTCTTCTGCCTCAGTTAACAGTATTAGCAGATATATAAAACCACAATGATTTTGTCGGTACAGTGTGATTGGCATACATACAATGGAAACATATGTAAAACATCAATGTGTCTGAGAGTAAGTTTCCAGAAAAAGGCAATAGAAGATATTCCAAGTATAAGGAGGTTTTCAAACATTAGGAACCTAAAGATGACAACAAAGAAGATGAAGATGAAGAAAAAGAAGAGGAGGAGGAAAAGGAGGAAGAAGAAGAAGGAGAAGAAGAAGAAGAACAACAACAACAACAACAACAACTATTTAAAATGTCCGCCTCACAGAAAGACACAAAAAAAACTAAGCCTTCTTGGCCAACCAAAGCTAATATTTCTTCTCCAGATGAGGGGAGAACCAACTAGTAGAATACAGTCAAACTAGAAACTCAAAATGATCAGATGGTCAGAACCGTGGCAATACGGACACAACATGTCCTACTTAAAAAAAAAAACTGCCTGCCATATTGACCATGTTTTGGACACCAAGTTAAAATCAGACTCTTCACTAGGGATGGGACAAATCCAGAATTTTCCGAATCCGAATCTGGATTCAAATCCCTGGATGGTTCTGGGAATCCACGAATCTCACAAATATCTAATCTTTTGAAACCTTTTTAAAAAAATCATTTAAAAAAAACTTTTAAACTTTTTAAAACTTTTTTTTAAACAGAACTTTTTTAAAAAAAACTAGTTTTTTGGTTGGTGGATTCGAAAGATTCGGTTTGCCTATTTTGGCACAGGGATTCAGATTTGTGAATCTCGAATCTTTGCCAAGGATTCAAGGATTCAGCTGGCCGATCCCTACTCTTCACCCAAGCTTTGAAGCCTGACTGATTATTGCTTTGGCCTCTGTTTTATTATGTTGATTTTTTTTTTAGATTAAGATTTTCAACATGGTTTACAAAACAATCTTTATCAGCTGATCCCTGCCCTCAGATCTTCATATATAGGGTTGAATAAAAATAATTTAATACATTTAATAAAAAATTAAAAATGACAAAAAATAAATACAAAAATAAATACCAGCACTGCCCACTGCTGTTGAGAGCTTCCCCTCCCCAAATCCAAGTTCCTTTCCAGACAATGCTAAAATGTGGTCAGGAAACAAAGGTTCGTCCTTTACTCTGTCATAGTCTAGTAAAAGAAAAAAGAACTGAGGTAAACAGAATACCATAGGAATAACAATGTTGTCAACTGTCATTATCCATACAGTATCTTCTCCATCACCACAGGAATCATGTGAATAGGTGGCAAGAGCAAAACCTGAGTATAGGTATGATGGAAAATTTCCAGAAATTTTGAAGCTATTTTTTTTCTGGAAAGAAATGCAAAATGTCTATTTTTATATCAAACAGAACTTATCTGCTTTAGCTTCATTCATAACTCACCATACAGAATCACAGAATACAGAATTATACTATTTCATATCTGGAATATGTATCAAGTTAAATGAGAGCTAATCCTCCAGATGATTTCATATCCCACTGGTTATATGTGGATGGTAGAGAAGACTGAGAATTAGACAGAATACAATGTTTAATAAATGGAAATGCATGATTAATATACCTAGTTCAGGACCCTAAATATGCACAGCCACAAGAACGTTTTAATGTCCTTGTAAGACTGAAATGATTCCCACCAAACGAATATCAGAAATATTTAAAAAAAGTCATAGGGACACACAAAAACTCAGCATAGCAGTTTGGAATGGAAAGGAGAGAGAGTCTGTGATGCTTCTAATGCTTCTTATGGAGGATACTTCACCCGTTCTAAAGATCTCCTGATAGCATATGATTAAACCAAACTCACTAATGTAAAACAGTGTAAAGAATACAAATGATTTTACACAGCTTAGAGCACATTAAACAATTTCAGAAGTTAAAAAAATACAGATGAAAATGAGTCACAACAGTTTTAAACAATTTAAAACCATGTGCATTTATGTAAAATCATTTCAGCCCCAAAGGCATTAGTGAACCATCACATTTTTGCTTGCCAGAATGACAGCAATGTTGACAAAAGCTGGGCCTCCAAGGGGAGGGAGTTCCATAGCTTTTCCCAAGTAGGTGCCCTCCATGTGTTACACTACAACGCCTACCACCACCAAAGCATGTTGGCTAGGGATGAAAAAAACAGTCCAACATACTTGGAAGGTACCTGGTTAGGGAACGCTGGACTACAGAAATTAGAGTTTGCTTTATTATAACTTAAGGGGGCTAAAGGAAAAAAAAACTTAAGAGGGCTAAAGGAAAAAAAAACTAGAAGTTTGGGGGATACATTTTTACATTCAGGAATTCCCACAGAAAGCTCAAAGATCATTCATTAACAGAAATATTCAACAGTTTGTGGCACATAGAATTCACTGAACTCCTACTCAGTTATTTGAGCAGGTGAACAAATGCTGTTTTTTTCCAAGCTTTTAAGAGCTACTATAAAATGGTAAATGGTAAATAGAGCATATAGGTATGCAAGTGAAGACGCAAAGTGCAAACAGAGAGATGCCAGTGGGAAAAAAGAACAACTTCTCACATTACAGAAATTATGTCAGCCAGAGGAAGGTTTAAAAACTGGAAGAAAAAAAAGTAAAAGAGAAAAATGGGGGGTATACATGGCCACCAAGGGCAAATAAAGAGTCTTTAGCTGCCAAGAAAAGAAACCTCCTTGGAGGAGAGAGGAAAAAGTTTATAACAGAACTGATAGCTCTCCTGTAGCCTAACTGGACCTGAGTAATGTGATTCAACTTCCTAAAAGCTGAAAAGGCACAGGAAAAGTGCAACTAATTCAACAGGTCCATTACAAAGCTGGAGGTAATGTGTGTACAACAGAACTGCCCTGGTTTATTGCATCAGTTCATCAACAGAGATTATAAGCAGGTGTCCTTTAAAGCTAGGAACCACTCTGCTTTCTTCAGCTCAGTGCAGATACCCTGCAGGAGAATGTGTGGTTTCATTCTCTAACTAAATTAAAACTGAAATGTCACACTGACATCTGCTACCGACAGCTGTAAATATAGGAAATTCATTAGCTGCTAGTCTGATACACAGGAGCCACATAAGGATATACTTCAACTGTAGGAAGTTATACACATCTATATTAATCATGATTATGAGCTAAACCTTTCTGTACAATTTAAAATGTCCCTTAATTGCATCCACATCTCCATATGACAAGAAACATTAAACTGTCTTCAGCAAATAACTAATGTGAATACTAAACATGTTAAAGGCTTAATTAGCAAATGCCTGTCAACTTCAGTCCAATGAATGAGTCTCAGCGTACTCATGACTTGTTTTAATAATTCAATTAACCACAGGGAAAAAATATATATTGCTGTGATTTTGAGGAGTGACTATTTAATGGTCAAGCCAATCGAACTGATGACTATTTAGTACTTGCTTGTGTTTACTTAGAGGTCTGTCCAATCATACTCACTGAGACTTACTCCCAAGTAATAGCAAGACAAATGGCACATTTCCATATCAAACTCCAGTGGAACTGGGACAGAGTGTTTCCAGATCATCTTTTTCTGGGGGGGGGGGCCTAGAGGAGGGAGAGCATCACTTACTCTTGCAGGAGCAGCAAGATCTAACAACAGTACACCTGTGGCACTTGGCTCCAGTGTGTAAGGACATACAACTCAGATGCAAATCCCACTAAATTTCTATAAGACTTAAATTCCAAATCTATAGGATTGCATACTAACTGATCCCAGTGCCAATTTTCATAGACATTATCTTACTTCAGAAAGATAAAGTAGCTCCCTTAATGCCCTGGCCTCAGAGGAAGAGAAGATGAAGCACAGCTCTATCATTCCTAGGCCCAGAAGCAGACGAAAGGCCCTCTCTCCATCCCAGTCTCCACTCTTGTGGCCTTGGAAGGACAGAAGAAGAGTCAGTATCTGCTGGACTTAACCTCACTCACTGCCATCCACTTTTGTTGTGTGTCATGCTTTCAGATTGTAAGCCTGAGAGCATTACATGAATGAATGAATGAATGCATGCATGAATGAATGAATGAATGAATGATGAGAATGATAACACAGCAATAACAACATGGCTGTGTTGATTGTAGCAAAGAATGAGATATATAGATCAGATGAAAATGAAGTTACTCAGAACTGTTCTTAGAGTTCTATACCAGAGCTACCCAAATTGGTTGTTCAGGGACCAGTGCTGGTCCACATCATCAGCTACTGGTCCCTCTATGCTCTCCAGGAAAGAGAGAGAGAGAGAAAAAGAAAGAAAGAAAGAAAGAAAGAAAGAAAGAAAGAAAGAAAGAAAGAAAGAAAGAAAGACAGACAGACAGACAGACAGACAGACAGACAGACAGACAGACAGACAGACAGACAGAAATGTAGCCACTGGAAATAAATATGGTACTGGTTCCTGGCCCATCAGGTAAAAGAAACTGCCAAATCCCCCACATCAGATAGCTTGGAAAACACTGATCACTACAACAAGGAGCTTGCGCACCAACAGAACGGAAGGTGACTCAAACAGGAGGAAAAAAATCTCACCTTCTTCATAGTTAAATCTTTATCTTTGCTATACGAGGCTCTTAAAGTTAATCATTCTAATACGGACTGTATAAATCCACCTTTGATGAACACTTATGGACTCAGATCTTATTTATTACTGAAGAATCAGTTTACGTTCTGCCAGCAAACAAGATGGAAAATTACCTTAAAAGGGACTGATCATGAATCACTTAACCCAACCCTGTAAAAGTCAAGACCACAGCAGTGCTGAATGGTCCTCTATTCCCTCGTGAATTTAAACTGGAAAGGTAGAAAGAAGGATCTCTGGGGAAAGTTAGTCATAATCCAATATTTTCTTCTTGCAACTCAGAAGCAATGGTTTTCCAAAAATTTCTCACAGAAATACAAATGCGGATAGCAATATAAAAGATACAAATAAAGGAATATGTTTTAAACAGTATCTTTCTCTCACTCTCTCGTAGCTTTAGAACTTCTGGAATATATGGTTTCCTAAAATGAAAGTTAAAAGAACCATCAAAAATCTCAATAAAAGCCATTCTATCCAACTTCTGTTCCATCTTCACCTACTCTTTTTGGGGTGACATTTAGGTAAGATTTAGCAAGAGTCCTCAACATAAAATGTACCCATGTACATCTTGTAAGAAAGTAAGAAGATCCATGTTGGATCAGATCAAACATTCTAATCCAACATTCTGTTCACACAGCAGCTGAGAGAGGCCTCAAAATAGGCTTCCAGTGAGAGCCCCAAGTCCCCTTTTAATCTCTCAAGGTAGGCTGAGATAGGGAGAGGCTCATGGTCTGTCTGCAGCCCTCTGGGGCATTTTTGTGACCTCCCAGGTTGCTCCCACCTTCCCAAAACCCTCTGGCTGCCTCAAAAGTTTGTAAAAAATCTGGATTTTTTTTCCCTGCCAGTCTAAGCAAGCATAGTCTCTTAAGTTAAAAAAAAAGGACCAAAATTTAGTCACCTGTGACTTCATTTTCAGCTGACCACTGACCAAAACCAGAGTGGTATAGCCCGCTACGGGGCAAAAACCGCCCCTTTTACCTGGTGCAGTTGCTTGCCTCTGGGGCAGACTGACAACTAAAAGCCATGAACTTATCATGCCTTATATGGTCAGTTTGGCACCTAGAATTCAGTACTGTCTTTCTCTTACTTCCAGACATCTACATCCTCCTTATCAGACTACAGATGTTACGCAGAAAGCCTGTAAAAACAGCTCTGAAGCATCTGTCACTGAATTCTTTTTTCTTGAATAGAGTATTCAGATATCCTCAAGTTCAGAAATTTCTGATTTTATTCTGAATTGGGAGAATAGGATGCTGGAGAAATGGTAGCATGGCAACTAAATGTTCAGGCATGGAAACAGGTTAACTATTAGAATAGTATGACTGAAACTAGAAACAAGGTTGTCTGGAAATTACAACAGTACATTGCTGTTGTTGTTAACTGCCATCACTATCAACTCTGACATGTGGGAACCCTATGAATAAGAGAGCTCCAAGTCACCTTGCTATCAACAGTGCGGCTCAGGTCTTCCAAATTTAGGGCTGTGGTTTCCTTGATTGAATCTATCTACCTGTGATGTGGTCCTCTTCTTTTTCTACTGCCTTCTACTTCACCAAGCATCGTCTTTCCTAGGGAGTCACGTATTCTCATGATGAGGCCAAAGTGCGATAGCCTCAGTTTAGTCATCTTGACTTCTATAGAGCGTTCAGGGTTGATTTGCTCTAGGACCAATTTATTTGTCTATTTAGCAGTCCAATGTATCTTTAGAACTCTCTGCAAGCGTCACATTTCAAAAGAGTTGAAATCAGAAATTCAGAGCCTGAGTAAATGAAAGGAAAATCACGTCAACACCTTGCCCACTGCCCGCCTGCATCCACTTTCTCTTTCCACATCTCAGGTGTGTCCTGCTGACAGTCATGATGGCATGAAATCTGAAATACTTGAGGGTCGCACAAAGCAAGGGGCATACCTTGGGGCCCTCATACAATGTATTTTGGCTTGCCAAATGTGCCAATACACACACCCTTCTGCATATACACATACACATACACAAATAGGAGAGCAAAACTTAATCCAGACAAGAAGAAGGTGCTCCTGGTTAGTCGAAAGTCAGATCAGGGAAAAGGGATTCAGCTTGAGCTTGATAGGGTTACACTCCCTTTGAAGACACAATTCTGAAGCTTAGGTGTGCTCCTGGATTTAACTCTGAGCCTGGAAACTCAGGTTTTGGAGGTTGCTAGCAGTGCACTTGCACAGTTAAAGTTGGTGTGCCAGCTGTGCCCAGTCCTTTAGATGCCAGATCTATCCACAACAAAACATGCCTTAGTTACATCACATTTGGATTACTGTAACATGTTCTATGTGGGAGCTGCCTGTCAAGACTGTTCAGAAACGTCAGAAGCTGGTCCAAAAAGCTGCAGCCGGATTGCTAATTGGGGCTGGTTATTGGGGGCACATAACTCCCTCATTATAACATCTTCACTGGCTGCCAGTCTGCTTCTGGCCTAAATTCAAAGTGCTGGTTTTATCTATAAATCCCTATATGGTTCTGGTTCAGGTTAGTTGAAGAACCATATTCTTTCTTATGAAATAGCCTGTGCTTTGAGATCTGCTGGGGAAGCCTTACTCTGTGTTCCACGAGCCTCACAGGTACATCTGGTGAAAGAGCCTTTTCAGTGGCTGATCCCAGAATCTAGAATTCCCTTCACAGAGAAGGTAGACCGGCACTCCTCCTACTTTCTCTTTGCAGACAAGTACCGTGGCCTCTCCACTTTTGTGAGGGTTTGGGGTGCAGAACCCATGTGAAAATGGAAAAACTGTGAACAACTCTCCCCCCCAATCCCTTTCCCATTCGCTTCTGGGGCTCCCCACTCTCATTCCCTTACTTTCCGCATACTGGGGCCTTCTGCATGCCTACCCTCCATTTCCTTGCCTTTTGTCTGGGCACTTGACTTCCTCCTCTGCACCCGGTAAAAGGCAAGGGAATGGCAGGAAACAAATGGGAAGGAAGGCATTCACACATCTTGCTAATAATTAAATTCATGAAGGTCCACCCCACAAATATGGAAGGAGGACTATTATGAGTTTTCTGTTCCAACAGGTGTTTGATGAGTGACTACATAAGGCTCGTACCTCCTAAACAATGTGCTAGATCTTCCTAACTGTTGGGCTGGTGTGTGTGTGCACGTGTCCATATTTAATGATATATGTTTTAATCTGATCTTCATTTTTTTTATTGTTTCAAGTTTTGTATCTTGTGAATTTTTAGCAGTGTCTTTTAATTTGTTGTAAGCTGCTTTGAGTCCCAAACTGACAAAAGGACAGTCACCGCTGCCTCCTCCTCCTCTTGCTGTCCCAGTTTTGTTAGAAATGAAGTAGGTAAGTTAAGTGAATAGCCCAAAAAGCAAGGACTAAATTGCCTGCCAGAAAAGGTAGATTTTCATTTGGCATCTAAATGTACGTAATGGGGAAATTAGGCATTTCACCCTTAGGAGGGCATTCTACAGATGGAGAGGGCTGCTGCTAAAAGTCACAGTTCCAGATAGCCAACAGTCCCAGTCACGTAGGGACAGGGGTGTGATGGGGCGGATCACCCCCCGTGGCAATGTTTTTGGGGCATCCTGGCTCATAGCCCCACCCCCACACACATGGCCATGCTCCCATGCACCGATGCCATACCCCCCCTCCTGCCCCCCCATGCACTCCGATCTCCACCGCGGAACAATCCTCCCATTGCAGGCAGCAACATACGTAGGATCAATTTTAATGGAATTCTCATTTACTACTCACCAAATATTCTACTGTTCAGAGTCATAGCTGTGTTAGTCTGTATCAGTATGCAAAGGAAAGTTTGTAGCACCTTTGAGGCTTAACTGAGAGAAATAAGTTTGTAGCATAAGCTGTTGTGGACTCAAGCTACTTCATCATCTTCATCTGATATGAATGATCGAGTCAACAAAAGCTTATGCTACAAACTTATTTCTCTCAGTTAAGTCTCAAAAGTAGCTACAAGATCCCTTTGCAAATGTTTTACTATAATTGTAAGTGAAAAGAGGAAGCTTCGTGGTGCCTTTCTTCCAAGGTATTCAGGATAATGCACAGTGAGTTATCTAAACTGTTTGCTTGTCTTTGCAATTCTAGATGCCCATCAGTTTCTGGGCTGGATTCAAAGCGTTGGTGTTGGTCTTTAAAGCTATAACTGGCTAAGGACCAGTCTACTTGAGTGAATTCTTTCTTTGATAACATGGAATGTTCCTGTATGATTATTAATTCCATATTTTGAGTTTTGCTTGGTGAAAGAAAGCTGGAGAAACACAGTCTTTCAGCAACAGTGTATCTGCAGTAAACAATGCAAGAAAGTTTGAGCTGAAAATAATGGAGTATTACTCTAGCTCATTGGTTCTTAACCTTTTCATTACTGGAGACCCTGAAAATATAATTTGTTGCCTTAAATAGTTGAACTGAAATATTGGGTTAGGAAAATAAAGAACACACTCAATATGGTGAAAAAAATTCAAAATTTTATGTACATATTATTTATATTAGAACAATTTTTGGAGAGGTGCTTGCTGAGAGTTCTACAGATACCGCAGACCATTGAAAAAATAAATAAAGGAGTCCAAAAACAAATTAAGACTGAATTCTTACTAGAAACCAAGACGACTAAACTGTGACCATTGTACTTTAGATGCACCATGAGATGACATGACTCAGTGGCGTAGTCAAAGGCAGTAGAAAAAGAGGAGGACCACATTACATGTAGATTGATTCTAACAAGGATATCATGGCCCTGAGTTTGGAAGATATAAGTCAAAGCTGAATTGACAGCAAACAACAACACTTGCTTTTTCAGCAATTTGAACTTTCCTAACACTTGTTTAAATTTTAGAAGGAAAAGCACTGTAAGGTGTTAACATGCTTTTAGCATACTCAACAAACTGTAAATAATACGACATAGTTGCCCACTCATGTATTCTCAACAAAATCATAAAGGAGTTATAGGAAATATTCAGTTTAACTGTTGCTGCTGCTTGTACCACTTTATTCAATTTTACGTTGAAGGAATTCATGCATTTTATGAAAGAATGGTTATTTTTTTTAAAAGAGAAATTCTCTCTGAAAAGAAAATTATTTATTATTGAACAATGGGATTTCTCCAACTATGGGATTCCAAGCAGAAAATGTTCCATGGAAAATGTCTCCTCCTCCCAACCCCAATGGCTACCAACAACAGTTGTTCACAGACATAATGTTAATTATGCTCCCCACTCCTGGAGACTATTTTTCCCCTTTATTCTTCTCTTCAAAGATACCAAAGTGAATGCAGGAAACATTTCTTTCACTGTGATTTGGCCTCCTGACAAGGCTAGAAAGCCAATAAGACCTGCAAGTCTTAACTATGGTCAAAGAGTTACACTACTATTAGCCACTAACTGGCATTTATGTAAACCAGCAACCAAGCCTGAACTTTGAAGTAGGGGAAATTCCTGAATAAGGCAGGGAAGGGAATAAATAATATAGCAACTTACTATCTATTCTCTCATTATCATTAAGAATTAATTAATCATAACTAATCACAATTACAAATGTCTGCTCTAGACCTAAAAAAGAAGTACATCAAATTCCTCACTCTAAATTCCTTCCAGCCTTAATTAGAGCTGACATCCAATGTTCCTGTAACCATCCAGATGTTGCTGCACTACTTGTTTCATTGGTCTTAGACAGCACAGTCTATGGTGAGGGACTACGAGCACTTTAGTCCAACATTATCTAAATGGCCACCTGAGTCCCACTCATTTCCAGTGACACAAAAAGATAAAAAGCTCATTGATCTGTTTCTGATAGTATTTCAACATACTACAAAATTAGTATCTTAAAAAACTGCTAATGACTTGTAGAAGAAAAAAAGAAAATAATAAAGAAAAATCTAGCAGGAACAAACAGACCACCAAGAAAGATAAAACACATTGTAGAATAACACAGAAAAAAGCCATCATTCCAATTTTCATTATATTAGATTATTTGTTGCTATTCACATTAATAGAAAGTTAGAAATGCTTTTCTTCAATAGAAAGGGTGTTAATAAACTGTGCCCACAAAAATCAGCAGCTCTTGAATGTTTTCTGTGTTCCAGAACAAAAGATAGAGCACATGGTAAAAATAAATACATTACATAAACACAGAGACAATTATAGATAATTGTGGCACCTTAAACTATAACTGGAGCTGTAAAAGTAACCTTCAGTCAACAAATTGCAGATGTCTGAGGGTGTAGTTCCTTTGTTTTGTCTACCCTAATCTCCTGCCTGACATTTTCGTCACAACTCTGAAAGACGCAGAAAAACTTATATCCTGTTTCTCCACATATTGCATAATTCCATAAAGCTGTACCATGTCCTTGTAATTTATATGCCTTTTCCTTCTCAATCAAAAGAGAGAAAAAGGAGCCTGATTAGAGGCTGCAAATGGAATATTTAAAGGAGAGAATGTTATCTTTCCAGAGCTGAAACTGTCACTCTGAAGAGACAAACAAAAACATGGAAACACATCTTGAGAATTTTGGACCTGGTAAATAACTACAAGCAAATTTCCAAGTTCAGTTTCCCCTAGACTTCCATCTAGGTGACACAGAAAAAACTAAATGAAGAAAAAAGTCTTCCTTTTACACTGAAGTTGTCTAAGGGAGTAGAGATAGGAAAGATTAAATTACTAGTTGTCTATCTCTCTTTGAGTAAAATTACAGAGATGGTCTCCTGCCAGTAGTTCAAGGAATGTTCCCAGGAACAAAAGACCAGCCTAAGAAGAGAGTTTCAGGAGAATAAGCTTGTCAAAGTGAACATAAATAATTTGTAAGCCATCGTGAAAGCTACAATTTAACTTTGTTTTATTATACCATGCAGCTTTTTTCTCCACTGGGGATCTGATGAAAAGAAAGTCATTTCTTTATCTGGTGAGAAGGAAGTTACATTCATTTTCTTCTCAGACAAAAAACAAGAACATAATCCAGTCAAAATGAAGCATTGTTAGAAACCGCTTGTTTCAGTGAAAAAATTTAACATGCAGGTTCAAGTCTCTCACCAGTATCAAGGAGATGCAGAAATGCTTCATCTGAGCTTGCCTGATTACTTTTCCTAGTTATTTCCTCAGCACCATGGAACTGTTAGCAAGAATGAGAAATCAATAATTCCATCTCTCTCTTTTACAGTGAGAAAGGACTCTATTAAAGGATAACAGCAAAGAACGAAAGGCACACAAGCTTTGCATAAAATCTTTTCCTAAAGATCTGCTCATTAGCTGTCAGCACCTGGACAGCAGACTAAGCAGACATGGGAGGTCACCGGATCAGTTTTCCCAACTATGATGACACCCACTGTATTTCCATTTATATTATAGTTATGATTTCTAAATTTGCATGTATCCGTATAAATTGGAGTATGCAATTAGGAGGCAAATCTGTCCTTCTTTTGGCCTCTTCTTCAATCATGTAGAAGTGGCTACCCTAATTTGCTGCAATATTAGACCCTGTAGTAAGGCTCACTCTCCCATGCGAGAACAATTGGAAACACTTGGCTACTCTAGGAGTTTTAATAGAGAGTGAAAAAGTCCCACACACAAACCTGCTTTGTTTCCTTTTCATCTGCTAAAATTGTAGAACACTGCAGACTGAAAGGGCTCTAGAGGACATTATGGGTAACAACATGCAACAGAATATCCTTTTTAAACAGAATCAGCCCTTTTAAACAAAATAACAGTAGAGTTAGCAAAGATCACAAGGGCCATCCAGTCCAACCCCCATCCTACACATATCTGTAATTCAGGTTTTCAGGCACTATTTTTTATCGTTTATAAAATCATACAGTTGACAAGCCAAGTTCCTTGAATTTCAAGGTTAGTGCCACATTAGCCTCTTATTCTACTGAGAAAACCTCAACATGCAAAAACCTAATAACACTGTGCTATCTATGGACATATCTTCCACTAAGGGAAATTTAAATTTAATATAAATTTAAAAGGTAAGTGTTATACTTGCAGAATTTCACCCAACCAATCTGGAATTTGTATATGAAAATGATGCATTTGTCAGTAAAGGCTAACCATCTGTCAACACGTTACATTACACTACCCCACCAACAGTACAAACAGGATTTCGAAGAAGGCAAGTGAGAAGGTTCAGAATGCCTACTGAACTCATGAACAGAAAACATAGGCTAACATGTTTGTGTTTTTTTTAAGGGTTAGCTGGCTTACATTTGAAAGCATTCAAAAATTAACACGACCTGAATCATTCCTAAGAGGGTATGATATCCAGCATGAACTGAGAAATGTTATCATAACATGAAAAAGATCACCAAAAGTTTCTCCTTCCTTCCTTTTTCACTTCTATTTTTTTCTTTCTCTTTCTTTTTTCTTTATACTTTTTTCTTTTCCTTTTCTTTTTTCTTTTTGTATATTTGTATTTTGTATTTGCATTTTTTATATATTTGTATTTTGTATCATAAGTGTATGTTAATTTGAAATTACTAAAGATTACTTTTTTAAAAAATTAAAAAGGTTCTGGGTCACCGCTGAAAGACGGTTCATACATGGGATGACCCTTTTCTAAACCCGATGAGAGAAAATAGAAGAAATTGCTGCTATTATTCAAACAAAGGTGCATACTTCACTATGTGCATGTGAAGTATACTGATCTGTTGAAAAGATCAGAAAAAAGGGGGATGAAAGAGATCTTCTAGGTCCAGAGTTGCAATAGCTATTCAGTCCAATTATCATTTAACTCACAGTTATTACTAGGACAGAAACATGTTAATATAATCTCACAATTCTAAATACCCGACACTCAGGGTTGCATTACAAGTGTCACAGGCTTGAATCATACAACGTCTTGTGTCCAATTATTGTCAATGGATGTGCCAGGCACACACCTGCATGCAGGTGCAGGTGCGTTGTGTCCATTGAGGATAATGGGACAGAGCATTCACATTTTGGTTTTATGTGAGGGTTCCTGGAACTGAACCACTGCATATGTGGAGGGCACACTATGCTGTGGGCTTTTGGGGTTCAAAAAACAGGATTTTTGACATCCAGGTTAAAGGGGGCTTGAGGGTCAATAAGGATCTCAAGGGCCATGCTGGAAACCCAAAGGGTCACATGAAGCCCGCAGGTGACAAAGCTCCCAACTCTCCTTTAAAATATTCTCTGACAAATTAATAATTTCTCCTATATATATAGGCTATCCTAATTGATAGGCCCTTGTTCACTTTCCATACCTTGTTGGTCAGAATTATATTTCACACAACCTAATCCAAGTTAAACACATACTGACTGCATTTTGCAGAATCCTACAGATTCAGACGGAGCAGTAAACCCCACAGTGTTAATGGCTTGCTCTCATTTAACTGGACAAAGAATGGCAGCCATAAGGAGAAAGTGGCTTTGCCTCGAGAAACTGCCATTAACAATGGAGAGTTTTTCCAATTATATTTTCGAACAGCAAAGACAGACAGGAGGAAAGGATACACAAGTGAGATTAACAACAAGCTGCCATTAAAAGAGATTTATACCTTCATGGAAAGCGGTGTAACCCACACCACAGCTCATTTATGTGAAAGCATTCAGCTGTAGCATTCTGACAGCAAAGTTATAAATAGAAAGAAGTCTCTCCTATTCCCCATGATACCATTTTGGCTGTTTTCTTATTAGGACCTAATGAGAAACAGTCACATTGTGAAACGGGTCACAAGTCCCACTATCACTGAGGAGGGAAATGTCTAGTCCATTTTGGCTCCAGTGGTTCAAGTTTCATTATGTAGAATTCCACAAAACCCTAATGATACCGCACAGCAAGACTACAGCAGCTTCAGTGCCACTCTCTAATGAGGTGGCGGAGAAACTAGAACATAAGATACCACATCATTTTACAATCCATACATTTTTATCGCAGATCTCAGACCTTCCTTCTGCAGTCACATTCAAGTACCATCTGAGTTTCCATCTCTATAATACCAAGACTGTACAGGACAACAGCCTTTAATTGGCAGTGGTTTCTCACTTCATGCACTGATAATGAGAAAGACATATGTGACTGTATGCACATTACTTCTTCACACGGGCACTCTGTGTGTGTGTGTGTGTGTGTGTGTGTGTGTAAAAATCTGCCAGGGACCCTCAAGGGAAAAGAGAGAAGCCTCCCATGTCTATCTAATCACCAGGTGTCACAATACATACCCAGACTGTGAGCTGGCTCACATTTAGAAGCATTCAAAAATTAACCTGACCTGAATAATTCCTAGGAGGGGTATGATATCCAGCATGAACAGAGAAATGTCATCAGAACTTACAAAAGGGTAAATGAATCCTTCTTTTAGACTATATTCCTAAGGACAGCCACTCAGTACTTAAGTCACACTGAACACAACACATGTATATGATTGTTGGTTGCCTGACAAGGGCCATTTTGCAGAAATGGCCAAGGTCTGTCAAGCAGAAAGAACAAGAAAGAGGAGCCCTAAAATAATGACAGCCTTTCCTCTCAACTCCATACAATTCCAATGACTAGGAAAACAGAAAGTTTTAAAAGAATGGGCTGGGAGGTACTAGAGTGTTTTAAACTGAATTGTTTTTAATAACTTTTTATCTTTTTGTAATTGTATTTTATTCGTTTAACTGGAGATCTGAATTCTTTTAATATTGTGAATAGTTCAATTCTTTTTTAATGTTCACTTTTTGTATGTTTTATTTGTACTGATCTTTTAAATTATATGCCTCTTTTGAGTTCCAATTTTGGAAGAAAAGCAGGATATAAATATAATACTAACAGTAATAGTAGCAGTTGTAGTAACAGCATTTCATTATTGCACGCGACATAAATGACAACATCTGGCCATCCAAATGATGTTGGATTCCAATTCCCATCAGCCCTCAGTACTGAGTGTGCTAGCTAGGGCTGGTGAGAGCTGTAGTCCAACAACATCTGGCAGGCTCCAAATCACCCATTCTTGCTATATAGCTCAAAGCAGGGTGGGCAGGCTTTTGGCCATATGCCATCTCTCCTGTAAGACCACTTTTGTATCCCCTGAGGTCTCCCCCAATGGAAGAAGAGAAATCACATCTCTAAAAGCTTGGAAGGAAAAATTCTCCATTGAAACAAGGTGACCTCCCTGTGCCTGTTTTAGTTAGAAAAGTCCTCGAGTTAAAAAAAAAATACAAACGACTTTAAAAAAAAGAGCAGGGGCAGTCCATGATGGGGCCATACAGGGTGCAAAATGGCTTCCAGGCCATTAAGAGTTGCTCATCTTTAAGTCAAATGTGACAGAAAAAGTGAGCAAGATTAAAATTCTACTAGGATGCTTATAAAAACAGAGTTCCTTCAGACAGATGTAACATCCATCTCTGTTTTGATTGCTGAGACACATGCTGGGCAAGTATGCACTTAATCTCTTTTTTAAATGCTTGGCTTTTTCTTATTCAGAAAGATGGCTGTCAGAAACACTCTGCTCCAGTATACTCTACAGCACCATAGTTTCCCTTACAATCATCAGACTGTTATTTCAAGCACAGACAAGTTGATATGATATTCTGCACTGGTTCTTCTACAGAATGACAGCTCCCAATAATAGCCATAGAAAAACTTACATTCTTCAGACTGATGTGAGGTAAAGAGGAAAAAAATGAGAGAAATGAAGTAAACCTACAATGCCTCTGCCCCCATTTCCCAACTGCTTAAGGCTGCAGCGATAAAAGCAGAAAATATCAGCTTTCATACATTCTTTTAAAGATTGAAAACAAGGAAAGAAAAAGAAACCTTTGTTTCCTATCCTGTACTGACTTATCTCCAGCCCCATAAAAATTATTCTGTCACTTATTTCTCTCTTGCCAAAATGCACACTGCTTCCTCATTTCCTGATCTGACTCTCTTTGCAACAGCATCCTTGTTTTGAATTCAATCCCTACAATGAACAAATATTTCCTCCTCAGTATGCTTTCCAAAAATATTTTCCTGCCTGATCTTTTTTTCCCTTCTTGTACAACAGTGGTAAAAACCATTAAAAACAGAATACACAGTAATTATGCTTGGTCATCATGTGTGGAGTTTATTAAACATAGAGAAAGGTCTGCTAGAACCCTGGAAATTCTGGGTTCATGATCATGGAGGAGAGGTTCCAAACATACAGAAGGCTCTCTGCTCTGAACTCACCATTTTATGCATAAGCTAAACGACCACAAAGGGGACAGGCCTAGCATACTATCCTTCTCAAATGTATATTCAACCATGATGAAAATGACTGAATAGGGCTTTCTGAAAAATGTAATCCCATTCATGCCAGCTCAGAAATAAGCCTTGGTGTATTTGGTGGAACTAAAGATGCTCCAGACTTGTATAGTCAGCCTGTCTAATAAACCTAATTATGGTTAAGACCAATTGTAGCGCTATGATTCTACTCTGATTGCCATGGCTACATCCTATGGAATCTCAGGGTCTGTAATCTGGTGTGGCTCCAAATACCCTTCCCTACACTGAAAAACCCAAGATTTCATAGGATGGAACCACAGTAGTTAAAGTGGAATCACAGCAATTGTGCCATGTGAAAGAGAAAGAGATAATACTGTCTTCCACTTATCAATCCTTTCATGTTTTCCCACCACGTCTTCCAACCTCTCCCTCCTGACACACAAAGGTTACAGAATAAACAGAAATGGGCAGGAGGATGGAAATGTTTTGAAAAATTATACTATTTTCATCCACCTTTCTCACAAAAGACCCACTTACATGGCTGTACAACTGAGCCATTATACTGCAGCATTTCACTTCTACTGATTTCAAGAAAGGGTCCAAGTGAAACCAATACGGTCTGCAACAATATGCTTATTGTTTCCTGATGGAAGTAAGATACTGTTGGAGTCTCTTTATTATCCTAGGTTTCTCAAAGCCACACTCATTAGACACCAGTAACAGTAGCAAGCAATACAGTCTAGTACTATTCTATTCACATTAATGAAAGTATCAGGGAGAATTCATCACTCCTTTTGAAAAGAGAGGGATTGGAATTCCTTCTGGTCATTTTTCAGCCAAGCCAGCTTGCAGAGATCTTCAAGGAGAGATCAATGCCTACAGACAGATTTGCATGCCTTGCTACATGTATACATTCTCAGGCCATTTCCACACTGCACTGTTATAGTGCTATTATTCCACTTTCAACATCTGTGGAATTCTGGGGTTTGTAGTTTACTGAGGCCAAAGAGCTCTCAGGTTGAGAATTCTAAAGGCCCCTCCCTAAACTGCAAACCCCAGTATTCCACAGGATGCTGAAAGTGGAAAAATAGCGCTATAACAGTGCAGTGCGGAAATGACCTAAGATTCAGTCCCCAAAATTTCTTATCTGTCTGAAGCCTTAAGGAGCCACTGTCATCCTGTATAATACTGAATGTGAAAGAAATGGACAAGAAGTCCAATTCTTTGTAAGAAAGCCAGAATGTTAGACTGGGGAGACCTAGGTTCAGTTTTCATTCTGCCATTTAGCCTTGGGCCAATCATTATGACCTAGCCTAACCTACCACACGGAATTGTTGTGGGGATGGAGACAGGGAAGGTGTACATTGAACTCCTTCAAGGAAAGTCAAGATGTAAAAAATGACAATGAATAAATACATAAAGCAGGCAAATTCATACAGTCATATTTTTCCAGGCATCCAAGCCTTCATTGCACACTGAGAATTCCCACTTCTAAGGCACCAACAGATTCTTTAAGTAAGGAAGGAACAGAAGAATATGGTAGCTGAGAGTCATGAAGAAACAGAAGCAAATTATTTCATGTACAGGCATGTGTGTCCCTGCCTTCCTCTTCCAAGGCCAGATCCAGTAATTTAAAATCTGAACTCCTTCACTTTATAGGCAGCTTCTTTTACTAGCCAGAGAGATACACAGAGCAATGAAAAAGCAGAAAACAGATTTGACTTCCAGAATAGAAAAATAACAAGTAATTTTAGATGTTGTGGTATCTGTGCAAAATGGCTTTAAATGCTTAAAACTACTCTACTGGCAGTGTATGAACTGTGGATTTCAACTCTGCTACTTATTTAATAAATAAATATGTTGTTTTTAGGCTGAAAGTTTAAAGTACTATAACGTAACAGGACGCCTTCGAAAAACAAAAACAAAAGTACACCAATACAATCCAGAGTTTGAACGCAAGCTGCCTAGGGTGGAGTGCGGAAATACCTTTATGAAAACTGTCAGCCATTTAGGGTTTTCTATTCAGTGAATTGCAAACAAAGCTAGAGAGAACAGCTGCTGAACAGATCAGTATCACACAGGCATCAAAATATTTGGAACAAGCTACAGGATGTGAGTGGTAGGAGATCATACAACCCAACATCTGATCTCGACATATCCATGGCAAGTTCATCATGCCAAGTTCCATCCTAGCATGGAACGTTAACAGACTAGAAGAAATATTGGAAATTAACAGAATAATGCAAGAATGCACAGAAGCTCGATAAAAAGTAGTATGTAGGCTCACGTGACTGTGGACAGCCACTGTTTTAAAGAATTCAGATGTCTGTCATTCATTCATTCACTCACTCACTCACTCACTCACTCACTCACACATACATATATCTATCAGAACTGCATTTAATGCCAGTTTGTTCTACATTGTTTCAATTATATGTGGTATCTGTTGTTGGCTTCCAAGCACTGCCTGCTCTGATCACAGTATCTCCATGAATCCTTGGGTTTATGGTTTGTGGACAGCCACCATGGTGTAGTAGTTTGAGTGCTGAACTACAACTCTAGAGAGCAGGGTTCAAATCCACATTCAGCCACAGAAACCCACTGAGTGATCTTGGACAAGTCAGTTTCTCAGACCCAGAGGAAGGCAAAGGCAAACCCTCCTCTGAACAAGTCTTGCCAAGAAATCCTCATGATAGGTTCACTATAGGCTCACCATAAATTGGAAATGACTTGAAGGTGAACAACAACAAAGTGCTGATTTTTTCCCCACTTCTATTGCACCCATCCCACTTCCTGGAAAGTGAAATTGACCAGGTCATATGGATTCATTTCAAGAATATGCTTCCCAAACATTTTCCGGCATCCTTATTGATGGTAAGGTCTCATCTGCACAGCAACCAGCCTAAGGCCCCAGAGCTCTTGGTTGAGAATTCTAAAGGCCCCTCCCCAAACTGCAAACCCCAGGATTCCATAGAATCTTCACGGTCACCCAATCATGTGAGGGCTTTGCCTCACAGAGCCAATCATATGAGGTCTTTGCCTGCCTGACACAGACAAACTCACTCACAAACTTTGACTTTTATAAATAGATATAAGTAGATAAAGACACCACCATTAATGTGACTTTGTTTGAAGCTTTCCTCTTCCAGGCCCTTTCCGCACCTTACCTGTTCGCGGAGGCGGGAGGTGGCGCTCGCGCGGGCAGCCTGTTGCGCGAGGTGCTCACTTCGCTTCTCCTTCCTTACCACAGTGGGCTTGCTGGTTGCGCGAGTGCTGCGTGAAGGCCCCGCCCCTTCCTACCGCAGCGCAACATGGGAATTGCAGGCTAGCGCTGAGGCAGGAAGCGCGACCGGCCCAGCTCCCGATGCACCGCACAGCAGGTAAGTGCGCGCAGGCCCCGGGAGCATTGCGCGACTGCGCACCATTTTCGGCTTAGAGCCGAAAATAAAAAGGTGCATGTCCGCTCTGTGTCCGGCTCTTGAGCGTCGTGTAAATGGGAGTGCGTCGTACGGACCGCTCCTCCCATTAACGCAACGCTCAAGGGGCCCTTTCGCTTTAGAAACAGCGTGCGAAAAGGGAGCCAGTCTTGCCAGATTTTATTACGCTCCACTGTTGACCATTCCATACACAAAAGTTGAGACAAGTAATTATAGTCTGTTGTACATAAAATATCTTACATCTTCAAATCAAATTTTACATCAGTGTTATAGGCAAATATTACTAAAGTAATGCATGTGAGTGTTAAATGAAAGCATCCTAACCATCTCTCTTATCAGCTGTCAGGAAACACATGGCCAGTCATTGCACCTGCTGCAGTTTGACTGCTGTCCTAAGGTTTCATCCTCTGGTACCACAAGATTTAGTCGCTGCTGTATGTCTGCCAAGTCATTCCACAAGGCTGTGAATTTTGTAGGTATTAATCACCATCACTTCAAGAGTACAGTTTATAAAGATGTACTCATAGCATCTGTTATCAAACCAAGTTCAACAATGAAGTTTTAAAGCCATATCATGCAAGTGCATTCTTACCGAAATACAATGTTTTGTGTGTGTGTTGGGGGGGGGGGTTACAATACAGAAGACTGTTCACCTAAGAACTATGAGTAAGAGGCAGATTTATCTGTTTTTAGAGAAGGCATTATTGATGTCCATGTAAAATACAAAGGCGAAACATGCAGCTTTCCAAAGAGGCAACTGCAAGTTTCAGCAACTCTAGCCTATACAAGCCAATTGTGAGGAACTCTGGGAGTTGCAATCCAGTAGCCTCTGGAAGGCCATACAACTTCCACCCTAACCTTCCACGTTATTCTGAATATATACATACATAGCTATTGTAAGGAAAAATTATTTAAAGCTACCATATTTGCTTTATCCAAGAATAACACAATCCATCCCAATTTATCTTCTCAGTCCCCTGGTTATTAAAGTCAAATGAAATATAGTCAGCTCTCCACATTTGCTAGGGTTAGGGGTGCAGGCGTCAAAAAAATGGGGAAAATCGCAAATATCAAAATTGTGTTTGTGCCTGTGTGTCTGTGAGGTGGTGGTCAAGGCATGGCGTGAAGAACACACACGCATGGTCCAAACCAGTTCAGGGAAAGGAGAGGGAAAGGGGGGGGTCAGCACGGTGGTCTTATACTTCCTCTCTCTTGCCCATCTCCTTCCTTGGGTATGGGGGAGCATCAGAAAATTGTTTGTGGTGCTGAGAAATTGGGTTTCAAGTCGTCCTTAACTGGCTAAGCAGTGGCTGGTGGAGAAGAAGGAAGAGGAAGACTGGGGGTGGGTTTTAAAGGACTGCGTAGCTTGATCAGAGCTGCTGAGAGAGAAGGTTTCCCTGGAAAAGAAGCCCCTGAAGTTGGCGGTGGTGGGAAGGGGTTAGAGAAAGTCATAAATAATCAAATCCATGAAAATTAAACCCACATACGTCGAGGGCAAACAGTAGCTTATTTAAAAATATGATGGAACTGTTTTAAACTATATTACCACACAGTAGTTGGAGCATGATATCCAAAAAATTTATGTTTCAGTAAAATTACATCTTAGTCTACTGTATTACAGTCATAGACAGACATACCATCAAATATCCTGCTCTCAAAGGTACTACTGAACGCAAGAGTCATATTGGATTGGGCAAAAGGTCTATCTGGCCCAACATTCTTTCCATACATCGGTAAATCTCAGTTGCCTATAGGAAGCCTGACAGTGCAACTCCAGAAAGGATACAGCAAAAGAAGTCTATCACTGTGACTCCACTTTAGCTGCCACAGCAGTATCCAATGAAATTGTAAGGTTTGTAGTTTGTGAAGCAGTGGAGTTCTCTGGCTGAGAATTCTAAGCACCCCTATCAAAATGGCAAATTCCAGGACTCCACAGGATGTTGTCATGGCAGTTAATGTGGAGCAAAGGTGGTATAAATGTGTAGTGTAAGGCTTTTCAAACGGTGTGCTGTGACACGTTAGTGTGTCGCCTGTACTCTGTAGGTGTGGAGATGTCGTCTACAATCTTGGAAATGTATGTTATTATATATAAATCATGTATTTTTAAAAATATATGAAAGGTTTTCATGAGATATGTTGTGTCTCCATACATTTCATTATTACAGTTTATGTATTTGTCTGTGTCTCTTATAAGGGGTTAGTCTGATGTCCCGTTTGCTAGTAAAACTGAATTACTGTGTCACAAAATGATGCACGTCTAAAAAGTGTGTCACCAACATGAAAAGTTTGGAAAGATCTGGTCTAGTGTGAAAGGGCCCTAAATTGGATTTGTTTTAATGGAAGACAACATAAATGTCTTTGGTCTTTCTTATTTGGGCAAAGCTTCAACCATTATATTAACACAGACAAGGCTTACAAAAATCTTTACCCTGGTTTGTATGAACCATTACAAATTTTACAATCTACTATGTCAACAGTAGAAATTGTATGGGGTCTATCCAAGCCCTAAGCAACTTCAAAAAAAACCTTTGCGCCCAACACACCAACAATTTTCAGACAAAAGCCAACAGAAACAGCTTCAAGATACTAAAAATGCTGTTTCAAAGAATCGCAACAACAGAAGAAACAGTGACATCAAACTGAGGGTTTATCTAGTCCAGCATTCTGTTCACAAAGAGACCAACAGTTGCCTATGGGGAGTCAACCACCAGGACATAAGAACAAATGTACTCTATGTCTTGTGTTCCTTAGAAATTAACATATAGTGGTGGAATTGTGAAGTTGTACAGAAATTTTGGCAAATGGTGTTTGAAAAGATAAAAGAGATAACAGGAATTGATTTACAAATATGTCTGGGTATAGCATTATTATCTATATTTGATAAGGTTAATTGTACCCAGGCAATGAAGGATTTAATTACAAATTCATTAACTGCAACAAGGTTAATTATATCAAGAAAAGCGAATGCCCACTAAGATTTTCAAATAAAGGATTGGTATATAGAAATGAGGAAAACTGTGATTAATGATAAATTAACATGTCAAATTAAGGTCAAAAAAAGAACAATGAAAGGGAGTGATTTTGAAGTAATATGGAAGATATTTGTGGAAAAGGTTCTAATAAAAGAGGGAAGTGTCATATCTCCACAAGAAGAATTACAACTTTGGAAGGTGGAGTAAGCTGAAATATAATTGGCTTTGAGGATGGGTTCACATTTAGGGTTAAAGTTTACATTTAAAGTTAGAGTTAGTATTAATATGTTTAGTAATAAGATCATATTCAGTAATAGCAATAGGTTAAAAATAGTTGAAAAGGCTAGAGTTAAAAACAAAATTATTATAACAATAACGAGTACAATGAAAATGAGATTTAAATACATGTAACAAAAATACATAAACAATAGGATATACAATATGTTGAATAAGTATATGATGATAAAGAATTTGGAGAGAAACAGTAATGTCAGGTTTTTTTGTTGTATTTTTTCTCTTTTTCACTTTTATATTAATCATGTTGTGTTTTTGTTCTGTTCTTTTTTCTTTATAATCAATAAAAAATAAATGAGAAAAAAAGAAATTAACATATAGTGGCCCCTCCACTTTCACAAAGGTTTGGGGTGCAGAACCATCGCAAAAGAGTAAAAACTGTGACTAACGTCCCACTCCCGGGCTCCTCCTCCCATTCTCTCGCCTTTTGCCTTGGCACTGGATGTATATATCCTACTGATTTCAATGGGACTCCATATTTCAATGTAGTCTGGATCCAGCTTATAGACTGTAGATCAACAAGACTCTCTTGTCTAACACACACATTCACAAACAATGTCCAGGACAGGAAGTGAGCAACACATTTTTCTTTTTCTTTAATTAATTAATTAATTTTTGAGAAGAAGAACACATCTTCTGCAAGCAACATTTGTATCCCAGGAGATAAGGAATTGTTTCTTTAAAGAAATATCCTATAAACATAATTAGCATTAACATACAAATTGCATTTTTCACCCTCTTCAAGCGTAAATTGTCTAATTAATGGTCTGTACCATCTGTAACAACACAGGAACACGCTTCTTCTAGAGGAGTAATCCAGTCAGCCAAGAACAGCTGTTAAGTTTAGGAAAGCAGTAACTGTACATACAAAGAGCTGAAGTATAATTTTGCCATCAGACCTGCATGTTAAGAGCTGGCAGTAGACAGGATGGAGAACAGAGAAACACAACCTTTGCTTACTCTGCATCTGACCTGAAACTGTGAAGATGATTCACAGTTGTAGCTGAGCAGGTGCAAAAGCGGCAGGGGACTCCTTTTTGTGCTGCTGCTTTCAAATAGAATGGCACCCCCAGGCATCCCCAGGAAACTGAGAGCAGTGGTGTAAACCAACCATATGGTTATGTTATATATTTGCTTCGAGTCATAATGCTCATTTCAATGCTAGTTGAGGACTTTTTATTAAAAGATTACACCAAATAATTTGTTTACTGCATTGCAAATCTAGGCTAAATGATGTTTTTAATTCAATATGAAATGTTTGTTCTTTTATTTACCTCAGAGATAAAATGAGGACAGATATGCTTATACCCAGCTGACAAAGCTCATATGGCTCTGGACTTGCAGCTAGTTTTTCTTTCCTTCTTAAAAGAACAAGCAGCATTGACATCACAACAACAGCTCACCAAAACAACAGTCAATGACTGCTTTCTATTCAGAATACATGTTTTAAAAATACATTTAAGAATTATTAAAGTGCTAAGGCACTTTCAGGAACCCTGAAAGAAAGCAGTTTTAAATATTTTCAAAAATCTGAATGCAATGCTATATTATTTTCTTGTGTCATAAAGCAACATAACAGCAACATAACACAACAGCAACATAAAAGTGAACCTCATAGGGTTTTCTCAGTAAAATTTATTCAGAGGAGATTTGTCATTGCCTTCTTCAAAGGATGAAAGAATGTAACTTGACAATGCCACCCGATGGGTTTCTATGGCCAAGCAGAGATTCAAATCCTGGTCTCCTGGACTCCTAATCCAACGCTCAAACCACTATGACATGCTGACTCTTTTACATAGCAATATCTAGGATTGAAGCCCTCCAGTTTCCTCAAAGGATCCATAATCCAGAGTTAGCCAAGCCATTCCTAGAAGTAAGTCAAAATAAACCATGAAAAAAGGAAGCAATATCCCTCCATAATGTTTCTTTTGACCCCTGCCTCAAAATCCCCCTTGTTCTATTCTACTGCCTTCAGCAAGTATTTTAATCCCTCTTCCTTCTTAAAGTTTAGCAGCTCCATTCAGAAGCTACTTAGTCAACTGAGAAGCATTCCTGATGACAAATTATGCCATGGAATGAGAAGCCTGGAACTTGAAGCATCTGGAAATGTTCCCTTCAGACACTTAACACTATTCAAGAGGATAATGAGCACCCGATACTCTACTATAAACAGAGATGGAAAGATCAGAGGGGGTAAACTGGAATTCATCCATATGTGCCTTGGTTCAACTGTGCTTCCGGAGTAGTAGAATCAATCCCATGGGGGGCATGCATTCATGAGGACACATGCGCGCACACACACGCAGTTGCTATGGCAAACAATTTTGACAAACACATCTGAAAAAGAGAGAAATCCAGCTTCACTACTCCTCTTTCACAATTAACTTTAGGCCAGCAATAGGGTACATGTAGCTCTCCACCTGCTTATTCAAGAACCTGTTTATAACAATTTTCATTTTTAAAAAAATCTGCTATACTAAGAACACATTACTATCAATCTCTTGAGTAAACTTTGGCTTAAATCCTAGGCATTGCCATATGAAAGAGCCGACATACTGTAATGGTTTGAATGGTGGACTAGATGTCCAGGTCAGGGTTTGAATCTCAGCTTGGCCATTGAAACTCACTGGGTGGCACTGTCAGTCCAAGCCATCATCAGCAAGAGTGAGGAACCATGGAAGCTGCAATGCAGCAACATCTGGAGGACTATTTGTTTCTCATCCCTGCTTCACCTTCCAGCAAGCAAGATCTAAGTGTTGGTCAGCCAGGGGAGAGTGATTCAATTTTTCCAGCCAACTACATTAAAAATAAAAATAAAAAACTACAGTAAAACTAAAAAAACTACAGTAAAAGCTGGACATTTAGAGAAGGAATTAGCCATATAAATCTGTTGCAGCAAAATCAACAATGAATCGCATGGTACCTTAAAGAATAGCACACTTTAAGCTGCTGTGGACTCTACCTCACCTTATTAGCTGTGCTGAATGGAGTTTCAGCCAGCAGATATTTATACAGGTGCTAAGATTGTGGGGAGAAAGGAATGATTTAAAGTGCCAGCAAGTTATTATCTTAACAGTACAGTTGTTGAGAAGTGCTAAAGACATCCCAGCACAGATCAGCAGCTTCACACTTGTATGGAAATGTTAAGTCTTTGTCCAATCCAAGCAGAATTCAGCCTCCAGGTAAATACGCATGGGTGGAGAACGGAAACAGAAGGGCATAAACAAAAGGAAATGAAAGTAGAATGGAATTTAACATTTCCCTTCCCTCCAGCCTCCTATTTCTGCCTTCTATTTACCAGGATTCATACTTGGCCAAAGACATGTAATATGATGTCTTAATCACCTCTGAACAACTGTTAAAAACATACTGTTAAGTTAATCTTGTGCTGGTACCTTTTGTGTTTCTATTCACATACATCCCCACTGCAAGCATAATCCCTGTTAACTGTGATTTGAGAGGAGGAGTAGGAGTAGTTGTGACTCGTTATTCCATTTCAACCCTGTAATATTGGCTGATCCAGTGTGTGCACCTCCCTGTGTCTCTATGTGTACACACATATACATACTGATAATGTTTGAGGTGGGAGACCAAGACCCTTTGTGGACAGGCTTCTAAACCCACTTCACCCCCTGGTTTCTAACCAGTGAAGGCAGTCCTATTTATTACCATATGCATGGTGGAAGCAATTCATGGAAAACGGTATAAATTTATGCAGAAAGAAGAAAGTAGGGTGTGAAGCCTCAGTATACTTCAGCACCCTGTGTAGCCTAAACTAGTGTCCTCTTAGCCACAACTGGAAGAGATCAAACCTGTTACGTATACATGAGGACAACATACTGGGAAATATATCCAGCTCTTATGAGGGACTTCTCTACTGTCAGACAGAACAGAATGGCCTCTGTCCCTCCCTAACTACGTCAGGCTCGGCTTAGGATGAACAGCTTTGAGAGATGGGCAGGGGAGGGAAGAAGAAATTAGAGAGAAAAGTGTGCACTCTAGCCAACATAGTATTTTTATGTCAACAGCTTAACACTTAATAATTTATATTATTCCCAACTGTATGCAGTAATGATATGTCTCTTTGGCTAATGCGATCACTTTAATGTAATATTCTATCCCTTTGATTTATACAGACTGCCCTGCATCTTCAGCTAAATTCCTTTCTGGTGAAATGGGACTAAATACCCTTTCAGGCAGCCACTTGTTGAGGAATTAAAAAAAAGACACAGTAGTTGGCACACCCTGCCAATCTCTGATTGTGCTGCAACTCTGAGCACGTCAAAAATTTGATTAGCAGAATCATTAAGGTGCAATGTTTAAATAAAGAAAAATAGGATTTTTCTCTTGAAGCTGGAGGTAAGAGCTACTAACACAGAAATATTGGACTTGACAGAAGGCGCCTCAGTTTTAGACTCTGTTGCAGTCTTACCATCAAGACAATTCATACTGAAAGACTACAAACAGCATCTAAATACAGATCAGCTGAACACAGTACTAGCCTAAGGATAATCCCAGCATGTAAACTGACAAGAGAGTTTAGCAAGTAAAGAGCAAATAAGGTTAGATATGTGAAGGGGGGAATAAAATCAGGCAAACAAGATGTGCTTTCTATGTTATACTTTCTTATAAAACAATTCAAATTTTAGTATAAAACATCTTCTCCTTGAACATACGATTCATCAGAATAAAGTTACCACGCATATTGGGTGGACACTTCTGCACTGCCCACAAAGCACTCTGTCTAGCCTCTACCTGTCCATCTGTAAGTAGTTATGGAATATCTCAGTGGCCTAAATCCAGTATACTGTTACTGGAGGAAAATGGTATACTAACAGAGTTGTTGGTTCTCCCAACTGTGCAAGTGACAGAGCATCAGCTTTCTTGGTCCTCGGACATGCTACCACTTGGCAATCAGTTGTGCAATGATAACTATGTGGGATTCCCCCCTTGCACTCATTCTAGCACTGTGCCCACTAAACTACCCAGTGTTTTGTCAATGCTAAACGAACCAGAAACTGAAAGCTTAACTGTGTTGTCCAGATGCAGAATGTTAGCTTGTAGTTCTCTCCACAAGCAGGAAATGTAAAATTGAGTTTGCTTGTGGTTTATAAAATGTGATTTTTAAAATTTTATTTATTTATTTATTTGTTGAGAGATAAACAGGGTCCTCTGTCCAGGTTACAAATGAGGCTTTCAATTCACACTACAGGAATATGTTGTGTTCTTTTTACCAATACACAAAATGTCAATGTTTATAATGGCAAAAAGTTCCAAACGGTCACAATTTACCATTGTGAAAAGTACATTAACACAAGCTACCTCATTTTAAGGAAATTACTATAGACATGCTGCTGATGCTCTGAAACTTCTGTAACAAGTAAGACACAAGTAGAAATTATTCTGAGTCAAGAGCAAGCACAACAAACCTTCTCAAGACAAAATGCCCTATTATCTCTTGCCTTTTTTCCACATTGGAAAAACTGGATCCCACTTTATTCGATAACTACTAGCCTGTAGATCCATTACAATCTGGTTAGGGGACAGAGATAGCTTTGGCCTCCTTTGTGGATGGCATGTTGCTAGAAAATGGATGGAGGAGTGTGTCTCTGTTCTGCTGGATTTCTTGGCAGCTTTTCACACCATCAACTATGTATCCTTTTGGGTTACTGAGCTATTCTTTTCTGAAGAGGTAAATCCATAAAATGGTGCTAGGGACTCCTGCTTGATCCCTTGAATACTGACCTGTGGGGTCCCTCAGTGTTCTGACTCTCATGGTTCTTAACCTTCATGTGAAACCACTTGGAGATGTTTCCAGAATCTGGGATCAGGTGCCATTAGCATGTGGATGACACCCAGCAATACTGTTCCTTTCCAGCTCAATCAAAGGAAGTGTCCTGCCTCTAAACTGGTGCTTGTCATCAGGAATGGACTGGATGAAGTTAAACAAACTGAAACTTTATCCACATGAGGTAGAAGTACTCCCAGGCAGTAATAAAAAGACATTTTGGGGAACTGGATTCAGTTTGTGCTAGATGGGATTACACTACCCCTGAAAGCACAGGTTTACAGCTTTTCATGGATTCAACCCTGAGCCTGGAATTCCAGGTTTCAGCAGTGCCAGGAGTAAATTCACACAGTTATGGCTTGCATACCAGCTGCTCTTGTTTCTTGAGATATCAAGTCTGGCCACACCGATGTATGCCTTAGTTGCATCTCATCTAGATTACTGTTAATATTCTGTATGGGGGCAGGGCTGCCTTTGAGGAGTGTTTAGAAATCACAAAGGGCCAAACTGCCACAGCCAGACTGTGAACTAAGTCCAGCTGCTCCTTGTTACTACAGGTTGCTGCTCTGTTCCTGGCCATAATTCAAAGTGCTGGCTGTGACTTACAAAGACCTATATCCCCCGGATTCAGGTAGTCTGAAGGACCACATTCTCCCATGTGTGCCTGCTTTTTTTAAATTTCTTTTCTCCTTCTCCTTCTTCTTCTTCTAAGATCTTCTGGGAAGGCCCTTCCCTTTGTTACCATTCTCACAGGTACATCTGGTGGGAACACAGGCAAGGGCCTTTTCAGTGGCTGATCCTTGTCTCTGGAACTCCTTTCTTTGCTATCTTTTCAGAGGCTGGTGACAACCTTTTCTGTTTTGGCACGCCTTTTAGGGCTGACAGCTCAGGGGGTACGGCCTTTCATGTGCTCTGCTGTTATAACTGTTCACTTCCTTTTGTCTGTTTTTAACTGCTTCCAATTTTATTGATAGTTTAATTATTAATTACTAACTTTGTACAATGAGGGGTTTTTTTTGGTTGGGGTTTTTTTTTTTTTTTGGCATTATCTGTTTTAACTTTTGTAAAGCACCTTGACTTGCAGACTGGGGAAAAAGTCAGCATATAAATATATAACCATAAACAATATAACAATATTAGGAGTATCTAAAGTCTACTTCACCCTCAGAAAGATAGTATGTATAAACATTCTGACAAATCAATTTTCCTGTTTTCCTGGGTCTTTTTGTGGTGGGGTTAACTTTATTAATTAAGAGACTATCCATATCAATAATAAAATCTAATAAGTATGTTTTGGGGAAAAACAAGTATTGTTGTTCTTGTTTGCCTTCCAGTTTTTGCCAACTTATGGTATTCCTAAAGTGAACAAATCTTGGCAAGATTTATTCAGAAGGGTTCTCTCTCCCTCTGTAAGGGCAAAAGACTGTGAGTTTTCCAAGGTCACCCAGTGGGTTTCCATGGCTGAGCAGGGTTTCAATCCCCTGGTGTCCTGAGTCATAGTCCAACACTCAAACCATCACACCACTTTGGTTGTCAGTGGAATAGAAACTGTTAAATGCAGAGTTTGAAACACCATTACAGCTACCAAAGTAGAAAATACTGTGCGATCATGGAAATGATTACAATCAAAAGAATTAATACAAAATTCTATTAAATAAACTTATTGGATCCTGTCAGACCCAAGAAGCTGAAAATTTTGAACCAAGTTATGCTGAAATTAAGTTCTGACTTTATTATTGACTGATTACAAGTCAGTAAGTGCATGAATTATCAACAATTTCAAGTATCAAAGGTATGATGCTGAATATCTCTGCCAACTTAGCATTCTACTACATCAGTCTGCTCCATTCCTTTATACAGCTGTTAAATATCAGACAAGACCAGAAATCCCATCTGCAATGACAATTAACACAGAAGCAGTCTTACTAATAGCAAAAGAAGCGCTTGCTTTACAGCCTTTACACCATACTGTACATATTTTGTATCTAAATAGGCCAAATATCAAATATTAAAGAATTAGCAAACATTTGAATTTCTTGTCCTGTTTTACTGATTCTCCTTGAGGCTGTCTCAGAAATCTTACATTTTTGCCATTTATATGGTTCATACCAAATTTCTTTATGAAGACTAGCAGATATAAAGTCAAGAGTCAAAAATGGCAGAAGTTTTACTTAAAAAAAAGGATCAGATTAAAATACACAGTCCCTTAATTTACTCTGTCCAGTGTTATATTTGTATCTTCTTTTAAAGCCACACTAGCACATCTTGAACTAAAAAATAAATATAGCACTGGGCAGAATCTATGCAAGCTGTTCCTCAGAGCATATTTATAGTTACAGTCAAGGCAATAGGGCTGAGAAAATAAGTAAAGTAATACGGAAGCTAGCAAACTCTTAAGAAGACAGGATTGCTATTAGTGATACATTTCCAATTCATTTTCCTAAATTAAGCACAAGAACTTAAGAGCAACCCTACTGGATCAATCCAACAGTGACTGAACGAAAAGAAACACTAGAAGAAACCAAATCATAAGTGGAATACAGCTCTACCAAGGGATTCAGGAAGCTGCAGGTCTGTGTTTCGATGAGAATGTTACCAACTCAAGTAATTCAGTTCATGAAAAGCAAGTACATTTCAGAAATCACCAGGAGCGGAGCTTGGAATGTGTGGAGGGGGGGCGAGAGGGGGGCAGGGCTATGGTGCGGGGGTGTGGCCATGCTGCATGGGGGCATGGTCACAATGTGCGGGCGTGTGGCTACAAGCCGGGATGTCCCCAGAACAGTGCCACTGGGGGCAAACCACTTCCATCGCCCCCCCCTCCCATCCCTATGCGACTGGAGATCATCAGAATCTAGGCTGGTCCTCCAGAACAAACTCAGAATGAACAGAACAGAAACAGCTACATCTTAAAAATATGCAAATATGTATTGCTTTCTGGAACTGTTCTTTCTTGCCGATGTTAAGATAACATATTTTTGTTTAAATAACCCAAATAATGCCTTTGAACATAATGAGTCATGTTGTTTACAGCTGCTTTAGAGTGCTGATAAGTGACCACATTGATTTGACTAGCAGTAGTAGTTCGTCCAAATACAGAGCAGGTCCTATGGGAAAATCTACTAACTGTACAGGCTGCAACTTCAACAAGAGCAAGATTGGAAACTGCATTTTGCGGGGACTGGTAAGAAATTAAGCCAGCAATGTACATTAAGTCTCTGCATAAGCCTTTTAGTACCAAACTGTTACCTTAAAATGAAACTGTCCTGAAAACTGTCGTGTGTTAAATCATCATGCTTCCTACAAAACAAGATCCCAGTTCTTTTTCTTGGACCACTTCTATCTGGGTGGCCATATGGGTCCCTGATTGACTATAGGTATAAATGCTGCAGAAGATGCCTACACCTTTCAGCTGTAAGTCCCGCATGACATGGATTCTACTGTCTGTCTGGTTGATGTTTTTTTTTTTAAAAAAGGCGCTTTCACACTAACAATTACTGTTCTATGATTCCACTTCCATGGCAATGCCTTATGGAATCCTATGGAATTTGTAGTTTGGTGAGGCACTGGAACTCTCTAGCTGAGAATTTTAAATCCCCTCCCCAGGATACTGCAATGGTAGTCAAAGTTGAAATCACGGTGCCATAAAGAGCATGAGAGGGCCTTAGAGTACTGACTGAATCCATATATAAAGGTACATGATGATGCCTAGAGACCATGAAGGTAAAGTCATCTTTGAAGTCTGTGGCTGTCACAACACTTACTTTTAGATAAAACATATTATATTGGCTTTGTTTTCTTAGTGTTAATTCCTTGTGGATTGATTAATTTTGGACTGCCTATAACTATGAGATGTTAGCCTACTTGTAAGACTACTTAAGTCTTGATTTGTAATTGTTATTGAATTTAAATGGGAATGTTGTACTTAATTATGCAAGTCATAGCATTGCTGTCACTCTTTGAGCATGATTTGATAATGGAAAAGCAGCATGCACATTAGCCAAGAAGCTATATTCCAAACCACAGTTTTCGGGACTGGAAATTATGATAAAATTAGTGGATGTACGTGCAGTTATGCCAGGTCAATTGTGTTTAAACACTGACATTTCATATTTATAAACAAATCAATGTCTGAACATTCACCAGTTCAGTGGTAGAGAAGATGCTCTGCACACTGTCAGATTTAATTCCAGGCATCTCAGAAGTGTGATTAGGAAAGATGCCTTTCTGAATACCTGTAACACTATGATTGTATTTTAATTCTCATGGTTCCATCCCATCGAAAACTTGGGTTTGTAGTCTGGAGACGCACTGAAGTGCTTTGGCTCAGAATTCTAAACTGTTGTTGTTAAGTGTCTTTAAGTCATTTTCAACATATGGCAACCCTAAGGCAAACCCATCATGCGATTTTCTTGTGGCTGAAAATGTGTGACACACCCAAAGTCACCCAGTGGGTTTCCATAGCTGAGTGGGGAACTGAACTCTGGTCTTCAGTGTCATAGTCCAACGCTCAAACCACTACACTATGCTGGGTCTTGAGTATCCCTCCCTCAATTGCCATTACCATGATTCCATAGGAAAGAGCCATGGCAGTTAAAGTGGAATAATTGCACTATAATTCTGCGGTGTACATGGGCATCTGGAGAGCCACCGCCAATCAGTATAGCGGACAGTAGTGGGGAAGACTGGCTACTCAGTACATGGCAGCTTTCTAAGAAAGTTTTGAAATCCTACTTTAAGGTGTGTCATCTAACCAAACATAAAATCCTCCTCTGTGTGCAAAGCTAACAGTTAGCTGCAGCAGCCTAAAGTAGTGCATCTTTTAAAAAACTGCTTTACTTTTAATCTTCTTATGTCACAGGATTTCAATTTCCAAAATCCGAATAACTTAAAGCCAATTAAATAGCAATTTCAGAATTATGTCTTAAAATCATAATATGTAACATTCTAGATAACATTATAAATATGCAGAGTGAAGCTACAAACATAATTAGGGTTCTATTCCTATACAGAACAGGTACTCTCATTCTATGTATACCTTTACACTGCATTTAATTTCTTACGCTAGTTACTTGTGATGTCAAGGTAAAAGAAGAATCATGACCTTTACATACACTAGGGTAAAAGATAATTGTATTTCTTGTTGATATCTTTTTTTAAAAAAAGATGGAAGCTAGGAAATATTATGATAAAGGAAACAGTAGTTGCGTCACTACCAAAAATACCTATGAAAAAACATGCACAGCATGAGTTCCCATACTGCTGCAGTAGGTGTGTTCTATCTATCTACATATGCTTTTGCTTATACAACAGATTCCACTAAAACTCTTGTGAAGATAAAGATATTTGAGTTTTGTTTTTCTCCTGAAACACTGTCATAAGAAGAAAAGCAACCCTTTTGTAAGCACAAGATAGATACCTTCTACAAAAAGAAAGACAGAAAGGTATCCCTTAGATCCATTCACTTAGATAAGGAAAACAAAGTTTAGACCACTGAGAAAAGTAACATATTCCCGCGTCAAATGTCTAGGAAAGGATGCCAAGAGTTACCCGAAGGTAGCAAGATGAGGTCAACAATTGAGTTCATATCCTGAGGCAATCTTTCAATGTTTCTTCTCTTTGCTACATTACACTTCTAAAGTACTAGCCATTTTCCACCCTTGAGGAAGAAGCTAGCTTGTTAAACCTTTTAAATTTACATAAAACTAGGCATACTTCAAATAGAGGCACTTACTTCAGCCTGTTGCTTAATTATCTGTAAGCAATGTGTACAATCAGGAATGAATTGCCCCTCATTAGTAACATACTAAAACAGATACGGTCAGAGGGTAGACATGTAATCCACCAATCAGCCAATAGCCAAATTGTATTGGTCTATTGAGTATGTGCAATTGACTGCATAATATGATAAGACTGCAGTTATCTGAGAACCTATCTGAAAGTAAGCCCCACTAAAATCTATAGGACCTGACAGTTAGATATTTGGTTATATATTGACTATTCACAGTTATTTGTAAATTTAATATACAGAAAGCTCTCCATATCCTTGGATTCTGTGTCCACAGATTCAACCAACCACAGCCTGAAAATATATATATAAAAAAAAATCCAAAAGGCAAGTTGATTTTGCCATTTATATAAGGGGCTCCATTTTACTACACCATTGTACATAATGGTGTCCAACGGGGGCCGAGGGTGGCTGGAACCAATCACTGGAGGATACCAAGGGCCCACAGTGTGTCAACAAGAGACAGAATTCTAGCCAAAAACAAAAAAAATGCAAAAAAGTGGAGGGAGCACACAAGACTGAACTTTATCTTGCACTGAAGCATGCTCTTCTATGGATTTCCAATGTATCGTTTATAAGCTTTGCTAATTTATTAGCTGGTACTGTATCATGGAACACTAGTCTGAAGATGCTGATAGACTAATGAATGATTTACAGTAGATTAGTAAGTGCTTCAGACTCCCAATTGTTTAAGAATATTAGAAGCAAAAAGATATTCCTCATTTACCACATACTCCAAAAAAAAAGAGAGGTTGTTTGAGAAGCTGATCTCTAGATGTAGAAATTTAGACTGTTGCTTCTATACAAAAAGCATCTCAATATCCAGCTGACAGGATGCTGGAGACAACTGTAGTAATCCCTCAGACTACAGCTAGTGAAAATCAGATTTTACAAAATAAACACAACACCTAACTAGGTCCTCAATACCTCAAGTATATCCATGCTTGGGACAGCAGAATGCCTGGGGAGGTCCAAGTTTAAAACTTCACTGAGCCCCACATTCACAAACACGTTCATCAAACACCACTCAGTTTTGATCCTGATTTCTCACTTACATTGGCTACAACAAATCACTGTTCTCCATGTTTGTACCTATGAAGAAAATGTGATTTGATCTAAAGCAGCGGTAGGAACTGTGTAATCTAGCAAATGTTACTGAACTGCTACACCCAGCATGCTTCATCAATGGGGCAACTGCAAGGGTTGCTGACAATTCAACAACTTCTAGAGGACTGAACAATTCCCACTCCTGCTCAAAAAGTGAAAGCAGAAGAGTCTTCCCCCTCCTACATGAGGCAGAAAGGGTGGGTAGGAAGGTAGGCAAGCTGAAGGCTCACTACACATTCAAATTATCTCTATCAGTGGTTCTTATCCTGGGGTCCACAAAGCCCTGTTATTGGACACCAACAGGAGTGGCAACAACAGGCACATGGCAGCCAGGGGCAGGGGTGCTGGTGCTGAAACTGCTCCCTCGTTTGCAAACAAGGGAGCAATTTGGGCATATGCCTATGTCTGCCACCAAGTCCCTTTCAGCTGGGAGCGTGGGTGTCAAGAGACATGGTGGCAGGTATATGCCCAAGCTACTTCCTCATTTGCAGATGAGGGAGCAGTTTTGGCACCTGCACACACACACTTGCTACTGTGCCCCAGATGAAAGGAACAATGTGGCAGATGCTCACATGCACCCAAACTAGGACTTTGGACACCAGGGCTTGAGTCGCCACTCGGTCGTGTAAACCCACTGAATGACCTCAGGCAAATCATATTCTCTCAACCTCAGAGAAAGCTAAAGACAACCAATCTTGACAACAAAGCCCCCATGATAGGTTCAACCTATTAGGTCACCAAAAGACAGTTTTCAAAGGGAAGTGACATGATGGCTAGAAACAACCTTCCCCTGTCAGCAGCACTTTGTTCTTGTGAGCCTTCAAGTCACTTCTGATTTATGACAATCCTAAGCTGAGCCTATCATAGAGAGTTTTTGTTTTGTTTTTTTGGCCAGATTTGTTCAGAAGGGGTTTGCCTTTGCCCTCCTTTGAAGGTGAGAGAATATGCCTTGTCCAAGATCACCCAGTGTCTGAGCAGGGATTTGAATCTTAGTCTCCAGAACCCTTAAATAAACAACTACTTGAATATTTAAATCCAAATTAAAATATTTAAATTTTGACTTAAGTATTGGGAGTCTCCAGCAACAAATTATATTTACAGGGGGTCCCAAATAAAGAAAAGGTTAAGAACCATGAATCAGTATCTTGGATTAGCAGGAGTTACTTTGGCTTTTCAGCTCATTAACCAACCCATTCACAAAATGACCACCTGTCCTACAAAGCAAGTTATCACACTAACCAAACCCAAACCCGTTGTTATGTGTCTTCAAGTCAACTTTGACTTAGCATGATCCTGTAATAAGGTTTTCTTGGCAAAATTTCTTCTTCTACTTAAGGCTGAGAGAATGTGACTCACCCAAGATCACTCAGTGGATTTCCATGGCTGAGCAGGGATTCAAACTCTGGTCTCTTGGAGTCCTAGTCTAACACTCAAAATGCTATTAGCAAACTAAACCATGGTTTAGAATGATCATTTGAACCAGGCCATTAACATCCTTCTTCTAAGGCTACTGATGTGCTACATATGACCTACAGTTGGCCAGACAGGCTGAACAAATAAATGATGTGCACTTCTTGCTTTTGCCAGCCTGCTCCAAACAGAGCTTGGAAAAGTTATCCCAAGAAGTCCCAAAAAGAAGAGCTAGTGGTTTAGGTTGCAAGATATAAGAAGGAACAGAATGTAGAAGATATAAGAGCGAACAGACTTGATGCTCTTCCTGTGTGTAACCAACTTTACTTGCCCTTTGATCCAGTTCATAGGAAAAAGTAACTATTGTAATAAAAAGGCTATGTCTTCATAAAAAAAATAAGTAAAAGGCACTGTTCTACAAGTGAGGCTAAATACCCTAAAGGCATCAGACCCTGTCTGATCATGGAAGCTAAGCAGGGTCACACAGGAGACCCAGTGCTGCATTAAGGTTTTCATAGGCCCTAGGCACTCTTGCATTTAACTCCCTGCCTCACCTCAACGTACCACTAGGGATGTTTTTCTAGGCCCTAAAATTCTGTTTTCATGGTCCCCAAAATTTTCATAGGCCCTGGGCACTGTGCCTAAAGTGCCTAATGGATAAGACAGCCCTGGGGAGATCTCCAACAAATACCAGGTGCTGTAGGTTATATTTCAAAGGAAGGAACCAGCAAAACTACCTCTGACTAACCCTTGCCTATGAAAACCCTATGAAATTAATGGGGCTGCCATAAGTTAATAGGCAACTTGAAGGCACATACTACAGATAGGTAACAGAATAAATAAGTACACTCTCTTAGCTCACACAGAAGTTCCACTTAGTTGGAAACCAACAAATCACAATGGTTATCTCAAACAATTTATGCATATTTTTTTGTCCAGGCAATACATGACGCACAAGCAGACTACTCCAGGCCCTCTTCTCTCTGTCACTTCAATCAATTCACCCTGTTATCTTAAAAATTTCATCTAGTGCACTTCAGTGCACAATCCCTAATCAGAAGACAGGACCCATCAAGTATGAATAGCAGTCATTTAAAAGGTCTACTTCCAGCAGGTAACTCAGATACCATTTGAAGGATCATCTTTCACAAGGAATGCAGAACTTATTTGGGCTGATGTATTTCTTAGGGATACCTAAGTAGTTGTTTCTGCTGTGTTCCTGTTTACAAAATTCTCTACCTTTAACTGAGACAGCTGACACTACTAAATAAAACAAGCACCTCCATTTTTATGTATGTATGTATGTATTTATTTAGCAACAGTTACTCTCAATCCACTCAAGAGTTACAACTTCCTTTGTAAACATCGGCTGTGGAATCATTTCAACACTCAAAAGAAATCATAAAATCTTTCGTTAAGGCTGTAATTAAAATCTTCACTTCCTAATTTTTTGTTTAATAAAATAAGCTTGCTCATCAAGAGGTTCACAAAGACAATTTAATTATGCCCAATTGTGTTAGCACCAAAATCTGGCAATTTGCAGCAACAGACATCAGAGTTGGGATGGGGGGGGGTGAGGGTGGGATGGCAGAGGAATCTATTCAAAGCCGTAACAAATTAGAGCAGAAGAAAGGGATGGTAACTACAGACATTGTTTCAATACAACGTCAATTTAAGCCTAATGAATCTCACATTCTTCAGTACAAGGCCCAGGCCCCAGCAAATTATGCCAGCACAATAGAGTAATTTTATTTTGCACAACAGCAAACAGCCTGTGGGAGCTGCAGAAATATGTTGAGTGTACATCAACCTCCTAACAGGCGTGCTCTTCCAATCAACAATCAGGGACTCAACCAAGCCAATCCACTTTCCTCTCTCCATTTTCTTTTCTGACTGACACTCAACATTCTGTGGCTTCCAGTGAATACTGAGCATGTATAGTCTTCAACTGGGCTGCTGGGAAGCGTAGGGGAGGTTTACAATAATAATAATTTGTACCTGAGCATGCCAATAAGGATTGTCCTTGGGAGCTCCATTTTGGGCTTTTTCTTGTGGGGCACCCCACCTTCCCAGCTTGATGCCCTCTGAATGTGCTTGACTGCAACTCACATTATTCCTACCAGCATGACCAATGGCACAAGGTCAATTTTTCTCCCCTCTGGTCTCAATTTCTCACACTGCTAACTGCTCCCACCAACTAACAATATCATTCAGTGATTCACTCCAAAGATGGAGATGGACAGGGAGGCCGATTATTAAATACCTAAATAATAATGTTGGCTTTTAGGGGTCTTGCTTTTGCCAGCCAGTTCTAGGAAAAGGGATTTTTCTAGAGGCAAGCTTACAAGCAGGTATTTCTCTGGGAAAGTTAAAAATGAGGTCCTAAGTGGACAGTAAAACTATACACATGTTAACAACTTGAACACTATTGGCTGGTCCTAACTACAGCAAGTATCATTAAATTAACTGCTGATTAGTGAGTCAACACACAGGTAAATTCCACGGGTCCAACAGGCCTGGGTGTGGTGGTTTGATGCTGGCCTGTGACTCTGCAGACCAGGGTCTGAATCCCCATTCAACCATGGAAACCCACTGGATGACCTTGGGCAAGTCAAAGTTTCAGAGGAAGGCAACTGCAACACTCCCTGAACAATCTTGCCAAGAAAATCCTGTAATAGGGTCACCATAAGTCAGAAACAACTTGGAGGCACAGAAGAGCAACAACAAGCCTACTCCAGTTGGATCAGACCTTTATGAGGTCAAAGAAGATTAACACAATGATGTATGGAGATCGCATTCATAGTAAGTTTTGACAAAGGCTGGTAGTTTTTGTAGGTTTGCCTGAAAGAGCTTGGGGGGGGGGGTTAACTAAAATTGCTGTAAAATGGACCACAGATGTAAAAGCAGCTAGGATTATTATTATATTGAACTTCTGTGTTGAGACAGAATATGCAAACTGCGGCTGTCCAGATGTTTCGGACTTTTAATAAAACACTAGTCATGCTCATTGGGGCTTCTGGGGACAAGTGTCCAAAACATCTGGAAGATTAAAGGCTGGGAACCATAGTACTTGTGATTTCCGGTAGCTGACAGACAACAAGCCAGTAAGGCTACTGCCCTCATGCTTTCCTTCCCAGTCCTGATTGACTGGCCATTGTGCAAAACAAGATGCTGGTGGGTCTTCAGGGTGATCTAGCTGGGCTTATGTTCAAAGCCAACCACAATGGTGTGTTCTCTAGATGCAGAGGACTACAACTCCCATCAGCTCCAGTCAATAGGGGAAATAGTCAGCAACAGTGGCAGTTTCATTCCAAGACATCTAGAACAAGGCTGGGCAACTGTTATTCGCCCAATGTTTTTGACTGCACCTCCCATCATCTACTACATCTCCCATCATCTCTCACTCTTGGCAGTCCTGGCTAGGACTTGGGAGTTACAGAGGGCTGCAGTCACCCACTGCTGACTGAAATGGCAGAAGTTTGAAGGAAGACTGCTCAGGGCCAGAAGAGCCAGAGATTAAATGGTCCAGCTCTCTTGGCATTTGAATTAATCAGTTATGTACACAAAACGCTACCACACTGAGACATAATTGAAATCCCAGCCTCCCAAACATTTCTAAAAATTAGTGTCTTTAATGAGCATATAATTTCAGAGCTCACTGAACTCTTTAAACACAACAGCTGGTGTGGTGTTGGCTCTAAGTGTGGTCTGTGAGCCAGAAAGACCTGACCCTGTGCCATAAAGTCAGGAAAACCTCTAATTCTTTTAAACTCAGCTCTCCCACACCTGTAATATGGCACTAATAACACCGGCCTATTTTATATTTCAGTTGTAAAGATTATGGAATCATATGTACAACGCACTTTGAAACTGTAACATACTTTATACATGCCACAACTATTATAAACACTAGAGCTAGAAAAAGTTAATTTTGAAGTGGCTATAACTCCCTAGTCAAGATCATTTCAGCATAATCTAGCCTAGTTATGCTGGATCCCAGAGTTATGTATAATTGCCCAAGAGAATCCAAGAGACACAGAGCCCCCCATCCACCAACTCAAAGGTGTGAGAGAGAAAGCACTGTGGATGTGCTTGTGGAATAACTGACTCTACCAGGGACCATATTTACACAAACTCTGAGAAAAACAGTGGCCCAGCAGAATTCCCACCCCAAAACCTGATAGCCTGACAAAAATTATTTTCCAAAACAGACAATCTATCTTTTCTGCCTTTTTCACTTCCAGCATGACTAAGGGTTACTCCAGATGAAACCTAAAATTAGCACATCACTTGCTAGAACTTCATTTGGACAGCTGCAAACCCTTTCTTCCTTCATTCAATCTCAGGGTGCCCATGATTATCAAGTCAGGTTGTCCCTGTTCTTCCTCACCAAGCTCGTTTTTGTAAAGACTTGCAGTGAAAAAGAGGAGAGGTTCTGAAAAATGTTGTGCCATTGTGTAGCTTAATAAAGGTATCATATATGTGTAGGTTTTCTTTTTTTCTCACAGTCAACACAAATTAAGCACTGAATCTAAGTATTATCACAATATGAAATTTGAGTGGTAAACCACAGTGGTGTTGGGATGGATAACAGCACTGGAGATCCAGGTTCATATAAGCCATTAAACCTCACTGGATGATCTTGGGCCAGTCAATATCTGTGAGCCTAATAAAATAAAGCCAAGGCATTACATCTGGCTCAGTGCAAACTCCTGGGGCAGGTTTGGGCAAATTATTTTCAACGACCGCTAAAGTCCTCATATCCATAGATTCCACTACTGCTGGAAAGGACAGGCAAATTATTCTGTCTTACGGTTTCAGAAGGCGATAGAAGGCATTTCTACTTAAAAGGTGGCACATAAAGCTGCACTACTATTTTAAAAACGGGAGCGGGGAAATCACTGGATTTTGTCTAGCTAGCTGCTCTTTTGCAGACTTCATTTTGTTTAGACTTTCCACCCACACCTTACCAGTCAGGCATCTAACAGCCCCATCCTACACATGGTGACTTGGTTCATGTTAATTTCATTCCCTAGGCATATGTGTGTGTGTGTGTACACATATAAGAAATGGAACCTCAGGCTGCAATCTTTTACCTGCCCATTGAACGCAATGTGGCTTAGTTCTGATTAGACACACAGAGGACTGCAATGCAATCTCAGTGAAGAAGAAGCAGTCTTCCTTACAGCAACATTTGCAAAACAAATATAGAATAAATAGGAGAGGAGTCTCTCTCTCTCTCTCCCTCCCCCCTCCCTGCAAAAGAGCAACAGTGCCATTCAGATCCCAGCTGAAGAGAACTCCTTCTATACCCCTTCCCTGGCCCTCACGAATCTACCCATTCACACATTATTTCCCGTGTGTGATCAAATTAAATCAAATTCCGATCCTTCCTATGTACTTCCAGCCACCTCTTTCCCAGGGAGGTGTGGCCGATTCCATTTGCCTCTGACACTTCGCTGCCCCTCATTTTCGTAAAAAAAAAAGGGGGGGGGACAAGACTGGAGCAAAATTCCCAACCTAAAGAAAGGAGCTGCTTCCCGGGCACCCAGATGATGCTGGGATGTCTGAAGGCCGCTGATCCTTCCCTGAAACCGCAGACACGGAAACGTGGGCCAAGATCCCGAAGCCCAGTGCCTGCCAGCCCACGCGTGAAGCAGGGGTCGGTGTGTGAGGGTCGGAAGAAGAGGGGCTCTCCGGAGCCACCAGTCCCCGCGCCCGGAGAAGTCTATTCTTCCCCTCGCCCGGGTGCCCAGGCTGGCCCGGGCTGCCTCCCAGGGCGTCCGCGGCCCGATGCCTGTTTGCAAGGAATGGGGAAAAGGGAGCGTTGTTCCACCAACACCTAGCGGCGGGCAGGGTTTTCTCCCCGGCTGCAGCTCTCATTACGGCGTCTCCTTGCTGCACTGCAGAGGCGCCATCTTCTCGCTCTTAATCTGCGCTCCAATCCCTCGCTTGCTCCCCTATACCCCCCACCCCCAGCACCTTCCTTTCTGGAGATGGGGGGGTGGGGGGGAGAGGCCCAGGAAGAGGAAATTTCCCTCCCGCAAGATGTCCGAGGGAGGCTCCATTCTCCCCCCCCCCCGTTGTCCACACCCCACTTCCAGAATCTCCGCGCTCGGATCTCTCTCCAAACGAACAAAGTCTGGAACCCACACCAGGGGCCTTTCCGCACTACGCTGTTATAGTGCTACTATTCCACTTTCAACATCCTATGGAATCCTGGGGTTTGCAGTTACGAGAGGGGCCATAGGATGTTGAAAGTGGAATAACAGCACTATAACAGCCTAGTGCGGAAATGGCCCAGGATGAACAGAAGGGCTCCCTTTAGAAAGCAAAGCAAGCGCGGCGCAGTGCAATTACTGGTGAAACATCCTTCTTTTTCTCCTCTGCTCCAGACGCCAGAGTCCTACGGCACACCGGGGGGGGGGGCGTGAGAGGGGGTAGCTTTACATTTCCTTTCAAGAAAACCTAGGACCCCTCCTTTCAGCCGAAGGGGAGGGGAAAGAGCGACGGCTGTTATTGCGCAGGAACCGCAATGCACGGAGCTGGAATCTTTTAAGTTGGCACCTGGAGCCAAGAACTTGTCCGCCCGCCCCTCCCCCCCTCTCCCTCCCCCTCTCCAGGCTGGCTGGCTGGCTGAGCTCCCCGACGAGGGCCTCTCGTTTGTTCTCTCCCTCCCCTCCTCGATCCTCGTTTGTTTTCCGCACCAAGGTGCGGAGGCGGCGCAAGGTAACCCAGGCAGCCGGGGAAAGGAGAGAGGGAGACGGGCAAGACCCATCCCAGGCAGGAGGGCGTTCCCCCGGCCCTTCCTCGGGTTTCCATCCGCCCGAGTCGGAGCGCACGCCACCCCCACCCCCACCCGCACCCGCCGCAACCAGACCACAACACAGCAGAGGCTTCCCAGGCAACAAAAGCGGCGCGGCGGCTCCCTCGCAGCGCCGGCGCGCCCTCCCCTCCCTCCGCGCCGACGAGACCGGCCGCCAAGTTGGCGCACCTCCCGAGGCCAGGCGGGGAGCGGGGGAGGAAGGAAGGGGAAGGGGGCATCGCCCTTCCTCCCGTGCCCCCCTCCACCGTCACCCCTTCTCCTCCCCCCACCTCGTCCCTAAGCCTTCCTCTCCCCCCCCCCCGGGAGGAAAGCAATTCCCTTCCTCCCGCTTCCACCCCGCTCCGCTCTTCGGGACACGCGGTCGCCCACCATCACGGCCGGCCGGCCAGGAGGCGCTCAAAAAGCCCCCCTCCCAAATCAGCCAATTCGGTCGCCCCACCAGCCCCTCCACCCCATTGTTCCAGGCAGAACCGGGCGGGGAAGGGAAGGGAAGCACGCCCTCGATGTCTGAGCCCCCTCCGAAAAAAACCCAGCAGCAGCAGCAGCAGCAGCTCTCCCTCACCACCGCCGCCTTCATCACCCTGCTGAAGCCCCCGAGAGCTCCGGGCTCTCTCGACGAACAAAGACTTTTTCCTTCCGCCTCGGGGAAAGCCCTCTCTTACCTCCAAAGCGCCGGCGGCCGTCCAGGAGGCCACGAGCAGCACGAAACCTAAATGCGGCGGCATCGCAGTCGGGTGGAAGGCGGCCACGGCGGCGGCGGCGGCGAGGGCTCTCTAGCGCGGGCTCCAGCGGGGAGAGAAGGCAGGGGGAAAAGATTATATCCGCCCCGGCCGCTGCCTTTCGCGTCCCCGCCTCTGCGCTGCTGGAGAATGAAATGGAGCGGCGGCACCAGCCGAACTCCGGGGAGGCGGCGGCGGCGGCGGCGGCGAGGAGTCAGCTGATAATATCCTCAGCCCACCCAAAGCAGCGGCGGCGGCGGCGGCAGCTACAGAGCAGGCCGGCCCTCCTTCGCAGAGACCCCTAGCGGAAGCGCCGCGCAACTGCAGCCTCTGCTTCCTCCAGACCCCCAAGGTGCCTGCGTAAGCTTGAGAAAGGGCGGCGGGAGCCGCCGACGAACCGTCTGTGGCCATTTCCGCACTAGACGGTTATAATGCTATCGTTCCACTTTCAACTTCCTATGGAATCCTGGGATTTGCAGTGTAGGGAGGACCGGCCCCAGTGACAACCAGGCTTCCCTTGAGGCCCCTGCCTAAACTGCGAACCTCAGGATTCCATAGGATGTTGAAAGTGGAACAATAACGCTGTAGCAGTCTAGTGCGGAAACAGCCTGAGTGTAGCAGCCCTTCGTCTTTCCTGTGATTTTTCCTTGCCTTTTCCTTTTAACGGCGGGCTGTCGTCGCGGCTCTGCCTGCTGAGAACCCGCGGCACGGTGTCTTTCGGCCAAGGCTCCTACCTGGCGGTTTCTCCTGTCTTTGCTGCTTGTGCGGATAAGATGGGGGCGTGTTGTTATTATTTTCCTTGGGTGCGTGTGTGTATGTGTGTGTGTAAAAGAGCAGGAAGAAGAAGCAGAAAGGTGGCCTGATCATTAAGATCCGTAGGGGTAAGAAGAACAAGTCTGGGGTTAAAATACGTCTAAAATGCCGACGTGGTGTCTACGCCCAACCCTCGACAGATGGGATGAGTCCCTGTTGCCTTCGGCAAGGCTCAGGCTGACTTCGATCTGTGCTGAATGATCTACTGGTTTACCCAGATGCATGTAAAACAGGCCAAATGTCTTCACGAAGCTGCCAAAGATGCCTACTGTTACAGGAAGTATGTTGGCACATCTTTAAAAAAACCTCCTTCCTACTCCCTTTTCTTCCTCTTTTTATAAAAGAATGTAGATTTATCTTCCGTGCACAACTTCCTTACTTCGATCTGCATGGAGAAATAGCTTGCCCAAGAAAAAACAGTTCTATGTCAAGCTTTTCTCCAAAGGCCTGTTCTCTCAATGCTTACCCAATACAGAAGGAAATCAAAGTAGATTTAAGAGACCTCAACAAATCTGGGTATTACAGTTGTTATAGCTTGCTTTTTGAAAAATGAATTATCAGTGTTGCTTTGGCTTCATTCCTGAGGAAAGCTCAAATGCTTCAACTAATTCTTTTTTCAGTACTCCAGTTCTCTGACTGCAGATGTTCTATACCTTCAGAGATCTTTACAGCAGTAGGTGCCATTTCCTTCAAACTAATATGCCTTGGAGAGCCAGTGTGGTGTAGTGGTTTGGACTACAATTCTGGAGACCAGGGTTTGAACCCTCATTCAGCAATGAAAACTCACTCGGTCACCTCCTTAGGCAAGTCACACTCTTTCATCCTCAGAAGGAGGCAAAGGCAAACCACCTCTGAACAAATCTTGTAAAAAAAACCTTGTGATAAGTTCAGCTTTGGATAGCTGTAAGTCAGAAACGACTTGAAGGTATACAACAGCAAATATGCCTTGTGAGAGATTATAATCTTCTTTCTGTCCATATCTGTTTCCATGTTTTTTTCTTTTCCACAGCTTGCCCTGTTAAGGAAATGCAGCAGCCCAAGACATTTTCCTACCTGCAGCAAATTACCAGATTGTATGTTGCCATTCAGATGACCATATTGGCAGTTCAGTCAACAGTGGGAACAATGTCCTCCATCACACCTGGAGGCAAGAGCCTAGTTGAAGGGACAAGGTTATACCATGTGGCACAGAATTGTGTTAGCCAACATTTCTCTGCTGCATTCTATCCTTGTCCAACCTACTGCCTAAGGCAGCCACCTCACTCTACCATTGGGGACCTTTCCTCATCTGCGTGAGCATGGGAGTGATAGGATTAGAAGAGGAAATTGTGTGCTTAATTTCTGGAGCAGCATCTTGAGGTTTAAATATTTCAATTAATCCTTCTGTTTGCTGTCTCCTGGCTGAGTTCTCTACACATATATTTGAACTAAGTCATTGTCAAAAACTTTGCAGAAAGGTTCAGTAAAGGACAAGATGTAATCACTTATTTTAAAATAATGATTGATGCAGAACTATGCAGTAACTAGTGTCAGGCTACACCTCAGTTTAGTTCCCCAACTGGTCATGAAGGTCGCTGACTGCACTTGGATCACTTGCCAGATCTCAGTCTAGCCTAGCTCACCAGGAACTCTTTTACACTCCACAAATATAGTACTATAATCCCACTTTACTGGCTGTGGGAACATCCTATGGAATCCTAGGATCTGCAGTTTAGGAAGAGGTATTTATAATTCTCAGCAAAATAGCTCTAGTGTCTCTCCAAATGACAAAGCTTAGGATTCCATAGGATGCCACCATGGCAGTTAAAGTGCAATCATAGTGCTATGATAGTGTAGTGCTTACTGGCTCCAGGCTGTGGAGACAGACGCAGGGAAGATGCATGTGTTCCACCCTGAAGAAAAAGAAGATATTGACCTAAATATGTTTGGAGGAAAAGGGAAATTTACTTAAATCAGGAGTGAGAAAATGTGGTGCAGCTGATAAGGTTACGTTCTAGTCACAGCAACTCTACCTTGTATGACTCAAGGTGAGGAATATTGGAAGCTAGAATTCAATAATATTTGGAGATCCATACTTCTCCCATCCAGGCCAAAATCCCAATGGCCAGCCCCAAACTTAGTGCATCAGTTTGATCAGTGGGATTGATCAGCTGGAACTGATCATGAAAAGTGATAGCAGATGGCTCTCACATCAATGGCACTGTGAATCCACTCCAGGCTACACTTTCGAGGAGTTATTCAAAGTGCTGAAACCTATCCTCTATATGGGCTCAGCACCTTGGATAACACCTTTAAATTTATCCCAAACCTGAAGGGCATTCACCATCCTCTGAGATGGAAACCGCCAGCCACCATTGTAAAAGTAATAACTTACCACTCAGCAGCTGATTCAGTAGGCTGCTTTAGCTGGGATGAACAATTAGATTTGGGTCATAGACATAAAGTAAATACATCCTATTATCTGCCATGTAAGTGTATCACATGTGCCTAGTAGACTCTGAAGCTCCGTATGGTCTAGCATACAATAACTTATGTCATGGTATCCAAGGAATGCTACACAGAGGACTCAGACCAGGTAAAGCTGACAGCTTCAGAAGGCAACCCCTCTCCAGAACCTCAACAAACAAGAACAAACACAGGCAACACCATCATCATCCAGACTCTCTGTATGATGAGCTCCTACATCAGCCACAGCAGATGGATGATGAGGAGAGACCACTGTCCTTGGCACGATCATGACAACAATAAGCCAAATGGGCAGAGGCAGAACTGTTGCCCATCTACAGGCTTAAATACTAGACATCAAGCAATGAGCCAGTGGATGTCTAGGTCAGGCAGCTACATAGACCCCAACAGCAGAGGAGAGTCCTTTACTGTAGACAGTTTATCATACCTTTGTGAACTCACCCTCTAAGCTGTAAGCTATAAGATATACATTGTGTCTTGCTGTCTCTTTGACTTTACTCTTTATGACATCATGATGTTTGGAACCAGGAACCAGATTCACACAACAGAATTACGGTGCTATGGTTCCACTTTTACTGCCATGGTTCAAACCTGTGGAATCTTAGAATTGGCAGTTTGGGGAGGGTTGTTTATAATACTCAGTTAAAGAGCTCTCATGTCTCTGACCAAGTCAACAAACCCGAGAATCCCACAGGATGGAAGCAGGGCAGAGGAAGTGGAATAACAGCACTGTAATTGAGTAGCATGAATGCACTCCTGGTTACCTTGCTTCTCCTCGTTCTGACTGTCCTATAACTGCTCAGTACTCTGCCAGAGCCCAATTTCCCCAGTATTTGCTACTTCCAAGCCTAAGACATAGCAAACTGGCAGTCTGCCATGATTGTGTATGTGTGTGTGTGTGTGTGCACATGCCATATGGCAAGACTAAAAGTGCACTATGCAGTATACTACATATGCTGTGCCCACACCCATCCACCCACACTTCTGTTTTGTGTAATTTTGCCTGTAGTACGTAGAAAAGGGAGTGGACAATATTTATTTGTTTATTTATTTTTTACATCATATTTTGGCTTTCCTCCAAGGAGCTCAAGGTTACCTACGTGGTTCCTTTCCTCTTTTTTATCCTTGCAGTAATTCTTCAAAGTCAATTAGGCTGAGAGACCGCAATGGGCCCAAGGTCTTTCAATGAGTTGCATGGAGACTGGAGGATGAGTCTCCCCAGTTGTGGCCTAGCATTCTTAGCTCTACATCATACTGTCTCCCAGGCAGGACGGCAAGTCTGACTCTATGTTCTAGTGTAGGATAGGCTCACAAGTCCTCCTTCCCTTGTCTGTAATTGCTACAGACTCTTATTGCTAGTGGCCCTTCCGGCACCTGTGCTGTTGATGGATGGCTGCCCATGATCTTGTGGATCAGGGATAGGAAATGGTGTGGTCCTCCAGACATTGTTGGAATGCATGTTCCCTCTGACCCAGTCAGCAAAACTAGTGGTGGGAAATGATGAGAGCTGCAGTTCAACAACCCTTGGAGGATTTCTACTCCTGTTGTAGATCCTGGCTCCCCACCCCCACCTCTGCTCAGGTACTCCCTCTGGGCATCAAGAATTGCCACACATTTAGATAACATGTTAGCAAAGGGTGGAAAAGTTACAGTTTTGAAGCACAGCCCTCAGAATCCCCCAGGCGACGGTGACCATGCTGGCTGAGGGATTCTTAAAAATGTGGTCCAACAAGTAATTCTACCAGCTCTGGTTGTTAAGAATGAACTTTTGCTCCACCAAAATATTTGGGGTGAGGGGAGGCAGAGGTACAGAGATGCAATGCATTGGTTTTGCCCTTAACCTGGCTGGTCATCATATGGGGTTATAAATAACTTTCCTTCCAGATTAGCTAGTGAAATTAAAGGAGGGTGCGGGTTCTGCTTTGCCTTTGATTCATTTATAGATTTGTTTTTACAGAACAGTTTACAGTGAAAAATGGAGACAGTGATGTATCAACACAAGTCGAAAGAACAGGGGAGCTTCTTTTATAAAGACTTAACTTAGTTGCTTGCATTATGTCCAGCTGTTATGGTCTTCAGGGACATTTGCTAAAGCCTACCTACTGACTTTCTACTTTCCACATGATTTCGGGCACAATATTTGATTCTTTTTGGAACCATGACTGTTTCTATAAGTGACTTTTTATTTACTGCAATTTATTTTTTTATTTATTTACCTAACATATTTATTGGCTGTTTTTCAGCAATGCTCTCCAAACAGCTTATGATAACGGGAATATAAAAACATCAGATCAAATTCAGCAGATTGATAGGGCTTTCTTTTTCTTTCCTCCCCACTGAAGCCCCTCACACACACCCCAGAAATCTACTCAAGAGTGTCCTACAACATTGTAACTGCATATGTGGATCTGCCAGGAGGATAAGAGAAGCCTACCCCTTCCCATTCCACTGATGGAAACAATTCTGCCAAGAGAAAAACTTAAGTGCATAGTATCCTTCCTTGCCAAAACTATAGAGAAAGCTGTTATCTCTTTTACTTTCCCACATGAATAACATCTCAAATGGCATGTCCCAGGTGTGCAACCTGATCATATGAATGGTTATTTGAAGTAGTCACACCAAGTTTAGTGGTGGTATATTTCCAAACAAGAGTTGTATAGGTTGCAATCTTTGAGGCACTTTAAAAAAATCTAGCAAATTTTAATTTTAATTCTAGTATATTGAACTTATTCTGACAAGATGACCTATAACAATAAGGATTCCAGTGTTTATATAATTCAGAGTTAGGATGAATGCGGTATAGCTAACTTTGGAGGATCTGCATAAAATAAAAGGGCAGAAATCATCGATTTTGAGTCTGAAGGGGTCTTTTCTTTGCCTTTTGCAGTGTTGAGATTATGAATGTTAAGCAGCAATCATTAAACTCTGGTTTTAATCCTACTTTTATTTTTACATGTCCAGCTGAACACCAGATACTTGCTTCTGGTAGCATAAAAAGTTTGCACACAACAGGAGCAAGCAAGAGAAAGAGGATTTTTTTCTCCCCTAGTGCTTGCAAAAAGACAGATGGATACAGTTAGAATGTTGCCAAAGCCAAGCTGCTACTGGCAAAAACAATGAGGCTGAGGAGGTATTTGATTCATAGAGCAATACTATTCCCAAAATATGCCTGCTGGGTGAGATAGGGATGCTCTAAACCTCTTCGTGTTGCTGCTCAGTCATAGAAAGGCAGGGGGGGGGGGAATCTACACCAGCATAATGATAGATATACACCAAGAGGAGTGTAGTTGTCCAACACAGAAGATTTGGTGGAGTGATTGTATGCTGGGAACATATTCCATACAGTTGGGACATTGGCAGCAGTGAAGCCTGGGAGATTCACTGTCAATAGGGCAGTGAATCCCCACTAGGTTTTAGTTTAAACTTTGAAGAAGCTATCCAAGGTACTAAGGCCATTTGGTAGAGAAGTTTCAGCCTCTCCAATAACTCCTTTAAAATCTGGACTAAAAGCCAAAGTGGAGTCACTCATCCCTACTGAGATTTGGCATGAAAGGATTTAGAAGTTAACAGGAACCTTATGTAAAAAGTGAAGGAAAAGAAGGCTTGTGGTTTTCTAAGGCTCTCCAGTTTATTTCAGCATAAGCTTTCATGGGCTACACTCCACTGGTTTAGAGGCAAATGTCAAATTCAAATGCAGCCCATCAAAGTTTACACTGAAATAAACTGGTTTCTCTTAGTGCCAGAAGACTATATTTCCTTTCCATTTTATACTGAAAACAGGAATCCTGTGCTCACTCAAAAGCTGTTTACATCCTTGGCAAAAGGATAACGCTATGCCTGTAATCTTATATTTGGAAGCTAAAATATTCCAATGCTTGCTTGCTTGCTTGCTTGCTTTCTCTCTCTCTCTCTCCCTTCCTTCCTTCCTTCCTTCCTTTTTTTCTTTCTTTTTCATGTTTTAAACTAACACAGGAATGAAACCAATGCTGGGCCATTTCTATGCTAGCCTGTTATAGTGCTTTACTCCACTTTCAACATCCTATGGAATCCTGGGGTTTGAAATTTAGGGAGGGGTGGCCCCAGTGACAACCAGGCTTCCAAGGGAAAGATGACGTGCCACAACAAAAAAGGCCCTCCCCATGTCTTCCTTCAGTGCATTGCTCCCACTGGTAGGGGACAGAGCACGTCCCCACCCGCAGATCTTGGTGCACATACTGATCTGTGCAGGAACAGGCAGTCATTAAGTGTTAGTGTCCAGATTGTTTATGGATTTGAATGTCGTCTCCAGCACCTTGAGTTCAGACTGCAAGCATATTGGTAGCCAGTGCAATTCTTTTACAACTATAATTTAAGAATCATAGAACTGTAGAACTGAAAAGTAATAGAAGGGTCATCTAGTCTATTTTTATGCAATGCAAGAATTTTCTATTAAAGCATCTCTGATAGATGGCCATCCAACCTCTATCAAAAGCCAGCTGTGAAGGGAAGTCCACCACTTTGAAAGGCAACCAAATCTACTGAAGGGAAACTTTCTCTGATACCTTTTACCATCAGGAAATGCTTCCTAATGTTTAATAAGAAACTCCTTTTGAATCCTTTCATTCAGGACCTATGCTCTGATGCAGCAGAAAACAAATTTGGTCTATCTTCCATGTTACAGCCTTTAAACTGCTTGGAGATGGCTATCATATCTTCTCTTCTTCAGTTGGGCTCCAGGATGGGTCAGGGCACCCATGGACAGGTCATGCCCCAGCTCCTGTAGAACATACACATGAAGCCCTTGGGCCACAGATTGTGTACCTCTCTTCGTGTTCTTAATGAAGGCCTCTTAGGGCCTTTCTACACTATACTGTTACAGTGCTATTATTCCACTTTCAACATCCTATGGAATCCTGGGGTTTGCAGTTTAGAGAGGGGCATTTAGATTTTTCAGCCAGAGCGACTTTGGCTTCAGGAAACGACAAACCCCAGAATTCCACAAGACATTGAAAGTGGAATAATAGCACTATAACAGTGTTATGTGGAAAGGCCCTTAACTGCTGGCACAGTTGCTGTCATCTCTTTTTGGCTGCCTGGTTGCAGATTGTATGTGGAAGGTAAGTTCTGGACTGGTTGAATTCCTGGTCTCATTTAGCCATTATCTTGTGTCTGATACATGACTCTTTTGGAGATACACATCATCATGATGGGTAGATGGAGGGAGAGTTCCCAGGATTACTGTGGAAGCATCTGTTAGTGTTGGTATATTAGTTTTGTTTTTCAAGCAATTGTTGTGCCGCTGTTGTCATTTTTACCTGCTACTAGCTGAACACAGTACCTTATGCTGTCCTTGATCCTGCAACTGAATTCATCCAGTATATCGAGGCAATAGGACTGCCCTTCCTCAGAGACAAAATAAAAAAATTATTTTGCCTACCTGTTGTTTGCAACAATGAAGAATTCAACATTCAACATTACTTTTATGACTCCATAAGGTTTTGTTTAATGCTGTTCTGACATACAATAGCCTATTCTTACATGACCATAGAATTAAAATGTCACAGTTGTCACACTAAGCAGGAAAGCAACACAATTCCTCCTCATCTTGCTCTTGTTCGCATTTCTGGTTGCTTTAAAGGAAATGAGGAAGCACAATTCACAGAATGCAACTCAGATCCCAAAGGAAAGCAGACTGAATGAAGTTGTACCAGTGAGAATGAACAAGCAGACTAAACATAAAAGAAAGAAAGAAAGAAAGAAAGAAAGAAAGAAAGAAAGAAAGAAAGAAAGAAAGAAATTAGCAGAGACAGAAATGCTTAAGGCTACGGAAATAAATGGACTTATACTTAACTCTGTATTAGGCTATATCTGGATAGTACAGTTGGCCTTCAACTTTCACAGGTTTAACTTCCACAAATTTAATTATTTCTATGTTTATCACTGCTGTTAAGCAATGTAGCTATAGGTGTAGGTGGTAATGGTACGTACTCTAATGATAGGGATTGCCTCCAGGGGCCACTGACTCGGCCTTCCTCCCTCCCTCCCCCTCCTTGTCCTCTTCTGTCTCTACCTCCTCCTCCTGTTCAGAAGGGTGGCTACGGCTGGTCCTCCTCATGCAGCACTGCCAGAGTGAGGGGAGGGGGACATCATGAAGCACTGTCCAAAAAGGAAGTTGTGCACATGTAAGCCAATAACTCTGCTCCCCAGAAGCAGAGGATCACAAGCATTGTCCAAAAAGGGACTTGTGCAGATGGAGGTCAATACCCCTGCTCCCCAGATGAGGGAAGGGCGTAATAAAAGACTGCCCAAAAAAGGACTTGTGTACATGAAAATCAAGCCTTGTAAGGATCTAGGGCTTTTTCTAGGAGAAGACATGGAAACCAGTGGAGGCCATGGGGTCCCCCAGAAGTGGAGGTCGAGGCATTTTGTCAAAAGAGCAAAGGTAGTAACAGGCAGAGCTGTTAGCAGCTGCTGCAAAAATCTCATTCAGTGTTGGCCTCCTTCTCTTCCTTCTTCTCAAGAAGAAGGAGACTTTTGCAGCAGCAGCATGTGCAGCATGCACATTTTGAGGGAGAGTCTAGAAATATACATGCATTTTCCACTTTTGTGGAGATCCTGCACCCACAGCCCCCTTGAAAATTGAGGGTCCACTTGTACAAACATTTTGCAGAAAGTGTATAAACTGAAATGAGCTCCAACTGAAACCTCTTGCCAACAGAAATGGTGGGGGTCATAAGTCATATAGCGAGAAGAGGACTCCCCCCTCACTCCTCTCTCCCTGAACCTTGTAAATCTGCTCCAGGGGGTTGGAAGGGACCTTCCAGAGTAGATTTCAGGGTGGAGTGTCATACAGCGATAAAGGGAGAAGGAATGCAAGGGAAAATTCATTCATATTAGTGAACTTCTGTTCATTGAGCAATGGGTATTGTCCACGACCTTTAATCGTATTGACATTAACCTGTGCTGAGCTTTCATGGGATACAAGTGGAATCTAAATAAATGAACCAATGAGGACCTACTGACAGATCATACTGGAGATGCCAGTATATCTTAGTATGTTTTCTAAACTGTGTAAAATAAGGGAAGATGTTCCATCTTTGCCCTCCTTATGTCTCCTCAAGACTCATTCTAGGAAACACCTGATAATTTTGCCATAACAACTGGATTTGTTGCAAGTACACACTTTTCATGGATTGTGAACCATATTTACACTATAAGAATCAAGCTGTCTCATGTTGCCAAATGTTTGCTTCCTTCTCTTAGTCTTTTTTTTAAAAAATTCCTTCTTATTCCCAGGCCAGTTCTTGCCTTCTGCCATATACTTTTCCCATACTACAGGTCAAGCCTGTGCCTTCTCGTTACTAGTAATTATTAACATTGCAAAAACATGCAACATAAGATCTGATGGCTTTTTTATATCTACTGCCTATTAGCCCATATCCAGGAAGTTGCCAGCTGCTAACCAGGAATTGACAGTTGAATCAAAAAGCATTAAAGTAAGTGCAGGGCATGAACATGATTGGAAATCTCTTTCTTCTCCTTTTCTGTAACAGAAATGCAAGTCTTTTTCCTCCACTTAATTTTGAATATGAAAATCTTCTCTCTTCTACAATAATATATAACAAACAGGTAAACTGCAGAGCAATGCGGTAATGGGGTAAAAAGGCTGGAGAGATCCAGGTTTGAATCTTCAGCAGACCATGAATATCATTGCAGAACCCTGACTTTCTTCATTATCTTTCAGTACAACCTATCATGTCAGCTGTTACGAGAATGAAAATAGGGAGGACAACCAAGTAAGCCAATTAGAATTCCTTTGAGAGAGAGGTGTGTGGAGGACACTGAAATTCTCTCAAGTCTAAAACTGAAAACTCCATGGAATAATATGAAATAGGTATCCTGTCAACTGACCAGGCTGCAATGTATTCACATTTCTTAGCAGAGAAATGCTAAGCACATGCAGAATGTTATTTGTTATTTTAATTAGTAGCAGTAATAGTAATAGTGGTAGTAGTAGTAGATGTGTGCTTTCTGGTCATTTCTGAATCCATTTCTTGGCAAGATTTGTTCAAAGGGGAGGGGGTTACTTTGTCTTCCTTTGAGGCTGAGAGAGTGACTTGTCTCAGGTCACACACTGGTTTTCGTGGCAGATCAGGGATTTGAACCTGGTCTTCAGAGTTGTAGTCCAGTGTTCAAACTACTACCGCACACTGGCTGGCTGTTGCTTAATTACCACACCATTATCAGGAATGTGTGTGTACATAAATAGCATATAAGTCAAATTTCCAATTAGACCTATTTACTGCTATAAGTAGACCAAGAAACAGGAAATCTGTTGAGATTGATGGATGTACAGTTGGAAAGGAGTAATGGAAGATTGCTTCAGTAAATGATTATGGCAGCAAGTCTGTCTTAGGCACAAAGGAAGAATTCAGTACTGCCCACTATGGAGGAGTGGTTGGTGAAACTGATAGATCGAGTAGAAACGGAAAAAGTGTCTGGTTTGATTAGAGAAACACCATTAGTGACATTTCTAAAGGACTGGAAACCTCATATAGAATTTTTGCAGAGAGAAAGGGAAAGAAATAAAGAAAATTACTTGCTAACTTTTGATTTTGATTATTGGAAAGAACAGTCTATCAAAAGAAGGGAATATCTTGTAAATTTTGGAGATTGAGATAGGAATAGCTATATGCATATATAGTTGCCAAAAAGAAGACCAGAAGTCACTTTTTTCTTTTCGTTTCTCTTATTTTCTTTTCTTTTTTTCCTATTTTTGTTTTGCAATTTTTATTTTTTTTAATTGATTCAGTTTTCTCTCTTCTCTCTTTTTTTAATCTTTGTGACTCTTAGTATACTTTTTTTTTTTTAAAAAAAATTATTTTTAAAAAATGAAACAGGAAGTATATGTGATCAGCAGAGATGGACAATTTTCCCCATTTCTGCCCTGGATCACATTCATATTTGTTCACCCATCTCTTCTGGCCCATTTCTGCGTTAAAAAAAAATCCAGACAAAGTTGTGCGTGTAATAACATTTCTAAACAGAATTTCTCTCTCAAATGACACATTTCTACACATTTTTTTTAAAAAAAACCTTTCTATACATATATATATATATATTCACTACGGCCATTTCTGCCTTACACTATTATAGTGCTGTTATTCCAGTTTCACCATCTTGTGGAATTCTGGGGTTTGTAGTTTACTGAGGCCAAGGAGCTCTCTGGCTGACAATTCTAAATGCTCCTCCCTCAACTGCATACTCTAGGATTGCATAGGATGTTGAAAGTGGAATAATAGCACTATAATAGTCTAGTGTAGAAATGGATTCTGTGTGTGTGCGTGTGTGTGTGCGTGTGCGTGTGAGTGTGAGCGCGCGCATTTGTATATTCAAGGGACATGCTTACAATATATATATTTTTCTTTTTTAATCAATAATTGTATCAAAACATTTAGCAAATCTGAAAACTGATTTCTGATAGGCACATTCGTCTGAGAGGTATGCAGTAGATAAGGTAAAATGTTTAATTCCTTAAGTATCCCTTTTATTAATTTCTTTAGCTAAGGTCATTCATTTTAGCTAATTTTATAGTAATGTCTACAGTGGAACAGAATCATTGTTCAATGGGCTGCAAATTTTGCCACTCCACAAATGCCAGTTGAATACATTCAGGCCAATCCAGAGCCATTTTCACTGGTAGATAATGTGAAGAAATCCTAGCAACAGCAACAGAGCTGCATTTTAGTAAATATATGTATTCATGGCTATAATTTTTATAGTATATGAAGTATAGCCTTCCCCAGTCTAATTATTTCCTTGGAACATAATTCTCATCATCCCCATCTAATGGCTATCATAGTTGTTTAGGACTTGGGGGGAGGTTCTAATCCAACACATCTTGGTTGAAGGGCAAGATAAAGGTAAGCATAATATAGCATTCCAGTGTTATGATGTATATACTGCAGCTGGCAGCCTGAGAGAAAATGGCTTGTTTTTGCTCAATATATTGAGGTTTGAAATGCCACTCCTGATTCTTGGCTGAATCATTCAGACACTTTAATCGTACTAGTTCTCAGTGAGTGAGCTTGCATACAAAAATCATAGCACACCAGACAATTATGAGAATGTGGCTGTCTGCTTGCTGTGAGTCTTGTCTTGCTCTGATCCACCTAATTCAAGCAAGTTTGACAAATGAAATCACTAACCAAAATCACTAACCACAGGAAAAATGTACACTCAAAATCCAATTAGCATCCTTTTTTGTGGTCAAGGAGCTGTTTCTCTTAGGAATCTGTGCTTCTCAAATGCTAAATACTTCTAGTCAGCAGAGAGGAAACTGTGATTGTCTAGCTGATGGCTGTGTTCCTGGCTAGAGGAAACAATCGACTTAATTAACTACTGATTCAGATCCAAGATTAAGTTTTGTTATTAATATCTTGTTCATCTAACCGCCTGACAAGGAGAACTTAGTACACTGAGAATATAAGCAACGATTTTTTGGGTCAAGCTATCTAATTCATCATTCTTTTCTATCAGCAGCCTGTGGCCTAAAACAGAGGTAGGAATTGTGTGGCCCTCGAATTATAACTTCCAGTAGTGCTCACCTTTTTCTATTCTGAGTAGGGCTGCTTGGATTTTCATTCCAAGAAGATCTTAAAAGGCGTATGATTCCCACCCCTGGCCTAAATTGTATTGCTTGTGTCAGATAGACTGGATCCACTGAATCAATGGAAACTTGGTGAGTCAATGAGTCTACTCTACTTGGGACTAGCAACAGTCTGTTCCTCTGGAATTCTCAAGAAGCAGGAAGTTATTACCTTTGTGTTGTTTGTGCCCAGCCCTTCATAATTTTTGGCTTTCACAATGACTATCTTGTTTCAGTGGGCACCAGATTTCGAATCCCCCCCCAGTTCAAGAACTGACAAAATGAAACATATTCACAGGAGGGTGCCTAAGCAGCGGCAAAGCTTGGAGTGCATGGAGGGGGGGTGAGAGAGGGTGGTGCTGCAGTGCAGGGGTGCGGCCATGGTGTGTGTGTGTGTGTGTGTGTGTGTGACCGTGGCATATGGGGGTGTGGCTATGAGCCAGGACTCCCCAAAAACATTGTCATGGGGAGCAAACCACCCCCATTGCCCCCCTGTCCCTACACGACTGTGCCTAAGACAGTAAAAGATCTGGAAACCAATCACGCTGAGGAACCTTTGAGGGAGGTGGTACATTTAGCTTAGGGAAGGCAAGACTGAGAGGTAATATGACAGCTGTCTTTAAATACTTAAAGAGCTGTCATGCCAAAAAACAAGCTTGCTTCCCCCCCTCCCTGCTCCAGAGACTGGGACATGAACCAATGGATTCAAATCTTAGGAGAAAAAAAGATTCTACTTAAACATTAGGAAGAACTTCCTGATGGTAAGAGCTGTTCAACAGTGGAAAAAACTGCCTCAGAAGATGATTAAATAGTCATTACATGTCCACCTCTCAGGCATGCATTAGTTGTGGATTCTTGCGTGGCAGTAGTTTGGATTTAGGCCCTTGTGATCCTTCCAAATCTATGATTCTATTATCTTTTTAAGTAACATGTCCAATACTTTTTAATAAACCTGTCCTTGATGAAACCTGGTTGATTCCATAAAAACAAATCAAAACAAGACCGATCATCAGAGGCATATCTAGGGTGGGGAAAGCAGGACATGGGCCCCAGGTGTGAATGCCAGGGGGGTTCAAAAAAGTCATGCATGTAGGGGTGTGGGGTGGGGGTAGGGGTAAGAAGCAACTTCCAAGCAACTTCCATGCTTGTCCTAGGCACTGGCTATTTCCGCACTGGACTGTTATAGTGCTATTATTCCACTTTCACCTCCTATGGAATCCTGGGGTTTGCAGTTTAGGCGGGGGCCTCAAAGTCCCTCCCTAAGGGAAGAATAGCACAATAACAGTTCAGTGCGGAAATGGCCGCCGTTTATGCTAGATATGCCACTGTTTATCATAGCAACCAGTACAACATTATGTGCTAGTGAATTCTAAGTATTACATTTATTTATCTATTTGTCAGGTATGTTTGCATCTACCTTCCTGCAATAAGCTCAAGGCAATGTATGTGGGCTCTTCCCCATACTTTATCCCCAAAACAACCCCTATGAGGTAGGTCAGTCTGAGAAAGAGCTAGTCCAAAGTCACCTAGTAAGTTTCATGGTTCAGCGAGTTTCATGGTTCAGTTTCATGGTCCAGAACTCCTAGATCCCAGTCCAACAACATAACCACTATATCATTAGATGAATTCACATTCAAATATTTAAAAACCCTATTTTTTCCCCATTTGCATTGGTTCTACTGACAACAAAGTCCGTTAGGTAACCCTGAGTTGTAAACATCATGAGAAACAATCTCGCTCTCACCATACTGTTCATAATGCCAGAAACTTCTTTGACATTCCTTTTTATTAATCTCTTTGGTAAACTGAAACCCTCCAGGAACTTTTTAAAATTACAGTCTGGCTTGATGGGTTTTTGTGTGTGCGTGCAAACATGCAATTTATTAGACAGTGACTTGAGTTTCCTTTTCTAGCAACAAGATTTGGATGATATGAAAGGATCTGTGTGTATGTATAATATGTATGAATGTTCTGTTCAGTAGAATTTGACAAGGCTTTCTGCTTCCTAATGCCACAGTTCACAATTTAAAAAACAAAAAGGAAAAAACTTGGCCTCAAACTGCATCTCAAGCATCATAACCTCCAAGCCCCTGCATCTATCTTCAGACAAATTTGCAGATTTCTGGTTTGGGGAAACTTCTATGATCTGTGCCATTGTCATAAACATTGGCCATAAATTAAGGAATTATGAAGAGGTAGCAACTCCCCCCGTTGGATTCTCCTTCCAGAAATTGCTGCATCTGTCATTCTAACACTTTGCAGGTTTGCTACTCAGTTACATTTCAATACTGTTTGTTAGTTTCATAGCAATGTTCTGCAAGGAACATAAGGATATTACCTATGCCTTCAAGATGCTCTGAAAATAAAAATATTTCTGTCATAAAAACAAAGCAAAACAAAACCCTTGTCTGTCTGAGGACAAAGTCCTATGAAGGGTCTTCTAAGAGACTGAATTCTTTACATTCTTCCAATTGAAAAACTTGGTGGTTTCATTGAACAAACGCATTTTAAAGGCATGTAGCACAAACTTCCTTATACTAATTTGTTTGCAATATGGCAAGCATACCCCCCCCCCCCAGGGTCTACTTGGAAAAACCACATTTTTGGTACTAAAACTTGAAGAAGCCCCAGCCAGCATGGCTAGTTGTTGTCTCAGCCCTGAGGCAAGAGTTTTCCCATTCCCATTCTACATTATCATGTGACTATTCTGAGACCGTAATTGTTGCTTATGCTACATAGAAGCTTATGTAAATATATAGGACATACCAGTTAGCCTCATTTACTACTAAAATCTAATCATGATTACATGAAAGAGCCAGTACCCCATCTTGTTTCTTGCAATTCTGTTCCTTTCAGTAGCTTTCAACAACTGACAGATGGGGTTTACGACATATCTCCAAGATGAATAGATTTGATGGAATAAAGCAGTGAGATCTGATAAGCTTCTTTTAAAAGGAAATATAAAAAATATTAAAAGGCTACTGAATGAACACTGGTCATCTGTTGGAATATATACTGCATAGATTTCAGATCTCTAGTAGATACTGAATCTTTCTGTGTTTTAGCTAATCGGTTTTGTTCTTCTTTTGATAGCTTTTCAAAGCTTCTTGTCTATGTACTGCATGGGAAAGCTAGACAATTTCTATGCCTTTTTCACGCAACTATTCACCTACAGCTTTAGACGTACTTTTCGATCCTTGCTGTTTGTGTACTTTAATTACACTTCTTTTAAGGAACAAGGTGATGTTTCATCCCTTCCGGAATGATGAAAAGATTTCCCCCTGCAGTTCTTTAGGTTAAGGGTAAGTTTGTATGGAAATTGACAGCAGAAGAAAAGCAAAACACATTTCCCCCCCTTTTCATTCTCTGGTAGTCAAACTTTATTGCAAACAGGGGGCCTACATAGTCATATTCAAGAAATATTTCATTTTCCTTTTTCCCAGTCTAAAGCTGATGTTACAAGTGCTTCATGGCCTTGCACTTATACTGCAATCTTCACTCACAGCTATCGGTAAGCTTAAGCATAATGTCATCTGTTTACATTTTTCTCTCTTGATCCTTGTTATTCTCTCCCTCTCTTTGTTATTTCCTGACTGTTTCTTTTAGATTCTAAACTGCTTGGAAAGAGAGCTTTCTATATTGACTGTGCAACTCTGTAAGATGCCTTGGAACAAGTAGGACAAGGGACACTGAACCATCATTAGAGGCATTCCTCCCTCTTCCTCCTTTCATAAAAAGCCTGCGAGCTTCAGATGTGATCCCACCAAAGGCAATAACCTCCTGGCCTTGCTGCCAGCCATAGCTTACAAAACTTAGCAGTCAGAGTGTTTGTGTTTTGCTGAAAATCCTAACCAAGATGAAGCGTCACTCTCATTAGAAAGACCTGATTCTAAAGTAGTGCAGTCCTTCATTGAAGTAATAATCCATAGAACTGAGTAGTAGGTCAGCGCTGGCATGAGGTTGCTGTAAAGGTGGCGTAGAAATGATACGTAATTCTCTACAACTGCACATTCACAAGCAAATGGGCACTATAGGGAACAGTAAAATGAGAGAGTAGGGATGGAAAGAATATTAAAATATCTTCAAAAAACCCTTCCTATATTTTTTGAGCATCTAGAAACCTTGCTGTAAAGAATCCTGGGCTGAAAAGAATCTTCATATTTTGGGACTTACTTTTGCACAAAATTTGCTTGTGGTTGTTCTGTGCAGAAATCAGCATATTCTGTGTAGTAAACAACATAGTAAACAACATTTTCTGAACAGACAATATACACGTGCAGAAATACTTTTTTCTGCACGTGCATATTGTCTGTTCAGAAAATGTTCAGAAAAATGTTCAGAAAATGTTCAGAAAAAAATACTTTTTTCTGCACAGGAAGTTCTGTTTTGTCCACTGAAAATGCTGTAATTGAGGACTTATTCTTTGCAAAATTCACACATGGTTGTTTTGCACAGAAAACAACCATTTCTGCACAGGAAACAGCATTTTCTGCACAGAATATTGTTTTCTGAGAAGATAATAAAACAACCATGTGCAGATTTTGCAAATAATATGTATTGAATTGTGATTAGACTTTGAAAATGGCATAGTTTTCATAGACTTTCTTGTAGTGAGAAAAAATTTGCTAAAATCACCTGTTGCTTCCTCTGGGAAGAAAATTAGTGAAGAATTGCATCTTTACTAGAGATAGGTGGTTATGGTTCTCTGGTATATTCCTTTTTGTTCGGTCTCATCTCCTGTGTTCTTGATTATAAGACAGATGATTCTTGGATGCTAAGAACAGTAGCCAGACAGTTAAGTGATGCTGGCTACAACGAGCACACAGTTTCCTTGTTACAACAGCTCTACTGGCTGCTAGTTCATTTCTGAGTAGAATTCAAAGTGCTGGTTATATCCTATAAAACCTATCTATTTCAGATGCAGGTTATCTGAAGGACCTTATTCTCCCTCAAGAGTCTCCCTGTGTTCAAGATTTTGTTTCTTCACAGGTACATCTTGAGGGAGGAAACATGGGAGAGGGTCTTTTCATTGGTTACTCCCAGACTCTGGAACTTAGTTCCTAGACAAATTAAAATGCTACCCTCTTTGCTGTCTTTCTGAAGACCAATAAATATTTTTTTTCTTTTTGGCAGTTTGAAGACTGACTACTAAAGGAAAACAGGCTTTGCATAAATGATGAATTGTCTATTTATTGTTTTCTTTTTAATGGTTATGCTTTTAACCAGTTTAATTATATATACACATGCACTTTTCTATGAGGCAATTTTTTTGGCAAGTCTTTTCAAACTGTAGTTAAGTTGCTGGCAAAAAGGTGGAATATAAATAAAAGATGATAAAGATGGTGATCTCAGATCTGACTTCAGGTCCACTTCCCGTGGCAGTCTTTGTCTCAGTCATGGAGTCCTCAGACTCTATCCTACTCCTGTTGCTGAGTAAGAAATAAGTGTTGCTGTTGTTTGTTATAAGAGATGCAAATTTATTAATAAATACTTTCTTTTGATTCAAGATGGGCTTTGATGCTGATTCCAAGCAGTCAGCATCTACAAAAAGCCAATGGACCCAGCTGTTCAGCTGACCTACTTATCTCCCTCTCTCTTACCATTCTGGAAGCTATATTTGGGTCTCTCTGCTGTCATGGTACTTCTAGCAGGACCGTCTTCTGTGTGAACTAAGTAGGGTGGAGAATTATACATTGCCCCCCTCAAAAGAGAGAGAAACTAGGAATCTGCTTAAAATGTACGTATGCAGACTTATATGTTCAGGTGTGATTTTATAAATGACTTCTTATTTATAAATAATTACTATAATTTAAATAAAGATACCATACCTTTCACTGTGCCAGGGGAGATTAAGACTAGGCAGTCATTCACACCACACAATTGTAGTGCTGTGATTCCACTTCAGCTGCCGTGGTAACTTCCTATGGAGTCCTGGAACTGGCAGTTTAGGGAGGGGCATTTAGAATTCTCAGCCAAAGCATTTCAGTGCCTCAACAAGCCAACAACTCTAGGATTCCATAGGATGGAACTATGGAATTACGGTGAAATAATAGCACTGTAATTCTGTAGAATGAATGGCCCCAGATGACCTGTGTGCCTTCCCAGTCATTTGTGCAGATGCTGTTTACAAGCAACATCAAGGTATGTATCACTGGGGCTGGCACAGAGCTGCTGCATCAGCTAAAGCTGGGCATAGGCACTCTTGCCCACAACTGACATTTTAGCAACCAAGATGATACTCCCAGGCGATATACTTTCGCATTGCAACATAGATACAGGCACATTTCACCTTGCAACATTTTGTTGCGGGTTCATCTTGCATACATTCAAATTCAGTTTTTTTATTTTTAAAAAACTGAGTAGATATAATTATTTTTGCAGATAAGATGAAGGTATCTGGTTTTCAGAAGAAAAGCAATAGGAAAGGTGATGTAAGACAGACCTGTTTTGTCATGTTAGCAGGCAGGCTTGGACAAGAAAATGCATATCCACCTTTGCTAATGCATTCTCAGAACAGAAAGGTACTCTAGTAATACCTAATGTAATCCATGCCTTGTTGAAGTTGATGGCCAATTCCCACTGATTTTAATGAAAGTGGGTCACACCCACAATATATCTATTATTTTTATTCTTGCGAAAGATAAAATGAGTATCTCAGCCCTTTTCTGCACTCTTGTATTCAGGAACAGTAAACAGGATTTTAAGCAAAATATGAGTATGCTGTGTTGTATTTTCAAGTAAATCAATTACAAATCAATGCAACTTGGACTGTATAATAATAATGTATTACTTTGGTGTCAGGAAGATGGAGAAGAGTAAGGTGTTCCAAACATTATTGGGACAGATGGAAAAATACTCTACCACTCTTCATCTCATAAATGGATTTTTTTTTTCACTTGGCAGGGTCAAAGTACTTTCATTAAATACAGATTGCTGTATAAGGAACAGACAATACCGACCTCAGTTCTACAAAGGAACTTTATAGTTTCGTTCCAGGAAATCTAGACAAACCAGGTAACATGTAGTCATAGCAACAAGCTCAGAGAGGAAAGTTCTCTCTCATCTTCCAAAAACCTCCTGAAGAACCCAGAGGCCCAAATAGTACAATATCCATACAGATTCTTATGTGTCAGCCCATTCTCACTGTTGGAAAGCACTGCAGATCAGCTCCAGTGGAATAGCTAACTAGCAAATTAGGATGGCCAGTTTACAAAGAAGAGGGAGAGTGTTCCCTCTTTTTTTTTTTTTTGAAGATATGACCACTCATCTATATAAAGAAATCATGTCAATAATCATGAGAGGTCAAACTGCCCACCAGGTCATCTTTTTTTTTTTCCAAGCTAAAGTAGAAATGGCTATTCTTTGTTATCTCCCCCGTCAAGGAAGATAATGAAGAAGGAATTCCTTTCCACAGCTGCATGCTCCTCTTATCTTCTGACTCATCAAAAATGATTTGACTATGTCCTATGACTAGACATATGTACCCCCGATCATAGAGACAGGTTTTAGTGCACCAATTGACCATATCTCTTTGAAAGAGGTAGTTAACCAGAGTACAGAAGATGTAACAAAAAGCTGACTTGAAGAGCAATCCACAACAATAATGTAAATTCAGTGAGAAGCTGAAATGTGCAAAGAAGTAGCTTGCTGTTCTGTAAGAGACTTGAAACAAAATGTTAGCACTATGACATCTTCCTGTTCAGTATTCTTGACAACCAGTCAGCAAGCCCTCCATTTCTCCTGGATATTCCAGTCCAAAGTTCCTCCCTTTCCAACCCTTAGTGTCCTATTCCTCATAACAGTATTTGCATATGGTGGAGTTGCCCCCCTGGTTCTTTGTTTGTCTTAAATATTTTTGTTGTTTTCAACAACACTAAAAGGCACCAGATACTATCTGATCTTGGAAGCTAAGCAGGGTCAGCCCAGGTTAGTACTTGTATGGGAGTTCACCAATGAATACCAGGTGTGCTAACACATTGTAAACTGCTTAGAGAGCACTTCGCTGATAAGCGGTATAGAAATACATGTGCTATCGCTATTGTAGGCTATTTCAGAGGAAGGAACTGGCAAAGCCACCTCTGAGTATGCCTTGCCTAAGAAAACCCTATGAAATTCATATGGTGTCGCCATAAGTTAATAGGGGATTTGAAGGTACATACACAATCCAGTGGACTGGGTTCCTGGGCTGGATGAGAAGACCTGAGATAGGGAGAGTTTCCAGGCTTATCAGTACCTCCCTTTTATTTCTCATTGTCACTATTTGATTAAAGATATGAATTTGTTCTTAGCGAGAACTATATTAGTTATTTATACTATTAGGAAATCTCAGTGGAGCAGAGACAACCATCTCTTTCTCCAGAAGGAAGATAGGAACAGCTTTCAGAGGACATTTTCCAAATGAACTTCCAGAGCTGGAAGGAGAGTGTGCAAAAAAAATTGTGACGGAAGAGGGTCTTACCCTTCACCAGTCTTAATCTGGCAGGGTCAGTTTTGATTAATCCTCTTTCATCCCACTTTTTTAGCTCCTTTAAAATGTACTAGTTTTTCCTCCCCCTCTCACTTTCCACCTTTCTCCTCAATTTTTTTTTCAGTTGCTGCAAACTGAGGCCCTTTCCGTACCAGGCAGTTAGAACGGGGCAGTGTGTCCTCTCACGGAGGTCGTCTGCACCTTGGAGCGGACTAGGACTGGACTACTTACTGGAGATTTACACCTCAGTCTGCTCCAAAACAACCCCAACTGGTCCTCCAGCGTGTTTTCTAAAGACCACAAAAAACAGGTTTTTATTTTCCTGGAACGCGCTATTGCGTTCCTGCTCCCTTGTGCAGATTCGCAGGCTTGCACCAATGCGAGCCTGCAGTCTGCGGAGGCCAGGCTTTAGGTGTGGTCGGGACCCACGACCAACCGGAAGCCACCATTTTGGAAGCCGGAAGCTGCCATTTTGGAAGCCAGAGCAATGCGGATCTACAGACCTCGCACTGCTCCGATTTGCCCTGGACCAAGGAGGAGCCCTGCTGAAGGGCTTCAGGGACAGTCCTTGTTGCTTCGGACCCCAGAAGAATTCCCTTGCCTTGTGCGGAAAGGGCCTGAGTTCAAAATGGAAAAGTAGTTTGTGCTCAACTCAGCAGGAGAGAAAGGAGAGGAAGGGGTGGAAACCTTCTCTTCCCTGTGGGGTCAGGCAAAAGTGAAGTGCTGGCTTATGTGTTCTTTCCCATTAATAACTTTTGCCATCTTGACTATAATACTGTTATTGCTGGGTACCGTGTGTCTTGGTTTTCAGCTGTGAAATATTGGAGGGTTAAAATGGTTCTCACAGCAACTTGTTGGATGTGTCAAACACTGGCCATTTCCACACTACACTATTCTAGTGCTATTATTGCACTTTCAACATCCTGTGGAATTCCAGGGTTTGTAGTTTACTGAGGCCAAAGAGAATTCTAAATGACCCTCCCTAATTGGCTAACCCCAGGATTCCACAGGATGTTGAAAGTGGAATAATTGCACTGTAGTAGTGTAGTGCAGAAATGGCCATTGTTAAGAAGTTCAGTTTTGAGCACCAGTTTGAGATGTTGTCTCTTGGTGGCTATCAGATCTGTATGTGCCCATTTTTACATTCTAGTAAGGCCATTTCTGCACTAGATTCCACTAGTGCTATGATTCCACTTTCAACATCCTATGGAATCCTGGGGTTTGCAGTTTTGGGAGGGGCCATCCAGCCTCTCCCGAAACTCTAAACCCAAGGATAACATAGGATGTTGAAAGTGGAATCATAGCACTATGACGGTCTAGTGAAGAAATGGCCTTAGTTAGCTTATCTTTTATGGTTCTCAAGAATAGCCTATTGACTATACTTCAGCAATACAGAGTATCCAGAGTCAATTTTTAAGTTGTTTTTGTCCTTTATAAGACAAAAATAGAGGAACTCTTTGATTTGATACATTCCACAAGGGTAGAGCTTAGAAAAGTTACTTTTTTCAATGCAGCTCCTCTACTCTACTAGACAGTGGCTATGCTGACTCTGAAATTTTGGAAGCTGCAGTAAAAAAGAATTTACTTTTTCAAGTTTTGCACACGAATATGTGCAAAATGTTCCCATTCTGATACTATGCCTGATTTGCATCACCAAAACTGAGTGTTGGGTTAGTTTAATCTGTCTGGAGATCAGGAACCAATAAATCTCCTTTTCACTTCCTGATTAAAAGATTTCTTAACCAGCATGGTGGCAAAATCTGCTCTGCAGTTATTCACAGAATAGTTGTTGTTACTGATTTTTTTTAAATGGTTATTGAACCTAGACGTCACCTTTTATCAGGGAAATGGAGGAAACTTTGTCCTTCCAGATGTTTTGGACTCCAGCTCCCAGCTGCCCCAGCATCATAACATACAGTTAAGGGAGCATTAGTCCAAACAGCTGGAGAGCCAAAGTTTCCTCGTCCTCCAACTACATAGAAATGATTTTGATGGATGTAATTGTTGATTTTGTTGGTCAGTAATTATAGCAAATTTGTTGTTGTTTATTTTATTTTGACAATGTCTTGTCACATTTGACCTTCATGATTTAATTACTGTGTACTGTAATGTCCAGTCAGCAGAGCAATCAGCTTGAGATTTGCTCCTATTATTGATGTGAAAGACCTTTCTTACTGTATAATATCAAAGGAAAGGAAAAGAACGCTCAGTCCAGTGTCTTTGTATTATATCCAGAATTTTAAACCAAAATTATGGCCAAATACAAATGTATACTGCAGATGATAAATACTTCATTTACTACTTTCCAGGAACATTTCATAAAATGAAACTACATTTCTTGGATACTGGATTTACTCATTGTTGTGCCAACAAAATGCTGCAGTTGGCAGATATTTTAGTGATCTGCTTCTTCAGCAGCCTAGTTATGCACAGATTAATAAAACAGTGTTCTTACTCCATTTTCTTCATCCTTCATCTGCCATGAATTAGGCCAATGGGAAAGTGAGTTTTCTCAAGCGGTAATAAGAATCTGCCCAGTAACAGCACTATGTGAGCCCTGTATCACATATATCTTGTTTAAGCATTAATTCATCTACGTCTCATGCAGCAATAATACCCTGTCTCCCACACAGGTCAAGTCTTTACCACTGACTTCCAGTAACAGAAAGGCAAACTAGATGTGACATTGTGATTGAATGCAATTACATATACATTGTTTGTTATGTAAATAGCAGTCAAAGGGAAACCTAGGTACCCTTTGGGTCACTATGGTGTGTGTGTGTTTGTGCTTGTGAGGAGGACAGGCCTAGTTCTCTCTCTACTACTTTCTTGACAAAACCTACCTCTCTAATGCTGCTATTTGAATCTCAAGGGAAGATTTCACTTGTGCCAAGGAATTTCCATTGAAATGCAAATAGCAGCTTTGTGGTAGATATATTTGTTGGGACACTGGTAGGGATAGGAAGAGTTAAATTTCCCCTCCACACTTTGCAGCACCAAAGAGGTTGAGACATTCCAACAGTCCAGCAATTTCCACTGCAAAAATATGCATGTTCATTGAAATTCTGCAATGACTAGATAGCCTCTGAAGTTCTCACCCAACATTTCAAAATCTTTTCCATATAGGTCTGGAGTGGGTATCTGTGCATTCTATGCGCACAGGCATAGGTACTCCTTAGTGTACTGATCTGCATGTGAGATGTCTTGATATATTTGGATCTGCTTCACACTTCTAAGCAACATTAGGAACACCTTCTAGTGTCTTCTGACTCATACACCAAGAATTGCAAGGGAGACCCTGCCACTGGTGCTGCTGATTCATATAGCTGTGGAGCAGAGATGTAGGCGGTAACATTGTAAGAGCTGCTTCCTGTTTTTCTGTCTTGAGATCCTTTGATGAGAGTGGCTGTGAAGAGGGGCTGTGAGGGAATAGGATGTATCAAAAGGGAGAGGCTTGCCTCAGAGAGAGTCAGACAGGGTATGAAGGAGATAGGGTCTGAAGCAGATAGGATTTTGAACTGGCAATGACAGGGTGAAGCCTTTAAGCTGATAGAGACAAGATTGTGGATTGGAACAGGAAGAGAGAACCACCTATGATTTGGGGGACCTTGGAATATATATATACTATTAGAGATTGTCATATTTATTTCTTAGGCCATATTTGTTTCTAAGGCCATGTATTAAAACATAGTACTTTCACAGAAAAAGCACGTTTCTGCATGACACTCTTATAGAGCGATGATTCCACTTTTAACCTCCTATGGAATCCTGGGGTTTGCAGTTCCGGGAGGGGCCAGGTGGCCCCTCCCGAAACTGCAAACCCCAGGATTCCATAGGAGGTTGAAAATGGAATCATCGTGCTATAAGAGTGTGATGCGGAAATGGCCAAAGACCTGCTGGATCTCAGGATTACTGTCATTGCTTTAAGGCAAGAATGAAATATACATAAAGAACTGTTACCTTCCTTATTTCAACAATACAAAAGGCAGTTGTAGCCAGTCAGGAAGAAAGCAAAGAAATCAACATCAACACTTGGTGGCTGAGATCATTGTAGCTACCACTGATGGATGAACCTATGAAGCAAGTGTATACAGTCATAGAATCATAGAGTTGAAAGAGTCATAGAGTTGAAAGAGACCACAAGGGCCACTGAGTCCAACTCCCTGCCATATAGGAATATACCATGAAAGCAATCCCAACAGATGGCCATCCAGCCTCACTTTAAAAACCTCCAAAGAAGGAGATTCCATCACACTCTGAGGTAGTGCATTCCACTGTCAAACTGCTCTTACCATCAGGAAATTCTTCCTAATGTTTAGGTGGAATCTCTTTTCCTGAAGTTTGAAGCCATTGCCCCATGTCCTAGTCTCTGGAGCATCAGAAAACAGGCTTGTTCCATCTTCCAGATGACATTTCTTCGAAGGTTTAAGCATGACTATTGTGTCTCTTCTTACTCTTCTTTTCTCCAGCCTAAACTTACCCAGCTCCCTAATCCTCTCCTCAAATGGCATGGTTCCAGGCCTTCTAGCATTTTGTTCACCCTCCTCTGGACACATTCCAGCTTGTCAATATCCTTCTTGAATTGTGGTGCCCAGAACTGGACACAATATTCCAGGTGGGGCCTGGCCAAAGCAGAATGGAGTGGTAATGTTACTTCCTTTGACCTAGATGCTATACTCTTATTGATGCAGCCCAGAATTGCATTGGCTTTCTTAACTGCTGCATCACACAGCTGACTCATGTTCACTTGTGGTCAATTAGGACTCCTAGATCTTTTTCACATGTACAGATCGTTTTCACAAGTGCAGCATATGAACAATCAAATGTCTATAGTTTGCAGTCCTATTTTTTAGTCCCAAGTAGAATATATTAATGATAACTTGGTAAGTCAACACTTTTACAAGTTCCCTTGGTTCAACATGTCTTCTCTAATTACAAATAGCCAAAGGGCACAGGTCCATGCCAACAAAATGAATGATTAACACATGCACTGAGTTTCTTATATGGACTTGGTAGTGCTCACCACATTATGATACCACTTGAAGCCCTGCTTGCTTTCCTTATAGATTTTGTTATGGAGGAATTTAGGCAGAGACATATCCAGAATTTCTGTCTTGGAAGATGAAAATCTTAAACTGAAAGCTTACTTACTTATCCACACGCTTACTGTAAGTACATTTCAGATTTTTTTCATATTCATTTCAACTTTCAATTCCTGTCAATATAATAATAATAATAATAATCCTCCTCTTCTTCCTGCTCCTTTCTACTGCTGCTGCTGCTGCTGCTGCTGCTGCTGCTGCTGCTGCTGCTGCTCCTCCTCCTCCTCCTCCTTCTTCTTCCTCTTCCTCTTCCTCTTCTTCAACACTACAATCACATAACCAGGAATTAATTCAGGATAGAGGGGGGAAATAATCAATTATGCATATTTAGAAACACTAACAGTGTCATGTTCCATGGTGTTTACTTAAATTGCAAATCAATGCATCCGCTGTTTATAAATCAGTATTCCTAAAAGGGAAATAAAGAAGGCTAATCAGAAGTGATAGTGTAATGATAATTTCCCTTTAATTCAATTATACTCCCGGCTTGCCAGTATGTGGAAAAGAACAGCTACTTCACCAAGCATTTATGCAACATAAACACAAGTCTCAAGTGGAATTGAAAATCAATAATCAATCATTATTTGGAAAGGAAGAAGGACGATAATTGATTACAGCATATTTTAGCATGAACAAGTAGTTATTTTATTATCATCTTACTACACGTGATGATAACCACCAGACATTTTGAGGGGTGTCATGACAAGACTGAAGTGGGCATTGTAAGAAGAGAGCATTTGAAAGAATGCTGTATCTTTGGAGTAATTCCACTATAGCAGCTGTCTTGGCACCCACTGGATTAGTCATGCTGACTGGGGATAGTAGGAGTTATAATCCAACATATCAGAATTGCACCACATTGGGAAAATGTGCTCAAAAGTTATCTATCTAATCAGACTAGATGGGCCCCCACTGTTGAATGTCTCTACCATCAATTACTTAACATCAATAAAAGACCTAGGCACTCTAAATTTTAAAGTTACCAGTTACTGCTGTGTGAAATGTTTTTAATAGATTTTACTGTTTTACTGTTTTGAACTCTTCATTGTATTTGTTATAAACTGTTTTAAGATTTTTTTTCTTAAAAAAGCAATATCAAAATGCTATAAGCACAAAAACAAACACCAATGCTTTCCTGCTTCTGTTGCCAGAATTATTTATGGTTGTTCTAAATTTATAGGTGTTTAACTTTTCAAAGGTAAAAAGACAAAACCTCACCAAGTGCTTTGAAATAAATCAGTCAGTAAAAATAACTAAAAGCTCCAGTAGCAAATCACAAAAGCTGAAAAACATTCCCAGGATAAAGCCACTGGTCAAATTAAAACACAGATTAGAATCAAAAGGAGGAAGCCTTAAGGAACAGAAATGACAATGAACAGATAAAAGAGCTGGTGCAGGATGAGGAGAATGCATTTCAGCAAGGGAGGGGGCTACCCAAAACAAACCCTATGAAACTTGCCTCACCTTGGAGAGCAGGCTGATGCACAGACAGAGCTTTAAAAATGTTTTGGCTGGAGGATTCTGGGAACTATTGTTACTGTGTGCCTTCTAGCTGGTTTAACCTTATGGTTACTCTATGAATGAGAGACTTGAAGAGACCCTGTTATTGAAAAACCCTGCTCAGGACTTGAAAACTCAGGGCCATGTCTTCCTTGATTGAGTCTATTCTGCCTGTAGCGCAGTCTTCACCCCCCTGCCCGCCGCCTTCAGATTTCTGGACCATTATTGTCTTTTCCAAGGAGTCATGTTATCTCATGATGTGTCCAAAGTACGATAGCTTTAGTTTAGTGCATTTGGCTTATATTTGCTCTTGAATCCATTTGTTCGTATTTTTGGGAGTTTAGGGTGGCTGTTGAACTCTCCTCCAGCCTTACGTTTCAGATAAGTTGATTTTTTCTTTCTTTCAGCTTTCTTCATCATTCTGTTCACAGAAATCGAAAATACTATGGATTGTCGAAGTCCTGACTTTGGCATCCACTGATTATCTTGTCTAGTTACTTTGTAGCTGTCCTTCCAAGTCTTAGTCTTCTTGTCATTGCTTGACCTCAGTCTCTATTTTAATTTACGACTGAACCAAGATATAGACAATCTTTATTTCAGTGTCTTCAGCCATTCCCACACTACACTGTTCTAGTGCTATTATTCCACTTTCAACATCCTGTGGAATTCTGGGGTTTGTAGTTTACTGAGGCCAAAGAACTGTCTGGCTGAGAATTCTAAAGGCCCCTCCCTAAACTACAAAATGCAGGATTCCATAGAATGCTGAAAGTGGAATAATAGCACTAGAACAGTATAATGTAGAAATGGCCTTCATCAACCTTTAAAGTGATGTAAATTATCTGTGGGCATGATCTTTGTTTTCTTAATGTGCAACTGTAACTGCGCTCTAGCACTTTCTTTCTTAACTTTCCTCAGTAATTCGAAGTCTTTCCTATTTTCTGCTACTAACGTGGTGTTATTTGCGTATCTTAAACAGTTAGGGCAATAAAACATAGCCTTGTCTGATCCCCTCGCCAAATGGAAACCATTCTGTTCCTCCGTGTTTTGTCCTGATAGTAGGCTCTTGACCAGAATATAGATTATGCATCAGTTTAACCAAATTTTGGGGCACAACAATTTCTTTCAGGGTGAGCCATAGTATTACATGATCTACGCTATCAGAGGCTCTGCTGAAATCTATACATTAAACAGATAGTGTGATAAAATGCAATGTTTTCTGACCCTCTTGCCAACTGGAGTCCAATCTGTTTCTCTATATTCCGTCCTGAGTATAGTTTTAACAATCCCATTGCTTTTAAAGTGATCCACATTTTTTCATGATCTGCATAGTCAATGACTCGCCTGTAATCTATAAATCACAGGCTGATTTTTTCCCCGAAATTCATTGATACATGCTATTAGCCAGCGTATATTTGTAATTTGATCTCTAGTGCTTCTTCTATTTCTGAACCCAGCTTGAACATCTGGTATTTCTTGCTCTTACATGATACAGATCTTTTTGTAAAATCTGGAGCATCACTTTGCTTTGCGACACTAATGCAATGGCTGATAGTTACTCAAATTCCTGGTGCCTCCTGTGGTGGGGACTGAAATGTGTACTCAACGTTTCAAGTTTATGGGCCATAGTTTAGTTTTCCATATTTGTTGCCAGATTTTTCTTAGAATTTAGGTGGACTCTGTCTTTGTAGTTTGAAACAGTTTTATTAGAATGCCACCTGTTCCTTGTGGTTTATTTCTCTTAAGCAGCAGCTTCTACTTCACTTTCCAAAACGTAGGTTCTGGGAAGCAAAGTCCCCAAAAAATAACTTTACCAAGCTGTGCCAACTGGTAGATCTGTACTGAAGATCATGATACCCCAGGAAGATTTGTATGAAAGAAGCTATCTTTGATATCCAGGTTGCAAGCTATTTAACACTTTGTCATAACAGCATTTTGGACTGGTTTTGAAAATTGTCTGGGAGGCACAGCATTTAATCTCAGATGAATGAGAATCACTCCAAGATTGGCAGTTATAGCTGACATAACTTTGGTATGTATTGCTCAAAAACTTTCAAAGTATCTTCACCCTTTCCTCCTGTTATCCTTTCCTCTTGTTAGCAATATATTTGTCAACCTTGCATGCATTTGGTTACCTGGGATTGTAACTAGGGATTCACAGGGTGAGACAGACTTCATTCTCTCCTTAGATGACCTTTTCTGTTGCTGTTTAGAGTATGTCTCACAGGAGTCTCACAGCTGTATCTTCTGCTATACTGGAATGTCAAGCTTGTGACAGCATTCAGATGAGAGTCTTTGGATGATCAGGTGCTAAAATTAAGCCAGGAAAGCATTAACTCTTGAATCTTTAGGAGCATTTAAGGTTATAAAGGGGTGGCTACACCATGTCGCCTCTATGTGCTGCACAGATGCCACAGGTGGAACACTCATTCAATATGCAGCAAGGCATCAGGAGAGAGAAGTCCTGACTTTCCTACAGACACACTAGTTAAGTTTGCTGTGAATTCCAAACCTGGCAAAGACTCCTGACCCAAGGGGAAGCTAATACCATACCAGTCATACTACATTTCATGAGGCAACAATTGGCTTTATACATAGCCTTGATGATGAGATGGTTAATTATCAAAACAGCCTCATGAAACAGAAGCAGTGAGGAAGACAACATGAAAAGAGACAGTTGTTTCTGTCTGTGAATAAGCAAAATTATTCATCTTTGCTGGCTGAGGCAGAAAATGTAACTCGATGTGACAGAAGAGCGGAGCCTTTCAAAGAACGATGACCTAGTCACAATGATGAATAAAACAACCTTGACAGCAGCATCTTGTTTGGGTTACAAGAAGTTAAAGACTGGCTGAGGTCGGAATGAAGGGGTTCAGAAAAGGCAAGAAGGGATGTTAGCAATGGCTAACCCCAGAGGTTTATTGCTGCCAGTGAAAAACTAAGTTAAATATTTATTATCAGGCACATTTGGAAGAATGGAACACCAACATTCCCATAGGAAAGGCTAGCCATAAAGTGACGGTGAATGATGAGAATTATTCAGCATGTATTCATTTGAAACAGTGCTTGGAAACCTGTAGCCCTCCAAACAGGGGTGTGGTTTGGTTCCCATCAGCCCTAGACAGTTTGGCCAAAGGTGATAGATGCAGTTCACTATTAATATGTGGAAGCCCAGTGGATGGTAACACCTCTAATTGAAACGATTGACCCCTTACCTTTCCATTCTCCTTCTACCTCCAAGACAGCTATTTCCATATTATGATGAAGTAATTGTATAGAATGAAATCTAAAATCAATTACAGATTTAAAGGGGCAGCTCCCAAGATAAATACAGCAGCTGAAAGCATTGGGATAACTATCAGTTGTGGGAGGTCAGCTTTCCCAAAGAGATTCCCAGAAAGCTGCATTTCCATCATGTTCTGGGTAACAGGAGTAAATTGTGTCCAGGAAGGCTTCAGGTAGGCTGAGGAATATCATCCCAAAAGATACTGTATTACCTTGGACACAGTGATGCCACTGCCCCATGAAGGGGAAGCAAACCTTTCACTTTAATTAAATTACCTATTAAATTTTGAGGAGGGGAAGTGTTTACGGGGGGGGGGGGCGGGCAGGTTGGCCTCTGTCAAAAAAATGAGTTCAGTGCTACTCAGAAACTGAAAGTGTTACTATCACATGTTTCCAATTTCCCCTTTCCCAGCTAGCATAGTAGTCAAAAAGACCAAGACTTGGTAGTACTTATTTTGACTGGGATGGAAGAACTGTGGGTATATGAAATCTGAGAGGGCAGATAGAAAATGAATGGAAGCTCCCTTGTTGACTAGGGCCCACGGTTGGAGATGGATTCCTTAACATGTCTTCACCCAAAGCCACTTGGAAGAACAAGCACTTTGAACTGAACTGGGTTCCTAAAAAATGGCAGCCAAAAATGTAGATAATGGAATAACATTGGAGATGTGACTCCACTTAAAATACCACCATGTGCATTTAGGATCACCTGAAGTTTCTGAATACTATTTCAAGGAGGATCCATCATAGGGGACATTACTACAGTGCTTCAATTAAGAATTTTACTACAGCATGCATAATTGTGTCTAGGGCTGTCCTGTTGTGGAAGGGATGCAGATGACTTATCAGTCAAAGCTAAAGAAAGGCATTACTTCTGACCACAAAAAATGGTCACTAGAATATCCAAGAGCAACACAGAATCTAGAAACTCCCCACAAGTTTTGATTCCTAACAAGCTGAACTGCTAACCTGCTATAAACAAAAGAAAGACAAAACAGAATGAAGATAATATTTATGCCTTATGCAAGTGTTCGATAATTGTATGCATTGAGGGGAATTGAGATGCATACTGTGGGCCCACTCCATCCACCTGTAACCTTCCCATATTTATTGGGAAAGTCTGAGAGGAAATAGTAACTGTATTTACCCGAATACAATTATGAAACACCATGTGAGTGGCAACTCTGCCTTCCCACAAAACCTGATCTTGTGGACCACTGTAACTTCATGGAAAAATGGAAAAAGAAGTATTTTTAGTATTTCAGAGTAATCAGAGATACACATACTTCTGGGGGAAAAAAAACCAAACTACAAGCAAGTTTGTCTTAACTGGAGATAGTATGTATATTAAATTTGGAAGAAATCAGAATCTGAAATTATGGTCTGAAATTAGTTTCACATCCTAGTCTGTTCTAAATCCAGTTGTCATGCCCAGTTGTCAGGCCTCTGTGGATGAAGATGAGAAAGAGGAGATCTTCTCTAAGTAGGGCATGGCACCAGTAACCGTAATTTCCCAGTTCAGGCATAACAGGAAAGTATGCTTAATTAACCCAGAAGATCTTCACTCACAGAATGCTGAAAAATGAGGCGTCAGGGCTGGCAGTTACAAACCTCATGCATATCTTGGATTTATACACAAATATATTTTGTATCTGAATAAAGCTACTGATTTTGTACATTTTTCTCCATGGACATGCTTTCTAGTATGGAAACTGTGCAATGACTACAGTGAATCTTATTAAAAATAACCAGCAAGCTCAATAGCCCCAAAGTGGGTAAAATGCCATTTTATGTATTGCGTTAAGAATAGCAAGTGTCTCAGTGTTATCAAAATAAGCAGACATCAAATTCTTTTGAGATGATTAAACAAGCAAAGAGATCTGAAGAAACTGGTGTCTAGCCCCAAAGAAGACGGGTTTTCACAGCAGGAGGGAAATCACAAAGACATTCAGTTAAATAATAATAACTCATTTGCAAAGAGCACTGCACCAGCTCTGCCTTAAAAAATACAACAGATGATTTCAGGGTCACTTATTAGTTTAGATAAGAACTCTGGAATTTTTAGTGAGAATATTGGAAGTTTTTCACAAAGATCATCACAGAATATAACCCTCCTTTAATAGAACTGAAAATAATTCAAAACCTCATGGGTCATAAATATTAACACTAATAATTTCTTTATCGCAGTGCTATGTCAAAATTCTGATTCTAAGCTAGTGATGACCTTGAGTGGCATTTCTTATTCCTTACAGGCTGATTCAGATATTTTAGAGTCAGTGAAGGCTGAGGGCTTAATGTCAGTTAATCCAGACTTGAAGGCTGGCAGTTACAGAAGCTATCCCAGGTGCTGAACCTGTTCTGAAGACATCACCATAGACAGTTCCTTTAAAGTTTGGAGCAGAAGCTGTAGCAAATTCACCACCCCACTGACATGGAGATTCCACTTGTATTGTTGTTCTAAAAAGTTAAGGTTGAAAGCAATGATGTTACTGGATTGCAAATCCCATGAGCCTTAACCAACATAGTCAATGGGGAAACATGATGGGGCCCAGAATTCAGCAGTACTGGAAGAACTGTTCTTTTCCCTATATAAAAGCATAAATGAGAATTAAAAAGAAAAAAATGAAAAATGAAATGGATTGATTTAGAGCAGTCCTCCCCAAACTGGTGTCTTCCATATGTATTGACTGCAACTTCTATCATAGTGTCAGCAACATTGTAGAAATATACAACACTACTTTGACTTTGGGGAAAAGCAGTTTATAAATGACTGCAAGATCCAAGAAAAGATTTGAAAGTTGGGATGGAAATTAAAATGAATGAATGACAAAAGTACATTTTACTGTCTCAGATAAGAATTGCAAATGATCCCTCTCATGCTATTTTTAGGAATTGGGATCCTCTTTCTGATTCCATGTCACTTTAAATCTGTTAAAAGCAGAAAAGTTTTATTCAAAGGTGAATGTTCTATAAACAGACCATAATATAACAGAAATCAGATGTCTTATTAGTATATTCAACATGATTGATTTCTTTTTCAGGAGAATTACTTATTTCACCATAGGAACAGGAATTGGTTTGATTTGTGGTACTGTACGGTTAGATCAGCCTCTGCAACTGCCAAATCAAACAGTTCTTTAGGACAGCCCTCTGTAACCTAGGGCCTTCCAGATAAGTTTGGCTGCAACTCCTGTCTTCCCACAAACAACAATGGGATCATAAGAGTAGTAGTCCAATACATCTAGAACTCACCAGCATGTAAACTAGAATGGGAGCCAATGAATTAGATCTAGTCGGAGTTCCCAGCATTCATTACTATTGTCTGTGTTGGCTAATACTGCTGAGGTTCAACAACATCTGGTCTAAATCCTAGTACTATTCCCCATTAAAGTACACCTCTGAATAACTGCTGAATAATAATAATGCAGTGGAAGCAAAGTATATATACACCGGAATTTGGGTTCTATCTGAAAACAATGCTCTTCAGCTGCTTTTTTCAACACACACACACACACACACAGTTAATGGCATGTGACAAATCTCTGTCTATAGTCATAAGAGGATATTGGTCTGTATCATCACAACTGAGATGATCAAAAAATCCTTTGGTAAATCAGTAGCAAACAAATTTCATAATGTTAGTTTGGTACAGTTTTAGAAAAACTGTTCAAATAAGCCAAATGTGTTTCCTACATTATTATTATTATTTTAAAAAATTAATTAGTTAAACTTACATAATACACAACACAATACAAGATATATAATAAACATAGACTTACAAACCCCTTATACCCATAATTTCTTAAAACTCAATTTACTCTACAATTAAATCATAAGATCTCTCCTCCACCGAAACCATTAGAGATATAACCACTTCCATTCCCTTTATGTGGTTTCATTCTCCTTCCAAAATTGTAATGATTCTTCTGTTGGTTTACTTCCTTTCTCCTTTATTAACACATAATAAATTCACCCCAAATATCTATAAAAATATCTCTTTTTAACTCTCCCTTCTTTACTTTAACATTACAAGTTAATTTATCATTAATAGCTATATCCCATACTTCTTTATAGTATTCATTTAAAGGAGAGTCCTGCTTTATTTTCCAATTCTTAGCTATCCTTAGCCTTGCTGCAGTTAATAAAATAGAAATTAATTCTCTTGTTGGCCACGTACTTCGTTCCTTATCAAATATTGATAACAAAGCTTAGGATTTAACTCCAAGTTTAGGTTAGTTATTTCCTTTATCTCTGTAAAAACTAGCCACCAAAATTTCAATACACTTTTGCATTCCCACGACATATAAAAGTAGGAGCCAATTTCTTGGCAGCCCCTCCAGCACAAATTGGAGTGATTAACATTTATTTGACATAATTTCAATGGGGTTAAATACCATCTCCAAACTTACTTATAAAAATTTTCCTTAATTCTTTTCTTAATGCTTTTCTTTTCCTTAATTATTTTCCTTAATCCTTAAATCATTTCTTCAAACTTTGTAAGCTTCCTATATTTACCATTTTTCTTTATCCATTCTTTTGTCCAGTTCTCTAACTGTATATAATATATAATGTTTCCTACATTATCATGACATTAGATTTTTCAACCCTTCTATTTCTGTGATGTCCTTGGAGTTATCCAGTAACATATATGTTAGACTACGTGGGAAATGTTCTAGCAGTTCCCCAAAGCACTTGTCCTCTTGGATGATCACAAGGTATAAGAGGTAGTTTGCCTTATTTGGCTTTGGGGTAATTTTGAATCATTCTTTTTTAGCTCATTTCCCTGTGTACCATCATTATTCAGTGTGGCACTCGGATGTTACTTATCTTCAAACAGTGAGCATTGTTATCATTTAATAATGTGCCCCCAGATGCCTGTGTTTTTTAAAAATAAAAGCAAAAAGAATAAATTGTCATTGTATGAATGCAACATCTGGCATCTTTTGATTGAAAAATATATTCTTACTCCCACAGGTAATCTTTAAGAATCCTAGATGTTCAAGATGTTGTCACAAGAACTGGTTTGTGGGGTGGGGATGAGGAGCATTCACATCTGACGGATATATTTGATTTGCTCATAGTGGAATATCTTTGCCTTGTAGTGTTGATGTGGTGCCTATAGGTAAAAGAACACAGAATGGGCTGATGTCTGTTTTGCACTTATTTATTTATACATTTTTTTAATTTTACAAATCACAAGATCAATCCCTAATTTAACATAGAGATAATGTAACGCCCAATAATTTCCGCCCTATCATCAACTGAGAGTCTGGCATGTTGTTGTTGACATCTAGAAGTCCCAAAATCAAATTTTCTGAGTTCTGGATGATATATGTTATATACTGAAATCACAGTTACATTGTAAATGAAGAAACACATGAACGAATTGATTTGTTCTGAATATTGTTGTAGGAATGTTGGAGGAAATCTCTCAGACGTAACAAGCCATTATGTTTTTATTCATACTATGTTTAGTTTTCTATGTGTTGCAAGGTGATCCACTTCTGTGTCCTCTTGTCCTTCATGTCAAAAGAGAGGAAATATGAAGCCTCCATTTACAATTCATTCCATTCACAGTTTTGTCCAAATAGGGGAAATCATGGTTTGTGCAAACCACTATTTCGTTCCAGACAGGGAGTAATATTATAAATCAAAGCTTTGTACTTTTCCTCCTTTACACATGGGAAAGAATAGCAAGATGGAAGTTAATACAAGCTCAAAGCTGGCAAACAGCATGTTATAAAACAATGGTTTGTTGATTTCTTTAAATGTGGCTTGCATGGATTCATAATTAAGTGTCTGTATAGGTCTGTGATCTGCAAAACTCTGGGACTTGTAAAATAAAGATGCCCCTTTTTCCTTCTGATTTTTTTCATTTCAACCGATTCAAATATGTGGCTCACTTCAAAAGCTTTGTAACTCAGAGTTGGCTGTGGGTTAATCACATTTGCAAGATTCTATTTTTTTCCTTTTGAAAGGGGGTCTTAAGGCTTTTTTGTACTAATTCTAATACAGATTGCTTATGAAACATCAGTGTCATCCCAGGCTTTAGGCCTAAAACATAAAGTGCTTTTGTGTTTCCAAATTTGTTTGGGGGAGATGGGGTGGAATTGAACCAGCTGAGCTAAAAACAACAAAAAAGAAGTGGAAAATCTAGCTGGAAGATTTCTTGTTCGGCTTAACTTACCTGCCACAAATGATGTCAAACATTAGATCTTAAAGTGGTAGTAATGTATAATGCAGTCATGTGAAGTGGATGCAAGTATGTTTCTGGAGCCTAAAATGACTTGCTTGACGGGCTTTGAATGAGTCACTTACATTACACTTACAATGTACATTCTGTACATTGATATCTTTTTTTACCTTTATCTGAACAACTGGATGACTCTAGCTCTCTCCGAAGTGATGTGAAAGAAACTATTTTAAAAACACCAAGATGTATTTATATCTTAATACTTGGAGACCAAGATACACTACAGGTTACATCTTACAATGTTAGCTCTTCTTTCTTTTCTAACATTCATCTTGTTTGTATATGGCTCATGCATGAGAGAGAGGGAGTGAGTGGATTTTGATTTTGACCACAGCAGCTTTACTACCTTGGTTAAATTATTTCGACAAGTAACTAAGAAGGATGATATCTCTGAGGAATCCACACATATATGGTTTGCCTCCATTGTCATTCAATATAGTTTAGAAAATCTGTTGAGGATAATAATGAACAGATAGACATTGTCTTGCCTTTGACCCTTGATGGTAATTGGCCTGATACCTCCCCACTAAAGAAGAAAGAGCTCAGAGGTGGTGCAGTGAATGATATACTGTGCTGGTAAGTGACTAATCTCAGTGTGTCCTGGAAACAGCCTTGCCTCATCATAGTAGATGACTCACAGATGCAGCAATGTTTCTGAGACCAACACTTTGAAATAATGAAACATATACATGAAAATGTCATAAGTAAAAGCACTGGGATATATTTAGCTTGATTTTCGTTCCTATCTTGCTATTTCTTTAAAGTATTATTTCTAGAAACGCAAACATCAAGTTCCTGAAAAAGTTCTTAAAAATCTCTGCATTGCGTCATACCGTGATGAGTTAAATATCTACAGAACTTAACATTTGCAGGATTTAGAGTAAACATAAAAATGGTTTTGACAATTTATGCCAATTGATATACAATTGCATAAAGGAACTGCATGAAGCTTGGCACTCTTCTAAGCTTCTTTTATTATTTTTTAAAAAGCATGTTGGATTCAGAATAGCTTCTTCTGCAGTTACTGCAATAACGCAGCCTAAATCCATTAATTTGTCTTACGACAGACTGTGCAACAGAGGGACCCTCTGTTATAGGTTCCTGCCCTGTGTTGATTTTTGGGGAATTTGTTTGCCCCCAACCTGGCCAAGTTGGCTTAAAATCTACTGAATAATACAGAAGTTTACTTCCCCATGTTCCAGAACCACCATTCCACGCAGCCTCTGGCCAAATGGTAGCTGGAAGTGATGTGGTATCACTTCCAGAGCACTGAAGTACAAGGTTCTGGCCCACGGAGGGTGTGTGTGTGTGTGTGTGTGTGTGTGTGTGTAGAAATGGCCCAGTCCATTCAGTTTCCTTTCTTTGCTCACATGTGATCATAATGCAGTTCTGGGCTTCCATGCATCCCCAAACTTCTTTTCCCAAGAGAGACAATTCACCATTAAAACAGGTTATAGCAACATGCACTCGTACTGTTTCATAAAAAAAATTAACAATTTTTCAAAAGTAGAAGTGGATTTCTGCCCATTTTCGGTGTTCATGCAGCACCTGGTAACTTCCGTGTCAGAAGAATGGCCTCCAAATGCCCCACAGTTGCCTATACTCTGATGTAATTGTGTTACATCTTCTTCATTTCAGATAGTTTCTCTTAAGAAGCCTAATCCCACACACAGAAGCAACTAGATAATAGAGGGACGGGAGCTAGCATACCATTTCAAGAAATCAAGTGTGATTCTCAATCTGATTTATTTTATTTTGTTTACTTTCTGTACATTGATATCTGCCTTTTCTCCAATAGCAGCACACTTATTTTATCTTCACTGAACCCCTGTGAACTGGGCTAGGCTGAGCAACTTTCCATATATGAACCTGTCTGTTCATCAAGAACTACCAGGGGAACTCTCTCCATGTTCTCTCACTGGGACAAGTACACCATTTGGCAGTATGGGAGAAGGCCTTCTCAGATTTATTACACTGGTTGTGGAATACAGTCCCCTTGGAGGCCCAAATGATGCTGACACTTGTTGCATGTTGATGACAAGATAAAATTTTGCTGTACATTCCAGCATTTGATGTCCAGTGTTAATGACTTATCTATAATAGTGTAACTTAATTGATTAGTCAGTTGACAGTTTTAAAGGATATAGGATCAAACGTTATAAAATACAATAAAAACGGCATAGGTAAAATGTAGTAAAGTAAGATAAAATAGGCTAAAATAAAGTAAGATTATAAAATACAACAGGATAAGATAAAGTAAAAATAAGAGAGTACAATAGAAGACTATAAGAAAATATTAAAACTTATAATAATAGTTATCTTATCTTCTGATAAGATGAAACTATAGAAGAATATATTCTATTCTGATTTTGTTGAATTGTTTAAGATGATGTAAAATTGCTTAAATTGTTTTAAACTGTTTTGTTATTGATTTTCTTCTCCTTTGCAATCTTGCGATATCAATAAGAATATTTTAATTACTAAAATAAACACTTTTGGTGATGGTGGCTCCTCCTCTTCCTCCTTTTCACTTGGTTCCACAGTATACAGATTGGTTACAGACTGGAATTTTTGGCCTTCAGTGATTCAGTGTGGAGGGTGGTGATGGGAAAAGGTCTTAAAGTCTTTTCCATTTGTGTCATTTTCTGCTCAAAATGTTTCCCTGACCACCTACAGAAATGAAAGCAGCTGGAGGAGCAGTGCATTTCAACAGCAAAAATGGCAGAAAGATTAAGAAGCTGCTGTCCTCTGCTAGTCTTCCATTTCAAATTTCAGCCTCAGTACTTACATTTTTTTCAAAGAACTCAAAGAAAGAAATAGGCACCTCAACATAATATGTAGTTCTTCCCTAAAAGTAATCATCTGTAAAATGGCACCTTCCATTTGAAAATGGTCTTTCTATCTTTTGTTCCTGTTCTGGAGGGAATGCTCAAATTTCAGTGAACTTATTACATTCTGAAAATAATTTTGTTGGTTTGATTTGAAAGAAAATGTTCTAGAAATGGAAAACTTAAGACCTATTCTGAACCTAGAAATGGGAGGCTATTAGAGACCTACACAGAAATATGTGAACTTGCAGGTTATGTTCCCAGTCTTGAAAAAGACAGAATACAATGTCTGAACTAAGAGTAAAAGATAAAAAGGACTTGTATAAAAATCCTGATGACTTCTGTCCAAGAGTATTAGTCAGCAAATGTTTTATTTGACACATGAAAAATATGCAAGTTCATAATGTGTGTTGAAATTTCACATTACACCGTTGTCAGGTTCTGGCATGTAGTCCTTTGGAAGGCGACTATTGATTTTCTGCCAGAGAGCAGGGAAATAAATGTTGCTCATCCTTTCCTATAAAAGAAAAGTTGCTCGTATTTTTGCTAAGGAAAAAAAAAGTAGTTTATTATAAGGCAAAAGAAGCAATACATGTTGTACAGAGATATTATTTTGAAATGTCATCTTTTAGCAGAGAGTGTGGAACCTGCTGTTGGGCTACATTTCACCATTGGCCATGCTGGATAGGAGTGATAGAAAGTAGCATAGAACAATATCTGAAGGGCCATATGGTTGCCACCTTTGTATTATAGCATTGGTTGCTTAAATCAGACAGTAGCATTCTAATTAGGCATGTATTATCCCCTTATTTCTTTTTAAACTTGAATTATATGGATTCAGTACTTTTCAGGACTGGTAACGAAGCTAATTATTCAGCGTCATATTCAGGAATGAGATACTGTTGTGGTGAGCCAGTGAATTGAGACCAGCAGATCAGAAAACAAGAGTTTATTATACTGCGCAGGGATCTCAGTGGAATCAGTTTCTAAAAGACTGAGAGCCCCGTCTTATGTTCCAGCATACTTTTATACTTTCTAAACAACAAGTACAGGAAATGATTACCATATATGAAAAGAGTACAGGTTACAAAAGTTTAAGTTTCGAAATGATGTATTACAGTTTCAAAATGAAGTATCCCTGTACCAGGGAGTATTCTCCCTTGGCCTCATCGACTCCCAAACTCCCAAACTCCCTATATTCCATGCATTACCAAGCCACATACCTAAGCTCTTGATAAGATAAGAAATGCAGCTGCCCGACTTATTTTTCTCTATTTTTCTACTCAAGCAAGCAGTTTCTACAATTTAACCCCTTCATCAATACCTCCCCTAATCCATTCTCCCTCCCTTTCTCTTTCTGAAGGATATTAAGTTTCTATAGCTATGAAGATTTTAGAGAGATTTTAGAATTTAGAATAAACTATGAGCCAAAAGGGACCTTTCATTACTACAGAAGCCAACATAATTTAATTAACATATGTTTATAGAATTTCTCCGTGCTTTGTTTTCATTTAACTTATATTATTCAGGGTAAAATGAACAAAATTACCTGTGCGTGTCTTAAAGCACATTCAAGCCATAAACAAATTATCTGTTCAAATCATAAAATAAATTCTTCTTTATTAAAATGAGAGTACTCCACTATAAATACCAAAGATTGCTACATATAATGGCTTAGCAGTTCTTCTCTTATGTTGCTTAGTTTTTATTTTAAAAAAAAAACCATACAAAGCAGCTGTATGTATGTGTGCATGTATATTTATCTGTCTATATATCTCAGTCCACATACCTACAGTGGACCCTCCATACATGCAACCTCAGGATCTATGAACTTGAGCAAAGGTGGAACATCACGTCCTGAACATGGATGTGGATATGCTGAAGTGTCCATGTAAATGTCACTGACATTTAATAATATAGGAAGTGATCATTTGCTATGTGTGTGTGTGTGGGAATTTTGTGTGTGTGTGTGTGTGTATGTGTACATGTATACATATATACAACCATTTCATTTGCATTCATCAGAGGAAAGGCAGGAGAGACAATCTCCCTCCATTGGGCCAGTGGGACTAACCACTGTTTTGGTTGTGTCTTTCAGGACTGCTTCCATCAGAGACCATTACAAGTTTCTCAGAGGAAATTGGGATAGATGGCTCTCTCTGTTATCTTGTGTGGGACTAACTCCCATTTACAATTGCTCTGTTTCCAGAACTGTCTCCTCAGATTATTACCCCAGTCCATACTTAATATAAACTCATTATATATGAGCATTGAAGGAGTTGCTAACCAAAGTTTCTTACTTCCCTCTTCTCAGATATTCATGGTGCATATAAAAAGCTGGAGTTTTATTCACGCCAGGGCTGATGCTGCTTGTTGTTATAGTTATTATTATTATTTCTATCCCACCTTTTTACCAGATTGTGATTCAAAGCAGCTTCCAGCCATTAAAAAAGACATCATTAAAAACAGAAAAGATACAAAAATTAATCCAAGATTAAACAATAAAAATATTAAAGTGAGATTAAACATACATCATTAAAAAAACACCGACACACAGCAGCAAGCACAACAATTAGTAATATCTAGCACAATGTGTAGGATGGGCCTGTCATAATAGAAAAGTATTTGCTTTGCTGTGAAAAAAGAGTAGGGAGGGTCCCAGTCTGACTTCTCTAGGAAGGGAATTCCAGAGCTTGGGGGCAGCCACTGAAAAGGCCCTCTTCTGTGTTCCCACCAGATGTACCTGTCAGGGTGGTGAAACAAAATTAGGACCTGCCCAGCAGATCTCAAAGCACGGACTGTTTAATAAGGAAGAATATGGCCCTTCAAATAATCTGGACCAGAGCCATATAGGGATTTATAGGTCAAAATCAGCACTTTGAGTTTTGCCCAGAAGCAGACTGGCAGCCAGTGAAAATGTTGCAACAAGGAAGTTGTGTGCCCCCCAATAGCCAGCCCCAATTAGCAATCCAGCTGCAGCTTTTGGGCCCAGTTGAAGTTTCTGACCACTCATGAAAGGCAGCCTCATGTACAGCATGCTACAGTAGTCCTACCAGGATGTAACTAAGGCACATGTCAATGTGGCCAGATCTGACATAAGGAATGGGCACAGCTGGTACACAAGCTTTAACTGTGGAAATGCACTCCTAGATGTTGCTGAAGCCTGTGCTTCCAGGCTCAAAGTTGAATCCAGGAGCACACCCAAGCTGCAGACTACATCTTCAGGGGGAGTGTCATCCTATCCAGCACAGGCTGAATCCCTGTTCCCTAGTCTGCCTTTTGATTGACCAGGAATGCCTTCTTCCTGTTGTTAGTACTCCATCAGTACTGGCTTCAGAATCTGGAGGCACGTACAGAAGAGGCAGAACATGGAAAACTGAGGAACGTCTTTGCAGAGGATAATTCCTGTACTTTTTTCCACTCAGGCAAATGCTGGAAGTGGAGCAATGTGCAACCACACTTGCACAAGTAACTCCAAGGTACAATAGAAGAAGATTTTCCTGGTGTGCTTCTTCCTTACATTATTTGTTCTATTGTACTCTCTGTTCTGAGACTAAAACTATCAGGTTCAACTTCACTTCCTCACATACTCTGTGACCTCTCCTCCTCTGTTAGTCAGATAGCCAAAAGTAGCAGACCCCCGATTAAATTCAATGTTAATCCCAATTAGAGTATGTCAGTTGAAATGAATGTTATCATGACTTATATAATCCTCTTTATTTCAGAGTCTCTACTCTGGAGTCAAGACTAAGGCCCTTTTCGCAAGGCATTTGCCATGTGAAAGGGCCCCTGGAGCATCGCGCAACAGTGAGGAGCGGTCCACATGACGCACTCACAATCACATGAAGCTCCAGGGCCTGGCAGGCCCCTATCACGCACTATTTCATTTTTGGCTGTGAGCTGAAAATGGTGCACAATTGTGCATCACTCCAGGGCCTTGAGCGCACTTGCCGTGCATGCGGAGTTCCGGAGCCGTGGCTCTCGCGCTTCCTGCCCCAGCGCAGCCTGGGAAAATCCCAGGCTGCACTGTAGAAGGAAGAAGAGGAGCTCTCGCGTGAGCAGGCAGCAGCTGCGGAGCTGAAGGAATTGGGACGTGAGAGCCTCTTGGAAGAGACTGCTTGTGCGATCTCTGCACCCCAACTCCACAAAAAGGTGAGTTGCGGAAAGGGCCTAACAGTGAATTTAACTCCTCCTCTATGTGAATTTCTGTGGATTTCTAAGAAATGTGAATTTCTAATAAACATACATTTTCTAATAAACATACATTAAACATACATTTACAACCAATCAGGCAGAGGTTTGCACACCTCCCTCTACCATCTGCACATGACCCCAGTTTCTGATGCAACCTTGCAATCACCCACAGCTGGAGCATGATGCAGCATCTTTGCAGTGGGCTGATCATTTTCCCAGGGTTCCCTGCCTGGAATCCCTGACAATCCCCTCCAAAATGGTCAGGCCACTGTGTAAACATACATTCCTTTTCAAGGGAAGATGTATTTTTATCGATGATTCTAAACACCAGCTTCTGTACAAGCTGACAACAATATTTTATATCCATAAAGGATTGTAAAATATTCCAAGACTTGAGTTTCAGTTCCTGCCAGAAGTAGTGTAAAATTCATGTTTTCTACACAGAAGAGCTGTTTGTTGATATTTATTTTTGCCTTTGATTGCAAAAGAAACACAACTTTGGCAGTTTCAAACATACTGTCATTACATCACATATTCACAAGAAATGTATAAGTCTAAATCTTTCAAGACTCAAAGGTGGAGACAGCAGATTCCACTTTCTTGTTGAATGGCTATCAGAAGCAAATTAGGACAAAGGGTCCTGGAGTCAGTATAGGGGAGACAGGGCTCACAGGGTTGATGCTCAGAGAGTTTTGAGTATCAGGAATGATGATGCCATTTGTTCTTCCCCAAATTCCCCCTCTAGTTCTTGTTAGCTTGGTTGTAACCTTCATGGTGGCTGAGGCAGAAGTGTATTTTCCCAGAAACTATACATTACTGTGACCTATCTCTTCTGTAAGGTTTTGAGCTTGGTTAATCCTGAATGGTTAACTAAGAACCATTAGATTTAGAAGAAACCTGCTCTTGGTGAACATGAAAATCACTAGGACTTGCTTGTTGGCTTTGAAGTATCTCACTTATGCTGGGAAAAAGAATTACCTGGAAAAAATTAAGCTGGCAGTATTCCCATGCTGTTCCCATGCCCTGTCTTATGCAATCTCAGGTATCTCTAGCCAGAGTCCAACAAGCTAACCCTACATGATAGGCAGATATCATGTGACATTGCAGATGTAGTTGGCCTATGTTTCTCACAATTGACTATGCTGGCTAAGGCAGCCTAACTAGGGCCCTTTCCGCAACTCTCCTTTTCTTGGTGCTGGAGTGCGGTGCTTGCACGAGCAGCCTCCGGAGAGAGGCTCTCGCTTCCGGGGTCCTTCAGCTCCACGCGAGCTGCCTGCTCATGCGAGAACCCCGCCTCTTCCTTTCACAGTGCCGCTGGGACCTTCCCAGGTTGCACTGAGACAGGAAGTGCGACCGGCCCAGCTCCCGAGGCTCCGCACGCACAGCAAGTGCACACAGGGCCCTGGAGCGATGCGCGAAAGCGTACCATTTTCAGCTTAAAGTCGAAAATGAAAAAGTGCATGAACGATGCCTGCCAGGCCCTGGAGCATTGCGCAAGTGTGAGTACGTCGTATGGACCGCTCCTCACATTTGCGTGACGCTTCAGGGGCCCTTTCGCATGGAAAATGCCATGTGAAAAGGGTCTAGGTCTGGAGTCCAACTAGGAATTACAATTCAACTAGGCCTGGAGGGCTGTACAATTCCCACTCTTGCACTACATGCTACCCAGGGTAGGATGACTATAGGCACTGTCATGAGGAGTTCCTGCAATTTACGTTGATCATTCTACAGCTGCTCTAGAGTATGGACAACTGGACGTAAAACACTGGGATCCCAAAGATAGTGGATAACACTGTCAGAAAAGGTTGGACCAAACCTCAAGAAAATACTTTGTGATGTAAGTGTAAATGTCATGTTGCTTTAATTGCTTTAATTGTTAAGTGCACCTGTGCAAAGGAATGCGACTCGAGCTAGTATATGCTGAGTCATACTGATGAGCACCAGGTGCAGACAATGCAAGGGTTGGCCAGGATTGGCTAGGTGTCTGTATAAAGGTAGCACAATCCCAGCCAACAAGTGTACATGTTGCTAGAGGCTTTGCTGGAAGGAGCAAGCTAGATATACTGGATTGCCATCTGGACTTTGTAAATATTGTATATATTTTGTAACAAAGAATAAAGAGCCTCCATATTGGAAGATTACAAGCTGAGTGGGTGAGTGTTACTGGCTTAGAGCATTTGCTGCTAAGGTATTCTCTGCTGCTGGGCACACTTCCATAGCTGTGCGTAGCTATCTCTGCTTATCTATATATTTTTCTTGGCTGGCTTTTTCCTTTTTCACTTTGACAAACACCTGATGAGAAATACTATATATCTTAGCTCTTAGTTACTTCACAATGCAAAATTACTAGAAAAGACCAGTTTCTAGGTCTGAATTAACTCACACAGAAAATGTGCCATTCCCTCTGGTATTGGACTTGTTTCCTGTCTACATTTAAATATATAGACCATCCATGATGGGACTAAACTGAACTGCAGACTCATTGCAAAAACTCCAGACACAATTTCCTTAACTAGCTAAATCAGAAGTGGGACTTTGTACAACTTAAATGATAAAAAAAAAGATAAATTGCTGTATTGATTATTACTTTGCCAGAAATATCTCAGCAAGAAACGTACTTTCAACACTGAACTTCATTACTGAACCTAATGTTGCTCTAATAAGACTTTTTGTGTTGTATTTATTTTGTTTTCTGTACTTAGAATATAATTTATTTTACTTAGCACCAATTGTATGACTTTCCTGAAAAGCAAGACATGCTGTTAACAGAACTCAAAGTGGCCTTCTGGTGAGATCTATTGACCTCCTTGATACTATGTGAAACTCAACTGCTGCCACTTTAGGAAAGGTGTCTTTTAGCACCTTTGAGTGAGAGAAAGTGGTCTGCAGCATGAACTTTCATAAACTGGGCCTTCATTAGATCTACTTCATCAGATGCTTCTAATAGGGAATTGGGGAATGAAGCTATTGGGCAATGGAGTCCCCAACATGCTTCTGATGAAGTAACGCCAGTCTATGAAAGCTATGCTGTCACTTTTATTAGCTGTAACACAGGAGTGTGTCTACATGTGGAGTCAAATTTAACTCTGGCTTTTTTGAATAGTACAGAAAGTCTGTACAGCTTGTCATCTACCAACCACTGGCAACTGGTGGCTACCTTGTCATGGGTTGTGGATTCACTCTAAGTTTTAGTTCAAGCTTCAATGGAGTTACTAATTAATAGATTAAACAATTACAATATTTCTATCTTAACCCATAAAATGAGATCTTGGGGGGTATACAAACACAATCAATATAAATAGGTTAAAACAACTTAAATAATAGAAAATTGAATAGATTAAAAACACATTAAATGAGTTAGTCAAAAAGGTTAAAACAGTTAAAACCATGTACATAAACATTTTAGAGTGAGTTACCTGAGTCCCAGAGGCTGTAATGAACAGCCACATCTTTATTTGACATCTAAATGAAGCCAGCATTGGTCTGAATTGAGCTTCCAAGGGAAAGGTATTCTACAAATGTGATACCCCCCACCTCTAGAACTCACACAGCATATTGTCCTCACCTGTGGGACAGAAAAGAAGGCCCCTCTCCAGCAAACCTCAATCCTCAGGCATTCAGCTATCCAAAACACTAAAGCTATTTGAGGGATAGGATTTAGCATTTTGGGTAGCTTCGTCAAACTTCAGATTAAAACCTGCAGTGGACTCACTACCACACTGACATGGAAGTAAGGTTGCCAGGTGAGATAAAGGACAGGTCTCTTGTTCCTTTAATGATTGTGTAGAAGAAGGAATTTGTATAACAAGCAACACAAGTTGAATTCTCTTTTCTACACAGTCATTAAAGGGACAAAAGCCTTGATCTTTATCTCATTTGGCAACCCTGTATGGAAGCCATCAGCTTCCAATTGTAACCAAGGCTATAAGGTTGCAGAGCGATTGGGAGTGGAATTCCCACCCACAATTCAGGAACTAAGAGCTACAATGAAGCTGTAACCCCCGCCCCTCCTTCCTGTAAGAATATCAGGGCAAAGAGAAACCAACCTGTCCATACTCAATGGCTAGAAAAATAAGGATATTATCATTGTCAAAAAGAAGACTTCCCAGGGGTATCTGGTTGGCTACTCTATTCTAACTGGGCTGTGCAATGCTTATTTGGCAAAATATATTAATTGACAGATATATTTAATTGGCATTAAAAAAATGATAACTGCAAGCCCTGTGGAAGAGGGAATCTGGGGTGGAAAAACAGGCCTGAGGTGACACCAGTATGGCCAGGTTGTAAAAGATAATCCTTTCAATAAGAACAATAGCCAGCTCAGAGAAGAGCAAAACATCTGCTGGGTGCATTTCTTATGGAAACACTAACAAGGCAAAGCCACAAAACCAGCTATTAACTCTCTCTGGCACCTATTTGTTGTAAACCCCAAAACACAAGGAGTTCTGTTGGTTTTGACTGTGTTGGCTCATGAAAACAGGAAGATTCCCACCAAATCAATAATTGTCTTATTCTCCCAACTGTGACTTCTTCCTGGTCCCCAATAACACATCCATCAGAATCCTTTGTCAACTACATACTAAAATCATCAACATATTTTCTTCACACATCAACCCATTCCTGGGTTTTGTGCACCCTGCGAACTTTTGTTTACCCAGGCAAGAAAGTAATCAACATCTAGTGTCTCCAGGGCAGGTTTTTGGGTATAAAAAGACCTACATTTTGGGTCGCTCTTTTCAGTGCTTGAATTTAAGGAGTCCACTCTGTCTTGATGCTTCTTGAACAGCACTGTCCTTGGGCACCAGCTGAAGCCACATCACTGCTTCTTTACTTCTATCTGGATGGTAATTATAACCTAATCTGTTCCCTTCTCCTCTATCCATTTTCTTCCCTTTCTTTTCAGTTAGCCTTGTGCGATTGCTTGTGTGTGTGACCATTTTGTGTGTGTGCATGTATATTTCCCCAATAAAGCACAGATCAGTCTTCTGGCTGACCTCTTTGGTAGTGACCCTGTAGAACATTAGTGGAAAGGTCCAACAATTACCTCTCTTTCTGCAATATTCTTAATTTGAGTTAATTAATTCCCCATTTTTACATTTGATCACAGGTTCTGATAGAGGACCTCATGGGGTACCATGCTTTTGCGGTAATACTATAGGAAGCATGCTGGATTTTATATCTGTCCTTGGCATTTCCATAGCACAATATATTGAAAATCTCTTGCTACATTCTAAGGAACTTTCTGCATTACACTATCATAGTGCTATTATTCCACTTTCAGCATCCTATGGAATCCTGGGGTTTGCAGTTTAGGGAGGGGCATTTAGAATTCTCAGCCAGAGAAGTCTTGGGCCTCAGTAAACTACAAACCTCAGAATTCGACAGGATGTTGAAAGTGGAATAATAGCACTAAAAGAGTGTAGTGCGGAAATGGCCTAAGTTATCATTATTTTTCTCCTCACTTTTCTCTTTCTTCTTTGTCTTAACTCTGGAAAAACTCAAAACATGTATTAACCCCTCCCTAAACTGCACATCCCAGAATTTGCAGTTTCCTGAGGATTCTAAATATTCCTTCTTAAGCTGCATATCACAGATGTCTGCAATTTCCTACAGAGTGTTAGAATTCTCAGTAAGAGATTTGTAGATTCCGTAGAATGCAGCCATGGCAGTTAAACTGGAATCCTAGTGCTGTGCTTGTGTTTTGTGGAAGGGCTGCTGGAAGAGACATAAACCCTATGAAGGGACTTAAAGAGTAATGAGATAAATGAATGAGTCTGGCAACAAACTGGTAGACAAATATGAAAGACCAAAGTGAGACTGTAGAAAGCTATTGGGCAGAAAATTGCATTACTGTTTGATTGAGGTGTCCACTTTAGGTAAACTAACTTATAAGGCAAATTTGAAATAAAAATTGAGAGTAATCATAATTGTTTTTTGAATATCACCAGCTGAGCATCTGGAAAATACAGACAATAACAATCTTATCATTTTTAAACCAAGGACGCAGATTTTCAACTCTGATGACAGCAGGGGACTTACCAATGTTCCTGTAAGTATTAAGACTCCAGCATTTTAAGAGCTGTGTGAGGTCAGTAATTAATGAGTCCTATTCAAATTAGATTTTCCCTGCTCAAGCCTGCTAAAAGAAGGAAAGAAAATCAGCAGAAAACTACACTGCAACTGTTTTCCTAACACCCTATTTAGAATACCATGGTCGACCTATAGTCCTGTTCTGGGGTGTGCATAGAAGTCCCGCCCCTTTGCACACTCATCAGCACTAAGAATTTAAATTCTGGGGAGAATTCTAGGTGAGTGCTACCCCTCAAAATTTATGCTGAACCTTGTCTAGCACTTGCATATGCTTCAGTATAGGGGCAGAGCTTGCATGTACATCCACCCTGCTCCATGTGTGATCAACCATGTCAATGAATAGGACATAGGTGTAGGACCGATAGGTTTACTTCCCAGGGATTCTGGGAGCTATAGTCTGAAAAAGTCACTTTCCCAACTCTGGAAAAGTCATAGTGGGAAGAAGAAATTGAAAGCAACTGTCATCATTTGTACCAAGCAAAGAGCCTTTGAGGCTAACAGTATGCTTCACTGTGCAGCAGCAAGAGGTAAAAGAATCTCTTGCCCATTTGCTCTGTTCCTGGCTGTATTTTCTCTGCCAGGTATTAAAGCAGCAGCAGGTACAATCTGTCTTGTTCTTTTGTTGTTGGGAATATTTTCAGGGCAAGAATGTTCAGAGAGACAGCAAGATCTGTCATCTACTTGCACCATACCATCAAATCCTGCAACCAGCTTGTGCTAAGCAGGGCAAATGACAGGGCCTTGCTCATACTGAGGCAAGTGGCCCCATAGTCTGCAGCTTGGCCTTGTCCCTCCCATCAAAATTCAGGTTTAGCATATGCAATAAATGCCTATAGAAGATACACCCCATACACAGCAATAAATGCTTTTACTATCATTACCTTTCCCTGTTATTATAAGGCAAACAATATGAACATGCTTGTTTTGGGATAGAACATAAAATAATCCATGGCCATCATAAAAGTCAACCTACATATGGGATATTGTCATATGGAAACTTATTTGATATTTCAGAACAACAACCATCACTTAATGAATTGCTGAACTCAGTAACTTGCTCGTCAGATGCCCTACACATCTTAATCCTAAACATTATGGGACATACCCAGATTTAAGTTATATTTTGAATAGACCCATTGGATGAATCTGGCATCCACCTTCCATTGACAAAAGAGATTTGCTTACAGTGCCTTCATCTACTTTTTGAGGATCTTCCTGCCCTCCCTACTGGTTCCAGTGAATCTGTTCCACATATGATCAAGCCTGAATCCAACACTCAACAGATATATCATTGAAAGCAACAGAGAATAGAAAGTCTTTTTAAAAAATCTGATTTTGCCCATATATGCACCTGACACATATAACCCATACATTCAAATACAGATATATCCTAAATTGTTTACTCCATGAACCATACATTTGGATTTGCAGATTTGATGAGCTATATCTCTTTGAAGGAAAAGAAAACAGGCAGATATTTCTACTTGAACATGCAAGATATGACTGTTCTTGATAAATGCATATTGTAGTATGTACCTTTTTGATAAAATGTTTTGTTGCCTTGAAATGTGTGGTATAAATATAATTAATATAAATATTTTATGTATACGTCTATCTATCTAGAAGCTCTAAAGCATCAGTGTGCTTTGTGTGTGAAAACAATACACGCCAAAGGGTTGGCATCTGGTTAGTGCTATACATAGGTGTGACAAGGAAGTTACGCCTATGCATTGAAGTTTTTCAGTCATTGCAGAGGGAGTAATTCACTATCTCCCTGATAAAATGACCAAACCTTTCTCAGGGCTTACCTTCCTCCTGCACTCCCCACCCGCCATGGCCATTTAGTGGCTGGGGGAGAGGACAAGTGTCCATCTAGTGCCTGTCACCAGACATAGAAAAAGAAAGGCACCTTCCACTAGTCCCTGGGTATCGTCTATAGGTCCCAGAGAATGATGATGTTGTTGCTGTGCATCTGGTTAAAGGTACATAGCTAGATGCTGTCCTAATGCCCATTGCTCTCTTTGAGCCACTAAATGGCATGGAACAGGGCCTCTACAGAAGGAAGACAAGTCCTCCAGGAGGGGAAAGGGAAAATAGAACAGAGTTCCATCTGGGCAGAATTTTACTATATGTCTCGCAATGAATGATCACGTCTAAGGATTCCATTAAACTCAAAAGCCAGAGACATGCTGCCTCTGTTCCTGAAGGCAATGTATGCCTGTCATGATTAGTAGCCATTGACAGCCTCATCTGTCTAACCCTCTTTTCTTCTAAAGCCACCCATCCTCCAGTGGCAAACTTCAGTTTACCTATCAACAAGAAATACAGTACTTTCTCTGATCTGATATGAATCTCCCACTAGTCAGCCTCAGTAGATGATCCTGTACCCTAGACATTATAAGACAGGAAGAAAAACTTACCATCTACACTTTTAACTACAGCACTGATAATTTTCCACACCTCTGCCATTCCTCATTCATGCGCTCCCCTTTCCCATCTGTTCTCACTCTTTTTCTAGCAATCTTTCTTCATAATCCCTTCCTTATTTTGGTTAGCCTTTGTTGCATCTTTTCCAGGCGTGGTGACTCAAACTGTATACAGTAATGGAAGTGTGGTTGTCACATTGATTCATAAAAGGTATTCTAATTTGGCAGTTTTATTTTTTATGTCCTTTCTAATTACACTCAGCATGGAATTTGTCTATTTCTTTTTATATCACCAGAGAAATAAGAGCCTGCAGTTTTAGAATGACAGTAAAAAGGCTGTGTGTGAAAGACAGCACACAATTATGTTAATGAAGTCTTTGCATCAGATCCATTAAGCATGGATTTCAGTGGGAAAAACTGTACAGCATTTTAGCATAAAAGCTAGTAAATAGCATGCTTTCGTATTAGGGACAGATAAGATATTGTTTTTCAAATTGCCAAGAAAATGAAAGGCAGGTCTATTAATAGTAAATATATTTATAGACATTATAAGAGAGAAGGCAGGTGTTATTTGCAGAAAGCTGTGTCCTGTTAGGTAGTTAAATAAATCAATGAATCATCGAAGGGATGCAAAAAATAACTGAAGAATCACATTCATGCTTATAACAAGCAATAATATGTTTCAAAGTTCATAGCCAGTTTATCTTTTTGATGACAAAGAAATCCCAGTGCTGAAACCTCCATTAATACTTATGACATCTTTAATTAAAAAAAAAAATTAAGGCTAAAATAAAAACCAGATTATTTCAGAACTGAATTGGATGACTCATGGTATCATTTAAAACAGGCATTGCTTTTCTGGTGATCAAAGCATTACATGTGTGTCTGGACAGTATGGTTCATTAAAGCTGGAGGTTCTGGCCAAGAACAAGCATGATACTTCTGTGCCCAAAGGCAGTGGAAATACGAGTTTCTTCCTTTCCTGCTTTTGCTGCAGCCCTCAGTAGACTCTACATGAAATTCACAGGATACACAAGGCCTTCAGGAGGCAGAGAAGAATCACTGATTCTGCTGAAAATGGGAGCTTGCAGGAGAACATTACTGGATCTTGTTCAACATATTGCTATGAACGGAGCAAGGTGAAAAACTGATCAGTAAACATTACAAAGGGATGTGTCAGATCAATGATACAGACAGCAGGTCCTTTTGATAAAAACTGGGTTTAATTTTTGGAGAACCTTTTCCTGACTTAATTTATTCTGGCTGTCGATTCTGACAGAGCACATAGGTAACTAGCTTTGACCATTAAAATGAGGATCTGTATAATAAAGATTCTAATTAGGTCACATTGAATGTGTGTTTCTTTTGAAAAACATTCAGCTCCCAGTTAAACGATGTCCATCCATCACAGTGTACATTAACACACATCATAAAATCCTTTCATGAGACTGGCAAAACATATCAATGACATGAATTAAAGCAGCAATATTTTATAAAAACACATTTATATGATTTAAGCAGCAAAATAATTAAAGCTCCCTGACAATCAATATGTTATGCTTTATATTGAATCTAGCATGTGTATTATATTAATTTTCCAGATATGAAGATATTGAAGGAGAATAGTTTCAGGCAATTGGAACCTGCTGTAAAATTAGGTTTAAAAATAGTGCAGCTTCTAATTAATCTCAGTTTTATATCTTTGGGTGAAGATGACATACATTTTAAGCATCACAGAAGGGGAATGAACACACAGTTGTTACAGAATACAAAAATATATTTAGTAAATCAGAGCTTGGCAAAGTCACTTTGTAGACTACAACTCCCAGAATCCCCTAGTCAACGTGGCCACACATATATTCTAAGGAACACAGAAAGGAACAGATAATCAGAATCAGAATATATTTTGCAGAACCACAGCTTAGAAAAGTCATATCTTTGGGTTACAACTCTCAGAAACCCCTACTCAACATAGCTGCGCATATCTTTGAAGAAACACGTACAAGAATTGTTTCAGGACTCTGAACATAAATGTCTTCAAATGCAGAAAATACATTTTGTGAGATCAGATATTAGAAAAATATATTTTTGGGTTACAGCTCATAGAATTTCCCAACAAGCATCATGACTGGCCATGGCTTGGAATTTCTGAGTGCTGTAGTCTAAGAAAATAACCTTCCTAAATTTTATGTTAATCATCGTAATCATTTCAGACTACAGTAGAGTCTCGATTATCCGACATAAACGGGCGGGCTGATAGTCGGATAGCCGAAAATGTTGGATAATCCGGAGGGTCTAAGAAAAGCCTTGAAATCACTATGAATTGCAAATGAAAATGTAAAGAGGACCTGGAGGTACTCGCCCTGCTCGCTGCTGCCGTGCTTGGGGCCGTGTTTTGGGGCGAGGCTTCACTCACCCTTCTCTCCTTGCCCGTCGCGGCCGCCATGTTTGGGGGCGTGTCTGGGGGCGCGGAAATGCCTACAGCCATGCCCCCAAGCAGCCGCGATGTCGGATAATCTGGAATGTTGGATGACCGAAGGACGGATAATCGAGACTCTACTGTATGTGAAATGAGGACTCTATTCCTTGTAAGCATTTATACCTTTCCCAGAGGCATAGTTTAATCTCACAACACCACTGTTGTGTAGTCTGAAAGATGGCAGTTTACTAAAGAATGTTTCTGTATGATTCACTAGCAGCAATATGAAACTTGACTCCCATGGTTCATGTTTGCTGTTATTTTTGTTATCCCAGACTACAGTTGAACTGGAGATGTCATCTATGCAAGGCAAAGCTTAACACTAGAATACATAATTTTAGAGCCTATGACTTTGGAGAGGACAGAGATAAGACAGAAGTAGCTTCTATATCATTGTGGTAGTGAATCCACTCTAGGTTTTAATGCAAACTTTAAAGTTGCTGCTTAAAATACTGAACCTATTTTGGGGGATAGAGTTTAGCACCTTGGACAGCTCCTGTAAAATTTGGATGCAACCTGGACAAGATTCACTTCTCTACTGAAATGGAAGCTACCAATTGCCACTGGAGGCAGAAACCTTGCTGAATGCACATAAGATTGCCATGTCTTCCCCTGTCATCTCTAGTTAAAAGGGTCCCGGGAACTAGAGTAAACCTGGAGAGAGACAAAGAGAGACAGAGTAAACCTGGAGAGCAGATTGCTTGACAGAATGTTTGATTGTTCATTTGTCCATATGTATTACAAAGCCTGAGAGCCAGCATGCTGTAGTGGTTTGAGTGTTAGACTACAACCCTGGAGACCAGAGTTCAATTCCTTGCTTGGCTATGGAAACCCACTGGATAACTTTTGATGTGTCAAACACTCTCAGCCCTTTAAAACCCCATGACAGGTTCACCGTAGGGTTGCCATAGGTCAGAAATGACTTAAAGGCACATGACAACAATTACAAAGATCAGGAATCATAGAAATGTGCCTGAACTGAATGATCAAAGAAACTGAGTTCAGGTTGCTGGTTTAATATTACAAGGTAATTCTATTTACAATGCTTGGAAGCTGAAACAGCAGCAACAATCCACAAAAGCTCCTTTAAATCTTTTACAGTTTGAAATTCTGATCAGTGAGTGCTTCAGTCATTGTACTGGCTGCTTGGAGTCTTGCTCCTGTAAAGACAAAATAAATGTTTTACACCAAGGTCAAGATCTGTCAAATATGAGGTTTGTTGCCTCAGGGATACTTTTCCCATTGCTTTTTTCTCTCCCTCTCCCTTTTTTTTGGAAAGAGATGGCTCCAGGTTCACTTGTCACCTTATGTGCTTTTTTCAAAATAAGTGTAAATGAAATGTCAGCATGACAACTGTTTCCATATCCCCAAAACAGTGAGATTCTAAAGGAAATTGCTTAAATTGCGCTCTGTGTCTCATATATTTTATTTTTGTCTGATCAAGCACAAAGTCATTAATCTCAGTCTCTCATTATTGATTTTCTTTGGCTGTAAAGGTGACCTGCAAGTTTTTCCTGACTTTATTTATTTGTATTAGGGACTGCTCCATAATATAAGTAATTGGTTAGAGATTCTGGAGTTGTGTTTAGAGGCTTGGAGATCTTGGATGTTAAAATTTAGATTCACCACAAGCTTAGAACATGCAGACTTTAGTCATTTATAGTTATTTTCTCATTTTAAGGTCACAACTGCCCTTGACATCCCAGATCTGGGATGAACTATCTATGCTAAGTCCAGGATATTCCAACCAACATTGTCTGGATCTTAGACATTAGATTGGGGAACTGTTTTGGACATTAGATGTAGGAATGAAATTACAGTTGCCTAAAATAAGAAACAAGAACTTTCTGTAACTACAGAGAAAAGCCACAAAATCCATGTAATAAAGGGACCTACATGTTTTTGTCCTTAGGATTCATTATGAACTTTTACCATCCATATATTTCTTCCCCTGTGGATGACAATTGTGTTGAAGCAAGGGAAGCAATTCTTTAACAGACAGTTGGGAGGAAGGGAAAGAGTTAAGCAGTCTTCTTCTTTCAGTCTCATTGGCAGGCTTTTAAAACTTTTTTTATTTAAAAAAAGAAACAAAAATGCAAGAAAACCCCCCCTCATCAGCACAGAAGTCTATGTCACTTCTAGTTCCGCCCGTGATTGTACTGGGAATGTGAAGACTTCCAGGAATGCAATAAAATTATTCAATTAAAGGATTTATTAAGTCATAAAATTAACATAGTAAGTTAAAAAAAACCCACAGAAGCAATGATAAATGCAAAACGTCACTGGGGGATTTGTGAGAGACTTGAACTGAAAAAGCTAATAATGAAAAAGTTTGTCTGCCATCCAAAACACACTTACTAGGGAGTAAGTCATATTGATCTCTGTGGATCTTACCTCTGAGTAAGCATACTGAGCCGTACATTGCATTCACATTAACTGTTTGAAATGCAATAAACTTTCTTCAACAAACTAAATGAAAGTTACAGTATGCCTTGCTAGTTAAGAAATGTTTCAGCTAAAATAATTATTGGAAGCACTCTGCTTCCTTCCTGGCACCAAATGAAATGGAAAATATTTCTACCAAAACATTGCTTATTGTTCAGAAACTGATTTCCTGAAATGTATATTTTGTCTCCCAGTTAAAATTCATAAGAACTTAGAAGCAGGGATAATGGTGAGAAAGGAATGGTTGCAGAAATTAGGCATGTTGTTTCCCCCTTCCTACAATCAAACTTTAACGTGTGTCAAAGATTTGCATTGATGCTCAACCATGGAATAAAAAGACCAGACACAAAGTTGGGTTAACTAAGGGCCACTTTATTTTGACCTGTCTTGTTTAAATTGCATTAACCTGAAAGATACAAGAGGCAGGGGGAGCAACTTGATCCAGCTGATGCCAGGGTCACAACGTGACAATTTGCTCAGCCTACCCATGAGCAACAACACCTCAGCCCCAGAGGCAATCCAAACTGGTTTGGCTGCTCCCCAGTCCAGCATCTTGGAAGATAACCCAGAGATTCCCACCCAAGCTGCACAGCAAGATTGCAAGTTTATTATTACAGCAAAAAGCCAGGAATTAAGCTGCACAGCTCTAAAAGTGAGAGTCTTATTCCCAGGTTTACCTCAAGGGTAGCCTCCTTCACCAAACCCCCTGGGATGAAGGGCCCTATAGAGGTGGTTCCAGAGCCCTACCCTACACCAAATGGGTGCTAATAGGTGATCACCGACATTTTATTTCCCCCCATTATCTGCCACAGAAAGGAACAAGCATCCACTTAGTCCTTTTGCCCCCCACTAGGCCGGACAACACAGCCCTCAACTCCTCTCAATTCTTCCAAGAACAACTGATTCCCATGATCAAACAGGTGCACCTCATCTGCTCAGTAGAGGTCTGGCCACCCAAATAGGTTACCAAGATGAGAAATAAAGTGGCCCAAATCTGATTCTTCACCATTCTTCTGGCATGGTCAATACATTTAGGGTCTTTGCCAGCCTGCCAAAAACCGGTGTCATTACCACCAAGGTGAATGATCAAAATGTCAGGTGGAGGCCCACAGTGCTCCAAGACCTTACCCATCAGCAAGCCTGGGTCATTACCACCATGGTGAATGACCAAAACATCAGGTGGAGGCCCAGAGCACTCCAAGGCCTTGTCCGTCAGCAAGCCTGGGTCATTATCACCAAGGTGAATGGCCAAAACATCAAGTGGAGGCCCACAGTGCTCCTTAAACACAATGGCAACTGGACACTCTGCGGCAGGCCTTGTTTGCTAAACCACTCCACAGTGTCTATGTCATCCAGCCCCAGCTGAGAGCCAGTACTGTCCAAAAATTATGCTGTGGCCACAAATCGGGATGTGCTGTCTTACCACACAGCACCTAGAAGTCAACAGAGAAAATGGGAACAAAGTTAGTTGAGCAAAACAGCCTCAAAATTTGAGAGGACAAATGTACATCTCTGCAGAGGAAGATTTCCAATGGTGGTAAGACTGGATGTCATGTGAGCTGAAGCCCATCCCAGAAGCAGTGGAGGCAGTTCCAATCCTAAATAAATGAGTACCAATCTTAACTCTGTTCAGGCCCAAGCACTGTAAGGCCTTCACGGCAACTATCCAATATTGATACCTATAAGGGCCAAAAGCTGATGTGACAAAACAAAACAAGAAATCCAGTCTAGCCCCGAAGAGCTGCACATAATGCATGAACAGGGCCTAAAGCTGGGTCAGAGCGCAAGCCCAACTATACCTTTGCCCTCACCTTTTTATGATCAGGTCTGAATAACTAAAACCTGAGCAGAAGGCCCAGTGTGTTCCTCAAACAGAAGAAGCAACCAATAAATCATACTATGGCCACAAATAATCACCTGTTGTCTTTCTAAACCGCACCTGGGAACTAACTGAAAAGACAAAGAACAACAACGTTAGAGTGTTATAAAGTGCTCTACACCTAAGAGGATGCACAGACATCTTCACAACACATGATCTCACCCATACAGAGCCTAAGCCCTTTGCAAAAGCCGTAGAATCTAACTCACACCAGCAATCCGCATTTTCTTCCTGGTCCACCCTTCCAGAGCCTTGTGCACACTGAAATTACAGGTGGTATCCTCATGCCCCTAAGCTTTAGCAGTGAAAGCTGATGCTGACAATCTAGACCTGATGAACTGCAGGGCCAGGTCCCTGCCCCTCCAAGAAACCCAACACAGCAATATGTGGTCCACATGAATATGCCATTATACCTGCAACCTGCTAGACACCTAGTTAACCCAATCTCCCTTCCAGCCTTCTGAGAGACTTATGGCTGAGACAACCTCACCCCTCCAAGGCTCTTCAGATATGTAGGCATGGGAGAGGACTGGAGTTTGCATCTGGAGCAAGCTATCTGAAGTGCTCTAACATAGCATGAGGGGATCTAGAGATGATCAAATTAATGACACTGACCAGGGTCATATCATAACCAAGAATGGACTAACAAATGGTGAATTCAGCAGCCCACCATCAAACTGTCCTCACATTTGGAAAGATTCCAAGACTCATCTCAAATGTCTGACATCAAAACAAATACCATTTCCCTGTAAAGTAAACTGACATGTGAAGATCTCCTGCAGCTCCATTAAACTAGAGTAGAAACTCATCCTAATCATCCATGTTGGCTCTTGCATCAGCTATAATAAGCCCTGCTTCACAAAAACAATGCAAGAGACCCTCACCAGGGGCAAGGAAACTTAAGGTGACCAAGTATCTCCTGAAACTCTTGTAAAGTGACTTTCTTTAGTTTCTACAATGTTCTATTTGTGAGATGGCAAAATTGTTAAATGATATTAATTTGTATACCTAAGCAGATAATCCAGGTAAACAGTGCAATGAACTTTCCAAAAGCATAACAAGAGGCCAAACACCCCACTGGGTGCCTAGTTCATGTAGAAGCCACCATCCAGTGAGAAGTCCAGCAGTTCGACATTGCTTATGGCAATGCCAGCCTTTGGTCCGATGTTGATATGTTGAGGGGAGGAGCTAGGAGCTCTTTATATTTGCTCCCAGAGGCCTTCAAACTCATTTCCAGAGGAGAGAGCGAAAGGTTGAACAACAGGGAAGTTGACATAGGTTTTACCAGGAGACTTTGAAGGCAAAGCCCAGTTTTACCTTTTCCAATTAAACTATCTAGACTATCAAGTATGGAGGGGGAGGGAGCTGCTGCGGTCACCTGCCACAGCTGTGGCATGTTTCTTTTCCTGCTACAAGATGTCGTTGGGTACACCTGCAGCAAACGCAAGCTGGTCATCCTCTTGGAGGAGAAAGTTAAAGAGCTGGAGGCATGCGTTTCGAATCTTTGCATTATTAGGGATGGAGAGGAGTTCCTGGATAGGGCTGAGAGGACCTTTTTGAAGACGGAGTGCACGGAGGAGCTAGTGAATGAGGAAGTCGGTTCATGAAACCGAGAGACAGATGTTTGGGGGAATGTGACACGCAGGAGTAGAAAGGCAAGGTGCCAAATGGAGACTCTCGAGCTACTGAATCGCTTCCAAGTTCTTGATCTTGTTAATGACAAAGTGGAACAGCAGGAAGAGATAATGCAATGTCACCAAGAGGAAATCCAACATCAGCAACAGGAACCCCAACACCAGCAGAACGAAATGCAACAGCAGCAGCACCAACAGTCTCAGCACAAAGAGAAGGTTCATGCAGCCATGACAGAATCTGCTCATCAAGTAACCCTGGACAAGGCTCAGAGGAGATGAGTTCTAGTGGTTGGAGACTCCTTGCTGAGAGGAACAGAACCGACCATTTGCAACCTGGACAGGATCAATCGTGAGGTATGCTATCTCCCTGGGGCTAAAATCAATGATCAATGATAGAGAGGCTAATGAGACTGGTCAAGCCCACTGACCATAACCCCCTCTTTTTGGTTGATGTTGGAAGCAATGACACGGCGAGGCACAGCTTTCACCACATTATGAAAGATTACGAGCTGATGAGTAGGAAGCTGAAGGACCTTCGTGCACAGATTGTCATTTTGTCTCTCCTCCCTATGGCCCATGAAGGGAAAGAAGAATAGTGGAGATCAACAACTGGCTCCAAAAATGGTGCCGCTGGGAGTAATTTGGGTTTTTGGATCACGGCCTCCATTTCCGCAAAGATGGTCTTCTGGCAAGGGATGGCCTGCACCTCACAACCGTTGGCCGTAATGTTTTTGCTAACAGTCTTGCAAACCGGATCAGGAGGTCTTTAAACTGAGTTTGACTGGGGAGGCAGACAGTATTATTCTGGGCAAGGATTCAGTGAGTGCTGCAAAAAATAGCCCAAAAGAATAGACAGGGCAGGACAAGTAGAACTAGAGACCAATGGGGGGAGGGAAAGTAACTTTAGTACAGGGCTTCCAGGAAGGTGTTACTGTCCTGGCTAGTCCGAGCTTTGGGAATATTAAAAATATCCCTTGATATCACAATTCGGCTGCACTTCTCTATTCCTTTCCACGTGCTTGCGAGGCCACCGGATAAGCACGTAAACAACCTCAGCCGTTAATAGCCGTAATATTCAAACTACAATACAGGCAGGCCAGAAATTTAGGAGACCTCCAGGCAAGTACTCTAATTAAGTATGCACGCCACTTACAAAAGAGCCTCTGCCCCGCGATGGCAGCTTGATGGGTAAACTGTGCAATACCCAAGTACTCTGCATTTGCATACTGGCTACTCTATTGAGAACTGCTACGATAACTCAATCATTCAGATTCTGACCTTTCGGAGGCTTGGTCTCCAACTCCAAATCTATTGTTTTCCCCCAAGTACGGCATAGCCTGCAGTCACAATTCTCCCTATAAAAACCCTTGATTCCGAGACCTTCCTCGGAACGCTCCCGAGTTTCATCCCGCCTTGCTGCCGCTTTGCTTGGCGAGCCTCCCCTCAGCTCCACGTGCTGAGCTACATCGCACCCCAGCTTCGCTCTCTATTTTTCTGGGCTTCAGGACAGGTGAAGTATCACCCAAACCAGCAATCCCTCTAAAAATCCCTCTATACCACTCCAACCTTTATTTTCTTTAGTTATCTTGTATGAGTGTGTCGCATACACTGTTTTGCTTGTATTTAATAAACATCATTTATTATTTCAACTTCTGTGTTCTCCTTGATTCGACCCAACCCGACCCCGTCTACATAGGGTTCAAGATCTCACTAAGTTACCCTGCCTCTCATAACGTTAAGCAGTGCTCTGAGCTATTTTTCCCCAACTTTAGTTGAGTACATTTTGGTGTCCCTCTCGGGACCCCCAGTTCACAGGGTAACAAAGGGCACATGGTCTCAAGTGTCTCTACACTAATGCACAGAGCATGGGAAATAAGCAAGATGAACTCCAACTCTTAGTACAACAAAATAAACATGATTTAATAGGAATCACTGAAATCTGGTGGAATGAATCTCATGATTAGAATGTAGGAATAGGGGGTTATAACCTATTCGCAGAAATAGACCAAACAAGAAAGGAAGAGGAGTAGCCTTATATGTCAAGGATGTTTTCACCTGTGAAGAGATCCATGACTTAAATCTGAGAAGCCAAGTCGAGAACATCTGGGTAAGAATTAAGGGAGCGAGGAACAATAGGGATGTGATTGTGGGGATTTGCTACAGGCCTCTGGGCCAGCCTGAGGACTTGGATGAGGCCTTCCTGAAGCAGATGACCACACATGCAAAAACAGAGAGATTCAGTGTTAATGGGAGATTTCAATTATCCTGATATTTGTTGGCAGTCAAACTCTGCTAACACCACAAGGTCCAACAGGTTCCTCACTTGCCTTGCAGATAATTTCATGATCCAGAAGGTCAAAGAGGCAACAAGGGGATCAGCTATTTTAGATCTGATCCTGACCAACAGGGATGACCTAATTGATGAGGTGGAGGTGGTGGGATCCTTAGGGAGGAGTGACCATGCTTTTTTGGAGTTTGTCATTCAGTGGGAAGGAGAAGCCAAGTGTAGCCAGACACGCATCCTAAACTTTAAGAAAGCTGATTTCTGTAAACTTAGGAATTTACTTGCTGAAATCCCATGGTCAAGAATACTAAAAGAGAAAGGAGTTCATGACGGATGGGAGTTTCTTAAAAGTGAGATGCTGAAGGCACAATTGAAAACTGTGCCAATAAGGAAGAAAAATGGCACGTCTCAAAAGAAACTGGAATGGTTGACTAAAGAACTTTCAGCTGAGCTAAGTGTTAAAAGAAACACATACAGGAAATGGAAGAATGGTAAAACCACCAAAAAGGAATTCAAGCAAATAGCCAGGATATGTAGGGAGAAGGTCAGAAAAGCTAAAGCACAGAATGAACTAAGGCTTGCCAGAGACATTAAAAACAATAAAAAGGGCTTTTTTAGATATGTCCATAGCAAAGGAAAAACAAGGAAATGATAGGGTCGCTGTGTGAAGAAGATGGCCAATTAATAATGAAGGGAAGAGAGAAGGCAGAACTACTCAACACCTTCTTTGCCTCAAAAAGGATCTCCCAAAAGGATAGAAATACCCAACCTGGGGGATTGGGAGCAGGTGAGGAAGGGGGGGTAAATGCAGCACAGAATAAGTAGAGAAGTAGTACAGGAATATTCGGCTAAACTAGATGAATTCAAGTCTCCAGGGCCAGATGAATTACATCCAAGGATATTAAAAGAACTGGCAGAAGTCATTTCTGAACCAGTTGCAATAATCTTTGAGAACTCTTGGAGAACAGGAGAAGTTGTAGCAGACTGGAGGAGGGCAAATGTCATCCCCATTTTCAAGAAGGGGAAAAAAGAGGACCCAGATAATTATCGCCCAGTCAGCCTGACATCAATACCAGGAAAGATCCTTGAGCAGATCATTAAACTGTCAGTTTGTAATTACTTAGAAAGCAATGCCGTAATCACTAAAAGTCAACATGAATTTTTCAGAAATAAATCAGGCCAGACTAATCTTATCTCTTTTTATGATTGGGTTACAAACTCGATAGCTGAAGAGAATGCTGTAGATGTAGCATATCTTGATTTCAGTAAGGCCTTTGACAAAGTTCCCCATGACATTCTTGCAAAGCTAGTAAAATGAAGGCTGGATAGGGCTGCTGTTAGGTGGATTGGTAATTGCTTGACCGACCAAACCCAAAGGGTGCTCACCAATGGCTGCTTTTCATCCTGGAGAGAAGTGACTAGTGGGGTGCCACAGGGTTCTGTCCTGGGCCCAGTGCTATTCAATATCTTCATCAATGACTTGGATGAAGGAGTGGAGGCCATTCTGATCAAATTTGCAGATGACACCAAATTGGAGGGGTTGCTAATACGCCAGAGGACAGGATCAAAATTCAAAATGACCTTGACAAATTGGAGAGCTGGGCGCAAGCTAACAAAATGAATTTCAACAGAGAGAAATGTAAAGTCCTAAACTTAGGCAGAAAAAATGGAATGCAAAAATATAGGATGGGGGATGCGTGGCTGGATAGCAGTACATGTGAAAGGAATCTTGGAGTCTTGGTAGATCACAAGCTAAACATGATCAGCAGTGTGATGAGGCAGCCAAGAAAGCCAATGCAATTCTTGGTTGCATCAATAGGAATATGGTGTCTAGATTGAGGGAGGTAATCGTACTACTCTATTCTGCATTGATTAGGCCTCATTTGGAATACTGTGTCCAGTTCTGGGCACCTCAATTCAAGAAGGATATTGACAAGCTGGAGCGTGTCCAGAGGAGGCGACCAAAATGGTGAAGGGTCTGGAAGCCATGCCCTATAAGGGACGGCTTAGGGAGCTGGGTCTTTTTAGGCTGCAGAAGAGAAGGTTAAGAGGGGACATGATAACCATGTTTAAATATTTGAAGGGATGTCATGTCGAGGAGGGAGTGGGCTTGTTTTCTGCTACTCCAGAGACTAGGACAAGGAGCAATGGATTCAGCTGCAGGAAAGGAGATTCTACTTGAACCTCAGGAAGAACTTCCTGACAGTCAGAGCTGTCCAGCAGTGGAATATGCTGCCTCGGAATGTGGCTTCAAGATGTAAGTTTAGGGTCATTTATAAAGGGAAGTCATGCTACAAAGTAATTTTCTAAATTGATGACCAGATCACTGACATCAGAACTGAGTATCATTATTGGACCAAGGAGTCAATCTCTGTTAAAACCTTGGTGGATAATTTCACTATTCTGTGTCAGGCTATAGGGACACAGCTAGATGCTTCTCCAATGACTCCTGCTCTCACTTGGTCACTAAATGGCCATGGAAAGGGGGCTCCTGTAGCTAAAAATGATGTGGAATAAGAGGGGAGATGTAGCACAGTTTCATATGCAGAATTTTTATGCTGGATCTCCACAATGGAGGATCTTGGCTGTTGGTCTCCGCTTCTTAGGTGTGACTATACATTTTACACTAGTGAAACTGTTTGTGCTGTTAACTGCTCATGCTGTTTCCAAACTGCTCATGTTGTTAACAGTTCCAGTTGTAAAGCCTGTCAAAAGCATGGGATACTGCTCATTAACAAGGAGGCTTTATAGAATGGATACAGTCTTAGATCGAGAAAGTGATTTTTTCAAAAATAGTTCTTGCTTGCTGCAAGACAAATACCTAGCTGTGATAAATATCAGCTCAAATGAATGGTGAGGTTCTCTGACACTGGATCAATTGCAGTTTGCTCTGACTTTTCACTTTGTCAAGCTACCTCATATTTCTCACAAATTTTTATTCTTAAGTGTGCCTCTGTTATCTTTTGTTAAAATTGTTGTTGATGATGACAGTTTCTTGCCAGACTGTTCAGAAACAATCCCTATGCTTTTGAGCACTTTTTCCCTTTCTGTTTTTAACATTTAAATATTTTAGAAAGATTTCTTCTATATCACCAGGACATTTTGATATTTGCCAATTTTAGCTAAGGTTTCTTCCCCTCTTCCTTGAAAAGGATTTAAAAAAACCATGCTTCTCATAATGATTTCTGTTCTATTTGGCAAAATATTGCAAGACAGAACGATATTCTTATTGAGGAATAATATTAATATAATAAGCCAACCGTGGAGTAGCAGCTAGCTCTGGATGGTAGAATCTCATATTCAAGTTTCTGCTTGGTATTGATGTCCTTGGCAATTCATTGCCTGCCTCTCATCTTAATATACCTCACAGCAGGGTTGTGAGGCTGACTGCTACCTTGAGGATCAAAACAGACATGCTGTTAACTGTGTGAATGTGCTTAACAACATCTTTCTTTCAAAATAATAGCACTATGGTAGAAGATTGGAACTGCTGCAGGTGGGGAGGGGATTCAAACTTTTCTTGCCCCGATAGCATGATTACCTTAAGAAACACACACACACTTAACACACACTTAACCCTGGAAAGAAAGTTTGAATTGAAGATCCACTGTGGAAGGACAGGATACAAACCCATGCAACACTGGGACATCCAGCTTAGCCTTGAGCATTGGAATATGACCTTAGAGAACAGAGACATTCACCACTTGGCCATGGAACCCACTAGGTGACCTTCGGCATTTCACGCACTCTCAGCCCCCAGAAAACCCTGTGATAAGCTATCCTGAGGGTCTCCATAAGTTGGAAATGATTTGAAGGCACACAACAACATTTGTTCCCAAGTACTTGCCAGCCACTTTGTACACATGTGATAATGGGGTTTTCCCATTAACCAGGTAACAGAGCTGAAGGGAGATAGTTCTTCCTTCAGGCATACAAAGGGTTAATGAACTGCTAGGGTTGGGTTACAATTAGTGAGGGTCAGCATCACAGGTCACAGGAGGTAGTTGTCCAATCATGGGGAGAAAGGTGAGAATCTTCGAGAAGTTTCGATGAAGAAGTTGTAAAAATTCTCAAGCAGATATCCAAGAGATTTACCAGAGGGCTATAATGCCAGTGGCAGGCAGGCCAGCAGGCCTCACCTTCTGGCTGCCTCAGCACACCATCTCAGAAAATGACCAATGATGTGAGTAGCTTGAATGTTACTTAGTTAGTTGCGTTAGGATTTTCCATTATTTTGAAAACTTTGGCTGATCTGGGAAAACCATCTATACTTGTAACTACCAAGTGAACCTGAGAAGAAGTGGCCTCTCATGAATAATGATATTTCTCTTATCTATATTGCCTGTTCTCAGAATAAATGCTTTTTTGTAAAGAACTCCTTGCTTCTCTATTCCCACGTGTGTCTCGGCAACACGCACAGATAGGATTTCTCTCACTCAGAGGGGGTGGGGGAAGGAAAGGGATCTCTAAATTGAGAGATCGGTGGCTCCCTAGCAACATCCCACTGCATTGCTAAGGTAAGGGTTTATCCAGTGGGTGGTGGCAGTGTTTACGTAAAGGAATTTGGGAAGTTCCTATCTCCCATGCAAGGGCAGACATCAGCACTGAGTGGGAGAAGGGCCTCCCAGTTTCTTTCATAAGACACTCAGTGGGTATTTGTCTAGATAGAAATGCAGAGGAGTGTTCAACTCAGGCCAAAGTTAGTCTAAGCACTATTTCATTCTCATTAGGAAACAACAGAACCATAGTTGGGGAGGTGGGAGGAAAGGAACACTAAGAGACACTTCCTCATTTTCCAGAATTCATTTTTTTAGAAGTCATAACAGACCCAGTGCTATGAAACTGGTAATGACTGGTAGCTTGACTATGCCCCAGTTCACTTTTTCCTGCACTGTTTACTGTCCTCAGTTTGGGAGGATTTATCCTCTACCCCTCAGGTTTCCCAACTCTGGCCATTTCACACTAGGAAGAAAAAGCTATGTGTATGCTACACACTCTGTCTATACCACATAAATTACTCTGCTGCCAGCTAGTATAGTGGAGGCAGAACTTAGAAAGTTACTGAGGAAAAGTAGTTCTCTTTAGTCAAAGTGTTTTAAAAGTAAATTATTGCATTCATCAGAATGTTTAAAAAGTAACATGTTGCATTAACTATTGCTCTTTACTTTTCTATTGCTTTAATTGCTTAAAGCACACTCATGGATGGATTAGAGGATGTCATAAACATTTCCAAATATGCCTTTAAAAAAATCCAGTCAAAATGCCTCTAAAAATGATCCTACAAAGGTGATATTTAAAAGTGACTGGGAAATGTCACTTTTTATATGCAACATAATTTCCGTTTGTTCTATTAGTGTACCTTAGTTACACCTCCGTATAGCTTTGTTTTATCTTCATTACCAGAAAACAGTAAAATGTAGATAACTACATTCTCTCCAACCTTTGACTAGAGGACGATTTCCAGTTACCAGTGCTGAGGTAAGATTGAATGGCTTGTCTAGTGTACTTCTATATGTGGAATGGAGGGACACCATTTCATCTTTCACCTCAAGCAGTAAGATATTTTTGGCCAACCATGCTAGCTATTAACTTTTTATATATATAGTGCAGTTGTAAGAGGCTTTGCCTCAGGGCAACCAACACTGATAGCTCTACTCACAGAAGCCACAGAATAAAGTATTACAGAGCTGGACATGGAAGAGATTGCCAGGGGATCAACCAGACCAGCCTCAAATCTCATTACAATTTACAAAATGCCTCTGCTTTGGTTTGACGAGGGAAGTCGTGAACAGGAAGGTTTGTGGAAAGGAAATATATGTGGTTGAGTCATACTGTGACAACCAAGGAAAGAGAAAAAAGGAGAGGGTAGAATGTAAAGATTCCAAAATTATGGAAAGATGAACAGATAAAAATGGAAAGAGACTGTGGGATAACTCTTAAAATGGTTGTTTAGCATATATGATCACACTATTTGAAGATGTTTTCCAGTATTTTCCCTTGTACTCTGACAACTTTTGCATTAGACCTTACGTGACACGTTGAAGTAACAGATCATAATACATTGTAGTGTGTATATGTTTTATAGCACATTAGTTCTCAAGAGGACATTTGTTAGAAAGCTGATGCACACAGAAGATTACATTCAGAAGTACTTGTGTAAAGTCCCAAAGTATACTGTTAATGGGAGAATGTCCACAAAAGAGATTTATTGTTGAAAGATGAAAGAGCAAAAGAAACAATTTGTTTTGAATGAGTAGCAATTGTGAGGGGTGAGAGAATAAACTGAGAGAGGAATGAAGAGACTATATTAGCCAGACTACATACTCTGATTTCACATTAATACAATATAATTAGCATGATATAATTAAAATTTGCTAATTACCAAATGAAGATTAATATTTATTCAAGAACTTGAAAAAAATTCATTGGCATATCATAATTCATCATTCTCATTGCAACTTCCTATGGACAGGCTTTTTTGACAGTATAAAATACCATCTTCGCAGAAGGGGCTAAACATGTAACACATAGTTTGTGTTTGGTTGACTGGAACTGCTGACCTAGCTTTGCCAAATGCTGTCTTATTTAATTCACATGCCTTTCAGTCAAGCATTTTAGTTGCAAAGTGAACAGTCTGGAAAATAAAAATAAAAATTCAAAATAGATGAAAGGTTAGTACTGACGTCTAACGATTTTACCAAAGTTGCCTGTGCCAGATCTATTTTTAGCTTGCATTGCTTGAGATATAAATTAGAAAATAATAGACGTTTTAGTTTTCCCACTGGAAAAAAAATTGCAGTCCTGTAAGTTAGAGTATGAACACAAAACTGAGCATGTAGCGAAGCAAAGGCTGAAACAGAGTCTGTGAAAGCCAATTGTTGGTGATGATTGGTTAGAGGACACAGATCTGAAGACAACACAAAAGATTCAATTTTTTTCAGGGAAATTTCCAGCAATGCAGAGAAACCATTACGCGGATCATCTTCTTTCATCCCCTTGCATAAACTTAATACTCTGAGATTGCAGCTTTTAAGATTATTTTAGTAATTTCCACTTTTTCAATGTCATAAGAGAAAGACTTTCTTCTTTGAGCTTGTATCAAATTGGGTTTAAGATCTAACAGTAATGACACCCATTTCACTAACTCATTCTATTTTTGTTTCATCAGAAGCCTGCTTCAGAAAACTGATGGCTTCTAAAGAGTAGTGGCATGAGGAGCTTTAGGATGTTTGCTTTAGAGGCATCAGCACACTTTAGCTGTTAAGGAGAAGATTATGACCAACCATATACAAAGCTTGAGTAAATATGTTGGTAGGTTGCTGGAGGTTGCAGTAATTCTTAGAGTAATTTTTGGAGTAATTCTCTCTCTCTCTTCCTCTCCCTTTCAAATATCCAAATGATGATTCTATTGTGCCAGTTTATTTTCTGTCCATTTCCAGCACCAGGTGCAGCCTCTCATTCCCAGTGCCAAGTCAGTTTCTTTTTAGGTTCTGAGACAAATCAAAACAAAAGAAATCCTCTTCTTCTCCTTTCCCTCCCCCCCTTAAAAATATCTTTTTAAAGTTACAGTGCACCAGTTAAATTACACTTTTGCTATAACACTGTAGCAATAAAGAAATAAAAAAAAATTCAAGTAGGAGAAATTTGGCCTTTAGCACAGTGCTTCCCAAGCTATCTGATGTGAGGAACCAGCGACTATTTTCTTCTGATGAGTCAGAGACGGTTTAATTCTTGCTTGGAAACTCACTGGGAACTGCCAGTCAATGGCATCACTCCATGTGCCACCAGGTTGAGTAGCACTGCTTTTGTCAATATGACCATTGCAGCAAACCATGCTCTAGTTGGTTCTAATGAAGTGCCAGGGTTCAATCTAATCCAGATCTTGCATCTAATGCAGATCTAAGAAATCACTTCAAGTATCAGCCCCTGCCAAGAAAGGAAGAAGCGGACATGAAAATGACAGCAACCAGCAAAACCTAGCAAAGCCCAAGGACCTCAATCACAAGAACCTGCACTTCTTTAAATCAGTCTGGAAGAGTCCATTGTTAAGCTGAGAACAGGAAAACAGATGCTATCATACTCACTTTTATATAAATTCATTTTATTTACCAAATATTTTTTCCCCTTGATATTGCTCCAATAACCTGGTCTAAATTTAAAAGCCAAAGCAACATTGGTATCTGCTGGCTTAGATCTATGACTATTTTCAGAATGCAACGTTTAAAAAGGAAATTAAAGGGTGGATATGAAAATTGCTTCTACACCAGAGTTTTCATATTTATGGAGCATTTCAAAAACAGGATGTGCAATTCACACTTCGTCTTCCCCAAGGTCTCAAGACTAGTAAACAATATGGTATTTTCTTATTTAGTTCTGAGAGTTTGGAACAGAGTACTCACTGTATGACGGGGAAGGAAAACTTAGGCCCTCCAGCTGTTTTGGACTACCCCGCATGGCTAATGGTAAGTGTTTTGGAAGCTGTAGTACAGAAAATCTGGAGGGGCCAAGGTTCTTGATTGCCACTGTATGACTGCAGAGATTTCCTTATCATTAAAGGCCAAGAAGACCAGGACTCTAAGGCCCTTTCCGCACACTGTAGTCACTGCGTAGCTGCGACAGCTTGAGGAGACGTGCATCTGCACAATGTTGTCGCTATTAAGTGGATGTTGCTGGTGCGCCTTTGCATGTCGCTAAAGCGTTGTATTTGAGCAATGGAAAAAAATGCGTTTTCACTCCCTCAGACTGCTTCTACTACGTTTTTGCAACTACATGCGGAACAGTTGAAGCACTTTCTTGCAGGAATGGGCAGGTTGAGGGCGTGCTCGGCTTGTCCCTCTCTCACTTTCCGTCCTGATTTGTCCCTGCCCACCAAAGCAGAGGTTGTTGCCATTTTTCCTCCATGTGAGAAATGATGGAGGAGAAGAAAAGCAGGAAGAAAGTGGCAGATAAGTTTTTTTCTAATAAATCAATCCTTGCAGAACTTAGGAACCCTCTTCTCACTGGGCTAATTTTTAGGGGGAGGGGTGGGCTGGGGGACGGTCACTTCAGACATTCTGGCTGCTCACATGGATGTTGGGAGTTTCAGCCCTTCCCCAAGTAAACATTTCCAAGTCTCATGGGAGCTGCGGTCGCTCAGAACCCCCCCACAAACACGCCGTTCCCCTCCCCTCCCCTCCCCTCCCCTCCCCTCCCTGACAATCGCCAAACATGCCCCACTTCAGAAAGGACCACCCCGCAATCCACTCTGCCAGCCTTACGGGACCTGTAGTCGCTCAAATCCCTCCTCAAAATATCTACCACCCACCCTTGGCCAACAAACCCCACCTCCCACCCTGCCAAACATGTCCCACCACAACAAGGATCACCCTGCTATGCACCCTGCCAGCCTCATGGGACCTGCGGTCCCTCAAAACCATCCCAAAAACATCAACTAACCTCCCCTGACCCACACATTTCCCCACTGGAAACTGCCCATCTTGCCCTGCTGCACAAAGCCCCCCGCCATGCACTCTGCAAGCCTCATGGGACCTGCAATCACTTCAAAACACAAATTCTTTGTGTCTTTTCCATCTTTTTAGGTACTTGGCTGCACCTCCTTCCACCTGACCGGGGACTTCATGGATTCTACAGTATACTCTGAAGGCATCCCCCCCAACAACAGAAAGCATCATGTATACTGCAATTGAGCAGGCTGTCCATCTGGCACATAGGCATGATGGAAGCCGCAGGCCTTCCTACCTCAGGAAACACTCTATGAGCTAATGGGACCTGCAGTCGCTCCAGCAGTCCCTGGGCACAACTGAAAACTGTTCAGTTTGACTTCAGACCATATCTACTCAGGATGTTAGTGGTCCAAAGTTAAAAATTTAAAGCTATCATGAGAGTTGGCTAATACATGTAATGCTTAGGGTTATTCATGTTCTTCTTTTATATACTTTGCTAATAAATATTGCTGTTTGTTGTTTCCCAATAAAAGCTGATCTTTACCCTCTCCCTGTGGTTTCTTCTCCCTTTCAGTAGAGGGGGTGGGCTAGCTGACAGGGGCATTTCTTATGTAGCAGCAAAGGTACTGCACAAACACAGTTACGGTACTGTGAAAAAACAACATCTTGATTAGCCGTTAACGTCATGCTGGCGACAGTAGCCATGCTGGGGCAGACATCCTTCACTCCCCAGGCACCCACGGACAGCCCTCCCCCTGTACTTGGCCATGTGGACCTGAGATGCCCCCAGAGTGGGCAGGGCAGCCAGCTCAGCTCCTTAGAGGGCACTGTGGGGGAACTGGAGATCCCATCCTGACACCCAGGAAGTGTTTTAAAAGCCCACGGGTGAGCACTGTAGAGCCCATGGTGCGGGTGACAGTAGCCACGCCAGGGTAGACATCCTCCACTCCCCAGGCACCCACAAACTGCCCTCCCCCTGTACTTGGCCCCCACGTGGCCCTGAGATGCCCCCAGAGTGGGCAGGGCAGCCAGCTCAGCTCCTTAGAGGGCACTGTAGGGGAACTGGAGATCCCATCCTGACACCCAGGAAGTGTTTTAAAAGCCCACGAGTGAGCACTGCAGAGCCCATGGTGCTGGTAACAGTAGCCATGCCAGGGACAGACATCCTCCACCCGCCAGGCACCCACAGACCGCGAAATGCTGCCCTGCTGTCACATTTCAAATGAGGCCGGAAGTTCCATGACATTGTTTCTACATAGAGATGTTACCATGCAGAAACGTTGTCTGGTAAAGTTAAAAAAAAATTCAAGCATCCAATCAAAGGTGCAGGGGTAGGGTAAAGGCGAAGCAGGGGAGTGGTCGTGGACACTGTAGTGCGGAAGGAGAAAGTGATCTTCTCCACCTCAACTGGAGTAGCGTGTGGAACACAGTGTCGCAGAAATGCAGTCATAAACTGTGCTCTCGTGATTCCATTAGGCATTTCTGCCATCTCGTGCGGAAAGGACCTAAGAATTCCAAGCACCTTCTTTATTCAGGAACCAGAAAAACTACAACACAGTGGGTAGTCTAGAGATCAAATATAGAAAGTGTGTACTTGCTGTAATAAAATCCATTGTACAATGGTATTTCCTTAGAGATGTGCACTTCAGTAATTAGACCTGCAGATTAAGTCCATGTTTGTCTTCCAGTGACAAATCACAAAAACAATCATACTAAAATAATAAAAAGGGAGGTCAGTACAATCATGTACCAGACAGTTTTTCAGGAGGTTTTTGCACCCAAATTCTTCTGTTCTGGAGGCTTTCTGGGGAAAGAATCATGTTGAAACAGCTTGCACTCCAAAACACAGGACAAATATGCAGCCAAAGGTGACTCCCAGTTGTGATTTTCAGCTGATTTTTGGCTGCAAAATGGCCATATGACTTAAATTTGGCAGTTAAAAGCTCCCTAGAAGGAGCTAGTACAATTGTAATCCCATTCTTACAAACAGGGGGAAAAATAGAGTCATTTGTTGACTTCCAGTTATAATGAGGATTTGGATCGTGACTCTAACACAGGTTGAATAAGGTGGTCTCCAAATCCATTTCAGCCAAGTCAAACTATTTTTTTTAATAATTGTCAAATCAATATTTGAATCAAATCTTGTAATTCATGGGCCTATCATTGTCGGCTCTCTGTCTCAGGCAGCAGATGGTGGAGGGGGGAGGATGAGAACATGAACTTAGTGGCAAGGTGTTATGTGCCATGAATGTCACATTGCCTTTCCTGTGCCTCCTAATCTTGGTCAGCTGACTTTAAGTGTTGTGTATAAGTTGAACTGCCAGTCCAGACAGCTTCTATATGTGCCACATGTGTTTATCTTGTCTTTGCTTCAGTCAGCAAAATGTCCTGAGACAACCCTGCCCACAAACGCTGATTTTAAACAGAATACTGCAGGGGGGAAAAAAAACCCTTCATTATGAATTAGCCCCCTGCCTGAGTGTACTGAAATACGTAGGAGAAAGAGATTCCACCTTCCATTTGCATAAATGATGTCTCTGAATACTGTGCAAGGTTCCCAGGTATCAGGACCTGGCCTCTCTCATTTGAGAGAAATGAGAAATCTCATGGTGAGAGCACTACCTTGAAAAGCTTTTCAGAAGAAAACTATGTATATCTGGCATTTGCCACTTGGACACTGCTTGGAGTGGCTGCTGTTGACTGTCCATCAGGTTCTGCCCATCCACCCCACCCCTTCCCTCCCCTTCGTTTCCCTTCTCTCAGCCAACATCAAAGCTAAGCAAGAACAAGTGGTCAACATAGGGAAATATTAATCTGCCTTGGGAGTAACTGAATATGGTAGTGCTGAAGTGCTGCTTTATGGCTCTTCCTTATTTTAGGGCCATTTCCGCACTAGACTGTTATAGCGCGATTATTCCACTTGCAACATCCTATGGAATCCTGGGGTTTTCAGTTTCGGGAGGGGCCATATGGCCCCTCCCGAAACTGCAAACCCCAGGATTCCATAGGATGTTGCAAGTGGAATAGCACTATAACAGTCTAGTGCAGAAATGGCCCTAGGTTTCTGACTTCTGTTTCCATCTCCTTCACACTCTACAGGGCAGCTGCCTCACTTTGCCTTACAGACATACGGTACTGCCTCTGAATGCACATTAACAACCGAAGAGTTCCTGGAACAAACATTGAGTAGGGAGTCTAAAAACTGACTGGACCTATGCTCAGCCCAGACTTTGGAAAAGTTCCATTTTTTGGATGAACAGTAGTCCAAAAATTAACCATATGTTTCCAAACTCTGGGTCAGCTTCATGCCCATATCTGCAAAACAGGACTTTAACAATTATTTTTTTCTTTTTTTTATACAGGAAAAAAAATCATTCTCACCTAACTCAGGGTTGCTGTAAAGGGTTCCTAAGGCTAATCTCATAAAATGCCTTTAAAATGCTAAATATCATTAGTAATGATATACTATGACAATAGCAATGGGAGAAATAAATATATTCTCTCCTGAATGCCCATGATCTGAGAAGGAAACAGCCTTCTGTTTCTGAAAATGGACCTAGGGTCTAATTATCTCTCATCATGTGTAGAAGGTTCCCACCTCTAATATAATGTTCCTTCCTTTTTAAAAAGCCAAGTAAGAGTGAAATCACTTAATGTTTCCTCAGACGTAAGAATCACTGTGTCCAATGGAGTTACTCTTGTGTAACTGGATGTGGGATGAATTGCAGCCTGAAAGACTATGCTTATTACTGAGGCCAAAGAGCTCTCTCGCTGAGAATTCTAAATACCCCTTCCTAAACTGCAAACCGCAGGATTCCACAGGATAGGGTGGAAATGGCCTATGAAAGAGCATCTAGCTCAGAAAAGAACAGAAAAGCTACAGCAGAGGAAAATATGTACTATGCACGTTTGAGGTCAAGAATCAGTAGGTCACTGAAAAAGAAGAATTCTGAGAATGTTGATTAAACTGTCAGTAGCTTCACTTATTGGCCCCCCACACACACACACACACACAGGCTAGCAATTGATCAGAACAATGTCTACATGTTTTGCCTCCACTTTGACGAGGGCTCACAATTTGTTGTTTTAGAAAACGAAATCTTGAAATGTGGCTCAGCTGGCTGCCTAAGTGAGCACCAGGTAGTATGTCTAAAATCTGGATGAAATCCAGCCAACTGGTCAATATGGCAATGCTGTATTAGATTAACCTCTTCTATTGCCACTTTTTATTACCTTTGCCTTCTATGAGTATTTCTAATATTTCAGTGTGTGTTGAAAACCTTTACAGGCTTCTGAATGTCAAAACCCATCTCCAGGGCATAACTTTTCCAGCCAAATCCATAATACCAGAACAGGGCTCTCGCAATTTAGAAAATAGTCCCTAAAGAGAAGGCAAAAATATATTTTCTGGGCCATGTGTATTCAAAGAATTAATATTTGAATCTCTTTCAAGCTCTGGTTTGCTCCATATCTTAAGAGTTAAACATGAATCCTAGTTACTGCTTAGAGCAAACACTTGGCAAATATTTAGTGCCAGATTCTGAATGCAAAGTTTATTTCAATGGTTTCATTATTACCTGCAGACGCCAGCAGAGCTAACATTTTCCACAGCAACGAGTCAATAACTATAATTACCAGCTATTTTAATGAAAGGCTTTTGTGGTATCAGCAGATATTTGTCTGTTTCAGGCTAGATTGTTAAATTGATGCTCTCACAATATTTAAGAGCAGAGAGATTATTTTTGCTGCAATCTTTTCTTCCTAAACAGAAGACCAGTATTCAATTTTTTTTCCACTGGGCAATTAAGAAATGATTTCAGTCAGAGCTCCTAGACTAACGAACTTCTAAAAGCTCACCATAACTGTGGGGACAATTAAAGAATCTGTTTCTAATGTGTTCATATGGCTGCCATTAGCACCTATCAAACTGGGATTGCAGATGGCAAAAGTTTCCTTGGATATTTTTTTGTTGTTGTCAAATGAAAGAAGGCCTTTTGGTCATAAAAAAAATATAAAAGTCATTTCAAAGTTATTAGGTTGAACAAAAAAAAAAAAAAGAAAAAAAGAAAAGAAAGACATTTAGAGTTGAATGCAAATAAAGAAGATTACATTTCCAGAACACATTTTAACTCTTCTCTCCCCATCATATTGCAGATACCAGGCCAGATAATTTGCCTGCAAGAATTTTATTCTTGCACTTTATTCTCACTACACAATTCCCCATGTTTTTGTATGTGAGCCTGTAAATTGCCTGTTGTGGTACCTCTGTAGCAGGTGCCCCCGACTCTGCTGAGGCTCTAGAGCAGAGCTGCAGAACCCATGCTCCCCCAGTTCCGATCAACAGTTACAGGGATCATGTAGCCCCCCTGTTGAAACAACATCACTAGCTCCTCAGGCACAGTTCAACATGCTGATTATGACATTTACACAGCTTGGGTCCAGACTGTCTGACAGACTGTATATCCCTATACACACCAGTTTGAACTTTAAGATCTGCAGGGGAGAGCTTTCTCTTGGTCCTACAATCTTCATAGGCAGGTTTGGTGAGGAAAGAGCTTTCTCTATGCCTGCTCTAGGCTGTGGAACACCCTTTCATGGGAAACCCAGTTAGCCCTCTCCCTATCTCTTTATGCTGATGTTTTTATTGAGGCAGATCCTTGAGAGCTAAATTATGTAGCAGTAATGTATGTGAAGTGGTATGTTCAGACAACAGAGAGTTCTTGTTAACTGCCCTTAAATTGTCTTTGACTTGTGGTGACCCTAAGTGAGAGAGACCTCTAAGTCACCTTATCATCAACATCCCTACTCTGATCTTACAAACTCAGGGCTGTTGCTTCATTGGTGATGTTATCCATCTGTAATGCAGTCTTTTCATTATTGTTTCTTTTAGTGAGTCGTGTCTCTCATGATATGGCTGAAGTACAACAGTCTCAGTTTAGTCATCTTGGCTTCTAGGGAGAGTTCAGGCTTGATTTTCTCTAGGACCCGCCCTTTTTGCCTTTTAACAGTCCTCAGTAGCCACTGAACTCTTTTCCACCACCACATTTCCAAGGAGTTGTTTTTCTTCCTATCAGCTTTCTTCACTGTCCAGCTTTCATAAATATATAGAAATTGGAAATACAATGGCATGGATGATCCTAACTTTAGTATTCAGTGATGTATCTTTGCACCTGAGGATCTTGTCTAATTACTTCATAGCTGTCCTTCCAAGTCCAAGTCTTCTGGTTTCTTGACTGCAGTCTCCATTCTAATTAATGACTAAGCCAAGGTATGGAAAATCTTGAACTATTTCAACATCTTTCATCATCTGCTTTGAATTTCTATAAATAATCGTTGGTCATTATTTTTTTTTCTTAATGTTCAGTTGTAAACCTGCCTTTATACTTTCTGCCTTGACTTTCTTCAGTAATCATTCCAAGTGTTTTTGCTGTTTTCTGCTACTAGTATAGTGTCATCTGCATATCTTAAATTGTTGATGTTTCTTTCTCCAGTTTTAATCCCTCCTTCCTCTGAGTCTAACCCTGCTTTTTTACAAATGATATGTATGATACAAGTTAAATAGACAGGGTGATAAAACTCAACCTTTCCTGACCCTCTTGCCAATTGGAAACCATTCTGTTTTTCTGTATTCTGTCCTAATGGTAGTGTCTTGTCCTGAGTACAGGTTATGCATCAAGACAATCAAATGTTGTGCCACACCTATTACTTCAAAGGCAATCCAAAGTTCTTTATGATCTAAATAAGCAAAGGCTTTGCTACAATCCATAAAGCACAAGCTGATTTTCTTCTGAAATTATTTGGTGTGCTCCATTATCCAATGTATGTTTGCAATATGATCCCTGGTGCCTCTTCCTTTCCTGAACTCAGCTTGGACTTCTGGCATTCCTCCCCCTGTATATGGTTAAAGTCTTTGTTGTATAATTTTGAACACCTGTGGTTACTGCAATCCCTTATGTCCTTTTTCTTGGGGACTGGAATGTATATTGAGTGTTTCCAGTCTGTAGACCATTCTTTTGTTTTCCATATTTGCTAACAGATTTCAATAAGAATTTGAGTGGATTCTGTCTCTGTTCCTTGGAATAGCTCTATTGGTATGCAATTTGTTCCTGATGATCTGTCCCTAGTGCAAATCTATTTTTCACATTTTCTTTAAATTCTATGGGGATATTCTTCAGGCTATATTTTGGCACAATGGTTGTTTTAATGTTCATCCTTAGATTTACTATAATTTTTCATATAAGCAGCTCATGTCAGAGAGATAGATATCTTTTACTAGTAGGTATTTTTAAATGTGTTTTTAACTGTTTTAACCATTGCTTTAAAAGTAATTTTTATTTTAATAATACTATCATCTAATTCTTTTTTTAACTTTTGTAAATAAAGATTTTTCTTCATTTAATCTTGTTTTAAAATACTGTAAACCAGTTGGATCCCATACTAGAGAAAAGGCAGTAATAAAATAAAATAAAATAAAATAAAATAAAACCTAGCCACTCTGACCAATGGTGAGGCAAGTAGGGGCTTTTTAAAAAAATCAATATCCAGAGGGCCCTTTCACAGTACCCTATTCACAGTACCCTAAAACAGCACTGTTATTCCACTTTAACAACCATGGTAACTCCTATGGATTCCTTTGTTTTGCAGTTTAGGGAGGGATATTTATTTAGAATGCTCAGCCAGAGAGCTCTAGTGTCTCCTGATACTATGAAACCTAGGATTCCAAAGGATGCAGCCATGGCAGTTAAAGTGGAATCATAGTGCTTTAATTGGGTAGCATGAAAGGGTTGCAGACAGAAGAAAAATTACTGCTGGCAAAGCCATGTGACCATGAATCAGATGATGCTGTGGAAATTGCTGTTGAACTGGCTTGCTTATATGGCATTGCCTCCTGCTTTGTGTGGCAGAGGGCTTTTTCAAACAAAAATTAGACTTCCTCATTGTCTATATTATTTTTATATATATAATTCCATTAGGGAAGCAGAACCCTAAAGAAGATATCTATGCATAGCTATGCATAGGCATGCAACATTTCCTGCAGAAATTGAATTTCTAGCCAGTTGAGAGCAAGGTGCTTGAGTGAGTGGTGGCTGCTCAACTCCAACTATATTTGGCTGAAAACTTAATTCAGGATTCAAAGCAGCTCTTGGAACAGAGATTGGTTAGTTGTTGGATAATTGCAGTGGAAGAGAGATGAGACAGGATGATAATTCTCCTTGATGCTTTAGCATGTATTGGTCTATCATTTAGTCTGTAGCAGAAAATAATAACAGAAGGGACAAGAATTCAGGACAAGACAAAGCTACTTAAAGAAGCAGCTTCTTACTCATCTTAGTTCAATTCTCTCTTTTGTGCTAAAATATTTTGTTTTCAGCCACTGACAACAGAATAATTCCATCATAGCATTACCATCAGTGTATAGGTTGGGGTAGGAGTGGGTGGGCAGAAGTATTTGTCCCCTTTACACTTTTTGACATCCATTTTGATTACTATTTTCTAAAGATGCTGGAAATGTAAGGGTAGAGGTGTACTTTATTGATTCCATATATAATTCCCTCTATAATTTAAGCTCTCCTACAGGTGATGCTTTTGGAAGTTTGTGTTGAATACTATACAAATCTGCCTTCTCTTATATTCTTCAATGAGAGACTTCTACGAGCCCTGACCATCAATTGTCTTGCTCTGATCTTGCAAACTCAGGACTGTGGTTTCCATGGCTGAATCATTCTTCCTATAGTCTGGTCTTCCTAAATTTTCCAATATATTAATATAATTTGAAGCTGCATGGAAAACCAATAACTTGTAGTAATGGTTTATTTATTTGTTTATTTATTAAAATATTTATACCCCTCCTTATTTCATAGACTCAAAGACCTAGAAGAGACCACAAGGACCATCGAATCCAACCCCTTGCCATGCAGGAATACACAATTAAAGCACTCCTGACCGATGGCCATCTAATCTCTCTTTAAAAACCTCAAAAGAAGGAGACTCCACCACACTGTGAGGTGGCATATTCCACTGTCAAGCTACTCTTACCATCAAGTTGTTCATAATGTTTATGTGGAAGCCCTTTTCCTCAAGTTTGATGCTATTGTTCTGCGTTCTGGTCTCTGGAGCAACAGAAAACACGCTTGCTCCATTCTCCATGTCACATCCCTTCAAATATTTAAACATGGCTATCATGTTACCCTCTCTTCTCCAGACTGAATATACCCAGCTCCCTACTGCTCTTCATAAAACATGATTTCTAGGCCTTTTATCATTTTGCTCACCCTACCTTGGACACAGTAAAGCATGTCAATATCCTTCCTGAATTATAGAGCCCAGAGCTGGACACAATATTCCAGGTAAGGTCTGACCAAAGCAGAATAGAGTGGTACTATTACTTCCTTTGATCTAGACATTATACTCCTATTGATGCAGCCTAGAATCACATTGGATTTTTAAGCTGCTGAATCACACTGCTGACACGTCCTGCTTGTGGTTGACTAGACTCTTAGATCTCTTTCACATGTACTGTGGCCAAGCCTGGTGTCACCCATCTAATACCTGTTCATTTCATTTTTTCTGCCTGAGTGTAGTACCTTGTATTTCTCCCTATTGAAGTTCATTTTGTTAGTTTTGGCCCATCTTTCTAATCTGTTAAGATCATTTTATATTCTGATTCTGTCCTCTGTGATATTATTACATCTTATGTTATGTCACCTGCATATTTGATAAGAATGCCTTTTATTCCATCCTACAAGTCAGTGATAAAGTGTTGAATAGCACTAGGCCCAAGACAGAACCTTGTCACTTCTCTCCAGAATGAAGAGAAACCACTGGTGAGCAGTCTTTGGGTTTGGTTGGTCAACCAGTTACAAATCCATCTGACAGTAGTGCTTTCTAGCCCACATTTTACTAGTTCCATATTATAGGGGGTCTTGTGAAAGGCTTTACTAAAATCAAGATACGCTGCATCTACAGCATTTCCCTTCATCTATTTCAAAGGTCTCAGAATGGCTCACAAAAACTATTAAAGCAAGTTACATAATTTAAAAACATTTAAATGAACTAAAGACATATTCAAAATCAGTAATAAGTTAAAGCAGATTTAGAGGATTTAAAAAATTTAAATTATGTACAGTCGGCCCTCCACATTTACTGGGTTTGGGGGCACAAGGACCCTGCAAAAGCGAAACACACACACACACACACAAATATCAATGCACGTGTGTATTCTGTGTCTGTGTGTATCTGTGGGAAGGGGGCTGAGGATGGTGGGGAGAGCGGGTCCAAACCAGGTCAGGGAAAAGAGAGGGAAAGGGGCTGATTTAGCATGGTAGCTCTATACTTCCTCTCTCTCACCCATCTCCTTCCTTGGGTATGTGGAGGGCAGTGGGAGAAAGTTTATGGTACTGAGAAATCAGGGTGTGAGGCATCCTTAGCTGGCCAGGCAGTGGCTGTTGGTGGTGGAGAAGGATCAGACGTAGGTTTTTAAAAGGCTGTGCAGCCTGATGAGAGTTGCCATGAGGGAAGGCTGCCCTGCAAAAGAAGTGCTTTGAGGGGCAAGGGTTGGAGAAACTTGTAGATAATCAAATCCATGACAGTCAAACCCACAAATGTGGAGGGCTAACTGTACACCATATTTGGGATGAGTTAATGAGGCCTAAAGTCTTGGATGAACAGCCAGGTTGTAACCTGGCACCAAAATGACATAAGTGTTGGTGAACGTTCGGCCTCCACGGGGAGGGCACAGTTGGGGTGCCACAACTAAGGAAGCTTTGTGCCTTGTCCCAACACAGTGTTTTGATCTCACTGTTGGGCTACGGAGGAGACCCTTCCAGTAGATTTTAATCTTCAGGAAGGCACTGTCATGTCATGTCTTGATCCAAGAACCCAGGTACAGAAGCTGACTCAGAAAGGGATCCTTTTCAACAGCCACAACATGGAGACATGAAAGGGACAATACCTATTGCAGCCAATGTAGATGAAAAAGGGATGATCCATGAGATGCTCAGATCACTTAAACTGACTCATAAGATTCTGACTCATAAGATTCTGTAAACCTGACTGTGGCTGGTACTATAGGCACTGTTTAAGAACTGTGAACCTTGACTGGCTTCCTAAACAGGACAGGCACATATAGGGAGAGGTGTTCCTCAATTATTAAGATTCAAAACTGTTTAGTGCTTCAAATATCATCACAAGCACCTTGAATTCAGACCAGAAATGTATTGGCAGCTAGTGTAATTTCTTTCAGACTGGTATGATATGTTGTCTATATCATACCAGGCAGCAGTCAGGCTGCTGCATTTTGTACCAGCTGCAGCTTGTGTTGGTCTGAATATTTTCATTTTTGTTATCAAACTATTGAGGTACTGAGATAATAATGGTCTGCACAGCTGGTAAACTGACACCTGAGCCAAGGTTCACCGACCACCAGGGAACTGAATCAGGATGATTCAGAGGATCTCAAGACCTTTTCCTTCTCAAATATTTATTCAGAGGAACTACTATATGACAGAAGCACATGCAGACATTGATCTTATAGTGCATGTTTCCAGCAGCCCAAATGGATGGTAACAAGGACATGTCAGAGCAAGGATTTCAAGGAATAAATATAGTTGACACACTAGCCTCAGCTATGCAAATGCATTTCTGACTACTAAATCCAGGAATCCAGGAATACACTTAAGGCCTTGCCGCACTACAATGTTATAGTACTATTATTCCACTTTCAACATCCTGTGGAATTCTTGGGTTTGTAGTTTACTGAGGCAAAGAGCTCTCTGGCTTAGAATTCTAAATGCCCCTCCCTAAACTGCAAGTTCCAGGATTCCATAGGATATTGAAAGTAGAATAATAGCACTATAACAGTGTAGTGTGGAAAAGTCCTTAGACTGAAAATCCAAGTCTTTGGAAGAGGATTATCACTCCCTGATCTATAGGATTGTTGGAAGATGTGAAAGATACTTCCAAACATCTCAAATAGAGTAATAAAAATGGCCAGGTAGAAGTGAAAAACAACCAGTCCCACCCCTCATCCCTAGAGCTCTACCAGAGAAAATTAATAGTATAGTCATCCTTGTAAGAAATATCAAAACAGCTTTACATACACATTATTCTTCATAATGAAATACATGGTGTAATGATGTATAGCGGGGGAATTAAAAATGGTTGCAGATTAGAATGATATAGGAAGACAGTGGGTGTGAAAACGCAAGCAAACGGGAAGTTAGTAAACATGCAGACTACCAGTTAGCTAATATAAGCATGCAAAGGTTGCTAGCCCTGTGAGTTTGAATCCCTGTTCCCTAATCAGCCTTTTGATTGACCAGGTATACCTCTGTCTTGCCTAGATTAAGCTCCAATTTGTTTACTCTCACCCAGTCAATGTCTGACACTGTTTATGGCCTTCATACTTGTTCCTCCCACTCTGAGTGTTTAATGCATTTTGTATAAAATATTGAAGATTCAGCCTGATTTAGAATCTGTAGCTCACTATCTGAAACCTATATGCAACATGTGACAAGATCTAATAAAGGAATTATATTAAGTGTACTCCTGAGAGGAATTTGCAAAGATTATTTTATTTCTTCATGAGGGCAAACTCTTTGGAAGGGTGCCACATGCCTTTAAAATTTGATAAGAAAGACAGTCTTCATTGATCTTACTTTGTTATTAGGTTTACATACTCAGACCTCTTTAATAAATATATTAAAGATTTTATTCAATAAGAATCTATATGAGAATAATTGGCTCCAAGTCATTAAAAAAGTGTGCTTGTAAATCAGATGTCTACCTTGAAAATTACTGTGGTTGTTTTAATGGCTGCTGTATTATTATGGGCAATTTGGTAGATGTCTATAAAGAAGTGAATTCAGCAAATCCATTTCTGGATATACCATTCAGTGGTGCTGATAGGCAATTTTAGACATAGGCTTAATGTTTTTATGGAGGGGGGATTAGATAGGATACCTCTTTAATTGGTTTCATGGAGCAGCCATTAGGTAATTAATTGTGAAATATACAATATTTGCTTCACCATTCTCATCACTCCATATCTTGCTTTACATTTACATTTCTGATGTGTTGTGGGGGGAAGAGCTTTGAACAACTTTGATAGAAAGAAATGCTTTCCATATGTGTAGTCCTGCATTATAAACTCACTGAAATGGGCTCGATGAGTCATATTCATATAACTATCATGACTATAAGAATAGGATGGTGTTGGCTTCTGATGCTAAGGAAGTGTAGAATGACTAACTCTTCTACTTGCTCTCAGCCAAAATTGAAGAAGGATATTTTGTTGTCAAAAAAATGTACAGGCTCAGTACAATCCAAATGCACGGTCCAATGCTCAACCAAATGGGTGAGTGCTTTCATGAGCGTGTGCACATGAATGCACACCTGCAGGTATAATTGCACTGTATGTACAACTCTGCTTCCTCAGACTTGATCTGAACACAGACATTCCACATTGGAAAAAAATTAGTAACTTATGCTTGTATAAGAGACCCAAAGGATTCTGGCCAATGTATTTATCAAGAAACAGAAACAAAATTAGCATTAATAGCCATATACATGTCTGGTTGGCCTTCCTTTAACAATAAAATATTTTTAAAATATGAAGAAATAAAGGACAGTGGAACACCAAATGCTCACCATTCAACAAAAATCACTATGGTTCAGATTCTACATTGTGGTGGTGGAGTATAAGTTGATGCCAGTGCACTTATGGACTGTGGTGAAGGGGCTCCTGCTCTTCTGGCTGCTTCCCACTCATGTACAATGACAGCAATGTGGGTGCAGGCTGTAGCTCTGCCTCCTTGGACACTGATTGGTTGCTGGAATGCAGCAGGACTTCTTCTTGCTACTCTTGAGCATAATAGCAAGAAGGGAGATGCCTTCATCTCCAGTTGCCCCTTCCTCTGGCAATGTTGATGACCGACCAGAATGAAGCTGAATATACTACCACAGCCAATCATTGGCCAGTGAGATAAAGGTGCGCACAGAAAACTCTGAAATGTTGCTGCACACCAGAGTCAAGATCAAGGTACTCTGATACCTATTTCTACAAAGCTCCTCAAAATAACATATATGGGCACATACCTTATTTATGCCTGTATATGTGACTAACAGATTGCCAATCATTATATTTTCATGTTATCTGCCTTATTTTAACATTTAACAAACATTCAACAGTTAACAGTTAACAAACCAGCCAGAATCCTATAATCTCACCAGTGCCAACAATGTCTCTGACTACCTAGAATAAAATAAATGTGCACAAGACCATCAAAAATATGTATGATGGTCACAAGAAGAGTTGGTATGTTGAAAACTGAAGACAGTTTCTATAACTTTATTTTTTTTAATTAATTTTATTAAATTTCACAAAATAAAAAAAAGGTTCTTTAAATTGTAGTTTTACATGCATTATTTCTGATCTTCCACTCTGGTCTGGTCTTCACTTCTCGCAAATCACTCTACATGTTACATTAGAATCACAATACAATGATGATCTCAACTGTTTGAACAAGCATTTCCCTCTACTACTCACTCAAAATACTGTCATTTCATCTTGTCAGTTCCCAGCTTTCACTTCATTCTGCTTTCTCAAATCGACATTTTCTCTGCTTATCTCTTATGAACTTCTACTATCCTCTCATACATTTTCTACCAACTCTCCATTACTTAACTGAAGTCTTACGGTTCTAAAAGAAAAAGTCTATCAATGTATATCTGGAAGTCTGAGCAATTATTACTGTAACAGTCCCTCACCTTCTTTCCCTGGATTCCATTATATTTTGATATCTTGTTTCCCACTTCTACCAAGTCCTATTCAACCCCTTTCTGCCCTTCAACAATATCATAATGTTCATTTTCAAAAAAATGTCGATATATCAATCATTTGTAAGCTTAATTGACATTGCCAAAGTACAGTTCTAACACACATAATTCAAAACCCTGTAATTGACTCCACTTCCCATTCCCCTCTCTCATCAGGGACTTTGCAGCCCGGAAATACATTCTGAAAACTCTCTGTATTCTCATGGTCGCTTATACTCCCAGCTGCTCTGTCCCAAAGAGTGAGGGTATTTAACTTGAATACTTTCCCTCACAAACCCCCTCCCCACCAAGTCTTTGCTGCCCAGATTTTCCTGAAGATTTATTGTATTCTTAAAGTCGCTTTAATTCCAGGCTGCTCCAACCAAAGGTGTGAAGGTATTTGCTTGAAGTACGTCCATCGTAAACTTGTCTGTCTCAATGTCCCTTTCCTCCCATCCTGGACTTTGCTGCCCGAAATTATTTCCTGAAGATTTTTTGTATTCTTATAGACGCTTGAATTCCAAGCTGCTCAGTCCATGGGTAAAAGGGTATCTGCTTAAGTACCTTCCATCACAGACTTAGGAGTCTCATTACCCCTTTCAACTCTTTGACAATATCCCAATATTTAAATAAGTAAAAATATATCAATCACATACATATGCTTAATTGACGTTGCTGAAATACATTCACTTGTCATATTTAAAACCCTGTGCCAACACCTTTTGTTCCCCCCTCCCTTCTTGGACTTCACTGCCCGGAGTTTGTTTCTGAAGATTCATTGTATTTTCATAGTCGCTTAAATTCCAGGCTGCTTCATCCATGGGAATGAGGATGTTTTGTTAAAATGACCTTCCAGCACAGTCTCAGCAGTCTCAACAATCCCAATCCAAATAGAAGTCAGGAAACAAGAGTCCCAAAACAGAAGCTAAAAAATAAACATAAAAAAGAAATCGCCCAATTCCGTCATTTTTCCTCTCCAGGTATTCTTCTAAAGTCCAAAATCCATAGCAAAAGAACCAATAATCCACTCGTCTCAGTTCAACCAGAATATTAAAATAACGAATTATAAAAACTTCAGTGTCCAAATGAAGAGTATTGAATTTTAGAAACTCCAAATTTTTCCTTTAAGGCAATACCAACTGCTCATTTATTTGACATTTTAGAGTGTAAGTCCATATTACAAACCAAAAGTCTCTTACCAGTATTAGCATCATTCATCGTAAGAAAGCAGATATATCTCTTAGCCCTTTCTTTAAATTCAGCTGCCCCTTTAAGATGAAAGCTCAGCACTTAGCACTCACATTCCTGGGTCCCTCCATTACTTTGCTCCTGCACAGTGTTGCAAACCAGCTCTGTTGTGGTAATCCCAAAGTGAAGACCAGAACAGGTTGTGTCATCTTATTCTTTTCAACTTAAAACTTGATTTCTTAATTAAAAGTCAGCGGCGGCGTTTGTGCCGCTCAAGCAACAATCCCGCTGGCTCCGTCCAGGTCCTTCGACCCCCTGACACTTCCTGCTCCCCCAGCCGGGTAGAGCCACGCGCCAGTTGTGGGGTCCCCTTCGGACCCTTTCCGCACCCCTAGTACCGGAGGGGTGTTTTGCCGCTTCTGGATCTCAAAAGAAGCGGTTGGATTCCAACGGGTGATTGCTCGGAGCCGCGCCATTGCACAGCTTCTTTCCGAGCAGCCACTTGCGCCCGCCATGCGACCGGAAGGATAGTTTCTATAACTTTAATGGTTGTACAGAAGAGGGAATTTCAGCAAGTTTTTCTTGTTGTGCAACCTCGTAACAAGCAACTTCTGCTGAAATTCCTGCTTCTACACAACTATTAAAGGTATAGGAGGCCTTTCAGTTTTCATTCTGGCTACCCTTGAAGAAGTCCTCTGTGGACTTCATAAGAACATCAGGACTCCATCTGAAACAATATTGATTACACAAACTGAACTGGCAAAAATGTGAAGACAGTTCTACTGTGTACAGTTTCAGAGACTTGGAAACTTTACTTTGTGAAGATGTCCTCTTATACCTTTGACCCAGTTAACAGTGATAAAGAATTAGACTTCAGAACTAGGACTCACGCAAGTATGCATTGGTACCATCAGCAGCAGGACTGGTAATAGTGAAAATATTGGAAGTAATGCTTCTGAGTAAGAATAACACTTTAGCATTCATTGGACCCCATGCTTAACAAACAAGGAAGAGAAACACTATATTGAGAGTGTAATAAAATAATGGAATGAAGGAAATAGGAAACTGATTGGTCACATGATCAACTTGTAGAGATAGAAGTTCTCAGCTGTTTTGCATCCTGACAAAGGCCCCTTTCACATGCCATTTCTCATGAGAAAGGGTTTCTGGAACATTGCACGATTGCAAGGACCGTTCCACACGATGTCCTCACAATCGTGCAATGCTGCAGGGGCCCGTAGGCAGCGATTATGTAATATATCATTTTTGGCTTCTTGCTGAAATGATGCACGATCGCGTGTTGCTCCCGGGCCCCACATGCACTTACCTTCCATGCGGACCCTCCAGAAACACGGCCCTCACGCTTCCTCCTGCAATGCAGCCTGGAAAAGTACCCGGCTGCACTGTGGATGGAAGAGGTGGAGCTCTCATGCTTCCTGCTGGCCAGCAGGGAGCTGCTGCAGAGCAGAAGCAGAGGGGACGTGAGTGCCTCTCGCAAGAGGCTGCTTGCGTGATCGCCGCGTGCCCACACTGGAATCTGGTAAGCCTCAGAAAGGGCCAAAGACAGGAGGCCTAGTACTATGGGAGCCTTCAGCCATCTCTGATTAAAAAGAAACAACTAGGACTGTCCAGCCATCTTCTTCTGCAATCAAGAACTGAGTATGTGTGTTTGCCCCAAAAGACTGAGACAAATAAATTAGAAAATTAGGGACTGACACCTTTAAAAGACAATAATTAAGGATCTAAGTCCATGTATCTTGTGAATAGATTGAAATTCATCTTATTTGTAAAACTGAATTGGACTTTTTTTTTTAAAATATAGAGAAACTACAGCATGAGAAAATACAGATGTTATCTATTTGATGTTGATAAGACTCTGGCTGTTAAGTTTTGTCTAGGTGAGAGAAGTAAGTTGTTAACGCTGAAACTGCTGCACAGAATGAAAGATGGAACCTTCCCAGGAACTCTCATGACTTTTTACAATGTATGAGGGAGGAGCTATGTGTGGAACTCCTAAACTTGAAGAGGAATATGATAGATGCCCTGAGGAATGAGATCAGCAAGATTAAGGAAGAACTGTGGGGAGATGTGAGACAAGAGGCGGATACAGAAGTTAACAATATGGAAATGAAAGAGGTTGAAAATCATATGGAGAGACAAATTCAAGTCATGCCAATGGAAGAATTAACTGATGAAGTGAGGGATATCCTGTCAAGGTTGTTGCTGAGCAGGCAAGGTTTCCTATGAGTGGACAGCAGAGGGAAGAGGCGATGTGGCCAGGCAGCCAGGTGCAACACCAGCAGGATTGTTATGGCTATGTCTTGTGTATTAGAGAAGGCCACATGCCAGAGCAGTGATTGCGTCACCCCACTTGTTTCAAGGTCACAAGGTAGCATAAAAAGGCTGGTGTTTGCCTTGACCAGCTGCCAGTTAGATACCCTAGCTGGACCTACCATGCTATTGGCAGTTTACTGATTGTAAGGGGAGATGCTGCCCGATTTTTCTCCGTTATCTTCTGTTATTCCTATTTGTCCAATTGCTGGAATGCTGGTATGTTTTTGCTAAGCCTTATCTTAGAGTGCGGCAATAAATTCAGCCTCTAAGTCCTACTTAATGAGCTTCTGGAATTTTTTCTGCTTCACTGGGACCCTCTGCTGCGGCAAAGCCTTGCTTCACAGATTGCACTCTGCTCGTGCTCAGAGGTGCCAAATCCTACCAACCCTGACAGATCCACAGGCAAGAAGCTCTAGTTTCTGAAAGGGGATTACAGCCCAAGGGAGGGGAGAAGAAGGAGGCTAATCTGAAACTGATGTGTAATCAAACTTCTTTGATGGTTAACAGAATCAAATTAATTTAGTCTGTATGACTGAAGGTGGTGAGAGAAAGATAAAAATAGATACCGTTTCAGGATAATTAACTGAAAATACCAAGAGGGGAGGAATTTGAAATAGTAAAGGGCAAGGAAGGGAATCTGAAAAGTTGAGAGTGGGGGGGAAGTCCATGGATTGGATGGTTACAAGGGAAGAAGTGAGTTAAACTCAAAATGAAACTAGATTATGAAATGGCTACAGATATAAGACACTGAAAGTAGGTTATGAAACGGTTACAGATATAAGACAATGGCCATTTCTGCACTACACTGTTATAGTGCTATTATTCCACTTTCAACATCCTATGGAATCCTGGGAATTGCAGTTTAGGGAGGGGCATCTTTGGCCTCAGTAAACTGCAAAACCCAGAATTCCACAGGATGTTGAAAGTGGAATAATAGCACTATAACAGTGTAGTGTGGAAATGGATAAAGAAAATTGGATTTGGTTAAGAAATGTTATAAAGGACATTACAATATTACATTGCAATATAAAATGGTATAAAAATATTTAGATTTTGTTATGTCATATAACATGTAATATATTTACAATTTTAATTAGTGAAAATACTATATAATCAAGTCAGCAAGTAATACTTAGTATTAAAGTCATTTATCATGTAATTATCATGTGAATGTAATATGGAATGGAATGCAATAGAAAGTAATACTGAGATACTATGCTAGATATGGTAGAAGAAAGATAATTTTTCTTTTTTTAGAAAGTATGAACTGTGGGAAGAGAAGAAGAGAAATGTTGGATATTATCTCTGAGAGGCTTTAATCAATTTGATTGTCATAATCCATTCAAAGGAAGAATCGAGGTTGATCCATTTTTTCTTTCTTTTTTCTTTCTCTCTATTTTTCTCTAGTTCATACTTCTCATTATTATGTTTTTTCTTTTCTCTTACGTATCTGTAGAATTTTAGTGTTTTTAGAATCCAGAAAAGTGAGTTGACAGAGAATTAACTGAGACTTTCCCTGCCAAACTGGGATAGTTGGAAAGTAGGCAGTGCTGTCTGGGGCTGATGGCTGTAGTCCAATATCTCTTTGGTAGCTCCATGTTGGAAACAGAAGACAGTAGAAGAGTCATCAGTGCATTCATCTCTCGAAATGCTGTGAGAACTCCGTCGATTTTCAAGATCATTACAACAAGTAAGGCATACCAAATGTGATGTTAAAACACACACTTATCATCCTTTCCCCCCAAACCCTAAAAACCATATGTATTAATTGATACAGTCATTAGCAAAACCCAAGTAGGACCTCCAAAAATGCAATAGACCAATCACTGCCAAATTTACTTTTACCATTTATTAAATAGCCTTTTTTTAAAAAAAAAAACAAAAAACAAATTTGGAGTAGTCAGGTAGGTTTTATTTCTTTGTATGTCATCATCTACTCACAGGCAGGCATTTGCTGAAAAACAGAAGCACCAATAAAAGCGTATGATCCAAAGCAGCAACAGCCCAACCAGGGGCAGAAACGCTTTGATCCCCACCTTAGTTAGAGCTAGGTTTTTTCTTAAAATCTTGGCTCCTTGCATGCTGTTGCCTCTGAGAAATGACTTTCTCTTTATATAAGCCTCATGAGTCACACTTCCTATTCAGCCAAAGTTTAAAGAGTTAAGAGATGAAGTATCTAGGTCCCCCCTACGATGTTCTTTCAGATTTTATAACCCAAAGGCAGAAGAAACATTAAGAAGTCCTGTCAAGGGCAGCACTGTATGATAAGCATCATTTGTATCCGTCATGTAGTCAGAAAGATATTTTATCTCACAACCATTAACAAAATGTTGTGCATATTTAGTACCTTATGGATATGAGCTTGGAAAGGTTTAGCATTTAGCATAGAAAAGGTGACATTTTAGCATCAGGGCTGTGGTGGAATATCTGCATAGCCCTGTAGCAAAATCCAGCAGGAATACATGTTCTTTTAAAAGCCCTGAAAGTGAGGAAAAGAGGAAAATATGACTCTAGAACAAGAACTGTGTTGTGGAGATGTATGCAAGCCCATATAAGGCAGTTCTAGCACGTTAAAAAAATAAGATAACAAAGAGTGATAATTAATTAGAATGCTTTCGCTAGAAGAGAGAAATGATTTCAAACAGCATCCTGACATCTCATTCTCCATGTCATCTGTGAAAGTCTGGCACAGCTTAAATCAATCATGGTTTCAGAGGTTGTTACTGTGAGGCATCACCAATTTTTCTCTTTATGTGCAGAGGAATGCCACTTTTGTTTCCATTTCAGGTTATTGTGTTGAGTCATATGCAGTTCCTGCTGCTCAGCCAGGATGGCCAACAATCAGTCATCCAATTTATATGCTCAGAAATTCCCTATAAACTTAAAGATTTTATAAAATGTAACATGTTTTAGTATAAGAAAACAGCTTCAAGTCACAAATAGGTAGCCTCCACAGAAGACAGATTAAACACCTGATTTTTATTGGTTGGCTGAACCTGAACCCTGAGATTAATGTGGGGTGAGAACTGGAACTGGTGATGGATGATGTTCCTTAATAAATCATAATGTATTAATAAACACAAGGGGTTTGATTGTTTAGCACTGATATTGGTTGCTGTTTTTCTTTCCATTCTTTCCATAGATTTAAATCTCTTCAGTTTAGTGATGTCTTGTGTGAACGAAGCTTGCATTTTATGCTGAAACATTTCACATTTTAGAAAAAGAAATGTCTACAAAGGTTCCCTGAACTTGAAAATGGAATATATGGTTGTAGATTGTCATTGTTGTTTCAAAAAAGTGGACACATGTGGCCTGCAGAAGTCCAGAAGTATTGTAGAATAGGCCCTCTGGAGCAGCTCACTCATGTTCGAAACATTTTTAGGGGGAACTAGAGAGCAGGAGCTAAATCAAACACTGTACTGGCAGATGTTCGCTAGTAAACTGGACTGCCTCCCTTTCTGCTACCCAATAACCATATGAACATCTCTAAAATCTGTTTGAGAGGGTTTCTCAACCCTGCAGTGCAGATTTTGAGGGTATGTAGAAATAATGTGGGAGAAGAAGGAAATAAATGCCCTCCTGGTTCTGCTGATGGAAAATGTACAAATGACACAGCTGGCAGGTGATTCTGGAAGCTGTAGTCGAACATATCTGGAGGGCAACAGTTTGAGGAAGTATGGTATCTGAATCAGCTTTGGCTCCATGAGGCACAACTTGACTTAGTGTCATGGATTCAGTATATGTCTGGGAGACAATGGATTATTCATGCACACCACTATGGATCCAGTTCAGATATAGACAAATTTGAAGGTTTTATACTCTCTGTGTGTAGAGGATGAAGCCTTAGGTTTGCACTATAGATTCAGCTTTGCATACATTCAGGCATGACATAGCTTGGCCCTTTCGACATCCTACCTTTTCCCAAAGTTGTTCAGTGGGGATCCCAGCAGTGGCTGTGCTGGGAGGAGACCGCTCCTGGCTGGCTCCCTATGGAAGGGAGTGCAATGGCCCCACTTCTTCCTTTTGCAGCAAAGCTGGGTACTCTCTCAGAATGTGCTGGGGCAGGAAGTGCTGCCACTGCACTTCCACAGGAGAGGTAAGTCCGGGATGGGTGTGCGATTGCATGTCCTTGATGGGGAAAATCTGTCAATCATTTAATCCACGATCACACTGCCTGGGGATGGGAGAAGCATGGAACCATGACAACATCATGCAGAAACATTGTTGCAGTCCCATTCTTCTCCCATCCCCATTGTGGGATGGGAGAGAACTGCAGAAAGGGCCTCTGTGTCCTGTAGAAAAAATCCCAGGTGGATGGATCATATGTGGCATCCAAACACAGATGCTCCATTTCATATTGATGTTTCCGTGCATGCTGAACAAATTTTATATGAGCATAGCCACCCTCTGCCCACCCCCAGATGTCAAATCTACACAAGGGGGACGTCGATGAGTCAAATCCTAGCATACCAAGCTGCTCAGCTGGAGATAGGAAACCAAGTTCTTTTTAAAAAAATCAGTTTCTTATCAGTTTTAAATCTAAATATCACATCTACCTGAGCAACAATTCTTATGGACCACAGGCCTCTGTTCAATTTCTGACATGTAAATTGAGAATATTCACACAGAAGCAAAATGTAGCCTTCTCTGTAATACCCAGTTACGTTTTATACACTATGATTGCTCAGAACATTTCCATTCACTTTCTAGTGGTGCATTTTCCCATATACAAAACATTACAAGCAAAAACAAGACTGGGTACTCCAGAAGCCTTATTCCATGTGATTGTAACATAGGGAAATAAATATAGCAGGTTGTAAGTAGCGAGCAAGGCATTTGAGATGGCATGCTTTCTGATACCATGTAACATGTAGTTAAAATATAGCTTTTAATAAACATCTAATGCCACATTTGGCCAATGCAATATTAATTTTAAGGGAGATGTAATAAAGAAAATGCATGGGTTATTATTAAGGCTCTCTTGCATCTGAGAAGGCAGAACATGGCTTTTAAATAAACAGATTACATTGCAGAGGTCTGAGCCCAGCAGGCAAGCTGCAATTATTCCTGCCCACAAGAGTACTGTATTGAATTATTGTGGGCAGTCTCAGAGGGAAGGAATCCAGTGGCATAATGATTATTACAGATGCATTATTAAATCTCCACATTTTCCCTCTGCTTAATCAAGGTGCTAACAGCATCCTCCCTTCTTTATGTGACAATCAACATACGTTAAAGAAACTGCAGCTGGAATATCCAATTCCCTTCTAAAAGCTGAAGTAAATTATTCTCTGAATGGAAAAAAGATTTCATGTGCCATGGCTAAAACACTTAACATTTTTTTAAAGGCTTTAAAAACATTTTAGCTTATCAGGCCAACTCCCTTTTGTATGTGGATTATATTTCCTAATATTAAATTATATTATATCTCCTAAATCTGATTCCTTACCCCCTCCCATAAACTTCTAGTATGCAAATCAAACAAGCACACAATAAAAGAAAGGAAAAAAGAGTAAGAAAAGTCTGACCTTCATTAATAAACCATATCCCTCATGTATTATAAGAATTACATTTGCAATGCTTAAGGATAAGTGAAGTAAAATCAGTTTACCCCAAACAGTTTCAAGATAGGGTACACCATTTTTTTTTAAAAAATGTTGTTCGGTAAGTAGGATATAATATTTGAAAAGCCAGTGAAATTGTTGTCCTCACCTTCATCTTACCACATAAGGAGAATCTACAGCAAGGTACGTCTTTGAATCACTAGGCTATCCTTTCTACATAAAGGATTGTTTTCAGGGAAGACAGTACAGTTTCTTCTTACAAGCATACAAACAGTTATCCTCAAAGAACTGCAGGATAAATTCTAGGAGAAAAGCTTACTTTAACATAATGGTGTTAACTAGGACTGGATTGATTAGTTCAATCAACCAAGCAGTCAGTCAAGAACTGGAATGTTTTCTTCAACAAGACTTGCAGAGAAGCTTATCAGGGGGAAATAAAAGCCAGCAATAATGACATAGAAATTTCTAAATATCAGGCATAAAGACAGATCTTTGGAGGTGATTTTCCAGAAGTATGTAGAAAGAAACATGTCAGGAAGTTTTCTAAACTTGTAGTGTTACTTCTTTGGCCTACCTATTGGTATGCAAATTTTGCGTGTGAACATTTACAGAGCATAGCATGAGCTTTTGAGATGCATAAACATGGCTCTTCTTTACTAATGGCTTCAGTTTTTCATCCCTGTTTGCACTCCTGAGGGACTGCCACTTCAGCAACATTTTTAAGGCCCAATTTCCTCACTGCTTATTTCATCCCATTGGGGATCGTATAATGAATGTGATGATACCATAGTTCCTTGCAGCCATTTAGATTTGGTTACTTGATTGTATCACTGAGGGTAAACATTCTCCTAACATCAGCCTCACTCTAGTGTAGCAGAGGGACAGTATTTCAATGGCTAAAGCAAATGAACAAATGTCTTATCAGACTATGCAGGAGATTTTGTTGCTTACCAAGAAGGTTGACTTTATCATGTTCTAATGACATATAACCATGCATGATTAGCTGAGATATAGTATAGATGTGAATATGCACCCCAACAAAAGGAGCACCATGCAGATTAACATTATCCACAATCAGACAAACATCCCCGTTTTCGCTATGTGATGAACTATGTGAGACTGGATCAGGGGGAGGGAACATCAGCCTAGGTGCCCGAGCAATAAGGACACAGTCTGTCTTTCCCCAATATTAACCCAACTGAAAACTGTTTTTCACTATTTTGCAAAGGAGTGCAAACAAATAATCAGAAAAAGGAAAACCTCATGTTGTGACGGTGAAAAGATTTGTGGAAAGCTTCCATCCTATGGCTTCTCATAGCTCTTACTGTTATTTTCTGCTTTGGCAAAATGCCTGAATTCAACAGTTGCGCATGGTAAACAGCTTCTCAAAGGTTATGATGTCTGTGTGTAGAGTTGCCATGTGAAAACATTTCTCTTAGCCTTGTTGTAGTGTTACAAGTGTCATATCATCACTAATGGAGAGCGAAAACAACACCATGAGGTAAAGCAGTGATAGGTTTGTGTACAGCAATGGATATTTCCTGCACTCTATGGTAAGATGAACCTAAGTACTGATTCAGGCTCTGTAGCAGATATAGGAATCATGTGGCCTTGCCAACATTGTTGGGTTGCAAATCCCAGTAGCCTTAGCAGAGCCAATAATGAAAAATGCTAGGAGTCCAACAACAATTGGAGACCATTTACGACTCCCAATCCTGTTCTATAGAGATGTTGATAAAACATGAGGACTGAGATCCTCCCAGGCACAGCATAGCAAATCCATAGTTCTGCATGAGAAAATATGCTATGTATTTGCTGTCAATACACCCTGGAGTCAACACTCCTGCAGCCTCTCCCCACCCGATGGCCATTCAATGGCTGGTGAAGGAGATTGAAAATCCTATGTCCACATAGACAGATGCAGAATGCCCAGGTCTGCCCAGGTCCTCTAGAGATTTCAGTGGGCGATGCCTGTGGTCTGTAGTCCTCTTTACTCTCCATCAGCCACTGAATGACCATGGCTAAATGGAATCTGGCGGTGGTGGTCATTGAAAAGGGTGGAAGAAAATTCCAACCTCTGCAGTGATCAAAAACAGCTAACAAAAGCATAAGATGGACTCTCACATGCATATGTTAGTAAGAGAATGCCAACTGAAATTTATTAACAGGGTTTTATACAGAGCTCTTCATGTAGGCTTGCAGGTTTTCTACTAGTACGAGGGAAGGTAGTGAAGGGGTATCCGCAGGTTGGATTGTACTTGATGTTGATTTTATGTACCTGAATGCAGCATACAGATTCTTCTGCCACTGCATTAGAAATCATTTGTTGGATGGTAAGTAAGCCACACAGACAGAATACAAACTCACTTTAAAATGCTGCATCCAGCAAACTTTCATCTGCCTTGTGCTTTTTGTCTTAGGGCTACACAACCACTATTTCTTCATAAATGATTGATGCATATTTTGAATACCATGACCTGTAGTCCAGGGGAGAAACAATAACCAAGAATGTAATTCTTTTGGTCTTAACTGATATCTATTTATTTATTGTTTATTTATTAGAAATATTTCCACACTGCTTATCCGAACAAATCTTGAAAGAGTTTTCAACAACACCATAAATCAATAACAAATTGAGAAAAGAAATAATGCAGCATATAAGAGAATTCAAAATAGGTTGTGGCTGTGTGAAAACCAAGGTTAAAAGGTAGATTTCCAATATATGCCTAAAACATGCTGGCACTGTGGCCCAATCTAGTGCAGAAGGGTGATCATTCCTGAGTGGACAGAGTGAATCCCATCACAGCAACCTGTGTCTGCCAAATGGGCACTTATAGTCCACCACCCGCACAGGATCATAGTGTCCTGGGAAGTATTTATCAAAGATGATGTTTCTTGAGTTCACCCGTTCTCAGTCTGTATATGATTTAGTACTTAAACGCTACGTTGCCAGCAAACTGGCTGCTAGTGTAGAACATTCAGCACAAATGTAATATTAACCCAGTAAAGCCTAGGGTTGCCAATTCAGGCGGTAGTGTCATTAAAACATTATGCATTAAATATCAACCACAGTTGCTCACAGCTTGTCATTCAAACACATACATTGATATATAGAGAGAGGTTATTTTCTTGTTTCAAAATTAAGACGTGAATCTTAGCTAAAGATCAAGGTGCAATTATTTTGGGATAAGGAACATGTAAGCTAGCTTAGTTGCTTCTAGTCTGAAGGTGGATGCAAAGCAGAATGGAGGATGATCCCTGCTACCACAATGATTTAGCAGGAAAGAGGAAGCTAACTAAATAAATCCATAGTCACCCTGGAGAGTCTTTGCATGTTGCAGCAACAAATAAATTAAACCTTGAAAACTGTAGCAAGCTGCTGCTCAATTAAGTGTGCTGCAGATTTGCATGTAGCCCTTTTCTGTTGCCCAAAGCTGAACCCACTAAAAGTGGTGAATTTGTGCTCTCATTTCTGACTTGAAGATAACTCAAATTGGAGACACTAGGCTAGATCCTGAAATCTGATAACCCTAGTAAAGTCCCTCAGTTAGTAATCTAATATATACATTTTATACTACCCACAACTTCCAAATCACCTTTAAGGGCACACCTAACACAGTGGGCTCAAGGTTACCACTGCGTGGAACATGATGGCAAAGCTCTCCATGTAGGGATGTAGATGCATTTCCAATCACAGAACTCATGAGGGCCTCCTCTGGCAGTGATGCTGGGAGCTCACTGTATACATATTTCTTCATGGGAAGTGCAATCCCATCCAAAGTTAGTAATCTCTTAATTAATTAAGATTGCCAGGGAACTGATGTAGAGTCTCTAAATGCAATTCTCTTGAACCTGGCCAAAGAAAAGAGCTGAATCACTGTAAGACAATGCCTGCAACATCCAATCCATAGAGTAAGTCCAAGAGATACAACGGTCAAAGGGGAAAAAAAAAAACAGCTTAGCAATTAGGAATAATAAGATTTGCACTCCTACCCAACAGGTAGGTTAAACTAACAGAGCAACCAATAATTATTATAAGCTTCCACATTCAGAGAAGGTTTTTTTTTCATAAACAGTTCATTTTCTTAAGACAAACAGGGACCATGCTTCTTTGAATTTTGTTGTTGTTCAAGAACACATACCTGACCAAAAAAGGTTGAACTGCTCTGCAACTGATCTTGGATATTGTAATTTTAATGAGAGGTCTGTTCATTTGTCCTCTTGCATAGAGACTGCCCTATTTGTCCAATGTGGAATGCAGAGAGGTATTGCTGATAGAGGATGGCATAGCAAGTAAAATCACTTGTGAAGTTGTTGGTGATGTTGTTACGATCTGTAATGTTACTGTCAAACTAGATGTGGGAACAGAGAAAATCCATTTCTTACGGCTGGATAAAAATCATAAATGTCTGAGTGCAGAACTGTGATTGCAAGCTTTTCTCCTGGATTTTTCTTGGTACTTGTCTGTCACCTATCGGAGTCTGGAATTTTCCAGAGCCCCAGAAAATCCCATGATAGGTTTGTGTTAGGGTCAAAGGAACAGAACAACAACAATTTGCAAGTGATCTAACTAATACTAAATAACAGAGTGTGAGGTAGCAAGTTGCCTTTTTGATCCCAGCATATTTTATATGACATTGTGCCACTGTTTTATGGTTCTGTATATATTTACTTAGGATACAACCCCAAGGGCTTCTTGAAAAAAGATTTTTAACCATCCCTCCTGCCTGAACCACATAAGGATTGCATAGTCTCACCTCAAGGCAAATAACACAAAAACAGTGTGCCTTCCTGCTGAACTCTCCCTAATGAATAGGACCCATAAAAAGGACTTATGTTTAGTATAAATTATTCATACTCCAGCAACTAAATGATGCCTCCTCGAGTTATGGCTTCCATCCACAGCAGCCATAAAGAGCCATTTCAGTAAGTTTGTGATGCCTGTTTCTCACTGTCAATTAAAATATATATCATGCAGAAAGCAATAGAATGTGACAACTCAAGAGAGGAGATAAGGCACAGTACCCACTAGGGAAATACACATTCAAGGCGAGACAGGTTTCTAAAGAGCTCTTATCTATGAGCTGTTTGTTTTGAAACAGTGACCTCTGAGGGACAATGAAAAAAAAGAAACAAGAAAAGAGTCGTTATGTCCCTGCTGGTTAAACATATTCTGGAATCTAGACAAAATTTTACAGCTAAACGTAGTAGAACAAGGTGGAGGTGGAAGCAGTGAAGCCTGGGAGTGTTCGGAAGAAGTCCTATTTATACTATTGTTCAGGTCCATACCATAAAAATAAGCTGTTGGTAAGTTTGAACTCACTCAGATTAAGTCATCATAGTCAGTCTTACTAGCAGGCAGAGTAAAGTGGTAGCCTCAGGCAGATATTGGGAGGTGGCAAGTAAGGTGCTGGTGAGAAGAGTTATGTGCCACACCGTCTGCACTGTGACTCTTAGGCTAGCCCGCTTTCCATGAAGGAGAGGATACTGTGCTGTGGCCAATGCTGAAGACAGTTTCAACCATCAACTAAGTTGCACATGAAAAGGAGAGGGTGCTATCTTGTTTCTCTTCTCAGGCAACAAAATGTCTCTAGGCAGGGAGATTTAACAAGAATGCAAATATCTTTGTTCTGGTCTTTGCTTTCTAACTATATTCAGCCTCTCCCACTTTCTTTCAGAAACACATTGAAATTTTTCATGGTGTCTATCTCACCAACATTCATAGTGTGGCAGAAAAGGAAGCTCTACCCAAATGTCCAGATGGCAAATGGAAATGAGAGTAATCATTGGCTGGCATTCGGTCTCAGATAATTGCAGAGCTACTTCCCACCCTCACCTGCAGCTAGAGAGATCTCAGGTATGTAAGGCCAGCAGATGGTATTCAGCCAAACTGGGTGGCCAGGGAGTTGGCATATATAGAAGCTAGGTAGCTCACAAATGTGATGATCCAAGGGATGGTAGTTTGCCTACAGAAGTGACTTTTTTTTCCTGTCGAGGACAATGGAAAAAAAGTCAAATCAGCCAATTCAATATGAGTGATATAAGCTGAGACTGGCAAAGTTTTTATTGTTGTTGTGTGCCTTCAGGTAGTTTCTGACTCAAAGTGACCCTATCACAGGGTGTTCTGGGTTGACTGTGCGTGGTATGCCCAAGCACATGGGTTTCCATTACTGAGCAAGGAATTGAACCTTGGTCTCTGGGGTCATAGTCCAATACTCAACTACTATACCATGCTGGCTCTCTGGCAGTTATTAATTGGGGTTATAGTTCACAGAATCCCCAAGCCAACATGCACAGTGATCATGTTGGCTGGGAGATTCTCAGAACAGTTGCACCCTCTCCCACAGCTTTTCTAAACTTTGTATCTCGTGAATTACATTCTGCTTTATTGCCAAAGTCTCCAGAAAACTATCAACCATAAATTAAAAACAAAAATGGGTGTGTATTTTTTTCAGTGATAACACAAAGTGAAACAGAAAAAGGTCATTAATTCCAGGTGGAAATAATTACCATAAATGCTATCAGATGGTATTAGAGTGCAAAAGAATAAGATGGACCTTACACGTGTTCAACAAGTGATAACAAAGATCTGTCCTGGCTAGGCCGTGTATGGGGTTCACAGGGTACAACCTGACCTTTGTGTTTGGTGAGTCACTTGCTAACAGGTGACATAAGGCAGAGTTGCAGGACTTTGGATAGCACTAAGCAACTCCCTCTTATGATAAAGTCTAAAGTGATGGCTTCTTAAAAGTGTAATATCATAGGCTTAAAGTTAGTTTCTGGTCTCATCTAAAGCAGACCCATTGAAGTAATGGGATTTGCATAATGTTGACTTACCATTCAACAGTTAATCTAATGATCAACAGCTCAGTCTGCAGCTGATTCATCTCTGTTTGAGACTTGCAGCTGGATTTAGGTCAGAGACTTTACTGGAAGATAGCCCACTTTGCCAACTGCCTGACCAGTTAAAATAGTTATGACACATGGGTGCTTTTTTGTGGGGCAGGGGGAAGGCATTGCTGGAAATTGCAGAACCTGGCTTCCCAATCCAGCTGGTTCCTTTCTAGTTCTGGCTGTTGCTCAACATCACAAGGAAGTGTGTGTGTGTGTGTGTGTGTGTGTGTGTACGTACACACACACACACATATATATCACACATGAACAACAATATAAAACAATATACAAAATTAAAAATACAAAACAATAGAGTACATATGAAAAAACAAACACTACTTGACAAAACTACAAATATCTAAATAAACTCCAACCAACTTAAAAGAACCCTACAAATAATTACAAAATCGGTTCCTGCTCTAGTTGCAAACAGCTCCTACTTAACAATTAAACTTAACTAATAAACCAATAAATCCTTAACTAAAACCAAAGTTAATTCTTGTCACTGACAGTAATTATAACTTTATCTAAATATACAAAAGGGAATTTACCTAGTTAATAAAACAACAATTATTATCAATAGCAGTCATTTCTTGACATTATTCTGTTAGATTAGGTTTATTCTAAACACAAGGAAATGAATTTAAAAAGTGTTTTCAGTGCCTATGTCCAAGTATCGTGAACTCATTAAATCAGCAGCTTGAATGTGACCTGGAAGAACACTGATAGCTAGTGAGGATGCTTTGTAGACTTCAGGTGGAAATTTCAGCACAAAGAACCTGGTCACTCCCCTACAAGAGCAGTCATTTCCTTCAACTAGTTACGCACAATGAATTGGCGTGTTATACTGAGCCCAATATATTTTTCTAAACCATGATGCATAGATCCAGCATCCTGATAAAAATCACATCTTCTAGCCACATTGGTGCAAATAATGACGTATAGTCTGGATCCAAAGTTGTATCATTAGCTTGGCTAGTGCAAATATATGGTAATGTATGGCAACTATTCCTGACAACTAAACTTCTGAACACTTGGATGTCAAATTATAATACTGGACCTTGTTATTAAGCCATTAGGAGCATTAATACATTTGCATCTCTGGGGATACATTTCTTTTTTATGCCTCACTAGGATTGTGTATGGAAGCCGCTAATGTAGCAGTAACCAACACTGTAGGCATCAGAACAAGGTATTTAATTGTGGCTCCTATCAGTGTTTGCATTGTAATATCCAATTTTATGAACTGTGCTAGCACAGCGGCTCATGATATGAGCCACCGTTCAGAGAAATGTTGATTTGATGACAGATGAGACATTAATGTTAAGCTTATAAAACATCAGGGAACATATATTATGATCTATCTCTACTTGTGGTATGCCAAAACGTCTTAGAATCATTAAAGATTTAATGTTTAAAAATGATTTTATATTTGCAGTTTTACCTTCTGCTCCACAAAATCCAATAATTTCTGTCACCATTGGACATAATAAGCAGACAGACCAATTTCTGAAAATAAATACAAGAATCTTCGGTGTTTTGCTGTATATTTTTTAAAAAAAGTTTTATAATAATTACTTTAAATAGGACTTCATAATGGATGGATCATTAAGTAATGGTAGTCTAAGGAATTAACATTCCAAGGTTTTGCCTAACTCTTTTATCTTTTCTACCCAATCATCACCAACTTGCAAAGTCTCCCAAATGGTCCATTACAGCTTCAACTGATTTCTTTTGCTGGTTTCCAATGTGCTTTGGGTGTAAAAGACACATTAATAACTAAAGACACACGTAGCTGGCAAATAACTCAGCAAGTGTGGGTGAAACTCTGCCAAAAAGACTTGAGAAGCACAAAAAAATGGACTTACCTCATTTCTATTAAAATGGCTGATATAATTTGATCTCAACCTTATTATTGAGAGACCAGGAGATAAAGCAAATCAGAATTAAGCCCAACTTATTTAATAGAAAATGGGGCAATAATAACATCTGGATTTTTTTTTAAAAAAAATCAGCACGTTAGAATATATATTTTAGTTTTAACCTTTGCACTTTCTATCTCTCATGCCTTTAGGGCAATTTGTAAGAAGACTTGGACCTTAATTTTCGATTCAGAGTAGCAGATGAGTCTCTGATGGTTGCTGTGTCAGTCAGGGCACACAGATCTTTGAAATGGGGACTAGAAGTGTCCACTAACACATGACTGATGGAGAGCTCTGCATATATTCTTTCCCTCTGGCTTGGTAGTCTGGTAGTGTTTCATGGAGAAGGCTTAGGAACGAATAGAAATAAAAAATCAGCCATTAATCAAAGATAGGACTAGCACAATTAATAAAGGCAATAGCATCATTTGGACAAGATATATGATGACTCAAGGTCATCCCTGAATTCAGTGCTAACTGAAAGTAGAGTCATTATCCACTATCAGATTAAAAGGCTACTTATGAGTTAGAAGCCACAATGCTGTCCTGTATTCATTACCATCGTAGAAAAATCTGCAGTCTGCTAGACTGAAGTGCAGGAAACTGCATGTGCCCAATCTTTCCAATAATTTATTGGGTAGAATATTAATAAATTGCCAAATCAACTGTGATTGACAATGGATCAACTTGAAGAACTTTGCAAAGCTATTAGAAGATGTATTATATTTATCTCCATTTTCTTTTTGGAAAAGTCTATGAACCCATAAGGAATAGTTTTGCAAACCATTCATGGGAAATAACTTTCTAAGCAGATTTAGCTGGCTGAGCATGTATTCATAGTATAGTTTTCTTTGATCAGACAAGAGTATTTTCAGCATTGACTGAAATGAGCCCTACGGTGACTAACAGAACAATCTTTTACTCCACAGGGAAGGAAAGAAAGATGCTAGTATGCTGGTGATATGGAATTTTCTACCCAATTGGCTCAGGAAAATGAGAGGAAAACAGAAGACCAAATCCCTGAATGGAGTTAAAGATGGCAAACATGCCCCAGTGTCTCTAGAAGTATTGTTGAAGTACCTGTACCTGTGATAATATCTGCATGCTTTCCATACATGGAAGGACTCAATGCATCGGGGATGCACTCCCAGTGTATACCTCTGCAGAAGACACAGGACACGTGTTAGTGGATACTTCTAGTCTCCATTTCAAAAATGACATGACAGAGCAAGTCATCAGCCCTAAATAACACAGCCAGCAATGATTCTGCTGTTATCAGCCCCTGGCCATAAGTCCCTATTCCCTTATAAATTGTTCCAACCACTCTTTTGGAGCACCACATACAAATGGAAGATGGTGCATTATGACTGGATGTTGTTACTCTGTAACATTGACATGAGTGGGGCAAAAAATAGCAAGTGTTGACAGCTTTTTGAATCCCAATCAAGTGCTGTTGATGGGAGTAATAGTACGAAGAGTTTCACCCTTTTTTAGCCATTCTACTGATGTCTTTTTGCCAGTGGAAGGGCATTCCAGAAGGAGTTTTCTGCTGGTGTATCAGGGGTTTTCTGTCAGTGAGAAAAGACAAGAGACCAGCCAGGTTGAACCAGCCAAGTTCATGAAGGTAATACTTAACTCTGTATGCCAGAGCTTTCCAAACTCTGTGTTGCAACACTTTAGTGTGTCGACTGCAGTGTGTAGGTGTGTCGTGTAAATGTAACAGGTGGAGGGGCTGCTTCTCTTGCTGCTGCAGACCAGGCCCAGGTGAAGGGGCTGCCTCTGCTGCCAACCCAAGCCGAGGAAGACCCCAGCGAGGGCGACGGCAGGCCAGGCTCGGGTGGAGGGGCTGCCTCTCCTGCCACCACTGCGCCAAGCCAAGGAAGACCCCGTGAGGACAGCAGCGGCAGCAAGCCAGGCTCAGGTTCACTTACTAATTACTTATTGAAATAGTGTGTCGTGAAAAAAGGCATGTCTAAAAAGTGTGTCACCAACATGAAAAGTTTGGAAAGCCTGGCTGTATCCAGTAGCAGGTATCTTAACTTTTTTTACATTTGATAGGCTTTACTCTTTAAAAGGGATACTAGGTTCATCAATTCTTTTTGTTTGTTTTTTTTGCCTGTTACAAACCTGAGGAAGACTATGTAGGAAATGAGGTATTCCAATTTCATACCCACTGTGTGCTTGCAAACCATTCTCTTGGTAATAATTTAATAAATTCACATATATCTGCTGTTAAAATGTAGTAGTAGTAGTAATAATAATTTGTAATGATGTAAAACGAACATGGTCTGAATATTGGACTATGATTCTGGAGGCCATGATCAGCCATGGAAGCCCACTGGGTGACCTTGGGCAAGTCACAATCTCAGCTTCAGAGGAAGGCAAAGGCAAACATCTGAACAAATCTTGCCAAGAAAACTACATAATAGGTTCATCTTAGGGTCTCCATAAGTTGGAAATGACTTGAAGGCACACAACAACAACAACAACAACAACGGTGATGTCAAATATACATATTAAATAATAATTATATTAATTATTTAGTTCCTGCAAAGCTCTAGAGCATTGTATATTATTCACTGCTTGTGGCCCTGTTAAGATCTCATCACAGTTCTCCTTGATTCTCCTCACTAAGAATTTTTCAGATGATAGCCACATGATTTTGCTGACAGTGTTCCAAAACCCAGCTTTTCTGCTTTACAGGAAGATGACTAGTAGCATTGACCCTACCATTAAGCAGACTGAGGTATCCACTCACACCATTCCCCTTCTTCTTGGAAGATTGAGCTGCGCGCATCGACCTGTCTTGCGGCCCCTAACGTAGTGGAAGACTATTGCCTGATGTTGGCCAAGGACCACTGGAATTGATAGAATGAAGGGTAGATTTTACCAGAGGTGTCTTCCTAGGCCAGTGGATTGGCACTTGAACTTTATTTCAGCACTGGCAATGGCAGGTGTGGTTCTACTCTTTGGACAGATGGAGCACAATCTACCTAACTCTCCACACCCTGCCCATTCAGCAGGTGGCACAAGATGTACTCTGCTCTTTAAAGAAGCAGGTTGGGTAGCAAACTAGATTCTTTAAACTACAAACCCAAGAATTCCGTAGGATGTTGAAAGTGGAATAATAGCACTATAACAGCACAGTGTGGAAAGCCCCCATGTTCCAGTTCTAGCATGAATACAGAAGCTACTATAATGGATTGATAATTCAAAGGACTTGACATCTAACTAGTTATAAGATTAGCTCTGCATATCTACATTTTTGCTACATTCAGGATTTTTAGGAAGGGAAAACATTGTATATCGAAATAGGAAATGAAATAGCATTCCATGGGGCTATCCTATTTTGTATGATTTAGTGGTTTCATAATCCTGACCAAATAATTACCTTATTTAGTAAAAGCTTAATTAAGCTGACAGATCCTGAGTATACCATAAATCCAAACTTGCTTTTGAGGATATTTATTCTGAGTCTTTTGCATGCTGTCTGTTCTAAGGAATTGTAGAAATCTGCCCTGTTGCCTATACATGCATCCACTAATTCCATCTTTTTGTAGCATAACTGTGTGAAAGAGCTCACCAAAGACAACAATGGGAGTGTGCTCAGGATTCAATAATAGTTTTCACTTAGAGCCTTGATTTGTGTGCCAATTATTCAGCCTAGGCTGTTTTGATAATATTTCCATGGTCGCTGACAACCACTTGTCAATTTAATACTGCCACTTTATAGAAAACACTTTTAAAAGTGAGCTGGTTACTGATGTAGCTTTATCCTCAGGAAAAAGGGTTCAGTTACAAGTATCTATGACTCATGTATCGCTGTTGTCTAGTCCTCTTCAGCCAAATTCAAGGATAAAGCTGAATTAAATTGAAATCTGCTGCTGGAAGACTAATGAAAATGTCTGTTGTAATTGGTATTTGTAATGTAGTATTTGCATATGTGTGTGTATACGCACACACACATGTGTAGATTTCCAGGAAATGAGGCAGTGGGATTCTGTATTTGATTCAGACAGACTTTCCATTCCTCTGGGAAGCCCCTGTGCCACAAAGGTGTTAGCAGGTTTAATCAGTTGAAAATAACATGAAGTGCCACTGTGGCCTTGCTGTAGTTTTGTGGTGGACTTCACACAGAGAAAACAAGACCTGCTGCATTCTGTGGGCTGACCAGTAACAGAAACTAATATATTGGCAGTGACACAATCATCCAAATAGATGGCCATAAATGTTTCCCAACCAAAGCCTGTAATCAAATGACCAGATGTGGAGTCCCAGGATGGCTGTCTCTTCAGAAAGTATCCAGGTTAATGGCTAATGTGACATGACATCTTTATTCAAATTCATCATGGCATTATGAATTAAACAATTTGAATTAGTATTCACTGAGCAGGAGGAAGATGAGATAACAAACCCATCATGCTTCCCCACCCCTTTTTGGCAGACCCCCATATCCCCACTGCAGCCCCCTAATTTTTGCCCCTAAATGCCCCAATGACCTCTTAATCTGTGTGTGTGTGTGGATTTTCTCCATGCTTTTAGCCCCTCCAGGCCATTTTAGGCCCATGAAAGGGCTTTTTCAAAAGAGGAAGTGATTGGACATCACTTCTGGTTTACTTCTAGTTTTAAAAAAGGGTCTTTCCTGGCCCTAAAATAGCCCACCCTACCCAAATGTGACAAAAATGTCCCCATGTACCCTAGAGGGCATATTATTGTTTTTTAATTTTTTAAAAAACTTATTTTGACCCCTGAGGGTCCCATGGACCAAGAAAAAAAACATGGCTCTGGGAGCTGCATGCAGACTGTCCTTTGCCCACTCCTGTTCTAAAGAAACTGGCACTTTCAGTGATGATCCTTGGGCAAACAGATGGACAACTATGTTTACTGCTGCACAGGTTTGCCCTGACAACTTAAGGGCTCCACTTCCACCAGTCAGCTTTGCAGCAATATTAAAGTATCCCGATTATATATGAAATGGAGGTATAACTGAACAGAGCATGCTATCATAGGCCATTTTCACATGGGGTTTTTAAAATGGGGCAGAGCGTCCTCCAGGGAGGACGTCTGCACCTGGGAGTGGACTGGGTCGGACCTACTTAATGTAGATCTGCACCCCAGCCCACTCTGGAACGACCCCAAGTGGTCGTCCAGCATGCTTTTGAAAGACCGCTTAAAACAGGTCTTTCAAAAGCAAGGAGCGCGCCAGTGTAAGCCTGCTCCCTTGTGCAGATTTGCAGGCTCACACCAATGCGAGCCTGTGATCTGCCGGGGGCGGACTTTAGGCTGGCGAGCTTCAGCGGTTGGTTGAGACCCTAGACCAACTGGAAGCCACCATTTTTGACGCCGGAGCAGTGCGGAGAGACGAGCACGCACTGCTTCGGAGCGGCGTGGACCGGACCGGGGAGCCGAAAAGTCCGGTGAGCAGCATCACGGGGTGATTCCCTTGCCCTGTGTGGAAATGGCCATATTTAGAAATAGCTAGTTGTTTTTTCTTTATTGTCTTTGTAAAGCAGAGTTCCTTCATGAAGCAGGCTGGTGGTTTAGAACTGAGAACAAACTGGATAAGGAAAGAATAAATCACCTGCCAAGTTTCCCCACCCATTTGAAAAATGCATGCTGATAAGCTATTGGGTGGTAGGGGGAAGATTGGAGTAAAAAAAATGATAGTTTAAGGGAAAAGATTTAAGTATTTCTTTGCACCATCCCTTCCTGAAAGAACATCAGGATGCTGGCACATACAGGATGCCTAGCTACCTTGTAAAATGGAAGCTAAACAGCATTAGGATGACTAATTTGAATGAGTGTTTTCAAGGCTACAAGGCTTGATTGAAAATAAGCAGGGAATACATCCATTGACTGCTGTGAGACTGATTTTAATGATTATTTTTGAACATATTTATTAATATTTTTAAAAGAGAAAAGGTATAGAAAATAATAACGAAATAACCTCCCCCCCAAACAATAACAATTATTACACAAGAGACAGACTTGTTTTCATTGTAAATCTTGAAAGGAAAAGGGGAGAATGGAGTACAAAGTTGGAGTACATCTGCACTTCCATATATTGTCAACAATTTGTACAAGTGAAACATTCTTGAGCGCATAGATCTAGCTCTGTTTTGTCCCATCTTGGGTGTAATAATACATTTCATATACAAAACTATTTCCTATTTGTTTCAAAATATCATTTCATAAATGATATTTATGAATAATAAATGGTGGTGAGGAAGAGTTCAAAGAACTATGGATGTAATTAATAAATGAAAACAATAATGTAATAAAATTATCAACTCTGCATCATTCTTAATTCTTATGTTGTCAGCTTATCCATCAATGCCAGATTAAAAAAAAAACCCTCTTTTGAAACTGCTGATGGATAAAGCAAGAATGTTTTTCTAAAGTTGTGCTAATTCCAAGTAATGTAATTATGTTTGTTGTGATTTAATGTTTTGCTTTTGTTCAGGAATAGAGAAATGAAACAAATTTTCTGAATGGGAAAAATAAACCAAGAACAGGAAAGTAAACAAATGCAACAATGATTTGGTTTGAGATTTCACTTTTTGTAGTAAAAATTATTTCCTGAAAGCATATTAACTCTAGGATACTCACACCAAAGATGTGAGCGCCTCCTCACACATCCTCCAAAATTTATCACTAGTGTTTTATTTATGTAACTCAGTTTTAAGAATGTTAGGAACTAAAAATAAATTAGTTTATAGCAATGCTCTTTAATATAGCTATGCTCGTTGTCTGTATTTCTGATATATCTCTACCCAGATCTTTAGTCCATTGTAATTGAACCCCTGTAGTTTGATTATAGGTTGATTCCATCATTAGAGTGTATAGCTAAGATGTGAGACATATAATATTATCTTTTAAGTTCTCCCATAGTGTCTCAAATTTACTTAAAGACCTTATTATTTGATAATTAATGCATTTCAAAGATATTTGGTGTAGAACCTGGTATATTGGATACCATAAAGCTCCACCTGCTCCACCCAACTGCTCCTTAATCAATGCATCAGATTTAAGAGCTGAGTCAGTGTCAAAATCTTTTAGTCTTTGCAGTCCCATTACTTCCACTCTTTAAATGCAGAAAACTGTTCTTTATCGTAAAATAAGGGATGGCATGACTGCAAAATAAATGGGGTTGTGAGTACCATAAATTTTTCCTTCCACTTGTGCTGGATTTGGAACATATTTTTCAAGAAGGTCCCTGAATCATTTTGATATGCTTAAATTGATAGTTCCAAAAGGGGGTGACCTCAAACCCAAGCTGTATTTAAATCATTATATTCCAATACTATCTAAGATGTCATTATTATGTGTCAACTGGATTACTTGATGCATTTGGGAGGCCTCATAGTATGTTAATAAACTTGGAACTGGCCTGCTTCCATTTTTATTCTACAGCAGACCATATCAGATATTCTTGAACTTTTCCCTCTATTTATCAAGGTAATTCAGAGTTTCTGTCATCTCAGGATTATAGGAGTTGGAATTTTAGTTGGGCAAGACCCAGAATAAATTATTGATTTTGGGTAAGAACGACATTTTAAAGGCAGTAGTACAGAAAGTCATAGAGCCTCTTCCTGACAAGAAAAAAGTCTCTGAAAGTCCCAAGTTTTACAATTTTATTTTGAAGATCTCCATGACGTTCTCCTCACTCGGAAGTATTCCCAAGGAACTGCCATCATTATTAAGGACTTTTCTTTCCCACTCCTAGATCTGTTTAAACTAACTCATTAAATAAAATGTACATCTCTATGTCTGTCTTTCTGTCTGTGTTATATTTGAACTAGTAAAAATGGCCACCACCAAGAAACATAGTGATTTTTTTTCAGAACCCAGATTCAAATGAGGGAAAGATGACTGCTAGCTATAAAGGAAAATACAGCTGCCCAACTTCCCAGCTCGTAATTTTGCAGTTTGTTGCAGCTGCACTTATCCATGCAGTCTCCCTCCTGCTGCAGAAACCTCTTACTCCTTCCCAGCAAGCTCCAGGACCTCCTGGAGCAGGTTTCTCCAGCAGCTAATGAGTTTAAACTTAGTTTTAAACTCATTGGCTGCTCCTTTCCCAGGCCAGAACTGGCTGATAGCTTTCCCTCTGGTAAAGAAGAGGGGTATTTATGCTGGTCCTCCCCTGGTAACTGCTCATTTCATTTGGAATGTGCCACTGGCTGCCTTTTTGGCCTCTGATGGTGGGTCCTGAATCCAGGATATGGTTTTGTGCCTTTGGACAGGGTAAATTATGGCATCTCTGAATCATATTGTTTCAGAAGGAACAGATCTCCACATAAACAGATTTCCTGACTGCAAGAGATTATTTGGAAAGGGTGTTTGCCTTCCTATAATGTAAGTGTCAATCTAATTGGAGGCAGCCATATCCAGTATATTTCACACTACTTTTCATCCAAAGTTAATATTTTTTTAAGATGTTCTACGAAGAAGGTGAATAGTTTCCTTGTTCTATAGTTGTATAATCAGCTCTAAAAAGACACTGCTCAGTGCTTTTTCTGTACATACATCAATTAAAATAAATCATTAAAATCAATATGATTTCAGTACAAAATTTGCATGTTCTCTGTAGGCAGACAATACAACAAAACTGGAGAAGGCTATATTATCATTTCAAACAAACTGCAATGAAAACTACTTTTCCAAGCTCACTGATGTGAATTTATATCTTTTATATTCATTTCTATACTCAAGATTCTGATAAACTCATTTGGAGCTCTGTAATTATATATTCTTCAAGGAGCTTAAATTAATGAAAAGTAATAGCTGAGATGACAGTGGCATTTTTGGATGTTCTTTCATAGCATTTTAATTTACAATGTGCTTAGCACATCTTATGCTTGGATAGGGAGACTAAACCATGAATTATAGAGTGGTACTGCATAGGAAGTTATAGTCTTCACTGATGGCAAATAGAACAATCAAAATTCACTGTGAAACAGATTGTTAATTTTTCTTCAGGACTGCACAGCCAAGCATCTGTGGCCATGTTCTATGTAACTCTACAGAGGATGCTTTCATTAGAGGTTCAATTAAATGTGGAATAGAGTGATCCAGATGTGACTACACCATTTGTTATCAATTCAGAAGACATCTTCCATAGCACTTTCTACAAGGAGACAAAGCACTCCAAGAACATTGCTACAAGAGAGGTGACACCAGATATGTGTCATTCTCAGTTGCTGCTCTCACTTCTAGGCTGCTCTGCCTGCTACATCCAACTATCTTCCTGCAGAACCAGGCCCTCAAAAGTGATTCAGAACTTGCTGCCAACAAGTGTTATCTAACCAGCTATAGCAGTTGTGAGACCTGGCAGAACAAAGGCTGAACTCCAGGTGAAATATGTCCACTGCTAGTGGGACTACCACCAAAGAGGTGCCACCAAAGGGGGATGACTCCTTTGGGGAAGCCCCTTTGAGGAGAACCCAAGGGCGAAAGCCTATTCTGCTTCCCAAAGAAAGGGGGATGTCAGGGTCAGAGACCCAGGCAGCGAGACAGCCCAGAGAAGAGAGTGGGAGAGCTAGCAGAGTCCTGCCAGGAGGAGTCAAGGAAGCACTTACTCATTTACCTAAGCCAGAGCAACAAGCAAAAGCCATAGTCAGAGTTCCAAAAGCCAGGGGTCTGGAGCCAAGAGATCAATCCAAGGTATCAGGAGCCAGGGGCTGGAAGCAAGGAGAGAGCTTGTAGAAAGTTTGCCACAAGCAAAGGCAAGCTTCCAGGCAGGCAGTCATATAGCCCAAGACACAGGTGTGGCTAGTCACTGCTTCTTGAACTTGATCAAGGAAGCCTCCCTTTGCTCAGCTCTCTTGAGTCTCTGCCTTGTTTGTGGGCTGATTGACACAGGCTCCAAAGCATCTTCAGAATCGGATCCCTATTGCCCTAAAGGAGCAGGCAGAGGAACGTCCAAGCCTGCTTGGTCCATGGCAGCAGGGGGAACTCTTGAGCTGCAGGACTCATCTCCAGCCAGAGCCACAGGGACCAACAGCTGTTGCTCTTCATCAGCAGCTCTGACAGGGGCTTCAGTTATCACAGGGGAGGCTGTGTACTGTCAACTGTTCCTGCAAATTTGCATAATTTATCACTTTTCAGTTTATAGCCAGTCTGTAATTCAAAGCACGTCTCTTCAGAAGAGGAAGGGGGATTCTGGGACTCAAGAGGGAACCAGCTAACTTGTACAGGTCAGAGTGAGGTATGGAAAAGGGAAGCAGCCACACTCTAACAGGAGAATAGATAGGCAGGCATATGGTTAGGAGATTGCCTCCCAACTCAAATAATATGGATAACCTTGGCAGTAATTTCCCTTGGTTGAAAATGCTGCTGGTGAATGTCAGGTCAGTGGATGGGAAAACAATGGTCATCCATAATTTGATCCTGGATGATTATGCCAACTTGGCATTTGGCTGAGTGAGGTGCAGGGGAACTCTTCCAGCTTTGTTCACCAAGGTCACCAACCCTAACCCTTAGCTTGGAGTGCTGGGGGACTTCCACATCCTCAGAAGGTGATTCTGTTGAATCCCAGGTTCACCTCTGGAATGGGGAAGTGGACATGATCTCTTCCAAACATCCCTTCAAAGCACTGGGTCTGACCTCCCTCACCTGACACACTCTGGTCTGTGAAGCTGAGATAATTCACCTTGGTTTACAGAAGATTCTATAGGCAATGAAACAAGCTAGATGAAGACTAGACTGTAGGGGAAAGTCACAGAATGAATACAACCAAAGTCCCTTTGTTGTGTCTACTATGTGGCAGTGAAGTTGGCAAAAAGAACTTACTATGCCTCATCTTCTCTCCCTTCAGAACACTGTTCAGCAGAGCTTTTCTGAACGGAGAAGAATCTACCGAAGTCGGGCTCAGAGAGGCCAAGATTAGAAATCTTGGTTGCATGCTGTAATAAATTTGCCAGGCACTTTGAGGATAAAGTTGCTCATATTTATTCAGACTTTGAGACCACAGTTATTGCAGAATCTGGGAAGGTGTCCAGTGTGCCATTTGGTGAATTTTCCTGGGATCAGATTCAGTTGTTGCAGCCTGATGAGGTGAATAAGATGCCTGAATCAGTGCATCCCACCAAATGTAGTCTTGGCCCTTACCCATCTTGGTTGTTAAAATCGAATAGATGTAGATTAACTGGGTGGGTCAGAGTGCTGGTAAATGACTCATCATGTGCCTACTCCCTGGAAAGAAATGGCCCCATTTCACTTTGGTTTCAGGCCAGGGTACACTACTGAGACAGCCTTGGTTGCTCTAATGACTTACTCCAGAGAAAAGACAAGGGGAGTACTACTGTGTTGATCTTCCTGGATGTCTCAGTGCCTTTTGATACCATGGATCATGGTATCCTACTGCACTGTCTCTGCTAGATGAGAGTAGAAAGTTCTGTGGTACAGTGGTTCTGCTCCAACCTGCAAGGTCAGTGTCTGGCTGTTACCCTGTGTACTGGGGGTCCCAGGAGGGACACCAAATTGTGCTCAACTAAAGGTGGGGAAAATTAGCTCAGAGCACTGCTTAACGTTACGAGAGGCAGGGTAACTTAGCGAGATCTTGAACCCTATGTCTACGGGGTTGGGTCGAGTCAAGGAGAACACAGAAGTTGAAATAATAAATGATGTTTATTAAATACAAGCAAAACAGTGTATGCGACACACTCATACAAGATAACTACAGAAAATAAAGGTTGGAGTGGTATAGAGGCGTTTTTAGAGGGATTGCTGGTTTGGGTGATACTTCACCTGTCCTGAAGCCCAGAAAAATAGAGAGCGAGGCTGGGGTGCGATGTAGCTCAGCACGTGGAGCTGAGGGGAGGCTCGCCAAGCAAAGCGGCAGCAAGGCGGGATGAAACTCGGGAGCGTTCCGAGGAATCAAGGGTTTTTATAAGGAGAATTGTGACTGCAGGCTATGCCGCACTTGGGGGAAAACAATAGATTTGGAGTTGGAGACAAAGCCTCCGAAAGGTCAGAATCTGAATGATTGAGTTATCATAGCAGTTCTCAATAGAGTAGCCAGTATGCAAACGCAGAGTACTTGGGTATTGCATAGTTTACCCATCAAGCTGCCATTGCGGGGCAGAGGCTCTTTTGTAAGTGGCGTGCGTACTTAATTAGAGTACTTGCCTGGAGGTCTCCTAAAGCAGTGAGCCAGCTATTTCTGGCCTGCCTGTATTGTCCAGGAATCTTACGGCTATTAACGGCCGAGCTTGTTTACGTGCTTGTCCGGTGGCCTCGCAAGCACATGGAGAGAAATAAAGAAGTGAAGCCGAATTATGATATCAAGGGATATCTTTTAATATCCCCAAAGCTCGGACTAGCCAGGGTAGTAACATGGCCATTGTGCTGTGGAGTTCCAAAGTGTACCATCTTGTCTTTCATACTGTTCAGCACCTATGGGAAGCCTCAAGGGGACATCATTAGGTGTTCTGGAGTTATGTGCCATCAATATATTGATGACACTCAGCTCTACTTCTTTTTAATTAATTTCATTTTCATTCAAAGGGTTGTGAAGATGCTGGAGCAGTGTCTGGATGGTGTAATGAGCTTGATGAAGGCCAATTAAACTGAAGCTTAATCTCAATAAGGCCTTCCCAATATTGGGATCATTTTGGTGCCAGGACAAAACCTGGTGTTTAGTTAAAGCCGTTGGGTTTAATTTTATCCCGGCTATGGATGTTCTATGGCACTCTACAGATATACCTTAGTTGATAAAGTAGATATATTCTTGGGCTTTACTTCTTTAACAAAACTTTAGTACCAGAGGTAGAAATAACATGGAAGGAGTAAGGATAGGTCCCTACACTACAAAACAAAAACAAAAACAAAAACAGAAAACCGAGCAGTTCAGCATGTTTCAACATAGTTTTTATACAAAACTAACATTATGCTGATGTGAAACAGAACAACCAGGTCAGGTAAGCCTTGCATAAGTAAATGAGAACATTTTGAATCTTCTAGAGGCCACTTGAAAACTTATTCCACAATACGTCCTGAGATGATTTTTTTTAAAAAGAGTTTCCTCTTTTCTTTTGATTTCCATTTTGGTGGCAAAGCTTATATATCTATGCTTTTTCAATATGCCAGCATAGTTGGTGATGCAGGCTAATCAGTTTTCTCCTTTTCTTCCTCTTTTGATTTTTACGCATGCTCAGTTAGTCACTGTGGAGGCAGCTGTTTTCCTTGCCTGTTGTATGTAAGCAACCACAGTTGCAGGAGGAGAGTTGAATTCCACTCTTTCCCAGCTCAAGCTTTGTTTCAGTGTTTACTGCAGACATGCTGCTGCAACCCAACACTGAACATCTCTTTTTTGTCCAGTTTTCCTTCACCATCCTCCTAATATCAGCTCAACCGAAGATATGAAAACACAAGGTGGACTTTGATAAAAAGACTTTGTAAAAAAGGAGCTTTTTTTTTTTGTCAGAGCCTTTGTTAACTGAGGTATGCCTATATTCAAAATTGTTTTAACCGTTCTTAAATTGTGTGGTTTTTAAACTGAACAAATATTTAATGTATTTTTAATCTTTAACAATTTCATTATTATTTATTGTTTTAAATTGATTTTATTGTAAGATGCCCAGAGGTCTTCAGATATAGGGTGAGAGAGAAATATTTTAATAAATGACAACTAACCTAACTTTCAAAGTTACTCTAAAAATTAGGATTACATAAAAGCTACTTACGATCATCATCATCATCATCATCGTTTCTGCTACCACTGCCACCAACATGGTGAAAGAATTGTGCTCTTCCTAACTAAAAAGGAGATGAACATTGTTTCATAGCAGTCTAAAAAGATACATACAGATTACAAACAACAACACTCAATGGGTGCCATGTGCCTCATTTGAATATTTTTGCAACTAGAATAATCTGCCATGGAACATGATCAACACTACAATGAGGTCAGTTTATGAAACCACCAGGAGAGCTGTTCTCACTTGCACAACATGGAGAACATCCTGCAGTTATAACAGAGATAAAAATAGATTCTGTAACTGTGTCGTGGTGGATAAGAAATGTGATGTCATCAGGAGAAAAAACACCACGCTATCTTTTAGTTGGCTCAAATAGTCAGCTAGTACCTGTTCAGTTAATATAATTCTTAACAGTTTTGCATAGAAATCTGATCAAATGGGAATGTTCTCCTTGCTCACATCGGAAAAATATCCGCATTCTCTCTCCCCCTCCCCTTGTTTTACGGCAGATGGGACTTAGTACAAAGATTCTCTTTCTTTTGCATGCAAAAGTCTTCTCCATTATCAGCTAGAGCCTCACCATTTGTTCTTGTGTCATCTAAATGCATGGTTACAAATACCTCTGGTCTCCAGATGACCAGACCATATGACCCAGGACAGTTCCTAGGGTCATAGGGTCGTTATAAAAGAGCCCCCTTCTCAGACCTGTCTCTCTTCTTCTCCATTTTTGTGCCTTCTTCCTTCTCTCCAACCAAGCTTCACATCTCGATCAAGAAGATGGTGAGTTAAGAGTGAAGCTACTATTTTATCTAATCTATTCATTAGTTAGTTAGGATGTGGATTCCCCAATGCATATGTAAATATAAAAGTCATTAGCAAACTTTTTTAGGTTTGTAACCTGAAACTGCCTGCCTTGTTTTGTTTTCTGCTATTCTACTAAAAGAAGGCTGCTTCCTAACAGTTTTAGCTTTCATAGAATTGCCCCAAAAGGGCTAGCACCCTGGAAAACTCTAATTTTCAACAGCTCAGTTTAGTATTACCCCTAAACCAAAAGGGAGAGGATGAGAGCATAGGACAAAATGGTAGTTACCTCCAGTAGAAAGTAAATTGTGAAATTTCATAGAATCATAGAATCATAGAGTTGGAAGAGACTGCAGGGGCCATCCAGTCCAACCCCCTGCTATGCAGGAACACACACCAAAGCACTCCCAACAGACGGCCATCCAGCCTTTATTTAAAAACCTCCAAAGAAAGAGACTCGACCACACTCTGAGGCAGCATATTCCACAGCCGGACAGCTTTGACCATCAGGAAGTTCTTCCTGAGGTTCGGGTAGAATCTTCTTTTCTGCAGCTTGAATCCATTGCTCCTTGTCCTAGTCTCTGGAGTGGTAGAGAACAAGCCTGCTCCCTCCTCAACATGACATCCCTTCAAATATTTAAACATGGCTATCATGTCCCCTCTTAACCTTCACTTCTGCTGACTAAACATACCCAGCTCCCTAAGCTATTCCTCATAGGGCATGGCTTCCAGATTTTTCACCATTTTGGTCGCCCTCTTCTGGACACGCTCCAGGTTGTCGATATCCTTCTTAAATTGAGGTGCCCACAATTGGACACAGTATTCCAAATGAGGTCTAACCAATGCAGAATGGAGTGATACCCTCGATCTAGACACCATACTCCTATTGATGCAACCAAGAATCTTGTTGGCTTTCTTGGCTGCCACATCACAGTGCTGACTCATGTTCAGCTTGTGGTGTCCTGTATTTATTCATGTGCAAGGTCAAAATCTCTGCTTTCCCTGTAAGATTTTCAGTACCTTTCTAATTACCTGAGACTAATTACCCAAGAGTACTCTGTACCCAAGGAACCAGTATAGTGTAGTGGTTTGAGTGTTGGATTAGGACTCCAGGAGACTGGCTTTTGAACCCCTGTTTGGCCATGGGAACCCACTAGTTGACCCTGGGCAAGTCATACACTGTCAGTGTCAGAGGAAGGCAAGCACAATCCCCTTACTGCCAAGAAAACCCATTAATAACAGTCATCTTAGGGTCACCATTAATCAGAAATGATGTGAAGACACACAACAACATCATATTTCCAAGACTAATCTAATTAACTGAAGTAACCCACTTATTTGTAAATGTATCAGATGAGATTCAAAAATGGATCCCTATCGCATAGTTCAGTGCCTATTTATGGGGGGAAGTGAAATTTTCTAAAAGATTTAATAACTGTAATTCTTCTAGGTTGATTAATCTGTAGCAAACATGAAGTTGCAGCCTCAGCTGCATTAAGGGAACTAGAGTCATATTGCCCACGGACCACTTCTATCAAGAGTAGAATATTCAGATGAATGTTCTGCTTGCTATTTTTACAAGATGCTTATGGAATCATCTTCCCTTCTAGATTTCTTCCTAGAAATTGGACAGGAGGAAGTATTCTTTGCTCACAGGCTTTTCCTCCTTTTCCAATCTGTTTTATTCTTCAGACTGAACCTCTGCGTGACTCTTGGATGGTAAAGATGCCTCTTCAGCAGTTTTATGCTTGTAAATTCTAATGACTCTTTTCTTTATCGTTCATTCTCGATTGGGCAAAGTAATGCTGCTATAATGAGGATGATTACAACCAGGTTTACCAGAGTGGGATTAGAAGAGTGAGAGAGAAAAAGCAGAGGAGATAAAGCACAGATATTAGAATCTGCAGTAAGGATGCAAATGGAAATACTAGATATATAATTGAATGGGAAGCTTGCCTAAAAGTGTAACGTGCTGACTGGGGTTGCCAGTTACCAGATTTGAGTAAAGGCACATTTTTTAAAGGGCAAAACAAGATGGTAAAGTGCCTTGCAGATGTATTCACCCCTCCTGCCTTTGACTTTTTGACATGGTGTTTCAATCTGGAATTAAAGTGGATTTAACAGGTATTGCTACCAAAGAGATTAAAAAATGTGAAGGTGTGAAATATTTGTGTTGTGTCATGAAAATAAAGTAAATAAAAGCAGATGAGCACTTGTCGGTGAAAGCTTTCTAGATCTTCATGCATTGAACCTGAAGGTCTGTATTAGGGATCTAAAGAGTACACACAAATGTCATCCACAATGAGAAAGGTGTCTTGGCACACTGAGACACTCCATGGTGAAAATGATCAAGCTCTGCAAGATTTTTCACATTTTCAGGACTGCTCTTTGCAATAAGAAAAAGAAAATCATTGGAACAGAAAGCTTTTTTAAAAAAATGATATGGTCTTCTAAACAAAATGATTAATTGTGTAAATCAAAATATTTTTGTAATTGTTTTTTCAAAGAAAGTTCCATAAGGTAAAAAAAATTGCAAAATGTGCAAAAACTCATGTAATCTCTCCAAAAAGGGAGAGCAAAATTTGAAATTATTTGTGCATTCATTCAAGTGAAGATATATTTCCCTTGTCTGGATTGCATTCCACTGAATACAATTGCAAAAGCCCAGACTTACCACCACTCCAGAGCATAGGAGGCTGGCAAATGCATTCAAGTGAACATGATTACAGATCTCAATAAAAACATTCATGGTCAATGCATGAAGAAGTTGATTTGCATGTGTGGATATATGTGGTTGGGGATTATGTGGATGCCCATGTTCCCAGCACAAGAGAAGAAAAAACCTGCATAAGGAGTTAGTATGTTTGCACAGGCCTCAGTAAACTCCTCTGCCATCTGTTTACCACATCTTTGTGAAATTTTTGCCCCAGAGTTGAGAACAGGGTAGATAAATACAAAGACAGGAATGCTGTATTGTTCCGCAACATTTTGCATTACATTTTTTTATTCGTATTACTACTTGCCTTTATTTAAAAAGCAAGTACATTATAAAAGATCAATGCTAGCCTAAACCTCTACTCTTGTGCCATATGTTTGCAGATGTGATTCAGCTTCCTTACTGGGGTATCTGTTAATGGCATTTTGTGCTGTTCTCATGACACCAATTCAAGTCCCATGGTTGTTCTTCATACACATGTGATTGTAGATGGCAATTTCAGCAACCACTCCCATTATAAGCTCAGTGCCAAATACAATTCCAGCCACTTCTGTACCCCTGCAGGGTGAGACAACATTTTAAGCCTCATTCAATACAGCTGGATTGACCTCCAATATGCAAATGCAAAATGCAATAAGCAATATGGACAGGATTCCATTGTGTTACCCCGTCTCCAGATGGGAAGCTTTTTTATCTTCGCTGCCTTCCAAATCTTCTGGCTTGCATAACTGTCAAGAAAAGCATTCTCGAATTGGTTGCTACAGAAAGAAACTTAATGTAGTACCCACACCACACAGTTACTGGGCTGTATCTGGCATAACTTCTACAAAGATAGGAACATTTATTGGCTTGAATGCAGAATCCACTCTCGTTGCAGAAGGAAAAAGATGACATTTTACGATTTTCCCTTCCCCAACCCTCTGGAAGGTTGCCAGAATAACATATCATATAGCACTGAGGGATGAAGGGGAAAGGGGGAATTGACAGAAGTTGTCTTCCCTTGATTTCATTAGTGGGATGTTTACTAGAGCAACATACTTTCAACTATCTTGATTTCGCAGGGACAGACTCAGTTAATCCTCTGTCATCCCACTTTCTTAGCAGCTTTTAAAATATCTTATGTTCTCTCTTGTCCTTCCATTTTCCTCCTTCATACTAGACTTATTTCAATGGCTACAGACTGAATTGAAAATGCAAAAACAGTTTTCTCTCAACTCAGAAGGAGGGAGAAGGGGGGCTAGAGTCTTGCCCTTTCCAGAAGGCTCAGGCAAAAGCAAACTGCAACAGGCTCTCTCCTAGCTTTGAACCAAACAGAACAGAATTGCTTCCTGGGGTAAGCAAAAGGAATAACCATACCGGGTAAAAAGAAGGGGAAAGGGAAAGCCCTGCAAGTTAACAGGAGCTTTTCTTGATGAGCTCTCCTTTGGATTACAACATTGTCACAGCTGTGCCCAGGGGCTTTCTTAGGCCCTTAGTGCATGATGGCATCATCCTGGCATGGGGACATGTTGCTCCTGGTCTATGATGCGTGCCAATGCACAATGTCATTGAGCCTTGGCTCATGTTGCATCCCCAGCTGTAGTGATAGTGCCTTATATCATTACTGGAAAAAATCTGGTAATAGGTTATGGGTGTGTGGAAGGACAGAAGCACTATCAAGCACTTCCTTCCACAGTACAACACAGGAGGAGGCTGGCTATACTGTGAAAGGAAGGAGCATGTCCCAAATGCTACCCATCCACTGGCAGCTGACCGGTGTGGTGGGGAGCATTCAGCTCCCGATCCAATCCCAGCAATGGCATTGCTGGGATTGTGATGGGACAACACAGGATTGTAGCATAGTATGGTAAGGGCCTAAGTCTTTCATGCTCACTGATACACAGATTTCCCCTCCCCTGTAGCTCTAAAATTCCTAAAATATGGTCAATATTGCAGAAAAGCATTTCTAATTTGATTATTTTCCCCTCACAACAATTCTGACTTTTGTTTATGTTTTAACAAATCTTATATTTCAAAACTTCCTTTTATTTGGTTTTCTTATCTCCACACCCCTTCCATTTGATTTGCTAATCTTTGGTGTGTTCCAAGGTTATCCCTGCCATTAACTCCAAGTGTTAATGCATACAACTAACCATGACCCACAGACCAGAAGTTTGTTGTGAAGATATATGTGATCCTTCACCTAAGTCCCCCCAATTTTTTCCTACCCTACCTATTTTCTAAGGACTGGATATATTTGTCATGGGTTTCCAGGACCTAGACTCAGCCTCAGAGTCTGAGGCAGCAGAACCTGCTCTGAGCCCTGCCACAGAGACTGCTGCAGCAGAACTTGCAGAACAGACAGTGCCACTACCCACCCCAGAGACAGAAGTGTCAGCCCCAGCAGGGAGCCCTACTCACTCTGACACAGAGAACAATGTAGCCGTACCTACCTTTGCCCAGTGTAGATACCAAAAGGGTCTCCTGCATCACTCCCAGTGAATTTATGTCAAGCACTAATTAATCAGGCACCAGGCTGCGCTGAACCCTGGAGCTTATAAGAACTGAGCCTTTCTTCTCTAGCCTTTGGCAGCAATCAACTGACCATTTATCCTGTGCATGCTTCTGTTTGCTTCCCTGGCCTGTGTTTCTGCCTTTGACTTGTGTTTGTTTTTTCCTGCCTCTGATTTATGGACATTGTTGGGACCCTTATTGCTTTGCTTTTGCAAAATTGTTCCCTTTTTTCAGTAAACTGCCCACTTAAGTTACTGCTGAGTTTCTGACCTGTGTTTGTTATCAGCTTCTCCTGGCTGCCAGCCCAGCCCAAGCTCGGACAATATATCTCCAGCCAATCCACATATCAATTTTATCTACCTAACCAGAGTTAGCCAGTGTGTGCAAGTGTATGTTGCAAGCAGATGTAGGAAAAGGTCATACATGCATGTACATCATTATCTCATTTCTTGTCATTTAATGATTCACAGTGGATGTGAGATCTGAGTCATACCTGGAGATATCCTGAGAATTCTACCTTTGGTGGTTGATCTGTGGTGACTCATTGATACACAGAAGCTACTACTTGATTTGATTTATGCTTATGTGGCAATTGGACATGATGCTTGCTATCCTTAGAATTAACTTATTCTCTGAGCTTATTTTCTCAATTAAGTGTTGAAGGAATAAAAGAAGATATATCCACCATAGCACAAGGTGACACTCAAGGCATCATTCTATACATCATTCTTCCACTACTAAAAATGCAGAGTAAATTAACAAATCTTCAACCTCAACTAATGTTAACTTGTGACAAATCAAGGCTACTGGTAAAATTTCTGAATTGTCCAATAAATTTCTGAAGAGCACATGATATGTTACAATAGGAAGCAAACTAACCAATTAAGTTTTTAAACTGAGCATATGTCAAGAGCCATTGTCCAAGGTTGGTTGCTACAAGGAGAGAAGTAGTTCATAAGGGCAAACCTCAATACAATTATTTGTGCTACTGCATGGTCTGCTTGAGAAACAAACTGGCTTCAGGCTATCCCAGTATTCCACCAGTAAGTTCTGCCATAATTCGTCATAGTTGTGGGAGACAGCTTTCAGTTGGGTGCATATAGATGCAAATGCTGGAAGTACATGGTCCATAGGCAACCTCTATTAAACTTTTCAGAAAGGTATACAGTATAAAGTTGAAAACCACTCTGTTTCTGGAATGTAATAGCAAGAAAAAACATGGAAAGACAAATTGAAAGGACACTGTGTCATTTTTTTCACAGCTAGAACAGTTAAGCTTGGCTGATCAGAACAGAGGTGATATCAATTTTACTTCCAAGCAGCCAAAAGTGCAATTTACAGGGGCAACTCTTCTGCAGTGGGTTATTAGGAGGGACAGGCCTACTATGAGTTACTCTTAGTGAAGCAAGTAGGATAACTGACAGGGCTGTATGTATGACACAAATGTATGGATGAAGCTCATTTGTGTTTGCACTCATCTTCATGCTGCTATTGCTGCAGCAGCACAGGTTTCTGTAGGTAGTAGGATTAATTTACACTGTGCATGCATAGGTCTCCTAAGCCTAATTGGAAAGCTATTATGGCCAATGGATATGTGAAGGTTTTCAGCTTGAAAATTAGTCACATCTGCTATGTGTCTGCCATGTAAATCTGAAATCTGGCACGGGAACTGCACACTGAGAATCAAAGTTTTATTTTTTTTAATGGAAATTCAATATTTCTGGCCATTTCTGTGAAAGTAAAAAGTCTGCAAGTTTGAGAGCGAGTTAAGCAAAGCCACCAAAGAACTCAGGAAAGCTGCAGCATAGACTTTAGGAATTTATAGTACTCTAATATGGAAGCAAAAAGTATTTTAGTCTACATGTAAAATCTCAGTTGTCATTTTGTACAACTTTGAAAAAATTCTTGTTAATTAATTAATTACAGACAATACGGTGACTAAAACATGAACAAGTTAAAAACGTGGAAAAGATTAAATAAAGCAAAAATCTTTAAAAGAAATTAAAGACAATCCATTTGCAAAAAATGGTGGGGGCACTTACCCAAATAAGAAAACTATGGCTTTACAGTCAATCTGGGTGCAAATCTTTTGGAGCATTATTGGATTTGATGAGAATTGGCTATGACAAATAGTTTGCTTTCCTCTGTGAATGATGAGACCTTACTCCTCATGTTTGGTTCCATCATTTATGAATAAAGTACATAGAAACAATATAAGTACCAACACAAATCACCTGGAGAGAGCTAATATAAGTTACAAGGAGTGGTGCTGAAGTTTCTATATCATCTTAGTGATTACCTATTCATTACTACTCAGGTAACTGGGCTTATTTGTCATTAACAATTTCCTTTTCGAAGTCAAAAGCCACCAACATTGATTGCATGAACTGTCTGATAATTTTGAAAGAAAAAGAAATCAAGATAATAGTGGTAACAAAACTGACTCCATTATTACCCAGGAATACTATTTTCTGACAAAATGGCTAAATGTAGGCATATTTAAAGTGAAAGTCAGTGTGGCATAGTTGTTTGAGCATTGGACTAGGACACTGGAAACCCACACAGTGACCTTGGACAAATCCCACTTTCTCAGACTCAGAGGAAGAAAAGGTAAACCCCATCTGAACAGATTTTGCTAAGAAAACCCCATGACAGTTTGTCTTAGGATTGTCATTAGGTCAGAAATGACTCGAAGGCACACAATCACAATAATATTTAAAGTAGTGATGAAATACATTTAAATATATTGATCTTATTAATTTTAATGGCCACCTCCCCAAAGATAAAGTGGTGTAGCATTTCAAAGTATGGCTATTAGATCTTGCAGTTTATGCAACCATTCAATTTTTTCCCAGTTGATTAAACAAATGGTGTAAAAAAGTGAGGTTGTAACTACAGGAAAATGTCACTGCAATGCGCATTTAACTCTGTTGAAGTTTCCCTCACCACAACAGCAATACAATAAAGCAAATGCTTTTCATGTCATAAATAATCACAGAACACTCAATTCTTTTCTCCTGCATTAACAGGATGAATCACAGTGACTTTCCTCAGGAGTCCAGGAGTATAAAAATGGCAGGCACAATGTGGTGGTATATCAGAAGCTATCCAGAGAAATTGAACCAGAAAGAAGATAGCCCCAATGTGTAGATCTGGAGTTATTTTATATCTCTTCATTTTAGTGTTTGTCAGAAAGTAGATAAAGATCTCTGGTAGATCTCTGGGTGACTTGTAGTAGGTCAGGCAATATTTCAGACTGCCAGTTATTTGCCAAGAGCAATAACAAAATGACTCCTTCGTCAGCCCCAAATAAATCAAAGCAAGTTAGAGACTGAGGTTTTGTAGGGAAGGAATGGGAACTTAGATCTGTTCTGGATATAAGACATTATTTTGTCGGGGATTCCAGGCAGGGAACCCTGGGAAAATGATCAGCCCACTGCAAAGATGTTGCATCATGACCCAGCTGTGGGTAATTGCAAGGTTGCATAAGAAACTGGGGTCGTGTGCAGATGGTAGAGGGAGGTGTGCAAACCTCTACCTGATTGGTTGTAAATATGTATATAAGAAAGCAATCCCCAGTATGTATTTGTCTATTGACCAAACTGGTGTCTGGCGCAAGCCTTTGTCCGTCTGTTCTATGTTTTGTACATAACGGAACCTTGCTGCAAGATAAAGTGCCTCCTGTTTGGAAGAAACTCCTATGTGTGTGAGTGTCCTTACTGGGGAATAAGGCTGCTGCTGTTGGCTCGCTGAACTCTGGCTTTTTCCACTGCATTTCTGTGGGGCTGAAACTCCTATCATCCCCCAACATTGGTTATGGGCCCAGACTCAGAGTGCAGAGCATCCACAGTGCACCTGTAGTTGTTTTCCCCTGGATACTGGGACTGTTTTTGACTGTTTGCCTGGTTCTCCAGTGCTTCGGGAGTCTGTGTTTTGGCAGAGAGACAGTTAATTTTCAGTTTGGTGCTGTTGAAGGACACTTTGGAGGAGGAAGCCAGCCAGCTGCGTTCCTGTGTTTTGTTTTTACAAAGGCAGCAGAATGACTGAAACAAGCTTTGTGTGTTTTGAAAGACTAAATGACACAAATTATCAAAGCTGGCAAATTTATGTGAAAGCGTCTCTGATAAAGGAGAACCTGTGGCACGTTTTGGAGAGTGAGGATCAGCCGCCTGCCAGTGCATCGGCTGCTGAGATAGCAGCGTATCGTGTTGCTGAAGAAAAAGCCAAAGCAGTTATTTTGCTAACTTTAAGTCCTTCCCAGTTGATTCACGCTGCTGCTGTGGACACAGCATATCAGCTCTGGGAGGCTCTGAAGCGTGTGCATCAATCTTCCTCGTGTTTGTCCAAAATGCTATGGATGAAAAGACTGTATAACACAAAGTTATGTCCCGGAAGCTGTGTAAGAGAGCACCTCATGCTGATGAAACAGTTATTTGAAGAGGTAGCCAATAGAGGGATAAATATTCCAGAAATGCAGAAAAGTTTTATTCTGCTGGGAAGCCTCACTAACGAGTGGGACTTTTTGATGTACAGCCTGCAGGGTGTGCATGAGGAAGAGCTGACTGTAGACCTGGTAGACGGGAGGATCCTGGAGGGTCCAACGTAAGCAGTTTGATTCCAGACTGCAGTTGGAGGGAGAGGCAGCTCAGGAGGAGGCATCTGTCCGGGAAGAAGGAGTGTGCAGCTATGCGAGACGCTGCTACAGATGCAAGAGAGTCGGCCATCTCCAGAAAGACTGCAGAATGCCAGCATCGAGCAGAGGGAAGAAGACAGCCCAGAAGCGGAGGGGCATGTCATCACAGGCTGAAGGCCATGTGCTTGTGGCAAAAGAACAGTCTGAGAGTGGTGTGTGGTTGCTAGACAGTGGTGCAACTCACCACATGGTGAACAATTTAAAGCTGTTGAATGATGTGACAAATGCAAATATAACAGCAATTTCCCTTGAAGATGGGGCACCAAACAAGGTGCAGAAGATGGGTACTGCATATGTGCCATGCTTTGGTAAATCATTCAATAATGTGTTGTGTTACCAACTTGCAGAACTGTATTATGAGTGTCTCCCAACTGACCAGTGAGGGTTACAAAGTGGGGTTTGAAGGGGAGAAATGTACAATTATTGCAAATGGTATGTTTTGTGCAAAAGGGGTGAAAAAGCAGGGGTTGTACCACATGTTGACCAAAGGAAAAGTGGCAAATGTTAACCCTATGTGTAACAAACCTTTACATGAAAAGTGTGTACATTATCACCACAGAGTGATGGGACATGCCAGCTACAAAAGTTTGCAAGAGTTGGCAAAGGTATGCCCTAGGTTACAAGTCAGAAATTGCCCTAAATTCCTAGATTGCTCTGTATGCAAAAAGGTTAAGGTAAAGGCTTACCCCATTGCCAAGAAAAGCAAGTGTGTCGCCCAACAGCCTTTTGAGGTTGTACATGTAGATTTGGCTGGACCATTCAAGCCAACTGAAGGGCAAAATAGGTATGTCCTGGTAATTGTAGACAGACACACCAGGTACTTCTATGTCTATCTGCTGAAAGAGAAAAGTCAAGCAGCTGAAAAGCTCCAAGAGTGGGTGAATGCTGTTGAGAGGGAATTTCCTTATAAAGTGGCCAGTCTTGTGTCAGACAGAGGGGGAGAATTCCTGTCCAATAGCCTGCAAGCCTGGATGCGTAAGAAAGGCATAAGACATAAAACCATCAACCCCGCATCTTCCGGGGAGGATGGTCTTGCAGAAAGAAGAATTGGGCTGTTAAAACAAATGAAGGACTGTATGATGGAGGATGCCCAAGCCCCAGCAGGACTTTGAGGAGAAGCAATAGTGACAGCAAACTACCACATAAACAAGATGTGGTGTTCAAGTGTGAAGCAAACTCCATATTGCCTATTGTATGGTAGAGCGCCAAACCTGCAGCATCTATGTGTTTGGGGTCAATTTGCTAGTGTGTATGTTCCCCCAAGTTTCAGAAAGTCTGGAGAGGAGAAATCTAAACGGTTATGCTTTGTGGGATATGAAGGTAACAAATATAGATTTCTACACCATGCTGGCAAAATAGTGTATTCCAGGAGTGCAAACTTCGAAATCCATTCAGGATGGGATAGACTGCACTGTAACCAAGAGGTTTTGATTCCCCTGGGTAAAAGTGTGAAAAGTGTTCCCGAAATTCCTGAAAATGGAGGGGCAGTAATGTCTGATGAGGAAAAGGACAGTGTCCCAGATACACTTGAGAGCTCTGAAAATGGAGGGGCAGTGATGTCTGATGAGGAAAAGGACAGTGTCCCGGATCCACTTGAAAGCTCTGAAGATGGAGGGGTGGTGATGGCTGATGAAGAAGAAGAAAGTACTGAGGAAAGTACTGAGGAGGAGAAGCCAGAAGTCTCACTCGACGTCACACCAAGGAGTTCAACACCGCCACCTAGTGCTGAACCTGCATTTACAGTCAAGAAAGAGCCTTGCACTGAGGTCAGCACTAGTTCCAGCAGTGGTTCCAGTAAAAGTAGGTCAGGAAGTACCCAACTTGCTGAGTCAGGAAGTAAAGTTATGCTCATCCCTAAAAGGTCAGGAGGAGGGTATTTTGTTGTCCCGTGTGACTGAAGCAGAAAACTTACAGTGTAGAACTAAATACATTGGGGTATGATATCAAAATGTGAGGCAAATGGTCCAAGATGGGATTTTGTGCTTGCAGTATTGTCCATCTGTGGATTTGCTCACAAAGGCACTTCCAGTAGTAGGTCATGAGAAGTTGGCAGGTGAACTGGGCCTTGCCACCAGAGTGTAAGGTGGAAGATGAGTTGTACCCTTGAATGTATGTACTGTATGTATTATGGAATATGTATTACATGACAGGTATGGATAGTAAAAATGTCCTACACGGTGGCCTGACCCTTTTGGAGGGGATTGTCAGGGATTCCAGGCAGGGAACCCTGGGAAAATAATCAGCCCACTGCAAAGATGTTACATCATGACCCAGCTGTGGGTAATTGCAAGGTTGCATAAGAAACTGGGGTCGTGTGCAGATGATAGAGGGAGGTGTGCAAACCTCTACCTGATTGGTTGTAAATATGTTATATAAGAAAGCAATCCCCAGTATGTATTTGTCTGTTGACTAAACCGGTGTCTGGCACAAGCCTTTGTCCGTCTGTTCTATGTTTTGTACATAACGGAACCTTGCTGCAAGATAAAGTGCCTCCTGTTTGGAAGAAACTCCTCTGTGTGTGAGTATCCTTACTGGGGAATAAGGCTGCTGCTGTTGGCTCGCTGAACTCTGGCTTTTTCCACTGCATTTCTGTGGGGCTGAAACTCCTATCATCTCCCAACATATTTGTTCTACCTTGTTAGTCTTCCCTATATGCTAAGAGCTTCTCAGCCCACTTATATAAGAATTATGTAAAATTTGTTATTGATGCAGTATTCTTTAATCAATTCCTGAACAACTTTATGTATTTGTAGATAACTAAATGCAGTTTTTGTATTTATATAGTGATATTTCTGACAGCAATCTTGTTCTATGACATATCGAAGAATTTATTAATCAAAACTATACATTAATATATTATTTTCAGTTTATTGCAATTCCCTTGACTTTAGACACTGGTACAGTAAGCAGAGACATCCATTGTCTCCTGAAAGGAAGTTAGTTTCTTCTGTCAAGATTTCAGGGCAAACACTGGAATAGGTATATTTTCAGCAAAGAATTTGTGAAAAATTATGAAAATACTATTGAAACACTAAATACTTGCATTTAATCATCTACTTGGGTTCTTATCCTATTACACACTACTCTATTACATAGGATTTTATCATAGTTATGAAATAGGTCTTTCAAAGTTATTTATTTATTAACAGCTTGCCTGATAAAATAACTTCAGCCACAAGTGGCCCCCACCTATCTGACTTGTTGACCATCTCTATGTGATGCTGTATATGTAACCTCAGAAACTATATATTAACAATGTATATATATACTTACAAAGCCAGTTTGATCTTACCTGTTGTTGTTAGTGGAATATCAACATTGTTAATGCAGAGCCATAGACTACAGACAGGAAAATTAATCAACACAGTGGGGTAGGAAACACGTGGTCCTCCATATGTTGTTGGACTGCAAGTCCCATCAGCCCTATCCAGCACAGTTAATGGTGAGAGTGCTGGGAGATGCAAACAACATCTGGAGGTCCATGATTCTTCATAGTCAAGCTGAATCAATGTTTGTTTGTTTATTTTATACCATGACTTTATCTCGTCCGAGAGCTAATGTGACGTAGTGGTTTGAGTGTTGGACTATGACCCTGGAGACCAGGGTTTGATTCTCCACTCACCCATAGAGGCCCACTGGGTGACATTGGGTGCATCACACACTATCAGCCCCAGAAAACTTTACCTTAGGGTCACCATAAGTCAGAAACAACTTGAAGGCACACAGCAACTTTGTTTTAGCATAGGACAAAGTCAGTTTCTACCACACTTTAAAGCTAAAACATATGATATAATAATAATAATAATAATGATAACAATGATAATGTTGATGTTAAAACAACTAAATAAACTAAAAACAGTCCTAATTTAAAACTGTTGAAAAGCATACAAAATATAACAATGCAAATAAAAATAGAGTACACACACTGTGTTAAAAGATGTTTTTTGACAACGGCTCGCTATTGGTGAAAAACTAAACAATACAACAAACCTATGGATGCAGTATTTTATTTCACTATCTTCATCTGCACCCTGTCTGCTGCCTGATTCTTCTTAGCAGTCCTCATTCCTGCTTTACTTTCTTCCAAATCTATTTTTTCTTGTACCTAAACAGTGTAGAGCATCTGTTTTCTGTTCCTTCTTTCCAGGTGAAATTACACTAATCTCTTTTAGATTAGTAGCTTTCTGTTAATTTTTGTTCCATTTGCTATTCTATTTGTTCTATTTTTTATTTTTCCTCTATTCTTTCATTCTTCTTCATTCTACTCCTCATCTTTTTTAAGTGCAATTTTTATTCATGCTAAATGTATGAATTTACCTATCTAATAAGCAACAGAATCCTTGATGGCATTTCTGGTTTTTGAAAGGCTGTGTGCTATCCAGTTTATAAGAAATGTGACCAAGATTTTGAAGTTAGTGTAGGGAGATTACAGCATTCTATCATTTCTTCATTTACTTTCTCTTTGTTAAGAGTATGGTCTTATTTTTTTTTGGTACAAAAACACACTGTTGTGGTAGCATTGACAAAAGGAGGACACAATGATTACTACAACTTGAGAAGTGTCTCTTCTTAACTCTGTTACCTAAAACACAAAAGGTATAATTTCTTATAGTTCTTTGAAAAATGAGAAGTTATGAGATATGTTTGTTTAATCAAAGCTTCTGCAACTGAAATGATGAAGCAGGATGTGTAAAGTGTGTTGTTGTCAAGATGAAAGTCCATATCCCTCAACTGTCCCAATTTGACGGAGGCAGTCCTGATTAATCCTCTCTTGTCCCTCTGTTTTTCATCTGCTTTTACAATGTGTCAGTTTCTCTCTCCTCCTCTCACTTCCCTCCTTTGTCCTCAGCTTACTTTCATTACTGCAATTCAGTTCAGAGTGAAAAAGCAATTTGCATTCAACTCAGTGTGGGGAGAGGAAAGAAGGGGGCAGAGTCTTAGGGCCTTTCCGCACTGCACTGTCATATTGCTATGTTACTGCCCTGGCTAGTCCGAGCTTTGGGGATATTAAAAGATATCCTTTTGATATCACAATTCAGCTTCACTTCTCCATTCCCCTCCACGTGCTTGTGAGGCCCCCGGACAAGCACGCATACAGGCTCGGCCGTTAATCTCTGTAATATTCCTGGACAATACAGGCAGGCCAGAAAATAGCTGACTTGATGCTTTAGGAGACCTCCAGGCAAGTACTCTAATTAGGTATGCATGCAACCCACAAAAGAGCCTCTGCCCCGCACTGGCAGCTTGGTGGGTAACCTATACAATACCCAAGTACTCTGCGTTTGCATACTGGCTACTCTACTGAGAACCTCTGCGATAACTCAACCATTCAGATTCTGACCTTTCGGAGGCTTTGTCTCCAACTCCAAATCTATTGTTTTCCCCCAAGTACGGCATAGCCTGCAGTCACAATTCTCCTTATAAAAACCCTTGATTCCGAGACCTTCCTCGGAACGCTCCCGAGTTTCATCGCGCCTTGCTGCCGCTTTGCTTGGTGAGCCTCCCCTCAGCTCCATGTGCTGAGCTACATCGCACCCCAGCCTCACTCTCTATTTTTCTGGGCTTCAGGACAGGTGAAGTATCACCCAAACCAGCAATCCCTCTACAAATCCCTCTATACCACTCCAACCTTTATTTTCTTTAGTTACCTTGTGTGAGTGTGTCGCATACACTGTTTTGCTTGTGTATTTAATAAAACATCATTTATTGTTTCAACTTTTGTGTGCTCCTTGACTTGGCCTGACCCCATAGACATAGGGTTCAAGATCTCGTTACTTTACCCTGCATCTCGTAATGCTAAGCAGTGCTCTGAGCTAATTTTCCCCACCTTTAGTTGATCACATTTTGGTGTCCCTCCCGGGACCCCCAGTACACCGGGTAACAGCTATTATTCCAGTTTCAACATCCTGTGGAATTCTGGGGTTTGTAGTTTACTGAGGCCAAAGAGCTCTTTGGCTGAGAAGTCTAAATGCCCCTCACTAAACTGCAAACTCCAGGATTCCATAGGATGTTGAAAGTGGAATAATAGGACTATGACAGGTGTAGTGTAGAAAAGTGCTTGGAAATGACATGCTTTCTTCCCCCACAAGCAGGCAAGCAATGCTTGCTCTTTGCAATTTTTATACTCATGTTTACAATTTTTAAAAGAAAAATCTGCTCATCTAATTATTGACACCTTTTCAATCAATCCAAATATTTTTACTTTGTTAATTGAACCGGTAATGAAGCTGAACACTGCAGCTCTATTATTCATCTTGGTTTGCTAGAACTGTAAATTGGGTGAGATGCAAATGACCTTGATCCTTACAATAACCCTCACCCATGTTTTCATTTCCCAACAAAATTCAAAACTGATTGAGGGCCCTATCACACTACCCCTTTACAGTGCTTTTAATACACTTTAACTGCTATGGATCCATCCTATGGAACTGTGGGATTGGAAATTGAGGGAGGGAAATTTTGAATTCTCAGCCAGACAGTTCTTGAGCTGCACTAGACTACAAACCTCAGAATTCTACAGAACGTTAGCATGGCACTTAAAGTGGAATAATAGCACTATAATAATGTAGTATGATAGGGCCGTGAGTTTCTCATTATATGCTGTTTTGTCATACAAATTACATAGTTGTCTGCTATTTTTGTGTCTTACAATTATATACATGTCAGCATAGAAAGGGCCTTTTATTTATATCATACCAGACAGTTGTTGCATAACTTGAAGTTCCAGCCACTGTTGTTGGGGAACATCCAGAAAAGTTTTAAAATGTGAGAGTGAACACAAAACACACATTAGATAAACAAAACATCCAAGAAGAAACAAGAATCCATGGTGGAGGCAGTTTAAAAGTAGACGACTGTCAAAAAGAATGAAGGTACAAAATGGTTTGTAAGACTGACTGGTATTATTATTTTGACTGATGGTTAAATATGGACCATCTGTAGTTCACAGTATAGCTTGCACTGTCTGTGTAACACTGTCTTTTATTGATTGAACTATCTGCCACTGTTCTGAAAAAGCCAGAATCCAGCATGGAATATATTTTCCTTCCCAGTGGTATGTATATCTTTAAAGCAAAGCTCCCAGGGGGGGGAAAAAAAGTAAAATAAAAATGCCAGCCATTGTAAAATCTCTCAGTAAGAAAAACTTATTCTTTATAACAAGATTTTCCCCTCAATGCACTGTAACTCTTGAAACAGTAATGTCTTTCCACCACCACAATGAGTTATGCTAACATTTAATAAATCTTTTCTAAACCACAGAGGCTTGCAAATGCAACTCCTGAAGAAGGGTGGATGGTCTACATCCAATTGTTAGTTCCACCTAGAGAATATCTGCTGGATCAGTGGGAAGTGATTTATCAAACCCGCTTATGCAATGGCTACACTGTGGATGGGAATATCAATTGGATTTAGCCCACATATAGCTGTGCCTAGTTCTTACCTTTTCAAGAAAGCAATTTGGATAACACAGCCATGGCTCATGGCAAAAGGAAAGGGAAGGTCATGTGTAAGAATACCCTGAACATGGAAAGACTAGAGAATATGGGCTCTGCCTACAAGCACAAGATCGGAAGATTACTCCTTGGGTTGAGGTCTGGATCCAATCAGAAATGTTTATACCTAGGAACATCACCAATGTCTATTTAAGAAGTCTGCTCAAGCAGTCCACAATAAAGCAAAACCATTTGCTTCTACAGAACTTGAAATCTTGGCTGCTCTTCTGGTAACCAACCCACCACTAGAGCCAATAAGTCGTGATCCCCCCTGCAAATTTGGGCTGATCTACAAGAATTTGTTTTTGTCCTTGCTCAGTAAAGATGTGGCAGGTGAACTGACAGGTCAAATATATTCAATTGACTCATCAACCTGGCCACCTGTGACCTAACCACTGCAAAATGTTCCACTAAGTTGATAATGCTTGGGGGTGGGGTGGGGAAGAGAGACAGAGATAGCTACATACTTAGCACAAATATCTGCATGACTTATGTAATGTAATTGTTGCTGTGCTCTTGTTTTATTTATGCTTTTCTATCTTTCTCTTTACATTTTTATATTGACCCTGTGTTCTGGGATAAAACTGAAAGTGAATCAATCTATTAATCATTCACAGTGAAAAACTTTACATTACCTTATTTGGAACATGAAATATGATACACAAATTGCCTTATTTTTTAAAGTCAGAATAATTTCCATTTTTGGCAATATATTGTTTGTTGTTTCAATAGAATAAATGCTTCAGACATACTTGGGTTTTATCCCAACTTTCTCATGCTTGTTGTTGTTGTTGTTGTGGTGGTGGTGGTGGTATGCCTTCAAGTCATTTCTGACTTATGGTGACCCTACGGTAATCCTATCACAGAGTTTTCTGGGGCTGAGAGTGAGGCTATTTCTGCACAACACTCTTATAGCACAATCATTCCATTTTCAACATCCTATGGAATCCTGGGGTTTGCAGTTTAGGGAGGGGCCAGCCAGCCCTTCCCTAAACTGCAAACCCCAGGATTCCATAGGATGTTGAAAGTGGAATGATTGCGCTATAAGAGTCTAGTGCGGAAATGGCCTGTGTGACGCACCCAAGGTCATCCAGTGTGTTTCCATGGCTAAGTAGGGAATTGAACCCTGGTCTCCAGGTTTATAGTCCAATGCTCAAACCACTACACCATGCTGTCCCAAAGTATTGTTGTTGTTGTTGTTTTGTCTTCAAGTCCTGTCTGACTTATGATAACCCTTAGGCAAAACTATCATGGAGTTTTCTGGGACTGAGACTGTGTGGTACACCCAAGGTCACCCAGTGGGTTTCCATGGCCAAGCATGGAATTGAACCCTGATCTTCAGGGTCATAGTTCAATGCTCAGACTACACCATGCTGGATCCCTCACATTTAGAGCAGGCTTGAATGAAATCCATGACGTAAGTTAGAATCAATTGAATCATAGAATTGGAAGGAATCATAAAGACTATTTAGTTCAGCCCTCTACCAGATATACAAGTAAAGCAACCCCCAAAATGCCTATCTAACCTCCAAAGGAGAAGATTCCAGCAACAATTGAAGCTGATGAGAAAGGAGGAAAGTGAAAGGAGGAGAGAGAAACTGGCACATTTTAATGAAGTTGAAAAAGTGCGATGACAGTGCAATAATCGAGAATTCCTTATCAAATGGAGACATTGGGAAGATTTGTAGTCATGACTAACATAATTCAGTGAATTTAGTCAGGTTAGGACTAACTCTACAATTATTTAAGTACTCAACTGACTTTTTGGTTTGGTTTGTTTTAGAAAGAAACTTTTCTTGTTATTAGTGTCTACTGGGCCATAGTATTGCATGCAGTGTTGCGGAATATTGCCATGTTGGCAATCAACATGGCCACAAATTTATTTGGCTACAGTTGCTACAGGTTTGGCATGCACATAGGTCCAGATCCAAGCACCAATCAACCCACATTTTGACCAATGAACCCACTCCCTGGCCTGCAGCTGGAATCCTCCAAATGACAGGTGTGGGCTCCACCTGGGTGATTCCCCAGTGTTGTGCCCCTTGCCACCAGGAAGTGCAGGAAACATGCGCACATCCCAAGCTATGTACATCCACTTCCACCTGTGTACCCCCTAGGTCCCTTAAGGGGACTCACTTTTGGACCAATGCCAGGTGAGCACTGGTTACTGATGTCCCAGATCCCGGACTCATGCCAATCACCTACAAGCTGTGATAATTACAGAACAAAGCATAGTCCAGGCAAAAAGACTAGAGTACAGGATGTGTGGGTGGAATGAAGTTCTCAAAGAAGTGAGCTCTTGTCCAAAAGCACCAACTTATCTACTAGGAAACCTAGTACTCAGGCCAGCACTCAGGCCAGGATTCTGTCAGCCAATGGATTCAAACCATGGTGGAGCTGTGGTTTGACTTCATTGGCTATCTCCCAGAATTCCTCACAGGGCTGTAGGGGGCCACACAGCCCACTGGCAGGAAGAAACTGGTGACTCCACAAGATGTCAGAGCCACCCCTCCACTGCTATCCCAGTGCCACAAATGAGCCACATGGTAAGTTGCACCACTCTTTTCTTTTCTTTGAAGGATCCAAAGCATTTTAAAGTTCAAAGTGGGAAGAACCGTATACAGTGCTATTTAAAGACCTAAATATATTGACTCTCACTCAAAGAAATTCAAGAAATTCATGTTAATCTAACATATCCTCTAACAAAAAACAAACTGTACACCAAAGAGAAAGGGATTCAAAATATCACATGATTGGATCAAATTGACATATTTATGGTTAATTTACATACATCATATAGACTGATACTTTGTTGATAGAAAGGGGATGTAAGAGACATAAACGGAGCAGACACAGAGCTCTGTACAGATTTAAGAAGGTATTACATGTCTTTCGTATTCTAGCAACTTACTGTTAGAAAAGTAGAGCCAACACACTGACAGCCCAGGGTATAACTGCTCACGTGCTTAAATCCCAGTCATTACAATGAAGCTTCAGCACGTATAAGGTCTGCTGAATCATGCCATTTGAATCAATCTAAATAGACGATACTATTGATATAATTGTGACCCTTTTTTCACAGCACTCTTAAGATTTTTTGGAGTTCTGAATATTTTGTGGCTTTGAAAGTCACAAGATAATTTCTAATTGTAATCCAGACAAACCACTAAAATAAACAAATATATATTTCAAATGGGTGAAATGCTTGGCTTAGCTGTTAATTTATAGCGGATTGATGATATACATGTTAGAAACTTTTACAATTGCACAGATCATATATATGAACCTTATTTAATTAAGGGGAAAATTAGAAAGCTTTGTTGCATCTGTAAAACCTCTTGCGTATCTTATTCTGAACTACACCAAGAAAATGGAACTTATATGTATACAGCATACACATTATAATCTCCTCAAAGGCAAAGTTTTGCCAAGACAAGAAGAGATATTTCTCTTGTTTTTGTACTGCAGGTTATTTTCTTTAAAGTGACAACACACACTTTTAAAAGGTGATCCAATAGGTCATGTCGGAGGTAAGTATACTTTTTCCTCTGTTGGAGGGATTGTGATGAGCATGCTGTGCACATCCCAAGCTATGGACAAGGGATTCTGCACTCTGTACTCTATGGACAGAGGATTCTGTACTCTGCATTCTATGAACAAGGAATTCTGTACAGGAAGTCATTTCCATTTAAATTATGGTGGAGGACATAGAACCTGTGGGCCATCTGTAGCCTCACAGCCATTTTTGAAGTCTGCAGGCTCTCATATAGTTAATGTTCTGGGTTTCAAAATGGTTTTGTTTTATTCCCAAGATGGCCAAGAGTACTCCACCATGCTTCTGATGGTACTACTAGTAATTTTGTTACATTGGAGGGGGGATTTAGGATGGTATTGTCAACTTTCTTAGGCCCTGACAGGGCTTCCTTCCAAACAGGAAATAAACTCCATTTTTCAAGTAAGGCCTGCCCAGACCTGGAACAAGTGAGAGGGTACAGAAAGCCACTGGATGCAACAAAATGGCCAACATCTGGTCCCATAAGTTTTGGGAAATACTCTTGCCCAATCTGTTGCACTACTGGGGTGAAACACAAAGTCGAACCACACCCTCCATTTCAAAGATGAAAACTGGGACATATGTGGTCAAGATGGCAAAAGTTATTAATGAGGAAGAGCGCACATGCTTGGAGAGGCAGCAGCTGTTTACGTTTTTTGAGCCTAAGGGGAACAGCAAGATTTCATCATCTGCCTTCTCCCCTTGTTGAGTTCATTGAGTGGAAACTATTTTTGTACTTTGAACTCAGTTTGCAGTTTGCAACTGAAATAAGCTGAAGCTAGATGGGGAAAGTGGGAGGAGGAGGGAGAACCTGAGAATTTTTAAAACAACTGAAAAAGTGGGACAACAGAGGCTGAATTGGGGTTTCCTCCCCAAATCAGGACACTTGGAGAGTATGCCTTAACACTCAATTTTTGGGATATGCAAGATGAAGATGGAGATGGAGCCCTCCAGGTTCCCACATGGAATGAATTCTGGTAGTTGTTAGTCCTGTTCAGGCAAACAGGATTGACAAGGCAAACAATTACGTTAAAGAAGGCGATCTGAAGAACCAATCTCCGTACATTTCCTCTGCTTCTCCGACAAATCAAAGTGCCATTTTAGCGGCGGTAAATTGTTTCAGTCTTGTTGACATGTGCCTGAGATGGCAGCCTGTTCTCTGGGGGCTATGAACATATTTTGTGGATAGCCCTTTCCCTCATTCTGCTTCAGATTTTGAAGTTTTATTCCAATGAAATTTCTGAAGCACCATAGGATTGTAACTGCTTCACAGCACAATTGTTTTCCGAGGCTGAAGATTCTTAAAATGATGTCTTCAGAGGGTAATCAAAAGCAGCTGATAATCTTTGTAATATCTGAAACACATTTCCACCATAGCATTTGAAAACATGAGAAAATACAAGTTTTGATGACACTACTAGGAGAGCGACAAACTCCCCAGTGGTGGCGACCTTTAAAATTTGAACTCCAGGTTTCAAATGGGACATTTGGTTCCTGGACTCTGATATCTATGAAGCACAATTTTATCCATGAGGGAAAGGACTTCACATAGAACAGAATATATTAGCTGTCATCTCACACATGGGTGCAATAGAAAAACAGATCCCTTTGAAATGAAAAGATCTTTGCATATTTCTGTACTGGCTAGCACTGTCACTATCATTTAAAAATATTTATAAATAAATATGCTTTTCCCAGTAAAAATAAATTGAACAATGGTTTAGAAAACCAGTAGGTATAACATTTGAGGTTACGCAAAATGTTGGTTATTAGAAGGAAGTAAGATTGGATAAGCTGAGCTCATAGTTAATAGTCCCTAGTACTTAGATATAAAGTAAATAATTTACAGAAATGAACCTATTAAATTTACAGGCAGAGAGCAAGATGCTGTTGAATTTTTCTATATGACTGGTACAAGCCAAGCCTATCCTGTTACCATCATCCTGATGCAACCAACACCAGGACAAGTAGCTTATTGAAGAGGAGACTTGGAAGGTGCAGGTAGTTGAACACTTCAAGGAAGAGGCACAGGAAGCCATCAAACTTTCAAAAGTGATCCAGAGCACATGGAATGCTCCACTGATCATTTCCAGTATGGCAGGGACTGAGGAGTACATGGCAGAACATTATTAGACTGATGTCTTGGATGAGTTCTACTCTCCTTTTCACACAGAAGGAACAGAAACAAAATATTTTAAAATATTTTAAAATGAACAATGTAAGGACAATGTTCATGTACTTATTCATACGGGTATAATCACAGGGTTTCCAAATTATTTAAAGTGGCATAGGAAAGTTTATTTTCCTTATTTGCTAATTTCAAAGTGCATAAATGTCTTTATAGATTGTAAGTAATTCAAAGTTAAGACCAGAATAAACTATTGTCTTGTTGATATGGCTAGCTGGATCCTATGAGTATCCACTTTTTTGATTCCATCCACTGATTTTCAGTGTTAGACAACATACCACATAGAGATGCCCAGATTCATAATGTGAAACTTCTGATTCTGAGCTTATTATTCTTTAATTTCCAATCGCATAACTCCTACAGTGGGTGAACAGGTTGTTAATGAAAAAAAGAAAGAGTTGAAAACCAGAGTATCATTTTTAGAAAGGCCAATTCTTTGTTTCAGGATCCTCGCTGTGAAAAACAGTTTGCAGTACTAAAGACAGAACCTGATTAATTTTTCATTGTTTGAAATACTTCTATTGGTATTCATGCCAAGTGCTACTATAAAGGGACAGATGTGCACATGCATTTAAAGAAACATAATTCTCTTTCTTATGGGGTGAATTCATCAGGATAGGGACAGTCAGGTGGTCAAGTGGTAAATTGTAATCGTGCTATTGCTATGTTTGTTTCTTTAGAATTAGATCACCTTCCAGCCCCATCATACTCATCCTGGCTATGTGAACTGGCACAGTGGAAGACTGGCCATGGCAAATGTGGAAATTCACATGCTTTGAGAAACCTAGCCACATGACAGTTTACCACTTGAGCACTGTACTTCTGGAAGAGAAAGAATACGATAAGGAGGCATGAGAGAAGAAAGAGAAGGAAACCATAAAAAACGAGTAAGCTGCATCTGTATCCAAGCCCATGCCTCTCAAGACTTAGAAGCATATCAAAGAAAAATGTATTTTTTCATTCCGTTAACTAAAAAGGTAAGTTTAGTCAAAAACAAGGTTAGTGAGGAAAGCATGACTCCTATAAAATGATAGGAACATGATATAATATTGTTGAAGCGGGAGAAGATGCGTTATAAAGAAGTAAACATCACTTATCTTGGATGCATAATCCCCTTCTATTTTTAAAAAAGTGATTTAGAAAGAAGGCTGCAGGTGAGAGAAGAGTTTTCCTGCCTAGTATTTGATTTTCCATTTTTTAAAATGCTTCCAGTATAACATTTTACCAAGTTTGATACCTGATTAGTCATTCTTCTAGAGAGGCATAAAAACGGCTTTGAAAACATGTTTTCATCTTTTTCAGCCTGTCCTTGTTCAGCCTGTCGGTTCATGCAGTGCCTCTTTAATCACCCAATGATCCTGTAACATAATCAGACCTGACCACATTTCAGTCGATCTGCCCTTGCCTGTATTTGTAAACATTCAGGGATGATTTCAAGTATTCTTTCAAATCAAATGTAACATTCAGAGATGAGTCACCACTACTAGCTAATGCTGTCAAACTGTGTTTTCCCTCTTGGAGTTAATGCTTTACTTAAAAAGGCTTCTAGGCTGGACAAATGAGTGGCAGTTACTTGCAAAACAGGTCCAGTCCACTCAACAGAAAAGAGATTGAATTCTATTTTCCAGGAATATGCCCTGTTCTGTACATTTTGTATAACTTGCCAGAGAGGTCCAAGAACATAAACGTGACTCAGTCCAATATATGCTAGAAGATGTTCAGTATTCTAGGTTTAGGTAGTCCCAACATTCTTCCGTAATAAAAGTGAGAAGTATTGGAGAGTGGTGGACTGGAGAGTACTACCAAATTGTCCCTGGCTCATTTTACATTCCTGCATCAATGCGCTCTTTACCTTATATATTATTCACATTGAACTCCATTCCATTCACTGCTTATAACTCATTCCCAAGAGAAATAGAAAAAAGCTAACATCAATGCAGAAAAAAATGAAGGAAAATATTAAAATGCTAGTAGAAACAAAGTATTATGTCAACATATATTATGTACCAAAACCAACACAACAGCATCAATAAACTTGTTAAACAAATTAGTTTGATAAACCTACCAATCAGAATTACCACAAATACATTACACCATAAATATCAGTCCTTCAAAATAATTAACTCAGTGAATGAATTCATGCATATCCCAGAACTACGGGAATCAACAATGACCACAGAATATGAGTGGACCTTTTTCAGTTTTTGAAACACAACGTTTTTCAATGGAATCCACTCATGTAAACTTCCAGTACTCAAATGCAGCTAACTCAATGATACTGTACACACACATCTCTGAACAAGTTGTAGTATAAAACTTTCTTCAAATTGCAGGAGGAGTGTGATGTGCCAGATTTAAGGACTGGTACTGAATACCCTAAAGGCATTAGATCTTGTTTGATTTGGGAAACTAAGCAGCATCAGCCCTGGTTAGTACTTGGATGGGAGACCACTAATGAATACCAGGAACTGAAGGCAATATTTTGGAGTAACTGGCAAAACCACCTCAGAGTATTCCTTGCCTAAGAAAACCCTATGAAATTCATGGGATGACCATAACTCAAAAGGTGACTTGTACACAAACGCACATTTATGCACACACGGTGATTATCTATATTTATAGTGATATTCTGGACAATATGAAAAGTTTCTTGATATTGTGGTCGAGACTCTGACAGTATAATCGTATGAATGTCTATTTTTGAATAATGCCTCCTGAGTTCAGTAAGGTAACTCTAAGACTGACTAAATCTGGATTGAATCCAATGACTCCTGCCAATGTACATTTGAAAGTTCTATTTGTTCTTATTAAGGAAACTTTTTTTTCTGAGAAAGTGTATTGCAGACCCCAATATACTTATGAACAAAGTTGTCAACTTTGTCAGGTACAAGAATTCATAGACACAGTCCTTCCCTAAGTTGCTCCTAGTTAAACCTACATTTTTATACATTGCTTTTATGGTTTCACAGTGAGCAAGTTATCCATTACACCTGACATTTGCTAATGGAAAAATTACCAAGTTGATATTATTCACCATTGGTTTCAGAATCATTAGCAAAACTAGCACAATTAGTGCAAGCAACATAATGATCTAGTGTTTTAATTCTAGTCTAAAGATCCTAATAAGTTGTGCAATGTCTTGTGAAATGGCTTGCAAAATACCTTGTAAATCAGCTTCTGAAATGGACTACAGAATGGCTTGCGCTAGTACAACCAAAGTGTTGGACTTGTGCAAGGATGAAAACGTTATTCTCACAATTGTTTGCAGCATATTGCCAATGAAATACTATTGAATACTATTTTATATTTCTACCTTTACACACACTCTAGTAAAATGCAGCATAGTGGGACCCTTGTCTAACACAAAGTAGTAAGCGGCATTGCAGCTTTTCATACTGATCTATGATATATATGAGAAAGTCAGGCAAATTTTGACCATTCTTACATTTTAAAGCAACTTCATTCTGTCACACGTCTTTACCATAGTTTTGTAGTACTTTTTCTTACCTTTTCTCTATTATCAATTCAAGGTGATAGCTAAGGAAGGGCAACAATACTTAATTATTCTAAAACAAGCAGTCAATTATAGGAGATGTTAAAAAAAAAAGAGTTATCACAGGAACATTTTAATTTTCTTGTTTCTGCTTGCTTTGTTTAGGCCTGCTGATTAGATTTTCTTAGCTTAGTTGCAGAGTAATCAGTATCTGCAAATAGTTGATGGTCTCTTCCTGAGCCTGATTGCAGCAAACATGAATTATGTGATGATTTAAGATGAAATGTGACACATGTGGAACTGGAGGATGGATTACAGAATGATTTTGTCTTTGACCTATTGGTAAAAATGTTGAGTGAAATAAGGCTAACGGTGATCAATAATTTTCAATGTTTTATGAGTATGCTCTATTCTAAATACATATCAATAATAATGAGAGGTTTCATTGTCTGGGTTGGATCCAGACATTAAAATCAATGAAATTTAAGTTAGTCATGACTAGTATGTTCCATTGATTTCAAAAGGTCTATCCTAAGCAAGACTTAAACTGGATCTAAACCATTTGATTTTTTTTTTTACATAGAATTTCTACATAGAATTTTCCAATTCCTTGATATTACATCATGATACACATCTGAAAACCAAGAGATGGTGTATGACTTTGCTTGGGGAATATCCCTTGGAAAGGTCATAATCCATAATAGTCTATGCTCTGGATCTGTGTTTTGTATCCTGGTAGTACCAGCAAGTACTGGATGTTACCATCCAATACAGAGGCAACATATATATATGTAAAGTACCTTTAAATGTATTGATTTTGTAATGGCTTTGGAGAGCATGTATAAAAGTGATACAAGTAGAGATGGCCTATTTTAGTTCCACTGAATTTAACTCAGCTTTTATTCAGATCCCATGAAAATGCAATGTATTATTTATGTGGTATCTGTATGTATGAAGACACTCTCTTTTTCATCTCCAGGAAGGTGCTTTTTTTCCTACCCTGCGCCCTGCAGTCATTCTGTTTTCCTGACATTCTTCTTCCCCTGGACATTCTCACCCAACAGGAGTAATTCTGTGCAGGAGTGTTTGGCTTCCAGTCCTGGAAAGAACTGTTGGAGAAATTACCATTTGGCCACCAGCTGCCAAATATGGGAGCAGAATGGCTCTGGTACAAACATGCAACTGTTAACTTGGGTAAGAGTGGCCAATAGGGGGAGCAAGATCTTTGTACACTTTATGTTCCAGAATTCTTCATTGGGAATGGTTCATTTTCTTATTAAAAATGGAGAACTCCTGGACACTGTTTTCCTTCTCAAATCTTACTGATGATCAGTCTTTCCCACACCTACAGTTTGCTAAAAAGCAATCTCCCTTTTGTAAAGTCGAAGGCTTTCATGGCCAGAATCCATAGGTTGTTGTGGGTTTTCCAGGTTTTGAGGCTGTGTTTTATTAGTATTTTCTCCTGATGTTTTGCCTGCATCTGCGGCTGGCATCTTCAGAGGATATGGTGGCATGGAAATGAAACAGAGTATATATACTTGTGTAGTCCCCTGGCTGGGAGGGAGAAATTTGCGTGTGTTACGGTTGGCATATTGTTAAATGGGATATCCCCCACGGTTGTATTATTAGTCAGGGAATATGCACAACAGTGCATTAAGTACATTAGCAGCTCATTGTGTTGTTCCCTGTAGAGGGACCTCTAGAGTCTGAGTGGTGTTCATTGGCATGTTTTTGAGTCTTGATTTTAGTGTTCTTCAGTACTGGTAGCCAAATTTTATTTGTTTACTTTCCGAGTTTCTTCTTTCCTGTTGAAATTGTCCATGTGTTTATGGACTTCGATGGCCTCTCTGTGCAGTCTGACATAGTAGTTGTCAGAATGATCCAGAATTTCTGTGCTTTCAAAAAGCAATTTCTCTTTTATTTTTCCATCCTTTAAAAGAATAGAATTTGACTGATTCTAACCTTCCACTCCAAGTGTTTTAGAGATAAAGAGCCAAGCGCTTTCTTTCCAGGGGTTTGGCAAATTTCTCCTTTGCCTATGGACAATGGAATGGAGCTTGCTTCTGAGATTGTGAGAGAGATCTAAATTTGCTCTGGAATTCAGAATGTGGAAAATTTGTCATCACCTGTGTTTGAGAAGAATCTCATGTAAAAGGAAAGAATCAGAGGCTTCAAAATAGATAAAGATTTGCTCAGGATATCAGCACACACAAACAATCTTATTACTTAGTCCTATAACCCAATCCTTTACTCCTGACTAGAGCTTGGATGGGGCATTTAGTTGTTCCATGAGTGTTTGAAATGCAACTAACGTATTTCAGTTAGTGGCCAGGTTAAAAGACCAGCAAAAATAGAGAAGAATAATTAACTGCTAATTTCATTAATTTTTTAAACAGGAGAAAAATCTGTGCTTAACAGAACTCCACAAACATACAGTTGAGTTTTATCTCTTGGCTGAGAAACCCCATTTGTACTGAATTATTCTGTGATTTATATTTTCTATTTCACCAGGTCATGAAAGATTCAGTAGATAGCAGAATAAATTGTTTAAATATGCAAATCTTCAGGGCATTTGGTAATATTTCTCCAGGGATTCCATCCCAATGCTTCTTGTCTGATTGCTTAAAAGAACATGAATCAAAAGAGGAGGTATATTGCCTTTTAATTTACTCCCTGTTTATTTTAGCAGCAGTTAATGCATACAGTGTACTCTCATTTTCTTCTCAGAGATCCTTCGCAACATGTCAAAGAAGGGAAAATAAGATCATTCCATCATGAGTTTACAAGAATAGTAGATACATTAATATAATTATTTGTGGCTTGATTTACCACATGCATGGGAAGCTTCCAGTTTCACTTAAGTCAATGGGCTTTGCAAACATGCAGTATTGTAGAAAAAAATGAATCATACCACATGGTGTTTGACAAAGTAAACACTATTAAACCCCATAACTTTGCAATTAATTGACTGTAGCACATGCATGTTACAAGTGATAAGGAACTCTGTTACTGCTTTCATATGAAAATGCACCCATATTACATGTATGGTAGAAGAAAGGATACAACTGAAATACATCTGTTGAGTATATGACATTAGTAGAAATTACACAATACACATATAAAACCTGGGCAACCAAAATAATGGTAGTAATAGTTTCTGGTGCTCTGTGTGTTTATAAAACACATTTCACCATTTTATCTGATTGGGTACTTTATGCCGAACTAATTACCATTTTACAATTTATTCTATAAACAGCTGTTTCCTGAAAAAAAAACAAGTAGCAGTGGGGTGTGATAGTTACAGCATGGGAGTAGAACAATTTGGGTCAAATTTGTCCAGTGAGAAATTTCCTGGGAGGTGTAGAGAAATGGAAAAAAAAAACCTTCCCAAATTCTGGACTTGATTTTGTTTACAGATTTGCACCAGAGGGAAGTAAAAAAGTTTTGTGCTGAGCTTTGAAAGTTGCTTTTAAGAAGAACGCAAATAATAGCATGCTGAAGCCATCCAAAAGTGAGTAGATCTCTCAGCTGCAGCCATCCATGTTTTTTGGGAAATGAAGATCCTGGATGTTTTTTTCACCTGAGCTTGTATTGGTAGATATAATCTGATACCAGCACACCTAGCAGTGACTTATTTAGTCTACTAACTTTGGCCAAATTGTTTGATTTTCTTGCTTCCCCAACTCTATTTTTGGTATCTATCCTGACAAAGATATTTTGAGAACTTTAAAGTTTCCATGATTTGGGCTAATTTGTTTGGTCATAATAGAAACTTTACTTACTTGTAGATTTTGGTTTGGTTTGATTGTGTTCTTCTGGACAAAAACAGATAGCTTTTTTTTTTTTTTTAAGTATTAGCTTTATCTAGATTGTGACCACAGAATAATCTGTAGTCATGTACGGTCATACAACTAAGGCTGAGCTCCCGTGATGTACTGGAGATACACTGAAACATTGTGTTGCAGGTCTCATAAATTTGTCAGGTATCTTTTAATAGGAAGCTTATGATTTCAAGCTGAAGTTCATCTGTTTAATTTCACAAATCTACATTATAGACGAACTCTGAAGTATAATTTCTACTATGTGTGGTTTTGCTTCAACTGCTGTAGGTCAATTACACTGATAGTAGTTCAAGTTTACTGTTTAAGGGAAGTGAGTAGGTATTTATAATGAGATGCTAAGAATTTTAGCTTCAGGCTTCAGCAACTGAATACAGAAAGAAAACAGCTTCTGTTAAAATGCCTCTGCAGTCACTAAAGCAGTCACTACAAGTTGGCATTGATTTTGTGTCCTTGTGAATAAACACAAAAGTATTTTTCAGAATGTCACAAAGCCTTTCTTTAAGGTTGAGTTGAAGCATCTCAGAATTTCTTCTTATGACAATTTTTTTGACAATAGCAACTTAGAATATACAAATGTTTTGAAGTTCTGATGGGATAATCCAGCTGTTCAAAAGCAACCTCTATAAGGTTGTATAAAGAGAATTGTTGTATAAAGAGAATACAACAGAGTGGGATGTGCAAACAGCTGGATGGAAGAAAGGTTGAAATTACTCAGAATTATCATGTGAACAGTAATAGTAGAGTTTGGGTGTAATGAGACCAGATGACAAATAAAGATATCTCTTTTCATATTTTGGACAAATGCAAGACACATACATGTATTACAATATTCTAAAACAGTATTCTCCTATTATCATGTCTTATCTACTGGATCGTCAAGTACCACTCACCCTCTTACAAAACTAAAAGCCAAAAGTGCTCATGAACTTACTGCTTTTGCTTAGGCATCATGGCCAGTGTAATGTCTAAATACCATAATAAATAGTAATGCAAGACAATCCTATGTATCTTCGTTCACAGTATTCAGTAGGGCTCCTTCACAGGTGCACAGAACAGTACCCTTAACCAGAAACATTAAATTACAAAATCCAAAGTACATGTTGCGGTGACACCTTCATTAGGCAAACAAGAAGTGCAAAATATGCACCAGCTTTTGACTCTGGGAAAAATTGCAAAAACCAAAACAATAATCATGTAAAGATGGTAAAGTCACAGGTCTTCATTTTGCTTGAAGTGTTTGCTTAAGGTGGTTTTGATGCCTTGCCTTCTCAAGGCCAGGAGGTAACTGGGAACAAAGGTAGTAAACAAAATGCAATGAAAATATCCTTCCCAATTGGCAGCAACAAAAAAACCCCTTTTGAGAACTGGGTGGGTTTCTGGTTTGATGATTTATAATATCACAATGAAGCTGACAGAGCAAGTGCAGTAATTTAGCACCAGTGCAATAACACAAACTCAGATTAAGTGAACCTCTTTGGAGATGCATTATATCTTTTGCTTCTTTAGTCTTCAGACTTGCTGCACACATTGCTCAGCGGTCACATTTGCAGTCTGGTATGGTGTAATCTTCTGTTCAATAATCTTAGCATCATGATTGGCTATAGGCCCTTGCAAATTTTGATCATGTGTTTGGAGATAAGCCAGTGTTACAGCCCTGGCTAGTCCGAACTTTGGGGATATTAAAAGATATCCTTTTGATATCATAATTCGGCTTCACTTTTCTATTCCCCTCCACGTGCTTGCGAGGCCACCGGACAAGCACGCCACCAAGCTCAGCCGTTAATTGCTGTAATAGTCAAACAACAATACAGGCAGGCCAGGAATAGCTGACTCGCTACTTTAGGAGACCTCCAGGCAAGTACTCTAATTAGGTATGCACGCAACTTACAATAGAGCCTCTGCCCTGCGCTGGCAGCTTGATGGGTAAGCTATACAATACCCAAGTATTCTGCGTTTGCATACTGGCTACTCTATTGAGAACTGCTACGATAACTCAATCATTCAGATTCTGACCTTTCGGAGGCTTTGTCTCCAACTCCAAATCTATTGTTTTCCCCCAAGTACGGCATAGCCTGCAGTCACATTCTCCTTATAAAAACCCTTGATTCTGAGACCTTCCTCGGATTGCTCCCGCGTTTCATCGCGCCTTGCTGCCGCTTTGCTTGGCGAGCCTCCCCTCAGCTCCACGTGCTGAGCAGTATCGCACCCCAGCCTTGCTCTCTATTTTCTGGGCTTCAGGACAGGTGAAGTATCACCCAAACCAGCAATCCCTCTACAAATCCCGCTATACCACTCCAACCTTTATTTTCTTTAGTTATCTTGTATGAGTGTGTTGCATACACTGTTTTGCTTGTGTTTAATAAAACAGCATTTATTGTTTCAACTTCTGTGTGCTCCTTGACTTGGCCTGACCCTGTATACATAGGGTTCAAGATCTCACTACGTTACCCTGCCTCTCGTAACGCTAAGCAGTGCTCTGAGTTAATTTTCCCCACCTTTAGTTGAGCACATTTTGGTGTCCCTCCTGGGACCCCCGGTATACAGGGTAACACCAGCTTCAAATGTTATGGAGGTTGAGTCTGTGCGTGTGTTCAATTCATACTCTGTATGGAAGGCATAATGCAGTCTTTACCTACCCACTTTTCATGTCTGAGCACATCCAATCCATTACTCCTAGCCTTGATGATTCAAAGTGAATTTGTATTATTAAGTATTTGGTACAAAAAGAGTTTACTGTCCATCTCAATAGTAAAAGGCTGCCTATTTTCATGTGACAGCAATCCCGTGGAAACACTACCATATTTCCAACTGCTATTTCCTTTTCCTTTGAGTTTTTTAAAACAAAGACCTGTTGGAACTCTTTGCTAGTTCTCTACATGATCTACTTGCGTTGCCACTGTTTCACTGTGGAAGATACATCAAAGACAAGTCTGCTAAAATAAATATGAAAAGGAAGTAGTCCACTACAACCTCCCAAAGACTAGCACTCCTCTTTTTTTTTTTTTTTGAGCAGCAGCATGAGATTCCTAACTGCCATCAAGCAGATTTCCAGTGGCCCAGCCGTCTTCTGTTGTCTCTTATGATCCCTGATGATGAGGGAACACAAGTCAGAGGAAAAGTAGTCCTTACACTTTGCCTTAATCTGTAAAACCTGTCATTCTGTCTGAGTAAAAGGCATGACTTTCCAAAGGGCTGAATAAGGCAGCTGAGAGATCTTGCTCATATATGATAGAAAAACAACATAAATCACAGGCCAACCATCTTAAGTGTTCTCTCACTTAAAATTGTATAACCAAAAGCTTACAGGATTGATTAAAAACTCTGGTACATAGTTCAGAATATTCCAGGTTGTAAGGAAAAAACACAAATATCTTTCAACAAGGCCAGAAATATCAGAGATGTTGTGGTGAATGCTAATCAAGGAACACTCCCAAAAAACATCCATAAACACTCTGCTGGATGCAACAAGACCCACAGGTCACTACCACTGTGATCACTGCATATATTGTAAAATGGCTGAATTTAAAAATCACGTTGATGAACAGAAATATATTTTGACCAACTTCAGCACCTGTAACAGCAGTTTTGTGATATATGGTGTTCAGTGCAAATAAAAAAAGTGGGAAAAACATCACGATCTCTAAAAAAATTATAGGTTCAATAAACGCATCTGTCTAATAGAAGAAGTGTGTGGGGGGGGAGCTCCTTTGGTAAGTCATTTTGTCAAATTTCAGCACTCTGCCACATACATAAAGTTTGGGGTATTAGGAAATACAAATTGTTAGGCTTGAAATTTGGGGCTCTACTATTTGCTATAGAATTGATGTATTAATTGGCATTTTAGACAATTGTGGCTTATCAAATGACCTTTGCCTTTCACTTGTTTATTATGCTTAGCTCCTGTTTATAGTTAACATGTACCAAAAAGGAATGCTGTATTGTATCACTGATGTCTTTGGAAATGTTCAGGTGGGAATTTCACTGTACAAGCTGTACAATTTCACATTTTCACTGTACAAGTGGTAACTCTGCTGATGCATGATCTTTTTCTGATGCAAGCATAAAAAATGGTATAAGAAAGGAAACGTGGATGAACAAACCATCCTTCTGGGATCATCACTTTTGGTGATTACTAGTGGGATCCTCTGATCAAAGTACTTGTGCATGTGCGCTCTCTCTCTCTCTCTCATCTACCTTCCTATCTTGTGTTTGGGGGTTCATATCAACTCCGTGTTCCACTGGGGATACGGTGGAGGTGTGATTAATTTATCCACCCTAACAGTATAATAATAATGGAAAAACTCTGTTAAGAAAAGAAGCAGAGTGGAACTTAAAACTGAAATTTTTGGTCCTAGTGGGTCTTAATGAAGATCTGGATTTTTTCTGTCTATTATAAGGGCCCCATAAAAACCTACATGCCTTTTCAGCTTAATTTCATCAGATGTCCTTGAAAGTTGTCTCACCACAGTCTTTCTGCTCTCCCCTTTCTTCTGATCATCAGCCGAAATTTGTAAATAAGAATTGGAAGCCTTACCTCCCTTTTATTGTTTAATAGTCCAGTTTATGAGATATTTTTGCCAGCTCCAGAAATTTCTGCTGTTGATATATTGAATGGTATGGAAATTTTATTTTTAATACTATGTAAAATTAATGTGACTTTTTGGGTTAATTTTATATGATGTAACTTGAATTATGTGTTGTCTTCTTCTAAATTCAGAATCTTTATTTATTATTGTTATTTGTGTTTGTCTCTCTTGTAGCTCCTGAAGAAGGCCTTTCAGTTCAATGTGTAGGCTGAACTGTGTTAGGCTTTTTACAAAATAGAAAATTCACCAATGCATTTTAAAGAATAAAATATAGACCATCAATAAGCATGTGGAGACTTATCTCCTCCTTTTCTTGCAAATTTTTGTACAGTCTTTGATTCTGCTCTGTTCTTTACTTTTATATTCCATGATATCTGTTTCCGGAGTGTGATCCTGGACTCCAACACAGAATGTTTCAATTTATTCTTCTATTGGTTCTTTAGCTGGAACATAAGTTTGGATTACGGTGATATGGATGGGCTTTACCTGAAGTCTTGTTCATATGATTTGGTCAGACTTTTCATTATATCCTTTGCTTTTGCTACATCTATCCTCACTATTAATGCTACCCCATTTCTCCTTAGATTTTCATTTGCTGAGTAAAACCTTCTGCCAGTGTCATCTTCTCTCTCTGCTACTGCTGCTGCCCAGTAACTGTTTGGCATATTCAGCCCAGCTCCTTTGCAAAAGACTGTCTGACATGGGAGACCCAACTAGCAACACTGCTACTATCAACATAACCTCTTTCCTCACAGGAGCACAATCCCACCACCCTGGAAAGGTAGTCCATGTGAATTCTTAAGAAAAGCATTACACTAATTATCTTTTTAAAGTACTTGCAAGAGCAGGAAAGTCACCATGTATCACATTCTCCATGGTGCCTTCTCTCGTTATCTGACATCTTTTTGGAATACCTTTATTTGACAATAAGTGAAGTAAAATTTGGTGCTGGAAGAGAGCCATAGATACTGTGGACCTTTAAAAAAGACAAATGCATCTGACAGCAAATCAACCCAGAACTCTTCTCTAGAAGCCAACATGACTGAATGGAGGCTATCGTACTCTGGACATATCATGAGATGATGTGATTCAATTTTGTTTTTAATCTATAAGAAATCATCGTTGTCACCCATTATTTATATCAATAACTCTTTAATGACATGTTGCCAGTACAAGATCAATGGAAATACACGATACATTTGACTAGGGATGAACTAATCTATTTGCTTTTTTTCTCTATTAGTTCCACTTGTTCATTCATAAGTCTACCTTGTCTGTTTCTTCATTCATCTCCATAGTGAGGAGAAAACACAAATATTCATTTGCATTTTCCCAGCAAATATGCCTGTTATGTACATTTTAAAATTTAAAAGCTGCCGTGGGTCCAAGTATTGGGAAATGAGGGGATAGTAATATAAATATAGTGATGATGATGATGATGATGATGATGATAGCCTGAGCATAAATCTGACAAAGTTGTTGACAATGGTGATATAAAAATCCCATGGGACTTTAAGATTCAGACTGATAAACAGTTAGAACATGATATGTCAGACATAACCATGGTTGAGAAAAAGAAAGCATGGATTATAGATGTAGCAAACCTGGAGGACAGCAGAATCAAAGACATAGAGGGAGAAAAGTCTATGAACTATTGAGACCTAGAAATTGAGATTTATGACTTCTGGGCAAAAACAACAACTGAGATTCCAAGAATGATAGGTATGCGGTGAGCAGTTTCAAATGGACTGACAAAATATCTGAATGAAATTGTCATAGGTAGGATCACAATAGTGCAATTACAGAACATGACATGCTTCATATGCCTCATATCTGACAGCATTTCACTGATTCCTAGATTCTTGGATAGATTCTGAATCCTTGATGTTTGAAGCTTGCTAGACTGTATAATCAATGATAATAATAGTATTTTGAAAGCCAAAAACCGCTTTAGGAAACTGCAGAATTGGAAGGATAACTCTGTTTTGATCCACACGTTAGTTTTGGAGCAATGGATAATTTTGGTTTCCAAATATATACTCAATGACACTGTAAATTTCCCTAATTTTGACAATGTTCTTTCCTGTCAAGTAGCAAGAATGACTGAAGACTCTGGACATTTTCTACATGTTATATGTAAAAGTTCATCCAGATTGATTAAAAAGACCAGAAAATCACAGGTTTTGTTCGTGTTCTTTCCAACTTTATTTTGGAGATCCACACATGTTTTGTTGATCCAAGAATATTTTCTGTCATCTCCCAGTGTCAACCCCAACTCAGTTTATTTCAACCCAGTATAAAATTGGAAAGAACAGGAACAAAATCTGGGATCTTTTCAATCAGTTTAGGTATGCCCTCAAGAACTTTTTTTTGGCCTTCACTGAGCAACAAAAAAATACACATACATTAGCCTAAATCCAATTGAAACTTCTAACTATAGTGGAACCACTGAATCAATGAAGCTTACATTCATGTTGACTTATTAATTTCTCATTGCATCAACGGGTCTACCCTAGTCGGACCCACAATTGGATAAATGCTATTATGTTTTGTTGGAAATTAGCAAAACGACTGGAAGACAATAACAGTTAATTATGAACCACATTAATTCTATTAACATTATTATTTATTGTAATTTTATGTTTTTCTATTAGAAATAACATTGTTAAAACATTTAAACAGTTCAACCATTAGAATACACAAATAAATATATGCATAGTGAGTAATAAGCATATATGCATATGCTTTGTAAATTTGCAAGCAAAATATTTGCAAGCAATGTATAAAGTAAGAATCATGGACAATCATCACTTTTACTTGAAACTGGGGGACAAGTGACTAGGCAATCATATCAATAGTACGCAAAGCAAACAATCTTACCACACAGTCTTATTCATGTTTATTGCATATGCAGATGCACAGAGTTTGTTGGATCCTTTCTCAGGGATTGCAGTCATAAGTATATATTTCCCTCTGTATAAATTATTCAGAGAAAGTTTCTTCCAAACCATTCACTGAATGTTTTTAAATAAAACATGAAAACAAATGAAATAGATAAATGTCTAGAAGGAAAACCTAATTAATAAGATTTTTTTAAAAAAAGCTTAAACAGACTGCAATTGCTAAAGTAACACGATACAATATTTTAAACTGTTGTGAAATATGTTTAAACTTTAAATCTTCTTCCGGCATTGCTCTAAGCCAAGGCCAAACAGAATATCTGTATTCCAAAGCACTTGTTTTCTACTTTTACCTCACACCTCCCTGATCACATTAAGGGAAATCAGTAACATTTGTTATCCCAAATTAGCAGTCCAAATAAGCTGATTGTCACAATTATAGGCTTTGAATATAATTACAGATGAGCAACAGGCGCTTTCACTAAGCCAGCCTCTCTCGTCCCCTCAGGGTTATTTTCTCCCCAAAGATTTTCCTGAATGATGTAAGGACAATTTTTTCTATTTTTTTTTCCTATCCCTGTCCACATCCCATTTTGGGACCAGAGTGTTTATTGATAGAACACCCACCTTACTTATAGGAAACTGGGGTTCTGCAATGCTGCAATATAATGTCACCCAGAATTCTTCAAGGATATTATGAATATATACTGCTAGGGTGGGTGGGTAGTTGTCAGGTATATACTCTCCAATATTTTGCAGATAAGAACAGGAAGATGTGAGGCCAAGCAAGGTCAGACTGTGGTTAGGACAGCTAAAATTATTAATGAGGAAGAACAGAAAAGCTGTGAGTGACTGCAACAGTTTGTTTTTGCCTCAGCCTACTGGGAAAGGCAAAGTTCTGGGGCCTCCTCTGTTCTTCCTACACTGAGTTAACTGCAAATTACTTTTGCATCTTGCACTCAGTTTGCAGCAACTGAAGTAAGTGAGGTCAGAAGGGGAAGAGAGAGAAGGAGAGAAAAACTGTGAGACTTTAAAAGCAACTGAAAAAATGGGATGGCAGATGGTTAATCAGGATTGTCTTTGCCAAATCAAGCCCAAGTTTCCAGGTCCAAACCTGTCCATTTTATAGCTATATGCCTAGAGCACAGGGTAGCTAAACTGTTGTTGCTGTGCACCTTCAAGTCATTTCCAACTTATAGAAACCTTGAGATGAACCTATCATGGGGTTTTCTGAGGCTGAAAGTGTGTGACATGCCTGAGGTCACTCAATGGGCTTCCTCAGCAGAGCAGGTAATTAAACCCTGGTCTCCAGGGTCATAGTCCAACACTCAAACCATTACATCACGCTGGATTTCATGGGATAGCTATACACTTTATGCATATAGCTCTATACTTGGGCCACTGCACCTGGTCAGCTCCCAGATTCTAAGGAAGTTGTATTTTTATGACTTCCTTATACAAGTGGCTCCTGGCACTATCCCACTGACCAGTGAATGACCAAGGAATTGTACATGTGTAATTCATTTTCAGCAGTTGTGTAGGGATGGGTGGGGGTATGGTGGTAGTTCGCCCTGGGCAGCAATGTTTTTGGAGCGTCCCAGCTCATAGTCATGCCCCCACGCGCTGCAGCCATGCCCCCTCATGGTGTGCCCATGCCCCCATGCACCATGGCCACACCCCCATACACTGTGACCCTGCCCCCTCCCGCCCCTCCGCCACACGCTCCAAGCTCCGCCAACTGATTTTCAGCCTATAGCATATACTATACTGATATATATAGTCATTTCATCATACCCTCCAACTTTTCACGCATGAAAATGGGGCGCATATAAATAAGCAATATCAGAGTGCTGATAAAAAGGTGTGGCTAGGCAACGGGTGGGCAAAAATTACCAATCAGAAAGAGCACACAAACCTGCAAGCAAGGAAAGTTATGTACGGAGTTTAAGGAAGCCTTAAAAAAGAAAAAAAATATACCCACGTCAATAAAGACAACATTCTGTTTGTGTGCACACATATGCAGAATGATTAACAATGAATACAATATTATACATTATTGTAAAATAAAAATGACTGTATTAGATCCTGTTCAAAATTACGGCTTATTCTTAGATCCATGGCCATCACATAAGTTCTGTGTCCACAACAACCCCCTCTGACCAAATACATTATCAAGTCAAATCTCAAGTTTTCCTCTAACATAACATTAATGTGCTTAATTTGAGCCAATCACAGTCTCACTGCCTAATGTACTTCACAGCATTTTTTTTTGGATAAAAATGGCATGGGGTGGGGTGGGGTGGGGTGGAGAGTGGGGACAATAAGGTGCAATACTTTTAGTTGGAATGAAATTAATCAAGAAATATACAGTTGGAAAAAACAGGATTGTCATAAAAGAAATGCTTGCATTTCAAGAGTCCTTTGGGATTTCTCACTTAGGCTACAATGCCGTACACATTTACTTACTAATAAATTCCAGTCAACCCACTGGAATTTACTTCTGAGTAGATATGTGTATGATTACATTGTTAATGTGAATGAAGTATTGCAATGAAGGAAAAAAAAAAAACCTTAAAAGTTACTAGCCAGTAAATCTGTCTCAGTGCTAGACCTCTGCAAGTTACAATGTGCACACACATGCACAAAAATGCATAAGATTATTAAGTCAAAAGGAGGAGGGCAGAGAGAAGAAAACCAGCAAAACTAAGCCTTAAAAACATACAAATCGAAAAATATACAACTCTACAGACAGAACTGAAGGAGACGAAAAATATTTTGAAATGTTTCTCTGAAATATTGATCTTGTTATAGGGAAATTAAAAATGGAGGAGAAATCTAAAATCCATTGGGGATTGAAAGAATGTTGGTGCACAGTTCTGGGGACGTTGTAATTCAAGAAAAGCCACTCTTAGATGGTTGGGCTTTCCACTCCCCCTGTGTGTGTTGTGTTTATTCTTTTTGTTTACCCAAAGAAGCAGCTGAAGCCACACATTCTGTTGAAGTGAGTGAAAAGTCCCAGAGGTGGCAGCATTCCTCTTTGGTTTTGGCTTAACCCTGTTTGTAAAGGCAATACTACACCCCTCCTATCTTATCTTCTCTGTTATAGCAGGAGTGCACACTCCTTCTTTCAGAGCTAATTGAGTGTGAAGTCGTCAGGAATTGTAGCTTTGAACTCTGTTTACAGAGCATAGAAAGCAGCAGACAAAGACAAGCAGGCATATATATGGCTGATAGGCAGGAAAAGAGGAGAAATCGGACTCTTATCACATTGCAGTTGTGTGCTTTTCAAGTATTTTGAGTTTTGGTCTTGCTTTTTGACTGCTGACCCTTTGTGTTGAACTTTTAAGATATTGGCACAGAAAGTGAAGTGAGCTCTGCTGTTAAAAGCTATCCCAGGTTCATTATTTTTTGCTGCTTTTATGAAATGACAAACTGTGCTTCTGCCTCAGGCTATTAAAATAGCAAACAGATGCGGAAATATTCACCAACATTTTGACCACCACATAGAAGATGTTACCCACAGAACTGTATACACCAATTTACTTGTAATAATTGTATTCTGGAACTGTTTAAAGTCATGTATCTGAAATTCATTACTTGGTATGGCATTTTTTAAAATTGTAGATCACATTTATAGGGTATCCTCTGCTCTATAAAATTAATTAATCCTCTACCTTATAAAATTAAGTCTGTATTTCTTTGTCTTCTTTCATTATGTCAAGCATTCACTAAGGATATAATCACTAATAATGAGTTCATTATCAGGGAAACAATAAGTTCTGTCTTGTGTAAGTTATTACAAGTTCCTGTGACAACACTATTATTGTCCATACAACTGAGATGGACTAATTGCAGTGGTCCTATGCTTATCTCACAGGACTGAGAAATGGGTGCTGAATGATTACTGCTTTATCTCTGGGGAAGTATATTTTTGTTTATTGAAATATTCCTTAATTATATTAAACAGCTGGAACAGACTTTTCAGAAGTTATCCATGCAGTCACCCATAAACTAATGGCAAAAATATATTAAGTTATCACTGGGAGGAACAAGCATGATATCATGCCACAGATTATTTGAAAAAAAATATTTCTGACTTTCCTCCTTTTCAAGGGGAAAGGTAGACGCTGTACATTTCCATTTCAATGTTGTTGTTGTTTTTAACTGAGTAACCCAGTTATTCCCCACCACATTTACTGGATGTGTATGTGCCTTCCCATTTTCTGTTGACTTATGGCAACCTCATGAATTTCATAGGGTTCTCAAAGGCAAGGATCACTCAAAGCTGTTTGCCATCGCCCTATGAAATATAGCCTACAGCATACATTTATTATAGAAATAATAATGATAATTTCTGTGCAACATATGACTAACATATCTACTACCACACAGAATAGATAAGTGCCTGTTCTGGTCAAACAAAGAAGCAACGTTTGTTTGTTTGTTTGTTTAATCATACTTATTTGCTGCCTTTTCTCCCAAAGTGGGACCCAGGACAGCTTCCAAAAAGTTAAAAAGCATTAAAAACATTTAAAACAATTAAAAACATTACAAAATGTAAAATTATAAAAAACTTACAACTATTTTTTAAAAAACAACTTAATAAATAAGTAAAAGCTCCCCTGCTCACTCATTAAAAGCCTGCTTGAAAAGAAATATCTTTGTCTGATTGTGAATGGAAAACAGGGAGGGGGCCAGCCTAGCCTCTCATGGAAGAGAGTTCCACAGAGTGGGAGCAGCCACATTTCTATTCAGTATAAATGATTATGCCATAGGATAGCTGATTATGGAGCTGATGAGAATAGAAGAAATTTTTGACTTAATCCTAAGTGGTGCCTAAGTTCTAGTAAAAGATGTCGGTATTGTTAACCTACTAGGAACTGTATTCAGTTATTTTCATATGAAAGCAAAACATAAGCATACAGTACCAGAAAGCCCTGGATCGGGTCACCATATGTTGGAAATAACTTGAAGGTGCACAATAACAACAGCAACAGCAACAGCACCACCACAAGAAAATTGCCAAGTATGTCCAATGTATTGACATTTGACTTCGAAAAAGGGAACTTTTGGAAAAACAAAGGAACTGATTTTTTTTAATAAGGTAAAAAACTCAGAAAATTGATAGGACTAACACTTCCCAGAAAAATCTTGGGGGTATCCACCACCAGGTTAAAGAAGGTGAACTAGACTGTATATTGTGAATTAGGAAAGATACCACTGACTTCAAGAGATCACCAACACAGTGAGGAGTGTCAAAGAAACTTAAAAAAAAGAATTCTTCCAAAATGAAGGAGAAAGATTGAAATAAGGAGAATAAAAAGAAATGCAACTTTCCATAGAAGGAATACAGGCATATAAGGGATGCAAATAAAAAGCCCTGTTTCCTGGTAACATTGAAATCAACCACAAAAAAATTATTGGAGCTGGAATCATATCATTACAGGCTGAAAAGTGTTTCAGATTTCACCGGTGGGGACGGGGGGTAAACTGAAAATCCATCAAAGGGGACACCGTATCATATAACTTCATCCCAGAAACAAAACAAAACAAGCCATCCTGAGCCCTTGCTTCAGCAACATAGCTATGACTTTAGTTAGAATCAAAGAGAGGCTGTTCTTTGTGTACTGTAGGAGAACAAGAAAAAAGTTTTAGAACAGGATCCTGCCCCATTCTTCCAATATGTGCCCAAACCATCATAAATCTATGCCAGTTCTAGACCTTGCCTGGATCAATTCCTTTCCACAGGAATCGAGCGGAAAGGCAGGGGATGGACCAAGCGAAACCCTTTTTCCTTCCCTTATCTTCTGTCAGCATAAGTCCAGCAGTTTTAGACATAAAGTGGATTTTGTGGCCATTTCTGCACTACACTGTTATAGTGCTATTATTCCTATGGAATTCAGAGGTTTGTAGTTTACTGAGGCCAAAGAGCTCTCTGGCTGAGAATTCTAAATGTACCTCCCTAAACTGCAAGTCCCAGGATTCCACAGGATGATGAAAGTGGAATAATAGCACTATAACAGTGTAGTGTGGAAATGGCCTGTGCCTTTGGTTCCCCTCCTCCTAGCCTAGGGTACAATTGCACTATAAATACCGGTATATATGAAATGTGGGAGTCCAGCTAAGGAGGCAGTTAGACACTGGATGACAACAGTGTCATGCAGATTCATAAAGAGACTGCTGAGAAGTTGAATAAACTCTTTGTGAATGACATCATTCAGATGAGGTAGGGCAAATGTTCATGCTGAGACTAGCATTTTCTGGAGATTTTCATCTCACTGACTATCTGTAACATAGGGTCAGATCCCTCCTGGCTCCATGTGGTAACAATTCAAGAATTCTTTAAAAATTCAGATCTGAAATTGCTGATCTTCTTAAACTTATGTTTAAGTTTACGTATAACTCATCACTAAGGCTACATTTTGTACTGAAAGAGTGGAAAGCCAATAAACACCAGATTTTAAAAAGAAAACAGGTGAGAGAGAGAGATGGGAAATTACAGGATGGTTATTTATCTTTTTATACCACTTTTCATTTTAAAATCCCAAAACAATTTGTGATACTAAAAAGCAAAACAAAAATCAAGCCATAAAGCAATAGAGCAGAGATAAAACAATAAATTATTTCATTGTAGATTAGATTCACGTCTGTCCCACAGACACTGGTGGGAATCTTTAGTAAAGATAAAATTACTGAGCTGTATGAAGGGCAAGTCTTTCTAAAGAAGAATCAACATAGCATCTGCAAAGTTAAGTCCTATGGATCAGTATGAATAGGAAGCAGAAAGGAAGAATAAATTGACTGGTCTCTAAATGGAGGGATGGAAATAATAAGGTACTCCCAGGGTCTGCATTGGGGCCACTGCTTTTTAATCTTCTTTGTGAATGATCTAGAGGAGAGGTGGAATTGTGTGGCCTTCCAGATGTGGTTGGACTGCTGCTTCCAGCATCATTTATCATTGGTTGTGCTAATTAGGGCTGTTGGGAGTTGTAGTCATCCACAACTATAGGGCCACATTCCTACCCTTGGGGTAAAGGTGAAGTTGCCAAGTCTGTAATATCAATCTACTTGGTGTGGTGCAATAAAAGAGAGCTAGAGAAGAGATTCAGTTTGATCTCAGCAAACTAGAGAGGTGAACATTAAAATGGCCAATGAAACACAATGTAACACATTATACAGTAATTAGTAATTACACAGTGTCAAGCTAGGAGCATCCCATGCTCTGTACACAAGAGGAAATAAATCTTAAGAACAGTCAAATTAATATGCAAATTTGAGATACATCTAGCAAATTTATTGCACATAAAGAGACCAACTTAGAACAGATAAATAGACCAAACCTATCATGTAGTCAAACATAAAATAGTGTTAGGCTCTTTACACACTACACAGATAGAGTGTACTTGATTCTGCTTTATCTGCTGTCGCTACATCATGTGGAATTCTAGGATTTGCAGTCTACGGAGACGGACTGAGAGTTCTTAGCCAGAGAACTCTAGTGCCTCACCAAACTACAAACCCCAGGATTTCATAGCATGCTGCCATGGCAGTTTTAGTGGAATCATAGCTCTGTAATTCTGTAGTACCATGTCACTATATCCAGGTATTCTAGAACTGAAGGTGTGGAGAAGTTGCATAAAAAGATGAGCAAAATAAGGGGTTGCAGCAACTGCTGTGTGAGGAAAGATTTGTGACTTTTGGTTTCAGGAAAAAGACAAGTCTGGGAGAGGAATAAGAGAGGAAAGGTATATAAAGTTGTGGAGACTGGAATAACTTTTGACATTTTTCTCTCGCAATCACAGAAGTTGTGGTCATTTAATGAAGCTGAATAGAGGGACTTTCAAGCTAGGGTTCTTCACCTAGCACATGGTATAATCGTAACGAACAAAATTAGAGCTTTTGGGTACACTTGGACCTGAAAGATAATAGCACTTAAGCAACTCCAGTGAAGAAGGAAACCACCATCATTATACATACCTGTACTTGTGCTGTGAATGGTGCTTTAGGGGAAGGCACACTTTTGACAGTCTCCAGGGATAGAAGTCAGAGGTTGTTGTGTGAGGCACAGAGTGTCTGGCCACTGCATCTCACAGGGATGGAGCCAGAGGTTATTTAAGGCCTGGCTGTCCTTTCATGTGCCATTTAGGATCTTTGCGTTACAACCCAATGTCTCATCTATCCAACCTGTACTGTATCTGTGGGGCTTTGACAATTGCTTAAGGGGAGTGTCTGTAAATAGGTTGTGACTGGCAGGTAGCAGGGAAGAATATATGAGTTCAGTGTATACTTTGGCAGTCCTTTTGGTGACTGGTCCAGGGACCCAGGGGTGGATGGAAAAGGAGTCTATCCTTGAGGCTGACTTGGTGGTTCACTTATAGAGTCCTGGGACTTGGGTGGAAGTACCCTGGGTTTACCTTCCAGTAAATGGCCATCAGGGAGCAACTCAGTTGTTGAATTGCCTTTGGAGCTTAGGTGTTCCATCCAAAGGAAGGCTGAAGAGGTTGATGCTTGGCCTCAGATGGACCTATATCAGGTTGCTGCCCCCTCATGGTCCTTTCCAGGTTCAACACAGATTAAATAAGTTATAGGTCCAATAAAGTGGCCCTTATTTAAGCCAGATTTCTGTGTCTGCTCTTGTTATTTCATGGTTGGTCACCAAACGAGGAACTGCAATAGTACAATTACTCATAAACAAATCCAGTTGTATCCGATGTATTATACAGTACTTTCAAGTATGTAGGAACAAGACTGAAGCCTTTATCAGAGAAAATAATGGACTTGGTCTAACATATTGGTTTCCTAAAGATCTTCAGGGAAAGAAAAAAAATGAAGATTCTCATTATTGTATTTTAAATTTTTTCTGAGTTGGTCTACAACTTTGGGTGATTTTTTTTGTACCAAATGTAATATTGCTGCTAAAATATGTGATTGATTTCCATGTATATAAGCTAAGCATGAGCCCGTGCCTTTTTTAAAAAAGCCATCACTTAATTTCCTTAGCTCCTGGATTCATAATTGAGTGACAAAAGACAGTCTGTTTACTGGAAATTAAATCACATTTTGGCAAAATGCTTTTAAGGCACAACAGAAAATTGGTTGGGTCTACAATGTTCTCTCATCAACAGATCTCTTGAGTTAACTTCTAGTCAGAATTGTTCATTTGACAGAAATAGTGGTGACTTAGCTGATGGTACCCTCCATTTCCTTCAGCCTCCAGTGTCATCGTCCTCATTGTTCTGGAGCAGATTCAGAGAGTCACAGAGGACTAGAGGTGGAAAGAAGATTTCCTTCTCTCCTAGTGGGATTCCTTCATAGGATTAAAAGCATTCTATGGACCCAAGGGGACCATCTATCAGCTGCAGATATATTCTGAATTAACCTGAACTAAGATTAACACAAATCTCTGCAGATTCTTGATATAAGCAAATCTGCAGAAATTTGTGTTAGCCCTAATTCAAATATATTCAGAGCATGCCTACCTCTGACAGAAATGCTTCATTTCATAGAAGGCTTCTGATATATCTTATGGACAAAATGAATGAACTACTGAGACACATAAAGAGATTTAAGGAATGGTTGATATGCTGCTTGCATCTTACCTTCACAACTGTCATGTCCCAACAGAGATTGTTATATGTTTCTTAAAAAATTCACATGCTAGGATATTCCCACTTCTCTAATTTCTCTGTTTTTAGGAAGTATCCATGCTAGACTCTTTCTCTTCCACTGCTCTCCCTTTTTACTATCTTTTGCACAACATTTGCTGAAGCCTCCAACAAGAATAACAATTACATGGATATATCTGTGTCTATGGGCAAGCAAATAAACAGGAACAGAATTAATTCTTTTAAAAAGGATTTATTTCCTGTCCCCGGCTGCCCCCTCATGACACATTTAATCCTTGCTCTTAGGTGTGGTCTCAGTTCAATCCACTCATGCACTGGATTGTCCCATTTTAATCCATCAAATAATGAATAGTATGCTTATATTTTAAGGCAGTTCCCCCCTGCCAGCCATAGCCACTACATTCAGGAATTGAAACATGCAAAATGTGGGTGTCAACAGGAATGGTATTTAAAAACTCAATAAGTTACTATAGAGACAAATATGCCAGAAACAAACATTGCATGACTACTTCATCAGTAAGGCCATTTCTGCACTAGCCTGTTATAGTGTTATTATTCCACTTTCAACATCCTATGGAATCCTGGGGTTTGCAGTTTTGGGAGGGCTTTCCCTAAACTGCAAACCCCAGGATTCCATAGGATGTTGAAAGTGGAGTAATAGCACTATAACAGGCTAGTGCAGAAATGGGCTAAATGTTATGCACTAGGAAGACAGAACAACAAATTTCAAAGATATATGTGAAAATCCCTGTTTATTCATTTGCTAGGTCAGATTAGCAAAGCCAATCACTAATCAGTATTTAAGAATGAAACGGTTGGATTTCATAGGAAACATTTGTATTGTTTTAAAAAATACCGGAAACATTTAAGATAACATTAACAGGAAAAACTCTTCAGTTGCTTATTTTCACTACAGACATGATGGACACATCTATGAATGAGCTAAAGTTGTGTGAGCATCAGTATAATATACACTGATCATTGTTTCCTATAAAACCTCATAGTACCTATGAAGGTATATTCCCATGGTAGAAGTGGTAAGAGCTGCAGTACCAGGTAATCCCTTCACAGCAATATACTTTGCAGTTATTATTTCACCAAGCAAAACAATCTTCTAGTATGTACAAACAAATTTAGGAGAACAAAAAGGCATAGCATGGTGCTTAAAAATGAATCCAAGTTTTTTTTTTAGGCCTGACTTCATTTTCAATCATATTTCATTAAAGACTTGATCCAATGATCCAATCCACATACAGGCAAGATTATAATTAAAAAAAAACTTGTCAGTTCAGGGATAATTTTTGAAGTCTGTTATATGGTTCCCACCTTCTTGTTACTGAATTCAAATAAGACTTATTATAACAAGGTGGTCTTTTTCTCACTTTTGCTATTAATACAAATTCAAATATTCACTATTATGCTTGAAGGAGTATACTGAAATGGAAAAGAATTTAATTTGCTTTCTGGATTTCTCATTTTCAGAAATACATACCTACTTTTAGATACAAGCAGGAGTTTTTTAGATAATCAGCATGTTTTATAGCAAGGTTTTGCTTTTAAACTGAACTGCGTTATAGCAAAGTTTATTCAGGATCCATCTCTGAAACACCTTCCACAGTACAGAAATCAGCAAATTAGTCTCCTCATGAAGCAAAGATCACATAGAAATTTCATAAAATTAGATTTAGCAGTCCTATAATTTGTTTAACACTTTCATGCAGATTTTCTTAGCTCGAATGCCTGAAAGAATGAACTGTATCACTTGGGGTGGCCAGAATGAAAAATGGAGACTGGTGTTGTCTCTTTAATGGTTGTAGAGAGGAAGGATTTCAGTAACTGAGTTCTTTGTAATCTGGTTTTGTGATAAGCAATCCACCTGCTGAAATTCTGTCTTTGACCCAGCCACTAAAGATAGAGGAGACTGCTCCAGTTTTCACCCTGGGAACCCCCATTTCAGTACATCTCAGATACCACAAAGCTACCAGTTAGATCTTTCACTTTCACCAAACAAATAATATATCTTTCCTTTATCACACTTTCAGGTATTCTAATGGTATATTAAAGGATCTTCTTAAGATATTTCACAGACAACAAAGTTGTGACATAGGAATAATGGATTTGATTAAAATAGGAAGCCTTATTTTTAGCTCTTCTTAGAAGCCAGAATGTCCAAAATACGTCTATTGTACTTTGGGCATTTCATGGGATGACACAGAGCCAGTGTGGTATAGCAGCTTGAACACTGGACTATGACTCTGGAGACCAGGTTTTGAATCCCCCTTTGAGCATAGGAACCCACTGGGTGACTTCAGGCAAGTCACACTTCCTCAACCACAGAGGAAGGCAAATCTTGCCAAGAAAACCCCATGATAGGTTTGCCATAAGTTGGAATTGACTTATGATTTAAATATAGGTCATCCAATCGAGTTAGATGCATGGGAAGAAGTATGAAAAATGAACATAAATTCACTCCAAATTTAAATTTAAGAGAAAATTATTATAAAATGTTACTTAAGTGGTATGTGACTCCAGAAAGACTTCAAAAAATAATCAAAAATGGAGATGCGAACTGTTGGAAATGTGGGGAAAAGGCGGGGACTTCTTTTCATATGTGGTGGACTTGTTCCAAGGCTAAGAAATTTTGGAAGGGAATTAATGATAAAATTCAAAAAATTTGCAAAGTTAATTTTGAAATGGTACCAGAATTTTATTTATTGAATATATTAGGCAAGAACCGGGAGATTAGAAAACAACAGATTGTTTTATTGTATTTGATTACAGCAGCACGGCTGACATATGCACAATACTGTAAAGATAAAACAAATATTCAGTTAGACGAATGGAAATTAAAAATGTTAAGACATGGTAGAGACTGAAAAATTAGCTAACTCCCTTAAGAATAAAATGATTCAAAATTTTGAAAGAGAATGGAAAAGGGTAATGCTCTGGCTAAATTTGTAAATGTCTGTGGATTGATTATGTTGGTATTTGACAATGTATAAGGGAGAAGATAGATTCAACTGGAAAATTCTTGATATACAGAACCGGGGTGGTGGAGGAAGAACTATAATAATTATATATACATACATACATACATACATACATACGTGTGTGTGTGTGTTTACATATGTTTTTACTTATTTTGAAAATAATAAAAATTTCCTAAAATAAATTGGAAATGACTTGAAAGCACATGACAACAATGTTATGGATCTGGTCCCTCATAGTATGAGACACTGAGGGGAAGGACCCACTTTTCCTGGCTTCTGAGAAGGAGAGGCCAGCACTGATGATGTCAGGTATCATGCACCATGATGCCTGGCATTTGAAGGCAGAATTAGGCTTTTATTAGCTCCATCTGTCCCCCTTCACTTTCTTTTGCACGACACTTGGATCCACCATCCACCTCCAGTGCAGTGTGAGCTTTGCTGGTCACTTAAGTCGGAGTAGAAATTCTACCCCCTACTTCTTTTGCTCACCCTGCACTGTATCTGGGGGACTGTGTCTATTGGCTTGGGGTGGTGCCTTTAAACAGGTGGTCACTTGGCAGGTAGTGGGGGAAAATAGTTACAGTGAACACCCTTGCACTCTTTTGTTGAAGGGGAGGGCTCTGAAACTGCCTCTTTAGGTCCTGAGGCCTGCAAGGTAGTGAAGGAGATTATGCTTGGGGCTTCGGGGCTGGCAGCTTTGCCCTCACATAAGTTCTGTGACTTGGAGGTGGGGTTCTTTGGGTCTGCCTTCCAATAAATGGCCAGATGGGGAGCAACCTAGCTATTGGGTTGCCCTAGGAGCTCAGGTGGTTTGCCCAGGGGAAGACGGAGGAGGAACTCATGGATTCATGCCTGACTTCAGCTGATCCCATGCTAGATTGCTCCCTACTTTTGCACCTTTCCAGGTTCAACTCAATTTAAATAGCTTTCAGGTTAAATAAAATGGCCCTCTTTCAACCCAGTTCTCTGTTTCTTGTCTGATTATTCCATGGTTGGTCAGCAACAGAAAAGATGATAATCTTTGTTAAAGTAGGAAAAGAAGACCACAACAGAGTCAGTGAAGCATGTCAGAGCCCTGAGTTTTCAGGACCTGTGTTGATGGCAGGTTATCAGTCATGTAGGGACGGGGGGGCGGTGGGGGCAGTTAGCCCCCGTTGGCAATGTTTTTGGGGCATCCTGGCTTGTAGCCATGCCCCTGTACACCACAGCCATGCTCCCACGCACCATGGCCATGCCCCCCCACACACTGCAGCCATTCTCCCATGCTGTAGCCCCACCCCCTTCCACCCCCCCTCCGTGCACTCCAAGCTTTGCCACTGCAGGTTATATTGGATGTCTCTCATTCATAGGGCAGCTGTGCATTGAGGCCAACTTGTCAACAAGAACAAGAAAAAAAAATTGACTGTTTTTCCATTCAACAGTACAATGCAGTGGACAATACTGCAGATATTTACCCCTAGGTTTCAGTATGACTTACTCCCAACATAATCACAGGTGTATCTAGGATTGTTTCCGAAACAAAATATATTCTTATTTTCCCTTGAGCTCCTCATGACTGTTGTTCTGGCAACCGTTTTTCTTTCTACTTCATCTCTGTTCTCACCACTTCACCATTTAGAAGTGTCAAGAGGTCTCCAGCACTCATTTGCAGTGTTCAACAGACTGTCTGCCAACACAAGCAAACCCGTTACATATACAAAAAGGATTTCCAAGATCAAAGGGCATCTAAAGTAAGGAAAAAAAAATTAAGAGTCACAATATGGGTCAGTCAAACAATGTTATATACATTCCACAGTTACAGGAGTTTCATGCTGCTTTAACCATCATAGCTCCTTCACCATACAGAATCCTGGAATCTGTATTTTTGCAAGGTACTCAGAACTCACTGCTGTAGTGAGCATCCTGAACTCCCTAAACTACAGCACTAGAGCTCTCTGACACAAAAGTCCTTCAGCAAACTACAAATCTAGAATTTCCCTGGAAGAGCCATGACCACTGAAATTGTACCAGGCTGCTTTAAATCTGCAGTGTAGTTGCATGACAAGCAAAGGCTATTGAAACTGCCTCTCTTACAGTGCTATTAAAGGTATAGGAGCCCTGTTCCTGATTTTACCAGGCAACTCTAGCATGGATGCATAGACTCTGTTACTGTTATGTGCCATCAAGTCAGCTTTGACTTATGGTGCCCTTATGAATGAGAGATCTCCAAGAGACCCTGTTATAAATAGCTGTACTTGTGTTTCACAAGGGTGGGGCCTTGACTTCCCTGACTGAGGGCTATTTCACGCTAGAGTTATAGCACTATGATTCCACTTTTACTGTTATGATATGGAATCCTGGAATTTCCAGTTTAGGGAGGGGGCCTTTAGAATTCTTAGCCAGAGAACTCCTCTGGTGCCTCTGACCAAACTATAAACTCCAGGATTGCATAAGATACAGCCAAGGTAAAGTGGAATAATAATCCCATAATAGTGTAGTGCGAAGGGGGCTTGAGTCAATTCATCTGTAATGCAGTCTTCATATGGTCCACACATGAGAAATAAATATATAGTTTTCTATCCAATTTAGTGTTGCCAGAGTGAAAGCTAGAGAGGGCTCCTGTACCTTTTAATTTAGGATGGATTGCAGCAAGTGTTGCTCATTAACTGGTTGCATGATGAGCAACACCTGCTGAGATCCCCTCTTCTACACAACTAATAAAGCTTATCATATAGCAAACTCTTGGTGAGACCAGAGACTGCACTGAAGTCCAGAACAGAACATCTACCTTTTACTGGCTTGAGGCCCAGTAAATTCACACACAGTAAAATGATAATAGCTGTTATGGTTTCCCCTAAATCTGGGGCATTTCAGCCTTCAAAATGCAAGGAAGAATTTAAGTGAAACCAAAAACAAATGACTTTTCAAGAGAACAAAGACAGAATAACTGTGTGTGTGTTTTAGCAACAGCTTAAGCAGCTGAGGTTGGAAAATACTGCACACAATCGTCTATCAAAGCATCTTTTCATATAGTAGCTGAGAAAGACTTTATGAAAGTTTGAGCTTTGTACTAGTTAGATTGCATGGCTGACTTTATACTATTTCAACACATACACAAGAGCATATAGGCTGGGCAAGTCATAAAACTACTTTTTATCTCATGTCCCCAAAGCTTTGTGTCATTCTTAGCCAGCAACCTGGGGGAAAAACAGCATTGTAAGGTACATATAACATGCAGCACAATGCCAGCACAAGAGACTAATAAGGGAAAATGTTTCTGGGTAGAAAACTGCACAAACTATCTGATAGCAGTTGTGGAGGTGCCGATTCTTATGATTTTATCACAAGCTATGCAATAACCTGTGTTTTGTTAAAACCTCAGGGATTCTGTGAATATGTGAAAACTTCCACTTTCATTTCCGAAAGCAGATTTCTTGGTTATAGAAAATGCCAAGGCACTTCTCTCCCTCTGGATGGAAAATTTAAACGCTTAAAAGGCCCAAAGAGAAGAAGGAATACAATAACGTTTAACATCTCATAGGTTATAGTTAGATAGTGCCTTGAAAACTATTTGCACATACACATACTCTTTGACTTTTTCACATTTTGTTGTGTTCACAAGCTAGAATGGAAGTGGGTTCAACTGGTATTGTTACCACTTTATGTTCACAAGATACTCAACCCTGTGAAAATGTAGAGTATTTTTTATTGTGGTACAATGGTAGGTGAACAAAAATAAAATGGTGCTTGTTGGTTGCATAAATATTTGCCACCTAAACTGTGACATACCACAGGTAGTTCAAGGGAGTCCACCTGTTTGTTGTTCCAGTGCCACATGGTCTCAGATTAAAGACACTTGGTTCTGGAAGGCTCCAAATTTGTTGAAGAGCATATTGAAACAAACTGCTTCATGAAGACAAAAGAGCTTCAAAAATAAGTCTAGGATAAAGCTCTGCAGAAACACTCATCAGGATGGGTTATATAAAATATCCTAAACTAGGAACGTCTCCCAGAACACTATTAAATTAATTATTAGAAAAATGGAAAAAATACGGCTCAACTGCAACTCTGCTTAGAGAAGGCTGTCCAATGAAATTCAAGCACTGAGCAAGGAGGGCATTAGTCAGAGAAGAAAGCAAGAGGACAAAGAGAACCCTGTAGGAGTTGGAAATATCTGCAGTTGAGGTGAAAGAAACTATCCATGGGAGAACTTATCATCTGGATATGCCACAAAGTTGAGCTTGATGGAAGAATGGTTAGAAGACAGCTGTAGCTGAAAGAAATCCATATCAAAGTCCCTTCAGAGTTTGCCAGAAGGCAGTAGGAGACACTGCAAATATGTGGGAAAGCTAATATGATGCTTTGAGCCTTTTGGTTGGTCTAAAGATAATGCCACGATAGGTATTTTGGATGGTGAGGCCTGATGGGATATGCATTCCAACAAATCCTGGAGGGCCACACTCCTGTTCTAAAGAGCCAGATACATCAGATACTATTAGTGTATACAAATACTAATAACTTCCAGGAAAATGCTAAACTAAATTCAAAGATCAACTGTTTCAGGAACAGTTCAGTATGAACTCACAATATAGCTTTTCATAATAATAGAATCATATAGTTGGAGGGGACCTGGTTGTTCTTGTATTGCCTAGAGAGTGAAAAGCAAGCAAATAAAAAACAGAATCTAGGAGATGAAGCTGGGTCCAGCAGACAGGAATGTGGCTACATGGAAATATATGTGCTTAAGGTGATACATAAAGCCATTTCCACACTAGACTGTTATAGTGCTATAATTCCACTTTCCACATCCTATGGAATCCTGGGGTTTGAGGACCTTCTCTAAACTGCAAACCTCAGGATTCCATAGGATGTGGAAAGTGGAATTATAGCACTATAACAGTCTAGTGTGGAAATGGCCTCTGTATTTAAGTGTGATTCCTGATAATTGTATTTATATTTATGTGTAATGGTGATTAAATAATCAAGCAAATAGAGCGTAAAGGCTAAAAAATTTGCCTCAGGTCATTGGATCAGGTAAAGATGGTTCTGACTTGGTAATGAGAGATGACAGAAGGCATGTGCATGACACACAAAAATGACAAAAATCAAAAGATGTTTTTGTTTGTAGAAGACCTACTGAAAGAAAGAGGACAATATTTTCTTCTAGTAGTATTTTTTTAAAAAATATGCATCTATATGTGATATTTCAACAACAAGATTATTACTCAAAGCCTTTCAATTTTCATTGTTTTAACTATGCACTACTCACCACACCTTGCATGCCTCCCAAAAGATCTATTGCTCCAGTTCTCAAGGAGAAATAACCTCCACAACCAATGGAGAAACCAGAGGTTCAGTTCTTGGCACTGAAAAAGACTGAAAGGTAATCTGGATCAACTCAAAGTGCAAAGTAAGGCAATCAATCTAAAATCGTAGTACAGTATGCCAGAGAACTAGGCCCTGTAAAAAAGAATACAGAACCGAACTGTGATTTTGCTGTGTTAGCAACAGTATTCTTTGTTATAGCAGTAAAAAGTATATTTCTTTGAAAAATGTGTATTTTTAACTGTCTTAAGTCTTGTCCTGAGAGAAAGGTGAGATATGTTTATTGTTATCCCTACACCACAGTTATTTTAAAAAATAACAACCGTAAATATGTATTAAACTGTAACATACTACTAGTCAACAAGTATAACAAGAACCCAATCCATCATTAACTTTTTAAAGAAAATAGTTCGGTGATTATATATCAGACCGTCCTTCCTATTGGTACAGGATATAGATTTAATATAAATCTGAACAAACCTAAAATTAGCTAAAATGTAAATAGGTAAAATGAGAATAACATCTATTTTTAAATAATGTTCATTGACAACCTTTTTTTTTCAGTTTCACATGTCATTTTGTCTTTATGTTGTTCCAGTGTTTCTCACTGCAGTCCAACTCTATTGTCCTAAATTTCCATAAGAAACTTAAAACAGACAGAGACCAGAGGAAGTATGAAACTTACCAGAGCATACAATCAACTGAAGTAACAACTGAAAATGATGTTCATTCCCTTCTACCTTTTAGCTTCTGGTATGGAATTCATTAGACAAGCTTAAATACCCAAAAGGTACCAGATCCTGTCTGATCTTGGAAACTAAGCAGGGTCAACTCTGGTCAGTACTTGGATGGAACACTGGCAATGAATACCAGGTGCTATAGGCTGTTTTTCAAAGGAAAGTACTGGTAAAACTATCTCTGATTATTCCTTGCCTAAGAAAACCCTATGAAATTAATGAGGTTACCATTGATCAATGGGCAACCTGAAGGCACATACATGGAAATCACCGAGTGCCATCTTCTTCCAGTAAATTAAACGAGAGCCTTCTGGATGTGGACAACTGTCCTAAACTGAGAGCTGTTTCAGATGAGACTTTAGTAGGACATCATCCTGCCACACTCACTGAATTTTGTAACTCTCAAAGCTTATTATATCTCCCCTCACCTTACCATAGGTAGTAAGCGAAGGAAAAAAAAAGGTGAGGGAGGGACAGCTGCATCGGACATTTTCATTGCTAACATGAAGATCCTCTAGCTGGAAATGTCCTTAGTCAGACCATTTCAACTGTACTTCAGATCAAGTGACTTAGCCAAGGAAATAGAATATAGTCTGATACCAAAGCTCCCCTCCTCACAGCTGGAACCAAGTTGTTTACAGCAGGCATTCAGGGGGCTGTCACATAAATAAATCTCATGCCGGTATTTTTGACTGGACTGAGTGCTTTATGACCTTTTCTGTCAATTCCAATTCAAGGAAAGGTTTCATTTTGTTCTTTCTATGACTTTTAGGAATATCTAGCCAAAATCTTCCTTTGGGCTCACGTTTAGTGTAACTCAAGGCTGTGGAGAATGAGGCATCCCCCCATTCCCATTTATTATTTGCTGGCAAGTGGCAAGACTTACTTGACTCTTCATAACTTAAAGTATGGCACTTCAAGAATTTACCAGTCAGAATAGAATTTCTTTATATTTTTAAACCAAGACTGACAAACTTTTCAAGCAGAGTGTAAGTGCTTTTCTCCCAGAGCTCCCACTGCTGTCTTGCATCGTTCCCTAAAAGTTTCCATGTGCTTAGAGACTACTGGATTCCTTTCAATCTTATTAAACAACATTACTTAGAAATACAGTCACTCTCATGTTTTATTGCTTTTCTTAATGAAACAGTTGTTTAATAAACCAAATTAATCAGCAGTGCCTCATGAAGCAAAAAATAACAACAGTTGGGAGTAACTTTCCAGGCACTTTGAAAATTAACTTTTTTTTTCTTGCTGATAACAGCTCTGCTCAGATGTTCAGCCTGAACAGAGTAGACTTCACACACAAGTAGGGCAGGGAGCACCTTAGGTCTGACTTCGCCATGTTGAACAGCAAGGACAAAAACAAAAAACAAAAAACCAGTACTAATGCAGTGACGCTAGTAGGAGATTCAAAGAATGTTTAGTTTTATTGGGGGAATTAACAATCACATGCACATAAGACCCAAACAGTCTTACAATCAAGCAAGGCTAACTGAAGGAAAAGGGAGGAAGAATTGGATAGCAAGCAGTTAGGGTGAAATGAGTGATATTTACCTATCTTGTAGAGAAGAGACAAAGCGATGTGGCTCAGACTAAGGGTCTGAGGGTAGTAAAAGAGTAGGAATTGGAGCAGCAGAGTGACAGCTTATGTCCAGAGTACTATGAGCAAGATATGCTCAGAACCAGGGTTTAAATAGCCTTTTTCTGCCCTGTGGGAGATGTTAATAGCTCTCTGGCAGAGTAAACAATGGGGTCTAGAACAAGCTAATGGCCTTAGCATTAGGTGACAAAGGACTGATGGGAATCATGGTAGCTCCTTAATGGCTGGTCAGGTAAAGAAACAAAAGAGAAATTTAGTGGGAAGAGGGAGTGAATTGAAGACACTTGTGGTCAATTTTGTGCGTGGCTGACTTTTAACTGGTGGTGCAGTGGTTAAATGCCAGTATTGCAGCCACAAGATCCTGCTGGGCTCCAGGTTGACTCAGCCTTCCATCCTTCCACAGGTTGGTAAAATGAGTACCCAGCTTGTTGGGGGCAATTAGCTAACACATTGTAAATTGCTTAGAGAGCACTTAGCTGATAAGCGGTATAGAAATACACATGCTACTGCTATTAACTTGTCACATATATTTAGAGTAGAGAGCATTCTTGGGAGAATGGAAAAGTAACCCATATTTCCCAAGTTGATTGTACATGTTCAGTCTGTGGCTGATTTCTCTCTAGAATGACAAATCTAGATAGATTTTTCCTTTCTAAAAGCTCAGTCATTTTGTCACGTTGTCACTTTGTGTGTGGCAGAATTTTTAAATAGCTTCAAGGAACCCTTTTTTCCCCCACTGGGGACAAGATCAGCTGCTGTGCTAGGCTGATGCTGTCAGGTACAAAGGGTTCATGTAGCTCTGCCCAATACATTTCCAGTTAAGAACATCATCTTGGATATTTTTCTGGCATCAAAGCCTTAATCACTGACAACTTCACATGACTTGTCAGGAAAGATGTCCATATGTTCTATAGTGATTTCCTTTATCTGAGTAAGTTCATAAACATTCTAGGGAGAGTTGCAATGGAATTTGTAGGGAGCCTCTTTAGCAGTTAGAAGACAAATCTGTATCTATGATCATGAAATGGATCTCTAGTGGAGGTCAGCTACTCATTTTACTTTTCACATTGTCATTAGCAATTGTTTTTTCATCAGCTAGCCTAATTTATCACCTGACTGCTGAAATGCCCTTCCAGCATTGTACATGTTTTTTCCTCTATATTGTCCATTTTGCGTCTGGTGCCTGTTTTTTAAAAGTTCTGCCTTACTTTCATGTAAGGGTGCTTAGAGTTGTGGTCTAAAGCCTACAATTTTCTTGTGGGATATGTCCAATTGAATTTGTTATGTCTTTATTAATGAGAAAACATGCAATCTCTAATTAATCTGGCTGTTAATCACTCCATTTATGCCTTCAATAGCATCAGGTACCTGTTGTATTTCACCTTTGGATAAATGAATTTGTACTTGAAAATACACCTTTGTGTGCCATTGATATTTTCAAGGTTTCTGCTGGGTTATAAAGGATTTTTTGGAATTAGGGAATGCAGTCAGCTCAGAGCTGTGATTTGTTTTCATTGTTGCTGCTTTCATGAAAGGCATGAAGATACATATTTTCAGTTTGGCCTTTTGCACTGTTTTGACATTCATTGGGATTTTAATGATCTGTTCTCTAATCTGCTTTACTAATGTCTGTTGGTGCCTTGAATACAGTTTTTTTTCAGTGACAAGGCAGGATGAGAATTTAATAAATACATAATAGTTAAGAAGATTATTATTGGTATTGGTGATGTCACAAGCTTGATCCCAATCAATATTACTCTGCCTATAACATTCAATAGAACCAGCATGGTGTAGTGGTTCGAGCATTCAACTAGGACAATGGAGACCAGGGTTCGAGTCCCTGCTTGGACATGGAAGCCCTCTGGGTGATCTTGGGTGTATCACACACTCTCAGCCCCAGAAAACCTGGTAATGGGTTTTCCTTAAGGTCACCATAAGTCAGAAATTAAGGCATACAACAACAGCAATAACATTCAGTGAGCCATCAGAAACAGTCTTCGAGCTTTTGCAGGGCTGAAGGCAAGGTTCCAAGCACAGAACCTGTTTCTACAGATTTCATTTGGCAAACAAATAGTTTATACTTCAGATCAATGGTTCCTAGCCTTCTCTTTACCAGGAACTCCCTGCAAAAATAATTTTTTGCTGGGGATACTCAAAACTTAACTCAAGAATTAAATATTTTATTTTAGACTTAAATATACAAATATTTATTTAAATTTTCAAATATTTATCTATTTATTAAAGGCTCCTGGAGACTAGGAATCAAATCCCCACCCAGACACTGAGGGCTTTTCCACACTACACTGTTATAGTGCTATTATTCCACTTCCATCATCCTGTGGAATTTTGGGGTTTGTAATTTACTGAGGCCAAAGAGCTCTCTGGCTGAGAATTCTAAAGGCCCTCTCCTTAAACTGCAAATGCCATGATTGCACAGGATGTTGAAAGTGGAATAATAGCACAATAACAGTGTAGTGTGGAAAGGCCTTTGGTGACCTTGGCCAAGTCACATTCTCTCAGCCTCAAAGGAAGGCAAAGGCAAAACTTCTCTGAACAAATCTTGCCAAAAAATCCCTGTGATAGGTTCCCTTTAGGGTTGCCATAAGTCAGACATGACTTGAGAGCACACAGCAATAAAGTGTTGGTGACAGGGGGAAGTTCATTCTTGCCATCATGTCTCTCCCCTTTGAAAAATGACTTACAGCAATCCTGAGGTGAACCTGTCATGAGGGTTTTCTTTCCAAGATCTGTTACCATTTCCTTTTTCTGAGGTGGAGACAATGTGAGTTGCCTTAGGTAACCCAGTGGGTTTCGATGGCTGAGAGAGGATTCAAACCCTGGTCTAAAGTCATAGTTTGGACATGAGAGCATACCTGCCACCCTGTCCCCTTTGTCAGGTGTTTCAGCACCTGCACCTCCCACCACCACTGCCACGTCCCCATTACTGCTGCTGTTGGTGTCTATCAGCAGGACTTTGTGGACTCTCTGAGGGCTTCATGGACCCCCAGGGGTCCCCGGACCCCAGGTTATGAACCATTGCTTCACATGATCTCCTATGGCTTCTGCTTTATGTCTCATATTTTATCAGTCTCTGTTTGTGGGCATTTTATGAAAGCAAAAAAAGGCCATCAATATTGACAGTATTTACGAATAGCAATGAGCTTCAAATTCTTTTCCTTCGAGGAGAGGAGCTTAGTAATGCTTAATGCTGAAAATTTTCAATTTTACTCTTCCTGAAGGATCATAACCAGTTGGACAGTATTCAGATCACAAGCCTGGCCTATCATTAATCTCTGACCAATGCCCTACTTTTCATTCAAGTCCTTAGAATTACTTTTTGATGTTTTGCTCCCTGAATTTTGACATGACTGATTCCAGCATTGCAACAGTTTCCTCCTGTGTTCAAGATTCTACAGCTTCCTCTGCGCTTGGAAGAAGAAATCCCTCTGGTATCTATTAGAGAAATACCTGATGTGTGTAACTTTAATGTAGAATAAGAGATTATTATTTGCAAAAGAATTCCCTCTATCCCAGAGTTGGTTTTTCTTCTTCGTGACTCTATGTGAGTATAACCCTATTTAAGTAGCACCAAGAAGGTTTTGCATTTTTTTCTCTTTTCTCTTCTTTTTTTTGGGTTTCATTTTGTTTATTTTTTTTCTTTTCTTTCTTTCTTTTGATTTTCAGCTAGATTGCTAGAGGGTACCAAAAGTACCTTTAGATTCAAAGCAAAAACGTTAAGATGACTTTATGAGCTATGTGTGATTATTTAAATACAGAAGACTCATAGGAAGTGTCCCAGGAGACAAGTCATAGAAGAACATTTCTCTGGTGTCTCTGCATGATGACTATATAATTTTGGGGAGAAGGCAGTCTTCATTCCCCAAAACTGGTTGCATAAGAATAATATGTGCACCCACTCATTTGTTAAAAATTAGAGATTTGTTTTCCAAAGTTGCAGTGAAAATGGTCCAGAATAATACTTCATCACTGACCCTAACATTATGGGTAGTTCACGTGCCAGATCTCAATGCATATATGAGAATGACAGTAGAATGACAGTCCATTGGGAAAAAAAGCACACTTGGTTGAGAATGTTTGAAAATATTAAGTCTCCTTTTTAAAAGGTTAGAATTCTATTTTAGCTCTTTAGTTTGTATATGCTGGTTGTTCTGGCAGGCAGGTGTGTTTTTTTTTAAAAAAAGGTTAGACTTAACTGTTTTAATTGATTCTGTGGTTAATATAGTGCAAAGAATAATTTAATGAGTGCCACACCTGACAATAGTAAAATGTGCAAAACTAGGTGGGCAGATGCTCCCCAATACAATCCAAGACTACAAAGTAATGGTTGAAATTCATGGCACAAACCTAAACATGAAGATCAAATGAATAGGAAAAGGTACTAGACACTTGAATGTACCAAATGTGGAGTTGTGGAAGACAGTTATCTCAGAGGCCTTGTTGTTGTTGTTGCTGTTGTTGTTGTTTACTCAAGTCAAGTTTGATGTATGGTGACCTATGAATGAGACCTCCAAGATCTTTGGTCATCAACAGTCCTGGTCAGCTCTTGCAGACTAGGGCTCTGGTTTTCCTGACTGAATCGATCCACTTGTGATATGGTCTTCTCCTTTTCCTACTTTTCCTACTGCCTTCCATTTTGCTGAGCATTATAGTCTTTTCCACTGAGTAAAACCATCTCATCATATGTCCAAAATACAACAGCTTCAATTTAGTCATTTTGGCTTCTAAGAAATATTCAGGCTTATTTGCTCTAGGAACCATTTATTTGACTTTTCAGCAGTCCAAGGTATCTGTAGAACTCTCATCCAGAACTACATTTCAAATGAGCTTATCTTCTTTGTGTCATCTTTTTTTCAGATTTCACAGCCATATATAGAAGTCAAACATATTATGGCATGAATGAATCTGACTTTGGTATTTATTGTTGTATCATCAGAAATAGATTTAATATACATACATTTTTCAGAATGTGGCGATCACAACAGCAATGACAGCCCCTAGACATACACACGTCACCAACTTGGTTAAAGCTTTCCCACACTCGGGTGAGAGGTATTATTATTATTATGTGAATCATAATAATTGTTTCTAATTCTGAAATCGTTAAAGGTAAATCTGCACATATAATATTTATGGAAATCCTGTCCTGTTCTGAGTGAAATACAAATGATCATCCTCAATGAAAGACAATAGAAGACAATGGAAAGACAATAGCAAATAATCTGCTAAGAGTCTCCAGATGGAGGGATTTAGAGAGGAAAAAATATGAAGAGTGTATACAGCCAACCCCCCACCCAAAAAAATTCAGCAATCAAAAAACCTTTTTTCAAATTGCCAGTCACAGCCTCCTAAGGCTGCAGTCTTATACACATCTATGAGTAAGCCCCATTGAGATAAGAATAGCTACATGTAGTATTGCACTATAAAACACTGACATTAGGTTAACATTCAAAGTCAGAATCAAAATTTTAATGTTTCTATTTTTTTCCTGAAATTTCTTTCCAGCATTAACCAGAAGTAGTATTTGTTCTTACTAAAAATCCCCATACGTAGGCCGTATGGAATATTTGTTAGGAAATAACCAATTAAGTTGTTGGGCAATAGACGTTCTGCAGAATGTTGTAGGTTTTGAAATCTGAAAAGCTGTATACTGTATATTATCTTTCTTCTTTTATCTTTATTCCCCCGTCAAAATTCTAGCCACTGTTTTGGATTTAGAAATTCACTCTACACAAGGGAATTTTAATGTCTTCACTTTGAGACAGTGTGATAAAATGGTAATAAAAATTTACAGTCCTTGGCTAAGCCTTTGCCAGGATGGTAGACAGTAGTAGATGAGACCTAAAGTCATTTGTCTCATCAGTCAGAAGTGATTATACAGTCAGGAGAAAGGTCAAAATCAAAATTCCAAGTTCGTTCTGAAGACAGATATATAGATTAGGGTCATTTCTGCACTACACACTTATAGTGCGGTTATTTTTAATATCCTATGGAATCCTCGGGCTTGAAGTAGCCCCTCCCAAAACTGCAAACCCCAGGATTCCATATGATGTTGAAAGTGGAATAATCATGCTATAAGAGATAAGTGCAGAAATAGCTTAGAACTTGCAGAACCAGTTCATGCTCAAAGTTTTAACGTTCTTCATAAAAATAGAGCTGAGAGACAAAGGATTCAAAATCAGGTCAATGACTAAGAATAAGAAATGGGAGTAATAAAGACTGAATAATTCCTTCACTTATGTTTTAAGCAGAGTTTAGAAATGTTACTTTTGGAGCTACAGAGAATCCTCAAGTATGCATGGTCACTGAACAAAGTGCAATTTTCTAAAGCTCTAGCTCGGACAGAACTATGACTTGCCACCTCTTGTAAGTAAATAATCCATGAACATTAAAGGTAAAATATTTTAATTCAAGCCAACATTGTGTAGCATCCTCAAGTGCTTTTTTTTTCCAACTTACACTGGAAAACATAAGAAGAATTTTGCTCAGTCAAGTCATGGGTCAAGCTAGCCTAATATCCTGTTTCCCATAATAACTGACCAGATGCTTGAAGGCCATCTGTTCTCTACCAAAGAGATATTAAGAGGAATGCTACCTCTGAATATGATGGTTCAATTCAGCCATAGTGGCTAATAGTGATTGATAAAACTAAGGAAGGAGTGGTTGAAGTTGGAGACCTCAAGTTATATGCGACCCCAGGGTTATTTTAGTGGTTCTCCAAAATCTGGTTCACCAAATTTGCCTGGCTTATTTTCTCTACAATAGAGTTTCCAGAGCACTGGGATGAATCTTAGGGCAAAAGCAGTATCATGATTTTTTTAAAAAAAATAAAAAATGATGTGCTGCCAGATCCTGCTGCTGTGGGCTGCTTTGGAGTTGCTGCTATAGACTCTTAAGAGGGTCCACTTGGCCACTTCCTCTCTTCTCTCCTCCCCTTCAAAGTTTTTCAAACCATGATGGGTGTTAGGGTTCAGTAGAAGAGAAAGGTCAATGGTGGGAAAATACTGAGCTGCCTCAACATTTGCTACCTCAGAAGGGGCTGAATAGGGTACTAAATGAATTCTAGTTTGTGGCTTTTCTAATCTTATTGTAAACTTCACCAGCTCTATTCCCATCATGATCTAAATGCTGAAGCTGCAACACAATTTCCTTTAATAGTCTGAGGTATATGTGGGTTGCACCACTGTTAACAAAAAGTGTTAACAACTATTTTTCTTCTTTAGCTTGGCTTAGCCACTTAATTCCTTTCACTTTTAATTCTTTATTTCACTTCTCATTCTTTTATGTCCTCTTTCTTGAATGTGTCAAATATGGGGCTGTACAAGAAAACAATCCCAGAGACCATGTGGACACTGTCTGTTTTAATCCTGTGGTGGCAAGAATAGAAACAGTTTACATAGTACTGCATAATCCCAGAGGAGACAGTGATGGCAGGCTGCTTCCAGGGCACTCAACTTCTTGCTTGCTTCAGGGGTGACCCCTGTCCCAATCAATCCACTCTGACTTTTGGAGAATATTAAAGGAGCTAGCCAAGGTGCTGAATATGGGTTTGGAAAGGGTCCTAACAACTCGCAGAGAGTTACCATCTCACTCACAGGGGAGCTATCAGCTACCACTGTCTTGCTTGTTTCTTCAGGTGGAAAATGGCTTTTCCTAATAAAAAATCTCTGTGTTTTACAAGACATGGGCTGGCATGTATGGTGAAAAATAGGTGTGATCATCATGTAACTTTTCTTCTGTTATTATAGCACTAGTACAAACTCAGGGACTCTTATCAAAATGTGGTTATATGGTTATTTTTTCTGTACTGATAACTTATCACTTCTTTTTTCACTGCAGCCTACATCTTCCTCTTCTATTCTGTGTAATAACTCTACTTGTCACAAATTGAGTGAGTCACTATTCTCTCAGAATTCATCTCAGCAAAATATATTTTTGTTCTCCTTCTACCTTCTTTTCTCTTAACCTTGACAGTGCGTTTCTATTGTCCCTTCCTTTCAGGACTGTAGAGTATGTGTGACATTGCATGATATTCTTTGTCTTTACTTCTAGTGTCCATATTTTTGCCAAATCTTTGTGTCTTGAGCATCCTAATATTGCTAAGAGTTAATCCTTTTGCTGTCCTAATACCACTGTTTTCTTATCATTGATTTGATAATATTGTCTCTTATCATTTATTTATTGATTGATATTAACATATCTGCTGGAGGTATTCCAAGTGGTCCAAGGCATGAAATGAATACATACCAATTTCTAAAACACATACATACAAAGAGAGAGAAAATAGTAAACATCTATTTCTGGGTTTTTAAGAAGTAAATGAGCAAAATCTGAACAGTGAAAAACCAAAACAATAAAACTGCAAAACAGCAAATAGGGAATCATCATCACCCAATTCAAGGGCCTGAAAATGGGGTTTTGTGGTGCAGTGTCTGGGTGCCTGTAAAACAGAGACTAGGCAGATGTCCTGGAGAGGGAAGTTTTAAAATCTGCCACAAAGCATAAGTTCTCTGTAATTACCAAACAAACTTCTGATAGTGATGAGGTATGGCACGTCCACTCATAGTCTCAATGGGCAGGCAAGATCATGTGGCAGAAGACACTCCTTGTCCCAATTGAATAATGTTTTAAAGGTAACAATCTGCACATCAAATTGTGTATAGTGTTAAATGCAACAAATGACAAACCTATCCATCAATGGGAGAAAGAACTATCAAGATTTATATGGAATGGCAAAAAAACGAGAATCAAATGGAAACTGCTGACGGAACAAAAGATAAAAGGGGGTTGTGATCTACTGGATTTAAAACTATATTACTATGCCAGTGCAATGACATGGTTGCAAGATTGGATTATAAAAGATTACTAACTTTAGAAGGCGCAAACATGCAGTTTGGGTTCCATGCTTACTTATGGTACGGAAAAGAAAAAATAGATAAGGACTTTAACAATCATTTTGTGAGAAAATCCCTGTTAAAAATATGGAAGAATGTGAAGAGATCTATTTATAATAAAATACCTTTATGGTGCTCCCCCCAAGAAGCCTTTTATGGGCAATGGAAGGATTCAAACCAAGATTGGCTTCGATATAGTGATTTGTTGATTCTGGATAAACAAGAAGGAGTTAGAATGATAACCTGGGAAGAACTTAGTCAACAAAATATAGAAATAAATTGGTTCCCATATTTGCAATTAAAAGAGCGATTTAAAATGGATATAAAACTAGAAGGCATTGCAAACTAAGGACATATAATAGAAACCATAATATTTTTGAAATCTAAACAGAAAATTTCGCTCTTTTATAAATACTTCTTAACATGAAAATTAGAGGACGAAACAGTGAAGGAATCAATGATAAAATGGGCTCAAAATATTAAACAGGAAATCCCTCTTGAACACTGGGAAACCGCTTGGAAGAATACAAAAGAATTTACCAATGTCCAGGACTTAAAAGAAAATTTCATCAAAATGATGTACAGGTGCCACCTTGCACCAGTTAAAATAGATAAAATGTACCAAACAGGTAACAACAGATGTTGGAAATGCACGGATAAGGCTGGTACGTTTTATCATATATGGTGGACCTGCCCTGTTACAAAAAATTACTGGTCACAGATACATAAAGCTATAATAGAAATATTCAAAATAGCACTTCCAATGCAACCAGAACTCTAATTATTGAATATGACGCATATGCTTGAAAAAAATTTTCTGCACCAGAACAAACGAGTATTGTTATATTTAACAACAACGGCAAGAATGCTATTTGCAGGATCTTGGAAACTACCCAATGTACCAAATATAGAACAATGGTTGTTAAAAGTAACGGAAATGAAGCAATATGATGTATTTTCATACCACTTAAAAGGGAAACGAACTGAAAATATGGAAAAAAATATGGCAACCAGTTATTGACTATGTAAAAGGATATGGTAAATAGACACTTAATAATGGTGTATATAACTAGAAAGCTTAAAGAAATAAAGGGATTTAGAATAAGTTTGAGCTTTTTAGAGGACAGAGATATATGTAAACTAATGAATTATGGAAAATCGTGATAAATGTATGTTTTGACTAAGTATTGTTTTTCTTTATCGTAAACGGTATTTGTAATTAACTATGTTCTTTTCAGGAAGTAAAGAAATTGCAAGAAAAGGTGCACTCAACAGTTAAAAAGGGTGAAAATAAGGGAATTTCATATGTTGAACGGTAACATGGTGACACTATTCTAGGTATTTGGCAAGGGAAGTCAAAAGGATTAAATTCATTGTTTAGCTTCTAAAATAAGAAACCAAATGTGTATGTATTTATACAAAAAACACGGAATATGCGAACATATCTGTAAATTTATATAACTCATTTTTTTATTTTATTCTTTTTTAATAAAAAATAAATTGTAAAAAAAAAAGAAAAGAGAGTGCAGCCTGAAGCATATTTTAAAGTCTAATTAGGATATGACCAAAGCATGTGTGGCTTGAGTCTCGATTCTGGGTTGGAAAGTGGGCTATAAATCAAATCCTCCTCCTCCTCCTCCTCCTCCTCCTCCTCCTCCTCCTCCTCCTCCTCCTCCTCCTCCTCCTCCTCCTTCAAGGAAAAGACACACCTAGCTGTTGCCACAGTGCCTGAATGTGTACAACCTTCCCACCAAAACTTGCATATGTGTGCATATAGAACTTCTGGTTAAAATGAAATCTTGCCTGGCTCAAGACAGATAAAGAGTAAACCCAGATAAAGGGACCTCCCTTCAATCATCAGTTAACCTCCAGGGAAAATTACACAAATATAACTCCTAAATAATAGGGATGATTCCACGTTGAATACTTCCAGGATGTAGGGAAAAAAATATCAAATGGTCATTAAGCATCAGTATCTCCCAGGTGAGGAGACTTGTCCACATCCTGGAATATTTTCTGGCAATCCCCAGCACCAGTTTTATTCCTACCCCTGAGCCAATTTCTTTCAAATTCTGAAACATATTGGAACAACAACAACATTCTTTGTTCCTTTCCCTTTTAAAATTTTTACAAGGGTTATAGTACATCACTGCACCAGTGAAATGGCACTTTTGCACTATTGCACTATTACTAAAACACAAAAACAAAACACTTTTCTAAAAAATTGAGGAAAAAATTTGCCTTTCAAATAATAGGACCACCTCAGCACATTATGCCACAGTTAAAAAAAAAAACTTTGAAAAGCCCTAGTCCAGATCAAAGATATGAGTACAAAAGGAATGCAACAAGTTGATAGTTGCAAAACCCAGCAAAAACCTAGGAGCTGTATTATGAAAGGTCATGGAATTTTTTTTGATAAATCTGGAAGAACTCACAGAGAACAACTGAGGTGGGTGATTCTTGTACCCTGAGAGTTTGCTTATCAGAGTTAATATTTCCCCCTTTTAGAGGAAATGTGTGGTCATACCTAGTGATTTGTGTTATCCATTTACTATTTGCCATGTGTGAAGCTCTAATGTAATACATACTCTTTCCCAGTGCAATCGCTGTGTATATTTTGATTCTTCCCTGTTCAATAAGTTCCTGTTTCAGACAGCAACATGTGGATGTGCTTTATTGGATCTAAGATCTCTACAACACACTCCTGCCAATTAAGTTAAAAGACCCTTTAACAGATGAATGAGTTTGTCTATGTGCTCTGATAACATATTTGGGAACATGGCACACCAGTCAAAATTGTGCTCCTAACCACAAGCACTGACTGACAACATAAAGTCAAAGTCACAATTGAAGAATGGGAACATGAACAGAAGTAGATGACAAAACATATTTTTAATCACATCAATGTTGCTTCTTTGGGTCACAAAGACAGATGTGAATTGAATATGAACAGCTTGTCATCCACAATAGAGTGGTATAACTTTACTTAAACTGAAAGGATCCCCTAAAATTAAAGCTTTTATTAAAATAGATTTTAATTAAATTTATCTGGCTTAAATGCAAGCATGCAACCTTAGGTTGTGTACAGATGGCTGATATCTTAGAACAAAACTTTCTGTAATAATCACTGAATTTGTTTTTTTAATAAAAGTTCTTCACATGTACATTCAATGGGTTTGAATTATCCAGTGTGGATGGTAAACCAAGGGTTAATATTAAAAGATAATTGCATGTTTATCAGATCGTCTTGAACACTTTCTGCTTTGCCAGTTTGGTCTGCTGGGTACATAATATGCTTTTTAAAAGCCTAATTACACATTTAGCTAATAGACAAATAGGTCTAGCGGGAGTCTGTGGTTTATTAAGTAGGAATAAATATGTATTCACCCAAGAAGGCGCACTTCCATTCTTAAGATTTCTATTCACTTGCCTTTGACAAAGCTGTGAATTAAAAGAACAAAGCACATAGCTTCATTACCTCCCACAATTACCAATCTAGTTGAATTAAAGTGCAGATATTATTAAATAACTCTCCAATTATCTCCCCACCCTCTCAACTGCAAACACATTCACTTAAATAATAAACTCTTCAGTATTAAAATCCATAGTTTCATGGTGCTCCTCTAGAATCTAGAGGAGCACCTGGGGTGCTCCTCTAGAATTTTAAAATTATCCCTGTAGTATACATGATCCTTTTTTTTTTAAAACTGGAGGGCACAAATCACTAAATAAAAGTGAGGCGGTTCTTGCTTGCACATTACCAGCAGTATGAATAAATGAGAACTGCATATTCATCACGCAGTACTGCATTGATTCTAGTCTCTTTCTATCAGAGTTATGTGTCAAAGAAATGGAACGATATGTTCGAGATTACTTGGAGAAATTTGTGACATGTTTGTGGCAAAAGAACAGCTTCTACACTCAGCTCCTTGGAAAGGACTTTTAGACAACCACAGTGGATCCTCAGCTTGCAAAGGTGCTGTCACAATTTGCTCTGCAACCCAGTTTAGTAACATCAGCAACAACAACTCTGTATTGTAATGTTTACCAGGGTGGGCATCATATAGTCTCAAATTATTCTGATTTGGCACAGGAACAGCCCTGATTAATCTTCTGTCATTTTACTTTTTCAGCAGCTTATGTGAATCAGTTAGTTAAATAATTGTAGATTTAGTCTTGACTTGACTAAATCAATTGAAATTAGTGGGGCTTACATTCATTGTGATTACAAGTCATCCAACTATCTCAATTTGACAGGAATATTCCTGATTAATATTCTATCACCCCACTTTTCCAGCTGCTTTTAAAATGTCCCAGTTGCTCTCTCATCCCACTTTTCCCCTTCATCCTCCGTTTGCGGCAGCTGAGGTAAAGTAAGTTATATATAAAAAAAGTTTCCAGTCAATGAACTTGGGGGATGGTATGGGAAGAGGAGAGGAAGGGGACAGAATCTTGCTTTTCTCTGTAGACTTAGGCAAAAGAAAAATTCTGCAGCCTCTCTTGGCTTATGTGTTCTTTGCCATCTTGACTACATTCTGATGTTGCTTGGCCACATTTGTCCTTGTTTTCACCTGTGAAATGTTGGAAGATATGGGGTCATGCAGCCCTTCAGATGTAGTTGAATTGTAAGTCCAAGCAATCCCAGCCAACATAATCAATGGCAAGGAATGCCGGGAGTTATAATACAATATTTAGAGGTCTCCATTTTCTAACCCTGGCCTAAATCTACTTGCTAGTTCCAGCTAGAGCAGACTCAGTTTTTGCAATTATATTTAGGTAAATATTGACATATCATTCAAAGGTCAACTCTGTTTAGGACAAACATTTAGAGGTAAGTCATTAATTATGTTTCATTTGTACCAGTCTGTGACAATGAAACAAAAACTCTGGGCTTCTACACATTATACTTTACTCATTGTTGTGTGCCTTCAAGTTGTTTCTGACTTTTGGTGACCCTAAGGTGAACCTATTACAGGGTTTTCTGGGGCTGAGAGTGTGTGATGCACCCTAGGTCATCCAGTGGGTTTCCATGACTGAGCGTGGAACCAAACCCTGGTCTCCAGGGTCATACTCAAACCAATACACTATGCTGTCTTACATGGAAATAATTTCAGTGTAATACCCTAACAGCACCAGATCCCATCTGATATTGGAAGCTAAGCAGGGTCAGCCCTGATGATTATTTGGATGAGAGACCACCTGCAAATACCAGGTGCTGTAGGCTATATTTCAAAAGAAGGGACTGGCAAAACCACTTCTAAGTATTCCTTGCCTTCAAAAAACCCTGTAAAATTTATAAGGTCCTCTTAAGTCAACGGGTGCTTTGAAGGCACATATACACACACTCGAAAGAAAGCGACGGAATATTTTCTGATGTGGGGCATGAGTGTGAACAAAATATTAGATAAGGAGTATGTGAACTAGGTCTTTTCCCATATGTCCATACTTCCAATAGAAAACACTAATTTTAGGCTTCAGATTTTGCAGTAAACATGAGTTTTCTGACATTTAGTGTTTCTGAACCATATGAAATAGTGCATGAAATTTTCCTGAAGCAAAACACATGGCCTGGAGCGGGTGGGGTGGACTCCAACCAAAAATTACACCCAAAGTGTAAGCAGGGTTGGCCCAAAACATTTTGCTATCTAAGGAAAAACGGAAAAAAATTGTGCTCCCAACGCAAAGTAAAGGAAACTTTGAAATTCTGTAACAATGTAGCAAAATAGCTCTACACGCAGAACAACAATACATACCTCCTCTCAATGCCCTCCAGACTCACTGTTTAGCCACTGCACCACTCCCACAGCCATTCTGCGGCTGGTAGAGGTGGGAAGATTGGAGGCACATGTAGCTAAGTCCCTGCAGCCAGATACAGAATGATTATATCATCTGCAGGGATTCCTCTCGAGTGTTCTGGAAGTTTCAGGGAATGAGGAAATCATTCTTCTCTGGCTATAAGGACATAGCCAGACATTTCTCTTGTCACCCACCACTTCCACCAGACATGGACTGGCCATGGTCAAGGCTGAAGTGGTTGACAATGTGTTGGGGAGAGAAGCTTTAATAATTGCAGACAGTGGAAGAGAAAACAACCCAAAGAAGGCACATGTGGGTGTATGGTAGACTGATGCCTACGTATGTCACTAAAGGATGTGAGCTCTCGTATGCAAGGGTAGCTCAGTTATTTTGGTACAGAAAATTGGTTTAGACAGAAATTTTCATGATGTCCTTCCATAAAAGCTGAACTCTGCTGCGTGAGGCACCGTGTAATTAAAGAGTCCCTATAGATAAGCCTATATCCATGAGATCTTTTACCTCCTGAATACCCTGAAGCTCAGCCTTGCCAATTCAATTCTTATCTAGTCCACCATTCTTCTTCCCCACAGTAAGCAATCAGATGATCCTTGGAAGTCCACAAATAGGTCATAAACTCCCTAACCTTCTTTTGCTGTCATTCTTCAGTGACTGGTGTTCAGAAGCACTTTGCCTCTGATCCTGGAGACAACATATAATCAGTCATGATCATGACTAATATACCCACTGGTGTTTCTGCAGCTGTCTGCCATTTCGTAGATCACATACTGTACTAACTTGAGCAGTGTGAATGTTTTTTTCCTTTTCCTTTTTTCTGTTTGTGAGGATTCATGAAAGTATGAATCAAAGTGAGGTGTGCTGAATACATGAAAAAAGAATTTGGCTTGGCTGTTATGGAATGAAATAATATGATTTGGCTATTCCTGCAGGACAGCACAAGAGGTACTTTCAGCTTTCTTTCAACATTTCTAAAAAAAAAATGGAAAATACAGCTCTGATTGTTCATCTTGCTAGGTTTTTTAAAATAAGTTGTGTGTGCCAAATGACTGTGGGGTTGCCATAGAGACTTCTCACTCGAATCCCGCTGTAGTTAAAGTAAAAGAATTTGCCTTGTGAGCAATAAAGGCCCCCCTCCACTCTTTTTTTTTTTTTTTTTGGAAAGGAAAGAACACATTTTTTTGAGCTCAATAGACTAAAATTATGTAAATTTGAAAGTAGACTTTGTCCAAGATTGATAATAAATATCTCAGTTTTGTGGAGAATGTATTCTGGCTAGTACAAGCAGTTGTTTGGGTGGGGAAAAAAAACAAAGAAAAAGGAAGGTGTGAGCAGCAAAAATGGTGTGAGATGGGAGAGGGGCCTAATACCTAAAGGCACCAGATCCTATCTATTCATGGATAGGGTGAGCAGGGTGAGAGACTGCCAACAAATACTGGGTGCTGTGAGCTATATTTCAGAGGAAGGAACTGGCAAAACCACCTCTGAGTATTCCTGGCCTAGGAAACTCTATGAAATTCATGGGGTCACCATAAGTCAACAGGAGATTTGAAGACAAATACACACACAAGGTGAATCTATCATGGGGTTTTCTTGGCAAGATTTGTTCATCTCAGACCACAATATATCTGAACCAATATGTGCTCTTCATTTTGTCATTCCCTTCAATTTCTGAATGGTGTGTCTGTGAGAGAGAGTGAGTGTGTTTTGAAATCTAATAATTATTCAGGAGGAAATCTGTGGGAAGGGGACTAATTAGTCACTACTAGAGTCCTTTCTGGCAGCTAAGGGCTGGAAGTCACCATTATTCTCCGTCTCTGCTGAAATCATTGATGATGCTGTCAGGTGATCTAATGTTGCTCTGCTGCCATTTATTCCTGCACAAGCTTGTAACAAAGCAATGATTATATTACCACATAAATGGCCCCTTTTCTGCATCCCACCAGTGAAGGCAATACAAGGTTGGAGGACGTGGGAGAAAGTGCCTCAAACTGTGGAATTCTCAATTCTGGTGCCCTAAATTGCAGAATGTCCCCAACTTTGGAGGTCTAACTGGGAGCAATGGAGGCTCATTTTTGGCTCATTAAAGTCCTCAGGGTCTAATTTATTTCAAAGTGTACATGCACAAGGTTTAAATTGTTCCAGCTTTTAAAGTCATTTGAACTGTTGTTTTGTTTAATGTGTTGTTATTGTGTTGAGATTATTTGTGTTTTTAATCTGGAAGTGCTTTAAATTGTTTATATTGTATGCTGTCCTGAGTCCCATAATAAAGGATGAGATAGAAATAGTTAAAGAAACCAACGAACAAAGTGACACTCCCAAACTAGGAGAAAACAATGACAAGCAGTAGCCTGTATGTGCCAAGAAAACTCAAAAGGTTTGAAGGGGATAAATTTCAGAACTTTTGACTTAACAATATGCATTTATAAGAGTATAATCTCCTACCTCTTTTTAATAGCAAGAGTGGGAATCATGCAGCCCCCCACTGGTTTTCCCTACAGCCTTACCTATAAACAATACTCAGGAATGCTGGGAGTCTGGAAGTCTGAATCTTGGGAAATATGAGAGAAAGTAGTGGGTCTTTCTAGCAGTGTAATAAAACTGGCAAGACAGAAGCTGAACAATAACCAGGATTTATCAGAAAGAGAAAAAGTAAGCCTCGTCTTCTTTGTAAAACATATGAAGTAGTTTTACTTACAATTAACTTAGTTAATTGCAGTATAACATAACATAGTCAGATCCATGTTCTAATGGTGAGAGAAAAAAGGAGAGAAAATGGTTGCCTGTCAGGGTGATGTAGGAAGAGAAAGGGTAGGTAAGGGAGGAAGAGAAGAAGAGGCAGACACAGCTCCATCATGCCTACGCCCAGAAGCAGATGAAAGGCTCTCCCTCCATTTCAAGTGCCATCTGGGCCTTGGAAGCCCACAAGCAGATGAAAGACTGTCTTTCCATTCCAGTTGCCATTGACCTGGCTTCAGAGACATAGCAAAAGAAAAAGAGTCAGTATCTGCTGGAATTATTCCCTCCCCCACTGTCATCCCCTTTCCGTGTATGTCGTGTCTTTAGATTGTAAGCCTGAGGACAAACTATTTTTTTTCTTTTTCTTTTTTCTTGTAAAGCACCATGTACAGTGATGGTGCTATAGTAATAACAACAATAAGCATAATAATAACAGAAAACAAACAGGAAATCATCAGTTAGCAATTAGTACCAGGGCCACTGAATGTGGGTTTGAACCTCAGTGAAAAAATATGGGGCCTGGATGTTTGCTCATGTCTTCAAGAACCCTTGAGTTTGTATCTGTGTGTGGAGAAAGCACAGTCATTGCCAGACACAACAGCCCCTTTCCCCTGGTTACTTGCCTGACTCCACTCTTTGACCAAATGCCTGTGTACACCGTTGTGGACAATTCAGGATAGTGAAGAGATTTTCAGGAGCTGCTTTCAGAGGTAGAGAAGATGGCAAAGCACTGGAAAAGCTTGTTCACCCAGCTGAAGGCACTATTACTGTGACTGCTGCTTCTGCTGCAGGCAGTTGAGGGCTGATCACAATGGGCTGATCACCTCCAGGTCTCTTTTCTTAGCTGCCACTGCCATCAGAGGTCTTGGTTTTTCCCTGTGGTTTCTTCCAACAACACTCATCCCTCTCATTACCTTCCTCCCGGCTGCTGGCACTACTGCATCTCTTTGCTCACTCATGGTTTCCTGTCCTGCTTCCCTCTCAGCAAAGGTGGACCAGCTAAATATCTTTAGTAGTTTATCAAACAAAATTTTGTATCTTGTTTTTATTTTCTTTGCAATTCACCAATTTTGCAAGGGATGCCAAAAGCAGTTGTCAAATAATGATGCCACTGAGAAAAATAAAAACCTTATGAAACATTGGGTCCCAGGCTGTCTTCTGGACTGCCAGACCCCACTTTTGTATTGGTTGCTCCCTACTCTTGTTTCCTGTGATTGACATAGACATACAGAGGTTGCTAACTCTTAACATTATTAGCTAAAGGTTTTGTTTTCTTTCCTGAGTACTGCTCAGAAATGCCAGACCTTTAATTAGTTTTCCAGTTTCCTTGATTTAAGTTAGCAGGATAGATGAATTCAGATACATTGCTGTAATGATATTTCTCTAACACTAGTTATAGCATAAACAACATGCCAAACTATATGCCACGCTTTTGCCTGAATTGTCAAAACATTTCAAAACCTGTGAAACTACTGCTGTCAATTGTAGAAACATCTGTTTTTAATAGAAAAATTAGGAAAAAACCCCTGATTTTGAATTTCTGATCAAACAGACATGCCCAATTACAAATAATTTGGATTCTTTGGAAACTTGAGTTTCGGGCTTGTACAATAACTTTCCGAAGTGTGAATATCATTTTCCCCACTGCAGATGGCTATAATACATAAGTGAAATGATCTGGAATAACAGAAATAAGACTATCATAATAGCAGCTACTCTGCCTGATACATGTATTATATGATATGTAACAACATTGCATCCCTTCCTCTCCAATTCTTAATTTAGCAGGCAGATTTCTAGTTATTAGATCTTATTCTCCATGTTTGTGTCTTTTGAAACAAACATATTGGTTTCCTTACTGAGTAGTAACATGAACTGGTTAATCAAGAAACACAGCAACAAATCTGCTTCTTATGGCTGTAGTATCATTATTCAGGAAGAGAAAATTGAATTGTGTCGTTGCTCAATGTCCCTATACTGAGGAGGGGAGCAGAGACATAGCTACTCCACCAGGACTGTGTGCAAGCCAGCAGTGTGGCTGTTGCACCATAGTCCTGATGTACAACATATCCTGATGAGCAATGAGAGCCCCTGTTGCACAATAAGAGGTCTTACATGGTGGCCTGTTATGCATTGTTGCATTCGCTAGCATGGTTGCATACTGTGTCAACAACATAGCTCCATCACAGTGAAGTTCATAAAGATGCCAGCCATTAATAGTGATGATGATGATAAAAAAACCAAATAAAATGCAGGTTTTGTTTGATTTTTAGCTACCTCTTGATATAGTATGTTACATTGTTAGATTCTAGGGAATAGTTATAGCTTTTATTGTGTTACTGTGGCTTTCTGATGTGTTGACTTCATAATTAACTCAGTTTTTCGGGAGCAATGACAGATAAAATATAAAGGCCTATGTCCAATGGCTAATCCTAAATGGAGTAATAAACAAATGGTATTGCAATTAGATTTAAAGTAGGGTAGAGGAGGGAATCATGTGGCCCTCCAGATGTTGAACTGGAAATTCCATCACTGGCCATACTGGCTAAGACTAGCTAGGACCTGCAGTCCTAGCAGGATAATGTGGTAGAAGATGAGGGTGTGTACAGGTGGAAGTCTTTTATTAGGAAATAAATACAAAGGATTTTACATCTGAAGAGGATGTTGAACTGCTTTTGATTATAACAACAATGGGAAAAAATAGAAAGTGCAGGAAGAAGGAAAACAACAGATGTCTTGACAAAAATAGAAATTCTGCAGAAACTATGGACTGTGTCAAGCGGACGAAAAATAACAAACTTGGCTAGGGTCAGAAATGGAAGGCAGATGAATAATAATTATGAAAGTAATGGATCCTTTAATCTGTTTCTGGACTCAGTACAGAGTAAGCAGGAAATATCTCTTAGCTTGCCAAACTATGACTTACTTGGAACAAGCTCCATTGGATTCAATAGGACATCTGGGCAGTCATGTTTAAATACAATGTGCATCTCTTTTCACTACCTGAAGATAATCTGGAACCATGTTTTTAAGATATATCCTATGCTTGATCATTTTTATAGTAAAGATTAGGGATGTAATTCTTCACTAAGTTTCTTTTTGAAGATAGCAATGAGTAATTTCAGCATTTTTCTCCCTGCTGTGAGAAAATCTTCAAAAATCATGCAATTTTCAAAGGCTAGTCACAGTTCAGAACTTATACTGTGCCAAATTTGCATGTGGTTGTTTTGTGCAGAAAACAAAATGCTGTTTTCCATGCAAATCAGCCTGTGCAAATTAATATTTCTGTGATGGAATATTATTTTCCACACAGGGAATGCTGTTTCCTGAATAAAACCTAACCTGCAAAGAGTCTCATCAGTCTGGTGTTCTTCTCTTCAGGGCTTCTTGACACTCAAAACCACATGTTCTTTCACCCCCCCTTTTTTTTTAAAAAAAATAAATATTCTTTCCATCTCTAGTGAGGGTTAACTAAGGTCTGAGTGCATCCTATGGGTGCAGATGATTCAGAGGGAGTGGCAGAAAAGGATGGATGGGGCAGCTAATGTGTGAACAACTCTTATCTGGGCAACTTTATAACATTTATGGTCCCTGTCTGATCCTTCTCTGCCCTCAATATTTACCTGTTCATACCCACTCAATGTGTTCTGCCATGCTCTAACTGCCAATCACCAACAAAGAACTATATATAGGTAGCATTGATATATGTTGTTGTTGTTGCTGCTGTGTGCCTTCAAGTCATTTTCAACTTATAGTGACCTTAAGGCAAGCCTGTCACTGTTTTTTCCGAGGCTGAAAGTGTATGACATATTCAAGATCACCCAGTGGGTTTTCATGACTGAGCGGGGAATCAAATCCTGGTCTCTAGGCTCATAGTCCAAAGCTCAAACCACTACACCACACTGGCTGTCATCATTGGTAGTATTGAAACATATTTGGCAAATTTCTAACTTTCATAGTTGGTTCAATCAGTCTATTCCAATTCAAACTAACTAATAGGATTTCAGCCAATTTCTTGTGTTTGTTTATGTAAAGGAAAACTTCCCAAAGTTTGGAATTAAAGGGATTTTTCCATGGAGTGGAGGCTGCGGGTGCTGATGTCAGTGAGACTGTGAGTCCACTATGGGTTTTAGTTTGAACACTGAAAGAGTTACCCAAGGTGTTGTGCTGTATCCCTCCAAAATCCTTAGCACCTTGGATAGTTTCTTGAAGGTTCAGACTAAATCCTGGGTTGGATTCACTGCCCCAGTGACCTTGGAGCCTTGACTCACCATTCTTTACATGAATGGAAAGAGGTTTCCTCTTAGAGAATGGCCAAATTCCATCCATTCAGAGATGAACACCTTTTGGTTCCAGCCTATCATCTGAAAAAACCAGGCTGTAAAAGAGAATCTGCTGCTCTGTTCTGGCTAGATCCTTGGGAAGTTTGTTCTTTGAATAGATAATGTGAAACACTTACTGATAATGACAAAGCAATAAGCAGATGCTGTTGCTAATTGAGTTTTACACCATTGTATTTGATTGAGTTTCAACCAGTAAGAACACACATTGCTCAGTGCTGTTAAGGCTGCTCCAGCTTATCTGCAGAATGCAGAGAGATTAGAGATTCAATTCTAATGCCTACAGAATGAAAATATCTTTCTTCTTCCCTTTGCTTTTCCCTGTTAATCTCAAGTATTGTTAATGATGCCTATTTTAAAATTACTCTCATATAACCTAGCAGGATAACTTATTCTTGAAACATTCTGCTTCTTATAGTTTGCTATTATTATCCTTTTCTGGGCAGTTATCTTTTGCATTTTATGGGTCAGAGGTTGGAATATAAGAAAGTGCTCTCAAGAAGAAAACACTCACACCAAGCCAATCCCTATGCCTAACTTAATTAGGCGATCACACCATAAAATGGTTGCTTCATTTTACTGTCATGAACTCACAGTCAGTTTAATGCAGAAGTTAAGTAAGCATGATATAAAAAGTGATCTTTCATAAAATAATATGCTGATCAAGGTGTAGGGGAAAATGTGGTACTGAAGTGATAGCCCTTAAATTACTGAAGGGTAGGAAAGAGAATAAATATTAATACATAAAACGGACATTGAGGAGGACAATTTATATTCTATTATAATTATTGCTTTTCTATTAGAAAGTTTGGTTACATAATTAACAGTTGTTGGAATCCTACATGAGCAGTTTTGTTACATAACTTTATGTATACTTAGCTTCCTAGGCAAAAATGCTTAGAAATCTCTTAACTGAATTGTGATGATGAGAATGGAACAATGGTGAGAGCACTGGATGTGCAGTGGGACTGATGTGCATCAGTGCACAATGCACATTGGTGTGCAATGCAGAACACTTTGCGATGAGCACCAGTGCACAGTACCCATCACTGTGAGATTCTGATTCCCACAGACCTCAGTCCAGGTACAAATGTATGGCTTAAACAGGATTCCAGTGATTCTTTACTGATTTTTTTTTAAAAAAAAGCAAGTAGAATTTTAAGAGACTAGGGGAAATATAAAATCATTTCCTGATGCCATATCAGAGGTACCTCTTACACTTAAAAGAAACTGGAACAAAAATGATGGGTCAGTGGTAGCTGGTGGCTTCCATGTCAGTGAAGTGTTGAATCCACCTTAGGTTTCAAACTGGGCTTTACAAGAGCCTATTTATAAGAGACTGTCCATGTACCTCCTGAGGTATCAGGAAGCAATGAAGCTGGACATTTTCATACTTATTACTCTCAATCTCTTTTGACACCCCAAAGTTGGAAGTGTTTATCATTTCCAACTTATGATGTCCCAAAAAAACCATGACGTTTTCTCAGCGAGATGGGTTCAGAGGGGATTTGCCCTTGCCTTCCTCTTAGTGTGACTTGTCCAAGGTCACCCATTGTGTTTCCATGGCTAAGTGAGGATTTGAAACTCTAGTCTCCCACACACTCAAACTATGACACCAAGCTGGTAGGTAGGGGAGACTGCAAGAAAAACTTAAGGGTCCTGGACAGACTATAAGCTGCCAGTTCCTCAGGCATATTGTGGAGAATGGCTGCAAAAGAATGAAGAGAATTTTTATCTCTCTTTCGTATCACTGGTCCTTGGAGCCATTCCAACTGTCTGGTAGTAGATCTGGAAGAGAAAGAAAAGAAAAAAAAACTTATTCAATTTGTACATAATCAGTACATGGAATACTCAGTGTATCAATCAATCAATCAATTTGTGTGTAATCAGCGCGTGGAATTCTCTAGCACGAAATATTGGCCATGTGGTTTAGAACTGCATTGGAGAAATTTCTGAAGAATAGGTTTATAAATGAGTATTACACATGACAGCTAAATGTTATCTCCTACTATATTGTTCTCTAAACAACAGTTCCAGCAGTGTGAGTGGGGGCACCATACATGGGGAGGGATGCCAGTAGATGTCCTGCTAGAGAGAGGATGCAAGATCAGATAGATCTTTGATGTGATTCAGCAGTTCAAACAAACACTTTCCTAGATTACATCTCCCCATAAGGCCAACCCCCTCCAAGCAAAATCCAATATTAATCACACGGTGTTTCCTTTATTGGGGCAACACAAAGATGCAAAATACATCACGTTAACTTTCAAAACTTCATAAGCTTCTTCATCAAGCAAAGACGGTAAAATAACATTGGGGAAAAGAGAGTGACAGTGTTGTGGTCACAGCATCTACATTTTAGATGGTACATACCCTCCAATGGTCATAAGCTCCCACTCTTGAGAATTGTTATTGTATCTTTCCAAGGAGAAGCCTCAGGCCCTCATGATGGCATTGAGTCTCTTTTGAAAGGTTCTGTGATTTCAGTATGGAGATTACTTTAGACAATGGAAGAGGCAAAGTCTATCAATGGAGGTTGCCTGACCTGGTGGTGTTATGGGAAATAGCATTTCTCCTGACCTTGATGAAGAAGAATGCAGAATGTGTACAAGAAACCAGAGGAAGCTGAGCTGCTCCTAGAGGTAAGAACAGCCTTTTTGTCCACTTTTTTATTGATAATGTATAAGAAGGAAGTTAAAGAAAAAATGCCCTACTGTCTGCTTCAGTCAGACTAAAGATGAGTTCTACCACCATGGAAATGATCAAATTCAACTGGATGGAGTAGAAATCCACCGTCCTTTTTAAAACACTTGCCCAGGTAAAGACAGACATCATCTTTCTCAGTAAGTGCAAGTAACAGGATGTCATCCCCAAAGGCCTGTGAGTGAAGAACCCACAGCAACCACACAGACTACAGTGACAAACTGTGTAGCATTATCTGCAGGAAACTACTAAAGCATCTGATCAACATTCTATACAGCAAATGAAACTCAGCTTCTGCACAGAATGCTTCTGCTGCTGTGCCCAGATAGAAATAATCAATAAGAAACGTAATTTATCTTACAGTCTCAGTCACAAGGAACAAGATGTTATACATAGTCTCAGGAACAGTCCTAATGTTGTCATGAAAGAGGCTGACAAAGGAGGAGTTATAGTCATCATGGACACATCTGAATACATATGGAAGGCTGAAAAAAACTATCTAATGTTACATTATACATAATACTGTCTAACAATCCCACAGATGAATACCAGAAGGAATTACACAGACTGCTCATGGAAGTTCCAGTGGAGATGCAGAACCAAATCCAAACTGACACATCCTAGAGCCTCAACCAGGCACATTTTATCTACTATCTAAAGTACATGAAGACAGCAACCCCTGGATGACTATCATCTCTAGCATAGCAACACTCGCAGTTGGTGCATCTGGATATATGGACAATATCCTTAGATTTAAAGCCACCAACACTCCCAGTGAAGGACATTACCAACTTCCTGCAGAAATTAGAGTCCATCTGCAACCTTTCAGGGAATACCATCTTAGTCAGTATGGATGTGGAATGCCTGTATACCAACATCACACACAAGGATGGACTACAAGCTATCAGGAACATCATTACAGGTGGGACTATAGTAGATCTAGCCAACAAAGTCTGCCATTTTTTTCTCACACATAACTACTTCATTTTTGGTAGTAACATATACCTTCAAGATAATGGTACTGCCATGAGCACACACATGGCACCATAATATACCAACGCCTTCATGGCTGATCTAGAACAAAGCTTATTTAACTGCTGCACCCATAAACCTTTCTTCTACCTAAGGTATGTTGATGGTATCTTCAAAATTTGGACTCATGGAAAGTACTCACACAAGACATCCCATCAGAATTTCAACAATTCCCAGTGTACCATCAGTCTCAGCCTAGAACTATCAGCAGAACAAGTTCACTTTCTGGACACCCTGTACAGTTACACACTTTGTAGACACCACTATACAGTCTATCTAAGCACCACACTATATCGCAAACCCACTTACCACCATTACGTATACTTATATGCCTCCAGCTTCCATTCTGAACACACTATCAAATCCATAGTTTACAGCCAAGCTCTCCAATACAATCATATCTGCTCAGACCCACAAGACAGGAACGCCAAACTCATAGAATTTCAATAAGTATTCCTCAAGCTACAGTACCCTCCCCCATGAAGTTAAAAAACAAATCAATAAGGGAAAGCTTGCACCCAGGGTTAATCTATTATAAACAGACTGAAGACAGGAAATGGCAGAATCTCATTAATGGTCACTTACATTTCCCAGCTGAGACAACTCACTCATGTCATCACTGAACTACAACCTATTTTGGGCAATAATGCTGCCCTCTCCAAGGTTTTTCATGGCAGGCCTTTACTAGCCTATGGACAGCCTCCCAATCTGAAATAGTTACTTACTTACAGGAGGACACACAACATATATGGGGAGATGGATACAAGATCTTGCTATATACCCAACTCTGGCTGCACTTCTACTTGGGAAATGTCATCACAAGACCTAATCACATCACCCATAATATTTAGAGCTACTTTGACTTGCTCATCCTCTAATGTGATATATGACATCCTCTGTCAACAATGCCCTTCAACATTCTACACTGGGCAAACAGGGCAGTCTCTGTGCCAGAGGATAAATGGACATAAATCAAACATTAGGAATGGTAATACACAAAAACTAGTTGCAGAACACTTCAGTCTTCCCGGACATTCCATCTTTGACCTCAGAAGACCAATCCTTCAAGTGCAGCTGCAGCAGCAGCAGCAGCAGCAACAACAACCTACAAAGGAAGACTGGAAAGAGAAACAGCAGAACTGGAATATATCTGCAAACTCCAGTCTATTGATAGTGGGTAGAACAACGACATCTTTCCTGGCACACTACACATCTTACAGCACTAGTTAACCCCCTGGCCTCATGAGGGCTCTCTTGACCAGTTTATCACATATTCTCTCTGGTTCCCAGCCACACTACATTCCAATAACTCTCTCTACCATTCATATGGTTATCTACTCACCTTGGCTTTTGGCAACATCTTTCCTCCATTATTAAAAATGAACTTGCTGCTTCATCTCATACTCACTAATTTTACATTTCTGTTGCTACTTACACATACAGCCTGCTCATAAAGACCTGTTCCTAGACACTTCAATCCATGTTACACTTCACTCCATCTGATGAAGTAGACTTCAGTCTACAAAGCTACCAACTTCTTTCTCTCAGGTAGTGTCAAAGGTGCTACACAATCCCATGGGGGGAAAAATCAGTTTCTTTCATCTGAATCTAGCCCTTGATTTGGAAAAGAAATGAAGTACAAACACGCTGCAGATCAAGCAGGTAAACAGTGTAGTAGGTGGGGATGAAAAGAATATTTTCAGTTATCCATTTCCCAATTACACACACACACACACACACACAAAATTTTCTGACAGATGGGGACCCCAGTTGGGAAAAATAATACAGTGGCAAGAATTTTGTGCAGTTTCCAACTGGTATTTGCATATCCCAAAGTGTTTCAGGAAATTATTCTGTATAGAGATGTACATTTAGGGTTTGCACGAGAATATTGGGGTAAAGATTTGTTATGGAAAATTGCTGGAGTTTGCACCCAAAAATAGCAACCATATACAAAAATCCCATGTGGGTTTCTAGAAATTTTTTTGCAGAAGCCTGAAATTTTCATGGGGGGAAGAAACAAATTAACAAGAAAAACCCCCACCGTTTACAGAAACCTCCATTGGGTTTTGTGCAAAAATCATGTTTTTTGACACAAAATCCTATTTGTGAAGTGTGTTGTGTGAAATGTGTTTTTCAAACAAAAACATATTTGTTTTATACAAAAATATTTTTCCATCAGTTGTTTTGCACAAAAAACACTTTTTCCATTTTTGTGCCCGGCTGCAGTTTTCTTGTACTAAAACAGTTGTTTTGCAGGAAAAACATGGCTGTCTGGAAATTGTAGTTTCTGTGTTTGAGACCCCCCCCCCATGTGCACCCCATCACCCATTACCACTAGCAAATTTAGCTGGAGGTGAGGAATTCTGGGAGATGCAATTCAATAACATCTGGAGGGCCACATGATTCCCAACCCTATCTAGGTGAAAATCACATTCAACAGAAGCTCCAGAGTTCTTTCCTGGTCCTAAGCAAATTCAAAAGGAGCATGAAGGAGCATGAAGATCAAAGAATTGACCGCAGCATTCAGGCCAAGGTCCTTCAGCCTTTTTTCCTCTAAAGAAACACCTCATTTGGTTTTGAAGATGGAAATCTTTACCATTGCTTATCTTAATTCTAATATCTCTAAGGACTGGTACCTAACTACATCTAGACCTCAGAGGAAAAGTGTGGTTGGTAATTTACTCTGCAAAGCCAAGTGCCCTTGGATTCTAGTTTGTAAAGCTGAAATGCTCAGTTGAGTCAGCTCTTCTCCCATAATGCCTGTGTCATCAGGTTTTACCATTCGCTTGCTACCATCTGCTGCCAAAACCATCAAAGGCACTAAGCCAGCCTCACATGAGTAATCAGCGGCTGATGGCATATCATTCTCATAAATTAGAGTGAGTCAAGAGGAAGAAATTGTTTTAATCTCTGATTTCTAGGCTAGTGTTCAGTTTTGGAAAGCAGTAGAACAAAAATTTCTTTCAAATTGCCGTAACTTTACATGCATTCTTAGATATTTAAAAGTCTGTCAAAGTCTCAAAGACTCTGCAGTCAATTTCCTTTCAGGTTTTTAACCATTAAGCTTCGCTCTACCCAGGGCATGGGAAATTTCTTTTCTTTTCTTTTCTTTTCTTTTCTTTTCTTTTCTTTTCTTTTCTTTTCTTTTCTTTTCTTTTCTCTTCTCTTCTCTTCTCTTCTCTTCTCTTCTCTTCTCTTCTCTTCTCTTCTCTTCTCTTCTCTTCTCTTCTCTTCTTTTCTTTCTCTCTCTCTTTCTTTCTCTTTCAATCTATCCTTCCATCTAGAGATGTCAGGGTGATACACAATAAAACCAATCTGACAATTTAAAACAATGTGAATAATTAAAATGATTTTTAAAAAGCGTATTTTTTAAAAGAAAATTAAATGATTTTACAAGCTAAAAAGACAGATTGAAAGATGTAAACTAATTTAAAATGAATTACCATACACATCCAAGAGTTTTAGTAAAATAAATTAATTTTCTTCCTGCTGTTGGACTGCAGCTCCCATCAGCCTTAGCCAGCAGTGTCAAAGGTGAGAGATGATGGGAACTGCTGTACAACAGGAGCTGGAGAGCCACCGGTTTTTCACCTCTTCTGTAGTATGATGACAATATGTTCTGCACAAACTCAGCAAAGTATTACTGAGATAATATATGTGATACACTCTGAACATTTTATCAGCTTTCCTCATCCAATTGTTGCACTATGATTCCACTTTAACTGCCAAGGCAAGATCCTGTGGAATCCTGGGATTGGCAGTTCAGGGAGGGGCATTTAGAATTTGCAGTGGATCACACCAATGCGTCAGCAGATTATAGTCTTGGGATTCCACAGGATGTAACCACGACAGTTAAAATTGAGTAATAGCACTATAATTGTGTAGTGTGAAAGGGACCCTGGTCCTGTCTAAATAAGATGGAGTACAGTTCCCATCATGGCTGCATGGGGTAATGGGTTAGTAGCCCCAGACATCTGGAGGGCACAAGGCTCTTTAAAATATTGTTTTTATACCAAATTTTGGTTTTGTATGCTGGTAAAAACATTGCAGGAGGAAACAGCAAAGCAAAAACAAAGGAAGATGTAGAATCTTTTATGCAACAAGAGGAAAACAAGAGGGTTTCCACTGAATTTTGCCCTTCACCCACATGACATGGCACTCATGACTGTTTGTCACAGATAAAAGATGCTGCATCTTGTTTATGTGATGCTTATAGTTGATGCAAGGTATGGTGAGTCTTAGGCCATTTCCCCACTATTGTTATAGTGCTATTATTCCACTTTCAACCTCCTGTGGAATTCTGGGATTTGTAGTTTACTGAGGCCAAAGAGCTCTCTGCCTGAGAATTCTAAATGCCGTTCCCTAAACTGCAAACCCCAGAATTCCACAGGAGGTTGAAAGTGGAATAATAGCACTATGACAGTGCAGCGCGGAAATGGCCTCAGTCTAGCTAGGTGCAAACATCCTGATATCAAAAAATATGTTGGCCTAGATCCTTTTGCTAAAGCAGACCTATTGAACTGATAGGATTTACTTATGCATTTTCAGCGTTCAACAATGAATTTAGAAAGCCTGTTCTAGTTGAAAGTAACCAACAAGATAGAGGCCCTGATATGTTATTCCTTCTTTTTTCCTTCCTACAACACATGGTAACAAGGTGTTTGACTCCTACCCCTCTCTGATACTATTCTTTTGAAAAACTGAAATAGGAAGGCATTTCCACCTCTAGTGAATATTCTTGCATCTTCCTTCAGGGGAACCAAAACTTGCTGAAATAGGAAATGATTTCTTTTATTGTACCAGAAATAAATAGACAATTCATATTTTTTTCCAGCGCCACTTTCATGAGTGAGGAGTATATGATCCTTCATGTGTTCTTGGACTTCAACTCCCATCTGCCTTAGCCAGTTAAAGCAGCAGTGAGGGATCATGGCAGCTGCAGTCCAATGACTTCTGGAGGGTCATACATCACCTGATTGCTGAATGTTGTTTTTCCTTTTCTTTTTTAAAAAAACCTTCACTGCAGATAAACTTTGAAAACGATGTGTTGGATCTGGACTAAGTTATTAGCATTTAAGTCCCATTGCCATCAGAGTGAAAAGCCAGTGGATTTGTTCATCCATGTTAAAATACATAGGACTTATATAGAGAGCAATCTCAGGGAGTACAGTCAGGAGGACTGATGTCTTCCCGCATCTCAAGCCCTTCCTGTTCACAGCAGCAAGGGTAGGAGAGAGAAGGGGGACCCATTTTCTTTAGCCAGGATGAAAATTCCAATTTGTATATTTTAACTTTTTCTCCATTGCAAGCAATGTGTGAAAATTACCTATCTCAGTTCTAGTCCTGTAGGCCCAGAATGAGCTGGCTTTGGATTCAGCATATCAAAATCTGGCCCCACCTCCCCTTGCCTATGGAACTCACTTGTTTTATGACCTTGTCTCAGATACCACCAGCTGGAATATCACTGAGCTCTCATTGAGCTCAAGTGGGGGACTTCCACAATCACATAGCTTCTCTCTGGTGATAACCGAGCTCTCTGAAAAGAAAAGAAAAAGAAGGGAACAATAAGTCTCACAGTGATGAAAATGTATTTAATAATTGTTTACCCAGCTGACCCAGCTTGTATGAGCTCAATTTTTAAACAAATTCAAACCCACATGTTATACTTTCCTACTGTATTGTGATAAAAGTCAACCCTTCCATATTCCCAGTCCTTTCATCTGGTAATGACAGAGGATTAGGACTGCACTTTCAAGCTGAGATCCTACGTGGAACAAGTGGAGCATAACACTCTAAACATGTAGTTCTGTGTCTTCCCCACATCCCAAGAGTTGTTAAGCCCCAGTAGGGGGTGCTGCTGCTGCTTACCAGTGGGAAGCGGGAGGCAATTAAGTTGAGGAAGAAGCAGTGGTCTTGGCTCAAAGTGGAGGAGAAACTAGGGTACACTTACAGATGGAATGCACCCTCCATTTTTTCTTCCTTGGAGCCCAAACCAGTTGCATTTTTATTACCTACTTGCCTCCATTCACTCCCCCCGCACACACACACACACTGATAAGCAGATGCACCATCTGTGAGCTGGTGGGGTTTTGGACAAGTTGCAAAGGGCTAGAGAACAGTCCCTGCTGCTTGTCCAAAAAAGAGACATATGCATGTATAAGCTGATTCTAACAAGATGTTGCCCTCTGTCTGAATCCAGCCCTAGGGCCTCCACGGTACTGGTTAATCCCAATTTAGAGTAGTCCCATTGAAACAACTGTTGAAAAGTGAACCAACGCATTTGTTTTAATTTGTTTTTTCTAGTTGGGTCTAACCCTAAGATTCAGTACTACGCTGATATTTTCCAAAGGTTCTTACTAGAGTTGGGTTGCACAGGCAAGATAGATTTTGGATATATTTGAGTGTCTTTCAGCCCCTGAAGAACAAGGTCATAAACAGCTAAAGAAATAAGTAAATGTTGGAGTGTTTCTTTCTAAGTTTTTCTCATATAACTTGGTCACCAAATTACATTTCCATCCATTTTATTTCTCAGGAGGCTGCTGCCTACAAAGCCAAAGACTGCGCTGTTGGATTATTTATTGTACAGTAAATTGTTCTACAGATGTCCCCTTTTTTGCATGGAAACGTATAATACACCACCTTGTTTGTTTGTTTTTTTAAAACTGATATCAAAATAAATCAGGCAACAGCAGACTTTGAGGTACAGAGGAACTGAGTGTTTGAATGAAGTGTAATAAAACATGATGTATTATCATTTCATGGAAGTCATTAAAACACATGACCAACTTAAATCAGGGCTATTTTTTTCTCCTTGTCCTTAAATTTTGGAGAGAGAGAAAGTGCTGGTGCTATGCTAAGGATCTGAGGTGTGAAACAGAAAATCAGTGGATAAACTCTCACCTTATTTAGGTCTACAATCCTATACAGAAATATTTAGGAGTGAGTCTTACTGAAATCAATGGCATAACTCATAGGCAGTGCCAGGCAGTGGGTGGGTGGGCAAAGCTTCTCATATTGAGTGGCACACTGGTGCGTTATTGCTTGATTCTGAACTTACACTTTTCACATACATATGATAACCAAATCATATACTGTAAATTAAAGGCAGCCTGCAGACTTAAGCATGTTCCTTTGAAAGTTAAGTCCATCAAAGCCAAAAGGACTTAACTTCAGAGAAATGAGCTTCACGATGAAAGCACCAATGTGAAATTCTATACCATTATTTCTCACTCAGAAACATAGCATATGGAACAATGCTTCTCTCCCCCCCCCCCCGCCCCACATAAACTTTGTCCCTTTGAGCACTGGACAACGACCCTGGAGACCAGGATTTGATTTCCCTCTTGGCCGTGGAAACCCACTGGGTGACCTTGAGCACATCACACACTTTCAGCCCTCAGAAAACCCTGTAAGTTCACCTTAAGGTCACCATAAATAGGAAACAACTTGAAGGCACACAATAACTTCTCTCTCTTCTACCCCCCCCCCCATTTCTCCAGTTCTGTGTTTAGATGTACTGCTACCTGAGATGGCTGTCTCAGTTCCTCTAATGACAGGACGAGCCCAGTTGGCTTGAGATACTGGAAAACTACTGCCAAGGTCAGTTCTACAGAGTTAAAGAACCTGCTTCAGGAGAACCATGTTATAGTGTGTGTGTGAGGGATTAAGATAAGGAAAGAGTGAGACAGATGTAGTAAACATTTTAGAACTGTTGACTATCAGGGCGGTGTGGAAGAAACATTTGAATTCCCCAGCATGCAGCAAAATATCTTGGCTCATTAGTGAAAACTGCTCATCAGAGTACACAATATACCTTAGTTAATGAAATAGATGTATTCCTGGGCATTACTCCTTTCTAAAAAGCATCTTTTTTTGTCAGAGGCTTTCTTAACTGAAGTATATTTGTACTGGATTAGATAGAGAAATAGCTGAGCTTGTATAAAGTAGCTTCCCGTGTTCAAAATATTATTTTACACAGTTTGACTACTTCTAGATTTGAAATTATCTTTGTATTTTGAACTTGGTTTGGCTGCTTTAAAAAGCAGCTGGCTCCTAATTATGAATTTTTATAACTGTATGTTTTGGAAGAAATTTTTTAAAGAGCTTCATCTTAAAATGTGATGCTTTAAGGCAAAAGGCCAACATACACAAAGGAATAAGATGAAAAGTCAACTTCTTTCCAGTGTCTGGAACATACATTTTCATTTTGTGATACAGTTTAAGAGTAATTAACTACTTCCTCTGATCTATCAGGTAAATCTGTCATCTGAATAAATGATAGGTTTATGAGACTACAATTTATTTTGAAGCATTCATTTAAATCTGGAAGTGCTGAAGTGGGGATTAAGACAGATGGAAGCTTAATTTCTATTTTAAGGTAGAAATCTCTTAATGAAAATGTCTTGTTTCATGTTGGACAAGGCTGTGAAGCTGTAGTGTTGTGCCACTATAGAAACATCATTTTTGCTATTCCTCAGCATCAGGAGGGATGAGTCCTCCCTCTTTCATTCCAATACAAAGATGGTCTTTTTCTGTGTTTTTTCCTTCTGTGTTTTTTCCTGAGACGATGTAGACCATTCACTGATCAACAGTGGTGGATGGTGTCTCTGATATTAGTGAGACACTGAAACCATTCCAAGGTTAGGACAGCTCGAAAGGAGCTCTTTAAGGTGTTGAACCTATTTAGAATTGGGTTCAGCACCTTGGAGAATTCCTTTAAAGCCTCAGTTAAATCCTAGAGTGGATTCACCACTCCACTGACGCACAAGCCACCAACTGCTGCTGTTACGCACTTTCATGACAAACTCTAAAAAGTCTGCAGTCACTACTATTGCCAGCACTCTTATTCTTCTTGTCATTCAAGGCTGAATTTTCAAAGTGCAACAGTGTTTCAGGGCTACAAAATTCAGTTTAGTTCTTTACAGTATTGTGCAAACAAAGCTCATTGAGTGTAACAGGTTCCTGGGCTTCAGACAGGAGTTTACTTCCACACGATAGCTTCCTGGGCTGCAAACCAGAGCTGAGGTCCATGCAGCAGCATCCTGGGCTACAAACCAGAGTTTAGTCCCATGCAAAAGAGTCCTAGATTTTTAATAGCTTCTTCTCTCTTCTCTCCGTTCATAATAAGAGACAGCAGCAGAGGTATGTGGGAGGAAGGGGAGCCCAGTACACATGGGACAAGAACTAAAGTTCTGCTTCCCCTTTCTTTGAATTTACCCACAGCTACCAGTTTTTGATGTCAGAATAGAAAAGCCAATGGCGGCCAGATATTTACTTAAATATCAGAACAAATTATTATGCAAAGACTTGGTGATACTTGTGGTCCACTGTACTAACAGCTTCATTCTGCCCTTGCATTTAGTTGTACTAAAACACAGTATGGCTTTGTTCCAATTGCACCTGAGAATCCTGAACAAGGCAACTGAAATCACTTGTCATCTGAAGAACCAGTACAGCTAATTGTCATCAAATTTTAGACATGTGTGGCTGTACCATTTGTTCAGTTGCTTTACATAACTGGACAGAAGTTCTGTAGGTCTGTGTCAATGACAAAAGCTGCCACATTGATTTTTTCCTGATTCTGATAGTGATAGGAAGGAGGGCAGGAACTTGCTTTATACTGGGTCATATGATTTGTATTTTTTAGCTCAGTATTGCGCACTCTGAGTGGCAGCAGTTCTTCAGGTAAATGAAACACATTTATCCTCAGAACATATTTATCTCGATGGGCAGCAGCTCTTCAGGGAAGCTAAATACATTTCTGACAGCACTCTTTCCCATCACCTGCTACCTGTTCTGAAGCAAGATCAGAGTTTGACCCTAGAATGCAAATAAACATTCAGAGCAGATGTCTTAGTACAAAGAGATGGTCTATCCTCAGACTGTAATATAGGATGTGAAGCTACATGGGGGCAGGAACCACTCCCCCATGGGCCATGCCTCCCATAGCAAGCTCTGATTTCCTCTGAAGCCCTGTCACTTCAAGATGTACTGTGTAGGGAAAAGTGAGATATTGGGGGGGGGGGGCCTCTGGGATGTTTGTAGGGATGTGTGGGGTACATTCCATATGTTTCACACATTTGGGGGCTGTTCCACATGGTTTGAGAGCAAAAATTGTCCCCCAAACACACTTTTTTAAAAAAATGGTGCCTTGAAAGACTTTGTGGGACTTGTGGGGGACTGTTGTTCTTCTTGTGTGCCTAAAAGGAATTTCTGACCTATGGTAGCCCTAAGGCAAACCTGTCATGGGATTTCTTGCCAGAATTGGCCTTCCTCTGAGGCAGAGAGAGTGTCACTTGCCCAAGGTCAACAGTGGGTTTTCCTGGCTGAGCAGGGATTTGAACCCTGGTCTCTAGAGTCATAATCAGCAATACTCAAACCACTGTGACATGCTGGTTCTGGGGGAGGGGGCTCTAGGGGCCACAAAAATGGGGCTCAGGGGCTTCCTGCAGCCTGCAGGTGGCACCTTGCCCACCTGTGCTGTGGGAACATATTGTCATGAGCTTGTACTAAAGTTCTCTGAGTGGTAAGAATCTCAAGGATTCAAGTGTTTGCTCATAGGTTAGTTTGGAAAGAGGTTCCTCAGAGCTCACTGGATGGCTCACTAGGCTTCAGAATATATGGTTTTATTATGCATATATACAACGAGAACATCAGAGAGTGCTGAGGCTTCTTAAATACTATCAAATGTGTTGAGGTATAACTTTGATAAACTCCACTTCATCAGATATATAAAGTTTAATTATTTTATCTTAAAAGTATAAGTAATGTTCAGCTCTTTTGATAACTCCCCTAAACCCTGGAGTATGTATTGTAAAACCCAGTATGGATTCATTGTCCTGAAGCAACAGAACCACTGCACCACCTCTGCAATTGTAAGGGGGAATTTTAAATAGTGAGATCAGAGGGGATCAAAAGGCAGAAAGTAGACAGGTGGTAATTATCTTCTTCACTGTGGTTATTCACAAGTTGTTGATCTGACCACAGATGGCCTTGTAGTGGTATTCTAATTTAACACAAGTGGGCTGCAATCCCATATGGTCCACTGTATATACCAGTTTTGCATGTGGAACTACACTACAGCTGGCCGTTCACTGACCTCTGGACTTACCATAAAGTTGCTGTAGCACCCCCCCCCCAGCCATTTCCTGCCTGATGAGAGTGGTAGGAGATCAGAGAAGCATCTGACCGTGTCCCCATAGCCAGTCATGAAATGGTTACATCCTCCATTGAGGTTGGCTGGGTTTTCCAGAGGTCTCAGTGGATAATGAAATCATTTTGCGTCTGGCTACAGGGACATAGCCAGACACTTCTCTGACTCCCTATTGCTTTCACCTATCATGGAAGGGCTGTAAGGGAGGGCTGCAGTGACTCTAAAGGCCCGTGGTCATGGCAGAGGGAAGAAAGGAGTATCGTTTTTTGCACTGGCATACACAAGTGGACATATTCAGGCATAAGGTTGACTTATGCCAGCATATGCCACTAACAGGATGCTGGTCATGGTATGGCAAAATTAATTATTATATTACCATATAGTTTGAAGTTCCTGATGAATTGTTGTTCAGCAGTTTAACATTCACCAAGCTGGTTGGAAGGTTTTGGAAGCTGTCATCCAAAACAAGTAAACTTTCCAGTGATGTTTCCACCACCATGAACGCAAACAATATAGCATATATATGTGCTCTCTAAATCTGAAATAATTGTGGGCTAGGGTCAAAGTGGCAGAATATGATGGCTAGATACGTTGTGTGATACGTTGTGTTTAACTCTTGTGACACAAGAGACCTTTTTTTTTTTTTTTGGTAGAAGAGTGCCATTCTGGATGTGTATACACATTAAGAATAAGATGGAGAATCAGAGCTTCACCTCCAAGAGACATTGTTTCCCAGTGGTTTTAGGGGACTCTTTCTGAGAAGTCTCCTCAAACAATAAGCTTGGTATATCTTCTCTCTTAGATGGCTGAAAGACAAATAAATAAATAAATAAATAATCTTCCCACCTTCTTTTACCAGCAGGTCACAATGACTCAGTCAACATTCATAGACATACAGATGCAAGATTAGGCCAAGCCATTTTTTATCATAATACTCTGGGCTTTTAAATCAGAATCATACATCTATGAGAATAACCCCTTTTCTTTGTACAACGTAAAAGTCACAAAATAACCTTGAAAGGTCATGTTGCTTCGGCCCAAATTTCATTAGAGTATTTTTACTGAAATATCCCTTCACTAACTACAGCAACAGCAAATGTCCAAAACTGCTTCCATACTAGAAACGTTACTTCAGGCCTTGTACTTGTATCACAGTTGTCAAAATTGTATCCTTAGCCACATAAGCTATAAACCTGAAAGTTGAGTACAAATGCAATTTCTTTTAATCCCCATTAAATCAAATGTCCATAGCACTGGGTTTTGTTTGTCTGTAAATGAACATGGCTGACTTTGTTATTAACACACTTTGACTGATTTTTCAACCTGCAGGAAAGAGGAACACATTTGCTCTTTTTTTAATAACAGTGCTTTGTACACCCTAAGACTCAGTAAATGAATAAGAATTTCAGGTTGTGGAGTAAGCACCCAGCGAGAGCTTGGCCTTCCAAGTGGGGACATACCGCAGACCTTCTTTATGTTAACAACCATTTATGTTGCTAAAACAATCTGAGACCACTGCTGGGTTTGCTTTTGGTCTTTATTTTTATTTTCCATTTGTAGCAAAAGATATTCTACAGTTCTAGTTACAGAAACAAGCACAAACTGAGAGGAAAAAAATATTCATTGCATTGTATAGTATTAATTCAGACATTCAAGAAGGACATAAAATGCAATTCTGGCAAGATTCTTTTTTGTTGAATGCCTTCAGGTCATTTTGGACATATGGCAAGCCTAAGGCGAAACTATCATAGGGTTTTTTGTGCAAGACAAGTTCAGAGAGGGTTTGCCATTGCCTTCCTCTGAGGCCAAAAATGTGTGATTCATCCAAGATCAACCAGTCAGGATTTGAACACTGATCTCCCAGAACCCTTGTCCAACACTCAAACCACTAAACACTGGCTGTTCACAAGACTCTACCATCTCATAATCTGCATGGAGAGGACTACATATCTGAAGTTACACTTAGCTGGTTCACATGGTTGAAAAGGATGGATTTACACAAAGACTGAAAGGGAAATCAGATGAAGACATTAGTAAAGAGTGGAAGATTGTCATAGATTTGGGTTGGGGGTAGACAGAGGGCAATACATTTTTCGTGATAACAATTACTTTACAGTTAACAGTTAATGAAATATCATGTAACAAGTAAAGTAGAGATATACAGCAGGAACTAACAAATCATAGATTATTAACATTTTATTGCGATACGAGATATAACAAATAGAGGGAATATCAATAATTGTAATCCAGAAAGGAAAGGAAGAAGGAAAAACATTACATGTAAACATTGCAGAAATTATTGTTTATTTGTTGAAATTTGAATAAAATTATTAAAAAAAAGAAAAGAAAAGGATGGGAGCAGAATTCTGTCCATTGATCCCAACATTGGAGCCCAGCATGACTAACAGATCTGAACAGCATTCTCAGTCTCATTGAGAGAGGTAACATGTGGAGAGGCACAGTTTTTGGATGCTTAGAGTTTTCACGTCTTTCATGTACAGGAAATGGAAGAATGGTGAAACCACCAAAAGAGAAATTCAAGCAAATAGCCAGGAGATATAGGGAGAAGGTCAGAAAAGCTAAAGTGCAGAATGAACTCAGGCTTGCCAGATACATTAAAAACAATAAAAAGGGCTTTTTTAGATATGTCCACAGCAAAGGAAAAACAAGGAAATGATAGGGTCAATGAACGGGGAAGATGGCCAATTACTAACAGAGGGAAGAGAGAATCCCATAAGGATAGAAATACTCAACCTGGGGAGTGGGGAGCAAGTGAGGAAAGCGGCGGGGGGGCGGGCGGAATGCAGCACAGAATGTATGGAGAAGTGGTATAGGAATACCTGATTAAACTAGATGAATTCAAGTCTCCAGGGCCAGATGAATTACATCCAAGGATATTAAAAGAACTGGCAGAAATCATTTCAGAACCACTCACAATAATCTGTGAGAACTCTTGGAGAACAGGAGAAGTCCCAGCAGACTGGAGGAAGGCAAATGTGGTTCCTATTTTCAAGAAGGGGAAAAAAGAGGTCCCAAATAATTATCACCCGGTCAGCCTGACATCAATGCCAGGAAAGATCCTAGAGCGAATAATTAAACAGTGAGTTTGTAATTACTCAGAAAGCAATGCTGTAATCACCAAAAGTCAACATGGATTTCTCAGAAATAAGTCGTGCCAGACTAATCTTATCTCTTTTTACAATAGAGTTATGAGCTTGATAGATGAAGCGAATGCTGTGGATGTAGCATATCTTGATTTCAGCAAAGCCATGACATTGTTGCAAAAAACTTAATAAAATGTGGGCTGGACAGGACTACTGTTAGGTGGATTTGTAATTGGTTGACCAACTGAACCCAAAGGGCTGCTTTTCATCCTGGAGAGAAGTGACTAGTGGGGTGCCACAGGGTTCTGTCCTGGGCCCAGTGCTATTCAACATCTTCATCAATGACTTGGATGATGGAGTAGTGGGCATGCTGATCAAATTTGCAGATGACACCAAATTGGGAGGGGTTGCTAATACCCCAGAGGACAGGATCAAATTTCAAAATGACCTTGACAGATTGGAGAGCTGGGCCAAAGCTAACAAAATGAATTTCAACAGAGAGAAATGTAAGGTCCAACACTTAGGCAGAAAAAATGGAATGCACAAATATAGGATGGGGGACACATGGCTGGATAACAGCATTTGTGAAAGGGATCTAGGAGTCTTAGTAGATAACAAGCTAAACATAAGTCAACAGTGTGATGAGGCAGCCAAGAAAGCCAATGCGATTCTTGGTTGCATCAATAGGAGTATGGTGTCTAGATCGAGGGAGCTAATGGTACCACTCTATTCTGCATTGGTTAGACCTCATTTGGAATACTGTGTCCAGTTCTGGACACCTCAGTTCAAGAAGGATATCAACAAGCTGGAGCGTGTCCAGAGGAGGGCGACCAAAATGGTGAAAGGTCTGGAAGCCATGCCCTATGAAGAACGGCTTAGGGAGCTGGGCATGTTTAGTCTGCAGAAGAGAAAGTTAAGAGGGGATACGATAGCCATGTTTAAATATTTGAAGGGATGTCATGTTGAGGAGGAAGCCGGCTTGTCTTCCATTGCTCCAGCGACTAGGACAAGGAGTAATGGATTCAAGCTGCAGGAAAGGAGATTGCACCTGAACCTCAGGAAGAACTTCCTGATGGACAGAGCTGTCCAGCAGTGGAATATGCTGCTTCGTAGTGTGGTGGAGTCTCCTCTTTTGGATATTTTTAAGCAGAGGCTGGATGGCCATCTGTTGGGAATGCTTTGATGTGTGATCCTGTATAACAGGGGGTTGGATTGGATGGCCCCTGTGGTCTCTTCCAACATAAAGTTGGATTCTATGACTGAAAATGCAAACGTGAAAATGTAGAGAAAGCAAATGTGTCTGTGCTCAAGCCCCCTTTTCTTGTGTCAATCTAAACATACAGTTCTTCATGCCAACAATTGCACAGGCAGAGGTCATAGGATCTAACCTCTTCCTTAGTCTTATAGCAGTAAATGTGGAAGTATAGGCACTCACTGTGACACAGCCCCATGGATTGGGAAGGGGGCAAATTCTAAGCAATTATGTTCATCGGTCTCAATCATTCTGGCAGCCATTTTAATCCTCTATGATTAGAGGATCCCAGCAAGCCACACCTACATCCTGACTATGCCCATTCACTGGCAAAATCTGAAATCTGAAAGTGGGAAGCACATTCCCAGAAGACTTGAATCCTGGAGATGACTGGACATTCACAGATCAATTTTCAAACCCTAGGCCTTTTTAGGACCTGATCCAGGCTTTTGAGAAACAGGACCATGACAAGGATACAACAGTACACACAATATAAGAAAAGAATACTGTAAGAAAACCTGACTACTTGGCTCTATCTCTACTGCCCCCTAGTGACCCAGTGTGGAATAGACTGCATCAGATGGTGACAGACTCTCTTTCTTTGGAGATCTTTAAACTGAAGTTGGATGGCCATCTCTCAGGAGTGCTTTGGCTGTGTGTTCCTGCATGGCAGGGGCTTAGACTTGATGGCTCTTACAGTCCCTTCCCACTCTGTGATTCTATGATTCTATGAACTGCTACAAGTGTGTTCGCTGAGCCTGCTATGCTATAGGTGAATACTATGTCTTCTCTTGCTCTAAGAATATCCACTTCCTGACATGTGTCTCACACAGACACAGTAGAAGGGGGCCTCCAACAGTGTCCTTTAACAGGAGATGCAAAATACAACAAAATACACAGAAAAGTAATACCTGACTTTGTATTTTGCTGCATGTACAAACAGCTACCCCATAATATGTTTACAGGAGAGGCAATAATCCATACAGAAGAGTAAGCTCCTTGTTAGTAAAGGTCAGGCAGGCAACTCACTCCAATCATTTACATATCTTCCCAAATACTCACAAGCACCTTTTGCCTTGCAGGATCACAGATAGATGGATGATAATCTCTAATGTTCATTACAGGCTCAAAAAGGTAAGTATACCATAGTTACTACAGTCTTTTCCTTTCTGTTCTGAAAGGCTGGCTGGCTGACTGACATAGCATCTAAGTGGTAATTGTTTTTCACTGTTTCTTTTCACTTCCTGATATATATCTTCAGGTAACACTAGCCCAAGAACTATTGCCCAGTAACTGACTTCTTGTTATGTGTCTTTACGTCAACTCCAGCTTATGACAATCTAACCATAGGATTTTATTGCCAAGATTTATTTGAAGGATGTTTGCCATTGCCTTTCTATTAGGCTAAGAAAGTATGATTTGCTCATGGCCACTCAGTGGGGTTCTGTGGCTGACCAAGGATTTGAATCTGGATCTTCCAGAGTCCTAGCACACACTCAAACTTCCTCCTTATGCTGCCATAGCTAAGTATCCACTGTATTGCTGATTATAAGCCTTCCCATCCCATGACCAGCAATAATGGCCAGGTTGCTTTTGGCTGTCCCTCCCTTCTGTTGATGACGTATTTTCTTCAGCTAGGGTCCTGTATCTTTGCAAACTCCATGATGGGTCTGTATGAACATATCCTTCCATACAGTGGGTGCTATAAAGGAAGCTGCACCTGACCAGTCCAAAGCACAGGAACCCTGCTGGGGGGACTGGTTGGCAGCATAAGTCTCCCTTTCTAAGACTCATAGAGTTAGAAATATCCACAAGGGTGATCTAATCCAATCCTACCAGTAAAGAAATCCACTGCTAAAGCATTCCTGAGAGATGCCAATCCAGCTTTTGTTTAGAAACATCCAACAAAGGAAAGCCCACCACCTTTCAAGGTAATCTATTCCACTATTGAATATTACCATCAGGAAATTCTTCCTAATGTTTAGTCAGTCTTCTTTTTTGTAATTTGAATCCATTTCAGAATCTTCTAGGGTCTTTCAGGATCTTCACCATGCCAGGTCCTGATTGATAAAGACTTTGGCATTGCCACATGTGATGTCTCCTTATTCCTAGGGGAATCCCTTTTCATTTCCCTGGGCAGAATCACTACATTTTCTGTGCTGTTAACAAGCACACATTCAGTAGCTGAACCGTTAACTACCAAGATAATTCAGTCTGCAAGTCCCACACCTGCAGTCTGAATTTGTACAGTCCACCATAATCTGTTGCACTACATCAGACTTCAAACTTATGATATCCTTCATCTCTGAAGTGGAAAGACAAAGCTATATTTTGTACCTTATGAATGATTGCTAATTCCTTTTTTCTATATCCTGGGTATGTGTGTAACAGTGGTGATTTGTGGGGTCTGTATCTATGGGCACAGTGAATTTGGTCCAGATTTTAGTCCACACTTTAAAGGAGCTATCCAAAGTGCTGGATGCTGTCTACAAGGTTCAGCATTTTTAATAGATTCTTTAAAATTCAGACTAAAACTCAGAGCAAATTTGCTGTCCCACCGGCTTGGGAGCCAGTGCTAGGGTTAATATACTATATGTTTTATGTTCTGCCCTAGTCTGAGGTTAATTGGCCTGTGCATATCCATCACTAATTGTTGTAGCTGTGGTAACATGCCGTCACACAATTTATTCCTGTGCAAGCCTTTTATTACTTCTCTCATAACTAGACTGATAATTATTTTTGTATCACTCTCACATCATTTTACTAGCCTCCATTTTCATCAACAGACTTAAATGTAAATATCCTGTCAGGGTGGCCAAATATGTAAAAAAATCTTAGCTAACTGGGTATGATTTCAGTGGCAAAGAATGATGAACAAAAAATTGTTTCAAGTTTATTCAATAATTTTTAAAAATATCTGCTTCAAGCATTCAGTTTCCACTGCATTCGCTAATTGCCCCTTATTTCATTTTTGAACAGGAGATGAGAGGAAATAATCTTCTACTGAGCTCAAGTCCTACATGTACCCTTCTTTTCTAATTTTCCAATAATATTCAATAACATAATCATAATATAAGATATGTTTTTTAGAAATCTGTCATCTCAAATAAGAAATATATCCACATTTCTCCCTAGTTGTTTTCCTCTGAGATAGTTTTTCCTGATAATTCCCTTTTGGAAAAGCATGCTTAAAAATACTCATTTTCCCATGAAGATTTAAATATCTATCAAGTTTAGATTATCTGATTAAACCAAATTTTGCTCCAAACTCAAAATGTTCCCACTGCCTTATAGAATGTTTGGCGTTTGAGTTACTTGATGAGAACCAGACTGAGCAATTTGTGGGAGGTCCCCACAAAGTTTTGGAGGCTCCCCTCTTTCCCTGAGCCTTCACATCACAGGGGCTCCCATTCAGCAAGATCCTCTCCACTGTCTTTGTAGCATGGGGGCTGCAGGAGCTGTCTTTGGGAACAAGAGTGGATGGGAAAGGCTACTAACACCAATACCATTGCATATGTCTAAATCTGAATCTAACCCATTTTTTTTCTCATAGCCATTAGTAGCATTCACTTGAATACTAGTGCAGGATGAAAACCAGGGCTTTGGAGACTTTTTTTTTTTTGGACTTCCTCTCCCACATGCTTGCTGAAGGTTTGGGGGGCTTGTAGGCCAAGACAGTAACTTTTCCAAGTTCTGATGCAAGCCAGACTTATGCTGTACTGTTACTTTTATTATTAAGTGATCCAACCAAAAGCAATCACGTTATAAGTCTCATTCATTTCAGCAGAAGAGTTAGGTGTACATTTACATTAAAATGTGCAGTGGGAACTGGTAGATAATAGGAAGCTAAATACGGACTGGATGACGTTCCATATACAGGTGTCATGCTAAGGCACTCATCTTAACATGAAGCATTTTTCTGCTTTAGTTCAAACAACACCTTGACTTTGCCCTGCTATTCTATTTACACTGCAATTTTACCCATATTTGTTGTTGTTGTTTTGTGCCCTCAAGTAGTTTCTGACTTAGAGTGACTCTAAAGTGAACCTATCCTGGGGCTTTCTGGGGCTGAGGCTGTGTGATGTTCCCAAGCCCACTCAGTGTGTTTCCATGGCTAAGCCAGGAACTGAAACCTGGTTTCCAGGGTCAGTGCGCAAACTACTACATCATACTTGGTCTTCTACCCTTATTGGTTCTGAAGTAATCCCTAACGCACTCCCATATGTGCTCTGTGTTGGGAATAAGAGTTTCCCAGGGTGTTAGCCCTGCTAGGAAATTCTATGGAAGCTAGATCTGTAAGGATTCAGCCTACTTTTAGCAGAGTAACAGAAAAAGCAGGTCTAAATTTGTGTATGGCTTTTCTTATCTCAAACTGACTGAAGAAACAAAACAAATGCAGGCAGCTTCAGGTTACAAACTTAGAATAGTTTACTAATGGCTTCTACATTTACATATGTATTGGGGAGTCTACATCCTAACTAGCAAATGAATAGTAGTAGCTTCGTTCTTAACTCACCATCTTCTGGGGAAAAAAAATGGAGGAGAGAGAGAGAGCTGAGAGGGATCTCTTTCTTTTATAAGACCGATGACCCAAGCAACTGTCCTGGGTCACACGATCTGATCACCTGAACACCAAAGGTATTTATGATCATGCAATTAAATGACAGAAAGGCAAATGGTGGAGCTTTGGCATGCAAAAGAGAAAGGAAGCCCTATGCTAGCTATGCCCACTTGCTCTAAGAACAAGATGTGGGGAAAGAGAATGCTGGAATTTTTCCAACACTCTAAATCAGTCCCCAATGTACTCTCATCCTCAAGTAGGTGGGTATATGATTGCAACCTAAATGGATTCTTAGTATAGCAGTGACCTCTAATGAGACCATTCATAAACCAAGTTGTTGTTCAAGCACATAAATGCACATAAAATCTAGAAGCAAATTAGATTCTTTAGTGGTAGTTAAACTCACAAATGATTGTATCCATTGCAAACATAGGGCCTTCTGTACAGTGTATTACCTTTCTACATTTAATATATGTTATTCCTAGTAGCAAGAAATTATACAATAATGTAAATGTATGTGTTAATTGAAGCATGGATAATGGCCACCATCCTCCATGTTGAGTACAGCACAAGAGTTCCACATTCTGCTTTGACTCTCCTGTCACCACCCTCAGGGCTCATTGTTGTGCTGTAATAGTCCTGCACCATGGCTATTCCATGCTGATGGAGACTGGCAGCAAGATCAGAGAAGAGTCTGGCTATGTTCCCATAGTGAGATGCAGATTGAGGACATCATTCACTGAGATCCGCTGGGGTCCTCTGGAAGTCTCAGTAGATGATGCCATCAGTCTGTGTCTGCCTATGGGAATACAGCCAGAAACTTCTGTGATGTCCTCTGCTCTCCACCAGCAACAGAATAGCTACTGGGTGGGGGGCTGTTGCAGTGAAATAGTGAGTCCTGGAGTGGGGGTTGGATGTTGTTGAGAAAGGAAGAGAATGCCAACTTCCCCAGAGACCCAAAAAAACCCAAAAAACAAAACACCTACATATGCCAGCAGAAGATAGACATATACTTGCATGTATCACTAATAGAATACCAACTAATGCCAGCTAAATCATAGAAATCAGCCCATATAACTACACCAGATCTACAGATACAGATTTTTATATTTATCAATAAAGTCACTAGTTCAGAACTTTCCAAACTTTTCATGTTGGTGACACACTTTTTAGGCATGCATCATTTTGCGACACAGTAATTCAGTTTTACTAGCAAACTGGAGGTTAAACTAACCCCTTATAAGAGATACATACATATACATAAGTTGTAATAACTAAATGTATGGGGGTACAACATATCTCATGAAAACTTTTCATATATTTTTAAAAATATATGATTTATAAATAATAACATACATTTCCAAGATTGTAGGCAACACACCTACACACTTTAGGTGACACATTGATGTGTCACAGCACACCATTTGGAAAGCCCTGCACTAGGTCACTGGGGTGAGAAGATAAACTCAGTAGAAATTTTCTTCCAAACTGCTATCCTTTTTAGGTCAGCTGCATTGATCTTATATGCTTTATGCATTAAATATCAGCAATTTGAGGCATATGTGGACTTAATTGCATGAGATTTTTTAAAAACAACCTTTACTTTCCTTTTTTATGCATGCAGACTTGTCCCTGCTGAAGTCATTGTGCTTTTATTTCAACACATCATTAGATATTACTTACTAGCCAGGTTGTTTATGCCCTATAAGCTCAGTAGTTCTTCAGCATTCACTGGTGATATTTAATGCTCTATTGATTACTAATAGAGTAACAAATCACATTTTAAGCTTATATGTCCAGGGACTCATTCAAGTTTGAATATTTTGACCTTCATGTGGAAACTGATTCATCATTTTCTGCATGAATTAAGTGTGAACACTGCTCAGTGATACAGCCCAGGAGTGGGTAACAGTAGCACTCCAGATGTTTTTGGATTATAACTATGATGAACTCTCACCATCAGCTATGCTGGATAGGACTTATGAAATGTGCAGGTCAGAAACACCCAAAGGACCTCTGTTTCCCACCCCTGGTATAGCCAACACTTGGACTTAGGAAATTATATGCAACTCAAATGGCTTTCAACACTGGATTTTGATTCTGATTTATTTCAAGACTTAGATTTCACCAGCATACCCTGTAGGACCCACCGAAGACTTTTTGGCTGGCACTTCCCCACATTCAGTGCTGACTGGGTTGGCAATGAAATCCTATCTCAATGCAGGCAATGAGCAAATATCTTGCATTACACTTGAGGGCAACAGACCAGCTTTGGGGACTTAAGCTACACAAAATTTATTTTCTAGCATCTCCTCACCAGTACCTCCCCCTTAGCATCTGAGGCAACTGCTTCGCTCTGTCTACTGCTAGGGTCAGCCGTGGTAGGCTGATACAGTGCATATTAACTCAGCAGTAGCTTATGTGGTTTTCCAAGAAAACCCTACTTCCAAGAAAGGATTCTTAGAACTGGACAATGAATTCTACTGTATGTGCTGACTGCAATCTACAGCCATCATATCACAGTTGGCACAGTGTAGTGAAAAAAAAATTCTCCAAATTCTCAGTTGTGCGGAGAGAGATCCGTATGTGCTTGGGATTGCTGATCTTCATAATCATGTGCTAGGGTACCAGTGAAACCTTTTGCTGTCATTCTGTTTTCCCCTCCATTCTTATGGTGGTCAATCAGAGGTGGCAGTAAGGCTAATGTTGGCTAGACTATTCGTTTGAAGGTTTTGCATGCCAACATATACAAAATGGTTCTCCATCTGGCACAGGAAAAAGGGAGGAAAAAGGAAACAAATCAATCCCTTCTCCAAAGATGAGGATTCCCTTTTTTGCAAAATCGTTTGCACCTACTCTTTTGAAACTTGCAGATTTGTCCCTTTGGCCCTCTTTTAATGTGCCTGTCTGTCATTATCAGAAGAATAGTAGGTGGGTAAGCACATCAATTTTTGGATATTCTCCAAATAGAAAGGCTCTTTCTCTCACACATGCACACATAAACACATGCATGTAATCTCTGCATCTGTTCGTTCAAAACTTGGCAGCTTTGATTTCCTCAGAAGAGTCAGCTATGCCTGGAAATTTCTTCTAATTCTGCCAAGAAATAAAAGAGAAATTGGCAGTTCCATTTTTTTTTAAAAAAAAATTATATATGACAGCTTATAACACAACCATCTTGTACCTAATTGTTTAAAATCTGGCAGGCATTATTTGCTTTGTAGAGGCAAATGGGCTCTGAACTCTCATCTGACACAGACAAAGAAAAGGAAAAAAGCCTTTCTCTGAGTTCTGTTGGTCATGACTGAAACCTTCAGAGGTACAAATCTGGAATTGCATTCAGGACCAGAGTTGACTTAGATGGCCTTCAGATTGGTTCAAACTGAACTTGACTATAACTGAAGTTTAAACCATAACTTGTGAGCAGTGCTTCCCTGTTTCATATACACACAGTTCCATTAAAAAGATTTCAATAAGATTTTTTCCCCCCACAGCTGGTAAAAACATTCTGTTTCATCATATAGTCCCTTCTCATCCTTTGGATCAAACTAATCAGTTATTTTAGTTACAAACAGCTGGGAAGAAACTCCATATGTTCCCTTTCAATATTTCTTAAGTCAGATTAATTAGGGTTTCAATTTTATTTTACATCCTCTGCAAAGCTTCCTCTCCAATCCAACTATCTTTTCCTTCTAAATAAATGTAATTTCTGCACATATATTTAGCAATAGCATCCCTTTTGGCACAGAAATATATATATACACATATACATACACACACACACACACACACACATAGAGAGAGGGGTGGATACTTTCTTCTCCATATCTAACTTCTGGCAATAACAATACAATTATAGCAAGAAGAGAAGATGAAGTGTATTGCAATATAACATGTGATGCTATGTAACATGGTTTTGTATCAATGTAAGGCTCATCTGAGGGTCTAAATACCCTAAAGGCTGTCTGGTCTTGTAAGCTATGCAGGGTCAGTCCTGGTTAGTGGTTAGTACCTGGTTAGTACTTGTATGAGAGAACATCAATGAATACCAGGTGCTATAGGCTATATTTCAGAGGAAGGAACTGGCAATCCAGTTTAAGACTTGTCTTAAGAAAACGCTGTGAAATTCTTTGACTGAGAAAACCCCATGAAATTCATGGGATTGCCATAAACTGATAGACGACTTGAAGGCATATAAACAAAAGTTCATCTATATGGTTAGTAGTTCCAAGGGTATATGTGTAGAGTGATTGACAAGTGTAGGATTGATAGAGTGCTGGTATTATCACGTAAATAAGCATTGGCTGAAATAATGAGAGGAGGTACAGTTTGGAAAGTTCGTATGTGAATGTGGGTGAAAGAGACAGACAGATGGGAATTGGGGATAGGAAGGGACAGTTAGAAAACAGGAGCAGGGAGAGATTGCGTTATGATTTGAGGGGAAAAGCATTATCTAAGAGTGGTAGAATTCAGAGCAAATATGGGTCAACACTGGTATGGCCCAAGATCATATATCAAGGCTACATGGTATAATTCTACACACAAGGAGCTGTGTATTGATTATTACACTGTGCACATTTTGTGGTGAATTGGAACCTTTCCCAACTAGATTTGCAACCCAGTACACAACCCATGCACACCTTTGCTTCTGCAACCTTGAAATGAAAGTGAATGTTTCACATTGGCTAAAAATGATCATTCACTTTCACAGTAGATATCACAGTGTTGGTGGTACCATAAGCCCAGACAGGACAGAAAGTGAATAGAAGTCCAGTAGCCAGTTCTAAAGAGAAACAGATAAAGTGAATGATAGTAGCCACGGAAGAATGCCATAGTGGTCTCTTACCCTTAGCCTGAATACACAAAAGTTATGTGATTTTGTAAGTGCAGGGAATCTCTCCCCAGGTGGGATTTGCAAGTATTCTAATGCAAAATTTCTATGGCCAATTTGCCATGTGTTGGCCCTCATTTTTCTCATGAGTCTTTTTTTACTTAGCTAGCCTAGTTCTAAGTCCCCCTCCAATGTAATACTTGAATCCTAACCAGCATGGTAGATTCTGTGAGAGTTCATGTTCTATTGGCATAGTCATTGGAAACCCTGGGTCACCCCAGCACCAAAAAGAGATAAAAGACGATACATAAATTTTGCATATGCTGATACCCATATGTACAAACAAACTAATAAATACTGTAATTTAAATAGCAATACAATACATTTCATCGTAGTGTTCTGGAGTGTTTTGAACAGAAGGAGGCTCTGAACAGCAGATATGTGATTTTGCTCAGTAAGGGAATGTTATCAGTGGGGATGTGTTCTCCTCTTCATCTTTTGAAGGGGCCACTTCAAGAATGGTCACTTATTATGCATTCTGGGCTTCACAGCAGTACCAAAAGTAATCTTAGTTGTCATCTAATTCCTCTGCCACCCATACCCACCACACACAATTACCTGTGAAACATTTTTTTTAATTAGTTTTTCTTTCAATGGGGAATCCATAATAGAGTAAGTCTTGGCACCATCAAATTAACTTTGCTTATGCATAGAATATTTCTACTGAATAGCTAACCTGCATGTCTTTTGCTTTCTTTCATGCAGCTTAACCTTCAGTGACCATGAATTATTCCAGAATTTCATAATCCTTATACACTTTATGCTTCTGGAAGAGGCTATCATCTGTTTCAACCTCATCTTTCTTTTTGCCTACATAAGCCTTACAAATTACTCTCAATTGTCTGGAACAGTTTTGGAATTTCAAGTTATTTGTTTTCCCCTTTTCTTCCTCCTTCTTATCTATAGACTTTCCAACACATTTCTGTGGGGTTTTATCACATAACATATGACTTTCTCACCACGTGTGAGACTCTACCTAAACCTCCACTGCCAACAAATGTGAAGACATCCACAAATCTCACAGTTATCACCAAGCATAAGACTTTCCCTTGTCTTCATCTCTGCCACCAATGCAAGGAGCTCATCCTGTCCTACTGCTCTGGCCACCAACTGTGGAGACCTCCTAGATTCCCTGAAGTTTCCTGTGTGAGATATTATGCAACTCATATCCCCTCTTCATCCAGTGCTGCTACCACAAATACCTTGTCTGAATCCAAGTTTTCTAATATACACTGTTTCCAGAGGCCAAAGGCCAAAAGCACATAAATACAAAAACAATACGATAGAGGTTCAACATAAACATTTTAATTATTTGATACTCTTACAATACAGCTCATATTTTATCATGCAATGCACTCATAGCTCACTCAGACTCTTAAAAACACTACTCATTAATTCCTAAACCTGACTCTCTTAACTCTAATTTTCACTTCACATCCTCCTTTCTTCTTTCTAACTACTCTGACTATATCAACTGTAATCCCAACTGTCATTCATCCATCTTATTCAAATCCCTCACACAATCCACCAATCACCATTCACTCTCAACATTCATTTCTCTAACTCCTCCTGGTAGCTCCATACCTTATACACAGGCCATTTCCACACTACAAGCCTGGGATTTGCAGTTTACAGAGGGACATTTAGAATTTTCAGTCAGAGAGCTCAATGGCCTCGCTAAACTACAAACCCCAGGATTTCATAGGATGTTGAAAGTGGAATAATAGCCCTATGACAGTGTAGTGCAGAAATGGCCACAGAGTATACCTAAACAGATTATCTTAATATATAGTAAATTAAATGATATTTTACAACAAACGTCCATCACCTTTTATTGAAAATCCAATATATTTTCAAAATCCCTACATTACAATGGCCCACATAGTCACCACGGAAGCAGGTAGGACCTTGGTCAAACCAGATATGAGTAGAGACATGCTTGGTGCGAATTAACACCTCAACATGAATGGTGTATATTTACGGCCACCATAACTTCTGCAATGCTGGTTGCTTAAAAAGTGCTATTCCTACATCTGTATACTAGCGATGTGAAAACTTTTTGGTATTGATTGATTTTCTTTGATTCAAATCTCATCTGCATTTTCTCCTCATCCTTCCTTTTGTACTGAGTTGTGAGATAACAGCTGAGGCCCTGGGTTGGAAGACATTTAATACACTTTTATCTACGACACATCTTTCATTCAACATCCACCCCCTAAACCTCACCTGTTCTCTGCTACACCGCCTCTCAACACAGACATTTCTTGAATGGTGGAGGACAGGTAAGCGGCAGAGAAGCATCCAGCTATTTTCCTATAACTGGACACACTATTATTAAGTATACTATAGGACGTTCCAGGAGTCTTCGGGAGAGCGGTGTCATTGCTGTGCATCCAGCTATAGGAAAACAGAATCATAGAATCATAGAGTTGGAAGAGACCACAGGGGCCATCCAGTCCAATCCCCTGTCATGCAGGAACACACATCAAAGCACTCCCAACAGATGGCCACCCAGCCTTTGCTTAAAAACCTCCAAAGAAGAGGACTCCATCACACTCCGAGGCAGCATATTCCACTGCAGGACAGCTCTGACCGTCCGGAAGTTCTTCCTGAGGTTCAAGTGGAAGCTCTGTGCTTCTCTGCCAATTTTCTTGCTCTCCATTGGCTAGGAAATGACTGTGGGGGTGGGAAGGGGGGAGCTGCAGCAGAGAGAAGGGGGGAGATTTTACTTTTTATGTGTTTGGTTTAGAATTCTGACTGCTGCACTGACAAAAAAAAAAGGTGTATGTTGAACTTACATCTTTGTAATTCACTAATAGGATACTAACCTTTTCTATCCTTGGTCTATGGACATTTACATCTATTTTGTATTGAATTTTCCTATTGAATGCACTTTCTTATAAAAAAATCTTTGCACACATACTCATACAATATAAATTTTATTTTTATACCAATTTCCCCCATTGATGAAGGTTTGTGCTAATTTTCCACATGTACATTTTTTGAATTGTGGACGTTTACTTGCTTATAATTCTCAAGGGAGCAGGGGAACCTATCACTCTTTGGCCAGAATCCTGTTGTTAGTCTCAGCTTGTGCAAACCCATTGAATCAATGGGATTGTATTGTATGTATTGTATTGACTTACTTTTCAACAGTTTTTTTTAACGGGTCTGTTCTGGTTGGAACTAATCAATAGACCACAGTCTCTTCCCAATAGCAGGAAACCAAAAAGTATATTCAAACTTCTATTAGCATTTTCACAGACCACAAACAGGATATTGTATAAAGCAAACACAGTAAACAGAAATATATATTCTATCCCCACAACACACCATTAAAGAGAGTACCAGCGCACCTCTATCTTTATAGAACAGATGCAGGTTCAAGTGCAGTGAAGAGGGACTGACAAGGTTACCAGGGAAATGCGAACACAACAAATAGAAGAGTTGTAGGTGTGAAAGATTTTCAATACCTCAGTCACTGCAATGAAATGTGCGGACCAAAAGGAAACTTCATTTGAGGGAACAGAATTTTCATTTAGACGGACAATGCCCTTATTTTGTCCTCCTACCTACACTTATGTGCACAACCACGGTGAGATGCAACCCTGAGTTTTTGTCACCAGATCAACTGAAAATAGAGCCTAGAAGTGATTAGAAGTCTATTTCTGTTTTGTGCTTTGGGACATTCCAGCTGATTTAAACAAACTGGTTGTGTGCGCACATGTGTGTGTGTGTGTGCGCGCGCGTGTGTGCCTGCTTGATTTTTTTGGTGGTGGAGGGGGTCAGGGACAGTTTAAAAGGGGACATGGCATCAGTTGGGTACATATTCGTGTGTTTTAAGGTGTTTTTCACCTGACTTTCTTTTTTAAAAAAATTGGCAGCTGGAGAAGAATCATGAGATCTTGAGGGAGTTGAAGAAAGAGATTTTGGGGAATGCCTGCTTTCCCATCCCTGCTAGAGAAGGATTTAAGACAGACTAAGTGATTTAAGGTCAAGGAAAGAGACATTCATTTGAAGCCAGTTCACAGCAGAAGCTGCTTTTCAAAAGAGTTCTCAGGAGCCCTGGTAGGTGTGCAGAAATTCTGCACAAAGCTCTTTTGAATCGTGCCTTCAGTGTTTCCAAATCAGCTCAAAAATACTGCAACAAAAGCAGTTTGAAAATGTAATGACCACTGTCAAATGGTAGATTTCCTCTAAGGCAGGGTGGAACATCTAAGTTATGTTGCTAAGTCAGCCAGCTATGAGAAATCTCATGGATAGCAAAATTAGTCCTCACCCTGGTGCTCACTAGAGGAGTGCTTCTATTGTCTGTGCCTGGGTTGGGCATGCTTTGCTAGCTTTCCTTTATTGGTGTGTATGTGAGGTTGGTGTCATCTGTCATCTCTGATAACTAATCAGAGATACCAGTGGAGATTCTTCCTCATGCCACTGACTTTTCCCACCTGGGAAGGTGGGATACATGTGGAGAGATCTTGCTGTTAGATAAGTAATCAACTATCTGAGAAGGTATGGCTTAACAAAAGGGAGAAGTTGCAAAGGTCCAAACCATTCTACAGATGTTCCGTGGGTTAGATGGGAAAGTCCCGTGGACCAAAGATTCTTCTCTCTAACATGTTCTGATACATTAATGTGAACACGTTTTTTGTTTGTTTGTTTTGCAATATCTAGTCTAGACAGATTGTAAAATAGTACAAATGAAGGTGTCAGGCTGGAACAAAGGGGGATTAAGTTGGTGCAGATGATGATAATAACAATCAATAAATCATTTATTTATCTTCAAATTACTTATATACCTTTAACATCCAAATTTTCCAAAGCAAGACATATCAGTAAAATGTCAAATATACACAAAATGTAAGTAAACAGAACACAAAAAGGAATTATTTTGGAAGTCCAAGAAATAGATGTCAGGGTGAACTAAACAGGGAAGGCTTACTCATATAACTATGCCTCTAATATGCTTAAAAGCTAATGCCGAAGCTTTCACATGCCCGCATTCTGTGACATAATTGGCTTCTCTATTTTTTGAGGAACAATTTCCTCCTGGCGGAAGGAAAAAGGCAGCATTCAGTAAGTGAAATTGATGAAAACTGGAAGCTCTGCCTTGCATGAGTGGAAGTTCTCTTTTCTGCTGCATTCAAGCCTACATTAGGCTAAAAATATATGCCTATACTGTGGTTTCATCTAACTCTGCGTAACTAATGGCATAGTCCAAGCAAGCCTTTTGTCTCAAAGGATGGGGACAAAAGAAGCTGCAGATGAACTCAGAATCTCCTTGATGGTAAAGATGCCAGCCCATATAAACTGCCCTTCTATTGATCTTCTGTCTCCTCTAGCTCCTGGAAATATACTCACATTCTGAATTTTAGTAGTGTGTGAAATGCAACTCCTGTTTGACAAATGAAAACCCAGACAGATTTGATTTAAAATTAAGATTTTAGAGTGTAACACTCTTCTTCAAATACATTCCAATATATTTTTCTCCTGTACCATAAAGGTGCCAGTGCTAAGATTAATTTTTAGCAGCAAGGGTCTCAATTGCATGAGTCTGAGTATAGAATGCCACCTAATGGTCATGGGAGGCAATGCAGCTTTTAACAATACAGATACTTAAGAGCAGTCCATGAAACCATTATTTTGAAGGGCAGGAAAAAATGTTTCCTGTTGTCACACAATATGTCATCAATAAGACGGCAACTTAATTCTGGCTCTCAAATGCATAACTCCTAAGGATTTCCAGACAAAGGGCTCCTAGTGCTACCAACCAAAATACGTTATATTCTTATTCTGTGTTCTGCTCCTCAACAATCTTTTTCTGGTATTAATAAAGATGGGAGAACTAGTGGCTCAACATGAGAGAGCTATATGGGAAGGAAAACAACATCTTCCAGTATCCTTATATTCTGAATTTCAGCAGTGTGTGAAAGGCAAGTCCTGTTTGACAAATGAAAACTCAGGCAGGACTTGAGAACAAGAAACACAAGTAAAATTCTACACTGTGAGCAAGGCTTTTGCAAGAAAAAAATACCTCTGTTGTGTCTACAAAATAAATAGTGTTCTACTTTAGTATATGCTCCCCACAATAAGTGCCCCAGCACTTCATATTTTTCTGAAGTGCCTTATTACCTTCCCAGGTTCTTTGAAAAGTAAGTAAAACAACCTCTGAAAATAAGAAAAGCAAAATACTTCTCATTGTAAGACATAAAAAGAGTACTGCTGGATAACAGCAAATGCCTTTCTGTTTAGTATTCAATGCACAGTGCAACCATAGGGGCCTATTCACGCTGCAGAATTATGGTGCTATTATCTTACTGTAACTCCCATGGTTCCATCCTATGGAATCCTGGGACTTGTAGTTTGGTGAGGCAATGGAGAGTACTGGTTGAGAATTCAAAATACCCCTCCCTAAATGGACAATCCTAAGACTCCATAGGATGGAACCATGGCAGTTACAGTGGAATAATAGTGTTATAATAGTGCTGTTGTGTGAATGGATCCTAGCAGGGCAGGAATGGCAAAATATCTTTCCAGTTATGTTCCTTGTCAACTGGAAGTATGAAGCATGATATCCCTCATACTGCAGATAATAGTCATATTGACTAGCAATCACTGATTGCTGCTGATCAGCCATGAATTTGTCAGATTTCTTTCTAAAGGAATCCATGTTTACAGCTATCACTGCTTCATGTAATTATTAATTTGAAATCTTAACGATGTCAGGGGAACACTTTTCCTTTATTTGTTCTGAATGTCCCTCCACCAAATGGTGGATGTTGTGGAGAAAGTGAACAGGAGGTCATTTAGGGCCTTTTCGCTTGACTCAAGTATAGAATTATGATTCTACTTTAATTGCTGTGGTTCCCATCCAGTGGAATTCTGGGATCTGCATTTTAGGAAGGTGTACTTAGAATTCTCAGACAGGGAGTTCAAGTGCCTCACTAAACTACAGATCCCAGGAATCTGTAGGATACAACCATCATCTCTAAAGTGGTGTTGAAGTGATATAATTATGTTATGTGTAAGAGGCCTTAGACTCATGTCATAATAGGCAGAAATCTAGAAACTGTTCAACTGTTAGTCATGAAAAGGGCATACATTTATTCAGTCAATCTGAGGATAGCTGAGCGTGTCAAATTGGTTGCCTTCTTGATTTCACTCTCCATTTCAAGGTCACATGAAACATTTTGGTCAGGCGGATAATAGCACGTTTCAGTTATTAAATTATTATTAAATTATTTGTATTATTCACAATGATTCTTTCGGAGCTTCCAATGTGTTTGACACTATGTCTTCTTTAGGACCCTGACACAGCAGTTCCAGTTCTAGTACACCTTTTCTTGACCTTTCTATCAAGTTGGTATCCAGAGATGATCGTATCTCATTGGTTCTCTCTTTCCTACATGTTTCCATTGTGCTCACTGTAATCGTATTGACTCTTAAAATAACAACTTCATCTCTCCCATTTTGACTGAGAAGGTTCTAGGATTAGATCTTAAATCATCTATACCACCTACAAATGGTGTTAGTAAGGAGAGGAGCTAGGAGAGCATGAGTAGAATCAGCCAACCATAGCTCATGCAGTGTTGTGGGGATGAATAGTGGGGTGGGATATGAAAAATCAGAGGGTTATCTGTAAAACAGTGAGATGAGACTAGGGAGCAGTAGAGCTAGGGAGAGGGGCAAATGACAACAGATTAAATCTTGAGAGGAACAGATGAGAGACAGAGCCCAGCCGGTTAGGAAGACAGGAACTAATGAGATCTGAATAGGCTTTTTTTTTCATGGGAACTGAGAATGTGGAAAATATTCAGGAAGTCCATATTTAACATCCTTATTATATGTTATATCTTTACTGTTTTTATTTTACACAACTCAGACTGAATGCTTTCATTTAAGAACTAATAAGGAGGATTTGGCCATGTATTACCCACTGAATTATGAATCAGCTCACCTACCTGTCCAGTATATAGAGATCACCTTGAAACCCAAAGACCAGCTCTAGAGAGGGATCTTAAAGGGTAAAAGGCAAGGTGAGTGATTGAAGCCCAAGGGCTGGAACTGTGGGTCAAACTGGCTGGAAATCCACTATGATGTTCCCCTTCTAATATATCTAGCATATTCGTAGATTTGGCTTTGATCCTTCAGAATCTTGGATTGGCTATCAGGTTTTACCTATATTCATGGTCTATTCCCATCTCTTTCTATTTGGGCAATAGAAAACATTTTCACTTTCATCCCTCAGGAATAATCCAACTTAAACCAAATACTTTCTGGTTTCTGCAAACTTTTCTCTAGAGTTTAATTTGAAAGCTGTTCTACCCCCTCTTTTTACCACCGACCTATTCTCTCACTCCCACTCTAGCCTATTCATGTATGAAATCATTTAAAAAATACAGTTTCCTAGCTGTGTCTGATGGCTGTATTCTAGAGAATCTGAAAGAATATTACATTTTTCTTACATGTTCTAAGGAATTATCTATCTGAGATAGTAAAGAGCACCCAGGCTAACAATTATGGTACAATGGGAGCTGAACATCTGTGCTATGCATACTTCATAGTTGTGAAACGTCTTTGTTATGATCAATTGTTCAGATGCATAATGAGTAGAATTTCAATAGGGAACATTTTACATTTTCAGGTTGTTTTCACCTTGTCCATTGAACAGCTTCCACATTGTACTGTGTCCTTCATGTACTGTCATTATGTAAAGGCTGCCCATGACCCATCCCAATGACCCTGTTTAATTAGATTAAAAATAGAAAATATAAGATGACAACAGTGATCCAATGTACACATGTAGCAGTCACACCTCTGTGATCTAATTTGAATGGTAGAGGTGAAGAAAGATGGAAGATAATCATTCCCCTGGAACCAATGAATTTAATCGAAGAGATTCAGCTGCTGATGGAAGGACAGGACCTATACTTTTTTGACATTTTGCATTAAATATCGTAAATGTTAAGATGCTGTCATTGGTTTCCTAGACTTAGAATCCTTAAGTGTTGCAGGTGTTCTTTAGCTTCTTTCTTTCTTTGTTGTGGTGCCTTGATCATGATATTCTCTAATGAATAGTGCCCCTATTTTTTCCCCCCTTATCTCATTGATTTCAGACTTCTAGATCATGTGTGATGCATAAGTAAAGTTTCTTCCATTGGTAAAGTCTTATCAGCATAGAGTATGACTAGCAATCCTTGCCTTTTGTAGCATATTAAATGTGACAGAAAAGTGGGTCCATGATGTTGTAAATCACTCTGTAAATAAGAGTGTGCTTGCAGGATCTTTAAATGAAGCCCCAATTTGACCAGGAAGCCATATGTTCGCTTCTGAAGAAACCTGGGTCATTTCCGCCCTACACTGTTGTAGTGCTACTATTCTATTTTTAACATCCTGTGGAATTCTGTAGTTTACTGAGGCCAAATTGCTCTCTGGCTGAGAATTCAAAATGCCCCTCCTTAAACTGCAAACCTCAGCTTTCCATAGGATGTTGAAAATGGAATAATAGCGCTGTAACAGTATAGTGTGGAAATGGCCCTAGCCTGGAACTGGATGATGTTAACAATACAGGTAAACATTCATGGGGAGTAAGACTGCCAATGACTATCATTATATTACCTTCAGTGTTAAAGGTGTAAGAACCAGAGCTAGGAATGCTAGGTTGGTAAATTAACTTGGTAATGTTAGAGGGTCACAACACCCCCCCACACACACACATATTCCAGAAAGACTCCAATATTTGGCTTCCTTACAGGCCTTGGGGATGGGGCAACACTTGCCCTTCAAGCCTAAAGGCATGACATTCTGAAAAGACCCAAATAATATTATTGTTATGTTTCTTCACGTCAACTCCAGCTTATGGCAACCCTCAGACGAACCTGCCCCAGGGTTTTCCTGGCAGGATTCATTCAAAGGAGGTTTGTCATTGCTGTTGTCAGGACCCTGGAACTCCAGGACACAAGCTCTGAGTCTGAGCCAGAGGCCCTGGAGCCTGCGGCACCAACACAGGCCGTCCCAGAGGCTGCCCCAGACACAGAGCCCTTGGCCCCAGTAGCCCCAGCAACAGAGCCAGGGGTTGCCTCAGACCCAGCCAAGCCAGAAGAGTCAGATAGTGAGATTCGAGAGCAGGTGCCTACTTACCAGCAGCATCGGGAGCAAAAGAGTGCTCTCAGGAGGTCAGAGCGTTTAAATAGAAAACGCCAGGCAATCAGGGTCCAGCTGAGAGAACACCTGGAGGAGTGATCTGCCTATAAAAACACTCACTCAGCCTTGGGTTGTTGTTGGCTCACAACTGTCCGGGGGGGGGGGGGGGGTATGTGTTGGGTATCTTGGATCCCTGCCTTGCCTCCTGGAATGCTGCCTGAGCTGCTGGAACATCGCCTCCTTTGGATCTCGGACCGGCCCTGCTAACTTCTCTTGCTTGAGCTAACTCAGACTGTTCACTGAGAACCTGGCTGTGATGTAACAGCCAGGGAGTCTCCTTGCTGCCAGAAGCTCTTTTATTTACTGCTGCCTTATCTATTCATTTGCTGTTTGCCTGGAAAGCTCTTTGATTTATTGCCTTATATGCGAGAGACTTGTTAACTGGCTCTTGAGGCTGCCTGCCAGGCCCAGGAGCGGACAGCTGTCTTCTCAGGCTGAGAGGGTGTGCTTTGCTTGATGTCACCTAGTGGGTTTCCATAGCTAAACAGATATCTGAATCCAGGCCTCCCAGTGTCTTAGTCTAACTCTCAAACCACTCTGAAGAATAGTGTACAAGACTGTGTTATACAACAATATACGATAGCAACCAGTATAGAATCGAATTAGCTGAGGAGGAAAAGTTACTGAAGAGAATCATAATGTATGCCTCCAAACACTTCCATTCCATACAGATCCATGGGAGGGAACACTTGTCTTTCAGGCCTGAAAAGCCCGGCATTCTGAAAGGGCCCTGGCTGCTTGAAGGACTTGGTATCCTGCTAAGCGAAGTAGTTGAGCCCCTTCCCTAATTTGTTCCAAGAACCACTTTTTTGTTTTCCATTCCTCTTTTTTCTCTTTCTCAAAGCCAGATCCTCTGCTCCAGAAAGTTCTCTCTCTTTTCCCTGTCTTTCCAAAGAATTCACTTAGATTAGGATGACTAATTACAAAGCCACATGAGGCTTTTGCTCCGTTTCTAATATTTCTCCTCCTGAGGCAGCAGGCCTTCCTGTTTCCTGAATGTGACAGAGGGAAAGGCAGCTACTCCAACAAATTCTAATGACCCAGTTCATTAAAGCCTAATTTAACTTCAGAGTTAACTGAGGAATCTAGAAAGTTAGGTGAAAACACAAGATAAAATGAGCACATTAATAAGTTGACAGGTTAATCAGTGAGTAAATTCCAAGCTCTGATAAGAATTTAAAAAGAGCCATGCTAGATCAGACCAAGACTTCTACAGTGCAACATTCTATTCATGGAGTGCCCACTTAGTTGCCTATGGAAAGCCCACAGGCTACAAACAAATGTGACAGATTCCTTCATTTGTGCTTCCTATCAAATGACGTACAGAGGCTTGTTGCCTCAGGTACTATAAGAAACAGCTATCCTGACTAGTAAATATCGATCATCACATCCTTAGTGAGTTTATCCAACCTTCTTTTAGAGTCAGCTAAGTTGACAGCCATCATTGCATTTGTAGCAATGACATCCACAGTTTAACTATGTGCTGTGTAAAAAACCACATATTTTTATTTTTCCTGATTCTCCCACCAGATTCAATGGATAAATTATGTGTATGAGAGGAAAGCTTCTCCCTATATACTTTCTCCTCAGCATGAACAATTTTATACAACTTTATCATGTTTCATTTACTTGTCTTTTTTCTAGGGTAAATAATCCCAAAATACTGTAACCATTCCCCTTAGGTTGCTCCAGTCCCACTATCATTTTATGCCTTACTGCACTATGCTGCAATCCTGCTTCATCCCTTCGCAATTCTGGCAATGCTATTGCTGGGGTGGGATTGGGACCTGAACGCTCCCCACCACACCAGTCAGGTGCCAGAGGATGGGTATCGTTCAGAATACACTTCTTCCTTCCACAGTACAGCTGGCCTCTTCCTGGGCTGTACTGTGGAAGGAAGCGCTTGATAGCACTTCTGTCCTTCCTGCATGCCCGCAGCTAATGGGATCATTGTGTGAAGGGAGGCCATAACCAAATTTTTTTCTGGTAATGGTGCATGGCGCTATTGTGTTGGCTGAGGATGTGACAATATATCAGAAGAAACTGATACGCTAATACTGTAGTATTTTATTCTTGTGTGATTTTCCTCTGTTTTATATTTCAGTTTTTGTGTTTTATTTTGTACTTAATTTCTTAATGCTTACTGAAAACACTAAAGGCTTGCCTGAGCTAATACGATGTAGTGGGAGGCAGGTGTAGTGGTTTGAGTGTTGGAGTAGGACTTTGGGAGACCAGAGTTTAAATCCCACTTATCCATGTAAACTCACTGGCAAGTCATATCTTCTTGGCCAAGTCATTCCTTCTCAGCTGAAGAGGAAGGCAATGGCAAGCCACCTTCAAATGATAACACTTGCCAAATATCTTAGGATAGAGTCACCGTAAGCTGAGTTGACTTAAAGTCACATCACAACCATAAAGGCTTGTTGCTGATTGAAAATGATGTTGAGACTGACTAGTTATGTATTTGGTGAATGTTTTGGGTTTTTGTTTAGTTTTTACTTGAATGGATTATCACATAGATAAGATCTTGAGTTACTATCCATTATAACTTTTTAAAAACATCATTTTTTGTGAACTTAATAGCGTATATTGTCAGTTCTGCCTGATGAATTGTTCTACCTATCTACTGAATGATTCATCAGGCAGAAGAGATAATTTGGAACTGCACCATGCTTCTATAGAAGCAATGTACAAACATTTTCACATCCATAATCAAAGGAACAAGTGATGATCACTACTTTCCAGGGCAGGTTAGTTGGAATCATAATATCCAGAACTTGTCATGTGCCTCTTCTTATGATCTATCAGCACTACACATTATATTTCATACCGGTATGAAGGCTCCATCCATCCTAAGGAACATTTGTATTTGTAGTTTGATTAGGTACTAAAATTCTCTATTAGAAAGCAATACTGCTGTCAACAGAGAGTTATCAGTATTTCCCCAAACTCCCAATCCTAGGACAATTACAGTTGTATAAAACAAATATAACAATGTAATGCAGATACACCTTAAAGCTTGGAAAAATATCCCTTATTGAATAAAATGAGCCTTTCATATCACTTGTTCTGTTTAGGGAGAAGGGCAGGTAGCCTATAGTACCCGGGCTGCAGCGAGTGGGCACTGTGCAGTCTGTGGGCTCTGCCAAGTGATCCATTCAGTCCTCTGGAAAGAGCTATCTGTGGCAGAAAAAGAATGACCGTACTCTCTTTTGGCTCTAATGTCTGGCTTTGGCCTTAGCCACCAAGGCATTTGACCCGACGAGATGGCAAATAACAACAAAAATATCATTTCTGGGGGAATGCAGCCCTTGAAAGAAAACAATTTTGTCTCTCTCTTTCATATTACTCTTCTACTGAGCATAAGTTGTTAAATAATCAGAGGAAAAGGAAGTTTATCAATATAAGCTAAGGAGTAGTGGCTAGCAGAGGTACTAGAGATTTCCAGTAGGCTCAGCAATAAGGTGAGCTCTTTTCCTGTTCTGAGGAACTAGCTCAGCTTATATCTGAGTCCATTTGACATGAACTGGGGAGATGTCACCCGTATGTGTACTTGCTGGGAAAATACCTCATTATTGCTCTGCTGCTGTAGGTAATTTTAAGATGGACACAGGCATTATCGGCAGTTGTTCCATCATGGGCTGTCATCTGAGGAAGCGTATAACATCATGGAAGGTGCTGTGGAAATTGCCAGAGCTGTCACCGGGCAAAGAAATCTAGACTCAGGGGAAAAAATTCTCTGTGCAATCATGTTTGCAGTTCCCTGCAGCACAGAAAAGCTGCGGTGTTGAAAATTGAGTTGTTTTTGGAACAGTTGCCTTTTGAAAAGTTGATCAGTGAAATAATGAATGTGAACAAGATTGGCATTTTAAAAACATGAAAAAAAATCTGCTAGTTTCAAGGGCATAGGAACAAAGACTCGGTTACAGGAACTTTCCATATTTATTTTATTTATTCATTAAAATACTAGTTTAGTGCCTTTCACACTCCCAGAGCCCCTGAGGGGATACACAACAGATAAAAGCAATTAAATATTCTTTTTTTAAAAAAATACAAATAATAGTTTCAAAACCTGTTTTAAAAAATATATATACACACATACAGAGGTACAGTTAAACAGACCCAAAGACAAGCCTGGTTTTAGAGACCAAATGTCATACAAAACAATATATTCTTGGATCCCTGACAGGAGCTGAGTAGGAAACACAAGCACAGAAACCATAACAAATGTGTTGTTGTTGTTGTTGTTGTTGTAAGAGCAGTTCAGCAATGGAACCAGTTACATAGGATGGTGGCAGAGTCTCCTTCTCTTTAAAAAACAGGCTGGACAGCTACCTGCTGGAGTTCCTTTAGCTAGTGATCCTGCATGGAGCAGAGAGTTAGTCTTAATGCTCAGGAGGCCCCTTCCAGCTCCACAAACTACCTTGCCCCCGCAAACTGGGGCCATTTCCACAGGACAGCACCTCCCTGGCATGGGGACATGAGAGGAGTGGGACCGTGATGACGCTGTCACTTGATGTCATCATGGTCCTGCCCTTCTCATGTTCCCAGCTGGCATGATCACGGAGTATATCATTGACGGGAAAACTCCATCAATGGCTTCCAATCCCGTGAGGCTCCCATCACCGCTGGCCATGCAAAAGGAACAGAAGTGCAATCATACAGTTCCTTCCCCACTGCAGAATGGGAAGAAGGCTGACTGCAGTGCAGAACGAAGAAACATGTTCCTCGTGCTCCCTTCTGCAGGCAGCAGGCCAGATGTGGAAGGGAATGTTGGGGACACACTCTCATCCTGGCAGAGGTGCTGCCAGGATTGCAACAGTATTGAACATACTTTCCTTAAAACTACACAGTTCTCAAAAGCCTGTCAGAATAAATAAAATGTATTTATAAATGAAGATAACAGATAAATAATTAAGTCAATGCAATTATTAATTAAATAAAATGTATGTATCAATATCAAGATACACACCCTTTTCATCTGTTTTTCTGTCCACTGCTGAGTATGCTTGACAGCTTGGGCAGAGATTGTGATGAAAGGGCAGTGACCTTTGAAGGGTATCTTGGGGATCTTTCAAGAAGGCATCCTGTTGTTCAGCCCATATGAAGCTGGTGTATTATCAAGCAAATGATGACACACAGCAAATTTGAGTGAAAGAGTTTCTGGGCAATATGAATAGGCAAAGCTGAGGTGAACTAAATACTCATAAAGAGAGTACTGTATAAACAGAAGGAGCTTGATGGCATAAGCCCCTCTCTTACAGAAATTGTCAGTATGAGTGAGATGGAGCATGTTACTGTGAGACCAGGCCAGGCAGAGAATAGATTTACTAGTAAATCTTTGAGTTACTTGCAGAAAATGAGTGAGTAAGGGTTCCTGAGTCCCAAATGCTTAACAATAACAGCAATAAGGAGACACACATATGCATACACATCCTGCTGCTCTAGATTATGCTCTTCAAATAAAGAAAACTTGGAACTTCTATATCAAAGGATTATTAGCAGTAGCAACCTTAGGATAGCTTCTAATCTGCATATCTCTTTAAGATGTAGGCACAGCATGCATTTATCTCATTTCTTTTTTGTTGGTGTTGGCCAACAAGCCCTCTCTCTTCCTATATCCCTTAGTCTGCAGTTAGTCTGAGTTTCTTCATCCTCTCTCTTGTAATCCGCTGCTCCCTTTCTCTGCTCCATGTTTGAAGGGAATGTATTACAGAGCCTTTCACCATGGTGTTAATGAAATTCTTAGTATTAACTTCATCTAAAAAAAAATAAAACTAAGCCTGCTCTATTTCGCTACATGATCCTGTGTGTGTGTGTGTGTGTGTGTGTGTGTGTGGTATTTTGTGGGACTGGTTGTTGTTCAGCTTCTGATCGTTAAACTAAATGCTCTGCCTGTGAGGTACATTAAAGTCTCTCATGTTCTCCAACAAAGATGTGGATTATGTACAGTTCTGGTAGTTCATAGGATCAAAATTTTTCAAAAGTGTATGTCTTATACTAGTGCGCAGTTGATGAAACTTTTTATAAACAAGTTTTTTTTTTAAAGAAACTAGGCCCTGCAAACATGAAGTCTGATTGTCCTAGAAAGGGGAATAATCAGCTACAAAGCTGGAACAAGAGAAAAGTGGGTCCAGGAATTCTGCAAGATTCTTCTGCCAGTTGAGTGAAGGACCTATAGAACTCTGAAGATTTGTCCTGTCTGACAAACAAGTGATATCTAATGCTGAGTTGGTGAATCCCACTGCTTCACAAGAAGCTCAGAGCAAGAGTATGCCTGTTTATGTCCTCTCTGGCTTTTACAGTTGAGAGGAAGAACTCCTTTATTCCCCATGTCTCCCTGAACAGGGAACTCCATCATTGCCATGGCTTGTCCTCCATGCACATATCCATTTCTACTAGCTATCTAGAATGTTATGCATCTAAGAAACTCACTTGCTGTCTCATCCTGATCCCACTGTGAGATGTAATAACCTGTTCATTTAGGAAACCTTGACTTGACCTTTCCCTCCTGAAAGAAACGTGTGCTATGCCTGCATCCCTCTTGCAGTTGGCAATGCTTCTGATCAGACTGTATTGTGGTTTGGTTGGTCATCTGAGGTTAGGAATTTTAGAAGAAACAGACTGAGGGCCTCCAGGGCAAAGAAGGAGGCTAAGATCAGAGCAGGAAAAGTCATGAGTCATTCCTTTATAAATGCCAGGTGCTTCTGCTGCTGCAGTGCCAGCTTCTTAATAAATAGGACATATTGCAGCAGTAGCTCTGCCCAAAGCTGACCCAGCTGAAGCAGCACAGTTGGAGAAAAAGCCTGTTCCAAAAAAGAAAATTCCAAAGATGCCTGCTGAGACTTTCTGTGGCATCAAGAGCTCAAGAAAAGACAGACACCTGTTGCAAAACACAGGTAATTTTGAGGATGACCTAGCTCCTGCAGCATGATCCTGGTGAGAAGTCAGCATGGAGATTAAAAACAACCAAAATGAAACTAAATAGACAAGCGCTAATCTGCTTCTTAGGTGAAATTTGCTTTACATGTTCCGCTGCATTGGTGAAACAGTGACCAAGTGCTCATACAAAGAGCTCCTGGAGTCATCACTTCTCTCTACAGAACCACAGTGTTTTGTTTTGTTTTTTAATGGGGCTACCACTCCAACTGAGAGCCAGCATGGCACGGTGGCTTGAGCATTAGATTATGACTCTGGAGACCAGGGTTCAAATCCCTGCCCAGCCATGGGAACCCCTTGGGTGAGCTTGACCAAGTCATACTCTCTCAGCCTTGAAGGAAGGCAAAAGCAAATCCCTTCTGAACAAATCTTGTCAAGAAAACCCCATGATAGGTTCACCTTAGAGTTAGAAGTTTCTAGTCAGAAATGACTAGAAGGCACACAACAGCGACAACTCAGCCCACTTGCATTACATAACCAGTGACTCAGCAATCAGTCAACTCTCTAGCAACCCTTTTTCCTTGGGAAAAAGTTCACTGAGACAGAGTGCCAGACACCAAAATTATGAGATTAATGTGGATGGTCACAAGTATATTACACAGTAAATTATCATAAACTTGAATACTTTTCACCAATGAAAGGAACCAGGGGAGAATATGATGCACCAGGTAACCCAGACACATAACTGTCCAAGCCTGGCAGGAAGCACTTAGGTTATCTGGTAGGTGGTAGCTAATGTTTACTAAGATTCACCAAACCAAGGAGTGAGCAGAACAGTCCAGCAGGGGTCTGTCACAACTTCAGATACCCTAATCCACAAGTTAGTCCCCCTCAGTCCTCTCTCTACACACCACCCAGGACTGTTTCTTCCAAATTTGTGTAGTGCTCAGCATTCTTCCCTTACCTCTATACCCATGTTTCCCTGCTTTTCATACCTATACTTTGTCATGTTGTGTCAAAGAAGCTTTCAAACAACTACATAGTACACCATAGATCAAGTAAATTTAGGCCAGATCAGTGGCAATAGAACTTGGAAAGTGTCACATAAGATGGGTGAAGCCTCAGGGAAGCCCAAACAAACAAACCTTGCTACAATAACATGGAAAAAATTCTTCCTGTCTCCCAAAGGTGACCAGAATAAGTTTTGGGGATTCACATGGAATGCAAAAAATCATATAGAGGGGGTGAGAGGATGAGTTACCCTAAATATTCAGCTGAAAATGACCATCCAAAAAGTGAGCAGGCCTAGATATATAAGCCTGGTAAAATACCATCAGATCTTGGGAGACTTGCAATCTCCTGAGATTTCGTGTGAAATCTCAGATGACATTACACACCAAAGTCTCAAAATGGTTGTGGTTGCCAGTCATTGCAAAGACTTCCTACCAGATTTATAGCTGAACAACTCTTTGGCCAAGCCTGAGAGCAGTGATACCAGCCTTAGCCCTCAGTGCAACATACCTCCCTCCATGATGGCATTTCAGGTAGAATTTTTGCAGGTGCGTAGAACTATATCTGGTATTATATTCTGATGCAAGTGAGCATTGAGTGGTCACCAAACATGCTAGTGCAAGCAGCATGGCACAAAAGGTTTCAACAATTATACTGATTTCTACAGCATCCATAGCAACTGTTGATTGCATATCCCAAATATTTTCCTCAAGATGTGACAATTGATTAAAAAACATACCAGGTGCCATAAAGAATTATCCTCTTGTATGTCTGGATAAAGGTAGTTCTTGATCAGTACTTGACAGGAAAATTATTATTACTAAGGTAGTGTAACCACCAACAGTTGCTCTGCCAATCAATATAAACATGCATTATAGGACCCATGTCACTTCCAGCAACTAATATCATTTGCACCCAAAAATATGGAAAAAGCCAAAACCCATACCCTTCAATACCATCCAACATAGATGGAAGCACTGTCAGATGGATCCATAAGTAGTTGTAAAATCATGCTCAACATGTCAACATCAGTGGCTGCACTTCAGACTGGAAGGAAGTCTCAAATGGAGTGCCTCAGGGTTCTATCCCAGGGCCATTATCTATCAACATCTTTATCAATGACTTAGATGACGGGGTGGAGGGAATTCTTATCAAGACTGGAGACAATACAAAACTGAGAGAGCTGGCTAACACATAGGAAGATAGGAACAGAATTCAAAACAACCTAGAAAAACTAGAAAATTGTTATCCTTTTGGCAACAGCTAAAGACTTTTTCATGTTTCTAGTTCTTTCATCATCTTATCAGCTTTTTTAATGCTTCTGATATCTATTGATTATGCTGACTTATTATTTTGCTAATACATTTATTATGATAGCATTTTTTGGTTTTTTAAATTAACTATTGAAAATTTTATATTGAGAAGAAAAATATAAATGCTTCTGTCTGCTCTTCATTACTTAAAATGTATTCATATGAAATTGAGGGAAAACATTTATCTTCATGTTTGTTGTAGGATATGATCATGCACAAAAAAATTATAGCAGACAAGAAGAACTGCACAACTAGAATCTACTAAAGGGCCATGGAATATCTATATTCCACACATTTACTGGCATGAACTCAATGAAAAAAACAAAAAACAAACCCATACTGGCAAAGAAATGCTGCCACAGAAATGTAGCATTTATCCATTCAGCCCTGCACAGTGAAAGCACCATTAACAGTTTTCAGGTCTGCAGTATACTGGGAAATCAGCTATAATGATTCCCCTGCACAGAGCTAACAGCAACAAAGCATGTAGCTAACATGAAGGTTAGGGAAAGTGAGGAACAAATCTGAACAGACATAGGTTGTAAGAGATAACGCTCTTCACTGTAGGCTGATGTTGTGACACACACAACTAAATACATATACGTTATGCAATATACCCTCTTAATTTAATAGATACATGGTGTTAAAGAATACTAGGACTTGAAAGTGTCATGTTCAAAGCAACAAAGTCAAGAAAAAATATATAAAGAGCATTTCTTTGGGGGATATGATGTAATGACTGGTAACATTTATGTACTACCATGCCTGAAACATTGTGACACACACACACACACACTCATATATACATACACCCCCACTCCAAGAAATTAGCAATGGATTATTTTTAAAAATAACCATTGAAGCTGTGGCTAAAACTATACTGTTATGCAATATGAACTACAGTCTTCAATGATATCACATCATAATAGATAATTTTACAATTTTTATCCATTCACTAAAGGTTCAAGAGAAATAGAAGTTTTCATCCAAAATTGTAGAAACAAACTTCTGGCTGTACAATAGGTCTTTCTTTTCCTTCTGCCTAAAACCCCTGTTGCCTGACCCTCACATTGCTATGTGGCAAATCTGTTCCTCTGGTGGGTGGACACAGTTGGATGCAGACCAGAATAAGGAATCAGGATGGGATACAAAGGCTTTAAATGGATGCACGGATTTTACTATTAGGAAGAGCTACTCACAATATGTCTGAATGTGTGGAAATGCAGAAAGATTCCAAGGAAGAACAGGAAGCGTGCTGTTTCCATATTCTCTTAAAGATAAAGATGTCTCTGTCATCCTATCAAAAGCTCTTGTATAAGAGGGTATTCGTTTTTATGGTTATTAATAAATTTTTTGAGCTTGCCCTGTCCTTGCACTGAGAGGGTTCATCCTGTCATTAAACCACCCACCCATCCTCTGAGGTAGATCTCTAGTCTTGAATTTACAGATGAGGAAGTGAAGCAAGAAAATAACTTGCTCAAGGACAGCCACTGAGTACTGGATATGGTAGGTTTCCCAGGTTATACAGAGGCTTATTCTTAGGTTATGCAGAGGATGTGAAATGAACCATGTATAAATGTTATTTCTGTAATACCACTGCCTGCCTTATGTTATTACTTAAGGGTCTTATGAAAGCCTATGAAAAGCAAAGCATTTTTAAGTGTTATCTTCTTCGCCATCATAGCCACTTCCTAAAATGTCAGATGATAATACTTTCCAGGAATAGCTTGCAAAGCTATTAATAGCTATGAGGCCACTTGTTTAAGTAGCCTTTTTGGGTCTTGCTATAGGTCACCCTTCCAGTCTCCTTAAACATTCACCATTCAAGGAGTCCAGATGTGGAATCAAAGGTCGTTGGATCAAAGGTCATTCCTAAACCTTGGCCTCTCTCACAATAGTGTTCAGAACAGCTTGGACAATTTCCTCTGGGTTTTATTTGGCAGGCACGAGGCCAGCTTGGGAAGCAGCCTTTCCCACAGATGTTGAGTATAAAAGGAGCTATTTATGAGTGGAAGTTATACATGCAGATTGCAATCAGAATAGGGCAGGTTTGTTTTTTCAGTATATAACACAGGAATTGTTGTTCTGCTAAAGCCCTGAATACCAATAGCTAAACATGATGATATGTTTATATGCAGAGATTTCATTCTTTGGTTTCACCTGGCAGCATTGTGTGCTCAGCCCTGATCTTTGATTCATACTGTTTGGAAAGACTCCAGCAGTGAGATTCCTAATATTCCTGTTCTACAAATGGCCAACAACTGAAAAATAATGGGCAATGAGTAAGAGGTTAACCAGAACAAAACTGGCTCATACTTTGGAGAAGGTTGTACAGCAGGTGAGCAGAACTGCTGGTCTGCAAGTCTAATCTGGCTCACCGGGGTTGCAGTTTGGCTCATTGGAGGCTCTCCATTGATTGTCCCCTTCCCTTTCTTTTCTCAAATCCCCTGAAAATACTAGCTGTGAGGAAGAAAATTTTTTTTAGCTACTTCTCATTTGGAGCTCCCTGTAACTACTCACTAAGGGTGAACTACTCCTCCATGCTCCTCTTCATGTGAGGAAGGAGGAGAAGCAGAAATCTGGCCACCTGACAACCAGTAGTCCTGAAGATTTCTTGGAAGTTCTGCCTGAGAGTGCTTTGCTTCATTCCCTATCCACCTCTACTTTCCTATACCTATAGCCAACAAGTGCCTGGAGAGAAAGATTAATATAGATGAAGAGACCACAGATGATTCAAGCCAGTCCAAGTCATACATAGTTAATCCATGAAGTTTAGAGAATATAAAGGGAGGGTACCAAGGTCTCAGCCAGTGTAAAATCTCTCACCAGAAGCCAATAGGCCAGATAACCAAAGATGAAAGGGAACATTAAACATAGCCAATGTTTAAGAGAGCACTGCCAGTTGGAGGGATTAAATGGTTATGAGACACAGAATCCATTTGAGAGAATTGTACTCAAATTGAATGTTTAGATGGAAATTAACCTACATCAGCATATAGAGGACAATCTTCATAACGTGTGAGGAACATGTTATCTTCAGTAGTCTATTTCAAGATTAAGACATTAACTTCTTGCCAAATAAGAAACCAGGAACTGCAAAATAATGATCTGGAAACCAATTTTAGGCATACAGCTAGGAAAGAAAAGGTAAGGGATCCTGATTGGTTAACCTCTTAGTGTAACATTAGGTATAATGGCAACTGGATACTACAGGGGTGGACCAAGACTTGCCATCCAGATATTGTTGGACTGCTCATGGAATCATAGAGTGGGAACGGTCTGCAGGAATACAGAACTAAGGCTATCCAATCTCTGTTTAAAGACTTTCCAGAATTCATCACTATTGGCTATGCTGGCAAGCAATGATGCGAACTGAAGTACAATAGCAACTGGATGGTCATACTTGCTCACCATTGGTGTAGAGTTTGATCAAATTTTTCTATTGCCTTTCTTCAAAAGACTGTAGTAGGATGGCTCTCTCATTCTGACTTCTCTATCATGCCTTGCTGCCATCATCATTTTCCATCCAATCAGCAACTCTAAATTTTAGGATGAAATATAGATGGTCTTCCTGAAGATTCTGTTTCAGCACACACACACTATAGTTAGTCATCAGCCATTTGCATCAGTTAGCAAAATAATACAGCATTTTTCTCTTTCTCTGTCTCATTTAATCCTCCAGTGCATCTTCTCTTCCTGGTCTTACTTAAGATCAAAAACACATGTATCCAAATCTTGCAAGTGAGGGAGGAAGGAAGAATATTTTTGTGATATTTCAAGCTTGGCCATATCCTGGAATTGTTGTGCAAGAGACTCACTTTGTCCTTGCAGTCCAGTTCCTAATCTGGAAAATTACTAGACTTTCCAAACTTTTAAAACCAAGGCTCAAACAAAGCTTAGAAGAGGAACATTTTCAAATTGTAGTTCAATAGAGGGCTTTAGCAGGAAGTGATAGTGTCTCTGGAATCTGGAAACACCAACTCTCCTTTTGTAATTGAATCTTATTTCCATTACTTTCTATGAACCACAGGAAATTCTACCATTTTTAATAGTCCAGGATATAATTTCATGTGCTGAGCTCATGTCTGAAATAGTCAGTATCTAAAGAACCCACTGATGAATTATTCAGGTCATGAAGTACTAACATCCATGAGACTTTTGCTGTTTCAGATATAAAGCTGATTTATTCATTAATCTCTTAGCCCGGTCACTTTGAAGAGAACACCACGTATACCCACCAAGCTGTTCTGGGAAACATTCTTACCGAGCTCTAAGGGCCAGTTTTTAAGTATAATGTGTTTTCAACTTCATTCAGAACTACTGAAGGTATTGATGCTATGACCATTATTGAATAGGAGCTTCCTATAATATCCTTCATAGCCACATCACCAAAGAGTATCAAAGCAATATCCCTAAAGAGAATCCAAAATTGCAAGTAACTATATAAATCTTCAAGGGAGACTATCTCCTTTTTTCTTAACAGTGGGTACATTGATCACATGTTCTTCACAGCCTTGTATATTGAAGAATAACAAGAGTGATGATATTTTTAAAAAGGTGTTCATTTTAACCAGAGAACACTGATCCACTACAAGTGCAACAGATGTCCCAATTTGGCAGGGACAGTCCCAACTAATCCCCTGTTGTCTCACCTTTTTCAGCTGCTTTAAAAATGTCTCAGCTTCTCTTTCCTCCTCCTACAGTCCTTTTTACCCTCAGTGTATTTCAAATACAGCAAAATGAGTTCAAAGTGTAAAAGTACTCCATTAACTAAAGAAGGCAGATAAGAGCAGGGGTGGGATTTTACCTTCCCAGTAGGCTCAGGCGGAAGCAAACGGCTGTAACCTCTAGCAGCTTATATATTTTTCCTCATTAACAACTTTTGTGATTTTGACCACATTCTGATGTTGCTCAGCCACATGTACCCCAGTTTTCAATTGTGAAATGTTGGATGTTATGTAAGTGACTAACTAAAAAAGATCAGTCACTGAAACAAAAATGGACAATTCCTAATCAGAAAGGTTTTAAGTACCTCTGAATGCGTGCAGAAAATTTTTCTGCACAACTGAATCACTGTATGCTTTCCTGCCTCCCCACTTCCTATTAACAAGCATAATCTGCCAAAATTAGAGGCAAACACAGGCTTTGCTCATCTAATGCAATAGGGGTTTCTTCTAAGTACTTATTGAAAGGAATACATAGGCAAGTATGAGAAGGTGTGCGTTTAGCTAGCTGTGTCTTTGTGCTCCTTGCTGCCACCTCACCAAACCCACCCAAGAAGGAGGTTGGTGAAAAGTTGAATGGGAAAGATGAGAGACATAGAACAGCCAAGAGAGAAAAAAAAAATGGAGTGGGGTGAGGAAAACTTTTAACTTAATTATCGAAGTGCCTAGCCCGAGTGAATGATAATTATAACATTAAAGAGTTACAAAGCATTTATTTCTGAGTAGGCATGGTGGGTCACATGGGCTTTGGCAAACTAATCATTTGACTCCAAACTAATAGCTCCAACCTCACAAAGTCCTTCAAAATCTGTGTCCCACAGAATCTGGGGGTCAATGTAAAATAGAATGGGGGCTAAGGTGGGAGGAGAACCATGGAATGAGGAAATTGAGCGAGCGAGGCTGAGGAAAGCTTTCCATGTATTTATCCCATGTAAGCAACAACTAACACATTAAAGAAAATAAAAAAGAATTTGTTGCAATTCAGACAATAATATGAATATTGTATATTATATAGCTATTTGTGCATAATATAAGTGATGTATATTATATTATAGAATAATATGTAACAGAAACATCAATAAAATCAATAGAAGAGGAGGACTGAAGAGAGTCAAAATGTAACTCCCACACCAGAAAGACAAAATCAGTTGCGGGGGGGGGGGGGGGGACAAGCTATTCAGACCTAAAGAGCCTGACATTCTCTAAGAGCCAGGACTGCTTCAGGGTTATGCAAACAAATCAGTCTTCCACCCCATTCTCTTCCATGCCAAGACTCATCTTTATTTCTTTCCATTTTTCTTCATTTGTTCCCTGATCTGAGCTTTTCTTTGTTTGGGTTTCACTATCTAGCAACAGAGCCATGTGGTATGTTTCATCTAGTCCTAATCCTTCTTGTCCTTAGGCCTTCCTGCTTTACTGAATCTCCAAAAAGAAGAGCCACTAACAGTAACAACTTTTAACATTCAAGTATTAACTGACATGTTAAAATGTGGGGTCAATTTTAGTGTTAACCAGGATATATAGTGAGTTAAACCACTTTGCTAGTTAATGAGTTCATGAGTTAATGAAATGGTTATTCCAAGCAGTGTGCCACCCTATTTTTACGTGTAGTGAAACAATATTTTCACAATACAATTTGACTTTCAAAATGGTTTTTTTGACAAGACAATTTTCAAAGAAAAGGAAAAATAGTAAAGAAAAATATCATTTTATGTGCCTAGTTCTTTGGCATTCTCATATATTGCTCCATGAACCTTTCAGTTAAATAACTTACCAGAAAAGGCTGTATTTTGGAAGGGCGTGATGGCTCCCCTTTTCATGCTGTTGACATCAAGATGATATAATGTAATCCAATATAAAATTCAATATAACATTATATAAAATTATATAAAATATACAATATAAAATTGCAGTTACGTATTCTATAACACCAGGGTCAATTACTTTTACCACCTCCGTATTGTTTGTGGGAATAGTTTTAATATCTAGATCTTATCTTACTTGCAGCTAAAGCAAAATTTGCAACCATAACAGTGACATAAGGATAGTTATCAGCTAATAGTCCACAAATCTGCTCAAGAGGTGGTCTATTGGAAAGGAGAGAGGAGTGGAGGAAACAGTTAAGGAACTTTTGCCTAGGAGATGTATATAGAGGACAATGTAAAAGGTAATGTTGAATGTCCTCTATATCCCTGTTCTCACAGATGCAGAGTCTTTGGTGGACAGGGATATTGTGATATCTTCCCTTCAAATAGGCAGATGGCATACACTGAAAACGTAAAGCTGTGAATGCTTTTCTAAGTGGGGCGAAGGTAAGGTTTAAAAAATATTGCTCCATTCCAAAATATGTTTTATACAATGGATACCATAAAGAATATGCTGTTTGGGAGAGCAAATATAGGTCACCCCATTTAGAAGCGAGGTAGATTTTTTCCTTAACCAGTTGTTTAATTCTTTTGGAAGAATAAGTGGGTAAGGCTTCTAAGTTGATCTCAAAATGGAGAAGTATAGGCCTTACGGAATTTGTCCACGAATTTTGGAAGGGGGACTGTAATTGCTCTAGAAAGCATTTTCTGGGGAGCCTGTTGTCATTCATACTGGCCAGCTTCAGCCAGTACTAGGCTAAAGCCACCTGTACACCAGCTTGTAAAGAGGCTAACTCAGTTTCAGCTCTTAAAATAGAAGCAGGGGTACCTTTTGGGAAGGTCAGCAAAGATTTCAAAAAGGCATTCTGAACAGTTTCTAAAGGAAAAGAGTTATCATATCCCCAGATCTCCACACCATGCAATAATTGGGGAACAATTTTCTTTTGGAAGACCTCAATAGTAGGAGCAACCAAGTTCCCCCTGTAGAATTTATGAAACCTCAGTAGAGAGTTAATGGAATGAGTGGCTTTCAGCTTGACTGGAAGTGCGTTTTCCATGACAGTTTTGAGTTAAAACCCAAACCCAGATATTTGAAATAAGTTTGCTGTTCTATGGGGTTTCCATTAAGTCTCCAACTATGTGATTTTTTCTTCTTCCCAAAAACCACCACTTTGCTGTGATTTACTATTAATCACTCTTTTAAACAAAAAGCATTCAACTTCTTTAGTAGTCTCCACATCCCAATCAGAGTGGTAGCGATCAGAACTATTGACATCAAGAGAGCAAGAGGGGTTAATTTGTTCCGTCTCATCCCATGCACAGGTTAATCCCTTTTTGAAAAGATTAAATATTTTGTTGAATAAAATATCCAATACAACCATTTTATTAATAATTTCAGATGGGATATAATACAGGTTAATTTGAACCTGGATGGTGCTTTGAAATAGCACAATGGAGCCCAAACTGAGAAAAGAGAGACACAAATCCACAGTAATGCAGCAACAATATTCAGTCTACTTCACCATGCCATCCCAGTGGAAGAAGCTCCTGCAGTATGGTAAAAAGTTTCAGCCAGATGAAACTAGGCCAGACAGGCTGCTGCCAGATTTGAGGTGCTTTCTATTCATGGCTGCAATTTTGCAGCTGCAACGGCAAAGACAGAGACAGTGAAGCCACTGTCATAGATTTAAATAGCTGTGCTGCCCATGTCCCTAGGGCCATTTCCACACTACACTATTACAGTGCTATTATTCCACTTTCAACAGCCTATGGAATTCTGGCATTCTCCATAGGCTAGAAAATGAACCAATGGTTTCAAATTTCGAGAAAAGAGATTCTACCTAAACATCAGGAAGAACTTTTTTTTATTTTAAGAGTGGAACAGATTACCTCAGAAGACAATGGAGTCTTCATCTTCAGAGGCCTTTAAACAGAGGTTGGATGGGCATCTTTCAGGAGTGTTAAACTGTGTATTTCTGCATGGCAGGGGGTTGGACTAGATTGCCGTTGACTTGGCATTCTTTGCCAGAGAACTGTAATGCTGTATTTCTGGGGAGTGAACTAGAGAATTCTAAGTATCTCACCAAACTACAAAGCCCATCATTTTGTAGGACAGAGCCATGGTACTTAAAGTGGTATCAAAATGCTGAACCTATGTGAGGTTTCTCCGGTTTATTCCAGAACTATCACCGTTGCAAGAGATGTCATCTATAAAAAAGTGTTGCACTTTTCCAAAGTCTATCAAAGTCCGTTGCCATAGAGAAGTGCCATTAATACATGTCCATGTTTATTTCAAGCCTGGGGATAAGAGAAGTTGATAGTTCCACTCAGGCAATGTACTGAATCTTAACATGAACTGTAAATCTTCTGGACTAGAACTGAGTCTTTTCAGTGCCTTTTGGAGTGCTTAACACAGTGATGCACCCAGAAACAATAATAGCACTATGTCACATATTGGTAATATTTGCATTTTTGTATTTTCATGTTTCAGTAATATATCTGTCAAACCACAAAAATATAATTGCAGAAAGACTTTGTGTTTTAAATTAGTTCAGTATTTTATCCTGTACAAACCTTCCATAGGCTTGATTACACCTAAATTTAGCAAATCCATTAATTTGATAAACAAAAAATGCCCTTTCATTTTAGTTTCCATTCATCAGTGCCAGTACCTTCTATTGTTTTTAGGCTTTTGCAGTTAACAGCTCTCTTCCAAGCAACCAGTTAAATGTAATTCCAGTAACCAGTCTCTTAACATAGTCACTTACGTAACAGGACATAATGAAAGTACACAAGGATTGTAAGGCAATGATAAACCTTGACTTCACTCATAAGGCAGTAATTTCCTTGACCTCAACAATGATATCCAGAACATTGCCTGGGACAGAAAATGTTATCACATCTACAACACATCTATCACAGCTAGAATGGCTGACAATAGAATGACTGGGACTTTTAACTCTGTGTTTATGCAGCTCCCATTGATTCAATGCATCTATTCCAGTTGGGACTAACAGATTGGTGATGGTGATGATAATCTTTGTATCTCACATTTTTCTCAGCTTTGGGACTCATTGAAGCTTACAGAATTAAAACAGGTACAGATAACAGTTCTCATCATTAAAACATAACAGAAGTTAAAATGTAATAAAACTATAAATAGAACAAAAAAATTAAAATATACCATTTTTAAAAAATAAAACAAAATAAAGACAAATTAGCCCATTATAACCACCATCATGAAGTTACACTTTGTGCTCCCATTAACATAGCATTTGGGCTAAATTTAATCAAGAAAAAATATATTTTGACTACCACAGTAGCATGTCGAACCATATAATTAGTTATGGGAAAGCTGGGTCAATTTTTGCCTTTGTCTATTTGTCTTGCAATATATCTGGAAGAAGATTAAAGTATGATTTTCTTCCATTCCAAGCTTGACTAATACACATTTGCTTTGCTCCATTTTCAATAGCTCTGATTATGAGAGCATCTGGGGTACATCTTAAATCTAGCAAGTCCATCACTGACTTATATTGATTAACTTCCTTCCTTTGGCATGGTTTATTTGTATGCCAGTTAAAGAAAGATGGTATGTGACAATTTATGAAACAGAAAGAAAATGCAACTTAAATCAGGAGTTTCTCCTTTCATTTGCAACCACCCTTTAGGACAAAGCATCCTCAATAGGAATTGCATCTTCAGTTTGCTTTTGCTGAGGTTAGCCTAGTGGTCAAGCTCACTGCGGGATCATGGGAGTTGAAGTCCAAAACTCTTGTTTTGCCATCTTGGAAACAGTGGGTTGCAAGCACAAACCCATTTGCCCCATTAATATCAATGGCATATTGTTCTGCAGCAAATGAGTTGTGACTAAAGGCAGAAAGCCTTAAACCACTTATCTATCTATCTATTAAAAGTGTGTGTTTGTCACCTTACTCAGCGAACCAGACTTTCCAAGGTAAGGTAACACAGATAAAAAATAACTGCAGCAACTGGTGCCTCCCATGTCACTGGGGTTGTAAATCTGCGCTGGCTCATATTCTGAACATCAAATGATACATTCAGCATGAAGAACCTGTTTGAGGAACAGACTTTGATACCTTGGATAGCTTCTTTAAAGTTCAGATGAAAACCTGGAGTAGATTTGCCAGCCCTACTAACCTGGAAACCACCATCCATCACTAATTAAAAGGGTTTAAAAATGCTCTAAAGCAAAACATCCCTTTAAAAACTTCTTAATGAACACAATGAACAGAAAAATGAACAGAAAAAAATTGAGGACCAAAGGTCATATGAAGCAAGACAGGCCTGGCTGCCTGACATCCAGTAGGGATGGAGTTAGCCCTGCTGAGGCTGGTCCTGTGTGTCCTGAACTAAACTGGTTTTAATTCTTTTCCCCCAGCCAGGAGTAGCAACAGATGGAGAGGTGAAGAATGTATCTGTGACATGCTCTTTGTATTCAGAAGGAGTGCAGGCTGCAAAGCTAGGCAACTCTGAGTCACCAAAAGATGTTTCAGAAACAGCGCTCTCTTTGAACTAATAGCTTTTGTTCTCTGCTAGCTCTGTCTGTGATGGGTACAGGGCACCACCTTACGTACAGTACTAACCGCAGCCCTTCTGAGTAAAAAGAACATGTCACAGTTCTGTTCCTCCATTCTCTTCTTCTGCTATTGTTAAAAGCTTTAACTGTTCAGAGGACAGCACACAGACTTCTAGCTTCACGATTTTTCTCCTTTATTAGGGTCTGGTATTGTTGCTGGCTGATGGAATCTAAGCAAAACTTGTAGGGCAGGGCGGGGAAATCTATGTCCTGGATGTGACTTCCCCCAGCAGGGGTTCCTTAATCTGGCTGCAAAGTTCTTCTGCTGTTACGTCTGTGCAGTGATAGGGCATTGTTTAAATCCCAGGATGCTGTTGCGTGGAATTGTACTTGCTTTGTAACCTACAGTTCCGTGCTCTGCTTTGTAGCTCAAAAAACCTGCTGCATAGAACTCATCTCTGGCTTGCAGTCAAGGGACATAACTGCACGGTGGAAACCTAGGTGTCACTGTATGGGAAGAATAAAAGTTCTGGCAGTAATAACAACTGCAGACTTTCTAGAACTGAATGTGAGTGTGAGCAATGAATGGTCAACCTCCTCTCAAGGTTCACTCATGAGTGAACTATGCATCTACTCAGGATGAGTTGCTCTTTACGGAGTGAGTGAGTTGAATTGTGCTTTGTGTGTTTAGAAAGGAATATACCCAAACTGGCAAGGACCAAAACTAGCCCTGCACATGTTGTTTTGCCCTGCTCTGTGGCCTTGGCCATCAGCAATATTGGAATGTGACCCCTGAGAAATTTCTCAAACTGGAGTTAAGACCCTGGGCTAAAAAAAATTCCTCAGTCCTCTTGTAAGGTTTCTGATAGATAAATGAATCATATCATAGAATCACAGAAATGTAGAGTTGGAAGAGACCACACGGGCCATCCAGTCCAACCCCCTGCCATGCAGGAACACACTTAAAGCACTCCCAACAGATGGCCATCTAGCCTTTGCTTAAAAACTTCCAAAGAAGGAGACTCCACCACACTCCGAGGCAGCATATTCCACTGCCGGACAGCCCTGACTGTCAGGAAGTTCTTCCTGAGGTTCAGGTGGACTCTCCTTTCCTGCAGCTTGAATCCATTGCTCCTTGTCCTGGTCTCTGGAGCAGCAGAAAACAAGCCCTCTCCTTCCTCTACATGGAGGAATGGAGGAATTCATCAGAATCTTCTTGTTCAGTGATGGCATACGAATCCTCTTCCTTTAGCTGCTGTCTCAGCATTCCTGAGTCTTCTGAGGAGATCAGAGAATACCAGCAAGAAAAGGGAAGGAGGAAGAAGAATTATAATAAGAGATCCAGGTACCCTTATGAAAGTTCACAACACTGCATTCATTACTCATCAAGAAACTGTTACTCCCCAAGCAACACATTCAAACATTTTTAAAGGCAAACAGGCAAGTGTGTATACATTCTTAGATATCACCTTCCCCATTGGTCTCCACGGCATTATTCTATCTACCACTTTTCAGTCACTGACAGTTTGAATTTGTCCCTATGTACATTCTTTTTGGAAGTAGATGGGGATATTATAGAAAGGGCAATCAAAGCTGTTGTTGTTGTTGTTGTTGTTGTTGTTGTTGTTGTTGTTGTTGCTATTCCATATTTTTCCCAATTCAGGATTCAATGCAGCTTACAACAGTTAAAACAAAAACTGAAAGTATGTAAGTGTTGATTTCCCAAGTTTTCATTGATCCGATATATCTGCACTATTTCAAACTAACAAATGGATTTTAGCCACAGTGTCTACTTGAGGATGTGCATGGGGCATGCTTTGGCTGGGGAAAGGATCACTGCTGTGATAGAATCAACACTTCAGTAAAATACAACAATAACAACTTGGGGACACTCGTCATGGGTCCATCATAATTTGGACCTCCATCTGTATAAAATAACAGAGAGATGATTCACCTCCATATGTTTTATCCAAGTGAGTAAAACTGTAATAAACAAATGTGTTGATCCTGAACAGTCCTGCTCCTTTCCTCCAGTTCTAAGAATCGGCTTAAGATATTGCAAAGGAACAGAACTTAATTGAAACTGAATGCACTGGCACAGTAGGGCATACCAAATGTGATGAAAATGACTAAAATTTCTTGCAGGCACTGGCAAGGATGAAATTATGTAATTGCCTTGATACAAACATTTGCAATTGTAATTTTGATACCTTTTAAGGGGAGAAAAAGTGACCATCCAAAGCTTTTATAAGGCCTATTAAAAAGTTCATTGCTTTAGGCACATCTGTCTTTACTTGCTCTGTGACACAGAATCTATGCTGTGATATTATTTATAACAATGGAAAAGAAATCAAACTTGCTTAAATTGAACAAATATGAGCATATTAATATGATAGTCCAAGGCAGCACCCCATTATATGTAAGTAGATGAGTGGGATGGGGGCTTACTGTTGAATGGAAATAATTAATATGGAAGCTAAGGTGATTCTAGATCCAAGGAGTGTCTGAGTACACAGTGATCTCACAGTCTTGAGAGCAATTGCAGCTGGCGCCTCCTGTTCCAAGAAAAGACCATGTCCTTGATGAGCTTTTCTCACTTGCAAAACAATAATTCTAGACTAGAGCTGAGGAGCCTGCACCCCTCTAGATTGTGAGAATCTTAATTTTTTGGATTACAACTGAAAGAATTCCCCTACCAGCTGCTTGAGCTTGTTGGGAGTTGTCAATGTTGTAGTCCAAAAGAGGAACTTCCAATCTCTGTACCAGATAATGCTGAACTTCAGTTCTCATGGGTCCTAACCAGCCTTACCAATCGTAATGAAGGATGGGGGTAGTAGTCTATTAACCCCTGAAGGGCTGAAGTTTCTTTATCCTGCTTTAGGCCTTAGAGGGCAAATGCTCAATGGAGACAAGGAAGATAGGCAGATTTAGATTTACCATCTGTTCCACATGTGAAGGAATAGTTCTTTGTTTATGATCCTTATTTATTTCTCAGGTGAAGCACAGTGCCAAAAAAGGAAAAGAAAAAACAGCATAACTGAAATATGTTAAAAAGGCAGTGCTTTCTAATTATTTTGATAACTTAATACGTCACTTCCTTACATTCTCACAATATGTGCCTCAATTTCAGAACTCCTCAGGAGGCCATCTAGGAATGGGTCCCACTGGGAGGACAAAAAAGGGAAGGGACAACAGAAATTATCCAGCAGCCCAAAGGGAGATCAGGCCAAACAGAAACAGGAAAGAGGAAGTCAGTGACACCAAGTTCTTCCTTTGTTCTGTGGTGAGACAGGATGGGCAGGGACTGTATTGGACTTGTTATCCGTCTGAAGCCAGGGCATAGGCAAAAACAGAGACAAAAATGTAATGATTTGCAAGCATGATTGAAATGATGGTTTTCTTTGACATCATATCACAAGAAGTGCCATGTGAAAACTTGTTTCTTTTTTCTCCATTTGTCTTTTAGTGGTATTTGTCTTTCCTTCTATTTTTGAACAACTAGAACAATGTTGTTATGAATCTGGGACAAGTTCACTAGGACAATGTAAAAAAATATTCAGTATCTTACATTGATGCTGTATGTGGTTTGTCTATGGAACTAGGCCAAGAAATATGAGAATTAAATGTTAAGAATAGCTGCATGAGAGAGTGCCCAAAGAGTCACTCAAGCCTCATTAGCTTGTGGGAACAAATGTATGGAAACAGAGACTCCAGCTGATTAAAAGAAAGACTGGATTATATGGTGCTGTTTGGCGAATATATATACAACATTGGTTACTGCAGGGATTGTGGTCTACATTGAGTTCCCAAAGCACTGTGTGGTCTTCCGGGCTTTGTGTGGTTGATTCTGAACTCTGAAAATCCCTGTTTGTGTTTATAAGAGAAATATGTTTCTAGCTCTCATGACTTCACAGTTCAGTTTTGAAATATAATAGTAAACACCATATGTCACCTTGGTATTGAAAATGACTTGGATACGATAACACCAATAAAGTTATGGAATTTTAAGTGCTTGAGTTGTTCCATATGTTAACTCCGTAGTCTTCTTGTTGTGAGTTTTCAAGTCATTCTTGACTTATAGAGACCCTAAAGCAAACCTGTCATGGGGTTTTCTGGGGCTGAGAGTGTGTGATGCGTCCAGGGTAACCCAGTGGGTTTCCATGGCTGAGTGGGGAATCAAACTCTAGTCTCCAGGGTCATAGTCTAACTCTCACACTGCTACACCATGCTGACTCTGTATGTTTATAGGCAAGTGCAAAAGTCATCTCTTTTCTATAGTTTACAGTAACTCTGTGGTGGCCTTCAATGCTGAATATATTAACCACTTCTGATGGAGGATATATTCAAGACAGCCCAAAGCCCAAACTCTTGTATTCTTGACTCAAACAGGCTTCAGGAATAATTGAAAAAGGCCAGCACAAACATATGCTACTTGAACAATTGAGATTGCTTATAGTTAGAGACAGTGCTTGAAAGAGACAGCTCCTCAAATTCCTCAACCAGCATGGCCAACTTACACTGTTGTCTTAAAAGCAGAGGTTGCATTCTCTTTGCCACTCTCTCCCCTGCTGTGCAACATGGGCAAATTATTGATTGTAAAACTAACTAATTAACTAACTAACTAAATAATAACAACAAAGGGTTACAGCTTCCTATGTCACCAGCAGCGTTGCAGCCGTTGTTCAAGAAAAGTGACGTTTCCAAAAGATGGCGATAGCTTCCTTGCAGACTTAGAGAACACTTTTCCCCTTAAGTACCCTATCAAGTGCCTTGCAAGACTTTCCCAGGCTGCAAAGCAGAGTTCCCTTCCAGGCAAGAGCTTCAAATGTTTTAAGCATCCTATTTGTTGTCTGAGTTTACTGATTGGACATAACAGCAGAAGAAGCTTGCAGAGCTGATGAGGATCTCCAACCCAGTCTTTAAGTTCCATTAAACTATTCTGTGTATTCCATGTGCTAGACAAATACAACTGGTATCTTCAGGAGATTGACCAATGTTACCATAAATTATTATGTTTATGATTACAGCTACTCAGATGGCATTGCCACCCCATTGTGCTTCACTCTCCAAATTCCTAGTATTACAGTAACTTAAAAGTTCAGAGGAGTACAGTTTTGCCATCCAAAGAGAAGGGACAGATATTTTCATATTCTCTGTTACCTAGAGAATCTGAAAACAGCAAGTAGAACAGCTGTGGGTGTGAATGATTTTCAGTGTCTCACTTTTTCTAGAAATTTGGGGACTGAAAGAAAGTTTAATGGGGGGCTGAATTTTTATTTGGGAGGCAATGCATTTATTTGCCCTCTCCTCATAACTATTACTGCTTTTACTATAGTTGGTTTCAAGGGGAAGTGTTGACATCTGATCTCTCTCTCTCTCTCTCTCTTCAATATTGCCATACTTAAGATATTAAAGAGCTTGCTTTGTACAAAATTGATATTGCAAGCTATCTTGAAGGACTCAGACTCTCAGATAAATGCGACAAGTACCCAGATGAATCATCGAGTATGACATGAGTGCCACATATATATGGATTAGATGGAGAGGCACGTGCATTCCCCATGTTAGAAAAATTCAGTGTATGAAGCAGCTATTAGCCATGATTGTTGTTTAATCTGTCTTTCTTTGCAACAAAGTATTCTTCTTTTACTTCCCTAGACAACTTGAAATGATTTAAAAGAGGCAGGGCCAACATTGCTAAGTTCTTTGTATGCAAACTTCGGAGCATTAGAGAGGAAAACAGGAAACTAAGTGGAGCCTTTGAAAAGAGGCTGTCTGGAGAAGATGGAACCAATATGTTTTTATTTCATGTAAATATGCAATAAATAGGCTGTTCTTTGTCAAAAAAAGAGTGATAATTTATCATTGGGAGACTCTGTTCAAAGTGCCTATTTTCCTTTTAAAAACACACATGCACCTACTCATATAGCACCCCTTTTGATTCAGATCCATGTCTATCAATTATTATTTTTTTTGCCTTCCATCCTTTTTTTGGTTGTATATTCTTTGTGCCTGAAGCAAAATTTCTGTGGTCAAATAATATTAACTGAAGAACTGAGACAGTAAGGTGTAAAGTCCTGTAGCAGGTTTAGACTTCACTGCCCCTGAATATTGAATTTGCATGGTCCAGGTTAACAGAAGACAGTTTACTCTGTGTAGTAGTCCTCTACTAGAAGACTGTCTAGTCCAGTTTAAATATAAACAACCATGAGAAGGAAAAGCAGGGGCCTTGAATGTATCCATCAGAATTAAGCAGTGTCACATAGATCATGGTGGTGAGAAATTGTTGTTATCTCACTGGAAAAACCCTATCCCAGGGTCTACAGTTTTGATATTAAAATATGATTCAATGTGCCTGAGAGGTCATCCGAATGGGCATGTAGGCAGCAATAGTCAAAGATCAAAAACCAGGTCAGGCCAGTAAAATCCCCAGTCACGTAGCCCCAGGAGGCCTCAAGCTGTGCAAACCCACAATAAACAAAGGGTCCTCAGCCCCTGAGAAGCCGACTTGAGGGCATTAGCGTGTTTGCCCCAAGTTGAGCAAATATTCCATCAGGTGAGGACTATTTACATGAAGTCACACCACAAACTAACACAGCCGAAGATCCTGAGACTTTGGCAACACCTTGCAATCCCATCACGCAAAGGAAATTACCATAGTGGAGCTTTGTTATCGCTCCAACACCCATTGTTCTCCCCGGGAAAGGATTAGCCCACCAGGTACTTTTTCCCCTACAAATAGTCCCAGCTTTTGAGTGGTTCTTTGGATTGCTCCCAGTCACCCCAGCACTGCACCTCCATCTGTCAAGTAATCTCCTCAGCTTTCTCCATGCTGAGCTCCACTTCTCCGCTGCCTTCCCAGACCCAGGACTTCAGGAAAAGATTCAGTATTACCCCAGCTGTACCCCTTCAATACTCCCCTATCCAATTTCCTCTCTTTTGTTTCTTAATAGCTCTTGGGTGTGTGTGTGCATGAGTGCGTTGGTGCGTGAGATTTTCATTCAATAAAATCATTTACTGGACATTTTCGTTTGGTTTCTGGCTTGGCCTGACCCTGTAAAAATTTGATAAAAAGACCCCGCTAGGTTACCCTGCCACTCACATTGCTATTGATCGTGCTCTGGCTAGTTTCCATTCCCCATCACGTGGAGCACATTGAGGTGTCCCCCAAGGGACCCCAGAAATCAGGGTAACATTGTGGTGAGAAATTGTAGATATTTATTTTAATTATAGTAATTATTTCTCAATATTTATTTGAACACCAAAGTCAAGATCATTATTACTATGGCGTTTCTAATTTCTATGTACAGATGTGAAAGCTGGACAGTGAAGAAAGCTGGCGGGGAAAAAATAATCTCATTTGAAGTGTGGTGTTGGAGAAGAATTTTATGGATACCATGGACTGCCAAAAAGACAAATAAATGGGTCCTAGACCAAATGAGCAAATGTGGTGCTGGACAGAAGTTCTACAGATACTGTGGACTGCTAAAAAGACAAATAAATAGATCTTAGAGCAAATCAAGCTAGAAGTTTTCCCAGAAGCCAAGATGACTAAACTGAGACTTATTTTAGATATGTTGTAAAAGGACATGACTCAGTATAAAAGACAATAATGTTTAATAAGGTAGAAGACAGTAGAAAAAGAGGAAGATCATATTACAGATGCATAGATTCAATCAAGGAAGTCACAGACCTGAGTCGGCCAGATCTGCGCAGGGCTGTTGATGATAGGATGACTTCAAAGTATCTCATTCATAGGGTTACCATAAGTGAAAGCCAAGTTGACAGGAGTTAAGAAGAGCAAATGAAGTCTAAGCTCCCATTTGAAGCAAAGATGACTAAACTGTGGCTGTTGGACAGTATGAGAAAACATGAGAAAACATGATTAACTGGAAAAAACAACAGTGTTGCAGAAAGTGGAAAGCAGTAGTAAAGAGGAAGACTGTATTATAGATGCATTGATCTACGAAAGAAAGCCATGGTTCTGTGTCTGAAAGACCTGAGCAAGCCTGTTAGAAACAGAATCTTTTGGAGATCTCTCATTCATAGGGTTGCCCTAAGTCAAAACTGACTTAGTAATACATAGCAACAACAATCATTTCCGTGTGTGTGTGTGTGTGTGTGTGTGTAAACTGTTGTTTTGAAATTGTGGGTAAATGTGTGTTCTCTTTCATCTTTTTTGGGATCTAAATGTTATGGAGCATGAGCTTGTATGTCTACGCACAGATAAATCCCACTTGATTCAGTAACCCACGCAGATTCAAACTTGAAGGGACGTAACTAGAACCAAGTTCTGATGAACTCGTGTTATGTGCCTTCGACTTCAACTCCTGGCAACTCTGCCCTAAGATTTACTAGACAAGATTTATTCAGTGGAGGTCTGTCATTTCCTTCCACACTATACTGTTATAGTGCTATTTATTCTACTTTCAATATCCTGTGGAATTCTAGGGTTTGTAGTTTACTAAGGCCAAAGAGCTTTCTGGCTGAGAATTCTAAATGCCCCTCCCTAAACTGCAAACCCCAAAATTCCATAGGATGTTGAAAGTGAAATAATAGTACTAAAACAGTGTAGTGTGGAATGGCCTAAGGCTGAGACAGTGGACTTGCTTGGCATCAATCATCAGCAGGGATTTGAACCCTAGACTCCCAGAGTCCTAGTCTAACACTAAAACCACTACACCACACTGGTTCATTATGGCTTACTCCCAGATAAATGTGTAGAGGGCAACAGCCTTAATCAATCAAAGGACTGATTTTATGATGAACCATGGACCTTCTGTTAATAGCTGTGGCCATTTCCGCACTGGGAAATTAAAATGGTGCAGAGCGACCTCCAACGGAAGTCTTCTGCACCGTAGAGTGGACTGGGGTGGACTACTTTCTGTAGATCCACACCTCAGTCCGGTTCTGCGTGACCAGAAGTGGTCGCGCAGTGTGGTTTTTAAAAACCTCTTTTTTGAGGTTTTTAAAAAGCACGGAGCGAGCGAAGCCATGTAGCTCCATCGCCCGGCTCCGGAGCAGATTTTCAGGCACGCGCAAGTGCGTGCCTGCAGATCTTCCAGGGGCGGGCTTTCGACTGGCAAGCTTCTCCGGTTGGTGGAGAGCCTCCACCAACTGGAAGCCGCCATTTGGGACGCCGGAGGACTGCGGAGCAGCGAACTCGCGCTGCTCCTCATAGCGACAGACTCGGCTGGCCGGAAAACAAAACCGGTAAGCTCTGTTTTCGGTCGTCCCCCCCCCCCCACATGCAGAAAGGGCCTGTGTAATTCATTATACCACACAATATTCATTTTGCAATGTGTAAATGTCTAGTACCATGAACAGTTATTAGGAAACAGTGTGGTCATAAAAAGTTTCCTTCAAATAGTCTCCTAACCTTTTCTTCCCGTTCTGTGAAGATAATGCCTTTTGAAAAATATGAATGCTAACAGCTAAGGAACAAAGTCTGTGTATAAGACTGTATGATATTAAAGCCAGGAAAAAAGAAGTAATTGGTGCTTCTCTTAGAGAACTACTTCCTTCCCATTTGTTTCCCAACAGATTTTAATTCAATATTGTCTGAAATAGCATGGAACAGTTTATTATGTTCAACAACAACAAAAAGTACTGCTGTGCTCTTGAAATACAGCACTGCTGAGTGAGCTGGGTGCCTTTTATTTAAGCTTCATCATCCTTTCCATCATAAATTCTATTGCAGAAGAAAGGAGTGGGTGTAGAATTTATGACTTAAGCTGACTGAACCTGATGCAGCAGTTTCGGAAAAGTTTTTATTTCTTATATATATAGAGTGGGGTGGGGTTGGGAATTGAAAAATCAATATAGAACTGTTTTATCACTTTCAGATGGAAGATAATGAGACAAAATAATGTATGATTCCCTTTATTTCTTTATCCTGAATCAAAAACAAAAACGGTTTTCCTTCCCTTTTTTCAGTGGGAACAGAACTGATTTAGGTGGAGTGCTGGCCATGTGTTGCATTGCCAAAAAGCTTCCATCCATGTATGAGCTGCATGGAGCCAAACTTGCATGAAAAAACTCATTTCATCCACCCTCTACAAATGATAGTCATTGTCCTTCTGTTAGATGTACAGCTGGTGTGCAAATGCTATGCATAAATGGATTGCCACTTGGTGTAAGAAACTTTATTTGTGATGTGGCTTGCACAAATGCTGCTCAAAGTGAGGTTCCCCTGTACTGGTGCCTGTCTCTGAACCAATGGCTACCAGTCTCTGGTGAATTTCCAGGAAAAAAAAATAGTTGTAGCCTATTGGCAGGAAGCTAGTGCCAGTCCCTGACACCTTGGAAAAGAATAATTGCTAGCCATGTTCATCCAATAGCCTGAGAAACACTCATCTATACAATGTATCAATGTAAGAGTTTTTCTGATCTCTGTGGCCAGTTCCCTCTAAGTAAGATTTAAGGTGAGAGTGGGCAAACATCCAGCATGCAGATTACATCACACCTCTCTCTTGGCCATTTCTGATGCAATCCCAGCTCCCAGACACTGCTAACAATACCCCAGTGATTCTGTCAGGATACACAGTGCACATCTTCTTTTCTGGAGGCATGCAGTCTCAGAAAGCTGCTTGTGAGTTTCCCATGTGGCATCTGGCAGGACTCTGCGAGTGCAATTTTGTTGGGAAACAGCAGAAACACATTAGCAGTTTTAATAATTAAAAAAAAAATCATTGGCAGGTTTTAAGTAACAGCAGTGGAGGAAGAGTATCACCATGGTTTCCCTGGGATCAGGGATAATATGGCTCCCAGTCCTGGAAAGTTCCCAACTCTTATTTTAAGATGAAAGGTGCCCTTGCTCTGCCAGGCAGAATTGGCATCCCTCACCCCCGCCTAAAAAACTGGAGAGCTGCAAAAACTGAAGGGGAATGTACCTTCATCTAGACTTCCTGATGGTAAGAGCTGTTTGAGAGAGGAATGTGCTGCCTCAGAATGTGAGGAAGTCACCTTCTCTGGAGGTTTTTAAACAGAGGCTGGCTGGCCATTTGCTGGGGTTGCTTTGAGTGTGTATTCTTGCATGGCAGGGGTTTGGACACGATGGCCATTGTGGTCTCTTCCAACTCTATGATTTTATGATTCTACGATATTGGTGATGTTTCAGTGGCAGATGAAGGTCATGGACATGCACTCTTATCTGCCGTGGTAGAGTAACTTCTTACCTTCATTGCTAGAAATGCAACATCAAGGGCCACAGACAGAGCCAACTTTGGGTTCAGAGAGTATACTGCCAAATAAGATCACTCTAACATCTCCTCTGTTCTTTATCAATCTAACACCTCCTCTGTTCTTTGCTCCCCTGTCATTGCCCATTTCCTTGCTTCTCTCTTCATTGCTACTATTGCCCATTCTCCCTGTGGTCACAATCCCCACTGCCACACAAAAGGAGAGGGAAATCAAATAGGCAACAATGGCTCCTTCTTAAACCACTGCCAGTTATCCAGTGACAGCAGATATACAGGCAGCTATGGCAAGAAAGAAAAGCATTAAGGGAGCCAAGGGCCCTTTGCTGAGATCTATGAGCCTTGGCAGGTGCTTGATGGTTCCACCCCCAATGTTGACTCTGTTTATTTCTGACTTCCAGATGTTGGAGACTAATGGTATTGGATGAATATTGCCATCATGACCTGCTTGTGAACTTCCTGTGTAGCATCTGGCAGGACTTTTAGGGAAGGCAAAATGCTGAGCTGGATGGATTTTATATTCTGATCCAGTAGGACAATCCTTATTAATCAGAATGAAGTCTCCCCTGTCCCAGAAAAAAACATTTTCCATCATTAACTTTGAGGCATTTATGTTATTTTCTAGGACTGACATGATAAAGAGAGTGATGCTATCACTTGTTTTGTTTTACTGTGGATGATGTTATGCATTTTCTTTCAGATTTCTGTGAGTAGGGCTATCAGAATAGCTTGCCTTGAGGCAATACTTGGCTTTCCTCTTAGATGACTAAAGTGCAGGTAGTCATGAACATCCTAGTGGATGCGTCTAGGAGTTCACGTTGCCTAAGCAGGTTAGAAGATCAGTGGAGACTACTCATCCAGATCTTCAAGGCAGCCAAGGAGGAAAACAGTAAGACAACATAAACAGTTTTTGTTACCTGTTGATAAAAAAAGACATGGTGAAAGTGAACTGAATCTAGGATCCATAACCAAAGAACACTATGACTTAGACCATTTCCGCACTAGCTGGCCCCTCCTGAAGCTGCAAACCCCAGGATTCCATAGAATGTTGCAAGTAGAATAATAGCGCTATAACGGTCTAGTGTGGAAATGGCCTTAGTGTCACTTGGAGAACAAATCCACTAAAATTATGTTGTAATAGAAGCAGCTTTCTTTGATGCTAGAGGGTGCTAGCATGTTTTTCTATCCCACAGAACCCTACAAGACAGCTACAAACAGCAGTATATGAAGCCTGCTGGCCATATGTTGCCTTACCTGTGACACAGAGGATGGCTTATCTGTTCAATGTAGAATGAAGTAGGGCATTGCTGGCAATCAGCGTCATTAATGACATTTTAAGATAAGAAGGGTTTATCAGTCCCTAATGTTGTGGATGACATGTATATAAGTCTGCCAACTGAAGTGGAAGACTTCATGAGCCAGCTGAATAGGACAGTGGTCCTCCCAAAATTATTCTATAACAAATGGGTTGGCCTTTAAGGAGACACTGTGTTGCTTTTACCTCTTGCTGACAGCAGCATTTTAGACAGAGAGAAGTGAAGTGTAACACAGGAAGAACAGAAAGAAAGCAAGACATGACCAAAGCTTATTAAAGTGTGGGCTAAAGATCTTGAGCAGCAACATCTGTATTGCAGGCCTATGGTAATTAAAAACAATATATTCTTCCCAGAAAGCAATTCCAAAGAAGGAGAATATAAATGCACGAGAATAGCAAACATCTGACTATAGCAAGCTTAATAATTGTCTTTATGTGGCACCAAAGCACGTCAACTACTAACATAGGCTGCAGAAAATAAAGCTTTAGCTTAAAAAACAACAAGACACTTGGAACTCCAAAGTGCATGACCTCAGCAGGCTTAAGTTCCACATTTCATGCAAGGTTTGTACATGTATACTACTGCAGAATTTCATGCCTGCTCTTGCAGTTGCCAAGTAGCAGTTGTGTGTTTTCTTGGATGTGTTCTTGTAGGAGCTATGGCCAAATAATATTGCAGGGACTTTCCTCCCTGACACTAACCATTATCCTGATTCATATTGCAAATAAATAAAATGGCATTAAAAAGGCAAAGGAAAGTTAAGTTCTGAGACTGACTGTTTTACTCTATGCTTTTCTTTCTTTTTCCTTCCTTTTGTTTCCTTGTTTCTTTTCTTTCTGCTAATAATCCCTCTAGTGCCATCATGCTGTATTGAGCACTCCCTTAAGGAAGAAAACAACCTTCCGTCACAGGACAGTATCAGAGGTACACAGGTTTGGGCATTTGCCATGGGTCAGGGAATATGTGGTGGACAATATATTACCAGCCTTTAAAGAGTGACATTGGCTGTCTATGACACTAATCCAGTTGTTTTGATGCTGAAAGCCCTAAATGAATTGGGCATGAGTAACTAAAGGAGTCCCGTCTCCTATTAGTGAACTGGAGTAGTATAACTTTTGAGTTATACAATCATCTAACAAAACCTGAAGGTGTTGATAGCACCTTTTTAGAGGCTGGACTGGCACCAACTTTGGTCAGCTTTCAGTACCAGATGAATACAACACCTTTCAAACAAGCCTTTAGATTAGAACACTTGGGGCTACATGTTAGAGTCAGACAGGGGATTGGTAGAGTATTTTGAATTTATGCTAGCTGCCTGCTGTACATTTTAAATTAATTTTATAAGGCTATATTGAATAGTGTGACCTGTCCTGGGACAATGAAAGATGGGCTATAAATACAAAATATGCAAACAATAAACCAGCCACCCTTTTATGATATCTGCAAATTCATAATCACAGACTGGGACTCTTCTGTGGTTTATAGGTTCAAACTAAGCTCCTTCCAACACTACGTTTCCTAGCTTCTGTTGAGGTCTCTCCTCTCATTCCTATTCTGTCCTACACCCATTTATTTGGTGGTGGTGGGGGTGCACTTCATTTTTTCTTTTTATGTTATGATATGAAAGCATTAATAAATAGGAAATCTGACTGACATTCACTTTTGGAGAATGACATCTTGAAACTATTCAGATAGGGTGTGAACACTTTCTTTTCAGATAAAATATGTTTAGTGGAATAGTAATGCCACTGCTAACATTGTTACTGGATATCTAGTTGCTGATTCAATCCGAGTGTTGTAGAATCTATTTTTTTCAGGAGTACAACTCCATCCAGAACTGGTTGAACATCTATTTTTTTTCATGATTCGAATCAACTACCCACAGTGACTCTATCTTGTCTTTTCAGGATTCAGCTTCCCTTTCTTAGTCTAATCAGATAATGGTTCAGTAGCAGGACAACTTCACTTAACTCCAATGACAAAGAAAAAGAGCTGGGTGTCATCAGCATGCAGATGATACTTCACTCTAAATCTTTAGCTGACCTCACCTAGTTTTTCATACAAATCTTAAAGAACACAAGAAATAAAATGGATCCTTCTGGGATCCTGCAGCCCAAGTGTCATAAGTCCCAACAGAAAGCCTCAATACTACTTTGTGCAACTTATCCTCAAGGTGGCAGCAGAACCATTGCAACACCATGTTTCCAAGCCCAACCTAGAGCTGGTCCAATAAGATACCAGATTTAATGGTTATCAAAAACTGAGAGATGAAGAAGTATCTACAGGCATCTTTTCCTTGTATCTTTTTCAATACAGCTCAAGGAACAGGGCACTTTTTCCTTGGTAACTATTGGCCTGAAACCACATTAAAGAAGATTGAGATGTAGAGCTGGATGTAGATTTAGGAAGAGGCAACTGGACAAGTAGAAGCAGGCCTGCTACACATGGTACCCTTCCTTTTTTCTGAAAATGCTTGAGAGCTGAGAGATAAGCTGCAGTGTTAGGGGCGTTACTCTATCAATACGTGTGGGGCCATTCTGTATATAGGAAAGAAAATCCTGGATTTAACCCATAATGTTGTACATAATACGTGTCAAACAAATAAAATACCATTAAAATACTTATAAAGTTACACTGATACTTTTCAAACTGTAACCCAATAACACACTGTTTTTATCACACTGGGCATTAAGAGTTCAGCTGTACTTTAGAACCATCTGCCAGAGAAGTCTGATTGTGAGCTACACTCCCGATTAGCACTATAAGGGAGACTGAAATTCCACAGTGCAGAAGCTGCTTCTTTTAGCAAGTCATTCATGTAAAGCAGGTCATCAGAAGGATCAAACATTTTCCATGGTTCCACAACAAGGCATTCAGTGGCGTGATCAAAACAAATGGATTCATCTTCCAAGGTGCCTTATCTGAATGACTGGCCATGCAGTCAGCTAGCTCATCTAACCTTGAATATCTTTCTAAGCCTGAAAACTTAATTTTGGTAGAGATCCCACATCTCTTGTTCCCAGTAACAAAGCAGGTGACATGGATTGTACATGCTAACAGAGCAACACAGCCAAAAGCCTTAAATCAGCCCCAGTGTGTGAGGACGTTCTTGTTCGTACTACATCTCTCAAAATCCCTCAATCAACTTTTCCAACTATGCTCAGTCCTATGCTGATGCCCCTACAGGAAGGCTATAATGGAATATGACTTAATTATAGCCATCGATAAATTTCACAATAGCTTTTTTTTTTTAAAGTGACTGCTTATATCAAAGAAAGAAAAATCCCACACGGTTTCCAAAATTCATAGTGTTTATTATCTCTAGTATCATATTAATACTGTATAAATACTCTATCCCATTATATGTATTCTTTTTGAAAAAGTGATAACTTAGGAGATCATATTAGACAAGAAATATAAAAATAAATATGTTCATTATATGCATTTATTGCCAATTATAACCCTTCTCAGAAGAGATTTTTTCAAAAAAATACTTATAAAGTATGTATCTATAGTAGCATGTTTTACTATATACATATGGAGAGCCATATTTTCCCCTAATCTATAGCCCAGCACAAACATTAAAAAAAATATGCAGGTATTGGCATACTGCTGTGGATGGACCTGCTATCCGTCAGCTTCATTTTCCCTGCCTTACAAATGAGTTGAGCAGTGTAAAATTATTGGATGCTGTCAATTAAGAGATTTTTATCCATCTGTAGTAGACAATGAGTTACTGAAAAACAATAATTTACTGATACCAGCACATGGCAATGCATGGTTGCATACTCAAAAGATGGTGACTATTACTTTAACCATTGAGAGCACTACATTCTAATCATCAGGAGATTGAACAAGTAGCCATGATTGTACTTACTTTCTGATAGAGAAGAAAAGTTTCAAAAACTATTCTTTAAAATGATAGCAGCCATGAATAATATAGTTAAAGATTCTTTTCAAATAGTGTAGTTTTGTTTCTTTTTGCGAGGTAGGCAACACCCAACCAATAACTAACCTTGGAGAAAAAACTGTCTTTTCCTCCCCAACTTTGATCAAGGAAATGATTTTATCAGTACCACAACACAAACACCAGAAGTTTAAAAAAACCAAACAAAGCTAAAATCCAATCCTCACTATGAAATCAAAATATTTGTTTAAACTTGCTTTTGCTGCTGCCCATGTTTTGTTTAACTTGTAACTGACTTAAAAGAGGAAATTGTAATGCCTTAGGGTTTTATCTGCTAAAGATGAAATAGCTAGTGACTTGCTTGTCATTTGATCAGATTTTCAGTTAACAGGCTTGGTTTTTTTCAATGATTCAGTACTATCTCACATTTGCACTCTCCCAGCTCAGTAAATCCACTGTGACTTTTCCCATATGAATTACAGTTGCTACCTCTCACTCTCATTTTCAGTGCTTTGGTTTGAAAAATAAAATATATATCTAGCTTTCCCAACCTGCTCTGGTTTAGCTGCAGTTTGTAATATTGCAGAAGTCTATCAAATGTTTAGGTTTTTTTGAAAGGTCACAACTTTCATGTGACATTATGGCACCATCAAAGGAAAGACATTTTAATAATCTCTTCTTGAAACCTTTTCCGCATGTTTTAGAACAAGGTGACCAGTCTCCTAGTTGCCACCGTGGACATGGTGTGTCTGCGCATGGGCGGACATCACTGGGCTTGAGTTCTTTTGCACAGTCAGTGGCAGGCTGTCCATTAAGGTCTCTACATTCTACAGACCTCCTCTGCCAACCAGTACCACATGATTTAGAACACTCTCTCCATTCTTCAATAATCCATTCAGATGAAATTGTCTCCTTGATTGCATTGAATGATTCGGTCTTCTTTTTGAAAGGTTTCTCAGACCCTGGCTGTACCGATTTCTTCACAAAGTAGGTATATTTGATTTTAGGTCGAAATGAATCACCCACAGTAAGGACCTGTATTGTTAAAGGTTCCTTCAGAGGGCTGAAACTACGAATTCTTTCCAAAGAGGCAGATGAGCCGCTGTATCTTAAAACACTGCCTTTATGGGTAATGTCCAGCTCCAGCGTTGATAATGTATAGTCACCATTGAGAATGTATGTGCCATCAGCAGCTTTAATAGCAAGGAAGCTACCATCTTGTCTTGCACCTCTGGGATTGCGTTGCTTAACTTCTATATTTGTTGCTCCAGCTGGAATCACGACAACATCATGATAACCAGGTCTACAGTGGGGAAAAAGAAGCAATTGAGTCTCCAGAATTTCTACCTTTTACTGCTGGATCTATGAAGGTACAGCCTAAGTTTTTGCAGTTGTTATTCTTAGATAGAAGTTTTTTTTAAATAATAAGCCCTTTCCAACTTGGTGCTTTCTAGATATTCTGGGTTACAACTCATAATCTATGATCATGCTTGCAAGAGATACAGCTAGTCCAAAACACCTGAGGGCCAACAGGATGTGGAAGGCTATTGAATGCTTCAGCTATGTAGTTAATTTTAAAAGACAACATTCAGTTCTCAAACTGAACGGATATGACTCTTTTAAAATTTCAGTGAAAAAATCATATACGCTATTAAGTAGGTTAAAAGAACATAGCAAAACAGTGAATGCACACCTGGAACTGGACAGCATCCCAGACACCTTTTTGCAAGTAGACCCGTTGCCTCCACAAACTCCACATTTATCAAACTTCTTATTGGAGCCTATGATACGATCACATCCAGCTTTTACACATTGTCCCTGGACACAGACTGAAGTGGAATCTGGGCTACATAACGTTCCATCCACCACCTTTAAAAACAACAACAACAAGGTATCCATGATTAGAAAAAATGAAAACATTCTCACTATGTTTAAAAGCAATGGGTACTAATTCAGTCAATTAAGCATTTTTAAAACACATTGGTTTCTAGAGAATATATTTAAGCATATAATTAACTGGTCCACTAAATTTAAAAAAAAACCCCTCAAGACCTCAACTTTTGCAGCAACTGACAGTAAAATGCTGCAATTTTCCCTCTCTTTCTGTGGTTAACTGGTGTCTAGTATATAAAAATAAATGAGAAGTATTGCAGTTTATGAGTACAGACCAGAATATGTCACAGATCCAACTGTGAACAAGCTGAAATAGATCACAAATCCCATATTTGAACATCAGATGCAGAAACAAAGTGACTGTTCAGATAATTCTTTTTACATTGGTTAGATTAGATTGCACGAGGAATTATAAGAATACAGTCACTTGAATACAAAGTTAAGTTTAATATTTGACTGCTTCTCTCATCAACCTTAGCAGTGATAAAATGCAATGTCGTATTTGAAGCTTTTGGATGTAGTATCACACACGCATCCACAGTTACACCCACCTTAGGCTGAAGAACAAAGAAATAGCCAGTGCCTTTTGCAAGGCAGACAAGTTTGCATCTGTCTTTGGGAGATATTCCAGCAAACTTGGGTGTCCATTCCACTGCAGGCCCAGTTCCAAAAGTTGATTTGGAAATATCATTGTGAGTCTCACACTGCTCCTCCCTGAAGGTTTTGCCTGTGCACCAAAAGGACATTTATTAGGCACTGGAGGGCTATCTTTCATTTTACTATATTTCAAAGACATCTGTTACCCATTGCAAAATTCCTTGTAAAAACTTACCACCATTGTCTGGGCAGTCTTCAATGTTACAGGACCTGTATTGTACTCGCTTGCCCTCACAGTATTTCCCTCCATTCTTTGGAACTGGACTGTCACACTCTCTCAGCGAATACTGCACTCCACCACCACATGTCCTTGAACACTCTCCCCAAGGTCCCCATAATCCCCAGCCTCCATGGACAGGGGTCTACATTTGGAAACACAAAAAATGAACACACATATTAAAATATTTTGAAAACGTATAAACAATAAGAAATGTTGGACTGCAGTCCCAGTATTCATTTTATTTGTTATAATGCCACTTATATGTATGGTGCTTTACTGTAGCTTACAACAGTTGCTTGTTTGAAAGGCAGCTTCCCAAATCACCTAAATAGCATAGTCTGTGGCCCTGTGCACTTGGAATTCTGGGAGCTACTGTGCAAACAAATTATCTCCCAAGCTTTGTATCTTAGCTGGTGTGAAATGTCTCAGCAACAGCTTATAACACACAGCAAAACAATCAATCTCCAGAAAGCTGTTAGTGACTTATATTTGCATTACTGGCCTATGTAAACTGTATAGTAACTTGGATAAGCAGGTTTCAGAGAGCTTCTTATGCAAGCGTTTCTGAAATGCAAGAGTGCATTTGTTGTACAAGAGTCCAAAATGTGGCAGAAAAGTGTAAGGACACAGTTCCACCCTCTCCCTACCTTGGTTCCCTTATTATCCTGTGAAGTTACACTGGTGTAGCATTATGCTACTCTTATCTTTCCACAGATTATCAGCCCACACACAAATGTATTTTTAGCAAGTAAACCTAACTGATTCTGCAGAAACTCTGTTCTGAGAAAATATATAGACTGTTACATGAGGCTAAAATTACTAAAAATAATTAGGTTGCCCAAAATGACATTTGGCTGAACCAGAATATGTTTTTGTTAATGTTGTTTAGCCACAACTCTCAGGTACTTTTACACTTAAATTTTTAAAAAAATTACTTACATCATAATGCTTCTTGTCTGTTTTGTTAACACATTTGCCATTCACACACCACTTGCCTTCTCCACAAGTGGTGCCATCAGCCCAAGGGAAATGTTTGGTTTGGCATACAAGCAATCCACCAGACGTGCCAGTACACCACAAGGTTGTACACGTGCTGGCCACATCAGGGCAATGCTTGGAATCTTCTCCAAATGTAAACTGGCACTGCCTGTTGGCATCATACAAAGTTCCAGGAAGATCAGAAGGGAGCTGAATAGGCTTGTGAGGCTTGTCCAGCAAACACTCACCTGAAAAACAGTGATGAGAACTTTGTTACAAAATTAGCTTGTGTTTCCTTTGAATAAGTGTAGCAAAATGGTTGCAATGTTGGATTGCAGCTCCCATAGAAATGCTGCAAGAGGAACAGACTGTTTTTAAATGAGGTTTGGGGGACAGACTCAAGAGTAGCTGAATTTTGTGTACTTGTGTCTATCTTTTTACAAAACAGTAAAAACACAGAATACAGTTGGTCCTCCACATTCATTAGGGTTAAGGGTGCAGGAACCTCACAAAGTGGAAAAATTGCAAATATCAAAATGTGTGTGTGTGTGTCTGTGGAAATGGGACCTAGGCATGGTGGGGAGAACAGGCACCCAGAGCCCAAACCAGGTCAGGGAAAGTAGAGGGAAGTGGAGTGGGTTGCCACGGTGGCCCTATACTCCTTCTATCTCACCCATCTCCTTCTGTGGGTGTGAGGGAGGCATCAGGAGAGGGTTTGTGACGCTGAGTAACCAGGCTGTGAACCATCGTTAGTTAGTGAGGCAGTGGCCGGTGGAGTAGAAAGAGGAGGAGGACCAGAGGTGGGTTTTTAAAGGGCTGCACAGCCTGATCAGAGCCACAAAAATGAAAGATTCCTCTGGAAAAAGAGTGCTTGAGGTGGGGTAGCAGAGGTTGGAGAAACCTGCAAATAATCAAATCTGTGAATGTGAAACCTGTAAATGTGGAGGGCCAACTTTACAAGAGAATCATATTCATAATACTGCCTACTAAAACGGTTAACAATGTGGCTACCATGAAAAATATGACAAAATAATAAAATTAAAAATTATAAAATTGTAGAAAGCATAAAATTAATATGTCAATGAAAGGGTATACTATAAAAGGCTCTACTAAGTAAATACAAATATGGTTATAAACTAGGGCCCATCCGATTAGTAGTTCCTCAGTGAGCTAAACTGCACAAGAGTTTTCGTGCCCTGATCCTTGGTGCCTGAATTTGGGAAGGGACATCATTTGGGGGGCTGAATTTTGGCTACTCTTGTTTTATATAATTCAGTACGATGCAGTGAATACAGTATCGGACAGACATAACAAGGTCCAATGCCTGTGGAGCCATGAATTCAGCAAGTGGCTGTGAGCTAGCTCTTAATATTGATTTTAAATTACCGCAGCAGGGACCAGCCTCAGGGCACTGTTGTGAAAATCAGTGAGAGCATGACTGGAAAGCACTTAGCAAGATTGTACACTGCCCAGCTTGTACACTTTCTGATCCCATACTGTTGACCAAATGCTTTCAGAAACTATTGGTAGTACGTGAAGGTGTCAGAACTACACTATTTATGAATACTTTAGTAATCAGTATTCTGAGGCACACTGCACATGCATATGGATACTTCCTTTAACCACCATGACTAATGTAAAAGTTACTTTAATTAGGAAATATTACTTTTTTGTATCAAAACTCCCAGAATCTCCTAGCCAGCAAGGTCAGGGATTCCCCAGGGAGCATAGGGGGATTCTGGAAGATGATAAAGAAGTTTTCAGAGTTTTAAGATTTCACAAATGAACTGAAAGTACAACTTACCATGCCCATTATCTAAAAATGTAGTAATCATGTAAGCACTGCATGGAGACCAGGGCTGGTTTCGATCCAAGTTGGAAAGCATAGATGCCATCATGTGGGAATCTCTGTTTATACCATTAATACCAGCACACTGCTTTGCATCATCATGGGGCATATTAAACACATGGCCTTTAAAAAAAAAAAACAGAAAAGGAAGGGAAAGATTGTAACATCCTCCATATATATTAAGATCCTTTGAAATCATATGCCTCTGTCTAATCAGACATTCACTGCAGTCTGTACCTAGTCATAACCGTTTGCATGTATTTATCTTACTATGTATTACTGCAACAGAATAGCCACATTTTAGGATACTACGCTGGCATATCTAGTGAAATTCAAATAGCAAAGGGGAAGATTTTTGTCTGGGTTGCTAGAACACCGCTGTAACAGCTGTTATTGAAAACACAAACAAACTTTAAAAATTAAAATTCTCCCTATGTCTATTCAGTAATTTAAAGTTGAGATATTTCCCCCAATGAAACTGAAGTGCACCCTACAATCCCTATTAATAGGAAACAACTTTTCAAATAATGCTTCCATGAGCGCAAAACACAGATGAGAGGAGCTCTGCATGTTACAGATTAAACCACAAATCAAAATTAATTTATAATGGGATATATTTTCAAGTATATATACACAAGGTTGCCATAGCTTAAGACTATGACCCTAACTGAGCCCTTCTGGAGTCAATTCCATTTGTATCAGTGAAAGCTTAATTGTACTTTAGGTCTCTGAACTAAGTATATTTATTTGCTTTCCCAGAAAGAAAACTAAAACAGGGTTAAAAGTACCTCCCCTCTTTTTTTGAGGGGCAACACGTCCTTAGTTAAAGTTATGGAAGGCTATTAAATTATTTGAGGAGTTTGAGTTGTTGTGTGCCTTCAAGTCCTTTCCAACTAATGGCAACCTTAAGATGAACCTATCATGGGGTGTTCTGGGGCTGAGAGTGTGTGATGCTCCTAAGGTCCTCCAGTGGGTTTCCACGGCTGAGTGGGGAACTGAACCCTGGTCTCCAGGGTTTTTGTCTAACGCTCAAACCACTACATCATGCTGAGTCTGGGGGTTGGGCAGGGTGAGAGAAATGAATACTTATAGGCCATTTCCACACTAGACTGTTATAGTGCTATGATTCCACTTTCAACATCCTATGGAATCCTGCGGTTTGCAGTTTAGGGAGGGGCCAGTCGGCTCCTCTCAAAACTGCAAACCCCAGGATTCCATAGGATGTTGAAAGTGGAATCATAGTGCTGTAACAGTCTAGTGCGGAAATTGCTATAATCTGAAAGGGGAGCTTGCTATTTTGAATGAGTTTCTTTTTTTGGCTTCATTTTTTTAAAACACTCCGATGCACAAAAAACACTTTTTTGGGGGGTGGGGAGAGAAGTCTGCAGGCATTTTGGAAAGGTCAGCCAGTCCCAAAACCTGGTCCCAAACTGTACCCAGTGCTACCTCACTCCTGTAACTCAGTGAGAACTAGACCACAATAACAGGAAGAACTGTGTGGATTTAATGCCTTAGATATACAGATATATGCATCATGTATGTTTTAAAACAAATAAGCTTTCCACAGTTCTTGTTGAATTTCAATTACCTAATTCATGAGTAGTTGTAAAAGCAGCTTGCAAGCCATCATCTTCTATGACAGAGCAACTGCGGTTTGGATCACAAGCAGTTCCCACATCAGCCATCCCGAGTGTATCACATGTCTTGGCACCACAGAGATCCTATACAAGGAAATGACAAATCGGTTTCATTATTAATTAGGTAAAGACTTTAACTCTGGCAGGGAGAAAAAACTCACTTTGGCAAACTGCCTCTCCTTATGGAAAGAACATTATTTCAACAGGTATAAAGATAATTCTCTTTTGGAAGATACACAAGTACTTGCACAAAAGAGTAATACCACTTTGCTCCACTAATGACTGTAAACCTGCCAAAAAGTATATACTGTAATTCAGTAGTGCATGATTTCTACTTAGGTATTTTAAATTAACTGTTTGGTTAATAGTCCCACACTTCAGTAAAGAACAGTTTTCCCAACTCAATTCTTACATTTGTGTGCCAGTGAAGACCTACCTGGAACATTTTTGAATTGGTTCAAGGTAGATAAATCACTTCCCTTAGTGCAGAGGTGGGAACCGTAAGGCCTTACAGATGTTGGCCTGCAGCTCCAGCATTTCTCTGGCTATGCTGGCCAGGGCTGACAAAATTACAGTTCACCAACATCCAGGCCTGGACAACAGTTTCCAACCAGAACAGACCAACTGAATAGCAAGTGTTGTCTCACCATTCAACAATTGGTTTAATTGATCTACTCTAGTTATGACTAGCAAGAGGATTCAGGACCTAGAGAGTCACAAGATTCCTACCTCTGGCTTACTAGATTGCTACTCAAATAGGAGAAAACTCCAATTGTTGAATACTGGCTTATTATACATGATTTATGTGGTTTATTCTTAAGCGCACAATTAACTGTCCAAGAAAATTCGGCTAGTATAGAGGCAGAACACTGGTCTAAGATTTAGAAGATATTGGTTCTAGCTCTCACTAAGACATGGAGCTCACTGGGTGATCTTTGGATTTTTCTGTTTGTCTTGGCCTGACCTACTTCACTAGGTGGTTGTGAGGATGAATGCGTGTATGGGAGCCATGTATGTCAGCTTGAATTCATTGTTGGAAAAAAACAAGATATAAATGAAATTGATAAAGTAAAGAAAATGATAAAATGTGGCATTTAACACTGAAAACATTAGGAGAACTGTGAACTGACAGCACGCCTGTTTAATCCATGAAAGCACTCACTGGTGCTGAAGACTGCAGAAGCAATTCTTGTGTAGAGTATAACCTATGATTTAATCAATGTTTAAAATAAAAAAAAACTCTTTTATTTTAAATGCTATCAGGATGTTTATATATATATCTATATTCACTGAATGGGTGGGTTAAGGCAACAATTCTATTTGTTACACTTCCTCAGAGGTGGAAAAAGTTTTTTTTTTTTTTGACAAAAGCTTTCAGATTCCCACAACTGGTATGCTGGTTAGAGGACTCTGAAAATTTCAGTTCAAGACCAAAAGTTTGCTGGCTGCAGGATCACTGGGCAGGAATTTGCCAAATGCTAGAACTTTTCCATTCATTTCCTTACCTGTCTGGTAAAAAGAATTGCAGTGTCATAGTGCTCTGCATGGCGGTCACTGGGAGGGTTGTGTTGCTTTTGCCAGTTGCAGAAGTTCCTTAAAGTGAGAGCTGCATTTGAAGACACATCTGGCCCCTTCTGTTCATCATAGATGACCATTATTTTCACCACCACCAAGCTAATGGAATTCCGGATGCTGGGATGCTTGTACAATTTGGCAGCCACAGACAGGAGTGTGAGAAGGTAGTGCTTCAGTCCACTGCCATGGAACTCTGCCATAGACTGGTCTGCTACAAGCAAGGTTTCCACATAGCGAGGGCTTGACACAAACCTTTTCCTCCTTGTGCTTCTCCTTCCTGTTATATTAAAAAGAATTTAGAATTACTTCTAAGTGAGAAGATAATTACTTCTCAAAATCTATAAATTGACATTTCCAGCAGAATTAAACCAGAGCAAAGCTGCAACTACAAACATTACTATTAAAAGCAAAGGTGGAACAGGAGTCTGAAGTGGTAGCTCAACACTTTTCTGCACTTTTTTTTTACTTCTTCTGCCTAAACTGTGTTAACACTTTATTGTTCACAAAGGCCAGTTTTCCGGTTGCTTATCCTGAAATATTTCCACTGAAGACTGCAGTACAATCTGCTTTGCTGCCACTGATAAATTTTCATGTACAACCCTGGGCAAAGACTCAAAATCCTTGGAAAGGAAGACTGTCCCAGAACTAGATCCAAAGCCTCACCAATGGCACAAAGCCACATGCATTACATATGCCCACAACATTCCTGTGCATGCACACAAAGAGCTGGGTTTCCCCTGTTTTTCCAGGAAATGGCACACCTTCATAGTGTGCAGCTGATTTCTTGGCACAGAATTCCTGTATGAAAGAAGACTCATTTCTCTTTTGGAGAGTGCTTGCTCCACTGCTAATCATGGAGGAAACTGCGTGACTGGTAACCCTCTATGCCTGAAACACATCTACTTCTGGCACTTTAGAGATGTGCCCTAAAGTTGCCCTCACTCTACAAAGTGGAGATGGTTCCAAGTCTTTTGTTCTTCAGCACCTGACAGGGCTGTAGCCAAAGGGGGAGAAAATGAGTGTTTTCTTGAATAAGACTCTAACTCCTTCAATGAAATTTTCCTTGAGTCCCCAAATTTCTAGCACTGCAGAAGATAAGGCACTGAAAATTGTTCACATCTAGAACTCTTCTGTTGTGTTTGCACTGTTTTGGCCTGCGCTCTTTCTTTGAATGCCTAAACTACATTTTAAAGGCTCAACTGACAGTTCAAAAATTACTGGAATGCCAAAATTTGGGGACTCAAGGAAAAATTTCCTGTGGGTGGCCAGAATTCTTATTGTGGGGGCAATGCCCTCATTTGCCCCATGCCAGCTATACCGTTGGCACCTGGAGAAATACTGGGCTTCCTGTTCTTGTCACCAAGTAGAAGGAAGTCACACTTTGCAGCAGACAAACAGAGGCCCCACTCTCTTGCTCCCTTCAGAGCTTGGCAATGTTATTGTTTAAGAATAAAACTCCCACTGACCATGCTGGCTTGGTGATTCTGGGAGTTGTAGTGGTCCAACAAGCTACTGTTTTCAAGTTCTGGTTCCCACCCCCTAAGATTATTACAACAGAGACTTTGCAAAAGAAAGGTGCATTTTCTTTTGAACAAGTGGCACTCTCTGTGGGAGCTGAGTCCCACCCACTGAGGAAACCCCTCCTTTTTTTATCCTGGAATTTGGTTTCCATGTGATTCGTTGCATTTTTTTTAAACAAACAAACAAACTGGAATTAAACAAAAGAAAAAAAAAACAACGTGTGCAGAATCAGGAATAAACATTCCATAAGGAATTTGCCCTAGGATTAAAATTCTAAGACCTGCAAGACTTAGTCTTTGTCTTAAGTCTCCTCTCTGACCTGCCTCCCCTATCATAAAACTTTTATAGATTATGTCATGCTGGCACCGGATATCAAAAGCCCTTGACTAGGATTGTTGGGGCTCCACGTGGAAAGCACAGTGCAAGAATAAAAGTCTTTGCCAAGCCGCTGATTGCTTGCATGACCTAGTTCTTATGACCCCACTGCACCACTTTCTCTGCTTCAAATAATGTGCCCTTGTCTTACTTTAACTGTCTCTTCCTGTGCCTTCTCATTGGCAGCATGAGTCATATTAAACAGCCTTCATTCACAAGCCCTTCTTGGACTGCAACTTCCTTCTCCTTTCCTGCACCTGTGTCAAGGCCATTGGCTGTGGACAGTCTTCCCAATGAATGATCATAGTGTAAGGCAATTGCTTCTATGTAAGATACTTTTGTGTCAGCAAACAGTTTCTCTGTTCCTCAGAATACACTTAAAGATACAGTAAACTTGATTCAGTACTGATTTTTTTTCTCCTAGAGTAACCTGCAGTGGAATTTTTTATATATATATATTATAAAGGCCATACAAATTACTGGAAACAGCAAAAATCTTGGGTTATTTATCTTGGTACCTTCTTGCTGTACCTTCTTTTCTCACCCAAAGAACCAAAAAAGGAGCTGATTTAGACTGTGGAAAGACTGGAAAGTTTGTTTCATAAAGGACTTACTGCTAGAGCTCAGACAACCAATGAATATTCTGTGAGGCTGAGAAAACAAGGTCACCTAAACCACCTCTTTTCACTTATACCTTGGACTAAACATGGGTGCTGCATCAGTGAGACAATATCCTACACATATAAGTAAACCCTACCAAACATACAGAGATTTCTGAATAAACCTGCAGAGGCTCTGGCTGGAACCCTATGCACACTTTCTTGTTTTATTAATGGGAATTGTTAACAAAATCAAAACAATTAACTTGTTTTAATGGAACAAGATCTGCAAAATGTTCACAGCTAACTCATTTCAATATTTAGGACTCACAGGACTAAATCCAGTGTTAGTCCCAGCTGGAAAAACCATTTGAAATGACTGAGACTTTTTAGTCACCACTAATTTAAGTGCCACTAATTTCAATGGCTTTTCTTGAAGCAGGACTAACAGTGGATTTAGATCTCAGTGCATTTCAATACAAGTTGATCTAGATATGTTTATCTATGAAATCAAAGTAGAAAGTAGAAATTAAGTTGAAATTAAGCCCCTCTCAGATTTGCTTCTTAAAAAATATGTAAAAGAGTGCAGCGTCATTGTTAGATTCAAATTCTGCCTCATTTTAACAAAAAAGAAACCAAACCACACTGCATTTAAGATGTGCACAGCACATTCTGATTTAGTCAGCAGTCAGTCATCCTTACCCTCTAGTGAAGGGGATGGGGAGATTCATGCAGCCCTCCAGATGCTGTTGGACTGTAATTCATAGCATTCTTCTTCACTGACTATGCAGGGTTAATGGGACTTGTAGTCCAACAACATCTGGAGGGCTGTATGATCCCTACCCTTGTTTTTGAAAATGTGTTTAGGTCTGCAAACAGTGTCTTACTTAATGCCTGAAAACTCAGCATTAAAGCTTCAATCCTGTGCATATTTCTTTGGAAGAAAAACTTTGTTTAACTCTGTAGAATTTATTTCCAAGGAAATATATACAGAATCAAATTTATATTCTAACATGTAATTCTTATTACATTCCACTTGGCTGTTCTCTTCAGACTGCTCAGTGTTAGAGCATTCTCAATCAAGCCATCTGAGATCATGTCCCAAATAAAGAGATCAGTAGATTATGTATTTTAACTGTCTTTAAGGCCTGAATTACTGCCCTTTCCATTTATACTTGAGCACCCTTACGATGGTCTTTTCACCAGGTGAAGGAGAGCATTCCTCTTTTCATAGCATTTACAAGCTACAAAGCATTCACCTTGCTAAAGATCCTCATTTTAAATGGTGGGTGGGGCAACAGAGTAAATACTTTGGCTGTAAACCCTAAACTATAAACTCTGAAGAATTATACCGGAATAGGGGGGCATGTGTTAATTTCTGCACCATGCCATGCCAACAATGTTCCATACTGAAACAATGGTCATAAGCCACCGCCATTTACACAAGAACAGCCCACATAGTCCATTTGGGTTCCTCTGTTGTAAGTGACACATGATTTACAACTATGCATCCTAAGCACTTTGCTGGTCAGTCTCAAAAGTGGTCCTAAAGCTGCTTCGAAATGACATTCGCTGCAGCCTGTGGGACTCTCTTTGAAACCAACATGCAGACCAAGAGGAGGATCTTACACCGCCCAGGGTTTGGTTTGACAGTTGTACCTAATGGGAAGCAAACCAGAAACTACCGAAAGAGGACACACCCCACTCAACACAAGCTAACACCATTAGCATTGATACCACTTTAACTGGCTCCAGCCTAAAGAGTGCTGGGATCAACGCCCTGGTGAAGCAGAGGTTCCTGCTGGCTCGGGGGCACGTGAAACACGGATGGAATTCTAAGCCCTTTGCGAATCCCAGAACCCCACGGTATGGAGGCAAGCCGGTTAAAGTGATCCCAAAGTGCTTTTTAACTGTGAACTGCACGGGCTCTAAATCGCAGATTCCCCCGCTTTTTTTTTCTCCTATCCTCTGCGCTCTCGCAGAACACCCGAGCTTCCCGATTAACCAACGGATCGCCGCAAGTCAAAACGCAGCCTTTAGACCATCCCGGGCCCTCAGGAAAAAGGGGAGGGGGAGTGCTTGGCTCGGCGCATGCGTGCCACGCAGCATCCCGCTGACGTCCCCCAGGCTGGACGTCCTCGCTCGGGGCTTTTGTGGCCGGCTCCCCCATCTCCCTCTAGGGACAAGAGGAGAAAAGTGCAGCGAGAGCAATACCTGCGCGCGGCACATGCTTCTCCGCCTCCCCCTCCTGCCGTTGTTCCCCGTCTTCGGCGGCCCAGGAGTCGCCGCTGTCCGTCACCCCGCACTTAGCCCCGCCGCCCCGGTGGGTGCTGCTCCGCAGGCGCCGCCTCAGGACGTGGAGTTGGAGCGGCTGCTCGCCTCCTCCTAGAGAGCGGGAAGCCGAGGCGGAGGCGTTGGCCGGTTGGATGAGGTACTCTGCCCCGCGCAGGTAGAAAGCCCCGCGGATCCCTCCGCAGAGGCTGAGGGCGACCACCGAGCCGGCCTCCCCGTTGACAGTGCCGGAGTAGAAGCAGCTGGCCAGGTCTGCGCCGGCGAGGGGTTGCTGGGACGCCTCTGCCTTCTCCTCGTCCTCCTCGACCGAGCCTCGGGGGCGGCGGCTGCCCAGGTACTGCAGCGTCAGGTCCGGCGCCAAGAAGCTGCTGTCGGGCTGCAGCTCCAGGTCGAGGCGCTCGCCGAAGGCGTCCAGCCTGTACAGCCGCGCGCCCGTGGCCGGTTGCCGCTGCCCGACGAGGGAATCCAGTCGCACGGGCACCACCAGCTCTTCTTCGTGCTGCCGCTGAGGCGGCGGCGGCGACGCTGCCCGAGTGGCCAGGCAGAGCGAGAGCACGCCCAGCACCAGATGGGTCGCCTCGCCCGCTTTCATGCTGCCTGGAGCCCGCGAGCTGACTGGAGGGAAAGGAAGGAGGGGGCGGTGGAAAAGACTTCGGCGAGGGGGAAAATAGCGTTGCAAAGGGGCGTCTCGGCGCCGCCGGTCGGGCTCGTAGCACCGGCGTTTCTCTCGGGGCGGCTTAGCGCGGAGCTGGGGCGCTGCTTTGCGACAGCCGAGGCGGCGGCAGGGCTCGGCGGCTTCTCTCTTCACGCACACCCAGTGAATGGGCGAAGTCCTGACCGAAGAAGCCGCAGTCCCGGGCTTTGCGAGCGCCTCGGCTGGTCGCCTTGAATGCGAGGAGCGAGGCAGCCCGCGCTTCCCTTTATATGGGACTTGCCGGGCTGGGCCCCCACCGCCCCGTCCCTGGTAGGCGGGACCCCCGTAGACAAGCTTTGAGCTCACTGCGTGCGTAACACTCGTGGCGAGCTCCAGGTCCTGCCCTGGAAGCCTGCCCTTGGCAAGCCGCCACAGCCTCCGTGAGGAGAAGGGAAGGGCGGCGAGCCCAGCTGGGCGAAGGGGGGAGAGCCCTCCGCTGCGCCCGCGCGGGAGCCAAGGAAAGCACCCGAGGCCTCGAGCTCCCCTCCTCGCTCCCCCTGCTCTCTCCGTCTTCTCTCTCCCCTCTGCCAGCAGCTCAGGTTTTCCACGTAGGAGGCGCCTGATGTGGTTGCTCGGTGTTCCAGAGGAAAGGGAAAGGAGGAGGAGGAGGACATGAGCAGAGAGAGGCTTGCACTTGAATCCTTTCCACCCAAGCTGATCTCCTCCGTCCCTGCCAGATCCTTTCCTTCCCACTACCCCCGCTCTTCCAAGCCTTTGTGGCAGCCAAAGCTTTCAGGACAAAAGAGAAGCGAGCGAGCGAGCCTGCAATTCTTTGACAGGCCAGGCCAGCTTGTATGTGCGCGTGTGTATTTCTGGCAGACTCAGTGGCTGGGACCAAGATCTGGGCCGTTTTCCCTCTCTCCTGTTTATTACAAGAGCTCCTACTGGGTGGGTTTTTAAAGCAGGGTGGCAGACACATAGACTAGACCCCCAAAATCTAGGAGTTCCAAAAGAGGTGAATTTCTGGCCCTTGGGTGTCTTGTACTCCTTCAAGTGGGGATGCTGGAAGAGGAGATTAGTCTCTCAGCAATGTTTTCACATTCTTCCCAACTTTTTGTTGCACACTTGTCACTTCTTGGAACACTTTTCATTCAACCAGAGGAGGAAAGGGTGAAGGAGAAAAGCACAACAGTCTAATCACTTTCTCTCCCTCAATCTGAGCAGTCCTGGTTTTTAATTCTTCTGGCCCTGAGTACTTCTTATTTCTCTCTCCTTGGCTCAACCATAAGTCAAGAGGACTTTGGAAAAGGAACACCAGTAGGATGAACAAAAACTGTACAGTTTAATGAGACAGCGTGTTCCAAACATCCTCAGGAATATGAGCTGTAAGGAACAAGTATACCTGTAGTTATCTCACTGGCTGGTCTCAACTGTTTCTTCCTCTTTGACGCTTCTCGTGGCCTTATCAATCTTTTGTACACCTGTTCTTCTGAGAAGTTTGTATTCCACTAAAACCACTTGAAGAGGCACATTTGTGTGAATGCTGCTGGTAAACATATCTCAAAATCCCAACTAAACTTTAGCAGTACAGCTAATCCAACATGTTTGTGTGGTCCACTGATACAGCTGCACGTTCCCTGGCTGTCCCACCCCAGGGAGGCTGGGCCTCTTTCAGAGACCCAGGGTTAAGAATAAACACACACGTCTGGAATAAGTAACGCTTCTGAATCCAAAGTTCTCTGTTACGTCAGCTGTACATTGAGATTAAACAGCAGAGATTTTCTCTTTCATTTGGCCTTTGCACAATGACAGCATTTCAACACTTCCTTCTATTCCCTAAATGTTTTGCTCCCCAAATCTGAAGGTCGTGCTTGAAGGTGTATTACTCTTGCGTCACAGACAGACATTTGGACATATTTTGCTTATTCAGTATAGGTACGGTATATCTCAATGGTTCTTAACCTTTTTTTTTTTAACTAGGGATCCCCTGTAAATATAATTTGTTGCCAGGAGCCCTCAAGATTTAAATATTTAAATTTAGATTTAAATATGTAAATGCTAAAAGACTTCTGGAGACTAAAATTCAAATCCATACTCAGACACTAGGTGACCTTGGCCAAGTCACATTCTTTCAGCCTCAGAGGAAGGCAAAGGCAAACCGCTTCTGAACTAATCTTGTAAAAAGCAAACAAACTGTGATTGGTTCCCCTTAGGGTTACCATAACTCAGAAGTCACATGAAGGCACACAACAACAAAGTACAGCTGATGGGAAGGTTCTTTCTAGCCATCAAGTCTCTCCCCTTTGAAAACTGACTTATGGCTTCCCTAAGGTGAACCTATCATGATGGTTTTCTTGGCAAGATTTCTTTCAACCTTCCTTTGAGGCTGAGAGAATGTGACTTATCGGAGGTCACCCAGTGGATTTCCATGACCAAGCAGGGATTCAACTCTGGTCTCCAGAGTCATAGTTTAGACATATGTACATGCCTGTTGCCATGTCCCTTTTGTTTGGGATGCAGCACTGTGTGTGTATGAGTGGGTGTGTCATTTGCAAACAAGGAAGCAGTTTCAGCACCTGCAACCCCCCCCCGCAATATCTCTGTTGCTGCTGTTGGTGTCCCTAGACCCCAGGTTAAGAACCACTGGTATACTCTATATTGTGGGCCAAGTGTTGCTTCAGCTGGCATTTTGAGGTTTCATTCAGATGTATTTTCGGCCATATTGCATATGTTAAGATATAGTAAGCCTTGATTCACCTGATAAGTCTTTTCCCTTGGCATATTAATAGATGTGCAATCCAAGTGTAATTTTTTTTTTTAAGAAGGGACCAGAGCGTCACTCATTTTCATCCACTGAACCAACATGGTTGAAGGCTGGAAGACATTAGAATGGTATCAGCTGAATTATCTGGATCAGGATAGAAAAGGGAAAGAGTTCTCCAAGTACCAACTTTGAATGACAGCTGGGCAGTGCCTGCCTCTGTTCCTTTTTCTTTTCCTTCTGTAGAAATCACTAAATACGGAATTATGTTTTACAATTAAGAAATTCTGGGGAAAGTGTAGGTCAAAGTAAATTATTTCAAAATAGATATTGTATTTCTTTTCACAAGAAGTTACTGATGAAACCTGAGTCTTGGTAGACACAGTCTCTGAACATTGTTTGTTACATAGATTTATTCTGCCCAATCCTGTGCATGTTTTCTGGGGTGTAACATAGCTGGTAAACATTCCTTAGGAGTGACATGTCTTTTCCTTGGACGGAACATGTTTCTTTGGAGATTAGTTTATCTGAACTCAAACAGAAAGATGCTGTTGCTCACGGCATCTTTATATTAAGTAACAAGTCTTTTCATGCTTAGATACCACCTCCCAGGAATATTATTCTGTGTTTTAAAATGAAAGGTAACATACAAAAATTAAGAGAAAGTTATTTATGATTTCATCAGTAGAAGGTCACTGTAATTCTTAACAACCAGTACGCTAACAATCAGTAAGGGTAACTCCTTAATTCATTCATGTACCAAAATGTTACCTGCCCCTAATTGTGAATGGGATAGTTCTCCTCTGGATGCTGTATCATCCTAAAACCTCAGTCCTGTGAGTGGCAATGTGGCCTCAGTACTTGCCAGCTTGACTTTAACTTTTTCTATTTGATGTTTCTGAAGATAACAGACCACCTTAAAATATTTTTGTCATGCAAAAATCTAACAGATTCACCACCAGGTGGCACTCTGCTATTAAAAATCACTTTCTGGCAGTATATTGAAAGTAAAATTCTGTTGGAAGCATTAAAATGTTTGTTATCCTTTGTTTTTTTGTTTTCATTTTCTTTATCAGTGTCTTGTTTCCTTAGGATATAAGAAATCCTTTAAAAAAGCAGAAAAAATAGACATATTTTTTCTGCTTGGTATAATATTAGCTACTTTGATGCTGACTTCTATGCATCCTTAACTGGGAATAATCCCTTTTGAGATCAAGAGATACTTACTTCTGAGTAAATGAATATAAGATTGTGCTGCAAATTGGACAAAGGTGATAAGGAGCAGTCAGAACATCAATTCATCTGACCTTGCCTCACAGACATTTATGTTTTAGTTTAGGAAGAAGGCTGGTTACTCCTCATACTAACAAACAACCCCAGGCTGTGGTTGATTTGTCTCATAAAGTAGGTGGCTGCTATAAAAGGATCTTATAAACTTATGCTTTTCCTCTAAATACATTTTACGATTTAATTCCATTAGTCTCAAGCAAGTTTGCTTCCACATATTGGGCTGGATTCAGCATAAGTCTGATTGAACTCTGTGAGACAACATACTACCCATTCAGTTGGATCCAGACTCAGTCCTATTGAGTTGGATACAGAGACAGTCATTCTTGGACCTGACCACCACTAAGATTATGTCCCATTGATTTAAAGAATGGGAAGACTTGAAGAATGACTAAATCTGGACTCAGCCTATGGCTTTCAGTGGGAACAAAGGTTAGCAGGCTAACTTGCAGGGTAATCCTAAAAGTATTTATAGCAAAGTCAGTTCCATGATATGAGAACCAGTGTGGTGTAGTGCTTTGAGCATTGGACTATGACTCTGGAGACCAGGGTTTGATTCTCTGCTCAGCCATGAAAACCCACTGGGTGACTTTGAGTGCGTCACACACGCACACACAGCCCTCAGCCGTCACCTCAGAGACGTCGTAAGTCTGAAATGACTTGAAGACATACAACAACAGCAAGTTCCATTGTGCTTAATGGAACTTAGATCCAGGTTGGCGTGAGTAGGATTGGAGCTTTGGTTTGGAGCTGTCCTCACGTATTTTGGACAGAGACCCTGGAGCCAGTTTGCTCAGCTGTTTTGGAGATGGGGAAGGTTGTAAGCTTTGAGCTATTTTTTTCACTTCTGAATATGCATATGATCAATTAAACTTCTGAAAATACTGTTATATCAAGCATCAATATGGCATTGATGATACAACCACATGAATAGCGAGGGGGAGATTGTATCAGTTTTTCATAGCACAAAAGTAGTTTTATAAGTTAGCTCTGCAACCATAATGTTCTGGAGTTATTTTACACGATAACTCTGAGATCTTGTAAAACAGTCTGGTATAAATTTAGAATACTGTACATTCTCTTCTTTGTGAGTTATTAATACATGCTAGTTCTAGTACTCAGTGTCCAAAACTAGTTCTGCTGAATGAACTCAAGCCACAGAGAAGAAATATTGAGACAGTGATTGAAGTGGTTATTGCTGTGACATTCTTACTTTACCAGCTGTATACCATTATGGAAACTTGTTGCTAAACATGTTAAAAAGCTGGAAGTGCTAGCTTTTTCCCCCCTTTTTTTTGTTTTTTTTGAGAGGGACCACTGAAAGAATGCTTGGAGTAGGATGCAAATGAATAATACAAACCACCAGATGGCTCACTTATATCAGGCAATTCCTTTGTGAAGAAATATTTTAGAACATTTGAGTTGATGTGCCTTTCATATTTCCTACTTATATGGGTTCTTGGGTTGCCAGTGTGAATCTGCATTGACAGGATAACATTTGTTAAATGATAAAATACTGGAATTTAGCAATAACTGAAAGTTCAGTGGGAAGTATTGCATTAGATGTAACCATGATTGCTGTCTAAGAAAATCTACTTGAATTTGGTAGGCAACAACCCCAGTCCAGATATAATTACAATCAAAAGCAGTGCCAGTGTAGACTGCTGCACTGAAAAATCTTTCCCAACTGGCAGCGTGAACTGATACTACTCATAGCATGATGGCAATCATTTCCCAGACAGATAGAACTACCAACACTTAGTCAGTATTGTCAGAGTATTAGATCAGTATTGTCAGAGATGGTCTGCACAGAATGTAGCAGTCTCATCTCACAGTTTCTCTGATGTTGAACATAGAATCCTGTTCAGAAGGGGGATCTGTACATCAAAACCAAGAGACAGGGTGGTGTAATGGTTTGACTAGAATCCTAGGAGGCCAAGGTATGAATCTCCAATCAGCCATGGAAACCTGCTGGGTGACCTGGATCAGGTCATATTCTTTCAACCTTTGAGGAAAGGAATGGCAAATCTTCTATGTATAAATCTTGCCAAGAAAATCCTGTGACAGGTTCAACATAAGCTGAAGTCTACTTGAAGGCATATAACAATTACTATTAATACTATACCAAAATCACTTTCTTTGATTCTGGTTTTTCCTATATGGCTTCATTTTCACATTATATTCATTTTAAAATACTGTGCCTTGTCTCATGGCCTTTGAGATGGGAAGAACAGGGTGGCCCCTTGTTCAGATGACCCTGTCTCTTACATATCGCTAGTATCCATTTTGAGATCATTGTAAAAGGTTCTTCATAATCTTGTACCATCTGGAAGTCTGGAAGGTTCATAGTAAGAAAGGACCTTTAGATATGGAGCCCTGGCTTTGGAATGTTGTCTTCAGAAAACTCACCAGCTACCTATTCTTATGACATTTGAGAGCCATGTGATAGCTGCCTTCTTTTCCCTGGGTTTTCAACTTTTCCTGGTCTGCTTTATATTAGCTTGTGTATTATTTTTGGAATTTGGAAAAGTTACTTTTTGCTACACTTCCCAGAATGCAACAGAACACACCAAGAGAATAGTTACTGGCCATGCTGGCTTCAGGGGGATTCTGGGAGCTGTAGTCCAAAAGCTCTGATTATTTCTAGTCTGCTTTTTGAAGATTTGATTTTTAAAGCCTATTTTAAAATGTATTTTTTCATTTACTGTATTTTAAAAAGTTTGATTGTAATCCGTAGTCATAACTGATCAAAAGACAGATTAATAATAAAGAAATGAAACAGTAATAAGCCACAATCATCTAAGTGGTATTATATCCTAGCCGTCTGGTTAGAGAAACTAAAATGCTTCAGTCATGAGTGATTGGGTCATGAATGGTATTTAAGGATAATGCCGCTGGCAACCTATTATTGAAAGCAAAGAATTATTTTATTAGGCTTAATTTGAGATGACACTGGGGATTCCTAGAAGAATACCCCAAATCCTCAAGAGCTATCGCTATAGACAAATGTCATCTATAGTGTCGCTATAGAGAAATGTCCCCATCCTCTTCTCGATGAGTAAAGAGACATTCAGAATATAATATAATGATGGCCGTAATCCTGTTGGGGACATATACAGGTGTAAACACCTGTTAACACTTGTGTATATACCTTTCTAAGGTATCCGGTACCTCCGTTGCTCAATAATCTTCCCCCACTATGCACAGGCTACCTGTCAGCTTCACCCGTCTCCAGTTATTTGTAGATGTGACTTGCTGCATTTCTGCAGCCAGATGTACAAAGAAGACATTTTGCTTATGTATCAGTGAAGAGAATGACTTTTTAAAAAAATAATGAACAAAGAAACCCAAGAAAAACAAATATAAAATAAAATCACCCTTTAGCTCAATAGTATTGATCTCATTTTTTTTAAAAAAAGCAGTGTTATCAAAGGCCTAGCAAGATTACTGTATAAGATGAAATTATTTCTCATATCCATTTGTTTTTGGCAGCATGTTTAAATGAGACTTAAAGACATGATGTTATCTGGGAAGATATGGTAAATACCAGTGATTTAACTTCTTAGGTTATGGAAGAAGATGATGATGAAAGATCTTGCCAAGTGAAACCAGATTCTAAATATTATATATACAATTATGGCACCCATTTCTTAATAAATTTAGCACAGATACATGTTCAACAGCTGGCTTTGCATACAACTGATAGAAAAATGTTTGAAGAATTGGGCTATGCATATATGCGTTGTATAAAGGTCTTAAAGTGTTCCAACTTTCATTCCTTGGCTGGGTTGTGAACAATCTGGCTAAACATTCTGAGTGAGATGATGAAGTAGTTTACTGCAATATGCATTCATATAAAGAGAAACACAAGAGGGGTTGTGTTGAGTCAGACCACAAGCTAGTCTAGTCCAGTTATCTGTTTCTATATTGCCCTATAACAATGCTTGTGGAAAGCCCAAAAGCAAGACAATAGAACTCTTGTCACGTACATCTCCAGCAACTGGTATTCAAAAGCGTATTGGATATATATCATGACTAGTAGCCATTTAGAGCCTTGTCTTCCATGAATCCTCATCTTCAGCTGTCAAGTTCAGTGGCCATCTCTATAACTTGTTGTGGTATTCAATAATCTGACTATGCACTGTGTGAAATAGTATTTCCTTTATTTGTCCTTAATTCCCCACCATCTAGGACTATGGGAAGGGCCTCCCTGTTTACTTTCTTCATACTACGTGCAGTCTGTTTGCCTCTATCATGCGTTCTTGGAGCCAAAATGCTCCAAAAATTATAAACATTCCTCACAAGAGAATTGCTGGTTTATTTGGATTATGCTTTGTTGTACCTTTCATTTTTAAATAAGATATTAAGTATTGGCTTGCCATATTACCTCGTTAGTCATTTACCCAGATTCTAGGCATGTCACCAAGTCTTCATTTGGACCATCATCTGATTTGGATTGCAAGTTTTCAGTTTTTCAAAAAGGAAATCCTAGACCTTATAGGATTACAGATTACAAACAAAATGTACGGTCCCTATTTTGTCCAATTCTGTCTCACATTTGATTGTCTTTGGCTAATAAGAGAAGTCTCACACCTCTCTGATTGGCATTTGTGAGCCATCCTCTCTCCATTCCAGTTTCCAGTTCTCTGGGTCAGTATTACATCTCTAGAGGGAATTCTGGCTATTAGAGGAAAGTCTAGCTGACATTTGTTTATAGAACTCATTGCAAAGATTGCATTGAAAGCAACGGAGCCATTGGAGTGAAGGATCAGGGATACAACAAAGCAGGGTAAAAGCTGCAATATTATTATTAGCGTTTAAGGTTTCATGGAATCTGTTGTTTTTCATGAGAAGCTTGATACAGCATTAGTATACATTTTTATTAGATGTCCCGAGGAAAAGAACTATTAGCTTTATTACCATCCTCTTTCCACCCTGCTTTGCTTCTCTGCAAAGCTGCCTCTGCTACCAATCCTTCCATCTTTCTTCATTTCCCTCTCTCACTGCTCTTTGTCTGACAGCACCACTGCCTTCACCTGCATTCTTACCTATTCTCTTTTTAAAGCAGGACTGGCAGCATTGTGCAGGTGCTGATTGTTTACCAAGGGAGGTAGACATGAAGAAGGTAGGAGAGGAGGCAAGGGAAGGGAAAGTAGACAAGGAAAGGTGAGAAATGCAGTGACATGATGCAAGAAGTAAGAAAGACATAAGGTGGATGGAAGCTGCAAGAGAGGGAGATCAAGCAGTGGGGTGCAAGAAGCAAGAGGAGGGAGCTTGGGGAAGGTGCAAGGTATCACAAGAAAGGAGAGGAGTGCAATTGTGAAGTCAGGGAGGGAGGCACAAATTGAGGCAAGAAAGAGAAATGGAGGAAGAAAGGGTGAGAGCTGTAGTAGACAGGTACAAGGAGCAAGGTGAAGCAAATGTGAATCAGATGGCAGACATTCTCAGGGGCTTCCTGTGATTGCTTTCATGGATCTGAACCATTTTTCCATCAGTAAAACAAATGGTGACAAACCTGCCTTCCCCAACCACCCTACAGTGATCTGATGAAAATAGCTTTAGAAGTATCTATGCATGACAACATTGTTACTATCTTTACATGGTTCCTGCTATGTATCCCCACAATCACGCTGTAAGGTAAATTTGATGAGAGATAATGGTGGCCCAAGATCACACAGTAAATTCCATGGCAAAGCTGGGATTCGAACTTCGGTTTCCCTGTTCCAAGCCTAGCATTTTGACATAATACCAGTTCTCCGAAAAATAGTTACTGTAAAAACTGGTACTAAGGCTGAAACACAGTAGTACACAAATCATGCAACCCTTAATATGCTGAATTTGCATAATTAGAATGCAAATTAATTATTACATAATTATAAATTACATATTCTTGCATACTACATACATATTGCATATTATTAATTATAATTTGCATGTTACATAAATTAGATACCCAGATTTGAGGGTCTAGAGAATATCGAAACCCTAGTTAAAAGTCAAGCTACACATTATATTCAGTGCAGCTTTAAGAAAGCCATTACCTATTTTGTCTTTTGTTTCAAAGCACAACAGTGATGTGGGACCCTAATAAATCATGGCCACAATAGAGGGATTTAACCTTTCCTTCCTACCTTGGTTTTCATCCATAAATTGCTGGCCTTGGTTGTCATTTGGAGGAAAGACTTTTCAAGAAAATGGGTAAAGTCAAACTCTTGGATTTCCAACCCCCTCTTTTTAGAACTGTTCCACATATTTGACCCTCCTTTGTATATTCTGCTGTGCATTATAGTGAATATTCATTTAATTAGCAGTTTTATACCTTGTCTTTCTAAAAAGAATAGTACTCAAGATGGAAAGCCCAGAATGGGTTTTAAAAATTACTTATTACAACTCTATTTTTTTTGGTGAAGATTTCATTTTTTTCCCTGCCTGTCTTCCTATCTAAATTCATTGATTAAAAAGCAGTTAATAAAACATATCATAGATAGCCTAGACATCTCGTGACTGACTGAAAGATCCAGTATTACCACACATTAATCCACAGACAAATGGTATAACTAAGAATACAATATAGTCTGTAGGATTACGGAAGCAGTGGGGAACACATCTATGATATTGTTTCTGTTAATAGAATAATCTCCAAAGATGGATTTGAGCCATTATGTAAATAGAAGGACAGCTGACTTAGATCTAAAGAGCCATTCAAACAACTGCTAAGGTCAAATATGTGTTAAGACTCTTCTGAATCTAATAAAAGAGGGAAGAAAAAAATATCCTATGCCTGCAAAATTGCTTAAACTAAATTACAGTGATAGAAATTTATTTTGATATATAATTCATGGACACCACTTCACATCCTTCAACATTTCACAGATGAAAATGGGAAAATGGGGTTGAACAACCTCACAGTATGGTCAGAAGGGTGTGGCCAAGCAACAAGAGGGCAAATATTATTAGTGAAGAAGAACATAACTGTTATAAGCAGAGAAACTTTGAAATTTGTGTACTGAGTTTAGAAAAGCCTGAAAAAAGAAAAATCAATTGAAACAATATTCTCTCTGTGCATACACAACATGATTGACAACAAATATAATATTATAATGTAATCCTCAATTTACACGACTCTCATTTACAACATTTCAAATTTACAATGTCTCTAGAAATTAATTAATAAATAAACAAAAGTTTCACCTGAAATGCATAGCTCTCCTAGTGCACCTGTGGAGTTAAGTGAGGCAGGAGAAGGGTATGAAGTGAGCTGGAGTTTTGGCATAAAAAAAACTGAACTGAAATCAGTGGGTGTTTTATGCAAGAGCTGTTTCAATTTTTGCTTTTTAGTGCAGCTGGCTACTGCATGGAAGATGTGCTGTCTCTTTTCCCGTTGTGTGCTCCCACCTGCTGTTTTAACTTGGCACAGAAATACAGCCAATGTTAGTGCCAAATGTGCTTTCAGGGAAGGACATTCCATAAATTGGGTGCTGCAACAGAGAAGGCCCAGAAAGGAAAGATTCCCTCTCACATTTGTCAGAGAAAAATAAGATATTTACTCTAAACAGGCTGGCTAAAAGAATGGCAATTAGCTTAATAAGCAAGCCATCCCTGTGGAGATTGGATAGCATCCCAAATCATTTTTTTTTAAAAAAACTTTAGAATATGGATTTATTTTCTTAATATATTGCTACCACACATATTCTCCAAACATGTCATCTTCAACATTTCAGAAAGTTGCAAGATCCAGTTCCTAAGTGCAACAGACAGTAAAATCTAATCCTCATGTTAAATTTTGTACTTGAGCAAGGTATCCAAAGACAAATTTTTACATTTGCTGATTGTAAGTTCTGAATAGAATATGACACTGAGAAGGGCCACATCATCCGGTACTTTGCACCCAAATGGAGTGCTGGAAACTGGTCTGTGGAACCCTTTGGGGAGAAGGCTTTTTCAACAGTGGTCTTACAACTGCTTCCTCTAGACAGAATGGAACTCCGCCTTGCTTCAATGATGCACAGGCCATTCTCTCTTCACACTCAGCCAGGCCCTCTCTGACTTTTCTAAAGTAAAAATAATCTTATTTAGAGTAAAGTTGCTCATCTCCAATGAGATATATATGTCATTTGTCAGTAATACCCTACAGTAGTATACTTATGACAAATAGGCCAGTCAATTCTATAGAATAAATCTGGAATCTGATGTCAGAAATGGCGTTATTTAAAAACAATGGTGGTACTACCTCACAGAATGGTGGTTTCAATTCTTTAAACAAAGAATAGGTTTCAACAGGAAACAGCAGAACAAGAATTCCTGAAGCAAGGAATTTCTGAAGTCTATCTCCCATGGCTTGAAGAGGGAAAAAGGCTTTTCTTCTCATGAGTTGGCCAGCTTGTCAGTGCAGGGTGACCACCCAGTTACTCTTTGCAGTTACCGTTCTTGAGGTAATTAGAGACCCAGCATGGTTTAACGGCTTCTAATGGCTGCCAGATCCCTGAAGACCAAGTTTTGATTCCTTGCTCAGCCACAGAAACCCACTGGGTGACCTTGGGTGAGTCATACTGTCTCAGCCACAGAAAACTCCATGATGGGTTCACCCTAGGGTCACCATAAGTCAGAAACAACCTGAAGGCACACAAGAACAATAAACTTTTGCATTTTCATGTCAATTCCTTTTGACCATCACTAAGTGCAGCCTCCCATTTACCCATTTCTATGAATAATAATGTGTTGACTGAGATAACTTGTTAGGCATTTGAAGTAATTTATGTCACTGTAGAATTTATTAGTCTTTTAAGGTACTGAAAAACAAAACAAAAACAGTCTACTACGGGTACTTTTGGTAACAGCCTTGTGAAATGTGGGTGGTCCCTTGTCTGGATGTGCACATTCCTCTTCCTGCAGGCTTTTACCTCTTAGTGTTTGTTTAGTTTAAAGGTTATTTTATTTATGGTCTCTGCTGCTGTATTTTTATTGTATCTTTTAGAAAACTAAATGCATGGTTTCAGATTGTATTGCGGATTTAAACTGTTGTGAGCCAGCTTGAATAGTGCGTGGGTATCACAAGTGTAGAAGAAATAAATATCTATGAAAATAAAATAAAACAAACAAAACAAAATAAAGCAAAACAAAACTGCTGGGGAAGAGCTGCAGAAAAGTGCATTTCAAGCAGTCTGCTGGTGGTTTGACCTATGTTTTTGTTTTTAGGTTTTGCAGACAACTTGTAAAGAGGCTGCCAAAAATAGTGAGATGTCTTAAATTAAGAAGAGAAAGAATGAAAATTAGCAAGGTTTTTGATGTACATCCGCCATTTTCAATGGGAGCGTATAGACGCCAAGGGGGCCCTGGAAATATGGAGGGGGTCACAGGCTGAAAACTATGAGAAGGGGAGCCCCAAGAGTTTATGGGAGCCCTGGTCACTGAAACAATGAAATACCCGAACAACAAACTTAACTAGAGTCAATAGTTTCCATCCTAATTAGAATATCTTTCCAGCACATCATTTGACAGTTACCTTGACAGAATCCAAGAACAGAATTGATATTGCAACAGGAGGTGATCTCCAACTGTTATTATCTAATTTGGAGCCTGATATCATGAAACTTGCAGAAAAGCACCAACTTCAGGGATTGCATTAGGCCTGATAGATTTTTAATTTCATATAATATTTTTAAAAGTTTTGTCCAGTATATCAGAATGTTCAAGTTTTCTTGGTGTTCAATAATAAAAGATTTTCTGTCTACCTGTTTGTGTTCTATCCCTGTTTGACCGGAGGGCCCTGGAATCTGAGAAGAGCTCTTAAGGGGACTGTAGCCACAAAACAGTTAAGAATGGCTGAGGTAGACCATCTATTTCCTCCTCCTCCTCCTCCTCCTCTTTCTTGTATGTCTCCACATCTTTCCTAACTTGTGTCAACTCTAAGGTGAACCTGTCATGGGATTTCTTGGCAAGATTTGTTCAGAGGTGTTGCTAATACCTTCCTCTGCATCTGAGGTAGCGTGACTTGTCCATGGTCACCCAAGGGATTTCCATGGCCAAACAGGAATTCAGACTCAGAGTCCCAGTTCAATACTCAAAGCACTACACTACACTGGCTCAAGGAGTACTAGGTTAATAATTGATCTGTTCACTGAAGCTGATGAGCCAAATATTTCTAAATAGTAACAGAAAGATAATTAACTATATTAAATTTGCAAAGATGTTTAAAAAAAATCTAAAGGAAAATTCTTAACTTTCATGAAAACATCCAGGTAAATTAATGGTTGAAACTAGACTGTCTCAAATATATTAAACAAGAAAACAAACTGGATTGCTATTACAGGCACACATAAAAATACAAATATCAGAAATACAATGTTTGTGCTTGTTTTTCGTGTTTTTGTGTGCCTTCAGGCTGTTTCTGACTTATGGAAAACCTAGGGTGAGCCTATCACAGAATTTTCTTGGCCAGATTTCTTTGCAGGTGTGTGTATGTGTTGCCAGCTCTTTCAGCCTCTGAAGTTGAGAGAGTATGATTTGAATATACACATTCCATTTGATTGATTGAATTTATATCCCTTCATTGTCCCAAGATGGGATTCAAGGTGGCTAGTATTCTAATATTGGTTGGCATGACCACAAAAGAGGTGATTGCGCAGGAATCCACTTGTATATAAAACTGTCCTTATGCCTGCATAGATACATAAGTCATGTGGTTATAGCACTACATATAAATTATTATGCGGTAACCATTTTAGTTCAATGCAAGTGCTGTTTTGGCTTTATTTTGGCTTCAAATGCCTTTATGGCTTCTGCCTGCTACTAAAGTTAGTTTGCTCAGATTTAAGATTAACATAGCTCAGTTGTGGAAAAGTGATAAGACTAATCTGCATGTCATTCAACTTGTTCACTAATTATGCAAATCACTGGGAGTTCGGAGCCTCCTGCTGCTTTCTCATGTTCCTTGGGTGTGAAACAAGACCTGCGTTATTAAGATCATGAACTCAAGGGTGTAACTACAGGGAAAGGAGGACAAAATGAGGACATTGCCACATCCCACTGCAATTTTCCTCCAGTCCCCAAATTTCTAGCATTGCAGAGAGGGGGGAGGCAGAGAGAGAGAGGTTGAAAAGCATTTATGCTTAGAACTCTTACATCTGCTGTGCCACATTCCCTTGGTAACATTGCCTGCCCCTGTTGTTTGGATGCTTAAAATATATTTCTAAATGCTCATCTGATGTACTAATTGACTGCAATGTAAGAACTGGCGGAAGAATTCTTATGGGGGGTGGAAATGGCCTCATTTTGCCCTCCCTCTAGCTATACCCCTGCCATTTGTTTTCAGATAGTCATGCTACTGTTCAGTCATAGGTATGCTAAAATTTTGGATATCTGAATTATTTTGATGAGGTAGCAGTGATATCTTCATCCAAAGTGCCTTCAAAATGAAATATGAAATCTTTTGTCCATGTCATTCATGCTGCCTTAAATGTCAAGCATAGCTAATGGCTTCATTCATTGCTAAAAACACTAAAAAGTGGGAACTGGCTACTTTTTCATAATGTGTGGGCAGAAATTGGAAACATCTGAAAAAGATAATGTGGCTGCACAGCACTGTCAAGGATGAAGTGAAAAGAAAAAGCAGTATGGGTATAGGAGAAGGAGAAATCACCAAGAAAGAGTACAGGTGTATAGCCCAACCCTGTAGGAACAGCATAAGGAAAGCTGAAGCTCAAAATGAGTTGAGACTGGCCAGCTAAGCAAGCAAAGAACATCAAAAAGGGGTTTAAGAAACATTCAAGAGAAGAAAATGGCCAAGGAGACAATGGGGCTGCTGTTCCATCAGACTGGCCAAATGCTAAAAGATCATAATGAAAAGGTAGAACTATTGAATACATATTTTGATTCAGTCTTTTTCCCCCAAAAAGAGAGTTGTGTTCTTCCATGCAGCAGCAAAGACCTTGGAAAGGAATCTGGGTTGCAAATCAAGACTGACAGAGTGTTAATCAGGAATCACCTAACTAACCTAAACAAGTTCAAGTCTGCAGGGCCAGATGAACTGCATCCAAAATCACTGAAGCTTTTTGCTGATGTACTCTCTGAATTCCTTGCCATTATTTTTGAGAAATCTTGAAGAACAGATGAGGTGGAGGACAGATTTTTCCTTCTCTTCAAAAAAGGCTAAAAGGAAGATCAAGGAAATTACAGATCACTCAGTCTCACCTCAATACAAGGAAAAATATTAGAAATGATTATACAGGAGTCTATCTGCAAGTATCTCGATGACAATGCGTGATCAGTTGGACCAGAATGGGTTTGTTAAGAATAAATCCTGCCAAACTAAGTTTATGTCTTTTTTTTCCAATCAGGTCACTAGTTTAGTAGATGGTGGGAATGCTGTGGAAGTCATTTATCTGGATTTCAGCAAAGCATTTGATAACATTTTCCACAATGTTTTGATTAGGAAACTGATTAAATATGGAAGACATGGGAATGCTGTCAGATGGATCCATAACTGGTTGTAAAACTGTGCTCAGAGAGTTGTCGTCAGTGCCTGCGCTTCAAACTGGAAGGAGTGCCTCAGGGTTGTATCCTAGGGCCATTATACTTCAATGTTTTTCTAAGTGATTTAGATGAAGGGGTGGAGGGAATTCTTTTATCTTATGTCTTATATAATTATATATTCTTATCTTATATTTTATATTCTATGCTAGTCAGGTCTCATCTGAGTACTGCACTCAGTTCTGGGCATTTCATTTTCTGAAGGACAGAGCAGGTTCCGTGAAGGGCAATGAGAATGATAAGGAGTATGGAGAACGAAATATATGAGGAAAGGTTGAAGGAGCTGGGCATATTTAGTTTGTGAAGAGAAGAATGAGGGCTGACATGATTGCACTCTTTAAATACACCAAGGGTTATCACAGAGAAAAGGGAGAGGGCTGTTCTCTGCTGCCCCTGAGGTTAGGACCAGGTTTGAAGTTACAAGAGAATAGATTTTCATTAAATATTAGAAGGAATCTCTTGACAGTAAGTGTAGCTTGGTAATGGAATCAATTGCCCAGAGAGTTGAGGAAGGTTTTCTTCTCTGGACATCTTCAAAAAGAGACTGGACATCGACTTGCTAGGGATGCTTCAGGCAAAGATCCTGCATTTACCAGTGGCTTGAACTCAATGGCCTATGATGCCTCTTCTAATTTTATTATTCTGTGACTCTATGATTCTATGAGAACAGAACTTTTTGCCTTATAATTATGTCCTAATGTCCTACAAAATATGAGACTTGCTTTTTCCATTCCCTGTAATGGTAAGAGGTATGAATCCAAACCAGCTATTGTTACAAATATTCATAGTTAAAATCCAGCTAAAAATGTGTAAAGCTCACTCATATCCAAAAAAAATAATTCTAAACACACCATATGGAAATTCAAATGGATCATACTCATATGTTTAAATAAAACGTCAACTTATTCCAGAATAGAATCTCAATATTGCTTTGATGATTTTTTTCATTATTCTGTCTTTTAATATTCTCCAATTGGTGTCTTTTTAAAAGAATAAAAAAAATGAAGAAATTGCTTTTAAATAATTCATCTGCAATGCCATCACTTCAACATTTTTCTAAGTGATTTAGATGAGAGGGTGGAGGGAATCCTTTTCATTAGCTTATATCCTTGTATATTCTGATCTTATATTTCATATGTCATATATTCATGTATCATATCTCCTTGTGTTATCATTGCATACTTCCCTGCTCTGGGTAGAAGGAAATAATACAAAAGATGTTCTAGTTTCACTTAATGGCAGCTGGTTGTTTTCATGTTGAGGGGCTCCATGTTTTCTCTCTGAAGTTTAAAGTAGCTGTTATGGGGAAAGGTTTCAGCACCTTGGTGAGTTCCTTGTAAAGTCTGGACAGAAACCCAGAGTGGATTCACTGTTCCATTAACATAGCCACCACTAGGCTATACTTCATTCTCTACTAAATACTTGTAAATATGTGTCTATCAAATGATTCTGTGCTTTTGGAATGGGAATATTTTAAATGTGCTCATTAGTATCATTAGCCATAATTGCAGATAATTTACTCTTGATTAATTAAGAAAACTTTGGTCTGGAAACAGAATGTGCAAATAGATTTTTCATAACACCAGCACATGTATGCATGACATTGTATTATGTGTATGTTGGAGGGAGTCAGAAGAGGGAGGAAAGAGAACGAGAGAGAGAAAGATGACTGTACAATATTACAGAACTGAAATACAAGTCTTCCCAGTTTATGTTTAAACTTTTGCTTCTACTTACTGCATACTCTTCAGCATTTGGCAAATGAAAACCAGGATGCATGTGGCTGAGCAATATCAATGTGTGGCTAACATGGAAGAAGTTATTAATGAGCTAGGAAAGGCCACAGCAGTTTGCTTTCACCCGACTGTACAGAAAAGCACAAGATTCCCCTCCCTCCTCTCTTCTCCCCTCCCTGCTGACTTGAGTGCAAACTACTTTTGCATTTTGAATTCACTTTGCACAAATGAAAGCGAATCAAGGACAAAGGGGGAAAATGGGAAAAAGAGAAAGAAACTGAGACATTTTAGAAGAAACTGAAAAAGTGAGATGACAGAGGGATTAATTAGGATTGTCTTTGCCAAAATTGGGAGATTTGGAGGGTATGATACTGGCAGGGTTTCCCCAAACCCAGATTCTACATATAACCAGAACCCATAGGCAGAGGCTGCCAGTCGGTGATGTAGACGCAAGTCAAATTACTCAGATTCAAGTCGGACCTAAGTCGCTTCAGTGATTCAATTTGGACTTGACTTGGCAAGAAATAATGCACTGATTCAACTTGAATTGAGACTTTTATATTTTTAGTGACTGACTTGCTGCTTTTGGTTCAATAACATAACACAGTCATTCAGAAACCTTACGACTTTGAACAATGCTTCCATCTCTTTTTGCCTACTGGTCACATGACAATCTGTCTTAAGCCCAAAGTGTAGATGCATTTCTCAGAGGGGAACAGTAAATGGGTGAGGCAATGGGCTTGAGGTCTGCTCAGCAGCCTGTGTTGCTGGATATCGGAGAAGCCTTCTAAAACTTTTTGTAAGATCAGAAGACAAGACTTGCCCCCAGAGTGCAAGGTCCATTTCTCAGAGGGGAACAGCAAATGTATTAGGCAACAGTTTTGAGGAGGAAGGATCCTTCCTTTTAAAGTGTTTGAAGCTTCACTAGTGGGGAGTAAGAAGGATCCTATTCCCCACTTCTGAAAAATCCTCCAGCTTCCAAAACAGGAAATAAGAAGGATCCTATTCCCTATTTCTGAAGCTGCAGTTGGCAAAATTGCAAATGTGGAGGGCTGACTCTGATATTTAACTTAAATGGTTAAAATTGACTCTATTCAACTCCATCCAGAAATTCTAGAATATAGATTGGGGGTATAAAGTTGGCTCCCAGATTTGAGACTTGACTTGAAAGTATCTTCAAGGACTTGAGACTTGACTTGAGACTTGAAGGTAGAGACTTGAGACTTGACTTGAGACTCAGAGTAACAGACTTAAATACATCACTGCCGCTAGTTGTACATGTGACTTGTTATGCAGAGGTGATTAAAAAAGTGTAATCTCTTCCTTTTTGCTGCTTCCCTTCTAAATTTCCCTCCAGAAGCCTTTTTTCTCCTTCTCTTCTTAAAAAAGCAGACTTGTTTAAACCTATTTGCATGTAACATTCTTTTATAACTGGAGTGAGCATGATATATTTATACTCGGAAAGTTAACTGATCTGCAAATCATTTAGCATCTTGAAAGAAGAAAGCAAGCTATAGCCATCTAATAACCAAGGATGTCAAGAGATTCAAGTTTTACAAAGACACCACCCTTTCCCCATCTTCTTTTGAAGTGAACAGGCCAGGCTTGTGCTTCTCCATTCTGGAATGTAAAATGTCTGTCCTCTTGGTGTTTTCTCTCAAAATCTTGTCATAGCTTAGATTCCTATCAAGTCCTAAGGTATGACAGGTATAGAGCATATGTGGTGATTGAAACAAGACCCCAGGAAGCTGCTCTTTGCTCCATTTTCCTTAGAAGAAGTGTGCCATTAACAAGGTTGTAACTAAAAAAGAAAATACAGACTTCAAATATGATGTTGGCTGGAAAGCAACTGGAGTGTAGCAGCAGTTTGCCACATAAATAGAACCAGGAATTGGGAAAGAATTTGACTCAGCCAGCATTGCATAGGTGTAACCCTGTTATTTCTGGACAAAATATTAAAGTACTGTGAAATATTCTCCCTGGGCTGAGTTCCCAGGCAAATCAAAGCTATCAGTGTTGTGAGCAACAAAACAATTGCCTGGTAGGTCATGCAAAAAAGGCAGGAGGGGACTCACCTAAAATCAACTGAACATATTGTGTAAATGTCATTTAACATGTTATTTGCATATTTCATTACCCCTGCTTAACATCTATACTCCATAATGTTCCAAAAGGGAGAGGCATGGCTCTATTTATTTTTGAATCCCCAGATTTTCTTCCCAATTGAAATTCTTGAAAGCCTAGCTCCAACATGATGCTAGCGGAGGAAAACACTTTGCCAGTGCAGTTGCATTGGATTTATCCACTGGATGAGTGATAGCCAAAGAGACAGGACAAATACATGTTTTCTAATGCAATGTAAAACTGCACTAGATTCTGTTCTTGCTCTAACTGCCTATCTACTAACACAGTGACATTGTTGGATACAGGCCCAAATTTTTAAGCATCCCATTTTGGTGAAACATATCCTCAAGAATAACATTGTTCTGAAATTTTGGCATGGTGCATTGAGATCTCAAATATTTTCGAATTTCATTTTCTTCTCACTGTTGCGCTAGGGATAGCTGTGACTTCTCTAGTCACAAGAATGTAGTTATTTTCCCTTTCTTATTCTCTTAAGTAAACAACAGCTATTTATACATAAAAGGTATGTGCATTTACAAAACAGAAGCTGTATGAACGTTGTATACCTTGCACAGTAGAACTTATACAGCTTTAGTTTGCTACTGAAGAAAAGGACAATCTATACATGTTCTCTGACACAGTTTATTATTTTAACTGAAGCCATTAAATCAGTTAAAGATTACAACTGGTCACTTAATGTTGGTCATATGTTGTTCATCATAGTTTTACAAAACCAGACATTGAACTTTAAAGTTTCATAGTACACTACACATCTTTTTTCAGTGGCTGACACTGTAGTGTTATCCAGTGTTAGTTCATCAGAATAAGGCATTTTCCCAAAGGAAAAAAAAGTCAGTAACAGAAATTTCAGTTTCCTAAGATGTATTTACAATACCAGTAAGAGTATAAAACATAGTGAAAGGTATTACAGCGAATTTTGACCATACAGATAGTAACTGAAATGTTTAACATAAGGCCAGGAAATGCTAATTTCAGTTTTGGTTGGTATTAGTCTTTGGATGAAAGACTGAGTGATTATAGCACCATTCTTCTTAGGAGTATTGGGTCTTTGTCAGTGTACTAATCAGAAGGGGTAGCTGCAATGCCAGAATATGAGGGGGTGAGACTCAGAAAGAAACAAAAGGCACAGGCAGTTAGTAAATTCCGGGTTGGTGGGACAGCAAATCCACTCCAGGTTTTAGTTCAAAGAAGCCATCCAAGCTGCTGAACCCTATCCTCAAAATGGGTTCAGCACTTTGGATAGGTCCTTTAAAGTTAAGACTAAAACCTGGAGTGGACTCACTGTCCTATTGACATAGGAGCCACCAGCCATTGCTGTAAAAAGGAAGAAAGATTTGGAATATATGTGCCTTGATTGAAGTAACTTGACATGGTTATCATACAGAAAGCATGTGTGTGGAAGGGGAAGGAGAAAGAGTATGTGCTCATGATCGCAATAAAACAGTTTTAAATTGGTAATTAGAAGGTTTCCAAATTCTAGGATATTTGGAAGACTTTTTCAGAGCAGTTATGAATTTTCCTTCATAAGCCTTTGTAAAGAAAAGTCCATAGTGCTTAAATAGTGATGACCAACCTTTTTGGCAAATTTCAGCTGTGTTGTACTCCTAAGCATGTACCTGCTCCTGTTGAGCATTACTTCAGGACACATGGTCATGAGCATATGTTTTAGTCAGAACTTGGATACATTAGTTTTTTGGACAACATTGAGTTGTAGCTACTAGGCATTCTAGCTAGGGAATTCTGGGAGTTGTAATCCAATAAATGAAACTTTCCAAGGCCTCATTTTACTGTACTGTGTTCTGTCAGGGCAGGGATACTGAAACAACTTCACTTGAAGATGGTTTCCCAGCATTTTTCAGTGATGTCTGTTTTTGTGCAACCAAATTTATATTGATTATTAGACTGTAAGTCTTCTCAGAAGGACAGTAATCTTTTTGTTTTTTAATGAAGTTCACTTCATATGCCAAAACTTACAGTATACTTTTTAAAACATATTTTGCATTCTGTGTTTAAATACACAGCTATATCGATATAAATTGTTAACTCTAGTGAACTCAAGTTTGGACATAGGCTGATGTAATGGAAATAATAAATGAATGTTACGTACAAAACTTGAACAGATCCTCGTCCTTGTCTGTATACAGTATGCATATTGAACCAATACATACAGCTTTTTATATATAGACCTAAATACTCAGTTGTTTGTAAATGTAGCTGGCATACAATTTTTCAGTGTCCCTTTTTGGAGTGCATTATTTAAAATCTGTGTTACATTTCAGCCTTGAATCAGATTTTAAGAAGGAAAGTGAAGCTAAATGATTCAGTACTAGAAGTCACTAGCAATCTTTTCCCCATTTTAAGTTTTCTCCATTCAAGATTTTCCTATCAGTGTAAAATGATGATTTAATTTTACAATTGGCACAGCAAACACTAGCTTTAATTTCCATATTGCTCCACTGAAGCCAGTGTAATAGGAACAATTAACTTATTTCTATTTTATTAGTATAAAACCAAAAGTATTGGTTTGCCAAACTGCCCCTGTATGTTTTTTTTCCAGTATCTTAATAAAATCTGAGGACACAACATTAAGTACAATTTAAACTGTAAGCCAATGTTCAGGTAAAAAAATTAAAATAAAACACCTGCTGGTATTTGCTAATGCTAAAAACAAAGTATTGTGAAATGGGAAGAGAATGGGAATGGGTTCTAGAAAACAAAATGGGAATGGGTTCTAGAAAACAAAATAAACTCATATATGGAAAGAAAAGCTAATGAACTTTTCTTATCTTGGATGCCATGTACCGAAAAATTTATTATGTCCAAGTGCTAATATTTTACAATATATAGATAAGTTGCAATTCTCACTGCTAAATGTTTTTTAAAAACATTTAAAAAAAACCAAAAACATTTTTGATTCAAAGTTTAAGGTTGCATTCCTATACAACCACTGACCTGGGAGTAAGCCCCATTGAACTTAATGAACCTTTCTTCTGAGTAGACCTAATGGGATTTCATTGCAAAAAACTGATTCCTGGTTTTTATTTGCATTTATACAAAAACTGTGCATTCATAATATAAGGGAAATGAATAGCCTTTTTTGGGGGGGGGGCGGTGTATAGAGTGCTATCAGCAAAATGATTTACACACATATTTCCACTGCAATATAGAAGTGAGTTGAACTGTTATGCTTTTCTGTATTGTAGTGCTCTATATGCTCCCAAGGAAGGCAGGTTCTTTACTTGGTTTAGCAGCTATGAAGCACTGGTAACTTCTAGGTCTTCCGGTCATTCTCAAAAACAAATGAAAAAAAAAAAACCTACACTTTTCTTTAGCCATTTCAGATCTTGTGTCTGAACCAAGTATTACTTTTTTAGAATCATGTAGATGGAACTACCAATTGTTGACAGTATGCCAAATGGAGATGGTTGAAGGCATTACAGTTTCCAAGCTGAGTCAAATTTAAAATATTAAAGGATCATTTATGGTTTGTGCTACTATTCTTGCATATCTCTGCATCAGAGAAGATGTGTGCACCACAGAATTTGCCATTCAATTGATGAGACTATGCCAAAATTAATCCAGACTAAGTGGCACAGGAATTGCAGTATTTTTTTTCATTCAGATTTATGGTAGTGATGGCCTCCAGAATTTGGACTGCAACTCCTATCACTCCTGCCCAGCATGGCCAGCAGTAAGAAATGATGAGCTGCAGCCCAGCAACATCTGGAGAGCCATATTCTCCATCTCTGGCCATTTCTGCCCTACACTGTTATAGTGCTATTATTCTACTTTCAACCTCCTATGGAACCCTGGTGGTTGCAGTTCAGGGAGGGGCATTTAGAATTCTCAGCCAGAGAGCTCTTAGACCTCAGTAAACTACAAACCCCAGAATTATTCCATTTTCCAATTTTCCATTTTCCATTATTCCACTTTCAACATCCTTTGGAATTCTGGGGTTTGTAGTTTACTGAGGTCAAAAAGCTCTCTGGCTGAGAGTTCTAACTGCCCCTCCCTGAACTGCAAACCCCAGGATTTCATAAGATGTTGAAAGTGGAATAATAGCGCTATAACAATGTAGGATGGAAATGACCTCTGATTTAAGGAAAGCTCATTCCACAAGCCGGTCACTTTGTTAACCTGTAACAGTTCTTTTGAACCCTTTGTTCAGTAGCAATTTCTCTGAATACTTGAACGTGAACGTAACCCCCCACTCAATCTTGAGCATTTTGGTTTTCAGTGAGGGAAAACCATACGTTAGTACTTGTTTCCTTGAGATGAGCTGACAGAGCTTTCCCTCACATTCAGATCACTATAAAGAGCTTTGCTCAGGAAGACATGAAAATATTTCCATTACATCTTCATTAGAATCAATGAAGATATCCATGCTACAGAAAAACACTTTGGTTGTGGTCTTAATAAAGCAGGTATACCCCTAGTATCTTGTCCTATTTAAAGCCACATTTTTAGCTATATGCCCAAAGAGTTCAAAATGTGAAAAAAAATATGGATGAATGAGCATCAGAGTTATAATTAAAGTCCCATTCATGCCTCACTGAAATCAATGAGAGTATATTGTAATGGCACCCGAAAATAGGGTTATCAAATAAAAAACAAAAGTAACTAATTTAAATTGGGACTGATTGTCCTATGTTAACTATGCTTTACTGTCACTGTCCATGGAAAATTGCTTCTGGTGGGGGCTGGTGGCTCCCATGTCTTATTTTGGGAATAGGATTCAGCAGTATGGATAGTTCCTTTGAAGTTCAGACTAAAACCCGAAGTGGATTCACCACCCCAATGACATTGGAGCTACCAGCCATGATTGGTTTTTCAAGAGAACAACACCAATGCAAACAGCTCTAAAAGTCAGCCTACTGAAAATGCTGCTTTTGCTCATGGAAGTGAGACAACCTCCCTTCATTTAGCAGTATAATGTCAAGTGAAACAAAGAACTAGCTGTAATCTAGCATGCAAAGCTATCTCTATTAAGGGATCCACTGGGGTTCAAGCCAATTTTGGTTGAACCAGCAAATCCACTCATTTTCAAGAGGGGCAGGAAGTTGGTATCATGTGACCTAACTCATAAAAACTACTCCTCCAACCTTAGAAAACTAAGTTGAGTTGGGAGGGCTCTTTGCAATACTGAAACCTTCTTTGGATTTCACCAAATAAGTACAATGAGAATAATGTTTCAATATGGTTTTCTCTTTTAAGAAGACATTGCTGAAAAATGTCAGTGTTCGTATACATATACATACATGCATGTGCATTCTGTTTCTTTATATATCTGACACACCTACACTGCCATACACCCAAATATTTTTATTCATACTGTTTTCCATACTCACACCAGCATGTACCACATTCACATACACACACACACATTCCATTTTTTTAAAAAAATCAAACAAAAACAATATAAAAGCAACCAGTGCTGTGCGTTGATAAATTCACATAGTACTTTCCATTCAAATATAAAAGCATAAATTAAAAACAAGGAAAGAGGGAGAGAAAGACAAAGAAGTGATAGCAAAACAATTTAAATATAGAAGAATTTTCACAATTGGCATTTCATGTTAAATAATAAATAAATCCATTACATCCATTCACATACCAATTTGTAAAAACAATAAATTATTTATTTTTCAGTGCTATGTTGCTTTTTTTCTCTTGTGTGTAATCTTTTTAAAAAATATTATTACTATTGTTACACTGGTGACCAGTTACCAACATCTTCTCCCCACTTACTTTCCATGCGATAAACAATTTCTATGGGAAATCCACTGAGTCTAGCCTTGTTCAAAAGATTTTTTTTTGGGGGGGGAGGGGAGAATATCTTCCAGCCACAATTCTGTATAAGTATAGAGTATAATGTGGCATGTGTTGTTGTTGGTCTTCAAGTTATTTCTGACTTATGGTAATCCTAAGGCAACTATCACGGGTTTTTCTTGGTAAGCTTTGTTCAGAAGGGGTTTGCCATTGCCTTCCTCTGAGGCTGAAAAAGGGCTGAAAAAATGTGACTTGCCTAAGTTTACCCCAGTAGGCTTCCATGGCTGAGTGGGGATTTGAACTGAAGTCTCCTCAGTTCCCATCCAAAACTCAAACCACTACACCACATTGGGCCACTGAAGACTACTGCTTATTTTTCTAGGATAAATTTGGAAATTTATTGCCAATTTAATAAAGAAGTTAGTTGACATGGTCCTACAAACTGCAGAGCTGCTCAGAATCATGAGACTAGTTGGGATTTCAGTAGACTTCCATTCTGCTAGGCTTTTCAGAGAAAATAGCTAGGCACTGAGTAGATCCCAAGTCCTTGGGACTAACTTACATCAAACAAAAAAGGTATAAAGTGATATAACTGGCACTAGTTTCTCATTTTAATGAGCATACAAAGCAGTGTGGGAGAACTGGAGGTATAACAAAGAAGTAGTAATACATCAGGGTGTAGAAACAGATTGAAACAGACATATCTCCTTCAACAGTTTTTGTTTTTGCCAAAATTAACCATGATTACCACATCACACCTGTCAAACTGTCATGCTACAACTAGGAATCTGAAATTCACATTATTTTCATTCTTTTAAAATATCTAACTTCTCATGCCATGTAAATTATACCCCTGTGCCACCTTTTTGCTTGGCCTATCAACTTCAGTAGCCCTTTGAATTCTCACTTTCCTGCTCCTGAATGGATTATGTACAGTCTATGTTTCCCACTACAGTGGCAAAAGTGGGAAAAACAATTCACCGATATTATATAATATATTTCTAGCACCTCCCAGCTTTTCTTCATGAGGAATAAAAGGAAAAGAAAAGAAAAGAAAAAAAACTAAGCCTGAAGGTGGTGCTGAATAAGATGTGGTCTCAAATATTATTGGCAGAATAAATTGTGAAGATTGGCACCAGCTTAAGATTTGCCTCCTGTTTGGTTCTTTTGACCTCCTTCTTCTTTGTCAGAGAGAAACTGGACACATTTTGAGGAATTCCAAAAAAGGGCTACTACGTCCTTCCTCAACAGAAAAATGGATTTGATTTAACAGTACTAGAGAGAAGCTGAAGAATCTTAAGTCTAGGAACCTTCAAATTTGGAATGGGGTGTGACTCAAGGAACGCTAGTAAACTACTATTTCTATGAACCCCACAATCACAGACCAATTGATAGTGCTGATATCACAGTGCTGAAATTCAAAAGAGATCTATTTATAGGAATTAAGTTCCATATGTAAACCTTCCTTCTCTGAACCAGGAACTGAAAATGCTACAGTTCATCCTCATCACTGTGGGCTGCATAAGGCTACAGAGAAGTTTATCTGATCATCAGGTCCCCACAGAGCATGTGGGCAGATTAAAAAAAATAATAATAAAGAAGAGAGACCTTTAGGATGAGTTGTTTTTGCATGGGGACATTATAGGACACAAATCTATATTATGACAATTGGGATTCTGGAGAACTGCCCAAAATGGGCCCCTCTTTATGCACATGTGTAGTCTTTCCCATTGCAGGAGCTGCTTTGGGGTACAGTGGATGGGGCTTGGTGACATTGTATTGCAGTCAAGAGCCCCTCTCTGGGTCAAAGTCAGCATATTTCAGTCCTGATGAAGTCCTGGGCATCCTGTCTTTTCCCCAGCTGTCTTAGAGTCGGTGACTCTAAAGCATCACTTGCCTGCATCTGGAAAATTAAGCTAGGGTAGGCAGTAAGCACTATGACTCTTATGGATTATTGCAGGGAGGGGGAGATCTTTAGCTTCTCTCTCCTCATAAGTAAAGCGTTTCTCTCTTTAACATCATTATAGTACAAAAAATGTGTTGATGCATATAGCTACTTTGGGCCCTGGTACATTTGCTCCAATTACTTCATTGATTATCCAACTTTGATGCCCCCTAGTCCAATGCTCCTAAACCAAAAATACGTTCCTGAAGTGGACTGATTTTGAACTTTTCCATTTTTTTCTCTCTATTTCTGGACCAAGTATGGTCCATAACGGGTGCTGGTGGTTAAAAATTGGCCCTCAGCTCAACCAAATTTGACCACTCCTGATACATATTTGGATGTTATTTACCCACACTGCATTGGTCTTTAACTAAATTCAGTGGGTGCGCATTCCTATCTCCTCTATGCCACAACTATTCTTATATAATTGTGCATAGTTAGAACTGTGTTGGAGACAAAAAGTGGTTTGCTTAAATGTTTAAAAATAAACACCCACTACTTGCATCTCTTTATTAGTGTACCTAATAATGGCACCTACATTCCTTAACTGGTGATAATCTGGAGATGAGAGAGAAAAATTCCCAGTTATCACTGATGAGTGGCTTTTACAAAGTCAGAATACTAGTCAAGAACAGAGGTGGAACTGTGGGGTGATAATTTACGACTGAGGTGCAGTGTCTACACTATCTAACAATCCAATTCTCCAAGTGTCAAGCAGCTGTTGTTCGCACGCAAGTCAACAAGGCTTATATAAATGGAATGGTTTAACACTGGGACTATTTTCTTCAAATTTTATGCATCAGATCAGAAATATTATGCATATCCTGGCTACCATTTTAGATCAACATCAGAACCTGCTTCTGGAGCCACACATACACGTGCAAGGATTTTAAATCAAAATTCTAATGAAAATTAAATTTGGATGTTTTGGATATAACTTTGATCCCACTAAAATGCTTAAGAATTCTAATGCAAATTTACAAAGTTAGAATTGTCTCTACTTATAATATTTATGGAAGGCACTGAGAACAGAGGTTCAATCTATTTTCATTTCTTTTATATTCCCATATGTAATATTTTCACCCATAATATATAAACATGATCCAAAAGTAAATTGATTCAGTTAGACTTCAGATGAGGTATTTATGTTACCTTTCTAAAATGGAAGATATTTGTCTATGATTGGAAAAAAAAATACTCTTTGCTCTGTAACAATACTTAACATTGACTACAACGATGACAACAAAATGTGACTTGAATTTCTTGTGGCTCTTATGTGTCTGCTGAATCCTGTTTGTGGCTACTCAAAAGTAAATCCTATTGACTTCAATAGTGCTTACTCGCAAACATGTGGGTATAGGACAGCATTCTTAATCTATAAAAATATGCAATGTGTCCAAAAATAAAATCTTCCTTTTGTTTAAAAAAATTAAAACTAAAATATCCACAGCAACAAAAATAATGTGCATGGGTGCTCCCAATTATACATTTTTTTACAGACATGCGAGATTTGAGGTGCAATTAAAAGACTGCCTTCTTCCATTTAATGGGAAGACCCAACCTAAATGTGCAAAAAAGATAGCACATCCTTCATGGAAATAATGAAGCAGTTTGTACAGAGAACATCTCTGTTCATATCTGATCATAAACATATCTCTGGACTGGTATATCTGAGTGGTAAAATATATTCCAGAATTAAAATAATTGTACAAAATATTGCTATATGCAAGAGACATGGTGTGTTTTTAAAATTCATCATAGCTTTCTCAGTAAGTAACAAATTCATTACATGTTAAATTTCTTGTAGTCACAGTGAAACTAACAGAGAAGCAATGTATGAACAAGTTTCAGAATATCTGGATCAGATGTTTAAGGCCTGATCCAGTGCCTCCCAGAATTCCCCTTTCCTCACTATCAGCAGTGGGCGACCTGTGCACCTAAGGGCCTCCTATTGCAGGCCTTGACTTGGTTATTATCTTCCATTGTCAGGAATCAAGTTATACTTTTAAGAGCTATCTGTTTCCTGGAAGCCTTCTATATGGAGAGAATGGGGAGAAAGAGGCATAGAGAAAAGCAAGCTGCCTGTCTCCTGACACACAGCTCTGACGGATTACCCGCAGAATGCTGCCTCTAGCAGTTTCCCGTTTCTGTTATACATGTCGCTCCCACATACTGAATACTCTCCTGCTTACCTCCTTCTCCATTTGTCTACCTCCTGTGCCAAGGATGGAAATTGTATGGCCCTCTAGGTGTGGTTGGACTGCAACTCCCAGAAGTCCTAATTAAGCATACCCAATTGTAAGGAATACTAGGACATACCGTCCATAAACCTCTGGAGGGCCACACAGTTCCAACCCCTGTTCTACACAAGTGGATCGAGTCTTTTGCAATTTTCATTGTTCTTATAGTTTAAATTGTTAATCCATAAAAAAAGTACCCATTCCCAGGGCCATTTTACCCATTAGGCACTTTAGGCACAGTGCCTTGGGCCCATGAAAATTTTAGGGGTCAAACAAGATTTTAGGGCCTACAGAAACATCCCTAGTGGTACGTTGAGGTGAGGTGGGGAGTTAAATATAAGAGTGCCCAGGGCCTACAAAAACTTTAATGCAGCCTTGTCCCTCCCACTTTTTGTTTGTTTTAAAGACGCATTCCAGCAGCTGCTTTTACTGCTGCAGAGGTGTGCCTATATGAACATTATTCATTAGAAAGGCATTAAGACAGAACAAAACTTTGTTGTCAGGAAATTCCTAGAATGGAAATACATTTCCTGTTGTCAAAAACGTATTTCTTAAAGCAGAAAGCTCTTAATTTTCCAGTAGAACATCCACAGCCATCTCTTTTAAAAGACGAAGGAGTCCAAAGTGGCTGCAGACACACTCTGGTCAATCACTTGTGTCATATGGAAAAGCTGTTGTCTTTTTCACAAGAACAGCAAGTGATATAAAGTGACCTACCAAAGTAAAGGTATTTACAAATAGTATAAAAGAAGCTATTGTGGTATCATGGGTAAGTATGACAAGTTGTCTAAGGATGTACTGTGTTAGAGGTAGGTGAAAAAAGGGAGATGATTCTGTAACCTTCAGATATCTCATAATCACCCATTCACTGGTTTATCCTCTTCTCATTTGCAGATACAAAGGGCTTTGTAACAACTAATGCTTAGTGCATTTGACATATTAAGATCACCTCACTATAATCCAGAACAGTGCATATTTTCATTTGGTCCAAACAGGCAGATTCTGCCCATAATTTCAGACAATATGAAAGTATCTGGAAGTTTTCATTTTTTTCTCTGCACCCGGGTAGATCTTATGTCAATGTGTCGACTACGACTTAATGAGACTCCTTTTGAAGAAGCCCATAACCACAGGTTAACATTTTTTGAGCAAGCACTGCTTGAATGCTGAAGGTCTTTGAGACAGAGGACATCCTTTTGCTAATTTCTCATTTGCATCTTTGCACTGGACAGTTCTTGTGTGCCAGCCTGTATCACACGTTCGAGAACAAGAAAGCCATGGTCCAGTCACCCATTGGGGTTGTGTGAGTGGAGGTGCCAGTTTGTTGCTGCTACTGTTGTTGGTGACAGAGTTTGTTATTTGGGTTTGTTTCTTTGGCACGTAGAAACTGTAACGGACATCCACTGGCTTTGTTGGATCAGTTGCAAGAATTTGTACTATAAGGATTTCCTTCGTGCCTGTATGTCCCATCGCATGCAGGGAATCATCTTTGTGACTCCAGCCGCTGTAGTTCATGACAGTTCCATTGAGGTCAATGATGGTTTCTGAGGTTGAGATCATGTATTTCCCATTGACAAGGTACTCACCATTTTTCTTTTTCAGGGCCAAGTAAGCTGTGAACCTAGTCTGGTCTTTAGCTTTGAACTGTCGTATTTTGATGTGAGTTGCTCCTTCTGGTATTTTCACAATATCTGTATAGCCCTTACTAAAACACAGAAAGGTATATGTTAGTGAAGAGTAAATTAAGTTTTGTTCTAAAGCTTCTGAAACCAATGAAGCTTATCACTTACTTGATTATGATCTGTGTTAAATCCTGAAAGCATTTGACACTTTTTATCTCTGGGAAAGATAAGTTAATATTTATCCCACTAAGGGAAACCAATCATTTACGTATTTGCAGTTAGTGGAATATCAAACTAGTTTATGATGTCAGAATGTCACAAAAAATATTGACTTATTTATTTTTGTAAATAATAAATAACACGATAACTAGAAAATAGTATAAGCCAGGCCTGGGAAAGAACTTAGGTGGTTAGTTAACACCTTTCTCAATATCTGGAATTATTCTTTCTTGGATAAAAATCCAGCTAGGAGAACAACTGCCAATTTCTCTGAACTCTTGACTTTCTACCACTGAATATATGGAATCTATGTCCCTAATAGAATAATACTGTATGAAGGCTGGAAAAGTCTGATGGCACAGGAAGCTAGCTTTTCTAATGGAGCAAGCAGTTCCATTAGATCTGGGGTTTGTCATCTGTGGTTCATGGGCTATGACCTGGCTGCAAAAGAGATTTATTTTTTTATTTCCTTCCTGTTATTTGCAAGCATATTTATCCATAGCTTTCATCATATTCCCAAAAAGGTCTGTGGCTTCACCAAATGTATGTTTTAATTTTTTTCATGGGGTTAATAGTTTGATTCTATTTTAATGTTAATTTTTTGTATATTTTTAATTATATTGTAATCATTTTAAATTGTAAGCCACTTGACGCCCAGTCTTGGGAACAAGGTGGGATATAAACAAAGAGAAAGGGAAGAAAAAAGGAGGAGGAGGAGGAGGAGGAGGGGGAACAACCACTGAATTTGATTATCTGGGAAACAGTAGAGAGAAGTTTCTAGGTTTTCAGACCACCTCAAATCCAATTCAAAATTCTTTCTCTACTTCCATCATGCAGATTCTCCATCTTGTAAACCATATCATCTATGTGAATACCTTATCTTGTCTGGCTGATGCGATTTTTTTTTTCTTAAAAAAGTAGATACTTAAAAAGTGGAGGTTTACCACCTGGGTAAATGTATGAATCATAGCAACAACAACCAATTCAGATTACTTCTCGAGCACATTCAACTCTTTTTTAAAAATATCCTGAGCTCGTTTAACTCTTTTTAATAAATATGCTAAAAATTTAGAGCAGCCTTATCCAACCTGATGCCTTCCCAGTCTTTTGGACTACACCTCCTAAAAGACTCAATCAACACAGGTAACTGTGAGAGATTATAGGAGCTATATTCCAAAAAACTGCAAGGCACTAGGCTGGGGAAGGCTGATCTAAGTGATTTCACACTAGTGACTGTTTCGTTGTGTGAGGCAGTTCTCCTTCATTCAGGGCAAAGTTACTTATGGTTAACGCCAAATATAATCAAGTAATTAGCTTTCTGGGTTATCACTACCACCTCAGCCTCTACCTCTATACTTTCAAAAATTCTGAGTAATGACAAAAGCCATTAATGGGGTGGACCACAGCACTGAGGAGGCTCTAACCCACTTATATGCAGATTTTATCATACAACCACACGTTTAAACAGTGCATACATACACTTGGAGCTGCACAAAAACCTATGAGAGGAGAATGAATATTCTTATTTGGGCATCTGTCATATGAACTGGTCCATCTAAAGTCTATTTCTCCAAACCCTAAACAGCATTTAATTATTCATAATTTACTTACTTAACTTATATTCCTTTGGGGTGCAATCCTTTATGAAATAAATACTATCACTAACCAGCATCTTACAAAGACTTCAGAACTGGCCATCCTGGGTTTCTTTTAAGGAGACAATGCAAAGGTATCTCCGAAACTCACAAACTCTTAACTGTTTTTTTTTTTTATTAGTAGCTGCCAGATCGGTCATTATTTGATTTTGGAAAGATCCAAAGGGGATATTGGTGATAATCTGGTATATTAAGTTATGTCAACAAGCTCTGGTTGAAAAATTAAGTAACAATCTTCCAATAGTCAAAGGAAAGAAAGAAATATACAATTTCACTGTGACTTGTAATTGTTTTATTGAATACATGAGTGGGGTAGGGAGACAACATTGGTCTTCCAAAGATGTTCAAGTCTTTTAGGCTGACTGTGTATGGAAATACTTTTGACTTCTTTTATCTTTGTATTATTGGTATGTAATTCGATTTAAAAGTGATTTTGCATACCACTATTGGTGGGGGATTAAGGATGATGTTTCAGGATAAAATCAATTAATTTTTTTTAATTAATTTATATCCCACCTTTCTCCCAATATGGGCTCCAAGGCAGCTTACAGTATAAGTTAAAACAAGCTAAAACAATATAAAATACAAAATTATAAAAAATATTAAATAGACAATGCTATTACAATTAATTTACACATTCATTCTAAAAGGTTTAAAAACATGTTTAAAACACAAACATCAAAATTAGCACATCCAATGAAAGACACTTCTATACATCCAAAAAAAAAAAAAGTGAAGGCCTATTCAAATCAAAAGGTATTTGCCTGCCAGTGAAGAGAGAGCAGATAAGGGGGCAAGCTTTGAGTAGCCACTAGGAAGATCTTCTCTAGTGCCCTCACTAAATGCACCTGTGACAGTGGTGGGATAGTAAGAAAGCCCTCCCCTCATAATCTATTCTACTTCTAATGTTTAAACAGCATTCAGCTATTCTGTTCAAACAGCAGTTGACAATTCTGGTTGTAAAAATAATGATTGTGATTATATTCTCGGTTTCTTACCTCTTTTTATTAAATGTTCCCATAATTTTTGTACAGCTAGAATTATCTCCACCACAGATTCCACATTTATCATACTGGAGCTTTGAGCCTATAATGCCATCACATCCTGTCCTCACACATTTGCCACGGACACAGACTGAATTACTATATGGTCTACATTCTGTTCCATCAGTTACCTGTTGAATAAAGTTACTGTTGGTTAAAAAACTAGAGTTTGAGGATTTATTACTGAGTGATACATTAGTGAACATTCTTACATATTTTAGCATGACTGATACATATCCAAGCATTAATGGTGGACTTCAATCGTCTCCATTTAGATCAGCCTTACCAATGCTTCAGTCTCTAGATGCTGTAGGCTACAGTTCCCAGCCTCCCTTATATTCTGATGGGGCTTTAGTTTAAAACATCTGGCATGGCCCACATTGGGAAAAACTGTCTATCAGTTTACCAAATACTAAAATATTCCTGTCTTCATATGTACATGGGTGACAAGAGTTTACAAGAATCTTCAGAATAATAATAGTATTATTTGTCAGTATGAATGGTATGAAAAAGTGAACATGGGTGAGGATATGCCTGCCAATGTTAATATTTTGCCACTTTGGCCAGTATTGACCCTTGTAATATAATAAAAGCTTTGCCAGTAATGGGAAAGATATTATGGCAACCAAAGATTTAGCCACTTTTAGCCACAGCAGATTCCACTCACAGTACATTGTGTGACTGCACCAGATACGTATACCATAGTAGGTAGAACATATGTACTGCTTATACATCAGCTTGTGAGTGTAAATTTTAAGTCAATACAAATATTTGTACACATTTTTGTACTCAGTTTATCTTACATACATGTTTACAAACAACTCCACCTCACATATGTCGTCTTGTATGCAATGTTCCCTAATGAACAACTTTTTCTCTACTGTAAGATTTTGTACACCCTCTGTGTTGCAAAATTTAGAAAATTTTGTGCAAAAACAGAAGACTAATTGTATTCCATTTCCCAAGATTAATTTGGAAAGTGCAAATTAGGATAATTTATAATACTAGAACTGGTAATCCATTAACCTTCATATTTAAAATGCAACCCACAGGTCTTCTCCATGCCCTCACCATTGATATCATTGCTATTCAGATGACTATAAGATCTTTACATCTAAAAGATAAGCAGCTACATAAGCAACTTTTACCTTTTGAGAGAAAACTACATAGTAGCCAGTTCCTTTGGCTCGACAAGTGAGTTTGCAAACATCTCCCGGGAGCACTCCTGCATACTTGGGGACCCATTCTACAAAGGTCTTGACACCTTTTGCATCTGATTGGTAGCCATTCCTTGCTTCGCACTGTTCCTGCCGGAAAGCTTTAGCTGAAGAAAGATAATTGGTTTATTAATTTTCATAAACATAAGGATATTCTCTAAGTGTCAATGACAACATATATATTTGTTGGTGTGCACCATTTTAATACCAAATTCCAGTGTTGGAAGATCACCTGTCAAGAGACAGACAGTGCAAGGTCTATGGATCATACACAACTCAACTATAAAAATCCTTGCACAAAAAACTTTTTACCTAATACTCAAACTTTTGCTTAAATGGATTTTTTACAAAATGTTCCTGAAATGCAAAAAATAAAAATATAATATAATAATATGCAAAGCTTCTCATAATTCCCTGTAGTAGAAAGAAAACTTTTCAATTTATTCTTTCTTGCATGTGAGAATGAAATCAGCAAAGGTTTACATCTGTAATCTTAAGCCAAACTTCTTTTTCTGTCTGCCAGATAAAGTAACCGTCTGAAAACTGATTAGAAAAAAAAATGTGCTTAGTCAAAAAGTATCAAATGATACTAGACCATAAACATATTTATGGAGACAGAAAAATCTTCAAAATGATGCTAGTGGAACATTCACCCTAAAAAGGCCCACCTAGTGCCTTTTGATGCTAAGCAAAACTATTTCTGCTGACCCAAGCCCTTCCTGTTTTCTATCTTAATTATTGTATGTTAATCATACAATAATCATAAACACAATGAAGTGCAGCAAAAGAGATATGCTTTACATAGCTAAATAAGTAAACCACACTTTGTTTTAACTAGATTCCCAAGAACCACAATGACAGAGTTTGGAACCCCCAGCAGCACCACCACAGAGCAGCAACACCAACAATAATAACAGCAATAATAATAACAGCAATAACAACCACCACGTCCCCTATCATCAGCTTCATTGTCAGCTACATCTGATGATGCCCCTCCTGCAAAGCCTACATTTCAGCATCCCAACTGTATGTATGTATATATTTATTTGTATGTCGCCTTTCTCCTGGCACAGGACCCAAAGTGGCTTCCAATAACAATTAAAACATTTAATAAAATTATTAAAAAAACCCCCTAAACCCTAAAACTGAAGGGTTTCCTAGGGGCTGAAGATCAGGATGCTAGGAAAATATGTTCGCAGTGCTCATCGAGTCATGGGGAACATTGGGAACAGGCAGCTGGAGAGATTCCTTAGGATCTTCCTGCAATTGCCTCTCTCTGCTACAGGGAAAGCACTGTAGATGCCATTTCCCTGTGCCCCAATTTGCGGATCCTTCAGCTGGGCCCAGACTGAATAGGGGGGATTTTAGGGTCACATTTGGTTATTGATGAACATAAATCTCTGGCAGTTATGAGATCGTATGTCCCGCTTATGATTGGGACATATGATCTCTTAATTACTGAACAGGGTGTTAGCCAATAATCATCATCACAATCCTACCACCATCACTATTATTTCCTCTACAGTAATAATTCTGAGCCCAGGCATTTGTTTTGAGTACCAGAACTGAACAGGGTTCATAGGGCTTCCACACAAAAACCCAGTCTTGGGTATCCCTTTCTTCATTGTAGTTGTATGATTTAGGGGCATCATTTTGTTGCTGCTGTTGCTAAAACATCTGAGAGCCAGAAATCTTTCCTGTGATGGTGTAATAATTTACCAAAAGTTCCTGCACTATCTTCTGCCCACCCCAAGGGAGAGTGACAATTTGTACAGCACTTTAAAAGGATAATAATGTCTGATAACATGATCACTTTTGATGTATGGAAACATACCGTTGGCAGGGCAGGGCATAACATTACAGGAGCGATAGATGGCCCGTTTTCCAGTGCAATACCGACCGTTGTTTCTAGGTGCTGGGTTATTGCAGTGACGATAGGCAAACTGTACGCCACCACCACATGTACGAGAGCACTGGCCCCATGGCCCCCAGGATCCCCAATTCCCATGGTTAGAAGCCTGAAATGTGCATGAAATGTGTTATAAAAGGCAATACATCAAACCTGGAAAAGAAAGTCATAGCTCAAATTCCCCAGCATTTGTATCCCACTTTACTAATTCCTCCTGTCTCTTTCTTGGTGTACATCTGTCTATACTGAAACCTGAAGTGTTTCACTGGCTAAGCACTGACTTTCTTGAGCCATCTCCATTGGGGAATCTTTGAGCTCAAACTGTAAGAAGAATATCCTCATTTTTTGAGATCATCCACATTAGCCCTACAAACTGAGACAGAATTATACTCTAATAAAACAGGTTTTTTAAATGATCTCATATGTATATTACTTTCATGCTGCTTTTACTTATTTGTTGAGCTTTGCTTCTTTTATAGAAATTTCATTGTGTCCTCAAACATTTTACTCTGTTTTAACAGTAAATTTTCCTAATATTTACTAAAGGATACCTTATATACCTAAACGATAAACAAAAAGGGTGCAGAGATCAGAAACAAGCAAATATGCAGAAATTTGGACTATGAGAGCCAGTGTGGCGTAGTAGTTTAAGTACTGGACTACAACCCTTGAGACCAGAGTTTGTTTACCCACTTGGCCATGGAAACCCCTTGGGTGACCTTGGGCGCATCACACACTCTCAGCATTCCTCAAGACAGGTTTATCTTAGGGTCTCCGTAAATCAGAAACTTGAAGGCATATAACAACAGCAATAACAATTTTGGATTATATGTCCTACCACTCCTTTGGGTTATTCTGTGAGTTGCAGGTTTCTTTCTGCCCTGCTAAATAAAACCAAAACCAAAACAACTTTCCATGTCCTTGGAAAATGTTATGATGCACAACCAGCATGAGATGTGTATGGCAATTTTCTAGCAATTCCCAGGACAAGCCAAAGCTCAAATAGGTTTCTTTTTCATTTTGAGATAAAAATGGAACAACAACAAAAAAGTTCCTCTTCCCTTTTTTTCTTATTTCTCTTATTTCTTATTTTTTTCTTATTGCCCATCAGTGAAATACCACATTTAGACTATAACTCTTAAGCAAAAATTTACTTTTCAGTATATAAGACCACCTCAGTAAATCACATTTCATTTTCCAAAGAATAGTTCTATTTAAGTGGCCATTCAAAACAGACCCCAGTAAGATTAGACCCTGTTTGATTCATATGGTTTGAATGTTAAAGTAGCAACATACCGAATAATATTTTTTCTTTGTTTTGTCAACACATTTTCCCTGAAGGCAGATCCTTCCTTTTCCACATGGTGTCCCTTCCACAGCAGGGAGTTTTTTGGTCAAACACACCATCTGACCTTGGCGAACAACCGCACACCACAGACGAGAGCACACATCCATTCCAGGACACACTGTGTATTCAGACCCAAATGCCAGCTTGCATTGACGAATGGCATCATATGTTTGTCCTGGAAGCTCCTCAGGGCCCAAGATCTGCTTTCGTGGTTGATCCAGTAAACAGTTACCTGAAAGCACAACCCAGTTTATAGTTTACATCCCTCTCAGATGCATGTGATGCCCCCAAGCTTGCAAACCAGATAAAGCGATCAAGATCTTGCTCCACATTTATTTACTCGATAGTTGCATTTTTTTGTTATGATACTCTACAACTCTGTGCAACTTACGCTAACACAATTTTTGCTTTTACAATATACTTTCCCTATACACTGCAATTCATGATCTCCTTATTTTGGAATAGTCCCAATGGAGAAAGCAGAGCTATAATTCACAGCTATAGTAGATGTTTTTGCCCTGCTATCTACATAATGGGTGTTCTGATTTGCAGCTTCACCTTCAAAGGACATGGAAACTAATTTTTTTTTCTTTTTCCATGTACCTGCAGGCACTCTGCAAGTTGGGTCTTCCATAATTATCAAAGAAACCTGGAGATGTTTCCAAATAAAGCTGTCATTTGAACTTCTTGAGGTAGACCACTTTTGAAAAGGTAAACTTCATTAATGAGAGCCAGAGAAAGCACGGCATAGAACTATAGCCAACAGAATTATTTTAGAACAGACTTGGGGTAGAAGGAATCTTTAAATCAAAACAAAACAAAATCATCAGAGAAAAAGCAACATTGATGACAACTCTTCAGACCTGGAAAGCAAGGAAAGCCTCTAGACCCAAGAGCAAACATTTTCTGTCTTTCAGAGATGTGACAGAACATGCCATACGTGGCATATAGAATGCTGCTATCTGTGATATCAAGCCCTGACCTAGTGCTCCCTTTCTTGAACAAAAAGGCCAAAGCATTCATAGATTTACCTTGAGAATCCTATTCCAGGAAAGAAGTGGAACCTGTTACAGTGTAAATGCAGTAGTGCTGTTGAGATTTCTAGCCATTCAGCTTCATCTACCACCCTCATTTCCATCCCTTCCCCTCAGCTGCATTCTGTGGCCACTAAACATATTCAGTTCTCAGTGGATTGTTTTGTTTTGTTTCAGGGAGTACAGGCATTCCCCCCAGAGGATTTTTGTTCTTACAGTTTTTTTTTCCTTTTGCTAGTTTTGCGTATCTCAAGCTCTACCCAAGCCTACTCAAACCTCCATTTTGACCCTGCATGGTGCCATTTGGGCTACAACAATAGCATTCACAGCCTTGAGAGAAGAAACAGAGTCACTCCCCAGTTCAATATAAGTAACTTGCTTCTGTGCAAAAACAGGAGAATATAACCAACTTGAACTCATTTTAGCCTTGTTTATAACCATTATAAGACTAAGTATCTTATAAGAACCTTGTGTGGGTGCTTGTGGTTTAGTGAAGCTTCATTTCTCTTGGGCCAAAATAGATTACCACAACCTGTCTTCCTCTGCAAACAATCTCAACTACCCCTAGATCACGCATGAAAGCAAGCAGGACATAGATTTCTCCCCAGCTTCATTACTTTAGAAAATATAACAGGAGTCCAAGCTGCAATATTTCAAATCTTACCTTTTAAATGAAAATCAGCAATTGCTCCTTTCCCGCAAGAGAGAAATCACTTACTATGATTATTTGCTTTCCCACCTCTTAATTAAAATGTAGCCAACACTTCTTTCAGCATCATTTATTTCTCTACTTAAGTTTTCCCTTTCCTCTTTATCTGTTCTCTGATGACCCTGACCATCTTTTACCATCATATATTTCTTCATTTCTACCCCTTATATGTTTCACTGTATTTTAAAAATGCAGTACTGTCTGCCTGCTACTTGACCTGAGATAAAAACGTTATCTTTCTTGAGCTATACTGCACTTAGGAACACGAACAAGGTAGGGAGACAAAACAGCTTGTGCCAGCAGAGCAACAGTGTTTACATAGGTGTATGTTTTTACAGAGATTAAACAGCCAACTATGCCAGGATAACACTTTGGCTAACAGTAGTGTAACACAATTGTGGTTCTGTGCAGTCCTAGAAGCAAAATAAACAGGAGAGCATAGAAATACTCACAATATCCTCAGAAATTCTATGGTTAGCTGGTACTCACACTGACACACATCAGCCATATACTTAGGGTACATCAACACGCGTTGGCAGTCATAACACCATGATGATGCCATATAATCCAATCTCTAACACATCACTCACATGCAGGTTGCCAGAAAGATTGTGGTACAACTGTCAAAGGCACCTATGGCTTAGTGGTTTGGAAGATTTCCAGACCTCCAGAAGACCTCCAGAGCTTTCCCAGAGGTTAGCTGTTTGAATCCCCATATAGACAACAACATACATCATGCAATGAACCTTTGATAATCAACTCCATTATCCCATAGCTGGGAGGGAGCAGGTGACCTCAGGAAAAAGACTTGAGTCCTGTTGCAAATGGGACAAGAAATTTGCAAGGAAGAATTGAAAATGTCAGAAGTGCAAAGCAAAGCTAACACTAGCAATGCAAGCACAGACGAAGATATATAATGACTTGGCTTGCAGCTCAGTAGGAGAGAACAATGCAATGGCAAACTTAGATTGTCAGCTGGAGCCCAAGTGAAAGGAAATAAAGTGGTGAGCACTTCATAATGAAAATGACATTCTGAGTGTCCCACTGTTAACAATAATTTCAATAGGAAAGTGGAGAGAGGGTGAGCCACAGCCGAAAACTCAGGCTATAGGACTACAGGAAAACGTTCTAACCACACAGTGCACATGACATGGATCTCTCTGGGGCGGAACTATGCTGTTAAAGTCACCTCTAGTTTGATCAGATTATTTTTCCTGCAACATTTACAGAATCACATAAAAATAACTGTTTTTTTGTAAGTTTTGTTTCTACTGTTCATAAACTGATTGCAATTTAAGTTACTTGCTGATAGCCCTAACAGCAAAAGGACACTCATCTTTTGTATCTGAAAAAACCAACAACCAACAAAAGTAAGTCCCCAGTACTTATTTCATGTCTCATTCTGTCTGAGAAAGACAGTATGGAGTAACACTGGCAATTGTGTTATGAATTGTATGTTATGAAACATACCCATGTTTCTGAATAGGCATAGAGGAGGGCAGTAATTGAAGTAACAGTCCGGGGGTTGCTACCATATCCTTTAAAGATGCCAGCCACAGATACAGGCGAAACATCAGGAGAAAATACTAATAGAACACAGCTTCACAACCTGGAAAACCCACAACAACCTATGGATTCTGGCCATGAAAGCCTTCAACTTTACAGTCCCGGGGTTGCCACTTATGTCTATGTTTCCAGATATAGGTGTCTTCCAAAAATACTGGAGGCTGTGATGAAAAGCCAAAGCCTCAAGTCCCTCTACGCCCTCTGAAAGCTCTAAAGAATTTCTTCTCTGTCAGAGAGAAGACAGCAACAAAGGCATGTAAACTGATCATACCTGAATACACACAGGAAGCATCTGGCAAGAGGGGGAAAAAGAGACACCTCAGTTTTACATAGTTTTACACCTCCTAAAGTGTAACTTCCAGTGAGTTAGAGAAGGTGCTAAGTATTGCCATCTGTGTGTACTATGCTAAAACGTGACAAGCTCAGGGCCCTTTTGGATTGCATGATTGATCTTCCCCATGCCAGCTGCACAACCTTCCTAGAACAGATCATAAAAATAGGGCACAATGAACATTTTTAAAAAAACTCTTCATCTCATTTGTCTGGGGAAATCTCTGTTGCTCCCCTTCCAGAGCAGTCTTACATGGGTACGCGTCAGCTAAACTTATTTTATTTGTTGTATAATGAACTTGCATCACTGTGGGCATTTGCCAGAAAAAACACTGCATTTCTGCTAATCTGTAAAAGTCATTTAATCAAAAAATGAAGTATCATGCCAAGATAAAGTATCATGCCTGGTCACAGAAATATTCTGACTCACTTGCTTAGCAAGTTGTCCATACTACAAGCTTTTCAAAAAAGTTAAAGGTATATTCCTTATCCATACGTAAATACTGAAGATGTAGGTTCCACTGTGCTCTGCTTCAAGCTTACAAGAAAAGGTGGCAATGTGCCTTTTGTTATTAAGACACTTGGACACAGAAAATAACTTACTGAATGGCCACCATTTCTGTGATGATATCATACTAGCACTACTCTTCTTTGCATATTCAAATATTGACCGAATATGGAACATACTGCCTCCTGGGTGGAAGGCGAAGCACCCCCCCATACCCCCTCCCTCACCCATTTGCATTTCTTTAAGGCGAAAATGGCAACTGGTGACAAAGTAATTTAAAAAGACCATTTCATCTAGGTGCAAATTAATAGTAAACAACTGAATTAACAGTTTAAGGATAAATGACTCCAAGCATTCTTTGTAAACCCTACATTACAAGAAATATGGTCATCAATACATTTCTTTATTAAAGTATTTTTAAATGGCCCTTAATTATTCTAGATATCAGGGTAGCGTACAGGAATATCATTATAATCATGTTCAGTATAACAGAGGCACTGAAACATGATCATAATGAAAGAAAAGACAGAAAATAACAGCAAACTAGCAAACCATATTGACCAAGTGAAATGCTTGGCTGCACGAACGGGTTTGAACTGGTGCCAAAAACTGCAATTATATTTTCATTTAAACTTCCAAAGGGAAGGTATTTCATAAATGGGGTACCACAGCAAAGGTTTCTCTGTCTTCTTGTTACATAATATAGCCAAGCAGTTTGGAGAAGACTATCTTTCCCAGATAATCATAAATCAAAGGCAGGCAAGCACTGGGAGAGAGTCTCCTGAAAAAATCAAAACCATGATATTTACACTTTAAAGATAAGCATGAGCATCTTGAGTCGGGCTCTGAAAGTTGCCAGTGCAGCCCCTCCAGAATCACTTGCCATTTCCGCACTACACTCTTATAGCACAATTTCAACATCCCATGGAATCCTGGGGTTTGCCTGGCTGGCACCTCCCTAACCTGCAAACCCCAGGATTCCCTACAATGTTGAAAGTCGAATAATCATGCTATAAGAGTAGAGTGCGGAAATGGCCACTGTAATATGATTCCCTCCTTCCAAAATTACCATCCTGTCCATCACATCCTGTGCTAACTACTTCTTCCAAGCTGACTAGGAGGATTGGGTGACCATGTACTTCTCTGACTGGATTACTATAAATTATTTTATGTGGTGCTGCTTTTGAAGTATGTGGCCACCCAACTTCCTAGCCAGGGTGAACCAGCTGTATTTGGTAAAAGGTACTCTACTTATTAAGGTTGCCTGAGCTTCAAATGAGAGAACTAGATCAAGAGTATGTCCAAACAATCCACCTGATCTTTCAAATGGAATGCACTTGTAGCTAAAAGAGAGTGAACCCCAATTTCAAAGTATGAGAGCCACCCACTCAGATCCTTCAGCTTCTGAGGATTTAGCCTCCATTTACTAGCTCACACCTAGTTGATAAATGATACCAAACGTAGAGTAGACTCTTGTAACTCAAATGCTGCAGACTGGACACAGCCTACAATGCTTACTTTCTGCAATCAGTGCTGCTGGTAGGAGTGAAACTGCCATTGTTACTGTGTTTCAAGCACCCAAACCACGGAGTAAAACTTGCCCAGATAGACTTATACAAAGCTATAGCTTATGAGAGCACTTGAAGAACATATGTATGTGTTCATGTTTGTGTGTAAGTGAAAGGTAAACTGTGTAAGAACTGTTGGGGGCATATGCCTGACACCCAGCCCAATGTCCCCATATGCTCTGGCCCTACCTTTTCTATCCCTAACTTTTCCATATCAAGTCAGAAAGCCTAAAGCAGCGGTTCCCAAATTTTGGTCCTCCAGCTGTCTTGGACTTTGACTCTCAGCCAGCTTGGCCAACAATCAGGAATTCTGCGAGCTGACATGCATAACATCTGGAAGACCAAAGTTATGCCAAACACTGATCTAAGAGAAACTGAATGTAAGTTTGTAAAATGTAAAATCCTCCACAGAGACGGGGAGCACTCATTACACAGACAGTCCCAAGTATATTCAGCCAAAGTCACTTAGAAGCCTTCTTTAGAACTTCCAGCTCGAGGCAGTAGGGAGACAGGGATAAAAAAAAGTACGACTTGTATCCCTGGGTACATTAAATAATGAAGGTTGAGAGCATGGAGTTGGATACAGTAGGGTGGGCTTGCATGAGTCACTCTGCTGCCATCTTCACATGTTGCTAGCAAATACTTGCAAGGCTTATATATGAAAAATTACATATGCCTACATGTGAAATGTACATTTGATGATCATATTCTCACAAAAACAGTTTCTGTGGTGGATTAAAAAAAATGAGAAAGCAACATAATCATAGTTTAAACTAAAGAAAGAGTCAGGCTGCTTAAGTCTTTGTTTTCACCTTACAAGATCCCTGTCATATATAACAATTTCAAAAATCCAAAGAGTTTATTCATCAGAATCTTATTCTTTTTCACATTTTTTAGCGATGTACATGCAAAATCTCCAGGCAATACATATGGAGTGCAAAATGTCCAACTTCACACTTGGTTTCTGTTAAGTAAAGATTAAATTTGAGACCTGACTTCTTTTTTCCAAAAACATCTTGTCCCAGCTCTTGGACAAACACTTTTAGAAATTATACACAAGCTTTCTTATTGCTTTTCAGTTCCAATTAATGAGTTAAAATAGTATTTTTGGTAGCTTAGCAAGCGACCCTCTACATTTACTCACCACATTGTTTATTCTAACAATAAACAGAAAAATAAATCAACTATTTTGCAATTTGGCATTTGCTACACCTGCAGACTGAGAAATGCTTAAGGTGACCTATGTCAAGGCAGAAGGCACTGCCCAGACGACAGCTGGTGACCACAAGTAATCATAAAGACTGTGTTTGAGAAACAGTCTATTAACTGCAAATAGATTTGCTCAAGATCATGGTCTACAGAGCTACTTCAGGAACAAGTGGGAGCTTGCCTCTTGCTATGGACATTTCAACTGTATTACTCAGGCAAGCAAGTTTTCAGTTGCAATGTATGGCACTTGAATTTTCTTGTATTATAATATATTTTCTCATATTATAGGCACTATACAGGAGGACACTTAAACTTCTTAAATTAAACTGAAGAGTTGATTCCTACTTCCCTGACCAGTCCTTTATGCTCCATTGCTTAGGTGTGGGGGAGAGTTCAAGATAATAGGCCTCAGCACCTGCTTCCAGTTTCCATCTAGGCAACACTGGAATAGAGAACTAGTATGGTGTTGTGGTTTGAGTGTTGGACTGTGACTCTGGAGATCAGGGTTCACATTCCTGGTTGTCCCATGGAAACTCAGTGGGTGATGTTGGGCAAGTCAGACCCCCTCAGCTTCAGAGGAGGCAAAGCCCCCTCTAGACAAATCTCTCCAAAGAAATCCTGTGATAAGTTTGCTTTAGGTAGTTGTTTATGACTTGAAAGTGCACACAACAACAACATTGGAATGTTGTAAAACTGTTGTGCAAGGAGCTCCTTATACAAAGCCAGAAAAAATATCTGTACTACCCTTCCACCATGAAGCCACCAATAGGATTCTGGTCCAAACACCTTTCTTTTAGAAGTTCAAAAATATCAACAAATAACTTTTGGGGAGGGATGAAGAAGAAGAACTGCAACTCAAGAATCCTACTGTAGAAAACCACATTAGCCACACTGACATGACAGCAAATAGAAGACTTGTGATAGGGATTTCATGATCTTCCAGAAGCCACGCCACATACTTCCCATCCTCCCAAGCCTTGTGCTGTTTGTACATAAGACAACTGTCCTTTGACTCAGTTCCCTACCACCAAAGCACCCCCTTGTGTGCTCCTGGTTAAAGGGACACAAGGACATCTGCACAATTGTAAACCTTATTCTCTTGTTAGACTTCATAATCTCTTGATAGACTATTATTTGCTCCTGGATTATTGTCAGCTGGGGGGTGACAGGGGGCAGTTGTCCTGGACTCCCCAACAATTCTGGTGTGGGAAAATGACTCCTCATTGATACTCACAGGCCCTTTCCACAGCTTACCTTTGTCCAGCGATGGGGCGGGGGGATCATGTGAGCAGCCTCTTGTGAGAGACTCTCATGTCCCTGCTGCTTCAGCTCTGCAGAAGCTGCCTGCTGGCCGACAGGCAGCGTGAGGGCTCTGCCTCTTCCTTCTGCAGTGCAGCCAGGTATTTTCCCAGGCTGCGCTGGGGGAGGAAGCGCGAGGGCCACATCTCCAGAGCTCAGCACGCAAGGTAAGTGTGCATAGGGCCCCAGAGCAATGCGCGATCGTGCACCATTTTCGGCGACAAGCCCCCGCAGCATTGCACGATTGCAAGGACATCATCTGAAATGCTCCTCGCAATTGCATGATGCTCCAGAGGCCCTTTCACATGGCAAATGCCATGTGAAAGGGGCTGCAGTTTTATATTTTGTTATAAGACTTATCTTGGTGGTGTACCTTGATACCAGCAGGGGAGAGAAAACTTTAATCTGTGGGAATGTTTGAATCTGGATTAAAAGCTTCCCAGTCCTCTGATCCTTTCCCAGTATGTTCCGACATCTGCTTGTTTCTTTCTCTTCTGCCATTCTAACTACACTGTCTTAGCACTTATTTGTTCTTGAATTACAGTGTATAGCAAGGTTGCCATGCCATTATCAGTTCCTCTTGGTGGCTATGTTTTGGAGCTACACTAGCATTATAAATATAAATCCCCTTTCTGTTTTTCTTTTGCTGGAAGGCAAATGTCTTTTTATTCTGGCAGGCTTTTGGCAACCAACCAGTTGCCAAGTAAGGCGCTTTCTACTGGTGCTATGCTTTCATTATCGCTGTGTTTTAAACTGTGTCTTTAATTTAACCATGTTTTCATATCTGAACTTCTTCTGTGTTCTAAATATCTGTTTGTCTGTATGTCTGTCTTACTGTGAGCTGCTTTGAGACCATTTTTGGAAGAATAACAGGATATAAATCAAATATATAAAGAAGAGATTTCATACATATCTTATCTGTGTCCAGCTGGTGTAACTTGGTTAGGATAACTGAACTGTGGTATGTTTAAGCCAACACTAAACCAACATAGATATATATGGGGGAAAAACAGCCATAGCTGTTCAATAATTGCTTAACAAAAGAGCAGAAAGTTGAGGTAATTATCTCTGCCGGATAATCCAATATCATACAACACTAAAAACCATCCCACACAATATTGCTTTTTACAAGTTCAGCATGCATACAGTATGTTTCTCACTCATTTCAGTTGCCATAACAACTGGATCTAGTCATTCAGTTAGGTCATATTTATGTCAGCATTCTGGAATTTGAAATGACTGTTTAAGAGCTGCTGGTGCTTTAAGATTACAGCAGAAAAAATTCAAGAGCATTTTGTTTTTGTTCAGGAGAGCTCAATACAGAATACTAAAATACTAATATCAATTAAATAAATTAAATGATAGCTCTTTGATGCTGTCTGTTAGACACCCTGGTTTGACATCTCCACTTCAGCATCAAGTGTGTTGGGTAGCCTTGGTAAGTTACTCAGCTCACTTTCAGTCTTCATCTGTTAGCTGGCAAAACAGGCCAAGATCCAATAGAAAAGCCATGTGGTGTAAGGTTATACGAACATAGCTAGATGTACACATGGAGCACTATCAGTAAAACAAACACTGTGCAAACAGTCATGCAACTCAGATCATGCCAAGTGCACACCACTACATGCAATGGCCAACAGGACCTTGGTCAAAGCATCTGGCGGGGGGGACACATTTATGCAACATTTTAACAGTGCAATGTGCAACCACTGGTGCAATAGTTATGTTAGAAAATTCCATTTGTGCAGCCATAATCAGGATACCATTCTTGCGTATGATCCTAAAAAGTGAAACTGCTCAGGTAAAGGTAACACTGATATATGTCACCAATAGGATTCTAGCCATAGTTGCCTAACTCACAGTGTCACAGGATTGTTACTACAGTAAATTTGATTTAGATTGTAAACCACCCTTATTATTTACATATAATCTGTTACTGCTTCTATTATTACCTGCTACTATTGCTAAGGGTCTGGAGGTTTATGGAGATTCAGCTCTTATTTACAGCATTGGTTCCAGAGATTAATTGTACTTTGAGCCTAACAGGTGAACTCTGGGTTGCCACAGGATATTATTCTGTTCTCAGCATTGCTTACCATCTGTATCAGAGACAGGCAGAGTACGTTCCCAGATCCTCCCCTACAGACTCTATCCTCCAGCCGAAACCTGGTTCATGCTATTTGTCTTATTCCTGACTAGATAGCAGACAAAGACTATTAAGCGCAAAAAAGTTTTGCATTTAGTACACTGGGAGTCTGATAACACAGTGGTTCCCATACCAATCATACCAGCATAAAGAATAAATCAAAGTAACTCCAATTCTTACTAGAATACCATGCATCAGTTTTCTATTTAAAAATAAAGCCTTAAAACACTTTTTAAAAAGCACCTAGAAATATACACAATTCAGGAAGAGATCAGTGCCAAGATCGCTATACATACCGTGGCCATCATCCAGAAATTCTGTTATTGTTGCTGATGTACATTTGGACCATGGTTTGGAAGCATCAATGCTCGTTAAGATGGAAGACATAAGTCTCTTGTCTTCCATGGAACCAAAGTTCTCTTCACAGAATTTGGAATCGTCATGGGAAAGTCCAAGGAGATGTCCTAGAAGAAAGAAACAGCAAAGGACAAAATTTTACCACTTAAAACTTATATTCAAAGACCAATGTCACATCTCAAGTTAGATTTGGAAATAAAAATATCTTCCCATCTATTTAGATTGTTTCATTCATTCATTCATTTCCCACCTTTGTCCCAGTTTGGGATTCAAAGTAGCTTGCAACATATAAAATAAATATAATTAAAAATTAATGGAATACAAAAGTTAAAATGCCATGAAAGCATCATAAAATTAAAACCAGTTAAAACAAATTAAAATCACCACCACAAATAAAAGTCTAGCACATTATACAAGGCTTGTTTCTCCTGAAAAATCTGTCATCAACTAATGTGAACACAACAAACTCTCCCTGGATCCAGAGATTTATATCAGCTATTGCACATTCACAATTACCCCTGTCTGGGGCAAAGTGGAAAACAAGTGACCCTGTTTCTTTACTCTCTTTCAGCAAGTTTTAACATCATTGGCCACTGTTCTTCCTGAAGGACCCTGACAAATTTTAGAATACTCTTTTATGGAGGTTTAGCTCTTATTTACAGCATTCATTCCAGAGATTAAGTATGCTTTGCACCTAACAGTTGAACTGTGGGGTGCCACAGGGCACTGTTTTGTCCTCAGCATTGCTTAACATCTGTATAGAGTGGGTTGGTGTGCTCCCAGACCCTCCTCCACACACTCTCTCCTCTAGCTCAAACCTTATTTTTCTGGCAAAAAGGTGAATTGCTGCTTCTGGAAGTTTCTAGAAGCTGTATAACCACTTTATAGACAGGCTGTGTATCTCCCTAACACCATTTAGCATATCTAAACATCCACTTTTGTTTCTCAAAAACGTAAGTAGACTTATGACCATTCCTAGGTTTATTTTTCCCCCCCATTTTGGGACATTTCTGAAAAGCTGTATAGCCCTTCCAAGGGTTCTGGGACAGAAAACTGGCCTCAGACCCACCAAAGTTCTATATGAAGCCACTGGAAAAAGTCAACAGGAAATATGGGGCTGAGTGACATCTGTATGCTCCATGTCCCTGCTATGCTCCCCAAGAGACTTAGTATTTTCCATAACAGGAGATTATGTTTAGCCCTTAGTTTGTTACACCAATAACTTCTTAACATGACTGTTCTCTCTCTACTGTGACATAAGGATAAACAGCTGTCAGAGTGGGATACACTGGCTAGTATCCTATTGGTGACACACACAGGCATAAGTTGTACCACACATGCAGAGTAACTTGTTTTTTTGGACAATGTGGAATGGATGCATCTAGCTGATGGTGGTGAGAGTGGAGTTTCACTATGGAACTGTTCCATAAGCACAGTAACGCACTCAGAATATTTCACAATGAGGCTACAGTCATGCTTATTCATTCTTTCTCATATATTGCTATGGTGGTATTCAGTCTAGGGATTGCATAGTACTAGCACTGTCACTCAGCTGGCAGATATTTACCCTACACTGAGATGCAGGATCCTGACTACTGTACTATCTTCAAATATGTGAAGTGTGGCTGCTGAGATCCTAACGTATGTCCAAAACCACAATGCATCTTTACAGATTCTTGAGGAAGAAGGAAGAGGAGGAGGAAGCAGTATCTCTCTTCCTCGTACTATTCATTGCTCGTTTCATACTGTATCAGCTGCACTGGTTAGGGAACGACCTAAGCAGACATGCTAAAACACAGATACTTTCAGATTGCTGTGGTTCCATATATGCCAAGAGACTGACAGCAATTTTAACACAGAGGGCTTTGTATCACCTTTTCCCTCTGTCAGTGCCAAGAGTTTTTGAAAGACCAACCTGAAACAAAGAATGTCTTTAGGGAACATGAAGATGGCACTGGCTCTGCTGTCTTCACATCCGATATTATCACAGAGAATGTCTCAAACTCATGGAAAATGAGGCACCCATACATTTTTGGTGTTCTAAGGTACGCTGGGCAGACTACACTCAACACTTCATTGAAATCTCAGGTACTGAGCTCATATTATATCTGCTGCCAACTGTCACTGAGCTTATTCTGACTAATCAAATCATATCTTACAGACATCCAATGTGCTCTCTCTATAGCAGTGGTGGACAGCTGTGAAGAGCAGGGTGTCTGTGTGGTTTTCACCCCTGCATGCTCCCAGTACATTAAACTCCTCACCCCACATCAGCTTATGAGATGCCAAAAACTAAATCAGATGGCACTTCTAGTTTCCAGTGGGGACTATTTTCTCTGGTTTCAGGAGGAAATGTTTTGCAGGTATCTGTGACTCTTCTAGAAGTAATAGTAGTAACAGTGTGTCTTCAAGTCATTCTTGACTCATGACAATCCTAAGGTGAATCTTTCATGGGGTGTTCTTGGAATCTGCCCTTGTGTCCCACTGAAGTTAAGAGAGTGTGACTTCCTAGGCATCACCCAGTGATTTTCCACAGTTGAGTATGGATTTGAACTGTTGTCTCCAGAGTCCTAGTCTAACACCTAAACCACTACACCATGCTAGCTTCCAGAAGTAGACTATGAAAATTTATGGGTGATTCTTCCCAATCTTGGGGGATATGTGTGGGCTCTGTGAAATCCAGAATTGTCAAAAAGGAAGTGGTGCATGTAGTTTATGGGCTGCAGTTTTCCTGCTTTTACTTTACAGCAATAGCAATAGCAGTTACATTTCTATACTGCTTATCAGTGCAAAGCACTCCCTATGCAGGTTACAATGTGTTTTAACTAATTGCCCCCAACAAGCTGGGTACTCATTTTACCAGCCTACAGGAAGGATGGAAGGCTGAGTCAACCAACAGCTCTGCAGGATCGAACTCACAATGCTGTGGCTGCAGTACCAGCATTTAACCATTGCACCACCAGGGCTCCTTTACCAAATGGGAGGGCAACAACCCAAATGAAAGCATCATGCATATGTATATTGAGCAAAAACTAAGCACTGAAACAATGCATAGGGTATAAATGTGGAATCATATCCTTGATTTACAAGTTTTCAAAATGACTACTGCTGTGCCACAATCAAAATGCTTTTCTGTATATTGTGAGAGATTTAGATTGTAAACTTTGGATCAGTACCAAGAGGGAGAAGTGTGGATGAGAACAAATTATTTGCAGTTAAAACACAGTAAGTTAAGGCTCTCGGTATAGGTGTTTCTGAAAAGGAATTGCCTTCCTCAGAAACTTCAGAAAAAACATTAAAGAGCAAAGCTAGTGAATTAAGGAACCAACTTTAGCCCAACTTTAGTGCCCAAGTCCATAGTTAGGCAGATGGCCTGCTTCCGACTGTGTAACAGTCTCACACAGAGCACAGTCTGAGTGTGCTGAGTGATTCCACAGTCTGAGAATATTCAATTTAAATCTGTGACTGGAGAGTGTCGGTGACAAGTTGTGTGTAAGGTCAGGTACAACTGGTCACATGCATCTGTTACAGTACTGAGATACTCCTGCCACAGTAGTCCAGGCTCTGACAGCTTCCATTGGACTACTACAATGCACTATACTTGGGGATTCCCTTGAAGACCATCTGGATGCTGCAGTTGGAGCAGCACGCTCTTGCCCTAGTGTTGACAAGAACAGCAAGAAATGAGTATTCCAGCTGTTCTGAAATGTCTGCACAGGGTGCCAGTCAGTTACAGGGTCTAATTCAAATCCTATATAGCTCAGAACCTAAGCACCTAGATTTCCTTAAATCTCAAATTAGAATTTAAGTTCAGCCAAGAAGGCTCAGGTAATGTAGCCCTTGGGACTACAACACGTGGCACCAACCTTCTTGATGGTATCAACCCAGCTCTGAAGCTTCCTTCTATCACAGATTCAGTTACCTTGCATAGTCTTCTCACTTCTTTTCACTTTGAGAAATATCAGTTTTCCCCAGTTCATTTTCTAAATTTTCTTTACCTTTTTTTAAAGTAAATGGAAACACACCACAAGTTTCAGTTCGGCACTAGTTAAAAGGAAGCAATCAGCTTGAGCATGCTGCATTAATGCAATACAGCTTTGAATTCTATATATTTTAGTTCTTTGCAAAATATTTCAACTTTGATGTGTAGTAATGATCCAGGATTATAAAGAAAAACAGGAATGTAACATTACTCAGCCAGCACCTAATAGACCAGTGATTAAATGAACCACATTTGGAGCATGGTTACAGAGCCTGCAAAATTCTTGTTGATTTTCCATTAGCTAAATCAAAACTATATGTTAAGAATTTTACACTCTTAGTTTGCAACTTTATTTGTGCTTATTTCTCTAAGTGAAGCACTAGAGCTCTCTGGCTGAGAATTCTGTATACTCCTTGCTCAACTACAAATCCCAGGATCCCATAGAGTAGAACCATGACAGTTAAAGTGGAATCACAGCACTATAAAAGTATAGTGTGAAAGGGCCCTAAAATCCATGAAATCTCATGTTAAAATAAATCAGTCTTAAAAAAGCTACTAGATTCCTTGCCCCTTTCCTTTTTATAATTTCACTTGCTAGGTTAAAAATCACGGACCACTCAATGATGCTATTCTATTTTTTTTTCTTGCACCTACTAAGGTTAATCCAATTACAAAACGTCAGCTCTAGAGCAGCAGATGGAATATAACATCCACAAACATTTCCCCCAGCTGTAAATCCTTTCATTTGCCTGTCATTCAGCCCGACAAAAAGCTCAAGGATGCTTGAAAAGTTGCTCACAACCTTGTGACTTTTTGTTTGGTCCTAATAAAGGTACTACCTTATGGTAGTGTTAGACTGAAAGAAAAAAAGGATAAAAGCAAAAAAAAGCAAAAGTTTCCTAGTAAAGACAGTCTACGTGAGAACTGGTCTGTGGGCTGTCTGAAATCTGACATAATAGGGCCAAAGGAACTGGGTAGGTCTAGCTAGGAAAACAGACAATTAAGAGATGACATGATCACTATATTTGAATCTTTGAAGGGATCAAATAAACGATGGACCAAAATTTGGTCTCAGTTGCTCCAGTGGATAAGAAATAAATCAGCAAGTTCAAACAACAAGAGGATTTACATATTAGAAGGAACTTGCTGATAGTATGTACTCAACTGACAGTGGAATAGACTGCTTTTAACTCCTCTATGCTACAGGTGTTGAAGCAAAGGTGAGATGGACATGCATTAGAAATGCTGTAACACCAGATCTCCTGCTTCCGTCAAGAATGAGTCTAAGTTACCTTGAGTTTCTTGCAGCTCTATAATTTCATTTGTTTTGTTATGTGTTTTCAAGTTGATTCTGACTTACAGTGACCTTTTCCCAGGGTTTTCTTTGAAAGATTTATTAAGGGCAGTTTGCCATTGCTTTCTTCTAAGGTGGAGAGAGTGTGACTTCCCAAGGTCACCCAGTGGGTTTCCAATGGCTGAGTGGAAATTCAAGCCTTGGTCTTCTGACGTTCTAGTCCAATACACAAACCACTACACCACAGTGGGTCCTTCCTATGACTCTATGAGGGTTTTTTTTAAATCTCTTAATGATACTTTTTTAGTATTGATATTTCTAGCTAAGTGAAAATGACATATAATTTTACCAGTGAGGCAATGTTTATCTGGCAGTAACGTTTAAAGTGGTTTTAAAAAGGCAGATCAGAGGAAATGTCAGCTTTCCCCAGCGCATTCCTTTCAAAAAGTAGCTAGTTCTTCCCTACATCCTCAACTATGTTAAGAGGATGGAAATGGTGAATAACTGCTCTATTAATCCCTCCTTGTTTAGAGTTCAAGAAAATGTAAATGATAATTTTATGGAAGTATGAAAAGAAATGACAGAGCAAAACACAATTTTTAGCCCAAGGAATGTTTAATTCCCTTGAAAGGTGCTGAGTACTCAAGAACACCAACTGCCGCATTGGAATTTCTCCTTATTCTAGGCTATAGGAATATGTCTAAATATACTTTTATTTTTGGGCTTTTATTTGGGAATTACTTGGGACTTCTATTTGGTAAATCAATTCAGCAAGCATTCGGGGACAACTGCTAATGCTCTAACAGGACCCACCAATGATGTTTGGCCAGGGACCATTTAAAAAAAACTGCTGCCACTTTGAACTTCTCTGGATACCTAGATCTATGCGACCTTGGCAATGCATTGTCCTGGGGCACTACGAGGTATTAAACTGGTGCAGAGGTGGATGGTGGTTTCCTTGTAAATGGGAATCTACTGAAGTTTAGTCTGAATTTTAAGGGTGTCTGAATTTTAAGGATTCAGTACCTTGGACAGCTCCTTTAAGGTGTGGACTACAACCCACCAGTTCACTGACATAAGCAACAAGCTGCCACTGAACTGGTAGCAAGATTCAGCTCTCTGGTGCTATATGGAATGTTCCTGCCCTACCACAAGGACAGCCTGCCAGGTCTCATCAATGGAAGAGATAGTCCACTAAAGACTACTTAGCCTTAGACATGATGTTGGCCCTAATTCTGTTCAACGTCTTCCGAGTTTCTTTTTTTATTGACTCCAAGTGCTCTACAAGAAGAGTTCTCCTAAGGCAGGGGAAGGAAGTTGCCATCCTGTAAAGGCTTCCCATTCTGATCCTTTCCCTCCCGCACCATCCTGCATGTCTCTCTCTCAGTGCAACTCCTGTTGTCCCAGTGGGATGGGGCAATTACTATCTCCAGTCATCGATGAGAGAAATGCTGTTTTTAATGCTGCTTTTATCTGTTTGTAACTTTTGTTTTAGCTTAAATTTCTATTTAGTTTAGATCCCCAGCTGGGAGAAAGGCAGGATATAAATTAAATTAAATTAAATTAAACTAAATTAAATTAAATTAAAAAATCCTGAGCATTCCCCCTTCCCCTTGACTTGGGAAGATATATGACATGTATATACAAGAATTCCACTGTTTTCTCCAATTACTGACTGAGAATAACCATGGGTCCATCCTTTTACATTGCTTAAAATTGGGTTGGTGAGAAGAAGACTTTGGGAAATTCCTGTTAACCCTCATCAGTGTGGTTAATCCTTTTCTCCATGTAGGGATACAGCATGGAAGGGGAATCTGGAAGTATGTGTATGTAGAGGTGAGTGTGTGTCAGGGACAAAACGAGAATTTTTTAATCTTCCAACTGGGGTCAAATCTGGAGTTCCTGACCCCTTGAAAAACCTGGGCAGGAACAAGAATGGCATGTTGAAAGTTACCGCACTTTGCAAGGAACTTTTTTTTGGTTCCTGGCACAACAAAAACGTTTTGTTGTGAAAGTTTTTTTTAAAAAATGCACAGTAATTTGAGAAATTTTGCAACTTTGCTACAAAAATGTAAACTCACAATATTTTTACTACAAAGAAAACTTCACTGGTAGCAAGGCTGCTGGATCATATGAGCATTTTACTTCCCTTTTATATCAGAGACTGTGCTCCACTATGGGCCACTCTACACTCAAGTTCAGTTGATGGAGGTCTCTGAGCAGCTAAATTGGATTGTACTGAGATACTGTATTGTCTGCTTCCTAGCTTACAAGAGTCTTTTCCCATGAGAGGAAAATGACTGTCTAGAGATTATACAAGAGCACTTATTATTTGTTGTTGTTGTTGTTTAAAAAAGTATACACTCTATATACAAGCTAATTATTAAAGTATTTCACTTTCCTTGACCCATGATATCTAATACCCAGAAGCAATGCAATTCCATGGTATATTCCATATACACTGGTATAATTAAAGTCATACAGATATGTTTGAAGAAGAATATCGCTGTGCATGCTATTCCTTGTTTGAATTCACATTTTTATTAGAATATGACAATCAGATTAGTGGACACAAAGAGCAACACATTCTTGAGTAAGAAGAATGTTGCAGGGCTTGTGATACATTTATTCAGGAAAGTCAAAGTTTGCATGAAGCATCTGTTTTGCAGTGTGGCCATGCCTTTCCCTCAATTTCCAGCTGGAATAACTGAGGTGGAAGGAAGTCAGATTACTTGTCCAAGCTGAGTCAGCAACTAACACGTGATCCTCCTGACACTCAGGTCTACGCAGTAACTCATTTACTGAGATACATATAGGAACTCATTTATTTGGAAGGCATGCTGTCGTACTGCAAGCTACAGACCAAAGAATAATTTTCACTGTAGATGTATCTTTATAATCATTTACAGCCGAATGGAAAAATGTGGCCCTCTAGAGATTTCAAGATATTTTCAATCCCATCAGCCCTAGTTACCATAGCCAATGACAAGGAGTGCCGGGAGTTATAGTAGTCCAACAAGTTCTGGAGGGTAGCTTACCTTCCTACCTCTACTTTATGCTTTTGGACATGAACATTCAAACTGCCAGCCTATGGCCTTAAGGATAATTAGAACTGGTTTCAAAATCTGAAATCCCTGTGCAGCTTTCCAGGTCCTAGTACCCAGGCAGAGCCCATCAGCAACCCCTTTTCATTTTTTTTTTTTAACAGTCACACACTTCAATCAGCACCTGACAAATGGATCTAACAGCTATTTAACTTCCAGCTACAGGCAATGTGGGCAATTAAAATGTTTTCCCTTTTTAGCAACTCATCTCTGCTTAGGCTCCTACAATGTCTTTTAAGGGCATTGGTGGGGCCACCAGAGGACATTTTCTCTTGCCTACATCCTTCTAAACTTGGAACTTGCCCTGAGGAAAATGATTTGCATAGGTTGTTGTGGGTTTTTTGGGCTTTTCGGGCTATGAACCCATGGATTCCGGCTGTGAAAGCCTTTGACTTTACAATGATTTGCATAGATTCACTGTCTAAAGGCAGTGAATCTGGAACCTGGAACAACAGGGCACACAAAAAGTCATGCTAGGATCCTGAATTGTTCTTCCCCCAGTTGACTATGAAGACAATTGCCACATCAGAAGATTCTTCCCCTCACCCCAGTTCTATTATTTGATTAGTACAGAGCTCCCTTTTCAAAGTAAAATTTCAAGAATCTAGCTTCTGAAATTTCAACATTCCATGCTGCTTCAGCCCTAGCTGCTGCTGGCAGCCCCCCCTCCCCGCTCCAAAAAAAGCCTGCACAGATTGAGAGTCCTACTCAGCCCTTTCAATTTTTTTTTTAATTATTTTTTGGTTAAAGTTGTGATGCCAAGTATAGAAGTCGAGCCTAGCTGAATCCTTGCTGCCTTCCTGAGGGCTGGGAGACTGATATTTGGCCGTGGCTCATAAAGTTTCAAGCACTGCCGCTGTGTAGCTTTTGAAAACATGACCTCTCTTAATCTAATCATTCACACAGAGATCAGCGCAACTGTAGAATATCTCTAACTGCAGCCAAATTCCCATAGAGTTGCTGTTGTGTCTGAGGCACTTCCCTGGTCTCTGGCAGAATTGTTCATTTTTATTTTAACATGCCCGCATAGCCTTTAAGCTGAACTTCATATTACTGCAAGACCAGATCCTTATTTCAAAATAAAATAAAATAAAAAAATTTCAAATTCTGAAGCATTGAAGTCTGCATAGCACCTCATTAGCATTGAAATATTCTGTTACTCTTAGCTGAATGCAAGGCCAACCCTATTAGGCAGAATGAAGTGGCTACCTCAAGTGGCCCATTTAGGGCATCATTAAAAGGCAGAAAATTGATAGATATTTTCAGTTATTATTGCATTTTTATTGCCACAGATGAGGAGAGCTGTTTATAGGTGCTTTTCTGCCACATATCCAAAGATAACTCAACTGGCTTTGGGTATTATAACCATGAGAAGGAGAGGGTGCCATCTGGTATTCTGCCTCAGGCAGCAAAATATCCTGGGCCAGTCCTGGTGGGACATGTTTACTCTTCTCCTTATAAGCCAACTGCAGAACAGCCCAGTATTTTGGGGGGTGAAGTAGGGATAAAGAAGCCATCACATGTTTAGCATGTGAGAGTTACTTGCTCTTCCAAGTTAATGAAAAGATGTTTATGCAAGCAAAGAGGCTGCAGTGATCATGTAAACTAGCAGTTACTAGCAACCTTTTGCACAGTTCATGTCCCCAGCCTCAGCTCAGTAAGAGTTGCTGTCTCTGCCCTATCACTCACCTCTCCGCAAGGCTTAATGCTGAGTGCTCATCTTTTTTTCCTTGCAGTGGCAAGCATGTTTACAAGGGCTTAGTGCAAATGCTGTGTTAGCACCAGATATTTCAATGAGGAACAGTACAAAAAAAAGTAACAATGCAAATGCACTAAGTATTTTCTTCCCACAGATGTCAGCAAAGCAGCTGTGGGTTAATTATAGTCTTTGATGGATTGTTTTTTTTTAAAAAAAGAAACCACAGAGCCCAATTCAGACACCTGGATACTTGCCCAAACTTTATCTGTCCCAGGAGAAGGCAAAGATGAAAGCTAGACATCCTTCACAATTGTTTCTTTTGCTTGCAAGACTCCAAAAGATTTGCTCCTGTCTAGCCTAGAGTTTGCTCTTAACTAAGCTAACCTGACAAGCCTTTAACACAAAAGGCTCCCTATTCAGCAGTGGTACATCCAAAAAAAAGAAAAAAGAAAAGTGACTATCAGGTTTGTGTTTTCCTGGCAAAGAAAATATTCACACCCACCCACACCCACAGAGATGGTATCCTGTAAGATTAAAATAATAAGGTGCCATACACAAAGCTGTGTGCACTTCAAGAACAGTGTGCTGGTATCAGAGTAATCTCCATATATAGATAACTGAATTACAAAATGTAAAGGCTGAACTTCAGTGCACCTGTTACAGAGAGTGCTCACTACATTCTGTGCATAAAAACAATAACCCACAGCAACAAAATCAGGCAAACAGCAAGTGAGGCCAGAAACAAAATGTCGCTCAGGGTATTCTGTTCCATTCTATTGTCTCCCCACCTGGTTTCCAATTCCCCTCTTTCAACTGTCAAGGTATATTCTCACCATATGCTCATATCAATTTGTTACCATTTTAACTATCATGAAATTCTTATAGTTTACCGGGGTACTTAAAATTCTTTGATATAAAGCTCTATTGCACTCCCTTGAACTATAGTTCCCAAAGTGTTGATGTTATTATTGATATTACATTTATATTCCACCTTTCTCTGATACTGGTTACCCTAACTGAATACTGAGTTTTTCACAGAGAACCTTGGGAGCTGTTTTTCAGGGATGTGGACTTGGAATTTATAGCAGACAATTCTAAACACCTTGCTAAACTATGACTCCTTAGGGCAATGGTATCACAGTCAAAATGGTATGAAACCTGTAAAATTCTGAGGAAATGGTGCCATTTTGTTTATAAGTGACTGTCAGCTGGAGAACTGAAATTACTGTTATTATATATGATATTCTTGAGCAAAGAGTTATCCTACTTGGTTCTGTTTTCCACTCTCAGTCTTCACACTTGGACCAAAATGGGAAAGTTCTTTTAAAGAACTGCATTTTTCTCTGATAATTCTGCTCTTTCATCTCTGTTATATCACCCTTCCCATTATGCTGAACACCAATCTGTCTGTGTGAATGCAGCTCTTCATGGTCTAATGTTAGAAATATAAAATTGTGTTATCCCCTAATAACAACTGTTCACCCTCCAGATTCTATTATTTTGACCCAAAAGAGACACTGACTATGAATAATTTTTCCCAAAAGCTTAAGAGATAAAAACATTTTAAGGTTCCCAAGCTGTCACATACTTCAGACTTATTTTGACACTGCATAAAAATTTACAGATATGCACACCATAAACAATAATGAACTAAGTTGTAAAATCTAGCTGGGAGCACGTGCACACATACACTAAAGAGTGATGCAAGCTATAAAATTAGTTAAGCAATGAGTGACAATGCCCGTGGAGAACAAAGGCGCCACAAAGCCTTTCTCACACTTTTTGAATCTGTGTAAATGCACATGTTAACCGATACAGATTGAATATTATCTTAAATGTGGGAAATGTGGAAACAAATTATCTAACCTTCACTTGTTTAATTATGAAAATCATCCACAATGTCACTGCATATGCTTTTCCAGCAGGTGTTTACAGTTTCTGGTTTTAATTCATCCATTGCAGATTTGATGAAAGTTATTACATCAGCAATGGCAAAGAATTTGCATCATAGCATTTTGTCCACATTAGCTGCTAGAATGTGATCAAATGAAAGGCAGGTATATGTGGCCTTGAAAAAACAAAGGGGCTGGATCAATAAATTTATACTGGGAGGCATCAACATTTTCATTTTCATAGCAAACAGATAGATTCAGGATGGCTGCATGCATTGTCTACTATTAACAGGACTTGAAATCCCAACTTTTCTGCCCTTTTTTTTTTTTTTTAACTTCTGGGGTGCAGCATTGGTGAAACCATTCTGTAGACACAATGGCTGTCATCCATGCTTTCTTATTATGGTGCAAAACATGTGCAGATAAAGTTTGTTTTTGTTTTTAAGAGTGTGTGGGTTCTTTAACTTGTACACTATGCCTGGCTTTATCATATGCCCTGCAAAGTTGCCACACAGGACCAGAGTTAATAAGTCTTTCCATGCTTTATGCCCTAGTGCTATCTTTGCATTTTAATGTAGCTTCTAGTGGGCATTTTTTTCTCAGAAGAGCCTGGGTTCATCACAACTGAACCCCTGTTTTGGGTGGTTTCCTTTCTCCTCAATCAACTTCTTACACTGATCTTGAAATGCAGAAGCTGCTGCTTCATTGACAGACACAACCTATCCATTCAATTTTATATTTTTAAGTCCAAGCCTGTTCCTAAATCTGTGTAACCACCTCCTACTTGCAGTAAAGGGGTTGATGTTACTCATTTGAGGGTATGGCCTGCTGAAATCTTTGTTAAGCCTCAATGTTTCATGGTGCAACACATTAATGTTATCATCTGTTCAGGTCTTCAGAAGCATATTCAAATATCTTCTCAGTGGCGGAGCTTGGCGTGTGTGGAGGCGTGGGTGGGAAGGGGACGGGGCTATGGCACGTGGGCATGGCTGTAGTGCATGGGGGCGTGGCTGCAGTGTGTGTGTGTGTGGCCAGGGGTATGGCTACGGGCCAGGACACCCCAAAAACATTGCCGCCTGGGGCAAATTGTGCATCCTGCACTCCCGTCCCTACGTGACTGTATCTTCTCTATGTTGTTAAGCACTTATCATGCACTGTGGAGTAACTTTTGCTGTTTGAGGTACAACAGTAAAACTAGCATAGATTTCTTTTTCCTTCTTCATAATTTCACCTATTCATTCTTACCACAGATTTTACCAACCTCAATTCATGTTTGGTTTTCTTTATTAAGTCAGGAACTTCCACCTTCTCATTTAAGGAAGCACTTTATGGGTTCTCTTAGGTTTATCAGCACTGCCAGCATCACCACTCTTGTGCTTTTGGGCTATTACAAATAACACAAGCACTCAAGCAGAAGCACTTTACTACTGTATAAGAACAAGCAGTTTACTGTACTGTACACCGATAAGAATTTTACAGAAGAACACTGTACCGCAATCAGACCACATGACTGAGAAGCCTACTAAGAGACTGGGTAGCATTGCAGCATATGTATACAGTAAAGAAACATGAGATAGCTTGGACAATGCAAGACTGCATGAGAGTGTGAGTGAATGGGGTACCATTTCTGGAATTATCCATTTCCTTTTCCTATGTATTTCTCTTCATTACTTCAATTTCTTTTTAATTTCTTATAAACGCAAAACACATATTTTTTGGACCACATTTCAGCATGAGTAAATAAAATCATGTATATCAATCACACAGATATGACAGACACAATATATACCTAGCATCATACAGCTCAAACTACATCCTTGCAAGTTATAGTTGCTTTCAGTCTAAAGAATGGTAAACTGATGCTTTCAAAGCCATTATTTCTGAAATGGCTTAGAATGCCTATTTCACCCACAATCCTGAAAAGGCAGGACAAATTCATCTTTTTTTCCAGTATTCTGAGTAATTACATGAACCTGCATCAGCTTCTTATGGGAAGAAGAATAAGCATTCAAAAAATCAACCAGTAAAGTGAAAAAGTGCCAATGTATACCAATGATGCAGACACAAAGAAATGGCTAGTAGTTAGTGTTCACGTATAGGTATGTATGTGTCTTGCTCACTAGTTACCCTGGAAGTATGTTAAAAATGGATGGGCATTATGAACAATTGGCAAATATTACCATTTATGGTGTCCCACAGGGTAAAGTTGGTGGTTCACAGAATGTCTGTAAGAACATAATTGTCTATGGTAATCCACTTGTTACTATGGCCAATAGCTCTCTCCCAGGGTCTACAATTTATTAATTCACCACATCAAATTGATATCTCCATGTGGCTAATATTAAAAATCATTCCATGTGTCCGACAGGGTCACTGTAAGAGCACGTAGGCAAGAGCGGCTGAACGGCCAAAGATAGGAAAATTCCGGTCTGGCCAGTGACTTAATCTGTCACGTAGCCCAAGGAACCCCTCCGGACATTCTGACTATTAAACAGACAAAGGGCCCTTCGCACTGGGATGGCAGCTCGACAGAATCACAATCAGCCTGCCAAGTAAGGGCAATTTCCACTCTACCTACACCTTTGTCTCACTCGGGCAGAGTCATTCACATAGCACCGAGAAACATTCAGCCAGAGATGTCAGTCACTGAGGGCTTTGATCTAGCCCTCCTTGCTATTGTTCTCCCTGGGAAAGAACTAGCCCTCCAGGTATATTTTTTCTATAAAAACCCCATGTTTTTAGCTGTTCGGGGGTTCGCTTACATTTTGCTCCCGAATTGATGTCACTCTGTTTGCTGAGTGTTCCCCTCAACCCGCTCCCCTGTCCTGAGTTTCAACGCTCTCAATCCTCTGTTTCAACTTTGACTTCCTGGACGTCAGGAGCAGGTGGAGTATTACCCTGAAAATCCCTCTCTAAAATCCCCTATCAATTTTTCTCTCTTTTATTTTCTTTTAAGCTCTGTGTGTGTGATTGCTCACGTGACTGAGTGCGTAGTGACTTACATTTTATAAGAATAAAATAAAAATCATTTCGTACACCTTTAGCTTGGTTTTTGATCTGACCTGACTTGGTATACATTGGGTTTTAAGATCCTGCTAAGTTACCCTACCTCTCGTGTGCACTGGGCGCGTGCTTAGTGCAACTTGGAAACCCTCTTAAAATCGGGATCAGACTAGGTGTCCTCTGAGGGATCCCAGGGAGCTCAGATAGTGACCAAGACCCCCGGAAACTCTGGTAGTGACCAGGACCTCCGGAAACTCTGGTAGTGACTGGGACCTCCAGAAACTCTGGTAGTGACCGGGACCCCCAGAAACTCAGCAACATATCTGGTGACCAGAAGCCCCGGAAACTCTGGTAGTGACCGGGACCCCCAGAAAAACTTGGGCAACATATTTGGTGACCGGGACCTCCCAGAACTCAAATTAACTAATTCGGCAAACGGGACCCCCAGGACCCCCAGAAAATTAGGGTAACACACTCCTCATCTTCTGATGCCTTTTTTTACCCAGCAGGGGGATCTACCAGGTCCCCAACTTAGAATCATAGAATCAGAAAGGACCAAAAGGGCCATCCAATCCAATCCTCCAAAGCCTCCAAAGGAGACTCCACCTCAGTCCTAATGTTTAGGTAGAATCTCTTTTCCTGTAATTTGAATCTGCTGCTCCATCTCCTAGTCCCTAAAGCAGCAGAAAACAAGCTTGTTCCAGCTTAAATATGAAATACTTTCAAATATTTAAACATGGCTATCATGTCACTTCTTAACTTTCTGTTCTCAAGCTCCCTAAGCTACTCCTTATAGGACTTGGCTTCCAGATTTTTTACCATTTTATTTCTCCTTTGGACACATTCGTGCTTGTCAATATTCTTCTTGGACTGTGATGTCCAGAACTGTATACAGTATTCCAGGTGGGGTCTGACCAAAGCTGAACGGAATGACACTATATCACTTCCCTTGATCTAGACACTATACTCCCACTGATGCAGCCTAGAATCAAATTCGCTTTTTAACTGCCACATCACACTGTTGACTCATGTTTAGCTTGTAGTCCACTATGACCCCTAGATCCCTTTCATATCTGTTGTGGTCAAGCCAGGTGTCACTCATCTTACATCTGTACATTTCACTTGGTTCCCCTTCAGATCAATGCTATGAGGAAATGTGGACTCTGTCCAATGACAGGACTTCTGAGGTCAGTGCTAAGATGGTTATTTTCAGCTGTTGACTGATGTATTCAATTCTTTTTCCTTTTTAAAATCAAGAGTCAAGTGATAAAAAGAGGACTGGAAAGGTGTACAAAAGGTGAAAGATAAACAAATCTCAGTCCTTTTTTTACAGTGCCATCAAGCTACTTTTGAAAAGAAGCATTACAAAACATTTGCATGAGCCATGTTACTTCAGTCTGTCGTATGTAAATATGTCTGAATCCAATGAGCAAGGAAAACAAAATCAAATATTTACACATCTAAAGGGTGGCTTTTTGATTTTGTTTTCAAGACCGACAGTTTTGCCAAGTAACAATTTTTTCACCATGGTTTTCACTACGTGGTTATGTAGGGGAAGTGGGAAAAAGGTGAGTCTGGAGTAGAAGACCTTTTCCCTCTAAACAATTTTTGAAGATGTTCCTGAAGTAGGGTTGATTAACTTATTATTTCTTCCCTGTGGGAATGAATAATACAAAGAAGCACATCCCTAAGTCAGCACATACTTACAGAATATGTTTTCCTAACTAAATATGATATCTAGTTCAATGACAAACATTCTATGACAAAATACTCTATATACATTTAGGCCAATACAACATCTTTCTGTACTGTAAACATACACCAGCAAAATTATGGTGGATCCTACAGTTGTGTGACTGATGGTACAACAGGCACCAAGGCCTTGAGTATCACCCAATGCACAACATTCAAATACCTCCCTATACAGTAAGTATAAAAAGTGAGAGAAAGTGTGCTATGTGTGTTTGCAGAATGTGGTGGCACTAGGGACCAAGTTCATGCAACCTATGAGAAAGTGCAACCATTTGTAGAACTACTTTTACACTAGAGTAGTGTCCCAACAGGATTCTAGCTTCTGTCTGCAAATGCAGAACAAAGTGAACGCTGTACAAATCAAGTCCTGTGGTGATTTCGGAGCAGAGAGAAAAGCGGGCCTGGCTGGGGAGAAGAGATGGAAGCAGCCCAAACTACAAAATGAGACAAGTGCTTCGAGGGTGGGGGTGTCTTTAAATTCAATCACAAGTGCAATTGCCAAATCCAAACCATAAATGTCAAAATAGAAGTCCAGTAACATTTTTAGAAAAAAGTGATCATCAATGTGACTGTTGGACCAGTTAGACAAATGTTCCCAATTTTATCCATCATCACCCTGCAACAGACATACTCTTTCTGAAGCTGAAAGAACAAAGAAATGTTTAACTTCAGCTTGACACAGTAAATCTCTTTTCTCATGAAATTTCCCTTGATGTACATGACATGATTAAAGTCTGTTGAAAGATTAGTTTAATAATTAAAACATTAGACTAAGGAATATTTTGCTCTTTGCTACAGGTGTCTGGTGTGCTCCTGGTGACATCACATTCTCCCCAATACAGCATCTCAGTAAAAAATGGATATAGAAATCAGCTTTTAAATGGCAGATCTCTGATTGCAATAAATGAAGATATGGACAATTCTTCTGTTAAGAAAGACACCCATCTTTTACCACTGGACTGAATGGGAGCCAGGATGGAATTTCTTAAGCCATTTAAGAAACAGTTCCTTTTTAAGTCAGTGATTTAGATACCACTGTAACAAAACAGAAGACTTCAAAGCAAAGTCATTTATCAAGATATTCTAGATGTAGGAAACCATCCAATGAAAGGGGAAAAATACGGTAAAGAGATGCTGTGGGAATGCATCTTTTATTTTCACTTAACCAATTAAGTGTGTTTTGAGAAGATTTTAGGTAAGAGCTTTAATTCCAAAAGATCACAGTGCAACTGTTAACACATGTTCCTCAAGTGTTCCTTCTTATTCAAAGATGCACTCCAGGTAGGGAAGCCTTTGGCCCATCCAGCTCCCACAATTTTACACCTCTGTCTATATTTGATGGGACTGACATAGAGTTATAAACCAGACATCTGATAGACCAAAGTTTCCCTACCCCATAACATAGAAAGTTACAAAGAAATAAGCACACATTCTCTGCTGCTAACCTCCAGGCCCCTATCACCCACCCAGTATTTCTGCTCCCGCAGTCACTACACTCATATCCAATTTACAGACTATGCCAAAGTGATTTATTTTACATGTTACATTTTTATGTATAAAATTATATCATTTAAGTTAAACATCTCAAAATGAACAATCCAAATGGTTCATATTTATATCCTCCTCACAATGAATCATTCCATTTTAAAATATATTTAGAATCCTATTGCCTGGTGGTGAAAGTTGTTGCTGAAAGAAAGTTGCAATGTTGGTGGAGAAAGTTACTAGCTACATAATCCTTGCATAGCTATGTGCCCTGAAGGGGGAGATACTGTTCAATCAACAAGCCTATTCAGATACAGATGGGAGAATCTGTCAAACGCAGTTTTGCTCATGTTCCTATTTTTTTGCCAGTGAGTTCACTTGAGCACATTAGGTTGTGGAGGATTTTTTTAGTCCACATGCAAATTCATTATGTGTGTGTTTTTTTAATATAAGCATACATTGTAGTGTTTGCATACATATTTCAAATGTATACAAACATTTGGTCTGAAATTATAATTTTATGTGGAGTTTTTCCAAATGTATGAATTTTTATGTAATGTTTCCTCCCCAAACTGCAATGCAAATTTTAGGAAATACAGATTTTGAGGCTGAGGTATGTCTTGTTTGTGTTCAGGTTTGGGAAGTGCAACTTTGGTGAAACTCATCCCTCTCTATATTTAAGTTCTTCTCTACAATTCTATCCAAACTACAGTGGGATCAGGCATGGGCCTGAAGGCTGCAAATTCCTCCTTAATTTTCCCTTACTATATTCCTACTGTAAACAAAAAGTAAAGAGTGCACAGGGATATTCTACATTCAAATAAATGTGAGATATCCTTGCTTAGCCATTGGCCTAAATCCAATTTAATGCTGGTAGAGTGAAAATCCCCACTGGTGCAGTTGCACTGAATGACATTTTTCAGAAAGTGCTGGCACAAAGCAGTTGTGCAAGAGATTATGCAACTGTTTCTACAAAAGGCTGTGCACAACCACTTGCTCAATAAAAACTGTATTGCATGCTACCCTTACATGAACTCTAAAAGTGCACCGACTAGCACATGGGACCATGTCACTGCAATGACACAACTGGAAACAGCATATTATTTTTAAACCTCATTTCATTTTGGCATATACAACATTTATACTGAGTACACTAATTTGTGGTATTTTTGTAATGTTTAATAGGCTATGAAAATGCTCCAAGTCCACACATGTGTTTGTGGGGTGTAGAATCAAGGGTATTCCACAACAACCATTTGCCTGAAGCCAGAAAACACATTTTACATGTGCTGGAACAATTGTTCTGAGCAGCTGTTTGCAACTACCTTGTTTCAAAAAAATTACAAATTACTGTAACAAAATAGATTTGTTGGGACAAGTTTGATCTCATTCACTTTTTTGTCTGTAATCCCCCCATAAAACAAACAAACAAACAAAAAAAAAACCCAAACCAACTCTGTACATTGCAATTGATGTTGTTTACAAACCTTCAAGTAACAATGTTGTAAAATTCATGCCCTGTAGATCTATTTCTGTTTCAATTATGCAACAAAATCTACTATCTGCTTGGATGAGGCATGAACCTACAATGAGGTAAATAAGATAGTTTCAGGAGACGGCTTCCTCCCAATACCATCCTAAGGTCAATCTCTGTGACAGAATAACTTCTGACTGAGACCAAAAATGAAAAGCATGGAATACATATCATCTGGTAATACCTTGGGCTGATCTCACTCAGCAGCCAAAGAATATGTGACAAAAATTAAGCATCTACGGAAGCCCATTTTATTTTATTTTATTTTTTCATAGGATGCATGGTTGATGCTACATCATGAAAGGAAGGCTGTATCATGGGGCAGGTGGTCAGGATTTATGAGCCAAACAAAATGATGTAATAAAGCTATGCAAACCAATGTTAAAGCTTTTCAACTTTTTAATCATAGCTAAACTAAAATTTTAGTATATTTGGATAGATTTCATTCATGGGTCCTCAAAGGAAAAAGCAGTTGTGCAAAACTGTTCAACTGTCTACTGTTATTTTCCACTTTTTGTTGGGTAGAGCTAACAAACACACTGAAACCGCCCAGATGGTTGGCTAATCTATACCACTGCTTCTTCGCTCTACACCGCAGTGTGGTGCACTGTTTGAGAAAAATGTGAGGCAGAGAGAGTGCAAAGCCAAGTAATTTGACAAATATGCTAAACTTCTGGAAAGATCCATTTTAGCCACCTTTTTAAAAGGCAATAACAACTCTGATGCTGCTCTACTTCTGCAAGTCCATGCTTACATCTTTCCATATTTATGCATAAAAATCAATTATTTAACTCTCCATTTAAAGCAGTCGTTAAAAAAAACAGATGGCATTTCTAAAAGCACCTGTAATTTGGTGGGCTTAAGAAAATGCAGCTGAAATAACAACTACAATGATAACACCAGCAGCAGCAAATACAGTCCTCCCTTCACATTTGTGGGTTTGACCTTCTCAAACTTGATTATTTGCAAGGCATGTGTGTGGCACCCCTTCTCCTCCTCTCATTCCCTTGCCTTTGGTCGGGCACAGAGAAGGAAGGCAAGCATGCCAGAGCAAAAGGCCAGGGAATTTTTTTTTGGGGGGGACGCAAACACATGCCTTTCTTCTCCCCTCCAAGCTCCCTACTCCCATCCCTTTTGGCCAGCATACAGAAGGAAGGCTCACCCACTAGGGCAAAAGGCAAGGGAATGGGCAGGGGAGCACGGAAGGGGAGTTATTTGCAGCTTTTCCACTTTTGCAAGGGTTCTACACCTCAAACCCTTGTGAAAGTGGAAGAGCCACTGTAATAATGCAAAGATGCCATCCGTGGAATATATTTTGATAAATGTCATGGAAGCACATGCCTTTCACAAATACATAGTTATTCTAGATATTCACAATGTGTCCCTTCCCCTTGCCTGAAAAAAATCTTGATTTTTTAGACCCATTAATTTGAGTTGCAATGTGTAGCACAATCTTGCACATTTCTTCTCAGAAGCAAGTCCTAGTGCCTTCAGTGAGGTTTTTTCCTTAGTAAGTCTATAGGGGAGGGTGGCCTTAATCCTGCAGTGACAAAGGCCATTTTCACACTACAGCTCCATCCTGGCATGGGGATATGTTGAAGCTGGTCTACGATGCATGCTATTGCACATCATCACAGTCCTGCTCCTGTCACATCCCCAACTATTACGATTGTGCATTATTACCAAAAAAAAAAAAATGCAGTAATAGGTCCCGTTCGTGTGACAATCACATCAGCTGGGGCTGTCTGGGAACAGCAGAAGTGCTATCAAAGGACTTCTGTCCTCAGTGCAGCATAGGAAGATGCCGGCTGCACTGCAGAAGGAAGGAGCACGTCCCGAAAGCTACCATCTGCTGGCAGCCAGCCAGGTGCAGAGGGGAGTGTTTGTGACACACTTCTCTCCTGGCAGTGGCACTGTTGGGATGATACTGAGATATTGCGGGATCCAGGTATGGTGCAGAAAGGACCAAAGCTGCCAGAGAGGTAGAAGCTACTGACTCCCATGTCAGAGATTCATTCCTGGTTTTATTCTAGACTTTACAGGAGCTATCTAAGGTGGTGAATCCTACTCTCCTCCAAACAGGTTCAATGCCTTGCGCACCTCCCTTCAAATCTGGATTATAACCTAGAGTGAATTCACTGCCCCCTGACATAGAAGTCACCACCTTCATCAAAATAAATTAAAATATACAGTCAGCCCTCCATATTTGCAGGTTTCACTTCTGTGGATTTGATTATTCACGGATTATTTGCTGGCACCTCTGCTGCCTCTCTATGCCATTTTTAATAGACTGCAAGCCTTGTGAGGCTGAGAAACTGTGAGTGAGGTTTATAAGTCCCCACTAAAAATGATGTGGGGCAGCAGTGGAGGTGGCAGTGAGCCCTACTAGCTACCCATTTCTGCCTTGTGAAGGAACCCTGATGCCTCAAAAGTTGGTGGGCTGAATATGGTGATCTTACTTGTGTGTGTTAAATATGGTTTGGAAGGGCCTAGAGTTATTCACAGTTTTTCCACTTTCACAAGGGTCCTGTGCCCCTAACCCTAGCGAATGCGGAGGGATGACTGTATATATGAGACTATATATGGAGATATGAGAGCCACCACATGTGTGCTAGACCCCTGCCCTTCCTGGCTTATTAAAAAAGCTACCGGGGGACTGGCTGAGTGGGTAGAGAGTGTGGTTAATGCCTCCTTGAGACAAGGTAAAGTTCCAGACTGTTTCAAAGAGGTTGTTATAAAACCACTATTAAAAAAGCCATCCCTCGATCCCACTATTTTGGATAATTACCGGCCAGTCTCTAATATTCCATCTCTGGACAACGTTTTGGAGCGTGTGGTAGCTCCAGGGATTTCTGGATGAAATGGATTATCTAGTTTCATTTCAATCTGGTTTCAGGCCTAGCTATGGGACTGAGACAACTTTAGTCGTCTTGATGGATGACCTACATCGGGAACTAGACAGGGGGAGTGTGTCCCTGTTGGATCTGCTGGACCTCCCAGCAGCTTTCGATACCATCAACCATGGTGTCCTTCTGGGTCACCTTGCAGAGATGGGACTTGACAGCACCGTTTTACAGTGGGTCCATTCCTTCCTGGAGGGCCAAACCCAGAAGGTGGTGCTGGGGGACTCCTGTTTGACCTCCTGCCCTTTGGTCTGTGGAGTCCCTCGGGGTTCAGTTTTGTCCCCCATGCTATTTAACATCTACATGAAACCACCGAGAGAGGTTGTTCGGAGTTTTGGGATTTGGTGTCATCAGTATGCAGATGATACTCAACTTTATTACTCCTTCCCACCACAAGCCAAGGAAGCTGTTTTGGTCCTAAACCAGTGCCTGATATCAGTAATGGGCTGGATGAGGGCAAACAAACTGAAAATTAATCCAGACAAGATGGCGGTTCTCCTGGTCAGTAGAAAGGCAGATCAGGGAATAGGGATTCAGCCTGTGTTAGATGGGGTTACACTCCCCCTGAAGACACAGATTCGCAGCTTGGGAGTACTCCTCAACTCAACTCTGAGCCTGGAAGCTCAGGTTTCAGCAGTAGCCAGGAATGCATTTGCACTGCTTATGCGCCCGCCGTGCCTGTTCCTTGAGACGTCAGACCTAGTCATGGTAACACATGCCTTGGTTACATCCTGGTTGGATTATTGTAATGCACTCTACGTGGGGCTGCCTTTGAAGAGTGTTCGGAAAGTTCAGCTGGTCCAAAGAGCTGCAGCCAGGTTGTCAACTGGAGCTGGGTACAGGGATCACAAAACACCCTTGCCGCAACAGCTCTACTGGCTGCTGGTCTGTTTCCGGGCACAATTCAAAGTGCTGGTGATGACCTTTAAAGCCTACAGAGCTCAAGTCCAAGTTACTTGAAGGACTGTATCCTCCACTCCGAACCAGCTCAGGCACTGAGATCTGCTGGAGAGGCTCTTCTCTGTCCCACCACCACCACAGGTGCATCTGGTGGGGACACGGGAGAGAGCCTTTACAGGGCTGCTCCCAGGCTCTGGAACTCCCTTCCCAAAGAAGTCAGACTGGTACCCTCGCTGCCTATCTTCCGAAGACATCTAAAGACATTCCTATTCTGGCAGGTATTTAACACATAATTAGTATGTAGAACGGTGATGGTTATTTTAATTGTCATTTGTGTGCTGTAGGTATTTTAACATTGTATGTTAATATTTTAATATTGTTTTAATCACTATCGTTGTTTAATGTATGTTTTAACTTCTGTATACAATAGTTTTAACTACGTTCTCTTTTATGCTTTGTAAGCCACTTTGAGTTCTCTCGAGAAGAAAAGCAGGATAGAAAAAAGATAATAATAATAATAATAATAATAATAATAATAATAATAATAATAATATAGCCTCCTAGCCATTGTTAATTTTCACTTGAATCAGGCACAGAGAGCAAATGTAGAATAGACAGCTGCACTGGAAAGCAGCTGAAAAGGTTGTCTATATCAGAACAACAGTTTTACATTGAACAGCACAATCTTGTTTTAGAAAAACAAGGAGTCCGAGAGCAAATAAATGCCACTGAATGGATTCAGATAAACAATTAAAGAACCCACTTGGTTGTAAAGAATCTCTATTTTGCCACTAAGCTGTTACATAACAAAAGCTTAATGTAACCACCTCTTACTTGCAGTTATCATATGATTCACACAGCAGTTTGAATATTCCTAAATAGAAGGTTAGAAGCAAATAACAAAAGAACCTTAGTATCCACATTTCATATTTAGTTCTCTAATATCAAAGCAAATGCCTGTGGTATAGAAGAAATGTAATCCAAAAACTTTAGTTCTCATTTAATACACCAACACCACCTATTGAATTGACAGTACCAACTACAGTACTGATAATTTTCTCCACTATATATGTGTTCACCTGCTTATCTGTGCTTGTATGCTGTGTCCAACCTTTGTGCTTTTAACTACTCTTAACAACCACAATTCAGATGACCCTTGTCACCCCATCACTATAACAATGTGGTTTGAATTTCCATTACGTTTTATACTCCCTTAATCCCATTTGTATATATGTCTGTCGAGAGAGGCTCCACTCCATACATTTGCTGGAATGGGTACACAAAAGCTTATCCCAAAATACAACATTAAGCCTCAAGGGTACTACTAGATTGCTCTCCTCCTGATCCCCTTCTCATGCTGAAACAGACTAACATGGTTATCTCCTTCAAAACTGTATGGCCAGAAGATTTCTTTTATTAATTTATTATGCCTCTTCTGAAAGGCATACCAGACATGCCAGTTCTATTTAATGCATATTGGTTCAGAAGAAATGAGGCCATAATCACTATCGTTGTCAATGATGACTGACAATGCTGTGCTAATGTTTCCTGGTAACCGATGATTCACATAGTTCTGAACTGAACAGCCTATTTTCTGTGTACCCTTACTGGACACAGAATGTCTTAACTTCCTTCTTGATCTTTTCCTTCTTGACCTGCTACCTTCAGCAATGGAATGGAATTTGCCCTGATCTCTGATCAGAGAAGCACTGCACTCTATTAATGCCAGAACTGTTTAACAAAAGAAACTTCTGTGACTCTAGAACTCATCTTTGAAATAAAGTGAATTAGGAAGCAACAGGTCCACTCAACTGAGTGCAGACTAGATTTCCAATAATACTTGTATATGTCAGAATTTTTTAAAAGATGCAGGTTCTTTAAAGTGATGCAGTTCCAGTTCTACTTCATATAAATTCCTGGGATTAACTCTTACATTTTAAACCCAGGACTGGAGGGGATTTTTTCCCTTTGCTTCTGGGACTTTCCAGTACAGTCAGGGTACGATGTGCCTATCTGTTTCTGATATCTCAGTTCCTCCAATACTCCCACTGATATTATGAATAGGGATGTGACAGAGACCTTCCTTCCCTCATTACAGTTCCAAGGAGGGAAGGAAACTCCACCCATACCACACTTCAAGTAAGAAAAAAAAAAGAGGGGGAGATGAATGAGCTCTGAATAAATGCTGATGTAAAAAACCCAAACCAAACAAAAACAAGCTTGAGAAACAGAACAGCCTAGCTATTACTGGGACTAGTGGCCACCTGGAGGAGTGTTAAAGCTCAACACATCCGAATTTAGCAGGCAAATGTTCCAGATGAATATGTAGGGTGTCTGTCAATTCAAAACTTGATAGCTCAGCACTGCAGTGCAGACTCTTGAGCAGGGGTAAAGAGTATGTGGCCCTCCAGTTCGCCTCACTCCAGGCAAACTAGCCAACTGCAACTGGAAGGCCACATATCACCAACTCTTTGATCCAGGCACATCACTGGAACAGTGCAGTCACTGAAATATTGGTAGCTATTTGTGGACCATATCCAATATCGTCTATTCTGTCCATCGGTGGTGCTTCTGGGCTTCAGGCAGAGATATTTGACTGATCACTTTTAAAAAAAGTGAAGATGAAAGGGACTGAACTGGGAACATCTGCAAAGTATCTTTTCTACACTGAGCTATAGACCTTCTGCTGGATCTGGCCATCCTGACACCTGGAAGTCTCAATTGCTTTTTTTCTTTAAATGGGGAAAGCTCAATAATATGTTATAGGTTACAGTTTTGAAAAGTTCCCAACCTAAAATACCTGATTTTCTTTTAAGAGTAGCTGACGTCAGAAATGATATTAGCAACTAAACAAATCAAATTCTGTGCATCAAAATCGCCAACCTTCCCCCCCCCCCTTCCTCCTCCACCACCACTAGGCATCACCAGGCACCAGGGCACAATCTAAGCCTCTGAGGCATCACATGGCTAATGTGAAGTTGTGAACACGCACACCCTGTGCACATGCAGCCTGTATACACTTCCTTCGTTTTCTGAATATCCTGCACAAAAACATCAGACCACTGGCAGTGGAGAACAGTAGGGCTTGAATACCAAATTGACATTAAAAGGAAGCTGCAGGACAGAGTACAGTGGTTAATACCTGCTTTATGTACAGAAGATTGCATGTTTGGTCCTGGGCATCTCCAGCTATGGCTGAGAAACACTGTTCTCTTGAAACCTCTGAGAGCTGTCTGTGAAGACAGCATGAAAGAGGTAGAAGGCAGATTTCTACATTTCTAAAATTCAGATCCAGTTCAGCAGTGCACATGCTCAAATACAGCATCTGTCTCTTTGAATGTCCAAAGAACCCACAACTATGTAAGTTTTTCTTCACAAGGGGAAGATAATCCGTGCAAAATTTAGGCAGAGAACAGCTGAAAGTAAATTTATATGACAATCCTTATTTTACATGGAGCAGGAGGAAGCAGGAAAAGAGGAACATTCTAAGGTCTAGCCTGATTTTTACCAAGCGTCTCTTGTGTCAATCTACAGGGAAATACCATGTGGGGTTTCTTGCTTAAAATAACAGGCATGGTGGGACTTGGGGTCCCAGCTCACTAACCAAGTTGGCAGTGTATTTCAGGTTTTCTGTTTGCTTTGCGTGTTAACATAAAGGCAGATCCCCTTTCTGTCACTAAAGATGTTTTCCATGAAAACTATTAGCAGGGCACAGCAGAGTGAATGCTAAATTTAAAAATGGAAAACAGGGGTATTTTTTTTCTTTACATTCTTGGAAGGAAATAACAAGGCAAAGGGAACTCTTAGAGAGTGCCAGCTACTGATTTGTCTTGTACTTCATGCCAAACCAAAGTAAAGTTTGCTTTGGGAGTATTGTTGTTTTGCTGCAAGAGTATCAATGGGGATGGGAGTATCGTTAGTTTTCAAATAGTGAGCAGGTAGGATGCAGTAATGTTAAGTTTAATGTCCTCTGATTGAATATGAAAAAAAAAAAGCCCAATCTCACAAAATTTGAAACTAGATGTTTTATTAGAAGTCACTGACCTCAGACACTCTTGAAAAAGAGATAGGCATTCTACGCTGGAAACTTTTGGAAACTGATTTAAGAGTAATACTTGGTAGGGCAATTTCTAGAAGGCCAGACTCCATGTCCACCCCCTCAGGGCCTTGGAGGATCATGCTGACCCTCTTCTTTGCTTGCTTGAAGGGTCCATACTCTGCCTTTCCCTGTGATAACATGTTGTAGATCCTTCCCATTCCATGAAACAAGTCATTTGAGCCTGCTTAGGCTTCGTTCAAAGCCAGGTACTGTAGAAGGCACTGCATCCCAGTGAATGCAGTGCCTTCTACATTACATGACTTTGAATCATCCATTTCAGCCACCTCCTGCCCTGTGTGTTGGTCTATGTTTATAAATACAGCACATGTACCAGAAACCAGTCAAGGCACAAGATCTCAGGACCCACAATGCTCAGTGAAGAAAAGAGAGTGCAAAAAACGATGCAAAGTGTTGCACAATCTTGTTTGTCCTGTTTGTGCTTTGTTAACTCTTGTACTCACATTACCATCATTCAAAAAGAAAAAAAAATCAGTGCAGTCCTGCACATGTCTATACAGAAGGAAGCCCCACTGAATTTGATGGAATGTTTTGTTGCTGTTGTGTGCCTTCAAGTTGTTTCTGAGTTATGGTAACCCTAAAGGCAAACCTATCACGGGGTTTTCTGGGGCTGAGTGTGTGTGATGCTCCCAATGTCATCCAGCGAGTTTCCATGGCCAAGTGGGAAATCAAATCCCGGTCTCCAGGATCAGATTTCAATGCTCAAACAACTACACTATGCTGTCACAGCCTAATTTCCACTGGCATGGAAACTAACACAGGAGAGCTTACTTTAAAGATGCAAGTAGAGCAACACCTTTTCCTACTTTTTACTACAAAGTAAACATGGCTTGATATGAACACGGACCCTAAAGTAGATTTTGAAGGTAAATGGGATTTAACTGTTCACTCCCCCTGTTGCAGGCTCAGTTTATATCAGGAGGCTCTCACCAGCAATTTATATTGCAAAAATAGTGTCTAATTTCCTTTAATTACTCTTGTGCAGCACAAATTACTGCCTCCAACAGTCCAACTGGGACTGTGGTGGAAGGACGTGTTAAAGCCTTCCAAATCCCTCATGCAGGGCCCTGTCCAGATCTGGTAACCTGCATCACCCCATATCTGGATACGAGGTGGTACAAAGTAAACTGTCAGCTACTTAACCCATTTGGCACACAAGCAAAGGAGAGAGAGAGAGAGATAGACAGACCAACAAAGAGAAAATAAGCTGTTTACCTGGAAAAGGTGCTTAAGAGGGATGAGCACTTCCTTGAAAGGGATAACAGCAGCTTTCCAATTTTTATGCCAGCCCTTGCTTAAAAGTGACACTGTCAGAAAGGAAGGACCTACTGTGTACCTCCCCTTGCCTCCTGGTCCCCTATTAGTTAACCCCAAAGTGCATATGTACACAGCTTTAATCCCCGAGTGTATATCTGAACCAGGGGAAAATCTGGAATTACTTGTAAAGTATTTTGGTTCCTAATGCAGCTGTTACAAGTGTTGTATTTGGCAAGGGAACAAAAAAGGCACTGCATACCAATTTCGTGAGCCACTGTAAAAGCCGCATGGAGGCCGTCATCTTCAATCACTGCACAGCTGCGCTCAGGAGAGCATATGGTTCCAACGTCAGCCATTCCCAGAGTATCACATGAATGATGCCCACATAAATCCTGCCGAGGAAGGGAAGGGAAAGAAAGCATTTGAAGTCAAATTTTGTACCCACAGGCACTGACAGCTTTGAGCTGCAAGTTTTTTAGCAAACAGCAAGAGGTGGATGATGATAATAAGCTGACACAAGGACAGGAACAACAAAGGCAACAATTAGCAACACGTTGGACTCTTCGTTTGTGCAACTCCAAGCCCCCAACTGACAACTGCAAAGGCCAAATGGAAACTATTTCCATGTATTGCAAAGAGCTGGAGCAGCCTTCAAATTAACCACCCATATTCATAGTCCACATACTATTTTAATATTGAAAAGCACCTTTATCCTTAGTTCTCTAAGGATATGTAGACACATGATGACTGTTTAGTGTAGGTCAATTTTTGTACACACCTTGGTGGACCAGGAGGTGGCATTCCAATCTTGTCTTTCCCAAACAGATTAAGATGAGTATCTATGTTTAGGGTTGCATAAGAATATTGCATTTTTTTTTACAGTAACTTGACAATGAGTACTCCCTCCTCCACAAACTCTGTAGAAAGAAGTTGAGGTTAAAAAGTTCTAAATGAGGAAGAAAGTGAAACTGACAGATTCAGCCTTCCAGGCAAAGGGCTCCAGCCTAGTTCTTAAAAATATGGCTCTGAATCATGGTATATCCAATCAAATTTGACATGTTGAAGTAGATTTTCCACATTTTGCTCCTGACAGACTCCTTATGGATAATCTCTACATGGCTTGCAGATACAACATGACTGAAATAGCTGTTCCATTCAAATTTGTCCAATCAAGCAGGTTGAGGTTTTTTGTTTGTTTGTTTTGGCCAAGGATGGTCCAAAATTAAAATTCTTCACAAATTTGATAGAAAGTTTTTTTTAAATGAGTGTAGGAGAAAACAAAATTGACAAAACTTGACTCCCATCTTATGAATAATCACTGGAACTAATTCTCAGTAATGAAGGTCATTTTGGCAGCTGCTTTTAGCTATGACATTTTAAAAAGCTTTTCAGGGTTCTTCCTACAGAGAACTTCAAGCATGCGGGTGATACTTCCTTTCAAATCTGCTTAACCTCAGGCCTGGGACTGCTACCAAAATAACTTTGTTATAGGGTTTATTTACAGTTAAGATGCCAAAGTTCTGGCGTCCTTAAGTGATCCATGGTCAAATGACTGGAATAATAAATAACTTCTGAATTCACTTCAATTTTTACTTTTGTTAACATGACCAGGAATTAACTATGGAGGCAAAGTAAAGTATACAAAAGGACTTAAAAACATCATATGGCCCTGATTCAGATTGTCCCATCATTTCCACAGTAAGTGACTATAACAGCAGCAGGTACCTCTGGTGGGCAAAGCATAAAGCTCATGGAGAAACACAGGATCCTTGCAGATGATATTTACCACATGGGTTATGCTCTGCTCAGGTTTCTTACTCCAATATACAATTGGCCCTTCATATTCGCTAGGGTTAGGGGCACAGGACTCTCGCAAAACTTGAAAAACTCCAAATGGATGTGTGTGTCTGTGGGAAGGGGGCTGGGGCATAGTGGGGAATGGACACCCAGGGTTCAAACAAGGTCAAGAAAAGCAGAGGGAAAAGGGGGTGGGTCAGCATGGGGGCCCTGTACTTCCTTTCTCTCACCCATTTCTTTCCTTGGGTATGTGGGACATCAGGAGAGTGTTTGTGCTGCTGAGAACTTGAGCTGTGAGCCATCCATAGCTGGCCAGGCAGTGGTTGATGGTGGAGGAGAACCAGAGGTGGGTTTTTAAATAGTTGCGAGGCCTGACTGGAGCTGCCAAGAGGCAAGGTTCCTCTACAAAAGAAGCACCTGAGGTGTGGGGGGACCAGGGGTTAAAGAAACAAACAAATAATAAAATCCATGAAAGTCAAACCTGAAAATGTGAAGTGGTGACTGTATTGAGAATTCTTTGTAGCAAGAGATTAAAATACAGGGCACCGTTGCTATGCAGTGTTTTGCCTGTACTACCTCCTTATTAAACAACTGCTCCGATAATAAAGGATGGTTATGTGCCATTACATACTCTAAACAACTCTTCTTTAGGAATAGCTGCAGTTTAGCATTTGCACTGTATGATGTACACTCTCAAAAGGATTCTGATCTCACTATGGCTTATTTAAATGCAGCTGTCAGGTTGGAACCAGACATACAGTATATCTACACCACACAGCTCTAGCAATTTGATACCACTTTATGTATCATCAGTCCTGCGATCTATAATTTAGAGAGATACTTGGGCTCCTGCTCAGGAGCTTTAATGTTGTATTCAAGGGAGGGCATCAGAGCTATCTAGGAGAGAATTCTAAGTACCTCACGAATGTACAAAGCCTAGGATTCCATACGATGGAGGTACACCCGTTAAAATACTATCAAACAGCCATGATTATGTAGTATACTGGGCTGCAAAAATATTCACTGTTATGTATTTCCTGTTTGAAAAGAATATAGTTCCTGACACCCAGAAAACCCTGACAGGCAGAACAATTCAGGGGCAAAATTGTTAGCAGTTTTTGTGTTCATGCATCTCAAAGTGTTTTTAAAAATTATTCTGTGCAGAAACAGTATTTCCTGATAGACATGTGTGGTTTTTCTGCAAGGTTGCTGTTCTCTATTTAAAAGAAAAAAACCCGCAATCTTGCACAACAGAACTCTTACAATTTTTTTTTTTGCACAAAATCACGGAGTCTTGCACAATAAACAGGCACATGGTTTTGTTGCACAAAATTGCTGTGCTCTGTACAAGATTATTTTTGTGCAGAATTCCTATATATTTGTATAGAAAAGCTGCCATCTTTTTTTAAAAAATAACCCATATATGTGGCTTTGGGATGAAAGTGCACAGAAATATTCATTTTCTCTGTAGAGGGGAAAAAATGTGGATATTATTTGTCCTAACTTGCAAGGATGGCATGGTCAACATTTTATTAACAGTCTTAGTACAGATGTACGCCAGACAATAGACTCCAGAGAAATAAATGGGAAATGTCAGTCATGACTTTCACCTCATCCATTTCTGTGCAAACTAGTGCAACAACTGAATTCTGCACTGAAGTGCTTCAGTTAGCAGAAACTATAAGTACATACAAAATGTGGCTGATCTGCTCATCAAATCAGTTTTCTGCTTAGATTTTCATTAGAATGCTATGTAAGTCTACTAATTATGTCAACTGTGTCAACTATGTCAACTGTGTACCTACATCTGGTCCCTCTACACACACACACACACACACACACACACACGTGTGTATTTGTGTAAACATTATGCACATGTATAATCTTTACAAATATGTACACAGCATATGGAACAGCTCTTGCTCCTTTTACTTCTGTGTTGCAAGTATTCTTTGTCATTAAAATGAACAGGTGAGCCCCGGCTGTTCAGAGTTCACTTTGCAAGTTCATTTTGCAAGCTGTATGCATACCAAGGCTACTCAGGAAAGACTTGGGATGGCAAAGTGGTAAAACCTTGATTAAAAGCAACACCTGTAAAAACAATTCAGATGTTTCCTAAGAGTAATTCCAATCATGCCAGTTCTATAGTTTATAGAATGTGTGGATTAGTAAGTGCCTTTTCAATAATGTTTTCACAAGAAACAAGCCAAGAAATCTATCAGCATGACGCCTTATTTCTCCAAATCCTAGATTTCCCTGTTTCATTCAAATATTCGTTTCACTAATTCACCACTTCCATGAATATTATATACATACACTAACTATATTATTAATATCCTGTAGTGACTCTTAGCCATGTATGCTTAACCTCTTACACATAAAATTCTGGCAACACTTATACAGGGTCTTACAGACACCTATCTTTAATGTTGTTTAAGTATGTGCATGTGTTTCCATACATTTATATGTCTTACTATGTTTAACAAAGTGCATAATTCATGAAATGTATAAAAGACTGCTGAGTTCATGAGGTAGCCAATGACTCTGCTTCACTAAGGAACTCAGCCAGGTTTTCAATCAGTTCACAAAATTAGCTATGCCTCTGCCTCAATTCATAACTTTGCATGAATTAGGCAGATAGATTGCAAATTCCATGAAAAAGCCTGGGCAGGTAAACTTACACTGTCATGAAAGAAGGAATATTTTGTTCATCATGACACACATTTCTGTGAGCAGTAGTAGGAGTGATTCATAGTCACACAGAAATGCCTGTTCTGGTGAATGGCAACAAGAGTGGCTAATGGCTAATCTGAGGCAAGCCACAGTGGCAAAGGGTTACCTTTCATAGTTGTTATTGCTGTTGTTGTGTGCTTCCAGTTGTTTCTTACTTTGGGAGAGTCTACAGTGAACCTATATCATAGAGTTTCCTTGGCAAAATTTGCCCAGAAAGGGGTTTGCCTTTGCCTCACTCTGTGGCTGAGAGAATGTGACCTGCCTAAGATCACTCAGTGGTTTTCCATGGCTGAGCAGCAATTTCAATCATGGTCTCCAACGTCATCATCCAATGCTCACACCACTACACCATGTTGGCTTCCTAGCTTTCATTACAATACTTCTATTACTAGAGTCCTCCAAAGGGTCTCCACTGGAGGATTCCTATTGTGTTATTTATCTGCAACCAAAATCCTCATAGCTCTTTGAAACTATGGACCAAGGAAACTAGACGAGCCACCATTCATGTAATTGTATGAACTGTATGTCTCTTTATAAGTAAATAGCCAATGTATATGCATGAGGGGACAAGCAGAACCCTGGCAGGAACTTTAAACCTTTACTCCCACTAGTGGTCTAAAGCCAGAGTACATCTCCCATGCCTTCTATCTGCCCTGAAAAAAAATCAAATATGTTTTTAAAATTAATAAGTCATTTTTAAAAAGTAGCTTTCCAAGACCTGTCTATAATCACATTCTATAGGTCAAGAATTATTGATGTAATGATCAGTCTTGGACTAAGATGAGGGGGATCCAGATTTGAGTACCTATTTGGCCATGATGCTCATAGAGTGGTCACAGAGCCATCCTCCAATTCTCAGGCTAACCTACCTTACAAAGTCCTTGTGAGAATAACATGGAGGAGAAAGATCGTGTATACTATCTTGAACTCCTTAGAAAAGGACAGATGTATAACAAATAAGTCACAAAGGTCTCTTTTTAAGCAGAATGAGACAGAGAAATCTTGAGTGCTAGGCTCCTCAGTTATAACACTTTCAACAATATTACAGTGGAGTCATTCAACTGCCTTCAAGTCATTGGGGATTTCTTGTGATATACAGTTCTCCCTCCACATTTGTGGGTTTGGCCTTTGTGAATTTGATTATTCACAAGGTGCCAGCTTGCCTCCCCACCACATTTTCCCTCTCCCATTCCCCAGCTTTTTACCCAAGTGCACTACCCTGGCAAAAGGCAAGCGAATGGGAGGGAAAATGGTCCATGGGTGTGCAAACCTTTCCTACTCCACTCTCCTGCTTGTCACCCATGAGGGTGCAAAGAAAGAAGGAAGGGCACAGTGGTGAAATTCAGGTGAGTGCAGGGGGAAAGATCTTCCCTTCCACCAGTTTCATGTCTGTTGCCTGTGCTAGTGTGCAGAAAGAAGGAAGGACTTCTGAGAGAACAACAGGAGAGTACAGCGGCAAAAATCCTTCCCTCCCCATCCATTCTCCTGTCCATTGCAAGGACACAGAAGAGACAGGCAGGAGAGTGCAGGAGGAAAGACCCCCCCCTCCACTCTCCTTCCTGTCACCCACATGGGGACACAGAAAGCAGAAAGGGTGCTCCAGTGGTGGGCAGTAGAATGCTGGAGGAAAGACCTTCCCCCCTCTCCACTCTCCTGTGTGTTGCCCATACAGATACACAAAAAGAAAGGCATGTGCGGGACTGACAGGAAAGTGTAGGGGGAAAGACTTTCTCTCCCCTTCCACTCTGCTGCCTGTTGCCTGCTTGGGTGTACAGAAAGAAAGAAGAGTATGCTGGTGGTGGGCAGAAGAATAGAAGAGTCTTTTCCCCTGCACTCTCCTATCTGTTGCTTGCATGTGCTCACAGGTAGAAGCAAGGCTGCACGGGCAGTGGGCAGGAGAATGCAGGGGGATGCCACCCCTCCCTTCCCCTCTCCTGTGTGTTGTCCACATAGGTGCACAGAAAGAAGGACGGGTGCACGGGAGACAGGCAGGAGAACACAGGGGCAACAACTTTCCCTCCCTCCACTCTCCTACCTGTGTCCTGCATGGGCAAGCAGAAAGAAGGAAGGGCACATGGGCGGTGGACAGGAGAATATAGGGGGAAAGAACTTCTCCCTCTAACATGTGTCGTCCGTTAGGGTATGTGGGAAACAGACAGGAGACTGGAGAGGGGGAAGGTCTTTTCCTCTGAACTCTCCTACGTTTTGGCAAGGTGGCTGCAGAAAAAAGCCAGGAAAAGGGAGAGCAAGCACTCAGTGGGGGGAGTTATTTGTGACTTTTTGACTTTCACAAGGATTCTGCACCATGAACCCTCACGAAAGTCAAGCGGTTACTGTATTTAGAGTTACTCTTTATCAATTATCAGAAAGTAACATCTTTATGTCCAGTAAAAATTTATAGCTCTTTATATGAAGTGCTGGGAAAAAATACATTTTTCTACTACAACTCCCAGAATCCCCTGGTCAGAATGAAAAGACAACTAGTAAAGCCTACAAATTGAAACAGCTTGGATCACTCAGGTTTTGTAACTGGAATTTTGTATTTTCATTGAAAGAGATATTACCTGAAGTACTAGATGACAAACATCTACCTGAAATATCAAAATGGTACAATGGCTTTTATTCCTACCACTTCTAGTAACATCATACAGCCCTTTGTGTGTACAGATAGGGGCATCTCTTCTCCATGGGGCACTTAAAAAAAAATGGTCATATTGAATGAAGTTTTACCAAATACCACAGCTTAAAACACTAAGCAAGCAATTCCAAAAACGTTATGTTGTTTTCTAAGAGGAAATGCTGAAAAATGGTAAACACATGTCCATGGCATATAAATTGAAACTGTAGCTTAATCAGGGACTTCAAAGGTCAGTAAACAGACTACACCTATGTGTGTGCATGTGACTTCAGGTTGCCTGTTGACTTATGGTGACCCCATGAATTTCTCAGGATTTTCTTAGACAAGGAATGCTCAGAGATGTTTTAGCCAGTTTCTTTCTCTGAAATACAGCCAGCCTATGGTACCTGGTATTCTACTACACATTTATACTGTATATACTCAACTATAAGTCAATCTTATGGAGTTGATCCCTCGCTGCAGTACGGGTTTCCTGGAGGTTCCTAAAAGACCATTCAGACCTCTAGAAAGCCTATGCTGCTTGGGTAAGAGGTCAAAGGAGCAGGCTGTTGCAATCTCTTCCTGGCTTGAAGAGCTCTAGGGCTCGAGGGCCTTTATGTTTCTCCTCCGAACTGGGCACCTCAAGCTGGAAAGATTTTGCACCAGTCTGTGACTGTGACAGGCCCTTATTCTACCTCAGTCCAATAAGGCACTCTGTCAATATCATTTTGCCCTTACTCCACCCTTTTATCGTAACCTTCATCTAACAGGGCTAGAGTTTTAATTGTTCTTCAGAATCAGACAGTTTATTTAAGGCAATGTGTTCTATTTATTAGCCATGTCAATTCAAGATTCCTACGTAGTTACAAAACAAACTGTTATACAGGAAATAAACTATCTTGTTCAGTTATACTACAGTATTGATAAATTAACAGTTTAAACTCTGACAGACTTTGATAATCAATCCCTGCTTTATACATCAATTTCCTGTGTCTTTTCCTCAGCTGTTTAATCACACTCAAGTTACCCTTTCTCTGGCTGGTTATCATTGAAGGCTCAAAGTTCACATACAAACTTTACCATATATAGAATTCCTCCCATCCATAAGCCCCTCCCAGGCACACCACTTTGCTTGGTTCATTCTTGAGGTGCCCAGTAACCATCCATCAAGCTGTACTGGCTCTCCAAATACGCAACCCCCAAAACAACTTCATCACAGTGACGATCTGTTCCCTTGACCCTCCCCACAAGCAGCACAGGTTCCCTGGAGGTCTTGTGGATGAGCTGACCCAGGTTTTTAGATTTGATTTTTTTGACTAAAACTTACAGTCAAGTATATACAGTTAATATTTGGTACCACTTTATCTGTCATGGCTCCTATAATCCTAGGATTTACATTCATAGTTGGCAAACTGGAGGTCTCTAATACTAGAGAGAACTCAAAGTCCTTCACTAAACTACAAACCCAACTCAGGGAAATTATAATTACTTCTGAAAGTGTGCAAGAGACTACAGTCATAATAATATCAATCAAACCTCAGTGTGAACTGACCACAATACAGATTATTTGGAAGCCTCATTTTCTGAGACACTTCTATGCCAGTATTCCTTCTCAAACAGCTATTCTCTGGTCCCACATTAGTGAATAAAGTGTGGCATCTGCTGTATTTATAAAGCAATCAAGAGCTACACACAAATATGAAGTGTTGAAATTGCTAGAGAAGTAGGACAAGTCTGAAATATCACATGTGCTTCAAAGCATTCTTTCTAGTATCAGCACATGCTGCAAGCCACAATATAATGATGCACAACATGATGCCAGAGAAGCTGCATACACTCTGAGTTCTTTCTGGTGGGTCAAATGGTGGAATGCATTTATAAATATGCAGGTAGATGGATAATCATAGAGTCTTCACATTATGTCTGTTTTCAACACTCAGTGCAACATCTTAACTGCAGCTTACAACTCTGTAGGTTACTGTTCACCATTTATGTCAGGATATAAAAGTAGTTTATAAGTTTTTTTAGTTGTTTAAACTCAAAATTCTGTGGTATGCCCAGCTACTATTTCTGCTTCTCGAACAGGGAATAACAGTACCTCAAATCACACAGAACACTTCATGAGCTTGTTGTCTGAATTTACTGTGCTTTCAAGTCAATCAAAGGAGCCCAAAAATAAGCATGCTAAGAATCTCATGGTCCAAACCTCAATACCTGTATCTTTCTATTATTTCAGTGTACAGGGCAGTTTGTATAGATATTATTTATTTGATTGAAAATGTAAGAACAGTTATTTTGGATATCAATTACTTTGGATTGTTCCAAATTCCTAAGCACCTGGATAATGAGTGTTACCCTGCACATTCATTTTGGACATAAGATTTTCTTCTTCTAAGGGACTTCTTAACAGCTGCTTCTAGGCTGTGGAATTCCTGCTAAAGAAGTATAGGGTGGCCCCATCACTGCTATCCTTCTGTTGGTAGGCAATCAGATGGGATTTTGGCAACTGACCAGCTGTTGAGAGAAGAGCTACTGAGAATGTACAACAATGCTATGTTTTCTAAATGTACTTTTTATTTTTTTTTAAAGACAATAACGTCCTAACACTATAATTTGCTTAAATATGTTTTAGGACTGTAACTTTTTTCTATTTTATCTGTACTTGTTCAATTTTATTGTAAGCCACTATGACTCACAGTCCTGGGAAGAAGACAGAATATATGTCAAAGGAACAAATAAGATTTCAGCGACTGGCTCTGAGCTTGTCTGTTATTATTTCGACATAGATTGGTCAACTGGACAAGAAGCAAACAATTTATATAGATACTTTGAACTTGGCAAAAGCAATAAAAGGTCTTATGGTCCCTTAAAGACTAGTTGTGTGTGGATGCAAACCCAGTCTCCCCTCCCCACCTCAACCTGACAACTCTTCCTCTCTCTGGAACTGATGAAAGAACAAACCCCTGGTCAAATTAATGGGCCTTGTCTGTAATTTGCACAGTTCAAAGGAGCAAGTTGTCAAAAACTGAGGCGCTGAAAGGTGGTGGACACCTGTATGCATTGATTTTTTGTTTGATATTTCTCTTGTTTTAAGTGTTTTTTATGTATATACTTCTGTTTGGGGAAAAAATGCTTATTTTTATCTGACTTGACCCTACTAACCACTCAGCTTTACTGAATGATCCTTGAGATCTAGTGATGTGTGCAACAGAGAAATAACTTCTGCCAAGATAATTTCTCCATTTCTCCTCAAAGGGTAAATGGTATAGTCCCTGCATCATTATGGTTGTCTTTTTCTGCACTTTTTTGAGCATCTACAGTATCTCTTCAGAGTTGCCGTGAGCAAAATAAGAGAAGCTTTAAATGCAGGAGACGACGAGTGACTCTGTGTAGTTGAAAGACGATAATATAACTCTCATATATGAAGTTGTATAGGGTCCCAAATTCTATGTGGAGTGTCACACGTGAGCATGAAGAAATAGAAAAGTTACAAATTTGTTACACACAACATTATTTGTTATATGTTAATACTTGTTATTCATATAACATTGTTAATGATATCACCATGAATAAGCTCCAGATTCCTTTGAGATCAAAAGTTTTGTTCTCTGTGAAAGTTATATGTAATTTTACCTTATGACATAATACTTTGAAAAAGTAATGTGTTATGAGTAATGAATAATATACATCAACCAAGAGAGTTGCAAATAATATTCTTTCCCATCATCATGAGGAAAAAAAGGAATCTCTAAGATTTTTTTACATTTCAGGACCTTTTGCACAAAAAACCCTGTATGTAACTTTGTGAACTTTTCACAGAAGAACCTCAACCAGCAAAATAAACCCAGCATCTCAAAATGTGAAAACACACTTGTAATTTCAATCAGGAAAGAGAATATTTTTGAAATATTTCATTCTTCCTGAAAATAAAGTGAAATGAATGAAATAAGTGAAAATTTACATCCAGAAGTGAAGATTTACATCTATATTCACTAGCGAATATTAGTACCAAACAATGTGCTACTTTTTCATCAGGAAAAATGAGTTCAAAATACAAGAAATCTCTGAAATTATTTCTTGATAATTTTACTATTACACTAAACAAGTTGTTAGTCTTTATATTTTTCTTAAAATAATTTTGCCATGCCCTTGCTATCCCAAAATTAACATATGACAAGTAATGTAGCCATCTTTTTGTTACTTGAAAACTCTGCTTGCAACATACAACTTTTATAGAAGTGACTGAAGGAAAGTCTGTTTTTCATGTCAAATAAATTAATAAACTATTTATTTCCTTTTTATGATATATAATAAGCATTCTAATTTCTTTTTTCCTCATATTCCTCCGGAAGTCACTCATGCCTGTTTCTGACTTTGAGTCAGTCATGGCTGGCATCTTTGTCAGTGGCCTGTTGAATTTTCTCCACAGGTTAACACTAGTCTTTAGAGAACCTAGTCAAGGCACTTAACTATAGAAGGATAGCGTTCCGCACCTTGGTTAGTTCATGGATATGATTCAGTATCCGCTGACATGGAAGCCACTAGCTACCACTGTTTTGAGCTTTTCCTCATGACCATATTAGCATATTAAAGCTGCCAATAATGTCCCTAATGCACAGTAATCAGTCACATACATGTGAAACTGTATACAGGACAAAGTTTTCACCACATGTTGATGGGACATCAGTAAAAAAAATTCCAGACACATCCTGAAACATTTTATCAGATATACACAAGGGATAAGTTCATCATGCTCAAGTTATAGCCATTAGCTTGCAGAAGGTGTCATGAGTAACTAGACATCACATGAAATCATGATGGTTTTAAATTAACAGTGGTTTGAACCCCGAATTGCAGTATGAAATTTTGAAAATGGCAATAATAATGCTTTAGCTTGCTGTAGAAAGCCAAAACCTTGGTCTTCTACTTTTAACTTTCAGCTTGCCTGACCCAGCAGATGCCCGATGAATGGCAAAGCAGCCCTACATATTACACTGGTTGGCTGGTGACATGAAGAAAGGCAACCGAGGATTTGACTTCTCAACAACTTTAGTCAACCACTAATTCTGCTAACAGTAGAGCTCTGGGGAGATTGAAGCATTGAGAAAGGTATATTTCCAACACAAAGAACCATCACCAAGAACTGCTCATCTATCTGCTTTTTTCGTCTGTCTGCTTTGCCCTCTGGTTCTAAGGCCAAGTGACTGCCAGAAGTGGAACAATAGCCAAAACTATTCTTTATCAATTTAAATAACACAATAGTCAGCAGAAACTGTGACTTACAAATCCACTTCAAAACAATGGTTTCTGTAACTTGTTCGCACCTGCTGAAAACCAATGGGTTCAACTATTTCTGTCTTAGCCATATTAAAGTTTCTTTACATTCGATGTGCTTATTATACCAGGCAACGCTTAAATTTTAGAGAAAGAAGAAAATATTAATCCACTATATGTGGGTACACATACATGCAGATTTTTATTATCCTTATCTAGTGACATAGTTCAAACAGTAAGATATGTAATTTATACAATGGATAATAGCATAAACTGTTAAATAAGAGGGACAGTCAATATTCCCCAACCGCCACTTTGTCACACATGGCTCACTTACAAGGGATATTAAATACAAAAAAAAAATCTGTGTAGCCATATAGCTAGCATTTCCTGTAACTATAGACTGCCTGTTGGCATGCTAACAAAGGATGTTTTTTAAAAGGTGCCAAAGAAAGTACATATTTCACTCAATGGAATTATCAACTCTAGGACTTAGATAATACAGTGCTTGCTGCTAAGTTTCAGTATCACTTTCAGTTTGATAGCTAACTGGATCCTGTACAGTGAGTTCATATTCATGCTGTATTACAAAGGGCAAGGTAATGACCTCTGCCTCTAATGTGATTTTTAAAAATACATACAATATATGTGACAGTGTGAGTTTTATCAATGAATATACCACCCAGCACTGATACCTCTCAGTTTTTCAAGATACAGACACTGACATCTTTTGTGAGAGATCTCTCTTAAGTTTTCATGTGACTTGGGGAAGGATAAGAAGGGGGGAAAAAACAGAACTGGACTTAATCCAAAATATTTGCTGTATTCTGTCTCCCCGAGCTTCTGTTAAAATTGGTCTCAGGTGATGACTGAAATAGATTTGGTGGATTTCCCGGGACACTAACCAAATAGGCTTAAATCATAAGAAGAATGGAATTGGTCTAGACAACTGGAGCTTGCTTCCAACATGTGTTTGCATCATGACAGGCAGTCTGAAGAACACTGTTTAAGTCAATATGTAGTGTTAGCATAGCAAACATCCAGTTTCCAGAACCACCGTATTAGTCACAGCCAGAGAGAACTCATGCTCAACCAACTGGCTAGCATCAATGGACTTAACTCCAATGATACCCTTAGTATGAATGTTTAAGAAGTTTCCACCAAGGGCAAGATATTTCAAAAGGATCTGGATATGTGCAAAGACTGATGTATATCTTACAAAACCAGGAGGACAGGTTGCTATACAGTGGCTTAAGTCGGACATGGTAAAGAGGACTGGGAAAAGAATATCATGGAGAAGACTAGAGAACAGTATCCCCACATCTTTAATAGTTTGTAGCAAGTCACACCTGCTAAAATCTGCTCTCCTGCACAATGGTGTAGGAACCACAGTTTATGACCACTTTTGCATCTACCACTATCCTCTAGACACAAAGACTGTTGAGTTCTTCCACCTCATTCCATTCTGTGCTCACTCGCTTTCTGATCTTTTATTGGGAGCTTTTAAAAAGTTGGTTGGAGTTGAGATTCTAAACGAAAGTATCTAATTTTCACTTCCTAAGACTTGTTGTGAGATATAGTAACCTAGTACAATACTAGTGCAAAATAAACACTGAGTAACAGTAGCAGAAGTAGTAAGAATTTCATAGCTGTTGATTCTCAATGGTGCTCAGATGAACTCCCAAGGGCAGTGCAGTTATATACACGTTTCTTATAAGTAAGTCCTACTGAGCCCAATGGAACTTTCTCCCTAGTAACTGTCTTTAGGAGTGCAGCTTAAGTATATTAGGAGTCCTCTGAGGCAAAGATGAGTAACAGTGCCCAAGATTTTACAAAGCACACTGTACACAACCATAAAACCATACTAGGTTCTGGGCACAGATGGCCTGTTGCAATGGTAGACCCCTCCAAGTCCCTAGATCAGGGTGACGAACCTTCATTCTCTAGCTATCGATAGAGTGCTATTCCTATTGTGTGTCCATACTGGCTAAACAGACTAGAGTTGGTAACATGTGACAATTCACAGGTTTCCTAGTCACACTTCACTGGTACCCTACTTGAACTGAAAATTGTCTGCATTATAATAGGACGCAAGGCTGAAGCAGTAATTTTACTGATAGCAAAGTATTAAGTGGAACTCTGGGGATTTATTGGATCACAACTGTTCTCCAGGCAAACCAATATTAACAAAGCATCTTTCAAAGAAGCTATCTACAAAGCTTCCTCTTTACACAGTATTTTTATACCTCCCCAGCCCCCATTTTCTTTCTCATCCTATACCTAGTTGGAAGTACCTAGCAGCAGCACCACCACCGAGAAGACAGTGAAGGAAGGTGGGAAAAACACAGTCTTTCAGTGCCAGGTTGCAGTGAAGTGTCTGCAGTAAACAACCAAATAAAGCTTGAGCTGGAAAAGAAAATAGACAATTCTACTGTAGCTGTGTGAGCTTGGCAAGGTAAACACCAGCTGCTTCCAGAATCCCTTACTGAACATGCATGAACAGCAAAACAGAGAAACAAGGGGAAAGCAGACTAACCTGCCTCATCATCTACAGTACTTCCAGAATGCTTTAAAAAAAAAAAAAAAAAGGACAGATTGGCCTACCAATGGAAATGATGAGAAAAGTGAAGACTGCTAAAAGGTAAAAAAGTCACCTCAGTTTCCTGAAACATTGAACTTCTCTTATTTTCTGTTGTGTAGGAACCTATTTCTATTACTTCCATGCTATTTCTGCTTCTGGTATCAAATTTTCTGTTACAGAAAGAATGCCCAAGAACACATCTACTTCATTAACTGAAGTATACCTTCCTTATGCTCAGTTAATTAGTGTGGGTGTTTTTTCCAATCCTCATCAGTCTTTAATGAAGAAAACAAAACAAAGGGCAAAGAAAAATCCGCAAGCATATCATGCTCAATAACAGCTAGGTGAATACATGTTCAAACTTCCTTTTTCAAGCAGTTTGTTTGTCCAACATATGAATTTTAATGCAAAGTGTCATTACACACCATCGGCAAGATCACAAAGGCAGTTCAAGCATTCGTCAAGGCATGAAGGTTATGCTTAATGATCTATGTGACTATGATAATGTGCTTATTTGATAAATGATATGCAAATATTAGTCTGCTGAAGTTCAAGGTGGCCTGGAGTAATAAACAAGGATGGAAAATGCACCTCATACGTTTGATCCATGACTGAAAAACAAGCAACACAGAAGAAGGCATCTGGGTATACAAAAACTTAACAGAGCTACTTTTGGAGTCCATCAAAACATGGAGCTGCGGCTAAGCGTCTAGTTGCTAAGCAACCTACTTCAGACATTCAAAACAGAGTTGTAAAAGTTGAATGTTCATGTCAACGGCTGCTACTTCTGGCTTTGCAAAAAAAAAAAAGGGTTAAAAAAACAGTAGGCTTAAGGAAAAAAAAAAGACCTGTGCCCTGTGTGATGTTTCTCCTCTGATATTTTTACTTTTAAACTCTTTTTCATGCTTCCAGTCTGCGAATGTGAGCAGTGATTCATTCACCCTTTGATGCTCCTTGATGAATACTTTAGGCATATTTCTTCGTTCCTGAGCATTTTTTTTATTTCCCATAGAGAAAGGAAAAAACCCCACATTTTCTTACTGAAACAAACAAGTTCTGATATGCTATCACTGAACTAAAAATGCACAATTTTGATGTCAGTTTATACCACTCAATAGCTCAACTAAGATGAACAGAAGAAGTGATGGTTTCACTTCAGTAATGAAAGCACAGTTGACCTCAGAGCACTTTATCTGGGGCCCAGTCTCACTATAGAAACTATTATTCCATTTTAACTGTCATGGTTCCATGCTATGGGTTCCTTGGGTTTATAGCTTGTGAGGCATAGGAACTCTTAGGCTGAGGACTCTAAATGTCACTCCCTAAACTGTCAATCCCAGGATTCCACAGGATGGAACTATGGCAGGTAACGTAGAACAATAGTAGTAGAATTATTTTAGTGGGAATGGGCCCCTGGTTGCAAAACTGGCAGTCTCTGTTAATACTGAAAGGCAATATCAATGGAACAAGGTGAAATTCACAGACAGAAAGAGAATGCATGTTTAAAGGATCCCTGTTATGTTGATGTTGCAATGGTAACTGTACTGCCTTGGAGACCTTGGGGGCCGCAACTTTCATCACTCCCAATTTCTGACAGTGTTATTTAAAATTGCAGCCCAAAAGTAGTTGGAGAGCCATAGGTTCCTCAGCTTAGCTTTCTGAAATGGAAATCACTAGCCACAACTGCATGTAAGTGCCTGTAACACATTCCACATTTACCACCCATCTTCAGTGTTTCCCACCTGATTTGGTGGGAGAACCAGTGCATGGGAATGACATACTAAATAAAATCGTATGACTTTTCCATTACATGACCATAAGAAAAGCAAATCAAGTCAATACAATGTAACAGACATATTAACAAATAGATAAAAAATTAGATAAAATACAAAGGGCGCATTCCCAAGGTCAGTTTAGGATTTCCAACTGTTCTATGCACATCTATCTTCCAGGACTGAACAAACAAAGGACCAATAAGTTGTTGGAATAAAACATGCTTCAGTTGCCAGTTTCACAACACAATTCACCTGAGGAAGTCTGAATATAGCTTCTTAGGAGCAGAATTTTTGCTGTCTGTGGCTAATGAGTTATAAAACTATTCGTATGCAAGTACACATGCTACCAATACAGGAAATATTAATACATTTACAAGAGACACCTCAGAAATAATTATGTGACTTTGGCTATATGAACTGCCTCTATTATGAATTATGTGGCTCTCCAGATGGTCTTGAACTGCAGCTCTCAACATCCCTCACCACTGGCTAGGGATTATGGGAGATGTAGTTCAATGACATCTGGAGTGTCACATCATTCCTGCTCTCCACACTCCTGCCATGTATGAAAACTGGACAAATAGCAACTGCTTTTTCTGCCCCAAGAAACAGAGACAGATAAAATACATATTTGAAAGACATTTTTTCTGCAAAGAACCTAGATAGTCTAACACTGACTGTATTTCTAAAGATTTGCGTTGAACATAAGAACTTGGGAGATGCTTTCCAGTCCTGTATGCTTATGGTTGAAAATGAATGGCTGTAGATATTAATGGAAAGAACATGCAGGACAACTACAGCACGACAGGAACATCAAGACTATTTCAAGTATTTAGAAGTGGTAAACAAGCCAGGTGCTGTTTTTCTCCTTATCCCTTTACTGGAGTAACTCATTCCACAAAACATCCCAAGCCTCCGTTTTTCTGGCAGCCACTCTAGCGATGTAGCAGAGGAAGGGAACTCTAATGGAAAGTTATGTGTTTTTCTGAATTAAAGAAGGGAAAGTAGAAGAGCACACTGAAGAGGACATTTGTGTTCAGAAGTTCCTATTGCATAAACATTGCCACATGTCTACATGAGCCACGCCTCCTTCACTGGTTCAGCCAATGCTTCTCAAGTATCGTTCAGAACTCATCCAAAACATTGTGAGGATAACACTTGCCAGTTCAGAACTCTAACAAATTAAGAGACCAGTTTCCATCCTGCAGATAATGAGGTATTGCAACTCCTAGTGCACTACTTTTCTGTGACTGTGTTTACATGTGGTTTGAATTTACGTCCTCCTCTTATGAGCCACACATGTTGCGCCTTTCCAATTTTATTGCTACTTTCTTTTCATGCTGGAAATGCCATGTTAAATTACCAGAAACTAAGCAAGGAAATTGAGAGCTCCCTAAAGTCTACATCACACATTTTGTTCCTAGTTAATCTCAAAAGAACCAGATCTGGACTTGATCCAAAGGCATTCATAATTCTTTCGGTTGCTAGCATCCAACTGGGGTGAAAAAATCTAGAAAAAACAAGAGTGATGTAGTGGTTTGGATGATGGACTAGGACTCTAGAGACTGGAGTTCAAATCACTGCTCAAGGAAACCCACTGGGTGACCTTGGGCAACTCACACTCTCTCAGCTTCAGTGGAAGGCAAGGCAAACCCCCTGTGAATAAACCTTGGCAAGAAAACCCCGTGATAGATTCACCTTAGGGTTGCCGTGAGTTGGAAATGACTTGAAGGCATACCACCACTACAAAAACACTATCTGGTAAATAAACTTACTAACTTTCCCCTTCCTTCAGGACTTCCCCTATTAGTCATGTTTTCAGTGCAGATACAAACAACGATTAACTATAATTGTGCAAGCATGTCAACACATGGAAATGTAATACATCTCTGTTCAGCACCAACATCAAAATTAATAAATGAGAACGCTTACTGGTAGCACTGTCACATACAGATTCATTTACAGTAAGATTTCCCTATGGGTAATTCAAGCATCAGAGTGGTGTGGTGGTTTGAGCACTGGATGACAACTCTGGCAACCAAGGTTTCAATCCTTGCTCAGCCATGGAAACCCACAGGGTAAGTCACATTCTCTTAGCCTCTACCCACTAGGTGACCTTGGGCAAGTCACATTCTCTCAGCTGCAGACGAAGGCAAAGGCAAACCTTCTCTGAACTAATCTTGCTAAGCAAAAGCCTGTGATAGATTTGTCTTAGGTTAACCATAAGTTGGAAACAACTTAAAGGCACACAACAGTAACAAAAACAACAAAGAGCAATTTAGGACAAATCTCAATCATGTAAAAACCTTATGAGAAACTTATCATAGTACGAAGACATAAACACCAAGCAAGCTCCTTGTGAGAAACATGTAGCACACAAGCAACAAGGCTTTTATCTCATCACTACCAGGGGTCAAGGATGACTCTGGAAGAGAATTGTCAAAAGGGTAACCTTGAGCTTACTTTCTGGATCCTGAATAACCTATGAGAGGGGTGTAATTGATTTGAAGTTCAGAAAAATAAAATTTAAGGACAGTTGCTAGGAAAGCACACAGCAGAAGAGTGTCTAGTAGCTGGACTCCTCTACAATGTTAACTATTTCATGTCCACAGCATCTCCCTGAAGAGCCTTGGTGCTTTTGTTCCCTTCAAGCATATTAGGCTAACACATGGACCCCAAAATGGGGGGATGGGAAGTCAATCTCCCTTTACAGTAGGCTAGTTGGCACTGAGCCTCCCACCATCAATGAAATGACAAGAGTGGAATACCAAGACTCCTATGTAGTTGAGCCTCCTGAGGAATGATCTTGCAGAAATATAATGAGTGATAGTCGTTTAGTTCTCCCAGGAATAATAAAGGCTGCCTACAATCTATCTTATGTATACTTACTTGTGACTAAACTAAACCAAATGCACAGAGATCGCTTGCCAGTGGACACTTTGCCTGGAAGAGTCTTCATGTTTAAGGTTGTTTGAATAGATTTCTGTTGTTTACTGCCATCAAGTTGACTTTGGCTTATGGTGACCCTATCAATCAGAGACCTCAAAGTCATCCTGTCATCAACAGCCCTCTTCAGGACTTGCAGACTCAGAGTTATGACTTCTTTGATTGAGTCTATTCAATTATTCAACACAGTCATCCTCTTTTCCTATTGTCTTCTATCTCATCAAGCATTACTGTATTTTCTAGTGAGTCATGTCTTTTCATGATATTCTCATGATTATTTGAAAGATAATTAATGGAGAAAAGTAATTTGCCCTCCCTTTGTAAGTACTTGCAGGCAGGTAAAATTAGTAACAACCTGTCTGCCAATGTTAAGCCCTTCCCCTTATACACAACTTAAAAAAACATCTTCAAAGCCCCTGGGATGATAAATGGTTCGGGCAATGAGTGCAGGTGGATGCTGCAGTTGTACACTCTACCTAACTTTTTATTTATTCAGAAGATATTTTAAGTGTCCTGAAGACACAATATGAGCTGAGATAAATCAGACTGAAGGTTCAACATTCCTCTTCCACTATGATCAGGCAGATGCTCACAAGAAGGAGGTGAGTCCCATATCACCATTCCTTTCATGTAGGGTCCCAACAGCTACTTGACATTACTGCAAGATTGTTGGATATTAACTAAATCTGACATAAACCAAAACCATTGAATTAATGGTGGCAGTAGATATCTTCAGTGACAGTTTGCGAAGTATTAGGGCATCCATAGCCAGAGAAGGGCTTAACATTCAAACTAATAATGGATTCACGGAACCTAGCCAAAGACCCCACAGATAATCAAGTCCGACGCACCTGCTGTCAAGCAGAATAATGCTGAAGGTAGAAGACCAGAGTTCCACAAAGCTAGGGGTGGGATCCCTCAGCCAAGGCCTCTCCCAAACCTACCTCACGAGTGAAAAGAATGGCAGCATCATAATGTTCTTCATGTTCGTCGTCCAGCTGGTTATGCTGGTGCTGCCACTTACAGAAGTTCTTGAGCGTGGTGGCTGCATTCTTGTTCACCTCCAAGCCCTTCTCCTTGTCCCCCAACACCACCACCTTCACCACTGCCAGGCGGATGGGGTTCTCAATGCTAGCATGCCCGTAGAGCCTAGAGGCGATGCTGGCCAAGGTCAACAGGTAATGATGGAGGCCCTTGCCATACTTCTGGGCCATGGAGTCGTCGGCCACCAGGAGAAGTTCCACCTGCCGGGCCCTCGAGATGGAGCGCCTTCTCCTCTTGGGAGGGGAAAAGATGCGAGGGGAGAGCGCCGCCCTGCTGGCGAAGTCCGTCTCGGGTTTCTCGCCCACCCCTGGGACTAGTAATCTCTTTCGATCCAGAAAAAGGGGCCTGGCTGAACCGCCGCGAGTCTCGCAACTGGGCCGAGAAGGCAGCGTCTCGAAGCTGAAATGGTCCCTAAAGAAGAGGTGCAGCACCCGGGCAGAGTCGTCTCCGTAGATCCGCTCCTTGGCAGGCTCCTCCTCCTCCCCCGCCGCCGCCGCCGCTGCCGCCTTCCCCGGCCGCAGCCAGGGCTTGACCGTGTAGCGGGCGTGCTTGACCGCGAAGTAGCCATCCAAGCCGCCACACAGGTCGAAGACCGCCAAGGACTGGGCGCTCCCGTCTACCGTGCCCCGGTAGTAACAGTGGCCCCTCCCCCGGCGCAACTGGTCCGCCGAGCCCAGCAGCGCGTCCTTCTCCAGGTCCAAGAGGAACCGCTTCCCGCCCGCGTAGAGGATGTAGCCCACCTTGCCTCCCCCCGCGTAGGTCCGGTCGACGCTTTCCACGACGCCGCTGGCCACCGGGGGCTCCTCGAGGAACGGCAGTGGGGAGCCGAGGTCCAGCGTTGCAACGTCGTTCGCCGCCGCCTCTGTTTTGGAGAGCTGCAGTGCTTTATCATAGGCAGGTGTTGAAGTTGCTGAGGAAACTCCGGCGGCGGCGGCGGCGGCGGCAACTTGCAAGCTTGCAGCCAGTGGCAAAAGCAAGGAAGCAAACTTCGGCAGCATGGTGGGAGACTCTGCTCCTGCTGCTGCTGCTGCCGCCGCCGCCGCCGGCGGAGAAGGGAGCCCGCCGGGTCGAGGAGCGAGCTGGGAGCCGGTGCGAGAGCGGACTGTTAACAAAGGCGGCTGCTCCCGCTGTGTTCCTGGCTTGGCGGGTCTTCTCTCAGGAGTTACCTCAGCGGCGGCGGCGAGACGCGGCTCCCCCCGCAGCCAGGCGGCATCCGCGAAGTTGGAGCACTTTGCACTTCTCTCTGGTGGCGGTCACCGGCTGAGGAGACTCGACCGGGGCCACTTTCAGCCACTCAGTCGAGAGGGCCTCGCGGACTTCTTTTCGTCCTCCTGGTTTGTTTTAGGAGGAAGAGGAGGAGGATTTAGTTTGAGAGAGAGAGAGAGACAGACAGACAGACAGACAGAGGAGACCGAGGGAGAGAAGCAGCCCCCCTCACTTGCCGGTAAAAACGGGGAACGGGGGAGGGAGTGTTCGTGGAAATGTCCCACATAAAACCTCCAGCCTCCCTTCTGTCAGAGTTTATGGGTATTTGGAGGACGAGGGGGAGGTTGCCGGGATTATCCCCAGTCTGCCGATGTGAACAAGAGGAGACGGGAGAGAGCTGTGAAGATGAGAGGAGGTGGAACAATGAATTTATAGCGGAATGCCATCCTGCAATGGCAATTTCATCAATCGTCATTGCAGGCTGCCTCTTAAAGGGAGAGCTTCAAAACCACCACTCCCACACTTCCTCCGCTCGTTTAATCAGGCGCGGTGTGCGCGGGGGGGGGGGAGAAAAGGAGGGGGGCTCGCGGAGGTGAGAAAGAGGAAAGAGAGCGGGGCAGGGAAACCAGGCGGCAACGCTCGTGTGAGGGGAAGAGGAAAGGGGCCAAGGAACCCCACAAGAATGCCTTTGAATCTTTTAAAGCCACGGTGACGCCCCACCACCACGCCTGGTCCTGGAAAGGGACAACACTGTGCTTTCATCAGTTGGGTTTCTTTCTTTCTGTCCTTTGCTTCTTCTCATCCTGACCCACCAGGTTTATCTCCATCGCATCCCAGAGTTCCTGTTATGATACGTTATTTGAACGCAGTAAGAAGGGGAAACGACTTGAGTCTGTATCTTTCTAAAACTTTTTTTTTTCCCTCTCTCGGCAGATGGTAAGTAAGCAAGGTACACACACTGTGTTTTAATGGCAGTTTGCACAGGGGATGAGTTCCTGTGTTTGTTTGTTTTTGGTAGCTGGGCAGAGAAGCTAGCCAGCTGCATCAAGAGGAAGGGTGCACTGGTGGGTCCTATAGCTCTGAGCCTTGTGTGTCATGGATAACAGCTAACAGCTGCCCCATCTCTGCAAGCTGAAGAAAAGCCAAATCCTTCATTTCTCCCTTCCCTCCTTTATCTGTCCTCCTTGGATTCTTACTGTGAATTTGCCTGTCATTATCCCAAGCCAACTGTCACTTAGTTTGGTAGGTCTGTAATTTCTTCCCATACCCAAAGAAGAGCTGAGAGGTTAGGAAGAGTTAACCCTTCTTTTGAAGAACTTGGAGGAATTCTTTCTGTTCACTGTCATCCCAACCAGAGCTTGGAAAACAATGATTTTTTTACATTTTATTTTTAGATTTCAGTGCCTAGAAATCACTAGCTAGCATGTTGTTGTCCAACCAAGTGGAGTGCATCATAGTTATGATCCAAGAAGAGTAATTTTTTGAAGTACTATTCCTAACTCCTGTTTCTGTCTTAGTGATCCGGCTAGGCACCCTTTGCACAGACAGTTACATGAACTATCTGGGTTGTGTTTTAACTGTCCCATTTCATTATTTCCCCCACACCTAATCTCCGTAGCTTCATAGGAAGAAATGTAATAAATGAAAGGAATCATACCGTAATTCCTGCTGATGTTTCTGAAGATAAGGTCAAATGAGGTTCCACAGTGGGTGGGGTTTTGCCAGAAGAAGCAAAATGTCCTGGCACTGGCATGTATCTCTTACCTATATGACTGGCTCTCTCCAGTTTCAGATATAGTGCAAATACTGGAATTCTACCGTCTGAGCCAAGCAGAATTATGTTTGGAAATGATAATGGTCCATAACATGCAAGTTTACTCATCTTCAACCAGTCTATTTTTTTTTTCTCAGCACATCATCCATAGTAAGTTCACCCTTGACACTTACCTGCTTTTAGGTGCTTATAAATAATAAATGTGAGAGTGTTTTCTGCTGTTTGACTAAGCCAGTGAGGATGTTCTGAATTTTCTTTTTTTAGATCAAGTAGTATATTTGTAGTTCAGCGAAGTTCCTTCTTCAAAATAGTTTATTAATTTAGGATGGGTACTCTGAATCAAGTGTATATTGGATTGAAACCCAAGACTGCTATGAAATTGGGCTAATCCTGTGCAGTCCACATTGTGCTGCAAGGAGAGAGCAGGAACCTATTACAGAGGTGCAGAAAAGTAAATTACTTCTACATGTAGTGAAGAAAAGCTCAAATGCTACAGATCCTGAGTGCTCTTTCTGGACCACTTCTCTGTTGCCAAGGACTTCTGTCTTGCCAAGGTCATAAAGAGCTGGATCATTTGATGTTACACAAAACATCACATGCTCCTTTCTCATAGAGAGCTCTCAGTACATCCAGTAAGTTTTTCTCCTTTCTTTTCAGATTGCCCATGTGTAGGTTCTGTGGGTAGTTAGAAGCAGCACACTTTGTCTTATTTAAGATGTTAATTCAAACCCTTGGCTTAGAACTATGTGAATAAGCCCACTAATTTCTTGCTGCTTCCTCCTTTCTTTCATGCTTTGACTGTCTCTCTCTCTTTCTGATTTCTGGCAGCTATTTGAACTCGCCCAGTATGGCTTGCACTTGCCCTGCAAACCCTGGTTTACAAGAAAACCTTTCCTAGTTTCCAGGATAAATACAAATCTGGATAAAACCACAAACCATAGTTTGCCATAAATCAGAAAAAGATTGTTTAGCTTGACTTTCCTAGAGGGATTTTCTTCTAGCCACCAATGTATCAATCAAGCAATGAATAAGTTGTTTTACTTGCTTGCACACACGCACGCACGCACACACGCACACACACAGACATAGACATATACATATGCACACATATGCACATGGGTTACTTGTCACAGCTTCCCCGGGATTATAATTCTTTTGCAGACTGTCAGTTACCAGTAGCTTTAGGGAACCCAGTTCCATGGGCTGCTGAGAAAACAGGTCTTGAATGGGTAGACATTTGTAATGGAGACATATAAGAGCACATAGAAGTAGCTCACAGAAAATGTGCTTCAGTTATCGATATTAATCATATTGCTCAATGTTCAAAGCAACAGTAATTCAGCATTATGAAAATTGGTTCAGTTACATGCCACGTCACAAGGAATACCCTTTCTATTATGAAGCTTTTCAAGAGCTGATGTAATACATCATTACAATCACAGGGCTTCTTGGAAAAGCCATGTATAAACATGTATAAAATAACTTCTTCTCGTGTTGTCCTTTAGTACTTCCTTCTTATAATTTTGTCTTGGAAATAACAGAGCTGATGTTTTGCAATTCAGTGGTACAAAGGCCCCAAATCCTTAATTATTTTAGGATTTACCTGCGCAGTTACACTGGGGGGAGGGGCAAGCTGTGCCTTAGCTGAATTGCAGGTACTTTGCAGAGCCAGTGGCTGTAGATTTTAGTAAATTAACAATATTTAGAATCAAAACCAGTAACAAAACCAGTAGCATGATAATAATGTAAGAATCTATATGAGCAATATAAATGTCTTCTCTTTTTTGGCCTACCTAGCTGTAATAATTCAACGTTTTAAGTAGTAACCCCAAAGAAATTTGTGGAATGTGATGCAGTGGAATTTTATAGCTGTAGTCCACCATCAAGTGGCAAAGAACATCACATGTAAAGCATTTATTTTGTTTTCCAACATTCTTAAACAATTATTCTTGAATGATAGGGTATCATCATGCTGACAGACCATGTACCCATTCCCCCAACTCCGTTCTTAAAGTCAGTTCCCCCCCCCTTTGGGCAGTGTTTGCACATTTGTAATGGCTGTTATCCATAGTGGGACAATTTCTCATGCTGGATGCACCTGTTTTTAAAAATGATCTTTGAGTGTTTACAGAAGACATAACAGAAACTTTCAGTAGGATTACCGCATTATCAGGATATCATGTGTGGAAAAGTTCTGTGTAATTAGAAAGTTTGAATGTTATACTGTGACTTTTGATTGGTGGTAATAAAGATTTTAATGTATTTATCCTTGCCACACACATGTTTGTATCATTTTTGACTTGTAAACATAAACTGCATATATTAAAACAACAACAACAACAACCTTCATACCAACTTCCACTTGATGTTTCAAACTCCCTCTAAGTCGTCCATTTAAGCATGCTAAAACTAGGGTAAATCCAAATTGCAAAGGAATCTCAACATTCAAACAGATAATTTGTATTCTTCTGTATTCGTTTTCTCATAAAAGACTATACCTAAAATATCTGGAGTCATAATTGAGATTTCTACATAAATTTTCATTTTGAACAAACTTCATGTGCATATTCTTCCTACAGAAGTAATTGTCAGCTTCTCTTTACCAAGATTTCCACCCATGTCCTAAAGGAAAATCAAAGTGTTTCTTGGTGCTGTGGTTTAAGGGTTAATTTTAAAATGAAGTCTTGTCATGGGAAACCCCCTGACTAAATATTCCCAAGAAAACACTATGATATGGTTGCTGTAAGTAGGAGTCAACCTGAAGGCACATAACAACATCAAATTGTCTAATACAATAAGCATTCTTTCTTTAAAAGAAAATGAAGGTAATAGGCACAAAAGAAATATTGAAAAAGTGCATCATTCTGCCTTGATTATTCTGATACTACAGTGACTAATTGTAGTTTCCCCAGTTACAAGTAAATATAAATTTATTTGTTTTATTTATTAGATTTTTATCTCCCCCTTTCTTCCATGGCTGGAATGCAAGTTAGTTTCCAACATAACTCAAAAGCAACTACCAGTAAAAATGTAATAGATGATGCATACTGAAATGAAAATTAAACTGATCATGCTCTTAATGCACAAAACTGTGTGAAACTCTTCAATAATAACAGATGAAATTAAGGTATTTAAATGTCCATCTCATCCATTCAAAAACCTCTGTCCATATTAGTAATGCATTTGCTGAAGACATGTCTGAATAGGCAAGTTTTCACCTGCCAGAGGAAAGACAGCAAGAGAGGAAGCCAGTCTAGCCTTGCTTGGAAAGGAGTTCCAAAGTTTGAGAGCATCTCTACAGAAAGCTGTCTACTATATCCTCACCAAAGATGCCTCTGAAGGTGGCAAGACTGAGAAAAGAGTATCCTGCAAACATGAAAACCTGGGTAGGGCTTGTATAGGAGAATAACATCTTTCAATGGCCTGATTCTGAGCTGTAATATATCACCATGAAGTGCTTTTGCTTTTCTTAAAAACAGGTTTTATTTTCTCCCACTGTGGAGCACTGCAGCTTTAAAATGTAAGGTTTTGTTTTTCTTTATGATCAGTGATATCTTCCTGAAGGAGAGCAGCGTGGGAAGTCAAGGAAACGCCTTTGGCTTAGGCCTTGTTTTTCTAAGTGGTGTGTGCGTGTGCAAGTAACGTATCATATGTCCATCCATTTCAGCAGCCTGAAAATCTACATCAGCTTCACACATCCCGCAAGGACTAAGGCAAGTAGCCATATGGGGTTCAGTGTTAATGCTGGGTCAGGCTCAAAGTAATTGGTTTTCTTGTTGGATTACATGGAGAAGAAGCATTCCATCAAATGGGCGTGAGGGGTACAAAAATATGGCTAGTTGAAAATCCAAACACTCTGTGTATCTCTGGATTGCTTCAGAAGTCAGTGACAGAAGGAAATAATTTAATGCTGTGAACACCCACAATATGATCTACTTTAATTGATACTCCCTGCAAACGAAGATAATAAGAAAAGCCTTAATATATGTTTTATTTCCAGTTAAGTGTATGTACTTTATGGAGGCCTCGTGTCTCACACTTTTCTAGCCTGACTACTACTGTTGAACTCACATAAATCACTGTGCAAAATGAATGGGTAATTTTTGACCACTGAACCTAATATGAAATGTGTTTAAAACACATGTTGGGTGGAGGCATCTGTCTACAGGAAGTATCGGATGCTTATAGACCCTTACCCTTTCTTTTATAAACCACAGCAAGAATAGCAAGGGAAGAGTAAAATGCTAAACGTTCCTTTTTAAAAAGCAAAGAGAGACCTTCCTCTCTTATAGAGAGACTTGTTTTAAATACACATTTTAAAATAAAAAATACCTTTTAAAACACAACATATGTAATGTTTTTTCCAACTGTTGCCTCACAAACTGCAGAAATTGAAGCCTATTTTGCCATAGGAGGAACAAATTTATAATTACTCTTTCTTCTACCACATCCCTGCACAATTATAGCAAGAGACATGCAAACTTTCAAAGCTCTGGCTAATGGTCTTGGTCATCAGCTATATTGACCCTGTAGAATTATAGCAGTTTGATATCACTTTAACTGCCATGGCTTCATCCTACAGAATTCTGGATTTTGTAGTTTGGTTAGACACTGGTGCTGTCGTGGCAAATTTTAAATACTTGCTACAACTACAAGTCTCAGGATTCTATAGGGTGGGTGTATGCAATTCAAGTAATATGAAACTGCTAGAATTCTGCAGGGTGGATGTACCCATTATCATGTCAACTGTTGACACAAGTGTTAAGCCTTAACCTTTCAAATGGAATGACTAAGCTCAGATAACAAATCAATGTTGAGCAAACTTGTGGGGTTTACCCTCCATGCAGAATTATATACAGTAGGACCCCTGTATCTGCAGGGGATTGGTTCTGAGCCCCCCTGCGGATGCTGAAATCCATGGATAGTACTGAACGCCCTGTCCTGCCACCCACCCTGGGCCCGATTGTGGTGGCGGCTGGTGAGAAAACAGGGAGTGCAGGATTCCACGATCCCCTCGGCTGCCACTGCATTAGGCCCGGGGCCAGAGGCAGGAGGTGGGAAAACAGGAGCGTGACCCCGCTGTTTTCTTGTCAGCCACTGGCGCGATCGAGCCTAGGGCGAGGGGCAGGAGGTGGCGATGAGCGTGATCATATGCTCATTGCTTCTTTCCCACCTGCCACTGACGTGATCAGGCCTAGGGCGAGGGGCAGGAGGCGCTCATCGCTTCTCTGCCTGCTGCTGCCGATATCGCAGCAGTGGCAGGGAGCCAACCGCAGATAACCGAATCAGCGGATAATGAATCCGTGGATATGGGGGTCCTACTGAATGCAGTTACACTTATATTCCTTCAGGCATACATGGTTACCCTCCTCTCCACATTATCCTCACATCAGACCTATAAGGTGGTTCTGACTGAGAGATGATAACCAGAGAGAATGGGGACTTGAATCTGGATCTTCCAAGTCCCATACTAGCTCTCTAACTATCAAACCAGATGGGCCCTCCATAATGTGTATGATTCAACACAAACATTACATCCTCATGAATATATGACACTACCATTTGTCCACATAGTTCTATAGTGACTGGTAGCAGCTGTCCATGGCTTCTGAATGCTATTCTGGGGAGTCTCACTTGGAGATGCAAGATACTTAACATGTGAGTTCCTGCATAGAACATGATCAATCAGCATGATCAGTGATGGTGGGAGTTACAGTTCAATAATATCTGGAGGGTCATAGGTTCTCCAGGTCAATACTATGTGAAACCTTAACAAAGAGAAGTGTTCAGCCATGTGCAGTGAGACTGTGCCAATAGAATTTGTATGTATGTGGTCTTTCTTCAGAGGTTAGGATGCATGCAAATGGCCAGGGGGCAGCAGATGTGATCCCATCAGGAATAAAAAGGGAATTTGCATTAACCATGCTGTTTTACAAGTTTATTCAATTTGCTGTCTGTGGGCTTATTAATGAAAGAACATATGCTGTTGGAGATGTGGGAATTGTATGGCCTTCAGATGCTGTTGTACTGCAACTCCCAGTGTCCTATCCAGCATAATCCATGATGATGAATTCTGGGAGTTACAGTTCAACAAAGAGCATAAAACTCCTACTCCTGTGTTATCAGGAGGAGACCATGAACATGACATTCTTTAGTTCCATTTCAAAATAAATATCAATAAAGATGCATGGCTAAATTTGTATGTATCTTGGAAATGTAGATAAATGGTTTAATCAATGAGTAAAATGCATTCAAAGCATTAAAATCTATATATTAGAAAAATGCAGAACAAAACATGAATTTTCCTGTGGGCAGGGCCTGCCTTCGTGAATAGCAGCCTTGGTAGAAACTTTTTGTGAAGAGGTGGCTTACCTAGAAAAAAGGTGCTGCCTGATAATGCATTCCATTGGGTAGTAAAATTTCTTTTTCCTGCCTAGATTTTGAAAAGCTATACAATACAAGCTCCCCAAATATCCTAAAAGCACCAGAACCTGTCTGATCTTGGAGGCCTAGCAGGGTCACCCCTGGTTAGTACTTGGGTGAGAGATAGCTAATGAACCCTAGGAAATTCATGGGCTCACCTAAGCTGATAGGGTTTTTGATGACACAGACACACACAAATACAAGCAGCAAACGCCTCGCACCGCTGCTGTCTAACAGTCGCAAAGAGTAGTATCGAGTTAAGCAGATAGGATTATCAACAGTGTATGGAAAACCAGTTGAAAAAATACATGTTGATGGTGATTGTCCTCCTTCTCTTCCAGTTCTTCATCAAAGCACCTCCAATTAATAATATATAATTGGAAAAAGACAAATTATATCTTTGGGTTAAACATCCCTAGGTTAAGAACAACTGTGCTATATATTTTGCCTGGACTCTTCCTTTATCTATCTATCTATCTATCTATCTATCTATCTATCTGTCTGTCTGTCTGTCTGTCTGTCTGTCTGTCTGTCTGTCTATCAATCATCTGTCAAGTACTTGTGCCCTTCAGAATCATAACTGCATTCTCTACTACATAGATCCTTTCACTTCAGCACCATTATCTCACCTTTTCTATCCTCTTCTCTGTGGAGTAAGAGAGTCTGAAGCTAGTGTTGTCAGAGGAGGATTGCCCCAAGCCTTCAGATTTCTGGGTCAAAACCTAGACCCAGGGACTGCCCCGGCAATGTAATTTAGGATTGTCCAGTCCCAGAGGTTTCTGGATCAAAACCTGAGAAATAGGAATAGCCCCTAGTGATATCATTAAATATCATGCTTTAAGCACCAACTGTAGTTGCTTGTCATAGCCAGGAGAATGAATCTTAGCTAAAGGGCTGTTCCCAGATCAAGATGAAAGGAATGGATTTTTCCCTGTCATCTATTTACAGAGACAAGGTAAACTCTCACCTGGAGATGCAAGATACTTAACATGTGAGTTTAATCTAGTTTAATCTTAATCATGTGAGTTTAATTAATCTAGCCTACTTGTTTCTAGCCATAAGATGGATGCAGGGCAAAGTGGAAGATGAGCCTTGGCACACCCACAAAAACTGGGAGGGAAGGAAGAAGCTATTTAAGTAGATATATGAAGTCTTTGCAAGTTGAAGCAACAAATCAAGTCTGGTCTATTAGCTTAGCTGGAGATTTGCACACAGTCCTTTCCTCTTGCCTAGAGCTCAGCCTGCCAAAACTGGAGAATTGGCACCCTTGACTCCTTCCTGGAGATGTCCCATGAAAACTTGAGACTTGGTGTCTGGCCCTGAGATCTGGTTACTCTGTCCGGAGCTCATTTCAGAACAGGTGAAAAGAAACAGAGGGAACTTGTGAAGCTGCTGAGTTATACTGAGTATGACTATTTATGATATAGACCAGTATTGTCTATTCTGAGTGGCATTACAGTCTCAGATAGATGAGTTTTGCAGCCTTGCTTCTTGAAATCCATTTAACTTGAGATGCCAGAGATTCAACAAGGGACCTTCTGCATACAAGTTACTTATTCTGCCAATGGGCATTATTCCTTCCAAAAATGGGATTCATGTCAGTGTTAATGGTTCTAACAATTCATCCTAGAAATATATATAACTTCTTTTATGTGTGTGTGTGGGGGGGGTGTACATATACACACACATACATATATTGGCCCCCCACATAGTTATATAGTCGATGAGAGACTGGTAATATTAGGGCTTGTAAAAACAAGGCTAGCCCTAGAATTCTGTTTTCCATGTCTCATCACAGCTGTAATATTCATTTCTGAAAATATCCTGTCCAAGGCAGGCAACCTAATGATTATGCATTATCATAGAAGCTAGCCAATTTCTGCTGCTTTAAGTTTGCTTTGTCCCTAATGTTTGCCTAAAATAATAATATAAATAGAAGTATTCAGTCTCTTTATTTCAGTATTTCAAGCAGTTGTAACCCACAGAGGGTTTGAGAGTATGATATAGCCAAAAAACATGGCTGCACCTTGCAAGGATTTTTGACTACATTCCTTATAGTCAGAAGAGTGATATAACTTGAGGTTTTCACTAGCTTTCCTTAGGATCAGGTGTTGCATTGTGCATAATATTCCATTCTGTGCCCATGTTTTAATGACCAGAACAGAGGAAACGTTGTATATTCATGTATTTCTTCCAGTTCATTTCCTCCATTGTTCTGTGTGGCTCATTTTCTCATCTAACCTGAAAACCCTGTCTTAAAAAGAAGAAGAGAAATTGTATACTTCTGTTGCTGATAAATTATAATTGAAAAGTAACATAAGACAATGGAAGCAGTTACTCTCAAAGGACATTACTGTGTAAGACATTTAAGACAGACTAAGGAACCTTAAATTGTTTTGCAGTTTCCTGCAAAGAGATAGCAATTCTGTTCAGTCATCCCGGGAACTAAATGTATGGTGAATCGGTTTTCAGCTCCCTACCATTCTCGAAGATCTGTTTCACTAGCCTGTCCCTGCTGACCTAGAAATAGTGGAACTTCTATAAAATATGTTACTATATTGAACAACAGACTAATATGCTTCTCAATGTTGCTAAGTTACAGTGAACAACACAAAAGCTAGTTGTCTCTAAGTAGACTAGGCAATAACTTCTTTACTTATCAGTAAATGATGAACCAATTTGTCAGTAGGTATAGTGCCTGCTGCATTAAAGTTCTAATTATTTACAGTTATAAATGTGCAGAAAATGGCTATCTGTGGCATTATTAGTTTGAATATTGAACAGTCTGACTAGAGTTTGGAAAAGTTACGAACCTATATCAGACTGCAAGTTTCAGAATGCACAACTACCCCTTTTTATTACATATCATATATTCTCCAACATTTCTCACATGAAAACTGGGACACATGTAGCCAAGAAACATCAGATGGCAAAATGTATTAACAAGGAAGAACACAAAACCCAGTCTGCAGCAGTTTGCTTTTAGCTGAATCTCCTGGAAAGGCCAACATTCTGTCCTCTCCTCTCCCCATGCTGTGTAAATCGAGGACATACTACTTTTGCACTTTGAATTTAGTTTGCACCATCTGAAGTAAGGTGAGGACAAAAGGAGAAAGAGGGAAGAAGAAAGAGAAACTGTCACGTTTTACAAGTAGCTGAAAAAGTGGGATGACAGATAATAACTGGGATTGTCCCTGCCAGATTGGTGCTGGAGATCATAAACTCCTTTTGGTTTTGTTATTGTTAAACAATTGCAAGTCAGAAACCTTGTTGATAGTGGAAAACTGATGGCAAAACTGATGCCTACCCTTCCAATAGAGCAGAGCTTTCCAAACTTTTCATTTTGGTGACACACTTTTTATACATGCATCATTTCACAACATAGTAATTCAGTAAGTAATTCAGTAAGTGGAGGCAGCCCCTCCACCCAGACCTGGTCCACCACTGCCCTTGCTGGGGTCTTCCTCAACTTGGGGTTGCAGCAGCAGACGCAGCCCCTTCACCTGGGCCTGGCCCACTGCTGTAGTGGGACAGGCAGCCCCTCTACCTGTTACGTTTGCATGACACACCTACACACTGCAGCTGACACACGATCATGTTGTGACACACAGTTTGGAAAGCTCTGCATTAGAGTCTAGATGTTATGGTGGGAGACAGGGAAATTACCCATGCATTTGTCCTTTTGAGGCAGTCACATGCTTAACTCCAGTTTCATCCTCAGAATTAAGCAGCTTAAAAAAATGTAAACTGGATTCACCCCCACCTTATTTTACAGATAGTACATTGGATTTCCTGCAAGAATAGACGTTTCTTCTTTGACAATAGAATGGAGAAAATTCTTTCTAAGGAAAGAAAATAATTTGCTTTTCCTAGTATTTTCATATTTCTCTTTTCTGAATGCAATTCCTTTATTTGTGACCATTGACTAGGCTAAAGTATTTCACTATCTTTCTTTAAATTCCAGAGTTCTCAGATTTTCCAAAATTGTTTGCTATTTTCAATTTAAAGAAAGTTTATTCCAGGTCCCATCATAGCAGCACAGCTATTGCTGTATTCTGTAAACAAAAAAGTCTTCCTTGGACAAATTGGAGAGATTTTTTTTCTACAGGAATGTAAAACCTCTCCATCTTGATTCCATTACATTTCCCCAAATTCCACTTCCATTTTATCCATCTCTTTCTTTCATATGAAGTTGCAAGTCTTTATTCTTCCTTCCAGCACTGAAATTTGTATACATATTTTAGTACATTTTATCTCTGTTAGTTACAGCATGTTGTTGTTGTCATTGTTGTTGTTGTTGTTGTCATCCTAAGGGCAAACCTCTCATAGAGTTTTCTTGGCATGGCTTGTTCTGAATAGGTTTGCCATTGTCTATCTGAGGGTGAGAAAGTATATTTGCCCAAGATTGCCCAGCGGGTTTCCATGGCTGAGGAGGGATTAGAACCATGATCTCCAGAGCTGGAGCACAACCACTCAAGCTACCACACAACTAAGGCATGCTTGTAGTTATTTTTATCCCCAGTTGTCACTGTTTTAGCTGTTCAAAATATGTGCATTGTTTTGCACTTGCTTCTTTTCTCAGAAGAAAAACCTTGCAAAGGAGCAGATTTTCAAGGTGAGGTGCATTTCATCTCATAGGCCTTGGGAGATGTGAAATGGCTACTTTCCTGGAGACTGTAAAATCCAACACAATTATTTTTCATTCCTAGTTTTCTATGGCTCATAAAATATATCATCTGTGGCCTGTGAAAAAGGACATTTCTCCTTCATAGACAAGAAGGTCACAAATCAGAAATTGGTGACCTTTTTTTTTGTATATTAATGTTGCAAAACTGAACCATTGAGGCACATGGTTTATTATTGGTACCTGGGACAATATCTTAATATTTGTTTCTTAATATGATATTACTAATATAAAAATAGTAATTTAGCTTACTGAAGATAACTATGTTTTCACTGAATAATAGTAAATAGTAGTCATATTTTAATCATGATGAGGAATATTGTAGAAACAGAGGAGAAAAACCCTGATGCTTAATTATAATATACATACATATATATATTCTGTATACAGAGAGAGACAGAGGGAGAGACAGAGACGGAGGCAAATACTGCTCTGTCTTCTTCATTTATGTCCTTTCCTGACTCTATTATGCTGTGTGTCAATAGTTGCATTTGTTGGTTGTAGAATGTCTCTTTTGACTCTGTCCTATAAGTGTCATTATTAGAAAATCAGGTAGCATTCAAAGTGGAGAATAATAAGGCCTCTTGTTCTATGAATGCTTAGACATTACAAATATTAGAAGAATGGAAATAAATGTCTTACTGAAGGTGTTCTTGCTCTTGAATTTGTTTTTGAAATCCTTTATATTGCGCCCAAATTATGACATATAAAACATGACAGGAGGGTTCCAAAACAAAGTGAATAGGCACCATTAGGGTGATAAAAGCCATTAAAACTGACTGCCTAATCAAAGTGCTACATATGGAAGCACTGTGAGCCTTTGGTCTGTGAGCATTTGCTCTGATAAAACCTAATGAGGCCTGTCATCATGTTTTTTTGAAATGCGTTTCTCTCACCACAGGTAAAATTGCATTGTGCGTAAACACTGGGTGGGACTATGGGAGTTTCATTTACTTTAAATGGCTCAAATTTCTTTCATTTTCCTGCCTCAGGTATTTGGGCTTTACTTGATTGCAGAGCAATAGAACAAAAACTATAGACCACAGGATTTCGATAGCAGTTAGAGTTATAAACATTTACCAGAACTGTTTTTTCAAAAAGAAATTCAAGCTACTAGCACTTTCTCAACCAGTGTTCTTTAGGATCCACCCCACTGACGGGGAATTCCAAGATAGTGGTTTTGAAAATAAATTTCCAGAGCTAACCACATCTGAAGTACTCCACAAAATACCACTGTGAAAATAAGGATTAACACTTTTCCCACACTCACAAGCAAAAGTAGTATTTCCATATGTCATTTTTGCCTTTTGGCTAATATTAACATTTTAAAAGTAATAATTTAAGATTCAAAAAGTCTTGACAGATTTGTCTATGTTGGGATTGTGCAAAGGCATATGATATCACTCAGAAAATCAAAAATAATATTTTGCCCCATAAAGGGAAAAACCCCTCTTTGTCCTTCTTAGGGTTAATAAAAATGCTTTTGGTGCAAAAGTACCATGGCCATGACTTTCCGTATATTTTTCCCCAACCGCCAGGGTGTCTGGTTTACTGCTGAATAGATCTCACTAGTAGTTTTTTCTACTCCCTAAAATTTGGGCCAAATTTGGTTCTACCTACTGGTTCCATTCCTGCCCTCTGGAGCAACAGAACATTTGTTTGCCCAGCCCCCCCGCCCCCCCCCCCCCAGTATGAGAGACTTTCAGGTATTTGAAAACAATTTTCATGTCTGCCTTTAATCTTCTCTTTTCCAGCCTAAACATGCTCAGCCCTTTCAATAATTCTCATAGAGCTTGGTTTCCAGAACCTTCATGATTCTGGCAAATTCTCTCTGGATTCATTCTAGATGCACTGCTTCTTAAAATGTGGGATCACTGAAAAACTAGAGAAATCTGCTTGATCTTTTTGCCAAATTGTTGTACTTTCTTGTTTCCAATGTTGAACTTGTAGTTTTCGTAAGAGGTAGTATTCACAGAATGTTGTTTCTCTTGCTCTGATGTTCTATCACAGATATTTTTGTGTTCAGGCTGAGACAGTGTGGTCAACCACCTCTCTGTTTATGTTTTGTATATTAGGAACATCTTTCAAGGAGAATGCTTCTAGGTTTACTAACGATGCATCACCGAAGTTTCAGCCTGTGTTTGGTTAATTTTCTTACAATGTAAGGAACTCATGTAGTTCCCATGTGCTGAGTTTCCTCTGCTTAGTTGTGACACTGCTGGGGGCAAAGCCGGTGTTTAAAGGAGGGAGAGAGAAAAACTTTGGTACTTCAGATCTTTTGTGTTGAAAATTGCACAACCACTTGCCATTTTACATACCTGATAGGGCTTATGGACACTCTGGATCCCTTTAATAGATGCTTACACCTCTGGCATAAGAGGAAAAACTGCCTAGTTACTCCAGGTTTTAGTCTCCACCCCCTTTGGTCTTCTTTATTCAGTAGCAGTGGATATAGTAGCATAGAGAGGTGGTGGGGAAATATTCTAAAACAGTGGTAGGGAACATTTGGCCCTCCATACTTTGTTGGGTTGCAACTTCCATTAGCCCTAGGCAGTGGGGATGGATGATGGAATTTGTATTTCTACAACAACTTGTATGTCTACAACACCTGGAAGGACACACATTCTTTATTCTCTGTGTTAGGAAGCCAAGCATACTGAAAAATTTAAAAAATATCCATAGCAGAGGCAGCCTATGAGAGAAATGGGGGGGGGGGGGGAATTGTATTAGATTTTCCAAAAATACATGACAAGAATACCAACCATTTTTTGCAGTAGACCTGCACCTTCCCAGCATTACCTCCTCCCACTCTCATCAGTTTTTCTGTGTATATATAGCTGCATGTAGGATTGATTCTACAATTCTACAGTGCAGAGTTCACAACATATAACTCAGCCAGACATACAGGCATATTAGAAAAGACAATCTGGGAGAAAAGCAGGATATAATTTAAATGAATAAATAAATAAACACAAGATGCAAGAGTTGGGAAAGGAGGAACAGGAAAGGGTGAGGGGTTCTAGGAAACAACCTATGATAAGTACTTTATTGATCAAGATTTGGAATGTACAGAGACAGTCCAAGAAGTAGTTTAAGACCCCAGGCAATATAAAGGTTGAAAATAATCAAGCAACACTCTGGCTCTTTCCACCTGTGGGGGGGAAATGGGCAAAAACGCCCAAAAACGGAGCTTACCGGCAGCTGGGTAAGTCCGTCGCTACACGGAGTAGCACGAGCTCGCTGCTCCGCAGTCCTCCGGCATCCCAAATGGCGGCTTCCGGTTGGTGGAGGCTCTCCACCAACCGGAGAAGCTCGCCAGCTGAAAGCCCGCCCCCGGCAGATCTGCAGGCACGCACTTGCGCGCACCTGCAAATCCACTTCGGAGCCAGGCGACGGAGTGGCGCAGGGTTGTGCGCTCCGTATTTTTAAAAACCTTGAAAAAGAGGTTTTTAAAAAACACGCAGCTTGGTTAGTTCCAGCTGCTCCTGAGTGGATTCTGGTGTGGAACTACAAAAAGTAGTCCACGCCAGTCCACTCTACGGTGTAGAAGACCTCCGTGAGAGGTCGCTCTGCACCATTTCAGAAGTCCGGTATGGAAATGGCCTTTGAGTTGCCTTCAGTATGCCACATCCCTTTTCCTGATAGTAATGGAACCATTAAATGTAGTTCCCACAGTTACCAGTCTGGAAAACTATGCTTGATACTGTTAAAAGCTGCAAAGAGATCCTAGAGGATTAATAGGGTTGCCATTCTCCCCATCCATTTTTCAGATCTGTGGGATGGGAGTATAAGGGCATTTCCGCATTATGCTGTTATAGTGCTGTTGTTCCACTTTCAACATCCTGTGGAATTCTGGGATTTATAGTATACTGAGGCCAAAGATGCGCCTCCCTAAACTGCAAACCCCAGGTTTCCATAGGATGTTGAATGTGGAATAATAGCACTGTAACAGTGTAGTGCAGAAATAGCCTAAGTAAGGGTGCTACTAGGCTATGCTCTTAGTTTTAAGACCAGCTACAGAGTGCCAAGATGTTCAGTGATACCAAGTTCCATTTTGTTCTCCAAACCTCATGTTTGTCTTTACAGTCAGCTACACCAGAAGTAGTTCTATCCAGCCTGCCAACCCTTGCCTGCCCAGACTTTGTGATATTGCAAGGACCAGCTCTTCATCTCTCAGCCTGAAGTCTCAGAGAATGGGCTGCTGACCTGGTAACCTCAATCCCAAATAGTTTATATTTCCAGAGTCTATTTACTCCTGCTGTTCAGTTCTAAATGAACAGGACACAGTCTACAAAACAAAGCCAAGGTTGTATTAATGTTCATAACACATATTTACCAGCTGATACTCAAGAAGTCACAAAGCCCTTTCAAAGAGATTTAGAAAGCCATTTCACTAATATAGTTAAATTCACTGATGTGATCTGAGCCTGGCCAAGCTTTACTGAAGTCAATCAGCAAGATCTTTTTGATATCCTTTGGATCAGACATAGATATGTATGTTTGTGTGCATGTGTACACATACATATACATATTGTTGGGTGTGGTTGGTTATAGATCAAATAGCCTCTTTGCTTTGATAGAAAATACATTTTGTCTTCCAAATGAGCATTTCTACAAGATTCGAGTTTCTGCTGGAAACAAGAGTGGGATTAGTGCTTCCCTTCTTCCACTTAGGTATCAACATGGGATGACTTGGCCAAGCCAAAACCGAGAAGGAGGGTTAAAATTCTTCCAAATATTTTCCAAAAGAAATCAGCTTCATGGTAATAGCTGAAAGGTTGTGTCAGCTACCTCTCATTAACATTTCCATACACCCAGAGCTAAACATGTCAGTTCAGTATGTGTGGGTTAATATTTCAAAGACTACAGAGGCTTCTTAGATTTTGCCTCTATAAAGAGTCTCACCAGAAATGCATGTCTTACATTCCCATCTCTGACTGAGCTAAGCAAAAGCAAAAAGTGTAGAGAATCTGTCCATCCGTCCATCCTGGCTCTAGTTTTTATTTTCAGACTCTTAGGAGAGATATCCTTGGACTGGGCAAAGTGTGGCCCTGGTCATTTTTTGTGGTCCTTCATTACATGTGCACCTGTTTCCATACTCCCAGGAACACCATGCCTCTCCTGAAACATCAAGAAGCAGCAATTCACTTTTACACAGCTTAACTTCAAAAAGTGCCATACATTGTTGTTCAAAACCAGAAGTGGATTTCTGTCCACTTCCATTTTGAGCTTTTTATCATTTTCATTTTTTTTTCAGTAGTCACTACAGTCCAGAAAGGAACTTGGGGCAGAAAATTGTGCCACAGTTGTCCACTCTTGCTGTGCCTTCTTTCCTTATTATGGAAATCATTTCCTTATCATGGCTGTCACCTGTATGCTCCCCAGAGAGCCAATCAGCAAGTAGGCAGTGGAATCTATTTCTCCTTCTCCTCACTATCTCTGTTGTTCGGGCGGGTATGAGAAGTACATGAAGAAGGAGTTTGTGATTAGGGATGGAAAGAATATTAGAAAATAGTCCAAAAAATTGCCAAAACCATGTTTCTCATGTAATTGGAAACCATGGACTCATAGGAATCCTAAACTGAAGGAAATCACCCAAATTCAAAAAATTTATTCTGTGAACAAATTACATATGGGATAATTGTGAAAAGGGGGATCATGTCCATGGAGCTCTTGCCAGAGGAGCCTTGCTAGGACGTGAGCCTTCAGCAGGTAGGGTTGCCCGATCAGCAGCAGCCCATTCCCTGAAATTTCAAAAGCAAAACCTGAGAGCAGTGAGTTTTCCTTTGATGCCATAGGATTAAGTTCTTGTGATATCACTGAGATAGGGCAGACAAGAGTTGGCAGGCTGCCTGGAAACATTTCAGGGTCAGCTGATGGTGGAAATTGGCAATCTCAAAAATGGGCCCAGCATTTGGTTAAAACCCAATTAATCAGATCATGTGCCAGCCTAAACCAGGAAAAGAAATGCCAGAGCATTTTTAGCAGCTGGCTAGCAGCAACATTTAAGCAATAGTACAATAGTTGTTATCATTCCTGTGGGGCTCACATCCAGCATGGCCTTACTTTGCACACATGATAAGTTTTTCCAGGTCCTCTGCTGATACTGGCAGGAAAGGTAAGTGAAGTCTCATAGATCATGTCACTGGTATTCCACTTCCTCCCTTGGTCCAAATAGCACAATGGGTTCAAGTGCATGCATCCACCATCTTTCTCCCCAGTCCTTTCTCTCCTGGGTATCTGATGCACCAAAACTGTACAAGCACAACATTCATGCATGTACCTTCATGCTCAACTAGAGTGTCTTGGTGTGAATTGGGAATATGTGGGTCAGACTTTAAAACCATTTCAAGTACACAAATCATACTTTCTTCTCTTCCAGTGCTTCTAGGAGTTTCTGATTTGTGTCTTTCTTCCTGGAAACCCAGAGTGGCATAGTAATTCCCAGAGATTTCAGTCAAAGCCCTGAGACTTGGCAGCCCTATGGGCAGATTTCAAACCATGCAGACCCTTGACATGATATTAATTTGCTAAATGTATTTAGCTACAGATGATATGCAGTGCCTCTGAGCTGTCATTGGAATGGGAAATATTTCTCACAGAAATAGTTGGCTGAGATCCAAATGACACACAGAGAGAAACCATGTGATACTTGAGCCTCCTTGAACTGTACCCCTTTATAGTACATGAAAAGGAATGGGTCAAGGAGGAAACAAATAGGAAATTTTGCTACATACACAGAAAACCCAATTTTTCTGTGCAAAAGCAAGTTTTCTGTGCAGAAAATTCTATTTTTCCCCATCAGACTAATAAACAAGCTACAAATACTCCTTGAAAACTGTCTTTCCCAGTAGGGAGAAAATTGTATGAGTTATTCATTCTTGCTGGTGAAAAAGGATAATTACAAAGAATGCATACCTATTGGCGCTTGTAAAAGTTGTTCTTTTGGTTTACCATTCCCAAAATCCCTCAATCAATGTGATCACTGGCCGTACTGGGTTGTGGAATTTGTAGGAGTAACCCAGAAAAGTAAAATATCCAAGCTCTGACCATCATATGTACTGTAATACAAGCCATCCATGACAATGCTAGCATTCTGTAATTTGAACTCATTTGAGATTTGGGATTGGGTGGAATAAACATCCAAGAAATATTTCCAGTGAAAAGATTGAGGATTGTGACTAATAATAAATTCTTAGGTGTTGGGTTTCACCAACTTGGACTTAGAAAAAAATTACCTAAATTAACAACACAGTCCTCTGCTTGTTTACTTAAAAGTACATTGTGTTAACTTCAAAGGTGTTCGTGTCTTAGCAGGCATATACAGGATTGTGTGTGTGTGTGTGTGTGTGTGTGTGTGTGAGAGAGAGAGAGAGAGAGAGAGAGAGAGAGAGAATAGGATTTGAAATCTGCATTTCATAGTGACAAAAATACAATATCTGACTTCATTAAAAATTATTATTTGCTGCACAGGTAGGCAAGCAATTACGAATAGGCAAAAGCTATAAAGAGTATAGCCAAGAGATTTACTATGACATGAAGTTTCATGGACTAACTCCACCTCATCAGATGGACTGTAGTCACAAAAGGTTATGGCATAGTATATTTGTAGTGCAGTGCTCTCTGTTATTTTTATTGCTTAAGACATAGCTCCTTCTCCAGAAGTACACACAGGAATAGTATTCAGGTTATTAGTGTTATACAATAATTTAACATACATTCCTTTACATACATTCTGTCCACTGCAGAACGGTGGACTATATGCTAGATAGTGCAAGAGAGAAGCAAATGGCAGCATTAAGTTATATTTGAAATGCTTTTCTCTGAGGAAAATATTTGAATATATAAATGCTTGTGCATAGGCTGAGCTCTTGCTTCCAAGTGTTTAATCCTTGGAATGAGCTTTTGAGGTTCACCCACTTCTCAGAATCAACTTGGATGGGAAACAGGTTGTTACTCCCATTAATGTAATATATGTTCACATACTCCCACCATAGTTTATTATCCTACAGAGGAACTTAAAGTATGAAAAGATTTAGGTGGGGAAGTTTCTCAGTGTTTTATTCCAGTTTGTAAGTGTCCCAGCCAATGTGAGCTTTTCCAAAATGGATGAAGCTGGCACTGATATGATTTTGGAGGATAGGTGTGCTTACAATAACATATTCTTGGCAGGACAAGAGTTTCACAGTACTCTCTGCTTTGCAGAAAGCATTACTATAGCCAAATGTTGCTGGTTAATATCTCCAGAGTCCCCAAGCATGGAATTATGCTGTTTCGATGAGGTAGAGCACCTCTAACTCTTAGAATTCAAGGGACTGAAGGGTACTTAGCATTCTTTCAAAGATCTGCTTTCCATTATACACATATTTGATCTGCCAGATAGCAGGTAACATGTCTTTGAATGTGAGCAGGATTATCTAAGATCTTCCAAGCAGTTATCTTTCAAGAACTCACTTTCAAGGGGGCTGGAAGTGGTAGGGGATCATTCTCAATGAATTCCAGGATATCCTATAAATTCCAAAAAAAAGAAGTGGTTTCTGTCTTCCATGTTAGTAGGGTGATGAACCCACTCTGGGTTTTACTCTCAATTTCTGTAACTATCCAAGGTGCTGAGTCCATTGTAGAGATATGACTCAACACCTTGGATAGCTTTAAAGTCCTTTGAAATCTGGACAAAACCTAGAACAGATTCACTTACATGGAGACCACCAGATATTGGGGCCACTCAGGTCTGTCCTTAAAAAAGGATAGAAAAGAAGTTTCTACATGTGTGTTTTCTACCCACCAGATAGAAGTGGACATGTTTGAATTTTTGATGAACTTTTTTTGACATTCTGAGAATTTTTTTCATAAACAATTCATTTGTGTACTGGTTTATGGAAAGTATATATATACTACAATGAAAAGTCATATTTATTTATTTGTTTGTTTATAAAGTATTTATATCCCACCCTCTATCTAGAGACCCCAGGGCAGGCAGCATACCATGAAACCAATCTGACAAATTTAAAATAGTGTAACTAATAAACATGATTTTTGAAAAGCTAAAAACATATTTAACAAGTTAAAAAACAGATTTAAACCAGTGAAAATAGTTTAAGATGATTTAAAACCATGTATATACAAAGGTGTGTATAAAACTAAACATGTTTTCATTTGACATCTATGCATAATAAACTATTTTATATGCACAAGTTTTCTTTTTTGCATAAAACAAGTTTTTTAGATAAACCATTTTTTTTGCACAAAAGAATAAATCCAAAAATGCACTTTTGCCCACATGTCAAAAATATGTAAAAGCTCTTATAGTACTGCCCATTGAGGAGAAAAGATTTGGAATTATTTGTCCTTGCTTGGGAAGAGGAAATAACCAAAGACTGACGTCTCTAGCCAAAAGTTAGGGCTCGCACAATTGAACTGTATGGTATAATATTTTAATATTGATTTCTAAATTTGCTTCGCTTCTGTTCTATGTTGAAGTTTGATTCTTTGTTAAATTGAAATTCCTAAAAGTTTAAATCTGTAGTGGCCAAAGCTAAATGTTCTCTCAAAATGGTAGAAAATGTACTTTGGTTTTCACCTGTTTACCCTGAAATGCATTGCCAGAAATGTAAGACATCTGACACAGTTTCAAAGGAATGTTTTCCTTCTCAAAGAAATAAAGGCTTTATTTTCAGACTCTTCAAATCCCTATCTAAAAAGAGACATTTACTTAGTGGCCTGGGGTCTGAGATGTCTGTGTTTGAAATAGTTTAGTTAACACATGTGTTATTCCTTTTATATGCCTTTGTTAGAATGTGGTTTTATTTCCGTTATGAACTTAGATTCCCTTCTGCCAACTGCTGCATAGCAGTACTTCCAAGTGAAAGTGATGGAAATTATGCAACAGCTTCTTCAATAATTTGGATCAAGTTTCAGAACTGGGCTTTTAGGATTGATCCTAAATGCTGTTTAGTCCTCCCCAGTCATGGTGATGGAATGGAAGAAATTGATCACTGCTTTAACACCTGCCAAAATACCAGGCTTCCTCTGAGGGTCCATCTATGCCTAAATCTAACGAAGTGATTCTGTGACTGCAGGAGACTTCATTCAACGAAACTTAGGTTTCCTGCTGCATGGTCAGGGCTAAATTAAAACATTTTGCTGCTTGAGGCAAAGGCAAGATGGTGTCCTCTGTGGATTTCTACGGATGAAAGGCAATTTGACTGGTAGCTGAATCTTTCCTCAAAACTGGCAATGGTGACTTCACAACACCGGAAGTAGTGTGCTAGTTTTTAGAGCCAAGCCCTCTCTTCCAAGAGGAGGGAACAGCTATGGAGGCCAGGGGGAGCAGCTGGGAGGGAACTGCGGCACTACCTATCATTTGCCACATGAAACTTGAGACAGGCTTTGTATAGGCATTTTCTCACATGATACTCACCTCTGTCACCTGAGTCAGTAGACCTGAAAGCAAGAAGAGTAGGCAGCAGCCACGCTTGTCACAGACAGACCCCCAGCAGCATTTGATATGTAATTTGAGGCCATTTTGCTGTGTCCAAAATGCTTTGAGATTGGTTTGTTGTGAGGGTGGCAGCTGGTTGCTTTTCCTACTCTCACTGGATTGAAAAAAAATACAGAATTAGGGGCTACTTTGCCTCAAACGATAAAAAAAAATGTGCAACATAGTTGGCCTCTGGTCTCCCTTTTGTATTGCCTGCACAACTTCCACATGTTCCAATCTGCCAGGGACAGTTCTGATCAGTCCCTGTCATCCCACTTTTAATATGTCTCAGTTTCTGTCTGCTTCTGCTGTTTTCATCCTTCCTAAACATACTTGAACTGCTACAAACTGAGTTCAAAGTGGAATTCTAGTTTGCAATCAGAGAAGAGGATGGAATCTTGCCCTTTTTAGCAGGCTCAGGCAAAAGCTAATTGCTCCCCCTCTCCTAGTTTCTGTGTTTCTCCTCATTGATAACTTTTGCCATTCTGACCACATTTTGATGTTGTGTGGCTATGGCTGCCCTGGTTTTCATTTGTGAGAAGTTCGCTTCAGGCCCTGGTAATTTGTACCAGCGTTCCCCTCGCTCCCATCATTGGTGTTGTCCTGGAAGGATGAGGGATATCAGAGAGGGCTCCGACCTATGCTTGGCTACTAACCAGAAATGTAAAAGAAATTAAAAGGCGATCAGACACGTGAACAAGAAGTGAAGCCTTCTCACTCCCATAGGTTAGAACAGATTAGTTAATATTCTTTGGTCGGTTAAGCAAGTATGGAGTTTAAGCTTTAATCAAGGCAACTAGATGCCCCCCAGCCTAAATTGAATTTAGGTCTATTAAACCAGTGAGAACTTGGTAACTCAACAAGAAATTGTATGTATGTAAATTCTATTGATTTAATGGGTCTGCTATTCTAATTGGGAATCACTATTGGATTTAGAACCTTGTTTGTTATTAGGAGTGGATCATCACTTGCTGTATCTCAACCCCAACTTAATGGAAACAACATCCGCTACAAATTTACAAAGTGCCTCACTTACAATTAACTGGATCACACTGGAGTAATGAATCATATTGGGTTGATAATGGCACATGTCTTTTTCTATACTGCAGAACTGTGATTATCTTTAAACACACACACATATAGCAGTGTAAAGTAATTACTGATGATCCAGATGCATAAATAGTTGGGCTGTTTCTATTTCACAGTGTCTGTACATTTTCAGCTTTGGAATTTACTTAAGAGATACAGTGATACTAGTCAGAACTTTTTTCCTGAAAACAATTCATCAGCTGGCCTTCTCACTTCTAAATGATCAAGTACCCCAATTCTCAAGTGTTACTACTTGTAGAAATATTAGTCAATGAAAGAAAATGTGTGAACAAGATTCCTAACTTAATACATATCACAAGGAAAGAATAAAATGGAAAATCCTCTCTGGAATGGAAATTTATTTCACTGTACTGTGGATAAATTTGCTGACGCAACCACATCAGCTGGTTGTATGCATATATTTGGTGGTTTTAATTGTGGAGAGCTCTAGGCAGGTTTCCAATAATTAAACTTTCATTACATTTCTGTGTTGTACAATAGAACACTTGACTTACCAACTATTTGTGTAACCCAAGTATAACCACTTGTCATGGTAGAAAACATGGTATATTTCATACTCCAAATGGACATTTGCACTTATTCCATCAGTCAGTTCTCTTCTCAGTTTTAAAATCCTAAAAAGTAAGTTAGAGGTATCTCTATAATTAAAGAAGAGATATCTTGCTTACTGCATCTCACCGTTTCCTGTTCCTAAGTCTGTTTTTTTATTTTTAAATTTATTCTGCTCCTCCAATAAATACCTCCTACACTTCACAATCCCTGTGTACCAGAACTTACAAACATTACTTCTTTGGTCTATCACTTCCAGAATCCGTAGCCAACCTGGAATTCTGGGAATGGTAGGCTAAAAAGGTACAGTTAGTTTTCCAGTCTTTGGATGCAACATACTGAAGACGGGAGAACTTTAATGTCACTGCAGACTTCCCTCTCTACCTAATGGAAAATAGCCATTGCCCCAGCAATGTTTATTGGCTTCATGATGAGACAAGGCAAAGAAGCGTCTTTCCTCAGGATTTTCATTCTGTCCCTTCCCCACCCCCACCCCCACCCTTCTTCTCCAAAAGGCTTTCTGAGCTTGGAGAATGAAACATCCAGAACACCTGGGCCTACTGTTGCTTTAATTTACAGCACCATGGATAATTCTGTAAATTAGGTAATCCTGTAGGAGTTGTGCACATTGTCGAACAATTCCCTGGACCACTTGATCATTGTGATGTTCCATGTTCCTGCCTTTTCGGAGGAACAAAATATGTTATGTCAATGCAATTAGAGTGCTGTTTCTTTCATAAGCCAGCTCAGCTGTGTTCTGCCTGTTATTCACTGAAGGAGTAAGAAGAAAATATCATAAACAGCATTCTCTTGTGCCAGCAGTATCATAATGTGTCTGTAGCAACTTCTTCACATGGAATCATATTTAGTGCTTACATGTGCTTTTTTTTTTATCATATTATCATATGGGCCAATGCACAGTGGCAAGACTAGCAAGACAAGATTGGCCTCACTATGGCATTGCTCCATTAGGCCAGAGATCCCACTGCATCATTTGTTACTATAGCGGCTATTGAAATGTTACAGTCTATCACTTGCCACACTGAGGATGTGTCAGGTTGCTTTGCTTTCCTTGCCATGATATCCTAATGCCATCCTAATGACATGCAGTGTTTTGATGTTTGCTTTTGTATAACACCCTATACCTCTCCAGGCACCATGCATACCAGGCTATTTGCTATTTGATTCTATATAAAACACATTAGTCCTATGTTGCTTGAAGCCATATCAAAGAGGCTGGAGGGCATGATGGAAACTGGATAAGAAATGAGAAAAAACAGTGTTTTAAGAATGAGGGTACGTTGATATAACAAATTTTTTTATTCAAAAATCATTTTATTATTAACATAATCTTCCCATTGAGCCAAGTGGGTGTATAATGCATAAGGAATGTCAGTAAATATTCCATCTTTAGCATCTTTTTACATATTTCCATTGATAAATAAACTCTGGATTCACATTAAAAAGTTAAACTTAAATAACCAATATTTTCTTTTCAATTTTGTTCCAAACAGGCATATGCTGGTAAAATATATATATTCTTGTACACATTTCTCCTAATTAAAGGGAATAACAATTAGCTACACATCACAGTTATTAGCAACTAAAGACATATAACTAATCTTGATTAGGAGGAGAACAAAGCCAACACAAAGTCAGGATGCTGGTAGGCAGGAAGCCAACCTGGGAAAAGGAGTTGTATTAACTAGCTGGCAAATAAGGGCCTCACGTGCACAAATTTGTAATCTTACTACTTATAAGACACTGCAATTCCAGTAAGACTTTTAGTCTTAGCAATGGCCAGAATGTGCAACTGTTACTCCACTGTTTCTTGAATAAAGCTTTGCAAACTTCTAAGCCTATTTCTTGGGACTGGAGTTATCCTGTACATGATAGGGTGCTAATAGCAGTTATTCTTGTTTTCTTCCTGTTCTTCTTATGTGCTTTCAAGTCAGCTCCAGTTTATGACAAGTCTAATGTAGGGTTTTATTGATTTTTTTTTTGAAGAAGTTTGCCGTTGGTCTTTTAGGCTAAGAGAGATAGTGACTTGTCTAAGGTCACTCAGTGGATTTCCATGGCTGAACAGGGATTCAAACTCTGTCCTCCTAGAGTCCTAATCCATCAGTTTCTTTGCTTCCTGAAACTCACCAGGCACCAGCAGCTGATGGCTTGTGGATTGGCACTGGTCCATGGACCACCACTTTAAGTATCTTTTAGACTTTTATCCCGTCATCAGTTCATAGCTCATAGTTTTGTGTGATGTTCACTGACAAATAAGGTTCATTGCTGGGGGGTGCTGCTAAGTCCAAACATAGTTTAGATCCCCAACTGGTGTTTATGGTCCAGACTATTTAAGGATCAATTTATTCTAATAAGTCAAATATATATATTTTTGAAAAGATGGATTTAAACACCACCAGCTACACATACCTTAGCTAAGTCAAATGGGCAGAGCTTTGAAACATTACTTTTTGGATTACAACTCCCAGCTAGCACAGATTTGGAGAGTTGTAGTCCAAAAAAGAAATCTTTCCAAGTTCTGTGACTGGGTCACAGAAAAATCGCAAAATGAAGTTGCTGCCTTTGAAGAGTATGCAGAAACTTCAGCTAGTTCAAAATGAGGTGGTCAAAATCTTGATGGCAACTAGGTTTCTGGAGCATGCATATGTCTACTCTACCACAGACATTAATTGCTGTTTGAAAATACTGGTTAGAAGCTTTCTTCTAATCATATAACTTCCTTTAAGCAGACAGAGGATACACATTATGAAATGGTATAGGTTTCCAAGAGCCAAAAAGTGTAGTGGTTTGAACGTTGGGCTACAAACTGGAAGACCGTGGTTCAATTCCCCTGCTCAGCAATAGAAATCTACTGGGCGACCTTGGGTATGTCACACGCTGTCAGCACCAGAAAACCCCACAATAGATTTGCTTTAGGGTCACCATAAGTTAGAAATAACTTGACAGTGCACAACAGCAACAATAGGCTTCTACTAGCATATTTGAATGGGTTTTCATTTACTAAATAACTTGCATTAGGAACACTTCCTCTATTAATCATTTCGTTCTAGGTCAGTGGTTCTTAGCTTTTTCTTTACCATGGTCTGCCTTTAAATATTTGTTGCCACAGATCACTAAGATTTAACTCACAATTTAAAACTCTAATGTGTATCAAATATTTATTTAAAGTTGCTCATCAAGGGTCTTCAGATTTAAGATAAGGGAGAAACAAGCAAATGCACGCATTCCTATTACATTTTTATTGAAATAATCCTTCCTTCCTTCCTTCCTTCCTTCCTTCCTTCCTTCCTTCCTTCCTTCCTTCCTTCCTTCCTTCAACTGTAAAAAAAAAACCCCTCATTTCTTCAAGCCTTTGTGGGCCCTTTGTAAGGACATTGTGCCTCTCTAGGTTTCCATGGACTACAGGTTATGAACCACTGTTCTAGCTTCTTTAAAAAAATGAGAAACATCAATGCATGGGACTTACAAGTAAATATGCATCAATGCCAATACATTCATAATTGAAATGAGAAAACACAGAAATCAAATTTATGCTGACTGGAGTTGATGGGAATTGTAGTCCACCATCTGATGGACATTGGATTAGGGAAGTCTGCTGTAACACCTCTTCAGTGCTAGATTCCAACATAAAATGTTGTCTTGAAAGTAAACTATGATAAAAATGTAATCATTGTTTAACAGTACAAACATGTATAAGTTTCCACAGACTTTGGCTGCATTCGCACACCTACTTATGTGTAACTGCATATAATGCAATTTACTTGTGAGTATGCGTGTACAAGATTATGCTGTTATTCTTCCTCTGGGTGCTAAATTTCTTATATTTCACATCTTTCTTGCCCGATCTGTTCCTTATGCTACATCATTGATTTAACAAAGATAAAAAACTGCCTTTATTGTTAATTGTTTTTCTTGTTCTGTATGCAATCAGGTGAGTAACAAGGGCTACTCATTTTTACTCTTTTAAGCTCTGAAAAGCATTCATTGGGGAGATGCTGGCTTAATGCCCTTTGAGGAAAAAAGGGAGATCAAACCTACTATCTACAATACTGAAATGATCTAAAGGGTGCTTAGCATAATGGAGATTGTAAAAGGTTAGTCAGAAGGTCCAAGCAACTCTGTGGTTTATGACTTTGCCCTAGCTACCAGAGCCCTCCTTTTTGTTAGACAGATGGCTCTAACAAAGGATAGTCACTGGATGGTAATCTAATCTCTGAAAAGAGAAAGAGGTTTTATTTGAAGCTTAAAAGAAAAAGGAAACACTCATCAAAAGACCTGAATGGCAAAACAGAGAGTGACCAAAAATCCTGCATAGAAATAACGATAGCATCAATCCAACAGAAAGCAGACAGAAGCCACCATATGTGCAAATGCTTAAGGTAAATAGCAATGACCTTGGAAAAAAAGTACCAAATAGAATATTTTCAATCCTCCCTACTCTTTTTGACCTTATGGACTGCTTGCTTTTCTGGTGGAATAAAAATCATTAATTTCTGTTACTGTCAACTGAAGATATTTTTTTTTAAGGTATTCAGTATAGGCAAATGTGTATCCACATAGGTAATCAGACACTTGATGTTGGCTGATTACTGGGACTCTTCTCTGGAGGAACACAGGCAGACGCTCTAGTTAACTAGGTCTAAACTGTATTTAAAAAATCTGCAATGGGACAAAGCCATTCCACTTTTAACCACTGAACTATCAATAAGAGCCTATGGATTCCTGCCACTGACTTCCAGAGATGAAGGCTTTCTTCACTGAATATCATACAAATGGCTGGAATCCAGACCTGAATCTAGGGGCTATGACTTTGTGACTCAGAGGGTAGGGAAGGAGGCCACCCTTGAGGCTTATCTGGGATTCAGGCTCTCACTGATAGGGCCTTGTGGCTTGGGTGGGAGTTCCCTGGGTTACCTTTCAATTATGGCAGGCTGGGGAGGAACCCAAGTATTTGCTTTGCCCTCAGGGTTGAGGTGTTTCTCTCATGGGAAGGAGGAGAAGATAGTTACAAGGTGACACCTTGCCTCTGCTAAACCTGCATCAGGTTGCTCCCCCATCTTGTTCCATTTCCAGGCCAACTCAATTTAAATAGGTTGGGTCAGTTTAGTCTGTGTCTAGTCTCATTATTTCATGGTTGATCATCAATGCTTTTATCTAACAGTGGCTGTATCTAGCAAGCTGTTTGCCATGTTAGATTTCCCACAACACCAGGGGTAACTGATGTCCTCTAAGAAATTTAAGATAGTGGTCAGCTTTCCAGGCCCAGAGTCCTTTTATCTTAACATAGCTATGGTTCCACTTTAACAGTCATGGTTCCATTCTATGAAATTCTGGGATTTGCATTTTAGAGAGGAGTACTTGGGATTCTGTGCCAGAGAGCTCAAATGCCTTACCAAATTACAAAGCCCAAGATTCCACTGGAAATTGCTGCAACAGTTAAAGTGGAATCATAGTGCTATAGCCGTGTACTATGTAAATGGGTTCAGAATGTTTCCATTTTGTGTTTTTTTAAAAAATAACACATTATATCCACTCCCCTTTCCTACCTCTAAAACGAGAAGTGAATTGCATCTGATAGCCTTTTCTCATTATAAAATGTACTTGCAAATTTTTGAATAGCCTTGTACACAAATATGAGAGGCCTTTATCAGCCTAAATGCTTCTGAAAGATTGTCTTTGTCTGTCCAATGGCAAAAATTTCATACTTTTTGAATCTTTTTTTTTGCATCACGAACACAAAAAGACAGATGCTGTGCAAATAAAAAAAAATAACTAAAATGAAAATATTCTGAATGAGCCCTTCAAAATAAATTCTGTTATATGCTTCACTGGAGCTTATTTGAAGGTGCCTCTGCCTTTAGGCTGAGCTTTTAATTATCACCATTAATATTGTCAACAGCAGCATGATAAAAAGATTAATTTTGTATAATAATAAAGCACGATGAAAGAACTGTTTGAGCTTTTCATAACAAGTGCGTTGCTTACATGAAAAGCTCATTATTTAAGAGACAATCACTTTTTAATATAAAACAACAGAAAAAATGGATTTCTTTTGATATGGAAATGTGTTCTTTATCGGTCTTAAATGAAACCTCTTATCTGTTTTTATCCATAACCAATGTTTTACTTATCTCTCAGTAGGGACTGGGAGTGAAAAGCTAATTTTAGCTTGAAGGAAAAAGATCCAAATTTTGTGTTATTATTAATCAAAATTCTGACACATTAGAGTTCACAGTCAGGATCAACAAATTTTTGGCTGTCTGAAATGAAATCCAAGGAAGAATAAAATACGGAAGTATGCACTCAGATATACATGAGCAACTCATGCTACTAAACATGTGTATGGACTTCCTAAGATACAGGACTGAGAAGAACAGGATGGCAAGGTCATTATTTATAGGCTACTAGATGCCAACAAGACTCTCAACAATATGAGAACAGACACATTGCTTTCTGAGCCTTACTTCCATAATCAATGATAAGAGGCAGCATACCTGTAGTCCTTCTCACTGTGTGCTCCCCATTAAAGTCTCATACCCAGAGCAGTGAGAAAAGGCTCTTTCACATTACTAAATACCTCTCTGGAGGAGAATTCTAAGTATCCTTCCCTATACTGAAAATTCCAGGATACCATTGGGAGGGACCATGGCAATTAAAGCAGAATTATAAGGTTATAATGGAGCAAAGACAAAGGGCCAAAGGTCACAATCAGAGGTATGGAGATCAACCAGAAGGAGTACTGGAGCCAGTATTTTAATTACTATGTCCAAGGGCATGAATTCAACAAAGCATGAATGTATGACACTAAGCACACATCCTACACAGTTTCCCAATGAATTCAGTTAGCCTTCATGGAGAAACAAGCAATCATGTTTCATGAAGGTTTATGGTTCTGATGTCAGTGAAGTAATAAATTCACTCTGGATTTCACTGCAGATTTTTAAAGAAGATAGCCAAGTTTTGAGCCTATATTGGGAATGGGGTTCAGTACCTTGGATATTGTCCAAGATGACATGGAAAGCAACATTTGTCTCTGATCATCTCCTAAGCAACCCCCTAAGGAATAGTGTATTGTTAATAGTGATTTACTCAACAAACCTCATTGTTGTTGTCTTTGATTGGTATGCCACTTTTCTATATGCATGTGCCTGAAGTGCCTAACGACAGACAAAATGAGAACACAGTGATATAATATCCAATTGTAGCATTATAATATATCCTAGGATACACATGATGATGTATGTGATACTTCTTTAGATCTAAAGGGGATTTTTTTTAAGTAGTCATACTCTATTCTATATCATAGAACCTTAGAGTAGTGTACAATTAAAATCAATTTAGACTCTCTCTCTCTCTCATTCTCTCTTTCTCTTTCTGTAATTTAAAAGATTTTTTTACAGATCAGTCAAAGCTTTATCAGTTGCTTTGCAAATGGAGGCCAGTTGTTATACAAAAGGAGATGGTGAAGACAGAAAAAAATTACAAATTTGTCATTTCTGACACTACTTTCTAAAAGATTTGTTCCTGCAGATTTGTTCTCTAAGATTTGTTCTACCTACCCTGTATTAACTCTCAGTTTTCACATGTCTCCCTCCTCACCCAAATCCACATACTTATTTGCTTCTGAGAAAAGACACATTGCCTGGGTGCTAGTAGTTTGAAAAACAGATCTAGTATTTTGAAAAATAGACGTTGACAGCTCTGAAACAGAACTATCTCCAAATACACTGTCACATATTAATTAATTCTCCTCCCTTCTTTTATGAGTATGTACTATGCTTTAAGGAGGACTGATGCCATGTCTCGTTATGCCCACTCATTTCTGCTAAAATAACAACCAAATAGAGCGGAATGATCCTGTCTCTTAAAGCAGTAATTAATAAATATTTTAGAGGCTTTTTCCCACTTTCTAAAGTTCACTAAAATAGTGACTCAAAATACAATTTGTGAGAGTTGTAAGGAAGAACAGTGTCACTCATAGAGAAATGGTGGCATCCTATCAAACAGATAGGAAAATATTTTTATTTATAAGTGTGGGTATATGTGAGTGTGCATGTGAATACATGTAGTTCTGGGAAGCTACTAGACAAAAATATTTGGTGAATTCCTAGGATGGTAAACAAAATAGGTTTCCCATTATGTTTGGACATAATAAGCAAGCTGCAAGCTCTACAGCAAGAACCATGAGTATATATATACTTCATATTATACTCCATGATTGCCCATGAACTGGTGCTCATCCATGAGCCCTTTGCTGCTGGTCCATGGAGAGTTTCCAGGAAAGAAAGTAACAGTTGTAGCCAATGGGTACAAATATGGTACTGGTGTATTGGGAAAAAAAATGCCAGTCACACATGTCAGATAGCATGAAAAGCTGCACTAGTCTAGCACACATCCCTGAACTGCATCACCAGAGATATCCAGCAAAGAAGTCTATGCACGTCACCAAGCTACAAATTCCTGAATTCCCTAGACAGTTAGTGGTATTAAATAACCATAATTATGCAATGTAGATTCACTCCAGGTTGTCTCTACACTTTGTCTCTAAAGCTCTGTTGATGTTATCCTAGATTAAATCATTAAATGTCTGAATATGTCTATTTAATAGGGAACACATGTTGACCAAGATATATTGATGGCTTGTCTCTTTTGGATGTGCTACAGCACTGTGTTAATGAAGCCAACTATTGTTGACCATTCCTCTACTTAAACCCAAGAACAGTGAGTTTATGGATTAGGGTGTTAGCAGTCAAATGTGTGTGTATGTGCCTTCAAGTCACCTGTTGATTTATAGTGACCCCATGCATTCCATAGGATTTTCTTAGGCAAGGAATTTTCAGCGGTGGTTTTGCAATGTCCTTCCTCTGAGGTATAGCTTATAGTTCCTGGTATTCATTGGCAGTCTCTCATCCAAGTATTAAACAGGGGCTGGCCCTCCTTAGCTTCCAAGACCAGATGGACTCTGGTGTCTTTTAGATATTTAGGCCCCTTGGAGATCACATGGCCCTCTGGATATTGTTGGCCAGTATTAACTATACTGGATAGGGCTGTTAAAAACAACATTATAGAGAGAAGAGAATCAGAGGAAGAGCTGGATAGGGCTGATCTGGATTTGGAGCAGTGATCAGAAAGTTTTTTTGAATATCGGGTGCATTTAGAGTATTAAGGTAGGTATGTTACTGTACAAGAAATCTGCCTTTTAAAGACAATCAAATACTGGGGCCATATTAGTCTTTTCTTCAGCTCCACTCCCCAGATTTTTCAATGCTAAAATGCAGAACAGAACGTCCTTGTTACTTTCGACAAATTGCCCCCAGAGCCATTCTCACAGCTTATGTCAAGGCAAGTCATTACAAATTAAAGACGGTACTTTTACTGTTTTTCTGCAAGCACTCAATTAAAGGCAGGTGCCTGGTCCTTCATCAACACTAGGTGGTCTAAATTGTTTTTTCTTCTCACTGGTGACTTAATTTCTTTCTTCACTTTGGAAATCTGTAAAACAACCCTCCATCATTCCCTAATCATTTCTCTCCTACTACATGTGTAAAAGTTTCCAAGTTATAATAAGGATTGCTTAATTCAGGCTCTCAAATAGCTGCCCCCTCAATGCTTGAGTCAGCTGAGAGTCATAAGAGTGGTTACTGATTGCAACAGAAGCTGAATAGCAGCTGTAGAAATAAATGGCAGAGCAGCCAGTTTTGACTGAAGACTTGTGAATGCAAACCTGACCTATATAATGACTACTCCACTCATTGGTTAGTTGGTTTATGTCTTTCAAAACAAGATTTGTCACTGTCACTCAGTGCTCCACACAACAGTCCAAGGCCTCTAATTCTTTTTTTTTCTCTTTCACCCAAAGTTTCTAACTCTCTCTGCAAGGAAATGTCTCATTTCCTTGTTTGGCAGAATGGAACAGCTATCTCAGGCACCAAATTTGGGATGTTGTGCAAAGGCAACAGATTGTTTGTTGTTTCATTTGTTATTTACTGACAGAAACAAGGAGAAAGATTTTCTGTCTCATGTACCCAAAGCATCAAAACTGGCTTTCGATACCATATCCTTTGATTTAGGGTCTTGTCACACTACACTGTTAGAGCACTATTATTCCACTTTAACTGCCATGGCAATATTGCATGGAATCATGGGATTTGCAGTTTAGGAAGAAGTATTTAGAATTCTCATCCAGACAGCCCCAGTGCCTCACCGAACTACCAATCCATGAATTCCACAGGGTGCAGTCAGGGCCGTTGAAGTGGAATAATAGCTCTATAACAGTATAGTGTGATAGGGAACCCAGATAGATTTGGGGCCCATTTGCTGCTGTTCTTCAGGTAATAAGATTTCTTGGGTGGCCATGATTTCCTATGGTATATGTCAGTTCTGGTACTGAAAGGAGTCATGCTGTGTCTTAGACCTTATGTCTGATGCATCATTGTGTTCTGCCTTACCCAGAAAATGCTTCATACCACAATAGTCATTGAAGGAGGCAGCATTATATGGAAGGTGTGCAATGTATTTAGGGGAAAATTTGGTGAAGAGCTATAGCTCTGTGGTAAAGCACGCCCACTCTGTGTGGAGAAAATCCAAGGTTTAATATTTGGGACTGGGAAAGAAAACTGTTTGAGATACTGGAACATTACTGCCAGTCACAGCAGGTCATACTGAAATAGATAGACTGATGTGTTACTGCCCTGGCTAGTCTGAGCTTTGGGGATATTAAACATCCTCTTGATATCACAATTCGGCTGCACTTCTCTATTCCTCTCCACATGCTTGCGAGGCCACCGGACAAGCACGTAAACAAGCTCGACCATTAATCGCTGTAATATTCCTGGACAATACAGGCAGGCCAGAAAATAGCTTACTCGCTGCTTTAGGAGACCTCCAGGCAAGTACTCTAATTAGGTATGCACACAGCTTACAAAAGAGCCTCTGTCCCACGCTGGCAGTTTGATGGGTTAACTATACAATACTCAAGCACTCTGCGTTTGCATACTGGCTACTCTATTGAGAACCGCTACGATAACTCAATCATTCAGATTCTGACCTTTCAGAGCTTTGTCTCCAACTCCAAATCTATTGTTTTCCCCCAAGTACGGTATAGCCTGCAGTCACAATTCTTATAAAAACCCTTGATTCCGAGACCTTCCTCAGAACGCTCTCGAGTTTCATCCCGCCTTGCTGCCGCTTTGCTTGGCGAGCCTCCCCACAGCTCCACATGCTGAGCTACATCGCACCCAAGCCTCGCTCTCTATTTTTCTGGGCTTCAGGACAGGTGAAGTATCACCCAAACCAGCAATCCCTCTAAAAATCTCTCTATACGACTCCAACCTTTATTCTCTTTAGTTATTCTGTATGAGTGTGTCGCATACACTGTTTTGCTTGTGTTTAATAAACATCATACATTGTTTCAACTTCTGTGTGCTACTTGACTCAACCCGACCCCGTAGACATAGGGTTCAAGATCTTGCTACGCTACCCTGCCTCTCGTAACGCTAAGCAGTGCTCTGAGCTAATTTTCCCCACCTTTAGTTGAGCACATTTTGGTGTCCCTCCCGGGACCCCCAGTACACAGGGTAACAGAGTGGTGGAGCAACGCGGGCAACCCCGGTACCCCTAATTTGAGAAGGAGTCGCGATCCTCCTCAAATCAGGCTGGTACTGACTTAGGTGATGGTCGGTCAAGTCCTTAGAGCGCTGTTAGGCAGGAACCCATGTGTGAGGAGTCTGTGTGTTTGAGCTCTAGAGCTATTCTATCTGGGTGGAAATCTGTTCTCCTTTCTTGCTTGGTTTGTGTATGTCAGCCGCCCCGGCGTGGTCACTAGCACTAGGCGGTGAACCATCATCTGATAGCAAGGGGTGTGCACAAGCTGTCCTGGGAATCACATCCCGAACTTGGGGTCTATCGTGGGCTGGGATTCGAAGTGTTAGAGTGTTAGCACGGTAGGAACAGTCTACACTCATCCAACACCATAGTGGCAAGGCAAAATAGCACTTAGGGAAGAAATCCCCCCCCCCCGGTCAGAGTAGTATACGGGTGCGTCCCGTCAGTTGTTGTTGTGTAGCTTTGAGAGAATGCGGGTGTGTCCCGCTGGTAGTTGTGAAAGGCGCGGGTGCGTCCCGCTGTGTAGTTTTGGGTGCGTCCCGATTGGCTAGCCGACCAGGTGCGGGTGGTGAGTCCCGACCTAGCTTAGGGTTTAGAGGTTTAGCCCGTGGTAGAGGAAGGTACACCTCACCCAGAAAACCAGTTAGGGATGGTTTGGTTTTGGCTTCTTGCCCTTTCCCCCCGCTGCTTGGCCAGGCAGTGTAGTAAGTTCCGTAGTGTTCGTCTCCCCCCTTCAGGCAGGCAGAGTACTCCTGAGGGTTCCCTGGGTCTAGGTGACCTCCCTGTCCCTGAACCGTTTCCTCGTCCTTTGGTTCCCAGTGCTGTCGAGGTGGAAAACCGGGCTTGGGTGTACCAAAGTGACTTTCTTTGGGCAGGCTGGAGATAGGTTCCTATCCCTCTTTCCTAGAATAGTTCAATTGAGTTCATTTCCCTTCAGCCCCCCCCCCCCGGGGTTTGGTTATCCTTCCCGTCACTCCAGTTCCTGGTCCCATTTGTGGTTTGTAGTTTGTAGCTTGTAGGTAGTGTTAGAAATAGTTGTGGTTTGTGTGTAAAATGGCTGAGGTTGGTAAGGTCACCATCAAGGACCTCATGTTAGAAGAAGAGGTCAGAGGTAAACTAGAGAGATGGGTGTTGAGTAAGGGGAAATGCCCCTGGAAGGACTCCATCTTCCAGATGGCTGATCCCTTTGCCACACTCCGTGAAGCATAAACCCTGGCATGGAAATCAAAGAACCCATTCAGGCCGTCTAAGGATGCTTTGGCTGCTTGGGGACTTTGGCTTACAGCCAGAGATGCTAGTAGTGCCCTGGTAGAGACCAGAGAGAAATTAGTGAGCGTAGAGAAGGAGAATGCCCGGCTTCAGGCTGAGGTCAAGACTCTGCGTGCGGACAAGGTAACTCTTGTGTCCGTAGCGCAGGCGTCAGCACAGAAGCTTAACAACATCACGGTAGTGGTGCAAACTTGGGAGGAGAAAGCCCACGCCTTAGAGGCTGAGCTGGATCATGCCCGGTCTGCGGCCAAGTTCATGGTGGGGCAAGTAAGAGAACAGCAGGAGGCTGTTAGCCATGTAGCTTGCCAGAAACAGATAGCTGCGCTGGAGAGCCAGCTCCAAACACACAAAGCCTTAATTTCGGCTGTGTGCCTGGAGCTGCTCCCAACGTTTGCAGAGGACTTTTCTGGGGAGACACTGCCAGAGGATGCTCAGGCAACCGTTCCCCACAATCCAGACTGGAGCAACCCTAAGGTTCCAGTCAACCCTGTAGAGACACGGTCAATGACGAGTCGGACCACCCCCCTTGGAGAAGGCAGTTCTGATAGGCAAGAGACGCAGGAGACGCAGGTCACCGAGACTAGGGTCCCCTGGTGTGCTACTGAGGCCAAATCTATTGCAGACCAGTTAGGTCCATTGAACAGAACCACTGGCATCATGTGGCTAAACACGGTGATACATTCTCACCCAACAGCCAATGGTCAGGACCTGACTCAACTGGCTCGGCTTTGCATGCCCCCCTCCGAGCTCCCTATTCTTGAGTCAGCAGTGGCGGCTCAAGGCTTGGTTAGGCTCGAAGCCCACGACTGGATGAGAGAGGTAGTGAGGATTTTGTGGCCCGGACAGAGTGCGAGTGTGCTGTATGTCATGGAGCAACAGGGTCCTCGAGAGAACCCTGAGGCTTACGTGGCACGGAAGCAGCTCCTCGCCATTCTGGCCGAGAAGGTCCCCTTGACGCCCCGTGGATATAACTTCGACCATCTCGAGTTTAAGACGCTCTTGTACGGAGGTCTTAATCACGAGACCAAGATGGCTTTAGGTTTGGTGGATCCAGCCACCACCAACTGGGAGGAATTTGGGAATAACCTCCGACGGGTCTCCGACCTGCTGCGCGAGGCAGGATCCCTAAAACCTCCCACTAAGACGCATAGGAAGGACACCGGGAATTGGGAACCTATAGCCGAGGTTACCTACTCAAACTATGGGCCCCATTCCCAGCATAGGAAAATGGCTCCGAATTCCATTCCACAAGGGAATTGGAACTCATGACTGCCACCCAGACAGGACAGCAGGCAGTGGCAGGGAAGAGATTTCCGCAGCCAGCCCGGCAAGGCAGGAAGTCCCCCACAGCAGCCAACTGCCCCCAAACAACCCTCTGACTCGGGCTTTCCCCAGGAGACGTCTGGCGGGTATGATCCCACGGCCCAGATGTACTCCTCGGACAGAGTGGGTCTGGGGCATGCTCAGAAGTTTTGGGCTGGACGTGAGCCAGTTTGACAAGCAGCCAACATCGGAGCTTTTGGAAGCTCTAGATAAGCAGCTTCAGGCAGGAAGTAAACAGCCGGTCCAGGCCGTGACCGACGGCCCACCTCCGGCTGGATACTACCCTAACCTGGATCTGCAAGCATAGGGGTGCCGTCGGTCCAGGAAGCTTCCCTGCAACGTGGTGGGTAGGTTGAAGCCAGACAAGTGGGGAATGTTCTGGGTGAAGGCAGGCATAGGGACCGAGAGGGATAAGACTCCTGCCACCCTTCTTGTGGACTCTGGTGCAGCAGTAAATGTGCTGCACCCCAAACTTGTGAGGTGCGGTGAACCCACGCCCGAGCATGTCCAGCTTTCTGGATATGGCGAGGGGGGGTCACCAAGCTAGGGCATGGACAGGCATCCCAATGTCTATAGAGACATTTCGTTTCCAGTTGTGAGCATGCGAGAACTGGGGAGAAGACGACAGCCTTTTGGGCATCAGTTTTCTCCGGGGAAACAGGCTCACAGTTGATTACGCAAACGGGTTTCTATGGCAGCTAGATCAGGGACCAGTAGAGATTTTGGCAGTGCACCGCAGTGTCGCCATTAAGGCTCCTTCCCCTATTCCAGTAACAATTGAGCGACATGTATGTTACATACATGTATGTATGTGAATTTGGCTACCACCTCAACCTCTGTGCAGATGCTCTGGTGCCGCCTTGTCCTCAAGGGCCATGGCACCGTCTTAATTGTGATGCTAGTAATTGTAAAAGGGGCCATGGCTAGCTACGGCTCCATCGCAGTTACCACTTGGACTAGCGATAAGGGTTCCCCGGAGGCACATGGGTCCAGGACCAGCCTCCATACTGAATTGAGAGTGTGGGTCCCAAACCAGGAGCAGGCATTGCCGCTCTTGGCGGTCGTTCCGAAGACCCAAGAGAAGGATTGGAAAGGGAAACCCCCAGATGGGGACGCCCTTTTGTTAGCACGACAGCGTGACGGATGGGCGTTGCTTCCCTTCATGGGATGGCAACCCTCATGAAGAGGTGGTTGCTCCTGCTCCCCTCTCCTTCCCCCTTCCTTGTAAATAGACCCTTTAGGATAGTAACTTTTGTAGTAACGGAGCCCCCATCTCTGTGTTCCCTACAGGGAGATGGAATGGGATCGCTGTTGAGGATTGCAGTCTTGTTTTTCGTGAACGGATATGCCCTTGGAACCTCGCCCAAATTCAGCCAAGTTTGCACAGATTGGCAGTTCAATGTACAGGCAGTGTGTTATTGGAACCCCTATCCAGAAGTAGAAGCCTTGTTGATGGGGACGCAGCTGCTCCCCTGGTTCAAGAAAAGGTACCCCTTCGAACTATCCATGAATTTCCATATACATTCTAGAAATAGACTGAGTGCAGAGTTAAGGATGGCCGTTGCCGGCGAAGAGGTTAAACTCAACCACAGTCATGGCCCAGATTAACCATGAGTGCTTCTGTTTAAGGACTCCTTGTACCAATTTGATAGTACTGCCTAGTGGCGTGACTGTAAGAATAAACCGCACCGCTGGGAACCCCTGTTTTTGTTCACAGATGGTCCAAGACTGTTTTGGCCAGAACTTCTATCTCCAGTGGGAGATACGAGATTATGTGTTTGAAAGTCCCTATGCACCCACAGAATCCGAGTTGGTCGGATTCCACCTTGAAACCGAGATCCCTACGTCCCTATGGCTCAGGAATCTCACCCGTTTGTCTCAACGAGTAAAGGAGGTCTCGCACTCCCTCTGCCAGATTGCCCTGACTGTTAATCATTCTGCCCAGATAATAGTCAGTACTTCAGAGGATTTGAAATCCGACGCTAAACAATCCTGGTGGGATGTCTTTAGTTGGTCCTCCACGGGCCAGGCTATAGCACATTTCGCTCTCCACCCTTTAATCATCTTAGTGGTGTTTCAGATCATTTTGGTAGTCAGACTTGTTGGTTTGGTATTTTGGATAAGGAAATAGATCCTCATGTTGCAAGCGGTCCGTTTTTATTAAGGGAAGAGGTTCCCCCGTTTGTAAATAGTTGTTTGCTGTAGAATATAGTTGGTATAGTGTGTTTGAATCTATCCTTTAACCTCTTTAAGGGAGAAGGGTTTTTGTTTTTGGAGGAGACGGATTCTTGGGATGGCTGTCCCAAGATCCGCTTATCCTCTGAGGTAGATCGGGCCTACAGAGTCAGCCCTGATACCCTGAGGAAGGGAAATGAGTCGGACCGGAGTGCTGACCTTTTCTCACTCTGAACGCTGGCATTCTCTCACTCCGAGGGATTGCCTTGTGCAATGGTGTCCTAGTGGGGTTAGGGCGAGACGAAGGGGGCCTCACGACCCTCTCAGGAGAACCAGGTCTGACTCTGGACTCCCGGTCTACTGCCCAGGCATGTCCCTCATCACATCGAAGACCTCCTCCCCACTTCTTTCGTGTGCTTGGATTGTTAGGGTGAGAACAATCGGCGCTGCTATTTCGCTTGTTACTCCATTCAGTTTTGATTTCACCAATTTAGAACCACTCTCCGATGCCCCATAAGGGCCGGAGACCCACACAATTGGCCTGACGCCCGGCCTCGGCGCATTGTGTCTCATTTGCATATGTTAGTAGGACATTTGCATACGTGCGTCCATCCAGCCGGACCAATCACCGAGGGAGACAGCGTCCGCTCTGGCAACAAGCAAGTGCACACTTGCTTGTCTCTGATTTGGTTTGTTCTATCTTTTTCACCAGTTTGGGGGCCCCGCCACCAGGCAGAGTGAGAAAAAAAAGGGGGGGGTCAGAGTCTAACCTAGTTCAGCCTGAGCATGTGTGTACCACGGCCATTGCAGAGTGTACCCCTGCGACTTATGCAGGTGCATACGGTCCACCGCTCATCCAGTGAAATACTGGATGGAGCAAAATTTGCCAACCTGGCCTCAGGTTGGTCCACCTGACCCCTGAACTTTGCAGGCCTGGTTGTACTCAGAGTGAACTACAGTTGGGTACTCAACTCCCCAAGCTCTGGCAGATGTGTCACCAGCCTAGGGTGACCAGGGTCTGCAGTGGCCTTAACATCACCTCTCCTGGTATGGCTTTAAGATCGGATCCCATCCTGTGTCCACCAGTTGCCCCCAGGTGGCTCCATTTTCCAACAATTCGAATTCCCAGTAGGCTTTGAGCTGGCCAATTGCATTTATGGTATACATTGGCTACTAATCATGTCAGTTCTTCTGTTGAAACTCTAATAAGTTAATTGATTTGGAAGACTGGGAAGATCCCGAGGTCGTACCATCGCCCCCGAGTACCGTGGCGGGTGGGGGTGACGAAGAAAGTTGCCGCTCCATCTGATGGCCGAGGCTTGGAGATTCCTAGTTCTTTGACGACACCCGTGACTGTGAGGGAAGGTGGCCACGCAGCCTTCCAATTGCAAAGATGGACTTTTTGCTGTTCCTGTTACCGTTTGCTGACCCGAGGAAACCTATGGACTATTCCAGGCTCCAAAACTCTGCAGAGACTCTTTGCTCCTGAACATTTTGTCAGCTCCGTTGGCTGGATGGACTTACGTTTTGCTTGTCTGATCCAGCTAAAAGACTTTTCCTGTTGCGAGGGGGGTTGCCAAGACTTTTGCTTGCACCTCACCTCCCCCAGACTACGAGCTTTCATCCGCACTGAACTGTTTGCTCATTGGATTGCCTTCATTGTCAGACCATGCATTGGATTTACCGTATTTCATTTATTATTTCATTAATTGCATTTGTTATTTTACTGCCATTACTCATTCTTTGACAGTTCCCTATTGGCAGGACATTGGACATTGTTTATTGTTTAATTGTTTATTACTGCGTTATGTGTAATAATGCGTTATGGCATTGGTGTGTGTGTGTTTAGGTTTAGGTTTTACTTAGGACTGTCTTTATAAGATAGTAATCTTTTGCTTTCCCCAAATTCCCTTTCATGAGGAATGATACGGCTACCAACCTGCAAGCCCCTATTCGGCTCTAAATTGATTTTTCATTTTTGATTGGAAAATGTCCGATATTGTCCCCAACATCGCCCATTTTCGGGGGGGAGGATTGTTACTGCCCTGGCTAGTTCGAGCTTTGGGGATATTAAAAAGATATCCTCTTGATATCACAATTCGGCTGCACTTCTCTATTCCCCTCCACATGCTTGCGAGGCCACCGGACAAGCATGTAAACAAGCTCGGCCGTTAATTGCCGTAATATTCCTGGACAATACAGGCAGGCCAGAAAATAGCTTACTCGCTGCTTTAGGAGACCTCCTGGCAAGTACTCTAATTAGGTATGCACACAGCTTACAAAAGAGCCTCTGCCCCGCGCTGGCAGCTTGGTGGGTTAACTATACAGTACTCAAGCACTCTGTATTTGCATACTGGCTACTCTATTGAGAACCGCTATGATAACTCAATCATTCAGATTCTGACCTTTTGGAAGCTTTGTCTCCAACTCCAAATCTATTGTTTCCCCCAAGTACGGCATAGCCTGCAGTCACAATTCTTCTTATAAAAACCCTTGATTCCGAGACCTTCCTCAGAACGCTCCCGAGTTTCATCCCGCCTTGCTGCCGCTTTGCTTGGCGAGCCTCCCCTCAGCTCCACGTGCTGAGCTACATCGCACCCAAGCCTCGCTCTCTATTTTTCTGGGCTTCAGGACAGGTGAAGTATCACCCAAACCAGCAATCCCTCTAAAAATCTCTCTATACCACTCCAACCTTTATTCTCTTTAGTTATTCTGTATGAGTGTGTCGCATACACTGTTTTGCTTGTGTTTAATAAACATCATACATTGTTTCAACTTCTGTGTGCTACTTGACTCGACCCAACCCCGTAGACATAGGGTTCAAGATCTCGCTACGCTACCCTGCCTCTCATAACGCTAAGCAGTGCTCTGAGCTAATTTTCCCCACCTTTAGTTGAGCACATTTTGGTGTCCCTCCCGGGACCCCCAGTACACAGGGTAACAGATGATATAAGGTAACTACTATGTCTCACACATAACAAGGGTTTTGGTGGAATGTCAAAACTTAAAAAAAAACTCTATGAAAAGAAGCACTAGTAAAGAAAACTTACTGAGCTATTCAACAGCAAGTTGCTTCATGGAAACATGGGGGCAGTAACTGAAACATGTCAAATAGCTATTTACATTAATTCAAAATTGTAATAAATACTTATTATGTTGGTCAGTTTTGATCAGAGCTGTTTTTCAGATGAATACAACTCCTTCGTAACAAAAGCTGTATTAAATTCTGGCCCAGTTCAAAATCCTGATTATGACACTTGAAATGTCTTGTGTTCATAAATAATTAGTTTATCTTGCAGTAGGGGTGGGTGGAAGATGATTAATCTTTGCCCTGAACACAGGATTTTTTTCAGTGTCTTGAGAACACCTTTTTCCCTCCAAGTGTTTGGCTTGTTGTGGCAATATTGTTTTAACAGATTCCTAGAGAAAGTACTTGTGCTGTTTGGCCTGGTATTTCAGTCATTTATTTATTTGTTTGTTTGTTTGAGTATATACGCTGCTATCTCAAAGTCAAATGTATTTCTTTTTCTCCCACAGTATAAAGAGCACTTAAGAGGTGCTTATATGTAAATCTGCATAAGTGGGAGATAGGCTAGTTTTATTTTAGTTTGTTAATAACAGTAATAACTGGCAATTTCTTCTATTCCAAACTTAGTTTTGTAACACCCAATTGGCAAAACAATTAAAAACCAAGTGAACTTATTTCATTAGCTCAAATCTTGTACAAATTATTATACATTCAAGATTCAGTTGATTGGATCCAAGCATGCTTACACTGGACCTATTTTTAGTTGGACCTACTCTGTCCTGCTTAGACTTGTCCTTTATTGGGATAGGTTATTGATGATTAGTGGAAATCTCAGTTCAATGGATCTACTCTAAGCATAACTAAGCCTGGATTCAAGCCTCTTCTTGGTTGTTGTCATAACCCTTTGAATCAAAGTAGATTGTTAAGATACCTGATGAGTCCAGTTTTGTGCTGTTGCTTTACAGTAGTGATCTCCTTCGCCACTAGATGACCTTATGTCTCCCTTCTAATGGGCTGCATTAATATGTGATGGTCTCTTGTCAAATATATAATGATGACTTTGCACCAACACTTATTTTTGAAACATCAGACTGTGACGATGCAAATTTTGCAACTGACTTACTTGTATCTGTGTCCCAAAGGAAAAATACAGCAATAATATCACCCTAATCATGAGGGTTTTATGCGTTTATTATAATTGTGGCCATCTTATATATAAATCCCCTATTTGTCCAGAAACTTCAAAATAGCAGCTTACATTTAAAAAAATAAAATAAAAATATATTTCATAAAAGCAGTTGATCTTTCATATAGTAAAAGCTAGTTTTCACATTTTTCTTCCAGTCTGGCTTTCAAAGAATATCTAAAATTTCCAGATCTTTTGTAATTTCATGGACAATGAATTTTCAATTTATGGCACAGAACTATAAATCAGTTTTCATTTATACATCCAGAATATTTTGCATTGTTTCCATTTAGACTAATTATGTTGAAAATATTAGGAAAAAGAGCAGTTAGCTTTGCATTATTGCTGCTGAAGCAGTGGGCATTCAATACTTAGTTTGTTCTGGAAGAAAACAGGTGCTCAGTGGTCCTCTTTTAAAAAGCCCATTGGGTGGCCTTGATGAAACCATATAATTTCCTTTGTGGTCTAGGCAAAGCTCTTCTAAGCTGCACTCCAGGTAAATCATCATGTTGCTGATTCTAAGAAACAGGAGAAGAAAAGGGTTTTTTCCCCCCTCTCTCTCATCCACAATCCTATGAAAAAAAAAAATTGAAAACCTGAAGCAATCTGGATAAAGTACAAAAACCCAAAGGATGTCTGACTTTCTTCCTGTTGTGTTTGAAAGGATAGCAGGAATTAGTAAGAAAATGTAAGGTTGGTGCTGGGGGAGGGGGGAGAACGGCACTTGTTTATTAAAATGATCAACGCAGCTGGCTTGGCAGCCAAAATAGAAAATTCTGGTTCATTCTCAGAATGCATTCAACAATTCCCTGCAGAATAATTGACAACCAGTGAATCTTTACATAGAAAACAGAAAGTGTTCAAAAAAGTGTACGATTGGGGTAGGGGGAAGGGGAGCTGGTGGCAAATGAGGAATGTTCACACAGCCAGCATCAGGTGGCAGTATCATCAATAACCTGCCAAGGCGCATGCTGCAGATTGATCCCTCTGGCCCTTCTCCTCCCTGTTGCTTCTGCCTGTTGCCTTGCTCTCTGCTAGCAAAGAACAAGGGACAGCAGCAAAGAAAAAGAACAACATTCTCCAACTGACTTGCTGTCTCTCTCAGGGTAATACTAGGGACTGAGCTCAAAGACAGACAAGCAAGTGGACCATTTCAATAACAGTGGGGAGGAAGTACATCAAATTAAGTAGGAGAAGGCACTTTCAGGGGTCTCCCCATCCATAGTGGACTGTGCAGGGGAAGATATACTTTATTGGGGTCCTACTAATAATAGTGAAGGAAGAGGATATGGTTCAACTGCTAGTTGAACTGTGTTCTAGTTGAACCATGTGCTATTTCCATACTGCTGGAAAAATTGCAACCAGAATCCTATTGGGAACTTACATCTTTTTAAGCAAACTTATGTATGTGGGAATTAGAATCGTGGAGTTGCGTAACATCCACATCTAGTAGATGTTCCATGACTACACACCACATACAGCCTGGTGCAAAATGGGGCCTGATGCACACAACGGGGCTGATGTGCATTGGTCCCAATGTGCATTGCATTGGTCCTGAGGTTCATCATGTTGGTCCTGATGCACAGTGGGAACCAATGTACTTGCTGGTATCCCACTACATAGCTTTGCAATTCACTAATAGATTTTCTTAGACCATTTCTGCACAGTGTTGCTGCCCTGTGATGGTGACATGTTGCTGCCAGTCCATGAGTTGTGCTTTCACACAATATCATCACAGTCCTGCTGCCAATGAGTCACCACCTGTCACAATCATGGGATATTCCATGACTGGAAAAAATTCGGTAATGGCTCCCAATCACACAACACTCCTATCACTGGCAGCTGCATGGAAATGGCGGAAGCATGCTCTATATACTTCCTTGTCCAGCACAGCACAGGAAATGGCCTGCTGCATTGCGGAAGGAAGGAGTGTGTTTCTCGTGCTACCCTTCCACAGGCAGCTGGCTGGGTGCAGAGGGAAGCATCTGCGTTGTGCTCCAGATCATGACAGGACGAGGATGGGAAAAAGTAAGGTGCAGAAAGGGCCTTAGTGTCTCTGCTAAGTAGCTAGGTATATGTAAAGTTATGTAATATAACAAATCATATAGAATTCTAGTGTGCAATTGTAATAATACCTATACCTATTTATTTATTATCCAACAGTGATTTATGGAAATGAATTAGTTTCAGACAGTATCTTTCTGCTGTCATCCTTCATCTATGTGACCTCTTTTCCACTATGCAAGAGGAAATGGGTTGCTTTTTAACAATCAAAACACTAGTATTTTGTATCAAATGGCATATCTCAGTTATTCCATATAGTGAGAAAGAATGGTTGCCACTTTTCACATCTGAGAAGGAATATTTGATTTGTCTTCTCATTTCTTATCCTGATTTGACACCTTAGATCTTTAGCTCATTTTCTGCAATTTTCTTTAAACATTTACTTTCCCCTATTTGCTCCATCCTGACAATCTTCTATTGGTTTTGTTTCCTTTAATCTTAAAAAACAAACAAACAAACAAACAAACAAAGCCTCTGGCTTTGGAAACTTCAAAAAAAATTGCACAGGTTAATTCAGTATAAGTGTGTTTAAGACATTTGCTTTTCGTCTGACACAGTGAACAGATAATCAGCATATTGGACTAGGGATGGGGGATTCTGTCCCTTGTTTAGAAAAAGATAACATATTTTATTGTTGTGTATATCTTTCTCTTTGTGAGAGAATCAGTTCATCTAAGGGAGGAGTTCAGATGGGGAGAAGAGGAGGTATCTGTCCTTTTTTCCACAGCCCCTTTTCTCCCTGAAACCACTGACTGTTAGTTCAGATACTTAATAGCTTAGTCAAGAAGAAAATGGTTCAAAAGAGGGCAGCCTCTAGAATCAGAAACAGGTTCTAAGCCTTGAGAGTGCTAGCATTAAAAACAGGAACATCTGGACACAATTGTAGCAAAGGAAAAAGGGATCAAAATGGAAATAATTTTGATAATCTGCTCTCTGCAATATACGCTGCCAACAGTTATCCTCACCCCTTGCCCTTAATTAACAGGATAAGAGATTCATATAGCTCATGTGATTTATTGTAATATCATCATCATGACTTAAAATTATCTCATGTTTATCCAAAGAAATCAGGAACCTAAGGGGCACAACACACACAACAAAGCTTTGGAGAAAGTTCAGTTTTGCTTGCTGGGTAGTTGCCTCGGGCTCAGACCTGAATGCCAGACTAAGCCTGCTAACCCAGTGTTTGCTAAATGAACTGTCTGCAGCAACAGAGGATGAAAAAACTTTAACTTTTCCCCAAGTCTTCAAAGTTCTACAGGTTTTTGCCTACTAGCTGTGAAAAAGAATTTCCATTCATTAGTTTTAAAATATGTTTATTTTTCTATTGCCAGCTTAAGGTAATTTTTTTCAAAATGTTATCCTACTGCTTTACAAGGTTTTGCAATTGTAGTACAATAGAAAGAGCTGGTTATGACTTGTAAAGATGGGAAAAATATTCAAATCGGTTTGAAAAACAGTTGAAATACAGATTTTTCAAGTGCCAGGCTAGGAGAATCCTGGACTGATGCCAGTCATTCTTTGCAGTTTAGGATTACGTCTATGTGAAAAATACGATGATACAGAATTTGTGACAAAGAGGAAAATGGTAAAACTATTAATTCTTGCTTGTGAAAATGAATTTTAAAGCTTTACATCACTGCCTATAAAGCCCAATGCAGCTTGGGTCTAGGTTATCTGAAGGGTCATAAAGTCCTAGAATCTTCCATTTGGAAGATACCACGAGGGCTGTCTGGTCCAGCTTCTTGTTACGTATGAAAATACAACTAAAAAAAGATTCCCACCCAACCTCTTGTTTAAAGATCTGCAAAGATGTAGAGTCCGTTTTACAGTTGAACATCTTTTACTGTAGAAAAGTTCTTCTCATGTTTAGATGGAATTTCTTTGAATCTATTGGTTTGTGTTTTAGTGTCTGGAGCAACAGAAAAGAAACTTGCTCCATCTTCTACATGTTATCCCTTCAGATATTTAAAGACAGGTGTCAGGTCAGCTTTTAGTCTTCTCTTTCCCAAGCTAACCATACCAGCTCCCTGAGAAGACTTAAAGTGTTTTATTTCATGATCTGCAAGAAACAATTTTTTTTTCCTGATTGACTATGCTCTTCATAGATTTTTCTTTTTGGTAACTGGAATAGCAAGATGCTGCATCCCTTTCTAGGAAGCAGAGGTTCTTTGCCAGAAATGGCTCACTGCAAGTGACTAAAATCAACAAACCATATAGTAGATCATGACCTCTGTAATTTATTGTTAGAATGTAATTGCTCTTGGTCAGGTGAAGGCAAGTTTAATCATTCATTTCAGCTGGTTACTATGCAAGAGCAATTATGCAGTTTAGAAAATCCTGTCCTTCAAAAATTGCAGTAAGTTATATTTCTATAGTAAGAAAAGCAGTGCTTATTATCTGTGCAGTTTCTTCATAGTACTACATGTTCTACGTATCCCTTCACAGCTCTGTATTTAGCCTGTTCTTTAGTGTTTTTTAAAGCAAGGTTTAAAATCTCTTCTAATGAAACAAAAATGGGATTTTCAGTCATGTTTGACTATGTTAAATATGGCTCAAACTGCTTGCCTTCTCTCTTGGCAGTCCAAATAGTGCATGAAGTATTTCAAGCCGGCTGACATTTGAATTACATAAGCAGAGAGAAATGCAAGAGAGTGCATAAAAACAGCTTTGACCTCACTCTGAAGACAAACTGGAAGGATGGATTATTCATACACCAGAAAAATTGCTCAATGGTGTGCCTTGAAAATGTTTTCAGAAGGAAAATAAATGGCTCATTTTGAGGCAATAAGACAATTAGGATATGACAGATGTAATTGCTTCACTTTGAAACTTTCTAGTTTTTATTAGAGCTGTTAGGGAGTGTCATTTGCATGGTGTTGAAACATTGTTTTATGGCTTAAAATCTTTTCAATCATTTCATGGAAGGTGTTGTCAGAGGCTGACATGCCTCCTTGAAAATCTTACAAGAGCATAGATGCTGACCTTCTTAAGGGGAGAGCTATGAGGCACAAAGATTATTGTCAGAGTTAGGGGTTAATTTATTCTCCTGCCTTTTATGATGAAAATCCATTATGAAAGAGTAGAGTCACATGGCTGTTTTCCATCCTGGTATTTCTGAACATGTTATTTAAGCATAGTCGTCTAGTTTAGATTGCACCAAGCAGAAAGTCTCCAGGGCTGATTGTTTTATTTTTTCAACAGAAAAGAGGATGCTGACCAAAGTAATCAAAATATTGGGGCTGACTACAACTTCCTATGTAAATAGTCTCAAGACAGATGTAGAAATGAGTGTCCCAGAAAATTCTGGTAACATCATTCAAATAAGTAGTAGGAAGTGATTATTGTTTCTGTGGAAAGAAAAGGTCATTCTACAGAGCCAGTTTCCAAAAATCTGAATTGGCTCCTAAATTGATGTCTTAATATTTATTGTTATTTTGAAGTGGAATGAGTTTAATATTAACCACAGATGTCTTTTTTATATTGTACAACTGGAATTTAATTTGTAAATACCTACTATTGTAAAGTTGGGGAAAATCTCCTGATGGCTTATTTAACTATGTTGAAGAAAATTGGTCAGATTCTAGGGTATATTTCATGTGTTTTGAGATTTCTAAAGTTCAAAACAGCTCTAGCTGATAGATTGAATATATCCTGTAAGTGAAATGAAAATGTTTTCATTTTTTAACATAATTTTTATTCCTTGTACATATAATTCTCTATTATATCACTTATAGCCAAACATCACTAATATTCTTTGTTGTTCAGGTAAGCAATATCTCTGTATTCATTTCATTCATTATGTAAATAAACAAATAATAAATCAATCAATCAATCAATCAATCAATCTTTACAGTTTACATTGATACCATTCAAGCGTTCTTGTTTTATATTGAATTTACACTACATTAGACTACCTACAACCTATTATCCATTACTTAGTATTAGATTAATTAATTCTTCCTTTAAGCTCTCCTAAATCTAAAATCTTATCAACTTAGTAACTCCTCATTGACTTCCATTACACTCAGTTACAGTACTATCACTTTAATTATATGTTTCTGTATATTTATATACATACTTAAATACATATATAAATACACATACATACATATATTTATATTATCTTTTTTTCCTTCTTTCACCCTCATTCCCTTATTATAATATTAAATGTATAGTATTTAATATATAAAATACGATATATAATACGTAATATATAATATGTTATATATAATATATAAATATACATGTATAGTACTGGGGTAATAAATGAAACACTGAAATACATTTTAATAAGGACCTCTCATTTAGGAATCAGAGCATGTCCTCTAGACAGTGTCCACCAAACAATTATTCTTGCCAGTGCCAAATCATGCAGTTACTCTGACCATACTCATTTAATTTTATTTCAATACAGAATAGATTTGTTATCTTCCATTTTAGTCTGGCACTTCTACTCAGCTTGAAAGTCTTTCTTAAAAATACCACTAGTAAATATAGAGTGGTCCCTTCTAATAAGCATGTGAAAATCTTGCTAATTCTTCTACATCTCATTTTTTTTTTTAATATGTGATTTGTCTTAAAAATATATTATTCCCCATTTGTTCTGGCTGCATTGAAAAGGCATAGCTGTTGTACTTGGGAGGAGGGACATGATGTACATATCAATGATATGACTGTTAAGATGTGGAACCTCTTAGAAAACAAAGATGACTATCCTAACTCAGCATCTGTTCAGCTAAATTCACAGAGATTCAGACCCATCTTTGATGGATGAATTGGTCAGTTTTGGTTTTTCTCATGTTTGAGGTTTTTTATTTCCAATCATGATAAAAGCAAACCACCTCATTTTTGCATACCTTTATAAAGGATGAACTGAAATTTCTCCTCAACCCCTGCCTGCTGCACTGGCAGAACTGTCCAGTTAGCAGAATAATTTCAGCTTCCGGTATTTAATATATTATATCCACTAATATCAACACAAATTTCCAAGGACAGTTATGACTTAAACTCCTGTTTCAAAGTAGCTACCTAATAATAAATTCCAAACACACCATAATTCATACTCTATATTTCCTCTCAGTGAGCACTCATATTAAATATAAACATACTCTACATTTCCTTATTAATTCTGGTTTAAATATCACTGTCTTTAACACTGAAAATTACTTCACCTTGTAAGGTTTCTCTCCCTCCCTCCCTCCCTCATTTCCCTACCACCACCACCACCACCACCATGTGTGTGTATATGTATACCTACATACATACATAACAGGAGATCAAAGGTTACCCTGTAAACTGTAAATACATACATGGTTTATTTGAAATACAGAATATTGTATAGAGAAAAATAAAACAGAAATCCAGTCCTGACTAACTCCTCATAAAAACATTTCGGTCCTAGAAAGAGCTGCAGAGCTGCACTGAGAATGTTCAGTTTGTGTAGCAAGGTTTACGTCAGAGATTATGAGAGAGACAGTCTAGTCCTATATGTGTCTCTTCTGAGAAGTAAGTTCTATTGATTTCAGTAGTGCTTCCTCCTAGGTAAATGGATATAGGATTGCAGCCTCAACATATTCTGTACTGATTAATATGATTATGCAGTCCATTATTTATAGGACAAATCAATGCAGCAAATACAAAATGATATTAGTAACTGGAAATGAGGATTGTGAATAATTGAAGATGCACCATCAGAACTAAGAATGAGAAGAGAGAGTTAAGAGGTGACATGATCGCTATGTTTAAATATTTGAAAGGATGTCATATGGAGGATGGATCAAGCCTGTTTTCTGCTGCTCCAAAGACTAGGACAAGGAACAATGGCTTCAAACTTCAGGAAAAGAGATTCCATTTAAATATTAGGAATAATTTCCTCGCAGTAAGAGAAGTTCGGCAGTGGAATGCACTGCCTCAGAGTGTGGTAGTGTCTCCTTCTTTGGAAGTTTTTAAACAGAGGCTGGATGACCGTCTGTCAAAAATGCTTTGATGATGTATTCCTGCATGGCAGTGGGTTGGACTCAATGGTCTTTGTAATCTCTTCCGACTGTATGATTCTATGTCTGCCACAGGGGGAAGAGACCCCTAATGACTTCTTATGTACAAGAAAAACTCTTCATTATTTATTCATTTCAATTGTATTCAGACATTTAGATGTGCGTGTAAGTTCTTCCTTTAAACAGCATAGCACACTGTGAAGTGGGGGAAATCTTAGCCTCTGTAGAACATTCTGCTTTTTGTTGTCGTTGTTGAATGGAGATGGTGAAGTAGGAACTTACTTGACTAGTAGCCAAACATATGGCCAAACGGTAGCTTTGAGTTCCAATATTGGAGAAAAGGCAGGATATAAATTAGGTTAATTATCATAATTTGTTCTGACAATGACCTTTGATAAGAATTGAGTGCTCACTGTCACCATACTTTTATGTAAAACAGGTATATTTTACTGGAGGGAAATTCAGATAGAAATGTACTCCATAAATATTGTCTTTTCAGCGTTCTTTGTCCATATATTGATCCCCAAGGATTTCACCTAAAATCATTTGTGGAGGGAGGGAGGCATTTGTTTCCAATGCCATTATGGCTCTATCTATGGAAAGAAAATTGTTTCTAAGGCATTCAGTCAAGGATGGTTGATGGTACATTCAACAATAAATATGTGCAAACAACATGCAATTATCTGGTTATACTTACTACAATAACATGAATCATATAGCTCGTAGATACGTATGAGGAAGGAGGGAGAAAATCCATCCAACCATTTAGCAATGAAAACAATCTTCAAGTCATTTTACAAAACTTACTGAAGAAGTAACTACCTGTTCTTTCCTTCCAACTTCCAATTTTGTCAACATTTTTCTATCTTCCCATGCTGTTCTTTACTGATGATGACTCTACAGAATAATATAAGGTGGAATGACTACCTTATTTATGGCTTTCATGTCAAAAAAAATGTTCTGAAGTCATGCTGATAACATCCATCTTCTGAAGCTAAAGAAGCCATGACACACTCTCCCTTCCTTTTTCAAATATCTCTGTACAAAGAACATCAGGCAGCTGTAAGCTCCAATGTCCCTTCTAGGCTGACTTGGATTCCAAGAAATCCCCCATAAGAGGCCTGTCCAATCTATCCAGGCTATTGAACAATCTCTGGATTTCCTCATTCTGAGATTTTCCACTTTCTCATAGGAATGCTTTTGGTTCTGAAAGGGCTTATCCTTTGTATATGGCTTGGAGGCAAATAGCAAAGGTAAGACTAAGCCAAGGCTCTTTCATACTATGCAGTTATAGCACTATGATTCCACTTAAACTGCCATGGCTGCATCCTCTGGGATCCCAGGGTTTGTAATTTGCTGAGGTACTAGAACTCCCTGGCTGAAAACTGTACACATCCCTTCCTAAATTATAAATCTCAGGATTCCATAGGATGTTGTTATGAAAGTTAAAATGGAACCATACTCCTTTAATTGCAGAGTGTGAAAGGACCACAGGACAAGAGCCCAAGTGAACTTGTCTTCCTTCAACCATATATAGGTTGTTTTGGCTGATGTTGTGTTATATTTTATTTTAAAAGAAAATAATATTTCTGAACCTCTTTCTGCTGGTCCTGTAATCTCCTTGTGCAATAGTACAACAAAAAACCTTGTTTGGTGTGAGGTGTGGAAGTGTTTCTGAGTCAAATAAGAATTCCAGCACGTAGCAGGGTATCTAAGTCCCCAAGTCCAAAGGAGTGGTCTGTGTTTGCAGAGTCAAATGTCTGCCACCCAAACATGCACAGCCTGGAAAAAAAATATGGAATGAAAGTGAAACAAAACCAGATTAAGATAAAATAAACATAAAATGAATCGTTCTTGTAATATGTGGCTTATTTTCTTGTTCTAATGAATTCCAGTGGATGAAATTTTTATTCTTTCTGAGTAGGAAAGGAGAAAATATTCTTTCACTATTAGTTTTCCAAAACACAGGAAACCCCACTGGAAAGAATACAGGCATCTGTGAGGTGACTGACAGAATCTTTGCACTTTGGGAAAGATTCATCTTTGCAGAAGTAAACATGGTATTTCAGCATGGAAATGTATTTTCAGCAGAGAAAAGCCGCAGGTACTTCTACACAGGAAGTGTTATTTGAGCAAAAACCATGTGTACTTTTATACAGAAAACATGGTTTCTATATAGCAAATACCCAGAAATACCTGGGTATTTCTGCACAAATGAATACTTCCCAAAGCACAAACAGGAACTGCTGCAAATTAGGAACTGCACAGAAATGTTGGTGCTGACAGCCAGTGAGAAGAATTTGGAAAGAATTTTTCATTCATGTCGGTGAGGATGAAGTATGTGAAGTTATACATTCCTACCTCTAAGTGAGATTAACCTGCTGACAACTAGAGCACATCACTTCAGCCTTGTTAGATAGTGGCTATTTCCACATGGCATCGCTAAAACGTAATAGCTACTGGTTGCATTTGTTTCAGGGGCTGCCGTTCCACATGTTGTCATAGCAATCCAGTAACCTTCCTGTCTAAAAGTGGTAGCTAAGATGCATTATTTGAACTATGGAAAAAATCTGTTTTGTGCTGCCTTATTCACATATATCCTGTATGCCGTCTCAATGTGGAAATGTTAAATGCGCTTTACTGCACATTAAGAAAATGGTGGCACCAACAGGAGGCCAATCAGGGCTGGTGGGGCGGGGCAAAATGCAGAAGAGACACTCTGCTTCAACTCACATTAATGCTGAGAGGTGTGGAATGCGGTGTAGCTACTGTGTTTCAAGAGAATCTGGCTTAACTACAGAAAAGATCCATGTACAGCGTCTCATGCAGAAAGGGCCCACGATTCGCTGAAAAGCACTGGATGTGTGTGTGTGTGTGTGTGTGTGCATCTGTATTTGTCCCAATACTTAACATTGTCTGGGATACAAAATACCACCAACAGCAAAAATCAGTACATTTATTGGGACTCCAAGTGTTTTATCTTGGTAATCTTGGTAATCCAGCTACCCAGACCTGTAGATGGCAACTGACTGAAGCTTAGGAACATTGCTTACATTGTACATCTGGTTCTGTATTGATCTTACAACCAAGTACAACTCTGAAGGATTAAGGATAGAAAGTTAAAGCCGATTCTGAACAGTAACAGAATGTGATATCACTTGTGATCTGGAAATAAACTTGCATTATCTCTTTGAAGAAAGAGCAGATGATTTTTTTTTATTTTTATTTTTTTTAAGGGAGCTTCCCAGCTCCTCTGTCACCAGTTTCTTTTCACTTGAGATGTGAATTCTCATGTGTTTGGCTCCACAAATAGACTGAGTCACTTACAATGCTGTACCTTTAGTTTACCCCAAAGGAGACCTTAATTGTTTAGAATTCATGGATTATTCTTTGGAGAGCTCTGATTTTATATAAGAATGTGCTTGCATTTATGTTCCCATAATGGCTTCAAATCAGACTTTTAAATGAAACATTACGGCATTTTCTTCTCAGTGCCTGGCTTGTCAGTAATGAAGAGAGGATATCTGCACTTTGGTATCTGTGTTCCAGAAAGAAGGAATTAACAATAACGATGACATAGATGTTGCACAAGAAGCTGTAATTAATCAATTAATCTAGCTTTCTTCTAGCAAAACAAATTACATTTGCTTGCTGTTCAGTGATCATAGGCATTTCATGATGATTAATTTTAACTGAGAAGCAATACATTTCTTGATTGCCCAAAATATAATCTGTGAGAAGATATTTGTACTAAATCAACTAGTCATTAAACGCTGACAAAATATTTTTAACATACAGCATCTTTTCTCATTCTCTGGCAAGTTTTGTTTATTTGCATTCCTCACTCTCTCTCACACACACACACACACTATGCACAAATTAATCAAAACAAAACAAGTACCATGATTTTGTGTGTGTGTGTAACTTGTAAAGATTCTCACATGGGTGCTTGTGACATGCGTTGATTTAACAATCGTGGTAATATGGTTGGAACAGGTATAGGAAACTTATGGCCTTCCCAGGTGTTGTTGAGTGTAATGCCCATCATTCCTAGCCAGCATAGTTCTTGATGAGGGATAACGTTACTATCAGTCCAGCACAGCTGGAGAGTGACATACTCCATCTCTGATTTAGAAGTTATACATTAACTTCCTTATCTTTTATTTTAAGACTTTTTTAAAAGTGAAGTCCTCCACATGTCTACTCAGAAATAAGGTTTATAGAATTCACTTGGACTTGCTCAGAAGCAAAGCTTGGAAAAGTTACGGGACTATAACTTCCAGAATCCCCAAGCTATGGAAGGTAGTTAAAAAAAAATCCTAACTGTTCTTCCAGGGACATATATATAGAATTTAATCCTTAGTAATACTCTATTCCATATCCTGATTCCCTTTTTCAAATGGCGTAGGTGTCTTAGCTGTTGCAGTTACAATTAAGTCCTTGGAGAATTTGCAGGTTTTGTACCTACAGCTTTAAGAGCAGAAACTGCTGAGCTGAAAAATAAGCCAGGCATTCCAACATAACCATGAAAAGTGTGGCCATTTCATTTTTGTGACTCTTATTGTCTTCATTTTCTTTATACTGGTCTTCAAGCTGTGATCAACCTTGGTGATTCATGAATACTCTTTAGTGCTTTCCGGTATCTCATGAATATTTGTTCTACATTTGACAGGTTCTAGCTGAGCCTCATAGTTCATTTTTAAAAGACCCAACAGATGGCACTAGGAAAAAAAGTTTGCAACATGACTGAATGAAGAGGAACTTGAAAAACCAGTCTGTTTCAATGCAGGGCTTGATCTGGTGGGAAATGTCATTCCAAATTTTACTTTCCTTAATGGATCCAAACTCATTCTCTGCTTGATAACACTTCATCCTAATTTGCATATCTTTTCAAGTTTAGCCAGAATAATCCAATTAACATTTATACATAAAAGGGACTTAAATGTGTAACTGTCACTGTCGTTTGAGTGAAGATTATGTTTGGGGCTTCCCATTCTTGTAAGAGGCATCTCATTTTATTTTATTTTATTTGGTGTAAGAAATACTCGGCTGTTGAGTCGACTTGACATTTCCCTGGAAGACTGCTTTTTTTAAAAAAAAATATGTGGCTATCATATTTTCACATTTAAAAATATTTATTAATTGATCACTTTGGCGTGGATCCCAACTCATCCATACGTTGTGAGCCCATTTCCACACAATGTGGCTATCCCATCATAGCAACGGGTTGTTACCTATCCAAGAGTTCTGCTACTGCATGACATTGTTGCTATCCAGCTGCTATCCCGTCCCCAAGCATTGCTGAAGCACCTTATACTATTTCCAGAAAAAAAAAAAAAAATTAACTGCCACCTTTAGCACTTCAATCCCATCAACTCACTCTCTGTGGTATCATAATAGCACTTGATAGCGCTTCCTTTTGTCATGGATCCAGCAGTGGCCAGACATGGGTGTGCTCAGCTTGTCCCTCCCTCCCCAAGCCCCATGGCATGGTAATATCACTTCTCCATATTTATTTTTGTGTTAAAACTTTTTAAAAATACATTTTTAAGCATTACAGCATGAACATGCAATAGTGTACTGGCTGGTTGTGTGGTTACAACAGTGCTGTGTTAGTACAGCTTCCAAAGAAAAACAAACAAACAAAAAAACCCTGACCAATCAGGGGTAGGAGGGTAGGGTGAAGTCAGGGAAAGGGAGTGGCCAAGGATGCTGTAGTGTGGAAGGAACACCAGTGACAATACTGCTACTTATCCACTAAAGGCAGAAGGGTGTGGAAAACAATGTTCCTAACCTGCTACCATCGTACGAGTGGCAATGCCAGAATTTTAATGGTACAATGCACTAATGGTGTCTAGTGTGGAAATGGCCTAAGTCTGGATCCAATCCATAGTATTATTTTTACAGTGTTTATAAAGCACATCAAAGTACTAATAAACGTTAATTGCATGAGAGGAATATTAAAGCATAGCAAATCCTTCTTGCTATAAATTCACTTCAAATTTAGCTTTAATGCAATAAATAGTAAAAAAAGACCAATTGGCAGGGAAAAAAGTGCTAGGTGGGGTATCTTCCTATCTTTCATTTTCCAGGGCTTTGCTGGCAGGAGATTACGGAAGTTGTATTCAAACCCATCTGGAGGGCACTGAGTGGAGGGAAGCCTTGTCTAAAACATATAAACTTATACCTGAAAATGATCAGCTTCACTTCTCCTAATTATTCATGAATCTGACAATTCTCATTTCATCTAAGGAGAAAACCACTTTTCCTGCCAATATTACCTTAGTTGTTAAGAGCAAACTGCCAACTAATGTTTAGTTTTGACTATATTTTCAGTAACCCAAGAAAGTAACTGATGGATTACATGGCATTTCATAACTCATTATATTCTTAATAATCTTTAAAATGTTGTGCTGATACACTTCAAGTTTTTATAATTTCACTACCACATGTGCATTTATTGGGAAGGGAAGCATCTACAAATTGACATATCCAATAATTCTCAGTGCAATTATTATTAATTCCTCCTACTCCAAAAATATGGCAGGTATCAATTGATGCAAGATTGTGCAGACATTTTCTTTTCATGTCTTGTGTAAACTATAGTACAAAACCTGCATAAATTACTGTGACATGCTTTGATGAAGTGGTTTTTAAAATCTCTCTAATATAATTGTTTAGATTCTATATAATTTATTTATTAGAACTGTCTACATTTCAAATTATAGGTGTTTATAAGATTTCCTAGCAGCAAAAAGTGTTAGAAGCCAGTTAACGGCCTAGTAATCATTTCTGTTGCTGCATTTCATTAATTGCAGTTATTAAAACAAAATGAAAGGCAAATGGCTGCCTATCTTTTCTCTTGCTTCATAAGAGTAATAAGGTATCCCCAACCACGTTCAGATTAAACATCACTTACAATGAAATATTTTCTGATCCATTGGACTTCTAATGTATTAAGGGTGAATTTCCAGTTTTATGAATGGTTATGAAAGCTTACATAGCGAAGAAAGCTGACAAGGAGAAAATCAACTGAAATGTGGTCCTGAAAAACAGTTTTAGGAATACCATGGACTACCACCACCACCACCACCACCACTGAGAAAGAGAGAGAGAGGGAAAGAGGGAGAGAGAGGGGGGGAGAGAGAGAGAGAGAGAGAGAGAGAGCAAATCACATTCACACTTTCACTAGAAGCCAAAATGACTAAACTGAGGTTATTGTACTTTAGGGCACATAATGAGACAACATGACTTATTGGAAAATACATTAATGCTTGGTAAGACAGTGGTATATTTAAGTCTTTAAAGTCTCCAAGTCTCATGTCAAGTCTCAAGTCCTTGAAGATACTTCAAGTCAAGTTTCAAGTCTGGGAGTCAACTTTATACCACAACCTATATTCTAGAATTTTTGGACAGAGGTGAATAAAGTCAATTTTAACAATTTAAGCAGAGTTGGCCCTCCACATTTATGATTTTGCCATCTGCAGCTTTGGACATGGGGTATAGGATCTTTCTTACTTCCCATTTTGGAAGCTGGAGGATTTTTCAGAAGTGGGGAATAGGATCCTTCTTACTCCTCATTACTGAAGCTTCAAAAGCTTTAGAAGGAGCATTCCTTCCTCCTCAAGCCTGTTGCCTAACAGATTTGCTGTTCCCCTCTGAGAAATGCACCCTGCACTCTGGGAGTGAGTCTTGCCTTCTGCCCTTAAGTAAAGTTTTTGAAGTCTCCTCAGATATGCAGCAGCAGATCTCAAACCTGCCTCAAGCCCATTGCTAACCTGTTTGCTGTTCCCTTCCTAGAAGTGAGCCCACACTTTGGGCTTGAGAGAGATTGTCATGTGACCAGTAGGCAAAAAGGGATGGAAGTGTTGTTCAAAGTTTTAAGGTTTCTGGATTAATGTGTTATTTTACTGAACCAAGGGCAGAAAGTCAGTCACTAAAAATATACAAGCCTCAAGTTGAACTGAGTCGGTGCATCATTTATTGCTGAGTCGAGTCTGAGTTGAGTCACTGAAGTGACTTAAGTCTGCTTGACTCTGAGTCAGTCAACTCAAGCCTACATCACTGTGAAGGAAAAGACTTCCAAGGATCCCAGGTGTCAACTGCCATGTTTAAGGCCTGCAAACTCAGGGCTGAGCCTTCTTTGATAAAATTAATCCATTTGCAGTGCAGTTTCTCTCTGTTCCTACTTCTCTCTAATGTCAGTTGAGGCCTACTTGATGACAAATAACAACAAAGTGGAATTTGCATAGTAGTTAAAGTGGAGAAGGGTTGGTAGTAGGGTTGAATGTACACTTCTTGTCTTTTCTGAACCCTCAGAGATGGCTGATGGCCCTGCATTAGAGCCAGAGCAGACTGGCAGTCCTGCCTTGGAAGAAGAACCTGTTCCATGTTATATAGACACTGAAAAGCAGGAGTCACTCATACTATACCCTTCTGAATGTTGGTGATTAAAGCAGTAGCAGCAGCGAAGGAGCAAAACATACCTTGGTATGTTTAAAAAGGAAATGCTGAGCTAATTGACCAGTTGTAAGGCAACAGTTGCAATATTTCTGTTTAATATTGTGTGACTTTCCCTGCTCTCTCACTTCATAACCATTAGTTTATTCCTTTGGCCATCAACTTTGGTGATCCCCTTCTTGGAGTATTTTTCATGCTCAGCTCATGGAGCGCATTGACCCTTCTGCTTTTATGTGTCCTCTGTGCTTAGTCTATTCTGGCTTACTTTCTCTAGTGCTGTCTTAAATCACTGGTGCAACAACCTAGCCACTCTCCACCATCAAACAGGACATTCCATGTCAGTGGAGTTGTGAATCCATTCTGGATTTCAGCCTGAATTTTAAAGCAGCTATTGAAGGTGAACCGATCTGAGGAATTTAAAGTTTGGTCTAAACGTTACAGTTGATTCATCACCACACTGACATGTAACCCACCAATGGCTACGGATTACAGAAGCTTTTTTTTTTTTAGTATCCTCACAAGGGGAGTTCAGCTAAAACATTCACATCAGCTAGGCTGGCTGAGGCTTCTGGGAGTTGAATTTCAAGGCATCTAGAAAGCAGAAGATTCCCACCCCAAATGTAAACAATAGTTAGCTAGATGTTCTGTGCCACTCAGTGTAAGGCATCTCCTTTGTTATTATGGCAGTTGTGAATCCATCAGGGAAGAAAAGACTACAGCTCTAGGACAAGAAGAAAGTGCTGAGAATCACACCTTAACAATCATGGCATAGCTGATCTTTTATAAATATCCCAGAAGCACTGCTGAATCTTTAGGACTGAAAGCTTTGTAGGTAAACACCACATTCTTTTTTAAAAAAAATTACCCATGACTGTGCATTGCTTACTGTAAATGGTAAGCTACATTAAAAAATATATATTTTCTACTTTGTTTTGATTGAAAAAAACCAGTGCAAACTTCCTATTTATATGAAGATGGCATCCTTCTGTTCCAAAGCACAGATTTCTGGTCAAGCGTGAATGATGCTTAGTGTATAGATGCTTATGTTTTGTCCCAGGACATATTGCCAAGTGTGACACAGGCTTTCTGCAGTGACAGGAAAGGCAGAAGGTACAAAACTATTTATATTGCTCAAATAGGACCAGGTGGGCTTTCAAATAACAGCATGAAGTACAAGGCAGCTGTGTCAGTTTTTATGTCTTAGTTTAAAATGACATTACACTTAAAAGCTAAGTTGTAACCCAAGACACAATGTGACTTGTTGTGAGACTTGCAACAAAATCAGATGCAATGAAGCCACCAGACCACAAGCAGATGGAGAAGAAAAATGAAACTCACATATGATATTTCTAGGAGTAGAGGATTGTTTAGTCTAAAGTGAACTGCTTTGGATTCCAGAGCTCAATGTGCTTATGTACTTTCAAAAATAAAGCATTGCCACCACTAAGCTGGTCAACACACCAGCAATTTAGCAGTCCTATTAGTCCTTTCAGAAGCATTTTCCAGTAAATGAATGTACTGCATGCCAAACAAGAGAAGGTCTTCTCAGTGGCTACTTATAGACTCTGGAACTCCCTAACATGGGAGTTAGGTCATTGTTGCACTTCTGCCAGCTGGCTGACATATTTTTCTTTAGGCAAGCCTTCATTTGGTACTAGGGACCTAAATACCCTAAAAGGAACAAGATCCTGTCTGATTCTGGAAATGAAGCAGGGTCAACCTTGGTTAATACATGGATGAGAGACTGCCAATGAATATGAAGTGCTGTAGAATACATTTCAGAGGATGGAACTGACTCTATGAAATTTATGGGGTCACCATAAGTTGACAGGTGCCTTGAAGGTACATACACATGCTCTTTTGATACTATGGTACTTATGTATCCACCAGAGAAGATGAAGAAGTTTGTCTGTAGTTGAAGGGGATGCTAACTAAATGGATTCTAAGTATGTCTTTCATTGTTGTGCTTTCAGCTGTGTTTTTATCTTGTTGCTTTGTTTCAATTAGTTGGCATCCTGTATGTCTCAGTGTGGCATAGTAGCTCTGCATGCAGAACTACATTACAACTAGCTATTTACAACCATTCCATGGTCATGGGTGTTGGATGGGTGGGGGTCAAAGAAGTATCTGGGTATGTCTCTCTGTAGACAGAGATGAAATGATTACATCATTTCTCAGGGTCCACAAAGAACCTTTGGAGAACCCCAGGGGATTATGTAATCAATCTGTGTCTGGCTGTGGGACATAGCCAGATGTTTTTCTGGTTTTGTAGGGTGTTGAACAACAATATGGTAAATCAATGGAGGGGAGGGGTTTGATTGCTGTGGAGGGTGGAAGAGAATGCTTATTTTCACAAAGGCATACCTATGTGTAAGGTTGATTTTTTTAGATTAGTGTATACCACTAACAAGATACCAGATATTAGGTGTCTGTTATTTAATCCATGTTTTCTTAATGTTAAGAAATGTTGGTCAAAAGGTAGGGTATAAAATATAGAAACAAACATGCCACATTGTCCAACCCGGTGAAACATTTGGAAAGTACTTTCTAGGTTATGCGTACCTTAGTTCCATAGATTTCAAAAGAATGTAGGCATGTTTTTTTGAGCTGTACAATGATAATGTAAAACATAAACAGTGTATCTTCTCTTTTTAGTTCGTGACCAAATCTGAGTCTTGCCTAATGACATCTGACTTTTTGTTGGTCAGTACTTTGTAGGATTTAAACACTGCTTCCTGATTCAATGCTGAATTGAAGCCTAAATAAATGTAATTCCATACAGTCTCTTATGTCCTTTGTTACATCCCAATTGTGTTTTTCCTTGCTATAGTCTTCCTGGCTTCACATTTTTACTTCTTCTGGAAGTTAAAAATATCTGCCTTAAATTCTAACATTTTGGAAACATTCCTTAAAATATAATTTACTTTAAAAAAATACAAAAAAACAAATGGCTGTTTCAGAAAAGAAAGACAACATTGCATTATACGCAAGAGTTACTCATTTTCTTTCTTTGAGACGGGTAGCAGATGGGTAGGCTAAGGTTCTGTTTCTGTAAGAGTTGTGTAACATGCAGAAATTCATCAAGGTACATCTGGATCTACTGTAGCTTGCCAATAAAGGGATGGGAAAACTTCCACCTCTTTTACTTCCTCCTGTCTGTGTCTTGAAGTTGTTAAAGGCACAACAGTCCTGCCAGGAAAGAATTGGGCAACCCTATTTACAAGTCCCACACCTTGTTTTCTTCTGCAGCAGCTGTGCTGACTGAGGAAAAGATCCAAGTTATTTTAATTGATCTCTGCAGGTGTTAATAGAAAATTATAAGTTATTATAAATGCAACATCATTTTAATTTGTAGTGCATTTTATGTTGGATGGAGAGTTAATGATTCAGTTACAGCCACCTGCTGTATTTGGTTTCCCCAGGGAACTTCCATTAAAGGTATTTTATGGAGGATGATATTTGTCTTGAACATTTGCATAAAGCTCTGTTCATACTATGCCCCTTGTGGCTCAAGGCCACACTGTAAAATTGTGTTTGCCCTGCTGCAACTTCCATGTCATCTTTAAGGGCAGCCCCAATACAGTGTAATGCAATAATGAAATCTGGAAGTTATCAGATCATGGCTCAGTTTCCTCTGTCCAAAAAACGCCATAGTCGGCAAACCAGCCATAATTTGGAACAGACACTCCTAGCCTTTTTGACTTCAATTAACAATGGTGAATGAATCGGCAGTCTTATCACATCCTAGATTCAAGAGTTTGGAACACATAACAATTCTGTCTTGCTGAATTCAGGTTCAGTTCCCTGACTTACAGACAGTAATATTCCAGCACACGAACAACCTCTCCTTCAATAGCACTAGTAGAGATAGATGGTTTTCATGTGAATGGGATGGTAAACTGACTCCAAGTCTTCATCTGAATGTGAAAGGAGCTCCCCAAGGTGCTGAATCAATTTTGGGGCTATGATTTAGAATCTTAGCTCCTTTAAAGTTTGGGCTAAAATGCAGAGCAAACTCACCACCATTGTTCACCATGGAGGCCCCAGCCCACAGTGGGTGGAAGTGAGGTAAAGTTGATTGTCAATAGCATACCAATGGCCCCTCAACCCAATTCTCTGATGCCATTTCCCAATAGATTCATATATAGAAATTCAGTAGTATTGGGGACAAAATAGATCCTTGCACTTGCACTTGCCCCTCCTTGCTACTCTGTGGAAATGGCCCCTGATGTAGGACTGGAAGCACTGTACAGACCGCTCCCCCACATAAGTACAGAACCCCCTACTCCCAAACAACAGACCTACTGTTAAAAGTTATTAGTTTCAAAAACCATGGAGAGGTCAAGAAAAATCCACACTTTCCTCATCTTTCCCCCAGCAAAGTCCATCAACAAGGCTAGCTTCAGTACCGTAGGTAACCCAGACACAACATTAAAATCTGCATGACCAGAGTTGAATTTCTCCCACCCTGACTTAAGCACCTTGTCCCTAATGAGCAACATGCGTTTGACACCTCAAGTTCAAGGAAGTTGTCTTAAGGAGAAGAAACACCACTGTCTCTTTAGTGGCAGATGGCACTTCCACCTAGTATAAGAGGCATTCTTCACTCTCTAGACCCACCTTTTTTATTTGCTTTCAAAAGCCTTGATGAGCAAAAGTCAAGAGGACACATTAGCTGAGAGCTCTCATAAGTCATCTTCTTACAGTAACTGAAATTAATCCAATCTACGTACTTTCCTACTGCAAAATGATGCTCTGGTTACCACCTTTGGACTACCTCAAATAGTCACATTGAATTCCATCCAATTTAGTGATTTGCAAAATTGTCTCCTGTGATTCATAGGTCTCAGTCCCTATTTTGCAATGTAGTCCATTAAGTTTCTGCTTCCTTCTGAAACTGACGTACAGCATCTGAGCTTAACCCAAGCTTCTCATAAGTTTCATGAAAATGCAATATGAATGTCCTATCATGCTACTCTTCTATTTTTTTGGTAATATTTGACGAAGAAACAAAAAAGGAAATGGATGAGTCACTTGTTTGTTATTAATCTGATTTTGATGTGATTAATCTGACATTTTTTATTAATCAGCTATTATTCAGTGACTTCACAATTTCCATATTTGATTGTGAGACAGTTAGCTAAACATATGCACAGAGCTGTTGTGAAGAAAGAGCCTCCATCCATGTTTTTCTCACTCAGTTAGTCAAACGCTTCTGTTTTCAGTCAAGTGGAACTGGCATAACATTCTTGTATGAGGAATGCCCAGTTAGTAACCCACTAATTTTAGGGTGGAACTATTTCTGGAAATGCTATGTGCAGGAATGCTGAGGAACCACTTATTCTGCAAGTATATACACAGGAAACTAGAATGTTAATTCAGACAGGATGGGGGTGGGCAGGAAAAAGTGAGTGAACTGATGATATGTGAATCCTTATGTATAATATTTTCTTTTTAGCAGAGATTATTAATCCAGTTGTCATATAGGTGGTAAACATGATTTTCAAGCCCTACTAGCCTTCCCAGTAGTCCTAAAAATCTATTAATCAATCTCGTGGAGCTTTTTTTTGAACAAGAACAAAACAACTACTTGCATGCTCAGTAATATGTAATTATTCATACAAATTCAAGAAACCAACAATCCAGTCCTCTACGAAGTCACATTATTGAAATTTCAGAAGAACGGGTCTCAGGCAAAAGATTAAAATGTGGAATATAGTAAACATTTAAAGATTCTAGCTGGTGGTTGGTGGCATAAAATCCACTACAGTTCTGTTTCTTTTGGAATGACAAGGTAACATGAGAAGTTCTAGAGTACTTAGGAGAAATTACATTTTTATTTTTCCTCATGACTACATTAACCCAGGTTCTTGAGAACATCTGAAAATGACAAAAACTAGGAGTTCAGCCATGGATTCTTCTGTCATTGGGTAAAGTGAGGCAGTCATCTCAGCCAGTAGATTCTGGCTGCAGCAGGGTTTTGGAGAAATGGGCTGTATGCTACACAGCCTGCCCTGCATCCCCTAAGCTAGACTGCTGCTTTCAAATGGCTTGGAAAATGATATCTAAGCATTAGTGTTGAAGAAAGATTTGTCTTTTGTACATAGACTGTGAAGGGTGACATATTGTCCTTTGCCTCAGGCTGCAGAATGGCTTGGGTTAGCACTGAACTTTTTCCAGCTGATTTCATGTTGTCCCCATGGTCAGGAGCCATGGCACTTTAATAGTTTAGGATGACAAGGATTGAACCATCCTATCCTTAGATATGAGAGGCTGTAGAACAGCAGTAGTAGAGAGTGCCATCTGGCCAGAGGCTACAGATGATGACCTCCTTTAACAGTGGCATATGCTATGTAGTTTAAAGACAGGCAGGCAGTGACAGATGCTGCAGCAAAAGGCTGCATTGTCTGCGGGGCAAAAAACTGAAAACCTCAAGTAAGTCAGTCAAAGATCATAAGTGTTTTGTGCTTTCTTCTTTAGTACCTTATTTAATACCCTGGTGTCTATATAGTTTTGACTATACTGTTCTTTTTAAAGGAGAATTTAGTGTCTGTGAAAGAGTTAAAGTGACATCCTGTCTCTGAATATCCACTCCAAATTGTTCTTCTGACCACATGCTAGACCAGGGTTTATTTTAAGCTTCTTTCTCTATTATGCAAGAAACCAGTAGATGGGTACCAAGAAGATGCTTCTTCAACCCACATGATGCCATGTATGACTGTTGCAGTGCATTGTAGAAAATTATAGAGTAACAGCTTTATTTCCATGTTCATGGATGAGGAGGTGGGGCAGATTTGTGCTGCTCCAGGAAGGAGACATTGCATAATGACACTTGGTGTTATAACTCTACTGATGTCAGAGGAGGAGCTGTGAGGGCTTATATGCCCACTCTTCCCAGGCATTGTCCTCTTGGCCCTTTTGTGCTTTAAGTACCCTCTTACTCTAAGGCTCATTGCAGGCTTTTTTTTCTAGTTGCTTTGGGACTGGGCAGGAATTTCTAGCACATCTCACCTGATTGTCATGTTTTAAGGCAATGCGGTTAGGAATTTTTTACCTACCTTGTACTGAGTGTCTTATGCACATGGGCAGGTGACCAAGATGTGGTTTCTTATACACATGGGCAGCTGACCAAGATGTGGTTTATAATACTTATTTTGGTCTCATTGCGGAAAGGATCATTGTGGAAAGGGAAACAGAACTATTAGAGAGTGGACACTCATTGGTTCAGGGAGTTTGCTGACTGGCACCCAGGACTGGGTGGTGGTGGGGGGCTTAGGTGTTTGAAGGGGCACAATCTTTTGGACCAGTCTGGTGTAGGCTCCTAGAAAAGTCACAGGACTTGAGGCAGAGAGAAACCTAGAGATGGTTTCCCTAGTCATGAATGACCAGCTGGGCAATGGCAGCCTTCAGAGATACAGGATAGGATAGGAATTGTGTGCTTGCTGTTGGCAGTTGAGGGGAAGATCTAGAAATGATTCCTGACTCAAATGAATTCTGTACTTAGTAGGCCTCATGATAGGTTAGGGTTATATAGTTAAAATAGTCCTAATTCAATCTATCACCGATGTCTTACCTCTTTATTTCCAGATGGGTGTGTAAACAACCGCACTGAGTCATTAATGGAAGATACACTGGCATTCTCCATGAGGTTTGATGGCACTGTGGAATGAATCGGATTTGAAAAAAGGTGTGTAATGGTGAAAGTCATTGCAGAATTAGGTGATGAAAGCCAATACTTTCTAGGAGTCAACGAACCTTGCAGCTTTGGTGCAAAAAGAGTGTTGGATATAGTTGCTAATGCCTGTAGAAACACAGTCAGATCCAAAGCAACCAGACATATCTTCATGCATATGTCCTCTTTGGTCACACATTGAATAGTCAAGTTGTTGTTTCTAATAACATAGAGACTGAAAAGCAGCAGCAGTCTTTTGAATTTTCTGTTTCATTAGCTTTTTCTTATCTGCTTTTAAAAGAAATAACCCCGTTCTTAATTAAAGTCCACATTGCTGTTAGCATCAGAAAAAAAGTCCTATTGTATTATTTATTTATTTATTTATTTATTTATTTATTTATTTATTTATTTATTTATTTACTCACTCACTCACTCACTCACTCACTCACTCACTCACTCACTCCAGCACAAAATGTGTCCAGTGTTAGGAAATGCCTGTGTTAGAGCACATGGTAAGTAAAACCATTGGGTTAATGTTTACTGGGTGGGAACTTGCACTGAATTTTGACCAAAATCAGATGTGATGTTTATGTAAATGCAGTTCACATACATGTTTTTTTTAGTTGTCATTATTTGAACATAATGGCAATTCAGAGAGATGGAGCTGCATTTGGATAAGAATGGAACTTTAACCCTCTTCTGCCCTGATGTGGCCTTCACACACACACACACACACACACACACACACACACACCGGTATTCCAGAAGCTACTACTTATAATGGTGAAGAAAAGCACCATGCTTAGAAAGGTGAACTGGTTTAAAAGATCAGAGAGGGATATTTCAGAATTTGCAATCAAAACAATCCCAAGCCTGTCTACAGCTCATTCCTAATCTGTTTACTCTGTAAATCTACATTCCAACACACAGTTATTCTCTAGAAAAAGAATGTGCAGTCCTGTTGTACATGGTACTATTAAATGAGAAATAAACTAACGTTAACTAATTTTGCCTAATAAACTGACCCAATAAACCTTCAATATGAAAAGTGCTATTAAAAGGGAGTTAAATGCCACACAAGTGGATCATCTGTTTTCTCTCAAACTAGAAGTGAAACAGACTGAAGTAAGGGATCATAGCTGATAATGATGAGGACGAGGATAATGTCATGCAGCATCTCAAGTGAGTAAAGTGATTTTATCACACACAAGAAAAACAAAACAAAGCCCAGGTTGTTGTTTATGAACAGACTCTCAAAATCATGAATTCCTGGTGGCTGTAACTCAAGGAGGAGTATAGAAAAGTGGATCAGACAGCTGTGAAATCCTCATTGAGTTAAAAGCAGAGGCTGCGGTATTGTTGTCAGAGCCTTTACAGAACAGTTTAGATTCATGTTTTGCTTTATTCATATCTTTTGCACCCTTGAATGAATTTGATACCCTGACCAGCCTTCGGTCAAGCTGTACTCTGGCTCTTGTCCCAAACAGCACTATCATCCAATGTCATCACTCAGCTGCCTATAAGACTGTGCCTTGACATGAAATATCCTGGAAGCCCATTCAGACAAGCAGCAGCCATGGCCTTGGCTTTGGAAAGAGAACTAATCTCATCTGTCTGTGATCTCCTCAGGGCAGGAGAGAGAAGCCAAGCATTCTTGATGGTTTTGTGTGACCTTCCTTTGACCTTTTGGTTTTCACCAGTGATCTGATATGGTTGACTTAATGGAAAATTCCAGGAAGAATGGATAATGTCTCCTGAGAGCAGGGATGCATGTTTTCCAGGCAAATCCCAGAGGCTCTTACTGAATTGCTCCTCCTCCCCAGATGCCCCCAGCCTCTGAGTCCTGCATTATATTGGGCTGTTATTCCTTTTGTTTACCATCTGTGCAATGTCTCTGAGAGAAATGGTGGACTAATATGGTTTATGGGGCCATAATTATACTGATGATACTCAGTGTTCTTTCATTCTTTTGTCTGTATGTAGCTGCATATATCTGTTCTGCCAGTGTTTGGGAAATAGCAGGTTTTATGTCAGATCTGGAAGGATTTTCATTAGGGTGTAATAGTTTTTTCAGATGGGCCAGTTCTGACTCAGGTGAAAGACCATACTGGACCAATGTCAATCAAATGTACATTGTGAACATCCCATATGATTCATACGTGAGTGAAAATTTTGAAGATACCTTAGGGACCAATGACACTTTCAGATTAATGGGTAATCAGAATTTTAAGGATGGAGGGACCTTTTCAAACCCATTCCTCATTAAGTGGAATTAATTATGTATAGCTATATATGACAGGTGGAACTCTAGCATTTTAAAACTTCTGCATTCAGTTTAACTGAGTATAACATATTCTTTCAGATTCTAATGACCTGAGCATTCTGAGCATTCTGTTGAGAAGTATGGGATTATCTGAGTATGTGGATAAGGTACATGGTGCCCAACACATTCTCTTCCCCAGATGAGCAAGAAACGTAAGTTGATTCTGCCTTTGTGAATAACTCATAAAATCAGAAGGGATGAAATCCTTTGCTGCTACTGTTTGAGGAGGAACTCTATAATGCCAAACATTTTTCTTACTTATTGTATCTTTATTAGTTCTTACGTTTATACAGATGGAAATAAAGTATGAACAGGCATTCCATTTTTGCTCCAAAAAGAATTGTCTAGTTTATGTAGTTTATGAAAGCTAGAGATGTAATTGTTTCTAATTTCATCTCAAAGGAAGTAGCAGGTAATTTAGCACTTTTCTTTTGCTTGAGAGGAAGTCTTTGAAAACTGTGCAATTTTCAAAAAGTATCAGCAGCTCAGAATTTATTCTGAAAAATAGGAAACATATTTTTTTTTCTGAAGAAAATAATATGTGACATAAGTGTTATTTTTCTGTGAAGAAAATGTTCTGGAGGGCTTATTCTGCACAAAATTCATACTGTTTTAAAAGCTTTATTTGTAGCATTTTCTGCATAGAAAATAATGCAGAAATATTAAAATGCTATTTTTTTCTGTTCCAAGTGGCCACATGTGAATTTTGTGCAGAATAAGTGTTGAACTATGAAGAATCTTTTCCATCCAGGATTCTGAAACACATTTTTCAGCCAATTCTCAAATAGTTTCAAATATTTTTTCCATCCCTAATGAAGTTGTGCTTACAGTCCCCTTCAGTCCCCCACCAGCATATGATCAGATTAATTTAAGAAGACAACAGCACTTGGACATCTTATGCTTTGAATTATAGTCTCCCCTCCGTATTTGTGGGTTCATCCTTCACAAATTTAACTATTCACAAGGTGTGCATGTGCCTTCCCCCATTCACTTCCTTCCATTCCCTTGTGTTTTGCTGTGTGTGGAGAAGGAAGGCAAATGCCTGGACAAAAGGCAAGGTAATGGGGAGGGGGAGGCATGTGCATGCCCTCCTTATCCCATCTGGAACTCCTCCTCCTTCTCCAATAACCTTGCCTCTCGCCCTGGCTGTGAGTACTTGTGCCAAGGCAAAAGGGAAGGTAATGAAGTGGAGGAAGGCCTCCCCCTCCTATTTTCTTGCCTCTGGTCCTGGTGCTGTGAACTCACACTGAGGCAAAAGGGGGAAAATGGGGGGAAGGCTCACACAAACATTCCTTCTTCCCTCTGCAGGTTCCCCCTCTTATTCCCTTGCCTTTGGACCCAGCATGCAAAAGGTGAACAAATAGGAAGGGGGCGCCCCAGATGGAAATGGCAGGGGGATCATGGGGGGGGGAGTTATTTGCAGTTTTTCCTCTTTTGTGAGAGTTCTGTGCCCCAACCCTCCCAAAAGTGGAGGCGCCACTGTATAGTTCCCAGAGTGTCATGCCCTGCTTCCAGAGCACGGACTCTGACTCAGAGCCTGAGAAGGCATGCCAGAGGCGAAAACAGAAGGCATGCCAGGGCCTGCTGTGCAGAGAAAAGTTATAGTGCTGGAAAGAGAACAGGGGACAGTGCCAGCTCCAACAGAGAGTCTTGCCTCTTCAGATATAGAGGAACACTTATCTTGACCCAGCTTCACAGTGCACAGGCAGCAAAGAGAGAGCCAGCGTCACTCTCTCAGGATTTATAACTGGCAACAATCAATCAAGTCCCAGCTGTGCTAGGCTCAGGACCTATTTAGCTGGTGTCCTTCCCCTCCAGGAGTTGTCAGAGTGTATCTGACCTGCTACCTTGCTGGATGCCTTGACAAATGCTTGGATTGGCCTTGGATGCTCCTTTGCTGTGAAACCCTGCTGGACTTTGTTTATATTAGACTTTATTTATGACTCCTTGTTTACTGCCTGGAACAAGCTGGGAGATATTCAGTTTGTTTTGTTTGATTTTCAGCTGTGCCAGGACTGAGATAGGACACAGAGTACCCCAGTCAACAAAGCCACCATCCATTTTGTCTTCAGTTATATGATAATCAAAAAATAACTTTGGGGATATTGTTGGGGGGACACTGTTGCCCATGGCCTCCATCTTCATTGCTAACTTTATCCCCAGAAATTATGAGGGGTTAATTTCTGAAACAGAGCATCCTCAAGAGTACATCAGGTTCCCCACTGCAGAAGTTTAGCCCTAAAATATGTTTGGTGGCAGAATCTGTGGTAGCAGGCAGAACCAACCAATTTGTCTCTATTGTCCTCTTCATGCAGTTCTAAACATATGGGGAAGAAGAGTGTGGCCACTGACTAAAGAGGGTTTATATGAAGATAGACATATCTTATTTGATCTTCCTTGTACTGCCTGGATACTAATAAACCACTTTTATCAATCTCCTTTGCTTCCCATAATTTGTTAAATGAGAGCAGTACAAGAAACTTGATATGAAAAGTGAAGAAATTCAGGCTTTAAGGGCTGAATCTATTCCTCCAGGTATCCTAGTATTGCCCTTTAAGAAGATGTTCTTATTCCTTCAACACAACACCATTATTTGGTGGTTTCCCAGCTTTTGTATGTCCTTTCCCCCTCATTCTGTAAAGTATGAACAGTTCTTCAAAGGCTTAGTTACATGCAGTAAGAGCTGAAAGCTAAAATGTATATCTCTGGTCTAATAATAGCCCATCCCATAATTGGAATGCATCCTCGAGAAGTTCTCTGAAATTGAATCTGGTCCTTGGCCTAGAAGAAATTCCCTGTTCTTTGTACATGCAGTGCCTTGTACAAAGTGAAGATATTATCTAAAAGGAAGCTGAATATTTTAGCTAATCCTTTGCTGATCACTAAATATGAGGCCTATAATTTTATTGGAAATGAATTCATGATAATTTATGACATATATTCTTTGTGATGAAGCTGGTTAACAAACCTTGTGGCTATAACAAGATATTAAATTGTCTCTCACATCTTTTCAAGAGCAACTCAAATTCCAGATTCAACTAGCAAGAGAAAACAGTCATTGCAGTTTATACATGTGAGGAAAATGAATGAGAGACAGTTACAATACAAATTATATGCAAAAATAAACCAATATGAAAATAGTTAGGAAGCTAAGCTAATAGTCAGGAAGCTAAGCAATACTATTAAAACATTTGTTGTTGTGCACCTTCAAGTCATTTCCAACATAACGACAACCCTAAGGCAATTGCACGTATCACAGGCAAGATTTGTCCAGAGGGTGTTTGCCATTGCCTTCCTCTGAATCTGAGAAAGTGTGACTTGCCCAAGGTCACTCAGTGGGTTCCATGGCTAAGCAGGGAAGGAATTGGAAGGAGGTTTCTACTCTTTAAATTAGTGACCTTGTTATGATCTTTAACTCCTCAGAAATAAAGTGGAATATAAACATTCTGAGGAAAAAAAGTGAAAAAAGAAGGAAGGAAGGAAGGAAGGAAGGAAGGAAGGAAGGAAGGAAGGAAGGAAGGAAGGAAGGAAGGAAGGAAGGAAGTTGTCTTATTAAAGTTTTCTGAAGCTGCAGATATATATTTCTCAATCCTGGCTCAAGAGGTAGACAAAAAGATCATCTTTCTGGGTATCCTGTGGAACGAAAAGTCTATTTTTATCACAGATGTTTGGTAAAACAAAAAGATCATTTTGCTCCATTGAGGAAGCAATTTGGCTACAACAAGCAGTTTTAGCTGTAAAAACACTGGAATATCCTTGAGAAAGATCATAAAAGCTGCTCTGACTTTTCACCGCCTACTCACTCATAATTAGCATCACTGAGAATGGCTAAATGTTTACATTGCAATGTTATTCTAAATAGAAAGAAAGGAAAGTAGCAAATAGTCTTGTGCTTTGAAACAAGGGCTGTCCTAAGACATTTTCAAAGGCAAATCCAGGAGCCCTCAGGCCCACCAAGCCTTGTTGGGGAGGGGATAGAAGAAAATGCTTTTACTTTGAGGGCAGAAAGTAGTAGGAAAAATTGGAGCCTGCATCACCTCCTCAAAGACCAGGATGAGGTTTGTCAGGTCAGGTCAACGCCAAAACCTGAAACATTGGGACAAACTCTTGTGATGCCACAGGGAGCAGGACCTGGTGATGCCATTAAGCATAACACATTAGTCATCAATCACAGTTACACAGAATATGCCATTTGAACAGAAAAACACCAACTCTAACAAATGAAGACTGTATACACACAGTCTTCAAAGCAACACTCGTCCCTCGTGATTCCTGCTCTTCACCCTGAGGACTGGAGACCCCTGAGAGTCCAGACTATGACACTCAAGGCCAGGCTCTGCGAACTGGGAACTGTAACAGGACAATTCTGGGCCCACATAGCTTTATCAGCAATCAGGGAATAATTGTTCAGTTAAGAGTTTTGTTCCTTTGAATGGTCAAAGATTGTCGTTCTGTATCCCAGTAGATTTTAATAAATAACTTTTGAGATTTTTTAAAACCTATGTATATCTCTGTTCCCCATTTTCAAAAACCCCCTCACAATGTACTGGAATAGAAGTAATTGGAACAGAAGTTGAATTACATCTTAATGGTGATAGACTAACAATCATCCACTGCACTTGAGGCAGCTGGCTACTTTGGTCAGTCCAAGGACAATCAGTGGGGCAAATATCTTGGGCCAGCTCTGGCCTCCAAGAGAGGGAACAGACAGGGGTTTGGCCAAAGACATCCCACATCATCTGGTGCTTGAAGAGATCACCTCACTTTACCTCATGAAAGAGCCAGCTCTGTCCAGAACAGGGAAAAAGATATTCAAGAGTACTTTGCCAGTCAAGTTGCAGATTTGGTTATATTGTTGTTCCCATTCCACAGGATTATACCCTTGGGAAGCAAGCTATGAATGCCCAGCATATCTCTGGATCATGGTAAACCCTTCCTTTATTTAGCTGTATCATTTTGCCAGTCACAGTCATGGCCCAGGAGAATCAATGGTAAGAGAGGTTCCTCTCAGGAAGGCCTAATATTAGAAGAGCATGCAAGAAGAATTCTTGCATTGGGATTTTGCCCATGCAGTTGTATATTTTTCTCTTAGCTTTCCTAGAATTACCTCATACCACTGTGTATGGTGGGGTGAGGAACTATGAAGCCCAGAGGCCACAGGCAGAACTTTGAAGTCCCATGTGGCTTCTGGGGCTCCCTGAACTCCAGCAATCTCACCCTACCCCCCATGAACACCTGTCCATATTCATCAGGTAAAAACTCATGTTACCATATATTCTGAGAACTATTTATCTCTTTTAAGTTGCTTATCTTGGATACATACCATATAGTTCATGCTATATTTCAAGGATAAGCAGCTTAAAAGACAAAGGTAGTTTTCATCTTACTGATGCATTCTTCTGCTTCTATCCAGACATTTTGGAACTATGCTGCCTTTCTGTGGTAAAGGAGGGGGAAGGAGTAAGTGGTGAGAAAAAAAATGTGAGGGTTATAGATGGAAGGCAACTGGACCCCCCATCGCTTTACATCAATGGCAAGATTGTTTCATAATATAACTAAACAGAATGCAATAGGCAGGCATGAGGCAGTAGTGTTATTTTCTTTGTGGAGAAGGGAATTGTTTTCCTAATCAGAAAGGCTTATTATAGTAGAATTGAGAAGAGTTGAAATGGAATAGTTGAGTGTCATTTTGTTATAAAATTCAGAGAAGGGCTAACTTGCATTCAAATAAAACATTCAATTTTGATTCATTTAGAATATGCATGGGATATTTATTTCTGTGATTTAGTGAGACACATATTTTGGAAAGCTACCATTTCAAAGACATGTTTTGGGTGGTTTCTTAGAACTCTCTTTTAATAAACAGATTTACAGAAATGGAATTTAAAAGACTATCTGTTGACTGAAGGAATTGATTGTTAACCTTTTGCCCTCTCTACTTGGAAGCCTTTTTCCTTTCTTGTATCTCCCAACAGAGTATAAGACTTCATGTAGCTTAAGAAGTGCCGTAATAAATCTGTTAGGCTACAGTCCTATAATGATTTGAGTCTTATTGAAAGTAATAGTACTTACTGTTGAGTAGACAAACACAAAGTTGTACTGTTAGTATTTAGTTGTTTGTGTGTTTATGGTAAGAAGCCACGTGTTTGGACACTACATAACTGTTGTATTTTAAAAAAAATATTGACCAAGTGTTGTGCACCTTTTTTTTTCAAACCCCAATAAATAATACATTCATACAAAGTGTATTTAACATTTTATAGAAGAACCAATATGGAGAAAAACTAAAAGCATTGTCTCACTTTGATGAAAATTCTAGTATATTGAATATTAAGGTCAGAATTAGCATCTGGGTTCATTCTGACATTCCTGAACCACTGAGAATTCCAGTTTACTACCATGTAGGCTCAGTTGCCAATAACTTTAATGCATCACTTTGCTTTGCTTTATTGTGTTTGTTTAGAAATGGTATGAAATATATTCTTGTCTCAGTAAATTATATCGGCTGGCACAAAAGCATCCCAATGGGAAAATCTGAGAGATTTAAGGAACTTATTTTAATGTGGTTCCTTAAAAAAAAAGGTTGAAATTGTGAAAATGCCACTGACTGTCTAAACCAGAATGTAAGTCTAGCTCCCTGCATATTCTGCAACAGAAGTGACCTTGGGTAGTTGGCCTGATTCATGGTACCATAGCAGCAGCTGACCTTTCTACAAATAGCAGAGGTTCCATTGGGAAAAGTTTAGAGGCAAAAGGTTGTATTGCAATAGTGGAACAACAGAGAAATTTTCAGGCACTCATCATGCCCATGCTGTCCAATATAGAATTTATCATGATATGCAGAAATTTGTGCTATGCAAGTGGACTATAGGCATTCAGCTTGGTCCCACTTGACTATACCCTTGACTATACCCTGCAAAGCTTCGAGACTGTCACAGACACACCTAATATGGTGTAACCAGTGGTCCTAGGATTATATGGGTTGAGGCGTATATGCCCAGAAATATGAATGTTTGAAAATGTAAACATGAGTTTGAAAATACATATACCCTGTGGGGCTATTTGTCACAGTGATGGAATGGGTAACTGTTTCCTGTTCAGTGCATGCTCAGTGATGCATCTTCTGTGCTTCTATGCATGTGTGAAATAGAAAAAGTGATGAGCTTCTTGGCACTCTAAAAAGTCAGATTATTTCCAGAATTTGACATCCTTACTGGGACATAACTGCATCATCAAACAAATGAACAAAAAACCAAACCACTGATGCAAGCACCCTTTCAGCAGTGCCCCTTGCTATTGCATCAGAGGAGAGCCCCTCTCCTGCTGTTGGATCCAGCCTTCCAGGTACAGATGTAAGCAACAAGCAGACATAGGGTCCATTCACAAGATTCCTCTAACAGTAAAATAAGGTGTCATTAGTCAATACAAGGACCAGAACAACACGGAACATCTTTCTGGTCCAAGGATTTAACTCTGTAACGAAACATATGGGTGTCTGAAGGAAACCTGTAAATAGCCACAATTTATAATGCAGACAACATCTTTACTGAGCAGGGACTCAACTGTTAATGCATTACTTTCTGGTTCCAAACTTTGTGAAGTTTCCAGTTCCTGAACTTTGTGGAGTTTGAATGAACGTAAGAATGCCTTAACTCTGGCTTAAACTGATAGCATTTGATGTTTGGCTATATGGTTAAAACTAGTCATTTTATATGCAACTTTTTACTTTTAAGCACCCTTTCCTCCTAAAGCCCTTAGTTTTGTTCATATTTTTTTTTCTTTCATGTGATTTATGAGTATATTTGTTCAGTTACAAGCACAATAAAGGACTTGTTTGAGGGGAGTGACCTAAATTATTTTCTTGGCTGGTGCAAGATAGCATCTCATTTTATAAGCTGATGGCTTGAACCGAAATGGTGGAATTGAATCTGGGCAGCCTTCGCTTGCCCTGTTGAGTGACCCAGAACGCCTTGCAGTTTCTCTGTATACAAATGTCCTCTGTGTTATTTTAATGAGCATTTGGACAATTATATACTAAAAAGTAAATCATGAACCCAGAATGGCATGTTGAGGATTCAGTTTGAAGGGGAAAACAAAGCAAAACAGAAAAGAACAAGAAAGGAAATCAAGACCCTGGCTTCAGTGCAGAGAATTGCCCACTAATTTCTGCTGACTAGATGGTGTATTAGATTTTAAAGTGTTGCACTATTCTAATAAAATAGCTGGTTACTTCACAAGATAAAAATTCTATGAGCAAAAACTTCCCATGAGTGCAATCAGATAAATAAGAACCAACACAATGACATCCACATCTACTTGGAAGCCAGCCAACTGAATTCAGTGGAGCTTACTTCCCAGGTAATGGATATGAGATTGCAGCCTAAATAATCCATAGCAAAAAATAAGGTTCCCATGATGCTGGGGTATGGGGTAAAGTAAAATTAACGCAGGATACCCATGACTGGATTTTCTCTTTTTTCTTTTACTGTTTTTCCAGTCAAAACTGATTCTTTTCTCTCACATGGGAAAAGTACAGGCAATGTATAGACCACTAATTCAGCCTTCAGACCATGTTGCCTACAATGCTGAGCTATAACTAAAGAGGTGACATATGAATATCATCTGTCACATAATTTACATTTCTAGTTTAAATGAGTTCACTTTTGAATGCTTCAGACACTAACTTTAAAACTGTTTTATCCTCTTCAAAGACTGAGAACAGGATCTTCAAAATCCTATCTGAAGTTTACCTTGAACATAAACATTGATGTTAGTAAGATTTCTGTTTTACTGCACAAAATGGGTTGCTGGAGGATTGTAGCATCAGTTCTGCCAGGGAAAGCACCAGTGAAGCATTCATCTGTTCACTCTTTCAATGATAATTCATGAACATATTTTTTTTCTCAGACACAGAGGTTGGAAAAGGTTTCTTTTTAAGGGCTCTGGGTCTCAGAATTTTCCATCTGCATGGCCAGGGTCCATGTTAGCCTGGGGGTCTGGGGCATTATAGTCCAAAAAAGTAACTTCTCCAGGCTCTGGCTCTTTTCAATTATATGTTCTAAACATAACCTTTTTGTGATATGGCTGAGAAAGTTATAAAAAACACAGTGAGATTGTGTCTTAGTTCCTATGTGCCTTAGTTCCTATGGCTTAAACTTAGGATTCACGAAGGAACCCCTACAGCTACCGGTGTCCCCACAAGACTTTTTCCAGAGATTTGAATGATTTCCTGTTCACTGTGTGGCAGGCATGGGAAACTGTTGAGAGAGTAGGAAATTGATTAAATGTGAGCAAACTTTTATTTCTACTTTTATCAGATCACATCACATATACAAGTGTACTAAGCAGCAGAAGTGAGTAAAACAAAACATATTCTAGAAGAACTCAAACTGCAAGAAACAAGCAAGTATATCTTTGAGGTCTTTCAAGAGTTCAGCTGCTTTTTCACCTTGAACTTACTTTGTATCTTATTATATCCATTTCACTTAGCTAAGTCTTGCATTTGGCACATTAAGAATCTAGATGAAATGTGAGCCTTTATAGTCTGAAGGTAGACAAGTCAAAAAATGTTACACAGGAAAGCTTGAAAAATTAAAAAGTATAGCTGCCTGATTATTATAATGGGAGAAATGTATAACAAATGTTTTTGTCCATTCCTTCTCTGCTTGTTTTGACGGTGGCTCACTTGTCTGATAATGCACTGAGACACATTCTAAATCCTGCTTTAGGCAATACTCAGACCACATTATTATTATTTTTAAAAAAAGAATTTAGAAAGTACTCAGCATTTGTTATTGCTGTGCACTTAATCTGATCAGAAAAACAGCTTCATTCATTTGGCTCAAATTTCAGTTTGTTGTTGGAGAGGAAGCACAACCAGTGTTTACTGTATAGAGTCTGAGAAATAAATTAGGGTTTTGTTCTTACCTGAATAATTCTTAGCAGATACGGTAATTTGCAGCTTGGCTTCCCATCACTGAAATTGGCATAATGGATCCTTTTTATTTCTTAAAACTGCAAAGAAAATCAAGTTTCCTTCCCTGTCTTGACAACTGAGGGACTTCCCTGAAATTCATCTGTTGGTACACCAACAGAATCCCCAGAGCATTCTGGCAGTATTCTGAGATGCATTTGTTGACTGCACTGTCTCCCAACCTCCCACTGCCCCATGTGAAGGTGGGAAGGTCTGAAAATCACTTGGAACACTGTAAATACATTCAGTCAAATGCCTTACCAAATAGGCAGTTTGGGATAGAAAGGTCAGGGCCAGCATGCACATAGATAGGTCTCCACTTGCTTGTAATATGAAATGCCCAAATAGGTTTGCAACCAGCCTTGTTTAAATGTAAATGACAATGTCAAATGTTCCCACTCTTTTAGGGCACAGATACGTCTGTGTTGTCCTATTTTTCCCTGATTCTATGCCTTTTATCATAAATTGATTTTAGTACTTGGAAAGCCTTTACAATAATGCTTAGAATTGCAATAATAACACTGCCCCTCAGATATTTTTGAAAGTACTAAAAATGTTTGCATTTAATCACACAAAGAGAATAGGGATGTGGCATAGTGATAGTACGTAACCATAGCCAGGTCATTTGGGTTCATATAGAAAGGGAGCAAGGCAACATATCAACAGACTTGGCAACTTTTTTTCCAAGTATACTGGAAAGGGTTAATAAAATAAATTATCCATATACAAGATAAATGCTAGAGATCTGGTATTCATACACCTAAATATTTGTTCCAGTTGTGTCTCCCCTTAGTCCGTTTCTGGAGCATCCACAGTTTAAAAATAAATTTGTTCAGTTTAATTATGGAGAAATAGGTGGGGGGCGCATTAAACAGAGAGCTATCTGTTTAAGTGTATCCTATAACAACAGAGCAACTACAAATACAATTAGAGAACAAGAACATTTCATGGTTGCAACTGCTGCAGGTCTTCTTGTTTGCATCTTATTTTTTCAGAGCTCTGGGATCCCCAAGAGCATTAATATCATTTGAGACCCAATGTGTGACAGAAACTAGTAAAACAACAGGTTTAGTATCAGAAATATATGGAACGGTAATAGCAAAAGGCTTTGACAAACAAGTAGGGTCAAAACTAGCACGGGAATCACAGTTAGTGGTAGTAAACTCATATGAAAATTGGAACAAACTTTGTTCCTCTCCCCCATTTGAATCTGTTTCAGCAGCAATAAAGGAATATGTTCTTAAAGTAGTTCATACATGGCATATATGTCCAAATAAAATACACAAAAAGACATTTTTTAAAAAAGCTGCTGGAGAGGATGCAGAGGTACAGGTTCACTGGAATATATGTGGTATGATGTCCTAAAGAAAAAGTATTTTGAGAAGACATAAAAGAGTGGTTGAGTTTAATGTCTAACTAAACATTCAGTTAAAAGATGTACTACTACTCTTCTACATCTTTGACAGTGACAATGAAAAGCTTTTGCATAAAAATCCACTCTCTGTATTATTGAAAGTTGCCTGGATGGAAACTGGAAAATTTTTGGAATAGCTTGTAAGGTCTCTCATTAAAGGGTTGGCTGGACAAAATCTATTCTATAATCCTATTTGAAAAATTAATTTACCATTTACAGTTGGCCACAGGAAAAATAAGATAGATGGTTTCGCAGAAATCTGGTCACCATTTCTACTTTACAGTATCAATATAACTTCAATACATGGGCCACCAAATCAATTACAGTTCTGGAATAGTACTTAATGACATAATGGTTCTTATTTGGAAAGAAAACCTAGGGATTGTGTCTGGACTTGCTGTAAACATGCTAAATGGAAGATGTGTAAGATTGTAATAGTTAGTTGCATTAATTTAACTAAGGAGGGTGAAGTGGTGTTTGTTAATGTACTTAAAATTTTAAAAAAGTAGTTAAAATATTTATAGTACATAGTACTCCTTAAAAAGGCTTCATGATCTGCCCACATGTAGGAATTCCCTCCTCATAAAACTGAAAGGGAATAGCATTGCATTTTTCAGAAGGAAGGAAGAAGGAAGCAAGCAAGGAAAGAAGGAAAGAAAGAAAGAAAGAAAGAAAGAAAGAAAGAAAGAAAGAAAGAAAGAAAGAAGAAAAGAAAGAAAATTATCTGCTGCAACAATTTCATATGTGAAACATATACATTATTATACATTTGTTTATGGACTGAAGAGACATTTTAGAACAGTATTTATTGTACACAGTACTCACAACAAACGTTGTCAATGTATGCCTTTTCAAAGCAGTGCTACCTGTCAGCTTTAAGACTGAAGGTTTTTCTAGGGTTTTTTTTCCCTGTGTTTCTTGATGGTTCTTCTTAGGCCATTTCCGCACGGGGCGAACCTCTTTTTTTGAGGTTTTTAAAAAGCACGGAGCGAGCGAAGCCGTGTAGCTCCGTCGCCCGGCTCTGGAGCAGATTTGCAGGTGCGCGCAAGTGCATGCCTGCAGATCTTCTGGGGGCGGGCTTTTGGCTGGCGAGCTCCTCCGGTTGGTGTCCATTTGGGACACCGGAGGACTGTGGAGCAGCGAGCTCATGCTGCTCCTCATGGCGACGGACTTGGCCAGCCGAAAAACAAAGCTGATAAGCTCTGTTTTGGGGCGTCCCCCCCCCACACACGCGGAAAGGGCCCTGGACTGAAAAAAATCTTTGCAGTTTGAGCACAAAATTTGTGCATAGGTTTTTTTTTTTTTGCATAAAAACAAGTATTTTTTGTTTTGTTTCAGAAAACAGAAAATGTTATTTGCTATGTGAAGATAACCATATGCAAATTTTGTACAGTCCTGAGTTGCTAATAGTCTTTAAAAAAAAACTGCAGTGCTTTCCAACTCTTTCTTCTTGTTGCTTCCTTTGAGAATAAAAATAAAAGAAGAATTATATCTCTGGGGGAATTTTCCTGTCCCAGAAAAATAGAGAGAAGAATGCTGAAGCTCCACTGCCTGTATAAACAACCTGTTGTTTACCAAGATAGTGAAGTGTTCTGCTCATGAAGGTGAAAATATCCCATCAGTTGCCTGAAGTCCAGGGCAAATTTGGCATTGAGGATCCCTGGCAAAAGACCTGGCTGTCTCATCAACAATAAGTGTGACTGTACAGATTTTCAAAGGTTGCCAGTGGGTGAAACATAACTCCCCATACATTTGTTTCATAGCGGGTGCGTAGGTGGCGTCAATTGACAGAAACAATCGTGATGGAAATTATCAACTCAGAGCAGCTTTTCTTGTGCTTGGCAGTCTGGAAATGCAATGGAACCAAAAAGAGACATTCTAGAAGTAGCTCTTTAAAAGTAGTTCTAAGAGGGATCACTACCTATCTGAGACTGTCTATTTATTCTATTCTTTTATTCATCTATTAAGAGTATTTATGCCCTGGCCTTCAGCCAAAAAATCTCCACGAGAAGCTTACAAGTTGCTGATTTGGCAGTTCCCTGCCCTCAGGTTTACAGTCTAAATATGACACAAAACATAACGAAAATGGAATGGCGGTAGGGGAGAAGACTAAGTCCAGCAAATTCTGCCTATTCTTTCATCTGCTGCTGGGGCTGAGGCATGATGGTGCTCTGCTTGCTTCTTCATCTCTCTCTCCAAAGCCACAGCAGTGACAGGCTGGAATGGCGAGGAGAGCCTTTCATCAACTGCTGGGTCTGAAGCACAATGGAGCTATGCCTTCCTCTTTTTCAGTCCTTCACACTAAAGATACTGTGATATCTGCTGGCAAGAGCCACTGCATCTTCAAAACACCATGCTCTCCGTGTCTCTTGGGTAGCTGGTACAAAGAACAGCCATTCAACTGCAGGGTGGGGGTATTTTCCTTTTGTTATTTTGGTAGGAGATTATCCCATTAACTTTCTGAAAATAGATAACAAAGTTACTATATTTCAGAGTTTTCAGAGTTTATGCTTCCTAATTCCTAATTCCTGAAAATAACAATAGCAGATTTTTTTAAAGGCACAGGTAGTGTAGGTTAAATTTTGTACACACACAAACTCTAAAGGAGGTCTGTTAGCTCTTCATAACAAATAGTACACATTGTGTTAATATATGTTTTCCAGCTCTCATTGTTGGGATATTGTGGAACACACTTGGTTCTGTTCATTAAAACACTCCTTTGGATGCAGGGCATTTTTATACCTTGAAATATGTTGGTATTCTCACTGGCAAAAAAAAAAAAAAATACTCCAGAACTCATCCAATGTAAGACTTTTTTTTTTTAAAAAAAAATCCATGTGGGTGAGGGTCATTACTTTTTTTTAACCATTATAAATTAATTTATTGATAATTGATATATTCTTGTCTTTGGTGATGTATTAAAAATGTACTGGGAATTTTGAAAGGGAGGCTAGTGAAGATTTTTTTAAAAAAACATTATATACTCTAAAGCTGTACAGATTAAGGAAGATATCAAGGAAAGGGGCTATGATGTAAGCAGGTGGGGATTTCAATGGGTTTCGTATTTATGCTCAGGATGGGAGAATGGCCGGAATCTTGTTGGGCAGTTACAAATATGTAACCTACAGTTATGCATTTGTAACTGCTATGTATTCATGCTCCCTACCAAGCCTCTCAATTAAAGGCCACATATGGACTATGAAAGTCCACCAAACCCCATTTACTGGTAAGCAGTCATTGAGATTGACAGAGGTCTGTTTCCTTGTCAATCCAGAAGTAGCTGCCTGATCTCCCGCGTGAGAGGGACTTGTAGCTGGAGTCATTTTTGTGCCTGTCAGAGGAGGGGGTGGAAATGTCAGGCAGCCAGTTTTCAATCAACAGGGAATGGACCCTTGTTGAGCCCAGCATCTGCTTATTGGTAAATAAGGTGAAGTCTAACTGAAATGTTCTACATGACACCTCAGTCATGTTGCTACATAGCACATAATGACCATATAGGATTCTGCCAAATATTTACATGTCTGTGTGTGATTGCGTTGATATTGGTGTTGGTGTGTGTTTTCTCCCATCTCTATCTAGGACTTGGGAAATATATAATCATAAATAATCCCAAATGCGGTGCTATAGAGCCACACTAGTGTTAGTGAAATATAATGATGTAAGAGTCCAAATGTATGCTGAGACACAAATAATCCTTGATTGTAATCATGATCTTTTTGTCTCATTACGTGACTCTTGATGAAAAGAGAAAGGTGCTCATATGCGTATGTTGAAATGAGAAAGAGTGGGCCCAAGGTGTAAGAAACAGTGTAGAGAACTGTAAAAATCATGAAGAGAAAATGTATGACATTATTTGGGTGTTTTAGGATATTATGAAAATAGAAACCTATAAAAGTCACAAGAACACATGACATCACATGTATGCATCCTTTATTCATTTATTCTAGTTTCTTCCCTTTGTTTACAGCTTAGATTGGCTTGTATTTTCAACAGAGTTCTCCAATGCATTCCATTCAATGAAAGACTGAGAGTGGTTTCCATACCTCTCCACAAAATAGGGTTAAGGGGAGGACATTACCCTGAAAGTCCAGAGTTTAGCATCCACAGGTCAGTTCATCATGTTCTTGGCTTTGGGTCATAGTTTGTGCTATACACGTGCAGAGTTCAAGTTTGTGACAAGGAGCACTTAATAACTTGCATCTGTCAGCTTTAGCTAATCTTTGAGCATGCCATTCCTACATTTCAATTTATTCTTTTGGCTCAAGGAAGCACAGATGGAGCGTACCACCCAGAACATATTTTTAGCATTTGCTTTGCAATGAGGAGAGATGTGATGCAACAAAAAGGCGGTATTCAAAGTATGGTATGTACTTGTCTCATCTCTCTTGATACATATGACATCTGGTATGTGTGTGTGTGTGTGTGTGTAGCGTAGGTAATATTGAGAAACTTGGATCTCTGCTGGGATTAGCTTTTTGGCTGCTCTAACAAACTGTTTTCTTCTAACTGCTTGATCAACAGAGCCACACCCAATAAAAGCTTTTAAAATGGAAAGAAATGTACGGAATACTGATGGTTTCTAGAGGGAAGCTTCTAATTGGATGTGTAATAAGAACACCAAAGACAGTGTGGTATTAGACCAAGATACCTGAAGTAATATAGGCTTCCATGTTAGCTTACACATGTGCTGTGGTGACCATTTAAAGTACCATGGTCAAACATAAGGTGGATGTTGACTGGATATTAGATCTGTTAAAGGTGAAATCTCATTAATTTTGCGGAAGGCCTGCCTGGAACTATGGCCATTTCTGCACCAGACTGTTATAGTGCTATTATTTCACTTTCAACATCCTATGGATTCCCAGGGTTTGCCGTTTAGGGAGGGGGCTTTGAGGCCCCTCCCTAAACTGCAAACCCCAGGATTCCATAGGATAATGAAAGTGGAATAATAGCACTATAACAGTCTGGTGTGGAAATGGCCTATCACCTGTTCTGGGCACTGCAGTATAAGATGGATAGAGACAAACTAAACCATGTCTGTTTATTAAACATTTATAATTTTACGTAATTAATTGTAATTAGTTGTAATCTTAGGTATATGAAGTTAATAGGATTTGTAAGAAAATTAATTAAATTATGCCTTATTTGTAATTACATTTTAAACAAATTCAAAATTAATTTTAAAAAGTGAAAGTATGATCATGATCAAGGGCAGCATGGAGTAATACTTTGAATGTTGGACTAGGACTCTAAGAGACCAGAGTTCAAATCCTTGCTCAGCTATAGAAATCCCCTGGTTTACCTTGGGCAAGTTATACTCTCTCAGCCTTAGAGAACAGTAATGACAGATCTCTTCTGGATTTCTATGGCCACCTTTCAGGGATGCCATAGAGGTAGATTTCATTCATTAGCAGAGGATTGGACTCAATTACTTTTGAGATTCCTTTCAATGACTCTGACTCTTCAAAAGAGGTGAATTTTCTTGTGGTCTGTTTTAAGAGGCTGTGAATTCTCTGAATCTAATGCCACACGTGGCAATGTGGACACAGCTTTAAAAATCAAGTTCAATGAAACCTTTTTGATATACTTTTTACTTGATTTCAAAGGCCAAGAGAAAGAAATATTCATTGTTTCAGTGCCCTGTTTAATTCATTCAGATGCAAAAATGTATCCACTCAAAAGCAATTGAAATTGAAAATGTACATTCAACTTGTTTTTTCTCTCTCATTCACAATGTAACCTTCCGCAGTATCCATCATTTGTTTTAAATATCATTGTGAGTGTATGTCTAACACATTCCATTTTGGATCAGATATATTGCAAATCGCCTTAGTTGCTGTTTCCCTGTTGTTGATATAGCTCATGCTATGTGCTTTCAAGTCCACTCCAATATAGGGTAAAACACATCATAGAGGCTTCTTGGCAAGACCTATTGCCTTCCTTTTAGGCTGACAGAATGTGACTTATCCAAGATCACCCACTGGGTTTCCCTGGCTGAGCAGGGATTTGAAGCCTAGTATCCCAGAATCCTAGTCTTAACATTCAAATCACCATACCCTCCTGGCCTTTTATTACCCTGTACCTTCAGTCTGATCTCTTAATGTTCCTGGGAGTGATCACATATGGTGATCTTAATGGCCAAAGGGGAGAAAGCATATTCTATCTTTCTTTGCTGCCATTAAAATATGTGTGAAGCACAGACTACTTTTCAAATGAGGTATATAAAATTGTGCCATGAAAATACATATCTAGTTTAATGTCAGTAATTTAATGTTCACATAATACACTGTCTAGAAAATAAGAGAGTTTCTCAAAGTGGCTTTTTCTCTTCCAAAAGTTAAAATGTTGTGACAAATGAACATTGGTTCTGAATACAAATAAAAAAAAGTATACAGGTGACAAAATATGTAGGAAATGACTGTCAATATGATTAAAGGGCGGGAACCCCTCATCTATGAAGAAAGTAATCAGCAATCAGGACTAACTGGTTTAATACAAAAAAAAGGATACTTAAAGTGTAAGTGGCAGATTGTGAATGTTGTAGCTCAGTGTGAAAAAAGTGGATAAACAAAACTTTTTCCTCCTTAGATCAGAACTTTGAGGAGACAGCACATAGAACAGCAGGAGATTCAGAACAGAAAAAAAAATGGAAGTGTTATGTTGAATCCTGTTGGTTAGTCTGAACTAGAGTGGATCCACTGAATAAACTGTTGAATGGTGAGTCAATACATAGATAAATCCAATTGATTTAATGGCTCTGCTTTAGTTGAAACTTAAAATAGGATGTGGTTCATTATTTCTTTAGACACTGCATACTTAATGGAATTTCAGTTTGGTGCCATAGGATGTGATAGGACAAAAGCTTGGAGGCTTACAAAGGAGGGTAAATCTCTATAAATGGCTATTAGACACAAAGCCTACATGCAACCCAGTTGTTAGGCAACAGGAGAGTCTTGCTTATGGACTCTCTATGAGCTTCTGCTGGGCCACTGTGGAAAACAGGAGGGTGGACTAGAGAGGCCTTGGGTCTGATTTAGAATAGCTCTTATGTTTATGTCTCATCCTCATCCGTTCATATTTCAGGGAGAGCAAAAGAATATTGGTTGGGATTCATATCATAGCCTACATTGTGTAATTTTTTATGCATACTTATGCATACTTTTTATGCATACTTTTATGCATACATACTATGTAGCAGAGGCACTACAGAACCCTCCTAGTTAAGTGCAAAGATGCATACTAATATACATTGACACCCCCCAGCTGGTGTCCCAGTGCACATTAAGAGTGCCTGATGTGCATCGGTACATTGCCCCCTATGGCAAAATCTATGGTAGCCCCTTGCTGAATACATACATTGAGAAACTGCTCAATTGTATTTCCTACAGACATAAGTCCCACAGAAGTAAGTACCAGTTAAACCCATTAGAAAGCTCCTAAACTGACATAAGAATAGCTATTATCTTATATTCAAATTATCATGGTATAAACACTAGAACTGTGACAGTGAATCAAACAGGAGCACTATACCATAGCAAACTCAATATCCCACCCCCCTCTTCAGTAGTCCCTAAATTGGGGATAGCACATTGGGCAACCCAGACTATTGTGTTGTATGACTAGTCTGATTGCATCATTCTTCTTTAGTTAAAGCCTTTCTTTTCCGGAGAGGTTCCTAGTAATCCAAAAAGTAATGGTATCAACGTGTACCAAAAAGCAGAGGAGCTGTCCAACAAAAAATCCATGGAGAATACAGCAGAAAATTGTGTTGGTTCAGCAATCATTTAGCCCAAACTGATCAACTTTATAGCTGGCTCTGTTGTCCCAGCTACTTTCGCATGGCACCAGGACTTTAAGGCAGAGCATGTATATGTGTGTGTCTGGGGCAGTCTTGTTTCTCTTCATGAGTTGGGCTCAGACATGTGAATGAGAGAATCATGCTGCCAGATGGTTCTAGATGTTTCCTTCAGTATGTCAGCACGTCTCCCCTTAGTTCTTACGGGTGACATTTAAAGGAACAAGGTAGCAATGTGACTAGTCAGCACACATTATTTTTACTGAAATCACAGCCTCAAGAGGAATAACTCCTTGGATGATGGTTTGGGGGTAGGGGTTCTGGGGGGTCCTCTTGAGCTTAGGAATGGGGCCAATGACAATGTTCTTCCTCCAAATTCTCTTTTTGTTTAATAATTGTCCAAAGTGGAGGAAAATGGTAAATTGATGGAACCACATCTATGAACTAAAAATATGGTTTGCTTGTTGGGACCTGGCTGGTTACATCAAGCTGAAATTTCTGGAAATGAGAGATGGCAATATCTCGTGGATTTTGTTTTTTAGCTCATTTTAAAATGCAGTATTGGACTCCCACATCTATGGGCCTTTCTGCCCTATACTGTTATAATGCTATTATCTCACTTTCAATATCCTGTGAAATCCTGGGGTTGGCAGTTTAGGGAGGGGCATTTAGAATTCCCAGCCAGAGAACTCTTTGGCCTCAGTACACTGCAAACCCCACAGTTCCACAAGATGTTAAAATGGAATAATAGCACTATAACAGCATAGGGTGGAAAGGCCCTATATCTTGCACAGGAAAGCCACATTTTAAATCTATATGCATACTCCATAACTGGTGATGTAGGCAAACGCACACCCTAGAGTTATGCATTTATTACTGGTTCATATTCACAATTCCTATATTTTCTCTGCTTTAGGGGAATATGTAAGGGGCATGAAAGTTCCCCAAACCCCACTTACCAAGGAACAACTGCTGCAAGTTACAGGAGCTGGTTAGTCTGTTGATCAAGAAGCAGCTGACTGGCATTCCCACCCCTCTTGTGTGAGTGGTCTCTGGTACAAGCAGAATTCCAACAAGTACCTACTGTTGCAATGGGGTGGAAATTTCAGTCAACCATTTTCTGATAGACAGGGTAACAGACAACCACCATTCACAGTGGATGCTGAGCAGTAAATGGAGATCAGAGGGGTCAGGCCAGGAGATACTACATAACTAAGGTGGTTATATAGCCATGTAGCTGACAGAGAATTCTAGACCTCATATCCTGGTGTTCATATCTGACAACCAAACAGCTCATGACCTTGAGCCAAATGAAGAATTCTGTTGTTGGCAGTCTTCAGTCTATTTGTTCACTATTCCTCTTCTCTTACTCACCAAATTATTGTGCCAACACACAACAAAAGCAGAGACTCAGACACATTACTTCTGTCTTTGGGAGCTGTCTTTAGGAGTGTCTTACACTCCTGCAGAAAACAAACTTGAACCTCTGAAATCCTTCAGGTGCCTTGGAAACTGTAGAAGTCTGCAGGATTTCCCCTATTTTCCATTTCTTACTTAAGTGAAAGTTCTGTTGCATTCTACATGCTGGAACAGACTCCCAGTTAGTATCTGAGATGTAAACAACAGTAACATAAGGTGTCTGGAAAACACACGTCTGAAAGTCTAATTACATTCTTACTTTACAGTAACCCATCTAATCAAATATATTTATTCTGAACTCAGAAGATCACTAACATGCTGTGTTGGAGTGTCAAATTTAATATTTTGTAAGCAAGCTTATTTGCTTGGCTTTTTCGCACACACGTTGGATTGCGCGTGTGTGTCTAAAAGGCTTAATTATAATATAATCTAAAATACATCATGAAATTGGACTCTGATTGATATAAAATCTCCCTCGAATTCAAGTGAGGCTTACGTAATTTTATCCAAACCAGCTGCATTTTAAAATAAGTTTTACAGCAGTGCAGTTTGGCCTGCCATCCTTCTTAGAGTCAAGCAGCTTAAATCTCAAGGAGTCTCTGATTTAGTTATCTTCTGGACCATTTACTAAGCCTAAACCAAGCCTCTTGGCACTCAGTTGTAAGTTCTGTGTAAATAACACTTTAGAAAATATGATTAAATTGGGTAAGTATGGTTAAAGTGAAAAATCAGACCCTAAATCAGTCTATTTTTTGGACACGGGCTTTGGAAAGACATAACTGGCATAATTCTGAAAACTAGACATTGTTTCATAAATCTGTAAGTGTGATAGAACCAGAAAGTCTTATAAAGATCTTTGGCTAGTCATATCAGTATAAATTGCTAAGTCTGTTGTCATTCATTTATCACAATTTAATCTGGAAATTAAATACAGATATCAGATCTAAAAATACATAAATGAGTGTGATACCTGCTCCACTGTCCTTTATGTAAAGAAGCCCAGTCAGATCATGAACAGAACATTGTAACTGAATGATAAGAAGAAAGATTTAGAATATTACTCCCTGACATACTAGATTACTATGTACAGGGAGGGTTTTTTCTTCTTCTTCTTTTAACTTCAGTACAGAACATTCAAAATATGACCTACATATGTTGAGTCTGAACATGGTTCAGTGCAGTCTAGGATTCTACCACAGCATTCTGCAGAATCTTTATTCACTGGTTTGTATTTTCAAAGCATAATTCTAATTTCACTGATTCTTAGCTCTACCCATGATTGCTTGCTTTCAATTTCTTTTCTTTTCTTTTCTTTTTTTTTTTTTTTGACTGCTATTTAGACATTTATAAAAGCTTGTTGAATGCTCCATTTGGAAACAGAAGCATTTACTTAAGCCAAGCCTTTATAAAGACTTTGAATCTCAGGATGCTTTTAACATAGTCGTTGCAATAGGAAACTGCTTGCAAAGATGACTATCTAGTAATCTCCAGTACTTGAATGGAATCTGAACCACCATGTCTTGGCTAGGTCAGCCAAGTGTTGCTTCTGACTAGTTTGAAAATAGCTTGGCTTGTCCAGAATTCCTTCAAATATATGAAGGCAGCATGCTGAGGAAAGCTGCCATTACAAACAGAAGAGAGCAACACATCTACAGACTCTTCTTGATTATTTTGGCAACCCCTGCTGTACCTCATTGGCCACTGCTGACAATGATTGTTACACTATTGCTGCAATCTTAACTTCCCCCTCAACCTACTTTACTAGGCATAAGCTCATGGGAAGAAGAAGATCAGTTTTGCTAACAATAAGTGAATGGCATTTCCATCAGATTTGAGAGTAGGTCGGGCCAGGCCAGGTTACTTAGTTAAAAATACTTAAGTAATGATACAATTAAGTATACTTAACTAAGTAGCTGATACAGGAAGTCCACCTTTTATTTTAATAGAGAAACAACTAACTGGCCAGGTTCTGCTTTACACATGGCTACCACATAGAAAAGTCACCTTCATTGCCCAAAAACCAAATTCACACATCTCCCCTACTGAATCAAATTCAGTTTGGTAGTATAGCTCTAGCTCCTGACCATGCCTGTCTAATTGAAGAATTAATGTGGCTTTCTTCATCTGTCAACATTTGGGTGGAATTGGATGAACAAAGCACATTCAAGGTCTATAACACTCCTGGTTGTAGAGTAATTTGATTTGGTTTTTCTTTAGACCATTAATATAGCTTTAATTTATAGAACAAACCATTAGAAAGCAGTATCTTTACAGGAGAAGTACAAAAATATATTTTTTAAAGAATCCTCTTCAGTGAGACATAGAAAAGCCTGTAGTTTTAGTTCAGAAGGGTGTTTCTTATGAGTTTACTTCTTAACATACAAAGTGTTGCAGTAAACATAAGCACTCTTGCTTCTCTCCCCCACTCTCAGTAGGCTACAGGTGGGTAACTGTGCTGTGGTAGGGCACAATTTTTTCCCCAGAGCTCCCTGCTGAGACATTGGCATCTCAAGTAATGAGGAAGTGGCATCTTATTGAAAATAGACCTTTTCTTTGTCCTTCTGTTTTTGTTTTTTGGGGGTGCAGTCTCAACTCTAAGCAAACTACCACATATGTAGCCATTTTGTAGTGGCTTGGTATATTTTCAGATGTGGGGTCATGAGACATTGTGGCTGTTCTAAGGAACTGTCTGGGGGCCACACTTTGACCACATCTTCAATGGATAGAACTAGAAAGTTACTTTGAAAGAGAGTGAATATCATGGCAGCCTGAAGCCATCTGTAACCACCTATAAGTGGTAGGATGATGCTCAGAGATTCAAATCATCATCCTATTACTGCTTACATATAGATGGTTTCTGGGTGTCATGATAATTCTTCTGAAAGGTAACTTTCAAGCTGTATCAGTAAATATTTTAATTGTATGCACGTCCTCATGTTGGTTAACAAGATATACACTTGTTTCTTCATAGCAGTTTGTGAATGAAACTCTGCCTTTGTGACATTTATGTATGCTGGTATGAAAGTGAAATGAATGTTGATGTTACAAAAAGAAACCTACCATGTTTTCCAAACCATAAAAACTGATATCTGAGGCAGACAATGCTGTTTTGGTTATGTTGGATAAACTGGCATCAGTAGTACAATTATATCAAGTAAGCATTTTTAGATCTCTCTCTCTCTCTCTCTGTATGTATGTTTCTAACTGTGTGTACTTAAAAAAAAATGACTGGAGTGATGTTTTGCTGGAATTCCCATATTCAAAAAGTGAAACAAATTATGGAAGATATTTGCAAAATAACTCTGAACTCCTTTGGTCAAATGCTGTCTTCTTTTAAGCGGAGCTGCATATGAAAAATTCTCTCTGAAAGGGGTGGGGAAATTTTTCAACTCTAGCAGCCAAATTCCAATTTGAAAAATAGCAGTGGGGGGAGGGGCTTCAGCAGTGGGTGGGGCCAAAGGTACAGAGTTGGTATAACCAACGCTACATAGGTGTGGTCAGATAGAATTCTTCCCAGTCTGGAGTCATTCCCTGCACTGCACAGCCCTGCAGAGAAGAAACATTGTCTTTAGCACTGATGACGAAAATCCCATTTCTTAGCTTGTATCATGATTATCAATAAGCACTGCACTGGAGAAAACAAGTCACATAAGAAGAACCCCTGTCTGCTGGATTCAGCTTGTAGGCTGGACATTATTCAGCTCTGTCCAAAACTCTTTTGCTAGAAGCTGTTGAACATGTGAATTTATGTAGCAGGGAGAATCGTTTCTGCCCCTCCATCATGCTTACAATGCTTCCTTATCTGGGGCTGGGCAGCTGATGAACTCTATTTGCTTGTTTTCATCATTCTTGCATAGAGTGAGTTTTCTGTTTAAAAGATATGTGTTGCAGGTTTAAAGTTCTGTCTTAAAAGAAATAATGATTTTGGAGTTCTTATTTTATAGACGTACATATGTATACCTGTGTGTGCCAACGGATTTCTCTTATCTTTGTGTGAAAATGAATTTGTATGGGAGTATGTGTATGTTTGTGTGGAAGGATTGATGGATATGGGAGATCTGTCTCTGCATCTACTTACTGATGGGTAGATGTGAAGCATGTGTGTTTGCATGGAGGGCTTTGGGAGCTGTGTGTACCTATCTGTGTAAACTGGTGGATATGCAGTGTATCTGTATGTGGATGGATGGATGGATGGATGGATGGATGATGTTTGTTTATGTGTGTCTGACTAGATGGATATGAATGCTATATATTTGCATTTTTTATATTTGTGGACACATTAAATTGTAAGTGATCTCATCTCAGAACTTATGATTGGATTCCAAAGACTGCTTTTCTATGGGACATTAAAGAAATCAGAACCATTTTCATTGTGGTTACCACTGACTGGCATCTTGTTAGTATTTGTACCATCATAAACTGACTTACAATCACAGAAAAGTGAATGCTGATGTTGTGCAATACTTGAGTTCTCTGATGGGAAGCACAGACATAGCTACATCTCTGGGACAGTTGTACAAACATATCTCCCAATGCACATGTCCCATACACAGTGGAACATACTTTGCATTGGGATATGTTGTGCATCATCAAACTTGATCTGAGTGGTTGTAAATCATGTCAATGATATAAATTTGTCATTGTAAAGTTACATGTCATAGCCTCTAAGGCAGAAGCCTGACCATTATCACAATCATTATTATCATTATTATTCCTTCCCTGTGTCTGCTTTTCCAGTACATTGTAATACATCTAGTTTGCTTTGCCTTCACAGATTCAAAGATTTTTCTGTAAATTCACATTGTTTCCCTTTGGCTGTTTCCTGTTGGATCTATTCCTTTTGAATAAAGGATGCCTTCAGCTGTTCTGTTCCAGTCATGAATCTCTTTCCATCAAGTTTCATTGACATCAGTTTGATTTCACTTGTTATCCCATGTTATGATTTCAAATTTAATCTATTTGTTTCTTGCACTCCATGAGATAATATACAGACATCTGCTGACATTACACTTTCTCATTTAATTCCAATGTATTTACCTTAAAATTAGTGGGTTCTACCTTTATTGTCTTTCCTTCTTTGTCATTCAGAACCTTTCTCAACAGTTACGCCTCGGCTTTTGCCAACCTCTTCCACAGAAGTCACTTTAAAGCTTTGTTGATCTGTTTGCCAAGGCTCCTAGCAAACATATCCCTACCAGTTCCTGTGAAGTGTTCTTCATGTTCTGTAGAGTGTTTTGCAAATTGTTCTTGGAGACAATGAGCTGTGTATCTTCCCCAACAACATTAAGTAGACTTTCTCTACCAATGCCCCGGTCTTCCATATCATATGTGCCCCAATTCTATATGTGCCCTAGTTCCTTCTTTTTCTTGGTCAGACCTTTGTAGTCTTTAAAGTCCCACTTTAAAGATCCCGTATGGATTTTGAATATATGCTCCTGGAAGACAATGTACCCTCTGAGTTGCCATGTTCACTGTGGATTCAGAAGAACCCCCAAATCTTGGGAGAAATTCCAATGAGGATAATTTGGTAAGTATAATATATTCAAATTCTATTTTGTCATCTTGTGAGTCATATAAAGGCAGCAGGATTATTATATTATTTCTCCAACCTAGCCCAATGCCTATGATTTTCATGCTAGCACATGTAATAAAAAAGATTCTTTTCATTTAGGTATTCCTGGATATTTCCAGAACAACTCCATTATTACATTATTATTGCTGACACATCAGATTTGTCTGTTTGCAGTCAACAAGGGAGTGATTTTGAATGAAAGAAAGGAAAAAAGAAATGTAGCTTTTTTTTTTTTCCAGGGGTGGGGTCCAGTATGAAAACCTAATTTTTCTTCTTAATACTGCACACTACTATATTTTGAGCCAAATATCTTCTTTTCCAACAAAATTTCTGCTATCTGTCCACACTAGGACACAATATATCTTTCATCACTGCTGAAGCATGTATTATTGACAGAATGAATTACGTTTCTTTGGTGGTCTGTCTAGCATGCTTGTGCAAATTAAATTTAAAAGATGCAGATAACATTTGGGATGGCATCTGGAGACTGTAACGCATAAGAAATGTAATATATATACAGAAAAACACATATCTGTCTAGGATGTGAAATAGCATTAGAACCAATTATTAGAATAATAAAGAGCTGGAAATTAGAGTAGAGAATTTTGACCAGAGAGATCCTCTCTTCAGCCATACAGGAGCCTTAAGCATTTTCTCCTTTGTAGAATGGAGGTGAACAGCATGTATTTTTTCAAGTTCTAGAAGCAGCATGCCCCTATAGATCAGGTTGTGGGAAACACAAGCACAAGTTTGGTGTGGTGTGGTGCTGTTGTCATGCCTTGCTTGTGAGTCTTCCATAGCCAATTGGTTGGCCACTATGTGACTATGGGACTGGATGGCCCTTTGTTCTTGTATGGCTCTTGTTATGTTTTTCTGTCCTTATGGTCTAATAGTCAACCATCTATATGTTTTTGTAATTCAAAACATAGCTCAATAGAATTTGGTTTTGATTTCTTATATAGAGATTATTCATTATATTCATATATTGTTCAAAATATTAAATATTTAAGGAGAATCAAGAGGCAAAAATGATTCATCTTCTTCTTCCGTTGAGATGTTATTAGGACTCCATTTAGCAAACATTTACTCACTATCCAAACAATACATTATTGCAAAATTATTGAACGGTATCTAGTTTTTCAGAATGGGCTTCCATTTTAAAAGATGTTACATTTTACATATATTTCATACTAGATTGCTAAGGAAACAAAATTCCTTCCTATATACCAGGAGTCACTGAAATTTAGAGTTTGCCTTCAACGTAGTAGCATTAGTGTTGCAAGCAACGCACTGAGGAGAGACACCGACAATATTGAAAATGAGGAATACAACTGCCTACAGTATGCTATCTCTTGGCATAGCTAAGGACTAAATCTGTCCAGTGAGAACATCTAATATTTTGTCACCTTCACTTTTGGATGGAATCTTCAGGCTTTTCTGGAACACTGGATATTGCAGTCCAGAGATTTATCTAGATATTACTTGGAACCAGTCACACTCAGTCCCTCTGTGGTGCTTCTCCTTGCTCAGTTCTTCTTCACAAACAGTAAACTACATACACCATACAACCTCTCTCTCTCTCTCTTTCTCTCTCTCTTGGTAGTGAGGAGGAAACCAACAATAGTATTCTTCTCTCTCAGGTGTGAGGTGTAGCCATTCTTTGTGGACAATGAAATCTTCTATTGCCTTTTAAAAAAGACTTGTAGGGTTTTGCTGGTTTAGTGCTTTATAAGGTTGTGATTACTATGTTGACTGTTGTTGGTGCTATCATTGTTGTGTGCTTTCAAGTCATTTCTGATTTATGGTGACCCTAAAGTGACCCTTAAGTGAACACATGTTTTTCTTGGCATGATTTCTTCAAAGAAAGTTTACCATTGCCTTCCTCTGAGGCTGAGAGTGTGTGACCTGCCAAAGATCATCCAGTGGGTTTTCAACTAGTCTAACTAGTACTAGTCTAACACTCAAACTACTGTATCATGGTGGTTTTCCATGCTGACTGATTTTTTCTTTTTTTGGTTCATCTGAAGGCTTCCAAATCTCATACAAATTAAGACACATAGAACAGTGTCAAAATAAACAAATAACAATACATACATTAAAATAAGATCTTTCTTATTTTTATTTATAAAACAGATACAGCAGAATTAAACTGAAAATCATTTGAAAGCAAGGTGGATTGGAAGATCTGACAGCTTTGGCAGAGGAGGAGGAGGAAGAGGAGGATTAAAATACATTAAATGATCTTGGCCTATCTATAAAGGAAATATGTCTGTATACAGAGTCCCGTTCTTCACTAGAAATCACTATAATTAACCATACAAGAAATGAAGCAAGTTTAGCAGCTGTCACCTGTGAATGCATGATACAAAAGTGATTGTCATCAGTATGGACAGCAGAACTCCTTTAGCCCCTCTTACTTGCAACATATTTTATTGATGGTAGGCTATTTGAATAGGTTAAAATATTCCTCTAATCAAAAAGCATTTGTCACCCCTGGAAGTATAATGACAAAGAAGAAGGATGAATGTGCCTCCGTATGTCAGTTCATATGTATGCTTGCCATGTGTAATAAGTTATGGAGTCAAATTGCAGACAGATAGATAAAAGTACAGACAGTTAGGTAAAAGTGTTCATTCATCATAACCATACAGTAGGTGCAAATTTAGATATTAGTCTGAACTTTGGAACTGCTGTGGTTGTCTGAACTAGATTTTAGCAAAACTTGAAATCAAGTGACAGTTTCAAATTGCAAATTGGCCTAAGTCCAAGTGGAGTGAAAACACTATATGGTGGTCTGAGAAATGACCCTCTTTTCAATGTATTTCTTAAGTCAACCTTGCCTAAACTGGTGTCCTTCATCATTCCCAGCTAGCATGAGCCATGTTGGGGATATAAAAGCCAAAATCTTGTTGTTGCATTACAATGGTCCTTTATGCACAGAGGTACACAATACAGCAAGGAAAAGTAGAAAAGGCCACTGACACTTGAAAAGGAAGTTTTCAGTTCATGAGCAGTTTGTCTCTGGAGTGCTTATCTTCAGAGTGTGCCATCACAGCTAAAAGTCCTTTAGGACAGCTGCCTTGGAAAATCACCTGTGAGGGACAGGTGTCTGCACCAATGTTCTTTTTATTCCTGTCACCTAAACCAAGGCCCTTTCTGCATCTTAACCTTGCTCTATCATTGAGCATCATCCTGGCAGCACCTCTGTCAGGATGAGAGCATGTCCCCAATGGTCCCCTCTACACACATCTGGCTGCCTGTGGAAGGGAGCCTGAGGGACATGCCTCTTCCTTCAACACTTCAGTCAGACTTCTTCTCATGCTGAAGCATGTAATTGTGCTTCTGGCCCTTCTGCATGGCCGGTGGCAATGGAAGGTTCGTGTGATCGAGAGCCATTGATGGAGTTTCTCTGTCAGTGATATACCTCGCTGGCAATGTGAGAAGGGTGAGACCCAACAACATGATTCGGAAGCGTTGTCATGGTCCCGATCCTCTCATATCCCATACAGGGACGTTGCTATCCTGCAGAAAGGGCCATGTGTCCATTAGTGTAGTTACTCCAGCATGTCAGATCTCAGCTGAAGAAACTAACTACTCATGGAACATTCTATAAGTTTTTCATTTTTTTGGCACATGTTCATTCCATCCTATTTCTACATTACTATGGAAAACTTTTTTTTAAAGTTTGCATGAAAATTCATATGCATTTTCATGTGTGCAAAAATTTCCATATATTTCCACACACATATTTGTTTGAGTATTTGTAGATTATCTTTCTGTAAAAGAATAATAAACGACTTTGAAAGTAACAAACTAACATAATTTCCATTGATATAATATTTTTCTGTAATTTTCCCATAAAAATTTGTACATAATTTTGTACATAATTTATCATAATTTTGTACATAATTTATCATAATTTAATGCATGTTTGCACATTTTTTTTTAAAAAAATCAGGGAACTGTACCTCAAAATTCAGAGGAGTGCACAAACTGAAGAATAAATGCATTTGTTTTCACAGTAGTTTGGAAAAGCGTGAATTTAGGCTAATTTGTACTAAAAGGTAAAGCAAACTAATTTTGCCCATCAATGCATTGTCATTTTGGAGGATATTTATCATTGTATATGTGAATATATTAGACTTGAATATATTAGGTTGAATCATTCACAGAGATGTCAACGAAAAGAAAGGATTCAAAGCTAGAGCAGACTGTACATGCTCCAATTCTGGGAAATGGTTTAGAAATGCTCCTAATTAAGCACTGGAATTTCAGAGGAGTAAAATATAGGATGAAATAATCTGGAGAAACAACAAAAGCATAACATAGAGGAAATCCTCTCATCCTGAACTCCTATTGGTCCTGAATGTTTAATTTAGCAATCATGGCTAATAGTCCCTGAATTGCTTTGATTTAGTGTGAGCAGGGCTAGGAAACATAGCAGTAAAAGAATACAGAATTAATCGCAAGACTGGAAACAGTACTTTTAGGGTGACAACCTCTTTTAAATTGCTTGTGATTGAATTCATATCTGGCATCCCTGATTCTTATGAAGCGGGAAAATAATAAACTCATGTATTCAGGGCCCTGGCTTGAACTGATTGCATCACATGTTATGCACATCTGTTTTAAGGGCTCCAGCTTCCATTTGTAATGGCTTAAGAATGTTGGAACATTGACAGAGTCTTTGAATTAAAACTGCAGGTACAGTATGCCTTAGCAGAAAGGACTGTGGCATTTTTCAAAAGAATCATACACCTTACTCCTTACTCCTCTCTCAAGCCTCTAAATAAATTATTTGTCTTTAATTATGCATATTTCCCTTCTGTCAAGAAACCCTAGTTGAAGTCAAAATACATTATGGCAGCAATCCTGTGTTCTTTTATTAGTTCCAGGACTCACTAGCAGTAGGAAATGGGACTAGATGTGAACTGTTGAGTGCAGAATTACAGTCTAGAAACTGGTGAAGGTCATATCCTGTAAAATAGGTCAACTTGATGTGTCTTCACTTAAAAGAAAGATCCACTGAATTCCGTAAGACTCTGACTCTCTCTCTCTTTCTGTGTTTGCATTGTTTGCATTGTGTATTTGCATTGTGAATAATAGCTTCAATCCACAAAAGATGGAATATGGGACGGATTCCATACCTCCTCCAAATGTAGGTGCCTTAGGTCTTGGGGACATTTGTCAAGAGACCCCTTTAACTGACAAGGAGGAAAGGAGGTGAGGCATAATACAGAACTTAATGCTTCTTTCCCATGCCCAAACTGGCTCACTTGTGTTCTCACTTGTCTCTCATTTGTGTCTCACTTCCTGTGCCTGTTCTGTTTCCCAACAGTGCCAAGTTTCAGGAGGACTAGGCTTCTAAGTCTCTGTGAGCTCTTTCCTTTTGGGCTGAGTAGTATGTAGAATAACTTTTATCAGGGGCAGTATATAGCTGCTACAAAATTGTTTGCTCTTAACATGCATCTGCACTAACATAAGGTGAGCTGAATGATATATCAGTTTAATGCCATTTTGACTGTTATGGTTCCATCATCAGGAATCCTGGGACTTTCAGTTAGGTGAGCTACTTAGAATTCTCTGCTATACATCTCTAGTCTGTACCCCTAAAATATAGCTAAAATCATAGAGTTGGAAGAGACCACAGGGGCCATCCAGTCCAACCCTGCTGTAATGTGATGACCAACCATCTCCTATACTTAAAAATCCTTCCACCATCATGCTACACCTCCTGATTGCTATCCCTGATTGGTGTCTCTGGGTTCATTCACACTACAGTGTTACAGTGCTATTATTCCACTTTAATTGCCATGGTTCCATCCCATGAAATCCTGGGGTTTCTAGTTTGGTGAGACACTAGAACTCTCCGGCTGAGAATACTAAGTGCCCATCCATGAGCTTCCAAACCCAGATTCTATAGGACAGAATTATGACAGATAATGTGTAATAACAGTGTTATAACTGTTTAGTGTGTATGGGCCCCCTGTCAGCATGTGATGCCAAGGTAATGCCATACTGAAGAAAGCCTCCACATTTTTCTGATGTGCTCTAAGAGTTCATGTTAGACCATCCTGACAACTTTACACAACAGTTATCAATGATGGTGAAGTCTAACAACATCTTTCAGAATTCTGATCACCAATCTTAAAGTGTTTGTGGGTCCAGGCTCGACACATGACATTGACACCTATCTCTGGACTTGACATGTTGGAAAAAGAAAAGGTCTAGCATACCATGGCAAGGCTGGAATAGGAGGTCAACCATCAGGAAGTGGCATTTTGAAGCAAAGGAAAGTATTTGCAGACAGAACTGGAGTTGAATTGGACTGAGGAACATAATCTCTTGAATTGTGTCAGATGCTTATGCACAGATTCAGCAATTCAAATGGAATAATAACATGATGGAAAAGACTTGAATGGTGCTCTAAAATTATAGGGTTCTTTAAAAAGTCCTGTTAACATGGCAATTTAAAAATAGCCATTATAAAAGTTAATAGATACATTTTCCAGATAGCAAAGTTAATAAGAATTCTGACTTTATTCCAGCATCTCTCTCTCTCTCTCTCTCTCTCTCTCTCTGATTTTCTTATATACACCAAACTTCAGCTTTACTTAAAAACTGAACATTATTAGTATAGAGAACCACAGCCTAGAGGGGGATGTTACTGACCTGAAAGATATGACTAATCTCTTTTTCCTGGTGGGAGAGGTATCTGGCAGCAGCAGAAGCAGCAGGATGCAGGAGAATCATATCCTTCTGCCAGCACGTGTACCATCAGGAAGTGGGAGATCAGCCCTATCCCAGAAGCCATTATGGCTCTTTCTGCACTCTACCTTTTCACAGAGTCCTCTGGTGTGGATCTCGGTGTCGAATCTGTCAGGAGGGGAGTGCGACAGGAGTCCCTCTGCTCCGATTGGCTCCATTGTAAAGGAAATGCCATGGCCACGCCTCTTCCTTCCACAGAGCAGTTGGGTACCTTCCCAGGCTGCGCTGGGGTAGGAAGTACAGCCTTGAACTTCCCAGGTTCTGCAGGACAGGTAACTCTGTGATGGTAGCATGAATGTGGGTCACTGACAGGGGAAAACCCATCAATGATCTAATCCATGATTCTACCACCTGGGAACAGAAGGATGGAACTGCAATGACATCATGCAGAAACAGCGTCATGGTCCTGTCCTTCTCCTGTCCTTCTCCTGTCCTCAGGGCAGGTTGGGAGGATGGTGTGGAAACAGCCTATGATGAAACATGACCTCTGGTGCAGTTGTTCATTACTTGGCTGGAGGGAACATCATCTGAATAGTAAAACAGAATACCTACCCTACAATGGCACTCTATTTGTGAAAGGTCTTCCCCTTGGAGGCCCAGTTGGTACTTGTATTGACTTCATTCTGCCATCAAGTTAAAGTATAACTCCAGTTATTTCAATCCTTGGGCCTCATTTATCTTCCCCCAAATGCATGGTTTTAAAGTGTTTTAATATTCTATCCTGTTTAAACTTCTTAGATTGTTAAATAAGTTTTTAGTGTGTTTGAACTGTCTTTATTGTTTCAAATTCTATGTTCAGATTATTTGTATGCTATCTTGAAATTTGAGAGAAAGGGAAAAGTATAAATATTGGAATAAATAAAAATAATTACTACTGTTTTACAGAACCTGGAAAAATTAACTAGAACTGTGAAAACCATGCACCCAGCACTGCCACTTGCCCACAGGTAGTGAACAGCCTAAAAGAAATGCAATAGCAACAGCCATCTACTAAGTATGTTAGCTCCAGAAAATAAGATTTATCTCCAGAAGCATTACAAGGCCCTGTGGAGTGATCTTCCATCTTCACATGGGAGGCTGGAACTCTTTTACTGCTGTTGACTTTGAGAGAGCTGAACAGAAATGTTCTAGAGTTACCCTTCGCTTGTATTTCTGCCTTTAGTTTAATTATCTAGGACTAGTAATGGAAAAAGATCTGTCAGTTTCACTTTGTACCACATTTGTTGGTGGGAGAGTACCTCAAGTTCTGAATTCCCTCCTGATTTGGAAAAATGTTGCAAATTCTAGTAAATTCTTCAAAATAAGATTGAAACAAGATGCTCCTTCATTTGCAATTCAACAGATACAGCAGTTCCCAGAATGGAGAGAACCATGTTACTCTGTATCGTGCCCAGGGATGAAATTTTTCACTAATTCTATTTTTGAAGGAAGCAGCAAGTAATTTTAGTATTTTTTCCCCCCTCCTTCAAGGAAGAATCCAAAAACTGTGCAGTCTTTAAAGGCTATTCACAATTTGGGACTTTTTTTCTGCATAATATTTGCACACGATACTTTTTGTGTTAAAAACTGAGTATTTTCTGTGCTGGAAGCAGCTTTTTTTGCAAAGAAATATTATTTTCTCTGCATACAATTCTTGAGAGGGGAGGAGTTTGCATATAAAATTCTTTTTTCTGGACAAAAAGTAAAACCCACATGTGAATTTTACACAGAATAAGTCCCAAATTGGAAAGATTCTGATCAGTCCAGGATTATTCTCATCATAGTTTCCCAATATCTGAAAAACATGTTTGCCTACTATTTCCCAACATTTTCAAATATTCTTCTCATTTCTAATGATGCCTCAGTGTTTATGCATGTGTGATATGCTTGATATGCATTAAAGACAATACAAGTGGTAGCTGGTGGTTTCCATATCAGTGGGGTGGTAAATTCACTCCAAGTTTTACTCTACCTTTTAAAGGATCCACTCAAGGCACTGAAACTATTTGGAAAGTAGAGTTTAGTACACTGGCCATCTCCCTTAACATTTTTACTGAAGCCTGGAGCAGATTCACTGTGCCAATGACATGGAAGCCACAAAGCATCACTGAGACAAGATGAGCCTATTCCACACTCATGACCATAGGAAGGGACAGAAATAACCAATAAGGGAATAACCAATAATATGCACCTAATTGTTCAGTAATGAAATGAATATACATCAAGAATGCTCAGACCACAAAATAATACTCATGGATGCAGAGCAATATTTAATGATCAGATTCATGTGGCAAATATGAGATAAGTTTGGAACACTACAGACTATATTTTATTTTCCAAATCTAATATAGAAGAGCTGGATTAATTGTTTGGGAGAGTTGCTTTTCTGCACCTGCATCAGTGAGGCTCCAGATATAGGTAGACTTCAACTTTTAGAATTCCTGACTGTTAGCTATACTTGTTGGAGTTTCTGGAAATCAAAGTCCAATAACATTTGGAGGCCCTTCCCAGCAGAGAACCACTGATCTACATGATAGAGAATTTGACACTCTGTGCCAGTTATTCGTCTTGGTGACTGAGCTTTTATAACAGTGTGAAAAACAGATATGAAAGGACAGAAGCTTTCTATGGCACAGAGATGAAAGGTGAGAAACCCTCATGTGCTACATTTCTGTATGACCGGCTGTTGTTGGAAGCAAAGGAGCTGGACAAAGGAGCTAGACCATGACTGAATACTGAATCCACACTCAGTTCTTGAACTCTCCCTACTCCCCTTTGGAGAAAAGTAAGTCAAAGCAAGCATGCCGGCTGCATGTACTTTATTCATATTGCTGAGCCATTCTTGTTGGTGTCACATGGGCAAGCCACCTGAGCCTCACCTCATCCTGACCTTAACATTTGCAGGCAAGAAAGAAAGACTTATATAACAAGTTAACCCAGAAAGAAGAAGCACAGATGCTGGCTGCGACAGCACCACACAGCAAAGTCAGCATGAGTTCGTTTTATTTTTCACAAAAGTTGTGTTTTAGTTGTTTGCTTTTTGTACTGAAAAAACATATTTCCTTTCCAACTTCATCTGCAAACTTCAACTTCCAACTTCATCTGCTTTGCTCTTGTTTCTCTCCCCTCTGCCCTTTGAATGATTTGCTTATTCTTCTGGCATCTCACAGACTAAGGATTTATTTGGCATAAGCTTTTATGGACAGCAGATGCAATTATTGAGAGGTGAGAAGGACGTCCAAGCACAGAAACACATTTAACACATACATGATGATGAAAAGTTATGGTCCAATCCAAGAGATAGAATTTCTTGATAACAGTTCCCATGATCTCCCAGCTTGTATGTTAGTGGATTGTGGGGTTTGTACTAAAAAAACACAACTTTTCCAAGCTCTGAGTCTCCATCCCCAGAATTTTTACTTTTCCATTTTCCTTGTGCATCTGAGCTCAAGTCCTTCCTGGTGTGTATGACTACATGAAATCTCATCTTATGCTGTACAAAATTAGTGCACAATTTATACACATTGGACCTTTACCTACATTTTTCAGGTGTATATTATATCAAATACTCCCACATCTGTCCTCGAATGTGTAGATTTCAGAACACAAACTGTGTCCAGTCTGCTTCAGTCAATGTAATCAATATGGCTTTCGTCTCCCATCTGCCTAGGATTCAAGGTTGATGGACACACAGGAAAAAGCTTTGTCCTTTATGGAGACCACTCTTTGGAGTTGGTTCAGCTGAGATTTGTTTTTGTTCTGTTTTGTTGTGGCTTGACACCACTGAAATTTCAGCATAAATGTATGTTATTGTATAACTGTATCAGTTTGTTTTTCAAAAAAATAGCAGATGTATTTCTTAAAATGAATACAGAAAGAAAAAAAATGAATGCTTTTTACAGAAAGAAGGAACATTTCTTAGATTAGCTCCAGGCTGATATAAGTGAGAAGCCTAATGCTATGACAGAACGGACCAGAAATGCTGGAACAGAAATGGTCTAGATCCCACAAAGACAAAGGCTTTCTTATCTAGCCTGTGTCTTGTCCACAGAACACGTGGGAGGGAGAGGCTTCCCTTCATCTATTACTGGCAGAAAGTCTGCTGGCAATAGTTTCATAGAAATCTCCTTAGACTCTACCCATCTCTGCTGTGCTATATGTTAGAAATGCAACAAGGTCTAGCATTGAAATGTGTCTTAAGACAGTGGTGGTGATACTGTTAAACTGTCTTTCAGTGACATAAGTCTCCAATTGTCTTATCCACCTTAACCCCTCTGAGATGGAGACTGATATTCTTAGGGATCATCCCACCATTTTATTATCTCACTATTACAACAGTGAAACCAGCTTCAGTCCTGCCTCTCCTGTCCCTATTTAGTCTAGCCCAGCTTAGCACACTTAGGGAGCTTTTGTGTGTCTAATGGAGTTCCCATAATAATTTTGGTTTGTTTTCTATATGCATTGGTGTCATTGCTCCTTAACCATTATAGCTTGTCACTACACATACACACAGACACAGACAGACACACACACAAACACACATTTTCTATCAGTGGATATCTGTTCTTGTACTGGGACCTCCGCTAAATCTTAATTACCCCCTTGTCCAGTTGGACTCACGCCCTGCAGCTGGATTTGCCACAGGCAACTGATTGGTTACCATGTGGACATGATTTTGGATAAGATACACCTTTGATCTGATCTGTGATATTTGGATCCTGGCTGTAGTACCGGGGTGCTGGTCTGGATATATCCCATAGAATAAAATTGGCAACTCTAGCTCCCAGAATCTCACAGCCAGTAAAGCCAGTCTAAGAACTGCAGCCCAATATTCCTAAGGCTCGCCAATGGGCTTTATACAGTGTATGATTGCTTGCTTCCAAACTGTTTCTTTTGGCCTGGGGGGGAAATGCTTATTTGGAAAGACACAGTGAAGTAAAAGAACATACATACATTCCACTGGTCTGTCTTACTAAATTTGCAGCATATGTTCATGATCAAAAAGGATGAATGCCAGTTTTTTTTTTCCATCCATTAAAAACACTTATTTCTCTCCCTCTCTCCAAACTTTAAATCTTACCTTTCCAGAAGGGAGCAGTAAGTTCAGAAAAACACTTCCTTGGTATTTTAGTTAACATGATGAATGATTTTGCCATTTGAACTCTGCACCATCCTATTTTCAATAAAAGACTTCAACTAAGGTAAACATCCAAATCAAAAAGAATACCACACCTGCTAGACATGAAAATACTCCACTGCATGCTTTAAAAAGGGTGCATTAGAAAAAGATTTGGGTTTATAAAACAGGTATATGATGCCTTCATTCTTGTTGGCACTGAATTCAATTAATTTGCTTTTAAAATAGATGCCAGCTGAGTGGTATTTTTACATGTTCAAAAAAAAAAAAAGCCATGGAATATTTATTTTGATTTCATCCCTTTCCCTCCAAAATAATATATATTAGAAAATATTGATTGCCTTAAAAGTCAGCTTGATGTCAAAGCCATTAATTCAACAGAAAGTTTCCATTGATCATACTGAACTTTGGATCAGGGCCTTGATAAATATATCCCATGTAACCTGTGAATGTTATTATAAAACCAAACAAATATTCAGATAAAAGTTTGGACTCCACAAATCTGTGGAATTCATCACATGAGAATTCAGATTACAATCACTTCCTACAGTTAAAAACTTTGCTTTAACATTGCGCTACGGAATTCATTACTTGGGAATTTGCGATTTGCATGGGGAAAAGGTGGGAGTGGACAAAAGATGCGTGAATGTTGGGTTTTGAACTTCATGACTCAGTTTAAGTAAAATTGTGAAAAACAACTACTTGCACTCAGAAGGAATTGAAAGGGAAATAAAGATTACTAGCTAATGAATCAGAAATGGAACAGTTTAGAAACATAGACTACAACCCTATTAAGGTACTTTAAACAGAGGATAACAAATTTGTGGTGAGAATGTGCTATACTTCACCCCTTCTGTTCCTTCTCTCCTTTCATGAAAAAACAACTTCCTAAAAATGAGATGCTCCTCTGTGATCCAAAATGTTTCAAAATCAGCATTATAGGTTGTATAGAGAGTTTTCATGCAAGGCTAGAACAAATCTAATTGTAAAGCCCACCAAATCCTGAATGGAACAAAAAAGTTTTACCACCCTCCAAAGCTTGACAAGATGGGCCCAGGGATGTAGCTCTACAACCTGGGTACTTCCACATAATAGGGCATACTCTGTATCTCACCAACCTAACTGCTCTTGCTGGTGAGACAGAACGTAACAAGAGTTACTCTGAAAAAGATCCTAAACTGGGAGTTTTCCTCCAAAACTGGAAAGATATAACTTTAACAATTCTGCTGAAAATTTCTGATTAAGAACTGCATGAGATCCTAAGCAAAGCTGAATGACAGTATGAATGAAAACTCTTATAATTCCTGATTTTGGATTCATAAGTGAATTTGATTGAATTTGTGTTACTGAAGGTAAACCCTGGAAAAATGGGGGTATGTAGTATGCTGTCCCTTCTCCATCAGTTTGCATCATGATGTGTCATTCTCAGAGTCATCATGTCCCCATGTGTTCATTTACAAATTGACTAGATAGACATGGACTAATATACAAAGAATTAAAGCAACAAATCTGGATATTTGTAAAAATGGCGCATTCTATCTGCATTGATTGTTCTGTCATGCCAAGTACAAGCATGAAAAAGAGTTATTAGTCTGAAATACATCAGTTTTAGTATAAAATACATTTATATTTAGTATAAAATATATTTAGTATATATTTAGTATAAAATAAAATGAATGTATTATCTATTCAGTTCAGTTCCTTGGAGGTGGGGCTCATTACACATACAGGAATTATAAATAGGCTAGGTCAGTAGCACAGACTGGCTTGCTACAAAAATCAATGGCATCACCAATATCTATTTCCTACCTTTATTCCTTGTTTTTTCTCCAGTGAGCTGAAGGCAAAGTACGTGGCACTGGTCCAGCTTTTCCTAGCTTTACTCTCAGAACAACCTTGTGCAAGAGATCCCAAGTAACCTTATGAATTTAATGATTCCAGCTGATTAGAATCCAGCACTCTAACCAATACACTTTATGGATTCTTCTTGCTCTTCTTGGAAGCTAGCTCACCATGATACTCCCTTTTCATAGTGGTGAGATTGTATGTTTCTGTGAAGCAAGAGGCTATGTTAATAGTGGCAGAACTGCTGGTAGGGTCTCCCATATCAGGCAGACTTTTCCTGAGGAGCAAGAGTAAATGTGTCAAACAGCTACTGGAAAGCAGCATGTGTGTGTGTACGTGTGTGTGTGTAAGAAAAAGGTGACGGGTCTCCCAGAGACAACAGCAGTGTCGCCATTGCTAACGCTTGTTAGTACTGTGCAGAAGGAGGCACTATAAAACTCTTTTGAATGTCTTTTACCATGAAAACACTATAATAAGATTAGATATTCTGAAATGAAATAAGAGATAGCACCAGAAGATGAAACTTCCAGTGTGGAAAGCACTCAAGAAGACACAAGTGGCACTATGCGTACTGATGCAGTTGGACTCAAGCTGAAAGGACGTTAAGCTGTTGATGTGCTCAGAGGTGAAAGGAAAGTCTGAAGCTGCACAACACATTTTATGAGAACATGCAATGTGAGAAGCATGAATTAGGAGAAGCTATGCATAGTAAAACAAGAAAAGGATTGTATAAACAGTGTAGTACTTGGGGTGAGTGAGCTGAAGTAGACAGGAATGAGACATTTTGAGTCAGATAATTATACAGTGTTGTACTCAGGAAATGAAAACATAAGAAGAAATGAGATGGCATTAATAGTTAGCTGTTGCAAAAGCAGTCAAAAGACACAATGCAAAATCTGGCGAAATAATATCAATAAGACTTCAGGGAAAACCCATCAGTATAACTATTCTCCAAGCTTAGGTACCAACTACAGAGGTAGAAGAAAAAGAAATGATTCTATGCTGGAGTCCAGGAGGAAACTGACCATACACCAAGAGTCACACACCTATGACTTATAGTTAGCCATAGGTCATTGGAATACAACAGTAGGAAACAGAACAGAATCAAATTTAGCCTAGGAAAGCAAGAGAATAACTTACTGAATTTGCTGAGGCCAACAGTTTATTAATCTGAAACACATTCTTCAAGCAACAAGAGGTGACTGTATACACAGATTACCTGATGGCCAACATAGAAATCAAATAGACTACATAATTGGAAACAGAAGATGGAGAAGGTCCTTTTACTCTTCAAAAACAAGACCAGCAACAGATTGTGCCACAGACCATAAACTGCTATTATTAAAAATTAGAGTAAAGCTAAAGAAGAATATTACTTAAAGATAATGTAAAAATAGATTTGCACTATTAAGCCTTTTTGAGTGGAAGCCAGAAGAAGTCTGGACTGAAGCCAGAGTCCTTGCCTGTAAAAAGACATTATCTTCAGCCCAAAAGAAAAAGAAGCTATTATGGATGACATATGAAACTCTTTAAGCAATTAGGAATAGATGAGAAGCAAAAGTAAAAGGTGACAAAAATAGAGATAACTGTTGTGACTGTTTAGCAACTTGTGCACAGGGACAAAGAGAACTACTATAATAATCAATGCAAAGAAATAGAAGATAACAACAAAAAAGGAACAACAAGAAACCTCTTCTACCAGATTGGGGAAATCAAAGGGAAATTTAAACTAATAATGTAGATGCTCTGCAAAAGGCAGGGAAACACATTACAAGACAAAGGAGAAATAAAAAGGTGTGGGAAATAATACGTGGAAGATCTTTATAAAGGAGATGGAAGAATAACAGATTAATTCAAGGAAGAAGCATTTGAAGATGAATCTACAATTTTAGAATGTGAAGTAGGAAGTACACTTAGAGCACTTGGGAGAAATAAATCACAAGGAATGGATGGCATAGCAACAGAACTGCTTCAAGCTACAGAAACAGAATCTACTCTCCTAATTAAAATCTGTCAACAAATATGGAAAAGAAAACAATGGCCCACAGATGGGAAATGCTCAATGTACATTCTTGTCCCCAAGAAAGAGAACACCAGGGATTGCAGTAAAAACAGGACCATTGCATTAATTTCCTGTTAAAGCAAAGTGATGATCAAAATTCTACAATAAAGACTCTTACTATATATGTAGTGAAAAATGCCAGATGTCCAAGCTGGATTCAGGAAAGGAGGAGGTTATGGATCATATTGCAAACATATTTTGGATAATGGAGCACAAAGAATGTCAGCTGTGCTTCATAAATTATAGCAAATTATTTGATTGTTTGGATCAGGAAACATTTTGGATCAATCTAAAAGAAATAGATGTGCAAATACATTGGTGTGTGACCTGTACTCACAACAAAAGGTTACTTTCACACAAGGCTGCATTTTATCACCTAGCTTTTTATTTTGTATGCTGAGCATATCATATATAAAGCATAATTGGACATAGAAGAAGGAGGCATGAAAACTGGAAGAATGAATGTCAACAATTTAAGATATGCTGATGACACCAGCAGAAAATAACAAAGACTTGGAACTACTACTGAAGAAAGTCAAGGAAGAAAGTGCAAAGGCAGGTTTACAGTTGAACATTAAGGGGAAAAAAATGACTGCAGATGATTTACATAACTTTAAAGTAGATAATGAAGATATTGAAATAGTTAAATTTATTCCATACCTTGGCTAAGTCATTATCAGAGTGGAAACAGCAGTCAGGAAATCAGAAGAAGACTAGGACTTGGAAGAGCAGCAATTAAGATACTAGACAAGATCCTGAAGTGTAAAGGTATGTTGTCCCTCTACATTCACGAGGATTGGCGCACAGGACCCCCATGAAAGTGGAAAAACTGTGAATATCTCTAGGCTTCCCAGACCATATTTAGCATGGACAAAAAAAGTATGATCTGCAGATTCAAGACATTAGTGCAGGGCTTTTTAAACTTTTCATGTTGGTGCCACACTTTTTAGACATGCATCATTTTGCAGCACAGTAATTCAGTTTTACTAGCAAACCGGAGGTTAAACTAACCCCTTATAAGAGATACAGACACATACATAAATTGTAATAATAAAATGTATGAGGACACAACATATTTTATGAAAACCTTTCATATATTTTTCAAATACATGATTTATAAATAACTAGTGTATTTACCCAGTGTTGCCCAGGATTTTATTTTCCACTTAAGAACCCACCAAACTGTCTTCTCCAGTACCTGTAACTTTTCCTCATATTTCCCAATGGAATCTGTGTTCAGAGTTGTTAACATACAGAGGCTGGGTTCCTGAGGGAATACAATGCCCTCCTCCTTCTTGCTGCTAGGCCTCATCTCCATAGCAACTCTGGCTGAGAATTCTAAAGGCCCCTCCCTAAACTGCAAACCCCAGGATTCCATAGAATCTTTACTGCCAGCCAATACTTGTTAGAAATACCTTAGGAATTATCTTACCTTAGGAATTAGATATGGTTGGAATACACGTATTTGAGATTCTGTGTCTCTAATTACCCAAACTGCCTTGTCCAGTATGTGTAACTTTTCCCTATCACCATAGCAACCGGCCTGAGGCCCAAGAGCTCTCTGGCTGAGAATTTTAAAGGCCCCTCCCTAAACTGTCAACCCCAGGATTCCATAGAATCCTCACAGCCAGCCAATCATATGAGGTCTTCTTGCCTCTCCCAGCCAATCGTAAGAAGTCTTCGCCTGCGTGATGCAGACAGACAAACTCACGGACAAACATTGACTTTTATATGGTAGATAACATACGTTTCCAAGACTGTAGGTGACACGCTATCGTGTTACAGCACACTGTTTGGAAAGCCTTGCATTAGTGGTTGATAAGGAAGAAGGCAGTAGGAAAAGAGAAAGGCCACATTCCAGGTGAATCGACTCAAGAAAGACAGGGGCCTGAGTCTGCAAGAGTTGAACAGGGCTGTTGATGATAGGGTTACTTCGAGATGTCTTATTCATAGGGTTCCCAAAAGCTGAAGTCAACCTGACAGCAGTTAACAACAAGAAAACCCTATGATTAGATGATCAAGGAGGAAAAGAAATATGAATGTCCTTTTAAATCTCCTTTACCTGACAATAATATGGTTGCTAGAAAAGAGAAGCAATAATAAGATAGATAAGTAGAGGTAGAGACAGGCAAATTTCACTTTAAAATTCTGAAGCAAGTTCAAAAAAGAAGAGATAAATGGTCAGTCTCAAAGAAGCAAAGGACTCTTCTTCCAGCCCCAGCAATATACTTTGTATTTACAACTGAGAGAGGGAGGGAAACGGCAGGATTCTCCCTTTATCCAGGATTTCACTACACGTGAATATTTGAAAAATTATATCCCTCACGTTAACATTTAGCGGTCTGAGAAAGACAACATGTGAGCCTTACATAAGGAATGAATACCAAAGGATCACTCATAAGAGGAGGAAACCAGATTGACGCAACTTCTTAAATGTAAAAATGTGGCCTGAGTTGAAAGTGATTTCCCTCAGGATTACAAAAAAAGCCAGCAAATGGCTCCTGGGAATATGCAAGACATGGCATGCGGGCTGGAAGGGAAAACAAAGTTCATTGCTGATCAGGTGCTTTTATGCCAGTAAATTACTTTGCTATAAGAAACTGTGTATTTTGTATAACTTTGATTAATAGTATGAAAATACACACACTGTTTCTCTTTCTCTCTCCCTGTGAGTGAGTGTGTGTGTGTGTAACTTCTAACATAGACTCTCGCTAGAATCTTGTTTGTCATCCTTGTATAAGAGAGGAAATGCCAAAATGTGTTTTTGGTGGTAAGCCCCTCTGAATGCAATGCAACTTACTTCTGAGTAGACAGGCACAGAAATTGTATTGTAAATCCTCTGTGGAAATGAGTTTATTAATTTTACTCTTTATCTTGGAACATGCCACATAGAAGTTGTCGTAATGAGGCTTGGCAAGAAAAAAAAATGGATCATTTACATATTTTAAGTGTAGTTATATTGGGTCGCCCCTCCACACACAAACTATGCAGAAATCAAGCAGCTTCAGCTTCTCTCCTGTTAAAGAGACAGCAAGAGTTATAAGACTCAAATACTCAATTTCTTTAGATTAAAGCAGTGTACACATGCTTTTCAGTTCCTCTGAGACCTAAGAGAGCTGCATTTTACTACCACAGCCAGCATTTGGGTCAACATGAAGTGATATCCCACCATACCTAGTTTCTTTAAGAGGACATTTGGGGTCTTTTTCCTGATGTTTCTGGGAAAAGTGGTTTCTCCAAATAGAATTTTAAAGTGCAATCTGACCCCATGGAGGGGTTAGGGGGCTGAAAAATATGAGGAAACCTATGAGCTTTGTGGAGCCAATGAGGCTCTGAACATCCAAGGCCACACTGATAACCCAAAGGTTGCATGCTATATTATCCATATAACAAATGATTTACACTCTGTGTTACAGGCATTTAAAACAAAACAGAACAGAAAAAAATTGCTGGCTAATGCATTACTATAGTTGCTTTAAAGCTAAAATGTCGGCTCAGAAGAATTCCTACAGAAGTCAGTGAAAGCAGTAATTTGCAGCACAATCCCACCCATACCTATACACAAATAATTCTTATTGAGTTTAGTAGGATTCATTCACAGATGCCCTCCATTCACAGTGCCCAATCCATGATCCAGCCCAATATGTTTACATATAAATGACATATCTCCCAAAGGGATCAAGGATATTTCTTTAACAATCCCTCCCTCAGATTAACATCATTGAAAAAACTGGAGTAAGTGTGACCACCTTTCAGGTATGTATTTGCATGCTAGTATTTTTATTTTGAGCTTCATTCCCCTCCAATCCCCTCACCTACCCACTGGGACCATAAATTCATTTACTTATTAAATCCATCAATAAGATAGATGCCAAACTAGATTCCTATGAGACTATTTTAACTACTTTTCCTGAAGAAATAAACAGCTGAGATAATTTCAAAATCTGAACTGCTTAGCACTTTTTCAGCACCTGTCGTATGGCCAGCCAGAAATGGAAGAGTAGAAAGCAACTGTGGGTACGTTAATGTTGCTCATATAAAAAAGAAAACAACACATATGAGAGGAACATATGGCATTTCTAAGGCACTGAGAATTTGTTAACTGTTTTGGATACATTAAATGATGAGAGCAAATTAGGGAAATACTCTTGTTTTGAAAAATAATGGACCTAGACTAGACTAGAACAGACCCACAGAAATCAGTTGGGCTCATTACTCAAGTCTGATTCCTCACCTCTACCCTAAGCTTCACTGAGTCTGGTTTTAGCCTCTAGGCTCTGTTCAGACATCAAGCAGGCATGATCAAGCTATTTCTTTATGGGGTCTTTGCAAATTAAAAATGGCAAATGGACTGTTTCTTTCTCTTACGCATATACAAAACACTGATCTCAGACTATTCACTTGCATGTAAATTGCCTATTGAGGAAACCAGTTGCAAACATTAAGTAATATTGATGTTCCTTTTTGGTTCCCTTGCTACTCATTCATTGCACTCAATGTGACCAAATTCACTATAATAAGACCTGTTTAGCTGAGAAAGAAAAAGTTCATATTATAATTGACAGGATACTTCCCAGTTTATTTTAGTAGAGTTTGGCCCATCTTGCATAAGAATATGAAAGGTCCTTCATTAAAGATGTAGCTATTGCATCAACATTGTGAAGGAAATCAATAAATCAATATATTGGGATGAAGCTCTCAGAAAAGCAATATTTTAAAAAGGAAGGATGATTATACTTTTGTTTATCAGGTTAATGTAAATAGGCCTTTGCTGGTTAGTTAGTGCAGGTATATAATCCATAAACATCCTTAGCTATCTTAAATAAACATTTATTTTGAAATCTGAAAGGGCAAAGTCTCAAATGACCATCATGGACTTTAATGCATGACTTCAACATTTGCTTTGAAAAATGCTTGGCAGCTTCCATTGAATCAAGAGAACTGTGGCTAGGTTGCTAGCAGGATCTGGTTACAGTCCAGTTCATATTACCTGCACTGTTTTTCAGAAAATATCTTGCTTCACTCCTTTGTTTACATTTGTAGCACACATATCTTCAGGTTTTCTTTTACAGAAGCAGAAATCTCAAAATCTCTATGCTATGGCAATACTGATTGTATGCTCTTGGAACTGTAGTCCAACTTCTTGTCTGATAATGATAGTTGCCACTTCCTCTTCTTTAATGTGGTAAATCCAAACTGGGTTTTAATGCAAACATTGAAAGATGTAATCAAGATCCTGAACCCTATACTGAAAATTGGATAGCTCCCCCCAACTTCAGTGTCCAGACTAAAAACCAAAATGTATTTATCACCATTCTGACATGGAAGCTGCCAGGTTTCACTGTTGTGAATTTCTAGAGAATGCGTAAAGTTTAGAAATATAATTGCACTAAAATCATTTTTAAAAATCAAAAGAAATGATTATATTGAGAATAGAAACCTAATGAGTTTCTAAGAATTTGGCCATATGCAATGGATTTTGAATATATGTGTAAGTTGTACATTTTCACTGGGTTTTGAATTATATCCATAATTCTGTTCCAGTAAAAAAAGGAATGTTATATACTGCTTATATGCTTCCAAATTCTTATGTTTCTATATGCCTAAAACTAGGCAAGTGGCCCATTTTATTTGCAGAAGATCATTTCATGACCAAGATCTATGAGCATTACCCATCCAAAATAAATAAATACTAATGAAGACCACAAACTGCTTATGGATAATTTAGACTTATAAAAAGTATGGATTCGTCCATTTAGCCTGTTCAATGTGCGTTGCTTCCTCTGCTTTTCTGGTTTAAAATGATAGTGATTACCTTTTTCCTGTATTTAAATATATGGTATTCAAATACTGTAGCAATAAATATAGTTACTATGTAATGGAATATTTTCTCCCCCTGGGCTCATTTTAGCAGCTAATCATGCTTTTGCACTGGACTACCACTGCCAAGAGCAAAAAAATAAAATATAATAAAATAGTACATAAAGGTTGCAATGGCAGGTTTGAGGATAGGGTCAGTAGGAAAAAAAAACCCTTTGTCTAGTCTGCTTTGTCTGGCCTGACGTTTACTGATTTTCCAGACATCTGGTTTGGTTTCTTGCCAGAAGAATGTGATTTAAGTGGTTGGACCAGTGAAAGAATGGACAATGGGCAATCATAATGGATCCAGGGAAGCTATTCTAGAATTTCACACCTCTGTTAGCAAAATGCCTTCTTCTGATTCTGAGTTACATGTTCTAAAACCACCTCTGTCCTTTAGTCCTTGGCTTTAACTAGTTTGTTTCTATGGTCAGTTCAAGATGTTCGTGTTAAACTTTAAAGCCTGAAATTTCTTGGGGCCTAGATACATTCAGGTCCATACTTTTTTTTTCACATGTCCTGTCTCTGATGCCCTGGGCACTATTTTAGCTCCTTCAGTTTCATGATTACAAGCAGCTGTAAGTTCTAGAGCAGCTTTTCTTAACCCTTTCTCCCTGGAACCCTTGGAATAATTTTCAGATCTCAGGGAATCCCTGTACATATTGTATGCACAGCTCAAAAAAAAAAGTTTACATTTTTTTCCAATCACAATCTCTTACACAACCCGTAATGACCTTCCAGAACCCTTGCATTCTAGCAAATATTGGTTGAGAAACCTTAGTCTAGAGTCTTTTTGATGGTGGTGTCTACTGTGTGAAAAGCTTTGCCAATGGAAACTTCATAGCTCCCATATAATCTGCATAACCAAAATTCCATATTAACAATTATTTTATTTATTTATTTTATTCATTTTTATCCCATCTTTCTCCCAACAATGACATTCAAGGCATCAAACCACATATTTAAAACAAATTAAAAACAATTCAAAAACATTAAAATAAGTATAAATATAAGATTTAAAACTGAGCAGTTTGACAAGTTTATTTATTTATTAGATGTCTATCCTACCTTTCTACCAAATGGAATCAAATGATCTAAACAATAAACAATAATCTAAAAAGATATTGCAAAAGTAAGAAATAAACTAAATTATAATAAATAACAAGTCAAATTATTAAAACACACTTAAAAACAGTTTAAACTCTTAAAGCATTTAAAATTATATTTAAAATGATTAAAAAATACAGATTAAAAAATGCAGCACACTACTTTACACTGCAGCTTCATAATTTAAATTCAGGATCCAAAAGCCTGCCTAAATAAAAATATCTTCACTTAACAATAGAAAGACAGCAAAGAGGGGACGAACCAGACCTCCCATGACAAGGAGTTCCACAGTCTGGGAGCATCCATGGAAAAGACTTTCTCTCAAGTTCTCACCAACTGTGGCTGAGGAGGTGGTGGTACTGAAAGAAAGTCTTCTCCCTCAAATCTTAATGCTCATGTTACCTTATATAAAGAAAAAAGTTCTTTCAGATAGTCTGGACCCAAGTCATTTAGGGCTTTAAGGATCAAAACCAGCACTTTGAAATCTGTCCAGAAATGGAAGGGTAGCCAAGAAGTCTTAACAGGGGAATCATGATACCTGCAGCAAACTGCTGCCAACTTCCTGACCACAGGATTTTGGACCCACTGAAGTTTCTGAACAGTTTCCAAAGGTTGCCCCGCATGGACAGCATTACAGTAATCCAAATGGAATATAATCAAGTCATGTGTCACAGTAGCCAAATCTGACTTCTCAAGGAATGAGCAAAGCTGGTGCACTAGTTTTGACTGTGCAAATGCACTCCTGGTCACAGCTGAAACTCAGGCATCCAGGTTCAGATCTGAGTCCAGGAGCGTACCTAAACTACAAACCTGAGATTTCAGGAGCAATGTAACCCTGTCCAGTCCAGGTTCAATTCCTATTCCCTAACTGGCCTTCTGACCAACCATGAGCACCTGTTTTGTCTGGATTGAGTCCCAATTTGTTCAGTTTGTTCACACTCATTCAGTCCATTACTGACACTGGTTTAGTACAGAAACAGTTTCCTCAGAATCAGACAGAAAGGAGAGATAGAGTTGTTTGTCAATAGCATCCTGATGACACTGGACTCCAAAATTCTGGATGATCTTTCCCACAGTTTCATGTAGATGTTAAACAGCAAGGAGGACAGAACTGAGCCCCGAGGCATACCACACATAATAACCAGCGTACTAAACTGGCACCACCTTCTGAGTCTACCACTCTAAGAATGACCAAAGCCACGGCCAAATAGTGCCCGCTCTGCCCCATTTCAGAGACACAACCCAGGCCTTTTCTGTACATTACCATTTTCCATCATTGTGAGTGTGACCCAAACACTCCCCTCCACGCTGGCTGGCTGGCTGCCTGCCTGCCTGCAGAAGGGTAGTGTAAAGGACATACTCTTTCCTTCCACACTGCAACCTAGTACATGACTCGTGGACTGGCAGCAACACATCCCTGCCCTGAGACAGTGCTGCTGTTCAGAAATGCCCCCAGAAGGATATCATGTTTCATGGTATCAAAAACTGCTGAGAGGCCCAGCAGAACCAACAGAGGTATCCTCCCCTTGTTCAGTCCCCTGTGTAGATCATCTACCCAGGTGACCAAAGATGTCTCTGTCCTGTAGCCAGGGCTGAAGAAAGACTGAAATGGATGCAGATAATCCATTTCATCCAGGAATGCTTGGAGCTGGGAGGATATCATGTGTTCCCATACTTTGTCCCAAAATAGTTCTCTAGTATAGTGGGATCCAGAGAAGATTTTTTCAGTGATGGCCTCACCCTAGCCTCACTGCAGCCTCAGCACAGCCTCTCCTAGACAGGTTGGAAACAAGTTGTGCTGCATCATTCACTACTCCCCTTGCCCAATCTGCTAGTCCTCCTTGGGCTGCTTTCAACAGCCAGGAAGGCTGTGGGTCCAATATGTAGGTGGTGGCTCTCACCTCTCCAAGTATCCTGTCAACATCTTTAGGTACCACAAATGGAAACATATGTGATAATACTGGACAAATAGGGGCCCAAGTTACATTCACTAGACCTGCGTCAACTACAATATCCAAGTCAGAGTGGATCCTGGCAATTTTATCTGCCAAGTGCTCTGCAAGCTCTTCACAATGGGCTGTTGAATGGTTGATACTTTGTGCTTGCAGGGCATAATGTAAATGCCCCCAGATCATTCAAAATAACTCTGCTGGACAACACTGTGTGGATGCAGTGGAAGGATTTCTTCACCACAATCACTACCGTGCATAGACTTTTCAATGAGATCTAGCCTGTGTTCAGCCACATTTGCTCTGAGTCTTCTGCTATCTTTGCTTTTGTCTCTGTTCCACTCATTTCATAACTATCAGCTTCCTAGTGAGCCAGGGTGCTTTCTTGGCTCCAGCATGTGAGAGGAGATGCTTAGGAGCTATCACTTCCACTGCCCTGGGGCCCAATGGAAAATTGCAGCAGGGGTTCTATTTCTGCCTGTTGCACTGGAGATTGTTCACAGGAGGGGTTGGAAATGATAACCCTCAACTTCCTGAGTGACAGGGGAACAGACCTCCATCTATCACAGCAGCTGCTGTAAGTGGAGATGGAGAGGTTGTACTGGGATTCACTAGATAGCACTGTAGTTATGGTGCTACATAGTATGTGTCATAGAGAACTCTGTCTGGTCTCTTTAAGAAGATCTTTGGTTGGGATAAGATTGGGCAATTGCAGGATATAGCTGGGGACCAACTCAGTCCCCTTGACTGCTCTATGGGTTACATGTGCCAATAGCACCAGAACATGCTTCCATTTTCAGCTTTATCCTAGCCCAAATGGCCTCTTGAAGTGATGTTGTGCCATGTCTGGTCATGATTTTGGCTGGGATACTGCTAAAAAAAGGAGGTGGGGTTGCGGGAGAGGTGTGTGTGGGAGAATGTTGAAGCATGCTTTCACATGTTAGGGGACTGGTGTGCTTTTCAGGTGAAAATCACACTGAAAAAATGTGAAGGGGGCTTTGGCAGCAGCCACAAAATCAGAATCTGGAGGCTGTATTTGGATCATGGGCAATACTTTCCCCATCCCTGGGTTAGAAATGTTGATATATCTTGTATATATATTTTAGCCTTTATGGTTAACTGCTGTCCTTGCACATTGTTTTTGTTGTTCATTAGTTTGGCTCAATCAGAATCATGTTCTCTTCAGAATTTATTAAAGTGCTGTTGCCATCATTCTTTCCCATAGGCTATGCTGGTTAGGGCTTCTGGGACTAGCAGTCTAGCAAGATCTGGAGGGCTGCTAAAGTTAATTCAAATTGCTAGCCCCATCTAGAATAGGTCCACAGAATAATTAGGACTTCCTAAGTCAATGTTTATGAAAGTTCTATTGACTCAGTGCGTTTAGTCCAGATGAGGCTAAACCTTTAGATTTGGCTCCCTATTACTAATTTTGCCTGATCATTGTCCTGAGTCCCCAGTCATGGAAATAGGAAGGTGCCCAGCATAACAACCACTAGCATAACCTCCATGGGAATTTCAGATGTTGCCTTCTCATCGCATGCAGAAGGATAACTATGCTCCTCTTCCAATATTGGAAGTCCATTAGGGGCTAGCAACATATAGGAGATACATATTTCATTTAGGCAATGTAAAACTTGTGGTGGGGGTACAATAATGTAAGTCACAGAATTTACTTTATGTCAAGTTAAATTGTAAAAGTCTATGGAAAATTCAAATTGGAATCCATATATTATTTCCATCTTTTTCCACTCAGAATATATAGTTGTGAATTTTGTAGATTTTTTCAAGATGAATTGTTCGCCATTCTGTCCATACGTTATAGACCAGAAAGTGTAGATGAAGCTTGATCTTGTCTAACTTCTGCACATTTAAGGAGAAACAATGGACAGAGCCAGCTACAAATAACACAGATGGAGGATGTAGAAGGCTGCAAATCCTTCACACCCTCTGAATATTGCTTTTGATCTAAGCCACTTTGGAATTCTGCTTTTCCAGGAATGGAGTCCTGGTGGGTGGGGGAATATCTAGAGGCTGAAATTAGACTTACACATGTGCTACCACCTGTTGCAAGTTTTCTTTGGCTTTGTAAAGCTTTTCAACTACTTGGATTGATGGATTCAGGCAAGAGGAAGCAAAAGACAAAATGGGCTGTGTAAGGAATAAAATGCAGAAATCCTTTTCATGCCATTGTAAGAATAAAATATCACGGCATCTGTTCTCTCTGTGCTAAACTGTCACACAGTTTGGTCTTTTGCATCAGCCAGGAAACCAAAAATGTCTGGAAGATTATATGAAGGACAATCTCTGAAGGAAACTCATGGAAGCAACTGTTGGCACAAGAAGGAGGAGACACAGTGAGCCTGGTTACATCATCCCATGTCAGAGAGAATATTCAAAAGTTCCAATCATCTGCTGGCAGCTCCTACATCAGTGGGATGGTGAATCCACCTCAGGTTTCAGTCTCAACTCAGGATGCTGAACGTTATACCTCAAAATAGATTTAACACTTTGGATAACTCCTGTACACTTCAGGTTGAACTCCAGAGCACACTGAGGCCATTTCCGCATTACACTGTTATAGTGCTATCATTCCACTTTCAACATCCTATAGAATCCTGGTGTTTGCAGTTTGGGGAGTGGCCTAGAAACTGTTGGATCTTACGTCAACACCAGCGATGTGAAGTGACACACACACCCCTCTGTCCGTTATCTCTTCACTCTTGCTTCCTATTCTTCAGCAGGTACTACCAGAGGCAGCTGTCTCATTCCACTTAACAATAGACCTGGGCCTGTCACTTTCTGAATAAGTAAAGGGATGGAATACTGCTTCACAGAATGGCAGAGAAAGGAGCCAAAAATCCTATCTCGAAGTTGACAAGTGTGACAGAGGTTGCAGGGAGAAGGTGTCCCTTTGAGGTGGTCTTTTCAGAACCCTGGAGGTGTATTTCAGAGGCAAACTTGTGCAAACATTATTGAAGTCATTAATCATTTGGGTAGTCTGCTCTAATTCCATCCATCTTTGTGTTCCAAATATTCGCCCAGTAGTTTAGATTTTAATTTTTGCTACTGTGATGAGTTCTTATAAATACAAGAGAGAAGCAGATTATTTTTATCACATCATGCACATACCATGCTAACCAACTGCTATTTCTGCAACTTTAACCCAAAGAGTTTTCCACCTATCATCTCAAAATCTCTATTCGTTTTGTCATTGTTAAACTACTTACTATTTGAAATATGAAGGTTTCATTCTTTTAATGTATTCATCCAGAATTCAAGGATTATAAAGTCAAGCCTCCCTCCCTGCCTACTTTGGACATGATTAAGCATTTTTGTGAGTTTATGGGCTTTTAAGATGTGGTCCTGCACTTTAAAATTCACCACCATATCACTGCAGATGACTAAAAATTACATAAGCATGCTTAGAATAAAAGAAGGACTCCGACTCATTAAAAACCACACTGCACAAACATGATTCATTGCAACTGAAGTTTAATATTCACTGGATTCTTCCTAAGAGTATCAGCCATTCACTTGTTAGTTTTGTAGGGGAGCTGGGTTAAAAAAAAATTCAAACAGAGAAACCAGAGAACCAGATTGTCTTATGCACTTTGGATCAGCATTGTGGACTGTGGTTTATTCTAAGCTGAAAGGAATTGAATTTATGTGTTCTGAAAGCTAATATTTTGGGCAGAATTTTAAAAACAAAGGAAACACAGGTCTAGTACACAAGGAAAACAAATCACATGTAGTTTATGCATTGGCAAGGGAAAAAAGTTAAAATAAATATGATAGAATCAGAAAATTTAACAACCCTTTTTCAATCTTGTCCTTTCCTCTTAAAATTAAGAAGCTTTGAATACAGCTGAGCTGATGCTTTGATTGGTTGCCTATTTGAAATAGGAGTGGATGGATGCCTTAGTGCATCCCATCTGGACTACTGTAACATGCTGTACTTGGGGCTGTCTTTGAAGAGAGTTTGGAAACTTCAGGTGGTTCAAATTGCTGCATCCAGGCCATTAAATGGGGCAGGTTATAGAGACCTTATCACAGCCCCTTTGAAACAGCTCCACTAGCTGCCAGTGTGTTCCTGAGCACAATTCAATATGTTGGTTATAACCTATAAAGCCCTATATGGCTCAGGTCCAGGCTGCTTGACAGATTGTATCTCCCTGTATAAACTGGCCTGGGCTCACAGATCACCAGGAGAGGCCTTTCTCTGAGTCCCATCACTGCTGCAAGCACAGGTGGTGGGTATGCAAGAGAGGACCAAAATGGCCCCTTCCTTGTTGTCCTTCTGGCAGCTGGCAGAGACATTTTTATTCAGGTAGATATTTTAATACAGAAAGTTTTAGAGACTAGGCTAGGGAATGCTGTACTATTTTAATTTTCATTCTTTTAATCTCCTTTTAGCTGTTTTAATTATTTTATAATGTAATTCTGATTTTTTATATATATGTTTTTAAACTGTATTGCTTCAATACCTAAGCTGCTTTGAGGCTGAATGTTGGACAATAGCAACAGAAAGAACAAGAACAACAGCAGCAGCAGCAGCAATCATAATCATAATAGGAAATTGGGCCCCAATTTTATAGTTTAATTTTTCTAGACCTATAAACTATATTTATAATTTAATAATACTATACCTATGTAGGAGGGTAAGCATTTCTATTCCAGTGCATACAGAAAGTGGGCAGGGTTTGCCCAGTTAAAAAAAAAACAAAACAGAACCTTCCTTCCAGTCTGGTGCTAAACAACACCTTCCCTGAATGCTCCAGGATGATCTTCTGGGGCATTCATGTAGCCACTGTGTGTGCGTGTGTGTGCGCGCGTGCACGTGCACAACATATGGTTTTTTTCCAAATCAAGAATCCCTCTTTACCATTTTTTTCTATGTAATTTTCTATACATTTCTCTTCTACCCACAACCCACCCACTGAAATCTAATCTTGTTCTTCCTGAATTTCCTAACCACTTGACTTGTACAGATAACTTTCTTATGGGAACTATTTCTATGTTCAGATTTCAAGGGTGTGGCACCTTCAGCTATCTAGCATTACAAGTGTCATGAGTCACCCTTATTTAAAAATGAACCCAGCCTTCAAAATATGGACTTTCTAAAAACCACCTACTCCTCAACTGTGCCTTTGTCAGACATATATAGTATGGCTACTGCTAGGTTAGACAATATACAAAGGATTAAGCAGATACAAAGGAATGTAGAAAATTAATTCATAGCTTGGAAAAGTTACTTGTTGGTTAGGGGAATTCTGGGAGTTATTGTCCAAAAAGCAACTCTTCCAAACTAACAAAACCCAGTAAAATCTAGCACATCATCTGATACTTTATCCTATGTTTTCTAGAAATAGAAGGGACTGAACTCCAGACGTTCTGTATAGAAAACATTGCTCCTAGAGTGAGTTATGATCCTTCATGAAAAACAATGAAATAATTTCAATCAAGATAGCCAAAATCAGAATGTGCAAACAGGTGTACCTCGTACCACTGAACTTCAAAACTCAATTCTCACCAACTTTTCTGAAATAAATGAGACTCCATTGCTCAACATGCTGCTGAGTTTCATAACCACCAAGCATGTGACTAACTTATTGGGGATGAAGGGATAGGATATGGTACTTGAATGGGGGTTATCTTTGAAAACAGCTTGTCTGTGATGTCTTTCAGACATCTGTGGATCCGAATGAAAATTGGTGCAGCATTGTATATATTGTAGAAGTGGATTGACCAACGGCACATTCTTCTTTCTCAGTGTTAGTGACCCTCCAGAAGTAGTTGGACTTGAAGTTCCAGTAGACCTAGTCGGCATAACCAATTGTGAGAGATGCTGGGAATTACAATCTAACCACATCTGGAAGGCTTCACAATTGACATACTTGCTCTGTGTGATCACAGGACCCATAGCAGATGATAATTCTGTGCTTGGGAATCTATACATAATATAACTTTGTTTTCTGACAAAATAGAAATGAGACCACATAAAACATTTTCTTTGCATTAAACTTACTGAGGAGTAATTGGTCCCTAGAAAAGGAAAACTAGAAATAAACTTCTGAAAAACCATATTTTGAAGCGTTTTCTCCTCTTGCTTTATGTCTCGTATTCCACTGTTTCACTAATTGGATATCTATAAGGAAATTATCTCTGAATTATATACACAGTTTCTCAAAATAGGCCACTGAGGAATTTATTTTTAGAACTATTTTTAAATAGTGAAGCCTGTGTTTTAAGCAGCTGGAAATTATTCACTTCTAATGAACTCTTCTGCTAAGCATATTTAAAAACAACTGTTTTTTCTTTGATACTTGACCTGAGTAATTAATACTATTGTCCTCCCCTCTGCTTTGCTTTGCTTTTATTCCAGATTATTATTTCTGTATAGTGGATTGCCTTGGAGCTCACCAATAAAAATATTTCAGCAAGTAGACATATGCAAATTTGCATTTCAGAAAGGAAGATCTCCTTCAGAATGCAAATGCTCAAGTATAGTCTTGAGATGAATAAGATATATAGCTAGTATGCTGGATTTTATCCACATCCCTAGCATTATGGATTTGGTTATTATGCATTCCAACCATCAGGCCTATTCCCACAACAAGTGAGGTGGAAATAGAGATGTGTAAATCTGTCACTTTCATTTAGGTTGCATTTTTCAGGCTCCCACTAATAGCGTCTTCTTGCCCAAGTTCTCTGTCAGGTTGAAAGACCTTTTTTCTTTTCCACATGGAAATTCATGCTTATTTGGGCATGTACTTTTTCTAATTTGTTTCCATATGTATTCTTAATGTATACTTTTCCTGTATTTTCCCAGTGACTAAAATGTGTGTGTGTGTGAAGTTTCTTTTTTAAAAAATACACATTTCTAGTAATTTATGTGTTTAATTTGAATCAGGAAAAATGTCTGATGCTTATGGTTTCTTCCTGAAGACACAGAGCCTTTCCACATTACATTGTTATAGTGCTATTATTCCACTTTCAACATCCTATGGAATTCTGGTGTTTGTAGTTTACTGAGGCCTAAGAACTCTCTGACTGAGAATTCTAAATGCCCTTCTCTAAACTGCAAACCCCAGAATTCCATAGAATGTTGAAAATGGAATAATAGCACTATAACAGTTTAGTGTGGAAAGGCCCACAGTAATAGTCTCACAAAACAGAGATCCTTCACCTGAAGTCCATCTACTATTTGCAAGACACAGAAGTAGCCCATGTGGGGTGCAAACATTTTAGTCCAAAAATGGTCTCAAGTAATGCTATTGCAATTTTTAATTTATATTCTTGGTGTTTTACATTCACCACAGTGATAAAATTGTATATTCAACAATGTTATTACTCTTTTATTTAAGTTTATTAAAAATTTCTAAAATGTATACAAGCAAGACAAAACTAAAAACACCAACAAACCACAACAACAGACAGAGATAAAAGTCAAGTCAAAAAAGAAAGAAAGATGAACAAGAAGGACATTAAACACTTAATAATACTCAACAGTGTTATTTCAGTTGTCCACTACTAAAGGAGTTATTACTTCCATTTTGGTTGTGCTTTCTCCTGACAATACTTCTGCAATTTTTTTTTGTCTCCTTAAAACTTATTGTAATGATAAATTTAACAGAATTCCCTCAAGTAAGTCCTTCTTGGGATAAGCAGGGCTTCATTTTTAGTCATAATGAGACCCTAGTGGGATGTAAGATATGAAGGTAGAAAACCACTGTCATAGACCATGAATTGGATAAATTCAATTTAAAATATCCCAGTTAGGATACGTTTCTTTTCCATCATTAAGCAAAATCATTAAGTGACTTTCTCTTTTAGCGTTTTTGTGGGGAAATGGTAGGGATGTAAATCTTTGTAAATTTTACTCTCATAGGGAAATGTCTAAATAATTTTACCATTTTTCTTCTTGGTGTGGGAAAGTAGTTGAAAATTGCATAGCTTTTGAAGACTATTTGCACTTCAGAACTTATTCTGTGAAAAAGAAATGTGGCTTTTTCTGCAGAAAATGCTGTTTGCATAGAAATTTCTGAATAGAAATGCTACTTTCTGTACATGACACTTTTTCTATGCATGAAGCTTGTTTTCTGCACAGAAAAAACACATTTTCTGCATGGAAATTCCATTTTCTGCACAAAAATGCTGTTTGCTACATAGGAAAATTTGTTTGGAAATGGAAATGGAAAATGCCATTTCTGTGCAAAAATAAAATCCCATGCATTTTTTGCTCACAACAAGCGCATAGATTCTCATCCACCAATAGTGCTCTTTATCAAAGTACTCTAGTGCTTTAGAAACTTGCTTTTCAATCATTTTTGATAATTTTTTAATATGCTTTCCACTCCTAGAAAATGGTCATATGAATTCATATTTCACATGATGTTTCATGACATGGTTGCAGCTTAGTTTTATTACATGGTAATCCATTTCTTAAGTAATCTACCTGCATGGGTTTTTAAGAAAAAGGTCACTGTATAGTATTTCTCACAGAATACTAAAATGTGACTCAGGAAAAAGAGCACAGCCATTTGAATGAGCACAATAATAGCTATGGAACTATATTTGCTTAACCTAGTTATTTACTGAAATGAAGAGGTGTACATTGCTGGCTTCAAAATTAGTGCAAGAGACACAGTAAGGTGTTAGAGTATACTAGAATCCATTACTTGCCATTTCCATGTAATCTTGGATAACAGTTAGTTAATAGATAACAGTTAACAGTAATAACAGTTAACAGTTAGTTAATAGTAATAGGCTAGATGGAACACGGATCTTGGTTGCTTCCAAAACTAACTTATACTAGTGTAAACTAGCAAACTAGTATAGCTGAGTTTTTGGTCCAGTCAGCTTAGCATTTGCTGCTATGATTTGCTCTGAGAATTTTTTTTTTTTTTTGTCTAACTTTTCTAAGCACTGGAACTGTTGTGTAACTCTTCATTGCAGTATTGATATTTATTTGTGAATTTTTTTTTCTGGAGTGCATCAAAATGGTAAAATCAAGGTCATTCACCTATGTACCCATCATTATATGGTTTCTCTGATGGACAACAAAACAGTTGTTTTCATTTTACCAAGAATACCCCCCCTGCTTTAATAAACACTTTTTTTCCCTTATATGTCATGGTTAATAAAATTGCCTGCTGATTTTTTAGCATCTGCTTTACAATCCTATTGCTATATTTAACTTTTAGACTTAAAACACATGTGCCTCAGTCACACTGATTTAAGGGACATTTGAGATCCTCAAAATGTTACTAAAAATTTACATAGCTCAGAAATCATGTGTGCATGTACACACACATATACACACATACACACACATTCCACCCAGAATGTTTCCCCAGTTATTATATAAAATATGTAATATTTAGAACCATCACATAGTAAAGAGCCTAACAGAAATATCAGCCCCAAGGGCCTTCTTCCTTTAAGTAAGATTGCTGCCCAACATCAGCTGGGCAATAGTAATCACACTGCACCTTAAAATGGAAAGTTTACAATGGAATGAACCCCACTGATAGCCCTAATTAGAATGAATTGCTGAATGGTAAGTTAACACCTGTGCCAACCCCATTGATTCAATGAATCCACTCTAGTTAGAATAAACAGTAATATGCAGGGCAAAGTTGCTTCCTATGTCTTATAAAATCATATTTAGGGACCCTTGACTATTGGATTATTTTTCTGGATTTGTCACACACATGACACTGGGTGGGTAGAGAATGTATGCCTTGGCTGAGCTCCCGGGAAACAATACAAAACCTTCTGTGTGAGATTTTTTCCTTAAGTTTTTTTTTCTGTCTATAGACCAGAAGACATATGTTCAAGTATCAATGCCTTTGATGCTTCCATCAAAACTTATTGTTACCACTGGAATATCCAAAATGGAGGCTATATATTGTGAAGATCACATTCCTTGGTCCTGCAACCAAACACAGCCTTCTTGTACTTGGGAATCTATGACTTACAGGTTTGATATGCAGGTCTGTGATCAACCATTTGTGTATAGAACTGGCCAAAATACTGTGATTTTGAATGGTACCCCTTCCTTTTCTGGGTGCACTTGGAATTTTCCCAACCAAAAGGGTGTGTGGACTGCTTCTGACATGAGTTCTTGTCTCCTAATCATTGGGTCATAATTTGTTTTTGAAAGAAAATCTGGTCCAGGTTCTTGTTATCATTTTGTTTGTGAATTTTGTCTTTCACATGGACTGTGTCATCAAGGCACTATGGCATTCACGACCTATTGATTGAAGCTTCATTTGTATGGCTAATAAGCAGGTGAGTAGGCTACTGTGACATGACATGACTGTGGAAGTGATGTTGCTAGGGAGACTTTAGATAAGTTTGTTGATGTTAGGGCTTGACCAAGACATTTTATTGTCCGAGAAATATTATTTTCTGTACAAAAAAATGCTGTTTTCTGTACAGAAAATATTTTCTGTGTGTAAAAAAAATCCATGTGTGAATTTTGCACAGAATAAGTCTAGAACTGCGAATAGTCATTTTGAGGACTTTCTTGCAGTAGGAAGAAAATGACAAAAATTGCTCAATGCGTCCTTTGAGAATAGAATTAATGAAGAAACACATCTCTCCTGGTAATACGTCAATTTTCTCCACCACTTCTTAGGACTAGTTTAGAGAGTACAGGACAGACTATGTTCTACACACAGTTTTATCCTGTAACAGAGGGAAAAAAACTGAGGGGAACAGCTAGGGAACTGATGCTCTTGAGCATCTAACATGTTTCTTCACTTTACTAAGTGGTTACTATGGTATTACCACACATAATTGGAGCTAGGATCTGCCTTTCATGAACAGAAGAGCTCCTTATAGCCAAAGAAATCTTCTGATCCATCTTCAGATGAGCCATTGGACATTCCTCTTGGTAAAGCACAGAAAGTAAAAAATCATCGTCAACTTCCTCATCCCCCTAAAAGTCCTCTCACCTCAATTTGCTTCTGATGGTTAAGAAACCATCACTAGTAGCAGTACCTTTCCGGCTGACCAAAACTCTGCTTATGGAGATTTGTCCCTAATAAAGAAAATGCTGGAGACAAAGCATTACATTTTGTTTCTATGATAATTTCCTCCTCCTATTGTGCTACCATTACTTTTGAGCACCATTACGAATGCCAAGATTAGCTATGTTGTAGTGACCACTTCATACGGGGAGGTGAGATGTACAATTTCACCCACACTGCTTTAACCAGAACTGTTTTGCATTTGTTTTCATTTATTGATTCATGATATAATATCAAAACTATTATTTTTAAAGAAAGCAAATGCAATAGCTCTCTTTTCAGAAAAACAAGCACCATCATGTTTAAGCTATGGAATGTGCACACTGCAATAAAAATTCACTATGTACTATCTTCAATGTTCTATGGTCCTTATTTTGATAGAAATGAACTCTGATATAACTGCGACCAAATACTACTCCTCTCATTAAATGTTTTCTTATTTTTATATTTTATTGAGTGTGGATAGCCTGCTTGGCAGTGTTCTGTTTAGCGAGGAAGCCACAATTCCTACCCAGGATGGTTTACAGTATTCTAACTGTGATATAATCCAGACACATTAGATGAGGTTCCAAATTCCTGAAGAGTTATAAATGATAGCATGCAAAAGATTTGCTCCCCTATTGAACCTCAAAGCAAAAAATAGCCAACTTCAAGACCAATGTTCATGGAACACTACAGATTTTTTTTTAAAAAATAAAACTTTATGGATAACCACAGAAAGTGGTTCTATTGAAAATAAACACAAATTTAGCTGCAAATATCCCATCTGATGTATTGTTATCTCTTGATTAGGGTATGTAAATATCTCCAGAAATATCTATGTACATTTGGTAGTGTTTTGAACCAGGAAATCCTCATGTTTCCTTTGGAAATCTTAGGTTATATCCAGTTAAACCTTATTGCCAATAGAACAGCTTCCATCTGCAGAAAGGAAACCAGGCGATTCTTCCTCACACCCAATGCACCCCAAAATCTGCTTGGGAAGGTGGACAGATCTCTACTGCAGTTATTTGGAGAAGGAGGGGATTGCAGAAAGGTGAAGGGAAAAGACCCATGGCATGTCAGTGGAACTGTAGCTTATGTGATGTTGGATTTCACTCTTAAAATTGAACCAAGGGACATATCAAATTTGGATGAGTTTCCAAGAACCCTACTTGCTGAAGTCTTGACACAGAGCATACAATCTCTATGTCAGAAATATAGCTATGGTAGAAAAGGTATCAATACCACCCTTTCATTACAACATTTTGCTATTAGGGCTCTGTCTGTAGCTGACTTGTTTCTTTTCTGCTGTTTTTCCCATTTTCCCAAGGCCAGCTTGCTGAACTGATGTTTTAAAAATACATCTGCATATACAAGAATCAGTTGCAATCTGAAAAGAACTGATGGCTATTTCTAAGACAAATCCATCCATCTCATAAAAATGCACTTGGCCACGTATTTGTATAAAAGCCAGTGGAAAGAGGATCTGTGTTTTCACCTCTTACAGTTCTACAGTTCTTGCTGAATTCTCCTGTCATAATAAATAGCTATTTTCCCTTGAATGGGAGTGACTGAAAAGTGTGTTTACAAGGGAATGCTGAATATTTGATGGACTTTTTTTCTGGTTTTGAAGTAGTATTTATAGTTTGCTGGAAACTGCAGGTAAAGTTTTATACAAATGACATAAGCAGTTAGATGGGTTTATTACTATTACTATTACTACTAACAGGTTTAAACATATCATATTAAACGTGTGCACACACATACACATACACAAACATACACTCTAGCACAAAAATTAGCAAGATCTAGCAGAGTGTTTAGGTGAGACAGGCCTTATAGGGTTACTCATCAAATGCCTATCTAAACAGAAAAGCCTTATATTATAATTTCAGTGTAATTAATGCAGGTATATGGACACATGAAGCTGTCTTCAACTAGAGCCTGACAAGTTACTTTTGGAAACTAATCAGCTACATTTACATTTCCAAGGTTCCCAAAGTTTATAGTGATGTCTCACCTCTGTAAAAGGAACTAAAAGGTATAGTTATACCAGAAAGGGAGTGAAGATCTCCTTCATTAAATTATAATCACAGGATATCTCAATCATATCCCACAGATGTGGGGAAATGAGTTAATTACAACAGTCTAGCTTAAGCTGAGAAGGACCATTGGTCAATCCAGCCCAGGACTAGCCATTTTGACTGACTGGATTTTCCAAGGCATAGATGGGAAGAATATTCAATAATATTCCAAAAATGGTTGAAAAAATGTGTTTTTGGGAGTCAGCATATCCTGAGATAAATGATCCTGGACTGATTAGAATCTTTGAAGTTTGGAACTTATTCTGTGGAAATTTGCACATTATTCTTTTGTGGATAAAACAGCATTTTTTGCACAGACATTTTTCTAAGCAAAAATAAAATCTGTATATATTGAAACCACTGCACAATAAAATTTAAAAAATGGAGATTCTCCCAAAGGTGTTCTCAGACCATAATTTAGTCCAGCTGGAACTGTCAACTACTAAGAAAAACACAGGTTGGAGACTTAATGACTTATTGTTTCAGAATGACTACTACTTGGAGAAAATAAAAGAGACAGCAAAATATCATTTTATGGAAAATATGTCAGATGAATTAACAATGAGGACAATATGGGACGTAAGTAAGGCTATCCTTCGGGGTCATTTTATTAAATGGGGTTCAGAATATAAAAAGAAAAGGCAAGAAAAATACCAAAACATTTTGAATGAAATAAAACAAAGGGAAGATAAATTAAGAAATGACCCATCTGATGAAAAATTATGGACAGAACTTAAGATATTACAAGAACAAATAAAAGCAGAAAATCTAACAGAGATCGGAAAGAAACTAATGAGAACTAAACAAAAATACTTTGAGTATGCGGACAAGCCAGGAAAGTGGCTCGCCTACAAACTTCAAAAGGACAGAGAAAAGAGACTGATCCTAGAAGTAAATACAGGAACAAAAACAGTTTTGGATCAGGAGTCTATAAAGCATGGCTTTTATAAATATTATGTGGATTTATTCAATACTAATACATAGGGAATAACGAAAGGCAAGATAAAAGAATACCTTGATAAACAAAATATTCCACAAATTTCAGAAGAACAAAAGAAGATGTTGAACACAACCATAACTATTATGGAAATCACAGCAGCAATTCAGAAATTGGATACTACAAAATCACAAGGCCCAGATGGATTCTCAGCTACATATTATAAATACTTACAAAAGGAGCTCATACTCCCAATGCAAAAAATGTTTAATGAAATCATAACAGAAGGGAAGCTAAGATCGTGGAATGAAGCTAATATAACTCTAAAACACAAAGAAGGAAAAGATGCAAAAGACCCAGGAAATTATCATTCCATTTCCTTACTCAATATTGATTATAAAATATTTACAAGTTTATTGGCTGAAAGATTCAAAAAATACTACAAAGTATAATACATGAAAATCAAAAAGGCTTCTTACCAAAAAGACAAATATGAAATAACATCAGGACAATCTTAGACATAATTGAACATTACGAGAAACATTATGAGAGAAAATTAGCAATGATTTCATGGATGCTGAGAAGGCATTCGATAACGTCAGTTGGGTCTTCATGCTACAACTGTTAACCAAAATGAACTGTGGTCCTACTTTTATTGCTTGGATAAAAGAAATCTGCAGAGACCAGAAGGCTTCCCTTCTAGTAAATGGAGACAAAACAAAACAATTGGAAATAAAGAAAGGAACTAGACAGGGCTGTCCGCTCTCCCCCTTATTGTTTATTACAATTGTTACCCTGTGTACTGGGGGTCCCGGGAGGGACACCAAAATGTGCTCAACTAAAGGTGGTGAAAATTAGCTCAGAGCACTTCTTAGCGTTACGAGAGGCAGGGTAACGTAGCGAGATCTTGAACCCTATGTTTACGGGGTCGGGTCGAGTCAAGTAGCACACAAAAGTTGAAATAATAAATTATGTTTATTAAATACAAGCAAAACAGTGTATGTGACACACTCACGCAAGATAACTAAAGAAAATAAAGGTTGGAGTGGTATAGAGGGAGTTGTAGAGGGATTGCTGGTTTGGGTGACACTTCACCTGTCCTGAAGCCCAGAAAAATAGAGAGTGAAGCTGGGGTGCAATGTAGCTCAGCACATGGAGCTGAGGGGAGGCTCGCCAAGCAAAGCGGCAGCAAGGCGGGATGAAACTCGGGAGCGTTCCGAGAAAGGTTTCGGAATCAAGGGTTTTTATAAAAAGAATTGTGACTGCAGGGTATGCTGTACTTGGGGGAAAACAATAGATTTGGAGTTGGAGACAAAGCCTCCAAAAGGTCAGAATCTGAATGATTGAGTTATCGTAGCGGTTCTCAATAGAGTAGCCAGTATGCAAACGCAGAGTACTTGGGTATTGTATAGCTTACCCATCAAGCTGCCATCGCGGGGCAGAGGCTCTTTTGTAAGTAGCATGCATACTTAATTAGAGTACTTGCCTGGAGATCTCCTAAAGCAGTGTGTCAGCTATTTCTGACCTGCCTGAATTGTCCAGGAATATTACGGCAATTAACGGCTGAGCTTGTTTACGTGCTTGTCCAGTGGCCTCGCAAGCACGTGGAGAGGAATAGAGAAGTGAAGCTGAATTGTGATATCAAGAGGATATCTTTAATATCCCCAAAGCTCGGACTTGCCAGGGCAGTAACACAGTCCTAGAAGTTTTAACCAGAGCTATAAGATCAGACCCAGAAATAAAAGGCACCAAAATAAAGAGACACGAATATAAACTGAAGACATATGCAGATGATTTGGTGATTTTTCTAGAAGATCCCAGTCAAAGCATAAGTAAGCTATTGGAAAAAATGAAATCATTTGGAGAAGTTGCTGACTTCAAAATTAACAATGAAAAAATGAGAATACTAACTAAAAATATAAAGCAGGAAGAGTTAGAAGAACTGTAAAAAAAATTCAGGATTTAAACCAGACAAGAAAATAAAATATTTGAGAACCTTTGTCTCGAAGCAAAATAATGAGCTGTTTGAAAATAATTACATGTCAACCTGGTCAGAAATTAAAAAATCCTTACAAAATTGGAAAACTTTAAAGTTATCATTACTAGGAAGACTAGCAGCTATAAAAATGAACATTCTGCCCAAACTAAATTTCCTTTTCCAAAATCTACCAATTATAACAAATGACAAGCCTTTTCAAGAATGGCAGAAGGACCTTTCCAAATTTATCTGAGAACAGAAGAAACCTAGGATCAAGTGGAGGATTTTGACTGAGAAAAAAGGAAAAGGGAGGTTTTGGATTGCCAAATTTGAAACTTTACTATTACGTGAATAGTCTGACCTGGATTCAAGAATGGATAACACTTCAGGATGAAAGGCTACTCAGTTTAGAAGGTTCAGACCTTCATATTGGTTGGCACATATATATGTGGTATGGCAAAGCCAAAATAGACAGAGGATTCCAAAACCACTGTATAAGAAGATGACTGTTATCGATATGGTTAACATTCAAGAATAAAATCTATAGGAAAATTCCACAATGGCTATCGCCACACAAAGCTTTGTATAGTAGATGGAAGGATCCTACTGAGAAATGGATCTGCTACAAAGATATATTGATTGAAGAAAACAACCAACATTACAAAATGAAATTGAGAGAGGAGTTAGAAGCAGTGGAATTTAAATGCCACTGGTTTCTCTACAGACAACTGAACGAAAGATTCAAAATGGACTTGAAATTGGACGGGTTCAAATCTGCCTCAAAATTTAATGAATTTGAGAAAGTTATGTTTGAATCACCAAAATAGTTAACATCTAAGTTCTACAGAATATTACAAGAAAGAGAATTAGAATCTGAACAAATTAAAGATACTATGATCAGATGGGCTCAGAACCTTGGTCACAGACTATACCTTGAACAATGGGAAAAAGTTGGATGGAAACAGAAATTCACATTGGCTCAGTCATTGAAAGAAAGCTACTTAAAGATGATGGACAGATGGTATCTAGACCCTGTGAAATTGAGTAAAGATATAAAAAACTAAAAAAAAAAATTTGGAAATGTGGAATAGGAAACGGAACATTTTGTCATGTGTGGTGGTCTTGCTCACGAGCCAAAACATTCTGGAAAAGGATTCAGGAAATTATGTCCACAATGCTGCAAATAAACATCCCATTAACACCTGAAATTTTTCTATTAAATATGCTCCATAGATTGGACAAATCTGCAAAACTGAAATTTTGGAGAATAATACTGTACATGATCACCACTGTCAGAATCATATATGCTAAATTATGGAAGAACAAACAGACACTACAAATAGAAGTCTGGTTACTAAAACTTATAGAATTCAAAGAGTTAGATAAACTGACTGTGATATTAAAAGAGAAATCACAAAGAAGAAAAGAGGAGGAATGGAATCCCATTGAGAATTACATTTTAAGCGAGAAAATGATTTAAAAGAAATCTGAATCTGATATTGACAACTTAGTAGGTTCTCAGTTCATTGACAAATGCTGTTAAAGATAAACAGATCAATTTATGTGACAAAATACTACTGTTTATTGAACTTTAAGTTACAGAAGAAAGGAATAACTGATTTAAATCAGTTTACAAAGACAAATTAAAAAGGTAACTGATACACTACACAACAGACATGCTTATAGTAGAAGATATCACAGAGCTAATAGAAACTTAACAGAACTAATTTAAGTAAATAAAGTGAGGATTAATAAGGATGACGACGATAAACTGAACTAAGGGGAAGTAAGGGAATGCTATAAGTAGTAGTGGTATTTTATACAGTTCGATAAGGTCAGATACAATAAGTCATGTTCGCTTGCAATGTATGTTAAGCTACAAACCAGTTTTTGCTTTTCAGAGATGAATGATATATATAATTCATATTATATATATATATATATATATATATATATATATATATATATATATTAGTTTATATATATATATAAAATAACGTGCAAATTTTGTGCAAAATATCAAAAACTAATAAACTGTACATTTCCCAAAGGCTTTCTGGCAGCAAGAAGAAATTTGCTCAAATTACTCAATGCTTCCTTTGAAAAGAAAATTAGCCAAGAATTACTTTTCTACTGCCAAGTCCAGTCTTGGGCAGAAATATTTCCAAACTGCTAGCTTAGGCCCTTTCTGCATACTACCCTGCTCTTTCATCTTCCAGTTGCAATCCTGGCAGCACCTTTGGCAGGAAGGGAGTGTGACGGGAATGCACCCCTCTGCACCCAACCGGTTTCCTGTGGAAGAGAACGTGAGGCACCTGCCTCTTCCTTCCACAGCACAGCCAGACTCTTTCCCATCCTGTGCTAGGGGAGGAAACACCTTCTGTCATGCTTCTAGCCCTTCTGTATGGCCGGGAAGGATGGGAGTGTTGTGCAATCAGGGGAAACTGACAGAGACACTCCATCAAGGATTTACCCCATGATTGCACCAGGTGGCGATAGGAGAAGGGCAGGAACACAGCGTCATGCAGAAGCATTGTTGCAGTCCCATTCCTCTTGCATCCCCATGCTGGGATGCAGTCATTGTGCAGAAAGGATCTTAGACTCAGTTAAGAGGAGTGCCATTGACCTAACCTGGGATGTTCTCCACGCAAACCATCTGTTTTATTTCTGGGCTTCAACTCGCTTGCCAGCTCACAGTACAGGAGTCAACCTTTGTATCTGTTGTAGTTCATAAGAAGGAAGCAGTTCAGCAATCAATTCCCGATTTGCAATGCGTAACCCTAGAACAGAGACTGGAAAAGCACTCACTCTAAGGCCATTTCCGTGCTACACTCTTATAGCATGATTATTCCACTTTCAATATCCCATGGAATCCTGGGATTTGCAGCTTCGGGAGGGGCCTGCTGGCCCCTCCCTACGCTGCAAACCCCAGGATTCTATAGGATGTTGAAAGTGGAATAATCGCACTATAAGAGTGTAGTGTGGAAATGGCCTAAGTTCTCCAACCAGAAAAAGACCACAGCTATACAGCTGGTTTGATTTTTCTTCCTGCTTCTTTTCCGTCCTATGAAGCATAGCCTTCAAAATCCTGAAGCCTTATGAAAGCTGAAATGTTCCCTGTCCTGTTCATAGCATGATCTCTAAGGCTTGAGTCCTTCAAAGGTGATTCCAACCATTCTCCCTTCCAGGATTCCTGAGTATCTGAGTACCCCATTAAGATGCAGGTGCATCTGCTGCAGCTACATCTTTCATGTAATCCAAACAAATTTTAAAGAAGGAACAAAACTGCTAGATACCGTACAGTGAGCAGGGACATGAGGAACTTATTGTGGCTAATTTTAGAGGAAGATGCACACATTTCTAGTATATTTGGATCACCTGTGTGTAAATGTCCTGCAGTGTATACACCTGGGTCTATGCTTGTATATCAAGAATGATATATTATGATATGCCAAGAATGAAATGCTAGGTGTGTGTGTGTGTTGTGTGTAAAAATGAGCCAGATACTTTTTTTGAGTTCCATTCCCTTGCTGTTATTGTTGTCATAGATAATGTTTCTTCCCTTTTAAATTGTTTCTACTCCTTGTGTAATGGAACCAGATTTGCCAGCATAGTATTAACACTTCTTCATCCACATTATGTGCTTGACGTAACACCACTTGACAGCATAATTATGCAGCTCAATGAACAACAGTGCTGATAAATAATAATAAAATGTCCTTGTTCCCTCATATATGTGTAATGTGAATCATCTAAGTTTAAGGATTAAAAGAATGGCCTCTTACCAAGGCAAGGCAGCCAATATTATTTTCTTATGATCAGCAGGTTTCTCACCCAATAATGCACTTCATTTTGAAATCATTACTTTTCAAAACCTGCTGCTGGAGTTTATATACAAGATCCTTGTTTGTGTTGGCTCAGCTATCACACTGGTGAATTGATGGGCCAGTTTAAAACACTCTCTTTCCTAAGCTTCTCATATAAACCACTGAGATTGTACATGTGGTGGAGTATCACTTATTACTAAGTAAATATTGTGCAGAATTTTCTAGAGCTCTTCTTCCATGTACTTTGCAGAAGAATTGATTCAAATCAGATATTTAAGTGCCCTTGACCCCTTAGTAACAGTTAGTGGTTCTCTTTAAGTGCTGCGCTTTTTCACAGTAGAATTAAATTAGTTTAAAGAGAAGCTGAATCTGGTTTGTTAATTGCAATAAAGTTGATAAGCTGCTGGGTATGGGATGCTATTGAAGAATGAAGGGGGGGGGGACCCTTGGTTTCTATCAATGTACAGTGCTTGGATTTCTGTTGTTATGGATGGGTGTGTCTTTGTTAAATGTTGAAAATTTAATTATTATTAGGAATGCAAACAATGCATGGGGTGACATAACTGAATTAGAGTATCTGGATTTAAAGTTTAAGCTTGGAGGCAGGGAGTAATCCTGCAGTTTGAATTATTTTTATAAAGTGAGCAAACCCAATATACAGAATGAGTACAAAAGGAAGTGGCACATGGTTGCTCTCGTTTCAATGTAGTGGTGAATGTATGCTAGTATTAGATTGAATTTTAAAGGAGCTCTCCAAGGAGCACTGTCTGTTTGGGAGACAAGGATCAGTCCGTTGGATGGCTCCTTCACACTAAAACCCAGAGCAACTTCACACCTCCCACAGCATGGAAGCTACCAGTGACCATTGGGAGAATGTGTAGAAAAATGGGGGACACCTATGTGTTAAAAGGAATTGGGGCCAGCTATGGATCCAGTCCCACCCCCCACAGTTGATACATTTCCAAATGCCATTAGCCAATGATCCCCATAGTTTAGAGAGATTCTATTCACATACATCAGATTGGTTGGAGATTCATTTCCCCACAGTGGTCAAACACATATCAGAGGGGAAGCATTTTCCACAAGAGCTATGTGGAGAGGAATCACAGCTCCCGTGTGTGTCAGTGACAAAAATTGGGTTTCCATGGTTGGGTGGGGATTTGAATCCTGGTCTCCAGAATCATAATCCAATGCTCAGACCACTATACCACATTAACTCTCAATTTTGCAGTAACGCTATCAATTTCTTAATTTTGTACTTCCTTTTCTTTCATATCAGCTCATAAAGTTATGGGAACAATTTTTTAAAAATCTGACACTATCCATAATACTTATTTATCATGTTTGTCAAACTCAGCAGTGTGGATTAGATTCTTGATGAAGAAAAAGCTCCTCCTCTTAGCAGATTTGTCAAATCTACTATTCTTCACCCTAGATGAAGATTCAGTGGAGTTTTGGAATTGCTATGTGCCATCCTCCATGCAGTTTGCCCGCACTAGTTCATGCCTATCCACTAATTGCTAGTGACTGGTATGTGGTAGCAACCTGTTATTACTATATTACAGGAGAAACACAGCATGGGGGATAGCATTTCCCTTATGACATGGCACTGTATCTCGGCATGTATCTTGGTATCCATGTCTCTGGCAACAAGATAATAGATGAAGTGCTAAAGCCAATGTTAATTACAGCTGGAGATGACTTACTGAAATGAATCGAGTTTGTTGTTCAGTGCTTATATAAGCTCTATTAATTTCAGTAGATTCACTTTAGTTGGGTCTAACACTAGATTTCATGAAATAAGATAATTTAGGAAAAGCCATATATGATGATTTTAGAGCCAAGACCCAAGGACATTATTTCCTACCTTATGGGTAGGTATCATATAAGCCATATGGACTCTTCAAGTAGTATTTTATTTTTCAGAACTTATAATACTAAAATCATCTCACATCACATGGACACATCTAGAGAAAAACATTTGGATAATGATGATCTCAAAACTTCTGGTACAGAAAAACACAATGATTTTGTAATGGTGTACTACCCATGTTTGTATTGTTTAACACAATAATACAGTATTGCTATTAAATTGTGTCTAAAACTTTAATTAAAAACAGTTTTTAAAAAGTGCTGCTTTTGTCCTTCTGATAATTAATAACACTGTAGCACACATAACCTACATAAGCCCAGTTTCCTAATATCAGTATTTTAAGAATGATTTATAATTCACCCTTTCCTGACTTTGGGTCCCCAGAAGTTGTTGGACTACAATGCCCATAATTCACAGAGAGCATAGCTGGTGGTTTGGATGAAGGTACTTGTAGGTCAACAATGTCTGGGACTCCAGACAGGAAAGATTACCATAACTGTGATGATAGCTGAAGTTTCAGTGGGATATTTTTATTTACTTTGTTTGTTTATTTATTTAGGTAAGTACCGTGGTGGCTGATACCTCCCAAAATTTGGGAGGCACCACCCTGTTGCTCTCATGACACCTGCTGCATTTACAGTACTCCTTGTACCTCCTCAACCCTCAATTCATTCACAGAAGCCCCTTCTGTTAAATGTGTTACTCAAATCCAGTCTCTGTACTCTCTACTATATGTATGTGAAGGCTAGTCTGTTGGTATCAAATAAATGTGTGCTGGTTGGAATCATGGAAGCTTTCCACAGATACTGATTTTACTGTGTGTCTGTGCAGAACAGAGTAAGAAAGTAAAAGAAAGACGGATGTGTCCTCAAAGTGGACCTTTTGTGCACAGTGTACCCCATGAAATGAATCACCTAAGAGAAATATTTGTATGTGAAATAGTATAAAAATGGTGCTGAACTTAACTGATGTTTCCATCTGAGATAATTCTTCCACAGTACTATGGACACTTGAAATATTTTAGGAAGTTTTTATTTTGCTGTAATGAATTTTGATGTTAGACTTAACAGGTAAAACAGCATTGATGGCTGAGGCCACTCTGAATTTTAGTCCAAACTTTATAGGAGTAATTTCAGATTCTGAACCATACCCTTCAAACAGGTTGAGCATCTTGAACAGCTTTATGAGTAGATTCATCACCCAGTGACGTTATACAACCACCAGTATCATTTGTGAGTGTGGACAAATCTAGCTTTTTATTAAAAATGGCCTTGACCTCTTGAGAAATTTGTTAACTGAATGCCACTTAAAGTGTGACTGTCTCATTGCTGAATGGTCATGTGGTCATGTAAGAACTTCCCACACGACTCTCTTTCTGCTAGGTGACATTGCCAATACTTATTACAAATGTCTTTCTTCCTACCTGAAGTGGATACATTATTTGTGCAAAGTAGATGTCAACACTCTTTAAAATAAGGTTCTCAGAGCGCAAGCAAGTAGGTTCCTAGCCGATTTCAACAACTATAAGTCTTTTCACTCTTGGTTTAATCTCTTGTTGTTGATGCATGAATCCCTCAGGTGTGTTACTTGGACATTTCTACAACTGTGAAGTCATATTGGCTTTGCTCTATCAATGTATGCAGTTGGCTTGCTGAGATAAAAGAAGCTCTACCACCTCATTGGTTGTTAATGATTTCTCTGAGCTACAATTCAGGTGGTTCAATCAACTGAGCCTTCATAGGGTATGGTAAAATTCATGAATTCCTGCTTTGTGACCTCTTCTTAGTATACTTGCTGACTCTTTTGATAGAAGAGTGGTATTTAGAAGAGAGCTGATATTTGGACCTTTTAGTCTGGCCTTCTGTACACAGCCTTGGAGGTTTTGACTGTTTACTCAGCCCAGCACTGTTCCCATTTCATGACTATTATGGTTGTATCAAACAAATGTATGCTGTGCTCCTTCACCAATTTCCAGTCTTTAGAAGGTCATTTGTGAGACACAACTGAATTTCAGACCAAACAGTGTCGCTGCTCAATCAGCAGTCCTAATAACAGGACTACCTCTTTGTGTATCAAAAGGAAAAGGAGGAAGAAGAGGAGGAAGAGGAAGAAGAAAAAGAAGAAGACACAAAGTGGAAGCACACTCTTTACATTCAAGGGTGAGGAGTATGAAGGCAATCATCTTGTTATGAAGATATATGCATAGTTTGTCATACTGTAATCTCAATAGAATTAATAGCTCTATTTCATTTAAATTTCTAAATGATAGAAACAGCTTGGTGCTCATAGCATGCAAATTCTTTGATAAAGAGCTCTTATTGCTCATGTTGTTGTTGTTGTTGTTGTTGTGTGTCTTCAAGTCAGCTCTGATTTACAGCAGCCCTATCGTAGGGCTTTCTTGTCAAGATTTACCCAGAGGACAGTTACTCATGCAGTGGGTAAGAATGACTGAATCTCCTATATCCTTTGTCTCACCTGGAAGCACATTAATTGTTTTCAATTACTTGTGCTTATAATTAGTTTATTTTCCAATAACAAAGGTAATACTAAATTATAACTGTAACTAGAGATAACAGCACTAATCTTGTGGAGAGCCTATATGTTTTAGTTATTTTTATGGTTATACTGGCTTCACAAAATGATGCGGGGGAGGAATATGGCCAAATGCTGGTTTATGTTGTGTTTCGTGCTGCCCTATCATCTGTTACAGGCCTTGAGGGGATGATAGGGAAGATGGAAAAGATAGTATTTTCGGTGTCAGCAGTTTATGGCATTTAGAAATTTTAAAGATTAAGTAAAACTATTTACTTAGTTTTGAGAATTAGGAAATTTAAAGTTACTTCTTGAAATATATTGCTAGGCATAACTAACTACTTTTGAGGCATTTAACATATAATCAATTGCATTTTAAAAGTAATTTTCCACGCTGTAGGTACATATAGTTCTAAAAGACACTCAAGTGTATTTTTATGATATGTTTCCTGATTTTGCTGTCTGTGTACTATACCAATACTGAAGAAATGTTTTATGTCTGAAATGTGGCACCTATATGATTATAACTGCAATAAATATTTTACATCTGGAATGTGTTACATAACTTCACACACTTTGCCGCCCCCAGATGTTATTACACTACAAGTCTCAGTGTTGTTCACCATTGGCTATACTGGTGAGATCTCATGGGAGTTGTAGTCCAACCATATCTGGAGGACCATAGTTTGCCCACTCCTACTTTAGATGTATTGCCTATAAGAATTGTGTTTGTATAGAGAGCACTACTCAGGAGAGTAGAAACAGATCCAGTACCCTTCTAAGTATATGGTCAGGTTTCAGTATGCTCATGTTTGCATAATATTATCTATCTGTCTATCCATATTCTATATTTATATGGCTAGTTTACATGGTGATTTGCAGAATATAGGAGGATAGATCCTGCCCTGAGAAGTTTATAGTTTAAGGCTGAGATTCTACATCCAAATGTAGCTTCACATGCACAGTTTCACATCTGTACATTGCCTGGCAACTGTCGAGCCCTGAGAGGGGCCCCTGGTGTTGTCACTAACTGAGGGGAAGGGAGGGAGGCAGTTCAGACCATGAAGAAACAGCTGGTCTCAGTTGAGGAGGGAGAAATAAGGGTGAATTCTCAAACCTTTTCTTTTCCTTGGGAGCCTAGAGCCACCAGGTCATCACAGTTTGAATTGCCTTCTTGCTCCCTCTCATCAAGGGGCCCTGCTAGGGCTTGACTACTGCTAAGCAATGGGAGGTATCTGAGTGGAGTGCAAGACAAGACATTTACCCTGTGTGCCCTGTCTTTAACATGCATTAGTTGAACTTACACTTGCATAAGTCATTAGCAGCTTAAAATTCAACACAGAAGAAATAGCAGAGGAAGCAGAGGGAGAGCAAGCTTAAGCAAAGGTGCAATCAGGCAGCCTGAGAGTACTCTTACCACCTGAGGAGGTAAGCAAAATGGTGCCACTACTGCCACACCATCATGATGCCCTCAATCACCAGAAGCCAGGAAGGCTCTGTGCCAGCTGTTGAAAGTGGTGAGTGTGGCTCTACCCAACTGGTTCTAAAATATCTGGTTTTGCAGCATCCTGACCATTTCTTCAGATGTTTCCTAGCAGCAGAAAAACAGCAGCTAAAAACACCCCAAAGGAATACAAAGTTTCTAAAAACAGAGATGGTTAGAATGAATTGTGAAAGATTTGAAATATTATTGCTGAATTGGAAAGTGATGAATGCAGTCTATGTATAGAAAAGAAGTTGTAGAAACATTCATAGAAATTCTGCAAGCCTGTCTTAAATATAGATGCCATTTCTGCATGGTGTCGCCATCCTGTGGTGGGGATGCGTTGGCAGCAGTCTGCGAGTCATGATTTTGCATGATGTCATTGCGGTCCTGCAGCCAGTACATCCCCACCTGTTGCGATTGTGAGATATTCACTTAATGGAAAAAGTCTATTAAGCTCCCATGATCACACAACATTCCCGTTATTGCTGGCCATGCAGAAGGGGTGGAAGCATGATGACAGTGCTTCCTTTCCCAGCACGGCATGGGAAAGAGGCCAGCTGCATTGCAGAAGGAAAGTATATGTTGCTTGCACTCCCTTTCACTCCCAAGTGCAGAGGGGAGTGTTTGCGTCATGCTCCCATCCCAGCAAAGGTGCTTCCAGGATGACACCGGGACCACAATGGGAACTGGTAAGGTGCAGAAATGGCCAGAGTCTAGATCTACACTTAGATTTCTTGAATTCTATAGATACTGACATTCAGTTTTTATACCCTGAGCTGGAGTATTTCAAGCTATGTATTTTTTTAAAAAAATACATTTAATTTTATTGTTATGTGCCTTCAAATGAACTCTGACATATGACCACCTTATCACAGGACTTTTTTTTAGCAGAAGAAGCCTGACCCTGCCTTCGTCCTAGGCTAAGAGAATGTGACTTGCCTAAAGTTACCCAGTGGGTTTCCACGGTGGAGCAGGGATTCGAACCCTGGTCTCCCAGAATGCTACTCCGACATTCAGACAACTGCACCATGTTGGCTCTTGTATATGTATTTATGTATATGTCTGCATAAGTAAAGAGAGACAAGGTGATACAGTAGTCTGAGGCTGTTTCCACACTAGACTGTTATAGTGCTATCATTCCACTTGCAACATTCTATGGAATCCTGGGGTTTGCAGTTTCTGGAGGGGCCGGCTGGCCCCTCCCCAAACTGCAAACCCCAGGATTCCATAGGAAGTTGCAAGTGGAATAATAGTGCTATAACAGTCTAGTGCGGAAATGGCCTGAGTGTTGGGCTATGCCCCTGGAGACCAGAGTTTGATTCCCTGCTCAGCCATGGAAATCCAGTAGGTGACCTTGGGTGTATCACACATTCTCACCCCCTGAAACCCTGTGATAGTTTTGTCTTAGAGTCACCATAAATTGGAAATGAAGGTACAGCTACAACTGTAACAACACTGTATAAGTATTCTTATATACGTATTTCTGGAGTTACAAGTATGTCTAGAGGCATAGGCATTTCTGGAGCTATTGACTGGTGAACCCTAATCTCCTGGAGTCCTAGTTCAACACTCAACCACAGTTAATTACAAACAAGTATATTAAGTTTATGATTATGTTTTTGTTCAGAGGTTAGAAATGTATCTTTCCCACATCCATGTATGATATAGGAATACTCAGAAATGCATTTTGGTATATTGAACATACTCTTCTCTTCATAGTTTCATATTTGAAAATAGTTCAACATTTGTTCTTAATATGTTGTAAATGTTAAAGTTTGGCACCATCCTTCTATATGCTTTTTATGATGAAGCTTTGTAAAATAAAACAGAAAATCCCATCCGCTACAAAACAAATTCCTGCTGAATAGTGATGATGTGGAGAAGCACATTCCAACCATGTTTTCTCATGAAAGGAATGCCATATTTGCATGTAATTTCTGTATAGTATGTGTTGCATGCACAAAAAGTAAGTGGGCCTAAAAAGAGCTTTGAACTTGCAAAGCTCCGCAATGACCTGATCTTTTCTGAGTTCAAGAGTCATGGAAATTACAAACTTTTCAAAGACTGGCCTGTTGAAAATCAGTCATTGTACATTCATTTCTTTCCAAATGCCAGCCCTTAGTGAAAATTGTAAATACTGCAAAATGAACACATATGTTTGCTTAGATATTATGAACTTAGTAGTATTGTGTGTGCTCTACAGGTTGTAGTTTTTGTCTGTGTTTTAATTCAGAGCAACTTAATTTGCAGTTGCAGAACTAACATGCAAATTGGAATGTAATTATCTCTCAGTTTTTGCACCTTGATTTTGGTACAAAGTTGCATAGATCAGGACAAAAGCATATGAGAGTATAATTTTGTATACATTTTTGCAAACATGAATTTTTGTATGCATTTCTCCTTGTGTGTTTAGTCTGCCATAAACATCCCCCAAGGTATGTAGCTTGCTAATTAAGAGAAACGTGTACAGTGGTGCATTCTAAAATGTGTACATAAGGAGATATGCATAGATTAAATCTGCTTTAAACATGTACAAAACTACATATATTGGAGAGGTGCACTACATATATTGGAGAGGTGCATTTTTTGGTAGGCCTTTTGTTTAAAGACTGCAAACTGATCTTGAGAAGGATGGAAGAAGAGAATCAAGTATAAATCACAAAATATTAGTATACAGAAAACTCTTTTGGATTATAACTCCTAGGATCCCCCAGACAGCATCATCTCTGGGTCAGATCAAGATATGTGTAGTTTAAAGGAAGTAGATTTTTTTTCCCTTATGGTATGCCACAAGCTCCAGAGAACCACGTTATGGTGAACAATTTGTTATAGGTACATTGGTATTTTTGCCTGTGGTGACTCATCTCACATGATGCTCACAAATTCTACTTGGCGGGGTGCGAGGAGGAAAAAACCAGACAGAGAGGTTCACCAAATGGTGCAGCATTGAAGGTAACTGATTTCTTATTCACCTTCATGAATGAAAGTTCTCCTGGTGGCCACCTGTGTTATTGACGGGACACCAATCTGTGCCTAATTATGACCATCCTCCCTACTTCCTTATTCCCTGCCTCCCTCCTCTTTTTCTTCACAGAAACATGTCTCTGGGTGCATTACGGTGAATTTACTATTGCATTCATATCTTTCTTGTGATGGGGTGTAGCTATGGAAGGGGCGGGATGAGGACAATACCCCTGAATAAGAATTCTGCTCCCCCAAATGAAATTTTCCTCCTGTCTACACATTTCAGCATTGCAATAACATAAAACATCAGTTAAGCATTTAGAAATGCAATTCAGGCATCTAAAGGGGTGGCAGGAGGAGGTAGGCAAAGTTACCAAGAGAACACAACACCCAGCATATGTGGGAATTCTAGGTATGAATGATTTTCCAGGTCTCACTCTTTGCAAGGCTAGAAATTTGGGGAGCAGAATTCATATTTGGGTGCAATGCCCTTGTTCTCCCTCCCTCATATGTACACTCCAACTTGTGGGTTTCTCAGAAGCATCTGGCTGGCCTATGTAGGGATAAGAATCCTGGCTTTGGTGTGATCTAGCAAGGCTTTTCTTTTGCCTTTTCTTTTTTTCTATTTAGTGGATCTGTACAGGCTGAATTCTTGAAAGCAACAACCTGGGGCACTGTATGGGAACAGGCTTTATGTTGTTTTTCAGCTCAGGTAGCAAAATGTTCCATAGCATGCCTTTTACGAGGCACAGAAGGAACTGAACTAGAAAAAAAAATGCAATAGCCCTCCTGTATTGATTTATGAAAGATAAAGAAGAGGAAAGACACAGAGACTTTGGGATGTTCCATTTCCAATTCTTTGCTCATATGCATGGATAGTATAGGCAACCTGGTATAAACCACAGTACACATTATCCTGTATACAATACAACAGTTGATTCATTCAGATTTGTTTTTCCAGAGTTTAGCTGCATAGCCTTGGGAGAGACACATTGGAAAACAACATCAGTAAATGTAGATTTCAGGAGCAGCCAGACCAGAAAGCATGTTCTGGCTTTATTCCTTATGGTCACTGTAATCTCCTGCATGTTTATCTCTTATTTTCCTTTCATATATGTACAGTCAGCTCCAGTGGCTCCCTTTTTGTTTGGGAATATGAAGCCAAGTTTAGCTTGGCAATGGATCCTGAGTTTCTGCCTTACCAGAGCTTAATGGTAGTCCTTGCATGCAAACTGCCCATATAAAGTCAATCTGACTCTTAGAAGAAAAATGTAAAGAGTTTTATATAAATTACAAATATTTCCTTTGGTCAAGAAACAAAGGATAACTGATTTGATTAAAACTGCAAAAAGCTGGGTGAAATAGGAAGGCCAAAACTCTTGCTCATTGACAATTTTGAAAAGAACACTACTTAATTTTAGTACATTTCAACTTCAAGGTGTTCTATGTGTGAGCAAATGACAACAGAATTTCAAATGGAACCAGTTCATAATGAAATGTACACGGGATGAATATGGCTTATCTGCATGTATATGTGTGGGCTGAGATAATTGAAGATGTCCCTGGAACTGAAATGCAAAACACATTCAAAAGATAGTGTCATTTGAGTGACAGTTGTAACTGAACTTGAGTCACCAGGTAAGCTGAGATGTCACAAGGGACTTGTAACTTTATCTAGGTATAACAAGGAGTTTCCTGTTCCTTTGCTGTACTTCATGGAAAGAGACAATACGGTTCCTGTCTAGGACACTGCTGCTTCCTCGATGTCTTCCATGACAGGGTGCCAGAGGTTATGGCTTTACAGAAAGGTGATGAATTTGCTTTCTTTGGAGATTCTGCTAATCCTCCTGTCAGAGATGCTATAGTACTGGATTTCCTGCAGTTGTGGAAGGTTGGATTAGAAGATCATTAAGGTTTCTTCTAACTATGACACCTAGCAGTAAAAGTAAACAATGTAGTTCTCTGCATTAGAATAATTCACCTTTAATATTTTTTCAGTATGGACTGACTGAAAAGAAACATTTGATTGTTTTCAACTGGTTACAAAAGTGAGGAGAACAGTGGAATCAATGTTACTCCTTTATTCCTGCACTACTCAAAGTCCACTACTCTGTGGACTGGCACTGATGAGCTATCATCCTGTGGAAAGTTTCCAGAAAAGAAAGATAGAGCTGTGGCCAATGGGCACAAATATGGTGCCAGCTTCTGGTTCACTGGGGAAGGGAACCTGCCAGTCTACCACATCAAATTGTTTAAGAAGCTTTGCTTAATGCTGTGGAAGAGAAGAGCTAGCAGTGTTTATAAGAGCCATAAGCACAACTATGATGCACAGCTGAAGAGGACCATTAGCATAACTATGAGATTTTTCTGACCAAGGGTGATGCTCGTATCATCCCCAAGAATAATGTGGGCTATTGGAGAACTTCTACAGAAGAGTCTCCCCACTACTACTATCAGCTACTAAGGTGACCAGTTCCACACCTTGAGGACAAAAGCATATAGAGGTGTGCCTAAAATGTGTGTATGTTAACTTCTAGGTATAGGTGCAAAACCAGTAATAAATCCTATTCTGTTTAAATTCTATTTAAACAGAAATGCAGTTGATTTCACCATAATGATGGGTAAGGATGTGAAGAATTTGTTGAAAATTACTTGTTCTCAACAAGACAAGTCGTTAAGAAATAATTGATTCCACAAAGTTTATGACCTCAACTAACAGTGAGACAGGAACCAATTTTGTTGGTGGGAAGGCTTTCACACTTTGTGCAAAATACCTCTGCACAAAACTAATATCTTGCTACCTGTTCAACCTGCTGTTGTTGATAGGCAACTTCTAAGTCTCTACTCTTCCTCATTTAAAGTAGTACATCTTCAAATTACCTGAACTGGACTGGGCTACCCTTCAGACAAGGAACGCCTTCAAACGGAAGAATACCTACTTCAAAGTTGGACATTGCATGCTGTCAGGAACCTCCAATAGAGGTGTGAAGGTTCTCAGTGTGATGAAAAGTGATGTCTGTCCTAAGGTTTTCCAAATGTCAAAGAGGGAATGATGGTCATGCCCAAGAAATGGCTTTTTCCTTCCTTTTCAGATTAAGGTCTTCTGAACTCATGTCTTTGAGTAAAAATTCAAATACCAATTTCATACACTCCAAAAGCAGATGAAAACTGGGATATGTGCACCAACCACTATCAGAGGGTGTTGAGATGGCAAAAGTTATTAATGAGGAACTGTTTGCAATTACCAGAGCTTACTGGATAGGGTAAGATTCTGCCTCTCTTCTCTCCTCTTTCCTGCTGAGTTGAGTGCAAATACTTTTGTACTTTGAACTCAGTTTATAGCAATTGAAGTAAGCTGAGGACAAAAAGAGAAAGCTGGAGAAGGAGAGATAAACTAGGACATTTTAAAAGCTGCTGAAAAAGTGGGAAGACAGACTGCCAGTTGAGACAGTTGGTGGGTATGTATTTTCTCAGTCACAGATGTTTCAGCTGCTTTAACCAATATTGATCCAATTAATGCCAGCAGCATATTACCACTGGGTAGTCCAGTGGTTATTTCTTTGGAAGCTAAATGAAGGCAGCCCAAAATATGCTCTTAGTTTCTATATACCCAGAAGACAAACTGAGTACACAGAAGCCAATCAGTCCTTAAGTGAAAAATAAACATTTTTAAATCCCAAAATCCAGAAAAGATCTGTGCCTACTATTTTCTGGGCCCTATAAAATGCAGAGGATATCAAATGGAGGGGTTGTTGTTTGTTGTTGTTGTTGTTGTGTACCTTCAAGTAATTTCTGACTTATGGTGACCCTAAGACAAACCTATCATCATGTTGGAAAGATTTGTTCAGAGAAAAGTTGCCTTTGCCTTCCTCTGAGGCTGAGAGAGTGTGACTTAGCCAGAGTCACCCAGTGAGTTTCTATGGCTGAGCAGGTATTTTAATCCGGGTCTCCAGAATCCTATTCCACCACTCAAACCACTAGTCCACTGTGACTCTTATCAAATGGGGTGTGGTGTGACAAGGGGGCTTCCCATTATCTAGACTCAGCTGGATACTTCCCTCTCCAGGTAAACCAAGGGTTAATGAGATGTTGGGGTTAAGTTACACTTTTTATTGTGGGTCAGCCTTACAGGTCATGGGGAGAGAATAGCCCAATCAAGGCGAAAAAGGTGAGAATCTTTGAGATGCTTTGATGGAGAAGTTATAAAAATCCTTGAGAGACCATGCAGTAGAGAGAACAAAGGGGACATCCAAAAACATCAACAAAAGGGCATGGATGCTGGGCAGACCGTCTCCTGGGCCTCCCCTTCAGAGCATCTCAGAAAGTGAACAACTTGCTGTGAGTAACTTAGAATAAGTAGTTAGTCGTGCTAGGTCTTTTATTATTTTGGAAGTTTGGCTGATCTGGAGAATGTACCTGTTTTTATAACTACTTGTAATTTAAGCGTACCTGAGAGGGAGGAGCTTCTCGTGAGTATTATTTCCTTGTTTACTTGCATGTCTTAGAATAAATACTTGTCTGTAACACCTCTGTTTCCTCTTCATTGCGACACCATTCCTCGGCACACGTGTAAATAGGATTTCTCTCACTCGGAAGTGGGAGGGGGGGTAAGGGAAGAGAAAGGACCTTAAAACATAGAGATTGGCTATTCCCAGAGCAGAATCCCACTGTACTGCTCAAATACAAGGTAATTCAGAATTCAGGGGGTGGTGGCAGCTCAGAATTAATGAAATCTGGGGAATTTCTTGCTCTTCTTCAAGGGCAGAAGTCAGTCTTGGGGGGCTGAGAGATTAGACCAGTATCACATGTGAGAGGAGGGAACTGAAAGAAAGATGAACATCGGCCTATGTGAGCTTCTAGCAGTTTATAATGACAGTACAGAGAGATTAGGATCAATAATTTTAAGATTCTCATAGTATGACACATGAAGAGGCTTCAGGAATGGGTGGGGGAGTAATACTTTTCCCTTTTCTCATTCCCCAGATTACCCCCCCACACACACACCTTCATACACACAAAGATTGCCTTCTCTCTCTCTCTCTCTTTCTCTCTCTCTCACACACACATATGGTTTGCATTCTCTTTCTCTCCCCCCAACACACACACACACACACACACACACTAGAGTGGGCAATGTTCAACCTACAGGCTACATGATGTCCCTGAAGCCACCCTGAAGCTCTCCAAATCCCCTAGATTTTCCATTCAAAATGGGTCTAAGCCTCTGCAAAGTGGAGTAATTTTGTCCCCAGGTACCCCTAAATCTATAATAGTAGTAGTAATAGTAATAATAATAGCCAAAAGTGAAAGCAGAAGTGATGTGATATCATTTTTGGTTGAGTCGGGCATGCTAGTGTGGACCACCAAGTGGCATGAAGGCAAAAATTGTTCCCTGTCCCTTCCACAGTTGCCCACCCTGAAACTATATCAATAAAACAGTCAGTTTCAAACATGAATGCTTAGCCTTGTATATAACAGTGCTATAGAAGCATCGAATCTCTTCTGAATGTCCTGCCACGGCACCACTTCTTTTCATGCTCCCTAGTGCTTTGCACTGAAAAATTCCTACTAAGAACTGGAGATGCATTGGAAATTTTTATTGCAGTGCCTCATTAGTGACATAGTGTGGCACATATATACGCCAGCTACACTTCTGCAATCTGAAATATTGCAAGGTTGCTGTTCTTTTTTACATTTAAATCACTAATGGACAATCCCAGCTATCAAATCAGTAATGAGCAAGTCAAGAAATATGCTGGGGAGGAAACTGAACATTACATCAACAAACAGATATTTCCAAGCTGTTGATTTAGCTGACTATAGAATTTGAGGCTACAGCAATCTCTTGTCATAGGATTTAATTTATAGATAATTATATCAAGGCTAGCTGATACAAGCTGTGTTTTAATAGGTTCTTTCAACAACAGACTCAAAAGCTGCTCAAATGAATTCCCTCTGGATAAACAGATGACACTATATGCCTTTTCCCCCATACAGTGCGACATCTGCATTTCAGGTCTTTTATGAAGGTCAGTTTCTATCTGGTTCCATGGCTAACACATGGAGATGTGTTTGTTTACATTACAAAGCTCTTACGGGCACATGGCCGAAAATGTCAATCTATTTAATCAGCCTTCTTTTAAAAGAAAGGCTAGTAAATTGTTTTTATGGATAACAAACCCCTGTTATGATAGTGGAGTGTTTTTTTTTTTCACTGTAAAAAAAGTAGGGGTTACTGCAGAGCAATACTTTAACACAACTGTGAGCCCGCAAGAAGGGTCTTTCATATATTTATCCACATACTGTACCTTGTGTATTTTAGGCACTTTACAAATAGGTAATGATGATGATGATGTCACTGTAGGTCAATGTTCTGTTTTTTTTCCCATTCAGTGGGTGTGCATACTCCCTTTGCCCGATAATTAGCTCCCCAAACCCCATTTCTTGGAGCCCTGTGGTTTCTTGAAGAAAATGTGTTTTTTAAACATGCAAACTATAACTGAATCATGCACTGAACATGAAAGGAAGGTTGTAATCTTAACCAGTAATATGAAAGTTAACTCCATCAAAATCAGCAGGACCTACCTCAGAGACAATATGTGGAGGTCAAATTTGCCATTATTTCTCATTCAGAAATCTAACATGTGGAGGAACCCACACTCCCACTTCCTCCTAACCTGCATTATATTCTTAGTTCCTCTCCTTACACCTTTTTTTTCTGTGGTGGTGTCACTCTCTTCACTGAACATCAGGAGCAGGCAGTCTATAGTTCCCTATTTAAATTTTTGATGGACAAATTGATTATTGTAATTATAACTATACCAGGGAGACAGCTTCTTCCACACTTACCACTCACTGGCATCTGCTGCCAGAGGCAGCTGTCTTATTGTGTCTAATGGTAGAGCCAGTCTGACATTCTGGCTCTATAAGCAAGGGCACTCATGATTAAAAATCAGAAATAGAAGAAATTATTATTGCAGTTCCTATGTTTTCATGGGCAATGCTTATTCAAAGTTGTCCTTCGCCCAGTTCATGATATTCATCAAGCACTTTTACCGCAGTCAGTTCAAGTTGTATAAAAATATTGTAAGAACTACAAGGAAAAGCGGTAAGGCTGGTATTCAAACACTGTGAGAAAACCCTTGAGCCAGCTTCTGGAAGAAAACAACGTACCAAAACATGAGTTTTAAATAGAAAGTCCCACCTCTCTAGGACAAAATGCTCAAGAGGCTGTGAACAAGAAGACCTATTTGGATATGGTGAATGAAGGATATGCTATGCTTACCTCCTCTCCCTGGAATCCAAGAGTCTTTTTCAGATGCAAATCTAAGCTTATTTATACAGAACAAACTTCTATTAAAATTGATGGCCCTTACTACCTCATTCATTTAGTCTGCTTCAGGATGCTTGTCAATAATACTGACTCTTTTGACTTTGTCCAGCAGGGAGTAAATGGCAAAACTGTAAACTGAGAAGTAGTGCTGCCTCATTTCCACACTTTAGTTGGAGAAAGCAAGGAAAGAATTTTAATGCTGTGTCAATAACAATAGGCGGGGATTCTATTTTGAGGGCTCACTTGCATGTTGGTTTTAGCACACAGGGGTAAGTTTATAGAGCTTTTTAAATCTGTTTTTATTAACTGAGTAGCCCAGTCATATGCCTGCTTACTCAAAGGTAGTTCTAACTGAGTTCCATGAGACTTTACATGGAAAAGGCAAATAAGCACAGCTTTTGGCCAAGTTGCTGTATGGCATATTTTACATGTATGACCTCACAGATTTCCACACCTGAAGCTTTACTCTGCGTCACTTAGAGGTAAGGTAATGGATCAAGTGGACTTGCGACCTAATAAAATAAAACAATCCTTTGAGAAAGAGCTGGTTTTCATAGCTGAAGCCATGAAGAATATTTTTCTGCATATGTATCTGGCCAGAAACTTTGTTTTGCTTTTGATAAACAGTGTGATTCTTTTACTCACTAGCTGAGTAAATTAGAATTTTCTATGATAGAAATGGTGGCCAAGATCCAATGGTATACTTTTGCTGGAACCTGATCCTTCCAGCAGAACCACTCCTGTCCCTTCTGAAGACTCTGGCACTTAAAAAACTCATTTAGAAGGCTGGAAAATTCACTGGAGCAGGTTTTTGGCACCACAGAGTGCTGCAAGGGGAGATGGGAAAAGAAGGAACATTCTGATTTGGTAAACAATGTACACCATTGATTTTAGGCCCCTCTGTGTCATTGTGAGCTACCTTGAGTGCCTTATTGGGATAAAGGCAGGATAAAAAAAAAAGAGAGAGAGAAAGAAAGCAAGCAAGCAAGCTACATTCCTTTTGCTGAGGAAAGGAGTTTGCATTAGATGTAGAGTCTTTCTTCTGGAGGAAGCTCTTTCCACCAGATGCAGCCCAGTGGTAATCAACAGGGGCAAATATGTTTACACTATGTACCAGTAATACTAACTTTCTTCTACTTCGTATATTTATATCCCTTATTTCTTCTGGGCAGGACTCAGGGCAATTTGCAAAAGAGATTAGTTGAGAATATGGTTAAAATGAAATAGCATTAGACAACAATTAAATAGCAAATAACTACTACAGTGGGCTCTGTACTTTTGTGGGGTTTGGGGGCACAGGATCCCTGTGAAAGTGGAAAAACCATGGATATCATTAAGCTCCCAGAACAAAACAGAACTGTATTGGCAGGATGGCTGGGCCCAGCTGAATGTGTGTTCCCTCATTCATGTGTGTGGGCAGGAAGGTGGGAAAGGAATGGGGTGGGAGGAGTGGGAGAAGAAGGGGGATCTCCTTCCCGCCTGTGTGAATGAGTGAATGTGCATCCTCCCCCTCTTCCCATGCCATGCCATCCCCTTCTCCTCCCACTCACGTGAGTGAGCAAGTGAGCAAATGCACAAACCTTCCGTCTTCCCATCTCGACTCCTTTCTCCTCCCACACGCACGTGTGTGTGAGAGAGTCAACAGGCATGCCCTCCCTCCTTCATGCTCTCCTCCATCCCCTCTACTTCACCATGCCTTCCTGAGTGAGTGAATGAGCAAATTCACATACATCCCTCCTCCCATACCATCCCTTCCCCCTCCCACCTGCAAGAGTAAGTGAACGTGTGCACTCTCTCTCCCGCCGTCCCATTCCCTCCCCCCCTCTGCTTGTGTGAGTGAATAGGTGAGCGAATGCATACTCCCTCCTTCCCCCCTTCCCCCTCACTCATGTGAGCAAGAAAGCCCCTTCCACCTCAGCCGTGTGAGTGACTAAGTGAATGAGTGCACCTCCCTCATCCTGTCCCATCTGCTTTCCACCCCTCACCCGCCTGCATGAGCAAGGGAGTGAATGCATGCACCCTCATCCCATCCCGTTCCTTCTTCCCATCCACATGAGTGAGCAAGTGAGTGAAAACACATCTGCCCTCCATCCTTCCTTCATATCCCCTCCCGCCCCCATAATCCATGGATAATCAAATCTGTCAATGCTTAGCCTGCAAATGTGCTGCCTGTGTTTTAAAGAACAGCACTGATTTAAAAAGAGCATTGAAATGTTTAAGATATGAGGGATAAAAAGTGCCCCTGTTAAAAGACCTTTCTGCAGCAACCAGTTAGTAACAGAAAGCTTGTCTACCTTCTGCACCGCATAGAATGCACACTTATCCTACAGCTGTGTTACTCAACAACTGCGGTGCCACAGCCCCTGGTGGGGAGAAAACCAGGGTAAATGAGGAAAGCCAGAATCCAGGGGAACGCAATGGTTGAAAGCCTTGCCTCCTGAAGGTAGTAACTGCCTTAGGATAGGATGATAACTATGATATTTGCCATTCATTCCAGGCTTGAAATACTATAGTTCTTTGGCACTACAGTCTGTGCATGTGTTTATGGGCATGTGTGTGTGTGTACACACATGCTTTTTTAAGCCTGGAAGCAAATGAAGTGTGTGTATGTGTGTGTGTGTTATGTATGTGTATGTATGTATGTATGTATGTATGTATGTATGTATGTGTGAATGGATAATAAATGCCTGCTTTCTTTCCTGCCAAAATGGGGAAATGTTGGTTAGAATCCTGGTAGCATCTTATAATTTTTTTTTCCTGATCTGGAAGGGCTATATTCCGTTCAAGGCTGCAGAAGCATTGACTTCATATGGTTCCATACCACACAACAAACAAACAAAACTGTTGAGCCTTCTAGTAAATACTTCACAGTTTCTTTAAAAAGGCATCCAGGGGAGATTTTTTTCTTTCTTTCACCTGTCTCTGTTTTTCATTTTGGTATGAAGACATAGTTAGTGATACAGACTTACCGACTTTCCCCCTTTTTTCTCTGTTTTGCTGCTCATGAATGCTCAAGAGAAAGATCCTGAACATGGCTGTTTGCCTTACCTAGCGTAGGCAGGCACACATAGCTATAGTTGGAGTGACTGGAGCACTTTTTTCCCCAGCTCAACCTTTATTGAATGCAAATATGCTGCTGCAACTTGACAAAACTTTGTAAAGGGAGTTTCTTTGTTAGCAGATTTGTGAACTGGGATATTTGTCTATGTTAAAATTTTCTCCATTCTCTCAGTTTCAGTTTTCTGTTTTGTCCCATAGTAGTCTTCACAAGGGCTGGGACCCTGAGGTAAGCCGCAAGAGAACTTTGAGTATTTGGGGATTGTTACAATGTGTCTCCTTGTTTCTCTTATGCTACCACCAGCCTAACTTCCCACGGCATCTGGATTTCCTTGGAAAACTGCAAACCAAATGCTACACTAACCTCATCTGACTCTGCACAGCAGTAAGAACTTATTAAACTTACAGCCCAAGGTGTTATGGCTGCAGGCATTCCTGCTGGCTCAGAGATATAAAGGCATACTTTCCAAAAGGAAATGGAAGGATGATGAATGTGCCAATTACAGCACTGGCCACCAAAAATGCTCAGTACAAAACTCACAATTTCCTGCTGTTGCTTCGTGTGAGTGATTTGCTTTTCTGTGGTCTGATGTTTGGGGACAGAAATAAAAATAAATTCTAAAGAAACCTTTGTTCTTGGGTCAGTGGAAGGGGTAGGAGGAATCCTCTCACTTTTCTTTCTCTCATGTTTTTGTGTATCATTTTTACTTTCCTTTGGCTTACGTTTAGAAGAGCTTGGGGAAATAACGTTTTTAGCACTGCAAGACCCAGAATCACTAGCAAATATGGTCAGTAGCCATGCTGGCTGAAGGATTCTGGGAGCTGTAGTCCAAAAAAAAGGGTAAGCTTGCCAAGCTCTGAGTCGCAAATAGTGACTCTGATTCAACAGCAAGATTTAGCACCACATACCTTGATCAGCATTAGCAGACAAACCCTAAAACAATAATGACCTATTGGCAGACATGGCAATGAAAGAAACACTTCCTTACATTCCATTGTGTGAGATGTGAGGCTGCACTGTAATTTTTCCATCCTTGGTTTGGATTTTTTTATTGTTCATATAGTACCGTTAATATGCACGGTACCTTATGAAATAGAAAAGTACAGGTTTCTCTTCTCAAAGAATTATAAATGAGAAACATAGTTTATAATTGCAAATGCTGAGGAAACACAGATTGTTGGTCCACTCTCATGCTAGATTCAGCATTAATGAGATGCCTCTCAGTTTTCCTGGTGGAACTGCCTCTGTCACTGTAGGAGCCTGACCTGTGTTAAGAAAACCAGTTTATGCTGCAAACCTCAACAGCACAAAAATCAGATTAGTCAGAGATCCAGTGGCCGGCCCCTCCTGAAACTGCAAGCCCTAGAATTCCATAGGATGTTGCAAGTGGAATAATAGCGCTATAACAGTCTAGTGTGGAAATGGCCTCAGTCTCAGACAAAGGCAATGACAAACTCCTTCAGAACAAAGCTTGCCAAGAAAATCCCACGACAGATTCAAGTTAGGGTCACCATAAGTTGGAAAATGACTTGCAGGCATGACATAGGTTAAAACAGAGAGAGAGAGAAAATTCTTTGTGGGAATGATGGGTGAAAAACACACCTCACAATGATTGTTGTCATGTTCCCTTCACTCCTCCAAGGTAACATAAGAGTCCTCCCAGAATCTTTGGCACATTGCATGATCAGATCTTCCAGCCTCTATCTCACAGGTATGTTTATTCAGAAAAAAATCTGTCCTTGTAAGCAGAGGTTCAAGAAGAGTGGAAGACAGTACACCATCTGCTACATCTTTTATCCAAGTTCTAAAAGAAATGTGGAGCAATATTTTTCTTGATAGATAATTTGGCTGCTTTTGTTAACTGGGGAATAGGAACACATGTTTTTGTTTTACTATGGAGGATTAATAGTAACAATATTTGTTTTTAGTCTTATATGATGAGTAAAATACACCCTGACCCTGAGACTGTTGGCCAACTTGTTGTACTCTTTTCATCATACTCTTTTAATTAAAAAATGTGTTTGGAGATTAATAGATTAAGAAATATCAAAAGGAAATATGCTAATTCCAAATCTAACATCTGATTTTCTTCCAAGTTTGGAAAATATCCCAGAGAAGTTAGTCAAATATTTACTATGACACTGTGGTTTAAAGAATATCAGCTCTTCTTCCCAACATTAAAATTGAGTTGTTGCGTTAGTCCAGTTTCCCAGTAATGTGGAAAGCCGACATGCTATATTCCATGGTATCTCATGGAAAACCACTACTTTCCATGTTTAGATATGAGAAACTAAACAGGAATTCAGATGCTTTGGACTTTTCATCCTCTTGTAATGGATTCTTCAAATATAAAGTAGTTTGTACAAAATTGTTGGAATCTGTTCAGCTTCAGCTAAGTCTTTTAGTCTTCTGCTTTTGTATTTACTTAGTTTAATGGGCCAGGAGTCAAGAGTATAAAGAGTCAAAAGTCCATGTGTCCTCTGAGGTCCTATAAAGGATATGTGGCCATTCTTTGTAATATTTATTTAAAATTACTTAATGCTTCTCAGCCTGTTAGGCCTGACAAGGAAATGAATAACTGATAAAACAATGCATAACTGATAAAAAAAATCATTTAAAACAAATTAAAATTCTTCTGAATGAACAATTTAGGGAAAAAACATAATAACTTATGTACAGTTTAAGGAGGATGAGCTCTCTCTCCCCTTCTTTCTCCATGGCTGGCAATACTGCTATGGCTGTATGACAAATGCATAGCATGCCAAAAAATGCCACCTTCCCAACACTATTGATCTGGGTCAGTAGTGCAGGTAAAACTACGTTTCCCCATAGCTGATTATATCTAGCATATAACTGTACAGATCCCTCTCCATTCCTTTGCTGCCAGAAGATGAGCCATAAAGATAAATGAAAGGTGAAGGAGATTTAGGGATGGAAGAGAAGAGGTATTGGATGCTCACTTGAAGAGCTGGGGGGGGCATCCTTATCACTCTCCTGGTGACTTTATTGTGGGTCCAGTGGGATCCCAAATCTTCTATGAACAGGGTTTAAAAAAAAATTCCAAGGATTTTTTTGGGGGGAATAGGTGAATAGTTTAGGTTCGGTAGCCCAATTCTGAGTCTGATTAGGTATGTTCATATGAACATGGGAAGTAGTGTTAGATAAGTCACATCCTTGTTATTTCACCATTGTTTCTTACTATGAGGATGTATTTCTAAGTTTCCAAGTCCAATCTGCAAATGAAGGGGACTGAACCTGGGGCCTTGAATACAAAGCATATGGTTTGCATGTGGTGCTACAATCTTTCTTCAAGTTCATTCATTCCTTGTCTCAGTGGTTTCTTCCCACATTGCTCTGAATTAAATGGATATGCTGATCCTTTTTTCTTGCCACCATTGGGATTTTTCAGTTGCCTTGAAAACTATTTCTGTCCTTTTGTGCACTTGTGTTTCTAGGGGGTGAGACCATGTTGTATTAATTCAGTACCAGGAGACAAATAGAGCAAATTCATATTAAATTATAAAGTGTAACACTAGGTCAATGGGCCATCTTTTTTCCTTCCTTTCATTGCAAAAGAAATAAAGCTGATATTAAAAATGAGAGGATACTCAGGGCATTCCTTATGAAACTACAGAATTTTCCATGTAGGCCAGATTGTACTTGACTGTGCCCCTTTGTGGTCAGAAATATTTATATCCTTTCAGTTGGTGGTGTACTGCCTAGAATATACATTCCAAATGATCACTGGGTGGTGTAAAGACCCTTGGCAGGCAGCTGGAACCACAAAAACCAAACGAAAGAGATTAAAGGAAACTGTGGGAACTTCATTTTATTCAGTCCTTGAGGCCACCTGGATTCTACTTGAAGAAATGAGGACTGAGGGACAGTTGGAATTTTATTTATTTATTTATTTATTTATTTACGGTCTTATATGTATCAGGGGCAGAGAGTATTGGAAAAGAGATCATTTTCCTATTCAGGGAATGATTTTATGTTTTTTAGGCTTCAGTGTAAAAAAAGAGAGATAGTGACAACTGAATAGTCTCCTTATCTTTTCTCAGTGTTAAGTGATCCGTCCACTTCATGTCAAGGAATAGGCATGTAGGTCTGTCACAGCAAAAACAACAGGGTCTAGTGGCATTAATGACTAACAAATAGATTACAGTATAGATAGGGAATATGTGTGTATGTGGTTGCCTTCAAATCATCTGTCAATTTATGGTGAACCCATGAATTTCATACGGTTTTCTTAGGCAAAGAATATTCAGAGGTGGTTTTGCCAGTTCCTTCCTCTGAAATATGGCCTGCAGTATCTGGTATTCATTGGCAGTCTCCCATCCAAGTACTGATCAGAGCTGACTGTGCTTAGCTTCAAGACCAGATGGGATCTGGTGCCTGGGGTGTTTAGGCCCCTTGGGGACCACATGGCCCTCTGAATATTGTTGGACAATATTAACTATATTGGATAGCGCTGTTAAAAACAACAATATTTGAAGAAGAGCATCAGATCAACAGCTGGATAGGGCTGCGATCCCAAGATCAGGACCAGAACTTAGAAAGTTATTTTGAAGAAGAATGAAAAGGATAACACAGAAAGTTCTTTTTAAGAAGAATGAAAAGAGTAACATACCCAGGCTATGTATCAGTGGGAGAATTGTGCTGTAGAACTCAGAGGATCATCTTACACTGCTGTTATTTGTTATTCTTTTCATCCCTCTTAAAAGTAACTCTTTAGCTTCATGATCCGGAGGTCTTATTTCCCCACCCCTCCAAAAGTTTTCAGGGACCAGAACCCTATTCATCAGATGAATGGAATGTATTGGAAATGAAAATAAGGACAATGGCAAGATAGATTCAATCCATGGAATTACAATTTAAATTGAGAGGACTGGTGTCTTGAAAGGTGGCTTAAAAATGCATAAATAAATTTATATCAGGTTGGGAATCATGTGGCTTGCTGGGCTGCATTTCCCAGAAGCCTGAGTTAACATAGCCAATGGCAAAGAATATTGGGAACTGCAGTTTGACAACATCCAGCTGCATGATTCCCACCTCTGATATATATGGATGTAGATGGATGCAGGAAGAAGAAAGTAGAAAGACTGGAAAAGAATGAAATCCAAATAACACAGAAAGTGACATTTATATACAAGCACAGAGGCATGTAAAATAATTATACTGATCATTTTCAAAGTAGAGGTAGTAAATATCCTGGTATTCAAAAGTTATATTATACTAGTAGTCAAAAAACAAAAAAAATATTTATTCATATTACAGGTGATAGAATTGCACATCTTAATATTGTTTGATAACTATGGGATTTTGTGACCAAATAGGCCACAAAATCCTATGTTGGTGCCTGATATTACCTTGGTACCACTCTGATTTTGAGGGGACTGTGCATTAGACATCCATGATGAGTTATACTGGAGAATCAATCTTCCTTCCTTCCTCTCTTCCTCCCCCCGTCCCCAGTTTTTCCTGTGTTTTAATACTCTCAGTCTCCTTTCTGCATTGGACACATGCTTAATAGCACAACTACACACATCTAATAGTTTGTGTAAAAAGATGACAAGATTGGGCCTTTCATTTCCTAAGGCTCTTTCCACACCATACCTGGATCCCGCAACATCCCAGTGTCATCCCAGCAGTGTTATTGCCGGGATGGGAGGGTATCTCAAATGCTCCCCTCTGCTCCTGGCTGGCTCAGGCACATGGTAGCCTTCGGGACACACTTCTTCCTTCTGCAGTTCAGCCAACCTCTTCCAGTACTGCATTGAGGAAAGAAGGACTTTGATAGCACTTCCACCTTCCCTGCATGGCCCCAGACAACACACTTGTTGCATGATAGGGGCCTCTTACCAGATTTTTTTTCTAGGATCACGATGGCTGTGTATGTGATAGGAGTGGGACTGCAACAATGTCATGTGACAGCATGCATCATGGACTGGCGTCAACACGTCCCCATGTTGAGATGAGGCTGCAGTGTGGAAATGGCCTAAGCCTGAAATCCTTTATTCATTTACTCAAAGTCAACCTCACTGAATCCAACTGATTTTCTTTTGAGCAGGCATATAAGATTTTTTCACGTATTTCTAGCTCTCTTCAAGTGTTAAAAACTGAATTGGTATTTATGATAATCCCCCCTCCTGCAACACAATAAGAACACAATGAGTTTTTAAAAATTGCAACACTTGTAAATAGTTTAACACTTTATTGTTTAACTTTTTCTCCCAAGAATCTACCCAGAATGATAGTATTTTTTTTTCAAAATGTTAAAAAAGTAGATACTTTTGAAGTAAAATATTAATTTCATCCTACCCGGTGGTCCTGGAAAGGCAAATGTCTGTATATTTTGGTGGCAACTGGTAGTCAGCTAAACATCTGATGAAAATTTGTTAGCAAAATAGATGTTAAATAGACATGTTTTTCAATGGAATGAGGCAGCGGAATATTTTTATTGGATAAGTTCCATTGTATAATGAGATTATAACCAGAGACAGATTTTTTTAAGGAAAGCTGTGTATATGTATTAATGTTGGAAAGTCTGTCAATGTAAGTAATAGTGGACAAATACACAATATCAGCACAGATAAAGTGACAATGAGGGGCCTTTAAGGAGTGGTTGTATCATGTGGCCTCCAGAGCCCTGGAAAGTTGGTTGTGTTGCGGTTGCATCTACCCAAGATCTCTTTTGGCTTATATTTCAGCTATTAAAGAGAGAAGGTAAAATGGGTGGTTCAAGAAACAGGAGTGAGAAAACTGTATCCGTCCCAATGTCTCCATACTACAACTCCTGCCGCCCTAGCCAGCATAACCACTTTGTCCATCTGGTTCTAGAAGCATCCATAAATATATCGTAGGAGAGCCCCACACCACAATTACATGTGTGTTATGTATTTTGCTGGCACTGAAGTGCAAATAATCATCAACATTACCTGGGGAAAAAGGATACCATCTATATTCTGAAATTTCATTTCTTGCATCTGTGTATCTGTGTACTAGAACTCTGTCCAATCAGTGCTACTCATACAGAACATTCAGAGAAGTCAGTGGGGATATGCACCTGTGTGGTTGCTTCACTGGAATGCAGAAATGCACATAAAGCTCTGGATTCAGAATTATGTGCAAAAAAAATTCCTGTATTAAATAGAGAGTTTGAAAGAGACAAGTTGTAGCGTGTTGTAGGAAAAAGAAAGATTAGCTAAACTATATTCTTGTAAACTGGAATCTAATATAGGGATGCTATAAATAGTCCAAGCTTGGAATCTAACTTTTAAAAAGGAAGTAGGTAACTTGATTCTTCACTCTGACCACTCAACAAGCCATTCCTCATGAGAGTTACATATAACACACAATCGTAGAAAGGGAACTCACTAAGTTATAACAAGCTACTGTTAATAGTGTACCTTTGGAAAACAAGGAAATATTCTCTGATTTTCCTAACTGGCCAAATCAGATATTATACTTGGAAAATTCTGCAAAAAATGCAAAAGATGTTATAAAGGAATCCTTCTGAGTTGCACCATGAGGCCTCCAGCATGTGACCCTACCTTCTTCCCCCTCCAGCCAACCTGTTCTTTTTGCACTGAAAAGTAGTGAATTATAATCATGGTTATTGCAGCTGAAAATAACTCCAACCCAGTGGATTACCTAAAAACGTAGCTAGTTACCAAATTCACTAATTAAAAAAGCAAGTTACTTCCTCAGTCTGAAAGGCATTCTCTGGGTCTGTGCAGTTGCGAAGAGACTTGTATTCAAAGACCAAAAAGACAAACATGCAACATCAATCACACTCAAGTATCTGAAGATTATGCTTTTGAAAACGTACCTTAGAAAGAAAGCCAGCACGTTGTACCAGTTTGAGCTACAAACTAGAACTCTGGAGCTCAAAGTCTGAATCTGCTCTTGGCCATGGAAGCCCACTGGGAAACTTTGGGCAAGTCTCACTCTCCCAGGCATGATTTGTACCCCTCCCTTGGTACAAATTATGCCAAGAAAACCCTTTGATAGGTTCATCTCAGGGTCTTCATACATCAGAAATGACTTGAAGACACACAACAACAACAATGTTAGAAAATATTTCCTTTTTCACATGAGCTTAAACTGAATTGTTAGTTCCCCCAACAGACCCATTGAATCAATGGAACTTAGGTAACTTATCCAGGCCCTTTCCGCACAGCATTTGCCATGTGAAAGGGTGCCTTGAGCGTTGTGCGATTGTGAGGAGCAATCTGCATGACGCACTCACAATCGTGCAATGTCCCAGGGGCCAGCAGGCGCCGATCGTGCACCTTTTCATTTTCGTCTGGAAGCCGAAAATGATGTGCAATCGCGCATTGCTCTCGGGCCTCTCGTGCGGGGTCTCTGGAGCCGTGCTGGTTGCACTTCCTACCCCAGCGCAGCCTGGGAAACTCCCAGGCTGCACTGCAGAAGGAAGAGGCAGGGCTCTCGTGTGAGCAGGCAGCTCGTGAGGAGCTGAAGCAGCAAGGAGGCAAGAGCCTCTTGCCGGAGGCTGCTCATGCGATCCCCGCACCCCAGGCCAGAAAAAGGTAAGATGCGGAAAGGGCCCAAGTTCCCATTGATCCAGTGGAGCCAATCTTCCTGAAACTAGCAACTAGATTTATGCCATGGACAGTCTCTCTTAATATGATAAGCTGACAACTGTTTCAGCTCTATTAATGCTAATGACTAGTGATGGTGGCAACAATGAAGATGCTGGAGCTGTAGTTCAGCATTTGCTGAAATAATTGAGATTAGACAGCAACCTACAATGAAGATAGTATGTTCAACTCAGCCAGGATCAGGAGATGCCCAGATCTTACAGGATGTCCTTGGAGGTCTCATACCCTTCAGCTGTCCTCATTGGTAGGGATAGTGCTGATTAATCCTCTGTCATCTCACTTTTCAGTGGCTTTTAAAATATTCCAGTTTCTCTTGCCTCATCCTGCTTTCCGCTTTGTCCTCAGCTTATTTCATTTGTTGACAAATGAATTCAATCTACAAAACTAGTTTGTACTCACTTAACTCAGCAGGAGGAAGAAGAAAGGAGAGGGCAGAATCTTGCCCATCCATGTAGACCCAGGCAAAACCAGACTGCTACAGCCCCTCCTAGCTTGTGTGTTCTTCTGCATTAATAATTTTTGTCTTATCAAAATTCTGATGTTGCTGTGCCACACATGTTCCAGTTTTCATCTGTAAAATGTTGGATGGTATGAGGTCCTTGGTAGAACAAGGAACAATGCTCAGGACCCAACCAAATAAAAAGGTGCTGAATTTAGAATGCAGCTAGTTCCTTTGATATGTGCATACAAACCAAATAGAAGGAAATAGATTTGTTTAGAAGAGTGTGTAATTATGAAATATTGTATGGAACAAATAGAGAACATTCAGAACTATCAGGCAAAAATATCCAACTTAATTCTAATACATTGCAAAAGCATGGACCTAGGAGACCAGGCCCTCAAGACCAAAGTAGCAGAGTTTGGCAAAGATGCCCCAAAGATAAAGTGGAATTGACAGGATAGTCATGACAATGGAACAAATAAACTATACACAGTTTTATAGAAAAGTACAGACATAGTTCAGGTGGACACAGTTAGGCACTGAAGGACTTCAAAGAACCAAATATTCTAGCAGCTTGGCATCTAGGCAAGCTCACAGCAGTATAGGAATATTTGGTATCTATATGAAGCAGAGTGCAGAGGGGCTAGTGCAACATGAGCCTGCAGTAGAAACAGGAGAAATGACTCTTGATGCTCTTGTAAGATGAAAAAAAAATGGGGGAGAGAAACTTTATGTTTATTGTCTCAGAAAATCCATCTTAGGATAGGAAAAGAGATAGACAAAAGAAGTTGACCTATACCTGGTTAGAAGAGCCCCTAAAAGCTGGTTGTCATGTGTGGGTATAAGCTAGCATCCATTGTTGGGGTTGGAGTCCCATGGATGCTTCTTCCAGACAGAGAAATCGAAGAGACTAACTACTTTCTGAGAAGATAGGGAAGTGATGTCTGCAGGTAAGAAGGAAGCAAGTACAGAGATAAAAGAACGATCCAAATAGGTGAAAACAAAGGGCAGGCATTATCTCATTCCTCTATCTCACTAATCATTTTATACAAGCATTGATTCCTCTTTGTTTCCAACAGTCAGAACTCAGATTAAGCCATCCTGTCCCTCTGAGAATCTTTGAGAAACTCAATGCAAGAGAAACTACAAGTGTTTTCAGAACATTATGGCTAAATTTCTGCTTCAACCTGACTATAAAACTTGATCAGGTATATTTGAGCCCCCTCCCCTTCTCCCTCGCTGGCTGGATAGCCCCCTGTTACTATTTAGTGACCAGAGTTGGTCAGGAAGGGACTGGGCACTATCTGGTTATGTTCTGCTTACAAAATATCATGCTTCTGGATCCATGTGCATAACAAGTTCTTGGGTCTCCTGGGGAGGTGGTCTGCTAAGGATGCCTGGGAAGTCAAAGATTCTTTTTATGTCCAGTGCAAGAATATAGCTGGATGCTTTTTGGCCACCTCCTGCTGTCTCCAGGCCACTAAATTGTTATGGGTTGGTGGTTAGTCAGCAACAAGATAGCTGGTACAGGAAGAGGACAGTTCTGGATTGAGGCGCTTGAGGATTTTCTAAATATTTTGTTTTGTTTTAATTTATTAACCGATTCTGAGTTTGTGCTACACCCTGATGAAAGCTAAGTGTGGATGATTTCCTGAAAAAAGACTGTCAATTGTTAGGATACATTTGCAAAAAATGAATAGTTTATTGGCATGTTATAACATTACTTCATGTGTTGTTCAGTCACACATAATGGTAATTATGAAAAACATCTTATTTTTTCATGGCAAAGGAATCTAAACAATGTCATGAAATCACACAGAAGATAGAAAATAGCTTACAGAATATTCACATGGGGTAAGCAAGGCCCCAGACGAGGATCATTTCAGAAAAGGAAAACAACAACTCATTCAACTTGTAGAGCTCTGTATTATTTTAATGATAGAGCCTTGAAGATCCTTTGCCTTCAGGTCCTATCAGGCCTCTACCACCATATTATGATAAATGCACAGTTACTATTAATGTGTCTGTGATGTTTGTGTAGGTATGTGTTTGGTTGTCAAAGAACAGCCAAGGAGACAAAGAGGATGAGAACACAAAATGCAAGGGTGACTTCCTCTTGCGATAAAATCTTGCCCCTTTGTTTCTGCTGCTGGAGGTACGTGGGATGTAGGTTGGCACCAGTATTGGCTTCCCTCTCCAACAGATATAAGTGAGTGCTTACAAAGGGATTGTGGTGCAGGGGAAAATGCTGAGTCCCCAAACTCTATTTTCAGTGCCCATCACCTTTTGATTGTGATTTCAACAAAAACGAACCCAGACCAATTCAATGGGATCATGCATTTAGCAAACCAGGCACTTGGGTACCCAAATGTATTCTGTATAATTTAAGGGTTCTAGAAATATCTTACCCATGGCATAGTTACTGGCACCTTCAGACATATGCTGTTTTGCTCAGACTGTCCATATTGTGCAAAATCAAAACTGCACAATAAAAATGAAAGTGTTCCAACCATTTGGAAGTCTTTCTAGGAATACTTTATTTCATAAAAAACTCAAACTCAAATGCTTGCTTTGGGGGAAAAAAGATGTCTGAGGGACTTCAAAGGTTGACAAGGACAGAATTGCTTCTGGGAGCAGGGCAATATGAGTATAGAATCATAGAATTGAAGAAACCACAAGGGCCATCAAGTCCAACTCCCTTCTATGCAGGAATGCCATGCACATTTTGAGTTTATTTCCATCTTGCTTGAATGGCTTTTGAAAAAGGAATTAACAGGCAATGCAACTGTTAGAATTAGCAATCTCTTTGCATGTCTGCGTTCACTAACTGTTTGTTTGTATGTTTTCAGAGTTCCTCTTTGTTTGCTTTTCCACATCTTTTCTCTTCCTTCATCACTCTAACCTTCAGCTATCTTCTGTCCTTTCCTTATCCCCCATTAGTCTATCTATTTGTCTATGAACAAGTTTCAGTGAGTAAAGCTACTTTTATATGCATTACAAAGAAGACTAAGCTTGCTTCTTTCTCTGCTTAGACCCTGCTTGTGTGCATGTGGGCACGGGACTGGTTGTTTTCAGGTTCTGCCTTCCCAATCTGATTACTCTGCTTGAGAGATCCACTATTACTGCTTACACATATCTAAATAGTACAGGAAGTCTCCCCAGTTTTGATGCCCTATTATCTGACCATAAGTGCTTTAAAACGTAAGTGCTTTAAAATATTAAAATATGATTAAAGTTTGGGAAGACATGTTGAAGACATGTTAAAGCCTTCTCATTCCATTCTGTCACAACTTACTGTGGGAATTCCATGGTAATATGAGGAACAGAAAATTTAAGATAGGTCTAGTGTAAAATGACTTGAAAACTGATCTGTTCCAATACTTTATCTTTTCTTTTTGATAGAGAAGACATTTGTTACCAAAAAAGACTTCACAGCTTTCTATTAATCATGATAAAAGTCATGAATGACTGTTTAATTCCCACAGAAATAAGCTCAGCTTAGGACATCTTGCAGAACCTATTGTAATAGTAAGTGATATCTAAGTCTCTGATGGCAAGGGATCTCTGAAGTGAAGGGAAATTGTGACAGAAACTCTGTTTCTGCCCGTCGCACCAGAGGGGTAGAAATGGCAGTCAGCTACCTGTTGATCACAGTGGCTGCTGCCTGGTAACCAGGGATTAGGGGAATTGAACCAAGATTCACTGTATAATACTGTAACTACAGTACTTAAACATCCTTGAATCCCACACAGGATGCTGGCCACCATTTCCAGACTCTGCATATAACAATGTGACCAGTTTTTCTAAAAATGCATTTGTCTGTGGATCGTTGCTGTCTCCTTAAGCATTACAAAACTGATTTCCGCACTACACTCTTTTAGCTCGTTTATTCTACTTTCAACCTCCTATGGAATCCTGATGTTTGCAGTTTAGGGAGGGGCTCTCTGGCCCCTCCCTAAACTGCAAACCTCAGGATTCCATAGGAGGTTGAAAGTAGAATAATCACGCTATAAGTGTGTAGTGTGGAAATGGCCAAAGTTTCAGCCATGTGTTGGTTTTCTGTTGTGTAAGTAGCTGAGTACTGTGTCAATTACCCTTTATGATAGGGGTTGGGAACCTTTGGCCTCCCAGATGTTTTGGACTACAGCTCTTACTATTCCTCGTGCTGAATGGGTTTGATGGGGCCAAGGGTTTGGGAGAGCCCAAGTTCATGACTTACCTCTTTTGCTCATTCTATGAAGATCAACTTTGGGCTACATTTTCCTTTGGATATTTCACTCTGATACTTTTGTGATTTCTGTATTTCAGAGTAGTAGCTCAAAATTTTTATTGTGTACATTTTATGTTTGATATAATGCCACAAATTCATTCTACATTACTAATTCTGTGTAACAAACGCTGTTTGTAGGAATATTTTTCTGGTAAGACATACAAGTTGAATAATTATAGCTATTTATGCTGTCTTGTCATTTTTGTATACCACAAGAAAGCTTTGTTGAACTTCAGTTAAACATTTTGTATACTTTTCATATTATACTCTTTTACAGGGTAATGAGTGTTGTAAGAGAGGACTGAGTGTTTGGCTGCCTTCCCTGAGGAATCACATGTTTGATTTTCAAGAGTATTTTGTGCTAACATCATGTCATTTTTGATGTATTGGAGACCTCTGGAATGAAATAACAAGAGGTTTTCTGTTTTTTTGTAGTTCACATTTAGTCCATAGCTGTTGTTGTTACTGCTGTTGTATGCTTTCAAATTGTTTCCAACATACGGTGACCCTATCATGAGGGTAATATTTGTTCAGAAGGGTTTGCCTTTGCCTCCTTCTGAGTCTGAGAGAGTGTGACTTGCCCAAAGCTACCCAGTGGGCTTTCATGGCAGAGCAGGGATTCAAACTCCGGTGTCAAGAGTCATAACCCAATGCTCAAACCATTACACCACACAGTTTCACCATTCATAGTGAATTTTTATTCAGTTTTTGTATTATTGTATTGCCATCTTTTGTTAATACAAGTTGGCCTTTTTTTGTGGCTTCCATTGCTTCATTCTTTCCTTTTTGAACAATCCCTGCTAACCATGCATACATCTTGGAGGACAGGAGAAGTTCCAGCAGACTGGAAGAGGGCAAATGTTGTCCCCATCTTCAAGAAGGGAAAAAAAGAGGATCCAAATAATTATCGCCCAGTCAGCCTGACGTCAGTACCCAGAAAGATCCTGGAGCAGATCATTAAGCAGTCAGTTTCTAATCACTTAGAAAGCAACGCGGTAATCACGAGAAGTCAACATGGATTTCTCAAAAATAAGTCATGCCAGACTAATCTTATTTCTTTTTATGATAGAGTTACTAGCTTGATAGATGAAGGGAATGCTGTGGATGTAGCATATCTCGATTTCAGTAAAGCCTTTGACAAAGTTCCCCATGACATTCTTGCAAAGAAGCTAGTAAAATGTGGGCTGGGCAGGGCTACTGTCAGGTGGATCTGTAACTGGTTGACTGACCGTTCCCAAAGGGTGCTCACCAATGGCTGCTTTTCATCCTGGAGAGAAGTGACTAGCGGGGTGCCACAGGGTTCTGTCCTGGGCCCAGTGCTGTTCAATATTTTCATCAACGACTTGGATGAAGGAATAGAGGGCATGCTCATCAAATTTGCAGATGACACCAAATTGGGAGGGGTTGCTAATACGCCAGAGGACAGGATCAAAATTCAAAATGAGCTGGACAGATTGGAGAGCTGGGCCAAGGCTAACAAAATGAAATTCAACAGAGAGAAGTGTAAGGTCCTACACTTAGGTAGAAAAAATGGAATACAGAAATATAGGATGGGGGACATGTGGCTGGATAGCAGTACGTGTGAAAGGGATCTAGGAGTCTTAATAGACCACAAGCTGAACATGAGTCAGCAATGTGATGCGGCAGCCAAGAAAGCCAACGCAAATCTCGGCTGCATCAATAGGAGTATGGTGTCTAGATCGAGGGAGGTACTGGTACCACTCTACTCTGCTTTGGTTAGACCTCATCTTGAATACTGTGTCCAGTTCTGGGCACCCCAATTCAAGAAGGACATGGTCAAGCTGGAGCAGGTCCAGAGGAGGGCGACGAAAATGGTGAAGGGCCTGGAAGCCAAGCCCTATGAGGATTGACTTGGAGAGCTGGGTATGTTCAGTCTGCAGAAGAGAAGGTTAAGAGGGGACATGATAGCTATGTTTAAATATTTGAAGGGATGCCATGTAGAGGAGGGAGAAGGCTTGTTTTCTGCCGCTTCAGAGACCAGGACAAGGAGCAATGGATTCAAGCTGCAGGAAAGGAGATTCCACCTGAACCTCAGGAAGAACTTCCTGACAGTCAGGGCTGTCCGGCAGTGGAATATGCTGCCTCGGAGTGTGGTGGAGTCTCCTTCTTTGGAGGTTTTTAAGCAGAGGCTGGATGGCCATCTGTCCGGAGTGCTTTGAGGGTGTTCCTGCATGGCAGGGGGTTGGACTGGATGGCCTGTGGGGTCTCTTCCAACTCTACATTTCTATGATTCTATGATTCTATGTTAGAAGCTGTGTGCTTACAAGATTCAAGGAGCTATTTAGTGATAAAAAATGTGTTCAGATGAGCTGGTTATTGCACCATTTTTTAAAATTATAATGAAGCTCAATAATTCAGGTATTTAAAAAACACACACACATGAAAGCTCAAGAAAACTGTGCAAGATATATCATTAACACCAGTCTTGCTCACTATTTGGAAATTCAGGATTTTTATACATCCCCACTCTGTACCAGATAACATGTTTTAATGAAGTCATATATTGTGACAGGACTTGCGGGTGTTCCTCAGGTAGACATTGCTGGTGTTTTAAAATGTTTATACACTGCCTTTACATTACAACGCACAGAAACATATGCTCAGGCTAGCTCACAACACATATAGAAATGAAATGTAAGAAGAGAGCAAACGATACAGTAATTCTGTCAAGAGTAAACAAAAGTAGGGCTGAATACAAATGCTGTCGCTTCCCAACTCCAAACTTCCACGACATTCACAGCTCTGTTCTGGTTATAATTTAAACTGAGTCACATACCACAAACAAGGAAGCTAGATTTTGTGCTTCTGCCATTGCCACCGGTAGGCAGATAACAAACCAGCAGTAGAGAACAGCAATATAGAACCAGCTACCCAAGGCAGTTATAAAGGAGTGAGGTTAATGTACTGATTCAGATAAAGTGTTTTAATCTATATGTGGGACTATATATAACTGGATTTAGCATCACTATTACCACATGTGAATTTTAAGTTTTTCTTGTATTTATTGCATTGTGTTTTATGCTACTTTGTTTTACGTATTTCATATTTTATGTATTTAAGGCAAAATCTGTTATTTTTGCTCATGCTGGTCTACAGCCATAAAATATTAGTAGTAATAGTAGTAGTAGTAGTAGTAATAGTAATAATAATAATAATAATAATAATAACTTTAAACAGATCATTCTCTTCATTTTCTTGGAAGGAATAAAGAAGGCAGTCCTGAGCATATCTAACAATGCTGGGGCAGGGAACTCACACTGGATTCTAGCAGGATGATATGCAAGGTGCTGAAACTATTTTATGGGTAGTATTCAGCCCACTGAGTAGCACTTTAAATGTCATAGTAAAATCTTGGGTACTCTCACTGCCTCACTGAGACTGGAGGCATCACTACTGATATCTGCCCCTCAAAAAGCCTCAGTAAATTTAATGGGATGTACTCTCTGGTAGCTGTCTACAGGAATGGAACCTTAAATCATTTAGACAAATATTTTACAATTCCTACAGAGCATTTCTGTACATTGTTCAGTTACTTAGAACTGAGCAAACAAGAACCACCATGAGTGGGAATTGTGTGGTCTTCCAATTGATACTGCACTGCAACTCTCAGCATTCTACACTATTGGCAATGCTGATTAGAGCTACTGGGAGCTGAAGTCCAATAACATGCCAAGACCCAGAAGATTTTCACCCTGTCCTACACAGTTCAGAGAAGCTTATTTCTGAATAAGTGAAAAGAGGACTACAGCCTTAATCGCATCTGTCTGTTTCACAGAAATTCTTGTCTCTTTACACCCATTTTGAAACCATGAATTTCTTCTCATGCCCCCAGACAAATTGGGAATGCATTCAAATAAACAAAGTTGTTTTTTGTTTTTTTACCAAAAACACCCTTTGTCCCAGCCTGACCCAGAGTGACTACATGCTGGCTTTCAGCAGCTACTGAGCAGCAAGTAGAAGTCATGCCGCAAGAATCAACAAATCTAACATGATGACAACAATGGTTAGTAGTGGTGCAGAGCAATCACTTTGTTCTGATTACAATCAGGGTTTGTAATCAGAACATCAGAGAGGGACTCCAGATTGAAGAATGAAGGAAGACACAACACAATATCACAGATGTAGGTTTTCCTTGAGATATTTTACAAAATTGCTGCAATTTGTAGGGATCTGCAATCTTTCAGGCATTTCTTGTTCTCTCACTCCTGTCTAAGCTCTAAACTCTTCTCTGGATTATTTCTGTAGCCACTTACATGGCAATTGTGTGTATGTGCCTCTGTGCATGAATGTGTGTATACATAAATCCATGTCTTGCACATTTATTACATTTTCCTTTCTTCCTCTAATGGGAAACAAATGATTTACAATCTTTTCTATAGAAACTTTCTCCATTCTCTTAATGAAGGGAAAAGAACACTGTTTCATATATGCATGTGCATGTTTGTTGTCATCCTTGAGCCAGAAATACATATGGACCATGGGGCTGAAAAGGTTATGCAGTTAGAGATGTGAAAAGCTGTCAGGTTCTCATTCTTCTGTACAAAAAAATCTGTTTAAACCTTGTGTTCTTGACATCCTGAATGCGTGTTTTATAAACTTTGGTAAGTTTTTGGTAAGCTTTTTACCTAGTTGTCCTGGCCAAATTCAATATGTACAGCTGTTCTCAGCAGAGAGAAGACCATGGCCATTTCCACACGGGGTAATAAAAACGGTGCAGTGCGTCCTCCATGGAGGACATCTGCACCTTGGAGCAGACTGGGTCCGGACTACTTAGTGTAGATCTGCACCTCAGTCCGCTCTGGAACGACCCCAAGTGGTCTTCCAGCGTACTTTTGAAAGACCTGATTTTTCTGGTCTTTCAAAAGCACGGAGCGCGCTCCTGCGAGCCTGCTCCCTTGTGCAGATTCGCAGGCTCACACCAATGCGAGCCTACGATCTGCTGAGGGTGGGCTTTAGGCTGGCGAGCTTCAGCAGTTGGTCAAGACCCACGACCAACCGGAAGCCACCATTTTGGACGCTGGAGCAGAGCAGATCGATGATCACGCACTGCTCCGGAGCAGCCTGGACCGGACCAGGGAGCCGGAAGATCCAGTAAGTAGTGGCGCTGGTCGATTCCCTCACCCCGTGTGGAAATGGTCCATGTTGTACTTGCTTGCCACAGAGGTATTGGAGTTAAGGAATTCAGCATAACTTATTGAGAGATTGAAACTTCCCTTAAGTATTGATCTAGATGTCATACATGTGTGAGCCATGGTCAAGAAATCAAGTCAGTTGCTACAAGGTCAGAAATGCTGCAAAGAGAAGGGATGAAGAGTGTGTACCAAGAACAGTCCAAAGTAAAGAGCAAGGCAGTATATTAAGACCAACAATCTGAAGAATTTGGCTGCAAACAAACTCATAAACAGTACAGGGACTGGAAACAGATGAAGATTACAGAGATGCAGATGAAGATTACAGAGAAAAGCCAAGTGTAGTAGACTGGTAGTGTTTCAAATACTGATCAGAGCTACTGCCCTGCTCATAATGCTGAAGGCTCCTAGCTCCACCCATCTATCCAACTGCTATTAACTAAGACATTCTCAGAGGTACTGCTCCCCAGGAGACCTTGATTGTAACAACACACCATGTCTCAGGGAGGACAATGTGAGCGAGCCATTTTTGCCTGTACCTCTTTGGGGATTTTGGATTCCTCATCCTGTTTGTACCCAAGGTGTCTTGCCTAACAGAAAAGGACTATGGTTGGTCTTCAGTTCTCTCACTGGTTGGCTGGTAGGTCTTCTCCTTTTCATACTGACAATGTAACACTTATTCCTCACCAGTGGGGGGGGGGGCATGACACAGAACTGGACTTTTTAAGAGTTAAGTACTCAAAGCCCTATGGCTGGATAGATGAATCAAATGTTAAGTTTTAGTTTTCAAAGAGTCTAATCTCTTTACTCTCAAGTTCTTTCCACTATAAATACTAAGAAATTTGTGGATTTTGGAATAATTGTTATAGAAACTAAAGTGAAATTCTCCATCTCTACTATGTATTTCTCCGATAAATGCTAAACAATTGTAAACATTTGTTCCCTGCCAAACTAAATCCCAACAATGTGTCAGTGAAATGTTTTATTTCAGCTGTTTTGGAACAAATTGCACAGCAGTGGTGACTGGACAGGAAGAAAAGTTCAATTCAGAAGAATGAGGAATATACAAAGTCCATCCAATATGAACATAACATGGCATGGGCTTCAATAACTGTATCTTCTTTTTTGTCTCATCACATCTCTCTTGATTTTGTGCCTAAACTAAGAAGATGTAAGACATATGCAGCCACTCTGAAGTTTCCGAAGAGGTCTTACAGGTGGGAGAAAGTCTCTGGCAGCAGGGCATACCCGCAAGCCCATCATTGCACAAAGCCAGGAAGATGGTGGGAGGAAATGAATGACCATCATTCCTAGCCAGACTTCTCCCCACCCTTTTGTTGTTGTTTGGGCATCATGTGGAGGGAAGCTGAGAGATGGTCCTGGAAAGCTAGAGCATCTTCCTGCTTGCCATCCACATGACATAGAGGGGAGCCAGGTAAGGACTGAGGAGGCTACAGCCTTCCAGGATCGTATCCTAGCCCCCTCTCATCTGCCCACCACATGACATGAGAAGAAGACAGGCAAAGATTATGGATCCTTTTTTGACTGCTCCTGGACAACATCTCAGGATCAGTATAAGCTGGGCAAAGATTCATTCCCTATGTGATATCAGGAGGGTAGGAGGAGAGCCAGAAGAAGATCAGAAGGCTATAGGCTTGCCACCTGTGTTCTGATGGCAGAATCATGGCAATGCAGGTGTCACTGTCACACACTGCCTATTGGAAGACAGCTTTTGACTATATTCTTCACCAGGCTCACAGGTAGCAAACAGGTGAGTCTGGAGTGGGGATGAGTCTATTTGAGGACTAGGGGAAAATGAGAAAGGGTGTTGAAGAGGATTCTCCCTATCAGGGTTTTACCTATCAGGTAAAAAGCCTTTACCCCACTCCTTTTTTCCCTTAAGTATTCAAATATTCCTTCCATCTCTAGAAGAAATATCACAGTATGAAGCAGACTACAAATACAGTCAATAACAGCAATACTGTTACAATTAAGAGTGCTGTATAAATTCACCTTGCCACAGCTTAGAAACAAAATCAACATTCTCAAATCCAACAAGTCCCTGAAGAGCTCCTTCCAAAGTGCCTGAATAAATGCCGCTGAACTTTCTCCAGTCCACACAAGCACACAGCAATAAAATTTGTTTTCCTATGGAGATGTTTGATAATTCTGTTTCAATTACCTTTAGAAAATAATTTACCAAAATTTGCAAATTTCTTCTGATTGAAGATGGAAGGAGTTTTGGAGAAATTAAGACTGGTAGAGATGGTAAGGGCTTTAACACTAAAAGTAACAGAAGCAGTTCCTCATCCTCTCACTGCTAGAAGGTGTTAAGCCCTGAGAAGTCTCCCTGCTGCTATCTTTTACCAGTGGAGAAGGGAGAGAGGTAGAGATGATTCAGACAATGCAGAAGTAGCTTCTCTGAGTTCAGTAGTAGGGAAGATATGGGTGTGCACCTGCCTTTTCTTCCTCTCAGAGCTCCAAGTACCTGGATCTTCATGGTCTTCCTACTGTTAAGAAGAGAAGCACTAGTGCTTTCAGGGTGTGGGAGGTTTTCAGATGGAGTGCAAGGACAAGAGATTAGCTCCCTGCATCCCACCCAAAAAGAAATGAGCACATGCATAATCTGTACTTATGAATGTGCTCCTCATCTTTAACATATCATGTAGATATAACATGATCCTCTCCATGCTGGATGCAACTATTGAACTTCATCAGCACATATGGAGAAGGATTTTATTTTTTTCAGATTCTGAAGAATATATTAGAAAAAAATTGGAATGTGGGTGCAAACAATATTGAAAGCCTTCCTCATTCCTCCTTACAACGCATAAATTATTTCATACAAACACCACAAATGACATCTGTAAATGAAGATCTAGAGCAAGCAAGGGCAACTGTGTCACTCCAAATGTTCCTGTAACACTCACAGTCCCTCACCATTGACAATGATGAGTAAAGCTGATGGGAGTTATAGGCAAAAAACATTCAGAGAGCCGTAGTTGCCTACCTCAGTCTACAGGTATTTATGCACCTACTGATGTAACAAACTTTACAAACAATGTAGAAAATGAACATGATACATGCTCTTCTGCAGACTTTAAATTTAATAGCCTTGTGAAAACATATAGTTAAGTACAACCACTTGCGTGTTTTTAAATATGGTTCTCATAAAAATGTTTTTTATCCTCCTGGCATGTCTGAAATTATTCTGGCACAAAGAAAACATATTAGTGCACTATATATAGCAGCTAAAATAGAAGTCCCGGCAGGCCATATAATAATATTTGTAGTCAGTAGATCAGTGGCCTAATAATTCTTTTCTTGCAACCTTTCAGATTTATTCTGTCTAGATGTAGGTAGGCTTTGCTCCAAAGCACATACAGAGCCCTTATGTTAGCAGGAACTTCCCTATTTGAATTCTGTGTCAGAACTGTCTGTGAACAGTGTAACCAAACTGATCATGAATAAAGAAATCAAAGTTCTTCAGATCTCCTTCTAGATCTGAAGCCCATGAATGAGTACAATGTCTACAGAAATAGACTCGATGCCCTTTATTTTGTGTTTATCATTCCCTCACATACTTGAAAAATCTATTTTTGGAATCTTTTACTATTGGGGTGGGTAGATCTGTAACCTCCCTTATGTTTTACTAGGACTTTATCCATATTATGCAGTTATAGCTGTTTGATACCACTTTAACAGCATCAGTTTTATCCTATGCAATCCTGGGATTTTCAGTCTGGTGAGCAGAATTCTCTCCTGTATACTTCAGTGAACTAAAGCACAAGAGTTCTCTAGCAAAGAATTCCACCAAGCTACAAATCTCAAGCTTCTGTAGAATGAAGCCATGACAGGTCTAGTAGTATCAATCAGCTAGAATTGTGTTGTGTAGATTTTAGAACTCCAAGATCCAAAAGCTAGAGCTGGGTACAAATAACCCCAAGTATTTATGATATGGTCATGGATGAGGCTTCTCAGCAACCTTAGAAACCTTAGGGATTTACTTTGAGTAACAGGACTGAGAAAAGGTAACAGTCTTTTCACACAAAAATCAAGGGAACTAATGTGAAGGAAAATGGGGAAAAGAAGAAGGAATGGCTAGATACTCAGGAGGAGAAGCTGGAGTGTTGCCATGACTTTCCTCAGGACCTGCAACTTCAGGTGGTTTCCTCATTCTGGAAAATCTGTGTCAGATATACCACCAGTTCAAAGCACAAGTGCAAAGTATGTCACAGTGTCACTGTCTTTTTTTTTCTTCTTGTTCTCATGCATCAGATTGGTTGCTCCTCTGCTAGTCCAGTCAGTTTCTATACTTGAAATGTACTCCTCCTCTTCTTCCTCCTCTGTCTTCTTTCTTTCTGGCTTTTTCCAAGTTCAGGACTCAAAGCAGCTTACAACAAGTTAAAAAGACATCATTAAAAATTCACAGGATATGAAAGACACATCCCAGCACAACAATTAGCAGGATCCAGCACATTATTTAAGTAAGATAGTCCTTATACAGTCACTCATCAAATGCCTGTTGAAACAGAAAAGTCTATGCTTGTCCACAAAAAGAAAAACAAGGTGACCCAGGAGGATACCATGGTCAATGGTATCAAAAGCTGCTGAGAAGTCCAGCAGAACCATCAGTGACAAGCTCCCCCTGTCTAGCTCCCAGCATAGGTCATCCACTGAGGTGACCAAAGCCATCTCTGACCCATGACCAGGCCTGAAATAGATCTAGATCATCTGTCTCATCCAGAAACCCCTGGAGCTGGGAGGCCACAACATGCTCCAGGACCTTGCCTAAAACTGTGATGTTAGTGACTCAATGATAAATAGCCAGATTGGTGGAATCCAGGGAGGACTTTTGTCAGTAATGGTTTTGTAATGGCCTCCTTTAGGCAAGCTGGAACTCTGCCTTGTTTAACTGAGGCATTGACCAGTCCATCTACTCACTCAGTCAGTCTCTCTCTAGCATTTTTAATAAGCAGGAAGTGCAGGATGTTACCTTGTTCTGCACACAGCAAAATGCTTGACCTCATCTCTCCTATCTCATTAAAGCTGTTCATTCTGTAAAACCTCCTTGGTCACTGCGCAGTGACACAAGCACTCATTTTCACTTTAAGAACTGTTGCTGGGCAAAGACTACCATGACTACTATGGGGCATTTGATTAGGTCAAAAACATGCTATTTCATGATGGTAGATATGGAAATGCTTCTTATGGACCAAGATGGTTTCCTGTGCTTTTGGTACCTTCAAGAGAGAGTGAGTCCTGTTTAAAAAATTGAAATTGAGTGTGTCCTAAATACACATAGAAATCCCTCAGTTGTGTGGGACTCCATGTGATGCCACATGTGATTTCAAAGCTCCCCAATCTGTTCTAAAGCTGTCTTACTTGATATCTACAAACCCATGATCTATAATGATATTTTTCATGATATGCATAAAAAATTACTGGCTGATCCATTCTTTTTTTTAAAAAAATGAGTTCATAGTTCATGGTATTGCTTTATATAAATGGTATTTCTGAAAAAAGAAGCCCTGCTGGTTTAATTACAATTTATTTTGCCAATTGGAGAGTTACAGATTTTGTTGTGCTCAGTTCTTGTAAAACTGAGGAACATTTATTACTCTACATTACACTTAAAACTATTTCTATGGAGTTCAAGCAGGAAAAAGATGCACAATTGCCTATTTAACCTGAGACCTTTTTTGCTTGGGTCTGCCTCCTCCTTTTTCAATTTTCCGTGAAAGAACTAAACCAGGAGTACAGGAAGTTCTCATGCTGGCATGTTCTAAATGTGAGTCATCAAGGAATGCAGGAATTACAAGCTCAGCAAAAACTGCAAGGACTGGAGGAACTGAAGATTTTATAGGTAGCAAAACAACTCAAAATGGCTGGGAGTGGGAGCTGGTGAGCAGATTAAAAATGAACTTTTTTTTTAAGAAGTGAGATGTCCAATTAAAAGACTGGATCAATCAGTCAAAGACCCCCAAAGGAAAAATCCAACTTAGGGCTGTTCCACATGACACTGATATAGTGCTATTATTCCACATTCAACATCCTATGGAATCCTAGGGTTTGCAGTTTAGCGAGGGACATTTAGAATTCTCAGCCAGAGAGCTATTTGGTCTCAGTAAACTACATACCTCAGAATTCCACATGATGTTGAAAGTGGAACAATAGCACTATAACAGTATGGTGCAGAAAGGCCCTTAAATACCAAAGACTCTTCTGATTTTTTTTAAGCACCACATATTTGCCTGCCTGTGGAAGGAGAACAGGGAGGAGGTGAATTTCATGCAGAAGTGAGCTTCACAACCTGGTAGCAGCCACCTGATGAGAAGAATCCTTCACATTTCAGATCTTATTCTGTACAAAATTTGCATGTGGTTGTTTATCACAAACAAAAAAGCATCTTCTGCATCAATTCCTGTGTGGAAAATACTGGGGTTTTTTTGTACAGAAAATCCTGTAAAGGAGGATTTGTTTTGTGTAAAACTAACAGGTGGCTGATTTCCATTGAAAACTTCCTTTTTTGCACAGAAAACACCATTTTCTGTGCCTTCAAATATTATTTTCCATGCAGAAAATGTTATTTCCTGTACAGAAAATGTTTTCTGTGCAAAACAACCACATGTGAATTTTGCACAGAATAAGTATGGGCTTACAAATAGCGCTCAAAAACTAGTTTTCAAAGACTTCCTTGCAATGGGAAGAAAATTGCTGAAATTACTCATTGCTACCTTCAAGAAGAAATTTAGTGAGGAGTTACACCCCTACCTAGGAAATATGGCCTAGCTGAGATTTTTTTTTCCATTGAAGGCGAAGGACACACATGTGCAGAAGGTGATCCTTTGGTTTGTACAGGAGATAAGAGAGATACCAACTATTCACCATTTTCACTATGGCTGGAATACTGCTAGTGTGAGATATGCACATATAGGTGTGTGAGTCTTTTTTTAAATAGGGATCAAGAAGTTATTCTCTTGCCTCTTCCATCCCATCCACCCTCTCCAATTGCAATCTGTGTGGTTGTAGTTATATTGAAGGGGAATTGAGAGAGAGGGATGTGATAGGCAGCAAGGGTCCTCTCTTACTCCTTGCATGTTGTATCTCCCTCCCTCTCTCAGATTACTACCATCCCCTTACCACTACGTACTCACTTCTATCCCTCTCTGTCCCCTGCCCCATAGATATATGATGGTTATAGTAGCACCACATAGGCCATGTCTGCTGTCTGAGGTGAGGAATGACGTGGAGTTGGGCATGTGGAGGAATTACATTCAGCACCTGGCTAATAGGATTTTGGCCCACATTTCCATGGTAGATAGACCCTTAGAGGTAACTTTTACACATGCAGTGATGCTTAATCTCTCTGGTAGGAGCAGAAAAGAAGAGTGAACTCATAACTGGAAACTTTCATTTAGCTCTAAAGCATTGTAGTAAAACATTTAGAGAAAGGAAAAATCAGTATTTGCATTTAAGAAAATATTAACAGAATAGAATAGTGTAGAATATATTTATGTATTTATTTACTTACTTACTTACTTACTTACTTACTTACTTTCCCACCATAGCAGATGAAAATGAGATGACAAGATTTATTCAAAAATAGTTTGAATTGTTCAGATTACAACCTCCTTCTTGGAGGTTCAAATCAGGCCATACAGCCCTTAAAAAATGTACCTCTGGTCCTCCTCCTCTTCCTTCACCAGCAGGAGCCGGGCCAGCTAAGGATTGCTCACAGCCCAATTTCTCAGGACCACAAACACTCTTTCAATGCTGCCCACACCCAAGGAAAGAGATGGATGACAGAGAAGAAGTATAGGGCCACCATGCTGACCTATCTCGCTTCCCTTTCCTTTCTCTGATCTGATTTGGACCCTGTGTGTCCGCCTTCCCCACCATGCCCCAGCCCCTTTCCCATAGATACACACACACACCTTTTGATATGTGCAGTTTTCCATATTGGCAGGGGTCCTGCACCTCTAACCTTAACAAATGTGGACGGTCAACTGTAGCAAGTTTAGATTGATGTAATTATACACACATATACACACATCACTATTAGTTGCAGGAGGGGGTCAAATATACAGTGGTTGGGGAGCATGGCCAAATCCCATGTCATTGTGTAGTAGATATCACTTAACAGACCGGATAATGAGCCCCCCATGTTTGGTGAATGCAAGGATGAGATATTGTGTGATATTGTGTGAATACCTTAGAGCTCTGGGGAACATTTCTGAAACTCCAGAACTTCTCTTGAACATAGAAGTGGTCAGAAGGTCATTTTCAGTTTGAAGAAAACCCCCACCACTTCCTTGTAGAACAGCATGTGGCAAAACTTTCTCCAAAAGAGAATATCTGCTCTTGGAGGTGTCCAGGATCAGTTATTTTCATTTTTGACCATGGCCAAGAAGAGCCCAGGGCTACACTAATAGATTTTTGGTCCTTGTGGCCATAGGCCAAGTAATTCCCAGCACTGACTTAGCAGGTAAGGAAGATTGGTGCATTTTGCCACCAATTCTACATGAATCATTCAATAGAGCTCACTTTCAGGTTTTGTTCATCAGGGAATGTTTAAAGAGGTTCTGATTTCCTCTGAGTGTTTCTTCTGATATCTGCAAAACACACTGTACAAAGTCATTGCACCCTTCAAGGTTAATATTCCACACTGCTGCTTGGATATGGAGAATATTCACTAAAGTTTCTCTTTAGCACTGAGGCATCTTGTTGACAGATTGACAACTCCAGCAATGGTGAGCACTGTCCCCCTTCCTATTTCCCTACAATTTGTCAATATGCCCCTGGACAAAACTAAAGTCCTCTTCTTTTGTTAAGTGAAGCACATGTACACAACAATTACAGAAGGAAAGGATTATTGGCAGAAAGGATACAAATGCTTACTTTTAAAAAAAAAATCTATACAACAAGGCAGCAGCCACCATAATTTGTGCACTTTACACAAAAGTTTGCCTCAGAAATACAATAACTTCTTCCACATTTCTATAAATCTCCAGCTGTCTTTCCCAATGGGAGGGTTCAGGGTTTTTTTTAAATTATCTCTGGTGAGAAGAAGATAACTAGAGATTTAAATTCATATAGTACATGTCTGCATAAGTGAAAAGCAATAGTAGCCATATTGGTTACCAAAGCTCAGTGCTATTCTGTGCCCTTTGAGTTAGCCGTGGAAACATGGAGAGCTAATAGGGGAGCTTGGACTTGGGGATGTTGTTTACAAGGTTATACTTTTCAACACTTTTAGGTGCTGCATCCTGATTTTAGCAAGTTCCCCACATTGCTGTTTCTAATGGTGGCAGGCTACAAAGTCTGGCAATATTTTGGGGGTGACAGCTGCCAGGATCCTCCAGCCAGAAAGGTGAATGCTCATATTGGTTGGGGGACACTAGAGTTTAGGGGTATGTGATTTTTTTTATATATCTTCCTAAGAAAATCTTTCACATTCATATGGTTTGCTAATATGCAGAAACAATGTTATGGAAAATGCTGTCCCACCAGATACAGATAGGGGGAGAAAAACATGAATAGAAATTAAATTGGAATCCTTGGGACCTTGAATTTTCTTTGTTGCCTTTATAATAAGATCTCAGTTACAGCAGAAATAAACACTACTATTGTTCTTCCTTCTTTCTGTCTGGCCTTGAATGCTAGAGGAGAATGTGGAAAGACACACACACACACACAAGTTCATTTGAGTTAAATTACCGCACCTTGAAAGGAATTGAAACAGACTTGAATCCAAACTAAATTAAATAGAGGGGAAACAATACTATCCCAAATGCTTGTGTTTAACCTCCTAGTATACTTAGTTTCTATGTGTTATTTTTCATATGGTTTTAAAAGTCCACTTTCAGTTGCTAACCGAAACAAGAACAGGCTCATTCAACTCCTATTATTCCTACTGAATGAGTAGGTCTACTCTATAGCAACTGGACTGATGCCTAAGGCCATTTCTGCACTGGACTGTTAGAGCACTATTATTCCACTTTCAACATCCTCTGGAATCCTGGGCCTCTAGCCCCTCCCAAAACTGCAAACCCCAGGATTCCATAGGATGTTGAAAGTGAAATAATCGCGCTATAAAAGTGTAGTGTGGAAATGGCCCCTGCCCCACCCCCATGATGGCAGCATACATGTTGGCCATGGCCTCTAGCTCTTTGTGATGGACCCTCATCTTCCATATGCATAGTGTTTCCTGTATAGGACCAAGAACTCTAACTGACCAGGAATTAAAAGACTTTGGCATTGAGAAAGCAGCCTTCTTCAGACTGAGTCAAACGTATACTGGCAAGAGCTAAGGATGTGAGCAAAAATAGAGTGCCTTACATGTGCCAGTGTGGAGATTAATAACCCAGTGAAAGTGTTTCAGTCTGAATTTTGAGTGCAGACATTAGGTATGTTGAAAAAGCTGTTGAAAAATATTCTGGTATACTTTTCAGTGGATATTCTGACTGTTGTAGGGGGGATTAAATATTATTTTTATTTTTTTCAACTTAACTAAATTAAAGTGAATAAATGTCGGGTCCATTCTTCTTCCATATGACTACTTTAGACTTTGGTCTTAATGAAGTAGAATAAATTGTGATTACATCAATGAGCCATCTGTGCAGAGTGTCAGATGATTCCTAGAGCAATGTTTTCTGCATAGTATTCTTTAGTATATTCGTTTTATATTCTGTAACTGATATTCCTGGTCAAGTAAGCCATTTACTGACAGAAACATGAACAGATCATGACTTAATCAACTGAGACATGAACTTTCCTACCATATTTCATCTAGAAGTTGTTCTAGAGAAGGATAGGACTTTTATGAACTGAATGTAATTATTAGAACCTCTAATCCAAAGGCTAGACAGGAGTGTGCAATATTCAATGACCTAAATACTTTACATGTGAGAAGAAAGCATATTTCTGTCAGAAGGTGGTGTTCTTAAAAATTACTGGCACACAGCAAAAATTCCAAGGTGTCAATGAAGAGCCAAACCACATCACTGCTACTGCAAAACTATATGGTATTTTTTCAAAAAATTAACACAGTAAGACTTCGGCACCATGTCTCTTTCCCCTGCAATCACACATCAAAGTGCATTAAAACAAACAAAACAAAACAAAGCCGTGACATGATTTTAGCCTTTCTTAATTTCCTACTCATCAAAATCATGGTGCATTGTAGGGATTAAACATAGTAATTATTGGGCAAAAAAAATTTGGTTAGCCTTTGGCTAAGACTTGTGTGTTATATATTGCAAAGTTAACTACGGCTGGTTTTGAATTAGAATGTTCTTAAGCACAATTACACGGAAGTGAACTTACTGACTGTGCAACAGAAGCTTTCATATATTTCATAGCCCTTTCCCCAACCTCCAAGGATGTTAAATTTCCTTTCAGTACATAAAATGTGCTATATTTTAGTGGAGGGAAAAGACAAATAATAAAATTATCTTCATCAGTCTTTTCAGTCTGCTGAACAAACATAAAAAGGACTTTGTTGGTTTCAACATCCTGGTAACAGTGCTCTAGTTAGCCTTGGAGATCTTTTTACACATTGAGGACAAAGATGACCATTGTAAATTGTCCATTTTCTTAAAATGCCATTTGAGATAGGCAAGCTATAATTGAACAAATATGGATCTGAATTTTTTCTTTCTCTCTTAAAAAAAGTCTGATAAGGAAAAGATGACAAAGGCTTGTTTTGTCAAGATGAACTTGCGTTTTCTGGAAAAAAAATGGTGCACAAGATATTTTAGCATGCCCCCATGTCCTCTTCAATTCTGTGACCTTCTGCTCCATTTTCACCCTCTGTTAGAGATTTCTTCCCTGACCTTTAACCATTTCATTCTAACAAGCTGATCAAGGACATCATTAATGCTCACCAAAAACTTCCAATGAGTCTCTGCTCACAAAAGCAACCCTATCTCTCTACCCTTGAGGAAAACAGACATATGTTCTAAGCCCCCTGTATTAGCCATATACAATTTACTTCAGAATCCTACTAGTCAAGAAGACTTTCTGAAAAACTAACTTCCTTTCACAATCTAAATAAGCTGGCAATGGAAGAATTTATGTTTCTGAACAATGATATCCATTTGTGTAATTTAAATACAAACCCACTAATGTAATGTAGGCCTGAAAATGAGGATATCTGACTGTTGTTATCTGGAACACATAAAAAAAAATCAGTCCTACATGAATTTAGTCAGGAGAATGCCCACTGAAAAACATTATTTGATCCATAGTGTGTAGCAACAGTTCAGCCCTAAGAAATACTCATGCCCCTAATTATATGTTTTCAACGTTTATATTTTTGCCTAGTGAATAGGGTCAGAAAGGTTTCATTGTGGTCATCTTCTATGAATCATAGTGTTAGAGAAATTGGTAAAAGTCCCACAAACACAATCTCCAATAAAATGCAACCCCACAATCTTAACATTGGTCTGGCAGCTGGCCCAGTTACACACCAAGCACCAGGACAACAGTGACCATCACCAAGGAACTCCCAGCTTAAAGCCACCATACTGAGTCATGGTGAAATATTTGTGTAGTATATGTCTGTAAATGAAAGAAGGAGAACAGCTAATACTCAACTGGCCATGGTAGCCTGAGGATTTTAACACTGTTACTCATGCAACACATAATTAAAACATGGAATTCACCGTTACATGCAACCTGAACAGTTTTACTGGAGATTAGAGAAATTCATGGAGGTTAAGGACATTTCCACCCTACACTGTTATAGTGCTATTATTCCACTTTCAACATCCTATGGAATCCTGGGGTTTGTAGTTTAAGGACGGGCTTTTAGAATTCTAAGCCAGAAAGCTCTTTGGCCTTAGTAAACTACAAACCCCAGAATTCCACAAGACGTTGAAAGTGGAATAATAGCAATATAACATTGTAGAACGGAAATGGTCAAAGGCTCTCAATGGCTACTAGTCATGACAGTTATATATTACTTCCAGTAGCAAAGATATCAGTGGCTAAATAAAGGCATTAGAAGGTACTGGATCTTGAAGGCATTAGATCCCATCAGATCTTGGAAGCTAAGCTGGATCAGTCTGATCAGTCCATGGATGGGGCATACCAGGTACCAAAAGCTCCTTTTCAGAAGAAGGCAATGACAAACTAGTTCTGAATAGTGCTTGTCTAAGAAAATCCTAAAAAATTCATAGTGTTGTGACTTGGCCACATACACATAGCTTCTGGGAATCCCATAAACATCTAGTTAGCCACCATGAAAACAGAATGCTGGAATATAGGTCTGATCCAGTAGGTTCTTCTTCTGTTCAGGCCAACATTGGGAATTTTCTTCTGCTTTTAATATTCTGCTGTAAGGGCTTTCTCACCACTCCTTTTATCTGTTGACAGTGTTACTATTCACCCTGCTGAGCAGGCATGTAGCCATGGCTTTATCTTTCAAACCTCTTCCTTGTATTCAATCTTTTGCCTAGTCATACCACTTCACACTTAACGACACTGAAGAAATATAGCAATTCTTTTCTTCCCTATCAATTCATGCTGTATAGCATTTATTTTAAAAGGATAAATAAGTAAGTGAGTGAGTGAGTGAGTGAGTGAGTGAGTGAGTGAGTGAGTGTATGGAAGGAGCAGCCCTCTGGGGTTCCTCATGGGGATTGCCGTCTTACTTTTCCCCTGATAGATTCCTATCTCTGCTTTATACTATATGTTCTGACACAAAAATCATACTGTAATCATACTACATGGCATTGTATAAACAGGAAAACAAAATTCTTTCACAATTCTTTCTTGCACATGTCTGTGGTTGCAGACAACTTTCATTTGTAAAATTTGCATTTCCTTTAGGATTGTTCTAAGCATTTCTCCTGATTAGGATTGCCAGTGAGTGGGCAGAAGCCATTATAAATTATTGCAGCCAGATAGTCCAGAAGGGAGCTTGGAGTCCAACCCTGCTGCATATGTTTTTAATCTTTCTTGACAGTACCATTATTTGCCAATTGTTTTTTATTTCCATGGTAAAATTGTTAAATTTCAAAGTAATTAGTAATGATATACAAAATTTAAAATTCCATGTATAGTGTTTTAGGTCCCCACTTCTGTCACAGGCTCACTTGGTGAGGACATGTAACAGGGCCTTTTCAGTGGCTTCCCTCACTCTCTGGAATTCCTATCCATGGGGGCTAGAATGGCCTCCTCCTTGCTTTCTTTTCACCAGCAGACAAACACCTTTTTTTAACCAAGCTTTTAATATGTAATCCCTCACAGGAAGGCTTTTTATTTAGCTGTGAATTTTATTTATTTTTAACTTTAATATTTTATACTGTTTTAAAGGTGATATTTTAATTTTTTTAAAATCAAATTGTCAGATTTTAACTGAATTCTTTTGTCTCACTCCGGGAGAAAGTTGGCATATAAATGCAATTCAATTCAATTCAATGAGTGAATGAAAGCTCGTCTGCCAGAGGGTCAAAACTGCTGCTGGGTGGGCCAGAAAGGCATCTGGACAACTCAGAAGTCACTCTCACAGCCACCAAGTGAAGTTCCCTCTTGTGTGAACAAAGGAGAAAATTGCTTCTATCTCCAGCTGAACCAGGTCTAGGCTGTTCCTGAATATGGGAGCATAGTCAGATGTTGCTGTGATCCCCCTGCTCTCCTTCTAGCACAAGTAGCCATGGGGGTGGTCAATGATTTTATGGTAGGACAGGTCAGGGACTTTGACTGGTGCAGAAGGAGGATGGGAGAACCAATGTCTTGTTGGAATATACAAGTGACAAGTGACTAAAATTGGACATACTTGAGTGCAGCATTAACTTACACCTATGTATGCCATTGACAGGATGCCAACCATAGTATCCTGGAAGGTGGTATGGCTGACTAGTTGGAATTCTGAACAAGGGCACTCTACCAGTCTTCATTGTGTCACATATCCCATCTCTGACCATATGATAATCTAATAAGCCTAAATGAGTTGAACAATTCATATATTCTATCGTATGCGTCAAGGCCACAAGAAACTTTCTAAGTGTAACCCTATTGTCAGAAGATACAGCATAACAGCATGACATATCACTGGGTTTTTCACACCTTGGTGTCTCAAAAGAACAGGAAATATACTTAGCTGTTCATCTTGATGTAGGAAGTGAAGTTTGACTGTTAATATTCAACAGTGATACCAGTGTGTGTTTAAAAATATTTCCTGTGAGGAAGCATAACTGCTGGAACACAGATGCAATTATTATTAAGCGTGATGATAACATGACAGCAATGTGATAAGCCACTCTGTGTAGTTGAACTGGGCTCCAAAACTGAGTTAAAATGTCATATGACTGTAGTTAGAGGCATAAAGATCTGTGATGATTCTGTTAAGATGTTATATCCAGCTAGCCAGATTCTTTTCAATCATTCTCCCCTCTCCATCAGCCACTACATGGCAACAGAGAGAGATAGTTACAAGAAGAAAGTGACTTCTCTTGTGGGGAGGTTTTTGTAGTTCTAACATGGCTCAACTTTACAATATATTTCCCAGTGCCAGATGTTGTCCATATTACAACCACCACCTATAGTTGAAGTATGGCAGGAAAATGGAATAGCTGTTGTAAGCATGGAAAAACATAAGCAGAAATTTAAATATAGTGGAATCCTCCTCAAGGCTGGGGATGAACATCTATTTACATTCCTGAATGGCTACAAGCACAGAAATTGCCTCTCAAGATCAATTCAAGGATTACAGTCTGCACTCTCAAGATTCATTTAAGGATTACCGCAACAATTGAACTGAAGAGCCTGAAAGCATTCTCCATTTCGGTGAATGTCCCAAATCTTGGATCAGGAGACTGTCCCAAAGAAAGAATGCTTTTGATTGAGTAAGTCCCCATATCTGCTGCCAGATTCTAAGGAAATTTTGACAGCAATTCCACAATGAATTTGGAAATGAAGGTTTGATCTAGATTCAAATTTCAGGAAACAGCTTTAGGGTAATAAATTGGTCATGGGAAAAACATTAATTGGCTATTTCAAACAACAATGACAACACCACTGTTTGCTATTGTTCATTTTCCTTTTTCTGCCTTCCATCTCATTGTGGCCAGGCTTTCTGATTCTTCCTTGAGTGATCCCAGTCAATCAGGAATTATGGAATGAGTGTAATCAAAATTGTGGCCCTATTTATCCTCACGTACTAAAAAAGAAAGTGCGTTTTTGTTGTTGTTGTTGTTTACTTCAAGATGACAAGATTTATTTTCATCGGTCAACTAGGATGGCCTATAGCTATAAACAATAAAGGAACATACATATCATCAGCCTCAGAGAGAATTTGCCCATACGCTTATTTCTGTAATTGCTCATTTCTGTAAATGTGTGCAATTTAAAATTAGAGTAACTGCAGCCTTATTGAATGGACTATTAAAAAGCAGAAGCATTGGAATGTGCTCTTCCCCTCTTTGTAAGTATTCAGTCTTTTGCTTGCTTTGAGTGAGTACAAAGGTAAAAGATGATAGCGATATTTTTTACTTTTTCTTTCTTTTTAGTGTGCAAAGGGGGAAAATAAATCACTCAAGCTGCCAGTGAAAGTCCTCTATAGGTTTGCTCATTGTGTTGGGATAAAATGAACTGATCATAAATGAAACTTGGTGAAATTTCCTTACCTCTCTAAATGAAACAACACACAGCTGATGAGAATTCACCACATAATAATGTTAGGCCATTTCCACATGACGAAGCTCTTCCGCATCATCTTGCTGCAGTCCAGGAGGGAGCGCGTCAGCAACACTCCTCTCTGCACTTGCTCGGTCCATGCAGAAGAGAACACAATGGCACCACGTCTTCCTTCCACAGTGCAGCCGGGCTTTTTCTATTGCTGTGCTACAGAAGGAAGCGTCGCCAATGCACTTCCGCATCTTCCACATGGCCAGAAGTGACGGGAGTGCCGCGTGATCACAGGCACAAAACGGATTTTTTCCATTTTGCAAAAACTGTGCAAGTGTGATGCTCTGCGACAGGATGGCAGCGGGACGGCAACAACGTCATGCGGAAGCGCGACCTGCTAACCACTGCCATCCTGTGGCAAAAACGCAACAGCGACATCGTGCGGAAAGGGCCTTACTCTAAGCAAATGAAAATTACCAGGAGTGAAGATAATGCTTCTTGCACTGGTCACATGACTAATTCTGTCTTTCAATACAGTCTTTTAATGGTCACTTAAAGAAAGTACATTTTGACACTACTGAAATTTTAACAGTGTTTCCTTATTGGTTCAGTCTTTCTAGGTGATATATTGCTTCTACCAGCTTTATGTTCTTTGTTGCCTGAAATCTACTCTTTATTGTCTCAGGATACTTAGTCATGCTATGGGCCCTTCCAGATCACATTAATAACTTCACCGACTAGGAAATGCAAATGAATCAAAACTGCCATGTGAAATGTTTGTCTTTGTTATTCTCATGAGCACATCCAAATCACACTTTTATCAATGCCTTAAAATAGTCAATCTCCGTCACTGAATCCTGTGTGATTGTTTTAGGACCTTGAGCTGAGCTGAATATATGACCCAGGTCTATTTTTCCCAAAGACTGAAGGTGTCATTAACATCATGTAATATAATTTGGCTTGCTGCTATTATCATGGATCTCAGCAAATACAGCATGGCTAACCCATTCTTTTGGCTTGTTTGTATTACTTGAAATGTGTGGGCAGTTTAGAATGTCACAGGATTTACATGTTTCTGGCACTACTGATAAAGAATTGTGTTGTATGAATGTACAGTTGTTGAGATGGAATTGGGAAGCATTAAAAATGAATGTGGCATTCAAAAGTGGAATGTATAAGGTGAAAGGCTTATAAGTTCAGTCCAAAAGTTTTCATATAAAGCTACATGTTCCAAAGACAGAAAGCACTATTTGGCGATGAAAACTATGTAGTAAGAAGGAGGAGAACGATGAATGAATTCTAATGTTACACATTTACTTTAGCAGTTGTCCTGTTTCATGCAGCATAGCTACTTTTGCCCAAGGTGCTTTACTATATATGTTTTCATTGGCTATGTAGAATAGCTAAGGAACTATTTATTACAAAAGATTTGATACTCAGAGAACCATTTATTATGAATCCATTTTTTATCTTTTAAATTGATGGTATGGACCTCTTTGGGCTAAATGTGTATATGTTTAAGCTTCACTAATAGCAGCTGCAGGGAAGCAGATTAAAAGTCATGAGTGATTTAAGTTGTTCTGAATTAAATGCCGGATATAGCAAAGACTTTGTTATCCTTAGAGTCTGGGCTTAGACGAAAGTAGTATCCCACCCCCGCCTACAAATATGAAAGAATGTTGCCTGCTTAGAGCTCGTGTACATTATTCCATGTCACTTTAATCACTTGAAGACTTGCAAGCAAATGTGTGACAAGCATTAAGGTATTTGAATTGTAATGGCTATACTTATTAAGAAGTTGCATGTTATCTGGGCTCACTCCCATAAGTTCTGTAAAGTAATATATTGCCAAAGATTACCAGTCTGGTTAGCTAAGAAAAGTGAACCATTACTTGATGGATAACCAGTACCTTGTGGCTACTCAGTCCAGGAATTCCTAAAGGATTTGTTGTATGCAGGATCCTGGAAAGGTTGGTAATACGACTAATGTGTTCAGATATGATCCTTCTCAGGATCCTACATACAATATGTCATTCAGGAATTTCTGGACTGATTAGCCAGGAAGTACTGGTTATCCACAAAGTGAACCAACCTTTTTGGCTTGCAGTTTCTTTCTGAGAATTCAAGGTACTGGCTTAACCTATATAGCTTTTGATGGGTTGGAGCCAGAAGATTTGAAAGACCACCTTCTCTTATATGATCCAGAATGTGTTATCTTCAGCAGAAGCTCTGTTGTAAGCCCCACCTCAAGCGATTAGGCTGTTGAGCAGAGCTTCTCTGTAGCAGCAGTTTGTTTGTGAAACTCTTCTCCAAGGGAGGTCAGGCCAATTTCACTCTTGCTGAGCTTCCAGAAGGTAGTCCAAACTATGTTGTGCCTGGGCTCTGGTTTTAAAAACTGGCTTTGAAAGTTATTTTTAAAGGAGGCTAGGTTGTCCCCCTCCCTTCTCTCCTTCTTCCAGTTGGCTTTTGGTAATCAACTGAGGGCTGTAGAAAGGTTTTAATGGAGATGCTGGTATCATAATTATGTGCTGTTTTTGTATGTGTGCTGTTTTTCATAGGATAGTTTATTTAATTATTTTTAAACTTTGTAAAATTAATAATTGTTTTTGTTGCAGCTTGTTTTTAATCTGTCCTGTGACAGATCCTACATTGGAAGAGAGGTACGATATAAAATGAAAAAAAAATTAAACTGTTATCAAACATAGTATAATAATATAATATAAATATATTATTGTATTATGCTCTGTAGCACAAGCTGGATAGAAATGCTATTTATTTATTTATTTATTTATTTATTTATTTATTTATTTACATTCCACCTTTCTCCCACCACAGGATTAAAGATGACTTACAACAAGTTAAACCAATGAATACTTTGAACAGGGAAAAAAATTATCAATAAAGATGCTGGAAGAAGAATACAACTGAAATGGGAGGCAACCAAACATCCTAGAGCAGTGAGTTCTATATCCTGGGTGCCAAAGCAGTAAACATCCCCAGATAAGACAAAGGGGCATGTACACTGTGAGAAAGATTATTATCATTCTGATTTAAAAGACTGGAACTGGACTTTCTTCAGGCATGAACTTAAAATAAATACTTTGTTTACTTTAAATACTTGTTTGCTTTAAGTATTCATTTCTTTAAATGATGGCTTTTCTTTTTCATATTTTGTAATGATCCCAACCATAGTCTTGCATCATATCCAATGTACACTGGTTCATCCAAAAATATTTGGTTTTCTCCAACTGTTTCAAGCATTATGATGACACTGGAATATTATTCATAATCCTAGAGTCTGGAATATTTTAGAGTCATAAAATAAAAGAGGGAAAAAATCTAGCTTTAAATGTATTTCATTGACATAGCTCATGGTTTCTTTTAAAACGAACAATAGCTTGACCTCAGAGAATCTCTTTTTCTGTCTGTCTTCAAATGATAAGACAGCAGCTGTTTTACTTCTTTCTCTCCATTTAGAAACATAGATGAAAAATGAACTATTTCATAGATTCATCATTTTACTTGATACTTTATACCACCATACAAAACCAAACCAGATCCAATCAAAAAGGACCAGGCAAGATGGCTGTCTGGATCTCCTAAAGGCCACTTTGGGGCTTGGAAAGTTACCTTAAAAAAAAAGGACTACAACAGCACTCTGAAATTATCTGTAGTTGAGGAGTGGTCAGTTTTGAGTTGCTTACATTTATTTGGTTTATTTGATTTCTGATTTTCTCTCACAAATAGAACCCAAGGTGGCATATCTTAAATAGTACAAATGCATAAATGTAAAAAAAAATTTTAATGTTCAGGGGTAGTTTAAACATATTTTAGTAAAATGATGTTGAGTATCTAACTCTTGAAGTTGTTAAAGGCATAGGAGCCCTAGGAGATGGTAAGATGACAAAGAAATAGATCCATAGACTGCATTCTTGCAATGAATATATGAAACTGCAGCTTTTTGATAGCTGTTAATACAGTAAATTTGAAAGGAATTAAATTTGAGTAGGAAGTGTGTATTTATGAGAGTGAGCGTGTGTATGTACATGTGGGTTAACCATTTCACAAACTACCAAATGATTTGCAAATAGAGCATATAATTCTTTTGCTCTCACCTACCACCATGAGTGTGAATAGAGGGAGGTCACATGGCCCTGCAGGGCAAATTTGAGGAAAGGTTAGGGGTCATTTCAGCTCATATGAGTTGCAGAGCTCTGCAGACTACACCTATTAGTCCATAATAGCATCACGTGTTCACAGAGGGGTAACATGGCACTGCTGGGCCATTCCAGGGAAGGGGCAAAATGACTCCTTCACATGGGCTGTAATGCTCTGAAACCTTCATCTATGAGTACACAGTGGCATCTCATATTTGTAGAGCATCAGATAATCCCACTTGGATGTCCTGCCTTAAGGCGGAACCTCTGCTGTAATGGGCCATCCAGCTTATGTGGGAGCTCTCAGACACCAAGACAAGATTTAGGAGCTTGATGGGAGGAATGCTGTTTAAATATTAATATCACTGGAATGTGATCACAGGTTCCAAACACGAGTGAAGCTGGAGAGTTTGCTAGTAAATCAAGCATTGTATTATAATTTGCTCCATGATGTGCTATTTTAAAAAGACATAGACATAAGAAATATTTTATTCATTCATGTTTTATCACATCTTTTAGACACACTTGATACTAAAAACAATATTGGCCTGTCTTGTGGATGATGGATTCAAGGAGTACCACCTATAGTTTCTACTATAATGGCTTTCTGTACCACTAACAACAGTTTCATTCTGGGCCATCTAGCTGGGTTGGTCTAATAAAGCATAGTGTGACAATAGCATTGCACTTTCCTGGTTAATCGATCTGAGAAGATAATACCAAGTGGACTTTTGTTACATACAGTGACTTTTTGTGGTACCCCAGTGTTCCATATTGGCTGCCATGCTCCTTAACATCAATATGAGGTCACTGGAGAGTCATGTAAATGTTTGGGTTAAAACAAAATGTACAGTTGTATGCCATCCAATATATGGTGATGGTGATGGTATATTCCTGCATGGCTGGGGATTGGACTCGGTGGCCCTTGGTCTCTTCCAGCTCTGCGATTCTATAATTCTATATCATCCAATATTCATGCCATCCAATTGGTATTCCACATACTAATGTGTGAATGACATGCAATTCTGTCTCTCTTTTCTACCTATGAATCCCAAACAGACTGTCGAAACTCTGAAGAAGTGTGCAGAGGAACCCAAAACTGTGAGATGAAACACAATTTCAGATGGGGCTATACTTGTCATTATACTCTTCCAGTTATGGAATACACTTGAATTTTTTGCTGTCTTTGGAAATGCCAGTATCATTGGTGTCAAGATATGCCACTATCTAGAGCGATCAGATCTGGTTTCAGTTACTTGTGCAGCAGTCACATCAAGGCTTGATTACTGCATGTGGGGTTGCCTTGGAAGATCAGTTAGATACTTCCATTTATGCAAAATGTAGTTTTTTGAATTTTGTTGGGGGACACAAAGTCAGAATACTAGTTTATACCAGGTACACAAGCTATTTTGGTGCATTTCTCTCCCATTTCAAAGTGTTGATATTAACCTCTAAACACATAAAAAATTTGGATCCAGATTAACTAAAGAATAATTTTTCTCTATGATTCTATCCATTCCCAAGTCATTAAGACTTAAAAAGAAAAACAAAAGCTTCAGCAAATGGTAGCTTGCTTTGGATATCCAGATTCTTAAATGAATTGTTTCTGCATAGGTGCTTTGAAAACATGGTTTCATAAACAATGAAACATATCCTACCCAATTCAGCACAGTAGACATAGATCAAAACATACATATCCCAGAGCTGGATAAACATTTATCCAGATCAGCATCATGGTAGTCACATGACCCCACTGAAGAGGCAAGATATACCATTGATATTAATAGGAATATGCATCTTTTTCCAGTATTACTTATTGTAATGTGCAACTAGTTTCATACAACCTGACTTGGATTGATGCCTCTTACTTAAAGTTTATCATTGAGAACATTTCCATTAATTCAAAATCCCACATTATTCTTGGCCTCATGTACTTTCTAGATCCCAAATATATATTTGCTTTTGTCAAGAGACTTGAGGGCTGGAAAAAATCAAGACCTAAACATTTCTATAACCAAAAAAACAATCTATATGATTACATGTTTAGTTGGTACTCATTTAGGGAGGGGGGAACGGCTATAGTGAAGCTGCAGATGGGAAAATCTTCAGTGTCTGCATCCATATCAATCCAGTGTTCCTAGCTATGACTTTTTCTGTTTCTTTCGAACATAAGATAATTATCATTCTAAGACTGGTTGAATATTCTGCTCCCAAACCTGATGACTATGGTTTCACAGATTTAAGAACCTGCCATTATAGAACTAAATGTTATCTATACACTTCATGGAAGATTAGTTTTCTCCCTGCAAAGCACTTATTTGCCTGAGAGCCTTCCTAAATTTTCTAAGTGTTCCAAAACTTGTTCTATGAAATCTCTGGTCTAATGTCAAACATTTCCAATTTGTTAAACAGGTATTCTTTCATAAATATTTACCATAGGTTGAAAATGGATGGTAGTGTATTTTTGCTATGGTTTCAGGTGTCATTTGATATCAATCAGCACCCCCACCCCCATTTAAACCTATGGCACTGTGCAGTTCATACCCATTCAAGATTATGTTCCTGGTTGATAAATGTACATTTAATAGTTCTCAAACTAAAGCTACCAGATGGATAAAATTTGTAGTTTATGACACCACAGCATTCCATTAAGATTATCCTTAAATGGTCCAAGTCCCTTTATGTTCCCAGAGTGATTGTTTTTCTGTGTGAGGGGGGATAAAACTTGACTGAAATAGTTTTTAGTTTTCTAAAATGTTTCCTTGGAGTTTATAGGGCAGATTGCTTTCAAAGTATGTTTCTGTGATAATGAATCAATGTGTGCATGTGCCAGGTTTATTAAATGGAACATTAAAAACTCAAGAAGCTAATCTTTCCTTTTTGCCTTGTCCCCCTCAGTTTGTTTTTCCCTTTGTTTGGAGTCTGAGGAATGTATGACTTCCAAGTGCGTTAGTGTCAAATCATTGTTTTGCAGGGAAACATACAGATCATCGGAAGACAGAGTTGGAACTATATCTTACAGTGAAGTCTTACAGTCACATGCTTAGCACAATGGCCTGAATTGTATTGTTTTGTAATTGTTAATTGTGGTCAAGTTGACTTTGACTTTCCATCCTATTAATGAGAGACCTCTAGGTCATACTGTCATCAACAGCCCTGCTCTGATCTTGCAAATTCAGAGTTGTGGCTCCATTGTTTGAGTCTATCTGTAATGTGGATAAACTTTCTTTTTTTACAATGCCTTCTACCTGGCCTGGCCAACCATCTTTTTTTTTTAATGAGCCATGTTTTCTTTTGATATGTCTGATGTGCGATCAGTTTATTTTTGTTTTCTCATTGTTCAACTCTAAACCTACAATTACACTTTCTTCCTTGACTTTCTTCAGTTTTTGGTTTTTAATGCTGGTTGTATGATGTCATCTGCGTATCTTGAATTATTTATGGTCCTTCCTCCAATTATCACACCTCCTTCCTCCAAGTCTAATCAAGCTTTGCGTATTTTATATTCAGTATACAAGCTAAACAGACAGGGGATAAAAATGCAGCCTGGCCTGACAATTGAAAACCATTCTGCTTTTCCCTATTCTATCCTGATGGATAACCTATCCTGATGTCCTAACCTGTTCTCTTGTCTTGACTACAGGTTATGCATCAGGACTATGAAATGTTGTGGCACACCCATTTCAAATATTAGTTTTTAATGATTTACACAATCAAAGGCTTTGCTATAATCTATAAAGCACAAACTTCTGAAATTCTTTGATGTGCTAAGTTATACATTATTCAATGAATTGTTTCCATCATATTTTTTTATTTCTTCTTGGTCAGATAGTGTCTTCTCTTGATGATTGTGTAGCATTTCTACTCTTGGTTTATATTTCCCTGTGCTTTCTCAGAACTTGTGAAAGAAATCTTTTCTCCTACCATTTTTGGTGTCCTATTGTTAGATCCAACTAAAGTGGGCATGTTCAAACAGTGGGGTCTATCTGTGTGTTGATTCACTATTCAACACTTCATTCAGTGGTTCTGCTCAGGTACCTAATAGATACATAATAAAAAGTCATCCATCAGCTAAGTGATTTTAAGCTAGGAGAAGAATTTGTCTGCACCCTCGCTTTTATGGCTGGATGAAGATATGTGGTGAAATTCTCCTCACTCCCATACCGTCCACTGTCTCAGTGTCACAGAGACAGTCCTGATTAATCTTCTGTCATCCCATTTTTCAGCTGCTTTTAAAACATCCCGGTTTATCCCTTATCTTTTCACCTTTCCCCTCTTCATTTTCTGTTTCATTTTGATCAGTGCAAGCTAAGTTTGCACTCAATGAACTCAGTGGGTAGAAGAGGAGAGCTGAGGAGGAGGCAGAATTATGCCGTTCCCAGTAGACTCAGACAAAAGTAAACTGCTGCAACCTCTCCTTGCTTGACTCCCTCAATATTAATTTTTGCCATCTTGACCTCACCCTGATGTTGCTCAACCATATGTGTCTAAGTTTTCATCTGTAAAATGTTGGAGGGTATGCACTCTTGGAATAACATTAGAGAAAACTAGCTTTCCACGGGGTTCAAAACAAGTGGTGATGGAAATTACCACTTGGAAAATGATCTGTTTTGTCCACTCCTAGTATGTTAACAAGGTAGGAGCAAACTAGAGACAAATAATGTGGGTATACAATTTGTTGAGCAGCATGCAAAGTGTATACAGGAATTAATATAGATATAGGTACATGTTCATTACTGTGGAAATAGTTGGAAGTCAAACATGTTTCTTTGAACTGATTGTTGATGAAGACTATAAAAACTTAACATTCTTATACTGGCATTTCTCTGAAAATGGTGTAAGGGTAAACTTTGGCTGACATGTTGGCACAGATGGCAGCCTGAGTTGTTTACTCCCAGGCTGTCACTGAACCCGAGTAAAGAAATGAACATCTGAAGATCCAAAAGGGATCAAAGAAGATCCCCCCGGTAAAGGGGATCCGGAGCAGCTCATGAAGCCAATGAATGACCCAGCAGCAACGAAGAGAGGAGAAGGAGAGTTGTCAGCAGACAGGATCAAGTTGGCGGAGCAGATGCCATCGGGCTCAGACCAGAGAGAACCTGCCTAGCACAGGCAACAGCTTTGTTTTTAACTTTATGGACACAATCAAGAGTAACCAACCCAATCTCACACTTAAAACTTATCATTAATCCAGCCTTATCACTGACATTTAACAATATTAAATCAAAAAAGGATCAAGAAAGCAAGTAAGCTTTGGACTTCCAGACGCGAAGATCCATAAGGAGAAAAGACAATACTGAAAAGTGAAACACGTGGCTGGCAGAGAAGGAGAGGAAAGACGTGGGAGGAAGAGACGGAATCATTTGGCTTATCGAAGTAAAGTACTGAAAAAAGGTGACCTTAAATCAAGGACTTAACATGAAATAGACATTTTTATAACACAAATATTAAAATAGGATCTGAAAAAGAAGAAAAGGACAAGGAAGAATCAAACAGTAGAGCAACAGTAGTAAAATCAGGAAAATGGTGGAGGCTTAAAGACTGGGGAGTACTACCGAGTGGATAATAGAACACTTAAGCTTTCTACTTATTCAGAAACATAGATTGGCAGTGAGGATTGACTAAAGAAGGGATGGCAATATAATATAATATACTAAAACTGAGACTAAGAATATAATTAAGGTGGGGAAAGACTGTGACTGATCCCGGCAAAAGATTGTAAGGGAAAATAGGATTTTTGGACATTTTGAATTGGAGCAATCAAATGAATTGTGAATCTGCTATTTACCATTTGGAAGAAAAGGACTAAGATACAATTCAGTATAGCTGACTGTTAGGACTTGATTGATTTTGACCGTATTTTACAACTGCAATTGTAATTAGTCAAGAAAGAGACACAAAAGCAGCAGCAACAAGATGAAATTCAGCAATCCTCCAGACATCAGAGAACCTCTCAGCTTGGGGAAAGAGGACTTTCAACAATTGAGAAGGGTAGAAGGGGAATAAACCTGATGAAGAGGATGTTAGAGAAATCTGGTGTCTGGGGAAGAGGGCTTTAATTACTTGTGAGGGGTAGAAAGGGAACAGGTTTGAAGGAGAGGTGGTAGGGTGAGGAGAAGGGAGGCTTGGAGGGCTTTTGATTTATAAAAATAAGTGTGTATACACACACACACACATATACATACACACACACACACACATTTATACAATATATATTTATATAAATATGCATATATACTCACCTGCCTACACCTACCTATTTAAACATACCAATAAATATTTCATATATAGCATTTCATATATAGCATTTATATTTACACATAGGCACTTAGACACTTATAGATATCAACATATTTATAATTCTATAATTTATATAAAATTGTCACTCATTAAGTTATACGTAATTAAAAATAGAGGATTTAGGACATAAACAAATAGAGAATAAGAGAAACTTTAGATAATAAGAATACATTGAATTAATTGATAAAGATTTTATAAGGTCTTGGGTAAAACAGAACAGGAGAAAATTAAGCAGATATTTGTAAAGTATTATGGGAAATTATTTCAAAAGAAAAGGGTTACACCTCAACAAAAAAATCAAATTGAGTCATATTTAAAAAAACAAACAATTAAGAAGATCTCAGAAGAACATTATAAATACTTGAACTCTTCAATTACAATCAGTGAGGTTATAGAGGCAATTAAAAAACTGAAAGAGGGGAAATCCCCCGGGCCTGACGGATTTGCAGCAACATATTATAAGAAATTACAAAATGAGTTGGAAATACCATATCACCATAGGATAAAAACAATGCCAACACAAAGAAGACCTAGTACCTGGGGAGATTCAAACATAATTCTGATTCCCAAAGAACGGAAAGATACCAAAGATGTTAGGAATTTCAGACCAATCTTGTTACTAAATATTGATTATAATTTTTTTACAGCAATATTAAATAAAAGATTGAAAAAGACACTTCAAGATTACATTCATGAAGATCAAAGATTTTTTTTACCTGGAAGGAGTCTCAAACAAAATATAAGAACAGTTATCAATTGCATAGAGTATTATGACAAAAACCCAGGGAAGAAGTTTGCAATGGCATTTCTCAATGCAGAGAAGGCTTTTGATAACATCTCCTGGTGGTGTCAGGACCCTGGAGCTCCAGGACTCAAGCTCTGAGTCGGAGCCTGAGACCCTGGATACTGCTGCCCCAGAACTGGAACGCTGCCTGACCCGCTGGAACCTCACCCCCTTTTTGGACCTCGGACCGGCTCTGGTAACTTCTCTTACTTGAACTGTTCACTGAGAACTTGGCTGTGAAGTAACAGCCAGAGGGTCTCCTTGCTGCTAGAAGCTCTTTTATTTATTGCTGCCTTATCTCCTCATTTGCTGTTCGCCTGGAAAGCTCTTTGATTTATTGCCTTAGTTGCGAGAGACTTGTTAACCGGCTCTTGGGCTGCCTGCCAAGCCTAGGAGTGGACAGGTGGTTTATGAAAAACATTATAGAAGAATATGGATGTGGAGAAAATTTTAAGCACTGGATAGATACCATCTATAGAGACAAAAAAGGAAATTTGATCATTAATGGGAAAAGATCCAACCAATTCAACATATGAAAAGGGGGTGAGACAAGGTTGCCCACTCTCGCCCCTTCTTTTTATCATGATATTGGAAATACTGAATAACAAAATTAGAGATTCGAGCCAGATAAGAGGGGTCAAAATCGAGAAGAATGAACACAAAATAAAAGCTTTTGTGGGTGAGATGGCAGTGTTTCTAGAAGAACCAAAGGATACCCTTCCCAGACTGCTAGGAGAATTGGAGGAATATGGCCAAGTAGCTGGTTTCAGAATTAATAAAGACACGTGGTCTTTATTGACAATGAACATGTCAAAAAAAGAAGAGGAAGAGTTGAAAGAGATTTCAGGTTTCAATATAGACAAAAAAGTTAAATATTTAGGAATCTATATTACAAAGAAGAGTTCAGAACTTTATGATAACAATTACCAAAAAACCTGGAATCAAATCAAGACTGATCCACAAAAGTGGAACAAATTTAACCTCTGACTATTAGGTCGGATAAATACAATACAGATGGCAGTGCTTCCAAAAATTATGTTCCTGTTCCAAAATCTTCCAATAATTAATAACAAAAAGCCATTTATGAGTTGGAACAAAGAGCTATCAAAGTTCATATGGGCAGGAAGGAAACCAAGAATTAAACTGAAAATACTACAAGACAGTAAGGAGAGAGGAGGATTTGGACTGCCCCATCTGGAAAATACCATCAAGCATGTTTTTTTGAATGGATTAAGGATTGGATTCAACTAAAAAAATGATAAATTATTGGAATTAGAAGGGTTTAACATCAGATTTGGTTGGCATGGCTACCTCTGCTATAACAAAGCAGAGGTAGACAGAGAATTTAGAGATCATTATGTGAGCAGAGCTTTAATTAGAATGTGGCAGACCATTAACAAAAAATTTCATAGTAAATTACTAATTTGGACATCATCTCAAGAAGCTTGTAGAATTTCTGAACCAAAATCAGGAGGAACATTAAGATACAAGGATTTAATCAAAAGGGGAGGAAGAATACCAGTGTTAAAGACTAGAGAAGAACTAAAGGATCAGAACCTTGAATTGAATTGGTTCCCATATCAACAATTAAAAGAGAGGTTCAAAATGGATATAAAAATTACTGGGTTGGAGATGGAAGAGAACAAAATAGATGAGATTCTATTGAAAAATGGAGAAAAAAAATTGAAATTTTATAGACTCCTATTAGAAAGAGAGCTAGAGCAGGAAAGGATCAACGATTTCATGGTAAAGTGGGCCCAGAACACTGGCCATAATATAGAGTTAGAAATGTGGGAAAGAACATGGAGTGAAGACATAAAATTTACTCAAAGCTTAAGCTTAAGAGAGAACTTTTACAAGACAATTCATCGGTGGTATATGACCCCTCAAAAATTAATGAAGATAACGCATAAAGGGAATGGCCAATGTTGGAAATGTGGAAAAACAACAGGAAAATATTTTTATACATGATGGTCATGCCCAATAGCAAAAAAATACTGGAAAAAGATCCATGACAGTATTACAAAGATTCTTGATATTAAATTTGAGATGACTCCAGAAACATGTTTATTAAACATGATTGAAAGGAATAGTCAAATGAAGACAGAAAAAAGAAAATATTATTAAATTTAATAACAGCAGCAAGATTGAACTACGCAAAACATTGGAAAGAAGGAACAGAGCGTCCTCACGAAGAATGGAAGATTATCCAACATGCTGAAAAGAAATTCAAACCAACAATTTGAAAAGCAGTGGAATGAAATTATTAAATGGGTGAAAAAGAACCAAGATTAAAGTATAGAGGCAAATAAAAGATTGGAAGGAGTCACTTTTATATTAAGGGTGGAACTAGATTAAGCAGAGAATATTAAGGTAGATTACAATAACAAAAAGAGATTTCATGTTAAGGAGGTTTAGAATAAGAAACTCATAAAGGAGATTGGATTGGGGTAAATGTGTAACAATGAGAGTAAGGTTGGAGGGGGGAAAGGGAAGGTAAATAGAAATAGAAGGGAGGGAAAAGGATGAATTGATGGCATATAAAAATACACTGTTAATATGAGTGGGTACGGTAGAGAGGGAGGGTGTGAAGGGGAAGATTGAATAGTGTGTTTATGGAAGAAAATAATTATTTAGTATTACATTGAAAATATTAGTTAAGTTATGTAAGAGATAACTGGGAATGCTATGGATAAAGGTTGTGTAATATGGAAACAACACTTGATATTTGTTAATTTTTAGTTTATATGGAATTTTAATAAAAATAATAATAATAATAAAAAATGAAAATTATATATGAATGTGACTAAGAGGGACCACAAGAATTAAACTTATCCCACTGGCTTGTGCATGCTAGGCCCAGCCTGTAAGATTAACGTAGAAAAGAAAATGGACAGGTTTATGAACAATCAAGTGACCTGGATATTGAGTGTAAATGCTTTGACTACACCTAAAATTTTGAATGAAATGCTGTGATTTTCATATGACACATAAATGCACAGAAGCACAAATGTTATACAAATTCTAGGAGCTGACCTAAGGGTCAAATTGCAAGTAATGTCCAGAACTGTAAGACCACTTTCTTCAATAAAACAAACCTCCAACATTTTGTTGAAAACTACATGGAGGAGTATAAGATGGTATGGTGGACAGATCTATTTAAATCTTTCCAGGCTATTGCCTGGAAATCTCACAGTTCCCACTCATACCAACTGTTCTTCAAAAAGATTCCCATATATTTCCAAAATTACCCCCAAAGTAATTTACAGATCTACTGAAAGGATGTCATATCGAAGAGGGAATGGGCTTGTTTTTACTGCTCCTGAAACTAAGACACAGAGAATGGATTCAAACTGCAGGAAAGGAGATTCCACCTGAAGCTCAGGAAGAACTTCCTGATGGTCAGAGCTGTTTGGCAGTGAAATGTGCTGCCTCGGAGTGTGGTGATGTCTCCTTCTTTGGAAGTTTTTAAGCAGAGGCTCAATGGTCATCTGTTGTGAGTGCTTTGATGTGGGTTCCTGCATGGGAGGGGGTTGGACTGGATAGCTCCTGTGGTCTCTTCCAACTATGATTCTGTGATTCTACTACAGGACAAAAAAGCTTCCTCTATCTACATTTCAGTTGTCTACTCTAAATTGTAGCTTTGCATTGCTATTGACCCTGTGGTAGGGAAAGGGTCAAACCTCTTTGAGTCTATGTAAGACGCTGACCCTCCCTCAAAAATGATGAAGGCCAGTTTGACCACTATGTAGTTGAACCCTCTCAGAAATTGTACTAAACTATCATTATTGTTCTATTGCTTTTATGCTACTCATATAATTACCCCATTCAGTTGGATGATGTTGATGAAAATGATGTTGATGAAAATTATGATCATTATTTTAATATAGTGCATTATATTTTCATTGTTTTGTAAAAACATAACTGCAAGCAGTCAAAGTTAATAACAAACTGCCTGCCAGCATAGAGCCCCATCTATCTTAAAAACAGTTCTGGAGTTCCTATCTATTTCCACTTTAAATTTTTAAGGGTTGGAGAACACAATAAAAGTCTCAGGGGTACTCTGTCCTTAAAAAGGAAAAGTCTAGGAAAGACAAGAGTTGGAGATTCTGCTTTCTCAATAAAAAGTTAAAAAGAAAATGTGGAGTTGAAAAAGTTCTCAAACTTTCTACAATTTTCCCAAACTGCTGCTTGATTTGACAGGTCTGAAAAGATGGAAGAATTATGTATCCTTTCCTTTAGGAGCATATAGTGAAGTGAACAAGCATGACACACTGAACTGGGAGACAGAGAGTAGACAAAGAACATTATGTGTCCAATCAAGAATCAAAAGAATGGGCTGAGGATTAACTGAGCCTTAACCCCTTTCTACATGTTTCACACTCCTCTGCTTTTTTATGTGGGATGAAAGACAACATTGTGTAGCTCTTTATTTCAAGAGCATGGTCCAAATGCTTTCATTTTTTTTAACAGCTGATATTGTCCAATATTTTGCTGGAGTGTGTTGCCCTACTAACCCAATTTAGCCTCTTTCCTTTTTTTTTTTTTTTTTTTAAAGAAAGGATAGAAAAAGAAAAAAAATGCATCTACAAGCATTTTGGTAGTCTGTGTTTTGCTAAAGACATTCTCTTCCAGTCAAAACAGTAATTCCATACTACTGAAACTCCTTTACTAAACAGGTTATCATGAGGAACCATTCACCATTCTGCACTTCATCTTCTCACCAACTTCCCACAACAGTAAATGTGTATCTGAAAGCACAGAGTCTGTCAGGGATGCAGTTTTGTGACTCCATTTACAGTTTATTCTTCTGAATGTTTTCCCTTTGCTGAAGTTAGAGGATACTAACAATAACAACAACAGCAACAATATTGAAGCCAAAACGATATGGAATTTGCTATTCTTAAGATAGGAGTAAGAAACTTCAACACTAAAATGGATGTGTGGAAAGAGATTTCTGCTTCCAATATAGGTAAAAATATGACACAAAGGAATTGCGCATGATTTGTGTTTGTCTATTTTTGCCCTAATTTTCAGAGCATAAGTATTGGGATCAGCATGTTGATTCCTGTAAAATGCAATGCATGTAACATGCCCCATAGAGTATATGCAAAAGGCCCTTCACTTCACAAAGTGAAAAAAACTTAAGAACTGTAACCCATATGAGCTGAGATAGTATAGAAATCTTTCTGCAATGAAATCTGGCCTGGAAACATTTCCAGAAAGCTTCATGTTCTGCTGGCTATCAGCAACACATTCTAAGCCCCGAGCCTACTTCCCCATGTGCAATGAGATTTCTCCTTCTTCCCTCTAAAGACAAACCTTCCCCAATCTGCTCCAAAGGATCATCCAAACCTTCAAAATCTGCTTTGGGCAGCTATCAGAGGGAATGGAATCTTTCTACAAATTGTGTTTGTTCTGTTGGATAAATAAACACTGTTGAATATACCCAATAACTGAAATCTCTGGTCTAACAAAGAATAGATAAAGACACTGTCTGCCTCAGAGGATCATGGAGCTGCCAGGTATCAGTCACGAAGTTCCTTTGCATTCCTAAGTGAAGGCTGGCCTTTTTCATGGCCATTGCTGCGCTAGAGCCATAGACCTAAATGTTATTGCTACTCCTAACTAAATTAGACCTCCCCCAAAATCAGTTAGATCTATATATGTATTCAATAATTGATTCAATGTTTAAATGGAGCAGAATGAAGTCAGTGGAAATCTCACAAAGTGAAATTGTTCTGTTCATCCTGCATGCAAGCATTCTTTCCATTAACAAGTACTTTGGTCCGCACAATGTGAAGGCTTTCTCGCTGGTATGATACAAAGTTTCTTACTTGTGGCAATTTGATCATCAGTTCTCCAGGGTTTCTTTGCAAGATATATCTTTGTAAATTCAACCCTCCTAGTGCTGGCAGGACTTTTTGATGATGATAAGACAGAACTGAGGACGTGAGTAACTGGATAACATTGCTGCTGTATCCAAAATGGAAGCTTCACATGCAGTACATCAATAGGTTCAGGGAACCCCAAAGTTTAAAGAAAATCTCTAGAAAAGACTTTAATGGGACCCTGCTAAGCTTACTTTGCCTGGATAAGTGAAATGACTACAAATCTCTCCAGGGATCACTGCACACTGTGTCATTTTAGTATAGGTACCCTGTTTAGGCAGATTAAGGTATGAACAGAACATCTAGGTCTTAGCAAGTGTTGGTATGAGAAGGACAGTCTGACCAGAAGTGTACAGTACAAACCCAAGATCAATATTAAAAACAAGGTAAAGGGGCATCCAAAGTCTAAATGTAAGGTCCAAGGAGAGGTTCAATGAAATAGGCAGTTACAGAACTAGCATCTAAAAGTGGTTACACAAACAAAGCGTCAGCATATTGTGATCAGAACAGAAGGCTTTTAAGCCCAGCTGCAGTTGAACTCAGGTCATCACTATCAACTGAATAGTTTACTCATTATTACTGTCTTGCTCATGGGTATTCCTCTGCTTGTGATGAGTCCTTATTCCTCAAGGGGAATGTTTTTCTCCCTGGTAGACGCCCAAGCTCAAACTGTTAAGCAAATGTGCTCCCCAGAAATGTGCTCCCCAGAACTAGATGGTTGCTTGACTTCCACCTCTAATTCAGAGCAAGGAATAATCAAATCTTGCAGGAAGTATTTGACTATCACTTCTGCCAAGGCCCTGGGATTCTCTGACCTGCCCAAAGACTCCTCCCACTCATGTTGCTCTTGCCATCTGACTCAGGGAAGCCCAGATCAACCTCTGAGTAGAATTCCTCAAACAGGGGTATAGCATGGGATCTCATATATCAGGAGCAGTTTGAGAAGAAAGAGAACTTTCCTTACTTTGCCTTGAAACACTAGAAGGAGCAGAAGAAAGAAGCTTGAATTAAAGGCTCTGCAGGTTATGTCTGGATCATTTGATGATGATGATGATGATGATGATGATGATGATGATGATGATGATATTTCTATCTTACCCTTTTTCCAATTCAGGACTTAAAGTGGCTTATAACATTATTAAAAATTCATAAGATAAAAAAGTTAAAAGGAGTTTAAACAAGGGAAAAAATTAAAACCAGATTAAAACATATATTATTAGACACATACACACCGGCACAACAATTATCAGGATCCAGCACATGTTTACTTAAGACAGATCCTATATAGTCACTCATCAAATGCTTGTCAAATCAGAAAAATCTTTACTTGTCTGCAAAAAGAAAGTAGGAAGGGTGCTGGTCTAACTTCTCAGGGATGAAAGCTCTGGAGCATTGGGGCATCCAATGAAAAGTCCTGCTCCTCCGTTCCCACCAGAAGTAACTGTGAAGGTGGTGGGACAGAAAGAAGGGACTCCCCAGCAGATCTCAAAGCATGGGCTGGTTTGTGGAGGAGAATATGGTCCTTCAAAATAATCTGAACCTGATTCTTTTATGGTTTTACAGGTCAAAATCAGCAGTTTGAATTGTGCCTGGAAATGGTCCAGGAATTGGTGGAACTGTTGCAGGAAAGGAGTTTTGTGGTCTCCAATTAGCCAGCCCCAATTAGCAATCTGACTGTGGCTCTTTGGACCAACTGAAGTTTCTGAACACTCTTTAAAGGCAACCCTGCACACAGCGTGTTAGAAGAATCCAACTAGAATGCAACTAAGGCATGTGTTACCAAGGCCCAATCTGACATCTTAAGACCTGATGTCCCCTTCAAGAGGCAAGAGATAAAGGAAAATCAAACTCATTGATTCCATGCCTCTTTGCATTTGTGATGCAAGTTGAGCAGAAGGGAGCTCAATCAAACAGAGAAATGAAGGGATTCTGAAGCAAGCTTTGAAGATGATGATGTTGTGATGACATTATGGGAATACCTTGGCTCCCTTCTTATAGAACTTGGGGATCTTTCTTTTGCTCAGTATTACAGCTGAAGAGTCATCTTTCAGTTTTTATTTATTTTGGTCAGGAAACACCAGTAGTTTTAAGATGAGCTTACTTGCCAGAATTTGAATCTAACGTAGAAAACTTCTCTGAAAGTCAGTTTCATAACCAATAATTGTGATGGCAAGTTATTCATAAGTAAGGTAAACCTTATGACTCAAAGCAAAATAGCAATAAGTAAAAATTCAATATACTTTCATACTGTGCCATACATTTTCCCCTCTCCCTGCTCTCACTTTTGGCAGGCACAGCATATTTTGTAGAATATGGTATAACAGCGCTAAATTAACTACATCCACAGTACAGTATGTTCTATGAATGCATCTGGAACTAACATAGATAAGAAAATATCCAAGTCATTTTAAGGGGTCCCATGAAACACACTGTAAATTTTTCCTAAAACACTTCTGAAGGCCAGACCAGAGTAAAGTTCTGACATTCTCAATATGTTGACAACTTATAGGAATTGGTGCTGGCCCAAAATATTTTGCTGCCTGGGGCAAGAGACACCACAGCTTTCCCCCTCTTTCCATATATAGAAGCTGACTGGGCTGCTGGTTGAGTCCTGATGCAGTACTAGAGACAGGATTGCATACTTCATGCCTGAAGGCAGTAGGCTAGTTTAACGGATGTAGAAGAAGACAAGTGGGACACATCACTCTGTACCCAATGGGGAGAAGAGAAGGCTCTCTTCCATGCATGGAAGAACAACCAGATGGGGTCATAGCTTCAGCACCTGTTGCCAAAGTAGTTGTGTCACACTGCCTAATGGCAGCATTGACCCTTACAAGAACATACTTGTAAGGAATATGTGAATAATGTCTTAGGTGTTATCTGTTCTTACAGGAGGGTTAAACCTTATAAAAGGGTTAAAGCTGTCAGTTATGCATGATTTTTTGGTCTCCTATATAAATGTGAAGCATTATAGTGGGGAAGTGTACAGCTGTGTACACTTTTGTAAACATGAATCGTGTTTTACTGCATTCAATTCTTCTGCCCTCTACCAAAAACAGATGTTGCACACCTTTGCAATTCTAATTCCCACACATGTAAGACCATTTAGGAAGACACAACTCCGGTAACAGGACTCTGGCCAGCACTGAAGGCCTGACAAATGTTGAAATATAAGAAGGCCTTTAAACGGTGCTGCAGCAAAGCATAATGAAAGCACCAGGCCCATCTGTCTGGAATGGCAAATGGTACTCCACTGCTAGATTGTTTGAGTTGCAGAAGGTCATTTTAGTGTCATAAGATTCACAGTGTTGAAAGGGACCGCTATTTAGCCCCTACCACTAGAGGCTACATAGTGATCCTGGATATGAAACAGCCATGAGCGCATAACTCTGGGTAACCCAACAGTCCAGCAAATATATGTAGGTTTTTCATATTAACCATCTAAGAAAATTACATTTTGCTCCTCCTTTCTTGCTTTCATTGATTTCCAATCCCCTTCTTTTCTCCAACATAAGTAAAGGAACCTGTATGTGTGTGTACATTTCAGTGTTAAACATACCTGTGTTTAGCCTCCCTAAGTATGATTTACATTTTACATTTTCAGAGAAAAGCAATCATCTATATGTAATTTGTTGTAAAGGGCAGTTCCTAGGCACCTTCTCAAAAACACAAACACAGACTATGTTGTCTGAACATCTGTGTATTTTATAAGGTTTCAAAAATTGTTTCAAGAATCTGACAGCTCCCAGTACCCCCAAGTGTTTAATACATATTTTTATGCTTCCATGTAAACAATTTCCTCTTTCTTTTCCTTTTTCCTACCATAAGTCCAGAAAGGTTTGGAATTAGAGTGAACCTGTTAAATGTTCACTAGACTTGTCACCACCCAGTTTTGAGTTTATGCTAAAGTAGTTACAGGTGGCAAAATGGCATCATTTCCTTTCCTCACTAGGTAGCTGGCTGTTTAAGGCCAACAGCATTCTGACTGAAGGAGGCCATTTCTTTGGCTCAGAGTTGCTTAGTAATACACCTTATAAACTTTGCTGCTCAGGCATTAAATGCCTCTAGTCCCCAAAGGAATCTTGCAGCATTCTTGCCTCCAGCATGCACATTAATTCTAACTTAGAGGATTGCATCCATGTCTTACATAAAATTAAGTGACCCCGGCACACAAATCTTATTTAAAATGCCTCATTATGATCTCACATAAAAGAAGAGTAGGCAAACGAAGAGAAAGAAAAGAAGCAACAGTGTACATCCTGAATTTACACAGCACAAGACCCTTCTCTTTCTGCTTAGAGTTAACAGCAGGAGAGCTTTTTCCCCTCATTTTTTTAAATACGAATGTACATAAAACATAAGCTTCTTAACCTTGCATTCAAGGTATTTGAACACTCACATTCACATTTTATTGGATTTTTGTTTTTTCCAGTTTAGAAAAAAATATGCTCACAAAGATGTCCATATTAGGGAAAATGCCCACAAAAATATACATTTTACTAATAATAGTCACAAAAATATATTGTATAAGAGGGCATTCTTCCCCAAAATTGCACACATTAGGAAAACTTTATACACTGATTCAAAGACATAGCTATGTTAGTCTGGATCAGTATGAGATGGGATCTTATAGCACCTTTGAGATTAACTGTTAGTTGCAAAGGTACTAGAAGGTCCTTTTTCATACCCTGATGAAAAATATACAGTATTGTGTACATTAGAAAAGATTCAAAAGAAGGGTTCATGTGCAACTTTAAAGAAAAGTGGCTGAAACAAAGTTAAACAAGAAAATTACCATTTGAAGCTTTCTAGGTGTAGTGCTTTGTGTGTTGGACTAGAGTCATTTCTGCACTAGTCTGTTACAGTGCTATTATTCTACTTTCAACATCCTATGGAATCCTGGGGTTTGCAGTTTAGGGAGGGGCCTCAAAGGCTCAAACCCTCAAAGGCCCCTCCCTAAACTGCAAACCTGAGGATTCCATATATTGTTGAAAGTGGAATAATAGCACTATAACAGTCTAGTGTGGAAATGGTCTAGGATTCTGGGAGACCAGGATTCAAATCCCTGGTTAGCCATGGAAACCAACTGAGTTGCTTTGGGCATTTCACATTCTTTTAACATAAGGGGAAGGCTATGCCAAATCTCTTCTGAATAGACCTTACCAAGAAAACCCTAAGGTAGGAATGACTTGAAGGTATACAACAGCAACAACAACAGAGATACCGTAGCTTGATTTGGCAATGTCACTCTCCATTAAAAGAGAAAAAAAAATTGCTTGAGTCAACTGAGGCTAGCATTACATTTGCACAAATACATTTTGTGCTGGGAGGACAAAATGAAAAAAAAAATTGATCTTAGTTTCTGTTTTTATTTGGGTGGAAAATCAAATTAAAACCAAATATTTGCATGATGCTTTAAAAACTCCAAGTGTTTGTGGCATAACCATAACCAAAGGAAAATTGAAATCAGACATGTTTTTACAAAGGGAATATATTTATAATATTTCTATTACAGAGATAATTAAATGTGACTACATTGTCACGTGTGATGTATTCCCTAAAGAGAAAATATAATTGTCTCAACTGTTAATACAGAATTCTTCAGAAACTCAGTAAATGTTGGGAAAACGACCATTCCTTTAGCACTTGGAAAAACTTAGCAGGGTTTTGAAATTCAACTGTCTTCTTTGTAGTGAAGATTAAAACAAGCAAGCACACAGAGAGTTTGAATTTTACTGTTTAAACGAAGGGGGAAATGCTCTTTGTTGCTAGCTTCCCATAGCCATAGGAGCTCCTTCAAAGAGATAACTCGTCCAGTTACAGCTCTGCCCACTATTTTTTAATGTTCATGCAGCAATATGTTTTTATATGTTGTTTTGAAGGATTCTTAAGGCCCACATTGTGTTTATCAGTTGTCTAGAGTGGCTCAGCTATGGTGAAGTTACTGGATTGCATCTTTGTGCAGCTGATCAACCTCATTCACAGAACCTCCTAGACTAGAGCTTTCCAATCTTTTCATTTTGGTGACACTCTTTTTAAACATGCATCATTTTGTGACACAGTAATTCAGTAAGTAATTCAATAAGTGGAGGCAGCCCCTACACCTGGGCCTGCCCCACCACCAACACCCTTCCTGGGGTCTTCCTCAGCCCGAGGCAGCAGTGGCAGCAGCAGGAGAGGCAGTCCCTCCACCTGGCCCTGGCTGGCTGCTTTCACCCTTCCCAGGATGTTCCTCAGCTCAGGGCAGCAGTGGCAGCAGAGGCAGCTCCTTTACTTGGGTCTGGCTCATGTCAGCGGCAGAAGAGAAGCCCTTCCACTCATTAACATTCATATGACACACCTACACACTGCAAGTGACACACTAACGTGTCATGACACACAGTTTGGAAAGCTCTGTCCTAGACCATTCAACTATTGGGCAACAGTTTATACTAGAAGAATAGGGCTTGTGCAATCCTGCATAAGTTACCATTCTTGTACAACCTCTAAGAAACAGCAGCAGTTAGCAATAGTAATAGCAGTTACATTTCTATACTGCTTATCAGTGCAAAGCATTTCCTAAGTGGGTTACAATGTTTTTTTTAGCTAACTGCCCTCAACAAGCTGGGTACTCATTTTACCAACTATGGAAGGATGGAAGGCTGAGTCAACCTGGAGCCCTGCAGGATCGAACTCACAACATTGTGGCTGCAATGCCAGCATTTAACCACTGCACCACAAGGTGGGACCACCACTGTAGCTACTTATGTAATAGTATTTACACCATCATAACGCTACAACAGAACTTGGGCTTGAAGTGATGATGAGGTGACTTCTACTAGGAAGCAAAAATTTGGGAATATCTGGTGCGAGGAGAAAGGTAACCCTCATCCTGTTGGAGAAAGTGAAACCTGTACACATCTACCCTACATGAACCCTATGTATAATAAAAAGAGATGTCAAATATATGCACTGATCTCGGAAATGAGTGCCAGAAAGATACATGTCTTTTGTTCATTGCTGCACTTGCTCTCAACATCCCACTTTAATGTATTATGAATAACCATCTTCTTTCCCACTAATATACCTGTGTACCTTAGCTATTGTCTACAGTTCTGAAGCTGAATGTAAAAACTCTAGAACTCAGAGGTACACTGAATAGATCATAGGAAATGGCAGCAACTATCACTGTCCTCTTCATAATTACATTAAAAAGGATGACATAATCTTCATTGCACTACATTAAAATGGTCTTTGTTTGCACAAAGACCCATTTGCACATTTATGCTTATGCAGACAGTATGGCAGCATACAGTGCGGTTAACTCATGCATCAGTTACTACCTTTTTCTTGCTCTGTCCGTTGTACTGGGTAAATTAATTCCAGATAGGCCTTTAAAAAACTGACTGGTAAGCTATGTTTAAAGTGAGTTGTCTTGCAGTGGAAATCCAAACATTTATCTCTTGCAATAGTATGTGAGTGTGCACATTGGTCACTTCCTAGCAGTAATCTGTTACTTTTTCCTGGCAGGAATTAGCATCATCAACTTAAAATGAGTGCTGGTTTATCTGAATGTGGCCCAGCAAATTTCTGAATAGCTTCCAATTTTGGACAGCAGTTCTACTGAATAATAAAATCAATGTCTTTTTCAGTATGCTGAGACACCACTGTGTTGTCAGAAGGGCATGCAAATGTATAATTAATTAGTAGTTAACACTGCAGTTCCAGTACAAACACCATTCCTTCTTATTTCTCAGTGTAAAATATTCCTCTTTCGCTTTTAAATCAAAACTTCAATTACTTTATTACCAGTGTCAAAAAGGCAGTTTATTCACTGTTTCATGTGATTTTCCATTAAAACAAATTCTCTCAAGTAGCATGTGAGTCTGACTCTGAGCTGTTTCCTATTTTCAATATTAAAAACCCTGAATACTCAGCAGTAAGTAATATACCATGATTACTGTGTTTTGGGAACAAGACATGCCAGTACTTGTTTTTTGTCCTGTTCGTTATTTGGTTACTATGGTCAAACATATAAAAAAAATATTATTTATCTTCTTAGGAGTAATCTATTCTATGATGAAGTAACTCAAAAATCTGTTTTTCCTCCCATTAAAGTAATTTAGTGAAGAGATGGTGAAACCAGAACCAATGTGGACAAAATGTGACTAGAGAGTAACTTTCCTGTTTATCTTTACAGATTGCTAAATCTCTTGGCTCATATATACCAGAGGGGTTGCATAGCAGCAAACTTTTCTCATGCTGCAAGTATTATTATCTTATGACACTCTGTTAATTTAGAAGAGGGATGTCAAAAGGGATATCAGTTCTAAAACCTGCTAGAAAAATAAGATGGGACAATGTACTCAGTGCAAACTTCTTAATTAATTTAGATCATCATCCTGACATGAAGATGCGCCTATATATAGTCAACTGTATGTCTTGTCCTGCATAACATAGCAGCCTTTTTGCAACAATTTATCAGGGACTCATTCTGAAAGAAAGTAGGTTAACCTTCCTGGTCTAGCCTGCAGTACTGCTTCAAACTGATTTGCGATTGGCAGGTTGGAACATTAGATTAGTAGCACCGTTTATAATAGACTCCGGGGTCACAACTTGAAGAGCAAGTTGTTACAAATAGTTTTTCAGAGGATCTTCTTAAATTGGATCTTTTCAAATCTCTTCCTTGCTCACAATATGTTGACTCCCCACCCCAGAAAAGAAAATGTATGTATGTGGCAAGTGATTACCTAGGTCAATTCCATTGTGTCAAGTTGGAACTTCATTTCTAGTATCACTGGCTCAAAAGCAGATACGTTTTGGGGGCATACAGAGGATCAGAGATTAAAAGTTAAATCTTTTAATAATCATTTTGGGAATGTGCCATATTATGAATAGGGAATTTTTTTAAAAAAGAAAATGAGATGATAACACTGGGAATTAGTAGGAATGCTTCAAAAGAACAAGTGAAATAAATAATCTTTAAAGGGGGAAATAAGATTACAATATTTATGCTTATAACCACAGAGAAGAAAGTTGGAAGTCACTTTTCTATTTTCATATATTTCCCTTTATATTTCATCTCTTTTATCTCTTTTCTTTTTTCTTACTGTATAGTTGTTTCCTTTTATAGTTATACTTTTTAAAACAAATAGTAAAACTTCAATCATATATTATTCAGAGCAGGGCAATTTTTCCTTTAAACCACCATGGTCCCCTCAAGTCAGTGGAAACCCAGTTTTCAGCAGACTGAAGTCAAGTGTGCCAAGCAACATATAGCTCCCATGTTACTAACTGGGGAATGAAAATAGTGATAAACATCCACTTTTATCTTTACATATATAATTGAACAGAGTTGTGCTTTGCATCTTGAATATATTTCTTGAAACAAATCGTATAGATTCAGTGTAGAAAATAATTATTATTTACACTTTAGAATGTTTGGTACAGAGCTTGTGTGCAAAGAATGTAGATTTGTTTCCCTGGTGACTCTTAGCTATTTAGCCTTTGGGTCACATTGGGACTTTTCTGAGGAAAGAGAAATGAGATGCACATAAATGAACACAGTAGTATCCTGAGAGAAGCAGATATGTTATGCCACTTCAGTTTGAATATTTTATGTATTTGAATCTGAATTAAATAGTACCACAGAAATAGGATGCTGAAATACATACAGGCTAGGATTGGGTGTGCTATTGGTGGCAAGAAGCTCAGTGGGTCATTTCTGCTTCTTGTTCTGGGCCACTGAACTCAATATCTGCCATAGCACTATTCCACACTAGTCTCTTCTTCTAATCATTCCTCCATTCATTCTTCTGTTACAAGGATTTCCAAGAATGTGTGCCTTGCAGTCAGAGAAGCCACTTCCAAATTATGGCCCCTATATGGATGGTGACTAAAAAGGCTTTCTTGAATTGACTTCTGCATGCAGACAGCCATCATCTGCAGTATTTCTTGCCATTTTCATTCTATGAAGAGCCTTCACAGCAGGACAAGTCACTGGCAAGACTATGTGGTGCTGTTATGGAGACATTTCATGCAGTGCAGTGTGAATCCAGATAGTAAGTAGTGTCCCATATGGTGCCAATGTGGAAAAATAACCACACAAAAGAGTCTTTTGATGTTGGCCACATAGGAAGAAGAATCTGCAGACCAGGGTTCTACATTTTTAAAACTTAAATGGAAGCCTTCAGTCCTTCACATAATTAATCCCAAGCAACTGCATGAAGAATAACTACCTAGTCACATCATATGCTTTCCCAAGGACAAATGGAATTTGGAAAATGAAAAGAATGTCTTGGTAGATCTTACAGCAGAAAGGATAGTGACATGATTCTGTGGCAGAAACTACCCACTGCTGATATGTGGTATTCAGCAGTGAAGCACAAAATGTGTCCTTACTGGCAACTTCTGGGAAAGCATAGTGGAGGTGCAGAGTATAGAGCATCATACAAGCAAATGATTGCTGACTAGCTAGCTATTTTTCTACATAGGCGAATTCTAATAACAATGCAGACTGCTTGCCAGTAATAACAGAGTGCTGGCTGAGAATGTCCCACATCCCCACTGGTACCTTCTGAACTGATATCAGCATAGGCATAGTTGCTTCTTCCCTCAATAGTCATGGGGAGTGATTCCCACCAACTTATCTGGCTACCATAGTCATGCAGTATTTTCTGGATTCTGATTTCCAGAAAATATTGGCATATCTCTCTATGACTTGATTAGCTTGACCTTTCTGCATTCCTGCAGTTAGTCAAATTGGGCATATAAAGTGTTCATTTACTTTCCTTGAGCATGTGAAAACCATTTTGACAAGTAACAAAGTGACGTTAAATATCACCAGCTTCCTCATATTATTTCAGAAGGTGTGTCTTGGTACTACAGGAAGTGGAAAAGTTTTGTTAAAGGTGAGAAGTAGGTCTCAAAACAATAACAAACCCGTATGTGAAACTATTCATTCTTCACACTGGGGAAAAGGAGGGCTGGAGTTAAATGTGAACTGCAAAGATTTATATAGTGCACTTTCCTGAGGGCTTGTATGGGAATGTACATTTAGAGTGCTCACTTGCTGATTCATTTTTCCTTACTGTTGACTCCCTTCCCCAGTTTCCGCCTATCCACATGCAGTCCCCATAAATTTCCATCACAAAAGGCAGCATTAATACAATGAACATGACATTTATTTAGTTTTATTAAAGATTCGTCTGAAGAAGTACAATTAATACAAGGGAAAGGGCAATAGAGCCAAGTGGATAAACAGCTCCCCACAACAAAACCAGTTAGATAAAACATGGTAAAACTGTGAAGATGAGATAACAGAGGTGGTCTCTCTGGAGAAACCTAATTAATCAACAAGATGCAATGTATAATACATGAATAAAGAAGGAATCTCACTTTCAATATTCTTTCACTGACCCTGCAGTCTCTTCAGCTTATATAAACCTGACTGAACAAATAAGTTTGGCTGAGAGTCTCACTATAGCAGCAGTGGAAATCAGGTGGCCCTCCAGGTACCCTTAAGCAGTTCTTACAATTGGCTATGCTGGCTAGGGCTGCTGAGAGTTCCAGTTCAACAACAGAATGATTCCCTCTTCTGCGCTATAGGAATGAGTGATGGGAAGTTGTTGTTGTTGTTGTTTTAAAAAATACAATTTCTTTTTCCTTAAGACACTTTCCACACTATTCAGAGGGGTATTCCAATGCTTTTGGGAAGGAAAAGGGACTGGAATGCTCTGAATGGATATGCATTGATTAATGATATCTCTGAATGCATTCTCATAGTTTGATATGTTATACACATTGAATATCCACAGTATTCTTCAGCACACGTGAACAAACACAAACACACTAAAGGAGGAAAAGAGCACTGATCAGACATAACTTTTGAATCACATTTTGTTGTTATTTCTGCTGTAAGTAAACCAGTTTGGTTCAGTAACGAACATCAGTTCTGGAGGAGAAAACCTATTTTGATGAGTTGATCTGCTAAGTGGCTTAGGCAACTTCATTTATTTGCAATTATGTTGACATAACCATTAGTGAAAGTGAAGCATGCTTCCTGACTTGCTGGAAGGTGAGTTTGTGGCCCAGGTGGTATTGCTAAGTGAGTGGTGCCATTTTGGAATGGTGCTTAGCATTATGATTCTTCCCAGAAACCCATGAACCCTTTGCATGGGCTCTAGAAAGGAGGCAAACACCAGCCAGTGGAACTGAAGTCATTGGCTGATGGGAGGGACCCAGGCAAAAAGCAGGAAATTTTCTCTCAGGTCTGGCTCTGGGGAATAAAAATCAGCTTCCTGGCATGCTGGGCTTAAATTTGGCTTGGAGCTTTATTCCCATCCACCCAGGTTTTAACTTCACTGTGCGTGTGTTTTATTGTCACAGCTTTTGTGGTTAGGATGGGATAAAGATCTACAAAAAGGGCATTTGAAAGCTGGGAGGCCCAGCAATGCGTTGGAGTTGTCCCCATCAAGGAGTTTGGGAGTGTGGATAGCAAGTGTTATACCCAGCTAAGGAGGGCTGTTTGGGTTGCCATACCCAGAAGTGACAGGGAAGCCATGAATATGTCTCCACCCAATTGGAATACTGTAGCTGTCAGCCTGGGCATTGGTTCATCAACCAACAGGCATATTCGCTGATGCCTGAATCTGGTCTCATGGTAACACCAAACTTATGTGCAGTTGTAATAGTTAAGAGTAGTGGCCTTACTTTCTCCAGTTCTTGTGTCCTGGAGTGCTTTGTATAATCAGAGGGGCAGTGATCTCCCTTGGATCTACAAGCAGTGTAACATTTGTATTTTTGTTCAGTTTCAAAAATTATCTGAAATGCAACCTCATTTATCCTCTGCCAGGCAGACTGTAAAATATACATTTCAGAAAACCTCTGTAGAATGCTTTCCGGCTGCTCAAGTTACTTTGTTCTCTATAAACAACAGGTGGATTGATATCTTTGGCATGGAGTAGAATGACCATGTTGCCAAATAATCACTCTTTCTATGGTATTTAATTATTTAACACAAACAAAATACTTATCTAGACTGGTATATTTTTTTTTCAATTTAATCAAATCCAGACAAAACCATATCTGGATTTTCTTTCTATGGTCAATTCCCACAAAGAGTTTGTCTCAGATAGTGGTTTATTTTCTTTAAAGTGTGAAGTGTGGTATTTGTAACATCAAAAAGTACATTTATTATAAACATCACCTACTCTCACGTATCAAGCAAATGCAGCATATAATCCATGTTGTTTTACACTATAGTACTCCTAAGGACTTTTTTTTACTCCAAACTGATATGTATAGTCAGCGTAATTGGAATCCACCCTTTCCACAAGTTAATATTTTTACACAAACAGATGTATTGTATACAGTAGGTTCCCCATATCTCTGAGGGATATGTTGCTGGACTTACCATGGATACTGAAAATGCAGATAATAGCAAAGTCTTTTTTTAAAAAAAAAATGAGATGAACAATGTAGGTATTGCAACAAGTATGCAGCTAGGAGAGGAGGATCTGAAATTTGGCAGAGCTTTAGAATCTAAGAGAAAGAAGGCTTTGTAGTCATTATTTGCAGTCCAAAGCTAGTGCACAACTGATAAAAATATAAAAATTAGCAACAACTTGTGGGCCAAAAGATACTGGAACAAAATGTTTTCATATGCAGAAGGTCAACAGTGGCTTAATGCTAGTGTTCCAGTGCCATGGTGTTATGCTAATATTGACCTTCTATTGATATGACAGAAGGCAAATGTCTAATGATATGACAGAAGGATCATCATCAGGGGGAGGATTATCAGAAAGCAATCCTGGGTTATAATCCCAGGATGATGTTGGTGGTTGGATCTTGATGTCAAGAGCAAATTATGTTGATATCACTGACTGGGGATTCTCTAAAGGGGTTTTTTTTTTTTTTTTGCTGGAAACTGTTGGAAGAACATCGTAATCAGAAGCTGTTGTCTTTTTCTTTTTTGTGTTGCTACAAATGTTGTAATTCTTCAGTGATGATCATATGGATGACTTTAACACTGTGTTCTATCCAAGGATCATGTTCTCTAATTTTATCATTTAAAGTCTATGCAATTTGAAAATTGGCAAATTTATCTATGTCCACGTTGCTAGTTCTGGTTCCATTTCTACTTCTTCTTCTTCCTCTGAAGATGTCTTAACAAGTTCCTCCAATTCCTCACTGGTTAACAATTCTTCGTGCCCATCAACACATTCCTCCAGCAGGTCTGCAAATCCTTCTCCATCAAGTTGCCTTGCTGCATGAATGATTCTCCTATCAATCCCTGGGAGAGCCTGAAAACATGCCACCCTTGGAGTTTTATGAATATAGGTTTCACTGGGCATTTCTCTTCCAAGAGGGAAGTTTCATCACAGTTGAACACTTACTTTGGATAGCAGCCTTTCACCTCAATCAACTTCTTAAACTGATCTGGAAATGTATCAGCTGCTGCTTCATTGGCAGATGCAGCCTCTCCACTCAGTTTTATATTTGTAAGTTCAAACTTATTCCTAAGTCTGTGCAGCCTACTTGCAATAAAGCACTTGGTGGAACTCATTTAAGGGGATGCCCTGCTGAAGTCTTTGTGTAGCCTCAATGCTTTTTGATTCAACACACTGATTCAACATATTGATGTTAATGTGTGTCTTCCAGCCACAAATATAATGCTTTCTCAATTTTTATTAAGCACTTATTATGTATTGTGGACATAACTTTTTTCAAGTTTGAGGTGCAACAGCAAAACTGTCCACAATTTCCTTGTCCACAATTTCACAGGTGGAAGATTCATTTCTTACCACAGACGTTAGCAACCTCAGTGCACATTTTGTTTTCTTTCTTAAGTCAAGAACTATCATCTTTTCATTTAAAAGAAGCACTTTGTGGCTTTCTTGGGCTTATCAGGATTGCCAGCATCACTACTCTTGCACTTTGGGGCCTTTACAAACAACACAAGCAGTCAAGCAGAAGCACTTTACTACAGTACTGTGTAAAGACAAGCATTTTATTTTCAGAAGAATTTTACAGAAGGACACTGTAACGTGATTAGATCACGTAACTGGAAGGCCTTCTAAGCAACTGGGTAGTGTTACAGCACATGTATACAGCAAGAAAATGCAAAACAGCATGAGAATGTGAGCAAATGGGGCACCATTTGCTGGAATTTTCCATTCTCTTCTATTTGTCATGTAATACTATGTGTAGTTCCCTTTATTACTTCAGTTTCTATTTAATTTATATTAAATTCAAAGTACACATTTTTGGACCACATTTCAGTGTGGGGAAGTGAAATCGCTTACACCGGTCACATGGATATGGAAACCTAGTATATATAAATAACAGCTAGTATCTGGTATTGTAGTACCTAGAGTTACAGGTCTGTAATTCCTCTGTGCTCAGTAAGTCTTGTCATAAACCATGTAAATACCCAATGGAGTCCAGCCAGGAGCTGGCTCGTATGAAGCAGGTGTATTCAGTTGGCAATCAGGGCACAAAGAGGATAAGGTTTCCAATCCATTCCCACCAGTGAGAAAGGCTGCAACAAGGACTTGTGATGGGGTCCTGTTTCTGATTGTCACAGCCTTGCTTGCTGTTGGGAAGGGGTTGGAAATGTCATCCTCTTTGCACTCTGATCATCAGCTGAACAGCAGCTCGCCTGGCTCCTAGGGTAGACTGAGGAAGTCAGGCCAGGTGACACTATTCAGTAACTAGGTAGCCAATGCAGAATATCAACAATCTATAACACGGTTTGAAACTCTTAAAGTCAAACAAAATGATTCTGTCCCCATTTGCCTTTACTTTTGTGTCTCTCTCCACTGTGTCATTTCTTCTATCTTGCCTATGCAGTCACAAAAAAACTGTATCATTCCGCCGGGAATCAATGGCGGAAGGAATCAATTCCATCTAAAGGGGAGTGGTTGGAGAAACTCCTAGAGGTGACAGAAATAAACAAGTTAACGTATTTGTTAGAAAACAGATCTGATCATAAATTTTTTCAAACATCACAACCACTCACAAATTATCTGCAGAGGGAAATACAAAGCAATGTTTTAGGTATCAAGCATGTATAATTGTGTAAAATGCACTTTAAGAGAAGGAAAAAAAATATCACAATAATGAGGGAAAGTTATAATTGGAGATAAGGAACAGACAATGTGAAATTAGAAGTAACAGTAGAAATGGAACTTTCTTAAGTATGAGACTATTATAAAAGTTTTTGATGAGGGTTAATACATAATTGGTATGATGGGACAGAGGGAAGATTCTGAACAACTACCAAAGATTAGTAAACAAGGATGGATTGATGAGTAATTAACCCTAGAGTGTACCAAAACTAAATTGATATGAAAACCAAATAGAACTTCAAAGGGTTTAAAATAAGATCTGAACTTGGCCTAATCTGTGGCACTGACAGCGTGTGAAGTCTAAATGTGTTTTTTCTATTTTGAGACCTTTTTTTTTTGTTGGTTTTTCCATTCTGCTTTCTTATGTGACACTGTTATGTAAATAGCAAACATCTGTCTCTACTATTTTTCCCAATGGATATTATTGTTTTATATCCTGTTATGCAATATTGCAGAGTGCGTTTGAACTGCGATTTTGATTTGTGCAAATATGTTCTCTAACTTTATTGTAACCTAATGAAAATAATAAATATAAATTTGAAAAACAACAACAACAAAGCAACTGCATCATAGGCACTTTCCACAACTTACTTTTTCCCAAAGCCATCACACGAGGATCTGGGAAAGCCTCTTTCGGGAGAGAATATCTTCTGCTGCGCTCCCCCTCCACAGCAGCTGCCTGCTGGACAGGAGGAAGCATGATGGCCCCTCCCCTCCCTTCCGCAGCACAGCCCAGCAGTTTCCCAGGTAGTGCTGCACAACAGGTAAGTGCAGGAGAAAGGCAAGAGGTCTCCACAATAGCATGTCATTTTCAGGAAAATCCCGAACATGATTTAATTTGTGATTGTGACAGGATGGCCATGGGATGGCCACAGGATCACAACAATGTCATGCAGAACCGTCTTGGCCATCCCGTGGCCATTGTCTGTTGGAGGTGGTGTGCAAAAAGGGCCATAGTCATCATTCCCGTGTGTCATGTGAATCTTCTGTGTAAATTTTCTTTCTTTCTTTCTTTGTAAACCCTTAATTCTAAGGTTCCTCTCCCTAGAGAATTCTGACTTTGCTCCTTTGTATCTCTTGCCCAGTATCACCAGTAATGTTTCTGTTCAGATGTCAATGAATCTGTATACTCACCAACTGCTTATTCTTGTGACAAAATCTGGTAGATCAGAGAGGGATTTGAGGAACCACAAGAGAAATGGTCCTTTTGGGAGAACTACCTGAGGCTCAGACACCATAATACTACTTCAAACAGATTGGAAAGGGCCCCACATGAACAACTTTGTCCAAACTGAGATGAGATCCTAATAAGAAGAGTGCCATATATGAAAGCAGTACTCATTCCTTTTAAAAATGGCCCATTGAAAAGGGGCATTGTGTGCAACAGCAGGTGCTGATTTCATGTGGTTTCCCTTTAAGCTTAATTTATGAACTGGAAGGGATACCAGGTGAGCTGGCATTTCTCCACATCTGGTGGTACTGTCTACAGATAGAGGCTGAAATAATGAAACTAGGATCTCCTTACCTTGCTGTTCTCGTTAGACTCCTGCGCCATTTCCTCATGAAGTCCCAGTACTTATGTCATCTTTCAGAGAGCCTAGTGAGGCCGTAAATAGAGTATGATGCTTCATACTTACTGCAGTACTAAACAGATGAGACCAATGTGTGCTGCCTACAAAGCTGAACTTATAACCTCACTCAAAACCTTTCCTAGAATTTTGTAAAGATAGGAAAAGTGATTCCTCAAGATATTTTATTCTCACTCTTCTCAGGATAAATGGAAAGCCATAGTCATCATAAGAGTCCCAGCAAGGATGAAGATGCTCAGAAAGTTTCCCACAGATTGCCCTTTGCTGGTGTTCTAGAGAACAGTGGTACCTCCATGGCTCAGCAGCCCTTGACATAGATATTCCTGTGTGGGTTTTGTTTTTTTTTAAGTGGGGCTTTTTACCCATTATCAAATCCTGTCCCATGAAAGCAAGCTATGGCCCTTTCCACATGTGGGGGGGGGGAACGGGCAAAAACACGCTAAAACGGAGCTTACCCGCAGCCGGGTAAGTCCATCGCCACAAGGAGCAGCGCGAGCTCGCTGCTCCGCAGTCCTCCGGTGTCCCAGATGGCGGCTTCCTGTTGGTGGAGGCTCTCCACCAACCAGAGAAGCTCGCCAGCCAGAAGCCCGCCCCTGGCAGATCTGCAGGCACGCACTTGCGCACGCCTGCAAATCCACTTTGGACCAGGCGACGGAGCGGCACAGGGCTGCGCACTCTGTGCTTTTTAAAAACCTCAAAATAGAGGTTTTTAAAAAACATGCAGCGCGGCTAGTTCCGGCTGCTCCTGAGTGGATTCTGGTGTGGAACTACAAAAAGTAGTCCACGCCAGTCCACTCTACGGTGTAGAAGACCTCAGTGACAGGTCGCTCTGCACCGTTTCAGAAGCCCGCTATGGAAATGGCCTATACATAATTCAGTTGTATAAATGGCAATGTGCTGGTGGGGGGCTGTGAGTTGAAGAAAAGCATTGGGGATGCATGCAGTTCACAGGCCATGTGTTGCCCACCTTGATTTAGTATAAGCAGAGGTGGCCATGCTGACAATAAGAAAAAATTCAAAACCCTAATGAAATTAATACCTTAGCATTTACTTTGACCTATCAATTGTTCATGGTCACTAAGGAGAGGAGGAATGAAATAATGGAATAATATTGAGAGTCTCTGTATAGTGAAAGGAGATTGTCTGTGTCATACACAACTATTTGAATCTGCCAGTAAGACAGATGGTTGTAAAATTTTAAAGTATTTTATTATTTGTCTGAATATAATGACTCCACAAAAAACAGTGCTGTTTACTGCATATCTGAAGAAGCTTTCAGAGGACATAGCACATATGTCATGTGAGTAAGCTCTTAATTCTTTAAAAGAAAATCATCGTGATTGGCCACTGCCTCTTCCAGTCAAACTTACAAGCAGCAAATTGAAAAGTACATACTGTGCTCAGACTTCATAAATAAAAAATCTATGTTCAGACATTATTTAGCTTCCTTCACAGCCACAAGTTTGATTTTCCATTAGCTATTTCATTTTATGAGGAACGGTTTTAAGACACAACACCCTGCAAATATGCCATCTTCCAAAACTCAAGACAGCTGGATAAGGATTTTTATAGTTTTTTAAAAAAATAAAAGATATTTATGAGGCAGCTTCCTAAAATTATTTCATTGACATATATTACACCAGAACAGTTCCGGACTCACCTGTAGTTGTCCTGTTGATTCCAGAAAAGAGTAACACTAAATAATCTAGCTGATATGTGATCATTATTACTAGGCCTGAGAGTAAAATTTGAGTTTATTGTTATGTGCTCTTACTTTGATTTTGCTCCTTCTGATCTAAGTGGCAAGTTTCCTCCTCACAAAGAAATTAATATATTTTCCAACCATTATCCATCATTTTATTCTCCCAAACTGTGACTCAAGGTGGCTTAGCAATAGCATTTTCCATGCTATTTATTTTGAAAGCTGGAGGTGGGGGAAGAGATAGAGAATCCAATCATAAGCGTGTACTATTTGTATATAGGTTCCTGCAAACTGCATTTGGGTCTACATCTGGTTCAGGAAAGTGTGAACTGGACAAATCTAACTCTAAAATGAAGCGAGGCAAATTTCTTTTCCATTTCTAGCCCAGCTTCCAAAACTTCTAAATTTGGAGGGTTTCCACAACATGTTTATAAAGTTAGAAAACAGATATGATGTAGCTTATTTGGAATGTGTGGCTAGTTCTTGTCAGAGTTTGTCACAGTATTTTTGAAAAGTAACTCATTCTATTATTCATTACAGTATTTAAAAAACAAACTGTTCCTGTTATTGATTATGATGGTAAAAAGTGTTGACTTGTGTGTTTTGTTACTTTTCCATTCCATCCTAATACTAGCACTTTTTTTTTTTTTTTTTTTTTTTAGGAAACCACTTGGGGATTGATACAAGAATGACAAAAAAATTGAAAATATTCTGTCAAAATATCCTTATAAGTAATATTTGAGAATAAATGCAAACTATTAAATGGTACATAAGTCAAGTCACTTTGCTCTTTATTGTTAATGTGGCTTTGAAACTGTAACTTTGTTACACCATCATTACTGCCAAGGTAACTTGTCAGCATGTGACAGCTTTACTTGTAATTTGTGTCTGAGCTCTGGTTCATATCCCGTAGGAGCTGACCTCTGAAGGAAATATGTTATTGGTAGTAGCGTGAGAAAGACATATGTAAAATAGGCAGCCCTCATGGCTTCTTCTGTCATATGTTACAGCTGTGATGTAGAAACCCACCCACGTAGAACCCATTTTCCAGAAGTAACCACAAAACTATTGTAACGTATGAATTGTGCCAGAGTTTTGGCACCATTGTGCCAGATGCTAGCGAAAGGCCCAGAAATGACATAATTTCTTCCTGTCAAGCAGATGTTGTGTTGTTGTGTGCCTTCAAATTCTTTCTGACTTGTATTAACCCTAAGGCAAGCCTACCATGGGTTTTTCAAGGGTCTAAGGGTCAAATTAGGTAAGCGTCTTTCTCTTTGGAAAGTCTATCGTAGGAATGAAAATAGACTAATTGCAGGAGATATATAAACTCCTGCAACATCTAGGCCTTTTCCGCACTGGGCTATTTAAACGGTGCAGAGCAACCTCCAATGGAGGTCTTCTGCACCGTAAAGTGGACTGGGGCAGACTACTTTTTGTAGTTCCATACCTCAGTCCACTCCGGAGCGGCTGCAACTGGTCGCGTGGCGTGTTTTTTAAAAACCTCTTTTTAGAGGTTTTTAAAAACCACGGAGCGTGCAACCCCATGCCGCTCCGTCGCCCAGCTCCGGAGCAGATTTGCAGGCGCGTGCAAGTGCGTGCCTGCAGATCTACCGGGGGCAGGCTTCCAGCTGGCGAGCTTCTCTGGTTGGTGGAGAGCCTCCACCAACCGGAAGCTGCCATTTAGGATGCCGGAGGAGTGCAGAGCGACGAGCTCACGCTGCTACTGGTGGCCATGGACTCGGCCGGCTGGAAAACAAAGCCGGTAAGCTCTGTTTTTGGGCATTCCCGGGCCCCCCCCCACATGCAGAAAGGGCCCTAGTTTCACTCTAATTCACATTATGATTCTAAAGTAACAAGGAATCACTTTCACTCCTTTTGTAGTGTAACTGTAATTTTAGGGGTTTTTTCACAGTTATAAATGGTTGGCCTCACTAAATGACACATGGTTCATGTGCTGTATAGTGTTATGTCTTGTGCTGCTCCCTCACACTCTGTTGTGGGTCCTGAGGTGGAGGGGAGGATAGGCCAGCAGCTCGTAGCATTCAAGCCAATAACCCATCATATTTTTAAGTTACAACACAGAAAGAGAGAGAGAGAGAGAGCAAGCATGGTTGATTTCAGATGTGTACAGAGATGTATTTCTTGAGCAACCATGGCAACAGAAAGTAGCCCAGTCATGTAAGATCTCTTTAAGAATGTATCAGTTTTAAACATCAAAATAAACCTCAAAACCCCACACAGTTTATCTGTGCTTTTAAAAAGTAGCAATAAAAATAAACTTGACTGAAAGTCCTGTTTAGCGGGTGCAATAAATTGTAGCTAGTATAGATTTGAGAGAATAACCATGGAAAAAAAATAATTTTGATCTGTTGCTGCAAACATCAACTTGTTTGGGAATGTATCTGTGATAGCATTAATTTTGGGTAGACAAGTAAGATGTTCCAGTATCTTTTCATCATCCATGTCATGGAAAGATGCATGAACTAATTTTATTTCTGGTCTGGCTGTTTCTTTTGACCATTTTGGGTGAAATCCAGTCTGGATTTTGGACACAGAGCAGTTGCATGAATTTATTTAGGCATCCTTCTTCCTTTCTTTTCGAGGGTGTTTCAAAATACCTGAAATCAACCTATTGCTTAACATCCAAAAGTGGAGAGCAAGTCAGCTTCCTTGTAAATGACTGGAAAACCAAGTTCTGCTAGACTGGAAATATTACCTTAGTTTATTCCTGCTACTTTGTCTCTTGTCATCTGTCAAGCTAGGAAATAAAAAATTGCTGTCACCAGGACATTCGTCAATCCAAAAGTGTGCCAATCTTGAAGGTATGTTTTGGAAAGAAAAAGGAAGGAGAAGGAGAAGCTACAGCATAAAAAGAATGTTTAGGGCCGCAAAGACTGCGAAACCAACAACCAGATGGTATATCTATTTGCATGTGAACCCCATCAAGTTCCTCCTAGCAACATCCCCATATTAAGGATTGTTAGCACTGCAGTTATTTTTAACTGAGAAATTTCAGTTACAAAACATACTTCCAACTCTTACCTGCCCCTTAATAGCACTTCAACTGTATTATTCTTTTTACCATGAGAGTGGTTGTTTTCTTTAATTTAAATGGGAGCACCAAAAATGGTGTGCACATAAAACACAAACTACATAAATTGGCAAACTAATACAGCTTTAGAGCAGGCCTGATAGGTCTCTTGGCTGCAATTTTTTCCACGTCCCAGTGAGACTGTTATCTGTGAATAAAATATTTAATCGAGATGACATAGAGGACTCAGAACAGCTTAGCTTTCTGCTTATCTTCCAAAGGCCATGAGATCACATTCCAGCTGCACTGTATAACATACTCTGACAAGCTGGTGTGTTGGCAATGAGCTTTCAGAGGCAAAAGACTAGAGAAAAAGTCAGCCTGAGGAGAGAGAATAAGTTCTATAAGGCAGTAGTGTGCACTGAATTTCTCTTCAGTCTGTTTTTCTGACAATGTAGTAGCAGTGACTTTGAAAGGCTTCCAAATATTAACAATAAGCACATGAAACAGAAAGGTTCAAAGCTGAGTAAGAAGATATGTGACCACCAAACCTTGGTCTCAGAGTATAGTCATAAAATGTCTGAGAGTTTTGATATGGGGGGGGGGTACAAGGGATAAGTCATATCATCCAAGTGACCAGCTACTTTCATGGTTATCAAATTTCGCATGTCAGTGCTCAATAAATGCTAGTTTGCTTGTTTGCAGATTTCCTGTTTGTTTGCCTTTCCGTGGCCACTCTTTTCCTTTATCACTTTAACTGCAACCATTTTCTCTTACTACCCCTTTCTCTCTAATCTAAATTGGATCATGTATTTGATTATGGACAAATATTGTAAGTAAAAATACTTTTACATTACTAAGAAGCTTTCTTCTTTCTTTGTTGCATCCTGTATGGGTAGGTGTGGGACTGGTTGTTGTTCAGCTTCTGAATAGTACTATTCATATTTCCCAACAGCTGCTGCATAGATAGGGGATAATGACATGATAGGGAACAGCCGTAAATGGCTAATTTTGTGGAAGTTTCTTTTGCAGGTATTCAGTGCTCTTTAGTATCACTAACCACAAATCAAAAATAAATCTTTACAGAAGTGCAGAAATCCTAATTGGGATGGGAGGCAAGAGCAAAGAAATGTACCATCTGCCACTTCTTAAATTTGGGGAGTGGTTTTAGAAGGTTTTCAGTTATCTAGAGCTTTTCTTTCTTTATATATATATATTTCTCTCCTCATTAAGATAAACAGTATAAACTAATTATTTTCTCTCTGGGCAGGAATAGGAAATGGGAACTGCTTTCAAGGGCTTTTGCAAACTACACAGTCATAATGCTATGATTCCACTTTAACTGCCATCGAGACATCCTATGGAATCCTGGGATTTGAGGCTTGGGAAGGGACATTTAGAAACCTGAGCATGCCATAGAATGCCTCCATGGCAGTTAAAAATTGAATGAAAATGCTATAACTGTTTAATGTGGAAGAGTCTCTCGAGAATCCAGGAATTCTGGTTCTAGAGCTGCCTGTGGGCCAACCCATTTCAGTCTGGAATGTTCTGGTGTAAAAGAATGCCACTGGTGGTAGGCCATGCCTAAGGAACATTTGTGGGCAAACTGGGGTACTGCTTAGAAAGGTATTTATTGCCCAGTACAAGACCCCAAGGTGGCTTATGACAGTTTGAAACAAAACACAATGAGAACCAATCAGCTGTAACATTAGAGAACAATTTTGAAAAAAAAAATTAAATAAGCTATTATATTAAAACCAACCAATCAATTAAAATTAAATCAGTTTCAAAACACTTATAACAAGAGAGGAAAAGCTGGACAGCACCCACAGACAAAGGCCTTTCTACAACGTTCAGCTAGTGCCTGAAAGCCTGACCAAATAAAAATAAAAATCTCTGTCTGACAGAAAAAAGAGAGCAGAATGGGGACCAGCCAATCCTGGAAGTAGCCACTGAGAAAGCTTTTTGCAATGTCCCCACCAAATGTGCTTGCGAGGGTTGTAGAGAAAAAACTCTTCTCTGAAGTTCTCACAAATTTGGGCAGGCTTATATGGGGAGATACAGTGTTTCAGAGAGCCTGGATCCAATTCATACAGGGGTTGAGAGGTCATAATCAGCACTCTGAATTGTATCGCACAACAGAACAACAGCTGATGAAATTGTTCTAACCAGAATGTCAATTCTCCCAAACTATGGACTATACCACATGTAGCTGTTACTGCCCTGGCTAGTCCGAGCTTTGGGAATATTAAAAGATATCCTCTTGATATCATAATTCGGCTTCACTTCTCTATTCCTTTCCACGTGCTTGCGAGGCCACCGGACAAGCACGTAAACAAGCTCGGCAGCTAATAGCCGTAAGATTCGAACTGCAATACAGGCAGGCCAGAAATAGCTGACTCACTGCTTTAGGAGACCTCCAGGCAAGTACTCCAATTAAGTATGCACACCACTTACAAAAGAGCCTCTGCCCCGCGATGGCGGCTTGATGGGTAAACTATACAATACCCAAGTACTCTGCGTTTGCATACTGGCTACTCTATTGAGAACCGCTACGATAACTCAATCATTCAGATTCTGACCTTTCGGAGGCTTTTTCTCCAACTCCAAATCTATTGTTTTCCCCAAGTACGGCACAGCCTGCAGTCACAATTCTCCTTATAAAAACCCTTGATTCTGAGACCTTCCTCGGAACACTCCCGAGTTTCATCCCGCCTTGCTGCTGCTTTGCTTGGCGAGCCTCCCCTCAGCTCCATGTGCTTAGTTCCACCGCACCCCAGCTTCGCTCTCTATTTTTCTGGGCTTCAGGACAGGTGAAGTATCACCCAAACCAGCAATCCCTCTAAAAATCCCTCTATACCACTCCAACCTTTATATTCTTTAGTTATCTTGTATGAGTGTGTCACATACACTGTTTTGCTTGCATTTAATAAACATCATTTATTATTTCAACTTCTGTGTTCTCCTTGACTCGACCCAACCCCGTAGACATAGGGTTCAAGATTTCGCTACGTTACCCTGCCTCTCGTAACGCTAAGCAGTGCTCTGAGCTAATTTTCCCCAACTTTAGTTGAGCACATTTTGGTGTCCCTCCTGGGACCCCAATTTCACAGGGTAACAGAGCCCCAAAAGGTAACTTTTCCAAACTCTGAAGGAACTTCAAAGGTAGATATCTTCCCCCTACATGGAGAGTCTCTTTCCATCATGAGAGGCACCCTCACTGCAACCTAACTCATCTTCAGCGGCCATTCAAGGCATTTGGAATGACACTCTGATGTCTGTACTCTGTATGATTTCTGAATTATATCAGGCAAAATCTGATGACATTGGCTTGGAATGGATTTTTAATACACTATTGTCAAAATGTATAAAGAATTAAAGGTTCATATCCCATTAGTCTTAATTCTGGAAACTTCAGTGGTTTTCACTGTCAGGAGTTCAGATCATAAGAAAGACCTATCTAGTCCAACGTTCTGCTCACACTGTGGCCACTCCTTTTACTTACGGAAACACTGACAAACAGATAGTGTACAATAGCACCCTCTATCATGTGTTCCACAGTTACTGATATACTATGTGAAAAGAGATACTACTTTGGCATAGGGATGATACATAGCTATCCTAACTAGTAGTCTTTGATGACCCCAGCCTCCATACCTCCACGAATTTGTCAAATCCCCCTTTAAAGCCACTGAGTTAGTACCTTTCATTACACCTTGTAAGTGTGCTGTGTGAAGTACTGTATCTACCATCATTCAACTTTTGGCTTAAGTGAATAATTCTGGATGTTAATATCATGAAAGATGGAGACAAGGTTGTCCCTGACCAGCTTCCGAGAGTGTACACCTTTATCATGTCTCTCTTTGCTTGCCTTTTTTCCTGTGTGAAGTAAGTGCATGTTGCAACCTTGCCTCACAAGGAAATTGTTCTAGACCTTTTAATCATTTGCTTGTCTTTTTATGCACCTTTTCTAGCTCCACAATATCTTTTTTTCAGGTGTGGAGAAATGATGATGCGGAAGCTACAAATGATTTTCTCCACTTTACTTCGATAGAAACTGGAGGGTGTGCAGATAGGAATCGGAGTAAGTCAGAGTAAAAAACACTGCTCATAAAATGTAGTGAAATGCTTCTCCACTCTAGTGCGGAAATGGCCTAAAACGGTACACAGTATTCCAAAAGTAGTCACATCATGGTTTGTGTAAGGGCTGCATGCTACTGGCACTTTTATTTTATTTTCCTTTTCTAATGACCCTCAAAATGGATTTTGACTCCCCCTTCCTTTTTTTTATATCTACCAGCAACCAAAACTCCATTTCACGGTCATTTGCTGCCAACTCAGGCCCAATCAGTGTATGTGTGAAGTTCTTTTGGTAAAAGTCTTTTTTCTTTTCTTAATTCAAATACCTCGATATTTGCTTAGCCTGCTGTTTCTTTGAATGACTGATCCTTCAGATACAATTATTCTCCATGCATGACTGGGGTTCCATATTTCAAGTCTTTGCACTTACAGGCATACTAATAAGCATTCTGTCCCTGTAGATGTTTGCACTGTGTGCATGGAGATGAGTTTGTGGGGATAGATCACACACATAGCGTCAGGGGTATGGGTTATTCAGTTTAGCCCTGCCTTCCTTCATGCATGTGTATGACAGAAATTTCAGAATAAGGCTGTGGTCTTTTGACTAAAGAGTAGAGACATCTTCATCATTATTAGAGCAGCACTGATTCTTATTGCCTGTTTCTGTATATTGCTGTTTTTGATTTGACTTTAAGACAGAAAAATATCTGAAGAGTAATAGATCTGAGGCAAAAAAAAATTGCATGAGTAAGGAGGTAACAATTTTAAAACTCTAAAAAATATAAATGAACGATACGGTAGATAAATACAGTTGTCAAGATGATTGTTTTCACATTGGCTTCACCACATGGTTGTATTACAACAGGTGCCACTGTGGCAAGTGGTTGCTGTTCCTGCAAATCACTGATCCGAGCATGTAACTTCTAGACTTCAGACTGCGGTAATTTATATTTACAGTTTATTTTCAGGGGCATTCACATTCCTGATTGTAAGAATGGAATGATTAGTGGAGGCTATGATAATCTTACTAGGCCACTCCTAATTGACACCAGCATCTCTTAAGTATTTCCTCTTCATTTTTATCTCCAATTACAGTACTCTTAATTATAAGCTGGCTTTGATCTCATCTTTCTGAGAACAAGGTGTAAAGATTCTGGAGTATTTTTTGATTTCAACACCTTTCAGAATGGTAAATAACTCACTTTCTGGAACTGAGCAAGTCAGTTCCTCTCCACTTGGAATTAACTCTGTCATTATAACTGTTGGATTGTGCAATATATTAGACCTGTAGTACAGCACATAATTATGTGGGGTTGAAGATACAAATTTTTTATATTTAATTTAATTTATTTTATATTTAAAAATATAAAATAGGTGATTGGACAACTCTTCAAATATCATTAGACTGCAATTCCTAGCATCCATCACCATTGGCTGTGCTGGCTAAGCCTGATGAGAGCTGCAATCCAATAATATCAGTTGCTCACTCCTGTTCAAAACATCCAGTATCTGGATAGACAAACAGGACACTCAACATTGCATAATGATACAATCTGACAGTAACATTGCTTTGAAGTGTTGCCTGTCATGATAGGAATGTATTACCTGAACAACCATGACCTTACACTGTACACTTGACAACCCTCAAGTTTTGCAATCACCTATCTCCATGTAACAACCTAGTAGTGGGGGGGAATGACCCTTCAGGTGACCTCCAAGCTACATCCGCTCTTCCTAGGTTCAGTGGAGAGCTCTTTAATAGGTGACTACTTTCACTGAGTGGCTCTTGTTTCTTCTCCGTCCTCACACACAAGTGCCTCATCTGCAAATCCAGAATTCAAAAGAACTTGGAAAATTTAAGATTTTTGGATGACAGAATTCTGTACAAAAAAAGTTCCTGCCTTCTGTGCAGGGTACTTTCTGTTCATAAATTATATTTTAGTAAATGATGTTTCTGTGCAAAAATGTTGTTTTCTGTGCACAAAACACTATGCAGGTAGCTAGTTTCCTATGCCAAAAGCACTGCTTTCTGCACAAAAAAGGGCAAATATTGCACAAAATAATTTTCAAACTGGGAAGATTCTTGTTAGTCCAGGTTTTTCATCATCCAGATTTCCTGCCACTTAAGAAGTCTGTTTTAGTAATTTTTTGAATATTTGCAAATATTTATTCCATGTCTAGCTTCCTTCCTTCCTTCCTTCCTTCCTTCCTTCCTTCCTTCCTTCCTTCCTTCCTTCCCTCCTTCCCTTCTTCCGTCCTTCCGTCCTTCCGTCCTTCCATCCTTCCTTCCTTCCTTCTCTCTTTTAATATATGTAGATGTCTTAACTAAGAACAGAACAATCTTGTATCACTTGCCAGTAATAAACATAGGGTCAGTGCCTCTATCTTGGGCTCACTCATATTCCAAAATAAATGCGCACATACATCTGTGGCATACCAAGCTTGTTACACTTCAGGTGAGAAATCTATGGGGAAAGAAATCACTTCATAACAAACTCATTTACAATGCTAAAAATGCAGGCAGTGGGCTGATAAAACTGGCTTTCACAATATATGTATGTGTGGGAGTCTCTTTTTCTTTGAGATGTAAGAACATTTTGACTTCCCACACTCTGGCGACAAAGTAGGAAATGGCATCCAAGATTCTCTCCTGTGAAAAAAAGTCCCAGTAACAAATATCTCACTGTACACTCCTTCTTAACTTTCTGTACCATTACCAAGTTAACATAGCCATTGCTACAGAATGATTTGTTGTGGACAAGGAGAAGAGGCGCTATCATAAGTGTCAGAAGGAGTGAACTCACCAGCTGAAGCAAAGTGAAACTGGTAATGCTGATCTTTTACACTGCACTTGAATTAAGCAACAGGAGTGAACCAAGACATTGTGATGCAATTGATAAGGCCTTTTGAGTTCTGGAAATTAATTATTATTTTCCTTATTATTTTTTTTATATGCTACCTTTCTTCCAACATGTAATCCAAGACAGTTTACATAGGCTAAAAAACATGTCTAAATGTTATGGTAGTTGTCATCCAAAGAAAGTAATATTTGTCAGTCTCAAGAGGATATTATTAAAGTAGAAAGCAATTCAAAATGCAGTATATTTCATGCATTTACAAATATCTATTCAATGGCAATAGTGTGATACAGAAATCTAGGTTTTAATATCTGGACTTCCTGTTTCTGACTCCCAAATCCAACCACCTTTAAATTAGAACCAAATGTACAGTAAAATTTGACAGGTATGAAAACAGGCAAATTATATTGATATTAAAGCAAGTTTTGCTTATTATCCTTGAATATGATACATATATCAATTGGCTTCTATGTTAGTGACATACACAGTTAACCTTATGCCTGCATCATTCTGTTTTTTGTTGCTACATTTCTTCCCTCCACAGTGACCCCCCACACACATCTACAGTAGGCCCATAAACCCCCCTCCCTTGTCATTCAATGCCAAGCAGAGAGTGGGTGATAGATCACAGAAGCTTGAGAATACATTGCTGTAGCAAGACACAAAAGTATTAAATCAACTGCTGAGACCTCTGGAGAATCTCTTCATGTCTGGCTACAGGAACATATTACCCTCCCAAGCAGGCCTGCAATGGATAGGTGGGAGTCCAGCGGCTCTATGGTAGCTTGGGCTGGGTGATAAATGGCTTAGTGTAACACGGTTCCATGGGTAGAACCACTGCAATATTTTACATGGTACAGCATTGTTGCTATCGAATGTGTACTTCCAAAAAAGCAAGACATTTCTAAAGAGTACTGTAATGAAATGGCAGAAAGGGATGTGAAATAGGTCAGGATTTTTTTTTTTTCTCACAATTATACTGAAGTTCTTGCCCCATCCAGGTTGTCTATTATGTTGCTAGATTTTTTTCACCTCACTCTACATAGAAAATGATGCATATTTTGGTACATTCTTTTCCAAATGCATGTAACACTTTTACATATTTTCTCTATTAACTGAAGCATTTCTATGAATATTTTATCAAAATTACAAAATTTAACGACACATATTATTGATTCCGGCTTCTACAACTTTTCATGTATAAAATACAGTGAGTTCAAGGTCATTATTATTCTATGTCGTGCCAATTTTCTTTCACAGAGGAGTGGGATTGTGGTATAATTTGTGCACCCTTTCTGCGTTAACTCTGTCTTCCTTTCTTGGTTTATTCCAGATGTGGTGTTAGAAACTGTGAGAAGTCAAAATAACCAACAGTAAACATCTACCTACTCCCTAGTTTCATGTCCATCTCAAATTGTAACTCTGGTTAAGGCCAGGGTCAACTGAGGGCCTTCTCTCGGCTTGTCAGTATCCATGTTTTGTGAGAATTAAGCCATCTTGCAAAACAGATTTATTCTCCCAGACTTCTCATTAAACCCACATTAAAAGATCTTAAAGTTTAGGTTGCTCAAGAGCATTTCCTGTCAGTGAAATCACTAAAATTCAACCAAAATACCAACTAAGCCAATATTAACATCCCAGCCAACCACAGCTCACATCTCTTGTAAACCAAACATAAAATCCAAACACACATAACTTTAAGGATGTTGCATAACAAACTCCCCTTTAATTCTAACCTAAAACCACCCACAAGGCATGCTAGCAAGATTTTGAAATTACAATGAAATACAAAAGAGCTGCTGCTAAGCCATTTTACCACCAGATATATTTTCCTGATAAATAATGATGTGTAGTGACCTGGACAAAGTGGCCGAGCACCTGAACCAAAATGAGAGGCAGCTTTGGCTCTGCTGTGAAATGCAACCCTCTCTCATTTCAGAATAGCTGGTAGTGGTTGTAGAGAGGCTATGAAATGTACACCCATGAAAAGTGACCAAAGAAAATATTGCCCTCATTACGATTTGTCTTTTTTCTCCCCCTAGAGGTGCTGGAAAAGTTCTCCTAAGCTAGGCTCAGAAAAGAACTTTGGGGACTCATAAAAGCCCACCTGAAAGAAGTGGCAAGCTTTACAAGCTCCCAAATTCTTCTCTTGGCTCAGAATTAGAGCCAAAGAAAAATCTCTGGTAGGGATGTGTACAGCTATAAACCCCATATCCATGGACATCCTCTCTTATTTGCCTCAGATCCAGGCCTTGTTCCATTGGAGCAAGTCCCTTTACAACAGCTATTCTATTTTGCCTACAGCTGGAGTTTCTTTGATTAGACTTTATATATTTGTATAGTAAATTATCCATTTTGTACTGATCGTCTTTGTCATGCTATGTTCTCAGATCATTTTCTGTATTTTGATTTTCTTGCTGGTTGTAATACTACTTTTGGTAGTGTTCTATGGATTCTCCCCCACTTTTGGTTGCAAGTTGTAGCATTCTGTTTTGTTCTGTATATATTCCTATTCATTTATTATCCTTATTGACTATTAAGTATTATTCCCATTTATTTTGTTATTATTTCCTTTTTATTCTTTGCCTATGTTTTTGTGATGGTCATGTGGTTTATGCATCTTTATTAACCAAATCAATAAAAATACAATAACAACTGAAAGGCCAAAATGAAGTGCAAGCTCATAACCAGATCAAGAGAAAAATTGAAATCCAAACTGTCTTGAAGAGGGTAATAAGCAGTGGCACAGAAGATTCTCCAAATCAAGCCTGTAATACTCAATTAACCATAAAAGTAAGCCAAGATAGGTACCCTACCAGTTTCCCCATTCTCCACTGGGAAATGTTTGCATAGGAAAAGGTTTGAGGATACCAACATGCTTCCACTTTTACCCCACAAGTCAGCCAGCTCTTAGAGACTCTTGGGATCAGCCTTCCTTCATCCAGGAGGAGCTTCCAGGTACTCACCAGAGCATACTATGTCCCCTTCCTTCTACATCTCCTGCAACATGGTGACTTATCTAAGGCCCTTACTACGCTATGCTGCAATCCTGCATTGTCCCATTGTGATCCTGGCAATGCCATTGCTGAGATTTTATTGGGACCTGAACGCTTCCCACTGCACTGGTCAGCTGCTGGTGGATGGGTGCCATTCTTCCTTCTGCAGTACAGCCTTCATTCTGCAATACAGCCAGCTTCTTCCTGGGTTGTATTGCAGAAGGAGCACTTAATAGCACTTCTGCACTTCCCGCATGTCTGCAGCTGATGGGATTGTTGTGTGAAGGGAGCCCATTAGCTGATTTTTTCTGATAAAGATTTACAGTGCTATCATGACTGCTGGGGATGCAACAGCAGAGGGACTGCAATGATGTCATGCGATGGCATGCATCTGAACTCACAGAAATATTTTCTGTGCAGAAAATGTTGTTCTCCATACAGAAAACACTGGTTTCTGTGGAAAAAAGTTTTCTCAAAATAAGTTCCCATTTCAAGCATTTTCTATGCAGGAAACAGAAAATAATATTTGTTATTTTCCAGTTTCCTGTGCAGAAAATGCTATTTACAAATACAAATTACAAATACAAATAGTCTTAGAAAACTGCACAATTTATGAACTATAATCTGGACACTCACCAGAGAAATGGAAGGGTGAATCTGTCTCTCCTGAAACAGGCTAAGAGCTTACAAACTCAAAGAACCCCATAAAAACACATTTGAATGAGAAAAATTCAAATGAGTGACTTTGCTGTTCAATCTAGTGACTAAATGAGGTGTGATAAGATTGTGTCAATCACACAATGAAGAGGAAAGCCTGCTTCAGCCCTCTAACATTTCCAGATTCAGAAGTCAGTGGACATTTCTGTGCTACACTGTTATACTGCTATTGTTCCACTTTCAACATCCTGTGGAATTCTGGGGTTTGTAGTTTACTGAGGCCAAAGAGCTCTCTGGTTGAGAATTCTAAATGCCCCTCGCTAAACTGCAAACCCCAGAATTCCACAGGATGTTGAAACTGGAATAATAGCATTATAACAATGTAGTACAGAAATGGAGAGTGCAGCAGCAGAGCTTGGAGTGCGTGGAGGAGGGGTGGGAGGGATATGTGACTGCGGTGCATGGAGCGTGGCTGTGGCACATGAAGGCATGGCTACAAGCCAGGATGCCCAAAAAACATTGCCGCTCAGGGCAAACTGCCCTCCTCACTCCCCCATCCCTATGCGACTAGGCCAGTGACAGAATCAGTCAAACCAGAAACACTATCTTTAAGCCCATCATAACCAAAACCACCCTGTGTATCATGTCCAGGGCAGAGCAGACAATTAATCAACAAACAGCAGAGCAGGGTTTACTCACAAGGCAAGAGTGGCAAAATGTCCAAACAGAGTTTAGGTTCCAAAGCAAACAAATCCAAAGGGCAAATCCAAGTCATAGTCAAACAGGCAGAGGTTCAAGGTAGTCCAGACACAAGAGACCACGGCACAGGGCTTCCACAACTGTAAAGATCAGTTGCTGATCCTGAAAGGAAAGGGCCAGCTGAAAGCCATCTACTAATACCACAGATGTTCCTTCATTAAGGCTTATTTGTTACTTAAACGCACTGAGCGGTGCAGCCCCTCTCTCTCACGTCGTCTCTCTTGTATGGTAAGTGTCTCTGTTGTGTCATCCTCTGATATTTGTTCACCTTGTTCAGGCCCTTGCTGTTGCTTGCTGTCTTCCCTGAACAAGCTTCTGGGGAAACTCCTGCCTCTGGGGAAACTCCTGCCTCAGATTCAGAGTCCTCCTCCTCACTGCCAGGGTCTCCAAGGCAGGGCATGACACCGTGATACCTAAGAAATTTAATAGATGCTCTATAGGTAAAGGACAAACTTGATATGAGGAAAAATTCTGAAAAGGCAAGCTTCTGAATGATTCACACTAGCCACCAATCCTCAAGCCCACACCTCAAATACCACTGTTTCCTGAAATAGACACCAGAGCCCACACCACTGGCCCTATCAGAGTTCTACTTTGAGCTCTGTCCCCAGTCTCCAAAAACCACCCAATTAAATCTTGAAATAAAATCACAGCTATTAAGTCATCTGGCCAGATACCCTAATGTGATGATGATCCTGTCTCACATCAACAGTGGCATCATGTAGCAATCTGAGAAGAGCCCTACTTGGAACAATAACAGTATAGGAAAATTTTAAATTCACCACTAATACCTGCAGCTCCTCAAGTATAAGCTCTTTAACTCTAACAGAAGCTTCTACGTTGACCCTAAGAACACCTAACTTGTCAGTGGGCAACCCATGAGCCTGAACAACAATATCAAACTCAGTCTTACGAAATGGCAGACACACTGAGGGACCTTCAGTTTTTTTCAACTTCTAGGGAAACAGTGTGGTAAGCCACTAACTGTTCAAAACTATGCATGAGATACTGACATTGCTCAGACCCAGCCAGTCCACAAACATGAAGTCATCTAAATAATGAAGTGTAGAATGTCATAAAGCCACTCAATAAAAGTAGAAGCTGGAACAAGAAATAGACTAAATACTGATTTTTCATTGCACTTACACAAAATGGAGACACTGTATCTCCTAGCAACTGTAGTTGCCTTGTCAGATGAATATACTGAAGGAGGAAAGTTCTTTCAGTGTGCTATCGTTGGCTGAAGACTTTCTGAAGTACAAGAAGTGATGGATCTGGCAGTACTTATTGTGTGCCTTCTTAAACACAATACCAAGAGAAATCTTAAACCATGGGATTAGATTCAGATAGTTATGAAAAAGCCCTGCCAGTCTACTAGTACTGATTTCTACTGTATCTTAGCTGGAATTCATTTCCTCCAAGACAATTACAGCTATCAGATTTTGGACCTGAAATGCCACACAATATCTATGGTAAGAGATCCAAAATGAACAAAAAAAAACCCTTGCTACAATCGTGCTAAGCAAATCCTGCAAAGATCCCAGTCTAGCTGACATTGAGGCTAGGTTGAAAAGGACCAGGTCTTCTCTATCTGCAGCCACCCCATGGCTGGTTATGAGTAACCTGTGCAGCCTGCCATATCTGGCAGTATGATGTAATAGAGTGGATCCCTGTAGCGATTGCAGAAGCATGTCTGAGCCTTCAAGAGGATTGGGTGGTGCAGCCATTGCTATTAAAAGTTCAGCAAACATGGTAGGGCTGAAGCATCTGACATGTGCTCTAAGAAGGGGCTGGCCACCATTTTTTTTCTTTTCACTCTTCTATTAGACCGTATGTTTGAATTTTCACAAGTTTTTATAAAATATTTTTACATATGAGACTAAGGTCATTTCCACATGGGGCGAGGGAATCACCCCGTGCCAGTACTTACCAGACTTCTTGGCTCCACACTTGGGTCCAGGTTGGTCTGGAGCAGTGCATGGCCGCCGCTCCGCACTGCTCCGGGGACGAAAATGGCGGCTTCCGGTTGGTCGAAGCTCTCCACCAACCACTGAAGCTCGCCAGCCTAAAGCCCGCTTCTGGCAGATTGCAGGCTCGCACTGGTGCGAACCTGCAAATCTGCACCGGAGCGTGGGCACGGAGTGGCGCGCTCCATGCTTTTGAAAGACCTGTTTCAAGCGGTCTTTCAAAAGTACACTGGAGTACACATGCTTCAGATCATTCCAGAGCATGCTGAGGTGCGGAACTACACTAAGTAGGTCCGACCCAGTCCGCTCCCAGGTGCAGACGTCCTTCCTGGAGGACACTCTGCACCGTTTCTTTAAGCCCATACGGAAATGGCCTAAGCTTGCTTCTTTTTCTGCTAGACACTCTGTAAGTGGGAGGGTGGGTGTGGGGAATGGTTATTGTTCAGCTTCTGCTTGACAATTTAATTACTCTGCCTATTATCTCTCTCATTTCTCAACTGAGGCCATTTGTGCATTACACTGTTACAGTGCCATTATTCCACTTTGAACATCCTATGTAATCCTGGGGTTTGCAGTTTAGAGAGTGTCATTTAGGATTCTCAGCCGGAGAGCTATTTGGCATCAGTAAACTACAAACCTCGGAATTCCACAAGATGTTGAAAGTAGAATAATAACACTGTAACAGTGTAGGACAGAAATGGCCCAAGAAATTAGAAACAGGAACACCAACCCCCCTCCCACAAGCAAACACACAGGGTAAAGTAGAATCCTTGACATGCACCTCTAGCTGTTCAACTTTCTCATGCTCATTGGAAGGTCTTGCATCTGCTGGCCGGGTTGCTTCCTGTACCTAGAGTTAGTCAAGGGATTTTAAAAAGTAGTTGTGATGAAGTTCTGGGGTGTGTGGCTATTTGGACTGCCAATACAGCCTAAAAGCAGGTTGCTGGGCAACCAGAATAGCATCTCAGGAGAGAAACCGAGCCTAGTAGTGTGTGGGAGGGGCTAATGGCTGAGAGAAAAAGTTGTATAAAGCCAAGTATCTGTGGGCATTTTTGATTCTTCAATAAGAGCCTAACAAAGAGCTACTTAACAGAGTCTCTTAGTCAGTTAGAGAGTGTGACTGTTTGGGGAGGTTTAATTCTCAGTGGAAGCCTATTGAGAGGGTGAAGAAGAACTGAGTTCTAGTAAGATCTGATCAGAGACTGTGACCTAGATTGGGGGTTAAGTCTTTGGTGGGAGTTTAGCCAGAGTACTGTTATATGATTATTGTGCCTTTTGTGAAAGTCTAAAGACATAATTGAACTCTTTCTGAGCATATAATGAACTGTCAATACTGTCATAAGAGTGCATTGAAGAAATGCATCAACTTATGTACTCTAACATGCTTTTTTATTTTTATTGTTATCTTAATAAATGTTATAGTTTATCTTTGTAAACACTGACTTGGCTGAGTTGTCTATAGTGCTAAGTAAAACAGAAAACAGGCTGCCATAAAATGATTAACTGATTCTAAACAAACATTGAAAACACTTGCCCTTTTACACAAAAGTGGTCTTACGGGAGGGAGGCATAGCTGTATGGTAAAGACAGGTTCCTTTATCAGACTAGGAACCACCACACCAGTCTGGGAGAAGATACGACCTATCACAGTTGACCTTAAATACAAGACTTAGGCCATTTCCCCACTAGACTGTTATGGCACTATTATTCCACTTTCCACATCATATGGAATCCTGGGGTTTGCAGTTTCAGGAGGGGTCTTTGAGGCCCCTCCCAAAACTGCAAACCCCAGGATTCCATAGGATCTCGAAAGTGGAATAATAGCCCTATAACAGTCTAGTGGGGAAATGGCCTCAGTCAAGGAAGCCACAGCCTTGAGTTTGTAAGACCTGAGCAGGTCTGCTGATGGGAAGGTGACTTGGAAGTTTCTAATTCACAGGGTTACCATAAATTTAAGTTGACTTGATGGGAGTTAACAACAACAACAAACTGTACAAGGTACTTTTCCCAAATTATTAATGTTGCTTGATTCCCCCTCAGGGGAGGAGGAGTAACTACTACTTTTCCACAATGATACAAACTGATTAAAATAAGGTACATTATAATGATGATGATGATGATGATGATGATGATGATGATAATAAAAATTATTTGTCACCCACCTCTCTTAAGGCTTGAGGTGAGGTGTACAACACAGATACCATTAAAAACAAATTATAACCAAAATACATCAAAATACAAAACCATTTAAAATACAAATCTCATAATTAAAATATATCATAATTAAAAATACAATTAAAAGTACTATTAAAACTATAATTAAAAATAGACTGGGTACTTATTAATTAAGTATAAATAAAATATTTCAATTCAATATAACATTATTTCAGCATAAATATTGCTTCAGAATTAAGGTATTAATGAATTAAATGGGCCACAGTTCTAAATAGCCAATTAATTATACATTACCCAGATGGTTCTGCACCCAAAGTCCAGTTCTCTTGGATTTTTGCAGGAAAATCAGCATTTTAAATACATACAAAAATAAGCTTAAAAAGTTGCATTTTTCACTAGATGACTTGGTAGACATAAACAGTCTTTTAGAAAAGTATAGAAATTATACTCCAATAGTCTTTGAAGGCCTCTGAAATAACTGCTTTCCAATATCCATTTCATAAATGCTTAGTGGCAAGTATAAATGTAAACCTTTGCAAATCCAATCCTAGGCCTGAGTTACAATACAAATAAGAGATTACAGCAAATATATCATTCACATTCATTTTCTTTAAAATAATTAATCTTCTGTGATTTCAAATATTTTGCACTGTATGGAAACCACACTTCCACTGGGCCATTGTTTTAAACTCAAGTCATAGCTGATCTTATTTAAGCATCATTTGTGGAACACATATTTTCTTCCCAGTAGGCACATTTAAAAAAAAAAACTGAAGATGAGAGCACAGAAAATATATTCCTCAATACCCCAGGCATTTCCTATCCTACTATCAAGATCAACCACCCAGTTGTTAGTGTCACCATATGTCGTCTTTCATACATTTGACCTTTAGACTCCTGTCTTGAAGGAAGGATCAATTCCTAACCATATCTTGGCAACCAGAAAGGACATTTCCCTATTTTGTATACGCATTTGTTCAGCTGTGGTTCAGCCCAATTGACGTCCGTTAGATGAGAGGCTTCCTTCCTTTCCTGCTGTATGGGAAGTTGGATGTTCATTATTAGCTAACCTATTAATTGAGGGGTGGGGACTGAAATGCTTTCTTTTTCTGAGTGTGAGATCTAAAATATAGATAGCCATTGAAAGAGAAAGTGCTCTGTTATATCCCACTACTATAGGAGAAAAAAAAATAGGGCCATGTAATAAGCATTCGTAACTGTAGCATGTGCATTTTAGGATCAATCAGCAGCTGGCAACTGGATGTATATTACCCTTGTTATTTAAGCTGTTAGCCTGCTTATTTGGTATGCTCAGAAGCTGCTATTAGGATCAAGTAAATCTGTACCCCACAACCCAGGAGCTATGGATGCCCCTTGGTTAATTGTTTAATTTCTATTTATTATTGCATTTTAATTTATAGGACAAAAGAGGTTAGAAAAATCTCCTCCCTCCCTCCTTCTCTTCCTCCTGCTCCACCACTTCCTCTTCCTTTTCCTAATTCTTTTTCAACTTCCAGAATCTTCCAATCTGACTACCTTTCTAAGCTTTGGAGCCAGAGCTGAGCCTATGTTTTGCATATGTCAGTTTTTCAAGTGATAAGTCTAAATCCCATTCCTAATGCCAGCTACCATAGGCACACTGAAGCAACTGCTCAATGATTCAGTGGACCTATTCTAGTTAGGGCTAGTAATTGGACTTAGGCCAAAGTGTAGCTAAGCAATCAACTTGAAAATGTAGTGTTCCTCTACTTCTCTTCTGTACCACAGTGCTAATCAAAACTGGCAAAAAACTGCACAAAACACATCAAAAGTTGAAGTTTTGGGCTTGATAGCAATGTCATGAATGCCAATAATTAGAATTTCACGGGTATGCAGTTTTTTTATTGAAAAGTTCGTAAAATGCCTTTTAAAACAAAAGATTTCCCAAGGTACTTTGGTGTGAACTTCGTAAAACAATTAAACTCAAGAAGTTAACATCACAAAACCATTAAACTGAAAGCAATAATATCAATCTCAATAAACCAATAAAAAGCATGTAACTATTAACAGCAAAGAAGAATAACACTAAGTCAAATTCATATTAAAAAAAACAAAACAAATTGAAATACTAAGGTTTTGTAATGCCAAATAATAAGCAAGGAATTGGGGAGCAAAAACATACCACCTTCAGGAAGAGGTTCTGCAGTTGCAGGACCACTGCTTAAAAAGCCCTCTCACTTGTATATGAGCTAACTGATCTTTGATTGTAGGAATGGAATGGCCATCTAATTCAACCCACAGTGCACTGTAGAAATCCATTTTAAAGGCTGATCTAATAGCATGGCCTCTATTAATGATCTTAAGGGCCAGCTGGGCTCCTATAGGTGGAAGCAGCTGTTCAGATAACCTGCTTTCAAACCATCTTAACCTGAGTTTCAAAACAAATCAAAAGCCATGGCAAGTGATCTAAGTCCTATGTAATTATTTGTTCATAATCAGGGCTATAGAATCAACCTCATGTGCTCCAAATTCTTCTCCCTTGCAGAGATCAAGGCTATTGCATTTTCCGTTGGCAGCATCAAGGAGAACATCTTATGATAGTCAAGTCTGGATGTAACCAGAGCATGAGTCAGTTGCCTCCAGCTAGGGCTGCAGCTAGCATATCAACCAAGCTGTTAGAAAGCACTCCCAGCCACCACTGCCATCCTGTGCTTCCACTGATACGGATGAGTTAGGCATGCCCCTAATCCACAAACTGGAGAAAAGAAAAACGAATAGCTCTGGCCACCAAATCCAGAAATAGTGACACATAGAAGGGAAGAAAAGCAGCTTGAATAATTTCTCCATCTTCTGTTTCACATTGCTTGACCTAAGAAAGGAAGCCTGACTTCCAGAAATAGCTAATGAACTGCATAAGGACTTCTGGCAATGTCCCAACAAGTTCCAGTCAGCCCATTACAATGCTGCAGCAGTAGCCTGTGCTGCTGCTGCTGCTGCTGCTGCTTACTCCACTATAAAACCACTACTGTTGTTTTTTCAGTTGGCTAGGTTAACAGTAGAAAGTCCATTTCTAGACTGCACATCTTGATTTCTCATTTCCCTGCAAAGAGATAGCCATGTTAGTGTGTTTCAGAGATCTTATAACTCCCCTGTTGAAACAGCTTCACTGGCTGCCAGTCCAGAATTCAAAGTGTCAGTTTTGATCTTTACAGTTTTACAAGTCTAGAATATATAAAAGGCCTCATCTCCCCATACAAGCCAGTCAGAGTTCTAAGATCTTTTCTAGAGGACTTTCTCTAAGTGCCACCACCTTCAGAGGTGCAGCTGGTGAGGACACAGGAATCAGCCTTCTTAGTGGCTGCTCCTAGGCTATGGAACTCCATCTGACGGGAGGTTTGGTTAATCCCTTCCCTGATCTCTTCCACCAGCAGGCTAAGGCCTTTTTATTAGGCAGGCCTTTGACTGATTTTTAATCACATGGCAGAATAGTATTCAAAGTGATGAACTCTGCTTTTATGTTGTCTGTTTTAAATTATATTTTAAATGTATTTTAAAATGCGTTTCAGACTATTTCAACTATGTGTTTTTAATAGAACTGATGCTTAATTTATTTTTGACTTTTAATACTACATATTCGACTAAACTTTTATTTTAAATTTTGTAAGCTGCCTTGGGTCCCTCGGTAGGAGAAAAGAAGAGTATAAATGGAATGAATGAATAAAGAACAATTCAGTATAAAAAAGGAAAAATGAGAGCCAGCATGGTGTAGTGGTTTGAGCATTGGACCTTGAACCTGGAGACCAATGTTTGATTCTCTAGTCATCCATGGAAACCCACTTGGTGTCCTTGGGCATGCCACACACTCTCAGGCTCGGGAAACCCTGTGACAGATTCACCTTAGAGTCACCATAAGCAGTGGCAGAGCTTGGAGTGTGGGAAGGAGGGTTGGGGAGGAGGCGGGCCTATGACGTGAGAGGCGGAGCCACTGTGCATGCGGGTGTGGCTGTAGTGTGTGGGAGTGTGGCTAGGGCACGTGCAGGCATGGCCAGGGTGCGCGGGGGCATGGCTACAGGCCAGGACACCCCAAAAACATTGCTGCCCAGGGCAAACTGTCACTCCTATCCCTACAAGACTGATCATAAGTCAGAAATGATTTGAAGGCACACACCATAAAAAAGAAAGGAGAGGAGAAGGAATCTAGCAGCATTTTTAAGACTGGTATATTTTGACATGAGACATTGTGGATTTTAATCCAATTCAAGTTGATGTCAATTGATAGATTATACTGATAAAGTCAATATCAAAGTTACAGGCATAGTACTTACAAGGTTGTGGGGATAGGATCAGAGTGTAATAGGATATAGACAAATGTAGATTATGACCCTAGTCATAATTGTTTTTATACCTAGAAGGAGCAGGGCACAACATATACTCAAAGCAGAGCTTGAGGTTCATATGTTTTACCCATTATTATGAGTAACGTAAAAAACAGAAGAAACCTATGCAAAAATATCTTACTAGAGCTGTTTTTATCAAAATATGCATTTAGTTTGACACAGGATATAGTGTCATCAGAACCTGCTGAATTGTAATTGACCAACAGACCCATGTTTTTTGATGGCTGGTTTTATTGTCATCACTGTTTATTATTATCATTATTTCATTATTGCATGCAAACATGCATGAAATAATATGTGTTTATAATATGGATAGGCAGCACATTTAAGAGTGCTAAAACTATTATTAAATCATATAGTTTGCATTCATATTTAATAGACCTGGAAATGAAGGGATTATTTCATTTCAGAGAAACTACTGTTTAAGAATCAATTCCACAACTACAAATTGGTTCTTTTTCCTTGGAGTTTTGGAAAATTGCAAGTTTCCCTCGTTTCTTTATAAAGTCCAGAATATATCTGTTGAAACATAAGTCACAGGAGTTAAAGCATGTTATTGGAAAATCATTTGTTTTATTGTAAACTGTTGGTGGCCTAATTAGTCAGTATTGAGCTCTTGGCAGGAATGTTTAAAAGTTCTACATGGCTTTAAAATAGAAAGCCTCAAAAGGGAACATTAAAGAGCATGTGGGGAGACATAACATGGTTATGAAATCAATATCAAAATAGTCATGAGAGATGTGTAATGTGGGTCAGAGCACAAATGTCTGGGCTTTTAGAAATTAGGTTCTATCAAGTAGAAATGTACTCAAAAGTGCTACAGTTTCATAACTTTACCTCAAATATTCTACAACTGCTCCAGTAAGCAGGTCTGTTTTTTTTGTTCTGTTTTTTCCAAGATCTTAGCATTGAACTATAGACGGCAGGCTCGGACAAATCAGGATCCAGGACCATAAGCTGGGAAGCTTTAGCTAGAGTTTAGGGGCAGCTTCTCCTCCCAACCACCCAGGATGATTTAAAGCTAAGGAAAGCCCTTTTTTCCAACAGGATGTGACCCAGAAGCCAACTTCCAGCACCAATCCATTAATATCAGTTTCAGACCCTTTTCGCACATTACCTCATGCCACTGGCATCATGCGGGGATCACACAAAAAGGGTCTGGGAGGCACTCGCATCCCCTCCGCTTCCTCTCCACACCAGCTCCGTGCTGGCTGGAAGTGTGAGCACTCCGCCCCTTCCTTCCGCAGTGCAGCCGGGTACTTTCTCAGGCTGCACTGGGGGAGGAAGCAAGATGGCCGTGTGTCCAGAGGCTCTGCACACAAGGTAAGTGCGGTTGGGGCCCAGGAGCAATGCGTGATCATGCATCATTTTTGGCAACAAGCCGGAAATGATATAATGCGTGATCGCTGCCTACTGGCCTTGGGAGCGCTGCGCGATGGCAAGGACATTATGTGAAATGGAGCAGGCAATCCCGCAGCGCTCCTGAGGCCATTTCGCAACAGGACTGGCGTGTCCCTGTTTGAGCTTTTAGACATCTCAGCAGCATTCAGTACCATCGACCATGCTATCCTTCTGGGATGCCTGTGGGGATGGGAATCAGAGGCACTGTCTCACAGTGGTTCTTGTCTTACCTCTCAGAGAGGCTGTAGGTGGTGGTGCCTGGGCATAGCTGCTTCTTGAAAAAGGAACTGTTATATGGGACACCACAAGGAGCCGTTCTATCCCCAGTGCTTTTTAACATTTACATGGAACCATTGGGGTAGATCATCCAGAGGCAAGGGGCAGGGTGCTATCAGTATGCTGATGACACCCAAATATATTTCTCCATGCATTCAAAAACAGGTCTCACCTGAGGATAGTATACCTTCTCCTCTGAATGCTTGGAGAACATAATGCGCTGCATTAAGAAAGACAAACTCAAACTGAATCCAGACAAGACAGAGGTGCTTACCATTAAAGATCTTAATCTGGGGTTGGAGGTGTGTCAAACAGTTCCGGACAGGGTCACACTGCCCCTGAAAGACTGTGTTCACAGCTTTGGAGTGTTCCTCGAGCCATTCCTCCAAAAGTCAGCTCAGATATATGCAATGGTCAGGAGTGCTTATTATCAGCTTAGGCTGACATACCAACTGTGCTGCTTCCTAAAATTGGAAGACATAAAGACGGTAATGCATGTGCTGGTAACCTCAAGGCTGGACTTCTGCAATGTGCTGTACATTGGGCTACCTTTGTACCAAGTTTGGGAACTCCAACTAGTCCAAAATATGGCAGACAGAATGGTTACAGGTGCATCCAGGAGTGCGCATATTACTCCAATACTAAAATCATTCCACTGGCTACTAATTAGTTTCCAGGCAAAGTAGAAAGTGTTGGTCATTAAAACTCTATGTGTGGTTTGGGTCCAGGTTGCCTGCAGGATCACCTCCTCCTGTATGATCTGTCCCACACACTCAGGTACTTCAGGGGCCATTTACTTAAACCAGCCAGGTTTAGACTGGCAACAGTCGCTCAGGCCCTTTTCGCACAGCATTTCTTAAGTGAAAGGGCCCCTTGAGCGTCGCGTAAATGTGAGGAGTGGTCTGCATGACACACTCACATTTACGTGACGCTCAAGGGCCGGACGCACAGCAGGAATGCATCTTTTCATTTTTGGCTTCAAACCGAAAATGGTGTGCCATCGTGCAATGCTCCCGGGCCCCGCGTGCACTCACCCACCGTGCAAACCATCCTGAGCCGCGCCAGTCGCACTTCTTGCTCCAGCACAGCCTCTAACTCCCAGGCTGCACTGCAGAAGGAAGGAAGGGGTGCTGGTGGGGCGCTCGTGCAACCAGGAAGGAGCCACGGAGCAGAACAGGAGGCTTGCGAGAGCGTTCCTGCTAAGCCTTCTCGAGCGAAAACCCCAACCCAGCAGCGCAAAAAGATAACGTGCAAAAAGGGCCCCAGAGGACCTTTTTGTTGGCTGCCCTTAGATTGTGGAATGAACTACCAGATGAGATTCAACAGCTAAACATACTGTCTGAACTTTAAAAAGTACTATTTCTTTTGGCAGGCCAACCCAGTCACTTTTAAACTATGAATTTTAAATTGGTATATTTTTAAGGCTGTGTTTTAATCTAGATTTATATGCTAAATGATTTTATGTGTTTTTAGTTATATATTGTATTTTAAGCTATGTTGTACCCTGCCTTGAGTTTTAGGGAGAGGAAGGTAAGAAATAAAAAAAAATTAGTATTATTATTATACTTTCCCTGTGCAAGCAAAATTAAGCTAATCCTCTTCTGTGTGCACACACATGATGAACAATTATGTTCCTGTCTCACAGAGTGTGCACAACACTTCTTGGCTTTCTCATGCTTGTGCAGACACCAACACCTCCTTCACCCCTTTACTCTGGTACATGCACAGCACCAGTTCCTGGCCACCGTTCTCCTCAATGCCATTTGAGGCTTCTTCCTGAAAGCTGGTCAGAAGCCAATTTCCCACACTTTAGCAAGACAGTGTTCCTTATCACCTTATAAATAAGATAATACAAATAAAAGAGGCTCTTACTCCTCAGATACTGAAATTCATCACCCACCTTGCTTATATGATTATGATCATTGGTGAAGGAAGTGGAAGTTGTAATCCAACAACTTCCAGAAAGTCACAAGTCACTCCCACCTTGGTTCAGTCAGGACTCTTTAAGAGACAGGAGGATCAGATGGGTGTCTGGTCTTCTCTAACAGGAATAGTTCCTTTTGTGAGAGATGGCTGATGAGTTAGTTAGATGAAGCTAATTTATGCAATGTGTCGATGTGAAACACACAGTTCTGGTAATAGACCTCATGCTGGGGGATCTCTGAAACTGTCAGGAAGCTGTCCCTGACCCCAGCAGCTACAGCCTGAGGCAGCTGCCTCACTCTGCCTCAAGATAAGGCTGAACCCAAAAAGAAAGAGGAAGAGAGAGTACACATATCCATTTAAGTAGTTTTAAGCATAAAGCCTTTCCAAAACAGGATTTGATTTAATTCTTTTCTTAAGCGGCATGCACAATGAGAGAACTTTTAGAACTCATAAGCTAGGAACCATCAAGTGCAGATTGGCATTATGTGAAAGGTTTTTCCCCTTTTCATTACTTCTGTCATTATAAGAAAAACATTTGGAATAACACTTCATAGCACCTAGGCAACTATTAGAAATGACTAATAATTGATAAACAAAAGCTATCTTCTTTCTTGCTGAAACTCTCATTTTCTTTAAAAAGCTAAATAATCTTGTTCCTCTTTGCCACTCCCACCAGTAGCAGTAAGAACATATTGTCTATCTTTCCCTTGTTTTCACCTCCCTTAAAAGTGTTTTGTTGACTTATTTATTAAGCTTCCATTATGAACAAGAACAAGCAGTACCAAAATATGTTATGCTGGAAATGAAAGGTCTTGAGAAGTGGATTGGACTGTATACAGTTATTGATTTAGTACAAACAGAATGTGCTCAGCTGCCTGATTATTATATAATTATGATTTATTCATTTATACCCTGCCTTTTTCCCAAAATAGGACCCTGGGAGGCTTACAAAATTGAAAACAAGAACAATTTTTAAAAGTTACAAAAGAGAATCATATAAATCATATAAAAGTTATTATTAAAAATCAGTCAGTGTATTGAACTTAAACCCTTTAAAATAAATCTATTAAAAGACAAAAGATAAAAATAAACGGAGCAACATAACATAAAACAATTCACAATTAAAAGCCCTTGCAGTTGATTCCTAAAAAGCCTGTGGGAATTGAAAGGTTTTCAGTTGGTGATAGAATGACAACAAGGAGGAAACCATCCTGCCTCCTCAAACAAGTGAGCTCCAATGCCTGGGATCAGCCACTGAGGAGATCCTCTTCCTGTGTTCTCAGTAAATGAAAATGTGGTTTGAAGGACACTCTTGAGGATCTTACAGCCCAAGCAGGCTCATATAACGGGGTGGGACTGAACTCCATGACCTGCAACCCTCCATGGACCAAGTAATGTCAGTCAGTAACTAAACAGAACAGCAATAGGAGAATTTCTAATCACTGAACTAAATATCTGTGGGATTCTTCTCCCCTCCAGAGACGAGCTTGAGGGGAAACATCAAGGCCATTTCCGCACTAGACACCATTAGCTCGATATACTGTTAAAATCCTGGCATTGCCATGTTCAATGGTAGCAGATTAGGAATGCTGTTTTCTGCATCTTCCCACCTTCAGCCAATGAGTAGCAGTACTGCCAGCACTGTTCCTTCGGCACAACCGTGTCCTTAGCCACTCCCTTTCTGCACCTTCACCTTGCTGCACCACTCTGATTGGTTGGGGTTTTGCTTTTGTTTTTGTTTAGAAGCTAAACTAAACATGCCAGTATACTATTGCATTTTCATGCTATCATACCTAAAAATGTATTAAAAGAATAAAAAAGTTCTAACTCAAAGAAGAACTTTAAAATAAACATGAAGAGGTGATAGATTTTGCAGTTACCATGCCATGGGTGTCACTGAGGGAGGGACAAACTAGGAGCGCTCACAGCCTCCCCACTGCTGGATCTGCAACAAGAGGAAGCTCTATCAAGTGTTATTATGGTTCCGCAGTGAGTCGGCTGACAGGATTGAAGTGCTAAAGGAAGCACTGAATGGATTTTTTTCTGGAAATAGAATACAGAGGTTTCGCAAAACTTGGGGATGGAATAGCAGCTGAATGGCTATGATGTCATGTGGTAGCATAACTCTTGACCCAGAACAACCCACTGCTATGGCGATATAATAACATTGTGGGGAAGTGGCCTAAGACTTTGATGGTCTGAAATCTGACCTTCAGTGGTCCAGATTCTGACTTGGTAGTGCATCAGATTAGGCATTTGCAGTGGAGGTTATTTATTTGTCTTAGTAATTTATTTAATTTATATTTTCTTTTCTCCCCAATGGGACTCAAAGTATTTTACAATATGTTTAAAACAGAACAGTGAAAACAATAGAAAGTACAAATACTTAAAAAGTGTTATACCAGCAATTGAACTGAGACACTACTTCTGAGACATTAACTTAAAAACAATTTAAAACACATAAAATACATACTTAAAACAGTACACCTAATTACATGTCTCTCTTCCCCAGTCACTTGAAGCTGAAGTTCTGTTTAAACAGCAACACGAAAACACAGTGGCAGACAAATTGAGCCACCCTCAGGAGTAAGTTCCATAGTCTACAAAAATCCACTGAGAAGGCTCTCTCTCATGTCCCTACAAGATGAACCTGGTGGTGGGATGGAGAAAAAGCATTCTTCCAAAGATTGTAAGACTTTGGGCATGATCCTATGGAAGGATTCTTTTAAAAAAAGGAAGTCTGGAACCAAGCCATATAGGGTTGTATGGGTCTGAGCCAGTACTTTGAGTTATGACTGGAAACAAACACAGCCAGTACATTTGTTTCAGCAAGGAATTTCGACCTGCTGAAATTTTCAAACAGTTTCCAAAAACAGCCCCATGTACAATGTGGGCATCCAATGTGATGTAATCAAGGCATGTATTACTGTGGTCAAACCTGGCTTATCAAGAAATGGGCACAGTTGGAGAATTACCATCAACTGTGCAAATACACTCCTGGCCTCCACTGAAACCTGAGCCTCAAGGTTCAAATATGAGTCGAAGAGTATACCCCAGCTATGAATCTGAGATTTCAGGGGGAGCATAATCCCATCAGCACAAGTTGAATCTTTATTCCTTGATTTGACTTCTAACTGGCTAGGAATGTCCTGTCTGGATTAGACCTCAGTTTGTTTGCCCTCATCTAGTCCATTACTGTCAACAGACACTAGTTTAATACTGGGACAGATTTCTTGGGATTAGATGCAAAGAAGACATAGAGTCATACTGATGACACTGAACCGATATATTTGGAAAATCTCTGCCAGCATTTTCATGTATATGTTAAACAGCATAGGGAACAGGATAGAATCCTGAAGGACACAACAGACCCCAGTGTATCAAAAGGGAGTCTCCCAGAACTACCATCTTGTTCCCCCTGCCCCTGGAAGGAATGAAGCCACTGTAAAACATTGTCACCATTCCCATTCCAGAAAGGTGGCCCAGAAGGATTCCACAGTTTCTGGAACTGAAAACTGTTGAGAGGTCCAGCAAAACTAAAAAGGACACACACCTCTTATCCAATTCTTGCCATTAATCATCCACCACAGTGACCAAAGCTGTCCCAATCCCAAACCAGTCCTGAAGCCAGATTTAAATGAGAAAGCAATGATGGCCACCATTTTAGTTCTTTATGGTTTGGACTGAAACTCAGAGTGGATCACCTAATTAGTTTGTAGTTATTCCCTTTCTGTGAATAATTGCCAGGCTGTTGATACTATGGCCATTTCTGCACAGGGTAATTAAAATGGTGCAGTGCATCCTCCACAGAGGATGTCTGCACCTTGGAGCGGACTGAGTTCGGACTACTTACCGGAGATCCGCACCTCAGTCTACTCCGAAACGACCCCATGTGGTCCTCCAGCATGTTTTTGAAAGACCGGAAAAATCAGGTCTTTCAAAGTGCCGGAGCGCGCCACTGCATGCCTGCTCCCTTTTGCAGATTTGCATGCTTGCACCAATGCGAGCCTGCGATCTGTGGGGGCAGGCTTTAGGCGTGGTGAGCTTCAGCAGTTGGTCGGGACCTACGACCAACTGGAAGCTGCCATTTTGGAAGCCGGAGCAGTGCGGATCTAGACCACACACTGCTCCGATTAACCCTGGACCGGACTGAGGAGCCAGAAGATCCAGTGAGTAACGGCATGGAGCGATTCCCTCGCCTGGTGCGGAAATGGCTTCTATCTGTTTTTCTAACGCTACGTCTAACTTCACTGATATTTCTCAATACGCAAGCTTGAACCTGTCAGGATTAACATTAATGGACTTGCTGATAGGTTCCACAAAGTTGACCTACTTGTGGTTAAGATATGGAAACATTACGATCAGCATGGGTTATCGTTTCATTTTGCAGTGCACAACATAAATGACCTGTGTTGTGCAAGCATTAGAAATAACAAAATGCCTATGAATCCTTAAAACCACTAATGACAGTTACAGGTTGATGATATAGTATAGTATATATATAGTATATAGTATTACAAGTGATATCAACATGCAAATCATGACTACTTTTCTAAACAGTATTCATAAATGTCATTCATGCTGCTTCAAGAGAAACAAAGAGATTGCGCTCAAGGGCTCAAAACCTCTGCTGCTTTCTTTTCTTTTCTTTTGTTCCATCCTCTTAGCTACTACAATAAATGATTCATTTGTACCTGGTGACCAAGTAACCACTTATTAAAGGAAACACCCTCCTGCTTTCCGTTTTCAGAAAAATCTGCCTTGTCCTGACCAAAAAAAACCCCATTCAACAGAACTCTTTCTCATGGGTGTCATGCATTTCTTTGGGTGCGATGTCATGTATAAAGAAAGTTGATTACTGTTATTATGGAGGCCTCTTGGATCCAGTAAAGGATAGTAGTAAAATATTTCAGTTCAGTTACAGCCCAAATTCTGAATGTTTTGTCCTGATCAGTTTGGATAATTGGATAAGGTTATGGACAACCCACTGAGCCCTGAATTTGGATCTATTGTCTACCCTCAACTAGACCTATTTTGCCATTTGGCTGTAGATACTGCTTGTACTCCAGCTGTTTGTTGTTTTTACTGTTGTATGCCTTCTAGTCATTCTACACATGCATTTCACAAAAGATTTAGATATATTATATTTCAGTTTCATTCCTCCTGGGCCAAAACTATGGAACTTCAAAAGAAAATGGCTGGTTTCTGCTTTACTTTAGGAAGTCAATAAACTCATTCTTCAAAAGCCTCATTGAAATAGGCAGGCCTTGTAAAAGGGTTGTGCCTACCACTAGATGGACTGAGATTGTCACCTTAGTAAGAATATTATGGAAGAGGAATAATATATCCACCCTTTGATTATCGGCATTAAAATCACCATGTGCTTGATTGATAGTTACGAACATAAGATAAGATAGTATGACCAGCGTATTTGCAAATAACTTTCCCCAGAAGTGAGTTTATAATGTTTTATAACATACTATTATTAGCTTTTCATATCTTCCTTCTCTCAGATGTTATTTCCTTCAAACATCAGCCTAGTTTTTAAGGCTCATTTTTAAAAAATATATGCATTGTTTGAAGTCTTTTCAAACCCAAAGTATTATATGTCTTTTTTTGTTGTTGTTGCAGAAAACATGACAGATGAATGAATGATTGCATCAAAATGTCCTTTTGAATGATTGTATCAAAATGTCCTTTGATTCCAACCTGTTCTGTAAGATTATTTTTCAACATGTCTTGCTAATCAGTAGAGTTCTGTAAAATTTAAAGGTTGCTTAAAACATTCCCGCAGAAAGAGAATATCCAGTAAGTGTATCTGGAAAGCATTTCAACTGTTAAAAATAATTATGAAATATTCACAAGCATTGCATCAGAACTCAATAGGGCTTGGAGGTATTCAGCAATGCTATGGGTATACTAGCAAAAGGAAATCTAAATTTTAAGATCAGGCTACTGTCAGTAGGACAAGAAAAGGCATATTATGTATACATCTTTCAAAGCCACTTATTACACTAGATATCCTTACAAAAGCATCCATATCTACTAATTTATAATTTCAAGTATCTAGGAGCAGACATGGCAGCCTATAGTGAGGAGGAGTAGGACTAGAAAGAGTGTTTATTTATTAATTAAAATATCTTTGAATTACCTTTCCTATAAGACGCCTCACAATAACATTAAGCCTTTAAAAAGATCTTATTAAAAAATCAGAGTGAAAAACAGTACCTACCATCTCTAAAACTTCCAAACCACCATCACCACCACCGCCACCTACTGAAAACCTTTCAAAAGTCAGCATGAACAGAACAGTTTTTCTTTTCCCTAAAGCTAGGCAAAGATGGAGCTAATCTGACTTTTCTTATGGAAGGAGTTCTGCCATAGAAAGGGCCACCTGTCTTGACTAGTGTAACATCTTTTGGTGATGAGGAAGAAGATTGTAAGCATAGGCATAGTCATACAAGAAGAGGTAGAATGTGGGAAGCTGCTTTAAAAATAATCCAGTTATAGGCCCTTTCCGCAGCACCCTCCCATCCCACCTTGGGGGCAGGAGAAGGATGAAACCACAACAATGCTTCTGCATGATGTAATCACAGTCCCGTCCTTCTCCCATCCCCAGAAGATGCGATTTCAGGTTAAATCATTGATGGGCTTCCCCAGCAATGACCCATGATTGCACCACTATCTCATACTTACCTGGCCTGCAGAAGTGCTGGAACTGCAATGAAAGTGCTTCCTGGCCCAGCACAGCCTGGAAAGTGCCTGGGTGCTCTGCGGAAGGAAGATGAATGGCTATCATGCTTTCTTCAGCAGGGAGCCAGCAAGTGTGGATGTTACAGGTGTTTAAAATTCTTTGACTGTACAACAGCGCAGATATTGGTTTTGTGTAATATGTCTTGTTGTGGAAAAGATTAGGTACTATATGGGTCTTATATCCACAGTGCTGTCTTGGACTCAGTTTAACTGGCTGAGCAAAAGTGTGATCTAGAAGAAAAAATGGAAAAACTAAAATTGTGCTTTCTTTGGCTTATTACTATATTAATATTTTGTAGAGCATTATCCCAGTGGAATTTATTATGAGTTGACTTTGCAGGGTAACCTTAGCAAAACCTAAGGCACGCCAAAAGTCATGTAATTAATTTTTTGAGCAGAGGCTCCTCTATGAGTACACAGAATGTTATTAACATCCAAGGATCTATAGGAAAGCAAATTATGAAACACATCTGAAATACACTGGAAGACTTGATGTTCAATAGAATAAATAACCCATCCCAGTGTGAACTTGGAGGACTTTTATAGGAAGTGAAGATTTGCAACAGAGATAAAAGATGACTATTGAATGCTTTAGTGCATTTCCCATCATTTTCCTTCCAAGAGAGTGGCCAAGGCAATTGTTTCTGCTGTTGTAAAGAGTTCTAATATTTGAGCCTTGGAGACATTCCAAGATGTACCGTAAAGAACCGGTGGTCTGGAAGAGAAAGCTTTTTTTCTCCACTTCCTCATTGACCTTTCTTCCTTTTAATTATTTCTTTCTCATTGTTGAGTAATGTCCACTTCAGGTAAAGTCTACAATGGATCCATGCCCACCACACCCACAATCCTCTCCCTATTTGCCTTTCTTTATATTGAAACTCTGATATCAGAGAGACAAGGATGGAAGATTTTTCTATAGGGGCTGGGGTAGTGAGTTTGGCTCTCCTCCTCAAACAGTAGATATCTCTCTCCATTCTGGGAAGAGGAAATACAAAATATTTATCCTATTACTATGATAATTGCTTGTCTGTTAATAACTATTGTTGATGTACCTTACATCGCACTCCTAATCAGAATGCAGAGAACCAGACATTCTCATCCTAAGGGGTTATGTGTTGTTGCAGAATCCACATAAACCTACAGCTATTCATTAACGTGTTTTTTTTATAGTATTCTTACTTGCAGAATTTTCCTGAATATCAACCACTTCCAAGATTTGTTATAAATAACAGTGAGCACTACAACAAATATTTCAACAAATTTATTGCCCCCCCTTTTTTTTTCCCATGGAGAGATTTTTTTTCCATCCCAGCCACTATAATGCACTGGGACAGCAAATGTTTTCTGCCATTTTTAAGGAACCATGATGCAGCAAAGCAGACATACTATGATCTGATTCTCTTACTGAATTCATTAGCATTAAAATTTTCATTGGAATAAGGAAATTCAAGTGCATCCCAACTTTGCATCCCTAATCCCAACTTTAAAGAGAACAGTAATTCAAACATTCCATACATTGGAAATACATTGGAAATAGGGGCCAGAAAATGCCCCAACTCATTTGGTGCAAGTTTTTGAAAAGAAGCTGGTATACAAGTGTTAGCATTTTCTTGACACACTTTTAAAACATCTATTTTAAAGCATGCTTTCTAAAAACTAGAAAAATGAAAATCAATGACAGATAAGAACAGGTCTCTTGAAGGGATAAGTAAAATCCAGTAACCAAAATATGTCAATAGCAACAACAACACTGGTTATTTATTCCCAACTCTTTATGCAATTTATACTCTACTTCTCCTCATATGAGCTCACATTGGCAAGGAACAAGTCATCACACTGAATGAGGAAAATAGCAGCAGCTAGGATGATGAATCATGAATAATCAAGATAGAACAGTAACAAATTTAGTTTTTAAAAAGTTTACTTAAGTTCAAGTGCTTAGGTTTAGGATAATGGATTTCCTATTGCAGACCTAGTGATCAGTGGTAAGCATTAGCACAGTGGAACAGAGAGCACAGGTACAATCTAGTCTAGAATCTAGAACAAAGGTCACCATTTTGTTAGTTGTAGTTCTATAGGCTGAGCCTAGCATGAGAAGCAAATCCAGGTATCAGACCTGTCCTCTGATGGGCACAAGCTAGCCCAGCCTGCCTGTAGAAGGAAAGCCAAGCAATGACAACTGTGGAATACGCTTGGGTGTAAGCCATTGTGCGGTTCACATGTCACCTGAGAATGAAGCAACAGCCCCCAAACTGGGCCAACCCTGGTGGTCTGCACACCAATGCCAGTTGAAGGGACACCCATAGGAGAGGATGATAGGCAACCAAGCCTTATCATTTCCAAAGTATATCTGGCCCCATGTTGCATAACCACAACAATGGAGTAACAACAATGAAGACAGAACTAACAAAATATGAGGGGAAACCTTTGACCATATCAAAGCATGCAGACAAGAATTATAACTGAAGGAAGGAAGATGGGAGGCAGCAAGAACCTGTATCTCAAGCCCACTAGGAGGTATGCTTTTATGCTGCCTGTGCAGACCTGAATGAAGGCTGTCATCCCCACCTCTGCCTTTGAAGGGCCCATGCCACACGGCTGTTGTCCAGCCTTTGTACTGACTGGTCCTACCACAGGCTCACAAAATGGTATACAGGCCTGTGGGAAGTACATCCATGGTCTCCTACTGCTCCTTGTAAGCCTAGGGCCATGATTTATATGAGTGTCTTAGCTTTGATACTACAGACACCAGAATGAGACTTTTGCTATATGTGCTCTGGTATCAAAGTGTATGATTTGTCCACAGGTGCACTGACTTCACTAGATATCCCTTGTATCAATAAAAACAGTACTATTTAATTTGTAGTATAAATGCCTGATCTCTTACAGTGCTGGTAGGAATATTTGTGACAAAAATAAAATTAAAAATGGGAATTTTTAAATATGGAGGTATGTTGCGACTGGTGGCCAGATTTTAAATAACTCATTTGGTAAGTGTGGCCACATGTCTTCTTTTACAGAGAACTGTCCTTTGGTTAAAGGTGGCTTTTAGTTGAAGGGATGTCCATACAAAACTTGATAAAGAACCACGAATGAGAAGAAGGTACCATAAATATGAACAGCAGATTGAGGATGCACACAGGTTGTTTTATCACAGTTTCCCTTAATACGTTCAAGTCTTATATTTGTACTGAAATCGGAGTGATTGTTTCTGTATGTGTGTCTATGACTTATTAGGTGCAAATGTTATTTTCTTCCAACAACAAGCCTTCCATGCCAGAAAGCAAGATGAATTCGGTGGGACTTAATTATGAGATTACACTGTACTTAGAGGTGTAAATCTAGATACCGCTGTCAGATAACCTCTTTTCAGTAGTGCCAATTCCAGTTCAGAAATATCACCCCTTTCCACTTTATCTGGTGCCAGATTTAATGATGTTTAGGAACTAGGTGATGACTACAAGCTTTCTTTCATAGAATTGTAGCATCACAATTTTACAGTTCTTATTCTCCTAATGGCTTTTTAAAGAGGCTTCCTAAGAAGCTACTGTTTTTGCTAGAAGTTCACTCGTTTTATTCATTTCTTCATTGTTTAGCAAGGTAGGCATATTATCACCTGGAAGCAACCATATGAACATCTTGTTCCTCAGAAAGCCTTTTATGGAAGATGGAGAGGTACTGTGGAGTGGTTGATATGAAGACATAATTGACAAATCATCACCAGGATCACTCAGAATCAAAACGAGAGAAAAGTTGGAAGAAGAAAGAATTGTGTTAAATTTGTTCCCATATCAACAACTAGCAGAAAGATTTGTATAGATTTAAAATTACAAGGTTTTGATATAACAGAAAAGGCTGGCTTGATAAAACTTATGTTTGAAAATCCACCTCATTTATTGGCCAAAATATATAAAGAAATTCTGAAGCAAGAGAGAGAAGATGAAACAATTAAAGAAACTATGATTACCTGGGTTCAAAATATAGGACATCCAATACAACCAGAACATTGGAACAAAGTTGGAAAATTACACAGAAATTCATGGCAGCCCAGAATTTAAAGGAAAACTATTTCAAGATCTTCCACAGATGGTACATGACACCAAATAAACTGGAAAAAAAATATAATACAGGTACAGGAATCTGCTGGAAATGTCAAAGGGAAGTTGGAACAATGTACCATTTATGGTGGACTTGTAACAAGGCTAAAAAATACTGGGATGAAATACACAAAAAAATAAGCATAATCTTACAAATTGAATTTAATAAAATACCCAAAATATATTTACTGAACATGCTACACACAATTGACCAAAACACAACAAAAAAAATATTGGAGGATCTTTCTTTATATGATAACAACAGCAAGAATTGAATATGCCAAAATTTGGAAGAAGGAAGAGATCCCCAATGTAGACCAGTCGCTAATTGCTTTGTTAGAAATAAAAAATGTGGATATAGTAACTCAGAGACTCAAAGGTTGAACAGATGAAGATATTGAGAGAGAATGGGACCCTTTGAAACAGTTCCTCCAAAAGGAGAAAATGCAATATTAGCTAATAAACAATTCTGTTTGGTAAGGTTGATTTAGGGAAACGGGATAACAAACTTATAAAGAGTACACTCCAAAGGAGGGAAAAATAATTTATTTGACTTTGTATAAACTGAAAAAGTGTACTTAGATTTGACAAATGAAGTAAAGACGGTTGAATAGACCAAAACTAAAACATTAGATAGACTAGAATGTTCAGAAACAAACAATTAATTGAACGAATGTATGTGTGTAGTATGGTTAGAAATTAATAATGTCAAGAATATTCAGTTCTAGTAAGGACTGTAAGAAGAACCATAGGATATTTCATTGAGCTACAAAAATTTTACTGAATGTATTTTATATGCATATATATTTTAATAATATATATATATATATATATATATATATATATATAAAAATAAAAGAAAAGCAATAAAAATAATATTTGATAAAGAGAGAGAAGTTAAGAGAGAGATGACAGATTAATCAGTCGTCATTGAAGTATGCTTATCCAACACATAAGGAAGGCTTTCATGGGGATCTTCTTCACTATTCATAGATGTACTGCACATGAATTGGAACCCCAAAAATCAAGATTCCAACTTTTATGAAAGTGCTTCAAAAATAGTGGATGTTCTCCACTTCAGACAGTCATCTTCTATGCTTTGAAGAGTCACAGAACTCAGAATGGAGAGAGTAGGAATGTACTTCTTCATTGAGTTTCTTCTCAAAGATAGCAAGAAGTTATTTCAGCAATTTTTTTCCTGCTGTGAGAAAGTCTTTGAAAACCATACAGTTTTGAAGGCTATCTACAATTTGGAACTTACTCTGCAAGGAAAGCCCACATGGTTGTTTTGAGCATGGAAAATAACACTTCAGTTTTCTGCATGGAACATAACACTTCAATTTTCTTGGCAAATCAACCATGCATGAATTTTATGCAGAATATTTACGGTGAAGAAAACAGCATTTTCTGTGCAGGAATCAATATTTCTGCATTGAGATGTTGTTTTACATACAGAAAAGGCTATGTACTGCACAGAAAATGTTGATTCCTGCATAAAACAAAAATGAGCAAATTGTGTGCAGAATAAGTCCTGAACTGTGAAGATTCTTTATTACCAGCACTCTAAAATCATGTCTCTTTACCATTTTTTATTGGAACATTTTAAAAAAATGCTTTCCACATCTAGGAGGGGTCAGGAAGCAGATTCCTTCTCCATATATGTTGAATATGGACAAATAACTAATGACTTAGTATGGCTATAGTTGCAATCTAAAGGATGAGTTTCCTTCGCTTTTTGAATCTTGATTCTCTAGCACAAGGAATCATGGGGCAGATGATAACCATGCCACTGCCCCGTGGTCACTTATCAAGATGGATTCACATGATTTTTAACCACGTAGTAGTCAAATAGAAACTTACTGTTTGTTCTGCTAGCTTTCTTAATATCCATATGGCCTCCTCCTGGATGTTAAAGCACACTGCATAGGGAGATCAACATGACCAAATGATATCAGAGACTTCTTCCTTGATATATGAGATTGTTCAGTTATTTAGCCTCCAAATTCATCTTTAACACCTATGCATTTATTAAAAGTATTAAGTTACACACTGTATTTATTATGAGAATAGTTTTAAAGGATCAGTCCTCTACTGAAAGCAAACTGAAGCAGCATTGACATTCTTTGCTCATCTGGAAATGGTTGTGCTCAAATGAACATGCTTTGCCAATATCTAGTTGGCTATAAATATTTAACCATGCTAAAGAAGAGAGTTATTTCTGGAACATACTTTATATTTTATATTGTGTATTGTTTATGCACAAGTGAGATTTATTGGCAAAACATGTATGAAGTTGGTGATTTCACCTGGAAATTTACCAAAGTTTTCATTGCCTTTTTCTCTTTTTGAACGCTACTTTTTATCACTCTCTCCTCCAAAGTTTCTCTTTCTTGCTTTCTTTGATTTTATTTTTAGCTTTCACTTCTGTTTATTGCATTCAGTTCATTTTATTTATTTCTCACATATTTTGCAATAATAATTTTGAACTGATAATTGTTTGAACGTATTTGAATGAATAATTCAAAATTGCAGCAAAGCTGGTGATGAGCCTTGAATTTGGTTTTGGAATGTAGAGGTGGTATTCCATTGGAATTGTTTGTTTCTCTGCTTTGGGTAGGAAAGTTATTTCACTGTGGATGCTATAAGACTCTAGAATTTAGTGCCTAACTGGCCCACAAGCCCATTTATTGATCAATAGTAATTAAGTAAGAGGGAAGTTTTCAAAACTCCTCTGGCCTGGTTATGCAAAGTAATTGCTGGGAGAACCTGATCTTGGCTGTGACTATGGGTTAGATTGGCCAATGTCTAGGTATTTTCTGCCATGCACCTAATGGTATTAGAAATGTTCTGTTCAAACTATTCCAACTCAATCCATATCACACTGGAAATGTGATTCCACCATACTCCAAGCCTAGCCACAACTCAACATAAAAATCTCGTGCTCTCGTTACTCTTGCTGTGAGGAAATTGGACTTCAACCAAACATTCATAAAAGGCATATATGGGGCTGGAGAAAACAATAAAATCCTCTTATAGATTCCTCATCTGTTGTTGTTCTCAAACTGATGCTGGGTACAGTAGATAAAAGTTTGCAAGATTATGGCCATTTCCACATGAAGATGCTGTCCTGGGATGGGGATGCATTGCTGCAAGTCCATGAGTTGTGCTTTTGCATTATGTCATTGTGGTCCCACTGACCATGCATCCTCAGCTGTCGCAATCATGGGATATTCCATTAGTGGAAAAAATCCGGTAATGGCCCCTGACCATCTCTGGCAGCCATGCAGAAATGGTGGAAGTGCAGTCTAGGTGCTTCCTTCCCCAGTGTAGCACAGGAAGTGGCTGGCTGCACTGTGGAAGGAAGGAGCATGTCCCTCATGCTACCCTTCCACAGGCAGTCAGCCAGGTGCAGAGGGGAGTGTTCAGATCACGCTCCCATGCGACATGATGACTATGGAAGATGATAAGGTGCAGAAAGGGTCAGTGTTGAAATTCAATCTGCAGTGTCTACTACAAAGAAAACTCTGGTTCTGTGTTATATTTCAGTCATGTCTTATTAACAATCTGCCCAGTGCTGCAAGGAATGAATGAAAAACATCAAAATTACACCTGGTGTCAATACACTTGATCTTCATAATATTCATAATATTTTCACCCTCACAAGAGATACAACCAGAAGGACTCCAAATCTGATACACTTGCCCTGACCTTATTTCCATAGAATGTACCAGTTGAATTACGGCACTTTTGCCGTAAGAGAACAGTTGGGATTTGTGTTCTTTTCTTCTTCTTTGTTTTCATTTTTTTTCTTTTGATGAACTTCAGATTCAAACTGTTAGCATGTGCCATTAAACCTCCATTGATCTTATTGACTGAACTGGACTTTTACTTTAGGCTCTTTAGTGAGCTAAGAAACAGGAGTTCATATAATCTTTTAATGAAGTTCCACAGAATGTGCAGTTAGGGTGGAGACCATTATGGAGTAAATCAGCATAGCTCATCTGCTTTAAATAGAGCTAATCTCATTTACAAGAGCTGCAGAATTGATCCTTACTTAGCACTGGAGAAGCACCATATTTCAATTATATGAAAGTCTGGCTATCTCTACAGTCCTTTCCTCCCTGTGCCCACTCTGACAAAGCATAAATCAGTATATTTCTTGTTCTTGTTACTTTCACATGTGGTCACTTATAGCTCAGTTCTGTCCCATTTCTACACGCAGGCCTTAAAATGCATTTCAATACATTGCAACATTCACAGAAATGTTAAATGTTGGGGGATAACTGCATTCCAATATTTGAATTAGTCCAGAAGGCTCAGATCATGTTAATCTATTATGCAGTTTAACCTGAATACAGATGTCAACATTCATGTCATAAAAAGCTATTTAACCTGAAACTGAATCTCCCCTAAATCTCCCCTACAACCAACATCTGCTTATGTTCTTTCAAACATAAACCAAAAATCATGGAACCTCTTATTTCATTTTCACCTAAAGATAATGATGATGATGACGATGATGATGACGATGGTGGTGGTGATGATGATGATGATAAAAAGTAAATTTTTATTTGTTAACTGCCTCTCCCCAGGCTCAAGGTGGGGTACAATATAGATACAATTTAAAACAAATTATGACTAAAATACCCTAAAAACACAAAATATTTAAAATTCAGATATATATCCTAGTTAAAAATATAACATAATTAAAAGTACAAATACAATTAGAACAACATTTAAAGGTACAATTAAAAGTATACTTAAAAATAGACTAGGTAGGCTGGCCAGAAGAGATAGGTCTTTAGCCCATTTTTGAGTTCAGACAGCATATTTGGCTGTCAGATCTCTTCCAGCAGGTCATTCCACAGTCTAGGAGCAGCCGATAAAATGGTCCTCTGGGTGACTGTTGCCAGTCTAGTCCTGATCAGTTTAAGTAAATGCCCCCCCACCTGAGTGTATGGGGCAGATTGCATGGGAGGAAGCGATCCTGGAGATAACTTGGGCCCAAACCATGTAGGGCTCCATCTAGTCCATCCCACTTCCATTATAGCTTCCTCATGTGAAAAGCAACTAGTCTGAACAGATGTTCCTGTTTACATGGAGTCTCTACATGTACTTAGGAATGCTGACAACCCTGGGTTTTGTTTGTGCGGAGACTATCCATGTGAACAGATACTTCTCTTCTTACAACTTTCCATGTGAGGAAAAGCAATGGTGAAAGGGGCAAGCTAGGCACTCCTCTGTTTTCTTGTTGAGTCAAACCAGGTAAAGAATGCCTAAATAAGACTGAAGTCACTACCCATATTAGAATGGCACAACCATGTGACAAACGGAAAGCACTTGTGTGATCTCACATGTTTGGGTGACATTAGCAAGGAAAGCTTGGCCAGAGCTTACAGTAGTAGGTTCTAAGGTTTAGTGGATTTCTCTAGCTTTAGCTGTGAGGAGACACAGCTTCTCATGAATGAATTTAATACTATTTATTTTAGTATAAAATACAACAGAGGCCTGCACCCTTTACAAACAAGCCATCATAATAATAAAAAGAGCAGCAGCAGCAGCAAAAGAAGTTTTTCCTATTAAAATTTATGTGGGCAGATGGTCCTCCCTGTAGATATTAACTCTTTATTTAACACAAAACAGTTGTATATACTTCACCACAAAATACTTGGCATTTATATAGCAAAACTTTCTGAATATTGGAAGTGCTATGGCATATACTTCAGTCAGAATCCTGTTGGTTAGTCCCTAAAATAATAATTAACTTAATTGCTGAATGGTAAGTCAATATGTAGGTAAATCCCAGTAAGTAAATGGGTTCAGTTGGCATCTAGGTTTCAAACTATTGTATCAGTTTACAGCAGGCCTGCAGGGCAACTCAATATATAATGTTTCACATTAGTAGATATTTATTAAATGGTGGTAGTGCTATACAGTAACAAAAATTGGGCTCATATCCTGGCTAAGGCTTATAACTTTGACATAATTTGACCGCAATGGAGCTGTTTTCCATTGCTGGAGAAGAAAGGAAAGACTAGACAACTCAGTCAAAGGGTGATTCATCCTCTGTTGTTAACCTCAATTTTCTAACAATAACAAAGATTTCAAAATACTTTCCCAAGCTGATCATGGATTCATTTATGAGGCAATTTTATTTTCCTTTAGTGACTCTGAGACTGGGATTTCTTAAATAGCTTTTCTCATAATATCTAACCAATGAGACAAACCTACGTATGCTTACTTGGAAATAAGTCCATGTACAGTTAATGGAGTGTCTTGTCTAGTAAGCATGTTTACAGTTACCATCTATGAAAGGTTTGAGGGGGGAAAATATATTTCCATGTTTGTCATTTATAGCTCCCCTCAAAAGGAGAATCTAATCAAGATTTGTTCTAGATGCTTTGGTCCTTGCCCCTGCTTCTTCATTTGGCTGTAAATATTCTCAGTGGTGATGATAGCTGTTGCTATTCTTTCATCCTTTATATGCTTAATATCCAAAGAACTATTGAATTAAAAATATTTTTTAATAAAACCATTTTTTTCCTTGATGTACCAGTTATCTTGGGAACATAGGAAGAATCTCATATTGAGGCAGAATCTTGGACTATTTAGCCCAGTTTTGTTGACACCGGCTGATAGCAGACCTCCAGGTGCTTTTCCAGCCCTTTATATTAATGACATTGATTAATCTGCAGAGCTTCAGCATGAAAAGTGAACAACATTTCACTTGAAGAGACAGATGGGAGTGGCAATGCACACCATCATAGTGTGGTTTTATTCCATTAATGTGTGTAGGGATGTGAACAGTATTTGAAAATATGCCCCAAAGGTTAAAAAAATGTGTTTCTGAAGTATTAATGGGTGTTGATGGGACTTCTGCACTTCACAGTTTGCCACCTTTTCTGCACAAAATTCTTACTTTTCTTTTGCACATGGCATTGAAAACCACATACGAATTTTGTGTAGAATTAGTCCCAAATTACAGCATTGTCTGTGCAGGAAGCAGAATTTTCTGCACAGAAAACGCAGTTTTCTGTCCAGAACAACTACCTGGCAAATTTTGTGCAGAATAAGAACAGAACTGCAAATAATCTTCAAAACTTGTCTTCAAATGCTTTCTTGTAGTGTGAAGAACATAGCTAAAATTACTTTTCACTTCCGTTGAGAACAAAACTAGCAAAGAATTACATCTCCATGATAGAACATTTTCAATGCATTATATAGCCCTCTGCCTAAATTATGTAGAATTCCAGGTCTTTGTTGAATATCGGTATCCTTTCAAAATTGTTATTTGTGAACTGTGTGATTTCAGTTTAGTTCTAACATCAGCAGAAGATCATGTATTATTTCTCTTGAAGCAAGAAATAATTTAAATGTTCCTGCTTAATTGATGCTTGAGTTGGATGGGAAAAAGTACAAATAACAGTTCCATTGCATTTCTCATTTTTTTCCAGCTGTAAATTCATTTCATCCCATGTTCACATCAATTTGTGAATACATCAAAATTTTTCAAAGTCAGTCTGAAAACTTATATAGATTTCTGGGTGTATTTTCCTGATACGCTTATGTTCATACATACTTTTCCTATAGTGTGCACTTTTTGAAAACATTTTCCCCTAACACAATGTGTTTTTCTCTGTATTATCCACAAATATATGCATTTTTATTCATACTTCCCTCAATATATGAGTTTTGTGTGACTTTTTAAAATAGTATACTGAATCTCAAAATTCATTAAAAAAAATCCAGCTTCTGGAGTGTAAACGAATTCTGATTCAGCAGTTCAATATTTGTAAGTTTGTTTTAAAAAAATGGTCAATTTCTTCTACACCCCTATCATTAGTATAGTCAGTTTTAATTTTGAATGGTCTGTATTGTTCACTAAAGTTCCAGACTCATGAACTGTTTCAATGGACAAGTGGTGGGTGGGCCCAACATGAAAGCATTGTCTTCTTTAACATTAAACATTAAAGCATTGTCTCCCCCCTACCACCACCACTTTAAAAGTAGCTTTTAACAAGACAGGGCTGACCTGAACTGAAATTAATACACAAAGAAGAGATGTAGAAGGAACTCAAGCCACCATTTATGTGAGCTTCATGTATAAAAATTGAACATGCCTTTATTGTTTCACATTCATTTCTGGCAGAATTCAGCTGCAGAGAAGTGGAAGACTAATTCATTTAGGGGAAGACAGGGTTTTTGTTTTGGTTACTGAACAATTATTATAAAGTTATATTTGGAAGTATATAGAAACATGTTCATTAGTTCTGTTCAGAGGGATAGAAAAAGTTGCTCAGAGCTAATTGCCAAATCACTGGCTATTACCTGCATTTCTGCTCCCTCCCTTCAGCTATCTCTCATGAGCAATCAATCTCCCTTTCTTTCCTGTCCCTTTATGTTTCCTAATCAGAATGCAACCAGAATTAATCCAGGAAATGCTTTGTTTAATCTAATTCCAAAGGTTCTACTTGGACCTAAAAGTAAAGCAAAACAAAACAAAAAACAGAACAGATACACACAGAGGTGGAAGAATGCAGATATATACATATCTATGTATCTGGAATTGTCGTAAGTTCCTCTTCAGCAAATGCTCTCAGAAGAGTTTATAGTAAAACAGTAAATCTAGGGAGGGAAATATAAAATGATTAATAAAGCCGTGCATAGCAAAGCAGTAAAATAAAATGCCAGCATCAAAATACAGTTAGTGCTCATCAGCTGGCTAAGGACCCCGTGTGGTTCCTGTTGGCATGGCTGAGAGACTTGTCCATACACTGATTGTGCAGTGTTAATTTAATGCACTGGAAAGGGTATTTAAAAGATATGTCAGTATATGACTGTCAAATACTGGCACTTAACTTGTCTCCTCCACAAACTTGGGTTTTCTTTTTCATGAAGACATGGTATGGAGGTATGCTGATGGCCCACACAACGCAGACCCAGTTCTAACACAGTCATGTTCAGATATGACTGGGCTTATGCAGGAAAAATTTAAGTGCCCTGCTGAAGTATGAGGAGCTAGTTCTCATTCTAATATTTATCAGGACTGCACACTAAAAATGTGCTTTTATGTGGAGAAACAAATGGGGGTAGAAAAGGCACCCAGTAATCAGAACAATCTGAAATCTATATTTTACTGAGCACTTAACATTTTTCTTCATTTGAAATATCAAATTTCTACAGTATTTCCATCCAGGATTCATTCTGACTTAAATTGAATTATGTTAGACAGCTACATATGCATGCCAGTTTAAATAGGCCTAACAGGATATGCCATTTTCACCTTTATTGAGCACCCATATAGTTCAAAAATAAGTTTTTTAAATGCTAATAGTTGTTTTCCTTGGGAAATTGAGCCTACCTGGACAAATTGGAAAGCTGCCATACCTGAAAACTTTGTTATGCATTATATCCTTTCCTCAGACCTCTAATAAAAGGGTAGCAGTAACCTAAGGAATCAACACTGTTCTTGTTTACTTTTTAAAAAGCCATGAAAATGCCTTTATCTCTTAGGATCTTCGTCTTCAGGAAGGGATCATATGGGCCCTCACAGTCATGTTTGTAGCTGTATCTCATTCCCAAGGATCTATACTATCATTGCAGTGGCTTCCAATGGCATCTCCACTTAAGTTTTTGCCTTTAAGCAAGGTTTTGTAGCATGGAAGGAAGATGTGAAGAAAACACACCTGGTTTGAAAGCCAATTAGTACACCAAGAACCTTTTCCAGAAGCATTAATTGGCTCCAGGACAAGGTAATAGTTTTGTGTTCCTTATTTTAATATAGAAATGCCTTGTTAAAGACAAGCAGGATGTGTTTGCCATTGCTGAATTTCAGGATGATGGTGGGCCCTGATACTCTGAATATGGCAATATGGACCTTTCAACTCCCAGTAGTTACCTGAATCTGATGATTTCACAAGTTTTTAATGGAAATGTAGGACTTCTAATAAAATACAAAGTTGTTCTTAGCAAAATATTAAGGATTTTAATTCAGTCATATGAGCCATTAAAATATATATTCCTCCTTAGGAAGTTAACATCCAGTATGATGGAAGGAAATCTCAGACTGAAAACCCAATGCAACATGTTTGAAAAGCCTCCCCTCAATACAAGGTGGACCTTGATTCCTTCATATTTCAGTCCTGGATCTGAGCTGCCTTGAATCCAAGTTAGTCCTCCACCAAATCTTTTTCTCACCCCTCCTCATCTGGCTAACTCTCTTCTCCTGTTTTGCAAGTGCAATAGGGATTCCATGGTCCAGAAAAGAGAATCGAAGTCACATGTGACTTGGTTATACACTGCCCACATGTAAGCTACATTGTCAAGAAGAATAACAGAAATAGAATATTTTAAGGTGTAAAAAAAAATGTAGCAGAAACCAGTACGGTAAAACACACTACTCTCTGCCTTCCAGTCCCTCCAGACAATCCCAGATATTAACCTATACATTAAAATAAGTGCTCTTCCTCAGCAGAGGTATAGAAGTAGGAATATTTTGAATGATTCTCTTTAAAAATAATAGTGATAGGCAAGCATACTCTTCTTGGAACCCTCATGGCAACTACCCCCATCAAAAAAAAAAAAAAATTTATCACTCCTATCCCTTTGCTGATGCGCAGCATTCTGGAGAGGGTCTTTCTGGCAAATCTTAAACAATCAGTGATGTAATAAGTCACAGACAGGGTCAAAATGTATCCCATTGCACTATCATTCTTGAATTGCAAAGCATATGCATCATCTGAAATAGCTCTTTCCACTGGTAAACTACTTACTGAACAGTCCCTGAGGAAGCGTTTCATTATTGCTGCTGACAGGTACTGTAGTAACATATCCCAACATACAATCTTACTGTACACAAATGAATCATGAATGATTCTAGGACTTATAATCTTCCTTCAGACCTTAACAAATCAAATAAACATCCATTGGGATTCTTTGGAAGCAATGGTCCAATTAGCTGTTTAGCCCATGCCTTTGTTCAGATTTGTTCAGATACAGCAGTGTCTCATGAGGCCAGCCCACAGCAAGCTCCCATTTCCTTCTGAATTTCAAGTGTATACATTAATTAAATTCTAGTTTTTGCCAATTTGATTTGCTGAAAAAAAAAATTAAATCCAGAGATCAGAAATATTTTCAATTATAATTTAAAAGCTGGCATTTTCTCATCCCTCTGGCACTATAATTATAGCATTATGATCCCACTTTAACTGGCAGCATCATATGGAATTATGAAATTTGAAGCTTATGGAGAGGCATTGAAAATTCTCTGCCAAAGAGCTGTAGCACCTCAGGACAAATCTCAGGACACTATAGGATTCAGTTAGAGTAGAAGCACAGTGCTATAACTCTGTAGTATGAAAGGGCTCTTAATAAAAGGGGAGGAGAGTTTCATCTCTACCATTGTGTGGGTTGGAACTGTAGTGAGGGAAGATGACATTCCAAAAAATCCATTTCCATTTTTGGGGTGGAGGAAGGTGGAGTTTCTGAATTTTAATGACTGGTTACTTTTTAATTAAATCTGTACATGTACCCCACTTTCTCCAAAAATCCATAGAATTTTTTTTCTAAATATGCACATTTCAGGCTGCATGTACCTATTGCCTAAAGCATGTGTGTACTTTCTTCTAAAGATGCACACATTGACTAGGGTTTTTGCTTTTCCCTGCAGTGAAATGCATCACAAGCTGGATTGTGCTTGGTTCCAAGAGATGTTGGTTAGGTAAATCTGAGTAAATAAACAAAAAAAAGTCATAGTGTAATTCTTCCTAACCACAGTTTACAGTAAACTAGGAACATGAGCCCAGAAAACATGGTGTTCCCATGGTTTCCAGATCCATTTCAAAAAGTAGTTGTTTCCAGCCTGTTTCTAGGAGACTTCAACTCAGACATACTCCCAAGCATATGCATCCCTCACTGTATCAGTGATGTGGATTTGGGAATGAGATAGAATGAGAACCCTATATCTGATCTGTGAACCAAGGCCTTCCAATACAATAGAGATCAGAGTTAACTTCACTCTGCATCAAAACTCTGAAAAATGGAATCGGCAGTTCCTCTCATCTCTAATCCCAATATGACTATTTGTTCTGTCACTATAGCACATGTAACACACATTTCTCTATATGCATTCTGTTTCAGCTTTACCACAGTCTCCCCTGTATTTATTCCTCCACTTCATTTCACATTTTGACTGTGGAAAAAGGACCTGCTGATGTCAGCACAAGCATAAGATTCCCAGACTCCAATATGAGCGGAAACCACAGTTGAAATACAAATATGAACTGGCTGCACCACAACATTCAAGATAGGGTCATCTGAGGGTGGCTATGCTTCCTTTACTTTAGATGCCTCTGATTAATTTATTATTTTTGAACCAGTACTTGAACTATTTCCTTTGCTCATAGAATCCTCCCATAGCTTTTTCAGAGCTCTTCTGCTACAATGTACACATGGAATATATTGAACCTAGCATGAAATGAATAACTTTCTTTTTGGGATGCTTTTTAGAGTCTATTGTATATGCATTAAACTTTTAAACAAAGTTTAACCTCTAGCCAAAACGTGTTTTGATCCATAATTCAACTGAGGTTCTGTACTTACCAGGGCAGTTATGTCCCTGATTTTAAACAGTATAGCCTTCTATGAAAGTGTCTTCTAATTGAAGGCCTGCGAGTTCCGCGTGTGGTTTAAAGATCTGTTTTACTTAAAAAAGAAAAGAAAAGAAAAAAGAAAAAACTCAGATGAGACTGCAGAGAAGATCCTTGAAGTTGTCCATCAATAATTAGCTCTTGAAGAGCAGACTGAATAAGCACAGAAGTTCTTCAATCAAGTCACAATCTTCCTCACTGAGGGGTCATGCATTTCTTTCTATTTAAGTTACAATATTTTTTTTCTCCTAAATCTGCATCTATAAATTAGCAGATGCATATTTAATGAATGCCTGACCTCTTTAGTCTAATGCATATGTTCCATGCTAACTTTGGTCATTTGCCAAACAGGTGTCTTTTATTTGGAGCCCAGTCCCTACCGCTCTCCATGGTTAATGGGTGAGATGGGTAGCAGGCCACTCACTGCCCTACCTTAAATATTCAAATGATACTTTTTCTCCTCAGAAGACAGGTGTGCTGCATGCTGCCATTGCTGCTAGGCATTTATAGATTATTAAGTGCAGAATTTGGAAAAGTTACATATGGGGGGCTATAACTCCCACAATTCTCTAAGCAATGTGGAGAGTAGCTGGGAAATTTTGACAGCTATCTGCCAAAAATTATATTTTTCCAAGCTATATGTAAACAGGAAGTCCATTCTTTTCACAGATTTTTTTTAATAATCTTCCAGTGATGAAGGGACAGCCCATGTGCAAATCCATTGTGGATTTGTAACACAGCATGTTGAAATAGGCCGTTTTCCTTAGTCTCACCATAGTGTCAGAGACAGTGGCCATAATGAAGAGATAAAAAAAGATCTTTTTAATCAGTCTGTCTTAGTTTGCTCTTTCCTTTGCACATTATGAATTAATAGCACATGGCCACTCACATGGTTGCCAAGATGTCACCGTTTGTCAAGGTCCCAAGATGGCGACACACAGATTTCTGTAGGTAGTCATGATTTAACTGGGTTTTTTGACATTCATCTTTATCTGTGCATAATGTGTGGCTTTTAAGAATTTAGACTCTTTCTTTGTCTTTGGAGCGGAAAGGGAAAAGAATGCTTCGCTTAATAACCACAAGCTGCTCTTTTCTCTTTTCAAAGAGGTGGCCACTTGACTATTATTGGACTGAACAGATTATGTCAGTGGACCTAACAATGTATGCTTTATCTCTCAGAGTACTTTTGTTTCCTGAACCTCCATGTAATCTTCACACTGGAAGTTGTTCAATAGGAACCATGGATAATAATGCCATTCATCTCCTCTTTGATTCAGATTTCATAATTAGAATGGCTTATCCCCCAATTAAAGGGCAACATTGCTTCCGCTGTTTTTTGTTCCTGTGCTTCACAGCACAGGACCATAAAATATGCAGAGTTCAAAAACTTTCCTGTTGGGCATGCAAAAAATAGATACATTGCTTCACTCCTAACCTTTTTTTTTTTTTTAGCTGAATGACAGACTATGTATGCAAAAGAGGTAGGATTAATTTTATCTAGGCTTAATGGTGTGCAGGGATACTGATGGATAGATGTTGTTCTAAGTTTTACCCTAAAATGATTCCAAGGAGGTTTAATCATGATAGGAAGTACAGATTAAATGTAAAAATGGTATTTTGATGTCTCAAGAACTAAACAGGATTTATAGCTCCACTGAAAAAATACAGTCAGCCCTCCACATTCACTGGGATTAGGGGTGAAGGACCCCCACAGAAGTGGAAAAACCAAAACATCAAAATGTATGTACGTGTCTGTGAGAAAGGGACAGAGGCATGGTGGGGGAAATGGGTTCCCAGATTCTAAACCAGGTCAGAACAAGGAGAGGGAAAGGGGGAGGGAAAGCAGGTGGGTTGGCATAGTGGCCCTAGGCTTCTTCTCTTACACCCATCTTCTTCCTTGGGTGTGGGGTGTAGGGATGTGGGGAGGCATTGGGAGAGGGTTTGAGAAAATGGGTGGTGGGAAATTGGTGCTGAGAAATCGGACTAGGAGGTGCCCCTAGCCGGCCAGGCAGCAGCTGCTAGAGGAGGACAAGGAGTTGGTGGAGGAGGATAAGGACCAGAAGTGTATTTTTAAAGAGCTGTGTGGCCTGATTGGAGCTGCCAAGAGGGAAAGTTCAATTGGAAAAGCATCGTTTGAGGTCGAGGGGACAGGGGTTGGAGCAACTTGCAAATAATCAAATCCATGAAAGTTAAACCTGCAAATGTGGATGGCCAACTGTACACTAAGAAGATCTTTCAAATGCAACATATAGGTTGCATCCTCTTCTGTAGAGAGAAGAGCTCCATTCTTTTAAGTGCTGTTCTTTTAATAGTTGACTGATTGTAGTGTGTTTTAGGGGGTTGGTCTTAGGTGGATTGGTGGGTGGGGAGAATTGGGTATGTTTTTTAATGTTTTTAATGTATTAATGTATTTAATGTTGTTCGCTGCCTCGATGCAGGTGGAGAGGTGGGATAAAAATAAATTATTATTATTATTATTATTATTATTATTATTATTATTATTATTATTCATGAAAAGCATTTCTGCCTGTTTTTGAGAGATTTCCCCTCTCTCCCTTACAACTCAATGCATTCAAGAGGGCTCCTACATACTCAGAATTGTGGAGGGGCTGTTGTTGGAATGACAGTGCAAAGAAATCTACTTCAGGAAGCCCAGTTCCATTTGCATGCCTAATCTAGATCCAGCTAGGTGTTCTTAAATAGTCTAGTCCAGAGCTAAAGAACCATGTTTGAATTTCCATGTGTATGATTAGGTTTGGATAGCCATAATTGGATATTACTGATGGCTTCATGAATTGCCATCTCCCCTAGTTATCATCTTACTGTCAGACATGAAAAGCACTGTGCATCCTCATTTAAATATTGTGTCTGGCACCCTGTTAGTTGCATATGCAGGTATAAATCCTAACTAAATCTGTGTATGTCTTTTTTTTCCCACATGATGGGGAGGCTAAAATTCTTTTCCTCCCTCCCACAACAACCAAACCTCTCAACAACCCACATTCTTCCAGTAGCCCCCCCACCCACCCATAGCCATTTAACAGCTACTGGAGAATGGGAGTCAACTGAGAAGCATTTGGCTATGTGACTATAGCCAGATGCACAATGGTGAAGGCATCTTCCAAGACCTCTCAATGGCCCTCCAGAGATCCTAGAAGATGAGGTTATCATGTGTATCTGACTATAATTACATAACGAGATACTTCTCAACTATCACCTGCCCATTACCAGGCACTACATAATCATGGAAGGGGTTATAGGAAGAAGGTGACTCCTACATCAGGACTGTAGTTTCTCCATAACAGAATTTTTACAATATGTCATCCAATAAAGGATCTCTATTTGTATTTCTTGCAGTGGATAGAGTTTCACTTTGCTCTAATCTAGCCTGAGTTACCTCACAACCAAATCAGAAGGATCCTGTGCTGCTCAGAGTCCCCTTTTAAAGTAAAAAAAAAAAAGGGGGGGCAAGGGGAGAGGAAGGGTTAAAATAAACCTTGGGTTACCTTATATAGCTGAAGTAAGTGCTAACACCACTCACCATTCTGCAAAGAATGAGCACCTTTAAAGCAACAATCAGTGTAAAATGCCCTTTTGAGCAGATTTGTATCAGCAGTGGCCCTTTCCGCAACTCACCTTTTTGCAGAGCTGGGGTGCAGGGATCGCGCAAGCAGCCTCTAGCAAGAGGCTCTTGTGTCCTGATTCCTTCAGATCCACAGCTGCTGCCTGCTTGCGCGAGAACCGCTCCTCTTCCTTCTGCAGTGCAGCCTGGGATTTTCCCAGGCTGCGCTGGAGCAGGAAGTGCGAGCACCGTGGCTCTGGAACTCCGCACGCATGGCAAGTGCACAGGGGCCCCGGAGCATTGCGTGATCGTGCACCATTTTCAGCTCACAGCCAAAAATGAAATAGTGCATTATCAGCGCCTTCCAGGCCCTGGAGTGTCATGCAATTGTGAGTGTATCATGTGGACTGCTCCTCGCAGTAGCATGACACTCCAGGTGCCCTTTCGCATGGCGAATGCTGTGTTGGAGGCCTGGAAGAAGAAATGGAAGGAATTATTTTTTGAATGTAACATTTCAAGGCATCTATCAGCCCCAAGAGGCAATTTTCCTGTGGTATGAATTGAAATCCTCGCACCCCCAGGGTTAATAGCTTTGTGGAGAAATTTTTTAAAGGCACTGTGGTATGGAGAGAAAGTGTTAACCTCCTTCTGTTTTTGCACCACAGACCCAATCCTCTTCTCTCCTGCAGAGAGATACATTAAGGAAATCCATGCATATAATGGTCTTTATCTGTTTTGGAGATAAGGTGCCCATTCATACATCACCCAAGGGGACAGAAATCATTGTCAAAAGAGAGTAAAAGAGAATGAAGATTTGTGAAGGTTTTGCTTATGCTAATTGCTATAATTCAAATAAGAATACTTACTGCAATTTAATTAGGAATACAATGCATAGTGAAGAAGACTGTGATAGACCATTTCCAGCCTTACACTGTTATAGTGCTATTATTCCACTTTCAACAGCCTATGGAATCCTGGGGTTTGCAGTTTAGAGAGGGGCATTTAGAATTCTCTGCCAGAGAGCTCTTTGGCCTCAGTAAACTATAAACCCCAGAATTCCACAGGATGTTGAAAGTGGAATAATACATTATAACAGTGTACAGCGGAAATAGCCTTGATGTCTTTAATCAGCTGTTTAGGCACTAACTGTACATAACCATCTTCAAGCCCTCTCTCTGACTCCCCTTCTGATGGTTCTTCTTCTTTGCATTGGATTTGAACCAGACAGCCTTCAAAGAGAAGATGGCTTCTAAAAAAAGAATTGTTCTATGACTGCCTATCAAATATTCATCTTGTTCATAAATGGACATACATTGCTTGATTTCATGATAACTAAGTGCCATCATGTTGATCATCACTTGATGCCATCGTGCTGATCATTTCTTCATTATTGTAATGTACAGTGTGTAAATAGGTCATCAAAAATAAACAATTGTAGGTGGAATATTTGCCTCCCCTTATATTACCTTGGACACAATGGTTGGATTTTTCTTTTCCTTTCTTTTTTTAAAATAACATTCAACCATCTCATTTCGTCCAGGCAAGAATGATCAAATGAGGCATGTGCGTATATGAAAGTAGGTCCTTATGAACTTCAGCAGAATGGATGCACTGATTTTTAATTTGCCAGTTAGCCCACCCAAATCTTTATTTCTTGTTATATCTAATTGTCTTAGTTCCTCAGATGGCTCTTCCAAAACTGCTTCAGGCATTGGTATTGGTCCAAGATCTTTCACAGTGATGAAAAAGGATGTTTGATTTCCTTACAGATTCTTTACTGTCCTTTATTATTATTTTTACACATTTTCTGTCTAATGGTTATGTCTATCTCTGTTGATGGTGTTCTCTCTGATGCTTTTACATTGTTATTGTTTGTCATCATGTTTTAGCTACATAGTTCTGAAAATCTTTTTTCTGCATTTTTTTTCACCATCAGCCTAGGAGCACAGGCCTGACCCAAGTTTAAGACAGTAGATAAAAATACTGGCAAAAGACAAGAAATATATTTTATTTCTCAGAGACATGTAGCATCACAGTAAAATCTGTGTCTGGTTGTCTTGGACCACTGAGTGCACAATGTGGAAACCAAACTGATGTTTATTTTATAGGCCACATAATTGCAATCTTGAAACTGCCTCACTGGCTTCCTATTGGTTCTGTGAGCCCAATCTAAGTTATTGTTTTGTTTCATTTTATCTATAAAGCTGTACCATGGCACCAGGATAAATGAAATGCCATTTTCTCCCATATAAACCTACTTTGACCCTGAGGTCCTCCTATGTGTCCCACTTTGAGAGAAGTCAGGTGGGTGGGACTTCAGAAAGGAACTTCTATGTAGCAGCACTTTGGTTTTGGAACTTCCTGTGCAGGAATGTTAGCTTGGCTCCTTAAATAACTGGTAAAAATTATTCCATAAAGCTTTCATTGATTTTAGAAAGTCCTCCCATTTTACTGGAGTGTAAGTATTTTCTATTTTGTCTCAGAGATTTTTTTAAATTGCTTTATTTCTTCATTTTTTCGTGAATTTCCTCAAGTACTCCACTGAAGGGAGGGAAAATTCAGAGTAAATGACATAATAGCTATAGCTAATATCTTCTTTCTAATGTATATTATATCATAACCTCAATTTTGGTCAAGATGAGTGATCTATCTTCCTAAATTATTGCTTAACTAAATTATTGTTTATCCCTTGTATACCTGACCACGTTGAGTCCATGGAAGAGTTTATTTTTCAAATTTAATGGATTGTCTGACCATCTTTCTTACCAAAAATCAGAGCTTCTCTAAGTAACAACCTTACAGTTAGCAAGTCATTCATAAAAAACATAGCTGTATGGCGGAAAAAGATAGCGAATTCTTGACAATGGAAAAAATTGACAGTTCAAATTTAGAAATAAGTAGGAAATGTAAGCCAGAATCCTTTTGGTAATCCCCACTAGTGTAGAGCCATTATATCAGTGGGATTTAAATGAGTGTTGATTCACCAATCAACAGTTTATTCAATGGGTCTACAGTAGCTGAAATTGGTCAACATTTATGTAAATCCCATTAATTCACTGAGTCTACTGTAATTGAGACTACCAATTGGGTTTAGGCCTCAGAAGCCAATCTGGCCATTTTAGAGTTTATCGTTAATAAATGTCCATTAACCACAGCTTAAAAATATTCCATTTTGGACTTCAACTCCCTGGTGTAGCATGAGTGTAGGATTCTGGAAGTTGTATTCCAAAAACAACTTATCCAAAGTCAGTCAAGGAGTTACTGATTTATTTATTCATTCATTCATTCATTCATTTAGAAATTATTCCCGCCATTGCTTGCTGCTCTTGAGTCTTCTCAGCTAGCACCTTCTGATATCATTTTTGGGCTTAATTTGCCCATGTAGCGATAACCATTGCTTTGACAGGCAGATGTTCTAAAGGGTTAAAATCAATGTACTTGGTTGTAGTAATACATATCTGGGTCCCATGACAGCAAATAGCAATCTCGTGGCCCTACATATTTGAAAATAAATTATCTAATTCCTCCAAAAAATAATAGAGTGCATAGTCTTGTCCAGTAACTAGAAATACATAAAATCACTCTTCATGATCATGAGATGATATAAATCAACATCACTTCATTGAATAACTTCATAGAGATTATGTAATTCTGCAGTAATTTTTAGCTTCAGTCGTTGGACTAAAGAAATACAGCCATTTTCCAGTAAGGAAGACACTTAGAGGATTGTTTAATAGCATGATGTAGTCTAGGTTATGCTAAGCCCCAGTGCAATAATGCAGTATGAGAAACAGGGGTGTGTGCTTTTGCGTTTACCACAAGATTTCTCTGGTGCAAATATGTATTCTTGTTGGTGAGCCAAAAACCAATACAGTAAAATAAAAATTCATTGCTCCAAACTGATTAAACTTCTCATTCTTTGTGTGTGCCTTTTTAAAAAATGTGTATGAAGCCCACAATGAAGAAAGTATGGAGAGGAAATGGGTCAATGAATGTTATATGAGTAGGTGATAAACAAATAATTGTTCATAGTTTTTTTTTAAGACCCTATGTAAACTGGAGAAAGGAAATTGAATAGATTAGATTCACTGGTAAAGGATTGTTGGAAAGTATCAAAGGATTTTTCATATGCTCCCCTGGTCTTTTAAATCCAAGTTGCAAATGCTTGCAGAAGGTGAATACACATACAAGAAAGGACTTGTATACTGTAGAAATCTGCCATAGAATGTATTGACACTGGGTATTGACATTTGGTATTGGGTATCCCAACAAAACAACAAAGTGTGCAAATTTGGATGCACGAGCACACACAGAATGTGTGGGCTGGCAGACTGATGTGGCAGCCAGTGTGGAACATATAATGAAACTTGCGTCAGTTCAGTCATGAAGCATTAAAGTGTTTGGGGAAATATCCATAGCTTGGTTCATAGGAGAGGCAACTGTTGAGCTGACTGGATGAAGAAGGTCAACCAATTCTCATTCGTCATGGAGCTCTTCCAAGCTACTGCAAAGAAGTAAGATTCTTGCAACAGAGAGTGTTACTTATTAATCCCTTGATGAGGCATTTGAACTCACTTGGAGCCTCTAGTCCCTGTAGAAGAGAGCAGATGAAGGAAGCTCTATGACATAATTGCAACTGGGGAGCTCTCATTCAGATATCATACCACTGTAGGCAATTCTAGCCAATCATCATTCAGATCTCCTCAGTGCCTGTGCTCACTATTGGCTCTGAATATTATAAGACCCATATAGGCAAGCTCTTTTTTTTTTTTTTAAAGAAACGGCCTTAAAAAATTTTAAGTGCTGTAAGGGGCCTTATGTGCTTCTCTCCCTCCAATCCATTAAGGAGAAGGAGAAATGGCCAAAAATTCCAATACGAATCTCAATTGCCTCTGAAAACAGAGATGCTATCTGGGTATGTCAACCTATCCCCAAAACTACAGCAACATTTGTTCTGACTGGATATCTCAACAGACATAAATTATTCTCCTCTCACCTATGTCTTACTCCTTCTACTTCAGCCCTTTTTCTTAGCCCAGTCTGACACAGAGGGAGAGAGAGAGAAAGGCTGTGCAACACACCCAACCCACCATGGGGATGAGAGAAGGACAGGGCTGGGACGCTTATGCACAACATTGTCCCAGACCTGTCTTTCTCCTATCCCTTGGTAGTGCAATCATGCCACAAATTATTGACAGATTTTCTCCATCAATGACCAGTGATTGCACTGCTCTCCCACTGCATGCCCACACTTACCTTCACTGAAGAGGACCTGGAAGCACAATGACTGCACTTCCTGCTCTAGTTCAGCCTAGAACAGTACCCAGCTGTGCTGTGGCAGGAAGAGGCATGGCCATTGCACTTCCTGGCTCCCACAGGCAGCTGGTGCAGAGGGCAGTGCTCCATCGCAGTCCTCTCTTAGTGCTGCCATCATCACCAGAGGAATAACTATAACAGTGTAGGGTGGAAATGGCCAGAGAGACAGAGAGACAGAAGTCATTTCTGCCCCATATTGTTATAGTGCTATTATTCCACTTTCAACATCCTGTGGAATTCTGGGGTTTGTAGTTTACTGAGGCCAAAAAATTCTCTGGTTGAGAATTCTAAATGCCTCTCCCTAAACTACAAAGCCCAGGACTCCATAGGATGTTGAAAGTGGAATAATAGTACTAAAACAGTGTAGTATGGAAATGGTCTTAGTATGTTGTACAGTATCAAAATTATGGAAGTTTGAAGCTTATTTTAAAAACAAACAAACAACAACAAAAAAAACTATGGTTTGAAGATGATTTACCAGCCTGGTTTGTTCTCAAACTAGTGGCCATTGTTTTTAGGGCCTGATGAATGGCTAACTATGATTAATTGGAGACTTCATTTTTTCCTTTAGGCTGCAAAGGAAAGACAGGAAGAGCAGAATGTGTGAGCAACAGCTCCTTACACATCTAAACTTGTATTGCTGGCTGATGATAATGATTCAAACACAGTCATTATCTTTACAAGGGAACATCACAAAGGTTCTTTGTCCTAAAAATCTGCATTAAATGCTAGCACAAAAGGCAATGTGAATTTTGCTTTGAAACAGCTTTTTTTCTAATCTGAGTTTGCTTTCAAAATATTTGCAAATCAATGCAGCTGATATACAAAAATTATTTGCGTGAGGAGCTCTACACCTTAAGCTTTCCTGTACGTGTTCATTCACTGCATTCATCAAAAGCTTATGGATAATTCTTTTAATTAATATAAAGAATGAGTCACTGCTGTTTTGTTTTGTTCTTTTAAATTTGATGAAAAAGCAATGGTCTGATTTTGGAGAGGCTTCTGACCAAACAATGACTGACCCATGTGTCTTTCTGAACTGTTTGCCACAAAAGTGAGACGCAAAACCAAGGGTCTGAGTAGGCAAAGAGAAAACTCTCACAAATTTCTTAATGTAAGCATGCTGTAAGCATTCTTCATTTTTGAAAAACTCTATTCAATAGCCAAAAGGCCACAATTGGTAACACTGACAAAAATTGTGAATCCTTTGAGAAATAATGTGCAATAAGATTGGCAGTTTAGGGAGAGGCATTTAGAATTTTCTCTGGTGATTCACCAAACTACAAGCCTCAGGATTCTAAAGGACAGAATTGTGGCAGTTAAAATGAAATAATAGCATGATCATTGTATAGCATGAATAGGTCCTAGTTTAGTACACATAGTTGTTTAGCAAACATATTCCTCAAGCACCCTTGCTCAGACTTTAAGGAGAGAATCTCATCTTCATTGTGAACTGAAACCCTGTTTGCATCCTGGTGACAATCACATTGGCCTGTACTATGGGGTTGTTGTAAATTGTTACTGAACCTTCAAGAAGACTTGTTTGTGAAGCACTTTAGACACCCTTAAAATTATGTAGAACACTGATTATTATTTGTTTAAAACAATTCAACTGGCTGATTGTTTGGTAGAGGGTCAGCCAAATCCAAATTCGTAAGAATTGTTTCTATGGATCTTTCCTATTAGGTAATTTTTGAAAATCACACAGCAAGGTTGTAAGTGCTTTTGGGACATTCTTGTCTCACTTACTGATGAGTTTATGTTCCCTGCTCTATGAATGAATTGTGAATTGGATACCATATTTGTTCACCCATATGAGCTTGGTGCCAGCATAATGGTTTTGTGACTGTGATGATTAATTTTTCTTTCCCACCCCATCATGTCAGCCAAGCCAGCTGGGTTATGACACTCATGAGAGGGAAAAAACTGGAAAAAATTAGCACAGAGCTATGTAAAATACAGTGCAGACTTTCCCATGAACTTCAGTCAGGCCAGCTAGGAATAATCTTATAGTACTTTCCAAAATCTAAAGTACACTAGTTTCATCTCTCAGATGTTTAAATGAAAAGCCAACAATGATTTAATTATGAACCCTCCTTCCATACTGTTCTAAAGGCCACCCATGCATTGGCCCCTCTAACCATACAGGAAATGGACTGTTCATATTACATAGAAATGGTGCTGCTGTACCTAAAATCAGTTTACTGGCATGCAGAAGCCATATTCAAGGTTGTCAGCATGCTTCCTGATTCAATAGATCTGGTGTGTAATGCCTCTTCTTTACTGGAATAGATATTCATTTATTTCTCTGACACTTGAAATCTAAAGTGGAAATTACAAGAGCAAATCATAGAGGCATCTGTTTAGAATGACTTGTTCAAAACAGAATACTTAATTTCTTTGTTATATGGTGATTTCAATTCTGGCCCATTTCCGCACTAGACTGTTATAGTATTATTATTCCACTTTGAACATCCTATGGAATCCTGGGGTTTGCCATTTAGGGAAGGGCCTCTGAGGCCCTGGAAAACAAATACTAACATCCAGAATTTCACATACCGGGGACTGTATTCAGCCTTGCCGCAGCCTCAGATCGTCCAGATACTTTAGACTACAACCCTCATCATTTTGAATCACGACGGCCCAGAATATCTAGAGTGTCTCAGTTGAGGGAAGTTAGAGTAATATGTTCAGTGTAAGGAACACATCTGATAGTTTTGTTTATCAAATTGTGTTCTGGGGAACCCTTGAGATTAGTCAGAAGATAATTAAGATGGGAGGTTTGTTTACTTTTGTTTACTGCAACCAGGAAGAGGTTATGCATTAACTTGAGTCTTGCATGAATTGGATGCATACCCTGTTCAGGAACTGAGCATCCGCCTGTAACACACAAGGGAAACCAGGTTTACAAAACATGTGGAAAGGCTCCACACACAGAAAAAGGTTCTCATGACTTCATATAAAATGGAGCAGAAACACATGAAGAGTGCTAAAGCACTAATGAACTCCCCATCCTCATATATTTACAATCTCTGCATTCTGTATACTTGCAGAAAGGTTGTGGCATTTATGCTTTCATAAGTGATTGTCAGCTTTACTTACTTAAGTCCTGCTATTGGTCCTTATTAGTTTTGCATAGGGATATAATTCATCATTTATTACATATTTTTCCTGCAAGCATGAATATGTTTAAAATTTTTAATCCCACTAGACATGAATATGAAGGGGGGGTTGCATATATTTGATGATTTTTCACACTTGAGGACTTTTCTGTGAAAAACTCGTTTGAGCAAAACTTCACTGTTTGTACATAAAATAATGCCATTTCCTCAAAAGTACACATTTTCAGCACAAATTGTTTTTGAATTGTTTGTACAATAAACAGGAGGTTTCATTTTTATGAATTTTTCACAGAAAAGTTCCCAAATGTGAAAAATCACACAGTAGTTGAACAGGTATCACAAGGAAAACATCCTTTTTTGATCCAGGACAAAAGAAATTGCAAGTATTCTTTACATTCCTAAGTTTAATGTTTCTTCATGAATATTCATCTCACCACATATCAGAGATAGTTGGTATGTAGCTCTCTAACTCAGCTGTTTCAATTTCCTTGGTCTTCCCCCATGGCTAAACTGACTAATGCCAACAACTAATGAGAACAAAACTTACAAGGAAAATTTGAGGGAGTTGGGCATGTTCTGCCTGGTGAGGAGGTGTGACATCACTGCATTCTTCAAATATCTTAATGGGGTGTCACAGAGAAGAGGATGCAGGCTTGTTCTCTGTTGCCCCAGAGGGCAGGAGCAGGTCTAATGATTTTAAGTTACAAGAGTGTAGATTTCAATTGAACATTAGAAGGACCTTCTTACACTGAAATAAACTTTTTGACAGTAAGAGCTGTCCAATAGTGGGAACATTTACCTAAAGAGGTAGTGGAGTCTCCTTCTCTATACATCTTCAAAAAGAGGCTAGGCAGCTGCTTTAGCTGGATTTCCTACATTGAATGTGGGATTGGACTTGATGTCCTTGGCAGCTCCTTCCAACTCTATGATTCTGTTATTTTTTTTTCTGCCTCAGCCACTGTTGTGGCTTCTTTTCATTTTAGAATGTTGAGAAATGCTCTGTCCTGTGGTCTTATTGGGGTCTATGATACAGGAGGATAATAAAATATAGAATATTAGAGCTAGAAGATTTCACATGGGCCACTTAATTCATCCCACAAATGTTCTAATCAACACCCTCCTGTAGCACTGAGCCACTGCAATGGTTGCTGCAGCCATTGCAATGGCAAAGGAAGATCGGTGCAGCCATGTGCCCAGCCACCAATCACAATAAAGTTGACCATCCTGCCACATATAGATGAGCACATATACTTTCTTCCTACTTAACAGTTCCTTTTGTTATTCTTCGTTGTAGTTTTCAAGCCTGTCTTCACTGTTGAACTTTTCTTATTGCATAGTTACGAAAAAAGCACATTCTGGCAAGATTTATATAGAGGAAGTGGTTGGAGTTGCTCAAAGGGAGGTTTGATCTGGTGGCATTCCCACAGCATACTTTCAGATGTCCTGTTGGTTCCAACACTAAAGAGCCTGTTTGCTCAGTCAACACTTGCGAGTGAGTGGAGCAGAAGGCAAATTCCTTAGGGAATTATTCAGCCTCCAAGGCAACATAATTGCATAGAATGATTGCCTATATAGTTCGGTTTTTATAAAAAGCTTTTTAAAAAGTGGGTTAGAGGACTAAAAGTGATGCACAACAACTTCATGTGAATTAAATATGATTTCCAAAAGGGTGGTCTGAAATAGTCTGTTGCAAAAGAAAAGTACAAGAGGTTCTGTGTTGCTTTAAATACGAACAAATGTATCATAGAATGAGCTGGTAGAAGCGAGACAGCTAAGGAACAAAAAAATGAACTCCCTATTATAATCATATTGATAATCCTATTTTTCAGTTTGTTCCTAGGTTGACAGAGTGATCTTCAAACAGCATATTGATTCTAAATAAGGATCAATTCTCCACAAGAAAGGGTATCTTGAGATGCTGAAACACTCTATTAATATTTTTTGCCATTTATCCTTTGGCATCCTGTTGGTGGTATATGTAGGCCTAAGTCCATCTTTCATCGGCGTATGTGCTTTTTTGTACATTTCAGAGGTTGGCATTCCCATCCTCCCCCTGCAAGAACCAAGGAAACCACACTTCAGATTTATACTTGAGCCACTACAGCTCCCAATGGTAATTTTCTGCATAGCCAATTCATTTCATGTTTGGCTATGCAGAGATTTCTGCATAGCCAAATATGAAATGATTACATTCATCTACTAAGACCCACCCCTCAGAGGATCTCAATGGATGATGTAATCATTTTGTGTCTGACTATAGGGATATAGCTAGTTCTTCTCCAATTCCCCCTGCTCTCTTCCAGCCACAGAATAGCCACGGGAAGACTGCCTCAATGGTAATCCAGGGGTGTTGAACGGCCAGCTGTACTGTACATCTGCACATGGAACTTTGTGTCATACAGACACCTTTTTCATCTGTGATAGCAGTAACTCTCTCTATCTTTCTGTGTGTCTTTCTCTGGGAAAATATTGGGATTTGTGCCATATCTGTGCAGGAAATGTATCTTGTGTAAAGAGAAGCTTTTGTGCAAGAGCATTTTTCTATGCACATATGTACATCATGCAATTTTCACAGATGTCCCGAAATATGAAAACTTATTGTAAAATGTAAAAAAAAAAAATAAGGAGAGATTTCTGGAAATTTTGTATTTTTATATGCAAGGATGAACTGAGCAAATATTAGCATTCCTAATTTGGTGTTTTTATCATTGGGATACCGATCATAGGAAACGCTCACTCCCATTTTTATCTCTTCTTCCATCCCCCTGCAGCACTTATTCTTTCCAGTAAATTGGTCTGGGTTTTTGGGAGAGACAACCTTATGAAAGGTAGCATAAAGGGGGAAAGATACAGGGAAAATGTAAAAGTGGAAAAATTCACACATATCCAGGCAGATCTTCAGCTGACTTAAGAGGCCTGTCCAAGCGGAGAAGAAACTGCTTGTCTGCTATTATTCCACTTTCGTCATCCTGGGACTTGCAGTTTAGGGAGGGGCATTTAGAATTCTCAGCCAGAAAGCTCTTTGGTCTCAGTAAACTACAAACCTCAGAATTCCACAAGATGTTGAAAGTGGAATAATAAATAGCACTGTAACAGTCTAGTGAGGAAATGGCTCATATGTCCAATTTATAACAAACACATATATTTCCTCTTTTTTCCTTAATTGTTAAATAGCTTGTCTAATTGCCAATACCATATCATTCCATACTTTCTCAAGCAATTCATGAATGGATGAGGTTTTTTTCTAATGGACTGGAGACAGATCTGGTTATACTCCAAAATCAATAGAAGAAGTTAGACTACCATTGAGTCCCATTGATAGTAGTGGGTCCACTGTCTAATTAAGTTTTGATCCACTCTCTTGTCTTCAGTATCTTCTATAGTTTTCACCATAAATGCTTTTTTCACTTAAGAACATGTTAAAAATCCCACCCCACTGGGGTCAGAATCTTCACTGATTTTTTTTTCATGTTGTCTCTCATTTTATTCCTCTGTTTATGTTGAAAGAGATGTCACAACATTTCACTCATAGCCTGATTTCATTTGTTTAACCAAGTTTCATGTCTAGTAGATTTGCACACCTGCAAGTTAATGGCTGTCTAGAGAGCTGGGTTTTTTTAATGGTTGGAATTTTATTTAAGACAACAATCTAAGTTGACTGCCTCCAAAACACACATGCTGAGCTTGAAAAAGTAGCTGTAAATGTGCTGAAAGGAAATTGTAGACCTAGGGTTTTGGTTTTTGGTTTTCTGCTCTCCCACCCATCTCTTTTAAATACCCCCCTCAACAGCTCTGTGGCAAATACCAGCAATACTCTCCGTGAAATTCCTCTGAAAATATTAACACATGACAAAAAGTCACAAAAAGATTGTTTGTTTGTTTATTCTTTCAGCTTTCCCCCATGCAATACCAAGGTATCCTACAATATAGGGCCTTTCTGCACTACACTGCTTTAGTGCTATTATTCCACTTTCAACATCCTATGGAACCCGGGAGTTTGCAGTTTAGGGAGGAGCATTTAGAATTCTAGCCAGAGAGCTCTTTGGCTTGGGTAAACTACAAACCCCAGAATTCTATAAGATGTTGAAAGTGGAATAATATCACTATAACAGTGTAGGGCAGAAATGGCCATAAATTAGAGTACAAATAATTAAAGGTTAAAATAATTCATAATAGTAGAAAAATCCCCTCTTGTCATATCTGAATCGCACTAAATTATAAACAGTTTGAAAGTTTTTGAAGCATAACAGATAATTTAAAAAATGCAACAACAACCCCCCTCCACTAAAAACCCTCTGCTAATGGCCAAAGCGAGTCTTTGCCTGCCAGTGGAAGAACAGAAGAAAGAGGTTCAGCTGAGCCTATCATGGAAGACCATTGCACAGCCTGGAAGCAGCCACAAACAAGGCCCTTTCCTATGTCCTCACAAAGCATTCCTGTGGTAGGTTTTTCAACCTTCTTCTAACAAGACTTGAACAAGCTCACAGAGGAAGATTTCTTCTTTCAGACAGTGTAAATATGACCTGTACTGGATTATTGAAGTCATAACTAGCATTTGAATTGTGCCTAGAAATGGACTGTTAGCCTGTGAAAAATAATTCCAAAAATTCCCACAGCTCTGGACTACAAAACAGCTTAATAGTGTTGATGCTGCTCTTCCTGTATGACACCACTTTGACCCAAAACTGGAAGACTGCATTTTCTAATGCTCATCAGTGTAAGAACAGTCTCTGTACTTATAAGTGTACCAAGCCTGTCAGGAACCGAATTCACACACACAAATGTAACAGTGCGAATACACTATTTATTAGGAGCGTGATACATACTACAGGACTTCAGTGAGCGAACTGGAGGCAATTAGCAAAATCCAAAACTTTAAAAGCAAAGAGTTTCTCATCCTGCCCGCAAGAGACCTTGGAGTTCTGGTTTCAGCCTGGCAAAGCTTATCACTACATTCCTAGCTTTGTTTATCTAACGGTCTCTGGTTCTCATACCTTGTTACAAGCAAGCTACTAATTAACTCCTACTACATGTCCCATAACTGAAATATGTAGGGCTATCCAACAAAGTTAGGTTTTAGATTAGTCTTTTCCATTATACTAGCCTTCCACATGCAAGGAGTTTTGCTATTATTGTTGCTATTTCCTGTGGAATCACTGAAAATGTGGTGCAATGCTTGCTGTTGAAAGTGACACAAAGGCCATTTCCTCCCTACACTATTATAGTGCTATTATTCCACTTTCAACGTCCTGTGGAATTCTGGGGTTTATAGTTTACTGAAGTCAAAGAACTCTCTGGCTGAGAATTCTAAATGCCCCTCCCTAAACTGTAAATCCCAGGATTCCATAGGATGTTGAAAGTGGAATAATAGCACTATAACAGTGTTGTGTGGAAATGAACAAAGTCAAGAAAACTGGATAATTTGATTTGCGAAATTATTCTATGAAATTTTGTGTAAGTTATTTATGTAATTTTCATTCTTTTTTAAAACATTTTTATGAAGTAAAAAAGAAGAAAAACCAAACCAAACATACAAAACAAGAAGAAATACATTCATACATGCATCAACAAACATTCTAATCTATACATGACTAAAGCAAAAACTAACAAAATGCAACTAAAAATTGGTTCCCACCTTTTGTCGCAAACTGTTCATATTGTTTAAGCGCTTTCACCTAACAATTGAATCATTCATTTTGTCCAATAGTTAGTAATTGTCCTAATAACTTTACCATTTTAGTTATTTATTTACTTAATTTTTCAAGTTCATAAATCATTGCTAATTTATTCTAGATTAGTTTACACTAATGATCAAAAGATAATAATCATCTATATAAAAAAATTAAAACAACAGAGTACATCTTCTAAATCGATTTCTTAATCTACTTTTATATTTTTCATGTACTAACATAAATTTTAAGTTTCAAAACCTATTATCATCAGATCACCTTCATTCTTTTTTAAAAAATTGATCAAACACTTCCATTCCGGCAAAAATTTATTTTGTGTTCTCATTTTATTCTGTGAAATTTTCATCCTTGATTGTTGCAATCTACTTAAAAATAAGAATTGGTGAATCTCTCAGGGCTCCCTTCTCCATTCTCATGTCTGTCACCCATGTCCCCTGCTCTTTTTATGCCCACATGGGTGACAAGCAAGCAAATGGAAGGGAAAACAATTCCCCCCATTCATTGACCAGGCCGGCCGGCTCCTCCCAAAACTGCAAACCCCAGGATTCCTTTGGAGGTTGAAAGTGGAATAATAGCGCTATAACAGTCTGGTGCGGAAATGGCCCAGGGAATGCGATGGGGAGGATAGGGGGCAAGCAGTCACCTCATCAGCAATCAAATTTATGAAGGTCAAACCCCAAATGTGGAGGGAGAACTGTATGTGTGTGTGTGTTTGTATTTTCTACAGTGAGCTCTTTTTTAAAATCAAAATGAATTAAAGGTATCTTTTAGTAGTGCCCCACTATGGCAGAATGTGCCTATAATGTTACAAAGATGAGGACAGACAAGTAAACCGTTCACACAGTTATTTGTTATTGAAATTCTTTTGTAAATCATGTGTTAAGGGTAATCTATGCATTTGTGAGATTGTTTAAAATGTTAGCATTCAACACGGAGCCATGTACTCAGCATTCCCTACAGCAATTTCTTCACCTTTGTTTTTACACCAAATTATGTGATGTCATAGTTGTTTGAGCAGCTGCCTCAGTTCTCTTGATTCAGATGTACAGCCAGGGCCAAAGCCTTTCTTATTTTTAAAGACAAAAAAGGGAGCTGAATGATCTCCAAATGCAAAATTTTCTCAGCAGCACTTCAAGGAAATGCCAGGTATGACTCACAGCTGTACTGCAGTAAAGAATATATAATCCTGTTTGGTAGGAGACTTTGAATGGGACAGACCTTTGTCTTCTCATTAATAAACAATAGTTCAATTAAGCAGTTGGGGCACAGCATGGAAATGAACTTCTCTCAAATGTTATTGCATTTCTCTGAATCCTGCTTGCATTTTCTTCACATCCTTGTTATAGATCCCCTGCTCATCTAAGAAATCATCAGTTCTTAAAATGTATAAAACTGATATATATAAACATATATATATATATATATATATATATATATATGCATGTAAGATGTGCGTATGTGTGTGTGTGTGTATTTAAAAGCAAAATATTCTCCATAATAAAAAAATGGAACTTGTTAAAAATTATACAGAATTACAACACATTTAAACAAACTGTTGAAAAAATAGGGGTGCCTTGCTCAAAATCACCTTTACCCACCTGTCTGAAACTTGCTAGGGCTAGGTTTCTCTGAAGAAGCTAACAGGCTTTCAAAATTTGTGCATTGCGGTGAAGAAAACTTTTTTTTTTGGCCATTTTTATTTCCCAAAGCAAGTCAATGGGAAGTGCAAAAATGTGTATTTCTGAATTTTAGTTAATCCCTTGCAGTATGCTAATAAAATGGAAACAAACGATTTGTAAAGACTTTTTTTAAAAAATTAACGCTTATTCATTGCCTGATCCCCTATTAATGCTCAGGAAAACGATTGACAAATGACATCTGGACACCATTTGGCCTTGAGGCTTGATTCTACCTCTAATATCCATGAGGTGCCTTCCAATATCACATGTTTGCCCTTATTATGAACACACACTTTTCTCCCTGCCTGTGTTTAGGCTAAAACACAGAAGCTTTTAATCTTCTCCCAGTATGAACTAAAACAGAAGCTCCTTCAGGTTTCTCCCTTTATGAGTCCCCAATGTTCACTTTAATACATGAACCAAGGCAAGTGGAAGTAAAAGGTTAAAGTTCATAGCTGTAGCCTAGTTCTCCCAAACAGAGTTGTACTTCTGTATATTCACTGAAGCAATTCAGATTTCATGCTAGGATTCTCAGGATGGAGTGGTCTTTCACAGGTAAATGCCTACACAGAAATCTTAAATGTCAGACGTTTAGGGTAAATATGAATGGGAAACTGTATAGGGTCCTGGAGCCATTCTTCTCCCATCATATAACATAGGCCATAATGAAGGCCTCAGCAGTGCATATAGGTTATAATTAGTGAAAAGCAAACTGGTGATGAATGTCCAAAGGAAAAAAAGTTTAGCCTTAGGTAAGCTCCCTATTAAGTTCGGAACAGTTAGAAAAAGAATGATGGTAAAGTCTCAAGCAGATCCACCATGCTTCATGAAAAATCTAAATTTGCCAATCGTTTTTAATTAGATTCTCACTCATCCCTGGTCAAAACCCTGCAGCTTAGTTAGGACCTTTGATTGTTCCTACTTTACCCAGTAATGGGACTCTTTCACACTGCAGAGTTATTCTTGTGGATTTGGGGGATTTCTGTTTGGTGAGACGCTATTGCTCTCTGCAAATGCTAAGTACCACTACCTAAACTGATACTCCCAGGGTTTCATAGGCTGGAACTGCAGCTGTTAGAATGGAACCATAGTGCTATAATTGTGAAATGTGAAAGGGCCCTGGTTCCAGAGGGATGTTCCATCAGAAAAACCCTCACATTTCTTACCATGGAGGAGATATAATTTGTATGAAGACAAGTAGAAAGTTGTGTTCATTTTTCCAGCAATCTTTGGTCAAGCTTAGGATAATTTCAGCTCTAAACTATCCATTCCTATCTTTTTTAAAAGAAGCAATTATATGACAACTCCTCAGAGTTATATTCTCTGGTAATTAATCCTGAGGCATTTTAATTAAAACTGAGCTTTTAGTGAACTACTGCAAATCCTTACCGCAAATAAAATTGCCTAATCAAGAATAAAGGGGGGAAATTAATAATTCTGTTGTTGTTGATCACTGTTCCAGAACAAAAAAGATTTTCATTATTAAAAGATGGAACATTATTAAGGGTCCCTGTATAGTATCAGCTCACAGCAATTGCAAAGCCAGATTTCCTTGACTGGAAACACCCTCCCAGGCAGGAAGGATCTTAGCTAATGAAGGCATCTGGGAGATATGACTTTAGAAAACTTGGCACATATTTCCTTACTGTACACAAATAATACGCTTCAGAGCAGGATGATTTAGTGAGTGAGGTGTTCTGTTCTTATAACTCTTGGATATTTATCAAGGAGGCATTAACTATATATGCTCAATTACATGGGTATTTATCATGTAGCCATTCAAAATTCCTTCATAGTTAGCCTGCAATTTAAACAAAAAAGTGAGTTTAAAATACCAGATAAAATTTTGCCCTGGTTAATTTGAAATATCTCCCCTGAGGCTCAATGAAGAAACTGGATATATGTAAGGTATGTGTTTTGTTTTGGAACAGATACTAATATATGAATTATAAATTTTGAATTAAAATGCATCTCTTCCTCTTGCCCAAGCTTAAAAGACAATACAGACTTTAATTATTATGTTGTCTATCTCACATGTAAACTGTTATTGTTACCAAGAAAGTGGCTAGGTGAAGTGAGCCTTCTCACTTTTCATACTAGAGTAAGAGAACTATATTGTGGTCATTTTTAATTGTTTGAAGCATGCACATTACATGTAAATCCAATGACTCATTCTTAGAAATGAGTCTAAGTGCCATTATAGTTGCTTGATACAACTTTAACTGCTATGACTTCATCCTGAAGGATCTGTGATTTGTAGCTGGATGACATACTTAGAACTGTCACTGGAGAGGTCTGGTGTTATAGTTTGAAGAAGGTCAGAGAATTCTAAGTAGTTCACCAAATTACAAATTCCAGAATTATGTAAGGTGGACCTATACTATCCTACCAGCAGCTATCAAACAGCCGGCAATATAGACACACTTTTAGTGACTAGTTGGGGCCACAAGGTGGAATTCCATGTGAGAATAAATAGATTTGCTGGTGATAATATGAGGAGTCATTCCATTGGCAACAGTCAAGTTCTGGGTAACTCACTGGTATCAGCAAGAGGATATAAAAATCATTCTGTATCTGAAATCAGTCAAGCCAGCTGCTGGAGAAGATGTGCAGGTCAAAAGAGGCATTCTTGAGGAAGGAACTGAGGCATTCTTCAGTGGGAGTGACCTGAGGCAATAGCATCTGCTTGACCAAACTGAAGGCTGCTAAATAAGATAAACCCACTGAATCTGGATTTATTTGCATATTGATTCACCATTCAACAAGTGATTCAGTGGTCCTATTGTGGCTAAGACTAACCAACAATATTCAAGCATATTCTTGTGCAAAACCATAACGAAATACTGGAAGGCAACCCTAGGGCAACCCTAGGGCAGCTAATCTGCATATTATACAAATTACTAAATTGTGTCTATTAATTTGCATTTTGGTTGTGCAAATTTAACACATCAAATTTTGCAAGTATTTTTGTACCACTAGGTTTCAGTGTTGCTGGTTCTGAATGAACTAGTAGAGTCATATTTATAATTCTGGACTTGGAGCAGAAAGAGAGAAGTTCAAATCCTTGTTCGGTCTTTGAATTGATATGTGACCATGGGCTATCACTGTCTCAGAGCAAATCTGCCTCACATGGTTGTCTGTAAGTAAATAGCAGAAATATACATTGTCATATAGGCACTTAGAATGCTACTGTGTTTTTATCATATCACTACAGTATTTTTTATCAGTTTTCTGGCAGAAAGGTATAAATCTATGAAAGTAGCACAGTAGGCCCACCTTGCACCTTTGCCATGTTCCTCTCCCTTGCTTTATGCTTGCATATTCCACTTTCCCTTTCCTCTTGGGGCATCTCTTGTTCTATATCTCTTGTTCCTTCTCACTGTACTCTTCACTTTCCCCTCCTCCTTTCTCCTTCTTTGCCTCACATCACCCTTTTGCCATGCTTCCTTCCCTGGCTTCCTGCATTCTACCACATATGTCTCACTCTCCCTTATCTCACTCTCACTCTCCTTTTTTCATTCTCTTTGTGCTGTACACCTCTTTTCTCTTACACCTTGTGGCCACTCGCCAGACCGCCTCAGTTCTTCCATGCTTCCTCTCATTACAATTACAGCCACAACTGCAACTCCAAACCTCTCTTCCTCCCCACCTGCTTCCCTTTCTACTGCTTTAAATAAGCAGCAGAGAAGCAGCTGCTGCTGCTCCAAGATAAAAACAGAAACTTGAGGGAAAGAAGGTGGTGAGAGTTGGTAACAAGAGCAGAAGTAGAGAGAGAAGCAATGGGAGGTGGAAAGAACATGGCAATAATAGCAGTGACTCTGGACGTGGCTGAAAGTCTGAACCTAACAGATGAGGAGAAGCTATTTTTGAGAGAAATGGACATTCCAGGCCATTTTCCAGAATACCATTTCTTTTTGGCCAGAATAAGTACTGAGAAGTGGTCTGTTACCCTGATTTCTGGGGTTCCTTGGGGGACACCTCAATGTGCTCCACACAATGGGGAATGGAAACTAGCCAGAGCACAAGCAATAGCAATGCGAGAGGCAGGGCAACCTAGCGAGATCTTCTAACCCAATTTTTACAGGGTCAGACCGAGTCAAAAACCAAGCAAAATTGTCTAATAAAATTATTTTATTAAAAATAAAGACTTGCGCACGGTCGCACTCACGCACTCACTCACACAAGACCTAGTGAGAAATAAAAAGAGAGGAAATTGGTAAGGGTCTTTAGAGGATTGTATCAGGGAATACTTCACCTGGTCCTGAAGTCCAGATAGCAGAGACAGCAGCGGAGAAGTGAGACTCAACACGGAGGGAGCTGAGGGGATAGCTGGAAGGAGTGACGGCAAGCCGAGAGCGATCCGGAGCGATTCAAGGAAACGCTCAAAAACCGGGTCTATTTATGGGGGAAAAGGCACCTGGAGGGCTAATCCTATCCTGGAGAGAACAATCAGTGGAGGAGCTAGAACAAAGCTTCAAACTGTTCACGTCCTTTGCATGATTGGGAGAACAAAGCTCCAATATGTCAAAGTTCCTTGCATGATTAGATTTGCCGGGGTTGTCAAAAGCCACGGCTATATGCAAATCATTCTCGTTTGATGGGCCGTTTGTCAGAAGCATTAATCCCTTCAAGCTGGTTCCTCAGGGCTGGGGACTCCTTGTGTATTTTTATATTTTGCACTTATGGAGGTCTCCTCGGGCTACTTGACTGTAAATATACTGGCCTGACCGGGTTTTTCTGAATTTGGCTGTTCAGCTGTGCCTGCCTACGTGCTCATTCGAGGGACCTCTCAAGCACGTGGAGATATTTTAGATATTAAATTGTAGACCCCGGGATAGGGTTATCTACCGCAGTAACAGGTCTCTGTGGAATTTTTCTGGTTTGTGTCATCACTCCCTCCTAGTTTGGTGCAACTGCTGAATTTGGTTGGGGCAGATACCTGGAAGATGGGCTTTTCAAGCCATTTTCTCCAATAAAAATGTGCCCAAAATGGGTATGAGAAAGGAGTTCCTGTGGAACTTTATTGCTTGTGGAACCTTCCCAATTACCAGTGTGCAGTTGGTGAATTTGGTGGGCAAATCTCTTGAAAAGTTTCTGTTCCAGGGCATTATCTGGAATCTAAATATTTTGCCTGTTATAGTATGAAAAGGTGGTTCCTGTTGAATATGTGTAGCTTGTATACACCAGTCTTGTGCAAATGATGAATCTGATGGGCATGCCCTATCCAGAGATTGGTGATCAAGGTCATTTTATTCTGCTCTAGATGGTTCTGGACATTCAGGCATAAATAAAAGCATGATATTTGAAATGTTTCCAATTTCAAAATATTGTTCTCCAGTATGCCCAACACATCCCAATACTTTTGGCATTCTTTCTAAAAATGGTGTATTCTGGCCCATTCAGTTCAGGCTTTTACCCATAGGTACTGGGAGGACTCGATTTGCCCCTCATAAAATGTTTTTTTTTTCTCTTTTTTCGCCACTACACCTAATAAAATTTCTACTAATTGCTCCCTGAAAGAAGTAACGAAAAACACTAGAACCCAAGGAACTTAAATACTTATAATTATATTCCAGATTTATTCTGCTTTATTGCATTGCTCCTCCTTCACTTCAGTGGCTCCACTGCTTTCTATGCAAAACAGACTTCTTCTCGACTTTCCTTGAAATGTTAGATATTTCTGCAGATTTATAACGTTGATTTGTGATGGACACTCATAATGAAAAGACAGTGGGCTAATCTGAATGTATCATTGTATCTCTGTGGTTTATCTTTATCAATAATCTGTAAGTCTACACTGATTGTTTAAACACATTCAAAGATTAGGCAGGGTTATTTCCTGCAAAACAGAGTGGGTGTACATTTTGCCCCATAACTTTTCTTGTATAAGAGCTAAAGACTTGTTTTCAAAAGGAGGAGGAGGAGGAGGAAGGGGAGGAGAACAGGGCCAGAGATGGTGGCAGGGAATTCAAAAGGAGACTGGAGGCAGACATGGGAGAGCATCAGGTATCTCTCCCTGCCGAGCCGCAGCCAATAAGGGAGAAGGGAGGTCAGGAATACTTGCAGGAAGAGTCCGAATATACCAAACACAAGGAAAACACAGGCCAGCCCAAGCTAGGTCAACGTCCAGTCCTAAGGTTCAGGAGGCAGAGATCCATCTGGAGGGTTTCAGGAAGCAGGAGACACGAAGGTCATGAGGGCTTGCTAGTAATTTGCTGCAAGCAAAGAGCAGCCACGCCGGCAGACTTAAATAGCTGCTGTGAACAGGTGCTGCTTGTTATTGTTTCCTCAACTTAGTCCATGCAGCTTCCCTCTGAGCAGCGCATTTCAGCCTTCTGTGTGGTTCAGGGCTGATGGGCACAGGTGGCTGCAACTCCTCTGCATCACTGCTGATTTCCTCTCTGTCCTGAGCTGGCTGGAGCAACTCTGTCTCTGTTTGACCTTCCAGTGTGGGGGATGTTTGCAAGTTGACTTGCTCACTCACTGGCCCAGTCCTTGGCACAGTCGGTTGCTCCTCGATCTCAAAGGCATGATCTATCCCAGTCACTGGCTCAGTCCCAGGCACAATCAGTTGCTCCTCAATCACAGCGGCATCATCTATCACAAAGAGAGGATGGATGGAACAGAAAAGATCTGGTACAGAACAGATAGGACATGTGAGACTGAGACAGGACGAACAGCTTGGGAATCAGAATAAGGAAACTTAAAGGCAGACACAGTGAACTGGAGTTGGGAGGGGAAGGAGGAATAGAAGAAGAGGATGCAACAAGGGAAAGAGGAGGGCAAAACGGAAGTCAGAAAGGAAGTTGGAAGACAGACGAGAGATTGGAAAGAACTAACAATGGACCAGAAAGAACAGAAGAAGGGTATAAGGAGATCTTTATGGATGGGGCTGGAAGTATGGATAGTGGCTGGAAGGCTGCTGAGGCAGAAGGGAAGGTGGGAAGAAAACATGAATGGAGGGATGCTGAGGGCAGAGAGTACAAGCAGGAGGCAACAGAGAAGGTAATATGAGGAGGGGAAAAAGAGAATTGTCAGAAGGCAAGTGAAAGACCAATGGGATTCAGAAGAGACAAGCAAGGAAGAGTAGGGGAGAAGAGGCAGTCATGTGGGGTTATTGGGGAAATGAAAAGTTAGAGAGGGATGGAACAGAGAAAATGAGTTAACTCTTGGTGAGACAGAGGGATGGAAGAAAACAGTTTTCATATTCCTCAGTATTTCCTATATTTGTGTTGTGTCCCTATTGGCAAAGGCTTTGGTTCTTTATGGCAACATTTTGCCAATACCTATGATGGATTTCACCTCCGTTGACATAGATTGGAAGTGGATGTGTCCAATTCCTTCACCTCATCCCCATTTTCAGGACATCTCTATCCTCTATCCTATCTCCCCCCCCCACCCATGATCCTTTGAATATTTTTAATTTTTAAAACACTCTCTAGAGCCTTATGTGCTAGAAGTAGGCCCTGCTGTTTAGAAAGATCAACTCCCACCTCCCAGATTAGTCAATCTAAGAACTCAAGTGGACGACTTTCCAACAGTGCTGCCTTTCTCAACTGTACACCTTCTAAATTTGTTTAAAATTCTCTCTCTCTCTCTCTCAAGATTTTTAGAGCCATAGCAATCAAACAGTTTGTTCCTTTGGTTGGGAAAATCAGCCTCTCCTCTGACAAATGCTAGGCAATTTCAACTGGGGTTGAAGATGTAACATTAGAAAAGGGAGGGAGGGAATGTCACAGGAACCTTTGTTCCACTTGAGCTGTCAGCTTTTCTGCTGTTGGGGTAGGGGAGCTGATCATTCTATGCAAAGGAGCGTACTGCTTCATCACTAAAGTTCTAGAGCATGTTTAAGATTTTTAAAAGACTTTAAAAGAAGGCATCTAAGCATGAGGAACCTAAGTGTGGCATCTATGTGTAGGGAAAAGGAAAGGAGTGAGGTGGAACTGGGAGTAGGAGAAGAAGGAACCTGCTGATTTCTTTCCTGTTCAACCTGTTACCTTGCTGTCCCTTTTGTTCTTGAAATGGGGGGGAAGAATATTTGTATGGAAAAGCAGCATGAAACAACATGACAAGAGAGGAACAAAGTCCCCTTGTGAAGGAGCCCTAAATGTTCTTAAATATTCATTAAAGGTAAAATATATCTAACAGGTGGGAACTGTGGTAAAATTTTGCAGTGAAAAAACATTTGAAGGCCAGTCACTTCTCATTGTAAAACAAATCTCCCTCTGTGTCCCTTACTTCAGATATGCCATGGAAGTGAAATTACATAAAATGGCCAGTTGTAGCACCAAAGGAATTTCCCGCGTTTCCACTTTGCCATTTTCACTCCCATCTACCCTCTAAACTAGGAGTGGTTTGGGGGTCATACAGAGGACACTAGGGGGATTTATGCAGCCTGAGGATCAGACTTTGCCCACCCCTGACATCATGTGATGTTAAAAAAAAATCCAGACATTGGCTGTGCCTTCTCATCATGCACACTTGGGTACTTGACCTGCATCCTTACAAATGAATGGGCCCTGGTGATAGGCAAAAACTGGATCACAAAACACAAATCTAGCAGTATGTAGGGAAATTGTTTTGTCAAGAGTGATTTAAATGCATTTTGGTTAGTTGTGATTATTCAGAGGTGTGGGTAATGTGCTTTGCACATGCCTGGATCATTAACAATCATATCCCAAAGTGAATAGTCAAAACCAGATTATATGGGAAAGTCCAGTAACTCCTGGCTCATATTAAGTTTAGCTAATCAAGTTGTTTTTAACATGAAACAAGAAAGACTCAGCTGTTTTATGTGTGAAGTAGCTTTAATGATCTTGACAAAGAATACCTAGGTTAGAGAGTACTGATTGCAGGCAGGCTTGAATTTCTGACTATCTTATTTCAGAAATGAAGTATGTAATTATTAAGGAAATGTTAACTTCCCTTGGCTTTGCAAGTCCACAAAAGTATAGTTGAAGCAAACACATACTTTTCACCTCATTTAACCATTGTGGTCTCTCAGTAGAGCAGGGTTGGAAGCAAGTTATCATTAATGTTCTCAGTAAAGAAGTTGAAAAGTCTGATCAAGTAAATTTTGTTTTTGCAAATAAAGCCACATATTAAATGAATATGAATAAATTAATTCTAGTTTAATAAAGAAATTGTAATCTCTGTGAACTATTGCCTCCACAATAGGCCTAGTGATTTACAGTCCACTTGTAGCTGGCATGGCTACATCCTGTGAAATCTTTGGGTTTGCACTTTGGGTTTGCACTACAGCTTTTTTGGATGAGAATTCTAAATACTTCCCACTAAATTGAAAACCCAGGATTCCATCACATGTTGCCATGGCAGTTAAAATGCAAACATAATGTTATAACTATGTGGTGTGAATGGACTTCTAGATCTATCACCAAAGGAAAAAGAAGGAAAAGCCCACATTTCTTCTTGTTAGTTATAGATATATACTGTTTCTTAAGCTGAACAATATTCATCTTCTATTTGCAGATTTCTTAATTAAAGCCTAGACGCTTTGGATTTGAATAAAATGCAAAGCAAATGATGCCAAATGTGCCAATGTTTTGCAATGGCCTTGTGTCCCCTATTCATCCCCATTGTTCCATGGATCTAGCACACAATATTCTTTTTCATGAGCCTTTTTCTTTATGATCTGTGGACAAAGCATTAATGACAGATTGGGGTCTGTAGCTCTCCCAACGTGTGCCTGCATGCTAGATGGATAGCTGTCTGGTGGAAGCCATGGTTTTGACTGTCACATTGAAAGCCTAAGTGTGAGTGTGACAGCACAAAGAAAGGATGGCCCCATACTCTGACCCTCCGGGCAATTTTGCCTGGTTTGCACCTATCCTTGCTATTTTAGTTTGGGGGCGTTCAATATGAGAGGTGTTCTGAAAGCACCACTGGTCACTTCTGGTTTTGAAGTATGTGTGTGGGGGAAGAATCTGGTAAATTTTCTCTCCTGAGTGGCCCCTAGTGGGCACAGGTGGACTATGTCAAAAGAAAACAAAATTGATTTATGTTGTGTTCAGAAAGAGGGGGATGGTAGATCTCCCAGTTCTGGAAAGGGGTGTACAACTTTCAATTATTAGGAAATTATCTATCCATGGACCAGAGGCTTGATACTCATGAGTTACAAGGACTTGGCAGCTTTGTTTTGAATTAGCCATGTGCTGCAGATGAAATATCAAAGCACTTCTTATAATCTTCACATAGATTATGAGATCAGAAAATTGAATCTTTCTCCAGTCCTTGATCATTTTTTTTTTGGTCTAAATCATTGTCAACTCAGCCTTGATCTTTGCTTCCTCTTCACCAGTCACAGAACAGTTGCTTTCATCTGCGTACCTAGGAAGCTTCTGATCAAACCACCTTTCCGTATATTCTTGTGATCATAATACCTGTAACTGGCTACTTTCCCACTTTTTTTCCATGGTCTGCTGCTTATATTTCAAGATCTGAGCTCTTTTGTCACCAAGATAGAAGAATCATGTATTCTGTCAGCTACAAAAGAATTTCACGATGTCCTGCTTCCTTTTCTCTTAGCAACAGTTGTCAGCAGCAGTGCAGTTTTATCTTGCTCTTAACTAGCTCTTAAACAGCTTTTATCTAGAATACTAAATATGTAAAGATTGGCAAGATGTGAAACATAATCAAGAGATAGGTGTCTTCTCCAGCACAAGTGTTAATAGAAATAACTTTCTCAACAAGCAACAGTTTCTAAGATGGCTTGAGACCATCATCCCTCTACGTCTTTAGTTACCCCTCTAAGTCTGCCATCTTCATGCGCATTCATCTGGTGTAAGTGTCATTGAACTAAGTGGAACCTCCTTCTGGACAGACACATAACAATATTTATTTGTTAGTTACCAGACTTCCAGGGGTTGATGAAGGAAAATGAATATTGAAGTTTTGCACATGGGCCATTTCCACGCTACACTGTTATAGCCCTATTATTCCACTTTCAACATCCTATGGAATCCTGGGGTTTGCAGTGTAGGGATAGTCAGATAGCTCTTTGGTCTCAGTAAACTATAAACCTCAGAATTCTACAGGATATTGAAAGGGGAATAGCACTATAACAGTGTAATGTGAAAATGGCCACAATTTGAGTATTATTTATTATTCCTGTTATTGTTTGCACGGACTGTCACCAAGAACATTGTATAGGAAATGGAATATTACCTGGAACTCTGTGACACATTGGTTATTGCATGCTTAGTATTGTCAAGTACACTATATTGTCTAGTTCTTTTTCTATAGTTATTGTTCTGGCTGCCTGTAAACCTGGTTATTAGATATAGATGCCCTACTGTCTTGTAATTATGAACATGTTTCTCCCTGTACATATGCATGCATTTAATATTATAGTTTTCTATAATCTGACATGCTTTGATGTGGATTCCTGCATGGTAGGGGGTTGGACTAGATGGCCTCAGTGGTCTCTTCCAACTCTATGATTTCATGATTCTAAATTGGTGTGTATGCACACACACGCACGCGCACACACACACACGCACACACTTCTTTTGTTTAATTTTGTATTTTTGGGAGCACAGGATGGGCATATTGGTATTGTAGGTCATGATACATCCCTTCTAGGAATAATTGGTCAGTGTATGCCTTCAGCTCATTTTGACTTTGAAGAGGATCCTCTTTTTCCATGCTTTGAATATACATTGTTTCACTGATATGTGTGTGACAGATGTCACTGCTTGGGAGGGTAACTATTTAATGGTCTCCATGAGAGACACCAGAAGCTTGGTGATTGACACCTTGTGCAAAATCACAGCATGTGATGGGGGTGGGACTGGAGGATATTTTGCCTGATCACCCCTTTATGTGCTCTCTTTTTGACCTTCACAGCATGGCCTACCCTCCTTCCCTCAGGGCAGTGTGAGATTTGTCTGGTCACTTCAGGGCCAGGTATGTATTTTTTTTCCCCCCTACCTTCCCCACCCACCCACCCCTGCCATCCCACACTGTATCTGTAGGACTTGGACAATTTGCTTTGGATGATGTCCCTAAATAGATTTCCTTTTGGTTGGTGTTAAACACAGAAAAAAAACACCGTCCGTCAGTGCTGCCGAGTGCGAAAGGCGCACCCAAGCCCCACACTCAAGGCCTGCCCAGCCTGACACTTCTTTGTGTTTGGGTCTGAACAGCCAGGGAGATCTCTGAATCAAGCCAGGGGCAGGGCAAACGGGTCTGCCTCAGTTCTCCCTCTCTGAGAACGCAATCCCTTCCTCACTCTTGTCCCTCCTTGGCGCCTTCCTTTCAGGACTCTCCCTCTTTACTGCCTTCCCTAAATCTGCCCTTCTTCCAGATGTAAGGATCAGCAGTGATTTATATTTTCCAAGACTGTGGTACTGTTGGCACTAAGGTCAAGATGTTATTATTGGTAGCGTGTATATTCCAGGATACAAAATAAGACTCTGTGACACGGTTTTAAGGAACACAGAACTTCACACATTTATTGTAACACTGTTGCTTTAAATGTTCCTTGTATCAAAATGTTTATAAACAGCATACCATTCTTCTCTCTCTCTCTCTCTCTTTCAATTCATTCACTATCTCTCGTACACCCAATTTCTCAGTTCTCTCTCCCACAGAGCTCTTCAAATCTACAACCTCTCCCCAAACACACCCCAAATCACACTGCTCTTCAAACACACAGCAGACAGTTAAAATCCGTTATTTTTCCTCTTTCCACCAGCCCCTCCCCTGGGCTATCCAAGGTTCCATTTCACCAGCCAATCAGCTTGAACACTCTCAGTTGCCAAGGAGGCTCTGTTGTCAAGACCCCCTCCCATCAGGTTCGTCACAGTTAGCAATGGGCGAGACGTAGAATTTGACACTTTGATGATAATCTTTTGGCACCCTTTTAGTGTAGGGTAGAACTCTGGATCCCCATTTAGGGTCTTGTGTCCCGGGGGTAGGAGAGGAGGCTACCCTTGAGGATAAGCTGGGATTTAGTTTCTTACCTATAGAGTTCTGCAATTTGGGTGGGAGTCCTTGGGTTACGTTCCAATTAAGCTGGACTGAGAAGCAACCCATAGTATTTGGATTGTCCTCAAAGCTTAGGTGTTTCGCCCAAGGGAAGGCTGAGGAGATTGTCACAGAGTTGACGCTTGGGCCTTAGCTGGACCCTTATCAGGTTTCTCCCGCTTCATGCTCCGTTTCCAGGCCAACACAACTTAAATAGACTAGGTCAAATAAAGTGGCCCTTATTTAACCCAGTTTTCTATGTCTGGTCTTGTTATTTCATGGTTGATAATCAAACAATGCTTTCTGTGAAGAGTAGTTCTGAGGAAAGTGAGAAATAACTTACAAACTTCACCTGTCTCCCTTGCACGTTGTCTCAACTTGTAGATACTTCTCTTTTTCTTCGTATTCTCCTACTGCATCATTATTCTTTCCCCTCTCTTTGCTTCACCTCATGCTTTCTTCACAGCTTCATTTCTGTCTCTTTCTTACCACATCTTGCATTTTTCCCAGCTGCCATTCCCTTGATTCTTGTATTCCACTATTTGTAACATCCCACTCCCTTCTCTCTTGGCCTCAACTTGGACCACCATTCCTTATTCTATCTCTCGTACCCCATGTCTACTTCTCCTGCTCCTGCAGTTAACAGCCCTGATTAATGATAAACTATCCCCATTAATGATTAATTAAATATATTAGCCCTTTTCTGCTAACTTTACAATCTTTTCATACAGTACTGCTTACGTTTATTTGACAAGAGCTTGGAATAGTTACTTGTTTAGACTACAGCTCCCTGAAAACCCCTATGACTTAAGAAAGCTGTAGTCCAGAAAAGTAACTTTTCCAAATTCTGCTATGGGCCATAGGTGAACAGAACTCAGAATTTGTAAATCCATGGAAATAAATAGATTTAATCATTTTTTTACACTATGTTGGATTCTGACCACTGGTTATGTTGTTTATTTGAAAACCCCAAATTATGTAGATACATGCAGATAAATCTTATAGTAATCTTAATATGGTAAGAACACAATTAAGTGACTGTTTGTGACAAAAAACAATAGTAACAATTGATAAAATGAAGCCCAGAAGGTGAAAATGTTGTATCAAGGTAGTGCTGTCATTTTTTCAGGGAATGTCAGGGATGAGGCTATGTCTCTGGAAGTCACTCCTTCATATCATGGTCAGGTGTCCTCTTTTACTCCTGACAAACCAGTATGTGAGAGCCTATCTTCACTGCAATTTGTGAGGTAGGAAAAGATCGTCCAAAAATCATGTGCTTTCTTAACACTCTAAGGAGATGTGGTTTAAGGCAATAATAGCTTTTAAATCTCCTCTACTGTTCCCAATGAGAAACAGGGACAATACCACAGATCCGTCCCAAGATAATTTGTTCCCTCACATGAAGACCAAAATGGTGGTACTTTACATTCCTGATACAAAAGCTGTCTGGGCTAGATTCTGAATCTTTCCTTAATATGGGTGATGGGACAGTACCTTCCACTACACCTGAAGACTACCTTAGGAGATGTAAGGCAAGTTACAAACCACACAGTTCTCCTCCAACAACTTGCCACCATCTTCCAGCATCTGCTGCCTGAGGTGACCATCTCATTGTCCTGCAGTGTTGAAAGTCATAAAGACTTTCCTTCCCTGCCGGGGGGGGCATGCTCACCCACTTTTGTCCAACAATGGGAATTGAATTCTGTGAAAGAAAAGGCAAATGACCTACAACTCACCCTCAAACCCACAAACTATAATGAATCAACTCTTAGATGAACAACTTACAGCATGACCAGAAAATGCTCAGGCATGAATGTAAAGATTCTTTGTGGCATTGAAATTCTATAGTTTTTAAGAAATAATGCTATGATTCACAGTCAGTGTCAAGACAATGGCAATGTTTAGTTATCTTGGAGATGGCAGTAGAACACCAAAGATATAAGACTGATTGATAATGATCAAGTTGAATTTCTACCAGTAAATGTTTTTTCTCCAGGAGAAAAACTTCTTTTCAGGGTAAAAACTCCTTTGTTAGGCTATTATGTGATGTTTTGATGGCCTCCCTACCCCCAAATTGCCCCCCAAAGACATCTGAGATGGTATTGACAGCAGGTCCTGACAGGTCATTGCATATAATGCTGAATATAATGATGTCTTATGACCCTCCAGAACACTGGAAAAGTTGATAAATATGTCCTTCTGGGCCCTGAAGCATCACTACCCCTGCTTATGAAAGCTTGTGAAAATTCTCCTTTAGGATTTCTATCAGCCAGACTTGAAGGAAATAATAGGAAGGGCTGGTTTCCTATCAGTGGCATAGGAAGGTATTAATTAACCTTACGCCCGTCTATTTATGTCTATTTCTGGTTACTGTGGAGGTGGGTAGTCCTTCCTCCACAGTGACTAAAGATCCCCTAACCTGCCATAGAACCACTACCTGCCCTCCACCCACATGGCCATACTGTGCATCGTAGAGTGTAGCGAGGGGATCATAGAAGTGTCCCCATAGCCAGATGCAAAAGGATTACATCAACTGATGCGACCTCCAAAGGACCATGACAAACTTCAGTGGATGATGTAATTGATTTGTGTCTAGTTGGAAGGGGTATAGTCTGATGCAACTATTGGCCTTGTCCTGTTCTCCAATAGGCATGGAATGGTGGGGAGAGGTCAAGTTCTGTGGATCTATGGTAGGTCCAATGAGGTGGCAAATGGCTCAACATAGCATAAACTTGCATGCACAGCTACTACTCTACACTGAGCCTTGCAGGATTGCAGCCAAGGTGTCCTCAAAATATATCTATTGATGGTGGTGAACACAAAGGGGTTTAAATTTCTTTACAGCTTCGTCTACATCCAAGCATCCTCACTCATTTGTAGATGAAGCACCTGGTTGATTATGTCTCCTAGTGCAATTGCAATAATCTGTGAATACGCTTGGTTGTCTCTCCCACCAGTTGACCATGGTGAAGAACACCTTTGGTTGCTGTGGCTGCCTGGCTTTTAAGATGGGTTTCAGGGGGTCGGACTGGGAGAGTGATTATGGTTATGTCATTGTAGCTACATGTCTCATACAGGAATTTTTAAACGCAAATAGATTTTTCATAAAACATTTCCCAGTGCCAAGGATGTGATGAAAAATTTCACAGTGGTTCACTGTTTTTTCAGGACAGATCCAGACTGATTAACAACACCAGAAATACCAGATTTTGTTCCTGTTCTTTTCAATTTTATTTTGGAGAGCCATACATATTTTGTTTATCTCATAATTTTTTCTATCTGCTCCTGGTGCTATTAGAGACTTTTTATACCAACTTCTCAGGTTGGTTTAGAACAAAATCTGGTACTTTCAGTCAGTTTGGGTAAGACCTCAAATAGCCTTCCTTGTTGAGGATAAGAATTTTTTTTTATTTTTCATATCCTTTATATGCTGCATGTCATTCATGTGATTTATTTTTAGAGATCAAGAAAAAATTTGAGAATATAGTCAGGAATATCTTAAGATATTCTATATTGTCATTCTGTCAATATACAAACAGTTTGCTGAAGTCCTATGTTGCTTTATTTTAAGTATAATTATTGTGGGCTCAATACTTGGGCTTTCTAATAATTCATGAAAATCATGCATCTAGAGAAATGCTGCTACAGTCTACAGATAAAATGAACTACCTCTGAAGAGAGAGAGAGAGAGAGAGAGAGAGAGAGAGAGAGAGAGAGAGAGAGAGAGAGAGAGAGAGAGAATTTATATAAAAAAGGCAAGAGCTCCCTCTAGGCAACATCTGAGGGAATTTTCAGAAAAAAGAAAGCAATGAACTTCAGCATTTTATTTTACATACTTCATGGGTGTTAATAAAGTATACTGTATCCTCAATGAAAAACACAAAATCATATGTGCTGTATGTATCCTGTATGATGCAAGATAATGGACTTTGAATTGGCTTACAAACTATTTCGATTAATGCTGTTTCAAAATTGGAAGGATGTGTTTTGCAAACCTTTTTGCCCCCAACAACTGTATCTGTCCTTTCAGCAATTTTTGATATCATTTTTCAAAAAAGACACGAAATAGTTTGCAAGGAGAAAGCTCTTGGGTTTTAATGTTCCCCCTTGCCAGGGAGATGGTTCCTTGTCCCAGTCCAACTGCATATAACTGATTATTTCTACAGTCATGGGATATTTAGATACACATGGAAATTTATGCCCTTCTGAAGAATAATGCATTGTGGACTGGCAACAGCATCCACATTTAGATGGAATTGGATATATTGCTTTCAATGGGGAACACTTTTGGACAGATATTCTTCTTTCTCAAATACTTAGATGCAAGTAAATAGGACAATTGGATCAGGGAAGTTATACAAAGTAGAGATGGCAGGCAAAAGACATCTGCAGTGCAACATTACAAGGAAGCATTAGTCTAATTGGCCTAAATACCCTGAAGATACCAGATTCTGACTGATCTTGGAAACTAAGCAGGGTCAGCCCTGGTTAGTGCTTAGAAGGGAGGCCACCAATGAATACCAGGAGCTGTAGGTTATATTTAACTATGTTTAAATATTTGAAGGGATGTCATGTCGAGGAGGGAGCGGGCTTGTTTTCTGCTGCTCTGGAGACTAGGACAAGGAGCAATGGATTCAAGCTGCAGGAAAAGAGATTTCACCTGAACCTCAGAAAGAACTTCCTGATGGTCAGAGCTGTCCAGCAGTGGAATGTGCTGCCTAAGAGTGTGGTGGAGTTTCCTATGGAGGTTTTTAAGCAGAGGCTGGATGTTGGGAGTGCTGTTGGGAGTGCTTTGATGTGTGTTCCTGCATGGGAGGGGGTTGGACTGTATAGCCCCTATGGTCTCTTCCAACTCTATGATTCTATGATTCAAAGGAAGGAACTGGCAAAGCACCTCTGAGTATTCCTTGCCAAAGAAAACCTATGAAATTCATGGGATTGCCATAAATCAGCAGGTGACTTGAAAACAAGTACACACATATCAATCTTATTGAAAAGAGGTTCTGTTTTCTTAATTAAGAGAAAAGATGGTAGGAAGGGATTTTGCTTTTCTCCAGTGATGTTGCTTGTAGCCACATTTCATTGGTTATGTGGACGCATGATGTCACTTATCTGATCAGTTGGAATTGCAATTCCAAAATTTTTTAAAGAAAGGACTGTGAGCAGCCACAATAAAGTATATGAAAGGAGAGGAATGGGAGCATATTTGCACAACATCATCATGAAATCAAAACTTTATATAGAAAGCAAAATTCATACAAATTTAGTGTTCCAAATTTAACCTCATCGTATCCTCCAACATTTCACAGATGAAAACTCGGACAAATTTTGCCAAGCAACATCAGAGTGTGGTCAATATGGCAAAAGTTATTAATTGGGAAGAACAGACAAGCTAGGAGAGGCTGCAACAGTTTGCTTATGCCTGAGCCTCCTGGAAAAGGCAAAATTTCATCATCTCCTCTCTGTTCTCCCCTGCTGAGTTGCCTGCGTGCAAACTACTTTGAACTCAGTTTGCAGTAACTGAAGTAAGCTACACACAAGGCGAGAAAGTGGGATGAGGAGAATGAAACTGAGGCCCTTTCTATGGACAATACTCTTGTGCGTTGTCCCGTCAATGATATACCCCAGGATCATGCTGGCTTGCAACACAAGAAGGGCAGGACCATGACAATATCATGCGGAAGTGTAATCATGCCCCCCTCTTCTCGTATCCCCATGCTAGAAGGATGGCAACTTGCGAAAAGGGCCTCAGACATTTTAAAAGGTGTTGAGGGGGAGGATGAAAAAGAAATAATCAGGACTATCTCTGCCAAACTAGAAGAGTTAGAAGGGATTTAAGAAACTGTTTACTTAATAGAGGTTAATGATTCTAGATTGTTCAGGTACAAACTGTGGTTAAAACTTACCACAACTCTCTGTTTGAAAAACACAATTTATGGTTAGCTGAAAACAGAAGAATCAGATGCTTTCAGTTTCCCCCTGGTGGCTGAACTAGAAGAAAGAAAAGGAGCAATTGCAGAGGGTACTAGACCAGGTTGCTGGCAGCTGCCTAATACCCATCTTATAATATGACTGCCACACTGTAAGATGGTTAAGCTGAACTTTGGAAAAGGAGTGGATCAGTAGGATCAGTAACTTGCTACAGCTTATTGAGAAAAGTCTGAGCTACATGTGTCCTCTTGCTGTTTTTGTAGGCCCTGCTATGCCAGTTTGTCACTTCTACCAAAATCGACAGTGCTGGTGCCACCACTGTTCCACTGAAATTCAATGCCACTGTGAAAAAAGTATTTTCAATCTCTCCTTTCAGAAAGGAAGATGTGCTGCCAGTCCACAGAGCTCCACATGCAGAGCTCAGGTGGTTGTGCATCCTCTATACCAGAAAAAAGTTTCTACAGTTGGCAGCAAATGGGATAGTAATGGAAACTCAGCCAATGGTGGACTGGAGTGAGGGCAGGTCTAGCATAACCAAAAGTCTCCCTGCCTGGAACTTTAACTTGACAGAACCTGTGGAGGCTTAGCACACACTCTTTGCCTGTGGCAAAAGGAATTTAAAGTGACTCAATGGAAGGAGAAGGAAAGTGATAGCAAAATGCAGAACAGAGAAGAGGTGATGACGGGAGAAAGCAGCAGGAGCTGGTGGGATATATCCTTCTGACCCATGTGGCAGAACACCTTGCACAGTTTCTACATAGGCCCAGAACCACCCCAGAGTACCAATCTAGGTGAAAGGATATGCCTAAGACTATTCTGGAGGTAAACAGATATGGGAATCAGTGGCAAAGAAAAAGAGCCTAAAGTTTCATGATATAAAATTTGATTTTTTTAAAAAAAATATGTATATTCACCTAGTCCTAGTCATTTATCACTGGTTATTTGCTTGCATTGGCCAGAACGTTAGTGAAGAGCAGTTTCATATCATTACTTAACTGGGTAGAATTCTGTTCTCTCATTTTTTCCAATGCCTCTACTAGTAAAAAGCTGTAGATTTTTTATTCTTATTTTAAAGAGGTGAAAGCTGAAAATTCACAAAATAATCCATAGGGTCATCTGACCTCTCTTCTCATTGCCAACAGCCCAGTTGCTGCTGTGTTTTTCTAATGTCCATCCAACAGTCCTGCTATTGTTACTAAATGAAAGCCAGGTTGATCATTGGAAAGGTAGCAGGAGATGGGAAGTTCCAGTAACTTTGAGTATTTTCTAGACACTTTTACATATGGGGAGTACCCACAGAGAATGGCATGTTCATGAAGCAGCCGTAGTTAACTGTAAACAAGGGGGTTTCCTAGAAAGGCATCCTTGCAGGGAATGCTGAGGTCTGTAAATAATTACTGTGCCAGGAAGGAAGAGGCAGGGAAGAATGATGTAATGCCTTTCTTTCTCCACATGGCAGGAAGTTGGGCCCTGCAGCTGTGTAGGGCCTGTGCTCAGGCTCCCTTTGGTGGTATTCTGGGCATAGATGGAGAAACTGAAATGGTACAATGACCTATAATTGCCAGCCTTCTGAAGGAAAGGCATTCTCTGTGTTAGCATTCCAATGTGTGTTTTATTCAGGCAGAATGAATTGAATGCACTGTCATCTCAAGTACTGATTCTCCCTTTCCTCTTTCCTCTTTTTTTTTTTTTTTTTTTTTTTGTTAATTGCATTGAGAAAACCCCTGCTGCTGCAGGCCCACATTGAAAGACTCAAACAGAGAGTTACATGTAGCCTTGTTGAATAAAGCTGTTACAAACAGAAATGCTAGGAAAACTAATCTGGATTCCAGATGTGAATTACCTGTGCTTATAATGCTCATTTCAAAGCAGAGGAAAGTATTAGGAATTCTGGTTTCTCTACCATTTCCAAATCTACTCAACCCAGTTTTCCACATTTAGTCCCCTTTCACTTTAAATTTGAATTCTGTCTCTAGTGTAACTGGTGGCAGTAGTAGTTATCCTTAGTTATCCCTAGGGCTTCTGCAGTATCAGCAAGCCTTAAGAAAACTATATTTCCAGGAACTTTCTAGGCCCAGTCTCCTGCCAGTCTTCCATGATACAGTGTGCCAGATAACAAAGAAGAGAGGAAGTACATTCCTTTTCCACATTGCTGTTACCATGCTGTACACCCCAACTCCATGATATGATATAATTGGCAAATATTTAGCTGGCATGAAACATAGATTATATACTGCTATGGCTGTAAAGCCATGCTGACAAAGACCAAGAATACATATGAAAATAGGTCAGATGGGACTTCAGGGCATATCCAGGCCATAGTCAAGGAAGCTCCAGTGTCAATGAGCTTGTAAATATACGCTGAACAACTCAACCTTCAGAAACAAAGCACCCAAGACTACCTACTGATTGTCTTCAACCCATTTCCCCTTCCCCCCAAAATTTTCCTTTGTTACCTCACCTGACCAACCATTAAGGAGCTTTCACGATTCTCATCACTGCTTTATGGCATAATACCATTAGCCATCCCAGACCCCATTGTCTACTCTGCCAGAAAGCCATTAACACCTTCCCCTCAAGGTAGAGACTGGGTATTTAAACCCTGGCTCTGAGCCAAATAACTTGTAGTACTCTGGGCATCGGTTGTCACTCTGTTGCTCCGACTCTTATTCTTGTACTACCTTCTGACCCTTAGTCTGAGCCACATCGCTTCATCTCTTCTCTGCAGGACAGGTAAATATCACTTCACCCTAACTTCTTGTTATCTAATTTTTCCCCTCCTTTCCTTCAGTTAGTCTTGTGTAGTTGTGAGACCAATCTTGTGTGTGATTGTGATATTGCCTCATTGAAATAAAGCATACTTTCAATCTCCAACTGGTGTCCCTGCATTAGTACTGGTATACATAGTTGTAAAAGATCCTGTAATGTTACCTCACCCTCACAAGCCTCCCCTTTGAGCTAATAATCCCCCACTGTTTCACAGAGGCACTGGCATCATGGGTAACCTTTGAGTTACCCACCTTTTTGGGTAACATTGCTGTTTGCTACCAGAGTGCTATCAATTAGGTAAGTGAGATTGAAAGGGAACAGGAAGAGAGTTTAGGGTAGTTGATCCCAAACATGAGTCTCCAGATGTTGTAAAATCTCAGCTCTCAAAACCTCTAGCATAGCCAGTGATCAAGGAGTCTGGGAGCTGGTCTTCAACAACATCTAGAGAGCCAAGTGTGGAGATCACCAGTATAGGGGATAGGTCTGCACTGAATGGAAGTGATTTGGGTAGGAGGGAAAGTGGGGTTCTGGGTTTATGACGGAATATACTTGCCCAGATTCATATTGCCATAGAAATAACAAGTGATATTCTCTCCCTTCCCACCCACAAGTAATGGCTCCACTTGTTTTGAATCAATCTGATGTAAGAGTGCCTCAACCATCTCTAATTATGTCACCAACATATGTGAAGAGCCTGGGAGATTATTATAGAAGAAAACACTGGTCTATCAGGTAATGCACCCTGGTTGGCTAACCCTCATGATATGGGAAGATTGGTATGTCTCAAGATAATGTTTATTCTTAGCTTATAGCAGAAGTGGGCAATGTACAGTGTACAAGTTGCAGGCAATGTTTCAATTCCTTTTCAATCAGACTCCCAGTGCTCCACATTTTTCTTTTAAATGTCATTGCAAATTACTACTGAAATTCAGTGATAAACCACTAAATCAGAGGTGGGAATCATCCATCCCTCAAGATGCCAATAGACTGCATTCATCTCAGTTAGTTATGGTAGATGGGGCTGATGGAACTTGCAATATGTGAGGCTTCCTACCTGTGTCCTAAATGTTCTACAGTTAATGAGGAAGCAACCAATAGGTCTACAGCATATTCAATAGCACAGTCAATTTAATTGGATCTAGTTCAGTACAATAGTTATTCTCAAATTAAAGTCATTTTAAGTACACACAAGATTCACTTATACATAAATATAAAATTAGGAGGATTTTATGTATTCAATTTATACCCTCTCTTTTCTCCAGTCATCAGACTCAAAGCAGATTACGATAATCTAAAAGAAAAGTTTAGTCAAAATCTTATTTTAGAAAAGTTTAAAAAATTATTAACTTTTACAAAAGTTAACAAAATGCACATGGGCTATTTCTGCACAATGTCACTGTCCCACAATGGGAACATGTCACTGTCAATCTGTGACTCACGCTTTCATATGACACCATTGTGGTGCCAATGCCAATGCCAATGCATCTCCACCTGTCGCAATCATGGGATATTCCATTACTGGAGAAACTTCAGTAGTGGCTCCCAATTGTGCAATGCTCCCATCACTGGTGGCCATGCGGAAAGGGCAGAAGTGCGATCTACACAATTCCTTCCCCAGTATAGCACGAGAAGTGACCAGCTGCACTGCGGAAGGAAGGAACATGTTCCTCACTCTACCCTCCTGCAGGCAGCTGGCCAGCTGGCGGGGGGGGGGGTTTAGGTTGCACTATCCTGGCAGTGGCACTGCCAGGATCATAACAGGACAATGACAGTAAACAGTAAAGTGAAGAAAAGACCATAGTTTAAAATGGTTTAAAATACATTTGAAATGTAATTGAAAAGATTCAGGATAAAACATAGCATATTACTTTCAAAGGCCTGCCAAAAATTATTTTTTTAACAAAAATCTTTACCAGCTTGTGGAAAGAGAGCTACCCAGACCTCCTGTGGAAGTGAGCTCCACAGCCTGGGAACAGCCACTGAGAAGGCTCTCTCATATGTCCTTGCCAGAAACGCATGCTTGTAAATTTGTAATGAATGCAATCACGCGTAATGAATAATTGATTTTTAACTAATTTCGGTTAATTTTAACCTATTTTAGTTTGTGAGTGAGCTTGTCTGTTTGTCTGCGTCAGGCAGGCAAAGACCTCATATGATTGGCTGTGTGAAGCGAGAAGACCTCATATGATTGGCTGGGTGTGAAGATTCCATGGAATCCTGGGGTTGGCAGTTCAGGGAGGGGCCTTTAGAATTCTTAGCCAGAGACAGTCGCATAGGAATAGGGTGGCAGGGGGCAATGTTTTGGGGGGTGTCCTGGCTTGTAGCCATGGCCTGCATGCCCTGGCCATGCCCCCATGCACTGTGGTCATGCCTCCGTGCACTGCAGTCACACTCCTACGCATCGTAGCCACGCCCCCTCCCATCCCCCCTCCACACTCCAAGCCAGAGAGCTCTTGGAGACAAGGCCTATAGTAGATTGTATGGATCAGGTTTCTGTTTTCCCCAAAAAAACTCACACAAGGGAGCCTCACCTTATATATAAAAGTCAAAGTTTGTGAGTTTGTCTGTGTCAGGCAAAGAAGACCTCATATGATTGGCTGTGTGATGTGAGAAAACCCCATATGATTGGCTGGCTGTGAAGATTCTATAAAATCCTGGGGTCTGCAGTTTAGGCAGAGGCTTTAAAATTCTCAGCCAGAGAATAGTCTGGTTGCTAAGGAGGCCTAGCACCAAGAAGGGGGCGAGCAGTGTATTCCCTCAGGAACCCAACCTCTGTATGTTAACAACTCTGAATACAGATTGAATTGGGGAATATGAGGAAAAGGCTGGTTGCTATGAAGATGAGGCCTAGCAGCAAGGAAGAGAACAGTTTATTCCCTCAGGAACCCAAACTGTGTCTGTAAATAACTCTGAATACAGATTGCATTGGGAAATATGGGGAAAAGTTACAGGTAATGGAGAAGACAGTTGGGTGAGTTCTCAAGAAGAAAATAAAATCCCAGGAAATGCTGGATATATACGCTAGTAGCATAATAATTCCTATACAGAGATATCAACAGAGAATATTCTTTGTAGAATAACAACAACAACAACAACAACATTTCTTACCTGGATCTTCCTATGGATTGGGACAACATATTAAAATACAACAACAGATAACAGCTAAAAACATAGGACATGAATTAAAACACATAACCAGTTAAAAGAACATAACATCAGGAGAGCAGTCTGAGCAGAAATAGACTGAAAAGAGAAAAATTGGAAAAAACACTATGTTCCAGATCAAATAATCTGTCACAAACCAGACTAGAGCAGCAAAAGGAATATTTGAGTTCAAGATTTTTTATTTTTACTATGGCAAAAACATTGGTCTCATTGATTTATATATTGCTTGGCAAAAAAGAAAGGATCCAAAATATGTGATGCTGATCATAAACACATCACCCATCCAGTATCTTATGATTGACTTTAGATGTTCTGTTTTCATGATCTGATGTTTGGCTGTTACTTCTGTTATTCTTGCATCACTGAGAGAAGTAACTGGACCCAGATTTTTTAAAAAGTTATACCTTGTTCATGCTATGTGTTTGGTTCTACCATCTTTGGATAAGACACTGACCAGAAGGAAGATAACACTGATCAATCAGTTCGGCCTCTTGTTTTTCTAGCAGACTGACAATAACTCTTCTTTGTGATCCATGATCATTGCCCAATGGAATGTGTATATATGAACACATATGTACATGTGTACATATCCAGGTACAAACAGACATAGGCACACAATGTACAATATGCTACTGTGGTTATTTACAAAAAGACTAATCCTCTGAACTCCTAATTACAAATGAGCAGTTTTTGGTGTTAGATTATTTATTCAAGGGTAGCCATGTAGACTACGCAGCAAAATACAACAACAACAACAACAAATCCACAAAACAGTGATGCCTTTATTGGGCCAACTCCAAAGCACAAAATACATCATGCAAGCTTTCAAAGCTTCACTGGCTTCTTCATCAGGCAAAAGTGTTAAAAATCGTCCAGGAGAAGAAATAGTAACAATGTTAGAGTAACAGGCCTACATTCAGTCTGAACTGTTGTCAGTCAAGATGATATAAAGGGATTTAATGCAGGTGGAGACTACTCCCATTATAGGCCATGTGAAGACTAGAGACAAAGAGCAATAAAAGACAGGTAACAAAATTTAAACTCCACTAGCAACAGAAAAGTAAATTCACTTCAGAGCCAGATGTCCTTGTCCTGTGCAAATCTAACTGCTCCTTTCTTAGGCAGAGAACATTGAATTGTCAAGGAGTCTCTGTACTGTAGTTAGTCATTTCTAAGCTGTAACATGGATATAAAATAGTGGCTGGATGGCCAGAACTCCATTGGTGTTTTATGCATAGGTAAGTTTCCTTCCAAAGCTGGTTGGGCTTTTTAGTCCAGTGCAGAATATTGACATTTAGCTAAAGGTTGGAGAAGCAGGATTTACACATGTGGTGCCACTTGGCATGCAGATTAAGTTGTGCAATGTTGCCATTCATCACCAGGATGATCAATATGCAACTCCACTTCCAGAAATTTACTCTACACCCCCCCCCCCGGATGTAGGATTTCAAATGGGGCTTTCCAGCATTGCTCTCCATACTGTTTTTATTAATGAACAGCTTTCAGTTTTGCAACAGTAAAGAACTATATCCCCTCATGCAGCATTTACAGATGCATTAATAATAGCAGTGGGGAAAGCACATTGGAAACTGGCTCCATCAGCTCTAAAAAACTAGTAACATTAACACACACAGGAAACATTTTAATTTCTCCAGCCATATAAATTAGTATTTCTGAAGTATATTATAGTCCACTAATGTCACATCTAGACTCTACTTTCCCTTACCATTTCTTTAAGGAATTTGCTATACTTAATGGTAGCAAAAGACTTGTCATGCAATTTATGCACACAATTTGTAGAGTTTAATCTGTATGGTTCTGTGCATTCCTATTAAAATGAAGAACCCATCTGAAAAAAAAATAGAGAACCCACTATTCTGATAGAATTATACAACTCTCCATGATTTTTGTTTGTGATAAGAATTTATTCAAATTTGCAATTTCCTTGTATTTGGAATAAAAAAGATTCTAAAAAATAGATAGAGTGCCAGAGAAACTGAATCTAACAGATTAGTCTTCTGACTTTGGAGTTGACTACTTAGCTCTTCAAAGTCTGGGATGCTTATCACACTAGTCAGTTGCTCTGGGTCATTCCATTTGGAAATTGCTTCACCTGTGCTTGGAAGGGTAGCAGAATGGCAATGTACACTTTTGCACTATCACTCCATTTGTGCTTCCTTGTCATTAGTTCCCACATTTGCTTTCTCACGCTTGAAACAGGACACTATCATTTATACCACCCTGTTTCCTCCACCACCTGCTCAATACTTGGTGTTTTTTTTTTTAAAAGTCAGGAGCTGTAATTGCACAATTACACAATTACAGAATGATACTGTTATGGAACCACTCTACTCCCCCTCCAGAATGGGAAGATGAACATGTGCCATGCCACTTACATCATTTTTCTACATTTTTTTCCCTGCAAACTAATACTATTTATTTATGCTTTAGATTTTCCCTGAATCCCCTTGTTTCTTCAGGCATTAATCTTCACATTGGAATTGCAATATTACACTACTCCTCATATAGAGATAGATGATAGAGAGAGAGAGAGAGAGAGAGAGAGAGAGAGAGAGATGATAGAGAGATGTAAAAAAATACCAGAGGATACAGAATGAACATCTAGTGGTTCTCTTAGGAACTTCTGGGAATCCTGGTTTCCTCTCAACCCAACCACCAGAACTAGTCTGGAGTTTCCCTGCTGGAGATCCCCAGCAACCCCCAAGAAAGGAAAAATGAAACCATGCCCATACTTCACCCACTATATTCCCAATATCACACCAAGTGAAAAGAGACATTTGCACCTAAAATGGCCACTAAACCATAGCAGGATAGAAGATTATTAACAAAGTACAGGTATTCCTCAGTTAATCATGTGGATGTGTTCCAGGACTTTACTTCTTTAACAGAAACTTTTGTACCAGATGTAGAAATAACATGGAAAGAGTAGGGAGAAGTTACTTTACCACCACCACCCACCACCAAAAAAGGGGAGGGGCAGTTCAACATGTTTCATTATTTGCTTTATTCAAAACAACATTATGCACATGTGAAATGAAATATCTAGGTCATGTAAACCTTGCATAACCAAACAAAACTATTTTGAATCTTCTGGGAACACTGGAGCACTTCTTCAAAAATCTTTCAATAGCCACCATGAATTCCATTTTGGTGGTGACACTTAGAACTCTGGGCTTTTTCAGTATGCCAGGGTTGCTGGTAAGGCAAGCTAATCTGCTTTTCCCTTTTACATTTGTTGCGTTCTTCACACATGCTCAGTAGAGACTTTGGAAGCCTCACAGGGCATCCACAAAATGCTCAAAGGCTGCTCAGCCCATCTTCTCCCCCACAAGCAAGTGGCAATGTGACAGGAATCAAGGCAAAAGGGAGACAAGCAGGCAGACTGGCTGGCTGGGCCTGCATGTTACCTGTCATGTGGCTGTTCCACTCAAGGGAAGAGGCAGGCTCAGCAGCTGAATGACAGCAGAGCTGACAGCCAGCCAGCCAGCCAGCCAGCCAGCATTTGCCCTTTTTCTCCATTTCTCCCTCCCCACCTTTCCAGCAGAGAACAATCCAGTGCACTATCAGAAAATGCAAACACCCCTCAGTCTTCTTCCCACTGCAAGAAAGTCCTCAAAAACTGCAGTCTTTGAAGACTAATAGACTAATTGCTACTTTTTCTATGCAAACAGAACCATGGCCCTTTTTATGCAGAAAACTCCATGTTATATACAGAAACCATATTGAATTTCTCACTAACAAAAGTCCCAAACTATCACTGTTCTTGACATAGGGAAATTCTCCTGGTCGGGTTTTCCCAACACTTGGGACCTCTCACACACTCACTCACATCCCTTTATTTAATTATCGATCAATTCTTTCCAAGTCTGATCTTCACACATGTAATCCAGAAAGGGGCTTCTGGTTATACAAATTCCTGTGAAAATGGGGGAAAGTGACTTCCTTAGGAAATTCCACTTCATGTATACTGTATGGAATTGAGCTATGTGAACTGAACATACAAAACAATGCTTTATAGAGCAGATCTCAATCAATATTATTGATATGTTATTAGAAATGTGATATGTGTGTATATAATATAGAAATATAGTACATGAGTCTAAAACCTGAACGTAAACATGTAATAATACCACTATCCCAATAAAATCACAGATTGAATTTTCTGGTCCTAAGAATTACCTTGCTAGATGATTGATCTGGAGTTATTATAAAGAATATAATATGAGTCACACATGTGCTAAAACATTGAATGAAACCTGTGGTGGGGGGTGGGGAAATAAGGAAATTCCTGTGATGCTGCTTGGGGAATCCTCCCTTCCAAAAGTAGACAGTGAATGGATAGTATTCCAGAATGCTGGATCATAGAGAAAGTATTTATAGACCTTGTTAAGACAAACTAAGGTATATGACTCATTCCATTTTACAGTCTCCCCAGTCATTGGACATTTATGTAAATCCCATTGGTTTCAGACTTTTTTCTTCATTTAAACTCCAAACTTAATTTAAATTGTGGGGTCAATCAATATATTTTGGTAGTACTGTGATTTTTTTTCAACAGTTTCATGAAAGTCTGTTACAGTAGTTGAGTTAAAGAGAAAGCCATGTCTCTCATTGTATTGCATCCACTGCACTCAGTTCACTTTAGGCAGAAAAAGAAAAAAAAAATCCATTATACCAGGCTTCATCTGAAAGCATTACATCATGGAGGAACTGTTCATGCAAGTGGTAAAAGGAAGTTAAGGTTTGTTTGATTTACAGCAACTGAAACTGAGATGAGTAATAATGAACTACTTCATATATTAATATTTGTCAATGAAAGGAGAAGCACACCCACATTTTTGGCAACATCTAGCCAAAGTTAAACATCTTTACATTATATGATTTTTTTTTCCAATAAGAGTTTAGTATGTGCTTAATGGAGCAACTTTGTATAAATCTACTCAAAAGTAAGCCTTATAGTATTCAGTACCCAGGTAGACAGGCAGGCAGGTAGACAGGTATAGGATTGCAGTCTAAAAATAATTAAAATGTGTCCAACCTTGGATAAGTTTCTATAATTAATAAAGTTTTTCCTTTAAACAGGCTACTTGCAGAATTTCTGCAATCAGTGCAATGAGCCCTGGCTGGAAAACTGGTGGTCCTTAGGTGGAGACTTCAGGGGCAGTGGTCACTTTGAAGACTTCTGAGGATGTGGAAGTGGAGATGGTGGCAGTGGCTACAGCAGCAAAGTGAAATGAAGAAATGACTTCAGGAATGATCAGCGTAACAGGCACTACTGAAAACTGCTGTGAATGTTCCCCTTATCTTTCTAATGACCTCTCACAGCAAAACCTGCTGAGTTTTGCCTACTGCTTTACATCCCCCATGGCCTCTTTTAGATATTGCAATTAAACATAAAACTGGATTTTAAAGTGGTGGGCGGGGAGGGACTGGGTCAGTTTTCCTTCCCCTCTCTCTTTTTTAGCAAGTCCATCAAAATTTCTTCTTTTCATTTCCAACATATCCCCATTCCCTCCCTCCATCAACTAAAACTCTCCCACAGTCTCTTCATAAAGGAATGAAATTGTAAAACATTTGCCAAAACTCTGAACATGTTTTATAATGCAAACAATAAAATTCGATTGTTTATTTGTGCCCCCTCCTTGAGAAAAAAAAAGAAAAGGCCACACGCACTACTCTTCACTTGGTAAATATCACTACACTTCATTTTATCAGTGAAATAAATATTCCCACCATGTTCTCAATGTTAGTAAAATGTGTGCTTAATGGAGAGCTAAGAGCCATGCTTTTAATATGAAAGAGAGACAATAATGGTAAAGGACATCACAGTCTTCTGTGGCACCTTAAAGGCTGAGAAATTCATTATAGTAGTATGTAATGGTCTTTGAGATACCAGATAATTTCTGGTTGCTTGCTGCGGTGGAGTAACACAACTATTTCTCTGGAAAGTGACTCAGGAAATGTTTGGGTCTATTTCAGATACTTCTACCAAAAGCATGATGCAATTCGGTTTTCTAAAACTGCAGTGCGAAGTGGCAGGTAAGTTGAGATGTCCACACAGATGTCATAGAATCATAGAATCATAGAAATGTAGAGTTGGAAGAGACCCCACAGGCCATCCAGTCCAACCCCCTGCCATGCAGGAACACCCTCAAAGCACTCCCAACAGATGGCCATCCAGCCTCTGCTTAAAAACCTCCAAAGAAGGAGACTCCACCACACTCCGAGGCAGCATATTCCACTGCTGGACAGCCCTGACTGTCAGGAAGTTCTTCCTGAGGTTCAGGTGGAATCTCCTTTCCTGCAGCTTGAATCCATTGCTCCTTGTCCTGGTCTCTGGAGCGGCAGAAAACAAACCCTCTCCCTCCTCTACATGGCATCCCTTCAAATATTTAAACATGGCTATCATGTCCCCTCTTAACCTTCTCTTCTGCAGACTGAACATACCCAGCTCTCTAAGTCTATCCTCATAGGGCTTGGCTTCCAGGCCCTTCACCATTTTGGTCGCCCTCCTCTGGACCTGCTCCAGCTTGACCATGTCCTTCTTGAATTGGGGTGCCCAGAACTGGACACAGTATTCAAGATGAGGTCTAACCAAAGCAGAGTAGAGTGGTACCAGTACCTCCCTCGATCTAGATACCATACTCCTATTGATGCAGCCGAGAATTGCATTGGCTTTCTTGGCTGCCGCATCACATTGCTGACTCATGTTCAGCTTGTGGTCTATTAAGACTCCTAGATCCCTTTCACATGTAATGCCATCCAGCCACGTGTCCCCCGTCCTATATTTCTGTATTCCATTTTTTCTACCTAAGTGTAGGACCTTACACTTCTCTCTGTTGAATTTCATTTTGTTAGCTTTGGCCCAGCTCTCCAATCTGTCCAGGTCATTTTGAATTCTGATCCTGTCCTCTGGTGTATTAGCAACCCCTCCCAATTTGGTGTCATCTGCAAATTTGATGAGCATGCCCTCTATTCCTTCATCCAAGTCATTGATGAAAATATTGAACAGCACTGGGCCCAGGACAGAACCCTGTGGCACCCCGCTAGTCACTTCTCTCCAGATGTCCATCTCTTTGAGACCTAAAATGGCCATATAAGGTAGCACACACACAAAAAAAAAACCAAAACCAGAGGAAATGCATCATAGGACACAGAAATGCAGTTCTGAATAAATTTACTAGGCTAAAATACACAGAAATATTATGCATCTCATACTAATAGAAAAGACAGTATCCACACAACTGTCTGCTCAGGCTTTTGTGCAGGTATTAACTGCTGTTGTGGCACTTACAAGGCCTTATCTCTGCCTTGTCTTTCAGCCAGACTTAGTCCACTACACTGGACAGTTCTTCAAACAGTGAATGAATTCAAACAGAGGACTGACCTCTGATAGTCTTCTGTTTGTAGTGAGACATGACCAGGATAGTGAGGCTCTATTCAAGAGATTTCTCAGCATTCTTTTTTTCCACAGAAAGGAACTTGCAACAGGAACCATAAGATCAGGTGTGGCTATGACTGCTGTCTATGGTGGACTTAGTTTAAAAGGAATTTTACATGGCACATGGACCCATTCTACGTGTCTGACAGGATTCTGCTGATTCCATGTGTACATTTTTAAGCAGAATCAGGAATGAGGAGAATCTGCTTTCTGGTCTGCTCCTGTTACAGGTTATAGAATTCACATTTTCATTGCAAACTTCAATACTGAGACAAAATAGCTTTTTAGTGCCTGATTGGTGATTTAAATCCAGATGTCCTGGGTTCAGCATGTTAACCATTATAAGACAGCATCATACTCACTTCTGAGCTCAGTTCTAGTTATGTTCAATATGATGACAGCAGGTACAACATTCCGCTCTCTTTACAGCAAGATGGATGTGTACAAGATTTTTACTGGCACTCACCGCATGAGGGAAGGAGGTATAATACCTCCTTCTCCAGATGAAAGCTAACCTTTTTTAAAGTACAATTACCCAAATGCCTTAGATAGCATGTGACATTTCTAATCTTTGAACAAATCACAAATTCATCTGTTAGAAAGAAGAAGAAGGGAAAAAATACTATCCTAGGTGCCAGCGGGAAACATTTTCCAAATCCAGTAGCTCTTTGATTGTAAGGACATTTATTTATTTAAATATTTGTGTCCCATCCTACATCTGAAGATCTCAGGGCAGTGTACTATAAATAAATAACAATAATTAAAATATGATATCACTTATCACTTAAATTCAGACGATTTAAAACCAGTTGAAAACAGTTTAAATAATGCTGTGTGCATAACATATATGCAGTTTGGATAAAATCAATTAGGTCCCAAAGGCATTAAAAATAAAAATAAAAAAAACCAAACATGTTTTGATAGTACCAGAATGACACCAGCGTTAGTGCCAATAGGGCTTCTGAGGGAGGGTGTTCCATAACTGGGGTGCACTGGACAGAAAACCATATTTCATGTTGTCTTGCTCTCATGGTGGGAAACAAAAGAGTTCCGTTGCCAACAGATTTCTTTTCTTGGGCAGGCATATATAAGGGAGAGGTGCTCCCCTGTGTCTTGAGCTTGCAAGTTATTTAGGGCTATAAATGTTAGCCAAAGTGCTTTGTATTCAGTAGACGTTTAAATGTTATCACCAGCACCTTGAATTCAGACTGGAAGTGTACTGTATTACCATTAAAATCACAGCTAGGAATTACAAAGACTTATCTCCTGGCATGGTGTTGTCCAAATAAAAACAGCCCTCCCCCCCGCAAAAACAAAACAAAACAAAAAAAACCCACCACAAACTATTTTAGAGGAAGGAAGAGAAACACAGCTGGTAGTTATATTTTTAAAAACATAACATGTACCCAAAACCTACTGTCCAGACATTGTCTCCTTGGCCAGTTTCAACCAAGAGTTTATGGGATGCTCTGATCAAGAGAAGAATGTGGATAGGTTTGTTGAAATGGGCTTATCTGGAAGCTACCAGTTCCACAACTGAGTTTCATATCCTCCTCTCTGCTTACAATAGTTTACAAGTGCTTCAGAGTCTAGTCCTCCTTTCAAATTAGAAGCCTGCTAGAAATCAAGGTGGCTGGTTCACTGTTGATAACAGATGAAATAGTCACTGCTGATATGCAATATTATCTGTTGATATTGGGCTTGTTAGGGAAGACAATATTTCTAACCTAATCTGAACAGATTTGACCATTTCCTGGGAAAAACATACTCTAGTTTCAGCACAAGGAATAGCCCAAGATGGGAGGAAAACAACCATGTCTACAATTTTGTGACCCATTTGATTCAAGAGGTGTAACAGAGGCTAAACACACAGTCTTCCCTGTCCCCTCACCCTGTGCCATTGCAGGAAATCCTAGAGTCCTCATCAAGTGTAACATTCCTGAAAATGGGAATCAATGGTCTAAATCCTGTTATTAGTCCTCAGTAGACTAGACTCACTGGATAATTGAACTTATCTATGGCCCTTTGCGCACCATACCTTTTTGCGGAGGTGGGGGAGTGGCACTCACGCGAGAAGCCTTCGGAGGAAGGCTTTCATGTCCATGCTGCTTGGGTTCCACAGCAGCTTCCTGGTTGCGCAAGCGCCCCACCCACGCCCGCCTCTTCCTTCCGCAGTGCAGCCTGGGAGCTGTAGGCTGCACTGAGAACAGGAAGCATGACCGGCCCGGCTCCAGAGGTTCTGCAGGGCAGGTAAGTTCACCCCAGGCCCCTGACCGGTGCACAAGCACACACCATTTTCGGCTAAAAGCCGAAAATAAAAAGGTGTGTATGCGCTACGCATGAGGCTCTTGAGCGTCGCATAAATGGGAGTGCATCATGCAGCAAGAAATGCCATGCAAAAAGGGCCTATGTGTTGACTCACCATTTAACAATTGATTCAATGGGCCTACTCTAGTGGGGACCAACCAACATGGCTCTGCACAGTATGTTGCCATATACTACTACCAAGGTCTATTATACAATTTCATGGCATTGTAAAGTTTATTAACTAAAAAACTTCTTCATTCTCCAACACAAAACAGCTATCCTATAAACAAAGCTAGGGTATAGAATCATTCTGACATATTCAGCTACACCGGAATGTAAGGACAAAACCACCTATCACAAATCAATTTGCAATAATTTTGCAGAGAGGAATTACATGATATTGGTAAGGGAGGACTCTAATATTACTTTTGGAAGTAGACAAAAGATAGTACTACTGGTTCAGTCCAGGTCAAGTGGCATGTAGAATTAATAGCATTCTGTTCTTTTTTTACAAACTTGCCTAGGTCCTTGATCTTGTCACTCATTGAGACATAGGCCATTTCTGCCCTACACTGTTATAGTGCTATTATTCCACTTTCAGCATCCTGTGGAATTCTAGGGTTTGTAGTTTAATGAGGGCAAAGAGCTCTTTGGCTAAGAATTCTAAATACCCTTCCCTAAACAGCAAACCCCAGGATTCCATCGGCTGTTGAAAGTGGAATAATAGTGCCGTAACAGTGTGGTGTGGAAATGGCCATAATTTAGGACCCACACTATCTATTATCTGTTTCTTTCAGACCTGACAAAGTAGAGGCAAGTGGAAGAAACAACTAATAATGTGTTTGAGTGTATGTGTGTGGCAGACAGAGAGACAGAGAAATTCTAAGATTCCCACGATTTGTATTCAGTTGAAAAATGCCACTAGCCAGGGTGTTAACAGACTGCTGCATTGTTTCTTGAAACCACAGCAAACAGTTTCTAAAGGGAAAAAGAGAGCTACATCTCATGACTTTCTCATATTTAAAACAGAAGAGTTCTCCCGCATGAAAAGTGTTAGAATATTGTTCTTTCCCACACCTGGGCTGTATATTTTGGCACAGAATTAAATTTAAATGAAACATGGGAAATAGACCAGGATTTCATTAAGGTCCTTTCCGCATGTGGAGTGGGAAACGGGGGAAAACGTGCTGAAACGGAGCTTACCAGCAGCCGGGTAAGTCCGTCCCCATGCGGAGCAGCACGAGCTGGCTGTTCCGCAGTCCTCCGGAGTCCAAAATGGCAGCTTCCGGCTGGCGGAGACTCTCCACCAACTGGAGAAGCTCGCCAGCCGGAAGCCTGCCTCCGGCAGATCTGCAGGCACGCACTGGTGCGCGCCTGCAAATCTGCACCAGAGCGCGGGAACGGAGTGGCCCGGAGTGGCGCGCTCCGTGCTTTTGAAAAACCTGTAAAAACAGGTTTTTAAAAAGCACGCTGCACGACCACTTCGGGTCGCTCCGGAGCGGACTGAGGTGCGGAACTGCGACAAGTAGTCCGACCCAGTCCGCTCCCAAGGTGCGGACGACCTCCGTCAGAGGTCACACCACGCCGTACTAATTACCCCGTGCGGAAAGAGCCTAAGACTATTCAGTTGATTTTCAAGCTTAGGCAGTATTAAATTGTTAGTATTGAAAATACTATAGTGAATGAAAATTTTAATTTTGCACCAATATTTAAATACAGTTAAAGGCATAAAATACTGAGATATCAGAACAAAATCTTCAGGAAAATTACGTACAGGAAACAGGTAAAAAACAAAATGCAGTACTTGGAATTCTGTGTTTTCTTTGAAAAACATGAATTAAGAGAATTACCAAGACATAAAACCAAAGGATCTGGAATGGCTATGACTGTTTGTGTATACAGTGTAAGTTTACCTTTTAGAATAAAAAGTACTTTCTTACTCTTAAAGAAAATGGTGACACTTTTGCCCTCAATTCTGATGTATTAGACTGATCTCTTTCAAGAGATATGGGTACTTGTTAGGAGTGTCAACTCCTCCAGGTTTAGTCCATTTGTTAATTGGTCCACATGTTCCCATTGTATTCAGAATGGACAGCCAAGTAAGAGGCATATCTTCCTGCTGGCATCCAGTCAGAGAACAGTCCTTGCCTGAACTACATCCTTAATGTTGTAGGCCTCTTTCTCCCTTGTGCTATGATCTGCCTCAGCTCAGACATCTGAAACCATATTGTATTACCATTATTGCACATTCAATCTCATGATATAAGTATGTTCAGAATAAGAGCTAAAATAATGTAGTTTCAATGTATATTATTGCAAAGCTAAGATTTCCATTATACATGGAATAAAAAATATCTTGGAGGCATTTTGAGTGAAAATATCATGATCACATATTTTTCCCTCACATCCCACAATAGTATGTGCAACACTTTATGTGTCAGCTATAACTCAGATCCAGTGAAGCCAAATTTATGGCAACTCATACCAATTAAGAGAGTTTTCCCTCATTAAAATAGCTTTATTTTCGCTTCAGGGAGTTTTCCCAGCAGTATTGTACTTCTACACAATGACCACAAACTTGAAATGTGAAACTGTGTGAACAATTACACTCTACAGACACTTTCTCTACACCCCACATTGGTTAATGGAATGGAAAAAATCTCACCTTCCTCCTTCTTTCCATGCTGAATCATATTCTATTTAGTTACTGAATGAAGATACCTATTATTTAGAACAGAACACTCTCATATAATTGTCCTTTCCCCCAAGATGACTAAGTGAGTTAGTACAGGATGTCTATGTTTGGTAATCGTTCATTAATAATTTGAGGGATATATAATTAAACCGGAAACAATCATGCCACCCAACCTTTCCATTCTCCTAGTCTAAAGTTGCGTACTGTTGTAGGAATACTACAGTAATTGTGTTGAAGCTTGCATAACTATTCCACCAAGAAAATTTCAGAATACCTGCATCATTCAGAAACATATCTAAAAAGAAGGATCCATCAGTCTGTATAGAATAAAGGGCAAATAATGATGTCTAATCTCAGCTAGTGTAATATAACATAAGATCAAGTCAGAAATGGGAATGTTAATTTTTTAAAAAGGAATGGTTCAGTTCATTGTTCCTAAGGTCGTCCAGGCAACTCATCACTATCAGTGTGTAGGGATTGATTGGAAAGGAAAGAACAGCAACATTATAATGAAATGTTTCAATCTCTCTAGTGTAATTCCTAAAAAAATGCAGTTTGTTTTTATTATGAAGTTAAACACATGAGTGTTTGCACTGTTTAGGTATCTTACGAAAGTGACAGAGAGAATAAAAATAGATATTTCCAAAGGCACTGAGTACATGGTCTAGTAATTTAATAAGATTGATTACGACATTATAGAGGAAAAGGATCATAAATCTCTGAAAGCCTTTTTTTCCCCCGATATGTATATTTGGGTTTTTGCCAATAACCAGTGTCAAAATGATTTAACATTTCTCACTCTGTATTTTGGTTTTGCTTTCTGCCAGTCTGTTGTAACATCATTGCAAAACTAACCATTGGTGTCAATGTGGTTTTTGCTTTGTGGATTAAGTGTACCCTATCCCAGTTACTGGTATTTGATGCTGCTATTTGGTTCCTATCCCTATGTATATCTAATGAAGGCATTAGGTGTGATCCTCTGTTTTTTTATACCAGTGGCGGTGTCTTGTGAATTGAATTCTCCTTTGGCATGCTTGCTGGTGGAAGGGTTGTGATTCTTTTCACAATTTTCTTAGAGCCTTTTCATACATTGCAGCTATAGCACTATGATTCCACTTTAATCTGATAGAATCCTGGGATTTGTGCTTTAGGGAGGGGGATTTAGAAGTATGTGCCAGAGAACTGTAGTGACTCACCAAACTATAAAGCCCAGGATTCCATAGGAAACAACCAAGGCAATTAAACAGGAAATATAGTCCTTTTCTCTCTCTCCTATAGTTCTTACACCTTGTTATTGGTTGATTATGACTTATAAAGCCTGACACAGCTTGGATCCAGATTATCTGAAAGACCATACCTCTCAATGTGAGCCTGATTGAGTTTTAAGATGTCTTTCTTGGAGATGTCTTTCTTTTGGTCCTACCACCATCACGGGCATGTTTGGTGAGGACACAGGCAAGTGTCATGCCTCACCCTATGTCTGAGTCAGAAAAAGACTCAGAAATTGCAGCGCCTGAGGGGAGGCAGGAGGAGATCCCAAAACTCAACAGACAGACGGAGATTCTACTTCCCAGAATGGGGATGAAGGAATGTTGTACCTATCTGTATGGAATGAAGGAGAGTCAAAGGGCATGCACAGGTCCTGATGGCTCTTAAATAAGAGATACTAATTAATCAAGCACCAGCTCTGTGAAAACAGCCAGCTATAACTATCTCAGCACCTCCCTGATAGATTGTTTCTTACAACTGACCTATCTGGCTAATTAGCAACCCATCTGGCTTTGTGTTTCTTTCATGACCTTGGATCTTGCTTTGTTCAACAACCACTGCTTTTGGGCTCCTTTCTGTCTTGTTTCTTTGAATTCCTGCTTTGCTATTACAACTCAGACTGGCTGATGCTCTTCCTACTTTCCTTCATTGAAGTGAGTTACTGACTCCCTCACCACCACCCCCTTGAGGTCTGGGCAAGTGTTGTGCCTCACCCTATGTCTGAGTCAGAAAAAAACTCAGAAATTGCAGCACCTGAGGGGAGGCAGGAAGAGATTCTAGCAAAAACAGGACAGAGAGTCTTCTTGGTGGTTACTCACAAAATGTAGAATTCCCACCAATAAGAAACTTTCTATTTCCTTTCTGCTGGCAGGCAAAGACCTTGTATGTTAAGAAGATCTTTTAATTGGGATGTGTTGTATTGGTATTCCTTTTTTTTTTTATAATGCTATTATATTTTCAATGATATTATATTTTAACCATATTTTAAAAACAGTTTTAAATTAATGTTTTTAATATGATTGGTTTAAAAAAACCTTTGTATTATCTCTTGTTTTAACTGTATTTTTAGCCTCCTTGGTTCCTACAGTGGGAGAAAGGTGGGATATAAATGAAATAAATCAATAACATTGTCAGTCCAGGTGCCCACTTCCAGCTTTGCTTTGAGAGGCTAGGGGGATTGAACCTTGCCGTATGCAAAACCCACCACTTTATGCCTGATTCTTTTTTTCCTTTTCCTTTTTTTGAGCAGGAGTGGGGTGGGGTGCTCTTTGGCTACGCAAGGCTAATATCTCTAATATTCCAAAAGAAGATTCTCTTTTTTATGTCAGCTGACATCAAAACTGGAGCCTGCTTCAGAAGTGATGTGCATACTTTCAATGAACTTGTGAGTACAACAGGACAACATTGGTCATCTATCCCCTTGTCCTCAGTGCAATCATATCACTCTCCCTTCCAACAAAGCATCAACATAATGAATCGGAGGCCCTTACATGCAGTTGTATTTGTTAGGTTTCCCCTTGTCTTAGATCCTTCAGTAAGAGAGGAAGACTTTACTTCCTTTGAATTCCTGTGTCTTGCAGATAAGGCACCAGTGAAGATTATGCAAGAAGTTTATTAAGAAAGCTAGTTAAAAGCAGCTTGAACCATCTCTCCAGGTTCAGTTTTGACTAACAAGTTAAGCATTGGCACACATTTTCCTGCTAAGGAAAATAAACAGAAATATTACTAATACTACTGAGACATCTCACAGCTCAGTCCCTATTCTACTCACAAAGTGACACATCTTCTGTGTTAGATGAATGTCATTCTTGGAAAGGGGAACCTCAGCATCTAAAAAGTCTCTACCATTCTCCTTTTAAAGACAAATAAGCATTGACTCCTGCCACTCAACTTCTTTAACTTTTATTGGGCTTCTGTTTTGAATCTCCTGGTTTCTGAAAAGCTGGAACTGATTGTGAATGTAGGCTTAGCTTTCCTTTGAAAATGATGGGAATTTCCATTTGAGAAGTATTAAATGGAAAGGGAGTGTTATTCTAGATATCAATGGTAAACAACTTCCTCTGTATGGTAAACAACTTCCTCTGTACACACATATACGTGTGTGTGTGTGTGTGTGTGTGTGTGTTAGAAGCTTGTTGAGTCATTTGAAAACTGTTTTTTTAAAAAAAAATCTTGACTTTTTCCATTCTTCTGTACTGTTTTTCTTCCTTTCTGATTTATTTAATTCTTCACATTTATTTCCTGCTTAGCCATTTGTGTGGCTTGCAAAGTGGTTAATACTGGACTAACAGATGTCATAGAATTTTTTTGTATTATATTATGAATAAAATGTTATGAAATATACACTAAAAAAAAGGAACTTTGCAATCTCACTTTGTTAATCTTTGCAATGTCACAGTTAATCTTTCCTGTCAAAACTTCTGGAGATCCAAGCAAACTACATACTTATACTATACATCCCAATATGTCTGGTCACTACAGAACTTGGAGAAGTTACTTTTTGAACTACAGCTTCTAGACTCTACTACCAAATGGCCATGGTGACTGGAGAATTTGGGGAGCTGTAATCCAAACAAGTAACTTTTCAACACTTTGGATCATTTAGTGCCCACTTCTATTATCAGTCTTAGGCCATTTCTGAACTACACTGTTGTTCCACTTTCAACATCCTATGGAATCCTGGGGTTTGCAGTTTAGGGAGGAGCATTTAGAATTCTCAACCAGAGAGCTCATTGGCCTCAGTAAACTACAAACCCCAGAATTCCACAGGATGTTGAAAGTGGAATAATAGCACTGTAACAGTGTAGGGTGAAAATGTCCTTAACTTCTGACATATATATTATCCTGGTGTCCTTTTTCATGTGATAAAATTACATGAGAGAAGGGAATAAAACTGTGCCTGTATACTCATCTCCACCTGCCTGAGAAATTTTTGCTGTGTGAGAGAAAGGACAAGATACTGTCCCCATTCCATCTATAGATACCAATTGGATTAGCACTTGCAGCTTGCTTCAGTACAGAGGTAGGGTATTGTTTAACTTGTTTAGCTGATAGACACATCTGCCCTCCAAAAGAAACAGCTGGAAGGGTTGATGACACCCCCAGAATTTACTGCCTGAAGTCATTGCCTTAGCCTATCTACTGGTTGGGTTGGCCAAGCCCACCATGGCATTCCCTGATGCCATGGTTAAGATGGCAAAAGGAGCCCATAGCAGCCAAATCTTGCAGTACCGGGAAGAGTTTTCATTGAGCAACGTGATCCAACAAGCCTTTTTTCCCTCTCCTGAGCCAGACTACTTTTCCCTAGCTTGACTCATTTCCACAAAATGGGAAGAGACATGCCATTGGCTTGAAGACTAGCCTCCTCAGTATTTCTAATACCTCATGCTTGACAAGCTTTTGGTGTCAGTGCACTGGCTCCAGGCATTGTTGAGTTCTCCCAAATGAATGTGCTGTCTCACTGCTGGAAGATTCCAGCTGAAGAATCTCAGGGGTCTGTGGTCCATTGGGCTCAGGGGCTGTCTTGGGTTCAGGAGTTTTTGGTTCTCAAGTGGTGTTTTGACCTGGTATCTCCTAGTTTGGTTATTATATGATGCCTCACCCTTCTCTTCTACAAGACAGGCCCAGTTTCCTAAGCCATTCCTCACTCCTGGTTTCTAGATCCATTACCATGTTGGTTGCTCATCTCTGGATATATTCCATCCTATCAACATCCATCTTGAATTGTTAATATAGGCCTTTTCTGCATAAGGGCAATACATCGCACTGGCACTGTATTCTTGCTGTTACGTCTGCACATTAAAACCAGTTAGTATTGATGTTTCCTCTGCGGATTTGCACAGCTTGAGCTCTTAGTGCGATTAGTATTGCTGTAAAACCAATGTATTGTAAAACCAGAAAAACTCCAATGTAAAGCACAAAAAATGGTTCGGCTGCGTTTTTGACAACATGTGGAAGGTGTACACGCAGAGGTGGTTCTCTGTGGGCATTCCCACCTTTCCCTGGCATCATTTCTGTCCGCTCCTGTCTCCGCTCCTCAAACACAGGACAGAGACTGGAATACAATGAAATACATTGGGATCCTGAGGATAGTTGCTTTTCAATTTCTGACTATCTAGACCAGAGCTTTCCAAACTTTTCATGTTGGTCACACACTTTTTAGACATGCCTCATTTCGCGACACAGTAATTTTCCTAGCAATTTTCCTAGCGAACCGGAGATTGGGGCTTGTCTTCTGTAAGAATGAACTGAAGTCCTCCGCTGATAAGTAGCAATGGAGATTATTTTTTTTTTAAAAAAATTGACCATTCAGAGGCAGCAGTGTGGAGCAAGGAAGGGAGGGGGAGAAGGATGGGAGTTTCACAAGAATTGACGGAGTGGAAGCAGCAAATGATTTTCACCACATTACTTCAACAGAAACCGGAGGACGTGCAGATAACAATCTGGTAAAATCAGAGGAAGTTGGGTTAAAAAACACCACTTGCAACACGCAGTGAAGCGCTCCTCCACTCTGGTGAGGAAATGGCCATAGTCAGCCTTCACATTTGCAGGTTTGACTTGTGCAAATTTGATTATAGTTTGAAGGTCCACACTGTAACCACCTATGATGCCCCCATCCTGAGAAATGTGCTTTTTATACCTAAACATATTTATGTCTGGAAATATGTGGCAGGGTGCACACTGGCTGGAAAAGTGTGCTGAAAGTTCAAGCTAGTTTAGGACATTGTCAGGCCATAAAATCCAAAGGAGAATAGGTGGAAGACCCAGGCACCAGAGATTCAAGTGACTCTCTTCCCCAATTACAGAGTTTTTGCTTTTCCAAACAGACCTGGATAAGACAATCAGAAACCATCCCTTTTGATCTCTTTGGATATCAGAGACTATCCCTTTGACTTCCCACTACAGATACCTTTCTCATATACAAACACCTTCACGCACTGGTCTAAACTTCAAGAGGCTATCACAAGTCCCATAAATTCTGTCAATCTGGTGTCCAAGCAATTTCCTATACTGGAACCCTTTGGTCCATCAGTCCTGTGAGAATGGTTTGCCAGAACACCCTGTCAAAGTGTGAAGAAGATATTTAAACCCCAACTTTTTGCCCCAGCAATTTGTAGCAGGTTGAACATCCCAGACTGCCATTCCGTGTTACCCTCAGATGCCTTTCTGAGTCCCCCCGCCCCTGACCTTCCTCTCATTTCTTCAGGAATGGTAGCTATCATCCTTCTCATCCTTAATCTCTCTCTATCCAACCTTTCACTCTTTATTGTCTGATAGCCTTGTATGATTTTTAAGAATGCATGTTTTCTTGTGTGTGTGTTTGTCATTTCCAAATAAAAATATATTGTTTATTTTTAAACTGGAGCCTCTGTCTGCATGAGTTCCAGTAAATATAGGTGAAAAGATCCTGCCATTACCCTCCTCTTGCAGGCTGCCTTTGAGTTATAATTTCCCCAAATTCCAATGAGAAGCTGGCATTGCGGGTAGGTCCTAAACCCCCCCCCCCATCTCTTAGGGTAGCAATGCTCCTGTCTTCTTTGTCTGGCACCACCACCCCTCTTCCAGTTCCTCAAACCAGGAAAACACCACCTGGCTTTGGAGACACTGCCAGCAATTTCCCATCTTCCAGTTCCTTCCCCCGCTTCTCTCCCCTCCTCCTCATACCTCTCTCCAGTCCCAACAAGCAACCTCTCATTTCTCTTCCTGCACACATTGGAACCTCTCCCAGATTTTCAAACCAGGAAAACTCAATCAGGTTTTAACCTTCTTCCCCTCCTCCTCGTGCCTCTATCCAGTCTCAACAACAGCAACACCTCACTTTTCTTCCTGAAAACACTGGAAACTTCAGCCCTCTTCTGAATCAGGGGAAGCTGCTGGTCATTTTGGTAAATACTACCAAATCTCTGTCATAAGTAGTATTCTTACTTGTTTAAACAGTTCCCATCCCTACCATAAGTAGTATTCCTACTGGTTAATCAGTTGTAGAGCCCTGCATTGCTTTGGAGAATAATTAACTATTGTTAATGATCATTCAGTGTCAGCTGTTCTGGAATATGAAAGCCTCTTTCTTTGGATGTTGCAATGGTCCTCACATTGCTCAGCAATCTCAGATCAGCTGCCAAACAATCAGGGCCTGGTCATATGCTACAAATAAAAATAAAATAAAGGCTCCTCCAAGTGTTTTTAAGTATGCCATTTAGACCACCCCAAAGTTATCTTCCAAGTTTGGTGAAAAACCGTAAAAGCCAACAATGGGGATGCCTCCCAAGCCCCCACCAAAGTGAATTTTGTGTATGCTATATGGACTATATATTAAATAAGATCACCCAAAACTTACTCTCCAAATTTAGTGAAAATCCATCCAGCTGTTTTCATAGCATGCAGTAACAAAAGACAAAAATACATAAAATTTAATTGTACTTGTATAGATGAAACAGAAAATTATCAAGACTTGATATGCCAATTAACATTTTCCTGGGTTCTCTCTCAGGCTAGAGAAGGGGAGTCTGCAACAAAATTTCCCCTCCCAGCACATCTATTGCTTCACCAGTGGACCAGCAAGGAGGCACAGAGGTACCCATGACAAGAATAGCATCTTCATGCCCCTTCCCCTTGCTTTTAACTAGGGTAGAAAAAGCTGTGTTTGGAGGAGACAGTTGCAGCTGAATATGGAATCTGGAAAATGAGAGAGGAAAGTTATCTTCATCCAGCTTGGCAGAGTTTTATGGTACCTTCTTTTGCTCCACAATCTGTTCAGGATTAAAGTTATAGGAGCACTGTGTTATATCCAACCTGGCAACCCTAATGTCAAGGCAGCCACTTCTTTGCCAACTTCCCTTCTGTTTTATACTGCATGTGATAAACTACGTTAAATGTGTGACATGCATGTCATGAAAAAGAAACTACAAAACATTATTAAAAATGAAGAAGAGGGAAAACAAGTGTATGAATACTTCTGTAATCCAAGGTTGCCACCTGGTGGTAAAAATAAATGTTTTGACTATTATTACCATTATTATCACAGTAAGTTAAAGCAGGACAGTGCCATTTACGGGAATAACTCTCATTAACCTCTGCCAGCAATAAAAGTAGGTTTTGGAGATTTAGAGTATGTTTGTTTGCCAAGAATTGAAAGACAGACGCAAATACTTATGTTGTAAATGTGTTTTAAACATTGTGAACAATTCATTCTGTAATAATTGGAAGCCAGTTTCAAGCTAGCCAGGTGATGCAGAACAAGACAATTCACATATGAGTGTGAGTGAGCCATGTGACCTTGAAGAAGAACATTCACATGTCAGTCAAATGCAAACCAAGACCAAACATTGCACCAAACTAACAATGTGAAAGCTACAGGTTTGTTGCAAACGTAAGCAAACGGTACACAAGAGGGGGCAAAGCATCGGTTGATCATCATCATTTATTTTCATAGACATAAGAATTACAATAAATAATATGCAGTCATGGTAGGCACCTCTAGGCTTAATATAAATAAAAAGAGTAATCATCAAAGGCTATTGTGATGCTTACTGAAGCACACAGTAAATAAAAACAGGCACAGCTTAATACATGATTTCTTTATCTTAATATGCTTGTATTTGTTTTGTTTGTTTATCAGTGCATTTAAGATCTCCCCTGTTTTAATTTATGTTGTGGGTCTCCTTGGGCCCCATGTCAGAAGTACAATACCAAACAAACAAACAAACAAACAAACACTTAGAAACTAGGCAGTAACTACACTTATCACATCTGCTAGAGTCACAGTTATTTTACTCTTACTTTGACTACTCCTAATATAGTTAACGTATCATCTGGAGAGTCTGATGAGGAGACTACAATTCCCAGAGTGCTTAGGATAGTCAGGGATTCACATTAATTTTCTTATTTTCACAGAATCACAGAATCACAGAAATGTAGAGTTGGAAGAGACCACACGGGCCATCCAGTCCAACCCCCTGCCATGCAGGAACACCCTCAAAGCACTCCCGACAGATGGCCATCCAGCCTCTGCTTAAAAACCTCCAAAGAAGGAGATTCCACCACACTCCGAGGCAGCATATTCCACTGCCGGACAGCCATGACCGTCAGGAAGTTCTTCCTGAGGTTCAGGTGGAATCTCCTTTCCCGCAGCTTGAATCCATTGCTCCTTGTTCTGGTCTCTGGAGCAGCAGAAAACAAGCCCTCTCCTTCCTCTACATGGCACCCCTTCAAATATTTAAACATAGCTATCATGTCCCCTCTTAACCTTCTCTTCTGCAGACTGAACATACCCAGCTCTCTAAGTCTATCCTCATAGGGCTTGGCTTCCAGGCCCTTCACCATTTTGGTCGCCCTCCTCTAGACCTGCTCCAGCTTGACCATGTCCTTCTTGAATTGGGGTGCCCAGAACTGGACACAGTATTCAAGATGAGGTCTAACCAAAGCAGAGTAGAGTGGTACCAGTACCTCCCTCGATCTAGACACCATACTCCTATTGAGGCAGCCGAGAATTGCATTGGCTTTCTTGGCTGCCGCATCACATTGCCGACTCATGTTCAGCTTGTGGTCTATTAAGACTCCTAGATCCCTTTCACATGTACTGCCATCCAGCCATGTGTCCCCCATCCTATATTTCTGCATTCCATTTTTTCTACCTAAGTGTAGGATCTTACACTTCTCTCTGTTGAATTTCATTTTGTTAGCTTTGGCCCAGCTCTCCAATCTATCCAGGTCATTTTGAATTCTGATCCTGTCCTCTGGTGTATTAGCAACCCCTCCCAATTTGGTGTCATCTGCAAATTTGATGAGTATGCCCTCTATTCCTTCATCCAAGTCGTTGATGAAAATATTGAAGAGCACTGGGCCCAGGACAGAACCCTGTGGCACCCCGCTAGTCACTTTTCTCCAGGATGAAAAGTAGCCATTGGTGAGCACCCTTTGGGAATGGTCAGTCAACCAGTTACAGATCCACCTGACAGTAGCCCTGTCCAGCCCGCATTGTATTAGCTTCTTTGCAAGAATGTCATGGGAAACTTTGTCAAAGGCCTTACTGAAATCGAGAAATGCTACATCCACAGCATTCCCTTCATCTATCAAGCTAGTAATTCTATCATAAAAAGAAATAAGATTAGTCTGGCATGACTTATTTTTGAGAAATCCATGTTGACTTCTCGTGATTACTGCATTGCTTTCTAAGTGATTAGAAACTGACTGCTTAATGATCTGCTCCAGGATCTTTCCGGGTACTGACGTCAGGCTGACTGGGCGGTAATTATTTGGGTCCTCTTTTTTCCCTTCTTGAAGATGGGGACAACATTTGCCCTCTTCCAGTCTGCTGGAACTTCTCCTGTCCTCCAAGATTTCTCAAAGACCATAGCAAGTGGTTCCGAAATGACCTCTGCCAGTTCTTTTAATATCCTAGGATGCAATTCATCTGGCCCTGGAGACTTGAATTCATCCAGTGTGGCCAGGTATTCTTGTACCACCTCTCTACCTATTATGTACCGCATTTCCCCTGCTTCCTCCCCTGCTCCCCAACCACCAGGTTGAGTCCATGTATCCTTCTGGGAAAAAACTGAGGCAAAGAAGGTGTTAAGTAGTTCTGCCTTTTCTCTTCCCCCTGTTAGTAATTCGCCATCTTCTCTGCGCAGCGACCCTATCGCCTCTTTCTTTTTCCTTTTGCTGCGGACATATTTAAAAAAGCCCTTTTTATTGTGTTTAATGTCTCTGGCCAGCCTAAGTTCATTCTGTGCTTTAGCCTTTCTGACCTTCTCCCTACATCTCCTGGCTACTTGCTTAAATTCTTCTTTGGTGGTTCCCCCCTCTTCCATTTCCTGTACACGTTTCTCTTAACCCTTAGCTCAGCTGAGAGTTCTTTACTCAACCATTCTGGTTTCTTCAGGTGCCTTCCATTTGGTGAGTCCTAACATAACGTGTCACTTAAGATACCATCTCGGGACTTTTTGTTGTTGTTTTGTGTGTCTTCAGGTTATTTCTGACTTATGGAAACTCTAAGGCAAATCTATCAGGGGATTTTCTTAGCCAAATTTATTCGGGGGGAGGGTTGCCCTTCCTGTGAGGGTGAGAGAGTGAAACTTGCCCAAAGTTGCCCAGTAAGTTTGCATGGCTGAGCGAGGATTCAATCCATGGTCTCCCAGTGTTGTAATCAAACAGCCAAACTATTATACCATGTTGGAGCAGGACTATCAACAGTGTATGTTCGTTGTTGTGAGCTTTTAAGTAGCTTCTGACTTATGGGGACCCTAAGGTGAGCTTATCAAAAGGTTTTCTGGGGCTGAGAGTGTGTGACATTCCCAAGGTCATCCAGTGGGTTTCCATGAGGGAGTGAGGGAGGAATAGATCTCTGGTCTCCAGGGTCATAGTCCAACATTCAAACCACTATACAATGTTAGCTCTCCGATAGAGTCCTTCCTCCACATCTGCTAGGGTTAGGGGCACAGGACCCCCATGAAAGTGGAGAAACCATGAATAACTCCAGGCCCTCCCAAACTGTATTTAACACACAAAAAAGTATGATTACCATATTCAATCCACCGTGGATTCCTTTGAGGCATCAGGGTTCCTTCACAAGGCAGAAGTGGGTGGCTCATGGGGATTACTGACACTTCTGCTGCTGCCCCACATCATTTTTAGTAGCGACTCACAAGCCTTGTTCGCAGTTTCTCCATCTCACAAGGCTTGCGGTCCTTATTAAAAATGGCATAGGGAAGAAGCAAAGGTGACAGCAAATAATCCGTGAATAATCAAATTTGCAAAAGTGAAACCCGGAAATGTGGAGGGCTGACTGTACTGCAAACCGTGGTATGAAATTAACTAATTAATTAATTATAATTAATTTAATTGTTTGCTTGCTTGATTCAAAGTTTTTGTGAAGCACAGTTAATGTGAAGCATGGTTGGTACAATTGGGATACTGTAAGGCATACAACAAGAACATACAGTCATGCCTCTGTTAACAAAGCTTCCTCTCACAAAGTTTCTTTTTACAAAGGCCATAGAGATCCTGCCCAGCACTTCCTTTTCCTCTTCATCTCTGTCTAACTTGAAGGTCTTTAGCAGCCCCATTATCGGGATTATGCTGAAGACAGTGAAGGAGAAACTGAGAAACATGACTTCCAGTGCTGGATTGCAGAAGTGTGTCTGCAGTAAACAATATGAACAATGTACTAAGCAATGCTCAAGCTGCAAAAGAATGGAAATATTCTGTAACCACTTCTACTGTAACCATGTGTGCCAGAATGTAAGTGACTTCACAGTTCAAATTACATGAGACTACACAAAATAACACCAAGGTTCCTGCAGTGATGGTTTGGCACATTGTAATAGCAGAGGCTTATTAGCCAAAAACCTGTTGGTCATTTTTTTTTTCTTTATGATCATGGTATTGGAAGAGGAGTTAACTACCTATTCATGCACTATGCATGCTCTTAAGACAATTTATTGGCCAAAGCCTGTAGATCACTTTTTGTTTATGATGACAATGGCCATTTCCACACTAGGCTGTTATAGTGCTACTAGTCCACTTTCAACATCTTATGGAATCCTGGGATTTGCAGTTTCGGGAGGGGCCTTTGAGGCCCCTCCCTAAACTGCAAACCTCAGAATTCCATACAATGTTGAAAATGGAATAGTAGCACTATAACAGTCTAGTGCAGAAATGGCCAATGTTGAAGGAGGTATTCACTACTTTCTTATGCACCATCCATGTTCTTAAGGCAATTTATTGTCCAAAAATCTGTTGGTAATTTTTTTATGATGATGATAATGATGAAGGAGGTATTCTCTACCTCCTTATGCACCATCCATGCTCTTAAGACAATTTTCAAGCATCCAGAGTATGCTGCTATGGCCATGTACTGGCTCAGTCTGAGGAAGGGGAGGCACTCAGTCAACATCCAGCCCTGACTGCAGCTCTGCAACTAGAAGAAGAAAGCTGATCTCCTTCTCCTTGATCTCCAGTGAATTGCTGGAGATCCTGGGAGAGAGTGGCTTTGGCTCTATCCCTCTGGCTACCAGCTGCAGCTGGGTATTGTTTGTTTCCAGTGTGTGCTGTGAGCACTTGAAAACTGCCTTCTGGAAAGGTTGTAGAATGTAGAACTCTGGGAATTATAGTATCCCCATCATACTCTACACATGATGCCTACTGCTATACTCTTTATGTGGGGCTGCCCTTGAAGATGACTCAGAAACTGCACTTCACACAAAATGCAGGAGCTAGATTGCTCACTGGGATTCTATTCAGGTATCATATAACACCAATTCTGAAGGAATTGCACTGGCTACCAATATGTTTCTCGGTCTGAATTCAAGGTTCTGGTGATGACATTGAAAGCCATAAATGGCTTTGGACCACAATACTTGAGGGAGTGCATCTCTCTCTCTCTCTCCCCCCCCCCAATATATATATATATATATATATATATATATATGTATGTATATGTATATATATGTATATGTATATGTATATGTATATGTATATATACATACATACATGTCTGCCAAAGAACTGAGGCTTGTTAGAAGGACCCTCCTCACTTTCTCTCTGGTAGGGGATATACACTGTGGGAGGACAAGGGAAAGGGCTTTCTCTGTGATTGCACCCCAGTTGTGGAAAACCCTCTGCTTAGAAGCCTAATTGGCACCAACATTGAGATCATTTCAGCACACAAATCAAAATTCACTACCTAATTGATTTTATCCAGGCTGCACATGTGGTATGATTGTACTATTTTAAGACCATTTCCGCACGGGGCGAGGGAATCGTCCCACGCTACTACTTACCAGATCTTCTGGCTCCCTAGTCTGGTCCAGGCTGCTCCGGAGCAGTGCATGGTCGTCGATCCGCTCTGCTCCAGCGTCCAAAATGGCAGCTTCCGGTTGGTCGTGGGTCTCGACCAACCACTGAAGCTTGCCAGCCTAAAGTCCTCCCTTGGCAGATCGCAGGCTCGCATTGGTGCAAGCCTGCGAATCTGCACAAGGGAGCAGGCTCACAGTGGCACACTCCATGCTTTTGAAAGACCGGAAAAATCCGGTCTTTCAAAAGCATGCTGGAAGACCACTTGGGGTCATTCCGGAGCAGACTGAGGTGCGGATCTCCAGTAAGTAGTCCAGACCCAGTCCACTCCAAGGTGCAGACATCCTCTGTGGAGGACGCACTGCACCATTTTTATTACCTCGTGTGGAAATGGCCTAAGTTGTTTTAACTAGTTTTACATTGTCTGAATAATCATTAGTGGATAAATGATTTAATATATGTACAATAAGAATTCTGTCTCCATCACCACCAACAACAACAACCTCCATGAAATTATCCTTCAGTCATTAAATTTCTAGCACTGCAGAAACTTAAAACACCAGTTGAGCATTTAGGCATTCAAAGAAAAGGGACAGGCAAATTTAAAAATGGGATACTCACTACAGTTCTACGTATGAATGATTTTCAATGTCTCAATCTCTGCAATGCTAGAAATGTGGAGACTGGAGAAACAAACATGTAAGGAGTAATGGTTTCATCCTTCCCTCTTATAACTACACCCTAGTTTATACACTATTCCCCATGTGCCCCCATGTCTATATTTCTGCACTTACATGTCAGACCCCCATATATGCACTTGTTAAATGTAAGGGTTTGGATGTAATATTCCAAGGGGTGTAGTTTAGACAGGAAATTTGTCAGCCCTATGTGAAACAATACATTCAGCTACAGTTTGTTAAATATGAACTGGACTAAATTTGTGTAATATAATAACTAAGAGGCAAGGCTATGAAGCAAAAAACCTTCATGTCCAGTTTTGCCTGTGTCATGTGTGTGTACGTGTTTGTGAGAAAGAGAGGGGGAGAGAGGATAATCTGGAAATATCCTGGGGGAAATAATTTTCTTCTGTCTGTGCTTCCTTTGAAGTTCTTTGACAACAGCATTCCCAATCAATTCCCATTATATGAAGGTTTTGTAGAAAAGTCACAACAATTTCACCATCCATTTCTGGCAGGTAAAGTCTTAGGACCAGAAGGCATTGAAATATAATCATTTCTTGCATCTATGGGGTCATATAAGTGGATTAAAAAGTCAAACTTTTCATAGCACACAACATCATTTGTAATATCTGTATAACCTTGAAATGCCATACATTAAATAGAACAGTTATGCTTGGCAGCTTACACAGCACTTGAGGTGGGGAGAATCTAAACATTCGTGTGTTTGAGGGCACATTGACACAAGTCAAGTCTGTAATCTGAATGTTTTCTTGTCACTCTCTTTGCTGCCAGTCTCATTCACAGTACTTTTTTTGTATTTACCCTTAGAGTTCTCTAGTGGACTACAGAAGCTAACTCTCAAGCTGACTCAAACTGGATTTTCACCTGGCACTGTATTTCCCAGATGACTTCTTCTAACATGCTCTCTGCTACCCAACTGGCTCTTTCTCTAGTGACTGTTTCCCCTTTTCCTTTGCAAGCATTTTTTTTATGGAGTGAATAACAAGAACAGAAATATCTCACAATCATACCAAACATAGAACTCCAGAAATAACACAAAGAAAAGTTCATTTCCTGTTTTAATTAGCAGATCTTCTAAAGCAAGGAGAAGAAAGTGTGGTGCTCAATATATTGTTGGACTGCAGCTCCTATCAGCCCTATGCATCATAGTCAATGGCGAGGAATGCTGGAAAGTGCACCCCAACAACATTTATAGAGGGCTGTATAATTTACACATTGGCAAACTGGCCGAGGCCACTGGGAGTTGCAAGCCTGGGGGGCCACACTTGCTGAGACTATTCTAATGGGTGGATGGTGCTATATGTTGAAGGAGTTGCACTACAGGCTCTTGATACCACAGAAAAGTGTAGAATGGATTAAGGAGCCACATAAAAAACACTCAAATCTTTCATATGTATGGGTACAAAAATCTGTAGTTCGTCATCTTTTTGGAAGGAAAACTAAAGAAAAGAGTTTATTGTTCAGGATAGAAGAGACTTAGGCCATTTCCAAAGGACAATACCCTCCCAACATGGGGATGCGAGAGGAGTGGGACTGTGACAACACTGCTGCATGGTGTTGTCATGGTTCCACCCTTCTTGTGTCCCCAGCTGGCACAATTGTGGGGTATATGATTGATAGAAAAACTCCATCAATGGCCTCTGATCGCAGGAAACTTCCATTGCCACCAGCCATGCAAAAGGGCCGGAAGCGCAATCACGCACTTCCTTCCCCACTGCAGCATGGGATGAAGGCTGGCTGCAGAAGGGAGAAGGAAGGAGCATGTCCTCTGTGCTCCCTTCCACAGGTGGGTGGCCAGGTGTGGAGGGGAGTGTTGGGGACACACTCCCATCCCAGCAGAGGTACTGCTGGGATTGTGAAAGGAAGATGCAAGAGAGCATTGTCATGCAGAAATGGCCTTAGTCACTGTTGTCTTTCTTATGGGTGTTATTTTTGTATGTCTCTGAGTTTTCATGGCTAATGTTATCATCTTAAAGTACGTCTCTTTGTTTTTTTTTTAATATCGCATGTTTTGTGCCTATTAGTTTTTATCATCACTTAAAAAATTGCTATAAGCGTTATAATATGTATGTGTTTAACTGTGTGCATTATCAGCAGTTCTTATTAATATGTTAATTAGAGAGGCTTGATAAGTATATTATTTTCCAAATAAAGATAATGATGATTTATAGTATATCAAGTGGTTGTTGGGAACGCCCCAAAATAAAGCAGATTTTTTTCCATACATCGTGTGAGGTTATCCTATTGTGAAGAAATATTTTATTTAGACAGATGTCTAAATGTAGCAAGTATCTCAGATTAATATTTAGTTTTAAGAAATTTGAATGAGCTGCTTGAAAAGACTTGAAACGTGCGTCATGCTTATTAAACATGTAAGTTGATATGCAGGCCAGCAGGGACATCAAGTACCTTTATTTCTTTTTATAGGGAAATATGATCTTAAAAATTTTAAACGGAGGCTGGACATCTCTTTATGGAGATGATATATTGCATCATAAAGACCTCCATCAGTATTTTCCTACAATAAACTAGGTAATAATAACAATAAAAGGACAGATACCCAAGACCACATAGGAAGATCTCATTTATTGCTTATGGCATTTTCCCAGCAGAAATCTATAATATTTCATTTTCATTGTGAAATATGCTGATCCCCCAACAACTCTAAACAATCTGGGAGCAAACATAATAGCTATCCAACTATATGTTACATATAAGTACAAGACTCCCAGCCCAGTAGCCTTTTGTTTTGCTTAGTCTGAAAAATGGCATCCTGGAGAAACACTGCTTCAGTAGGGTGACCACTTAAGCATCTCCCTACAAAAAAGCAAAAGGGATATCGATTTGCAAAGAATTTGCATAGGCTAATTGACTGATAGAAACTTAGGGTGAGCTATAAATGAGACCTTCAAGAGCACCTTGAAGATCTTCTTCAAGGAGTTACAGCTGCATTGGCAGAAGAAAACTGATAGTTCCAACATTGAAAGTGGTGAGAAACTTCTGAGGAGAAGCTAATGGGCAGTATTGGGAGGTAACACTGTGGCCATTTCCGCACTAGACTGTTATAGTGCTATTATTCTATTTTCAACATCCTATGGAATCCTGGGGTTTGCAGTTTAGGGAGGGGCGTTGAGGACTATTGTTCTTTCTTTAAAATGGTCTGGAGAGCTCTTGAAAGTAAGAATGCCTTCAGGGACAGTTAACAACCTTCAAACTAAGGAAAGAAATATGTTGTCTTTGAAGTTCTGCAGTTCCTATCAGAAACATCTGCTTCAATCTCTTGACATTGTCTGTGTAAAAGAATGCATCATATCTCAAAAATCTGTTTATTTTCATACACAATTAGAGGTAAATAGTGGTAACAAGAAGTGACAATACTGGTGTATTCAATGACAAATTACAAAAAAACCCCCAAAAAACAGGCCAGAGGTTACACATCTGAGAGTTCCTAAATAACTCAAATGTAAAATTGGTGATCTTCTAAATAAAATACATAAAATAATTAAGGACAAAATCTGGAAACAAAAGAGGAATAAATGGAATCAAGATTACTTATGCAAAGATAAGTCTTATTAACCTTTTGAAAGAATCAATACACATGTAGACAGGACTGATCTGGTAGACAGAATTTACTTGGCCTTCCGAAAGCCTTTGCACCAGAGACTCTGAAGTAAAGTTACTAGTCATGGGATAAGAACAGAACTCTTTCTTTGATTGAACATTGGCTAAGAACGGAAGGCATGTGAATAAACGAGTAGTTTTCACAGGCAGCATGAACATATCAGCAGTTCTTAAGATGGAGCAATGTCAGCAGTGACATCTCTTGGGGATGTCTGTTGGGACAGGGTACTTATAAGTTGTTCATAAATAACTTGGAGATAGATGAATGTAGTAAAGTTTCCACTTATACTTAATTGTTTAAAGTTGTTGGGAGAAAAACAGTTCGCAAAGAGCTCACAAAGAGCACCTTCAAAACAGAAGAATAGACATTAGAATGAGGAAATATAAGCATGAAGAAAGCAGTGAATATGATTCCTGCAGAGCCTACAACAGCTGAACTTTCTTACACTATCTGCTTTGATCCAGCTAAACACTTGCTCTTGACTTGGAGCCACAGAAAGCAAAAGGAGTTATGGAAGGGCTTTTACTGCCAGCTGCTGCTTGGACTCCGAAGTATAATATCTAATTTGTTGCTGCTACTACTGGAGCCAGGTATAGCATAGTGCATCCTCAGTTGTTGCTAGATGTAAGGATATTATTGTAGTTTTAACAATGTTGCTAATCTCATGTTGATGCAATGTTTGTTAACATGAATGTACACATTGCTTGACTATGGCCCTTTCCGCATGGCATTTTCCATGCAAAAGGGCGCCTGAAGCATGGCGCGATTGTGAGGAGCGATCTGCACAACGCACTCACAATCGCGCGACGCTCCAGGGGCTGGCAGGCATCAATTGCGCACCTTTTCATTTTCAGCTAGACGCCAAAAATGGTGCACGATTGCACATTGCTCCCGGGCCCCATGTGCACTTACCTGGCTTGCGGAGCCTCCGGAACCGTGCCGGTCGTGCTTCCTGCCCCAGCGCAGCCTGGGAAACTCCCCGGCTGCACTGCAGAAGGAAGAGGCGGGGCTCTCACATGAGCAGGCAGCTTGTGCGGAGCTGAAGCAGCAGGGACGTGAGAGCCTCTCGCCAGAGGCTGCTTGCACAATCCCCGCACCCCAGTGCTGGAAGAAGGTAAGTTGCGGAAAGGGTCTATATCTTAGGTAGAAGGATATATATAGGGAAGAGACTCTGTTACTCTGCCATCCAGATTTGCAGTCTAAGTTTTCCATGGTGAGGCCTTAAATAAAAACTTAATATAAAAGAAGAAGACTAACTCCTGAACTGGACCCTTGGTGTTAATTCAAGAGTTGCATAAATAATTTGAAAACCTAGCGTAACATATTGTTCTAAGTATAGACAATTTTGCAACATAGATTGAAAGGAAAGCACGAGAAAGGCAGACAGGGGGAAAAAAAGACGGTATCAAAAACATGAGCTCTGTATTGGGCAATGTATAACAGAACACAGTAAGAATGAGAAAAATTTGATTAAGAAAGCAAAAGTATTTAGCCTTAAACAAATTTTGTTTTAAAAAGAGAAATGACAGTATTTATCTTTAAGATTTGGCAATCTCCTTGAAGCTGACACAGCAAACAAATATGCTGATCAGACATTTCAGTAACTAGTATGGAATTTTGTACCAATTATTTTTTTCAGGCACATTAAGTAGGTGGTAGAAGAACAATTACCTAAGCACAAATGTTACTAACCAAGAGTAGTAGGAAGCTGCACATCTTAGTTTTATCTCACATATTTACACAGTCATAAACATTTAAAAATGCAACTTGGAAGCATCTGATATGCACATCAAAGGCAAAAGTCTACTTTCTTTTAGTGATATCTGATAATGATATAATATATATAATGTTGCCAACTTACTCTCCAGTCTAAGGATGGAAAGAATGTTTGGAAATATTCAGCAAGTTGTTAAAAAACATGTTTTGAGTGTCAAGAAACCCTGATGAGAAGAATTCTTGACTGATGAGAAACTTCACAGGTCAGGACCTATGCTGCACAAAACTCACATGTAGTTGTTTTGCACAGAAAACAGTTTTTTGGTTTTTTTTACGTGCAGGAAAGAGAATTTTCTGCATGGAAAATAATATTTCAACATACTGATATTAATTGCTGTGCAGAAAGAAAGCTGTGATCAGGGATTCGTTCTATGTAAAATTTGCACATGGCTGATGTGCAAAGAAAACCATATTTTCTTTACAGAAAACAACATTTTCTGCATGGAAAAATGCAGAATTAGTAATTCCTGCACAGAAAAAAATGTTATGATTAGGAAAAAAAGTTGTAATTGGGAATTTGCTGTACATAGAAGTAATGTATGGTTGATCTGTATAGAAAACATTTTCTGCAGAGAAATTAATATTTCTGCATTGAGATAGTATTCTTTAAGCAAAAAATGCTGTTTCATGCACAAACAACAGCACAAACAATTTGGCTTTTGAGCCAAATAAATCCTGAATTGTGAATATCCTTTGAAAACTGCATGAAGTTTAGTGAAGAATTATATCCCTATTACAGTCCTTCCTGGCAAAGATGGTCAATGGACTGGTGGACTGGCAGCAAGCTATCTGAAACTGTACTAAACCTGTACCTTCCAGGTCTAGGGGATGCTGGAGATACTTGGGAGTATCCTTGTACTAGGCAAAGTTATGTTGCCATTGTGCTTGTGGCTCTGAATTGGAAGAGGGTGGATCTGGCATAACTCAGCTTCTTTCTTGCCCCACTCATTCTTCACCTGTTTTTGGGCTATTTTTCTAGCAAATATTATAGTGCAATTCTAGCTAAAAATACTCTGACTGTAGGTAGTTGGCATAAGACACAAATGCCTTCTTCCAGCAGAAATTATCTAATACTGGCACAAAAGATCTGATAACAAAACCGTGCATTTTAGTTGGAGCATGAGCAGAGAGTAGATATGCATCTGCTGGTAAATCTGTAGGTGATCTGAAAAAAGTTGGCAGTGATTTTTTTTCTCAGTGTTTAATAGTTACTGCTCTAAAGTATATGGCTGATAGGAAGAAAACTTGGAAATGACCAAGAGTAGAGTTTAAAGTGGAAGGTCATCTCAGTTGCATTCGTTATAGATTTTTTAAAATCCCTGTAGAGGGAATTTTAGCTGATGTAGCTTGTTACACACATTCTACATTTCCCTCTTGCACACAATTATTAAAGATATAGAATCCTTGCCATTTTTACATGTCTACAATCTACTTTCCATATATGGTTTTATTTCCTATTTTTATTAAGTTTTATGTTGGTTTTATTATGAAATTCTAAGGCCCAATTTTAAATGTACTGCATTAGACTGTTACTAGTATATTGCTTTGAGTTATTAGATAAGAGGGTACAAATATAATTTAACAATGGTATAATTCTATGCATGTTTGTTCAAAAACAAGTCTTATTGTCTTCAAATGAGCTTCCTTCCAGTGTAGGACTGCAGCCTATTAATAAAGTATACCTAAAGCTCTCACTCATTAATATTTGCAGAGCCAACATTTGCAAAATACTGGAAGTATAGATTCCTGCATCAGTTTATCTTGCTCTCCTAAATATTTGAAGCTTCTCTGGAATTCTCAGCCAAAGTAATTATCTTACTCATATGTTTGATGACTTTATTGCCTGAAGATCATCCACAGGTCAGAGCACCATTTAAGAACCTTGTTCTGTACAGAGTGAGACATTCAATCTCAAAAGTTGTTTAGTTGCCTTTTAATCTGAGTATCCAACTCTGTGCTTTAAAAAGCATAAGACAAAATGAAACTCATAGTTCTAAAAATAACCAGAAGGATAAAAATAAATATATTGTTTCCTTTCTCTAGACTTCTATTAATTTTGTGAACATTTACATTTGCTCAATTCATTTCCTAGCATGCAAAAATAAATCAATATATTTCCTTAGCAATCAGTAATAGTAAAGCTTCAGACCATTGTTTCCAATACTTCTATGAAGCGTGCAGTTGTGCAAATGGGCACCTACAATGGTCATACTTAATAGAAAAACTCAGGAGGAAAACAAACTACTCTGAGCTTATCATTGATAGGCCTAATCCAGTTGCCAGTCCCAACTAGAATAAACACAGTGAATAAATAGAATTTAAACAAGTGTCAAGTTACCATTCAACAGTTGATTCAGTGGGTCTCTTCTAGTTGGGAGTAACCCCTTGGATATAGGCCATAATAAATGTGAGCTGAAAACTTGCTCACAATGTAAGCCATTACATGTTGAATTAAGACTTACTTTCCAGGTAAAGAGAAATATCCACTTACCTGGAAATCAAGACCATCCTGAGCCAACATACACTGGATTTGGCTGTAATTCACACAGCTGGCCAAACCACGTAAAAGGTGGAATAATGTATTCCACTTCACTACATCACATGCACCTACAGAGCTACACACTGTTTGTTGCATTGTGGGTGGAACAGAGATTTTAGCAATGTTTTAGTGATGCTTCTAATGAGAAGCATCTATAAGCAGGACATATTTCATGATAGAGAACTTCCTGTTCAACAGCAAAAAGGAAATTCTTGCCATGACGGTAGTAGGAGGCAGAACAATACAAAACAATCAGCTCTGGAATTCCAGGTCATTTGGATAGATTTGAGGCAAGCAAACCCTTTATCATTCTCCCATCTTTGTTGAAAATCTTGCACTGACTAAGTCTCTCTGGATGAGACATGATACTGCATGAAGAACAGAAGAGTGATAGAAAGCTCTACTTTACACTATGACGTACTTAAGTAATAATGGTAAGCCAATACTTCTACTAAAATGATTTATTTATCCAATTTATAATCTGCCTTCCTCTCAGCATGACACCCAAGGCAACACTTAAAAAAAAATCAGTTGGACAATCTTGCCAGGTACAAAATGCCTGCTGAAGGCAAAGCTTTCTGCAGAGGTTATTCACTCATAGCCATTAACCTAACCATTGTTCTTCACAAATACGGTACTGGTAGTTAATTGACCCATATTTTTGTATTTTCACCCACATGTCCTGGCTGAAATGTTGAACTAGCAAGGGCTTTTCTGTTGAGAAAAGCAAGTGGTTTTTTGTTTTTGTTTTTTTACATATGTAAATTGTTGTGCAGAAAACAAGGTTTCTGTGCAGGAAACATGTCCTCTACAGAAAGAAGGTTTTGTTTTGTTTTGACACATAAAACCATATATATCTGTGTCTTTCTGCATGTATGTACAAAAAACAATCTATTTTTTCTCTACAGAACAATTCCTCTGCTGCACCTAATGATGTTTGAATACAGGGATAATTTGTTGTTTTTGCTGCTGTTGTGTGCCTTCAAGTCATTTTTGACTTATGGTGATCCTAAGGTGAACCTATCATGGGCCATTTCCGCACAAGTCTGTTATAGCGCGATAATTCCACTTTTGACCTTCTATGGAATCCTGGGGTTTGCAGTTTCGGGAGGGGCCAGTCGGCCCCTCCCGAAACTGCAAACCCCAGGATTCCATAGGAGGTTGAAAGTGGAATCATCACGCTATAACAGACTCATGTGGAAAAGGCCATGAGGTTTTCTTGGGAAAATTTGTTCAGAGAGAGTTTGCCTTTGTCTTCTTCTATGGCACAGAGAGTGTGACTTGCCCAAGGTCACCCTGTGGGTTTCCATGGCTGAGTGGGGATTAGATCCTTGGTCTCCAGAGCTCTACTCAAACCATTATACCTATGATACCTATCCACAATGCATGGCAAGGAATTGGACCCAATGGCCCTCGTGGTCTCTTCCAACTCTACAGTTCTATGGTTCTATACCACACTGCAGAAAAATATTTGTTTTCTTCCACAGCAAGGAGAAAACTATTGTAATTATTTGTCCTTGCATGTGGGGATGAATAGCGAAGGATTTATATCCTTGTCTTCCACCACCATTGAATGAGGCCACATAGATATAACAAATAAAGAGCATAAAGTTTTTTATGTTATTCCATTAAAAGGATTGAATATGTTTCTCAGTGTGCTACAGCAGAAGAAACATAATGTGAGGCTTGGGTCACTTTTGAGGTTAGCCAAGAGTTCAAAGGCAGCACTTTTTAATTTTTGAGGGTATTAAATACAAATAAAATAGATTTAAATACATAAATATTAACTATTTTTTGTTAAATAGATCTAAAATGAGCTGGAATTAATTAAGATTCATTCTTCACTACATATGATATTGACTATGATACAGACCAGAAACAGAAATCATGCGACCTTTGGCACCTCTACTGACTTTCCAAGCCCCCAGTATCCCGCAAAATGTTTTAGCAAAAGAATTTTTTTCCCCACTAAATAACTGTTTAACAGTTTCTGAATTGGCTGAATATTCTATTATTGGGAATCTCCATCACAAAGCAACAAGAACCCTCCACACCCAAAAGACAACCATGAGTTGCCTGACAACACTTCAGAGCATCCAAATGGCCGTGATAGCACAACTGCGGCCCCCTGGAACTCTGGAGAAATAAAAATTAGTTGGTGTGATCCTCTGAGCTCTACTACGTACCCACCACTGATATATGCTATTGATATTTAATTAAAACAAACTAAACTCACTATTATATTGAATGTCCATTTGACTCTCTTGTTGAGAATAGTGCAGTCAGTTCCTTTTCCCTCTGACTGTAGTGCAGTTAGAGATTTGCGCTTAATTTCAGCAGCAAAGCATCATGCCAATTTTCAAAAAAATTTCTGAGGAACACTGGGGAGAGCAAGCAGTCACAGAAAAGGTCTTGAAGTGTTATGTGGACTACAGGGCACCTTTGTCCTACCCCTGTGTTATAACCTTAATGTTGTGCTGTTAGGGCTGAACTAACCAAAGCTGAAGTTAATCATTATAAATAAGCTAAGGAAAACAAACAACAACAACAGCCATCTTCCGAGCTCTGACCCCTGCCCAGCTATCATGTGAAAGTCCTGCATGGCTGAGAAGATGTCTGAAACAGCGTTAATTGGTCAGCAAGACATTTCACCATTTCATGAAATAGATTTACTGAACTTGTGTTCTCCTTGGCCTTACAAATGGGAAGTATGCATTGTTTCAAGTTGTTTGAAATACTGAGTATCTAGTAGGGATCTATTACAGCTAGATAGTTCTCATGGTATTTCATTGTATATAAGTCATTATATACAGTGACTTTATAAATATCTGCACACAGTTGTAAATTAACAGCCATAGCTATGTCTGAGACACAGTTTTCCTAGTGATGAATAAGCAGATTGTAAAAGCTGCTCTAAGCAGAAAAGTGGGAAATATCTTTTGACTTTTATTGGGCTGGAAAAGGACTCATAAGGGCCTTGTGCATATTTTGAATAGTTCCCATTGATACGAGCTCTGTGAGAGTTAGATTGGATTTTCTGAAGAAAGAAGGAGGAGGTTATATTTCAAAAGGAAATGTCCATTTATCTCATCTCTAATATGCTATTCTTCTTCATTAATATTATGGGAGAGACTTCAGATATACATTCAGGAAAGGTGGGAGGTACATGTTAATTTCCAGAGTCTTAAAATAACTTTCTTGGCCATGGAAACAAATACATTTCCAGAGGGTGGGCAGCTCATGACAATGGAAAAATACTTTAATGCTGCTTTGAATTGCATGGGAATGAAACTAAGATTCAAACCATGAGCAAAATTAATATAGTCCAGTAGCTATTTGGAAGTAAATGAAAATAATAAGAGAATGATCACTTGTATAGATATATTTGCTTTATTATAAGGTGGTTGTTGTTTTTGTTGTTGTTGTTGTTGTTGCTGTGTGCCCTCAAGTCATTTCTGACCTATGGGGATCCTAAGGTGAACCTTCATGGAGTTATTTTGGCAAGATTTGTTCAGAAGGGCTTTGTCTTTGCTTTCCTCTGAGGCTGAGAGAGTTTGACGCATCCAAGGTCATCTAGCAGTTTTCCATGGCCAACCCTGTTCTCCAGAGTCATAGTCCTAATGCTCAAACCACTGCATCATGCTGTCTTTCACAATTAGAAGGTACCTTAGATATTTTATAGAAAAGCAAACTACAAATTTAGACTCCACATAGGGATGTCCTTCTGTGAATTTACTATCCAGACTTTGTGAGAGTTCTGTTTTAGTTTAGCCACTTCAAGACTGTCCATTGTGGTGATTGATGGAGATTAAGGAACCCATTTGTCCATGATGGAAACTTGGAAACAGGTACTGTTTTGCACGCAGGTTGGCCAGGGTAAAAGAAAATGTGACTGTCTAGGTCTTCTGAAGTCTTACCAGATTGTTTTCACCACCATCTTTTGGCTATTAAAAACAATAACATAAGCATACATTGGACACTTTAATGCGATCATAGTATGGAATAAAATGTCCATCATATTTTTGTTTTTCCAGAATGCATTTCAAATATAGTGCATATATACATGTGATATATTTCCAGTAATGAGGGCAGATAGGAAACCCAAACATCAGTCATGAAGCCTGAGTGTCCAGATGCTAATGTCCCAGCAGCTACTAAAGTACATACACAGGGACACAAAGAACTCTGGGGTCTGAAACCATGACAAGAGGAAATGGAGGGGGGGAGAGACTCTTTTCCAGCTAATTGTTGATGTTATTGTGTGCCTTCAAGTCATTTCCAACTTATGGCAACCATGAGATAACCCTATCATGGGTTTTTCTTAGGGCTGAGAGTGTGGCCCCTTACTGCAGTGTTCTCCCATCCTGGCATGGGGATGGGAAAGTAGTGGGACCATGACAACACTTCTGCATGATGTCATCATGGTCCTGCTCTTTTCCCATTGACAGGAAGCGTGATCGTGGAATAAATCATTAATGGGTTTCCCTGTCAATGACCCATGATCATGCCACCATCCCGCACTTACCTGTCCTGAGGAAGGGCAAGAAGCACAATGGCAGCACTTCCTGCCCCAGCACAGCATGAGAAAGTGCCCATTTGCACTGCAGAAGGAAGAGGCATGCCCATTGTGCTCCTTCTGCAGGGAGCCAGTCCTGTGAAGAGGGGAGTGGTCCTATCGTGCTCTCTTCCTGGCAGAGCCACTGCTGGGATTGCCACCAAAGGACTATGCAAGAAGGTAGAGTGTGGAAAGGGCCCGTGGAATATGGCCAAGGTCACCCAGTGGGTTTCCATGACTGAGTAGGGAATAAAACCCTGGTCTCCAGGTTTGTACTCCAATGCTCAGACCACCACACTGTGTTCCCAGCTAGTATCTGTCATTTATTTTTGAAAACCCAATTATGGCAGCTGAAGTTCAAAAAAACCTTGCAGGGCAATAGTGCTCCCATCTATGCCTGAAAGGAATTGAGATGATGACAACAGCTCTTGATACTATTATTTTATTCATTCACATCTCATCTTTTCTCCAATATTGAATCTCAAGGCAGCTTAGGAATTATTAAAAGGGGTGCAGTTTAAACATACAGATCTCTCTTTGTCTTTGTCTCTCCCTCTCTTTGTTATTTTCAAAAAACAAAACAATCTACATGGCTAGCCATACCATTAGTAACAACATATTTCGGCTGCCATGAAAAGGAAGTACATGTTACTTGTTTAATTTGTTGTTTTAATGTTTACTATCAGTGATGAGGAGAGGTGATGATGGGATTTTCTGCTTCATATACAACTTAGCTGGTTTTGGATGGGGTTTCATTTGCTCCTCTGCCTCAGGCAACCACATTTCTTGGGACAGACCAGAGAATATGGTCCATACTAGGGATGGGCCAACAAAATCCTCAAATCCGAGATTTGGGAATCTGAACCCCTGTGCCAAAATAGGCACACAGAATCTTTTGAATCCGCCACTCAAACAGTTTGTTGGAGACTGGGATGCCTGAAAAACCTGGGAGACCAGGATGCCGGAAAACCTGGGAGACCGGGACGCCTGAATACCTGGGAGACTGGGACACCTGAAAACCTGGGAGACTGGGATGCCTGAAAACTTGGGCGATCAGGACGGGATCCCACTCTTCACGTGTTTCCCCACTCAACGTGGGCACGGGTGATTGGCCGGCAGACCGGCATAAAGCCTCACATGCACTGGAGGCCACCATTTCTCCCTCCTGCTGCCTGTGCCCCTAGTGATGCCTCTCCCTGCTGCCTCCCTTTGTTAGGTAATTTTGGGATAGGGATTGCAAGGTGAGGGACAGAGGAGCAAAACTGAGTTTGTGTGGGAGTCTAGCAGCTTGTGGGAATGTCCCAGGGGGTTCCAAAGACTGCAAAAAGGGCTTCAGGGGTTCCATGCAAGCCATGCCAGCCATACTTTCCCCTTCACCAGCTTTCTTTGGTCAATTCTGGGACTAAGATTGTCATGATGTCACTTCCTCTCTTAGGCCATTTCCACACAGAGTTTTTAAAACGGTGCAGAGCGTCCTCCAGGGAGGACATCTGCACCTGGGAGCGGACTGGGTCGGACCTATTTAACGTAGATCCGCACCCCAGCCCGCTCCGGAACGACCCCAAGTGGTAGTCCAGTGTGCTTTTGAAAGACCGCTAAAAACAAGTCTTTCAAAAGCACGGAGCGCGCCACTGCGAGCCTGCTCCCTTATGCAGATTCGCAGGCTCGCGTTGGTGCGAGTCTGCGATCTGCCGGGGCCAGGCTTTAGGCTGGCAAGCTTCAGTGGTTGGTCGAGAGCCTCGACCAACCGGAAGCCGCCATTTTCGTCCCCGGAGCAGTGCAGAGTGGTGGCCACGCACTGCTCCGGAGCAGCGTGGACCAGACCGGGGAGCCCAAAAGTCCGGTGAGTAGTGTCACAGGGCGATTCCCTCGCCCCGTGCGGAAATGGCCTTAGTTTCTGTGTCTTGAGTACATGAATACTTCAGTTAACCCATTTTGAAGCTCCCTTTTAAAAAGTCTATTCATGCTTCTCAACCCCTTTTCCTCCTTTTCCTCTGTCTAGCTGCAAATTTATAAGCAGCATTGCCATTGGAAAGGTTGCAAAGGAGAACTGGAGAAACACAGACTTATGGTTTTGTGTTGCAGCAGCATGTCTGTCGTAAACAATGAATGCCAAAAAACCTGAGCTGGGAAAGAATGGGATTCTACTCTAGCTGATTCTATAGGAGGAGTGTGTGTTGCCTACAACAAACAAGGTGAAAAGTAGCTGCCTCCAGAATCATTTAATGTGCATGCATTAATCTGTATTATTTTTTGATTTGAGACTGGAGGGTAGGGATTGGGAATTGTTGAGACAGGCCTAGAGATTTGACTTGAGTGTCCCTTGCAGAACTTGAGGGTAGAGAATTGACTGGACTAGAGTCGTGTGTGTGTGTGTGTGTGTGTGTGTGTGTGTTTAAGTGCTTTCTTTGTTGCAGGACTTGAGACTTCACTCTTGAGACTGCAGTGTGCAGAATTGAGATTGGACTAGAGGGTGTTTGTTTGTGTGTTTTAAGTGCCTTCCTTGTTGCAGGACTTGAGACTTGACTGGAAGGTACAGTCTTGTTGAGATTTCAAGGACAGCTGAACATTTCTTTGCATCACTCCCTTGCAAAGCTCTTTCAGACACAATTCTGGGGTTTGTAGTTTGACAAAGGTGTCACAGCCTTCTCTACCAAAGTGTGCTGGCTGATCATCAAACTACAGACCCCAGGATGCCAGAAGGAGCTATGCAAAGAAAAGCTAGTTTTGACCTGGATTATCTCTGTACTGTAATATGTGGTCCTGTTTACACAGGCAGGAAAATGTGGGATTAATCCACATTTTCCTGCCTGTGTAGAAAGGGCCTTCATGTCATTTTCAATCTGGGGAGATTGTGAGGCAAAACTATGACAATTGTCCTGGTCAGATTTCTTCAGAGGGAGGGTTGCCTTTGCCTAGGCTTTTGCTAAGGCTGAGAGAGTGTGTCTTGCCCAAGATTATCCTTCTTTCCCTTGCTTTTTAAACCCTTTTTTAAAAAAGGATTCAAAAGATTCGAGATTCATGAGATTTGTGGATTCCCAGAACCTTCCAGGGATTCGGATCCAGATTCAGAAAATTCTGGATTCGTCCCATCCCTTGTCTATACATTCCATGTGTCCTTGCCTTTATTTATGTATCAATGTTAACTTCTACTGGGACCTTTTATGGGGTGAAGGAATAATACTATGACATGGAGTTTATCTGAACCCCTCATTGTGTCTGTTTTTTTGGGCTAAGCTGCTTTGATCCTGCAGTTGTTATTGTTCTCAGGAACTCGTGCTGCTATAGCCTGACTTCTTGCCCAGTCGAAATTCTTGCACGGTCTGTGGCCCTTTTGTTTAATGCCAGCTTCACAAGAATGTTGGCAAACAATTCACTAATTGTGAACTGTGATCTTTTGCTGACTTTAGAAAGGTGTGTGGGAAAGCCTCTTCATCTCTTAATGACAATGAGATCAGAGGGAGGCCTGCAAAACAAATTCCCAAGTGTTCCTTATTTCGAAAAGCAAATTTGCTGCATGCTTTCTTTTGTGTTACCATTCCCTTTTTGCCATTGTATACCTAGGCCCTCAAGTCTTCCTCACGGCCTAACAGCCAAATCTCAGATTCATGGTGCCCAGTGGGGAAGAAACAGTGTTTTACACATGCACAGAAGTAGACAATTATGGGATTTTCCCCCCCCCACTGTGTGAGAAAAAAGAATATTTCTCCACAGTATTCATCCCTTATTATAATGTGGGGGGTGGCAATTAAGATCAGAACTATGGTGCAGTGGAGAGCAGAAAAGGTTAAGTCTCCTTTTGTGCTATGGCTTCAATGACATTTCCTGTCTACTGTGAAGTTGCGGTTACTACATAAGCAAAGTTTCTATTTGCATGGTATGCTCTTGCTGCCCTCCTCCTCCATGGCCATTATGAAAAAGAAATAGATGTGTTTCACTCATTTGGCAGTATCTCTGTGTTGGCCTTTGCTGGTATTTAGGATTGAGAATGCATAGAGCTAAATTCAATGGTGAATTCCAATCGGAGTAGACAAAATGATCAATTGCTGAATGGAAAGCCAACATCCCACTGAGTACTCTAGCTGATACTAGCAAACTGGATTTATCCCACAGTGTTATCAGCCTGAAAAAACTGTAGCTCTGCTTTAGTTGGGTAAATAAAGAATTTGGGTCAGAAACCAAATACACACATACTTGTTATACTTCAGAGAAGCTTCTTTTTACAAAACATACATTTGTTTGCTTGGTTGGTTGGTTGAGCCAACCCTTCTACTTTTTCTCCTTGTCCTCTGTCTGGATGAAAGTTTTTTAAAAACAACATTAGAATTGGGAAGGTAGTGAAGGGCTGCAGAAACACAGGCATTCCATTGCCAGGTAGCAGCAGCATGCCTGCTTGAGCTGGGAAAGAATGGGATGCTTCCCAGACAATCCTTTTCTAGTTATCTGTGCCTGCCTACAACAGTCAACCTAACAGCGACTGCCACGTGACTCACATACTAAGCATGAGTGAATAGCAGAACATAAAGGAAGGAGGAAAGTAAACTATCCTGCTTCACTAGCTACTCCCAGCATGTTAAAAAAAGTATAGATCTATGAGTTTGGCCACTACACTTGGCCCTCCACATTCACCAGGTTTAGGGTCACAGGACCCTCGCAAAAGTGAAAAATTTGCAAATAATAACAAAATTTGTGTGTCTGTGGGAAGGGGGCTGAGGCACAGGTGGGGAAAGTGGGCATCCAGGGTCTAAACCAGGTCAGGGAAAGGAGATGGTTGGCATGGTGGTCCTGTACTTGCTCTCTCTTGCTTATCTCCTTCCTTGGGTATGGGTGAGGCATGGATACAGGATTTGTGGTGCTGAGAATTTGGGCAGAGAGCCATCCTTAGCTGGCTAGGCTGAGACTGGTAGAGGAAGAGGAGGACCAGAGGTGGGTTTTTAAAGGGCTAATGCAGCCTGATTGGAGCCACCAAGAGGAGCACCTGAGGTGGGAGGGCAGGAGTTGGAGAAACTCGCAAATAATCAAATCTGTGAATGTCAAACCCACATATGTAGGGTGGTCTGTAAAATGTTCAAAATGTTTTTTTGAACAGGTTTACCCATTTAATTTCACATGTGTATGCTGTCAGTTTTGAATAAAAATTATATTAAACTGCTTTTCCTTTTTTTAAAATTTGGTATAGGAAGCTATCCCTATTCCTTACAAATTATTTCTACCTCGGATACCAGTTGTCTGTTAAAGAAGCAATGTCCAGCAGCACATCTTCTTTGTTAACTGAGGTATACCCATACTGTTTCTTCTCCTTCAGATGTGTTAAATGGTACAGGAACCCTTTGCTGATTTGTATGTAGTTACCGTATGTATAATCAGCTTCCCATCAGTTCAGACAACTGTTGCTGATTACCACATACAGGGCAAATGAAGTTCGCAATGGAAATTCAACAGGAAGTGAAAAGGCACACAACCATTTGTTCACTCCCTTTTGAAAAAGGAAGATCCAGAAATGCAAATCTTTTGGAAAAGATTTTTATTTCCAGGACTGCTGAGAGCTGGCACTGGGCCTGGGACAAGATGCATGACTAGGCTTCTCTCCCTAGCTCTTTCTACAAATCAGATCTTACTACTCTCTCTAAACAAACTTTAAAGTGACTTCAGGTTAACTTGGGGCAAGAAAGTTTTGGAAATAAATGAAAAACAATTGTCATAATGGGGTAGTTAACATGTGTATAAAATATAATACTGCTCACAAACCCAAGTGAAAATAAATAAAAGTAATTGCCAAAATCCACTAAGTCAGTTAGAAATGCATAACCTAGAGTTATGCATTCATGACGGTTTTGTATTCACCATTCCTACACATTTCCTAATTTAGGGAATACATACATGAAAGTCCCTCAATCCCCCTTTACCAGGCAGTAGCTGATGCAATCGAGGGGGCCGTTTCCCTGTCAATCCAGAAGCAGCTGAATGACTATCCCACCCCCACCCCACCCCGTTTCTGTCCGCCACACCAGAGATTGCTCATAACAGGAGGTAGGAACAATCAGTCAGCTGCTTCCCAGTCAACAGAGAAACAGACCCCTGTCAAACCCAGCAGCTCCTCCCCAGCAAGTGGGGATGGAGAGGGGTTGTCACTGCATAGCTGCATAATAACAGTGGTTGCACTTTCACAATTGTCCAAGTGAATTCTAGCCAAGACTTTTAGTTCAACTAATTCCTAAGGTAGCTACTCCTACATTATTAAACTACATTACAGAACTGATATATTAGTAAGTAATTACTACATGACTTAATTAAATTAGAACAATCCGAATACAACTGGATGAAAACACTATGAGCCTTTCTGAACTATACTGTTATAGGGCTATTATTCTACTTTCAACATCCTGTGGAATTCTGCAGTTTGTAGTTTACTGAGGCCAAAGAGCTCTCTCTTGGGCTAAGAATTCTAAACACCAATCCCTGCAGACCCCAGGATTCCATAGGATGTTGATAGTGGAATAATAGCACTATAACAGTGTAGTGTGGAAATGGCCTGTGTTTATGGCTAGTCACTGTTGGTTAGTCCAGATTAGAGTACGGCCATTCACTCAATTGTTGAATGGTGAGTCAACATGTAGGTAAATCTCACTGAGTCAATAATTCTGCTCTAATTAGGACTAGCAACAGGATTTAGACCTGTGACCTTTTTCTGTGTTCAGGACCCCACAGGCCCACTAAAGTCTGAGGTTGAGCAGGAGTTGCCTCGGCCCCTCTCTCCCCTCAGCCTTTCTTATTTCAATGGGGAATTGTTCCCCAGAGAAAGCATTAAGAGTTTGATGTCAGCAACTCCTAAAACTGTCATCCTACCTTCAACTATATTTGTTGAACAATTTCCTTTAAAAAAATCAAAAGGAAAAATAATATCTGTGAGAAACAACCTCTCTAAGTGACACAGTGGTTCTGTGGGAATTGCTAATTTTAAACCAGCTTTGCACTTGGTTAGCTTAATTTTTAACAGGTATAGCAGCTGCCTCTTCAGACCAAAGCTGTGTGATTCAGCACTGCAGAAGGAGCTGACGGAGCTTTAAGGCAACACAGACGCACACACCCCTCGGCTAAGAGAAGCTGCAACTAATTTCTGGGGAAAATTCATTACTTCAATTGAGAGTTTTCATTTATACTTATCTCCAGTCCCCCCCAGCACACGCACACATCATAAACTCTAAAATTGTCTTCAGTGGAGGCAAGACTGAATTTTGAGAGAGGTATATACAAGTTTAATTGCATTCTTTTTCTTGATGAGATATACTGAGTATCCATTTGCAAAATCCTAGGAGACAGATTTTTCTAAAGTGCACACACGTATACACAACACAATGTTCCTATTTATTAAAGTAAATTAGGAAAAGGGAAGAGGGGAGATTCTGGATTACAGAGTAAACACACAGAAAGCAAAAGTCTGACCACTTTGCTTTTCAGCCTGCCTGATTACTGAAAACATCAGACTAAAAGGCCTGGCAGCAGGTTGCTCTTCAGTTTCCAGGCCACCATAAAAAGATTTTTTTTTTTCCACAAGAAGAAAAGGCCAGTGTCTCCATAGAGAGTGTTTCCACACATGATTCTTTTGGTGGAAAGACAGGTTGACACTGTGCCTCAGAAAAGTGAAAGAAACAACATTTTCTTTCCACATTAACACAAAGGCTGCCCATCTCTTCCTTGCAGAAAAAAGTTACTATTTTATTTAAGCCGCATATTGGACACATCAGTGTACATTAGAGGAATTTGTTTTTATTGATATTTATTAGCAGGGCAGGAGTATTCTTTCCCTATAAATATTTCCCATATTGCTTCAGAAAGGGAGCAAAATCTGGATGTTTCCTATCTGTGTTAATTGCTTTCAAATATAATAGTTGTTACCCTGAGAACTGGGGGTCCCGGGAGGGACACCAAAATGTGCTCAACTAAAGGCAGGGAAAATTAGCTCAGAGCTCTGCTTAGCGTTACAAGAGCCAGGGTAACTTAGCAAGATCTTGAACCCTATGTCTACGGGGTCAGGTCGAGTCAAGGAGAACACAGAAGTTGAAATAATAAATGATGTTTATTGAATACAAGCAAAACAGTGTATGCGACACACTCATACAAGATAACTAAAGAAAATAAAGGTTGGAGTGGTATAGAGGGATTTTTAGAGGAGTTGCTGGTTTAGGTGATACTTCACCTGTCCTGAAGCCCAGGAAAAATAGAGAGCAAAGCTGGGGTGCGATGTAGCTCAGCACGTGGAGCTGAGGGGAGGCTCGCCAAGCAAAGCGGCAGCAAGGCGGGATGAAACTCGGGAGCGATCCGAGGAAGGTCTCAGAATCAAGGGTTTTTATAAGGAGAATTGTGACTGCAGGCTATGCTGTACTTGGGGGAAAACAATAGATTTGGAGTTGGAGACAAAGCCTCCGAAAGGTATTGTAGCAGTTCTCAACAGAGTAGCCAGTATGCAGACGCAGAGTACTTGGGTATTGCATAGTTTACCCATCAAGCTGCCATCGCGGGGCAGAGGCTCTTTTGTAAGTGGCGTGCATACTTAATTAGATTACTTGCCTGGAGGTCTCCTAAAGCAGTGAGCCAGCTATTTCTGACCTGCCTGTATTGTAGCTTGAATCTTACGCCTATTAGCGGCTGAGCTTGTTTACGTGCTTGTCCGGTGGCTTCGCAAGCATGTGGAGAGGAATAGAGAAGTGCAGCCGAATTGTGATATCAAGGGATATCTTTTAATATCCCCAGAACTCGGACTAGCCAGGGCAGTAACATAGTTAAAATGGATACTTTCTAGTATGGAGCCTGTGTTAAAGAAACACAAACAAAAGAAATACAGTAGTGTATATAAAGTGGTGTGCTGTATTTTCTTGTACAAAAAACTTTTTTTAGTAATTACATCTTTTATTAATAATTATTACAGATTTAATTTTAATTAATTTAATTTAATTACATTTTAGATGTCTTTTTAAATCTGTGTTAACCATATTTTTAATGATATTGTTACTGAATTCTTTTTTAACTTTTGTAAATTAGGATTTTAATTTAATCTTATTTTAAACTTCTGGAATTTGCCTTGGCTCTCATACCAGGACACAGGTGGAGCATAAATTCAATATCCAAACAAACAAAACTTCAGCCCCCTAGCCTATACAATGCAGTAGGGAGTACCATCCATGCATTCCCTCTGTTTCAGTCCAAAGTGGTACAGTTTCAAGAAAGCTCTTGCACATTCATTAGGCAAAATCACTTGAACACTTAATTAATTAAGTCAAGCGTTCACGTGATTTTGCAGGCAACAAATTGATAGTTTGTATTACTGCACTTTCACAGTCAAAAATGAAGAAGCACTCGTATTTTCTGCTTGAGTTGGAAAATTAACTTGGCCAGCCTTGGAGACTGCATACCTTGACTTGGGAGGAAGCAACAGTTACTGTTTCAGCTAAGACAGCAAAGTGGCTTATGACAGCACTGAATCATTGGAAAATGGAGATCAGTTGTAAGTTATTATTTAATTTCACATACATAGAAGCCCTGCTGAATCAGATCAAAGGCCTATTTGGTCCAACTTTCTGCTTCATGAAAAAAATAAGTGTCCAGTCAACTGGATGTATACAGGAAGCCCTCAGCAAGTCATGAATGTAATTCGGACCTCCCTGATCATATTCTCTAGCAACTAGTAATAGTGCACAATGCTGCTTACAGGTTTAGATGAAAGCCACATAAACATTTTGTCATGTAGTGTTTGAAGTAATATTTCATTTTGGAAAAGAACGGTTACTTCTTTTTAAAGAATCAGTCATTGTGCCTAGATGGAACATGTAAAAGTCATAATACCCATGCCGTGCAAAGTATAATTCTTCAAAATTTGGAATTATTAGATTGGTGGTTCCCTCTCAATTGTAATTTATTCTGTTTTAGAATTACCACTTTTCAAGGTAGATCCTATGGGCTGCACAAAAGTACTTTGGCATCTGCATGGAGACCATGGACTCTATGTCACCTTCCTGGATTGAACTGGCATTCCTCCTTTAACAGTGGAAGGCACATTTTAAATACTGAAGCTAGGACTTGCAGACTTGTCAAAGTTTACCTCCTTTTCAAAAGAAGGATGTGAATTGAGAAATTTTAGCATAATAATCCAAACAAATTTACCAGCAAAGGCAAAGAAGAAAACCTTGGATGAAAAAGCATGTCTACAGATAAGCAGGAAATGTAGAAAACATGTCTTAAGCAATTTACAACTTGTATTACATTGTAGCTAGACTGTGTTTGATCAACTTTTGGCTAAGTAGTGTTTGCTGTTTGCTTCCGTATATGCCCTATTCCTTCCACTACTTAGATCAGAATATTTTATTTGCCTTTAACTTGTTAACACTTTTACTTTGGACAAGAAGAAAATAAAAGACATTAAGTATGGGAACTTTGCCACTGACATCAGTGGAAGAAAGCCCAATGGCCAGAAATCTGTGTTGTTTCTTAATTTTATTTCTTCAACATATTGAGCAAGCCTCACTTTGGTTATTAACCCGATGAGGATATTTGGCTTGACTAAACTTGTATCAGAATAGGTTTGGGTCCCATATTTATTTTAATAGTGTATCAAAAGTTCATTGACATGGTTTGATTGATGCCTGGTCTGGTCAAGGGTTTTCCAGATTCTAGGCAAGCCATCCAGTGCCTCTCAGACCACAGCTGGCCTTTATTCCAAAGTAGTGTTTGTTTGTTTTTTAAACTGTATATCTCTAGCTTTTGCAGAAGCTGAGATATGGGACAAAATACAGATGTATTCCACAGTCTTATGCACATTTAACTTAGCAGGGCATTTGCATGAGGACACAGTCCAAATGACCATTCCATACCCCCAAAACAAATTAATGTGGAGTTAAATCATTTTAAAAGGCTTTTTCCCCCCTTCATAATTGTTTGATCCATTTCCCCAAAGTCTGAATATTCACATGAAGATGCACTTGATTAGGCTTTCGTTTACACCATCCTCTTCTATCTACCCTATCCTCTTCCCTTTTCCCAGCTCCTTCTTTCGTCAGAAGAACATAGTGAGATGGCTGCCATAGGGAACAAAACAAGGGAAAAATAAAATGCATTCCCACCCGCTCAGGGAAGACCTTATTATTTTCTCCTCCTCCCCCTCCCACTCCTCCTCCTCCTCCTCCTCCTCCTTCTTTTTCCTCTTCTTCTTCCTTGCCTATCATCACTGTGCTCCACACCTCCCCATCCCTGGACTCTAGCATGTATCTCTCTCTTGTTTTTCATACCCTGCTGCTGCATATCCAACCTCCATCCTTCACCTTGAGACACCACATTTCCTTCACTTGCCTCTCACCGTGCCTACTCTTGCCTGTACCCTTCCACTGCACTTCCTACACTCCCTTCCTTTCTGTCCCTTTTTAGCATTACTTCTACTGACTCTCCCACCTGACCTCATGCCATAGTAATGCTTAGCTCCCTTATATCTTGTGTTCTGCCATTTGTATTATGCTGCCATGTCTCCTACCTCCCCCTGCTAACCTTGCACCCTAGCAATGTTTTCTGCTTTTCACTTTTTCACTCTGCTGCTCACAACATGTACTGCCAATGCCCTCATGTCTGAAATGCAGAGTGGACATATTTCTTGCATTATAGTTTGATCACAAAGTTCCTGCACATTATGCCTTGTATCTCAACTTCTACAAGAGTTAGAGACTTGATTATTTTAAAAAAAATGAAAGCATGGGATATGGGCCAATTGTTAGCCTAAATAAGACACTGGGTGCCATGCCTAGAATCCTGGTAAAACCTGGCTATTGGAATGGTAAGGCAACTCTACCTACTTAGCCTGTTTTGCCAAAGCTTCCCAAAAGAGGGTTATGTGAGGATAATTTTCCCCATGTGGACCGCTCCAAGTGCATATACTATACACATTCATGAACAATATACAGCACTTCCAAACTAGGCAGGCTTGTATAAATAATCACACATGATGACAAGCCATATCCATTACTTACTGCTGAGTCATTTGGCACAACAGTTGCTTCCCAGGCTTACAGAACTCTAGCTACTTCACAATCTTGTCAAAGTTTTTCTTCTCTCTGTCCCCTTTTCCTTTTATTCCCTCCTTTCCTTATTTTTTCTTTCTTCTTCATTGTATACTTCTTCAACTCTGATATTTGAGGGAAAGTCTGTAGTCTGTATATGATTTACTCTGTAACTACTCCTTCCATGCCAAACTGGGAAATGCTGGCAAAATAAGAAATTCATCTCTTTCACAGTAGTGTTCAACTTGTTCTCCCCCCCAACTTTCTTGCAATTTCAGCTCATTATAGAACTTTGTGCCAACTTTTTGGTTGCCCATTATTCTAACAAAGCTGGCTTGGAGGGAAACAACTTGATACATGTTAAATTTTGTTCCTCTACATACAAAAAGATGGTGTTCAATTTCTACTATAAGGTATCATTCTTCTATAATAAAGATTTACTTTAACTCTTAACACCCAAACAATGCCTGCTTTTCTTTCCCCTTCCTTCATGGATTTTAGGGGTTTGACTACAAGATGTACTAAATGACCTGCTGATTATACAAGTAACAGAAGTAACTCTTTTATATGTGAATACCACCCCAGAAATCAGAATACAACTGGTGATAATCCTCACTAATCTCCTTACAACACTCATTTGAGAAAACGAAAACGTTGGGCAAATGGAAAAAGTGGCCTCTAGCAGGTACCTGCCAATACTGTTTTTCTTTGTTTTGTTTTTGTTTTTTTTCCAATGGATGAGGGGGATCCACCTTCTTTCCCTCTCGATTCTCTATTCAATTAATTTTGTTGGGCAACTAAATTAATTACAATTAGCAATATATTTTAACTAATTGCTTTCAAGCTCTGGAACTAGACACACTAGCTTGGAAGCCTGAACTCTGCAGTGTGAGCCAGACAGCCTATAACCAACTGAAAAGTGTCTGCTCTAAGAGAAATGCATTCTTAGGATCATAAAGAAAATTAGAAAGAAAATGTGATAATGGCCTTCATTCTTTTGTAAAATCAGCTCTCCATGGGTTGCTAGGACAATGCCAGTATCTTCACCTTATATTAATAATTGTTAATAATTATTTTTATTAAATGTTTAAATTAATTTTTAAATTAAAATTAAAATTAATAATTATTAATATTACTCCCAGAATGTCTGACCATTGGACATACAGCTGGCATATCTGAGAGCTGAAGTCCAACCGGGAAACTTAAATTTGGAAATTTCTGATTTAAAGGACATAATCATATTAACTTCATATATACCCTACTGTGACAGGACCAACTTTGTTCTCTTTCAGACTGGTATGGCAGCTCCCCAATCTGATAAGGCATCTTGTCTTTTCACACAGCTCTGCCTTCTCCCCTTATGATACCACCTTTGCATAAAGGGTGAGGCCTTCAATGGTTGTTTAGAATCTCTCTATAGTTCTATGGTAACATATTTTCTGTATGTCTTTAAATACTGTATAGTACTCAGCTGAGTAAGTATTTATAAAAATAAATTGAAATATTTACTAAGATAACATACAGAACAAAGTATTGGGGTTCATATGAGGGTCAAAATTAATACAAATCTTCAGACTACTTTTAGTCACTTTCCTTATATCTTTAACATTTCATATAAGCACAAATATCTTAACCAGCCCTTTGGCTACCTTCCCACCAAAGAATCAAGCCCCATTCTGGGTCACATTTACTGACCAGATTCTATAATAGTTTAATTATTCTTCTGCCTCTCTCTAGGCTTCACCTGAGAAACTAAACCTTTCCTACACAGTCACCCTCCCTGACTCACTTAGGGACTTTATTTCAAGAGCTATCTCTCTGGCAAAAACTTCTCACTAAAAGACTGACTCAAAAGACATCCAGTGTTTGCTTTTATATAGCTTTCCCTCTCAGACACCAGCCCTTCCCACATACTATGGGATTGGGTTTCTATCCTGAGGAGCTATTCTGGTTGCCTGACAACCTGTACCTAGGCTGTTCTGACCTTCTGGATAGTCAAACTCCCCAGAAATCTATCATACCTACATTTTCCCCAAAATGAAAACTCAAGGCTGTTTACAAATTAAAATGAATTCTATATGATTCAAACATACAAAAGACCAACATTAAATTAAATTAAACCATTAACATTTTGAAAAAGTATAAAATATGCAATCCAAGATAATAAGTTTTAAAACTACAATGAAAACAGTATCAGACTGTCTTAACAGTCCTTTATTTTATATATAATAATATATAATCTTCAGTTTTCAAAACCCAGTTTTCAAAATAAAATCTTTTTTATGCCAATGGAAGAACAGCAAGGATGAGTCCATTCTGACTTCCTTGGAAAAAGAATTTCACAATGTAGGGGCATCCACCAAGGAGGCTCCATCTCACATTCCCACCAGCCATGGCTGTGAAGCTGGCAGTGAAAGGAAGGGCTCTTTTGAGAATCTTAGGGTCCAGGCAGGGCCATAGAGGGAGAAAGAATCTGTCAGATACCCTGGAGCTAAGCTGTATAGTGTGATATAGATCATACCTAGCAATCTGAATTGTGCCCCAAAACAAGTGTCAGCCAGTGGTGGTGCTGGAGTGGTGTTTTATGGAGTCTTTAATCTGGCACAGTTAACAATTGTCTGCAGCTCTTTTTATCTGTTGGAAATGCAACAACATTCAGTGTTTAAAGAGTCAAGTGTCTCTTAGAGAGAACAGCAGTGATAGGGTTAATGAATGTATGACCTACAGTCTCCTTAGGTCTTATTCATTTATCCTAACCGATCTTAGACTGATATTCTTAAGGATCACTCCATGTCTTTTCTCTGCCTTCTTTCGGCTCTTTCACTGCTGCAAAAGCAAAACTAACTTAACTCTCTTCCTATTCTAGCTTACCTAAGCCTAACCTCTTTAGAAAACTTCCATATCTTTAACAGAGTTCTTATAATAAAAGTTTAGTTTATTTCCTAAACTCTTTGGTGTCAATGTTACTCAATCTAGTAGGTAGCCACTGCATACACACTTTCTGTATCAGCACCAATGGAAGTTTCAAAATACCCTTCAATGACAGATACATGTGCAGCACATTGTAGTAATCCAAACAGAATGTATTTCAGGAATGTGTAACTGTGGCTGGATCAAGAATCTCCAGGAATGGACACAGTTGGCACACTTCCATCAGGTGTGCAAAAGCACTCCTGGCCACCACAGAAACATGGATTTCTAGGCTCAAGATTCAGTCTAGGAGTACACCTAAATTACAGACCTGTGTCTTCAAAGTGAGCTATATGGTTCTGCAACCAGCATATAAAATGAAATATTATAATGGTTTGCCTTGGGGACGAAATTCACTCTTTTCAAACAGACTGGAATTTGTGGAAGATTGTGTGCAGGAAAGACAAACTGTTTTGTTACTATCATCAACAAATAAATCAGAATCAAAAGCGCACAGACAATGACCATAGCAAGTAACAGCCAATCTCTGTGAGTCAACAGGTTTAACTGTCACAATCAATCTTATCCCCAAAGTGTTTTTGTTCATTGATCATCTTGCAATGGGTTGAGCTGAGAGAATTCTGCTGGCTGTTCCATAGAAGAGGACAGAAGTCAAGAAAAAGTCTAGAATAGGGTAGAAAGAAAGGATGTGTGAAAGAGTTGTTTTGATAATTATAATTGAGGGAAAAGCAATCTCAAGAGGCTAGAGTCTCTCTAAATTGAGTGGGAAAATATGAACATACTACATGTTGCCTAAGCAAAGATTGTCATGAATATGGAAGCAAATCTGAAAGTCTTACAAGAATAGATCAGAAATAAAATGACCTCTCCGCAGGTTGCATAACATGAGGAAACAACTGAAGACAGCTTAAAAGCAAAAAACTTTGGATTTAGAAAAATCAGGAGATGCTACACAAAGTAATGAGTTAAAATTCTGTGAAATCATGGCTAGAGATTGGAAAGCTAAAATGGAAAGGAAGACTTCAAAAAGACTTTATTTAGTAACGGTTTGGTGAGAGCAAGAGCAAGATGGCTAACAGAAAAAGAAACATGGAAAAATTGATTGATTGATTGATTGATTGATTGTATTTGTAGGCCATCTTTCTCCCAGAACTGAGAGATCAATAATCTTTTTTGTTCTGTTTGAACCAAGAGCTACGGTGACAAACTGTGACATGTTACACTTATAATTCATCATTTTAGGCCTATAATAATTCTGCAATGCAAGGGCTATTCAGTATACTCTTTCAAAATGACTCCCCTCTTTTGTATAGTTCTTAAATGTTCTTAAACTATGATTATTCACTTAAGAATGTTCGTTTATTTTATTGATTTCAATTAATTTTACTGATACTTACAAATATAGTTCACTTTTCTACAATTTGCCTAGAGTTAATTTAGGCAGACTGTGGCAAAAGTGATTCAAGTCCAAGCCCCACAAATAATTTGATATAACCAACTTTGTATATTCCAAGGTCAAAGTAACCTTAGGCCCATGAATTCTTGATATCCATTAGGTACTAGAACTGACAGAAGTAAGCAATCTTTTTTAGGTGCTTCCAGGTCAGAGGTCTTTCAACCTTCATCAGGATGCTATTATGTGGAGCAATTTTTAAAGCAAGTTTTCTGTGTTAAACTAAAAGGAAAGGGGCACTTTCATTTATGACCAAATCTTTGCAACATGATATGTATTAATAAGTATGCAGTGGGTAGGTTATTAGCTATAAATTACTCTCATAGGAAATGGTAATTAAATAGATAAAATCTGACTATTCAAGATCCCTTGGATATAACAGCTACAACCTTTGCTATATGTGGTGGTAATTAACTGTTCAATTTTAATTCATGTATGTGTTAACAGCAAGATTATATACAAGGCCCTTCTGTTGGCTGATATCAGGGATCTACCAACAGAACTGGTCTGTTGATCGAGTTCTGCCAGCAAAACAGCTGAAAAGGTGATGGAGAAGGAGAGAAGCAACAGGGGAGCTGAGTAATACCTGATCCAAACCTCTTCTAGCCCAGGTACGTGCAGCTACAATGCTAGCCCAAAGTTGTACCAGGCTGAGAGTAGGTTTAAATAATTTCCAGTACACTTTGGCTGGGAGAGATCTGGATTCAGGATAGCTTCATCTCACCCTTAGTTATTCTGGCCGGTTGAGTTTATACTCTAAGGCCTCCGTCCTATATATAGTTATCCACAAGTAAGTACCACTGTGTGCAATGGAGCTTAGCTTTTAGTAGACATGTCTAGGATTGTACTGCATGTTTACCATTGATTTCCTCCGCTGCTTTCCCCCCGTTCCTCATAACAGAGGCCAAAAAAGCCTAGATCCTCTCATACCTAGAAGTACTTCTGTTATACACATGTTATGTTACCCTATTGTGCTCTCCATAGGTTTCTTCTTGAAAACCTCTCACAGACTTGACTTGTGCAGCACAGAGCAGCCAGATTACTGAAGGAAGTCCATTTTGCATTTATAATAAATCTATAGCTGTATTGATGCAATGATGGAGAGCCAGCATGATGTAGTGCTTTGATTGTTGGACTAGGATTCTCAGGCTGTTTCTGTATGCCATTGCTGTCCCATAATGGGAATACGTTGGCAGCTGTCTGCAGCTTGTGCTTTTGCATGACGTCATGGTCATACTGCCAATGTATCCCCACCTGTCGCAATTGCGGGGTATTCCATTAACAGAAAAAATCTGTTAATGGTCTACGATCACGTGATGCTCCTGTCACTGGTAGCCACACCGAATGGGTGGAAGTGCAAACTAGGCACTTCCTTTCCTGGTGAAGTACAAGGAAAAGGCCAGCTGCAGTGTGGAAAGAAGGCATGTGTCACTCATGCCGCCATCTGCAGGCAGCCAACCAGGTGCAGACAGGAACATTGGGGACATGCTCCCATCCTGGCAAAGGCGCTGCCTGGGTGACACTGGGACCATGTCAAAAAAGGGTAAGGTGTGGAAATGGCCTGAGGCCAGGGTTTGAATCCCCACTCTGCTTCAGAGGAAGGCAATGGCAAAACTCCTATGAATAAATCTTGCCATGAAAACTCGATTATAAGGTCATCATAAGTTGGAGCTGACTTGAAGGCACACAACAATAAAGTCAAGCTGTACGTCTAAGCATGAAATAGCACCATATGGCTTCACTGCAGATGTCTCCACTGCAATGCCCTCTTTGTCTCTGACCTTCTGGACACAGCAGGAAGTTTAAACTATTTGTTATTTCATGATGATGCACTCTGATAAAGAAGGGTTAAAAATATATGAAATGCCATTGTATATAAGGCCTACCTTAAATTTCTGTTCACAAAGTAGCCAGTCAGCCCCAAATGTTGTAATATTTGCTTGTTGAGCAGTTTCTTAAGTTTCTTGATTATTCTGATTGCTCCTTTATGCACAAGGATCCCTGATCACATGACGGTTCAAACGTCCATTCAGATGAATGTGCGGAGAAGCTCTCTTCTAGAGATGGAAAAATATTTGACAATATTTTGAAAATAAGTTTGAAAAATATGTTTTTCAAGTGTTCAGAAACCTTGACAAGAAAAATTCTATTCTGAGGATAATCTTTACAGTTTGGGACTTATTCTGCACAGAATATGGATGTGGGTGCAGAAAACAGGATTTTATGAACAGGAAAAAAAAAACATTTTGTGCGCTACAGAAATATTAATTTGTGTGCAGAAAATGTTTCCTATACAGAAAATTTTGTAATTTGGGGATTTATTCCAACATAAAATTTGCACATGGTTGATTTGCATATAAAACAGCATTTTCTCCACAGGAATTCACCATTGAAATATTATTTTCCATACAAAAAAAATGCTGTTTCTGTGCAGAAAATGCTGTTTTTGCACCAAAAAAAGCCACAAATTTTGCACCAAATAAATCCTGAATTGTGAATATCCATTGAAAACTGCATGGTTTTTGTAGATTATTCACAGCAGGAAGAAAACTGCTAAAATTACCATTGCCACTTCCAAGAAGAAACTTAGTAAAGAATAACATCTCTACTCCCTTCATACCTTTCTAATCAATGTAGGAAGATTGTCCAATTAATAGAGGTGGAGTGCTGTGGCTGGAACTGGGGCTAAAGGAGTGTTTACCCCTTGCCTTCTAGATAAGTAGATATTTCCTCACCAAGCATAACATATTATACCAACTTGATTGATTCTGGACTAACTTCAAATTATTGGTTTCATTTTTCAAATTAGAGGTTCCCAAATTTGAGTCCTAAGATATTATTGGACTTCAGCTCCCCAAAATCCCTAAAGTATGGCCTTGTCATCCAACTGGAGAATCCAGGAATGGGAAATAGTGCTTTAAAATGTCTGGGATGGAAATATCTTCTGGCCTCCTATATAAGTCTGGCCATGTACTTCAGTCCTTTGTACTTCAGTCCATAGTAAAGTCCCTTCTCTGTGCTTTGCCACCATTTGATTTAGCCTCAGAGATGTCCTTATTGGTAACAATGTGCAGGTAATGGGAATAAGGACTCTCTGCCACATAAAATTTGTTCCAACTTCTTCAGGCATCAGCTATACTTTATATTTTTTGCCTCACTGTGATTGCTCTTTAAAGTTCATTTGTTTTATGCATGTTTTCATGATTGCTTATTCTTTTCTTCATAATAATTTTCCTGAGCTTCTGAGCCACCATATAACACTATATAAATCTTCTGACAGAAGTAAAAACACTAGCAGCTAGTTAGGCAACTATTTAGTGGTAATGTGATAGGCTCCCTTGAAGATTCTTCCACATTTCTAAAGTGAGAACCAGATTATGTGATTGTCAGCTAGTGGTGAGGCCAACTCCTTCTTGCCTGTTTTCACAGCCCAAGAAGAACTTACTACTTGCTATTCATTTCCTGGATCTCCTCAAGAACATACACTGTCTTCTGCATGTAGCTTCTGTTTTTAAAATGGCAATGCTATCAAAGACTGAGAGAGGAGAGCCACAGGGGAGGGAGTATGTCCCTAAATGTTGTGTATGTCCAAAAAGTTCCAGGAGAAGAAATCCAGAAAACTTTTCTGAGGTAACTATTGAGAAAGCTAGGGTGACTGCTTTTGGTTTAGGAGACCTGCAGCAGTTTGGAACAGAATATTGCATATGGTCAATTGAAGACATCCAGAAGCTTCTGTGATCCTCAGATTTGCCACTATTTACCATTTTCCTAGAACAAAATGTATGATTAACTGACAAAGAGTATGATTTCTTGAACATTTTATGTCAATGAACTGCAAAATATGGCTGTGGACTCCAAATTATATTGTTCCTTTATTCCTGGATGGAAAATTTAACCCCTATCACTTCACTACTAAGGATGTTAACCTTGATACTGTACACAAAAGAACTAACATCACTGGAAAAAGTAACTTTAAGTGGAGAAAGGAGGACTATTAAAAAATTTCTAAGTGTGAGGAAACATGTTACATGTGTCTGCTGAGACCTGATTTTGTCTTTTTTTAAAAAAAGTAGGAATTGATTTCCAGTTCTGAAAAGAAAGTTTTCTTAAATTGATCTATTCAAGATTTTAGAAAATGTATACATTGCAACATTTATCTTAGCAGAGAGAGAAGATAATGCAACCTACTCTATCAAGCACAGTATGAGCAATGATCATTTGGCTCCTTCTCTTCTTGAGCAGCTTCTTGGGGCTCTTTCACACTACACAATTATATTATGATTCCACTGTAACTGCTATGGCAACAGTCTATGGAATCCTGAGGTTTGGAGAGGCACTAAAGGTCTTTGGCTAAGAATTGTAAATGCCATTCTCTAAACTGCAAGTCTCTAGATTTTGTAGGGTTTTACCATGATTGTTGAAGTGGAGTCATAGTGCTATGAATGTGTAGTTCCTGCTCTGGCAATTCCATCTGGTGATCAAGTAATGTCACTACATAATAGTATGCATGAACTGGCACCCAAATATACTTGACTTCCCTCCTATTCTGTTTTTCTTTCTTCACTATGACTCTTCACTAGCACAGCATTGTTTTAAATGGTAAATTGTCCCCAGTGCTTTGTAAGCAAGGCGGCATGCAATGTAAGTGCAGTAAATATAAAAATAAAAGTGGAAGTATGGAATTCAACTCAGTAGTTTACTGCAAGCAGTGGGGATAAAAACAGAAGAAGAGTCCTGTTGGGCTATTCCCAAGACCTGTTATTTAGGCCAATATTCTGTTCACGCAATGGCCATTTAGTTGCCTATGGGAAACCTGCTAACAGGACATGAATGCAATTATACCCTCCTTTTCAGCAACTGGTATATAGAGGAGACTTGCCACTGATACTGACACTTTTATATAGCAACCTTCTATTGGTCATTGACTGAAATTTTAAAAATATACTAATATTTATAACATCCTGATCAGTAGCCATTGGTAGCCCTTTATTTCATGAATATGCTGGGATGTGCATTGTGAAAAGAAACATGATATGCATTCAAACAGAGTGAATTATTCATTTTTCAAAAGCTGATTAGAATGTCCAAATTAAGATTCCCTTACCACCCACCACATCCAGTTGTACAGTGTTGTTGCTCTTTCTGTTGTTAAAAAAAAAGTAATTCATTTGGATGTTGTCTCACTGTTTTAGGAATCAGTTAAGGCAGCCAACTGTTTAGCTGTGATTCCCAGAGGAAACCTATAAAAATGATCAGAAGTCTCCATGTTAAATAGTAGCCTCATTTCAGAACAGAGTTCTGAAGACAGTCACCACTATTTCTCTCAGGTGTACTAGTGTTTATACTGGCATAAATGTCTAGGAACAGACTGTTCAACAAGTGTGTAATGTTCTATGAAAGGGGAATTTAGACATGTGAGATTTTAGTGTATTTTACTTGTAGAGCCTACATAACTAATGGAAAACTGGGATTGTCAAACCAAGTTTTTGCTATAATGTCGGAGTTATATTCTATCAAGGGTGGTCTAAGAGCTCTGTGCAAACTCCATCTCACTCAAATTTGTCTTTTTACCCCCTCATGGAATCTGGAATTCGTAGTTCAACACAAAATGAGCGCCACATGAAGTAAAATATGCCATATTTTTGAAACTTCATACAGTCTTTACATCCTAGCCAGACTGTACTTCAGCCAATATTTGTTTTTAACTAAGGTGCTGGTGAAGACTGAATAGGGGATTTGCTCTTTTGAAATCAGAAGGTTCATTGGTGATATTTTTTAAAATGCAGAACTAGATTATAACATGATTGATCACAGTTTCTTTGAATGGCAAATCAAAAAGTTTAATTTGAGGAAAAAAGAGGGGTGCAGGTATATCCTATTAAAAGGAGGGATGCATATCATGATATTCTTATTCTCAGATTTTCAGCAAAGTAGACTGTGATCATAATTAGACTATGATAATCTCCAACTGATAACAACTGCTATCCTGTTAGTGACATATGCCAGCATAACACCAGTGTACATGTTTTTCTTTTCTTTTCTTTTTCTTTTCTTTTTTGTCATCATGGAAAAGATGAATTCACTATCTCCCTCATGGAATGACTCCTAATCTCATAAAAACTGACTCGGTCTCTGGTGGCCACCAACATGACCATTTAGTGGCCAGGGAAGAGCAGGGACAGTGGGGACTCATCCAAACATGTCTGTATAGCTGGACACAGAACTTAAACATCATGTTCTGGGACCTATCAAGGACTTCTGTGGTGACCCAGATGTTGCCTTTGTCATTGTGACACTGGCTATTGGGACATAGATGGGTATTTCTCTTGTATCCCCTGCTCTCCCTGGCCACTAACTGCCTTCTCAAACCCCTCCCCCAAAACAGGTGAGTCTTGCAGGAGGGGACAAGGCAGACAGATCAAAACTCTACATGGGAGGAATTTTATACTCCATCTCCCTATGCAAGGTCTCAGACAATGGCCCTTTCCACATCATTGACAGAGAAACGTGATCCCTGATTGTGCAAACCTTCCATTCCAGTGGGCTATGAAGAAGGGCCGGAAGTGCAATCTACATGCTTCCCCACCCATTACAGCATGGGTAGAAGACTGGCTGCAGTCTGAAAGGATAGAGCATGTCCCTTCTTGCACTCCCTTCCACAGGCAGACAGTTGTGTGCGGAGATGAGCACTGGGGACACGCTCCCATTCTAAAAGAGATGCTACTGTGGTTGTGGAGGGACAATGCAGGAGAGCATTGCCATCAGGAAAAGGCCAAAGTCTCTGCTAATGTTATGTGGCAAAGAGATCAAGGGACAGAATTGTCAAAGAAAAAAAAACAGAGAAAACAGTCATGCGGTTTGGGCTCTGCGCACATCCACTTTCAATAATCAGTGTATAAGACAATGATATCTTTCAATAATCAATGTAAAATACAAAAAGAAATCTCATGGTTCTTATTTCTATTGTTCTTCATCTTTTCTTCTTAATTGGTACTCTGCTATACGCAAAGGTTGTTTATATTCTCTTCACATGATTTCTTTCTGGTTGAGTGTGCACTACTTTTAAAAGCAAAATTCTGAAATTAAGTAATGGTTTCTATCTATATACTGAGAAAAATTTTCACTATGCAGAAACATGAATATTGAAATAATATTTTTTTAAAAAAATTGAGGCATGTACACTAAGAGTTGTCAAATTCTAGAGGCTCAGAGGGCCTGTTTCCTTCTCTAGAACTTCAGACAGCTTCAGTCACTCACCATCTTGATGCAAATGGCCATTGTACCACATGTAGGGATATGTGAGAGCCAATTTAGGCCTATAAGGGCCTTTAAAAAAAAAAGTGCAAGTGACCAGATTATTCCTTTTGGATTAGAAAAAAAGTTCTGCCATGTACCTAAACCAAGCTAGATATATGGGGTGCAGTGTGCTATTGTTCCCCCTAAAACATGGATGGGCAATTGTGGGAAAGGGGAACCTAGTGAATGGCTGAGTTTTGTCCGGCCATTTGTCCACCTTTTCCCAGCAGAAGTAGTAGCACTGTCACCAAGCCTTTCCATGGAAATGAAATTTCTCTTTCCTCCTCCATGTTCCTGAGGATGTAAGGGTTCAACACCTTTCCCTCTCCTTTATGTTTACTAGGAGAAAAGAAGTAATATTTACCAAGTTCCTGGTAGACCTTTTTATGGGGATATGTGACCAAAGCTTCCCACTCTGTCTTAAAGAACAAAGCAGGCTGCTTACAAGTGAAAACTCATTAACAAATAAAAATAGGAGGATGGCATACTAAGAAGTAATTGAAGTAGAGATGGGCCAACCAAATTCACGAATCCTTGACTCCTTGACAAGGATTTGAGATTCATGGATCCAAATCTGGCTGCCAAAATAGACAAGTGGAATCTTTCGAATCCACTGTCGATCAAACCCACAGGGGTGTGTAGGGCGGGTGATCACTGCATCCCTGAATACCCTGGGGCCTGAGCTTGCACAATCGTATGGGGGGAGTCAGAAGGAGAGCAGGGAGCACAAGATCACGCTCCTCCATCTTCCCCCAACTGCCCTGGGCATGATCATTCCGGGGCAGGTAGAGAGAAAAGTAGTGAGTGCGAGATTGCCCTCCACCCATCTCCCCCTATCCAGTCTGGGCACGATCATGCCAGGGTAGGCAAGGAGAAAAATGGTGAGCATGAGATCGCACTCTGCCCTGGGCACGATGATGCTGGGATGGGATGGGAGAAAAGCGGTGAGCACAAGATCGCACTCTGCCCATCTTCCCTCACCCACCCTGGGCATGATTGTGCTGGGACGGGTAGGGAAAAAAGTGGTGAGCATGAGATCGCATTCCTCCTATCTTCCCCCACCTGCCCTGGGCACGATTGTGCTCAAACTAGAATGTGGAGGGAGAACTGATGCCTCTCAGGCCTGCCAAAGGCCTGATTGGGCGGTGGGCCCCTGGATGCATGAAAATTGTGGCATAAAGCCATGTGCATGTGCTTGAGGCTGCCTGTTCTCATGTTCCCTGTTCTCCCTTGTGCTGCCTGTGCCTTTTGGCTTCCTGTGCCCACTGGGCTGCCTGTGCTCCCTAGTGCTGTCTGTGCCCCCTGGGCTGTCAGTGCCCACTGGGCTGCCTGTGCCTGCTTGTGCTACCTGTCCCTGCGGCTGCCTCCCTCTGCAAGGTAATAATAATCTCTATTCTTTTGACTTGAGACTGGAGGGTAGGGAATGAGAATTATTGAGACTGGACTAGAGACTTGATGTGAACGTCCCTTGAAGGACTTGAGACTGGACTTTAGGGTAGAGAATTGACTGCACTAAAGGCTTGTGTTTTGTTTTCTTTTTAAGTGCCTTTCTTGTTGCAGGACTTGAGACTTGTCAAATCCTGCTTCAAAAACACTTTTCAGTAAGTGCTTTCTTTCCCTTGCTTTTTAAACCCTTTTTTCAAAAAGGATTCAAAAGTTTTGTTTTGTTAGTTAGTAATGATCTGTTTAAAAATAATTATAGAGCAACTTGGCAAATAATCAAAAGAGACTTAGAGAGATGGAGTAAATTAGACTTATCATTATTGGGGAAAATAGCCACCATCAAGATGAATGTGTTGCCAAAGATGATTTTCTTATTTAACAGCCTGCCAATAATTATAAATAATGCAGTTTTTAATACGTGGAATAAAGACTTAGCGAGATTTATTTGGAACCGGAAAAAGCCCCGTATTAAAATGAGAAATTTAAAAGACAAGGTGGAAAAAGGTAGAATGGGACTGCCTAATTTGAAGCTGTACTACCAGGTTTGTGCCTTGTCATGGGTCCTTGAGTGGCTGAGGCTCGAAAATGAAAGGCTTCTAACGTTAGAAGGGGCCGATCTTGTTTGGGGATGGCACGCATATATATTCTATGACAAGGTGAAGGTGAACAAAGAATTCAATAGCCATATAATCAGAAAATCACTCCTTAAAATCTGGTTACAACTCAAAAAGAAGCTATATGTCAGAATCCCATTATGGGCATCCATACATGAAGCCTTTTATAGAAGGGAACGCCCTAGATTAAGTAAATGGATTACATATAGGGAGCTCCTAAAGATAAAAAATGGGAAGGTGAGATGTAAGAACACAGAAGAATTGATAGAATCTGGACTGTCAACTCATTGGTTATTGATGACCCAACTCATGGCAAAAGCAAAGGTAGATATACATAGAACAGGTATTATGATAGTCGAAAATGAATTTGATGCTATTCTCAAAAAAGGAACAGGGCGATGTATTGGAAAGATCTATAAGATACTTATAGAATTGGAATACGAACAGGAAGTAATAAAATTGAATATGATTAAATGGGCACAAGATATTGGTCATCCGATACAGCTGGAATCATGGGAAACTTCATGGTATAAGACAAATAAATGGTTAAAAGCCAGCCAGTTAAAAGAAACTGTTATAAGATCTTTAATCTTTAACCCCAGTTAAAATCGGTAAGATGACTAAAAGGTCAGATCATAAATGCTGGAAATGTGAATATAAAGTGACACTGTTCCACCTATGGTAGAGCTGTTCTCAAGCCCAAAAGTATTGGAAAATGTTACACTGTCAGATAGAGAAGATAATGGAAAAGAATTTTGATATGCTGCCGGAAATATACTTGCTCAACATGATAGATCAAATTCCAAACCTGACCCCAACACAACAAAATTTGTTATTATATATTATAACAGCGGGAAGGATGGTGTATGCGAAAGCATGGAAGCAACGGGAGCTGCTGACCCTTCAGGAATGGTTAATTAAGATGTATGACTTGATGGAAATAGATAGATTAGCCCTCTTGTTGAGAAGCAAAGATTTAAAGATGTTTTGGTTAACTTGGAACCCCATAATGAGGATTCTGGAAGACCGGTGGGGACATATAGCAAGTATTGCTATAAGAGAATAAGATGAAGAAAAAAGAGTAGAGAGGTAGTTGAGAAACAATAAACCCAGACAATTCATGACATAAACTCTGTGGAGAAAGAGTTAGCCATATATAACTGGTGTCTAACTCCAACAGTGTGTATTAAAGTCCACAAAATACTAAGCATTTAAATAATTAATTGTTAATTTTGGTCCTGGAGCGAAAACTAAAGTCGCATAGAATTTTAGGTTAACAAGTGGGTAAGAAGAAAGCAGGATATTGATTAGAAGGATGGAAAGAGTTAACTGTGCTAAGAAAATTAAAGATAGGTTATAGGAAATAACGCTGACAAGAGAATTCTAAATATAAAAAGGAAGTCATAGGTGTTTTTTGTTGTGTGGAATGATGTTATTAGGGATATTTGTAACGTATGTTTTAGATAGGTTTGTAAGTATGTATGTATGGAGATTTGTATTGTTGTGTATGTTTTGGTGGAGAGGGGAGAGATAAGAAGTAATGTAATAGTGTGTTGGTAGAAAATCCAATAAAAATCATAATTAAAAAAAACACACAAAAAACCGAAAAGGATTTGAAAGATTCGAGATTTGTGAGATTCGTAGATTCCCAGAACCTTCCAGGGATTCAGATCTGGATTCGGATTTGGAAAATTCTGGATTCGTCCCATCCCTAAACTGAAGGTATAGCAAACAAACTTAACTAGCTTAAGTCACTGGTTCTCCGCATATTCCCCCCTGTGGTTGCAACAAGAAGAACCAAACTCAATAGACACAGGCAAAAGAAAACAAGTTATTCTCCAACTCCACGTGTTGCCTTTCCTAGCCCTCCAATCCCTTTCAAAAAATCGAAAGCCTAATGCTTCTGCCTAGACAGTCTCTGGTTTCCTTACAATCCTTCGTGGGATTTCTTCCCTCACTCTGACCTGGAGAAGTTACCTGCACACTTATACCATCTGGCTCTCTTCTCCTCTTCTTTCCAGAAGCATCTGCTTTTCCTCTTCTCACTTCCATTGTCTAATGGAAGCTATGTGGGTGTCATGGCCAATCTGGTCTCTCCTCCATGATCCTTTGCTCACATCCCCAAGTTACCCTTTCTATAGCCTGGACCCAGTGGTCCTGCAGAGTCATTATAGCAACTTTCAGAAGCTGGGGGGACATTTGCTCTCTCTTAGAGGGCCACAGCTCCTGCTTATTCACCTGAAACACAAATTCAAACATTCGCCAAGACATCACTGTCTTTTAAAACAGGCTCTCCGGAGCCACAGGGGCACCAAAAATGCCCCCACAATCTTCAGGAGGAGTCTGGAGAGATTTTTTTTTAAAATCAAACTTTTTTTGAACACAGCCAACAGGTTGCATTTTGCCCACCCTGTCCTAGAAAGTGCTATTGGTCATTTTCAGACAAACATTTGTAGAGAAAGAGAAAAGCAATTTCGACTGTTGCTCAAATCACTAGCACAAGAGTTGGGCAACTACAGTTGCCAGGTAAGGAACATTCTAGGCCTTGATATTTGCAGGATCTAACTAAGAAATACAGAGATGATCCCAGGGATGTCATTAACATGCTATATTAAGCTTTATCCACAGTTGTTTAGAGTATACAAATCAACCTGAAAAAGAGAAAGTGTCTGGCTAGAAAACAGGTCGTCCAAGTTCTGCATTTTTTTTCTAAAAAAAAGCTCCATTATATTTTTTCTCAGCTTTGCAAGCACTGCTTTTAACAACACATGAGAACTGTAGTAGAATCAAATAATGTTTATCAACATTACCTTTTTACCAAGATCTGTGCTGCAGTGTAACGTGCAACAAATATGCATGTGCAGAAAACATGTAAACCCCACATGCAAGTTTTTTCAGGAAAGTGTACACTGTTTCTGATTAATTTGGTCATGCAACCAAATATTCTTCTGGAATGTAATTTCTTTCCTGATTCTAAGAAAATGGAATTGGAAACAGAATCCTCCAGAGGTTTCAGAACCAAGTGTAGTCACAATGGCATTAAACACTGTTCAAATGAATGAGCCCTTTGGATAGTATGGCCAATTTTATTAGCTGCTGTAACAGGAGATTTAGAGAAGTAGGTCAAAAGAAGGAAAGCTCTTTGTACAAAAACTGTATTGCACTGTGTTGCAACATGTACTAACATTTGTGACAACCTGTGTGTCTTTGTCATTAAAAGCTGGATGTAATATGCTCCATACTAGCCTTTTAAGCACTATTTATGTGTCATACTTCCTAACCTTAATCATTCCAGTCTTCATAATCTGCCTGTCTCTGACTTGACTTTGCCTTAAGAGAGTAAAGATTTTTAAGGGAGATTAATGTACTAGCAAATTAGTAGAGCAGAAGAAACAAAGATTGCAAGGTTTTTAAAAGTAGGTCACTCAAAATGTTATGCAGACATGAAGGAGCTCAACAGTTATCACACAAATATTTCTTCAAATTAAATAATCCTTGAAATAATTCTACTTAATAATAGGATGTTTTCTGAACATCTTGGTGGGGAGTTGTCTTTTTGAGAATAGAAACAAAACAGAATTCTGTCTCCACAAGCCCTGGCTGCTCCAAAGTAAAAGAACTATTGACTGTGGCCCTCAGCCACAAATATACAGTCCTTACCTTATCAATGAGTATAGCTACAAAAAATTGAGAGACCAATTTTTAAAAGGATCCAAAGTGAAAATAAATTGATATATCAATTATACACTGTCCTTCAAAATGTTCTTAGTATGACAAAACTCCATTTTTTCTTCCCCTTATTTTATTGATTTGTACTCTTTACATTTTGTAAGAATATCAATAATTTCTTACAATGTAAAGAAATGTCTTGTTTCAGTAATATGGATCAATATTATTGAAATGATAAGTTTCTGTTTATCTATACCAAAGACTACAAAACACTTGAAATCCACCTGAAGTCACTAGAATAAAACCAACAACAAATAATTTAAGAACATAATGTCAGATAACTTTCTCCTCTCATTAAAAAAAAACTTCTATTTTGAGAGACATTCCTATCCAAATATCTTGAATTACTAAAATTTCAATAATCAATAAGCTACAGAAAGATGAGAGGTAAGGAGATGAGATTATAAGGGAAAGAAAAAAGAAAAGCAAATATTTTTGGAGGGATGAAAGCCAAATAGAGTTTTCCAGGATTAATACATTTTCCTTCTCTCCAAATCTAAAAACAAGGCAAAGAGGAGAGGAATAAAATTATGGATGAAATTTTTGACCTTCATTCTGACAAGGCTTTTAGTGTAGCGATGAAATACAAATTCAGGAATCAGTTTAAAATTAACTTAGAACTCCTCCAGACAGGTCAAATATTTCCCAAGCTTGTGGTATTTGTTGCTGTGGTTGTAAGTTTGCTTTAAAAAGAAAAAAGAAAACTATCAAAACAATGATTGTCTCAGACTGTTTTCTGGCATCAGCTACTACATTTTCCTGGCATCAGTTACAACATTTTCCCCTCCCCCAAGTTAATTTCATTTTAATTCAGAAACATATCAGAACATCCATCTACCTGTCTAATTTTGAAAGAGAGTTCTAGTGACACACAGCATTCATGAAATGACACACACACACACACAAAATGTTTAAAAAATCATAGAAGAGAAAATTTGCCCTTCAAACTATAGGACCTCCTCACCATCACCACCAGCAGCAAACAATATCCTGGCTTTAAAAAGCCTTTGGAAGAGCACTAGTGCAGATCTAAGTTACAGGTACAAACAAGTCCCCCAAAGAAAGGAATGAGTGAGTGTGGTGACACTAAGCAAAACCTAGCAAAACCCAAAGAGCTATACTTTGAGAACTTGTGTTCTTTTCAGTAAATCCAGAAAATTTACCCCCATTTCAATGTAAACATCATTGATTTTTTTTATGTATATAATAACACATTAACCCTTTTCCATCAACATCCCTATCTCCGAACGGAACAACTAAATGGGTAACTGAGCTCCAAATGTCATGTATGCCTGTTTGTGTTTTCTGGCCAATCATTCCTTTGGCAGGTAGATTGTTTATCTATGATGCAAAGCAGAGGTTGCTTTTTAAATAGGCAACTAATAGTTGGAAGTTGCCATTATGTCTCTCTTGATTGTTGGCTATCAGAGATGCTAGAAGGTAAGCACCACCAATCCAGGGCAGGGACTAACAATAGTGTATATGAGAACCAACATGGTGTAATGATTTGAGCATTGGACTGTGACTGTGGAGGCCAAGTTTCAAGTCCAAATTTAGCCATGGAAACCCACTGGGTGATCTTGGGCAAGTCACACTCTCTTATCCTCAAAGGAAGGCAAACACAACCCCCCTCTGAACAAATCTTGCCAAGAAAATCCCATGATGGGTTTACCTTTAAAGTTGCCATAAGTCTGAAATGAAAGCATACAACAACAACAGTGTCTGGATTAAAATTTTGTTAGCATCAGGTAATATGGCCAGTGCCAGAAATTAGGAAAGCCGTAGTCCCAAACATCTAAAAGTTGCCAAGTTTTGAAAGACTAGGACAGTGTTAGACTTGAGTTAGTACTCTTCTTATATTTAACATTTTCCTCTCTTTATTAGAACACTCAAATAAATTGAACTGAATCCCCAGAGTTACAATCCGTATTTTTTATTGGTCTAAATCCAGTTTCTTTTAGAGTAGACCCATTGAATCAATTGCTTAAAGGCAAGTCAACACTTATGTACATTCAGTCAATTCAAGAGCTTCCCTACCTGGGACTAGCAGCCGGATTTCAATCATTGTTTTCAATTTTGGCTGCCTACCAGATGATACCTTACTTGGCCAGAGTGAGCAGAAAGATGCCTTCATATTTACTTTCTCAAGAAGAAGGCTTTTTGAATAAATGATATGATGTGTTTATATCTGTTTGTCTTTTCAGAATTCTGTTCTTCTTTTTACCATCATTATTAGACAAAACATAAGAGATATTTGATACCTTCGCCCTTTTCAACCACAAATTGTGACAAACAGGAATCATGCATAAAAAGTGAGAACAGATGTGAAAGTCCTAACATGTTGCCATAAGGCAGAAATTACTTAAAGGCACACAACAATGACAATAACAACAAGGAGAAACAAAAAAAACAAAACAAAATAAAACAAAATAAACAGCTTTGGGCAACTAGTGGAAGAAAAAGATAGTCAAGTGGCTCTCAGAAATGTACATATAACTTGCCTCCTTTGTTATAAGTCTCCAGTGCTCTCTTCCTTATAGGAAACTATCCAATAAATCAGAATATCTGACCTTGAGGAATACACTTGGAGGTAGATTTATGGTAGGACATAGGCCCTTTTCGCACCTTACCTCTGTCCAGCACGGCTGCATGGGGATCACGCAAGCAGCCTCTTCCATGAGGCTCTCACGTTCCCGCTGCTTTGGCTCCGCAGGGGCTGCCTGCCAACCGGCAGGCAACATGAGGGCTCCGCCTCTTCCTTCTGCAGCACAGCCGGGTATTTTCCCAGGCTGCGCTGGGGGAGGCAGAGCAAGGGCTGCAGCTCTGGAGCTCCGCACATGAAGTAAGTGCGCAAGGGGCCCCGGAGTGATGTGCAATCACGCACCATTTTCGGTTAAAAGCCAAAAATGATATAGTGCACGATCGGCACCTGCCGGCCCTGGCAGCATCGTGTAATTGTGAAGACATTATCTGAAACTCTCCTCACAATCACGCGACACTCCAAATGCCATGTGAAAAGGGCCCTAGACTTACCATTTGGGCCAGGGCATGAGCTGAATTGGCTTGCAAACCAGTTCCCTGGCACTGGGATAAGGGAAGAAAAATTGTTTTACAACTTGACAAGTTGCTGTTAAGGGTGGTATGATTGGAAATTTCATTACCTGTTTGTAGAAATGTGTCTGGAGATCTTTTGCCCAGTAGCAGAAATAATAAAATCATAGGGCTCCATTTAACTCTACAATAATGAGAAACATGGATCACCATGGAAAATGCGTGGTTCCAATGTATGGTGAAAATTTTGAACCTGTTAACTTTAAATGTTTCCCTGAATAATTTCTAGGGGATGTGTTTGGGATTTCTGCAGTGAATAATTTGGTAAAAGGGAGATTCTGGCATAACTTATGAAAAGAGTGGAAAGAAACAGGAAGCCTAAATTCAGCATGGAAAAGAATGTCTACTTGAGAGAGCATGGTAATAAAATACCATGACAGATCAGTTTATCTTCATGGTTTTAGTGATATCATTGCATTATACATTTTAGCCTCAGCCTTTTAAACAAACAAAAAAGTTTGATTTACAATAGAGATACAGCAACAGCTGTCTCAATTATCCTCTAATCAGAGTGAAATAGGAGCTTGTTTCTTAATTACTCTTCTCCATCTCTGGCTTTACCCACTTGTCACTAAAGAAATCTGAGTAGATGCTTCACTAAGCTTTCTTGTATCTGATAGAGACAGGATATATAATATGAGTTCAAGATATAGCCTATGTTTCTTTCTGGACAAGGATATACAACTTTATCTTTGGATTACGGAATGCTGTCTAGCCATAAACAGAGAGAGAGAAAGAAAGAGAGAGAGAGATCAATTTGCTTGCTAAAATAAGGAAATTATTTTTATACAAAATCATTAGCTTCAGTTATATGGAGATATTACTATTCATGTCATCAAAAAGACTGTGCTTTTGTGATTCTATGCAATCAGAGGCTTACAGTGAGGTATATTTTGCATGTGAATCTTTTAAATGATATTTGCAACTGCTAATCACCTTCCAGTTTTCTAATTCTTATGTAGCCATAACAACGTCATCTGTACAGAAGAATTTATCGGCGAGCTTCAGAGAAGCTTGAGATACAAAGAGTCCAAAATGTTTCAAGAAAAGAAAATATGGTAGAGGGAAACAGTTCAGTAAAGAATGAGCATGATCAATGGCCATGTCCATGAAACTGTACTTTAATGATATGTCTCTCTCTCTCCCTGCAGCTACTGGGTACAAGTTCACTTTGGCTTCAGTTGAATTTATCATATAGTTTAACACTTAAATTTCATCTCCAGTTTCTCTTACATAAAGACTGCTATATTGCTTGCACACTTCCTCTTTGAGCCACTTAAGGAGTCTGTGTGCTACAACCAAAGTGATAGATAGATGTCTTGGGTTACATGTCTACAGAGAAGAAAGAAATCACAAATGGGTAACTTAACAGCTTTCTTCTTCACTGCATTTGCAATCTCCCTCTTGAAAGTCATTATGTGCTTACAGCGACAATGGCTACTTCATCTGAACGGATATCCAAACATTTTACTCCTTGCTGGATCTCTGACGTTTTGTACCATTTAGTATAGATGAACTTGAAAGGTTGCCTTGTTTGTAAATTTTATTGGTCTAATAAAAGTATTGCTCAGCTCTGAACAGAATGCTGAATATCTCTTGGGGGAGGGAATGGAACAGAATACCCTAAAAAGGGATATGGCTGTCTGGTCAGGAACATTCCATTCATTAGCATTTTGCCATATATATCACTTGTATAAACTTACTATTTACCAAAGAATTTCACATTGTTCTGGGCCCAGGTAAGGTTTCTCTTACATTCAAATCATGTTTCTCCTTCTCTCAAGAGTAGCTTTAGCTGTATTCTGTGACTAGCTCAGTCCTATGTACACTTATCTAGTGGTAAGTCCCATTTCACTCAGTAGGACTGACCATTCAGTAAATATACATGTATCACATGAGACAAGTTAATCCTAAATTATCAAAAGGATGCTGCTGAAAGTTGCATCCCACACCATGTTGGGATGTAATTATTCACTTAGTTTCTTTCCAAAGGTAGTAACAAGTAATTTCAATAATTATCTTCCTACTACAAGAATGTCTTCAAAAACCACAAAGTTTTTGAAAGGTGTTTGCAATTGGGAGGGTTTTTTGCACAAAATTCACTTGTGGCTGTTTTGTGCAGAAAACAACTTGTTTTGTTCAGGAAACAGCATTTTCTGTGTGGAAAATGGTATTTGAATGAATAAATATGAATTCCTTTGAATTTCTGTCCAGAAAATGCTGTTCTCTATGCAAATCAACCATGTATGGCTTTAATGTGGAATAAATCTCCAATTACAGCATTTTCTGTTCATAAAAAATTCTGTGTAGGAATTAATATGTATATATTGAAATATTATTTTGCAGACAGGAAATACTATTTCCTGTGCAGAAAATGCTGCTTTCTATGTAAAGCTAGCATGTGCACATTTTACATAGCATAAATCCCCAGATACAACATTTTTTGCACAGGAATTACATTTCTGGATTGAAATATCATTTTCCAGGCAGAAAATATTATTTCCTACACACAAAATGCTATTTTTTGCATGAAACGACAACCAATGAATTTTGTGCAGACCAAATCATGAACTGTGAAGATTCTTGTCTAATCCAGGATTTCTCTTGTCAGAGTATCTCAACACTCAAAAAAAATGTTGCCCAGCCATTTTTGGAATATTTTCAAATATTCTTTCCATCCCTGATACCATGTTGTCCCTGGCTATGCCTTCAGAGTGCTTTCTGATATGGGTCTCTGTCACTATTTTTGTGAGCCTCCATGTTGCTAGTGGCTGTTGGATGGAGCATAGCAAAGATTCTCACAATGTAATCAGAGATACATGTCATGAGTATGTCTCAGTGGCCATTTTAGAATAATCCAAAAGGGTAACCTTTCCAAGCTTTGATATTTACCGGTTTCTAAAAAAATAAAGGGAACATACTAATTTCATAATCACAAACAGATATCAAATAGGTGAGAGTGATTGGTCACCAGGTGAATTTGGTGAGTGTGGATTGGCACTTGGGGGTCTCCCTGATCATAATGCAACACTCTAACCACTACACAATATCATTTTATTTTTAGTAGTATTCTGCTAGAATTGTAACATACCTCCTAGCCTTATTATTTGCACTTCAATAATTAGAAAGTTCAAGAACATTCCACAATATTGGAACACCTCAGCCAGTTCTTAGAGATATCGGGAAAGAAGTGAGGAGCAAAGTACTTTTGACTCTTTATTTGTTGCTCATGGATTACTGTCTTTGTTTTCCACTGGATCTCCTCCACACATATAACAGTGTTATACGAGTGATCAAGAAAAAAGGACACACATTACGTTTCTACTGATACAGCCACTTTGTAAGTAAGGTTCAAAAGATATGATAAAAGGCACCATTGTGCTCCTACATACTGTGTGGTGGGTGAGACATTAATTTAAGAGCTCAGTGGCACAACCCAAACCGTTTTTAGCTTTTTGTCCTTACAAGCCACTAAAATAATGGAATATTTAGGACACACTGATGTACTGTGATGGTTTGTTCTTATTCTGTTCCTGCCATCTTCTGAATAGATAGCAAGTTCAGTCTCCATTTTTAAGCAAGCTTACCTGATTCATACCTCCTAACATTGCAGAACGTTCTTAATTAATTTGATTGTTTAAATATTTCTGTCCAGCCCTGTATTGTGAGATCTCAGGATGGCACACAGTTAAAACAATTTAGCAGTTTAATTGCAGATAAAAATAAGGGAGGCCCTCTTCAGGATACCACATGCACATTGGCCTCCTTTAAGGCAGTAGGCACCTCCTCTGACACAGTATGCTATTTTCCACTCCCTGGACCCACCTAATGAATCCATGTCTGCCATATTTTATCACTCAAGATGAGCCAAGCTTACATGTGGTGGGACGGACCTATTCAAGCATCTTGGCCACATCATCAGGCCGCAACAACTGAACCAATCCCAGGAAAACTGACCAGATGGAGCCCTGGACATGTCCTCAGACTCTTGAATAACTGTAGTGTCAAGATCTGAGCAAATAAGAGGTAATTCCTCCTCGAAGTGCCTGGCAAACTTATCACAGCAAGCAATTGAGGGGTCCCACCTGGTTTCCAGAGACTGGTCTCAGAATAATTCTGTCAGGTGTTATGTTGAGTATGCAGTAAAAGAAGTATGGTGTTTATTTTGTTTGTTTTCTTTATTAAACATTTATATCTTGCCCTATATCTAAAGATCTCAGGGCAGTGTACAACAAAATCAATTTCAGGCAAAACCAATAAATAACAATAAAAATAATTTTAAAAGACTAAAAATGTGCCATGTATCATTTAAAATGTGCCATGTGTCATATCCCAGTTAAAACATTTAAAAATAATGCCAACCATAGCAGGTATAACAGTTGGATAAAATCAGTTTGACCTCAAAGGTTTTAATATGAAAGCCATGTTTCAACTAGGTCCTGGAATTACACCAGATTTGATGCCAATCAGACCTCTGGAAGGAAGGTAGTCCATAACTGGGTTGCCACAGCAAATAAGCCCTCCCCCCGTGTCCTCCCATGTTAGACACAGAGAAGGGCCCTTCCAATAGACCTCAGTTCTCAGATAGGCATACAGGTGGACTGATGCTCCCTCAGATATCAAGATTACAAGCAATTTAAGGCTCTGAATGTTATTAACAGCAGCTTGAACTCAATATGATTTTTGCCAACCTCTCTGCTATTTAATAGGCACAACAAAGAGGTTTTTTGCTTATCTGTGGTCTTACTCACTTCATGACCTATGCCACTTGCACTTTAGCTGTCACCCAGCCAGCTTCACTGCCCATTGATCTTCTTTACAGAAGCCAAGGGGGGTTACATGCACCAGATTGGACTCTTTGAAGCAATTATATTGATGGCCTTTTCAATCTCATGATTCTACAATGTCACCAACAACTTAGCCCAATCACCAGCCCTGGCAGTTGGCAAATCCTGCACTGCATTCAGGAATTCTTTGGATTCCATATATCTCTGAGGGCAGACCATCTTAATCAGTCCCCCAACACTACAGAAAAGGCCCACTATTGTGAAACCAAATTTCACAAGAAAACTATCTGATCACAACAGCATTATTGGTAATTGTTTCATTGTGGACTGATCTGGTGTTCAGCAGCAGCCCCAGCAAGCCAGAGGATAGGCTGAGGAGGACAACTTGGATCTTGAAAGGTAGGAAATGATAGGTTTCTAGCATCTGTCCCATCCTTCTCTTAGTTGGCATGCCCAGCCCCTCATGCCATTCCTTCCTCTTCCAGATTACACTGATGGGACAACCCATTCATTTCCCTGCCCTAGGATTCATAAAATTACAGATATAAACAACACAGTAACACAATATGTAAAAAGCAATAGCAGGGTGCCAGAAACAAGTGATAAAGCACAGATGTATTGGGCAGGGAATTGAACACATAAATACAGTGCACTCAGTTTTCACCTGAGTACTTGCTTTCTGAAATCCCTGCCAACTCAGTCAGGATGTCTAGAGGTGCCATCCATAAAAGACTCACAATTCAACATTGTCATTAGATGAAACTGTTGCACCAGCCTTGATTCTCACTCAAGACTGGTATTCACTCTCTGATTTCAGTGGCAACTGTGTGTGACACTTGGGGCACATAAGGTTTTATTCAGCTTGTGCAGTAACAAAACCATCTGCTCTCACAGATCCTCATTTGTAGGTTTAGTGTCACTTGGATGAATGCTACACATGTGTTAAAAATGAAAGACTTCTGTCTCCTTTACTATGTCCCTGTGGTAGTTACTGCTTAGAAATGTGCTTACAATTAGTATTTTCTTCTTTGGATTCTTCTTGCCAGTAGCAAAAGCTCAGTTCTGATCCTTCCTTTATGAGCCATAATGAATAGATTTGGAATTAAGATCATCTCCTCCAGATGGAGTAAACTTTTGCCGTCCAGTTTTCATCCCCATTTCCTGGAAACTGAGCCACACCCAGTTTCTTTCAAGCTGACAGCCAGTTGCTTACGCCTGATTTTCAAAGACACAAGAAAGAGCACCTATGAGGTTTCTATTTCCGCTTAAGGCAGAAAATGGGGATACATGGAACACTATCAAATGGATTCATAAATCAAGCTGAGTTGTAGGACAACTATATAACAAATGACCCATCTTAAACACACATCACTTTTCAAAGCAGGCTAATTTCTGTCTATTTCTTGATAATAGTAGATATATTCAGCCCTTCTTTAAAGGATGTTGGTTCAACATGTAAGGAGGAAAGGAATGCTAGCTTCTTCCCTCTCTCTTGTCAGTTCCATTTTATTCCCAAGTGGAGAACAATGAGCCTGCAGAGAAGTGCAAGAGCTATATATGAGAGCTCTCATCATGACTGCAGATTCACCTGTAGGGAATCCTACTCCATGCATAACTAAGATTCACCTCTTTGTACATGTTGCTCCCCATGTAAGGACAGTAATTGAATTGACAAGGGAGCAGTGTGATGCGTTCCTCCCATATTGAATCAACATGCTTTAATGAATATCTGAATAGGGCTAAGCTTTAAGTGTTCAGTAAATTAAGCAGCTAACCCATCAAGTCCTTTAATGCCAAATGAATCACATGAAGATCAGTTCCCTTTTGTGGTCACCATTCTGTAATTAAGTGCCATCCTATTCATGTCTACTAGAAAGCAATTCACATTGAATCCAGTAGGATATGGAGCTCCACTCTCTTACATCACCTGACCTATTAGAAAGGCCCCAAAGAACAATATGGACACAGGGATGATTCTTGTCCCACAACCATTATCTAAAGGGTATGCTGATAAGAACTGCACCCTGGACCTTAGACAAGAAGTGTTTACTGCATGTGCCTCAACAGTATAACCTGCTGACTAGAGATGGATGACTCAGAGTGTTTGTGATCTGTGATCATTCTATCCTAATCTAATTCTATTATAATCTGTTCTGTCTCATTTCTGTGTACATCTGCAATTACATTTCATTTAGCCTTCCTGAAAATTCATATTTAGATATTCAGTCATAGGATCATAGAGTTGGAAGAAACCCTAAGAACTAGAGTATACTCTGACAGTGCATGGATCAACCACTAAATCCCTTGTATATGTATAATATACATATATACCATACATACCCTATGGAAAGTATATGGAAATTGGGAGGGGTTGCTAACACCCCAGAGGACAGGATCAAATTTCAAAATGACTTTGACAGATTGGAGAGCTGGGCCAAAGCTAACAAAATGAATTTCAATAGAGAGAAATGTAAAGTCCTACTCTTAGGCAGAAAAAATGGAATGTACAAATACAGAATGAGGGATGTATGGCTGGATAGCAGTACATGTGAAAGGGATCTAGGGGTCTTGGTAGATCACAAGCTGAACATGAGTCAGCAGCGTGATGAGACAGCCAAGAAAGCCAACGCGATCCTTGGCTGCATCAATAGGAGTATGGTGTCTAGATCAAGGGAGGTAGTGGTACCACTTTAATCTGCATTGGTTAATTCTCATTTAGAATACGGTGTCCAGTTCTGGGCACCTCAATTCAAGAAGGATATTGGCAAGCTGGAATGTGTCCAGAGGAGGGTGACCAAACTGATGAAGGGCCTGGAAGCCATGCCATATGAGGAACAGCTTAGAGAGCTGCAATGTTTAGTCTGCAGAAGAGAAGGTTAAGAGGGGACATGATTGCCATGTTTAAATATTTGAAGAGATGTCATGTTGAAGAGGGAGCAGGCTTGTTTTCCACCACTCCAGAGACTAGGACAAGGAGCAATGGATTCAAGCTGCAGAAAAGGAGATTACACTTGAACCTCAGGAAGAACTTCCTGAAGGTCAGAGCTGCCCGACAGTGGAATATGCTGCCTCGGAGTGTGGTAGTGTCCCTTCTTTGGAGGTTTTTAAGCAGAGGTTGGATGGCCATCTGTTGGGAGTGTTTTGATGGGTGTTCCTGCATAGCAAGGGGTTGGAGTTGATGGCCCCTGGGGTCTCTTTCAACTCTATGATTCTATGATTCTATACTAAAGTACCTAGTGTAAATATTGTACTATATTATGATGTACATACTATGCATATATAGCTGAAAATAATTTCTCCCAATATGCACATTTCTGAGTGTTGTATGCTATTCCCTCCCTTTTGTATACGTTTTGTTACCTTTTTTAAGCTAAAGCCTTCATTTTTGGCTTCAGAAAATTAAGAGACATGAAAAACTCCAAATGGTAACTATGTTCCATTGGTGAAGATGTGTGCCTTGGTTCACTGACTGAATCAAACTACTCAGGCATCCCTAAAAAGTGACCAGGTCTCCATCTACCTATCTGTTTGTGTTAGGACTATGTGTAGTCATTTAACAACCCTGCCATGTGTTCTTTGAAATGAGGAAGGCTTCCTTATGTGTAAGAATCAATGGCTTTGTGAGATTTTGTAATTACATTAAAACTGCTTCCTATACTGCTCACTTAGGCACATACCAAGGATTGATGAGCCAAATTTGGTTCTGCTGGATTCTTGGCAAGCTGCCACATTACTACCAGTGTTGATCAGAATTCACACCAGTGACTTTTGAACTATTTCTTTCCTACCTTTTTTTTGCTAATTTGGGATGGGGCCTGAACTAAACTATGCCTCCCAGAGGGTTTTTTTTTTTTTTTGGCTGAAAATTAATTTTTCATGCATTTTTTCAACTGTTGGCATATCTAATGGGTTAATGGGGTAACAAGAACTGTGCAGGACCTCACAGACCACTTGTTGTTTGCAGGTCACCTAACACCCACCACTGCTGGACTATGAATTATAAATTGTTTTGAGCAGCTGGATGGCACCCAAAAGCTGTGGGGCAGACGATGGAACCTCAGTTTCTAGCCAAATGTGAGACCATTTGATTTAGGGATCGGAAACTTTGGCTGGTCCAGGGGCTAATCTCATACTCAATCCACTGCAGCTTTAACCCCAACACACATCGTACCCCTCCCCCAAAATGAATGGCAAACCAGAAAAAGTAGTCAGAACAACCAAGAAATACTTAATTCAGTTTGGTTTTTCCAGTTGGTCTCCAAATTGTCTGCTTACCTTTATGAGTTTCAAAACTTTGTCACCAAAATTTAACAATTCAGTGGCCCTTGTTTTGGGGCAGTGTCTGAGAAGTGCATGTTGCCCATTCCTGCTTTAAAATCAATTGATTTTAATATGAACTTTAAAGTGTTTAGCAGTCCCACTGAAAACAACAAGACTTGCAGGTGTCTGATTTTGACTGGCTTGTATTTTTCATAAATCAATCTCCTTTGGTAAGGGCAGAATGAGAAAGATCAGTGGTGGTGGTAGAACAGACTTCATTGCACATTTTTGTTGTGATGCTGTTTGACTAAATCTTAATTTGGGCCTTACATAATGTCAAGAGATTAGATTGCAATAAATCTGGTCAGTGGACTAATTTAATGAGCAGTAGGCCATTTCTTTCAAGGAAACTACAACTGTGAGCTTGTAAAGATATTTTTAGCTTGGGAGTGTGTGTATAAGTTTAAGAGGAGTTTGGGAATATTTATTAACTCATTATTTCCATTTTAGATCTTAAGTCTCCTTTACTATTGCTGTAAGGGACATCTGCTGGAAATATAATTGAAAGAGGTAAAAAAAATAGAAAAACAAGTGAAAATAACAAGTGGTTATTGCTCTACCACATTTGCTCACAGTGGCTAGAATGTGTTACAGATACTAATTGAATTCCCAAAGTTTCTGTTTTTTCAGTACAGTAGAAAAAGTTATTATTTATTTAATCATGAAATAAGAATGGCATAGGTGGGCTACAAAAAGCTTAGAGCAAATAAATAAATTTGAAGAAGAGGAAAATAAGCCAAGAAGTCATCCAATGCTTTTGTTTTTAAAAAAAAAAATCCACAGGAGAAAACCAATTCCAAATTTATTTCCAACATAGGCAATGACATAACATGATATAACTAATGACTTATTAATTGTTTCAATCCATTGAAGATTTCAATCACTTTAAAATGTGCACATCTTATCAGCATAGGTAGCTGAAAGTGTGTACAGTGCTGTCATTTTTTTTCTAAAACAATTGTTGCAGCATCCTGTACAAATCAAGTAGGGAACATTCAGTATACAATAATATGTATCAATTGAAATCCCACTGAGATAGTTCTTGAAAATCACATCTCAGGTATTCCATGGATCATGACAACTGGAAAACTTTAGGAGACTTGTGCTCAGTCTCATGGTTACCTTTCTTTGTCCCTAAACCCAGTCTAAATGGAATTACGGTTTTATATGACACCACAAATTCATAGCAGGCAAAAATAAAGTTTTTTCTGTGAAGTTAGGCCATTTCCACACTAGACTGCTATAGTGCTATTCCACTTTCAACATCCTACGGAATCCTGGGGTTTGCAGTTTAAGGGAGGGGCCTTTGAGGATTCCATAGGATGTTAAAAGTGGAATAATAGCACTGTAACAGTCTAGTGCGGAAATGGTCTTAATTATCTGTTTTAGACTGGGAGACTGTGCAGGGATAACAGTGTTTCGTAAGAAGTTGCTTGTCAGCTTCGAAGCTCATGATCTCAGTTTTAATGAAAGAATAGTAACAGCAACTGAAAGTAACCTACATCTTTTGGTGGTTGGAGGGCAGAATAAATTTATATAGGAGAAACTACAGAAGTAGGCAAGCACCAGGAAGCACCAACACCATCTTTTCCAATTAGACTAAATTTAAGTTCCCAGTCATATTTCATTGTTGTAGGTTCTCAGAACAATGCTCTTATTTTCTTTAAAAGATGTGTGGCACAAAGACATACACAATGGGTTAGGGATTATTGCTTCAGATGAGGTGTGTTGAAAGTGCTTAGCCTGACACTGTTGGCAAGTATCAACCTTGCCTTATAATTATTCCCATCTGTGTCAACTTACAGTATACTTTGCCAATGGAGGTGAGGAAAAGTATAGTGTTTGTGTCTGTGCGTAAAGATATATGTGATGTGACTTTCTATATGCAGCTTCAGATATCTAGAACCAGAGTTCTCTGCTGTATTTTAAATACCAGTGAACTTGGCCAGTGAACAAGGTAAGATCACTGCTCTTTTCCCACTCCTTTTCTAGACTGCAGACAAAAACATCACATTGTTTCTGGTATTCCACATGTTTTCCTCAGCACACTTTTTTTCTTTCTCTCATAAAGTGTCCTTGCGACAATGAAAAACAATCTCTCTGCCCTGATACACCGGTTGCATTTAATGGCAAGAACCTTTTATAAGTATGAGCAGAGAGAATCTTGGTAGCTGGCACTATAACATTTATAGCAAAACTGAATTTTCAGCTGAATGAGAGAACTAAGTACAGTCCTTGTGTTGTGTATGTGAAACACTTGGCTTGCAGAGCTATTTGGAAGTGACTTGAATTATTTCAGGGAACTTAGGGGGAATGCTACCAAGTGTAACTTAAGATCTCAGAAAAAGACTGCTGACACTAGATCCTTGAAGTATAAATTTACTTGGTTTATAGGCATATGACATCACTTCTGAGGGCCTTGTGTAAGCCTTGTAGAATTGCACATATACTTCAGCCAAAACGTACTAAGTCACCACCGTTAAAACACTTACTGATGTTATTCAAATACGAAGAACTCCCATGACTTTGGCTAGGTCTAGTATCCACCTCAGGAAGTTTGAGTACTGTGCCCCCTTCAGATGGTATCAGTATCAGTATCTCCACATGCATACCTGGTGGGAGGAGCGTCGTATTGCAGTGGCTTACTTTGCCCAAGACCTACATAGCAATAAACTGTCTGAACTGAACTTTCAAGTGTGCAATCTGTACAAAATATTCATAGGAATATCTACACAACTGGATACCCAGATTTCCACAGGGACAAAACAGTATGCATGTTACAAACTACAGAGTATATCACCATGCTGGCTGACTCTCTCATCTCTGTGTGTACTGAGTACATTATATCAACTAAAAAAAGGCATAGAAATAAAGGTATAATCCTAAATAGTCCCATTCAAATCCCTTGGTTTGTGCTGGAAGCTTTTCTTATGGTCCAAATAATAAAACTCCAAGAATTGTGTGTTTTCTTCATGAGAACATTTTCAGTAGTCTTACTGCAGTCAACAACTTAAACCTTATTCTAGGGAAAAGCCCAGCTTCATATATAATTTATTTTATTTAAAATATTCCTATCTCTTCCCTCTCCCTCCACCAGCAAAAACACACTCCAAGGACAAAACTGAAACCCAACAAGACAAAGATGACACCATGTGAAAATCTAATGTCAAGAGCTGTGCATTTCCGTGTTGATGAGGTGGCTCCTATCGTGTTACAAATTGGGGTGTACTTAGAATTTCGTCAAGGAATTGGTGATAGCGATGATGGTGATGATCATGAGGCCTTATATCACCTATACCAGTAGTTCTCAACCTTTTCTTTTCCAGGAACCCCCTTTAAATATCTTTCGTTGCCACAGACCCCCAACACTTAACTCAAGATTTAAAACCTAAAAGTGCATCAATTATTTATTTAAAATTTCTCATCAAGGGTCTTCAAATTAAGAGAAAAGGGAGAAATAAGTAAATGTACACTTCCATGACAGGTGATGGAGAGGAAGGGAAGACTTTTCTTCTGCATCTTCCCACCAGTTTAATGGTGGAGTGGATTGAACAGCCACATGCAGGCCCAGCCAGCCAGCCAGCCAGCCAGCATTTGCGCTCCTCTTTCTCTTTCTCTACCTTCTTTTCCGGCAATGCAGTCTATCAGAAATGTTCAAGCACTCCTCCTTTTTATTCTTTTTTTGCCTTCTTCTTCAGGAGGAGGAGAGGAGACTAAGGCCCTTTTCACATGGCGTTTTTAAAATGCATTAGGCATGCTCCCTCCCCCCTTGAGGAGCCGCTGTACCACATGATGTTCCAGCCAAACAGATGCTATCCCAGCTGCAGGCTGTGCTGATCCAGCTTTTTTTCATTTTTGGCTGAAAGGCGAAAATAACCTCCCTTTCCCGCATCATGCGGAGCTGCCTTCTGGTGTGCTTCCAGGAACGACCCAGGAGTGGGCGGGGTGTGGGCAGTCCCTGCTACCTGTCCCTCATGCAGCAACTCCCAGGGGAAGCTCCACCCAACAGCAGGCCAGCTGCTGCCCCCATCGCGGCAGCAAACACTGCAGGATACATCACCGAGGCAGTCCACCCCAGGGCTGATGTCGCTGCCCACACTCATGATGACAGCAGCCCCCAGGGTCTGGTCAACTTACCATTTTTTAAAAAAAAAATCAGTGCTATCGTTAGCACGTTAGCACTGTAGCACTGAGCAGCGTGCCCTCGGGGCTGACAGCCAGCCTAGTTCTCACAGTGGAATCAGCGAGGAGCTCCCAAAGAGAAAACCTCGCCCCCCACCAATCCCTATGACCGTCACCCAAAGAGCCAAACACATCCAACCTTGCTAAACATGCTGGACACTTTGGAGAGCCCAGCCAACATGCCCAACACATATGTCCCCAACGAGAAATGCAGTTATCCACACGTCAGCAGGAAGAATGGACTGCACACACACAGGGTGGGTGACACCTGGCTGGGAAGCACAACGTGTGAAAGGCACCCCGGGGACTTAGCAGTCCACAGGTTGGAAGGAATGCCATACTGTGTGCAATGCAGCAGCTGAAAAGGCCACTGCGAGCCTGGACAGGACCCACACAACTGTACTGTACAGGCCAAGGACTGTAGTGCCACCACTTCATTCTGCCATGAGGAGACCTCACCTGGACTATTGTGTGCAGTTCCGGGCACCACAAAGCAATAACAATAGTGAACACACCAGAATGTGTCTAGACCTGGGAGACCAAAAGGATGAAAGGCCCGGAAAACCATGGAACCCTTGAAGGAAAGCCTCAGGAAGCTGGGGACGTCTAGCTTAATGGAAATCAGGTTGACAGCAGACAGGAGAGCCATGCTGTCAGATTTGAGGGGACATCGTGGTGAACATGGAGCTAACCCTTTTCCTGCTGCTGCAGAGGCCTGGACATGGCATAATAGGGCCAAATGTCAGGCAAACAGATTGCACCCAAAGATCAGGGAGAATCCCTGGAGGGCACACCCTTCTGACAGTGCAATGTGCTGCCTCCCAATGTGGTGGGCTCACCTCCCTTCCTGAGAGGTGTGCAAACAGAGGCTGGATGGCCCTCCATAACGAGTCTTCCTGCATGGCAGGGGTTGTACTCCATGGCCATTGTGGACCCTCCCAGCTCCAGGATGCTAAATCCTATGACTCCATGATTTCAGCCCACCGTACCCAGCCCACCAGACAGCAGCAGATTGGTGGAATCTTCCCCGTTGGTTGAGACAGCGGTAGTGATGGAACTGGCTGCTTGGGTGAAGATGGTGGTGGCTTCCACCAAGGTGGCTCCCCTCACTTGCCGCCGCTGCCATGCCCTCCAGGCCTGGACAGCAGTGATGTTGTTCATGTAGAGCTGCATGGCCTGTGTCCCAAGGATCTCCATCTGCTCAGGCTCCATCGTGGGTCATGGGAGTGGTGGAGTCAGCTACACATGGAACTGGGTCACAGCTGCAATCTGTCCTATCAGTCCCCACCTTTTCTGGTGCAGCCTGTTACGGGGGGGGCTCCTGCTACTGGCCTGCCCTTGAGGCTGACGCGAGTGCCTGTTGGCAGGATCTATCATGCTAATGTTAGCACTATAGCTGGGAAAATAAAATCATCATCATCATCATCATCATCATCATCATCATCACCGACCAATCGGGGCGGTAGGGCGGGGACAGGGTGGAACCTGGGCGTGGCCCAGGATGCCAAGGTGCAGAAAAGGGACTGGGCATGAGCCGGTGCTATCTCGCAAATGCCCTGGTGCGTGCGGAATGCAATAGGCTCCATACTGGGCCTATTGCAATATTGGTAATACCGTGATGGCAGAGGGGAAAAGGCAAAAAAGGGAAGTTGAAGCAGTCCCTCCATTAAAGACCCCAAGCACACCTTCTCAATTCCATTTGTAATTGTGTGTGCTTTCATTTAAATCAAGTGGCAGCTTATTTTGCCAACAGTGATAATGTCACTCCAATTTCCAGTGTCTTGCATTCACCACTCTTCTCATTTGGCCCCACTCTGAGTGGGATCCTCAGTGAAGCATAGCAGCCAACTCTGAAAAAGGAAAGCTGGGAGGAGTGGGGCCAAATGAGAAGATTGGGTACTGCTGCGCGGGTTGCTTTAACCCCTCTTTTTTTCCTTCAACCCCCATTTTATTAGATTTTTGTTTTGTTTTATTTTTGTTTGTTTGTTTATTTTTTGCCTTTTCCCCTCTCTCCCTCCTTTGCCTGTCTCAGTTTCCTCTCCTCCTGGTGAAGAAGGCAAAAAAGGGGGGCTGTTCGAGCATTTCTGATAGTACACAGGACTGTTATCCACTAGAAAGGAGGGGAAGGAGAAAGAGATGCTGCCTTTTTCTTGAACATTGAATCTGTTTGTTGTATTCTAGAATAATGTATCTGGTTTCAGTAATTTTGACATATTTATGTTTTCAGGATAGTACTTGAACTTGTACCATACACGTCCACACCCACACATTCCTTTTTTTCCATTTGTGTGGAAATTTTGAAAGAAGAAGAGTAAGCAATGTCTTGGGTTCTATATTGTGACATATTGGTTGCTCCTTCTGGTCCTTATAAAGAAAATGTCTAACTGTGGGATGGGAGAAAATATACCACACTTTTCACTTTTTGGTGATAATTTTCCACTTGTTTTATCATTGAACAAGAAATGGAATACTGAAAACATTATATATCTCACTTTTAAGAGGAGGAGAATATTTTATTTCGATTCATGTTTGATAAGAATTTACAAAAAAAATTGGCTGAAAAGCAGCTTTTTAATGGGAATAGGAGAGAAAGTGAAACTGACAGATTCATCCATATCTAGATACCAACATTTGTAAAGAAACAAATGCACAAATGTCTCTCTAACTGTTCTACAATCTAGCTCTTTTGCCATCACAAAATAAAAAAAGAAGAGAGAACCAGGTAATCCAGTGTTACCCTGTTTTCTGGGGGTCCCAGGAGGGACACCAAATTGCTATCAAAATTATAGAAGTTGGGGAAATTAGTTCAGAGCACAAGCTGGCAAAACGAGAGGCAGGGTAACTCAGCAGGATCTTGCAACCCAGTGTCTACGGGGTCAGGCCAAGTCAAGAAGCAAACTGGTTGGAAAATAATGAATGATCTTTATTAAATACAGGCACACAATGTATGCAACACAAACACACAGATAACTAAGGAAAATAAAGGTGTGAGTAAGATAGCGGGATTTTCAGAGGGATAGTTGGTTCAGGTGATACGAAACCCCTCCTGAAGTCCAGGAGAAAATGGAGAACGAAGCTGGGGTGCGATGTAGCTCAGCACGTGGAGCTGAGGGGAAGCTCGCCAAGCAAAGTGGCAGCAAGGCGGTCTGGAACTCGGGAGCGATCCAAGGAAGCGCTCAAAGTCAGGGGTTTTTATAAGGAGAATTGTGACCACAGGCTAGGTCAGACTTTGGGAAAACAATAGATTTTGGGTTGGAGACAAAGCCTCCAAAAGGTCAGAATTTGAATGATTGAATTAGAGTCGAATTTATCAATAGAGTAGCCGGTATGCAGACGCGGAGTTCTTGAGCGTTGTATAGCTCAATCATCAAGCTGCCAGCGCGAGGCAGCGGATCTTTTGAGAGTTGCTCGCATACCTAATGGAGGTACTTGCCTCAAGGTCTCCTAAAGTGGCGAGTCGGCTGTTTCTGGCCTGCCTGTATTGTCTAGGAATATTACGGTGATAATCGGCCGAGCCTGTATGCGTGCTTGTCCGGGGGCCTCGCAAGCACGTGGAAGGGATATGTGAAGCCGAATTAGTGATATCAATATATATTTTTTATATCCCCAAAGCTCGGGCTAGCCAGGGCAGTAACACCAGACTGAACAGCCTTCTGTGTCTATGGGTCACAAAATTATCGTTTGGATCCCAAGTTGACAATGTTTGAGATAGTATAATGCCTAGAAGTGATGACAATAGAGTTAGATGTCATTTTGTTGATCTAAGTACAGCTGCTTTGCTACAATTGACAACCTACACACAATTAAGAGGAGAGCTTGGAAAAGTTACTTTTTTGGAGTCAAACCCACTGAATACCCCAGCTGGGTCCTGAGTAGAAGTAGGCATTATTGTGGGATACAATAGGGTTACTTCTGAGTAAATATGCTGGGCAGTATTTGTTGCATGTGTCTTTTCCTGTTATTCTTTTTCTCCATTATTGCTTCCATCTTTTTCTGCCATTACTGATGATGCTACTATTATCTCTTCTGATTATCTTAGCACATCATCATGTTTACAAGATATTTACAAAGAAGTGATGACTGCTGTTCATTTGAACATCCACTAAAGTGTTACTGCCCTGGCTAGTCCGAGCTTTGGGGATATTAAAAGATATCCTTTTGATATCATAATTTGGCTTCACTTCTCTATTCCCCACCACGTGCTCGCGAGGCCACCGGACAAGCACGTAAACAAGCTCGGCTGCTAATAGGCATAAGATTCAAACTACAATACAGGCAGGTCAGAAATAGCTGACTCACTGCTTTACGAGACCTCCAGGCAAGTACTCTAATTAGGTATGCACGCAACTTACAAAGGAGCCTCTGCCCCGCGCTGGCAGCTTGATGGGTTAACTATACAATACCCAAGTACTCTGTGTTCGCATACTGGCTACTCTATTGAGAACCGCTACGATAACTCAGTCATTCAGATTCTGACCTTTCGGAGGCTTTGTCTCCAACTCCAAATCTATTGTTTTCCCCCAAGAACGGCATAGCCTGCAGTCACAATTCTCCTTATAAAAACCCTTGATTCCAAGACCTTCGTCGGATCGCTCCCGAGTTTCATCCCGCCTTGCTGCCGCTTTGCTTGGCGAGCCTCCCCTCAGCTCCACGTGCTGAGCTACATCGCACCCCAGCTTCGCTCTCTATTTTTCCTGGGCTTCAGGACAGGTGAAGTATCACCCAAACCAGCAATCCCTCTAAAAATCCCTCTATACCACTCCAACCTTTATTTTCTTTAGTTATCTTGTATGAATGTGTCACATACACTGTTTTGCTTGTGTTTAATAAAACATCATTTATTGTTTCAACTTTTGTGTGCTCCTTGACTCGACCCGACCCCATAGACATAGGGTTCAAGATCTTGCTACGTTACCCTGCCTCTCGTAATGCTAAGCAGTGCTCTGAGCTAATTTTCCCCAACTTTAGTTGAGCACATTTTGGTGTCCCTCCTGGGACCCCCAGTACACAGGGTAACAAAAGTCTTAACTCAAGGATGTGGGTCACTTCTGTTCCAGATCTGTTTGGTAATACTGTGGTATAATTGTAGACATTGCTCCTCTAAAGCTATTACATTGCTAATAGCAGATGATTTTCTTTAAAAAGCTTTCTTCCCAAGAACCCATTGAGATTTGTTTCTGTAATGGGCAACCACATCTGCAGATGTACTATAAAAGTTACACTACTTTGCTAGGAAATGATGCCTGTATTTTCAGGATATTGCTGCAGAGACTCAAACTTATTTGCATGAAAACAAAAGCAAAGTCTTCCTCAAGTCAACCTGAAATTTCATTACCAGAGCCAACAGCTGTTGAGTTAAACAGAACCACTGTAGTGTTCCACAGATGAGTACTGCAGAAATCTCAGACCGTCAACATTTATAAAATGCATAATGGAGTTCATGACTCAAGCACAGCTGTGGGTCTGGTAGATTTCATATTTGCTCTGACAACCAGAATAAACCATTTCTCTCCTTTTCTTCTCAAGGTGGTTGTGCATTCCCAGGTTCAGCTTCCAAGTTTAATTGGCTCACTTGATCCACCAACACTGAGATAGACAGTGTGGGGTCAAATTAATTTGGCATACTTCAAGTGGAGAAAAGCAGCTGGGTGGGGTTCATAAGCAGACACCTCAAATGCAGACAAAATCCTCTTTATCTGAGTGAGCCTTTGGCAACTGACTAGCCAAAGGGGTGTTTAATTTATGGGTTCTCTCTCTCTCTCTCTCTCTCTCTCTTTCCAAATACCCTTTCAACTTATGGCAACACCATGAATTTCACAGAGTTTACTTACACAAAGGTGGCTTGCTATTGTTTTCCTCTGAAACATAACGTAGGCCATTTCCGCACTAGTCTGTTATAGCATGATGATTCCACTTTCAACATCCTCTGGAATCCTGGGGTTTCCCCTCCCAAAACTGCAAACCCCAGGATTCCAGAGGATGTTGAAAGTGGAATCATCGCACTATAACAGGCTAGTGCGGAAATGGCCTTAGAGTGGCTAGTGTTCTTTGGCAGTCCCAAGTACTAACCAGACCTGACCCTGCTTACTTTCCAATATCAAACGGAATCTGCTGCCTCCAAGGTATTTAGGCCCTGCTAATGTGTCTTTCTAATGTGTCTAATGGGCTCTTATGCCAGCATAGCTCACTTTTGTGGAGCAGCAGGCGGTAGCAACAGAAAGTCCCTCTACCATGACAGTGCCTGCAGCCTCTTTTTCTTGGCTGTTGTACTATTTCATGCAGAAAGCATGTGTGGGCTGGCTAGCAATTCTAATAAAAAACTAAAGACTGTAATGGTTAAGGAAACAAACTATGGCTTTGTTCTAAGAACTCCATTAAACACAGAAACACTCTCTATGGTTGCTAACATGAAACCAAGCTGGCATCACTTTTAACAGAGGTGAGAGAATAAGGTGACAAGAAAGGAAGATATGGAAAGATCTTGAGAAGTATCAGTTTATATCTCAGAAGAGAAAAAACAGTATCTGGAAATAATGAGAGCTTCCACTTCTTTTTGTTTTGATTTTACCTGCATATTCCCAGGTCAGTATCCAAACTCTTTCTTTATCTAGCCCAGGTTTCCTGAATTCTCCCGTCCCTTTTTTCCTTTCTCATCCCTCTCCCACTGATCATCTGTCACATCTAGACTCATGCAAAGTTTCAGAAATTGATTTTCACCCATTTCTACTGAACCTTCTTTATCATTATTCAGGAATAATATTTAAAGTGCTATGGTGCTTTAGCAATATTAGTCTCATTAAATGTTTGATCATTAAGTTTTGGTGCAAACATTCCTCTTTCCCTCATTTGATCTCTGTTGATCCTGTGTCCTGAAAACAATAGCTGCATTTACCATCAATGGCCATCATAGCTAGCTCTGAAAAAATATAAACAGACCAGTGGTGTATCTAGGCTCAACAGTGCCTAGGACAAGCATGGAAGTTGCACCCCTAGGTGGTGCTGCTGCCACCACCATCCCCGCACTAGGCTAGGAAGGACAAGGAAACAGTGGTGGGTAGGGACAGGGGCCAACAGCAGATGGGGGCAGGCAAGAGGGCTCCTGCTACTACTGCTACCAGACCTGCACCAGGCCAGGAAGAACCCTGGGGGGGGGGGCAGGCCCAGGTGGGAGAGTGGGGGGGTTTGGCTTTTTTTGTGCCCCCCTGGCATTGGCGCCAAGAACACGTGCCCCAATTCCCCCATCCTAGAAATGCTGCTGAAACAGACATACAATCAGAGCTGCATTTCATTTTGGAAAATACTTGGTTAATTTAAACTGACCTGGGAAGAAGGAATAAAAAATTCTTGACAATGGCAAGGGTTCTCAGGAAATACTTTGAGATGAGGAAAATGTTATTTGACTCACCAAAATAAAATTGGTTTGTACAGGAACAAAACCTTGGACTTTCAGAGATTGTTGTTTGAGTGGAATCTTAGAGAGATGAGAATACATGGGTAAGAGATTAGGACACTTTGGTCCTTTTCGCACAGCATTTGCCATGTGAAAGGATGCCTGGAGCGTCACGTGATTGTGAGGAGGGATCTGCATGGTACACCCACAATCGCGCAACGCTCCAGGGTAGGGCAGGTGCCACTTGTGCACTTTTTCATTTTCAGCTTGAGCTGAAAATGGTGTGCGATCGTGCATTGCTCCAGGGCTCCACGAGCACTTGCCATGCATGCAGAGCCTCCGGAGCCGCTGCAGTCGCACTTCCTGCCCCAGTGCAGCCTGGGAAACTCCCAGGCTGTGCTGTGGAAGGAAGAGGCAGGGCTCTCGCGCTGCCTGCTCGGGAGCAGGCAGTTCATGTGGAGCTGAAGGAACCGGGACACGAGAGGCTCTTGCTGGAGGCTGCTTGCGCGATCCCCGCACCCCAGCTCTGTGAAAAGGTGCGTTGCGGAAAGGGCCCTAGTTTTAGTCATACTCTCTTTAATCAATTCATCTCTAGTCTTATCCATTCTGAGACATGCATTCTGACCTTAAATCCACTTTCTTCAAAGTTATTACTCTTGACCTTGGTGGACCATAATTCTAAGTAAGTGTGCTTTATATGCAAAGCAGATTTTCCTTTTTTTAAAAAAAATCCTTAGCAAGGAATCTGTGCTTTAAAAAGGTGTTTTTTTTTTGTCTGTTTGTTTTTCGTTTTCAATCTGAAGAGGTAAAGTACTGTTGTTGTTGATGTTGCTTTAAAAATATGTGACCTGTGATTAGAATTGAAGAAAATGACATGAAATAATGCACTCTGTTTTTGACAGACTATCTTTCTGAGTTCCAGAATGTTTCAAGCCAGTGATTAATTTTGTTTTTTACTTTAAAATATAGGAAATTATGTTTACGAGGACAAATTAGAAGCACAGTGTTTTGCCCCAAGTGTGTACAGACCCAAACGTTTGATTTTGGCAAGAGCTTTTCTTTGAGGGAAAACTTAAAATTCTGACTTAATTGTTTAGTCAGAGACTTAGGGAATATACATAAAAACGGCCAGAAGATCTTGCATCATAATATTTTAGGCCATTTCCGCACTAGACTGTTAAAGTGCTATATATTGGGAGAGAAGGAAATGTCTTTAATAAACATTGATCAGATTATGAATAACTAAGGCCATTTCTGCACTAGACTATTATAGTGCTATTATTCGACTTTCAACATCCTCAAAGGCCCCTCCCTAAACTGAAAATCCCAGGATTCCATAAGATGTTGAAAGTGGAATAATAGCACTATAACAATGTAGTGCAGAAATGGCCTAAAATAAGGCATATTTGATTGGCTTTCCTGGGATTCAGTTGCCCGTAGTAAATGCAATCAAAATGGACCTGGAAATGTATTTTTACACAGCAAATACTAAGATACAAAAGTTAATCATGTGCTTTTAGAGTTGCAATAACAAAAATATTATTTATCCTTTATTTAGAACTTTATGGAATCCCTTCATCAGATATCACACTGTGAGCATATAGCCATCTCATATAACTCTATAAGCATAACGATTTTATTAAATGTGGATGTATTGGTGAAGTGGGTACTTCAAATATACATATTTCATATGTTATATATCTTTTATGTTTATTAAATTCTGTGAATGTATAAACTGGATGAGAGTTCTCACTGCTGTTTTCCTTCATTTCAAAGAATGTGTCCTTTCTACACTGGTAGCCATAACTTTATCTTAGGCCTAGGACCAGGCAATTTGAAGCCCTCCAAACATTCTTGGCCTGCATTTCCAGTCAGCCCTACCTAACATAGGCAAGGGTGAGGGATGATGGAAGTTGCAATCCAACCAGATGCAAAAGACCACACATTTGTCATTACTGTATTAGAAAGTGACAAAATGCCAGAGTATCCCCTCAGAACTGGAAATTTAGAAGTGTATTATTGAAGCCACTTTACTGCCACTGCACAGGCTCCAGGCAAATACCTTCTAATGCTTTAGCATCAATTAGCATTTACATATAAGTGCTTTCTACTTCATTGGTCACTCTGAAAAGTTAACAAGACAGCATGAGCGAGAACTAGGTCCAAAATTCTAAGGAAACTACTTTGTTAGTCAATATTCCTTTTTTAAAAAAAATCTGAATCTTTCATAGACCAAACAATGGTTTCTGTGAACAAAAAAATGGGTAAAAGTATTAATGAAGTAGTTTCAAGGGGACCCATAGAACAATTTTGAGTGAATATCATTGAATTTTATTTTGGAGTAGGGAAAAAACCCTGCTCAAATAGTGAGCTCAGGGAAAATGTAACACAATGTTCACATTGTACTTTGGCCACATAAGACCTGAAAGTGTGTCTTGTCAGGAGAGAAGAATTGTTCCTCCTGCTTGGGGAAGCTCACACAGGGGCTTAGGTGGTGTTCAACTGTGATATCTCAGGAAGTATGTTGACCATTTCACATCCAATTACGCTTCCTGGCAACCCTCCCATCCTCTCCCTGCTGTTTTTTGGGAGGTTTATCTGCCTCTGAAATTAACTTTCTCAATCCTTACCATAGGCATTTGTTTGGAAATAACAATTTCTCTGTCATCACAGAATGAGTCTTGAAAATGTCCCACCTATAGGAGTTGCTTTGTGTCATTGTTTCAGTAGGAAGTTGTCGCTGAGCTGATTTAACCAAAGCCACAGGATTTTCCTGACATAAAGGAGGTGGCTTGTGATGGGTATCAGCTCTCATTTGCCGCCAGGATCCCCAATCTCTTCCCCTTTGCTTATCTTTCTCCAAGGACATAATAAAATTGGTTGGAAGAAGTTAGTAGTTGCTTAAGAGTGCCAGCTTGATGCATATAGACTTCTTCTCTGAGCTTTGATGAGGTTAGATTACATACTCCACACTTCATAGCAGGGGAAAACAGCCTTGCAACAGAGACTGAAAAAGTTACTCTTTTGGACTACATTTCCCACCGTCTGGGACACTAGCAAGTGTATCCTAAAAGTAATGTTTCCAAGTTCTGCCTTGCAAAAACTTAAGATCTTTGTTGCATCACATTTCTTGTTAGATCCAGAATTTTATCCCAGTTTTGCATATTCAGTCTATAGCAATAGCAAAAGCAGTTACATTTCTATACCGCTTATCAGTGCTAAGCACTCCCTAAGCAGTTTAAAATGTGTTAGTTAATTGCCTCCAACAAGCTGAGTACTCATTTTACTGACCTGCAGAAAGATGGAAGGCTGAGTTAACCTGGAGTCCAGCAGGATCAAACACACAACGTTGTGGCTGCAGTACCAACATTTAACCACTGCACCACCAGGCAGTCTACTATATACCTCTTGTCATTGACAGGTACTTGAACACAGATGGAAGCAAACCTCTGGGGAAATAGCAGCTCATCTGCATTCTTTTCCCCCAACATCCTTTTCTGAAGTTCTGTGATCAAAACGGCAGCCATGTTTGGAAATACAAAAAGCTTTTGAACCAGCAGATGAGGAGGTGAATTTCTGGGAGAGTAGATGTCTGCATGGTGTTTTTTTTTTCCCCATCAGCCTTTTCTGAAGTCACTGTGAGCATAAAAGCAAGACTGGGAGAAGCAGAAAGCTTTTGAGCAAATGATGTGTGCACTTGCATTTCCATTCATTCATATTCCATATGAATATTATAGAGGGGAAAGGAAGAAAAAAAAAACTGCAGTGATGGTGGAAAGAGGAACTGTAGTTGTCTGCTATAATATATGTGCAATGTTTGTGTCCATGTGAAAGGTTGTTTTTTTTTTCTCTCAGAATGTCTTCAAAGAGAGGATAAGACATCTGTCTCTTGAGGATGCTCTAGGTTGACTTCCTGCACTGATCAAGGGGTTGGGATCAATTGCCTATGGGGTCCCTTCCATTCTAAGATAGAACCTAAGAATCCCGTGTAGTCCCAAGCATACACAGCCAAAATACCACGGGGAGGGGATTGGTCAAACATGCTTCCAAAAACACTGAGTGAACACAACTGACCAATTCAGGTCATTGCCACCTCTCCCAGCCTGTTTTAGGCCTAGTTGCCTAGATCTTCTTTAGAGTATTAAGTTACCTTAGCCATTCACAGTCTTGTAATGTAAATCTTCATTAATTTCATTCCCACACATAGACATTAATTAATAATTTTGCTTTTTTCCCCTGCCGTGAGAAATTCCTCAAACACTGCAGTTCTCCAGGACTACTTGTGGTTCAGGACTTATGTTCCTCTTATGCAGAAAAGTCTCAAATTGCAAAGTTTCTCTTAATGGGGGAATACTCTTCGTTGGATTTTTCCTTTTTCATCTACTGATAAAATATTTTCAAATATTCTTTCCATTCCTTATGTTTAGCTCCACAAAAGAAGATGATGCACAAACGTTTTGCACAAATTGCACAAGACCAGATAGAGAAAACATTCTTGATCTCTATCTCTGTCTCTTCTTTCTTTCATACAAAGGTGGATTTTCATGAGAGATTAAGATTTCTCAACAACCCATCTCACCAAGTCGAGACAAAGTTTCTTGATCCTAAGTGAGACATTGGTAAGAATGTCTTCATACCCATTATAGACAGTTAGTGTAGAATAATAATTCAGTATGGTGTCTCTGTTATCATCCCAGTCACAAACTCTCTAACTATCATTTCTTAGTCTGACATCTCAGAGTGTAGGAAAGATAACCCAAGACTATTATGCAGACCAAAGTAGGATACCTGGTGTGTACCTCTGAACACTTGAAATATGGTATACAAAAGTCACCAGCACCATGTTATTAATCTCCCATTCAGCTGGGCATATTCTGAAATGTAAGTATAGATTGTTTATTTTAAAATATTCCCAGAAAGGAACTGCTAAAAAGAAATGTAAGCTACCTCATTGAAAGGGATGAATAAAGAACCTCTATATTTGGATCAGAGTATTCTTGCCTGGCTTTAGTCTACTTAATTTTGATCCAGCTTTCAAAACCTCAGTTCCCTACTGCAGCTTTCATATTGTTCATCCTTCATATTATTTCTTGGTGAGGGCATCATGCCAAGCAAACAGAGTAGCACACTGTTTGAATCCTTGGCAATGGCCAAGCAAAAATCTCCATCAGGGGTTGGATACAGATCCCAGGAAAAAGGTTAATTCACCAGTATATGAGGTGATAATTTATAACACATCAGCAGGAATGAATTATCAAGATGAAATCATATAGGAGGAAAAGAGAGAAGAAAATACAAAACTGCAAATTTTATCATGGCTCCAAGTCAACTACACATGGCAATAAAATAAGTATATAATTTGGAATCTTGTACAAATGGAAAGGAGAGGAAGAAATGGGTTAAGGTCAGTTTTGATGCAACTTTATTGTGGTTTTATGAGAAAAACCTTCTACCATGCAATAAGAATCACCACTGATGACTGTGGAAGCAAGTTGAGACATGTGATAATGTTAGAAGCATAGTGAAACAGTAGTAAATGACAGGTTTGTGATTGCTTCCAGTTTCATCTTTCTGATATTTTACCCAACATTCCCAGAGCTTCTGAGTTATCCATTGATGGTATGATCAATGTGGCTATAGTAAAATCTTGGGTGAAGAGAGAAGCAGTCACAACGCTGCTAGCCTCCTGTGTCTTGGACCCCACATTCATTCCACCTTTTTGCCTCTGTCATTTACTTGGACCTCAACCTGAGATCAGTTTTGGCAAAGAAACAGCCATGATTAGGGTGCTTTCAACAGTTTTCCATGGTGAAAAAGAACATGTCTAAAATAATTACAATACTGCATCTGCTTGCACACTACATGATCAAGAAGGCAGAATTTCCAACATCTTAGCCTGATGCCCCATAAACTGTGCCTTCCTTAGTAAAATGACTAGTTAAAGTATTTCTAGAACAAGGCATGGTTTGATTGCAAGGCATTAGTTGTATTATGCCAGATGCAGCGATCTTCTCTCTTAAACCCAGCGAACTCTCTATATCACTGCCAGGAAATATTATGTCAGTAAAATGTCTAATAGAGCTTAGCTGCTCTTTGGATCATTGAATTCTAATCTTAGCATGGAAGGGCCTTGAGAGGAACTTATTTGGAAGAATTTTAGACAGGAAAAACATTAAAGCGATCTTTATTCCCTAAAAGATAATGTGCAGGCACTGGTAATGACTCCTCTTGAATCAGCTCCGGATTAATCATTCCCCTTTCTGCGTTGCCATATCCTTTCTTTGGAAAAAGGTCTGCGGCACATCCTGCTCACTCAGCAGCCTTCTTGCTCTACTCAAGTAATCATCCAAACAATGCCGGAACATGAGCTTACCTCCTTGTGTTCTTTTTAGTTCCCATAATTCCTTCCTGGTTGTTGCTAGCCTTTCCTCCACACTTCCTCTTACTTGATCCTGCCTGGCGACTTTCCTCCATGCCACAGATTCCTTCACTTCATCTGGAACAAAGACCACCCCCTATTTATTTTAAAAGTGTTGCATGTATTGATAACACTGTATTGCTGAGAACAAGCCAAAAAAGACCCCTATAGTCTGCTAAAATCTGGCATACATAAACAATAACTTAGTGTACTGAAGAAAAACCATCAGTGTTTATATATTCAGCATTAACTCTCTTGACTGATTCTTTTTCCAACATTTTTGAGGACAAAAATATATTCAGGCTAATGGCACTTATTTAACACCTCTCATTCAAGCTGCTGAAGTTACATACAATGGGTGAAAAGCAGTTAAAACACTGACCAGAACAATTAAAATATAAAGCGCCTATTTAAAAATAGTTCTAAAAGCAAAGACAATTTAAAAACACGCACACACAGTTGAAACAGTTTAATCCTCTGTTTGGACAGACATAGAGCTAAATAGTTGATAGAGCTACTTTTCTCTCTACCTCCATCTTTTTCTCCTTTATTAGCCACTCCCTACCTCCTACATGCACAGGAGGGATACTAAATGCAAGCAAAATATTCAATCAAGGAGTGCCTCATCTTGCTTTCACCTACTATTTCCCAGGAAATTCTAGCAATGCAAAGAAATGCTGCAAGCTAATATAGACTGAATGGTAGGCAGTTCAGTTCTTGGTTCAGTTCTCAACTCAGTTACTCTCTTCTTCTCAGGAGGCAAGCAGGAGGCCTTTGGCCATTCTTCCTTGTCCCCATGTTTCTCATGTTTTAAATCAAAGGATGCATTGTTATTTTGCTGACATGCTGTGTGGTTGGGTCACAGAGCTCATGTGTTTGTGCCAGGCTGTCTGCATGCTGATGTCTTTTCAATTTCTCCTCACTTTGGCTACTTGCACAAAGCCAAGTTGGTGGAGGTACCAATGGCCATGGCATGGGTGCATGAATTGGGCCAAGGGCTCATGTAATCTGTGCCACTTGTGCTTTGGCCTATTTGGTTACGACAATTTTTCCCACAATACAAACAGAGGAAATTTCATATTAAGAGCTGACTTTTTTCCACTTTTTTAAAAGCTACTTCTGAAATTATCCCTTTCTTTTTCCTGGAAATCCACTTGCCCACAGTTGTGTCAGGAAGGCTAGGCTTAATTCTAAATCAAACACAGGATTGCCTGCCTATTTGAACAGTTGACTTAACTGTTTTGAGGAGAATCAATCAATTTATTAGGTGGAATAGTATGGCTAATGCCTTCTCAAGATAGCTACAGCACATCTTAAACTTCCCTACACGTTCTTAGGGTGGAATGCCCATGCAATAAGTAACCATGCAATCTTCAGGAACAGCCAGAGCTTAGAACACTATTTTTAAAAGTTAACACACTTTCGTTCACATTACTTTCTTTATTCAAAAGCACACTTTATTATAATTCTTTGACAAAAACATATTACTTATGCATTGCCTTTTAGTTCCTAAAAATATTAGTTTAAAATGCAAGAATGGCCAGAATGGGCCGTGTAAATATTACTTGCCATATTAATAAAGTGACAGTGATATTACTCATTACATTTCAATGCTGTTATTACCCTCAAGAGTTATACTTTACAGGTAACATTAGTGCTTATAATGTGTTAAGTCCAAGCTCTAGAAAGATCCATGGCACAATGACAACCACATTGTTTCAAGGAAAATATAAATGGGTCTTGTGGGTGACTTGCTGGGGACACTACCATAAACAAAAAGAAGCACATCAGAAGTGGATCATGGATAGACTATCTTATTCAAAGGTAGCTTTGCCATCTTGAAGAGAATTCACAGAGACTGGAGGAGAATTAGCTTTACAGGAAACTTTGAACAAGAAAAGACAATATTAATTTTTTTTTCATCTACATTTTATATGAGAAATCTTTGAAGTGGCTTTTCCCAACAATGCAAGCCTTTGTGTCTCTTGTAAGCTCTGAAGTCTGTTCTTTAAAAAAAAAAAGAAAGGCAGGAAGGAAAGAGAATTTCCAGGACTCTAAGGCACACCTAGTCTATCTTAGTTGAAGATAATCTATGAAGTAAAGACAGGTGGGGGTCCATAAAGGAGCCTCTTGTATGAGAAGGAGTAGCATATAATTATGTATTTATTGAGGATTGACTGTTCCCTTAATCTTTGTATCAAGTTTGGTCTCAGAGAAGTATGGTCAAATATCTAAACCACACCATTTTCTTTCAAGTGCATCCTAAAGTCGAGCTTCAGGTATAATGCATCCTCTGTAAAAACACTTCAAGCTTTGCATTTTTTTTCCTTCTCAGACAGTACCTCCACTTTCCCTTTCTTCCTTTCAACCTTGGCATGAACTACCTTTTTAAAAGAAGTACAGACTGATTTCTCCTGTTGCTGTTCACAGGAGGGGGGAATCAAAGACTTTCTAAGCAGAAAATCTAATTACCATGAGGTAGAAAATAATAAGAAAAATGTATTTTTATGTTGTGCCAAATCATTTATCTTTTTTTCCCCTTTTGAAATGTGCATGGCCTGAAGGTTAAGAGAATGTGAGGATGGGAATTATGGGGAACAATCCACATCTCATTGAAGTCAATGTTAAGTTCTTATTAGGCTTTAATGGTTCTAGATGCTACCTAGCATCTTTAAGCTCTAATTCAAGAAATTTTCTTCTTTTCTTTTTTCTCACAAAGCAAAATGGGTGATGAAAGCACTTCATTCTGTGCCTGGTAAGATATCATAATTACTGTACATTTTTCTTTTTAAATGATATTTTAGTTTTTAGTTTCTGATACGTCTCAGATCTACAGCCATTTTTTTTCTAGAAAGCACAATCAAAACTTCATATTTTGTGTGTCATGAAGATGTATGAAAACTACCAAAATGAGAAATATGGAATACTCCGGAACTATAGATAAGAAATTTCTAAATGCCTTGAAGGTACCAGATGCTGTCTGATACTGGAAGCTAAGCAGGGTCAGACTTGCTTAGTACTTTGAAGAGAAACTGCCAGGGAATATCAGGTGCTGTGGGTTATACTCAGAGGAAGGCAATGACAAACCAGCTCTGAGCCTTTCTTGTCAGGAATCTCTCCCTGCCAAGCTGCAGCCAGCAAGGGAGGAGAGAGGTCAGGAATACTTTCAGGGAGAGTCTGAATATACCAAACACAAGGAAAACATAAGCCGAGCCAGGTCAAAGTCCAGTCCAAAGGTTCAGGAGGCAGAGATCCATCTGCAGGGTTTCAGGGAGCAGGAGACACGAAGGTCGTGAGGGCTTTTTAATAATTTGCTGCAAGTGAGGAGCAGCCACACTGGCAGACTTAAATAGCCCCTTTGAGCAGGTGCTGCTTGTTATTGTTTCCTCATCCTAGTCCATGCAGCCTCCCTCTGAGCAGCCTATTTCAGCCTTCTGCATGATTGACGGCTGATGGGCACAGGTGGCTGCAACTCCTCTGCATCACTGCTGGTTCCCTCTCCATCCTGAGCTGGCTGGGGCAACTCTGCCTCTGTTTGACCTTCCAGTGCAGGGGATGTTTGCAGGTTGACTTGGTCGCTCACTGGCTCGGCCCCCTGCACAATCACTTGCTCCTCAATCACAGCAGCAGCATCTATCACATTTCTGGCATAAGAAAACCCTATGGAATTAATGTGCCAAAGTAAGACAACAGGCAACCTGAAGTGACATGTTTTACATTAAAGTTAAGCAAGCCAGCACTTAATAACATGTTGATCAACAATTAAATACATTTCTGCAGGAATGTTTTCAAAAGAATGCAACATAGATTTGCCATAGGTTGATTTCAAAACATTAAACTTCATTTTAATTCTGTCACAGAATGAGGTACTTTGTTCGTAAAGTTCCATTTTAGAAGCAGTGTTCAAAAAGTTCAGTTTTAGAAGCAGTTTTTATCATCTTGTGATAAGCCAGACATAAGTGTTTACATGCATCCTGAAAAATCAGTGAGGCTCTATGAACCCTTCAATTTCTCATGCAGAAAGTATAAAGCTGTAATATAGATGTAAAGATATACATTCAACAGCAGATAAAAGCAGCTGTCCTGCTTACAAATTTTGTTGCCCCACTTAAATTACAAGGGGGCAATGGTGGGCTCTAAGAAAATTTCTGAAGGTGAAGCAAATTTTGATGGGAGTAACATTCATTGGAGCTTTTTTGCGCCCCACCTCATTCAAAGCACCATTTTCCAGAACTATTTAAGTGGCATACTGTCATGTTGAAGAGCCACTGTAACATATTAGTGGCTGCTGCCATTTTTTTCTCAGAATGCCCCTGCGAACAATGGTAGTACAAAAGAGGATGCACTCATCAACAAGAAACAATGTGAGGGAATTATGGGGGGAAATGGCTTTACATCTGAGCAGAACTGTCCCCTACTTGTAAAATTCACCTCACCTCTAATGTGAAAAATGGGTCCTTTGCTGCCCTCCTCCCAGTCCAGTCCTCCAAATTCAGAGAAGAAATTGCCTGGCCCTATTTCAAAACTGGTCATATATCAAAACAGACATTTACAGGTTGCTTCAAAGATACACATGTAACACTTTTCAGGACTACAGGTAATTAAAAATGTGACAAACAGGTTCTTGTGGGTTTTTCGGGCTTTGAGAACATGTTCTGGTTGTATTTTCTCCTGACGTTTCGCCTGCATCTGTGGCTGGCATCTTCAGAGGAATGGTGCAGAGGAACCATTCCTCTGAAGATGCCAGCAACAGATGCAGGCAAAACGTCAGGAGAAAATACAACCAGAACACGGTCTCAAAGCCCGAAAAACCCATAAGAATCAATGGATTCTGGCTGTGAAAGCCTTCGACTCTACATCTGACAAACAGGTGTTTAGAAGAATATGTCTTATACACCATGGGGTTGACAATACATGAACAGAGCTTCTATTGATTTCCAGATTATTTTTAAATTATTACCTGTAAAGTATTGAATGATTTTAATATGTATTGGCTTTATACTCTGTTTCAACTGACGTGATGTGTTTAATCTGTTGTTCCTCACCTTGATCCATAAGGAGAGGTGGATGATGATGATGATGATGATGATGATGATGATGATGATGATGATGATGATTCACAGTTATGTTGTTTGGGAGAGCCACCATGGTATAATGGTTTGAGTCTTGGACTCAAAGTCTAGAAGACCATGGTTTGAATCCCCACTTAGTCATAGAAATCCACTGGGTGACTGTGGGCAAGTAACATTCTTTCAACTTCAGAGGAAGGCAAAGGGGACTCCCCTCTGAATAATCTTGCCAAGAATTATCTGTGATACGTTCACCTTAGGGAAGTCAGAAATGGCTTCAAGAAACAGTTTGGACTACAACTTTTTGTTAGCCAGCATGGCCAATGCCAGAAATTAGGAAAGCTGTCTAAAAGTTGCCAGTTTGTGGAAAACTATGTAGAAGACTAGGACAGGGTTAGGCTTGAATTAGTATTCTTCTCACATTCCATATTTTCTTCTCTTTATTTGTGCATATTAACAAAATGAACAAAATCCTCAGTTACAATCTTCATTTTTTTATTGGCCTAAATCCAGTTTCTACTAAAGTAGATTCATTGAATCACTTGCTTAAGTGCAAGTCAATACTTCAATTGAATCATGGTCTTCTCTACCTGGGACTAGCCATTGGATTCCCATTTTTGGCTGCCTACCATGTGGCACCTTACTTGCCCATAGTAAGCAGAATAATGCTTTCATATTTACTTTCTCAAGAAGGCTGCTTGAACAAAGGATATGGTATGTTTGTGTGTGTTTGTCTTTTCAGATTTCTGCTCCTCTCTTTACCATCATCATTAGACAAAACATAAGAAGCGATATTTGATATCTTTGCCCTTTTCAACCAAAAATTGCAACAAACAGAGATTATGCATGAAAATGAGAGCAGATGTGAAAGCCCTAACATGTAATCCATTTTCTTTCCTGTGATAGGAATGTTTTCTAAGGAGTTTCTTTTGTCTGGGATCACCAAACAATTTTCATTTAAGTAATGATTCACCTAGATGTATCATATATTGGACTTATCAACTGGAAACAATTATAATTTGAAAGAGGAAGGTTTCAATTGAGTAAGAGCAAGCACCATATGTAATGTCATCCCTTCAGGCTAGGCTGGCCAAAAAGCTCAATGAGTTGAAGTCAGCATGTTTTCTCTTGTATACATTTTTAAAACAGACTTCAAATGTTTTCAACAGAAAATGAGCCTTTTAGCCTTTTTTTCCCCCGACCACAGATGACTTTTCCCTTGTGAAGTGGTAGTAAGTTGTCTATCTCTCAGATCCTTATTTTATTTTTTTTGACAAGATTTGTTTGAAGTGTCAGGCCAATGCAACAGTGAAGATGTAGTCCAGATGTGACAACCTCAGAGTTCAACAGCTAGAGGAGATGATGAATTGTGATTGAGCTTGCTTTAGAGAAATCTTTCATATAAAATAACATTGTATGGTGTGGTCAATTGAAGAACAAGCTTCTCCAGAAACATTAAATGACAGTGCAAAATGTAATAATTATTTATCTGTGACAAACCACATGAGTTACAGGTTGATCTTGTGCATTTTTTTAAATTTAGAAACAAATCCCAATGAATCTAGGTAAGCATTCCCAGGAACATAGCCATAAATGGAAATGAAAACTTCAGTTTTTTAACCCTCATCCATTCCATTACTGATGATAGGAACCAATCTGAGGCCAAAACAGCTTCCTTGCCTTGTAATGGAAAGGAGTAATAGCATTGGGTGTGATCCACATATGGTTGACACCAGCAAAAGCCTGTCTCAGGTTTGAGATATTCACAAAAGGCCCTTCTCTCAGTTCAGCCATCCTCAGAGGCACATGTCATAGGGACATGAAAAAGAGCTTTCTCTGTGGCCATATTCAGGCTGTAGAATTCTCTGCTGAGGGAAAATAGGCCTCTTCCTTATTCTTCAACCAATAGGCAAAGGTCTTCCTATTCTGGAAGACATTACCAAGTGAATGCTGTATTTTCTTTATATATATGTAAATATGTATGTATATTGATTAAACTTTGTTCATAATTCATGAGTGTTTTAAAAAGTGAGCTTCTTTTGTGTTTTAATTGTAATTTTATTGTTTTACTATGAGCTCTCCTGAGTCTCATTTTTAGCAGAAAAGTGAGATAGAAATATAATAAATAAAAATGATGCCAGTAATATTCTTTACTACTATTTTTTGGATAATATTACCAGGGGCCTCACAGGGCCAAAAGCAAGGGTGATAAAGGGCATTCAAAAATATTTCTTGTGGATCATTTCATTTTATTTAATTTTTGCAAATTCATCATACAGGAAAAAATGAATAAAAATGAAATTTAAAAATGTTATTTTTAACATTTATTAACTGTTTATTAACTTATTAACTGTTCTTGTATTAGTCCATGATCAAAATTCAAATGTTAGTTCTGAACACATTCAGGGGATTGACCCTAGTTCGAATTAGCAATGAGATGGATAAAAAATGAGCTGGATCCAAGTTGACAGATTAGAACAATCTTGGATGCCTGTTAAGCATGAGGATGCTCTGGATCCATGTAGGATATGAGTTGAGTGTGTGTATGTGTGTACATATAACAGTTTACTTTTATTTTTATTTTATGCTTCACAAGTGAAGAAAGCAGAAGTCAAAACATTCCATTAACTCATTCATAAATTTCTGTCTGTTAATCACTCTGAAATACAAGCATTATTAGTTATTAAGATCTTCTAGGATCCAAAACAAACTTGATAGAAGTGCTGTTTGTTTGTCCTATATGGATATACATATAACTATAGATATAGGTCTTAATGTTTGTATAAGACTGTGAACAACTCTAAGCATAGCTGTGTTCATGTACAGGCAGTACAGCCAATGGTGTGCTCCCCCCCACCAGGTGTGTACTACTCTGAAAGTGAGCAAAGTCATTTTGACAGATGAGTGAGCAAATCTCACAAACAACTCTCTATCTCTGCCTCTAAAAATCCCATAATAGTAAACTAAAGAATTACATGTTTCCTAAAACTTCTTGTCTGAAGAAGCTACTGCACTATGCCAATGTTCTAGCCCTGTTAATACATTTCTCCAGCTTATTTTTCCTTAATTTTGATGAATATATCAAGATAGGTATATGAACCTTTTAGACTGATCATATTGTTTGGTTTTTAATACTATACCCACAATCCCAATTTCTGTATACTTGAAGATAGTAATCATAAATGATCTGGAATTGTTCTTAATATGATCTCTCAAATCTTGAGTTTTTGACTTCAGTCCTTTGTAATGGTTTGCCATGTCTTCTTCCAAATAAATAATCATTTTCAAGGAGGATTCAGAATTTCTCCATATTCTCTGACTACAGTAATTTCATCCTCACAGCTGGAGTACTATTCAGTTGGATTAGCCAACACCATAAGCGTACATTTTGTGTAACAAATAATAAAAGCATTTTTGGCATGAGAATTAACAGAACTATGAAAACGGAGACATGGAAATTTACGCTTTGCAGCCAGTTTTCAGGAAAACTGCTTTAAGGGTGTCACTCATTGATTCTGGCTTCCCACCCTTGCTCCATGATGTTCCTTAACTGAAAAGGTCAGTATTCAAGATAGCATATCTCCCATCGAGCAACTGAATTTGAGAAGAGCCTACTATTATACCTGATTTGTTCATGTGCCAGTAACTCAAAACATAAAACTTTCTTAATTAGATCTTTGTTACTAGGAGATCACACAAGCTGTTGTTTTAATTGTGTGCCTTCAAGTCATTTCTGATTTATGGAGACTTATGACTTGCAGAGGTGAAGCCATCATGTGATTTTCTTGGCACAAAGAGTTCAGAGGGGTTACCTTTGCCTTCTTCTAAGATTGTGAGAGTGTCATTTGCCCAAGGTCACCCAGTGGGTTTCCATGGGTGAGTAGGGATATAAATTCTGGTCTCCCAGTGTCCTAGTCCAACATTCATATCACTATACCATCATGGCTTCCTAGATTATACTACTTGTAGTCAAAAACTTTGCAGATCCTTGGTTAGCCTTACCAGTAGTTTGCATCTATGATTAATAATGGCTTGAGTTGCTTGAAGGAGAATCAATCATACTTAGGCCATTTCCACACTAGACTGTTATAGTACTATTATTCCATTTTCAACATCCTATGGAATCCTGGGGTTTGCAGTTTAGGGAGGGGCCTTTGAGGCCCCTCCCTAAACCGCAAACCCCAGGATTCCATAGGATGTTGAAAGTGGAATAATAGCACTATAACAGTCTAGTGCAGAAATGGCCTTAGATTCAATGGGTATACCATGGACATCTTTATTGTGAATAGGAGAGATCTAAAAATAGCAACATTTGGCATACAAAGCAGAAGTGTGAGAAGAAAATTTAAAAGTGGTTTCTATTTTATAGTCTGGAGCTACCTCTGGCTTCAGGATCTAGAAAGAATGAAGACCACTTAGCTGGATGTTATAATGAGATTTCTTGCTGTATTTCCATTACGATTGCATCCAAAAAATTTTAAGTAGTATTTCTCTTCATTTCTTTTACCTTTAATATTAGCACTATATTACACATGTTCATTGTTATATTAAACTTGAGCTAACAGTGAGTGAGCTTGCAGTGGTTGAAGAGTTAATGGCATCAATGAAATATGCAACATTGAACTCTCCTTTCTGACTTCCTTTCCAGTCTGAAGCATTAAAGTCTGTGTTGTAATTTGCAAGCAGCAAATGGAAATGCCCTTATTATTATTTTGCATTTTAACCATGCACAATATATTTAACAAGTTTCCATTATTATAGGCACACAAGAATTTTCCTGAACCTGTGTACTGTGACTCTGTATCACCTACTGTGGCAAAAGAGACGACTGCTGCATGACTGGATTGTATAGACTTGCCCATTTCTTTCCAGTGCAGCAGAAGTAATAGTGCTGTCACCAAAGCCTTTCTTGAGATCCAATCTCCCTTTCCTTTCCTGGGTTCTGGGATCAACACTCTCTCCCTCTCTGTTACGTTTTTGAGACAAGGGGGGGGGGGTATTATTTTACAAGTTCCTGGTAGATCTTGCCATGGGGATACAGGACCAGAGCTTTGCAGTTCCCCCTAAGGAACAAAGCAGATTTATTATAAAGCAGACTTGTCGTCATCATCATCATCACCATCACAACAACAACAACAATAATATGAAAACACCGTACAAAGAATTAATAGAAGGTATTTCAAACAACTCAAATAGCTTAGAACATTGTCTCTCTGTGTACCTCCCCTCTGGTTGCAAGAGGAAGAACCAAACCCACAGGAACAGGCATAAAGAAAAGAAAGATTATTCTCCAACTCCACATTGCTTTCCCCAGCCCTCCAGTTCCCTTCCAAAGAGCTGAAAACCTAATGCATCTGACTAGGCATTTCCTGGTTTCCTTATAACCCTTTCCTGGAATTCCTTTCCTTGCTCTAACATGGAGTAGCTGGCTACAAGCCTACACCATTAGCTTCTCCTCCTTCTTCATCTCAGAACCCTTCAGTTCTCTCTCTTCTCACTTCCCACTAGCTAAATCCACTTTCTTCCCCATGATCATTTGCTCAGATCACCCAAGTTAGCCCTTTCTATAGCCTGGCCATTACACCTACCTAGCTATCTAACAACCTTAGTTATGTAGCTAAATAGCATCTCCTAGTCTGAATGTCCCCTACTCCGATCAGGAAGCAGCTGACTGATATTCCCATTCTGTCCCATGAGTAACCTTGGATGTTACAGTCTGACGGAGGGTCTCTGTTGAAATTCCCCCTTGCACTGAGGATCACTCATGGGGGGTAGGGGTGGGATTGTCAGTCAGCTGTTCCTAATCACCAGGACAACATATTTGTGTCACTTGCAGTGGCTGCTACTTGGTAAATGGGGATTGGCAGGATTTTCATGGTCCCTATGTATTCCTTAAACTAGTGAATATGTAGGGACCATGAATAAGAACCAATCACAAATGCATAACTCTAGGGACATTTCAGCACTACACTGTTATAGTGCTATTATTCCACTTTCAACATCCTCTGGAATCCAGCAGTTTGCAGTTCAGGGAGGGGCACTTAGAATTTTCAGCCAGAGAGCTCTTTGGCCTCAGTAAACTACAAACCCCAGAATTCCACAGGATACTGAAAGTGGAATAACAGCACTATAAGAATGTAGGAGCCAAAATGTCCTAGGTTACACATTTGTAACTGCCTTAGTGAATTCCAGGCATAATTTGTACCTCTTGATTTTGTATTTGCATGTTTTCTAACTGTAGAAGCTGGACTTGTGACCATAAAAAGTCTATATGCATAAAGTATATTGTTACTTTACGTAGATGGCATCAGAAAATAATAATTCTTATTTATCATCCTTAAACAAGTTTGAAATAACTTTATACAAAATTGAAGACCAGAGATGTTTTTCAGCTTTAAATGAAAGCACAGATCTCCCTGTTCCAAGAAGAGCTAACAAACTGTTTTGTTTTCTAAAAAATAACTCCATAGGACTCTACCACTGTATGATATTCATCCTTACAGCTACCTGTCTGTATCCCTATCATTTATCTTAATGCTTTGGTGAACTACTTAGAACTACTTCCACTTAGAGAAGCAGAATACTGATAGTCTTCCACCAGGATCAGCAGATTGCTTCACAAGCCATCTTAAATCCAAATTTTTATGGTTTAATTGGCTTGCAGACTAGGTTGCTGCCAATAAACATTACTGTTTAAAGTACTTAAAAGAAATACTGTTGCAATGGTCAAATGCCTGAAATATGACACTATTTACTCTTACACATACTGAACCCACAGTAGCAAAGCAGCCCTTTCTTGTCATTTTAATACCAGCATGATTTGTACAGTTTATATCCCAAACAGTTCTGTGTTCTCCCAATTTTGCTAATCAAGATTTCCATTTCCACTTCTATAAAATTATGATAATGTTAAGATCATATGAACCTATTGATAATGCAATAATATTGCAGCACAACTGGATAATGTAGCACACCAAGTGTGTATGTGTGAATCTTACAAAAAATACTGTCCCTTGTAATCAAAGGGTGCAGAACTCAATGTTCTGCCAACACCTTTTAGAGCATATATTTCCAAGTACTAAAAAATTTAGGAATACTTCCAGAATCCAATGATTCTGCTTGTTGATAGAGAATGGAGGGAAGGAGCACAGAGGAAGAACAAGAGAATGCATGAGTTTTTGTTTTTTGTTGTTGTTTTTCCCCTAAAGATTGATTAGAATGAAAGGCCACAGTGTGCTGACTACCAAAGAGTAAAAATACTTCATATTTGTGGGAAAGACAAAAAATAATTCTTTTCACATTGTAGACATCCCCATTTTGCCATTTAGTTAGGCCTTCAAAGGTGACTATGGATGCAAGCTAAGAAGGTGAGAAAACATGTATGTGGTATCAAATCTCCATCTGCCAGGGACTTCCATACATTATTTGGTCAGGGACATTTCCTTTCAATGGAAACACAAAGCTATTTCATCTTTTATTTCTTTATGATATTTTCTTCAAGAAGGGAAAATATGAAAGAAGCAGCAGAAAAATAAGGAAGGGTTATAGGTAGATAATAATCTAGGGTATCTCAGATCACACTATTATAGCAGTTTGATACCATTTTAACCACCATGGCTTTGTCCTATAGATTCCTTGGATTTTTAATTTGGTGAGGCACTCTGGGCAGATTATTCTAAATACCCCATGAAACTACAAATCCCATGTTCCATATAATGGAGCCATGGCAATTACAGTGGATCAAAGTAGCATAACTGTGGCTGATGTTCCTTCCTCCAGTTTTCATACCTCCTTTGTCTGAGTTTACTCCAACTTAATGTATGGGTTGTTCTGCAGCTAAGTTAAACAGATATGATGATAAAACGAAGCCTTGCCAACTGGAAACTATTTTGTTTCTCCATATTCAGTCCCAACAGTGACATCTTGTCTTGAATACAGGTTGGAAGACTGATCATTTTAGTGCATTGTGCCTAGTTGCCTTATAGGAAGTTGATTGTGTTACTGTAATCCTAAATGTGATGAATAATCAATATGTACAATGTTTTTTATTGTTGTTTTGCAGAGATAAAAGCAAATACAATACCTCCATTATATTTCATTCTTTCAACACTGATTTTATTATCCCTGAGTTTCTTAGGAATTGTGGGATATTAACAGAATAAAATCAGTCAGTCTCTTAGAATGGGTTTTGTGTGTGTGTGTGTTTCAAAAATGATTATTCCTTTGAATAGGCTTATACTAACAATATCAAATATATGCCATAGACAATGGTTAACCATTTTTTCTTTTTGTTTGAACTATCATTAATTCAAAATAAAGAAGGAAAAAAGAACCATGTGCCCTCCTTATGATACATTATGTACATTAGTGTAAGTTACTTATTTCCCTTAATGTTATTTTCTTCAAAAACACTGATTTTTGTTGGATGTTTCAAGCTTCCTAGTGAATAATGTAACCATTTGTTAGGTTAAACACCGATTAATTATTGAACTTCAAACATTACAAAATGATACCCACTTTGGTCACTTTCCTCATACTGCTTTTTTTACCATTATGATCCTATTTTCATTGAATTGTCAACTTACACGAGAATAAGTCCTCATGAATTCTAGAAAATGTACTTGTGGATGCAAAAGATTGGACTGTAAGCTGAATGGGCTGATTTTAAGTATTTTCAGATATTTCTTCATATGCCTTTTTATTTTTTAAAACAAAATTTAAAATGTCATTTTAAAAGATGAATATTGGCGAAAGAATCCAAGCCAGTTCAGCCACACTGAACAAATCCAAAAGATTGTACTGTGAAACAAGCTTAGTTCAAACAAAACCCAACTATTTTTTGTGAATTGGCTTGATTCAACAAGACATACTTAAAGTCACTAGCAATTAGCATCTTTCATGTCATTTGGTAAATGAATCCACTCTGGGTTTTAGTCTGAACTTCAGAGGTACTGAATATCTTTCCCAAAACAGATTCAGCATTTTGGCTAGCTCTTCTAAAGTTAAGACTAAAGCATGCAACAGATTCATTACCCCATTGAAATGAAAGCTACCAGCATCCACTGCTTAAAATCAACCAGAAGTTTTTGACTTCAAAACAAGCTAGAACTAAAATTTAAAATGGAAATTAAAGCTTTCAAACTCCTTCTCACAACCATACCAGAGGAAGGGGGGATCATGTAAAAAAAACCTCACTATGGCTCTTTCTTAAAGTGGGAAACAATTTCTTAGTGTTACATCTGATAAACACCATTATGCGTTAGGCAAGGTCTTCTCAGGCTTAATGTGAGTTATTGCTAAAACAAACAAAACTCCTGAAGAATACTGAGATATTTTACTGACAAAAGCAACCAGCCCCATAAAATCCAGCAGTACTTTAGAGCTGTTTACATTCCTCATAATGGTCCGAGAACATTTCATTTGTTATCTCTTTCACAGACTGCTGCAGAAATATTACATCTCTCAACATTATTAATGCTGTTAATTAAAACCAGATCAGAAAAATCTGAAGCTGCAGGGACAAGCATAAAGCTCAAAAGTAATTCTAGTTCAACTGCAGTTCTGTTGATTTAAGTGTGCTTCTCACCTCCCAGTTTTATAATGAGAGACTGCTGCACAAAAATAAAACCACAGTTCCCCAAGATTTCTTCTCTCCTTGTCCAATAAGCCTGTCTCTTTCCATGCACACTCACTTTTTCATGGCCCACACAGACTGTGTGCTGAGTTTTCCACTTCCATGACCTGAAAAGTCTGTATGGTTTTGCAAACTTCATTATCGTCCAAACTCTCCCTTGTCTTCAGAATTTGTTCTGGGCAGCTGGCCAACACCATATCATGCAATAGTAGATATTAAGAAATTAAGCTAAATCTTTATGGGGAAAATGTCACAGCCATGCATTGAATTTGAACCAACCTAATCAGGTTGCAGAAAGCAGGTTGCAAGAAATCATATAGTGCTTCCTACACATGTAACTGGTGCTTGAAAGAAAAACCTGTGAGGATTTAGGTTGCCAGGGAAAGGATCTGGCAAAGGAAAATTCCACTTGTGGACTGGATATCAGCAGTGGAAGCATCCACTCACATTACCACTGAGTGTATTGTAGGTTTTTTTCCTATTCAAGTTACAATTCTCTTACTGTCAATGCATTTTCTTAAAGGCTTCAGTGCAGACCAGATTACCACTTCCAGAGGAACTTAATGACCAAAATTCCATTCTCACTCTGGATATAAAATTAAAAACCACACAATGTGATGCACACAACTGTCTTTATATGCACACCACTTATATGTGCAGAGTGCATTCTAGGAAAGGTCTAACACAGTTCTAAAAGTTTCATTTGATACTTGAAATTACCAAGGTAGCAGCATTAGAGCTGAAGTGGATCATGAACTGAATCTAAGCATAGCTCAGAAGAAATATTTTTGGGGCTACAATCCCACAACTTCCCCAATCAGCTGTAACTTTTCTTCCCTGATATATTTTTGAGGTCTTGGCCTGAGTTAGCATATTTGCACTTTAAAAGTTTGCATGTGATCACTTTTATGCTATGGTGAAACAGCTGTATAACATCTCTCTGTCTCTCTCCCTCTCCCCCTCCTCTATATATATGTATGTATGTACGTATATTTAATGCACATAAAGACATGGACTGCAGTCATGCAGTGTGTACAAAATAAAGTCATAGTTGCAAAATACATGTTTCTCTTCCTTTGGCAATATGAAATGTACTTGATTAAAACAAGCTCTTGTTCCTAAGATTTTGATCAACTGGAACTTGACCACTTAACTGAATCAGAACAGACAAGGAGTCCACTCACGCTACCAGCACTATATACCACTTGACTATCATGGCAATATCCTATGGAATCCTGGGGCTTATAATATGCTGAACCAATTGAAATCTTTGGCTGAAAATTCTGAATGCCTCTGCCCAAACTCAGGTTCCCAGGATTCCAAACAATGGGACCATAGTACTTCAAATGGAATAATAGACCAGAGACTAGAAAATGGAACAATGGATTCAAACTACAGGAAAAGAGATTTCACCTAAACATCAGGAAGAACTTTGTGATAGCAAAAGCCATTCAACAGTGGAATATGTTGCCTTAGAGTGTGGTGGAGTCACCTTCTTTGGAGGTTTTTAAACAGAGGATGGATGGTCATTTGCTAGTGATGCTTTGAGTGTGTGTTCCTGCATGGCAGGGAGTTGGACTTGATGGCTGTTATGGTCTCTTCCAACTCTATGATTCTATGATTGTGCTATAATTGCGCAGTGTGAATGAGCTCTTGAAATACAGAACAGAAGAAGATATGTTCGAGTCCTCCCTTCATTACTATATTATGTGAGCATTCTGGCATTGCACTGTGAACAGTAACAAAAGCAGCCAGTTACAAAGATATCCTTTGGATATAGTGGTGTAATCTGAGTAATCTGATTTATGAAGCCCATTCAATTAATAGTTCATCATCGTCCTATCTGAATGTCCTTCATTAGCCTTCATAAATCAGTTTGATTTATATATTAGAATGAAAGGGGAGAAAATTAGATAAGATTATAAAGAAACCTTTGGATTTACCTTGTTAGGGTTTGCCGTAAAACAATGTAAGGAATAAACTTCAAAAACCAACTGAAGATAAATGATTGAAGAACTTCTTTTTTCTTTTTAAGTTCTCTTTGTACCTCACCCCTCATAATAAGGAACAGCTGTTCAAACCAGGCATCAAAAACAGTTCATTGGCTCACATTTAACAATGCCAAGACACAGCCGTAATTGAAAGAGAGATGGATGGTTTGTGCTGAAGAAGATGGAAATTCACCAGAAATGATGATGTCTAAATATATTCTTCTAAAAAGCTAATGAATAGGGGGAATTCTGCTGACCAAAAGCAAAACAACGGTATAAAATGTTAATAGTAGTGCAGATATTATCCCCAAAGAATTAAGAGTTGTATCTGTTTTTTGTTTTTTCTTTCTTTCTTTCTTTATTTTTTTAAGCTCAGATGTAATTATAATAAAGGTATCATTCCCTATGAGAGCCAGTGTGGTATAGTGGTTTGAACATTGTTGAAGTCACAGAACAACGATAACTATACAGTTGACACCACCGCTTCATTAGGGTTTTATCACAGTGCACTTGAGGCCATTTCCACACTAGACTGTTATAGCGCTATTATTCCACTTGCAACATCCTATGGAATCCTGGGGTTTGCAGTTTCGGGAGGGGCCAGCCAGCCTCTCCCTAAACTGCAAGCCCCATGATTCTGTAGGATGTTGCAAGTGGAATAATAGCGCTATAACAGTCTAGTGTGGAAATGGCCTGAGACAGGCAGCTGGATAGACCCCCTCAGGATCCTGCTGCAATTGATTCTCTCAAAGCATCCCTTGACTGAGAAAGTACTGCTATCATGATTCCCCAGTACTCCAATCTGCAGCACATCAGAAACTCCTCAGTCGGGGCACTGCCTGGCATATGAAGCAAGATGTTGAGATCACATTTGGTCATTAACAACTGCAAACACAAATCCCAAAAGTTATAGGATCATAGGTCTGGCTTACAATCTGGTAAATTCTGAATAGGATCCCAGATGATAATCTGTTTCATTAGCTGGACTGGGATCCATTAAATGATGGACAGATTGATGGATGGGTCCTTAAATAGTGCTGGAAAAAGCCATTTGCCTGGCCAGCAATATTACCTATAAACACAGGACTGGATATAGATATTATACTTTGAACATATCATGGAGTTTTCTGGGCTGAGAGTGTGTCCTGTGCCCAATATCACTCAGTGAGTTTCCATGGCAGAGCAGGGAATCAAACCCTGGTCTCCAGGGTCATACTGCAGTGCTCAAACCACTACAGTATTCTGGTTTTCCAGCTGTATAGTAACCAAGTATTTTAGCCAAGTAAATGGTCCTTTTAATTCTTTAACTATCTTTTCCATTACAGTTTATCAGAGTGTATTTTTGTCCCTCTGATAACAGCAGAACTGAAGAAATGGAAGTAGTGTAGTTTTAAATAATTTTGACCTTTTCCTTCAGTTATAAAGACAGTTTTAATATAATTAATTTCCTTGGTAACCCAAGAACTTCCACAACAAAAGAGGTTATAATTTGCCAGTCAAAATCGACGACAACAACATTACTTGGCTAAGACACACACATGATCTTAACCAGTCCTGATGAATCTTGCAATAAATTAAATGTAGTGATATCACTACACTTCATTCGAAATCAACACTATGTGGGCTATATGGTTGTGTCACTCAGTATAAATGAAGCTCATTCCATTTATGTACTGTAATCACACCTGTGTTGAACAGGAGTATTGATGACTACTTTACTTTGAGATAAGAAAGAACAGAATTTGAATGCAACCTGCTGCCTTAGAAGTTTGCTGTTTTCATTGTTTGTTTTATCTTTCATACTTAAGTTCAGTCTGTTAAGAGTGCTAGGTGGCTTTTTTACTAGGCAAGGAGGGGAAGCAGTTCTTTATTGTTTTTGTTTTGTTGCAGAATGCTATTTCCAAATTTAACAAGTCTAAATGGCTCTGTTTCCATCAAGGTCAAGCTTTCACATGGGTCAGCTCATTTCTAGTAGGTAGAGATGCGATACATTTACTAATTAAGCATCCCTGAACTGTAGACTACAATCGCTATTTTAGTAACCCCAATTCAGAGAGGTAGCACTTGAGAACATTGTTTTTGCCACAGCTGTCCAATTGTCTTTGGCACAGCAGCCCAGTCTTCTTCCTCTGCTTGTTTTCATACATGCAGCATGCTCATGGACTGTTACAACACAGAGGTGAAAAAATGTTTTTTATATATGCTTTGTCTCTGACCCAGAGCTCCTGGAACAACAGTCAAACTCCAAGTCAAGAGCTGGTAGTGACAATCATACCCTCAAGCATATTTAGGGTCAAGTATAAGTGTGTATGGTTCCAGTATGTAGAAAACATGCACATTTCATCTTAAAGTCAAATAATGCCACTAGCAGCAGAAATAAAAACACAGCTCCTGCTGCTTTAATTTTTTTTCCTCCCCACTGCTTTATCTTGAATAGTGTTATTAATGGAAGAAATAGTAGCTGTAGATTCCTTTGGTGATGAATGGAGGAAATAGACTGCTAGTCCTTAATAGCATGGTGTTGCTTTCTTCAAACATTTTTAAGGCAGTAATTTTTTATGTTTCTGGAAGAATTATAAATGAAGTAACAGTACAGTACATTCTCTAGTGATATATATTTGTTGGCAATGCTTTCTCAGGTGATCTCATTGAAATAGCAGTTGTGCCCCAGTCACTGGATGGCATATCAGGACAAGTCTGATGAGGAATATCCTGATTTGGTAGAAAAGCCAGAACTGTCATGAAAAGGTCAAACTTCAGGGTCAATCAAATGGTGATGTTTATGACAGTATCCTCGGAAACTCAAACTGTAAGTGTTATATAAGGCAGGGAAATTTGCACACCTCTTGACTCCCATTAGGGAAGTGCCAAAAGGTGAAATCTAGAATCACAATTTCAAAGGAGAGTTTAGTGAGAAAGACTATGGGAAAACAACAAGAAAGCCGTTTCTTTCTGTATATGTATCTTTCTCACTCTTTTCACTCATCTGCTTCCCTTCTTATCCACAAACCAGAAACTTATTATCCATCCCCCAGCACCACCATTTCTCCATGTCACTGAACTTGTTTATGTTCTGGCTTCTGTGTGCCATCTTCTGAGAGTGTCTGTAAATCCCTGACTATTCACTCTGGTTTCCCCAGGCCTATTTCCGAACTCTGCTCTTTTCCTCTATTCCTTGTCTTTTGTGAACCTAATCTCTTAGATGCAGGGGAAAAATGTGTGTCTCCTGATCTGATTTTTCATAGCCCACCTAGCTGCTCAAGACGCTCTAGAAATAAGCAATAATCCTAAGGAAGACCACATGGAATCATAGGCCCTTACCACACCTTACCTTTTTCTGGCACTGGGGTGCGGGGATCGCACGAGCAGTCTCTGGCGAGAGGCTCTCATGTCCCTGCTGCTTCAGCTCTGCACGAGCTGCCTGCTCATGCCAAAGCCCCACCTCTTCCTTCCGCAGCACAGCCTGGGAGTTTCCCAGGCTGTGCTGGGGCAGGAAGTGTGACCGCTGCAGCTCCAGAGGCTCCACACGCCAGGTAAGGGCATGTGGGGCCCGGGAGCAATGCATGATCATGCACCATTTTCGGCTGGAAGCCGAAAATGAAACGTGCACAATCGGTGCCTGCCAGCCCCTGGAGCGTCGTGCAACTGTAAGTGCATTGTGCAGATCACTCCTCACAATCACGCGATGCTCCAGGCACTCTGTTGCATGGCAAATGCTGTGCGGAAAGGCCCATAGAGTCACTGAATCAAAGAATCACAGAGTTAGAAGATCCAACCCCATGCTCAATGCAGAATATCCAGCTAAGTGGATATGATAAATTTCAGTTCTTCCTGTCAAGGTCAGAGACCCAGGCGGCAAGCCAGCCCAGAGAAGGGAGAGAGAGAGAGGTAGCAGATTCCCACCAGAAGGAGTCAAAGCAAGTAATTACTCATAGGCAGTCCATTTACCTAAGCCTGAGCAACAAGCAAAAACCATAGTCAGAGTTCAAAATCCAGGAGTCAGGAGCCAGGAGATCAATCCAAGATATCAGGAGCCAGGTGCTGGAAGCAAGGAACAAGCAAGGAGAGAGCTTGTAGAAAGTTTGCCACAAGCAAAGGAAAGCTTCTGTCAATGTCAGGCAGTGGCTAAGCAGACACAGAGGCAGGAGCTGAGTTTATGGTGTTACTAATAAAGAAATTAAGAGGTTACATTACCAAAACAAACATCCAAGTCCCAGGAGCAGCAAACTCAAACGGCAAGGTTTAGCCTGGAACAGAAAGCCCATGCCACAGGACACAGATTTCCAGTTGATAGACAATTGTTGCCCCATGCCCAACTCCAACAGTGTCTGTCTTAAATACACAGTCTTTAGCCCAGCTGGGGCTGATCAAATGTCCATTGGCCCAGCTCACAGCTGGAGCCCCTCAAGACTTCAGGGCCAATTCATCAGACACTTCTCCCACAGCCACTGAGACCTCCAAACCACCCCCTTTTCCAGCCACCTCTGGAGGAACGTGGGGGGAGGGTCTGCTGCAAACCCCAGGCTGGAGTCAGAAACCCCAGCCTCTGTCGAGTCAGAAGCACTAGCCTCCGCCTCTGGAGCAGAAACATCTGCTGCAGGTACTGGCTTGGGATCCATGCCCAGGACAGCAGTGGGGTCACTGGCAGACTCCTCCCTAGACTCTGAAGGAGCCCCCTCTCCCAAAGGCCCCTCCAAGGGATCCTCCCCCAGCTGGGAGTCCAAGTCTAAATCAGAGTCCAAGTCTGAATCAACAGCACACTCTACCTAGCTCATGACAGCTTCCAGGCAGGCAGTTATATAGCCCAGACACAAGTGTGGCTGGTCACCGCTTCTTGAACTTAATCAAGGAAGCCTCCCTTTGCTCAGCTCTCTTGAATCTCCGCCTTGTTTGTGGGCTGATTGACGCAGCCTCCAGGGCATCCTCGGGATCACAGCTGGATCCCTGTTGCCCTAAAGGAGCAGGCAGAGGAACGTCCAAGCCTGCTTGGTCCATGGCAGCAGGGGGAGCTCTTGAGCTGCAGGACTCATTCCCAGCCAGAGCCAGAGGGACCAACAGCTGCTGCTCGTCATCTCCACTCGGAGCAACACGGACCAACAGCTGCTGCTTGTCATCAGCAGCTCTGACAGGGGCTTCAGTTATCACACTTCCCTTCATTCAAATGTGGAAAGAACTTTGGGAAAATATTGTATGTTCTCCTGCAAATATGGATGCCATGTCATGACATTTGCTTCCAACTTAGAACTTTACTGTTAAGTCATGTTTCATCTCATAGTTCAAAGAATATAAAAGCCCCATGGTTTGACACAGAGTGTAGAGAGATAAGGAATCATTTAAGAAAACAAATGAGAAGGGGACATGATGTCCTTGATGATAGAGATAAGTCATTTATATTTAGCCTTAGAAGAGAATATATAAGAATATAAGAACGGTGCTTATACTGAAAAATATTGGGCTGATTTTGAAATAGACCTGGGAACAAAAATTCAGTGTGGCTTTGGCAGTTAGTTTCAGGCAAATTAAGAGAAAGGGGTTATAATTTAGAAGTACATATAGGCCTTTTTCGCACTTGGCGAAGAAATTGCCCCGTGCCAGTACTCACCGGACCGGAGTGCTCCATCGGCGGATCCAGGCTCGTCTGGAGCAGTGCATGGCCGCGTTCCACACTGCTCTGGGGATGAAAATGGCAGCTTCCGGTTGGTGGAGGCTCTCCACCAACCGGTGAAGCTCGCCAACCTAAAGCCCTCCCCCGGAAGATCTGCAGGCTCACACTGGTGTGAGCCTGCAAATCTGCACCAGAACACGGCCACGGAGTGGTGCGCTCCGTGCTTTTGAAAGACCAGTTTTAAGCAGTCTTTCACAAGCACGGAGAACAACAACTTTGGGTCATTCCGGAGCGGGCTGAAGTCCGGAACCACACAAAGTAGTCCAGACCCAGTCTGCTCCCAAGTGCAAACGTCCTCCCTGGAGGACACTCTGCACCGTTCTAAAAACAAAGTGCGGAAAAGGCCGTAGTTGCCTCCATTTGGGAAGATATCCATTGTGAATTATATAGCATAGAAGTAAAGAAAAGATAAAAAATCCCTAAATAAGAGATTTTTTGGATAATATTTCTGATCCACCCCAGTGGCTCCGTATTACCATGCAGAATACAATACTTCTTATACAGTTGCTAAAAAAAAATAAAATAAAGTCCAGGAGAGAACAGTTTACCACCTGAACTTTTCAAGGACAGGATTGATAGGTGGTCCACACTATTTGCAGGGCTGTTCATTCACATAAATAATACAGGACATACTCCTAATGGTTCACTTTTTGATATGACCTGTTGACCTATTCAATAAATGTTTTTACTTTCTCATTTAACAATCTAAAACAGCAAAATATTTTTTTCCTTCTGCAGGAAAGGATCCTGTCCTTTCCTCAGGATGGTGCCCTCCCAGCATGGGGATGCAAGAGAAGCAGGACTGCAACAATGCTTCTGTATGACATCGTCACAGTCCCACCCTTCTCGCATGACCAGCCAGAGTGATCACAGGGTATACCATTGATGGAAAAACTCCATCAATGTCCCCCATTCACACAAGGCGCCCATTGCCACCAGCCATGCAGAAGAGCCGGAAGCGCAATCTACACAAGTCCTTCCCCACTGCAGCATGGGAAGAATGATGACTGCAGTGTGGAAGGAAGGAGCATGTCTCTCGTGCTCACTTCCACAGGCAGCCGGTCGGGTGCAGAGGGCAGTGTTGGGGACATGATTCCATCACAGGAGAAGTGCTGCCAGGATTGCAACAGGACAACACAGGAGAGTGTTATCGTGTGGAAATGGCCTCAAAAACAGGTTAAAACAATTTAAAACCATGTACATAAATATTCTATAGTGAATTTGCTAGACTTTAGTGAATAGCTATGTTTGTAGTTGATGCTTAAATAAAAGTAGCATTGGTGCTAGTCAGGTCTTCGAGGGGAGGGCATTCTCCATTGGGGGGCCACAGCAAAGAAGGCCCTCACCCACATCCTGACACAGTGCACTGACCTCACTGGTGGGACATAGAGGAGGGACCCTTAAAAAAAAACTTAGTCCTTGGACAGTCAAATACAGGAAAATGTGTCCCTCCCTGTATTTAGATCCCAAGCCATTTAGGGCTTTAATTGTCTAAAGAACTGTGCTAACACTGAAATGTAAAACAGGAAACTTATACACTTTTGTTCCTAATAAAAATATCATTCTAGATAAATTCTGAAAGAGGTGGATAAACTTGTCCATGTGTTTGCATGCACATTAAGGTTTGCAGGTAGTCGCTTCTCCTAAAATAATCAGTTTTCACAAACAAACAAAATAGCTCAAATGACGTTCTCTAGACCCTAAAGACTTTCTGAGAATGTCTATCTTGCATTTGTAATAGATCGAATGTAATAGAACTGTATGTTGTGATTTTCAGTTCAACCTTTTGAACTTTGAAATCAGAAGAAAAGCAAAATATAGTAATCATTCTGTCTAGTGAAGAACTTTTTCATGAATATTTTCTCATGAGGCTAGTCTTTGCTTGACAGCCACACTATGACAATTTCTCACATTCACATGATCTGCCAATAAGGAGGGATTTTTTTTTCTTTCCAGTTTCTGAAATTTGTGCAGAAAGTCTCTGTACAAAACTACTGCTTTTATCTTTGTGAATCAAAGCATATATACACTCACAGGAAGTCTGGCCTATTAATAAAAAGACACAAACAACCCAACCAGTGTTTCAGTTTTTTAAAAAGACTTTATCACAAGGCAGCAAGTCTTGTACTTTGCACAGAAATAGCTATCATTGTTTACACAAAAAAATTCTCATAAGTGTGGAAATTCTAATTGAGAGCAGCAGAAAATGTCATGCTTTTGCACAGGAAAAAAAAATCATTATTAGACAGATTAAGATTTGTGTCCCTTTACTACTCAGTTCAGGGCATGCTCTGTGTTCCTGTAGTTTTGGACATAGAGCTTGGAAAGTTAGTTTTTTAAAAAAAAATTCCAAGAGAACCCTAGGTAACATGGTCACTGGTTTTACAATCTACAGAATTCTGGGAGCTGTATTCAAAAAAAGGACATCTGGAATTTCACTGTATGGTTACAAATGTATAACTACCTTAGTTACGGAGCTATGCAGTGAATTCCAGCCCAATGTCCCCCTATCATCCCTTATCAGGAAGCAGCCCCTGCAATTGAGAGGAGTCCATTCCCCTGTTGCTTGGGAAGCGGCTGGTTGATGTTCCCAACCCTCCCATGAATGATCTCTGATGTGACAGCCAGAAACAAGGTCCTGTTACAATTTCCCTTTGTTCTAGAGACCACTCAACACAAGGGGTAGGTGGAACAGCAGTCAGCTGCTTCCCAAATGCCAAGGGGATGGACCTCTCCCACTCAGAGTGGCTGTTTCCTGGTCAGTGAGGATTAGGAGATTTCATGCTCCCTGTGTGTCCCCCAAACTAAGGGCTACATAGAGGTTGTGAATACCACACAGTTACAAATGCAAATTCCAGGTAACACATTCATAACATTCATCCATAATTTTTTCCAAGGTCTGTTCTGCAGTGAAGTGTGCGGTCACAAGTTGACAGGGTTTTTATCAGTTGTGACTCCACAGTTATAAAATACCCTCCCACGGGCTTTATTTTATACTACCTACTTAATTGTTTAAGATTTGTTATTCCAAAACACTTTATAAAGTTCTTTGAAGTCCCTGTGGTGCAAGGCCAAAAGCACAGGATATTACATACAGTAAATAAAATAAAATAAATCATACATGTACAAACCAAAGCAGAAATTAAGCAGAAAAAAAGCATTATAATGTAATACTGGCCACATATTTGAGGGGGGAAAAAGAGGTTTTATTACCCATTACATTTCCGATGCTTTCCTAGCCATTTAATAAAATCTTCAACAGTGAGAAAATCCATAGAGGATACTATAAATCCATCATGTATACTATAAAGAAATAGAGGCTTTTTCCTCTGCTCTTAATATTCCTATTTCTACCCTCTCAGAAAACTCAGCAAGCTAACCAACAAGAACATGGGGAGTGATGTAATTCTTCAGATGTATGACTGACCCTTTCACTTCTACCTGAATGCAGGGAATCAAAGAGCTTTATAACAGGATTAACTCAACTTCTCTACTAAATTCCTTAAGAGTATAGTAATGCATGCAAAGATTTCCAGGCTGTATTATGAGATCACGTTTTTCCTTCTCACTTTTAAATTGCCATAAATTACATACTTACACCAAGTCTGTTTGTTTTTTCAGTAGCTATATAGTCACCTTTAAAGAACGCAAAAGTTCTATAAATAGCACTACAACATAAAATTATGCAGGATGAAATATTCATACATCTATAAGGATGCAACTTGGAAATGGCGACTACAACTTTTAGAAATAATTCCAATAGAATATAGCTAATGTATGTCCAGTTTATAAATCTATGCATAGAAAGAAAAAAAAGTGCTTGTAACATATGGTGATTTTCCTTTGATGGTAAATTAGCAATATTTTTGGACCATGTTATTTTCTGTGTCTCTGTAGCCTGCATTTAGCATGCGTTATTTTGTGACTTGTTTGTTTTGTGCCGCCAAGACACTTTCAGTCTCAATTCAGTCTGCTGCTGCTAACATGTAAAGCTCTAAATATGTTTTGCATGTGCTATGGTTGCACTATTTTAAATTGTTTTAGCTACTTTTAAATTGCCCATTTTTAATAGATAAATGATTTAATTTAAATTATTGTTATTATTCATTGTTTTAAATTGATTTTATTGTAAGCTGCCCTGATATCTTTGGGTATAGAACAGGATATAAATATTAAACGAATGAATGAATGAATTGGTCATTGTTAGATAAAAATGGACTGAATTAAAAGATTGATTTCTGATGTCTATATTTTTTGAGGAAATCCCATTATAGGACAGAAAATGGATTAATCATTTGAAACACACACACATCTATTTAAAATCCAGTCTTTCCCTAGCAGGTAACCCAAGGTGGATCACAACATAGGCCATTTCCACACCGGAAATGTAATGGTGCAGAGCGACCTCTCACGGAGGTCCTCTACACTGTAGAGTGGACTACTTTTTGTAGTTCCACACCAGAATCCACTCAGGAGCGGCCGGAACTAGCCGCGCTGTGTGTTTTTTAAAAACCTCTTTTTTGAGGTTTTTAAAAAGCACGGAGCGCGCAGCCCCGTGCCACTCCGTCGCCCAGCTCCAACGCGGATTTGCAGGCGCGCGCAAGTGCGTGCCTGCAGATCTGCCGGGGGCGGGCTTCCAGCTGGCGAGCTTCTCCGGTTGGTGGAGAGCCTCCACCAACCGGAAGCCGCCATTTGGGATGCCGGAGGACTGCGGAGCAGCGAGCTCGCGCTGCTCCGCGTCCCGACAGACTTACCCGGCTGCGGGTAAGCTCCGTTTTTGGGCGTTTTCGCCTACCCACCCCCACATGTGTAAAGGGCCATAGATTAAAATAAATTTCTTATTAACCCCTAGTTCCACCCACAGACTTTGTATCAAATGGTAGCTTGTCCCTTTGCTTCTTTCACAACCAGTTAGATTCCACCATATATACCCTGGAACAGTGGTTCCAAAACTTTGAGGCTTCAGATGTTTGGGATTTCAGTTCCCAGAATTCCTGACTGTTGGCCAAGCTGTCGGGAGCTTCTGGGAGTTGAAACCAAAATATCTGGAGGATTCAAGTTTAGGAACCAGTCTCATAGAGAGAAGAATACATATCTATTACTCTAACAGCATCACCTGGCAATGATATCTCAAGCTATCTCTTACATTTTGTGAGACATTTGTCTGTAATTTCTCTGGCAAACTCACCAACTTTGCCAAGGCTGTAGAGACAATACCTCTGCCCACCTCATCCCAATGTCCATGATGTGAAGAACATTTAGGACTCTTCCTTAGCTTGTGCATCAATCTACCAAAAACAAAAAGGCTCATTCTTTTCATATTTTCTCCTTAGAGGCCCAACTTTCTTCTGAAGCCTAGCGTGCCACTTTATTGGATCACTCCTTAGGCACTGTTGTCAGTGACTTGACTCTGTACAGGCAATCAACGTTTGAGGACTTGCCATAGTTTGAGAGATTGATACTGGTAGTATATAGTCTTCAGTCATATTGTTCCCTTAAACTGAGCAGCAATGGAAGCACAGAATAAATGCAGTAAGTATTAGTTCCAAATGGCAATCTGTACATTCATTTATTCTTCTTCAGGATTTTGTATTCCATTTCAATTATCTCCTCCAGCTATATTTCAGGTGCAGATATAGGTGTATAATAGACAAGGCTGTGAATGAATATGCAGACACATATTTGAGTTTTGGACTCTTATATAATTGTAGAATGGTCATTCAAGAATTCTTGTTTCCTTCTAACCATGTTGTCAAAAATTCCTTGCTTCACTTTTATTGTGGAGGGAGGAGATCTAGAAGAAAGACTGTGTTCTGTGCTTTGTGGTGCTTTTTTGGCATTCTGAAGTAAGGGAACAGATTTTAGTAAATATTTTGATTTTGATTTAAGACTATAGAAAGGAGGCAGTGAATGAAATGTGATCCTTTTAGAGTTTAAGCATAGAAATTTTGCCATGCTTGAAGCCAGATTTGTATCAACAAATACAACAAACCTCCACTTTAAACCTCAGGGTAAGAGAACATGTAAATAAATCCTTTGTATTTTGAGTGCCAAAATACATGCATTGCCTCTATGCTTTGAATATTTGCCACACAGGAAAATCTGTGGTAGAATAAAATATAACTACCAGTCTGATTAATTTTTGTTATTTTAAAAACAATCTGTATTCATGTATTAAGTATATATAATATTACCTGTTTCCAGAAAAATATTACAACATCAGGTATTATATGACACTAAAGTCCCTTTAAGCCCCATGAAAACTATTTCAGGTCTCAGCAGTTGTGGGGGGAGATGTGGGGGTGATCTACTAGAAAATTGAAAGGTCCCTGATTAGATACATTCTAGATTACAGTTCAAAAATTGCATTTTAAGAGCATTTGTGATTGTGGTGTACACCTCAAAATCACGAAAGGCATAGGTGTTCCTGAGAAGCAAACACATGCAATCTAAAAAATGGAGATGAAATGCTTCCCTTTTAATTTTTGGAGTACGGTGCCCAAAATTCTCATTGATGCTGGGAGTCGTGGTACCTTTTGCAAGCACTTTGCTTTATGACTAAATCTGTACAAAAGGAAGATTCAGAATGACAGCCATACTGTGTCTGGAATCCTTTTGGTGGCATACAGAGCGGTAACTGTTTATGTGTTTTTGGGGAACTTCTGAAAGAAGGTATACAGGACGTTCTTTCATAAGGACCCCACTCTAACAATGAACACCAGGGGCTTCTAGGCATGGCTGTGTTCTCCTATACACTGATTTGGTTGGAGGTGCACTCTGACATGCTCTAGCAACTCTTCCACACTAAGGAAGAAAAGTACAGCCTTCTGCTGGAGGAAGAGGCTACACCATCTTTTCTTCATGCCCTAGAGCATCCAGGATAAGTCTGTACATAACCCTGAAGCCAATCAGTGGCTGAAGAAACAGAGCTGTGCCTGCCTCCCAGTTATTGCCGTGTATCATCAGAAGCAGCTGGGCAGAGTGAACAGTCCCCACTGGCTCTCATAAGTAGACTGACAGATGCTTACATTCAACCAGTGTGAATTCAGCCCATATTTCTCAAAATTTCTTTCAAATGAAGCAAGGATGAGGAACTTTTTCTCTGTTTTCTCCACTGACCAGATCTCTAGTGAGGTTCTAACTTAAAACCAGAAGGGGAAAAAAAAAAGAATTACACTACAGAAATAAGTAAACATAAATCCCACATTTACCTTTAGGAATACAGATTGCCCTCCTCCTCCTCCTCTTCCTTGTCTTCCTCTACTTCCCATCACTATTACTATAATCACCACTGCCATCTTCATCATTTACATACTACCACCTTTCCAAAACTAGGACTCAAGATGAATTACCAGTTAGGACAAAGACTTGCCAGTTAAAACATACAAAAGGTCCACATTAAAACTGTGTTAAACTATTAATAATATTTGAAACAATTTAGAACATACAGCTGAGGCCCTCAATTGCATATGCATAATCATGATGCACATCTGATCCACCCCTACCCCTCTGCGAAAACATTATCTGTCTCCCAGCATGGCCCTTTCCTGGCTGAAGGAAAACAGAGGGAGCAGCAGAGAAACAACCAGACATTTACCTATAGCTGGATGCACAGTGACAGCCATCCTTTGTGATCTCCTGGGGGTTCTCCTAAGGCCTCTGAGGACAATATCATTGCTGTACATCTGTAGGAAAATACCTGAACACTTCCCTGCTGCTATCCCCTAGCCAAGAAATGGCTCTGTTGGGGCAGGGAGGGCTGTAGCAGAGAAAAAGTAGGTCAAGGGGGATTTGTTGCATAGTCAGTACAGAACTCTGACCTCAACAACAACCAAGAAAAAAAAGTTATGATGGCATAAGTTGGACTTTGGCCATTGTAACTCACAGGATGCCAGTCATACAATTAAAAGTAAAAAATGGCTTAAAAACAGTGTAATTAAACATAGTAAAACATCCTATTAAAAATCCTTTCTTTAAAAACTTTTAGTTAGCAAAAAATTTGTTGAGCTTAAAAAAGTATTTGTCTGCTAACATAAGGACAGCAAAGAGGGAGAATAGAATCTTTTAATATGTACTTCTTCTATTGCTGAAGAAAATTTGATACATCCGCTTAACCTTATCATGAGCTGTCTTTAAACTTCTCTATTTTTTTATGTGATGAAACATAACATTCAATTGAGCGGGTGTATTGAGATCAGCATCATCTCTCTGTCTCTCTCTTTCTCTCTCTCTTTCTCTCTCTCTCTCTCTCTTTTTTTTTTACAAAAAGCTTCAAATATCCGTACCTAATGATGCCTTCAAGGAAATTTGAAAATTCACTTTCAGCAGTTTGAAAACTTTGTCCAAAACAAATGTATTTACTCCCTTGTAGGAGTGCAGAGTACCAAACATGTATATGCCCAAAGAAGTAGCCTTTTAAGTCTCTTGCAGCATAAAAAGAAGGAAGGAAGGGGATGGGGAAAGAGAAAAAAAGAAAAAGAAATGTAGCAGCATCTATACAACTAACTGGTTTTTATTTTCGCCTGACCTTTCATGGATATAAACCCACTTCTTTAGGTGTAGTACACAGTGATGATAAATGCTCAGATATAAAGAATATTTACACAGTTGTGGGAGTGTGATGGAAGGATCCAGAAAGATGCAAATCATGATTCTTGCCCTAAATTATCAAAGAGCTGTGTAATGCAATTCTGGTCTTTCAGATCTTTGCAGTGGTCAGTTTGTGTTGGTAAGCGTGCCGCAGGACTCACCTGGCAGTGCCATTTGCAGGGTGGAGCGTGGGCAGCAGGAGGATGGAGGCCATTCCGGCCTCCTGAAGGCTGGACGGGCAGGCCATTTCTGGGGAGGGAGGGCCATGAGGGGATGCCCGGATGCCTGTGAGGCGGCAGCTAATTGGAGCGCATCCCCCATGCTTCGATTGGCTGCCGTGGCCTGGTGGGCAGCCATAGGGGATCGCCTCCCCTGCAGCCGCCTGGGAGGCCAGCACTCCAGGTCCGCACTGCTTCCCACCCACCCTCTCTTTGTAGTTTGCTATGGCTGTCCACTTGTTGCGTTTGCTATTCTGTATTGGTCTTTATGGTTTTGTTCTGTTGCTTCTCTGTCACAACTTATTGGCGGTCACATGGGTCTTGGATCCAGGTGGGGCGGGGCCAATGGCCTTTGGGCAAGGTTCACTGGTCCCTTGCGGTTTGAAAGGAGGTGCAAGGCGGCAGTGAGCATATCCGGCCCAGAGGGACATGGCTTGCTTGCACCTCCTGATGACAGGGGGTTCTGGCGGTGGCATCCACTGGCAGCCATTAGTGATTCTGGCACCGGGTCAGAAGTTTGGGTACATTGGTCAGCAGCGGGCTGATCAATGCTAGGATCCAGACCCATGTTTTGGCCAACCCATTGTATGCTGTAGCCAATAAAGTTGTGGCCTTTGTTCCCCAATTTTGGTGCGTTGTCTTATTCTGAAGCCCCATCACCCCTACCCACACAAATAAATCTGCTCACCAAAAGTCAGTTTCCCAGGTTTCAAAACTCTCTCTGAGAAGATTCCTTTTGTTATATGTGCAGTAGCAAGGACTCTTGCATTAATCTACTGTGCCATGAAGCCACTGTCTTCCCTCTGCTAACGGACTGGAATTTGTGAATACAATTCAATTCAGTAGTTTGTCTTTCTAGTCTTCCTTTGCAATTTCCTTGTTCAAGGACCACATTTATAATGTTAAATTTGTGTCCACTAGTTCTCTTGTGTAAAGACAGTCCTGTTTCTACACTGTAGAGGGGCATTGTCATAACTGTGTAAATATGCTTTATACCTGAGTATTATCATTCTGTACGGTGTCCAAAGAAATGGGTTTATATCTACAAAAGCTCATGCAAAAATAAAAACCAGTTAGTCTTAAAGATACTCCTACATTTCTTTTTCTTTGTTTATCCTTCCCCCTTCCTTCCTCCTTTTTATACATGTTTTTTCTTTCTTACCACAAAAATTCCATATGTCAGTTTAGGCAAAGAGGTGAATATATTAAACTGCTTTATTTTGAGACATACATTTGGTCCAACTAGGCCAATTTTAGCTACCTTAGGCCATTTCCGCCTCTGCCTAAACTGCAAACCCCATGATTCCATAGCATGTTGAAAGTGGAATAATAGCGCTATAACAGTCTAGTGCGGAAATGGCCTTAGTTTGTTCAAGCATTTGTCTAAAGATCATCATCATCATCATCATCATCATCATCATCATCTATTTATATTGCACCTTCCTGTCACATGGTGTTTTACAAGTAACAGAAAAACAAAATAGTTTCCTGCCCTCAGGCTTATAATCTAAAGAAGTAAAGGTTCTTAATTGATTAATTAATTAATTAAAATAATTATATCCTGCTGCGTATCCAGAGATCTCAGAGCACTGTGTTATAAAAGCCATCTGACAAATCTAAAACAGTATAAATATGTATGATACATTATGAGTTTACAAGGCTAAAAACATATTAAATGATTTAACACATTAAAAGGATACATTTAGTCCAATTAAAAAACAATAGTTTTAAAAAAATTAAATCATGCTTGTGTGAGGATTTGTATAAAACTAATAGGAGGCTCAAAAGCTTCAGTGCCATGTTTTCATTTTGTGCCTGAATGATAGTATTGAGCCTTCAAGGGGAGGTTGTTCCATAACTGGCATGCCACAGCAAGAGAAAGACCTCTCCCACATCCTCCCATAGTGACTGATAGAAGACAGATGAGGGCCCCTCCAACAGACCTCAAACCTTAGCCAGGTTTATATATGAAGAAGCGCTCCTTGTAGGCAGACAGATGATGAAACACACACACAAAGAGGAATAGTCTGAAAGGGTTTTGTACTCATATTCACCTCAATCCAGGATCCTGCTTCATAAGGTCTAAATGCAATGCAACCCAACTATAGTAGACGTATTGAATTTATAGGGTTTATATAAGTGTTGGCCTACCAAATGTCCACTACTTCAGTAGTAAACTTTTGCCTGAGATCAATAGGTCTTACTCCCCAGGTAAGTGGATATAGGATTTAAACAATATAAAAACCTTTAATGATAATATATACATAAAGTCTGGAAAAGTCTTGGTCAAGTGGCCTCACCCATTATCCCATCTCCAGAGGAAAGCTCAGGAATTGAGCATATTTTTGAAAATTTGCAGACCAGATCTTCAAAACTATATTCCATTCATTGTCTTTAGAAGATGCAAAGCACTGAGATTCAGTAAAATTCAGCTGAAAACTCAGATTACACTTTCTCAAAATTGATCAGTTTTTAAATAATGTGAGAACTGATGTCACTTTGAGTGGGAAAAGTATATATTTCTGCCAAGGGCGTTTACAGTAAATTGGCAGTTAGTAACATAAAGCTTGGATTTGCTACTGGCTAAAACAGTGAGGCCTAGAAGAATGAGCAGTGAACAGCTGGGTATATTTCCTGCAGGGAAATAGATGTTTAGTGGGAGAGAGCCAATGAGAGATTATGTACACTCTGGAGTATATCTATACAAGGTGCAATGGGAAAGCGCATAAGGAAAATTCTTGGCCAAAGTTGAAGAAAGAATATAGCCATTTTGTGCTGTTTGTTCCCATCTGGAAGGAAAATAAGTGGCACTTCTGCACAATGTAGAATGGTAAGCTGGAAAGGGGAATTAATAAAGTAGCTGCCAGAGGAATGGAAAATGGTATGTAATGCACTAGTCAATCCATGCAAGTTGGAACGTTCTTAGATTGTATAAGGCCAAAACCATGATTTCATGAAATGAAATTGCTAGAAGAAGATATGTTGTTGAAACTGTCATACATACAAAGTAGAGACACAAGCACCAGTCTAGTGCCAACAGTCATGTGCCAGCTTTCACGTGATACAGTGATGACAGGATTGAGTCCCCAGCAGCAAATAAATCCCCTCAAAATATTCAAAACAGGTAAATGTTTTTAAAAATAAAATAAATAAAATAAAATAATAAAATAAATAACCTTGTCATTTGAAATCTCTAATTCTTTTGTGCTTTTATTTTATGGTTAGGAAATCGGAGGTAAGATTTTTTTTCTCTTTTTCAAAGCCAAGAGTAGAGGCCAAGAATATGAGTATAGAATATTTTCATCAAAATGTCAATGATTTTTGATACAATGCCAGGGTATACTTCTGGGTAGCAGTAATGAGAAGAAAGATATGGCTTTAGGAATAATATGGAGCTAAGCGTTTAGACTAATAGACAATGAGCTTTGCTAGATCTGACTGAAAATAAACTAGAACTTAAAAATGAAAATACAATTAGCCCTCCACATTTGTGGGTTTCACTTCACAGGTCTGATTATTTGTGTGTTTCTCCAACTCCTGCCTCCTCTACCTCCAGCACTTCTTTTCGAAGGGAACCTTCCTTTTTGGTGGCTCCAATCAGATAATTCAGCCCTTTAAAAACTCGCCTCCAATCCTCTTCCTCCTCCACCACCCACTGCCTGGCCAGCTAAGGATGGATCAAAGCCTGATTTCACCGCACCACACGCCCTCTCCTGGTGCCCCGCACACACCTGAGGGAGGAGATGGACAAGAGATAGGAAGTATATGGGCACCATGCTAACTCATGCCCTTTCCCACTTCTTTCCCTGATCTGGTTTGGACTGTGGATACCCACTTTCACCATCTTGCCTCTCCCCCTTCCCACAGACACACATATATTTTGATTTTTGTGTTTTTTTCCATTTTTGCAGGGGTCCTGTGCGCTTAACCGTAACGAATGTGGAGGGACTGTAGATTTCTGGTGTCTATGGTTAATAAAATTTTATTATCATATTTATCATAGAATCATAGAAATGTAGAGTTGGAAGAGACCACACGGGCCATCCAGTCCAACCCCCTGCCATGCAGGAACACCCTCAAAGCACTCCCGACAGATGGCCATCCAGCCTCTGCTTAAAAACCTCCAAAGAAGGAGACTCCACCACACTCCGAGGCAGCATATTCCACTGCCCGACAGCCCTGACCATCAGGAAGTTCTTCCTGAGGTTCAAGTGGACTCTCCTTTCCTGCAGCTTGAATCCTTTGCTCCTTGTTCTGGTCTCTGGAGAGGCAGAAAACAAGCCCTCTCCTTCCTCTACATGGCATCCCTTCAAATATTTAAACATGGCTATCATGTCCCCTCTTAACCTTCTCTTCTGCAGACTAAACATACCCAGCTCTCTAAGTCTATCCTCATAGGCCATGGCTTCCAGGCCTCTCACCATTTTGGTTGCCCTCCTCTGGACCTGCTCCAGCTTGACCATGTCCTTCTTGAATTGGGGTGCCCAGAACTGGACACAGGATTCAAGATGAGGTCTAACCAAAGCAGAGTAGAGTGGTACGAGTACCTCCCTCGATCTAGACACCATACTCCTATTGATGCAGCCGAGAATTGCATTGGCTTTCTTGGCTGCGGCATCACACTGCTGACTCATGTTCAGCTTGTGGTCTATTAAAACTCCTAGATCCCTTTCACACGTACTGCCATCCAGCCACGTGTTCCCCATCCTATATTTCTGCATTCCATTTTTTCTACCTAAGTGTAGGACCTTATACTTCTCTCTGTTGAATTTCATTTTGTTAGCTTTGGCCCAGCTCTCCAATCTATCCAGGTCATTTTGAATTTTGATCCTGTCCTCTGGCGTATTAGCAACCCCTCCCAATTTGGTGTCATCTGCAAATTTGATAAGCATGCCCTCTATTCCTTCATCCAAGTCATTGATGAAGATATCGAACAGCACTGGGCCCAGGACAGAACCTTGTGGCACCCTGCTAGTCACTTCTCTCCAGGATGAAAAGCAGCCATTCGTGATCACCCTTTGGGTTCGGTCGGTCAACCGATTACAAATCCAACTAACAGTAGCCCTGTCCAGCCCTCATTTTACTAGCTTCTTTGCAAGAATGTCATGTGGAACTTTGTCAAAGGCCTTACTGAAATCGAGAAATGCTACATCCACAGCATTCCCTTCATCTATCAAGCTAGTGACTCTATCATAAAAAGAGATAAGATTAGTCTGGCATGACTTATTTTTGAGAAATCCATGTTGACTTCTTGTGATTACCGCATTGCTTTCTAAGTGATTAGAAACTGACTGCTTAATGATCTGCTCCAGAATCTTTCCGGGTACTGATGTCAGGCTGACTGGGCGATAATTATTTGGATCCTCTTTTTTTCCCTTCTTGAAGATGGGAACAACATTTGCCCTCTTCCAGTCTGCTGGAACTTCTCCTGTCCTCCAAGATTGCTCAAAGATTATAGCAAGCGGTTCCGAAATGACCTCTGCCAGTTCTTTTAATATCCTAGGATGCAATTCATCTGGCCCTGGAGACTTGAATTCATCCAGTGTGGCCAGGTATTCCTGTACCACCTCTCTACCTATTATGTGCCTCATTTCCTCTGCTTCCTCACCTGCTCCCCAACCGCCAGGTTGAGTGCTTGTATCCTTCTGGGAAAAAACTGAGGCAAAGAAGGTGTTAAGTAGTTCTGCCTTTTCTCTTCCCCCTGTTAGTAATTCGCCATCTTCTCTGCGCAGCGACCCTATCGTTTCCTTCTTTTTCCTTTTGCTACGGACATATTTAAAAAAGCCCTTTTTATTGTTTTTGATGTTTATTTAGATATTTAAATATTTATTTAAGTTTATTTAATTTTTACGTTCTTAAATATTTAAATAAATATTTAAGTTCTGCTTTGGGATAGAAATATCTGCAATTAGTTAGTAGGAAGTAAAGAGAAAGAAGATTGGCTACAGTATATGAAGAGGGACTTGAAATGCCAAGAAAACACATTGGCAGTAGGAAAAAAAAACCCTCTAGATCCAAGAGCTAAAATCTTAAAATACATAGCTTGAGGGATGCCCATTGAAAGATATGATAAATCTATCAAAAATCACTCATTATGTATTTTGGCCCCTCATTTTTCCCTGAGTTGTATTGTTCCAATGATCCTTCCATCTTAGTTCCTTAACACCAGAGACACACAGATGAGTGTGAAAGTGTAAAACTACAACTTTTAAAACATAACACTGAATAGTTCTTATGTGCTTCTCACTCCAGCTTTGCTGGGATACAGTCCATTTTTTTTTAAATGATGTGTGCTGAATATAATTGGAAAAACGGAGATAATGATTGAAAGTAATATGTTCTTTTCCTTCCAGTAAGACAAGTTCTACTGAGGAGGGAAAAACATCTCTTAGTTTCCTTTAATTTTGTACCTTTCTTAGTAATTTTATAACAGTTCATTTATCTTCCTTTAATTTTATCGTCTGTAGAAAAAGGCCACTTGTTTTGGGGAGAATCTATGTAATTGACCAGGAATAGTGTGTGGAGGGGAAAACAAGTGAACATGCAACATAATGAATGATTTTAAAATATGGAATATTACATATTGAGTCGCTCTCACCAAATAATGAGATCATTAAGAAAATTTTATTTTCACTGTTAGCTGTAGAAAAACCATATGAAAAGTGAATAGATTGATGGATGGGTAGATGGAGGGATAAATGGATGGATGGATGGATAGATAGATAGATAGATAGATAGATAGATAGATAGATAGATAATAGCTAAGCCTAACTGTACTATGCTCTGATACAAATTTGACCCTTTCTGAGGACTAGTGTATATTTCCAACCTTTTCCTACAGTTTTCGAGGGCATTGTTCCTGAGAAAACATTCCCAAGACAATTACCCATATTCAGTGAAACTGAGTAACTAAGTCAATTGTTCCCTCTCCAAACTGAAAAGCTGAAGTGAAGTGAATCGAATCAATGTGTTGTTATATAACCAAAATATCTATTGTTGTTTATCACCTTGAGAGTGTTTACTCCAGAAGACAGCTTACAAAGATTTTAAGCAAAGCAATAAATATTAATTCTAACATTAGACAGATGGTGGTACTGCTGCATGTGGTGGTACTGCTGCATATTATCTATTATCTAAGCTTTTACCCACCTTTTCTTCTTTCACTTGGAGGACACTGCATCCATTAAGCTAGTTTGCCTGTAGTGTAGGATCCTCTTCCCTTGAAGAGTTGAAATAAAGTTTGTCTCCCAGTTCAATCAGTTTGATAGATAGAACAGAATGAGATGCCATCTTATCTATTGTCTCAGGTAGCAAAAACATCTTGGAATAGCCCTGCTTATAGAAAAGAAGGAGAGATGATGGTATCAATGGAGACTGATTCTCACTAGAATGTTTATCCTTCATGAGAATTTTTGTCCTTGGTACATCCAAGTTCATAATACACACGTACAGCTTGCTGCTTTGCATGTCACCTACATATAAGCTGAGCCTCTGGTCAGATGTATTTTAAAGTAGAATGGGCAAGCTTGCTTTATTTATTTATTTATTTCCATTTATATCCCACCTTTTTCTTAATATTGAGACTCAAGGCAGCTAACAACATATTTAAAAAGAATAGAAATTAAAAATAAAAGTCCTTAATAAAAAAATAAATATAAGTTTTTTTTAAAGAAGTCATTTAATAATTTATAAAGTTAAAACATTAAACAGTGAAAACATCACAACTCATTTAAATACCGTATTACAACCTTTTAAAAACAGCACAACACATTATTTTTAATGTACCGGTAGTATAAAAATGTTGTGACTTGCTGATGGAAGGACAAGAATGGGGCCATCCTGATTTGTCTAAGAAGGGAGTTCCAAAGTTTGGGAGCAGCCATGGACAGGGGCTTTCTCTTGTTCCCACCAAATTAACATAAGAAGGTGGTGGGACACAAAGAAGGATATGTCCGAATGATCTTTGAACTCTAATGGGTTTATAAAAGGAGATACAGTTCTTCAGATAACCTGGACCCAAGCCATATAGGGTCAAAAACAAGTCAAGAACAGCCGTTTGAATTGTGCCTGAAAACAGACCTGCAGCCAGTGGAGCTGCTGCAAAAAGGGAGTTTTGTGCTTTTTGTAGCCCGCCCGAGTTAATAATCTGGGCAGAGCTCTTTGGGCCAACTAAAGTTTCTGAGTATACATATTCATCTCTGCCATATCAGGCCACTTCATCACCCAATCTTCTTGAGATGGAATAGCTGGGTCTTTCCATCTCTGAGCATAAAGTATTCCAGCTGCTGTAACCTTATATTGTAAAATTCTTACAAGATTCTTATCTATCTGATAATCTATCAGTTCAAATAAGAAGAGGTCTGGTTTAAATTGAATTTTTGTCTTCAAAATATCTTCCATTAATTGATGTATCAGCACTCTAAAACTTCTTTTTCTTTTCACAAGTCCACCACATGTGAAAAATGTCCCTTCTTTCTGTTTATATTTCCAACAAATATTTGAAGCTCTGTTATACAGTTTAGACTAGGGCTTTCCAAACAATGTGCCATGACACGTTAGTGTGTCGCCTGAATCTTGGAAATGTATGTTATTATTTATAAATCATATATTTTAAAAAATATATTAAAGGTTTTCATGAGATACGTTGTGTCCCCATACATTTCGTTATTACAGTTTATGTGTATGTCTGTATCTCTTGTAAGGGGTTAGTTTAACATCCTGTTTGCTAGTAACACTGAATTACTGTGTCACAAAATGATGCATGTCTAAAAAGTGTGTCACCAACATGAAAAGTTTGGAAAGCTCTGCTTTAGACAATCGTTATGGTGTTAAATACCACCTGTGCCTCATCTTACAGAAGTTTTCTCTCAAATCATAACTTCTCCATATGAAGTCCTTCTGTTTCATGCAGTATCAGTCACTGCCTTTTGGTGGGTACTAAAAGTGAATGAGCTGGTGGTAGGATTCAAGGGTGGTAAGTACACCAAGGAAGTAGAATTTAGAGACCTCTGCTTGAAGAAGCAGCAAATTATACTTTTCAACTATTCATCTACAACAGATCAGCACAGGTCTGGTGCCCACTTACAGCTCCAGATCTGCAGTGACCTGTCCATCTGCCCAGTTAGGGCTTTATAGCATTATGTCCATACAAGAGAAGTGCAACCTGGCCCTTTGTTTTGCCATGTCGACTCCTCACCCTTAACCAAATAGAAGTTCTGGTCTGTTACCTCCAGAGACGTATCTGCACTAGGCCTCAAATGTATTAAATTTGGCACACACTCATTTAGAACTGGAGCAGCATCAACTGAATTGGCAATGGACATGGACCCCCAAATTATGCAAAGGATAGGGTGCTGAAGGCTTTCAGCATACCAGAACTGTGTTTGGCTGTTTCAGTATTAACACATTTTGCTGTTTGTTCTTGTTTTTGAAATTTTTAGGCCATGGCCAGCTACTGCATGGTCTACCAGGGGGCACAAAAGGCCTACAACAGATCCCATCTGGGATTGGGTTAAATGGCTGTAGTTAAGTGGCTAGACAAGACAGACTTTTGGTCACAAGCCCTGATGCCAATTCTGTTTGGGGAGCTCCACCACATATCCTGGTATTCAACTAGGGGTTAAAGACCTAGGTTTGTTAAAGGGTACAGTGTATCAATAGTCCTTGGTGTAGGACTAATACAGAAATCCATAATACCCTGGCAAAGGGATTGGGGCACTATTTACCACACCCAGAGATTGTTTTCCAAAGGGCATAGCTCTACAGAACAGACAGAGTACACCTATCCAAAGCAGAGAAAACGCTCTTCTTGAGGGATCTGCAATAAGTTGTGATGGCCCTTTTGGCCATCTTGGTGGGGGACAGGGTCTTGCTCCATATCTATGGCAGGTAGTGAGGGTGAGACCTAGGATTCTGGTGAACACTTATTATGTCCTTTTTATTAAGGGGAGGGCTCTGGAACTAGGTCCTCTGAGGGCCAGACCCTCACTTAAAGTCTTGGAACTTGGGGGAGAGAATCTTAGGTTGGCCTTCCAGATGCAGGCTGACTGGGAAGCAACCCAGCATTTGCTTTCTCTTTAGGCTGATGTGTTTTGCTCAGGGGAAGCTGAGGAGATGGTTTGGAGAGAGACCACCTGTCTCAGATGCTCCCACACTAGGTTGCTCCCCCCTTGCAACTCTCCAAAGGAAAACAATATATAGGATAGAATTAAATAAAGTAGTCTATTTACAACCCATTTTCTGTGTCTGGTCTCATTTCACTGGTTGATCAGCAGAGCGTTTGCATTCCAAATCATGTGAGAATCATTCTCAGGAAAATGCAGGCCAGCCCCACATTGTGGAGTAACATACAGAGTGTCCAAAAATTATCTGTACAATTTCAATTCTATATACAATTGAAACTGTAAGGATAATTTTCAGACGCTTGATATTTCAGACCAAGATGGTGGTGGTTTCTATATCAATGGGTCTAAAACTTTTCCGAGTTTTATTTCAGATTTTAAAGGAGCTATTCAAAGTGCTGAGTCTATCCCCAGAATAGGTTCAGCACCTTTGATAGCTCATATTCTGAGTTTTAGAGGATCAGGGGAAATAATAATTTGCTAATCCAAAGTCTTGCCGTTGATTAGAAGGGTTCTTAGGCTGTTCTCCAAAAATATGTTATGCACAGCTTTTGTTTAGGGCAGCTGGTGGCTTCCAGTTATAACTCAGAGTGGATTCCAAATTTCACTGACCTGAAAGCCACTAGCTGCCACTAAATAAAAGCTATGTATAATATATTTTTGAAGAACAGCCTAAGAACCCTTCATATCAGTGGCAAGACTTTTGATTAGCATATTATTATTTCCCCTGATCTTCTGAAATCAACAGAGATAAAAACCCTTTCTTCCAATGAAAGTTAGTTAAGAGTAATTTTAACAACATAATCTGATTGTGTCAGTAATCACTGCAATTCACTTCAAAAATAATCCTGTATGATTCTGTTTCAAAACCAAATATGGTTACTTTCCAGTGCCCACTTTGATGTCTTTCATATCTACAGAAAGAACTGAGTAGATTTGTAGTAATTTCTTTTCACTAATCTTAATTCCCTTGCCAGGTTTAAGAACAAAGTCAGCATTTATATATCAAATCTTTCTAAAATTAGCAATACTATTAGTACTTTTCAATAATGTTTTTGTCATGTGAGCTGGAAATGTATTAATCCAAGTTCATATCTCACTAATCCTTGCATACAGATTGTGGTTCAGAGCAGACAAACCGTTTAAGACCCCACGTGAAAGCTGAAAGACTACTGTCAGTAGTGGAACAATTTTAAGTCTCAGTTACCATAAATATCCTAGTTCATTCATGGGGAAACCCAACTGAGGGGAAAAAAAGGTGTTTCCTCCAAGTTCTCTATTCCATTTTTACAAGATATTTGTGTTTTCAAATATCTGCCTGCACACGGAGTGATCTCCAAACACTTTGGTCCATAAATAACAAGTTAACCTGTGAAAGAACACTTGGTCAAATAACAGAATCCAATTATAAATGTGATAAACCAATCATACCAAAATTACAATTCAGATTCAGAATATGGAGTTATCAGGGGATTTCAATTTAGAAGGCAATGTTAGATGCAGAACTGACCAATTAAGCCCTTTTTCTCTTGTATCCACCTCATGCAAATAATAATTACCTAAGGAACAAGAACAGGAGTGCATCTGTAATCCCCAGGCCTACTGCCATGTCTCCTGACGGCTCTGTCTCCTCACTGCCAATGTGTTGAGGTGAGCCAGAAGATGAGGACTTACTCTACACATATCAGTCCCTCACATATAGCCCCATTATTAAGAGCTCTGATCATGATAAGTGCTAATTCACGGGGAGAGCCCACATACATAAGTTATTCTTCCCGCCCCCAAACTTCCACATCTGATGGAACGAGGGCTGATGGGAGATGAGATGGTAAGTATGGGGTTAGTAGGTATCTGAACATGCTGTTCCCCCTCATGTGATTGATAGTCATGTGAGGGGGAACCAGTGAATAGAGGTATAGAAACACAAGTATTGTAGAACAAGGGTTTAGCTTTATAAGGAGGATAGGCATGATTGTTTCATTATCTCAGATTTCTATATAGCATGGTAATATATTTGTTCCACTATTTCACAGCGTTTATAGTATCCAAGGTGAGGCCCTTTCACACTACACAATTACAGCATTATGATTCCACATAAGATGACTGCATCTTATGGAATTTTGGGGCTTGTAGTTTGGTGAGACACTAGTAGAACTCTGTCTGGGAATTCTAAATGCTGCTCCCAGGATTCCATAGGACACTTCTGTGACAGTTAAAGGGGAACCATAATGCTATAATTGTGTAGTGTAGCTTAGCACTTTTTTAAAAAATCAGCAAAACAAAGCAGAATTCATCTGAGCAATCAGCAAGAAGAATAGAAAGCAGGAAAGATAGGACTGGGTAGAATAGATAGAACCAATTTGACAAACAAGGAGCCAGCTACAATAGAATCCAAACACAGTAGGTTAAGTACCTAATGGAACAGGAAAGATTTATCTGGGTAGGAAAAAGAATACTGGACAGATTGGAACAAACCTCATGAGGAAGATTTGAAAAAAGACAACTTTTTGCTTGGCTTCATTCAAGGTTACAAAGAAGAGCCTTCCCAGAAAAACATGAGAAATAAGTAATCTAGGAAAAGGCTATCCTGGGCTGAAGGCATTTTGGATTCTAAAGATAGTAATAACACTTCAAAGTACAGCTGGAAACAAATCGGTAAGAAGTGAAATTATCAGATGAGTATAGTATGTTTCAGTGAGCAAATTCCCACTAGCAATCGTACTGCCATATTCTGGACCAACAGAAATGGCCAAAGACCTTTATCATTGTATGAAGGAAATATTTTTTTTGTTTAGTGGAGTGGGATGGGCTGAATGTTTGACTCAGCAGAACGTGGTAGGCTTCGGAAGATAAAGGAAGGGAATATATTTTGAGGAGGTTATTAACTTATCTCTTACAAATGCAAGCTTGAATAGTGCTAATTCCTTAAATCAAACAGATGCTTAGTCTGTGGCCCAGCAGATTGTCTAACAGCTTATAGAATTTTATTTTATTTTAATACAAATAAAATCACCATATTTCAGGTCATTTTATCATCTTCCCAGAATGTGTGTTCCAGGAGAGGTTGTTCTATGAAGAGAAGTATTAAAAATGTATATCTCAAATGGGTCCTGTGAGCTGTCCTCAAGCAAGATATTCTTGGCAATTATCTCATGTTCTTGCTTCATGGTGTTCCGGCTTGATGACTTGTTCCACAAGTTGAGACCCTTTTCAACAGAACATCATTAATTGAAGCCTTTGTATCTTCCTTTCAGCCGCTGCATATTTCAGTTTGTTCCCATAATTCTGAAGACCTGTGTGTTACAATGTTTTCTATTCAAATTGACAGAAGCAGTAATGATTCATACATAGCAGATAGTCTTGCTTTAGAAGAATATCTCAAAACAATTCTTCCACTAAGAGTATCTCATCAGTTTCTTTGACTTTCCCAGGGCTACTAGTAAAATAATGGATCACAGTATGCTCCTGATAATATAATTCAAGTGCTATACTAATTGTGTGCATTTTTCTGTGTTTAAGTAGTAGAAACATTTTCACAGTCTTCATAAATTCAAAAATGCATAAATTTTATCATTTCCAAAATCTCCCCAAGGCAGATTTTCTCCTTGAGGGAGTTCTTTTTTCATTAATTTATTGAATCATCATAGCAAGCAAACATCTCTGAAAAACAGCTTGCCTTCTGGGAAGGGTAAGCTACAGAATGCCAAGTATATTCTAACATGTGTTACTATTTGATGTCAGATGTAAACGTTCATTTGGGAAAGAACGAGGGCAATGACATCAATCGTAGTAGAACTTAACTGGAACACATGCATAGAAGGAAGGTTTCCCATCCCCTTTTATTCCACTCATCCATTGTTTACCCAGCCTTTCCTGCTCATTAGAAGGGCTATCCTGAACCACACAAAATGTTTAATGGAGAGGTGGGAGAGTTTCTACAGATGGAAGGAATTGCCAAAAACTCAGTTTGAATTCTAAAATAAGTTCACCTGAGGTTTTCCACATGATGAAAGTTTCCTGTCCCTTTCTCCCCCTGAAGCACCCTATGCTTTATCCTCCATTGTTCAAAAGAAGTCTACAACAGAAAGGGTCTTAAGATTGCCCGTAAGGCAGTAATGGAGATGGATAACTTCCATGAGCTTCCTTCAGTTGATTTATTGTAGGATCCTCTTCCTGTGTCTCTATATGTGATGATTAAGCAATCCTATCTGTACTGTGTTGTGGCTGTTCACTAATTATTTTGCATACATTTAAGTTTTAATTGGATGTTTATGAGAAAAGTACCATTTGGATTCATTGTTTACTGAGATGTTGGTAACCCAGAGACAGAAGATTGTGGTCTTATTCATTAGGAGCCAAGGATTCACAGGATGATTCAGTAAGGAACTCACAAAGACTGAATGTGAAGTTGTGGCATTATGATATTGGGAAAGTTTTTCTTACGGGCTATTTCACCAGATTTTTTATTGCTAACCCACCCCTCTGCCAACCACTTCTGATAAAAGTGGAAATATTCTGCACGCCTGAATGCATATAAGCAGACACTGATATTCACAGAGACACATCAGTGCCAACAATAAAGCCTTGTTCCACTTCCCATAAATACACAACTATGGCTAGCAATTGAGAAGACTCCAGCTCCATAAACGCTCTATTCTCATTAAGTTCCAAACACAAGATACGGTGAAAATATGTCTCATTGTATGGCTTGTATCTAATATTTGGACACCAGATAAAAGGACTGATATAAAACACTTGTTAGACAGAGAAAGAGAGGGAGAGGGTAAGGAAGAGGGAAAGTATTTATTAAATCCATTGCTTTCTTGCAAATGTTGTATCATTCTTGGGGGTATTCTATTAAAGTGATTTAACTCTAGTTTTTACAAAGGAAAATAATATCATTAAAACATATTATTGCCATGACGCCTACAGGGGATACGTTGGTATGAATAAATATTCAACATATACATTAAACACTGGCTGTAGACAAGTTCGAGACAGCAGAAACAAAATTATCCATTGTGTCCTCCCCAATAATACTTAACAAATAAAAAGGAATGAATTTTTTAGATCTGTTTTCATAAGGTAAAAGGATTGCTGTGGTATAAATGGCATTTTGTTTCCCATACACTGCTTCACACTATAATTTCTGGCATATTGCATATGTTACAACTGAAAACACAAACCACACTATAAATCCTCCTTGGGTTTGGCATGGTTATAGGCAGAGGCACCAGTGACTGTGCTGGCAGACCAGTTGTTGTATATCCCACAAACCATTTCTTGCAACTTTAATAATTTTTACTAGTTCTGCATGCTTTTGATATCCTTCAGTTCCTTCCAGAAATATGGCAGCGTTCAAATTTCATTTAAGGTAGTCATCTTTGCAGGAATTGCAGAATGGAAAAGTTTTCTCTTTCTCTTTTCTTTTCTTTTCTTTTCCCTTTCTTTCTCTCTTTCTTTCTTTCTTTCGTTCATTCATTCATTCTTTTTTTTTTGGTCACATATTTTCATTTTTGTATGATTGAAAGGCTCATATAACCAAAGGTTGGAAAGGTGTCAATGAGTTATCTCTTTCAAATGTCTCAGTGGCAGAGCTTGGAGTGTGGGGAAGGGGGGTGGAAGGGGGGCTACAGCATGAGAGGTGTGGCCACTGTGTGGAGGGGTGTGGCTCCAGTGCATGGGGGCATGGCCAGGGCATGTGGGGACATGGCTACGGGCTGGAACATCCCAGAAACATTGCCACCCAGGGCAAACCGCTCCCCCGCCTCCTGTCCCTACACAACTGAAATGTCTGTCCAAAGGCAGAATAACCTGTATCTAAAAGTGGACCTGACAAGGCCCTACCTTAAGTAGACAAACCTAGTGGAAGATTCTGTATAGTTCCCAAGTCAATTAAAAGACTAAGGTAAGGTTATTTCCTGATGCAAAAAGATAAAAAACAAACAAAAAAGAGTTCTTCCTGTACCAAGAAGGAGCCATCACACTTTTCCATTCTGAGGAAATATGCTTACTGTTTAGCATAAGAAAAGCGGATGCAAACTTCTTTTTGTTTGTCTAGTCATTTAGTTTAAAATACAAAACTACACATCCTGCTTTCCAAACAGTTGATTTGGCAAATTGATGTGTTCATTTGATTTCACTGAGATGTATCACAAATGTAGAACCAATCATAAAGTATAGAATGGCAGTAGAAGGGGTAGGAATGGTAATAATACTTGTGTCCTTTACAGCTGAACATGGCAATCAAAAGGCCCCTTCTGTAGGACTATTCAGTCAAGGGTCTAAAACCACCTAAATGTATTATTGTCCTCAGGTATGTTCCCTAAGAAGTTATGCTACAGGACTTACCAGGTGGCGCATTTGCTGCTTGGGCTGGCTCTGGGTAGTGTATGGCTTTGCAGCCATGTGGGCAGCTGCACAGCCACTTCTGCCTTCCCAGCAGCTCCTGCACTGTGTGGGAAGGCCCCCTTTGCTACTGGCAGCCAATGAGTTTAAACCAGCTGGTTGAAGTCATTGGCTGCCTCTGTCTGAGCATGATCCAGCCACTGTTTCCCCTCTGGCCTTCGCAGAGGGCTTTTAACCTGAGCTCCCCTCAGCTTAGTTTACTTTGGAGTGTTGTCTCTCCCACTTCCCTCCTGCCAGGCGCATTTTTGGGCCCAGTCAATAGACTGGTTCTTCCCTAATTTGTCACAACTTGATGGGCAGTCAGCTTGGATCCTGGATCTGAGATATCGGTTTTCATTGGCCTTGGGGCCAACGAAATCCGGGGGTGTCAGAAGTGCAGGTTAGGAAAGCGTTGTGCACTGGCTGATAGCTGCACACATCCACTGCACTGCTTTGTGGTAAGGTGGCCTTACACCTGACACCAAATTGGTTCCGACTTTTGTGGAGTATGGGGCTGATCAGTCAACAGGTGGGTTCACTGATGCTTGAATCCAGAGCCATGTGCATGTCAACCCTGTCATATCCGTAGCCAATAAAGTTGTGACCTATTTTACCTAAGCTTTTGTGTATATGTGGTTTTTTTCTCTCCTGCACTCAGCCCTGAGCATGCAAGCAGCATGCCCCCAAGGCTGCATAAATGTTCTAATTGAAAATGTTTTTGATAAGACCAACTTTTTAAAATAACCTAACCAGTTTTTAATTTTTTTTCTGGAAGATTAACTTTTAAAAAGTTTTCCTGCAAGAATTGCCTATGGCTTACTTATCACATCTATAGGATGCCTTTCTCCTATAATGGGATTTTTAGGTAGTTTACAAGTAAAACCTGACCAAACACAAACAAATTAAACTTCTGGGGTTGGATCTATGCTTTGTTATGAGTCTCATTGAATGACAAAGTGACTGACCTGTCATGACAAGTAGTTCTTCTTTAAGTATAATACAACCATACAAATTGCCACAACTCTGCTTTTCAGAGAAATACACATATTAGACTAGATACTCACTATGTGCGAAGCCCTGGGAAAAGATAATCCATTATACAGATGCAATTGCATAGATTTACAGACTGTTTACATAGACACAACATATACTGTAGTTAAGATAAAGAAATAGAGTATTCATACATAGGACGTTGAATGGATAGTGTTAGTAATGGTTGATAACTCATTTTGAAATGAATTCTGTTGTGTTGTCCACTAATTCTGCATGACCATTTGTAGGTCAAGACCTGAGCACAGCCTCTGATAATTATCTATTTGTGTGAGCAAGTTCCTGCCTAACATATATGAGCCTAAATTTATTGTTAATCCCTAACTAGATTAAGGCCATTTCTGCACTACACTATTATAGTGTTATTCTGCTTTCAACATCCTGTAGAATTCTGTGGTTTGTAGTTTACTGAAGCCAAAGAGCTCTCTGGCTGAGAATTCTAAATGCCCCTCCCTAAACTGCAAACCCCAGGATTCCATAGACTGTTGAAAGTTGAATAATAGCACTAAATCAGTATAGTGCAGAAATGGTCTAAGACTTATTGAATCAATCCAATGTACTTAAGTGCTCAGTTACCAAGTTCCCTTTAATTTAGTTGATCTGCTCCAGTTGGGATGGGATTGGATTGGATTTAGGCTGTGTCTATGTGTTTTATATGAATATTCTCAGTTATCCAGTGTACATCTCCTATTCTCACTGTGCTATAAGCCTTTGAGTTGCTGGAAGGAGACTTGTCATTAACAGAAGTCATTTTTTCCCAAATCATTTAAAAAAAAATCTCAAGTTTTAGTCCATCTTAGAAAATATTGGTAAAAAAATTAAAACCATCTTTTTTTAAAAAAAGTCAGCTACAGAAAATTATCATCCATCTCTAACATGATCAAAAACATGTTTTGATGGGATCTGGAAGATCAAGTGTTCTTTCCACACAAGTCCACTGTTGAGCTAACTCTTTAGATCAGGAATGGGCAAGGTGAAGCCCTCCAGATGTTGTTGGCCTACAACTTATTATTGGCTATGTTATCTAGGGCAGATGGAAACTGCAGCCCAACATCTGGAGTGCCAATGTAATATACCCATGATTTAAATGTCCAACCAGACATCTGTCTTTCTGTCTGTGTATCTGTCATCTCCTAACTTCCTTTCACTGCAGGATACAAACTGTTTACAATATTAATTTGAACACAGTGTATGTAAAAAAGAAATCATGTATAACAATCCTGAAGGACATATTACATCCACTTAGACCATTTCTGCATTAGACTGTTATAGTGCTATTATTCCACTTTCAACAACCTATGGAATCCTGGGGTTTGCGGTTTAGGGAGGGGCCTTTGAGGAAATGTGAGGAAATGGACTTAGTCAGTTACAAATGTGTAACCTAGAGTTATGACTGCTCCATATTCACGATCCCTACACATGTCCTAGTTCAAGGGATATATTGGGACCACAAAAGTCTCACAATCCCAGCTTGCCAGGCAGCAACCACAGCAATCAAAGGGGGTTTGTTTCCCTGTTACTTTAGAAGCACTTGACTGATGTTCCCACCTGCTCCACTCCACCCCATGCACAAGCAATCTGCAGTACAAGAGGAAGCTGTGACAGGGATCCCATTCGTACTTGTAGCAACAACAATCATTCATGGGAGGGGGTGGGAACATCAGTCAGCCTCTTCCTACTCAACAAGAGAATGGACCTCTGTTGATTGCAATGACTGTGTTTTAGGAAGTGGGGATGGGTAGTTGGCCTGGGAGTGAGGCCATTTCTGCACTACACTGTAATAGTGATATTATTCCACTTTCAATATCCTATGGAATCCTGGGATTTCCAGCTTACGGAGGGGCATTTAGAATTCGCAGCCAGAGAGCTCTTTGGCCTCAGTAAGTTACAAACCCAAGAATTCCCCAGAATAGCACTATAAGAGTGTAGTGCAGAAATACTAATCCATAAGTTCTCAAGTGGATTCCAGCCAACTAAAATATATTAAAACCAAATGCTTATTTAAAACAATTGAAAATATATGTATTTAGAAAGAGGGGAATGTAGTACTACACCAATCAGTTAATGGCCAAAAATCTTGTCTAAATAACAAAAGTCTGTGCCTGGCAGCTGAAAGAAACCTCTTCTGGAAGGAGGTTTCACAGACTGGAAGCAGTCACTAAGAAGGCCAAATATGGCTGTGAGGACAATGGGATTGAGAAAAGCCTGTTCACAAAATGTAAAAACCTTAAGCAGACTTTTAGATGTGAATTTTTAGCATCCAGGTCTGCAAACTGGTAACGCAATATCTTCCCATTTCTCCACAACTCCAACCCATGTTCTAGATTTTCTTGAACCAGTTGAGCTTGCTTGCATGCTTGTTTTCATTTGTGGCACTGGGGATGGAAGCTTAGTTTTACAAGGGAAACAACCTGGAGGGAAGAAATATGTATTCCTTCCCATGTTCTACGGATACAAGCTGGAATTCAGTATTACACTTAAGGGATGTGTAACCTGGAAATATGCATCCATAACTGAACCATATTCATGATCCCCATGCACACATGATTATGGCACTATTGCCACAATCATAACTGCCTCTCCCCCACACCTATTTCACCTGACTTCAGCCATATTGAAAGAAAGAGGAGCATTCTGCTGGCCATCAGGACATGAGTGGATGACATTTCCATTCTCCTCCTTCCAGAGAGCAACGACTTGTGACAGAGGTTCTGTTTGTGAGTGTTTCAGCCTTGTTTGCTGAGGGAGGGGGTAGAGACATCATTCAATTGTGCCTTGATCACTAGCAGAACGTATCTCCTTCTCCAGGTAAAGTAGAGGGGGAGGTTGAACCAGGAGAAGCTACTTAGTTTTATGCAGATGTAGCTAAGTAGTCCATGTAGAACTATGGCTATTTTTTAATCAATTTTATTCTGGAAGGGTGCAACAAGTAATTTTAACAATTTTCTTCTTGCTGCAAAAAACTGCAAAAAAATTGTTTGAAAACTGCAGTTTTCAACAACTACTTACAGTTTGGAAGTTAACTCTTCACAAAATTTGCCTGTGATTGTTTTGTGTAAAAAAAAGAAAAAAAAAGAGAGAGCATTTTCTGTGCAGAAAACAGCATAGAAATATTATTTCACTGAAATTTTCTGCACACACACACACAAATCAATTTTCTGCACAGAAGATGTTCTTTTCTATACAAAACTATCATGCACACATTTTGTGTTGAATTAGTCCCAACTACAATATTTTCTGTCCAAGAAACAGAAAATAATACTGGTGCTCAAAAATATTATTTTCTGTGCAGATAATGATGTGTGCTGCCCAGAAAAGTCTGTTTTCTGCACAAATTTCTGTGCAAATTTTGTCTGTAATAAGCCCCAAACTGTGAAGATTCTCATTAGCCCAGGACTCTTTTTATCAGGGTTTCTGAACAATTGAGAAATACATTTTCCACCTTTTTTTAAAAAAAAAAATTCAAATATTCTTCCTGTCTCTACCATGTGTACTCATCTATTCAGAAACAAAACTTGGGATGATAGTTTTGAAATTTAATTGGATAATGTTTAATATTAGAAATTGTAAAATTGATTTAGTGTCATAAACACTAATAATTGAAATTTGTTTATTGGATTACTTACTGTTAAACAATTCATTGAATAAGACATTAGTTTTGGGCCAGACCATGAAGTTTACACAGAATGGCATAGTAATTGTCACTGCTGATCTTTATAGGCTTCTAAGGGCTGCTTTTGTCCTTGTAAAGTTATCTTCCTCCAACCTCATTTTTTCCCCAAAATGAGTACAATGCTGGGACTTGTGGAGTCCAACACACTGGAAACTGTTATATGCGAATTTTGATTTACAACCTTGGTCATCATCTCTACTTATCTTTTTTCTCCCCCCTCACCAACACATACACTTTATTCAGTCTTCAAATATCTTTGTTAAAGGTTGGTAAAGAGTGATTTATTTCTTTTAAAAAGCACTGATTCACTACAAGTCATGCAATAAGTGGATAGCTACAAAGTTCTACCAGTGAATCAAGAGTGCAAAATTCTTAATTAAAAATAGTTTGAAAGCTTCTGCACATATACAGAACATTTTTTTCAGCCCAACAGAAGCATTGGATCCTTCCTGCTTCTTCACTCCCAGTATCAGCTCAACAAAGGTCAGTGGATTCACTATTTTAGCCAACTGATAACATAAAAAGTTAATTAGTGGGTTAATTCCAGTTAGTGGGCTGTATACTTAGAGTAAAAGATAACATGAAAGAAAGTTTTGCATTGTATACTTAACATAGTCTGTCATACCATAAATCATAGGTAACCAGCTGAGACATTCCATCTCAAACATATGATCATATCTTAAACTTTAGTCTGGGGCCTGCACATAATAATAAAGAAGAGAAAAGGAAGTTAAAGCAAAGAATAGCATGCATCTAGATACACTCTCCAGTTATATCAAAAGTCTTTGGTCCATAATTTCATGATAAGCTATTTCCACCCCCACCCCCAAAAGACAACCTGCCAAGTGTATTGGAATTTTAAAACCAAAATAATCTAAGGATTTTTTGGGGGGAGGATGAGGTATCCTATTGAAATTATAACCTATTACTGCTACTTGCTAAATACTGTTAGCCTATTAATTATTACCTGTTAACTTTTAGCTACTGTTAAGACTTGAATCTAAAATCAATACACTGAGATGTATATTGCTTGGACTTCTATTTCTCTTGCTCTTTTTTTCATTAGTATTCTATAAATATGAAGCATCTGATACTCTTGTGAGTAGCTATAACTATTTATTTTTGATGATCAGCCCTACATCCATAGCTTATTTGAGTAAAACTTTTCTAGTCCACCTTAAATTTTAGGAAAAAAATAGAAAGAGCTTAGGCAATCCCTTCCAGTCTAAAACTGCTCTATTTTACACTGTCTATCAGTGACATCTTGTGGTCAAAGCAAGTTTTTCAGTGAAAAATTATATCAGGGCAGTGTTGGCATGTTGCCTTTTGGTGGTGTTATATGACGTCAAGTCAGCTTTGACTTATGGCAACCCTCTGAAGAAGACTGTGAAACTATGTTATTAAGGGCTCTTCTCCCAGCCCGAGTGTCCCCATTATTAATAGCACTGCTCAGATCTTGTAGACTCAGGACTGAGGCTTCCCTGATGAAGACCATCCACCTGTGTTGGGATCTTCATCTTTTCCTATTGCTTTCAAATTTACTGACCATTACTGTTTTTTTTTCTAATCAATCTGGTTGTTTCGTGATATTGTTAGGACAAACAATAGCCTAAAGTTGGGAAGTTGCTGGAAAAAAGAATTGAAATGGAAGAAGAATCTTGCTGACAAAATATAATTTTTAGCTGGATCCCATCAATTCACATACAGAGCTACATTTTGGATTTTAGCTTCTAGTATCCTCCAAGCAGCAAGTTCATAATTCTACTGGCTAGGGCTACTAGAAATTGCAGTACAAAACGTAATAGTTCCAAAGTCTGCCCGAAATGATTTTTTTTTAACATGTAAAAGTTAGGAGGGAGAACTGTCCTAAAAGAGGAAGTAAGTGGCTTTCTTAATATTGATTTTTTTATATGTGTCTTGGCTCTCAACATCAAAGATTAACTTTTTAAAAAACCACCACAAAGTAATCGTTTGTGATGTGCTTATTCCTTGTGGCCTCTGGATAACTTTTGTTTACACATTTTGGACCATGTTACAGCTGACCTTGGGCTAACCCTCAGCTGCACGATAATGTAAGATAGCTTACCCATTTCAGTTCTTCTACTGAAGCTCTACCTTTGATATTTAACAGAGCTGAACAAAAATGAAACCCATTAAATCTAAAACTGAGCACTCCCTCTCCTGGGCTTGAGTAAACAATCCTGCTAAAAGCCCTCCACTTTCCTGGCCTCTAACATCCAACTCCAAACCCAGAGAGAATGCTACAAAGAGCTTTATAATGCCTAGCACTGAGAAATCAGAAATAGTGAGCTGAGGATGTACCACCAATTTTTCCCCCTTTTAAAAATTATTAAAACATACCAAGGAGGAATAGCAACCATATCTGTCTCTATCCTGCTTGCCAGACAATTTTTACAGGATCATTAAAGAGGGCAGAGGTTGACAAAGATTTGCATTAAATTAGTATTGATGATTTCCATGAATTTTTGTAAATAATGCCTATAATTTGAATAGACATAAATACATCTTGCCATATTGGGTAAGATATGAACAAATGACCTGTATCTTCTGCATAAGCTGCTGTCCATTGACCTAATGCTGATGCAATTTTAAGATGTCTGTTCTCCCTTCTTAAGGTTCAATATATTTCAATAAGACATAGGTTGGGCAGCCATAAATAAAGGCACCTTCCAGTAATGGACTGTCCACTGTAAAGTATTCAAAGACATAGCTACGTTAGTCTGTTTCAGCCAGAAGGTAAATAGACACAAATCAGACATTAGAAATAGGAATACCCAAAACCTCAACGTTTTGGACAGTCTATCTCAGTCCTCCAAGTTGTAGTCCTTGAACTCTCTCTCATTCTCTCTCTCTCTCTCTCCCTCCCTTTTTGCACACCAGTCCTGTTGTGAAATGTCCTGGGAAGCATTGTGTGATTGTGAGGATAGTTCTGCATGACATCCTCACAATCATGCAATGCTTCTGAGGCCATTAGATGGTGATCACGCATTATATCATTTGCGGCTTGTTGCCGAAAATGATGCACAATCGCGTGTCCCTCCCATGCCCCACCTGCACTTATCTGGTATGCAGAATGTCAGGAAGCGCAGCCATCGCGCTTCCTTTCCCAGCGCAGCCTGGGAAAGTACCCAGCTATGCTGCGGAAGGAAGGGGCAGAGCTATTGTGCTTCCTTCCGTCCAGCACAGAGCTGGCGTGGAGGGAAGCACAGGGAACATTATTCCCTTCCAGACGAGGCTTTTCACACAACCCCAGTGTGATGCCAGCGGCACCAGGTAAGGTGCAAAAAGGGCCATAGATAACAGCCATAGATATAGATCTCAAAGGGCAATTGGAAACAGCTGAATTAGGATATACCCTTAAACCCCAGTCCTCTAGCAGTGGTTTGAAGGGGAACAAGTGCTTCTTGGCCCACCACACATATTAAACACTAGCAGACACCCAAAGCATTAAGTAGGATTCTCTTGCCTGCTTTATTGCTACCCTTTACTGGCCGCGTACCTGTATCTGTGCACTATAGTAAGAACGTCTTCCATCATCATATGTTCACGTGCTTATTTCAGGTTGCATGTAAATCCTGTCTCCCACCTTTGTCTCTTTAACTACTCTTGATGATCATCATTAAGAGTGAATATGTCACCCCATCACCATACTCACATGTTTTTCATTTCTATTGCAATTCATTCTCCATGCCCATGCAATTGGCATGTCTGTTTGTCTACAGAGGCTTCACCTGGTGCATCTAGCAAAGTAGATTGGAGTTGATATCAAAGGTGATATCAAAGGTGCTATAGGCTTCTTCTTCTTTTTTTCCCACTGTAAAGTAAGACACACGGCCACTTTACTTCTTCTCTCACTCACATATGAAAGAACCCATAACAAATGCACCATTATGAATTGTGGGAAGTCCAAACTAGCAGACTTTTGGCCTCATGTGTAATGTAAAATGATGGTGACTTTACCTGCTGTGTTTTCTCATCTTGGCTTCTAAGGAGAGTTCAGGCTTGATTTGTTCTAGGACCCACTTATTTGTCTTTTTAGCACTCCAGGGTATCCATAGAACTCTTCTCCAGCACTATATTTCAAACTAGTTGATTTTCTTACTATCAACTCTCTTCTCTGTCCACCTTTCACAATCATACATAGAAACTTGAAATACAATGGTATGGACAATCCTAATTTTCATATTCCATTATATATCTTTACACTTCAGAATCTTATCTAGTTCCTTCACAGCTGCCCTTCCAAGGCCTAGATTTCTGATATTCTTGACTGTGGTCTCCATTCTGATTGAGCCAAGATATGGCAATCTTGAACTAGTTCAATGTCTTCATTGCCTATGTTAAATAGGTGCAAATCTTGTGTGGTCATTATTTTTATTTTCTTAAAGTTCAAGTGTAAACCTGTCTTTTCACTCTCTTTCTTGACCTTGTTTAGTAACTGTTCCAAGTTCATACTATTTTCTGCTAGCAGTATGGTCCATCAGCATATCTTAAATTGTTGATATTCCTTTCTCCAGTTTTCCCCCCTTCTTCCTCTGACTCTAACCCTGCTTTATGTATGATACGCTCAGCCTACAAGTTAAATTCACAGGGTGATAAAATGCAGACTTGCCCAACCACCTTGCCAGTTGGAAAACATTCTGTTTCTCTGTATTCTGTCTGACAGTAGTCTTTTGTCCTGAGTACAAGTTACACATCAGGACAATAAAATGTTGTGGCACACCCATTTCAGATCAAAGAATTTGCTATAATCTATAAAGCACAAGCTGATTTTCTTCTGAAGTCCTTTGGCATGCTCCATTATCCAACGTATGTTTGCAATACCATAACTCGTGTATCTTCCTTTCCCTAATCCAGCTTGGACATCTGGCATTTCTTGCTCCATATATCGTAAGCATTTTTGTTGTAGAATTTTGAGCATCACTTCGCTTGCATGGGAAATTAAAGCAATGATCTTGTGGTTACCACAATCCCTGGTGGAAACTTTCTTGGGGACAGGAATGTATATTGAGTGTTTCCAATCTGTGGGTCATTGTTTTCTTTTCTGTATTTCTTGACAGATTTTATGTGGAACTAGCTTCTGTCACTGCAGCTTGAAGCAGCTCTATTGGTATGCCATCTGTACCTGGTGATTTATTTCCCCCACATGTTCTGAATGCAGCTTCCATTTCATTTTCTAAAATTGGAGGTTCACTTTCATATGATTCCTTCTCTTTTATATAGTTCTTCTGTTTATTATCTTCATTATTTTCTTATTTCTACTTGGTCATATAATGTGTTCCCCTGCTTCTTTTAGGCCTTTTTGCATGGCCCCCCGAGAGTCACACGAATGTGAGGAGCGGTCCACATGACGCACTCACAATCGTGTGATGCTCCAGGCACTGGCAGGCACCAACAGTGCACTTTTTCATTTTCGGCTGTGAGCCAAAAATGGTGCATGATCGCGCATCGCTCTGGGGCCCCACACACACTTGCCATGTGTGCGTAGCTCTGAAGCCACAGAGCTCATGCTTCCTGCCCCAGCACAGCCTGGGAAACTCCCAGGCTGCACTGCTGAAGGAAGAGGCGGGGCTCTTGCGTGAGCGGGCGGCAGCTGCAGAGCTGGAAGAACCAGGACGTGAAAGCCTCTCACTAGAGGCTACTCGCTTGATCCCCGCACCCTAGCTCCGTGAAAAAGTGCATTGTGGAAAGGGCCTTAGAGCATCCTGACTCTTCGTTTAAATTTCCCTTTGATTTCTTGGATCTTGTGGATCTTGGATCTTGAAATCATTGATTTTTCAGATCTTGAACAGTTGCATTCAGGGTTCTGACTCTATTTCTTTCGCCATTTACTTTTGCTTCTCTTCTGTCTTTAACTGATTGAAGAGTTCTATCTCTTAACCATCGAGGCTTCAGTTTATTTTTTGCCACAGATAGTGTCTTCTGGCATTCCTCCCTGACAATTTCCCTGGCTTCCGTCCAGAATTCTTCTGGCTCCTGGTCAATTAGGTTTAGTAGTGCAGTTCCATTTTTTACATTACCTTTAAATTCTATGGGGGTGTTCCTTAAGTTGTATTTTGACACAAGAGTTCTTTGTTAGCTCTACTCTATTTTTTTTTTTAATGTTAACAGTTTATGGTCTGTGCCACAATCTGCTCCTGGTCTTGTTTTTGCAGAGAGAATGGAGCTTCTCCATCTTCTGCTTCTGATAATGTGGTCTATTTGATTTCTATATTGACCATCAGGTGATGTATACACCCACCTCTTTGGTTGCTTAAGGAATGTACTTGTGATGAACAAACTGTTGGCCTCACAAAATTCAGTCAGTCTCCTGCTTTATTTCTTGATCATAGGCCAAATGTTTGTATAGTCTTTGATTCTCCCTTCTTTTTTCTTTTCTTTTTTTCATTCCTATTGCCTATGACTAATAGGAAGTCCTCTTCTGGTGTGTGTTCAGTTTCCTCCTTCAGTTTCTTCTTCTTCTGCTTCTGTAGCCTCAGCATAAGCTTGGATTATCGTTATTCTGATGGGTTTTCCCTTAAGTCTTACTGATATGATTCAGTCAGACTTTGCATTATATCCTGTGACTGCTTTTGTTACCTCTCTCTTTACTACAAATGTCACCCCATTTCTTCTTAGATTTTCATTTCCTCAGTAAAACACTGTGTAATTACCTGACTCAAAATGTCAGATAAACCTGTCCACTTTAGGTCACTCACCTCAAGTATTGCGACATTTATACATTTGATTTCTTGTTTTACTATGTCTAGCTTCTCCTGATTTGTGCTCCTCATATTCTTTGTTTGTATAATATGTGTTGTGCAGCTTCAGACTTTCCTTTTACCTCTGCCCATGTCAGCAGCTGAATGTCCTTTTGGCTTGAATCCAATCATGTCATTAGTCACAGCACTGCTTGTAGTTGTCCTCTGCTGTACTCCAGTAGCTTGTTAAGTGCCATCTAGCCTGGGAGTTTCATCTTTTGGCACTATTTCTTGTTACATTTTGGATTGTTTCATCACGCGATTTTCATGGTAAAAGATATTGAAAAGCAGGTTTACCATACCTCACTCTGTGTGGTATTAATAAGTGTTCGTTATGGAGCCAATGCTCTTGTATCTGAGAGATTCTCAAGCAGTGTCACCCCCCACTACTGCTGCTGCCCAGAAGATGTTTGACAATTTAGTTTGGCTCCTCAGCAAAAACCAGTCTGGACTGCAGCACCATTCCATCAGCATAGCTTCTTTTACTTACTGCTTGTAAATCTCTTTTTCTTTTTAAAAACTCTTCTATTTACACAGTGCTTTCTTATGATTCCCTGTGCAGGTGCCATGAGCTATCTATACTGATTTCTTTAAATTTATACTCTAAAAATACTGATTCCTCACCACCACCATTTTTTTTCTAATTGCAATTTTATATCAATCGGCTTTAGTCTTCTATTATTACAGACACATAAATTGACCACCTAGCTATTGTTCATAGAAGCTGAATATTTCCATGTTTTGGAAAGGAGGGTTGGTGTAATGTGAACACCCCTAAATGTTTTAGTATGTTTCTTCCTACCTCTGAGTTTATTCTATTAACTTCCTGAAATGATAACTGGTCTATTTATTCAATACAGGCATTGCTGTTGGCAATATTTTTTTTCCTTATGAAGATCTGATTTTTTGCACATATTTAATATAGAAGTATTCCTTGCTCTGCCAAACTTGGCAGCAGAATCCAGTAGTTGTGTCCATCCCTATTAAAATGTTTATGATGATTAGTCGTTTAAAGATTTCCTGTTGGCAGCTTAGAATGCACACAAAATCTAACATTATTGTTTTTAATTATGTACACTTTTGCTTGCTGGCAAAAATTACCCAGCCTATAGCAGGCCTAAACATTTTGTTTGCTACCTTTGGGCTTTAGCATAGCTCAGGAGAAAGACCAAATATTTTCCACATTTTTTAAAAAAATGTGTTTCCTAATTAGAAGGGCTAATTCATTGCTTGGGATTTACAGAAACTGGCACTAGAAGTGCCTGCCATATAATTAAAAGAGGATCAGTTACACAAGATGCTGGAAATCATAGTAAGATTTTCGAATTAATCTATTTTTAGAAAGCATATAAAGAGGAACTAGGTCCCAACTATAGAGCATGTAAGGGGTCAAAGAAGTGATTAAAATAGTAGCAGTCCAGAGAATCCACTTAATCTTGATAAACAATGAGCCTAGCTGTGCACAACTGCTTGGGTTCTTATTTGTGACTTTGAGGATTTGAATTTATACGGATTTCAGTGTTATGTAAAATGGGGGAGATGCCAAGTCACATTTCAACAGTAGATGTTAAGGCTGAACTTCTATACGCAGATAGGTACCCGAAAGTCCCATTGAACACAAGGTACCTTTCGTCTCCAATGGATAGAGGTGCAGTGTTAACTACTGCGACTTATAAATGTTTGTAGCTGGGACATTTGATAAGCCTGCTAATGCAGTGAATTTTCTTTGAAAGAAATTTGGCAGATCCTTAAAAGATTTTGGAGGAAATGCTATTAGCCACATTTATCAGTCCACAGTAGGGGTGGGAATTGGGTGACTTGAGGGTGACATGTGGCCCCCTCACAACTCCAGATGCTCATGGGGGCATCTGGAGCCCTCAAATTCTCCCTTCAGAAACTGAAGTGAAAAAATGGGCCAAAGAGGCAAATCTCTTCTCCTAGAACTTTTCGGGAGTGGTAGTTTACCTTAAAATAACCCAAACATTCCTCACCAAAACAAATTTAAAACTGCTAAAAAAAAAACCCCTGGAAGTCAATATTGGAAAGGACTTCTGTTTCTATATTTTGACAATTGGGGGCCAAAACTAGGACAGTGTGGCCTGTTTCAGGAGTGTAAATTGGTCCCAGCACCCACCACAGCTGCCAAGTGAGAATTTCACCTGTCTAACCTGTATTACTGACACCTTTTTTTCCCCTAAATGAACAATAGCTCCAGAGGTTACTACAATATATATATATGGGCCAGGGCAGTGAACTACAACTGGCATAAATTTCCTCTCATGATTTCAGGATTGCTTATAAAATGATAATCTCAATATTCCTACAATCAGCTTATGTTGATACACTCTGCTATTATCCCAGTTATTTCCACAGTCTGACTGTCAAACAATTTGATGATGTCACTGCTGAATTTAGTATTTTTCTACCTTTACTGTGGAGTAGCCAAACAGCAATATTTTTCAGTCTCACTGACAACAGGACACCATTCTCTGTGCGAGTTCAGATTTCAGAATTTCTTCCTTCTAGTATCTAATAATTTAAGATACAAGAGCTCAGCCCCACAAAAATTGCTTTCTAAATAACCTCCCAAGATTTGCAAGTATTGGAAATCTGACTGTATGCTCTGACAAAGCTGATGTTGCAAATTTCCTAACTCATATGGGCACCTTAGTCTGGATGATGAATGGATCACAATGAATTCTTTGTTTCATTATCAATTAAGAATTCAAAAGTGCAGTGGCAAGATTTAATATGTCAGAACTCATTTTATGCACTAAAAGATGCACAAAACTGTTTATATCAGGAGTGAGCAATGTTTGCAAACCAGGAATTAATTTCACACACATCCACACAGGATCTGCTGTGAGTTACATACTCACTGAAAATAGGGCAGGAGCTAGAACTTTTCAAAATCAAATTGTTTAAAAGTTTACCTCTGTTGTTTAACATCACCAGTCCAAAGGTTCCATTTTGGTTGTATTGAACATCCTTTGTTACTACATCTCTCCTAGTTGCCAGTCCATTCCGGGACACAATTCAAAGTGCTGGTTAAGACCTAGAAAGCCCTATATGGCTGAGATGTTATGTCTTCCCAAATGACTTTGAACTTTAGGAGGCACTTCTCTCAGTTCTGCTACCTTCATAGGCACATTTGGTGGAAATGCAAGAGAGGGCCTTCTCACTGGTCACTCCTGCATTCTGGAACTCCCTTTCTAGAGTCTTTTTTTTTTTTTTTTTTTGGCTGTATGTAGTTTCAATTGTATTTCTTTTTGATCTGTAAGTTTCCTGTGCTTGATTAAGTGATTGATTGATTGATTGATTGATTGATTTTGACAAAGCAAGGTCCTTTGTCCTGCCTGATAGGAGAATTGTCACTGCTGCAAGTTTCTGGACCAGGACTTTTCTCCCCCACTGGCAATAACTGTGGATGATACAGCAATGGTCCACAGGCAACAAAAGTGACCCCTATGCATACAGCTACATACTACTCATCAACTTTACCAAATGTATGGTGTTTCATTAGATAAAAGCTGGTGCTTGAAATCAGTAATCAAAGACAAGCTTATATGAGGAGAACAATTAATAGATAGATATGTATTCAATAGATAGAGAAGGTTGGGAAGTGTTGGCTATAGCTGGATTGTTATGAAGGAGATGTAGTAGAGGAGGGGAAACAAGTAAGACTGATATCAGAGGGTATGTCTGGTCAAGAAGGGAACAGATAAGAGAAGACCCCTTTTCATCCTACTGGTCCCTGTGCCTCCTCCACTCACACTCCTTTTAGGAACACAGCTGCTTATGCATATGATGCAAGCAGCAGTATTTAGGACCTTTCACACTACACTAATATATCACTTTGATTCACTGTAACTCTATAGTATAAAAATATAATATACAATTCTGGAATTCGTACTTTCATAAGGTATTCAGAATTCTCTGCCAGAGAGCCCCAGTGCCTCTCCAAACTACAAATCCCAGAATTGCAGAGGATGAAGCCATGGAAGATAAAATGGTATGCAAGTGCTATAAATGTGTATTATAAATGGTCTTTAGTCACATGAACAGTTTAGTAGTTTAGCCTATATGAACTCATCAAAAGAACAGAGACTACACACCTCCTTTTTTAATTTTAGGTCAGTAGGAAATGTGATTTTTTTAAAAATACATGTATGAGGGTAAAAAGAAAAAAAGAAAAAAAGGAAACCTGCTTAGCTAAACATAACACAAGGAGAATTTTTGTGCAACCATACATACAACAGTACCATTTTCCCCCTGTGCTTTATCAGTAGAAATGAGGAAACCAATAGCGTAGAAGAGAGAAAGGGAGTAGTATTGTATTCATTTAAAAATAATGAAGACCAGGAGCTCACTATGACACTGCTCACACTGATACACATCCCTCAGAGCAGCAGAATATAACATAATATCCAATGTGTTCTGGCCAACCAAACTGCAGATCTTGTTCATTGTTACTTGAGATAGATATCCACTGAACTCAGTGATACTTATATCCAACTGCACAGGTTGAATTTATAAAAAACAATGTGCTTTAATGAACCATAGTCAGTCAGCTGAAATGTAAACATTAGTTTTTAATTAGATGAGAATGCCATCTTACAAAGAAGTACCACCATTTCAACTGTGCTGGTACAGAAAAGATGCCATCACAGAAAGATATTTTCAGGTTTTGTCATGTTTAGGATGGAAGTTTTTGATATTTTATTTTATTTTAATGAATGTGAGAGAAACTAAAACTGAGTGATTCATCCATACAGGGCCAGGATTTAGGTCTGAAAATTAAGTTTGAACCTCTGTGATTCAACCAAGGTAGTGCAGAATAAGATAGTGAGCCATTTCTTTCTTTCTTACTTACTTTGTTTTCTGATAGTATTCTCATAACAGGAAAGTTCAGTATCATCTTCATCTTGTACAGAACAGCTGTATGTGTTGAATTTTTCTGGTGCAAATGGGAGAGGAGTGACTAAAATTTGAAAATTTGTCCATATTGAGGAATGAAAGAAGCTGAGTTTGTTTTTTTAAAAAAAGGAATGCAGGAAAAAGTAAAACTGACAAACCCTGATATCTCTGACTTAACATTAAACTAGAGAATAGTTTAGCACATTTTTAAAAGATGTGTTTCTTTGAATGGCGGAAGATTTCTTTCATAAATAACTTCCATTATTTACGTACCTTGCATTAGAATGCTTTGGTCATTAAATGTCTGGTCGTGAAAAGATAAACACAGTCTTAATTTTACAGGCCTAAGTGCTGAGGCACCTACCTCTCAGGAAATCTCCTGGCAGAAGGAAAAAAAAATGATTAATTACATTTCACCTAATAACTAGTTGGATCCTCAGAATAAATTCATCACTCCTTTCTAAACGATAGGAAGAAGATACTTGGCAGACTGCCTGAACTCATGAGCCATATTACCAAGAAGTATGGGCATGGATAACATGAAAACTAGCCCCTAATCAGCTGACTGTGGATCCATGGTCTCAGTTTCAAGATGAGTGGCAGAATCTATTCCTTCCCAGTTACATTTTTTTTAAAAGTATGGGAAAGATTAAACAAGAGTAGGATATTTTGTTAGGCTTTGCACTACAAACTAGTATCTCTGCTCTCACAAGAATATGCACAGGCATGACCTTCCACAAATCAAAAACTTAAAGTCACTCCCCCCTCCCCCTCATCTTCACCTTAATTTTTCTCCAGAATAGAAGGCACTTTCAGGACCAGTATGGAAAATTTGAAGAGAAAGTGATACAATTTCAAAATGAATAGTGAGAGAAGATATTGAGGAAACATGCATATCTTCATCTATGTTCCAGATATTTCACAGCATAGCAGAATCACCCATTTGCCTCATCAGAACTTGGAAGAACTACAGTGAAGTTTTATAGGTTTCCAAGCATGTAATTAAGCTGACAGAGTGACTGGGAACTGACCCAATAGAGCTGCAGTTCAAACATAAATAGGCTTACACGTCGCCAGTGACAGCTCAGGTAAGTAGAGCATGTTAACTCTCCCATGAGATTGCACAAGAGTTGTAGCTTCTAAGCATCTGTGACCTTCTGGTTTCTGCTGTGTCTTCTGGGCACAGGCTTCTCATCTGCTACTGATCAGAGAAAAGAAAAGCAATCAAATGGACCAGCCATTGGAAATGCCAGTGAAAACAATTTTGACACAACCATTTCTTCCCTTGGTGAGGTAATACAGCAGTCCCAGTGGATGCTAAGGTTTCAAGATACTAACTTCAAAATATATAACCTAAATTCAATATGCTTTTATGCAGGGGTGAGAATTGTACAGCCCTTCAGATGCTGATTCATCAGCCCTTCAGTCGCTGATGAATTGCAACTTCCAGCTGCAAACAGACAGCATAGCCAGTGGGGAGGAACTTCACCCAAAACTAAATGGTTTGATCAAACAGACAAGTAGCTCTGAAAACCATACAGCTGGAGATTTAAAAGGCGAAGTAACTAACAAAGACAAATGTGTACTTTTCCACAATGCATATTTCCATGTTCTTTGTTGTAATGGAAATTGTATTTTAGGAAGGTATCTCTCACTTTAGATCTGATTCTGTTTTCCACTACACAAGACCATAAGACTATAAGATCCCTATTAACATAGATTATGCCTTATACTGAGGTGCTTTATGCTTTTTTCATTGACATTATTTAGAAATTACCTCCCTATCTCCCATGCCACCCCAACTTTATATTTTGCAGCCATATGCTTTTACTTTAAGGATTTTCTTATTAGAGTTCAATTTTTGAAAGGAGAGGAAGAAGAAAGCATGAGGAAAGAAATAAAAAGAAAAGGATGGGTAGAGGAAAAAGGGAGGAAAGAATAGTAGAAATGCAATATACTAATTCATTGACTTAAACAATATAGTGTTCTCTGACTTACATGAACACAGGTTTTTATTCCACATAAAATTCAAGAAGTATCTAGAATCCAAATGTAGATCCTTGGAGTCGTCAATTTCCCATATTGCAAGATATTCATCAGTGTGCGCTTAGTAAACTAAATTACCCATCCAGTTCTTGAACTCCCAGCTATTGATTACATGGTCTACCAAGGCATATATGTTGTATATTATCTATTAATTATTTAAAATAATTTTAATCCATACCTTCTGTCAAAAAAGACAGGTGTCTTTTCACATGATTATAGGAGATGTAAAAAACTGCCTTGCAATTCCTTTATATTTAACTAGAGGTATTAGGAACTGATCTACCACTGGGCGACAAAATCTATAATCTGCTAGAAATGTCCCAGAGCTAGAGTAAAGAAACTCAAGGATGTGACTTTCCCACTAGGACTTCAAGCTCTGAAGAAATTCCCATGTGATTGACTGGTAATCTGTAAAGAGACTGGAGGTGGAAAAAAGAAACACGGGGTTGCATCCAGTAGCTTTTTTCCCTGACAGAATGGCTTCTATAAGCATAAGGAAGATACTGTAATGCCCCCTTCCCCTTGCAGCCCCTACTTACCCTCAAAATCTTCTCTCAGTTGAGAGGATGACAAAATCCCACTGAAGACTGGTGAGTTCTTGGGATCTTGAGATTTCATAGTATCTTACAGGACTAGCTCTGTGAGATGAAAATAGGAGCAACCTTGATAAGGTTGTTCCATTCCTATTTTCACGGTCAGTTTAAGAGTGGTATTATAAGATTCCTGTTCAGCTGATGGCCATTAAGCTGTAGCATTCCACAGGGTTCCAACATATTTTCCATGCTGTGAAGTCACTGGGAGAGGCCATTAAGTGTTTTGTTTGGGTGCCATCAGTATGCTCATTTCTACTTCTCCATGTTGTTAGAACCAGATGGATCTGTGAAGGTGCTAGACTAGTGCCTGGATGTTGTAGTTAGCTAGACGATGGCCAAAAATCTGAAACTAGGCCCTTATCACACTATGGTCCAACAGAGCTTCGTCCTGATCCCATCCCATGTTCGTCCTGATCCCAAGACTCTGCTCACTAATGTATGCCACAAATGTGATAACTAAAGAAAATATTTACAAAGTTTTGTAGTTTTGACAGAACTTAATGGGAAGGGAAGAAAGCAGCTCAACAATGAGATGAAGGTTGCAAAAGAAGTGATGATGTAGAAAAGGGCTGTGATGCAGATAACTACGTTACTTTAGTGGAGAGCAAAATATTCCTGAAATAATCATTCTAATCCTTTCTAAAGCAAATGTTGGAAAGAGATGAAAGAATTGATGTATCTGTAAAGGTTGGAGCAAACAATGCAGTCTTAGAGATAGCAATGTTATTTTAAAAGGGGGTCCTTATTCAGTGAGAATAATATAAATAAAAGAGATTAAGTTTTCATAATAGTTCTTTCAGAAAAAAAGATCCTTCAGCTGGCAGTACATGAAAATGATTTTAATCACCTTAATGGGGCAGATGAAAAGAGGAGGCGAACCCATACTTCTACTTTTTTAAAGAAGGCAAATTAGTTATATTTTTGTCTTAGTAAAAAGCTAACAATTTCTGTACAAGAAACACATATTGTGAGCAAAAGTATGTCTATTTTGAGCATTAAAAATGATACTTTCCCACAAGAGTGAGTATGTCTTGTTCAGAACACACACAGGTAATTATGAAGGATTTACACTGTGCAAAACATTGTGCCGTACAGAAATCCCCATCTTTGATGAAGTCATGCGACAGCATAAAATTTTTGCTTTTTAGTCTTTTCTTCAGGAAAGGAAAAGTCTGAAGAATGATCTACATATCCTACAAATGCCTGCAGTAAGTGTCACCTGGGAGTTTTAAGCTTCAGACTGAATCTGGGGAGGCCATATTTTAGTCTGTAATTACTCCACCATATATCTGATTATAAAAAGCTTTACAAAGCTTTAGAAGATAATTTCCAAATCACATAACCATGTTACTAGATGCCAGAAGCAGGACGGGAAAAAAAACAGTCATACTTATTTAAAATGGCTGTATGAATAACTCCTACAGTTCTTGCCAATAACAAATAGCACATTTCTAGTTCTAATATGAGTGCCAAAATAATAGGAGGTAAGGGAAAATGCAAATGTATAAGCTCACATACCTACTGCAGAACCTCACTTTCTCTTACCTTGAAAAAGACATTAGCGGCTTCTTTTCAGAAGCCCACCTATTGCTTCTGATGAAAGTTACTCCTATGTAAATGTGCAATGGTACAGCCTACAGAGAACAGAACTGTTTCCTTTAAAAAAATAGTTTCAAATTCTATAAATGAGTTACAGTCTTATAGTTTCTAATGTTTTTTCCCCCTGTTTTCCTCCTGTTTGTTGATTTCATAAGTCTATGCAACATCCCATCAATCCCAATTAAAGAAGCCAGGATAGATTTTATAAAGGTGCACCATCTTCAACTCTGAATTCATAGAAGTATCCAGTAAATGATAGTTCTCAGTATTAGAAACCTGAGATCAGGTACTGTAGCTATATTTACATATCATGACAAACAACTGCATGGTTTCTTCAAATCAAATTTGTTATGTATGTGAATTTGCCTATGCTAACAAGCCATGATTTGTTAAGCAAACAGAAGTGCATGCATTGACACAGCCATAATGACTTTCCCACTGGATTGACAAAGGGGTCTAGTATGGGCTCATTACTTTAACTCCAGACTGATAAAACATTGATGGGACAATCTTTTAATGATTGGTCAGGTATGGTGTATAGGGAAGATCTCTGCAGGGTGAGATCAAGCGATGGTCTCTGATTGCTTTATCTAGGCAGTTCATCTTCAATTGTGTTTGACAGTAAAAAGAGCCTGATCAGGTCAAGGGATTAGCACAAGCCCTGTCTGGATTTTCCCATCATCATGACCCCAAATACGTCTCTAGTCAGCATGACCCTGATCATGTTCTCCAGTCATTAATAAGTCCAATTTATGAAAATTGCATATCTTGTAAGAGAGGTGGTAGGGTATGGTAACAGGGAGGGAGGTAAGGCCTTAATTTTCACGGGAAAGAATAGACAGACCCACCACATCATATAATGCCCCAGAGGACTGAGTGGGATCAGAAACAACTTGAAGACACACAACAATAGCAAGTATACATTGTTCAAAGCTTGAGAAGGTTTTGTGATACATTTTTGGCGGGGGGGGGATAAACCATGGCTGGACCAACTTGGGCTGATCCTGAAGTTGTTAAAAAGCAACTGTCATCTGTCATTGCTATCACAGCTAGTTGGGAATTGCATTTAGAGTACATTTAGAGAACGACTAACTGTCAACTTCTGGCATAAATGATAAAATAAATTTCTCTTGTTTGTCCTCTTCTGCATTCCTACTATAAATTTCTTATCCCCTGATTTTTAACGTATGGTGCGGGCTGTACCTCAGGAGTAGAGCACATGAAGAAGCCTCCAAGTACAGTCTGCAATAGAGCAGGAGAAACTCCTGTCTGCAATTCCAGAAGGCACTGTCTGTCAGTGTCAACCGTACTGAACTTGAGACAGACCAATAACCTGGTTTGGTCTACGACAGTTCTCTATTATTCTGCCGTTGCAGATATTCTTATTCATATTTTTCTCATTTCAACAGGGTGTAAGATACCAAAGAATCAGAGCTCATTGCTGACATTATTCATAAATGTAAAAAACAAAGCAATTGTTCATTCTTGGAAGTCAAGATGATATCTTATATAAAAAGGGAAGAACTGAATGTTGTTCTTGCAATCCAACTTAATTATTAAATCTAGACACAGTAAGTGTTAATACTTTCTTAAGTAACATCAGGGATCAAACTAAACATCACAAACAGTCCTGCATTCCAGTGTGTTTAAATTGACACATGGCTCAAAATTATCTACTGGGCACACTTTATATTTTCTCCCATAGGTTTTAATTTTAAATTACAAACAAATGATCGGTGCTTAAATCTGAGGTCAGAAATGTGGGTGGTTTTTTTCTGAATGACTTCCTAAGAAATTGTACTTTTTTAATTTTTTTGCTTAAAAACCCACAATATTGGCTGTTGGGTACAGGCAGCAATAAAATGTAAGGCAGCTAGGAGTTTCAATGTGTTTTTTGAAAAAACTGATGTGCTGCACTAAGTGTGTTTTTTAAGGATGAATGAAATCTGAAACAATTACTTAACTTATGAACCAAAGTGAAATTAAATGATTGTTTCAAATTTCACTCTGGTTCATAAGTGAAATTGTAAAGGACTTACACTCAGCCACATATTTTATAGCTATAGAAATTAAAGTATGTTTCCTTGCTTTTCAGCTATAGCTTATAGTATGTCATCTTTAGAAAAGCAAAATGGAAGGTAAGAAAATGGCATAATATTTAGTGCAAAGAAGAAGAAAAGCTTTCTAAGTTCACAGTGTCCTGGAGTCTTAATCAACACATGCTGAAGCAATTTCAAAATTCTTCTTAGATAAGTTTCCCAGATAGAATGAAGATTCTTCCAGGGAGTTAGAAATGATTCAGTTGACAGTAGAATTTGGCTTTGGATCTTCAGGATCTTCTTTTCCTTTGCCATTTGAGGCAGAAGTTTTTTGAAATGCCTTTAGACAAAGAATATGTTCCTGATTTTTGAAAATTCCATCAAATTTCAACCTAGGAAATAACTTTATGAAGATTTGGTTGATCCATGAGTTACAGGTATGTAAAAAAAAACTTAAAATATGTATGTATAGATGTATTATTTCAGCTTGGGTCCTTGGTAGGTATCATGACAAATTTTCATTAACAGCACAATCCTATTTGTATCTACTCAGAAAGTTGAAGATGAGTGTGTGCAGCTTTGCAGCCAAAGCAATACATATTTATTTGGAATATTTAGAAACTCTGTGGTACGTTAGGCCGGAAGGGGTAGAGACAGAGTGGCTGTAATCTATAAAAATCAGTTTCACTGCCCAGCAATCTTCCAGTTTTTAGTACATTCTGCTAAAGCTGGGTGGCCAAATCAGCAAAAGGATTCATTTGGTGTACTGCCTATTATACTATTGAACAATCTCACTTCCTGGAATACTTACCTCAGGATTATTGTATGAAGTTTACAAAAACAACAAACAGGAGGCATAGCTAGGGGTTTCAAGACACCCAACTTCACTCAGATAGGAGGGGCACAGTGTGTTTAAACCTGAGAGTTGTATAATTTTTCTTTATGTCTTTAGTATATCAAAGGAATTGGGTGTTATCAGACTGAGGCCATTTCCGCACGCGGCAAGGGAATCACTCCCTGCCGCTACTCACCGGATCTCCTGGCGGTCCGGTCCAGTCCGGGGTGAGGCGGAGCAGTGCGTGGTCATAGATCCACACTGTTCCAGTGTCCAAAATGGTGGCTTCCGGTTGGTCGTGGGTGTTGACCAACCGCTGAAGCTCGCCAGCCTATAGCCCGCCCTCCGCAGATCGCAAGCTCACATTGGTGCGAGCCTGCAAATCTGCTTCGGAGAGCAGGCATGCAATGGCGCACGCCGGCATTTTGAAAGACCGGAAAAATCAGGTCTTTCAAAAACACGCTGGAGGACCACTTGGGGTCATTCCGGAGCAGACTGAGGTGCGGATCTAAGGTAAGTAGTCCGGACCCAGTCCGCTCCAAGGTGCAGACATCCTCCATGGAGGACGCACTGCACCGTTTTACTTACCCAGTGTGGAAATGGCCTGAGTGCTACAGGAAGATGGGTACTTTTTGCTAGTAAAATATATATATACAGTGGATAATTATTTTACAGTGACTAAACAAACATTGAAGAAAACATAAAAGCCTGAGTTTATGGTTCTCTAATCAAATTGCATTCACTTCTGCATTATGGGGATGGGCAGGTCCAAAATGACTCATAGGTCATAGAGATAACAACCTGAATCCTATTGTTAATTCCAAGTGGAGATGACCCAGTCATCAATCAATGTAATTTTCTTATGTAATGATTCACAATTCAACTGTTGAATCTATGGATTTGTTCTGGTTGCTACTGCCAAGAGGGATTCAGGGTATAGGCTTTCCCCTAGTGGAGAAATAAGCATAAATCTCCGTAGTGTTCAAGGTACTACAAAAACTTAGCTTGAAGAAACATAGCCACCTACCAGGTTTTAGCTACAGGGCAAAATGATAGTATTGTTCCCCCAATCTTAATTCCCTCATAAAGAAATTTTCCTTCCATCCCCAAGTTCTAGTATCACAAAGAATGTGATGCTGAAAAACACCCAGACCTAGAACTCTTATATGTGTTGTGTTTGCATTCCCCTGGTAACTTTGCCTGGTCCTTTTCTTTGGAGGCTGAAAATGTACTTCTAAATGTTCAGCTGAAGCTTAAAGTTATTAAAATGCTAGAAATTTGAGGACTTAAGGAAATTTTCATTTGGGGGAGAATTCTTATTTGAGGGAAAAGACCCAGGCCTTTTCCGCACTAGATCGTTACAGCACTATTATTCCACTTTCAAGATCCTATAGAATCCTGGGGTTTGCAGTTTCAGGAGGGGCCAAGTGGCCCCTCCTGCAACTGCAAACCCCGGGATTCCATAGGATGTTGAAAGTGGAATAATAGTGCTATAACAATCTAGTGCGGAAATGGCTCCATTTTGGCCTCTTAGACAAACTATGGGCTGTAGGACTGGCACCATTACATTCAGTAAAGACCTTTTCCACATGATGACGATATCCCAGTATGGGGACACAAGAGGAGTGGGACTGCGGCAACAGTTCTGCATGATGTCGTCATGGTCCTACTCTTCTCATGTAACCAGCCAGTGCAATCACAGGCAATATCATTGATGGCAAACCTCCACCAATCATCCCAATCGCATGAGCCTTCCATTGCAGCCGGCCATGCAGAAGAGCTATAAGCACCATTTACACACTTCCTCTCCTACTGCAGCATGGGAAGAAGACCCACCAGAGTCCAGAAGGATGAAGTGTCTCTCTCACACTCCCTTCCACAGGTTGTGTTGTGAACAAGCTCCCATCCCAACAGAGGTGCTGCTCAGCTTGTGATGGGATGATGCACAAGAGAGTCATCATATGGAGAAGGCCAAAGAAAGGGCGTTCACTATTTCTCAGTAAAGCATAACATCCCAGCTATGGTCACAAATATTTTAGCTTAAGGCTAACACATGTGAGGAGTTTTTTTAAAAAAAAATGTTAATAATATATTTATCAAAATTTATCAAAATAATGCATTGTTATACCTTAACTAGATAACTGGAAATTGATATTCACTTGGCTATCAAATCTTGGAGTTAAATATGATTTCAACATACACTGAGCTAGAGTCAGAAGAAAGTTTAGAATAAGGGTGGGCTTTAAAAACTTAAATGTTACTTTTGTTTAATGTTTAGAGTGGCGATGAAACATTAGTCTAAGTTAATGCTTGGCTTTCTCCAAAAATTGAAGTTGGCAAATGCAAGCATTTTGAAAACATAGTAGCAGTGAAACTCCCCTCTCCCACACCAGGGAAGGGAGTGTTTTTTAAGCGGTCAGATGGTCAGATTACTCAGAAGTCTCTTTCAAACATTCTAGACCTGGAAATCTATTCATCCTGTCACATGAACATTTGTACAAAATTTCTTTCCAGCTTTGCCTTAGATCCGAAATGGGGTTCGACATATCTACATTGTGTTAAAGACCCTGGCTACAGCCAAGATTGACTAGTCTAAAGATGCATGGAACGACAATGATGCAACCTAGTTCTGACCTACCTGTTCCTTCCAAGTGCTCAATTAATTGGGTATATATAGGTTCCATATAAATAATCAGTTACAATGAAAGTATAGATGTAGAAGGAAGTGTGAAATATGAATGATGCTGAATGCATATGTACTGTGGCTTCCACAAGATGTTCAAATTCTATTTTGTATGCAACATTCAGGAACACAAACTTATATAACTTATGCAAACTTATGCAAAAACTTATCAAACGGTTGGCAGGTTGCATTCCTTCAAGCATTCCAGCATTGTTCTCAGGCTTCAGTAGATGAAACTGATCCAACTGGACAGATTACTGTCCAGACTAGGGATGTAAAGAATATTTGCAAACTTCTGCATCCAAGAACTGGTTTTACAACACTTCTCAACAGGTTATAAATGATGTTGCATGTTTTTGATGACTTTTCATATTTGGAGGCTTTACCGAAAAAAAAAATCAGTTGCAGGGAAAAAGAAGCCTTTGTATTTTAAAGGGGAAACACTTTTATTCTGCAGACAATACAAACATTTTGCACAGCATTGCATTTTGTGTAATACTGTTGCTGATAACTGCTGTCAGGTTGACTTTGACATATGGCAGGCTGATGAATGGGATACTTCCATGTCACTGTGTTACCAACAATCTTGCTCAGGTGTTGCAAACTCAGACCATGGTTTCCTTGATTATTTTGTATGAAATATACACCTTGTAATTGCCCCAAGTGGAGAGAACATTTTGGAAAATTTTTGCTCTCATGTGCAGGTACAGAGAATTAAAATTTAGGCAGGAATAATTTGTCCTTGAATCATTCAGCAAACAATTGTTCACAGCAGGCTTCATAAGGCTCTTTACAGGTGAGCCATGCTGGAGAAGGCCCTGGACTGCTGAGAAAAACTTTAGTGAATAGCAATTACATGGTATGGTGAAGAGAATGCACCATGAGATCCAGATAGACCAACAACATCACAAGGAAATCTCAGTAAAATCCTGTGTTTTATTAAACATTTGGCAGTGAAGTTGCATAAACCAATTTAGCAATGGCTCCCTAGTGTAGGTAACATGACTCCCTGGCTCTCTTGTGTAGTAACATGGCAAAGTGGGTCTGAATTTTTCATTGAGAAGCTGAGCTTGTCCAAGCCAATATATATTTGGTGTCTACCTGCAGCAAAGATCAGCAACTTTCAGAAATAAAGAGCAGCAGCCTTCAAATTAAAGGCAGTTTTGTCTTTTAGGCTAAGAGAAGGTTAACTCATTTAGGCACACGCATCCAGGAAAGTATATGCCAATTCTATAACTTAGCAAATTATATTTCTAACACTAAAAGGCAGTAGTCTCAATTTATTTGCTACTCAAGGCTTGTAAAATGAAGTTTACGATCTTAAGGATGAATGTTTGTGCTTACAAGGTCTGGAATTATTTAGCCATTTTAGCTTTCATTCATGTTTCCCTAAACAACCAATATCATTTGCTGGATAAAGAAATAAACACTTTGTAGACACTGAGAACTGGTGAGAATGAAAACAAACTACAAAGGGGTAGACAAAAACCAAATGCATACAATGAATAGGTTCACTCAAGTAGCATTAGCTTTCCTTCAGAAAAGATAAAATTCAGAGACCACAATTAGACCTTTTGCCGAAATCTGATCCTCCCCAATAGCTGTAGACCTATCATTCGGTGCAGAAGAAGTCAACATTTTTTTAAAAAAATGTAAAAGTGATTCTTTCTAAGAAATTTATTTATAAGCCTGAATTAAGATACCAGCATGCCTTTCTATGTACATATGAAGTGCTGATTTTTAGCTTGCTAGTTGTGAGAAAACATACCTATGTTCTGATTTGCATACAGCTAGCTAACTACAACTGAATCAAATTTTTATGAGTTTCAGTCTGTTTGGACTATATATAGGCGGGATTCTGTCTGTTAACAGCTAGTTAGGGGCGATCTATCAGATTATATACCTACATACATATACCTGGTATATATCAGTTATATGTATATGTGTAGGGGTGTGTCTGTAATATGGTATTATATATGCCCCACCTCAGTTTTAGCTCAGTTGACTGGAGCATTTTCCTTGTTTTAAAACTCCAGGACTATTTTTGAAACTGTGGAGTCTCTGTGCTAGCTCACATTTTCCATGCCATTTCCAGGTCATGCCATTTTCTGTGTCATTTGCCCCACTTAATTATTTTTAATTTTTAATTTTTTCTGGGGGGGGCTCTCACCAATAACCCATTCTCTCTTGATTTAAGCAAGAAATAGCAAGATAGGAGCAAACTGGGGGAGGCTGTACAAACCAAGTTCTGACTACTGGAAGACATCTGAGCTTCAAGGAACAAATTTGAAAGGCAGTCTATACTTAAAAAGCGCTTCTCTGTGCCACTGTATGTCAGTGTACGTCACTCACCAAATAGTTGTGCAACTATAGTTTGCATCATGCCTTTAGAGTTTCACAGGCAAACATTAAGAATGATATTAATTTCCCTTTAACCAATCATTGACAAAAAAGGGGGGGGGAGAACTGTGTCAGTCTAACACCAAAGAGTCTAACACCTCAAGAAAACAATTCTAAAAATAGTTTATAGAAGTTATTAAACATGACACACTTTGCAATGTTAAAAAAATGCCTTTTTAAAAAACATTTTTGCTGAAAAACAATGTAGTTGTACGTAAGTCATAAGTTCATCAGTACCCCAAAGTATACAGTGTTGTTTTTAAGAGAAAACCCAATACAAATTATATATGAGAAGATCTTTTTTGTGTCATTATTGTGCATAAAACATATCATGTAATTATTATATACCTAACTCAAATAAGTGCACAGGTATAACAGATGGCTATGAAGGAGGTGTCATAAAGGCATTGATCCCCCAAATAATTCTTTATGTCATTAAATGTTCTTTCAGCCTCCAATTTTCTAGCATTGCAGAGAATGAAAAAGTAACAATCATTCACACTGCTTCTAGCTGCTGCATTCAAATTCCCTTAGTAATTGTGCCTGCCCTTTTCTTTGCCTGCTGAAAGCACAGTTCTAAATGTTGAAGTGAAGTTTAATTTACTGCAATGCTAGAAATTAGGGGACTGAATGAAAATTTCATTGGAGGTAGACATTTCACTGGGGGACAATGACCTCAGCCCACCCACCACCAAGTAGCTACACTCCCAATTATAAATCATGAATTACTAGGGCCCTTTCCGCATGGCATTTGCCATGAGAAAGGGCGCCTGGAGCATCGCGCGATTGTGAGGAGCGATCTGCATGACGCACTCACAATCACGTGATGTTCCAGGGGGCAACAGGCGCCGATCGTGCACCTTTTCATTTTCAGCTTGAAGCCGAAAATGGTGCATGATCACGCATTGCTCCTGGGCCCCGCACACATTTACCTGGTGTACGGAGCCTCCGAAGCTGCACTGGTCATGCTTCCTGCCCCAGCGCAGACTGGGAAACTCCCAGGCTGCACTGCGGAAGGAAGAGGTGGGGCTCTCACACAAGCAGGCAGTTCATGTGGAGCTGAAGCAGCAGGGACGTGACAGCCTCTCACCGGAGGCTGCTCGGGCAATCCCCGCACCCCAGCACTGGAAAAAGGTAAGGTGTGGAAAGGGCCTAGGAGCAAGAATGGATTTGGCAGCCATAATATGCTCTGCATCAGCATCCTTTGTACAATCAGAGTTCACTACTGCCTGGTTAAGAATGACAAAACTATATGAAGTATATTGTTTTTGCAATTTTCTGTCCCGCTTTCGGCCACAGAAAAGACAAATCTTCCTTTCTTTGATGTCCATATTGATCAGTTCTACCAGTTCCAAGGCTGCTTCTGTCAACATCCCAGACAAAGTGACTGTGGTGGAACGATCCTTTTTAGGCCCATGCAAAAATCATGCATTGTTCAACTTATAAACAGTCTGGGCCTTTAAGCAGGCACTGTCCGTTGCATTGAAAGAAACTGATCATTAGTCATTACGCAATTGCAAGTTATTGAACCACTTGTCTCTCTACCCCCTTTGGCTTGATTATAATAAGGAATGGTTTCAAGTTTGGGATTCTGGTTTGAGAAAACTTAATGCTTCTTTATGGAAGAATGGAGACTTATTGTTTTTCCTAGTTTGAGTACATAATCAATATGACCCCAGTCTTATTGAAAATTGGAAGTGCTTCTGAATTAGGGTGGGGACTCACAGGAATTATTTCTGTTGTTTTCCTTATGTATAAGCAGAAGAAGATTTTCCTCAGCTAATCCCCTGGGGCTCACATGAAGAACCCTGCAGAAGAGTTGTTGGATTTCATCCACTGAAAGCTGCTGGGCAACCACATAAAAGATAAAATAAGTAAAAATGCCAGTGAAAACCAATTATGAAATATAGGCCCTTTCCACAACTTACCTGCATCCTGCGCAGTCACACGGGGATCACGCGAGCAGCCTCTTCCGTGAGACTCTCGTGTCCCCGCTGCTTCTGCTCCACAGGAGCTGTCTGCCAGCCAGCAAGCAACATAAAGGGTCCACCTCTTCCTTCCACAGCGGAGCCAGATATTTTCCCAGGCTGCACTGGAGGAGGAAGCACAAGGGCCGCAGATCTGGGGGCTCCGCACGCAAGTAAGTGTGTGGGGGGGGCAGAGTGATGTGTGATCAAGCACCATTTTTGGCTAAAAGCCGAAAATGATATAGTGCACAATTGGCGCCTGCTGGACCCAGTAGAGTCACGCGATTGCGAGGGTGTCATCTGAAATGCTCCTTGCAATCGTGCAATGCTCTGGAGGCCCTTTCGCATGAGAAATGCCATGTGAAAAGGGCCATAGCCAGCCCTCCACATTTGCTGGTTTCACTTTTGCAGATTTGATTATTCAAGGATTATTTGCTGTCAACTCTGCTGCCTTCCTATGCCATTTTTAATAGGGACTGCAAGCCTCATGAGAATGAGACGCTGTGAACAAGGCTTGTGAGTGCCTATTGAAAATGGTGTGGGGCAGCAGTAGAGCTGGCAGTAAGCCCCACCAGCCACCCACTTCTGCCTTGTGAAGGAACCCTGATGCCTCAAAGGAATCCATGGTGGGTAGAATATGGTGATCATACTTTTTTGTGTGTTAAATATGGTTTGGAAAGGCCTTTTTGAAGAAAGATGTGAATTTTGGAAAGTTTTTATCAAACAAACAAACAAACAAACTTCTCACCAGTCCCTAATAGTGGGCTGTCTGCCTTGGCTATCTGTCTGGGCCTACACAAGTACCCGACAACGCTTATAATTCATGCCACTCTGAGTTTATTAAACACTCCCCCTGAGCCATTGGTGGCAATGTATGTATAGAGAGAAAACATTACAGCACACCTCCTCTGTGGAACTGAGAACAATTCACACAGAACAGAAGCACACTCTTTATGCCCAAGTCTGGATCTCTCTGTATCTTGCCTTCAGGGCTGTGGTTACAGGGTCCCTTCATATTATGCAATTATAGCACTATGATTCCACTTTAACTGCTATGTCTGCATCCAATGGCATCCTGGGGCTTGTTGCTGGTCATAGATTTCTCTGGCTGAGAATTCTAAACACCCTTCCCTAAACTGCAGATCCCAGGATGCCGTGAAATGTTGCCAGAGGAGTTGAAGTGGAATCATACTGCTATAATTCAGCAATGTGGTAGTATCTGTTGATGGCTGAAGATCTACATGCCCACTGCTGTACAGATGATTGGTTCTCCTGCTTTTGATTCTGTAGGAAGGAATCCCAACTCTATTCCATGGGTAAAGCAAAGAAAGAAATTGCCTGGATTCAGTTTTCACGTGTCTTCCAGATAGATAGTATTTTCAAAATTGATACTAATGGTATCAATAAGATCAATGGTATCAATAAGATGTTCAGTGGTTTTACAAACAAATAGATATAGGCCTGTTCCACTGTTCTCCATCCTTATCTTGGTCCTGCAAGGGCTCTCCTAAGACAATTTACAACCTAAAACTAAAGACAAAACAGTACCCATTCCCATTCATGAATGGAAGTTGACTGGAATAGTACTTGAAACTTTATTCAATACAGCAGTAGTGTCCTTTACTATATGAACAATTACAGTTTGGTCCTCTTACAGACAGGATTTCACAAACAGCTGGGAGACTGCCATTGCAGTGTGTTGCCTGAAGAAATTGCTTCACTTTGCCTCATGATAGGGCTAGCCCTGTAGGCTGGAGCCACAATTTGCAAACAAAACCCTTGCAAATTAGCAATACAATTCTATATATATTTACTTTTAGATAAATTCCGGTTCCTGTGTATTTTGGCCCACAGCCTTCATGTATTACTTTCCTATATTGTTATTGTTGTTACTTTCAGTTCCAAAATGTATCCATGCTTTCTAGTTTGGAACAGCTGTTCTTCATCCAAGATTTCATTATTTGTAACCATATTATATTCTCTTAATTAAGTAACACTTAGGAAGATAAATTACGAAAAATAATACAAACCTAAAACTAGATCAATAAACAGATTCAGAAAATGAGGTTTGAATAAGCTCAGAAAGCATTTTTCTTTAATCAGATGTCACATAAATGAATTCAAATATGTCATCTTAGCTAAAACACCCAAAGACACACTTTCCATGTAATAACAGGATTCTACACTTTGGAACATCTATTGATTTTAAAGCAGTGTCTTAGGTTGCCACAAACTTGAGATGAAGATCACACTTTTCAACTGATGCCAGTGGTACTTTGTCAGAACAAAAAGCCTCATTAACTGCGAGGCAGAGTTGGACAAATTTATAATGCATATCCTGTGATTTATATGCCGGTGCCCTAGTTGTGGCTTAGTGGTTTAGGATGGGGTTTAATTCCCTCTTCCTCTGAGGCATCAACTAGAGACAGGATGTCGAGAAGCATGGAATTGTGGTCAAAACATTTTCTCAAGGATGACTTTTGTGTACACTTAGCCTCTAATTCATGACAATGCCTTGGCTTTACAAGAAAGTTTCCCCAGGTCAAAGAGGCTAGAAACCCTGAAGCAGAGGATGCCTTTCAGGAGTAAGTTGGATCTCAGCCGTTTTTTATGCACTTGTTGACCAAGGGTATATCTAAACTACAGCCTTAAACTGATTTACAATTCTCTTTCCCCAGCAATCTAGGGAATTCTCTCTCTCCAGCAATGTAACTAGAGAGGGAACGAGAAATCATTTCTAAAATAGAGATTATTATATATTGTCTTTAAACCATACATTCTAATACTGTTTGAAAAGAAATAAGGACAGTGTAGTTGGTAGAAAACTTCTTATTTTTGTTGAGGACATAGATTCATTGAGAGTCATAGTATCCTTTCTGGGCTCAGCATAAAAGCATGAGCTAATTGGGTAGAAACACTGGGAACTGGAGGGCCTTGCTCTAGGGCAGAGGTACACACAAGCTACATGCAGTTCCCAGGGCCTTCTCTGTGGCCCCTAAGCCCCTGCTACCACATCAAATGTTATTATTATTATTTATTCTACCTTTTATCCCATTGCTGCAAATCGAGGTGAATTACAAGATATTGAAATAAATACAGATTAAAATGCATACAAAGACATCAGTAATATGTGTCTGTGTGTGTGTCTGTGTTGGCCACTACATTATCCATAAATTTCTATACAAGAAAATAAATGACACAAATCTGCAATTAGAAATGACAATACCTCCCCCCTCCACCAACTGGTTGGAGATTATTTCAACGTTTCTGGTCATACATTATGGGACATATAAGTGGCAGGTCTCAAAATAAATAAATAAATAAATGGAAGATTGGAAAGAGAAACAGCTGAACATTGACAAATCCCAATCCATTAGCAGAGGTATAAATAGACAATTGTTTCTTGGCACACTACATGAATTTATACACAAGTCCTCACACTGCACATATAACAAAGGCCCTTTCCGCACCTTACCTTTTTCTGGCACTGGGGTGCAGGGATCGCCCAAGCAGCCTCCGGCGAGAGGCTCTCACGTCCCTGCTGCTTCGGCTCTGCACGAGCTGCCTCCTCATGCAAGAGCTCCGCCTCTTCCTTCCGCAGTGCAGCCTGGGACTTTCCCAGGCTGCGCTGGGGCAGGAAACGTGATCGGCGTGGCTCCAGAGGCTCCACACACCAGGTGAGTGCATGCGGGACCTGGGAGCAATGTGTGATCGCGCACCATTTTCAGCTTCCAGTCGAAAATGAAAAGGTGTGCAATCGGTGCCTGCCAGCCCCCCGAGCATTCCCGATTGTAAGTGCGTCGTGCAGATCGCTCCTCACAATTGCGCAACACTCCACGTGCCCTTTCACATGGCAAGTGCCGTGTGGAAAGGGCCAAAAAGAATCTCCTCAGAGAAGGTTTGATTCCCAAGGAGACTAACATTTGCTTTCACACATCAGTACTAACAGACTAGACTACTACCACCTACTTGTAAAACCTGTATCTTCTCACACAGTTCCTTGAAGATTTATGGCCAGGGTCACAATTTACATCCTTTTGTATCCCATTACATTCTACCTCATTCCCACCACTATGTCAGTACACTTAAACCTGTGGCTTAAGTAACCTTCTATCAGGGCATCTGAAGAAGTGGATTGAAACCACAAAAATTTGTGTTAGAATAAATCAGTTAGTCCTAAAGACGCTGCTACATTCTTTCTCTCCCCCTCCCTTTTTAATGCTGTGACACAGCAACATGGCTATTTTTTTGAAAATTAAATTTCAGTGGCGCAGCCTGGGACTTTCAGTGGTGCAGCACTACAAAAAAATAATCATTTTCAAACTAAATGAAGAGTCCTGCTCCCAGAACAAACATACATCAGAAATGGGGTGTTTCTGTTCTGCTTTTGGTTGATGTCACACTATAGAATTTCTGTGGCATGAGAACATTGCTGTTCTTACTGTTACTGCTGCTTTGCTATGAAATACTGTTACTGAACTGAAATGCTGAATTATACATTATGCTAGTCTTTGACTAAAATGTATTTTTGTTTCTGTGGAAAACCAATATTAAAATCTAAACCTAATCTTTCCTATTCTAAAAGAGAAAAAAAAAGTATAGATTATGAAATGCAACAATGCTTAACACTGAAGAGTCAAGAATGCTTCAGAGTGGGCAGTAATAACAGACTAGATAGTTTGAGTGACCCAAAATGTCCTCCCTTCTTGTCTAACTATCCTGACCCCTCTGTGATATAAACTGATACTCTTGGGGAAGTTTTTCTACCTCTTCTATTCATGTCAGTCTCTTTCTCAGCTCTTCCTTGGAATGAAGCTAGATTAGATTAGCACTCTGAGTGACTTTCCTATCTTAGAATAGAGTTCCTATAATAAAGCCTTTAGTGTAGTTCTCCAAGCCACTGATATCTTGACTCCTTAATCAGGATCTCTACTTTCCATCAGTGAGCAACCTGGGCATGCCAGATGAAAATGGTAAATGTATTAGCCTGGATTGTATTGGCTGATCTGCAAAAAGTCTGTATCTGGATTGGGAAAAAGAATTGGACTGTATGTTTATTCCTTATTTATGTTTCCATGGTCTCTAACAACAAAAGCCACACCTTTTTCATAAGCTGTAAAAATTTTAACTAAAGTCATCTCAGCACATTCTAACATCATATCATGTCAGAAATGATGGCTTGGGTCTTAAGACTGGTTAACATAAAGACATTCACATAAGGAACATCTCCCAACCCTTTCTACTGCTACCTTTTAACATTCTACCAGGCTGTCTGGAAGATCTAGGGTCCCTCTTGAATGATGGGGATAGGACGTCTGGGGTTATTGAAGAAGGATGAAGTTTCGATTTTTGGTCAAAATACTAGGGCCCTGTGCTGAACTTAGTTGATTTTTCTCATTCCTATAACTCTACCCATACTCTGACCCTCATAGTTCAGGAAGGCCCTGCACTTCCCTACAGAATTTTCAAGTAGACAGGAAGCTACTTGGAGAAGCAGAGATTGAGAAATTATGTTTCCATGAATTTCCTCAAGTTATGTTCACACTAAAGCTTATGAATCCTAGCTAAATGCATAGCTTTGCTATGTTCATTTCATGAACCCACTTATCTCACAGTAAACACAGAGCTACTCTTGATCGTCTATAGAGGCTATTCCTCTTGAAACTTGTGAATTCATTGCTCATCAAACTATTGTCCCATGTTTATCAGACACAAACTAAAAGCTGTTCACAGTTATCCAGAGTGTTAGCTACCTTAATATGACTTCATTAAAATAAACCAGCTGAAGCCAATTTAAATGTAATGGTGGTTCCAAAGCTGTGGTGACAAAGTCAGAGATGCTGCTTGTCTTCCCAAAGTGCCCCTTCACCAAACAACATATGCTGAATCTTACTGCTAGGCCTAATTCAGAATAAGTAGAGCTTTAATGAAAACAGATGCCTCAGTTTGTAGCACAGCTCTGTCTGCACACAGCTCCACATGTGGAACATCTCATTGCTTAGCAGCACATCACTTCCCCAGTTCCAAGAAACCAGGGGCCTCTTAAAACAAAGTTGAAAAGAGAATAGTTCACTAGTCAGCTGGCAGTCCTTCTGCATTTTTAAGCAAGCTTGGATACAGAGGAGGGTTTAGCTTTTGCTATGTGACTGACTTCTCCTCGCCAAGTTCATAGCAGTGTGAGCAATCAAATATGACAGACCGCTGGCAAGCACCACCTTGATTTGGGCCAGAATCTTTTCCAAGCCCAGCTGGGATCAATTAAACTAAATAATACTCTTTGCAATAACTAGTTCCTACCACACTCTTCAGAAATTGCCTAGCATTCAGAAGTACTGTTAAGATCATTATTTTACCTGTCTTTCCTCCCCCATTCAGCACAAATGCTGGAAGAAGTAAAGTTTGTGCTCCCTGGTCTCTTCTGAACAGAGGTCCAACAGGAATGGGAAAGGTGATTCTATTCTATACCACAGTGTGGAAGGTAGCAATGACCTTCCCTAAGAAGGTGTTGGTTTGAATTATGTCCTGCCTTTCTTCTGCTAAAAGCAGCATATTTTGTTTTCCCTTTCTCATTTTCCCCTCACAACAACCTTGGGAGGTTGATCAAACTGAAAGTAAATCTCAGTTATAGCAGCTTGGTATCACTTGCCATGGCTCTGTCCTATGGAACCCTGGGATTTATAGCTTGGTGAACTACAGAGAATTCTCTTTTAGAGAGCTTTAATGCATTCTTCTGGAGCATAGCACTGGAATTCCCTAGCAGAGAATTCCAAGTACCCCACAAAACTACATAGAATCACAAAATGGAAGGAACCTTGTATCCTATCAGGTTCAACCTCATGCAAGATCTCCAGCTGGAGCATCTCTAGCAAGTAGTTGTCCAGCCTCTTTTTGAGGATATCTGAAAAGGAAAACCCACCACCCTTTTGCTAACTGATTCCATTGCTGAACTGCTCCTACTGTCAGGAGGTTCTTTCTAATGTTAAATCAAAAACGACCCTCCTGAAACTTAAAACCATTAGATCTAGTCCTACCCTCTGGGGCAGCAGAGGTCAAGCCTGCACCCTCCTCTTTGTGATAAGACTTTAGACATTTAAAGAATGCAGTCTTGTCACACCTCAGTTTTCTCTTCACCAGGCTGAACGTGCCCAGTTCTTTCAACCTTTCTTTATATGCTTTATTTGCCATACCTCTTTGTTGGGGGATGATAGGAGTTTCAGCCCCACGGAAACGCAGCGGAAAAGCCAGAGTTCAGCGAGCCAACAGCAGCAGCCTTGTTCCCCAGTAAGGATATTCACACACAGAGGGGTTTCTTCCCTGACACTCTTAGCATCCTTGTTGCCCTTCTCTAAACCTGCTCTGAATTGTCTACACCCTTCTTAAAAAGAGGTACTCCAGATGTCATTAACTTGTGCAGCATATAGTGGGTCTATTATTTCCCTTGATTTGGAAACTATGTTTCTATTAATGCAGGCTAAAATATTATTTGCCTTCCTTGTTGCAGCATCATACTACTAGGTAATATTCAGTTTATGATCAACAATAATCTGAAGGTCCTTGTCACATGTACTACCGCTAAACCAAGTATTCCTATGCTATCCTGTACATGTGCATTTGATCTCTGTGGCCTAAATGTAGAATTTTGTATTTGTCTCTGTTGAATTTCATTCTATTTGTTTCACCTCAGCTTTTTAATTCTATGAGCCAGCATAGACCGTTTCCACACGAGACTGTTGTAGCGCTATGATTCCACTTTCAACATCCTATGGAATCCTGGGGTTTGCAGTTTTGGGAGGGGCCAACCTTGAAGATAGACAACAACAATAATTTTCTAGTTTATCAAGGTCCTTTTGAAATTTTTTCCTATAATCCAATATGTTAGCTATTTTATAGAGATAGAATCCATGCAAATTATAAGAAAAATTCGCCAACAATTATGGAAAACAAAACAAAGACCATGGAAATGCTCAATACACATTCTAATCCCGAAGAAAGGGGACACCAGTGATTGTAGACCATTACATTAATCTCCCATGCATGAAGACTTTTTTAAAAAAAAAGGTTTACTACATATGGAGTGAGAAATGCCAGATATTTGAGTGGGGTTTTGAAAAAGAAGACACATTAGAGATCATCTTGTGAACATACATTGAATAACAGAGTGCACAAAAGAATTTCAAAAGAAAATCAGCCTGAACTTTACCGGCTATAGTAAAGTCTTTGACTTTGTAAATCACAAATATCTATGGATTGCTATAAAAGAAATACCGGAACATTTGATTGTCCTGATGTGCAGCCTATACTCAGAACAGCAGGCCACTGTCATGATAGAATATGGCAAGGGAGTCAGATAAGATTGCATTTTACCACATAAATTATATGCAGAACATATCATACGGGAAACACAATTAGACTTGGAGAAAGGAGTTTGAAAACTGGAGGAAGGAACATCAACAGTTTAAAATATGTAGATCACTCCATACTACTAGCAGAGAATAGTAAAATCTTAGAAAGATTACTCAGGAAAGTGAAGAAAGAAAGTATAAAAGTAATGCTATAGCTGAACACTAAAAAAGGAAAATAATGATGACAGATCATTTATATAACTTTAGGGGGATGAGAAAGACATCAAAAAGGTAAAAGATTTTATATACCTTGGCTCAGTTGTTAATCAAATGAAGACTATAGTCAAGAAATCAGAAGAAGACTAAGGCCCTTTTCACATGTCGGGGGGGAAACGGGCGAAAACAGGCTAAAATGGAGCTTACCTCCAGCCGGGTAAGTCCGTCACCGTGTGGAGCAGCGCGAGCTCGCTGCTCCACACTCCTCCGGCGTCGCAGATGGCAGCTTCCGGTTGGTGGAGGCTCTCCACCAACCGAAGAAGCTCGCCAGCCGGAAGCCCGCCCCTGGCAGATCTGCAGGCACGCACTTGCGCGCGCCTGCAGATTCACTTTAGAGCCGGGCGATGGAGCGGCACGGGGCTGCGCACTCCATGCTTTTTAAAAACCTCTAAAAAGAGGTTTTTAAAAAACACAGAGCCCGGCTAGTTCCGGCCGCTCCTGAGTGGATTCTGGTGTGAAGCTACTAAAAGTAGTCCACGCCAGTCCACTCTACGGTGTAGACGACCTCCGTGAGAGGTCGCTCTACACCGTTCCCCCCCCCACATGTGAAAAGGGCCTAAGATGTGAAAGGGTAGCTGTGAGGGAACTAGATAAAATCCTGAAGTGTAAAGTTAGGATTTGCCTGTGCCATCATAGTTCTAATTTGTGTGTACAGTTGTAAAAGTTGAACAGTGAGGAAAACAGGAGGAAAAGTAACTCATTTAAAATGTGGTGCTGAAGAAGAGTTCACCAGGTACCATACAATGCCAAAATGACCAATAAATGGTCCAAGAACAAATCACTCCTGAACTCTTCCTAGAAACCAAAATGACTATACTGAGGCTATTGTAGTTTTGACATATAATTATCTGACATGAGTCCCTAGAAAAGACAATGATGATGCTGGGAAAAGTGAAAGACAGTAGAGAAAGAACAAGTCCAAATTATTGATGAATTGACTCAGTAAAGGAAACCACAGTTCTGCCTTTACAACATGTGAGCAAAGTTGTTTATGACTGAGTTTCTTAGAGATTTATCATTCACAGGTCATCATAAGTTGCAGTCAACAGCAAATACCAACAACAACAGGAATATTTCTACTCTTCCCTTTATCTTCATCTCAATTCCTTGAAGTAGGCCAGGTAGAGAAAGTGTGATTGGCCCAAGTTCACCCAGCGAAGATCAAAACTGAGTGTAGGGTGGAATCTGGGGCCCTTTCCACACCTTACCTTCTTCCAGCGCTGGGGTGCGGGGATCACGTAAGCAGCCTCTGGCAAGAGGCTCTCGCGTCCCTGGTGCTTCAGCTCTGCATGAGCTGCCTGCTCGTGCGAGAGCCCCACCTCTTCCTTCTACAGTGCAGCCTGGGACTTTCCCAGGCTGTGCTAGGGCAGGAAGCATGACCGGCATGGCTTCGGAGGCTCCGCATGCCAGGTAAGTGCACGTGGGGCCCGGGAGCAATGCACAATCATGCACCAGTTTTGGCTTCTAGCCAAAAATGAAAAGATGCATAATCAGTGCCTGCCGGCCCCTGGAGTGTTGGACGATTGTGAGTGCATCATGCAGATTGCTCCTCACAATTGAGCAATGCTCCAGGCACCCTTTCGCATGGAAAATGCCTTGCAGAAAGGGCCTGGATCTCTCAAGTCCCTGTCCAACATTCTAACCACAACAGTATACTGGCCCTCAAAATTAGGTTTTTGCATTAAGAAACTAAGTGGATCCTTAGCTCATGCAGCTATGTGAGTGAATATACAGACATGGTGCCAAGTAAAGAGAGAGGGGTTTTGTGTGAGGCAGTAGGAGATTTGTAAAAATAGATGAGTAAATCATATAAAAATGTAAGTGCTTCTAACAGTTTACAGGAGCAAGTCTTAGGCCCTTTCCGTGCGGCATTTGCCATGCGAAAGGGCACCTGGAGCGTCGCGCAATTGTGAGGAGCGAACTGCATGACACACTCACAATTGCGTGACACTCCAGGGGCCAGCACGTGTCGCGCACCTTTTCATTTTCGGCTCGAAGCCCAAAATGGTGCGTGATCACACATTGCTCCTGGGCCCTGCGTGCACTTACATGGTGTACAGAGCCACCGGAGCCACACCGGTCGCACTTTCTGCCCCAGCGCAGCCTGGGAAACTCCCAGGCTGCACTGCAGAAGGAAGAGGCGGGGCTCTCACGTGAGCAGGCAGCTTGTGCGGTGCTGAAGCAGCAGGGATGCGAGAGCCTCTCGCCAGAGGCTGCTCTCATGATCCCCGCATCCCAGTGCCAGAAAAAGGTAAGGTGCGGAAAGGGCCTTAGGCTCACACACCTTTACTTTCATGAGTTTTAAAGGAACTAGCAACTAGAGGTTTATGTATATGGATACTGGGACAGTGAAGTCTGCTCATGGCATCAAACAGCCTCCTTTTCACTGTGGAGGGCTTCATACAAGCAGAGAGGAGGAGCCTATTCATATAAACATTTAAAGATTCCACACTAGATTAGATAATTACACTTCTTGAGAAAGTTATATGGAAGATGGGTCCTAGAAAAACTTTCATTTGTGAAAAGCGTGTATGAAAGATGATTGAACAGTGGAAAAATTCTGGGAGATTTGGTTAAGTTTTTCAGGATGACACTGTTGTCTGGGAGACAAGTTCTGCCTCCACATGCAGTTTCTGTGCGTGTGTGTCTGTGTGTGTCTGTGTGTGTGTGTGTGTCTTTCTGAGCTTCCATAATGACTCTCTGCCCTGTATATTTATTTTAAAGGAAGGAGGGAGGGAAGGAGGGAGGGAGGGAGCAGTTCTATAAATCTAGAAGTACACTTCCATTGAATTAAATGGAATTTATTTTTATTGTTTTACAAATGTCCCATTAGCTCCAACTCATCTCTCCTACAAAATAAATCTATACCCCAATGCTACCCTAAATATTTCTATGCTCAAGGAAAGGTAGTATATGGTTACAATATACATAGGCTTGCCAGATCTCAGGGCCTGGCCTTGAGTCTTCAGTTTTCGGGGTCATCTCCTGACAGGAGGCAAGGGTGCAAATTTTCCACTTTTATGGGCTCACTTCTGGGAAAGAGAAAAGAGAAAAAAGAGAGAAAGATAAAAGAACTGACTGCAAATTTCAGCTCAGTTAGAGAACAGCAGCTTGCTACATTTTGCAAGGTTGAACTGATTTGTTGCTGCTGCTTACAAAAGCTCTCCATGGGTCCCTATGTTGTCTTACTATAAGCTACCGTGAGATCTTTGGATATAGGGCAGGATATAAATATTTTAATAGATAAAGTATTTACTTAGTTGGCTTCCTCTTTAGCTGTTTTGGTGGTGGACCCGCTCTCTACTCTGCTTTTCTGGCTAGAGCCAAGCACGCTAGAAGAAATATTCTTTATCCTATCTCCTTAAATAAGAAGGAACAATTCCCTCATCTCACCTTGATCTGGGAGCAACTGTTTTAGTTAAGGTTTATGTCTTTATTGTCAAGCAGGGAAATACAGAGTGTGTTTATTCATGCACATGTACATGTGTGTTTGAATGACAAAATGTGAGCAGCTGTCATTGGTACTTACTGTATGATGCTTAAGGATATCACCCTGAGTAAACGCCAGGCTACAGCACTGCCCTCTGGTTTCCTGTTATGGGTTCTTTGGCTTTGTGTTGTGACATATTTGAATCTCTACTGAATCTTGAATTTATTGAATCTAAAAACTTTGGGTGGTTTTAGCATTGAGCCTAGAACCAGCTGGGGCCTAGGTGCCCATCAAACCCAGTTGTGAGTTCCTTCATGGGATGCTGTAGGTATGGGCAACCAGGGTGATGCCCAGCTCACCAAGATTGCTCCAAAAGCAGCAACAACATAAAAAGCAATAATATTCTCCTGCTGTGTTTTGTAGCTACAAAGTCGCTCCCCTCAAGATCTGGATCTCAGTTAGAAACCAGCTCTCCAAAAGTATCATGTGGAGTTCTTAATGCCTACAGTACCTGACCTCTTTAAATCCTCTCTTTCATTCTGCAGCAGTTCCAACAGCTATAACAGTGATGGCAGGATATGTGTATGTGTGATGTTCACTCTCTTCCCCTATACTGTGGATGTTCCTGCCGCTAACCTTTCCTGAAGCTGGTACCCTCTAGATGTGTTGGAGTATCACCATTTAGCATGGCTTGAGCTTCTCTCTGTAGATCCCTAAATTTACCCCTGGCTAATGCTTATTCTCCTGTAAGTTGACAGGAATCATTTTGCTCTTTGACACATGACTTTACTAGGTGACATTGAGTTGCTTGTTGACTACTAGCAACCTCATTAATTTCACAGGGTTTTTTTAGGCCAGGAATACTCAGAGGTGGTTTTACCAGTCCCTTCCTCCGAAACATAGCGAACAGCACCTGGTATTTATTGGCAGTCTCCCATCCAAGTACTGACCAGGGCTGACCCTGCTTGGCTTCCAAGATCAGATGGGATCTGTTGCCTTTAGGGTATTTAGACTCCTTGAAACTTCATGGTGAGAAGCAAAGTTAAAAGAATAGTGAGGGAATGGGGCTGACAGCAATATATGCGCAGAGGACGGAGGTAGACAGAATTCGCAAAAGTTTGCAAAAAAAGGATTACAATCTTTGTTATCTGTACAGAACTGCAAAAAGAGAGAGAGGGAAGGGAACAGTCAAGCACTTAGTGGGTTGCCACACTTGGCCAGTGAATCATAGTTGGCTTAGAGGATCACAGATTGCACAGGCCAGATTTAAGAGGCAACTGTTATGAAAGGATGTATGTGCGAAGACGCCCCCTCAAGAAAATGAAAAGAGTGGCTGTTAGTTACGCATATTTTTCTACTTCAGCGGAATGTCACTGCTTTATTTCTCATTTGAATAAAGAAAATTGGATTTTTCTAGCCTGAGATGCCAACATCTGACTTCCAGTCGTAATGAAAACTATAGCAACAAACTGTTCCACAATTAGGTCAGGCTTTGTTATTCTTAATAGCTCTACTGTGTGTTTCAGTTTCAACAATCACAAAGCACATAGATGCTTTGAAGAGTTAAAGGCACAAAGTTTAAAGTTATTAAGAAGCCTAAGAATTAGAATTAGAGTTAGAAGAAGAAGGAGAGCATAGTTAACATTCAGTCAGAACATTTTTTTAAAGTGGGATTTACATTTGGGTTAACCTGGCATGTGCAATGTTTTTAACATATAATTACTGTTTCCTGAAGAATAACATTAGAAACAATAGAATTAAGAGATAGGTATTCTATGTCCTATTTTTGTACCTCTAATGATTCAAGTAAATGGGATCAAAACTTGAAGTGGAACCAGAAAGTAATGTTAGATCCTTACCTTCCTGAAAAGGATTGCGAATGTTTTTATAGAGACAACATTTGCCAAATCCTGTGAGTGTCCCAATATTTCCTTACTGTTCATATTCAAAAACTGTTTATTTTCTTGGAAAGAACTGGCACAAGTGATAGATGATTGTGTGGAACTCCATATAATTGGGGGTGATTCTCCTCTTCCCCCGACCCCCGCACTGCCTCCCACGTGGTTCTGATAGATATCCAGCCTTCCCCTGGGAAAACCGTTCAGCCTATGGAGATCGTTGCTTGGAGGGAGAGAGGAGAGAATAGACATTTTACTTTCTTAAGAATGCAGTCCTATACCCACACCTAGGAGTACTTTCCACTGAAGTCAATGAGATATGCGACCGAGCAGACTTTTCTAAAGAAACTATTAAGATCCAAGTTACTGATTTTGCTTCCCCAAACTAGATGATGTGACCATCTCCTCTCCATCATTTTTGTGTGTACAACCAGAAATAATTTTTTAAGTAGACAGCAGGGGTATAGCGATTTGAGTGTTGGACTACAACCCTGGAGACCAAGGTTTAACTCCCCACTCAGCCATAGAACCCACTGGATGACCTGGGATGCATCACACACTCTCAGCCCCAGAAAACCCCATGACAGGTTCATCTTAGGGTCACCGTAAGTTGGAAACAACTTTGAAGGCACACAACACAGTGGAACTTGAAGGTAACTTTATATTTATATATTTAAAATGAAATTGAAATAATTAAATGATTGTCTTATAGTAAACTACTGCATGCACATCACAGCCATATATGTTAGAGGCACTGACATTAACATGCCTATACAACTAGAAGTTGCTTGTTTGAACACCTCTCTAAGGGCGTTTCCGTACTACAGTGTTATGGTGCTATTATTCCACTTTCAACATCCTATGGAATCTTGAGGTTTGCAATTTAGGGAGAGGCATTTATAATTCTCAGCCAGAGAGTTCTTTGACTTCAGTAAACTATAAACCCCAGAATTCCACAGAATGATGAAAGTAGAATAATAGCACTATAATAGTGTAGTGCAGAAAGGCCCTAAGAGTTTAGGGATAGAATTCCTGTCATTTTCTGTTTTTCAATCAAAGGTCAGTTGCTGTCCTGTAATGGGAGCACATTGCTGCTGGTCCTCAAGTTATGCTTTCTCACAACGTCGTCACAGTCCCATTGCCGAGGCGTCCCCACCTGTTGCAATCGCGGGATATTCCATTACCAGAAAAAATCCAGTAAGTGCCCCTGATCACATGATGTTCCCATCACTGGCAACCATGTGGAAATGGCGGAAGCATGATCTATGTGCTTCCTTCCCCAGTGCAGCACGAGAAGTGGCTGTCTGAACTGTGGAAGGAAAGAGCGTGTCCCTTATGCTACCCTTCCACAAGTAGCCAGCTGGGTGCAGAGGGTACCATTTGGGTCGCGCTCCCATCCTGGCAGTGACACTGCTGGGATCACAATGGGACAATGACAGGAAATGGCAAGGTGCAGAAAGGGCCAAAGCCACAAGTTCTCTTTTTTTTTTCCTGCTTCAGTTAGTCTGCAGTTAATATGAGCATGTTCATCATGATTTTTTTGTAATGTGCAGTTCCTTCTCCTCTTTGTCCAAAGAGCATGTATTACAAAGCCTATCCCCATGAGATGTTATGAAACCTTTGATATTTGTAAGTGTAGCTACTTTATATGTTTTCACAAGGAAAACTAAGCCAGCGTTATTTCTCTGCTAGACCCTGTATATGGGGTGGTAGTGTATTGTCACTTACCTTCTGCATGAGAATACTAATACCCTGCTTTTGAGATACACTGCTGTCTCTCAATTTTCCTAACAGTATCTTCACTTTGTCATATATCATGACTGTAATACATATATGAAGAGACTGTCTGGGGAGCTGGTAATTGATTGACATGGATTGAATGGAACTTTGAAGAAAGAAAGAAAAAATCTCTAACTGTGGTGATCAATTAGTGGAGCTCTTTCACAAAATAAATCCATCCAGTGTGTACACATGTGCCTAAACAAAACAAAACAAAATCACGTAACTTTACCAAGCTCTGATTTCTTGGAACTGGCATAACAACTTCCTCCCACAGTTGGGGCCAATGGAGGAATAGTTTTGAAAAATGAAACAAAACAAAACTCCACAAAAGCAACATATGACAAACTAGAAAGTCTGTCTCTTGCACACACACTTGCCCTGGCCAGCAAGACAATAAAAGCTCACCATTTCACACGTGCTCACAAAAGGGCTATGTGTGGGCTGCATGTGTTGTTTGGTGGTACAGCACACAAAGCACAATTCCAGAAACAGCTTTCTTTCCCAGTAGGAAAAATGCAGCAGCAGCAACTACAACAACACTTGGGGAAAAAGAGAGAGAGAGAGAGAGCTCATTAACAACGTGGTGCCCGGTCATGACTCCTAATTACTCAGCCTAATAATGGTCCAGCCCTGATCTTGATATTGCTTTATTTATTTTCAAATTCTTTCTCTCTTCTTCTCTTTGTAATTTCTGGGAGAGTATAAACCTTAGGGTAAGCCCTGATTTCTTTTAAAAAGTGCCAAGCATGCTTTTGAACAATTAGTGTTTCATTAGCATCAGCCCACTCACTAAGCAGAATCAGAGCCTTCCACAGTTGCCAAAGGGAACAAGGCAGCTCTCTAGCCCTTATCAGTTGTCCAATCCTGTTCTAAATCAAACTGTGATCTATTGAAAAGTGGAGACTGGGTAAGAAATGGCAACCATACTCAAATCCCCCAACTGATCAGGGTCTGTCATGAACTGAATTCATGCACATGAATGGAACAGTGCTTAAACACTATTTATTAGGAGCATGATATGTCGTACAGGACTTCAGTGAGTGAACTGGAGGCAATTAGCAATATTCAAAACATAAAATACAGAGAGTACATCTTCCCACCTGCAAGAGACCTTGAAGTTTTGATGCAGCCTAGCTAAGCTTATCGGTGCATTCCTAGCTTTTGTTTATCTAACGGTCTCTGGTTCTCATACCTTATTACAAGCAGCTGCTACTTAACTCCCACTACATATCCCATTACTAAAATATGGAGGGCTACCCGACATCCTGGCCATCCCGAAAAAAAGGAAACAACAATTAGGAGATTGAATCAGCATAGCAAACAATGAACAGGGGAAAAGGGGCAGGTTGGATAATTTGGAAGAGAAAGGGAAAGGAGGAGACAATAACTGAAATGGAGTCATGAAAAGCATTAGCTAAACAGGGAGCGGTGAAAGTGTTGATGAAGGAACAGTGGCACGTGTAGTCATGTCACTCTCCGAAGTAGAATTCGAAGGAGCTAGTTTCAGTAAGCTGGAATGAAAAACAGGGTGAACAAGTTTGTAAGTGTCAGGTAAAGAAAGTTCAAAAGTGACATCATTAATGGCCTGTTTGACTGGGAAAGGACCAAGGTGTTTCGGGGAGAGTTTTTTGGAGGGGCCATTAGTGGCAATGTTCTTGGAGGAGAGGTAGACTAGATCTCCAGACATGTAAGTAGGATTGATGTGGCGTTTTTTTGTCTGCAAAGCGTTTGTGAGAAGCTTTGGAGGACCCAAGAGCAGAGCGTACAGAAGTCCAAGTGGATGATAGTTTTTTAATCCAAGACAAAAGAGAGGGAGGTTGAGTTGTAGAGATGGCATTGGGAAGTGCTGGAAACGGCTTCGGGTTGGTGTCGAAGACAACTTCAAATGGAGTTTTGCCAGTGGAGGAGTGTAGGGCTGAACTGTAATCAAATTCGGCAAAAGACGGAAGGGAGGCCCAGTTGCTTCGGTTGGAATTGACGAAGCAGCATAGGTATTGTTCAAGGGTTTGATCTGTGTGCTTGGTTTGTCCATCAGTTTGGGGATGATAGGAGCTGCTGAGTTTTTGAGAAATATTGAGGGATTTAAGGAGTGAAGTCCAGAACTTGGAGGTGAATATAGGTTCTCTATCTGAGACGATTGTGGAAAGGAGTCCATGTAGTTTCCAAATGTTATTGATGAAAAGGTCAGCTAGTTTCTCAGCAGTGGGTACTTTTTTAAGGGGAATGAAGTGAGATTGTTTGAAGAAATGGTCAGTGATGACCCAAATGGTATGGAAACCGCGGGAGGTGGGTAAGCCAACAATGAAGTCCCATGAAATAGTATCCCAAGGTGAGGAGGGAGTGCAATTGTGGCAAAGCCTTCTATGAAGTTACGGTAAAAGTTTGCAAAACCAAGGAACTGTTGCAGTTGTTTTCTAGTTGCGGGGGCAGGCCAGTGTAAAATTGTAGAAATTTTGGAGGGGTCCATATTTAGGGTATTATTGCAAACTCGATACCCTAAATAGTCAAAAGATTGTGCGTGGAATTCACATTTTGAAAGTTTAACAACAAGTTCATTGTCTATGAGTCTTTGTAATACAGTGCATACGAGTTTGGTGTGTTGTTCAGGGTTCCCTGAATAGATCAAAATGTCATCTAGGTAAACAACAACACCTTCATAGATTAGGTCTTGTAACAAAGAGTTGAGGAACATTTGGAATGCGGTGGGACCAGCTTGTAATCCAAAAGAGAGAACAGTCCATTGGTAGTTACCCAGGAGAGTTGAGAAGGTGGTCATCCATTCACTTTCAGGGTACATATGTATTCTATGGAAAGCTTCTTTGAGGTCCAATTTAGTAAAATATTTACCTTTAACGAATTGGTTTAGGATATCCGTAGTCAAAGGAATCAGGTACGCATTAGGCAATACTTCCTGATTAATTAAATTATAGTTTATGATGAGCCTCAGCTCTCCTCCATCTTTTTTCTTACGGAAGAATATGGGACTGGCTGTGGGAGCTGATGAGGGCTTAATGAATCCGCATTGCAGGTTTTTATTCAGGAATCTTTTTAGAGCTTTTAGTTCTTGGTTGTTCATAGGGTCTATTTTGGGTTTGGGAATTTTGGCTCCATCTATCAATCTCAGTTTGTAATCAAAGTCTCTGTGAAGGGGCAGTTTGTCTGCTTCGTGGTCTTCGAAAGCTTTCCGCAGATCCCAGTACTCTAGTGGCTAACTTTCTGAATTCACGGGCGCATTCCTCGACTGTCCCTTTTCCTTGGCTTGGTTTCCTGAGTTGGTATCTGGCTTGTTCTTGGGAGAAGGGATCTTCAAACCTTTCTCTGAGGCGATGCATGAACATCTGCAGATCGGCTGTCTCTTCAGCTCGTGAGTCGAACAGACTGGTGACCCACACCGCTGCTTCTCCTTTGAGGTGCTGGCTGAGGTATCTGACTCTGGCGACATCATCTGGGAAACTGTTCCCATAGTCGACCATATGATCAGAGGCCAAGTTGAGGAAGTATGTTAGGGTGGTGCCATCACCATCGTAAGTGGTCTTCAATTACTGAAAGGGTCTTGGGCCCACTTCTGGGGCCGGTATCCCAGGAAGTGCGGGTGCCACAGCTGCCAGAGCAGCAGCTGCTGCTGGAATCTGGGGTGGCGCATGCCCAACCTGTGGCACCAGAAGTCTCCAGTCGTGTAGCTGAGCTTTAGAAATTTCTTCTCATTGTTTTTCCACTTTTTCTTCCCTAGCTAGAAGTTGTTCCCTCAAACTGGTCTCAACAATCGATGTGTCCCATCTTATAGCCTGGTGATGTTGGTGCTGAGCAGTTTCTGGTCTTTTCCCCCAGGCCCAGGTTTGACCTCCGGTTGGGGTGCTTGGAGGAATTGAGGGCCGTGTCTTGGGTTTCACATGAGGAGGCCGGCTGGGGTCTGTTTTGTCTCTTCCGGTGATTCCATTGCTTGGAGCTTCAACAACTCCGCCGGATGCTCCTTCTTTTTCAGGCTGTTCTTCAGTTTTTTGATACATATTGTAATATTTTTACAAGGAGTTCACTCACTCTGTCATGAACTGAATTCACACACACAAATGGAACAGTGCTTAAACACTATTTATTAGGAGCATGATATGTCATACAGGTCTTCAGTGAGTGAACTGGAGGCAATTAGCAATATTCGAAACATAAAATACAGAGAGTACATCTTCCCACCCGCAAGAGACCTTGACGTCTTGGTGCAGCCTGGCTAAGCTTATCAGTGTATTCCTAGCTTTTGTTTATCTAACGGTCTCTGGTTCTCATACCTTGTTGCAAGCAGCTGCTACTTAACTCCTACTACATATCCCATTAGTAAAATATGGAGGGCTACCCAACACTTCAGCTCATGACAGCTCAACACTTCAGGCTGCTTAGGAGAGGAAACAGACATACATGCTGTAATATATGAGAGGAAAACAACCAAAAGCTTTGTATATGGAAAAAAATGGTTATTATTAAGAAGATAAAAATCCTAACACATGGGGAGTTGTCAGAGTAATATCCCACATTCAAAAATGGGCAGATATATCACAATTCCAGGTAATGCTGCATTGATATAATAGAGGTGGCACCCCAACTTAACAACACCTCAAAACCAGCTTGCCACTTGGACACGTTCCCCGTTTACCTAAAATGGAATGGACTACCAGTCAACCCAGAGCACAGCAAAGTGTGACAGGGGACAAAAAAAAAATAGCGGGCTCCTTCTATCCAATGTAAAACCATACTACTTCTTGCCCAGCTTCAGTTGGTATAATGAAAGTAGGAATGGACTTTCATATATTCACCACTTCCTGTTTACCAGTCTGTAGTGCTGCCAAGCTGTCATGTGATTTTCTCCCTCTGACTCCATGTTTAGGTGTTTTGAATCCTCTGCTAGCAAACTACAGTGCTCTTTCATGAACTGCAGAGCCCTCTAGAAGAGTTGCAAGTACACTGACAAACCCAATCCCAGGATTCCCTCAGGTGGAGCCATTGAAAGTGCTATAAATTTGTAGTGGAGATGGTTTCTAAAATTCCACTGATAATCCAGTTAAGTTCTATACATGAATGGAGAGACAACACAATCTTGGCCTTTGCCTCAGACAACAAAAGGTCTTGGGTCAGCCAGCCATGGTTCAGATGTGGGACACATGGGTCCCCAGCTGATAGAAATCATTTTATCCTTTTTCTTCAAATACTTGTGTTCATAATTCAATCCATGTACTTGGTCCCTAGTTCATATAAAATCATTTACAAGCACACTGTCAAGTCCTGTAATTGGCATCTTAAATTATGTTTCAAAGTGACCTTTGCCAGATTTAATTACTGCATGACTCCTTGCAGAAGTACTACACAAAATTTTGCCTTGCATCTGTTTCTCACTAGCAGCCTATTCCATTAGTTTACTGATACGATAGAATAATGTTATTGTTTTGATGGCATCCCAGATTCACTGTCCTTTGCCAGAACCACAAACCTGGCTATGGAAACTCAGCCACAAGTACTCCTTGGTGGGCAGTAAAGCATTCTTTGTGTCAGCATTTACAAGGAATAACTTCTTTTCTGGAACTAAAAAGATTGTTCATGGATGTTTCAATTTGTCTCATTTTATGATCTGAAAAAGGAAAAGCCATATTAGAAATACAGAGATATAACAGGTAACAAGGATAATAAAACTGTGATAATTGGCTGCTTTGTTCACAGGGCTTGCCAAGACTGCTTGTGCGTGTGGGCCCAGGACTGACCCAAGGCACTTTGCTGTTTGGTGTGAAGAACAAGATAGTGTCTCTTCACATTATTTACAAACGCCAACTAGAGGCCCTTTTCACATGTGGGGGGGGGGAACGGTGTAGAGCGACCTCTCACGGAGGTCATCTACACCGTAGAGTGGACTGGCGTGGACTACTTTTAGTAGCTTCACACCAGAATCCACTCAGGAGCGGCCGGAACTAGCCATGCTCCGTGTTTTTTAAAAAGCTTTTTTTAGAGGTTTTTAAAAAGCACGGAGCGCGCAGCCCCGTGCCGCTCCATCGCCCGGCTCTAAAGTGAATCTGCAGGCGCGCGCAAGTGCGTGCCTGCAGATCTGCTGGGGGCGGGCTTCTGGCTGGCGAGCTTCTCCGGTTGGTGGAGAGCCTCCACCAACCGGAAGCTGCCATCTGCAACACCGGAGGAGTGTGGAGCAGCGAGCTCACGCTGCTCCATGCAGCGACGGACTTACCCGGCTGGAGGTAAGCTCCGTTTTTGGGCGTTTTCGCCCGTCCCTCCCCCCGACATGTGAAAAGGGCCTAGACTGGCAGTTCAATCCTTTCTTCATAATTTGTGATGAGAGAATACCTTCTCCTACTAGTATAAGCGAGTCTCACTTTGCTTTGCCCCAATTTACAACATTGTGCTTAGAAATGGGAGTTTAAGGGAGAGGAAGAAACTCAGATCTTGCTATTGTTCGGAGGAATAGGTTTTTGTTTGTTTTGTTTTGTTTTGCTGGAAGCTGGAATCCTGCCTTGGAAAAAGGGGTTTCATTTGCCATCTTTGAAGGGTTTGTGTGAGGGGAATGAAGGAACTGGAGTCTTGGTTTTGGTTTTGGTGTGGCTGGAAGGGGTTTCTTCTGCTTGATTCAGGGGGAGTTGAGGAACTGGATTCTTATTGTCTGGAATAGATTCTTTATCCTGGAAAAGAGAAGCTCTGATGTTTTACTCTTTAAATGATGATGGGTTAATAAAATTGCTAACTTTGTGGATTGCTAACAGTTTAATGCATCCCATTGTCTTCAAAGATTCCCCATGGGACCGTCTTCACCATTTATGGCAGCTTCAGTTTACATTTTGAGTCCGGAATACAACCTTGACATAAATCAAAAGAGTTACCTGTAGTAGTCTAGCATAGGGGATGCAGGGGATCCTAAATGGCACATATCTCTGTGCTCCAATAACTTGCTGCTACCTCCCTGGATCTGCAGCCTCAGAAAACCACCACATTCTTTTCAGTAATCAGCCTGGCCTTAGTTACTTCCTCCATTCTGCAGAAAATAAAACTTCCCAATTTCTAGAAACATGAAGATTTGCCTCTTAATACAGTGTGGGAGTTCCAGAGTTTGAGGGGCCTCATGCAAGATGTTCTAACAAGGTGAGCTCCTTCCTTTTCCATTTTGCTCATTTAGCATTATGTCCCAGAGAGAAAGAAAAGGAAGAGGCATGAGAAGGTTGTTTCTTCCTTTCCCTTCTCTGACTGGTTGTTGGGAAAGGGCAGGTGAACAAGCAGCAGGAGCAACAATGAGGAGCAACATGGCCTCTAGTGACCAAGGGCAAGCAGTGGGGGCCATGACAATTACTCAGTCGTGCTGACTTCTGATGCCTTCTTTCCACTGATGTACTCCTTACTTCTTAGTATGAAAACCCTTAATGGTTCAGGATCGAGATATTCAAAAGATGAGCTGACCCATCCAACTAAGATTGAAGATCTGCCAAAGATGCTTTGCCTTTGGTGCCCCAGAATGCTGTGGCCCATATTGCTACCACACATTGCACCACTTTCTCGATCACCACAATTTTAGAACTTCCATCCAGAGATTTGAATGCCTTCTTCATTTTTGTCTTTCAGGGTTCAATCAAAAACATATCTGTTTGCAAAAGTGTGGGGAGAATAAACAAGTGTTTAATCTGTTTAACTGTTTCATGTTTGTGTACCCTTTATTTTAGTAGATATTTGTGATATATTGTTTTAGAATTTGTAACTTTGGACAGTTGCAATATGTGATTTTAGAACAGTAATTTAAGTTATTTGTGCGCTATGATTTTAAATGTGTGTTTTATGTGTATGATTATTCCACTGGGTTCTTAAAAGGAAGAATGGTGTATAAATCAAAAAACAGGAAGGAAGGAATGGAGGAAGGAAAGAGTGTGTATATATGTGTATATCTTTATATGTACAAATGTTCATAATTTTCATAAAATCCACTTTCCAAATGTCATCATTTAATTGCTTATCAAACTTTTTTGATAGATTGTTAGCTTTGACATTGGCTTACTTTTAGGGGATAAAAACCAGAACACACTGGGTCTAATCTTTATATTTCTGGGAATTATATTTTTTATCTTGGATTTTTTCATTTCCAGAATTTGTTCATCTTGAAAAAACTGGGACATTTGTCACTAACATTAACATAGAGTAGAGTAGGCACAGCCTGCAGGCTTCTTGCCATCTCTGAGTTTTTATAAGGACCCCTGTTGCAATCCCAAATATTATATACAGACTTGGTCCTGAGAAGGCAAGGCGCATTTGCTTTAAAAAAGACCAGCTCGTGGTAGAAGTGAAAACTGCTAGAAATTGTGTATGTCAGTATATAGATCAGAACTACTGATTTTTTGGTATTCTTTTGTACTCTCCTTGGAGATGCTGCTAGTGGGAACAACTGTTGTGGGCTTGCGTAGACTGTGGCAGTAGTATATGGCCATACTTATTTCAGGTACTTAAAGAATATTTCCACATCTTGTTAAGTAGTCACGTCATTGTAAACCAGCTTAAAATCATGTAACATTGAACTGCACCATTGAGCAGCATTCTCACAAGAGGAACAGAGATGTAGTCTTTGGTACTATTGCACAAGTCAACCCGCCACAGCATATGTGTCCAGTTGCACAATAGGACCCCCACTGCATATTGAGGCATCTCATGCAGTGCCCCAGTGCACAGTGGGGCTTCCCATAGCATAGTGGGACACCACACAGGATACCCCAATACAGATTATTGCAATTCACCAGAAGTGTTTCTTATCATGTTAGACAAGTAACTACATCATCGTAAAGTTATGAAGTGTAGCTTTGGATGCAGGATCTCAACCATAATCTTCTATAAAGGAAGTCCCTTAATTGTCTGCATTTATGCTGTTGATGATCACAGTGGAATCTTAGCCTCAGAGTTACTAGCAAAATATGTGTCCATAGAATACAACATCTTAACTTCAGAATTTGTCAGTATGCATCTATTCCTCTTCTTTCTGGAAGATGCTTTTCCTTCATTAATATTTATTGAGATGCTTAGTAGAAAGCAACATTGATTGGATGTACTAATCTTAAGGAAGAATACACCTAAATGTCATGAGCTAAATCGGATTGCTAATCTCCTATTGAACCAAGAGCTAAGTAGCTAAATCGACATTTATGTAAATCACATTGCTTCAAAGGTTTATTTTAGTTGAGACCAGCATAGGATTTAACTTTTACTTTATAAAAACCCCAACTATTAATTAATTTCTAGGACTGTTTGAACCTAGTAGATGCCATTGCAGAATGTATGTGAAGAAAAGTTTACAATCAAGGAGAGGGAGAGAGTGTGGCTGGTCAGAACCTGTTCTATATCAGCTCTTTACATTCCTCACTGGGGATTGCACTGGCTAGTGCTGTTGGGAAGTTGCAATTCAACAAGATCTGGAAGGTCACTCAGTTCCTATCCCTGCTCTAAAATAATTCAGGTTGTCTTTCTTATAGCTGTAGTGGAATAAAATAAAATGTGGAATAAGGGGACAATTCCCCAGTTTGATTTGTTGCCTGCAACAACACATGTAGAGTTTGTTGGAATCATTTTAAAATAAATGGCACAACTTTTGAAGTATGAGCATATCCCCCTATTTCTCATGTTAGCTAACTAAAGGCATGCATAGAGACTTATCTTAATAACAGGTTATGTGCACCTCAGATGTTTTCTCAGTGGCACTGGTAATGGTAAACATGTTTTTAAGGCAAAGGTGGGATTAAGAGTAAAATTGTGATGTGTTAATTTTTCCATAGTTTTAAATAAAGATAGACAGAGAAAAATTACTCTGTTAAGAAACATTACTTAGAACTTGGAAATATCCCTTCTTGAACTATAACCACTAGAATTTCTTAGCCAGCACAGCTACTGGTCATGCCGTCTGGAAGATTCAGTGAGCTGTAGTTCAAACAAGCAAGGTTTCACATTTCTATCTATATTCATGCCTTTTCCAGCACATGTCCAGGGAATAGACTATCACTGAATATTGGGGGCTGTGTCCCCAATATTGCACGCACTGAGTTGTGTTTCCTTCTCGGTTTTATCATATGCAACATCAGCTTCAGCAGGGACATAGCCTTGTTACATTTAGCTGTGTTTACCAAGGCATCCACATGATCTGAAACCCAGGTGCAATTGTAGTTTCTGATCATATGGAAGCCTTTGTGTGTACAAGCAGATATTTTATCCCTACATATCTTTATAGTATATGAGCAATCAGTAATTTTGTTATGAATTAAGTACAAGGTTGCCATTTTACCTGGATGGCTAGATTTTACCAAGATTCTAGGCATGGTACTGGATGCCTGTTTGGACTATAGTGTGTGCCTGATTTCAAGATTTCATTCTTTTTCTCCCCTAGAAGTAAGTCTCTGGTCCTTTTGGAAGCTGAGATATAAAATAAAAAAGGCCATTCTTGTTGTTTTGGAAGAAAGGAGTCTCCTACTGCCTTAGCCACTAACTGAACTCTTGTATAGTAGCAATGTAAATTCTTCCAATTCCCCAAGTAAGTGTTGCAGTTTTGGGGAAAGCCTAGTCTGTCTAGAGAGACCTGATGTCTAGTTTGATAGCTGCTTGCACAGAAAACAATGGCACAGATCCATAGGAATGAATAAGGGGGGATATAACAGGAAAAATACCTACGCAAAGAAGAATAAAAGTCCAAAATGCAGTAATAAAATTGATAATACTTAAAGTGTCATGGATTCTGACATTTTTGCTGCAACGGCTTTGACATTGCAGTATTGTTCAATTTTATTATATTTCCAGGAAAATTTCCATTTTGTCTTCCATAAATTTCTTGGCAAATGAGCTAGATGCTTTCTGGAGGAAAAGACGAGGTGGGAAAAGGCAAGCAAAAAGATGGATGCATAGATAAATAGAAAGACAGAAGCTTTTGAGGACTGAAAGATGCATGGTGTTGATTCTAAAGTTCTGGAAAATGGTTTCAAATAATAAAGAAATGATAAAGACCTTTTGGAATGAAAGGACCAAATACACTTGCTTTGGATATATGATACACCTGTCCGAACTCTGTGCTCAGGCGTATATTCTGCTAAATGAAATGGGTGAGTAAATATGCACAGGGGATTTGTATTTTTGTAGTTATTAGCAATCCATTCTTTTCCTTGCTGCAGTGTAACTCACAGCACAAAAACAAAACAGTGTCTATAGAGTTAAGGCGGTGTTGTACAAGGGATTTGTATTGAGAAGTGGAAGTAAAATATGGGATAGTACTGTTAAAGCGGGAAAATAGGTCTCTCACATCAGTTGGTACTTGCTTTCAATTCCCTGCCCCTGTCCCACTTAGGCAAAGGACACTTTTCAAGCTTTCCAGAGGGGTAAAATCAGCAAAGAGTCTTGTGGTCTCTTAAAAAATCAGTACATTTTTTATTACACAGTCTTTTATGGATAGCAGCATTCCAAGACCTTCTATTAGTTGAAAGGGGAATTCACTGCTGCTGCCCCTATCTTAGAGCCATCTGCCTACCTCATTCTTGTAAAAAAGTGATGTCCTGGTCCTGCCACTTCTGTGCAGGCAAAAGTGTCAAGCAGGAGCAGCAGCCATGATAGCCATGAGAGCGAAAGAGTGAGTAGAAGATGAAAGGGGTGGCAGGCTGCAAGGACGAGGAAAGCTGCTCTCACCACTAGCTAGAGAGCTAGAGATGGAAAGGGCAGCAGATAGATGAGGACGAGTAGCCATCCCTGTGTAGAAAGTAGCCGTGGATGCATGAGCAGGTGAGAAATTGAGGGAGTAGGAGATGAAGGTCCAGGGAGTGAAGGAGGGCAGTAGGCAATGGGGCAAGCAGATGGAACAGCAGCAGCAGCAGCGGCAGATTATGGGTGTACATGGCTTCTCGGCAGCAGGGAAACAGGAATTGCAGTCTCATCTCCTTTTATGCCAGATATGTTGACCTCTGGATGTGAGGTGACAAAGGCATACAGAAACGGGAGAGAGGGAATGAGGGTGCCAGCTATTTCTTACTCTGCAACAATTGTGCATTTTGTACATGCTTGAGGCTTTCAATCTGACTTCATTTCAAAGTGAATCGACCTACTCTGCACCTGATGGACCCGTGTGTGAATTAGAATGCAAAATCTCCTTCTGAATTCGCACTTCCACAAATTTTCTGATGTCATTTCTCAGCTCTAAAAATTAAAATATAAAAATAAAATGTCAGTTTTAGAATCAAACAGGTTTGCAGTGCTTTGAGATTAAAAAATTATAAATCCATGTTTTGCAATAAAATATGCTTCAAAATATTATTTAAATATAGGCCATTTAAATGTACTTAATTTTGGTAAATGTCAAAGCTTTGTTTAACACCTGCATAAAAGAAAATTAATTGCTTTCTTTGGCTGGCAATTGGAATAGTTAGCATCTCTCACTGTTTACTTTGATTGTTTCCCTGCTTCATTTTCCATCTGGAAAGGTTGCTTGTTAGATAAGGGTCTTTACAATCCAGTTGTTTCACTGAATAAACACATTCATGTGCAAAAATGAAAAACATCCACTTAATGTTGATCTTAGTTCCAAAAGGCTCTGATCCTAAGCCACTTGCCTGCAAAACAAATTCCAATAAAATCAATGGTACATTTCTTCCAAGTCAAACATGTTAGGGTGGGGATTACTCAGGTTAAAGACTGTTGCTACAAGAACTCTTGCTTATAGTGTACATATTTAAAGTGGTTCAGAAGAAGGGTCGGCATTGTGAAGGCAATGTTTTAAGGGGCAGACATGGAGTATAAGAACTGTGGGAAGAAGAGCTTCAGAACAGCATCTGTGTGGCCGGCCCTTCTCCCCTCTACACAGTTATGTGTACAGAACTGGCACTGTCCATAAGGTGTACATTTCTCTCTTTTCCCAGTCCCTGGTCTGTCTGCCATTTCAGCCATCTTCCTTATCTTTATCCCTTTCAGAGCACTACCAATTAGACACTTCTTATTTAAGACATTCTAGCAACCAGATGGAGCCAGGAGGTGATGCTAGCAGAGTTTGGCATGGCAGAATAGAGGAGTTATGGACAAAAGGAGAGGAATTAGCAATTCCTGTTACCCTGCAACTAAGAAGCAGTAAGATGGCATTAGTTGGTGGCTACCATGTCAGTGGGGCAGTGGGTTTTAGTCAGAACTTTAAAGGAGATATCCAAAGTGCTGAATCTATTTTGAGATTTCACTACCATGGAAGCCATCTGCCTTCACTTTGCACATAAGTCATCTCTGTTTCTAATGTGCAGCATTACATAAATTGCGCTAAATGCAGTGCATAAAGCAAAGTTAACAGCCTTACAGTACAATACAATACAGCACAGTGTTTTGGTCTTGTATGAAGATTGTGAATTAGTACAATTATAAAAATTCTAGAAAGTATCTAGAATCTTTTTGCTAAAGGATTTCACAGAAACCTGTACAATGCCCCAGGATTATACCAGATTGCAGATGTGTCTATGAAAGGCTGTATTACCAGTGCTCACATTCCTACCCCCTCTGGCCCTGTGTATCTTTGTGTAGAATAGAACACTCAGCAAGCAGGACCTGCTGTCACCCGGCTTTATTTGCTTAAGGTATCTCACTGATTTGGGACCCCCCAGTAACCCCCCATTGTGCATCTTCTACTCAGCACATAGACATTAGTGGTGAGGATAGACCACATGCTTACAGTAGAGTGGAACCAGTGAGTTGGGTCCCATATCTCATTCCAAACATTGTGAACATATGTGGATGAGGGTTCTTGTGAATAGCCCCACTGTAAGGTTTGGAACCAACAAATCATACAACTAGGTTGATGCATCTAACTTTTGCTTCTCAAATAGCATCTCCACAAAAAGCCATATTGGAAATTCAGGAGAGGCTCAAAAGTAGTTTGTGATATGGAATGGAACATATATTTGTTGTTCAAAATCATCATCATCGTATCATCGTATCATCATCATCATCATCATCATTTATCTTCATTATCTACCACCAATACCAATCATCCTGTTCTCACATAGACATTAGACTTTGATTTATAGTTTTAATATGGACTGGTGTTGGGTGATCAGAGTTAAACTAGTAATGAATTGTTGCATGGACAGTTGTATTCTGTCTCTTTTAGTTGTTTGCGTGGGGACATCTTTTTCTTTTAATTCATTCAACTGGAATTCTCAGTTGAGTCAAAAAATGTTTCACAATAAGAGTAATGTAAGAAGTTGGGGTTTTTTTTACTTCCAGTTCATACGGAGAATTTAAAACAGTTTAGCACTACTTGCCTTCAAGATGAATTGGGCCAATAATTTGATGTGATCACTTGTTTTTGTTTTAATTAGAAAGTGAGCTTCTTTTTGTAAACAAAAGATCAATTAACTTGGGATCGCAAATGCTGGCTCAGTATTTTTGTTTCTCATTTGTAACAATCACAACTGTAAAAGGCTTAATAAAAGCAGATATTCTATCCATTTTTATTGTGATTTGACTTTATTGTTTATACTCTGCATGGCTTGCACCAAACTAGAAGAGCACCTGGTTTCAATAAGTCTATGTTTGTACTTAGAAGCACGTACACTGCTAAATTCTTTTCAGATGTTTCCATGTGCCAGGGCCATCCTATGTTATAGGGCTATCTGCATTAGGAAATCATACTGATAAGCAAATTAAATGATGAAAATAGAGGTTTGTTCAGAACACACAATGTAACTGACGTCAATAGAAAAGATTTTTTAAAAAAGCTTTCAGCACAATTTATCATGAGATGATGCTAAAGACTAGAGTCCAAACTCTAAACGAACACAGTGTGATCCTTTCCTAAACGAATGTTGGTAGATTATGCAAACTCCTGGCTTTCTCCCCTCAGGAGGAGACCTCCCAAAATGGTTGTGGCACAAAGCCTGTGCCTGCACACCTCTCTTTTCTACCTCCCAACCTAATCCATGCCTGCTTTCCTTGTTGTTGTTGTTGTCGTTGTTGTTGTGGTTGTCATTGTTGCTGCTGCTGCTGTTGTTTTTTTAGTAGGACAAGATTCCTTATTTTCTCTTCTTTTCAAATATAAGCATAGTTTGAATGCATTCTTTTATTGGCTAAAGCTAAAGAGTGTTTAAACAGCATTTTGAGTATACCTGGAACATGCACATTTTCTATGTGAACATTTTAAATGCGTGCACTGAATCCATCAATAACTCTGTTAATGTGATGATTCCGAAGCATATACTGCATCTGCCTCATGGACAGACTGGGAAGAATGTACTGAGGAAATCTTGTCCAGTCTTAGACTGGAACTAGATTGCAGGTCAAGCATGTAGGGGCTGTTGTGAACAAGGGACTGAAGACACGATACATTTTAGTGATTTAGAATTCTACAACTTTAATAACAACAGCTATATCAGAAATCCCACCAGTCAGTTGATATATCTTGCTTCTGGACCTCATGCCAGAGGTTGACCTGGAGTGACATCTATGGACTCTATGCAGGCACAAAGCCATGGTGTGTTTTCCTGTTAGATGAGAGTGAAGCCTGACCGATAATCCCTGAACTGCCCCTGATCTTAATGGACTACTTGCCAAGATCCCTTAAGGAAATCCTCATAAAAGGGTAATTAAAATACCACATCAGCTGTGTGTCCCTGAATCTGGATCTGGCTCCATGCCACATTGCCAAGGTTATGATATTTAATAAGTAATACCTTTTAGTATGTTAAATAGCATGGCATAGTATATATAACGAATACAGCACATACCAAAAATGTGGGTGGGTAGGAAGGCAAGAAGACCTAGAATGCTGGGGAGCTTAAGAAGAATGCCTTATATCCACTTGATAGTTTAATATGCTGCTCAGCATAAGATAGATCTTGTTTCTTCACATTCTTTTTTATTTTTATTTTTTGTATTTATTATAATACAGATATCCCTACCTAAGGAGTGGCAAACAAATAACATTAATAGTGAAGTATTCCCAAATATGAATGCAGAAGAGGACTGCTTAGACTATTTTCAAATACTGAAGTTCCCTGATGTTTCGACATATCACTTTGAATTTGGACCAGAAGTTAATTGACAACCAGTCTAGCGCCTTTAACACCAGATTTCTGCAGGACATTCTTAACAGTAATATAGCAACTACATTCTATACTAGCTGAGGTTTCTATGTCCACAATCAGTGGCATACTGACCCTTAACAGTGCCCAGGACAGGGGTGGGGCGGGGTGAGAGGAGGTGGGCAGGGAAAGCAGAGGAAGTGGCCAGGGTGAGCAGTGGTGGGTGGGGAGGGGCAAGTGGAGGTGGGCAAGGCGAGTGGTGGGTGGAAGTGGGCATGGCGAGTAGTGGGTGGAAATGGGCATGGTGAGTGGGCAGGCAAAGGTGGGCAGGGCTAGTGATGGTGGGGGCAGGCGGGAGATTCCTCTTTTTTGCACTCCCCTGACATTGGTGCCCAGGGCATGTACTCCAGTTGCCCCACCCTAGATCCACCTCTGTCCACAATCAAACCCATGTAAAATATACTGCAGTAATCTAAATGAGAATTTAGCAGTGTGTCAATTATTCTGACTTCCTGAATTAACCTAGCAATCCTGTAAATATGAATGATGAATTATCACACAATAGTTTTGTTGAATGATTGCAGTTGCTTAGTTCCATGTTGGATCTTTCCTTATCACATGATGTAATGACTGTCCCCTTGTTGTATTGCATTTCCATCATCATTAGATCAGATCTTTTCACTGTGAGGAAAAACTTGCTGATGGCTCTAATTTCACTACTGTTCAACTGTTGCTTCTAGTGCAAAAATTTCATTCCACTGCAGTTCGGATATTCTGTCAATCATGTCATCTGAGTGTGTGTGGTTCTCATCATCTCTTCTTTCTTCCCTCTCTGTCCCAAAGCAGAGTGAAGTGATTCTTCTTCCAGTGATCAAACAAAGAAGACATCATGGTATACAAGCACAATGATGCTTTTACTCCATTTGCTCTGTCCCCCAGTAGTTTGTTTTTTTTTTAATTTAAGTTTTGCTATAATTGTGCTGTTGTGCAGAAGACTGATTTAGGAATATGCATTACCAAAGCAGCACCATAACGCTATTACTGAGAAGGTATGAAAGTTTCACTCTCAGTATGTTTAAACAATGTGATTGCTGCGAGACAACAGGCTGGTATGATTTAGCCCTTCCTCACATCATACAGATTCCTCCAGGAAATGCATAAACAAAGCTAAAGTATAGGTGTTCATTTGCAGCAGGAACAGTGTGTCAGGAATCTCTTCAGCAAGGGAGGAGGGAGATCAGGAATACTTTCAGGTAGAGTCCGAATATACCAAACACAAGGAAAATGCAAGCCGAGCCAGGTCAAGGTCCAGTCCAAAGGTTCAGGAGGCAGAGATCCATCTGGAGGGTTTCAGGGAGCAGGAGACATGAAGGTCATGAGGGCTTGCTAATAATTTGCTGCAAGCAAAGAGCAGCCACGCCGGCAGACTTAAATAGCCACTGTGAGCAGGTGTTGCTTGTTATTGTTTCCTCAACCTAGTCCATGCAGCCTCCCTCTGAGCAGCCCATTTCAGACTTCTTTGTGATTGAGGGCTGATGGGCACAGGTGGCTGCAACTCCTCTGCATCACTGCTGGTTCCCTCTCCATCATGAGCTGGATGGGGCAACTCTGTCTCTTTGACCTTCCAGTGTGGGAGATGTTTGCAAGTTGACTTGCTCACTCACTGGTCCAGTCCTTGGCACAGTCAGTTGCTCCTCGATCCCAGAGGCATCATCTATCACACAGTGGCTGCTTTCTGCTGCTGCAGAGAATGTCATGACGTTGCATTTAGGACTGAAAATCAACTGAAAATGCAACCTGGAAGTGATCAGAAGTCACTACCAGGTTCTACTTTTGGGGTTTCCTTCTTTCTTTGCTTGTTTGTTTCTAAGATAAGCTGTTTCATTTTTGGTAGTGCTTTGGGACAATTTAGGGTTGTTTTTTATCTGTGTGTGTGTGTGTATTTCTGGGGATCTAGGGGCTGGATCGGGGTATAAATATAGAAGTAAAACCAAAAAAAAGTACTTTCAGCTTTACAATGATTTCAATTGCTCACATTTTTCTATAGTAGCATCTTATTGTACTGTTTAATCAGTATTGTCTTGTTTTCACTCCTCCACTCAGTTAACCAAGTCCTGGGACTGGGATTCCAAAATGAACAGAATTCCTATCTCAAAACTGCAAGCAATAACAGATCAGACTGACCCAATCTACTACTCTTTCAAGCTAGTCCTTTCAAGGAGAAAAGCAATAAAGATGATATAAATAAAGATGATGATGATGATGATGATGATGATGATGATGATAACCCTTCAGACATATTGTTTACAACCGCCATTATTCATGGTCATCATAGACGTTAGCCACGCTGAGGTGGATCACAGGAGATACAGGCCAATGCATCAGGAGGACAGTAGGCTGGGGAAGGTTGTAATGATAAAATTCCTGCATCCCATGTTGTCGTTTTGGGACATGGTATGCCAAAGAGCCTTGTTTTATAAAAACAACATTGTAAAACCCTTCTTTAGTATGGCTGGGTCTGACTCCAAAAATTACTCACAATTTTAGTTAAGTTGTGTCATCTGATAGGAAACTTACAAGAAATCTAAATAGGGACAGAAAATAATGTTATTTATTTCCTTTTAGATTTCATACAGCTTTATGGTAAATAAGTACTGCTTTTATCTTAGAATATTTTCAGTCCACTTTTTCTCTACTTAAGTTATTGCTGCAGTAGTGTTTAATGTTTTCATTGAAATGACCAAACTTACGTTTTCACATTTTTTTTTAATTTTTACCTTTAGATGACTCACTTAGAACATCTATCATTGATATAAGTGAACAACTAGTTCTTTATAATCAAAGAACAGAATGTCTGGGTTTGAGAAGACAACATGCACGATGGCATACAGTTATTCCTCTCCTGTTTTTGTTCCCCACCACCAACACACTTGAAAAGCATTGTCTGTTGCAAGAGATAATGTATGTATCTGGCACATCCCATGTTTCCTATCACAGAACAATTTGTCCAATACACGCACAGCAGCACGCTGATGTTTTTGCTGATTTGAAAGGCAAATTTATCAGAACATGTCTATAACAGATTAACTTTCATTCAGCCTAGTGAGACTTACTCCTGAGTAAACATCTCTGGGTTGCATCAAATTGGTACCAGGCTGAGATTGCCCTGGCATCACAGGTCACAAACACACTTAATTTCTTATTATTATATACAGCACTTTACAGCTGGCAAAACTATGTGTTGACTGACTTTGTTGAATTCAAGAGGGCCAGATATCACCAGGGAGACTTACTGGGCAGTAGCTGCCTTGGTCATGGTAGATGGTGGCTTCCATGTCAGAAAGGCAGGCTGAACTAGAGTAGACCCATTCAATCAATTGTTGAATGGTGAGTGAACATATTGATCAATCCCATTGATTCAATGGGTCTGTTTTTTGTCAGGACTAAAAAGACTAAAAAGTAGGGATGGGCCAACCGACTCCTCGAATCCTGGGCAAGGATTCGAGATTCACAAATCCAAACCCCTGTGCCAAAATAGGCAAACCGAATCTTTCGAATACACCAACCAAATAGTTTGTTGGAGACTGGGACGCCTTAAAACCTGGGAGAGCGGGACTCCTGAAAACCTGAGAGACCAGACACACAAGGGGAGATGATAAGTAGGTGAGTTTTTCCTTTGGAATAATAATGACCTTTGTTAACAATTCAGAAATTACATCTGGGGTTATATTCTAAGATATTTAAATTGAACATTTGATATTTAAGTTCAGACTGGAAGGTACAGGCTTGAGATTTCAAGGACAGCTGAAAGATTCCTTTGCAGAGCTCCCTTGCAAAGCTCTTTCATACACACTTCTGGGGTTTGTAGTTTTACAGAGTGTCATAGCCTTCTCTGCCAAAGTGTACTGGTGCATCATCAAACTACAAACCCCAGGATGCCATAAGGAGCTATGCAAAGAAAATCCAGTTTTGACCTGGGTTATCTCTGTACTGTAGTATGTGGCCCTGTTTACACAGGCAGGAAAATGGGGGATTAATCCACATTTTCCTGCCTGTGTAGAAAGGGCCTTCATGTCATTTTCAATCTGGAGAGATCCTGTGGCAAAACTATGGCAATTGTCCTGGTCAGATTTCTTCAGAGAAATGTTTGCCTTTGCCTAGGCTTTTGCTGAGGCTGAGAGAGTGTGTCTTGATCAAGATTATATTTCTTTCCCTTGCTTTTTAAACCCTTTTTTTTTAAAAAAAAAGGATTTGAAAGATTAAAGATTCATGAGATTCATGGATTCCCAGAACCTTCCAGGGATTTGGATCCAGATTCGGAAAATTCTGGATTCATCCCATCTCTACTAAAAAGATTAAGGCCAATATTAACAAACAGGAAAATGCATGGCCCTAAGTCCATAGCTAAAGCACCAGATGGACATGTGAGAATTTCATTGAGGACATTTTTTAAATAAGAATTTTTAAAGACTCACACATTTCCCTATCTGACCCATTCATTCTATATAAGTAAAGGAGCATGATTCTACTTTAACTGCCATGGTTCCATCCCATCAAACCCTGGGATTTGTAGTCTAGGGAGGGTTCTCAAAATTCTTAGACTCAGAATTCTAGTGCCTTACCAAACCCCAGAATTCCATAGATTGTTGCTATGGCAGTTAAAGTAGAATCGTAGTGCTATAATGGTATAATGTGAAAAGGTTTATGAACAAGAAGGACCAACGTGATTTTTTTTAAAAAAAATGAAGTAGGAGAAACTGAAACTTACACATTTTTACACCCATGCTCAGGGATCTGAACATTTAACTTTTAAAAGTCCACCTTTCAGCCCTTGTGCATTAAACACATTTGTGATACTGAACTGTTAAAGATGATGGGCTGTTCATCTTTAACAGCTACATGCTAGACAAAGCTACCAAAGCATGGCTCAAACAAACAAAGATAAACCTTGAGATAGCACATTTGCACATACCAGACAGCTTTGATATGGCATATTGCACACTGCATCTAACAATTTATTTTAAATGCAGAATAAGATTTCATTCTTTAGGGCAGGTTGGAATTAGATATCTGTGGCTTCTTTAATAAAACACAAAGTCCCAAGTTAAATGGCACAGCTGTTAAGAAAATGACAGAAAGAGATTGAGAGAGGAAGAGGGAAAGAGAAATTCATGAACAGCCTGGGGATGGGAGGAATATGCTATTGAGAAATCCAATGTAAAAACAGTAGCTGTACTTAAAATGTAACTATGAAACAAATTACTTTCTTTCATTTGAATAAGCCACATAAAATGAAACCTGAATTGGAAAAACAAGCATTTGCCTATTCAGGAAGAGAGGGGGGTTTTTTTAGGGGGAAGGAGTATAAGTAGAATATGTAGATTAAGTTCTAATAAGAGAAAATGCTGTTTTCTTAGGTTATTAAGAGTGGAATGCAATGTAATTACAGTGGATTGCGCTATTTAATATTATAGACAGCCCTAATGCAAAACTTGGCAAAAAATAAAAATAGCAAAACACACTCTAAAATTTTCATTTGTTTTTTATACACTCTCAAAAAATAAAATATTTCATTTGTAAACAATTAAAAAGCTACAAAACCTTTCCCCCGCTTTGAGCTATTAAACACTTCTCTTTCTTTTTTTCATGTTTACTTTTACTCTACTCAAACTTCAGTTCTAAACAGACATAACTTCACTGATGTACATGGCATTATTACTAACCTAAACTGTATTAAATTAACTTAAATTCATTTTGGACAATTGTGGGTAATTTCTCCAATCAAACCACTAGTATTTTAATCCTTAGTACAAACCATGGCCAAAGATGGCCAAGGGGAAGCTGAGCCAACACAAAGACAGATTAACCCATCCTGGGAGCGTTGGCCAATTAATAGGACTAACCCTTACCCTGGACAATTTACACCAACCCTAACCTTAATCCTTGCCCCATTTCTTCCCCACTCCTTTTCTCATGCTTCCACCAGCAGATCTTAACCAGCAGAGCAGTTCTGCCAGCAAAAGCTCTGAGGTTAGCTGACAGAAGAGGATTTCTGCCTAGAGGGGAAAAAATTCTGCCTATAAAGGCTCAGAGATGCTCTGGGAGATGTATTGTAAAATTCCACTGAGGTGGAACTATGAAATAAAATATCTCACCTCACCTCTCCTGTAGGACTCACCTTCCTCCTTCATGGTCATTTAGTGGCCAATGGAGAACAGGGATCATCAGAGAAGTATAGGATTGTGTGCCTATAACTAGACACACAGTGTTGTCATGATCCTCCAGAGATCTCAGAGGGTGGTAGAGATCGTTAAATAGAGGCTAGATAGGCATCTTTCAGGAATACTTTAGTTATGTCTTCTTGCATGGCAGAAGATGACCCTCTTGATGTTCTGTGTCTGGCTATGGAGCACAGGGAGATGCTTCTCCAGTGCTCCCCTCTTTGTACCAATCATTAAATGGTTATGGAGGAAGGAACATGAGTCCTCCTGGGGTTTTGGTTATTATGTGAAGGAGATATCGAACTTCGGCCTCTGACCAGCTAAAAAAGTTCAATACACAAGCATACCTATGTATGTCACTATAATGATGTCCTATTTGTTTAGCACTAGAATAAGGGGCCTTTTTGTCCTAGTGAAACTTAGTGCAATTTTGAGGACATTTTGCAGAAAATGGTATGTTTATACTTCATACCGTGCTCCTCAGTCTCCACAGCTATCCTGGCTGACGATATGCATTGTTTGTGATTGATGGCTGTTGTAGGCAGCAAGCACAAGATGGAGGGAGGAAGAGGGATCATATTGCATGCTGCTTTGCAATGCAGAGGACCATGCAGGAAATGATGTCCATTTTTTACAGAACATGATATTATGGGGCACATAGTGGATGCACAAGCATGATGTATGAGACCAAATCAGAAAAAAGGAATGGAGTAGGAGAGAGAGCAGAATCTCACAAAACTGGCAAGGTATAAAGGAGTGAGGAGGTACTCTCAAAAAAGAAAAGGAGAACAAAAGAAGCAGTGGAGATGAAGGAGAATTGAAATAATTGAGAGAGAGAGAGAGAGAAAGAAAGAAGGAGAGAGAGAGAGAGAGAGAGAGAGAGAGCAGCTAGGGAAGGAGTGATGGGAGTTGAAAGGTGATCCAAAAGTAACAGGAGTCCTACAAACTGGGATCATGACATATGTTACGATATACAGCTAATTCCCAACAATTCACTAAGTGTGTTTGTGACCTGAAACAAATTTTTCCCCCTAACAAAAGCAGATACATGTGCCTAGCTTGGAGCCTGTAAAAAGATTTTTTTTCCCTTAAGCAATTTTCCTCTAAGGAATACAAGGGTCTCGCATTTATTAAATTAAATTGGGTTTTTGTTGGGATTAAGGAGGCTTTCAGTCTTGTATTCTTGTGGGAGTGACTGCGGCTGAGTGATTGTATGGATTTTAACATCTATTTCAATAAAATTGGAAAAGTTAGCCTGATTCTCTGTGATACAACTCCGTAAAAGCTGGGTTCAAGATCCTTAATTACTCTGCCCTCTTTGCATTGCTAAAGCAGTGTTCATAGCTTATTTTCCCCAAAAGTGATAATTTTGACAGGCATTCGGAACCCCCTAAGGGACCCCCAGCAAGCAGGGTAACAACATCTCCAGTTATGAGGCTGTTCTCATATGTTCAATCCCATTTACAAAGATCATTTGATGCTGTATTTTTTATGGAAGCTGCATCTATTGGAGGTTTGTTTAAAAGAAGTGCCTTGCCCAAAGATCTTAGCGCTGAACTAGGCTTATAGTGGAGAAAATAGTTGTTAATGTAGTTCAACTCCAGCTTGTATAGTGATGTATAGGTCATCACTTTCAGGTTGAAGTGGGCCTGAAACAGGCTGGTGAAACAGTGAAGTCACCCTGGGTTTTAGTTTAAACTTTAAAGGAGCTATTAATTTATTGGGGAACTATCATTTTATTTATTTATATGCCATATCATGGACTTTCAGGATGGCACACAACAGAATCAATTTAACCAACTAACAAAATGTAAAACAGCAAAAAAATAATATAAATAAATGAAAAATCTATTAAAATCAACAAACCTATTAAAATTGACAGTCAATAAATAAAGACAAAAAAAGACAATAAAACCATGTATATGTGCAGATTTTGATGAACTCAATTATAACCAAAAAGCACTAATAAAAAGCCATTTTTTAAATTTTGGTGTTAGAATGAAACTAGCACTGGCACCAACTGGGCCTCTGAGCATAGGTATTCCATTACTAGGGCACCATAGGAGAGAAGGTCCTCATTCACTTCTTCTTACAGTGTATTGTCCCCACTGGTGAGACATAGAGGATGATTCCTCCAGCAGACCACAGTCCTGGGACAGCACATGTAGCTATCTAAAGTGCTGGAGCTTATTTTAGGAATATGGTTGTGCAACTTTGACAGTTTCTATGAAATTTGGTCTCAAGCCTGAAGATGATTCATTGGCCCACTCACTTTGGAACCACCCAGCTTCCCTGCCTAGAATATTTTTACGGAGGATTTCTAAGAAATTCATATGGAAAGCCACCAAAAATAGCCACAGTGATTCCACAAGGGCATGGTACAGAGGCAACTGTATGTACTGGCAGATGTAACATTTCTTTACCCCAGCCATGCCTAAATCAGGGTGTGTAGAACCTCATTTTGAAGTATATAAGATTTATATTAGTGGGTATAGAAAACTCAAGGATGCCTATCTTTTGGAAAATTTGACACCACAAGCAACTTGGCTGGGAGAAGGAGGCATGAGCTGGAGAACAAGAAGAGCATCTTTTCTCTAAACACAAATCAGGATTCACACTCCCAAACAGCGCAGTGGTTAAATGCCAGTACTGCAGCCAAAAGGTTGTGAGTTTGATCCTACCGAGTTCCAGGTTGAATCAGCCTTCCATCCTTCCATAGGTCAGTAAAATAAGTACCTAGCTTGTTTGGGGCAATTAGCTAACACATTGTAAACCACTTAGAGAGCACTTAGCTGATAAGCGGTATAGAAATACACATGCTATTGCTATTGCTATGTCACTGGGATGGACTTAGGTGAAAGAAATTGGACTAGGTAAAGTATTTAACTAAAAAAAACTAAAGAATTTCAGTCCTGAACTAGAAAAGAATGGCAAAAAGCTCCTAAGCTGACACCACTTTCCTAAAATGTGCTTTCTAGATGAAAACTAGAATGGAATTCCAAAATAACTAGCCAGAAGTTAGAAAATGCAAGACTGCAGCAGAAAATATATCTTTGACTTGAAGATAAATTTCTAGTATGGTTCGGTCAAGAGTGAATCATAATACTGGAATCACAGTGATAAATCCAGTGGCTTTACAGTGTGTTCTAGATATTACATGACAAGGGATTTCAAAACAGAGATTAAAACAATATTTCTGTTCTTGGCCCAAGTTATGGCAAATTTTCTCATGCAGAGAAGTACATTAATTTATATGAAAACATCCATTGTCTCTTACAGGATTTCTCTCTTATCATATATGACAAAGAAGAATATAGTGAAATACAGACCAAATGACATAACAAAACTATGCATAATCCAAATATGGAAAAGGACTTGGTTATATGGCTATTTCCTTTAAGAAAATATGGGATGCAGGAACATTCTGGGGGCCAATTCATGCAGTCAATCATTGCAGTGGCTGCCGACTGGTAAAAGTGAATTGAGGTGGTCAAGCCATGATTCACTATAGAGCTATCTAACTACCATGGCTATGTAGCAATGCAGCGAACAGAGGAGTCTAACCATTAATTATAATATTGTATATAGTGTATAACGTATACATATAAAGATAGAAATTAGGGTGGATAGGTTTAGTAACAAGAAATAAAAATGTGTAGGAACAGAAGGTAAAAGAAATATCTGAGTTGATACTCAGGCCTGTTGGACTTTCCCTATAGACTCTGGAAAGTAGTTCGCAAGGCCCTTTGGCTCCCCAAAGCATATGCATCACACAAACGTGACAGCTGAAGGATACTCTAGTGCTTCTTGTTTGATACCCTAAAGCTACACTTACAGTGTTTTGGCATTCATCAGTTAGCTTTTCTTTTCTAGGCACAGAATATTGGCAAGTCTTACCTATTTGTTTCCTGTGACCATGCTTCAACATGTTTTTTCAGCAAGAAGAGCCTTTTACAGCAACAAAGGCTATCAGCATTACCTGCCTGACCACTGCCCATAATGGCATGGCTTGAATTTCTGAATTTTTATTGCATAGGGCCATGAGCTATCTCTGGTTGTTTCTTGAATTGCTTGGGTAGCACAGGAACACTACTAGCCAAACAGATTTGTCCCCCAGGGAAATATTAGAAGAGGTGAAGTGAAGCTGAAATGCTTTTTAGATGAATATATAAAGGCAACTGAGCATTGACCAGCTGTTCAATTCACTTCTGCTGTTCTTAACTGCCAGATCAGCCTCGGGGGATCTCTTAATGTTGACTCTAATTTAAAATATCTTTGAAGCTTCTCCAACTGTACTTGGAGCTTTCAGTCAGTTCAAAAATTCAGCCAGGGCAAAGGACACATAAGGCCATCTTTCTCCTTCATTGTTGTAAATCTTCAATTATTAATATTAGTATGATTTTTTTTTCAAATTATACCACACTTTCCCTTTCCAAAAAAGCAGCCAGTCAGGATCACTTTACAAAACATAAAGAAGTAGGAACAATAGTCAACCATCAAGTAGCTAAAAGCAGCAGACAGACATAGAAAAAACAATCCAAAGAATCCAAATTAGTCAGTAAAATTGAACAATAATACTAGAGGCAAATGCTAGTTAGAAAAGAAATGTCCTCACTTGCCAGTGAAACACAGAACAACCTTTCACATTTTAAAATCACAGAACTATGATTCTACTTTAAACTGCCATGGTTCCATCCTACGGAATCCTGGGGTTTGTAGTTTGGTAAAACACTAGAGCAGGGGTAGGCAACTATGGAAGGCTAGGCGGCCTCATTAGACCCCCGGAAGATCTTGAAAGACCACGCTCCCCTGCAAAAAAATAAAAATAAAAAAATAAAAAGTTGCCCTCAAAGGCCCATTAGGGGCATGGGGACCATTTGCACCATGTTTTTAGCCCCACCTGACTCATTTGAGGCACAGAAGATGCCATTTTTATCAACAGGAAGTGAGTAGAAGCAACTTCCTACTCATTTTTTTTTTTAGAGGCTTTATTGGGCCTAAAGTGCCACCACACCCCATAGAAGGCCCTTCTGGGGACCACAAAAACAAAAAACAAAAAAACAGCCCTGACAGCTAGAGGTTTCTGGAGAAGACTATCCAGTTTCTTCTGCAAATCCAAGGGCCCAAGGTGTGTTTAAAATATTTCAGAGAGATGGCTTACGAGACAAAGAGAACATTTCATTTCTTAAGGTTGAATGTGTGAAGCCCCACCAAAAGCAAGCCAAAGATTAGTTTGGTTTGGGGACTGGAAATTTTTCTATTTTACTTTCTCCTTTTAAAAAAAGAAAGAAAGAAAGAAAGAAAGAAAGAGAGGAGGAAAGAGAGGAGGAAGGAAGGAAGGAAGGAAATTGACTAATTCTACAAAAATAAACTAAAATGAAATTATTTGCCATTTGTACTTGTCAAATCCAATGGGTACAGCTACTTTTCAATACAGAGAAGACTGTTTTTTACCAACCTGACATATATGCATCCATGATAGCGTTAAAGATCAGGAACTTCTCGCAAACATTCTGTAACTTTTATTCAGCACCATAAATGTGCTTGAATACACAAGGACAAAAGCTATTCAAAGCTTGTGCCTAGAAGGATGAATATTCAGTTTTATTTTCTCCTAAACTCAGTTATTTGTACAATTTGATTTCTTTCCATTCTGTATAAGAAGAAGACTGTGAATTGCCATAAATGTTAGTAAATAATGTAATGTAATGAAATGCTCAAACAATCTCTAGTTGAGCTAAAAGCAAATTCCATTTGTTTGTTAGCTTGTTATCCACCTTTTCTCCTGAAAAATCACGGCAGCAAACAAATAAAATCTATTTAAACAATTTCAAATAGCATAAAAGTTAAAAAAGACTAACAACTTATTAAACAATTTTTAAAAGTTAAAACAGGTTTCAAACCATATACACACACAATATATGAGTCTTTAGCAAAGGCTTTAGAAAGCCATGTTTGCTTGGCAGTGGAATGAAATCAACATCCTCGTCAACATCCGTAAGCCACCTTGGGTCCCTTATTGGAAACAAATGAATAAATATACCATAATGTGAGACCTCCAAGGAGAAGGTACTTCACAAAAGAGGCAAGACAGTTAAGAAGGCCCTCCCCCATGTCCTCCTACAGTGTATTTAATCCACAGATGGGAGACAGAGGAAGGCCCTTCTGAACAACCTCAGTCCTCAGGAAGCCATACATAGCCAGAGGTGATCCTTTAACTAGCAAGATCCCAAGCCATTTAGTGACTGAAGGAGGGGAAAAAAAGTACAGAAGAAAGTTAAAGGATTCACGAGGAACGTGGAGAGTTAAATACTGTTAAACCAACACTGGAAGTGAAAATGAAAAGTGCACATCACTGCATGTTGTAATTATGACACTACATTTTGCTTACTGAAATGTAAGTCCAGGTCCCAATTTGGACAAGGACCCTGATATGAAAGATAAGGTGGTTAATCGTTTTGGGCATGGGGGATGTTTCAAATTTGGGGGGGGGGGAGTCAGTGTGTTGATATTCTGCCAAAAGTAACATGACCTCAAGGCTGAAAATTGAGTAATTGTGATTTATACGGAAATTCAGTGTCTGATTTGACTAAATGCATGACAATGTGCATCTAGCAAATAGGACAATGTAGAAAACTGCAGAATCAGGATTTTTCTTAAAGTGACATGCTGTCATATTTGTAAGGTTTGCTACTTGCTGATTCAACATATTATTATTGAATTTGGCCACTCTTCTGTGAGGTGTGCTATAAAGTGGTTTCTTTCATAACAAGGAAGCAAGTAACCAAATAAAATAAATTTTAACTTGCCATAGAGACTAATGTGATATGTTTTATATGCCCTTACCTAAGAAAGATTAAATGTAGTTCTCGGAAATGAGGCACAATACACTCAGATGTAAAATTGGAACCTCCAAGTGAAATTTGTGAAAGTAGATGAAATGACCAAAGGTCATATAAAGAAAATGGATTGAGAGAATAATGTATAGATCTCAATGGAATAGTAAATCTGTTTCCAGGCTGAACCATAAGACTGAAAGTAGAGCTCACATGACTGGATACCCATCCACAGACAACTAAATCCCCTCCAAAGAGAAGATTCAGATGTCATGCAAAAACATGTTTTCCTGACATCTTTTAGATGCAGGGAACATTTGTCTGGAGAAGCAATCAATCATGTGGCCTGCATTCATAATTTGAAATTGTACAGTCCATTAGGAATTAAGTCTGAGGCTCTGAAGCCTGCTCCCACTTTCAACAACTGCTAGAGGCATCAGAAGATAATATAGGCCATATTATCAGGTCTGTAGGAAATGTGCATTTCAAGAATTGGTTGGATCCAGAGCTTCATACGGTAGAAATCTATAGAATGGATGATCCCACAAGATAATGACAGGACAGTGATTTTTGCTGCCCAGCCCCTACATTGCAACCAACACTCTGAAACTGCCCTGCAGTGTTGGGAAACCCTCCAGAAAAGGGTAAGAGCATCTGACATGGACTCCAGTGTCACCACGGATAAAAACTCATGTAGCACATATGCTCTGTGCTATCTCTTTTAATATATTAATAATTAATTAATAATAGGATATTACAGTTCTCCCTCAGCATTCATGGATTTGACCTTCACAAATTTGATTATTTGCAAGGCATGTGTTTGCCTCCCCAACCACCATTCTTCTCTTCCTGTTCCCTTATATTCCTCACCCCAGGCTCAAGAGGTTTGTGTTTAAAATTGGCTTTTTAAAGCCCCTCCCCCACCCACTACTAGAGGCATTTCCTCTCTGCCATGTGGCTTCACATTCTGATGTTTAATTGCCACTGATTGGTCAGGTGCTCTCTTTGCTCCAACCCTTCCGCTTCAGGAGGAATCTCCTTTCTCAAGATGGCAAGAAGTATCTAGAAGTATCTAGAATGCTAGATCTCAGTGCTCCACTCTTCTCTGTCTGAGGAGAAGGGACTGGTAAACTGTTTACCTTATCTTTCTCCTTCTCCCTGGGAGCACCAGAGCCAGAAGCAAAGGAATGGGAGGGGGGAACTCCAGAGGGAAATGAGAGGGGAATTGCAGTCAAAATTAGTTGAGGTTTTTCCACATTCACAAGGGTTCTGCCCCCCAAACCCTTGCAAATGTGGAACGGCCAATGTGGTATGAAGCTGCAACTTGTTCTCCTGCTAATTTCTTGATAGACCAAGGCTTAAGAATATTTAAGGGGAATACATAGGTTGATCTGACTATTGGATAGGATTGGGTTTTGCAACCTTGGCAGCCTAGATGACCAACATGATAACCCCAGAAAATCCAAACAGATTCAAACCAACAGGTATAAGGCAAAGAACCTTCAAGCTTCTAAAAGATATATGGGTTGACGAACCATGTTTGTGTCATAGCAAAAGTTAATTATAGCTAAGTACTTCTGAAATAAATTAGCCTTAATTATCCATTATTACTAAGTCTCAATTCTATGGCTTTCAAGGGCACTGGGTCATGTTTTCAGCCCTGCTGATGAGGACAAAGGATTGTCACATAATTCATAAATTCTGAGTGTTACATTCTGCAGTTAGTAAAGAGACTCAGCAATATTTTGATAGATGATACTTCATAATATTATGAGTTCCCCACCGCATTGTTTGAAATTACAGTCAGCCCTCCACATTTGCAAGTTTGACTTTCACAGATTTAATTGTTTGCTAGTTTCTTCAGTGCCTGTCCCCACACCTCAGATTCTTCTTTTCCAGAGGAATATTTCCTCTTGGCAGCTCCAATCAGGCTGAGCAGTCCAATTTCTCAGCACTACAAGCCCTTTGCCGATGCCCCATGCATACCCAAGAAAGACAGGTGTGAGAGAAGTAGTATAGGGACACCATACCAACCCATGTTCTTGCCCTCTCCTTTCTCTGACCTGGTTTTGATCCTGTGTGCCTGTTCTCCCCATCTGACTTGGCAGCCTTCCCATAGACACACGCGCATTTCGATATTTGCAATTTTTCTACTTTTGTGGGGGTCCTGCACTCCGAACCCCAGGGAATATGGAGGGCCAACTGCCTTAAAAATGTCTTGTGAAGAAGGTCAAGTGATACAACAGCTGGGATTCTGCACGATAGAGACACCTATATTCTAAGAGGGATTGAGGAAGGATTTACATATTTGTAAAACCAATAGGTTTGCAAGTCCTTAGAAGTAAAGAAAAAAAAACAGTGATTTGTTTTTTTAATTTCTTCTGGTAACATCCTTGCACACTTATCAGTTTCCACTGAGTTGTACCAGGGACTTATAAATGCCTGTCTATTAATATAACTGTAAGGTTATATTATGTAGGGTGACTTGTTTGATACTAAGAATTTAAATATTCATGGCTGCTTGGCTGGATGCATTAATTGTCTGCCCAGTTTGAAAAGAATGGCACATCTGTTTCAAAATGTTGCCAAGTCTGACAACCTGCTACCTTTAATGGAGAATGCTGCTGATACATTTCAAGTTAAGAAATTTCTTGTTAAAAGTTTTGTGAGGTGAAACTGGCCTAAGTGAGATATTTTTTCCAGAGATGGAGAACTGTTGGCAGATGTGTTGTATGTTGGCACAACGCTAGTGAGAAATAAATGCCCTTAGAAATCAGAAGACATGAAAGTATATTTGCCCACTAAATCATCCTGTTGACCCCATTAGAATCTCATATGGTGTGGCCATGAGAGGAACTGTGAAAGTGTTTTGAGAGTATGAAGAACAAGGTGGTGTCCTCACCCAGTTTGCAAGCAGGATCAATTTTTCTCTGCAGCTCTGTCCTCGAAGGAAAAAAAATACAAAACCTAGTGCTATGGTGTCCGCTGCTTCAATAATAAAGCACCAACAATGTTCCACTATACTTAATACAGGCTTCGCCCACTTATCTGACAGGTTAGGGGGTGGAGCACTGTCAGAAAGCATAGGTCCTTTTCACATGTGGGGGGGGGAAACGGGCGAAAACACAAAAAAAACGGAGCTTACCCGCAGCCGGGTAAGTCCATTGCCACGCGGAGCAGTGCGAGCTCGCTGCTCCACAGTCCTCCGGCATCCCAGATGGCAGCTTCCGGTTGGTGGAGGCTCTCCACCAACCGGAGAAGCTCGCCAGCCGGAAGCCCACCCCCGGCAGATCTGCAGGCACGCACTTGCATGCGCCTGCGAATCCACTTTGGAGCCGGGCGACGGAGCGGCACAGGGCTGCGCGCTCCGTGCTTTTTAAAAACCTCTAAAAAGAGGTTTTTAAAAAACACGCAGGGCGGCTAGTTCCAGCTGCTCCTGAGTGGATTCTGGTGTGGAACTACAAAAAGTAGTCCACGCCAGTCCACTCTACGGTGTAGAAGACCCCAGTGACAGGTCGCTCTGCACCATTTCAGAAGCCCGGTATGGAAATGGCCATAGTCAGTCAAAAGTGGAACCCATGTACTATAGGGAACATGAAGGACCTACAGAGGCTTCCTTGGCACTGAGTGCATGCACACACTGCTTGTAAAATCTCTCAGCTGACTTGGTGCTACCCCCCACTCCCCAACTCACTTTCCAAGCAGCTTGTATGCTGTCCCAAGTGAGCCTCTGGAGGCAAGAAATGTAAGAAATCCACTGTTTCAATACTTGCAATATAGACAACTTCCACTAATTCAACCAGGGGATCCACTCTTTCCATAGGGAAGACATGGGACCACGCAAGCATACAAGCAGTCCGAAGCAAGTCTACATAGACAAGAACTGACAAAAGAGTGGGCCTTATGTTGCGTCATTAACTTCTATTAGAACTTGTCTTTAAATGGACATCGATATGACAGTATATAAAAACTAAAGGTTGCAATGAAAAGATGTGTATCCATATGTCTCCCTGCCTTCCCTCTCCTTCTTCTTCTAAATTACTCCTTAACTTTGTGGTGAATCATATACTCTTGGGAATTCCAGTGAAATTATTGGAAATAATGCCATTTAGTATAGACAAAGACCTCCTTGCTGGCCTCAGAGGAGGATAATATAAATATATAAGATGATATCAGATATTATTGGATATTTTTTACCAGTTTCTAGTGATGTAGAAACTGTATTTATAGGATTCTCTGGGCCGGAAGGATATGAGGCTGATAAAAAAGACTGAAAAAAACACTTTGCCCTTCCTTCTCATTGTATATGGAAAGGGATTCAAAGTAGGATTTTTTTATTATTAGATTTGTCTGATGTAAAAGCTGTTATTGAGAGAGTCTAGGCTGTGATACGGAGTAGGTAAAATAGTTATCCCTCAGCTTTAAGTACCAGTGGATAAGGTGTTTGGTAGGCAGACACCTGAGAGAATTCCATATTGCCATTCAGAGCTTTCAGTATTGCTTTGGTCGATGCCTTTGCCTCAACTGTCAAATTCAAGTCAGAGTTCTATATTTATTTTTTAAAATGTATATTTGTAATTCTTTCCTTCAATTCATTTTTATTGAACAAAAATTATACATTTTTGTTCATTTTATTCATTATAATTCTCAAAGCCCAAGGTATTTGTTGCCTGAGACAAGACTGCACCCCCAGAGTTCCAACGCCTGTACAGAAGACCACATAACTGGCAGTCAAATCTTATTTCAGCACTGGCAACTAGGTTAATCTCTTCCACCAAGCTTGAGGGAGGCAGGCTAGGTTAGAAGGGCCAAAAGCATAAATTCAATTGTTAGTCCATCTAACAGGTCACAACTACCCCAGGTTTTGAGATTTCAGGGCTAAAACCCAACCTAAGCATGAACTCCCTCATGATTTCACAGGAGGCAGGCCTTGGAGAGATAACAGGGATGATGCTATGATTTCCAGTCCTCTGGTGATGCCATTAGCCACAATACCATACACACACACCCCCAACGTTTCACAGATGAAAACTAGAAAGCATGTGGACAAACAACACCAGAATGTGGTGAAGATGGTCAAAGTTATAAATGAGGAAGAACACACAAGCTAGGAGATATTGCAGCAATTTGCTTCTGCCTCAGTCTACTAGGAAGGGCAAGATTCCACTGCTTCTTCTCCCTTTAACTCACTTTCTACCAAGTGAAGTAAGCTGAGGACAAAAGGAAAAAGTGAGAGGAGAGGAGAATGATAGAATCCTAGAATCATAGAGTTGGAAGAGACCCCAGGGGCCATTGAGTCCAACCCCCTGCTATGCAGGAACACGCATCAAAGCATTCCCAACAGATGGCCATCCAGCCTCTGCTTAAAAACCTCCAAAGGAGGAGACTCTACCACACTCCGAGGCAGCATATTCCACTGCCAGACAGCTCTGACCGTCAGGAAGTTCTTCCTGAGGTTCAAGTGGAATCTCCTTTCCCGCAGCTTGAATCCATTGCTCATTGTCCTAGTCTCTGGAGCAGCAGAAAACAAGCCCGCTCCCTCCTCATCATGACATTCCTTCAAATATTTAAACACGGCTATCATGTCCCCTCTTAACCTTTTCTTCTGCAGAAAAATGGGTATATTTTAAAAAGCAGCTGCATAAGTGGGGTGACAGAGGATTAATCTGGAATGCCCCTGTCAAACTGGGCACGTGATACATCAACCACAGCTGCACAGAGCATGCCATTCAAATACAAACCACTAAGTTAAACAAATCGGGAAAACACATACACACTTTTCAAGACAGTTCAGTCATCCTGAGATCCTCCTTCTTCTCCTGAGGACTGGATAAGAGTGTCGAGATATTCCCTATCCTTTTTGTTACTGTCTAGAAGAAGAAAGATCTGGACTGGCTTGTACACATTTCAGAAATGTTACAGAAGGAGAAATGTCTTCCCTGAAAAGCAGCTAGGCTGTGCTCTTGGAAGTTGTCTATAACATGTGAAACGTTTTTCTCATCTGCTTGAAACCTGGCAGGGGCCAAGTTTGGTTCTTGGAAGGAGAGTAGGCTTAGTTCCATTGAAATCAATACGACATTTGTCGGATAAGGGCTTTTATCAAACCTGTCTAAAGTTCAACAGGTATCATACCTTGAGAGAACAGAGAATGGATCAAACATCATGGCATTTAGTTAAATAGCCCTGATGTTACAGAAACAAGTGTATTTGAAATGAATAAAAAAGAAAATGAATACACTTCTTGAAATGAAAATGAATAGGGAAATGGATTGAGCAACTTACTCATTCACAATCGAAATTCAAACTGTGCCACTGAACCCAAGTTTCTAGACCTCTCTAGATGAAAATACTCTAGGGCTTTAATTTCAAATCCATGCCCACACCAAACTGCTACCTTTCATTAACATTTTGCACTGGAAAATGTACAGCATCTTTTATTTTTTTAAAAAAAATTAGTACCATATTCTCTTTTTTGTCATCGACAGAAGGCAACAGAAAGCCCATACCTGGATTTAATTAAAATGCATGAATGGAATAACAAAATGGTTCCAGGAAATTATGGAGTTGGCAGCCAAAATTTAAACAGCTTTCTGCTCAGAGAAGGCAGGTTTGTTTTTTCCCTCAAGATGCTTAAAGACAAGACCTGTGAGCCAATTAGCTTTTTCAGGCCAAAAGTGATTCCCAGGGAATCTAGCTGAACATGTTGCAACATGTATCAGCTGGAATCCTCTATCATGATGTATCTTATGTCACTTTACATACACTTGGTTACATAGCAGAGGTGCTAAGAATCCCCATTAGTGAATTGTGAAGATACATAAAAGGACATTAGGAAAAGTGCCTCAAGGCACACCAGCACAATAGCCTGATGGACGACAGGACTGATGCACATTTTTTTCCCTATCCCAATGCACTTTGGACACTTTTCTGGCTCCTCTACATAGTAATATAACAGTAACTCTTTATTGGAAATGGACATTACGGAACTGCCCAATTCTATCTCCCCAAGACCTGCGTCCACATGAATACCTAAGGCCCCAACAAGACTATGATCATCTGTTTTAGAATACTATCAAAACCCTTAGATTCCAAGTCATTATAGTAGCAAACCCTTAAGTTCTAAGTCATTGTTTGCATACACAAACTCAAAGTATGACATCTGCACTGAGATCCACCAGGGTCCTCTGGGGGTCTCAGTGCTGTGGTAATCACTGTCTTTTGGCTATGAATGTTGAACCAAGTGCTTCTCCAGCTCTACCTGCTTTCTATGAAGCATGGAACGGCCATGTGTGGCAGCTTCAGAACTTTTCTGTAAGTTGGGGAAGAATATATGGCTCAGCATCCTGTACGTCCACGTGCAGATCTCTGTGCTATGTTGTAGAGATGTTGGATTAAGGCCATAAACTGATATGATTCTTATCTGTCCAGAATTTTCCTTGTCAGGGTTTCCTGAGCTTTGAAAAACACATTTTGCAACCATTAAAAAATATTTTCAAACATTATATCAGTTTCTACTTAAATAATAGTGGGAGATAAGAAAAAGGTAGACTTGTCTATAATATACACACAGTACTAAGTGGAGCTTTTATCCACCTCTCTTCTGCAGCAGGAGTTGTCATTCCACACAAATCCAAATCAAACAGCAGGGGAACATGTCCATTTCATTTCCAGAGTAGAATCCTCTTTGCTGGCATGCCATTCCAGCTTTTGTTCTGAAGATACATATCCCATATCTTGACTGTCTCCTGATCACTCAAGGTTCCAGAATCTGAGGACACCTACCTACATATTGCTGTGTGCAGGAAGGTCTTCCCATTTGAAACATCAATAACATTGAAGAAACAAGGGGTAGAGAAGCCACATGAAACAGGAGCTCTACTTATCTTTCCTACATTTGCATGGTTCTTTCTCTGAATGGAACACATGAGGAAGATTTAAGCATTGTCACCTCTTTGCGTACGTGTTTTTACCAGTTTCTGAGTGGAGTAGTTGTTTCTTTTTACACCTCTTGTTCCTTTTCACAGGTACAGAAACAACCTGAAAATAATTAAGTCATTAAAGTGTAGGAATAACTACAGCATTAAACAAAGAATCAATTAAAGTTACATCTGGAGAAAAATATAATTAACACTTTTAACAAATTAATCAATGATTTTTTTTCAGTTCCTAGTTAACAAGCCAGTTTATTGCATATGAGATTTTGCCTGTGGTTTTGTTTTGTTTTTTAGTTAGTCTTTGTTTTTCCTTGTGAATATTCAGAAGTTTTCAACTGAAGAACACAACACATTCTGTTTTTTGTAAATTGTCTGAAAATAAAACCAGATGCTTCTCAAATTGTAAAAGGTTCTTTTTGGCATTTTACCTTATTTCAAAACATTACTTTTAATCATATGCTATTATGGGTCAGGTGTATAACAGATTTTTAAGTGGGACAGCTTTGTAACACTGTAAATATTTTTACAACACTTAATGTAGTCCCTCATTTATGCTTTCATGATGATCTATTATCAAAGTTATTATGAGGTTTACATAAAATACTTGTGGAATGAGTTTTTCCACTCTCTGAAAACTCTAAAGTACTGTTGAACCTTATGAGAGTTAACAGTATTTCACACTTCATTGTGATCTCACACATTCTCATAAAAACTAGTTACCCTCAAGTAAGGAAACAAAAATTTAATTGTTGCAAGAAGGAATTCAAGGGCTAGAGAATTATAAACAACCTGAAATTGTTGTAGCGTTATTGAGAACCAAGCCACTGCATTATATTTTCATTAAGCAACACTTTTTTAAACTTTTGTTTATGTGGTAAAAAAATAAATAAATAAGAATGACTCCATTCATAAGCTAAGCTTCATAAAAGATGCCCACTCTCTTTCCTTTGTCTCTTTGGCATCCTCAGATCTGAAACATTAATAAAATGTGCATGCAGTTATTATCATTCAATACACCCAAGCTTTTGGAACTTGTTGAAGGTTAAATAACATAAGGACTGGCATAAGAACTTTTAAATTGTGGTAGAAATGTCCTTTCAGACATTGTTTCTTTCTTTCTAGGATTTATGCAAGTAGTGTTTTCTTCTTAATGTAGCATTTTAAATTACAAATGCATCTGGACATGATAGGATGCAGTCCTCTTTATCTCTTTTGTGTCCTCAGCAGTGCCAGTAAGAAAGCCACATCTGTTCCACAGTTAAAGGGCAGGTGATAAGCAAATCCCAATGACAAAAGATATAAGTGTATTTATAGTCAGTTATTTTTAAGGCAAGAGATAGTGACGATGAAGTTCTCAGCTCAGATGCCTACCCTGTCTAGGGTTCCAAGGCATCCCATTTTGAACATGACATCCTGTCCCCTAGCAAGACATCACAGGTTATCCCAATTCCTGCATTTTTCAATCTGGTCTGAGTGAAAAGAATGGGAACCAGCCACATTCACAACAGACTGAACTCTAAGCATAATGTACACAGAAAAAAAAATGCTATGGGGCTCTGTGTGTTGGAATCACTGCTGGCACTCCCCTCTTTCTGTTCCCAGCTATCAAGGCCCAGATAATTGAAGTGGATACCATGTGAGGCAGAGCTCATGACTACCCAGAATTTTCCCATGAGGCTTGAAGCAGGCCTACCTCATAGGCCCAGCCAGTCTTGTGCTGACCTGGCAGCCAAAACCACTGTCCCATATTGCCCTTTGGAAAACCAGGCAACCCTAACACTGCCTGATTTTGCAAGCCTTCTACCTTGCCCAGAAGCCCCCACTCCCCCACCCCCATTTTTCAGTTTAGAAAAGGAGCACAGAATTTTGTTTCTAGAAGCTTTCAGGAAACACAGTTTACCATTCAAACAAATAACTTTTTTTCCAAAACATTTCAAGAAGTGAACTTTCAGGTTTGGGGGGTGAGGTTGGCAGGGGGATGGAATGGCCCACAGTATGTTGGGAAGGCAACTCATCCCAAGGACTGCTTACCTTGTCTACCCTTCTCTGAGGTGAAATCTCACAGTTGTTCTAGCAAAAAGAAGGTTTGAGAGATGGGTAGAAGCTGGCCTGTTAATATTATTTAGTTAATGGTTTTATGTTGTTGAATAGGTCCAGCTGTCTAGAGCGGTTCTGTTTTCTCTGCTGCTTTTTTAGCTAAAGTTAAAAGTACACATATCACATTGGTAAAGCCACCCTATAAATAAGTAAAGGCCTACAGAACATAATTCAGATAGAAATTCAATTGTCTTAAGACACTGCATTGCTATTGCTTTTTTTCTATTTATGGAGAAATAGATGGTGAACAGGTCACTTTATTTCATTCCAATAGGTAGCAATAGGATTACATCCAGGTAGAATACAAACATGAAGCAAATACTTTGTTTTACTGTGCATGATGACCCCCATTTTACAAGACATAATAATACTCCTGGTCCATACTAGGGGCCTTTTCTGCAGGACGTCATCCCGCATTGGGGATGGGAGAAGGATGGGACCCAGACAACACTTAAGTATGACGTCATTGTAGTCCCATCCTTCTCCTGTCCTCAGGCGGTGCAATCACACTGCAAATCATTGATGGGTTTTACCTGTCAATGACCAGCAATCGCGCAGCCCCCCCTGCTGCCTATCCATACTTACCTGAGGTACAGAAGCACAATGGCTGCGCTTCCTGCCCCTGCACAGCCTGAGAGAATACCAGGCTGCACTGCAGAAGGAAGAAGTAGAACCATCATGCTTCCCCCTTTCATGGAGGCAGCCAGTGCAGAGAGGAGAGCTCCTGTTGTGCTCCCCTCCCAGGAGAGATTCTACCAAGATCTCCATGGGACACCACTGAGATCCGGTAAGCTGCCTAGAGAGCCACTGGTTTGTGGCAGTAACACAGTAAAATGTTATCATACACTGAACAGCTGGTGAGGAAATCACATTATCATTTCATTACATGTTCATAATCAGAACAAATACATGTAGATCACACATGATCACACATGGGATGCCATGTGGAGGAGGGAGAGGGCTTGTTTTCTGCCGCTCCAGAGACCAGGACAAGGAGCAATGGATTCAAGCTGCAGGAAAGGAGATTCCACCTGAACCTCAGGAAGAACTTCCTGATGGTCAGGGCTGTCCGGCAGTGGAATATGCTGCCTCGGAGTGTGGTGGAGTCTCCTTCCTTGGAGGTTTTTAAGCAGAGGCTGGATGGCCATCTGTCAGGAGTGCTTTGAGGGTGTTCCTGCATGGCAGGGGGTTGGACTGGATGGCCCGTGTGGTCTCTTCCAACTCTACATTTCTATGATTCTATGAAGTACATGACCACAGAGGTTGAAGAATTTTCTGAAACGGTCAGAAATACACTAGCCATCCAGGGTCAAATTAGAAAAGGAAGTCCTTCAAATGCTGAAATACATCTATTTGTCAAAGCACATGTTTTCCTCCTCAACTTCAAACCACAATCTTGCATATATCATTACACAGGCAATGTTCCTCAATAAAATTAATAAACAAGGGCCAGTTGGGCAGATAGATGGGCAGATAAATCAAAGTGCTGGCAACGGGAAGAGCCAAAGGCAAACAAACAAACAAAAACTCCACCCACCTCATCCAAAGTGGCTTAGGTGTTCCAAGGTAGGGAAGAAAGATATGAGGAGCAGCATTTTTCTCTTTTCCTTCCTATGCAGGGATTTTTGTATTTCTTCCTGCTCTATGAGAGGGGAAACAGCCCCAGCTCCAGGATGACACTCCATGAAGAAGAATGTTTGGGAACTGGGAGACTTTGGATCCTTCAAATCTAGAGCCACCCTAATTTGCTGATGGTACATATTACAAAAGCTCCAGGTGCTTTTTGCCTCTTCTAATACCAGTAGTCTGATGTTGAAGGAACAGAGATTTCCACACAGAAAGTAAAAGGAGCATTTGAAGCTGGATTGTGAGAATCTCAGTGGTTTGTTTTAGTTTGTTGTTTTCCACAACCAGAGACAGTGAAAAATTGATTAATAAGACAGTATTGTTGAAAATTGAGCAATTCCAGACAGGCTGTGGTTATGCTTGAGAAATATATTGCTATGAAGTGTCCTGAGATTAGGGTAATAATGGCAGATGCCAAGCTGGCTCTGAGACAAAAACAAAGCAGACGTAGAGGACAAAAAAGAGTCCTTAAAATGATTCATACATCTTGCTCTGAGTGAATAAATTTTCACCTCAACAGTTCCTTTAAATCAGTGGCAAGCTGCAGTAAGGTATTGTTTTGATGCATGACCAAATGAACCAATCAGATAAATATGCTATATTTTCTAGCCAGAGATAATGGAGCTTACTACAGTGATTAAAATATTTGGTTGACTCATCCTGTACCTTTTAAAATTCCACAGACTTGAGCAGGACTTGATGATTCTCTCATCACAGAATGACGGAAAACAGTGGATTTTTTTTTTATCCCTTGCTCTAAACACTGAAGCTTGACAAAGAATGTGTGATTTGAAAATCTTAACTGAGAGGAATATATTTCAAAATAAATTATGATATTTTGGATTCAAATTTTGAACACTGAATGATATTTAGAAGTTTTGCAAAACTTCAACTCTAAGCAATTATAAAATGGTTGATATTGCAGCAATGCCAGCATAAAAAATTTTCAGTATTTCTCTTACAGATCTCTGCTAGTACAATGGAACTTTCTTCTTCTTTTCTTCTCTCAAACTTCTTCTATTACATGAAAATCTGGCCTATAGTTTTCAGCCTTCTAGAGCAGGTATTGAGGAAGGAACTGGGAGACTTAGGCCCTTTGCGTATGGCATTTCTGAAGCGAAAGGGCCCCTTGAGCATCGCGTAAATATGAGGAGTGGTCCATATGACTCACTCATATTTGCGCAACACTCAAGGGCCTGACGCAGACCGTGCATGCATTTTTTTCATTTTCAGCTCAAAGCCAAAAATGCTGCGCAGTTGTGCATCTCTCTGGGGCCCCGCATGCACTTACCTGGCGTGCAGAACCTCGGGAGCCAGGCCGGTCACGCACCTTTCTCAGTGCAGCCTGGGAGGTCCCAGGCTGCACTGTGAACGGAAGAGGCAGAGCGCTCGCGCTACCAGGAAGCAGCTGCAGAGCCGAAGCAGGAGGGAGGCGACAGCATTTCTCCCAAGGCTTCCTGTGCGAGCCATGCAGCCCAGCACTGGGAAAAGGTACGGTGCGAAAAGGGCCTTAATTTTGGAAACTAAATTTAATTGTTAATCCCAGGTAGATTAGACCCACTGAATCAATGTGACTTATCTACTATATAAAAGTCAAAGTTTGTGAGTGATCTTGTCAGTTTGTTTGCGTCAGGCAGGTAAAGACCTCATCCGATTGGCTGTGTGAGGTGGGAAGACCTCATATGATTGGCTGGCTGTAAAGATTCTATGGAATCCTGGGGTTAGGGAGGGGCCTTTAAAATTCTCAGCCGAGAGCTCTTAGGCCTCAGGCCAGTTGCTATGGAGACGAGGTCTACCAGCAAGAAGGGCAGTGTATTCCTTCAGAAACCAAACTTTCTGTATGTTAACAACTCTGAATACAGATTGGATTGGGGAATATGGGGAAAAGTTCCAGGTACTGGAATAGACTAGTTGCTAAGGAGATGAGGCCTAGCAGCAAGGAGGAGGACAGTGTATTTCCTCAAGAACCCAAACTATGGCCCTTTCCACATGAGGCCAGGAATTGCTCCATGCTGTTACTTACTGCTTTTTCTGGGCTCGAAACAACGTGGACTTTCCCTTAAGCCCTTCCGCAGGGCTCCTCTGTTCCAGGGCGATTCAGAGCAGTGCGAAGTCTTTAGATCCACACTGGGGAGGCTGACAAAATGGTGGCTTCCTGTTGTTTGTGGGTCTGGACCAACCACTGAAGCTGACCATGCCCACAGCCCGCCCTCCGCTGATCACAGGCTCGCATTGGTGCGAATCTGCACATCTGCACAACTGAGCAGGAACGAATTGGCGCGCTCCAGAAAATTTAAAAACTGCTTTTTTCCGGTCTTCACATAGCATGCTGGAGGACTACTCGGGGGCGTATTGAATCAGACTTAGGTGCAGAACTAAGGTAAATAGTCCAAACCTAGTCCGATCCAAGGTGCAGATGACCACCATGACAGGACGCGTTGCCCCATCTTAATTTCCTCGTGTGGAAAGGGCCCAAGTATGTAAATAACTCTGAATACAGATTGCACTGGGAAATATGGGGAAAAGTTACAGGTACAGGAGAAGACAGTTTGGTGAGTTCTTAAGAGGAAAATAAAATCCTGGGCAATGCCAGGTAAATACGCTAGTTAAAAATATTACCTAAATCTGCTTGATTCAGTGTGTCTGCTGCAGATGGGACAAATAATTCTCTTTAGCCCTTCGAGTACAACTCCCCACCCCACCTACATAAGCATGCACACTGGCTGGGAGATTCCAAAGTTGTCATCTGAAAATAACTTTTCCAAGCTCTGGTTGAGTGTTCACAGGGAAATGCAGGGGGAAGGAGAATTTATCCCTCCTAGTTCCACTGATAGAAGCAGCAGACATTAGAACATTGGATCCCAGCCATATCATTGCAGGAACTTTTATGCAGCTTTCCAACCAAACTTACTCTCCACTTATAAAGGTATGTGTTTTTTAACTAACCTGCTGAACATATTTGATGTTAACTGAAGACAAAATGGAATAAGCTCCACGTCCTAGCAATATAAACTATATTTCATAAAAGGATTTGTGACACTTCCCAGATTGTATATGGCTTGTCTAACTGGAAATAGCTAGCTGCTGGCCTTCCAGGTGCAGCAAAATGTAATTCAAAATTTCCATCTGTGGGTATAATCCTTGATCTTTAAAAAAAAAAGTCACTGAGAGAAACGAGATGTTCCCGTAAACTCAGGCTCTATGAAGGATCAGCAAGAGATGTCTTCATGTTTAACATGAAATGTCATTGCTTCCAACAGTAATTAGAAATACGGCCAACCGTTAAATCCGAAGACAGGCATTTGCCAAAACAAAGGTAGCTGAAAAAGACAAGTAAAATATGACATCTGAATATATCATTACAGCTGTAAAGTAGCTGAGATAGATTTTAACAGCCATGAAGGGATCAGGTGTCTATGACTGGGACGGGGAACCAAGTGGAGGAATCATCTGAAATGTTGACATGACCCATTATTGACTAGTATCATTAGTAATTACAGTAGGATTGAGAATGTTGAGTGGGAGCTATAAGTAAATAAAGTCGGCAAATAAAGTGCTTCAGGTATTTTACATCCTTGACACTTTCTTCCTCCTTTCAAGCCAGTGGGTTATGAGTGTTGCTACAGAGCTATCTTCAACTCAAAATCCTTTTCTTTCCTAGAAATCTGCTAGATTGTCCTAGAGACCCTTGGTATGTCAGGTACTCTGTCCTGGTGATGTTATGCTTCCTGATGAAATAAAATCTTTTTTTTTATTTTTCAAATATTGTAGAGATTTGTTTTTGAACGATCCATCATTGCCACAGTGGCACAGGAGTTCTGGCACATTTATAGTTTATTCTCTTGGCTTAATCAAACAGTTATACTAGGATGACTGTGCTATTTGAGTCGTCTTCTTCTTCTTCTTCTTCTTCTTCTTCTTCTTCTTCTTCTTCTTCTTCTTCAAAATAAGGTCAGACTATGATTTTTGGCAGAGCTTTTTCAAGGCAGAAATAGTGTATGGGAAGAAAAAGAAAGCAGAAAAATATAAAGCACTTTGGAGGAGGACAGGAACTTTTTTAAAAATAATCAACACTTTGAGCAGGCCCATTTTTGTGGCCTTTAAAGAGAGCCACAAAGATGGAGAGGTAGCTTTGGTTGAACTTTTCTTCAAAAAGGGTGACTTTGAAGCACAGTATCTCAGGGGTCTTTCTTCTCATTAATGATTCCAACAACTAGTAAAGCAACTTCCTTTTCTGTTTGTTTTCTGGGTGGAAAACCAGGAAGTAAGCAGATGGCCTGAGATGCTGCTTTCTTCCTCTGGGTAAACATCCATAGTATTCTCAGCTGTAAAGTAACTATTCCAGTTACATTTGAGAAAGAGGAAAATAAACCATTACAAGATAAACATTAACAAATGTATCGATAAAGGTAATTAGTCTTTGTACTCAGGAATTACTTCATTCCCGAAGGAAGCAATAAGTAACTTTTGCCATCTGCTTCCACTATTTCTTCCACTATTATTCCACTTTAACTGCCATGGTCACATCCTATCGAATCATGGAACTGGCAGTCTGATGAGGCACTGGAGTGCTCTGCCTGAGAATTCTAAATGTCCCTGCCTAAACTGCCGATTACAGGATTCCATAGGATGTAACCATGGCAATTAAAGTGAAATAATAGCGATATAATTCTGTAGTGTTATTGGGCACATCGTCTCTGACACATTGGATTGTCAAATCCCTGTCAGGTCATAATATAGGATTGGTAGGCTCTGCACAAAGGTCACAGGTTGTTGGGGTTTCTTACTCTTCCTCATTTTATTCAATCATGATCACCTGGAAAAGTTGATGTCAGAAAGAAATCAATCACACAGTTTCTTTCATGGGCTTGCCTTCTATGAGAAAGATGGCTCTGTAAACCAAACAAAAGGGATAGCAGAAGTGTTGGTCAGGATCTTGAACTTTAGGCTAGTGATCTTTGTTCTAGTGTTTTGCGATTTTGTGAAAGAAAGAAAAGCATTTACACCTTCTACTGTTATCAGATAATTTAGGAAAGTATTTGGTCAAAATCCCAGCTACACAGAATGGCAAGGAGCCAAAACAATAGCATGGAACTTAGGACAAGAGGAAAGGATGAAAGCCAATCCAAACAAGCTTCTAGGCCAGAAGTAGCAACCTGCACAATTACAAGCCAACAGCAGACCAAAAGTTTTTATAAAGTTATTTTAAAAGTTATTATAAAATGAGTCAGGATAAGCCATGGTTATTATGGGAATACAGGTGGATGGGGGGAAAGGGAAAGGAAGGATGAAATAGACAAGACTGCGATAGATAGCAGATTCATATAATTGCAAAATCAGAATCCTGTAAGAATCAGGGTGTCAGACAACTACAAGAATCAGACAACTACAAAGGGAAAGAAGTACATTGCTGAATAATGAAGATTTATAGAAGACCTGCCCTAAATACCCTAAAGGCACCAGATCCCATCTGATCTTGGAAGTTAAGCAGACTAAGTTTGGTTAGTGCTTGGCTGGGAGACCACCCAGGAATGCTAGATGCTGTAGCCTTTATTTTAGAGGAAGGAACTGGCAAAACCACCCTTGAGTATTCCTTGCCTAAGAAAACCCTATGAAATTCATGGGGTCACCATAAGTTGACATGTAACTTGAAGACATATACAGAAAGATTGAGAGAGAGAAGACCTAACGTTTTTTAAAAATCCTGCTAGAACGCAGGCCCTTACACAAGACAGACTTCACAGAAAGAGCAGATCAAGGAAGAAGTAATGTAAGAATCATACAAAAGACAACTGTGATCCAAATCTAGTCAACAGCAAATCCAAGTTTGGTTCCCATGGTGAGTATTAGAAATGTACATTGTATCACATTTTTTCTTTGAGTAGTAAGATGTATAATCATCATAATATAATCAAAGTGGACATCCTTGAACTAAAGAATCCCAGAGATGGATATCAACTAAAAATAACCGTAGAAAATAAGCACTGTACCACAGAGCAGGGGTGTCTGTATTACGACTTTTGTTTATTTTACTCCTCTATTCAGGAAATATTGTCTGTCCATAGCCTTTCTCCTGACTCTTTCTAGCCTTTCTGATATCAGTGCAGCCTCAACATCTTTTGTTTTGTTTTTGTTTTTGTGGACCCTGAAGTCCAAATCCCACATCCTGGGACATCCCACATGCCATTTTTGAGAAATCGGCTGATATTTCATACCTAACTACTTAGGAACTGCTCAAAACTACTGTAAAAAAAAAAAAAACTACTGTAAAACAGGGCAGATGTGTTCCCTTTAACCTGTCACTGCTGCAAACTCCCCCCCCCTTAGTAGAGCTAAGGGTATAATCTATGCATCTGATGAAATAGACTAAAGTTTTACTGCCAAACAAGATTTGAGATCCTATGTCATGGAAACAAAGATAAAAAGTTCTACTTGCTCCTGTCTCCTCTTACTGTAAACCTACTTTCTGCAGGCTGCCCACTTTGAACACAGCTATATAGTGGCTAGTGGAGAGTAGAGATTGTATGGGAAGCATCTGACTATATTGGTGTTCTCAGTAGTGGGCAGTATTTCAATACATGAAATTTATGACACATGTCCCTGCAAGTGGTGAATGTAAAGTAATATAAGGCCCTTTCAGCACCCTACTGTATCCCGGCAGCATCCTGTAGGGATCCCGGCAGCAGCTCTGCTGGGAGGGGAGCGTGCCTCCAGGATCCAGCAAGTGTGATGGCCCCACCACTTCCCTCCACAGCACAGCCAGGTATTGTTTCTGGCTGCGCTGGGGCAGGAAGCATGGCCATTGTGCTTCCAGACCCTCCACAGACCAGCTAAGTGCAGGATGGTGGCACCGTCACAGGTCATTGAGAGGGAAAACCCATACGATTGCACCACCTGGGAACAGAAGGACAGGCTGCAATGACACCATGCAGAACCGTCGTCGTGGTCCCGTCCTTCTCCCGTCCCTATGGCAGATTGGGAAGGTGGAGCAGAAAGGGCCAAAGTTGCTATTTAGGACATGTCTTGTCAGTGGTGGCATCTCTAGCACTTTCTTGATTTTGTTTTGGATGGCTCAAGAAGATCCTTTTGTTCACTGAGGCCTTTTGAAGAGATTTTTTTTAAAATGAAACTGCTAATTATTCTGTGTCAGCTAGAAGGAAAGCTTTAAGCTGTACTATAATTGTAATAATGTGGGTGGGTTAATATTTATTTTGATTTTTTTTCTTTTGCTCTGAAAACACATAAACATAACATTTTATGTAGATAAATTAAAATATGATAATATCGCTAATATAGTCACTCTGAACGAGTTATCCTCCAATGTAACTTTTGCCAACATTTTAGCACCAGAGTTTAAGAAAGCTAGCTATGCACACGGTGTGTAACTGCTTTGTTAGTTTATTCCTTTTACCAGAGAGAATGTAAGTCCAGTTACTAACAAGAGTTTTGCTACCTTTATGAAATTGCTTTATATATTGTATGTGTCATATTTTGTGAGCATCAAATTAAAATGGGAGAAATGAGGCACAATGTACTATCAAGTATGAGGTTATGTGCAATTTATTGATTTCTCAGTATCTTAAGATGGCTGTCTAATTGCTCTGAGTTTTTTTCTGAAATTGGTGTTAACATTCTTGTTTCCCCCCTCCTTTTTTCTTTTTTTTTAAACTCAAATTGCACATGTTCACCAACCAGGCTTGTAGAGGCTACATTTAAATTTACTCATGTGACAGCAAGATCTATTCAATTGTTTTCAGAGAAAAAGAAAGGAAGCGTATGTGTACTTTAAGCCTGTCAACAATCATTAAGTGAACTCCAAAATAATGTTACATAATATCATGAGGACAGTATTCCCCATTTGGAGTCACGTGTACATCTTGACAACAGTATTTGGCTGTAAGATTTGTTTCCATTATAGACAATGTGTTCCAGAACCAGTACTGATGACCATTAAGCAAATACAGTTATTTTGCTTGGTTATTTAGGAGCCAGCTACCATGTTTCTTTGATTTTCTTCTTATATGACGTTGGAAACTGACAGCTCATTTTCTTTTCTGGGTACATTAATCATCAACTTCACATGAAAATACAACAACAATTTTTAGTAGAGATATGGAATTTGAAATATATAATTCAATTGTTTTTCTTTTAAAGTAGGCTTTGCCAATTATACTTTTTCAAGGCACAAACCTATTTCAAAATATCTTTTTGGCTTTTTGCCTTCTGATACTATGTCCAAATGGTTGTTTGTGGGGGAAGGAGACACTATAGTTGTGTAATTTTATTGGCATCATTCTTCGTTTTCTCTCTCTTTTGAGAACATGTTGGGATGGAAGCTTATAATATAAACATAGTCTCTTCCTCCATCAATTACGCAGAGGATTCACGCTGTTTTGTATTTTGCTTCCTGCTACATGCTTGCTTGATTTATCAAACCAAAATCTCTTAAATGGATTCACCTTTTGATCCGTAATTTATAAATTGACCTTTACAAATCTTAGTAAATATGGTGCATCTGGTGGGAAATACATCTTTGATATATATTTACTAGCTACTAGAGAAATATAGCGTTATTCATACATATAACAACTATAAATAAGCAGAGCTTGGTGTTTGGTTCTAATTAATTTCTTGAACATCCCTCACAGTTTATTGGATGCTTTTCTCCTCCAAATGTGCTTGAGGAACAATGGAAAAAGTACACATCATATTGTTACATAACAGTAGTTAAAACGGGGTGATCTGGATTTGCAACTGAAAAAAATTGGCATATTGCAATTATCCACTCATTTGAAGAGCATTAATACACAAGATTTATGCAACATCTGAAGTCCTACTTAATTCTCAACTGTGTACTGACAGATACTGTTGCACCAGATTGAGAGCATTTTCACATTAAGAGGGCTGCTGTTCAGCATCAGTTCATGAATGCTTGATACCATTCGCACAATTAGAAATGGGGTGGGTATCTTTTTAAAAGCACATTGCAAATGTGAGGGTCCATGGTGGGCCTTTAGTGGGATGGGGCTTTAACTTTTTTCCTCCACCTGTTGCAGTCTCAATCTGTGTTGTGCTCCTCAATCCTGCCATCTGAATTGGGTGGCAGTGGGGAAGCCTCCACATTTAGAAAAATAATAATAATAATTTCCTTTAAGAAATAGAATCAAAGGCAGCAGATGGTGTCCATGTCAGCAGGATGGTCAACCCAACTGGGGCTTTAATCCAAATTAAAGGAACTAACCAAGGTACTGAACCTTCTCCCCAAAATAGCTTCAGTACATTAGATACTTCATTTGATGTTCAGAATGAAACCCAGAATGGATTACTGTAGATTCACGGATATAGGAACTACCAGCCCCTGCTGATCAGAAAGCTGACAAGGAACTTTTATATACAACGCAATCCTATATTTGTTATTGCTATGTGCCTTCAAGTTGCTTCCAACCTATGGTGACCCTAAGGTGAACCTATCACACAGTTTTCTTGGCAAGTACATCTAGTGAAAAGATTGTCTCAGTGAGTTTAGTGGATCTAACTCTCAGGAAACTGCTAGCCACTGCTAATGTGTAACTGTCTGTTTTTTATATATATCAAAATAATTATGTCCCACTCTGTATAATATAGTTTCAGCACATAGAAAAATGCAAAGCCAAAAATTAAAATCAATTTAAATAATTTTAAACAATGCATGAATTAAAAGAGTAAAAAGGTAATGTGTTAAAAACTAAAAGCATATTGAACAATTTTACACTTAAAACATTTAAACTGGTTTTAACAACAAAATATATTGAAGACCAATACTGCTTAGAATTGTTTGTATTATGAGTTTACCTACAAAGTCTTGATGCATAGCCTTTTTGTTTTCTTACCAAAATTTGAAAATAGGATTTTTTAAAAAAAAAGTCCAGAGCTTTTCCACACATGTTATGAGCAATTAAATGTCCTAAAATCTTGGTGTACATCCAGTAAGGTGTACTTTCTGCAATCATTTTCACTGAAATTAGGATAGACTGCCCTCCTGAAACATCTGCAATGTTCTTGTGGTCTGTTTAAACTATCAGTGCAAGACCATGGCTAATTCCTTGACTTCGAAGTCTCACTTTGTTCTGTCCAAGTGATATTTTCAAAAGGTGTCATATAGGCATGTTTTCAACCACATCAGGTTTCAAGCCTTCTATATCCAATTATTACAGCTAGATTACATATCCTTCAAGATCATACAAAAATAAGATCCTTTTTAATGTTAGCAAATAAAACACCAACACTCAATCAGTGAGGAGAGAGATAAAAGTGAAATGTCAGTTCTGATGAAATACTGAGATGCTTTCAAGTGAAAATTGAACTCTTCTTGCATTCTAGTGGAGAGCAATGGACAAATTATTTCCAAGGCTGGGTCTCTGCCTCTCTGGTGATCCAACCTGACTACCTAAAAGAATTCACAGGGAGGGATTATAGGGACAGATTACATAGAGTCACTGCCTATCTTTGCACCTTTATGTGATGCAAAGAGGTAGTGCCTTGTCCTCACATGGTAGGTTGAGATGCTCCCTTACTCTGATCATGGGCCACTTGTAACGCCCCCTACAAACATCATCTCTCATATTTGCATAATCAAATATACTTGAGAAAATGTCTTAGGCACCTTGTAGTGCACATATTTATGGCTTCGCCTTGAGCATGCAGATAACCCTAGCTGAGAAAGGTTAAACTTCTGGGCTGGCTGCCAGTCAAAACAACCAGAAACCATTGTCCTGCCCCCAACCCATGCCATGCCCCAAGAAGGATAATGAGGAAGATGGCAGTAGTAATGTGTCTAGTGGCCCTTGCCAGTAGAGAGAGGCCTTTCTTCTTCTTCTTTTCATAGCAGAGAGAGAGAGAGAGAGAGAGAGAGCACAGAATGTGTGTGTGTGTGTGAGAGAGAGAGAGAGTGCATATTTATGGGGGGCTGCTGGTGCTGAAAAGTGGGTCTCCCTTGAGTAGCAAGAACAGCTTAGATGGATGAGTTAGGGAGCATATCAGTTTTTCACATCAGCTGCCTTTGGCAGCACTAACTCATGCATATAGTGGCTCTAAACAAATCTTGACCAGATCATAAGTGCTGCACATCCTGCCCCATGACTGAGTGTGCTGTATTGCTCATTGTCTGAACTGTCTCATAAAAGCTATTCTCTGAGGCCCTTTTCACATGTCGGGGGGGAAACGGGTGAAAACGCCCAAAAACGGAGTTTACCTCCAGCCGGGTAAGTCCGTCGCTGCGTGGAGCAGCGCGAGCTCGCTGCTCCACACTCCTCCAGCATCGCAGATGGCAGCTTCTGGTTGGCGGAGGCTCTCCACCAACCGCAGAAGCTCGCCAGCTGGAAGCCCACCCCCGGCAGATCTGCAGGCACGCACTTGCGCGCGCCTGCAGATCCACTTTAGAGCCGGGCGATGGAGCGGCACGGGGCTGCGCGCTCCATGCTTTTTAAAAACCTCTAAAAAGAGGTTTTTAAAAAACATGGAGCCCGGCTAGTTCCGGCTGCTCCTGAGTGGATTCTGGTGTGAAGCTACTAAAAGTAGTCCACGCCAGTCCACTCTACGGTGTAGACGACTTCTGTGAGAGGTCGCTCTACACCCCCCCACACACATATGAAAAGGGCCTGAGCTTCATGGAAGACACAGTTGTTTATCAAAGCAATGTTTTACTGTCTGGCTTGACATGGGCTAAACTAGCTAGACATGTGAACACTGAATTCAATAAGGATCAGTTTTGGACACTTTGGGGTGATACATATGCAATCAGGCAGAAGTAGCCAATCCATGTTGAGGTCAGCATATACAATTGAGATTTGGATGAGTGCCAATATGGATGAAAATCAGGATAAATTGAAGGGAAGTCTGCATGGCAAAATTCCACTGTGTTTTTATTCTTATTTTTATATGGTCTTCTTCATTTAAAATGTTCATATAACAACCAACTGGCAAGGTCCCGAGGGCAGTTCACAAATATAAAACCAATGGCAGTTAATAAACTCACAAATATTACAATACAAGCTACTAAAACTGCTGAAACAGAATGATGTTAAAACATTAGAAATCAAGATTATAATAATAAGAGCCAACAATGAAACATAAACAAAACACAATATAATCAAGGACTGTATGTTTGCTGGAAGATGAAGGTCTCACATTCAAATGTAACTAGTGAAGATCCCACACTAATATTTCTTGGGAGCCCATTCCACAGTTGGGACCCACTACTGAAAACACTATCCTCAGAAGCTACCCATGGCATCCCTATGGGAATGTCACCAGGAGAACATCTTCAAAGAACATCCTTAGTAATTGGGCTAACATATGGGAGCAGGTCTTATTTTAGGTAGACTGGTCCTAAAGTTTTAGGTCTTTAAGGGTTAGACCGACACTTTGAACTGGGCATGGAAACTAGTGACTTAAGCAGAAAGATGAAGAGTAATGCCCAGTTGCATTTAAATGGCAGACAGCAGTGTGGGGGAGAAGAAGAGGATGCTGGGAAAATGAGATAAAGTACTTACTTGCCTCACTTGAGAGCAGATTCTACAGGCCTCATCTCACTCATCTCTACAGGCCTCATATCACTTAACTGCTTTATGAATTGGTTGATTTTATAGCCTGTTTTCTCACCAGGAAATGTACACAAAGCATTCAGCCACTCAGCTGAGAACTTCGAAAGCACCTGAACAGGAATCCCAAACATCCCTGAACATCCATCTGAAACAACAAGCAGCATGAAGCCAACAAACAGCCATGGATTGATTTTCTTTACTGCTCCCCCAATACCATAGCACTATTTAAAAAGAAAGTTAGCCATTAAATAAAGTAAGACTTGAGACGGCAATGAAATGAGTCTGACAATTCTCTGGATTAGGGATATAAGAGTAGAGTTAGGTGCTGTGCAATTAATTCATGTGGGTACCACCTTAGAGGGCCATCTTGAAGAAACAGCCAGCACTCTCTAGGCTTAAGGGTTTGTGGGACTGAGCTTGTGTTTATTTTAAAAATATATATTACATGAATCTGGTGCTAATATCCCAAATCTAACTTTGCCACAATGTGACCTGAAGCAATTGGATGTGGTAGTGATTTGATACTAGTTGAAAGGCAACAGAAGGATAGTCTACTCCTCATATAAAGCATGTCTCTACCACTGTGCATGTTCTTACACTTTTACTGGCCACCTTCTATAACTGTGAAGAAGATGACAAGCATGATTGACTGAAACGCAATAGTCTTTTAAGACTTCTTTGCTCTATGGGAGAGGGGTAAATAGGCAACACTACAGTGCCTTTATTTTGACTATCTAATTTTTAACTCATCAGGCAGAAAGTGTGCAGAAAGGTTTTGCTTGGGTTCAAAATCAGTTGCAGGAAAGTAAAATTCTATTGGCTTAGGACTATCATCCATTTTAATGAATTTAATGATCAGATTTTGATACTGTAGGCCTCAAACCATATATTTTGAGCAGTGGTATTGTAGCAAAACAAGAAAATAAGTGAAATGCAATTGTATTATAGTCAATGACCAAATGGTTTTACTTCCTACTTTACATTATTAAATTTCACAGATCAAATAATTCACTCATAAACACTGAAATCATAGATCAAATATTGTTTAATGTAACCCAGGGAATTTGCATTACTGTACAGAGTTTCAGCTTCAACTTCTATCCAGTAAACAGTCCATAGCAAGTCAAGCAAATGCTCTATCACTTTCTTGTAGTTAACCTACAAAATTGTAGCTTCTCTTGGGGTCGTTTCTTTCTAAAGCCACCAAAACAATAAAAAAATAAAAAAATCAAGATTTGGCAGAGGCTGAATGTTACGTTATCAACTTATTCTCTTATCTGTTTTATTTCATAAATATACAGGAGAAAGAATCCCCCATTTCAGCACTGTTTAGTTCAGGTCTCTTTCCTTAATTTTCTATCTTTACTTTTTCCAGATGCTTTGAATAGTCCATCCATGCACATATGTCTCCAATCTGATTATTTTCTTTCAGCATGGTTGCTTTTACAATAGATATATTCCTATTTGGCAAGTTGATTCTGATATTGTATTTGTTATTGTTGTGTGTCTTCAAGTTATTTCCAACTTATGGTGACCCCAACTTATGGTGAGTTTTCAGGGGCTGAAGTTGTATGATGCATCCAAGATCAACCAGTGGGTTTGCATGGCTGACCTGGAAATTAAATCCTGGTCTCCACAGTCATAGTCCAATGCTCAAATCACTACATCAAACCTGATTTATTATTCTCAAAATAAATCTTCAAATATTTCAATACATAGAGGGAATAAAAATTGAAAGCAAAATAAAGGATTATGCATGGTAGGAAACTATAGCCTTTCCTAGGAACCCCAAGATTGGGTTCGTGTTTTTATTTTGGGGGGGGGGCAGCTCAGCATTGGCAGGCAGTTTGTTGGTTTTGTCTACTTACCTATACTTGCAGGGGAAGAGCAAATTGCTTCTCACTATTATCATTCAATCCTCCTTAAATATGAAGATTTAGAAGCATAGTGTATACTTAGAAGTGTCCTCCATGTGAAGCTTACTCTCAAGTAATGACAATAGCTGTCTTGACAATTTCTTTGTGATTGATAATTTAATACTTTAATATACTTGTGATCAATAATTCCTGAGGAAGCTCAACAAAATAGGACTCTTGATGGTTCAGTTTTGCCAGATCATGGAGGGGGAATTTCAGTTTCCCTAGCCTAGTCTTGGGGGAGGCAATTCAAGCCCCCCCCAACTCTTGTTCTGGGGTCCAACACTCAAACCACTACACCACTCAGGGTCTCCACTGTTTGTTTTCGCCTAGTTCTCAAGTCTGTCAAGGCCATTTTGAATTCTGATCCTCTCCTCTGAGGAGCCTCCCCTAATTTGATGCTGCTTCCCAATTTGATAAGTATGCTTTCTATTCCACATCTAATTCAGGCTCAAGACAGAGTCTTGAGGCACCACACTATTCACTTCTTTCAGAATGAACAACAACTACTGGGTCACACTTTCTGGGTTCAATCAGTCAACCAATTACGAATTTATCTAATGGTAGCATTTTCACTGTTCACCAGCTTATCAAAACCTAACTGAAATCAAGATATGCTACATCCATAGCAGTCCCCTGATCTACCAAACTTGTAACTTTATCAAAAATTAATGTGATCAATTTAACATGATTTGTTTTTGAGAAAACCATGTTAGCTGTTAGTAATCATTACATTACTTTCTAAATGTGCGCAAAACTGACAGTTTAATTACCTTTTTATCCTTTCTGGTATCAATGCCCACTTGAAAAGTTGACATTTAGATTAAGGTTCTTGCATAACAAAAATCAGTATTTGTTTGTTTCATTACAGTATAAATTTATTATGTTTGCCTATGAAGGACAATCTCCATGGTGTCCACAACAAAACCAGCTAAAAATTTGGAGAAATCATTTCCAGGGACATACAATTATTTACAGTATTGACTCCGGGGCCCAATAAGATATATCAGAGTGTAGATTCTACAGCAAAGTCATAAGTAGACAAAAGAAAAAGACAAGAAGTGAAAAAATAATAAAATGTATTAAAGATCCATATTGTTTAAAGTTCTTTATATTAAGAATATACCTGCATAAGTCTTGATAAATAGCTTTTTTGTACTGTTTCTTAAAAAAAAAGTTGCAAAGTTTGTGAAGTATAGGGCAGGAACTGGGAAGCTATGACAAATGAGAATCAGCTTAAGAGTTTTGTTTTGTTCCCTGTTCAGTTGGCAGTACGGAAAGTTTAACAGACCGTAGCAGATGATGGGATAGAGAGTGAAAAGACAGCCAATGCCCATACATGTGCTGAATGTTATTATTTTCTCAAGTCTCACAGACTCCACAAAACTCTTCCAGTGTTTCTGTTCCTGGGAAAAAGAACTAGTAAAGAGCACTGGATACTGGAACAATCCTGTCATTTGTTACTTCACTATCCCTGATCCATACTACTTATACTGGAAAGTCCTGAAAAAACCATTTAATTGGATTAGAAGAGAGAGCTGTCCTTCCAGATACTACAGTTTTCCTCTCCTTTCCCTCTGTCTCTTCTCTGCTGTTTTTCTTTTATGAAGAGCTTGAGCAGAACTGTTATCTATTTTTGGAGACACACTGTCTGTGTCTCTGGGTGCCTATGAATACATGTTGCTAATGAAACTTTGATTCAGATTTGCAAGACTTCAGCAAAGCCTCATTTGGATTCAAGCAACTCCCAATTTTTCTGAATTAAAGCAATCCATCTTGGAGAATCAGAAGCTCTTCATAGATTGTTACCGTAGTAAAGGAGGAGGAGTTGAAATGCCACCCCAAATTCCTGTTCCATCCACATTTGTGCAAATGATGCCTTTGCTATGTATCAGTGTTGCTCACGCATCAGATGGAAGAGATGAAGTAATTAAATATCTATAGACTCGTTGTAAAGATGCATAGTGTTTCATTCCATTACTTCCACTTGAAGTTTCTAAACATGCCTACAATGTTCCTGTTCCTTACTCAGTGTTCCTACTACTTACTCAGACACCACAGGTTTACATTATAAGAGATGTATTTGGATTGTAGAAGCATGGTGGAGCCCAAGGCCCTGACGTGATCCTGTGGATTTTATTACAATGTGAACTAATAGTAATAATTATCTTTTAACCACAGTGAAACAGCCATCTGACAATTCTAGAAATATGGTTCATTAGGAGCTACACAAATTTGATTGTTCTAAATGACATAATTTGCCATTTAAAAAAAATTGTTTGCACAGAGTTTCCAAATGTTTAACAAAAAAATTATTTGCTTGAACTTGATGTTCCCTCAGGGGAAAATGGCTAAAGCCACATCATATGATTCCAAGGATTCTTCTTGTTTGTCTGTTTGCTGGTTTAAACTGTCTAGGATGACTAATCAAAGAAGCACTGCACAGTACATCGGGAGTGAACTAAAACACTTTGCCATTTTGAATGGAGATCTAATGGGACAGCCCATGTATTTTAGACAAAGCTGTAAAAGGAAAGAGTGTGTCCTGACAGGTAAGCTTCCAACTATTTATGGAAATGTGTTTTCAGAGTTGTGAATAAATTATTTCTAATAAATCAAACTACTGAAATATTCTACTTCTTGATCCCATCATGTACAAGAGAGATTTGGTAGACTTCAGGCTTGCAGGTTCTAATTTGTTCTTTATCAGTCTGAAATCTACCAGAGCGGAGAAAGTTTCTATTAAAAAAACAAACAATTATAGTTACCAAACCATCATATTGGTTATAGTTAGAATCATACAATCATAGAATCATAGAGTTAGAAAAGACAACAAGGGCCATCGAGTCCAGCCCCCTGCCATGAAAGAACACACTATCAAAACATTCCTGACAAAAACCTCTAAAAAAAGAGACTTCACCAAACTCCCAGACAGTGCATTCCAAGTTCTTCCTGATGTTTAGATGGAATCTGTTTTCATGAAGTTTGAAGCCTTCATGTCCTAGTCTCTGGAGCAGCAGAAAATAGGCTTGCTCCATCCTCCATATAATGTCCCTTCAAATATTTAAGCATAGCTATCATGTCATCTCTTAACCTTCTCTTCTCCAGGCTAAGCATACCCAGCTCCCTAAGCCTTCCTCATATGGTATGGTGTCCAGGCCTTCTACCTCCCCCCCCCCCGCCCCCGGACACATTGCAGTTTGTCAATATCCTTCATGAGCTTTGGTGTCCAGAACAGGACACCGTATTCCAAGTGGGGGCTAACCAAAGCGGAATAGAGTGATACTATCACTTCCTTTGGCCTAGACACTATACTCCTATTGATGCAGCCCAAAATCACATTGGCTTTTTTAGCTGCTGCATCACACTGCTTATTCACGTTCAGTTTGTGGTCTACTAAGACTCCTAGATCCTTTGCACATGTACTGTGGTCAAATTATCATTTATAAGTTATAATTTTTAAGATATTCTTTATTTAATTTAATATATAATTTATAACTTAAAAGTTATAATTTTTATAAAGTAATTGCTTACTTCCACATTTCTCAGATTTGTTATAGCTTTTGAAAGAGAGTTATTTAAAACTTGTGGTTTTTACCAGATTTTCCTCTTCATCATCAGCTTTCTACCCATGACAGAACACAAGATAGCACAAGGGACTCCACAAACCAACATGAATCGTGGTGTTCCTTTTTCACCATTTAGTGAGTTCATAACCAAGTTATTATAAAAGTATAATAAAAGTAATATAAGCGTACTGTAAAAGTACTATGTTATTATAAAAGTAATACAAAAGTATTGTAAAAGTAACTAAAATGCTACAGCTGCATCACAAAAGGAATGATTTTATCCCTTTTAGACGGCACTCTCAATCTGACTTTATTATGCTTTAGTTACTGCAAACGTAACTATTTACTATCAGCTGGTTATTTTAAGTGGCTGCATCTAAGCTCTGGGATCCAGCAGATGGAAGCAGATGGAAAAGACACACACTGAGAAATTAAAGAATTCTGAATCAGGAATTTCTTCTGAGTGTCAGACACAAACTAAATCCACAGTTCTTTCACACAAAAATCATTGGCATTTCACCACACCCAAAATCTCATTATTTCAGCAGTTCAGTCTAGGACAGGGAGATAATTTTAATATTGCCATCTTTTAAAAAAGAAAATCTTTCCACTTCAAATTACCCAAAGGTATGCCAGTAGATCCTGATTAGAGTTGGCACTTCAGGATTCTCTCAGATCCTGAGGTTTCCAAAACCTGAGAGCTAGGGGTGGCATCTGGTGATATCATTAACGACCAACTATATATGCTCACAGCTTGTCATTCAAACACATACACAGAGGTGGGGGGGAGAGAGAGAGAGGGAGAGAGAGAATGAATACTTTACTGTTTGAAAATTAAGGCCCTTTCCGCATGAGGCTAGTGAATCGCTTCATGCCGTTTCTTACCGGATCTTCTGGGCTCGAAACAAGGCGGACTTTCCCTTATTTCCTTCTGCGCAGCTACTCCATATGTTCCACTCCGATTTGGAGCAGTGCAAGTTCATAGATCCACACTACCTCCACCATGGCCACTTCCGCTACTCTCCTTACCCTGCCCCTGTTGGCTGTGATTGGCCCTTTTGCTTTTCTTGCATGTTTCGGTACATCATTACGTACGTGTGTATGTGCGTACGTGCGAAAGTCCATACTGCCCCCCTGGCCCCTCCCATGACCCGTCCTTCCTGGGAAGCTTCTGGAAAGAGATCAATTTTTGGTACTAGCGAGGTGTGCTCTGTTGATCTGATTGAGCTTGCTAGTTCTTCGATCCTCTTACTTGCACCTCAGTTGTCTTGTCCAGCTTTTGGGATGGAACAAGACGGGTTAAGAAACGTTGCCACAGTCCCGGGTCTGTTTCTGATGGTACGGGGACTTGCAATGGCATCAATGCAATGCCAGTGGAACCGTGACCGAGCTAGGAGGTACAGGCTCCAACAGGTGGGTGGATACCCATGAGGAGCCAGTGCCCTCAGTGAGGCTTCTTTTGCTGCTTCATGAGATTGCAGAGATTATTTCAGCCTGTATGCAGCCCTGGTAGGAGGCTCCTCAGAAAGTGTGCCACAGCCAAGAAGATGGTGGGTTTGGGAGAGGATGCGCAGCACGTGGTGGACCAAGGAGGTCCTGGCTACATGGGACAATGACCAGTGGCTCTATCACTTCAGGATGACAAAGGCCACCCGGTTTGAGATAGCAGACCATCTGTGTCCGCACCTGGAGCAAAGGAACACCGAGATGCACGAACCCATACCTGTGGAGGAGAGAGTGGCCATTGCCGATTGGTGGCTGACAATCTCCCTAATCTACAGAAAAACTGCAAATACTTTTGGGTTGGGGATCTCTACAGTTGCAGAGATAGCCATCAAGGTCTGCCTTGCAATAGAACACGTCCTCCTGTCCTCGACCGTTTGCCTAGGAGACTATCGGAGGGTGAGTATGTGTTCTGCACAGCATTGCTGCTGTACACAATCCACATTGGCATGTGAAAAATAATGTTTGGTCAACATATGTTGATGGCCACACTCAATCCTCCTTCACCTTTCCCCTCCTCCCAAGACAGCCACCCAGAAGGCTCCAGAATCTTCTGGCACGCCCATGGGTCCACATGCCTGTCTACATGGGGAACATGGAACACACGGCACTTCCCTAATACACGCTCACACCCACCATCCACCTCGAACTCCTTCCCCATATTTCTAATGGGCAAAAACAAACACCCTCCAGAATGTTCAGCCACGCCCTAGGGTCGCCATGTACATCTACAAGGAGAACATTGGACACACAGTACTTCCCTTCTCCACTCTCATACCCTTAAAGCCTTTCACTATACTTCCCAGGGCCCAGACAGCCACCCTCTGGAATGTTCAGCCCCCCCCCCCGGTTCACCATGCCCAGCAGCTAGGGAAACATGGAACAGGCTGAAATCATCTTCTCCACAATCCCATGAAGCAGAAAAAGAACATACAGTACTTTCTCACTGCACTCTCACACCCACCATCCATCTCTAACTATGTCCCTACACTTCCCAGGGACCAGAAAGACACCCTCCAGAATGTTCAGCCCCCCCCCCAGGGTCACCATGCCCAGCTACATGGGGGACATGGGACACACAGGACCTCCCCACTGCACTCTCATACCCACCATCCACCTCAAACTACCTCACTACACTTCCCAGGGCCAAAACAAACACACTCTGGAATGTTCTGCCACACCCTATGGTCACCATGCTCAGCTGCGAGGGGGACGTGGGACACACACAGGACTTCCCCACTGCACTCTCACACCCACCATCCACCTCAAACTACCTCTCTACACTTCCCTGGGTCCAGACAGCAACCCTCCTGATTGTTCAGGGCCCCCCCTAGGGTCACCATGCCCAGCTGCAAGGGGAACATGGGACATGCAGTACTTCCTCACTGCACTCCCACACCCACCATCCACCTCAAACTACCATACTAGACTTCCCAAGGCCAAAACAAACAACCTTCAAGATTGTTCAGCCACACACTAAGGTCACCATTCCCAGCTGCGAGGGGAACATGGGACATGCAGTACTTCCTCATTGCACTTTCACATCCACCATCCACCTCAAACCCCTGCACTACACTTCCCAAGGCCAAAACAAACACCCTCCAGAATTTTCAGCCATGCACTAGGGTCACCATGCCCAGCTGTGAGGGGAACATGGGACATGCAGTACTTCCTCACTGCGGTCTCACACCCACCATCCACCTCTAACTTCTTCACCACACTTCAAAAAGGTCAAAACAAACACCCTCCAGAATGTTCAGCCACGCCCAAGGGTCTCCATGCCCAGCTGCAAGGGGGACATGGGACATGGGAACATATACAACATGGGTTGTATATGTTATATACATTTAAAAATTAACTTTTTCCCTTTTCACCTCCCACCTTCAGATCATGGATGGCTTCCTTCAAATGGGATTCCCTCAGTGCATCGGGGCAGTCAATGGTACTCATATTCCTGTTTAGCCACCAAAGGGAAGAGGAGAGGAGTTCATAAACCGGAAAAGCTCCTTCTCCATCCTGCTGCAGGGCACTGTGGATCATTCCAGATGTTTTATTGACATTGTGTTGGGTTTTATGGGAAGAATACATATTGCCTTTGTTTTCCAGCACTCATCCCTGTGGCAGGCCATGAAGGCAGGAAGGTTTGTGTCCGAAAACCCAACCATCACCATTGATGGGGTTCAGATTGGACCAATTATCCTGGGTGATGCTGCATACCCCCTTTCCCGGTGGCTGATGAAGCTGTACGCAGGACACCTAGACGCAAGGAAGCTTGCGTACAACAAGGTTTTTAACCATTGCAGAAACGTGGTGGGACGGGCATTTGGAAGGCTCAAAGCGAGATGGGGCTGCCTTTCTGCACCATTGACTGTCTCCGAGCAGAACTTTCTACCCGTGGTGTCCACTTGTGTAGTTCTACACAACATTTGTGAGACAAAGGGTCATATCCTCCACCTGCACTTTACCCCACCCCCACTGGTACGTCTTCCCCATCAAGCAGAAGATATCCATCCCTATGCCTCTGGAAAGAGGCTCCGGGAGGGGGAAAGGGTTAGGACCACGATAGCAAGCCTCATCGATTCCTGAAGTGTGTAAGGCCAGTACTGGGGTCCTCAATCGTGTAACCCCACCACGGAAAGGTGTTTTCCATAATTTTGCTGATTTCTTTACTTTTAATTAATAGATAAAGATCTCTTCATTTCCCTCCCCACACCTTACCAAAAATCCACTGAACTATTTAAAGTTAGACCATCCAGGAACACCTTCCCCTTTCAGAATGCTCCTTTTTGGCTTTTTGTATTTGATAAGTATGGTCCAGCCATTTGACTTTTTACTATTACTGATTTCTGTCAATTAAAATTATTTTCATATGAATTACAACAGCTGGTTTCTTTTTTCATTTACATTAAGCTAATAAGAGTTAAAAAATGAACCTGTGTCACTGCTCTGAGCTTCCACATGTAAACTTGACTTTTATCAGTATTGTACTTTCCCAGATTAAAACTTGCATGCATACTGTATGCGCAAAACAAAAGAAAGATCACCAACCTTTTAATATTAAGAATAGATTAACTTTCTAAAATGTCCAGAAACAGGTTGCAGGAATGTCCTCAGATCATATGCTATACAATATAACAGTTAGATTGGGAAACATCAAAGACATGTGTTTCCTTTTCGTCATGTCACCCGGAGTCGGAATGAAGTCGTAGCACATTGGATAAATTTGAAATTAATGGTGAGATTAGCACTCCATCTTCTAAGAAACACAAGTTACTTTATTATTCCGTTGTCTGGAATAATGCGGCCATTTCCAGCAATCCTTCCTGCAGTCATACAACTCACTTTTCTGTATGTCGCAGATTACAGCTGCAGGTGGTTTGCTTTAAGGCATTTCTAGGCCTTCAATGTACTGCTTAGAAAAAGGAACCCTGAGAATATATATATATAAAAACAATTTCTATCTTAAAAGAAATATGCTAACTGCAAAAGGCATTGAGTAGAACAATGCCTCATGGGCTATAACGCTGCAATGCTTTCTTTGGGCAGAAAACCTTTCCACTTTGATGTTCTGGATGGGAGCACGAAGAGGTACTTTCCAGCGCAAGGCTCTGACTTGTCTCCCTTCCTGATGGATCGATGCTCTTGGTGGCATCCTTCCTATTAGCGCTTCTTCCACTTGAAGGACCCACCTCCAATGATGATACCAACGTGGTCATAGCTGTGGCACAGATTCTGAGGAGGGAAATTATCTCTCTGTGTTTTTCAGCACCAGATTCGATATCCAGATGGTAAAGCCATACCATTTCCTTCAAGGCCTCATTTCCCTCTCTCAAAACTGCTACAAGTTCATTGTGATGGTGTTCCATTGTGCTGATAAGGACCTCAAAGTCCCTTGCACGCTGCGCTCTTTAAGTTCCTGCTGTTCCTTTATGAATTCCATTGTCACTATTGCAGTGATCATGGTATCATTTCTCCTGCTGCTTCGGTCCCGGGAATGAGCCAATCTAAGCCTGAACCTCGGTGACATCCCAGCCGTGGAAGCGGTGCTTACGCTGCTTACGGATTCTATGGAAGGTTCTTCTAGGGAGATGAAAATCATAGAAAATGTGAAATCATGAAAGGTATATGCTGTACTGGCAGATGCTTCCACTCGCCAGATAGCGTCCATTCCCCATAAAAAACCTTACAGCACTGTTAACTCTCAATATTACAAGAGAAGCACAGAAAATCAAGAAGACATCAATACTGGAATTACGTTAGTGCATGTCTAGCATGTACATAGTGCACAACTCATTTCTATGGCTTTCCTGTAGATCTTCTTGATAACACCATTCCCCTCAAACATCCAACAAGTCCTTTACTTCCAAAGGTCTCCATGCCACGCCCCTCCCTTTACACTTCACTTTTCTAAGATCAGAATCCCACTTGCCAGGGTTGGTAATGTTACAGGTAGAAGTTTGCTGGTTCTCCATTTCTTCTCTATTCTCCCTGTTTTCAGTAACAAACCTTTCTTCGAAAGTTCTCCGCTGCTCTCTTGCAAAATGGCTGCTGTCACTAAGGCACTGCACAGTTTCCTGCCTGTGAACATGCGTGCCTGCGCAGTGGAGCCGAACTGCAAAATGTCTCTCTGAGGACCCCTACAGGACAGTGGGGGAATCAGTCAAGGTTTGTGGGTTTTAGGAGTGGAGAGCTGTGGGTATGTGTTTGGAAAGGTTAGTGGTTTTTTAGTGTTTTTTCTTATCCCATTGCCTGACTTCTCCTGGTCTTCCCCCAAATCTGCTTTCCTTCGCTGTTCCCCTCCCTTCTCTACCCTTCTGTTATTCGTTTTCTCATTTACTCTTACCCTTTTCATCCTTTCCTGTGTGAGGTGTGGTGTTCCTTTGTGGGTCAGATAGAGATAAAGAAAGAGAGAGAGTGGGGGAGAGAGAAGAGTGAGAGAGAGAGAGAGAAAGTGAGAAGAGAGTGAGAGAAGAGAGAGAGAGAGAAATATTGTTATTTATAGAAGTTGTGTGTGTGTGTTGTTTTGACTGGTGATGGAGCGAGAGGGTGCCGTGTGGGGTGTGGCGAGATCAGGGAGCTCCTCGGACTAGTCAGGGCTAGCAGTGGGCTCCAGATCTTGATAAGAAGTACCAATACTCCTAACAAGGAGTACTACTCAAGCATAGCTCGGCGTCTGTCCCAGAAGGGCTACATGAGGACAGTTGGCCAAGTGAACTCCAAGTTCAAGGTGATAAAGGCTGAATTCTATGATGCCTTGGAGAAATTCGACGGTCATTCCCCCCCCCCCCCCAGTGCAGCCAAACCCACATTCTATTCCACAGTGCTGAGGTTGTGGAAGGCAGTGGGGCACCCATCATGGCAGGACAGGCGCAGAGCACGTGAGTAACTGCTTCCACCCTCCCTCATAAGAACAATTTTATGAGAAAAGTTGATTTTATGCTTTCCAACAATGCGGGCTGGTCCTTTCTTGTGCAATCTGCACCTGCACAAACATCTACATGTGTTATCCTGACAGGTGGAAGACGACGTGAGAGAGGCTCCCATGGTGCGGAGGAGGGAGGCACCGCATGGGAGAGGGAAGGTAGGAGAACTTCAATTGTACCTTCATCAGTCAGATTGTGTGTTAAGGAATACTTGTGCTGACTTTTTTATTTCACTTTAGTTGGGCGAACTTCTGACAATTGCCGCATAGCATTTTGGATGCGTGCCTGTTTACCATGCTATATCATTGGTAGTACGGTGGTGTCTTTTTCCCCTTCCTGCTACAGCGGAGGAGAGCATAGTAATTGGGGACATAACCTCCGCAACTGAATGAGAAGAAGACATGCCAGGGCCTAGCGGTGCGCAAGGTAACCATTTTTTTATTTTGTGCAGGAAAGGACTATGGACATTACTTTTTAAAAAATTATTTGCAAGCATTATGGTGGGCATGAACTTTACAGCTTTACCATCCTTTTCTCAAAGCTACTGCAGAAGGAGAAGACACATCCTCACCCTCTTCCTTGGCCTCCAGCCCAGGGAGGCTTGTCATCAACCTGGCGGAGGGAGAATCAAGGAATGTGGGAGGTGAGCATATTTTCCGGTTGGAATCGCACTGTGTGTGAATTGAAACCCAGCCTCAAACACATCAAGAACATTTCTTTTAAATGCTGATTTTATTTGTTCTACAGCAGAGGTCATAATCCAGGCACCAGGGGAAGGGGCAACTGCAGAAGAGATTCCAGGACCAGCCACATCCGGCAAGTGTTTCTGCATTGGAGCCTTATTAATCTTTTGATTGCTCTGATACATGTGGCACTACCCTCAACTTTTCAACGGCAACATGTGTACACTGTAAGTAACTGGGTTGTTCTTTAAACCTTTGCCGTAGATCCTGCACCACGGAGGCGCAAGATGACTCGGGTGGAGGCCATCCTGGACTGTCTGCAACAGATAGTGGACAATACCACAAGCCTCTGTAAGTGCATGCCTCCTGTGACAATTCAGTTGGCGACCCTGCCTGTGTCTCCTACTCTTAAGATTTTTATGCCCTACACGGCTAACCTATACCGTATCTTTTTTTCTCCCCACAGATGATACCCTGCAGCAGCCACTTTTTGCATTGACAACGGCCTGGCGGCTGTCTATCTCACAGGGTTATGAAAACATATCCAGGGAGATCAGAGAGCTGAAGGCTGTTGTGAGGGAGAGGACGGAAGATATATAATTCTTGTACATTGTAAATAGTTCCCCTTCCTTTCCCGACCCACCTAGAACTTGTTTCCCTTCCCCCCTCCAAAAAAACCACCCCCCCCACATGCATGTTGCAAAAGTTTGGTTTATTTTTCTATAAAGTTTTTCAAACAAAATTTAAAATCTTTTCCTCCTGCACATACTTCATTTCCCAGGCTCCAAAGTGTCTGCGCGATGTGCCCTCTGTGAGAGTTCTGTACTTCAGAGTGCTTTGAAGGTAGTGGTGGTGCGTAGGTTGTTTCAGGAATGAACAACCGAAGTACTACATATCCCATCGTCTCCATGAAGGTGTTACTGGAGAGCATGGGGATTGGCGGAACACACCTGAGTTTCTTTGCTTTGTCCCTTTTGAAAAGCGGTGATGGAGTTTGAGGTGTATCTTGGGTGTGAAAGTGCCATGAGGAAGTACTGCACGTTCCATGTTCTCCTCGCAGCTGGGCATGGTGACCCTAGGGCGTGGCTGAAGACGATGGAGGGAGGCTGTCTTGGGCCCGGGAAGTGCAGTGAAGGGGTTTGAGGTGGATGGTGGGTGTGAGAGTGCAGTGAGGAAGTATTGCATGTCCCATGTTCCCCTTGCAGCAGGGCACGGTGACTCTGGGGGGGGCTGAACATTCTGGAGGGAGGCTGTTTGGGTCCTGGGAAGTGTAGTGAAGTGCTTTGAGGTGGATGGTGGGCGTGAGAGTGCAGTAAGTAGTGCATGCCCCATGTTCCCCTTGCAGCTGGGCATGGTGACCCTAGAGGAGGGCTGAACATTCCAGAGGGTGGCTGTCTGGGCCCTGGGAAGTGTAGTGAGGTAGTATTAGGTGAATGGTGGGTACAATAGCACAGTGAGGAAGTAGTGCATGTCCCATGTTCCCCTTATAGCTGGGCATGGTGACCCTAGGGCGTGGCAGAACATGCTGGATGGTGTTTCTTTTGTCCCTTTTGAAGTGTGGTGAAGGAGTTTGAGGTGGATGGTGGGTGTGAGAGTGCAGTGGGGAAGTACTGTATGTCCCATTTTTCCCTTGCAGCTGGGCATGGTAACCCTAGGGCATGGCAGAACATGCTGGAGGGTGGCTGCCCAGGCCCAGGGAAGTGTTGGGAAGGAGTTAGAGGTGGATGTTGGGCATGAGAGTGTAGTAGGGAAGTACTACATGTCCCATGTTCCTGGCAGAGGTTCTTTTTAAGGGCGTTTTTAGGGGCAAATAGTTTATGTGGGTGGTTTTTTGTGATGTCGGGGAAGGAGAGGAATTATAAGGAGTGGCAAGGGGTGTGTGCTAGAGAAAGTATTGCAGGTCCCATGCTGCATGCAAGGCTGCATGTGGAGGCCATTTTCAAAAGAAATTGAGAAGTATATATGGAGGAGAATTCAGATGAGGGGAAAATGGTTAGTGGTAAGTATTTTGAAAAGAGAAAGGAAAGAGCATGCAGCACTGCCTCCGTATGAAAAGTCCAGCAACCATTATCCCCACCCTCCATGACTACTTCCAATACCATGGGCACTTAGAACACTGAACATTTAACCTGAGCACTATAAAAATTATAGAAATTGAAAACTGCTCTACATATCTGCAGCCTTTTTCTTGCTGTTACTGTATATATGCAGAATTTCGAGGATGGAAAAATGGCGGCTTCCTGTCACTTGTTGGGCAGGACCAACCACAGAAGCTGACCACGCCCACAGCCCACCCTCCGCTGACCACCACTTCGCATTGGTGCGAATGTATGTATCTGCACCACTGCGAAAGTACGAAATGGCGTGATCTGGAAAATTGGAAAACCGGTTTCTTCCGTTTTTCAAATAGCATGCTCCACCATTTGGGGGCACATTTAGTCATAATTACATGCAGAATTAAGGTAAATAAACCAAACCTAGTCCGCTCCAACATGCAGAAGACCTCCATTACAAGACGCATTGGCCCATCTTAATTTCCGCATGCAGAAAGGGCCTACGACAGAAATCTTAGCTAAGGACTCTGTTCCCATATAGAGGTGAAATGAAGGGATTTTAGTCCTTGAATTTAGCCTATTCACTTCTGGCTAGGTGAATGGACAATAGAGTAGAGAGTGCAGAAATGACTGGGAGGGAAGAAGGACACAATTAATTTAATACAATATGGCCATTTCCGCACTAGACTGTTATAGTGCTATTATTCCACTTGCAACATTCTTTGGGGCCCCTCCCTAAACTGCAAACCTCAGGATTCCATAGGATGTTGCAAGTGGAATAATAGTGCTATAACAGTCTAGTGCGGAAATGGCCTATATCACCTGAAGAGGCTTTTTAAGTTGCAGCAACAAATCAATTAAGCCTTGGAAAACGTTTGCTGCTCTATTTGCTGAGCTGGAGACTTATACTCTTTTCCTCTTGCCTGGGGCAGAGACTACCAAGGTTTGCATCCTCATCTCCTGGCCAGAGGTGACCCATGAAAACTAGAGACTATAGGCCAGGCCCTGAGAAATGGCACCTTAATCCTAATATAACTTTTGCCCACCAGTGTTCAACAACAGAGACATGCCATATTGCAATCATTTCATTCCACTTTGGGGTGGGGGGATCTGCTCCAGCATTATAAATACTGAAGCTGAACCTGCTTCCTCTATGCTTTACTTCCTGGAAGTGACTTTTTTTCCCTTCCCATTTTCTGACTTCCAGTGAGCAGGGGATTACTTGTAGGAACAGAATGGAAAGAGTTAATGTATAGATTTGGTTTCAGTAGTATGCTTTTACTACATTTTAAAATGTTATCTAAGCCACCATATGACTGGTATTAACGAGAGCAGTATAAACCCTCAACAAAAGAATAAATTAATCATGGAAGGAAGAGCACCCTTCTTCTTAACACTTTTTAAAGCTTCTAAGGCCATTTCCACATGGGGTTTTTAAAATGGTGCAGAGTGTTTCTTGAGGTTTTTCAAAAGCACGGAGTAAGCCAGTGCGAGCCCGCTCCCTTATGCAGATTCGCAGGCTCACATTGGTGCGAGCCTGCAATCTGCCAGGGGTGGGCTTTAGGCTGGCAAGCTTCAGCCAGCTTCAGCAAGCTTCAGCCTCGACCAATCGGAAGCCGCCATTTTCGTCCCTGGAGCAGTGCGGAGCAGCGGCCACCCACTGCTCTGGAGCAGCATGGACCGGACCGGGGAGCCCGAAAGCCCGATGAGTAGCGTCCTGGGGCGATTCCCTCGCCCCATGTGGAAATGGCCTAAAATGCACTCTCACACCATGCCTGATATGTGAATGGAGGAGACCTCAATAAAGATGCATGTGTAGATGCTCAAGCTATTATAATAATGACTGTCTTTTTTCAAAAAAAATCCCCTCAAAAAGATAGTACATTATGATGTATCATCATCCAGGTATGGGGTGGAAGAGATTCTGGAGAATTACTGGTTAACAGTAGCAGCAAGGAACCAAGGGAAGTATCATTTTCTCCCAGCTACCCTGAAAAAGGCAAAGTAGTTCATTTTGTCACTGCTGAGCACTCTCTTCCAAAAGACAGGCTAGATTTTTTTTTCTGTTGTATGATCAGACCATCCTTTGGCTTTACGAGGTCTAAAAGGTAAAACTGAGGGAAAACTAAAAATAAGAACGTTAGTTTTTAAAAAAAGGCCATTGTGTTTAGTTCACCGCTGTTGAACTAAAACGGCTATATAGTTCCAACTTTATGTTAAGTTCCCTTTTAAAATTAACATAAATGCCTGCTCTAAAAGCCTTGCCAGAATGAGGCTGAAAAATGTCATCTATGACTTTACTTCCCTCACTCAGCCTTTTGTCCCTGTTTTATCCTTGGGAACGAAGGAAACATGAATTTTTGGAAAATCTATTTCTTATCCACCACCCGCACGAGCACCTTCTGCTTTGCCTTTCTCCTCCCCTTATAATCTTATCTCCTCACCCTCCTTCTTTCTCCTTACGCTCCACCTTACTGATTCCCATGTGTACCAAACAAAAGTTCCATGGTTGAGAGTTTGAAAATTCAGTTTCCTGGGAGAGATGAGGGTCCTCTGTGTGCTCTCCAATGTAGAACACAGTAGGACTATCTGCATGTGGGGAAAAAAAGACCAGCCTTTTCCAGACTGCCTTTTCTAAGTGTTGGTTTAAAACTGTTTAACCTTGGAGTGAATAAACTATCCATAATCTAATTATGAATTAAGCAAAAGTTCCTATTAGTATTTGCATTTTGTAAACCACTCAAAAGTGAAATTAATAATTAGATGTACTTGACTGTATGGTCATTTCTGTACTACACTGTTATAATGCTGTTATTCCACTTTCAACATCCTGTGGAATTTTGGGGTTTGCAGAGAGCCCTTTGGCCACAGTAAACTACAAACCCCAGAATTACAGAGGATATTGAAAGTGGAATAATAGCACTATTAACAGTGTAGTGTGGAAATGACATATCCCTTATTAACTCACTCTATAGTACAGTCAGCCCTCCACTTTTGTGGAAGTTAGAGGCACAGGACCGTCACAAAAAGTGGAAAACCACAAATATCTTAAGCCCTCCACCACCATAAATGTGACAGACTTCTTTCCTGCCAATAGCTGTGGTCCATCACTCCATTTCTGACTTTGCCACCATGATGCCTCAGCTAGATTTTCAAGCCCCTCACAGCCGATCCACTTCTTTGCACCACTCTTTCTGCTGTCCTTCTTCCTCTCTGTCTCCTGTCCTGCCAACAGTGCCATCCTATCACTCCCTTTCCCACCATACCAACATGATACCTCAATCCACCATTACTCCCTCTCCTGTCCTGTCCTGTCCTGCCAAGAGGGCCATCCTGTCAAAGGATAGGAAAAAGAGATAGTGCTATTATTCCACTTTCAACATCCTATGGAATCCTGGGGTTTGCAGTTTGGGCAGAGTGCTCTTTGGCCTCAGTAAACTACAAACCCCAGAATTCCACAGGATGTTGAAAATGGAATAATAGCACTATAAAAATGTAGTGCGGAAAGGCCCTAAGGCATCATGGTGGCAAGGTAGGAAAATGAGCAACCGGCTGACTGTTGGCAGTACAGGAGAGTGGAAGAGGATTGGGGATAAGATCAATAGGAAGGGATTTAAAATCTGGCTGAGACATTATGGTGGCACGGTGTGAAAGGGAGTGATGGGATGGCGTTTTTGTCAGGACAGAACAGGAGAGGGAGAGGAGGAGCACGGATGATTAAATGCAAAAAAGTTTAAAATCTGGCTGAAGCATCACGGTGGCATGGTGGGAAAAGGAGTGATGGGACAGCAGTTTTTGCAGGACAGGAGGAGGAAGTGGAGGAGGCAAGGAGGATGAGACAGTCAAGTAGCAGCTACAAACTCACGAATAATCAAATCTGCAAAGTAGAAACCCATGAATGTGGAGGGTAGACTGTAATTCCCTTTCAGATTTAGAATTATTACTACACTAAAAAACTTTTTAAATTGGGCTGGGTGAGAAAAATCACTGTTTGCATTTGTTATTTATTATTGACCCTTATACCTTAGCTTTCCTCCAGCAAACTCAAAATATCACTCATGGCTCTCCTCCTCCCCATATTATTTTCACAAGAATCCTGTGAATTAAAGTAAACTGAGAGATAATGAACTGCCCAAAGTCATACAGTGGATTTCACGGCTCTGTGGGAACGAATTGGAATCTCCCAGGTAACTGGCCAGCACTCTAAGAACATTTTCATTTCATGTCACATTTCACAACACATTTCAAAATCAAATTCATAGCCATCCATTCTACTGCAAGAAGAAGAATGACAACACCACCACCAGATTAAATAAACTTAGTAGTAATTCCTCCTATTTCACTGATGTTTTCCTCAGTATTAATATTATACATACCTTAATGTGTTCATACAAACACATTTCAGCTAATGTTTACACCAACTTCGATAAAACCTAAAACATTCTTGCATTTGTGGAATTGAATTCTAGTAACTCAGGATGTTTAGACAGATGTGTTTTGAAACTATAGCCTAAATCCAATTTGTAGTCAAAGCCAAAGTAAGCCCACTGAACCAGTTGAACTTGCCTTGGTATTATTATTGAGCAATTAATTCAATAGATCTATCTTTTTTAGTCGGGACTAAAAATTAGATTTAAGCCAAAAGTTGTTCCGTAAAGTAAAGAAGAAAAGTCTCTGAACTTGCGTTCTCAAAGTATGTTTTCTTTTTTCTTTTTCTTATGTATATCATAGGTTTCAACAGATTTTATAGGTGTAATTTTTTTTTCAGTTTTGTTGATTCTTTACCATTTTTTAAAAAATGTAGTGGGGGTAGAAGAGGCAGAGGATCAGTTACATTTCCACACTAGACTGTTATAGTGCTATTATTCCACTTTCAACATCCTATGGAATCCTAGGGTTTGCCTCAAAGGTCCCTCCCTGCACTGCAAACCCCAGGATTCCATAGGATGTTGAAAGTGGAATAATAGCACTATAACAGTCTAGTGTGGAAATGGCCTGAGACTGGGAACCTTAAAATCTCATAACAAAATTTATCCTACTAGAACTAATTTTGAGTAGGTGGCTTGCAGCTTTTGACCTAAAAAATGTAATTCTCAGTTCTAAAGAGATAACAAAAAATAAAGTAGTTTTGGGGGGAAAAAAACTAGGCTTTGGGTAGAGAATCAGCTAGGAAAATGTATTTTTTGTTCTATTTAACAGAATCTCTAACTATTCGTTTAAAATACAGGAGTTAAGTGGATGCTGAAATTCTAACTTACATTTATAACTTTAGGATAGATAAATAAATAAATAAATGTAATTAATGATAAAAAATAAATTTAATTAACTTGGCCGTTTTCATTAGAAAATTTCCAGCTTAATAAATAACTTAATCAATTTTAATTGATTAGTTCCTAGGCTGGGGCAAATGCTGTGTTTAGCTAAGCTAGAAGTTAAAAACTTCAGCAGATGCAGGGGCCAATTTTCTTTTTGTGGGACTCTCTAGCAATCCCCCATGGACTGCCCCAAAGCAAAACAAAACTTGGAGTGACTGAAACTCACTCTTTTATATGGGGGGTGTAAACATGCAGCAGGAGAACTGAGAAAGGGACAACATATTTTGGGGGCCTACTGGCCTCAGATCCCTCAGGTTCTTAGCTGTGTAGAACACAGAAACCCCACGGAGGATGTTCTTCCCTTCTGCTATTTTAGGAACTGACCTGCAAGCAAAAACATCACTCAGGAATCTCCCCCACCCCAAATTGGTTAGCAACCATGTTCATACTCTACAAACTTCTGCATGGAAAATGCCACAAAATTACTATCCCAGAAGGAGAGACACAGCGAGAAAACAGAGGTAGGGAGAAGGGCTTAATTTGAACCACAGCTGAGCTCCGGGAGAAATACAGTACCTTTAAGCCTTGGCAACACATTGTTCATTGCTCATTTACTCGGTAACCATGCCCATCCTTTACATACCAGGAAATAGAAACCAGGCCTTCCAGGACAAGCGGTGCAGTTTCCAGGCTGGCTGCATTTGGGGCCTAATAAATGGAGATATTAAGTACTACAAAGAAGGAAATTTCACCTGAACTCTATGAGGAAATCATCAGTAAACGCCATTAAGCTAAATCCTGCTGAATATATTGGTAGGGGAAATCTCCAAATGGAACTTGAATGATTTGCTGTAAGCATGTATGGTAATAGAAACATCATTATACCATTCCCAATAACCAAAGTTACGAGCAAGAGCAATGAACAACAGAATCCAGCCAAAATTAAGCACTTTTAGACCTCACTTATTTGAAATGGAAGCTAGGTAAAGACCAGATTAAAGTGCCTACTGATAACATTTTGACCGTTTTGTAGAAAAAATGTCAAACCACATCAAATAATAAAACCTCCCTTAGAACAAAATAATAAAAGGCATTTGCACTTATAACATGAAAAGGTAAATCACATGGAACCCTCACTGGTTAACTAATTAGGTTTCTCTATAGCTAAATAAATCTGAACAGGTCTGAACAGGACTGCCAAGCATTATGGTAAACTATTAACTATTGGGCTATAGCAGTCACCCTGGATTTTAGCCATAGTTTTCTGCTTCATTAAACTTCATTAAAGTTTTAAAGCTAAATATACAAGTTGGTGGGTGTCCCAGACTGCCTCATGTAATCTTCCAGTAACCTAGAATACACAATGAGAAGGCAACATTAGAATTAAAACTGTGATGTTGAAATACACTTGGTTGCATATAAAGGATGTACTTGTTCAAATTAGTGCTTCACACAGGGGAAAATAAGTAATTCAAACAATGTTCTCCACACTGTGGGAACATCTTCAAAAACTGCATTTTCAAAGATTTTCTTATGGGGGAGAGAAAGTCTTCTCCTGCACCTCAACTTTTTCCTGCCTCCCCATAGCCATGTAGTGGTGAAAGGCACAGGGGGCAGCCAAGGAAAGATGCTCTGCCATTGCTATGTTCTGATAGCTGGTGCACAGCACTACAGGCAACACTCAGAACTTTCTAGGGGTTCTCCGGAGATCCCGAAGGATGACATAATTGTTGTGCATCAGCTATTGATACAAAGTAGCAGCAATATTCCTTGCTTGGGTGCTGCCACCCTGCCAGCCACTACATGGTAATATCAGGCGCTGTAGGAAAAGATGAGTATGGACTAGGGTTTATTTGAAGGCTCAGGGGAAAACACAAATAAAGGGCTTTCTTGTCAAAGCTTCCTGACATTCAAAAAGCCCCTGTTTCATTTTCTTCCTCAGTCATTGAATAGTCTATCCATCCCGAGGTGTGTGTCAGAATCTGTAAAAAATAAGCATGGGTTTCACAGGAATCTTAGGCCATTTCCACACTGCATTGTAATAGTGCTCTCATTCCATTTTCATTATCTTGTGGAACCCTGGAGTTTGCAGTTTAGGGAGGGGCATTTAGAATTCCTACCCAGAGAGTTCTTTAGCCTCAGTAAACTACAAACCCCAGAATTCCATAGGATGTTGAAAGTGGAATAATACCACTATAGAGTGTGGTGCAGAAATGGCCCCACACACTAAGGTTTATCAGTACCACACAATTAAATCAGTCACTCACAAATCAGCTGGATACTTGTTCTTAGTTTAGAATGGTACCCATATTTTTATATAAATCATTTTATATGACATCTTTCCACGGACCATGAAAGTATTTTTGTTATATCACTATAATTCCCAGAGGGACAATTAGGTTGTTGTAGAGGCTGCATTTAATAGCCTTAACTGGTTGGTGATGATCTTTAAATGGTTATTAAAATTGCCAGGTCAGGACCACCACAAGCCCTGAAATTTCAGGTGCAAAACATAAGACCTAAGGACACCCCTTAGTAATGTCATGCTATTTAAACAAACAATACAAGGTATAGCAAATGATAAAATATTTCTCTGCATTGAAATTGTTTTCCAAGTTTTGTAATAAATGGGATAAAAAAACAGAAAGTTTTCTAGCTCCATTTTTAACACATATGTAAACATTGTTTTTAAGAACTATAGTCCAAACAAGAAAGGAAACTGAACTGCAGCTCCAACTATTTCAGGTGGGGTGAAGAAGGTTGAAACAGAACTTAGAAAGCTAACAATAAGTTAAGAAAAGCCACAAAGCAGTAACTGATCCTGTTGTATCATATTCAGTGACTCTTAAGGCAGGCAATCCTCAGGATGAAGTGCAATTTTTCATACATTTCTTTCTCTCAGCAAGAAAAACTAATTTTGCCATTTTTTATTTTCATTGTGAGAAAGTTGTTGAAAACTGTGTAGTTTTTGAAGATTATTTAAGCTGAGCACTTATTCTGTGCAAAACAACGTACATGATTGTGCAGAAAATAAGTTCCCTACACAAAAAAAGCATTTTCTGTACTCAAAACAACATTTCATAGAGAAAACACATTTTCCACTCAGAAAACAGCACACTTTGTTTTCTGTACAGAAAATGCTGGTTCGAATTCACAATCAAATGTGTAACCTAGAGTTGTGCAATCATAACTGATTTGTATTCAAGATGTCTACATATTCAATAGTTTAGGAAATACACAGGGATTGTAAAAGTCTCCCAGTCTACACTTACTGGGCAGCAACTACTGTGAACAATGAGAGCTCTGTTTCCCAGTTGATTGGCATGCAGCAAATTGACATTCCCACCCCCCTCCCACAAGTCATTTCCAATGTGACAGCCAGAAGAAAGATCCCTGTTGCAATTCCTCCTTGTATTGGAGATCACTGGAGGGAGGGGCAGAAACATCAGTTTGCTGCATCCTGATCAACAGGAGAACAGCCCCCATTGCTCACAGCAGCTTCTGCCCAATAAACAGGTTGTGGAGGTAGGGTGGGAGATGCTACTTAACTACATAACTAAGGTAGTTACATAGCTAAATGGGTGATCTACAACATAAGCTGCTGTTCTCTGCTCAGATACTTGGGTGCATTTTTCATGCGGAATAAATCCCAAACTACAAATACTCTCAAACATCTAGGAGTCTCCACCTTTGGCTTTCCCAACTTCCCAAAAAATGTTTTTCAAACATTTTTCAATATTCTTTCCACCTCTAATCCTGAGGCAGGTCAATGTATTGGTGTGCTCATTTTCCTTCTGAGTCCTAGTGCAAGCCATGGCTTGAGAGGGGAAAGAAGGGAGGGAGGAAGGGAAGGAGGAAGGCAGGCAGGCAGGCAGGCAGGCAGGAAGGAAGGAAGGAAGAAGTCTGATCCCATTACAGACTTCCAGCCATTCTGAAGCAGCATGCAGGAGCAGGGGACACTAGCGTTCAGTTTTAAAAAATGTTCAAGGCAGTGCTCTCACCATGATTCTCTCTCTTCACATACTCACACACACACACTGAGGCCCAGAAGAGAGGGGATGGGTCCTCAGTTCTAGGAACAATTGTCACCTTCATTATCAGCCTTTACTCCCAGTTTTGGAGTAAAGGTGGAGTATAAATGAAGTAAATACAGTAGACCCTCTGTATCTGCAGGGGTTCTATTCCATGAATCATGAATCCTCATGTCCTATATTATTAAATGGTGCTAAAGCGCATGTAGATGGTTCAGTGCATCCACGTGGACATCGCCACCATTTTAGGTATAGGACACAATGCTCCAAGATTACTTAAATTTGCAGATCTGGAGGTTGCTTATACAGAGGAGCCACTGTATGCAACATCACTTACATTAAGTGAGTAAGCCAGCCTGCTCATTTAGGGGTCCTCCTATTCTTTCTCCTAAGCTAGGCATGGACCTCTGCCCACAAAGTCCTCCTCGTAATGATGCCAACATTTAAAAATGGTGATGTCTTTCCTTCCCTTTTATCTTTTCAACACAAGTTGGTTAAGAGACAGAAATGTCTTCTTTTCTTCTGACTGTGATATAAAGGTAGACCATACATTAGGTGTTAATGTAGTCAGCTTAAATGCTTATGCTAAAAATTTTCATTTGAGTATGGATTCCTTGAAATCATCATCTCTATTATATTTTATTTCTTTTCTATCAAGCGAGGTGTGTGTGTGTGTGTGTGTGTGTGTGTGCTGAAGAAATAATAATACAGTGGACTCTCCATATAAGCAGTCTTCAGATCTGTAAGCGATTGTGAAGCCCTGCATCCTATATCTAAAATGGCAGCTATGTGCCCATGGATGTGCTGAAGCATCCACATGCACATCCACACTATTTAATTAATATTCATTAATATAGGACACAGTTCATTAATATATAATATAATATTTATGTAGGACACAAGCATTCACATTTTTTTCCCATTCACAGGAGGTCCTGGAATGGAACCCCTGCAGATACAGAGGGTCCACTGTTCATTTTTAGTAAATGATTAGTTCAGCACTGAAGACCAGAATGTAAAACATCGTTGTATTTCAGCTGGCAGCAATTCACTTGATTTCTATATGCTTTATCTTATCTTATCTTCAAATGGTAAATTACAATTTGTGAGAATGCTGGCAGGTATTGTATAACATTCTTACTCTTAAAATGTTCCAATCCAATGTTTGTTAGCTGTGGAGGGCATTTTAGCTGATTTCATTTGTAGGAACAGCTATAACCTGTAGTCATATCTCTTAATTTTAGTCAAAAGGAAGGCTGGATTTAAAAGTGAATGTCAGGTGAAAACAGATTAGTGTTGTTCCTTCGAAAGTCCTCCTCAAGAGGTCCTCCTTAAGAGACTGTGCCCTTTTCTCCCTTGTACTTTGAATGATTTAGCATTTCTTCAAGTTTGCGAGTTTGCCTTAATGTTACAAGGTATCTAAGGTGCTAGGTTGATCCTCCTCCTCCTCCTCCTCCTCCTCCTCCTCCTCCTCCTCCTCCTCCTCCTCTTCTTCTTCTTCTTCTTCTTCTTCATGCACATTCTGCGCTGTTGAGAAACTTGCCTGCTTGTCCATACTATAACATCTTCCATGGGAAATTAAGGCACAGGAGGTACGATGGCTGTAGATGATCGGAGAAGTGACTGTACAACAGTGGTGGCTGGTCTATGCCAGTAGGGTGATTACTGTGCTCCAAGTTTTAGTCTGAATTTCAAAAGAGCTCAAATTAGTTTCAGAATTCAGTACCTTGGAGAGATCCTTTATAATCTAAAGAGAAGTGGGCAACTCCTAGAGTCCAGAGGCCAATTTCCACCTCCCTCAGAATTCAGCTGCTCACCAGCCTCCAACTCCCTTTTCACTTTCAAAACAAACAAACAAACACACACACACACACCATTTGGGGTCTGAAACAAGCCCAGGGGACATAGGCTAATTTTTAAATGAAAAATCATACTCTCCAAGGCTTCTGTGGGTACTATTTTCCATTTTTCACCTATGGGCAGGACAGAGGGGGCCAGGGGGCATGCTGATGGCACTAGAGATCTTGAAGGTCTGTATACTTTGCCCACCCTGTTTGTTTAAAAAGACGACTTGGGAGACTGTGCCTGTCCTTTTGTAGAATATCTAACATGACCATAAGGATGTGGTGTTGAACTTATGAATGCTTCATGCCTTATGATCTCTGTGGGATGGACAGCTGCACATGTTTCCATGAAATACAGTAAATTTGCCTCATGTAATTATTTTCCACAGTTATTGTGGTTTTAACATGCTCGCTGTATGCTGCTAGAATGTGTTCATGGTCCTAACATATTTAAACATTTTTAAAAATGAAAAGAAATTGTGGTATTTGCATGTCCTTAGTTCAAGGATGCATTTTTATACTTGCTTTAAAAAAAGAAAAGCCTTTAAGAATACTGACAAATACATATTTGTCACATAATCAGAAAAGTACAAATATATTAGTAAGCTGCTAGAGCATCTTGAGGAGATAAAAAGCATGAAGTCACATTAGAAATACACAGAAACATTTGGCTTAGCTTAACACCTATGCAATTGTTTATATCTGCCAGTTTCTATACCTTCAGTTATCATAATGACACATAGTGTATAACACTGGCCAGCTTTTTATACCTTAACAACAACATCCAAAACTTTTTGTGAGATCTTGGACCCAAATTTGCAACCCATCAAATAATAATTTAAGCAATATCTAGCAAGAAGTCATGCTTAACATTTCATTTTAAAAGTATCCCTTGGCATACCCTTTTGTTTTCTAGCTGAACAGTCCAGAAAAACTTCTATGAAAAAGGGCAGTAAGGCTTTTGTTCATTTTCCAACCCTTAAAGTTGCATGACCTTTTAAAACTCAGTGCTCTGTTGGTTAACTTCTTTTGATCTACTCTTTTAAATTTACTGCACCTGTTAATCTCCAGTTTTCCCCACAGAAAAACAAAACAGCACACACACATTTACTGGAAAGACGATCAAGACCATATTGGAAGTTATTCAGTTCTCCAGTTCAAAGGGCAAAAATGACAATTCCAATTTACGATGCAGTTAACAACCATAGTTCATGGCATATTGTTTGCCCACTAACTATTCTCACAGTTCCTGCTTCATAAGGCGCTTATTGACATAATGCCAATATACTTTGAACTGAATTTTTTTTAATTAGATCAGTCTCAGGCCCTGTTTTCATGTGAATTTTAATGACCTAATGACCACAAAAGAAAGAAAAAGTATTTGAGATGATACAAAACTTCTGTTAGGAATGTCTGATTTGTGATGTCTCTTTTTCTCTGAATTTTTCACAAGGGTATCCATGTTAGTCTTTTCCACCAAAACAATGATAAGTCTTGTGTATTTTTAAGACTACCGGATTTATTTTTAAGATGAGGTTTATATTCTACAGTGTGAAAAGCTGGATTACAATCCATGAAAATTTGTGCTAAAATATATCTGTAAGTCTAAAAGATACCAGAAGAGTCTTTGTTGTATTTAATGAATCCAGTTTATCACTTCAGACTGCTCTGCATGCATATCACACCAAAAATCCTATATGTATTATATATAATGAAAAAGAAACTGTCACTTCCATGTGGTATGTAGTATATATAGTGATGTACACCTTTGCAAGTTTTGTTATTACAGACAAGAATGAAAATTTTACCATTTTTCTCCTTACTATGAAAAAAGTCATTGAAGATTTCAATGCCTTGTTCTATATTTAAAAAATTGCAAGGTATGGTTTGCATAGAAAATGTTCCATGCAGAAAATTCTGCTTTCTGTGAAGGAAATTTGTGGGGGTTTTGGACAGAAAATTTGTTTTCTGCACAGGAAACTTATTTTCTGTGCAGAAGAAGCCATTTTACACACACACACACACACACACACAGATCACATATATTATTTAGGCAGAATAAGTCCAGAAATGTAACTGTTTTCATGCATCTAATTGCCAGTGTTTCATGACACTCAAGAAATCTGCTTTCTAACCATTTTTTAAATATTTTCAAATATTCTTTCTATCCATATTATGTCATCTGAACTTTTGGATAGTCATCAGAATTTTTGCAGAAGCTAGTTGCAATTATTAGTACATTATTAGTACATGGGCAGACAGAGCAGTAGATATATACTTAGGTATATACTTAGGTATAAATCACTCACAATTTACTTTAAACTCCAGATACCATCTCAGACAGCACTTTCCCTCAGGTTCCTAACAGATGAAATGATAATATTTTCCTCTAATTAGTCAGAGCTATTCTGAACATTGCCTCTCCTCAGGAAAAAAAAAACAACCTCCAACTTCTTCTTGACTCATAAAGCCAAGCTAGATGTTTCCATCCTTTGTATGCCTGCCTACTTCTTTGAGGGCCAAATTGCACATAACATTCTTAAACTAGCCATTTGATTTTGAAATAAAGAACATTCATAGGACCCTGATCTAAAATATATCTCTATCATACCCCCAGATGCTATTCATCACTAAAGGTTTCATACACAATTCTACAAACATCACCAGTGAAGGCACCATCTTTTAGGCAGGATGAATAATGCAATGGGTAGCTTGACATAAAGATTTAGGGCCTTCTTAAACCGTTCTGTTAATAACAATGGCCAAAATCCTATTGGTTATTTATGACAGAGGAACCTGGGATTGTACCAGCATAAGTATTGGGGAAAACACTGAACAATGCCCCCAAAATCTCATGGAACTGGATGCTGCTGACCTGGCCACCCTCAGAGTGGGTCCAGAAAGGTGCAGGAAACTGAGGTAATAAAGGAGGGCAAGATAAAAGTGCAGAAGGAAGAGAAGGTGAAGAGAAAATAGAAGTGGTCCTGAGCTAAGGAATGGCTTTACTGGAGAATGTACACTTTGGCCACTGTGGTCAGGCTTACGCTCATGGAAAGCGGCACAAGGCAGAGCTTTGATGGCCTACTTGTCCCAAGTGGGAACAGACCTGACTCAGGGAAGATACATCTACCCCAGTCAAAGCGAGACAGCTCAGTATTGCATCCTGTTTCTAAAGAGATGTGGGGGGAAAAGTGTGGAGACTTAGAGTGAGGTTAACCAATCAGCCTACAATGATATTTAACCGCAGTCTAACGTGGTTGGCCTCAGCTCTGGGAGCTACTGTTCTTGTGGGAAATTCAGCTGAAAGGTAGAGCCCTATGGTATTAAGTTACCACCACCCCCGCTAGCTCCAAGATGGCAAAATTACCAGAGCTTTGGCGCTCAGCCAAAAAGCTGTGAACTACCAAGTCCTAAATCTAGCTACACATTTGAAGAACTGTAATCTCATGCCACAAATCCTGGTTCTGCTTTTTCAGCCTTCATGTGCTTTCTTCTATGTAACCAGCACAGGCAGACTTCTTTCTTTCTTTCTTTCTGGGGTAATCTACTGTTGACACATGATTAAAGTACATTTTGATTAGCATGTCCAAGGCAATGTCTCACTTGATATCCATCGTCTGGAATACTGTGCTGCTTTTACATCAAGCTACACCACAGCCACTTTCTTTCTTCTGTTTCTCATTCCAATGTTTTCAGCCACCTGATTACCTTGAATGTCAACTTTTCACTTCACTCTCTGCTAACAAGGAAAATGTTCAAAAGAAAAACATGATGGATGATGGTATCATTTAACTACGCTGTCCAGAGCTTGCTTCTGTATTACTGTACTTTGAAAATCACACTAAAACTTTAAAGCACAAAGGTTTTTCATAGATTGTTCTGTGTCATATTATATTTCCTAAGACTCTTAGTTTTCATAGCTGTGCTTAAGATTTCATCCTGCGGAATTCCTAAATTTCCCCAACAAAGACAAATAAAGCCCCTTAATAAGACAATTCCCATTTCTCACGTTCAGATGCTCATAAAACCATGACAAATTTGAAATATGCATGTTTCCCAAGATATGTGAGGTTCTCTTCTTTGCCACAGCTGTTCTACTATAACATCTGTACAGAAAGTGGTATAAAATACCATGGGAAAGTGACAGATCCCAGATGTAAGTGGCTGGTGTTTTGTGTGTATTTGTTAAAGTACTACATAGTTTGGTCTATTTTTCCATGACTAGTTTTACATAGGCATAGACCTTTAAGTAGGCTAGACTGATTATCTGATAATTTTACAAGTATCCACTGCTGTATTCTTACTGGTTTAAGCATTAATCACTATTAAAAAGAACATCAAAACAGGTTTTCAGGCCTTCAAGCTCAGAGTTTTCAAGTTACTAGCCCATTTCTGGCCATAATTCAAATTATGGCATACAAAGCCCTATATGATTTTGATCCAAACTATTGGAAAAACTATACCTCCCTATGTGAGTCTGCATGAATTTTAAGGTTTTCAGTGTAAGGCTTTCTCTGGGTGCCATCAGTGACTCATGCACTTTTGGCGAGGACATAGAAGCGTGTATTTTCAGTGGCTAGAAATATTCTTTTATTTTATTCCCCTCCCTGGCTGCCCCAGGATTCAAGACAGCTCACAACGAATCATCATCATCATCATCATCATCAGAGTACAGGTAAAATTTATTAATACAAAAGTTAAATTAACAATTAAACAACCATTGTTGTGGTGGTTGTTTTGAAAAAAAAACCCACATGTTAAAAAGGGTCTAAAACACACATGCCATTAAACGCTCCATCTGCTGCAACAAGTTGAAAACCAAAAGTCTGCCTAAATTAAAAGGTTTTTTGTTGAAGAGACAGCGGGGGGGGGGGTCAACTGACTCTCCCACAGAAGGGAGTTCCACAATTAGACCAACAGGGACAGGGAAAGTAACTGAGACCAACAGGGACAGGGAAAGTAACTTTAGTACAGGACTTCCAAGAAGGGCACATCATCTCAAGTGTCTCTACACTAACGCACAGAGCATGGGGAATAAGCAAGATGAACTCCAACTCTTAGTACAACAAAATAAATATGATTTAATAGGAATCATTGAAACCTGATGGGATGAATCTCATGATTGGAACATAGGAATAGGGGGGGTATAACCTATTTCGCAGAAATAGACCAAACAAGAAAGGAAGAGGAGTAGCCCTATATGTCAAGGATGTTTTCACCTGTGAAGAGGTCCATGACTTAAATCTGGGAAGCCAAGTTGAGAGCATCTGGGTAAGAATTAAGGGAGCAAGAAAGAATAGGGATGTGATTGTGGGGATTTGCTACAGGCCTCCGGGACAGCCTGCGGACTTGGATGAGGCCTTCCTGGAGCAGATGACCACACACTCAAAAAGGAGAAATGCTGTGTTAATGGGAGATTTCAATTATTCTGATATTTGTTGGCAGTCAAATTCTGCAAAGACCGCAAGGTCCAACAGATTCCTCACTTGCCTTGCAGACAATTTCATGGTCCAGAAGGTGGAATAGGCGACAAGGGGATTGGATATTTTAGAACTGATCCTGACCAAAAGGGATGACCTAGTTGATGAGGTGGAGGTGGTGGGATCCTTAGGAGGGAGTGACCATGCTCTTTTGGAGTTTGTCATTCAGTGGGAAGGAGAAGCCAAGTGTAGCCAGACACGCATCCTAAACTTTAAGAAAGCTGATTTCTCTAAACTTAGGGAGTTACTTGCTGAAATCCTATGTTCAAGATTACTAAAAGAGAAAGGAGTTCATGATGGATGAGAGTTTCTGAAAAGGGAGATACTGAAGGCACAATTTAAAATTGTGCCAATAAGGAGGGAAAATGGCAGGTGTCTAAAGAAACCAGAATGGCTGACTGAAGAACTCTCAGCTGAGCTAAATGTTAAAAGAAACATGTACAGGAAATGGAAGAATGGTGAAACCACCAAAGAAAAATTCAAGCAAATAGCCAGGAGATGTAGGGAGAAGATCAGAAAAGCTAAAGCGCAGAATGAACTCAGACTTGCCAGAGACATCAAAAACAATAAAAAGGGCTTTTTTAGACATGTGTGAAGCAAAAGGAAAAACAAGGAAATGATAAGATCACTGCGTGGAGAAGATGGCCAATTAATAATGGGGGGAAGTGAGAAGGTAGAACTACCCAATATCTTCTTTGCCTCAGTTTTCTCCCAAAAGGATAGAAGTACCCAACCTGGGGCATGGGGAGCAGGTGAGGAAGCGAATGAAATGCAGAACAGAATAAGTAGAGAAGTAGTTCAGGAATATCTGGCTAAACTAGATGAATTCAAGTCTCCAGGGCCAGATGAATTACATCCAAGGATATTAAAAGAACTGGCAGAAGTCACGTCTGCACTACTTGCAATAATCTTTCAGAACTCTTGGAGAACAGGAGAAGTCTCAGCAGACTGGAGGAGGGCAAATGTCATCCCCATCTTCAAGAAAGGAAAAAAAGAGGACCCAAACAATTATAGCGGGGTCACCCTGTCATCAATTCCAGGAAAGATCCTAGAGCAGATCATTAAACAGTCAGTTTGTAATTACTTAGAAAGGAATGCTGTAATCACTAAAAGCCAGCATGGCTTTCTCAAAAATAAGTCATGCCAGACTAATCTTATCTCTTTGTATGATAGGCTTACAAACTTGACAGATGAAGGGAATGCTGTAGATGTAGCATATCTTGACCTCAGTAAGGCCTTTGAAAAAAGTTCCAAATGACATTCTTGCAAAGAAGCTAGTAAAATGTGGGCTAAACAGGGCTACTGTTAGGTGGATTTGTAATTGGTTGACCAACCATACCCAAAGGGTGCTCACCAATGGCTGCTTTTCATCCTGGAGAGAAGTGACTAGTGGGGTACCACAGGGTTCTGTCCTGGGCCCAGTGCTATTCAACATCTTCATCAATGACTTGGATGAAGGAGCGGAGGGCATGCTGATCAAATTTGCAGATGATACCAAATTGGGAGAGGTTGCTAATACACCAGAGGACAGGATCAAATTTCAAAACAACCTTGACAGATTGGAGAGCTGGGCCAAAGCTAACAAAATGAATTTCAACAGAGAGAAATGTAATGTCCTGCACTTGGGCAGAAAAAATCGAAGGCACAAGTATAGGATGAGGGACACGTGGCTGGATAGCAGTATGTGTGAAAGGGATCTAGGAGTCTTGGTAGATCACAAACTGAACATGAATCAGCAGTGTGATGCAGCAGCCAAGAAAGCCAACATGATTCTTTGTTGCATCAATAGAAGTATGGTGTCTAGATCGAGGGAGGTAATGGTACCACTGTGGAAGGTGGAGTCTCCTTCTTTGGAGGTTTTTAAGCAGAGGTTGGATGGCCATCTGTCGGGAGTGCTTTGAGAGTGTTCCTTCATGGCAGGGGGTTGGACTGGATGGCCCGTGTGGTCTCTTCCAACTCTACATTTCTATGATTCTATGATTCTATGATTCACTCTATTCTGCATTGGTTAGGTCTCATTTGGAATATTGTGTCCAGTTCTGGGCACCTCAGTTTAAGAAGGATATCGACAAGCTGGAATGTGTCCAGAGGAGGGTGACCAAAACGGTGAAGGGTCTGGAAGACATGCCCTATGAAGAATGGCTTAGGGAGCTGGGTATGTTTAGTCTGCAGAAGAGAAGGTTAAGAGGAGACATGATAGCCATGTTTAAATATTTGAAGGGATGTCATGTTGCGGAGGGAGTGGGCTTGTTCTCTGCTGCTCCAGAGACTAGGACAAGGAGCAATGGATTCAAGCTGCAGGAAAGGAGATTCCACTTGAACTTCAGGAAGAACTTCCTGACGATCAGAGCTGCCCGGCAGTGGAATATGCTGCCTCGGAGTGTGGTAGAGTCTCCTTCTTTGGAGGTTTTTAAGCAGAGGCTGGATGACCATCTGTTGGGAATGCTTTGATGGGTGTTCCTGCATAGTAGGGGGTTGGACTTGATGGCCCCTGGAGTCTATTCCGATTCTATGATTCTACGAATTAGGGAGCAGCCATCATGAAGACTCTCTCCTTTGTCTTCACCAAATCTGCCAGTGATAGTGGTGGGGCCAAAAGAAATTAGTTCTGCATGATGGAAGAAACAAGTAGTGTACAACAAAGTCCAAGCAGATACGTATGGGATTGTAGTGTGATGCCAGTTTCTAACTGACATGGCTAACTACTCCACATTGCTATATTATAACTATACTTGCTATAAGCACATTGCAAGCTTATATTATTTAGACTACCTTGGAATCAGAAGAAATGGTCCAAAAGCAAAATATTAATAGATGGACTATGAAATGAAAATGAAGAGTTCCAAGAAATTCTAGAACTTCGGTTTGTAAGCCTGGGCTGTAAATGTGAATGGAATTGTTCTGAGGTAGGTAGATGGGAAACAACTGCCCATATGTTTTGCCTCAGTTTCCTTGGCTTCATCAATGCAATCCTTATAGTGGAAAGCTGGATACAATGAAAGCTTTGCACTCTTCCTACTAGAGAACTATTAACCACCATTAGCTCATTTATAGACCTCTTAAAACCTGGGGAGGCACACTGAGAGATCTCTTTACTAAGGCAACTTGTCAGGGTTGATAAGGTCAGCTAAACTTCTTGTGAACAAGAACTGTTAAAATGGAAATATCCACATTCCTGTAGACACATCTATAGTGACCTGGCACAAAAAAAAGTCATAAAAAAAAAAGAAATGCAGGTCTATCTTATTTCTTGCAGGCCTGAAAACATCATTTCAAAAGATTTTTTTTTTCCACCTAGGGTGAATCCCCTTTTCGCCCTCTCAGTAAGTACGCTGTTGAATAATCTCAACACCCCCAAGTATGGTTAAGTGGATTTATGTCACTGTATTGTTTCGGAGGGAAATTGGCTCCCAGCAGGTTACTAATAAATGCACACCATGGTCAGATCACACATAAATATGCTTATACATTTCATTCTAATTTCTCCTTTCCCCTTAAAAGGCAGCCATTACACTGACAGTTGTTTCATTTTTTTCTTGTGCAATGATGAACATCTGTGACAGTCTGGATGCCAAAATAAATATAATCAAGGAGATTATGTGGTAGTAGCAATCATATTCAGACTTCTAATTCAACTGGTCGTGCAAAATCTCTTCTGGTTTTGGGGTTATACACCACATATTTCTAACAATATTGCAATTTACTTGAAATGTGTAACCTATTTTATGAATACCTTATTTTCATACAAACATCAGCAGCTAAACAAATGTAGTTATTTATCATTACTGTTCCCTAGTAGTAGTGCTAGTAAAATAAGTAGAAGCAGAAGCAGTAGCAAATTTGCAAACATTTAAACAATATTTGCAAAGCATTTAAAAATAAACTAGATGCTCCCCATAAAAAGATAAAAACACGTGGGTCTCTGTTCAAAGTTGCTTACCTAGGAAAAATGCCACTACCAAGAAGAGCCTGGCTTTATTGTGTGACTGTTTTCCTTATCAGAGTGATGATAAACAGCCCAGTCACCACTGGTAACTACAGTACAAGTAATCCAGTCATCAACTTTTATCTTTGCTAAGTGTTGACCTGGCTTCAGACAAAATCCGTATGGCTTGTGTTTCTCTTCTTCCCCTAACATTGCACTCATACAGTGTGAGAAAATCACTATGCATATACTGGCTAGAATGCTTTTGATTAGTCTGAACTAGAGTAGACCCATTGAATAAGTTATTGCATGGTGAGTCAAAAATGTAGGTAAATTCAGGCCATTTCTGCACTAGGCTGTTATAGTGCTATTATTCTACTTTCAACATCCTGTGGAATTCTGGGGTTTGTAGTTTACTGAGGGCTGAGAATTCTAAATGTCCCTCCCTAAACTGCAAACCCCAGGATTCCATAGGACGTTGAAAATGAAATGATAGCACTATAACAGTCTAGTGCAGAAATGGTCTCAATTGATTAAACGACCAAAATTAATAGCATTTAGGACACTATGTGTTCATGTGTGCTTCCTGTTCCACTGTAGATTTTGCATGCAAAGAAACTATGAAATGACCAAGTTCTTTTCTCTTTTAAAGTCCTCAAGTTCTTCTCTTCCAAAAGTAGATATTTTTTTCCACACTGGAATGTGACTTTATGTTTTGTTTCTTAAACAGTGGAGTATGCATATATTTCCCCCTTTATTAGTGTAATAAAATGTATACAAAATGCTGTCTAGGAACAATCACAGATACTTACAACCAGTTATTGGGACATATGGATTACTATTAATTGCATTGATTATGTTTTCCATATGTGTGTGTATGTGTGTGTGTAAAACCTTTAAGCACCGATAAAGCACCTTCCCTCCCTCCCCCGCTCCAAGTTCCTCTAATGTAGAGGGCCTTATGGGGAATAATACAGGCTGGGGATGGGGGGAAGGCATTTTCACTCACTACACTGTCTTCCTCCCCTTTTTGCCAGCTTTCCTGCTGCACTTGCTGGAGTTTTCCTCTCTGTGGCAGGTGATGAAGCAGCAAAGAGCAGGAAAGAGGGGAAAATGGGGAGCGGGGGGGGAAAGGACCATGGCATACTGCTCTGTGGTACAGCATGTATACATGTGAGAGAAGGAAACTGCACCATCTATGTATAAGACAGTGAGGGTACGGATGCAGAGATGAGAGTGAAAGGTGAGAGGAAAGATAAGAGAGGGAGTGGTGGGGATGGATGTAAACACAAAGAGGTTGGAGGACTCTCTGAAGATGGAGGGGGGATCCAGAACAGTGTGCAGACTCAGAAGTAAGGAGGATGACATGCAGTTGCAGACCTGCTTTTGAAAAAGGGACACCAAGGAGATGAGTGAAAGAAACATGACCCCATTATGGATCCAGTGGAGGACAATACAGATATTGCTGAAAATATGAGAAGGGAGGAAGATTTTGAAAGACAGGAACAACCAGGGAGAAAGAAAAGGAGGAAAAATGGAAAGGGGGTGGGGGTTTAGAAAGTATACTATATTAAGGAAGATAAAAGGAATAATATATTATAATGGCCTATCTTAATCTTAAATGTATTGCTGATGCTTCTGATGATTATGTTGATGATGTACCTAATCTAGATATCAGAGATGAAGTGGAAGTGCCACCATCCTGTACCATACTGAATAATGCAGAATCCTAATTTGAGTATGAAACAGCAGTTATCCTTATAAACAGACAGGGGGAAGATCTGCTGGTGAAGTACATGTCTTCTTGCCATTCAATATATGGGGCCATTCATGTGGAGATAAACTCTCTGGGTAATGTGGAGCAACATTTTAAGAGAAGCCTTGCTCAGTGGTGGCCTTTCCCTAGTTTGCTTTTGGTTGTCGTAAGCCACGTATGTATATGATGTTTTGAATGTGTTGTGACTATGCTGTACCTTTCCAATTTTGACTCAAGATTTATTTATTTTTCTTTTGTCTTTTGGATGTGAAAATGAAAGAAAAGCAAATCATGGAGTTCATTGGAAAGAGAATGAAAGAGAGAAGAAGATATGAACAGCAGCAGACTTGTGGCCCTTGTGGTCTCTTCCCGCTCTATGATTCTCTTAGACTTATGGCCCACCAGATACACAGCATTGCCACTATGGTGGTTGAACTGTCTTTTTTCCTAAAAATTCTTGAGATAATGCTTCCTGTTGGTTATTTTTTAAAAAAAATAAATACCAATCATGCATGTGAAATCTTGCCGAGAAAACCCTATGGTAACTCTACAACTCAGGTGTAAGTTGGAGCTGACTGAAATAACATAATGAAAATTCCAAATGAGAAATTCAGTTTTTTTTTATTGTGGGTTATTGTTGATCAGGGTGGAATGGATCTGGCTTCCCAGCCAAAGGATGTAGCCTTCTCACCAACTTCTGATCCCCCTCCACAAAATATTTTAATTGTCTAATATTTGCCTTGAGGAAAAAGAAATATACAAAACCAAAGGTGTCAGAGCACCAGTTCAAAGCTTCTATGCCTTGAAAAAGTATGTTTCATTCTTGTAGATGGATTAGCTGCAGTACTTTCATCCTACTTGCAAAAGCCATTTCAAAAGTTGTTGAAACATTTGTTGCATAATTAGTTGAACAATCTGTTCTACAAGCCTGATCATAAGGCTAGATCAGAGGTGGGAATAATGAGGCCACCAAATGTTGTCAGACTGCAACTCTCAGAGCCCTGGCCAGCACAGACAATGGTGAAGTATGCTGGGAGCTCCAGTCCAACAACATCTGGAGGACCACATGTTTTCCACCCTGGTATATATGTTGCATATCGCACTTGATCCACTGGTGCAAGCAAAATGGAAATGTTCCCTTTTGTAGTTTTCCCACTAATCTCACACTAAATATGGCCTATGAGGAAATGTAGTTACTTGGTCTGCTTACTCATCTACTTTAATTTGTAGTGCTACACCAGGGCTCTCTTCATGAAAAGGGAATGATGATTGCTTAAGGCAAAATTCCAAAATGAAAGCTCTCAATGCAGTATAAATTAACCAATGCTTGTTGTTTTTCAAACAAACAAATTAAGCAACATGCTCATGTACACAATGAAGTCTGCATGTTCTGAAATGTAAGCCTGTCTGCACTTAGCTTCTTATTTCTTTAGAGAAGGAGGAATTCTGTTTACCTTTGCTAAAATACATGCCAGAGTTGAAAAATAACACTTGCCTTTCATTGACCTGATTGTGATGAAAACCTCCAAAGGTAACAAATATCTACTGTTGCTGTTTGTCAGTTCTGTATTCCAGCAATAAATACATGCATATTTGGAAGGGGTGTTTATTTGTCTTGCTAGGAATGTGTAGGTTGCTATTTTTAGAATGCTTTTTTGGAATTTCTCTGTTGGAAATTCAAGACAGTGCCATGTTCCTTTGAAATATTACTAGGCTCCCTCCTTTCTAATCTATGATGTAATATGTATTTCCATCTTAAATTCTTGTGTTTTATAATTTGTTTGGCCATTACTAGTTGCTAATGATTTCTAAGAAGGAAGATCTAAGAACAAACCAGTCATGAGTCATCTTGGACCTTTAATAGGTCAGAAGTCTAGGATCTGGTGGAAGGAAGACAAAGATATGAGGTGGTGTGAGGTTTTTTTTTTAAAAAAAATATCCAGTTTATCCTTCAAACATTTTCCAGGAAAACAAAACAGGATCCTCCACTTCCCCTGTGTCTCTTCTCTGACACAGTGCTGCTTTTTCCCAGCACTTGCTACCTGAGCAGATCCATCCTCTGTACCTAAGACCAAAAGTAACCAATACAGACTCTCTTAGTCATGTATTCTGAACACAGAGTTAATCTGAGGCCATGGTAGTTGAAGGCATGTGTACTTGTGGCAATGCCATGCTTTCAACTTTGGCAAATGTGCCTCTCCATGTTCTGCAAATGATTAAAACTGGGAAGGAAGAAGATGTTCCCTAACTCAACATTTTTCAAAAGAATTGGTCACCTCAGCTGTCAACATCAGGCAAGATACTATTGCATCACAGTGTGAAATACACACAAGTCCAGAAATGAATCCAAAATATTGGGCAAATGTACATCTGGAACCCTCCGGAATGGATGTTAATATATACTTTAGCTGAGCAACCAAGAGTTTTATGGTATCTATGCATCATTTCTTTTAGCACAATCCATTTTAAATCAAAGAAATCTAGGCAATGAACTGTGTTAAAAGTCAGATTTATGCTTGTGCGTAAAATACGCTTTAGATTACTGTTAACATATTGCAAAAGCTGCCTGCGCCCTTCCTAGTTGTATTTTGTTACAGAATGTTGGGTTTGGCTTAGATCCTATTGGTAGACCACTATAGCAGACCTACTGTATCAGTGGAATTTACATGATTTACTCACCATTCAACAATTGGTTCAATGGGGCTACTGTAGTGAAGGACCACTAAAAGTACTTAGGTCACTGAAACTGTGGGTTCATATTTCATGTTTAACATGAGTCCTAATTTTGGATGATAAGCAACCTGGCTATGCTCATTGGCTTCCACATCTGCTGAAGTACTGATAAAAGGATCTAGAATTCCTTTCTACCCATTGTTCAAGAGAGCAAGAGACAGGCAAGGTATTTAATAAGAGGGAGGCCACTTTTACTGGATGGTGGCTATTGGGAAGGGCAGATAGGTACATGTGAGAAAATTTCAGTTGCCTATAGAAAATTGATGATTTGGCTCCCTTTCTGCAGTATTGTGTTTCACATAATTTTTGAATTGCCATGCCATGAATTTACTGGTTGTCCTTAGGACATGAGCATTTGGCTTTAGAGTTGCCCACTGGTAAAATGGCTCAATCGGCTTCAAGAATGTCTTCACGCTTAATGCAAGATATTAAGGAATTGCATCACGCTTGTCTTTATGTATCTGACCTACCGTGCAAACTACAGACATGTTTCTATATCTTCCTTTGAGCTTCTGATACAATTGTCATTTGAACTGTGTAAGAAAGCTCTGTGTTGGCCTCATACCATGTATTACTTGATGGCATACTTCAAAGCACAGGCTTTTGTGTGTGGCAGGGGCTATCTGCTAGTACACCTTTATCCCTTGGCTCTAACCCCAGAAACATGGACTCTTGGAAGTGAGCCCATGTCACAAGTTGGTTTCCAGGTCAGTTCCAGTTTGTGACAAGCTGAAGACTGTTACAGACATATGCACACATTGCAGAACTTAGAAACATTACAATATGTCATCCAGAACCCTTCACACAGCATGGGCCCCACCTCTCTAGGAGAGAAACATCCATAAACACCACCACTGAACCTTCTAAACATGCCTGGGGTTGCAATATGGTATTATCTAGTCTAAGGAAATGTTTTCCTGTTATCTTTGCTGCATTGTACTCCGTTAATTCTACGAATTCATTTTAGCAGAAATTGCTCACTAGCTAACATGCATTAGGCAGTTGCATCATTTTTGCTCCTCAGAGATTTACAGGGCTCCAAGAATGAAAAGAACATAAGATACATACGTTGTATTTTTTGACCTTTTTACATGAAAAAAAAATGCAACAGTTGAACTCACTGGTTTCTAGTTTCTTGGCAGGCCAGGATGCTGTTATGAGCCAACAAAGATGGCACTAACCCTAACCACAGCATATTGAAAAGTAACAATTCTTGACAGATGATGCAGAAGGGAAAAGGACATTGATCTGATCTGATAATCTCACAGGAACAGGATTTCTGTAGCTAATTTTGTTATAATTATATCAATACAATGAAAGATGTATGAAATGAAGAAAGAAGAAAGAAAAAACAGAAAAAAACAGAAAAAATGATTTACAATCTTCTTCTCAGCAGTTATATAAACAAGCATATTAATCATACCTCATTCACAGGAACTTTTAATACCTTTAACACTTCATTAAAGATACATTTTCATTGCAGAACACTTGCTGTGTGTATGCCTTCAAGCCACCTGTCAAATTACAGTCACCCCATGAATTTCACAGGATTTTTTTAGGCATGGAGAACTCCAAGGTGGTTTTGCTAGTTCCTTTCTCCAAACTATAGCCTACAGACCATGATTTTTGTCAGTGGTTTCCCATCCAAGTATTACCAGGGTTGATTCTGCTTAGCTGGTAGCTTCTGTTCAACTTCCTAACAGCTAATGATAGGGGCAGGACAGTGCATTTCACTCTTATTCAGATTAAAGCTTTATGTTTATCATTAATACAGAGCTCAGAATTAGCCAATAGAAAACATATAGTTAACATTGTTTAATTCAGTTTCAGTTTCTGTTTCTAGATACATTTTGCTGGCTGTCGGCATTTCTTTTGGTCCAAAATACTAGCTTTGACCCTGCTTCAGAAAGGGCTTCAGTTTGATGCAGGCTGATTCAGAGGCCAGTGAGATCTTTGCTTCAGAAAATCTTAACTCCTGTTTCTCCCCATTGGCAATATTTGGGGACTCAACCAATGCTATAACATTTTTTTAATTTTATTTTTAACTGAATTGGATGAAATTTTCGATTTTTTCTTTCCTTCTAAGTGAATTTCATCAGCAAACATTCAGACAAATAGATACAAGGAACATCATCAAAATAGCCCCTATAACAAATATTGCTCTTGTTTTGTTGTTTTTCAGAACTGGTCTTACCGATAACTACCTTATTTCATGGCAGAATTGGATGACATTTACAGGCATAATTCACTCTTACGTGGAGTTTAAGCCTGGCAAATTCAGAAAAGATAAAGCGTGTGTGTGTGTGTGTGTGTGTAAGGGCAGCCTTTACAGCATGGGGATTTGCAAAAGGGCTTCATTAGAAAAAATGTTTTGGAGAGCAACTTTTATTGAAAAGATACCATATATATTCATGTATAAGTAAATATTAAGTAAATATCACGTATACTGTGAGAGCAGGTTTTGGGGCCAAAATTATGAATTTTGATATGACCCATGGATAAGTTGAAGGTCATTCATGGAAAAGAGAAAATACTAGCATTGCTTCAGGGCAGGGGGCAGTTGCCCCTCGGTACAGTCACCATTTTCCCACCCAGCCATTCAAAAAGTCCCAGAAGTGGTGCTGTGGTAGCGAGCAGACAGCAGGTCAGTGCTTCTATGACATTTCCTGGGATGGAGAACCATACTTTCTCAAAATGACTGGATATTTAAACTGTTTGACATGGCAGAGGACAAAATGGCAACTTTGATGGGAGAAGATTCTTTGAAAGAGTTTCAGAAACACTGGGAGAAGGCTATAAGGTTTATAAATGAAGTAGGGGTAAATATGCAACAAGAGGGTTTGAAAAATAAGGTCAGAGTTGCACCCTGGTGGCGCAGTGGTTAAATGCCAGTACTGTAGCCACAAGGTTGTGAGTTCAATCCTGCCAGGCTCCAGGTTGACTCAGCCTTCCATCTTTCCACAGGTTGGAAAAATAAGTATGATGCAGCCTCAAACAGCTTGTTGAGGGCAATTTAGCTAACACATTGTAAACCGCTTATAGAGCACATAGCTGATAAGCAGTATAGAAATACAAATGCTATTGCCATTATCGTAGGACAACACTTTAATATAACCATATTGTAGAAACTTAGCCCTTTTCCGTACGAGGCAGTTAAAACAGGCCAAGGCGTCCTGGCATGGAGGTCGTCCGCACCTTGGATCGGACTAGGTGTGGACTATTTAATTTTAGTTCCGCACCTTAGTCCAATCCAACCCGCCCCCAAGTGGTCCTCCAGCATGCTAAGACCGGAAAAAACAGGTCTTTACATTTTCTGGAATGCGCCATTGCGTTCCTACTTACCTGTGCAGATGCGCAGGCTCGCACCAATGCGAGCCTGCGATCAGTGGAGGGCAGGCTGTGGGCGTGGCCAGCGTCAGTGGTTGGTCCACTCCCATGAAGACATCGGAAGCTTCCATTTTGATCCGGAAGCCACAGGAAGCCACCATTCTGAGCCGGAGCCGTGCGGATCTACAGACCTTGCACTGCTCTGGTTTGCCCTGCACTAATGGAGGAGCCCTGTGGAAGGGCTCAAAGGAAAGTCTGCATTATTTCGGACCCAAGAAGATGCGGTGAATAACGGCACGGAGCTATTCACTCACCTCGTGCAGAAAGGGCCTTAGAGGGCTTGCAGGAAGAAGTAGGAAGAACTATAAACAAATTAATAGGCCATTTCTGACCTACACTATTATAGTGCTGTTATTCCACTTTCAACATACTATGGAATCCTGGGATTTGCAGTTCAGGGAGGGGTCTTTAGAATTCTCAGCCAGAGAGCTCTTTGGCCTCAGTAAACTATAAGCCCCAGAATTTCACAGGATGTTGAAAGTGGAATAATAGTGCTATAACAATGTAGGGCAGAAATAGTCTATGTCCAAACCTAACACATTAGCAGGCATTTATAGCAGATTGGATTTGACCTTGATTGAAAATGATAAACATTTATTGTTAGTAGTCAAACCACAATACTAAAAGCTGGAGGGCAGGCAGCAAAGCCCGTTACAGATGTCACTTGATTTCTAATAACCACTTGCAAGTTCTCATGCTTTTATTTCATTAACATATTTATTACAATTCTGTGCATTCCAGCCCAAATTAATATTAATTATACACAACGTTAGATAAGGTTGTGGTATTTCATGGTATGTGGCAGGCCTCTCAGAGAAAGAACTGCTAATTCCATATTCTCTTGTAGGTTATTTCCTTAAATATGTGCACAGAGGTCTGGATATGTCCAGTACAAGCCAGTACATCTGCAGATTCACGCTGGAACCTTGGCTGAAGATTTTAATCTGGAATAATCATGAACGCAACCTGTTTAAGAAATTCTCAGTATTTCCTTGATGTTATGTGTGATGGAGAAGGTGTTAACACTTCAATACCAGAAGCACATGTTTGCAATATTTCAAAGCTTTCATGATGCTGTAGAGAATTTCATCATCACCATCCACAGAGAACATGCAGAAGAATAAACATGCAACGTTGCACAAAATACCTCTTGAATCATCACAGTATTTTGAATAGCTTCTCTCATTCTGTGGAACGCCCTTCCAAGGGCAGATGGTCACCTTTCCACTAGCAGAGAAATACCTTGTTATATGAGAAGATCCTTTACAATTCACTAGCTGCTGAGGAAGGGGCTTTTAAATAGTGGGTGCTTGGTCAGTTTTTAACCTACATTTAATCCAAGTGTGCTTTAGTATGATGATATATTTAATAGTGTTTTAATATTAGTTATTTTATTTTTCTCTGTACCTTTTTTCTGGTTAATCTTGTGAGCCACCTTATCTTGTAGCTTTGGGACATAAAGAAGGATATAAATTAAATCAAATCAATCTATCTATCAATCATGCAATCATCATTTACATCCTATCTTTTCCCCATATTGGAATTCAAGTTGATATACATAGGGTTCCCAAGGCAGTTGGTTACAGAGACCAAGGCCAGTTTGGCCTGAGTAAAGCTGTTGCATCAACAGCCTTCCCATTACAACAGCCCAACAGCAGAACACATGCTTTGTATGCAGAAAGCCACAGATTCAGTTCTTGGCATCTCCAGTTAAACGGGTGATTGACTAAGAGGGCATTATTCAGCACTCTTGGAGTAGAAGCTATAATGCGCAGAAAAGTAGGAGAGACCAGTGGAAGGATTCAGAAGATATGTTGGTGTGTTCAAAGGGCCAGACTGAATAAATCATGACTGAAGTGAAATTTGCTGTGACTTTTGAACTCTCTCATAACATCCCAACAAAGTGGTGCTAAAGGAACAGCTCATACTGTAGGGGAGACAGATAACACACAATGGATTATCATCTACTTATATACAGTTGAATGATGAGAGAGTTCATTTCTACCAATGACCAAATAAAAGATTTCATTTTTTCAGTTACACTACTTTCCATTTCTACAGCCCTCTTGACTGCAACATGATTGCACTTGGATAGTTTGCATTAGCATTAGTATATAGGATTACATTATACTGCATATCCATTGGATTCATTGGCACAATAGTCTTTGTTGTAAGTGGTTTCAGAATGGCCAACCTTATGCTATGGGACTACTGATATTCTAAAGAAAACAAGCAAAGAGAATGCTACAGACTTCACATCCTACATGTGAGCATCCTATAGGCATCTATTTGCCAGTGGTGGGAACAAAATACCGAACTAGATGAGCCTTTGATCTGATCCATGACAGCTCTTTTTATTTTTTCAAATAGCACTTCGTTGGTGGGTTCTTGCTTCCCATGTACTTTGGAGTAAAGTCTGCTGAAAAAAAAATATGCATATGTCCTATGGACTCTTCCACAATTTTCCACTCATTCTTCCAAAACATTGGTTTTATATTTTTCCCCTGAAAATATAAACATCTCTGCACATTTTAAAGCACTTGGTTTTAAACATATGGATTCTAGTTAAGCATATTTTATTTTCAAATTCACACGGGAAATGCCAAAGAAAATACTTAGCAACTAAAAATATTTAGCAGAAAACTTCATCTATGTAAATCTGCTTACCATGCCATCTGATTTTATTTTTACTGAAATATAACACCCAAAAGAAACTCTGAAATTTATACTAATATCATTGAAATAGGAAGACATAGGAAGACCTCAAATAAAGAAAGACTGCCAAGGAAAAACAGACCCCAAAAATTGCCAAATCACAGTGTGGTTGCCAGCAATTTGCAACCCCAGTCATGTAATTTTGGACATCTTTCATGTTGGCGACTTCCTTGTTTTTATTTATTTATTGACTTGAAGTAATTTTTATTTCTAAGCTGAAACTTTTTAGATTTTTTTTCTCCCCTCAGGAATTATCTGAGATTTTTCTTTCTCTTGCCAACTGAGCCACCCTTCCTCCCTGCATTAAAAAAAAAAAGCCCACTTTGCAGAAATGTCTCTGAACAGTCTACATGCTGTTATATGTCAGGTACTATTCCACTCCCTCCTACCCTCCACTGCTCAGGAAGAAAATATGGCCATTTCCGCACTAGACTGTTATAGTGCTATTATTCCACTTTCAATGTCTTATGGAATCCTGGGGTTTGCAGGATTGCCATATAACAGTATGTAAACTGCAAACCCCAAGATTCCATAGGATGTTGAAAGTGGAATAATAGCACTATAACAGTCTAGTGCAGAAATGGCCTATGAAAAAATCTTGGGACAGGAACTGGGGAAATTAAAGAAATACAAGAGCTATAGGCCTCCCGCGTACACACACACTCTCCCAAGGGCCGGCTGTATTTACAACTGGCTTGGGCCCCACTTCACAGCTGTGGAATGAGGGAAGAGGTAGGTGGAACATTGTGGTTACTGCTTTTGAGACTCTGGCCTCAGTCATGCCAGCTGGGATAAAGGAATGGTAGAGTACTAAAACTGCACACACACCCCTTGTGCCTGAAAGTGGCTGGCTCTGGCTCCAGGGAGAGAGCCTTTTTGAGCAGCAGTGTTTCTGAGATTAATCCACTACAGCACACAACCAGCTGTTCGGTGGGAAACAAGCACAGGTAAATGCTGTCGTTGTTGTTGTTGTTGTGTGACTTCAAGTCGTTTTTAATTTATGGCGACCCTAAAATGAACCTATCATGGGATTTTCTTGGCAAGATTTGTTCAGAGGGGGGTTGCCTTTGCCTCCACTGAGGCTGAGAGACTGTGGCTTGCCAAGGTCACTCAGTGGGTTTACATGGCAAGTAGGGATTTGAACTCTGGTCTCCAGAATCATAGTTCACTATACCCATGGATGACACGAAAACATAGTCCTCTCCCTTTTTTGAAACAGCTAACTTTAACAACAGCATAATTACACTGTTATGGAAACTCCGCACTGCAGGAAGAAAACAATTTTGACCTGGCAGGGTTCCAAGAAAACTTCTTTAGAGAGGACGTACCCCACAACTGTTCCAATTTGTCAGGGATACTCCAGATTAATCATATGCCATCCCATGTTCTCAACTGCTCTTAAAGCTTTTGTTGCCTTGTTAAATGACTTACAGAGGGAATGAGACAAAGGCCATTTCCGCATGGGGTGAGGGAATCACCCCGCACCGCTACTTACCAGATCTTCTGGCTCCCCGGTCCGGTCCAGGTTGCTCCAGAGCAGAGCGTGGTCATCAATCTGCTCCGCTCCGGCATCCAAAATGGCAGCTTCCGGTTGGTCGTGGGTCTTGACCAAACTGCTGAAGCTCGTCAGCCTAAAGCCCACCCTTGGCAGATTGCAGGCTCACATTGGTGTGAGCCTGCAAATCTGCACAAGGGTGCAGGCTAGCAGTGGTGCGCTCCGTGCTTTTGAAAGACCGGAAAAATCAGGTCTTTCAAAAGCACGCTGGAGGACCACTTGGGGTCATTCCAGAGCGGACTGAGGTGCAGATCTACAGTAAGTAGTCCGGACCCAGTCCACTCCAAGGTGCAGACGTCCTCCGTGGAGGACGCACTGCACCGTTTTTATTATCCCGTGTGGAAATAGCCAAAGGGAGTGGTGAGTCCCTGTTGGTTCTGCTGGAACTCTCAGCAGTTTTTGATACCATAGAGCACGGCACCCATCTGGGTCATCTCTCTGGGATGGGACCCAGGAGCACCATTTGTCAGTGGCTCTAGTCTAGAGATGGAAATAATATCCAAAAGTACTCAAAAATTGGTCAAAAAACAAGTTTTTCAAGTGTTAACAAATGCTGATGAGAACAATCCTGGACTGAGGAGAATCTTCATCGTTCAGACTTATTCTACGCAAAATCTGTTGTGGTTTTATTGCACAGAAAACATTCTTTTCTGTCCAGGAAACAGCATTTTCTGTGTGGAAAATGACATCTGAATGCAGAAATATTAATTTCTTTGCAGACAATATTATTTTCTGTGCAGAAAAATGCTATGATTGGAGATTTATTCTGCGTCAAATTCACACATAGTTGATTTGCATAGAAAGCAGAATTTTCTTCTCAGAAAACAGCATTCTGTAGAAGAATCAATATTTCTGCATTAAAATATTATTTTCCACACAGAAAATATAGTTTCCTGCTAAGAAAATGCCCTTTTCTACATGAAACTACCATGTGAGATTTTCACATGGAATAAGTCCTGAGCTGTGAACAACTTTCAAACTGGCATGGTTTCGTAGACTTTCTTGCTTTGGGAAGAAAATTATTGCTACCTTCAAGTAAAGGCAGTGTAGGGGAGTGGTTTGAGCATTGGACTATAGCTCTGGAGATCACAGATCAAATATCTCTTGGCCATGGAAACCCACTGGGTGACCTCAAGCAAGTCACACTCTCTCAGCCCCCCAAACATATCTTGCTAAGAAAATCCCATGATAATTTTGGCTTAGTGTCACAGTAAGTTAGAAATGACTTGAAGGCACACAACTACAACAGAAGACACTTACTGAAGAGTTACATCTCTACTTCAGTCCTTCTTCTAGTGGTAGACTCTGAAGGTAGTACTGATGGGTGCCTATCCAGTACCCTGACCACTGGTCTGTGGCATCCTCAGGGATCAGTTCTGTCCCCCATGCTATTTAATATTTACATGAACCCACTTGAAGAAGTCATCTGGAGTTTTGAGATTCAATGTCACCAGAATGCTAACACACAATTTTATCTTTCTTTTCCATCCAGTTCCAAGGAAGCTGTTTCTGTACTAAACCAGTGCCTGCTGTCAGTAATAAAATGAATGAGGGCAAACGTATTGAAGCTTAATCCAGACAGGACAAAGGTGTCCCTGGTCAGCTGGAAGGCAGATCAGAAAATAAGGATTCAGCCTGTGCTACATGAAGTAATGCTACCCCTGAAATCTCATGTTTGCAGCTTGGGTTACTCCTTGAATTAGATCCGAGTCTGGATGCCCAGGTTTCAGCTGTGGCCAGCAATGCATTTCCACAGTTAAAACTAGTGGGCCAGTTGTGCCCATTCCTTGAGAATTGAGATCTGGCTGTGGTGACACATGCCTTGATTACATCCTGTTGGATTACTGTTAACATGCTCTATTTGGGACTGCCTTTGGAAACTGTTCAGCAGGCCCAAAGTGCTTTGGCCAGGCTGTAAACAGGGGCTTGTTACACGGATTCTGGGACTTGCCTGTCAAAACAACTTCACTGGCTACCAGTCCATTTCTGGGCAGAATTCAAAGTGCTGTTTTTGACCTTTAAAGCCCTATACCCCTTGAATCTAGATTATCTGAAAGACCTTATCTCCTTATATAAGCCAGCTTGAACTTTTAGATCTGGAGGAGAGGGCTTTTTCTCAATCCCAGCACCTGCACAGGTTCATCTGGTGAAGGAGAGAGCCTTTTCAGAAGCTGCTCCCAGGCTGTGGAGCTCCCTTCCACCAGAGGCCTGGTTGGCCCCCTCCCGGCTCTCTTTTGGCCAGCAAGTGAGGATGTTTTTATTCCAGAAGGCCTTTGACTTTTAATTATGGAGCAGTAGCATGTGTGTGAAGTGATGTGCCATATTTTTAATCTTTCAGTGGTAGTTATGATTTAAATGTTTTTAACTGTTTTTAAGCAAGTTTTAATGTACTATTGTTATTAAATCCTTTTTTTTTTAACTTTTGTAAATTGATGTTTATCTTTAAAAAAAAATATTGTAAGCTGCCTTAAATCCCACCCTGGGAGAAAGGCAATAAGAAAGAAAGAAAGAAAGAAAGAAAGAAAGAAAGAAAGAAAGAAAGAAAGAAAGAAAGAAAGAGAGAGAGAAAGGAGGACAGAAGGACAGAAGGACAGAAGGACAGACAGACAGACAGACAGACTTTATTGAGGGATTCTTCAGAATAAATAGATCTCTCTTGTATTCAGAGGAAAACATGATTCCTTATTAATGATCTAGGAAAGTGATACATTGCATGTTTCATCACTGAAGAATTACATTTTACATAGGAATAAAACATGCATGTCACAATCATGTTAGATAATAACCTTGCTTCTTTACAGACTGAAAGCAAGCACCATAGATAAATTGCCTGCTATATGTTCACTGATTACTGGGATGGTCAAATACTATCTGTTTCAAAAGTATAGCATAACATTTTCCTTTGACAAATATGCTGGATAGGAAATGCTTGTTGAAATAGCTAAATTTCCTAACTAATGTACTGCAAAATGAATCTGGAAAGTGCATTTAGAATTTTGAGTGACGTAATTTATTTGCAATTGTGTTGGATAATCTGATACCATGGAGCTGAATTCAAAGTATCCTTTGCTTTTCTGAACTACACTGTTTTTCTAGCAATCTTTGCATGGCATGAATTGTTTCTGATGAAGTGTCACTTGATGATGCTATTAATAAACCTTGAGAGAGAGAGAGAGAGAGAGAGAGAGAGAGAGAGAGAGAGTCATTGCCAACATCTGCAACAGAAAGAATCAACTTTGTTCCTCACAGAAATGTAAGAGAATTATGTATTCTTCCATGACCTTAAACAGAATACATTTTGATATGCTCTTTTTCAAAGAAATCCTGCTGGTTGTATGAAATACTGCAGCAGACCTATGTGTTTACTTTTACTTCTTTTCTGTGGAATCTCTGGACCTCGTCCTCCTTCTCCTCCTCTTTCAAAACTGAAATGTGATATGACTGATCTTCTCCTCTTTTTATTGTGAGATGTGAACCAGAAACTCCAGGATCACTTAGGTCAAATATTAGGCTGGTCACACAAATAGTGGTTCTTCATGTAAAAGGACCAGAGTAGTATGCCTCCACTAAGCAGTTAAATTCAGTTATATACTGTACACTGATGGTGCTATATAAATAAATAATAGTAGTGGTAATGATAATGATGATAGTTTGATGCTACTTTAACTATCATGGCTTCATCCTGTGTAACCCTATGTAACACAAAAGCTAGGAAAGGCTGCATCAGTTTGCTTTTGCCTGAGTCTACAAAGGACAGCAAGATTCAATCCCTCTCTTCCCACCGCCACTGAGATAATACAAACTAATTTTGCATTTCCAACTCAGTTTGCAGGAACAGAAGTAAGCTGAGGATAAAGGGGGAAAGTGGAAGGAGGAAAGAGAAACTGGGATGTTTCAAAGCAGCTGAAAAAGTGAGATGACAGAGAATTAATCAGGACTGTCCCTGCCAAATAAGGACAGTTAAAGGGTATTGATCTGTAGTTTGGTGAGGTACTCAGAATTAATCATCTGCAAGAGAACCTGAACTGGCAGGAAATTCTAAATATTTCCACAATAAACTACAAATCCCAGGATCCTATAGAATCGAGCCAAGACAGTTAAAGCAGTATCAAACTGCAATAAGTGTGTAGTACAGATACACTCGAAGATGGAAGATATCATAGTAAATGGTCCTTACCTGGTAAAAATGTCTGACCTTAGGAAAATTAAATAAAAATAAGCAGCACAGACACATCGACAATGTCACATTTCAGTTTCTCTGACACTCTGGAATTTAATTTGATCTCTTTTCGGAAGCATTATCTTTCTTTCCCCATATGTATCCTACTAGTGAGACTTAGCTGTGGTAACTATCAAATGTCTACAACAGCTATAAACTGTATGGAGAATATCGCTAAGCACAAAGTGTCAATCCATCCATTGACTTTCTCAGGGGTTTAAAATAACAGCAACAACTTTATTTTGTCAGTTCGGTTACTTGTGAAATGAGTGAAATGAGACTGAGACCAACCCAAAAGTTGGTTTTCTGGAAAGGGAACCTGTGGGGCGGGGGATGGGGAGAAAAACTGTGGAATCAACCCTGGAACTGAAAACAGATTTCTGGGATGAAGGTTTGCTCAGAGGTATTTTATTCCTTCCATTCCAAGTGAGAGGAAGGCCTGGGGTTCCTCAGCAACCTGGGCAACTGAATATAGAGATAGAAATAAAAGCAATAATAATATTTAACTACTAAGGTATATGAAGTCTCTGTTCCAGCTTCATCTTCCCTACCTATCTCGTAGCTCCCCTAAAAATCTCATAGCTGCCCTATAAAATCTCACATCTCCCATATTGTTGCTTTCATTCTGCTTGTACCTTTCCTTTTATTGCCTTACTACATTCTTCTGGTGACTTTCTCTTTCATCTGCCTTTGTCTCTCTTGACATTACTTTTCTTCTCTGGAGGGGCCTATAGTTCACCTCCCACTGCCCCAAATTACTCCAACACCTCTCTTTATTTTTAAAGGACCCTTTCAAAAATGTCAGCTTATCTTGAGACAGGAGGAAGTGTTCCTCAGAAATCTCAGAGCTGAGTTTTGGTACTGAACAAGGAATTGGAACAGAATCCTGGTGAGCCCAGAACAAATTATCTTTGCCTTTAGCACCCCCTGCTATGGAAGCCTTTGTTCCTACCTAGATACAGTACATCCAGTTCCTGACTGGATGTAGCTGGTGACTGAATAAACAAAAATCAGCAAAAAGTTGACAGTGGCTTAAATCCCCTTAAATCCCCTTACATCTGAGATTTCAGTGGAACAAAACACAATTAATTTAGTCTGAATACACAGTCCATAGTACATATGCCCTAATGTATCTTCTTTGTGGTTGTTCCTAGAGTTTAGGGTACATGTCTTCTTCTCTGAAGGCTTCTTGACCCCACACTAGAGTAAGGCTCATACTCTGGACTTTCCTTTTTTTCATATACTTGGAGAGGCTATGTGAGGTCTCAGTACACACAAAAATATCCAAACTGGTCTTCTCTTCTAGCTATAATGAAAACCAGAAAAAACAAACAAGAGCTTCCCAGCTTCCCGTCATGATCAGCAGGTCATTCAGATATCTTTCTCTGTCTCTCTCTTTCAACATAAGCAATCCAAAGCAATGTTATATTTATTTACAGCCTCTAGGTAATCTGGCTACCCTTTGTTGATGATAACCAATCGAAAAGATTGGGCATAAGAGTGACAGAGACAAGGAGTGTTCAAATTAAAAGGTTTAGTCAATGAAATATACAACAATCATTTTCCAGGGCTGATATATCATTTGCTGGTAGCTGAGAGAAACTGAAAGATTGTTAAGATAACTTTTCTTTTTCATTTTCTCACTGATTGGAAGATAGCATTTCCCAGAAGCCTCTTCACTTCTGGTTCTCTGATGAAAGCTGCGGAGAGGTCTAAGCCAGGAGCAGAGATAAAAACAGCTATTCTGTACAAGAGCCCAGAAGCCTTGGCGTTTTTTCCGCTCACAAATGTTCAGCAAAGGTCAAGCTTTGCAGGTCTGCTGTTTGGAAGATTTAAAAGAGAGGCAGCTGCAAAAAAGTAGATAGTCCTCTTCTTCATAAAATATACTATGAATGCTAGAAATGCAGTTCTTTTTATGCATTAGGAGGGTGGCCAGCAACAAGAAATTAGCCTTCTGTTTTACGTGTGCTGAATATGCAAAGGAAAACAGTTGCTGAAGTAAAAAACATTTTGTACTCTCAACCTTAAATGAAGCAGATACAATGCAAAGACCTAATAAGCCAAGCACGTTTGTGTTCAGAATGTTCTTGTTGGAAAATACATCCTGGATGTGTGTGTATATGTGCCTTCAGGTCACCTGTTGACTTACAGCAACCCCATGAATCTCACAGGGTTTTCTTAGGCAAGGAATACTCAGAGGTGATTTTGCCAGTTCCTTCCTCTGAAATATAGCATACACTTGTATTAATTGGTTTATAGCGCTATTTCTCCTGACTTGCTTTCCCCATTCAACTTGTAAGGAAACACCAGAAAATACCATGTGGATGAGACAAGCAAAAAGGAGATGTTACATCCTAATTGAACACCATTTGCTAAGAGGGTGAAAGAAAATTTCCTCTCAGCACAGTAAACTCTGCTGCATTTACTGTCTCCAGTTGCCTATAGCTTGTTTCTGTTGGCCACAGGTGAGCAAATGTGGCCATGGATGAGCAACTCCCTATACACTTTTTGACTGCAACTGTCATAATCCTTGACTATTGGCTATGTTGGCTGAAATGAATAAAAGTGCAAGTCAGAAATATCTGAAAGGCTACACTTGCCCACAGAGTTCATAAAAGTTACTTCTACAAAGTATCACTTCTAAAACTTCTAAGCTACCATTGGCAATGACAGTACTAGCCGGGGAATTCTGGGAGTTACAGTCAAAAAAGTAATTTTTCCAAGCTCAGATTGCCCGCTCATTCTAAAAGCACGTGGTATACAGATAGGGTGATGGTACGAAGAATTCTTCAAGGAAAGATACCATAAATTACATTTTTCCCTTTAAATTTTAAAAAGAATATTCACAAATATATGAAATAGTTTGCACCATGCCCAAACTGATTGGGAGCTTTTTGTCACACAGCAGCAGAGGCCAGGAGCTAGTGGACCAGGGACAAAAAAAGAAGAAATGGCCTCCCCAGAGTCTGCCCAGCACCACCACTTCTGCTGCCCCAACCCCTTTTTCAAATATGGTCATTATAATTGCTCTTCCATGTTGACAGAATCCCCTCACATGAACATACATGTCTGTACAGATATGGAGCTACCTTGGCCTGCACCCTCTGATCTGTAGAAGGAGGAATAGCAGAAATGAGGAGATCAGTGCTTGCTTCCACATACTACTGAACAAAAAGGAAGCCAAGGTAACACAAAGCCCTTTTCGCACGGTATTTTCCATGAGAAAGGGTCCTTTGAGCGTCGTGCAAACGTGAAGAGCAGTCCATACGACACACTCACATTTGCGTGATGCTCCAGGACCTGGCAGGTACCGCTCACTCACTTTTTCATTTTCGGTTTTAAGGCAAAAATGGTCCATGGTCACGCATCACTCCAGGGCCCCACATGCTCTTGCTGTGCATGTGGAGCCTTGCGAGCTGGGCCAGTCATGCTTCCTGTCTCAGTGCAGCCTGGGAAGGTCCCAGGCTGCACTGTGAAAGGAAGAGGCGGGGCTCTCGTGTGAGCAGGCAGCTTGTGCAGAGCCAAAGGACCCCGGACGCGAGAGCCTCTTTCCGGAGGCTGCTCACACAAGCACCACACCCCAGCGCTGAGAAAAGGTGAGTTGTGGAAAGGGCCACAGTTCAGCTGCTGTTTTGAATATCTCCTGAAGCCAAGCAACTGTGGTGTTCTGGGAGAGAGACTGTCCTGAAGCACAGGAGATTTTCCTAGTCTCCTGTTCTACAACATCCTTGCTCTATCAGAAATTTGAAATGATGTTGTGGTGGTGGTGGTGCTCCTGCAAGTCCTTTCTGGTTTACAGTGACCTTAATGTGAATCTTTCACAGGGCTTTCTGGGGCTGAATATATGTGATACATCCAAGGTCACCCAACAGGTTTCTGTCACGGAGTGGGGAATCAAACCCTGGTCTCTCAGGTCATGCTTCAACACTCAAACCACAGCCAGATTCTGTGTTGGTCCACCTCTTTCTCTCTCAGCAGTGTGCAGAAGCCACTGCCATTGTGTTTGCCATTTTCCCGTTGTCTACCTTCCAGGACTGGACAGGAGAGGCTTATGGCTGTCCTAATTGGCTGTTCACACAGGAGTCTGGCCCTTTCTAGACAACTCTATTCTTTGCCCACTGGCAAAGAGGTAGTATTTTTATCTCCATTAGCCAGATTAGCTTTATGATGCCATCATAGCTGAGCTGTAACTTCTTTCTACCATAGTAGTTTTTTCAAGAAGTAGCCATGTTAGCTTCTTGCAGCATAAAAAGGAGGAAGGGTGGGGAAGAAAAAAAGGGAATATGGCAGCACCTTTAAGACTAAGTGGTTTTTATTTTAGCATGAGCCTTTGTTGATACAAATCCATTTCTGCTATACTGCATCTGAAGAAATGGGCTTATATCCATGAAAGCACATGATAAAGTGAGAACTGTTAGTGTTAAAGGTGTTACCAGCTTTCTTTTTTTTCCCCCTTTCTCTCCCTTTTTCCATCCACCAGTGTAATTTAAGGATATTCTGGCATACAGGATTTAATAGGAACCCTATCTCCATTCAACTGTATTGCAAAGACTGTTACTTCTTATGCCTTGAATAATTTACTTGACTTCTGAATGGTCACTGTGATTGACGCCATTGCTCTGGTTTGTATCGCACAATCATAAATCATATATTTGAAGCTGTTTATTCAGCATGTGTATTCCATAATAATCAGAGAAAATAGCATTTTTATTTCCAATATGAGATTCAAAATTGGGGGAAAAATACGAAGTGTTTCTTTCCCTTCTGGCAGAAAGTGTATTGGAAAAAGATTAACTGAGCCAATGTGAAAATGTCAAACAGTTGTTATCAGAATAATAAAAATGTTATAGAAACAAGTTCTTTGCCTCTTTTTTATGACCCAGGCAATGGGAATTTTTAATAACAAGAGTGTGGTGTCAAGAGATCAAATCAATACCTCCCTGTCAATATTCAATTGCCCACTCTTTTCCTTTTAAAGATCCTCCCTCTTTCTCTCTCTCAGTTCTCTCAGATTTTCTTCTTGTAGATTTCATAGCTGTCACTGAACCACCAGAAGCATGAGCCTTTATGAATTAATCTAGATATATACTTTCTAGTTGTTCCTGAATTGTCAAAAGCAGAAGTATGTAAAAATTAATCTAAAGAATTGTTGTTCCCATTAGTTCAGACACTACAAAGGGAAATCCCACATGAACGAGATTCACCGTTCATTTCATTGTTCGAACCAAGTATTTCTTCTAGGGAATTGAATGGGGATATAGCAAAGCCCATACCCATGCAAGGAGCTGTGGGACCAAGACAACTGTGTTTCCAATGAAGTTTTAATGTATGTGTAAGCCAGCTGAGGATATTTGTATGGAGATAGCAGTTCTGATAGATGTAAAGATCAAAATGTGATCACCACTATTTTAAATACTATTTAAAAATACTAAGTTGCTGATAATTTTCTGTTTGAAATATATATGTGTATTTTAAAAAATAGCACTGGGCAGACTCAGTGTAAATGGTTGGCACAATATCCTTTTCTATTAGTGGAACACATCGCTCGGGGACTAAGATTCAACCTGTTCTAAAAGTTACTGCACAACAGCTGAAATAGCAGATTTGTAGATCCTGATCAGAACCTCCACAGTACCTAGACTATTATGTGAATGACAGCAGTACTGAGGAATGTCCTTTACACTCTGTTTAGTGTGCCAGCTTTGACTGATTCCGAGCTGAGATGACTTGGCAAAGTCATGCATGCCTTATTTATACTGTGCCTTGACTACTGCAGTACACTCTTAGATATGATTACCATTGAATAGTGTTCTGCATCTTCAGTTGGTGCAATACTGAGCAGCTGGGCTCCTAAGTAAAATGAGTACCCAGCCTGTTGGAGGCAATTAGCTTACACATTGTAAACCAGAGTGCTTGCACTGATAAGCGGTATAGAAATGTACATACATGTTATAAGTTGTGAACAGTATTCAGATTACATTACTCTAATATTGAATGTCCTCCTTTGGTTGCCAGTTGCTTTCTAGAACCAATTTAAGGTGTTGGCTTTAAACTTTACAGCCCTAAACAACTTGGCGATTGGGTAACGAAGGGTCCATTGATCTCATTTTTTGATGTTAAGAACTTCAAGAGAGACCTTCATAAGAATACAATCATGTTCAGAAGCATCCCTGAGAAGGATGTGTTACTCCCAGACTGTAGAATACATTTCCCTCAGACTTGTGATAAATTTACATTTATCTGCTTTTAGGATGAGTATGAAGATGTACGTTTTTAATCTAGCCTTATAACCAGTTCTAATTCTTATTGTTTGTGATTATTTTAATTATTATTCATTTTTACTTATGTTTGTTACCTGCCTTTATTACTTTTTTAAATGGAAAGGCAGAATATATATGAGGGGGGAATGATAATCTTACTTTTTCTCCTGTTGAAGCCTGGATTTATTAAAATACATATCTTTAATTGAATTTTGTACTCTAACTGAAAATATTTGGTTTCAAGAATATTCTAGAGAACAGATTCTATTTGAGACAGAAAGAAACTCTGCAGACAAAAAAGGGCCATAAACTTCCTTTTCCCCTGAATCACCCCAAACTACAGGCCTAAATCTAATTGACGGTTCTAACAAGATTACATCCACTGAATAATTGGAACATCCTTAAGTGTGGATTCTCATTAATACAGTGGGTCTAGTTACAACTGACAGTTGGATTCGTGCAAGGGATCACTGGAAGAATGAGAGAGAATTTCTAACTCTTTACATCTATATTCAAAGAAAATGACTCTTCCCACACAATGTATGTTGTAAGTCCCAAGAAGAGATTCAGGACACAGCACTGCCACCTACCTGAGCAATATACAACTTTGTGGAGTCATAAAATCAGGAACTGGACTGTGTGTGAGTGTGGGTGTGGGTGTGTGGATGCACATGAGTGTATAATTATTTTGGGATGATGAGAGGGTCAATGTCTAGCATTTGTAAATGTATGAAATTGATATGTGCTTGCCTTTCTAGACAGGAAAAGAAACACTGAACAACAAACAGGCCATTTAGAAAGGTGTTTGGAATTTCAGTGGTTCCTGGAGGAGGAGGAGGAGGAGGAGTTGGTTAAGCTTACTAAAGTTTATTTTCAGCAAATTAGAGGTGACCAATGAAGGAGGAAACTGTTTACTCATCTAGAGTAAGGCTAGCAAATGAGATGCATATCCAGAAATATTAAGTTATATCCACACTGAGTAGGTGACAGACCAAAATTTATAGATGACAAACAACTGTATTTGGACTAAGATTGCTCATTAACCGAGGGAGGGGAATATAATGCAAGCCATTAGAATCACAGAAATGGTCCAGTGCATCTTATAATTAAGGTAGTGGGATAAGAACAGACAGTGTGATATTTTCAAAAGGAAAAAAAGAATAAAAGAGTAAGGCTATAAGGAAACAACTAGGCATTTGCTGCCAAGCAAACAGTTGGAAGGAATCACACAGCCCCCTCACACATTCATAGACACATGAGTTGGAGCCTGATCAAGGCCACCAGCCAAGTCCCTTAGATGCCAGCGCATATGCCTGCCATCTCCACCACTGTCTCCACATTCGATGGCAGTGTGAAGGAGCTGCATAATAGATAGGAGGGATCCTGCATGCAAGAGGTAATCCTAGGACAATCAGGATTTTCTCTTGAGTGGAGGAGCCTCACATGTATGCATCTGTAGGCACATGGGCAAAGATGGGAACTAACTAGTTGAAATCAAAGTGATTGTCAATTAACTTGCAAATTATAGAAGAAAAAGAGAAAACAGCATTCCATATCTTAAGTTTAAAATAAAGTGACTGTTTTAAACTGGTATTAATTTATTAGTTAATAAAAGTACTAAACAGACAACAAATTTTACATTTTCCAGATGGTTCTTTACCCAACAACCGGTTCTTTTGGATTTTTTGCAGAACATCTTCTTGGTTCTTCTTGGGGAAAAGGGGGTGGGGAATATAAAGTGAGAAGCTGGATAAGTCTGGTTAGAGCCAGCCAAACACAGCTTTTGGAATGCAGTGAAGGGGTGGGCTATGGCGGAGGGGGGAGGATAGAATTAGATGCTTCTCTGAAAAAAAGTTAGGGCAGTCAGAGATAGGGTGGAGAGCTGAAAAGGGGTTGGGGAATTGAGATTGTGGAAAGAGTTCAGGGATTTCAAGTTTAATTTATTTGTTATATAATACGTATCTGCTGTTTTTACTTTTCACACTGTGTCTGACTGTTTACATTTAAGACTGAAGACTGGTCACACTTTCCCACACAGAACTGACTGTCAACACAGCCATTTCTCCAGATTAGCAGCAACCTTGAGGGCCAAGTACCAGATCCAGGGAGTGATCCTAAAGGTGCAAGGGTGAGTGACAGAAACCCTGGGGCTGGAACTGCGGAGCCAGCCAGATGATGGGTTCTGTCACAGGGAATTAAAAGGTTTTGTCACAAAATTAAACAAAAAATATTATTTAGGTGGTCTACTGTAGACCCCCAAACACAGGCTCCTCATATGTCATAGGAAACTGATTTATGCAGCTTGTTGGCCGGGGACATTTTGCTGAGATCCACATGGGAATCAGTAAGCTAAAGAATGGGGTGAGTGAGGAGATGAGGTTATAAGGGAGAGAAAAAGGCAAAGCCAGAAAATGGCATTGTTCCTTCCCTACTAAGTTATCTATCACTATGGACACATATGTACATACGGACACATACGTACATAAGAAGGAGAGGCTCTTTTGCTATCTTGAATTCACTGGAGGGAAAATGGGGTATTAATTTAACACACACTTCCACAAATAAATATTTCACATAGCCAGCAATGTGCTTCACCTTGAATTAGGTAGACACTTCCAGATTGCCAAAGAAAAGGTCAAAAGCAAACATGGATTTGCATAATCTTGCCTGCACTATATATGTGTGAAGATGCAATGACATATTTATAACTATTCATTCCCAGCTGCAAAGAATATTCAAAATTGTTGTTCCCAGGTCAAACAGAAAAAAAGTATCCTAACAGTTGGGAAATCCTATCAGGACAATAATAGAGAATTGTGTACAATTTTCTACTGGTGCATGGTGTAGCTGGAGACCAGGGTTTGATTCTCTGCTCAACCATAGAAACCCACTGGTTGACCTTGGGCACATCACACACGCTCAGCCCCAGAAAAAAACCCAGAATAGATTTGTCTTTGGGTCTTCGTAAGTCAAAAATGACTTGAAGGTACACAACAACAATAATAACAACTCAATCATCCCAAAATTTTGCAAAGGAATTATTCTGTGAAGAAAACCATGTGGGAATTTTTGCGCACGTGTGCACACACACGCACAAGCATACACAAAATGTGCATTTATCCATATAATAATTCCTCCACAAGGCTTCAGAAGGTTCAAAAACAGGGAGAATAGTGTAGATGAAAAATCATTTTCTGCAGTCAGGAGAAAATTACCATAATTATTCATCTTTGCACGCAAGGATGAAATTGTCAAGGATTTATATTTGGAAGATGCAATACATGAAGTAATGACTATGATTTACATTGAAGTGCACTATATTTCTTCAGACTGGAATTGAGTTTGTATTTGGGCTAAGGATTTTTCAACCACCAACCAGAAGATAATATAATTCCTAGCCTACCCTACAAACAATTTAGTTCTTTATATTTTCCCTTCTTGTGTTTAGGAGAAGCATTTGGCTAATGAAGTCACAGCTTTTTTTTTTTTTTTTTTAAAGAGAGTGTCTTTTACCTTGAGCCTAATTTTGTATAAGAATATGGGATATTTTTATTTAAAAAATTAATGTTTATTGTTTTTAAGTATAGGGAAACAATTGTATAGGGAAGCATTTGGGGACGGTAATAATCATAGTCATTAATCAATCATTAATCAGAACATTTCAAGTCAGAGTTTCAAGTCAGAGAATGTCAAGATGAAAGCAACCCCAGAATCCAGAAGCACCTGAGACCTGCATGTTAATAGCCACCCTATTGCCCTGACATGTGTGGTCAAAATATAGTAAGAAAAGAATTGTTTGCTGCACATATTGTTCTTGCTTTCTTATGGACCAAACAGTCTGTGAATGACCCCAAAGGGAAGAGGCACAAATACTCTAATGCCATACAGTTTAACCACCAGCACTACTTTCATTTTTTTTTCCATTAAAGCAAGTTTGTATTTAATTACTACCCTAGCCATGGATGACCAGAAGTTGTATGAAGGTGAGCGAGCAAGCCATGGAAGAGAGATGAAGCTCTCTGTCCCTCCTCTCGGCATAGAACGGAAACCAATCACATTGCCAAAGGACGTTCCACCTCCACATCTAGCACAAAAATGCATATCTTGGTGCGAAACTGCATGAGGGTCAGGGACCAATTTCGCACGCACGCACACACACACACACACCTTGAATTCCCTGTAGGCTGCATCTCCCACAACAATCCCAAATACCTCCATTTTGCTGTGTATTCCCTCTCAAAATATAACAGAATGTAATACCATACCACTTTCTGTCCCATCTGGAGAGGGACCATGGAGGAAAATGCGGAAATTGGGAAGTAGTACAGAGTTCTAGGGTGTTTGTGAGGGTATCTGTTTTCACATGTTTAAGTGGCTTTTTGCACAGTTTGAGGGAAAAATTGCCCACAAATTATACCAACATTTAAAAAAAAAAAAGAGCTGGGTGGGTGCTTTGAAGGACTGGTGGAGAGCTTTAGGAGACACAGCAGTGGAATCCAGAAGATTCATGCAGCCAAAGGGTGAGACTATGCCCACCTCTGTCCTAGCCTCTTCCTTGTCAGATTGTACCATCCTCTTAAAATAATTCCATTCCAGTAACTCTTGTGAGAAGGAGAGCCAGCATGGTGTGATGGTTTAAGCATTGGACTAGAACTCTGAAAGACCAGATTTCAAATCCTTGTTCAGCCATGGAATCCCACGGGTGGCCTTGGGGAAGTCACACTCTCTTAGCCTCAGAGGATGGCAAAGACAACCCCCCTCTGAACAAATCTTGCCAAGAAAATTCCGCAATAGCTTCACCTGAGGGTTGCTATAAGTCAGAAATGACTTGAGGGCATACAACAATAACGGCCACAATAACAACTTTTGTGGACTTCTTTACATACCTGAATTAAAGAATATGCCAAAGGAGGGGTGGTTTTTCAAGCAGCCTTTTTAGAAGTTACTTCCTATTTAACTCTCTTCATCGAATACACAGCAGATTTGTCCTTCACTGTATCACTTACCTTTCTGTTTCTTGTATCCTCAAGAGAAAAAAAAAAGACAGTGGTCTTCTCTCTCTTGATGACTTCCAAATATTTTGGACTTCAACTCCCAAGAACGTTCAGCACTGACCATATTAGTTAGACTTAATGGGAACCGTCATCCAAAACATTTGGAGGACATCAGGCTGAGAACGGCTAGTCTAGAGTGACAAGGCTTCCCATTCAAAACCTTGAATATGAAATGACTGCATATTGGCACACGGGATTTTTTACCTGAATATATTTTTAAAAGGTTGCAGTCATACTCCTACAATGCCTTGGACCCTGGGTTACAAAACCCTTGCAAACCTGTGTCAGCTACAGTTCAGAGTAGTTAAAAATTCACATAAACATTTCACACAGCTCTAATTACACTGTTTCCCACACACGTCACTGGTTAAAAGTGACAACATTTGGAAGTGGTTTTTGTACCAATTTACAAACTGGATTGGTTGCTGTTAGTTTGTGAATGTGGCTGTGTGGGTGGCAAGAAAGAGAGAAATCTAGTATATTTGAGAATGAAACATAATTGAGAGCCATATTTAGTTTATACCACATGTTGCTTTAACAAGCAGTTTGTGTGTGTGTTTTTTTAAAGGAATGAATGCCTCTACTCTTACCAAACAGTGATTGGTATAATAAATAAAATAAAATTTAACTCACGTTTTCAGTTTGCTGTATTCTCCTCAGCAAGAATAGCATGCACAGTGCCAGTTTCCCACTGGGATTCTGATAAAGGTAGTCCAAGCTCTTTCTTTCCTAGTAAGAAATGAACAGCTGATGGCTAAGAGTGACAGGTATTGCAGACAATAGATTGGGAAAGATTGAAATATAGTCATAAAACAAAAACAGTAGGAAGGTAATACATAAGATTTTAAGATTTTACAATGCAGAAGCTATCAAGATATCAATAGTTTCCTAGTTCATATTAAAGGGCTTTAAAGGAATACAGTAGCCCCTCCATATTTGCAAGGGTTAGGGGAACAAAACTGTGACAAAAGTGGAAAAATTGCAAATAACTCCCCCACGAGGATTCCCCTCCAGAGCTCCCCCCTCCCATTCCTTTGCCTCTGGTCCCAGCTTTGAGGGGACCAGGGGAGAATATAGACACAGAAAAGTACTTACTAGAATTCTCCCCCTCAAAGAGAGAAGAGTACAGTTCCTCCATTCTAGTTACTTCTGGTGGCCATCTTGAAAAGAGAGGGGTAGGAGCAAAGGAGAACCTGATCAATCAGCACCCATTACATAGCAGAAAGCACAGCCACATGGGGAAAAGGACACACCTCCAGCAATGAGAGGGGGGCTTTACTCACCCAAAAAGAAAAAAAAACTATTTTAAACACAAGCCAGGCAAGCCTGGGGTGAGGAATGCAGAGGAAAATGGGGGGTGGGGAAGATAAGCACATGCCTCTAGAATAATCAAATTTATGAAGGTCAAACCTGTGGATGTGGAGAGTGGACTATACTTTCAATTGTTCCAGTTTTGAGGGTAAAGTATTATTTTATATGAATCCATATCATTCAAAACCATACTAGAGGTAACAATGTTTCCATGTGGAGAAACCAAGCATAAGGTCCTGCAGAGGTTGTTGTAACTGCTCTGGCCATAGGTCAGCCAAGTCCTATGTGATCTCTTGTGCTAGCTAGCAGAGAAACCACACATATTTGTGACTTAAGACAGAAGCAGTGCAGCACAGATGTCACCTTGTCCTGAGAATCAGTAGATCATTGATAACTGACTAATATAAGCAAGATTGCCTGCATGGGAAGCCATCACTGGTTGTCTCCCCTCTATGAATATTGATCTGCCTCTGCTGCAAGAAAGCCCAACCTGAGCATTTTATCCTTAATGCATCTATTTAAAAATATGTCATAATATTCAATGTATGTCTTCAAAGTGATTCTATGGCCCCTTCTGCACAGTGTAGTCACTATGTGGCTGCAACGGCTTGAGGAGGTATGCATCCACATGACGTTGTCACTATTAAGTTGATGTTAAGTTGCTGGTGCACCTTTGCATGCTGCTAAAGCTTCATGTTTGAGCAACGGAAAAATGCGTTTTCACTCCCTGAGAGCACTTCTACTATGTTTCTACAACTACATGCGGAACCGTTGAAGCGCATTCTCGCAGGAATGGGTGGGTTCAGGGCAGGCCCAGCTCGGCACACATGACGTTGTGTCTGTGTAGGGATGTCCTTCCCAATATTTTTTTAAAAAAGGGATCCAATGAAATGGGCTGGGGTTGGCCACAGGTGGAGCAGGGGAGTGGTGATAAACGCTGTGGTGCGGAACAAGAAAGCAGTCTTCGCCACCACAAGCAGAGGACGGTGCGAAAAGCCGCATCGCAGAAACATCACAGAAATGCAGCCATAAACTCCGTTCCTACGACGCCATGAGGCGTTTCTGCTATCTCGTGTGGAAAGGGCCTACATCTCTTGTTATTAAAAAAAAAAAAAAGGAAAAGCCTTCTGAATTTTACAAAGAAGGATATATACTATTTTGGAGAATATCATTATGTTCAGATAAAAAAAGTTAGGCTGATGTTAAGAGTAAAGGATTGCTAACATTTTGGAGACTCCTTCAAGGACAAAAGACTTACAATGGGACTGGACATGAAACTGGTAAATTCTTTCAACCTTGTCAGGTATAGGACGACTGTTTATGTATATGTCCTACTACAAATGATCATAATTCAGATTCAGTCTTCACAAAGATAAGTTTCTAGACATCAATGACATAGATGAATACTGCATTACATTTAATAGATATAATCTACTTGATGAACCTAAATTCTTTACTCTTTGACTTCATCAGACTGTCCTTCGGAAGTGTGTAGTGGTATGTTCTATTTCTTCAAACTTTTGTCTACACAAGAGCCTTTCTCTGTGAATGTTATGACCCCTTGAAATTGTCTCTATGGCCATTTCCGCACTATACTGTTAGAGTGCTATTATTCCACTTTCAACATCCTGTGGAATTCTGCAGTTTGTAGTTTACTGAAGCCAAAGAGCTAGAATTCTAAACTGCAAACCCCAGGATTCCATAGGATGTTGAAAGTGAAATAATAGCACTCTAACAGTGTAGTGCAGAAATGGCCTATGTGACAGATGCACTATATGAGAAGCTGTAAATTGTAAATTGTAAAATTGCCTAGCCAGACAGATCTCCCTCTCCCCAATTCAATTCCATGCATGCAATGGAATGGACAATTGCTCACCAGATGGTTACTTATTCCAGTGTCTATGTAACCATGCATTTAACAAAGATGCTTTTAAAATGCCTGATTCAAAACTGACTTTTAAGAATCGTATAATCTCTTTTTAAAGAATGCCCTTCTTGTACATCTCTTTGGGATAAATACGTATCTGCCAGAAATTAAGAATGCCATTTTTCCCTTCAGCACTTGTTAAAATAAAAAAAAAGTTTTCTTGATGCCTTCTTTCAATATATCACTTTTTAAAAACTTTTCCTCGGTCAAGGTTCTATTTCCTCCATGTGAAACCACCAGACATTTTTACTTTTCACTTCATTTTGGCAGCTGTTTTCAAAGAGAGGAGAGAGAGAGAACATAAAATAAGAATATTATTCACGTACCTAAACACTGAGATAGTTTAGCAAAGCAGCATTAGTCTGCCAGCAATGTTAGAGATTTACTAAGTACTGCAAAATAATCTTATCTTTTTAAGGAAGAAAAGCTGAGTCTTGTATAAGGTTCCCTTATTCCAGCAGCACCTGCTACCATACCATTCCAGGACATTGGCTATGGGATTGTACATACTTATGATAGCAGAATGGCCAAGTCATAACTGTATTTTCCCTGTATATACATCCCAGTTTACAGCAGATTTTTTTTTCTGGCAAGTCACAGAATCCACTTAGAGGACTGCAACACATACATGATTGGGAAAACTTTTCTTAATAATTATATGGCCTATAAGAGTTATTAAAAATTAGTTTTAGCAAATCCAAAAATCAAAATATAAGACTTATATGTAAACAATCACTATGGGACTGTCTTCTTTATAAATCCTTCACTTAAAACCTGACATTCACAACAACAATAACAGAAGGATTGAATACAACAATTGCCATAAAAAAAAACCCTACAAAAATTCAGAATAACAGCCAAGAATAATAATTGATTGCAACCGTATTTACTACTAAACTAGACATACCTACTGGTCCATAGTTTGCTTTAACAAAAAAACTCCTTTCTTCCATGTAATACAAATGTTTGTCCTAAGAATATTTGCTAGCAGAGTGCTAAACGTTAGTGCAGTATGAACATGTGGTTAAAAACAGGTATACTTTGGATGCATTAGTAAATAAAGTGAATGGAGAAAAACATGTTTATTGTCTGAGGGAGAGACAAAGGGAGGAACACAAATGTCAATTTATTTGTCTACTGCCCTCTCCCATTGATATCACAATCAAGATGCCTTTCACTCCCAACAATTGTGACCCCTGTGAGGCACAGGTGGGGAAATGTGAAATTTTGACATTTTGTTGTATTGAATTGGGACTATAAACCAATAACTCTCAAGCTGGTACAACACACCCGTCATGTATCAGAAACTTCATAGGTGGGACCAGATCCTTTAGGAAGTTAAGCCCTCCTCATTAGTGACAATGGGATTAAACTAAATAACACCTAGCAAATAAAATTCATAGAGTTACTCCTGATTTGTGGGGATAATTGCAGCCCAATTGTTCCCAAACCCCAAAATGATTGCTTTTCCTGTATCTGGCCCAGAGCCTAACAAAGTTACTTTTTGGACTATTATGATGTGTGATGGCATTTGTTTTTGACAGTTAAATGTCATTGTGGTATCCTTAAAGAACTGGAATGAGAATGGACCTTTCATAAGATTAGGAGACTTGAAATATTTATGCAAGTTGGAAAGTGAAAGGGAATCCATTTCAAAATGGGAAAAGATCAAAATCGTATGTCACAGTTGAATGGCACATTCCACATATTTCACGGATTCCGACTTCCTTGAAGAATTTTGGCCTTTAGAGTGAGAAATAGCTGCAATTAGCCGTTATAAATTAAATCTTTCTCAAAACAGCAGACATTTCAGTATGGTGATTAATGAAGTTTGGTGTTACTTTCAACTTTACTATAATTGTTAAAGCCTTTTATTCCAGACTGTGTGGAAACTAAATATGTTATACTGGCTTATCTTTTCTTGTCGATGTTGTGGTTGTTGTGCACCTTCAAGTCATTTCTGATTTATGGAGACTTTAAGATCACAGGGGTTTCTTAGCAAGATTTGTTCAGAGCGAGGTTGCCTTTGTCTTTCTCTGAGGTTGAGAGAGTGTGACTTGTCCACCCGGTTGACTCCATGGCTGAACTGGGATTCAAACCCTGGTTTCCAGAGTCGTAGTCCAACACTCAGACCACTACAGCATGCTGGATCTCACTGGCTTATCTACGCCAGACTAATTTTAAGTGCATCTCTGCAAGTTTAAATGATGTTATTTTGTCTCAGCCTGTATAAGTAATTTCAGAAAGATATACTAGAATGCATTTATTACCCACTTGACCTACCTGGAAGTGGATAAAGTAAATTTCCTAAACTGCATTCCAATGCAGAGTTGTGTACCTACAAAGTCCTTAAAGCAATTTCTGATTAATGATGACCCTAAGATAGGGTTTTCTTGGCAAGATTTGTTAAGAGAGGGGTTGAAATTGCCTTTCTCTGAAGCTGAGAAATTATGACTTCCCCAAGGCCACCCAGTGGGTTTCCAAGGCTGAGCATAGAATTCTGTCTCCTACAGTACTAGTTCAGTACTCAAACCACTATATACCACACTGGAGCTTTTATCAAACTCCAGCTTTCTACATTATTCTACTGTTGGGGGATGATAGGAGTTTCAACCCCACAGAGATGCAGCGGAAAAACCAGAAGGCAGCGAGCCCACAGCAGCAGCCTTGTTCCCCAGTAAGGATACTCACACACGGAGGAGTTTCTTCCAAACAGGACGCACTTTATCTTGTAGCAACGTTCCGTTATATACACAACATGGAACAGATGGACAAAGGCTTGCGCCAGACACCGGTTCGGTCAACAGACAAATACATACTGGGGATTGCTTTCTTATATACATATTTACAACCAATCAGGCAGAGGTTTGCACACCTCCCTCTACCATCTGCACACGACTGCAGTTTCTGATGCAACCTGGTAATTACCCACAGCTGGAGCATGATGCAACATCTTCGCAGTGGGCTGATCATTTTCCCAGGGTTCCCTGCCTGGAATCCCTGACATCTACATTATTACAATTGGTTACAAAGAGTACATCAACGTAGTTGCCTTGAGTTACATGCATTATAGATATTTTAAAAGAAAATAAATAATTCTAGGGCAAAGGACAAGATAGCAGCCTCCTACATTGCATGTATAAAGTCCACCCCAGCTAGTGTTACCCTGCTTGCTGGGGTCCCTTAGGGAATTCCTAACACCTGTCAAAATTATCACTTGTGTGGAAAATTAGCTATGAACACTGCTGTAGCAATGCAAAGAGGGCAGGGTAGTTGAGGATCTTAAGCCCAGCTTTTACAGAGTTTGATCACAGAGGATCAAGCTGACTGTTCAAATTTAAGTATTTTACTGAAAAAGATGTCAAAATCCATACAATCACTCTTGTAGCACTCACTGCGGAGGGAAGGTGGATGATGGGACTTAGGCACACTGTGCTAAATCCTCCCTCATGTCGCTGCTGTCTGACCAAACATGGCTCAGAGGTAAGCAAAACAAAGCATCCAGCAGAGTTGAAAACACAGCATCAAGAAGCGTGTGTAGCAGAGTATAACATGCAGCACTGCTCTGACCCCAAAAGCTGCCCACTAAGAACACTAGCACACAGTGTTGTCCTCCAAAAATATACCTGGAGGCTTTTTATTCTTCAGTTCCAATATATACATCTGCATAGGTTTGCAGATCCTTCAACACAGGTTCAGTATTCCATCACCATATCAAGTAGAGATATGCTCGGGCAAAACCTCTGGTCAGAATCAAGGAAGACTGAGAGAAAGGCTTATCCAAGCCTACCTCTTATATATACACAGAGACTAGCTGATGTAACCCCAGCCCAGATTACATGTCACCATGGCTGATGAAACCCCTTGCCCAGGTTTCATATCACTGTGACTCAGCCTTATTGTCACATGAGGATTACCTCGTACTTGCACAGTCAGCCCCAGGTGCTTTCCCACATGCACATCATAGTATTTTTAATTGGAACAAGGGTCACTGCAATCTTTTTCCAACACTCACTCACACAATCATACAAGATGCTATAGAAATTAGAAAGAGGTGAAAATTAAGAGAGAGAGAGATAGGGGGTTTGGGTAATATTGTACCCATGCAGAAGTCTTCAGCTGGGAAAAGACAAGCAGACAGCCCAATTCAGCCTAAGAGTGGGGCTAAGGCGAGCTTTCCACTGGCAAAGGAACTGCTCACAAGTCTGGGAGAACTCCAAAAATGGAGTCTAAAATGGGGTCTAGTTATAGGGCTGAGGACCAGATGGCTGCATTTTTATGAAGATGGATCTCAGCTTTGTAGTTCAAAGAAAATACAGGCAGGCATCCTTGTAGTTTCCTACAAGATGACTGTCTCATCCGGGGATGCATGCCTCCAAAGTATAACATTCCTGTCTGTTTGAAATGTTAATTTGATCCCAGAGACCTCTTGTTTCCTGTTGGTGCTATTATTGCTGAAAATCCATTCAAATGGTCTGTGTGAACCATTTCCAAGATTCGCCTAGGATGTGTGACAGAAAACTGGGCTACCCTTTGATCTATATCTATATCTGCTTGCCTACGTGTCCTTCCAGTAGATCTCTACAGCTCACTATGTTTGATATAAAATAATTATGCTCCTCAGGACATAGTATATAGGTGTGGTAACACTAGCAATCAGTTTTACACTGATAATATAAGAGCATTCTCCACTGCATCTTTGGGCTTTAGGCTTTGGCTCCAAGCCTGGGCATGATTCATGGTACACTTAGCTTACACGTCTAACATCTCAATGTCATCCCTAGAATCTCCCACCTGAGATAGCCACCTCACTCTCTTTAATGACAGTGCAGCCTCATAATGACCCTGGAACAATGGAAAACCTAACTGAGGAGAACTGCAGGTAATGGTAGTGGTTTCAAGGAGTTAATCCAGTTATTTGATACCACGAAGTGCCACAAATAGCACCACATCAAAACATGTAGAGAGCTGTGGTTCCTAAGGATTCTGTTAAGCAAGCCAAGGTACACAATTGGGGAAGGGGTAACATATACTACCAAAATCCAGTGTGGTGTGGTGGTTTGAGTGTTAGGCTGTGACCCTGAAGATCAGGGCTCTGTTCCCCACTAGGCCATGCAAACCACTAAGTGACCTTGGTCACATGACACACTGTCAGCTCAGAAAAACTTAGGGTCGCCATAAGTCAGAAATGACATGAAGGCATACAGCAACAACAAAATGTGTAGTATAACACATGCCTTGTTTACAAAAGTTCCCAGATTTTGTTCCTAGGTCCTTTCACATTGTGCAATCATAGCACTATCATTCTACATTAACTGCCATGATAATGTATTATGGAATTCAGGGTTTAGTTGTTGGGTGAGGCACTAAGGATTTTTGCCCTCCCTAAAATACAAATCCCAGGATGCAATTTGGGCTCTCTTGTGAGTTTTGGAAATGCAATTTTCTATTTTTCACCTAAAAGGAGAGTGGTTATAAATCACTTTCATACTTTTCCCCATAGAAACATGTAATTGCAGTTTGCATATAGCAAGGCTATTCTTTTCACAGAAAAAAATGCACTGATGTTTGGATGTATATTAATTGGTATGGCCAGAATTTTTGTTAATTTTTAGTACTGCAGTTTACATGCCATTTACTCACTAACACAGTATAGCAATGTCTACAACAACATATTTTAGTGTTCATCTATAGCCTATAGTTCCTCAGCTACTCCAGCTTTCTTGAAAGTATTAATGGCATTCTCAAAGAAATTGAACCAACAAGTATAGTCTATAAATAGTTGAGAGAAAGCAATAAATTAGATGACAATTAAATTAGAATTGAATGTAATAAAAGAGTTAGACTATCCTTTGGAAACATACCAATGGAATTTTTTTTGGCCTCTCTATAGATTTAAAGCTATGTATAGTTCCAGAAATTGGATATTTCAGGTATATTGGACGTAATTATGTCTTTTTGCAAAGAAACTGGTTAACTCAGCTAAATGTTCTAATATAGTTAATACTTCCTTGAGACATATAGTGTAGGCATGCCTAGCACACACTCCTTTCTGTCTGGTTGCATTGCGACACATTAATTTTGTATTTGAAAAAAAATCTTTAATATTTGTACACATTGACATGTTTTTACACACTATGCCTGTGACATGGAACTTAACTGACGGTCAGCATGGTTGTATTCTGCAGTCCTTTGTTACAGCTAAAAGATTCATACTCCAGAGTTGTAAAGACAAATGTTGAACATCCATAATTCAAAAGCCGAAATATCTTACTGCTTTAGCTATACACAACTTTGTATTTTACATATGCCAATTCAGTATATCTCTTTAAAGATGGTCTCTTTATATTAATATACTTGCTTGGCAGCAGTTATATCTCATGTATTTCTTCCCCCCCCTTTTTTTCCTAAGTTTTTCTTTATTTTACTCTTCCTTTATCTTCTTTTCATTTCTGTTGTTGACATCCATACACTGTGTGTGTGTGTGCGCGCGTGTGCGTGTGCGTGAAAGAGAGAGAGAGAGAGAGAATGCTTGCTGAGGAGTTCTCTATTTGTGTGTCTGTCTGTCTGTCTTCAAGTCACCTGACAACGTATGGTAACCCCATGAATTCCACAGACTCTTCTTAGGCAAGGAATACTCATAGTTGGTTTTGCCAGTTTCTGCCTCTGAAATACAGTCTACAGCACCTGGTATTCATTGGCAGTCTCCCATCCAAGTACTAATCAGGACTGACCCTGCTTAGCTTCCAAGATCAGATAGGGTCTGGTGCCCTGGAGGTATTTAGGAGATTCTCAAATTCACCTGTCACACACGCAATTGAATAGGTGGGAATTCAAACCCAGATTTTAAGGGCTGAAGTACCAAAAGACATCTGCTTGAATCAATGAATCTTTTGGATTCTTCCAAATTTCACATTTTTAAAAATGAAGAAACTTCATTTATTTAAGAAGAAATGTGTAATTTTGTTAAGTTCTTAGCAGAAAAAACAATCACAAAATAAATCAAATTCTTATCCATACCCACTTTAAATCACTATGCATTTCACTCCTATGCTTAAAGTGCATAGTGCTGTACCATCCCCCTTTGTCCAGAACCTAGTTGTTGACAAGGCAAATCTAAAACTGCTATTATCTGAGAGAAAGCACTAAACAGGATACATACACAAAAACAGACAGAGAGTACATGAAGCTGCCAACAAATGAAGCAACCTGGGCCTTACTCTGATTTTGATTTATTTCAAGGCTTTTTTCTGTAAAACCTCAGATACCTTTCAGAGTTACTAGTGAGTGCCAGCTTGGATAACCTCCAGCCTTATCAGCTTTATTTTAATTATCCAACTTCAAAGACATTTTCTGAGAACTGATACAGACCTTTGGGTCTCTCTGTTTTGAAGACCGCTAAGTCAACATGAGTATTATCTTGCTGCAGAGCACTTTTAATCTCCCATGTCAAAACTCAACAACATTTCAAGGGGTCTGGGCAAGCAACAGCCAGATACAGCAGAAAGTAAATTAAAGCTGACTAATACAACAGCCCTAAATTTAATAGATGTAGTGTAGCTGCTTCCATCAAGCTGTGTTTCAATTAGAGATCACAGAAAGGAGAGATAGCAGGCCAAAGGCACCATATGCTTTTGTGACAGCGTAAGACATCATTTTGGACAAAAATAGGTAGCATTATACTTACTTTTTTTGGGGGGGGGGGGGAGAGACAGAAAGCAGAAGGGAAATAATAAACAAAAGGTGTCTTATTTATCATTTGTGGGGAGAAATAGAGAGCGAGAAAGAGAAGCCCAACTTTGGCAGGGGGAAAGACCTACAGGCCATTTATGTCTCAAGTTTCCAGCAAATGCTTGCATCATAATATGCACTAGTTACTTTATTATTACGCTGCTGTTCTTGGTAGCCATTCCCAATATTATTTTGTGCCAAGAGGAATCCCCCATGCTGACTCTCATCCCCACTGTGAACTTGATCCAACAGAGGAAATGCACCTCCATCCAGGACTGGTTCTATACCTCTATCAAGACTGTCCATAGCACATCCATCTTGCCTGGATTAAGCTTTAGTGTATTTATCCTCAGTTGCTGGAAAGCCATTTCAAGTCTCTCTTTCAGGACTTCCACAGCCTCCCTAATATTCATAGATAAAAATGAAAGATAGCATGACATATCAATTGCACAGTGCTGACATTATGCCTCAAAGCTACATTTCCCTATTTTTTGGGGGGGGGCACATTAAATAACATGGGGGACAAGATGGAACCTTGAGGTGCACTGGAACAGAAGCTCCCAGAACCACAAGGACATAGCCACAGATGGGGGTGGGGGGTATGGTAAAATGAAGGTGTTGTCTCCCAAATAGGAATTCTGCCTCTGAAATGATTTTTTTCTTCAGTTCCCTCAAATTTCTAGCACTGCAGTAACTTAAAACTTCAGCTGAGCATTTAGGAATACAGTTTAGGTAATTAGGCAAGCAAAATTATCAACAGCATGGCAAATATGAGAGTTCTAAGTGTGAATGACTTTCAGCATCTCACTTTCTGCAATCCTAGAAATGTGGGCACTGAAGGAAAAAAAATTCATGGCAGGAGACAGAGTTACCATATCTACACTCCTGCAGAACCGCCTTCTAAGACTGACCCTCCAGAAATGACCATCTTCCAAAATTCCAGCTCAGCCCACAGTCTACTGGGACGCCAAGGAAATAGGCGCTGTAATCAGACCCCATCAATTTTAGTAGACCTTACTTCCATGCAATCTGTTTGAGATCATAATCATAAGAGCATAGTATATTTCTGAATGGCAGCCACTTTCTCATCTAGACAGGTAATGAATATCAGAGACATGTTACTTCTGACAGCCAGGTGTTGGGGATTAAGAAGGGATAGATATATTACCATCATGGTCAGCTTGTAAACTCCCTGAAGTAGCTGTTCCATCACTAATGAACAGTAGAGTGCTGCATTAGGAGAGGCATTGGTCAAGGCCAGGTGTCAAAAATAAAATCTCCCTTGTGTCTGGAGGGTAACACAGTGGAATATGCTGTAATCCTATATACACCTATTAGGGAGTGAATTTGACTGAACTGGCTAAAGAAATGCATACTCATTAAGCTAGATAAGATCTTTAGTCCTTCCATTGCCTTTCTCTTCTTGTCAATGAGAAGTCTTATGCTGTTTATAGGTTAAAGATGCTATTCTAACTCAGACTAAATTGTCTCTGAATGCACCCATCAAATCTTGATTGTAAATCCCACCAACACTGATGCTTCTGGCTTAAACGAAAAGAAATTAATCCAAGGTTCCCCTTTTTTTTTTCCTTTCACGTTACCTAATTGTCCAAAACAGGCCAGATGTGTGTGTCAGGAACAGGCAGAATGGGTGGCAGAAAATACAAGAACAGAAAGATTGGCATATAACCTAGCTCTAGGGCTGGAAAAAATGTTCAATATTGTTCCTTCTCTGGTTAAAAAAAAATAGAATTCCCAATAGCAAGAGAGCCTGCTGGGAAGAATAATAGAATTGCTCCCAATTTCCTCCCAATATTCAATGTCCCAATGTGTTGTGGCAGAATCATCCTGTATAGAAAAACAGGCTTTTTGTTTATTTGTTTGTTTTTGCTCAAAAACTTCATTTCAGTGTATCAAACAGCTTTTTGCCCCCTCAAAACTCCATATGTTTTTCCAAATATAGGTCTTTTTCACACCTTACTTTGTTCCAGAGAAGTCCGGTGTGGGTCCCGGCATCAGCCCTGCCAGGCGGGAAGCACAACAAGAAGCACTATGGCCATGCCTCTTCCTGCCGCAGCACAGCCAGGTACCATCCCAGGCTGTGCTGGGGCTGGAAGCACAGCCATTGCGCTTCCAGGGCCTCCACAGGGAAGGTAAGTGCAAAAGCACAGCAGGATGTTGGCATGATTGCTCGTCATTGGTAGGGAAAACCCATCAATGATTTGTGGCACGATTGCACCACCTGGGGGTAGGAGAAAGACGGGACCACAATGATGTCACACATAAGCGTCGTCACAGTCCCATCCTTCTCCCATCCCTATGGCAGGCTGGGAAGGTGGAGCAGAAAGGGCCAAAATTATTCCTCTCCAATACTGCAAGAGGCGCAAATACAGAAACAATACTACAAAGGAATGCTTGTTTTCTCCCACGGTGGGGAAAAAACTACTGCAATTATCCCCCCCTTATGTGTGAGGATGAAATAATTGACAATTTACATCACTCCCTAGTCTATGCTTATACTTATCACTGGGTCCCTTTTTTTTTTTCTTTCTCCTTTTTCCTCTTCTTTTTGAGGATGGGTGGGTAGGGAGGGAGGTTGTCTTCATAGCAACTGTACTTTAAAAATTCATTTAAAAAAATAATGGAAACGCACTTTTTAAGCAACTATCTTCTTTTTCTGGATGATGAATTAAACATTTTGAGCCCCACATGGAAATAGGTGCTTTTCAAGGGTGGGGAGGGTCACACTTTCTCAGTCTCAGAGGAAGGTAGTCATGTACTTCTCTGAACAGATTTCGCCAAGAAAACCCTGTGATAGGCTCACCTTGAGATCACATAACTTGGAAATGACTTGAAGGCCTACAACAACGAGAAGAACAATAACATTATATATCAGCAGAAGACATTTTCCTCTGATCTCCTTGAAGGAAGTGGTGGCTGGGGTTGGGGGCACTGCCTGCCAAACAAGCAATGTCTTATTTGGTACGTCCAATACCTGTTATTTATGCTTCTATCAATATGAGTTGTACTGGTGACTATCATAATAATAATGTCTCATGTATCCTCACAATGATCTTCTATAACAAGGGCAGGCAACTACAAACAAGAAATGAGCCATTTTTTCTTCTTGCACCTGCCTGGTGGACAGCAATAACCTATTTCACTGTATCCAAAGTGATGTCTCCTCTAACCACCATTTTGACCAATTTAGGGGTGTTTTCCATGCTTGCCTATTTCCGGGAGGTTTGGGGGTGGAGGTTAGGGGAGCAAATTATTGTCTTTTTTTAGATGGTTTTGGGAGATTTGGAGTGATTTGAGGGCAAAAAGTCACCCCAAAATCAGCCCCCAAAATTTTTTAAAAACTGGGGAGATCTGAGGACTTTGAGAGGCTTTTTGGGGTCCCATAGGTTGCATTTTGTCCACCCCTGTTCTAAAATGTATGCACAGACAGAGGTCTAATTCCAACTCAACACTTCTGGGGACCATTTATTTACCTTTATATATATTTATTGAACTTATATGCTGCCTTGGGAGATTCCACTTTATTATTCCACTTTAACTGTCATGGTTCCATCGTAAGGAATCCTGGGATATGCCATTTAGGGAGGGGCATTTAGGATTTTCAGCCAGACAGCTCTCATGCCTCATGAAACTGCAAACTCCAGAATTCTATGAGATGAAACTATGGCAATTAAAGTGGAAACATAGTGCTAATTGTGTAGTGTGAATGGTCCCTCAATCTCCAAATGATGGTTTGGAGATAGTAAGTAAGTTCTGGGCATGCTACAATAACCTAAGGAAAGGAGATTAACTTGCAGGGAGGGAGGGAAGATGTTGGAAATCAGGAACATAATGTCTAAACTTGGCCAGTGAGTTGCTCAAGCAGGGAAGTGAATAGAATCTTCTACCTATAATACAAAAGTATCACATGCTGCATCATAGCACGATAATTTGCATCTCAAATTAAACTGTTTACAACAGTGATAATCTAAAACATTAAACTCCTTTGAACATTCAGAATGTAAAAGAATGGTTGCTGAGACTGCTAGAGTTTCATTCTGCTTGCTTAGACCATGTATTAAGTGTGGAATGTTCTTAACTACACATAAAGAAGATATGTGACAAGAAAACATTTTATAAGTATAGCTTCTTTTGTCTCATAATTAATCAGTGAAACAGAGGTAGCCTAAAACTTTTTTGTGAAAAACATGTGAGTCCTCTTCAGAATCAAGATCAGGGATTTCATGGTGAAAATAAGGATACAACAGGATTTTGCATCAGGGGATCAAGTAACCAGAAATTCCTTGTTCTGCAAAGAGATAGTCTGGACTGGAGGAGGTAGCTGAAATTCACTTAAAGGGTTTCATTTTTGACAAGCAAGCAACTGTGCCTCTGATGTCCACTCATAGCATTAGCACTTACTGACCATTTAGAAATGTTGCCTATTGCTCCATTCATTTCACATCCACAACATGATTTGCATTTATTGTTGTGCACTCAGTGCACCCATCTAATTGAATTCATTGATTAAATGTGGTAAGATCAATTAAACACATGTCTACACAACAACTGAATTGCAGGGCATGAGGTGCCATACATTTTCACAATGAGGAAAGGCTACATCTTCAAACACAGCCATTTAAAAGAGCAAATCAGCTCCAGATATAGCAGGATTATAGCAGGTGAAGATTTAGACATGCAGGCCTGGTAGTACAATCCAATAAATTCTAAGCTTGAAGGTCTCTTTACATACCTTACATTAAGACTATTAGACCACACAAACCTTGGCTGGAGAAAAAATGGGAAAGGGTAGATACATGAAGAAACTCATTCTCATTCCTCTGGAGTGGTCTTCACTCCAAGGCCCTTTCTGCATGTGGAGGGGGAAACGGGGGAAAACGCGCTGAAATGGAGCTTACCAGCAGCTGGGTAAGTCCGTCCCCATGCGGAGCAGCGCGAGTTGGCTGTTCTGCAGTCCTCCGGTGTCCAAAATGGCGGTTTCCAGCTGGCGGAGGCTCTCCACCAACCGGAGAAGCTCGCCAGCCAGAAGCCCGCCTCTGGCAGATCTGCAGGCACACACTGGTGTGCGCTTGCAAATCTGCACCAGAGTGCGGGAACAGAGTGGCACGGAGTGGCACGCTCTGTGCTTTTGAAAAACCTGTAAAAACAGGTTTTTAAAAAGCACGCTGCGCAACCACTTCGGATCGCTCCAGAGCGGACTGAGGTGCGGAACTGCGACAAGTAGTCCGACCCAGTCCACTCCCAAGGTGCGGACGACCTCCGTCAGAGGTTGCACCACGCCGTACTACTTACCCCGTGTGGAAAGGGCCCAAGTCAGGGCAACAGCTAGTGTTCCTACTGGCCACTACCATTACTACCAGCTTCTGAGAGAAGGAATACTAATGAACCCATGTGTTCTGCTCAAGAAGTATCCCTTAGCCATACAAAACAGAACATCTAGGAGGTGAGAGAAGAGACCAAATACTCATACAAAGAAAAATACTGCCTATCAAACAAGATATAAACAGGTAGACAACTGTCAGGAGTTAGGAGACTACATTGGCCCCAAGAAACATTGGAAATCTTCCCTCTCATTTCTTTTCTCATTCATGTGGGTTTTTTAAAGCATACCTTTCCTGATTTACTAATTTATAGACTTTTGCTATTAACAAAAATGAGGGTTTTTTTCTAATTGCACAAATTTTAACTGAAATGCATGCACCTAGCTCAAATTTTGTTTCTCCAGAATAACCTGTAAGCATGGAAAATGTGCAGATTTTTAAGATGAGATGTGTTTCCTCCCTCAGCAAGACTCCAAAGAGCTGGAAAAGTTACTTCTCCAAAACTGCTGAGTCGAATGAAATTATTTTTTATCCTTAACATTAATTTCTAGATGAAATCAGAGCGGGGGGATTGTAACTACATTATTTATACTGTGTCATGTGCAGATATGAAAATTATTGACTCAATGACTAATAATCTGATAACAATAACAATAACAATAATGATACAGTGTTGCATGAAAAACATGGCATGTGTAAAAACATGTAAAACATGTAAAAACATGCCATGTGTAATGCATGTGATCTCCAACTTGAAGATTCTGTCACTATAATTACAGAATCATGCAAATCAAGAAAATGAATTTCTGATCTGTAATATGACATGCTATATGGGAAATCTATTAGTTCTTTCTACATTTTTTATTTTTACTATGGCCATTTCCGCACGGGGAGAGGGAATCGCCCCATGCCAGTACTTACTGGACTTCTTGGCTCCACGTTTGGGTCCAGGCTGGTCCGGAGCAGTCCATGGCCACCGCTCCGCACTCCTCCGGGGACGAAAATGGCGGCTTCTGGTTGGTCGAGGCTCTCCACCAACCGCTGAAGCTCGCCAGCCTAAAGTCCGCCCCCGGCAGATCGCAGGCTTGCACTGGTACGAGCCTGCAAATCTGCACCAGAGCGCGGGCACGGAGTGGCACACTCTGTGCTTTTGAAAGACCTGTTTCAAGCGGTCTTTCAAAAGCACGCTGGACGACCACTTCGGGTCATTCCGGAGTGGGCTGGGGTGCAGAACTACATTAAGTAGGTCCGACCCAGTCCGCTCCTAAGTGCAGACGTCCTCCCTGGAGGACGCTCTGCACCGTTTCTTTAAGCCCATGCGGAAATGGCCTATAATGTATGTTAAGAAATCTGAATTTAGTTGAAACAGTTATCCTACTGGAAGGTTAATTTATTTGCCCCAACTGGCACTGCCTTGGCACAAATCCCCCCCACCCCGCGCATCGACATTAGCCACAGAGGAGTGCAAGTTCCTGTTCTAAGACCCTTTCCACAGGAGTCTCCCATCCTGGCATGGGGATGGGAAAGGAGTGGGACCATGACAATGCTTCTGCATGAAGTAGTTGCAGTCTCGTCCTTCTCCTGTCTCCAGGCAGCAAGATCACAGATTAAATCATTGACGGGTTTTCCCCAGCAATGACATGCAATCGCATGTCACCATCCCACACTTACCTGGCCTGTGGAAGCCCTGGAAGCACAATGGAGGCACTTCCTGCCCCAGCACAGCCTGGAAAAGTGCCCTGCTGTACTGCAGAAGGAAGAGACATATTCACTGTGCTCCCTTTGGCAGGGAACCAGCCAGTGCAGAAGATAGCATTCACTTCTCTGTTCTCATCCCAGCAGAGGCGCTGCTGGGATTGGGACCAGACAATGACAGATCCAGGTAGAGCGTGGAAAGGGTCAAAGTGTTCCAGTAATAATTGAAAACTAAAAACAAAAATGTGAAAGAGATCCACTCAAAGATTCCACACATAAAATGTACTTCTGACCTATGATAAATCAGAAATAGGTGGCCTAAATGACTCTGCTTCACTCCATTACTGTCTCAGGGCAGAACCACCTGAAGATATTTTACTGCCTGAGGTGGATCAAGGAATGACACCCTTTTTCATCACAAAACAAAATGCATAGTACCCAAAGCTAGTTTTGTCACAAATGCCCGTCCCTGGCAGTAAAACAAATGAAATAATGGCTTCCAGTCTATCCTTTCACACCAACTCAAAGCCACTTGCTTGAAGGGGTCACCTCACTCACCCTTACGATGGAGACAGCATAAGTAGAGACATCTGAGTCTGTATGGTTTAAAGTTCTGTAATAGGAAACTGAATATGCAAAGTGTCTTTACTGTATATAGAATGCTAGTAGGGAACAGTGCACAACCTCTGGCTTTGCAGGGCACCAGTTGGTTTAATATCATCTCTTCGACCTGCTTTGCAAAATACTGTCCTTCAACCACAAGTTTGGATAGTTGTTCATACCAAAGATCCTAATCTTTTAAGACTCACCTTAAGAAGTAGCAGATTCATTAATGTATTTCAGTTTTTTAATAGGTGACTGGCTTATCAAAGTTGAGTCTGCTTTATATAGCTGAAGAATTCTGAAATCATTTGGAGAAACTAGATAATTCCTAAGGGAACACTCCTATATGATGATATTCACTTACAACTTTCAATGAAATTGATAACAATTTTGTGTTGTGTTGTTGTTGTGTGCCTTCAAGTTGCTTCTGGTTTATGGTGACCCTAAGGTAAATCTATCACAGGGTTTTCTGGGTCTGAGATTGTGTGATGCACCCAAGGTCACCCAGTGGGTTTCCATGGCCAAGCGGGGAACTGAACCCTAGTCTATAGGTTATAGTCCAATGTTCAAACCGCTACATCACACTGGCTCTGATCACTTATGTGCAAAGCCCTGGAGAGTCAGTATATCTGATGGGAGAGGGTGTCATTTCTCCTTGTTGAGATTCCAGTACCTATGCTACATAAAGAGGAACCATAGTGAAAGCAATCATTAGGAAGACTACAACCACATCAAAGCCAGACTGAATAACATCTCACTGAAAAAGACAAACTGTGTCTTGTTAGGGTTATTTTTTTAGTTTGCTGATCCTTATTTGATCCATCCCTGATTCCAGATAACAACTGAACAATTTTTATTGCCTCAACTTAGATAAGAATGAGAATCAGTTGGGTGTGATCTACATATTTATGTCAATCCAATCACCTCAAATCCCATGATGACTTTCCTGACTGGTAAAGAATATGAAATACAACATGAAACCATTCTGGGAGAGTCTGCCCCAGAACCAGCTAATAGTTCTGTCTGCCAGATCATTTTTTGTATTTACCTTTTAATTACCATTTTAAAAAAACTGTGATGATCTTTACATCACAAACCACTTCACAATAAATTCCAAAGTTTACAGACATTTAATTACAATGCACTACAGACAGCGTGGATAAATTGAAGCCTATTTGCTTGTTTGAACAATAAATTTTCTCCGTTTTTCCACTAAAGAAGCTCTTTGAGAAAGGTAACACTGCCATCTATTGTTACATATTAGAGATTGTTTGCTTTTTTTTTAACCAAACTAATTGACCCTTGGAGAAGTCTGTCCACTAGAAGAACATGATTTAGAATCCGAATTCAGATTAAATCACATGAATTTAGATGCTGACTTAGCTACAGTTGCATTGAAAATGGTGCAACCTGAGTAAGTAGTACAACTAATTTCAGTTTCATTGATTTCAATGGTCTGTTCTAAATAAGTCTGGGTCCAACTGGTAGTATCACTTAATCAAAAGGAATCCTGAAGCTATCTATATCTATCTCAACTTATACCTATAGTTCTATCTGTACAGATACATAACAATTGAGTAAAGCAGTGGAACAGCACTGTTTTCCCATAGAACATGGATATCAGAAGTTTACCATAACATTTAAACAGATGTAATAGAATGATTGAAAGGGATGTTGTATGAATAAGGTATCATTCATGTTGGCTTCCTCCTTCCACACTGATGTCAATGGGAATGGGAGTGATAAACAGCATCTAGTGGTCCAGGACTTTAGTTTGAGATTCTAAAGACAATGCTGGAGGCAAGACTGTTAATTGCACTCTGAATTAAGGTCATACAACATCAAGATGCTGAATCTATAGATCTGTACAGAAGATCTCTCTTCTTTTCAACTATGGTTTTGTCAAATACTTTCTTTATAGGAGGTATGTACATGTTGGAAAGGGTGTGTTCTTCACAACTAAACTGTTTTGCAACATATTATTTTAACTTTTTGGTGGTGATGACCGAGTCATAGTTTTTGAATCTTGTGCAAATATTAGCAATGTTTTTTCCAAAACATTACATATTGCATCTGGAGTGATGGCATTCAATCATACATACGGCACTGGCGGAATTATAAATCATGGTTTGCTTAATGTAATAGATTCTACCAGTGCTTTAAAATGTTTTTCATACAGATATCCCCAAGTGATGCACTGTTTGGATGTACAGTGATATGATCCAGTGTATGTGTGTTTGTGTTTGTGTATGTTCATGAAAACCATAAACTGTATTAAAAGTGTCCATTTGAAATATCATCTAAGACCTTCCTACATTCCACATCTGGATGGACATCAGAAACAGTCACCAAGGCCAGAATACTAAAACTATCCAAATGCCCAAGATAAGAGGAAAAGTCTTTATCTAGTGCTGAAAATTTGACCAATCATCCACGAGGTGCCAGGCAAGCGTCCTTGGGGAGAGCATTGCATAATTGGGGCAATAATACATGGCCCATTATCATATCATCATCCTTCAAGTATCTCAGGACCACATATACATCCCCAAGGCCATTTTTGTACTTCCTAGACATCCCATGTTCCCTATTACTCCTAAAACCAGTCTAAAATTGGACAGTTAACTCTCCAAAAGCATATGGGGGAGAACTGGTCATTTTGGGCCATTTAAAATGGTATTGAAGTCCAAATCTGGTTTTAAGAACCAAAGGCCATACATAGGACTACAGTTTTGGCTGCTCACAAGGGCTTCAAATGGGAAAAAATCGGATTGATTTCCCTTGGTAGTGAGTTTCACCAACATGCACCTACAGAGAAGATCCTGTCTTGGGTAGTTACCCACCTAGCCTCTCCTGAAGTTCTCACATGGCTCAGAATATCAAATTTTAGGCAGGAGTGGGTGTTGCTGCTGCTGCTGCTGCTTCTCTTCTTCTTCTTCTTCTTTTCAAAATAAGAAACTGGAAATCAGAAGTGGGACTTAAATACTTTAGAAAACATATTAAGTAAAGAATTCTGATGATCACAGGAAGACTCTAGCCAACAGAATAATCTATAGATGTTGAACCAAATAATCCAGGTATGTTTGAAATCTCTACAAGTTAAAAACTCCTGCTTGATCAACAGTGAAATTGATCGACAATGAAATTCAGCTAAATATTAATAGATTTTTAATTTCAGAAATGATTCCTGCTGGGAACAAACTGTGGAACATTTTCCTTAAACATACATGCTCATCAATATTCTCATATAAAAGAACAGTGTGAGACAAATTTCATGGCACTGAGATTCATGAAACCCTTTCTTTATAAGTAGAGAGAAAAGAGAGATTATACATTTTGAAAGTGTTCTACTGCCATCCTGTGTCTAAGAAAAAATGTTTTACACCAGAACACTAGCAATAAATTAAGCACCCAATTTAAGAACCACCATTCTGTGTTCCATTCCCACCCGTTTCCAAAGTTATTCATTTTGCAGTTAGGAAAAACAAATATTCCATTTAGAATTACACAACTATGCAATTACAGAACTTTGTTGTTTTTAAAGAAAAAAATGGTTGGAAAGGAACAGCTTGAAGAAGGAAAACCTCAGGAAAAACAAGCCAAAACACAGAAAGTTGGATACACATTTAAAAGAAAATTAAAGAAAATGAACATGAACCTCCAAACTTCTAAGCTTCAGTGGGGCAGTGAACTCACTACAGTTTTTAGACAAAACTCTAGAACAGGGCTTTCCAAATGGTGTGCGTGACACGTTAGTGTGTCGCCTGAAGTGTGTAGGTATGTCACTTACAATCTTGGAAATCTATGTTATTATTTATAAATCATATTTTTTAAAAAATATATGAAAGGTTTTCATTAGATATGTTGTGTCCCCATACAATTTATGTATGTCTGTATCTCTTATAAGGAGTTAGTTTGAGCTCTGGTTTGCTAGTAAAACTGAATTGCTGTGTTGCGAAATGATGCATGTCGAAAAAAGTGTGTCACCCACATGAGAAGTTTGGAAAGCTCTGCTCTAGAAAAACTATCCAAGGTGCTGAATCTTATTCCCAGTATGGGAGCCACTAATTGCCACCAAAGAAATCAATCTCTTTTGGGGGGTGAGGGCCCTTGGAAGATGTTAGAGTCTTTGCAGGACTGGCATGGGAAAGAGAAGTCAGTAAGTAGCCATCTGTCCATGTTTACAGCTGTCAGTCTTTGGTTTGAAGGCTTCCTTTATTCAAAGCATTAGCCAAGCCAAATGTGCTTTAATGATAATTATTTCTAAATTTGCAAATAAATATATGGATGTATAACTCATACCTTTGCTACATCATTTTCTTGTAAAGTCCCTAGGAAATATAATTTGCAAAATGTTTGGATTGTTCATTTGGATTTGGGAAACAACAACAAAAATAGAGCTGTAAAAGGCCTTGATCTAGAATTGTGTGTCTCTCCAGATATGTTAGGCTGCAAGTCCCTGAAGTCCAGCCCAGCAAAACCAATATCCTAAATACATTGATATAATTTTATTCATAATAACATTCATGAAGAGAGAAATTTGATTGTTCTTCCCACTATGGTGATTGTGATATAGAGGGGGGGAGGGAGCGAGGGAAGGGGGGGGAGAGAGAGAGAGAGAACATTTTAAAGGGAATGATTCATTTTAGATATGGAATTTTTGAAAATTCTGCTCTCTGTGATTGTCATAAGATTTGTATCCCTTGCTAACTGTGTCATCTGTCATCTGCTACAGTCTAAAGGGAAATGTTTTAAGAAATAATATTGCAAAATTTCATTACTACCAATAGTGCCATGATACCTATTCAATATGGCCAATGAGTGTACCTGTAGTTTTAAAACACAAGTTGTTGTTTTAAAATATTTCTCATTATAAGTGCATGCACAAATAACACAGAGCCTACTCCATTTTGTGAATTTCAAAATTCTGAGACAATCTTTTTTGTTAAATGAATGGGCTTCCCATGGGAATACACACACACACACACACACACACACACTTTCATTTTAGATATGGAATTTTTGAAAATTCTGCTCTCTGTGATTGTCATAAGATTTGTATCCCTTGCTAACTGTGTCATCTGTCATCTGCTACAGTCTAAAGGGAAATGTTTTAAGAAATAATATTGCAAAATTTCATTACTACCAATAGTGCCATGATACCTATTCAATATGGCCAATGAGTGTACCTGTAGTTTTAAAACACAAGTTGTTGTTTTAAAATATTTCTCATTATAAGTGCATGCACAAATAACACAGAGCCTACTCCATTTTGTGAATTTCAAAATTCTGAGACAATCTTTTTTGTTAAATGAATGGGCTTCCCATGGGAATACACACACACACACACACACACACACACACCCCTCAGCTGATATGACCAGATTAAGAATTTTTGCAATTTTCAGTACTACAAACTGTTTACCCTCTGACACACTAAATGACAAGTGGCAGTATCTACACTTACAAAACCTTTTGCTGCCCTTATAAGCCCAATTAGTCGTATCTCAGTCTCTCCTTGTCTATTAGAATTAGCAATTACATCCCCAGACAAGTTTAGTTTACACATGTTTGTTGGGAAGTACTCTACTTGATGTCAATGAGCTGGGAACTGAGTGGAATACAAAGATAAACTGTCCTGAGCGCGTCAACCAGTGGAAAAATTGCCCTGGCCCTAAAATCTAAAGTCCCTTTGTGCAGCAACAAAGTGATGCTGCACATACATTGCATGTATATTGCATATGTATTAGGAAAAAAAACCTGGCTGCTTTAGCTAAGATTTGGAAATGTAATACAAATTATACCTCCTTGCAGCATATGAGTGTGCTCAGTGATTGCTCCTTCCTTGCTGGATGTCTGAGAGCATAATATGTTTGTATTTGAAAGTCTCTGCTATTTATAGACATGTATGTATGTATAAGTTACACTCCTGTTACCTGGAACTACCAGATGGACAACATGGTAAGATCATATCTGAATTTCCCCTCAAGAAAAGGGTGAGTGCCTTTGGTAGTTCTGTGGGCCAATTTTGGAGCCACATGGAACACCAAAAATGCAACAAAGCAAAAAACAAAAACGACAGTTGCCTGACGTTCACTTCTAGTTTTGAAAAACAGGATATTTCTAATTTGAATACTGTAAGGAGCCCCAGTGATCTTTTTAAAAAATGGATTTCTATTCCTAGAAGTTCCACTAGAGAGGATTGATCCCTTTTGATCCCTTTTTTGCTGGAAAAATGTTTGTTCTGATGGTTTGGGAGCTACAGAAACAGCCTTGTGGTTTTGTGGCTTCAAATGAAGAAGCCAAATTGCCTCTATGTTATTGCTTTTGTTTCCACTTAGTTTATGGCCAGGTGGGAAGCACTTTTTCATCTACTAACACTTCCTTTAACATCAAAAATGTAGACTGCAACCAAAACACTGTTCCTCTCTTTTCCGTAATGCTATTTTACCAGCTCCACCTGATGAAGAAGCCTATGAAGCTTTGGATGGTACCTAAATGTACTCTATATCCTTTGGTTGGCCCAACAAAGGTATTGCCACTGAATGGATTTTGGATAAATTTACTCTGAAGTATTTGTAGTAGACAACTGACAGTTTCCAAGAGTCTGAGATATTTTGGCCTCTAGGACAAAGAGGCCAAAGTCAGAGAGAAGGCATAAGTCTGGCACATGTCTATGGATGTGGCTTTTGGAATTTAAGGGATAGATTATGTAGTGACCCTGGAACTCCTAGTAGGTATATGACACCTCTCCTGAGGACCTATTATGAAACTGTGTGAATACCTTCAGACAATGTTTCTTATTTTCTATACAGTTTTTAAAAGATGAAATAAAACCAGCAACAGAATATAGCTATGCTGTTGATATATTAACAAAATCACGATGTCACTATGATTCACCTTGCTTTGACCTCTGATCTGCTATTCTGTACACACACACCAAAAAAAACTTCTTTCGACTGGAACTTAATCTAACATTCAGACTTTAGAGGAGCTTTAAATAACATCAACTTATGTACATAAATGAACTCCAACTCCTTTCCAAATAGTCTTTTTCCCCCAAAATCTAATTTCTCCATCAAAATTGTTCTAGTCCAAGAAATAGTACAAAACATGCTTTGCTCTGGACCAGAACTTATTGAGCTCCTGCTGCCTCATAAACCTTATGAACATTTATATAAGAAACATATTTCAGGCCCATATGCATTGTGAGAAAGTATCAGACCATAAAACTGTGACATTATTATCTACACAAAACTTACTGTAGGCAGCTTGAGAATTTACTGGCAGGATTCATAGTTCTAAGGCATCTGGCTTAACAGATGGAAGGATTAAAAAAAAAAAGGAGTTGCCAATAAAACTAAAAGAAAAGAAATATCCTGAATATTGTCATTAAGTTCCTCGAAAACATGTGGCAAAGGCATGATACACAATGAAGATGATATAGGTGTTTTATTAAGCCACACTTTTCCAAGGGCCCACATAAGTCACTCTTGGCTTTACCACAAGCAAATAATGAGTTCATCGCAAACTAATGCCAACACACCTTCTCTGCTCCATCATATGTTCTACCTACATCATATATTCTAAATTCTATAATATGGTGGTATCGAGTGCATAAGTGCTGAAGTTTTAGCACTAAGGAATCAGATGGCACTATCATTTCACTAATAAAACTAGGTTTGAGGGGGAAGTGATGCTTTTTAATGGGATCACCTCTCTCTAAAAGAAGACCAAACTCTTATTCCCTAACAAGTAAATCCTACTGAGTTCTGTGTTAAAATAAAGAATTAGGTCACATTCAGGCTGATTGAAACATCCTAGATTTTGTTCTTGTTCTTTTAAATTTTATACTAGCTTAAAATAAGCTGAAAGGAAGCCTGGCATGAAAAGTCTCTGATTGTACCGACAGGAAGTATTCTGGGATAAACAAAAGGTATATGGATCTCCAAAATAAAATGGGAAAGAACAGGTACAAAATCTGGAACTTTCTGATGTCTTTAATCAGTCTGGATGCAATTTTTGTTAACTAGTCTTGCCTCCAAACCTCACTCTGCAAATCTACTTTAACAGTCTGTCTGGTGGTGATCAAGCACAGCAGAATAATTTCTCCAAGCCCCTCCTGCCAGGTGGAAAGGTGCTACACCCCAGTCACCAGTACAAGAGACCATTGCTTGATGCAGATGCTGGCTGTTAAAGCAGGTTCAGAGGGCATTTGTGATTGTGCCAGTTGAAGACAGAGCAATTATGAATCTGTAAATCCAGATGACAAATATGTAACTACACCGTAGGATGCCAATCTTGATAGTTTAGGTACTTATTTTTACTTAGGGAATGAGTCTGTTTGAATATGTTCTTTTGGTCTGGTTTGGCCTTTGACAAGGTCCTACATGATATTCTTGCAAACAAGGTAGTAAAATATAGGTTAGACAAAGCTATTGTTAGGTGGATTTATAATTGGCTGACTGGCTAAACACAGAACATGCTCACCAATGACTTCTCTTCATCCAAGAGAGAAGTGACTAGAGGGGTGCCACAAGGTTCTGTCCTTGGTGAAGTGCTATTCAACATCTTTATCGATGACTTGGATGATGGAATAGAGGCCTGGTCATCAAATTTGCAGATGATATCAAATTAGGAAGGATAGTCAATACCCCAGAGGACAGGATCAGCATTCAAAATGACCTTGAGATATTAGAGAGCTGGTCCAAAACTAACAAAAGGATTTTTAACAGGGAGAAATGTAGGGTACTACATTTAAGAAGAAAGAATGAAATGCAAGATATAGGATGGGTGACACCTGGCTTGAAAACAGTACATGTGAAAGGGATCTTGGAGACTTAGTTAACCACAAGCTGAACATAAGTCAACAGTGTGATGTGGCAGCTAAAAAAGACAATGCAATTCTGGGCTGCATCAATAGAACTATAGTGTTGAGATGAAGGGAAGTAATAATACCACTCTATTCTGCTTTGGTTAGACCTCACCTGGAATATTGTGTCTGGTTTTGGACACTACAATTTAAGAAAGATATTGACAAGCTGAAATGTATCCAGAGAAGGGTGACCAAAATGGTGAAGGGTCTGGAAACCATGCACTATGAGGAGCCACTTAGGGAGCTAGGTATGTTTAGCCTGATGAAAAGAAGGTTGAGAGGTGACATGATAGATTTTAGAATTCTCAGCCAGAGAGCTCTTTGCTCTTAGTAAACTACAAACCCCACAGTTCCATAGGATGTTGAAAGTGGAATAATAGCACTATAACAGCATAGGGCAGAAATTCTATATCTATAGATACCCTGTAAACTATTTGTGTTATACCTTTTGCTTTCATATTAACAGATTAGTTTCTTACTGGATATCAATTTAAAAAGCGGTTTGGTAAATTGTTAGAGTATAGTATACATATCAATATGTCATTAAATACCAAAGTCAGAATTGTCCATGTCATAGTACTTCCCAATTTTATGTATGGTTGTGAAAACCAGACAGTGAAGAAGGCTGAAAGGAAGAAAATCAGCTCATCTGAAATGTGGCACTGGAGGAGTGTTCTGTGGATTCCATGAACTGCTAAAAAGACACACAAATGGGTTCTAGAGCAAATGGTTGGGTTCTCAAAAGCCAAGATAACTAATCTTGTGCTTTGGACATAACATGAGGCAATGTGACTCAGTGGGAAAAAAAATTGATATAACTTTCAGTAGCACAGTCTACAATCCTATTCATCTGAATGGTTTATAAATGCCATCAAGCAAGCAAGCAATCGATTCTTAAATAAAGTTGATTAAATTAAAGGAAGAATTGCTGCACTGGAGATGTCCCACACTATTGTTTTGAGACCTGGCGTATTTTATCTACTAGAATGGATTAACACATTTATAAATCATGGCTACTCCCATTAAATTCATGAGATAAGATTAGTGTGTGTGTGTGTGTGTGTTTTGTTTCCCTACTGGTTACTTGCATGTAAACTGGAAGAGAATCCTAAAGATAAACTTTTATTATTATGGTCTTACATAGTCTCAAGTTAGATTCATCTAGCAATCTTTCTGCATGCTTTCCTTGACACTATCCACCACTCCTTCAATTATGTTACAATTAAACACGTTTCTACAGGATGCAAGAACCTTGCCTCACCAGCACGAATGCCTTCCTTTGTAACATACGTAAATGAAAAGTCTGGAACTGTACTTATGTAATCACTTGTCAGCTGCGCAACTGCTAGGAAATTTCCTTTGTTTCGTATCTAGGTAACTATTGTATTCTTTAAAAAAATGGGGAAGAACACAATAAAAAATTATAAATCTCTTCCCAAACAGTATATATATGCAGTTACAATGGTTGCATTTTGTTATTGTCTTCAAGCAGTAATAATAATAATAATAAAATGAAACACAGAGTTTCATCTATTACAATGTGTCAAATAAATGACCACTGTAATATTTTCCAGCTTTTCACAGAGATTTATGGCTCAGACGGATTGAGCACACTTACCTCTCTGTATTTTAAAGGAGACTTGCTTTGTCTCTTTTCAGAAAAATAATCCCGCGTTTGACCTCAGATCATCCTTTTAAATTTATATGGAGCATCCAATATATTTGTGGAAATGTAGTAGAAGAAGAAGCAAATGCCTCCTATATGTACCTTTTCCCCCTCTTGTATTATTGAACATGTAACTGAAATTATCTAGTCAATAGCAGAGCTTGGTATCTCCTTCCTGTGATTATTTTGTATTGCTCCCTCTACTGTTCTTCAAGTAACTGTGAAAGGGCAGCTACTTAGTTCACCAACTAATATCACCAGTCCAGTCTCCAGTACTGCATTGGAAAAGGCAACTGTATTGATTCCCAGATGGTGCTAAACATAATCCAGAAACTTCAGACATCAAAGGAAATCGGTATTGCAAACATATTCCACTAGTACTGTTCCAGTTTAGGACCACCCTATCTGCAAGACTGTCTCTTCCTCTTTCCCATAATCTGAGAAGATCTTCAGAGGTTCTTTTCTAAATTCTCCCCCATGTCTGATGGATGCTCATGGTTGAGCCTTCTGAGCCATCTAAGTTTGGAATCTTCTGCCCAAAGTGATTCATTTGCTCCCTACTTTGTTGTTTTTCAATGCCAGTCAATGACCTAGACCGTTTCTGCACTACACTGTTATAGTGCTATTATTCTACTTTCAACACCCTGTGGAATTCTGGGACTTGTAGTTTCCTGAGACCAAAGAGCTCTCTGGTTGAGAATTCTAAATGCCCCTCCCTGAATTGCAAACCTCGGGATTCCACAGGATGTTGAAAGTGGAATAGTAGCACTACAGTGTAGTGCAAAAATGGCCCTATTCTTTACAACAGATCAACTCTAAATATCTTCTGATGCCACGGACCACCAAGATTTAACTCAAGGAGGCTTCTGGCTGTATGCACGGCACCAAGCAGTAGCAAGAAATGTCATGTGCTTTCTCTCAGGATTCTACAGGATGTTGAAAGTGGAATAAGCGCACTATAACAGTGTAGTGTAGCAGTGGCCCTATTTTATTTTTTCAGCCCTTTCAATCTGCAATATACTTGATTGCAAAGATGGATCTCAAAAATTGAGCCAATGTGGTACAGTGGTTTAAGTGCTGAACTATGACTCTGGAGCCCAGCATTTGAATCCTTAGTCACAGAAACCTGCTGAGTGACCTTGGGCAAGTCACACTCTCTCAGCCTCAGAGGAAGGCAATGTCAAACCTCCTCTGAATAAATCTTTCCAAGACATCCCTATAATAGGATCACCATAAGTTAGAATCAACTTGAATGCACATAATACCAACAACAAATCTTCAAAAAGTTGTGCCTTACTACAGTTTCATTTCCCTGATAATTTTTGAGACTTGTTAGTATTTTCTGGAGTTGTGATTGCTGTTACTTTTCTATTTTAATCTAATTTAATTTACCCTGTATTTCTGTCTGCTCTTGGTCTTGATTGTATTTACCTGGCATTTATCAGCAGAGCGAAGGAAGGAAGGAAGGCAGGCAGGCAGGCAGGCAAGTGGCGGGGGCAGGAATGAAAGAAGGATAGATATTCCTCAGGTCTTGTTTCAGTACAGGTGAAGAGAGACATAACTCACCGAGTATAGCGAAAAGGTCTGAGCCCACACTTGTTGCTTTTTAAAGTGTTTCTTTCATCAGAGACTATGCGTTCAAATCACTCCCACCACTCTTGAAATATATGTCTGTCATCATCCCAGTTTTCCATAGCACAGATCTGAAAAATAAGTAGCAGGATTGATCTTATCAGGTGCTACCCGACACAAATCCATCAACACAAAAAGGATGTTAACACCCCAGCACTCCTTATTTTCTCACATTTGCTACCCAGTCATGGGATTTTCCAGTTAAAAATCCACAAGAATAGTCTTTAGTTTGGACATTGAAATGCATTTGATATATAGAACAAAAGAAACCAATGCCAAAGGTGGATGAGTTTGTCAGTTTTTCCTGCACTGAAATGGTTTAATCTCATTTTCCAATATATAATGGAAATATTTATTGACCTTTCTCCCATAATGACCACTTCAGAGAACACCCAAAGTGGCTTCTTGGCTAAGAATTATCCATGCCTTACATATTTACTGAATTTTCCCACAGCAGTCTGTTATTTTGTTCTTTGCATTTACTTAAACCCGTTCAAATTTGAAAAGCCCCATTTTTCTCAGTGTTGCACTAAACAGTGGGAGGAACAGAAATACCTCATAGCAATATAGCTCTTGACCTCTTGGGGGAACAGAATGCCCTGCTGGCACAGATACTCTGCAGCCTCCCACCAGAAGTCATTTGTATTACACAAACAAACAAGTCAACAAAGTTGGCTATTTCTTCAGTGCCCACCTCTGAGGGATCCTTGGAGCTAAAGCACTAAGGGAAAAGCATCTTGGAAAATTACTTGTGCCTTAGCAAATTAGCTGGCTCTGTATAGAGGTGGTCTCTGTCCAGAGACGAACACCATGTGGCCACCTTCTCTGGTGGTTCTCTTTGCAGGCAATGGCTGGCTGGAATCTGCCACCATTTGCTGCTCACACTGCTCTTCCATTCACATGTGGCTATGGGATACCTTACTGTGTATAGGTGGCAAGAGTAGCAAACCAGTGAAAGTAAGCAATTTGACACCACAGGATTCTATTCCCAGCCATGACTGAGGCTTACCTGGAATATGGAACTGTGGAGGTTTGATTTCTTGTTTCTAAGGTAGCCTGTGTATATTTGACTCCATCTGACAATGAAAAGTTAGTGTAAAATGAGTTATATAAATTAAAACAGAAACTATAATGATTGTATGGCTGACAATTTAATGTATTTTGTTTAAAAAATACTTCTTTTTTAGGTTCTTGAACCCTTTGGGGCTACTTCAAGGAGTTTTCTTCTAGGCTTGTGGGCTGTAACCTGTGACATGCAGTAGTGGTATTAGATCCTGATTTACAATATAGAGCCAGAAAGGTAAATGAAAATCTTTCCATATGGAACTCTATTTCCTCCTGGAACTGGTTAATAACAAACTTAAATTTATGCATGTGCTGTTCATCTACAACTCCAGATCTAGATTTCAGATACCTCTCCTTTGTTTTCAACACTGAACAGAAAAACTTGGTGGCATTCCATCCAGAAAAACATTTCACACAGTGTTTAACTTCACAGACAGAAAAAAAAGTAAAACTGTTCTTCAAATATTGAAGAATTGTCCTTTCCTTTGCAAATAATTGTTGAATTCTTCTGCATTCATCTTTTTATCCACAATGTTTTAACCTCTTTGGGAGAACAGTCTGATACAGTATGTAAATTCAACATGGGTTGTTTTGCTGAATTCATGAATGTTGACTGATTTAACATATGTCCAGAGCTTTCACCTTCTTGAATCTTGCTTTTCTGGGAAGGAAGCAGGAGAAAAATATTACTTCAAGTACTGGATTTTGATATTTATTCCAGAGAGTGTGAATGAAAGTATATGATGAGGAGGTTATGGGTCCCCATTTACAAATGTCCATATTCAGCTCATGAACACAATGGGCATGAAAACCATATTATCTTTATGGTGTGATGAAGCATAGCTGCCTGCCCACTCTCCCAGCTCTTGTATTAGGGAATCCCCCTTCTCTTGAATGAGCAATCAGATACCTGTCTTGGTGAGAACAAACATGGATGTGAGGGGATTTACTGAGCAGTGATTTAGAGCGAGGAAACTGATGGTCCAGAGGAATGATGTTGATCTCCATGCTAGCTTTCCAGTGTCAATCACTTCCTCTTGAATTTAAGTTATCGGTGTACAATACAATATCTTTATGTGTAACATGTTCTCTGGCTCTAGAATGGAGTGAAGAACATTTGGCCCTTGGGGTGTTCCAAAATTATTGCTATATTGTAATAGTATCTTGTAGAGTACAGCATATTTGGGTGGTAAGTATTTACAGGGATGTTAATCCAGAATGACTGACAAATATAGGGCCAGTCAGCAGATCCATTGCCTAGAATGGGCAATCCACTCAGTTTTATAGCTGCTCTTTTCACAGTTTTTCTGAGCTGTACATGATCTCTTTTAGTGGCCAACCTTATCTGGGATAGGGTCCAGCACCAGAACACTTCCCATACAATTCAGAGCAGCTGTGGGAAGAATGGTCATAAAAACCAGAAGTCAATCTGTGGCCATCAGTGGGCACACTGCTTGCAAGATCATGTGTATTTGTATATGGCCTTGGATGGACAAAGAGAATGATAGGGATGTAGTCATGTGAGTGAGGATGAAAGAAACAGATAAGGAGTGGGTCTGAAGAGGACAGTTAGGACCAGAGTTATGAGATAGACTGAGGGAAAGTATGAATGAGGGGAAAATATATTTTAATACACAATATGCTGAAGGGTGGTAAGGAGTCAAATACAAATATATAAGGGCTACTATTAATACATGATTTTTTAAAAGAAAACTTTTTATAACCCTGCCTGCTACTTGGTCAGTAATGTATGGGGAATTAGTTCAACAGAAGCTTGTAAAAATCCTTGTGGTGAAATGACCTTGACAGGACAGTGGGAAGGTGTTTGAGTTTGCCCAGGGTAGTGTACTGTAACCTAGTAGCCACTGGAGAAAGACAAGGGGTACCCAAGCACAGTGTGACACCACAGCTCTCCAGATGTTTTGGTCTACAACTCTCATACCGGCTGGTATGACCACTAGTAGAAGACTGGAAATTTTAGTCCCAAACATCTGGAAGGCCAAAGGTTTCCTCAACCCTGCTCTAAGGGGTAAAAGTAAAGTCTTTATTTTGAGTTGGAAGAAATCTTAATAAATGATGTATTTCTTCATTGTGAAATTATCCTGTGCTTGGTACAACCACGTTCCACAGAGTTACCATAACAATAAGTGTCTTGGTGCCTGACCTGGTCTACCATATAAACAAAATATTGGCTTCTAAGTATATTTTTAATATGTGTGTTATGTGTGTGTGTGTGTGTTGCATGCATGTGCGTATAAAAAGCAATAATCAATGTGAAAGATAACTAAAAGAGAACTATAATTGTAAAGAAAAAAGAAAGAAATGCAAAGGCTTATAAAAATTAGCCTCTTAAAAACTGGAGACTTACTCACTGTTTCAGGTAAAAGAAGACAGCAAGCAAAAAACATAAAAGAAGAGTAGGCAGCAGCTGGCACAGATCTTTCATCTCCCAGTTTATCAACATATTAGAAGTAAACGCTCATTCTGCAGGTTGCAACCTGGCAACCCTAAGGCCGCTAGATAAAATGCATTAGTACAGGTATACTGAAAATATCTGGGTTTAATCACTGAGGACACCTGCTGCTGGTATTATAACTCCCTTTTCCATTTCTATTTTTCAAATGGCAAAACTCCGCATTAATCCATTCCATTTCATTTGTACAAAATGATTGTTCTGATTTAAGGTTTTATAACAGTTAGGGTTTCTTCTGTTCCTGGAAGCCAGTGTGGTGTTATAGTGATTAGTCACAATTTAGAAAAGTTGTGTGTGTGTGCGTGTGCATGCGTGTGTGCGCGTGAGGGCCTTTGAGTTGTCTGTCAACTTATGGTGACCCCCATTAATTTTATAGGGTTTTTTTTTTTAAGACAAGAAATAATGAGTGGAGGTGGTTGCCAGTTCCTCTGAACTATAGACTACAGCACCTGGTATTCATTGGTGGTCTCCCATTCTTTTCTAATAATTTTCAGAATCGTGGTCATTGGATTTGAGAAACTGTAGATCCAGTGAAAATCTTTTACAAGTTCTTCAGTTTAGCATGTTAAACTTTGACAAGACAACTCAGGTGAAAATTGCCTGACCTTGGTCAATCACTCGCTTTCAGTTTTAACTTATTACAGAGGGGTATTGTAGAAATAATAATGGCAGAGGGAATAACACATATCCTGAATTGTGGTCTGTAGAAGGGTGAAGGTAAGAATGAGATGACAAGATATGACAGGTTTTTGAAAAGAAAGTACAGTGAGTATGAGACTTGCTACATTGACAGGGACTCAATATCGTCCCTAAAGACTACACCAGCTATGTTCTAGGAATCACCCATGAACCTAGTCCATAGACAACACTTTGGCATGGTAAATAGCAACTTTCTACCTAGATGCTGAGATCCCTCTTCTGTATATGATGGGGACATCATTTTGTAGAAGAATTTGCCTCATGGTTTCACGTCAGTTGAGCATGGTAAGTCCATTCTGACTTTTAAGACCTTTGCTCACTACACTGTTACAGTGCTATTATTCCACTTTCAACATCCTGTGGAATTCTGGGGTTTGTAGTTTACTGAGGTCAAAGAGCTCTCTGGCTGAAATTCTAAATGCCCTTCCCTCAGCTGCAAACCCCAGGAGTCCATAGGATGTTGAAAGTGGAATAATAGCACTAGAACAGTGTAGTGCAAGAAAGCCCGTAGTTGGATCTTTAAAGGAGCTAACCGAGGTGATGAAACCCATTCTCACATTGGGTCCAGCACATTGAATAGCCCTTTTAAAGTTTAGACTAATGCTATCACCACAAAAAAAAAAAAAAACTACCTTTGAAGGTATGTAGTCTCCACCAACAGATGAATTTCTAAGGTGTTGAATAGCAGCGGAGTAAATGATGGCGCATCCAGTTCTCTGCTGATAGCAGGGTGTAATGGAACAGACAGTGGCATGGACCCGTCACATCACACCCTGCTACTGGGAGAAGGTTATATGCATATCATTCACAACATCAGTTTCCAGGCCCTTGGAAATTCTCTGTTGGGAGCTGATTGGCTTCCAAGGTGGGGTTTGGGGGCATTTTTTAAAAAAGTAAGTCAAATGGAAATCTTAAGAAAATGGAAATCATAAGAAAAATGGAAACCAGTAAAAAGTTATCCCTGGATGCACTGTAGAAGAAGCTTTCAAGTGATCTCTAGAAGATTCAAGATGCTTTTGACCTCATTGTTTCAGTTCACGTGTGCATATTATTTAGTTTCAAATAAAAACTGAAACAGGTTGAACTGTTCTTCCTTTGTATCTATTTTTCCCATGGTATTTCTGCCTCTGGTACCAGATTTTCAGAAATAATGAACAAGAATACACCTACAGTACTTCGTTAACTGAGGTATACCTGTAATCTAAACATACTGAAGTGTGGATCACTGTCGCCTGATCCACCTTTCTCAGGAAAAAGTGCCATAGATGCACCAATCAAAACTGGGCAAAAGCTTGCCTAGGTACTGATGCCACTTGGCCTTCCTGGAGCAATTCTGGATGCAAGAGCAGTACAGCCTTGCTCTTCAGTTCACAGGGAGTGCTACACCACCCAGAACAGTGTGTACTTTGTTTACTAAGAGAGAAAAAAAGAACTTCATCTTGTGTGGACTTAGCCTGGGGGTTTGCTTTATTTTGTTTTGTTTTTTTCATACACAATCCCATTAAGCAACAGGTTGGGATTTCTATTGCCTTCTTGGCACCAGTTGAAAAGGAGAAACAGAGTAATATTATCAGTGGCAAGGCCCAGCCCCCAAATTCCAGCTAGACCCTCCCTCAGAATCACATAAATGCTTAAAAATAATAGAACATCCAAGAACACAAAGACTAGTGGCCAAGGAACAAAGCAATAGTTTCCTAGCATCAGTTTTTGGGCACTTTCAGTCAAGGAGGACCAGAACCATCAGAAAGACAATGGGCTTGGATCCCATAGCAGCCAAACATTCCAGAAGAATACAGTGAGCAATAGTATCAAATGCCACTGAAAGATCCTGTCCAACTGAGATGCAATGCCCTTATCCTGTTTTTTGTCATAGGTCAACCCCCAAAGTAACTGAAGCTGTTTTTATCCTCAAACCAAGCCTGAACACATACTAGAAGGAATCCAAAGAAACAGCTTCAGATCTGGAGATTTTCACCTGTTGATTATGAAGGCTTAATTTTATTCACTAAAACATTCAGCAAGTATATGTACTAAAACTTTATAGATGATTCCATAGAAGAATGTTGTTGTTCTGTAGAAATTAAACTGGTTAATTTGTATAGTATATAAGAGCATGGCATTACTATCCAATAGTAAATACATTAACTTTGGAGTTGTTTCTTTTGGGTTCTATGGGGCTTATCTCCATATTTTTTGACATCACACTCTCCCTCCTTATAGAAAATAGGTACACATGATCCTACTCTTACTCCTCCTCCCCCTTCATTTATAATTTATTTATGTACAAGTGCAAGCTAAATCCTATTTAGCTATTTCCTGTTCCTTGATCTGTTTTCTGACTGACCAGGACCACTTCTGTCTTTTCTGGATTAAGCTTCATCTTGTTCAGTTTCATCCACTCCATTACCGATGACAGACATCAGTTTAGAAACAAGAAAGCTTCCTTGGAGTGAGATGAAAAGAGTAGCAGAGATGGAAGTCATCCACATAATTATGGCACTGGACCCCAAAACTCCAGACAACCTCTCCCAGTGGTTTCATATATATATTAAATAGCATGAGGGACACAAGAGAACCTTGAAGGATCCCACGGGCCAGCAGCCAGCAGGTCAAACAGGAGTATCCCAGCACTATCCTCTGGGTTCATTTCTTCAGGAAGAAGCACAGCCACTGCAAGACAGTGCTCCAAGTTTCATCATAGCAAAGTGGTTCAGAAGGGTGGAATCAAAAACTGCAGAATGGTCCAGCAAAACTAACAGAACACACACAGCCTGTCCAGTTCCACATGTAGATTGTCCTCCAAGGAACCAAAACTGTATCTGACCCATAGACAGGCCTGGAACCAGATTTAAATGGATCTAGATAATCTGTCTCTTCTAGCAACCACTGGAGCTGGGAGGCCACTGCAATGCCTTGCCCAGAAATGGGATGCTGGAAACTGGCCAATTGTCTAACCAACACTATTTAAGATCAGCCTTAATAAAAATCTGGAGAAAGTACAGCAAAAGAGCTTGTATTAAAACCCCGAAATGGGTATCCCTGCATGAGGCCTTTTATAAAAAGGAAAATATCTTGTTTGATAAATGGATTAGATACAAGGATATGGTGGAAATACGAGAACAAATTAAAATCAAAACACAAGTAGAAATGGAGGAAATGGGGATAAAATGCCACTGGTTCCTATATAGGCAGATAAGAGAAAAATTAAAGAACGATATCAAGTTCAATGATTACCAAAAGAAAGAAGAGGAATTGAATATGATATTATGTTTGAATAAACCCAAAGTTATTTCCTCTATTTATAAGATTCTATTAAAATGGCATACAGAGGATGAAACTGTTAAAATACCAATGCTGAAATGGGCCCAGAATTTCTCCCATTCTATCTCGATGGAACAATGGGAAAAATTTTGGTTGAAAACTATAATATTTACAGCATGCCAGGATATTAGAGAAAATTTATACAAAATGTACTTTCGGTGGTATCTTACTCCTCAAAAATTGGCAAAGATGACAAATGGATGTTCTAACAAATGTTGGAAGTGTGGGGAAGAGATAGGTTCTTTTTATCACACTTGGTGGACATGTAAAATAGTGAAAGGGTTTTGGAAAAAGATTCATAATCGAATTGAAAAGATATTAGATGTAAGATTTAGTATGACCCCAGAAGTATATATGTTATCAATGTTGGAAAAAGATTTAGGGAAAAAAAGTGGGTAGATGATTATTTTATATGAGAGCTGCAGCAAGAATGGTCTTAGCACATAGATGGAAAGGAAATAGAATGCCCTTAATAGAAGAATGGGAAATGAAATTATTTGACGTAAATCAAATGGACAAACTAACATGTATTTTGAATGGGGAAAGTAAAGAAAAGTATATAAAACAATGGGAAAAAACATTACATTATTTTAGGAATTCATGGTATGACAGTGATATGGTTAAGATAGAATTTTGAAAAGAATTAGGATAAAGAGATACAGTAGAACTGGTAAGACCAAGATTGTTAGGTATAAAATAAATCAGTCTCTAATGCCAAAGTCAGAAGTGTGATGGGAAAATAACAAAGAAATAGCAAGGGAAAGCACTGTATGTATAAGGATATGAATGTGATAGTTTTGTCTTTGTATAAGACTTTATATAAGCCATGATGTTTTTTGTTAAGTGTTTGTTCATTTATTCTTTCTTTTTTCTTTTTGATTTAATTTTTGTACCACTACAACTCCTCCTTAAGATATAACAGAATAAATCAAGTGATAGAACTATGTAACTAAGGCATATCTCCTTAGGAATGAGACCCAGATCCCATTTCTTTCTTTGGCAAATTCAACACAAAGTTAGATGGATTGACTTTTCTTTCCATACCATCATAACACACACCATATAAACTCTGAAGCAAAAGATTTCAACAACTAAAAGAATAGCTAACGTAATATAGCAATATATAAATAACATATGTTCTAAAGATATACACTTTTAAGTAAGAAAAAACTCAATAGCTTCTATTTGCATATTTTGTTTTTGTGCCACATATCACAGTTTCAGCTCCAAAATGAGTTAGAAACATCGCCTAAAGATATGGAGTATATTTTGTTCTTATTTTCTAGGTCTCAAAAATCCATTATGAGGTAAATTTTCACCTCATCTTTTTGGCAAAGCTGCACAACTTATATCAAATTAATTATGTATTCGTTTCAGTGGCCTCTGAAAAAGATGTTCCCTGTAGGCATATACTGATTAAGAACTTACAGCGCAATAATGTTGAGCACTTGTGGAAAGGTTTTTAGGATTTCTGGAGAACTTTATCCTTTTCCTTCCTTCCTTCCTTCCTTCCTTCCTTCCTTCCTTCCTTCCTTCCTAATGTTCTAATTGTAGTCTTCTTACTTTGAGGCGAAAAGAATGGCTGTCACCACCTGTAGCATTCCAGGGTAGGTTGTCTCTCAAGGAAAAATGCTAGGCTGATGGCCATCTCTTCAAAATTCACATGACAATATATGATAGATGTTTTTGCTTCAGCCAGGTCAGCCTCTGGTAGGGGAAAGAGACTTGCAAAGTGTTCAGTCACTCATGTCTTCCTTATACCTGAACAACAACCCCACACCTTTCTGGTCTGGGAAAATGTGAGTTTTTCCAGTAGTTCAGCTTGTCTTTCCTCCTTCTGGTGAAGAAGTAATTTCTGAAGGTTATAGAGCACCTTCCTTACTCTCTTCAAAAAGGACATTTATAGTAAGTGCATTGACTGAATTCTGTTGGTAGTCCTAAGCACAGTAGACCCACTGAACTAATGGAACTTCCTATTGTGTTGACTCACCATTCAATGATTGATTCAATGTACTTGGGGCTTACCATTATGATTCAAGCCATAGGTTTTCACTTCTTTTTTATATAGGAGGTATGTTACCTGTTTGAATATCATCTTGTTTGAACCATCCATCATGGACTCCCTTCTCTTTTAGTATTCCTGACCACCCAATCACACCCAGTAATTCCTTCAGTTTACTGAACTCAGCTATCTTAAATTCTGGAATGTGTGTCTGACTATGCTTGGCTTCTCCTTTCCACTCTATCTTCTGTAGAACATGGTCATTCCCACCTAAGGATCCCACAATTTCCACCCCATTAACCAGGTCATCATTGTTGGTGAGGATAAGATCTAAAATAGCTGATCCCCTTTTTGCCTCTTCTATCTTCTGGGCAGTGGAATCATCTGCAAGCAACTACAGAATTTGTTGGAACTTATATTCTTGGCAGAGTTTTGACTTCTAACAAATATCAGCATAGTGGAAATCTCCCATTACCACTACTTACTTCCACTTCAAAGAAAAATGAGGTCCTTTAATACTCCACATGAACTCCTGTGACCACATCCTGATGAATTTTGGGATTTGAAGTTTGATGAGGGACTAATACTATTTGGTTGAGAATTCCTAGTAACCCTCCCTCAACTGCAAATCCTAGCATTCCATAGGATGGAACCATGGCAGTCAAAATGGAATCACTGTCTCATTATTATACAATGTAAGAAGGCCTCTGTTATCTAAATGAGAGAGAGAGGATAACTCTATGTTAAAATGTCATTTTCCTTAAACATTTCTCTATGTTGCATGTGTTGGAAACAAATAAAAATATATATCTTTATTTTCCCTCTTGACAAAATTATGTACTTTGAAAAATAATCAGAAGTGTGCAACATAATCATAAAGATCTGCTTCTTGGCCCACCAATCTGATAAAGTATGTTTGTGTTGGCTGACTTGGTAATACATTAAGGAGGTGTCAAAACTAGGTACAAAAGTAGGAAAAGGTGGAAATGTCATGGAGGACCAATGCCTTTGTTGCAAAGAGGGGCAACGGAAGGTGATACAGTGGTTCAAAAATTAATGAGGGACATTGTAATCACAAGCAGTAAAGGTCAAACATGTGAGGCACAGAATTAAATGTCTGAACCCTCATTTATAAAACAGAATATGCAGCAAATTCAAAGCTAGACCACAAACTTTCTCAGGAAAGCAACTGCTCTTTCTGAAAACAAATTTGGCAACAAAAACTAACCCTATTAATAACTCATTTTCAGGAAGACTCTATTGGTACACAGGAATGCCAGTCTTAATATGCCCAATTTGCAACATAGAGGATTCAATATAGCTTTCTCAGCTTAGAGTAGATATTGATCATTCCCCCTTTTTTTTAAGGAAATCAGTATTATCATTCATTGCTGCACCTAACAAGCTAGAAAAAGCAAAATGATGATGACCATGAGATACAAAATGGTGGGCACATGTCCCACATTAGAACTCTATTTGAAAGTATTGTTGAGTTCAGTGATTAGGAAGGTGTGGTCATCCAGATGTTAGACTGTGGTTTCTGTCATCCCTCAACATTGGCTTTCTAAGCTAGGACTGTCCAACAACATCTGACTGGCCACATGCTCTCATGCTCTGTTTAAAGGACTACGTGGTCCACATCTATCTCAAAGGTACGGGAGTATAAGAACAGGAGAAGACCATGGATATTAAAGTTGTTCAATAGCAGAGACCACCTAAATATCAGACTGGAAAGGTCAGCTGATCACAGCTTCCTTACCATGATGAGATGTACTACACTTCTATTTAATATTCTAAACATGCATCTCTCTATATATTAGTGCATGGAGATTTGTCTCCTTATTTGGTGACAAATGGCTGCACTAGGAGAGATACAGCCCATTGTTTCATAATCTGCCTCCTCAGAGATTTCTAGGCTTATCTACAGATTTAATCAAGTTTATCGTCCATTCCTTCTTCTCAAAGATTCATAGGAACTGTATTCCTAGGCAAAGCTTTGAAAATTTATTTTTTGGACTACAACTCCCAGAATGCTCCACAACGAGTATAGCCAATGGCCATGATAGATGGAAGATTCTGGAAGTTATGGTCCAACTGCTTCATATTTACCTTGGCTTACCTTGCTCATGTTTCTTTTAACAGAAGCCTGCTATGCAGGAAGCAGCAAAGATACCTTTTCACGGCATGGCTGGACAAGGTTCCTGGTCATATATATGCTGGGTGCATGGGGGCACCCAGTATTCACAAGCACAGATGGTAGCACCTGCTGCTGAGATGCTGCCTGCTCTGTCCATGCAGATGTATTTATTGATCACTTGAAACATCCACATAAGTGTGAACAAGAGTGCATGTTCAATGTAGCTTCAAGCACATGGGACTATAACAGTAACAGCTCGATATTCTGAAGATGTCACGTGAGTAGATATTTCTTGCTACAGTTGCGGTGAGCAGAGACGACCAATTGCCAACTTGTAACATACCACAGACAGACCTGTGCTTCCCTGTTGAGCAGCAAGTGTAATGATAATCTCACTAGATTGCTCCATCTGAACACAAACCAGTAGAATGAAGGCACGATACAGTTTTCCCACCCCTTAGAATTCCAACATAAGGAACAAACACAGGACCCCTCTCATGCATTCACTGTGGAAGGGGAGAGAGGTACAGTCTTCTGAACCCATTTTAATGTGCTGGCTCCCTACACATCCTTGTTGTCCTCATTTCAGTGCTAGTAAGAAAAAAAACCCCACACACATATATGGCTAAATGTACATAACACTTTTACTAGTGATCAGAAACCCTGTTTTGCTCATTCGCATTACCTTTAGGCAGAGTGACATCAGTGCTTCAAGTGTCAGATGTGGGGAGGTGACACTGGTTTAAAGAGAGCTTTGTGCTACAGGAGAGCTTTGTGCTGCCTTCAGGTGGGATACAAATTCCTTTCCTGCCACCAGCCCAGTCAACTTTTGCACATGTGCCATCTTTCTTTCAGGGAGTGAAATGTTCAGGAGTGGTTCTGTCTGTGTCAGTATTAAAGTAAGGCTTGAAGACATGTTCCTACTACCCTTTATATGTGGTGGATAAATCATACAGCTCTATTGATAATTTTCAAACACAATGGGTATATTATATGCTCACCAAAGTCATTTGTGTTTGACTTTTCATACTTCTGCCCAGAAGAAAATTGGAAAAGGATGGTGATTCACTGAAGAAAACCCTTATGGAATGCAATCAACAAGGCCATGAAAGTTGCACAAGTTTGGGAAGGAAGGGGGTCTGCTTATGCCACTCCCTCCATACTTTGGCTGCTGCTTTAAGCTATTTGGCATCTCCAACACAGAACACCTGGCTTGCACAGCTGGCTCTATGCTCATCCACCTATCTGGCATGAAGTCTGTCAATCATACCTTACAGACAGATAACTGGAATATCTCACATGATGAAATCCAAAGCATAATATTGGGTTATGATTTCCACACAAAAATATGGATCCAAACCTAACTTAAATTAAGGAAGATCACAGGAAGAAAAAATCCTAATCCATACTGCACATCCAACTTCTATCCACCACCACCTAATCTGTCCATATTATTTGGGGCCATCTTGAATTATTACAGGGCCGAGGCTTCTGCAAGAGAAAAGGGACAAAGAACTTTCCTTCTGTTAACATCCTTAACTTATCTTCAGACCAAAATCATAATTGTTTCACAACTTGCACGTCATGGTTACTTTTCTTGGCTGTATGTGTTTCCTTGCTGTACTATGTATACTATATTTATTTATTTTTTATTATTATTTTTTTACAAAAATAAAAATAAAAATAAAAAGGACAATCTTTCTTCAGATACACTCCATTCCGTCAACATTCAACATAAGTATCTTATCAATACAATCAATATACCTTCTAGTTTTGTTTATAGCTTCAGACATATATTACAAATTTCCATATAATTCTTAATTCATGCTGAATTATGTCATTTTTGTGAGAAAATGCTTAAAAACCGTTTGTCTGAATTATATTAATGCGCTTTACGTTTATCATATCAATATGAAATTTCATAAAATACCATTTTAACTTTTTTCTTCTAGTTTGTGCACTTTTTCCTGTATCTTTAGTATTAACTGTCAACAAATATAATTCTATGTATTCCCCAATATTACAAAAATTAATTGTAAAAGAAGATATGAATTAGGACACAAGTTATTATTATCCTAATTATAATTCTCCTATTTTTATTTGTCTTAACAATTTCTATTTGAACTTCTATTAAACTTTATTCTATTCTTTTATCTATAAACTATTCAATTTAAACTTTAATCCCCCATCTTTTAGCTATATATCTTGTCACAGGTTCCCATTTATCTTCCACCTCCTTGGTCGATTTTCCTCTTATGAGTTGTGTAAACATGTCGAACTCCTTGTATTCTGTAGCTTTCATAATCCATTGATCTAGATCTGGTACTTCTATGCTTTTCCACATTTTAGCATAGGATATTCTTGCTGCTGTGACCAAGTATAGCAGTATCTTATTATTTTTCTGAGCAAAGTCTTTTTGGAACATATGCGTCATATTTAACAGAAAGAATTCAGGGGAAATAGGAAATGTTGTATTCTATATTTAAATAGCTATTGATTGGTCCGGTCCATACAAAGGAAGTCAAGGACTAAAGATGAAGGGAGGCACAGTAGCAAGGTCTCAGCCATTACAAAACTAGTCATGAGGAGCCAGCAGTCATGATAACTGAAGCCACAAGGGAAAGACAAGGAGACGTACATCATGAGTCAGTCCAGAGGTCAATGGCCTAAATAAAGCCATGAGCAGGAAGTGAACAAAAGCCAGAGAGAGTGAACAGTTGTGAAAACAAAAACTCCTAGTACCTGTTATGGGATTTATACCTGCCTGGCCTTGGGATGTCAAATGCTTGATTGCTCACTGTTTCTTATTTAAGAGATCTTGCTTCTATCACCTTTGCTTGTTGTCCTTATGAGGGATATCTCCTCAGTGTCTCTCAGCTCTGACAAGGGTCAGGGTCCACTCTGCTAAAGCTCCTCATCAGCTGCATAAGCCATTAGTTGATCAGTTTTAGGAGGAGGGTAGCTGTCATCTTGAGTCAGAGACCTTTCAATATCTGACTCCTCTGTATCTGATTCCTCAGACTCTGTGAGGTGAGTTATGATACATAATAAAAGTCCTCTGGATGCACCTCAAAATATTACATAAAATATGTAACAATAACAAATATTTGAAATACCATTGATCCAGTTCATGGTGTGTAGCCCAAGGCTTTCCCAGAGGATGTTGACATTGTTGTTAACTTTATTAATATTCTGCCTTTTCTACCAAAACTGAAACTCAAGGCAACTCACAAATTAAAACATAGTAAAGATAATACATACAAAATACATTAAAATGGAATTATACTACTAGCAAAATGGAATTATACTACTAGAAATATTTAAAAAATTGGAAACATACAGTTAAAAAGGATGAAAAGGAGTTTAAAAGTACAGTATAGTGAAAACAATACAAGGAGCCTATCCGAAACCCTTTTCCTTAAAAGCCTTCAGTTCTCAAAAGCCTGTTCGAATAAAAATCACATGAAAAAAAAGAAGAAGTCTTTGACTGCTGACAGGATGATTGCATATCATTATGGTGATTTTTTGTTTCTTTGCATTTATAATTTTTTCAAAATAATTTCAAGAGAAATTGGCTTATGAAGGTTTGGCCCTGCTTCTTTGCCTTTAACTGTGGTCCTTTATGCAGAAATAAATGCGTGAAGCATTTCCTAACAGAGAGATAAAGGAACGGGAGCAGCTACTTGGCATCCGAAGCTCAGAACACCTGGCGTGCATAGCTGTTGCTCAGTTAATTCATCTGTGTGGCATGATGACATTTATCAATTATATAACATCAAGATAGGAAGAGTACCTGAGATCTTAGATAATGAAATCACAAGAGAAAGTTAGGTTGCTTGGGTTTTACACAGAGTTCCCTGTTCTGCATATCAGTGACTGGTAACTCATGCAAAAGACTATGTTGCCTTCCCTGAACCAGTAGTTGAGTTTTTTTTTTCAATTGCATTTCATTGCTGTTAGTCAAATAATAAATTATTGAAGAATAAAACTTTTCATAAGAGAAAAGTGGACATTCTGGGCCAAATCGAGTTGTTAATACCAGTTAGAGTAGATCAATCAAATGATTGGGACTTATTGAATGAGGAGTTATGTACGTCCAGTAATGGGTCTATTCTAGTTTGGACTAACAACTGGATTTATCCCTTTATTATCATTGCTATACCAGATAGCCAAGGAACCACATATTATTCAATTGCCTGCAAAAGTGGATGACCCACCCACATGGGCACAAATACATCATTTGTTCCCTGGCTTTGCAAGGCATTTGGCTTTTCCTGGGCAATCTTCTTTTCTCCTTAATTTTGGAGCAACCATTAAAGAGAAGCAAGCTGATTGAAGGATCTTCATCAGTCTCCACTTCTCCACTGGCTTCTCTGTTTTTAAAGAAACATCTTTGCATGTTTACTGTGTGATAATTTTCTTTTAGGGTACTGTGGAGACCTGCTGTCAGGCAGACAAGTAGGATATCAATCATTTAAATGCATGGATATTAAATGTTATCCCATCTAAGAGCCTTGATTCTTCTCGTTTGCCTAATCCTTACTTAGGATTATTTATTTATTTATTTACTAGAATATTTATTTATTTATGTTATATCCCAGATTTCTCCAATATAGACCACACAGTTTAAAATAAAATACTGCTAAAAACAATTATATTTTTTTAAAGTGAGATTGTGATTAAAGCTGTCCTATTAAAACCAGCAGCGATTTAAAACAGCTTAAACCCTTTTTTAAAAATAAGGAGAAAAAAATATACACACACATTAAAAAGTACACAAACACATAAAAAACACAGAGAGACATTAAAAAGACCTTTCTACAGGAACCAATTTAACATATCATAGGAGACAAAAGATGCTCTCCCAAGTTTGGCTCATCCTTTAAGCAGATGGCAGTTAATACTGCTGGATATTTACAATGTAAGTGAGCCTGTTGGTAGATTGAGATAGCAGCTTCTAGAAGCAATTTGCAACCTGAAATATAATCCTTCGCCCACAGGACACAGGAAGTTACTTGAGTAAATCTACATAACGTTAATGGATAATACTGATTATTCTGGGAGGGAAAGGATTGATTTTTCACTTTTAAGCTGTTCAAAATGTGTAATTGGAAAGCCTTCATCAACCATAAAATATACAAAATGGAGTGTCAAAGAAGACAACAGATGACTGGGAAGAAAACTTTGAGGCTAGCACCAAAAGATTACTTGCTATTTAACTAATTCATTTGATGTAGAGATGGAAAACAAATTTGTTGGAGTTGAGATTCTCAGTGAAAGCACCCCTTTTGCACCTCCTGAGATTGATTATGAGACAAAGCACGTTCCAATGTGAATATCTGCACATTTCCAAGCAGACGGTGCATTTCAGATAACTAATATGTGCACATGAATACGTATACAAAAACATGAATAGCTACAAATTATATAACCAGAAAATGTGCACAAATGTGCTTTAGTCAATGGAGAAAATGCGTAAAGATGAATACATTAGCAAAACATTACAAAACCAGATACATTAGGGGAAATTTATATAGAAAATGTGTACATATATGTTATTACATTTGAGTTTACAAATTCTGAGAATGTGAGGATTCCAAACCTGAAGTACAACTGGAAAAAGAAGTAAAGCAGAGAGAATGGGGAATGGACTAAGCATACAGAGAGAGAGAGAAGTAACATCACCATCAACTCTACAAGTTGACACACAGAAAAGTGAACAAAACTATGCTATCTTTGTGAACCATACTAGCTGAGGTTAAAAAGAAGAGTCATGGGGAAATTGTATCCACATTTGGAAGGAGAAGCAACAAAAAGTGATGTTTAATGATAGAAAATGGTACAGAACTAACTGCTCAAAACAACCCCTATTGGAAGAGTTTGATTGGATTTCTAATCTGACTTTCATACAGATCAGTCCTAACATTACTTCTACTGGCATGTAACAGTTGTGAAAATCCTGACCTTTGGATCTGGACTTCATCCATTTCATATAATTCACTAAAGATATGGATCATCTACTTCTGAATGCTAGCTTCTCAAACTACCTATACAAACAAAGGAAATTGTCTAAGATAAAATTAAGTATGACATTAATATCAAAAATATAGATTAACAAAGCACTTTTGTGGGAAAACAGCTCAAGCTTTTCTATTTCCTTGGCAGCAGATGTAAGCTGTAATGTTAACTACTTAGACATCTGCATCCTTAGAACAGTTTATTCCTTTGGTAACCAATGTAAACATTAGTGTGCAGCTAAGTACTAAAACACCTCTCACCACCCAATAAGTGTAACTGAAGGCAAACAAAGAATGTAATCTATTTTTAATATATATATATGAGAGACCTTGTTTTTAATTGTAGAGCTAAAAATTGTTTTTATTTCTTGATAATAAATCTTTCACTCATTCATTCATAATACCTGGAATTCCATGAGTCGCATCCAGTATATGGGTGTTTAGGGATAAGCAATTTCTTGTGGTGTGGTGGTGTTGGTAGTGGTGAAGGAGGATGAGAAAGAGGAGAAAAATAAGGAGGATTGCCACAAAAGAGATGGGATGTGGTACTCTCAATGGGCACAGGCTCTGCACATGTGATCTACACATTGCCTGTGAATGTTGATGTGTGTGTGTGTTATCCTTCAAACACAGTAGGCTGGGCAGATCGTGGGAGTTTTACTTTCGGACTACATCTCCCGCTCAGCATGGATTCTTGGAGCTATAGTAACTATGTGAGATCAGATGATGGGAGATCCATTCTGTATCTTTTCAGGAAGACATGATTGAATCTATTCCATGTTGGTTTCTCTCCCATTTTGATACCATTCAATTATGACTTTTTTTTGTTTCACTTTGGACATTAGTATAGAATATAAGTCTACAGCATGGAGGTCAAACATGGTGAGTAGGCAGCTCCAGGAAGCTGCATTCCACCCCATCATTTGTATGGTTTGTACGTGGGCAAACAATTTGTACGTGGGCTGACAATTTGTACAGGGTTTACAAGAAATGTAGAACTGCAGTATTTCCAAACCATCTGCACAGCTATGCTTTTTGCAGATACAGTAGTGCTAGTCAACATGGAACAGTATCAAGAAACTTACAAAGAAAAGTGTTGTTCTTGCATTGTCTTGCTCCCTCAATGATTCTGGAAGTCAAGCAAGGGATTTAACAAAAAGGTTGACTAGGTAGAGGAGCTTGCCAATCTAAACTAGAGTTCTTTTATTTGTCTCTGCAGTATGGAAATGTCACCCAAGAACATAATGGATAATGGACAATAAAAAGAGGAATGACAGTCATTGATGCCAAGACTGGTTACAGGCAATCTTTAAGATCCTGGTACCCTAAGGTCTCTTTTGTGGCAGTTGGAAAGCTTTTCACGTGAAAGTACTTTCACACAAGTGCAGTGGGATATTGGTTTTGACTGGCTAGCCCTGTACACTGCTGAGAGGTAATGAGTAAAGCCATCCTTCAAGTGCTCCTCAGCAATATGAAATGGCATAGGTGCATTAATGTCTTTTCCTGTCATGGAGTTCCTCATGTTTCTTACTGTTTCGGTGACCTCAGCTGCATTCCTCTGCGTTCTTGGAATGCTAGGACTGGCCTGAGATATTTTGATACCTGAGGCAGAACAGCAAATTGCATTCCCAACACTCAAAGCCAAGGCACATAATACCTGAAGTCAGCCAAGTTATTTTGACATGTGAGGGAGAAAATCCCACAAGCGCATCCCCCTCCCTGTCAGAAAAAATACAGTAGAACTAAATTAACTAACAATTTACTGCCTTTGCTGAAACCCAAAATCTGCTGCCTGAAGCACCTGCCTTACTGGGTAATGGTAGGTCCAGCCCTGTGGAATGCTGCAGGTCGCTACATGTTGATTTCATCTGCTGCCTCCAATCATAAAGAAGAAGATGCTCAACGCACTACGCCAGTCTTGTGTGGAGGGTGTGCATGTATCCATATACACACACTGATGTGCTGCAGATGTGCCAGATAACAATTTCTCATCATTCCCATCCCACATAGCCAGCAAGTCTCAAGGTGTTTAGGGCTGTAGTATAGTTTTGATATGCTAATGTGTTTCCTGCATCATGGGTGGCATTAAATCTAGAAGGAAGAAACAGAATTGGAGTCATGTAGCATGGAAGGGTGAGTGGCTTAGAAGATCCAGATTCCAGTCACCACTGACCCAGAGAGGTTACCTGGATATGGCAGAGGCTGGATAGTTATCGGGAAGGGGATGCTTTAGCAGGGGATCCTGCACTGAGCAGGGGGCCGGACTAGATGGACCAGGAGGCTCTTTTCATCTCTATGATTTTATAACTGTATGATTCTAAGAACTCCAGTGACTTAGAGGTACAGTTGTCCCTCCATTTTTGCAAGGGTTTGGGGGTGCAGAACCCTCACAGAAGTAGAAAACCGCAAATTACTCCCCCGTCTCCCCCTCCCATTCCCTTTGGGGGCTTCCTGCTTCCTGTTCCTATGCAAAATGGAAGGGAATGGGGATGGGGGAAAGCTCACACAAGCCTTCCTTTCCCCTCTGGAGCTCCTCCTGTCATTGCAATGCATTTTGCCCTGGCACAGGGGACTCGCATTAGCCTCCCCACCCCCACTCCTTTCTGTTTTACCTCACCACAAGTTCCCTGCACTGGAGCAAAATGCATAGAAAAGGCAGGGGGAACTCCAGAGAGGGGGAAAGGAAGACTCACACAAGTTTTTCCCCACCCCCTTTCCCTTCTGTTTTCCATGGGAAGGGGAAGGAGGGAGCTCTGGAGGGGAAAAGGAAGGCTCAAGCGAGCTTCCCCCAACCACCCATTCCCTTCTGTTTTGCCTTGGTATGAGTTCTTTGCACTGGGGAAAAATGCATGGGAATGAGAGAATGAGAATGGGGGGGAGGCACACATACTCACAAATAATCAATTTTGCAAATGTCAAATCCACAACTGTGGAGGGAGAACTGTACTTTCAAAGCACATGTCAGCAAATGTGGCTTTTCAAATGTTGTTGGGCTGCAACTCCCATGATTTTCACCATTGGCTATGCTGGCTGGGGCTTCTGCAAAGGCCACAATTGCCTATCCCTTTTATTTTTCTAATCTAGGTTCCCAGTGGGCATAACCGTGACCTCTTTAAAAGATGAAGATAAAGAAGATAAAGACCATTTTCCATTTTTCATGTGTGTGTATGTGTGTATACAAGAGTACCTGCATGTGCATGAAAAAGGAAAAACTCTCTTTGTATTCTTTATCTTGACCCTGTATCACAAGACCTTGGGCTGGCATGCAGAGCAAATGAATTTAAAAGCAAACTGGATCAATTTAAATATTTTAAACAGTAAGAAATAACTGAAGTTCCTAACAGCATATTAACCAATTTAACAAGTAAAACAAATTAAAACTGTTTAAAATCATATACCTGTACAGATGTGGACCCCCAAAGGTTTCATTGAAAAGCTATGGCCATTTCCATACTAGAGTGTTATAGTGCTATTATTCCATTATTGAGGCCCCTCCCTAAACTGCAAACCCCAGGATTCCATAGGATGTTGAAAGTGGAATAATAGTATTCTAGAACTCTAGAACTCTAGAAATGGCCTATGTGTTTTAATGTGGTGCTGGAATGAAGCCAGTGTCAGCACTAACTAGATCTTCAAAAGGATGGCATTCCACAGTTAAGCAGAGAAGGCCCTTTCCCACATCCTCACAGAGGGGGCATTGGGATATTGATTAGACATTAACACATTAGAAACCACAATCATAAATTCATATCTAGCCCATCTAGCTTATACAATGATTTCTCACAAAAATGAGAAGACAGTGTCATGTAAAGCTTTGGAGCAGACCAAAAGAAATGGGCTCAAATCCCCATACATGCTTCCTGGGTGACCTAGAGCCAATCACCTTCAATCAACCTCCCTGTCTCACAGGGCATTGGGAGAATTAAAGGGAAAGCCATTTTTGCTGCCCTGTGCTCCGCAGAGGGCATGCAGGATAAAAATACAGTGAATCAAATTCACTTTACTGGCAGACTGAAATAAAAAAAATTAAAAACAAGTCATAATGAGGTGAAAGCTGTTGCCATGATGTTTTTCAAAAGTATTGTCAAGCTGACCACATTTTTTTTAAAAAAAAGCATGAAGTCAAAGTGCCAGTTTTGCAAGTTGTTATTTCAATTTGTGCATATGAGTTTTTGCTTCCCTGTAACCTGCACTTGCTTTCTATAGCCAACTTTATTTTTTACTATGCCACCTGCTTTGGAACAGCCACTTTTCCTTGGAATTTGCCAAATGTCAATACTTCTATTGCCAATTTTCAGTTAAAACTTTAAAACATGTGCCTTGGTTCTCCAAGCAAAAGTTATGTAGAACAATAGAAAATGCATGTAGTTTTCTGTAAAATTGGTCAATCCTTGCAAGGCAATACATTCATTTTTCATGCCTTTCAAACCACAATGGATTTTTAACAAGGACTTATACATGCAGTGGGCATTTGTGGCCTAGTTTGAATACCTATCCTTAATTCTGCAGACTTATTAAAAATTCTGGCAGGCCATTATTTTGTAAGGTTGAAAGAATAGAAGTGCCTGATTTCTCCCACTCAAATATTAAGTCAATGGGTATTGGAGACTGTGAGAGATAGCAGTGTATCTCCCAAGGAGAGTAATTTGTATTCTCAAGTAGGAGATAAGCAACAAATAATCCCACCCCACTCTCTCAAACACATAGGGTCTAGCACAAAAATAAAGCAGACTTAGGCCATTTCCGCACGGGGTGAGGGAATCGCCCCGTGCCGGTACTTACCGGACTTCTTGGCTCCACGCTTGGGTCCTGGCTGGTCCGGAGCAGTGCGTGGTCACCGCTCCGCACTGCTCCGGGGACGAAAATGGTGGCTTCCGATTGGTCGAGGTTCTCCACCAACCACTGAAGCTTGCCAACCTAAAGCCCGCCCCGGCAGATCACAGGCTCGCACTGGTGCGAGCCTGCAAATCTGCACTGGAGTGCGGGAATGGAGTGATGCGCTCCATGCTTTTGAAAGACCTGTTTCAAACAGTCTTTCAAAAGCACACTGGACAACCACTTCGTCGTTCCAGAACAGGCTGAGGTGCAGAACTATACTAAGTGGGTCCTACCCAGTCGGCTCCCAGGTGCAGACGTCCTCCCTGGAGGACGCTCTGCACTGTTTCTTTAAGCCCATGCGGAAATGGCCTTAGAACCTGTTGTAAAAATCATATGAAGTAGGTTTATTTACAAATTCTAAATGTTATACAACGCAAAATGTCCTTCTTCGTGTGTTTCATGAAGTACTTTCTCTATAAGAAGACGAAATATACTAGTATATAGCAGTGGTTAGAAACTTGGGCCATTTCTGCACTGCATTGTTAATAGTGATATTATTCCACTTTCAACACCCTGTGGAATTCTGGGACTTGTAGGTTACTGAAGCCAAAGAGCTCTCTGTCTGAGAATTCTAAATGCCCCTCCCTAAATTGCAAACCTCAGGATTCCACAGGATGTTGAAAGTGGAATAGTAGCACTATAATAGTGTAATGCAAAAATGGCCCTATTCTTTACAACAGATCAACTCTAAATATCTTCTGATGCCATGGACCACCAAGATTTAACTCAAGGAGGCTTCTGGCTGTATGCACGGCACCAAGCAGTAGCAAGAAATGTCATGTGCTTTCTCTCAGCCACTTGGCATCATTCACTTGCATGTTCTCACCACATGTAGAAGTACCAAGTGCTGAGTACATTTTTTCCTATCAAACAATTATTTCATAACATTTAAAGATTTGAGATTTTGTAATGAAACTTTCTACACATAACGTCTATCGCCAGCAAAAGACTCCTGCTCTCTGAGATCTTTTCTTTTCTTTCTTTCTTTCTGTCTATCTGTCTGTCTGCCTGCCTGCCTGCCTGCCTGCCTGCCTGCCTGCCTGTCTGTCTTAACTGCAAAAGCTCATGACATTTGTTCAAGCCTTCATGGACTTCCTATGAGAATATCACAGCCCCTTAGGAGTCGGCAGACCACAGGTTAGGAACCGCTGCTATACGGGGTTTGTGGAAATGTTACACATGTATGTTCAGTCACAGTACACTTTGCTTGATTGTGAGGGAAAGCCCCTTGATGCAGTTCACTGTCTATCAAACAGAATCAGAACTCATTTTGATGTGAAGAGCAGGGCCAGCCTACCATTAGGCACAATAAGACAATCACCTCAGGCAACACGTACTAAGAGTGTTGGAAGGGAAGCAATGGCAGCCCCCAAAGCTTTCTACCTGACCATCCACAGCCGTCGACATCTGTTAGAGGATAGACCTGGGTGTGTCACATATAACCTGACCTATGCCCACTAACCTGGAGGTTGCTGCCTGATTACCACTTGTAGGGGTAAGAGCAAATTCTCACTTCAGTTTGCTTCTGTATATGGAGTTGGGTGAACACCATCTTACACTTTGCTTTTGGCAGCAAAATATTTTGGGGCACCCCTAGTAAGAACAAGCTGTTGGGAGTGGCAACCTTTGCATGCTTAATTAACTGACTAGTTTGTTTGCATGTTTATTGTAGGCATAGAAAGATAGCCTAGAGAAAACTACCTGTTTGTTTTGGTCAACACGTCTTCCTCCAGCACGTACACATGCTTTGTTTTTAAAAAGGTTCTCTTGCCGTTTACTCTTTTCCTTTTGTCTTCGCCTTTTGTCCTGAAAACATGCTCTGAGATCTCCTAACAGGGATTATTTACAGCAAGCATGTGAGTGCTTAATTTTCTTCCTACCTTCTTCAAGAATTGAACCTGTGTAGACTATGCACAAGATTTTGTGAGTAAACTCTTTTATGTTTTTAACCAAACTGTTTTTTGTGTTTATTTTGAGCTAGGTTAAGTGTGTTCGGGGTGGAGTGATAGAAGTGGGACTGGTAATCTGTTCAACTTCCGTTTTTGTGCAATTACTAAGATACTCTGCTAATTGAGAGTCTCATTACCAAAATCTCTTAATTCCCCAACACAAGCAAGATAGAAACTGCGAAGTAAGGATGGGGAAAAAAGGGAAAGGATGAAGAAGAATCCATTTTATGTAAGACACTGTATGATTTCAGGACATAAATTATAGTGTAATTCTGTACATCCCTACTCAGAACTGAGCCCTGTTAAGATCAGTTCTTACTCCCTGGTAGCTGCTTCTATGTTTGCAGCCTTCTGCATTGCATCCTATTTTGTGGTTTGAAGGTATGGGTTGAAATTTTGAATCTAGGTAATTCCATATGATTTCTTGCTCTCATGAGAGACATTACAAGCATCTAAGAACTCAAACGTAGTTATGAAAAAGGTGAGAGGAAGTAGACCCAGGTTCCTTAGGGTGTTTTATTTTTCCAAAAACCTATCATCAGTGCACAAACACCAAGTAGAGGCATGTTGCTGCTAAAACACTTCTGTGGGTCCGGTTATGGCACATGCACCAACAATGGCTTTTCCAGAATGGCAAATTTCTTCAATAGAGAGTGGTGGGGAGAGAGCATGATCTGAAATGAAAAACCTAATTTCCTGCTTTCGCCCACCTTTCCTTCCAAATGATTCCCATATGTTTCAGGAGGCAGAGTCACTGCCTGGACACTACAATGGTTGGATTGCCAAATGCACTACACCAGGTTACATAAGGTCAGGTTGGCTCTTGCAAATCATCTTGAATTTGTTGCCAATTTGCCAGAAGGCAAATCATTCCTTTTTCCTCTTCCACCTACGTATATGTTGTGCTTGTCCTCTAGTGCTGTGACTGATGAGTGAAGAGAAGATTGTATATAATTCTACCACACCTTTATGTAGTCATTGGAAATACTATTTCAAGGTCATCCTGAACATAATGAATTCTACAGATTGCAAATTGAGTGGACTTAAATGAGATGTTTTGCTTGGGTTGCCTATCAGGCTGTTAACTCTCTCCAGCAATTTCTACTCTGCTAACTTACAATGTTCATATTTCCTTCGTTCTCACTCCCAGATTGATTCTATAGAGTGATTTTAATTTCCTAACTCTTCCATGCAAGCCAGGCTGTACATTTGTTGCTCTTATTTTTCTCTTGTTTGGAGATATAATATTCAATATAGAGTCATAGGCCATTTCCACACTAGACTGTTATAGCACAATTATTCCACTTTCAACATCCCATGGAATCCTGGGATTTGCAGTTTAGGGAGGGCCAACCGGCCCCTCCTGTAACTGCAAATTCCAGGATTCCATAGGATGTTGAAAGTAGAATAATAGCACTATAGCAGTCTAGTGCAGAAATGGCTGTAGAGTCATAGAATTAGAAGGTGACCTATGAGGGTCAGTGCAGGATCTCCAGCTAAAGCATCCCTAGCAAGTAGCTGTCTAGCCTCTTTCTAACAATGTCCAGAGAAGAAAGCTCTACCATCTCTCCACCTGTCTATCTACCATCTCTCCATCTCTCTCTCTCTCTCTCTCTCTCTCTCTCCATCCATCCTCTTATTTGGCATATTTATGTCCTGCTCTTCAGCCACAAAGGCTGTCAGAGCAGTTTACAAATTGTTAATTTGACAGTTCACTATCCTTGGGCTTATAAGACATGACACACAAGATAATATAATAGGAAGGCAGTAGAAGCAAGAATTGAACCCTGTAGGTACTGCTGGTTCTTTTCTCCCCCTCTAAGCAATTGGTTCCATTGCTGAACCACTCTTACTGTCAAGAAGTTCCTTGTAGGGTTCAGTTGAAGGCTACTCTCCTGTAACTTCAAGCCACTGGTCTTGGGCCTACCCACTTGGGCATTATAGAACAAACCTGCCTGTCCTTTCTGTGACAGCTCTTAAGGTATTTAAAGAGTACAATCATCTCAACCCCCTCAAGTCTTGTCAAGCTGAACCTGCCCAGCTCCTTCAATCTTTTTCCATATGTTTTGTTCTCCATACCTTCTCTCATCCTCACTGCCTTTCCTTGAACCTGCTCCAGCTAATCTACATTCTTCTTAAAATGAGGTGCCCAAAACTGAATGCAGAACTCCAGATGAGACCTGACCAGTGCAGAATATATTGAGACTATTAATTCCTTTGCCTTGGAAACTATGCTTCCACTAATGCAGGCTAACATAGCATTTCTCCTGTGTGCTGCAGCAGCACACAGCTGACTCATGATCAACTTATGATCAACAATAATCCCAAGGTCCTTCTCATTTGTAGTACTATTTAGCCAAGTATCCCTCATCCTATACCTATGCATTTGGTTTTTGTGGCCTAAATGTAGAATTTTGCATTTGTTTCTATTAAATTTCATTTTATTATTTCTGCCCAATTTTCTTGTTTATCTAGGTCCTTTTGAATTCTTTTGCTATCTTCCAATGTGTTTGTCACCCCTCCCAGTTTTGCGTCCTCTACAGACTTGATAAGGATTCTCTCCATTCTATCATTTAAATTATTGATAAAAATCTTGAAGAGTAATGGCCCTAGGATGGAACCCTGAGGCACTCTACTGGAGAACTCCTTCTAGTTTGAAATACAGCCACTGATGGCAATTCCTTGAGCATGGTTTTCCAACCAGCTATGAATCCATCTGACAGTGTTGCCCTCTTTTCCAAGTTTAATCAGTTTGCTAATCAAAATATTACAGCGACCTTATCAAACGTTTTGCTGAAAGCCAAATAAATGGCATCCACATCTTTCCAGCTATCTACTAAACTAGCCACCTGATTTTTTTAAAAAGAAGATATAATATTAGTTTGGCAGGAGTTATTCTTGACAAACCCATACTGGCTCCTACTGATCACTGCATTGTAATCAAGTTATTTGCAGACAGACTCCCGCATAATCCATTCTAATATTTTAATTTGTATTGAAGCTGCCTAGTCTGTAGTTTCCTGGATATTTTTTTGAAGAGAGGGACAGTGGCCCTTTCCACACCAGGCAGTTAAAACGGGCCAAGGCATCCTGGCACGGAGGTCGTCCACACCTTGGATTGGACTAGGTGCGGACTATTTAACTTAGTTCTACACCTCAGTCCAATCCAACCCGCCCCCAAGTGGTCTTCCGCCGCGCTAAGTAAAGACCGTAAAAATCAGGTCTTTACATTTTCTGGAACGCGCCATTGTATTCCTACTTACCTGTGCACATGCGCAGGCTCGCACCAATGAGAGCCTGTGATCAGTGGAGGGCAGGCTGTGGGCGTGCCCAGCATCAACAGTTGGTCCACTCCCACAAAGACACTGGAAGCTGCCATTTTCAGCCGGAGCAGTGCGGATCTACAGACCTCGCACTGCTCCAGTTCGCCCTGCACTAATGGAGGAGCCCTGTGGAAGGGCTCAAGGGAAAGTCTGCATTACTTCGGACCCAAGAAGAGCTGATAAGTAACGGCACGGAGCGATTCACTCGCATCGTGTGGAAAGGGCCTAAGTTTGCTCTTCTCCAGTCCTTTGGCATTTCACCTGTTCTCCAAGATTTCTCAAAAATGGTGGCAAGGTATTCAGAGAGTACATCACCAAGTTCCTTCAGTACTTTAGGATGCAGTTCATCTGGCCCTGGAGATTTGAACTCTTTTAGGTTAGCTAGGGGATTCTTGACTAACTCCCAATAAATCTTAATTTGCAATCCAAATTCCTTGCCAAGGTTTCTCCTGCTGCATGAAAGTACACAGTTCTCTTTTTGGGAGAAAAAAACTGAAGCAAAATGGCTATTGAGTAGTTCTGCCTTTTCATTGTGATCTTTTAGTATTTTACCGTCCTTTTTGAACAGCTGCCCCACTCTTTCCTTGGTCATTCTCTTGTCTCCAATGTATCTGGAAAAAAAACATTGTTGCTCCTTGCTGGCCTAGACAGTTTCAGTTCACTTCAAGCTTTAGTTTTCCTTATTCCTGCAAGCTTGGGCTACACATTTGTTCCTTGGTGATTTGTCCTTCCTTCCATTCTGAATACGTGTTCCTTTTTCTTTTCACTTCCTCCTTGAACTTATTGTGCAGCCACATTGGCTTTTTCAGATATTTCCTATTTTTTTCTTCTTCCGTGGGATTGCTTATGATTGTGTTTCTTGAAACTCCTTCTTGAACAACTCCCACCCTTGCTGGCTGTCTTTTTCTTTTAGCATGTCTAGCCATGAGATTCTACCCAGTTATTACCTGAGCTTGTTAAAATCAGCTTTCCCAAAATCTGACTATATTCTTCTTTGCCCTGTCCCAAAATTGTGTATTCTAGCATTACATGGTCACTTCACCTTAAAGTACCAACTACTTTGACCTTAGGGACCAACCCCTCCCTATTGGTTAGGATCAAGTCCAAGAGTACCAGCTCCCTTGTTCCATCCTGTATCTTTTAAAATAAATCATCTGCAAGACATATCAGGAATTTGTTGGAGAGCATATCCTTAGAAAAGGTAGTCCTCAGCAGATATCAGGGTAATTGAAGTTCTCCATAGTTACTAATTCTTGTGTCTTTGAAATTTGTGAGACTTGTTTCTGAAATGCATCATCTACCACTTCTTGGTTTGCTGACCAGTAGTAAACTCCTACCACAAAGTTTGATTTATTTATTTCTCCATTTATTTTAGTAAAATGCTCTCCCCTGGCCCACTCTCATCACCCTCATGGATTTCTGTACAACTGAATTTGTCTTTGACATATAATCCTACTCCATCTCCTTTTCTGCCATGTGTATTGTACCACATCTAGTCTATATAGATGATAAGCTAGACATTCTCAAACCAGACGTTTAACAAAAGAAACATATTGTTATATCACAATGCATACATTTTGGCAAACATGTCAGTAATCGTAAAGTACTGAAAGTGGAAAAGTGCAACTACACTTCCATAAGTACTTGTACAACTATGAACCTACAAGAAGATATACAGGTAGACAGAGATAGTTTAAGTTTTCTGTAATGATCTTTCTTTGCCTTGTTTGACCTACTGCTTCCTTCCCTAGAGAACAGTATTCTCAGGGATTACTTCATTTCCCCACAGTCTCCCTCTTCCTGAAGTCTTTGTCCTAGTTGTGTAACTGTAGTTTATCTATCAGCTTGTTACCGCAAACGTGGGTGACTCAGGGGTCCACCTGCAATGCCAGTATCTCCATGTGACAGAGGGGAATTAATTAGCTCAAAATTAAAAGTCTTGTAGGAGAGGGGTAACTTAACAAGACCTTTCCACCAATGTTTATGGGTTCACACAGGAAAGAACCAGCTGAAGATTCCAGAATGTAAAATAAAAGTTTGTTTTATTGAGAGATTCACACACACACCAAAAAGATCCAAACACTCACACACTCACACAAGGACTAGTTGAAGGATAAAGGGGCAAAAGTTGTGGACAGAGGAATTTTAGGTTTGGGTGATAATTACTGGTCCAGGGAGAAGCAAACAAAAAGTGGCGATGTAGCTTAGGTTGGTACCTAAGGACAGTTCTCATTTGGAATTCTGGGCAACAGTGTGGCGTTCAGCAAGGCAAGAGACTGCACTGAACTGCTCAAAGCTGAGGGTTTTTATACCCAAAACCTACCCTGCGGATATGGATGTGAATTACTCTTGCAGCCAAATGGACAATGGGAGGTGCAGCACAAACAATGAGGTCCTAATGGTCTTAGTGTTTAGGTAACAGAGAGGTAATGCCTGTTGTAATAGTTCTGTATTGTGGAGAAGTTTGGGAGACAAAGCAGGGAAACATCCCGGTTGCGAGGGAACAGGGTTGAAGCAATCGTGATTTGGTGAGAACTTCCCTTTTCTGCACAGAGAGGTTCGAATTTCAGCTTAAGCCTGTTGTCTCTGGAGCTGCTGGGTAATCTGCCTGACAATGACTTCAGCTGCGCTAGAGGAAGTATGGGCTGACCCGCCTTGCAATGTCACATCTACAGTCAGTCATTTTTCTCTTTCCAGCTTTACCTTCCAGTCATCACAGGTTCCATTTTATATCAATGCCAATTCATGTAGTGCCGATTAAATAATATTTGTCAATTAACATCATATCAATCTTGGGGGGTGCATGGGGATGTAATAAGCTTTATAATCCCCTTAGTAAATACTTTTTCTTTATTTAAGGTGGTCTTTGTACTGATTCCAAACATCCAGCTTTCTCATAAAACCACAGTAAACCATCCAAACGTGTCTCTAATCATGTACAAAAATTAAAATATGAAGTAGACCCTGCCTGAGGCTCACAATCCAACAGACACAATACAAAGAGGAGAAGGATGCACACTCTGGTTCAGTTGTTCCCTCCTTAGCTTCCTGATGAAGCCTTTGCTAGCCTCTCAGTGGCCACAGGTCCCCTGGCCAATTGCAGAGGCAATACTGGTTTTTCCATGTTCTCAGCTCTGCAGGATATCTGGCAGTTGGAGCAGAGTGTTCTGTAAATATACAGTGAAAGTATGGTACAATAAGATGGTAAGAAATTTTATTTTTTAGCCTACAAATTCCTCAGCCCTCAACTAGCATAGTTAATGCCCCTTTATGCTTCTGTATGCTTCTTTATGGATTTCACGAGCTGAAGTCCAAAATAGTAAGTTTTTCATAGTTTGGATATAACCTCAGAAAGGTGGAAATCTCTATGCTTACCAAAGCCCTGAATGGCTCTCATTGTTAAAAGACCAATAATGCTCATAGTTTGAGACCCAATATGCATGTGCTTTTACTTCATATGGAAGTACACTGAAGAAGGGAAAGTGGCTAGAAGGGGAAGGGTTAAGTAGTGTATCAACCTCTCATCATTCCTCAGCCTTACAGTTACAATTGCAAGTATTTATGTTACTCTGTTGTTGTTGTATACCTTCAAGTCACTTCTACCTTGTGGCAGCCCTAAGGCAAACCTATCACACGGTTTTCTGAGGCTGAGAATGTGTGACGTGCTCAAGGTCACTCAGTCAACTTTCACGGTGGAATAGGGAAGCAAATCTTGATCTCCAGGGTTGTAGTCCAGTGTTGAAAATCCTATACCACATTGAGTCTATCTATGTGACCTTACCTTTAAATTTGATTTTATCCATTTATGTTATTTTATCAACATTCTCCATTTTTCCAAAGTCTTTTTTCCAGAAGGAAGGAAGGAAGGAAGGAAGGAAGGAAGGAAGGAAGGAAGGAAGGAAGGAAGGAAGGAAGGAAGGAAGGAAATGGATTATGGAATATTTTCTTTTAAAACAGATAAAATATTGAAGACATATTAATCCTATATTCACCACTATGCAGCTAGCAGACCTTTATGTAACGCTATGCACCGTTATCTCACACTATTGCAATTCCGGGGCTTGGTTCCCTTTTCTTGGCCCTTTTTAGGGTGAATTGAGTGCTTTCACCTGGTTTGCACTACAGTGGACTGGTGGAGAAAAAAAATTTTTTTACTACTGTTGATAGTTTATTCTGTTTTGTTTTTTAATTGCCTTTTTTTCTTGTTTGCCTGCTCCTTATAAACTAGAAAAACCAAAGAGGTTCTTAATACTTTGGATGCTTCTAATAGTTCAAGAGCTTGCATAAGAATTCCACACCAAGATCATAGTTTTCTGGAGTGGACTGTTGTGTGTATTAAAAAAGAAGCTTATCAGAAATCAGCATTTAGCTAAGAATTTTTAAAAATGGAATCTTACAACAGAAATAATTTTTCAAAAACTATCAAAATAACCAAATTTCATTATTGATTTTATAGAATCAGTAATTATGACTGATTAAAAACCAAACACAACTAATCATTAAGAAAAGCATAACATTTTTATAGAAAGGCCAGTATTGAAGTACTCACTACATTCCGTAAAAATGTAATTTTTTCCCTTCAAGGGTGAACTGAGAAACTGATTCTGCAATGGTTCAGTTTGATCTCAACCAGAAAAAGGTGACTTTGAAGAGTACTGATTGTCTAACACATAAACCATCACCCTAACATGCCTGTCTAAAATCACTGAAATGTTTTGCTAGATAAACGTATATGCTTGTATCTGCGTGTATCAAAACCCTTTAAAAAGGGTAAAAACTTTAAAAGCATTTGCAGCATAATGGATAGGGCAAGCCTAGAAATTCTAAGCTACCTCAGCAGAATTATTCTATCCAAATCAGGAGAAATGGAAGTAGCATCCTCTTTTGCTTTGGTCTCACTTGCAGTACTACGTCCAGTTCTGGTCGCCAATTTCAGAAAGACATTGGCAAGCTAGACCATTTCCAGAAGAGGGCGAACAAGATGGTAAGAGGCTGGAAACTGCTGTATGAAGAATGGTTGCAGGAAAAGACTGAGAGGTGTTATGATAAACCTATTTAAATATCTGAATAGCTGTCATGTAGAAGATGTAGCAAGCTTGTTTTATGTTGCTCCAGAAATTAGTACATGAGCAAATGGATCCAAATTACAAGTAAGAAGATTTCAATTGAACATTAGGAAGAACTTCCTGACAGTAAGACCAGTTCAACAATGGAACAAAGTCCCTCAGAAAGTAGTAAATTCTCCTTTGCTGGATGTTTCTAAACAGAGGTTAGATAGGTATGACTCATGGGCATTTTACTGGTGGATTCCTTCACTGGCAAGGGGTTGGATTAATTGTTAAATGGGATCCCTTCCAAGTCTAGGATACTATGATGCTTGAACTAACATTCACCTTTGGAAATGGATGCCTGCTCTAAAAACTGAAGAGCCAGTTTCACACTATTGTGTACATGGATCGAGAAACCACACCAATTATTCTTTAAATACTACATCTATCTTCACCCTGAGGGATGCTTTTTCACTTTGATTTTGCTCCGAAATGTTTGGTTAAAACACTCTAGCTTATGCCAATGGAATGTGCTAATGAAGTGTCTTTCTAACTAAGTATGATTAATTGAATGAACTTAATAGTGCAAAATTGTTCACATGGCACCAGGGAAGATTTACAGTATGATTACAGGTACTTTGAAAAGAGAAGAAATATTCATTCTGAAACTTGCCTTAAAATCATTTAATTAGTTTCTATGATGGGCCAAAAATATGAGAACAAGGGGACACTTACTAAACTTTGGTTTAATTGTTTTATATCTCTGCATTGGCCCAAAATAGTAGAATAGAGGTTTAAATTGGAACTCCCTGTCTCATTAAGACAGATGCTCAGACAGGATTTTACAAGGCTTTTGATAATTTAAAAACCACCAGAGGCTTCGAAGTTATGAAAGCTATGACAGTGTATAATGTACGTTTACGAAGTGGAGGCATTCAGCAGGAATAATTTTCCTTACCATATTGCAAAATTGGATAAGTGCTTTATGAGCTGAAGATGACTGAAATAATGAGATTTCTTCCAGAGAGCTGACTGTGCATTGGATTAGAAGTTAAATGAATAAGAAACTCATCATCCTCCCACCAAGCTGGAGTTTGCCACTGAGAGAAACATGTTCCAAACAAAGCACTTCAAAAACACAGGTTCACTGGAATTTCCAAGTTGGATTAAAGCCCTGGTTCACCTCATCCTATGCCCAGCTCAAAATGATCTGCTCAGGAAGAAAAATACACATTCAGCAACACAAACACATTCAGAAATTGTCCCCAGAATCGATTACTCAAACATAAGCAGTATCCTATATTGGTGTGCTACTAGTGAATGGTGGGATGCCACAGAATGGATCTCTTCACTGTATCCCTCAGCTCATCCCCACATACTCCTGAAATTGGCTATGAGGTGCATTATGGAGCTGGATTTCAACCAAGAGGAGGGCAAAGGGGAAGATGGTGAGGGTAAGAAAGTTTTGCTGAGACTATCTGCACAATATTAAATTTAATTCAATTTCTCTAGGGAATCTTTGGTTGTTTAAGGAAAGGCTGGGCAAAGTGCAGCCCTGAGACCACATACAGACCCCCAAAGCTGGGGGGCTAGAGTGGTTGTTTGTTTTTGCAGCCCTCAATATTTTCAGGATCCCTGGACTGCCTCATTTCTGGCACAAAGAAGGAGGGTAAATTACCTGTCTTGGAAATCTTTGGGAGCAGTAAAGCATCTTTTCAATACATTACAGTGCCCCTGAATTTTAAAACTTCTTTTTCAGATCCAGAAGTAAATTTACAGCTACTTCATGATTTTTTGTTTCTGCGTTTTGGCAGTCTCTGCAGACCTCAGAGGGCCCAGAGGAGTTAAAATAGCCACTGGATAAACCACAATTGCCCACAATTTAAAGAATCTCTTGGGTAGCTCCTCCCAAGATATTTTGCTGCCTTGGACAAAGGACAAAATGCTGGTTACATAAGCTGATGAAATTGTGGAGGAATCTTATTTTGACATTGACTATGGCACAGCAGGCTAGCTGAGGCGTTACAGAAGAGGCCATACAACCCACATACCTTTATTCTTCAGCAGTCTACCACCATATCCTCTCCTGAGCACCTGTCATCTGAGAGCCTTCTCCCACCCTGCCTAATGGTAAATGAATCCCATCCTTGGCATCTGCTCAGTCCTTCAAACAAGATGACTAACTGACATGACCTATGTCATATTAAACACAACAGTATATTAACAGACAAAAGGTACTGAAAGGTGTCAGCGTCACAATTTACTACCACTCAGGGTGGCTTTGAAAGGAGATTTAGCAAAATTTACAGAGGCTCATGCTAGAGAGCCAGCATGATACAGTGGTTTGAGTGTTGGACTAGGATACTGGGAGACTAGGCTTCAAGTCCTTGTCCAGCCATGGAAGCCCATTGGATGACCTAAGATAGTTCCTCAGTCTTAGAAGAAGGCCATAGCAAACCTCTTCTGAATAAATCTTGCCAAGAAAACCCTAGGAGATTGTCATAAGTTGGAGTTGACTTGAAGGCACATAGCAAAACAATGGCGACAGCAGCAACAGCAATACTATCAATAGTCATGATGGCTACATGTTACATCCAGGACCCAAGGCACTGTGTCATTGAGTACCAGTTGATGGAAGACAAATGGGAGCAGAGGACTACTTCCCTCATGATATGCTGTGAACTTATATTAGGTAGTTAGTTGGCCATGATGTAGGAGATAAGATGCTTCACTAATTAAGTCTTTGGTCTTATCCAGCAGGGATTTTCTTATTTTTTTAAAAAAATCAACATTATATAATCTGGGCTTCGAAAGAAAGAAAGAAAGAAAGAAAGAAAGAAAGAAAGAAAGAAAGAAAGAAAGAAGGAAAGAAGGAAAGAAGGAAAGAAGGAAAGAAGGAAAGAAAGAAAGAAAGAAAGAAAGAGAAGAAGAAGTTAGGATTCCCTTCAGAATTTCAGGGCCTCTGTACATTTCCTCCTCCTCCTCTTAGCAACAGTCAAATGTCACTGTCTCAGATGAATTCACCAGACCATTACTCTTACTATTAATTAGCATTATTTAACATTTGTTCGACTGGAACAGAACATAGTACACAGAACACAGGGTTTACAGTCATTGCTGAAATGAAATTCTGATTTTTACAGTTCTGTGGTTATTAAGAATTGGATACTTCAGTTGAAAGGAGGGGCTGGAATGTGTGTGTGCACGCGTGTGTGTGTGTTTGAGGATTTCCCTTTTTCAGAGTGTTCATCAAAACACCGTGTATTTCATCTGACGAAACAGCACACAAATCTAAGGTGAAGCACAGATTTCTTCCTGAGTACCCCTGACAAAGTCTTTCAGCGATAGCCATTAAAATGTCCCTAGGGTAATCTGCTGGCAGGTTAACTTTAAATGTTCAGATTTCAAAGACATCAACATACAAGAGATATGAGCACTTGTTACTGTTAAGTGAATCTGCTAGACTAAACAAATCATGAGAAAATAATGTTGCATGGCTCTAACTGGAACTGTAAATTAATGAATAATAGCTGTATGGCCATGATCTGTATTATCCTTTACGAAGCCTAGCTTTGTTCAGAAATGTTCTCTAAAAGTGTCATAAAAGGCAATGCTCCTCTTTGCCAGTCTTACAGTTTTACAGCAACTAAACATAAACACTGAAAGTTAAGAACTTGTGTTGTTTTTATGTGCCTTTAAGTTGATTCCAACTCATGGCAACCCTTTTCTTAGCAAGACTTTTTCAGATTAAGTTTGCCATTGTCTTTCCTCTTAGCCTGAAAGAGTATGACTTGCCCAACACCAAAACCACTACATCACACTGGCTTTTTAAGAATTTGTATGCAAACAATATTCCCTCCCCCTCAAAAAACCCATCTTACCTTTTTGACTAAAGGCCCCAGAATCCCCTAGACAGTATGGCTTTGAGATTTCACTTTTTGGACTCCCAGAATTCCCAGATGGATTGGCTACTGTGTGTAGTAGAGATTATTCATATTTCAGAGTCTATATTGTGGTTCTTGCTAACCTTTTGGACATTTAAGAAGATAACATTAATGCAATGTGAATTTCTTCTTGACAGCACTAGCCTGAGTCATGTGTAATGACTTTAGATGTAAAGTATTCTCAGTACATCCATAAATAAATAAATAAATAAATAAATAAATAAATAAATATTTTAAAAGGCTGTTTCTGCAAGGAGGACTGAAAGGAAGATGCATTGAACCAAAGTGGATTGATAGATATACAGATAGATAGACAGATAGATCTATCTTTTGGTGCATTAGTTAGAGATGTAATTCATCACTAAGTTTCTTCTGAGAGGAAGCAATGGGTAATTTCATCAGTTTTCTGCCTGCTGCAAGAAAGTATTTGAAAACTATGCAGTTTTTAATGGCTATTTACAAATTGGGTCTTGTATTGCACAAAATTTGCACCTAGTTGTTTTGTGCCAAAAAACAGCATTTTGCTCATGGAAAATAGTATTTCAACACAATATTAATTCCTGCACAGAAAATGCTACATTCTATGCATATAATTGTGCATTCTATGCAAATCTACCATGTATACATTTTAGCATTTTCTGCACAGGAATTGATATTTCTATCTTAAAATATTTTTTCCATGCAAAAAAAAAAGCTGCTTTCTGCAAAAAACAACTGTGTGTGAATTTTGTGCAGAATAAGCTCTGAACATCAGTCCAGAATTCTGGACACCAGTCCAGAAAGATGGAATATTCTTTCCGTCCCTAGTGTCAGTATACATAGAAATATTTTACAAGTAGTGACAAGGATCCATGGATTTCTGCATTATCTGAAGCTTGGAGGACAACATCTGAACTAATTATAGCAGTTGAATGTGTTAACAGTTTTCTGACCCTTATTGGGGATAAAATCTATGCTAGAGCAAGCAGCAAATTTGTAAGGATGTCACATACAGGCTACTGTGAGATAAATGTAATAACAACTAGAAAACGCAGTTCTGTGGATCTGAAGGAAACATATCTATTTGCTCATATCTTTCCAATATTTCCTTCTGATAAAGGGTGAAACAAATTTGCTGTAGCACTGAGGTAAATAAAAAATGCAACTGAGGGTGGGTGGGTAGGATAATGTAGAAAAAAGCACAGAGGGGAAAACACCTGATAATCGGCCAATCAGTGGCTGGATAAAATGGCTTATGTTTAGCAAGGAAGAGCAAGAACTAAAAGAGGAGGTCAGCAAAGTAAAAGCAAAAACAAAAACAAAATTCTAGAAAGAAGCTAAGGAGCAACCAAAGCTGACAAAGAGCTGACTGGTGATTATTATGCAACGCCTGGTCATTGGCCAAACCAATCAGAAAGAAAGAGCAAAATGTATGTTGAGGCAGTGCATTGCAGGCATCTTTTTCTTGTTCTCTCCTTTTCCTCTGCTCTTGTTGCTATGTGTTACATCTTATGCCACTTTCAGCTGGCCCTACCACTGCTACCCACCATAAAAGGAACAGTCTGCTTAGGAGGCAGTAAGGTGGGAAAGAATGCAGCAAGTGAAAACACCATCCTCATATCATTCCCAGGAAAACACTACAACTTTATATTTTAAATCATGTTGGTGGCAGGAGACCTATACATTTGGATATAATTAACACAGCAAAAAATGTTACAAATATGAATGCATTGTTTTCTACCTCTGGTTCTGGATGTGTTCAGAAGAACACTCAAAAGGCCTGATTTGTTTTCAGAGCAACCTCAAGAATGTTAGCAACAAATATGTTTCATCAAGACAAAAGGTTTATCATCAAAGAATTTCTGTGCAACTCCTGCTCAGTGGTAACGTGGAGTGAGAGAAAGAAACCCTGATTATGGGATTTCATTTTCCATTGGGAACTGTGTAGTTTTAAGAATGCAAATAGTGTGTGCCACTTTCAAGTATATGTGTTTTGCCTGTGAGGTTAAGAGTGTATTACAACACACAGTTGTAGCAGTGTCATACCACTTTAATTGCCATGTCCTCATCCTATGAAACTCTGGGATTTGTAGCTTTGGTGAAGTAGTTAGAAGTTTCTGCTAGAGAGCAATAGAGCTATAACAAGAAGACTTTCTAACAGACAATTCTAAGTACTTTACCATAGTACCAATTCTAGGATTCCAGTGATGAGGACATGGCAATTTATGTGATACAAAACTGTTGCAGTCATGCAGTGCAGATACAATGGCCTAACTTCCTACAATACAAAATGTAACATAAAAGTCCTACAGATGGAACTGCACTGTGGCTTCCCCTTACAACCTCCAAGATTCAGTATTTCACTATGATAGCTCCCATACACAACCATTCATTGATTAGTTGACAGTAGTTGGGCAGGGGGAGAAATAGGATATGTACCTAGCTATGTCTCTATAGTCAGATGCAGAATGATTACATCATCTGCTGCAATTTCAGTAGATGATGTCATCAGTCTGAATCTGGCTATGGGAATATAATAAGCACTTCTCACCCTGTACTTTTCACCAGATGCTAAATGGTTATGGACAGGGACCGTCAAAGTGAAATGATGTGGGGATGTCATTGTGGAGGAAGGAAGAGAATTCCAACCTCCAAAACAAACAGCACACTGTCCAATATATGTAATCTGATGCTTGTCCCTATTCTTCAGTAAAAATTCCACACACACACACAAACACACACACACACATATGTGTGTGTGTGTGTGTGTGTGTGTGTGTATAAAATCTTCCCCCAGCCCACTGTTGGTGCTACCAGAACACCTCGAATTTAAATTTCACAAGCCACAGATTTGAAATTTTAAAATGGAACTCCAGAATATCTGTGGTTGCCTTGTGTACCATTTTTAGCCAATAGGTAGGCTACAAATTAAATAAGTAAATAAACAAATAAATAAGTGGTGGAGGTAGCTTTGAAATGTTTGGGTTTGGCATCTTATTTCATAGAAATTCTGCATTATGATGTAATCATGCTAATCTGATCTCCCAACTTAACATACCATGGGCATATTGATATAAGTCAAAAGCAAGACGTCTGTTTATTACACAAAGGACTACAGGAGAAATTTATTTTTCTCATAACAGAGAGGTCTTTTGTAGCAGCAGCACTTCACTCTGAATTACACTAACTAGTTCCTCAAAGCAAATAAAGTATTTTATGATGTGGCTTAGTGGTCTCACTTATGCCTCTTCAGGAAGTCAAAAGACCACAACATGAGCTCAAAAAGAATTAGGGTGTTTTTGATTAAATATATGAAGCTTGAAGCCATGACAACATTTTTTTAAAAAAACTTTATTGTTTAGTCTTCTAAATTACATTTCAGAGACCTATTTAAAATGAAAATATCCAGTGTAACTAGTGGTACTGGGCAAAATAAGAGTTTGTGTTCATGACAAATGGACAGTGAATATTTTCTTTCTCTAAACTTTTTAAGTGCCTTGATGTAATATATACTAAAATTGCCCACAAAAGGAAGAGAAGAAAAAATACTTCAAATTAACCCAAGAATCAACATTACCAGCCATGGTCCAAGAAGTGATAAATGGGGACTATATAAATGTATGTGTTTCATCTCACTGTCTGATATCGCTTAATGTATTTTGACATGTTTGCAACTTCCCATGAGTATTTGCACTCATGTACAAATGGTGTTTAAGGTCAGTACTGGATTTTAAAAAAAATCATGTATCTGTTAAGTAAAAAACCGTTGTTGCTTTACATTAGTTGTCTGTTAATTTATTTGCTCTAATTTTGTATGCCGTAATATTTTCAAGGTGACCAACAAATCTGATCCTTAAAACAAATTAAACTAAATCATTAGAAAGCAGAAACATGCTGGCTAGAAAGCTGAATATCTACAATAATCAGTCAGTAATGCCTAGCCCATTCTGATATTAATAGCTAAGGAAACACTGGCAGGAGCAAAGATGAAAACATAGCTTATATTCAATTGCTACTCCCAACTAGATTCGACCCATTTAGTTAAGGGAATTTATATAAGTGTTGACTTGCCATTCAGCATTTGATTCAATGGGTCTACTCAAGTTGGGGCTAGCAATTGGATTTTAACCAATAGTCACTCAGTCATTCCGTTCCACTCCATTCGACTCAACAGATATGGCTCTCCTCCTCGGTTTATCTTCCCAATCCCTTTCTTAGGAAACTCAGTCTGAGAAGGACTAACCTAAGATCATCCGATGTATTCTATGGCTCATTGAGGACTGGAGCCTGATTCCAGTCCAATACTAGAAATTCTATACCATACAAACTCTCCATATTGCTCCAGACGAGATGTATTTTATGCAATGGTTAAACTTCTGAGATAGAATAATAATATAATTAACACACTGAAATACAAGAAGGGAAGCAATGTGATTTTAGTCACACGAATCACAACGCCTTGCAATACCAGCCTTGCAGCAGCTATGTAAATGAAGTGCTGATTGCATTTTTTCAAATTTAATACAGATGATACACACAGTCACCTTTCTTTTCATTCAGACAATATAAACAACAAACATTTCAAAGAACGCTTGACAAGTCTACGTAAACCAGAAAGAAAGACTTTTAAAAATATGTTCACAAAATTGTAGAGCTATAAGGGATGTCAGTGGAGGAAATCTACCACTAAAGCATCCCAGGAGGCTGGCCATCTAAACTCTGTTAAATACTTCCAATGAAGGAGGGTCTGCCACCTTCTGAGATTCTCTGTTCCACTGTGAGTCCATTCTCACAGTCAGGATATTCTTTTAATGAGGTTAATTTTTCACAAGAATGACACCCTGGAACTGACTGGTGACATTTATTTTAAGAGGCAGACAGTAATGTTTATTCTTTCCATTGGCTTCCTATTATTATTACAGACTTGCATTGCTGAAAGAATAAAATTATATATTATTTTACAAATCTGATTGTCCCAAGAAAATGCATGTTGTATTCTTAGGGGGGGAAAAATTAAGCAGGTGGGTGCTATAAATAGGAACGTCCTATTTGAAAACAATGCAGGATGAATTTTTGTATAATGATTTGCAGCCAAAGATTCACAGTTATGGTTTACAATCGTTGCAAAGGCCTGTTCGAGTAATATGCCCAATATGAATTCAATCCCTTAAGAAGAAGAGTGAGGCTGTATTTCCTTGCCCTAACGACATACTTTTCTGCTGTCTGGCCCCCATTATCCACATGTTGAAGTGAGGGAGACACGAATCTGAAGCGGGGTGTGTGTGTGTGTGTGTGTAGGCTCCCTATGTGGAGGCAAAATACTTAGACTTTATTTTCCTTAATTAGAGAGAACATGGTGTATACATTCTTAGCAATCTTATTGTGTTTTGCTATTTGCCTTTGGCCAGTGCCTTGTCTAAAAATGCAACAGGGGGTGTAATTTGAAGAGTGTAACAAGCACTGAGCAAAGAAAAACATTCTATTTTCCATTCTCATTAAAATCACCATAAAAAGAAACAACATGTAGTCCCGTTATTTACTGTTCCTGTTATATTTAGGTACATAGTTTTTCCATGGGTCAGATGTTCTGCAAATCATAACACTAATTGTGTTTTACTATTATCACTGCTCCAAAGTATGATAAATCTGACAACTTCTGGACTGAAGTTTTACGCGCTTCCAGTCCTCCTTTTCATCTGTTGCAAAGACATCTTCTCATTTAGCCTCCCCTTACTTCAGAGCAGATTCTAGTACTCAGGATGCATTTATATGATCAAAGAAACATATGGATTGCCTTCCCTTGTTTTGGATTTTATATGAGTCTTTGATCATTTGCAAGAAACCCTCTTGGAGAGGAAATTTCTCTTAGTTGACAACAAAAGGAGTCAGCACTACAGCAGCTATTGACACTGAAAACAGCTGTTGCAAAGCAAAGCTACAGTGCAAAGAACTTCATTGTAAATCAAGACAGAGAATAATCCATCCAAAGTGCAACAGTTGCAATAGCTCTCAAGGATACTTAACCATGTCAGGATGCTCAAAGGGTAGGTAAGCCAAGTTTGATTTGTGCCATGAAGCCCATAATTGGGTGTGGGGACCCAGATCACAATACATAGATGATTTTATCAAAATTTTTAAAAAATTTTCTGCCACAATGTAGACACCTCTTAAACATCCCAGTTCTGCTAAGGATTCCCAGTCTGGGTTACTTTATTCTAAACATAACTCCAGAAGATTCCAGGATCCATTATTGGATTTTGGTAGCATTCATTGTTAGAATCATATTATGGATTTTAACAGAAACCAGAAAGATTGTGGAACTACCAAAAAACCTACCAGAATAGAAAGAATAAGTGGGACGCAGTCACTTCTCTATTCAAACTATATAGGAAGGACAGGAAGGGCTGGCTAAAAATATATTTCTTTTACAGCAAAGAGGTATTCTAGATAAGCTGAGTGACAGAGGAGGAGGAGGAGGAGAAGGTAGGCAATGGCGTAGCTTCGACCACGTGGAGGAGGGACGGGGGCAGGTGGAGGGGTGGGGGAAGGGCTACAGGGAGCAGAGGACAGGGCTACGGTGTGTGGGGCGGGGCTATAGTGCATGAGGATGAGGCTACAGCGGACAGGGAGGAGCTACTGGGCATGGGGCCAGGGCTACGACAAACAGGGTGGGCTATAGTGCATGAGGTGGGGCTACGACACGTGGGAGAAGACAAGCAAGAAGCCATGGTACCCCCAAAAAATTGCTGTGGGGGGCGCATTGCCCCCTCACCCCCCGTCCCTGTGCCACTAGAGGGAGGACAAGTTAGTTGAGGTTGGAGTTAAAAGGTACAATCAGTACAGAAAACTTCCTCAGAATATTTAAAACCACAATAATAAAATCTAAGCTAGAATGTATGCCACAGGGCAGGAAAGTCAACATCCAAGAGGTCATTAACGTGGTTAACAAATTGTGTCAAAATACCATTAGAGAAAAAGAAGTTTTGTTCAGAAACTGGCTTTTTGTCCAAGTGAGGAAAAGTTGTCCATGTGAGGAAGACCAAATAAGATTTTTCTATGAACCTTAATGTTCCCCGTTTATCTTTCCTACCTGCCAATGTTGTGATGAATTTCACACCCACATACCTGAGACATATGTCCACAAATGCCCATGCAAGGCAAAAATCTTGTTTCTAATCTCTTTAGGTACTGCAAACTCCTTCCTGCACATTAATATGTTTTCTTCATACCTTTAAGATATTTGAATTTCTTAGTGTGAGTGGTCTCTCTACTAGGGATGTAGTTGGTTTCATTTTCACATGCAAGAGTGAATAATTTCACAAATTTTCTTCCTGTATGTTTTTTTGATGATTTTTTGTATGTTTTTTCAATGATCTTTCACATTCCAGGACTTGTGAAAAATCTTTTTTACAAAAAAAGGAGGGCTTTCAAAAAAAAAAGAAGATTTTGCACATAAAATAGTATTTTTGTGCAAAATATACATTATTTTCTTCATTAAAAAACTCCCCAAACCTAACAAAACTTGTGGCAGTTAACCATTTTCTCAACAGGAGAAACAGAAGGATACATGGACTCAACCTGGTGGTTGGGGAGCAGGGGAGGAAGCAGGGGAAATGCGGTACATAATAGGTAGAGAGGTGGTACAAGAATACCTGGCCACACTGGATGAATTCAAGTCTCCAGGGCCAGATGAATTGCATCCTAGGATATTAAAAGAACTGGCAGAGGTCATTTCGGAACCACTTGCTATGGTCTTTGAGAAATCTTGGAGGACAGGAGAAGTTCCAGAAGACTGGAAGAGGGCAAATGTTGTCCCCATCTTCAAGAAGGGAAAAAAAGAGGACCCAAATAATTATCGCCCAGTCAGCCTGACGTCAGTACCCGGAAAGATCCTGGAGCAGATCATTAAGCAGTCAGTTTCTAATCAGTTAGAAAGCAATGCAGTAATCACGAGAAGTCAACATGGATTTCTCAAAAATAAGTCATGCCAGACTAATCTTATTTCTTTTTATGACAGAGTTACTAGCTTGATAGATGAAGGGAATGCTGTGGATGTAGCATATCTCGATTTCAGTAAGGCCTTTGACAAAGTTTCCCATGACATTCTTGCAAAGAAGCTAATACAATGCGGGCTGGACAGGGCTACTGTCAGGTGGATCTGTAACTGGTTGACTGACCGTTCCCAAAGGGTGCTCACCAATGGCTGCTTTTCATCCTGGAGAAAAGTGACTAGCGGGGTGCCACAGGGTTCTGTCCTGGGCCCAGTGCTGTTCAATATTTTCATCAATGACTTGGATGAAGGAATAGAGGGCATGCTCATCAAATTTGCAGATGACACCAAATTGGGAGGGGTTGCTAATACGCCAGAGGACAGGATCAGAATTCAAAATGACCTGGATAGATTGGAGAGCTGGGCCAAAGCTAACAAAATGAAATTCAACAGAGAGAAGTGTAAGGTCCTACACTTAGGTAGAAAAAATGGAATGCAGAAATATAGGGTGGGGGACACGTGGCTGGATGGCAGTACTTGTGAAAGGGATCTAGGAGTCTTAATAGACCACAAGCTGAACATGAGTCAGCAATGTGATGCGGCAGCCAAGAAAGCCAATGCAATTCTCGGCTGCATCAATAGGAGTATGGTGTCTAGATCGAGGGAGGTACTGGTACCACTCTACTCTGCTTTGGTTAGACCTCATCTTGAATACTGTGTCCAGTTCTGGGCACCCTAATTCAAGAAGGACATGGTCAAGCTGGAGCAGGTCCAGAGGAGGGCGACCAAAATGGTGAAGGGCCTGGAAACCATGCCCTATGAGGATAGACTTAGAGAGCTGGGTATGTTCAGTCTGCAGAAGAGAAGGTTAAGAGGGGACATGATAGCTATGTTTAAATATTTGAAGGGATGCCATGTAGAGGAAGGAGAGGGCTTGTTTTCTGCTGCTCCAGAGACCAGAACAAGGAGCAATGGATTCAAGCTGCAGGAAAGGAGATTCCACCTGAACCTCAGGAAGAACTTCCTGACGGTCAGGGCTGTCCGGCAGTGGAATATGCTGCCTCGGAGTGTGGTGGAATCTCCTTCTTTGGAGGTTTTTAAGCAGAGGCTGGATGGCCATCTGTCGGGAGTGCTTTGAGGGTGTTCCTGCATGGCAGGGGGTTGGACTGGATGGCCCGTGTGGTCTCTTCCAACTCTACATTTCTGTGATTCTGTGATTCTGTGAGGAGATCTGATGTTTCAAGATACACTTTCTCATTAAGGACAAGCAAATTTGGGAGTATTTTTTACTTGCCTCCTTTCTATCAATACAAATTGTCTCTGTTTCACACTGTTGTTTTGTGGGTGATGTACCCAATTCATCACCTAGTGGCCAAATTTCTGGTGAGAAACTTCTGTGTAATTTAGATATAGTAAGTTGGTCCTTGGGTGGAAGATACGCAATCTCTCCTGGAACCATCAGTACCTTATCAGCATGATAGAACTTGTTGGAGCTTGTGCTCCACTGACATAGCCTTTAAGAGTTTGGCGTGACTTCCATACCACACTGAGGTGACAGAATAGAATTTTATGACCATGGGGAATTTCATATCACACTCAATCAAAAATTCAAGGAAAGTTCAGGGGAGCAGTCCTTCAAAGACTTGGTGGGGAATGAAAAAAAGGAGTTCTTGTGAGAGCCAGGACCTAGCCAGAGTTTGTTTTATTGAGGCTTCCTGATGTTCAAGAAGCTCTTCACCTTTCTATTTCAATTTAGTGTTTGAATATTCTTTCCATCCCTAGAATACGTTGCTTGGATGCAAGTCTCAGTTAATTGTGTGCATATGTACCTTTAAGTCACCTGTCAATTGACAGTGACTCTATGAATTTCATAGGGTTTTCTTTGGCAAGGAATACTCAGAGGTGGTTTCACCAGCTTCTTCCTCTAAAATATAGCCTAAAGTACCTGGAATTCATTGGTGGTCTCCCATCCAAGTACTAACCAGAGTTCATCCTAGCTATCTGGAAATTACTGTACTGCCTCTCAGAGTGTATCTATAAGGCTTCAGTAGTACTGGATTTTCCGCTTGGTGAATTACCCAGTTGCCCTCCCCCCAGCTCCAGACCAAATCCCTTTACTACAGCACTCAAAGTACTTCACCAAACTAGAAATCCAAGGGTTACCTAGGCTGGAACCATTGACAATTCAAGTAGTATCAAAGTGCTATAGCAGTATAAGATGGAGACACTTTATTCCTTCCTTAATGCATGAGAAAAAAATCTGTATAATTTGCAGAACTTTGAAAAATTACATTTTGAACTACAGCTTTCCAAATTCCCCAGGAGTTATCATACTAATACTAGTGATTTCATATTGCTACAGAAACACACAAGCTTAGAGTGTGTAAAAATAATACACAACAACAACAACCAAAAAATCCAAAATCTATGATGGCCTTAATAAAGCTGGTCTAATAAAAGTGTTACACCAATATGAATTTTGGCTTTTTTAATTCTAGACAACATGGCTATCTTCGCTTTTTGTAGTAAAAACAGTGTGCTCAAATTCTGGTTACTGAGAATTAGATAAATATTAGGAAGTCTTGTCAACACTACTATGGCAGCCATCACACATTTTTCTACACTGAGCTCATTCTTCTACTAAGATATGCTGAAGTAAGTTTCCAAAACTGTGAAGCAGCTTCTACAGGAAAATGCCTTCTAACAAATAGGAACACAAATCTGTGACACCTAGAAAGAGAAATGCCTATTCAAACAAAGTCGCTTTGCAAAAAAGTGAATGGAGCAGATAGGTAAGCCAGTATCCAATAACACTACTGACTATAGACAATTTTGCAGATTTTGTCTACACTGCTTTGCTAATGGCCATTTCTTTGACATTTGTCCATGTTCAGAATGTGAGAATTTTTGCAAAACAAAAATCTCAAACATTCATTTAATTCAGTTCTAAATATGCCTACTCAGATATCAGTTCCATCTGGATTTAACAGAACTTACTTCCAACCAAGGACTGTCATCTTATGGGGAATATCCAAGAACTTCCTGTGAGTTTCCTGGCTAAACCTGTATTTGGACCTACGTTTTTGTGGATTTAGTTAAACACTCTCAAGTTTCCCTAATCTAGTGCCTTCCTGAGACTACAATTCCCAGAATCTTCAGAGAGCATATTTGGAAGCGACCAGCTGAGGAAGGCTGCTCTAATCATGAAACTACCTAGCTTTCTAGTAATCATCAACAAACATCTACAAACATTCAGCCCAATCCAAATTTTTAGCTATAACTGTTCATCCCTCTTACCCAACTGAGTAGCAAGAAATGAGATGACATTGCCTTTAGTATGTTACTTTCAGGTGAGCTGCTGATATTGCAATCTACTCGTGCACTCAGGTCATTTCCACCCTACACTGTTATAATGCTATTATTTCGCTTTCAACATCCTGTGAGATTCTCGGGTTTGTAGTTTACAGACGCCAAAGCTCTCTGGTTGAGAATTCTAAATGCCCCTCCCTAAACTGCAAATCCCAGGATTCCATAAAATGTTGAAAGTGGAATGATAGCACTATAACAGTTTAATACGGAAAGGCCCATGGTGTGTCCAGTGTGCTATAGTCGCCTGGTTGCAATTAATATAACTGGTTTCTCTAATGAAGGACCATTGGAAATCAAGAGATAATGAAAATTATGATTCCCAATCTTCTTAATACATTATACTGACTTACTGGCTTTTCATTGTTTGTTATTGATGATGATGATGATGATGACGTGTGCCTTCAAGTCATTTCTGACTTATGGCAACCCTAAGGTAAACCTATAATTGGGTTTTCTGGGGCTGAGAGTGTGTGAAACACCCAAGGTCATCCACTGGGTTTCCATGGCCAAGCAGGGAATTGAACGCTTGTCTCCAGGGTTGTAGTCCAGTGCTCAAACCACTATACCACACTGGCTCTCTACTTACCCTCACATTAAAGCCAGTTGTTACACTTAAAGGAATATTTTCTTTCCTTGAATTTAGGTCTAAAGCAGAGATCGTTTTTCAAAATCTGTTTCAATTTCCTGGTGGCTTGCCCCTCAGCATTTCTTTGCCTCCATAATGAAGGTATCTAATCCCCAGAGTAAACAGACAGAATGCACCAAATTTATGCACTACATTTCATCTGGCACGCTTTAGTTATTACTAAGTTATGACTGAGTTATGACTTCTCATTTATTTACTTATTTAGGTAGTTACTTACTTTTGACTGAGTTATGACTTTTCACTTTTTTATGTATTTATTTACAGTCCACGATCTAGTTACAGTGAAAAGCATAATAGATGGGGAAATGTTAGGGTTTAGAAAGAGGAGATATCAAATATCTGATGTAAATCCACTGCCATGAACACTGATATAATCTATATTGATTTAGCTTGTAGCAGTTAAGCCCTTTACGTAAATTGGTTTACCTAGTGTGGTAGCTCTGAACATTTAATTGTTCAGGTGACAAAAAAAATGGTTTGCATTCCAGTTTCTGTGAGTGCAGTCAAGTAGGGATGGGGGGATGAGGGAGACAGTGCATCCTGGCTGGCATTTTTGGGAGGGTGCCACCGCTCCTCGCCTGCCCCCCGCACACCGTCGCCCCTCCCCTGTGCACTGTAGCCCTGCCCACATGCGCTGTAGCCCCACCCATGCCCACCGTAGCCTCTCCCCTGTGTGCTGTAGCCCATGTGCATCATAGCCCCACCTCAATGACTCCACCTCCACTCCCACCCTGCTCACACCAAGCTATGCCACTGTGTGAGTGACTTACCAATTTGCCTGGGATCAAAACCTAACACAGTGGGTGACCGAGGACTGGGAAAAGATGCTCATATACCAGGGGACAGAGAGCCAGAAGACAAAACAAAAGGCATGTGCAAAAGATTGAGAAAGAGGGATTTGGAAGGAGACCTAAAATTCAAGTGTTGAGGATCAAGTGAATCAGTGACTGAGGTAGAAGACGTGAAGCTGAGGGAAAGAACTGAAGAACTCATTACCAAAAGTGTCTAAAGAAAGTGAAGCAAAGTAGGCAATGGTCCCAAAACCAGAAATCTAACATAATTATCAATACTGAAGAGAAGAAAGGAAGATCCTTGGAGAAAACAGTACAGCAGCTGTGCATTGTTGGCAGGAAGAACAAAGACAGAGGCAGACAAAGACAGAGGGAGACAGGGGCCATGTTGAAGTCCAAAAAGCAACTTTTTCCAAACTGTGGCCCTTTCCGCACCTTACCTTTTTCTGGTGCTGGGGTGCAGGGATCACGTGAGCAGCCTCCGGTGAGAGGCTCTCGCATCCCTGCTGTTGTATATAGACCAATAACTTTCCAACTACAGAATCCCCAAATAATGTAATATATGTGTTTTACCATACGAATATTTACGAATGTGCTTTACCATACGAATTTCACCTATAATCTGATCACCCTATTGGTGGTGGCACCATATTGGATTGATAACATGAATTCAATTGGCTGTGATTTCAAATTCAAATCTGAGAGGTGACTGACGGGTCAAACCAAGTGAGGGAAGAGATCTGGCTGTAAACGTCAGAAGGAAAGACTGGTCTGCCTAAGACACCCTCCAGGTACGACTGGGCCCTTTTGCCAGACAAATAGATGCTGTTCCTGTGGATAATAGGCTTAAGTAGAAGCTGGAATTTCCCAGGGAATGCGATTATGACAAGCCCACCAGGACACTGATTGACAGATACCCATCCCCTGTGCACATGGACGCCTTCCTCTTGCCTCATCGCACCCACAATAGACAGCTATTACAACACACATTATGTCTTTGTCATCCAAACACTGCAAACATTAGTGGGTTGATAGTGTGGGTTGTCTGTACTGCAACTCCCATTGTGCCACACCTGGAACTGCACATATCCTCCACTGCCACAGGCTATTTTTTGGGTACAAATACCCCTGATTCCAGGATGCCCAATGCAGTCTCTTGAAGGTCTACCTGTCACTCTGTCTGTCTGGCTCCTGAATGAGAACTGTCCTTAGGTCCTACCTTAGCCAATCCACATTTCAGCTTCTTCATACTCTTCTGGACTGGTAATTTTAAACCCAAAAAACTCTCAGCCTCTCTATCCATAATTTTTCCTGCCTTTATCCTTCAGTTAGTTCTTGTGTGAATGTTTGGCTGTTGGTATCTTGCATGCATACATGAGCGAATTCCCCCTCAATAAAACACATTTTTAGCTTACTTTTGAATCTCTGGCTGGTTCTTTTCCTGAGTGAGCCCATAGAAAAGGTCTTATTAAGTTACCCCGCTCTCGCAAACCTCCTCTTTGAGTTAATTCATTCTCCACTCCTGCAAGGAGGTATTTGGCATCATGGGGGTGGCCCTTGTGGCACCTACATTTTGGGTTAACATAATTTTTGTAAATGAGTGAGTAGTGCCATCACCATCTGCTTTATGCTGGGGGAAAAAAACTGAAATCAGCTTTAAAATTTGAAGATGTATAAATAGCGAATTAGCAAACTGAAGCAATATTTGGCCATCCAACTGAAGTCAAGCTGGCCTTCTTATGTAGCTTCATCTGTTTTTCTCCTTACTGTCTTTGATCACCTCACCTGCCATAAAAGGTGGTGAGATACCAGACAAGTCAATTTTCCATGTGGTTTGTATGTTGTTTGGTCTGCATAATTGAACATTTTGTGTGAGATTGTTTATTGGGTTTGTATAATTTTTCCATGAGGCATTTTTCTTTAATTAACAAGACAATCTGTGAGAGTGGCAGAAAAGCAAAGTTCTGGCAACATCGAGGAGAAAGAAAACCGCAATTACAAACCCTAGGGAAAGTCTTTTTGGCACAGGGTGGTCCACTGCTGTGTAAACATGAGGTTCATTTCTCTGCTGGCTGAGTGAAAGAAGCAGACAGTCAGAGACACAGGACTGTATGATACTGGGCAGACTGAGCTCTAGTAAATGGTGATTTTACCCATATGCACCAGAACAGGACATGTTAATCCTCACAATCACATTTGTTGCACAAGCCACAGAGCTACAACAGTAAATGTTCTGCGATGTTGTTTTATGAACAGTTGTGAACAATTCCCCAAATTTTAACCACTTGCTAAGTACAGGTGTATGTTTTGTTTATAAGAGAAAAAAAAAAGCCAGGACAATTTGCCCCTCCAAAAAAACTCTGTTCCTTTTTCATGCCATGCTTAGTAAAAATACAAATGAATTTGTAACAGTTATAAAAAGCAAACTGCTATGAGCAAAGGAACAGTCCCACCATAACTGGTCCATTCATACCAATGGCTAAAACTTCCTTCCAGCCCCAACAGTCAATGCCAAATGCAGGTCCATAGAGAGTATGGCCATTTCTGCACTAGACTGTTATAGTTCTATTATTCCACTTTCAACATCCTATGGAATCCTGAGGTTTGCAGTTTAGGGAGGGCCCTTTGAGGCCCCTCTCTAAACTGCAAACCCCAGGATTCCATAGGATGTTGAAAGTGGAATAATAGAACTACAACAGTCTAGTGCAGAAATAGCCTATGAAAGAAATTCCCTTTTTAGAGAAGTTACACTGCTATCCTTCCCTATGCAAGTGAGAACCCTTTTATTTCAGCAGGTCTTTCAGGGCTGATTGCTCAATGGGGAAAGTGCCTCTCAAAATGTGCTGTACGATTTATTTGTTTTCTTTTCATGATCATGTTTTTGACTGCTTTTGATTCTGTTTTTAGTTTGTAGTTTAATTAGATTTCTAACTTTCATGTGATGTAATTTTTTTCAGCTGTAACTATCTAAACATTTGTAAGCCACCTTGAGTCCCAGACTAGGGGGAAAAAGGTGGGCTAGACTGGCACCCTCTTTACTATCTTTCCACAAGCAAGGAAGACAGGTGTCTAAATAAATTATCTCAAATAATATTAAATTACATAAAATTTATGCTGATGCCTCAGACTCAATTAGAAGTATATATAAAACAGAACACTGTAAACAAAGAGTCAATAAAAAAGCAAAAACAAGAAACGAACATTCCTATGAACCAAAATAAACTCCATCTAAAATATTTAGGTCTTTCTTTGCATTTATTAACCTATTTTTTTAAAAAAAAACTTATTAAAACTCTTAAAGCAGAGCAAAAGAGTAAGCTGGGAACACAGCTCAGAAAAGTGGGTTTGGGGGTTTTGTTTTGGATTGGGTTGGGGTTTTGTTTGTTTGTTTTTTGGTGGGTTTGGGGGTTTTTCGGGGAAGTTGGATTATACTTTCCAGAGATCCCTAGCCACTGGCCATGTCAGCTGGAGGAGTTCAGAAGGATAGTCCAAAAAAATAACTGTTTCAGGTACTGTTTGGCAGCCCCTCATGTGGAAGATGTTGCACAGCAGTAGGGCTACCAGAAAGAACAGACCAAGGGCACCACTGCTGGACTTTTCTCCCTTTCTAAAGAAAATGCTCAGAACAACGTTGCCAAAGGAGCATCTCTACACAGAAACATGGGGGCTATACCATCCAGGGCTTAAAAGCAGCATCTTGAAACAGATCCAGAATACAGATGCACAAGCTTGGCTTCATGTGTTTTATGCCCAATCCATGTCATGAAATCATGAAGTGTGCAGCAACTTCTCAGTTAGTTGAGCCTTCTCAGAAACATTCAAGCCTGCCCCATGTCAAATGCATTACTTTAATTATACAACTTAATCCACAGGGTTGGCCAAATAAGTGACACTTAATTTATTAGTAGAATTTATACCTTGCCTTTCTTCTAATGGGCTCAAGGTGGTATTCATTTCCACATTATCCTCACACACCTGTGAGGTAAGCCAGATGAGAGAATATGACAGGCCTAAAGTCAGTCAATCACTTTCACATGGATTAGAATATCTAAATTGTAATCCAACCTGAATCACTACACCAAACTAGAACTTGGGAAAACAGAACTCTGTTGTCAATAAAGGAGTGAAGCCACTTACCTGGTAAAGGGCAATTCCTCTTACCAAAACCACACTCTGTTCTTCAAGACCAAAGCTGGGTCTCGGAACACATGCATACACAGCCTTAAATCTGCTCCTTCATGAGGAAGATGAGTCAGTCTACAATAGGCACACATACTTCCATTAAACCATGTAAGCACTAACATGACATAGGAAAGTGACAAGAACTGCTGTGCAGATGTGTCATTACAGTTGAGGTGAGCAACGGTGATTCTGTGTTGTTGGACTGAAGCTCCTATCAGCCTTAGTCAGCATAGTCAATGGTGTGGAATGCTGGCAGCTGCAGCCTGAAAACATCTGGCAAATGGGCTATAGTGCTTCAGCTCTCTGCTGAACCTTGAAACTCACTGGGTGACCTTGGGTCACTTGTGCGTTCTCTCATCCTGACCTACTACACAGGGTTTTTGTGAGGATAAAGTGCTGAGAGGTCCAGCCATGTATTCTGCCTGAAAGAAAAGTAGGATATATGGTTGGCATTGCCTTCCCACAGAGGTGATTGGAAGAAAGACAAGGTATAAATGTAAAGAAGAAATAAATAAGAAATAAACATCTGGAGAGTTAGAGTTGCCCATTCATGCCTTAGAGCATAAACATTCCAAGAAATTCTCCCACACAAAAAGAATAGCCTAATGAATTCTACTCCTGGTTTTCAGAAAGCTTTGTATTTACTTCCCTGGTAACTTCTTGCAATCAGTTAGGATATAAGCCGGATCTGTCTTCTTATCTTCCTGAACTTGTGATCTACATCAGAATGCTGATCATAAGAAAAGAGAGATACATCATTATAACAACAAAAGGTTGCCCTCAAGTACTGCATGTAAAGGCACATACATGCTATTGCAATGACTTCAGATGTCTCCTTAATTTCATCACATGATGGTTGTTCACTAGTAAGAGCTTGAAAAGACAACAGCAATAGGGATTTAATTATGTAAATCAGACCAACAGCTTTCATAAGGCCAAATGTTGCCAAGAGATAATTCTATCCATAAAATAACACATTTAATATTTCTTTGGTCACACTCTAGCTTATATCTAAAGGATAAACAAGTTTAGGTTTACTGAAACTGATCTCAATTTAAGTAGTCACCCTGCCAAAACCAGATGAATCATGGGTTTTGTGAGAGTAATGAGAAGATATATTGACAGTTTCTGTTCTACTTCAGCTTTCTGAGATATTTCTGCCATCATTTGCTAAGACTCCATAAAACTGATGGACTTCTAAAAGGGTGATTTAATGTTAGTGGTTTATATATATAGTCAACTCAGATGTGTTTTTGACAAAATCTAGTTTTTCTGACTTTTGATGTAAGATTTTACACTGCTTAAAGCCTAGTATAGTTCAGAGAGTGCTAGAGAAACAGCAGATTTGGAACCAGATCAAAAATCCAGTCGGGATGAAGCCAGACCACAGGTAATTGATTGCAAAGCTATGGTGCAGCACACTGAAAAGAAATTTTACACTTTTTACAATGAAGGACCTTTGTTACCCACACTCCATATTGACTGACACTAGACTAACAAATCAATAAATGGGAAGTGCCTTCACCCACAGCAAGCTGAAATTCCTCCATTTTATTCTGCAGTCTCTCTTAAAATGGTGTCAGGAAATTATATTGCATAAATTCCTATCACCTTTTTGAGAGCAATTGGAGAGGAAAATGGAGATGGGGGGCAATATGGAGTTCTAGGGTACTTGTGGCAGTGGAATAGGGATATTTTTACAATCTTTTCTCATGTGTGAGGGTGGGAGGAATTCTTGCATTGTTTGTGTGTAAAAATTGCCCAAAAATTGTGCCCAATTTTTTTAATGGGGTTTGGAGGACTTGGAGGAGAGTGGGAGCCTCAGGGACCACAAAAGTGGAGTCTGGTGGCCACATGCGTCCCCCAGGTTACAATTTACCTACCCTGCAATAAACTTTTTTATGTCTGTTATCAGAGTATTCTTGTTCAACTGATTCCGACCTATACACCAGATGTAAACCACTCATGCTCTTCCATCATTAAATTCCCTACATTTAATTAGGCTACTCAAAATGCAAGGATAATCCCAAAAAACAAAAGTGAATTAGCAAACTGAGACCCTTCTATTTAGCCTAACGGAGCAGCTCTAAAGAAAATGGCACAGTGGCAATGGGTAACTCTAGCACTGGTATTTACTTAGCCTACCCAAACGTCCCTGCAAGATAAGGAAATAAACCAGTTTGTATCATACTTTAAAACTGAACATCTTTATTTTTTTAAACTCACAGTAAATTTCAATTGCAAGTTCTGTAACCAGATACAAGGTTCACTGTTTGAACATCAGTCACTTTTTCTTTCTCCTTCCTTCCTCTATTGCTATTTTTTACTTCATTTACTGTCTTCCCTGGAGAAGAATTCTGCATATTTCCAAACCTTCTGTGGTATTTGTGAACTTTGAGGTGGCCTGAGAAAAGCTAATGTGGATGGTCTACATGTCTACTTTACTTCTCCTTGTTATGTTATCCAAGAATGTTAGAATAAATTTATTTATTTATTTATTTATTTATTTATTTCTATCCTGAATTTGAAGATCTCCGGTCAGTATACAATAAAACAAATTTAGATCAGTTTAAAACAATAATTATAGTTTGAAAAGACTGGAAGACCATTAAACACTTAAAACAAGGAGGGTATTGCATAACTACATACCCTCTGTAGGAAGGTTATTCTTCCATTCAATATAATACTCATACTGGTACTGATGTTGTTTCATGCATACAGATATTCATCCTGAAGACTGGGATAGTATTTTAATTTCACGTGCTCCAAATTCACCTGCCTGAAGCTTGGGAAAATTCCTTTCTTGAACTCTTTTGAACTACATCTTCCCAGGCAGCTTTCCTGAGTCTCTTTTAACTATTTTGCTCAACGTTTCCAACAAAATATTTACAGAGCAGGTAGCTAAGTTTTTAAATTTGGCAGTTCTTATTAGGTCATCTATGACATAACAATGTTACCTCTACTTAGTGCATAACTGATTTTTGTTGTTGTTTTAATATTTAGACATTTTATTGTGTACTGTATGCTTTTTTATCAAATGTGTCTTTTAATCAGCAGATTTTATTGAACAGATATATTTGAAGTAGAGAACATCAAAGAAGTTCTGTAGTTACTTGTAGCTCTAAAAAACAGTTGACTTGTGGTTCACATCAGTACTCCCCAAGGTGCTGACAGTGTTACCCCACTGGAAAACCCTGTCCCTGGGTCTACAATTTTGATATTAAAATATGATTCCATGTGCCTGAGAGGTCACCTGGATGAGCACGCAAGCAGCCACAGTCAAACGATCGAAGACGAGGTCAGGCCAGTAAAATCCCCCGTCACGCAGCCCCAGGAGACTCAAGCTGTGCAAACCCACAGAAGACAAAGGGTCCTCAGCCCCTGGGAAGCTGACCTGGGGTGATTAGCGTGTTTGCCCCAAGTTGAGCAAAATCCTATCAGGCAAGGACCATTTAAATGAAGTCACACCACAACCCAATGCAGCTGAAGATCCTGAGACTTTGGCAACACCTTGTAATTTCATCATGCATAGGAAGTTACCACTCTGGAGCTTCTTTCTCGTTGCAACACCCATTGTTCTCCCCGGGAAAGGATTAGCCCTCCAGATACTTTTCCCCCTACAAATAGTCCCAGCTTTTGAGTGGTTCTTTGGATCACTCCTGGTTATCCCAGCTGACCATTTCTCCGTCCGTTGAGTAATCCCCTCAGCCTTCTCCATGCTGAGCTCCACTTTTTCTCTGTTTTTCCCGGACCACGGACTCCAGGAAAAGGTGCAGTATTACCCCGGCTACAACCCCTTCAATATTCCCCTATCCAGTTTCCTCTCTTTTGCTTCTCAATAGCTCTTGAGTGAGTGTGTGAGTGATTGCGTTGGTGCATGAGACTTTCATTCAATAAAATCATTTAACTGGACATCTTCGTTTGGTTTTTGGCTTGTCCTGACCCCGTAAAAATTGGGTAAAAAGACCCTGCTAGGTTACCCTGCCTCTCGCATTACTAGCTCTGGCTAGTTTCCATTCCCCATCATGTGGAGCACAGTGAGGTGTCCCCCAAGGGACTCCCAAAATCAGGGTAACAACAGTACGAACCCACACTGGTGTCTTCATTCTAAAGAGAGCTCTGTTGTTCTCCTCCACCTTGGGTTATAAAGTGAGCTGAAGAATACCTTCCATTTCCTACTTGTCTCCTTGTGGGTGGCTGCTATACTCCTAGTGGAGGAAGGAAGAAAAAAAAGAGAACTCTCTGCTACTCCAACCCAGCAAGGAGGAAGGGGAAGACACAAAATTTGCCACCACCAATTAAGGAAATTTCAGAATTTTGACCTTTTCATGCTGCCATTGATGTCATAACACTATTAGCAGAATCCAAACCCAGGCTTGAGAACAGCACTATATTTTTTGACATTTTTAGGGAAATAGCTGAGCCCAGTTATGGGTTAAGCCCGAGTGATTTTGCCATGAATCTATGCTAGCCTAGGGCTCAAAACCACAATAAGCATACTGGTATTACTGTCTATCAAAGTAAGAGCCATTCATACTATGCTGGTACACTTGACTGAAGACTGAGCTGTGTTACATAAAATATATTCTTGGCAGACACCTTAAAAACACATGGAGGGAGTGGGGAGAGATGGAACAGTTTCAAAACTTATGTCTGTATCTCATCATTTATACTATTTACAGCAAGCAGGGAAAAATTACTAGAAGAAAAAGATCCAGGCTCCAATCCATATCAATGCATTGCCATGGTGAAAAAAAAATGTTCATAACAAACCTAGAATCAGTCAGAAAGTAATATATCAGTCTGTTGCTTTTTCCTTGTCCATATTGCACAATTCCAGTATTTTTTGTGCTTTGTCTAAATGTACCATAAAAAAATGATGTTTTCAAAAACAGCATCCTACATACTTTTCCAACTATCAGAAACATTTTTGCCTTATTACAAAATCATTACATGGCCCCAAATAGCAACAACATTTTTATTTTTGCTGTAGGTGGCTATGATCATTGAGAAATATTTTCATGTTTCCAATACCTAAATATTAATGCAGGGCCTTGAACTGCAAGCAATTCTATTCCAAAGTGTTTTCTTTTGTGCTACTCCCTAAACATAATACAAAAAAAGGGAAAGGCTAACCATGTGACCACAAATGGTTATTGCTCCATTAAATAAATTCACCTTATTTTCATATTTGCATGCTTTTTCAATACAAAAATGGCAGCTTAATTCTAGATACTTACTATATAGGGAAACAAAATCAGTTAGGCCAAGGTCTCAGAGATATATCGGGACATGAAGTTCACATAGGACCTTCAAAAACAAAATTGTGAATAAGATAGATTTCAGCATTGTTTATTCAAAGAGAAATGTAAATGTTTCTTTTTTAAAAAAAGAAAGAAATAGGTAACATCTGAATGTTTTCACTATATGAATCATTCCCTTCTGGTTTTCAGAAGTATTGGAGCAGAAGTAATTGTATGCCTGGAAAAGATCGCATTTAAATCATCATTCTCTGACTCCTGTTCCAGACTCTCTTGCTTCTTCTTGCTGCAAAGTGGTGGCATTTTAATGCCTTAAAATTAAGGATAGTGATTCAGCTAAAATTAAAATAGGACTAGCATCCCATGGCAGATGGTGATATAGATTCCTATCTGAATTTTGAGATGAAGTCTTGAAGTGAAGTAGAAAGAAACTTTGGCCCTCTATACTTTGGACCATTTCCCAGAAGCTCCAGCCAACATGGGAGACAATCAGAGATTATGGAAGCTGTTGTCTAAAACATCACCCAAAAGTTCCTCATCAACCCTTTAGTGCACACAAGGTTGGATTTATTTTAACTTCAGGTATGAATTCAAGATGCTGGTGATTTAAAGTCATAAATGGCTTGGGACTTCAATACTTCAAGCAGTTCCTCTCTATATATACCTTTCTGAGAACTGAGGTCTGCAAGAAGAACCCTTCTCTGTGTCCCAACAGCAGAGGCAATGGAAAGTGGTAGGACATGGAAATTGTCCTTCTAGGTTATGGCATCCCAATTATGAAATGACCTCTCCATGGAAGTTCAACTGGTGCCAACACTGCTGTTTTTCCAGCTCCAAGCCTAAACATAGCTTTTTAATTAGAGCCTTTGAGGATTAATTTACTTAAAAGTGTAACTGTACATACTTTTAAAATGTTTTGTACTGTGTACATCTTTACTGTGTAATCGCCTGTAGGTAAGAAACTATACTACAGGTAGGGTTATGACTAAGATCTCTGTTTTGATTGGATATGATGGATGATGATGATGATGAACAGTCAGCACCTTTGTTTTGATTTATTTTGATTGGAGAACTGATAGACTGGGCAAGACCAGGAAAAGAATAAAATGAGCCAGGATACAGCCAGCAAATTAAACTGCATTGAAGTCTGCATTGATGAACAACACTGCTCATTATAGCTGTGCTGCTTCTGAAACTGATAAACTGCCCAAAGATGCTGGTAAAAATAGATTGTGCTGCTAATAGAAAGTTAGTACTGGTAAGAAAAACATCTAGGTTATGCTAAAATAAATATATGCCCAATTATGATTGTAATGGATGCCCATTAGGATGCTTATGGATATAATGGATCCTGTTAAGGTTTAACAGTGTTCAAGGAAATTAAGCCTTGAATGCCTGTGTGTTCACAGATGCCTGTTTAGAGATCAACATATGAGACTGTATTCCTTGATGGATAGATGGCTATAGATATGATACAAGGGACAGGATTCTGCATGTGTGAAAGTCTTTATGAAATGTCTGTATAATGTCTTAACAAACACTATAGAAAGTATGAAAGAACCTGATGATGATTGTGGATATACAACTGTGTATATGCAGACAGTAATGTTCCTATATGTGTTAACTACAAAAAAACCTGTTAAAGAAATGAAGAGAGGTAAAGATTCAGTCCTTATGAGGATGTAACATCTTACTTGCCATATATTGAGACAGAATTCAAAGACATAGCTGTGTTAGTCTGGATCAGTGTGCAAAGAGATCTTGTTAGCACCTTTGAGACAGAGAGAAAGAAGTTGGTAGCATATGCTTTTTTGTACTTAAGTCTAATTCATCAGATGCGTGGAGTGAAGTGTCTAAGAACAGACCTTTATGAGCAGATCATATGTGTGAATAGCAATAGAAATGCAAAATTTGTGGGTGAGGTGATGAAGTGAGAAGTTCAGTTTTAACAACGGTCATTAGGGGACAAAGACAGTAGGAAAGATCTTAGCTAAAGCCAAGCTGAACAGATAACCACATGAATAGTGGAGGGAGTTATTAGTGTGTGTTGTGTGATGCTGGTTGGGAACCAGAAAAGAGATGGGATAAGCTAGCCAAGAAATTCCTCCTGAGCCTACGATGTTAACAAATATTATGTCAGGAAACTATTACCTCTGTTCAACCCACTGTCAATGGATTAGAGTTTGTGGATATATTCCAGTTCTACTGTTCCTCTTTGTAGGTGTTTTGTTTTGTTGTTTAATGACTGTTCTTCTGAGGTCTGAGATGGAATACCCAGGAAAACTGAAGTGTTCTGCAACGGTTTTTTGTGTATTCTCATTCCTAACGTCTGATTTATGTCCATTTATCCTCTGGTGCAGAGCCTGGCCTCTTTGTGCATTGTACAGTGCTGAAGGGCCTTGTTGACAAAGGATGGCATATATCACAAGAGGATGAGCAAATAAAGCTACCTATAATATTACAGAAGATGTGATTAGATTCTGTGATGGCATCCTCTGTAAGCCATACTGAAATAAGCAATTTATGTATAACAGGCATTTTGTCTCTGTGTTGTGACCATAATGTCCCAGCGGTATAAATCACACTCTGAAAGTATTCCAAATTAAAAGAAATGAATTGTTTGTTCCAAATCTGTTAACAAACTAAGTGAAACTAAATGAAATAACTGCCTAACAGGATCTGTGGAAGATGTTTCTGTGGAGAGAGTTCTTCATTTTTCCAGTTATAAAACAGTTACAAAACATTCCTGTATCCATTCTTTTAAGCTTTATGTTTCTATTGGCCATTATTATATGTTCACTATTTTTATGAAACGTTATCAAGACTTTAAGGCATTTAATGAAAATGCCTGGTTTGTGTTTGTGGTTCCTTTACATGAAATACAATTGGACAAGTTAAAAAAAAATCATGGAGTCACCATAACTTGATAGGCAACTTGAAAGCACATATACACAAGGCCTAAAGACCCCAAAGGCAACTGATCTCACCTGATCTTGGGAGCTAGGTAGAGTCAGCCATGGTTAGTGCTTGGATGAGAAACCTCAAATGAATACCAAGTGCTGTAGGTTATATTTCACAGGAAGACAATGACAAACCATTAAGAATTGTATGACATTTGGCTCATCCCAGAACATTTTTGGTTAGTTTCAGGTGTAATCGGAGACAAAATGATCCAGCTTCTGGAGTTTGTTCATTTTAACCTTATATTTTCCATAATGAAATAGATCCATTTCCTGACTATCTGTTTCTGTTGTCTCACTTTCAGCTCCTGAGACAGCCCTTCCCATGATGAGATTTTCAGAGACATTTGTAATGGGGAAGGCACCTTTTCCCACTGCAGCTGTAGTAGCAAGCCTGGATGTGACAAGTGACCAGGGGAAAGAAGGAACATCTAGAGGAAAGGAAGGGGAGAATGAGAGAGAGAGAAAGCAAGAGGAAGAGAGAGATTGAAAGATGGAATGTGGAGATCATAGAAAACGCACCCACAAAAAAACCAAACACAACCCTCTAAGAAGAAGGAGGAGGGGAGTGAAAAAACAAATATCAGTGTAGATTTGAAGTCCTAGAAAAAACGCCAGTTTGTAGCAAAAAACCTGAGATAGCTCAAAAAATCTTTGGAGGAAGGAGGAAGGGCATGCAGGTACAATTTAAAACAACTGAAACCAAAAGTCTTGGAAAGTCCTGATACTATCAAGCCAGTGCATTAGTAAAAACTGAATGCAAGGGAAAGTCATACAGTATAATTCAGTCAGTTCTTATTCACCACTTCATGCTTAAATAAATGTTTCATTAAAGGACATTTTAATTCCATTTAAGTGAGATTTAAGATCCAGTGCCAGTGCTCTGAGGGAAGAAAAAATTAATTTCATTCATGCTACAAATAAGGGTTCCATTTTTAGGGATAATTTTTCAAGATCAGGAAAATATCTCAAAGAAAGGAAATGAAAGCCGCAACATTCATTAGTAACTTTGCATTTCTTCCAGTGACAGCTGATGTTTCCAGGTTTTTGTCTAAACTTTAAATGAACTATCCAAGGTGGTGAACTCTATGATCAAAACAGGTTCAGCAGTTTGGATAGCTTTTTAAAAGTAGGGACTAAAACTCAAAGGGGATTCACAACCCCACTGACATGGGGCCCACTAGCATGCACTGCTGTCATTTTAGTGCTGCTCCCTCAACAATTTATGTACAACATTTTTCCTACGTACATCTAAATTTAACATTGGCTGATAAATGAGACTTTCTTTATTCTGGGTTCCCTTTCAAAACATCAAAGGTGAATATCCCATTTATTATTGGTTTATTTTTTTATACCGTTGATAACTATTTTTTTTCTGCAATTAGGAGAAAGAAGATGGAAGCGCTGGTTTCCTTTTGATGAAAGCAGAGGATAAAAAAATTCTGTAAATCTGTTTTATAGATTAACAGGACAGGTTGGGATATCTGGGGAAAAGAATCTTTATACATTATGGTCCTTTAGAGACCCCTGCTGGAACACAAAACCACTTCAACCAAAAACATTGACCTATTAACTCTTTGTCTATCTATCCATCTATCCATCTATCTTCATTCACTACCTTACTACTTAAACCATCTCCTTCTCATTGTTCAGGACTGGCAGCAATCACTTAAAAAAAAACCAGTGTTAAAATGTTCAATAATTCACATTTAACTTGATACAAATCAGATTAAAATTACAGGCCACACTCTTTAAAAAGCTTAACAGACAGGCAAATGTATAAGATTTAAAATTAACCAGGAAAAACATTCTAAATCTCTGAGAACCAACACTGACAGACTAACATTATTACTACTAGAAATTACTACTAAGATGATCACTGTCTCATCAAACACAAGACTTGTTTTGTTTAAAGCAAGTTTTCATGTTAAAAAAAATGATCACGTTTCCTCTAAAAATTTCAAGACATCCAGCAGAAACAGGTTTGTCAACTAACATATCTGGAAGAAACAAGAATGTTTTCCTGTGCTGTATGTTAGCTAGAAAGTATCACAGCTCTTGGACGAACAAAAGTATATCAACACCCATTATTTCTGATTATTTAAACATTTTTGTTTAAAAAAAAGGCAGATATATTTTGACCTCCTATTCACTGAACCTTTTTTTTCCCTTTCTGGAGTGAGTTTATGATTTGAAAGAGGATATACATCATAGTGGGAGTATCAGAATTATCTGATCTAGCCTGGATTTAAAAGGGTTTGCACACTGCAGTGACAGCTGAAAGTAATGAGAATCTTGAGAGGGGGCAGACAGCAAGGAAAAAAGTCTGATGCTTAAGCCTATAAAATTTACAGGCAGAAATTTATCTCATGCATCAGCATAAGGCTCTCAAAGCTTTCATGACTTTACAAGCAGAATCCAGTAATCCATCCTCCTACAGAAAGGTTCTAAGTTGGACAATCTCAGCACTATCTGACAATGGGTTACTGTGACACATTTTTCTTTAAATATTAAGATGGATTAACTGAAAATATATTATCTACCTGGTTGTTGTTGGTTTTTTTGGTTGTTGTTTTTTTTTACTTACTACACTTCTTTATATATGGTCTTATTCCAATTGGATGTTTTATAAATTCCTTACTAGGAGAATTACATACCGTTCTAATTATTATTTGTTATACTTTTGTTCACTATTTGAGGACATAGCTATTTGACATTTCCAATTTATTTTTTCATCAGGTATACGTATTTTCAGTTACCAGTATATTTTGCCTGGCTTCATTAGGTTTTTTACCTGCTCGATGTATCTTACCTTTTAATTATAGGATATATCATTGATATATTGTATGTTGCATTCTTCATGCATTAGTTAGTTTTGGCAGTTCATACGCCTCATTTTCAGGACAGCTTATTCAGGTAAGAGACCTTCCTGTGTGTTGTTTGGTTCCCTCCTGTAGAATCCTAGACTTTGTGGTTTGCTGCAGTACTTGAGTTCTCTAACAGAGAATTCTAAATGCCCCTCCCTGAATGGCAAATCCCAGGATTCCACAGGATGCAGTAGCCCTATCCTAGTTCCAATCTGTCAACCCTATCAATACTCTAGTTCGCCCATTTTCAACATGTGGTCAATGAGCTTAAAACACCCTAATTCTGCCCTCTTCTATCTCTAGCTCATTTGCTCTTCTTTTGTAGGAAGCAGTGAGTTTGGACAAGAGTACTTCCCCTTTGTTATCACTGTTTCTAGCCCGAGCTTGTGGGATATTAAGATATCATTTGATATCAATAATTTGGCCTTCTGTATCCATTCCTCTCCACGTGCTTGCAAGGCCCCCGGAAAAGCATGTCGGCCGCACACAGGCGCGACCGACAATAGCCGAACCATTCAAACCCCGATCTAGGCAGGTCAGTCATTGCCGAATGCAGCTTCAGGAGACCACATTATGTATGCACACTACTTACAAAAGACCCCTGCCCCACGCAGGCAGCTTGGTGAGCGGACTATACAACTCTCAAGCACTCCGCATTTGCATACTGGCTACTCTATTGACAATCTGGCTATAACTCAATCATCTAAAGTACTGACCTTTCAGCGGCTTTGTCTCCAGCCCAAAACTCATTGTTTTCCCCAAGTACAGACTAGCCTGCGGCCACAATTTTCCCTATAAGAACCCCTGACTTTGAGCGCTTCCTCGGATCGCTCGTGACTTGCCTCCCAACTTGCTGCCGCTCCGTTTGACGAGCGTCCCCTCAGCCCCACGTGCTGAGAATCCACGCTCCCCAGCTTCTTTGCTTTTTCCCGGGCTTCAGGACAGTATTTGGTATTTCCCATACCAAACCTCCTCTCAAAATCCCTCTATCCCACTCCTACCTTTATTTCTATAGTTCCTTGTGTGAGTGTGTTGCATACACGTGTTTGATTGTATTTCAATAAACCAATTATTATTATTTCAGCTTCTGCCTTATCATTGACTCGACCTGACCCTGTAGACATAGGGCTCAAGATCTCGCTACGTTACCCTGCCTCTCTCATTGCAAACTTGTGCTCTGTGCTAATTCCCTCCCCATTGTTGTGAGCACAGAAATCAGGGTAACACCTTCATGTTGGTATTTGGCATGCAATTGGGAATCCTAATCACAGTCACACAGAGAATGGATATTTGTAGAGTCTCCTGTTCAGAGTCAACACTTTCCACATGACAAGAGCAAGTGAAATGAAGATGGGTGGCAGGGCTAGCACACACCCATTTTCACATGTTGATTCAAAACCCTTTGTAAAGTGCCTGAATGAATACAGGACCTACATGGTCTTTGCAGCTATATTCAAACCTGGTGCCCCCAGAGGACTGTAGATTCTGTTTGAGCCACCTATGAATATTGCCTGTAGATAATTTGAGAAATACATCAGGGATCCTTTCATACTACATATCTTAGTGCTGTATGCCACTTGAACACTGCTATTCCCTCCCTGGTGAAGAGTGGGAGAGAGGGGAGGAATGAAGGACTGTGAAGCTTTGTTCTTGTAATCATGTTGGGAGAGGACAGCTGTTGCTGAAAGCTGGGCTTTGGAAGGTGAAGGAAAAGAGGTAGCTTTGTCCTGCTTAACAGAGCTTTATGGTTCCTCATCCTGCTGAAAGATATATTGAGGATTAGAGTTACAAAAGCCACATCTTGGATCAAATTTGGGCCATTTCTGCCCTACACTGTTATAGTGCTATTATTCTACTTTCAACACCCTATGCAATCGTGGGCTTTGCAATTTAGGGAGCAGCCTTTAGAATACTCAGCCAGAGAGCTCTTTGGCCTCAGTAAACTACAAACCCCAGAATTCCACAGGATGTTGAAAGTGGAATAGTAGCACTATAACAGTGTAGTGCAGAAATGGCCTTGCAACTCTAGGTACAAAGCCCCTCCAGACAAGAAAAAAAGTATCTAAAATTCCCAGGTTTTGTTCTAGGAGATCCACACGACATTTTCCTGGGAACTCCCATCAGAAACAAGGACTGGAACTAAGGGAGGAGGGGACAGGAACAAGCTGATTTCCTCCTGCTGCAGCTGAGGAGCCTTTTGGAAATTCCCTCTGTATGTTACATCTGTCTTCACAAACCCTCCACAGAGGCATTTTACAATCCTTCAGGCTCATTGCAGCCAGTAGGAAGTGATCACTCACAAAACTAAAACAGCTTTTTCTTTTCTTTGTCTTTTATGCATCTCTGATGCTTTCTAAAATCCAGCAAATTTCACAAGTTTCAAGGTTTTATATTTCATAGAATCACTGAGTGGTATGAATACAAGGGTGCTGACTGTGTTTAGCAATTATGGCTCATTGTTATATTTAGTACAAGAAATCAGATGCCCATGAAACAGAAAAATCCACCATGACCAACGGTACACACTAACTTAATTGGATTAGGAAACTATCTCCATTGTGGCTTTTGAGCCTATGGATAAAGTCTGGCTTTCTTTTTACTAGATATAAAATTCTTCAGTTTTTTTTAAAAGTGGTATCTATATAAAAATAACACTATTGAGCTTCTGGGAGACCCTATGGAAGCTACCACTGACATAGTACAAAACACTGTGGTTAGAATGGTAACCAAAGAAGCTACGGTACATGTTCAGGAATATTTTGATACATATATAGGATCCATTGCATACTAGCGTCAATACAGTGGGGATGGGTAGATTCTGTGTGGCCACTGGGCCAATTTTAAAATTGGGAAAATATTCAAGGGCTACTTATTGAAGGTCCATGGCTTAAGGGAAAGTGGCAGACCTTAGAAGGCATCTGACCATGGTGGATATACCACATGGTGGACATTTTAATGGAAAAATGATTGACTACTTTTCCATTTGTTATGTTTTATTTTTTGAATTTACATTCCATTCCCTGTAACAAAAAGAAAGGGTGAATATATGTCCAGATATCATGGGTGGTGCCTCAGAATTTGAAAGAGTGTCTTTGATTGCCATCAAAGTTGCACAGCTCAATTTCAAGTCAAAAATGGAAAATTCCAAAGCGAGGGGAAAACATGGGACGATTCTCTAAGGCATTTCAGCTATGATTCCTGAGGCAGGAAGAAAAAATAGAAGACTAAGAACTGCTAGTGTAAGAGTAAAGAGAAGATGGCTAGCATTATGGTACAATTCTTGGATTTTTTTAAAAAGAAAAAGAAAATGAGAGAGAGAGAGAGGGAAAACCAGAAGACTCATGGAAACCTTTTGGTGGACTTAGACTACTCTGACTGTACCTCTAAGAGTTAAAATTCTCCCCCCACTTCCACGCATACACACACATGCACACACACATGTACATACACATTATCAAATAAAATCCCACAAACACTTTGACAAAGAAGTATTTGAAAAGTAGTATTTGAAAAAAAAATCTGATAAATTAGTATTTGAAAAGATTAATTTCAGTATTAACTGATAACATCCCCCATTCTTTTTTAACAAATTAAATCCACCACTCATAAGTCAATTAATTATTATTAAATGTATTTATAAATGAGACAGCCAGCATGGCATAGTGGTTTTAATATTGAACAATGATTATAGAGACCGGAGTCTGAATCCCCACTCAGCTATGGAAAACCACTGGTTAACCTTGGGCAAGGCATACTCTTTCAGTCTCAGAGGAAAGCAAAGGCACACCCTCTCTGAACAAATCTTGCCAAGAAAGAAAATTGTAATAGGTTTGTCTTAAGGTTGTCATAAGTCAAAACTGACTTGATAGCACACAACAAAAACAATATATAAATGATGTTCAAGCATACTTAAATTGGCCAGAATGCTGTTGACTTGTATCTTTGTAAGTAGACTTATAGGCCATTTCCGCACTAGACTGTTAAGTGCTATTATTCCACTTTCAACATCCTGGGGAATCCTGGGGATTGCAGTTTAGGGAGGGGCCTTTGAGGCCTTAGAATTGGACAGTTCTGTAACGTCCATGTCCAGTTACAGGCTGTTCTTATGTTACTATATAAGGGAGCTAGCAAAGTAACTGATGCACATTGGGACTGATGTACCATGGGATCAATACACATCAGTCCTGTAGAGCATCGGGACATCACCTAGGTATTGCCAATGTGCATTGGAACACTCTTGCTGATGTCCTGTTATGCATCTTTGCAATTCACTAATAGGGATTTTTAGCACCTCTGCTAGGTAAGCATAAGTAATGTTACATAGGCCATTTCCACACTAGTCTTGGGGTTTGCAGCTTAGGGAGGGACCCTTGAGGCCCCTCCCTAAACTGTAAACCCCAGGATTCCATAGGATGTTGAAAGTGGAATAATAACACTATAATGATCACATGCAGAAATGATGGTAGACCGTGATATAGGATTCTGGTCATTGATGTTAATATGATAGTAACTATTGAATATGACACTGACTATGATATTGATTATCCTATGTTCTTTAGTGAATTTAGTTCTTTTTCCTATCAGCTATAGTACATTTAGCAATTGACTATCCAAATCCAAACCATATGTCAATATTTTTTTAAAAAAAATGAGACCACGGAAGCGCCAAAAGAGAGAGAAAGAGAGAAAGGACTGAAGTTTGCATGTAGTCTGTGAAACACACTTTGTGCACCACTCTACTTCACAGAGAACTAGTTATTTCAATGTATACTGCACCTTTCTGTGTTTTCACAAAGCAAAAAGAGGCAGAGAAGGACAAGCAGCAACATTCATTGTTCATTTCGTTCATGCAGAAGGCGGTTGTAGGCCACAAAATACAACATAAAAGTTTCCAGCTTTTTAGCCAGAGACAAGCCATAGATAGTCTGGGGACAAAACAACCCACCTCAGCCCTCATAAGAGATCCTTCTCATATCCGACAAATGATCGGTCATTTGCAATTTCAGAAGAAGTGGCCTGGAGGCTAACACAGTGTCTGGAGTGTTTTAGCTTAAGACTGTGTTTTAGCCTGATGGCATCCCCCAGGCCTCTCCAGAAGTATGAGGCTCATTTTCTGTTTTTAAACATTGTTCCTTTTCGCACGCCATTTCCCACACAAAATGGCAACGGGAGCGCCACAAGATCACAAAGACAGTTCTGCATGACATTCTCGCGGCGCTCCTGTAGCGATCCCGCAGCAATCGCAGATTACATCATTTTCGGCTCTTTGCCAAAAATGACCCATGATTGAGCATTTCTCCCACGTCCCTCCCACACTTACTTGGCATGCGGAACCTCAGGAAGTGCGATGGCCGCACTTCCTCCCCCAGTGCTGCCTAGGAAAGTACCCAACTGCGCTGCGGCAGGAAGGGGCAGAGGTATCACGTTTCCTTCCATCCAGCACGGAGCTGGTGAGGAGGGAAGTGCAGGGGATGTGATTCCCTCCTGCAAGAGGCTTTTCATACAATCCCCAAGTGATGGCAGCGAGAAAAAGTAAAGTGCGAAAAGGACCATTAATAGGAAAAGGGCTTCAGAGACTACAAAAGCATCTCTGGTGGCTGTGTTTAGTCCATGATTTGAACAATTCTAGAGGATTAGCTTAGCCCATCTCCAATCTGTTGCAAATTTTCATGCAAAACTTGTGTTTCTGCCCAAAATTTCCCTGAGCATTGTACAAAAATTTCATAATGACTATCATTCACATTTATTCAGCAAATCTGCAGTGGAGTGGAGTAGCAATGCACCAGTTGGCCACATCTTCTGATACTGACACTTCCACTGGCTACACAGCTTCATCAGACACATGTGACAGCAAGAGAATAGACTCGTATGGATACTTCAACCTTCTGCCTCACCAGATTGCAATGAAAGCACAGTGGGAAATCCCAGCTTCCATTTCCCTAAGATTCTTTGAGAAAGGACATAAAATTAATTTCCACGTAGTGTTTTTCTTCTAGTTCCAGAATTTTATTTTAGAATACTGTTGGGATTTTAAAAAAAAAAGCCCTTTTATTGCATTTGTTGCACTTCCTGATTCATATTTGTGCATTATCAGTGGTTATATAGATATCTCATTCATATTCTTCCTTTGAAACTGCTATGGGCTCTTCCAAACTGGTACAAAGTAGCCAGAACTCTCATAACAGATCTCCCCAATTGGTGCCAGGAATCACCGGTTTGTGCTCCCTCCATATCTTCTCACAGAGTCTCATACACTCAACTTTTTTCAGCCCCAGAAAAAGGCAATGGCATGGGAAGGGGCAAATGAAGAAAGCAGTATGACATGATATGCAAGTTGGCCAATCATCATTCAGAAGTCTTCAGTGTTTTCCTATTAGCTTTGAATGTTGTGAGACTTGATATGGCATGCTTTCCATTTAAAGGAACAGTGTTCTTAAAAAAAAACCCTTTAGATAAATTATAAAAAAAAAAAACAACCTCACGCCACATAGCAGGTAGGAGGAAGAAAAATGGCCAAAGAACCCTGTATGAAACACAGGTATTGAACCATACAGGCCCTTGAGATGTTTTTGTTGTGAGATATCCTGGATTTTATGAAAAAGCATACTCTGGGTGGGAACAAAATGTGGCTGCTAGTGCTAGGAATTGTTAAGGACTACAGAAGCATCATCTGCTTATTTTTATTTTTTTTAAAAAAAATCCCTAAGAACTACAGCAACAAATACATCAGTCATCAGCAAAATTTATTCTGTCTGGAAAAGCCCCACATCTGTTTAATAATAACAGCCGTATCTGCTCTCAGTCAAGTTTATTCTGTATCTTATGCTGAATTTGTCAGGACAAACAGCAAGCACTTTAAAGTACCTGTGTTTCAAATGCTACCCCACTTATTCAAAAAGTTCTTTCAACTCAACTGTTGACGTCACCACATACCATAGTTTTTCTTTTTTTAGCCAATTTTTCTTCCTCCAGTTTAACAGCACATGCTAGAAACTGAACTGTTATAAAACCACAAGTAAGATTCAATAAACCCATTCACTATAACAGAACACATGCCAAGGATTACTATGACTACAGTGTAAAATACACAGTTTCTTAAAGCAAGTAACAGATAGTGCACCTGATTTGATACTGCATAGGAATTTCTCCATCAATACATATTTCAGGAAGGGTACCAGGTGCTATTCCCAAGGCCTCATTCACATATACAGGTGATTAACTAACACACAATGGGTCCTCTGTCATCCCACTTTTTCAGCTGCTTTTAAAAATGTCCCAGTTTCCTTCCCCTCTTCCCATTTTACTTCAGTTACTGCAAACTGAGTTCAAAGCACAAAAATAGATTGCACTCAGTTAAGTCAACTGAGGGGAGAGGAGAGAAGGGCGTGGAACCTTGTACTTCATAGCAGGCTCAACCGAAAGCAACCTGCTGCAGCCTCTCCTAGCCTCTGCCTTATTCCACATTAATGACTTTTGCAGTCTTGACCACATCTGTCCCAGTTTTCATCTATGAATTGTTTGAGAAAATGCAACTGATTTTACATAAGTACTGACTTACCATTTAGCAACTGATTTACTAGGTTTATTGTAGATGGGACAAGCAATTGAATTCAGGCCAGAGCACTTGAAAATCAAACCTGATATCCTGTTGAGTGGTTACAAACATGTATGCTAGACTTACACATTTGCAATTGTTCAGTATTCATGTTTACGATCATGCCAGTCTTGGAAATGCCCCCCGCCAAACCTACCAGTTGCTGCACCAGGAGATGGAGATCTGATGATCAGAGTGCTGCAGAAGGATATTTCCAGTACCCTTCTATACTGTCATAGAAACAAGGGGGGGGGGACAATGGGAGCGGTGTGCCCTGAGTGGCACTTTTGGGGGGGCAGTGCCACTCCTTGTCTCCCCCCCATGTGCCATAGCCCCATCCACATGTGCCGTAGCCCCACTCACACTCCTCCATCTCTGCCCCTACCCTGCTCATGCTAAGCTGTACCACTGCCTTCCTACCAGCAATCGGAAGCCCAACAATCAGAAGTAGGATATCACTGCACTGCAGAATGTTGGTGGGAAGAGGCTAGAAATGTCATCCTGCTGCACCCAGACTGTCAGCAGAACAGACTTCCATCATTCAGTGCAGCTGCTGGCTGTTAATGTAGATTTGTGAAGATGGGTCAGGTAATGATACGCAGTTGCACATTCATGACTATGTCTATGATGTAGGATCCCAGACATTTTCAGTTTTTATAACAGAGTTATGAAATAGTTATACTTATGCATTGTGAAAGAGAGAGAAAACAAACTGATAAAAGAAAAGGAAGGGAAAAGAAAAGGAAGGAAAAGAAAAGAAAAGAAAAGAAAAGGCACAGATTTACATTAAAATTACCTATGCTGACTTAAATATATAGGATGGGGTAGATCATTGTCAGGGGCTAGAGGAATGCATCAGCCTCCTAAAGGCCCCTGAAAAAACACATTTCACCCCTGAAATATTTTTTTCAAAAAAAAATGTGGAGCTGGAAGACCCTGAGGGGGGCAAATGTGGTCTTGGGGGCCATTTTTATTCCACCCCTGTGGTCAAACTGAGAAATAATTGCCAGAATCTTAAAACTAATTCAATATATCTCAGGCTGTTAAACTATACAATAAATGAAATACATATTGTGTAGTTTAAAATCCTTTCCTTTAAAGAAGAAAGCAAAACTATTCACTATGATTAGAAGCTAGAGCTGCCCATCACAAAACTACATTTCTTCCTGTCCCTTCTCCCTCTGCCTCCCCTAGCATTTCTTTCTATAAAGGCTTGGAATAAATGTATACATTTTTTGCTGATAACTTTAATCCAAGGTCAAGGTGGAGATTATTGTGTACAAAAATTATGTGCAAAGATTATACAGTTCTGATGGAGGGGTGTGCAGTTGGTATACGACGCATTTTCTACGCCTTTTCCCCAATTTACTTCTAAGTCTTAAAGCAGCAGTAGCAAATGTTCCATGAATGAAGCCTTAATGGTACACTATAAGTTCTATTCAGCTTTCATGCAGACTGAACTCACAATCTGTTCCATAAATTGCCCATCTATCAATGATGACGATTATGTGGTCTGATGGTTTAAATGACTTCAGGGTTGATTGAAATGGTGACCCTTAAGACATTTTTAGTCATCCATGTTATCGGAAAAAGCAAAAGGAAAGCTTTCTAAAGAGCAAAGACATGGCTATAAATGTGTTAAATGAAATTTGGTTTCTTGCACCAACCTTCTGCACTTATTCTAAAATTAGCACAAATGATGTAGTGTGGCATTTCCACTGAAGGCAAATGTGAGGAACTGGGCAAACGCTTCGCTTGCTGCCTTGTAACACATTGCACAAACTGTGTCCCCCCCTAATCTGTGTGTGTATTACATCATGAGTCATTCAAAGGAAAGGGTAGAGTTTCCTGCTCAATTCATTAGAGAAACAAGCTAACATTTGAGAAAGTACAGGACAAAAATGAGAATTGTATTTCTCAGGTAGAGGTCTTTTTCCCATGTGATTTTTCTTTTTCTTTTGCATCATTATAAATTATTTGTGATGACTCATTTAGCTCTTTTTTTAAAAAAAAAGGCTACAGAAACTTTAAGGCAGATGTGGCAGAAATTCTTAAAATACTCAGATCCCAATAGGTATAATAGATTGCAATGTCTAAGGGCAGAAATATTGTATGGCAGTTAAGCATATAGTGGGATTGATCCATATTTGTGATGCTGAGAGAAGATCAGCAAGTGACTATAAGTTATGTCAGTTATGAGATCCTATTATTATGAATTAATTTGTTCAAAGTATTAATTAATCACTTTAATGATCTCTAACTGATGTAATAAACAGTGTGTCTGTGTGTGCGTGTGTGTGTGTGTACATGCATGAATGCACACACATGCACAATTAATGCATGGAACTTTATAGTTCAACTAATAAGCAAAATGTTTTGGCTTTTATGAAAGGCCATAAAATATATTTTGATATATTTTACAAAAAAGACTAAGGCCATTTCTTCATTACACTGTTATAGTGCTGTTATTCCACTTTCAACAGCCTATGGAATCCTGGAGTTTGCAGTTTAGAGAGAGGCATTTAGAATTCTCAACCAGGGAGCTCTTTGGCCTCAGTAAACTATAAATTCCAGAATTCTACAGGATGTTGAAAGTGAAATAATAGCACTATAACACTGTAGTGCAGAAGTGCCCCAAGTTAATTTCTTTTCTCTGCTAGACCCTGTGTGGGTAGATGGATGGGTAGACAGGTGACTGGTTGTTGTGGTGGTTGTACTTTCACAGTATAATTATGCTGCTTGAGAGATCCATTACTGTCTCACATTTTCCCTACAGATTGGGCTCAGCCATTCTAAACCAAGACAATTACTAACGAAATGAACTTCAGCAGGGATAAATGTAAGGTACTGCACTTGGGCAGAGAAAGAGAAATGTGCAAATGTAGGATGTGTAACAAGAGTACCTGTGAAAAAGATCTAAGGGTCTTAGTAGAACACAAGCTAATGCAGGTCACCAGCATGATGAAGCAACCAAAAATGCTGATGTAATTCTAGGCTGTATCAACAGGGGTATAGTGTCCAGGTCAAAGGAAGAATAGTACTAGTTTATTCTGGTTTGGTATGTCCAGTTCTGACACCACATTCCACAAAGGATGACAATAAATAGGATGTGTCCAAAAGAGGATGACCAAAATGTGACAGATTTAGAAACCAATTCTATAAGGACCTGTTGAGAAAATTATGTTTAGACTAAGAGGTAATATGACAACCATTTTAAAGCGTCTGAAGGGATGTCATGTGGAAGATGGATCAAGCTTTTTTTGTAGTGCTCCAGATAAAAAGAACTCATCTAATTGATTTGAATTAACAAGAAGGATATTTCCAACTAAATATTTATTTTTAAACTGAAGTTGGACATCTGCCTCTCAGGATCTCCTTCTTTGAAAATTTATCTGGAACTAATAGGCGCCCAGTATCTGTGCCCAGAGTTCGCCTGCAGATTCCTGCGCATCCAGCTACTTCAATGTGTGTCCCAGAGAAGATCTCATCCTCTTCAGCCACTAACTGGCTGTTCTCCTACAAGTGTTCATGGAAGAAAGATGGGCATAGGAAGGAAGAAAATGAGGAACACCCTGTTGCCACTCCAAGTCATATGTGGCCTGTCAGTGAGCTTTTGGGTGAGTCCGGTCCCTTATCGTTTGATGCTAAGAGAAATGAACAAGCAGATCTAAATGGAAATATCTATGCAAATGTTGTTTTCAGTTTTCTAAGTGCAATATACAGATTGGGGAAGAGATCAGGTGGATAGTGGGGGAGGAAACTACAGTTTATGTTTACCTAGCATAGCCTGCCCTCTTCTGGTGCATTAAATGAATGCATTTAAAGACAAAATGATCTATTTATCTGAATTTAATTCACAGTCACTGCCACACTTATTGCTATTCTCACAAAATGGTACTTCTGCTGGAGGATACTGCATTTTTATATACATACAAACCATCAAACACAGTTTGAAATTCAATATTCTGGTTGAGCCAGAATGTGTTAAAACTGTTATTAATCAAATTATATTGAAATTATTCAAGCATTCCCAGTCCCAGTCTCCTAAAAAGAATAACCTTTTAAAAAAACAACCTGCAACCATGGCAGCTAATTGTTTTCAATATGATTTTTGTACATCAATCATAGTTGACACACAATGTTTTGCAAAGCACCCTCAGAAAAGCATGTAATTACTTTGAAGACATGAAGCACAGGCTTACAGTTGAGTATCTCTTTTTTAAACAAACAAACAAAAAAAATTATTGAAAATTGTTGTATGCATTGCTTGCTAGCCTAGAACTGTGCACTTCTTGTTAATCTTGTATTTCCATGTGTGGTTGTACACTGGACTGAGAAGGCATCTGTGCATTGATTTAATTCATTCCAGGAAATGCTAGCTAGTTCAAGAGTAATACACCATCTACGTGATCAAGCTGTTATTCTGATATCCTGAGTCTGCTCATGAAAGGAACTGGTTTCACTCAATCAGCTTCCTAGTGGAAGTGACAGAACTCTCTTGCCCGGCAAATCCCCACCTACCACACCCAAAGCTGTTCTGGTGTAGCAAATAAAGGAAATGACCAGGACACATGGAAACACCACTCATCAGATTTCTTCTATAGAAAAGCTGGCATTGATATTCACATTAAAATCAGGGAGTTGAACTTGAGATTAGATAAGACTGAGTTATTAGTGGTGAGATGGCCAGGGACCAGGGAGCAGGTGGTTGACCTAGAGCCCTTGTACACTACACAATTACAGCAGTTTGATTCTATTTTAACTGCCGTGGCTATGGTGTCCTGGGGTTTATAGTTTGGTGAGACACTACAGCTAGAAGTACATCTCTCTAAAATGCAAATCCCACCATTCCACAGAAGGGAACCATGGAATCATTGTTTTTTAGCTTTGCAGTATGAAAGGGCCCATATCGTACATGAACTCAAACATTTTCAGTCAGAAATCTAGACATACTTTCTGGCAGACTAGCTATTGGTCCTGGATTGTGAGAAGGTCGTTCTCCCTGTTTCATCTAAGAGTGCATCTATACTACAACTTTATAGCAGGTTTGATATCACTTTAACATTCATCCTTCTATCTTAAGGAATCACAGGATTTGTATTTTGGTAAGATGTTTAGAATTCTACTCTTGCAATTTGGGGCAGGGGAGTAGAGCTCTCTAGCAGAGAAATATTGGATTCAAAGTAGCTCAGCAAACTGCAAATCCCAGGATTTCCTAGAATGGAGCCATGGCAATTTAAAAGATATTAAAATGGCCAGTAGCAGCAAGGGGCTCCCTTGTCATTGGGGTTGTGAGTCTTGCTCAGTTTTTTTGCCCAGACATTACTGGATCTATCCACAGTGGCAAACCCTATTCCCAAAATAGGTTCAACACCTTAGACAATGCCTTTTAGGTTTAAGCCCAAAGCAGGTTCACCTTCCACCTAGACCAGAAGTGGGAATCGTGTGGCCTGCAGACTTCATGCAGCCTTTGCCTCCCTGGACACCTCAGGTTCCTGGAAACCCTGTTTAAAAAATAAAAAAAATATATAAAAGAGGAGGGCCTAAAATGGCTCTTTTGCTGAAAATAAACTCCAGAGACATCGTGGGCCACAAATGTTGGTTCAGAGTTCACTTCTAGCCTAGAATGCTGTGACTAGAAGTGACTTCCTGTTGACTAAACAAAACTAGAACAGAAGGTCTCCCACCTTAATAAACTGTACTGTAAAGCCTACCCAATGTATTAAGAATGTATGCAATGAATATATATAATAAAAACAATATACAATGATGTGAATAATGTATATTCAACACAATCTCAAATTATGTTTGCTAAGGCTGCCTGTAAACTACCACACTTCACACATAACTAATATACTGAAATGCCAACTAGTCCAAACAATTCCAATGGACATAAAGAAAAACAAATTTTATTGAACAGCAGATGTATGTAGATGGCAAAGGAATTCAATTTATTAGTTAGATTCCCTTGATTTCAGCAGGATGATGACAAGCTATTTCATTAGTTTACCTATTATATAAAAAAAATGGATGAAAATGATGTGGTAACTTGTATTTGAAGATGATGCATGCATAAACATAACCTTTGCGATTACACATAGCATTTTAAAAATGAGCTATTATTGAACTGAAATGCACAAGTAAGGGTAATTGAGCAGTCTGGGCTGCCTTATCAGGAATAATGGAGAGTACATTCCCAGATCTGTACTAAAGTTAATTGTTGGGCTGGTATTCTCATAAAGGCAGAAAGCATAAAGAAAAACAGAAAATGGAGACATAAATGCAACTGAAATTAGTGTCGTATGACAAATGAGATAAGAAAAGGGGAGAAGATGAATATGGCTGAGACACTGTTTATTGTCCATTGTCTCCAAACAGAAACTGGAAATTTACTGTAGTTTCATTAATTTGTTTCACATTATTTTTTTATTTTCTTTCACACAACAGAATAAATATATTAACAACTTGAAGCTGACTGCATGCTGTTTTCTAATGGAGTCCTGAGGTGGTTTAGAGCATGAGTACAAACTGAGCTGCTTTCAACCATTGCTGAACTAGTGGCGCCCAGCTGCCCTACCAAGCATAACCAATAGTAAGGAATTCTGGGAACTGCAGTCTAATGGTATCTAGAGAGCCACAACAAATGTTGTTTAAAGTTTTTTTCCCCTTGTTGTTTTGGAATTTTGGAATGAAAAAGAATCTCATTACAGAAGATTATATATAGATAGCTATTCTTTTCTCACCGTGAATAAATTGATTTGTTTTCCTTCTCTTGATTCTAGTTGGCTTTCTCACCCTCACCACTTACACCCCTTGCAGAAAACTGCAAGCACAATGGTTATGTATATTTCTTGTCTTCAGCATTTTAAGTGGTTATATGTGGTGGTTTCTTTGCCCAAGTCTGTTGCTCTGCAAGCATTTCACACATAACAATTGCATAGGGAACAGTTTTGAAGCAAACACCATAGCCCTTTTCGCACGGTATTTGCCATGGGAAAGGACGCCTGGAGGGTCGCGCAATTGTGAGGAGCGATCTGCACAATGCACTCACAATCACACGATGCTCCAGGGTAGGGCAAGCGCCACTCGTGCACTTTTTCATTTTCGTCTTTCAGCCAAAAATGGTGCACGATCATACATTGCTCCAGGGGCCCGCATGCACTTGCCGTGCATGTGGAGCCTGCAGAGTCGCGGCGGTCGCACTTCCTGCCCCAGCACAGCCTGGGAAACTCCCAGGCTGCGCTGCGGAAGAAAGAGGCAGGGCTCTCGCGCTGCCTGCCAGGGAGCAGGCAGCTCATACGGAGCTGAAGTGGCGGGGATGCGAGACCCTCTTGCTGGAAAAAAGGTAAGCTGCAGAAAGGGCCCATGAAAAGAAAGGCTATGGCTGTACGTGCATGCTTGCATACTTGTGTATGTGTATATATACACATTTTATATTATTATTATTACTACTACTACTACTACTACTACTACTACTACAAGTATTTGTACATAGTTCTTCTTAAGTGATTCTTGGAGCTTCTTAGAAAAACAAGGTGACTTCTGACCACCTCTGTTCCAAGTAGTGTTGCCAATTGTTCTTACCAGCTTCTGTACAATGAATTTAATAGCAACTTGCTGTGCAGATGTTAACAGATTGACATGTATCCTCATGCTATGAAAAAATCCAACTATCCAGCCTTATCTAATGATAGCCATTAGATGGAGTGAAGCAACTACCTCAGAGTTTGAGATGCTGTAAGAGGTCAACAAGTTGTTAGTGATCTACTTCGTAGTTATAAGATTTTTACTCCCATGGATAGAGCAGGTTATTAATGATACTTTCTTCTTGATGTACCAAAATAGCTTGCCTGGCTTTTGTAACTCTACAGCTTGGCTTGAATGGATGGGAGCATCATCATACCCTCCAACTGTCCTGATCTAGCAGGGACAATCCCAATTACTGTATATATGTATAAGTCTAAAAATTTTAGTCAAAAAATTGAGCCCCAAAAAACTGGATCCACTTATCCACATGTCAATGTACAACTACAAAGTACAAGTACTATACCTTAACTCTTATCAAAAAAAAAAAAAAAGGAGGGGGAATCATTCCCTTCTCTGGGTAGAGTAGCAAAGGGTGAGAACTTAGTCCATCCAAGGAGAACCTAATAAAAGTACCAACCTTCTACTCTCTCTGCTATAGCATTGCTTCTGGCCTTTACAGATACCCGGGTGGGGAAATAATGCTTCCCCTCAATGGAGTACAGAGAATGAGGGCACAATATATTTATTTGACAAGCTAATAGAATTTTTTTCCCTCCTGGTGGTCACATAAAAACAAAGAACCATCACTCAGCAAGTGCCCTGAATTTATTTAGCGACGAGAAGTGTGAGGTAGTCTATGGGAAATGCTCTCAGTGGCCTGGGATTCTAAAATATGAGGAGCACATGTTGCATAGAGTGCATTTTCTCATTTGAAAAAATGCTGCACCCTAACAGATAGATCACGCTGGCAGTGATACTGGAAGTTATCCAAGAGTTATATAATTTATTAGACCTCCCCCAACCTTAGCAGCCTAGAAGTTTGATTCAGTCTTAAGGCTATGCTCCTACAGTTTCACTGGAACAACTCACCTCTTATACACAACACACACACCCTACAGGACAGTGGCTTACCTCATACCCATAAAGCTTCTCCGTGTCATTCTGAATGGCAAGGAATGAAATTGCTCAGTATGCAGCTTCCTTGTAAAAACAAAACGGCTACTACTTTATGATATTGGGACCATAAAAGACACAAACTACTTTGAGAAATAGGATGCCAGTGACAAAATGTTGTTCGTGCAGCTGAACATTGAGACAATAAATTATTGTTACATTTAATTCTTTTAGAGTTACGTAGGTTGGAGGGATGACAGGCTGCATCAGTTTCAGAACTGAAGAACAAATTTTGTTTTCCCTTAGAAATGTGTTCTCCTTTTGCGGATTGAACAGAAAATAGGAAATATCCTTTCTGAGTGGAACCAGAAATTCCCATTCTCCCTCACTATTGGCTCTGCTTGCTAGCTGGGCCTGAGGTAAAGTCGGCAACATCAGAGGGCCACAGTGTTCTCCATTCCTACCCTAAAACAGTAGGGTCCCATTTTGGACTCCCCCAGGCAAGAACAGCTTGGCGAATACCTTTTTATTCAGATAGGCTTTTTGTAATTCACTCACTAGCTGCTGAGGATGGGTTTTTTAACAGGGGATGTTTTCTCCCTTTGTTTTAATTTGGGACTTGTTTTAACATGATGATTGCTTAACTGTATATTAATATCATAATTTACTGCGGTGTGTTTTCAACTATCTATGTTTTCTAAATTACATCATGAGCTGCACATTCTGGTTCCAACATTGAGAGCAAGGTGGGATATTTAACACATGCATGCACGCAAGCAAGCATGCACACATACATACAGAGGACTGTCTTGAGCAAGAGGAAGAAATTGCAGGAATAGGACAGATGGAGGAAAAGATGGCTTTTTGCTTCTCCTGCTCTGCTCTTCTCTTGCTGTGATACTGTATATATTGTGACAAGCTTGATAGCAGAAAAGGTAATGTTTGGTAGAGTGGAATGCAGTAGGAAAAGTGGAAGACCATACTATAGGTGGGTTGATTCAGTCAAAGAAGCCATGGACTTAAGTTTGCAAGATCTGAGCTGGACACTTGATGATCGTAGAGTCACTATAAGTCAGAGTTTATTTAATGGCAAATCAGGAAACAGAGAAGGAGGAAGGCAGCTGAAGGACAGTTTCTGAGAAAATAAAAGAGGAAATATTCTTTTTTATTTTCCTTCCTCCCAAAATTGTGGCATCCTGATAGTGACATATGCAAGTGTAAATCCACCTTATGCTTCCATATGATTTCCAGGGAGTTGCAGAGATTGGTATTCTTCACACCCTCTGAAAGTTGCAAGACCACCACCACCACCCCCTACTCCCAGTTTTATGGTGATAGCCTTCCCATGGCCATTGCATTGCTGATGAAGAGTGGAAGGGGGGATTAGAAAAACATTTAGCTATGTCTCTGTGGCCAGATGCAAACCAATGACATCATCCATTGAGACCTCCAGAGGACTCCTGCAGAACTCAGTGGAATATGTCATCAGTCTTCCTCTGGCTGTTTCTCTGGTCTCCTCCATTTTTCAGCAGCAATAGAATGAACACGGGGGAAGCAATCTGAGTGCAATGATGAGTCCTGGGGCTGGTGATAGAGGAGCCATAGTAGAGTTCACTATGTCCAACCATGTAGGGTTTGGCCATAGTGGGGAGGGGGAGAATATTTGTAACTTCTCTGGCTTTGTCTCCCTATCCCCACATGCTCATACCACAAGACATTAGCTGTCAAATGGAATAATTCTCTCTCACTTGCTGCCTTCCATTTTCTTTCTTTTTCTTAACTGATACCCTAATATCCTATGCTTCAGTTTCAATGCACCAGAGATATTTGATAGAATCAGACAAGTTCCCTGACTTTGTATTGCCACTATGTAATACTCCATATGTTAGATTGTAGTTTTTATCAGCCAGCATAGCCAGTGGTGAGGGAATATGAGAGTTACAGCCCAACAGCATTCATGAGGACACAAGCCGCCCATATTAACCCCCCTCTTTCTTCTCATGCTTATTCTTCCCACTGTCTCAGCTCAATTGCCATCAACATTTTCTGAGTCCCGGAACATCACTCATGCTTTTGGGACTATCTGTGAATGAAAGAACTGCAATGTCCTCCATTTTTGGCTTTTAGTTTGGGTTTGGGTTTGCAAAACATTATTGTTGTTTGTAGTGATGTTGTAGTGATGTTAGTTTCACAAGAGTTCAGAGAAGTGCTTCAGAACCAGTGACACATCTTCAATGTGTGGTATACAGAAGTATTCTGACTGGTGCAAAAGGATTCATAACTAAGAATTCACTCTCTCTCAGTCCTGACGTCCTCGCCTTTTCCCTTTAACATACAAAAATGTATATTTTTGTGTACCTATGCAATTTTCCAAGTACGTACAAACCATACTTTTATTTTGCTCATGCCCATTTTGATTTTATCTAACAGGAATCCAACCCCTGCCCTTAAAGTTTTCTATTAGAAGGAAATATAAGGTACTGTGCAAATTTTGTCTTACAGTTTTCTGTATCTACATATTTATGCATATTTTTGCTTGTGAGTGTAATACAAAATACAGACTTGTTTACAGTACTGCTGAAGTCTTATGGCCATGCTCATCCATAATGGCTTTTGCACAGGTGTATTTTGAATTTAGTTAGTATCTTGTCTAATTTATTTTGTCATGATGTACTATTTTGTCTGATATGTATTTTCAGTACCAGCCTTTGGGGAAGGCTATAAGAAAAAAGAGAGCCAGCGTTGTGTAGCATTGGACTACCTCCCTAGAGACCAAGGTTCAGTTCCCCGCTCACCGGTTGATCTTGGGCTCATCACACACAGTCAGCCCCAGAAAATCCCAAGATAGTTTCACCTTAGGGGCTCCATAAGTCAGAAATGACTTGAAGGCACACAACAATAAACAACAATAATGAATTCACTCATCTTCTGGATCTGGATGCCAAAAAACAAACATCCTAAATTGATAGTGTATTCACAAGTAAATAGATTCAAGAACTTTAAATTAATAATGGCATATGCAGTGAACATCACGGATGAAAAATCCAAATGTGGCTGTCCAAAATTTAAAACTGTACCAAATAAAATTGTCTGTTTTTTCCATTCTCATTTTGACATCATGACCTTTGCTACTGTAAAAACCAAAGAACATCTCAACACTTTTCCAAATGTTTTGGATTATGTTGCTTCTAGCTTACCTTGGAGCAAAATGGAAACTGAAATATTTATGGGCTGAAGTACTGGGGTTTTGTTTTTTTTCATTTTTGGAACCACAATTCATGTAATTCAAGCTATATCTGACATCTTAAATAAACTCAGTTGTCTACAATAGCATAACAGATACCCACCCGTTGCTCAGGCATGACATAATATAGCTGTCACGATAAGTTTATAACTGAAATGAGATCCTCCAAGGCTCTTTGCTTTCTGAAGTATAATTTCTCAATCAGGACTGAAAACAGGAATTATATATGGCACTGTCTCTGACACTGTAATCCTCAAAGCAGTTAAACTGTAATCCTCAAGCCACTTTGGTTTAGGGTAGACCTCTCAACTTATTTGCAGTGATTTTTATTCAAAACTAGTCTGACTATATCCATGCACAAAGATCAAAAATACTGCGCAAGTAAATGGTGTGATCAGTCATCTGCATCATCAGTAGCAGAGCTATGAGAATACCACTTGGGTTTTGGATTACAGTGCCCAGAATCCCTTAGCTAGTATGGCTGTTGGGCTGAGGATTTTTAGAATAGTAGATTCACTGTTCAGCTACAGTAAAATAAAGCAAGTAAATACATAACCACAGAAATATATCTGCATGGAATCCCTTTTAACTACATGATGCTACTAACATAAGAATCAGACTAATTGTCTATCCAGTCCAATATCTTGCTTACTACAGTGGTGAATCAGATATCTTTGGAGTACCTACAAAAAGGATGTGAGAATAATAATTCTCTCCAACTGTTCCTTCCTAGCAATTTGGACTTAGCATTATGCTGCCTAGAAAATTGGAGGAAGCATATATCAATTAACCTATGACAGTACTTGGAGCCAGGGTGGTACAGTAGTTAGAGTGTTGGGCTATGAGTCCAGGGGACCAGGGTTCAGATCCCTGCTCAGCTATGAAAACCCATTAGATGACCTTGAGCAAGTCATATTCATTCAGCCTGAGAGAAAGGTGATCACAATCCCCTCTGAACAAAACTTGCCATAAAAACCCTAGGAGGGGTCACCATTAGTTGGTAATGGACTGCATGCAGACAAATTTAAACTTAATCCAGACAAGACAAAAATATTTCTGGACTGTCAAAAGGCAGATCAGGGAATAGAGATTAGGCATGTTACACTCTTCCTTAAATCTCAGGTTGACAGGTTGGGCGTACTCCTGGACTCAGAGCTGAGCCTGGATGCCCAGGTTTGGTGGTGACCAAAAAAAGTGCATTTGCACAGCTAAAACTGCTGTGCCATCTGTGCCCATTCCTTGGGACATCAGATCTGGTTATAGCAACACATGCCTTGATTATATCCCGTTTGGATTGCTTTAATACATTCTATGTGGGACTGCCTTTGGAAATCGTTCAGAATTGTTTAGTGGGTACAAATGCTTCAGCCAGGCTGTTGAGTGGGACAGGTTATAGAGATCATATAAGCCTCTTGTTGAAATGGCTCCACTGGCTGTGGATCTGTTTCTGGACACAATTCAAAATGCTGGTTAAGATTTTTAAAGCCCTACATGGTTTGTACCAAGACTATTTGAAAAACTGTATTTCCCTCTGTGTGCCTGCCCAAGCTCTAAGATCTGCAGGGGAAAGGTGTCCTTTCAGTCCCACCAGCATCCCAGGCACATCTGATGAGGACACAAGAGTGGCTTCTTAGTGGCTGTTCCCAAGTTATAGAACTGTCTTCCCAGAGAGGTCCAATTGGCCCTACTGTCTTTAATATGTCATGGCAGATGGGCATTTAATGGGCGATGTTATTTCTATTTTATTATGTATCTATTTTAATTCTATTTTTATTATAACTTTGTTCTGTTATTCTGTAGGAAAACTGATTATTGAGATTCAGTAAGACTGCATTAGGAAAGATAGAAGTTCTGAGAACAAGTGTTATTTATTACCAGTAGTCCAACTGGTGAGATCTCCTTGAAGAATCACCTCTTTCCCTTAAGGCATTTGATGACCTGAGTTGGAACTGAAAACTTATAGAATCATGGAATTATAGAATCATATTGCTGGAAGAGACCACAAAGGCCATCCAATCCAACCCCCTGCCGTAAAGAAGCACACAACTGAAGCATTCCTGACAGATGGCGGCCCAGGCTCCATTTAAAAATCTCCACAGAAGGAATCCCCACCACACTCTGAGTCAGCATATTTCCACTCTTGAACTGCTGTTATTATCAGGAAGTTCTTAATGTTTATATGAAATCTGTTTTCCTGAAGTTTGAGGCAACTGCTCCTTGTCTGAGCACCTGGAACAACATATGACAACCCTTCAAATATTTAAACATAGCTATCATGTCACCTCTTAACCATATCTTTTCCACACCAAGCACAACCAGCTCCCTAAGCCATTCCTCATAGGGCATGGTTTCCAAGACTTTCACCATTTTGGTTGTCCTTCTCTGAACATTTTCCAGCTTGTTAATATACTTAAAAATTGTGGTGCCCAGAACTGAACACAGTTTGCCAGGTGAGATCTGACCAAAGCGGAATAGAATTAGTGGCCACATCACACTGTTGACTCATGTTCAACTTGTGATCTACTAAGACAGCCCTTGCCCTGAATCTTCCAAGGTCCCCTGCACATTCTCTGAGGACTGACAATGAGGATGAGGCACTGTTCCTGTCCTTCATCCTCATTGATAAGGGAAAGAGCTTCAAATTGATTTTGTAGCTCCAAACTAATGGAAAGATTCCTGGATCTTCTATTTCTATGTGTCATATTCCTCCAAATGTCTGTCTCCTGTGTTTGGGAACTGAGCTCCTTCTCAAAGAGATCTGCCGTGTGTTACTCCTCCAGTACAGTCTGTTCTGCTGTGTCCAGGAAAACCTCATGCTCCCTAATATGCTGCAGAGTGGATACACAGGCCTCAAGTTGTTGGACCTTTTCCTCTAACAGGCAACCACTTTAAATTTGCTACTGCACATGCTTCAGCAAGAACACAAACATACCACAGCTGTTGCAGATGACCACAGCAGCTCTCTCAACATCCATGTTCAGTAGTCCTAAGTAGGCACTGAAGCAAACTTCCATCTCATGGTCTCATATTGTTCCCCTGCTTCCAGAATTACCTACCTAAGACTTTTTGGGTAGATTAAGAGCTGCTGCTGCCATCAGTCTTTACTCCTGCTATATGCGTGTTTCCCTGCTGCCTGGATGTTCAGGCTTTCCTTATGCCTCTGTCCTGAGCAAAACTGAGTAAGTGCTGCCTCATAAAGAGTCCTGGCAGACGCTTGGGCCCCATTCATACTACACAGTTCTAGCAATATAATTCCGCTTTAACTGCCAGGATTCCATTCTGTGGAATCTGGGGCTGGCATTTTTGGGGAGAAGTGTTTAGAATTCTCAGGCAGAAGGCTTTTCTAGTGCCTCACTGAACCACAAGCCCCGGGATTCCATAGGATGGAACCATGGCAGTTAAAATGGAATAAAAGCACTTTACCTCCAGGTGCTGTTAGGTGCTGCCCACAGGTCACATTGAGCTCTGAAGCCATTTTTGCAACCCCTAGCAATCTAAAAGTATTTTTACAAATTTTTTTAAAAAAAGAAACGGCTTCAAAATCCCCTCTAGGGGTCATGGGGCATTTTCACCATAGTTTCTTCCATTCTTATACAGACCAACCAGTTACCTATGGGAAGCCTATAAGTAGAACACGAATGTAAAAGCATCTTCCCTCTCTTTTTGCCTAGTAACTGGTCTACAGAATATACATGTAGGTACAGAATCGATTCATGCTTTCATGTAGGCAAACAAAATAACTTACATGCTTGCACATGTTTTTCAGTGCAAGAGACTTGGAGGGGGCAGCGTTGGCAACAAATATCCAACTAGAAATGCATCCTAGTTCAGTACAAATTCCTGCATTTTAACATACACTGAAAATTGAATAACAGGAGAAAGGAATCATGATATCCCAGAAAATTAATTTGAAATTTGTATCAGTATGAAGAGCAAGAGGGATTTGGTACAAGGATTTTAAAATAATCTGCATCAGCAGTGTCACTTTTAATATATAAATAAAAATCATACTGGCCTTAATTTTTTTTTTTTTTTTAGAGTGGATTACAATCAGACTAGGGAAACTTCTTATAGAAGAAACATGTCAGGAGTACAGTGAAATGAAGCATAGTGTCATCAACCAAATACTTCTTTAAGATGTATGTCTGCAGTGGGCTGTGATTGACCAATGTGTGGAACATTGTAACCAGCTCAGTTACAAGAATTGTACACTTTGGTATGTTAGACCACAGTACCATATGTTCCCACTTCAAAACTTGTAAATACCAAGGGTAGAACTTTCATGTGGGACCGAGCCAGCAGATTTGTAAGTCTACAAGCTATGCAAAGGTAAGTAATTCAGACTCCAATGGAATCACATCAGTGAGATTTTTCACCCAAACGAAAAACAAACAAAATTGAAACAAATTAATGGACATGTACCTTAGTTTCCAAAGGATCTCAAGATATTTGGGAGTCTACAAATGAACATGGGGGCAGCATGTTCAGTCTTATTGAAGTAGTGAAAGAGACTGAAAGCTCATTTGAAATATAAATGCTGATGCTGCCAAAAAGTATATCCAAGAAGACATAGCTTCATTTTTAGTGGTAAATTACTTTTAAGTGAAAACTGTTTTACTACCGATGTTCCAGTGTGTTAGCTTTGTATCAGTACCACAGTTAAGCTCAGTTCCTGAACTACTCTGGTGGCCAGATGGAAGCAATGAATGTCTATAACCAGCTCATAGATCAGGCTCAACAGTCAGATTCAGCAGTGTTTCAAATATAGCTTTTCTCCCTGACAGATTTTATTGGCACTTCATGAAAATGCTGCAACCCCAAAAAAATTCTCTAAACAAGACTTACTAATTCTCTTCAAATTTTGCTTTTATCTAAACTCATGGCAATCTTGCTCCTTCTGTTGTATCCAACTATCTGCTTTCCCTGGTAGAATGGACACCAGTGGTGAATTGTATTCTCTTTTCAGTTTCTGACATGCTTTCAAATATGTTATGGAATATTTAGCCCCAAGGTTCTCATAGCAAGGTACTGTTATCCTCCAAACACTAGCAATGAAACCATTGGGTACAAGTCTTGGAGGAGAAGTAAGGACAACTGTGTATTCTTGCACTGCACTAGATTGCCTTTGCAGTCCCTTAAGGCTCTATGGTTCTACGACATTTGAGGAAATTCAGCCTGACATATGGGAGAGCATCTGGTCCACATGATTTTTTTTCCTTTTGTATAAGATGTAATTCAGCAGAAGGGCTTCTCAAACCCTGGCCCATTGAATACTAGCTGCCAACTGTTCCTGACATTTGAAGTGGACTGGTAAAACTTTCAAATCCTGGCCAGACTCTTTCTTAAGGGCCAAACCAGATGTGATATTAAATGTGTCTTTCCATTGTACATGCAGGGCAGATAATATCCACTGTGGATGAGGATGGACTGATGATAGCCATGGAGAGCATATTTCAACCCTTTCTTCCTCTGCAAAGGAATTCCTTTTCTGAAACTGTCTTTTTTTTTTCTTTTGAACACCTTGGTGCTAATGTGTTTGACGTGATACTGACACATCTTGATTTTGCAGTGCTTCCCTCTGTTAATTCATTAATTAGGTAACATTTGATTACATTTCTCCTAATTAGTTATAATAAGATTGTAATGCTAAATAGCTAAGCATTCTTAGTATTCTGATTAATATGCTTTGTTTAGTCAGTCCTGATTAATATTTTTGCTATAATGTTATTTATAATGTTCCCAGAAACATTTGGCCAAGAACTTACATCAGCCAGGGGAGTATCATGATCCACCCATGGAATTCCATGTCTTCATCCTGGCAGTTGTCAAGCCATAAGAGGGGCTGCTGTTACTATTGCTTACTGGATGACAGTGGAGAGAACAAGGAGGCAATTTGGATGATGGAGAAGCAGCTGGTCTCAGCTTGTAAGGGGAAGAAACACTCACAAATGGAGGACACTCTTCTTTTCCTTCCCTTTGGAGCCCAGATCAGTATCATCTTCATTTTCTGAATTGCTTTCTCCTTCTCTTCATAAGCTGAAGCAGGAATGACACCTCCCAGGGCTTGAAAACTGCCAGTTGGAAGGTTTTGGAAAGAGTCCTAAGACGTAGGCCATTTCCACACCAGGCTTCTGTAATGGTGCAGAGCAACCTCTCACAGAGGTCTTCTACACCGTAGAGTGGACTGGCGTGGACTACTTTTTGTAGTTCCACACCAGAATCCACTCAGAATGGCCGGAACTAGCCACGCTGCGTGTTTTTTAAAAACCTCTTTTTCGAGGTTTTTAAAAAGCACGGAGCGCGCAGTCCCGTGCCACTCCATCGCCTGGCTCCGACGCGGATTTGCAGGCACGCGCAAGTGCGTGCCTGCAGATCTGCCGGGGGTGGGCTTACAGCTGGCCAGCTTCTCCGGTTGGTGGAAAGCCTCCACCAACCGGAAGCCGCCATTTGGGACACCAGAGGACTTCGGAGCAGCGAGCTCGCGCTGCTCCGCATCCTGACGGACTTACCCGGCTGCCAGTAAGCTCCGTTTTTGGGCGTTTTTGCCCGTCCCCCCCTCCACATGTGGAAAGGGCCGTAGAGAATAGCCTCCTGTGACCTGTCCAAAAGAGATATCTGTGTGCACCAGCCACACTTACACGTGCTTGTGTTATTAACAAGACATATTATGTATATTACGTATATTATGCTTAATCATGGTTAAATGGTTAAATCAAGCAAGTCATTAATGGCCTACGCTTCATGTTTCTTGTTTCATTCTATCTTTTGTATGTACGTTTGTCCTTCATAAATTATCACTAATAGTCTTTATTTTACTATTGTTTAACCCTGACCTGTGGCTTATATTTTATGGCCACATTCTATTTTTCTATAATATCATCCATAGTGAACTTCTGTTGCATTTTTAGTGGAATTCCTAAGCCCTATTTTATTGTAGTGGTTTTATGCAACCCTGTTCTCTCAGGATCATCAAATTTGTGAAGTGTTGTTACATTCTTAAGCAAATTCCACTTCCATCAGCCTACCTTCCTTCACTCCTTAAGCAGGTACTTATGGTATATTACAGCTGACTTAGCTTTCAGAGCAAAGGAGACAAGTCATTTGCTTCAACTATGAGTTGCTTTCACCGATGCACTACCCCATGTTTTGGGAGCCAGAAATGGTATGAACACCGTAATCTAGCCGAGAGCTGAAGGTCAGGCATCAGTTTTTAAAATTCATTAGTTGGAGAGATTTATTTCAAGCAGCTTCATATGTTTCTTATTTAGCGAAATTAGCACATGTGCATGTACATGCCTCTGACGCAGGTAGGACAATATTTACTCACTCAGCAGACATTTAGTCAAGCTCTTCTTTGTATTTTGGCCAAAGAATTATCCATTATTCTGGCAGTTTTCATTTGAAATCATTAAACACATATTTTTATTTAATGTAAAATTTCATCTAGATAAACCTTCCTTGTGCCCTCCAGATATTCTGGGCTTCAACTTCTCTCTGTCCCAGCCAGCATGGCCAATGGTCAGGAATGCTGGAGGTTGTGCTCCAGAATATCTAGAAGGCTGCTGTAAATTCTAAGTGTTTGGGGAGATGTGTTGTCTGCTTTTTTTCTTATGTTTGTATTGGTCAAAATCCAACCAGACGTGCCAACTAGAGTACATGCACTGAAACATTGGGACTTAAAAATACATGTTGGCTTATCAAGTTTCTGTTGATTCAGTGACCTTGCTCTAGCTTGGACTAGCAAGTGGATTTAGGCAATTGATATCTGGATCCTACCTTATGTCACTGACAAATGGACGCTGCATGTTCTGTATTCTAGATATATAGACATCTGTCCAATTCCACAGTTCTTGCTCAGATTGTATGGTCTTTTGTTAAGTTTGAAATTATGAATATCCATACATTTAAATGCCTCTATTTAATTAGCTGCCTTCAGGACAAGCGGCAAGAGAAAACTGAAGAAAGAACATGACAAATCCATCATTGTCAGTGTGTAACGGGTGGTCATAGCTCTGCTTTCATAAAACTGTAATAAGGAAATGGAAAATATACTATACTCTCAGTATTGTGGAGTTATTAGGATTTTGGGGACAAAGTTTGAAACAGGGCCATCAGGTCACACTATTTGGCTTTGAGTCTGGATTTTCTAGGAAGGTCACTCTATTTTGCTACCTATAACTACAAAAAAGCTTTTCTTTCAGTCTTAGTCCTTTGTTTGTAGGCTGATATCATTTGCAGTTAAAATAAAGACATATTTCTCATTGCAATAATAAACTTGAAACTCTCTGTTATTAATGGACTACAACAGATATCCCTGCCAAAACAGTCCTTAATGATATTTTATTGGATTTTTTTTTCATGCGATCAGATATTTTTCCGAAAAAGCGGTGGTTCTAAGTGGAGATATTTATGATAAAGGCACAGAAACCACGTACATTTCAGTCTCTCTCTCTCTCTCTCTCTCTTTTTTTATCTGTTTTCACTGCAATAGGAATTGCTTGATGAAAATCAAATAATAGCATGCTTACAATAGTTATACATACTGGGTTGTTTGATATGGGCATCTACTGGATTCTTAAAGCATTCTCAAAGTGAGAATTACATTGTCCTATCAAAACTGGAGAAAATTTAGAAGTAAGGTTGCGTGCACATTTTCTCCCAATGATGTCAAGCCAAGATTCAACGGTGTGCAGTTGGGTCTCCACATTCACTAGGGTTAAGGGCACAGGGCCCTCACAAAAAATGGAACATTCGCAAATATCAAAATGTGTTTGTCAATAGAAAGGGGGCTGAGACATTGTGGAGAGAGCAGTCCCAGGGTCCAAACCAGGACAGGGAAAGGAGATGGAAAAGGAGGCAAGTCTTCATGGTGGCTCTAAACTTCCTCTCTCTTGCCCATCTCCTTCCATGGGTGTATGAGGGGCATTGAGAGAGGGTTTGTATACTGAGAAATTGGGCTGTGAGCCATCATCAGCTGTCCAGGTAGCATCTGGTAGAGTAGGAAGAGGGCCAGAGGTGGGTTTTTAAAGGGCTGCACAGACCGAGTGGAGCTGCCGAGAGGAAAGTTTCCCCTAGAAAAGAATTGCCTGAGGTGGAGGGGCAAGAGTTGGAGAAACTCGCAAATAATCAAATCTGTGAAAGTCAAACCCACAAATGTGGAGGGCTGATTGTACTTCAATATCCAATGATATGCTTCTATACTTCACATATATGGTATTGACCTTTTCTTCCCCTCCCCTTCACACTGCAGTCCTCCATGCTGCCCCTTCTACACTGGTGGATCATCCAACCATCTAGATCAGGGTTTTAGGTATACAGAGGGATGCAAGAAAGAAGAAGGATTGCCAGTGGAAACAGCAGGATCCAATGGAAATGTACCATTGGATTCTGGCCTTAATATAATCACAGTCACATCTCACATTACAGTCTCAGACTAGAATTGTCCTCTCCCTGATGTAAATTAAATCTCTCTCACCTTAAGAAGCAGGTAAATTAATGTTCCTCTGTGGGCCTGGTACCAAAAGCAACACATCATTTAGGATCAGCTGACAGTTCTTCAGTGCCTTTCAAAGACAGACCCATGTACCACATGTAAAGATCAATAGTATACCGAAATGCATACATTTGACTAGATTGTGCTTATTTTTAGCCTACTGTATTTTGTTTACTCATTTGTAAAATGAGTTTTATGCCTGAGTGGAAAAAGGGAAAAACTTTACAAACTATTTGATGGGAAGAGAGCCATCAGTTTGTTTATCATTTTAAAAATTTGGTTTTAGGGGAGTAAAACTGGATTTCCTCTTCTCACAGACTAATCATCTTATTAGGCTGGGAAATCTTTTTTAATTGCCAAAATAATTACCAAATTAAACTAATTAACAGTGTTGTGCCTGTGAGCTGGAAAACAACTTTCTGTATGTAAATTATAGATGATGATAGCAATAATGTCATAATAGGTGTTGACATTTTGATGTGTAAAATGAGTGTCCCATAGCAATGTTCATATTTTGCCTTGAAGCAAAGGTGTTAATCATGATATTATTCATATTACTTGGCATATGATCTACTGTAGATTGTTATGAGAGTATTTTTTTTTTATTTCATTCACTTCTTTGTGCTTAAATATTTACAACCATTTCAAGTCTGTGGTATTTGTGATGGGAAGAAATCAAAACATATTCTCAGATTGAGCATGCATTGATATGCCCAGAAATCCCAGTAGATTCATATGATGATGATGAGAAAGTAATCATATTGAAAAGGTAAAGTCACAAACACAATTATATTTTGGAATAATGTAGGGTGGGCTGCCTTGACCAAGATGAGATATTGGTTTGGTAATGGAAGAGAAGCCATTCCTGCTCTGAGAAATTTGGAGTCATAAAGAAGACACGCTCATAAGCTTCCATACTTTTCTTTTCCCAGTCAATATGCACTTCCATCCCCCTATTTCCGAAACCACCCATCCAGCCACCAGACTCTTCGTGCTGTGTTTATGTGAAGTTAGCCTTTCTATTCTCTGCATGTTTTGTTGAGGTGGGACGGCTGCAAATAGAATCCATGAATTCTATTTGCCCTCTCCCAAAGTATGCAGCAAGACACAGCCTTGGTGAGGAAAAGAGGAAATTTCTATTCCTCAGCTTCCAAATTTTGATGATTCAGGAGATGGATAGGATTTAGCTTTAAGAACAAAAAAATTATAGCTTGCCCTTTAAGATAGATGCATGCTGACACACAGTTCAAGCAATAAAACAATGCAAGCAATGATTTAAAAAAATAGCATTTACTGCTGAAACTTTTACAGCTTGTTTGGCGTTGGTTGCACCAAAGTTCCGCAAGCAGAGCTCCACTTCTGAGAAGATATTCCTTGTGTCCATTGGCTCTTACAAGTGGGTACACAAGGAAGCTTTCTGGTGGTGATCTCGGAGTACTACAAGTTGTTATGAGTCAATGCAGTCCTTCTACTGTGTGTTCTAAATAACCAAGTAAGGGTCCACAGAAAATCAATTTCTAGAGGTACTGTTACTCAGCTTTTCACCTTAGAATTCTGCCACAATTCTAATACAAAGGAATTTGACCTCACTAAAGAATTAAGAAAAATCTGGCATATTAAAAATAGCCCATTCTTCTCATTCCCTGAGAACATATGGGATCTGTTCAGAAATGCTTGCAAAGCGCGAAATTAAATCTCTTCCATTCTTTTTTAAATTCAAAAGTAATCAAACAAAAACTAGCCAAAGCATGTTCTTTGGCTTGAGAAAGATCTTTTCAAACAAGAAATTCCAATCACAGCATTACTTACATCTTTTTGTAAAATTGTAAACACCTGAAAAAAGAACATATAATGGAAGTAGCTTCTGAAGTGTTTGTGTAATACCCACAGATATCTACTACAACAGCAAAGTAGGAACTGTAGATAACATTTCACAAACTAGCCAGATGCCTATCAAATGGTTGAAATGAATGTGGAAATGTGCCAGAGATGGGTCGTATCTGACTAGCTAAAAGCCATGTCAACTTCCTCTTATTTATTGCATCTGGCTTTGCCTTGACCTTCCTTTTCCTCAGCCTGTCTCCTTTGCATGCTGCTTTTAATGGTATAGAAAATATAGGAGGGTGTTGTCTCTAACAAGAGGAACTGAGAAGGAAAAGGCTTGTCTCAAGCTTATGTTTGAAAGAGTCATAACATATTGCCTGAGTTATGACCGGCATATTTCAACCAATGTCTTTTGGGAGACATAAAATCAAATGATCTTACACTTTGTGGAAGAGAGAATAAAAGGAACACAACATTCTAGAACAAATCATATGCATTGGACCTCCAACTAAAAAGTACCATTTATGTGGTTCTGCAAAAGATCAACATTAGTACAATATTTTAGCATGCAATATCATAGCATTGATAAGAGCCAGATTTCAGAAAACAAGAAGCAACAATAAACAATTTTGACAAAATGTAATCTCTGTTGTAGCCAGTGTGCACTTTTCTCCCAGCATAAAGGTTTATGTATAATAGTTTATGCATAACGGTTTAGGGAGCCATGGTGGCGCAGTGGTTAAATCCCTGTACTGCAGCCACAACGTTGTGAGTTCGATCCTTTGGGGCCAAAGGTTGACTCAGCATTCGATCCTTCCACAAGTCGGTAAAATGAGTACCCAGCTTGTTGGGGTCAATTAGCTAACGCATTGTTAGAGTGAGCACTTAGCTAATAAGTGGTATAGAAATATACATGGTATTGCTATTTAATAACTTTTGGAACAGTTTTAAGATAACTTTTAAAATGATTTTGTATGATACTAGAGCCAATTGTTTCAAAAGCACATTCCTGGTCCTCTCTCACTCTTTTGATTTGGTAGGAGGGGAGCTGTTTGACGGTTGTGCAATAGATGAGTTTAAAGTATCTACTGTGACACTAGTTGTTCAGCTGTGTAACTACACTGGCATTTTTCTCAAAATGGATAGGATCTTGGCCATCCTATGAATGAACTAAAATAAGTTACTGATCATGTTTATTTTACCGTATTGTTTCTATTTATTTATTCAGTTTATTATTTCAGATGATGATGATGATGATGATGATGATGATGATGATTTTATATCCCACATTTCCCCCCTACTGGGGAGATAGCTTACAACATGGTTTTTAAAAGCATTTTTTAAAAAAAAAACACTGTAGCAATAAAATAAAAAATAAAAAAATAAAAAGCAGTAGTTAACATAACTGCACATGATATTTGAAAAAGTCGTAGTAGATAAAGTACCCTTGGATCAAAATGTGTTGAGGTTTCTTCGCAATTACTGCCTTCAAGCACCAGTTTCCTTTGTTTTTCCAGTTGTGAGGGCTGTTGTCTTAATATCATTGGGTTTTGGTGGTGCCCCATTCCCTGCTGTCCTTGAACAATGAGGCCCAAACTTTAATCTGCAGAAATATTTCCGTTCTGTTTTGTTTCTTTCTTGGCCACAGCCCAATTTTTCTCCTACATCTGGTTGTACCTTTCAACAGACATCTCTTTAAGGGACTTCACCATCACACAGTTTCCTCTCTCAACAGTAAAAAATTTACAACCCACCCTTTTTATGAAGTCTCACAGATCTTCACAGGAGTTTTTCATTCTGTGCATGCTCCAGCTGGTGATCATTTAGTGAAGTCTGCGGAGACTCAGCATTCTGTCCAGGTAATAGTTCCCTGAGTTTGATTTTTATGCTGTTCCTTCCAGAGAATTGAATACGCCTTCTGTTTCTTCCATGTGGCCAGCCATTAAAAGTGCTGCTTATGCCTATGCTGCTATACTGCCATGACTTAATAACTCTGACCAGGTTTGTATATATGATGCCTCAACATGGAGACATTTGGTCATCTGACATAATTGACCTATTGACCTCATCCATTTTGTTTGCATTTCATGTACACTTTCTGAAAATGTGCCTCTGGGCTGCTCAGCTTCCTAAGATCCCAATATATAATTTTTTAACCATTCTCAGAGTTCAACAATAGCCATTTAATACTCCAGTGAGATATCCTCTAATTTGGCAACAGAAAGTTAAAATCTGTGTTGCCTCTGGTGCTTTTTCCCTCTAACAGTTTCTTAATAGTCTGTATTTGACTACACTATAAGGCAGAGAATATTTATGGCCAGAAACCAATTTACCTAGGAAATGTGTTTAACCTAATGACAGTGAAAATGAATGCCAGTAGCTGTTGAACCATTTCAAATATGCCATGCTTTGCAAAGAGGGACTTCAGTTTTCCTGATAAATGAGTAGCTGTGGCATCCGTCTGAGAAAAAAAGGACTCCTTAGGTAGTAAGAAAAATAGTTGACTGTTGTTTTCAGTGATCTGAAATACATACTTTCCCAGTTTGGAATCTTGCCATTTAATTTCATATCAGGTCCAAATTTATCCAAAATATTGCCTTCCCCTCCATACTAGTCCTCTTTACCCCTGTGCCCCCATCCTCTTTCCTCTGAATATTCCAGGGATTCTGATGCCGAGAGTGTTATTTTAGTCCAGGGAACTCTTCTCATTGCTGCTGTAGCTCTCATAGTCATAATTGACAGGTACATTTAGAGGGAAGGAACAGGGAGGAAAGAGTCCTCCAGGACTTGTCTTTCCTATCATGTTCCAAGATTATCCTGCAAGACAGTCAAGACAGTAGCTTTATTTGTTGCAAAGACAGCAAAGGACCACAAAGCAGTATTAGCAGTAATAGTACTAGTATTTACTTTATATAATGGTCTCTCTATGCTTTCCAAGATAAAAGGAATGGAACAATCAATGCAATCTTATTCCTCCTTACCTCATCGGCAGCAGGAGCAAAAACACCAATTATACAGGTCTCCTGATAACACTGGTGCCATTAGCAAGGTCCGTGAGAACGTGTAGGGAAACAAAATGAACAACCCTGAGCAGACAGTTTTGTGGACAGAATAGGCTCAGGAGACTAGTCATCAGAGATAAGTGTAATGGCCCACCTGCTAATGTATCGCCTGTCTCTGAGATCGTATCAGTGCCAGACATCTTCTAGAGAAAAAGAAGCAAAAGGCCTATAGCAGACAATTATGTTCAATGGAAAATTAGCACATACCATTTTGAATTACATTTTTTCTTAAGCCTTTCCAATAGTGAGTCCGAGAATAGTAAGCAATATTCCATAGTTTATTAGGTACTTCATAGAGTCATGCTGAAACTTAAAAAACAAAGGAGAGAAGGCTATTTCTCATCCATATGTGAGCCATATTGCTATCAGCTAAGAAAGCAAATTGGGAGTATTTGGCTGATTTTTGTGAAAAATTAAATAGCCATGCATAACAAATTGGACAAAATACTCTTGGTGGCTGTGGTTGCATTTCATAGACTGGTGAAAATCTTTTGTAAGTGTATACTGGAAAGCTAAACACAAAGGCAGCAATGCAAAATAAAAGAATATTTTCACAATGTTTCTAAATCAGTTTAACTATATTTTATTAAATGGGCCAATATTAAACCATGCCCATGCTTTATTATGACCATATTATTTAAAACTGAATGAAATATTGCCATTGATTTAAAGGACATGTTCTAAAATTGCCGATGAATTCACATTCGGATCAAAATAGCTATGAAAAAGTAAGACTATCTGCATTCCTATCTTTATCTGCCTTGTATGTTTGGGATCAATTTGGGATTGATTTGACCACAAATAGTTTTTTTAAAAATTCTCCCAGGTTTCCTGTCTCTTCTTTGACTCTAGACCATCCAGAACTATTTCCTTTACAAAAATTTACCTTAGGCCATTTCCACACTACATTGTTATACTGCTTTTCCACTTTCAACATTCTATGAATCTTGGGACTTGCAGTTTAGAAAGGGACAGTTAGAATTCTCAGCCAGACAGCTCTTTGGCCTCAGTAAACTACAACCCCTAGAATTCCACAGGATGTTAAAAGTGGAATAACAGTACTATTGACAGTGTAGTGCAGAAAAAAATAAGAGCAGTTGAACGACTCCACAAGGCTAAGGAAATATTGAATATATGACTACATTATATGATCACTTGAGTGAGAAAAAAAATGAAACTTGTGTAATCTTTCTCTAAATATTCTACTGTATTTTAGTAGTATGTTCAGATGGAGTGTGTTCCTGTGTTTTGTTTTACAGTAATTGTCATTAAAGATGGTTGGAAATACAGATAAGCAATGGCCCACTCCACAAATAATCCAGAAAAATTTGTTAATTTCCCATGCTTGCACTGTATTCTTGATCAGACTCCTAGGCCTTGCTGTGCTTTGTCACATCTCAGGGCCTAAATGCTGAGACATACAGGCCACAAATGGGCAGAACTTGGAAAAGTTACATTTGGGGCGAAGCTTTCAGATTTTCCCATACAACACTAAAGAAATGGCTGGGATCCCTTTTCACATGGTATTTCTGAAGCAAAAGGGCCCCTTGAGTGTCACATAAATGTGAGGAGCTGTCCATACCACGTATGCATTTTTTCATTTTCAGCTCAAAGTCAAAAATGCTGCATGGTTGCGCATCGCTCCGGGGCCCCGCGCACACTTACCTGGCGTGCGGAGCCTCGGGAGCCGGGCTGGTTGCGCGTCCTCTCCTCAGTGCGGCCTGGGAGGTCCCAGGCTGCACTGCGAACAGAAGAGGCAGGGCGCTCGCGCGACCAGGAAGCAGCTGCGGAGCCGAAGCAGGAGGGATGCGACAGAGTTCCTCCCAAGGCTTCCTGCGCCAGCCGCACAGTCCAGCACCGACAAAAGGTAAGGTGCAAAAAGGGCCTAAGTTCGGTCATTACACACATTTCTTTGTCACTGACAAGCATTGCAGTGAAGGGGACAAACCTCTGCTGACATACATCTGAATACAGTTAGACATGCTTCCTAGTAAACATACAGATATGTGTGTATTAAGTCAGTTTTCCTAGATTTGTCATTTAAAGAATCAGCCCCATATCTGATGGTGTCGCAATTGCTATAAAGTGAATTTATAACAATACGAGTACCCCACATACTTCAGTCAACAACAAAGCCTTTGTACAAAGTCTTTTTAAGTTCACTCAGCCCTGCCTCCCTTTCCTTCTCATCTTCTAACTAGCTTGCATTTTCAAGCAGCATCACCATTGAGAAGATGGTAAAGTAGGGCTGGAGAAACAGAGACCTTGATACTGGTTTTGTTATTCCAAAAACACATGGGTGACTCAAGGATCCATTCACGAAGCCAGTACCTGCATGAAATGGTAGGGAATATTAGCTCAAAGAGGAGGCCTGTGAGAGGGTGGTAACCTTATGCGATCTTTTATACCTATATTTACCAGTACTTCTGCAGGGAAGCACCAGCCAGAGATCCAAAAGTAAGCTTAATCGTTTTATTGGGTGGGTGGGGGAGAATTGCAATCACACACACAAGATCCAAGCAGTCACACAATCACATAAGGCTAAGTGAAAGAAAAGGAAGGAAAGTTTTGGGTAGTGAAATTTTAGGGCAAAGTGGGTGATATTTACCAATCCAGCAGAGCAGCAAAAAGGCAATGTGGCTTAGGAGCAAGACTAAGGACAGTACACAAACAGGAATTGGAGTGGCAGAATGATGACCAGCAACCAGTGTACTGCAAGTTGACCAGCCAAAAGCTTGGGTTTAAATACTCTTTTCCTGCCTGAAGGGCAAAGGTGCTAATGGCTCTCTGGCAGAGCAAACAATGGAGTCCCGAGAGTGGATAATGGGATCCAGAATGAGCTAGCATTAGGTGAAAAGGGGCTGATGGTAGACTTGACAGCTCTTTGATTGTCAGACAGGTGTGGGAACAAAAGGGAAGTTTGTTTAATCAGAGAGAGAGGAGCTAAGACATCCTGTGGGAACATCTCAGACATTATTGTCTCCTGAAGTTTGAGTCATTGGAGGCTAATTGTAGGTCCATTATTACTGGAGTTTACTGATGATTTCCTGACTGTGACCTGGCTATGTCTTAAGTTCTCTTCTGACCTGATTTTGCAATGCACATGTGCAGCCAGCTTTTCCTCTTAGCCAGCATGGCCATGCAGCCATAGCAGGGTATAATTTATATTTATGCCAATTAATACTTGCCAATTAAATAATATCAAACTGTGGGGGCATATGGCCTACTAGCAGTTTGTAGCAGTGTGTCTGCTGTAAACCATGCAGTAAAGCTTGAAGTGTCAGACAGTGGAATTCTTTTCCATCAGTTCTATTATAGACATGAGTGCCTGACTGCAACAGGCAAGGCAAATGTAGCTGCCTCAGGAAGCCCTTAGCAGATAAGCCTACCTCACCAGTTATCCCTAGCACATTAAAAAGGCATAGATCTATCATTATGGTCACCAAAAATGGAAATTATAAGAAAGCTAGAGTATTTTGTATTGTATTTTGTACTTTGGATGTATTTTGGAAGAAGCTGTAATTATATCCAGAAGGTTTATAATGTTTTTATTTAATTATGTAGAGGCTTATCTGACCTGGTTGTTTCATTCCAATGTGCATGTTGTCAGTTTTGGGTAAAAAACTTGCTGAAATGTGTTGAATTTTTCTTCTTTTTTGTGGTGTAGGAACCTATCCCTGTTCTTGTCATGCTATTCGTGCCTGGGAACCAAATTTTCTCTTAAAGAAGGAATGCCCAGGAACAGATCTACTTCATTAACTGAGGTATATGTACATGATATGTTTGTTAATTGGAACGGCAATGAGATATTTACTTAAGAAGCAGCTATACCATGCATGATCCATGAATGGAACACACTGGCAAGTGTTTGAGAGAATTTACAGGAATTATTTTAGTTGCGGTTTTAACTTACAATTGAATAATAAGAAGTTAGTGATGAGAATTTAATGTTCTACTGTGGCTGCCAGCATTTTGACGCTTTTAACATACTTTCAGTGTGTTTGTAAAATAGTTCCTTCTTGTAATGTTTTATTCTGTCATTTAAATCAAGGAGAGGCCATCCTCTATTACAGAAAAGAGTAATACATTTCTGAAGAGGTATGACATGGAAAATTGAAAAAAGTAGGTCTATGTTGTCCACGAGTCACTGCTCAATTTGCTCACCTATTGTGCTTCAGGTTTAAGGTGCCTTGAGAAATTATTAATCCACTCCTACACTTCAGCAATGAGTGCGTACTGTTTGAACTGGAATATTCCTGATCATCTGAAACCCACTACATTGCACTATATTATTAGGACGCAAACTAAAGCCAGATGGTTTTACAGGATTTATGGTGATTTTGTCCAGGAATTCCTAAGAGATATTTATGTAGTACACCAGTACGGTCCTGAATCCCACAAATGAGAATTTCACAGGCTCTTCCACTGGTGATTTTGTCTTTAGAAAATGGTAATGATAGATGACTCCAACCAGACAGTTGATTTTTCCACTCAAACTTTTAAGGTGTCTAGTTTAAAGCTTTGGATTCATTGTACTGCAAAGTAAAATACTGGAAGGAAACCCCACCCCCAGACCTTGCTGAGGACAGCATGTGGGCTGTAGTGCAGTTCCCACTGTGATAAGCCACTATCTTGCCTGGTGGTCAGCTTCTTTTTTCCCAGGATTCCCCTGGGAGGAAACAGACAATCAGCATGGGAAGGGGGTATTGCCTCCCTGGTAGCAAACATTGCAGCCAAAGGCTTCACTCCAACCCACGGGGTGGGGTGGGGGGGTGGTATAAGTTAAAATCATCTGCCACTTACTGTCATGTTTCAGAGGCATGGCATCACTAAATAGTCCAGAAGGAATATCCCACAATTCAAGTGCAGGCTGTTGCAACGTCGCATGCAGTTTCCTCATGCTGTGTTTTGGGTGCTGAGGTGATGAGGAGTTGGACAAAAGAAAAGTATATTTTGTACCAAAGGTCAATGGGGCTTGTACCATGTAATGTCTAAAACTATCTAATTACTTTGAAAAGCAGGGAAGTGCAGAAAAACTTCTAAAATTATAACTATTTTAGCAACTAATTACTTGGAGGCCCTCAGAACTAATAATTAATCCATTAACTAATAATAGTATCGTAATGAATTAGTTTTGAAAAAGAAGTTTTCCAAACTCTACCTACATATGCCTATAAACGTGCAACGTCTAGTTTGCTTGTGGAGGTATCTTTTACTGAGGTAGTTCTTGCTGTGTGTCTTCAAGTTGTTTCTGACTTATGGTGACTCAAAGGTGAAGTTATCACGGGATTTTCCTGTCAAAATTTGTTCAGAGGAGGTTTGCCATTGGCTCCCTCTGAGGCTGAGACCATGTGACTTGCCTAAGATCACCCAGTGGGTTTCCATGGCTGAGCGGGGATTTGACCCCTAGTCTCCAAAGATGTATCCGATGCTCAAACCATTGTACCATGCTGCCTCTTTTTACTTAGGCACACTAATTAAAAGATCTTCAAATTTACAAATTCTTCTTGGTTCATTCTGTGAAGAACACCAGTTCCAGCATTGTTTTTGTATTCCAACCATCAAAATAAGTTGAACCAATGTCAGTTGCACTGAAAAAATATTTCCTGTACCTTATTTTCTACTCTTAAATTTTCATTTCACTTTTTTTCTGAACTAATCCATGTGAAGATTTGGTCACTTCTGATCCAGTTACTCTTTCTTTTTTCATAAACAGTTTTATGGTTCCCCTACACTTCATTCTTATCTCTTGTAGATATTTTTCTAATACAGTTATAAATTCTTGTTTTATATAAGCTAAAGATGGTTGTGATCAAAATGAATTGTGTGGACTGATTTATGTATTTAAATTAAGAAGTATTGCTCAAGAGCGGTAACAAACTTTGAACATTTAGACTTGCTTATGGGTGCCTGTATGCACACACACCCCTACCTATCAACCATGATTACTCTGAGAAGAAAGTAAATTGAACATGTTGCTTTTAAGGAGATCTGACAATTACATCATCATTCTTTCTATAGCTTTTCTTTCTGAAAAAAAAATACACAAGAAAGCTTGATCCTGTATGCCAATGAAAGTTCTGCACGTACTCTGCATTCCTGTACACCCTGTCTCCAAAGAACACTGGCACTGTAAGGTTGTTTGCCTGCAGGACACATTAAATCATGTTTCATGCAATTCTGTAAATCTCCCATTAAAATGTTAGTTGGGGAAAAATAAAATGGCAGTTTTTCCAGTAGCATCCCTCAGACAATTATGTTGCAGGAAAGAATCATTTTAGCAAGTTTCTTCAAAAACAAGAAGCATGGTTATATCGGTCAACCCAGCATCATGTTAGAGAGCAAGCGAGACATGAGGAGCAAGATACTTCCATCAGCTTTCCTAAAATAATTCTTCTGGACCCTTCACCCCATTAGCTTGGAACAGAGGGAGATGGGAAGCAGGGCTCTTCCACTGATTCTGCTGAAATACTAGCTCCATCCTGCTCCTTCCCTCCCTGAATTATTTCTGTTTCTGTTGATCATTATCAGCACTCAAACACATTCCTTTTTGGAATAGTTCCTGAAGTAACCCGGCTAGTACAGCTAGTTAGGACCAGCTGTAGCCCTAAAAGGAATTTTTTCTCAAGTTCATAGCATCAAGTAATTATTCTTCAACTTTAAGAACTGCTTTCTCAGGTTATTTTTTCTGTTTTTCACCCATCCCTTTTTCCTTTTGTATTGTTCCTTTTAAACTGTACATTTGTCAGAAAGGCTGGTAGATGATGATGGTGATGATTGATGTAAGCTTCTCGGGGAAACTTTTCAGCTGAAGAAATTGATAAAATGCTGTTTTATAAGCACCGTACTCCAAGAAATGTAGGATCAGACTAAGGGGTCATCCTGTTGCACAATCCATCTCCCATAGTAGTCAATGAGACAAAGGCCACAAACAAACCAAGATGGTAGCACACACATTTATGTGTTGTTGTCTAGAACAACTGGTTTACAGTGGCATCCTAATTTTGAAAGTTCATACTGTGGGTGTTGCAGCTTTGTTAAAATCCACTGATATATTTGTCCTGTATTATTTACTTTAATTCCCACATTGACAGGAGATGACTTACAGCACCAGCACAAAATTATCCCCGGAACCGCTGCTCTCTGGACAAACAGTGTCTCAGCGGCAAGCATAAACATAGCAGAGTTTCAAAACAGCAAAAAGCATGTGCAACAGAGTACAACTACAGCATCAGCTCTGATCCCTCTACCCACTGGTTAGTAAACTCACGGACACAGAGTTTGTCATCCAAAATACCTGGAGGCTTTAATCTTCACAGTTGCAGTATATACATCTATACACAGCATACGCAGATCCACAGGCAGAGATTCAGCGTCAGACAGAGGTTTGGATGCAGAGAGTCAGGATCAGAGAGTCAGAGCAAGCATTCCCACTCCTCTTTTATACACACCTACTTCCATGTCATCACTCAGGGCCATTTGCATGATGCAACCCCTTGCCATGATTTCACTATCATGATGCAGCCCTTTACTCCACGTCGCCTAGGGAATGTGTCATAACTTACCCAGTCATTCCCCAGGTGTTCCACATGCTCATCCAATGTATTTTCAACTGGGGCAAATGTCACCGTATTTTTATCCAACATACATCTGTACACCAAAACCAGTGTCCATCCGCACCACTTCTGACAGTGTAATCTGTGCACTAAATTATCATTGTGTAGCAGTATTTTTTCTTATCTGCCCTGAATTTAGTCCTACCAGTTTCACTGGGTAATCTGAATTCTAAGCGATTTCCGCACCAGCCTGTTATAGTGCTATTATTCCAGTTTCAACGTCCTATGGAATCCTGGGGTTACAGGGGTTACTCAAAGGCCCCTCCCTAAACTGCAAATCTCAGGATTCCATAGGATGTTGAAAGTGGAATCAATAGCACTATAACAGTCTAGTGTAGAAATGACCCTAGTATTATCAAAGAGAAAGGTGAAAGATATCTGTATCATCTTGCATAATCCAAGGCATAATTCAATTCAATTACTTTAATGTACGTACTTACATCAGCTTAGAAGAGGCATTCCCCTCTCACTACACAATATTGAATGCCTCTTCTAAAGTGAGGACTGATGTGATGACTATCAGCAGCCTTTTTAAAAAAAGCTTTTTTCTTCTTCTTCAGAGCTAATGTTTTGTTCAGAGCTACTGTCACCAAACATGGAAGGTGTCCTTATAATGCTCTAGAATTCAAACTGTATCCCCCAATGATTCCCATAATCACTGAAAACCATTCATTCATTCATTAAAAGTTTGAAAAATGGTGTTATTAAAAAATGTTTAGGGTTGAATCTAGGCCAACATGCACACAGAGCAGATCCATTGAAATGAATATAAATTAATTTAGTCATCACTACTTTTAATATGATTAAGTCTGGATCTAGCCCATTAAGTCTGATAACTACAGCTTGAATATAACATACTTGCTTATTGGATCCATGGAATCCTTTTCCACTTCTAGAAGAGTGGGGAATGGTTTCATTAAAGAAGAGTAAAGGTTAACCAAAAGAGGAAACTGGATAGGAACTGGAGATGGCTTTGTTTTCTCCTAAACATTCTTGTTCTCTTGCCATTTGTGCTAAAAGCCAGGTTGTTTTGTTTAATTAAAAACATGTTTCAGAAACTATCTGATTAAAGTGCTGAAGCAATGACAGAAATTGGAACTAAAATCTAAAATTGGTCTTGGATCCTTAATGGACCACAGTGAAATTACTGACTTAAAAACATGGTGGAAAATGAAGGTATCAGCGGTTTGGAAAGAACAGTATTGCACAGAGTCCTGTAGCTAAAACTACTATCTTAACAAATAGCCAAAGTTTCCATTTTAATTATATGGATGTCATTTATTTAAATACCACATCTATTAGCAGGCACTTTTCTCTAGTTCTCTTGGTGCATCTTTAAAATCTATTTTCAACGGGTATTTTAAGCTACTAGTTATAGAGTATTGAAAACTTGCCATGTCAGTCAGCCAAAGTGGGTAATTATTTAAAAGTCAGACAAAATACAATCTGGGCCTATATTTGTCAGTGGCAATACTGAGGGGCTGAGCTACCCCTTGTTGTAATTGGGCATTGTAATCATTTTGTGTGTGCCACAGTTTAAAACATGAATTCCTTCTCCCTAACTAATGATTTCATATTTCCTAGGGATTACTAGTGATTTCATACATGTTTAATTAGCTATCCAAAATTATCCAATAATTCAGGATTCTGAACAAAGCAATTTTTGAAAAAATTATTCCCGCTAAGTTGTTCTTGATGTGATATTGTCAGTGTCATGTTTGCCTTAAAATGGCTGCCACTCTGTAATTTACAAAGGTTGGTGGGAGAAAAGTACTCTCCATGAAGACTATGTGACTTGAATCTATAGTGTTTCAAATATAGGGTTGCCAGGTCTCAGGGCACTGCCTGAAGTCTCAGGGTTTTGTTCTTTTTTTTCAGGTCTCCAAGGAGGAAACAAATCTCAGGATGAGTGTGGAGACACATGAGGGCTTGGAAACAAACAGCGAAAAAGCTAGAAAGAAAATCAGTTTGGGTCCATTTTTTTCTGAAGCTTTTGTTTTCCAGAAAAATAAAAAATGGATTATAGAGTATTTTCTTTCAGAAGGATGAATAAAAGATTTAAGACAAGATGTTCATACCTTTACTCACACCAAATTATTTTTAATAACTATGTAACAGAGAAATTTTATGTAAAACAATGTGTAGTATCTGATCATAGAAATACTGACTAAGCACAAAATTATATACACAATTATATACCCAATTATATAAAATCAAAAATTCCCCTTCGGCTTACAGTGAGCCTTCCCAAAACTCCAGCACCAGCGGAGGTCCTGGAGAAGCTCCCAATATGTAATGTGTGCACTAGACCATGTGGGATGTAAGGAGGTGGAATGGTAGCAAATACTGCAAGGTGCTGTGTGGATTAAAATATGCATGAAGCTTGATGGGCACAAAATTAATGGTCATTTCCCATTTTTAGAAGTATCAGTCCTTGAGCCATTTCTGTTAATGCCACTGCAAGAAAACTCTGGCTGAAACATATCAAAAGGTTATTGTTGTAGCTGATCCCACAACAATAAAATTTCATATGAAAAGGAAGAGATCAGCAAGTGTCTTTCAAATTAAGACTGGGGAAAAAATAGACTGAGATAGGTAGACTAAAGCTGGTAGTGTAAACTTCTGCCAGTGTCTTTATACAGGAAGCTGCCAGGGGATGAAGGGAAATGGGCAGCAGCATGACAGTGTTCTCCTGGCGCATCCCTGAAGCTGATCAGTGCCTGTTTGAGTCAGGGAGTAGCTTCCCATCCAGCTGTCACTTCACAGCCTGAAGCATGTTTTACCCAAAGGACTCCTCCTCAGAGGTGGAGGGGAGCAAGGATGAAAGCTTTGGAGTGTGGTAGAGTCTCCTTCTTTGGAGATTTTTAAGCAGAGGCTGGATGACCATCTGTTGGGCGTGCTTTGATGTGAGTTCCTGCATTGCAGGCATTTGGACCGGATGGCCGCTGTGGTCTCTTCCAATTCTATGATTCTATGATTCTTTGAAAGGACCCAGCAGAGAGAATCAGAAGAACCATCTCTTGGGCCCATTTGAGGCTGCAGCTAAGGCTGCATTCTCCAAAGAGGAGCCCATCTCCCTAACAAGAGGAGGGAACTGCTGGCCCCCAAGCCCTTGGGACAGACAGTGTCAGAAGAAGCAACATAAAAGAATCCAGCTGCAATGAAGCTTGAGAATTCATCAGGGCTTAACTCAGCATAATCCCTCCTAATTTGGGACAACTGCGCTCCTTCAAACAGTGTTATATAACAACATGGTCCTTAGATGGCAAGTTGCTGAAATCATCTACTACGACCTCTGCTTTCAGCATTTCTGTTTTCCTGTTATCAGACCTCTTAAATCTCTCTGACCTTGACATGTTTCTCAGATTTCAGTTGCTTCTTGCTTTGCATTCTGAACCAATAGGATATTTTTTTCGATTTATCTGAATTTAGAATCATAGAATCATAGAGTTGGAAGAGACCCCAGGGGCCATCGAGTCCAACCCCCTGCTATGCAGGAACACCCATCAAAGCATTCCCAACAGATGGCCATCCAGCCTCTGCTTAAAAACCTCCAAAGAAGGAGACTCTACCACACTTCAAGGCAGCATATTCCACTGCCGGACAGCTCTGACCATCAGGAAGTTCTTCCTGAGGTTCAAGTGGAATCTCCTTTCCTGCAGCTTGAATCCATTGCTCCTTGTCCTAGTCTCTGGAGCGGCAGAGAACAAGTCCGCTCCTTCCTCAACATGACATCCCTTCAAATATTTCAACATGGCTATCATGTCCCTTCTTAACCTTCTCTTCTGCAAACTAAACATACCCAGCTTCCTAAGCCGTTCTTCATAGGGCATGGCTTCCAGACCCTTCACCATTTCTATTATTGCTCAGTCTCTTTGCTTACTCCTTGGACCTTTAGGAATTTCCATGATTGACTATCACTCCCTCCATTGCTACTGAAGCAGCTGTTTTCATAGTGAATTCTTTGGTCTTTTTGGACGCTTGTAGTCACAGAACAGGACATGCTTGCAAAATTGTTATATAAGGAAGTTGTGGATACTTCTATACATAATGTTGGGTGAAATGGTTCCAAGCCCTGGTTACAACAGTTACACCAATGCGAGGCCCCTGGAAGTTTCCAGCTATACTCTACTGATGCTCAAAACCTATATACACTTGTAGGAGTACATGCATAAGATTGCACTGTTAGTGATCTCTGTGAAAGTGCTAAAACATACCTCTTGCATTCTCATATAGTTCTGATGTGCACAATTGACAAAGAAAGGATTTGGGAAATCCCTTAGTGGTTCAACACAACAACCAGCAAGGAGCACACACTAACAAGGAAAGGATTTCTCCAAATTAAGTCAAAGTGGGAAGTACAAAATTTCAGAGCTTGTTCCCTGGCATTCAAAATCCAATTTTGTTCCATTAACTTAAACAGAACTATGTCATTTTACACCAAATGAAAGCCTAGATCTAAAATTCAGCAAGCAAAATGTATTTGATTTCCAGATGAAGCCACTTCTCTTGATGGAAAGTTCTTTTCTAAATAATGTGCTATAGAATCTGCTTTCAATGCAGTCTTCTAATTCTGGTTATGGGTGAAATTTCATTTTTCTTTTATTTGGTTCCAAACTTTTAAAGCATGTCAAATAGCATTATTCCTCTTGATACCAAATGATTTTATACACTAGCCCTTGATATTAATACAACTGGGGCTCAGTAAAACAATATTTCTTATATACACAAAACTCTGAGCATCCTGTCTCCTTCAAGTGGTTGGCTCCATGAATTATGGTGACAATATGGCAAGCCTATCATGTTAGAGGACAAGAGTAATACTGAGTAATAGTTATAGTCGAGCAGCTAAGTCTTAAGGCTGAAAGAGAAATTGGACTGACTTATACAATAAAGAGAGAGGATGACAGAGAATTGCTTCAGTACTGGCTGTTCATCACCATATAGAAACAATAGTGTGCTAGAGTTGACGTGAATATACCTTTCTTTTTTAGGCCCACAACAGATATCCTACATAATATGGTTCTGTATAATAAGCGCTCCTTAAAAATCAAAATAAAACTTTGTTCATCTGAGAAAAAGTCCATTCTCTGTGAATTGAGCTTGGTTGCCCAGATCCTGTCTGAATAAAAAGGTTTTTTCCCTCCTAGCAGAAGAATAGTAGCAGTGAACATTGGGGAAATAGTCATAAGTATTTTGATTGGTTAATTACCTTAAATATGAGAATTAAAGTATACAGAATCCATGATAAAACCACATCATTCATGCATCAGGGGAACCATCCAATCTTAGTGGTCATTCAAATAAAACTGGTGTTACAAGGCAACAATATATTATCATTATTTCTATCTCACCTTTTTCCCAGTTCAGGACTTGAAGTAGTTCACAACAAGTTAAAAAACACATTATTAAAAAAAACCCACAAAATGCAAAAGTTAAAACAAGACTAAACAATCAAAAAATTAAAACCAGATTAAAATATACCACATTAAATGCACACACACACCCCAACATAACAATTAACAAGATTCAGCTTAGGTGAGACAGGTGTTATACAGTCATTCATCAAATGGCTGTCAGAATAGAAAAGTCGTTACTTCTCTATAAAAAGAAAATAGGGAGGGTGCCAGTCTCCCCATCTCACACATTCCCTTGTGTTTTTTTTTGGGGGGGGGGCACGGATAAGGACAAGGCCCCAGACAAAAGGCAAGGAGATAGAGAGGCAGGCACACAACACACCTTCTTTCTCTTCTCCCTTCCCTCTGGCCCCGGCACTGAGAATTTGTGCCAAGGCAATAGGTAAGGGAATGCAGGGGAAAGGCTCATGTGAGCCTTCTTTCTCTCTTCTGGAGCTACTCCCTCCCAATCTCTTGCCTCTGGCACTGTTGCTGAGAACTCGAACTAAGGCAATCAGGAAGGCAAGGGGGGAGGCTTGCACAAGCCTTCTTTCTCCCCTCTGGAGCTCCTCCTTCTCATTCCCTTGCCTCTGACCCCAGCACTGAGAATCCGTGCCAAGGCAATGGGCAAGGGAAGTGGGGAAGGCTGGCACAAGTTTCCTTCTCTCCTCTGGAGCTCCTCCTCCCATTCCTTTGCCTCTGGCCCCAGCATGCAAAAGGCAAGGGAATGGGAGGAGGGAGCCCCAGAAGGGCATGGGATGGGGATCAGGATGGGGAGTTATTCCTGGCATTTCTACTTTCATGAGGGTTCTGCACCCTGAACCCTCACAAAAGTGGAGGGCCCATTGTAATAGAATTTATCATCTACATCCTACTGGCATTGAACCCCCAAACTCCAGACAACATCTCCTAGAAGTTTCATGTATATGTTAAATAGCACATGGGACAGAGGGACCCCCTAGGCCAACAGCCAAAGAATAGACAGGAGTACCACCTTCTGAGTTTACCCCTCCAGTAAGGAACAAAGTACCTAGCACAGGTCACCCATCAAGGCAACCCAAGCTGTCTCTGTCCCATAACTATTAAATGGATGTAGATATTCTGTCTCATCCAGAAATCCTTGGAGTTTGGAGGCCACCACACACACTCCAGAACCTTGCCTAAAATTGGAAGGTTTGAGAGTGGCTGAAAATTATCTAGAATGGTGGGATCCAGAGAGGACTTTTTTTAGTAATGGTTCTATAGCAGCCTCTTTCAGGCAAGCTGGAACTCTGCCTTGTTTTAGCAAGGCATTACCCACTCACCCAGTTTCCCACCACCACCTTTTTTTTTTTTTAATAAGCCAGGTAGGCAAGGATCTAACACACGCAGTGACACTTATCTCTCTAAGAATCCTGTAGACATCTTCAGACTGCACAAACCAAAATGTATGCAATTGTCTCTGGACAAGCTGGGGCCAAAGTTACATCCAATGGCACTGTATCAATTATAGCATCCAAGTCAGAGCACAACTGAGTGATTTTATCTGCAAATGCTGGGCAAGTTGTTCACAGTAGGCTGTCAAGTAGTCTGGATATTGCTCTCTTTCAGCCTGTGTGTAAAGGAGCCCTGACCACTTGAAACAGCTGTGCTGGCTGTCTCCTTGGAAATACAATAGAGGCAGAGACGAATTTTGCCTCTGCTGCCTCAGAGGTCCTCCAAGAAGTTTTAGACTGTGTTCAATGAGACTTACTCTGAGTTTTCTGCCAAAGTTGCTCTAGTCGCCTTGTCACCTGTTTCATCACCACCAGCTTCTTGGAAAACCAGGAGACCAGTTGGGCTCCACTCTGGGAGAAAAGATGATCAGGAGTAGTCTTGTCTACTACCTTTGCCATTTCTCCATTCCAAAGGTTAGCCAGGATTTCAACAGGATGCCTATCAAGGCAGCAGGAAACTCCTCAAGAGCAATTAAGAATCTATCCAGATCCATAAGTCTTATGGGGTGGATCATTTTAATGTCTCCCCCAACCCTGAAGAGGTTCTGAGTCCCAAGAAGTCTAAATCCTACTAGGTGGTGATCTGACCATGACAACAGTGTGTACCCAGCAGCCAGATACTACTTGGGACAGACATAGAAGACATGAAGTCCTAAGCCACTACCCACAGTGCAGTCTCAGCATGGATGTTGAAATCCTCCAGCATTACAAGAAGAGGAAATTCCATCACCAACCCCAAGATCACCCTGCTAGCTCAGAAAGATGGATTGTTGAGCAGCAGAGTGGGCAGTACACTAACAAAATCATCTCTAATCTGTTCCAGACACTCAGCTTCAGGTTAATACATTTGTCCCCAGGAAACAGTGGTATAGGGCACCTGCTCAGGGGGATGGAATTTCAAAAGAACTCCACCTCCCTCCACCACCCAGCTCTTATCTGCTGCTTGAAATAGAAACCTGGTGGACAAACCTAAGAGAGATTATCCCACTACCATCACCTCATCCAACCAGGTTTCTCTGATACACACCGGGTCAACATGCTCATCTAAGGTGAATGACAGAATGACTGGCTGAATTACAGTCATCTTCCCATTCACTGACTTAGCATTCACCAGCAGCATTTTCAACCCAGGAATTTTGTTGCCAAAAGCAGGTTGTTTGAACTGGGATACAGTTCAGGGACAACTAACACCCTTTTCCTATCCCTTTGATTAAAGTGTAACTGTCTCCCCTGTCTATGTCTCTTACTGCCCTGTACAATTGTGATGGCTACCCCCTCAGATCTAGTATCTTTCCTCCTATGGATACCTGGATAGATTTTTTTAAAAAACTGAACCTTCCAAGGTTTTTACTGAGAGTATAAGTAAAAACCATCTGATCCATGATTGATGTGAATGGCAGAAAACTGCCACTGAATTAAAAGATTTGCATTTTCACATTATTTTTTATTAGCAGAGATAATAATGTATTCATTTATAAATTCCGGATCAATTGTGTTTTATTCATAACCACTTATGATATGGACTACCCTCTTTAGTTGCATTTCATGTCTAGACAAATTTACTATGTATAGATAATATGTCACAGAATCAGGTTTCAGCTGAACATTCTAAATCTGTTCTGGATCAGTTTGATTTTTCTTTCATTCTGTTCCAAATTTTTGATGACATGCCAACTGCTATTTGTTACTATGAGTGGGATCCAATGAGATTATGCTGTTAACACAACTGCTTTTGTCAGTGGAACAAGGATGGGGTTCCACTGCGCCCCCACATCCCCAAAACCTGCTCCAGAAGGCTAGGAAATCCTCCAGAGACTGTTTCAAGCTACAGCAGGAAAGGCAGTCCATCACACAGCAGATGCTTGCTAAAGTAATGTTGGATCTAGAACTATAGGTATGTTGGCAATGAAGCTAAAATCTTTATCCATTAGCCTATTACAAAGAATATCTTTTGTTTCTGAAACTGTGTTCCTAGAACTTTTCTTGATTTTAAGATTTGGCCATCTACTGTCCTTTACGTCTACAAAAGCCTAATTAAGAATAGCTGTTTTTCTTATGTTTTCTCCCTGCAAGTACATAAGTTGCCAATGAAACAAATAGAGCTAATTTTTGCTGATTCATTTATATACATACATACATACATACATACATACATACATATATATATATATATATATATATATATAATTATGTACGTACTGTATAAGTATAGTTTGCTACATGTTTTATGCCTTGCTTGGCCCCTTTTTCCAATACTTCAAGAAATAGTTACTGGACAAGACTCCTCTTAATTCAGAACCAAGTGTAGAGTTTTGAGACCACACCAACTTTTTTTAAAAAAATAATTCCAGATCATAGAACCATGTCAAAGGCTGTCTACAAATAGTTAAGTCTTTGAAGTAAAGCTTCAAAGTAAAGCTTCATAATGAACAGGAAGATGGAATTCATAAAAAGCATGGAAAACACTGTAGAATCCACATACTCCCCCTGTCCATAACCTTAGAACCATCTTTTCAAACAATTCCGAAAGAACGTTATTATTGATGTTCTACTGGAAGAACTGGAATCAGATTATCCAGCATTTAACATTACTTGTACCCCATAGAAAAGATGGACCATCTAGAAGCAGAGGTGTGGCTATAGGAGGGCCAATGTGAGGGCTTTCCTCCAATAAGAATTCTGCCCCCCTGATAAAATTTTCCCTCATTCTTCAAACTTGCAGCATTGCAGAGAATGAGACATTGAAAATTATTCACACCTAGAGCTCCTACAATTGCTACTTCCACATTCCCTTAGTAACTTTGCCTCCCCATTTTGTTTAGATGACTAAACTGCCTTTTCTAAATGTTCAACTGAAGTTTTAAATTACTGCAATGCTAGAAATCTGGGGGCTGAAGGAAAAATTACTTCGAGAAATCAGAATTCTTATTTGGGGGCAATTCCCTTATTTGCGCTCCTCCATAACTGAAAGACAGAAATTCTGTAATTTTCATTAAATGATTATCATTTTTGTTCTGCATCATTAGTATATAAAATATTCATATTAGCATAACACGATTCCCTTTAAAACAACATTGTAGTTAATTAATCTCCCCTTCCTTTGCTTTGCACACTGGTTGCAAACTCCCTCAGTTTCAGGAACTCAGGTTTTAAACATTTAAAGCATTGGCAGCTGGTATTAACTGAACACTGCAAAGAAAGCCACCATGAGCCCTACGCCATGACACCTTGGTGTGCCAAAAAGCTCAGCCGGGAGACTAAATGTAGCAGATTCCAGAGCAGACAGTAACCGGAAAGCTGGAGAAACAAATGATCCTTATGACATGGCCAAGAGCAAATTCACATTTATTTCCTATGAGATAAATCCCAACCAACATATCACTGTTTCTTTTAGAGTAATTTTAGAATGGAAAAAGTCAAAATATTTTTCATAGGAACCTCCTTTTTCATTGAGACGTCAGCCTATTTCATCTACCTATGAATATGAATTTATTCAATGATTGGATGGAGGTGTCATTGCTGAGCAGTTCTTAGGTCTAGAATGAGTAGAAATGTAGTTGGGCCATCATCCCGGATTCATTTTTGCCACCTAATGCCCAAGCTGCCACAATGCCATAGCTGCTTCTCCAACTTCAGCCCTCCATGGATATTGTAGCCTGGTGTTTGGTTTGCTATAACATGGTCTGTGCAGGCTTTCCTTGAAAAAAACTCATTGGCTGGTGCTTGACTAATAAGCAGCATAAAAAGCTGTAATCATATTATATCTGTTGGGGATGATAGGAGTTTCAGCCCCACGGAAACGCAGCGGAAAAACCAGAGTTCAGCGAGCCAGCAGCAGCAGCCTTGTTCCCCAGTAAGGATACTCACACACGGAGGAGTTTCTTCCAAAACAGGAGGCACTTTATCTTGCAGCAAAGTTCTGTTATATACAAAACATAGGACAGACAGACAAAAGCTTGCGCCAGGCACCAGGTTTGGTCAACAGACAAATACATACTGGCATTGCTTTGTTATATACATATCTACAACCAGTCAGGTGGAGGTTTGCACACCTCCCTCTACCATCTGCACGTGACCCCAGTTTCTTATGCAACCTTGCAATCACCCACAGCTGGGGCATGATGCAACATCTTTGCAGTGGGCTGATCATTTTCCCAGGGTTCCTTTCCTGGAATCCCTGACAATATCTACCATGTCTGACCTGCATTGGCTGCCTATTGTTGCTGAACTTAATTCAAGGTATTGAGGTTGGTGTAAGGCTCTAAATGGACTGAGGCTCAAGTAGTTGTGGGGACTTTTTTCTTGGCTGTACAAGCCTGGCCTTTGAGATCTTTGGAGGGGGCTTTTCTCATGGCCCTCCTTGATCAATCCTCAGGAAGAACTGGCCCATGCAAACGTATTCTTGATCATGGACCTCTCTTCACTAGTCCAATTTCATTGGTTACTTAAGACCCAGCTCTTCACCTCGGCTTTTGCAGGAGAAACAGTTATGTTCATTGATGAGATCTTTTGGTGAGATCTGTTTTCTGTATATTGAATAGTAACTGTTTGTAGCACATATTATCTTGCTACTGGTTAGATTTGCTGTATGTTTAGATGTTAGTATTATTGTATTAATACTTGGGTTCTGTGTTTTGCTTTTGTATTTTTATTCATGATCCACTTTGTAATTTGTTATGAAGAGCAGCATATACATTTTATCAACCAGTCAATAGTTAAAGGGTGATTGTCGAATAAGCAGTAATCCTTTCCTGATTGTTTTAACATCTCCACTTTGCAGCAAGATGAACTGATTGGATCTGGAGAATGATCTAATAACTTCAGGTCCCCATAAAGCCCAATTAGCATACTTAAAATGTTGGAACCCATTTCAGATTTTTTTTTATGTTGCTTCACCCATAAACAGTATCGAAGACAGAGCTTGAAGTATGAATTTTCCAAAAATCAAAAAGTTTTTTTTCAGCCACTTCGTGCAAACAAACCACAGCTTGAAACCATCTGTGATGTGCTGCCTCAGCCAGAACATCTTCCATAAACATGTAACCCAAGGGCTACTGGGACAGTTCCACACACCAAACCATGTAGCCACAGTTCCTTGAATTGGTCCTTTGACTGGTCTGCCATAGAGATAGTAATTCTTAATTTTCTCTGTCTCGGTGGGTATTGGAAAAAATACATTTATTTATCTTCCTACATTGTCAGCAGGTACAGGAAATGTTTTTCCCAAGATGATAGGAAGATGCACAACTTTCATTGAAAAGTGCACAGCTTTTCTAGATGACATGTACTGGGTACTGTATTTCTTGAACTTTCTCTCCCGTCTCCTCCCATAACCCCAAAATTGGGCAGAAATCATCAGCTGTGAAAAGATGCTAAACCTCTCAAACTAGCTGGGCACTGAGGGGGAGGAGGGAAGTTGCCAAAAAGCTCAAACAAGAGCTGTCAACTTTCTGGCAACCTTCCTCCTCTCCCCAGTGCCCCCAGCCAGTTTCACAGCTGTCACATCTTCTCACAGCTGTGCAACTTTGGGGCTGTTGGGGGCAGAAGTGAGAGAAAGTTGCAGAAAAACAGTACACAGTATATGTCAACTGGAAAAGCCGAACATTTTTCAATGAAACCTGTGCAGCTTTGGGCCGGGAAGAAAAAATGTGCTGGCAAAGCTGTGGGCACTTTGCAGAGTTCTTCCCTAACCAATTTCCAAAGGTGGCAGGAACTCCAATTTTGACTCCATCAGAAAAATGGTGAATTCCCATCCCATCCCTAGTCTACAATTAGATTTACAGAATAATCTGACTTGCATTTCCAAAGAGAAAACCTCACTAAATTTAGGAGGACTTCTTTCCAAGGAAGTGTGTATAGGATCATATCCTTGAATCAATTTAGCATCCAGACCCCCTTTTCAAGAAAACCCAGGGGAAGTAGGGATGTGTAGCAAGATTTTTCAGCACTCCAGCTTTCAAGCACCGGTGTAGGGATGGGCGGGTGATGGGAGCGATGAGCCCTGGGCCGCACTTTTTTGGGGGTGGCGCGCTCCTTGCCTGCCCCCCTGTGCGTCATAGCCCTGCCCACATATGCCATCACTACGTCCACACATGCTGTAGCCCAGCCCACATACATCATCACTCCACCCACACGTCATAGCCCTGCTCGCGCCCCTCCATCCCCGCTCCTACCCCGCTTGCACTAAGCTCTGCCACTGCTTTCAAGCACATCCATTTAAAAGTTCTGAAACAGTGACAGAGCAGGCAACTGTTACACAGTGTCAGTTCCAAATTTCCGTTTTGTCTCAGTGGGGAGAACTCCCCACTGAGGCAAAATGCATAGGAACTGGAGGGCAGGATCTAGAAAAGCCCTAGGCCAGCTTTGCTTTTGCCTCTTACACTCCCTCCTCCCTTTCCTATTCATTTTGCTTGAGTGTAGCAAAAAGGGAGGGTCTAGGAAAGCAATGTGTCAGTACTGCTTTCACCACGTAGACCCCCTCCTCCCGTTCCTTTGCATTTTGCCTATGCATAGGAAAGAGATGGGGAGGTCTAGGTGCAAAAGGAGAGCTCAGGCAAGGGTTTCCCCACCCACCCCCTTCCCTTCTGTTTTGCCTCAGCGGAAGTTGCCTGTGCTGAGGCAAAATGCATGGGAAAGGGAGGGTGAGGTCTAGGGAGCAAAAGGAATGCTGGCTCAGGGTTTTCCTAGAGCTCCCCCTCTCTTTCTTGTGCATTTTCCCTTGCTGGAGAGAACTCCAGCAGAGGCAAAATGGGAGGGAAGGAGGGTTGGGGAAGTCTCACCAGCATACAAGACATACCCATACTAAAAAAAAAAAAAAAAAATTCCCCAATTTTTTAATTTTTATTTGTTTCAGTTATATCCCACTTTTCACTCAAATGGGACTCAAAGAGGCTTACAATATAAGTTAAAGCAGAACAGCTAAAGCGATATGGAATATTCAGTTTATAACTGTGAAGCAAACACTCTCATATATTTCACTAATCTTGAAGAGTATCCTGATTAAAATCATGTGTCCTAACTACTTTCTTTCGAATCTCTGGCAGAATCAAATCAGCACATGCTATTCTTGTGTAATTACCTTCCATTGTTTCTTTTAAAAAATGAATGACCTGGACTATATTTTCCATAACACAAACATGAAGGCCATGAAATTGAGCATTTTTAACATATTCTACTCCTAATAATAGTTTGCTTCAAAATAAATATTTCCAGACTCTTGTCCAAAAAGTTGCATAATACGTTAATTATTCCTGATTGAACTCAGCATCTACATTGAACAAAATGTACTGTATTTTCTGTTGATAAATATACTATCATTTCTTACAATTCTGTGGAAGCTATGACTATCACTTGCCAGCAAGGGAAGATCACTTCGCTTATTGATCTTCTGAGTTCCAGCTGCTCAGATTGACTCTCTTGCCTTCAGAGATGTGTATGGATAGCATAACTCCAAGAAAGACAATGGGGAAGTAGAGCACATCATCCTGTTTCCAGATGCACACAGAGTAATTTCTGTTTCCTGTATGTACTATAATTTGAGTGCAACTGTTATTTTGAGACACTTGAAACATGGTCCAGGAATTTCAACTGATCCAAAACAGGGTAACAAGCCCAATACAATCATATTATGCAAATGTTGTGTCGTCTGTGCTAGTGTCCAGGCATAATGCGTAATGGTAAATGGGCTGGGCCAGGTTAAAAGCAGCAACACCTTCCAATAGACCCTATATTTATCATCTGACTGAATGCTTTCGTCAAGTGGCCCCACCAAATAAGAAGTAGCTAGCCATGTAATTCTTCAATAGGTTTTTTCTCAAAGGAAGCAGCGATTAATTTTATCACTTTTCTCCCCACTGCAGGAAAGACTTCAAAAACCACACAGCTTTCAAATCCTTTGAGACTTTTCTGCACAAAATTCACCTGTGGTAGTTTTGCACAGAAAACAGCATTTTCTGCACAGGAAGCAGCTTTTTCTGTGAAGAAAATTGTTGTTGTTGTTCCTATCTCATGTTTTTCCCAATTTGGGACTCATAGCAGCTTACAATAAATTTAAAAGCATGCAATTGGAAATCTACTATAAAATTTCTGCATGGAAAATTTGGCTGGAATCCTGTTGGCTAGTCTCAACTATAGTAGACCCATTCATTGAATTATTGAATCAACATATAGGTAAATCTCATTGATTCAATGAATCTAGTTTAGGCAGGACTAGCAGCAGAATTAAGATGATTATTCTCTGCACAGAAAAAGCTGTTTCTGCGCTGAAAAAGCTGTTTTTGGTGCAAATAATCTATGTGCAAATTTGCATGGAATGTCCCCAGTTGCTTTATTTTCTGCTCAGGAAGCATCTTTAGAAAATAAGATTTCCAAGCAGAAACACTATGTTTTGTATAGAAAAAGCTGTTTCTTTCTGTTTTCTGTCCAAAACAACTACTTGAAAATTTAGCTCAGAATAGGTCCTGAACTGCAAATATTCTTGTCAGTCCAGAATTACTCTCATCAGGGTTTCTTGAGGCTTGAAAAACATGGGTTTTGATCATTTTTTGAATATTTTCAAATATTCTTTCCATTTTTAGATATAGAATATGGAATATCCTCCCCAAAGAGGCTTACCTGGTGTCCATGTTACTAACTTTGTACTGCCAAGTGAAGACCACTTTGTCTACACATTCTTCTCCAACATAAACATCTTCTAGTAGCTTTTTAAATACATCTGTTATTGTTGTGTTCCTTCAAGTCATTTATCACATATGGCAACTCTAAGGAGAACCTATCACATGGTTTTCTTGGCAAGATTTGTTCAGAGGGAGCTTTGCCTTTGCCTTCCTCTGAGGCTAAGAAAATGTGACTTCCCCAAAGTCACCCAGTAGATTTCCACGGCCAAGAAGGGATTCAAACCATGGTCTCCAGAGTTAGAGTTCAATACACAAACCACTACACCACACTGGCTCTCCAATATTGTGCACTTACATTATTCTCCATGGCTGGCTTTATTTTGATTCTACCCTGGCTTTAGTCTGTTGCTGGCTTTATTGTTTTAGTTTGTACTTTCATGTTTCATTTCTATATGTTAATAGTTTAAATTCTTTTGCTTGGAAATTGCCTAGAAAACTTAAACTTGAAAGGAGAGGAAGACAGAGTGGTTGCTAAGCCAAAAGCATATACTGCTTTTGCATACAGTTTTGACAGAACTGAAATGCATTAAGCATTGTCACCACACTACCACTGATTCAGGAAGCATTCCTCACACTTTGAATTGGCTGCCATCTGTGCTGACATTAACATTAAGTCAAATCTGATTAGCTAGATGTCATGATTACATCAACTTGCTTACTTCATGCTCCTAATTTGGCTGGGATAGTCCATCTACTTCATCCATATAATAGAATAAGCAGAATTTCGAAGGGCAGAGGATGTACAACTTGCAGTAGGTAAAAAGAATAATCACAAAACAAGGTTTCAAAAATATGAATATTCCCCTCCCTCAAAAAAATGAAATCAAATGAAATTAAAGGGGGGAAGTAGTCATTATTTTTGACCTAAAAAAAAGGAAAAAAACATTGAGGGGAAGCCTTGCAGGATGTTCTTTACTTTAGCTGACAATCTGTTTGTTAGCAGTCTTCATCCTCATGAGCCAATTGAGATTGATAAAAATACTGATCTAACAAGGCTTAAAGTGAACTTTGACAGCCCTTTCTGCTGCACAAGCTTCTATAGGAAAACACAGCTTTTTCAGAAACCAAAAGATTTTAGGGTGTAAAGCAGAAACAACTGTCTAATAATGCAAAGAGCTTGATAGTCGCGCAAATTCCCAAGGGTATTTATAGAATATAATGGTCTTCTAAGTTTTGAATTTTATTTTTGGTGTTTGGACCCAGAAATTATACTAAATTGCTCTACGCTCTTATGTTGTTGGTTTCTGTGAACATTCTACATTGAGAATATTAGCAGGGGGGAAAATCCACTATATCTACATTTTCACCTCTGATACTACTAAAGCATTTGATATTTTGGCACTTTCTAATTTCTGGCATATCAGTACTCCAGCTGCCAATGACCTATATTCTGAATATTCCAAAAAGCAAACCAAAGTTGAAATATTTGAAGCAGCAACTATTTTATTGTTTATTTTGTTCATTTATATCCCACTTTTCTCCCAATAATGGGACTCAAGGCAGTTAGCAACATATTTACAACAGAATAAATTAGAAACAATACAGAACCATTAATAAAAGTATAAATTAAAGAACTTCTAAACAACTTCTATATGGCCCTGTACAGCGTTAAAAGCCCAACCCTAGTCAATTTGTAAAAGCCTTTTTTGTTTTGACCTGCTGATGGAGAGAAAGCAAGGATGGGGCCATTCTGGGCTCTCTAGGGAGGGAGTTCAATAGTCTCAGAGCAGCCAGCAAGAAGGCCCTCTTCTTTGTTTCCACCATATTAGCCTGAAGGGGCAGTGGGACAGAGACAGTGGGACTCCATAGCTCAGAGTGAGTGGGACCACCTTTAACTAATCAAACCAGCAACTGCTCTTCCTGGAACTAGATAATGTAATCAAAGTAGCCTATATATTGGTAACTGCCTGTTTAGACTACTGCAGTGCACTCTGTGTGGGCTGCTTCTGAAGATAACTCAGAAACTGTAACTAGTACAAAATGCAGCAATTAAACTATTGACCAGAATGCCATACGGAAGCATAAGCTGAAGAGAATTGAACTGGCTTCCTATATACTCCTGGTTCAAATTCAAGGTGCTACTGATACCATTTGAAGACCTTAACAGCTTGGAATCTTGATACCTTAAAGAGCAGCTTTCCTTATATATGCCTGCCTGAGGACTGAGGTTGGCTAGGAGCATCTTCCTCTGTGTCCTATCAGAGGAAGTGAGACACTGTGGGAGGATGTGGGAGAGAGTTTTCTCTGCTGTGGCACCATAATAGCTGAATATCTTCCCCTTATTGAATATGCTTTCAAACTACTTAAATTTTTCTTTATTGCTTTAAATTAAAATATTGGATGATCAAACATGAGATCCTTGAACATGATACAAGCATGAAACATGATACGAGCCACTTTGTTGGGACAATTTCTAGAAAAGTAGCCATGTTAGTGTGCAGCAAAAGTGACAAAAGTGTCTTATGGCATCTGAAAGACTAACAGATTTATTGTCCCATAAACTTTCAGGAATGATGCAATAAGCCTGTTGGCCTTAAAGGTTTCTCAAGAGGACTTTGTTGTTTTTGTCTTAGAGCAATAACTCATAGTTCACAGAGCCAGCTCATAGAACTATGATACTAAGTAGAATTTTTATGGGGTTTTTTTTTTTTTGGAAGTCCCATGAAATCATCGGGACTCACTTCCTTGAAGTATATTGAAATATTAAAAGTAGCATGCAACATATTACAATATTACATGTAACATTCCACTTTTTAGGGTAGCAAGGGGGTAACGAAATGAATTTTAAAAAAATATCATGAGTGGCAGTGCTATTAATTGTTTGGCATAATAAGTAACTTTTACTCTTTGCTTCAAAGACACAATTTTTGGAGGAGCATTTGGGAGGATTTGAACCTATTTTTGTAATTAGGGGTATTTTTAAGAAGCATAATAATTAAAAAACAATGCAACCTGCTAGCAACAAACAATGTTAATGAGTCCTCAGCAACATCAGTTATTTGTTAAAACAAAATTTTGCTCTCCTTTTTAATTTTTAATTAAAAAAAGTAATGAGCAACATGTTCTTGAAAAATTAAAAAATAATAATTAAAATTTAAAAATGGAACTTAAAAGTTTCAACCTCTGAATTATGACAATTAAGTGATGGTGATGGAGTGTTTTCTTCACTTTTGTATTATCAGTAGCTGCAAATATTTCTTGGACATTGATAGCCGCAAGACAGCTTGCTTAAATGAACACTGATGGTGTTTTGCTCCTTTGGCCAGGATGGAACAGAATCTGCTTTTTAGTGGATGCATAGGCTGTGGAAGAGATAGAAATACAAATTTGGAATCTTGTTTGTAAAAAGGAATTTTAACATGCTAATCACTGATACTTAAATAGATGCAGCTGAGTGTTTGACTTTCTTCAGTAGGAAAGGAAATCCTTGTAAATTTCGTTCTTGTCAGTAAGAATGAAGAATTCAACTGTTTTTCTTCCTACCATAAGAAAGTTATAACAACTTCATGATTTCCAAGGTTTTCAAGGCTCTGAAATGTTATTTAATGCCTGTTTTCTGTAGGGGAACCTTGCTTCCACAGCAAAAGAAAATGCTTATTTTTTTTCCCATAGAATGAGTCCCAAACTATGATACTTCTCACTCATTCAGTGTTTTCCTTGTCTGGATTTCCTGAACACCTTATCTGAGGCCCTTTACGCACAGCATTTCTGAAGCGAAAGGGCCTCTTGAGCGTCGCGTAAATGTGAGGAGCGGTCCATACGACGCACTCACATTTGCACAGCATTCAAGTGCCTGACGCGGACCGCACACGCATTTTTTTCATTTTCAGCTCAAAGTCAAAAATGCTGCGCAGTCGCGCATCGCTCCAGGTCCCCGTGTGCACTTACGTGGCGTGCGGAGCCTCGGGAGCCAGGCCGGTCACACATCCTCTCCTCAGTGCAGCCTAGGAGGTCCCAGGCTGCACTGCAAATGGAAGAGGTGGGGTGCTCGTGCGACGAGGAAGCAGCTGCGGATCCAAGGCAGGAGGGATGCGACAGCGTTCCTCCCAAGCCTTCATGCGTGAGCTGAGCAGCCCAGCACCGGGAAAAGGTAAGGTGCGAAAAGGGCCTGAGATTCAAGAATTTACAAATATTCCTTCCTACTCTTCAGTTTGTGCATAGGTTTCCAGTAGTCCTGTAAAGTATGTTTCTAAAACTTAGGCCATTTCCACACTACACTGTTATAGTGCTATTATTCCACTTTCAACATTCTATGGAATCCTGGGGCTTGCAGTTTAGGGTGGGGCATCTAGAATTCTCAACCAGAGAGCTCTTTGGCCTCTGTAAACTACAAACCCAAGGATTCCAATAGGATGTTGAAAGTGGAATAATAGCATTATAATAGTCTAGTGCAGAAATGGCCTAGGAGAAAGGAAGTGGTGCTGTTCTCCTAAACCTTTTTCTCCACTGAAAATTCTCCAATGTGAATTTTATTCTTTAACAGAGCTTGAAAAGGTATTTTTTAGAACTAATATAACAACATAGCGAAGCTAGCCAAAACAGGCAGGCAAACTTTCTTCATATATTTTGTTCTCCATACCTGTTATCATCTTTGTGGCCCTTCTCCAGCCTCTCTATATTCTTCTTAAAATGAAGTCAGTGATTTGTTTAATGTTGCACAGGATCTAGCTGCACATTATGCTGTCGGAAGGAAGGAAGGAAGGAAGGAAGGAAGGAAGGAAGGACATTTTTATCAAGCCAACACAAGTTTGCCAGAATGTTGAAACATCTAGCCATCATGGAGCTTCTCTTCAGGTAGTTTGGTGTTGTTCTCCTGAAATACTATCAACCCCTGCTCCCACTGTGGTGAAACTCAGTGATTACAAGTATCTGAAATCACTAGGGACAGTCCTGATTAATCCTGTCTTCTCACCTTTTCAGCTATTTCGTAAATGTCCCTTTCTCTTTCCTCCTCCCACTCTCCCACTTTCTTCCTTCTCCCTCAACTTACTTCAATTGCTGCAAACTGCATTCAAGCACAAAAAGTATTTGCATTCGGTTAAGACAAGGGGGGGCAGAACTGCACCCTTCCCTGTGACTCAGGTAAAGGCAAACTGCTGCAGCCTCTCCTACCTTCTTCATTAATAACTTTTGCCATCTTGACCAAACTTTAATATTGCTTGGCCACTTGTGCTCCTATTTTCATTTATGAAATGCTGTAAGGTATGAGTGAAGTCAATATCCTCAGATTCTCACTATAGTTGTTGTTGCTGGTGGTGGTGGTGTTATTTCTTACCCACCTCTTCCTATGGATTGAGGCAGGGAACAACCACTTAACATATAGCAACAAATATGGTTAAACGCAAACACCAGGTAAAAATACATAATCAGTTAAAAGGACATAACATGTTACAAAAACATATGTATTAAAAACAATCAATCAGAATTTAAAAATTCACAATTTAAAAACCATCTGGATAGGCCTGCCAGAAGAGATTGTTTTTTAATGCTGTTTTAAACCAGACAGTGTATCCACTGTCAGATCTCTTCCCACAGGTCATTCCACAATGTGGAGGCAGTTGCTGAAAAAGCCCTCGGGTTAGCAGTTGCCAGCCTGATTCTGGCTGACTGAAGTAACTGTCTTCCCCACTCCAAGGGCTTTTCAAATACAGCTGAAAAAGTGGGGAGACAAAGGATTAATCACTACTGTACCTGCCATATTGGAACACGTGGTATCAGAAGTTCATGAAGCTACCTCAGATGGCAGCAGTTTCTTCGAAATGAATCTTATAGAAGTGGACTGACTTTGCCCACCAAGGCTACTAATTTTGGCAGAAATAATATAGAGCTGATAGTTAAGCCTGGCAAACAAAAAAATACTTGAAACACAAATTCTGAGCTCTGATGTGCCCTGTGTTTCTTACCTTGCTCTCTGGTCCTGGCTCATTTCAGACTGTTGTCCAGGGGCTAGGAGGAGACTGCCAGTGGATCCATTGCTGGAGCAAATCCACTCCTGGGATTTTTTCACACTACACAGTTGTAATGTTATCCTCTACTTAAACTGCCATGGCAACATTTTACAGAATCCTGGAGTCTGTAGGTTGGTAAGGCACTATAACTCTTTCTCTGAGTATTCTAAATACTCCCCCCACCCCTCCAGTTGTAAATCCTAGGGTTGCATAGGATGAAATTTATGGCTTCTAAACTGGAATCATATTGCTATAATTGAATAGTGCAAAAGGACCCATGGTATGGGCAACTCTTCTGCAGCTACTTGAGTCTGTATGGGAGTCATTTAACTGCTGGACTCTATTCCTGATAAAAGTTCACCACCAGTGGTGCTTCAGTGCAATGCTGTGGAGCAGCCATAAAACCAAGAGCAAATCTGCCCTCCTCATGGCAATGGGTCCACTGGCTGCTTCTGAGCCTGGGTAGCACCATCAGAAGTGTAGGCCTGGCATCCACGGAAGACAAACTAGTGTGCAGGAATATCTCTGAGCACCAAGATGGTATAGTGGTTATGTGTTGGACTATGTCATGCTCCAATCCCAGGACTCAGGTGCAAACACAGACAAGACCTACATTAGGATCTCTGATTCCTGTTCCTGGAAATCTTGACCCTCGCCTTATATGCTGACTTTACTACTGGATACTGTTTTGGACTGTCACTCTGAATTTATTACTACTCAAACTGAAACAACAAATGGTAACTGGCTGACCAACTGTTGCAAATTTTGGCTGTGGCTGCTAATAAAGACTCTAATTGAAGAGCTTGGCTGGCTGCTAGCATAAGGACAAACTAGGAATCTGGGGAACCAGGGTTTGAATGCCTGTTCAGCCATGGAAATTTCATTGGGTTACACCGGGTACATCACACTCTCTCAGCCATGGTAAACCTCCTCTAAATAAGCTGGCCAAGGAAACCATAGGACAGGTTCATCATAAGTGAGAGTTAACATGAAGGCAGTTAACAACATCCAGGTATCTTTGTCTCTGAAGCTCATTAAGTGTCAACACTTTACGCTAAGTCTGTGGAAGTTTAAAAGTTTGTAACTGGATACTTGACAAAAAGCAGATGGAATTTGTGGACAAGCTGTGAACCAAATCACTCAATATACTCACTGATGTTAAATTTGGCAGCATATGCTAACAGAGAAGCAAAACATAATCCTTGGAGTCTTTCAAGGTACTAAAGCAGGATTCCAACTACTTCCAAGCAAACACAAGAAGGATGATGGACCCAGCAGCATTTCCTTCCTCGCTTCAACCACAGCTGTGAGACAATACATTTCTGAACCAATGCTTTGAAATTCTCATTCCTAGATTTCGGGTTTTGTAGGAAATTTATCTCTGAAAAAGCAGATTAAGAACTGAACTATTAGATAACCTTTCCCAACTCTTTTGCGACATGGCATCCTCCAGATATGTTTGACTACAGCTATAAACTTCTTTAACCAGCATGTTCAGTAGCCATCCTGATGACAAAAGTTTCAGTCCAATGCACCTGAAGTGCACACCAGCTGGGGGAGAGGAGCAGGATAAGACCAACAGAAGCCAAACTGTGTTTCCTTGCAGAGCTCATTTAGTAGAGTTATTTAATGTAATATTAAATAAGTGGGGTTAAAAATTTATTGCAAGCCTTTTTTCAGTTAGGTGTTGCATGAAGGACCAAATTAGCAAAGCTTTTGCAAAAACCTCACAAAGGTGATATCTTCTCCATATGTCTGCAAGCAAGCTGCTGCAACTTGGCCAAATATCTCTTTAAAAGGCTAGCTGCTTTGTCAGACTCTCAAGTGCACTTCTCAAACTGGACCAACTGCACAATGAAAATTCCTGGCAAAGAAAATAAGGAACTGAAAAGGAAAATGGGTCCAGGAAAAAAAAGTCATGGAAAAATCTTGACAGCAGTCATTGGTAAACATTGCAAAATATGGTGTTTTTGACCAAATAAGTTGCAGACGTCACTATCAGAGAGCATACCATTCTCTTATCTGATGCCTTTTCAGATGGCAGTTTGAGCACTTGCATGGAAATGTTTGCTGTGGGATACATTTGCTGAAAGCAATGGAAATGTATGATGAAATACACTTCCAAGTCTGTCTGCCACCCCTGCTTCACTTCTGTCTGAGAATGATGTTGAGATTTGTACACTGCAAAAAGGAATGGATTTTCCTCCAATGGGTTATTAATGTCCCTTACATTCCATGATTAGAATTTATAACTGCGTTGCTTTCCTACATTTCATGTACTTAAAATAAAACAGTCTCAAGAGACCCATGAGTACATGCATAACTCTCAAAACGACAATAAACTCTGCATTCCTGGCCTTAATAAGCAGGCAGGCAATGAAAAATGGATAGTGCCTATTTTACAAATAATAAACTTCCTTTAATTTGCCAGCCTATTTTTTTCTTTTTCTTTTAAGTTCTTTTGTTTTTGTTTTGTTAAATGCAAAGCTTATCGTATATAAGGTTTAGGTTACACCTTGTGGAGTTGGAGCTTATTTTTAAAAAGACAAACTTCTTCCATTGTGTTTATCTTTTCTAACAAAGCACATAGTCAGATGAATTATTTCAAGAGTCAGATGAAACATGCAGTAAAATATTTCCAAATCTGTCAATTTCTTTCTTTACAGAAATAATCTACTTTCTTCTTTAGTTTCAGTACTACTTCTCAGTTCTTGTATGCGTTACATGTTGAGCATCTAATTTAATCACTGTCAGAAACAGGTCTATTGTCTAATCTAGGATATGCTCATATTTTCTTTCTTTTTATCAAAAAGAGAGAGAGAGAGAGAGAGAGAGAGAGAGAGGATTTAATTAGTCAGTAAGGGCTGGTACACTAATTCTTCATAGAATTTAAGACAGAAAGTATAAGATATGAGTTGTTCAGACATGATTTGGTGGCAAATGCTCTGTTATACAATTCTAAACTGTGGATTTAGAAAACACTTTGTGGGTTCTGGTTGCTAAATTTGCTAATGGATAAACTCAAAACCATTATCCCACACACGTAGTAAAGTTATTTATATAATGACCTAGCATCTCCTCCATTTGTTTCTTTTCTTTTTTAAGTTTCTTCGTTAACAGTTTCAAAAAACACTAAAATTCTACAAATACATAAAACAGTATAAAGAAAACAGAAGACATAAGGATTATAAATTAGAAAGTAAAGAAAAGGAAAAAAGAAAAAGGAAGAAAAGTGGTCAACTTCCATTCTTCCTTTAAATAGAGTATAACAGTCAAATTGATTCAAGCTTCTCAAAGAAGATATCCAAAAATTCATTTCTTCCCCTTCCACACTTCATTCTTTCCAAAAAAGAAAACAAACTTCCTTCTACCAAAGGTTAACATATCTATTATAGTATTTCAGTATTACTTTCTCTTACCTTCTATATAACATACTACATTTATATGACAATGAGTTTTTTAATCTTAATATTAATGCTACTTGCTGACTTAACTACATAATATTTTCTGTTACCCTGATTTCTGGGGTCCCGTGGGGGACACCTCAGTGTGCTCCAAATAATGGGGAATGGGAATTAGCCAGAGCACAAGCTGTAGCACTACAACAGGTAGGGTAACCTAGCAAGATCTTTAAACCCAAAGCCAAAAACCTAGCAAAATTGTCTAATAAAATGATTTTATTGAGGGGAATTCACTCATGCATGCACACAAGATACACACAATCACATATTCACACAAGAGCTAGCTGAAAGAGAAAGGGAGGAAAAATTATAGAGAGGCTGAGGGATTTGGGAGGGATTTATAATTACCAGTCCAGAAGAGTAGTGAAGAGTAGAAATGTATTTTGGCTTAGGTAGGACCCAAGGGCAGTTCTCATTCAGGAGCCAGACAGACAGAGTGACAGGTAGATCTTCAAGACACTGCACTGGGCCTCCTCAAATCAGGGGTATTTGTACTCTGAAAATGGCTTGTGGCTGTGCAGGTTCAAGATGCAAGACAAAGGGAACCTGTTGTGGACAATGAGTCTTTCGCCTGTTGATGGGCTTATTGCTTTGATTGACAAAGACATGATGAATGTTGTAATAGCTGTCTATTGTGGGTGCTGTGAGGACAGACGAAAGAATCCAGGTGTACAAGGGATGGCTATCTGTCAATCAGGGTCCTGGTGGGCTCCTCACAGTTGGATTCCTTGGAAAAGTCCAGCTTCTATTTAAGCCTATTATCCACAGGAATTATGTGTATTTGCCTGACAAATGACTCAGTCTTACCTGGAGGAATTTTGGAGTTGACCTATGCTTCTCACATTTACAGTCAAATTCTTTCCCTCACTCGGTTTGACCTCTCCATCACCTTTCAGGCTTGAATTTGATATCAGAGTCAATAAAATGTGTTGCCAATTAGGTATGGTGCCCATCCAAACCATACTGATACTGGGGACCCCCAAAGCGAGGCCTTACATTTCCCAACTTAAAATTGTAGATCTGTTACATGTTATATAACATCACTAATTCCAAATATTTCTATATCATTTTATGTTGTAAAATTCTTTACACAATTTATTAACCAAATCCAGTTTTCATTGTCTTATATCTACAACCACTTCATAGCCCAATTTTGACCAAATGTATTTCATTTTTAATTTAATTCACTACTTCCCTCATTTCCATCCTTTCCATTCACTTCTCTCCCCCTCCCCATCTTCTTGGGTTCCCTTCCTTGCCCTTTGCTAATATTTCCAGTTCCTTCCCACCTGGTATTTTGAGATGTTTGTCCTGAAAGAGAACACTTTTCTTTTTCACCTTTCTCTCACCCCTTTCATTCATGTAGACTAATTCTTTCATTAAAACAATCCATTTTCATTCAACCATCAATGTAGTTTGATTACAGATCAGTTTTAGATTCTTCTCTTCCTCCCCTTGGGCTGTAATCTCCATTTCACAAACCAGAACTTATTGGCTGTTCATCTCCCCCAATTCAGTAACTAATCCCTCCATTAACTCAACTTGACTTTGCCTCTCCATATGATTTTCAGTCTTTTCCACATCTGTTGCTAACTTCTGTATTAGCTCCACAGTTCTTTCTCTCTGCCCAACCCTTTTCTTATATCTCCCCACAATTCTGCCTTGATCTCTTTGATCCCATTCCTCAGGCCTTCTATCAAGTTCTTGTTCAATTTGGGGAGTTCTAGTTCTCTTAAAGAATGGAGCTCCTCCATCATCTTTTGTAAAACGTCCTAAGAAAGCTTCTGGCAGAATTCTATCTTTCATTCAATCCAGCAGTTTCCAGGTTCACGTCTTCTCTCATCTGTCCAAAAACTATCAGCAAGTCAGTTTTATCAACATCAAAGTGATATCATCCATATTTTTTCATGCTGTAAATTCTCCTTGCTAAAATCCAAATCAGTCTTACAAACAAGATAAGATTGCACTTACATCTTTAATTATTCCCTTTTAAATATGTCACCCCTAGTCTCCTCATTTATTTATCCTAGTCTTATGGGGTGAATGGACTTACTCCACCTGTGATTTAAGAAAGAAAATAGCTGAGGAGGCTCCATTGTTCCAGTTTAATCAGAAAAATTCTTCACTTTTGTAACACCAAAAGTTTGTTTAAGAGGGGGTTTTTTCCCTTTAAAAAACAGGTTGTGGGTTCTGGCAGCCAGCCATGTCAATGGTGTGTGCAATCTAGTGAGCTGTGCTAGATCACAGTTCCCAGAAGCGTCATGCCTGATGGGGGGCTCCTCCTGCCACGCTAGTGGACTCTCAACTCACAGAGAGTCCAAAGACTCTGTTAAGACAGGATTGGGACCAGCAACTCATCTGCTTGGGAATGGAGCAGCCACAGCAGGTCCTGAGGCTCTGGGAGAATTGTGCACTTTGGTGGAGTTGGAGGGTGAGGACTGCACCTCCCATATGGACATGACATTCTCTGTGTTGGGAACTCTTGTTAAATCTGTAACATCATTTCTTCTGCTTTTGCCTATAGAAGACAAGAAGCCCTTTGCATGGAACAGTTTGAATCTTTGCTTATTTGCTTTAAAGCCTTCCTGCATTTTATTTTATTTTATTTTTGTAATCTTAGATGTGGATGTAGATTTTGAAATTTTTTTCTCTTCAAAATTTTTAAAGGGCTGACAGCTTACTTTTGGTCTTGATCTTGTTTGTGTTGTTTGATTAGCAAATGAGTTTCCTTAGCAAATGACTTTCCTTCCTCTTCTGATTTGAATATTGAATAAGATTTTGTTCTTACTAACAAGACAATCATGTTTGACAATATGAAGCTGGAACTTTTAAAGTTTACTTTACTCTGCATAGCACTGTTTCAATTTTTAAAACTGTGAAAAAGTTCACAATGAGATCTCTTGTTATCTGGATGTTTTGAGAACACAACCTTATTGTTTAAGAAATACAGGAAATGTTGAACAGAAATTATCATGTCTTCAATTGTGGTTTGTGACATTCAAACTAAAAAGGATTTAGAAAGGTTGGAAAATATACCCGAATACTTTTTGCATTTCCTGGATGAATTTAGACAAGCTAACTCACTTGCTGAGAAAAAGTTTGAAGTGCTGTCAGAACAGCTGTCACATTTGTCACAAGAACTGAAAGACAGACTTAATGAAGATGACGACTTCAAATCACAACAAATGGTTGAAATGATATGCTGGCAACCTGAGCAAAAAAGACAGTACAATTGCTATAAGAGATGACCTCTGACTCAGAAATGCTTCAAGGTCAGAAAAATGCACAGAAATTGATAGAGCTAATATAGCTAATCTTATAAGATGGAAAACATAATGGCACAACCCTACAGGTAACTCTGAAGTTGGATGCCCAAAATTATGGTGACTTGACGTCATTTTGATGAATTTCTGGTAAACGGCCTGTAAAAAAGTTTTCTCTGGAAAAAGGAAGAATAACAACTCATTGATAGACTTATTGGTGGACAGACAGCCCAGGAAGAATGTTCTTTTTAGTTGGATTAGAGAAGAATTAATGTTTATGTATAAGGATGAAAGACATAGATTGTGCATGGTTGCCTTGATAAAGGGTCTTTTAGCACTACTTATACATCTATCTGTTGTAAGAAAAAGAAAAATAGAGAGAAGTAAAGGAGGAAATATATGTCTGTTGATGAAAATGGCTTATGATTTATGGCTTATGTAAGTGGTTAATGATTACCTATATATGATTTTATTTTCTGGGAAAATGAAATATAGGCCATTTCAACACGGGCTTAAAGAAACGGTGCGGAGCATCCTCCAGGGAGGACATTTGCACCTGCTAGCGGACTGGGTCGGACCTACTTAGTGTAGTTCCACACCTCAGCCCGCTCCAGAACGACCCAAAGTGGTCGTCCAGTGTGTTTTTGAAAGACCTCATAAAATAGGTCTTTCAAAAGCACGGAGCGCACTGCTCCGTGCCCGCGCTCCGGTGCAGATTTGCAGGCTCGCACCAGTGCAAACCTGAGATCTGCCGGGGGCGGGCTTTAGGCTCGTGAGCTTCAGCGGTTGGTGGAGAGCCTTGACCAACCAGAAGCTACCATTTTCATCCCTGGAGCAGTGCAGAGCGGCAGCCACGCACTGCTCCAGACCAGCCTGGACCCAAGCGTGGAGCCAAGAAATCCGGTAAGTACCAGCACGGGGTGATTCCCTCGCCCCGTGCAGAAATGGCCATAGAAAGAAGTAAAAGAAGAAAAAAGTGTCCTATGATGAAAATGATTCATGATTTATGGTTTATGAAAATAGCTTATGATTATAAAATATTAGAAATAAAAGTTGTGAAGGGATTGACGATATTTGATGATGAAAGATAGTTTTTCTTGTATTCCTTATTACTAATTTTAGCTTTTTTCTATCACAAGAACAGTAGTTGGGAAAATGTTTTACTTTCTTACTTTGTTGCTTTTAATAAAAAGAACAAATACTTAGTATATAGAAATTATTACTTCAAGAACTACTAATTTTTGATATAGAATAGAATAAGAATAAGTCACTAATGATTAATTGTTAAGTACTTATTAAGGTTTCTAATATAACTTTTAATAATTAGGTTAGAATTATTATTAATAATGCATTTAAATTTATTAATTACTATTGCATATTGTAAGTTCAGATTTATTATGAAGATAAATAATAGGCAACAAGTATATGCTTTAAATTTAGTTTGTAATTTGATGATTAACTGTTACAGTTGGATTACTATTTATTGTTTGCAGCAGGGGCAGGAAGCACTTTTTTAGTTATATATAGTAGTTATATATATGTAGTCTAGTTTGATATCTGTAGTTTTGCTTTCGTTTTTGTTAGTTTATTGTGGTGTAGGTTACTTTAGGATATTTTATAGTCTGTTCTCTTTTGAATTATTTTGTCTTATATATTGTCACTGTGTATATTTTTTATTTTGCTGGGTTTGTTGTTCTTTTTCTTTTTATTATTCAATTAAAAAAAAAAAGGTTGCCAGCATCATGGAATAAGATCCTTAGATCCAAACAGTTGAGTTTTTTGGCAAGGGCAAAAGATGTCACTTCCTCAGACCTTCCCATGCATGTGTTTACTCATGAGTAAATACAAGTAATGAGAATTCCAGACCCTAATAGGTGATGCTCTACTCTCCCTTTAATCCAGAGGGAGTTTTCTCAGCCAGATATCCTTGTGGCTGGCATTTTTATCATAAAAGCTCTTGCTGCAGAGCTGCAGCATGTAGCATCTGCCTGGCCAGCCTGCTGGAAAATGTCTTTCCCCTGTTCAATGTTGATATGATATTCCTCTGCAATTTGGAAAATTACCATTCACACATGCAGATTTTCTGCATATGGGCTGTACAAGTTGATCAACTGTGTGGTATGGTGAATTACAATGTGACCAATCCACAGTCTATGAGCAATCCACTCTCTGTGTAAAAGACTGCAAGCCAGTACTTTTTGTAGCCACTGCAAACATAAATGCATGAGGAAAAATCAATGGACAGTTTGTACGAGGAGCAATCTCCCTTTGGAGTATAAGATCTGATGTGCTATCTCTCATTTTTCTCTCTTCATTGCCTTATAAGAATTAGCACACTTCAGAGTCAGGATGGCAATGCCATGCCATTTTGGCCAAGTCCAGAGCTCCAGCAAGCTGTACCACAAGGTCACACCTGCCATTTTGAGCAACAGGGGATGGTATTGTATCACCCTGATTTGACTTTAGCATCTCGGTGAGTTTGAATGTTTGGGCATCCCCTGTCTCCCCATCAGTCTTTAAACATGTTTGAACACTTTTGGAGTTGAAGAAAGGGGTTTGGTTTTTTTTTTCAGTTTAAACTTTTTTAAACTGGGGATACTGGGGATCTTTGGGGTCACTGAGGATCCTAAAAGTCCTACCGACCTTTCCAAAGGACCACAGACAAACCATGAGCCACATAATCACCACTTCTATCTCACAATCTCTGCATTTCTAGCCATAGTTCAGGGCTAGCTGTGGGATATCTATATCCAGATATGTATCATAAGAAGGAGGAAGGAAGGGGGAGAAATGTAGCAACAGCCTTCAGACTAACTGGTTTTTACTTTTGCATTAGCTTTCATGAATGTAAACCCACTTCTCTGGATGCAATAGAGAATGATAATAAATGCTCAATACAAAGCATATTTACACAGTTGTGGGGGTGGGATGCAATGTAATAGGATCCAGAAAGATGCAAATCATGCCCCTAAATTTTCAAAGGGCTGTGTAATGTGATACATGTCTTTCAGATCTTTACAGTGATCAGTTAGTGTTGACGTGTGTAAACAATAAGTCTGCTTACCAAAAGTCTGTTTCCCAGAGTTCAAAACTCCCTCTGAATAGATTCTTTTTGTTATATGTGCAGTAGCAAAGACTCTTGTATTAATATATGAAGTATGCCATGAAGCCATTGTCTTTGTTTATACCTTTGCTGATGGACTGGAATTTGTGAATATAATTCAATTCAATAACATAACATCACTCACAACACCAGAGGTACATTTACTTGCCTTCCTCCAATGTGATATATGCCATCCTACGCCAGCAATGCCTCTCTCCACTCTACATTGGACAAACAGGTTAGTCTCTACACAAGAAAATTAATGGACACAAATCCGACATTAGAAATGGCAGTACCCAAGAACAAGTTGCAGAACATTTTAACCTTCCTGGAACACAATAAGTGATTTTCAGATTGCAGTCCTTGAACAAGGGAATTACAAAGGAAATCTAAAAAAGAGAAATGGCTGAATTGAATTATACTCACAAATTCCAATTCACAAATTCCAGTTCCTTATTCTGAATGGGATTATCTGGCTGAATATTGTCTCCATCTCTACTGACAGGCAGGAAGCTTCTGAATTCTTTAACTGAAATCTTTTTCATTATCTGCTTCTTGAATGGAGGGGCTGGGATTTCAGCCTGTGATCTTTTACATTCAAGACTTGCACTTTACTACTTAGCTTTGCTCTTCTAGAAGGCATCAGTCCAGCAAGGAAGAGCTATATCGCTTAGGGGTAGATGTGAAATTTACACAAATGCAATTCCATCTTTCTTCTGTGCAGGTTCCTAAATGGAGCAGTGTTCATTCTTCAGAACCTTAAAAAAATGTTTTGCTTTCAAAATAAGAATGGGGAGGCTGAGACAGGGATATTTACATACTGAACTGTTATTGTCTTTATGTGTGAATGAAATTGCAGTTTTAGCCTAATCTAACAGTGGTCTTGTAAGTCTAGAACCAGTGGCCAAATATTATTTATTTTATCGTCCTTCAAGGAATATGAGCTCCTTCTCTTCACTTGTTAATCCAGTCATACCACTATGTTATTCAGCAATATTTAAACCAGATGCAGTCTGCCATTTTTTTTTTCATTCCACTGTGCTTTGCTAAAAGAGCTGCTTTCAATAAGAATTGTTGCCTCAGTATATTTGAGGATCAGATGTCACCCAATTGCAGCCTTTAATACAAGCTCTCGTGTTACTCTGGGCATCACTAAACAGCCTCTTAAGTCTGGAGCTTGGAGAAAGGGTACAATTATACATGTATTATTTTCCTTAAATAAATGCTGAACAAAATCACTAGATGGATGACTTGGTGCAGAAGTGCCAAACACACATATTTTTGGTCATACATAACTAACAGACTTTGTTACTGTAGTTCCAAGCTCTGCCTGTTGTTCACGTGAGAGCAGGAATGAATGTTTGGCCTAAGTCATACTCCTTCCTTCTCCATACCCAGCTTCCTGTGTACACAGCTTCATGGAGAAGATCTAATCCAGCAAGACTACATGGACTACGCTACTGTTTCTAATTAGCAGTTAAAAGAAGCAAGGCAAGCTAGGGTTCGTCTATCACACTTTGGCAAATCACTGTCACCATGGTCATTCACATTAGTTCATGACATCAGGACCAATACTAAGGTGAGATGGAAGCTGAAGTCCAACATCTGGATGACCACACATTTACTTACACACACACACTTGTACTACACAACTGCTTCTGTCTAAGTACTCTTTCTTCCTATGTCAGTTGTTGTTGGTGGTGTGTGTCTTCAAGTCATTTCCACCTTATGATGACCCTAAGGCAAAACTTTCACAGGGTTTTATTGACAAGATTTGTCTGGGGGGGGGTTGCCTTTGCCTTCCTCTGAGACCAGTGGGAATTCTAGGGCTGAGCGGGGATTCAAATCCTGGTCTCCAGAGTCACAGTCTGACACTCAAGCCAGTACATCACACTGGTTCGCCATGTGAATTTGAAAACGCTTTGAAAATTTCTGTAGTTTCCAAAGACGTATTATTGGTCATTCAAATAAACTTAGCAGGAACAAAGCAGTTAGACACAGGCAATGGAGAAGTGATAATGTCCAGGAACAATTACTGGAATAGGCTCTATCTGCGTCAGAAATATTTTGGAAGATATTTTGGAAATGTCCACTGAGTCAGGATACAGCTGCCTTACTCCTGGACAGAATAAGGACACAGTAATACAACTATTACAGTGACTGACATAATAGAAAATATGAAAGACTTAAAGTAAAATGCCTTGGCTTCCGACTTTTTCAGCTGTTCCCTCATGAACCAAAATGGACTACAGCAAACTGTGCCTATCCTAGAACGCAAAGTATGGAACATTCTAAGTATGGTGTTTGCTGCATAGGACTAGGGTCAGATATTATCCTTCAGCCTGAAGCTCATTGAGTGTCAAGTTTATGGCTCCAGAGACTTTCTCTTGTTTAGAACATTCTTGTATTAGATGGCATCTGTACAGAAACAACAGACTAACCAGAAAGGCTTATCAGTTGTTATTTCAGTGGAAGGTTTTTGCAATTGATTGTTCCAATCATTTATGGTTCCAAAAAGTTGTTCATAGGTCAGATGTTGTTTCGTCCACCTGCTCACTTTGGCATCCTAGATGTTTGCATTCAGTGATGTAAATTATAGTGCAGGAACTGCATGTAATATTTTTGCAGTACCTGCAGGTGATATTTTGATTTTTAATCTGTCTTTGGGAAAAAGGTGAGGTATGAATGGAAAGAAATGAACAATACATTGTTTGTATCAAATATCAAAACCTACAAATTGAAACTCTGTGTCTCTGGGAAAAGAAAACATCTGTATATCAAGTTGTGACAGGTACCCTGGGACTGATGAAACCTCTCAATGAAATTGCCATAGATAGGATCACAATAGCACAGTTACAAAAAGTGACAGAAGTGGGAATGGGCTACATTATCCAATGACCTCACTGATTCCTAGATTCTTTGACAGAATGCAAATCACTGGTGGTCCAAAATTCCTGTCAGTCAATATCTGGTACAGAAAATTTCTTGATATAATACATTTTGCCAGTTGTGTTGCTTTTTAATATAACCGATTCTTTGAAATAGATGCAGGTCATACTGCATTTGGATTCACGAGGATGTAAATCAAGAATTCTGACTTGTGCAATTACTGCTCTCCATGTGCTGATTGATTGGTTGTTTAACAGCACTTCCTCGTAATTTGTGTGGATGTGTAGACTGACAGAATTCCATTGCTTACTGACGTACCTAAACATTCAGATCAGCTCGCTGCTCCACACTCCTCCGGCATCCCAGATGGCAGCTTCCGGTTGGTGGAGGCTCTCCACCAACCGGAGAAGCTCGCCAGCCGGAAGCCCACCCCCCGCAGATCTGCAGGCACACACTTGCGCGCGCCTGCAGATCCACTTTAGAACCAGGCGACGGAGCAGCACGGGGCTGCGCGCTCCGTGCTTCTTAAAAACCTCTAAAAAGAGGTTTTTAAAAAATACACAGCCCGGCTAGTTCCGGCTGCTCCTGAGTGGATTCTGGTGTGGAACTACGAAAAGTAGTCCACGCCAGTCCACTCTACGGTGTAGAAGACCTCCGTTAGAGGTCGCTCTACACCGTTTTAGAAGCCCGGTATGGAAATGGCCTAAGAGGGACCATATGTAGTGGTTTAAGCTCTGGAGCATGGACTGCATCACATGCTTTCAGCTTCCCAAAAACCTCATGATAGGTTTTCCTTAGGGTCACCATGAGTCAGAAATGACTTGAAGGCACACAACAACAACAGCAGCAGCAAGAAGTTAGTTCTTTCTAACTGCCAGGTGATAGCTAGGAGATGCCACTAAGAAATCTGCCATGGGCTATATTGTTCTCTGTTGACCGATTCCTCACTTTTGAAGACAAGAGTTTCTCTAGGTAAGATCTAATCTCATTGGATATTATAGAAGAATATGTGAAAGCTGTTCTGTTTCGTATTTTAGAAGATGATTAGCAGCTAAATGAGGTTATAGTGCCTATGGAATGAGTTGATGTTCACTAGACAAACCAGTAAGGGAACTTACCTTCTCCGGCCCTAGCCAAATATCCTAACTCCTGGCCAAGCAACAGAAGGACTGATCGATCAGCTGGGTGCGAACTTGGAGAGAGATCAGCATGCGGTGTGTCTCCCCCTCCAACACACACTGCACTATCTGGGGCCAGGAAAGCTACATCATGCATCTCCATACACTTACAGTGGATGAACAGGTGACCTGGAAAGCTGGGACCCTGTTTCGTTATTCCCAATGTTGCAGATGACAGCAAGGAAAAGGAAGTGTGGATTTTCAAGCGAGCAACTGAATGTAAACTTCATTGTGGATTGAATGAAGTTGCTCTGATATTTAAATTTCCCTAAGCTTTCTTTGCCTCTTCATCCAGACCACAAGGATGTCATCAATATCCCACCACCATATGAGTAGGATCCAGAACAAACTTGTCTGAAGTGCTATATAATTGATTGGGTGGGAAGAAAGAGAGCATTCCAGCTTTCTACAAACTGCACATTCACTTCCTGGACTGAATTCAGGATGCCTTTATTTTGCCTTTAAATACAGCATCCCAAGCCAGAGTTTGAGAAAGTCATTTTTTGGACTACAGATCCCAGAATCCATCAGCTGTGGGATATGCTTTCTGGGAAATTCTGGAAGTTGTAGTCTAAAGATATAACCTTTCTAATACCCAGCCCAGCATACCATATGCAGCATTATTTCCATGTCAACTGAAAGTACCAGGGCAGCTCTTCTCAGTAACCCTACAGTAGTTATATCATCATAAAAGAACATTTATAATTGCTGCCTAAGGAACCCCATTCACAAAATACTGAAATACTTTGTTGTTTAGCACACATTTTAGAGGTTACTTTGAAATACATTCAACACAAGGCTCATGTAGAAGGTTCAAGTGGTAGAGATGTTTTCTTTTAGAAGCATAAGTAAAACAACTGGCACAGCTAATATGAGCAAATTTCAGACATATTAAAACTATGATTTAGAAATGTGATAGGGTTCTCTTGATTAACACTTCTGTGGCAGGCAAATAGTTGTATCTAATGAATTTTGTTGGTGCAGATTGGGAAGAATTTGTCTCAGTGTTCTAAGCTCTGGTTTTCCACACACATTATCCTATCCACATGGAGAATGGAGAACACAGCAGAATGAAAGGAAGACATATTTCAATAACATATTTAAAATGTCCTTAGAGAGGCATTATTGTCTTTCAGGAATGTCAGTTGGAGAAAAGAAGTGGAGAAAGCTAAATTACTGTAAGCTCTACAATGCCATATGCCACATTTCATTTTTTCTGGATTATTGTCTGTGAAAAGCAGAGTTGATCTGTGTTATGGAGATGGAAACCACCAATGGCAGTGACAACAACAGTTCAACTCTAAATAGATTGTGTTAATGGAGACAAATTATAATGTTAATTGAGAAGAATGTTTGAAGTTCTCAGTCAGTGATAATCCTTTTTGATATTTTTTTCCCTCACACATGGTAGAAGTGAAAGAGCTAAGGTAGACTAATCAGAGCTACATTATCCTTCCTGCCTAAATTCTATCAGCTGGTGGTCTGTAATTTTTTCACTATTAAGATTTTCAAGTAATTAAGATAAGATTTCCTTCATTTCTTTTAAGCATTAATATTTTAATACTTTTGGCTAGTTTCAACAGAAACAGGTTTCAATGAAATCTGTTTTTCTCATTTTTAGGAAACCTAGCATTATTTCACTGCTCCACCACAAGCAAGCATTAACATTTGCTATTTACTTAATTAAACCCCAATGTATTTTGCATATCTATTTTGAATCCTGGATTCAGTTGCAGCTAAACATAGATCCCCAGCAGAAGAACACAACCTACAACTCATGCTATATTTTTATGTAACATCAACAAAGTGTACCTGACTGTTATTTGAAGTCATAACAATAAATCAGGTTCCTGGCCCCTAGAAGTTTTCTATCTAAAAATCAATACAGGGGACACAACAGCAACCAGTCAACAGGGTGAAGGAGGATGGAGCTGGAGATAAACAAAGGAAGAATGTATGTTCAGTTCCATTATGGTGCAGGAAGAAAGGAGGAGTGTGGGTTTATGTCATAGCCTTCATGGGAAAGGTGGTTTTTGTGGTGACTTCTGAAGAGAGATAGGTTGTATCATGTAGTGTTTTGAGTTCCAGGTGTAAAGGAAAGCAAGGGAGAAAGAGTTATTTGAGGCACGAGGGGTATTTTGGATTGCTGAGAGTGGCAGAACTGGAAACATCAAGGTCAGCAGCAGAGATTATGCAGATATGATGGCAGTGATAGGAAGAACAAAGAGATAACAAGTGGATTCCCAAGGTAAGGATAAGGAGATTATGTTATGCCTGGGAGCAGATAAAAAAAAAGGATAAGGATTTAAGATGAAGAGTTATGTGATCTGGACAACAAAAGGAATTAGTTGTCTTGTTGGCAGAGTCCTGGCTAGGGGCAAAAGAGGTGAGGTGTAGCAATGAAAGAACAGGGAGAAGGGAAGGTTTCTGTGAAGAGAGCTTATTTCTCTTTCATGCTTGTTTCCCTGCAGAACAGACTGGCGATGGGCCTTCATTACTACCCAAGTGCTAGAGATACTAGTGGCTTATTATGAGCACTTTGCTGCACGCATTTTGTGGACAAAATTAGTCACATTTACTTTGATATGAAGTACAGTATTGGGCAGGGCAGGTTGGTGTACTTCTGGTAACTGCTTGTGCTGTTAGGTAACATGGTTTTCAGCCTATAGATCTTAAGAATGTGGGAAAGCTGTCTGCAGAAATGAGGGCTATCACTTGTTTACTCAACTGTTACCATTTTCTGGCTATGGAGGGTTATTAATACACCTTTACAGGTAGGGTTTGTTCCTTTCTGCTTAGAGGAAGCAGTAGTAAGCCATTTACTAAAAAAATCTGCCCTTGACCCACAAGATTTGACTAAGTATAGACCAGTCTCACATTTACCATTTTTGACTAAAGTGGTTAAGAAGACAGTGGCCCACCAGCTCCAGACAGTTTTGTATAACACTGGTTGTCCAGCCTCATTTCAATCTGGTTTATATGGGACTGAGACCACTCAGATGATCACAAAGTTTTAGTGTGAGAAACTGGACGTCAGCCTGCTGGCCCTCTTGGCAGATGGATATGATGTCCTGTAGGATCTGCCTTGTTCCTCAAATTGTTTAATAACTCTATGAAGCCACTAGAAGAGATCATTTAAAGAAGTCATGTGGAACTTTGAGGTATCTCCAGTATAGTGATTACGCTCAGCTCCATTGATCTTTGCCACCTGACTCCATACCTTTGGATGCTGTCCGCATTTGATAACAGGTTGGATGATGGTGAACAAGTTGAAATTAAAAACTAACAAGACAGAGGTGGTGGTGGTCACTAGAAAGTCTGGCTTGAGGCTGAGATTCAACCTGTTCTAAAAAGGGAGCACACTCCCTTTAGAGACAAGGAAATCTATTTCACAACTCCATTTAGCATGTTAGCTACAGCCTTTCTTGAGTTAGCTTGACTTGGGAACAGTCACTCATGCCTTAGTTCCATCATGTGCAAAGTTCATATCACTCTGATATTAAAAGACCTACACTAATTGTAAAAAGCCCAATCTCAAAAGGTTTTTTGGCACTTGGCTATCTCAGGGATTGTCTTGTTCTAAATTTGTCCAGATGTTTGGATATCTAGAAGAGACTTTGCTGAGAATATCATCATCTGTGGAGATCTGTTTTATCCACCCATCAGAGAGGATTCTCTCTTGTGTTGCTCCCAGATTGTGAAACATGGTCTCCTCAGAGTTATGATTAATTCTCATGTTCTCTACTTTTATGAAGAGTGTGGAGACACATGTCTTCCATCTGGCCTCTTAAACTGTTTTAATATTTATTGATTGTTGTAATGGTTTTATTATTCAGTTTGTTTTAGTGGTGTTTGCTAGCTTGTCAAGTGTATTTTTTAGCAGAAAAGTTGGATAAAAAATGAAATAAATGCATAAATCAAGGCAGTCAATGAAATGAAAAAGACTGTACAGTGTGGTAAGCAGACAAGCAACATGGCTTAGCAACTGATTTCCTTCTGGAAATAAAGGAAGCAAATGAAAAGGCGGGAAAAAAGATGGAACCCAGTGGAGACACAGAAACATTGAATCCCTAATTAAGAAGATATGATAAATGTATTCAAGGCACGTGACCAGAGGAGAGCTGAGGAGAGAATGAGCTGCATTGCCCCCAGATAAGAATTCTGTTCCCCCAATGAAATTTTCTTTTAGTCCCTAAATTCCTAGTATTGCAGAGACTAAAACTGAAAATCATTGACACCTAGAACTCTGTTTGCTCTGCTTTCATTCCCATGACAACTTTAGTTGCTCCTTTTCTCTGCTCAACTGAAATTTCTCCAATGCTAGAAATTTATTTCTTTTATTTATTTAAATTTGGGGAGTGAAAGACAAGGTCATTGAGGTGGAAGATTCTTATTGGAGGGTAATACCTGCATTCCCCCTACCACCACCATAGCTACACCCCTGAGGGTGACAAACTTCACTTCAGTGGGTAGGGTAGTAACAAAAGACCAAGGCATTGAAAGAGAACCTCTACACTGGTGGTCCAGATTCAGTTTTAAGGGTCACACTCTGTGCAGGCCCACTGCTGAGGCTCTTAGTAATTCCAAGAGACAATACAAATGGGAAATTATTCAGTTAGCACCTGCATTTTTAAAACAAATACCCCGAATCTGCTTCTCATGTTGTTTTCCAGTTTCACATGCAAACTGCATCCATTTTTCCAATACAGATTGTAACCAAACTGATGTCATCTGCAACTTTTAAGTGATCCCAACTGGAACTTTTAAGTCTACAAATGAGCTTCTGGTATTTCTCCACTATATTTCCCTTCATCAATCCTCCCTGTTTTACATCTGCTATGTATATTTTATATGTATAAATGAGGGGTTTTTTTCCTGATCCAGAGCATATATTTTCAGTGTAAACTCTCAGCTGTATAAAGACCACCTATATATCTTGCCACCCACATTTTCCAAAAGTTTTTTGAAGGAAAGGTTTTGTTTGCTTTTTGTATGTCTGTGAGCATACAAGTATATATAAGGTGCCTGAGTTAGCTATGACCAGAGGGAGGGGATGAAGTAAGAATGATGAAGAAAGCACATTTGTATATGTTCAAAATCCAGAATGAAATTTTCCCCCCATCATAATTAAAAATAGAGGTGAGCCAACATGATATCGTAGTTTGAATCTTGGACTAAGACTCGGAGTTCAAATCCCCACTTAGCAGTGAAAACCCATTGGGTGACCTTGGACAAGTTATATTCTCTAAGCTTCAGAAGAAGGCAACAGCAAACCTCCCCTGAATAAATCCTGCTCAGAAAAGCTTTTGATAAGAGTGCTGTAATATTTTTTTTTTTAAGGGGAAGCAGGCCTTGTATAATGTGCTGGATCTTTAAAAAAAATGTTGGTTTTGATTATTTATGGTTCTTAATTGTTTTTAACCACTTGATAGTTTAATTACTTTTTAATTTTGGCATATTGTGAATTTTTATCTATGTGTGGTTTTAACTGTTGTAAACCACTTCCACTCAGTCAGTCCTGCAATTTAGGACACTGTTCCTTGACTCTCATTGTTACTGCTGAATTAGAAAAGAACAAATCTCTAGCAGTAACCCAGACCATTCTGGAAAAACCACCAGCCATGTTTGTGTTAACAAAAGCAAATGGGAGGAGAATTTTGTCCAGGAATCATTCAGATGTATCTACTCCTTTGTATAGCTTCAGCTGAAGACTGCAACACTAATATTTGTCTGAAAAGAGAGCACAGTGTACAAAAAGTAATTAATGTTCACCATGGTTGCTTTCAAGTATGTTGACGGACTGAAGGCCAGGGATAGAGTTTTATTTCTATTACCACATCAAAAATTTTGTTGTACACCATAACCACTTAGCTGAAATAGTCCTAGATTTGATCTGAACAAATCCTGGGGGCCATTCACACTACACAATTATAATGCTATTATTCCACTTTAATTATCATGGTTCTATTCAATGGAGTTCCAAAGTTTGTAGTCTGGTGATACATCAGAACTATCTGCAGAGAATCTGAAGTACCTTTCTTTAAAGTGCAAATCCCAGGATGCCATAGGATGGAACCATAGCAGTTAATGTAGAATGATAGTGCTATAATTTTTTAGTGTGAATGGCTCCTGACCCTGATTCATTGTCCTATATTTTCAACAGATTATATTCTGAAGATAGCCAGAATGACTGAGCTAAGTAACTTCAACATACCTACATATGTCTGTATATTCATCTAGTATGTCTCAAATAGTAACTGGTCACACATTTAGCCTTGCATTCATTGGGTGGATTTTTGAAGTCCATGACTGTTGTGTTCAACAACCGATGAGGATGGCCCAGCCCTGGAACCTTATGAGGCTAACTGAATTCCAAAACTTTCTAAGGTAGATATACTGACATGTCTTGGTTAGAGTTTGTATCAAATATCTACCACAACCATATTGTATTATTGCCTACAGAAGGGTATATCGTCTTCTTCTATCATCAGGGTTCAAAGCATGCAGTCTAACTATCTTATTAACACAAGCTCCTCAGGTTTTCAGAGTACAGAACTAATGAAGGGGAAAGAGATGGGTGTAATTCAGATCAGAGCTTACAAAAGTTAACTCTTTCTGACTACAAGTCCCAGAATCCCCTACCTCCCAGCAAGTTTACTTATGATTCAGATGGCATCTCAAAAAGCCAAAGGTTTCAGAGATTACTTAAAGAACACACATACACACATCATGGCACTAGCACATGAGCCTCTGTTTCTTTTCAGCAGCTGTTGTGCCTTCAAAGTGCTATCTGTCCAAACTGTCCAAGGTGGGCCAGAAACAGACTAAGGAGGAGGGGAACTGAGGCAAGGGCAAAATTCCCAGGATCCAAAACTCTAGAAGCTCTGAGTTTCTTGAGGTGGGGTCAGTAAATAAGTAAATAAAACATTGCAAATAAATTTTATCTCAACAAATTAGGATATTAATTACTAATAGGCAGGTTGACAACTTGTTCTTAACAGAGGCATTGTGCCTACAAAGGTTATATGAAAGTACACCATGATTACCTCAAGGCATTTTGCTGTCTGAGGCTGTTAGGGAGGATAACTTAATCACACCTCCACCATATCCCCAGATGGACACAGAGCTCATATGAACCCCTAAACACAAGGTAGGAAGATAGAAAAGAGAAAGAGAGATAGCGCATACACAAACAAACAGGTACTTTGATCAAAGGGTCCCAGGTAGGGGAACGATTCTTTCAGGCTTTCCTTCTTATACCATTTTATGTTTATATTAAAGAATGCTTACAGGAAGAAAATATTCAGTCTCAGCAAAGTTACAGCATCAGTCTCAGCATCAGTCTCAGCAAAGTTACAGCTCATACATGTGGTACATTCTATCTGACCCTTTATGTTCCTGAGTCTACATGACCCTGTTACATCCTAGGTCATTATCAAGATATTACTCATATTTCAAGAGTCCTTCACTTGTACATACTGATTATAAACAGGAGCAGAGTGGAACGAATCATTCTTAAACAATTCTTAAAGCAAGGTTGCTTGTCGAGCTCTGAGTGTCTAAAATGCCAATTAGTACATCAATCCTATAGCAAATTGCAGAGCTCCAAATTTCAAGCCTATCAAGGCAAAGAGCAAGATGGCACACCTCCACCTCCCCATCCCATATACAGACATTGCCTGGAGGGGCACTTGACAGGATGGCATCCTTCATCACTCCTGAGGAGGGATAGAACAGGCCATGTGGCAAATTACCATATTTGACAGCATATAAAACACACCGGCGACACAACACACCCCATTTTTAAACATTATTTTCCAGGAAAAAAAATTCTCCTGAGAAGGCAAAATGGATGGGCATGGGAGGAGGAGAATTGGCAGGGGGAAGGAGGTCTTCTGTGAGGTTTTTCCCATGCCCCTTTCCCTTTCATTTTGCCTCAGCATATAACATGCACTGGCATATAGGACACACCCTATTTTCGAAGGTCATTTCACAGGAAATAAAAAAGTGCATCTTACATGCCAGCAAATACAGTATCTAAGGAATGTCTCTCTGTAAGTGAAACAGCCCAAGAGCTCAATTAGAAGCTTTCCCCTCAATGCCTCACTCCAAATTTATGCCTGTATATACAAATTCATACATTCCCCTCCCGAAACTGCAAACCCCGGGATTCCATAGGATGTTGAAAGTGGAATCATAGCGCTATAACAGACTAGTGCGGAAATGGCCATAATGAAGATGGAGGAGGAGGAAGGGAAGGGCTACCACCATCGTTCCTCATTTCTATTTTACCTAAGATAGCTACCCCACTCTGCTTAATGCCAGCCCTGCAGCACAAGACTAAGCAGGCACAGACTTCCATATCGTTACAGCTGAGAAAAACAATAGCCTTTTGTATTGTTTCACATCCTTTCACATGTGGGGATTAAACACAATAACTCTCTTTCAAGTCAAACAGGTAGTAAATATTGCATCACCTGAGCAGAAGCTGATGTCCTTACCACAGAACTTTTATATTGTATCTTCAAGTGTGTTGAGGGGGCAGGGGGACAGCAAAGTGCTCTGCTTAGCTGGGCTGTGATTTCTTCCACATCTGAAGAGCACTGGGTCTATTTTTTGTAACAAGGGGGAAGGTTCATTGTGTGAGGGAAAAAGAAACCAAGATTAAGGTATCGTATTCTGGATTGGAGATATCAGATGTTGACAACACAACATGTGCCCTAAAACTGTCAACACATCAGAAGATTCCCCACACATCTAGCCCACACATTAATGGTTGAACCAAAAAAAAAAGTGTTTTTTTTTCTCTAAAATGCTAATCTGTGTAGCAGATGTTTCAAACACACACACAAGGTTTGGCTTCCAAGGTTTCCGCTGGGTGTGTTACCCTTCTCCTCCTGTAGGTATTCTTTCCATTAGGAATTGGATGATAACATGACTCATTCTTTTTCCTCGTGCATTCTGCCAAATCTGTATACCTCTATTCTATATGGCAAAAACATTAGAAATCTGGATGGAAGTAGACATGGGGGAAGGGAATGTTTGTTTTTATGGCAATGATTAAAACACGAAGCCGTCAAACTTAGTGTTGCAAACCTGTATGCATTTTTAAAATGGGGTGGGAGAAAGAATGGCATTGTTGGATCAAAGCAAAGCTTAATCTAGTCCAGAACTGTGTTTTAAGAGACAGCCAGAATGGTTCTGGGAAATGCAGCAGGCCATGATATAATCATCCCTTGCTGTTTGTACACAGTAGCTGGTGAGCAATAACCTCTTTCCCCTGAAAGTTTAGGTTCAATTTAACTGAAGGACTTATGTCTGTTCGAAAATCAAGGTGTGTGGGGCACCCATACTCTATCCTTGGAATGTTCCTTTAAGAGACTTTAGAGACAAATGTATTTTCCTACGGTAGCAATATTACTTTTTTCTTAGGCCATTTCTGCACTACACTATTGTAGTGCTATTATTCCATTTTGAACATCTGATGGAATCCTGGGGTTTGCAGTTTAAGGAGAGGCATTTAGAATTCTCAGCCAGAGAGCTCTTTGGCCTCAGTAAACTACAAACCCCAGAATTGCACAGAATGTTGAAAGTGGAATAATAGCACTATAACAGTGTAGTGCAGAAATGGCCATAGTTTTTATTCTTAGTCATAACCAGAAGAAGCCACTTCATCTATATAACAGGATGGGATGGATTCACTGTGCTAAGAAGGAATAGGATAACTGAAGCATTGGAAAGGGTGAACTCCCAGACTCTGAAAGGAATGCAAGAGGGCGGAGACGTTATATATCATGGAACACAACATTCCAAATGGGAGGAAAATCAAAGAAAATAGTTGTTATAGACTGCAGAGGGCTATCCAATAGAGCAATTAAGTAATGAGTGTTTTAGGAAGAAGGGGTTGCTTAAATCAGGGTGGGCAAAGTGCAGCCCTCTAAATAGTTCTGGACTGTAGCTCCCAGCATTCCTCAACACTGGGTATGTTGGCTGAGACTGATTGGCACTGCAGCCCAGGAACATTTGAAGAACTGCACTTTGCCTAACCCTGATTTAAATGATGACCTGTATTGTGTCATTTATTAGCCAGCATACTGTAGTGGTTTGAGCTTTGGACTACAACTCTTGAAACCAGAGTTCGACTTATATACACACAAAGAGTTCCTTAACTACGTGAACGATCTGAAAAGTGGCTCAGGCCTTGTGGCAGTTACCGACTACCAAAGGCTACCTGCAGCACAGATGTATTTCTCAGTGTGTTTAGAGATCTTCTTTTCTGCTTGGGTCAAACTAGATGTTAAAGAAAAGAGCCAGTGTGGTGCAGTGGTTTGAGAATTGGATTACAACTCTGGAGACCAGGGTTCATATCCGCACTCAGCCATGGAAACCCACTGCGAGACTTTGAGTAAGTCACAATCTTTCAGTCTCAGAGGAAGGCAAAGGCAAACCTCTTCTGAATAAATCTTGAAAGAATACAACAACAACAACAACAATTTATATAAAAATGCACTGAGCTAGTATCAGGCATTCATCTTCTCAACCTGTGGTACTTCTGCCCCAAATTCCTGCTCAGTTAGCACTACTGATGATATCATAGTCACACTATATAATAAATATTTAGGCTATTAGCAATAGACTAGCCTTCCCTGCAAAACAACTTCATGATTTCTTTTGGAAGAGTAAGAAATGAATCTCACTTTCCCAGGATTCTGGTATTTGCTGGATGCTTGGTGGATGAACAGTTAAATGACAGAATTAGAAATCCAAAGAGAAAGCTGGGAAATCTGCAGTTCTCCAGATGTGTTTCAACTACAACTCCTTTCATGCCTTTCTATTGGTTAGGGCCCTCCAGCTCTGAAACTCTTTTCCAACAGGAAACATGTTAATTACCTCAGTAGTGAATGTAGTACCAGCCATGTCCCACTGATTTCAGAAGACTTGACATCCAGGTAAGGATTTGCAGCTACAGATGCCTGGGGGCCTTTCACACTACATACTACACAATTATAGTCCAACATTCCACTTTGCACTATAATTGTTAATATTAATAGTTAATATTCCACTTTAACTACTATGGCACCATCCCCTGGAATCCTGGGGTTTATAGTCTGATGATGCATTGGAGCTCTATGGATGAAAGTGTCATGAGCCAGGCTGAGCGTGCTGCCGATTCAGACTTGGACTCCGATTTAGACTTGGACTCCCAGCCAGGGGAGGATCCCTTGGAGGGGCCTTCGGGAGAGGGGGCTCCTTCAGATTCTAGGGAGGAGTCTGCCAGCGACCCCACAGCTGTCCTGGGCACGGATCCTCAGCCAGTACCTGCAGCAGATGTTTGTGCTCCAGAGGTAGAGGCTAGTGCTTCTGATTCGACAGAGGCTGGTGTTTCTGACTCCAGCCCAGAGTTTGCAGCAGACCCTCCCCCCATGTTCCTCCAGAGGCGGCTGGAGAAGGGGGCGGTTCAGAGGTCTCAGCGGCTGTGAGAGAAGCATCTGATGAATCAGCCCTGAAATCTTGAGGGGCTCCAGCTGTGAGCTGGGCCAATGGACATTTGATCAGCCCCAGCTGGGCTAAAGACTGTGTATTTAAGACAGACGCTGTTGGAGTTGGGCATGGGGCAATAACTGTCTACCAACCGGGAATCTGCGTCCTGGGCTTTCTGTTCCAGGCTAAACCTTGCTGTTTGAGTTTGCTGCTCCTGGGACTTGGATGTTTGTTTTGGTGATGTAACCTCTTGATTTATTTATCACTAAAGCCATAAACTTAGCTCCTGCCTCTGTGTCTGCTTAGCCGCTGCCTGATATTGACAGAAAGTTCTACACACCCTCCCTAAACTGCAAATCCCAGGATTCCATGGGATGGAACCATGGCAGTTAAAGTGGAATCATACTGCTATAACTGTGTAGTGTGAAAGACCCCTTAGACTTATAGAGCTGGAAGAGATTGACCATTCCAGAAAAGCAGAGAAGGGAAATTTTACTCCGCTTTGCACTAGAGTAGTTGAAGTAAGTGTTAATGCCTCTGAGGCCAGATTTATTCAAAATCAGTCTTGAAGCTGGCAAAAGGGGAAAAGAAATGAAACAGTAGTTATCTCCAAAGATAACTAGAGATTTAATTTACATCTTTGCAATCTGAGAGAGATGTTAGCAAGAAAAACTAAGGGAGCTGGATGTTCAAGAGCAGTTAGTGCTTTGATGTAACAAGAATAAAAGCTTCCAGGAAGCAAAAGTGAGATCAGCAAAAAGAACTCATCTACAACGTTATTGTTCTCCAAGAGATTTAACGCACTGCCTTCTCCCATGGGAAGGTAACATGGCAACAGAGGCACTGGTGTGAACATACAAAAACAAAAGCCTTGATAATACTTTAATGTTTCATCATAAGTGACCATAAAAATTTAAGGTTCCAGGAAATCTAACAGAGTTTGGAGGTGAAATGGATAGAACTGCTGTGCAGTGAATGGATTTCCCATCTAACTTTCAAATATATCCTGTTTCTTGGCCTTCTACTGCCATCTTCAGTATGTAGAACATGGCCATTCTTGGATACACTGGTGACACAAGTAATATTGACAATGGGGCGGGGGGCTGTTTCTAGATATGATAGCAAAATAATTGGCATGATATTCTGAATTGGTGGGGTTCACATCCAAAAAACACTCAGCAATCAGCTTCTTTTAAAGGTAGTGCCCACTTTTTCATGCTGGAGTATTACGTATTGTGGCTAGCTTGTATTCTTAGTAGGATTTGTGGATGACGTATGGATCGGAAAGCTGTGATTCTGTATCTTTTGGGTGCAAAGTTGTTAGAATAGCTGAGAAAATCAAATCACACATTGATTAAAGACTCAGAGTCTTGAAAGACTCAGGGCCTTATTTTTTTAAGGTACTTTTTGATTTTTATTTGTTTTACAAATAACAGCATGTATTAGAGGCTCTTCAGCACTACTCAATTATAGCACGGTGATTCCAATTTAACTGTCATGCGTGCTTCCTGTGGAATCCTGGGCCATTTCCGCACTAGATTTTCAACATCCTATGGAATCCTAGCATTTGCAGTTTAGGAAGGGGCCTTTGAGGCCTCTCCCTAAACTTCAAACCCCAGGATTCCATAGGATTTTGAAAGTGTAATAACAGCACTATAAAAGTCTAGTGCAGAAATGGCCCTAGTGTGTGTAGTTTGGTGAGGCACTATAGGAACTCCCTGGCTGAAAATTCTAAATACTCCCCCCTAAACGGCAAATCCCAGGATCCCATAGGATGGAACCATGATCGTTAAAGGGAAATCATAGTGCTATAACTGGGTTGTAAGAAAGGACCCCCAGGCAAGAATCAGTGTTCGTTACACCCATTAGAAGGTAGGTGCTATTTTTCAAACACAGGAACTCATGAAAATTCAACCCTCCAGATTCTGTTGGAATCAGCTCTCTGAGAGAAACAGTAATAATTGGGGACCTCTCAAGAGTTCTGTCAAATCAATTTTTTTTTAACCATTATTCTCCTCTGTGATAGGAAAAAATGTGTCAGTTAAATAGCTGTTTTAAAAATCAGAAAAAGTGATAACTCCAGCACTTCTCTTGTTTCATATACTGGGATGCTTTAAAACTTTTCACTGACTAGAACAGGATGAGGGATACGTGGCTGTGTTGGAGTGTAACTCTACTATGTCTTAGGACCAGCAAAGTTGGCTTGGGCTGATGGGAGCTGCATACCAACAGAATCTGGACAGTCCCACGTTCAGCAGTCCTTTCTATACCAGAGGTATAAAATGAGGTATAGATGTAGAAACTGGCAGTCTGTGAAGGATTCCTTTCTGGTCCTGACATTTACAGTGCAATCCTAGGCATGTCTGTGGGAGGGATTGTGTTGCATAGGTATTGGATTACATAGAGTTGCAGCCTTAATTATTCCCTACGTAAGGCCTCTGACTGAGATGATGTAAGTATTTATAACATAATTATATAATATATCATATAATATATTTGATTATGTCAGGCAATAGGTTGAATGGCTATATAATCCAATGCATGCAAATAGGTAGCTTCCTTTAAAGAAAACAAATACCAGTCCTTCCCATGCAGTCCCACAGACATATGCATTTGCTTTAAAAATAAGTTCTGCTGGCAGGGTAACTGAACTCCAAGTAGGCAAGTGTCGAAACAGGGTGTTAAATAGCTAAATCTAATCCAACTGTTTGTCCCAATAAGAACAGACCCACTGATTCAACAGAACTTACACAAGTTCCCATTTATTCATTTGGTCTACTCTAACTGAGATGAACAATTGGATTTAAGCTTTAACACTGTCTATTTTTAAATAGAAATAAATAGTCAAAATATATTGTTAGTGTATAATTGGTATTTTGATACTCAAGTGTATTGTAAAAGATCCTCTTTCGTGTCACGCAAGAGTGGTCATGGACTTGAATCAACATACTGTGAGGTCTCTAAAGGCAATGCCACTGCCAGATGAGGTATGTGTGGGCCCGCCTGTGAAATGTCTCAGGCATCCCTTTCCTAAATAATAAAAAAGTTGATGAATTAAAAGAAAAAAAAAGACTAGAAAAGAGTAAAAACAGGTATTCCTAAAAGACCCTGGTGAATTCTTGAATGCAGAATATAATTCTCTGGAGAGATTTGTGGTTATTAAAGAAGTGTTGACAGGCAAAATTCCAAAAAAGAAGGAGGGTTAATATATAAGGAATGTATTTCTGGTCATTACCAAGAATCCAACAATTTTGTTATGAAAGGTTCAACATACTTCTCTCTCTCAAGTCTAGGGGTACCTATTAGTCACTCAAGCAAAGAGTGTGTTAATGGGTGTCACTATAAATGAAGAAACTTTTTTTAAGAAAACTCTGGTTTGGAGCACTACTACATTACCTTTTATGATATACATGGTTTCAGTAGCTTGTAAAACATTTTATAGAATTCCACAGCAATGTGCTGAAATATCACTGCTGTGTCCTATAAATTGGACGCTTATGGAACATTCATGGCAGCAACCAATGCATCAGTATTTAGGATACCTTACACAGTATTAACTAGTATATTCAGAAATGGGACTTCCCAACTATCATGGCTGCTCTCAGGGAAGAATTGCCCATTTAAATATCCTCCATAATCCAAATTATTCAAGGCCGTACCAGCTGAAGAATTTGAGGAGCTGTGTTTGAGCACTGGACTATGACGCAAGACACCAGGGTTCAATTTCTTGCTCAGCCATGGAAAACCACTGGGTAACCTTGGGAGAATCACACACTCTCAACCGCAAGAAAACCCCATGATAGGGTCACCTTAAAATCACCATAAGTTGAAAACACCTTGAAGGCACACAACAACAATCCAAAAAAGTAACTGTTCCAAATTCTGATGAAACTGAATGAAACAAACATGACTGTGAGAACTTACAAACCACTTTGTTGAAAGCAACATATGGGTGTCCAATAGCCCTAAGTAGTAACTGTTGATGCTCTGAAATTTTAATGTCAGTGGTGGTGGATGCCAAGGAGCCGTAAGGCAGCTGTCATGCTACCTAGCGGCATTTTGGAAATTGTAGTCCAAAAAAATAGCATTTAAAATTTCTTTGGTACAATATGCAGTGAAGTCAGAGTGTGAAGTACCCCCGCAGTCCAGAGCTGAAAGGTAGCAAAGGCAGATTCATGGCCTGAATGGAGCCAGACAAATCTAGCTCACAGCCAGATCAGACAAGCATTACATCCACCTCTTACATGAGGAAGAAACAACACAGGGGGTCGGACGTGCTCTTTGGCCCCAGTTTGTGCAACCCGGTCACTTTTCTCCCTGGCCCTGCTGATCACCTGGACTGGGGAAAAGACCGAGCCAGAAATCCAGGCTGGGGTTGCTGCCCAGGTAGGGATACCACTTTTTACCTGGGCATTCAGAATGGAGCTGTGCTGGGAAAATGCAATGGTATTGGTGGTAGTAGTAGTACTGGTATGCCTTCGTATCATTTCCAACTTTCGAGACCCTAAGATGGACCTATCATAGTGTTTTCTTGACAAGACTTGTTGGGGGGGGGGTTGCCTTTGCCTTCCTCTGAGGCTGAGAGAATGTGATTTGCCCAGGATCACACAGTGGGTTTCCATGGCTGAGTCAGGATCCAAACCCTGGTCTTCAGAGTCGTAGTACAATGTTCAAACCACTATACAACACTGGCTCTTTTGGGAAAGTGTATAAATGGGAACATTGCATTTGTGAGCATGAGTACGCATGGGAGTGTGGGAATGCATACATATGTATGCATATGTGTGCTGCTCCAGAATATTCCAGATTTGTCTTCCAGAGCTGATAGATTCATACACCCCTTCCCTAAACAAGAGTTCTATCAAAAGCAAAGGTGGCTTGTCACTTTGTGGTAACACACAATAATGAATGAGAAGCATTGACACTGCTACTAACTACTCTGTAAAACTTCCTTGAGTCACTAGGCTCTGTATGGGCCACTAGCCATGCATTGTGGCTTCCCTGATGCTTATAATCTCTGTTTCCAACTTTAAGCCTAAACTGAAAACAGGATGTTACTGAACATCTGGTGGGCTGCTTTTAATTCAATTGTTATAAGCTATGCAGCTTTGTTTTTAAGAGTTAAAAATCTTAACTTGCTACATAAAAAAAATGGCATTGGGTTAATTTTTTTTAATGTGGCCAGACTGCCATCATGTGGCATCTGTGGGAAATGTAATGCTTATATTGAAGTAAATTACTGCAATGTTACCAGAGGCCTGAATATGTGTTGATGTAGTGTTTGCTTTAGTTGTAATAACATAGAGGATTGTGGCATGCTAGTAACTGTCTAAGTTGTTGTGATACGCTGATTTTAATATAAGTATTAACAATAAAACCATTTGTCTTCTCAAAGCAGCAGCTTTCTTATCAGGAGCATGACAAATCTACTCTGAGTTTCTGGCTGAACTTGACAGCTATTCAAGGTCCTGAACACTACAGTCAGCCCTCCACATTTGCAGGTTTCACTTTTGCAGATTTGATTATTCACAGATTATTTGCTGTCACCTCTGCTGCCTCCCTATGCCATTTTTAATAAAAGCCTTGTGATACTGAGAAACTATGAATGTGGCTTGTAAATCCCTATTAAAAATGGTGTACAGCAGCAGTGGAGGTGGCAGTAAGCCCCACCAGCCACCCACTTCTGCCTTGTGAAGGAACTATGATGCCTCAAAGGAATCCATGGTGGGTTGAGTATGGTGATCCTACTTTTTTTGTGTGTTAAGTATGACTTGGGAGGGCCTAGAGTTATTCACAGTTTTTCTACTTTCACGGGGGTCCTGTGCCCCTAATCCTAGCAAATGTGGAGGGATAACCGTATATCAAACCTGGATTCAGCACCTTGGATAGTTCCTTTAAAGTTTTCACTGAAGCCCAGAGCAGATCCAGTGCCCCATAGACACAGAAGCCACCAGTTGCCCATATTTCAAAGTACCACAAGATATTGTTCTGATTTCACTGAAATTGGGCTAAAAGGGCTCAGTCAAAGAAGCCATAGCTTTGAGTTTGCAAGATCTGAGCAAGCTGTTAATGAAAGTTCTGACAGAGGTCTCTCATTCCTAGGGTAACCATAAGTCAAAGGCATCTTGATGGTATATAATAGCAGGAGACCTCCTTCTCCAAGTACCTGGGAATTAGGGAACGAAAGATGGCAAAGAGCCACCACTTCTTCTTTTTGCATTAGAAAAATACAGAACAACAGTTATGCTTACAACTGACCTTTGGAATGGTACCACTACTCATATGTTTAGACTGGGTCAGAGACTGACTTCTGAAGCAACAGAGGACTCAGGAGTCAAGGTCCAACCTCCATTTCCCATCCAGTCATAACAAAGCTGGCACCTGGAAACCAAAAACAGATATTACAGACAGAAATCACACCACAAACATTCCAAAACATGCAAGGTATAGGTTATGTGAACTATGTGACAAGTTATTGACCTTCATCATAGTTCTCAAAACTGGCAGGCAGTTTAATATAATATATTCCCTCAAAGCCATTACTCATCAATCAATATGCATTCCCATCCAGCCTAGTCCCTTCCCTGAAGACAGAAAGGGAATATTTGGCCTTTCTACACTTGCTCAAGTATCCTCATTTGATCCTGTTCCCTGTTTAAAGAAAGGATGTAATAGTTCTAAGACAAGGCAGGAAAACATGCAGCCATCTAGATGTTGCAGAACTTGCATTCCCCATTTGCATTCCTTGCATTCCTCACTCTTTTGGATAGGGCTGTTGGGAAGTGCATTGAAGGAATGCATGATTTGCACTCCTGACCAATGGGCTCTGGTACCATTTTCTAACTTCCGTGCCCCATTCCACTTCAACCTACACTCACATATCCGTACAGAGGCAGTTGTCAGACACAAGAGCCTTTCTAGGTGCCTCCATCAGTTGCCTTTTTAATTGTGCCTTGTTTTCTATAGTTTTCTGATATACCTATACATCTTAGGTCCTGATTAGCTGAAAAGAATGTAGATCCTTGTACAAACCACTCAAAGTCTTAAGATCCCCAGTGGAGGACTTTCTTCTAGTGCTGGCACCATCACAGGTCCATCTGGTAAGGGAATAGGAGACAGCCTTCTCAGTGGCTAGTCCAACCCTGTGGAACTCCCTTCCACAGGAAGTTAGGCTGGCCCCCTCCCTGTTCTTCTTTCAACAGCAAAGACCTTTTTGTTCAGTCAGGATTTTTATGAGAAATTACTCACAGACAGACCTTTTATGGGAGGGGGTGCTCTGTTTTAAACTTTTACATGCTTTTGAATGATTGCATGCTGTTTAGGGTTTTAATGAGAAGTGTTTTTTTAAAAAAATGTTTTAAATTTTTAACTGATTCTGTTTCTGTTCTTATTTTTGTGAGCCATCTTGGGTTCTACACTGGGGGAAAAGGCAGCATGTTAGAAAAATAAATAAATAAGTATTATGATTAAACCGAAGCCATCCTTTCATATGCCATTGGAATAATTGGCAAATTCATGCTGTGGAAAGATTTTAAAGAAGCCATAGACATATATTATTTTGTAACAAGCATTAGAAACAGTATTAGAGGAGTAACATTATACATAGATTATGGTTACACATCTGTTATTAAGGTATGGATTGAATTACTGGAGTATGTGTGTGTATATAGGTGTGCCCACCTATGTACATGCACGTGTGCATAAGAATAGCTCTGATGACAGTGTAGTCCAAGGGCTATATGTTTCCTCAGCCTTTTCTGCAGCCCCCAGTTATCTCCAGAATTTTTTATTTACAATTCACATGTATATTTGCCACCAAAACTCATTGAGAGACCACCAAACACCCTTTATTCAGAGGGCAAAGGAATGAAATGAACGATAGTAAATAGGACAATCAACATCTATTTAATTCCTTTCAGGTCAAAATCAGTGGTCAATATAATAGTCATTAAAATCTGAGTAAATTAAAGGTTTATTTATTTATAAATATACATTTAGCAATAGCTAGCCTAGTATGAGTAGAAAGATTGTTTGTCAACAAAGAGTGGGGGAATTTGAAAGAATTTAATAATTTCATAAAGAATTGATTGCAAGTTAGGCCCTTTCCACATGTGGAGGAGGAAACGGGGGAAAACGTGCCGAAACGGAGCTTACCGGCAGCCGGGTAAATCTGTCACCACGCAGAGCAGCGCGAAATCGCTGCTCCGCACTGCTCCGGCGTCCAAAATGGCGGCTTCTGGCTGGCGGAGGCTCTCCACCAACCGGAGAAGCTCGCCAGCCAGAAGCCCGCCCCTGGCAGATCTGCAGGCACGCACTAGTGCGCGCCTGCAAATCTGCACCGGAGCGCGGCAACGGAGCTGCACGGCGCTGCGCGCTTCGTGCTTCTTAAAAACCTCTGAAAAGAGGTTTTTAAAAAACATGCAGCGCTGCCAGTTCCGGTCGCTTTGGAGCAGATTGAGGTGTGGAACTACGAAAAGTAGTCCGCCCCAATCCACTCCACGGTGCAGACGACGTCCGTGGGAGGTCACTCTGAACCGTTTTAATACCCCAGTGTGGAAAGGGCCTTAGTTTCAGCTAATTTTAATCTGTTTTGCATATATATGTGGGTTGGTGGGATACATAACTATTATATATTTTAATTCATAGCCTTTTCCTAAACAAACTCCTAAACCACACAGATATAAAGAGTTCCTTAAGTACATAACCAATCAGAAAAGTGACCCTGGCCTTGTGGCGGTTACCTATCCCAGCCTTAGGCTACCAAAGTTCTCTGCAGCACAGATGCATTTCTCAGTGTGTTTCAAGATTTTCTTTCTGCGTGGGTCAAACTAGAGGTTAAGGAAAAGAGCCAGCATGGTGTAATAGTTCAAGCACTGGACTACAATCCGGAGACCTTGGGCAAGTCATAGGCCATTTCCATACCGGGCTTCTGAAATGGTGCAGAGCGACCTGTCACTGAGGTCTTCTACACCGTAGAGTGGACTGGTGTGGACTACTTTTTGTAGTTCCACACCAGAATCCACTCAGGAGCGGCCGGAACTAGCCGGGCTGCGTGTTTTTTAAAAACCTCTTTTTCGAGGTTTTTAAAAAGCACGGAGTGCGCAGCCCCGTGCCGCTCTGTCGCCCGGCTCCAAAGTGGATTTGCAGGTATGCGCAAGTGTATGCCTGCAGATCTGCCGGGGGCGGGCTTCTGGCTGGTGAGCTTCTCCGGTTGGTGGAGAGCCTCCACCAACCAGAAGCTGACATCTGGGACGCCGGAGGAGTGTGGAGCAGCGAGCTCGTGCTGCTCCGCATGACGACGGACTTACCCGGCTGCGGGTAAGCTCCGTTTTAGCGTGTTTTTGCCTGTTTCCCGCCCTACATGTGAAAAGGACCATAGTCTCTCAGCCTCAGAAGAAGGCAGAGGCAAACCCCCTTTGAACAAATCTTGCCAAGAAAATCTTGTGATAGGTTCACTTTAGGATTGCCATAAGTTGAAAACAACTTGAAGGCACACAACAATAATAACAACAACAAGAAGTATTGCCTACAATTACTCTGCTTCCTCTTGCACAAGAAGCTTTCCTCAGAAATGCATGCTTCTGCAATCAGAACTGCAAACAGATTTTTTAGATGCAGTGACCTTTTTTAAATTGATTTTTCAGCTGAAAGAAAGGCTCAGCAATAAAAATGTGAGATCTGTGTACTTGTGGAGATAGCTTGGGTGTAGCAATGGCCACAAAAAGAATTTGGGACTACATGCAGCCTATGGGTCTCATTTTCTTGACTGCTGCTGCAGCAAGCCATAAAGCATTCTCTTTGTCATGCTGCAATTTGGAGTTTAGATTTGTCTCCCACTCCATGGATTGCAACTATAATAGTAGATGAGTAGTCCATGCATGGCTGAGTCTAGCCCTTCCATCTTCAGTTAATTTTGATATATCTAGGCCCTATGACTTTATATTGTTATAGCACTATATTCTATTTTAAGTACCATGGCAAAAATGTATGGAATCTTGAGATTTGCAGTTTGAGGAGCATTTAGAATTGATACTGAACAAAGTCAACGTAGACAGTGAAAGGGCAGGTTTACAGTTACAGTACATTAAGGCCCTTTCCGTATGTGTGTGTGGGGGGGGGGGACAGCCAAAAACAGAACTTACCGGCTTTGTTTTCCATCTGGCCGAGTCCGTTGCCACGAGGAGCAGCGCGAGTTCGCTGCTCCGCAGTCCTCCAGCGTCCCAAATGGTGGCTTCCGGTTGGTGGAGGCTCTCCACCAACTGAAGAAGCTCGCCAGTGGGAAGCCCGCCCCCAGCAGATCTGCAGGCACGGGGTTGCGCGCCTGCAAATCTGCTCCAGAGCTGGGCGACGGAGCGGCACAGGGTTGCGCGCTCCGTGATCTTTAAAAACCTCTAAAAAGAGGTTTTTAAAAAACACACCGAGCGACCAGTTCCGGTCACTCCGGAGTGGACTGAGGTATGGAACTACAGAAAGTAGTCCACCCCAGTCCACTCTACGGTGCAGAAGACCTCCGCTAGAGGTCGCTCTGCACCGTTTTACTAGCCCGGTGCGGAAATGGTCTAAGAAAACAAAACTGATAACCACAGAAGATTTACATAACTTCAAAGCAATGATAAAGGCATTACAATAGTTCAAGATTTTCCATACCGTGGCTCAGTCAATCAGAATGGAGATAGCAGTCAAGAAATCAGAAGAATACTATGACTTGGAAGGACACCTATGAAAGAACTAGACAAAATCTTGAAATGTAAAGATATATCATTGAATACTAAAGTTAGGATTGTCCACACCATTGTATTTCCAATTTCTATATATGTGAAAGCGAGACAGTGAAGAAAACTGATAGGAAGAAAATCAACTCCTTTGAAATGTGGTGCTGGAGAAGAGTTCTAAGGATTCTTTGGACTACCAAAAAGAAAAATAAATGGGTCCTAGAGCAAATTTCCCTAGAAGCCAAGAGGACTAAACTGAAACTGTGATACTTTGGACATATCATGAGAACCCATGGCTCACTAGAAAAGACAATAATACTTGGTAACGTAGAAGGAAGTAGAAAAAGAGGAAGACCCCCATTATAGATGGATAGACTCAGTCGAGGAAGCCATGTCCCTGAATCTGCAAGACCTGAGCAGGACTATTGATGATAGGGTAACTTGAAGTTTCTCATTCAAATGGTTGCCATAAGTCAAAGTCAATTTGGTGGTAGTTAACAACAAATTTATAATTCTGAGGGAGACTGCTCTTGGGCCTCATTAAACCACAAACCCAGAATTCCACAGAATGTTGCTATGGCCATTAATGTGGAATATAGCACTATAAGAGTATAGTGTGATAGGGCAGTACGTTAATAAGAAACTTTTCTTTTAATTGTGGCCACAGTAAAGAGACCAGCCTCCTAGTCCTTACAATGCTGAAAATGGATCCCAAGGATAGGAAAGCTTCAATGCAATTGCACTTTGAGTTTTGTAGCCCTATTGCATCTCATTGAATGGATGGAAATTCACTTCACCTCCAGAAGCATTTCATTTTCTTTGGTAGCATACACTAAAGGAAACTTGACAAGCTCTAGTAAGGCTATTAAGAAAGTGAATATTCTTGTGGACTTGGCCTTAATTTCAACATGCCTAATAAATGTTCTTTTGTGCAAATGTATGTCTCTCTGGTATTTCTCTGTAGCACATTGTAGGGGCCAAGAATCTGGTTCCTCTTGGCCAGTCTGCAAAACTAAACATATTTCATTATCAATACTTTGTTGTGTTCTAACTTTTTGCTCACTAATAAAATTCCAAAGAGACAGTGGTTTCCCTGATTAAGCCATAACATCATGAAGGACACAGTGACCTGCCTTAAAGCACAGGATGACACGCACAGAATCCTTTCCTAAGGAAGGCACCATATATAGTCATGCTTTCATTTGACATTTGCTTTGTCTATTGTAATCTTGTGGGGATCCAGATCATTTGAATCTGGGTGCCTCCTTGTTGTGTATATTTTCTTCAAGTGCTTAGCAAATAACTGGCAAAGGCAGTGTGTTTTGTATAGGCACACTTATTGTATTATAATTTTTATAATGGAAATTTCTACGTCTGTTTTCACTGTTATCAGTGGAACATCTTTCAGTGGCTTGATACAACCACAACCAAGCCCGAAAGCTCATATTGGAACCTGGGTTTCACACTGACAGGATGCCAAACACTGGGCTTCAGATATTAGCATTTCCACAGTGATACTAATAGGACTCCCAAAAGTAGTCAGTGATACTTTCCATAAAAATAATATATAACTCTTATTTGTCACTTAAATAAGAAAATCAAATCATCTGAAGAAGAAGAAAAAAGGATAGAAGAGCCCGAGGCAAGAAAAACTGGTGTTCTTTCTTAGCTGTGCTGGAAAATATTTTCTGTTTACAGGGCACTTCAGAATTTAAGAACTTGTCCTGTGACAGTGTAGCAGCAATCTTATATTCACATTACATCTACGTACTACAGCTTGGGATGTCCAGTATTTTGTAACTGTGTCTGTTTAGTGGTTATATTCTTAAATTGATAATATGTCACAGTTTTCTTTCCTCTCATACACACAGATATCATGAAAAACATTAGGCAAGATGGGGAGGGAGGGAATCTGTGTTCACTAATCATTTGAATTCTTCCATGCATCACACAGCAGTGTGGTAGTACTGAAGTTCACCACACTGAAGAAAAAAAAATGAGATCTGACTGTTGCTGCAAACTCCTGGATGGAAAAGAGGGACTTGGGGAAAAGCAGCAGCACAGGGCTACTACTTCATGCCATATAGGAGCACGGTGAATTAGTTAATTGCCTGCAGAATTAATTAGCTTTAATTAGCTTCAGAAGCAGCAACCTGAGTATTTCTTCATCACATTGTGTTGCCCTTTAAGAAGGATGCTAAATCTCCCAGCCAGAGGCAAAGGGCACAATAATGCCCTGTCTGCTCCCAAGAACAGGAGCCAACTGACAGTTGAGTGTGTTTATGTGTCCTAGAGTCACCTGTCAACTTAAAGTGACCCCATGAATTTCATAGGGTTTTCATAATGAAAGAATACTCGGAGATGGGTTGCCGTTTCTTTCCTTTGAAATATAGCCTACAGTAGCTGGTATTCTTGGTGGTCCCCTTTCCAAGTACTAACCAGGTGTGAGCCTGCTTAGCTTTCAAGATCAAATAAGCTGTGGTGTCTCCAGAGTACTTACATCTTAACTGATAGTTGAATCTTCTTTTAATGCTGGTGACGGGACAGAGTCTTGTCAAGTCTCTGAGTCTGTCCTACAACACTATATTGCCACTTCTTGCCCTCAGCATCTGCTGCCTGAGGCATCTGGCTCACTCTGCCTAATTGTAGGGTCTTCCCTTGGGCAGCATGCAAAGTTCTGTTCCCCAAAAGAGGTGTATGGCTTGGAAAATCAGGATAAAATATTTTGGGAAATACCTTACTGTCTTCACAATACCTCAACATCCACTGCTTGAGGAAGATGCCTGTTTCTGTTCAATGGGAGAGCCAGCACTGAAGATCTTCTTCTCCTGGACTGAAGGAGAAAAAGATGGGAAAGCAATTGATGGTGAACTATGGCAGGCATTTCACTTTATAATTCTACGTTTTGTGTGACTTCAAGCCATTTTTGATCCTAAAGTGAACCTATCACAGAGTTTTCTTGGCAGAATTTGTTCAAAGGGGGTTTGTCTTTGACTTCCTCTGAGGCTGAGAGATTGTGACTTGCCCAAGGTCACGCAGTGGATTAGTTCTGGCATGGACACCCACTGAATTTTATGTTAATAGCTGCCAAATTAATAGTATGTATGTTCTAGCTTTGCTTTCAGCAGCCAAGTGAAAACGGTGTCCTAAGAACCTTCAGTGGAGAAAAAAACATTTGTTTGAATACAGGAACATTTGCAAAATTAACTGCCAAATCAAACTATCTCATAAGAGAAAATATTTAAATTGGCTAAAATGTAGATAGCACAAATGTGCTATCTGTCCCAGCCAAATAACTGATGTTGTTGTTCACTCTGGTGAGTTTTGTGCTGTTACACATACTACCTCTTCAAGAACAATTAATTGTTTTTCTTTTCATAATAGCTAGACTAATTTAGTGGTGTTGCAAACATCTCACAAGGTCACACAAATCATGCTGGTAAATTTATTTAGTATGTTCTATGTGTCTTAAAGATAAATAACCAGTGACGTAAGCTGAGGACTCATATTCTGGGTGGTTGTTTTTTGTCTTTGACCATACGCTGATCTCCCTTTCCTTATTGCACTTCTTAATTTGAACCATTGACTGATTAATGGTTAAATAGCTGCCAACTTATACAAACAGTTCTACCATCTAGATGTTGTTGACCACAACTCCAAAATCAAATACGCTCCAGTAAGCTAATACAAAATGGAAGTGGTATTTTTTTAACCACTTACTAAGGGAAAATGACTATATTAGATTGCATCATTTTCAACCTAATCTTACTTTTTTCCCACACCATTTCCCACCATTTTTTTCTCCAATCTGGGACTACAGGAGGCTTATAAAAGCTAAAATTAAAAGCATTTAAAAACAGACCATTGGTAGATCAAAAAGAAGAACAACAAATAATCAACATAGCACATGAAAGACCCTTTCCTCCTAAGGATTCATCCCTCAAAGATCTGCTAAAACATAAAGGTCTTCAGTTGCTTATGAAAGGATAGTAAGGGGAATGCCAGTCTAATCTTTCTAGGAAGGGAGTTCCAGATCCTGTGAGAAACCACCAAGAAGGCATTTTCCCATGTTCCCACCAGGAAAACATGTGTGAGACCGCAAGAAACGATACCCTAGAAGACCTCAAAAAAATTGCTACGTAGGGAACGGATTATTTTATACAAGGCAGCAGATCCCATCTGACCTTGGAAGATTAGCAGAGTCAGCCATGGTTCATACTTGGATGGAAGATCACCAATGGATACAGCACCCTAACAAAAGTTAGGGCATTTGACTATTATAAACAAACAATTGATATATACAAATGGCTATAATATATGAATAAAAGACCATAACTCAAATAAGGGTTAATTATAATTTCTGAGAGAAATATGCTGTATTCAAGCAGTTGGGTGCAAGGTTGCCTATGGAGGCACATTCTGAAACACTGTATGTAGATTGATAATGTAAATCATGGGTGGAACTTTGTCCCATGGAAAACAAACATATGAATGAAAACTGATACTTTATTAACTTGGATCTACTGAATTATGTCACTAAAGCCATAATACTCCACTGTTCATGGCTGAAATGTGTTTGGCATTCTTATACATGTGTGGAAGCTGCCTAAGTGTTATTAGAACATCTTGTAGCATTGTAAATAGCAGTGTGGAAGCTGTCTAAATGGTTTTAGATATTATCTTTTACAGAGTAACACCAGTTGTTTGAATACTGCTAAAGATGTTGTAGTAGCAGTAGTAATAGTTTACTACTGCCCTGTATGAAGTCTGCCTATATTTTTGTGTAATTTTAATATTTTTACTCTTGTTCTATAAATCTGTATTTTTTTTCTATGTAAATTCTATGTAAATTTTTTCTATGTAAATTCCTATATCTCTATGGGTAAGACTACATGGGATGTCAGTCCTAGCCGGAATGGCAGCGCAGCCCAGCCTTTCTAGTTCTGGGTTGCCATATTACCTGGTTATCAGATTCTGGTCCCATTGAAAAGGATCCTATTCACATTACAGAATAATAGTACTATTATTCCACTTGAACTTCCATGCTTCCATCTTATGGAATCCTGCAGTTAATTCCTTTAAAAAGTCGAATGCGTTTCAGCCTATAGGAGAAAAGACTTTCTTCAGAGGCTAAAAACAGAACACAAATACAAATCTATTGTAAATATTTTTAAAAGACAGTACAACACTAAATTAACCATATCCTATAAAAACATAAAATTACACTCTTTTTCATGTCAAAAACATACATACCATTCAACGGAAATCACTGGAGTTGCAGGCACACTCTCTAAAGGGCTGAAACATTAAGTTTTGAAAGAAGAGAGTCTACTTATTTTATTTATTTATTTCTACATATCTCAGATAGTTATTAGAAAGGACAAACCAATGTGTTTATGGCTCCATCCTATGCAATCCTGGGATTTCTAGTTTGAGACAGTGCTTAGAATTCTCTGCTGTAGTCTCATCCGACTACAAAGCCCAAATTTCCATAGGACTAGCCATGGCAGTTAAAGTGGTATCACAGAGCATTAATTCTGCAGTGTGAATACAGCCATCATGGCAGTAAACAAATGAGGAGGATCGTCCAGCCATTTTAATCACTATGAGAACTATGTCCAGTGAAAGACTGACATGAATCACATTAACAGCCGATGTAATTGCACCTCAAAGCCAAACACTGCTACATGTCTGAATCATTTACACATAAACTGGTGCATACATTTCCTTTTAAAGACCTTTTTTTTCTTTTCAAAGTTTTTTTAATGGCCTTTATTTCGTGTTGATATTGGCTGTAGCACATTTTAAACATTTTAATTTAAATACACAAATTCAGAATTTAACTGGAAAATAGCAAAGTACTATTTATTTAAAACATTCATCTCTTGCTTTTCCATCTAAAAGATTGCCATGGTACCTGTAGCTCATAATAATGTACAACAGAGAACAATTCAAATACTTTGCATCAAAACTACAGGGGATTAATAAGCTGCCTTCTTATTTTAATGAGCACTACATTTTCAAGCAACAAAAGGAAAAATAAAGTGTATGAGTCATCAAAATCTAAAAATATTTGTGGGTTTTATTTTTGTTTTAAGGCATTTCCAAGTCTCTGGGAAAGGAAAAAAGGAAAAGGAATCTGAGTTTATTAAGCAAAATTGTACCCTTAATAGAATAGTTTATTCTGCTATTTAACACATGTGTGGAACATATAACACCCAAGGATTCTATTCAGTGTGTGTTGGGGAGCAGAGTCACATATTATTTTCATCACTAGAGGCTTATATAAGAGGCACACACAGTAGTATCTGCTTTTCCTGCCAAGAATAGTTTTTATTTGGAACTGGAAAGAAATAAAGCAAGGAAATAAATCATATACAAAATTTTGTAACACTTAACAAGCCAGATGAAATGTGCTGACATGATAGAGCAAGATTCAGCAAGTGATCTCAAATCAATGTGTGATTCTTGATATAATTTGCTGTTTAGATTGTCGGGGAAAGATCAGTGGCATTCATGAGCATTGAATAAAGTACCTTAACAAAATAAACACAGACAGATTTGTGTATCTGTTGAAATCATAGGGACTTACTCTCAAGCAAGTGTTTACAGGACTGCAGCTATACAGTCCTGTGCTGTCTAATGTTAATTGACATTGACAATTTCATCAGCTTACCGTCAGACTACCAAATCAGGAAGAAAGATAATTCCAGTAGTTTTAAAACTATGGAATCAGTGAGAAAAGGCTTCTGTTGTTTAGAAAACTGTTTCAAAAAAGCAGGTGGAGAGTATGCAAAATACGTCAATGAATGTTGCCATCACATGATTATCTTTCCAACCATGTAGGCGTATTTATAGAAACTTTTAACTGTTAGAATCTTGCATATAAATTGGTACTGAACAAACCTTCTTAGAGTTATAGTAAATGTGTACAAACTAATAAGGCAGTTTCAAAGGCACAGTTCCATTTCATAATTGGAGGACGGGGAAGAATAGCTTAATGTGTTATGTGACTTGCTCATGTTGATTATGCCAGGTTCCAAATAAGAGAAGAACTATAATTATATTTAGCTGTATATATAATAATAATAATAGTATTTTAACCTATCATGTAAATGGATTTATAGATATTAATTATAGATACAATAGTTTCTTTTGAAAGCCACCATTAATTACAATTCTCTATGGTGCAGGGTAACATCGCTGTAGGCCAGTGACAGGAATTATGCAGCTCCCCAGATGTTGGATTGCAACTTCCAGCATTCTTCAACATTGGCTATGCTGGTTACATCTGGACTACTGCCAGATTCCCACTCATGCTTTAGGCATTGTCATTTCTATCTCTCTGGTGAAAAAAAAAACCTGCAGTCATCCCTCCACATTCGCTAGGGTTAGGGGCAGAGGACCCCCATGAAAGTGGAAAAACCATGAATAACTCTAGGCCTTCCCACACCATATTTAACACAAAAAAAGTATGATCACCCATATTCAACCCACCATGGATTTCTTTGAGGCATCAGGGTTCCTTCATAAGGCTGGTGGGTGGCTGTTGGGGCTTACTGCCACCTGCACTGCTGCCTTACACCATTTTTAATAAGGACTTAAAAGCCTCATTCACAGTTTCTCAGTCTCACGAGGCTGGCAGTCCCTATTAAAAATGGCATAGGGAGGTAGCAGAGGTGACAGTGAATAATCCATGAACAATCAAATCCGCAAAAGTGAATCCTGCAAATGTGGAGGGCTGACTATACTTGGAACTAGGTGTTGGAATGGAAAACTAATTCTAGAAATAGAAAGAAAACACAAATATATAGTTTGATATTGTGGCATTAAAGAGAAAGAGACAAAATTTCAAACAACTCCCTCTTGTTTCTCAGTAGTCCTCTTTTGGCCTCACAGATATCATGTCTCAGCATGTGAGTTTGCTATTAATTAGTATAATGACAAACTCTTCCTCTTCATTTTGTTGTATTTTTCTGAATCCTACTTGCATCCTTGTTTCCCCATACATTCATTGTATCAGATCTCAAATCTGTCCCTCAAGGAAATCTGTACACATTTTCTGTACCCATTTTTTACTGTACATATTTTTTCAAAGGTACACATCTTTGTATGTATTTCCACTGGCATACACAATTTTGTAACATGCTTCTGTGTGGTTTTTTCCCAATTGTACAGATTTTTGGCCAATCACATTTTGAAAATGTACAGCTAGCTTTATGCATGTTGTATTGCAAGACACATAAATGTACACATTTATAAGGCCAGCTGTGTGTTGTTTCACAAGTTTTACGACATGCAAAATTGATACTTTCACTGAGAATCTCAGGGCCAGTTAAATTTCTTTTTGATCCCTACTTTTAAGATATAAGATACCTCATAAGGTCTATTTTGACTCTTTTTGACTTTTTCAGAACAGTCTACTGACCATTCTACTTATCTATGAGCATTAGCTCAAATGAGTATTGCCCATAGTAGTCGCATCTCCCCCACCTAAAGCATAAGAGACCATTTCCTTGTCTACACTCTTGTATGGTATAAATGAGGGATGGAAAATAACCATGGCTTAGCAAAAGAAGGTAGTTGACTCAAGCAGCAGGTGCTAGGACATGGTGACAAAGTGCTAGAGGAGACATCTGTGTGCCATACCACTTCCCCTGTGCTCCAAAAGGAGGACTGCAGCCATTAGATGCAGTCAAAGATGCTATTTTCTCAGCAGTAATGAAGAAAGTTTTAATCATCAGATGGTTTTTGTGCATGAAATGGGAGGTGATTTTTTTTTGCCTCAGATAGCAAAATGTGTTGGGTTGATACTGAGAACCTGCAATAACACTACAGATCCAACATACTGTGAGTACAAAGAAGACATAAAAGACAAGCTGTATTTTACTTGTAAAAGAATGTCCAGATACTTCTTTACCGCTGTTGTTCCTATTATCACCAGTATAATATGGTTTCCTTAGAATTGTTAAACCTCTCCTTTATGGCGTAATTGACCAACCACAGTTTACTGGGTTTGCTTGATCCTACTGTGTAGGTAAACAGTACAGAAGCAAGCTGCATTGAGTTAAATTAGAATTTTCTTCTGAGTAAACAAGCAGCTCAATTACTATTAAGTCTGAAACAATTATTTGTTGGAAACATCACATGAATTTATATTGTTTGCCATGTATTATAGTATATAATGTTTAAGTCAAACATTATTTGTTCTTGTTGTATGCCTTCAAGTTTTTTCTGACTTATGGTGACCTGAAGGCAAACCTACCACAGGGTTTTCTGGGGCTAAGAGAATGTGACTCACCAAGGTTACCCAGTGGGTTTCCATGGCCAAGCACGGAATCAGACCCTGGTCTCCAGGGTCATAGTCCAATGCTGAAACCACTACACCACACTACCTTATCCAGAAAGAAAAAAGTCCCTGGAAGTATCAAGACTTTCACATTCTTTTTGTTTTTATTTTTACCTCCATATTCATGGTTTTTCCAGCAAATTCTGTCTTGAAATATCCCTGGTTTCCCTCACACACCCCACCCCACTGTGTTCTTCCTCCTTGCCTCCCTGTTACCATGCTATGAACCCCCACTCCATGATATGACATAATTGGCAGTGAACATTATTTAACTGGCAAGAAATACAGCTCATGCACTGTTAGGACTGGAAAGCCATTCTGACAAAGAGGACTGGCTGCATACATGCAAAAGTAGGCCAGATAGGACATCAGGGCACAGCCAGCTCATAAGTTCAAGGGATCAGTCAGGAAGCTCTGGTGCTGATGAGCTTGTGTGTCCCCAGTGACTCAACCTTTAAACACAATAGCACATGAAATTGTCTCAATAGAGCAACCAATAATCATCAACCTGTTCTATCTTCCCACCAAAATTCTCCTTTGTTTCTTCACTTGACCATATATTAAGAAGCTACCACAATTCCCATCAATGTTTTGCCATCTAGTGCTAAGACCATTAGCCCACTCTGGATCCCAGTGTTTGCTTTGCTTTAGAGCCATTAACACCTTTCCTTTCAGGGCAGAAAAAAAAGGCATTTGAACCCTCGCTCTGAGCCAGACAACTTGTAGTACACTGGACCCAGGCCCATCACTCTGCTGCTCAGATTCCCAATCTTGTGTTACTCTCAGACCCCTAGTCTGAGCCATATCACCTCTTCTCTGCAGGATAGGTAAATATCGCCCACTTTGCCCCAACTTCTCGCTATCTAATTTTTCCTGCCTTTCCTTCAGTTACACTTGTGGTGGTTGTCTGCCTAATTCGCGTGTGCTTGTAATTTTCCCCCAATAAAACATTCTTTCCCCCAACTGGTGTCCCTGCATTAGTACTGGTATACAAAGGTGGAAAGATCCTGTAAATGTTACCCCCATCTCACAGGCCTCCCTTTTTGAGCTAACAATTCCCCACCATTCCACAGAGGCACTGACATTGTGGGTGGACTTCTGAGTTACTCATCTTCTGGGGTAATATTCCCACTGATAAGTATCACAATTAAACTTAGGCCATTTCCGCACCGGCTATTTAAAATGGTGCAGAGCGACCTCCCACGGAGGTCTTCTGCACCATAGAGTGGACTGGTGTGGACTACTTTTTGTAGTTCCACACCTCAGTCCAGTTCGGCGCAACTGGAACTGGTTGCGCACCGTGCTTTTTAAAAACCTCTTTTTTGAGGTTTTTAAAAAGCTCGGAGCGGGCAACCCCGTCTAGCTCCGTCGCCACACTCCGGAGCAGATTTGCAGGTGCGCAAGTGTGTGCCTTCAGATCTTCTGGGGGCGGGCTTTCAGCTGGCGAGCTTCTCCAGTTGGTGGAGAGCCTCCACCAACTGGAAGCCGCCATTTTGGACACCAGAGAACTGCAGAGCGGCAAACTTGCGCTGCTGCTCTTCGCGACGGACTCGCCCGGTCGCAGGAAAAATCCGGTGAGTCCCATTTCTGCCCATTTCTGCCCGATTCACACCCCATGTGCGGAAAGAGGCTTAGGGAAAGTTGCAGAAATTGACTTTCACCAGTTTCCATTGAGCCCATTGCAATTATTATTCATGGTATTATTCATTATTCAAAGTGTTAAAGTGCTTTAGCAACATTACACTTGTTTAGCATTAGGATCATTTTATTTTATTACTAGTGTTCCTCTTTCCCTCACTTGATATCTGTTGAATCTGCTGTCCTAAAAAGTATTGCTATGTTTTTTGGCGGTAGCCATCTCACCTGTTTCTGGTAGAACATGGACAGCCATGGAAAGGTACACTTCATTTTAGGAAATACTGGATTAATTTCAACTGACCTTGCAAGTGATGGGAGTTCCCTGGGAATATTTCAGGATGGGGAAAACGTCATGTAGATCTCAAAAAAAAAAAAAAAAACCCACCCTGTTTTTTTCCATTCATCCTCTTTACATAGAGTTAAAACAATTTGAGATTTTTAAAAAATGAATATGGTAATATTCTAAAATTATTCAAAACTGAAACTGAAAGATCTTTTACTATTTCACTAACTTATTTAAATGGAACCAGTAATGCTCAACATGTCAAGCAATCATTTCTTCTAAAATGGTTAACTCAGCTTGTACTTGTTTTTCTCTCAAACTGCCATCCATCCAACAATCGTGTTGAAATCTTATTTGCCAACACAGTTCACATTTTTTTTAAAAAAAAAAAGCTAAATAATTTACAAATGTTTCCATTGCTCAAAGAATTAACTGAGAAAGTTTGACAACTAGAGACACTTATGATATTAATTAGAACTGATGTTGTCTGATTAAATTACATATGTGTAATGTATTCTTGAAATAGAAGATGTGAACTAAATGGTCTTTCTTTATTTTCAATTCCAGTTGCCAAATGAGATCATCTGTAGCATTCTGCTATTCTAACAGCACCTCCTGCTGTTAAGATAATAAATCTTATGTTGCTAGTATAACCAGCAGTGTTTCCATTGTCATCTTCAAGGCTCAGAATCTGAAGGCTATGTCTGCACAAGATATTCCTTCTCCTGCTTTGGAGCTTAAAATAAACTGTGAATACGTGAAAAGGAGAAATATAAGTATAAGTGGTGAGGAAGAACCTAATCTCATGGTTGCTTCACAGTGCTGTTTATCATACTGGTTTAGTTTTTGAAGGATTCATCTTAGTGTTAAATGGTAACCACTTGATGTTTTCCATATAAGAGAATACATGCCCTGTCTTTAGGACGTATGAATAACAGCATATGTTGTCCCTGTTTTCCAACCCTTTGCATGTGGTAAAAGATGGTCCTTATTTTCCTTTGGCTGTACTGATAGAGAGGGCTTTAAAAAAATTGTGCACCATCTTCATTAACAATGTTAACAATAATTGTTAGCAATTAACAATGGTCATGTGTCCTGCATTTATTTTATCTGAGAACAAGACTCTGTTTCAAAATGGCTTTCATATAGGGTTGCCAGTTCAGGATCATCCCAGGCCCTGAGGTTTCTGAGCCAAAGCCTGAGACCTAGCAGTTGCCTGTGGTCATTAAGCACTGTGAGTTAAGTACCAGCAACAATTGCTTATAGCTCCTCATTCAAATACATACACAGATCACATTTTCCTGTTTGGAAGTTGAGACAGAAATCTTAGTTAAAGGGACTGATCCCAGATGAAGGTGAAATGAGATTATTCCTTCTCATCTACTTAGAGAGATGGTATAAAGAACATTTAACCTAGTCTACTTGCTTCTGGCATGCAGATGCATGCAGAGCAGAATGGAGAGTGAAAGCTGGTACACCCACAAAGACTGGGAAGGAAGGAGGAAGCAAAGTGAACTTAGGCCCTTTTCACATGTGGGGGGGAAACGGTGTAGAGCGACCTCTCATGGAGGTCGTCTACACTGTAGAGTGGACTGGCGTGGACTACTTTTCGTAGTTTCACACCAGAATCCACTCAGGAGCGGCCGGAACTAGCCAGGCTGCGTGTTTTTTAAAAACCTCTTTTTAGAGGTTTTTAAAAAGCACGGAGTGCGCAGCCCCGTGCCGCTCCGTTGCCCTGCTCTAAAGTGGATCTGCAGGCGCGCGCAAGTGTGTGCCTGCAGATCTGCCGGGGGCGGGCTTCCGGCTGGCGAGCTTCTCCGGTTGGTGGAGAGCCTCCACCAACCGGAAGCTGCCATCTGCGACGCCGGAGGGGTGTGGAGCAGCGAGCTCGCGCTGCTCCACGTGGCGACAGACTTACCCGGCTGGAGGTAAGCTCCGTTTTTGGGCGTTTTCGCCCGTTTCCCCCCCCGACATGTGAAAAGGGCCTTAGACACACACACACACCCAAAGTTTTTGCAAGTTGCAGCACCAAATCAATTAAGCCTTGCAAATTGTAGCAAGCTACTCTTCTACAAGGTGAGCTAGAGATTTGCATGTAGGCCTTTTCTCCTGTCTGAAGCTGAGCCCCTCAAAATTTGAGAAATTTGTAAGCTATTTTTCCTACTATAAAAATAAAACATTCCTTATTTAGTTTCCCTATGTAGGTGAGAAAGAAAAATCTTCTCACTTAGGCTTTTTGTCCTTCTTTTGCAACTTTTTATTCCTACCACCAGAATAACTTTTTTTAAAAAAAAGTTACGTTATACTGGTGGGTAACTTGGATGCCTGTGGTGTTCAGTGCAGGGGTTTTCTTATAGTTTCCCTGTTCACCAGGTGTTCTTTGCAATCCATAGTCTTCTTTAGCTTCTGCCCCCAAAAATGTCTCTTTCAATTTTTCAACCCTTTTTTGTAATCTTCCCACAGCATTATTGTTGTATTGATAAGCTCCAGTGATGTCACTACTATGCTGGGATGACACCAATTTCTCTTCTCCCAGCAGTCTTGAACATAAAACTCAACATAAAACAGGGACTGCAGACCAGAAGCATAGGTTCTCCTCTGGAAAACCTCAAACAACAGGAGAGTCTCCTAACAAGCATTCCCTCTGCCTTCTGCTAGACTTCTCCCTTTCATTCCTTTCACTCCCTCACACGTATGTTTTGCTTGATTTGTTTGGACTTCAGGTTGCAGGAGAGGGAGGACAAACAACATGTAAAACATCTGAAACAGAGAGAGAGAGAGTAATTGAGAGAGAGAAGGAAAAAATTCACTAGATCAGTAAGATCCTCCCATTCTGGGATAACTGTATTCTGCCAAGGAGGGGCAAAAACAGAAGGAATTTTACTAGGAAAAAAGCAAAAAGTGACATTCAGCTACATCATATAGCACAATACAAACCTGTCTGGATGAGCTCAGTGACTGTATAATCCTGGGGACAGATGTCAGGATTGATTTCAGAAAAGGTTCAGAACACAAAGGAGGCAGAGGTTAGTTGATAGAAGGGATTGGAGAAACCACACAAACCTGGAAAAGGAGGTCTCCATAGGATCCACTAGGAACATGACCCAAGGCTTCATCGCCAGAGGTTTGGAGGAAACATAGCCCAAAGGAAAGTCCAGTGAGGTACCAAGACACATGGAGTTGAGGAGAAGGAAATAGAGAATGGTTTTGAAAAGGTATTTAGATAAGAAGGAAGCAAAAGTATAAGGTTAAAATGAACCAGGTGGCATAGGAAAAGAAGTTGAGGCAAGCAGCACTCAAGGCAAGAGGAAATGAGAGAGACCTGGGAGAATGAGGAGACAGTGAAAGATGTAGTGGAGGTGGTAATGCAATGAGGAAAGAAGGCAAAAGTTCAACTAGAATATTAAGGGATGGAGATGAAAGGAAGCAGAGAACTAACTGAAATAGGCAGAAAGAACCATAAGCCAAGAAAACAGAAGATTTGCTACAGCAAGGCACATCAGCAATTTCACCTATGATCATTTTATAATAGATATTTATTACTCTATCATGCAGAATTAATTGACATCACTATAGCTATGTTATTGTTGTTGTTGTTGGATGCCTTCAAGTCATTTCTGACTTATGACAACTCTCAGGTGAGCTTATCAGGGGGTTTTCTGAGGGCTGAGAATGTAACGCACCCAAGGTCACCCTTTGAGTATCCATGGCCTAGCAGGGAATCAAATCATTTGGGCTTCACAACAGCAGAAATCTTGGAACATTAAGAATATGCGATGCTTTGGCAGTCCAGAACAGCTGGAGCTGAGATGCAGTTAGTGACAGCTCTTGTTTATGGCACATTTTCAACAATATGTCTTTTTTGTTGTTGTTGTTGTAGGCCTTCAAGTCAATTCTGACTTATGCTGGCTCTGTCATAGGGTTTCTTGGCAAGAGTTACTCAAAGGCAGTTTGCCATTGTCTGCCTCTCAAGCTACAAGAATATGACTTGCCCAAGGTCACTGAGTGGGTTTCCCTGGCTGAATAGGGATCTGAATCCCGTCTCCCAGAGTCCTAGTCCAACACTCAGACATCATGCTGGCTCAATATACCTTACAGGGTAAGAAATTAGAATATGCTGCCTTCCAAAACGATGATAGGATACTATTTCAACTTTACTGTTTATATTTGACTGGCATATACTCATTTTGACTGATAAAGGATATAAGGATAAGGGATCTCAATATATTCTATAAGGATAAAGGATCTCAATATATTCTTAAAACTGGGCTAAAGTAGTAAAAGTTGTCCAGCTTAAGTCTGTAGCATTCCAGCGTCTGATCAGACATGAGGTGAGAACAGTGGGGTTGAGGCTGAGTTCTTGCTGTCAAGATGAGTTGTTGTGGATAGTATTGTCCTCTCTTTTAGCTTACAATATTATGGATGGTCACCCTTAGATTTTTTGCTGCATGACACATCATTCATCTATAGCAGAGATGGGAATCATGCAACCCTCCACATGTTGTTGAACTGCAAGTCCCAGAAGCATAGCTAATGATGAGAAATGCTGACAGTTACAATCCAGATGTGTATGATCACCATCCTTGATCAATCCCAATTTATATGAACAACCAGTAATGTATCTACTATGCCCATAGTATGGAAGTTCCAAGGACAAAACAAAGGGCTTAGGAATGTCTTTTGATGATTTGACATTGCATTGTTGCTTATATACTCATCTAAAAAAAATCCTGTGAGTGGCCCTGGATCACATACAAGAATTACAACTTAGCCCGTTCCCCTCAGGAGTAATTTATACAGTTTTGATTTGAAGCAAGACTTGGAGCCATTTGATGGGTTTAGCCACAAGGGACAGGTGAAACTGTAGTAAGAATTGTTGCCTCAGTTGGGCTATAAATCTATCCAAAGGAATCCAAGCAAGTTTGGCAAACATGAGCTAAAATAAACTGACTTTTATAGACATTGCATTTTTTATAAGCCATATCCTTTAAGTCCTGCATATTGTATTAAAGTAACTGCAAATAACAAGGAACAGCAGTTTAGTTTAATAACATTGTTTTTCATTGTTGACATAAAAATGTTTTGTAAGAGCCCCAGATAGAATAATCATATTATACTGCTTTTGTGGAATGTTTTAAAAGACAAAGTATATGTATTTATTTATTTCCTTAAAATGAGCCACACCATAAAACCAGTTATCTTCATTACAAATATATATATATATATATATATATATATATATATATATATATATATATTGTACATACCTGTGCTTATGGTCTTAATTGCTGAGTTCCTCTATCAATAATGCTGTAAAATTTCTGGTGGTCACCATCTGGAATTCTTCACTCAACAAAGCAAAATTGCTGGATTCTTTTGAGACTGTAAACTAACCACTATAATTTGCTAGGGGAGAAATATAATTGTATTATTGCTGCAAATGCAGACTTGGTGAAATCTAATTCTGCTTGAGTATGCACTTAACAAAAAGGCTTTTCTCCTCTGTCCAAGACCCAATTAACCACAAGGCATTCTTGGGCAAAAGTTTAGCCCCTCATCTTCATTTATCTACAGGGTTCAATCAAAAAACAGGCCCATTGCTTATTTAAAAAAAAATTCCATAGAGTGGTTTGAGAACTATAATAGCTCTGTCTGTTGAGAGATAATAAAATAGCCATAAAATGCACTTCAATGCATTTCAGTACTGCTCAGTTGTTATCTGGACTTTGAATGAAGATATAGAAATAGCCAGGTTTTGTGTTTATGGTTTCACAGATAATGGTAATGGCTGTTTTCTGTTGGAAATTATAAGGAAAAACAAGAGGTTCCAACATAATGTTTCTTAGCAGAGTGAACATTTTCATTAAGTGTATCTTGTCAAGGTGGTGGACAATGCTATAATGGCCTGGCAAAGTAATCTATATATACCAATTACACAAGATGGAAATGCAAGATATGGTGATGTAACAGTGGTTTAAAAAAGCCAAAAAGAAAGCACACTAAAGATCAAAGCAAAAAGCCCCAACAATTCTGAAATGGCACACAAAAGGCATACATACTCCAGCACCCATAGAAATGCCACCAGTCAGAGACTGTGCCAACAATGGCCATTTCCACACTAGACTGTTATAGCGCAATTATTCCACTTTCAACATCCTATGGAATCCTGGGGTTTGCAGTTTAGTGAGGGGTCTTTGAGGCCCCTCCCTAAACTGCAAACCCCAGGATTTCATAGGATGTTGAAAGTGGAATAATTGCGCTATAACAGTCTAGTGTGGAAATGGCCAGTGACAACTCACTAAGAAAATCATTGAACTCACCGTGATGAAGATGTGCCTGCAGTACACTTTCTTGCATCAAAGCCCAGACAGATCCACAATGCCCCATTGTATGAGCCCCAGTGACAGCAATAACTCAATGACTGTCAAACCTCAGGCTTGCCATCTAATCAACTTGTTATTTGCTGTTTAGTCAACTTTGACTTACAGCATTCCTCTCAATGAGAGACTCCCAAGAGCTGTAGTCACCAACTGCTCCATTCATGTTTTCAAACTCATTATGCTCCTCACAAGCACTGTTTCTGAGCACCATACACAGGGTAAAGAAAAACATAGTACACAGAGTTCTCTGGGTAAGAGGCCTGCAGGGAACTCATATAGCCCTCCTGGATAAGGGTTCAAAACCCACCAAGGGTAGAAAGACTCTTTTATCAGGACTGGACCTAGTATATGAAGGGAAGACAGTGGTGACATGGTAGACAAACAATAGATGGACATGGTACAGATGATATAATACACCCCCACGCCATGATATGATTGGCGATGAACATTATTTAATTGGCATGAGCTATAAATCATACACTGTCATGGCTGAAAAGCCATGTTGGCAAAGAGGACTGCCTGAACACATGGAAAAGTAGGTCCGATGGGATCTCAGGGCATGGCCAGATCATAGTCAAGGGATCAGTCAGGATGCCCCAGTGTTAATGATAATCCCCTCAACAACTCAACCTTCAAAGACAATAGCACCCAAAACTGTCATCAAGCTTTTCCTCCTTCCCACCAAAACTCTTCCTCACCTTCCCAGACATTAAGAAGAGATCATGATTCCCATCCGTGCTTTGTCACTTAATGCTAAGGCCGTTAGCCCATTCCAGACCCCATTGTTTGCTCTGCAAAGAGCCATTAACACCTTAACCTTGAGGGGGAAAATAGGGTATTTAAACCCTCGCTCTGAGCCAGACATCTCATCGTACACTGGACATAGGTTCTCACTCTGCTGCTCCAATTCTCGTTCTTTTGTTACCCTTGGACCCTTAGTCTGAGCTTCATCTCTTCTCTTCTGTATAGGTAGATATCGCCCACTTCATACCAACTTCTCACCATCCAATTTTCTTTCCTTTCCTTTGGTGAGACTTGTATGGTGCAAGGCTGCTTGAATCTTGAATAAAACGTCCTTTTAAATTCCAACTTGCATCCCTGCATTAGTACCAGTATACATAGGTGGAAAGATCCTGTGAGGTTACCCCCCCCTTCTTTTTGACCTAATAATTCCCTACTGTTCCACAGAGGCATTGGCATCATGGGTGGGCCTTTGAGTCACCCACCTTTTGGGGTAACAATGCCCTGTCATTTGCATAATGGCCTTCCTGTGTTGGATTTATATAATGAAGCTGGAGTTTTGTGACTTGCTGTTTAATTACACTATATCTTGGCCTTTTCACGTCAAGATAGGCAGAATAAACGGTACCATAGAAAGGACCTCTTTTCTTTCTTTCTTTCTTTCTCTCTTTCTTTCTTTCTTTCTTTCTTTCTTTCTTTCTTTCCTTCCTTCCTTCCTTCTTTCTTTCTTCTTCTTCTTCTTCTTCTTCTTCTTCTTCTTCTTCTTCTTCTTCTTCTTCTTCTTTTTAATTTTCACCCCTGATTTATTTAAATGTTTACAAGCTACCTCTCTGGAACAAGTCCAGCCAATGTGGAAAACAAAGTATAAGCATAAGAAGAAAGTAGTTTAATATGGAAAGTCAAAAATACACCCCTACTAACTTAAAATATAATTCAGACAGATTATAGTAATAAATAATATTATATCTCCTGTGTGTTTGTTGTGTGTATGTGTGTGTTTAAGTTACCTGTTGATTTACAGTGACCTCATGAATTCCATAGGGTTTTCTTAGGCAAGGAATATTCAGAGGGGTTTTTTGCTAGTTTCTTCCTCTGAAATATAGCGTTACAGCACGTGGTGTTCAGTGGCAATCTACCATCCAAATACTAACCAGAGCTGATCCTACTTGGCTTCCAAGATCAGATGGGATCTGGTGCCTTCAGGGTATAAGGTGGGTGTCACGGAGGGATGTTATTTAAAACAAATTAAACAAATCACAACAATTCAAAATAGTTTAAAACTGTCTAAAACAGTCTACACCAGCATAGTAGAGTGGTTTGAGTGTTGCCTGGAGAACAGGGTTTGATTCCCTGCTCAGCCATGGTAACCCAATGGCTGATCCTGGGTACATCACACATTCTTAGCCCCAGAAAAACCCATGATAACTTCACCTTAGGTTGACCAAAAGTCCAAAACGTTTTGTGTGAAGGCACACAAAAACAAAACTTAAAAATGATGTAAACAATTTAAAACATTTGAAATCATATACTAACACAGAACTACAAAATCTGTTCAAACAATGATCCCTTGATCCCAAAGGCTTTGGTTAAAGAGCACATTTTTTAGTCTGGCACTGAAATTACACCAAAAGCATTGCCAATCAGGCCTCCAAAAGAAGGGTATTCCAGAACTGGGGTACCACAGCAGAAAAGGCACTGTCTCATGAAGGGTACTGCTCTTACTGGTGGAATACAGAGAAGGGTCTATCTGGCAGATCTCAGTAGCCAGCGATATATATGTAAGTAGAGGTTTTTCTTTGAATATTGATATCCCAGGCCATTTACAGCTTTAAAATTCATTTCCAGAGCTACAGCAATCAAAGGACAACATGAACAGTACATTTTGATTAAAGACTACTTAAAACATGTAAAGTCAATGGGCAGAAAATTCTTTGGTTAGGTCCACACCTGGTGTAAAGTTCTGTCATCAACAGAACAGGTCTTGAGTTTATTGGTCTAGGAAATGGAAAGAGATTTTTCTTCAGCTTCAGAAATTTCTGCTGCTAGTTGGATATATTGCCCAAAAAAAGACCATTGAAAGAACTACATAGGCCAAAACACATTGGCTTTGTTTCAAATAATAAATAAAGACCATCTACAGAGCACTTGGAGACTTGTCTCCCCTTTTTCTTCCTGTGGATTCCATTACATCTCTTCAGTATTTGTCTTCACTGCGATCAACAGGGCCACAGTTGTAGTCTGGAAGATTGCAGGATATGGTGTTCAGTGTGCTCTCTTATACTACTCTAGTGTACCTGTGGTATTCCATTTGATTAGTGTATCTGTCATCATGGCAACAGTATACCCCACAGACCTACATGACATATCCTCAGTGCAGAATCACTTGGTAAAATGCTCACGAATCCATGCATAATAGCATGCAGTTAGCAGTAAACGCTCATTTTTTAACTCTGGGTGTTTATGTACTCGTAGTACAAACTGGATTTTGAGTGAAAAATTATACAAATTCTCTAGTTTGAAAAGAATGTTGGCACAGTGAGTAGGAAAACAAGTCAAGTTTTCTTGAAATTAAATCCAATTTTCTCCACAGAAAAAGAAACATTTAAAAATAAGAAAATAGTCTGAATGTAATACTTACAGAAGTAATTATTGTCTAACTGAACCATAACCTTGCCAGACGTCAATTATTTGAAGGAAATGTTTCTTCCCAAAATTCTGCAGCTGTACTGAAGAGACTGGAAACTATAAAGGATGCCTTCCAGGTAATCTTGAAGCTTCCTGTGTTTCCCAGTAAATAAGAATTAACCTTGGAATAAAGGTCTGAATATGTGGAATGTCAGTGTGATTCCATCTGACCCATGTCACACAAAAGGATAGGAACAGCACCTCAAATCTTGGCTACAAATCTTCTTCCCAACAACTCTGTCTGCAAAATGCAGAAGTTTACTACTGCCATGTAGAGCCTAATACATGGTAAAAATAGATGTATGAAAAAGTAACACAGTCTGCCCTCCATATCTGTGGATTCTGTATCCATCCATGCCATTTTACTATACTACTGTACATGATGGGACTTGAGCCTCCACATATTTTAGTATCCACGGAGAGGGGGAGTCCTAGAACCAAACACTAGTGGATACAGAGTACAGAGGGCCCACTGTAGATTCGAAAGATCTCAAAAGCATATGTTAATATGATAACCCATAAGAAGTTTTATTGCAGCCACAAAGTGAAGACTGTAGAACAGGGTGGGCTGACAGTGCAGAACTCCCACTTTTACTTGTACCTTTCCACAGGATACAGCAAATAGGTTGCCAAAAAAACCCCCAAAACTCTACCCTCCATTCATGCCAATGGATGCTAGTTAAAAGCCTAGTTGCTATTCAGGAATTATTTTCAACAAGATCAGTCCTGGGCAGAGAAAAGCCAATCACGGCCATTTCCACATTCCACTGTGATAGTGCTGTTATTCCACTTTCAACATCCTATGGAATCCTGGAGTTTGCAATGGGGGGGGGGGCTAAATGTTGAAATGTTGAAAGTGGATGTTGAAAGTGGAATAATAGCACTATCACATTGGCGTGCAGAAATGGCTCAAGACTCATTCTGAAAGATCCTTCCCCTGTTTTAAAGTCTTTGGTTGGTGCCAACAAGGTGTTTTAACAAACTCCAGTAGCACATTAGTGTGTGAGAGTGAGAGAGAGAATGAGTGAGTGGGTGTGGGGTTTCTCTATGTGACCCCTGTGTGGCAACCCTTTCCCTGAAATCCTACCACTTGTCATCACCTATGATAAGCTTCTTCTGGTTATCTAAGCTGCTGCTACTATTTGTGCCCACCGAGCTAAAACAGTAGCAACTTTAGTGTGGATTCCTTTCCAAAGTCCACACCAGTTACCAAAAATGACACCCTTATGGATCTGCTGACACCGCAAATACCACTGTGCCTGGCCTGATCACCAAAGTAGTATTAGTGTCCTGACCCAGCCAGTGTCTACGTAAACCAAATAATTTCTTTAGCAGAAGAAGATAAAAAAACTAATCATGATCTGTTGTTCAGAAGCATGTAGTTACATACATAAGTGTACAACCTTAATGGTTACTACTAACTATATGCATACTCTTATTCTAACTCATCTTCCCCAAAACCCCTTCACAGATAACACTCATTGTTCTACTCAGTGGACTCCTGACTGTACTAACTGATCTACTTGCCCTAATTCCTATATTATCACTAATGGATTGTTTCAGAAATAACTTTTACTTTCATAGACCTTCTATCTGACCTACCTTACCTCGAATCCTAGTTGAACCTAGATCCTTATTGCTTATCAATCTGACTGTCATATATACTAGCTTTTTAAAAATCTAATTCAAATACTCAGCCAATCACCACTCACCTTGAACATTACATCTGCTCACCCCATCTGAACACACTACTTCCCTTATTGGATGTAATGCATACCATACCTGTGTATATGTGCCTTCAAACTGCCTATCAACTTATGGTGGCCCCATGGGTTTTCCTAAGCAAGGAATAATGAGTAGAGGTGGTTTTGCTAGTTCCTCTGAACCGTAGCCTACAGTACATGGTATTCATTGGCAGTCTATCATCCAATAACTAATCAGGGCTGACCCTGCTTAGCTTCCAAGATCAGATGGGATCTGGTTCCTTTAGGCTACTTAGGCCTCTATACCATATCTAACCATACTTTATTTATATACTAACATCATCACACTGCCACACTACACAGAATATAAATGCAATACTATTATCTAACAGCTCAGAACACCACAATGAGTATGTAAGACTATGTGTTTTATATCTCCCCCACCACCATGTGTGTTCTCTGTGGAAATAGGCAGAATCTAGAAAACATGATTTTATGAATTACAAAATCTTGCAGCCATAAATTTCCCACTGGCCATGTTGGCTGAGTGACTCTTGGAGCTGTAGTCCACAAAGTGACTTTGCCAAACACTGTAAATGGGTGTGTGTATGATCATGAATGGAGTGAGTGGGTGAGGGTGTATGTTTGACAGGGTGAAGGGAGGAATATTGACTCCATCCATTTTAAGAAAGAAAAGAGAAAATGGGAAGCACTCCGTGAAACTTTCAGAAGAAACTGGAGACACATCTCGAAATGATTAAAAGAAGGTCATTTTATTGGTTTCTGCATTTCTGAATCTGGAACTTTCAAACCATTCACTGGGCAAAGGAAAGCCAGTAAATGGTTTGAGAATTCCTGATTCAGAGATTTTTGAAGTTAGATTCTAAATAGCCCTTAAGAGCTTGCACAGGTTGAAATGCATTGGGCTTTTCTAAATCAATAAAGCAATAATCTTTTGAGCATCATGAGACATGTCTCCAGCTTCCTCTGTAGATTCCATCCATTTAAACCCTATTAACCTTTGTGCAATGGCCCCAAATGGTTACCCACAATTAAGCCCTTGGACTGAAAAAGGTTCCCCACCTCTTTAATCTATACAGTTCTCTTTTTGTCTTTGCTGTAACATGAAAAACTGGGTTGTTAAACCATAATCTCCAAAGTCCAGATTTGGCAGATACAGTCTAAATTAATCCTTTGTCATTCCGCTTTCTCAGCTGCCTTTAAAATGTCCCAGTTTCTCTCGCTTCCTTCTGCCCGCCCCCCCTTTGTCTGCAGCTTTCTTGCTGTAAACTGAGATCAAAGTACAGAAGTAATCTGCACTCAATTGACTCAGCAGGGGGAGTGAAGAGAGGGCGGAATCTTGCCCTTCTCAGTAGGCCTGGGCAAAAGCAAACTGCTTCTACCAGCACATATGTTCTTCTTCATTAATAACTTTTCACATCTTGACAACACTCTGATGTTGCTTGGCCATACAAGTCCCAGTTTTCATCTGTGAAATGTTGGAGGTGATGAGTTCTTGTTCCCTCTGATATTGCTGCTTTTACTGTTGATCACTGGCAGAGGTATGTGGTGCACACAGATGCTTGGATTTCAGGAAGGATCTTGTAAGAAAGGGATGGATTCTTTTGTTTTGTTTTGCCACTGTATTTTCTGCAGAGAATTATCTGACCACTGCCATCAGGCCTGAAAACCATGTTCATTTGCATAGTTTTCCATTAGTAAAATATAGCAACAACCATCAGGAAGTCAAGGATTTTACATTTATGTTCTACAAACTGGTCTCATTGGTGATCCCCAACTGGGTGGATACTTTGCCAATTTTTATCTTATTTGTGTACCAAATAAATCACAGGCAGCAAAACCATTTGGCCAAGGAAAATGTTCCACAATAAGAAACCCCACAGGGAGGGCAGAGGCTTCTCTTTTCTTCCAGTTCCCAATCAGTGTTTCTGTACAATAACAATCCCGGTTGTGTGTTTTCTGCTTTTGTCTCTCTTGGGGCGACTATCCCTTTACTTCTGCAGTCTGCAAACGAACTGAGCCAAAAATTATTTTAAAAGAATGTTGGGTCAAGCCAATCAACTAGAGCAAGGGTAAGGAAGATATACACCATTTTATTTTTAGTCTCAAATGTGTTGCCTATGGTTTTAAAATTTTACCTTGGTCAAAAGTCCTATTCCTTCAAGAACCTAAAAACAGGAAGAAAAAAAGTAGTATGACCTGCAGGACACGTGTCCTTCACAGCATCTGATGCTATGCTGCTGAATTTTGTCAACTGAGCCATTAAACCCCCCACTCTCCTTTTCCTACAACAACAAGACATGCACATTTGCTTTAAAAGCAAAACTATGTTTGGTTTAAAGCAAAAGAACCCTCTTTTCAAAAGATGCTCTACTATTCAATTATATAGTCCCTCCATCACCTTCACTCATGACTTCTCTGATCATTAAGTATAACAGAATGGGCAAAAATATTATGAGACTTCCTTCGCTTGAAAACACAGGTTTCAGATGCGAGGGGTTTGTTTTGTTTGCTGTCTTGTTGAGGACAGGAATGTTACATTAATGAGATTACACTATGAACCTAACAGAGGAAAGTACAGCAGTAGCATTTGAAAGACAGAAGGAGAACTGATATAGAAAGAGTTGCAGGTGGATTCCACAAGTATATAACAGGCATACAGAAAACAGAACTGAATGAAGAACTTCAGGCTCTTATACATTTCAACTACTATTAAAAAGCCAACAACCACTCTGAAGCCATTTCCGCACGAGACTGTTACAGCGCTATGATTCCACTTTCAACATCCTATGGAATCCTGGGGTGACCATGAGGTGACCATGCGAACAAAGCGACATGTTCAGATTACTAAATATTTTGTGACTCCTTGCCTGTCCTAATTACAGAGTTTCATGGCACAATTGTCTTAAATAAACTAATTGTCTTTTGAAAAATACATGGTTACATATCTTCCTGACCAGCAGGGTGTTTCAGAGGTACAGAGCTTACCTAGGCTTGGTTTCCTTTGGAAGGGGAAACCACTGGATACTTAAGTCATTTTGTAACGTTGGAGTTCATTTATGGATATACAGACTGAGCTCATGGATATACAAAGGCATAATTTAACAACTCAAGCAGGAGATACCAGTCCTCCAAAGAGGTAATCCTGCTTCAAGTGCGTCACAAAACTCAAAGTTAGCATTCTGCACACTCTTTCTCTCCCTGCTCCATTCATAATCCACAGTCTTACAAAGATCGTCTTTGTAATAAGATGCTGTTACTTAACATTATCCTTAGTTGGGGAAGATAGGGGAGGTATGCCTTTTGCCAAGATGGCTTTCACATTATAGGGTTTCTCCAGATGACTTCCTAGTAATTTTAGGCCATTTCCTACTAAAAGCTGTACTTGGAAACTTACACCAAGGAACTTTACAGTCATTATGGCCACATTAGCCATCTCCTTTTCAAACCCACAACTCCTTTGCACCAATCAGATAGATGTCATATTAATGTCTGATGCACTTGAGCCTTCTGCCTACTGACCCAGGTCATTTCTGCATTACACTGTTATAATGCTATTATTCCACTTTCAACATCCTATGGAATCCTGAGGTTTGTAGTTTAGGAAGGGAAATTTACAATTCTGGACTCAGTAAACTACAAACCCCAGAATTCCACAGGATGTTGAAAGTGTAGGACATGTAGAACGGAAATAGCCCCAGTGTAGGATGGAAATAGCCCCAGACCATTGGTCCATCTAGTTCAGTGTTGTTGCTCTGGCAATGGCTTCTCAGAAACTCACAGGAAGAGTTGTTTCTTAGCCCTGAAACATGAAATACCAAGTATTGAGTCTGGGATGACCTGCACACAACACTTGTGCTCTACCACAGAAAGACAGAGAGACGCGTGCACCTATAATCTAAGATAACTGGATTTTACACTGCTGTTGCTATATGAACAAGAATGAAAATTCCTGTATGTTATTATCAGTGCAATATTCTTGAGGTATTTGAAAATGAAATTTTTAAACTTTTGAGGCTTTTTATGTTCTGAAATATATTTATAAGCACCTCAATTTACAAGCACCATTTGCTACATCTGAGTAGACTGTTCATTGCAATTACATTGTCCTGTCACATTCACCACACATGCTCTGAAGATTTTTTTTTTAAAAAAAGACCTTGTCACACCAACAGAATATTCTCACAGCTGCCATTACTATTCCTATTATAATTTTAACCTGTACAGGGTCCTACTGAACACTTACAAAAAGATGCAAGTTTGATGAGATTCCCTATATCTTGTTTATTTACCGCTATGTGCCAAATCCCAAAAGCTGTGCTCAGGTTCCAATCATATTTTTTATAGTTCTGCGAAAGGCCTCCATGTAAACCTGTAAAATTCAAGCCACTGGCATATCTCACTTTTTTTTGCAATATCTTCATGCAGTCAACATTGCCAATGAGGTTTTATGGAGACAATTGCAAAATCCAATAACTTCTCTTAAAACTATATCTACAACAGTGATTAATCAGGCTGTCACTAGCTGCAAGTGTAGAATTTTCTCAGACATATGAATGTACAGTAAAATGTACTGAGGATAAACACCTTAATCCTTAGAGAGTAGTTTGGCAGAGACGTCAAGGGCAATTCATTTCAGAAACACTCCTCTTTCAATTATTAGCTTTTCCATCAGTGCTTCTTTTTAAAACACAATGTTCAGAGCCTTAAAATGGAAAAAACAGTATTTTTCCTGGAAACCTTGTTGCTGAGATTTAAATGTTGCTAGGTACTTTTCAATTATTTTGTTTATCCCTGTTGAAAGGTTCTGTATTTGAGAGTATTACATGGCACATGTATGTTTGAAATCACTTAATGGAGGTTAGGTGAAGGTCATTGCTTGTGTCTGAAGACACAGAAAGTGCAGGTTAAACATATAAAATGAGATCAAAACATCAATCTATTTGGATGTATTTCTGTTTCATGGTGAAAGCCAAACTGGGAACAGAAGTAAAAGAAAAAATACAGGATATAAACAATGCAAAGGTGTTGCTATTACCATTGGTAAAGCCACTACATAGTTTGTTAATTCTGGCATTTCAATATTGTGCACTCCTAACCTTCATTTAGGGTAAAGGTGAGAATCAAGGCAGAGCAGCCCTAGGCATTATAGTCATAGGTGAGGAATGCTGGAAGTTGCAGTCCAACACCTGGAGAGCTGCACAGTTACCACCTCTGGTTTAAATAATTGTTCTATGGCAACCTTCCCCAAGCGGGGGCCCTCCAGCTTCCTTTATCCTAATGGCCAATAACTTCACTGACAATGATGAAATGGTAGTCCAATACTCCTGGTTAGGAAGACCTATTCTGTGGCTTTAAGTTGGTAATTTAGACTATGAAAGAAGCAGGATGATGTCAAAATGTGCTGTTCATAGAGGGAAAAAAATCACCCTGTGCACGTCTACTCAGGAGTAAGCCCTCTTAAATTCAATGGCATTTATGTATAAGACTGTAGCCATTTATATGAGTGTTAAGTCAAACTGGCACAGTTATACTCTGATTCAAGCTTGTACTACAAAGAGGATGATGTTCACAAAGTCACAAAACTTCACAAGCTAGAGGCCGCCCCTATTGTGTGATATGTTTATCTTAAAACGTTTCAAGTTTATTAAATACAGCATTATATTCCAAGGGCTGAAAAGGAAGATAGATAAATAAAGCAGACAATCAATATACAACATCAGTTTTTCTGAGAAGAAAACTTTCCTCGCATGGACATGAAATACAGCATGGACATGAACAATTAGTCTCATCCCCATCACAGAGAGTGTCTCTTTTCTCCTCCCTTGCTCCCTCCCCTTTCTTATTCATCTTTAAAGGTCTCTTTCCCCACTACAAATCTATAGCACTCTGATGCCACTTTAACTGCCATGGCTATATCTTTTGGAAGCTTAGGATTTGCAGTTTGGTCAGAGGGATTTAGAAGTCTCTGCCAGAGAACATTAGTGTCTCACCAAACTACAAATCCTAAGACTTTATGCAATGCAACAATGGAGATTCATTTGGAATCAAAGTGCTATGATTGTGTGCTGTGAAAGAAACCCTTTTGCCTCTCTATTCTACTACTCTTTCAACCTTTCTGTCCCCTAAATATCCTTTCCTAACTATTCCCTCCATCCTTATCAGGCACAAACAGTTACTCTTCTCTATCTTGAAACACAGGAGGCTGTCTTAATATATTGAGTCAGACCATGGATCCATTTCGTGCAGTATTGTCAGTTCTCCATTCTATTCTAGCCTTACATGAGTACTAACCAGCTGCAACCCTTCATACTTTCCAAAATCAGATGAGATTGAATGTGTTCAAGGTGGTATGCTGGATCTTTCTGTAATGTTACATTATCTTACATTAGACAAACATTAACAAATATTTCCGAATAAGTTTTATCATACACAAAAAGTTACGTGGATCTGTTTTATCTAGAACTTTGTCACTCCATGACAAAGGCAATAAAGACCACTTTTTTTTTCTTTTTTTGTATAATCAGTGGCTTGTTGTTTTGGGACTCTAAATGTTTCAGCTTTACCATATAAGCTATATCCTAGGTACAGTACACCTCCGTTAAAAAAATAGATGGATATTCCTGGATATTACTTCTTTAACAGAAAATTTGATACTAGAGGCAAAAATAACATGGAAAGATTAGGAATAGGTTCCTATATCTCAAAAAATAAAGTTCAACATGTTTCAGCAAACTTTCTATTCCAGACTAACAATATGCACGTGTGACATGGAAACACTAGGTTACGTAAGCCTTGGATATGTAAACAGACACATTTTGAGCATTCTACAGATGACTTGAAAGCTCCATCTCGAATGTAATGACATCATGGTTCCCTCCATCATGCAGGGATACTGATAGGGAAAATGGGGTTATATCTACCGGCCTTCTACTATCCTGGAGAATTCGTGTATGACCTCTGTGATGAAGTTCTGGGGGAGCAACTATTTGGACATCCAGTGCAGCCTGAATGCAGGTTGGTATGCAACTAGAATAGCACCTCTGGAGAGTCTGTCAGTCAGCCAGCAAATGTGGTTATTTTGAGGTTTTAGTTCTCAGTGGAAGCCTAGTGAGAGGCAGAGGAGTAATTAACCCCTAGTAGGATCCAGTCAAAGAGTATGACCTAGACTAAAGGTTAAGCTTTTGGTAGAAATCTAGCCAAAGTGTTCTTACATGATAATTGTGCCTTTTGTGAAAGTCTGAAGATACAACTGAACTTTTTCTGATCAGGGAGTTAACTATTAATATGGTCTGAAAAGTGCACTGAAGTAATGTATCAACTTTGAATTGTATATGAACTCTAACATGCTGCCTTATTCTTAGGGCCTTTCCGCACCTTACCCTTTCGCGGAAGTGGGGGGTGGCGGTCGCGCGAAAAGCCTCAACAGAAACGCTGCCACTTCCCTGCTGCTTGAGTTCTGCATCGGCTTCCTGGTCGAGCAAACGTCGCGCGAACGCCCCGCCTCTTCCTACCGCAACGCAACCTGGGAATTGCAGGCTAGCGCTGAGGCAGGAAGCGCGACCGGCCCGGCTCCCGACGCACCGCACAGCAGGTAAGTGCACGCGGGCCCCGGGAGCATTGCGCGACTGCGCACCATTTTCGGCTTAGAGCTGAAAATAAAAAGGTGCGTGTCCGCTCTGCGTCCGGCTCTTGAGCGTCGCGTAAATGGGAGTGCGTCGTACGGACTCAAGGGGCCCTTTCGCTTTAGAAACAGCGTGCGAAAAGGGCCTTATTGTTATCTTAATAAATGTTATTGCCTATCTTTGTAAATACTGATTCAGCTTGAGTTCTCTACAATCATAAGTAACACAAAAAAAATACTACCATAAAATTATTGTGTGGTTCTAAATAAACATTGAAAATCCTCAGCCTTTTACACAAAAGTGATATCATGGGGGGCAGCAGAGCTGTGTGGAAAAGGCAGGGCATTATCAGATAGGGAACAGTCACACGGGTGGTTGGTTGCCATGGCCCATGCACCCTCACAGAGTTCACCGGTCTGATATCTTACCTGCTGCACCCCCACCAGGCCTTCCATCCTTATGGCCAACCACCAGACTTACACAGAACAGGTGCTGTAATTGACTAGATAGAAGTAGAATGTGGAGGCAAGCATTTTTTATGCTCTACAATGCAATAGCTTCCATTGCATTCTGGATCATAAAAATGACAACTATCTAGCTCCAATCAGAGTTAACATATCAGATGAGAGAAGTATTGCCATCTAAAGCCAACCACCCAGATCAGAGTGAGTAATGGGGGAATATCAATGGCCCAAGGGACCACCCAAGTCTATCTTGCCCCTGTACAGTGGTACCTTTAATCATGCGCGGCATGTCTGTCCTCTTCATTTCCATGAAGTCCTGCTCCAGTTGCACCAAAAAAGAGAGAATATTTTCTGTGGAAAAACTCTTAAGAATGCCTGAGTTGTTGAGTATCTCTCAGCTAAACCATGTTGACAAACACCAAAAAGCAATTCAGCAGTATATCTTACAAGTTGCAATATCCATCAAAAATAGTTTGATTGCATGATAGACATATCACCAAAACAAAAACATAGTTAACTTGCCAGCCATTCCTAGAAAATGAAATAGACGCTCTCCTGGCAACAACATCCTGTCACATTTAGTTATATAAAAACCAAAAATAAATGTTGACAAAATTTTACCAAGCAAGATTTAGAGGCATTTTTTAAAAAAATTAAATATATTTCAAGATCATTAACATGGCCAAGACTTACATTTGCTAAAGTGGAAGATGATTACTTCATTTCTTGCAAAACATTCCAAAGATTCACCACCTATAGAGAAAAAAAAATCCTTCAGACAGATTAACTTAATATAAATTGGCAACTCAAAATTCTCTGTTCCAAATACAGCTCTAGATATTTCTCAAAAATAGGCTGCAGGCCTATACACACTTACCCTGAGGACATGTATGAAAATACATTGTAGAAGGTTGAATATTTTTATACAAGTAGTGGTTCCTGTATAGATGAAAGAGTGTCCTGGTACAGCGTTGTACAGAAGAAAAAAGGACAGAACATCTTTCATTTAAAATTCCTTCAGCATATCATCACCAGATTGTATCCCGTCCTAGACAAATATATGGTTTCTGTCCTGAAACAACTACATATGAGGATCCTAGAACACTCAAGTGATTACCTTTAAGCAGTCTATGTTTCAGACTTGGATAGGAGACTTTCCTATGGTGCTGGAGTAATTGACAGAGACTAGTACTCAATTACATGAGACGAGATTATGGAACTCCCTTTCAGAACAAAAGACCTCTGGTAGCAATCAACAGGATTGTTGTTGTTGTTGTTGTTGTATGCCTTCAAGCCTTTCCAACTTTTGGCAACCAAAGGTCTTCATCTCATGAAACATAATTGTTATATTCTATTACTCATAACCTGACAATTTTTGAATAACTGTGCTTCAAGCTCCATTAAAATCATGAGCCTATAAAACTTCACAAATATGAGTTTATTCTCAGTCAGTACAGCTTTCAATATTCTTCTGCAAAGGACCTGAGTTAATCTTAAACCAGTACTGATGAACTTTTGCTGAAGCTATTTTTTCCTGGCCACCCAAATGCAAGCTGAAAGATTGGACTTGATGGCTGGCCTTGGCAACAACATAGTATTGGATCACAAAGTTACTCAGCACAGCAGCAAGAGTTGTTACGATGTTGCAGAGAATAATGTGCAGCTTCTGAAGGCATCCTGGTACTGTGAACGTTGCATAAATAATTTCATCATCATCATCATCATCTATATTGCACCATCAAGAGATATTCCATCAGGCTGCAGGAGGAGGAAAGCAGGACAGCAGCACTGGCTTGGCTTAGAAATCGGTTCCATGAGCATCTTCCCTCTATCAGTTGTCACTAGATAGCAGCCATACAGGCTACAGGAAAGGGAGCTATGGAACCTGGGGGCATTCCATGGGTTATGCCAAGAGTCTAGTGACGCTTTTTCTTCCTGAACTTTTTTCATTCTTGTTCTTGTTGTTATACACCTTCAAGTCATTTCTGCCTTGATCCATAAGGCAAACCTATCACGGGGGTTATCTGGGGCTGAGTGTGTGTGATACACCCAAGGTCACCCAGTGGGTTTCCATGGCTGAGTGGAGAACTGAACCCTGGTCTCCAGGCTGAAATCCAACACTCAAACCACTACATCATGCTTGCTCTCTTTTTCATTCTATCTAGTCTTTATAGGAATTAACAAAATAACAGTAGGAATTGGTGTCTGAGTTTGCTTATTTTCCTTCTCCCTCTTCAGTCTATTTTCCTTTTGTATCATGACTTTTGGGTAATGGGCAGGGACTACACTGATCTTAAATGAGCCATTCTTGATCCTTTTTGGCTGGGAAGGGGGCTTAAATAGGTAAATAAATGTGCATGGTGCTTTACAAATTACAAGAGGACAGTACCTACATGCAGGGAAACAACCGAAGGGAGGAAAGTGGAGACAAGACTAAACAGGGATGAATGTGTATTATTTCAAATATATGCGATGAGGTTTAATTACAATAACCAGTTCAGAGGAACTAAGATATTTTACCACGGAAAATACTTTTCTCCTGATCTTCACAGTTTCACTGAAAAGGTGTGCTAAATGGATGTGAACAAAGAATAAGGCTCCTTTTCTTTGACATGTTATGAGATGGCCAGGTACTACTCTGAAATTATATTGCCCACTAAAGATGTATCCTTTCAGTATAAATACGTATATGACTGTGATGCAAAAAGTTCTCCTGTTCTGCCACTTTCACTGCCATGCTTGTTGAAAACATGAGGTGGCCCTTCCTAGTGGCTGTTCCCACTCTATGGAACCCCCTCCCAAGGGAAAGTAGGATGGTACCTTTCATCCCTCAAAGTTTCCTCCTCCCCCGAAAAGCAAAGACCTTTTTATGTAAGTACGCTTATAGCAACTGACTAGCTGCTGAGTATGGGAGGGGGGAGTACACTTTTTCATTTTATTCCTCCATGAGCAGCCTTGTTGTGACCATCTTTGGGTCTCAGTACAATGAGAAAAAGAGAGAGAGGAGGGATATAAATAAACAGATTTACAGAAGAGAAAGTCTATTGAACCTACTAGAACTTTAGTAAATATGCAGAGGAGTAGACTTGCTTGGTGTCACTTTGTAAGAGGGAACACTTAGGAGCAATTGTTTCCACCACCGCAACCATTTCCCTATTCCAGAGATCATTCAAGGCTTTGACAGGATCCCCTGCCAAGGCAACAGGAAAATCCCCAAGAGCCATCAGAAATCCGTCTAGATCAATAAACCTCCTAGGCTGGACCATCTCAATCAGCCCCCCACCCCTGTAGAGGCTGTGAGTTCCAGTGATACTAAAACCCACCAAGTTGTCCACGACAACAGAACTATAGAAACTTCCTCAACACCTAGATCATCACCATCTCGCCTCACACAGAAAAGTAGGCCCACAGTATGTCCTGTAGCATGAGTGGCACCAGATACTATTTGGGGACAGACCCATGGTTGTCATGGAGGACATGAAATCTTGAGCTGTTCCTAGCAGAGAGGTCTCTGCAAGGATGTTGAAGTGTCCCAGCAGAACTAGCCAAGGGGACTCCAATATTACTGCCGAGACAAATTCCACAAGCTCAGGAAGGGAGATGGTTGAGCAGCAGGGTAGGGAGGTACTCCAACAGAATCCCTATTTTGTCCTAGACAGACACCTTTAAATGGGCACATGCAAACTCCGCAGACTGTGAGATGGAACACCTAGTGAGGGAGATGGAATTTGACAGACCACAGCAACTCTGTCCTCCTGCCTCCCAGGCTTTGCCTGCTGCTCCACCGAAAACTCAGGTAGACAAAGCCGGGAGAGGTTAAACCCTCCCCAACTTCATCCAGCGAAGTGTCCTGTGCTGGCAGCCTGGCAAGTCTTCACAGCTCTGTAACCAGCAGTAACTAGCAAACAGTGTTTGTTAAAGCAGTACAAAAGCAGTCCAGACTTAACTGCTTGTTGATGCCGCGTGCCTCCAAGTCATTTCTGACCTATGGTGACCTTAAGGCAAACCTATCATGGGATTTTCTGGGGCTGAGAGTGTATGACACACCCACGGTCACGCAGTGGATTTCCATGGCTGAGCAGGGAATCAAACCCTGGTTTCCAGGGTCACAATGCTCAAACCACCACACCGTGCTGGTTTTTGATTTATGTGCTGGGCATTTTAAAAGCCAGAAGTTAGCTTAAGCTCAGTATGTTCTCTGTTTAACCTATCTGACCTCTTTAATTGACATTTTTGTATCTTTTATTATATTATTTTTGTAGATGCTCTTTGGGGTTTACTGTTTTGGTTTGTATGGGGGTTTGTTTGTCTGTTTACCACCCTGCAATCTTAGAATAAAAGGTAGGTTGTAAAAAAGGGTTTGACAAAGATGTTATATACAGTGTTTCCACTGGGAATGTCATCTGTGCCTTCAGTAGGCTATATAACGGACAGAATATAGCATTCCCCAACACTGCACTTTCATATGCTTGTATGTGTTCTGTATATGTCACACAGTTTGTAGTCACAGGAGACTTGGGGGCTTTTGCACTACGCAATTACAGTGCTGTGATACGACTGTGATAGTCACGGAAAAAGTCCTACTGAAACCTAGGATTTATAGTTCAGGGAGGATTATCCAGACTTCTCAGCCAGAGTGCTTTAGTGCCTCACTGAGTTATATATCTCAGAATTCCACAGAATACAGCCATGGCTGCTATCATTCTGTGCTTAGAAGCAGCAAGCGTCAGAGAAGTCAAGATAAAGGAGATCAGTCACAGGAGAGTCAAAATGAGGAGAGATGTACTAACAAGGTCTCAGACATTCCAGAGTTCCTTATGGGAAACAGGCAGTCAAGAAGAACAAAGCCAAGGAAATAGAAAGGCAAGTCATATACCTAACAACCAGTCCAAGAGTCAGGAATTCAGAAAACCAAATATACAAAAGGTTGTTGATCAGCTGTTTGCAGTGAAGACTCTCTTCTTCTAGTGGGGGATTTATAGCTGCCTGACCTTGGCCATTTCTGCACTAGACTGTTATAGTGCTGTTATTCCACTTTCAACGTCCTATGGAATCCTGGGCTTTGCAGTTTAGGGAGGGGCCAACTGCCCCCTCTCTAAACTGCAAAGCCCAGGATTCCATAGGATGTTGAAAGTGAAATAACAGCACTATAACAGTCTAGTGTGGAAATGGCCCTTGACAGCCAAGTGGCTAATTGCTTGGTATCTGTTATTTAAGCCAGTGCATGAGGCATTGGTTCTGCCTTGGCTTGCTGTTGTTGCCTGAAGGAAAGAAGTGTCTCTTCAACATCTACCTGCTGTGGCCAAAGTGGGGACTTGTCATCCAGAAAGTCAGCACTGCTTCTGTCTGCTCTTCATTGTCCAGGCTCTAGGGAGGTTTGTGAACTGTAAACTGACTCCTTTCTCCCGGATTCCTCAGAGTGTGTTAATGAGTTACTAAGTTACAGGAGAGTAAATTTCAACTGAACATTAGAAGGATCTTCTTGACAGTAAGGCCATTTCCATACTAGACTGTTATAGTGCTATTATTTCACTTTCAGCATCCTATGGAATCCTAGGGTTTGTAGTTTAGGGAAGGGCTGGATTCCATAGGATGTTGAAAGTGGAATAATAGCACTATAACAATCTAGTGCGGAAATGGCCTAAGAAGTTCAGCAATGGAATAAATTGCCTAGAGAGGCTGTGGAGTCTCCCTCACTGGACGTCTTCAATAAGCTATTTGTTGGGGATCTTTTACCCAGAGATCGTGCATGTAGATGTTGTTGAAATACAATTCTCAAATGGCTGTTTGAAAATCCACCTCATTTATTAGCCCACATATATCAAGAAATATTATCACAGGAAAGGCAGGAGGGAACAATTAAGTCAGCTATGATTTTGTGGGCTCAGAATATTGGACATTCAATTCAGTTAGATCCATGGGAGCAGAGCTGGAAAAGGACACAAAAATTTACAATGGCTCAGAACTTAAAAGAGAACTCCTTTAAGCTGTTTCATAGATGGTACATGACACCAGATAAATTAAAAAAAGATTTACAATACAGGTACTGGGCTGTGTTGGAAATGTCAGAAAGAGGTCGGAACGATACTTCACATGTGGTGGACATGTCCTATGGCTAAGAAATATTGGAGTGAAATACATAACAAAATATGTGCGGTACTGAAGGTTCAATTTGCTAAGACACCTGAATTGTACTTGTTGAATATGACAAATATATTTGAAGGTACTGATGTAAAGAGACATTGGAGAATAATACTGTATATGATGACAACAGCTCAAATAGAATACGCAAAGCTTTGGAAAACTCAGCAAATACCCACAATTGAACAATGGTGGGACACATTTGTTGAAAATAGAAATGCTGATATAGTCTCCCAGAGATTAAAGGGGAAATCAGACGATGAGATAAAAAAAGAATGGAAAATTGCAATGGGTAATTGCTGGGTATTGCCAAATGGAAATGAGTAATTCATGGTTAAGGTAATATATGAAGGGGCGACAGTTAATATACCATGGAACTGGAATCTGAAGAGGGGAATGTAAGAACTATCATGTAAGATAAACATTGTATTGTGGTACGGTAATGTAAATTGGTAAAAGAAGTATAGAAAATGAAATCTAGATCAGTGTGGAAGATCGAAAATAGTTCATATAAAAGTACAATTATAAATGTTTGTTTTAATCGTGAAAATGAATAAAATTATTAAAAAAAAAAGAAATACAACTCTCAGTATTCTTCATCATTGGCATGCTGGCTGGAGCTGTTGAGATGTGCACTCCAACAACATCTGAAGACACACTTTGCCCACACCTGGTCTACAGCTAAGGAGTTCCCTTTTACTCCAACTGTTGCTGCTCAAGAATTCTTCACAGCCCTCGAGTATCATACTATCTGTCCCAGGATTATGTACCATAAATAAAATTACTTATGGCATTAAGTACCATAAATATAATATTATTGTAGATCAAGTGGGTGGTACAAGTCGTTAAAAACAGTTTTGTCCCTACATCTGGACCTTCAGCTCTATCACAGCTCTATACAAGACACAGGCAAAAGAAAGAACAGGGAAAAAAAATTGAGAAAGTGTCATAGGAGTGACATTTAAGTAAATTTGATGTCTGAGATGATTCTTTAACATTTTGGCCATCTATTTGGTACTAAAGTCAACACTGTTTCTTCCTAAGTTTTTGCCTAACCCAAACCACCTCCTTATGTAGCTTTGGTGACAGGCATGGATTTCACTCCTCTGACACAGAGCAGCATGAAAAAGCAAAAGATTAATGACTGTCTTTAACAGACTATTTAATAGTTTCGAAATGTAATTTTTTTAAAAAAAAAGTTCAGGTTTGTGAGATTTATACTTTCTTTATTAAGAAATACCTTCTCGCCTTACGAGAAATGCAAACTTGGGATATCCTGCAAAATTCTATTGAACTCAATCAGAATAATTTTTTGGTTTTTTTTTCAAATCTGTACCTGATCATCAAGATTATGGCTTCTGTTATTGCAAAGCATGTTGCTGAAAAAAAAGTTTTCAAAAGTTTTTACTCTTTTATTATATTATACATGGAAAAATTAAACAATAAAAATTAATTTGCTTGCTTTTACTATTATATAGAGCAATATGATTATATCATTATTACCTACACTTCTCAAAAAATATTCAGCAAAATAATTCAGCGAAAATAGTTATTTTTTAAAAAAAATTGAAGAGAAAAGCTCATTTTAATATAAAGTATTTTAACAGCATTTTTTTCTGCCCACTGGATCCTAATAACAATAACCAGAAGGTTGCACATTGAACACGAGTCTAAATTCATTTGCAAGTCCCAACTAGAGCAGAATTATTAAATCAACATAAGCCTACTTTGCTGTAATGATTTCTTAGAGTGGAAGTATTGTAAAGTTCTGTCTAAATGCTAAATGTTGTGAAAAAAAAGTTATAGAAACTATTTCCACTAAAAATATTTTTTTAAAAAAACTAATCCCACTGCTGATAACAACGGCCCCATGAGCCCTGTGCAAACCAATGTCAAGGGAACAGAGGGTGCTGAAGTGAGAAGTGTCTATGAATCCCATTTCATGAGCAGCCTACTCTTTCCATGTGGTGGTTGTTGCTGTGTTCCTTCATTTCTGACTTGTGGGCCATTTCCGCACTGCAGTGTTAAACTGCTGCTATTCCACTTTCAAAGCCCTGTGGAATTGTGGGGTTTGTAGTTTACTGAGACCAAAGAGCTCTTTGGCTGAGAATTCAAAGTGCCCTTCCCTAAACTTCAAAGCCCAGAATTCCATAGGAGGCTGATAGTGGAATAGCAGCACTTTAAGACTTTAGTGTGGAAACGGTCGTGGTGATCCTAAGGTGACCCTACCATGGAGTTTTCTGGGGTTGGGAGTGGGGTCGTAGTGGACCACAAGCTGAACATGAGTTAACAGTGTGATGCAGCAGCTAAAAAAGCCAACGTGATTCTGGGCTGCATCAACAGGAGTATAGTGTCGAGATCAAGGGAAGTAATACTACCACTTTATTCTGCTTTCGTTAGACCTCACCTGGAATACAGTGCCCAGTTCTGGGCACCACAGTTCACGAAGGGTAATGACAAGCTGGAACGTGGCCAGGGGAAGGCAACCAAAATGGTGAAGGGCCTGCAAACCATGCCCTAAGAGCAGAGGCTTAGGGAGATGGGTATGTTTAGCCTGACAAAAAGAAGGTTAAGAGGAGAGACGATAGCCATGTTTAAATATTTGAAGGAATATCATGTTGAAGATGGAGCAAGCTTGTTTTCTGATGCTCCAGAAACTAGGACACAGAGCACTGGATTCAAACTACAGCAAAAGAGATTTCACCTAAACATCAGGAAGAACTTCCAGACAGTCAGAGCCATTCAACAGCGGAAGATGCTGCCATGGAGTGTGGTAGAGTCACCTTCTTTGGAGGTTTTTAAGCCGAGGTTGGATGGCCATCTGTTGGAGGTGCTTTGAGTGTTTGTTCCTGCACGGCAGAGGGTTGGACTCAACGGCCATTGTGGTCTATTCCAACTCTACGATTCTACGGCCATTTCCGCAGTAGTGCGGAAATGGCCTACGAAGCGCCCAAGGTGAGTTTCCATGGCTGAGTGGAGGATCCAGATCTGGTCTCCAGGGTCATCACAGTCCAGCGCTCAAACCGCTGCACCCAAAGTCCATTCTGATTCAAAGATCCTTTTAAACAATGTGTTTTCTTCCATAGAAGATAAGTTTTTATTCCCAAAAAATACACGTTCATTATATTTAGGGCAACAACGCTATTCCTTCTTAGCCAAAAACCAGTGCTATTGAACTTGGACTTACTTCAGAGCAAGCATGTCTAAAAACTGTGAAAACTGCCCTCAAAATAAACGGTCTCTTCCCTAAGAACAAAAGATACAGTGCGAATTGTCTTTCAAAAAAAAAATATTTTAATAATTATAACAGTTAAGAGATTTGACTTTCATTTTTAACGAGTTAGTTGTAATTGTTTTTTTTTAAAAAGGCACTAGAGCCTTAAAAGGAAAAACTATCTTTAGTCAAATACGACTTTCTTTAGCTAAACTCTAAGGCCATTTCCGCACTAGTCTGTTATAGCGCTATTATTCCACTGTCGACGTCCTATGGAATCCTGGGGTTTGCAGTAAAGGCCCCTCCCCAAACTGCAAACCCCAGGATTCCATAGGACGTTGAAAGTGGAATAATAGCGCTGTAACAGACTAGTGCGGAAACGGGCTATCTCTACACCTGGGCAGGAAACTATTTTAGGGAGTGACACAAACACAGCAAGCTGAAGCGCCGCTAAAATGCGAAAACCGCCCTTGGCTAAAATGCTCCCTTGATGCAGAGGAGAGACTGAGACCCCAGCGGCTTGGTTTTTGTATTGCGTATTTCAGCGAACAAGTCCAGCTGTACACCGAACCCGTTAACTCTTGACGTGTAACTCTTTAACGGTATAGCTCTACGAGCACGCTAACCCTTTCTTACAGCGACTTCCAGGTTAAACCTCTTGCTCTGAGATCGCTCCTGACGTTCCTCAAACAAAGCGTAGGACTGTAAAGAGGGAAAAAACAGAGGGGCGTGGCTTAACTTCCCATCCTCCATTAGGCGTTGGAAGCTGAGTGCGCAGGCGCACGGAACCGCACCTTTCGGCGTCTTCTCTCGTTTCTGCCGCGCTGACAGTTACCCGCCATAGAGATAGAAAAAGAAGACGTACTCGCGGCTTCTTCAGCGACACCGCACTGACAGCCACGAGCGCGATGATCCCCACACCGCGGCACCAGCACGTAGGGCCGGAGGGACCCTTCAGCGAGGTCTACGAGCCCGCCGAAGACACCTTCCTGCTGCTGGACGCCCTGGAGGCGGACGCGCAAGAATTGAGGAGCGCCGGGTGAGAGGCTCGATGGGCGTGGCTTGGGAAAGCCAATAGGAAGAGGCAAGAGAACCCGGGTGGCGGCCAGGGGGGGTGGCCACGTGCTGCGAACTGCGGCTCCCGCCTGGCGGCATCCGGGTCTGTGGTGCTTCCGGTCCCATTATCCCCGGTCACGCGTTTTGGAAACGTAGTTAGTCGGGTTGAGGCCACACAAAGTCTTCCGAGCGAGAACTCTGGTGGAGCGAGAGCATCTCTTTCAGTGGTCTTCTTTCAGAGTGAATACATCCCACCATAGGTCTCCTTGGAAACTTTGTTCCTTCCTCCTGCTCCACATTGTCGTTCTTGAGGCACATCTGTTGAACGTTTGTGTGACTGTATCAACAGCACGAGCTCATTTATTGCTGACCACATGTATTACTGGTTACAAGCAACGTCAAATTTTGTTGCTCACAATGTGAAGGTTATATGAGGCTTCGGTGCAGTCAGCCCTCCACATTTGCGGGTTCCACTTTTGCGGATTTGATTGTTCGCGGATTATTTGCTGTCACCTCTGCTGCCTCCCTGTGCCATTTTTAATAGGGACTGCAAATCTTGTGAGACTGAGAAACTGCGAATGAGGCTTGTAAGTCTCTATTAAAAATGGTGTGAGGCAGCAGTGGAGGTGGCATTAAGCCCCGTCAGCCCCCCACTTCTGCCTTATGAAGGAACCCTAATGCCCCAGTGGAATCCACGGTGGGTTGAATATGGTGATCGTACTTTTTTTTTTGTATGTTAAATATGGTTTGGGAGGGCATATAGTTATTCACTTTTTTCCACTTATACGGGGGTCTTGTGCCCCTAACCCTCGCGAATGTGGAGGGATGACTGTACTACGCATGTGAGAGCCCATGTCTGCAGTGTAGTAAGTAGGACTGCCATGGAGACCGATTAAGTGATTCACATACACACCCATGTACAGCTCTGCACTTCTCAGATTCAAAGGTGGGATTGACAAAGTGTCACCCTTAAGATGTTGTGGGACTGAAATTCCCACCATCCCCAACCAGCAGAAGTAATGGTGACGAACGCTAGGAGCTGCAATCCAACAACCGCTGATTTTGGACTTTTGTTACTTTTATAAGCTCTACATCATGAGATTTCAGCAAGGGATTTCAAGTTGGATTCATTCATATGAAAAATAATTTTCAGCTAAGTGAATTTTGCTACTTTAAAAATGAGGTTGTGAAGTTACAGGATCTAAAATGTAATATTCCTAATGGTTGTAATGATTCTTTTGAAGTTTGATATTATATATTTAAGACTTGTTTCTTCTGCAGAGAATTTAAGATAAGTTGTGTTAGGGGGAAAAAAGGTATGTTTGTTGATGTTGCATGCCTTTAAGTCATTTCTGACCTGTGGCCAGAAGATGAACCATATCTTATCTGTTTGTAACACCATTTTAACCAACTTGCACCCTTATTTTTGTACCAAAAATTTAGCATTGACATCTGCCTTGAAGTAGGATGTGGATCTGGAGTAGTGTCAACTTTTGTGGCTTCAATAGTTGGACCCAAAGCATTGTACCTGTAAGTATAATCTAGTACAAGTATAGTGTAGCATACTTGAAAGGGAGTATGTGCATTTGACTGCTTAAAGCAGTGAAGGGAATAGTGCAGTGGCCCAGATATTGTTGGGCTGCAGCTTTAAGTAGGCCTAGCCAACATAGTAAATGAGGAGGAATGCTGGGAGTTGCAGTATAACAGAATTTGGAGAGCCACACAATTGCCAGTCAGCTTACTGTATCAATCCATATCACTTTCATGGCATATTATATTACTTTCTTTTTAAAAAACCTGAATATGAGAAGTGTGATTAAAATTTTACATAGACATCAGTGTTGCCAGTTTTACTTCATTCAGTAAAAGCACTCAAATCAAAGAAAATGCAGAGTTTTAGATGAAATAGTGTTCATTTGCAAACAAATGGGTTAGTTCAGATACCATGTGAAGTCTTGGTTGATGTTAACGGTATTTTAGAATCTAATCCATTGAGTTTCAAATGTACAGCAACCAAACCATGCATCAAACCAGTTCTTTGGGCTTTAGTTTTCCATCCTAGATTGCACGGTTAATTCAAAAATAAAGATTCATGGACAAAATTTCCTCATGAGTTTATCCAGAAAACTGGAGATGAGTAAAAGCACTTTCCTTACAAAACTCAAACTAAAAATATTTGAATTCTACAGACAGTGAGGGCTAGCATGATATTCTGGTAGTTGCATACTAGAAGAGAAATTTGTTTCTTACTAGGAACTTCTGTTTCAACATGTATGTGTCTTGTCATGAAACTTTTAATACCATGGAGCATATACTTCCTGTGTTACAACTGCTTCAATGACCACTGGTCTGTTTCTGTGTACAATCCAAATTGCGTCTGTTTTTAATTATGCTGTGAGCCATTTTGAGTCCTTGTTGTGGAGAAAGGCAGGATATAAAATAAATAAATAAATCATGACTAAATCAAATCTTGTTTTTTCAATTTACCAAATATAAGAGGCATTAATTGAAACTTGAAATATTTTATTCTTACAGGTGTACTGATATCAATCCCTTGGCAGGTCTGTGCACAGTGGAGACAGCTGTACGTAATAACGTTGATATTCAGCCCATAACTACTGATCTGGTAAGACTCAAATTAATGATCCTTTTGACAAGTGAGCAGCTTTTACAATGGATGAAGAAGAAGATTAAAATAACTACATTACACCACTTAGGTTAATCATGCTAAGTTCCTGCAAACTCACATATTAGTGCAGATTTTCAGTGTTATCTTTCTGTTACAGGGATGGGAATTTTGTGGCCCTCCGCAGGTTGTTGGACTGTAGATCCCACTTGCCATAGAGAACATAGCCAGTGTTGAGGTTGGCTGAAGCTGCAGTTCAACAACTTCTGAAAGGCTGCGTAAGTCCCATCCCTGTTGCTTAAGTTGCCTGTTGTCACAACACACGTTTTCTCTGAAAACTCTCATGACATGCCCTGTACTAGCTTTAGTGGTGTTACTAGTATTTGGCTTTGGCAAGTCTGTGGATCCTAGCTTACATGTAGAACTATTGATTAGCAAAAGCCAGGCAGAAGAGCAACCTAAATGAGCAGTGGGCAAGTTCCCCAGCCCTGGGATCTACTGTGGGCCACACTAGCCTCAAAAATAGGGGAAGACAGAAAAAAAATCAAAACTGCTCAGACCTCTATTTTTGGTTTCTTTGTGGGAGGTGGGGGCATCAAGGCACAGAAGAGGAGAGAGCTGCATCTTGTTCATGTTCAAAACCATGCCACTCCTGAATATGGCTAGGAATAGAAATTGACACTAGCTGACTTGGAGGGCTTCAGATTGGAGGCTTCATTTTGTTCATTCCTGCCCTAAAGCATTGGGAGGTTGGAGAGAAGTTGTTGGGGCAAATACAAGGTGAGTACTTAAAGGCAGGAGTTCAGGAGTGTTTCTTACATGAAGGGACAATTATTTCAGGTAGAGATCGATGAATACTAACCACATCTGCTAGGTAAACCAGTTTATTCTCTCATAATACGGACTCACTCACTGTAACCCACTGAAGTGCTCTCTATTAACTGTTTCTGTGAGGAGGTATGCTTTACATTTACTGCCTTTGAGGAACAGTAGTAGCAAAGCAACCTCCATTTGGTGGTTTGACAAATTTATTGAAAGGAATATGAGCCCTCTGTACCTTTGTATGTGGCCTTTCTGTGTTTTTCTTGAAGCATAAATGTCATAAGACAAGCTGTAGAGTTACAGCATGTATTAATAAGTCAGTATTTTCATACAAATAGAAGTTATGTACCCAAGCTGAGGATTTCGTATATCTTTAAACTTTTCTTAAGAAATCTTACTGACTCATACTGAAATGTTTGTTATGCATGAACAGATAATATATGGATGTTTCACTTGTATATTTCAAATGTTATTTTATTTCACCCCAATGGCTAGATAACAGGATTGTTGCCACGACTACATGGGAAAGTTGACCTACTGCTGTTTAATCCACCCTATGTGGTAACACCTTCTGCTGAGGTAAGAATTGTGGTAGTATGCATTTGAGAAGAGCATTTATTACCCTACTGCATGGTGGGCTGGCAGGTTATCAACTGAATTTGCAGTATTTTACTTGTTGGAAAATGTCAAAGTGGAGCTTGACTGTTAAATCTGGTGTAAGCCAAACCATCAAAGAAGTCATATTTCTTCTAAAATACTGTCTGATCCAATTGCAACTTTTCCTGTTCTATTTATTATAGATACAAAGTCATGGAATAGAAGCAGCTTGGGCTGGAGGCAAAAATGGCCGAGAAGTTATGGACAGACTTATCCCCCTAGTGCCCTACGTGCTTTCAGAAAGAGGATTATTTTACATAGTTACAATCCAAGAAAATAATCCAGGTAGAAAAGAAAGTTTGCTTCTTTTTTGTTCTTATAAATACACTGAACCTCTTTGAAAATATCTTCATTTACTGTGTTAAATATTAGCATTTAGAGGAAACCTTACAAATAAATAAGTAGGCTCTTAAAAATGAGTCTTGGAAATGGCTTCATGCCAGACTAGATTGTCACTCCTGTATGTGTGGTCTGAGCTATGTTATTTTGTAAAGGTTATATATGGCATTCAGCTATAGATATTAAGACCACCATAGAAAGCCCCTATAGGGAATTAAGATGGCCTTCCATACATTGACCAGAGCTTGGAAATGCTATTGAAAAAGCCAGTGTGTTAATATTATCTGAGTTTAGATGAAATTATTAGTTATGACTTCCAGTGAGTAACACTACTTATGACATTAATTTTCAAAATACAAAAAAAGGCCACATTTCCCCAAAGGACTTGCCCCTCATTACACTTTGAAGTACCAAACCATAACATTGTTAGCAGTGTTAAAAGTAATGACTTTTAACAACACTAATAAAAGTAATGAGTAACAGTTATTTTCTAGCATGTAATTTTCATGGTCTGTGCATTACTTTTATGAAGAGCTCAGTTCCATCCCCCAGCATTGACACATTAAACACAGGCACGTATGGGATACCTCTCATACATAAATGTCTTTACGAATATTTTTGCTCAGGGCATGGGGCTGGGGTCAGCCTGGACAGATGTTTTTTTAACGCATTAGATAGGCCTTCTTCAGTCTAAAACTTTTCAGCAAAAAAGACAAGTTGACACTAGGCTGGCTGTTAATTATTATAATTAATTAAGAGCTTATTATAGCTTTTACAAGCAGAATAATGAAAATCTTAAGTGAGACAGGAATTTTTCTGTTCCCCTTTGTATAGTTGTTTGCCTGCAGTGATGCTCTTCTAGTGTTAAGTCTTTCTGCATTCCTATTTGGCAAATAAGCACACAGTTTAGAATGGGGAAAAAACATTTTATAATAAATAATTAAAGAATTTAAGACAGTTTTAGCTGATGATTATTTAAGACAGAAAGACTTTAGCCTGCTGCTGCTTTGAACATTGCTTTGTCATTTTTCATTGCAGATGAAATTATTAAAATATTGCAAAAGTGTGGTTTAAAAGGCAACAAAGTACTTTACAGACAAGCAGGAAGAGAGAAACTTTCAGTACTCAAATTCTGCAAGTCCTGAAGATGATTCCTGCTGCTTACTGTCTTGCAAAGCAAAAGGGCATTTGGTGCAGAGGGAAAGAGAATGATTCTGAGAAGATACTTGCTGCATATTTTGTGGCCAGTCACAAGACATGCAGAATCTTGTTGCTATTGTCTGAGTGATGGATGGAAAAGCTGCACAGTGCACAAGACGTTGGTAAACTTGCTCTCTCACAGGCACATTTGCTGCATTGCCACCATGGAATTCATTCTCTGCTGGCTTTCCATTTTTTCCACTCCAACTGCTGGTGCAATAGCACTTGATGGAGATCAAAACAAGAAGTCTTTACTAGAGTTATGGTAGTGTCTTCTACCAAACCCTGCTTCCTGGCCTGGAACACTGCTGGCTACTGGAATCTACAAACAATGCCCAATACAAGTTAATTAAGCCCAACTATTTAAACTAGGTGAATTAAAGTGACAGGACTATGTGAGTTTTAAAAGTAAGATGTTTGCATAACAGGACTGGTGACAGCCAACAGGAAACGAGATTCTTGGTAACCTACTGTCATCACAAACTGAAATTGCTTGTATTTGTACTGCTTTATTTTAATTAAATGAAGGCATTTCCAGTGGCACTTCAGTTATGCCAGCAAAGTCAGTGTAGGAATATAGGCAGGGCAGGCCAGTGGAAACCAAAAAAAGATCTAGTGTCTACGTGTGAAGTTACTAATAAATACTGAACTTCCTCTATTATAATTTGGTTAATTTGGTGCAGTTTTCCCACACAGGTGAGAACAAGGCAAGTTGTGTTTTTTTTAAAAAAAAAATGGGAGTAAAGGAGTCCTAACACAGAACAGGATGGAGCTTAAAATAAGATAAACTGTGCTGAACTAGGATTAGGTTTTAATTTATATAAAATACAGCCCCTTATTTTATGTAACCTCTTCATATTCCTTTTTTACTTTCAATATTAATTTCAATCATGACTTTTAACCCAGCAAGCTCTTAATCTTTTCTTTATTTGAAGGCTTCATGCTGCTGTACACTACATCTGCAATCAACTATAGACACATAAACTGAGAGTAAGTTCCACTGAACTCAGTGGCAGTGATAAATAGACATGCATAGGATTGCACAGTGGTGTGCTTCTGCCAGTAGAATCAGGAGAGGGCAATCTGCTTCCTTCCTGCATCCAAAAACCTGCTCCAGAGGGCTGTAAAATTCTTCAATGCTACCATGAGGGGAATAAACACTGGTCAATAGCGTACAAGTTTTTACACACCCAGCAATTTTCATCAGAAATGTCAGAATACTCTGTTTTAATACAGCTGCTGCTGCTGCTTATTATTATGTTATGTAAAATAAATAATAAAAATTAATACTCTTGGTACAAAAATTGCCATATACAATATTTTAAATCATACTGATCAACCAGTTTAGGATTTTTATTTGTAAATACAGCTAATTTAGCTCCTTTCACAGCTAAATTCTGCTGTGATTGTCTGCTTCTTTTGAGAATCTCTCTGAATCAGAGAAGACAACATATTTCAGAAGAAGGTCTCTCGACAAAGTGGACACGTGGACTTGTTACTAGATGTAAACCATTTGTACTAGAAGAAAGAAAAATAGGCATTAATTAGTTTTGTTTAACAGATATTCAGCAAAGTTAATTCGACTTGACCAAATTATGCTGAAAATAATGTAGTAATCAATACATTTATAACTTCTGAAAATAAAAACCTGTTTAGTCTAGAAAGGTCTTTTGCCCATATGGATCCTTCATGCTTTTAACTGTAGGAACTGCATCACATTGTAGATTTTCTATGGCCATCTTGGCTGGAAATGGTGGAGTTCAGTCCAACACATCCAGAAAGCACTCTGTTAGGAAAGGCTGGTCTAGTATTTCTTCCCAGTACGTATATTTTTTAAAAAACTGACACTACTTTCAGTTTTGGTATATATGAATGAAATCTGCATAATTTGCTGAGAGTCTATTAAAACTGTGGAATAGTACAGAAGGAAACTGTTTGCTCGGGAGATAAATAAGGATCATTTCAATTTTGCCAAAGTAATCCCCTGAGCAATTATTTTGACTCAACTACTACTATTACTATCAAAGCCTTGGCACTATTAATTTTTTTTTTCATTTAAAACTAGATTCAGTGTCTGCCTACTCCAAGCACTTACCAGACAAGCTGAATGGAACTTTTTCTTGCATGTTCTGCAAGCCTTTTTAGGGAGTGAATAGTTAGAGCCATGGATGACTGAGAAACAGATCATACAGTCTTCAACACCCTCAAAACGTTTATCCACATTGTTTTTCCATAAAGCTAAACCTTCCATAATGCTTCCATTCTAAAAAGAAAAAAAATGAACATCTGTTTATAGCTGTTCTATAGTCCATCCATACTAGTTTGTAATATTTACAGGTATTTTTATGCAGCTATACTATAGCTTGAAAATATTTTAAGGCATGCAGCATCACATTTGCCCTATTCATGCAATGAACTAATTTGACAACAAGGAGACATATCCTGATTCTGGCCATTGTATCCCAGTGCCCTGCCCACATCAGTTTAAACTCTGTGTTGAGCAACAAGTCATGAACCAGAGCTGTACTCATATCACAAGCAGACACGTACATATGTTTCTGCTCAGTATGGCAAAGCTGGAACTAAGGGAAACAGGGCTGCCATGCAAAACTGGGAAATATATAGCTCAAAATTCCTACTCAATTATTGGAATACTCTATTTTGGCTTAACGCTTCAACAGAGCTGTAAATGTTCTGGGTGACATTGTGATGCAAAAGGACTGCAATAGTGCTGTTCTGGCCATACATTCTATTTTAATCCAAAAATCTAAAAGGCCTGGCCAAATTGTGAAGGATGGAACTGTTGCAGTTCTCCAGCAACTCTTCATTCCCTAGAGCAGATCAAATTATTCTAACCTATGGGTAATATTATATGGCAATGACTAAACTACCATGGTGTTTTCAGTAATAAGACTTTTTTTTTTATGGAAAACATACTTGGTGAGTGAGGTATGTGCTCAGCTGTAACATCCAGTTGCGCCATTGCTGAACTGCTACCCCAACTCTCTTTCCACTCTCAACAGTGATGGAGCCCAACGGGTAATTAGGGGGCAACTGTATGATTAGTTCAATGAATATATCATCAACTGAGTAGGTAGCAATGACTTCTCGAGTAGCAGATCGAGCTTTTACCTGTAGACAGTGGACAGCAAACAACTCATTTTCAAGAGAGTCACAATACAAGGCAATACAGGTGTTGAAACAAGTCAAACTGTAGTACAGATAGGATTGAATAAATGCTAGGGAGATTTCAATAATAATAGTTCAGAACTGGTAGTAACAACAAACATTCTGACTAGCATCTTACATTCTATGGTAAATGAGAGATTGAACACAAGACTTCATTTTGGGATGGCAGGAGGAGCAATCCACCAAGCAATCCTTATGTGCCCACTGGGACAGGTAGGAATCCATGTTCTTATCACCTGTAGCAGTTAGGATCCTCTCCCTTCTCTGACAGCATTTTTCTATCCCATCATACTGTTTGTTCCAGTTGAAACATGGGGATTAACCCAATCATGGTGAATTGCTCCTCTGAACTATCTTGAAAATGTTGCTTACTACTGTAATTTGTGCAACGCTAACCAGAAAGCAGAAAATAAAAATAGCTGACTATAGACAATAACTTCTTGTCTAAGCATTAGAGGAGAATACTGACACAAATATTCTGTCACCTGTAAAAATTTGTATTAAGCCTATATATCAAATTCAGGTACATGTTATTTTTGATTTATTACCGCAGCAGTGCTATCTTGAAATAGTTGTCCTCCCACAAGGCCTTCCCAGATGTTAAATCTGTCCGATGACAGATAGTCACTGACACAGCACACAGAGAAGTGCAAGGGTTGCAGACTATCAATGCTCTTAACTCAGAGTACCAGTCATAACCTAATCTGTTTTTCTGGATGTGACCTCCAGTATCACTTCATATGCCTGTGTTTCCAATCAGTTCCTAGATTTAAATGTCATAGTGTACTTCCTAGAACTTATTTTACCATATAACAATCTAAGGTAAGATAAGACAATACGAACCATCATGCCATTAAATAACTGCGTACTAGTCTGCACAGATGATATTTCTTGTGAAGAAAGTACACTGCTGACATATTTGCTTGTAAATTTATCTACAATGTTGAAGACTCGTTTCTCACAGCTATTCCACCAAAGACGAACCATGGCTGGCAAATCTTTCAATGTCATGCAGTAAACAGAGCAAGCCAAATGTGGGATGTGTGACGACAGTCCTGATGTATCTGGAGAATAAATGTTTAGAAAGAAGAACAATGTTTAAAGCATATTTCTTCCATAGATGTGCCACACCTTAGGTTACTTTTATCTCTTGATAATATGACAGTGCAACCTTGTGATTGCCCTAAAGGACATGTTTAATTCTAGTCATTTTCCAACAATAGCTCAGCTGCACAGTGAATTTTTTTTAAAATTATGCTGTTCCAGTATAAAATACACTTGATGCTTTTAAAGACTGAAATGACTTGCATCGGAGTTAAAATTTGGACTAACCTTTAATGTCTAAATCAAGCTCTTCTGTAAAGTATGTTTTCACATCCTTACTTGGAAGTTCAGCTGTCAATGCTGATAAGGTTGGATTTTCTGGCATAAGCCTGAACAGGTGATATAACAGTTTATTCAGACTCTTAGTTCTTCGAAGGTATTGTGAATAGAGAGCCCGCAGCTGGTTGTCAAGAAAAAATTAAAATGATTGCATATTAACCTTGCGCTCAGAAGGAAATAAACTGAAGGAATGTGCACAATGGATTTAAATAGGATTCAGAGTAGATTAGATAAGAATGTTCTCATATGAAACCATACTACATACTTGCAAATAAACTAATGGTACCTCATTGTTAAGCAATTTAAAAAGCAGTATCAAAATGTCAAGTATGTGTCTGAAACAATTTAGCAAAGCCAAGCAAGAAGTTACATGAAATGTCAACCTTAATTCATGTCTGTGTATCATGAAGGGAACAAAACCGATAAAGGACAGGGCTTGAAAAGTTACTTTTTAAGATTGCAACTTCCAGACAGAATAGCCAATGGGCATGCTGGCTGAAGGAGTCAGGTAGTTGTAGTCCTAGACACACACAGGCTGACAGACACTAATACATTTCCTTTCACTCACAAAGAAAACTGGCATTCTTTCACATTGTTTTAAACGCATGAAGTTCTGGTTAATGTTTACAAAAAAAAAGAGTGAATTCACACCTCTGAATTTAATCAAAGCCATCTTTCAAATAAGCATGATAAAATATTTTGATAAAAGAAAAAGGATTCATTTATGCCAGACAGCTGAATGAGAAAAAGAATCTTTTCATATACAAAAACATGAGCAACATGAATGCAGATTGTACATGCCAACTGATATTTCTCCAAACAGTCATTACAACTCTTTTTCTAATAAACAGGACTACCTCCTGAATACATTTTCCCATACTGATGAAAGGGCACAGAATTATCAGGATTACCATAATAGATGTTGTAGAGTTCTGGAGAAGCAACAATGTATTTAGTAATATTATTCACAGTTTTACAAAAAAGAAATTTCTTGATTTCCTATTGCTTCTGATAGATTTAGCAAGAGGACCTCTGAAAGCAAACTGAACTGGTTTATCCCTAAAACACTGTACAAGTGAGAATATTTTTACCTGAGAAGATGCTGCTTTGAAGAAAGTTAATATTAACTTCCAGGTGAGAAGATATCCCAAAACCAGGCAAAATTCTTCACTCAGTGGCTGAACAACTGCAAACTCTCCAACTGGGATGCATTCTAGGATGTTTTCTAGTAAATCTTCCTGAGTGGCAAGAACATTCATAAGAGCTGCTGGTGGGGACCTAAAATGAAGACAGAGCATGCAGACATGCTAAATCCCATCCTTTCATAGAGAACTGAATGATTTTTCTCTTAGAAAAGAACATTTCGCTTAGCTTCCTATACTTTCTTCTCAACAACTATAGCGCTGTCAGTGAGAGAAGAAAAAACCCCCATCACATTCTAATTGTATGGGCTGACATTTAGTCGATCTACTAGCTGTGCCCAGAACTTGGAGTAAACAGAGCAGCTATACACTACTCCAGGATAAACAAGGGACATCATCTGTAACAAATAGTGAGATATCAGTTTGGTTGCCTCAAGTCAGGATCAGGGATTGAAGTGGTGAATGGTATCCAGCCCACACACTAGCTAACCTTTGTTAAGAAAGAAGAGACCATCAGATAGCAGTCAGCACACACGCAACACTCTGACTAGTCCATTTAGGGAGTAGCCTCTGCAACTGTTATCACTGGGTCCCAAGGCACCAAACAGCATCACAGGTACACTTTTTCACTTGTTTGTCTGAATAACATTATCCCTTCTGGTAATATTTTATATAAATAAAAGTACTATGACACTAGGCCAAGATCAAGTTTTAAGCAAATGGAGTCAAAAGATCTGCCAACATACTTATTGGCCAGTAACCTCCCAGCATATCCCATATACAATCAATAGCGATACTAGATGCTAGGATCAAGCTATGTCCATACAGTAGCCACTATATAAGTTATCCCAATGCCCTATGGGCAAATTAAGAACCGTCTGGATAAGGTGTTATTAGATACTTCCTTAAGAGTGCTTGTAAAGCACCCCGACAGGATTCAGACTAAAACAATTTCAAGCAAAACTCCCACTGAATAGACAGGAATACTCTGTTCTTACTATTACACCCAGATATCCCACATCGCATTGGTAGATATATAAATGTGGCTAAGAATGACCTAAGGAACTGATGACCTGAGTCCACCTTAAACTCAGAGAACCATTCTGAGTGACGGATATCTGCAGTATAGTTGAGTGGGGAGCTTCAAGATTTGCATTTATTTACATATTTATATCCCATCTTTCTCTCAACATGAGATTCAAGGAAGTGTACACCATTTTAAAAGCACAATGCAACTAAAAAACCTACCCATACAAAAGTTACAACACAAACTAGATTTCTATTTTAAAAACACAAGTGAAAAAACATAATTAAAAGATGGTTTAAAAGCTTCCTTGATTTGTATCTTGAGACAAAGGCAAAATATAAATTCAATAAATAAATAAAAAAATGCCACATAATAAGATAAAAATACTACATCTCTCATCAAAAACTTTTTTTCTGCCTCGTACACTAAAAGCCAAATGCTTTCTTCTAAGGCTAAGACATTTTGGAAAAGAATTCATGACGAAATTCAAAAAACTTCCAAAGTCAATTTTGAAATGGTACCAGAAATTTATTTATTGAATATATTAGGTCAAAACTGGGAGATTAGAAAACAACAGAAGATATTATTGCATTTGATCACAGCAGCATGGCTGACATATGTACAACACTGGAAAGACGTGACATTCCATTAGATGAATGGAAAATAAAAATGTTAGATATGGTAGAGACTGAAAAATTAGCTAACTCCCTTAAGAACAAAATCGTTCAAAATTTTGAAAGAGAATGGAAAAGGGTTATGCTTTGGCTAAATCTGTAAATGTCTGTGGACTGAGTATATTGGTATTTGATAAGATAAGTATAAAAGGAAGATAGATTCAATTGGAAATATTTGATGTACAGAAGTGGAGGGGGGAATAGAAGAATCACAATAATGATATACATATTTGTGTCAATATATGCTTTTATGTACTTTGAAAATAATAAAAATTATAAAAAAAATAAAAATGCTTTCTTGAATAAAAAGTTCTTTATCTGTTGCAGGAAAGACAGCAAGGAGGGGACAACTGGACCTCCCAGTGAAGAGAGCTGCATAACTGAGAAAGCTCTCTCTTGTGCCCTCAACAGATGTGCCTGGGATGGTGGTTGGGACCGAGAGAAAGCCTTCCCCTGCCAATCTCAGAGCACTGGCAGGGTCATATAGGGAGACACCATTTTTCACACAGTCTAGACTCAAGCCATGTAGGGCTTTAAAGGCCATAGCCAGCACTTTGTTCTGGCCAGAAACAGATCAGCAGAAAGTGGAGTTGTTTTAGCCGGGGGTTATGCGATCTCTATAACCTGTCAGCCAGCCCCTTCCACTCCCAAACTGCAACTGTGCTGCACACTTTGTCACTCAGAGCGCCTCCCTGAAGTTTAAGGTGTGCTTTGAAGAGCATTCATGATCATGGTAACACTGCCACGATTATGAATATAGAGCACAACGGAATATGGAACAATTACATATCCAGAACTGCAGTACAGGATGCCAGTCACAGTCTTTTAAAAATGTCCTTATAGTTTTGTAAGTGTTTGAAACAGTTTATTGTCCCTACAAAGATATATAACAGCATAATTAATCAGCAAAATAAAATGAAACATACAGTAATGGTTCCTCCTCTTCATCACCATAGGATTTGAGATCCACATTGTCAAATTTCGGTAATTCACACATTAACCTAAGATTGGAAAGAAAGCGGGGCGGGAACAATGAAAATAACCTTTAATATTTTATTACTGAATAGCTGATTCTGAAAATTGAGCACACTATTACAATCATCTCTTTACATAAGTGCTAAAAACAAACTTTATTATTTAGGAGGAAAGGAGTGTCTCAGTTTTAAACATGTGGATTGGAGATATGCACAACATTATATTTTTGGATGAGAGGTTGGATCCTGTCACATCATTCCGCTCATGAACTCTTTCTGTCAGTAGAACCTGGAAGGTGAAGATGTCACATCTTGCTGTGTGCCCTCTGAATCAGTGCTATAAAGGGCTTTGAAACTTTTCAGAGATTTTCAGGTGGCACTGACAGCTGGGTGGCCCAGGAGACAAAGCCCTGCTGCAATATGTTGGTCTTAACCCTCTGAGCCTGCTCTGGTATCTCTTATCATCAACATCAACACTAATATTTATTTTACCAGACACTGTACATAGCAAAGGAAGAACAAGAGTAGCTCACAATTAAAAGAGTGGGGGGCAGAGGGATGAAAGTTCCCTTTGCTCTTCTATTTTCTTTGTACACTCACAGCAGCTAAAACTTCTATAAGCCATCTCTATGGAAGAAATCAGTAGAGGGATCTATTAAGTTCCCAAAAGACAACAGTGGTTACTACACTCTATGAGAGACTGCGCAACAATTGCCTTTGTGTCACCTCATTCAGCACAGGAACTCTCTAGGGTACCTGCACTTGGGAAAGAAATGACAACTGATGACTGTGTTAATTTGCAAAGCAGATATCAAAATCAAGGAGCTCTATTTAGGACGGAAGTTGGGAAGGTTGAACATTTAGGACTGATTGGCTTTGACCAAGATTGCAACCAGCACACAGATCAGGAGCCAGGCAAAATGTGACCCATGGACCACATGTGGACTCCACGGCCATTTTTGTGCACCTCTCCAACCCCCAGGGGAAGATCAAATTATTTTTTAAAAAAGTTTGTTCCAAAATGCCCCTAGCAACTCTGTAGGGGATATAAAGGACATTTTCACCACGTTTGAAGCTCCCTGAGCCCCCAAGCACGCAAAATTTTTACAATATTTTTCAAAAAAGTTTTTGTCTCAAAATACACTCTAGATGGTGTGGTGGGCATTTCCATCATGTTTTGGGCCCATCTTAGGCCAATTTATGCCCAAAGTAGGCCATTTCTGAAACAGGAATTGAAAAGGAAATGGCTTCCTGTTGTTGAAAAAAGGCTTCTCTTGGGCCTGAAATGGCCCAGGAAGGCCCCAAAAGAGTGCAAAAACGCCCCTATCCCCTGTAACGCATTTGGAAACAAAAAAGGGTTTTTTTTGCTTGTTTGTTTGTTTTTTTGGTTTGCTTTTTGGAGGTGCCTTCCAAAGTCCCCTGGGAGATTAATGTGGCCCCCTACCCTTCCACAGTGGCCCACCCCTGATACAGATAATGTATGACCGAATTTGCATATCACATTTACCAGTAATGTTCATTATGCTATTAAGGTCTTTTCCAAATTCAAACTTTATCAATAAAAGTGAAAACTGATACAAGAAGTTTCTGACTATTGCTGGGAGACAAGGAGATAACTTACTTATTTAACATTTGGTAAACTGTGATTTGAACAGGTCTAGATCTGAAGAGCAGTAGTGGAGAAAGTGTGTTCAACAAAGTCTGCAGTTTATCAGGGAGGTTTGTCTTCTGGCCAGCAACAAATTTGGCAGGAAGTTTATTATTCAATAACTGATCCTTTGATATGTATGTTAAAGCTTTACCCAAGGATTTCAAGATGAAGTGCTGAAATGATGTCTCCAATGCATCTTTTTCCTTCCCTGTTCAGATACAATTCACATTTTTAATTGTCAATATAAGACCATTCACATTTTTAATTCAGTTTAGCAACCATACAACAGAAGTTATATAATCATTACTTCCACCTAGCAAAACTATTCAAAAATACCACATGCATATATCATACTGTACCCTTGAATATGATTATATTCACAGGTGAAGTATTTCCATCTTGTTCAAAGATATAACCACATGAAGAAATGATAATGTGTTAAGCAAATAAGTACAGTAATGGATTAATTTTTATTGTATTGTAGTCAATTCATTTTGACTTCCTAAAGGCTTTTAGATCAGATTACAAAATTAAAAAGCAATGGAGAAGAGGTGAAAACAGGCTCCCTTGAACCTTTCTTCAAAACATGCAATCTGAAGACAACAGCATTTTATTTAGTCTTGAAGGGGCAGTGAAGGAGCAAACATTCTGTTTAAGGTAGAGGATTCTCAAGTGCTGCCACTACAAACTTGTGAGCAAATATAAATTTATAGGAATATTCCTGATGCAATATTCTTATAAAAGGGCAATGATGGAAAACATTTTTCACTAGGCAATGAGAGGAAATGAAAGCAGCAAGGAGGAAAATGTGGGAATGGAAAGTATTAAAGCAAAGGAATGCTTTGACATCATGTACAAAATATTTCTCACTTAGTATTATGCATCAGCTTGGAAACCTTGACCATAGCTTATTTCTATGCCTCTAGTCTTGTATCTTAAATTTTATTGGAAGAAATGTCACCTGTTAAATGACAGGCCAAAGTATTTGTCAGTTACTCTTCAATATTATACCGGTTAACATACAGAACTAATAGCCACAGACTTACTTGTGATTTTAACCAACAGAGGTAAAAGTAAACTATGGATGCCTTCAGAAAAGAACTCCTGCCATTCTGTCATGAGATTTGTTGGAAGTTTTTCAATGATTTCAGGAGTTGCTGCCTGGAAATAGGCACTCAAGGCAACACTCAAATCACAGCTGACACAGGCAAACACTTGCACCAGGGGCAGGGGAAACACTGCCTGGCTTTCGCTCATTGTCTGAGGGGGGAAAAAAACAGATAAAACTTTTATTCTTTCCTAGTTGTGGAATTTGATTAATATGTATCCCCTACTCAAAGAACAATTAAATCTGTCTGTCCTAAGTTGTTTGCTATTTTTTTTAACAATTAACCCTTCTTTAAAAAAGAGGAGCAAGCTCTTTAAGTATGTGCCCCCAAAACAGGTTCCTGTAGTCAGAAGACACTTTACTTTCTCTCAATGTATCTTTTTTTTTAATATCTCTTCTTTTACCTCTTTCTTTCTTTCTTTCTTTCAATCAATCAATCAATCAGGACCAGGCATATCATTAGTTTAAGGATCTATATATTTTGGTAAAAAGAAATGCCAACAAACCAGGCTCAAGCATAGAAGCACTGATAAGTAACTTTGATTTAAATGTGTATCTTCCATTCCAAAAATTTTATGCCAGAAAAGTGTGAAACATTTACTGTATCTAGTAATCCTGAACCATCATAGAAACCATCTTAAATTTATATGAGAGGTCACTGAAGGCTATCTGAGATTTTGAAAAGGAAAGAACTGCCACCCTGTGGATTCCAAGACAAAAAATATCTGAATCCCCACTCAGAATTTTCTGTATTTATATTACTTACTTCTAACCATGCCAGCATGGAACACATGACAAAATCCCACTCACTCTCCAGCAAGGGAGAAGGATTTCTCAGCAACAGAGGAATAAAACGGATCATCTCTATATTAAAACCGAGCAACTGTGGGCTTCCTTCTTGTAGATTGCTTGGATGAAATTGAGAAGAGATTAGAAAATTACAGTTTAATATTAATGTATGTATAACAACAAAAGAGGGGCCACCTTTTTCTTTCAGGTAAGAAGTCATTACATGTACAAGCTAGAAAAAAAATTATGGACAAAAGCACAAAAGAAATTAACATACAACAACAATAAAAAGTGATCCTTTAATTTATGACCTTTATTAAACTATTTTTTAGTACGAATAATCAATATTTTCAAGGAGCCCAGCCTGTTTATTGCGATGGCCTACACTGCTACACTTTGCTACACAGAAAATCTTAATTCTTGTAAACCAGGGCTGCAACATTTATTGAATTAAATTGGTTAGAACAGCCTGCTAGATTAGAATAATCAATTTTTTAAATTGTTAACTGACTAGAAAGTTGTTCCTGAAAACTTGATTACTCTTTAAAAAATGCCAATCATTTTTAAGGGAAGTGCTCATGAAGACTTCAGATGGGAACCACACCTTGAGTACTTGCTTCCTCTTTTCGCACACAGAATGAATACTTCTAATATAAAGCATACTAAAACATTGTCAAAAGAAAAGGAAGAAAGAAAAAAGTATTGCTTGCTTCAGAAATATTGTTTCCCTTCACATATATTCAAACTGATAAAATTATGAAAAATGCATGAGATCAGATAAAAAAGGCAAATTAATTCTTAAGATCACAACGTTCAGCTTTTATTAGTGTGAAAATTACAGAAACAACAAAATGCTGCATCTTTAAAGTGATCAACCAAAACCCTCCAAGGGACTTTAGCCATTGGTCTTTCAGAAAAAAAAAATCTTTTCCTGGGTCCATTTCTGCATAGTTGCTCCCAGACAAAAGAAACAAACACCTTCTATTTACCCTATCAAACACTTTGTTCCAATAACAATATTTAATTTTGCTATAGCCTTAATGCAAATATAACTATTGCAATAATTTAGTATAAACCAATCTTCAAAATAAACATACAACAGAATTACCCACCAGCTAAAAAGAAAGCTGTCCTCATACTCATTTCTCCAGGATATGATGATTTTTAGTATACCAGACATTAATTCTCCATAAGCAGTGCTTCCAGAATTTAAGCAAGAATTTAAAATAGCAAGATATCCAAAAGCTCCTAAAACAAAGCCAAATATCAGATAAAAAGAAGCACATTAAATATCATGGACTGTAAGAAAAATAGGAGATGAAAACAGTGACAAGGAGTGAACACTGGCAGCTGGCTGTAAGATCAGAAAAGCTTTGTCATTCCTCACGTTCCACTCTCAAAAGGTCTTACATTTCCTTACCTAGTTTCTCTTGGATCAAGGATGGGCTACAGAACACACATACGTGCCACTGCAACTTCATTTCAAAATCCTGCAATTATCAGCTTATGCTTACTATTTATAATTGCACAGGAAAATTTGAAAATATGGTGGAAGACTTACTAGGTGATTCCAAACAAAGAAACAAGCATAAAGAAATGTAATACACCTTTGGAGTCTGGATTTAGGAATTCACTTAGTTTTTGCAGACTTGACTGGCTCTATTTATGAATCTAAGTTATCACAAAGATAGTGAAACATGTTCATCAATGCAAGCTTACCAACTGCCCTTTGTTATCTACAATAAAATAAGTAAAATGCATCTAATGAAGTGGACTATGATCCTCAAAAACTTAGGTTAGAAATTTTGTTTTCCCAGTTAGTCTCAAAGTTGGTACTGGAGTCTTTTATGTTTTCTATGTCTTTTATGTTTTATTATGCTAAAACATAACTGAAAAATAATAGGGAGTGTGAGAATGAAAGATAATGTATCTGTTACAGCTCCAACACTGTGAAAGCCTGACACCTGTAATTTGGCATCAATAGTAATGGGATCCTAGGAGTGTTGTTGCTGTGGTTCATCTTCAAGTCATTTCTGACTTTCAGTAACCCTAAGGTGGATCTATCACAGGGTTTTCTTGGCAAGATTTGTTCAGAGGGGGTTTGCCTCTGTCTTCCTATGCAGCTGAGAATGTGTGACTTGTCCAAGGTCACCCAGTGGGTTTCCATCACCCAGCAAAGATTCAAATCCTGGTCTTTAGAGTTATATAGTCCAAACTACTACACCAACCTGGGTACACCTGGCTCATTAATTAAACTAATTAAAATCTGTCTGCAACCTGCAGTATCATCTTGAGTCTGGTGATACATTCCCCCAATCTTTCCTAACCACCAAACACATTTCTCTAGAGATCCTCTAGCTACTTCTATATTGTCCTTCTCTCTGTAGCTCTACTGAGGTCTTCAAATACTTAAAAAGACATAAAAGTAAGGAGCTACAATCTGAAAGGGAGTGGACTCCAGCTTCAGACTATCCAAGAATGAACCTTCACAGTAAGTACCAACCTCTCATTCTCAGGATGATATGGAGGAGCAATCCACATATCTCTGAATCTTCCCTACGTGAGCGAGTATGGCTGCCTCTCATTACTACGTTACTGGCAGTAGGACTGTTCACCTGGAGGCTGCTTGTGCTGAACTATATTTATCTATTTTATAAATATGGATGGTTCCTTCCATCAAGCTACATTACAAACATGCTCTAGTGATGCCAAAACCACATAGGCTGTAGATGTTGTGATACAGACCACATCGAATGTGGCCATACATTTTGTGGTCTTGGTACCTTTGTCAAATCATAGCATAGAAATACGCACACCTATAACCAACAGACAAGCACTATTTTTGATGTCTTGCTCCCCAAAGTCTTTGGTCTGAAGGAGACAATGCTTCAGTGAGCCTTATTTGCCTGGTTCTTTTAATATATTTCCTCAGAGCTCATCTCACATCCCACACATGCCACTTTCTTTTAAGTGGATGAGAAGTATTTGGGCAAAAGTCTAGCAAATGAATCGACTGATGAAATTTTATTCAGGTAACACTAAGTTGGATCAAGCATCAAAGACAGATTATCCTGATTCTAGGTACACAAACCGGGGTGTATTGAGAGTACTGTTTATCCAACACCCTTCTAGTAGATGCAATGGCTACTACAAAAACCACCTTGAAAGTCAGCAATCTCAATGAGGTTTCACTTAGCAGCTCAAATGGAGGACTCGTCAAGTTGTTCAGCACTAAATTTAAGTTCCGTGTAGGAAATCTATGTAATGTAGGCGGAGCTTGCAAGGCTGCACCCCTCAAAAACCTTTTTACATATGGATGTGCAGATAAAACACATCTCTCTGGTTTTATTACAGTGGCTAATGCTGCTATCTGTCTTTTTATGGTGTTTGGTCTTAATCTTCTGTCTGCATCATATTGCAGGAAGCGTACCACATCACTGACTCATAATTCCTATATTTGTACCATATGAGACCACTTAAGGAAGGCTGTTCATGACATGTTGTAAATCCTTTGTGTGGATGTTTTTGTTGAAGCTAAGATGGTATTTGCAACTGAGTTAGAATTAGCCCGTCAACACACACCTCAGATAGTGGCAAAATGAAAATATACCATCCACCTCCCCTGTTTCATTTCGCTAAAGCATTCTATTCACTGCTTGCCAAAAAGTTGCTCCTAAAAGTTTAGAAACCTAACACAAAGGACGTCAGTGAGCAGCATAAGTGGTGAAAATCAGGCACTCCACCAAGCACAGAACTTAGTGTTTTATAATCATACATGACACATTGGTATCCAAGTCATGACACGCAAAGCAACACTTATTATTATACTGTTAGACAATAGCCTGAGGTACACATAAATGTACCCATATTTAGCTTTTTTCATTATTGTAGAAAATGGTTTAACTGTCTTTTGTCCTGTCTTCCCTGACACCCTTTAGGGAGACTGGGAGAGGGATGCAAAAATTAAACAGAATAGTTGAAACGAAGCTTCAAAAAAAGAGGAAAAAACCAAAAGCATTTGAAATTCATACTGTCCCACTGCAACCTTACAGAATGATTTCAAACTCTAATTATTAAATATCCCTTTCCTTTTAAAATTCAGACTTTTTAGAAGAAACTTAGATTTATCTTATTTATATAACAGGCACTTTCGTAATATAGCTGATACTATGCCTCTTGAAATTCACAACTTAAAATCAAAGCATTTATGTGGATTAAACAATACAATGTGATAGAATTATGGTGGCTCAAGAGTACTGGCAGAAATTCTGAGTTTCTAATAAACATCTAGTTAAATGGTACATATCGAAATCCTACCTCTTATAAGCTAACGTAGCACTGGAGATAATATATAAGATACTGACCATCAACAATAAGAAGTTCACTTTCGTTGCATGTCATTAATTTAGCAGTACATTGAATGACAAGCTCTTCTTTATCTTCCTCAGGTAAAAATGGGCAGAGATTCTGAAGTGTGTGCAATGTTCCCTCTGTTAATGGAAAAAACCTGTCAATGAAACGGAGACATCAAGAGACAACCTGAGAATCAACATATTAGTCATCACTGATCAATTATAAAGTCACTGGCTGGTCTGCTACACAGCAAAATTATGCATTATGTTCTATGTTTGCAGAATTTTGCGAAGAACAGGGTTCACTCAACCAATTAGGAGATGTGTCAAACAAAATATGTATCTGAAATAAAGAGAAATGCTGAATACACGGAATCAAAATAATATAAAAAGATAGGGCAAAACGCAATGAATTTTAAGATGATTATTTTTATCTGTCCCAGCAATATGATGTAGTCCACTCTGCATTTTCTACTTTAATCTGTGTAGTAGCAGTACCATATTTACTTGACTATATGTGAATCTCACGGATAAGCTGAGGGCAGGTTTTGAGCCCCAAACTAGGGAATTAGGGATAAGCCAAAAGTGAAACTTAGGAGTATGTAAAAAAAGGATGTAAAAGTCAAAGCAAAAGAAAACGATACCAAAGAATTTAAAAACTGAGGCAACATCTGCTCATGTTCACAACTAAAGGCTGGACAGATGAGGAGAGAACTAAATTGTGGCTGTGTGATGTGTGGGGCAAGTAACCGGGCATGGGGCTAAAAAACATGCCTATCACTATTATGTGGGATATGCTCTGCATACATGCAACAAAGGAAACAAAAGGAAAAAGCAAAGCAAATGGTGACTACATTAACAGTGATTCCAGCATTTAAATTTAATTTGATAATTTTGCCTGACTTTAGCCAAGGCCCTGGAAAAGCTGACAAACATACACAATTCAAAACCTTCAAAACTCAATTCCTCATCGTCAGAATATTTAAATAAATGCTGGAACTGTTCTTTAGTGATGTTATAAGCATAAACATCGTCAATGCTATTGCAATCTATTGAATTATTATCTGATGCTGATTCATCTTTGTCTTTGTAGATGGCATCGTCTTCTGTACCACTCATAGCGTTGTTAATGACACATTTCAGGAAAACTTCTTCACCCATTCTGGTAGAAATGGATTTCAAGTGTCCTTTATCCATTTCACTATCAAGTCAGTGCCTGGTTTCACCAGGTTCCTTCCTTTTGTTAATTTTGCTTAAGCAGAACGCAACCATTGTTGCCACATATTGTGCAGTTGCTTCTTAAAAGGCATGTTGAGAAAACAACCAATGGCTGGAGCACAGACATTAGACCACCAAGAATCACTGCTAATGTTCATAGAGCTTCTGAGACCGCAGGCAGATACCTGAGATACCTTGCCTCCTCCCACAACAGCACAGACTTCCAGGTGATCTGGATGGTTTTTCAGGGACTTCCAGCGAGCCTGTGCTGCTGGAGGCGCGGTCAGGGTCAAAGAGCAGATCATTAAAATCTCCTCCTGGCTTAAGATACACAGACACCAGCTGCCCAGCTCAGGGTAGATGGAAAGAGGAAACCAAAAACACTAAAGTCTGCCTCTGTATGCCTCAAGCTAGGAGAAATTCGCAACTATCTGTTCCCTTGACCTTCCCCGCAAAGGAGCATGGACTCCCCAAAGGTTTGGATGGTTTTTCAGTGACCTCCTGAAACTCCTAAGACAACCCAGGTTTTAAAGCTTCTTTTTTTAAACTAATTTTTTAAACTTATAGTTGAGTATATATGTTAGGCGCAATCAGGGTCTAAGAAAAGTACCAGGCTATCATCATACCCTTCTGTTGTACTGAAAAGTGCTTTTATCTCAGAGGATGAAATGCTCTCTGTATTTAACAATTTAGCCACGGTTAAAGCCCAAAGTCTTCCACTCTCTTTTGATCTGTAAAAGGATAAGAAAGCTTAAGTTTATTAATATGTTTTATATATAAAATAAAGTCATTCATATTTCTTACCAGTGTGGAAAATGTACAAGACAATCCCTTTTGTACAGACTATGACCAAAATGATACCCAAACACAAAAAAAGTTCAGAGAATTATTTGAGAAATAACAGTTGTTGTTGTTGTTCAAGTCATTTCTAACTTATGGCAACCCCAATATGAACCTATCATGGGGGTTTGCCTTTGCCTTCTCTGACACTGAGAGTGTTACTTGCCCAAGGTCACCCATGGCTGAGCAGGAATTCAAATCCTGGTCTCCAGAGTGGTAGACCAATGCTCAAAACACTACACCAAACTGGCTCAGTGAAATAACAGCACATGTTTATTCTTCTGAAAGCACATACTTACCTATTGAATAATATTTGTAAGAGGCAGGGGATATTACTGAGTGCACGTAACTTCTCACATGAAATATTCACTACTTGGGGGTGGTATAGAAATTCAAGAAGTGGGCAAGGTGGGTTTGTTAGTTCTTCAATCCACTGTAAGGTATACAGATATTCTGCAACTAGAAAAAGCCGCAACCATATCTGATCAACATGATTCAGCATATGCATTCATCATCAAAACTCTGTGAATTTACTATATGTACAGTTCAAAACAACAGATATCTACATTAACAGTAGGCAACAATGTTAACAAGATGTTATTCTTGATATTTATGTAGCACTTGCATATATAAGATGCTTTGTATTCCTGCTATGACTTCATATTTCATCTATAATCTTTTACAGATAGGGAACCAAACATGAGAGATGGCAAACAAAACTGAAAGATAATGACATCATTTGTGTCTTATTTCTGAATCCATGACTGCACTGGGATAGAAAGGGCAGCACTGGACAGAAGGTTCATGGGCGCATTAAAAGCCCATTCATTTCCAGAGATGAAGCATCTCTGTGTGTGGAAAATTGCTCTCTGCCTTCACCTTGCAAAAAATACAAAGCCTGTATGTGTAGGGTGATTTTTGAGAGATGTATCTTTCCAAGACATGCACTAAGTGAAATAAATCATGGTGTAAGTCATAACACGGAAAGGACAACAAAATTCCAATGTGTCCTTGCCAGAGCTAGGAAGTAACTAGTTATGAACTCGTACATTGCATGTTAATTGCAATTTTTTTAATATCAAAATTACGCTAATTACATAATTACACTACTCCTGCATCTTCCCTAGGTATAACCTCATTACTTTTGTTGTGTAACTGTAACTTTTTATTTTTATTGCTACAAACTGTAGGCTCACTACATGGTGGTGAAGGAAATATCACACAGCCCATATGCTAGCTAATGCTGTGCCTCAGGCTTCAGCTTCATTCTCTGCTGTGAGTGTCCAAGTAATGAGGAAAGAGGGAGGGGAAGATATTTGGCTCCACGAACTTAATCTTTTTTTTTAAGTAACTTTTTAAGCAATGTTGGGAACAGGAACATAAAGAGCAGTTCTATTTGTTAAAAAGTAAATACAACAGTAACTGGTGTGTGTGTGTGTGGGGGTGGAACGGTAATGAACAATTTGAAATAAAAAAAAATCCAAATTCTGCTCCTTATTACATCCTAATTTTTGAAAAATCAAATTCCTCTTGGTCCGTGTAAAATATTTTTATGTCCCATTTCTGCTTGACATTACATTTTTAAAACAGACATTGCATCTTTATTTTTTTTAAAAAAAACCTATAACTTACTGATATTTTCAAATTTGCGTTTTTCTACTTCCTGGTTTTCAAACACCACCTCTTTTTCCAATATTAATTGCACCATTCTGCTTAACAGAGCTGCAGTACATAAATGGCTTGGAAGTTTAGCCATGACACAAGGCTTTTGATCTGTTCCAGATATCTCACAATTCATACTCAGCCTTCCTTCTAAAAGTGGTTTCCTGATCCACTATAGAAACAAAAATCAGAAAAAAGTTAAATAACATAAAAATTCTTTAGTCATACGATATTTTCATTATTTCAGTATCATCCATACAACAGCAGCATCACGTTAAGATTGCACAATTAAAGGTAACCTGATAAACCCATTTGTTACACCCATACCAACATAGATAAATAGAATGTGAGAGTGTTCCACACAACATTTGGTGTCTTGCTCTCTCACATACTATACTATATATAACATGTGCATTTATATGCTTGTGTTACTTTAAAAAGAATACCTTACAAAGTACTTTGGCCTCACATTCACGGAAGCATAAAGTGTGAATTGGTCCAGAGAGATTAGTCTTATAAACCAGGCAAAGTCATAAACCTTACTAACTATATTGATTGTATAAATATGTACTACACTGATATTACAAACTTGAAAAACAAGCTTTGTGAAAATGCTTTTATAGAACACATGCATACATACACAAACAAATAGGAAATAAATTCATTACAAAATGACTCTGCAAGCCATTGTCTACTTAAAACTGAAAAATGCTTGCATTCTAAGTTTTGGGGAAAGAGATTTTATGAAATAAGTGTTACATAAAGAAGGAGTTGCCTATAAATGTAGCTCTTCTTTGAGTCATGGACCAAATCATTAGAAACCAAATTATCAATCATTTAAAACTAGCTGATTACAATAACTTGTGGGTGTGTAAAATTTAACTAGTAAAATGTGATATTCATAAGAAATATGTGTTTACACCTTGTACTGATTTTAGTTCTCGGACACAAGAATCTAGGTAGGGATATTATCAGTATTCATTGTTCAATGACTTTGTTATATACCTCATTAGGCAGAGACTCTCGCATCTTTTCCCATTCAGACTTGTTTGGAGTGAGCCACTCAATATAATCTTTCAGAATAGAAGCAGGAACTTCATCAGTTCGCAATAGTTTAGTCAACAAATCATTTACTGCAGAAATCAAAACCTGCAAACTAAGAAGAAACCAGTATTTTACTTGAAAAATAAAACACAAAGATCATCAACTAGTTTCCTGTGCAAGAATGTACTGATGGCTATAAACCTTGCATTTCAAAACTTACACACAGTTTAAAACAGCCAGAAACAGCACTAAAGTACCATTTAGCATGACACAAATGAGCTTCAGCATGTTCTTTTGTCCTGTGCAGCTGTGGGATTCATTTTTAGCTTTCATCAATATATGAGGCTAGAATTTTCTAATGGAGTGCTCCCCTGATGCTTTGAATACAGATCCCACTATTGGTAGCCACTGCCCCGGTGATTGTGTCTGATTGGAGATGCAGTACCAAACATCTGGAAGATGTTATGGCGGGTAAGGCTGTGCTAGGCACTAGTAGCAAGAGAAGACAGAAGGAGAAGTGTAGTTTGGTTGTCGGCCAGGATATCAAACCAGCGTAGATTTTCTACAATGCAAGCTAAAACATATGCAGTAGCTTCTAAACTATGTTTAATGTTTAACACAAGTCAGCGCTAGTGTAATTGCTGAACTGAGCTTATGTCATCTGCTCTTTAACCCACAACAAGTGATTGGAACAGACTGTAGGACCAACCACTTCTCCTTACTTCCTCACTTTTCAAGCAGAGTTCCTTCACCACCAATCATACTTAATACAACACAACGACCTTTTATAACGAACATATTTACATCTTAACTTGGGTTTTAAGCTAGGTACTGTGAAAGAGCATTACTTTTTTCTTTCTCAGACTGGAATGGCAGTTTCCCAATCTGATAAGGCACCCTGACTTTTCCACACAGCTCTGTCTTCCCCCTTTATAACACCACCTTTGTGTAAAAGGATGAGGCCTTTCAATGATTATTTAGAATCCCTTAATAGTTCTATGATAGCATGTTTCTTTAAATACTGTATACTATCAGCCAAGTCAGTATTTATAAAAATAATATTTATTAAAATAACACACAGAACAAAGTATTGCAGTTCATAGGTCAAAGCTAATATAATTCTTTAGAGTTCTTTTAGACAGTTTCCTTTTATCTTTAAACTCTCATATAAGAACGAATATCATAAAAGGCCCTTTGGCTACCTTCTCACCAAAGGCGCAACCCCCCAACCTAGGTCACACTTTCTGATCAGACTCTATAATAGTTTAATTACTCTTCTGCCTCTCTCTAGGCTTTCCCTGAGAATTAAACCCTTCCCACACAGTTACCCTCCCTGGATGATTACTCTAGAGCTTTCTCTTTGGCAACCACTTCTCATTGAAGGACTGTCCCAAAAGACAATCAGTGTTTGCCTTTATATAACACGTCCTTTCTGCCACCACCTCCTCCTTCGCAATACTGCCCTGGGTTTTAATCCTGGGGAACTATTCTGGTTGTCAGCAACCTGTTTCTAGGCTGCTCTGGCAGTCTGGATAGCTAGAACTCTATCACAGGTGCAAACTTTGATTTTCAAATTTTTAAACCTTGATTAAAGATGGAAACCTGGTTTCAAGATGGGATCCAATTAAGCATTCATTAGTCCAAACAGTTTAATATACTGATACCTTTTAAGATCCAACACTGAAGACAAAAGCTGGTTCTTGACCCAGAATGCAGATCTCTGCAGGAAGGAGCTCTCCTTATGTGTATCACTGAGTTGATGCACAAGAGAAGTTAAGCCACACAACCAAGTGTGCTTCAGCTTGTTCACAAGGAAATCTACAACAATGAACAAAAAAAGACTTAATGTTTTAACATAATGCCAAGCATTTATTGCACTGTTAAATCTGAAGCTTTAGAACAGATTACTGTTTCTGAGAGTTCCTTATGTTGTTCTGATTTCAAAACTGTGTAAACAAACTTACTACCATGTATGTCTTCAAAGAACTGTCCTGCATTCGATCATGGGATATAGGAAACTGTTAACCTCGTAATTACTCATTTTTGCCATGAAAAGATGCAATGGTACATAGAAGGATAGGTTATTTTATTAAGATAGGCTTACAATTTTTAGAAGTGGACAACATTGCCTTAATATTTACTCTTATTCTGCTTCAAAATGTTATTCTTTTACAGAGCTTCTGTTTCTAAGAACTGCAACTGTCAACTGAAAAAAATGCATACAAAACAATCAATATACAGTTGGTGTAGTTATGATGCAGTACCTGACAAACGTGTTGTATCCTGATTTTGTGCACACAACTGGAAAATAGTGAACAACAAGTCTTCTGATGAAGGCATCAACAAGCATCCTTTAACTGAGCTGAAAAAGTTAGAAGCTATGTCACAGATGAAAGATACAGATGGTTCATTATTTCCAGCTTCTGAAAGATCCTTTGCTTTAGTCAGTGTTGCTTGTAGTTTATCAATAATCCTTCTAACATATGTTTCACCAATCAAGGACTCTATTGATGGAAAGAGACACAGTGCAGGTTATTCCCAAGCCAATGGATGCATTCTGCAACCACAGAATCACAAGCACAAATCACAAATGGGCCTGCAGCAATCAAGGATTCTTCCCTGGGACTACATTTCATGCCTTTTGAAACTCTGTCTATTTCTCTATTATCAAGGATAAACACAGTATTTCATTGCTTAGCTTATATCAGTGTCTCTCACTTCTCATGCACAGCAAGCCTTTATCATTCATTAAGAAGGCTGAAGTCACCTACCATTTTGAATTAGCTGAGATAAGACCAAACTTAGTAGAGTCCATCTTTCTGAATGAAAGGATTCTGTTGAAGCTACTGTTGTTTTCAGGCTAGTGCTGCACAGATCATCAGCTAGAGCGACAAGCTTCTCACCTAACACATCTCCTTTTAGCCAAGTAGAACTTAAGGAATGTTTTTCTGAGCTTGAACATGCCTATATCAAGAAAACATAACCAAGATTTTTCAGAAAAGTTTTTGATTTATTTAACAGTGTATTCTTAACTAAGGGATGTTCTGCCTGTAGTAAGTTAAGCTTTTTAACTGTCTCATAAGCAGACCTGAGTCTGGATAGTCTTTTTTCCCTTGTTTCTCTTTCTGTTGAGCTCTGTATTTTCCAGAGTTGACCGAAGAAATTACCATGATCTTCATTTGCAAAAAGCCATCCAAGAAATTCTTGACCACTCCCATCTGCTTTTCCTCCGTAATTCCCCAGCCTTTCCCTCACAACTGTGCAAGCAAAGCACCCATTGTAACCTTCCAAGTGGCTATTCTGCTGAGCGGAACGAACAAGCTAGTGTCAAACTCCAGATTCTAGGGCCTATTTATTTATTTATTTAACCTACACAAATACTACAAAAGCAGTAGTTTCTAGTAATCTTTAAAGCTTACTGACAATCAATGTAACTTACAATTCAATCCTGTGCATTAGGGACAGAGAACTCCCTCTGGGCTTGGGTTTCTTATATGACCCCCTGTCTCCTCCCTGAAGCCAAGAAAGGAGAAGGACAGGAAAGCAACTGTACCCAGCCTTGTGAACCACTGCTCAGGGAAGTCCCTTGAGGAAAGAGGATGAGGAAATGAAGATTGCTGAAGACTTAGCCTATGCCTCAAGGAGCCAGCTGAGTTTGTTTTATTGTTCCCACAGCACCCCAAGCTGGAGAAGGATAGAGGGAAATTAAAATGTCAACACATAAAGCAAGCACTAGGAGAAGCAGCTCCTCCACCTGACTCTCAGTCCATGCACTTCTCCTCACAGACAACAGAAAAGAGGGCTGTATGACATAATGATGTAGGCCTTCAATGAAAGGGGCCCAAATTCTGATTATCATGAAGGCCCTTGGAGATGTCCCAGGATGCAATTTGGACCCCAGGGCCAATTCAGGTCCTCAGTTCTTTCTTATTAAGTATGGCTTTGAGTCAGAGAAAACTGTGAGTGAATTTCTGTGGGTCAATGAAGAAGCAGTAGCAACTCGTGCATTTTGCATGGGGTGTTGCCTCAGGGAGCTGCCACTAGAGGGAAAAAGCTGGAAAACCTGTGCACATTGAAGTAACTTTATACATCTCTGCAACCAAGAAAGTACAAGGCAGAAATGTATAAAAAAAGAAATCTTGAACATACCTTTTGAATTATCTGAAGAATAATATTCCACTTCAGATCCATCTGAAACAAAAAGAGCTTCAATAGAATGACAAGGAGAATCTTGCATAATTTCTCTGAATAACTTAAATCTTTTACTAATTCTCACTGAGCCTTACTTAGACTTTCAGTACTAATTATGACTAACACTGATTGGCACAGCTTTATTAAAGCTCCTGGTGCATTGTGCTGTTCTAGTGTTTTTGAAGGTATTGTTTTAATCTGTTAATTCTATAGTTTTGATTTTTTTTCCTCCAAAAGCACTTCTTGTACACCATCTTCAGGACACTCTGTGGTAGAAAAGAAGAGAATAAAATGCAATATGAAATGAATAACAATGGTTAGTAATAGCTAAACAGTCAAAAATCTATTAAAACTAATATTTATGTTACTTGTTTTCTTCTATTCTTATTCTAAATATTTAAGATATTTCATCCCTGTCCAAATTTCCTAGCAGAAAACCGGATTATTTTATTCAGTTTACCTTGACATTTGTTTCCAAACTAATCATAATATTCAAGTACATGAAATAGTTTTTTGAGCCTGTTTTACAAGGAAACTGTACCTTTGTTAAGTCATTAAGAATGTCTTCTCTCTCCGTGGCACTGCTGCAGCAATAGAGGACACTGTACAAAATATCAACCAAGAAGTCAGTTTCTTTTCTCTCGTCTTCCTTCAGCCAATCAACTAGTTTTTCATACAGAAACCGGACAGATGGATTTTCAATTTGAACCTTTCCAGCTTCAAGTTTGCTTCTCTCCTCCAACAGTACATGGAAAACTCTTCTAGAAGCGAAGTTGTTAAGTAGAGCAGAAAGGAACTTTAAGTGGCTATCAGATTTTTGTTCATCAGCATACACAATACTCAGTTCAGCAAGTTTACAAACTAAATCTTCTAAAGGCTTATTCTGTAGAGAAGAAAGATGTTGCTCGTGAGTCCCAACAATAGGAGTACTTCTCTGGTCAGCATAATTTTCATGCTCAGTGTTACTTTCACGTTGAGTGTCTTCTGAAAATCTGATCTTCACAGTTTTTCTTTTGTTTAGTTTCATCTTGTTTTCTGGATTCTGAAGTATTTGTAGCAAGGAGGACACAGCAGCCAAAGATTTCTCATCTGCATCCACCACATCAATATATCTGACACAGACATTTGAAAGGCCATCCCAAAAGTTCAGCATCATTCTCTGGTAAGTGAGAGCTGTTTCATCACTACTTGAAATCTCTGATCTTGTTTTCCAAAAATGTAAAACATCTGCTACCTCACAAAACAACGGTCCATTCTGTAACCTGGGCTCTTTAATCACCATGTCGATGAGGGGAATTAACTATCAAGAGAAAAACAAGGTATTTTTAGTGTGCTGAGCTGACATGGAAACTTTTGAAAACTTTTTTCTGCCCCTAGAGAAAGCATAACACTTATTTATTTCTTTTTCCAGAGGATAGCGAGACCACTTCCCCATTGTAAAAAAGGCATGCATCCAGGGTTTTACTCCTTGACTTACAATTCTGTAGCAGCAGCAGCAGACAATTAAAAGGTAAGAACACAGCAAGAAGGGAAATAGTGTTCAGGCTGGCTCAGTATTCAGGATGTGATTACTCACACCACATATACTGTTTTAATTTATCTCACTCAGATATCATTACATACCCTCATTTGTCATGCAGTATCATGACATCAGATCTGTACACTTGAGCATTACATAATTTATCAACTTGGAAGGAGAAGAAAGCCCCAAAAACAGCGAGGAAGGAAAAAGCGCACCAAAAACAAACATTCTTACAGAAAATGGGTTCTTCATCCTGCCCACTATTTGGTCATTTAGAAAGCTGAAAATATTTAAGAGATAGCATTAAATATGTAGATTTGCTTACTCCTAGGAAATTTTGTAGCCCTGTTTGCAAACGCAGTTCTAAAGAGGGCCTTTTTGGTTGTGGTTCCTTCCCTTTTAAAATTTCTACCTTGTGACGAGTTTTTTCAGCTATTTTACCACAGACTTTCAGGCAACTGACTGTAACTGAATCATTAACTAAAACAGGACATAAAACTAAAACATATACAAATTACACTTTAAAATTTCCAAAATAAAATACCTGTTCATTTATAAGCATTTCCTGGCTTTTAATTTGTTCTTCTTCCTTGCCTATGTTCTGTAGTACTGTAAACTGTAAGCATTCCATAAATGCTGATACAATTGCTGAATATTCTGAACGGCAAGCCATAGCTCTTTCAGTCAATAACCTAAACAAACAAAAAGTAAGAAAACTGTAATTGTTTTCATTTTCAAATACAATTTTCAAATAGAATTGAATAATGCAATAACTAGCTTTAAAAAGTGCCCATTTTATCACAACTCCTGTCTGCTTCCTAGCCAGCATCGTACTATATGCCAAGAAGTCTTTCCATTGCTTATTTATCTGATGTTAGCCAGTATCTTTCCTCCCGGCTTTGTCTCCCAACGTCCATTGTTAACACTGAACTTGTCACCTCACCACCATATTCAAAAATTTTGTATTTCTATTATTACTCACACCTGCTCACTCATGGGTACAAATGTCAATCTACACGCACTTTATTCCACTGATGAAATAGACTTATCCTACAACCTTCTTTCGCTCAGTTAATTTCAGAGGTGCCACAGTATCTCTTTGCATATTGATCCAGACTAACACAATTATGTCTTTGAATTTTACAGTGCTGTAAGTATACCAATCAGAAAGTATTAGAAATAAAATGAACCTAGAAATGAATGTCTCTTGTAAGAACAACTATTTAGATTTAGAAGAAAATAATAAAACAATTTTAAAAACATTATCAAGTTATTATAACTTATAGGTAAATTACAGTATGTGCAATACTGAAGTCAGGCATCTGCAACTCTCAGACTTATCTACAGTCAGCCCTCCATATCCACAGATTCTGCATCCAAAGATTCAGCCAACCATGGCTTGAAAATATTTCCCCTCTTACAATAAATAAATAAATAAATCCCAAAAGCAAACTTTGATTTTGCCATTTTATATAATGGATGCCATTTTACCACACTCCAGTACATGATAGGATTTGAGGATCCACAAATTTTGGTATCCAAGGGGGGGACCTGGAACCAAACCTCAGCAGATACCAAGGGCCTACTGTAATTATATTTTCCATTTCCAAACACATGCAGCAATTCTTAGTTTTACAAGAGTTAGTTATGCCTACCCTTGAATTATGGAGGTGAAAAATGTTCTAAAATAGTCCAGCTTTGGTTCTATAATACCATGAGGTATCTTGCTAATAAATGGCAAGAGATTCGGATATATGATAGTAGCAAGCCCGCGTCCTCCTTCTCGAAGCATTGTCCATAATTTCGGCAGGATTCCCTTTTTTGCATTCACATGACTCCAACAATCCTATAGAACAAAAGATACAGAAATAAATTAAAGAATATGCAGATGGCTTGGAAAGTATTGTCTAACATGGATATCTAACCTATGTAATGTGCAATCCACCTGGGACACTTCAACATAAGCATCCTGCCCCTCTATCTTGATCAAAAACCATACATTTACCAATTCAGTTCAAAATGAGTGAATAGTGATGTTTTTAAGATAATGTAAAACATTTAATCACTCTTAAATGCTGAAGTCAGAGCAGAATAACTTTACCTCATTTCAAGATGGCTACAAAATATACTTTCATATCACAATGAGCGACATAAAGTGTGTCAGAATTTACAAAGTTTTGCACATAAAACTTTAGCTTACTAAATTGCTCCACACTCCAAAAAACAAAGAGAACAATGATCTCTCCATGTACTTCATAGTATGAACAAACCTACTCACCTGAATCCTTTTTTTTAACAAATGGATAAGCACTGAGAAATGGATTGTGTTAAAACCCAAGATAAACAGACTAATAGCACAACCACCGTTTTCTTTAATGCTTGAGAAATAAGGTGAAGGCGATGCAGCTGAATAAGGGTTTCCTCTACTTTTAAAAGTTGTACAGAAAAGGATAATTTGGCATGTATAATCTTCCTTATGCCTGTGTATACATACTGCAGGTTTTTGACAGCAGAAATAGTCTGAAAAGTAACTGAAAAAGCCTGAAAAATAATGCCTTCATATAGCATCCTGAATTACCTCAATCGTAGTAAGGACATGGAGTACAGCTTCCCAAAGAGCAGGGCATACAACAGCATCACTGTCATCAATGCTAAGAAGAACTGCTGGGCAAAGTCTAGATGCCTCAGTATTCATTGACTCAGGAATGTGCTGACAAAAAGCAGAAGTCAGCTCAAAAAATGCTGAACGAACCTAAAGCAGAAGAGGGAAAGGAAAAATAGATTTTTGAAGTAGTGAAAAAGGGTTATAACAATTTTATCCATAATGACAAATCTCATGTCATTTTTTGTAAACATTCACAAAAACCCTGAGACCCTGCCTAGGCAGCAGTATTCTCAAGTTCTCATTTTCTCCCCTTACTGAAGTTGAGGAATTTTGGAAATTCTTTTTAAGTGTAAAAAACAGTCTTACAAACAGCATAAGATGAAGGGAACCGTAATTCTAACCTAATGTTTGTCTTAGAACAAGAAAATGTGATACAGCCAAGTTCAAAACTAGTTTAACAAGGATGTTGGCAAAAGATCTAATTTCTAAGAAAACTCCTCTTTAAGCAGGAATGCTTCTTGACTAGCATTTATTATTCCCATTGGAGCTACAATCCACACAGCGCTTCATTTGAGCTAACCCATTGACATTAGTACAGGCATTCCAAACTAACTGCTTTACAGACTGCTTGGAAACTCTAATGCCATAAATGCAACAGTTAAGATAGTGTTCAGGAGTGCTCTGGTACTTCAACCTTCATTCAGGATAATGGATCTTGTTCACAACAAGAGCTCTGAGAACTGGAGCACATATATACACAGCTTATACATCACTAGTACACTGAACTGCAATGTTGATGATATTAAGATCTTTTTACAGAGTGCAATAATTTAGCAGCCTTTGAGTTTTTTAAGGGTTTTCAAGAGCTACTGTCAAACAAATCCCAAACATAACAAGACACACTTCTAAGAAACAGAGCAGCAATGAGATATGAAAAACCAAAAATATTGTTGTGATTAAAAAAAATACTAATACAGGTAGTATAAATGCCATTTTCTGAAGCTGTTTTTTATTATCTCATCTCAGTTTTCAAATGCTGACAAAGGTAAAAATACCTGTGGCATGCTGTGCTTCCCATACTTCCAAAACTTGTTTTGAGACAATAGAGGCTTAAGCTTCTCCTCCAGTGACCTATTCTCATTACTGGGCAGCATACAAAGCAATTTCTTTAATGCTAGCAAAGAACAGGTTAGAATTCGAAAGAACTTCGCCTCTCTTTCTTCTTCTGGCACTGTTCTGGAGGGAAAGGAAAAATGAAGATATAAGCCATGTAAGTGCAGAGTTCAATCACCAGTATATTTTCATATACAATTTTAAATCCCATGTTTAAACAGAACAGCACAATCTTCCTCCAAAACCCAACACCCTGTTGAGCTTTTGATTATGGACTGCACTAATATGTTAAGACATAAGGTCTGAGAGAAAAAATATTATTCCTACAAACAGAGAAATAGCATTTTACCTGGCTTCACCATCAATATTCCATCGTCACCATCCATATATTTTCTAACCCACCTCAGATATTCTGTGCATCTTGCAGTAATTCATACTATAACAACATTACCCAAGCACAAATTTTTCCATGAGGAACCTAAACTACTAGAACACATAGGACTCAAAAGGAGCAGATATAACCATCTCATAAAGTATCTTCTACTCCCATTCAGTAGTTCTCTGCTGAACAGACAGACATGAAGTTCATGCAGAACAGTCCCGTACACAAAGGTCACCCATACAGCACACACAAAAGGGACGTGTGGGTTGATCTGCAATTTCCACCGAAGTCAGTTAAGTAGCCTGCTGATTTACAGTGGTTATTGTATACACACAAAAGTCTGAACTGGGAGAAAATTTTACTGCCATTTGAGCTGATGAATCTCAAACATGCTTTATTTCTTATTTTTACATACCAGAAGTAAATTAATACAAGTTAAATTTGGTTTCCTCAAGTAAAAAAATAATGTGTATATATTAAAAAAAAAGTACATACTGAGGGTCACTTAGCGTATCAGGTGTTTCTTTCAAAAGATGATCTTGTAGCACCTGGATCAAAAACAATCAGCTGTCCTTAAATGGGAAAAGGAAAGGAGAATCCTACAGTTCTCACAAAGTTAATAACTGTTATTAATCAGAAAAGTAAGCATAACATTACCATATTATTTTATTCTTTATTATTTTATTATTTTATACACACCGTAAGCTAGGTGTGAAGGACTTCAGGTTTACAAGATCCATTTCATTTTTGCTAGAATCATGAGATAAGACATACACACGAAATTCCGAGCCCAGGAATTTGAGTACAATTGAAGGGAGCTGTCCTTTCACACACACTCCAAACATTCACTCCTAGTTATCCTGCATTCTTTTTTCTATTTCATTGGTATAACTTACAGCAGAAAATTGTGTTTTTATTGATAAACACCATAGCCCTAAAATCCATGCCTGTATACTGCAAATCACATAGATTGATTAGTAGATCTCAACCAACCTTCTGCCCATTCACATCCCACTATAAATAATTTTGAAATTAATCTGGAATACACACATATGGTTCTGTATTTCCTCTGGCTAAGCAATCTCATTTGCACATGATACCAGGCACATGTGTATTTTCTAAACTAGAAAAATTCACAGCTTTGTTACTATTAAGAAGCACATAACTCACATGAATGCATAATTTGCTACTCAAAGTACTGCATTCTGCAAAGTAAACTACTTGTTCCTTTCTTATTAACATCCAGTACAGTTGGCGCTCCACATCCACAGATGTTGTACACCCAGATTGAACTAACCACAGCTTGAAAATATTAAAAAAAAATAAATCAAAAAGCAAACTTTGACTTTGCAATTTTATATAAGAGACACCATTTTAGTATGTCATTGTACATAACAGAACTTCAGCATCCATGAATTTTGGCATCCACGGGGGGTCCTAAACTAAACACTAGCAGATACTGAAAGCCCACTGTAATCCAAAATATGGTTTGTTAAAGCACTAGTGTCTGCTGCATCAGGACTATCAGTTTCGATGATAAAATATTCTAAACTTTCAGTTTTGTAGAATCTGCGAACAATAAAATATGTACATTTGAAACACAGTCCTCCCTCCATATTTGCAGGCTTGACCTCAGCAAACTTGATTATTGTTAAGGTGGCCGTTCAACCCTCATTCTCCCCCTCCCACTCCCCTGCCTTTTACTAAGGCGCGTGTCTTCCTCCCACAGACCTGTGCAAAAGGCAAGCAAACTGCAGGGGACATCCCCGTGTGCGTACAAAGGTGGACACATGCCTTCTCTGGTCATGTCACTGCCCCCTCCCACCCGCTTGCCTATCGCGTGGGTGCCTGGAAGGCAGCACACTTAGGCAAAACACAAGTGAATGCAGGGAAAGGCGTGTGCAAGTATGCCCAGAAAAAATGCAAGTGAAGGGGGGGGAGCCCTGAAAGGGAACGTGAGGGGGAGCACTCATTTGGGCAGCAAGTTGTTATTCACTTTTTTTGACTTTCACAAGGGTTATGTGCCCCAAACCTTCACGAAAGTCAAGAAGTCACTGTAATTACAAATAAAAGAGTAATTAATTGCTTCTAAACACAATATATTTCTGTTCAATAAAATATTTATATTCTCTGAAAAACAGAAAATACCTCCTGCTCAAAATTTTTAATTTAAAAAACTGGAAAACTTACATTCAGAATTTCATCTTTACAAAACACTAAGGCTTCAGGTTGTTTACTTGGTGGAAAGGCTTTTTCAAACGCTACTTTTGCTGCCGATGCTGCAGGAGAGTAAATATCACACTGAGCTATCAGCCAGTGTCCCATAAGACTCTTTAAATGAGGTGCCAAATGTTTCTTAACTTTCAGAATAAGCTGCTCAAAGGCTTCTTGTGTTGCTTCCCGGACTCGGCGGTCATGGTCCTGTCACAGCAATGAAAAGTTAACACTCTTCTTATAACGCAGGAACACAACTAAAACATGTCTCTGTTTCTCTGTCTCAAAAATTAATTGCACCCAACTTTGCCATTTAAAAATTAAGACATAAAAACAATGTGAATCTAAAATATTCTACACTTAATCATGTATATAACTTCATTATAAAGCAGAAGCTAGTCTTATATCAAAGTATTCTTCAGAATAAATGAATCTCAGCCATCCAGAAAGTCAATTTTGCACATTTCTTTTAACTACTGCAGCCAGTCGTGGGGTGAATGTGATCTTGGAGTACAGGAACTATCCATAGTTCCATTGTCATGGACAGATCACTACCTAGTGCGGTTTAGACTTACTGGGACTCAGAACCTCCGCAAGGGTAGGGCATCCATTAAGACGGTCCGCCCCAGGAGGCTTATGGATCCAAATGGATTCCTGATGGCCCTCGGGGAATTTCCTGCTGCTTTGACAGGCGGTCCTGTCGAAATCCTGGCTGATTTCTGGAATACAGAAATGGCCAGGGTGGTAGACACGATCACCCCCAAGCACGCATCCCCTCTCACGTAGTGGAGCCAAACCATCTCTCTGGTTTTCCAAGGAGCTGGTGGTGATGAAACATGGGAAAAGGAGACTAGAGCAACATTGGCGGAAAACTTAGAACGCATCTGACAGAACACAGGCTAGAGCTTATTTGAAAGCCTATTCTGTGGCAATAGAGGCAGCAAAGGCAAAATTCTTTTCTGTCTCTATTGCGTCTGCAGAGAGCCGCCTGGCAGAGCTCTTTCAAGTGGTTAGGGGTTTCTTGTACTCAGACCCACAAGAGGAAAATTGAGACCATTTGACAGCCTGCTGTGAAGAATTTGCCCGGCACTTTACAGATAAAATGATTCAGATCCACTCCAACTTGGATGCCATGATTGATATAGATCCTGTGGATGTAACTCACGCCTCTGCTTGTCCAGTGATAATGGATACTTTGCCATTTGTACAGCCCAAGGATGTGGACAGGATCTTTGGAGATATGAGGGTCACCACATATCTGCTAGACCCTTGCCCTTTCTGGCTTACTAAAAAAGCCAGAGGGGGACTGGCTGAGTGGGTAGAGGGTGTAGTTAATGCCTCCTTGAGACAAGGTGAAGTTCCAACTTGTCTCAAGGAGGCTATTATAAAACCCCTACTAAAAAGGCCATCCCTTGATCCCACCATTTTGGATAATTACTGGCCCATCCCTAATATTCCATTTCTGGGCAAGGTTCTGGAGCGTGTGGTAGCCTCTCAACTCCAGCGGTTTCTGGATGAAATGGATTATCTAGATCCATTTCAATCTGGTTTCAGGCCTGGCTATGGGACCGAGACAGCTTTGGTTGCCTTGATGGATGACCTATGCTGGGAACTAGACAGGAGGAGTGTGTCCCTGTTGGTTCTGCTGGACCTCTCAGCAGCTTTCGGTACCATCAACCATGGTATCCTTCTGAGTCACCTTGTGGGGATGGGACTTGAGGGCACTGTTTTACAGTGGCTCCATTCCTTCCTGGAAGCCCAAACCCAGAAGGTGGTGCTGGGGGACTTCTGTTTGACCTCCTACCCTTTGACCTGTGACGTCTCTCAGTGTTTGGTTTTGTCCCCCATGCTACCTAACATCTACATGAAGCCCCTGGCAGAGGTTGTCCGGAGTTTCGGGGTTTGGTGTCATCAGTATGCGGATGACACCCAACTTTATTACTCCTTTCCACCACAAGCCAAGGAAGGTGTCTTGGTCCTAAACCAGTGCTTGACATCAGTAATGGGCTTGATGAGGGCAAACAAACTGAAACTTAATCCAGACAAGACAGAGGTGCTCCTGGTCAGTAGAAAGGCAGATCAGAGAACAGGGATTCAGCCTGTGTTAGATGGAGTCACACTCCCTCTGAAGACACAGGTTTGCAGCTTGGGAGTGCTCCTGGATTCAACTCCGAGCCTGGAAGCCCAGATCTCAGCAGGAGCCAGGAGTGGATTTGCACAATTAAGGCTTGTGCGCCAGCTGCACCCATTCTTTGAGATGTCAGGCCTGGCCACGGTGACACATGCCTTGGTTACATCCCAGCTGGATTACTGTAACGCGTTCTACGTGGGGCTGCCTTTGGAGAGTGCTTGGAAACTTCAGCTGTCCAAAGAACTGCAGCCAGGTTGTTAACTGGAGTTGGTTACAGGGAGCATACAACACTCCTGCCGCAACAACTCCACTGGCTGCTGATCTGTTTCCAGGCACAATTTGAAGTGCTGGTGATGATCTTTAAAGCCCTACACGCTCAGGCCTAGGTTATCTGAAGAACTGTATCCTCCCTTACAAACTGGCCCGGGCGCTGAGATCTGTGGGAGAGGTCCTTCTCTCGGTCCCACCACCCTCACAGGTGCATTTGGTGGGAACAGGCGAGGGGGCCTTCTCAGTGGCTGCTCCCAGGCTCTGGAACTCCCTGCCCAAAGAGGTTAGACTGGCACCCTCCCTGCCTATCTTCAGGAAACAGCTAAAAACATTCCTCTTCCAGCAGGCATTTTATACGTAATTTGTATCAGTGCTGGTCATTTTAATTGTTATTTAATTGATACCTTAATGCTGTTTTTATATGTATTTTAACATGTTTCAATTATTATTGTAGTTTAATTTTTGTTTTAACTTTGGTACATGATGGTTTTTAATTATGTTTCTTTTAATGGCTGTAAGCCGCTTTGAGTCCCCCCAGGGAGAAAAGCGGGATAAAAATAAAGATCATCATGATCATCATCAAAAAAGATATAATTTGTTCATTTTTTTGTATAATCCAAGAGTTTCAATACTCACAACAGATACTTTACAATAAATTCTAGGCCAATAAGGTAGAACTCCTTTAACAATCTCAGCTTCTCTCTCCTTACACATTGACCCGAATTCCTGCATAGCCTAAAATTAATGACAGGAAAAATTAACAAGATTTTTAAAAGCAAACACACACATGCACATGCTGTCATTGAATTTCTGTGTGCAACATTATAATCAGAGTAATCCACTTCATCTCACTAATCTTCCTGCTGGACAACAATTTTGAATGGCATATTAAAACCACGTAAAAAGAAAATTATCAAATGATAAGAAAGACCCTATCCTTCAGACTCTAGCTGCTTATCAGTCACTTGGTAACTGAAAGACAAAGTGTACAGTCAGTGCATTCTATCCATACTTACCTGAGTGAGTCTGACAGAACTTTAACAGAATTTATTTTGAACCACCAAACACGTAACAGATCAAGCTGCATGCCCTGCTGAAATCACTACCACTTGCAGCCCAATATTAACCTTCTTTTATATAGAAAACCTTACCTATTTCAATGATACATAACCACAAATAATGTTTCAGTCCAATGTTGCTTAAACATTTTTCTATGTATTTAGTAGCAGTAATTTCAAAATACTTAGATGTACACTGACTTTCTCTGGATTGTACCCTAAAGATTATCCACTCATCTTTCCTGATTGTCAGGCATCATGTTCTACTGACCTCATAATCACTCAGGGGCTGATTTTCAGGATGTTTCTTAGGCTGTACAGACTGTCAAAATGTCCTCAAAGTTCAACAACTATGGCATGAAGATAATTTCAACCAAACTGAGTAACAGGCTACAATGTAACATTAGTTGCGTGAAATAATGTAACAAGCAGTTTCCTCAAAGTGTTTCTGGATGTACATGATCTATTTCAGGATATTTCAAGAAGCATGGCACAGTAGATATTCATTTATAACCTATACATGCTACGTTAAGAGCAATATAAGATACCAACCTTTAATTTGGTGATAACATCTCTTTTGGAAAGTTTCCTCAGCACCATTCGAAAATCAGCATCTACTAAGCTGTCTATTTCTTCAGCTCCTTGAATTGCAGGAACATATCCTGGATCACTTGAAGATGTCCCAAAACCAATGAACCCTGGAACAGTTCCTCGTTCTTTGGCAAGAAGTTCTGCTGCTCTACCACTACTAGAGGGCTGTTTTGAAAAAAGAAAGGATTATTTTTAGAGAACAATTTCTAACATTTTTGTATCATTGTCCTTGAAACATCCATCACGTTATACACAAAGACTGCAATCATATGGACTCTGGTAAGGCATCTCAAAACCCATAGGACAGTTTACATTAGTCCATTTGAGGGCACAGAAGTGACTTCAGATGTTCCACTGGACATTTCTATACCACTTGTCTCTCCAACACTGGTAGAGAAAAGCAGGGAGGGGCATGGCAGATATAGGATTTAAAGCTCTTTTGGTTGCCAGCTGTGATCCTGACACTGAGAGGAAATGGACATCAGGCTTGAGACTCGCATACGTAATACACGCACAGGCCCCCAATGCAGATTACCATAATTGATGGCTTATAAGACGCAACAGCATATAAGACACACCCCATTTACATGCCAGCAAATACTATTTGCGGGGGTATAAGATGCACCCCATTCTCAAACAGTATTTTTCAGGAAAAAAAGTGAGTCTTATACACCAGCAAATAGGGTAGTCATTCTCTCAGTGGGGATCCGGAAATGAATCCCCACCAAATCTAGATGTGAGGATACAGAATCCCATTGAATCTGTGTCATGGTAAAGGAGTAGCCCTTTCCTTTCAGTATGTGCTTATGACAAAGTGAGAGGCAAATTTTAGCAAATGTTAGTACAAGCAAGAAACTAAAGATAACCATTATTCTGCACTGATTATCAAACATAATGCCTTGTTCATATATGTGTGTGTGTGTGTGTGTGTGTGTATGTTGCAGCAGTACCATGTAGACAGCACTGTTCCACAGGCGATCAATCCAACACATTTCAGAAAAAAAATCAGCTACCAACAATATTTTTCACCCTGAAATTCTACAGACTTCATAATATCTTGGTGTGCAACATTCCAAGGTCCCAAATACTACAAGCTTTTGAAGGTTTTGAGGCCTGCACTTGGATTCAAACCTTTCTAACAGAAAAAGAAAGGTATGCAGTCCTTTAACCATACAGGTGGGGGAACAGCTTCCTACCCCTACTGGGAAAGAGGTAAAGCAGCTCTTTCCGTCACTCCATAAAGCCAGCTTGCCTGCATCTGCTCTAGTCGCCCATGCTGGCAAGAGAAACTGTTGTTGTTAGCTGTGGTTGCCTTTTCATAGGCTGGGCACAGGCAAACGACAACCTTCATGCTCGCCAAAAGGCTTGACAGAGAAGGGAGAGACGTCAGGTCAGCCAACAACAAAGAAAAACACGAACACCAGTCTGTCTCTGTCTGGCCATTTCCGCACTAGACTGTTACAGTGCTATTATTCCACTTTTAACATCCTATGGAACCCTGGGGTTTGCAGTTCAAGGAGGGCCTTGAGGCTGCTGCCTGGTTGATCTTGGAATGTTGCACATCAAGATAGTATAAAGTCTGTAGAATTTCAGGGTGAAAAATACCGTTATTAGTTGATTTTTTTTCCCTGATGTATGTTGGATTAATCACCTGTGGCACAGTGCTGTCTACATGGTGTGTGTATGTATGTATGTATGTGTGTGTGTGTGTGTATGTGTGTGTGTGTGTGTGTATATATATATATGAACATGGCATTATATTTGATAATTAGTGCAGAATAATGGTTAGTTTCTTGCTGGTACTAACAAGAATTTGCCTCCCGCTTTGTCATAAGCATGTACTGAAAGGAAAGGTCCACTCCTTTACCATGACACAGCTCTAGATTCAGTGGGATTCTGTATCCCCAGATCTAGGTTTGGTAGGGATTTATTCCTTGAGGCCCCTCCCTAAACTGCGAACCCCAGGATTCCATAGGATGTTGAAAGTGGAATAATAGCGCTATAACATTCTAGTGCGGAAACGGCCCCTTCCTCTCTCTCCCTTCCTCTCTCCCTCCCTCTCTCTCTCTCTCTCTCTCACACACACACACACACACACACACACTCTCTCTCTGGCTCGCTCACCCGCACGTTGCCCTTCGTCCGCTGTTTGTTCTTGCCTCCCATGGTAGCGGCGGCAACCTCCTCGGACGCAGCCCCAGCTGGGGCCAGCGGTTCCCAGGCAAGAGGAAAGTGAGGGCGAAGCAGCGCTTCCGGGAGGGACGAAGGAAGCGGAAGCGGAAGCGGCGGCGGCCGCCAGAGTCCGCAGTCTCCGCCCCGCGCGGGAGGAGCGGCCGGAAAGGCGCCTCGGCGGAAGGCGCGAGGGAAATTCCTTCCGTGCGTTCTGGCGCCAGTGTTCTTTCTGCCCTGCTCGTGTTGTTCCTTTATTTCACGCTCCACGCCTTGGGTGTGGAGATTCGTAACAAACACAAAAACTGTATCACACTGTGGAGGTTCAAGATGTTTTATCACATCTGCCAGTTCCAGTTCCTCCAAAGAGCTTCAGGCGGCACTCCTGGTCGTGATTAGCCTCGTTTACCTACATAACAACTTCATATAAGCCTAAACATGTAAAACTTGAAGCAACATGACATTCTTTCCCTCACCCCCGCTTTCTTAAATTCCTGTTACTTTCTCTGTATCGGCTTAAGATTGTAACTTCCTTCACGGCCGGGACGTGTTCTGGGCCACTTCCGCACTGGACTGTTACAGCGCTATGATTCCACTTTCAACATCCGATGGAATCCTGGGGTTTGCAGTTTCGGGAGGGGCCGGCCGGCCCCTCCCGAAACTGCAAACCCCAGGATTCCATCGGATGTTGAAAGTGGAATCATAGCGCTGTAACAGTCCCGTGCGGAAACGGCCCTGTTGTGCCATCCACGAACGCGGATGTCCCTTTGCCTTTCTCTCTAAAGGGAGGTTGGATTAAAAGCTAGCGACTTGCTGAAGATCAACCAGGCAGCAGCTTCACGGCCGAGTGTTTCAAGGATCTGAATCTAAGAAATCAGAGACACCAGGACAGAGTAAGATTCTCGATCAAAAATCTAACCACAGTGCCCGTTTGATTCTGAAGTGGCATAGACAGTTGTTTTGTTTTGGTAAGAACTTCTGAAGGAGTTGTGGCTCATGGATTCATGCCAGTCCACGAGCCATTGGTTGCCAGTCCCCGCTTGGATTTCCAGAAAAGAAAGAAGCAGCAATAGGCAATTTGTGTGTATGTGTATGTGAGTGAGTGAGAGAGAGAGAGAGATCAGCCTCTGGTACTTTGGAGGTAAAATAGCCTGTCTATTCATCATATAGCCTGAGAGGCAGTGTTAGGCAGTGTGGATTAGGATATTTTGGTCCATGGTCTAATTGCCAAGGTTGATTTAAAAAAAAAAAATCAGCCAAGGTTATTTTTCGAAAAAGTCGGTCAATAATAATTTATTCTGAACAAGCTTTACAACTAAGTTTGTTCCAGGGTCCTCAGATAGTTCTGTCCCAAAACCACAGACAATAAATTGGGGCTACCAGGATGACATGATATATATAAGTTTCTGGAAACAAGCAGCCCTGTGTTACCCTACCTAGAACCTGATGGGGAAATTTTTCTGTTTAGAAGAGTGGTGTTCAAGTAGTTCTACAGAATCCTGGATTGCAAGCATATTGGAAATTGCACAGGAGAAGGATCAGTTATATTTTTCTGACAGTTTGCTCACCCTTAATGATCTTTTCCTGCGATACGCTACTGCAAGAGTTTATTGGCCAGTCTTTAGTCTTTACCCTAGGTATATGCATAAGCAGTGATGAAGCTGGAGGCATATTTTAGCCTATTTTACAGTATCTTCTGCAAAGCAGAGCACTCCCAGTAGACCCAATGAACTAGACAACCCATCCAGTTTACTTAGATGGCTGAAAGAATTAAAACCACTAAGCTAGGATGGGTGCTTGTCCTGCAAATTTTTCAGTAGGATTACAGTGAGCCTCATATTTGACACATTTTGGAATTGATATGTTAGGAACAGAGAAGCAGTTAGTGTAAGAAGTAAATACATATCTGAGGTCAGTCAGCTTGCTATAGCTCAAGAGGAAAAAAGAATGATGTGTAAGCAGTAGAACCTGAGAATGGTCATTTTGAATTCCAGGAGCAATAATTTGCTGTGTATGGACCAGAAAACCAGCCTGGGGTTGTAGTTTGAGTGCTGGATTATGACTCTGGAGACCAGCATTTGAATCCCCATTTAGAAATGGAAATCCACCAGGTGACCTTGGACAAGTCACACTTTCTCAGCCTATGAGGAAGGTGAAAGCAACCCCCCTCCCCCCCGAACAAATCTTGCATAGAAAATCCTGTGTTGGGGTTGCCAGAAGTCAGAAATGACTGGAAAGCATACAACAACATGGATCAGAGGAGCAGACAGCATTTCTACAACCCAATCCTATGAAAAATCTAGGCATGCTTAACTGAAAAGAAGAGTTAATCAACAGTAGTTAATAAGATGGATAGAACCTAACTAGTTTTAAATCTTTGTCATTAAAATAAAATGTCGTCTTAAAAGCAGTCTTTGTGTGTATCAAAGATTTATTAAGTAGCCATGAGTAAAATCTTTAGCAATTGTTTATTGATTTAAAAAAGAGAGAAAAAACATTTGACAAACATTTTATTTTTTTCATCTTTGTGGTGACCTATTGTCCTTCAACTCCAAAGTACGACTGAAATATATCACCACACCCACTGTCAAGTAGAAAATGATACAATTGTCCCAAATCCATGTGATTTCCTCTGGCACCATGTGCATCAAATATTTTTTCTTCAAAAGCTCTGAATTTCCTTTGTTTCTCCATTTGACCTTCAGCTCCTTCTAGGCAAGTATCTTCTCTGTGCCGGATTAAAATTCGTTGCCATGATAATCTTCTAAGTCTAGATAGAATGAGAGTATTTTAATGAGAGTATTGCAGATTCAGAAAATGCAACAAGCCAATCCAGCTAAAGTTGCTCCTGACAATATCCTGCTACAAACAGTGAGAAATGTTAGCTGTTACAAATTTCAAATCCCACAGCTTTCAGTGGAATTTAAATTACGTCAGAAATTGTTATCATTAAAGGAGTAAGATTATATAGATCAGACTTATTTCTATCCGATGTTTATCTACATTTAAAAAACTTAATACTGTATACATTTATGTTCACATATATGACATACATTTCTAGAAGCAGTTTTGCTCCTTTATCATCACTTAATATCTTATTATAAAACTCCTAACAATTTACAATTAAAATATCAAATCGTAAAGTGATAAATCACTGGAAAAATATAGCTTCTTAGTAGCTGAAAGTGCACCCCTATATAGTGATTTTTTTAAAAAAAGAACTAGCAACATTAATCTTTTGCAGCATAAAAAGGTGGATGGAAGGGGATGGGAAAAAAAGGTATATGGCAGCATCTCTAAGATTTTTTCTGTAATGAGCTTTCATGAATATAAACCCACTTCTTCAGATGCAGTACTGGCCTCGGGCATAAAGCGTATTTATACAGCTGTGGGAGCAGGATATAATTTAATAGGATCTAGAAAGATGGAAATCATGACCCTTCCTCTTAACAGTGGTCAGTTAATGTTGATGTGTGAAAGCAGTAAATCTGCTTACCAAAAGTCAGTTTTTCAGGATTCAAAACTCCCCCAGAGAAGATTTCTTTTGTTATATGTGCATTATCAAAGGCTCTTGTATTAATAGATGTACAGTCACCAATCCACATTCGCTAGGGTTGGGGGCACAGGACCCCCATGAAAGTGAAAAGAATGTGAATAACTGTAGGCCCTCCCAAACCACATTTAACACATAAAAACACATCATGGATTCCTTTGAGGCATCAAGGTTCCTTCACAAGTGGGTGGCTGGTGGGACTTACTGCCACCTCCACTGCTGCCCCACACCATTTTTACTAGGGACTTACAAGCCTCATTCACAGTTTCTCAGTCTCATGAGACTTGCAGTCCCTATTAAAAATAGCATAGGGAGGCAGCAGAGGTGACAGCAAATAATCCATGAAAAATCAAATCCACAAAAGTGAAACCCGCAAATGTGGAGGGCTGACTGTAGCGTGTCGTGATGCCATTGTCTTTGTTCATACCTCTGCTAATCGATTAGAATTTGTGAATATAATTCAATTTATCAGTTCATCTTTCTAGTCTTCCTTTGTAATTGCCCTTGTTCAAGGTCTGCAGCTTGCAAATCATATTCCGTTGTCCAGGAAGGCTGAAATGTTCTGCAACTTGTATTTGAGTCATTCCATTTCTAATGTTAGATTTGTGTCTGTCCATTGCATAGAAACTGTCCTGTTTGTCCAGTGCTGAGTATAAAGGGGCGTTGCTGGCATAGGATGGCATATACCACATTGGAGGAAGAACAAATAAATGTACCTCTGGTGGTTGTGAGTGATATTATTGGTCCCTGTAATATTGGTCTCAAAGTACATGCAAGGACTGTAGTGTGTTGGGCCTCTGCCACTAGGGCAGATGGCTTTTGGAGTTGTTGCCAGTATCATCACCAACTGTTAACAGTTGTCCAGTGGCACAGAAAAGGTTAATTTGTATTAAGAACTTTGATACTTTTTATATTACCTAAGTACTTCAAGGCTGGGAAAAGATACTAAGGGCCTTTCCACACTACACTGCTATAGTACTATTATTCCATTTTCAACATCCCATGGGTTTTCAGTTTAGGGAGGGGCATTTAGAATTCTCATCCAGAGAGCTCTTTGGCTTCAGTAAACTACGAAGTCCAGAATTCCACAGGATATTGAAAGTGGAATAATAGCACTATAACAGTGTAGTGCAGAAAGGCTCTAAGGTGGAGAATGGACTGGGAGAGTGACATTTTCTCTCTTGCTAACTAGCTTGTACAGTTCTCATAGCTATGCAGGGAGAGATAAGTCATTCCTACATACTTTCATTTTCTTTGTTTATATACCCCTGGAAGTCTATCTTCTATCAGTTTCTCAATGAGGGGGGATGCAAACCAGTCTAGTGGCCCCAGATAGCCAGCATGGGGAACTAGGCTGCCAGTCAGGGAAAGTGTGGGTATCACTAGTTGTTTAGAGACCTAATTCTACCATTGGCTATGAGGGCATATTGGATCCTATCATAAAAAGGGCTGGAATGCTTCTGTCCTGTATACCATCTGCTGCATCACCAATAAAGCTTATGCTATAATAGCAGTGTGTGTCAATATTCAGCACCAAATGGGAAGGCCTGGAACTACACCCAGTTCCAGAACAGAACAGAGCAGTGAGCAGAGTTTGAACCAGGGTTCAGTTGAGAAGCAAAGAAAACCAAAGTGCACAAGTGTGACCCCTCTCTCCCTCCCCTACCCCATAGCTATGAGAACTATGAAAGCAGGTTAGCAGCTGAGGAAGATTCACATTATCAGTCCACTCCCGGCCTTCATATCTTTTCCTGGTGTCAACCTGCCAAGCTAATGCAACAAGTATCAAAATCAGTAATATAAAATAACCCTTTCTATATCACTGGACAGCTGTTAACATTTGCCCATAACACCAACAAACACAACAAAACTCCTCTGGTGGCAGAGGCCAACTCACTATACCTCTTAACAATGGCCAGACTCCTCTGTCAACATTTGGACATACCTTTTTGTTATTTTGAAGTGTAGGAGAAAAGCAGAACTTTTGGATGGCCCTACTGCCTGTTGCTGAAGACTACAGCCATCTACTGTCGAATTACAGTTCCTAAGAATACCTACATTCTCCTTTCCACCATGCCACAAGAAAAACTGCTGCTTCAACAACAGGTTTCTTCTGCCATTAGGATTTTGGGTTGTTAACATCACAGTGAATATCACAGTGATACAGTTAATATCACAGTTAATATCACAGATTCAGACATAAAGGAATCTGTGTATATACTACTATGTATGGTACTATGTATATACTTTTGGTTCAGTAATTCACTCTTCTCACCATATGGTTCAGTGAAACTAGACATCCTCTTGCAGCAATATAAGTTATTATTGGCTTTACTATATCATTGGTACTGTAGAAAAACTGGAGCAACTGACACATCAGAGGGGATGTAAGGAGCAAAGATATTAAAAATTCCAGCACATCATGAAGTCCGTAGCTTGCTTAGAGAAAAAAGTATTTAAGGACAGGGAATATTTTACCCTTACATGTACTAATTTGTGTTATAAATACTGTATGCTTTACCTTACAGAATTATAGAATAAAGTTACTTTGGATATTAACTATAGTGAAATTGGATCCACAAGACCTCAACTCAAATCAGCTGTAAACATCTCAAGAGGATCACTGATCTGCAGAAATAACGCATTACAGTTTTAGGAATTTATTATTACTAATGTTAACAATCAATAGAACCACCTAAATCTTAAATAAAAGATATATGAATACCAACCTTGCCCAGAATTCCTCACACATGCTCTGTGGGCCTTCTACACAAATGATACCTGGTTTCCCAGGCATGCTGAATCCAGAGAGAGAGAGTTCCTTGGACCAGTCAATTATATTCTTTCTTTTTTGTTTGTTATAAATATGATGACTGTAAATCCAGAGTCTAGTGAAAATATCTTCAGACTTTTGAACGTTTGATTTCTGTACAGTAGAAGACAATTGTTCCTTGCTGATGTAAGCAGCAGCATGATCTTTAATCCATTCTCTTGCACTTAAAATGCACACTTCACCAGCACAGTGCTTCTGCAGGTATGTTATGAGATCCGTGTTCAGCTGAACCTGTTGTGACCGGCTTATGAATGGAGATCTATAATGGAAAAAAAGATGATGCAGTTTGAAAGACAGCTGCAATAAAAATCAAATGTATGGTGAAATGCAAAACATACCCTAGATCAGTGGTTTTTAACCTGCAGTCTGGGGACTCCTGGGGATCCAGGGAGCCCTCACAAGGGGTATGGGAAGGCCTGCTGATTCACTCTAACAAGAGCAGCAGCAACAGGGGCATGGCAGCTGGGGGGATTATGGGTGCTGAAACTGCTGTCTTGTTTGCAAATGAGAGAGCACTTTGGGTGTGCACACACATACCTTGCTGCCACATCCCTGATGAAAGGGACATGGTGGCACACGTGTGTGCATGCCCAAACTATGACTGGAGACCAGGGTTTTGTTTTGTTTTTTTAAATAATGTTATTGAAATTCCATCATATAAAACACACACACACACACACACATATATATACTTGTACAATTCATTGAAATATTTCTGATAGTCTTCCTCTCCTCCCTAGATTTCATGTTCTTCAATTTAATCAACATGTTAAAATTAAAATTAAATGTACCACAAAAATATATCCTAATATTTCATGATAGCTCCTACAGTAAATCCGTACTAAATTATATGTCATATTATTCATCTGATCACATCCTTGATAAAAGTTATACATTTCTATCAAGCATTGTTATCTGAAAGTACCCAGCAATTATCCAACACTATTCTCCATTCTTTTTTCACCTCTTCATCAGATTTGCCCTTTAATCTCTGAGATACTATATCTGCATTCCTGTTTTCAATAAAAGTTACCCACCATTTGTCCACTGTAGGTATTTGCTGATTTTTCCATAATCTTGCAAATTCTATACGAGCTGTCGTGACCATATGCAATATTATCCGCCAATATTTCTTTAACACAGTACCATCCAACATATGTGTCATATTTAACAAATACATTTCAGGTGTCTTATCAAATTGCATCTTCAATATTGTACAGATCTTATTATGTATTTCCCCCCAATATTTCTTTGCTCTATCACATGACCACCACATATGAAACATCGTACCGACCTCCTTTTGACATTTCCAACATTGCTCTGTTCCTGTTTTATAAATTTTCATCAATTTTTCAGGTGTCATGTACCATCTATGAAACATTTTATAATAGTTTTCTTTTAAATTCTGGGCCACTGTGAATTTCTGTGTTCTTTTCCAAGTCTGTTTCCAAAACTCTAACTGAATTGAATGTCCTATATTTTGAGCCCATAAAATCATTGTATTCTTTATTGTTTCCTCTTCTCTCTCTTGTTGTATGGAGACCAGGGTTTGACTCCTCACTCAACCATGGAAAGCCACTGGGTTATCTCAGGCAAGTCACATTCTCTCAGCCTCCAAGAAAGGTAAAGGGAATAATTCTTGCCAAGAAAACACCCAAGATAGGTTTACATAACTCAATTTTAAAGGAGAGAGAACGAACTTCTCCTGTTAGCAGCATTTTGGTGTTGAGTGCCTTGAAGTCACTTCTGACTTATGGCAACCCTAAAGTGAACCTATCACAGGGTGTGTGCGTGTGTGTGTGTTTCTTTCTTTCTTTTTTTGCAAGATTTGTTCAGAGGGAGTTGGCCTCTACCTTCTTCTGAGGCTGACAGAATGTGATTTATCCAAGGTCACCCAGCATCCAAATGGGGATTTGAATCCCAGTCTCCCGAAGCCTTTAATAAATAAATAAATTTTTGAAAATTTAAATAAATATTCGTATATTTAAATCTTGAGCTAAGTCTTGGGAGTTCCTGGCAAAAAAATATATTTGCAGAGGGTCCCCAGTTATGAAAAGGTTAAGAACTACTGCTCTAGATTATGCGTATACTCTTTCACTGAAAATAATAGATTAATCCAGACCTAAGTCTTGTTTACAGCACACCAACTGAAATCAGTGGTAAAAGCCATCTACTGTCTATCATCTACAAACCACTCCTGGACAGTAGATGGCTTTTACCACTGATTGGTAATGTCATATTTTCAAATGTAACAAGAAATTGTAGTTTGGAAAAGAAGTTTTATATTTCATGTCCTATCACGGTGGTAGGAAGGTAAGAAGGAAAGCACAAGTCTCAGGCTAGTCACTTTAACTTCTTGTAATAGGAATGAAATATGCATGGCGATATCAATAATACAGCATGGTTTCTGTTTATGTTTTAGTCTGACTACTGTCTTTGTCTTTACCTTAGACAACTGTCTGATAAACTGCTTTTTGTCAGTCCTCACATTTTTGAAAAATGAGCATTATAATAACAAATTGATGTTATTCAGTTCTCCATTTGTAAAATTAGAATTCTGATAATATGCACCCATAGGGTGCCGAGCAAATGAATAACCATTACAAAGCAACCTGCATCATGCATTTCATGGAAATAATAATAACAATTATAGGAAAAACAGTCTCATACAACCTGATAAGTGAAAACCAGTCAATTTGTTATTCTGATTTTGTATTAGTCAGGTGCATATGAGTTCCTGTTCATGTACGTGATAGAATGGAAAGCCCAAATCCCTTTTTCTTTATGAAGAAAATCAAGCAGTGATTGAACCAAACAAACTGCTTGGAATATTCTTTTTATCTAAATTTGCCATTTTGACACCTACAAATGCATAAAGAGACATGAATCCAAAGTAGAGAGGAAGATGACTAAAATAAGCTTCTTCTGAACTGTTGAGCATAAGTGATTGTAACACAATTATTTCTTCTTAAGAAAAAGATTGTTATTTAGAGAAGATGGCAGGATAAATTCAAGCTTTTGTAGTCATACAGAGAGGAAGGCTTTAAGAATATCATATCTACAATAAAAAGTGATTATAAATTAGGATATATTTTTCAGGATATTGAAATATAGTGCTGATTAGTGAAAACAAACTATTAGTGCTGAGTAGTGAAAACTGATTAAAGCTTACACTGATATTCCCCACTCATTTGGATTAAATAAGTACTTCGAAATGCAGATTTAGACTGTACGAAAACAGCACGTTTCTCTGATTCAGAAATATTTATATTCTTGAAATGCCACTGTAGTAATTAGGATGATTATACTCCACAGGGGAGGTTAAATGTGTACATTATGTTATATAGTGCATTAAAACAAAAACTGAGGATCTCAGCTTCTACCCTGCATATCTCCATTTCAAAATGTGCAGTACCTGATAGTGATTTCTGGAAGCACAGCTGGATATTTCAGTGGAAAAGCACAAAACAAAGAAAGGGGAACCTAGAAAGAGATTTTTTAAAAAAGAAATCATTATACTTAAGAGTCTAATTCCAAAAGCCCTCTTCATTTACTTTAGGACAACATTATATTACCTTATTTCCATCAGGAGTTTCTATTTCTAAATTAAGCATAAACTGTATTTTTGAAGATGGCTCTTCCAAAGAACACTTTTCAACATGATCTTTCAGTTCTGCTAAAGCCAGCTGGTCAGTCACCTTAAATTCATCTTCATTAGGAAACATACTGGAAAGCAAATCTAATTCAGAAAGCTGCTGTTCTGCTTCTTCCAAATTGCTCATTTTGAATATATTTATTAAATTCCTGAAAAAGTTAGAGAAAAATAAGGTTAATATTTACAAATTCTTCTGTTTCTAGTTCTCTATAAATGGCTCTATTTGAAGTGACAAACACCTGAATTCTATAAGTTGTTTCAGAATAGCATATTTAATTTCAGTTCATTAAGTGCATGGTTTGAAATAAAATATGTCCATTATCTATTCTATTGGCAACTCAAGCTTATAGATGTTTACTTCGAAATAAAGCCTGCTAGATTTAATAAGATTTTCATCCAAGTAAGTGTGCATACTCTGCAGGATTGCAAATTTACCACCAAGTACCTGCATAAATTTACACACTTTCATTGCTATCCTATGCATGTTTCCTGTATTCCTTGATGATGACTCCCAGATGCATTTCATTTCATCCTTAAAATGCAGTCCATTCCATGAGTATCTATTTGGAAGATCTACGATTTTCACTGGAGCTTATTCCTGGTATGTGAGTGCACACTACATAGATATAGTACTACAATTCCACTTTGTCCACCATGGCTATATCCTATGGCATCCTGGACTTTGTAGCTTGGTGGGGCACACTAGAGATCTCTGGTTGAGAATTTGAAATTCTAAGTACCTTTCCCTAAAAAACAAATCCCAGGATTCCACAACATGGAACCATGGCAGTTAAAATGGAATCATAGTACTACAATAGTGTAGTGTGAAAAGGGCACCAGGATTTCAATCTATTTCCTGATTAACATATCTCATAGACTACAGTTTATTGTTTTAATCAGTTTTTATTTGTTCATCACTTCAGGGGTCCTTATAGGCTGGGAGGCAATACAGAAATACTTTAAATAATATTTGACTATCTTCATTGTCAAGTTAAACATTGTGTTTTCTATTTGATATTGTTTTTATTGTTGCACACTACTTAACATTTCTTGATTAAATAGTCTATCAATATTTGTAAATCATAAAATATTGATAACAAATGATTTTAGGTGTACACTTAAAGATCTGCAGGGAAAAGATTTCTCCCAGTCCTGCAACTGTCAGAGACACACTTGGTGAAGACATGGGACAGCCTTGTCAGTGGCTGTTCCCAAGTTGTGGAACCCCTTGTCTAGGAGGTCAAGTTGGCCCCGACACGGCTGTCTTTCTGCCAGGAGGTAAAAATCTTTTTTATTTAAGGAGACATTTGGAGTTTAGTATATTGTGGCAGGTGGAGCCTTTAACTGCGGGTGCAGGGCGTATTTCTGTTTTTAGAGCTGGTGTTGTAACGGAAATCAAGTCCGGAATCGAGACCCCCAGTTGAGAGAAAGCAGGATTTTATTGAACTGCTAGCAGAGCCTCAGAGGGATCATTCCACAAAGTCTGAGAGCTCCGCCCAAGTGTACAACACTGCCTTTTATACTCAGGCACAAACTTATATGATCATTGTTCCTTATATGATCATTGTTCCAAAACCCCCACATAACATTGCCCATCTAACTCTTTACCGTGTCTTTATCTGATTGGCTGATCAACTCCTACAGCACTTACATGGGTACTGTAGTTTTTGATGGTTTTCAACACACTACCTCAGTGTGGTGGTTTGAGCACTGGACTACGACCCTGGAGAACAGGGTTCAGTCCCCCGACCCCGCTCAGCGATGAAATCTCAGTCAGTCACCTTGGGTGCATCTCACACTCTCAGCCCCAGAAAACTCCGTGATAGATTCCTCTTAGAGTTGCCATAAGTCAGTAACAGATCGCAGACACGCAACAATAACTTCTATTTTATTATTTTAAATGTGTTTTTAAAACTGCTTTTAACTTTTTTTTTTAGTTTGTTTTTTAAATAGAGATCTGGTTTGTGTTTTGATTCTTGTACTAAGAGGTTTTTAGTTGTATTGTGTTTTTAAAAGGTTGCATGCTGCCTTGGATACCATGCTGGGAGAAAAGTGGGGCATAAATTCATTAAACAAATGTTTTAAAAATTAGGTATATATTTGAAAACAATTGCTTTAGTATGGCTGCAAAGCCTTTGTTGCTCATTCTTCTGTACTTCTCTTTGAAAGGTACTGCCATGGTCCACTTCCATCCAAATCAATTGCATTTAGCATTATGTCCCTTTTCTCTGAGAAACAACTACAAGTGCCAAAAAGTTTGTACAGTTAGTGACATAGGTAAAACTGAGAGTGCAGGCTTCGTTTGGATGGGCTTCCATAAATGTGGTGTTAGCTATCAGACATACAAAAAGTGTGGAATTACAATGAAAAATCTGGGAATTGAGCTTCTTTGATTTCTTTTCCCCTGCACAGGGCATAGCTATTGCTGCCCATAGAAAACAGTGGATAAAGCAGGATTTTGGTGAGAACTGCGCGTGGGCGGTAGCATGTTCGCCCAGAAACAAAAGATTGCAGCAAATATAAGATATTTTTTAAAAAATCTGGCTATTGTATTTCATATTAAGAGTGCCTCTTATTTTTTAAAATTTGCAACATTGTTCAGCTAATGCTAACACAATACAGGCCATTATTCTGGTAATGCAGCTTGAAGCATCAGGTAAGACTACCTTCTTACTACAAACTGGCAGTGAAGAGGCAGGTTGGTTTGGATTTCCAGCTAAAATTCCCCATGCAAAAAACTCCACATCCAGGCGCCACAAAGATGGGCCTCAGGTTGTCTGTTCCCTTTGGCAGCTCAAATTCAGCGCCCCGTTGCATGCTTAAGCTTTATTCTGCATCCTGTTCAAAGTGAAAATAGATTACTTTCTCTATTCTAGAATCACGCTGAAAGGCCTTTTAAAATGGCCTTGAAGTAATAAAAAACACACAGCCGCGGGTTTTTTTTTTTTAAATGGGAGGGGTGGACACACGGCTGACCAGTTACAGGTAAGCCAAAAACCCAGGGCTTCTCCATAATTTCTTTCGGGAGTATTTTGCTCCATAGTTTCTTATGGGTGCAGTTCTAAGAGCAAAAGCGGGGTGTCGAAAGAACAGAGAGCCAACGTGGCATAGTGGGTTTGAGCGCTGGACCCCGATTCTGGAGACCAGAGTTCGAATCCCCCCTCGGCCATGGAAAACCACAGGATAATCTTAAGCCAGTCGTGCTCTCTCAGCGGTTGGCACGGGCAAATTCTGAAAATCTCGGCCTAGGAAACCCCGATAGAGCGACAGTCAAGGCACGGCCTATCACATCACAGTCCCATCCCACGCGCCCAACTCCGGGGAGGGCCGCACGCTTCCGTCCCCGCCTCGCGCGCTCCTTAAGGCTTTCCTTCCCGACAGCCAACATACCGGAAGTTCAGGGAAAGCAAAGCGGCCTCTCTGTCGTATGATCTCTGTGCTCCCGGGACCGCCGTAAAACTCCTCTTCGGGCCCCCAGATGTGTCGCAAAGCACTCGCATTCAGGACGTCGCTCCAGGTAAGGACCGATACCGCTTTTCCGCCGCCGCCGCGTGCGGACTCCGCCGGTCCACTCCAGCGGGCGCCTTCGTCTTCGCCGGGGCAGAACGTTGGAATGCTTTTCTATTGGTTGTGGCTGCTGCCAGTAAGGGCAGAATAGGCGGGCGTGAAGGAGGGGGCGGCCAGTTAAAAGAGAGCGGACTCTTTTCTCAGCCGGGAAGGTAAGCCGCGGTCCCGTCGGTCGCGCTGGTTTGGTCTGTGGAACGAGACGTTTGTGAAAATACGTGTTTTCGTCTTGGAGAGATGATGCTGTACAGAAACTGCCAGAGGAACCGTGGGATGGAGCGACGCGTTCCTTTCTCGAGGCGCGGGAGCCTGGGGCTGGGAGTTGTAGCCTAAAAAAAAAAGGAACTTGTCCAAATCCTGTGGCTCTTCCTCCCTCTTGGTTTTCTCGTGGCGAGTACTTGGAGAAAAGGAGGTAGAAGCAATGCCAGTTTTGGACGGAGTGCCTTTTCGGGCCGACAAAACTGCATGCTAGCGTATTAGAGATTGCAAACTTTAATGGCCATTTCCACACTAGACTGTTATAGCGCTATTATTCCACTTTCAACATCCTATGGAATCCTGGGGTTTGCAGTTTAGGGAGAGGCCGGCCGGAAGTGGCCAGTCTCTCTGCTCCTACATGGAAAAAGAAGAATGTTCGAGTACGCCAAAGAGTTTGTGGAACCCAACGCAGACATCAGCGACCACTCGTCTCCTCCTCAAGACATGAGTTTCAGCTTGCATCGGGTTGTCACTCCTTCCTTGAGTAACCAGTTAATCAGCATTGAACATAGGAAGCAGTTGACTGGGTCAGCTTCTTCCTGGTAGGGAGGCAAAAGTTACGGATAATTGTTTCCATTTCTGTAGGCCGTGCGGTGGGTTCAAGTTACAGAAGGTTAGGCATGTAATAAGCCAGCTATCCAGTGCAAGAACAGATCTAACCCACTTCTTGATTCCCAGTCAATAATTTGGCAAACAAAAGGAAAAAGGAGAGAGGATAGCCAAGAAACAAATATAGCAGTGTTAACAGAAATGGTTGTTTCACCTACCTAAGGAAAGGATTCTAACATTTAAAAAAAAAAAACCTTGAGCAAGAGTTTAATGCTTTCATACTGGGAGCTGAGTCAGGAAAAAAACAAGTTATGGACGTCAGTGAATCAAAGTGATTTTTCTTGATTTTAAGGTGCTTTCAACCCTAAGGAGGATGAAAGTTTTGTAGGAATATGAGTAAAGGAGAGCTCTGGAATGTGGAAAAGGCTCTTCCTGGGGTGAAAACGAGTATACAATACAGTTCCAAAAAAGACGCTAGAGATATATAAACAATAACAAAACAAAATAGGATATATTGGGATATAATAGCAAAATAAAATGAAAATGATGTTTACGTCCTTTTGAGTTGTGTGTGTTTGGCTGAGACTGATCTTTTCTGTTATTGGTATAGTATTCCAAAAATATGTTTTAAAAAGTGTTAAAGCAATTTGTTCTTCAGTGTTCCCTACAGAAAAGCAGTTTGTTTATCTTCTTGTGAGTACAGCAATGTATTTGTCAGGGTGCATTCCTTTGCAAAATGGCTCATCGCCTGTTGTTGGTTTTCACTAGAGCAGACCCACTGATTCAGTTGGATTAATCTGTGTCGACTCATTGTTCAGCAATTAATGCAGTAAGTCTACTCTAGTTGGGACTAAGCAACAGGATTTAGGGCATTGAATTGCATACTGGAGAAAGGTGGAAAATATTAAAAATTAAAAACTAAATACATATCTCCTACACTGTATGCTGTCAGACTGCAGTCTATAAGGATCTGGTAGACTAGTGCTTGGCCACAGTTGACATATACAGACTGACACTTGTCTCTTGATTGCCAGCATTGCAGGACTCAGTGCATCTTACTAGAATCTGAAAGTGACTGCAGACGTGCTTGGTAGGTCTTTTTCATTCAAATAACTTCCATAAATGCCCCCCCCCACTCCACCCCCAGGCATTTTGCCATACAACCTTGGGGATGCTAATCCAAAAATAAGTGACCAAATTTCTTGTGAAAACATAATACTGATCATGTGTTTCTTTGGATCTGTACTGAAAATCAAATTAGAATGTAGTTTCTGTATAATACAGGTTAATGTGTCATTTGACTGATGAGTAACAGTAAAAGCAAAATGTATACAAGCATGTAGCAGACAGAAGAATAGCAACATAAGGAAGAGTAAAGCAAGACAGCAGCATTAGTATTTACATTATCACCCAGGTAAAACTAGCTTGTTTCATAATAGCTTCACTTGCACATTATTATTATGTTCTCTGAGTATTAACAAAGAAGCAGAGATTATACTTTAAATGTATAGATCCATGTCCTTCTGTCGTATGTTGTGGTTTAGTTTGGAATTTCCTATCAGACAAGCTTAACATGCTATACTAGAATATAGCTTAAATTGTTTATATTGCCTTCAGGTTCATATTGTTTACATTCTGGAATGTTGACTCCAAAATTAGCATAAATATAAATCATTTCATTTATTTTATTGTATTTATATCCCACTCTTCATCTGCAGAGCTTGGTGTGATACACCTGAAGTTACCTTGCTTTATGCATACAGCAACTCTTTGGTGTAAGTTATAATGATTATACTATAGCTTTGTCCTTGTCCTCCCAGAATGAGGCTTGATTTCTTGGCTGAACTGATAGTTGAACTCAAATCTTTGTAGTCAAAGTCGAATACTGTCCACAGTTAGACTGTATGGGTACTCTTGATGACTCTTCTGTTTGCAGTATGTTCCTAATGTACACCTGGCTGCTAAACAAATAGTTATACTCTGGCCTGGGTAGGTTCTTTGTGGAAACTTCCAGCGAGAGCTATACCTCTATATCAAAAATATATTTCGAAAGAAGGAAAATGTGGCTGTCAAGGTGCATTCCATTCGTACCTGCTATTAACACTTGGTGCATGGTATTTCATTGTGGTCACATCTGTGAACCGTGAAGAAATATGTTGTGGTACCATGATTTAGTGTGCGCTTAAAAGCAGTTTTTCCTAGATTTTGGTGTTTCCTTGGAAGTAAAGAGTGATATTTTTTTCCTTTCTCTCACAGATCATAATTCTTTGATGTGAAATAAAACCCTGGTTCTTTAACATGGGAAAGAAACGAACAAAAGGAAAGAATATACAACAAGAAGACTTCCCAGATGTACTAGGTATGCTTTATAAGTTCAAACAGTGTTAGCAGATATTTATTCCTTTGCAGGATTTTTAATGTCAGTATGAAGGAGACTACCCTATTGCAATTACATTCCTGTGAAGAACAAAATATGTATCAGTAAACACCGTTCTCCCAGTTCATGTAAGGTGTGATCCTATTTAGACTACTGATGTAACTTTCAGTTGGCCAGGATCAAGTTAGGAAGAGGATGACTTTGACTGTTACTTTTAAATTAAGAAAGGAAAAAGAAAAACAAGCGAAGAATGTAATTTTTAAAAGTAGTTATTTTTGTGGGTTCAGAAACAGCTAACTGCAGTTATAGTTACAGTTTTTTTAAAAGTAACTCTAACTTTCTGGTTTCTCAAAAGTAACTAGCAATAATATTTTAGTTATTTCTTTTAAAAGGCCCAAATGATACGATCTGCTGGCCCACAGTACAAAACGTTCTCTACCTGCTTAGTTTAATCGCTGCCTAAAGGGTCACAACAGAGGACGAGGCAGTAGTGCAGCCAGTACTTGAATCATGGGACATTCCTGCTCCATAATTTAATGCAATTATCTATGACAATTAAAATGACTTTTGAAGTTGCAGCATAAAAAAAGAAGTCAGTTTTCAGTGACAGCTGTAGGAAACTTTATCAGCTTGAAGATAACATTCCAGTTTTGGAAAGGTCTTTCCAGCAGTGGACAGGATTTGACACTTGCTCATGAAAATGGGATGTCCACAAATAGCAGATACCATGTGCTGGCAGAGTGATGCATTTAACACGACCCTGACAACACAGTCCTGTATATATTTACTGAGAAGTAAGCCAATTTAGAAGTGAAATGTGAGATTGATGAAAGTTACTTGTAGCCAAAAGACTATAAAATTATTCCCTAAATGAAGAAAACCATTTATATAATTATTGATGAAACATCCGTGTCTGGGTTGGAAGTACAACACAGAGCATTAATGTAGGCTTGGGATGGGTGGAGATGAGAAAGAAGGTGTAATTATATTGGTTTTCATATGCGCATACTTTTTAAAAAAAACAGGCTTTAAACATCAGATCAAGCAAACATTTGCATATTTGCTGTGTATTATAGATGGCAGGGATATCCATAATATGGCCTTCTAGATTATGTAGGACTCCAACACTCATTAGCCCCAGTCAACATTGCCAGTAGATGGGATGATGGGAGCTTAAATCCAACAATATGTAGAGCAACAGAGATTCTTCATTCTTGGAAAACCAGACAAGCTCTTGTGGAACCATTTGTAGGACAGTACTGGCACCTACTTTACTTCTACCTGCAGGTCCTTGGTTACTAATTGTTTATCACAGCTGCCTTACCTTTTTTTGATGTAGGTCAATATATTAAATACACACTGTTCCATTTTGTTCCACAAAAGCCCTACAAGGTAGGTTAGATTGAGAGAGAGGCATTGGCCCAAGGTTTCTCAGGGAGCTTTACAACTGAGCAGATAACTTCTCCCAAGTGATTTCCAGTCCTCTACCACATGGGTTTTAAATAATGTACCTTCACTCATTCTAGCTGTGAATCTTATCTTTTTTTTAAACCTCTTGACAGAACCTGTGTGCAAACACCTTCGTAAAGGCTTGGAGCAAGGCCACCTGAAAAAAGTGTTGCAGAATGTAGACTGGGGCTCCTGCCAGGATTGCCAAATAGCAAACAATGAGACACAAGAGAAATCTGAAGAAGAGGGAGAAGACAGACCATCAATATGGCTATGTCTAAAATGTGGCCACAGGGTATCTTTTTCCCTATAATAGATGTACTGAGATTGGAAAATGTACCACTGATTAAAATAGTACTAATATCTGGAAATGCCACATTTTCAGACTACAACCAAGCATAGGCATGGTGGCTGGGGACTCTGGGATTTGTAATCTAAAAAGTAACTTTTCCAGGCTGTGGTTAATGCTTAGCATTACTTTCATTTAGGAGCAATACACATATTTTAGTGTTAATATCAATTATCCTTTCTGTTAAATGCTTACCTGTACATGTAAGAGTCTTCAGACTGGGTACCATGCCAGATTGTCATTCTTACTGCTGAATAACTAATTTTCCTGCTGTATAAAAATACGTATTGTTTAAATTAACATTACCAGTAACAGAGTTTTGCTCATGAGATATTCTCTCTGGAGGAAGCACATTTGTTCTAATTAGCAGCCTCTTTTAATCACAAATGGTACAGTTGTTAACTGTGGCTTAAATCCTGCTGGTTTGTCTCAATTACAGTAGAGCCATTGAATTAATTGCTGAGTAGTGAGTCAATACATAGGTCAGTCCCGTTGATTCAGTCAGTTAAATCTGGTTGCAATCAGCAGTAGGATTCAGTCCTGTGTGCTTTATACATTGTTAATGTTACAGGGTTGTGGCCGAAATTCCCAAGAAAAGCATGCTTTAAAGCACTATGAAACACCAAGATCAGAACCTCACTGCTTGGTTCTCAATGTGGATAACTGGAGTGTGTGGTGAGTTTCTCAGTTTTATAATATCAGATATAAGTATCTTTACATTTATGCTATAGTATCAGATGGAAAGACATGTGCTGCAACGCTGTTAGAAGGATTATGCAGTCTTTTGTGCAATGTGCCAGAATTGTTTGTGTATACATAGATTATATATGGAATTTGTTCTCAGTGTCCCATATGGGGTTTCTTAACTGGGTACCACAGAAACTATTTTAAAAACCATTAATTATTCTTTGGTAATCCACAGTAGTTTTTTTTTCTGAAAGTTGAGTATGCTCATAATGAAATAATTAGGGAATAAACACCCTGATGTACACATTGGTCTGATTTATTGGCCTATGACTTAAAGGACATTAATTTTCTGTGGGTTGCATTGACTGCTTTGGGGATGGTGTTGCGGATATCTCCAACTGAAGCCCATTCTTGCATATTTGGGACTTCCAAATAAGATGAAGTGCTGATATTGTTCTAATTTACTGGACTTTAAAGTAGGTCAAGTTTAGGGTCCCCTCCCCACAAGACACAATTTAGCAAGGAATACCTACTGTTCATTGTTGTTACTCTGCCAGAAAAGTGAAGCACCAGCCAACAGTTACTGACAGTTTTATCCCCTGAACATCAGACGTACTACCTTGAAAAACTCAAAAGAACCCTTAAGTAGTCCAGCTGTACATCAAAAGGTTGCCTGCTTAGTTATTTATTTATTGCGTTTATATACTGCCTTTCTCCTTGTGTGGGACCCAAGGTGGTTCACAAACAATAAAACAAAATGGGTTAAAAACATAGAATCATAAAGTTGGAAGAGACCACAAGGGCCCTCGGGTCCAACGCCCTGCCATACACCATCAGAGCATTCCCGTCTCCCTACCATATACCATTCCCAACAGATTGACACCCAGCCTCTGTTTAAAAATCTCCAAAGAAGGAGATTCCACTCCAAGGCAGCATGTTGCACTGTTGAACTGGTCTAACCTTCTGGAAGTTCTTCCTAATGTTTAGGTAGAATCTCTTTTCCTGAAGTTTGAAGCCACTGCTCTGTGTCCTAATCTCTGGAGCAGCAGAAAACAGGCTTGCTCCATCATCCATATGACATCCCTTTAAATATTTAAGCATAGCTTTCAAGTTGCTTCTCAGCCTTCTATTCTCCAGCTTCCTAAGTCACTCTTCATAGGGCATGGTTTCCAGGCCTTCTACCATTTTGGTTGCCCTCCTCTGGACACATTCCAGCTTGTCAATATTCTTCCTGAACTGTGATGCCCAGAACTGGACACAGTATTTCAGGTATAGTCTGACCAAAGCAGAATGGAGCAGTACTATCATTTCCCTTGACCTAGACATTATACTCCTATTGATTCAGCCCAGAATCACATTGGCTTTTTTAGTGCCAGATCACACTGCTGACTCATGTTCAGCTTATGGTCTACATAGTAATAAAATTGAAACACAGTTAAAGTATCACAATTTTTAAATCATACATTAGCAATATAAAATCATTAAAAAGTATACAAAAGTTAAAACTAGAGTACCCTCCACTGCCATAAGAAGCCTCCCTGCAAACAAGTAGTTCATAAAGATCATATTAAATTAGTCATAGATTTTTATTTAAAACGTATACCATAGTATCATGACACTTTGGTTTGATATTAATAGCAGTTGATCTATAAGCTTGTGATCTGCCTTGCTTCTCTTCTTTTTGCTGAAACAGGTGCTATTTGTGTGATAATGAGGTCCCGTACAGTAGTTCCACTCAGCTGGGCCAACTTGTGGATTATTTTAGAAAGCAAACTCGTGCAAAGGTTCAAAGTAAAGGTAAGTTCCTAGGATGTGAGCCTTGAATTTACTCAAAATGTGTGTTAGTTATTGATTCCGTTTTGATTATTCAGTGAGTGTACTTAAACCTTTAAATAATTGTATTACTATATTTCTGATTCTAGACATATAATAGTTTCTAATTGGCCACTTCCAAACTAATTTGAAATGCTAGATTTCATCCATAGGCTGCTTACATGGATAAGTCTCCAGGGGTTGGGAAGAGGGAAGTAAAGAGAATCTGGACTCCTACATTGTGTCTACATTATCATTAAGAATGGCTAACCTCATACATGCTGAAAGGACCAGCATGGTGTGGTGGATTAAATGTTAGAGTAGGATTCTGGAAGACTGTGATTCAAATCCTTGCTCAGCCATGGATGTCAAACATGTGACCTGAAGCAGTTCACATTCTCTCATCCTTAGAGGAAGGCACTGACAAACTTCCTCTGAATAAATTTTGCCATGAAGACCCTAGGAGAGGGTTACAGTCAGTCATAGTCAACTTGAAGGCAAATAACAACCACAACAAGCGTGATCTGCACGTGAATTTGTAATTAATATAAATGCATCATTGGACGTCTCAGGAACAGTAGTCTGTCAGACTTGTGGACACTTCAACGTAACTCTTAATCAATTATCATATTTCTTGGCCCAATTCTGGTTATTTTTGATATCATAAAGTTTTCCCAGGAGTCTCTTATCTCCATCCCTGCTCTATGATCCAAATGTTTGAAAAAATGGCAGGTGCCACAATCATCTAATATGTTTTCTCAATACCAGTGCAGTCTCCTTTCTTCTCAGTAGTGGCACTTTTGGTTTCACATTAAAGTTGTTGCTTTTGCAATTGCAGGCATGGAATTTCCATCGTTATTAATGGTTCATGAAAAACAGACAAAAACTTTCAGCTGTGTGTACATTTATCTACCAATAAAGTTCTTTCATGGAAATTTCAAACACAAAGAATCATGCAGCCCTCCAAAAATTGTTGGAATGCAGCTCCTCCCATTCCTTACTATTGGCTGTGCTGGCTAGGACCGATGGGACCTGCGATTCAACATCTGGTGGGCCCCATGATTCCTGCTCATAAGTTATAATAATGTATAATTTATGATACTGGAAATTAAGGTTGAGGTATAGCTACTGGGGGTGGGGCAAACGAGGGTACTGCCTCTTCGATTAAAAATCTGCCCCCCCATGAAATTTTCCTTGAATCTCCAAATTTCTAGCATTGCAGAAAATGAGACAATGAAAATTGTTCATGCTTAGAATGCTGTATAACTTTTCCTGCACCTTTGCTTTGGAAGCCTAAACTCTTTTGAAATGCTCAGATGAGGTTTTCAGTCACTGCAGTAATAGAAATCTGAGGACTGAAAGACAGTTTCTAATTTTGGTGAGCTGTGGCCTCATTTTGACCATTACTAGCTACATCCCTGACACCTAACAAGAGCTTTATAAGAGACCAGTTCCCCCTGCTGCACCTCTGCTTTGCTTATAAGGCAAGCATGGGCAAAGTGCATTTCTTGGCTGCATGTGGTCCTAAGTCTGTGTTTTGCAATCCTGGTCACACACACACACACACACACACACACGGGAAAAACAGACTCCACCAGTGTGCCTTTTAAATAAGTTGCAGCCTCCATCCCCGTCCCAGTACTGTTTAACATAAAATACCAATTTTCACATTCAAGAATAGACCTTCAGCTGCTTATGGTCTCTTCTTTCTCTTTCTTTCTCACTCTCTGTCTCTCACACACACACAAAACCAGGGAAGCAGCCTCTGTAGCCTGCTGGACCAATTGCATTTGCCCACCCCTACTGTAAAGTCTTGCATTTTAAGTCATAGACACAGAAATTGTTGATACCTGTTGTAGATACTTGTGCACTGAACTTTCTAGTTGAGTGAATAATATGCTTGCATGTGTGAAGTCTACCCTTTAGGAGATAAAAGTAGTAGGGCATGTGCAAACAGGCATCTGGTAGTTGGAGTGGCAGATTAGTGTTTTCTATCCACCCATCCTTCACTTTATCTATACCTTGCCTTTTTCTCAACTGAGACTCAAGGCAGCTTACAAAATAGTGAATATTTTAAAAAACACACTGGTGATTGAAATTATACTAAACTATCAACAAAATTGAAAGCGTTAGAAACATTAGTTTAAAACAAAGAATAAAAACAGTACAGCACACTACAAAAAGTCCCTTTTTGTGCAAAGCAATCAGTTTCCAGAAACTGCTGGAATAAACTGCTGGAATAAAAATATTTTCACCTTCTGACAAAAAGACAGGAAAAAAGGAGCCATCCTAGCCAGAGCACCCACAGAGGTACCCCCTTCCTATGTTCTTACTAAACATACCTGTGAATGTGTGGGACTGAGTGAAGTGCCTTCTCCAAAGATTTCAGAAGTTGGATGGGTTTATATGGGAAGATGGAGTATTTCAGATAGGCTGAACTTAAACTGTTTAAGCTTTATAGGTCATAACCAGCACTATGAATTGTGCCTAGGACCAGACTGTTAGGCAGTGGAATTGTTGCAACAAGAACACTCCATGTAGCCAGCCTCAGTTAACAATCTGGCTGAAGTTCTTTGGATTAGTGGAAGTTTCCAAACACTCTTCAACGGCAGCCCCATACAGAGTATCTCACAGTAGTCCAAGCATGATGCAACTGACGTGTATCACTGTGGGCAAGTGAGATATCTCTAGGAACAAGGGCTGTTGACAAATCATGTAGATACACTCCTAGCTACTACCAAAACCTGAGCATTTAGGTTCAGGGCTGAATCTAGGACTCCAGTATTTGGCTTCATAATACCCATTCTGCCCTAAGTAATGTTTATAATTGCTACATCCCATGATTGATTGCCTCTGTGCTTTCATCACAGAGGTTGCTGATGCAGCAACTTGAAAATTATTCAAAGCAAACTATTTCGTTTCAGTATCTAAAGATGAAGAAAACAAACCAGTAGAAAACAAAAAAGTAAAAGATCACAAAAATGAGGAAGAGAAAGAGAAGAAGGAGATTTTGTTCAAAGACAACAAGGTTCATGTAAATGGCAGTGCAGAAGTGGCAGTGAAGGGTCTCAGCAACCTGGGAAACACGTGTTTCTTTAATGCTGTTTTGCAGGTAAGGTAGACCATTGCTAAGATTGTCAGATCTTAATACATCCGTTCTCCTGTTTGTACTGAAGAGTCATTGGAATTGCTGTTACTTGTTAGTTCTGTTTGTGACTGAAGCCATTTCCACACTAGACTGTTACAGCGCTATTATCCCATTTCAACAGCCTATGGAATCCTGGGGTTTGCAGTGGCCCCTCCTGAAACTACAAACCTCAGGATTCCATAGGCTGTTGAAAGTGGGATAATAGCGCTATAGCAGTCCAATACGGAAATGGCCCCAGTTATTGCTTTTAAATCCGTATATAGCCTAGCTTCTAGGCACATCATTAAACATATTTATGCACTTTCTTAGTTTTTGAGGTCATTAATGAAACTCTGGTGTATGTTTTGTATCCTTCAGAGGTTAAAGTACAGCTAGTAGAGATTTCTCTCTTGCAGCCTGATCTCTAACCAAATTCATTATCTGTCCCAATTTGCCAGATTCTGTGTAAATGGACAATTAAGACTTTTCAAGCAACTGTGTGTGATGGAGATGCATTGGGCTTGTGTTTTCCTCTGGATTGGATCAATACAAAAAAAGCCGTGAGACTGGTTGCAAAATGTGATGTTCCGACCTCCACACTCTTTCATGTTGAAGGGTCCTTTTAGAGGAAATTGTGGAGGTGCAGTGGGATTGGGAGGTCTTGAAAATTCAGTGGTATTGTGTTCTTTTCCCTTGCAGAAAACATCTCTGGATGTTAGGTTCTGCTATTAAGATACTTTTGCCAACATTAGAATTTTCTACTACCATTTTAACTTTTTGCTATTTTCTCCTTTGTAAAGCTAATTTGCATTGGAAAATAAATGATTACTCCTCAGGATAACGATAGCATCAAACATTAAGAAATCAAAAAGCTCAGATATCATGATGATGCCTACCTCTGCCTTTCTTGAATCTAAAATCTCCTTTTGAGGCAGACTATATATATTTTTCTGTTTCTGGACCTCTGCTGTTTCTTTGGAGTATAAAGACAGACATATGAGTTGTTTCCTTAAGCAGCAATGCGATAGAACAAAATTTGTATAGTATGATCATCCCTTCAACCTAAAAAGAAACTTCAGAACCGCAACCATAATAGCCATAATAACAAACCCAAGGGATAAAAAACTGAACATTCTTTTTCAGATCATTATTTTAAAATCTTTTCATTTTAGCTTGTAGACAAACTGGATAACACTTAGTTCATTTTTTTCCCCCTACAGAACTTATCACAGACCCCAGTTCTTAGAGAGCTCTTGAAAGAGGTTAAAATGGCTGACTCTACAGTTACAATTGAACCTCCAGAATTTTCACTAACAGTACGTACGCTGCTATTTTTTGTTGTATTAAAATAATTAAGAGGTGGATTTAGGTACTTGAAACATCTTTTCCCTTCAAATTTAAATTGTACTTCTGGACACTCTTTGATAGGCGTCTAGAATTAGGAGGTGCCCAGAACAATATACCATAGCTATGCACTATGACCCTGGAAACTAGGGTTTGATTCCCTGCTGGGGCATGGAAATCCACTGTGTGACCTTGGGTGCATCAAGCACTCTCAGCCCCAGAAAACCCCATGTACCTTAGGGTACAAAAAAAAAGGCTGCTTTTTGGACACAGTCCTCAAAAGTCGACTCACATACAAATAGAAGAAAAAAATTAAAACTAAATCAGAATAAAGCTAGACACAGTGCAGAAATCATTTTAAACATAAGTTAGTTACAGTATAAATAGCTCACACAGTAAATACTAATTCGTCCACACTTATTTTTTTAAATAGCATAGATAAACAACCCAAAATGGATGAGTAATTAAAACACTTGAATATCAGCATAGTGGAGGCTGTATGTGCCTCAGTGGTAAGGAAGGGGATCCCACAAGCTGAACCCAAGCTGCGAGGAAGTGAACCACTAAGAAGGGTTGATTCTGGGCACAATTCAAAGTGCTGCTTGTGAGCTGTAATGCTGTATGCAGCTTCAGTCTAGACTATTACCTGAAAGACTATATTTCCCATTACCAGACTGCCCAGTTTTCAAGATCTGCAGGGAGGTTATCTCTCAGTCCCACCAGCATCACAGACATATTTGGTGAGGACATAATGGAGAACCTTCTCAGTGGCTGCTCCCAGATTGTAGAATTTCTATCATGGGAAGGTAGGGTGGTCCCTGGTCTGCTGTTTTTCCATAGGCAGCCAAAGACCTTTCTATTTACCTGGGCCTTTGGAGATTAACTGTGTGTTAGGATCTTGTAATGGGTGTGTTGTCTTATGTTTTTTATCATTATTGTGTTTTTATATTAACTAAAAGCTTTTAAAAATTGATTTAAATTAATGTTTTTATGTGATTGTTTGCTTAAATGTTCTTGTTTTATTATTATTATCCAGTGTTTTAACTGTATTTTAACTCATTTTCTGAGCCACCTTAAGTCCCATATTGGGAGAAAGGCAGGATATAAATTAAATAAATAAAAGGTCCTGCCATGTCCGTCAACTTGAACTGCAAAGGAGGATCTTAGTGTCTAAACAGTTTTGTTCAGGAGTGTAAATGGTGTCAAGCCAAATAGAAATTTGTAGGCCAAACCCAGCACATGAAATTGGGCATAGGAACTTGCCCTAGAGTTGTGATAAACAAAAGCAGAGCTTTCTGATTTCTCCCTATGGCCACACCAGATGGGAAGTGGAGAACATGTGAACCCAAGATATATTTGTGTGTTAACAATACCAGTTCCTCTTCACTGCTTTTGCTTCCCGGAAAAAGCCCATTCATCCTTAATTTATTGAGGACCTGGTTACAATTAAACAGTTGAAATAATGGTGAAGATTTCCTCTGAATTAAGTTTGCTCTGAATTTAATAGAGCATGGGTTGAGATGGATGAGACCTTCAAAGTTATCCTCAGATTCACTATGGGTTTTTTCAGGTTCTCTGAGGAGAAATATCAACGTAAAAACCTGTAAAAATTCAGGGCAAATCTATGGGTTTCCATATGTGCATCTTGCCACAATCTTCTAACTTCCACCACTTTTCTTGTCTGCCAGCCTCCAAGTTTACAGTCCTTATGTTCCTTTCATTTCCTTGTTTGCAACAGAAATGGAGCAGCAGTGATAACTGGCATGAAAAGGAAGGCTTTCTTTCCCTCCCTCATTTCCAGCTGAATGGCACAGTCTTTTGGGGGTAGCTTGGGTATGAAGGAAGGAAGTAGAGATGAGGGACAGGAGCCTGAACTTCCCTATGAGTATTTGGATTGTAATTTGAACATGAAAGGCTGTTCAGGGATTGTATTTCCTTTTGAGACTCGCATATCTTCTTCACCACCCCTAGTGTTCTTCTCTGAGCCAGGCTGGCAAATTCCTATGGCATCTCTTCCTCAGTTCCCTTCTCTTGCTACAATCCCTGCCTGCCCTAATTCCAAAGCCTTTTGTCATAGCTCTCTGACCCTTATGAGAACCTTTTGGTGAGGGTGAAATGATCTGTGGTATAGAGAGGGAACAAAAAATACCTTCTTGGAGAATGTGCTCTCCTGTGAACGCTACATTAGGTGTGGCTCATTAAGTTTACAAATTAATATGGTGGCTTTGCTTAGGAGAGTGGAGTTGTCTGTGCCCCTGTTCAGCTTATTGACTATCAAAGTTGCTGCTTAAAAATATGTGATGCAGGTACTTTCTTTGTGTGTTGTTCAGGAACTCCTGGTAGTTACACTTGATCAGCCAAGACCCCTTACTTTAGCAATGTGCCAGTTTCTGACAGAAATGCAGGAGACAAAAAGGGGAACTGTGACTCCTAAAGAACTCTTCTCTCAGGTCTGTAAAAAGTGAGTATCTTCTGTCTCCCCTCTAATACTGAAAAACTGTCTTGGGACATGGGTTGTTGCTTTATAGTGAAGTGACCTAATTGCTTAAAACTTACTATATTTCTTTATGAACATGAGTGGGACTAAATAAAAAATTCCACTGAATTTTTAGAACTTTATTCCCTTTCCTTAACCATGTGGCCATCTGTGCTGCCTCAAAACCTACCCTGACCTTTCAGAACTATATTTGTGGGTCCACAGGAGGTGCAGTGGGAAGGTGAAACTAGTCTCCTTTCATTGTCAGTGGATTTCACTTTTCTGCTAGGATAAGTCCACTGCTGGATCTTAACAGGAAGTAAGTGGCATTTTTAAACAGGTAATGCTGTGAATCTCTAAAAGAAACCACCTCCTTGGTCTGTTTCATTACATACCAAAATATTATGGGGACCATGCAATGAAACAAGTGCTTTCAATATTTCCAGAATGGTGTTTACAATTTCCTGGGCAGTAACATAAAAGTGAACAAACCTAGACATGTCAAAGTGATGTGAGAATTGTTTTTCATTGTCAAGCTTCCCCCTCACCCCATGTTTTCAGCTGTTTCTCCACAAACCATATGTTCTAGGAACCAAAAATGATACCTGCTTGAATCTGTGACTGTATAACTTTCTTTTACTTTCTTACTCAGAGCCATACGGTTTAAAGGGTATCAGCAACAGGACAGCCAGGAGCTGCTTCGTTACTTACTAGATGGAATGCGAACAGAAGAAGTCCAGGTAGATATCAGGATTGATGTGGTGGGTGATGGAATTTCATGTCTTCCTTTGGCAGCTACCAGTGCTAAGGAGAGTGAGTTCACTGAATTCATCCTACAGAATCTAATTGTGAGTGCTCATGGAAGTAGTGGGTGAGATTTAGTCTTCAGTCCAATACACCCCTACTGGAGAATAATTAAGTTAATTAGTTAGACTAGTTAACCAATTTAGAATTGGGTTATTATTCCTATTTAATAATCTTAGTAAGCTCTAACATATACAAAACAGACACACACCATCAGAAATACAATAAAGATGTATCTTGGAATTCAGCAAAGAGTATTTCTCATACTGCTTTGAGCTGTCCAACTGTATCATGCAAAGAAACATTATATCATCTTTAATATTTTCAAAAGGCAACCATTCTGCAACAAAATAGCATTAGGTCATCTTTAATGTTTTTAGAAGGCAGTCATTGTCCAACGAAACAAGCTTGTTTTTTTCATGGCTATAAGAATGTAGTCACGGCTAATTTTATTAGCATTGATTTCAGTGGATTATAAGTACAGTCATTCTTTGGGGTTCTGTTATATACACATATCAGAGCTCCTACACAGAAGTCAAATATGTAGAACTAAATTTATATAAACAAGATGCGTCCAATTGATGTCCTTCCAGCCTAGACCTCCATTATAGCAATAAGGAGGGATGTCATCCTCAGTTATTTCCCCTTACTCCCTCATCCTCCCCTGTGCAAATCAGCAAGAGAAGTGGTGCCAGGAGCTTCAGTGCCCCTGTCCCTCTCCCTTTTAATTGTGTCCATGGAAGCCTCTACTGGATTGAAGATAGAGTTCTCTATGTGTCTGGTGGGAATGATCTGCATTTAAAACAATCTGCTCAGGAAAAATGGGTTCCATAGTATATACAGCATATTTTTTGATAGAATCATCTGTGTTTTATGGTTATATTTCTGGTTAATTGTTGTTGTACTGGTTGAACTTCAAAACAAGCCTGATGATTTACATTTACAAAACATTAAAAATTATATTCTCTAGCGGATCTGTGCTGGGATTTTTAAGACACTGAATAACTCTGCAGACAAAGAAAATGAAGACCTAAAGAAGAAAATCAAAGGTAACTGTTGCTATCTGTTGACCATTTCTTGGATTCTCTTAGGGATCCAGAGACTTCATAAAATATGTTTGCATATTTCCTACAAAAACAACACTTGAAGTTCAAGTTGTTCTCTGGAGGGACATATGATGGAGTGCAGGGATAAATTATTCAGTTTACCTTTCCACCCCATGTACACATGGAAGCATCCTTTTGCCGTGCCTAAAGCAGAGTGATAGATTCTGCCCTAGGAATTTGAAAGGAAAAAGAACAGCTAATATTGAAAACGTTTGCAATGTCATTTGAGACTATTTGGCAGCTTCATTTATCAGTTCTTTGCTAGTCAGTAGCTGTAATGTCTTTATTCTGTTCCCTAGGTAAGCTGTGCATCTTCTTTTCTACTCAGTGATTAAGTTCAATTGTAACAGACCAGGTGTGATTTGTTGAATTCTGACTTGCATCTGAATCCATCCCTGCAAATAAAGTGTTGTTTATTACATAACCGTTGACAACAAGACACACCATGGTTTGTTGTTGGATTGTGAACTCTGGTTTGGAAACTCGGATTGAGCAACAGTGGCCATCCAAATATTGCTGGATTTCAGCTTGTATCATTTCTAGGCAATACAGCTAACAGTGAGAGATTGTAAGAGCTGCAGTCGAACAATATCTAGAGTCATAGTAACTTCATCCCGACTATAAAGCATGGCTTTTGCTTTGTCTGAACTGTGGCTTGTTCCTGAGTTGCTGAAGTGACAAAATGGAGAAAAACAGGACGGAAATGGCCATCTACGGTTCAGTATTGTAATAAATCAACTAGATATTTTAAAATGAACAAGTTTTTTGCTTTATTAATATATTGTCTGACATTTCAGAATATGAAAAGAGGAAGATAACACAGACCTTTGTGGATCGTATTTTTGGAGGCGAACTAACAAGTACAATCATGTGTGAGGAGTGCCAAACTGTGAGTGGCTTTGATTTTTATTATAGTCCAAAATAGGCTGCAAATTGTGCAATTCTGCAGGTGCTGCTGAATTTCACTTCCCAGCTTTCTTCACTACTGGCCTGAGGCTGTTAAGACTTGGAGTTCAGTAACACCTAGAGGGCCACTTAATTCCCTCCCTTGTCCATAAAGGTACGTTCAGTAGCTGGTGGAGTGACACAGAGTCTGGCTCTGCTCTTTTGGGTTTTCTTAAATGATCGGCATCCCAGTAACTGTGTGGAAGCAGCAAGGGGCAGTTTTGCAGGTGCCAGTTCTACAGGCACAATCTCAGAGGTCAGAAAAGTTGCGGAATACATAGCCAATAACTGGGATGCCTGGGAAAGTTTCTCGCTTCTGTCTCTCATAGCTGACAGAAACAAAATTATTTGTGATAAAAAAAATCACACAAATGCACCAAGTTTAAGATCACTTAGAAGACTGTCTTCAGCTATTTTATTACAATTGCTTATAGAACCCACAAAGATGCACAATGTATCATCAGTTATCCTTACCCAACTCTTAACCTAATATAGTGTGTCCTGTATGCCATTGTTTGTCCAGGTTTGGATTTTGTTCTAGTTTAGTGGTTTACTTGATACATTGTTCCACAGATTGGTTCCAACTTTAGTACACAGGAAATATTTTTACTTGCCAGCAAGAATATAGTAAAAATGCCTCTGAGAACACATGCAAACCATCTTTCACTTTCCACTCAGCAAGAAACAACTTGGATCTCCTGCAGAATTAAGGAAAATGGATAATAGCCCAGATGGTGTTGTTCTGCATAAGCCTAAATCTCCTGGTAGTGTCTGTCCAGAAATTTACAATGGCTCCCTGGAAAGCTCCACTGAAAATATTACTTTTCAAAATTATTAAGAAAACTAGGCAATCATATTTTCTTCTCTCTCTTTCACTCTCAAAAAAAAGTTCTTTCTTCATTCACCTCACAATCCAACCTTTCTCTATTACCATAGTCAGCCTTTCTTTTCTTTCTGGTTGGAAATGAGGAATAAATAAATGTTGTAGAGGCACTGAGAAAAATAGAAAAGAGATTTGAATGTGCTCTCAGTCTTGTGTTGATTTACAAAGTAAACTTTCTGCTTAAGAAACCTATGTGCAACTGGAATAAAATGACAGCTTCTTGACAGGGAGGTATTTGCAAAGAATTAATTTTCAGTGATTTCTATTTTTATGTTCAGCCAGAAGAACAGAGGCCAATGCAAACCAATCAGTACTGGTGTCTTGCTTAATTATTTTTCTGGGATAAGGTTAATTATTGTATTATTATTGCCTAATTTTAGCTTTAAACTCCCCTGCTGTCCCTAACAGCATTGGAGCTGCCAGCCCTGATGGTTTCACAGTACATCTAGGTTCTGACTCTAAGATACAACATCCTTTAAATTCAGATAGCTCTCCTCATAATAGGCTAAAATATGTATTTATTTCAGGTTTCGTTAGTGCATGAGTCATTCCTTGATCTTTCACTCCCAGTTTTAAATGATCAGGTAAGCTTAAAAGTGTGTTCTTAGTTTTTAGATTGTATACTCTGAGTTGTGTTGTTAAGATTCAGAAAACAGCAGAAATGGAAGAAGAATGTGAAGAAGATAGTATTTGTTACTTTGTTATGAGGAAAGGTATAAAGACAGCTATAATTTCATTGGATGAGATCCAAAGGTTTCTACATACATGAACCTTTCCCCGTCCACCAGAATCTTCGACCTTTCCAGGGACTGAAGAAAGAGGTTCTGAAGTAAAAGTGGGGAATTCACGAAGTCAGGCAAACAAGTCTATTTGTTATTTTTCACATGTTGTGGGTGTCTACTCCCAAGTCCATAACATATGAGGGTCAAAGACTAATGGAAAAAACCAATTATACAGTTGGCCCTCCACATTTGCTAGGCTTAGGGGCCCAAGACCTGGAAAAATTGCAAATATCAAAGTGTGTGTATGTCTGTGGGAAGGGTGCTGAGAGATGGTGGGGAGAATGGGCACCCAGAGTGCAAACCAGGTCAGGGAAAGGAGAGGGAAAGGGTAGGTTGGCATGGTGGCCATATACTTCCTCTCTCTCACCCATCTCCTTCTTTGAGTGTGTGTAGGGGAGTGTCTGGTTTTGTGGTGCTGGGTAGTCAGGCTGTGAGCCATCCTTAGCTGGCCAGGCAGTGACTGGTGGAGTAGGAGTAGAACTTGAGGTGGTTTTTTTAAAGGGCTATACAGCCTGATCAGAGCCACCAAGAGGGAAGGTTCCCCTGGGAAGGAAACACCTTAGGTCAAGGGTGGGTTGAAGAGACTCGCAAATCAAATCCGTGAAAATCAAACCCACAAATGTGGAAGGCTGCCTGTACTTCCACTGTATGTTTAACGTAGTAGATAACTTCACAAAAATATGTTTTTGTGAAATTGTGTGTGAAAAAAGCTTGGTATATTACTTCAGGACTTGAACAAAGCCAAGAAAAGCAAGTCCAAAATCCATTGCCCAGCAAACTGTTGTAAGCAATAACAATTTCAGTTAATTTTTTTCTTCTGATTTTTTTAACGCCAGCTGCAAAAAACTACATTGAACTGTGCTCTAATACTACCATCCATACCTGTTCAAACTGTTCATTTTTTTCTTTTTAAGGGTGCTAAGAAAAAAACAGGTGAGAAAAATGTTAAGAAGTTACAAGAAAATGAGATGGAAGATGAGGAAAACAACATAGGAAATGGCCATTATTTGAAGGATCGAGAGGAGCCTCCTGGTACAAGTAAGCATCTTCAGAAAAAGGCAAAGAAAATGGCCAAAAAACAAGCAAAGGTTAGTAATGAAGTGAGTTAGTAATGTATAAACAAGGGGTGGGCAACAGTCAGAGGCTGGGGCCCGCATTAGCCCTTTGCTGGAGACTTTAAAGGGCTTCATCTCCCTGCTGCATCTCCCACCATACGCCCCCTCCCCCCCCCCCCGAAAACACACTCTAGGGAGCATGGGGCATTTTCAAAGGCTGTTGAAAGTGGTGTGGAAAGCTGAAAGCAAGGAAAAGACAAAACTGAAGAAGAAAAAACTTGAGGAAGGGGTCTGCAGTGCTCCAGAGGCTGTGAAACCAGATTTGTAGTTTCACATGTTGTCCCAGTCCTGGTTTAGAATTGTATGAGCAGTGGTGAGCTTTGGGGCTCATGTTCTCTCTCTCTTCCTCCTCAAGTTGGATGCTGAAAAAAGTCCCAAGTTTGTGACTACAGTTAGCATATACCCTCTCTCCCCTGCAGCCATCTGCACCATCAAAATCACTTCTGTAGAGGGTCTCCTAGTCCTCTGTAGCAGATTTGAGTGCACACAGAGAGAGGGAATTGTCCCTGTTCCCATGCCTCTTTGGATCCTGGACATAGTTTGTGGTGGCATACCAGTGCAGCACTCTTATGTCTTGCTCAGGCTATAGTGTACTCTTAAAGGACTTGATCATGGTTTGTTAACTTGCATTTTAGAGAAACAGTAGTTTCAAAATACTGTAGTTTGTTTCATTAATAAGGATGCTTATTTAATGTCACAGTGTTCTAAGAAACTGTAAGTACTATTCCTGTATATTAGAGACGGAAGGAGATTGTGAGCTCAAGGCTAACCAGGACTTATCCATGTTAACAGTAAACTGTGGGTTTGACTTCGGTGTAGTCATATCGCATGTGTAACATGTAAGAATGTCTCTGTGCCTTATTAATTAATATACTTGGTTTGTATCAACTTTATGTAATCAACTATATGTAATAAGCTACATATGTTGCGTCTGGCACAAATTTATTTAACTTTCCTTAGGACAGCCTTTTTAATGTATGGTGTATTTCACTTGACAGAATCAACGCCGTCAGCAAAAATTTCAAGAAAAAGTGATCCCACTAACAGACAGCTGTGCCACTGAAAAAAATGAAGTTGACCCTAGTTGTATCAATGGAACTGGAACTGTTGAAAGTCACTCTGAGGTGTCTTGCCCAAAGCAAGAGGAAGAGTCCTTGAACTCATGTGAAGAGACTAGTATGGATCAAAGAGACAGTATGAATGGATGTGATGCAACAGTTGAAATTCAGAATGCAGGAAAGCACAATGTAAATTCAGAGAATTCTGAGAAAGTGGCAAACAATGAAGTTACTGTGGATGTTCCCTCAGAAGGCTTAGTTTCTGTTGTAGAGTGTGTCAATAAATTTGACCATTTGTCTCTCAAAGAAGACAGTATTGAGGAAGATGAGGATACTACTAATGGCTTTCACAAGCTGTCCTTGGATGAAGAACCTGATGATGATACAGATAGTTTCAGTGAACTTCATAATTCAGAGACAAAAATGTACGAAGTAGTGAATGAGGACCCAGAAACAGCGTTTTGTACTCTTGCAAACAGGGAACCAATGGATACAGAAGAAAATTCAATCCTTCATTGCTTATATCAGTTCACACATAATGAGAAACTTTGTGAGAACAATAAACTCCTCTGTGATGTATGTACACGCAGGCAACTTTGTGGACCAAAGACTGCTGGAAAAAGTATGCCAAATTGTTCTCTTCTAAAAATAATCTCCCTCCCCTGCTCTTTATCAGGACAACCTAGCATAAATTACTTCACAAAACACTCATTTTGATGAAGTGTGGAAGGAAGTGGGAAGTACCTGTTTAGTTTTTATGAAAGTATGAGATGGTTTTCATGTAGCCTTATCATAAGGAAGTCTAGAACATCATTGTTGCCAGTTTTCAAGTAAGTATGAAATTTAGTTGAAGATGTAACTTAGCTAAAGCTGAATGAGGATGGCAGTTTTGATAATGGTAAATATTTTTTTTTCATGATCTTGTATACCATTTGTTTAGGTAAACAATTAGATGGGAGTAGGAGTCTCAAACTTTAATCCTCCAGGTGTTTAAGACTTCACCTCCCTGAATCCCTGGTCAGTGACCATTGATCGTTGACAGAGGCTTCTGGAGGTTGCAGGATGATGCATCTGGAAGACCAAAGGTGAGAACCACTGGGGTAGGGTATGGCATAATAAACTTTGCTTCCCTATATGACTGAGCTTCCTGCTTCTCAGGTAGTGACAGCTGACCAAAGGTTATATTGTACTGAACTCTGCCTTTAATGGCATTATTGGCCATTTCATCTAGTCATTCCTTCTTACATCCCAGAAGTTAAGATAATAATGATGCTTTGCATGTTATCAAGGAATAGGTAGTGCTCTAGTAGATTTCACAATGAAAAACACATACATTTAAATACTGGATGATAGTCATCAGCAGTTTTGCAATAGCAAGCAAAATCCAAGTGTACGTTTTCATTGTTGAGATACAAGCATCCAATGTTTTATGTGTTGCTCTTGAGGTTCTGTTTGTACATTTCAGACGCTTGGGTACTTGCTGTGGTAGAGATGCATTTGTAGCATTCAGTTATTTTACTTTGGTCTTAGACACAGTAGAGAATGTAATCTCAGAAGCCAGTTCTCAGGCCTATTACATTGCTCTTATGAAAGGAAATAAAGAAAAGCATCATGTATTCAGAGACTGCTTCATAGTTTGTTAATTTGTTCTCAGGTGACAATGTCAGTGTGTCAGAGAAATCCTCCAGTTATCATAAAGTTAGAAAGAAAATAGTGTAAATGATGATGCTTTCAATCTAGCTGAATTAAATTCAGTTTGACTTTTATTGAGTATTGTGGGTAGATGAACCTGTGTCTAGTTCAGAGATAGGCAACACAGTATGTTCCAGATACTCTAGACTACAATTCCTATAATTCCTAGTAAATATACATACTGTCTAAAACACATGGGAGTGGTTGCCCAAAGAATCTGAAGGATGTCTGCCTGCCCTCCACTTTTTGTAGAAATTAGTGAGACTTAATGCTTAATCTGAATGGATTGCTTCTGGTTCTTTCATCAGTTACGTGCAAAGTTAAAAACAGTTTCACAACAGACAGCATTCTTTTTTAAAAAATCTTGTTTTTTTATATGTCACTTGAACATAGCATGAGGTATGGGAAATCTTATGGAATTTATATAAACAATAACAAAAGTCATATTTTTTTCTCTTCTTCAGATACCAAGAAGCATGTATACACTAATGCCAGGAAACGAATGCTTATTTCTCTTGCTCCTCCGATTTTAACTCTTCATTTAAAAAGATTTCAGCAGGTATTGTTAATTTTATTTGTAAAATTTTCTGAAACTCTGTTAACAGGGCAGTTCAAGATATTTTGGACTGTTGTAATATGGAGGGCTGCCTTTGGAAAGTGATCAGGAACCTCAGCTGGCACAAAAAGCTGCATCTGCACTGTTGGCCAGGGTTGGTACAGGAAACACACATCTGCCTTGTTACGACAGCTCCATTGGCTGTCGCTTTGTTTCTGGACACAATTTGGAATGCTGGTTATGAGCTATATAGCTTGGGTCCAGGCTGTTGGATGACCGCATTCTCCCACATAAGCCAGCCTGGGAGTTCGTTATCTCAGTTCTACCATCCTCACAGGGATGTCTCATGACAGTGGAGCAGAGAGCCTTCTTAGCAGCTGTCCCTAGCCTCTAGAACTGCCTACCTAGGGAGGCTGGAACAGTTCTTTCCTTATTGGCCTTTCTTTGATAGGTGATGACATTTTTTTTCCCACAGGCTTTAGGGACCTGGCTGTTTATAAGGAAAAGACTGTCAGTGGACTTTTTTTATTTTTTCCCTTCATGTTTTAAAATTATTAATTCAATAGATAGTTTAACTTAAACTTTTTGTATGTTTCTTCCTGTATATTTTCCTCTGTATCTTGTGTCCCAGGAAAGAGGCAGGGATGATACTATTACTGCTACTACTGTTGTTGCTATTCTAATGCTTGGATTAAAATGGCTGTTTGTACCACCTTTATTCCCTGTCCCAAATACAGAAGAGGACAGGCCTGGCAGTGCTGAAAATTTAATACTTGTGAGGAGCCCCCACTTCAGTTCAGGGGAACAAACTAAGGGGGAAGAGAACAGGATGTATGGAATGGAGTTTTGTCCTCCAAAAGAGGCAAATGGCAAGTGGCCTGCTGTTTCATTCACACCACTTATTATCTGCTCTCTGAGATGATTGTCCCATTTTTGCATAATTGTTGTGCTGGGCCCAACTGGTAGACAGTATTTGTTAACATTTAGAAAAATGTAGCAGATGAAGCTTACTGGTGTATTACAGGTGGCCTTCCATATTTGCAGATTTGACTTTCACAGATTTGATCATTTGAGAGTTTCTCCAATCCCTCCCCCCCTACACACACCTCAGATACTCCTGCTCAGAAGCTCCAGTCATGCCATTCATCCCTTTAAAATCTCACTTCTGATCCCCCTCCTCCTTCACCACCAGCCATGGATGGAAGCTTGGTTTCTCAGCACCCCAAATTCTCTCCTGACATCCCCCCTGACGCCCAAGAAAAGAGATGGCTGAGAGAGAGAAGTATAGGGCCACTATGCCGACCCATCCGCTTTCCCTCTTCTTTCCCTTACCTGGTTTGTACCCTGGATGTCTGTTTCTCCCACTATGTCTCAGCCCCCTTTCCAGAGACAGACACACAAATTTTGATCTTTAGGATTTTTCTACTGTTGTGGGGGTCCTGTGACCCTAACCCCAGCAAATGTGAAGAGTTGACTATAGCTTTATATTTAATTGTAGAAGTCCTAATTCAAGTTTATTCTTAGATTTATTTCCTTTGAGATCAAAAATTAGGGGCCAGTTGTTCTGTCATTATATGCATTTATTTATCTTTTTCTGTGGTTCTCTCCTAGGCTGGATATAATCTCCAAAAAGTGAACAAACACATAAAATTTCCTGAAGTAATAGATTTGGCTCCTTTCTGCTCAGTTAAGTGCAAGGTAGGGAAGAAAGAAGTCCATTTAATTTCTCAACAACCCACTCCTCCCACATCTTAAAAGGACCACTGCATGTGTGAGAAGTATAACCTGTATGCATAAAATCACAATGTGTGTGCATCCAATGAACAAGTGCTTACTGTGTGTTTATGCGCATACAAAAATCATGGATTTGATTGTGGTTCTGTGCCATTTAAGACAACACTGCTTAATATGTCCACTGTCTTCCCTTGTGACCATGACATGGAGTTTAGAATTTGCTTGGAAGCTTGTTTGCTTAACCAGGAAGTAATCTAATACTTCACTGTTCAAATGTTGAAAACTGAAACCAAATGATTCTGAAGCAGGAAGACATGGACCAGGAGGGAAAAACTGTATACAGCAGTTGATGATCTTGATCTTCCTTCATCATGAAGAAGCGCTGGTTCCCAGAACTAGTAGACTTTCGGTTAGCATAACCCTGGGCTGATCCCACTCACCCTCCCCTGAAAATTGTAAGAATTGCTGCATCAGGCACAGCATCCTTGTCTGTGCACCTTGTGTGTACTTATGACCATTCTTTCTTGACTTCCTTTCTAATCTAAGCGTCTCCAATTTTCTCTTCAGTTTGTCCCGTGCTCTTCAGTGGCATAATATCCTTTCACTGGGCTTTGGGACTGTGTTTTAGTCATCAGGGTGATCTCTCTGTATGTGGTCACTGGTTCATCATGATCAATAACTTTCACTACTACTTCATATGCCTTTCGGTGCCAGAACTCTTTCCTTTCTTGCAGTCTTGCATCTCCATGTGCCTTTTTGATATTTCCAGTTAAATGTTTTAGCACTGTCAATCAAACCAGCCCAAAATACCACACTTTTCATCTTTCCTTTCAAGCCAGCCACTCAGTTTTCATTCTTCTTATTCAGCAGTGACAATATACATTTTGTGGAACAGTCACAAAGCTTTGGCTTTCTCTGTAAGTCTCTTCTTCTTGTTGCCCCAGTCTGTCACCAAATCATTTCATTCTCCATTGTGATACAGAAATGGCTCTGCTGTTGTGTCTCCTGAGCAAGAGCAGTTTCTGGGCAACTATTGCCTTGACTATTGCAATATTCTCCTTATCTGGTCTCTCTTCTTGTGTTCTGTACCTCTCTCCAGCAGTATTTTGCTGAAATTATTAATTTCTCTATTTGCTCTGACCATGTGAGAAAATTTATTAAATCTTCCTGTGTTGATGTTCTGCCCTGACTCCTCCCCAGCATCATCTTAAAAAAGAAAAAAAAACCCTCTGTAGCCTTATTCCTCATTGTGACTCCTCCACTCTTTTCGCAGCACACCAACACAGTATAGCCTCTATTCCATAAACCGCAGTATGCATTCTCTCCAGCTAGCTTGCATCCTGACACATACCTTCTTGTCACCTGCATCAAGTTCCCTCTCCCTTTTTCATCTGTTTCCTTGCTTCTTGACATGACTTCACCCTTTTCCCATTACTGTCCGTGTCATTTGAAACTGTCTCCCATAGAAGACTTGTAGGTTGCAAAGTCTATTTATTTCCTTCATGTCCCTCCAGGCATGACCTCCTTATTCTGATTCCTGATTGTAACTAAATAAGTGAAAGTACACATAACTGCAGACACTACAACAATTGCCTATTTTTCAGTTCTTTATCCTTGTTCCCCGCTTTTCGATCTGTTTTCTAGTAAACCCTTTTGGGACAAGGACATACAAATAAGCTACTCCAGCATTCAAATGGAGCCCAGATCCTGAGAAGCTTACAATAGAGATATGATGGAGATAGCTAGGCCCTTTTGCTTATAATTAGTAGGTAGTAACAGCCCACACACATTCAGTCATCGCACAAAGATGTAGGTACAGAATTCTGAGCAAGATAGACTGGTTTTGAATGGCTAAGGTCTACCTGAGAAGACACTGCCTGCTTTTCTCATAAATTGTAGAGTAACATACAGGTCAGTGCTGATCTGGTTGTTGAGATGTAGGTTGGAGGCTCTATGAAATTGTTTTGAGCTCCTTTAATGAAAAAGTGTAAATGAGATTTAATTTTTTGCTAGCTCCCCAGCAGTGCCCCAGTGTGACTTTAGAGGCCAATGATCTAATGACACAGGGATTGGTAATGTAGACTAGTTTTCCTTCACCGTCATGCTGGTGGAAAAGTTTGGGTTTGTTGGGCTATGATGGAGAATCTGTTTCCATGTTCCACTTTGGTTTTTCCCCAAATACTGGGCGCTACGATAGGGTGAAGATGCTGATGGGTTGTCATCCTCTTTCTGCGCTTCCTTGGAGCTTGTGACTACTTTCTTGGGTTCTGGGAACAGCAGGAACAAACACCTTGCCATCCTTCCTACCCTTTCAAGAACTTCATTTTGCATGAGAGGTGCATTAGCATCATTAGAATTTGGTGTACAAGAAAGAACCAGGACTGAATCTGACATCTTGGAAGTGTCTTCCTTCTTTGCAGTTTAGATCCATGTACTGGAAGCTGTCATTATCCTAAGCAGTTTGGGGCTGGACTTGGTCTCCAGGCTCCTTCCTCATTAATTGAAGCTCTGAGCTGTAAAGTGCAAACTTTGACTGGTTGGTAGTTTATTTGTTACGCAACAGCCATAAAAGTGTGGCTCTCCAGATACTGCTGGACTGCAGCTGTCATCATTGCTAACTAGCATTGTCAAAAGGAAGCAATGTTTGGAGCTGTAATTCAAAATCTGGAGAGCTACTTTGCCCACTCCTGCTATAAGGAGAAAAAGCACTGCTGTTTTCCATCTGTGTGTCACCTACAGGTTTTTTGTGGTACATGTGAAAGCTCGGCTTCTGCTCTTCTCAGAAGCTTGCTCTGAATTCTCTTGAATTTTATCTTAACACTCTATTCATACCTTCCTTTTGGCACCTACTTCATTTCCACTACATTGTCTTTCTCTGTATGTATTGTACTCTTCAAGACTCTCTAATAAAACATTTCCACATTGCTTTTTTCTTTCCATTGTCCTAAACACTAGAGGAGGAATGAAACCAGTTATAATGGCATCTTTGGAGAACTCCATTTCCTAATGTTAGGAAATTCAGTGTCTTAGTTTATGGCTTAAAATGTGGCATGTTGAAGTCGTTTTGATGTATTTTGTTTGCAACAGACATTTTCAACAGACATTTGAACGAAGAACTAGAGGTCCTACTGTCTTTAAACTCTCCTTCTACTAGGAAGTACATTGCCACTTTCTTAGCAGGAAGGATGTCTGAATCAAGTCACAGTAGAAAATGATACTGTATGCAGGTGTAGAGGAACTTTAAAATATTTTTTGCTAATATGAAATCAAGCTGCTAGAAATATTCTTGGGATTTGCTGTGTTTTCACAGAATGTTGCAGAAGGAAGTTCAAGGGTCCTATATTCCCTATATGGAATTGTTGAACATAGTGGCACTATGAGATCTGGTCACTACACTGCATATGTGAAGACAAGAACTACTACAAACCACCTTTCTGATCTTGTTCTCCATGGCAGGATTCAACAAAGTAAGAACTTATCCTGAAAGACCAATGTAAAATTGATTTGCTAATGACCAGAATATAATAATACAGCAAAATCACTTGCTTTTCCCTGTTTAGCAGATGCAGAGACTGAATCAGCCAAAGGACGATGGTTTCATATAAGTGACACCCATGTGCAAGCAGTGCCTATATCCAAAGTGCTGAATGCACAAGCCTATCTCCTATTCTATGAACGACTACTGTAAATTACCTAAGGAATCTTGCTGTACAGATTGACATGAACAGAAGGTGGATTTTAAAAACTATGCTGTTGACTATTCTGCCTACTTTTAATTTGCATTTATGAACCAAATTTACTCTTTTTGGTTTTAAAATAAAAAGAATACATGCTTAAAATTAACTCCCTTATCACTTTATGTAGTACAGAACTGTCATTCAGAATGTTTCCTTCTTTTATATAGCCTTCAAACTTTGTGTGCGTGTATACTTGTGTGTAAGTGGAGTCAAGGGCACTTTTTTGTATAAGTTCTGTATAAGTTGTATAAGTTTTGTATAAGTTGTATAAGACTTATACACTTCATGTATAAGTCAAGGGCAAATTTTGGGGGCAAAACTACAGATTGATACAACCAGTGGGTAAGTCATGTGTCATCCCAGAGGAGAAGGTGCCAGCCAGCCACGCCTGGGTACCTCAGCATTCAAAAAGGCCTTTCACCACTCTAGTCAGAGAAGGAGATGGGTCTTACTTAAAAAGAAAAGGAACCATCCTGTTTGAAGTGCAGTGACAAAAGGTGAGAGCTTAGTCCATCTTAGAGGAACCTAAAAGCAGCAGTGACGGCCCCCCCCCCCGCTCTCTCATCACTGCTATAAGGAGCATCAAAGAGCTGCCTCTGCCACTTTCCCACCAGGAATTCAAAAAGACCAAAAGCACTGCCAAGCAGATGAAGTAGAGGGAGTCAGTGCTTCTTTTAGGTTTTCCCAGGCTGGACTAAGATCTCACCTTTTGCCACTCAGAAAATGGGATGGTTCCCTTCTTGATAAGAGTCAAGGTACAGTACTTACATTGACCTGTGGATAAGCTGACTCAGGGTTTTTTTGACTAAAATTTCTAGACTTATACATTACTATTTACAGTAAATAGAAAACATGAGAGCCATAGTAGTATAATGGTTTGAGTGTTGGATTCAGACTCCAGGAGACATGGGTTTCAGGCAGATTGTACTCTCTCTCTTAGAGGAAGGCAACAGCAAACCTCTGAATAAATCTTGCCAAGAAAACCTTAAGTCAGAATGGACTAGAAGGCATGTGACAAGAAATCCAGTATTAAAGGCTTAGACTACCTTAGAGAGCCCCACCATGTGAACGTCACAAGTGTTTTTATAAATTGTGCCAATTTCTGGTTTAAAATCACAAGAAACTGTTTTCAGTTCCTACAAGGCAGGGATTAGAAGGCTCCATTCCTCCACACACACACACACACACACACACAGCACACAAGGTTCCACCCCATCTGAATCAAGTTTTTTCACACTGAAGCTCCCTGCTCTTAAATTTAAAATAAGCCTCACTAACTTAATTCTCTCATTCACTTGCCAGCAAAACCGTCTGGCAACACAGACAGCAATGAGCAAATTATCTTCAAACTGCATTTCTTTTTTAATCAGTGGTACAACAGAGCAAATTCTCTCTCTCTCTCTTTCTCCAACATCTTCAGTCAAAGGAGAAAACAATGCTGAGGGTTTCCTGAATCCCCATTTCCACTCCTCCAGAGCCAGGTAACTATGGAAATCACCTATGTTCCAGCATAGGTGCTTTCTCCAGTTATGTTTCCACTTCTTGGGTTGGACTGGATGGCCCCTGTGGTCTCTTCCAACTCTACAGTTCTATGATTCTATGATTCTACAAACTGAAGCCAGTCATTAACGAACAAGAAATCTCTGCCACTGACAGCTGAGGAAGGAGTGCTTGCTCGGACAAGCAGTAGGCCTCTTCAAGTGTTATGCTAGGAATTAGTAATGCAGAAGCACAGATGTTGGAACAAATTAAGATGTTCTGTTTTTCCTATTTTTATGGGAGTATTCAACACACATTCTTTTGGTGATCAAGCGGCCAAATGAAGTATGCCTGTTAGTGTAACCAGAATAAAGAATGCTAACTGCTAATTTAACAGCAGAGCTTAAATTACTTAGAATAATTCTGTTCTAGATTTCACCACCATCCCTTATCTTGCTAATATAGACCATTTGAGATTAAAGCAGAGGAAGGGATCTTAAAAAACAAATACCGAGGAACTAGAACGGTATCATACACTTTCCAAGTTCAACAACCTTTGTTTCCAAAAGGATCCTTTGAAACTACAATGGCAATTCCCCCTTGTCCAGCTCAAAGGGGTTGCTAAAGAGAGCAAACATCACCTGCCAAAGGCATGACATACCCATCAAAGCTCTTAAATTTCCATGTCCAGTATGAACAATGGAAATGGATATTAAGCTAACTCAGAATTGTAAATTTATATATTCTGTTAACTTCAAATGGGTTTTATATAGAAATTAAAATCATTGTCTATCTAATACTTTGAAACCCTTTAACTAGCTAGATCTAATAGAACAAATGGAAATAAGTTTTATTGAAACTGCTTTATTGAAATGATACAAGACAAGCATCTAATAGAGATTAGTCTCATAATTTAAAGGTAAGTAACACACATGACAAGGTACAGAGCTCCCAGAAGAAGTACGCTGAATTGTTTTAATCACTTTGGTCACCATCCAAATCCTTCTTTCCTGTTGGCGGTTTAGGGCCACCAGCTGGTTTTGCCATGATGATCTACAAAAAGCAATTAGATTTGTTACCTCCAATTTATGTAACAAGCAGTTAATCTGAATATATGCATAACAAAATTGGATTTTATTTATTCTGTGATATATACCTTTATCATTCCTTGTACTTTTTATCAAGTTAGTGCTAGAAACACCTAAAGCAATTTATGCTCTATCTTTTATGTCACAGTACTGTTACATTTTTGGTTTTATAAAACAAGACAGCTATTACAAAACAGAAAAAGAATACTGTTGCTTTTGAACAGGCAAAACAATTCCCTGTTATGTATGCATATGCTAAGACACTGAAAGCAAAGTATATTTCAGGACATAATACATCCTAAGGAATGTATTGTGTCCTACATCTAAAGTTCTTTTGCCTTTTTTTTAACATGCAGTGTGAAACAGTCTCATTCAGTATACATTCTCATTCAATTCACAAATATTTCAAGAGTCAGTTTTCATGGTCAATGTTGATCTACATCCAATACTCCTTTAAGTGTCCCAAAGATATTTTCAGATCATTGTAAAGGGGAATAAGAACAGTACTTCTCTGCAGCAATTTCTGTTGCAGCAACTTCCAAAATGCAGTAACTGTTTCATACACATTGCTGCCCACAGATGCATTAACATAAATGTCCTCAGATATACTTTGGCTATATTGGATGTTAATAACCAACAGTCAACCAGGCTAAAAAGGTAAAAAGGGTTAGTTAACACAGTATTGCTGTGGTACTGTAAGTGGGGTCATGCATATTAAGCTCATAAATAATGTTTTAACCTTTAGGAAGATCTAATATCATACATTTCACTCTGTCTCAAGCAGATTGTTAGATGGTGATACAGCCAAAACGTGATTCTTTGGAAGCAAAAACTCATCAAATTCAGGCAGGGTATAAAGTACCCAATGCAGAGTCTCTGTTCTTGTCAACAGAAGACATGATATCAAATCTTACTGCATACTACTGTTCAAGGGGCTTCTTGCCAGTCGTCCTTGTCCCAGTTTTCTGCTGCTTTAGGGGCTTTTGGACCACCTGCTGCTTTTGCCATAATAATCTACAGAAATTGCATATTCAAATACAGATTTCCACAATTCATCTTTAAATGAGTTCCTATACATCAACGTAATGTTTTTTTTTATACAGCTGATAACAGAATACACTAAGGTTGCTACCAATAGTGTCTAGCAAGGTTCTACACTGAAGATGAAGGACAGGTAGCCCTCCAAATGGCAGAAGTGAGCTCTCATTATTTTTCATCACTAGATAGAGCTGACACCTGGAGGACCACATGTTCCCCCCCATCCCTGCTCTATGGAATACATTAACCATAAAGCAGAACCTCAACCACTAACTGAATTCTGAAATGCATGCATGACTATTAACAATAGGCTCCTGGCTCAAGTGATATACTGATAATGGTATGAAAAAGAGCCTATTATGTCCACTTACCTGATCAACTCTTAATACAGTCACCGCAGCATTTGTTGCCAGCTTGATTGCCCAGTATTTCCCAAGATATGTGTCTAATACACCAGCTTCCAACATATCTTTCACAGCTGCAGCCTCAGCCTGTGGAAAACATGGGCACAAATATTTTGGCTAGAATGTTAAAATCCTCGCCTGAATTACAGGCATGATTTATTTTTAAAAAACTCAGAAATAGTATCGTGGTTAATAATGTTCACCAAGTATTTTATTTCTGCGTCTTTCTTGAAACATCCAATGCTGAGTTTCTATTCAAAAAGTTGCCAAGAGTTCCTGCTATCCAAACCAAAGTCTCTTCCCTTGCCCCCCCCCCCCTTTCTGAAGAGAGCTGATTCCCAAGTTACAACTACGGGATATCATACAAGCCTTACCTCAATATCAAAGCCAACATTTTTGTTGCCTTCTTGATGTACTGCATAGAGCTTAGAAATAAGTTCACTCCCCTTCACTCCAGAATTCTCTGCCAGGGCTCGGGGAATGGCTTCAAATGCCTCAGCAAATTTCTTGATAGCATATTGATCAAGACCTGGACATGTCTAAAGGCAAATATAAATGGTCACTGTTAAGTTACAAAGCATTAGCAATGTATCACTCTTCTGTGCTGTAGCCCTCTCAAATCAATGGCGACTAGTTGGGACAGCAATGTCTCACTTCTCATATCAGAGGCAGTACTGCTCTGTAAGTAACTTTCTAGAATGTATGAAATGGAGGGTGCAGCCAAACTTACTCCTGCGTGCAATTCTTTCAGCCACTTTGTGAAAGCAACACTGGACTAAATGAAATCTTTAATATGATCCAACCTGATTCCCCTCTTCTGGAGGGAGTTCCACAATCAAGGTGTGATAGAACAGCACACAACTTATGTACGACCAAGCTACCATCATTTGAAAGTGAAACACAGAATGTGTTCTCTCAACTGTTTTACAGTCTTAAATTACAAGCAGGCTTGTATGGAAGGAAGCCATTTTTTTTTTACATATTCTGACCTCAAGCCATTTAGATTTGAATATGACCAGGAAACAAACTAGAAATCATTGCATTAGATGCAGTGCCAGTTAATGTAAAATGCAAAATCTCTAAAATACTTAACAAACCACAGCCTGGCCAGTGCATTTTGTAGTTGCAGCAGTTTTTGAACACTTTCTAAGAGCAGCCCCTAACGGAGCAGATTACAGTAGTCTAATCAAAAGGTAATTAAAGCAATCATCACTGTTGCCAGGTATACTGCCTTCTAGGAAGGCACGGAATTTGTGCCAAAGCTGAACACAGTACTGCTGGGCACCGCAAGCCCTCTCTCACGTCAGGAGTTTCAAGAATATCCTCAAGCTTTGAACTTTCAGAAGGAGGGAGCTCTAACCCCAATCCTAGCATAAACTTTACATTTAACAAGGCAAATAAGTCTCTAGCTTACTTCTCCATATGAGGTGATCTGCTTTGCCAATTCAATTTCTGTTGCACCACCACCTGGAACAAGTCGCTTATCCTACAAAAGAGTGCAGAATGTCACTTTTTCAAAGGCTGACTACAAGTGTTAATTCAAGCATGAAATGGCTACTTCTTATAAACTGAGTTTGCATCTCGTATACAAACATACACATTAAATGAATACTCACAAATATGTATTATATATGTACACTGTAAACTATACTGTACATATGTATGTGTATTTATTACACTGTGGTTGTATTAATTTAAATTTATATTCCCTCACACAGGATATACAAGTGTCCTATCATTTCTGCTTCAGTATAATAGAGTTGTAATGGGAGCCAGTGCAGCGTTGAGGCCTGTGTTTGGGCTTCGAGAGACGGTTCAAATCCCTGATCAAACATGGAAACCCACCAGGTGACCTTGGGTAAGTTATTCCCTTAACCTTAAAAGCAGGCACTGGCAAATCTCTTTTGAAAAAACTCTGCCAAGGAAACCCTACAATAGGATTACTGCAAGGCAGAGTCAACAGGTTTGCATTTAATGAAGTATTTAATAAAATAATTCCTCAGAAACATGCTACCTATTCACAGGGCTTTACTTACCCGAGTGAGTACTTTGAAAGTGTTGACGCCATCATCAACTGCTCTTTCTACATCATCCATGAGATTCTCCGTTGAGCCACGAATTACTATTGTGGAAATAGCACCATCTTCTCTGTCTATGAAGTAGGGGGGAAAAAAATAAAGATTTAACTCGTGAAACACAATTAGGTGCTTATCTTGTATATGCAATGTAACAAAGGCAACAAAATCTAATTTTCCAAAATAATAGCAAGGCATACCATGTTCAAACACAACTACTTGTGTTTCCCCAACTTCTGATAAATGCACACTGTCACAGTGACCCAATTCTTCTAGATTTGGTGGTGTCTAGAAAGAAGAAAATGTATTAAACTGACAACAAGAAATGAATCTCCATTAAAATAATCTCTGTTGTTGTTGTTTACATACCAGTCTGGGAAGGGCTGTAGCACCAACTGTTTTACACAGTCTCCTGAGATCCCACTTAGAGTTCAGCCTTTAAGAAAATACATAAGTAGTGTTTAGGGTGGAAATCCTATCCACAATCTAGAAATTCTTGTCAGTACAATTAAATAATTTTTAAGAATGTTCACTAACACACCTGAGTCTATCTTAAAGTTATAAAGAAAATATCACAGAATCTAAAATACTGGCATCCATCCTCCCCACGCATATAGTGACAGTAAACACTAATGTGGTAAGCAATCCAGAACACCTACTCCTACCTAAGAACAGAAACAGCACATTTCTGTATCAGAGCAAAGGTGCCTCAATATACTACAGAACAATCCTCCCTCACATTCACAGGTTTGACCTTTGCAAATCTGATTATTTGAGAGGTGCAAGTGCCTCCCCCACCCTATTCTCCTCCTCCCATTCCCTTGCATTTTGCCAGGCATGAAGAAAGAAGGCAAGCGCACCCAAGCAAAGGGCAAAGCAATGAGGGGGGGAGCACACAGGCATCTTCCTTCTCCACTCCAGAGTTCCCTGCTCCCATTCTCTTGCCAATGGCCCCAGTGCGCATGCTGAAGCAAAGGGCAAGAGAAGGGGATGAAAGCATATGTATACCTTCCTTCTCCCCTTTTCCCATTCCCTTTCCTTTGGCCCCAGTGCAGAGAACACACACCACGGCAAAAGGCAAGGGAGGTGGATCATGAGGGCAGTTATTCGCAGTTTTTCCACTCTTGCGAGTTCTGAATCCCGAACCCTCACAAATATAGAGGGGCCACTATAGTATACTACTACAGCGCATACACAAATGTACCCCAACCTGATGTTTCCCCGACTGAATGCATCAAAACTGCTGAAAATCTAAACTATATGAGTTACTTGTATGTCGGAATAAGCTGATAATACCCCACCCACCAGTGGAAAGTAACTAACCACACTCTTAAAATTATGAGCAAACCTTGCAACAACAGTAGTTTGCCATGATTTTCAACATGAAAATGAACTACTACTACATGATGTCCATGATAATGTCAGCATCACTTATCACTAGCATCAAATGATTATGTAGACTATAATCATCTAGAGGCTGGCCCTACTAACATATACTTCAAGGCTAGCAGGACATTTAGACATTTTTCATTGTTTAATCCTCACCTGATCACCATAAGTTTGTACTTGTTAGCATAATGAAGGGCCATATCCGCCACTTTTCCACCTGTAACTACAACATTTGCACCAGCATCAGCAATGGCCTTCACTTGTAACTCCATTAAATTCTCCTCTCCTCTGCTAAAACTGGTCAGCTCCTCAGCATTCTTGATTAGTACAGTTCCCTGTAGGCAGAAAACATTTTCCCAATCACTCACAAAAGATATATGCCAAACTAGTATTAACTATGCTGTTCTTAGACGCAAGTCATAATACATTTTGCTTAATATATACCACCTGAAAACTAAAAGAACAGGAAATTCCAAAAGTATCAAATGAAAATTGATAATTGTATTGTATCTTGACTCTTGACAGCTTGATATATATGTTCGGTATTACAATAATTAAAAAAAAGTTCAACTGTATTTATCTAAACTGGGGGGGGCAGAAGCTAAGCTCCTTCTGAGTGCGCTTTGCTCTACTTCCTTCCTGCCCTGTCTCTCCTCTGGAAAACAAGGAACATTCTGTAGGGAAAGAAAACAGCCAGAGACCCTCCATAAGCCAGAGTGAGGATCCTGGCAGGCTTTATTTTTCCTTCTTCATTTTAGAGCTTTGAATATGTAAGAACCCAAATATTGTGTCCTAAATCAGAGTATTATCTAACTAGTAGTCCATGGACTTGTGCCAGTCAATACATTTTCAGGAAAAAAAGGAACAGCTGTCATCAATGGGCACAAATACAGTCCCAGACTCACACTTGGGGGAAAAAATCCCTGTCGCTCTGACCCATTCTATACAGGCACAAGGCTTCAGTGTAAGCCACCTATAAGTTTGCTAGAAAACTATCTTAGGCTAGAAGTGCAGAACCTAATTTTAATCAAGCCAATCATGTGCAGAAATTCAAAGTATATGGTAGAAGCCTAATATTTATGACTGTCTGTAAAAACCTCAACTGAGATATAACCAAGTCAAAATTTGTAGTCACTAACCTGTGTACCTCAAATATATAGAACAATAGGAAGACAGTAGGACAGACAGGAAGAGGTATCTCATGTTGCACTTTATATTTCAGGCAAACAATCAGGCTAAAATCATGTATACAGACACAGCACAAATTTTCACAGTCACCAAATGGTTATCTGCATATGCCCCAATTTACATCAAGTGTTTTCTAATCCAATTATAAATCAGGCTGCACATAAAGACAGCCTCCAGCCTGGTTTACCACAGAATTACAATTAAGAGAAGGCTCACCTAAAGAAAATAAGTTATTCATATTTACAAACCAGTGTTTAATTACTAAATATAAGAAAATCAGGATCACTAACAGCCCTAGGAATAAAAAAGTTCTTTGCCAACTCAAAACTGTCACTCAGCAACAATACCATAAGGCTGGAGAAAAAGAACAAACAAAACAGCAGAACTCCAGGGCTTCATATGAGAAACCTGCAATTTTTATTTTCTCCTCCTTTTAATCAAGTTAAATCCCACTGATCTTGATAAAACAAACATGGCTCACATTATAGCCATTACAACCGGTCATTTTCACAGCTTTATTAAGATAAAAAATTGGTGTCTCTTATTATTTCTTTTCCCAAGCAACACTTTTTGCATCATGCCTTTTATGGAATCACAGAGCTGGAAGGGACTCCATAAGCCATCAAGTTCAACCTTATTAATTAGTTAATTAGTTAATTAATTAGATTAACCTCAGACCAGTATTGTTTTTACTGATCTGTCAACACCAGAATTCTTTCCAGCTGAAGAACACGGTATAAATGCTCTAATAATATTGTTCAGCAGATGCCCATTACATACCTTAGTTTCTGTTATCATACCATCAAAAGGACACGAGTACACAGCTATTTTAGCATTTTTGACAGAAGTAACATCACCTTCAGTTTCTTTTTTGAAAACCATACCATGCAAAACTGTTGATGCACAAATGCCAGAACCCTTAAGAAAAAAAAGTGACAATTATTATCCTAGTTTTTAAAAACCCATTATTTTTAAGATAATTAGATTTGTTATTTTACTTAAAATTTGGTCCTCCAAAACTCTAACTGTATCTCCTTTAGAAGACACTGTCAAATAAAATGTGCTATATTAGGTAGACTGATTTTTCCCTATCTTCTTGGCTATGCACACCGGAAAATTATCAGCTCCCAGTCCAGCTTACTCTCTCACATTTATGCAAAAACAGCCTGTTCTCTTATCATGATTCACAATTATATAACATCATTCAGGCCAGAATTCATCTCTTTTCTATGAAATCTACTTAAGAATTTCAACTTTTTTATATACACACAACTCTCCACGATCTAATATTTCAGGAAACCTGTAGATTCACAGTAACAATGCCTGTAAAGATTCAAATGCCACAGAAGGTATATTTCTTAACACTTTTCCAACTCAAACTAAAATTGAGAGAGGCTTTTTTAAAAAAAGTTCATTTGGTAACAATTTTTTCTTAAACTTTATTCCTAAAACATCAAGCTTACTGATGCAATCCTGGGACAGTTAATTATAGCAACTGGTAGGTTTTGATAAAGCAAAATAAAAGTTTCTTCTGGTATAAGCATCTTTAGAATCTACTCATACAATAGTGGCAAGAAATTCCAATGATTACTTACTAAGATCTTGCATACTCTAATGTTGTCAACATTGAAGTGGCCCGATTCAGGAAAAATAGATACTGTGAGAGAATTGAAAATCAAATTCACGTGACTTTTAGAAAGATTATTATATCAAATCCAAATATTTCAAACCTCTGATTCAGTTGTTCCACTGGACTTTCAACTTGTATGAGAGAACTGAGCAAGTAAAAACATTATGGCATATATTAAACACATTAAATTTTACTCTCCCTTTATAGACACTGTAAAATTTACGTAGCAGGACAGTGACTGTAAATCCACATTAGAAAATGCAGCATCCAATAACAAAAATTTAGTTACAGGGAGTGATCTTAAGCTTGATTTCCATTATAAAACCAAAGTATGATCAATGCTTGCATAGAAATGACATGTAAAGTGAATAAATTAACGTTGTCTATACTAACATTTACTTACCACATGCTTCAGCAATAAGCTTAGTTAGAAAGACTTCACTGCCACACTGTTTACTCATTATTGAAGTTTGCAGCAAAGATGCCACTTCTTCGACCTCACGAAGATTTTTTGCAGAACAACATACTAGATCAGGTAGAATTTCTAATGCTTTTTTGGAAGCTTTTTCATAGCCTTCAATCACCTGCAATTAAAAATACTAAGTTGTTTATATTAAAAAAGTAGTTGTTCAATAATTCTGTCTAAAAATCTGCAAAGTCACAATCGGAGATCAAAATGCATTAACACTGTTCAAAGATAGTTTGAAAAAAAATGAAGAAAAAATCAGAATGAAGCTGCTGTCTTGCATTCACTTTTTCAACAATATTCTAGCTTAATAGGATTGATTTTAACTTGCTTATTCAAGGCATATTGCCATGGAACACCAATATGAACTGCAATAATTCAAGCAAAATAAAACTTACCTCTGAAACAGAAAGTCCCATTCTTAAAAGCTCCTCTGCATGTTCCAAGAGAGCTCCAGCAAAAACAAGAACAAAATTTGTTCCATCTCCAACTTCTTGCTCTTGCATGTGAGAAGCCATGACGAGCATTTTTGCAGCAGGATGCTGAACCTATTCAAGATTTTATATCAGATGAAACACCTGAGTACAATGTAAACATTCATTAAACAACAGTATACTCTGCTATGTATTATACTGTAACACAAATTTAAAATGTATAGCTCATACACTACTCATAAATTTTATGAGACAATACACTGTACACATGTGTGGGATATACTGAAAGTTTTGCATATTTTGTACTTTTCTGTTGTTAAATGTCCACATTTTTCATACACAGCGCCATTCAACTCAGTTGACCCTGCAACTGCCTGTACTTCAGACCAACTCCAACACTGTTATCGTAACTTTCTCTCTTCCTGCTGCATAGGATTTATTTAGATTGTGTTCATACAAAACTGCAATCTAAGACAGTCTTAGTAATTGATGGCACACAAAACACTTGAATAATTCTCATATAAAATTCAGCATGTTTCAACAGATAAGGAATGAAAGAGGAAGTCAAGAACTTACTTCTAGTTCCCTTAAGATTGTAGCTGCATCATTAGTCACAAAAAGCTTTTCCAAATGATTGATAACCATTTTGTTCATCCCTGCAATAAAAAAAGCAGAATACCTCAAATGTGACTATGAACATATAGGCATGTTACTAACATGATAAGTGCAGATTTGTTTCAGAAATTAAATTGCAGAACTCCAACTAATTTTCCAAGCAAATCATGGCTTTATTTCCAAGGTATGCTAGCAAAAATATGGTTCAATTATTATTCATCTTTTAGTTTGCTAGTTATACATTACACAGGAAGGAAATTGATATCTATTTACTAACATTTTTTAATCTTACCATTTGGTCCATAGGCTGTGCGAGTTGTCTGGGCCAGTTCCTTACATGCCTGAATGTTTCGATACACAGCTTCCTCCAATCCTGAAAAATGCTACAGACACAAAACACACTCAGAATTAGACTTTCACACTAAATGCTAAGCAGAATGAATTCTCAGAATGACACAAATTTGAAATTTTTGGTTTGATTTTTGTTCAAAAGTGGCAAAACAGAATGTACTCGCTCATCAGCACTTTCTACTGTTATTGTTTTATCATTCCTTCCTTTCAAATGGATTCCAGGCCCAACTGAAACTGATTATTATGAAAGGCTGACAGTTTCTGGACTACCATCCCTGAAAAACTGTACTCTTGTACAAGCTGTCCACTATTCCCTCTTAGGTGGAAGCAGGTAAAGCACCTTTTCAGCTACTTTTCTTGTGTCTTATCACAAAATGATACATGGGCACCTGGTTGGCCAGCAGGAAATAGGATTCTGGACAGTATGCAAGGCTCTTCTCAAATATGGCTGTCATCTCCTTTACTATTAATCACATTAGCAAAATACTTAACCAAATCATTTTTCAATCTGTTAGACGTTCAGTCTTAAATCAGTACCAAGTACAGGGCACAGAAGTGTCCTTCACACCCCCACCCTACACTGAAAATACATGGATCTAAGAGTTAAGCATCTATACAGCTGAGGGACCAGGATTCTCACGCCCATCATTCCCACCTAGTGTCATTACTATTAACAGCGTGCAAAGTTCAGGATAATTTCTGTCAACAGATTAAGCTGCATGTTTGATGACTGACGGTCCCATGATAAAAGAAGAAAATGTAGTCTTTAAAGCATCACGGAACTCTGATGTTTTTGCTGCAGCACATTGACTTGGATATTACTGTCACAATAGGGCCACTTCCGCACTAAACTGTTATAGGGCTATTACTACACTTTCAACATCTTTAAGGCCCCTCCCTAAACTGCAAACCCCAGGATTCCGTAGAATGTTGAAAGTGGAATAATAGCACTATAACAGTCTAATGTGGAAATGGCCTAGAGGAGTGACAAAAGAGGAACGCAGGAAAACACCCAAACGCATCACAAGCCTTACCGAGAAACATCAACTGGAAAAAGAGGCATTAAGGGGCACAAGCAAGCCACGTGGGTCCTTCTTTTTATCATTTTCGGGTTGCGTGTGTCCCAGAACCGCAACCACGCAATGAAAACGGGGCTAACGGCCCTCCCCGCCCCGCCCGCGCCTCACCACGAAGCCCGTTATCGTGCAGCCACCGTCCCTTGGACGGTTCACCCATCGCCTGAGGGCGGCGGCTGAGGCGCCGAGTAACACGGGGGAGAGGGTTGAACCCAACCTCAGGGCGAACCCCTCGCTCTCACTCCCCAGCTCGGAGCAAAGGGACGGGGGAGGCCAACGGCCCTAACTCGCCGGGGACGCCTCTGGCTCCGCCCCCCGCGGAGCGCGTGGAACCGTCTGCCTCAGAACCGAGCGGCCCGGCCTGACGCTTCGCTTCTGGAACGTTCCGCGTTCGCTTCCCTCGCCTCCCCTCTAACCGCACGCTCCCCTAGTCCCGCGAGCGCCGGCCCCTCACCTTCGCCCCCTCCTTCAGCATCTGGGCAAAGCCCGGGGCCTTCGGGACGTGCAACGCCATCTTCTCGTTCGGCGGCTTCTGCGGGCCGGGAGCGTGGACGAAACAAAACCGGGAAAGGCTGCAAGTGGCGGCGGCGGCGCGCGCAACTCACACCCCGGCGTCCCTTTCGCGCGCAAGCGCAGAGGGAAACAAGACGCTCACGGGGGTAAACGACCGAAAATTAGGGAACAGTTGAGCATGCGCGGAAGCGGTAACGCAGGCCTTTTCTTGGGCGAATCTAAGTTGGGGCCGGGGGGGGGTTTCTTATGATCAAAAGAGGGGAGGTTCCTTGGCGTGGTGTCTCCCTGTGTCTTGTAGTTCGCGTTGCCTGAAATGCTTCAGCTGCGAGCTTCTTAAGCCTAGAATGCGGATAGTCGTTGATTTAGGACTGAGTTTTAACTTTCGTGCAGTATGACGCTTTCTAATGTTTTAAGTATAGGATGTGGCCGGCGGAAAGGTGCGGCTGCCTTTCCCTTCGAAGGAGTCCGAAAAGAAGGGCATTGAATCCACTCACGTTGGTTTTTTTCCCCGCCGTTTTAACACTTACTGTTTTTCGTATCGACTTGGTTGTTTAATCTGTTCTTAGTCGTGTTTGTTTGCCTTCAGTGATATTTGTTAATAGAGAACTGGGCTAAAATGTAATTAATTTTGACGGGTATAGTTTTGCAGAGAGAGGGGAGGTTGCACCTGGGCCATTTCCGCACTAGCCTGTTACAGCGCTATTATTCCACCTTCAACTTCCTATGGAATCGTGGCGTTTGCAGTTCAGGGAGGGGCCTCTAAGGCAAACCCCAGGATTCCATACGATGTTGAAAGTGAAATATTAGCACTATAACACTCTAGTATGGAAATGGCCCTGCACGACTGAATTTGGTCGTAGGTACATATGCAAAGACTAAAAAAAAAAATCAGTAATCCAGACGTGTGCAGCCTAAAAATGATGTGGAGGGGAACCAACGGAAGAATGTGCAATTACAGTATTTCAGTTACACGAACTTTAGCTGAGATACTGCCAGGCGTGGCAGCCGGAGCGTGGTATGAAAGGCTTAGCTGCAACGATGGGTTTTGAGCACCGTTTGTAAGATAGTGGCAGCAACATCAGTTGTTCTGGAAGGCAGTTCCAAAGATAAGAGATGGCATCATTCCGGAGAGCTAGTGCGGTGTAGTGGGTTGAGCATCGGTCCAGGGCTCTGGGAGACCAGTGTTCAGTGTACTCTGCCATGGAAACTTTGGGCAAGGCACTTTCTCTCAGCCTGGAAGGAAGACAGTAGCATACCCTTCTGATCAAATCTTGCCAAGAAAATCCCATGATGGGTTTGCCTTAGGACTGGGCATAAGCCAGAAATGACTTGAAGATGCACAACATCAACAATAATTCAAAGGCCATTTCCGCCCTACGCTGTTACAGTGCTCTAATTCAACTTTCAACCTCCCGTGGCATTCTGGAGTTTGTAGTTTGCTTAGATCTCTCTGGCTGAGAATTCTAAATGCCCCTCCGTGAACTACAAACTCCAGGATTCCATAGGATTTTGAAAGTGGAATAGTAGCACTATAACAGTGTAGTGCAGAAATGGCTGTAGAGTCAAAGACCTTCAGATGGCTGGTCGAGTATGTGAAGATGAGAGACAGAAAGAAGAGACAAGGATATGGAGAATATGGACTTTTTTAAAAATCATAGACCTATATGATCTCAAGTAGTTCTAAACTGAAATCAGGTTCTCAGACATATCACTGTTAGGTCTTTATCCTGTTACTGATCAAGCTGTCTTTTGAACTCTCACACAAATAGGGAATTAACAGTCATCTCCAGCATCATAAACCAGTGTAGGGATTTAAGGAGAACTGTTACATAGAATGGATGAGAGGTTAATAATTATTGAAGGACAATGCTGGTTGAAAAGAAGTGGACAATGAGGAGACATTAAAATACTAGTTTAGAGAAGCCATGACATGGGCTAAAAGGTTCACTGCAAGGGGAGTGGAAGCAAAAAAGAAGGAATGCATTTTTGTAATGTTAAAGGAGATCAAGACTGAAACCAAAAAACTAGCTTTGGTGCCTTCTAGTGGATGGTGGCATTGTCATTGGGCAAAAGTAGTGAATGAGAAGTAAGGCTTGGAAGGAAAGATGAAAAGTTCAGACTTGAATATATTGAAACAAAGGAATTCTGCTCTTGTTTCCATTTGGTTTCTTTCCTTCACATATATTATGTTTAAACAAATGGTGGCATAACTGGTCAAATTTGGCTGCAACTCAGTAGTTAGATCCTAATTCATAATAAAATCTTCTGAGGCCAACTGGTTGAATTTAGTGGCAAGAGAATAAAATACTTGGTGGACTAAGAAAACGTAACATGGTAAGCTCTTTCATAGATTTGGAAGCTGATAAGTATTAACTCTGGAGCTGAAGGGCTGGGTGGCAGGTCACCAACTTTCAAACATTTCAGTTCTACTGTCAGTTGAATTTCTAGAATCTAGAAAGAAATTGGCTTAATCTCAAATATTTCAGACAGATTATATTCTATCTATGACACCTATCTATTTGAGGATACTTTCAAAAATTAGGCCCTCAGGTCAGATTTAAAGAGGTGAACTTTGACCACAAAGGAAGAACCTATTTTTCTCTTTTGCAGTGTGATAGCATTGTATCTCATTTGCCTGTATATGGAGAGAGAAAAAACCTGGCCTAACAGTAAACTTTACTCAGAAACCATTAGTCCAGTGTATAACAAATCTTGCTAGAATAGGAAATATTTTGTCTATAAGCCTGGACATTAAACTGTTTGGTGGCTGATGTCCATAGTGGCCCTAATCAAGATAGAGGTGTGTACAGGAAGACCCCACCCTTTGACACCCCATTGTCTGACAACTTGCTCCTTTGACACTTCCAAATTCAGGACAGGTTCCATTAATTTGATAAGAGTTCTACTCTTTCATCAGTTCTTCTTTCCTGCTGAGGTTTGCTTGGAACCATTTGCACACATGTGCTGCTTGCAAAGCAAGTTGAGAGGGGGGAAAAGATGCTAAGCCTGCTGAGAGACTGCAAGCAGCACACACGCAGTCATTCCCAAATGAGCCTCTGTAAATCTTTCGTGCTCCCTACACTACAGTATGTGGGTTCTGCTTTTCAACCAATTTTGTTTTCTGACAGTACACTGCTCCCTAACCTGTCAGACAAGTGAGGGAAGCCTGTACTATAAAGTGTACTGGTAGTGGCCTGATATAACAGATTGGGATGGGATGGGATGGGATGTGCATCGAAACAGGTAGAAGTGTGAATAAAGAAATACTCAAAAAGTAAGTCAAGGTTAGTTAAATATAGAACATAAGTAAGCGGAAAGACTATTTTTCTAAAAGCAAAACCATTTAGAGAGGAGCAGTTTTGTTCTCCTGATACAATTTATGTAAGTTCATTAGAGAATTAATTAATTAGAGAATAATTAAGCAACTTCTCTGTTCTAGTCCTTTGGGTTAAAAAAATAAAACTGGAAAAGGAAAAATGGCATGTGACCAGAGGCTGAGCCTCCCACACTTCCTTCTATTGCAATTAATTAATTAATTGAGAATTAATAGAACGAACGCTTAACAAACTTGGAAGAGACAATCAGTATTGTGCCATCTCAAAATAAGTTAACGTGCACAATGCAGTCCTGTTCAGGCAATATGACTGGTTTCTGTTTTGTTTTACTTTTGTACTACAATGTCTCTGCATATAAAAAGATGTATAACATACAATCACTAAAACAATCAATTATTAAAATAAACACTATACCACTCCTGTCTTGTTCTAATACAGAATAAAGGCAGTTCTGCTAACTGAAGAATGTTAGTGTCATTTTTAACAGTGTAATTCTACATATTTGTGCTCAGAGTTCAAGAGGTCTTGTTTATAGGTGAACAAGATTGATATAGGTTTGTAATCCGTATTTAGATTTTTAACAGTTTAATTGAGGCAAATGTTCTTAGCCATTATCAAATTCATAAGATATACAGGTGGCCGGCCACAAGAGGGCAAACTTGTATTTATTTTTGTGCCTGGGCTACACCCCCCCCCCCCTTCTATCTGCAATAAAGGAATGTCGATCTTCATTTAGTTCATTCTTGCAGGCATGAACAAAGGTTTTCTCTGCAGAGTGAGATTACAAGGGGGTATTTTTTGGCAGTTTTTAAATGATTTTTCATATTTCAGGACTCCTTGTAAAGCTTCTGTTTGCACAAAAACAGGAGAAAAGCCCAGCATAACCCACTGCACAAAAAAATGTGCAGAAATTATTTCTTTTTTCCAAAATAGTCATGAAATGCAAAAATTCAAGTGATTGTGTTTGGCACATATATATATATGTGTGTCTGTGTGTGTTTGTGTGTGTGTGTGTGTGTGTCTGTGTGTCAAAATCTTTGACATATTTATACACCCCTTCTCCTCAATTATTCCTTGCATCCTTCATAAAGTGCAATAGACAGAAGTGTGGGAGGCTCAGCCTATGTGTCACATGCCATTTTTCCCTTTCCAGATTTCTTTTTTAACCCAAAGCACCTTGGTCAGATAGCAACTAGAGCACTAGAACAGAGAAGTTGCTTAAGTATTTCCTCTCAGTTGTTTTTCATCTTATGATTAAACTCCAAACCACATCTGATAGAAAATTTAGTGGTATGGAATGCATAAAGTTCACATGACAGGAGAATCTACGCAGTGCTAGTTTCCTCTCTTTCTCTCTTGTTCTCTCCTTCCTTTAATGTAGTAATTAACTAATTAATTTGTTTTTGATCATTTTTGTGTTCATGTAATCATTTATATCCCAACTCTAAAAAAAGTTCATTGTTTTGTTTCATTTTGTTTTCATAGCAATCCTGCAAGGTAGTTGGGCTGGGACACAATACCTAGCCATTAATCATCTAACTAGCTTCATGGATGAGTAAGGATTTGAACATAATATTCCTCATATAGACCAAGGAGACTAAGAGCTCTTTCTCCATCTCTGTCCCTTTATTCCATTTCATAAGGTTTTATTTCAAAAATTCCCAAGTTATGTTTTGCAGGTTGTGATAGCTATGATATAAATAGTTCCCGAGCTTTTAGAACCAAAAGGAAAGAAGATCAAATGAATTAGAAACATAAAATTCAACATCAAGCATGTCAGAAACGGTGAATAGGACAATGTAATAATTTTTTTCATTTTACATTTTTAATATTTTGGCATTTATAATCATATTTTGAGCACATCTTTGCCTCTGATAAGAAATAGGTAATACACATGTATTGAAAAGTAACTGAACCAAGGTCCTTGGGGCTTACTATCTAACAAACATACATAGGATTACACCTCAAGCTACAAATCACAGGGCTCTGTCACAATTTCCTCTGCAGTTCTTTTAAAAAACCTAGAGGAATTTGTGTTTCCAGCAGGTTAATGAATGAACCCCCCGACCCCCAAATAGAAAAGCAGCTCTGGAGTGACGACTGTCAGCTGGAACTGTGTGGGACACACCTTTTGGTGCATACTTCCTTCACTTAAACTTACAGCCTGCCCAAGTGACTCAGATATATAAATAAAAATAAAGCAAAAAAAAAAACAACCCCTACATATTTCTTTGTAATGGGATGTAAACTTGCATTAAATATTACATCCTTCAGTTCTGTTTTTGCTTAACCCATACATAAATTCTTTGCTTTCAACCGCTGCTCCACAATGAATAAATCAGAACAAAAAGCACTAATCAGATGAACGGTTAAGACAAAGCAGAACATCAAACTTTCACCTTTGCTGGCAGATTATAGAAATATAAGTAAGCAGTTGTTCTCCAGCACCTACATATCTTTCTTTGAAGAAGTATTAGTGAGGAAGTCCCATTTGTCTACCAGTTGAGAGTCTTGTTGGGAATGTGCCACTGAATGTCACAAGTAGTGTCTGGATGCTTCCTGTAGTATCATTAAAGAAAAATATTCTCATTCCTCCCTTATGCACGGTCAGACTTGTGATCCTAGTCCACCTGTTCACTCAAAAAAGTCGACACACATCGGAGCTAAGACTGACCAGTGTTAAGATATTTGATGAAGAAATTTTATTCCCCCAAAAGCAGTGGTATCAGATTTTGCTTATGGGAATGCAAAATAAACCTGACAATGGGCTTTCTTACACATTACCTTGACACTGGGCAAATTCAATTCCAAGCCTTTGAAGTTTCAGTAATGGGGAGTAAGAACGATCCTATTCCCCACTTTCAAAAATGTCTCCAGCTTCTGAAATGGGAAATAACAAGGATCTTATCCCCCGCATCCAAAACTGCAGATGGCAAAATCACAGATGTGGAAGACTGACTCTGCTTAAATTGTTAAAACTGACTTTATTCAATTCTGTCCAGAAATTCTGGAATATAGATTAGAGTATAAAGTTAGTTCCCATACTTGAGACTTGACTTGAAAATATCTTGCAAGGACTTGTGGAATATGCTGCCTCGGAGTGTGGTGGAGTCTCCTTCTTTGGAGGTTTTTAAGCAGAGGCTGGATGGCCATCTGTCGGGAGTGCTTTGAGGGTGTTCCTGCATGGCAGGGGGTTGGACTGGATGGCCCGTGTGGTCTCTTCCAACTCTACATTTCTGTGATTTCTATGATTCTATGACTTGAGACTCAACTTGAAACTTGAAGTAAAAGACTTAAGTACATCAATGATATTTTTATTCAGTACATTGAAACACATCACTACAGTTTATGTGTGAGTACTGGCTATTGAACTACTGCTTCTGCGTTAGGATTATACCAGAAAGGCTAAATTGTGTTAGACGTATGCCTTAGGTTCATCATTTGGATAATAGACCATCAGGTTAAGTGTTATTTTTATCTGTGTGTTTAAGGAATAAAATATTAAAAATAAAGACAACAAACATATGCAAACTTTCATATCACAAGAAACAAGATTATGAAGCAAGTAAAGAGCTGTGAATAATCACATAGTTATTTCTATTAATGCAGTATACCAATGACAGACAGATAGAAGGCTTTGGCAATGTATTGTAATTTGTCTTTTGTATAATTATTTCTTTAAACTGTAAGCCATTGTAAACTTTCTATGATGATTAGTACTGAAGTGCTACAGTGGGTAATGAAGTTTTTATGAAATAATAAGTAAAAAATATGTTGGTTAAAGCTGCACTACTCTTTACTGAAAGTAAATCCAGTTGAGGCTTATCTCTGAGTCAGCATGCTCAAGGTTGTACATTAATCTAAATTATTCTTTTCTTTAACATTAACTTGCTCATTTGTCAAAGATGCTTAAAAATTAGAAGGGGCAGATAAAACATTTCACCATACTGAGGTTAATTGCTGCCAAGTTGGTTTTGATTTATGCTGACCCTATGAAAGTGAGACCTTCAAGATTAACTTTGCAAGCTCAGGGCCATGGTTTCCTTGATAAAATCTATCTACCTGTAATGCAATCTTCCTCTTTTCCTGCTGCCTCCCACTTTACCAAGCATTACTGACTTTTCTAATGAGCCATGTTGAGTCATCATATGTCTACAGTACGATAGCCTCAGTTTACTCATTTCGACTACAGTGGAGAGAGTTGGCTAGATTTGCTCTTAGACTCATTCACATTTGTCTTTTTAGCATGGTAATCGTAGAACTCTATTCAAGTACCATATTCCAAACAAATTGATTCTCTTCCTGCCAGCTTTCTTCACTGTCCAATTTTCACAACTATAGATAGAAATCAGAAATACTATGGAATGGAGAATGTTGAATTTGATATTAAATTATATAGCTTTATACTCAAGAATTATATCTAGTCATTCATAGCTACCCTTTGAAATCTTAGTGTTCTTCTGATTTCTTGATTCCAGTATCCAATTTGATTTATAACTCATCCAAGGCACGGAAAATCTTTTAACTCTTTTAGTATCTTCATCATCTATTCTGAAGTTATGCAAATGTCGTCATCATTTTTGTTTTCTTCATGTTCAGCTATAACCAGTTCTATATTTTATTCCTTGAAGTCATTACAAGCTCTTCTTGTTTTCTGTTAGTATTACAGTATTATTTGCATATCTTAGTTGTTGTTGCCTCTTTCAGTTTTCACACTTCCTTTTACCAGTTCACCATACATATATATGCAGAAGCATAAAATTAAACAGATAGGGTGATAAAATGCAGTCTCATCTGACCCCTTTGCCAAATGAAAAACATTGTGGTTCTTCCTCTTTTGCCCCAGCAGTGGTCTCTCATCATGAGTATAGGTTATACATCAGGGCAGTCAACTGTTTCTTTTAGAGTGAACCATAGTTTTTCAGGATCTACAAAACCAAAAGTTTTGCTATAATCTCTAAAGCACAGGTTGATTTTTGTGTGCTCCATCACCCAATATATGCTTGCAATATGAGCTCTAGTGCCTCCTCATTTTCTGAACCCAACTTGGAGAACTGGCACTTCTCATTCTATATCTGGTAAAACTCCTTGCAGTAACATTTTGAGCATCACTATGCTTAGATGGGAGGTTAATACAAAGGGTACTCAAATTCATGCTGTCTCATTTCTCGGGGATTTGAAAATTGAGAGTTTCCAATATATGGGCCATTGTTTTATTTTCTGTATCTGTTCGCATTGATTAGAATTTGAATAGATTCTTATGCTACTTCTTTTCATTTCTGTGCATATCAGCAGCTGAATGATCTTTTGGCTTGACTCCAGTTGTGTCATTAGCCACAGCTCTGCTTATACTTGTCCTCTGCGCTTCCCCTATAGCTGGCTGAGTTTCTCCCATCCTGAGAGTCTCATGGTGAAGAAGGCAGACTAACTTAGAGCAGCCAGCCCCAGCACAGAGAACTCTACAAGGAGAGGCTCCCAAAGAGGGGCTCTAGTGAGAGCGAGGAGGATTTAAAAAAAAAAAAAAGAACATAGTGTTATTTCAAAATAGACTGTTGAAGGAGCCATTTGTGAGATTCTGAGGGAAATGTATGATTTCTAGGTGTTTGGGTGGATTTAAGAAAAGGGTCTGATGTAATTTAAACTAAACAACGTTAATCATTTGGAACTAAGAACTGGAACCTGAAAAGCAATCATTCTGTTATTAAATAAAGTTAAACTATTTGTTATTTTGTAAAACTGACTCTGGAAAGCATTATTCACTCTGAACCGAGGTTGAGTCAAGCTTACCATAAAGAAAGTAAATAATACACACACTAAGCCACAGTGAGGTCATCTAAAGGTCTAGGACTCCAGATCCAAGGAGAGAATTCAAAAGGAGACCAGAGGGCAAGGTGACAGTTTACAAGACTAGGAAACGTGGGGCCAACCTAGAAAGGAAACCTGTCACACTCATCTTCAGGCATTATCTGTTTCATTTTGGATTGTCTCATCACAGGGTTTCCGTGGTAAAAGACATTCAGAAGTAGTTTACCAGTGCCTCCTTCTTCATAGTACCAGCAAGAGTTAGCTAATGTGCCATTGCTGTTGTCTCTGAGACATCTTCCACCAGCCACACAGTTTGCCAACAGCATAGCCTCTTTCCTCACAGGAGCTTGCAACCCTGCCACTATGGAAAGATAGTGCCATAGTGGGTAATTTTAGCATACTTTTCCCCATTATTTTTATTTATTTTAACAAGTTAACAATTTTTTCAATAATGTTACAATATTATTATAACAATATAAACTTATCCTCTGATATAGTAATATGTTCCATCACATAATCGGTTATTTAATTTAGCTGTAACTCTTCAAATATTTTCCCCCTTTTTGTTTTTAATTATTCTCCTCCTGCCCCTCACCCCAGGACTAGTCTAATTATTTATGATCTATCATCATCATCATCACAATCATCATCATCATCATCATTATTTTTATTCATTGTGTGTGTGTACACATACATATATACATATAATTTTATTATTATTTATTTATTTATTTGTTATTTTAACTTATTGATTTGGGGAGTGGCATGCATCTAAAAAGAGACAAAGCAAAACAAATCCAGTTTAACATTTAAACAGATCTAGTCCTGGAAGCTTCCAGCATATATACACAAGATCTGGAACTAGGAAAGACAGGACAATTTTAAAACCTTGGAAGAAAAATAGTGGGATTATACAAAAATAGCTTGACAGCTCTGACCATGAATGCAATACATAATTTAAATTACTAGTTCTCAACCTTCTGTCTCCATGGGACACTTTTGGGAGAAACCCAGCAGAAACTAGGAGGACTTTTAAGTTACTCCATCCTTGAGGAAATGGATATTTTACTCATGGAGGAAGCAATATCAAATGTCAGCAACCATTTAAGGAAATAAGTAGTTCAGAGATAATCTCAAATTTTAGTTTACTGCTTGTTATAAAATTTTACACCAAATGAACATTTTAAGTAGCTATTCTAAGGATTACTCCACAGGCCCCTGTCAGAAACCATGGAATTGTAGTGCAGGTCAGCTATGCTGGACAGGTGTGTTAGGTTTCCAATGTCTTATTTAAATATTAAGGTGTCTTCTTAAAATGCCTTTCTAATAACATTCGACTAAAATAACTGAAAAGCATATGTTCCCACAAACTTGGAATGTGTCTTGAATACTTATTTGGGGCTCATTGCCTGGTCATGACTTTGAGTTGGCCTTGATCTTTATTTAGCCACACAGTTTATATTCTGCAGGGTGGTTGGCCTTGAGAGAAGACCATCCAAAGGTCACAGACTTGGCTGTTGGCAGTTGTCCTCTTTTTACCAGCCAGAATCTATTACTGTACAGATGGAAATCCCCAGCTTGTCTGCACACACGTTTTGACAACTTTCATGGGTGTTCACTAATGTTTTAACAAAAATTTGCAGAATTGTAGGAATGATAGAATGTTACAAATGCCTCACATCCCTGCTGCTCTAAGTGGTCATCCCTGGGCCAATTCCAATCCCTGGCAAGTTTCCAGGAAAGAAGGAAACAGTTGTACCCAATGGGCACAAATGTAATGCCAGTCCTAGCACACTGGGAGAAAAAATCCTGTTTTCTCTGCATCAGGTAGCCTGGGAAGCACTACATCACAGTGATCTTCATGGTCTAGGATGTGCAGCAACTATTTAGTGAAAAGCATCAAAAGTTTTGTGAGAAAATGATACAGTATAGAAAAGGCAAACTCTATTTGGATCAGGTTAAATAAAGAAAGAAATATAACAGGAAGTGATATTTTGTTTGAAAAGAAGAGTGACTTTAGGATAAAAATGTTAAATAATTTGTATAGGTGTAGGATTAATACAGCAAAACATGCCATTAATTTCTAGACAAGTGATGAAAGAATTGAATATCCTTTTTTTAAAAAAAAGGTATTATATTACGATCAAATATCATGTACTGAAGACTGATGTCATGAACTCAAAACTCAATACAGGCAATATCCAGAACTGTGTTCTAAACAGGGAGGGAGCAGCCAGATCCAGATCAGAAGAACCAGTGGCAAAGACCATAGAAGAGCTAGATCCAGAGATAGGTCCTAAAGTGGGCCTGATCCAGGGCTGGTTAAGCAAAAGAACCTTCAGTGAGTCATTAACCTAAGATCCCCAAGAAACTGATTGCCTTCCCACCTGGGATCTCACATTCTCTAGCCAGCAAAGTACATAGAGAGGAGATAGGGACCAAGAAATGGGTACCCTTCAAGAAAATGGTAGTGTCAGAGACAGGGAATTTGTGCTGCATATAGTAAAAAGCTTTGGTGAAACTAGAAGCTTTGTTGGATCAATATACAAATGGATATTGTAGCACCTTTGAGAATGTGAGAAAAAGCTTCCTAGTGTAAGCTTTCATAGACTCAAGTCTACTTCATCAGATGCAGTAGCTTGTCTACGTCCTCGGTACTCACTGACTGAAACTGATCCAGTATAATCCTATTCACGGAGTCGCTGGACACTTTTACACATGTAATGTTGAATTAAGGGAGCTTCCAGCACATATACATGAGAGCAGGACGAGTGGAAGGAAAGATAATGGAACTGCACAAAACACCAAGGTCCTGAACATAAATACAGAATGTAATTTAAACAAATCATTCGCTGCTTCTTAACCTCAGGGCACTTTCCACATGAACTTTATAAAATGAACTCTTATATTTCTTCTGCAGAACATCAGTGTATTGTGGAGAGATCAAAGTACACTCAGGTCATGCTGAGTCTAACAAAATATACCTAACAATATGGTGCAAGTGTGCATTGCAGGACAGTTTAGTGATGGGTAAACTGGAAACGTTCAGGAAAGTCTTCCCAATGACTACCACTCATTTCACAGATGACTATGGAAGAAAACTATCCACTATGTAGGCATTTACCCTGGTCATATAGGGCAAAAATGGCAAGGAACATGTGCATTTTCTTGCATTGAGTAGAGAAATCTGAAGAGGGCTTTTAGTTGTGTTTCCTTAGAACCTAAGAGCAGAGATTTGTCTATAATCAGGACCTCCTAATAAAATCAATGGGTGGATGGATGGATAAATTAAAAAAATAAATATTGGGAAGGATTCAGACGTAGCCATAAATAGAGTAGATGAGGGACATCATGTTGGTCTCAAAGATATTCTGGACTATAATTCCCACAGTTTTTACCATTGGTCATAGTATCTCTGGCTTCTGGACCTTGAAGTCTACAGGTTTCTACTCCTTGGAGTAGACCAGCTGAAATCAATGGATGCAAATACCTCATAACTAACTTATACTCGATTGATTTAAATCGGTCAGCTCAAATTAACACCTCTGGATCCAACTCATTAATTTTTATCTTCATCAAGTGGCGGTGGTGGACAGTATCTTTTTCTGGGAAAAAAAGTGGCAAAAATCTTTTCTTTTAGTCAGAATTAAGTAAGCACGTTTCTTTCTCTGTAATGAACTTGAGCCATTTCTTCACCAGAGAGACACATTTAGCTGCAAGAATGCAAAATAAATTACAGCAGTACATAAATTGGAATCTGAGCCAGCTATGAGACCGTGAAACATGGACCATATGCCTTAAGGGTATAGCATATGGTTTGGTGAAGAAAATGTTACACACTGTAATTGGTATGATTTGTTCAGCTGTTCTTCAACTGTGTCAGTTGAACCAAAGAAATGCACTCACAATTCTGCTAGGGTGAATCTGCCATAGTTAATCAATGGCTTTAAGAAAACAATGGAGTTTATAATCAGATTTATATAGAATACATTTCTATTCTGTGTGCTTGGGGGTTGTTTGAGTTTTTGCATCTCTTTCTGTCCTGTTTGGAGAAGGGAAGAATCTTGTGAAATATCAAGGACTGACATAACAAGACACATGCTGGATGGAGGTGTGTCTCCCAAATTCTTTTGGGGCAACTGCTGAGGAAATAATTAAAAATGGCTATGGACATTCACATAGGTGAGCAAGGTAACATGTAAATGAGGTGGACCATGGACAAGCAAGGACAAAAATAAGGGACTTCAGGAACAGAAAGTGAAAGAAATAGTCCAAGAGAATTCAAGGTGGGGTAAAGCCAGCTGGAAATAGAAATTACATCTGTAACTAATTCATGCCCAGCCAGCAACTTTTCTTCTTTAGAGAACATTTCCATAATTTTTTCTACCATCTGGTGGATATCTTCCACTGTATCCAACTGTGCCTGTCCAGCAGCTGAATGATATTGCAAGTGGAATGGATTCTTTCTTTTCCTTGCAGCCCACTTCATCTCTCTTCCCTACCCCCAATCTGCTTCCAAGAATTCAGATTAACATGGCAAGGCCTTTTCTGTGGACATCTGTGAGATCTCCCATTGGAAGGCCAGTTAGGTGCTTTGGCAGATCAAGCTTCACTGTACTGCATGGACAGAAGCTGTCCTTGGAGTCACAGTCTCAGACCTGAGACAGAAGGAGGCTCTTGACACTGCCTTCTCTGTGCTCCAGCTGGAGTGTCCAAAGCTCTAGTCTCAGTCCCCAATGTACTATCACTTATATTACTGGGAAATGAAGACAAGATAGGCAATAATTACAAATAAACCTTGGGGAGTGTTGTGGGCAGTGGGCAGGGAGAGAGATCTATAGGTATTTTCTCATCTGGAGCATTTATCTCTTGACAGCATCAGAGTACAAGAAGCATGCATACATGCAGCAGAAGCTGTGGCAGGATGGGGCCCCTAGACATTGAGGACCCTGGAGAATTTGCTCCAATTGTACCACTGATCACATAGCCTTTCAAGTATTGGAGGATCGCTAGAGTATATTTCACGAATGCAGGAAATGAAAAGAAAAAAAATGTCCCATGCATTGGTGGAAATTCATTTTTTGGATGAATCTCACTGGTTGACAAGTAATATTGCCCCATATTTAAAATCAAATACATGACTGTTTTAGTAACTCCAAAACAACACTAAATCTTTAAACAGTATTATAGTTTATCAGCATGTCTGTTATCAGGAGATACATTACAAATTTTGTGAAAGAATTTTTCAAATGTGTTCTCTTGGTGGCAGTATTGGAGAGCAGATGCAACATGAAATTTTCCTCTGTTTGATATCTTTAATGTGGTGGTGCTAAAGAGACCACAGTACCGTCTAAGCAAATTTGCTTAAAAAGAATACTTACTTTGGGATCTCTTTTCGTTTGGAGCTTATAAAAATGGGGAAGTTTCTGCTCAGAACAATCAGCGTCTAACATCCATGGAAAAGGGAGTGTTGTATGCTCAGGCAATGTGCATATCTTGCCCAATTTGGCAAGGGTAATCTCAATTAATCCTCTGTCATCCCACTTTTTCAGCTGTTTTTAAAATGTCCCAATTTCTCTTTTCTTCTCCCACTTTCCTCCTTTATCCCTGGTTTACTTCAGCTGTTACAAATGGAATTCAAACTGCAAAAGTAGTTTGTACTCAATTAGCTCAGCAAGGAGGAGAGGAGAAGGTGCGATCCTGCTCTTCCTGGTAGGTTTAGGCAAAAATCAAACTGCTGCAGCCTCTCCTAGCTTGTGTCTTCTTCCTCTTAGTAGCTTTCGCCATCTTGACCACACTATGATGCTGCTTGGCCATATGTGGAATGGTATTCATCTGTGAAATGTTGGAGGGCATTATTGTGATCCTCCGAACCTATTCTGTGGAGTTGCTTTATATGCTAGACTATTACCTGTTGGTTAATACATATTGCCACTTGCCTTTGAACAGTGTTTGTGGGTTCAGCTACTGGCAGGACAGCCTGAAAATGTGAGATCAATATTTTCTGATAACAATGCACCTTTGAGCATCTCCACCCATCTCTTTGCCCTGAGCTTCAGGACTAAGCTACATGTGACTCCTGTGTCATTTCCCTAGCAATCAAAATCCTGACAGTCTTTTTATTGTTTAGAAGTTAACACTTTGCCTCCAGTATTAGACATACTGACTGTAGAATTTTATTTAAAATGCCTTTTAATACATTCATAAATGCAATCTCAAATGTCACTTGAGGGGATATGTATCTTCCTTTATCCATAGCAGTAAAGATCGAAAAAAAAGTCTTGATTTCTCAGCCTTGAAGGAGAAATGGTTTGAATGTTGGACTATCAATTACTCTGGAGACCAGGGTCCAAGTCCCTACTTTACTATGGGCCATGACAAGGATATTCTTCAGTATTTATCTATTTATTTATTTTATGAATAGTATCAGTAGTGTCTGATGAAGGCAAAGGCAAACCTCCTCTGAACAAATCTTGCCAAGAAAACCTTTTGATAGGTTCACCTTAGGGCCACCATAACTTAGAAACAACTTGAAGGCATATAACAATAATATTTGTGAACAAAAAATCCAGCATACACCTATTTTAGTTTATTTTGTAAGTACCCATAGAGCAGGCATGAGCAACTGCTGTGGGTCCAGAGGCCAATTTTCTCCCCCAGGACGTACCCAGAAGTGCACTTCTGGTTTTGAAAATAATGGCTATTTTTTGTGATAAACACTGATGAGAAGTCTTGCAATCCATTTAAAAAGATAAATTGCCACTCTTGGATGCTTTCAAGAGGTCCAATTCATCCTTTTTTGCCAGAAAAAATAGCACTCTTGGGAGTCAGCGTAACAAAGCATCCTTGGATACCCTGTGGAACCACAGGGCCACACTTTGTTCCCCTTGACCTAGACAAAGAATAACAAGACTAGAATAGGATGTACTGAAACAGTACTCAGGACAGCTAAGTTCCTCATGTCTAATGGATACTTGTATGACCAGTTCATTTTCACTCTACCATTTACTCCAGGCAAAGGGATGCTTCCACATGAAGCTTTTATTGTGTTATCACCTTACTCATTCACAGAATTTTACAGGGGGTGGGGAAGACGAGGTCCTGATTTCACTGTCTTCCATTTGTAAATTCCACCCCCATGATTTATAGTTGTTGTTATTTCCCATCAAGTCAGCTTCAATTTATACAACACTATGCATAAAAGACCTCAAGAAGATTAACAGTCCTGCTCAATAAAAGTGCCTACCTTTATTGAATCAATTCAACTGCAATGTAGTCTTCCTCTTTTCCGACTTAACTTCCACTTTACTTTTCCAATGAGTCATGTTGTCTGATAATGTATCCAAAAGTATGATCACCTCAGTTTAGTCATTGTGGAGTCCAATGAGAGTTCAGGCTTGCTTTGTTCTAGAATTCATTTACAAATATTTATATTTTTGGCAGTCTGTGGTGTCTGTAGAACTCTCCTCCACTCCTAGATTTCAAATGAACTGATCTCCCTGCTGTCAGATTTCTTCACGCCTATGATGTTTTGTAATGGTAGAGCGGCTCCAAACCTCTGAGAGGTAAGACTCAGTATGCTAATAGGTTCAGAGACACAGTTTCTGCTTTTCTTGATGCCTCTCTGCATCAAATTCCCTGTGAAAAGAAACTAACCAAAAGAGATATGATTTAACTAATGCACAAATAAAGACAGCTGTGTTTGACAGAAAATATAAAGAGACACTCCAAAAATCACGTAGATGGCTAGAGGCCTATCTGGACATTTTGCTAAAGTTGTTTGCCAAAACTGTCACCAGAAGCACTACTGATCTTTGTAGACACCTAGATTGGACTGTACGGAATCACACAGACATTGGCCCTTTTTGCACTGTACCTGTTCCTGGCGGTGTCCTGTGGGGATCCTGGCAGTGGCTCTGCCAGGAGGAGAGCACAACTGGAGTGTTCCCCTCCACACCGTCTGCTTCCGTAATCCAGGAAGTGTGATAACCCCTCCTGTTCCTTCCACAGTGCAGCCAGGTACTGTCCCAGGCTGCACTGGGGCAGGAAATGCAGCCATTGTGCTTCCAGATCCTCCACACACTAGGTAGGTGCAGGATGGCAGCATGATCATGAGTCATTGACCAGGAAAACCCGTCAATTAATTAATCCATGATTGCACCATCTGGGGATAGGAGAAGGTCGGGACCATGATGACGCCATGCATAACCATTGTCACAGTCCTGCCCTTCTCCTGTCCCCTTTGCAGGATGAGAATATCACATAGAAAGGGTAACAATCATGGATGTGTAATGGAAATGGAAAGAACATTTGAAAATATTTGAAAAACTGTCAAAATACATGCTTTTAGAGTGTCAAGAAACCTTGATGAGAAGGATCCTGGACTGGTGAGAATCTTCACAGTTTGGGATTAACTCTATGCAAACTTTGCACATTGTAGTTTGCAGAGAAAACAGCATTTTCTGCTCAGGAAATAATATTTCTCTGCAGTAAATACTGTGATTGAGGAATTGGTGAATATTCAGTGCAAAATTCATATATGGGTGATTAGCATAGACAACAGTATTTTTTTTGCACATTTATGTGTAAAAATATCTCCACAGAAGATGCTGATTCCTGAACAGTTTCCTGCAAAAAACAACTGATATGCAAATTTTGTGAATAATTAACCCCAAATTACAAATAGGCTTTCAAAACTGCACAATTTCTGAAGACTTTGTTGCCACAAGAAGAAAATTGTTAAAATTACTTGTTCCTTCCTTGAAGAAACTTGCTGAAAAATTATATCCTTAGTGTAATCTTATCTGTCTGCCATTGAGGAGACTTGGTCCATTTTCATTCTCTGCTTCTGGGATAAAAGAGTGACTCATCTGCCTAATCCAAAGGGGCAACATATAATTTTTGTGCTTATTTATTAGAGAGAGAGAGTTCACCCACTTTCCTTCCAATGAGTTCAGTACAATGTACATGGCTCTCATCCTCCTCATTTTATCTTCACAAGCCTGTTGGCTGAGAGAAAGTGACTTGCCCAAGGTCAGTCAGAGTTTCAGCATTAATGAGAATTAAATCTGTTCAGTCCAATCATCCATTAACCACTATGTATTTATTTTTGGATTTATTCTTCTTGACCATGGATGAATAATTAGTGGACGGTTTAATTTTAATATATATTTATATCACTGTGGGATGTTTAGCTTTTTGACTTTAATTTGGAAATCTTGTTGTCATTTTGTAACTTCTCTGATATTGCTGTGAGCCACTTTGAGTATGGTTTTACCATGGAGAAGCGTAACACAAATAAACATGACAATGAGGATGAAGGTGATATATGGCTATATGACCTATGCAGAACAGATATAATTTCCTTTATATGTGCTTTTATTAGCCATTTATTTATGTCAGAAACACTATAGACAGACACTGTTCATAGTGCTTAGCTTAAAAACTGGGAAATCTTAATGCAGGTTTTACACATACATGCACACTTAGGTGTCTGCTTAATGTGGCACCAGTTAGTTATTGAGGATATTGAGCAAAAACATTGCCATGATTGCCTTATAGCAATCTGCATTACGATGGTTGCCAGTGAATGATCGATTTCTGAGGCCAACCCAAGCCATTTTGCTGCCTGAGGCAGAGCAATAAAAGGCATATTCCTTGGCCCTTTCCATTACATTAGATGCACACAGAATTTACATGTGTTGTGAGCGGCACTGTAGGAGCCTAGAGTCACTTTGAATCTAATGGCATTTCCATATAGGCATCTGTCAGACTCTTGCTTATGTTGTCCATATACCTTTTTTAGGTGCATGCCTATGAATAGTACTGTCTGGAAAAATGACTTTTAGGAACAACTCCCAGAATTCCCCAGCCAGCTAGCCACACTAGCCTGGGGCACTCTGGGAGTTGGGAGACCAAGAAGTAATTTCTCCAGGCTCTGATTAATAGAGCCAGTGTTTTCCTCTGTCTCCTTTGAACTCTTGTCATCCATGTGTCAGAATATTTCTAAAGGCTATTTTTACAGGCTGACTGAAGACACCATTTCAGCTTCAGTGAGGTCATACACTACCCAAATGATACTCCTGCTAAGAGACTCTAATGAGGTGAAAGTAACGCAGTGAAAAAATAGAAGAGGACAGGTGTTTTATTAGCCAGAAGATCGTAGCCTTTATTTACATGTGCAAGGCACTGAATCCTTCAGGCTAAATAAATAAATGAATAAAATTACAAGCTTGCCTAACTCCCAGTGTCAATAAGTTGTAATGTTTCTAATTCAAGAGATGATAATTTTGGAATGCACTATGACCAAAACATGATATGTTGTATGTCATCCTTGGAGATGAGCTTACATTTCATAATATGATCTGTGACTGGAAAAAAAAAATGCTTGGGTACCAAACATTGGATGACTAGATCACTTTGGCAGGAAAGAGGACACAGCACCAGTGTCTTCATTCCTAAAAGAAAAACCAAAGCAGTTATCAGCATTCTACCCTTCTCATAGTACTGAGGAGGTACCCTATTAGAAACCTGTTTATACAGAAGTATGTAGTTCATTTTAAAAATCCAGCTGAAGAACTGCAGGGAACATCATGTGCCTTTCTATTTAAATGTTTGCAATACAGATGGATTGCAATACAGATGGATGAACATAGCCCATCCCCTACAACTGTGACTGCATTAAAATACATTGAAGTCATGTTCAAAAAGGATTCCGGCTATAATGAAAAGTGGAGCTCAGAAACATTACTCTCTTTTTAATGCAAATCTCAGAATCTCAGAGTCATGCTAGCAGGGGGATTTGGGGAACTGCTGTTCCAGAAAGTTTTATCACAATGTTCTGCTCAAAAGATACTATTAATGAATAATACAGGCAGAGAAGAAATGAGAATGCCGTCTCAGGCAGGAGATGCTGGGGATCAGAAATAGCAAAGTGTTGTTGGAAGACAGGGCCATGTGTGTATGTTACCTGCCTACTGCCCTCAAGCAGAGCTTAGAAGTAACTCTTTACAAAAAAATCTACTTTTCTAACTAATCCTTTTTTGTTGTGAGTTACATTGCAATTGTAGTACAGTATAGTAAAGGATAAATTTACTCCTTTTTGAAGTTTAAATGTAATTTTGTTTAGTTACGTGTGTGTGGCATCACTACAGGGGATCAGGGAAAAAAATTAAAATAACTTGTTGAAGTATTATTGTTTTTGTGTGCCCTCAAGTCGTTTCTGACTTATGGCAACCTTAAGGTGAACCTAGCATGGGGGTTTTCTTGGCATGATTTGTTCAGAGGGTGTTTGCCAGTGCCTTCCTCTAAGACAGAGAGTGTGGCTTGCCCAGGGTAACCAAATGGGATAAGCAGGGATTTGAAACCTGGTTTTCCAAAGTCCTATCCAGCACTGAAACCACACTGGGTCTCTGACTCAGAACATAAGGTCCTTTTTTTCCCCAGTGAAATTTCATGTCATCGAAGGGCATTTTCCTGGGAATAATGTGGGGTGTTGGGGAGCATTTCCATTTGCTGCATTGTTTATATCCTTTTACCACCTCCCCGATGCCCTCATGGGAGTATGTAACTCCATATAAAGTGGTGGCTGTAGCGCTGAGAAATGCAGTAGACAACAAAGAACAGGAGAGAGGAGCATGGAGGGGGGAACCCCATGGCACAGAGGCATGTTTGGAAAGAAAGGGCTATGAATAAAATGAGGGAGGAAGAATGAGCACATGACAGATGAAATAAGAAGAGTAAAAGTGGACTGGAGCGGGGGGAGGCGACTTGGAGAAAGAAGAGAACGAAAATGCAAAATAAGGTCACTGGAGGCAAATTGGGATAGAAAAGCAAATAACAGCTAACTAAATAAATGTAAATAAATGTTTTCTCCAAAGGCTTTTTCTCCTACAAATCAAGTTAAGGAGGATTTCAGTATTAATTACAAATATGGTTCATTGTCCACAAAGAGGCTTCAAATGCTATAGATACACACAAGAAATCAAGAGAGTATGTGTCTAATTACAAATTTAAATATCAGGTGTTTTAATGTGTCTTTAGATACATTAGGCACCACTGCAATTCAGGAAAAATTTGAAGAGATGGAGGAGCCACAACCATCTCATTCTGGCATAAGAAATAGTACAGATTAAAAACATTAATAAACTTTATAACCCAAAAGAAGAAAACACTAATTATGAAGTGTGACTAATTGGGAGGGGGGGCATCAGGCCTTTCAAGAAACACTTTTGTTACTTGATGGGGAAATGTTGTAAGCTGCCACCCAAAATAGAACCAATCCACTCCCACCATTGTGTATTTGGTAATTCCAAATGGAAACAGGTGGAAATCCAGAAGTGATGTACTGAAGCAACGATGTATGCTCCCATCACCTGTTCCTAAAAAGTGGGTGCCTTCATAAGCCACTACTCTTTGGGCAGGATCTCAGAACCTCAGCATCTAGGGTAGTTGACAGAGGTCATGGGGCTGAACTTATCCCCTAGACATCCTGCAGTAGGAGGATAACAAGTTCATGGACTATTTGTTGCCCACTGCACCTTCTGGAAAACAAATTAAAGATACTGGAAAATAGATGTCAGCCATACAAGTTCTGTATTCCATACAAACTGAAGGAAGTGCTCAAAGCCACAAAAAGCTGTGTCTCTTTGGAGGACGAGAACCTTCTTTTGGAAATTTGTCCATGCCCTTTCTTCAAAATAGACTGATTACAAACAAATTAGGATGTCCAGGTGAAATAGGTCAAATTAGAAAATCAGGGAACACTTCAGATGGTTCATCAGACAATGGCGAGTATGAGTGCATGTAATCTAGCAGTCTCTTTTCTTCTCAACTATGGCCCAACAATGAAACAATGAATTATGTCATCCTTTCTTTTTTCAGAACAATTTAGGCCTGGAGCTATCTCACTACGAGTGGAACAAAATGCATTGCAGTGTAATGTACTGGGCTCAGACCCCAATGAGTGAAACTTTTTCCTTTTCATAATTTAGGTTTCTTGCCTTTCCTTCCTAGGTCCTTCTACAGGCAGTTCTACAGAGGATCAGCAATACTTAAGACAGCTACAGCAAATGGTCTTCAAAAAGAAGACAGCTACAGCAAATGGTCTTCAAAAAGAAAACAACTACTAGAGATAGAAGACTTTTTCCAAAGTTGTATCAGTGACATGGAGGGGAAAATGCTTTGTTTAGGAGATGTCCAGATACCTCAATACGCAAAAAGTGTCCTGCTATACAGCTTTCCACATATTCTCTATGCTATCCATCATAGTGGTTGAGTATCTCCTCAGTACTGGTACATATTCATGCAGATAAAGGACACACATTGTCTGATACTGTGCTTGAGAATCTGGTTCTTTTGAAGTAGAACTAGATTCTGAGCAAATTAAAGATTTAGCTTTCAAGAAAAGACTTAGCAATACCAACAGCATATGTATTTCTATACTGCTTATCAGCTAAGTGCTCTCCAAGCGGTTCACAATGTGTTAGCTAATTGCCCCCAACAAGCTGGGTACTCATTTTACCGACCTGTGGAAGCATGGAAGGCTGAGTCAACCTGGAGCCCAGCAGGATCGAACTCACAATCTTGCAGCTGCAGTACTGGCATTTAACCGCTGTGCCACCAGGGCACAGTCAGACTTATTGTTATACTGTCTCTGCTTCTTTCAAACATCTGATTGTTCTTGTGGAGCCACAAGCTTGGTTGAGTCTGGGTAATGCAGATGGAAGGTAGAACTATTTTATTTATAGATAAAAGATTTTGTTTTCTTCATCCTTCCTGTCTGTGTATTTTTTAAAAAATCCCACTCCCTTTCAGTATGTATGTGGGTGAAAAATGTTTCTTTTTCAATATTTTGTGCAGCTGTTTTCTTCTCTCCCAAGCTCAAAATAGAGTTAAGGTGGGGAGAACTAGTAAAATCATGGATGAGCTTTTTCATCTGCATTCTAGTAAAGGTTTTAATAATGTAATATGATGTAAATTTTAAAAACAAGTAGACATTAAGGTAATATTAATAAATGCCTCCTTTCATCATAAATGTTATTAGCATTCTTTTTAGCTTTTTAGTTTAAAGACAGTGTAGTGGCACTTTTTCAGTAACTTACTCTGCTTACTACTTAGATATAATATTCTGATTTTTAACTAATAAAAAGGAATTGGTTTAGCCCCTTTGCATAATGAGAAGATATAGTCACTTTTTAACATCATAACTGTGACAAAAACTAACTACTTTGGGAACTTTGAAACTGTAATGGTAACTGTAACTAATTAGTTTTAAAAGGATCTTCCTGTATTCTACCCTTTAATTGCAGTGGAAGATGTTGTCTGTTTAGATAGGCAGCTGGATCTTGTTCTGTCTAGCTGGCCTCCACTCATGGGCCCTTTTCGCACCTTACCTTTTAACGCTGCTGGGTTGGGGTCCTCGTGTGAGAAGCCTGGGCAGGAAGGCTCTCGCAAGCCTCCTGCTTCAGCTCCGCAGCTCCTTCCTGCCCGCGCGAGAGCCCCGCCCGCACCCTGACCCTTCCTTCCGCAGTGCAGCCTGGGAGTTGGAGGCTGCACTGGGGAGAAGACGCACGACTGGCCCAGCTCCAGAGGCTCTGCACGGCAGGCGAGTGTGGCCCAGGCCTGTGAGCGTTGCGCAAGTGCGGGTCATTTTCAGCTAAAAGCCGAAAATAAAAAAATGCGTGTTCGCTGCGTATGAGGGCCTTGAGCGCCGCGTAAATGGGAGTGCATCATGCAGACCGCTCCTCACATTTATGCGATGCTCAAGGGGCCCTTTCGCTTGCAAACTGCCGTGCGAACAGGGCCGTGGAAATAGGAAGGGGGTTATCTTCTTCCTCTTTTCAAGCACCAAAATGTCCTGGGCCAACCCTAACCATAGAATGGTAGAACTAGTTGCTAGTATATCACTCTTTAGAGTGTAGAGTCTAAACTCTCAGTCTCATTTCTCTCTCCCTCTTTTCTTCACACACTAATTTAGCTCAGTCCTTCCCACCATGACAAAGCTGGGTTCTCAAAGCTCCTGGTAAAAGGGTGCAGCCAATTGTTAAATCCTACAAAACAAATCCCTCTTGTTCATCAGTTAGCTTTCATTACAACAGCACTCTTATTTTCTTCAGGGGAAATAAGATTCTGCCCACCCTCATGCTCAATAGTAAGGGCCCCTCAAGTCTTCTCTATCTTCCCTTTTGGTTCTTTTACAAATAAGTCTTTTGCTTAGGGAATTTCTACCCTACTCTTGAGTACTACTTCTGTGGCACATACAGATTGACTGTTTTCCCCTAGAACTGAGACTCAAGGTTGCTTTCAAATTAAAACAAATAGAATACAAATACAACTTAGAAAATCTAATCTATAAATAGAAGTAAACTATACTATTAAAAACAATTAATGTTTAGTAGTGTCCTCATTAAACCAAGCTAAAACAAAACAAAATGGAATCACAGAGACTATAAAGTGGAGCTACTTTCCTTTAAATGTTACCCTGAACATTTTCTTGAGCTGGTCCTGCTTCCACTGAACCACTTCTCCATGAGCTGAAGATTAAAGCTCATGCAATTGACTATTTTGATCATTTGGATAAACTTTTAGAAAGAAAGCAGGTGGAAGAATGTGGTTAAACAAAAACATTACACTACATTGTGTACAAGTACCAAGTACTCCACATATATGAAAAGCAATTTTAAAACTGATTGCCATGACAAATAACTGGATTCTCAAAAAAGACTTGCTTTTAACCCCAATATTTCTCCACTACTCTTAGTCAGAGGAATTCCCCCTCCTCATGCCATTTATGTCATGAGTTCTCGAATCAATTGATCAAGTAGGAGTCTGAATAAGTCTCCTTAAAAAAATGCCTTGAAGTTCATGATCTCTCAAGTTGATAACAGGAGTGAGCTTCAAAAGTGGACATAGAGACAGAACACAAAGGCAAATACAGTGGGCCCTCCACTTTTGAGAGGGTTGGGGTTCAGGAGCCTTGAGAAAGTGGAAAAATTGTGAATATGTTGCCCCTCACTCAAGTGAGCAAGTGTATCTTCCCTCCCTGCCCTTGCCATTTGCCTCAGTGTGGGGAGGGAATGGACATGCGTCCCTTCCCCCCCGCTTCCCCTTCCATTCCCTTATTATTTGCACAAGTCAGAAAGTAATGCATCCAGGAGCCTCACAAAGATCGAACTTGCAAATGTGGAGGGAGGACTGTACTAGGTGTCTGTCACACTGGTATTAGTTTTTGAGATCAGTGAACCTCTGCATATAGATCATTTGGGATCTGAACTAGTCCATATGAATCCAGTCTACAAACTACTGATGCGTTGTATTCCCAAGGAATGTGATAGAAGTAAATGGCACATAGGGAGAAGGAAAATAAGATTACTTGTTCTTTGATGCATGCATCCTAATTCTTTAGATCTAAGCTACTACGTTTTCTGGACAGAGATCACCTGACCGCAACGGCTGAGACGTTAGTTTGTCTTTATACTTTGTGGGGTTGCCCTTGAAGATGAAATGGAGGTTACAGCCTGTACAATATGCAGCAATTAAACTGCTGACAGAAACCCCATGACAATAGCTTTGAAGGAACTGCACTGACTAGCAACATGCTTCCCAGGCACGCTTCCAATATGTTTGAATTCCCTGAGAATTCAAGGTGCTGGCAACAATGTCTAAAGACCTAAAGAGTTTTGGACCTGAATACCTGGAGGTGCTTCTATTCTACACGTATCTGCCTGACCATTGAGATTTGCCAGGGAGGCTCCCCTCTGTGTCCCACCAGTGCTAGGAATATATGCAGATGTGGGAAGGGCCTTTATGTTGCTCCCTTGGTCTAGAATGCCTTCCCCCTGGAGGGCTGTATAATGCCAAACACTGGCCTGAGTTTTGCTCTGAGTTAAAACTTAGCCTTTCACCAAATCCTTTGGACTCTAGGGATTAGGTCCTAGTGCTTGATATACTACACACTGTAGCATTCTTCAACATTGTTTTAAATAGTTTTATACTGTTTTTAGCTATTTAAAATCTTAAATTGCTTCAGATAATGTTACTTTTGAGATGGGCATAGAAATTCTTTAACTCATAAATATATAGACCCAAGCAGGCATTTCCCTTGCTGGCTAGAGCTGGTGGGAGTTGATGTCCAACAATATTCACAAAGGCACAACTCACCCACCTCTGCTCTAGATTGACTTGGGTTGCCCATGGTGATAAATGCAACATGGATAATAGGGCATCACATACTCAGCATTGCCTTGTGCTTTTCACCTTCCCCTGTCATATATGGCTCACTGGTCTGATGCAGTCACTCTGCTCCTATGTTGACTGTCACCCATGTCATAAACAAAGTGGTATTTCCGGATGACCATTCATTGTGTAAAGTCCTGGACCTTACATTTAACTCTGTTCCAAGTCCTCTAGGTATGTGTTGTCTCTGTGCCCAAGTGGGTGCTTTGCTATCCTCAGCAGTTAATAATCTCTTAAAATAGATTCAAGTTGTCATGGGGTGGAAGTCAATTAAATCTGCTAAGGTTGGCTTTTGGAATGTGTGAAAAACCTCATGTAATGCTTTTGGACACACAGTTAGGGTGTAAATATATTAGGAATATAGAAAGCAGCTATATTTTCACCATGGAAATATGTATCCCCCATTTACAAAGTAACATAGCAGCTGTGCTCTGCCAATCAATTGCTTGGAAAATGAATAAACCCAACCCTTATTTCAGCTGAGTTGTGGTCTGGATAGACTATTCCTTGTATATATTTATCCACAATAATAAAACCTGAATATTGTATAGAACCAGCAAATAGGCTTGGGGAAACTCTGAAATTATGTTAGTTCCTTTGCAGGGCTGGTGTTATTTCAGTATTAGCATTGCCTGTCCTATATTGGCTTTGTAAGCCAGCACAAATTATGAAATGGTTCCAAGGACCATCTTGAGAGAATATTGAGGAATTACTAAGGAAATGACATGTCAGATAACAGTAGGTTTTGCTGGTAAGGTGGGATGGGAGGAAATGAAGTTGTACCTGTGAATATTAGTCTGTTCACACATGGAAGCAATGCATTACACAAGGCAAAGAAGGAACACTCCTGAGGGACCCTAAACCAATCTTTTTTAACCTCTACTTCCCCCGTAGACACATATTTGCTTGTGCAACTGTAGTTGAATTTTTTGGTTTCCAACAGGCTCCACCATATTTATTCAGTTCTACCTCCACCCATGGAAAATGACCTTGTAAGGCTCCTCCTAAAACTTCCTGCCTCACCACTCAGGGAAACAGGGATAGTAGCGGAACACTTGTACTAGTGATTAATATTTTAAATCATTTTATACTTATTTTGAACATTTAGACAAATATTTTAAAACTCAAATACAGCATAATGTTTCTATATTTATAATGAAAAGCAAAATAAGATAGTTTTCACAATAAAAAAAATACATCAGGAACTATAAAGTCAATGTCAGAATTGTAAATAAAGCCACACGATACTTTCAAACATGACAGTTTTCATCCAGATCTCCATCACTGGTTTATACTTTTGTAGTGATTAGTAGAGTGTGGTCCTCAAGGAACTGAGATAGTTTTTATATTGATAGGTGTCTATATAGCAATGACCCAGCCCTTGAAGTCACTTGTTAAACTAATTCTAGATGTGCGCTATAGAAAACCACCGAGAATAATGGAAAAGCTGAGTCACCAACTTCACTTTGGGAAAAAAAAAAAGTGAGACTTAGGGCCTTTCCACACTACACTGTTATACTGCTGTTCTTCCACTTTCAGTATTCTATGGAATCATGAGGTTTGCAGTTTAGGAAGGGACATTTAGAATTCTGAGTCACAGAGCTCTTTGGCCTCAGTGAACTACAAACCCCACAATTCCACAGAATGTTGAAAGTGGAATAATAGCACTATAAGAGTGTAGTGCGGAAAAGCTCATATTTTATCCTGTACGGCAACATTTTACTGCCTAGACTGTATTCCCTACTCTAGCAGAAAAAAAAACTCAGAAAGGAGACCATTCCAGTTTTTCAAAGGCTCTAGAAATGCTATGGTGTGAAACCTGAGAAGAGGAAAAGTAAAACTGATTTTCTGATGCTTTTCTGTATCAATGATGTAACTTGTGAAAGATGAGCCAGTGTTTGAAATATGACTGAACCAATGATGGGCTTACTTGTTTATTATATTTTGAATATTCAATTATTTTTTAAGAAGACCAAGGATTAATCAAGTAGCATGTGGCAAGTGCACTGGATAGTAAAATTAAACTGAAGTGTTATTCACAGGTGATGTTTTAAATAAAGCGTGTATCTTTCAGGCCGTGACACTTGATTAACAAAAATGGAAGTATTGTTTTTTTGAATACATGTACCATTCAGTCCAAACACCCCATCATTTTTTTACAAAAAGTGTGTGACAAGGCAGCTAATTAGCTTGCTTTTATTTACAACAATTCTAGAAGATTTACAAAAGATCTGTTGCACACGTCATCATTTTGAGAAAGCCTATTGCTTTTCTTCCATACGAGCTGTGTAATCCCAAGAAAAAGAATATTTGTAGATTCTTAACATACACTGTATCTAAGGATAACTGTCTCTTTTAAAGCTGTAGGTTTATCATCTCAATTATTGCATGTTATAAATTTACCAAGGCTGGACAACAGCAGCAAATCCAGTTGTTCGCTTTGATAGGAGTAGTAGCAACAGCTATCATTTAGTTTGCTTGCAGCCGGTTCAAGTTGGCAATGTCACCCCAAGCTGATTGGAGCCGCAGACATTTTTGCTGACTGGAGTCAGGCTATCTTTTCCAGCTCGCTGGAATAGACACAGACACTGATTGGGTCATGCTGAAAACATTCCAGTCCTATGAAGCAAGTCTGTTTGTATTTTAGGTTTGGCAGGACTAATGAATTAAAAATCTTGGACTCTTGTCAGTTTGCTGCTTTAATAATGCCGCTGATGGATGGATTTTTTGCCCCACGAAGCATGACAGTACCATAATCCCTCATTGTTGGAGAGGAAAGGAAGGGACGGGACAGTGGAATTGTAAAGGAAAACGGAAAAGGGTGGTCCTGAGGGACTGAAAAGCCTATGGGAAGTGCAGGTAGCAGCATGTTGCCCCAACAGCTGTTTCAACTTCTCAGACCTTGTCAGCTTGCTGCTATGTAGCAGGTGCAGCCTTTTCTTTTATTGAATCTGTGCTCCATAAAGGCAAGAACAAGCCAAGGCAGTGGCTGGCCCTGGATTATACAAGTGCAGACACTACTAAGTGAGGTAAGGCAACAGGTGTGAAAACTGAACTAACTGATTGAGTCGTAACCACACTTAACTTGAGTTCGGTTACAGATTTTTTTTTATATATATAAGGAAAGAACAGCCTGTTTCACAGCCAATCTAATGGAAGAGATGTTTGAGGGGAAATCATTTTAGAAAGCTTACTGAAGTCAAAGCTTCCAGCTTTAATCAAAGGACAGAGCAAAACAAGATACTTGGGGGAAAATGCCATTTAATGTATTTTGTTGTATTATAACATATAAAATGGTGTGAATTCAATTTTTGTTCTGTCTGGTACAGCTTTATTATGCTTTCTTATGAAAGGGAAAAGCTTTTATGATTCTGTGGACACATTTTAAAAATGGAGAAAATTAAACCTGTGGCTTTTGTGTAAAAAAAGAGGGTTGCTCTCAGAAAGCTCAAGGGATATTTTTAAAGCAGATCTTACATGGCTGATGTAACTGATGTTTTGAAACGAGAGTCTCTGCTAGAGGTGCATTTCGGATATCTATATTTTTAAAAATAATTTAGTAACTTTCTCATGTCTTAACACACTTTTTATATTTGGTGGAATGTGCTGGCCAAAAGATGGTGACATAGGATCAGAACAATCCAATGGAAGTTGGCTCTGGGTTTTAATATGGCCATGGTATTGTTTGGGGAATAAATTATAATTGATATTGCATCAGCATCATTTCAAATGCTTGTGTATTTTTTTTTTCAAAGTAGGCAAAGCAGGCTTAACATTCAGTCATATTTATCCCAAGGGTTTTTAAAATCCATGAGGATTTTAAGAAGTGTTTTGCTTCTTAAAGTGAGGTATGAAGAATACTTCTCATATTCATCTTAACAGGCTAATAATTAAAGTGAAGAGTCTAGATTAATTGAAACATAACTGAATAAGCAAACCTTTATATTTAGGCTAATAAATTTGAGGGTCTGCCTGTAGAAGATGGTAAGCTTCCTTTAGAATCAGCACTATCTGATCTTGTGTGTATTCAGTTACTATTGATTGATTTAGGTATTACTACAAAAATCTTCCAAGAGGTGAAAGAAATGAGACATCATTGCAAAGTATTTTTGAAACAAAGCTTTGATAACTCATGTCTTGCTCCAGTAGAAACAGAAAGCAAAGTTCAGTGAAAATCATTCAAGGAAGGTACTGCATTTTAAATAGCTTAAATGAATCGCTTTGAGGTTACTATTCAATGTGTTAGTCTCCTGTAGCTTGCAGATTGCATTTGTGTATCATCCTGAAATGAATGACAACACTCCCTGGCCAAAGCATGTTTTAATGTGTTCACAGCAAGGCTAGAGTTTCACAGGATACAGTTGTTAAATAAATGGTGAGAGAACAAAGTACATTAGAATATAGAAGTGGAATCTTGGCCACATTCATACTTACTACTACAAGTTAAGCTGTTAAAGAATGTGTTGGGGAGAATTTAATGTATGGTGTTGTGTGGAACTTAATATAATCTAGTTCTCTCATGCTACGTCCTTTAAAAGAGAAAGATGGATGAAAAACCCAAGGGGTTGCTGGATCCAAACATGCAGAAAGTTTTTGTAATTTTAAGGGCTAAATAAAAGAGAGGAAACTTTTCCAAGTGTAATGTTGCCTGTCCCCTTACCACAATGGTATGCTGCACATGGTGAATGGTTGTTCTGCCTCCAGTGAATTGTCTGAAATTAGAGTTGTTCTCTCAGCCAGGGTCTAGACTTGGCAAACATACAAACTTGCATCCCAGTGTTTAGCACCTTTACTTGGAAGTCAGAATAGATCCGTGACATCAGTTATGCAACTACATTTTCCAGTTCTGCTGAGCAGTACTTGCAGTGCAGAGCTTCCAGATGGGTGACTTCTAGAGCTACACTCAAGATGCACTGGGTGGCTGTTTCACCTTTGGCTCTGTAATAGACTTGTGTGGAAAATGGCAGAACAAGTGATGCAGAAATGCAGGAGGGTTATTGATAGAGCACGATTGTCTCTGGGCCCCTTGTAAAATTTGATGAGAGCTTGTTGATTGACTGGATGCATTAGTGTATCTCCATCTGGAAGCACCCCCAGTGTCATGCTATATAAGACTATTGATCAAGGACTATTTATCAATGCCAGTGGCACTAGTACAGCCATTCTAAATAAATAAACCAGTAATGGGGGGGATACGGGTTTCAACGTGATGAGTTGTTCCTTATTTTCTCTGCACTAGCCACTGATGGAGAGCCAGTGTGGTGTAGTGGTTTGAGTGTTGAACTATGACCCTGGAGGCCAGGGTTTGATTCCCTGTTCGATCATGGAAACCCACTGCATGACCTTGGGTGTGTCACACACTCTCAGCCCCCAGAAAACCCTGTGATAGGTTTGCCTTAAGCTGGAAGCAACCTGATAGCACACAACAACTGCAGCCACTGATGATCCGAGCTTTTTCACTCCCTGTCGATGCCTTGACCATTCCCAGCTCCACCATTATTGGCAACTTACTTCCCTTCCTGCCCATCCCTGTATACCTTACCTCACAACCCTTTATCTTGCCTTGATACTGCAGAAGCAGTATTTTTACACAGAACCAGCAAGGCTCCAACTTTTCAGCATCTGAGGCCTAGCTGTCCTTGTGAAAATCAGTGGCATATGGTTTTTGTAGCCACCACTGCTTTACACATCAGGCAGGCAGTACTGCTGACACTTAAAGACAAAGTGGCTAGTGAGAGGTAGAGAGGGGAGGTTACGGGGGATGAACAGGAGGCAGCAACAAGCACTCTTCTGGGTAGGGCAGAATTTACTACTCCTGGCCAACCAACAAGTAAGGCAGCTGCTCATTCAGCCTAATGAACTGGCTAGCTCTATGACCAGCAAATTGTGATCCTGAGTACAGTATAGGTAAATGGCAGGATGGGAATTAGAATTGATGCTGTAGTTTTCTAATGATGTTAGCCACCAAATATTAAAACAATACTAATAAGTATGGACTTGTAAAGAAATCTGGCGTTTATATAGAAATTGTAGGCAGGGATCACAGGAGACCACTCAGCCCCAATATCCCAACTTGCTGGAATCCTGTTCCAAATAAACCGTGATATCTGGCTCCAGGAAGCATGTGGTGGATTTGGAACCTGGTAAAAAATTTGGATCGAAGGCTAATACAATTTTAGAATTACTGCAAGTTGATATCTCTTATAAAAATCTGTTAGTTTACAGATACAAATCCGTTATTCAAAAATGTACGACACAAAACTTAATTCCACTAGTAAGTGCATTCTATTGGCTTGAGATGCAGTTTTTGTGGGTGCAGAAAAGCTAATGCTGGCTCAAATGCCTCATCCCACATCTTAACTCTCCTTCCCAACTAGAGATGTGGAGAGGAACATTGAGGCAGAACCACTTCAGAGGCCACTCCTAGAAAATGCAGAGCAGTTCCCTCTCACAGTAAATGAGATTTATCTAGAGATAGCAATCTTCTGGTAGAGCCAAGACAGCTCATATGTCTTAGCCAATAATTTCAAAACAAAACTCATTCACCAAGCAACAGGCTTTTTTTGGGCAAAGTCTGTCCCAGTTTTGTGGTGTAATTGTGTTACCTGGCTCTCCTGGACAGCTATGTTATCCAATGCTTTCACATCATTAGTGGCAATTTAAACTTCCTAAGTGATTACACAAAACTTTTAAAACAGTCTAAGGTGACAATGAGAAAAACAAAGGGGTGTTTCATACATGTTTTTTAAATACCTTTATGACTGCACAGTCCAGTAATTACTCTCATGTGTAAATAATCCATCAGATTAATCACCACAATTTTTTTTGTCTCAAATAATCTCATAGTTTGTTTGTTTGCTAAGTAAAAATTCACATTTTTACTTAATATGTGACACTGAGGTGGTATGCATGAGTGTGTGCACCAGCCCACATGTGTGCACCAGAGCCAGCCAAAGACATTTCGTTGCTTTAGGCAAGGGACAGTATGATGGCCCTTCTCATTTCCATGTCCAAACACTGACTAGACTGGCAGCTGAATCTTTTTTCAACATTAGGGATGGGACAGGACCCTCCATTGCACCTATGGGCAGCATGTGGCTTATGAGGAACAATGAGGGACCAATCACTGACCCTGCTATCAGCTGTCAGTGCCAAAGGCAGCCATGTTTCTCTATCTAATCATGAGCCATCTCAGAGAAAATATGTATCCTGCAGTACCTGCATAATCATCTCAGAAAATTTTATGATTATGTTTATTATATTATGAGGTGAGATGATCCCAAGCAATTATATAAGCAAGGTGAAAGAATGGGCTTGTCTATCCAACAGTCATGATCCATTGCTGTATTTTTGTAACTTGTTGCAATTCTGCTGGGAATACCTCTTCAAAATGATCTTGCAGAAGCTGTTTACACCACACTAAGGGATTCCCAAAGTTCCTTAGATGTTTTCGTATGGACACAGAAAATCAGCAGCCAGTTAATTTGGTTTCAATTCCCCATCTATCCAAGGTAAACAGAATCAAGATAATTCTATTAACTCAGCATTTCTTGGCTGTGTCTATTTTATTGAACCAACAGTTTAATTAAGTAAATAGGACTGCACTTTTATATATATTTACCTGTGAGCAAATCCCATTGAACTTAACATAGCTTGTACTTGATTCAGTTTTTATAGGATTGCACGATAACTCCAGGAGATTTATTGTCCTAACACCTTTGGCTCTCCAGATGTTTTGGACTATAACTCTCATAATCCCTTAGCATTGACCATGCTGATGGGGGTTCTGGAAATCCAAAACATCTGGAAATATAAAGTTTCCCTGTCTCTGTTGTAGGAAAAGCCAAGAACTTATAGCTGAATACATGGAGACCATGGGATTTGGGGAGAAGGTTTACTGGCATGCATTTTTTAAATGGAAAGTGCAGGTTTACTGAGAAAACTTACCAGTGAAAGAGACATAGCAGGAAATGTATTTGCAAATGATGCAAACCCATCATCTTTCCTGAAAATTAGAGAGGATTGTGTAAACACATAACCTCAAACAACATTCAGTCATATTGTTATGGATTCTCATTATCAGTAAAGTATGCAATATTTATATTTTGCAGCTGGAAGACACAAGTAAACGCATAGGCCCAAGTGCCCACATGATCACCACAGCAAGGGTAGCTGCTGATAAAGCGATACGAATTGCCTTCAGTCTAAATGACTCTCCAGGTAATAATCATTTTTATCAAAAATTCTTTGTTAAATCTTTATCAAATTCTTTATCAAAAATTCTTTGTTATTCTGTTTGCTTTAGGATGCTGAAAGAGTTTGTTCAGATCACCTTTTAACACAAATTTTGTACTTTGCACTTCTCAAGTCAATATGTGAGTCATACAAAACACAATCATACTTCAATGTTCGCACATCTCTGAATTTTGCTATGGAGTTATCAAGTCAAACTACACATAGAAAAATATGTACATTAGTGGGAATAATGCACAAAATACATTATATTAAGTAAATTTTACTTGTACAGCACTTTGTTGATAAAAATCGCTCAGATCCACTCTGACTTGGATGCTGTAGTTGGTGGATATAACTTTGGTCCCAGCTTGTCCAGTGTTATTAGATACATTTCAGTTTCTGCAACCTAAGGATGTGGACAGGATCCTTGGAGAGGTGAAAACCATGACATGAATGCTGGACTTATGCCCTTCCTGGCTGTTAATAGTAGCTTGAGGTAGATTTGTGGATTGAGTAAGGGGAATAGTGAATGACTCGCTACAATAAGACAAGTTTCCATTTTGCTTAAAAGAGGCTGTAGTGAGGCCATTATTGAAAAAAAAATCTTTCCTGGATCCCACTGTACTGGAGAACTGCCGTTCTCCAATATTCTTTTTTGGGCAAGATTCTAGAGCATAGGGTGGCTTCCCAGATCCAGAGGCTCTTGGATGAGACAGATTACCCAAATCCATTTCACTCTGGCTTCAGCTCTGGTAATGGGACAGAGGCAGCTTTGGTTGCTTAGGAACTAGATAGGGGGAGTGTGCCCCTGTTGGTTCGACTGAACCTCTCAACAGCTTTGGAAATTATCGATCACGGTATCCTTCTGGGTCGCCTCTCTGAGGTACTGTTTTACAGTGGCTCCAGTCCTTCTTGGAGGGGAGGACTCAGAAAGTGGTGCTGAAGGATATCTGTTCAGCATTCTGGCCTCTGGTCTGTGGTGTCCCTCAGAGCTCAGGTCTGTCACCCATGCTGTTAAATATTCACATGAAGCCACTGGGAGAGGTCATCTGGAATTTTGGGGCTCAGTATCATCAGAATTATGGAGTAAAAAAAAAAACTTTGATCCCTCTTGAGCCGTGTGAGCTACAGATCAGCCCTGGGGACTATACTATGCCCACTCCTAATCTAGATGGATATATCATATTTATGAATTTTTAAACTAGAGTAATTGGAAAAAGAAATGAACATACAACAAAAACAACCAACCTAGGAGTCTTCCAAAGGATCCTGTGTCAGGGCTGCTATAAAAATGTACTATGGTATGCTTTAATCATTAGATCACCCCAGAGTTCTATTTTTAGTACCATTGACTTGAGATCTTCATAAAGCATGCAGTGAATATCATCTTACAGAAATGGGCTTCTATAAGATTGAATTATTTGTTTCAAATAAGGCAATGTGGGGCTACCACACAGACACACCTCTGAATGAAATATCCTTTAAAAAACAAAGATAAAATGCCATGAAAGCTTCTGATGATGGCTGTATAGTGTTGGCTGTATAGTGTTGGTGAGCTCCTTGAATTTTCAACACAGGCATTAGCTCTCTGCAACTCCCATCCAGTATCCTTGTCAAAATGTTTTATAACTATACAGTCAGAAGTTCTTAGAGCAGCTGGGCTACCAGTGACACTAAGTCATTATCTTTCTTTTCCTTTTGATCTTTCACCATGATTTGACTTTCTGTTTTTCAGAATAATTGTCTTTAAAAAAAAAAACCTGTGCAAAATAGGTTTCTAGGATGTTGTTTTCTTTTGTTTTTAAATTTATTTTTAGAATTCAACAACAATGAGCAAATCAATCCCTCCAGTCCAACAAAAATAACATTATGGGTCAAAGAGAGTCATCCTTAGATGAAAGCAATGACAAACCTCTGAAGAAATCTTGCTAAGGAAACTCTAGGAGAGGGTTGTCATAGGTCAGAGGTGACTTAAAAGTACATAACAACAATCTAGATGTTTAAATCAGCTATAGTATATTTATCCATCCATCTGTCTATCAATCAATATGTAATGTCTATTAGTAGTTGCTCCATTTCTATAATATATTAATATCAGCTATGCCAAAAATCTAAATGATCAATTGGAGGTTCATCTTCAACATTCAGTGCCTAAAAAAAACAATAAAAATGGGTACCAGGTTTCTATAAAGCTGACCTTTATTTCTACTTTGAAACAAAAATGACCGGTTAAGTTTTCTGCAAGTGCATCTGCCCACATTCTGTTAAGGTATCTATGAAATGAACATCCTTGGGCATTTTCCCAAGCCAGAATAGTACTGCATCCTACTGTAAAGGTACTGTATGCGGTACCTGATCCTAAATATGTATGCTGTGAGTCAAAGTAGACTTGATGTTCATTGCCTGTAAGCCATTTCACTTTAAATACCTGCTTTCCCTTCCACACAGGGAAGGGTGAACATGCTCCTGATTCTGATTCTGTTTACTCCATCAGTCTCCTGATGGTACCCCCTGTCAACTGCCAATTCAAGTTCCCATTTGTGCCAATGCAGTGGCATCATTGAGGGTTGCAGGGGGTACAGACTACACAGGGTTGCACCATTAGAAGAGGATGACACCAAAATTACTGCCTGCACCTTCTCCACCCCCCTACGTGAAAGCCCATGCAGCTTCATGTAGGATGACCATCTCTTTTTTTCTTATGACTGGATGAGATCCCCTGTGCCTTTGTGCATGTAGCGCCAGGTGGGCAGATCAGCATGCCGAGAGGGCAGGTCCCCATGACAGTAAACTAGGACCCCTGAAATTCTGGTTTCTGGATGGAAAATGTTCCATGGGGGTGACACCCTAGTTATGCCACTGTGCCAATGGACACCACAACTAATACTGAGAGTGGGGCAATTTTTACTGGAACTGTGGCAAGGACTTCTCCACTCACTCAACTGACCCTTTTCTCTCCTTCCCCACCACCGTGGCTATTTAGAATTTTTAAATTTGTGCATGTCAGTTGTTACATACACATCAGTAGTTTATGGGAAAATTACATGACAAAAAGGCACTCAGATTATTTCCATTAAAAACGAAAACACACATACCATTTGCAGAGAAGCCGGGCAAGTCTAGAAGCTGTCTTGTTTCAACCCACATTGCTGGTGCCATCACCCTGAAGACCTACTCCTCCTTCCCCTGTAATTAAAGAAAATGCCCAATCAAAGGTGGCTTTGAAGGATTCAGGAAGCATTATGTTAAGTTGGATGCTTACTCAATGAGTAGCATGGCTCTTCTGCAGCCTTTCCCAACAGGGTCCCTCCAAATGTACCTATACATTTACCTGAAAGTAAGCCCCATTGACTCATGAGATTTATTTCTAGATAGATGAGATTGTGTGGTCTGTTTCTTTGCTATGTCTACAGAAACCTCCAATGTAAAGGGAGCAGGGAAAAGCAAAAGTTCAATGGATTATATATGATTATGTATCTCTCACCAAGCTTGCCTTTTAATGTTTGAAATCATTTGGGTAGGGGAAGGAAGCAATGGATGGAATGTCACTGTGACCTAAACAAGGGGTTTGATACCATTCCTCATACCATCCCTGGCAGATACAGGTCCACTGTTGAATGTGCAAAGCCTTTCCCTGCAGCCAAACAGTCTTGTGCTGCCATGTGGCAACCAGCCAAGGATCTGGTGGCCATTCCATTCTCATTCCAGGAGAAAAAAAGAGGAGGAGGATGCCCAGCTGCTCATTCTTCATATCCTGCTATAGCAGCCTTTGATGGCCCTCCTTAAAGCTTTTCAGATACTTCTAGCAAGGCTTTTTTGGTTCTCTGACATGATCCTAGAGCAGAAAATACATGTGCTGCATAGCTCTGCATCAGCTCTCCACATGTGTATTTTTAGCATCTCATCCCTTTAAAATATATGGGAGTGGTAACCATGAAAGAACCAGTCTCCCTCTTGCATGTTTATTGAAGATTACAATCAAATTTTGTTAGAGTGACCCAAAGTCATTTGCCCCATTTTTCCCACTGGGGGAAGACATCATGTGGCCCACCCAATGTTGGACTTCAATTGCCAGTATTCCCAGCCTGGAATTTCCCAGAATTCTTAGATTTTGCAATGCTGGCAAGGTATGTTTGCGGTCCAACAATATCAGGGGGCTACATTGTTCCCTCCCCAGCTTTACAAGGATGGCATTCCTTAAAGCAAGGATGAACAACTTTAACAGGTATAAGGCCAGAGCCAGTCTTCCTGGAGCCCAACAGGGATTTCTTCCATGTTTTTGTAAACTTTGTTTTGCTTTCTACCAAAACACAGCAGAGGGGGTTGATGTGACTTGTTTTATTGGAAAACTGCAACACATCTTGCCCAGACTTGTTTTAAAGACGTAGCAGTTTTAGTGTTGCCCAGCTATCAGTGTCTGTCTTTCTAGACATAATTTAAAATGCTAGTAATGACCAATAAAGCCTTATATAACTTGGGAAGAGGCTATCTGATAGGCCATTTTCTTTGTATGAACTTGTCCAGATTTTTAGATGTTCACTGTCCTTACCCAGAGGTGGAAAAGTTAGTGGAAATGGATTAGCATATTACATATTTAGCTAATAAGTGTTTTTAAAAATTAAATTCGATTGCATTTTCCTTGAAAGTCTTTTTAATTAGCTTAATTTAAAATTGGCATTAACACATGCTATACTGCTAAACTGAAGGCTGTATGAGAATAAAAGTGGAAAACTACATCCATTATCTCACACTTCTTACTCCAGGCCTGTTTTCAGCTTTTGAGAAGGAAACAACTGCATACATTTGTAAAACCCTGTTTCTCAGCCCCCCCCCACACACACACACTACAAGAAACAATTTCCTTGCTTTCCCTTTCTCTCTCCCCTTTCTAACTGATTCCCACATGTGTCAGGGTCAAGATTTAAATGCTTACTTTTCTGCAGCAGATGTGTGGTTTCTGTTGTAGAACCCAGGAAGGCTGTCAGAATGCAAAGACCACACAATCATTCCTAGTTGCCTTTACTATTTGTGAAATGAATGTTTTAATTCCTCAGTGCTGAGAGACTAACAAATAGATAGTGGTTCTGCAAAAAGCCAAAAGAATGAAGCTGTGAATAAAGCGCTGGGTAATGTAAATGCCTGTTCACTTTTTAGCAATGCGGCCACTGACAACTGGAGACTTCCATGTCAGTTGAGCATTGGATCTGCTCTGGGTTTAGTCCAAAATTTAAAGGAGCTATCCAAGCAGCCTATCTCCAAAATAACTTTAAAGTTCTTACTAAAACCAGGAGTGGTTTCAGTGCCCCACTAATATAGCAGTCCCCATCTGCCATGGACTGTGGCTCATTTAATTAATAACATAATTTTGGGAAAACTTTAATGCTGAAATTCTAAGTTGAGTTAGCCACTTGTGTTTAAAAAATAAATTCATTAAATTAGCCTTTGTGTTGGCAAGATTTCCAATGTAATTCACAACGTAATGGATTTTAATTCATTAGGTCCTATTACTGCCCCAGAGGGATGTTTTCTGGGAGCACGAAAAAAGGTTTTTCTCTGTTGTTGAGTTTCTCTGGAACTCCTTATGGAGGGAAGCTAGGCTGCCCCTTTCTCTGCTGTCATTTGGCTAGCAAGCAAAGATATTTTTATCCACACAGGCCTTTGTGGGCTATAGTTTTTAACAATGTGTTTTAGCAATGTCTCTTTAATTGCATTTTAACCAGTTTTTATGTTTTAATTGTATTGTTTTATTTGTATTTGTGCCATTTTGGCAGAAAGGTGGAATATTAGTTTAATATTAAATCTGAAGCATTGCGCTCTTTGGTACCTTTTAGCTTTGGACTGGAAGTGTTTGTCTTCGTTCATTGTTGGCTTTACCTAGTGTTTATTCCTTTCCTTCGTAGTGGCGACTGAGGTTCTTTGTCAGTGAGGTAATACATCCCTTCTGTGTTTTAGTCTAAATGAGCTATCCAGGGTCCTGAACCTATGGAGGGGATAGCATTCAACACGCTGGATAGTGCCTTTAAAGCTCAGACAAAAACCCAGAGAGGAATCACCATCGCACTTGCATTAGAGCCAAGTATCTCACCCTATCCTAGAGTTTTCATGCCAAGATTTATTCAGAAAAGGTTTGCCTTCATCTGAGACTGAGGATGTGTGACCTACTCAACATCACTAAGGGCTTCCAAGAATGGGTGGGGTTCAAACCCTGGACTCCCAGAGTCCTAGTCTAACTCAAAAAACTCTGTACCTCACTAGCTCCTTTCATGTATCTTAATCCTTTATTTTGAGGGTTATGAGACTGGATGTACTTAATGGTCTATTTTCAAATCATGAGAGAGGAAAAGGAGAAGAAAAATGAAGCCTGCAGACCACATGTGGTCCCTAGGGCTATTTTTACAGCCCTTAGGTCCCTCTGGGGCAAAATAATTGCCCCAAGTGCCCTCTAAATGATGTCAAGGGCATTTCCACCACATTTGGAGGCCCCTTTGCCCCCGCCATGGTCAAAACATTTTTGAAAAAATGATGGAAAGGGTTTTTTTTCCTTCCAAGAGAACTAAAAATGTCATCTGAGGCCATGGTGATGTGTTCTATGGACACATTCTATGCCCCCAGGCATACAAGAGATTAACAGGAAATGACTTCCGCTCACTTCCTGTGGTCAAAGACGTGTCCTGGGCCTAAACATGGTACAAAATACCCCCTGAGGGCATCTGGGGGCAAAAAAAATGATTTTTTTTTTTTGCAAGATTCAGTGTGGTGGAAGGATGCAGCTCTCCGAGGTAATGCAGCTCCCCAACCTTCCACTATTGCCCACCTCTGTCTTAAAAGGAATCATTTGAATTCAAAGGATCTTGAAAAACTGTATACATGGAATTAGCATTATAAAAATCTGTGGTTATATTACTAACACAGAAAAGAAGATACAATGGAAGGATAAAAGCAATACCTTTGAATATAAAGTAGAAGTAATTCTGCATAACGAAAGTCTCCACTGCAGTGTCAGCTTTGAAAGTCTTAAGTGAGAAAAAATATTTAGCAGAGGTTCTTCAGAGAAAACAGTGGAAACTGGAGTTTTACAAGAAGCATAAAATAGACTGGATAAAGAATGTCTAGTTCATGCAGAAGTAGTCTGTGCAACATCACATCTACTTTCAAACACAGAAGGTCATGTTCATTTACTGATTCTGACTAATGTGCCTATTGAGGAGTTCCAGAATGACAGAAATTTGCAGGTTGTATTATCAACTGATCATACCTGAGAACCTCAAAGGAGGTTATTAGCTGGTGGTAGACCTGGGCATTCTTCAGGAACATGAGAGCTTAAAGTACATGACACTGGGAAAGATATCATTTCTGTATGTGCTGAAATAGAACACCTCTTCTCTGTTACAGTTCTCCACAGAAATTCCCTGGAGACGTAGTTCTCCCTTCAAAACCAGGAGACAGATTAGACGAAGTTTAGCCAACCAGTTGGACATCTGAAATGAAAGTTTGGTTGACATACAATGCATAGGAGATGGGAGGGATACTCTGTGAGCAATATTATTCGACAAAATACATACACTAGGACATAGCTAAGTGCAAGACTGTCTTCTTGGATGACAGTCTACTTGGATGGTAGCCTGTGTGTGAGTAGTTGATGAGGGGTTAAATCCCGCATTGCACTGTAGGAGGTCCAATAGCACAACTTGACTTTCTTGACTTGACTTTCTTCCCCTTTCCTCTTGAAACACACAGTTTTCTCTGCCACCCAAAAATTGACTCTGCAGAGTTTCCCAGCTCTCTGGAGCAGACTAAGGGTACCCAGGAAGCTGTGGGGGAGTCTACCCCCTCCCAACACCACTGGTGAATGTCTGTTCATCAGTCAAATGACTCATTTAAGTTTCAGCCGCATATATGTTGTCAGTTACTGAATGATTTAAAATATTTTTTACATTGTTTTTCAGTCTTCTCAATACCAGGACAATGTACTAGAATATGATCAAAATATACTGCAGCATGGGCTATAATAAGGTTTAGAGTACAGATGATGAAACAGATATAAATATTGGTTTATTTGATTCATACCTTGCCTTCTACCCCAATCAGTTAATGGCTCAAAGCCTTTTTAAATTGCCTCCAAGAGAAAAGAGAATAAAGAAGAGGCCACCTGAGCCTCTCTTGGAAGCAGGGATGGAAAGAATATTAAAAAATGGTGGAAAAACAAGTTTTTTGAGTGTTGAAAAACCCTGACAAGAGGAATCCTGGCTTGATAAGAATCTTTGCAGTTCAGGACTTAAACTGTTCAACATTCACATATGGTTGTTTTGTGCAGAAAACAGCATTTTGTATGCAAAAAATGCTGTAACTAGATATTTATTCTGTGCTAAATTTGCACATGCCTAATTTGCATGGAAAATAGCATTTTCTATGCAGGAAGTAATATTTCTATGTTGAAATATTATTTTCTGTGTGGAAAGTTCTGCTTTCTAGGCAGAAAATTCTATTTTCTGTGCAAAATAACCACATTCAAATTTTTTGCAGAATAAGTCCTGAATTATGATCATGCAAGCAGCCATCAAAAACTGTTTTTTGAAGCCTTTCCCACAATAGGAAGAAAACTGCTGAAATTACTTGTTGCTACCTCCAAGAAGAAACAGACATCTCAACTTGGGAGAGTGTTCGACAACTTGGGAGCAATTACTGAGAAAGCTGTCTCCTGTGTCCTCATTGATGAATCTGTGAGAGTGATGGGATGGAGAGAAAGCCATCCCCTGGAGCTTGTAAGACTCAGGCAGGCTTATATGGGGCGATACAGGCTTTCCGAGCGTCTGGAACTAAGGCATATAAAGCTTTATAGTTCATAATGAGGACTTGATTTTTACCGAGAAATGAATGGCATATAAATATGTACACTTACTCTGTACTGTGATTGTGCAGGGAGCCTCCTAATAATGTTTAAAGTTTACACTTTTGTTTTTCCATTTCAGATGATACACCCCCTGAGAATGCCTTTCCTTTGGCTTTTCCTGATCTAGAACAGCAGCTTCAGGTGATTCTGGTTTTATTTAATACTCATGTCTATTGTGAAACCATATTTCTTTATAACCATCAATAATGTACATGTGCTGTTGTAGGCAATAGTTATCCTCCTGCATAGGCAATCAATCTATAAAAATGTAGTTGCATAATATTCTGTATGTGATATTGATTCTGGAGAAGGCCCAACACATTTTGTGGCTTGTAAAAGATGTTATACTTTATGAATTTTAAAAGGAGTATACAAGACAGAATAAAACCCACCCTGCTGTAGAGGTCAACTGAATTTAATTTGAAGAAAGTTTGCATGTTGAGTATATGTCATGCTATGAAGTGATGCATTTCTTCCTGTGGCCATGGGGATTCTTCAGCTTGACAAGCACCTAAAAGTTGCCAGTGCCTCATTACTGTGAGATGGGGATGGAGTTGCTGGATGGGGCAGGTTGGGAGCACAAACTTATATCCAAGGAACAGAAGCAGGGCAGGTAGGAAGGAAGGGTTTAGTATCTCTTAGCTGTAATTACCTTGTTCTTCTGAAACACTTGAAGGTTTATGTGACATCAGAGCAAAATCTGATGAAAGAGGAGTCATTGGAGGGGTTGATTGTTCTTGAGGAACACTGATAGATGGGGGGAATTAGGAAATGATGGGAGGCCACAAGTTATGAAAGAAAGGAATAATAGAGGAACTAAAACTAAGCAGATGCATGGGAAATCTTGCAGCTCAAAGCAAACTTCAAATAGTTTTAATTGATACCTTAAGCATAATTTGGGGCAAGAATTTATTTTATTTTATTTTTTCATTCAGAAATAGTAAGCCCAAAAGCTATAGGGGCTGTGATTTGCAAACAGAGCTTTGTGTGAATATATGAAATTATCCCAAGACATGTGTGCACGCATGCACGCACACCATCTTGTCTCTATTTTCATCCCCTTCCTCTACTGTCTTCTGCCTAGTAGTAGCAATAATAATAATGTTTAAGAATTGTATATCATTTTGCTCATAGTTCTTCACATGTATTAGGTAGCCGTGATCCTTAAAACAACTGAACTCAGTATTTATTATCTCCTGGTAGGATGCTATTCATAACCCCTTGCAGCAAAGACATACACACTTATTCTCTGTGTAGCATCAATGTATATAGATGGTACTATCATAATCAAAGCTTCAAGAAGTTACTTTTTAGCCTTCAACTCCAGAATGTCCCAACCTGCATGCCAGGGACTACTCAGTGTTCTAGTCCAAAATATAAATTTTCCAAGTTGTAATCATAACAATTATAGGCATTTTCCCAGTGAATTAGTTGAACATTCTTTAGAGTAGGCAAAATGCCTCTGCTATTCTGCTCTTCAGAGTTAATATCTGGATGTGCTTCAGTTCTCTATTGTACACAGGTCTTTTCCCAGATTAACAGAACATGAAATGGTGAAGTTGGAAGCTGGAGGCTTCCACATCACTGGGGAAGTGAATGCACTATTGGTATTCACCTCTGCTTTAAATGAGCCATTTGAAGGTGCTGAACCCTGTCTTCAAAGCAGATTCACCACCCTGGATAACATCTTTGAAGTCTGGACTAAAGCCCAGAAGAGATTCACTATACTGTTGACATGGAAACTGACACTGACACACACCCTGAATGTTTATCATATCTCAAGGAAGTTTTGGTTACACTTCCTTTACACTGGAGGTGAGCAGTTTATGGGATGGAGTAGGGGTACATTGAGTTCTAATGTCAATCCTGTACTGTCACCAGGCAACTCCGAGGGATCTAGGAGACTATACAAGCAAGGAAACTGAGAGGAGACAATCAGAACTGACTAACCCACATTTCCTCTGAACATTCCAGCCTTTTTATGTTTTTTTTTTAGGAGGGAAAAGAATAGCTGTGAGATACTTCCCTACAAATAACCAAATGTGGAAAGTACTTTCTTTCTTTCTTTCTTTCTCTAGTTGGATGATGTCATTTCTGAGTCAGGCTTTTTATTTCAGCAAGGCATTTGAGAATGTACTTCAACCCATCAAATTCAGCAAAGTTCATGTCCTTAGTAGGATTTGCTCTCCTGTGTATTTATGAATCTCAGATCAAAAATATTATTAAGACATTGATGACAGGAAGCATTAGCTGTCTGACCTTCCTGCTCTTTAAGCAAATAGTATCTTTTTGCAAAAGATTCTTTTAAAATCAGTTTTTTAAAAATTTTTCTCATGGTAGTGATCCAGTCACCAGTCTACCCCTCTTGGGTATGTGGACTCACACAACAATGACTGTGATTTATTGTACTCCTCTGAGATCTTTCTGCCTACACAAGGAGTATGATTCAACTTTAACTGCCATGGTTGCATCCTATGGAATCTCCAGCTGAGAATTCTAAATGCCCCTCTAAATTGTTTTTGTTCTACCCAGGATTCCACTGGGTAGAACAAAAGCAGTAAAAGTGGATTCATAGTTCATTAATTGGTTAATAGGAAGTGGCCTTGTTTCCTGGTAGATGAGCACATGAGCACTCCAGGAAAGGAGTGGGCTTATCCTTCCCTCTGCACTTGTTTGTGAGCAGGTCTACCCTATGGCAGGAGTGCTGTCATGAGCCATAGTGCTGTTAGCAATCTCTGCCAGGGAGAGCAGAATCTGGAAAAGTTGGACTGGTACTACACAATCCCACAGACAGCATGGCCACCGGCCATGTTGCCTGAGGGATCCTGAGAGCTTTATCAGACTCTGAGAGAGACTAGCAGCTGCAGGTGGAGGCTCAAGTAGTGGGCTAGGCAAGGTAGACCTAGTGGACTTTGGTAGGGTATGTAATATGGGCCCCAACAAATGCTCCAGTATGCCAGGTACTGACATTGGACCTATATTTAGCCATTGAGATTATTGTTGTTGTTAACTGCACAACTTGTGTTGATGTTTCAGAAATTGACTTGTTTCCAGGCAGCATGTTAGCAATTGTAGTGCCATTCTCTGTTCCCAGGTAAAGGTTCTTTACTAGACTACTGATGCAGTTGATACAGAGACTCTCTCCCTTTCCCCCTAAAATCAGTTTCTCTTCTTTTGTGCATATTCTGCATATTGTGCACATTTATGCAAAGTTTGTCCTACTGCAGGAGAACTGGCTTTGTGAATGCAATAAAAAAGATTCTGCCAAACTATGGCTTGTGCTCCTGTGCTCCATTGCTTGAGAGTAAGCTCCACTGAATGGAATGGAGTTTTCTCCTTAGTGACCATGGATGGAAAAAAGCTGATATGGATTACATCACCGCATCTACTCAGCTCCTTATAAAAATAATTCACATGTCTTGATCTATATTCCTGAGTGACACATAGAATTTCTCTGTACCTCTTGTCCCTTTAAAAATCTTCAACAGTTCTTACGTGAAAAACAATAAATAGAGACATGGCAGGCATATCCTCCATAACTTCACAGATGAAAACTGGGACACATGTGGCCAAGCAAAATTGTGTAGCCAAGATGGTAAAAGTTATTAATGAGGAAGAACACACAAGCTGGGAGAGCAGGGTTTGTAGCAATTTGCTTCTGCCTGAGCCTGCTGGGAAGGGCAAGATTCTGACTTTTCCTATACTCTCTCCTCACTGAGTTAATGCAGTACAAACTATTGTACTTTTAACTCCATTTGGAACAATTGAAATAAGCTGAGGATGAAGGGCAAAGGTGGGAGAAAGAGAAAGAAACTGGAACATTTTAAAAGCAGCTGAAAAAGTGGGGTGACAGAGGTTTAATTAAGGCCATTTCCAAACGGGGTATTTAAAATGGTGCAGTGCGTCCTCCACGGAGGACGTCTGCACCTTGGAGTGGACTGGGTTCGGACTACTTACCGTAGATCCACACCTCAGTCTGCTCTGGAACAACCCCAAGTGGTCCTCCAGCGTGCTTTTGAAAGACCTGATTTTTCAAAAGCACGGAGCGCGCCACTGCAAGCCTGTGATCTGCCAAGGGCGGGCTTTAGGCTGGCAAGCTTCACCAGTTGATCAAGACCCACGACCAACCGGAAGCTGCCATTTTGGACGCCGGAGCAGTGCGGATCAACGACCATGCACTGCTCCTCCTCACCCCGGACCGGACCGCCAGAAGATCTGGTAAGTAGCGGTGCGCGGCAATTCTCTCGCCCCGTGCAGAAATGGCCTAAGACTGTCTTACATTGGTGCAGTTGGAGGGTATGTTCCTCTCAATGCAAATAGTAGGAACCTTTTCACACTAGACAATTATAGAGCTATGATGGCTGCATCCTATGAAAGTCTAGGGTTTATTGTCTGATGAAGCATTAGAACTCTCTAGCTGACAATTTGACACAGGGGAGACTAATCTACAAATTAGATTTAATTCTGACAAACAAAATTATAGTTATTTGTTGATTTTCAGTTATAGTCAACAAGGATGCCCAGAAATTGGATTTCTGGAGTGAGAGTTGGATTTAATCTATGAAAAAAAATTGAATTCTAAATTTAGGTTGTGCAACTTGCTAATATAGAACAATATAATTTAACATTCATTTGCTAGTGGTGAATGGTTCAACGTGTATTGACTTTGCAGGGATCGTCTGTCTGGAATCTTAGACTACAACCCTGTACATGCATATCTTTGGGTTGGTGCTGTTGAACTCACTGGAGCTTACTTCTGAGTAGACAGGTATAAGATTGCATGGTAAATGCTCTCTGAACATGTATATATCACAGATGGGGAGCTGATCCCAAAGTAGTGGCTTCTGACTCCATCTCAGGCTTGATCATGATGGAGGACAGACTAAACCAGATGGACAACTCTAAAGATGCAAATGGAATATTTACAGAGGCCACTTGAGCTATTAAAATTTCAGTAAGCAGTCTATGCAAGTGGTTGACTAAAAATGACATTAGGAGAATGAAAGGCATGAAAAGAAGGAAATGACAGATTTCTTAAACAGATGGGCTGCCTTTCTCTTTTTAGGAAGCTGGAAGGGGGCAGTGGAGGGGATGACAAGGACATCTTAAGCCAGGAATAAAAAGTTTTCTGGTTTTGGAAAGGGGATTTATTGAGTTGATAACAATAGAAACATTCATGAAAGCCTAAACATATTCTAAGATAAACTGAGTGCTGAGCACAAATCAGAAGTATGCACTTGGTTTCTTTTTAAAATAGCCAATAAAAAAGTAATACCCCATTAAACATGAAGTACAAGTCAGATGCCCTGATTAAATGTAACATCAAGCAATTCACCTGACCTATCTTTGTTCTCACTCTCTCTGCTCTGCAAAAGCCGTTTATGAACCTCATTTTTAAAACCTTATTCTAAAAACCTTATTCTACCCTACCTCTTTCTGTGCCACAACTTCTACTGGAGAGCAGCTTTTGATTCCCACTCTAATCCCAAATTCATTGTTTTTCTAAAGTCTTCCCCTTCTTGCCATGGTCTCATACTTGCAGTCTTTGCTACCTAACTAATAACATATCCAGACTGATGTAGAAGCCCCAGATTTTGTTCCTGTTCTTTCCAATTTTATACTGAATTAAAATAAACCAACCTAAGGAGCTGGTCTAAAAGTCTCTGATCACACCTGGAGCTGACAGAAAATATTCTGGGATAAGTAAAATGTGTATGAACCTCCCAAATGAAATCAGAAGGAATAAGAACAACATGTGCAACTTTTGGGGATTTTTGATCAGTGTGGATGCACCCATCAAGTCTCCCTTCTCTTTTTGCTATCTCCTCTTTTGAACTCAGTAGTGGTTGATATGGAGACTGTGACTGGATTGTGGGAAAGAGTTTTGTTCATCTAGCTGCATTGTATGCATGTATTTTTTAATTTATTTAAATATTTGTATTTAACAATTAAATATAATTCAACAGTTAACAGTTAAAACAACAGCTGTAACAACAGTTAATTTAAAATTTAAGTTGGTAGAAATTATTTAAGCAGATTAAAAACTTAAGAAAATAACAAAGAAGCTTAAAAAATTAAAAGAGTTTGAAACCATGCACATGTACATTGTAGAAAAAATCATTCAGGCCCAAGGAGTTGCCATCAGAATGAAAACAACACAGATGTTGTATTAGAGAGCAGTCCTCACCAGGGCTCCACAACAGTAAAGGTCCCTTCTCATATGCTCGCACAGTATATTTCTCTTATAGAAGCAGAATGCAGCTTCAGAGGAGTTCAGATGTAACGGCCTCTTCTACCTATTTATATAAATAATGAGTAAGTGCATGGAAGAAAATATTGAACTGCTAGGAAGGCAACCTTAATAAGTTTAATTAACATGGGAATTCTGGGAGTTGTAGTCCAAAACAGACATTTCCCAAGCTTTGTCATTTATAGAGTGAGTCTTTCTAGGCTCTGCCAGCATTTCTCTCTTTTGTAATACAGTATGGAAAGAAAAGATATAATAAAAGCCTGCCTTTGTTTCTCCCTCCCATAGTAGAACTAAATGAATGATGAGTGCATTAGCCACCTGGTAGGTTTTGCTTTGATAAATGCCAACATTTACAAAGATTGTTAAGATGTAGGCTGCCAGGTGCCAAAACTGCCAATGAGAAGGATACAGGATGGGGGAAGGAATGAACAAAATGCAGGTACATGACCATGATAACACTTGGGTATGAGATTAAGAGATATTGGTTAACCCCAATTGCCTTGGGCATGAGATTTGAAGGAAGAGAGGCAAAAACATATGTATGTCTGGGTAGAGAATACTATGTAGAAGGGACAGCAAAGCAGTACTACTATTCACCTGCACATACTTCCAGCATAGTTTCTGTTTCCCCTTCTCACTTTTCCCTTGTCCACAGCTTACTTCAGTTGGTGCAGAGTGAGTTCAAACTGAAATGTACTCAGTCAGCTCAGCAGGGAGGAAAGGGTGGAATCTTGCCCTTCCCAGCAGGCTCAGGCAAAAGCAAACTACTACACCCTCCTGTAGCTTGTGTGTTCTTCCTTATCTATAACTTTTGCCATCTTGATCACACTCTGATGTTCCCTGGACAATTCTGATATGTGAAATTTTGGAGAATATGCACACATTGTTTCTCTTAGCAGATGCTACACAATGTACAGTCTGGCAGAGTCTTTGCCAAGATATCTGGAAATCTATCTAGCCCAGGACAAACATGAATGGGAAGGACAGGTAAAAGGAAACTTTAAAACTGAGCCCAAAATACCTTTCTGCTTTCACACATTCATTCTCAGGCTACCAAAGTGAAGGTGGCAATTTCAGCAATTTTTGCACAGGGTGAAAAAAATTCTCAAAGTGTTTGCGGGTGGATGACTGAGGCTTACCAGCAGTGACATGATCCTTTCCCTCATTAAGAAATTCTTCTTTCCTAAACTTAGTTGCAATACCATTGCCTGGGGCACCGACAGACCTCCAGCAATTGGCATCAGGCAGGGCTAGGCAGTCAGATGATACAATGCCCTGTCATGGGCATCTTTCCAACAAACCATGGGAGCAGGGGAATGGCCCTGTTGGCTGCCGATTCTGTAACTGCATCACTGTTGTTGTAATCCAACAACTAAGTTTAAGAAGCTAATAAAATGCAGGCTGGACAGGGCTACTGTCAGGTGGATCTGTAACTGGTTGACTGACCGTTCCCAAAGGGTGCTCACCAATGGCTGCTTTTCATCCTGGAGAAAAGTGACTAGCGGGGTGCCACAGGGTTCTGTCCTGGGCCCAGTGCTCTTCAATATTTTCATCAACGACTTGGATGAAGGAATAGAGGGCATGCTCATCAAATTTGCAGATGACACCAAACTGGGAGGGGTTGCTAATACGCCAGAGGACAGGATCAAAATTCAAAATGACCTGGATAGATTGGAGAGCTGGGCCAAAGCTATCAAAATGAAATTCAACAGAGAGAAGTGTAAGGTCCTACACTTAGGTAGAAAAAATGGAATGCAGAAATATAGGATGGGGGACACGTGGCTGGATGGCAGTACGTGTGAAAGGGATCTAGGAGTCTTAATAGACCACAAGCTGAGCATGAGTCAGCAATGTGATGCGGCAGCCAAGAAAGCCAATGCAATTCTTGGCTGCATCAATAGGAGTATGGTGTCTAGATCGAGGGAGGTACTGGTACCACTCTACTCTGCTTTGGTTAGACCTCATCTTGAATACTGTGTCCAGTTCTGGGCACCCTAATTCAAGAAGGACATGGTCAAGCTGGAGCAGGTCCAGAGGAGGGCGACCAAAATGGTGAAGGGCCTGGAAGCCATGCCCTATGAGGATAGACTTAGAGAGCTGGGTATGTTCAGTCTGCAGAAGAGAAGGTTAAGAGGGGACATGATAGCTATGTTTAAATATTTGAAGGGGTGCCATGTAGAGGAAGGAGAGGGCTTGTTTTCTGCCGCTCCAGAGACCAGAACAAGGAGCAATGGATTCAAGCTGCAGGAAAGGAGATTCCACCTGAACCTCAGGAAGAACTTCCTGACGGTCAGGGCTGTCCGGCAGTGGAATATGCTGCCTCGGAGTGTGGTGGAGTCTCCTTCTTTGGGGGTTTTTAAGCAGAGGCTGGATGGCCATCTGTCGGGAGTGCTTTGAGGGTGTTCTGCTTGGCAGGGGGTTGGACTGGATGGCCCGTGTGGTCTCTTCCAACTCTACATTTCTGTGATTCTGTGAAGACAGAAGGTTTTTGTTGGAATAAAATCAGTGCAGTGGCTGCCTTCATGACATTTTGAGACATTCTTTTCTCTGCAGCCATACACAGGTTTTCCTTCTTTCCTCATCGTTCCACCATCCTTTTTCTCAAAGAAAAGGCTCTCTGAGAAAAATACAGTTTACCTGTATTAAATTGACACCACCACTTTCTCAGCCATTTCATACACCTCAAAAATTACTATTCTAGGGCAAGCTGTAATTCTGGCAGCTGAAGGAGAGATGACGAATTGGTGTTTCAGCTATTTTATTTTTCCCAGAAAGCCCTGTTCTTGGAGGCGCTTTACTTCTAGGAAATTTGAAATAGCTGCTTCCTTTTCTACTCACTATGGGCTACTATTCTACTGAACAGCAGTTGAATATCTACATACAGAAGAACTCACAGTTTCAGAGTGTGTGGATTGTTGCTCCAGCAAGTCACTTAGAGACAAGCAACAGATTAAAATACCCTTCCAAAGAAAGGGCAGCAATTTTAATAAGTAAGCTTGTTAAAAATATAAAGCGGCTGTGTGCCATTCCATGCAACCTTATTTTAAAACCTGAATTACTAGGGGTTAAAAATGTTTCTGCTTCTTTTCTTTCTTTTTCTATAAGAATATTTTACAGAAACTCTTCAGAAATGCTTTACTTTATAGCAAAAAATGACCCCTGTTGGGTTTTTGGGACTTACATGGGCAGGTGAGATTAGCAGTTGAATCAGAAGTTAGCCCCACTGAATTCAATGGGACGTTGTCAAACCATTACTTGTATACTGAAGAGTCAATGAAATGATGAGCAAAAACATTGATGGGAGAGACCATTTCTCCTTGAATTTTGGGATCAATTTTGCAAACCTTTGGTCACATCACTTTCCCTTTCCCGCCCCCATACTAGGAAAATTCAGAGTTCAGAGCTTGGAAAAGTTACTTTCTTGGATGACAGCTCTCAAAAGCCAGGATGCTATTTATGATATAATGGCAATGTAACCTTAAGTTGCACATCATTTGTATTTTGAGGGACTTTGCTAAGGAAATACCCATGAGTTTCTTGCACGTATCCTACTCCTAGAACAAATGTAGCTTGATGGTGCCAGGGCAAGCCACCACGGGCAATTAGTGGACAAAGACAGATGGGAAAAAAGGGACAGCCATCGCCTTCCCAAGCTTCTAGCTCAGCCCATCCAGTGTAACACTGCAGATCCTGGAGGATGATGGCACTTCCAATTTTAGGTGCAGCTAAAAGGTATCCCAATACCTTTCCACCCTCTTAGTGACTGAGGTGGTGCACCCCAATGCCATCAAACTGTGAGGCGCAGCTGGAGAACTGGGAAGCCCAGAGTAGTAACAATGGTATAACTTGCACTCCCCACAAGTGTCGTCATTGCCATACTGGCTGAGAGATTATGGGAGCTGTAGTCAAAAAAGTGACTTCCCCCAACTCTGCCAAAATTGGCTTTCCAAGGTGCATTCCTCCAGTTCTTCCTACTCCAGTGGCTGTAGTATTTCTTGCAACCATGTTCAAGCTTGGAAAAATTTACAACCGTGACTTAGCACAGCTATAACACGTTGTGCCTATATGACTCCACCTGGGCTTGCCATATGTGAGCAGTATCTTGTTTGACTTCAGGTATTAATAAAATTTGAGGTCTTAAAAAACAACAACGATTTGGGCAGGAAAAAATGTAAATAATTTGAACAGACAAAAGCCAGCTATAAATGAGAAATATATATAAATGCATGGAAGATCTCAGAATAATAAGAAAAAAAATAACTCTCCAAATATATGTTTGGAGCAGAAAGTTGTATACTAGGTGTATGCTGAATTCTTTTACTTTAAAAAAAAGTGGTCTAGGCTTCAAATAAAAAACCACACAATTTTAAAAAGGCAAGGGTTTTTACTGAATGAACATATGCAAGATACTTTGCAAGATACTTGCAAAGCACATGCTTTGAAGCAAAAATAGCATCAAAGGAGGGGGGTTTAATAGTTTTACAGGTCAGAATCTAGATGTACAATTTTTCCAAACAAAAGGCATTTCACAGTTTCACTTTCCCTCCACTGTGGAAATCCTGATTCCTCACAAAGACTGAATTCCAAGCAAAACATTTCCCACACTGCTGCACCCCCCCTCTTTTTTTTAACTCACACATTTTATTTAGCTGTATTTCACTGTGGAAAAGCCACATCATCATGCCCGTATTCACTGTATAAACAAAACAAATTTAACAAGACAAAATATAGAACATGAAGTATTCAGTTCCAGGAACTAAAGGATGAACCGAATTAGCATCTTACCCTAGTAATCCTAATAATCCTCAAGCACCAATAAAGTCATCTAAATGTGTCTTATGGGAAAAACCCTGAATCATTATCCTTATAGAAAAAAGAAAGACCTTGTTATGTTATTCAGCAATGTATGGTTTTCCTAAATCTGTCAAGACTGTGTGTGTGTGTATTCAGAGGTGGTTTTGCCAGCTCCTTCCTTTGGAATATTGCCTACAGTATTTGATACTCATTGGTGGTTTCCCATCCAAGTACTAACCAGAGCTGACCCTGCTTACCTTCCAAGATCGCGTGAGATCTGATGCCTCTAGAATATTTAGGGTGCTCTGTCATTAGCCCAGTTAAGACTAAAATCATCAATTTATGAGGTTCTCTTTTGTGATACCATGTTTGATGGCACACTGTTCACTTGAAGTTACTGTAATTTTTTTTTTTTTACAGTTTTGCCTATCTCCAAACTTTTACCAGAATACAAGAATGTAAAAAGAACCTTGTTGGGTCAAGCCACAGTATTACCTTTTTCAGCATTCTGTTCCTACAAGATCAGCCCCAAAAGGCATTCCACCAAGTAGAGTTCATAGGTTCAACAGCTCCCTCCTGCTCATGTTCCCTAAGAACTGTTATTGGGAGACATACTGCCTCTGGTACTAGAAGTAATACTTAGCTATCACGAAGAGAAACCACTGACAGACTTATGCCCCATGCAGTGGCTCCCATGTCAACAGTATCTGAGGGGGGGAAAAAGGAGATGTGTCTCCAAGTGCTCAGTGGGTGGTATTTTGTTTTTTAATTTTGAACAAGACTAACAGCTTTCAGGCTATATATATATATTTCGGTATATATTTCAGGGAAATATGCTATCTAGCAGTAGAAATTTTTAAAGCTGAATATCTCATTCCATTTGCTGGACTGACAATGAACTAGAGAACAAGACTTTATTTTCTATGTTTTTGCTCTCATAATACCAACTATTTTGGAGAAATCTAGATTAATTTGCCATTCTTCTTCGAGTGTATGTGTCACTACTGAAAGTTAGATATTGTACCATTTTAAAATGTGAACAGAAATATGCATGTGCACTGACACACCCTGTGCAGTGACTCCAAGCACATCTTTCCACAAATAGCGGAGTCTAAAAAGAGGATGCAGGGATAAAAATAAGTGCTCTTTTATATCAGAGGAATTCTAGTTACTTCTTAACTGAGCCATGGATGAACGGACATAAGTCCTTTCTTTTGATTTAACTAACTAGTAGCTGTACTTTGAGAAGTTTGCTTAATGATTTCAGGAATATCTCTTTTGAACTATTGCACAGTTTAGCAACATATGAGCACAGGGTTTGATCTAAATCAAGATAGTGTTCAATCAACAGGACTGAAAACATCTTACCAGAATAACTTTATTAAATGTTGTCCTAGGTCGGACCAGGAGTGCTGGAACATCATTATTTACTAGACCTGGGCTACAGTCATATAAAAATTCATTTGGGAGTACTTCCCAAATTACTGTTGGGGAATTGACAGATTTTTGGTAATGAGACTTTCAATCAGCAGAGTATCTTAGTAATTGCACAAAAATGGAAGTTGAACAGATTACCAGTCCCACTTCTATCACTCCACCCCAAACACACTTAACCTAGCTCAAAATAAACACAAAAAACAGTTTGGTTAAAAATATAAAAGAATTTACTCACAAAATCTTGTGCATAGTCTACACAGGTTCAATTCTTGAAGAAGGTGGGAAGAAAATTAAGCACTCACATGCTTGCTGAAAATAATCCCTGTTAGGAGATCTCAGAGCATGCTTTCAGGACAAAAGGCAAAGACAAAAGGAAGGAGTAAATGGCAAGAGAACCTTTTTAAGACCAAAGAATGTGTGCCTGCTGGAGGAAGAGGTGTTGACCAAAACAAACAGGAAGTTTTCTCTAGGCTATCTCTCTATGCCTACAATAAACATGCAAACAAACTAGCCAGTTAATTAAGCATGCAAAGGTTGCCACTCCCAACAATTACAACCTGGAATTTACCTCTTAACTATACAGGCACAGGATTGCACTGTTAGAGCAGCAGACCGCTGAAGATTTTTTCCAGCTGGGGTTTTCCATATCCACTGGTGTGATTTTCCCATCCTTATCTCTTTGTAGAAGACAGAAGGTTCTTTGCTTTGTTCTTGTCAATCAGTATCTTGCTAGAGTTCCATAGAATTGACCGTTTTGGTCACCTGAGCTCCCAAAGTTACAAGCAACAGCATTGTCTCCTTAGGCAGGTCAACATCAGCATTCCCCTTAGGATTATGTTAAGCTACGGACTTTCAGGGAAATTATGAACACTTGATTAGCTTCTGTTCCTCCCAAATGTGTTTAGGTATCTTCTTTTTCCATTCTGGATTTTTTTAAATGACTGTATCCATTATGTCTGCTGAGAAGTCCTGTGGCCCTGTCCTGGAATCTCTTCATGTTACAAAGGATTCTACAGAAAGTTGCTTGGTATACACTTAACTCACATACGGAATTGGCTATTTCAGCGGGGCTTCTGTGTTGCTTTGCATGACTTTACAATGTGCTACACAAGAATGACAGCTTGGAAATGTTACTTTTTTGGACAATACCCCCTCCCTAAATCCTACAGCCAACATGACCAATGACCATCCTGGCTGTAGGATTCTGGAAGATGTTGTCCCCCAAATAACTTTTCCCAGCTGTGAAGTACACAACACACCTAACTCACTCTTGCATTCTGTACAACAAGATCAACAGTGTAAGCTAAGGTTCCTTGTAGAAGCTTGTCCACTATTACCAACCCTTGGGAATTTCTGACAAGCATAGAAATCCCTCTCTTTTCTGACCACTGTTTGGGAATTTATGCCACTCTAATAGATATGTAGCACTTTCCCCAGTCTCAGTAAATGGACCCTTCTCTGTTTCTCCCCCAGAGCATCGATAAAACTCATTGAAAAGAATTACTCTAGTGTAACTGTTGTCTCCTGCAGATAGGGCAAAGAGGTTGCTAGAGAATGTGGTATTTGTCTCTGTAGTCCTTGATTTATTTATTTTTAATTTGAACAACAATTTTGTAATTCTGGACTGTCTCCTGGCAATTCCTGGCACTATCTGCAACAGTTTACTTGAGCGTCAAATGGGTTTCTTCTTCATTCCAAGACATATTGGAACAAAACTGTCTCCTTCTCTTCTCCTCCTCTTTTTTTCCCCCCTGTAGTGCATTAGTGATGTATTATAACATGATAAGTCTAAGGAAAAAAATTAAAATAAGACAGGAAAAATGTTTTTTAGACTGTTGGACCACCTCAGTAAACTATGCACCAGTTACAAAGGGGAAAAGACTTTGAAACACCCCTAGTGCAGAATCAAGAAATCACTGTTTGCACCAAAAGAATAGAAAGCATGGATGCAGAAGTGACAACTGGCAAAACCCAAGGACCTATATTGTGAAAACTTGCACTTCTTTAAATCAATCTGAAAGACAGCTGTGTTACATTATGATTGTAACATAATAAGAGATAGCATGAACTCCAACTTATATCCAACTACAATAGGCCCTACTAAATTCAATATTACTTACCTCTGGGTTGACATATATAGAATCACACTGTTAACTGAATTTTTGAAAAGAAATTAACTTTGTGTCAAAGGAGAGAAAAGATCTGCAAATGGTCAAATTCACTGAGTGAGAACAACTTTCAGTGTTTCATTCTTTACCATGCTAGAAATTAGGGACTGAAGGGAAATTTTCATTGGAGTAAGCATAATCTTTACTGGGGACCATGTCCTCATTTTGTCCTCGCCACAACCAAATCAGGCATAAGACCCCATTCAGATGGAACTTGTAAGCCTTTTTGAGGGCTGCAAAAAGAGCTGAAGTTGGTAAGGACAGCTATGAGTCCTCAGAGGAAAAACAGGAAGAAGATAATATGGATGAATACTTCTTCAACATCCAGTTCCAGGGAAGGAAAATTAGCACTGGATGGTGATAGAAAGCCTTGAGGTACCTGAGGTCTATCAGCAGACTATCATCACTGCCATTCTTTTATGTTATGCAGCATGTTCTACATACAACACAAGCATCCCTTTATTGCCACAACAGAATTATTGTTTAGTATGGGTGAGATTGTCATCATGGCTGTGAAGAGATTCCTCACCTGATGAGGTCTTTAAACAGCTGGTTCTACTGAGACAGAACACAACTGCATCGTAAGTGTAATTTTTCTAGTTGTACAATTCTCTACATGTTCTTGGGTAGTTTTCATGGTGGTGGAGATAGGTCCAGGGATCCTGCTGTGCCATTCTTTCATTAATCTTATGGATTTTTAAAAAAGTGTCTTTTGTATGTACATTTATTTTTCATGTTTTCTTAGACTACTCAGGTTGATTTTGTATTTTGGTGAAGGGGAGATCATTTGTGTTTTTAGAGGGAGATGATTTGTGCTATACGGGGATAGTGATGATGGTTATGACAGTGACAATAATACTGCTAATAATACCAAGGAGGCAATCTTCTCCAGGCACTGGAGCATTTAATGGGATTTTCAGCGTCAAAATGTTGAAAATCCTGGTCAGAGTTTCAAGACTTCATTGGCAAGAAAACTATTGGTGGTAACTGTAGGCCCCAATTTCTGAATCTATTCTGAATGTTAAAGTAGTGAGTTCACAAGTAAGTTCAGCACCTTGGACCTTAAAATTAAAAATTAAAAGCAAAAGGAACCAGGTGCTAAGAAGCTGAAAAAGAATGACATTAACGCTAAGCTTTTTACAAACCATGGTACAATCCACATGTATCTCAGACTAAGGAGGCACTTCATTCAAGTAGGTTAGGCTGTGGAATGGGGGAAAAGTACTGAGAAAGTAAAAAAAAAGATAGGGGAAATCATAAAGCAGCAATCCTGTCATGCCATGCTGAACAATTCCTGACACTGCAACTGCTGGGACAGCTCAGTTTTTTACTGGACTGACCACTCCCTCCCACCAAGCCCTGATGCTAACAATGTTTTGGGAAAATTTAAGACAAGGAGGAGGGAGAGGATGAAGAGATCCACTGAAAATTTAGAGCAGCTGAAAATCAACACTCTGAAACAACTTGCAGCAACCAGTGCTGGCAGCAGGGAGTAAGAATATTTTTTCTTTTCAAGACAGCATGTTTACCCTAATATTATTCTTTTTGTCCTGAGGCCCAGGAGGGAGAGAAGCCAGACCCTGACATTCATAGAATCATAGAGTTGGAAGAGTCCACAGGGGCCATCCAATCCAACCCCCTGCTATGCAGGAACACACATCAAAGCACTCCCGACAGATGGCCATCCAGCCTCTGTTTAAAAACCTCCAAAGGAGGAGATTCCACCACACTCTGAGGCAGCATATTCCACTGCCAGATAGCTCTGACTGCCAGGAAGTTCTTGAGGTTCAGGTGGAATCTCCTTTCCTGCAGCTTGAATCCATTCCTCCTTGTCCTAGTCTCTGGAGCATCAGAAAACAAGCCCACTCCCTCCTCAACATGACATCCCTTCAAACATGGCTATCATGTCCTTTCTTAACCTTCTCTTCTGCAGACTAAACATACTCAGCTCCTGAAGCCATTCTTCATAGGGCATGGCTTCCAGCCCCTTTACCATTTTGGTTGCCCTCCTCTGGACATGTTCCAGCTTGTTGATATTCTTCTTGAATTGAGGTGCCCAGAACTGGACACAGTATTCCAAATGAGTCTAACCAATACAGAATAGAGTGGTACCATTACCTCCTTTAATCTAGACACCATACTCCTATTGATGCAACCAAGAATCACATTGGCTTTCTTGGCTGCTGCAGCACACTGCTGACTCATGTTCAGCTTGTGAGCTATCAAGACTCTAAGAAGGATGGCAAGGACACTCAGGGCAAGGAAGTCTGGAAGGCAGGTCTTAGAGCAATAACTAGAACTACTATTCAAAAGCAATTTTCTGAGTTCTGTTCTGTCACCTCCCCCAGTCTCATCCTTTCTTAAATGAGTGTCTTACCACTCCTTTGGTCTCCCTCAGAACCCTATGAAGTACTACATCTCTCTTGTCACAGGTGCCAGCTGTTTGTCACCTGGCACGGGGTGCTGGGGTAGCAAGAGGCTGTTCCCAGTCAATAACACTTGCCCATTCAGATGGAGCAGAAATACAGTCAAGAATCACTCCAAAGATCCAGAAATCCAGCAGGCAACATGGTCAGATAGTCCAGGGTCAGAAAATCCAGGCAGGTAATGAGCAGGGAATCTAGAGTATAGAAGGCAAATGCTGGCAAACACAGAAGTTGTTTCTGGCATCGAACCACCACCCTCTGCCTTCCTTAGGAAGGCTGGAGCCAACTGGCTGTCATCCCAGTTTGATTAGCTCCTGATAAGCTTGTGTCGTCTTGTCCTCCTTCGAGGCTGCTGTCCACCTGGGGAAGCTGAGTCCTGCCCCATTACACCTCTGTTTCTTACTTCTTCTTTACAACTACTCTTTCTGTGAACCAAACTAAAGGTGTGGCAGCACAACTGAAAACTGGTTCTAGTGAACCCACAGTTTGAAGCACAGCATCAGTGAGTAGGATGGGTGGGCTTATGCTTTTCCTCCTAAAATCATTTTCCTCTGCCGTTTTTCTCCTGGCTGGGATTACTACTTGTCACATAGCACTAATGGGAGAAAAATGGCTAAAGAGCAGAAGCCTCTGGGGAAACAGTTCTTTTATTGTCCTTCATTTTAAACATATCTATCTTTGGTTCAAATGTAAAAGGTGGCTTACAGTAACTAATAAAACAAAATATAATGAATTGCTAAAAGCAGACACAATTCCCAGGTTAAAAGTCTGGAAAGGCTTTTGCCTCACACTTAAAACCATTAATAGTCACCAGATGAGCTTCCCTAGCACGGTTCTGTCCTGTCCAGCCTCCCCCCACCCCAAATGTGCTCTAGATCTACCACAACTTATAGGAATTCAGTTTTAAAAAATTCTGGCATGCAGCTTTCTTGCTATGGTAGTGCATTTGGCTTTATGAAAGCTTTGACTGTCTCTATAAAACACCCTAGATTCCACAGCTGCAGAAGGCACCTGCAAATGTTTTTATATTAGGCATACTTTGGAAAAGTTACTTCTTTGGATTAGTACTCCTAGAATCTCTCAGCCAGCATGGGATTCTGTGAGAAGTCTGAGGCCCTTTCCAGATGTGGGGAAGGAGCAGCGCGAAAACGGGACTCCCCGGGTTTCCTGAGCGTCTGGGCGAGTCCGTCGGGACGAGGAGCAGTGCGAGCTCGTCACTCCGCACTGCTCCGGCGTCCAAAATGGCGGCCTCCGGTTGGTGGAGGCTCTCCACCAACCGGAAAAGCTTGCCAGCCTAAAGCCCGCCCCCAGCAGATCTGCAGGCACGCACTTGCGCGCACCTGCAAATCTGCTCCGGAGCGCAGGGACGGAGTGGCACGGAGTTGCACGCTCCATGCTTTTTAAAAACCTCTAAAAAGAGGTTTTTAAAAAGCATACTGCACGACCAGTTCCGGTCGCTCCGAACTGAACTGAGGTGTGGAACTACAAAAAGTAGTCCGCCCCAGTCCACTCCACGGTGCAGAAGACCTCCGTTGGAGATCGCTCTGCACCGTTTTACTAGCCTGGTGCAGAAATGGCCTGAATAAGTTACTCTATTGCACTTTGATATTTAGTATAATTAAATAAATGCAAACCAGTGAACTGGGATATACAATATGCCACTGCAGCAGAATAAAGCAATGAGCTATTGCCTATTGCCTACAGGCCATTATTCAATCCAGTCCAATCCACCATGGTGTCTTCTTCCAACAATAATTAATTCAGGGTGAGTTTTCAACTGATGAGATGAGCCATGGAGGGGCAGATGGGGCTCAAGACCTCTTCATTGCATAGGCATGGTAGGATGCATTTACTTAGCCAGCTGGAGGACTGGATAGTTATGTGCCAGTTCTTGAGCGCCAGTTCATTTGTCTACATTTCTCTTTAAGCAGACTTTTATGAGAGCTGGCAAATTTTCAATTTATTTATTAACCTGTTTTTAAAATTGCTATAAGTTTTTATAAGTTTGTATGTTTTTAACATTTTAATTGTGTTAGACGTTTTTAATGTTTTTAACTTATTTTTGTTTTAACTTATTTATTTATTTTGGAATAAATAAATAACTACTGTGCAAAGGGAGGATTATTGGTAATAATCAGGAGAATACAGCAGTTTCTTCTAAGAAGCAACAACTGGGGGTGAAGGTGGAGTTGAAAGGTGGAATCTCATATCTTTAAACACAGTTTGGATGTTTCTGTATTGCCTTGTGTTCCTTAGTCTATGAATTGTGTGTGTGTGTGTGTGTGTGTGTGTGTGTGAATCTTTTATTAAAGCATTATTGCAAAATCAACTGCAGGACACTACCTACATCATTCATAAATAGGTGACTGGCATCCTGCTGCGAATGCATAATGTAAACGGAGTCATGAGTGTGGAGCAAACAATTGTGCCACTGAACAACAGTCATATTCACAGGAGGGAAGCATAGTCTTAGTTACATCACTGGAACTATTGAGCAGGCAGTGAGAAAATAATGGCTGTTGTACAGTGGGGGTCGAGCACAATGGCATGGGATTTCATGTGATAGGCTGCCATCGCACAAGGACATAGGCAAAAGAGGAAGAGATGGGAAGGCGACAACCCCCAACAGGGCAACAGGGGTACCATTGCATTGCATGGTGCACATCATCACAGTTCTCTAACATGGTTTCATTGCATGAAAGGGATGTAGCTCCATCATAGGAAAGTTACACACCATAGCTTGTGATGCAGGATCTGAGCAAGGTATGTTATAACATGGTCATGATATGCAGTGTGATCCTTAATATTTTTCACATCAGATTTTTCACAAGATGAAATATTTTTCATCTACAAATGTGACATTTCATTTATGTATCATTGTTACTAAAAAAAGAAAAAACACAGATAATGGTTCTTGTTTACTTGCTGGATGCACCGATTCTGAACAGGCCCTTCCTATAAGACACATGCAAAGGATATAAATCTTCACTAATTTCATTCCTGCATGCAAGAGAGGTTTCAAAAATGTTTTTTTAAATTATTTTTCACACTCTGGGACTTTTTTTTGCGGGGGGGGAGTATAAAAGCTTTTTTTTTTTGCATACAAACCTGAGCTTGTTTGTTTGTTTGTGTACCATCCAAGTGTGTGTGTGTGTTTTGCACCCATTAAATTTTCATGAAAAAGCCCCTGAACGTTAAATTTTTTTCAGGGGGTTGACAATGTTCTCAACGCAATGTCTTGACGAGATACTTTTTGTCATCTACAATGAGAATATTCTTCACATTTCTAACCCCCATCCACCCCACTTATTTCCAACTAATGCTTTTCTTCATGTCAGAATATAAATTCTTCCTATCTCTGTGTTGAAGACTAACCCTTGTGTGATAGAATCACATGCAATTCTAAACAGAGAAGGACAATACCTTTTTGAGAAAACTGAATGGGTATAGCACAGAACTGTCATTGCTATGTTCAACATTTCCACTTTAGCGATAGGCTTTGTTGGCCTAGTAAATAGCCTTGTTACAATACAACTTTTTAACAAAAACCTGTTCTTTTACAAGAAATTTTGCCCTGCAAATTGTGAAGGAAATTATGAAAGTTTCTGTAAAGAAGACAATTTCATGTTATTTTTTTTTTCTTTGCAAAGATGGGAAATCTTTGCCTTTGCCTTTGTAACAATTTTCATTGAGAGAGTGTTCCAGCTATTCTGACAAAAGAACTAATTACGTTAAAGTGTTGGTCTTGATTTAAATTCTGTTTCTGAGGATTCATCTTGAATACAAAAAGCCTCAAGACTATTTTCCCCTTTTGTTTGTGAAGCCCCTGCCTCCTTGCCATGACTCAGAAGAATCTATGCAGGTGTTCAAACAGCATTGCCAAATAGCAGAAGAATACTATGAAGTCAAAAAGGAAATTGCACTGCTTGAAGAAAGGAAGTAAGTGAGTTATTCTTTCTGCCTCCCATCTAACTGTTGTGTGTCACATACATAGAAAAGTAATACCTGCTTGAAGAACCCATTGCCCCAAATTAATAAAGACTAATCCTGCTTTTTGAGTAGGGGTGTGCATATATTTAATGGACGGCTTCTTTTTCCTTTGACCAAATGTATTATTTCTCCATTCTTCCTGATTCTGCATTGCAAGGCTGTAAACAGCATGTCTCCTTATTCTTATTTACCATACTTTTGATCTTGGAAGGGCTTTAGAAAGCTAGATAAATATTAGGATTTAAGGGAGTGCAGAATATATTCCAAAACAGAGGTTAAAACTCAAAAGCTTGAATCTATAGATGTATTCCTAGGCAGAAAGGAAGAATCCATAGATGTGTGTTAAACTCTGGGAAAAAAAATACTTTTGAAATCTTGGATAACTTACTGTCCCCACTGGCTGGGGAATTCTGGGAGCTGTAGAGTAAGAAAGTAAGCTTTTTTGGGGTTTGGTGGTCCTCTAATCTCTGGGAGAGACTGAAGTGAGATTACCTATCACTGTTGGGGTCTAGTCTTCTATGTCTCCTCAGGTCTTGGATCTTTTGAACTAGATAATACACTATAATTCCAATTTATCACCATGACTACATCTTCTGGAAGCCTAATCCTTGCAGTTTGGTTAGGCACTAGAGCTCTCTTTGACAGAGAATTCTAAATACCGTTCCCTAAACTGCAAATCCCAGGATTCCATAGGATCAAACTGTTGTGGTTAAAGCAGAATCATGGAGCATGAAAAGGCCCCTGGAAACTTGGCATGGTCCTGGCATGTATCCTCACTATTTAATTATCACAGTTTGATACCATTTTAATTGCCGTGGCATCCTCCTATGGAATACTAAGATTTGTAATTTGGTGAAGTACTTAAAATTCTTTGCTAGGGAAGTCTAGTTTACTCCCTTGAACTACAGCATTAGAGCTCCCTGGCAAAGAATTGTAATTATGTCATGAAACCACAAATCCCAGAATTCCATAGGATGGAGGCTATACCTTTATACTGTGGATACACCCCTAGACTTTCAACCAAGTTCTGTCTGAGTAGAAGACTTTGGAGACTTAATTACTTAAATCTGGGCTTTTAAACATCCGTGACTTGGAAGCTTGATAGTATACCATTATGTAGGTGGATTCATGGACTGCATTTCCATTTGAAACACATGTATCTGCACTTAATGATCTTTAGTTATGGTGTCCGTTGGTCTGTGCAGCCTTCTCAAGTCACTACCATTACCAAAACAGAAGATAAAGGACACAGATTTCCATAACATTTGTTATGGCTGATTTGCATGAAAGAATTACTAGAACTGAAACAGAAATACAGTACATCTCACTAGAGTTGCGAGAATTGTTATCTGATGACCTGGATGCTTGGCATCTGCTGTCCACATGCTGAAGGTTGGTGATGGGCAACTTCAAGCTCCCTCTCTCCCTCCTTAGGTTTCCAGACTTAGGCTGGAATGGACTGGACTGGATTCTCCTCAAGCAGTCCTTCAAACCAAAAAACAGGGCATATTTCTACTGTTGTTACTCACCACCACCCCTATAATTGGAAAGTGGCTTTTTCCCTACTCTGTATTCAGGCAACCTATCAAGTAAAAGAAGTTACCTTCCTTGATTCCTCTATAATCCTGTAATCCAAAATAACAGGGAAGATTATTTCCTTAGTTTCAGGAAATTTTTTTATTCACAAAATTATGTATTGTTATTTAGTTTTTAAATATATTTTATATTAGTAAATATTATATAAACACATACAGATCTTCAAATAATCTTTCCCATTTTTCTCATTGTTAAGTTGACAATCTTTATTATGGGGCTTTTTTAAAAAAAAATACACATATTAATTTACACAATAACAGCCATGATCCTACTTTGTTCTTGGGTAGTATAAATGAATGCTCATATAGTTATACAGTTACATTGCTGCACCACTCTTCTGCTAATCACCAACACTGATTAACCATTTATATATCTGCCAATGTGCCTGCTTATTGTCACATTGTTCAGTGGAGAATGCAAAGTGGCTCTGATGATTAGCTATGCACTATCCAAGAATGTGTGACTCCACAGATGGAATCCCCTTAGTTAGTTCCAACTTGTGTAGACCCAATTGTTGAACGGTGAGCCAACATGTTGGTAAATCCAGTTGATTTAATGACTCTACATTAATTGGGACAAAAAATAAGATTAAGGCCCAAATGAAATGGTCACCCTTGGCGAACCCTACTTATGGTGGGAAGAAGGCAGAATATAGATGAAATAATAGATAAGGATTAAAGGCAGCTTACAACCACCTAAAACAAATTATGATACTATAAAATTAATACAAAAGTTAAACCACAATCTCTGTTTTCCCATTTTTTCAGCTGCTTTTAAAACGCCCCTGTTTCTTTCTCTTCCTCACATTTTCCTCCTTTGTTCTCAACTTACTTCAGCTGGTGCAAATTTAGGTCAAAGTATGAAAGCAGTTTACACTGATTTAACTCAGCAGGGAGGAAAGGAAAGGAGTGGGGTAGAATCCTGCCCTACCCACTAAGCTTTGGCCGGAGGAAAGTGCTGCGGCATCTCCCAGCCATTCCTACTGCCACTGCTGTGGCCTTGGAAGGATAAAAGAAGAGGCAGTATCTGCTGACCTTTATTCTCTCCCACATGGCTATTCCGCTTTCTTTTTGTGTCATGTCTTAATTAGATTCTAAGCCTGAGGGCAAGGAAATGTTTTGTTGTTCTTTTACTGGTGAAGTGCCATGAACAGTGATGATGCCATATAAATAAATGATGATGATAAACAAACAAACAAACAAACAAACCATGAACTGAATATGTCCATTCCACAATGACCAAGAAAATACAACCAACTGGAACATATGTATGCATATGACACTGACAGGATTCTAGCAATAGCTCTCTTTCACACTACACAATTATCACAATTTTATGCCACTTTAACTGCCATGGTTCCATCCTATGGACTCTTGCGGTCTGTAATTAAGTATTAAAAATTCTCTGCCTGACTGCTCAAGTGCTTTACCTAACTATGAATCCCAGGAATCCATAGGATGCTGTCATGGCAGTTAAGGCTGTATCCAAGTGCTATAATTGTGTAGTGTGAAAGAGACTGTAATGTTTATTTGCTTCCTTCCACAATACAAAGCAATTATTGCTGAAGTTGCACTATAAATAGTTATGAGTGGAACAGTGAATATAATGGTACCACATGGGATAAACAGGTTTTTTAACAGGGGAAATACTCCCAAAGAAACTTATAAAACGTTTGCACATGGGAATGATTAACAAAAAATTATTGTAAATGGGTATCAGTATTTCCTTAACACTTTCCAAAAACTTGTAAAAGTCAACCAGCATATTTATCCTGTGATAACTCATGTAATAACTAGTTTGTCTGAAACTGACTTTTGAGACAGACCCTCCCCAACATAGTTAAATATTTTAGAACTAGTTAGAAAGATAAAACATGAGCATTCCAGTGGTAATCAGCTACCCTTCACACTGATGGAAGAGGATAAGTTTGAAATGAAATATTAATGGACATTTGATTCATTCTGGCCACCTTACTAGTATGTGGATGTATAATGAAAACTGATTTACAATGGACTGAATTTGACAGAATAAAAACATTTGTGGCAAAATATATTTTACCTGTAGGTAGCTGGAGAATATTGTCTTTGGTCATTTATAAGCTTTGTAAGTTACTTACATTTGTAAGCATACTCTGTGAGTGATCTGCAGCTACACTAGTCTTCAGGGGATTTAGATTTGGAGGACAGGAAATATATTCAGATGTAAACACTTCGATCACTGTCATTCTGAAGCAGTATGTGAGTGATGGGTTGGTCAACATTTTGCCCTGAGGCCTGCATGTCATGGTGGGCAGTACACCAATGTTTTCTCTTTTTCTGTCACACATGCATACACGTATGCACAAATTTCCCCCTCATAGTCACATGGAGGTGTACACACACATGCACGTATACATACATGAGAAATAAGTATAGTTGTTCAACTGAATAAACAAACTGGATTTTCTTCAGTACAAGTCAGCTAGGGAGCAAGGGGAAGCATGTAATGGGATTCCTGAGTCTCTTTTTGCTAAAATAATCATGGCCACTTACTATGCTACTATATAGTTTAAGCAAGTAGGAAACCTTTCCAGCCATTCATTGTATGAATTTCAGCCCAGAGCTCTCAAGCTGGAAATTTCACACGATATTGACATGTGAAGATTATCCTAAGGGATAAATCCTTGCACAGGATACACCACAATCTCTCCAGGAACGAACCTAAATGTTAGGGGGCATTTCATGAGGCATAAACAGAAGCCTCCCCCCCCCCCCGCCATGGCAGTGAGAAATAAAGGATCTCTGAATGTCAAGCAAACTGGGACAAAGAAGAGAGGAACATCTCATTGACTGAGATCTAGCAGCCTGAGGTTTGGACATATTGAGGCATTTCTTTCATTGCATAACGCTGGGAAAAACAATCCACTACGAGAGTATACACAACAGAAAATAGTTGAATTCCTTCTGGCTATTACAGTTATACCAAGCTTTTACCAGACTCTTTTGGGTTAGTGTAAATCTTGTTCTTCAGTTTTAAAAGAATCACAGCTGTAATTCCAGTTATTAAAACTCTTTTGAGAGTCCCTGCTTCCTAAGATTTACTTGCTTGCTTTTTCTCATCTGTTTGCTCCAAATCTGGGTTATCTTGGGAAGTGTTCATAGCATAACTAAAATTCCAGCACAAATGAAGCACCATTGGCAACTTGCACACATAACAGTCATTATTATCGTAGAAGATCATAAGGAGGTATAGGATGGTCACTCTGCAGCAATTCTTGTTATGATAAATATCTTGATAGCAGTTGGTTATGTCCAGCTGGCTCAAAGCACAGCACTGTATTCTTTAATGAGAGTTCATGTAAGCACAGCCCTAGATATTTAGCTTTGTTTTCCTATACAGATAATGTCCCTCCACCTGTCTAAGTTGGTTAAGAATCACAGGTTCACTGGTCTGATTTGTCTAGACCTCTCAGTATCTGTCACACTATCAATCTATCACCAAAAAATTTATGAGCATTTGGCTTTGGTCTTCTATGACAATGATAAAAATAGAATAGACACTTAGAGCTACTCCTTCCTGCCCCATCAGAAACTCTCTGTGATTATTTTCCAATAATAGCAAGTATAGCTTGCTTGAGTTATTAGAGGTATGCAGCAGGGCTGAATAAAACTACCAAACCAAAAGATTACACCTCAAAAGACAGAAGTACAGTTTGGGCTATATAGTGAATGCAATCTGTTCCTTCTCTTCTAACCTCACCCCATCCCATTCCCCTTTATCAAAATGTACATAGTACACTTGGTTGAGATTTGCCTCCAGTCCCTTTGAGAACTGGGATATGTTTTCCCATTACAAGCAATTCTATACCTTTTGGATACCATATTGCACCCATCAGCTACAATGTTTCCTAAAAATGAGTCTGAGGATATCTCAGAGTTACATTCTAGCATTGCAGAAAGTTGGACACTGAATATCGTTCACATTTGCTGTATTTGCTATTTTCTCATTCCCTTGGTCACTTTGCCTGCTCCTTTCCTTTGGATGCCTAAACTATAAATGTTCAATGGAAATTTTAAGTTACTGGAATGTGACTTAAGGGGGACTGAAGGAAAGTTTAATTTGGGGACATAACTCTTACTGGGGGGCAATGCCCCAAATAGCTACACCATTGAAATATCTCCAAGCCTAAGAAAGATTTGCCTGACTTGCTGGGTGGTTTGCATTGGAGGGACCTGCTCCTTTTTGTTTGTAACCCCCCCTCTCCAAAAACAAACTGCTGATTCAGAAGTCTTCCTGCGTCTCCCCCCCGCTTGCTCTCAGAGGAATGTTCACAGGATAGCATGCATGCATTTTTCCTTTCTGCTCATTGTTCTTTAGAACCAGGCTGAAGTATCCCTGTGCCATCTATCTACTGCACTACCCTGGAACTTCAAATGGTACCTTTAAACCTTTTTGATTTCTTTTCCTTTTTCAGAAGGGAATTGATCATTAGGCTAGATCAAGCTGAGAAAGAAAGCATGGATGCTGCTCGGCTAACGAAGGAGTATGCAGACCTGACAGAAGAGAACCGGACGTTGAAGTTAGCCCAGACACAATGTGTTGAACAGCTGGAAAAGCTTAGAATACAGTATCAAAAAAGACAGGGATCGTCATAACTTTGAATGAAGCTGTCTGGGCCAATACAGATCTAGGGTCTTTTTTTTTAATGTTCGGCAATTGTTCTCCTTCCTTCCTCAAAGGTTTCCTGTAATAGGCTGGAACACTTTATTCGCAGAACATGTACATGTCTAAATTTGATTTAATGCTTGCCAGCCGCTAGCTTAATATGGATATTGTATTTGTTATATAATAGATATTTTATTTCAGGTAACATAATTGGAGCCTTATCTATCCCCATTATACATTGAAATGAATCAGATTTCTAAATATATTTCCTACAGTTTAAAGAAGATACCAGTGCACTCAAAAGCACTATGAATAGTCTCCTGTGTTGTGAGGCATAGGACCATATTCAGTCATACAGAAGGAGCTACGTTAATGCAGGAAACACTGGAGCACAGTTTTCACTTATGGGAGAAATGTTAGTTATCTGGTGCTATATGCCAGATAAGGACCATCATACACTAAAGAACATTTGAAAGCTAGTAACATGGCACCTGGGTCACTTTCTTTAAGTAACCGGGGTTGTAAACCTATTGTACATACCTTTCTTGGAAGTCCCATTGTACATCTCTGTGTGCTTGTGTAGGATTTCACCATAGATTGGCAATTTTTTTGTGAAACTAAATTATGTCAAGTAGACTCAGTGACCTTTCCTTGCATTTAAACTTCCCCTTGGAAATAAGGCTCATTGATGTGTCAGTTACTCCGGAAATGAGCTTGTTTAAAACTATGGCCTGGTATAGCAATCCTTCCAAGGGAGGGAAGTTCTGATGCACCATGATTTGGTTCCCAGTGGAAAAGTGCTCAGAATCATAACATTAAGATATTATTGGAAGAAAACTCTATTGAAATCCTGGCCTTTCCTGTACAGGGCACCTTTGTGTTGATCAGTCAACGTGCACAGACTTTTAGCTATGGTTCCATGTAGCAAGGCAGGATTTGCAAAAGCTGATGCAATACATAAAGGTCAGCACAGTTGGGTTTTTCACATGGAATCCTGGCTACGGCTCTTTGAGGATTCATTCATTCACTTAATTTATATCCTGCCTTTCTCTCACTATGGGACCCAATGCAGCTTACAATAATTTAAAATAGAAATTAGCTAGAATATTGTATTACAAATTTAAAAAACAACAACAATTAAACAGTACTATTAAAAGTAGTTAGTTAAAAACAGTGTAAAATACATTTAAAACTTAACGAAAAGCCACACAAGACAAAGACACAGCACACTGCTTTCAACATTGTTCTGCCATAAGATTAAAATCAGTCAAAGGCCTGCAGAAATAAATAGATTTTAGCCTATCAGACAAGTAGCTGTGCTAGAAAAAAAGCACTTGGGGCTATGTTTTCCGAACCACACCAGTAGAGCTATTAAACTCAGCATGCTTGGACTAGAGGATGGATGCTGAAATAGGTGTGAGAATCAGCTCAAGGCCAAGAGTACATCTATTCCCTGGCCACAGCAGTGCATTTAGGAGCCACACAGCTGCCCCTGAACACTTGGGGGAGAAGCAGCAGCAGGACTTCTCCCCTCAACAAGAATTCTGAACACAATTAAATGAATAAATGAATTCTGCTAATGTCACTGAAGCTTATTCCTAAGTATACGTGGTTAGGATCAGAGTTGTTGAAATTCAGGTGTGGAATTTCATAGCATGGACACTATCCTGTTCAGTGATTAAGACTAGTTGACTACTAGTCTACTAGTCTCAAACACATCACTTAGAAAGTAAGTAGCTTTTCTTTTGGTTTATGTGTTTAGGCTTGTGGTGTAGGAATAGGATCACCTACCTATATCCCCATTTTGATGAATCTGCCATGGAGAAAGAGCTGAGAAAAAAAAACTTTTAAAAATGTTGTACTTCTTCCTTTCTGCTACTGGTGATAGCTGTGTTTTCGTAAATCAGCTGAAAACTCTTTGTTATACTTCCGTTTCTATTCACACAGTATTTTTTTCATTAAAAGAAAACTGAAAAAGTTATTTTGTTCCTGAATTTCCTTTACCTGCCTAAAATTTTAAACTTCTGTCAGTAGGTTCTTGGTCTGACTTTAAAAAATGAAATTTGCTTATATATGTTATTAAAATGGTAAATATTCTAAAATGGTTATTAGGTAGCCAAATTTACTCCAATTCAGCTAATGTTAGCCTTGTTGTTGTGTGCCTTCAAGCCATTTCTAACTTATGGTGACCCTAAGATGAACCTATCACAGGGTTTTCTAGAGCTAAGAGTATGTGATGTGCCCAAGGTCACCCACCCACTGGGTTTCCATAGCCAAGCAGGGAATTGAACCCTGATCTCCAGGGCCATAGTTCAATGGTCAAACCACTACATCATGTTGGCTCTCACTATTAGCTCTTAGACCCATTCTGCACTGGACTGTTATAGCGCTATTATTGCACTTGCAACATCCTATGGAATCCTGGGGTTTGCAGTTTCGGGAGGGGCTGGCCAGCCACTCCTGAAACTGCAAACCCCAGGATTCCATAGGATGTTGCAAGTGGAATCATAGCACTATAACAGTCCAGTGCGGAAATGGCCTTAGTCCACTGACATCAATGGAGCTTTCGGTGTAAGTGGCTTTAACCCCCTGATTTAAAGGAGACTTATGCAGACTTTCTGGATTATGGCAGGGGGTGAACAAGCTTCAGCCTTCCAACTATTTTGGACTGCAGTGCTCACAATCCCTTACCATGGCGTGCTGTATGGAGCTGATGGGAGCTGTAGGCCAAAACATTTCAATACACAAGTGTCCCCAGATAGTCCTTAATAGGACTTAACTCTGTGACAACCAGTCTTTTACCCACCCTGGTGCTAATAGTCTTGTGAGGAGTTAGTGCCATCCAGACTGCATCCCATGAAATAAAACACTTCCATGCTAGGAAGTTTTTGAGGAAACGGTTGCCCTTGCTCTGTTTTTTTCATCCTGGCCATTTTTTAGCTCCATCTCCCTCTTCTCAACAGAGCTTGTCTCTTTTTCCCTCCTAAAGTGATCAGTCTTCCTCACTGCACTGGCCATGCTAATTCATGAAGTTTCTACACTTACCTACTTTGTCATCCCAGGACATCCTTTTCTCAGGGCAGTTGTGGCACACTTTGGGGGCATCCGGACTGACTGAAAAGTTCCAGATTTTTGTTCCCTGTTTTTTGCATTTTTTTACTGAGTTAAACTAAACTAACTGGGGATCTGGTATAAAAAATCTCTGATCATAGTAGGAGTGGACAGAAAAATATAGCCAGCATGATGTTGGCTATTTGAGTGTTGGACCAAGATTCTGGGGACCAGGGTTTGACTCCCTGCTCAGCCATGGAAACCCACTGGATGACCTTGGAGAAATCACACTCTCTCATCCTCAGAAAAAGGCAAGAACAAATCCCCTCTGGAAAATCCTGCCAAGAAAATCCTGTGATAGGTTCACTTTAGTGTCTCCATAAGTTGGAAATGACTTGAAAGCACACAACTGCAACAGCAGCAAAGATAACCACCATCTCTTTTGATGACAGCTGACTTATCTGGGCAGTGATAATAGCAATGCAAATTGGAACAATTGAGAAAGAGTACTGTTGTTGTTTGTTCTCCTTTCTGGTCAAAGTTTGAGATCACTGCTCGTACTCCCATGAACTTCAAACATTAGTAAAAGTATGAACTTTTCATTAAGATGCAGATGTTGTTGTTGTTGTTTTTTAAAAATACACTATCTTATTTCACAGAGCAAGGCAGTTGTGCTAGAAAATAGAAGCTACTGAAATCACTTTGGCTCACCTCCAGTTTTACTTTGGCTCACCTCCAGTATTACACAACATTTCTCTACCAGAGTGTTGACAATACATACTGGAGGTCAGCAAACAGTCACACACTTCAGTTTTTGAGATGCCAACACAGATAAAACCTGAGTTGTACATTACAAAAGCAAATGCTTGGTTATTAAAGACAAATTATCTTAAGGAAGTCCCCGGAGAAGAAGTTCCCCTCCCCTCCTTTCTCCTGACATATCAAGCATCACTAACAACTTCAACAGAGGAACCCCATTCCTTTCTATGCCTTCTGAGATGCGCATGTTGGAGCATAGTACTGCAGTGTTAAGCAATGAGGTGGCAATAGAACAATGTGAGTTAAAATATGCCATATCCTCCACGATCCATTTTTTATGTTTTCTTTTCCAAAATTATCAAATACTTAGAATATGTTTTTCTTAACTATTCCAGACAGTAAGGATGTGAGTCAAGCAGTGTTGTTAGTGCCAGACACATGAGTGACAATAACATTTTGTAAAGCTGGAATACGGAGAGAAGAGAAAGGAAAAAATGTTTTGATAGTTTATTGCTTGTTCTAGAAATATGATATAGAAATCTGGTCAAGATCACAGTGCTGAATCTCTTCAGTTGAACTGAACACAGCATATAAGAAGTGGGACCTGTAGCTAAATGTTGTGGTTTGAAGGATTATAGGCCCTCCCCATTGGCCTCCACTGCCTCCAATACAACTCCCATAGCTGTGAACATAAAAGAAGGGAACAATTTTGACCAAAAAAAGAAACTAAAACTGAAACAATGTCACTTCCAATTGCTTCACGTATCCCCCCTGGCAATCAGTCGGGCAAAAAATGGCCCCAATATGGTTTTCCAATTCAACACACATGATAATTAAACCACAGTCTAGTTCCAGCACAGTCTAGTGATCTAGCCAAAGCACAGTGGACTTTGGTTGTCTCTTCCCCTGCAGTCCTCCCACTCCTCTCCCACATGATACATCCCATTATCCATCAATAAACAGTTGGGAAATATGAAAAACCATATTAGTTCTCGCAAGTTGAGTAATCTGACAGAAGCAGAACAAGAACCAGTTTCATGCCTGCCCACAGGTTCTAGCAGAGGAAATAAACAAGCTTAGCCATTCTTTGCAAAATATACACAAATAGCTTTACTTACAGTACTTGTCCATAATCAAATACATGGGCTAATGAAGGTGACAGAGAGAAGATAAAATAGCTGCAAGATGAGGCGATGCAGGAAGAGAATGAGTGTGGCAAAGCAAATAAACAGGAAGTTTGCAAGCAGGCAAACTAGCAGTCCATGTGTACAAGCATCTAAAGACTACTACCTCTAACATAAATCACTCCAACTATTTGCAGAAGCCAAGACAGAACAGTGTGACTGGAGGCATATCCACTCTGACATGAACTTTCAGAAACCACTGGAAGACAGGGGGTTTCAGGGACATTCAGCTGTATTTTTGGAAGACATCATTCTGCAACAGCAGCAGCAGCAGCAGCAACAACATCAACAAAGCAAAAAAAAAATTACACTTTTTATTAAAGAAAAAAGCAAACAATAAAAAAAACCAAATACATAAAATATTACAAAATAACAGAGGTAGGTTACAGTGATGAATTACAAACTGGAACATTTTACTCATTCCCTATACCTGTCTCTGTCATTTTGAAATAACTTCCTCTTACCCATTACCACAGACTTTCTAAATGACCATATAATCCCATGAAACCCTTCTCTACCTTCCTCCTTCCCCCCTTCCATTTTCCTTTTTCTACCCCGCTATTCTACAATGTAACCGACTATGTCTAGTTTATTTATTTTCTACAGAATGTCTTTTACTTGTTGTCTTGTTTACTTTAACTTGTTTCCAAAATCTATATAGAATTCTATCTATTATACGTAACGCTCTTGTAGTAGAATAGATGGTCATAGCATATATAGAGGTATAAGTGTCCTCAAAGCTTTATAGCAATGAGGAGTCATCTTTTGTATATCTCTTTTTTCCCTGTATTATAGAGCTTCCTTTCAGGAAAGACCCCATCTCTTATTTATTACAGTAGGACCCCCATATTCATGGATTCATTATCCCCTGATTCAGTTATTCGCTGTTGGCTCCCCACTGCCACTGCGGTGGTGACGGGTGGGAGAGAAGTGAGGAGTGCAGGATCACACTCCTCGCCAGCTCCTGCCCCTTGCTCCCAGCTGATCACGGTGGCAGCGGGCAGGAAAGGAGCAAAGAGTGCAGGATTGTGCTCCTCGCCACCTCCTGTTCCCTGCCCAGGGCCCGATCGCAGGAAAGGAGTGAGGAGCGTGACCCTGCCACAGCGGCTCCCGCGGTGGCTCCTCACCACCTCAATCGGCCAGAGACAGGCGGGGAACAAGGCGTTTCAGTATCCGTGGGCGGGGGGGGAACCAATCCCCTGCAGATACGGGGGTCCTACTGTATAAAGCAAAATTCTTTTATGAAAAAGCCAAACTAGTATTTATTATCACTCTACATGTCAGATTAGTGTAACTCATAGAATCAAAGAGTCATAAAGTTGGAAGAGACCACAACACCCATTGAGTCAAACCCCAAAACTTGAGCCGAGAAGTTCTGTGTTATCATTGTTGTTGTGAATAATCGCTGTAATCCTCCTGCATATGTTTAAGGTTTGAATAGAAATGTCACAGACCTTGGGTTTCTTGACCTTTGAGGCTTGCTGTTTACCATTTTTGCATATATCTATGTGTGTCAATGAAAGCTGCCACTTCAGGCAAATCTTTCCTGTATTTAATGAACCTCTACCTGAGTCTACAAAAATGTATGACAGGATAAAAATTCAGAGCTTGAAAATAATGTGGAAAAAAAGTTTACAAGTAGTGATTATACTTGCAACATGTTGCACTTTCAGGGTAAAAAGGGTATTTTGACATTCCTTTTACAAACAATGTGAAGGCTAACATTACTCCTTCTGTATAACAGCATTCATATTTACTGTTACCTTGTTACTTTTCTCATTTAGCTGTACAAATCCCTTCTCGTGACATTCTGAGCTTTGCACCCTATCTCTAATTTTAGATCATTTTCAGTTCTTTCAGTTCTTCAGATGGATATTTTTGAAAGGAACTGAAAAAGAATTAGCAACACAACAAAAGATTTATTGCTACAACAGGGGTTTTTTTGGAGGGGTGGAATGAGCTGCCCAATGAACTACTTTTAAAAAGTTAAATTTCCAATCTCTGCTAAAGCTCTTAGTTTGAATTCTGTTTAAAGCCCAATGAAAACAGACCTACTGAATCAGTGGGATATACCTAAGTCTTGACTCAACCTTCAGTAACTGATTCAATGGGTCTACTCTAGTTAGAATTACCACCAGGGTTCAGGCCTAACCCAAGTGTCAGAGCATTGCATGTTTTTTTTTAAAAAATTTGGTTTTGTTTTACTATAGCCAGTTAATACAACTATTCTTCTGATATCTGTAATTACCACACCTTCTACCTGTCCCAGTTTCATAATCCCAATGAATCCTCTACTATCCCATTTTTTTTTCAGCTGCCTTTCGAAAGTACCAGTTTTTCTGTTCTCCTCCCACTTTCTCCTTTTGGACTTGGCTTTTTTCAGTTGATGAGATCTGAGTTAAAAGTGCAAAGGTAGTTTGCATGCTGTTATCTCATCAGAGGGGAAAGGGGAGGAGGGAGTCCAATCTTACCTTCCAACAGGATCAGAGAAAAGCAAACTGCTATAGACTCTCTTGGCTTGAGGGTTCTTCCTCATTAAGAAATTTTGCTATCTTGATCACACTCTGATATTGTTTGGTCTCAAGTGCTCCACTTTCCATCTGTGTAATGTTGGAGGCTACAAATGATCTGCAATATATATCTCTTGATAAAATAATAAAGAATAGCTCAGCAACATCTGGAAGGTCATATGACTGCCACTGTTGCAATAGAAGAACCCCTTTTCTGTCACTCTAGCCAACTCACACCAAAAGACAGTTTCCTTCACATGCAAATAGTAGGGCCCCTTTCACACATAGATAATTGTAGTACTATGATTCTACAGCCATGGCTGTATCCTCCAGAAGTCTGGGGTTTTTAGTTTGATGAGACACTAGAGCTCTCCTGCTAAGAACTCCAAATATCCCTCCCTTAACTGCAAATCCAAGGATTCCACAGGATGGAACCACCTACAATGGAATCAGTGCTATACTGTTAGCAGCTGTACGCCACCATACTTGCTATGGTTTAATTGGCATACATCAAAATTGATATAAAATATAAAACATACCCTGCTATGGCTGTATAGCCAGGCTGGCCAAGAGGAAAGCTGGCCAAACATGTATGCTATGAAATTAGGCCAGATAAACACCTCCTAGATGTGGTGAGGTCTTAGTGAGGAAGTCACCAGGAAACTCCAAAGATAATAGGCTGCTGCTAGGCTTAACAACTCTGCTTTCTTAAACAATAGCAACTGGGAGACTCCCACCAGACCGCTGATTGTCTCAAGCCCTCTTCCCTTTTCCCTGCAATCTATTCCATTACCCTCAGACCTGTCCACAAGCTCTGAGCTATTGGAAATCCCTTTGTCACTAATGCTAAAACCATTAACGCATTCCAGACCTCATTGTCCACTCTGCGAGCTCTATTGCTTATTCGGCCAGAAAGCCATTCACACCCATGCCCTCCAGGTAGAAATTAGGTATAAAAACACCCAGTTTTGATCATCTAGCTTGCAGTACATTGGTTGCTGACTGTCACTTTGATTCCCAATTGTACTATCCTTAGATGCAAGCCTAAACCACATTGCTGTTTCTTCAGTACTTTTCTGGGTTGATAAATATCACCTGTTTCACCCTGAAATCTTGCTATCTTAAAACCTTTCCTCACTTTTCCTTCCAACTTGTGATTGCATGACTGTTTGAGATCTTGTGTGTGTGATTAATTCCCCCAATAGAACACAATTTATTATACTTTTGAATCTCTGGCTAGTTCTTCTCTGCAAGAGACTCCATAAACATTGGTATCAAAGATCTCATTAGGTTACCTCCCTCTTGCAGGCTATCTAATATTGAGCTAATAATTCCCCACCTTTGAACAGAGGTACTAGAATCATGGGTGGACCCCTGAATCACCCATGTTTTGGGGTCACAATACTTGTTTAGTGTGATGTGTCCCCAGGTACACTGGAGAGGAAATCATGATAGGACCCATATTGATCAAAAATGGTTAAAACTGTTTCCCATCAGAGTCCTAATCCAGATTGACTCCTCTTTCTTTCTTTCTTTCTTTCTTTCTTTCTTTCTTTCTTTCTTTCATGTTATTCAGAAACACAGGCAATCATTCATACCATTATAAGTAGTGTGAATTGTGCAATGTCTGCTTTGATACAAAGGTAGGTGCCTAAAGGATAAAATGTAGATACCATAAAATAGTTAAGAGTTTTGGGGCTAAATAATGGACTTTTCCACATTTTTGCTTCAAGAAGGATGCAGCCAACCTGAAAGCAAATAAAATGTATTACTTTTGAGAACTAATAAATAAAAAAATTAGAGAGACTTTCTGGAAATAACTTTTGTTCCTTAAAGTAAATATAACCAACATTAAAAATTTCCAGAAATCTTTTGCTGCTGCTTACACAGTCACATGCAATCTAATGATTATTGCGGTAGTGAAACTTAAAATTCTTTTTATATAACTGTGAAAGTTTAGCAATTTTTATTTTCACTAATTACAGTGGAAGTTGGAATTGTTAAGACACAAAAATAAGCTTAGTCTGCATTAGAGTTTATAGTCTATATGTTAATATCATGATCTATACATGCCTACTAAAAAGGCAGTCCCATTGAGGTGAATGACCATTACTTCTCTATAAATGCAGTTTAAGGGATTTCAAGCTAGATGGTTCTAAAATTGCAGTCTGTCAGAATGCAGATTCTGGCTTACCAGCCCGGTCTGGATATGATCATATTATTTATGTGCTCTGCCAACTGTACTGGTTCACAACTCACTTTTATTTTCAATTAGAAGTGTATCAACCTTTTTAAAGCCCTCCATAGCCTCGAACTAGAGTGTTTGAAGTACTGCTGATCTACCCATAAATTAATTAATAAATAAATAAATATCCACCACTGAGATCCCCTTAAGATGTCCCTATAATGGAATGAGGGACAAACAGCTACCCAAGAGAGAGCCTTCTTGTTAATGGTTACTCAAGCATGGAACATGTTGGGGGATGACAGGAGTTTCAGCCCCACAGAGATGCAGCGGAAAAACCAGAAGGCAGCGAGCCAACAGCAGCAGCCTTGTTCCCCAGTAAGGATACTCACACACGGAGGAGTTTCTTCCAAACAGGAGGCACTTTATCTTGTAACACTCTTCTTGGAAGTGCTTTGCCTGAAGCCTACCTTGCTATTCTTTTGACATTGGCCAATGACCTTTTGATTTTCCCAAAATTTCTTAGATATGCTTTCAATCCTACTGGTTTGTACTGTTGTTGTTGGGGTTTTTTTTTTAAGTAGTTTTAAGCCTAAATCCAATTGTTAATTCTAACTAGAGTTGGAATTAGATCCAACTTCAGATCTTTGAAATCATTGTGTTACTGAATTACTATAGATTTAATGGGTCTACTCTGGTTAGATTTGGGACTAACATTGAAATTTAGGTCACAACCTAATAGGAGTGGAAAAGTCTTCATATTTTCAGTTACATATTTTTAGTGGTCACTAAGAATATATGCTTTGGTACTAAAGAAAAGGACTGTACTGTCTCTAAGCAAAAAAAAGTGAATAAGAGTGTGAAAGAAGAAAGTTTTTTGTGATGTGCATGAAAAGATGCTGTAGAGATAGACCACAGATGTATCAGTGGCTTCATAACTGTGATATCACATGAATCACCTATGAGTGTGGCTGTGAGTCAGATTGACTACTTCCCTGCATGACTGTTGGCTGGCTGACAGAGAAAATTGCTGTTTCAAATACAATGAGATTGTAGCAATAGAGTCAGCAAAATTGCTATGTGTTAGCTAAAGCCACATTGTCTGGATACAAATTATGTACATTAACTACACAGTTCTTTCAGAAAACTAATACAGGCCAATATCCAACAGGATCACTGGAACAGCATAAATTTCCACCTACGCATATACACTGGTGCTTTGAGGGTGAGAAAGGGATGGCTGCTACTTCTTTCTCAAATATGCAAGGACAGCTAGATAATGTTTGGATACATTGTGAGAATGAGGAGAACTGCATCCAGCCACCCTGCATACTTAGGACAAAGGCATTACACTGGAAACCTTCTTCCACAATATCCACAGAAGTACTTAGGCTGGTGTAATCGATAGGTTAAACCAGGCCATAGATAATACTTTTCAACTCAGCCAGTCGAATGGGAGATTATCTTCACGTTACACTTATAGAACGTATAAGATTGTACTATATAAGGGGAAGGGTTACATATAGAAAATGCAAAGTAATCTTTTTTTTAATATTAATTTTTTAATATTAAAATTTAATATTGAAATATTAAATACTCTAAAATATTAAAATATTAAAATTTAATATTAAAATTAAAATAATATTAAAAGAAAGTATAAAATGGGAACATTTCTTCTAAATGTCCCCCCCCCAACTCCCATAACAAGTTTTCTTCTCCAGTTTTGCCCAGCTGAATCAAACAAAAAATACAATATAATACAGTTACAATAAAAGGAGTCCAATCCACTATACTTAGAATCTTTGGCATAACAGTCATAATTTATCTTTTAACCAGTTAATACATTTTTACCTTTTTTATCAAAGTATATCATTATAATCATTAGCTTTACAATTGTAGCCACTCTTTTATTTTGCTTCATTCTCTATCAAATTGTTGAATGGATTTGTTCTTTAATGCATTTGTCAATTTTTCCATCTCCATCATATCCATAACCTTTAATTTCCATTCATTTAAATTTATTTTAATATCTTGTTTCCAATGTTGAGCATAGGTTAATCTAGCTGCTGTAACTAAATATAACATTATTTGTTTATGTTTTCTAATTTCTGCCTTTGGTTTTATTATATTCAATAAATATAATTCAGGTATCATTTCAAAATTCATTTTGAATATTTTTTTAATTTCATCATGTATTTCTTTCCAAAATTTCTTTGCCTTTTTACATGTCCACCACATATGATAAAATGTTCCCTCTTTTTCTCTGCTCTTCCAGCATTTTGAATTTCCATTCTTTATAATTTTTTGTAATCTCTCTGGCATCATATACCATCTATGCAACATTTTATAATAGTTTTCTCTTAAATTTAAATTTAGTGTAAATCTTAAATCTATTTTCCATACCATTCTCCAACTCTCAATATTTATTGAATGTCCTATATTTTGTGACCAGCTCACCATCATTTCTTTTGTCTTCCTGTTCCATTTTTCTTTGTAATAACAATTTATAAAGTTTGGATATTCTTTTCTTTTGATTTTCTTTCATGAGTACATCCAGTTTGTTTTCCTTCTCAAATCCAAATAATTCTAGGTCCATTTTGTACCTTTCTGTCAGTTGTCTCCACGGAAACCAATTCATTTCTTGTCCAGCCTCCTTCATTTCTTCCAGTGTTTTCATTCTTGGTTTATTTCCATCCCAAATGAGTATGTCCTGGTATGTCAGCATTTTCCCTTCTTTTGTTGGGGAAATTTTAAAGGTTTCTTGTGGTGTTGTCCAAGTCGGGAGGCTAGAATAAGAAAATGCAAAGCAATCTTGCGTGTGAAAATTACATCCCTGCACTATCTTATAACCCTGCATATTCAGTTGGCTATATGGAATTGTAACATCTAAAACTGCCTCAATAATTTTTTTAAAGAAAAATCAAAATGGAACATTTATAATTAAATTACTCCAACACTAATTTTTCCCTGATGAGCAAGACCCTGATTAAGTTAGGCAACTATAATATCCTGTACAAGGGTCTGTCTGCTTTTAAATAATGTCCACAAACCCTGCACCATACTCCCAGTATAAATCCTCTTCCTATCAATTTATGGATAGAAATAAGTGCACTGTCATGAAGTAGTAACAGAGTTACTTCCAGATGATGACCCAAGCCAGCTTTATAACCCATGATCTGAAGTTGGATTGTTTTAAGTATTAAACCCAGATATCTTAGGCCACTTAGGCCATTTCTGCACTAGACTGTTATAGTGCTATAGTGTTATAGTGTTGAGGTCCCTCCCTAAACTACAAACTCCAGGATTCCATAGGATGTTGAAAGTGGAATAATAGCACTATAATAGTCTAGTGAGGAAATGGCCAGGATTCTTTGAAATTGAAAATAAGCACCAGTGAAGTCTTTCAGCCATGCAGGAGAAAGGGGCGAAATGGAGCATGTGAACCCATGGCTTCACTCAGGTTCATGCTTGCACTAGTTAAGTTAAATTATGGCTTATAATTTTGTATGACCCAGGCCATATTCTCTGGAGATGTGCCCAAACAACATTCATGCTGATGCTGTTTTGAATGCACACATACTTACAGGCTTAATAAAAATGGAGACTGTAGTCAAGAAATCAGAACGCTGAGACCTGAAAAGGGAGCTATGAAGGAACTAGATCAGATTCTCAAGTATAAAGACGTCAAAGTCAGAATCATCCATGCCATTTCTTGCATGGATGGGAAAGCTGTGAAGAAAGCTGACAGAGGAAAAAAAATCAATGTAGTGCTGCAGAACTGCTAAAAAGACTAATAAATGGGCCTGAGAGCAAATCAAGTCTGAACTCTCATGAGAAATGAAAATAACTAAAGTGAGGCTATTATGCCTTGGCCTTGGGAAAGTCAATAGTGCTTGGTAAATCTGAAAGCAGTGGGAAAAGAGGAAGATGATATAACAAGTGGATTGACTCAAGGAAGCACCTGTCCAGAGTTTGCAAGACTTAAGCAGAACCATCTATGATGCGGCCTCTTGGAGATCTCTCATCAATAGCATCACCATAAATCAAAGCTGACTTGACAGCACCAAACCACAACAAGTATTCACAAGCATGCAAATAATCTGTCAAAACTAAAAGTGATGCAACCAACTCCCCCTTCTAATCACTTCTCACATTTTAGCTTCCAACAAAGGAGATAATTTTTGTGTGCTATACCAATCAGAATAATCTATATGCATGAAAAATATCAAGTATCTATCAAGCAAATAACTTTTCCATCAACAGTCTTTATAATATTTTTATAATATTTTGGCCAGAGCCTCTTTCTTCCTAAAAGATTCTACTGAACCGTGTTAAGGTGCCACATTTGGGGGCAGGGTCAGGGTAGAGCACATACCTTGCATGCAAAAGGCCCCATGTTTAACCTCTGCCATCTCCAGCTAGAACTGTGAAAGAGATGGCTCAATTTTGTTACACCGTATTTTAAAAAAAGAAAAGTAAGATAAAGAAATTGATAAGTAAAGCTTGACCTCATCAGTTGCCATTATCTCAGAAATAGAAGAAAATATAATTTTAGCTCATTACTAGCACAGATTTTCTTATATTGGAAACATGGGATTTTTACAATTTTAAAATGCTGTGAAGCAGTAGAAATAAAGCAAAACTGTTGCTGCAATATAAAAAATAAGCAATGAAAAGATTAATTGGTATCTCTGTAAACAATAAACAGGAGAGGGAGTATCTAACGGGGAAGTTCTTTATTATACAGTATGATTATGATAATTGATAGTTTCTCAGGGGCTAAATAATATTGAGACTCACTGAATATATTGTTACACTTCCCTCAGTTCTCTCAGCAGTGAAAAGTTCTTGGGATGTGTTGTTTATTTGGTTTTGGTTTCCTTTGGAGGGAAGCCGCTGAGGGCTTGAGACATTTTGTAGTGCTGAGTATATTTCTTGAGTCCAATACTTCCAATCCAAATCATATGGAGTCTCATTTGTCCTCCAGTGATGTCATCAATGGAAGAGCTGCAAGTCAGTTGAATATTACAGTTTCATGTAATTAGTATAAACTGCGCTGTTCATTTTAATAAATATATATCAATAGTGACGGTCATGTTGCATTTACCCAGACTATTGTTATTCTGAAAGGTGAAAAATGAGATTCTGCTTTTGGAAAATATTATTTCTTTACATAAGATGTCTAGAAACAGACATTTGTAGAATGAGGAATTATGAATTACATCTGTAGCTAATAGTTGCTCAAATGTATCTCACAGACTGTATGTGAGCTTGCTAATATAATATTTAATGCAGAGCGTGGGAAAATATTTTTTGGACTACAAATCCCAAAATCGTCTCACCATCATGGCTACTGGCCATGCTGTCTGAGCCTGGGGCCTTTCTGTGAGTCCCTGATCTTAACCATATCTCTTGTTCAATGCGGATACAGCACTGAGAAACATCGGATTGTCTCACAAAATGGCAACCATGTGTAGATGCTCCTTTCCCTCTCTATTGTAACATATAACAATGAAAATGCTTGGTGTGTGTCATATTCAGCCAATGGAGAGAGCCAATGGAGAGAGAGGGCAAGCAGCAAGAAGGCACAGTACTAAGGATAGCTCCAACTGAGTGCATTGCTCCACAAATGGCCAGAGATGAACTGAGGACTCTCCTGTTGCTCATCTGGGATTATTCCCTCAAGACTTCATCCTTTCCTATAAGGCAGAAAAACTTGATGGGTCAAATCCCTGGCCTGCAGCCTGGTGCTTCACTGCCTCAACAGGTACTCCTGCCAGCCACATTGCACATCAGTACTGTGGAGGAGCACAGCTGACCACAGTGCTGGCAACAGGTTCAGGATCAAGGCCTTCAGCAACATGGAGACTTCAAATTCCCAGGTGTGAACTTAGTCAGCTCCACAGTTCTCTACTTCACCAGCTTGGGGGTGTCAAATTTGGCCAACACAAGAGATGGAAGCCTTGGCTGGCTCAGAGGGTGGCACTTGGGATTGGTAGGACCTTTGGCGGCTCCTCAGCCATTAAGGAGTGGAAGCTGATTACATTGTTAGTGGATTGATGAGTTCATCCTTTACAGTAAAATTTAAAGTAGCTATCCAAAGTTTTCAACCCTATCCCTTAAATAGACTCAATCCTGGATAGTTCCTTTAAAGTTCATACTTTACACCAGAACAGATTCAATGCCTCACTGCCATTGGGACCACCAGCCTCCATTGCCTCTGAGTCTGTGTCCAGGCCACTTCTGGATCTCTGGAACATGAAAACATGAGATAAATCATGATTTCTGTTTCTCTCTTTACCCTTAGTACCAGCCAGTGATGAAAACTATTATAACAGCTGTAGAATCATAGAACTGGAAAGAATCTCAAGGACCCTCTAGTCTAACCACATCCTATGCAGGAATATGCAACTAAGGCACTCCCAAGAGACGGCCATTCATCCTCTCTTTGAAGTCCTTCTGTCATGAGCCAGGACTCAGGCCATTTCTACATGACAACGCTCTTCCACGTTGTCTCGCCGCAGTCCTGGGTCCAGAAGGAAGCGCGTCAGCAATGCTTCCCTCTGCACCCACTCGGTCCATGTGGAAGAGAACGCAATGGCACCATGTCTTCCTTCCTCAACACAGCCGGGCTTTTCCCATTGCTGTGCTATGTAAGGAAGCATTGCCAATGTGCTTCCGCAGCTTCCACATGGCCAGAAGTGATGGGAGCACTGCACAATTGCAGACACGAAATGGATTTTTTCTGTTTTGCGAAAACTGCGCAAGCGCAACTCTCCATGACAGGATGGCAGCGGGACAGTAACAATGTCATGTGGAAGCACAACCTGCTGACTGCTGCCATCCTGTGGCAGAAATGAGACAGCGATGTCGTGCAGAAAGGGCCTCAGTTTCTCCAGGTGAACAGCAGCCTACAAGCGCACCAGGAGCTAATCGGGCTGGGATGAGAGCCAGCTGGCTCCAACCTTCTTAAAGAAGCCACAGGGCAGTATCTCGATGCCAGAAACAAATTGTGTGTTGCTGGCCTGTGTCTTGTGTTCTCTGGATTACCTACTCATTGCCTGCCTGGATTTTCTGACCCCGGAGTATCTGACCAAATTGCCCACCAGATTCCCAGACTTTTGGATTGTTTCTGGATAATATTTCTTTCCATCATGAACAGGCAAGCTGTACAGACTGTTAGTATCTCTGTTTGACTGCGAATGGTCCCCTGCTGACTTGTTGCCTGGCATGGACAGCTGGCATCTGCAACACCACCAAAGGAGATCTCACCACCCTCTAAGGAAGTCTATTCCACTGTTGACAGCTCTTACAGTAAAAGAGTTCTTCCTAGTGTTTAGGTGGAATTTCCATTTTAGTAACTTGAATCTAATGGCTATATGTTCTGGCCATACTATACAATTATAGAACTATATTCCACTTTGACGGTTATGGCAACATTCTATGGAATCCTGGGTTTGTAGTTTGGTGAGGCAATAGATCTGTCTGGCTGAGAAGTGTGAACATCCCTCCCTAAATTACAAGAGAGCCAGCATGGTGCAGTGGTTTGAGCATGAGGTTATGACTCTGGAAACTAGGAGTCAAATCCCTGCTCAGGCATGGAAACCCACTGGGCGACTTTGGGTAATTCATACTCTTTCAGCCTCAGAGGAAGGCATAAGTGAAACCGCTCTGAACAAATCTTATCAATACAGCTACATGACAGGCTCTTCTTAGGTCTCCATAAGTTGGCAATGACTTGAAGGCACAGACAACAAAATTATAAACCCTAGGGTTCCATAAGATGTTGCAATGGTGGTTAAAGAAGAATAATTGTGCTGTAATTGTGTAATGTGAAAGGATCCCAGCCTCTGGAGCAGCAGGAAAACAAGCTCGCTCCATCGTCTGCATGACAGCCCTCTAAGTTGTTGTCTTATTTGCATGTGGAAGAAAGATGAGAAAGAGAATTAGTGGGATTTTGGAAAATGAAGAGTTAAGTTGAGATGTAGTTATCTTTAGTGTAGACCAAATCAAATCAGTTCTATATATGTCATGACAAACTTAAGTTATTGACTTTCAAGGGTCAACTACGTATAATCAAATCTGTGTCCAACCCAGTGTTTGCGACTTTTTGGCTAGATGTATTCTCTTTTTCAGAAAAATGCTACAAAACAGTCTAGGCAACTTCCTCTGCCATTAGAACTCAGATCAAAGTCAAGCTCCCTTAGGCTTGTGAAAGACCATTTCTTGGTCAGATGTATTAAAAAAACACATGGCTAGAAAAGATAAGTAGTTTTAAGTGGAGTGGCTTATAAATACACTAGATATGCAGTGAGCTCAGACATACCATGATATGTGCAGCTGAACAAACAAAATGACTATTCTGGTTTGATCTTTCGAGCTTTTCTCCTATTGACGTACTTTTCTATTTTTAGAATAATCATTATTTAATATCAGTCTACAGCCAGTGAAGTTTGAAAGAAAGTTGAAAGGCATACAATGATAATAAAATAATCATACAAGAAAAGGACTTCCAGTGAATGTCCCTTCTTTCAAAGAAAACCAAGAATAGAGGGAAAATTATAACACTCAGACTGAGACAAATGAACAAAAAGAAAAGTTCTTCTCTGAGTGTACTTGCAGTACTGGTTTCAAAATACGCTGAAGTTACCTTGTTGTGTATCCATAAATAAGTAAGCTAATAGAACATGGCCTCAAAGCCCAGAAAACCCACAACAACCTAAGGAATCCAGTTTGAAATATCTTTACTCAAATGTAATTCGCACTGTAATCTATGGAACTTATGCTCATTTAAGTATTTATGACAAAGGTAGAGAATTTGTGTTGTTATACTACAAATTCTGTCATCCCTGATCATGCCAGCTGAGACTGATGGGAGCTGCAGTCCACCACTGGAAGGGTTACACTTTCCTCAAGCACTGCAGGCTAAGTAAGTAGTAGAATTACTGCAAGAAACCATTGTGAAAGAAAAAAAACATTGTGTTTATTATGACCCCTTATTAATGTATAATGCGGAATACGATAGGCATAGAGTTCCAACACAGTATAACAATCTACTATATAAAAGTCAACGTTTGTCTGTGAGTTTGTGAGTTTGTCTGTTGGTCTACGTCAGGCAGGTGAAGACCTCATATGATTGGCTGGCTGTGAAGATTCCATGGAATCCTGTGGTTGACAGTTTAGGGAGGAGCCTTTAGAATTCTCAGCCAAGAGCTCTTGGGTCTCAGGCTGGTTGCTACGGAGATGAGGCCTACCCTCAGTAAGAATGCCAGAAAATGTTTGGGAGGCATATGTGAAAAAAAATTAAAGTGACATACACAACATAGTTACAAGGTCTTCTCGTCTCACACAGTAGATTGTATGGGTTCCATATGTGAGGAATCTTAAAATTGAAATTCAAAACAAAAAATGCTCCCAGAAAAACGTAAAGCCATTGCACGAATTCAACAGAAAGCAAAAAAAACCCCAAAAGCCAGTATATCAACGTTGCCAGAGAACACAGATTGGATTGGGGACTATGAGGAAAAGTCACAGATACTGGAAAAGGCCGGTTGCTATGGAGATGAGGCCTAGCAGCAAGGAGGAGGACAGTGTATTCCCTCAGGAACCCAAACTGTGTATCTAAATAACTCTGAATACAGATTGCACTGGAAAATATGGGAAAAAGTTACAGGTACTGGAGAAGACAGTTTGGTGAGTTCTTAAAAGGAAAATAAAATCCTGAGCAAGGGCTGAGTAAACACGCCAGTGACTAATAAAATATTAACTTCCACCAGTTCCTGTAGTGCTCATGATGTCTAGTATTTTTTTAAAAAAGCTATGTAATACTTTTGGCAAACATTTATCAATAGTAGTCATTTCTACTCTCAGAAGAGGATCCTTTGTTATTCCACTATGGCTGATGTCCTGTTTACACATACTTGGGGATAAATCCCACTAAAACAGAGTGGGAATTGCTTCTAAATAAGTAGGCTGTTGGTATAACTGCCATTTAAATTTTTAAACTGTTCACTCAGTAAAGCAGTGGTTCTTAACCATTTCTTTACTGGAGACCTCCTATAAACATAATTTACTGCCAGGGACCCCAAGACATAACCCAAGATTTAAATATTTAAATTTAGATTTAAATATTCATATATTTATAGAGATACTCAAATATTCAAATATTTAATTAATTTATTTATTTAAGGTTTCTGGAGACTAGGATTCAAATCCCCACTCAGACACTGGACTTTGGGCAAGTCATACTCTCTCAGCCTCAAAAGAGGCAACTGCAAACCCCCTCTGAACAAATATTGTTTTAAAAAAACCGGTGATAAGTTCACCTTAGGGCTGCCGTAAGTCAGAAGTGACTTGAAGACACATAACTAGAAAGTACTACTGACAGAGGGAGGTTCTTTCGAGCCATTACATCTCTCCCCTTTGAAAACTGGCTTATGGTGACCATATCATGGGTTTGGGGTATTTTTGGCAAGATTTGTTGCCTTTGCCTTTCTCTGCGAGTGAGAGGATATAATTTGCCTGAGGTCACCCAGTCGGTTTCCATGGCTGAGTGGGGATTCAAAACCTTGGTCTCTAGAGTCATAGGATGATTCTGCACTAGGCTGTTATAGCGCTACGATTCCACTTGCAACATCCTATGGAATCCTGGGGTTTGCAGTTTCAGGAGGGGCCGACTGGCCCCTCCTGAAACTGAAAACCCAGGATTCCATAGGATGTTGCAAGTGGAATCGTAGCGCTATAACAGCCTAGTGTGGAAACGGCCATAGTTTGGGCATACTCTCATGCCTGCTGTTGTGTCCCCATTCTGCAGGCCCCCAAGGATCTGTGGATCCCACGTTCAGAACCACTGCAATAAAGCAACCAAACTGCTTCCTTGAATGCAAAGTTTGCTGAAATAAAGATGTTGTTTTAACGTAGTTATCCTTTGGCTGGAGTGTCTACATTCTTCATTCTACTTGACAAAAAGAATGTCAAAGAAGAATATCAAAGAAATAAGCCATACAGGGTGCACAAGACACATTAAGAACACCAAAGCATTTTACAGAGGCCAGGGGAAAGAACACAAATCTGTGGGGGGGGGAAAAACAGTGGGAAAAGACCCATGGGAGCCATGGCCCAAAGTGTGTGAGAGCAGGAATCCTACTGGTTCACTATGTTAGTGGCTGCACTTTGTTCCAGGCTCGTGCAGCATTGGTGATGGAAAGCAGGCTAATCTTGCTGGTCTGAGTAGCTTACTTATCTAATATCTTACTACTTTTGTGACTGGTATGCCAATGGCCCTTTTCTAATGCCATCTCATGCTTACACAAGCGTAGTTACAAACAGGCAAAAAAAGGGGGCCCACACATTGTGGTGATATCTTTATTAGACCAATCAAAAGTTAGAAAATACATTATGCAATCTTTTGAAGTTCACAGGCTTCTTCATCAAATACAGTTGGCCTAATAAAGGTATCATTACAACATGGTTGGGTTTGACGGGGAGTTTGTTGTATTTTGTCAACACGGCTATCTCTGGATATATATCTTTTACACCAGTGTAGTTCACCAATAAGATTCCAACTCAAGTGTGAGTCTTTCCCTCTTTGTGCCACCTTTCTACCTCTTGCAGTTATTCCAAATAGAAATTGGTTGGGTATTAAGAATCTCTCTTGCAATAAAGCACTGATAGCAAGCAAGGAAGCATTTTATCAGCACAACTGAAGATTACTCTGAGAGAAAGAGCTATGTGTGTGTATTCATTACTTGATGACTTTAACATCAAGTAATACCTTGCATGTGTGAATGATTTATTACAGACCAAACACCATGGATAGGATTGTTAGGAGACCTTCACATCACCTTGGACACACTAGCATTCAACAGTTTACATGCTAATCATTGATGTGATATGATGTATGTACGATGTGATATGAAGTATGTACAGTTTTATTAAAAAAAAACAGTTTACATGCTAATCATTAAGCACACAACAATAAAGTGTAGAGCAGCCACACCATAAACCAGCATGTATGAATCAGGCCTGTGCTAATGAGAGTAATAGCAATAGCGGATGACATAACTCCCATATTGCAACAGTTTCACTGGTTACTGGTTCATGTCCACAGGTGATTCATAGTATTTGTTGATAAGTGGGGTAAAGTTCACTTCAACTTATAGTGACCATATGAACGAGAGATTTCCAAGCCACCCTATCGTCAGATGCCCTGCTCTGGTCTTGCAGATTCAAAGGCCATTTCCGCACTAGACTGTTATAGTGCTATGATTCCACTTTCAACATCCTATGGAATCCTGGGGTTTGCAATTTAGGGAGGGGCCTACTAGTAAGTAGTATTCTAGTACTCTAGTAGTACTAGTAGTAGTACTAGAGCCCAACAGTGGGAGGAAAAGCAATGTTTGTACAGGACTTGAGGGAAGGGCACATGCTCTTAAGTGTCTCTACACAAATGCACAGAGCATGGGCAATAAGCAAGATGAACTCAAACTCTTAATACAACAAAATAAATATGATTTAATAGGCATCACTGAAACCTGGTGGGATGAGTCTCTTGACTGCAGTGTAAGAATATGGGGGTATAACCTGTTTTGCGGAAATAGACCAAACAAGATAGGAGGAGGAGTAGCCTTATATGTCAAGGATGTTTTCACTTGTGAAGAGATCTATGACTTAAATCCAGGAAGCCAGGCTGAGAGCATCTGAATAAGAATTAAGAGAGCAAGAAACAATAGGGATGTGATTGTGGGGGTTTGCTACAGGCCTCCAGGCCAGCCTGAGGACTTGGATGATGCCTTCCTGAAGCAGATGACCACACATTCAAAAAGGAGAGATGCAGTAGCAGTGGGAGATTTCAACTATCCAGATATATGTCGGCAGTCAAACTCTGCCAAGACTGCAGGGTCCAACAGGTTCCTAACTTGCCTTGCAGACAATTTCATGGTCCAGAAGGTGGAAGAGGCAACAAGGAGATCAACTATTTTAGATCTGATCCTGACCAGCAGGGATGACCTTGTTGATGAGGTGAAGGTGGTGGGATCCCTAGGGGGGAGTGACCATGCTCTATTGGAATTTGTCATTCAGCAGAAAGGAGAAGCCAAGTGTAGCCAGACATGCATTCTGGACTTTTAAAAAAGCTGATTTCTGTAAACTTAGAGAGTTACTTGCTGAAATTCCATGGTCAAGAATACTGAAACAGAAAGGAGTTCATGACAAATGGGAGTTTCTTAAAAGTGAAATACTGAAGGCGCAATTTAAAACTGTGCCAATAAGGAGGAAAAATGGCAAGTATCTAAAGAAACCGGAATGGCTGACTAAAGAACTCTCAGCTGAGCTAAGTGTTAAAAGAAACATGTACAAGAAATGGAAAACTGGTGAAACCATCAAAGAGGAATTCAAACAAAAAGCCAGGAGATGTAGGGAGAAGATCAGAAAAGTTGAAGCACAGTATGAACTCAGGCTTGCCAGAGACATTAAGAACAATAAAAAGGGCTTTTTTAAATGTTTTTATGTCTGTAGCAAAAGGAAAAAGAAGGAAATGATAGGGTTGCTGTGTGGAGAAGATGGCCAATTACTAATGGGGGAAAGAGAAAAGGCAGAACTGCTCAACACTTTCTTTGCCTCAGTTTTCTCCCAAAAGGATAGAAGTACTCAATCTAGGGGGTGGGGAGCAGGTGAGGAAGGGGGGGAAATGCAGCACAGAATAGGCAGAGAAGTAATACAGGAATACCTAGCTAAATTCAAGTCTCCAGGGTCATATGAATCATATCCAAGGATATTAAAAGAACTGGCAGAAGTCATTTCAGAACCACTTGCAATAATCTTTGAGAACTCTTGGAGAACAGGAGAAGTCCTGGCAGACTGGGGGAGGGCAAATGTCCCATCTTCAAAAAGGGAAAAAAAGAGAAGTCAAATAATTGTTGCCCGGTTAGCCTGACCAGGAAAGATCCTAAAGCAGATCATTAAACTGTCAGTTTGTAATTACTTAGAAAGCAATGCCTTAATCCAGAGCTTTCCAAACTTTTCATGTTGGTAACACACTTTTTAGACATTCATCATTTCACAACACAGTAATTCAGTTTTACTAGCAAATCGGAGGTTAAACTAACCCCTTATAAGAGATCCGAGCACATACATAAATTGTAATAATGAAATGCATGGGGATACAACATAGCTCCTGAAAACCTGTCATTTATATTTCCAAAAATACATGATTTATTGATAACATACAACATACATTTCCAAGGCTCAGGTGGAGGGGCTCATTCTTGGTCAGGGAGGTGACACATCTACACCCTTCAGGTGACACATTAATGTATCACGACACACAATTTGGAAAGCCCTGCCATAATCACTAAAAGTCAACATGGATTTCTCAAAAATAAGTTGTGCCAGACTAATCTTATCTCTTTTTATGATAAAGTTACAAACTTGATAGATGAAGGGAATACTGTGGATGTGGCATATCTTGATTTCAGTAAGGCCTTTGACAAAGCTCCCCATGACATTCTTGCAAAGAAGCTAGTAAAATGTGGGCTGGACAGGGCTACTGTTAAGTGGATTTGTGATTGGTTGACTGACCGACCCAAAGGGTGCTGACCAATGGCTGCTTTTCATCCTGGAGAGAAGTGACCAGTGGGGTGTCACAGGGTTCTGTCCTGGGCCCGGTACTATTCAACATCTTCATCAATGACTTGGATAAAGGAGTAGAGGGCATGCTGATCAAATTTGCAGATGACACCAAATTGGGAAGGGTTGCTAATACATCAGAGGACAGGATCAAAATTCAAAATGACCTGGACAGATTGGAGAGCTGGGCCAAAGCTTTTGAATTTCAACAGAGAGAAATGTAAGGTCCTGCACTTAGAAAAAATGGAAAGCACAAATATAAGATGAGGGACACCTGGTTGGATAACAGTACATGTGAAAGGGATCTAGGAGTCTTGGTAGATCACAAGCTGAACATGAGTCAGCAGTGTAATGTGGCAATCAAGAAAGCCAACGCAATTCTTGGTTGCATCAATAGGAGTATAGCATCTACATCAAGGGAGGTAATGGTAACACTCTATTCTGCTTTGGTTAGACCTCATTTCGAAGACTGTGTCCAGTTCTGGGCACCTCAATTCAAGAAGGATATCGACAAGCTGGAGCGTGTCCAGAGGAGAGCAACCAAAATGGTGAAGGATCTGGAAGCCACACCCTATGAAGAATGGCTTAGGGAACTGGGATGTTTAGTCTGCAGAAGAGAAGGTTAAGGGGGGACATGATAGACATATTTAAATATTTGAAGGGATATCATGTCAAGGAGAGAGCGGGCTTGTTTTTACTGCTCCAGAGACTAGGACAAGGAGCAATGGATTCAAGCTGCAGGAAAGGAGATTCCACCTGAACCTCAGGAAGAACTTCCTGACAGTCAGAGCTGTCCAGCAGTGGAATATGCTGCCTCAGAATGTGGTGGCATATCCTTCTTTGGAGGTTTTTCAGTAGAGGCTGGATGGCCATCTGTTGGGAATGCTTTGATGGGTATTCCTACATAGCAGGGGGTTGGACTTGATGGCCCCTGGGATCTCTTACAACTCTATAATTCTATGATTCTATGGACTGCAAAAACTATGACTGGTAGCTGGTTAACAACTGTTATAAACTTTGCTTGTAGTGGCTAAGGGACTTTAACTGGAAAGCTGTAAATCTTGGCTGGCTGCCAGCACAGGACAGATATATCTTTACACTTCAGAATCTTGTCTAGTTCCTTGATAGCTCCCCTTCCAAGTCCTAGTCTTCTTCTGATTTCTTGACTGCAGTCTCCATACAGATTAACCACTGAGACAAGATACAGAAAATCTTGAATGATTTCAATATTTGTTTTAAGGTTATTTAAATCATCTGTGATCACTATTTTTGTTTTCTTAACATTCAACTATAAACCTGCCTCTGCACTTCCTGCTTTGATTTTCTTCAGTAATCATTACAAATCTTTGCTATTTTCTGCTAGTAGTATGGTGTTATCTGCATATCTTACATGGTTGATGTTTGTTCCTCTAATTTCATGCTTCCTTCCTCCAAATCTAATCCTCCTTTATGTATGATGTTCAGCATACCAGTGATTAAAATGCAGTTTTGCCTGACCCCCTTCCCAAATGAAAACCATTCCGTTTCTCTGTATTCTGTCTTAGCAGTAGCCTCTTGTCCTGTGTACAGGTTATGCATCAGGACAAATGTTGCGGCACACCCATTTATTTAAAAGCAATCCATAGTTTTTCATGATTTACACAATCAAAGGATTTGCTATAATCTATAAACCACATGCTGATTTTCTTTTGAAATTTGTTGGTGCACTCCATTATCCAATGCATGTTTGCAATATGATTCCTAGGGACTCCTCATTTCTTGATCCTGGCTTGGACATCTGGCATTTCTCACTCCCCATGTGGTAAAAGTAGAATTTTGAGCATGATTTTGCTTGCATGGGAAGTTAATGCAATAGTCCTGTGGTTGCTGCAATTCCTGATGTCCCTTTCCTTGGGGACTGGAATGTATATTGAGTACTACTTTCAGTCTGTGGGCCATTCTTTTGTTTTCCATATTTGTTGATGTATACAATTGCTTCAGGGGTTGCTTGAAGAATCTGTTTGCCATGAACAGACTGTTGGCCTCGGTGGGTTTCCTGCTTCATTTCTTGATCCTAGGCCAAAATTTCTACAGCCTTTGATTCTGCTCTGTTTCCTACTTTTGCATTCCAACTGCCAATGATTAACAAGATCTGTTTAGGTGTGCAATCAATTTCCTTCTGGACTATAACACAGAATCTTTCAGTTTCTTATACTTTTGCCTCTATAGTTCAAGCATAAATATGGATTCTGGTTATACTGATGGGTTTTCCCTGAAATCATACTGACATTATTTGCCCAGACTTTGCATTGTATCTTTTGACTGTTTTTGCTACAGCTCTCCTCACAATAAATGTCTCCCCATTTCTTCTTAGATTTTCATTGCTTGAATCCACTTTAGCTTGTTCACTCTGTTACCACAAAAAAGGAAGTGACTCAGCAGTCCATCCAAGATGCAAGTACCCCTGTTTAAAGGTGGAGAATTATTAGCTCAATATTAGGAGGCATGAGAGATGGGGATAACCTAATGAGATCTTTGACACTAATGTTTACAGGGTCTTCTGCAGGGAAGAACAAGCCAGAGATTCAAAAGTAAAATAAAGTGTGTTTTATTGGGGGAATTACTTCCATACATAAGATCTCAAACGGTCACACAATAACACAAGGCTAACTGAAGGAAAAAGGAGGAAAGTTCTTAAGATAATGAGGTTTCAGGATGGAAAGGATTATATTTACCAACCCAGAAGAGTAGCAAAGAAGCAATGATGCAGCTTAGACTTGCTTCTAAGGACAGTACAGTCAGGATTCAGAGTGATGTTCAGCAACCAATGTACTGTGAACTACCTGATTGAAACTGGGGGTTTTTATACATAATTTCTACCTGGAGGGCATGGGTGTGAATGACTCTTGGGCAAATGAACAATGGAGTTCGCAGAGTAGACAATGAGGTCCGGAATGAGCTGATGGTTTTAGCCTTAGTGACAAAGGGGCTAATGGTTGTCTGATAGTTCAGTGTTTGTGGACAGGCCTGAGGATAATGGGATAGATTGCAAGGAAAAGGGAAGAGGGCTTGAAACAATCAGTGGTCTGTTGGGAATCTCCCAGTTGCTATTGTTTAAGAAAGCAGAGTTGTTAAGCCTAGCAGCAGCCTATTATCTTTGGAGTTTCCTGGTGATTTCCTGACCATGACCTCACAACACATAGGAGGTATTTTTTGGCCTAATTTAATAGCACACATGTTTGGCCAGCTTTCCTCTTGGCCAGCCTGGCCATAGCAGGGTGTGTTTTATATTTTATATCAATTTCAACATATTCCAATTAACCATATCAAAGCATGGAGGTGTATGGATTCTAACAACCCCAGGTATTTGTGTTGTTTATACATTCTGTTTCTTGTTTTAATATGGCTAGCTTTTCTGGATTCATGCTTCTCATATATTCCTATATGTGTTGTGCAGTTTCAGATTTTGCTTTTGCCTTTGAGCACATCAACAGCTGAATGCCCTTTTGGTTGAGTCCAATTGCATCATTAGCCAAAGTGCTACTCATAACTGCCCTTTGCTCTTCCCCAGTAGCTTGCTGAGTGCCATCTAACCTGGAAGAGTCTCATCTTCTGACACTATCTTTTGTTTCATTTTGAATTGTCTCATCATTGGGTTTTCCTGGTAAACTATCTTCAAAAGGAAGTTTACCATGCCTCCCTGTGCACAATACTAAGAAGCATTAGCTATGGTACCACTGAAATGATCTCTGAGAGATCCTCTACCGGTGTCACCCAGTACTATTGCTGCTGCCCAGTAGTTGTTTGGTGCATTTAGTCTGGCTCCTCAGCAAAAGCCTGTCTGACATGGGAGATCCTGCCAGCAGTACTGCTGCCATCAGCATAGCTCCTTGCCTCACATGAGCATGCAATCCCACCACCATGGAAAGGTGATTCACAGCAGAAGAAGGAATTTCAGGAGTTGTTACCTGTCACACAAGAAACATCTATCGTAATTTCCTCTTTAACACAACCATGAAAAGAAGAGGACCCCATCCCTTATTTCATCCTAATTCAAGGTGACTTCAGAAATCCTATCCAGCTTTGGTCCACAGTATCTCCCTATTAAAACCTGCCCTAAATTTTAAGAGCCTCAGGGAGAGTGCTATCTCTCTATCCCACCATTGTCACAGACATACCTATTGAAGACACATGGAACTCTGTCTCAAAGGAGGCTGCTCACTCCCCCCCACCCCCACCCTCGGTTATTTTTTCACTGATAGGAATAATCTTTGTTTTTTTGTTTTTTTATTTTTTAAATTTAGTCCGCCCTTTGGCAATTAATTGGCTGCCACAGAAGTGTCTTTTGGTACGTGCCTGTGTGCACAAGCATGAATGTGTGGTCTGTCCTTCTATTTTTATAGTTATGTTTTAAACAAAATGCTTCTAAACTATTTTAAGCTGTTTTTGAAATAGTTAAAGTATTCTAAAACTTTTTATTATAATGAGTGTATTTTGGCTGTATTTGGTTTTAACCTATGCTGTATGCCACCTCGAGTTAGTAAATAAGTAAGTAAATAAATAGTGGATGGAAGCCATGCTATTCTATGCAGAATCAAGGCACGCAGTTAAAGATGTGTTTGTGGGTATAACTGTGCACTATGGTGAAACAGGCCACTGTCTTGTTTTTCCCAACCATGCCTTGTGTCTCCTCAGTCTGCTTGGATTTTTTTTTTAAAAAAAAAACACTTTCCTTCCATTTCTGCACCACAGACAACACAAAAACATTATGGTTGTTGTTACCCTGTTTTCTGGGGGTCCTGGGAGGGACACCAAATTGCTATGAGTTGGGGAAACTAGTTCAGAGCACAAGTTGGCAAAACGAGAGGCAGGGTAACTCACCAGGATCTTGCAACCCAATGTCTACGGGGTCAGACCAAGTCAAGAAGCAAACCGGTTGGAAAATAATGAATAGTCTTTATTAAATACAGGCACACAATGTATGCAACACAAACATACAGATAACTAAGGAAAATAAAGGTGTGAGTAAGATAGCGGGATTTTTAGAGGGATAGTTGGTTCGGGTGATACGAAACCTGTCCTGAAGTCCGGAAGAAAATGGAGAGCGAAGCTGGGATTCGATGTATCTCAGCACGTGGAGCTGAGGGGAAGCTCGCCAAGCAAAGCGGCAGCAAGGCGGTCTGGAACTCGGGAGCAATCCAAGGAAGGTCTCGGAATCAAGGGTTTTTATAAGGAGAATTGTGACTGCAGGCTAGGTCGGACTTAGGGGAAAACAATAGATTTGGAGTTGGAGACAAAGCCTCCGAAAGGTCAGAATCTGAATGATTGAATTATAGACAAATTTATCAATAGAGTAGCTGGTACGCAAACGCAGAATACTTGAGCGTTGTATAGCTCGATCATCAAGTTGCCAGCACGGGGCAGAGAATCCTTTGTAGGTTGCGTGCATACCTAATGGAGGTACTTGCCTTGAGGTCTCCTAAAGCAGCGAGTCGGCTATTTTCTGGCCTGACTGTATTGTCTAGAAATATTACGGCGATTATCGGCCGAGCCTGTATGCGTGCTTGTCCAGGGGCCTCGCAAGCACGTGGAAGGAATATGTGAAGCCGAATTAGTGATATCAAATGATATCTTTTATATCTCCAAAGCTCGGGCTAGCCAGGGCAGTAACATTGTTATGTAGTTCTCAACAAGAATGGTTCCTCAACTGAGAAAAATTCTCCCTGATGGACTTATGTAAGTTGTAAAGATCAATTACTCTCTGTCAAGACATCAGCTAAGAGTCTGCCCTTAAATGCATTATCAATGTGAAATCTGACTGAGAGTGGTGGACCGTTAACTGTAGTAATTCTTCAAAGCCAATCTTTCAAAAACAGAAAGAGCCCAGAAAAACACGATGGGAGTCTAGTCAGCAGTTTCTATTTTTGTGCTGGCTCATTTCCTCTACAGTTGGCATGTACAGAAATGAAGACAAACAAGCAGAATGTTGAGACATTTATAAAATATGTTTAAATAGGTATTCACTGGGTGGTGGTGGCAAATAGTATACATTTATTCACAAATTATTTTCCACATCTACAAATATGTGCCAAAACTGCACTGAGAAAACACCAGCAGATTAATATGTCAACCAATGCCATGGGTAGCCTTGCTTCTGAGGAGAAGCCCCTCCTCTGAATCGCCAGAGGTGGTTGTAGCTCAAAGAATGTGCTTCACCAGATGAAAATCCCAACACAGAGAAGATGGTTTTTGTATTATCTACTTACTTTATGACACCTTTTCAGAACAGTCTATACTGAAAACACTCCAGCCGAAGGGCCATGTTGCCAACAGGAATTTTGGAAGTTGTAGTCCTAACAAGTAATGTTTTCTGAGCTCTGGCTATAGGATACACAGTGGTGGAACACTATTGTCAACCTATTCTTCCAGTTGAGATATGACTGCAGAAGGGGCAAAATGGGGCAGGGTTGTAGGCAGGAAAAAATGACACATCATCATATACGTACCTAGTATATGACTATGCCCAGTGGATGATGGATCATCATAGTAGCCCCAGACCCAGTGTGAACAATTTTCCTGCCATTGTCTTCAAACTCTTGCCATTCTACACTGGACACAGTATGAGATACAGTACAAATCAACACCCAGTTGTAGCCCACTACTAGTATATACATTTACAGACCATAACTCAAACAAGACTATTTGCAGCATGGAGCTATATCCCTTTGTCCGCAATGTATTTTGCACACTTAGAGCTCACAGTGAACAAACTATCTCGATACAGGGCACAGCTCAACAACTGGGGGTTTCCTGAAAAAGTGCCCCACCCCAGTAAGCAAGGGTAAAGGAAACACATGCTTCAAAGCTTGACCATTCTCCTTGTCTCCCAGTCTTCTTCCTTTGCCATATGGGAGCAGTATCTGCTGTGTTCTGTGCAAGATATTCTAACCTCTTTTCAGAGTTCAGGCACAGCAGTTTAGAAATAGTCTGGTGTGTATGGAAATGCTTAAAGAAAGTTTATTATCACTATGTCTTCAAAGATAAAAAGTATTTCTTATATGCATCATGCCCACATCCAACAGTCATAGCGAAACTGGGGCTTTTTGTATGAGCTTTCAACTACTGATCTTTATCTTTGTTCTGAAAGTTCACAGTCTTCAAAATTGAAGCTATTTTGCTGTATCATTCTAGAGTCAAGTCCTTATTCATGCTGTGTGTCTTATCAGTGAAAACCACAAAGTATCATAACAACCCAACAGAAAAAAGAGAAAAAAATGTGGTTTACTATAAGGAATTGACTGCATTTCTCAATATGAATTTGAGCTACAGTGAATTCAGTAACTATGATTGTATATAAACACTCCATGCAGAACAGGGACAAAAGATATGAGATTTTTAATCCATATTTTTTTTCCTGTGAGCTGCCTTAGGTCCCATTCTGAAAGAATGGCAGCGTACAAATGACATATTAAAAATAAATAAATAAATATTCAAGGAAACTTAAACACTCCCTTTAGACTGAAGAAAGCTTTGGATAATAATGTCAGCTATCGATAGTGTAATCCGAAGTGTTCTGGTTTAACTGGGCTCCCCAGCTGAACATGTGTATGGGTCACAAGTTAAGGGTGAAACAGATAGAATCTATGGTTTCATTCTTCCTCCACAGGCATTGCCACCCATATAATGGCTAAGGTGCTTGCATAATTTGATATACACTACTTTTTTTCCTCAAGGTTTTTTAATGAATGTTTTTGTTTCTCCCCTTATTCAGTTTACTGGAATTTTTAAGGGCATTATTCCAAAATATTAACCTTTACTGAGCAACACTGCACTCTATTCACACTGAGAAGAAACGCATGCAACCACTGCTATGCAGGCACAATGATTACACTAGCGGGACGTTCTGCTCTTGCGTCTGGTTGTAGTGCCAAAGTGGAATTTTCATATAGGCCATTTCCGCATGAGGTTCATACATCAAAACAGCATCGAATTCTTACCTTCCCGTCTGCATGTTGAACCGTTTTAGCTTCATAGTTTTCCTCGTGGTTCTGCATGTTTTCAGCTCCTAGAACAGTTCACTGCAGTTCACTGCAATGGGAAACTGCTGTATGTGAAAACCAGAAAAATTCTGATGTAAATCTCCCAAACCGGTTCTGCTTTGGTTTTCGCCTACATGCAGAAGTGTAGCATCTATTCACATCACAGAAGTGGCCAGCTATGGGCGTTCCCAGGCTGTCCTTTCCATCACTTCCATCCCTATCTCTCTCTGCCCACCAAAGGACAGGCTGCCATCATTATTGTCTTCGTGTGTTAAATGGACAGCGGGAAGAGAGTGGATCTCATAATGGACTGGTAAAACGTGTTTTTTTCCACGTATCAACAAACATACATTCCTATGCACAAACGTAGCAACACAGAAATGTGTTAAAAATGTGTCTCTGCTTTTTTAAAAAACAGACCAATCAGCGGTGGCAGGGCAGACTGAGGGAGGGGAATGGGAGTGGCCAGGGACTTACTATTGTGGATGCAGCAACCGCTGTTCTCCGCAGTAGTATAATGTAAATGGGGGGGGGGGTGCAGACAGCACAGTTTCTGAATTTCTGAATTCAGTTTCTGAATCGGAGTATAAAAACACCGCTCTTGACACACAGTGAACCACTCGGCCCCTCTCATGTGGAAATGGCCATAGAGGCTGACCTTTCAGGTGACATAACTGGTAGGTTCAATACTATGCCCACTTACCTGGGAGTAAGCCTCATTGGGGCTTACCTTTAGAGCTGGATTGCACTGTATTTATTTTTAAAGTTTTTTTTAAAAAACTATTCAAAGTTTTTTTATTATTATTTAAAGATTTCATTCATGCATTTTAGAGCAAGTAAGCCATGCTATGTATACAAACATAAAGTCACCTATTTTAAATTAGATACTTCCAGACAATGGATTTAATTAAAATGGTAGTAAAAGCTATTATTGTTCAAAGTTTGCCATTTTTGTTTCACTTGTTTAAAAGCAGCTTGAAACAGAAAATTAGTAACCACTACACTACTGCTGAAAGATCTTCAGGTTAAAGGATTAGTAAGGAACTTTTTTTTTCCCTTCCAAAACTGGGGTTCCATAAATATATCTTTAAATCCAAACATTGTCTCATGGATGACACTTGTCCTTACCAGAGTGCCTGTATTTGTAAGACCATGCTATGGTGGTGTGTGGGGGGTGGAGGTGGGGAATAAAGAAAATCTATCCTCTCATAGGTCTGAAGGCTCAATTTAAAACTTTATAAGTAAAAATTATGTTTTTAGAGCTTGCCAAAAGACAGGATTTGTCTGCGTGAATCCTGGACTATTGGCACAATGTGCTGCTGCTATTTCCAGACTCAAGCAAAAGTCCACTCTATTCTCCACCTACACAGACCCCAGAAGAGGCCCTCTAAGACAAAGCTGTAAGAGGCAAGCCCCCTCACTATTAAGCTACCAAGACTCCTGTGTAGTTGAACCTCCTCAGGAATCATCAGTCAGAAGTGTATTAAATAATCAAGCACTAAGGAATATTAAGGCAGTGATTAAGAATAATAAAAGCTGAATGCAATTTATCTATTTGCACATACTTGGGAGTAAGCTACACTGAACACATGGAAGACCCTTCTAAGTATACGTTGCACTTGTAAGAGTCTTCAAAGTTAAGGATTAGGGATGGGCCAGCCAAATCCAGGACTCGAGATTCACAAATCCAAATCCCTGTGCCAAAATAGGCAAACTGAATCTTTTGAATCCACCAACCAAATAGTTTGTTGGGGACCAGGACACCTGAAAACCTGGGAGATGAGACACACAAGGGGAGATGGCAAGTAGCTGAGTTTTTCCCTTGGAGTAATAATGACCTTTGCTAACAATTTCAGAAATTACATCTGCGGTTGTATTCTAAGATATTTAAATTGAACATTTAACATTTAAGTTCAGCACTTGACTGAAAGATACAGGCTTGAGATTTCAAAGATAGCTGAAAGATTCCTTTGCATAGCTCCCTTGCAAAGCTCTTTCATACACAAGTCTGCGGTTTGCAGTTTTACAAGGTGTCACAGCCTTCTCTGCCAAAGTGTGCTGGTGCATCACCAAACTACAAACCTCAGGATGCCATAAGAAGCTATGCAAAGAAAATCCATTTTTGACCTAGATTATCTCTGTACTGTAATATGTGGCCCTGTTTACACAGGCAGGAAAATGTGGGATTAATCCACATGAATACACATTTTCCTGCCTGTGTAGAAAGGGCCTTCATGTCATTTTCAATCTGGGGAGATCCTGAGGCAAAAATATGACAATTGTCCTGGCCAGATTTCTTCAGAGGGAGGTTTGCCTTTGCCCAGGCTTTTGCTGAGGCTGAGAGTGTGTGTATTGCCCAAGATTATCCTTCGTTCCCTTGCTTTTTAAACCCTTTTTAAAAAAGAGGGTTCGAAAGATTCAAGGTTAATGAGATTCGTGGATTCCCAGAAACTTCCAGGGATTCGGATCTGGAAAATTCTGGATTTGTCCCATCCCTATTAAGTATGTACCATGGATAACATATGGGAAAAGTAATTTGCCCTCCCCTTCAGACTACCTGCAAGTAGCAAAATTAATAACAACCTGCCTGCCAATGATGACCACCATCACCCCTAAAAACAGTTCCAGGGTCCCTGTCACCTGTGAAAGCTAACAAACAGTCCCCAAAAAGTGATCTCAAAGACCACAGTCATCAGATTGGTATTTTTTTTATGTTCAATATGGAGAATAAGAGCTACCCAAAACTGTGCTGTTGAAATCATAATGACCCAATCAGAGGTCCATCTTATAACTACGGAAAGGAACAAGCAAGAGTAAGGAGCAGACAAAGACAATTACTCCTGCTCCAGCTAGGCTGCCTTTGTTTTGAAATGTAAGATATTTAATACATTCATTGGTATTTATTAATGTTATTAATGGCTTTGATGCTGTCAAGTTAAAAAAAAAGTAGGATGCAAATAATCAATCCAAGAAATAAATAAATATTTAGATATACAAAACCATGTTGCTCAGCTAACTTCGCTCTATGTTGCTGTTATGTGCCTAAAAGTCAACTCCAAACTATGGCAACCCTATCATAGTTTATTTTCTTGGCAAGATTTATTTAGTCTCAGTCTATCAGTCTCAGGCAGAAGTCTTTTCCAACCCTCATTTAAACAAAGATGCTCAACAACTGAACCTGTGATAAACCAGCACGCAAAGCATGTCTTTTCCCATCACTCTGTTATTTTTGCACAGGGTTACAATAGTCGTTGCATAACACTCTGAGAATGAGACCATCAACACACAAATTTTTCAGGAAAAGAGTAGAACCTTCTTAAGACAAAATGTGACAAGAAAATAGTAGAGTGTTTTGGAGATAGATATTAGCATACTCTATTATCACTCTGTCCTACATCCGAAGAAATGGATTTATATCCATGAAAGCTCACATGGAAGTTAATGACAGTCTTAAAGGAGTTGCTACATTTCTTCCCCCCACCCCACTTCCCTCCTCCTGTTTATGCCGCATGATACTAACACGACTGTTTCTTTGAAATCTATCTCCTTGTGGTCAGCAGGGAAAAACAGTCTTCTATAACATGGTGTGAAAATAACTATTTGTTTCTAATGCTGGGGACATAGAGGCCATTTCCACACTACACTGTTATAGCGCTGTTATTCCACTTTCAACATCCTATGGAATCCTGGGACTTGCAGTTTAGGAAGGGGCATTTAGAATTCTCAGCCAGAGAGGTCTTTGGCCTCAGTGAATTACAAACCCCCCGATTCCCACAGGATGTTGAAAGTAGAATAATAGCACTATAGCAGGGTAGTGCGGAAATGGCCTAAATTACTTATTAAACTTTGGATCTTAGTCCCAGTATCTCTTCCATTCATGCTTGGATTTCACAGCAGTGAAGCACCCTCCACTGGTGGTTTATCTTTTACTAGGAAACAGAATTTGGAGCAACTCTTCCCTACCTCCCCCTGTCTCATTACAGTGTTATTTGCCTGATTATCACATTTAATCTTGGTAGGTCTCTGGGTGATTTGCTGTAGGTCTGCCAGGGTTTCTGACTCACAGTTCTCTTAACAATAGCAACAACCTAAAAAGCATTTTTTTTTTCATCCCAAAATTATGCTGCTGAAAAAGAACGTTTGAGGGAAAACCAGGAGTAGATTTTGTGGAAAAGGACTTGGGAGATGGATTTGGATACCGACTACAAATTCCTGGGCTGATCGTGTTCTCATAAGCATCCTGTTCTTTAATTCATATACACATACACACACACACACATATATATCTGCCCACCTGAGACAGTATTTTGCATCTGACTCTAGTTGGTGGATCTCTAGTTCTAGAGGAAAAGAAAATAGAATGCAAAGCCTGAAGTTTTCCGGCTGTGAAGTACAAAAGGACTAAGGTGAGCATGTGTGCATGAAAGCACAAACACACACACCACAGAAATTTTCTTAAAATAGTGATCATGGACATGGAAATTCTGTGTTTCTCTTCACTAATAATGGCTGGAAACACATGGTATGGTGTAATGTGGGGGCTGGGGACTCGTAACACTGACTTTTACAGCTTTGAAAGAAAACAAGTACAGGATTAATAAGAAATGGAAATATATATATATAGGTATATTTGTATAGCATAATAAAAAAATATGCAGAAGTACATCCCCAGAGAGCGCTGATTCCTGTCCCCTTTCTGTATCTTTTGGAGAAAGATAACTGGTTCTCAGCCTGTTTTAATGACAGCCTTGAGTTTAGAATATTTCAGCTGAATATGTGTGTCTTGAAATTATGACAAGATGGACAACTTCAGTGGGCCCAAGGGCCAGTTTTCTGCCCTGTGATCCTGTAAGAGGCCACTTGGACTGCAAAAAATGCCATAAATATAAAGTTGGAAGTGACAGGAAGTTGAGGTTTGTTTTTTCAAAAATCAGTATTTTTGATGTTAAGCAGTGCAGTGGGGTCCTGTTATCTTTTAAAATCTGCTCCTCCTAGGCACTTTCAGGAGAAGTGATTCAGCCTTTTTCTGTAAAAGAGGTGGCTTCCGGTAGTCTGTACAGGGCAAGGACCACACTTGAGGCCACTTGATGTCTTCCTGGTCTTAATCCAATTCTATTTACTGTGCTGTTTCCCTCATTCCTGCCTTTTCTAACAAAAGATGTTATGAAATTTTAGAAAGCATAAGCTGCATGCACAGTGGTTTTCCTGGAATAATTTACAATATTTGATCACGATAAACTAGTGGATGATCAGTTAATATTTGACTGGTCAATCAGCAGACATGCCAAAGCTATTTATAATTTGAGAGAAGAAGGGTTAGGTGGCAGTTGGACCAGGAAGGGCAAGGGAAATATCTCCATGATCTTTCTCTATGTTCAGTTAGAAAGCAAAAATATGCAAAATCACTCCAGATTTTTAGGAACTTGGAGAAACCCAGAGCCAGGTTTTGGGCTCAACTGAGAATATTTTCATTTTTCATAGAAAAGGGTTGGAAATAAACATACTAATTACAGCAGAATCAACTGTCACACCAACTGAAACAGAGTTGAATTATTAATATTTCTCCTAATTAACCAAAACGTATTTGTTTTCTACCTAGCAATAGTGCATTTCTATCAAAACAGTATGAGCTGAAAATTTCACAGGGGGAAATTGGAAGGAAGCCAGAGAAATGTGAGCTTCACTCTTGTTTTAAGCTTAATTTTGTAAATTAAACCAATCCTAGAAAGAGAAGATAAGATCTTCTTAGTAGTTTGGAAATGATGACCAGATGCAAGAGAGGACAGGATCCTGTGTCTAAAATAACTACAGAAAAGAGAGGGAATGGCATTTAGTATGCTTTTAGTATGCCTCCAGTACTATAACTTTATAAAAAACATCTGAGAAAATTTTTTTGCATCTGGTGAAACCATTTTGAAACACTTAGAATCAAGCAATATAGTATTTAATATTGCACTACAGTGTGCAGTTTGGAATACTGTGTTAACATATGCAGAATGTAAAATGAGTTGTTTTTTTTTCCCTATGAACAGAGAAAAAAGTTACCAGAACTTATTTTTTTAAAATCATGCACAGTGAAGTTAACTGTATTTATACTGGCATGGTTCAATCAAAATATAGCTTTTATATTTTTCTCTGACAGTTAATCATCGGGCATATCTCTGGAAAAGTGCAACGCCTATTATGTTCGTACAACAAGTTGTTCTAAATGTACACAACAAAAATGACATCTTGTATAGGCCGTTCTGTCACAAAGGAAGAGGCTCAGCAGTGCACCTTCGAGTCATTTCAGAGAACTGCAAGCCAAGCATGTTCGGCCAAAACTTTGAGGTATGAGCTACACTTATGAAACAATTGTATAAGAACAGTGTGCTGCCTGTTCTTCCGGGAAGGCAGATCACACAGGTCTATAAAAGGTACTATTTCCCCTTGCTTTAACCCCCCCCTTTTTTTCCCCATTTGATAGTTGTGTGACTTTTCATTATGATCAAAGCAGATGCAAGAACTAGGGAAAGGTAGAATGCTATAAATTGCTTAAACTAATCGTCTCAACTATTTTATACCTGAGGTCCTGTCCTTAAAAAACAGACGCACACGTTCCATATTTCTGTGCTACGGTGACAGAGCTGGTAAAAACCGACCAAGGCGTTTGTCTCAGCTTGGAGAGACTGAAGGAGGCTATTCGGGGAGAGCTGCAACTGCCTCGCGCAGCCCCCAAAGCGGGCTTTAGGTGCGGTGGAGAACGTCCCCTGAGCGTTTCAAACGAAGTCCAAAGGCCAACTTGATTTGCTTTCATACTTTAAAACCCGTTAGTGCGCGGGGGAGGAAAGCACCGTTTTGGTCTTTGAGGCTCCTCTCTACACCGCAAACCCCAGGATTCCACAGGATGTCGAAAGTGGAATAATAGCGCTGTAACAGCCTAGTGCGGAAACGGCCTTTGTAGCCAGCCGGCAAACGCTGCCGGGGCAGCGCAAGGAGCCAGCCTGAAAAGCTATTGCAACCCTCCCTTGAGTTCCCGACCCCATTGGCTGCGGACCAATCTTTTAATTAAAAGTCTAAGGTTAAATATTGGCTCTAACGGAATAGGTTGATAAGGATAACGAAAGAACGCGGAGTGCTAAAAAAAAGAGACTGAGGGGTAATCGGCGTTATCTTGTGCCAAGGAACGTTTGTTTATTTGTGCGGCACAGGAGGGCTTTCTGTCAATGAGTAAAGTAGCTTCTAAAAATGGAGCTGTAAATGCCCGCCGGGCTCCTCGCCTTCGGCAAACTCCCTTGGCGAGAGCGTCCTGCGCCCCGCGCTAATGAGGAAGAAGCGTCCACGCAACACGCCCGCGCGAAAGACGACGCGCCGCCTCGCGCCACCTGGGCAAGACCGGGCCGGGGCGGGGGCGGGGGAGCGAGCACCAAGGCCACGCATGCGCGGCAAAGGTGAGCCTGGGGAGGTGTGGCGCGGAGCGGGAATTGCGGACGTCATCGAAATTCGGCGTCCAATCGGCGAGGAGCGGGTGGAGGAGGTCCCGATGTTGTCACCTGACTGTGGTCGGTCGGCCGGCCGGCGCAGCGCCTGCAGAATTCGCGGCGGCGCTGGCCCTGAGGAAGGGGCGTTGGGCGGCCGACGTTCGCGGGAAGGGCCGCGGATGGGCCCGAGGCGGGTGAGCAGGTGGGGCCCTCTCGCGCGGACGGAGCGGGGTCCCGGGGGAAGAGGGAGAAGAAAGGGGGAGGAGGAAGGGCGTTCGAGAGCGCAGGCGCACATCTCCCTACAGGATTCCCTCGAGTCTGCTTCCCTCCTCATCTCCCCGGCGGAGCGGGGGGGGGGGCGGAATGGAGAGGCGGACGGGCGCCTGGCGAGCGGGGTCGGAAGTCCCGTTCGTAAGATAGCCCGAGCACGGAGGCGAAGGGTGCGCTGGGAGCAGCGCTGGGTGGATCGAGGGGATGGCGTGGGAGAGCAGGACGGTTGGGATGATGTGGTGTCCAAGCTACGGGCTTTCAAAGCGCCTTCCCTGGGATGTTAGTGGCTCACGGGAGTGATTCCGCCAGTACTTCCGTGTAAGCATTTTGGGGCACAGGCTGTCTTAATTACTTTACATCCTGGCCTTTCTCCCGGGGTGGCACCCAAAGCAGCATATAGTGCAGATCAGAACTGCTGAAAATCAATCATACTATTAAAAAGTGATTGCAGAGTGTTCACTTATCATAAAAGCAGCACAAAATGAAAAGCAATCTATTCGGGGGTCGAACAGTTCTGATTGTAAAAGAGTTTCAGGCTTCTGGACTTCAGAGACGTTTGACAGCTGGTCCTGGGAGGCTAGATGTAAGACCCGTTGCTCCTGGAAACGTTTTTTAAATTTATTTATTTATTTTTATTTGTTTGTGGGGAGGGTTGTAGGCCTTTAAGGTTATTGCAACAGCTGCAGCAGAGATTGCTGTGGTCCTCTGACGACTCACCAGTTTCTTTTGATATAAAATATTGTGGGCAGCAGCTGCCATCCACAAACATTAATGCCAAATAAACCTTGTTAGCCTTTAAAGTGACATAAGATGTTTTGCTGGTATTCTTCCTGAAAAGAGTTTTGTGAGAAGCGGATATGGTTGCTCTTGGGTGTGCAACCAGTGAGACAAAGCAGTAAACCACCAGGCAGACCCTGATGCCCTGTAACCAGAATATTTCTCGGTACTAATGTTTCTAAAGCTAAGCATTATTACAGTTCAGCTCCTGTGAAACTTGGCTGCACTTCGTTGGGGGCTGTAATTAAAATTGGGCTTAAAGAGTGTGCGTCTAAGTGCAAAATTAATTTTAAATTGTGAATAGCACTAGGAGGTGTGTCCAAAAATGTGTTTAGAATTACAGACACAACCTTGTAGTAAATCGGTACATGTATTGTTATCACCTAATAACCACACTAACTTAGATGTGAAGGTGTTGACATAGGATTAGTTGCTGGATGTCTTTAAGTTATTTCCAACTTATGGCAAAACTAAGGCGAACCTATCATGGGGTTTCCTTGGCAAGTTTTCTTTAGAAGGGCTTTGCCTTTGGCTTTCTTTGAGGCTGAGAGAGTGTGACTTGCCCATGGTGACCCTGTGGGGTTTCCATGTTGAGCGAGGATTTGAAGCCTGGTCTCAAGAGTTGCAGTCCAGTGCTCAAACCATTCCACCACACTGGTTCCCTATAAGGTACAGAGAAGAAAGTAGCAACATTTCTATTCATTGTCAGGAGGGAGCACTGAATCCAGCTGCCAGATCTGACAGGTGACCAGAGTAGATTAAAAGGCCAGTATTTTTATGAAGTCTTGCTTATGTCCTTTTGCTTAGATTTCACAGAGATCTGTTATTGCATTTTAACAGTATTAATTGCATGAAGTAGTCATGTATAAACACAGAGTTTAAAAAGGTTCTCCAGAGGGTTTTAAGTTTGTGGGGGGAAATGGCAAAATGACATAATAAACAGTAAGTTATGCCCCTTTCCCTCACTGTACCTTCTGTATTTTTCTTGGCAGAGTGACAGAAGGATTTAGCCCTGTCAAAACAGTTAAATAATCACATGCATTTCCTATCCACCCTTCTGATGTGTATTTTTGCCTCTTAGTGTGTTGTCAAACAATACTGTAGGTTAAAGTTGTCCCATTTCAAGGCAAGTGAAAAGATCTGGAAACAAATATGAAACTTTAATTTAAAATCCAGTGGAGCAGAATATTAGACCTGTCTGAATTTCAGTTTAGTGACCACTCATAGGCAAAATGAAAACTGGCTTGAACCACTGGCGTGTCGTTTTGTTTCCTGTAATGGTAACTTCATTGAGATTACTATATTATTTTTTACTACTGTGAGATTTATGGGGCATAGTCTAATATATAATAAGTAAAGCAAGGTGTGAAAAGCCTAATTCTCCCAAGTCTGTGCACACATTGTGTCCTTTTGGAGGTTACAGTATATCTTAAACCCTGATCTGATCCTTAAAAAAAACTCACTAAATTCATTAGAACACATGCAACTTGCCACCAGTGAATAGGTTTTTGATCCTAACAGATGATTCTGGTCTGTGAGATCTCAAGGTTTTGAGCATTTTTGAAAGGCTCAAAAATCAGCAAGATCATGGTGCTTTGGGAGTATGTCTCAGGCCCAAGAAAATACAGATGAATCTACCCAAGCCTGGTGCGTGAATGACCATTTGGGTTTATACACTTTGGAGGTGTTTAGGCTGTTGCTAAAAATTCAGTGTAACTTGCCAGTGAGCACCAATTTTGGCTGACTACAAAGGCTAGCCAAAATTCATGAATCCGTGAACTTAAGTGAGTGTAAGCTGCACTCTTGGAAGTAAAAGCCACAATGGGTAAAGGGTGGGAGACTTTTGTGTAAACATAGACAGGACTGGGCTGTTTGGAAAGTAACTCTCCAAAGTATTAGTAGAATAGTTGAAAAAAGGTGACCACTGAAGTGTGAAGAAGGAAAGAGTTCTGGGAAGTATGAGAGACTGAAGTCTTTGGAACATTCCTCCCCCACCAGGATGGGTTAGATGAACTTTGCAGAGGACCATAATTCATTGACATAAGGTTATGTACAGATGCAATATCATCATTTCCTTATCAGTGCAATCTCAGCTATGAGAAAAGAAGCACAGGACTGATCTGTGATTTTTTTTTTTAAAGGAAGAGAGATTGTTTCTGTTCTAATGCCAGTATTAGAATAATTCTTGTGTGTCTGTAAATATTAGATGCTGGAAGTGGAAAGCAATTGCACATGAGAATCTCCACGCTTCAACATGGCATCAGTTGTAGGGAGGTGGAGGCACTTAATAGAGGAGGTTTTGAATGTGGAGGTAGGGGAGGGAGAAGTTCAAAAAGTTTGAGAAGCTGTGAGGAGAAAACTGTGCAGCTCAAGTTCTAAGTATGCTCACTTTGTCAGAAACAAACTGAATTATTTCCTGTTTAGTATGCTGTTTCTTGAACCCTCAGAATATAATGGGATTTATGGATGGTAAATAATCTGTGGTGATACAAAATTTATTTTTACTGTAGGCTAGGTAGTGGGCATAGTGACAGTTTTTGAAATTAATTTTAACTTCTTGGAACTTCCCAGATATTGTCTCTGATGTGTTATCTACCTTTCTTAAATTATAATCAAATGGATTCTATACAGTCCAAAAATAATAATTTCAGTAGGAAAGGAAAAAGGGCAGTTACAAATGAGAAACAGTATCACTTTGCCAAGTAATGGTTAGTTAGATAACTAGCAATACAATCCTGTGCATCTTTACTTGGAAGTTCTGCTGAGTTCAGTTTGTTATAGTTATAACCTGCCTTTCTTCCAGTGAACTCAAAGCTGCATGTGGGGCTGTTCACCCCATTTTTCTCAGAATAGCCCTGTGAGGTAGGTCAGACTAAGAAAGTAGGACTTTTCCAAGGACATCTCTGAAATTCATGGATTGGGGAGCAGAACTGGCACCTGGATCTCCCAAGTCTCAGGCCAATAGTCAAAACTACTGCGACTTAATTTTCATGAATGATGTATTTCTGCTGTTCATTCTAATACAGTGATACTAATGTCTGGTTCTTAAAGGTGACATGTAAGTATGTTCCTAGGAACTGCCAAATAATTACATTTAAAACTGGCATGTTAGACTGCAGTATTGCATTTCAGTCGAATTTAGTGTATTCATATACACAAGATTGTAGCTACTGTGTATCAGAAGGCTGGGTTGCAACATCTCTTTCATGTGAAATGTGATGAATAATCCTTAAGATCTTGATTCTGCAAGATTTGTGTTATAATTAAGACAGTGTCTTTTGGAGCTAAGCAGTTACAAACACTTTGAACAAAGAGCATTGGGATGGTGTTTGTCTGAGGGGTGATCTTAAAAAGCTGGAGTCATTTACGGCAATTTAGAGTTATAGGATTGATCACATTATCACTGAGTACAGTTTGGGCTATCTAATTTGAAAAATACCTTTTGGTGTCTGGAATGAGGCTATAGCTATTTAAGTTAATAAACTTAATAAGCTCTCACAGTTGACAAGTTCAGTTCCTCATTTTGTTTTGGTATATAATTTCTGCTTTTAAAACTAGTGTGGGAAAGACTTCTACATGTAGATATTTTTAAGTTAGCTGTAGATAAGTTGTGTCCACTAATTCGGTTAACTATATTAGCTTAAGAAAACCCCATGATAGGTTTGCCATAAGTCAGAAGCAGCTTGAAAGTGCACAACAACAGTAAAGTCACTAACTCAAGGTTTGCTGCACATATTTTATTCATTATATCTTTTTTCCCTTTCTCTGGGATTTGAAGGATTCCTCTCTTACCCCCTCTCTGTTCTTTATATAATCACATCAACCCTGTGAGGTAGTTTACACAGATAATAGTGTCTATTGTCGAAGATAACCATTGATCTTTATGGGCAAGTGGGATTAGTATGTTTACATGTAGTTTGTTCATTTTTTTAAAAATGACAGATCTCTGCTGTGACTGTGATAGGAAACCTGTGTCTGAAACATAGGAGCTGTGTGGATTGCAGCTCCCAGTCTCGCTGGCCGGCCTAGGTAATGCTGAGGAGTGTTAGGACTTGCAATTCTGGAAGGTTATGTAATTCCTACCCCTGCTGTGTTGGCTTGATGATTTATATACACCAAAGTATTCTAGACTTGGAAATATAGAAACTATATTTTCCATGATATAGTTGCTCCCCCTCTAATCAAAATTTATGTAGAATGACCTTTCACACAAGAGAGAAGAAAAAGTAACTCTAAAATACTTTTATTTTAGAATTTGTTTCAGAATGGCTTATCATATTAACCAAATGCTTTTAAATTGAAACTGTTAATGCAAAACTGTTCTGGATAATCTAAAGAAAAGATGACCAAGTTAGCAATAGCAACCAGTTCAGTAGTGGCTAGCCGGTTACAAATGCAAGTATTCTTTCTCAGTGAAATGCTGTTTCACGCCATGTCAGCATAACATAATGAATCAGCAGCTCTTAACTATTGCAAGCACTCATGTGAAGCATATCTCTTCCTCCATAAAAGGAAAGGAGGTTGAGGTGGGTTTAGATATGCAACTGTCATTTAAAAGCTCACTGTGACTTGTTTATTGGAATCCCTAGGCATGCAGTTTTCCTTAATAGAAAAACCAGTATTGTCCACATATTGAGCAAAGTGTACAAAGGAAAATATTCTTAGACTCAGTAGGTTAGTTAACAGTTCAGTAGATATTGCCTGAAATTAAATAGCAGGATTTTCTTGTATTTCACAGAGAATTGCAATATGAGGTGATATTCTTGTACAATAATATATCACAGACCATTATCAATATGCAACCAGTTGCACTTTCTGGCCTTTGACCATATAGAGATGTAAGAATCTACATATAATCAACTATTGCATTCAGTGTGATTGTTCTGGTTTTCACAGTATTGTAATTAGATTTACTATTCTGGCTGTAGAAAGATGTGTGGAAGCTGTCTGTAGATATTAGTGTATACTTAAGAGTGTTCTGAGCAGTCATTTCACAGTTTTTAAACTAGAAGATTTTCTCTGCAGGTCTCCAACAAAACTAGGCAAAGACTCTTTGGAGATTTATGTATTCAGTCTAAAGGATTAATGTCTTCATACAAAATGCTCATTTTTAAAATGATTATTAACTTGCCACTGTAATACTACATGTTATCGAAGCTATTGCAGATGGGTGGGGAACTGGTCTACTGTTTATAGATTTGCAAGGAAGGTTTTAATTCCTTAAAAGCTGGCAGTTTAGAGGCTTCCTCCATTCAATAGGAAACAAACATTTCCCCTCTAATAGGTATTTTGCTTTAAGAAGCAAGATCAGTAGATATGCCACTTTGTGCACTTTGTGACAGTTTGATTTTCATTACAACACTGAGAGGCCATGTTTTTGTCCCTTGTTCTGAACTGTCACCTTCACTGTTTAAATCTGTCTTGCCATGAAAGATGTTTGATAAAACAGTGAGAAAACTTCTTGTTCATTTTTATTTTAGCCAGCAAAACTTTTTTCTGAGGCCATAGGGAGGTAACAGAATCTATCATAAAAGTGTAAAGATTTAAAATATACTAAGATGAGACATTGCATGGCTTTTAAAAAATTTTATTCATTTATTTTGGTGTTTATCTTGCTTTTTGGTCTCAGTAGTTCCAGTCATCGAACATTAGCTTGATCTTATGCTGTTTATGAATTATTCTTAGCTGCCTTAGCCATGTGTGCACCTTCAAGTTGCCTGTCAACTTATGGAGACCTCATAAATTTCATAGGGTTTTCTTACAGAAGAAATACTCAGAAGTGTTTTGTCTTCCTCTTAAGTGAAGGTGGATGTGGGTGTATGAACCTTCAGATCTCTTGTTGACTTCTGGCGACCTCATAGAGATTTCTTAGACAATGCATACTCAGAGGTGCTTTTTGCCAGCTCCTTCCTCTGAAATACAGCTTACAGCACCTGGTATTTGTTGATGATCTTCTATCCAAGTACTGTTCAGAGTTGACCCTGCTTAGCCTCCATGATCAGATGAGTTCTGGTTCGTTTAGGTATTTAGGGCCCATTTGTTGAATTATACCTGTGTTTTAATCTTCTGTGACCTGCAAAAGAACAAGATTTTTTTAAAAAAATGAAAAAATGAAAGAAACCTCTTCAGAATTTGAAATTCAGGAAAAGCAGTTAGGATAGTTGACATTCTTTGCATTGGAGCATCCCAGCAGTTGGAAGTAGGCAACCATTGTCATGGCAGCCAGACAATGTTTTTCCTGGAGGGGCTGTCATCTGTGTCTTTGATGGAGGACAGTATCCTAAAACCCTTATGTTGCTATATACGTGAAGGGTAGAAGAAAATACTTGTGTTGTAAAAAGCACAAATGGCAATCTGTGTTGAAAACCATAATTTGGGAAGGAGATATTTGCTACATAAGGTCATGGGCTGACACACTAGTTGTGAATTTTGTTCTCATTTTAATCTGGAGTGTATCTACATGACACAGTTAATAGTTAAAGTGGCATTAAACTGCTGCCTCGGTTCCATTCTTTTTGAGTCTGTGATTTGTGATTTCATATAAGACTGTGTTCTTTCCTGAACGAAATAACTTACCAGACACAAATCCCAGGATTCCCCGGCATGGAACCATGACAGTCAAAGTGAAATCAAACATATGTTGTGTATATACACTCATCAATTCCCCAAGTCAATATATTTATTGCCTCACTTAATTCTAGCTGCTGGTTCTGTAGGTTTTCAAATGTTTATTTATTTATTGGCTTCTGAGTGGTAGCGTTGTGCCTTATTGCTTTTTTTTTTTTTTTTTGGCACAAACTGTTATTAAACACAAAGTAGTGATTTTTTTTAACACTATCATTTGTAAAAACCTGCATTGTATAGGTTCTGGATTGTTATTTGATCCCACTGAGAACAGTAATATTTTGTGGGGTATGAAAATGTTCTATGTCCAAAGGTGTGTTGTTTGTGTGTGAAAAACCGAGTGTGTTCTAATCAGACTCCAGAACAAGAAAATACCAGCTGTGATAAAAGTAAAATACAAACAGACAAAACATCTCTTGTTTTGCGGGATAGGTCAAGACTTCAGAGAATTCCAATATCTTTTCCTGAAGAAATTTATTTTCTTCCAAACAGGCTAACCTGTTTACCGCCAGAGCACATCAGTTGCAGTTTGGTGTATCATGTTTTGCTAAAATAACCACAACTGGCATGGAATCTGTTTGTCCTAATACGTTACATTAGATGGGGCAGTGGCAAAACTCAATAAATACATTGGGACAACTTTTTTTAATTGACCCCCAGTGACTAAAATCTTCCATTCTAGTATATGAGGGTTAAACAATATTTCAAAATTTTAGTGGCATCTAAAGGACAATGTATTTCCAGAATTGGCAACAACAGGTGTCTAGAATTTATAATGGTCTGCTTCCCTTTTATTTTTGTTTACAACTCTTAAGGAACTCAAAATAATATTGGGGGTCATACATTTAAACAAGTATTCATTCTGCTTCTTCCTTAACAGAGTTGTTTGTCAAGGTTCAGATTACATTTCTACAGCTCCATTTAGGCAACACAGTTGCACAATTTGTCCTCTATCAGCAAAATTTATTTATCTGAGGCAATGCACAAGGAAGAAATGACTCAGCTTGATTGAAAATTCTAGTCTAGCTTCATCATGTGCTTAGGCTGTAAATCTGTCGTGTAAATTGATTCTATGAGATCTAGGCAGATGATAGGAAAATACTTGCTGTTTTTTATAATGATGTTTAAAAGAGCTGAAATTAGGGTTGTCAAGTAGCAGCTGGAGGAATGGGCCATACCTGCCACTGCTAGCTTTTATGTTAACTAGATACTAAAAGTTTGATGTCTAATTGAGTAGAATAAGATATGGACAGGATGGCTCAGCTCAGTGTTCTTTTACCCACACCTATTTGCTAGCACTGTCCTCTTGCAGATTTTCATTACCTACCTCAAAGTAGTCAATAAGCAGCACTGCAATTTGTGTGCAGAAGCAGATCTGTACCGCAACAAGGAAAGATGTGAAAACATTGCTTTCCTTGGCATAATGCAATCAGCATAAGTGAATGAAATCCCTTTAGGATTTCTTGAATATGAAGGCAGCAAATGTTGATATTGGATGAAGTTATAAAAGGCAGATGTAGGATGCATGAGTGAGGGGTTTTGAAAATTAATATAACTTTGTGAGGAAGTTTAAAGAAACACAGAATATATATTTTCACGTGTTCAGGATATTATAAGATTTGGAATAAGCACAGCAGCACTGTTCTTTTGATGAATGCATTAATACTAACAAAGAGAATATACCTCATACCTGAGTGGAAAAGATTGTTGTTCCTATGTTTAAAAAGAAGAATAAAAACAATCCATTGTAATTGCTTGCTAGATTTTTGTGGTTCTAAAAACTCTTGCTTTTATTTCATTATTCTAGCAAACTCCCATATTCAAAGACCATTGAATTAATTCACAGTTGAAACATGATTTGAACTAAGAGCTTCTGTCCCACGGATTTTGTAGTTAATCAGTATGTCATGCCAGTTTTGAGTGCAGCATAATGAGCACAAAGTGGAAAGGACAGCTCACCGTCATTTCTTAGGTACCTCAAAATTGGGACCTTTAATCCTGCTAAGATTGATCAGATGTATTAAATTGAAATGTACATCTTTGTGGGTGGGCTGCTTTCACTTTTCTATGATGTACATAATATGATGGTGCAGTTACACTTCAGTTAAATAAACGAAGCTTTCGGGTAGGAGTCAACAGTGTAAACACAGTAACAAGAATCTTGGCACTTGCTTTGTTTGCTCCCACCAATGCTTATGCACTCAACTTTTTTTTTTTCCCAAGTAAATGTGACTCTTGACTTTCAAGTAGTTCCTCAGTCATATACTAAATGAGGTGGTCAAGTTCCATGGGAAAAAAGGGGGACAGCTCTGCAAGCATTCAGTAGATGCCTGGTTTTATTCTGGAGAAAGCCGAAATGAAAACAGCCATTTGGGGTTTTTTCAAAATGCAAACAGCCATCCACTGAGCACTTGGAGATGTGTCTTCCTTTCTTTCTTGTGGATTCCATTGGGTGCTCTCTAGCTTTTGTCTCTTCAACGTTCAGTGGCTAGTCTTTCAACCAGGAGCTGCTACCTGCCCTGTCATCCATGAAGCAGAAGACAAATGGCTTTGACTGCTCCAACTGCTGCTGTAAGTAAAACTCTTTGGAGGTGGGGACAGAAAAAGCCATGTGTCTTGTTTTAAAGGAGAACAACTGCTACTGAAATCTTCCAGGATTAATAACTTCAGAATGGAGGACAGTGCAGAAATGGGCATGTGGTTCCACATGCTCTTTAGCAACTAAATAGTTAGTATATTGTTTCTCCCACCTGCCATCCAGATACTTGTGCACAGTGGGATACATTCATATGCACAATGCAAGATTTGTAGAGAGCACAATGGAAGATTTGACTTAATTTGCCAAACAGTAACCTGTCAGTTTCTTGAACACATGCATATCTCTACATTCTTAAACAGCAACCTGCAGTTCATTGAAAAAGTGTCTTATTTGTGGAAAAGAGCACTTTGTATTGCAACTGAATGTATTCGTGCTTTCCGTTTTATTTGAGTATAAAATGAAATGTTCTCCCCGTATGAGGCACTGGAGTCATTAGCAGATCTGCTCTGTGTTATGAACATGCAGGTTGTTAAAGACTGTTTTATTCTTAGGGATTTCCTTTTTGACCCATTCCTTGGACATGTAATAAAATCAGCAAAATAAGATGAAAGAGGTGAAAATTCCCCCATGACTGCTTAGAGACTGACTGTTGAAAAGTGATTGAGAAAGATGATTCTTTCAGTCTTTCTAGAAAATACCCATGTTTTGATGCTGATATGTCATCAACGAGAGGGAATTCTCCAGTGCCAGCCACTTAGGATGTCTTGGCACTTGCCGTTCAGGTTTCTTGCATGAACAGAACAAGCAAAACTACATTCTTGAATTATTGTAAAATCTGCAGAAAGATGGGGGAAGCGGGGGAAGAGGATAGACAACACACCTTCTAAATCTTAAACACTTAGAGGTTGAGCCAGCACTTGGGACTATGTCCAAACAGTAATGAGAAGGCAGTGTAGTTGCTGAAGCACTGGTGTCAGCAAGCTGTTAGTGACCTAGCTCTGTCATGAGGTAGGCTGCTATCTTTTGCACCAGCTGAAATTTGTGAAGAGTACTCCTAGGTGGCCCATGTGGAGCATGTTACAGTAACGTAGCCCTGTATTACGGAGATAGGAAAGGAGGTTCAAGGAAAGGAATGGTGTCAGTCCTCTTATCTGCTAGAGCTCCCTCTGGCACTAGCACAGACCTGAGCTGCAAATTCTGTGTCTCAGGCCAAGTGGCAGGCAAAATAGAAAGTGACAGAAAGTTATTTAAAGCATTTTTGCAGCTGGATTTATGAAGCATCTGTCATAGACATAGGCAGTATGGAGTTTTGATCTGTATCTTCTGCAGTTTACCACTTCCTTTTTTTCAGTTTCTTTAATGCTGTCCCTTGCAAATTTTCCTTACAGATTCAGTCTTATACACAGTTATGAGTGTCTTCTGTCATTATGAAGAGTTTGGAGTTTGGCTTTTGTGGTGATTTTAAAAAAGTAAATACACAACTGGCATCTTCAATAATTGGAGATGTACTGGTGTGAATGGGAGATTTATCCTCTCCTGATTTTGCTAACAGAAATAGGCTTGTTGGCAAATGTTCCCTCTTGGACCTATGTTATTGTATCTTGCAGCTTTCCTTATGGTTCTCTGTCACTTCTCAAACCCATTGGCTTTCTGTTCTTCTTTTTCCTGCCTTATCTGTGCTTGCCGGTATGTTTAATAGGTTGTTCAACTAATCTAAGCATTGTCCTATAATTTGAGAAAATTTGTACCACAGAGCAGTCCATGAGGAGGGTGAAGTCTTGGACTAGAATGACTATCTTCATGGAAATGATTCTGTAAAATAACATGAGTTATATAATCAGTGTAGTTGATTATATCTAAGTAATTTATATCCTACATCTTCAATTTAAATTTATGCTTCCAGGATAGCTAATAAACTAAGTAAGAGTACAATAAAAATAAAACATGTTTTAATATAAGTAAAACAGAAAAATGGGAAATAAACTGAACTAAATAATGAACTACAAAAGAGCACAAATGACCCCTGAGAAAACTTAGGAGTCACAGGATATGAGAAGTTCTCTAATGGATCAAAAAAACCTGGCTACAAATCAGGAAACAGAAAGCAGGACTAAGTGGTCAGATCTTTCAACAGAGAGATGTGATTAGTGGCATCCCCAGGAATCCAGCAAATTAGTGGTGGGAACAAAAACAGAGAGCTCCGAAAGCATCTCAACAAACTGGGAGTAGAATAGCAAGTGAAATTCAGTATTATCAAATGAAAAATGATGAGGCAAAAAAAAAAAATCAACATCACATACACACTCATGGCAATGACTGATCAAGAAAGACATCTTGGGATTGTGATAAGGAACTCAATGAAGATATCAGCCCAATGTGTGGCTACCTTAAAGGAAGGCAAATTCATTGTTGACATAATTAAAAAAAAGAATGAAAAATAAATTTGAAGTATCAGTCCACCCTTTTACAAATCCATGGTGGGACCAGATCCGGAATACTATATATAATTCAGGTCACTGCAACTAAAAAGGATATTGTGGAGCGGGTTGTAGAAAAAGTTAATCAAGGGACTAGAGCAGCTTCTTTATGAAGAAATGTTAAAATGCTGGGGTTTTTTATGTAAGAAAATGTGGTTAAGAGGAGACATGATAAAGGTATATAAAATTACGCATGATGTAGAAAAAAAAACTGGGAGAAAATTTTCTCCCTTTCACATATTGTGTGGAATGCTGGGAATGTAGTTTTGCAACGTACATAGAATCTGTGCCAGAAAGTTCCACTGCCTCACCAAATAGCAATCGCAAGATTCATCGGATGTAGCTGTGACAGTTAAAGTGGTATCAATGTGCTATAATTGTATAGTGTGAAAGAGACCTGGTCTGGTATAAGGGCTCTCACCTAAAACCTACAGAGCAGGGTCAGGAGCAAACCAGTTGTCTCATCCTGTGAAGGCCTTGAATCCAGGGGGAGGGGTAATACTTTCTTGATCCACAGAAGTCATAATAAGGTTCACTCCTGGTAACTGGTCCTGTGAGGCCATAATGAGGACTCCAGTATTTTGTAAGACCAGTATGGCTTGAAAATACTGCTGCCGTGCAGGACAAATGGACAAAACAAAAGAAATAAAAAAACCAAATACTAACACATTTTTAGTGGCAGAAGCTTTCATTAAGTAGACTGTTTTCAACAGGAACTTAAGCCATACTAATTTTGCTACTCTTTAAGGTGCCGTAAAACTTTCCCTGTTCTTATTAAGCATTTTGTAACTTACTTCTTGTATTTATGTCAGGTGTGAAGAATAGAAGCATGTTCCCCTCTGAGACTTTCATCAACATTTGTGATACAGAATGCCTTTAAGCAAAAGGAACAGCGTTGTTTTTGCATATGAGTCGTCAGTGCACAGTTCCAACGTCCTGTTGAGTCTTGATGAACAGAGAAAGCAAGACCTGTTTTGTGATGTTACCATCTTAGTGGAAGATCAACGATTTCGGGCCCATCGCTCTGTGCTTGCAGCCTCCAGTACCTATTTTCGTTCAAGGATTGTGGGTCAGTTGGAACCAGATCTCATCATTACTTTACCTGAAGAAGTAAGTGCCTGTGCAGTTTATCCAAAACTCCAACGTAGACATTCATATCTGTTGATACCTACTTCATGCAAAGTTTTCTTCTCATTCCTACTCAAAGTAGTAGTGATATGGGAGTCAGTATGTTATGTCCAGGTTTAAGAGGTTTATTTCTACTTGCCAACAAAAATATAGCCTTGGAATACATACTGAGTGCTATTCTACCCAGCTAGCTCTAGTTTATCCCTCTCACAGAATTGAGGAGGAAGGGCTAATAGTACAGATTATAACAATCCCTGTAAGTTTGAATCCCATGCAAATCCCTCTCCAAAAGTTAAATACTGTGTCCCCCACCATCTCTGAGAACATCCAGGACAGTAAGCATCTGTTTTTCTGAACCACAGCAGTGCTAGGAGACACAGTTTTTTCCTTATCCCAAATAGTCAGCACGAGAATTTTCATTCTTCCCTGCAGCAGTTTCCCTTCACAAGGCAGACTAAGATAACAGCCTCTCTTGTGAAGGGGAGTGCTTAGCTTGAGAAAATTTCTTTTTAAAAAAAAAAGAGAATGAACATTCTTTTCTCTTTTGGAGGGAAGGGGTGTGTGAGAGAGAACTGTGTTTGAGGAATGAAAAAGTGCTGTAGAATATAAAAGATGAGTTTGAAATTGCCTTCATCACAATCAATTTGCGGAGCAAACTTTCCTTTTTCTTTGAAAAGCATCTCTCCACAGAGAGGGAGGTGCACAGAAGCTTGCTGGTGGGAAGGTATTTGGAAGAAATATATTCCATAGACTGAGGAATGGAATGGGGTTAGTTATGGGGGAGTTCCAGGAGGATATTGAGAAAGTGTAGCAAAATAAATTGAATGAAAGAAAGCATCTTTGCACTTAGAATCAAAGAAAAAATGAAAATGTTGTGGTAACACCCTTCTTCTCAGCCTAACAATCTTTTCTGTAGTATTTTCTGGAATACTGAGGCCAGAAGAACACTTATAAATCCCTCCAAGGACTAGAGAACAGGTTTTCATAAAAATCTATTTCAATTTTTTTTCATCCTAGACTCTAGTTGCTGTACTAGAGTTGCCACTCCCCCCCCCCCCCAATATTCCTGCTTCCTCAGGATCAAGAAAATTCTTGCCTCTGGCCTGTTTGCTGAAGGGTAAACATTAAAGAAAACATGCAGTTGCTGTTTAAAATTGTTGAGTATGTCAATGATTCTTTGAAAAGTTTTGCTTTCTGATTTAAGGATGTTTGTAAGCCATGAATCTTTGTCAGAAATCCAGACAACCATTCAATTTAGTGATTTTTCCTCCCACCAAAGACAGACTTGGTTACTAGTGATGTATCTATGATTGAGATGATAAGCAAGAGCCATAGTGAAATCTCTGTGGTGCCCAAATCGCTATGTAATGAATTTTCTAGATTAACCACAAAGTATACTAATCTTGAAACTGGCAACAAGAACTGAAACTGTTGAGAAGTGATATGTAGTCCTTTTGCATGTGTTTCCTCTAACTTCTGGCCCTTGATTTTCCATTTTTGTCACTACTTGGAGCTTCCTTCTTCTTACTATAAAAGGAGAAAAGAAGTTTAGTATACAGAATTCTTAGAACAGATTTAATCATCTTTAGTGCCATTGCCTCCTGGGATAGTATCCATCCCCACAGTGATCCTTTTTTGTCCCTTTTACTAATACATCTATGATCAATGAACCGATCTGATTTTTTTGTTCATGTTTTGCTGTATGCAGTAGCTACCTGTTCCATCAAGATGCATAATCCAGGCAAAGCAATATAAATGCTTCAGTTAAACCAGTTTCATCACGCTTACAGTACCCTGCAGCATCATAGTATCATATCTCATAGGCCCTCTGGAGCAATCTGTTGCCTTCCACTCTTACCTGGAGCCTGGACATTCTTTTATGTGACAAAGTCTGCCTTCAGCAAAGAGAACCTTGGTAGAAATCCTTGGAAAAGTTTCCCTATATGTATTATTAGAGTTCTTAGCAGTTAGTAAATTATCTTATCAGAGCACACAGGATTTAGTTCTCAAAGGAGATAATAGTGAAATAAAGCAAGCTTGAGTCTACGCAATACTTGTTGGGAAACTGCAAAAGCTATATATGTCATCTTAGATTCAGTGCAGGACAGAGTATAAATAATGAATGGACAAGTGAAGTGTGACTTGTCTGTCCTGCTCTCTTTGATATTAATTAATCCATGCATAAACATAGAAAAATGGTTTTATATTCATTCAGATCATTGGTCAGTCTGTCCATGTATTATCTGTTAAGCAAGCTGTTTATATCTAATATCTAACCTAAATATTTTAGATGCTGTGTTTGTATAAAGATAACACCTGTTGCTGAATTAGATGTTACTTTATCTGTGTGTTGAGGCGTTCAGTGGTAAGAGTTTGACTTGCAGAGGTGATAGCACTGTTTAAGCCACAGCATTTCCAGTTTTTAGGATTTAGGAAGCAGGCTTGTCCAAGAGCATAGGAATAACTCTGTGAATTGGTGCTTCCAGGTCTGAGAACTGAATAAGCAACCTGCCCTGGGCGGGGTGCAGTCCTGTTGAAGGAGCAGGTGGATAGTTTTTGAGGATTCCTAGATCCAGCTTTGTTGCTGTGACTCAGAATGCTTAGGCCCAACTTTGACTAGGACAGCAGCTAGGATATTTATTGCATAGGCATAACTAGTTCATGCACTGGTAACTTCCTGATTAGATTACTGTATTACAATGCACTAGATACAGAGCCGCCCCTGAAGACAACTCGAATGCTGTAGCTGAAGCAATGTATATCAGGTAGATTATTGAGTGCAACACACTGTAGAAACCATATGACACTGGTTTTAAAGGAATTGGCTGCCAGTATATTTCCAGTCTGAATTCAAGGCAAAGGTAATGATGTTTAAAGCTCTGAATGACTTGAGACCTCAGTCTTTGAAGGTAGGTGACTATCCAAAGATTGAGATCTGCCTGAGCCCTCTGTCCTACCAATGAGAAGAATATGACATGTGCAGTCGTGAGAGAGGCTTCTTTGCTGTGGCACCTCATGCCTTCCCCTTGGAGGAAGTACCAATGTTGCTTTCATTCTGGTGCCAGGTCAAAACTTGGCCTTTTAACAAAGACTTTGAGTCTTGATGATTCCATCAAACTCTCTATACACACAATAACATCTTAAGTTACTCAGTTATTAAATTATTGTTTAATCTGTTTTTTTGGAAGTGTAAATTGCTGTTTATTATTTTAAATGTTACGTTATTTAAACTGATTTTGTTGTAAGTCACCCAGAGTTCTTACGATATAGGGCTAGGTATGATTGGGGTCTCTGTAAGTCAGAAATGACTTGAAGGCACACAACATGCACACGTAATTATTTTAATTAATAAGTAAGAGAAATTCAACAAAATGTTGTTTGTAGTAGTAGTAGGATTTCATGTAGTCAAAATATTTTGTCATGCATATTATTTTATTTGTTGATTTTACTCACTGCCCTTTGTATTTTTCCTAATTTTTATGGTATGGTGCTTGTTTGACCATAGGATTGTTTAGCTGATTCAGGTTTTAAGGACTGTTGTGTTGCAAGAATGACAAAAGCAAATCTTGATTATTTACAAGCAATAATAATCATAACATACTATAACCTGAATTGTTGGAAAGGAGTAATTAAATTCCATTCTTATGGCATTCATTCATGTGTGTGTGTGTGTGAGAGAGAGAGAGAGAGAAAAAAAACTCAGTGTGCGTTCTTTTCTCCAATAGGTCACATTGAAAGGATTTGAACCTCTGCTTCAGTTTGCATATACTTCTAAACTTATTTTGGACAAAGACAATGTGTCTGAAGTGTGCAAGTGTGCTGAGTTCTTGGGAATACACGACATTGAAGAATCCTGCTTTCAGTTTCTCAGATTCAAGTTTCTGGACAATAATTCAGACCGTCAGGAATACCAAAAAAAGAAATGCTGTAGACCACGTTGTCAGAAGGAGTACCGTAAAATAGATGTGGCAGATGATGGAGATTTAGAAATAGATAATGGGACTATTTTGCAAAATGAATGCATTCAGAACTCTCAGCTGAAGGCCTCCAAAGGTGAACAAAATGCAGAAGTGCCTATTCTGCAAGATTATACTAATCAAACTTGTGAGTCTGTATCAGAAAGGGGACTTGTCTTTGGTTTAGAGACCCAGTGCCCCAAATATAGGAAGTTCCAAAAAGCTTTAGAAAGTGATAAAGTTCCAGTTGCTGAGTCTAGTACAAGTATTAAAGAAATTCAGGTAACATCTGCTGCAGCCATTCATCAGACTGACCCAAATACTAGTGGTGCTATACAAAAAAACCATGAATGTGTAGCTGTGCATCCAAATTCAAAATGTGCCAATGCTCAGGTAAAAATGGAAGATGATGGGAAACAAGAGTTCTTGAAAGATACAGTTTCTGTATTCCAGAGCATTGACTCTTCTTCAGAGAAGATAGATTGTGCTTTTGATCCCCATAATTCTTCTGCTGCCTCTCATGGACTTTATCCTGCTTCTTTCTTAAATCCGTATGATCAATATTGTATGCAAGGAGGTATGCAGAGCAATTCAGAGGTAGCTGAAAAAATTGGCGTTGTTACTAGCAATTTTAGAGATTGCAAGCCTGTTGGTGAAAGCACTGATGAGAGCTCCCCTTTGAAATCTTGCTTGTGTGACAGAGAAAATACGAACAGTACTTCACCTAACAATCGCAGTAGCGTGGAGAGGGAGATAGCAGAACAACTAGCAAAAGGATTTTGGAATGATGTTTGCAGCACAGATACAGCCTGTCCAGTAAACCTGTCTCCTGCCTCCATGAAAGAATTTTCAGAGCAAGGCTGTTCTGAAAAGAAAACTGAATGCCCTTGGTTAGGTATCCAGATCAGTGACAGCCCTGAGCATGGTCCTCCAAGAACTTTTACAACTTTGAGCTCTGTCTCTTGCCCTTTCATCAATAACCTCAGTAATGAAAACAGTACTGAGACTAATAGTGGAGATTGTGTCCCAGAATCACAACCCGAACAATGCTCTTACACCTGTGTGATAAACTTGGAAGAAGATTCTGAAACTGATACTGAGGGAGACAGTGAATCCTGTTCTGCCAGAGAACAAGAATGTGAGGTGAGAATGTGAAAAGTATTCCTTTTTGTTCCGTTAAAGTGGCATTCCTTATTTGAAAACCTGTTTCACTCTTTTCTCCAAATGTTTAAAAAGAAAGCTTAAGACTTCTTTTTCTCCACTCCTCTTAAAATGAGCTAAAGTTCTTTTGAATGACAGGTAGGCATCTTAAATAATAACTTGCAATCTTAAACACATTTGCATGGAAGTAAATTCTCTTGAGAGGAGGTTGGCTTTCTTTGTATTATTTTGTGTCTGAAAATAGAGGGTGAGAGGGAAGAAAGCACTCTGGCTTTTCGATTGTGTTAGCTTTGTTAGCTGTGTGTTAGCACAGATTGTGTCATCTGTGTTAGCTTTGACATGCGTCCCTCTATAACTAAGGATACTTCCAAGTTAGCCATCAGGAAAAAATTGCCACACCCTAAACCATTATAAGATTGTTTCTGAGATAAAACTACCGGTTTTGCACTAGTTCTTCCTTTGGTTGAAGCACTTTTTTCTGAGCCATTGAATATTTTCCAAAGCAAATTTTAAATTTCTTTTTGGAACCTGTGCATAATAACATTTCTGGCAGTATTCCCAAGCATGCTCCTTCTTCACTCCCTTTCCTGTGGTCTGCCCTCAAAAACTGGGGTCCCATGGAAGTCCGACTTGGATATAAATTACTTGAATACCCGTATTTTAGAATGTCCATTGTCTGCCTGACTAAGATGTGCCTGCCGAACTGCCTCCCTGCCAAGTATTCCCTGCCCAGTACCATGTTTTCTCTGCAAGTGTATAGGCATGGTCTGTTCCACACAAGGCTCTTGCGTCTTGCTGAGTTAGGGGAAAATTTTGAAATGACTTCATCCTCTAGTTGCAATTTCTATTTCTCAGATGGCAAGCATAGCTCTTCTTTCCTGTCCTGTAACTCCTTTCACTTTTTCTTCGCCAAATCAGTAGCCATGTTTTATATTTGGAGGAAGGAATTTAGAAAAAGGAGGAAAGCGAGAAAAATTCACCTGGCTGGCAAGGCAAGAAAATAAAAACTGTTGTGGGAAAGAGAAGAGTGAAGGTATGAAATGGAATTGGAACTTTGGGTCTTCTGCCTCAATCAGCTGGTATGAGGGATTGCTCCTTCAGCCAGCCTGAGAATGCACACATCTTTTCCTTCTTTCTTACACTTTTCTTTCAACCTGTCATAAAATAGAGCAACCTGGATCTGGATTTTGCTTGTTCCATCGTTTCTCTCCGCTGATTGTTGAATCACCCAATTTACTGTTTGTTCAAGTCAGTAAGTTGAATGGTGACAAGCATAGCTTAATACCTTTATAGCTTGTCTTGTTGATTATGGTAGTAGGCTACCGAGCTCTGCTTTCCTTTTACTATAGATCTCTAAAGTGGCTTAGGTTTTGACTACATTAGTATTTCCAGGCCCTCAGACTTCCAGGTTTGGAAATCTTTGCTGCTTATATTTTACTCTGTACTTTTGAAAACCACCTATTCAGGACTCCTTGTAAAACTTATTTGATATTTAAATTGCCATGTAGGGTTTTTTCCCTGAGCCCACAAGGATAGGTACAATGGAAATGACATGTTTACAGAAATTCCTCATTATGGCAAAAAAAATTGATGGCATAGGTAGTGGCAGCAGAAGGAAAAAGATTGTGCCCCAGCAACTGTAAATAAGCAAAACAGTGCAGAAATAGACTCCTTGAGACTAGCATACTTTGTGATCCTGGTAAAAATTGCAACCAGTGGTGTAGTATACCTATAGGATTTCAGGCCATATAGTGCTTGACTGTTTTAATGATCATTTCTAACTTATGGGTGGGTTTTAATATAGCTCATCATTGTCATAACTTCATAAGACATCTACGTATAATTTACAGATGAAACAGATCTTGAAGTTTGTTATTTTATTTTATTTTTGGACTTTACAATTGCTCAGATGAGTCACAGGCAGGCAACCCAAGTTATTGGACTGCCATTTCTCTTGGTCCTATCTAGGATAGCTGGGAATTGCAGTCTAACATCTGAACAGCCACAAGTTACCCATCTCAATATTAGTGATTATTAGGATATGGGTCCACTATTTCAATCATAATGGGATATTCAGGTTTTGTGCTTTAAAACTGAAACTAAAACTATATTTACCTTCCAGATAAAGCTGCCATTGAATCCACAGAAGATAATTTCACTTTCTAGAAATGACTTTCAGTCATTTCTGAAAATGCACAAATTAACACCAGAAGAACTGGACTGTATCCATGATATCAGAAGGCGAAGTAAAAATAGAATTGCAGCCCAGCGCTGTCGTAAACGAAAGCTAGACTGCATTCAAAACCTTGAAACAGAAATAGAGAAACTGGTATGTATTGGGAGACTTTTAAATTCAAATTCTGAAATGAATTATGATTTCTATCAGTTTTGCTACAACCTGAAATTTGTAAGTTGTAAGTTAATAGGTTTACTGTTCCTTTTTAGCAGTCTCAAGTCCCCTTCCTCACTTGCTTGCAGAGAAGTTTGAATGAACAGTGACTGCCTGCAGGCAGTTGGAGGGGGCCTTCATTCCAGCATACTTGGAAATTGTAGGGCATTTCAGAGATGAGCTGGCAACCTCAGTAAGAGCGGTTCCCTGATTGCTACTCCAGTTGAAGACTCTTTGGCCTTGAGTGTTTCGTTTCTGACTAGTCAAGAGCAGGAGCTTCAGTACACTAGGGTTCAGTAGCTAGCGTTGTCTTCTCTTTGCTCCTTCTAAACTGTGTCAGGAAGTTTCTGTAATTTTAAGCATATTAGCAGCCCAGGGGACTTCCCTTGTACTTGATCTGTGTCCCAGCTGCATTTGCAGCTTGTGGCTGGAATGAGCCCATTCACTTTGCTACCACTGTTCATCATTGCTGGAGCCAATTGACATTGCTCAACAGGTTTCTTAGCATTCCTCAACACCATAAATTGTGATGTATTTTCATATCAGGTGTTTGAGAGAGACTTGTGAGTAGCTGCTTTGTATCCAAGACTATGAGTAAATATAGTTTAGCTACATGGGCAGGGATTGGGGGAGTGCAGTTTGTAATTGCATCCAAAGAAGTGAATTTATATTTCTTTTCTTTACATTTTTTTTCCTCTCTCCTTTCCTTCCTCCTCTTTAGATTTTTCAGATTTATTATAGGGAATAATAACTGGGATTAGAAGTCTGCTCATAGCAACTATGTAGGTGGATGAAATATTGAAAAATGTAGTACATGAAACTACCCATAGTTCTGGTGTTTTTCAGTTTCTGAAAGAATGTTGTTTCTGGGGTGTATATTTGCCCCTGGCTTCTGGAATGTGGTTGCTTGACAACAGAATAAATTGCTTTGCAAGGGAATGATTCATAAGCTTGCCTAGTGCAGCAGTTGCTGAGTCATTTGTAGTAATGATGCCATTTACTGTAGCAAGGGCTCTTTCCTCTGTGTACACACTTTCCCAGAAGCAGGGATATACTTCTAATCCACACTGGAAAATCAACATTTTCTTTCCTTTTTTTTTTAAATTGCAACTTCTAAAAAGGTTCAAACAATACAGTTACATTAGTCTATTCCTTTAGAAATATAATTAGCAGTTAGACAGTTTGCGCTACTGATTGTAAGAACATAATTATTGTATGGGAGACAAACTGTCAGAAACCTAAATAGTTAATTGATTATATAGTTCTCAAACTTGTATTGAAGTTTGGCTGCTTTGTTCCTATAGTTCTTCTGTGTCTGCTTCACTTGTGGCAGCTGTACTCCTATATGCATGGAACTGATATATAGCTACTTACAGAGAGAAATTTGAATCATGTTTTCCCATTTCACATGACCACCTAATATCTCTGTATTGATGAGATGTCTGATACATCCTTGTCTGTGTGCTGTCAATCACATTAGAATGGTCCGTTATTTGTAGGCTATATGCTGGTTACTAGAGATCTTTAGAATAAAATAGCATGGTAGCTAAAATTACATTTCCCAGTAGAGTTTACTGATGGTATATAGGTATGAATGAGGGAAATGCACTGCCTTCTAATGCATTTGGCTCAAAGTATATCAGTTGTCTACATGGTTAATTTGATCAATCCAGTAGCAATTATATATTCTCCCTGCCCCCATCTGTCTGCTTCTGCTCACTTCTCTGTATCCCATGCATTAATTTATTGAATGTTGCAGATGAAATTGTCCAGTTATAGATCAAAATAGGACCTGGTCTCTTTATTTAAATCAAACAAAGCATTCCCCAAAGCAGTGCTATTCAAAGTGGTAGTCCCTGAACTGCTGTTGGTCTGTGAACTGTTTAGCTGCCCATCTATGAAAATTTCCAAGAAATAAACATGGACAATGGAAACAAAGATGGTGCTTGTTATTGGCATATTGAAGGGGGAGTGCAAGTACACATCAGATAGCTGAAGAAGCACTACCTTAAAGTGTATCTTTAAGGGTTTAAGCAAATTAATACCTAATATTAAATCAGAAAGATGGGGAGGAAATTGAGAGCAGGATATCTTCTTCCTTGAATTATCAGGTATTGGAAATGTCTTCTTTGTGATCTCTGTGACTCACACAAATGGGGTTTACTGCATCTGCACAGTGCATCGTTTGGAACCTTCTCGAGCTGTTGTATAAGCATGTTGCCAGTAGACCCTTCTCCCTGGTCCATGTAACCAGCCTGATTCCCACTCAAACTCTTAGTTCCTTTTTTGTCCGTCATAGCAGCAGCATTCAAGGAACTGTTGGTGAGCTAATCACTTCTCTTTGAGTACTTTATGGCTTTTGGCTTTGACTGTTTGGATTACAACTTGGTGTGTGTTCACTGTAAGGCATTCACCCAACAAGCATACAAAAACTGCTCATCCAGACTCAAGGTGCTCTTGAATGTACAAGCCTTATAAGCCTCTGATAAGCCTTCTGATTCAAGCCATGGATCCCTATTACCTCAATCTTCTTCTGCCTTGATTGCTTCCAGTTCCTTGTTCTATGTAGCTGTGAAGAGGTCCTTACAAGACTCCAGAGTCCAACTGGAGAAGGCTAAGAATGGTTCAAAGTGGCCTGCATCGGACTCTGCTGCTCTGTCTAAAGAGTCTTTGGTACCTGTTCAGTCTGTCGATACAGAGACTCAATCTTGTATACCCTCAACACCACACTGATCTGTCAATTTGGATGCCTCCACCTCAACTCTGTGTCTGCCAAATATTACCTTCAGTCATATAGGAAAACATCCCACAAGCAGGACAAGTGGCATCTTTGATTCTTCTTCTTGCTCTGATCCTCTTCTCGCTACCACTCTTCTTTTCAGCAGCAGGCTGCAAGATTGCCACCATATCTGGGCTGCTATAATATCAGATACTTGTGTTCTGGATATCATGCAGATGGGCTGTGCCATACAGTTTTGGGGCTATCCTCTCTCAGAGGTAATCTGCGTCACTACTCCTTCTGATGTGCTTGTCAGCCAGGTCAACACTCTTCTCCTCAAAGGCACTGTCAAACTTGTTCCCACTCCATCAAACCCTCAGAGGTTCTTTTCCCATTACTTCATTGTGTCCAAGAAATATGGAGGTCTATGTCCCATCTTGGACCTGTGGGACATCACTTTTTATATACAACCCAGACAATTCAGGTTAGTCACTCTCGTATCTATCCTGCCTGTTTTACAGAGGGGAGAGATTGGTTTGCAACACTGGAGTAGAAGGATGTGTACTTCCGTATTCCAGTCCAACCTCCACACAGGTATTTTCTCTGTGGGAAGAAGGTTCTGTCATTTTTGCATCCTTCCATTTGGACTTTCCACTGCCTGTCATATCTTAATGAAGAGCATGGTGGTGCTGGCAGCCTGGCCCAGACAATGAAGTGTCATTGTGTTCCCTTACAGAGACGACTGGCTCCTTGTTGCCCATCCGAGATCTCACCTCGTCAACAATAGTGATCTCATGCTCTGCCTCCTCAGTGCATTGGTTCTGATTATGAACCATGAGAAGTCTCATCTAGAACCATCCCAGACTGTCAAGTTCATCAGAACCATTTGGATTGTCATGCTTAAACTGTTTCCCTGCTGGACAATAGGTACCAGAAACTTCTAAAAGCTGTTATTAAGATGCTGGCACAGTTGCAGTGTATACACCAAAGGCTTTCAAGTACTGCTCAGGTTCATAGCTTCCCCAACATTTGTGACATTTCATGTGAGACTCCGAAAGCATCCTCTGCAGGCTTGGTTCCTATCCTGCTTCAACCCACTTGTTAACCAACCTTTGTCTACATCTCACCATACTGAGAGCTATACATTATTCACTGGGGTGGTGACTCATTTCTGGGAATATTCAGTTTGGCATGCCTTTCCTTCCTCCGCAATCCACAGTAGTGGTGACCACAGACACTTCCATGGAGGGATGAAGAGCTCGCACAGAAGGCTTCTCAGTGAAGGAGCATTAGACATCTGAAGAGCAGTCTCCACATCACTGCTCTCAAGATTTTGGTTGTGGAGAAAGCTTTGCAACCTTTGAAGGTCTCTTGTGTTGCAAAGTTGTTCAGGTAGTCTCTGACAACAGCACAGTGGTAGAATCTGAACAAACAAGACAGAATGAAATCTAGCACCCTGCTCCATCTCATGCTCCATCTGTAGGACTAGTACATCAAGAGAAGCATTTCCATCTCAGTGATCTGTCTACCAGGAGAAGAGGACATCGTAGCAGATGCTGTTGACTGGATGCCAGCCCCTTGTCATGAATAGAGAATTCATCCCAATATGCTTTGAATGGTCTTCAAAAGATGGGGCATTCCAGAGGTGGAGCACTTTGCCTTGGCTCAGAACAGACAGCATAAGACCTACTGCTACAGAGCACATTAGGGAAAGAATTTACACAGCAGTGCCTTCTCTTTACTGGGGTGGCCTTGTCATGTATGCTTTTCCTCCATTTCTCCTCATCACCAGAGTTATAGTCAAAATTCAAAGAGACAAGGTGAAGTGTATCCTGATCACTCCATGCCAGCCCAGACAGCCTTGATTAGCTCTATTCCTACACTTCATTTGGGGATCTTACTTCAGGGTACTGAAGCGGCTGGACCTTCTGACACTACACAACAAGCAAACGAGACATCCAGACCTGGACACCTTCAGTTTGATGGCTTGGAGGGTATTTCTCTAAACTCTCTTTCCCAGGTCTATTCGATGCATCATTTCTGTTGTGGGCATGCCACCCAGCATTCCTGTGCATATAAAAGGAAGAAATTATTGTCATTTCTGTCACCTATGAGGATCTTTCTGGATTGGGCCCAAGTCTATCATGTGGTAGAGTTTCTCCTATTATTGTCTGAGAGGTCCCTGTCTCTCTCTCTTCCATCAAGTGTTATTTGGCAGAAATTTCTTCCAGCTTCCAGCTTGTTGGCAAGCCTTCCTATTTACAGAAGCCATTGGTTAAACTGTTTCTGAACGGCTGCAAGAATCTTCACCTATCTGTCTTGGGACCTACATCTCAGTGAAGCCTGGAGTTGGTTCTTTTATAGTTCTCTAAGAAGATTTTCAAACCAATGGCAGTCTGTGACAATTATCTACTTACCTGGAAAACTCTTCTTGCTAGCAATAACATCTGCCAGACAAGTAGGAGAGCTATATGCCTTTTGCATGGATGTACCTTGCCTGAAGTTCCACAAGGACAAAGTGGTCCTTAGACCAGACATTTCCTTTCTTCCAAAAGTGATATCGGCCTTTCTTTTGAACCAGGACATTGTTGTCCCTGCGTTTATGCAGCATCCTACATCGGAATTAGACTGTGCTTCGACGTTCAGTGAGCACTAGCCTTCTGTATTGATAGGAGTCCTGTTTTTCCCGAGTCTCAGATACTCCTGGTATGCTAGTCCTTGAACAACAAGGGTCTGATCTTGATGTCTTTCTAAGTGAGTTGCTTTGACCATCCATCTGGCCTATGCACTAGCAAAGAAGGACCCTCCTGTTCATGTGCATAATCACTCTACAGAGCAATGGCTACTTCTTCGGCCTTTCTGAAAGGCATATCACTGGAGGACGTTGGTAAGGTGGCCACATAGTCACATGCTATGACCTTCATTTCTCATTTTAGGATGATGCCAAGTCCAGGACTTAGGCTGCCTTTGGGGGAGTTGTGCTGTTTTCTTGTGTTTTATGATACTCCTACCTACTGTGGTGACTAGTTTGCTAGTTATCCCATTTGTGTAAGTCACAGAGGCCACAGTGAAGAAGGACAGGTTGATTATCTATAACTGCAGCTTTTTGAGTGGTCATCTGTGAACTCACACAACACCCACTCTTCTTCCCTTCTATAAGTCCTGCTCTCCCTAGCTCCTTGGCTGCTGCCTAGACTCAGACTCAGAGTCTGAGGCAGCAGAACCTGCTCTGAGCCCTGACACAGAGACTGCTGCAGCAGAGCCTGCAAAGCAAACAGTACCACCACCCACCCCTGGGACAGAAGTGTCATCCCCAGCAGGAAGCCCTGCTCACTCTGACACAGAGAATGATCTAGCTGTACCTGCCTTTGCCCAGCGTAGACACCAAAAGGATCTTCTGCGTCACTCCCGGCAAATTTGTGCTAAGCACCAATTAATCAGGCACCAGCTGTGCTTACCCCGGAGCCTATAAAACTGAGCCTTTCCACTCTAGCCTTTGTCAGCAATCAACTGACCATTTCTCCCGTACATGCTTCTGTTTGCTTCCCTTGCCTGTGTTTCTGCCTTTGACTTGTGTTTGTTTTTGCCTCCCTCTGATTTATGGACATTGTTGGGACCCTTATTGCTTCGCATTTGCAAAGCTGTTTCCTTTCTTCAGTAAACTGCCCACTTAAGTTACTGTTGAGTTTCTGACCTGTGTTTGTTATCAGCTTCTCCTGGCTGCCAGCCCAGACAAAGCTCAGACAGCTGCTACATGGGCATCCAGGGAACTGAAGATCTGAGCAGGAATCAGGCTGGTCACAAGAACCAGGGGTGGAGGGGCTACTGACAAAACTCTTACTTAATGGTTTTAAACAGTTCCAAGTGATGCACACTACAGGTGCAGTACTGAGAACTTTGTGTGAGTTCACAGATGACCACTTGAAGAACTATGGTTACAGGTAAGCAACACATGCTCATACTGTGTTCCGACTTTGCCCTATGGATACTGTCAACACCATACCTGCCTTATCAGGCACAGAGAGAACAGCATTGTGTCACACTATCTGAATTCTTGGTTCCAAATGCTCAAACAAAAATCAGTCTGAAAGCACTCTAAGATTGGATATTTTGCCATTGGTTTGGGAAGTTCTCAGATATTTTTTTTTTATTAAAATTCGCACTTTTTACCTACATATTTGCACTTGACATATTCCTTTTTTTTGATTGTATAAAAAGAAAAAACAACAACTTATATTTCATTATCTCTATATTAACCTTTTTTATAAATACTATAAATACTATCAATACTTATAATGCTTAATTATACAATCCTCCATTTTCTCTATAATTCATTTTGTCGTCTTTCACTCTTTCACTTCCTACTTTCTTTTACTTGGTTATTCTTTCTATCTTATATCTGTTGCCTCTATACCTAATGATACTGTTAACTGGCCTCTAACGATACACTTCTTAGCTTATATGTCATTTTCGGCTTCCTCTCTTTCATATCCTGATCAATTTATTCTTCTTGGCAAATCTTTACCCAATTATTCTCTATATATCTCTTAACTTCCATCATTTCGTTATCTTTTTCTCCCCTTCTTCCTCCTTTCATCATTCGTGATAGACTTTCCAGAGAAACATACTCTTGTACTTTCATTAGCCATTCTTCCAATTCCGGTATTATATTTTTTTTCCAATATTTAGCATATGTTATTCTGGCTGCTGTGATCATATAAAGTATCTTGTTTTTATGTTTGCAGTATTCTTTGTTAACTTTGTTAACTTGATGCAACATATTCAGTAGAAAGATCTCTGGTGTTAGTGGTATCCTTATTTGCAGAATCTACATGATTATTTTATGAATCTTCTTCCAGTACTTTTTTGCTTTTTCACACTGCCACCACATATGATAAAAAGTACCACATTCACTTTCACACTTCCAACATTTCTTTTCTTTAATCTTATAGATCTTACTTAATTTCTCCGGATCTAGATATCACCTGTACAACATTTTAATATGATTTTCCTTTAAACTCTGTGCCAGGGTAAACTTCTGAGTGTCCTCCCAACTTTTCTTCCAATATTCCAACTTGATCTCATGGCCGATATTCCGCGCCCAAGTTATCTTTGTATCTTTTATAATTTCAGTTTCTAGCTCTCTCTCTAACATGAATTTGTATAATTGTGATGCTAGATGATCTTTCCTCTCAAATATTATTTTTTCAAACTCATTTAGTTGGGTGGTAGTTTCCAGTCCTTCTAATTTTTGATCCATTTTTTGTCTTTCTTTAAGCTGGATGTACAAGAACCACTGGCAGTTCCATCCTTCATTTATTAGTTCTTCTCATTGTGATTCCTTTCCAATATTCACCATTAGATCGCTGTATGTTATGGAAGTTCTCAGATATTTGAGGATGTAGGTGTCCTTATCATCATCATCATCCATCATCATCATCATCATCAATTATTTTCTTGAGGAAAAGATTTCTGTCTCAGAAAGAATACTGGTCTCATTGTTAATTCATATTCAGAAATATAAAAAGACAGCATCAAATGTTGCTGACAGGTGATAATTAGCCTCTTTACTTTCGGTTCAAATTCTCTACAGCTTGCTGGGCAAGATAATCCAGTAGTAATTGATGCTCACTTCTGGGTTGTTGTTTTTTTACTCTTTATCCGTCCCAGACACGTTATGTTTATTATCTCAGGAGTTGGTTTGTGATAGGTCTTTCAAAACATGACTGGGAGCCTCCAAGTCTGCACCTCTTTGATTCAGTGCTTAATTTGGTGGTCCTCACCTGTGCTTCACACTTTAGGTTAGTGTTGACCTCTAAAGACCTAAATGTTTTGGTCCCTGTCATAGTTAAAGACAAACCTCTGCCCTATGTTATGTCTTGAGAATGTATTTGTGAGTGATCGCCTTTTGTGTGCTAGGCCTCGAAGGAGAAGCATGGCTGATAATCTTGGTGGCTGCACAGCTGGTATCTTATTGGAAGTAATGCTGGCAAAACTAGGTCATTTTCCAGAATCACTAAAATACCTTGCTTTGGCTTATTTTTGGCAGCCAGATGGTAAGGGGGCAAGGTTATGTGCTATTTCAGTAATACTGTAAAATCATTTCCCCTGTTTCTGCTAGAGCTCCCAATGTGGGGCTGGCAGCAAATTGGAAAAAAGTGATAGCTGGTGTGTAAAGAGATATTAGTGTCTGCACATAAATGTTTGAACAGGATTATTCATCTGATTTTTGTATCTCAATCCCTTTCCCAAAGTATTGACTGTATCTATTAAGAAGGAATATACCTTGTGTCATTTAATGTTCTGTGGGTGTTGGTTAATAAGATAGCTATAAGGTACTTTAGACATATTTTAGACATCATGAACAGCCTACAAATGAGAAGAAATGTAAAGGTAGGAGGACAGTTTCTCAAAGTCTGTTGTTGTATAATGTCTTGCTCACCTTCTTCCTTGCTGACAGAACTGACATAAGTTTGATGACAGAGTTATGCTGCAGTGTAATAGAAAGTGGGAATTTATTTGTATATCTTTGAGGTCATTTTTGCAGAAATTAGCTGAATGCTGGCCTGACCAACATCTGTTGGACCATAGTGAATAGAAGAATCTCCTGGTACCCACAGAGCTGTTTTAAGGGTGTTCCAAAAGTGTGTGTGTGTATGAGAGAGAGAGGGAGAGAGAGGGAGAAATAGAGAACACTGATTCCTTTGGCTGAACGTCATCTGCACTGACTGAGCCTGAAGCAGGTAGCTTTCCTTTCCTACTGCCTGAAATCCTTTAAATATTGAGAATTGAATCTCATTGCAGCACCCTTGCAAAAACCATTATACTGTTGTACCTGGAGGCCGGTTGAATAGATGAACACCCACTTAAATAGTATTTAGAACCCTAGTTTCTTTTTTAAACACTTGATTGTGTTTATAAATTATATGGATCATGCCATCTAGTACCATCTGTTGTCATGATTTTCAAAGTGTCCACACACACATTGTGAAATATAGCTTAGCTTCACTTAAAAAAACAAAAACCTACATTGTATATTTGATGACATAGGAAAATACTGACTTTGGACCTGTTTTATTTCCCTGCAGCAAAATGAAAAAGAGAACTTGTTGAAGGAGAAAGAGCACATCTTGTCAACGCTAGTTGAGACAAAGCAGAATCTGACAGGACTTTGTCAACAAGTATGCAAGGAAGCAGCACTGAGTCCTGAGCAAATTCAGATTCTTGCAAAATATTCTTCCTCGGATTGCCCACTTTCATTTTTCGTCCCAGAGAGGAAACAACCAGCGCCTTCTGATACCATGCCTGCAATGCCACTGTGTATTGAATTATCTGCTGGTCTTTCTGTTGTATCTCCTAATGAGCAGAGTTCCAGTTATCAGCATATAAAAGGAGCATCTGATGCAGGATATGATCAAGTGCAGGAATTGTGTCCAGTTCCTGTAAGAATAGCTGACAAAACATTGTGTTTGGAGCAGTGTGTGCAAAGTGGTAGTGGCATCACAGATTTTTGTCAACAGATGACTGACAAGTGCACTACAGATGAATAACGTTTTTGTACAACTCAGCCTAGCAGGATTGGAGCACTGGTCATTAGGTGGAAAGGTAGAATTTTCCATATAGTATAATAGTATGAGTTTGTTTTTAACTATCCACTGTCCTCCTTCAAACCTAAATGTACTTTCAGGCCTTTATTGTATCAAATTCCATATTGTGGTAATATCTTTATTAGGCCAAGATGCTATCTTAGTTTGTAACATGCCTTATCAGAAACAAAAGGGAATTCCTGAAGCTTAGATACTTCAAGCTGCCAGTACATTGAGAGTGCATTGTTCCGGTAACTGGAACAAACCTTTCATGTATTTAATTCTTTTACAATTCTGGGTTTGGTGGGTTAAAAATAAATCTGGTAATATCACAGAATCTTAAAAATTCATGTCTTTGGAAATGTGAGGTCACTGCATTTGAGACCATGCTCATTCTAATTAGTGTTTTTGTCCTTCCATGGTCTTTTCATGGTTCTATGTACCGATAGAAATCTGTGCTTCCTGCTTCAAACTTAATAGGCAGTTATAAGGAGAATTAGAATGAGGAAATCTTAAAAGATTTCAATTTTTACCGTAAATAGTGGGACCAGTTCACCTTTATTTGAAAACTGTTATTTTAAATGGATACTTTTGTGGGTAAACCTGACTATTCATACTCAGTTTTCAATGGCTTGTACTTCTGTAATTTTTTTTAGAAATGAGCCATTTTGATTCTTCAGCAGTTTTAGCTATTAGAATAAGCAAATAGAACATTTTACTCTAGGCTGCTCTGTATTGTAGTAATTACAGAAAATCCATACTAACTGCTCTTAACAACAGAAGCTTTATCTACTGAACCTCAAAACATGTTTGCTGGTTTACAGAATGCAAAAGCCAATGGAATTCTTCATTTCCTACCTCAGTACAGACATCAGTTTTATATCTGTGTTTGGAATATGATCTTCTTTCTGTAATTATTGTTTTACTTTGCAGAATTTTAGAATAGTAATCTCCTGTCTCCTCTAAAATGCAAAAATATTGATTAAGTTAGCAATGTTTTAGTTTCTAGAAAATTAAGTTTGCATTTAGAAAATCTAAGGTACGCATACATGGTGAACATTTGGCCAAATACATCATCTGAACAGTTCTTCTAATAACCAGCATGTATTACAAAAACCTACACTACCTCATAGAGTGATTTCAAGATCATTCAAAGCTGCAGTGATACTCACAAATACTTGTCACGAATTAGCATTAACAATTATGGTGTACAGACTTTTGACTTCATTGTGGAAGTTCATTTCCAAGTTCATGTGGTTTCTTCTGCTTGTGTTCATTTTTTTGTGATAATTTAGAGAAGGATACAAATTTAGGTGGCTTCTTTTTTTGGTGTGTGCATTTAACAAGGACATATAGTTATTTTCTAGGAGTCAGTGTGTTGACTTTCCTACTGATCTAGCCTGTTCTTTTCAGACAAATCAGTTCGCAGTGCCAAATTTGTTCAGGTAGATAATGTAAGCAATCTGTACCAGAGTTGTAGAATCCATGGACCTCCGTACGTTGCTGGACTCCAATTTCCATCAGCTGCAGCCACTAGTAAGTGGTGAGGATCGATGGAAAGAGTAGTTCATCAGCATCCAAAGGGCCACAGTCTCCCCATTCCTTGTCTGTACCCTGAACAAATAATTTTATTTTATTTTGAAAGGATGTACATTGCTTATGAAAAGCAGCAGTATCAACACTGTGCATTCTGAACTATATCTCCAAGAACTGGATTTTCTGCATATGACATGGGGGGGAGTGATGTGGTTCTCCAGATGTTATAAGGACTGTAACTCCCATCCCTCTTGATTTGTTCTCATCAGGGCTGATAGGAGTTGCACTTCAACAATATCTGGAGGGCCATGCATTTGTCATTTCTGTTCTGTAGACTGGCTAGTGCTGAGGTTGAAAGGGACAGTCTGATTCAGACTTCTGTTTCACAAAATTAAACAGTAAGTCATGTGGAAGATTGGATCACTGCCCAGGAGAAAAATAAAAAGGAGCGTGTATGGTAATCCGGCAGTTGCTTAATAAATGTATTGCCTCTGAATTGGAATCCTTGTTTCAATTCACATTATTATAGGAATTGTTAAATATGCCTAGTTTCTACATTTGATTGTGAACAGTGGGGGTGGGGTGGGGGGAATTGAGGTGGCTTAATGCCCATTCAGCTACCTCTAGGGAAGTTTGTACAGTGATGTTTCAGGTTGCATGCAAACACTGAAAGGCTAAATCATCAGCTTGCAAATATTAAAAATGAACATCAATGACAAATTTTAATATACAAGAATCTCAGGTAAAACTTGTGGTTTTTTTTTTCAATTTCAGCTAAGAACATTTGGTTTTAAACATGTACAATATTTGCATCAAGGCATGTAAAAGTAGTTTTAAATATTTGGGGCAGAGTGTTGGAAGTCCCAACAATAAATCAGCATAAAGATTGTAAAAAGACTCCCTGAAATTAATTACAATTGATTTTATATCTTTCATAGTCCAGTGTTTTCTAATGCAATAAAAACCACTATCCTTTCTAAAAATGTCTTCATTTTTGTAAAAGTTTGGCATTGTACAATGGATGCATACTAGTTGATTCATTTCGTACTGCTGAAGCTGAACTCTGGAAATAACATTATTTATACAGTTTATATAATATATTAAAACAGCAAATATTACTGAATTGGAATAAAACTTCTAAAGTCATGCTTCAAGTGGTATCTGTCTCATTCTTTATCATCCGAGGAAAGAGGCATCTTTTGTTACTCTCTAGAGTTTTAAACATTGTTTTAAATGAAAAAGGATATATCAGGCCTGAACTCCCACCAGAAGATGACTTAACTGAGGCTATTGCCATCATGAGACAACATGACTCACTACAAAAGATGACAATGCTCCAGAAAGTGGAAGGCTGCAAGAACAAGGAAGACCACAACACTGAGTGATCAACTCAATCAAGGAAGCCACAGCCCTGAGTCTGCAAGATTTGGGTAGAACCAGGGCTTATGGACGTCTCTCATTCATAGAGTAGCCATAAGTCAAAGCTGGTTTAATGGTAAATAATAAGCGAATGGGAAAAGGATTACATTTTGGATCACAAAACTTCATAGAAGAATTTAAATGTCAGACTTTCATAGGTGGGAAATATTTTTGCATGTAAGTTCTCTAGTAACTTTCTCACTTATCTTTCCTCATTTTTGAAATTCTGCTAGATTAAATTCACAGTGGTCTGGTTCAGACATAATGGAAACCATCGGTTTCTTCCTATGCAGATGAACTATTTCGGTGTTCAATCTCCTCTCTCCTTTCTTTTGGATGGTTCAAAGAATATTGGGAGTTGTTGCTTCAGCTTTCTAACAAACCTCAATACCATGATGTGTCCCAGCTTGAGGAGGTGTAATTTGTTTGTTCTGTGGTTTCAGAACAAGCTAGAATCTAAAATCATAGTTTGATCCTGACAAACTCCAATTCTTGAAGTCCAGACATAATACAGAACTTTGACATGCTCAGAAACAGAAATGAAGCTTCTTTGGTGGACGAAGTGTACCAACCCAATTTTTATGTAGTTAGAGCCACGTAGTGCAGCAAGTATGGTCACATCTCAACTGGACCAGGAGCTCAAAATTGTCTAGAGCTAGGTGGAACCCTCTTAGGAAAAAAAATGTTTCCATGCCTAAATCTGTGAACCTTTTGTTATTAGCTGCAGTATATCTACTATATGAAAGTCAATGTTTCGTCTACATGTTTGTCTGTGTCAGCATATGATTGGCTGTGTGAGGCAAGAAGACCTCATATGATTGGCTGGCTGTGATGATTCCATGGAATCCTAGGGTTGGCAGATTAGCGGGGAGAGCTTTAAAATTAGAGAGCTCTTGGGCCTCAGGTCGGTTGCTATGGAGATGAGGCCTTTCATCAACAAGGGTTCCAGAAAACTTTTGGGAGGCATATGTGAGAAAAATTAAAGTGACATACAAAATATAGCCCATTTCCACACAACACTCTCATAGTGCTATTATTCCACTTTCAACATCCTATGGAATCCTGGTGTTTGTAGTTTAACGAGGGACATTTAAGAATTCTCAGCCAGAGAGCTCTTTGGCCTTTGGACCCAGAATTCCACAGGATGTTGAAAGTGGAATAATAGCACTATATCACTATAGTGCAGAAATGTCCGTAGTTGCAAGGTCTTCTCGCCTCACACAGTAGATTATATGGGTTCCATACGTGAGGAATCCTAAAGTTGAAATTCAAAACAAAAATGCTTCCAGAAAAATGTAAAGCTATTGCACAAATTCAACAGAAAGCAAAAAAAATAAAAAAAATAGTAAAAATAACAAGCTAGTACATCAACGTCTCCAGAAAAAAACAGATTGTTTTGGGACTGGGGAAAAATTATAGGTCCTGGAATAGGCTGGTTGCTATGGAGACGATGCCTAGCAGCAAGGAGGAGGACTGTGTATTCCTTCAGGACCCCAAACTGTATGTAAATAACTCTGAATATAGATTGCATGGGGACATAAGAAGCAAAGTTACAGAAAATGAAGAAGACAGTTTGGTGAGTTCTTACGAGGAAAATAAAAAACCCGGGCAATGCTGGGTAAATATGCTAGTTTTTTATAAACACCATGGCCCTGAGTCTGCAACACCTGAGCAGAGCTGTTGATGACCCGGAGGTGTCTCATTTATAGGATTGCCAAAAGTTGAAGTCAACTTGGCGGCAATTAACAACAGCACAATTCTACCTAACCTTCCAAGTTGCCTTAACAGAGTTGGTTTGAAGGGGGGGAAGATACATTTTTTTGTTTTCAAATCAAGTACAAATCCATGGTGGGCCATAAAAACATCCAAGCTTCCCTCCTGGGTGAACTTGAAATTCATATGTTTACATAATGTTTACATTTTGGGTATATAATGTGCAGTGAACCTCGGCTCAAATAAAATGCAGTCCTTACCTCTCAAAATGGAGGGATGCAGTAACTTTACCAACTTGGTTCACCTTGACCTTAATTGAAGTTATAGACCAAGAAAAAAATATATCTATTGAATCAATGGGCTCCACATGTATTCACTTGACATTCATCAATGGAATTCATTGGGTCTAGCCTACTTGGGGCTAGCAGTTGGGTTTAGGCCTTATGCTCTACGAGTTTATTTCAGAGAACCTTCTTATTTTTCTCGTGTATGTTTGATCATTCTTTTTCACAAATCTAGGGATTAACTAGGTTAATTTTAATAATCTATTAACTATTCAATTTCAAAAAGATTAATCTTGAATTTTAAGATGAGAAAGTTTACTGCTTAAATATCTTATTACATGAGATGATATATAAATACCATAAAAAAGTTAACCAATTAATATGTGATGTTCTATGTGATACGAGGTCCAACATCAAGTAACAGCAATCAGTAAGAGGGTGTGTCTATTTGAGCTACAGTCAGTGGTTTATATTTATATCTGCAAATAGCAGAATCCTTTCCCTGGACTGCTTATGGTTTCATCCTAGATCATAGAATCATAGAGTTGGAAGAGACCACAGGGAACATCCAGTGCAACCCCCTGCTATGCAGGAACACCCATCAAAGCATCCCCAACAGATGGCCATCCAGCCTCTGTTTAAAAACCTCCAAAGAAGGAGACTCCACCACACTCCCAGGCAGCATATTCCACAGCTGGACAGCTCTGACCATCAAGAAGTTCTTCCTGAGGTTCTCCTTTCCTACATCTTGAATCCATTGCTCCTTTGTCCTAGTCTCTGGAGCAGCGGAAAACAAGCCCGCTCCCTCCTCGACATGACATTGCTTCAAATATTTAAACATGGCTATCATGTCTCCTCTTAACCTTCTGTTCTCCAGACTAAACATCCCCTGCTTCCTAAGCCGCTCCTCAGAGGGCATGGCTTCCAGACTCTTCACCATTTTGGTCGCCCTCCTCTGGACACCCTCCAGCTTGTCAATATCCTTCTTGAATTGAGGTTCCCAGAAGTGGACACAGCATAATGAAGAGTGAATTCAGTTCACAGATTAACCTTCTGTATTTAAGAACAGAAAAAAGTACAACATATATGTTGATGAGATTTTCCTGCTAGTTACTGATTTTTTTTTAAATATCTATGTTATCAAGTACAGTTAAGGGGGTACGTTAAAATTAGAAAAGTTTGTCGTACAATTGTGTCATGGTGTGTGTCATGTACCTGCCTATATTGGTTCTGAAAAACACTAGGATTAGAAGTTCAAGTGAGGAATGAGAATAAATGTATTTACTTGCTGATTCATTGTTGCTGTTAAACTGCTGTCAAGTTGACTTATGGTGACCATATGAATGAGAGAGACTTCTAAGTCACTCTGTCAAAAGCCTTGCTCAGGTCTTGCAGACTCAGGGCTGTAGCTTCCTTGATTGCGTCTATCCATCTATAATGTGGACTTCCTCTTTCTACCTTACCTTACCAGGTGTTACTGTCTTTTCTAGTAAGTCATGCCTTCTTATGATCTCTCTGAAGTACAACAGTCTCAGTTTAGTCATCTTGGCTTCTCTACAGCACCGCATTTCCAATGGGTTGATTTTCTTCTTATCAACTTTCCTCACTATCCAGCTTTCACACCCATACATAGAAATTGATAATACAATGGCAGGAACAATCCTAACTTTAGTATTCAATGATATATCTTGATACATCTAGTTGATCTTGTCTAGTTCCTGCATAGTGGCCCTTCTAAGTTTTAGGCCATTTCAGCACTAGATTGTTATAGTGTTATTATTCTACTTCTAAGGCCCCTCCCTAAACTGCAAACCCCAGGATTCCATAGGATGTTGAAAAAGTGGAATAATAGCACTATAACAATCTAGTGCGGAAATGGCCTTGGTCTTCTCCTGATTTCTTGACTGCAGTCTCCATTCTGATTAATCACTGAGCCAAGGTATGGAAAATCGTGAACTATTCCAATGTCTTCACTGTCCACTTTAAAGTTATGTAAATCTGCTGCGATCATGATTTTTGTTTTCTTAATGCTCAGCTGAAAACCTGCCTTTGTATTGTCTTCCTTGATTTCTTCTGTAATCAATCCAAATTTGTTATTTTTTGCTAGTGGTATGGTGTTGAGAGTCAGTGTGGTATAGTGGTTTGAGCATTGGACTATGACCCTGGAGACCGGGGTTTGATCTCCTACTCTTCCATGGAAACCCACTGTGTGACCTTGGGTGTGTCACACTCTCTCAGCCCCAGAAAACACCATGATAGGTTTGCCTTAGGTTCTCCATAAGACCAAAACAACTTGAATGTGCACTAGAACAACAGTAAGGTGTCATCTGTATATCTTAAATTGTTGATGTTGCTTCATCCAGTTTTCATGCCTCCTTTCCCTGAGTCTAATCCTGCTTTATATATTATATGTTTAACATACAAGTTAAACAGATAGGGTGATAAAATGCAGCCTTGGTTCTTCCTTGAATTAATCTGTCATCCTTTCATCTCTTTTATATAGTTCTTCAACAGATTGTTTCTATCATCTTTTTATAGCTAATATGCTTTCTTGCTGAAAGTGGAGCAACCCAACTCTTGGTTTAAACTTCACTTTGATTTATCAGATGTTGTGGAAGAGATCTTGTTCTTCCTTTATAGTTGTCAAATTCTATTTCTTTGCATTTGTTGTTATAGTAGTTCTCATTGACCTTGTGCACAAGTCGTTGAAGAGTTGCACTCAGGGTTCTGGCTCTGTTAGTGTCACCTTTTACTCTTGCTTGTTGTCTGTTCTCAACTGCTTGAAAAATTCATCTGCTATCCATTGAGGCTTCTCTTTTTTTTTTGACTACAGATAGTGACTTTTTGCATTCCTCACTGACAGTGTCCGATGTTTCAGATAAGAGTTTTCTGGCTCCTGGTCAATTAGGCTTAATGATGCAAATCTGTTTTTCACATTATCTTTAAATTCTAAAGGGATGTTCTTTAGGTTGTACTTCAGCATGTTGGTGGATTTAGTGTTCTTTAGCTTTACTCTAAGTTTTACTATTAGTAGTTTATGGCCTGTTCCACAATCCGATTCCTGATCTTGCTTTTGCAGTGAGACTGGAGCTTCTGCTTCCTATTATTTAATCTATTTTATTTCTATATTGGCCATCAGCTGATGTCCATGTAGACACCTGCTTCTAGGGTGGCTTGAAGAATATACCTTGAAATTAACAAACTGTTGGCCTCCTGCTTCATTTCTTGATCCTATAGTCTTGGAATCTGCTCTGTTTCCTCCTTTTGCATTTCAATTGCCTATGATTAACAAGGAGTCCTGTTCTGGTGAGTAATCAGTTTCCTCATGGAGTCCACCACAGAGTTGTTCAATTTTGTCTTCTTCTGCCTCTAGTTGGGGCATAAACTTGGATTATGGTTATATTGATTTTTGTTTTGACTGAATCAGTTTGATTGCGCATTGTGTCCTTTGACTGCTTTTGCTGTATAATTATCTGACTCAAAGTGTCCCATTCTTGTCCACTTTAGCTTGCTCACCTGATGTATTGCAATGTTTATACATTCAATTTCTTGTTTAACTATATCAGGCTTCCCTTAATTCATGCTTCTCAAATCAAACTATTAACGACATTTAAACAACATTCCTCCCCATTCCCCTCTCCTTTGGCTATGCTGGGTAGGCCTTTCCACAACTGCTCCACATATTTTGATCACTGCTACACAGGAGACTGACTATACACCATAGTCACTTTTTATGATAATGCTGACCAATACAAAGTGTGACTGTATGTACTGTATTATCCAGAGGACCTGAGAGTCTGTTCCTTCTAGATTAGGGTTAATATTATAAGTACCATTTTGTATACCTTTTTTTGTATATTTATTTTTCAATTTCTATCATTTTCTGCTAATTTATTTATTCAGATACCACCATAATACCTATCTAGTTGCTCTTAAAGGTTTAACTTTGTTACGTGGTAATGCTTTACTTTCAAGCTCCAGTATATATGTTTCCATGTGTGTCTTCCTATGTGCACAAGCAGACATGCCATAACTGTTAATAAAAGGCATTCTATATAAAGTTTTGAGGCTGTTGGCTGATCTGCAGTCTCCATTGTCTTTGAACAATAGATGGCAGCAGACACTAGCTGACTGCCTGCTGTGCAAAGTCAAATGCTCCTTTAATGCTGTTAACTAAATCCAGAGGAGAAGGGATTTCAGTCACCAAGCAATAATACATTTATGAAATCAACTTTTAAACAGGTTTTTTTTGTAAAAGCAGGACCATAATCATATTTAACAGTGTAATATCCAAAATTAGTATTCCCAGTGTATGGTTTTTCAGCTTTCTGAACTATTTTTAATACCTTTTAAACAGAGCTTGCTCTCCTTAGCAGAGCACAACATTGCAGAGACATTCAGGTGACTCATCGTGGTGTTCTTCTATCATCATCATCATCATCATCATCATCATCATCATCCCTTTTATCTAAGACTGGACTCAACGTGGCTTACAAATTGGAATTAATGCAGAATAATCAACATGTACATTGAAGTAGAATCAAACTACAAACTACATTCACTAGGGTTAGGGGCACATGACCCCTGTGAAAGTGGAAAAACTGTGAATACTCTAGGCATTCCCCAACCCATATTTAACACACAAAAAAGTATGATCACCATATTCAACCCACCATGGATTCCTTCAAGGCATCAGGTTTCCTTCACAAGTGGCTAGCTGGTGGGGCTTACTGCTGCCCTGCACAATTTTTAATAGGAACTTACAAGCCTCATTCACAGTTTCTCAGTCTCACAAGGCCTGCAGTCGCTGTTAAAAATGGCATAGAGGGGCAGCAGAGGTGACAGCAAATAATCCGTGAATAATCAAATCCGCAAAAGTGAAACCGGCAAGGGCTGAGTGTATTAACAACATTGAAATAATTTCAGGACTGTGTTCTTTTCTTCCATGCCTTCAAGTTGTTTCTGACATATGGTGACCCTAAGGCAAATCTATCATGGGGTTTTCTTGGCAAGGTATGTTCAAAGGGAGTTTGCCATTGCCTTCCTCTCAGGTTGAGTGTGTGACTTTCTCAAGGTCACCAAGTGGATTTCCAGGCCAAGCAAGGATCCAAACCCTGCCCCCTCCACATCCTATTCTGTCACTTAAACCACCCCACTACAATGCCTCCCTATCACTGTTTTTCTCTGCAGTATTTCTACATGTTTCTAATGAAGTTCAGAGAAGAGTTTTCTTGTAAACTTTCTATAACTCATAGAGAGGAAAAGAGTGAAAAGACTGTGTATAGTTCAGGATTTTCTCCAAACGAAGTGTATTACAGACCTTGCATGGAAGTAATTATTGCAGGTACTTGTCATTCTTTTTCAGTAACAAAGATGCAATGTGATAACATTCCTTTTGCACTGTAACTATAACTCTTTCGTTACTTTTTAAGGATTTGAGGTGCACTCTTAGTAACCTTGATAAGTTTACTTTCCTTGTCCAAACATGGAGGTGAAACAGGAGAATGCGTTTACAAAGAAGGATTTTTGGGGATCACCACCACCACCACCGCTGCTGCTGCATGCAAAGGAGTGGATTTTAGATGTGCTCAGAATTAGTTGGCCTGGGATTACTATTGAGTAATCCAGTCTTCTTTTGCTTCTGATTATAGGTGGAAAAGGAAGTTTTTTGTATTCTGCCTTCCATAGTTAGAAGAACCCATGGAATCAAAGCTCTCACAAGTGAGTAAAATTCATACAACTGGGGAAAAAATCAGAGGAAATTTAGGGGGAATATTTTACAGTCTTGAGTATTTTATCAAAAGAAGGTAATGGAGAGAAAAAGAATATTCAGAAAGCATTTTCCAAACATCTTTTGCTTGTCTTTGACCAATGTGGTCTTCTGATGGAGGGCAGGTTTAGATATAATGTCATGCCATTTCCTTATGAATTCTAAGCATGATTTTTTAGAACAACTGAGAGAGGGAAAATATTTTTAGTGTTATCTTCAGTTATGTTGATGTCTTTTGTACCACAGCCCAGCACCTGTATATTCCAGTTCCTTTCCTCCAAGAAACAAAATACAGTGACTTTAATAAATTTGAGAAATGGAAAAGCAAAGAATTGCTTTTTAAAAAGAAATGTAACTATAATAGTAACAAATTTTTTTACTGTTGGAATTATAGCTATAGCTATAGCAATAATTTAGAGCCAGTGTGGTGTAGTGGTTTGAGCATTGGATTATGACCCTGGAGACCAGGATTCAAGTCCTTGCTTGGCCATGGAAACCCACTAGGTGACCTTCCTTGGGTATGTCACACACTCTCAGCCCCCAGAAAACTCCATGATAGATTTGCCTTAGGGTCACCTTAAGTCAGAAATGACTTGAATGGACACAAAAAATGACGATAATTTATAACTTTTAAAAATTAATCCAAGCTCTCATTAGAACCTATTGTTTTGTAAATGGTCAGCTGACAGCAACCTCGGGCCATTTCTGCACTACACTGTTGTAGTGCTATTATTCAACTTTTAACATCCTGTGGAATTCTGGAGTTTGTAGTTTACTGAGGCCCAAGAGCTCTCTGGCTGAGAATTCTAAATGTCCCTCCCTAAACTGCAAACCCCAGGATTCCATAGGATGTTGAAAGTGGAATAATAGCACTGTAACAGTGTAGTGTTGAAATGGCCCTAGCCAATCTGGGCAGTGGTGGGGATGATGGGCACTGGAACATCTGGAAACTGACAGTTCTTCCTTCCTGGCTTCCAGTTCTTCCTTCCTGGAAACTGACAGTTCTTCCTTCCTAGCATTTCTAAACTAGATACTTTCTTTGAGAACATCACTTGGCAATAGGCTTACATACATTTTAAGATGTCACACACATTAGTGTAAGACAGAGTGATGATGAGTCATAAAGGAACCTCCAATGGGAACTGAATTGGGATTAAAGAGTCGATATAGATAAAGTTTTGAACCAATTTCTGCAAAATATTTTATTTTTACATTTTAATTTTCAGCTTTTTAAATATTGGCCTAAATCCAGTTGTTAGACTTGTTGATTCAATGGCATTTACCTAAGTGCTGACTTACCAAGTTCCCACTGAGTCACTGAATCTGCTATAGTTGGGACTGACAGTTCAGCTTAAGCCATTCTTTTTAACTTTCTAGCTTGAGCAGATGAATTTAAAGGTGCATAAATGACCAAAATTTGCAACCAAAATTAAAGTTAGGGGTTTTTTTTTTCATCAAAAGGTATTACTCAAATGATAACAGCATTACAAACAAGTAACCACGCTTCTTTAACCATTGCAGTAAATTATTTAACATGGAGGCATTAACTTTCTTCTTCTTGAAACAAAAGTCTCAAGCGATAGTGAGGCACATGTGTAATATCTTGATTAAAACAAAATTGTCAGTATACTGCTAGATGCTTATGGAAACTCTCCAATCACAGCTGGCCCAGTATATATGTGATGCTTGAGGTAAAGGAAAAATTGCTCCCTGCCATTACCATCCTGTGACAAAAAAACAATAGCTGAACCTTGATTTCAGTACTGTCGACAATGTTGCCTAGTAGCTGTCATGCTGGCAGGGTGGTGAATCTGTTCCAGGTTTTAGTGTGAAATTTGAAGGAACTATGCAAGATGCTGAACCTTTATTTAAAGTTACAATTTCTAAAAGTTTAGCAGTCTACTTCCTTGTTTTCAGAACTAAAATTGTGAGTTTCATTACTTTCAAAACCACCTGAATGCTACAAGCTTCTGTTCTATGGTAAAAAGGTATTCTTGCCTCAAGACAGCATGAGAGTGACAGGATGAGGCAAAGTCCAACCCACTGCTTGGACCACGTGACATTCCTTTGCCATTAGTGACATGACACATTCATAGAAATAATTAAAAGAGTTAGTTACATTGCAAAAGAAAAAAAAGAGAAGCTACTTCTTGTTATGTTAAAATAATAATATAATATAGCTATACTTTTATTATCAAGAAAGAAACTAATTAGAAGCAACTTAGAGCATTTGAAAGTTCACTTAACGTATGCATTTATTACATTTTTATCCTGCTTTTCTAACTTAAAAAAGGCACTTGGGGCAAGTAACAAACATAATTAAACAAATTGAACAATAAAACTATTAAAATATCATCATTATAAAAGTGATTAAACATTGTTTATGTTTGTATTTTTAAATTAATGTGGGAAAACAAAATTCTTATAGTCTTCCATCTGGTGCTGAGCAAATAATTACATTTAAATGTTGATCTGTGCCTTCTTTTAAAGACTAAGCTTGAGTGATGTTAATTTTGATTACTTTGGATACATGCTAATAAGGTTGAGTAGGAAGGCTTGCATTTATTACAAAAGATTTTCTTTCAAGTGAAACAAAGCAATATAAACAATTCTTCAAACACAGTGTGGGAGTTCCTGTAAGGGAGCAAGTTCAGTACTTGGAAACAATTATTGGCATATGGCAAATAGTTACAAATTGTCATATGGAGATTGCTTATTTAATTACTTTGATGATAGAGTAACACTGTTTTGTCAACATTCCAGAAGACACCGGGCTACATTTTATATTGAGTCAGGGAGAGAAGCCTCAACACGGGGGCCCACGATTTGTATAATTCTCATAAATAATTTCTGCTATCTCTTTGATATTAGAGAGAAGACCTTCTCTGAGCTTGATCTATTGGGATGGTGTGATCTATCTGCAGTTGTTAAAACAGTTTCCTTTGCTGCAGGTGTTTTTACATGCAGAATTCAAAGTGCTAGTTTTGACTTTTTAAAGTCTCAAATAGTCTGGGATTGTTTGCAAAGAAGATTCAGTGGAGCTCTCCACCTTGCACTGATGGTGGCTATGGCCTCTTATAAGGGAATATCAGTGAATTCTGTGTGCTTCAGAGTTTAAAAACAAAACTGAGGAAAGGTAAGTATTTATTATTTACTTATTAAAATTATAGTGTGGCATGCAAGCAAGCACTCTTTCCTCCTCTGGAGATTATGGTATAATCTATCAGAACTGTCCAGGGACAGTTATCTGAATGCTAACAGACTGTTTGCAGTCCAGTCCAAGTCCAGTTGAAAGATGAAAGAACTATAGAAAGAGGAACTGGGATACTGACTATGGCCCTTTTCACATGTCGGGGGGGAAACGGGTAAAAACAGGCTAAAACGGAGCTTACCTCCAGCCGGGTAAGTCCGTCGCCGCGCGGAGCAGCGCGAGCTCACTGCTCCACACTCCTCCTGCGTTGCAGATGGCAGCTTCCGGTTGGTGGAGGCTCTCCACCAATCGGAGAAACTCACCAGCCGGAAGCCCGCCCCCGGCAGATCTGCAGGCACACACTTGCGCGCGCCTGCAGATCCACTTTAGAGCTGGGCAACGGAGCAGCGCGGGGCTGCGCGCTCCGTGCTTTTTAAAAACCTCTAAAAAGAGGTTTTTAAAAAACACGGAGCCCGGCTAGTTCCGCTCCTGAGTGGATTCTGGTGTGAAGCTACTAAAAGTAGTCCACGCCAGTCCACTCTACGGTGTAGACGACCTCCGTGGGAGGTCGCTCTACACCGTTCCCCCCCTCCATGTGAAAAGGGCCATTGTTCATCAAGACTTGCTATTTAGCCAAAGAAGCAGGCACATAGGTCATCTTGTCATAGTCTCTACCATGGTGACTTGGATTGTATTAATTACTGTTTGCATTATGACACACGATTTCTAAATTTGCATATAAGGGTATGCATCTTTACATATATCTTTACATAGATTTACATATAAAATCCTTTCTTATCCTCTTTTTGAGTGACACATTTCCTCCCACCCCTTTATTTTGGTGATGCAACTACATAACACTCCAATATTGCACAGATGAAAACTGGGTCACATGTGGCCAAGCAGTATCAGAAAATGGCCAAGATGGCAAAAGTTACTAATAAGGAAGAATACACAAGCTAAGAGAGACTGCAGCAGTTTCATTTTGCCCAAACCTACTGAAAAGGGAAAGATCTAAAATCTTCCTCTCCTCTCTGTTAAATTAGTTGACTGCAAACTACTTTTACAATTTGAACACAGTTGGTCTCAACTGAAGTAAGCTGTGGATATATTATTTTGAAAATAATTTTCAACATCCCCCCAAAAAACTTTAGGATATGTGAAAACTGGATGAAATCTCTGCAGAATTCTTGCCACTGTGTTATTATTCCTGAGCAGGTTTTCCAAGTGTGGGGAAGCCTATTTTAGAGCCAGGAAACAAATAGCAGTGAATATTCTTTCCAAACCTAGTCAGAAGATTTAACTTATGTACCCACCCCAAGAGTTGCACTATAGTGAATCTTCAACTCTGTAGCACACTCCCAGATGACCTATGAGTTAAAAATTCAGCTACTACTTTGGTCCTCTGTGGCAACAGGCCAACGGAATGATGTGCTCCATGCACAAGAGAGAACCATCCCCATAAATCAATGTCCCGGTGTACCATTTGTATTACCAAAGGAAAGATCTCTTTTGTTCCGTTTTTTGAGAAGCAAATTTGCAGGCAAGACTCGGGTTCATCATTGCACTCAAGGCTGCAGGAAAATCTTTGACGAGTGTTTCCCTCTGTTATGTTTACTGTGATCTTAGGACTATCCAAAGTGTGCCAGAACTTACCTGACATGGTCTCCAAATCACACTTCAAAGGCCTTTGTGCTAAACTCCCTTGATCTTCAAGGCAAGATCAGGCTCCAACAATCATTTCCCCCTATCTAAGATTCAGATATCTAAAACTTCAGTCACACATACACACAGCTTACCAAAGAATAAATTTCACTTACTGAACTCAATGACTTATTTTTTTAATAGAATGGAACTGTAAATAGTCAATATGAAGGAAGAAGGCTGCCGTCTAGACCAGTACTGTCCACTCTGACTGGCGGTAGCACTCCAAGGTTTCAGGGAGGATTCTTTTTTTTTTAGCCTCACCTGATAATCCCTGCTATTACCTCCCATCCAAGTATTAAATTGGCCTGATTTTGCTTAATTTCAGAAATCAGATGAGAAGAGATATATTCAGGCTTGTATAGCAATAGTCAAATAATTAATCTGCACAAACTCCATTGAAATGAACTTACCTGTGCTTAAGTCTCATAGATTTCAGTGTAGCTTAAGTACAATTGAGGGATTTTTTTCTAGATCAGAGCTCCTGTGTTTCCATCCCATTCAACAAAAGAAAAGTCTTAAATTAATTGATGTATCTTTATCCACCCATCCGTATTCTCTCAAGTGGGTATCACTGGAAAAGGGCCCACAATTCTTCACATGCTGGTTTCTTTACAGTCTACATCCATTTTCTCCCTTTCCAAACCTTGACTAATTTTCAAGAAATATATCCGTTCCAATCTAAATATTGGCTGCCTTTCAGCAGATAGCAAATGTTTATTACTAGGCATATAACTCTGTAAATAGACATTTATACTGAAACACTGATGAATCTAAGCAATGAAACTAGACAGCACATCAATTCCTATGTTTTTTGTACCAGCCAAAAATGTAAAGCACCATCCTACCTGTCTGCATGTCTAAGTGCCATTGATGCTGATGGATTTATACCTAGGTAGACATGTAGAGGATTGTTCTCATAGAATCATAGAATCATAGAAATGTAGAGTCGGAAGAGACCACACAGGCCATCCAGTCCAACCCCCTGCCCTGCAGGAACACCCTCAAAGCACTCCCGACAGATGGCCATCCAGCCTCTGCTTAAAAACCTCCAAAGAAGGAGACTCCACTACACTCCAAGGCAGCATATTCCACTGCCGGACAGCCCTGACCGTCAAGAAGTTCTTCCTGAGGTTCAGGTGGAATCTCCTTTCCTGCAGCTTGAATCCATTGCTCCTTGTCCTGGTCTCTGGAGCAGCAGAAAACAAGCTCTCTCCCTCCTCTACATGGCATCCCTTCAAATATTTAAACATAGCTATCATGTCCCCTCTTAACCTTCTCTTCTGCAGACTAAACATACTCAGCTCTCTAAGTCTATCCTCATAGGGCATGGCTTCCAGGCCCCTCACCATTTTGGTCGCCCTCCTCTGGACCTGCTGCAGCTTGACCATGTCCTTCTTGAATTGGGGTGCCCAGAACTGGACACAGTATTCAAGATGAGGTCTAACCAAAGCAGAGTAGAGTGGTACCAGTACCTCCCTCGATCTAGACACCATACTCCTATTGATGCAGCCGAGAATTGCGTTGGCTTTCTTGGCTGCCGCATCACACTGCTGACTCATGTTTAGCTTGTGGTCTATTAAGACTCCTAGTTCCCTTTCACACGTACTGCTATCCAGCCACGTGTCCCCCATCCTATATTTCTGTATTCCATTTTTTCTACCAAAGTGTAGGACCTTACACTTCTCTCTGTTGAATTTCATTTTGTTAGCCTTGGTGCAACTCTCCAATCTGTCCAGGTCATTTTGAATTTTGATCCTGTCCTCTGGCGTATTAGCAACCCCTCCCAATTTGTCTTCAGCTTGAGTATTAGAATCTCCTATATCCAAAGAATTTCTTTGACACAAACATGAAGTCAGAAATGGCAACCCACTTGTATAGAACCTGTGCTGTTTATATAAACAAAAATAAAATGTGACATTCAACGCTCCCTCCAGGGGACTGATATGCCAAGTTACTATTTTAAAATCACACATTAATAAATTGTTAATGAAAAATTTATGGAGGAAAATATCAATGTGTGGATTTCCAACATCCTTTAGGTATTTAATAATTTTGGTGAAATTAAGTGCTCTGTTGCTGTACTAAGCAGAATATGTATTAATGAATGAATCCACTAGAAATACTTCAGGATGTGTTCCTCATCACTTATACGAGCAATGAGGGTTGTGACCAAAACTAAGAACCAAAGCAGATTGTAGTGAGCTGGGCTTCTGCCACCAGGCAAATTTGGAGTCCTTGTTGGCAATATGGCCAAACATTACCAGCTGTCCAGTGGAATGAAAGGGCTCTTTCGTATTAGTAACATTATTAGATAGTTTTTTCATTCCCTTTACAGTTTGAGGCTGGGAAAAGATAAGAAGACTGAGGACAGATGCGGAAGTTAACTTTCCTCTGTTGCTGACTTGCTTATACAGTTGTGTTGCTCTAGGGGGAAGGGAGATGGCTCGCGCCTGCACACTTTGATTTTCTTTGTTTCTGCACTTTGGGAATCCATTTTCCATTTGCTTTGGACTGGAATGGTGTCCCAGGTGTCCTGTCCAGTTATAGGGATTTGATTTGATAAATTCATGCGGCGGCCCAGTTCTCCCACTGGTTGTGAGGGGTGTTGGACCCCATCAGTAAAAGGGCTGGAATGCTTCTCTGCTGCGTACCATCTGCTGCATTATGTGCCATCAATAAAGCTTTTGGTATAGCAGTAACATATGTCGGTGTTTGGCACTGGAAGAATTCTTGGAGAGGTCTGAAATTACACCTAATTCTGGATGAAGACACATCTGAGTACTAAAATTCATCTTGAGAAAGAGAGAGAAAATCTTACAGTTTGATTTATGGAATAGGTTGTGGCTATAACAGCTCACTCCCTAAAATCCCATTGAACTGTTGTTGTTTTTATGAGACATTATTTTGATTAAGTTTCCTTTTTGGCCTGAAGTCTGACTGAATTGAGGCTTTTTACTATCTGCCCAGAGAATGCAAGAAGAACTCATTTCTGTAACATGTATCTCAGATTTAAGGAGCTGTTTAAGTTCATGTGAGGGACTAGCACAAGCACCATACTATTTTTAAAAAACTCGTCTGCCTTTGTACAGTTTAGTGAAACTCCTTTCAGTTGCTAAAGTACCTTGCCATATGGCTTGGCAGAGAGGGCTGATGTTTTCAGTTTGACAAAACCACATCCTAAATACATGCAGCTCACTGAACTAATTCTACTTTTCTTGGGGCCCTGGCCATTATATTTACAACTTAGGTTTTACAAACAGTTGGTATTTATAACAATTTAGTGATGTGTCAGTGACCACCCAACCACCAGGGCCCCAATGATATAGAAATTTTGCCTATGGTCTCACCAGCTCCTGCTGCCCATATCAAGAGAGAACCAAAGGATAAACCAAAAGTAGCTTGGAAAGCTCCTTTTTAGAACTGTTGTATTTCTAGTTCCCAAGTAGCAAGTTGTCCTGATAGTTGCAGTGGTTAAAAGTTAGGACTGTGCTTTTCCTGTCCCTTAAAATTAAAAATGATTAGAGGTTACATTACTTTTTAGTTAACTTTTAAACACACACATATATACTCACACATCAGAATGCTATCAGTCACTGGCAAGTGGGACAAAACAGATATTCCTCCCATCCACTTCATTGTCAGATCCCTATCCCCAACAGAAAGAGGCAACATTACAAGCCAGTGCTTAAATCATGTAAACTTCTTCCTCCACCATTAAGCAAGGCCATACTCTTTTAACTATAAAATTAAATTATAATTGCTTTGCAAAAGGAATGAAGTTATTCTTCATAAGCTAAAATGATGATGTAACTTGGTTAAATCTTCAACATTATGAAGAGGGAGTACAGTAGCTCCTCCATATTTGTGAGTGTTTGGGGAGCATAACCCTCATGAAGGTGTAAAAAACATGAATAATTCCACCTCAACCCCCTCCAGAGCTCCCTCCTCCCATTCCTTTGTCTCTGGCCCAAGCATTTGGGGTGGGGAGAAAAAAAGAAGGTAAAGGGCTTACTAAACAACACCTCTTGCCTTCTAGTTACTTCTGGTGGCCATCTTGAAAAAGGAGATGTAGAAGCAAAGAGAGCACCTGATCAATCAGGAGAGAAGACTTACCTGCAGTAGTGGGGCGGGGTGGAGGGCAAGCATGTTATGTTAAACACAAGCCTGGAAATCCTGGGATGAGAAATGCGAGGGAGTGGGAGGAGTAAATGGGGGGAGCGAGGCAAGCGTGTGCTTTGCAAATAAGCAAATTTGTGAATGGGAAACCCACAAATGTGGAGGGAGGACTGTAATTAGAGGTAACTGATAATTTCCCGTGCAGGCTAGTGGATCTGATGAACCTGATCTGGGGTTCACTGCAAATTTCAAGAGAACTATCCAAGGTGCTACCTATTTTGGATGTAAGGTTCAGCACTTTGGATAGATTTTTAAAGTTCAGGCTAAAACCTGGATCAGATTAACCATTTCCAAACTGACACTGGAGAAATCAGCCTTGTTATGAATTTCTGAGCAATGGATAAGAGCAAATGTCTTTGGTTTGAAGGTTGGTATACATTGGAATATAACTATCCCTAATTTCTTTATACATCAAAATGATTACAAAAGTGCGCTCACTAGTATAAACAATATACAAAAAAGGAAATATGTTAGGGCTCCTTATAAAGAAATATAATATATTAAGGTAATTATGTATAAAACATAGAAGGGGAAATTATGTATGAATGTGTACAGGTGTATGAAAATGCATATAAATTTTAGTGCAACATTTTTAAAAAGACCTAAAATGATGAGGAAATGAAGTGGAACAAGTATGTGCTTGGACAGAGAGAGAACATTATAGAAACACAACAGAAAGTCCTCACACTTATAATGCATAGCACTGGCTTCATAGAATATCTGCATCTCACTGGAACATGGCCCCTCAGTATGCATTAATTTTCTCACATAAGAGGCAAGCTATGCACAAAAACAGAGACATGGTAACCACCGTCTGGCCTGTCATATGCAATCATAATTGCAGGGAAAAGAAACTTTGCCATTGCTTCCACTTGAAATAGAGGGCCTTTCCACACTACACTGTTATAATGCTATTATTCCACTTTCAACATCCTTTGGAATTCTGGGGTTTGTAGTTTAGGTAGGGGCATTTGGAATTCTCAGCCAGAGAACTCTTTGGCCTCAGTAAACTACAAACCGCAGAATTCCACAGGATGTTGGAAGTGGAATAATAGCACTATAACAGCGTAGGGAGGAAATGGCCTAACTGTCCCTGCTGATCACAAAGACCACGTACTTGGATCCTGTGACCTCTGACTCAGCTATAGCACCAGTGAATTCCTTTCTAGTCCACATAGCTAATCAGGCTTACTAAACATACATTGCAACTGTGCATTAAATTGCTAGGCTGACAGCCTAAAAGAAACCACGTTCCTTGTGCCAGAAGCCACTAGCTAAAGCTCTGTGCCACAATAGCAGACAATTTCTATGCAGATATGCTTTTCTACCGCTTTTAAAGAGACAGCCATGTTAGTTCATTTCAGTATAAAAGGAAGAATTTAGTGACTTTTCTGCACCTGGTGAAAAATCATCCTTTTCACTGTTTTGTCCAGTCTCTCTCCTGATACCCTTCAATGGTTATTTCACCTCTTGTATTTTAGTCCTTTCTTCCCATTCTACCCCTACCTCATTTCCCAGCAACAAAAACCAGAAGTCTAGAGTTAAAGCAACATTTCCCTTCAGGCTGCAAAATTACAGAGATCTTGTAAATTAAATGAATGCAAATACATGCCATTTATGCCTGGCTCATTTTAGTCATGACATTTGAATCATCCTCACAGTGGAGTTCCCAGTCTTCATCTTTTTTACCCATGCTGTTCCAATTGTACAACCTGCCCTCCGGCAATTTACCTGGCCAATCTGTGTCAATACAGATGCCTATAGAAATCCAAAAATCCCCCAATTACATCTTCTCCTTTAGTCAATCTCTGTCTCTCTTTCTGTCTCTCATATCTCAGGTGAGACTCCAGAGGAAATTAAAGCTAAATACAAGGTATTCAGTAATGCAGGATTGTTATTGCTGTTAAATGCCCTCAAGTTGACTTCAACTTATGACAGTCCTATAGATGAGAAACCTCTAGGTCACCCCATCATCAACAGCCCTACTCAGGTCTTGCAGACTCAGGACCATGGCTTCCTTGACTCAGTCTATACATCTGTAATGTGGTTTTCCTCTTTTTTTACTGCCTTCTATACTTCATCCACTGAGTTGTTATTCAATAGTGGTAGAAATGTGGTTTTCCAAGAAAATAAAAGTGCTGGTTGGTGACCAGAGAAGGAAAGAACAGCTGTTAACCTCCTGTGTAGAATGAGAGCCTTGGGTATCTGAATTTAAAATATTTTTAAATATGTTGCTGAGACTGCAACATTCCAAAGCAGAGCTGTTCTACCTCCATTCTGACCCATAGTAATAGCATATTATAAGAAGAAGGTATTTTTTATATACAATGCAAAGTAAATTACAAAGCTGTTGACAGAATAATAAGTTGTTACTCTTAAACTGTTAAGTCTGTATACTATCATGGTAAAGAAATGCGGGGTCTTCCAAAATTCAGTTTCTTGGGATGGAAAAAATCCATCTCATCCCAAGCAAATGAGGCTTTTCATTCTTTTTGTAGAATTAAATGCACTTGATCACTTTCTCCCCACGTTGTGCAGTATGTGCTTATTCACTTAAAATGAAGACTTGTGTGATACAAATATATAATTTTCTCATATAAAGACACTCTAATGTGGCTCAACAATGACAGACGTTAAGTGGTGGCCTTGCCCTGCCAACTCTTGTGAATATAATCCATGTATGTGCACTAAACCATGGACTTATGAAAATAATGAATGTCTTTTGTTTTTAATGTGCTCTGTTTTTCATAACATTACATTAGAATTACATGCAAATCTATCAGGAAGCCACGGAAAGCAAAAGAAATCCAGTGGGCTTGGTATTTCCTTAAGGCTGAGTTCTCTAGAAGACAGGGTACAAATCCTTCTACTAACTAACACTCCACTCTCAGTGTCTTCTTTGCTTTGACCTATCAGAGCAGGGTTAATCAAGCAGGGTTCACTGGAACCCTAGAGTTCTCTGAGAGATCATGACTGAAAAAAGTATTTTTTTAAAGTTATAGATAACAATAATTTTTTATGTGGGGATTCTTTGAGATCTGAAAGTAATTTCAAGGGTTCCTCCAGGATAAAAAGATCAAGAATGGTTGTCTCAGAAGGATAGATGTGTGCAAGCAGTAGCTGAAGATCTGCTGTTTACTATGGGGAAATCCTCCCCCACATAGTAACCAAATTTGGCAGTGGTGGTCAGGAGATCTGCCTTCATCCAAGTGCCTTCCAGCTGCAATAAGTAAGTTGGCAATGTGTTCTACTTTACAGAAGCTACTCCTCTATTTGAACAAGTATTCTGTTTGAAGGGATGTCTAATCCATGTTGCCTAAATGCCCTGAAGACACCAGACCTTGTGTGATCTCAGAAGGTAAGTGTGGTTAGGCCCAGTTAGTATCTGGAAAGAAGACTGTCAGGGAATACCAGGAGCTGTAGGTTGTAGACTATAGTCATAGGAAGGCAATAGTAAAGCACCTCTGAGTACTCCTTGCCTTAGAGAAGCCTATGAAATTCTTGGGGCCACCCATAAGTCAATGAGTAACTTCAAGGCACACTCTTACAGCTTCAAAGGAAGGCAAAGATAAGCCCTCTCTGACCAAATCTTGATAGGAAAATCCCGTAATAGGTTCACCTGAGGGTCACCATAAGTTGAAAAGGACTTGAAGGCACACAGCAAAACTTGAAGGCACATCCATTAGATTACTAGTCCAAGTCCCATTTGAAGATAAAGAACCATCAGAAAGAAAACCAAAGAAAGATGTCCATCAAAATTTAACACCTGGACAGCTGATCACTTAGTTGCTGCCTTCTGCATTCTGATGAGATGCATTTTGTGTCTGATATTTTATTCTAAATAATATTGATTGACTCTATTCTTGGATATTGGCAGAGGCAAAAGTTTCACAGTTCTCTGTCTTCTTTTTTGATGATTGGTGATACATAAGTGAGACGCACTGGTATGACAGGCATTACACAGCTTTGAAGCCCACCAGCATTTATATTGTCAGTTGTTAAGTAGTTGACAATGCTGCACTCGGCTTTTTCAATTCTGATAAAGAGAAGGTCCTGAGTAGTTCACCATATATATAGCTGAAGAATTACCTTCAACTTGATCATTGTAGTTGTCCCTTCTTCAGAACTTGGAGGCCTTTGTTTTCTTACACATGATGTACTAGAATCTGGAAGATAAGATGCTGTCAAGCAATCATTCCCAGAAAATACACATTTCTTTTAGAATATGGAATGCCCCATGCCACATCTTCTTACTGGATCCTTGATAATTTTGAAATTGCTAAATACAAGCTAGAAGACTGAGTTGATAATGACTCCCTCCAAAAGTCATTGAACGGCATCTCCCAGCAGCCAAAATCACAATAGTGAATGGTGAAGGATTCTGGGAGTTTCAACAATATCTGGAGGGCTATATGTTTAACAGGACCAGGAAAAAATGCGATAAAATCCAAAAAGACTTACATACCACAGCTAACTTTATGCCACTCATTTATCCTCCTGCCTGAACATTCCTGCCTGCTGTATACAGCAGTTGCCTTGTTCAGTTTTAGAGCTATGTTAGAACTCCTAATCTATAGCAACTCAGATGTAGATGTGTAAATCATCCCAGTCTATGCCTCATCTGCCACAGGAGATAATTAGAGGCATTCCTTCAACAAACTTCTTACATCTATAATCTCTTTGGCCCCCCCATGCACTATTTTCCATCTGGCTCAGGTTGGTGAACTTAGTTGTTCTAAGTAGGGTTGGGGGAAGCAACTGAGTAAACTCACAGGAACTGCCAAAACCCACCTTTTTCCTTTTAACCTTGAAGATGAAATGGTGGATTTCAGCCCGTTAGAGTGACCTGGGAAAATGCTATTTAAGTTATGGCTATACAACCCCTTATGGGACTTCTATATTTAAATATATAGCTTCTTTAATGCATACAACACACCCACACTTCACAAAAATTCTTTTTCCCACCTTCAACAGCTAGCACCTACTATGAGCAACTAGCATCTACAACATACTGATCAAGTGCACAAATGAACTTAAGCAACAAATATGGACTTAAAGAATATATTGTTCCACCACACATATACACAACAAACAAAAATATACACAGGAGGTGAGAGACCGTGGATGGGGGGAAAAGTGAGGGTAAAGTCTTTTAATTGGGTGTGCTGCATGTATGTGTGTGTGTATTTTTAAAGCATTTTTGTATTGCTTCTCAGCCCATAAGAGCTCCCTTAGCGTAATAAACAAATAAAAACCAATTAAAACAATAAAAAGATAAAAATATTTTTAAAAACACGTTAAAATACTCTTTAAAGGCTTCCAAAAGTAGTCTAAAAGCAAGAATTTCTTTCTCTTTTCCTTCAAATTAAGAAAATGTAGATATCATTGAAAATCTCAAATAAAACAACTAGTAATGTATGGATTGATAATGGTACACACACACTCTTTAGCTCAGCTTTGGTTTATTTCATCCTTCACATTGCCCTAATTCACATTCTGTCCACCTGTATGTGTTGCTGCATGAATGCATTCACTACAACTAAATGATAACAATCTTGAAACTTGATCCAATAGCACCGCTTTATTGTGTTTTTTTCCCCTGAATGAAATACGACAGGATAATACATCTCAGTCAAAATACCTCATTGTATTCACTCACGTCCAGTCCTTTACTGCACCCAGACAATCATTCAGTGTTATCATCAGCGTATTGATGATATCCAACCCCAAAGCTACACATGACCTCTCCCAGTGGTTTCATGAAGATATCAAAAAGCAAAGGGGACAGTATTGACTCCTGTGGAACCCCACAGGTTAAAGGCCAAAAGGCTCAGCAACCATCCTCCAGCATCATTATTTGGGAACATGAGAAAGACTGGAACCATTGCAAAGCAATGCCTCCAAGTCCCATATCAGCCAGATAACACAGAAGGATACTATGGTCAATGGTATCAAATGCTGCTGAAAGATCCAGGAGGCTCAAAAGAGACTCGCTCCCCCTATACAACTCACTTTATGTTTTAACTTCCTTTAAAAATAAAAGTTTTTAATATACTTCTTTATTTATGTTTTTAAACTTTGCGTTTTCCATTATTTTAACTGTAGTTTGTTTTGAATTATATTGTTTTGAATTATAGTTGGACCTCCAGATTTGTAGTTTTCACTTTCACAGATTTGATTATTTGCAAGTTTCTCTAGCTCCTGCCTTCCTCTATGTCAGGTGCTTCTTTTCAAGGGCAATCTTCCTTCTTGGCTGCTCTGATCAGGCCACACAGCCCTTTAAAAACCCACCCCTGGTTCCCCTCCACCAGCCACTGACCGGTCAGCTAAGGACAGCCCATTTTCTCAGCATGACAAACCCTCTCCCAATGCCTCTCAAACACCCAAGGAAGGAGATGGACAAGAAAGGAAATATAGGGCCATGGTGCAAACCCGAACCCTTTGCCCCTCTCTTTCCCTGATATAGTATGCACCCTGGGTGCCTGTTCTCCTCACCATGCCTCAATCCCCTTTCAACAGACACACACATTTTCATTTCTGAGGCTTTTCCACTTTTGCAGGAGTCCTGCACCTCTAATCCTAGCAAAGGTATAGGACTGACCGTATATTGTGAGCTGCCTTGGATTCCATATTGAGAGAAAGATGGGACATCATTAATTTAATTAATTAATTAATATATAAAGTTCCCTTTGCAATTCAGAAGACATGTTTCATATTTTCTGTTTCCACAGTGAGCTTTCCCTCTCTCTGTGGGATTTTTCACATTCCAAACCCCTAATCCCTGATGGACAAGCAAATCTATAATGCCAAATGATGTCTGACAAATATGATGATGATGTTAGTACTTTGAATGCCAAAAAAAGTGCAGCTTACAGAACACCAGAGATTCTGCTTAAAAACTAGGAAGAACTTCTTGATGGTAAGAGCTTCTCAAAAGTGGAATAACACTGCCTTGGAGTATGGTGGAGCCCCCTTCTTTGGAAGCTTTTAAACAGAGGCTGGATGGCTATCTTTTGGGAGTGTTTTGATTGTGTATTCCTGCATGGCAGGGGGGTTCGACTGGGTGGCCCCTGTGGTCTCTTCAAGCTCAGTGATTCCATGGAAGAGCACAACCCCAGTTGCCAGCAGGATGAAGCAGTAGTTATCTGCATAAACTGTACAAAGAGGCACAGGTTGAGCAGTCTCTGTCCTGCCCCCTGAATGCTGTTGTTGCTCACATTGACTAACAAGTACACATCCCACAGATGAGCCTCTGTGAATTTTGAGATCTCCAGGAGGGAACTCTCAGTCACACTACCTTCAAAGGAACGTTTGTTGGGAACATAAGGGAGGACCTGCTTGGTGGATACTCCAGACTCTGTCACTTCCTTCCTCTGCAGACCAGATTGGCTCCTCCTTCCTGTTTTATCATGAGCGAGTAAAGATCTTTTTATTGTAATATATTTTGGGGAGCTGTTTCACCAGAAAAGGGCTTTTTATTAGTATGCTGCACTAGTTTTCTCTTTTGCTTTCAAATGGACATGTTTTACACAGTTTTAATTCATTAGACAGTGTAATGTCATTTGAAACATATGAATCTTATTCTTTTGTCTTGATCTTGTAAGCCTCCTTGACTGCCAGCTTTGGGGAGAAAGTGGTACATTAAATAAATCAACACACTAAAATGCAGCTTAGACAGCATGAGCACGATTGTGGAATTCTGACAAATACAAAACAAAATGAAGCTGGTAGTTTTCCCACATCTCCAGCAAATACATCAGCCCCAAACCCTCTTGGCTGGACAGATGTATATGTATAGTGCTTTGGATGCCAACAGTAATATGACTTACTTGAAAAAAAAATCTGTATACAGCAAATCTACCCCAAGACAGCAGGTGAAGATTGATTTTAAAAAAAAAAGATATATTGCAATCATGAGCAGACAGGATTTAAAAACACACTGTCATTTAATGCAACCAGCATATCTGTTACTGCATGGAACACTGAGTAAGTCTATCATAGGGATGTTTAAATATCTCTCTCTCCTACTGAGAGGAAAAGAATCAATCATCATAACTTTTAAACAGCCAGATGGTCAATGCCTGCCCATGTTTATGCTTTCCGTTTGTTGCAGCCATACCTGAATTAATATTATCTTGAAATTCCTCTGAGATTTCTTAGAAATCAAATTGCCCATCCAGCAGCTGGTTACATTAAAAGCATCAAATTTACAAGATTGGAATATAGGCACCTTTTTTTTTCTGCTTGACACAAAACTTTTATCACCTTTGGTGTGTGAATGCAATAGGTCCCTTTTTGGAAACTGGCATTACTTTGTTGTTATTCAGCTTACTTAGGTCTGCAGGTGATCTGGACAATTGTCACTGAAGAATGTTTGCCAGATGATTGATTTTCTCACTGCATGTTACTTCTAAGTAGAGTGTGGAAAAGTGACGTTGCACAAGAACTCCCAAAATCCCCAGGGAATCTTAGCCCAAAAGACCATTTTACCAAGCTCTCCTTTTAATGCAGTTATGTCTGTACATTTTCAGGACTCAGGACTGGGATTACACAGGGAGGAAAGGTTACTCAATCAATCAGTCAGTTAAAATATTTGTATCCCACACATTATCATGTGATCTCAGGGTGGCATACAATATAAAAAAAATAAAACACTATCAGATAAAACCCATAAATAATTTAAACAAGATAAAAACATATTAAACAGGACAACAGTTAAAATAACTCTAAAAGCTACAACTACTGAAAACCATGTCCCTGTACATTTTGAAATAAATTAGTCCCGAAGGCTTTATAAAAAGCCATGTTTTGGACCATTTCTACACTAGACTGTTAGAGCACTATTATTCCACTTTCAAAATCCTATGGAAGCTTTTGAGGCCCCTCCCTAAACTGCAAAGCCCAGGATTCCATAGGATGTTGAAAGTGGAATAATGGCGCTATAACAGTCTAGTGCGAAATGGCCTTAGTCTGGTGCTAGGGGGGAAAAAAGTGTTGGTACCAGCTGGACTTCCAAGGGGAGACATTCCATAACCAAGGCACCACAACTCTCCCACATCTTCCCATTTTGTATTGCTTCTACTGGTGAGATACAGAGGACAGCCCATCCTTCAGACCTCAGTTTTCAGCAAACTGAGAGGAAGAGGCATTTATTCTATCAAGGCCCTAAGCTATGATCCACTCTCCAGTATTAGTTCTTCTGAAATACCCTCCACCTCAGTGGTAGTTACTGTGTTTCCTATCAGAGAATGTGCATGTCCTGTCACTTTCTATAACTAATCGAAAGCCTTGGGGAGAGGCAGGTAACAAATAAAAAAATATATTTATGTATATTATATTATATGAAGAAATCTGTTAATTTAAGGAGTCTATAGAACACCTAGCGAAAGAGAAACAAATGCAATAATTGCTAATGGCTTATCTGAAAAATCATTAATGCTACAGAAGGGTAAAATGACACTATTGCTTACTACATTTTCAATCAGCATTGACTTATCTGTGGTGGTATAGTGCAGCCAGGGCTTGCAAGGTTGAAGCCTCCAGACTTTTTGATACTCCGCCACCTGGGAGTTGCAATCCTATCATCATCATCACCATCATCATCATCACCATCCTCATCCTCATCCTCTTCCCAGCTTGGTCCCAGTTTGTCACACAGGGAAGCTTACAAAAGTCAAAACAGATACAGTCAGAAGTTTTTCATTGTATGCGAGTAAAAATGTAACTAAATCTGTCAATGAGATTAAAAGCAGTTAAAAAGAAGCCATTAAAAAAGAACAACAAATATAAACAACATAAGCGCATGAAAGGCCCATTCTGTCTGAGCTGTCATCCATCAAAGTCCTGCTGAAACGACGAGGTCCTTGCCTGACTATGAAAAGATAGCAAGGAGGGTGCCAGTTTAATCTTTCTGGTAAGGGAGTTCCAGGGCCTGGGAGGAAGCACTGAGAAGGCCCTCTTCCATGGTTGCAACAGATGTCCCTATGAGGGTGGAGTGACAGAGGCCTTCCCTAAATGGTCTCAAAACACAAACAGATTCATATGGGGAGACACAGTCCCTCAGATAACCTAGGCCTGAGCCATCTAGGGCTTTGTAAAACATTACAAGCATTTTGCATTTTTCCTGGAAACAGACTGGCAGCCAACGTTGCTGTTTCAACACATGTGAGCTCTCTGTATTCAGTTCCAATTAACAATTTTGCTGCAGCTCTTTGATCAGATGAAATTTCCAAACACTTGTCAAAGTCAACCTCATGTAGAGTGTGTTACAATAATCCAAATGGGATGTAACTAAAGCATGTGCCACTATGACCAAAGTCAACATCTGAAGGAAGCTGGCACGCACCCTTTAATTGTGTGAATACTGTCCTGACCACTGCCAAAACCTGATCCTCCAGGCTCAGGACTGAGTCCAGGATCACATCCAAGCTGTGTCCCAGAATTTTCAAGGGGAGTGTAACCCCATCTAGCATAGGCTGAATCTCTAGTTCCTGATCTGCTATTTGACTGACCAGTAGCACCTCTGGACCTTACTGCATGAAGCTGTCATATCGCCAGAGCAATGTGTTGTTCCCAGTCCTGGACCTGTGCTATCACTCAACATCGTCACTAACCAGCTGCTTTCACGTTGCCATGCATTGGAAATCCACCCGTTTTTAATGCTGGGAAAAATCTGGTAATGGCTCCCTTTCCTGTCACAGTCCCATTAGGTGTGCGAGTGTGGTTTCTCAACAGTGCTTGATAGCTCTTCCTGGCATAGCCAATCCAGGACTGGACATGGTGTGGGGGTTCCCAGGTTGTCCCTCCCTCAGCTACTCTCCATGTTTATTTTAAATTTCTCCTCTAAGTTAATTTTTTATTTTTTAATACATTTTTTTAGCATTATAGCACAAAAATGCAATAGCATATGAGAGTGTCATGACATTACAACGTTGCTGCGCTATTACGGCTTACAAAAGAAAATCCCAGCCAATCACAAGCTATGAGGTGGGGAAAAGGTGGGGAAAAGGACTCACTAATGACACTGTAATGCGATGGGAACACCAGTGACAATAATGCTACTCATTCGCTGAACTCCAAAGGATGCGGTAGAAAGCATTCATAACCCGATACCATCACAAAAATGGCAATGCTGGGATTGGGATTGAAACAGAACAACACGCTTTTGGGATATGGTGTGGTAAGGACCTCTGTCTTGCTTGGATTAAGTTTCAGTTTGTTTACCATCCAGTCCACTACTAATGACAAGTACCAATTTAGTACCAAGACCACTTGCTTGAATTGAGATAGAAAAGATTAGTAGAACTGGGTGTCATCTGTATACTGATGGCACCATGCCCCAAAATTCTGGGCAACCTTACTCAGAAGTTTAATTTATATTTATATTTATACTTTTGTTTGTTGTTTCTTTGTTTATTTAGGGAACAAAACAGAGCCTGTGGGTTAATATGTGACTTCAAGTCAATTCTGACTTATGGCAACCATCTCATAGTGTGTTTTTGACAAGATTTATTCAGAGGGGATTTGCTGTTGTCTTTCTCTAAGATCAAGTGTGCCTTGCCCAAGGCCACCCACTGGATTTCCATCACTGAGTGGGGACTTGAACTGTGATCTCCCAGAGTTCTAATCCAGCACTCAAACCGCTACCCTATACTCGCTGTCCTCACACTGCCTGCAGAGAAAATAGATAGTTCCAGCAACAAGGTATTGTTACAAGCTCTCTCTCTTGAAATCAAAAGCTGAGGATAGCTTAGTCATGAGTGGAAAAGGCCCATTAACTTTTTTAAAAGACCTGTTCCTGGTGGATTAAAAAAAAAAGAGGCTAGAACTAGCTTCTTTTATCTATATCAACACATTCACCTGCATTTTGAGATAGTCTTTGGCAGTGTTGCTATAGGTATTATTATGATGAAAGCCTGCACTGCAGAATTTTCCACTGCACCAGTGTGTATATGCCAGCAACATCATGGCCAGATAATAAGTGTATAGGGTCTCCTAAATGTCATTTCCACTGGCAGTATGCCTTTGTTGCTGGGCGACAGGTTTGGGAAGACACTATTGTGCTCGTGTTCTGAGTGGGGTCTTTCCAGAGGCATCTGATAGGCTACAATGGGAAGCTGGAGTAGATTTGATCCTTAAGTCTGATCTGGGCAGTACCAGTCCTGGAATGCCAGGGGGAGAGGTCTTGAGCCCTCTCTAAGCCCTCCCCTCTACCTGACAAAACTGGACCACCAACATGTGTTTGACGCAAGAGAAGGTTTGCTAACCAAATCGAGCAACAAATCTCCCTAGGGCTTCTTTAAGGAACAATCAACATCAATAGTATGTATATGTAAGTGGAACTCCAAACTGCAGTTTGGTGAGATGTTGAGAATGGAAATCTCTAGTTCTTTTTGTCAAACAACAATTCCCAGAGTTCTTTGACAGAACAAAATTACTACTGTAACAGCTTAATTCTTGAGAAAACATATGCTTTTGCCACTACTGTTTCTGGATCAGGGAACTTCTTCAGTGAACATCGTGGATTTTTTAAAAAGTCTTTTAAAATCATTTATGCATGGCATAGTGCATTTAAATTTTAAATGATTTACTTTATGGCTAAATCATTTATAAAGTAGCAGAGCAATTTAACATAACCAAAGGGGTGTGAAGTGGACCCTCCTCATCCCATGGTGTTTGGCAAGCTACGTTTAAAGAACTTAACTCTAATGTTTGGTGCTCTTTGACTTTTGAGACACAAAGGGATTTGAAATAAAGCTTCACTGTGCAAGGATTTGATGTGCTCTTTCCCAAAATGGGATGGCTTTCTCTGAATATTATAAAAATATACGTGAACTCTATCTCACTCATGTAGGTGGATTTAATTCTTTCAGGGAGGGGAGGGAAATCAAGGAAGGGGTCTGATCACACATATTTGATGAAAGGGGATCTGACCATCTAACATGCACTTTCACTTTCCCGTAATCCTTTCCTGCAGTTTATGAGCTTGCTCCTGCTGAAAAAGAAGAAAGGGTAGCCAAGCAGCTGTGTGTACCAGCAGCAGGTCAGGGGCCTCTAATCTTTTATTTTGTACATACAAGATTAAAGATCTGCTTTGAGTTTTCATTAAGAATTCAAAGTTAAGAGATTAAATACCAGCAAGCCAAATTAAAGAGGTTAAATCCAATCTTGGACTTCATCAACGTCCCAAATTTTTAAGCTGTCATTACAACATAGGATTAGTGCAAAGCTTTCCTGAACCCTTGATTTGATGTCCTTTAGTCCATAGTGTCTGTCTGCTTTGCTGAGAGCCACTGCTATACATTAAACTTCATCTCACCTAGAACCTAACATTGTAAGTATCCCACATTTCTTTTGCTGACTTGCCATCTAAACAACAGCAGTTGGTCAGTATTGTCATTCTGCACTGAGTCTTCTCTCCAAAATATATTAAGAGCCTGGTGGGTTTAGCTCAAAAGGGAGGAGAAAGTCTTCCTAATCATTCATATAGTTATGCAATCTGTCCCTGGTAAAAATTCACTTCCTTAGATTATTCAAAATACCCGTCAGGCTATAGGAAAGTGTGAAATGCAATAAATAAAATGGCTGATTCATTTGGTGATTAAAGATTTTAGTTGATGTCAATCCTGTGTAGTAACCAGGAAATATTTCAGATAAACTTGTCAAAGATTGGTAAAGCAACAGCAACAACCGAAGACTAGATATTTAATCTCAGCAAGTAATTCCCCTACCCAAGAATTAATTAGATAGTGGTACATATCAGGCATCATACTGGGCATATGCAACATTTGGATGAAAAAATGTCAATCAGCAGCTTGCTATTCTCCTTTTCCCCATGTTCTTAGTTTCTTCTGATATTGTCTTGTTGCATTTCTAGAATGCATCATTAGTTTCAGCAATTAAAGCAGGAATGCTCTGCTTACCAGGACCTTAACTGTGTGTATATATTGCATTAGACAACCCCTCTGCTCAAGACGATTCCCTGACTACTGTGTTTTCTGCTAAATGACCCATAGCAAAACATTCTATCTTTAAGCCTAGAATTGCACGAAAATTATAATAACACTGATGCTTCTTGGCCACAGAGGCTCATTTTTGTAACACCATATGTCTGCATACAATAAAATTCAAATTGTCTTTTACTGAATGCATCCATTTAATACTAAGGACATATCAGGTGAACCCTAAAACAGGGTAATTAAGTTATTTGTCAGTGTTTCTTCCTGCTAATTTACATACTTCAAAGCAAGGCTAGCCTTTGGGGGTATAACATTTCTTTTTGCTTTGCATAGTGCTTGTTGCTTCCCCCCCCCATCTATATTATTGTGTGTCTGTGTGTCTTCTCCATAGCTCCAAAGCAATCTAAATTAGATGATTGGAAATTGGTGTGCATATTAAGGGATATCTAGGTGTGTTCACTTTGAGTTTTTTTTAAAAAAAATTGATTATTTAATTTTATATAATTTAAATCTGCCTGTAGCCTTCACTATCATCTTCAGTCACTAGGTGGCAGATCTGTTAATCATCAGACAGGAAGCTGCAGTCAGGCTTGGCATAGTCATTTCTCCAGCCTAATTTGGGCCAGAGCTACAGTAGGGGAAATGACACACACATGTGTGTGCTGCTCAACTCTGCCAAAATCTTCCTGTTGCCCAATAAGAACAGGGAATAGAGTAAGCAAGCATTGAATGAGAATGAGACTGGACGGGGAGAATGGCTGGTAAGAAGGTACAAAGAATGTCAGAGGGGGGAAAGAACAGAGAAAATGCAATGGTCACCAAGGTGTATGGAGAGACAATTAATTTGAATGGAAGGATAAGAAAAGATAAAGTGCTCCAGGGTTCTATGCCAGAGTGGCAATAATTCCCTTCCATGTCCAGGGGGGTAGTAATCTCTTTGCATTGCTGAAAATATTGTAAGGCAAAGGAGAATTGGAAACTTCTTTATAAGGAAGGACAGGGGGCAAAGGAATAGAAATACTACTTTAATACTAATTCTTAAATACTAATGTACATAGTTTTAAATTTTTAAAATTTAAAATTTTAAAAATTTTAAAATCTTTTAAAATCTCTAACTCATTATTAGGTTTAAAATGGTGTTTTACTTTTTTGTTTGTTTACTTCACTCATTATACTTGTAAGCTACTCTAGGGTCATCTGATATAGGATAGGGTAGAAATATTTAAATAAATAAAATAAAAATAAACAAATAAGGTCCCATGATACTTTCCCTGCTCCTCCAAATATTCATCCCTATATGTACACACTTTTACCTGTAAAACATTCCTACAGTCCTACTTGTTAACAATGCAGCTGAATGTACGTAAGGAAATGCTCACCATTTCTGATGCCCTAAAAGGGAATTATGGCTGACAGCCTATTAGGGACTTATGACTGCATAAGTCCAACATACACCATCATAAGCCTTTTTTGTTATTGTTGTGGAGGTCGGTACTGACTGAGCAATAACATAATCCCACCCTGCCCCAAGAAAAAAACATATTTTCCCTACTGCAGCCCCCCTAAAATGTCCAGTGGACAGTGTGGGATTAACAGAGAAGCATCTCGTACCTTCCAACTGTCCCAGTTTGGCAGAGACTGTCCCAATTAATGCTCTGTCATCACACTTTTGTCATCAGTTTTAAAGTGTCTCTGTTATTCTCTCCTATTCCTCCCAATACTCTTCCTTCATCCTTGGTTTGCCTGAGTAGGGGGAGAGAAAAGGAGGAGGTAGAATCTGGCCCTGTCTGGTAGGCTCAGGCAAAAGCAAACATCTTTACCTTCTGTGTCCAGAAGGTATGTCCAGTTCTGGGCACCTCATTTTGGGAAGGATATTGACAAGATGGAATGTGTCCAGAGGATGAACAAAATGGTGGAGGGTCTGGAAGCAATGTCCTATGAGGGGCGGCTTAGGGACCTGGGGATGTTTAATCTGCAGAAGAGAAGGTTAAGAGGAGACATGATAGCCATGTTTAAATATTTGAAAGGATGTCATATCAAAGAGGGAACAGGCTTGTTTTCCACTGCTCCAGAAACTAGAGCAAGGAGCAATGGATTCAAACTGAGGAAAAGAGATTCCACCTGAACCTCAGGAAGAACTTCCTGATGGTCAGAGCTGTGGAATATGCTGCCTTGGAGTGTGGTGGAGTCTCCTTCTTTGGAGGTTTTTAAACAGAGTCCGGATGGCCGTCTGTTGGGAGTACTTTGATATGTGTTCCTGCATGACAGCAGGTTGCACTGAATGGCCCTGTGGTCTCTTCCAACCCTATGATTCTATGATTTAAAATGACCTCTGATGTATCACCCTGCTTCCAGCCTTTTTTGTGATCAAGTGTCTTCCTCTCCACTCCCATCCCCACCCCAAGTTTTGTAATCTGTGCCTTCATTTATTTATGAGTAACTTGTTCAAAGAAAAGAAAAGAAAAGAAATCGATGCAAGCAAGCTGGATCACAAATGATATTTGATTCGTTTGTACAGTGTGTTGTTTTTCTTTCTAAAATAATGAAAATTATATGGTGCAAAATTTACACTCACAATGAACAAAAGCACACCCAGCAACTTCTACTTATCTCATTGAACAAATGTACAATGGCAAATTTCAGCACAAGCAAGAAGTTGTCTCAGTTGCCATGGAGATCTGGCTCCCAACAATAAATGTGAATTTGGCCTATTGGCATGGCTTTGCATAATTACGTGTCACAGACTCATATATGAATTTCTATTATGGGCCAGGTTCACTGTGATCTAACAGTTGTGATTATCAACATTGTTATACCAAGTCCAAGAAAAGTCTTCTCCTTAAGCTTTTTCCTTTTGTTTTTAGCTGGCTGAGCAGTGTCATAGGCTTTTTCTTTGCAAAGCCTCAGACACTAAAGTGATTGTACAGATTTTTTTAAAAAAATATCTGGCTACTCCAAAAGAATCAAATTAACTTCTGGCTGATCCATTTTCATCCCTCTGCCACCTTATTTCCTCCAGCAGAAATGTAAGATCTTGCATTTTAAAGTAGCAAAATATCTGCCGCAGAAAATCAGCCAAGTATCTGCATGGTTTATGCCAGTATTTATGTTTGACTTACTATCAGTATTTATATTTGACTCACTGACTTACTATTGGCCAGGGCTTAGAAAAGTTACTTTTTGTGACAGCTCCCTGAATTCCCCAGCCAGGATAACCATGTCACAAGAGACAGATGAGATGTAGTAGTTTCCTATGTCTTTCCCAGAATTTCCAACAGCTTCTAAATGATAGAGCAAAATGATACCACACCATACTGGCCATCTTTCTTCTGACATGGTCACTGAACTAGTAGAAATTTGGGGGGATGAATATGATTCTTCCTGCAATGAAACACAGTGTCAAACTAATGTTTTGCTAAGGCTCAGGTGGGAATCATAGTTTTCCAGATTTTGTTGGACTGCACCTCTCAGTCTGTGCTGAGTAGGACTGTTGGGAGCTGCAGTTCATCAAGAATGTGACTACTCCTGATGTAAGGCAATAGGAGTTTGTCTGCTTGATTTAAGAAAATGCTTTAGGTTGAACTCTACAGCCCATCATCTGGCATTCTGTGATCTGTGGCATTTTGCAGAACTGTACTGACAGAGAAGATCTTTACCAGTAGGACAGAACTTATGCTCCTGTAGATGAACCCGGGAACCACCACTATGCCAGTATGAAACTATGCCAGAATGGATACCCCACGAGCAGTAGAAGTGACAAGGGTGTGTCTTGGGATTGTAGATGACCGTGAATCAACCAGATCCAAAGCCACCTCATTGCTTCAACACTCACCTCAATAAGGGTGAAAAAAGGACACCAGCCCTTGATTTGGCACACTTATTTTTTCTCCTGTTTTTGTCAATGGAAGGGAAAATCTCAACAAGGTTAAGCACAAAATGGAAAGTCTGCCACCCCAACTTTCATCTGGAAGGGCTTCAGGACTAGCAATTTCTCCATCATGGAAATTTCACACATGCACAACAGACAGACAGAAAGGTCTCTTGGGGGTGCTCTCTTCATGAGCCCTTTGTGTAACAGTACTCTTTGATTCTCAAACCACTCTATTGATGCAAGCCGCTTCTGCTTTTAGGGAGCTTGCACAACACTGGGCTTCAAAATATCATTCTGAAATTTTAAGTTCTGCACTTGGCATTGCCTGAACAGCAGTCTTACCATCAGCTGTGACTTAACTTCCTCTGCTGGGTGATATATTTTCTCCTAGGCTCAGCTATAGGTTAAATTAGCAGAGCCAGGCATGAGGAAATAAACATATATCTCTGCTTGCCAGGTGAGCATGTTTGAGCCAAAAATTACTGTCAGGCCAGTTATGACATACTGGCATTGAAGAATTCACGTTGTAAAGATACTTTGTAGAATGAAAACATCACACATTAGAATAAGCTTTATTCACATAAATTTAAAACTAGAGGTAGGTCTTTTTCCCTGTTAAGACATAATGTCAATATGCTGTTAGCTAACTTGGCAGGAGCTCAAACAAACAAATAAAAAAGTGGGAGTGGACTAAGAAATATATCGACTGAAAATCAAACCTGGATTTTATCTTCAAAGCATATCTCAGTAATTATTATAGAAACATCAATGCTCTTTTCTTACATAAATGTTCCATGTCATTTCATTTTCCACAGGGTTACTGCAAATGAAGGGCAGAAAAGGTAGGAGATGAGTGTCTGTAAAATCCCTGGAACTTTCTTGAGAAAAACTTTACTTATTTTTTTCTTATTAATGGCCATTTCCGCACTGGGAATTTAAAATGGTGCAGAGCGACCTCCAACGGAGGTCTTCTGCACCGTAGAGTGGACTGGGGTGACTACTTTCTGTAGATCCACACCTCAGTCTGGTTCTGCGCGACCAGAAGTGGTCGCGCAGTGTGGTTTTTAAAAACCTCTTTTTTGAGGTTTTTAAAAAGCACGGAGCGAGCGAAGCCATGTAGATCCGTCGCCCGGCTCCGGAGCAGATTTGCAGGAGCGCGCAAGTGCGTACCTGCAACTTTCGGCTGGTGAGCTTCTCCAGTTGGTGGACCTCCACCAACCGGAAGCTGCCATTTGGGACACTGGAGGACTGCAGAACAGCGAACTCGCGCTGCTCCTCGTGGCGACAGACTTGGCCGGCTGGAAAACAAAGCTGGTAAGCTCCGTTTTCAGGCGTTCCCCCCCCCCACATGTGAAAAGGGCCAATAAGAAATATAGGTCTGGGGCCCCACCAGTTCCCCTCCATTTGCCTTCCCACAGCAACAACAGTCATACAATCTAGAGAGAGATTGCTCTGGATTGTGATTGGCCTCCAAGGCACAGTGCAAGTGAGACCCTGGTGCAGCCAGCCCTTAAAATAGGTGCCCCTGCAGAAGCAACTTGAATGAGGGAAGAGGAGGAGGTGATTCAGTCCGTAGAGAAGCAGCTGGACTCAGCTTGCTTGTAAGTACATGTTCAAGATAACAGAGTTTGTGACTCATAATGAAAAAACATACACTCTAAAACAATTTTCAACTTATAGCATTCCATATGTGATTTTTGCCATCAGGGTTCACTGGAACATATAGGAAAAGACACCTAGAGTCTTAAAAGTCCATGGAGGGGAACATTTTAGCAATATCAGGAAGAGAAGATTGAGTGTCTCTTTGGTTGACCATTTCCTGGAACATGATCATTCCTTTAAGGAGTTATTTTTGCTTTTGAGTTTTGGAGAAACTTTTTCCCCAGAATCAGAGTTCATCATCATCATCATCATCATCGTCATCATCATCATCATCACCACCACTATCTAACAATTTCATAACATACAGAGTTGCTGGATTTTCACACTAGCAGTAAGGGACAGTCAGAACTGGGCAAATCAGGCAGGCCTATATCAGGCCCATGTCAAGCTGTGCAAAAGGAGGGCCTCTTGTGAGAGTTCTGGATTCCTGCAAAATCTTGAATCCCACAGAAACTATCAAATCACTGCAAATTTAATGATGGCAGGCCAGGAGGTATTATGAGGGCATGAATTATACTGCCACAAAGCCAAGTGCAATACTCAGTCTGAAGCAGGAAGAGCTGGTGCTTGGCTATGCTCACAAAGAGCAACATTTGGAGCACTACTTGAGAACCATGTGTTTGAGACTGAATTTTTTGCATCCCTTGTAGTATTCATGTGGGACAAGCTTCCTGGCCCCTAAATAAGAAACATCCCTTACAATATGGGGCACTTGGCAGCCCTACATAACATTTCACAGTAGAAGTCTTGGTAACATGTTCTTCAAGCATGGAGGGAAAAGAATTGCAGGCTACAAAGTGGAGACCAAACAAACTGAGATTAGCAAACTAGGCAGTGGAGATTCAGAAGGAGAGCAGATATTGATAAGACCAAAAACAGGAAATGCAATGAATATATATTATGCCTAAACTCTTAGATATACTCAGTATAGGCATGCTCATAAAGGACTTTGGATATCTCAGAGGCTCTGAAGTTGGAGCTCTCTGAGATAATGTCCAGTCCAGCCAGCTACACAAAGAAAATTGGTGGTGCAGAAGAGTGCTACAATACTGTTATAGCTCATTATGAAGTTCTGGTTTTGAGCTTTGAGGGAACATTTCCAAATCTGGCCTATTGGGGTTATTTATGATTTTTGAGAGCCTGTATACGCACAGGGAAAGTTGATGAAATAAATTAAAATAAGCAAAATCTGTTTTTTGCCTTCTCATTTGGCAACTGATTAGTGAACAGGGAGGTGAGCCTAAAAATAAATAACCACTGGAATCCTATATGACCTGTTAATGTTGTGTAATTTTATGTATATTTATGTATTTAGCAGAGGTGCTAAGAAACCTCTTTATTGAATTGCAAAGACGCATAATGGGACAGCAGCAAGAGTGCCTGATGAGCATTGGGACTGATGCACACTGGTGTGCAATGCACTGATGTGCATCACAAACTTATGTGCATTGTAGACTTTGCTGGCTCTGCTACGTAGTAACCTAACAGCAGCCCTCTACTGCACAATTCTAATTCCTGCAGATGTTAGTCCACTTACAAAGACATTAGACCACAACGGGATTCTGGTGATTTCACAATGGAAGGAAGTAATTCATTTATACTGCGAAATGAACCAGTACTATGTAAATTACAGCCAGCATATGCACACATTGTAACAAGTAGTATAGAGATTGAGAGCCTTTCTACACTATACTGTTATAATGCTGTTATTCCACTTTCAACATCCTGTGGAATTCTGGGGTTTATAGTTTACTAAGGCCAGAGAACTCTCTGGCTGGGAATTCTAAATGCCCTTTCCTTAACTGCAAGCTCCAGCTTATAGTAGTCTTAGGCCCTTTTCACATGTGGGGGGGGGGAACGGGCGAAAACACGCTAAAATGGAGCTTACCCGCAGCCGGGTAAGTCCGTCGCCACGCAGAGCAGCGCGAGCTCGCTGCTCCACACTCCTCCAGCGTCCCAGATGGCAGCTTCCGGTTGGTGGAGGCTCTCCACCAACCGGAGAAGCTCGCCAGCCGGAAGCCCGCCCCCAGCAGATCTGCAGGCACGCACTTGCGCGTGCCTGCAAATCCACTTTAGAGCCAGGCGACGGAGCGGCATGGGGCTGCGCGCTCCGTGCTTTTTAAAAACCTCGAAAAAGAGGTTTTTAAAAAACACGCAGCCCGGCTAGTTCCGGCCGCTCCTGAGTGGATTCTGGTGTGGAACTACGAAAAGTAGTCCACGCCACTCCACTCTAAGGTGTAGAAGACCTCCATCAGAGGTCGCTCTGCACCATTTCAGAAGCCCGGTATGGTAATGGCCTTATAGTAGTCGTCTCCTCCTTCCTCCTCCTCCTCCTCTAAGAATCAAATCAAAACTCAGAAATAAGTGTGGGGTGGATGCAGATGGGGTGCTACCTGGGGTGTCAGTATCAGAAGACTTCAAAACTTTGTCCCTTGCTCTATTCCTGATTTGAATTGCAGGCTTCATATCTCAGTTTGCATATGAAAAATGTTCCAGATAAAGAATATTTTTTTTTTTTCCTATTCAATTTACAGACACACATGGTGGGTCAGTGTGATCTGGATTACAAGGGAGGTGTTGAAATTCCCTCTACTGGGATCATAATCCAGATCAGATTCCCTGTGATGATGAATAAGGAAAAAGGAACAGATATAACCACCCGCCTGTACTCCAAATAATATTTGTTCATAAGATGGTCTGAGTCAGGGTGAGCTGTGAATGAAATGACCCATGCCAAGGTTCTAGGTCAAAGAATGGAATGTAAATGTCTACCGTAGGAAACTACACCATGTCTCCTTTTCCACTCTTACTCCAAGCTCACCTTTTGTCTTCTGCAGTCCCCCAACACAGCCATTTACTGGTTGGTAGAAAGTGGAGGGGACAGTGGCAGAGAAGCTTCTGGCTGTGATCCTGCAGTTGGATGCACAGTGACGGGATATCCTCTAGGACCTTTCAAAAGTACTCCATTGGCCCCAGAGAATGATGTCATGGCTGTGTGTCCAGCTGTAGGAAAATAGTTTCATGCTTCTCTGTTATCTGCTGCTATCTGTTAGGCAGAAAATGGCCATGTTGCAGGGCTTGAGCAAGTAAAAGGTTTAGAGGGGAAGTAGAATTACTGCACAAAGTCAGTAGTGAATTCTGATCACTACAGTGAAGAACACTTGCCTGACATTATGCAGGTATAATTTGGATATACACAGGTGTAGGTCACTAATAGGATGCTGTCCATAATCTGCAAATGTTAACAGATTTTTCAGGCTGCTGAAAATTAATGCAGAAGGATGTTTTAAAGCTTGGTGTAGGACTGACAATATGATAAATGAGATTCAAAGTGATGCACTTGGGCAAAAAAATCCGATCTGTACAAATATACCAAAACAACAAGAACAGTATGTGACTCTCTGGAGAAAGAGACGTTTGGCTTATGGTTGAAAACAGCAACTTAGCTAGGTAGGTTAAGGACAGAGTATAGTTGAAAAAAAGTGTGTGTCGATAAGCAATTCCAATTAATTACAGCAAATTAATAGGAAAGAAATTGGAAATTAAGCTGTCAGTATCACAATGTCCCTATATCTTTCCAAATCAGGCTGTTGTTGTTGTTCTGTGCCTTCAAGTCATGACTTATGGCAACCATAAGGTGAACTTATCACTGGGGTTTTCTTGGCAAGATATGTTTAAAGGAAGTTTGCCATTGCCTGCCTTTGAGACCAAGAGAGTGTGTGACGTCTCCAACGTCACCCAGGGGTTTTCCATGACCAAGTACATCTTCTAGGTATGTGATCTGGGGAAGATAGGAGCTGTAGTCCAAAACATCTGAAGAGAATCAGAATAGGAAAAATACTTTATATAAAATCTCTAGGACCACTGTATCTGGAATACTACCAACAATTCTTGTTTACCTCATCCCAAAATGGGTATTGCAGAATAGAAAAGTTACAGAAAAAGGAATGGAACAATCAAGCATCTTTTGTATGAGGAAAGATTAAAGTATTTGGGAACTACTTATTCTAAGAAAGGACTCAAGAGGCGGCATAATAGTGATTTATAAAATAGTGAACAGAGTAGAAAAAGTGGATATAATCAGAAGGGCATTTTCTTATGATGTTAGCATTTGGGTTCACTTACTGAAAGTGATTGGCAGTAGATTCAGAACAGACAAAATGATGTACTTTGTTACACAATGCAAAATTCATGGAATTCAATGCTCCATGATGTGATGATAGCCACATCTCTAGCTGAAATCTTGATGGATTGGATCAATTTCTGAATACCAGATTCTGGTGAAGAAACCAAGATGAAAGGTTTGTTCTTTTCAGGCCATGGCTATGGGCTTCTTAGGAGTACCTAGCTGAACCCTGATGCTGAATATCTACCTCCTGAATACCCTGGTGTCCTTCAGATGTTTTGGACTATATCTCCCATAGGTTCTATCCAACATGGGCCAATGGGCAGGCATTATGGGACTTGAAGTCCAAAACATCTGGATGGCATCAATTAGGAATGCTGAGTTAACTGGTGACCTTTGGAAAAAGGTTGACAATTGATTTGATTCAGGGAAGCTCTTTTAAAGTTCTTATTTATCTATCAAAAGGGTCTGGAAGCATGGCAATATCAACACATTTAGGTGGATATCAACATCCCTATTAATACAATGACATCAAGATCCAACAATTCATGGACAGGAATCAAAGATGTCTAGACTTGGAATGGCCCTGAAGAGCCATCTAATCCAACCCATGTCAGGGCAGGATCCATAGCTAAAGTATGCATGACAGGTATGTTTATTTTTAACCTCTATTTAAAAACATCCATCAAAAGGAGTCCACCACCTTCTGTATCACCTTCCATTGTTGAGCAGCACTCATGATCAGGAACTTCATTCTAACACTTACAATGTAAAGGATATTTATATGGCCTTGAAAGGATAACATTTGAAAATCAACCTGTCAGATTTCAGATAAGTATCTTCAAAGCTTATGCTTGGCAAAGTACTTTTTTGACACTGGTGCAGCAAATGTCTTTGATACATCCTGAGATTCTGTCTTTCTTTTTTACACCAAAGGTACTGGTTTTTTTCAGTCCCTTCCCCTTTTGTTCTGCTTTCTAATGTTTAGCCAGAATATCCTTTCTTGCAGTTTGAATCCCTTGGTTTGGGTCCTGTCTTCTGGAGCATCAGAGTTAGTGGTCCAGGTACCAGATATTTTGGACAATAACATTTGATGCAACAGATTTTAAGAAGGAGCAACCTTTTGCATGGCTAGCAAAGCTGTCTGTTTTTATTCAACAGTGTGTTAAGATGCATAATGTGCTACTACGGGAGCACAGTCAAATATTCAGCATTCTGTGAATAGACTTAATCAGATCCATTTGCAATATTTAACTAAAACGTGCCAATCAGTTGCATTAAAGTGAGGAGTATGAATACCTTTCTTTCTCCAGAAGAAATACCTGAAAATGGAATGGTGCCATGAATTACAATATGCTTGTGCAATCATATTCGAGGGATGACAAAGTATCTGCTAATGCACAATTTTGTTATGCATTAGTTGCTCTTTGCCCACCATGCCTCTCTTACTACTTTCTTTCTTTCACATTTTGAGGCAGGGAGCTCCTGCTTTAAGGAACAGGAAACATAATTTTCTTGCCTTTATTTTATTGAATTGTCTCTAATAAGATTGCCCCTAGGATGGTGGATTTTCAAGAAGTGAATATTTTTCCTTCCTTGATGGACATAATGTTCCATTCACTATACATGTAGGGAGTGGATGTTAAAAATAAAAATTCAAACCCTCTGGCCAAAATAGTCACATTCTGTAATATAAATAACTAATATGTGTTATTTAGATACGCATGATTTCGCTCAAATTATCTTCTCAGGTTGCAAAAATTTGTCTGTAGAAATTAAAACAATTTTCACTGCATGGGTGCATATGAAGAACAGTCAGTCTTCTAACATGGTAGACTGACAGGGCAAAATTGTAATAAATTTTGGAGTTTTCATGAGGCCAGTCTCCATAGCCACATCCTTTAAAGAGAGTCTAAAAATCCAAGCAGCCCTGTGCATCCATGTCAAGAAACTAGTTCTGGCAGTTTTCATCCTTCACCAGACAGAGGTATAAAGCTGGTAGGTTTTTATATTATTGGTGTGTCTGTTAAATTTATATCTCACTTTTCTCCCAAGGTTGCACATAGCCCATTTAAGACCAAGTCACCCCAAAGTACTTTGCATTACAACAGGCATAGGGTCTAATAATGCATTGTTATGGTGGAAAGTCCATCACTGCCCAGCACCTGTAGGGACTGCAGGTGAGCTCACTGGGGACAGGAAATCTTGAGATGTTTTCATCATCTGTTAAAAGGAACAGTCCATTCAACCCTGCAAGCCTTGGTTCCACTACAACAGTCTAGGGTAGTGCAGGCAATGGAACTAGGAGACTGTGAAGCACAAATAAATGGGGATCTATACCAACTGAAAAATCCTACTTCTGCTCATGCCTAGCTGGCAGTAATGATGGTACCAAAACAACACTACAGAGTTAGAGTTAGAAAAGTGTATGGCCAAGAAATACACCCTTTATTTCTTATTTATAGTCAGTACTGTACTGTGAAAGAGGGAGGCCATATATACACACATGTGTGTATGTGTGCTTGTGCAAGCATGCTTATTGCCCAGGTCCAAGAAGACATTGACTAAAGAAATCTGCTTCCAATAACAGCTGGAACTCTCCATGGTGCCATCCTAGAAAGCCTTTCAAGGTTATTAGAGATCTAACACTGGCAGTTTGAAAGTGGTAGACCTTCCTGAGAAATGTTGCCAGTCTTATTAAAACTTGTTGCTTCTTTTATATATCTTCGCTGGATGTTTTGCCTGAACAGAAATAGTTCCATTCACCTTGGATTCACAGATACTACTATTTTTTGCTATGTTTGTATTCATCAGGAAGTATATTTTTGAATTCATAGAGCTCCTTGATACATATCACTATTTTTGAGAAAAACAAACAAACCAACCAAGTTTTGCTTTTTGTGCCTTGCTCTTGAAATGCCTCTGGTGTTGTCCACATTGCTTCTGGATAAAATTCAGTGGCAACTCTTGTCGTGCATCAGTCTACATGCACTTTCCCCCTTACTTAACCGTTTTCAAGATAACTTTTCCTGCGTTTTGTAACGGAAGTTGCTAGGCTAAAACACCCTGTCAGGATTTATAACTGCTGACATCTGGTGACTGAAGCTTATCTGTCATAAAGGAAACCTTATGAGCTACTGCTCTAACCTAGTTTATGTTATCACCAGATTGTACAGTAACAAGAAAGTTTATTGCTACTGGCAAGCATGTGTGAAAAAACAAATACAGGCAACATTCTATATTAGATTATCTTCAAATTTTGGTGACAGCCCCCCTCCATTACTTGCTCATTATTTCTGTGTACACAAAGATCTTCCAATTTTGTAACTAACAGGTTCATTTATGCAAAATCAGGGTGAAATCATTGAACCAATGATTCTTCAGCTTCACAGAGGAGAATGTTGTAATTTCCAGGCAGATATCTTGATCAGACGGCTCCTGCTCATATCTGAATGAGGGGTTTATAAGGAGACTGCTATTCTGCCCCTGTGCAATCCTTCCATATGTTTATAAGCCTAAAAACAGTAATAAATCCTGCAAAGCTGGAGCAGCATGCAAATTGTGCTGCTAACAGCCAACTTGGCTAGAGTCCTCTCCTTAAACCAGTAATTGCACACATTGGGACAGCAAACTTCCAGCCCACAGACAGTTATTTATTGATTTTATACTCCATCTTTCTCCCAGCATAGGATTCAAGGCAGCACTTGAAACATTTTTGGATCTATTATTGGAGCTCCATTCAATGGACCTCGCCCTGCACGGAAATCATATGTAGCAGGGACAAAGCTCTATTTTGTGGACTTGCCACTTTTTTTTTCCTACTCATGACAGTGATGGTTAGGGTAGGGTCATGTCTCAGGAAAGAAGGCACAGTAATCCCCTTCTCCTGCATGCTGAATCCCGCTTCTGCGCAGGAACTAGGTCAAGGGAAGGGGACTTAGTTCTAGATGCAATAATTAGGCCAACAAAGTAAAATGAAAATGCACAGAGGTGTGTGTGTGAGAAGGTTGAACTAATGCTTCCCTAAGTGTGTGTGCACATTGTGTGTGTGTGTGTGTGTGAGAGAGAGAGAGAGAGAGAGAGAGAGAGAGAGAGTCTACATCACATAATTATAGCAGTTTGATATCACTTTAACTAGAGTTGACCATTTGATACTTAGAATGCTCTGTTAAGACAGGTCTAATGCAGTAGCTCCAGAGAAGGCAGAACTCCTTAGCAGCTCACCAAATGATAAATTCCAGGATTCCATAGGATGGAGCCATGGCAGTTAACGGAGCATGAACCTCCTATAATGTAAATACCTTCAGAGTGTGAGGTAGTAGCTCCCACGTCACTGGGCTGATGAATCCACTCTGTTTTAATACAAACTTCCAGCGGTTCAGACTGCTGAACCTGTTTTGGGGATTAGGTTTCAACAAAGCCAATTCACCAACATGGTAGTCACCAGTTGCCCTTGGTCTGGGACGGTTCTGGTTCCCCCCATTGCTGCCATGCAGCTTCGCACCATTAACTCCACAGAAGATGTTGCTGGAAGGGGTCATTCCCCAGTTCTACTACACATTTACCTGAGAGTAACTCCTGGTGACCCCAGTGGGGCTTACTTCTAAGTGGACATGTATAGGAGTGCACCATTAATGTGTCAGATATTCTTGTCAATGCAGGTGGTGGTGGTGTTTTTACAGTGATGAGAATGGTCATTAGTCTCACAAAGGCAGAGGAAGGTATTAGAACCCAATGGACTATGGAGAAGACTTTGACTGGAGGAGGTAGGATGGAAAATCAGGTTTGAATCCTATTCTTAGTCCCAACTAAAGCAAATCCATTGAACAACTGAAGTGTGAACTTCTGAAGTTACCATTGATTCAGTGGGCCTACTCCAGTTGGGACTAAAAAATAGGAATTAGGCCTCTGTGTTTCAGCTTCAGGAAATTAAGAGTAGCCAGTGACAACAAGACGTTCCATGTCAGTGGAATGGTGAATTTGCTGTGCATTTTGTTCTCACCTTTAAAGGAGAATATTCCATGTCATTGTACCTATTTTGGGGATTGGGTTAAACACATTGGATAGCTTCTTTAAAGCCTGGAATAAACTCCAGAGCAGTTTCACTGCACCCCCAACAAGGAAACCACCAGCTGTCACTGACAGTGGCTACATCCAGAGCGCCTCGAGCAGTAATTTGTTGATTGTTGCAGTGATAGAGTAGCATACCATTAAAAAAAAGATGTCAGTGTCAATACCACACTGTGCAATACCTACGTGTTTATTTCTCTTCTTTCTATGAGGTTGTAAAGCATCTATTTGTGATCTGGGAGACCAGATGCTAATCAGAGCAGCCTGTACAGGGCTAGATCAGGTCAGTCAACTCTAGCCCTTCAGGTGATTCATCCTCTACCATTCCTACCAGCTTTAGCCAGCACAGGCAATGGTGAGTGCTTGACAGCAGCTTCATCCAAAAACATCTGGACAGCCACAGTCGTCCACCCTGAGCTAGATGAATAAATGGTCTGCTTCAGTATAAAGCAGCTTCATAGGTTCAATATTTTCATGGTGGGTGACAGAGTCTGGGAGTGTGGCTAGCAGAGTATCCCTAGTAACAGAGGGTGATGTAATCAGATTGGGTCTCTGGCTGAGAAGAATCCAGCCCTAGTCAGAGAGAGGGCCAGTAGGGGAGACAGCCGATAGCATATATACTGGTAGTGTGAGTTAGAATCTTTTGTAGTCCTTCAGTGAGTTTCATAGAAAGAATGTCAGAGCATCCAGTAAACCAAAAGAGGGTTTTCTGGGAGAGAGTTAGCTTCTCAGAGGCCTAGTGTGGGGCAGAGAAGTAACCAAGCCACCTCTGAAAGGGTCAGAGAGTGGAACCCTGAGTAGGGAAATAAGACCTTTGTGCTGGGAGAGCCATAGAGGTGTGTGAGTGAAAGATCTGCTGAGGTTGTTTGGGGAAAATAGTTAAATATCTGTGAAAAAGTATCATTTTGTTTAAATTTTTCTGACCCATCAATACCTTTTCTCTTGCTGGTTCTTTTAATAAAGATTTCATTCTATTTTTCTATAAGTACAGCCTTCATAGAGTGTTTTCTTCAGTTTTATTTTAATAATATGCTACCACAGGTTATCCATTCCCTTTTGGAGTAACCATTAAAAAAGGTTTGCCTTTTATCCACAAAGTTTATGGGTTTTAGGGAAAGCAGGGGTGTGATTAAGTTTGGGGAGGGAGCCAGGGTGTAATAATAAGATTAAAAAGGGGCGCTGCTACTTCAGTAACGGAAAAGAAAGCAGGCCTGGTTTGTCTGTGCCCTAGGCTAGTCAAAACAAGTTTTGCCAAGCAAATCTTCCTTTATCTTCCCTCTCCCCACAACATATACATCCACCCTCCATGAGAGTAGCGAAGGAAGAACCAGAAGATTTCTGTTGAGGAAGTGAAACGATTATCCATTACTGAAAAATCCCTGTTTTTATTCATTTAGAAAGCAAATACAGCAATGAATAGAGGAGGAAGAGAGAGATGCAAAACAGATGACCAATCATTTCAAAAGTGAGAAAGAAAGAGAGAAAGAGACTCCCCAGGTCAGTCCATCAGTCTTGTTTGAGCACTGAATCTGTCCAACTTTCTTTAGATTAAAAAAGGGAAAGTCATACTGATTTTCTGAGAAATAAAATGAAAGTCTTTTTCCCAAAAGTTCCTCAATTGACAGGACAAAGTGTTTTTTTTAAAATATCTGTTTTGCCTTTTGTCTTCTGCTCTTTGTCTTCTGCTCTTGATTATCTCCCATGGAGAAAGCTGTACATCTTCAAGCCATAGTTTCTTTCCTTAGCGTCCTTCTCTGATGACAAGTAAGGATACTTGTGAAAGATGACCTCCCTTTAGTTCTTGATCTTTTCTTTAATTTCTTCTGGTGTTTGAGTGAAATTCCAAGTTCCTCCATTATGGCATTGAAAGAAAGACACTGTTAAAAGACAGGAGTGGGGGAGGGTGCAGTTTAAGGTACAACATTTAAAACTGATTTCCACCCTGTGATTTATGCAATTTACACTCAGCTTCTAAATATTTGTATAGGGAAGTTTGACTGGTTACAGTGACTGGTTTGGAATCTTCTCACTTTCCTTGCGATATTATGCAGAACAGAATGGAGGACCTGACATAATGGGTTCTGATGGCATTATCCTTTCTGATTAACAGTAAAATTTTTAGCATTGATGGGGTTCTATATTTAAGTCGTATCACTGATACAGTGCTATGAATTCAATTAAGAACTGAGTTGGGCATTATACGGAACTGATCTCTACAGATGTGTGAAATTGTGTTGGACAATAATGGCCAACCACAGATGACATCAATCTGTCTTCAGGTATGAGCATGTGAGAAGCAGAGAACTGCTATTAAAATAAATGTTTCTTAAATATATTAATCAAACTGTCAGGTTTTGCAGACTCAGAAGATTAGCAGGTAATAGGGTGTCTGCCTTTCTGCCTGTAGGTGGGCTCCTCCAGTAGGCAGAGGGAACATGAATGCAACAGAAGTGATTTTCAGTGAGTCTTCCTTCCTTCTGTAGCCTCTAGTACCACTGCAGGTCAAGCACCTCTCTGGAACAGACTTTCAGGAGGATAGTTGGCTGGATGATACCAGTGGAATCATTCAATCAGCACAATCCCATACTTCCTAATTCTTAATTTAGTACAATATGACTAGCTTTTTCTCCAAGTCATATCACTTGAAATCTAATGCCCTTCAGCATCTTTTGTCTATACTAACCAGTATTGAGCCAAAATATTCTGTGGTACTTTCGAGCAAAATGGTGGTACTGGTGGGTTCGTACAACAAAATGCTACCTGAAAAAACTGAACTGTGTTTTCAGCTTCCTGCTGCTTTTATGACTGTTGATGAACTCTGAAGTTAGAGGAAGAAGGGAGTCATGTCACAGCACTGGTAGAAAGGAAACTATCCCCATGTTGGCTGAGGAACCAGATGAATCTCAAAATTCAGGGATTCCTGGGGACTCCATTTTGTCTACATTTTGAAGCAAATTGATCACATCTGCATTTTCTGGACTAATGGGTAGATAAGAACACAAGTATCCTTTGGATTTTGCACTTTACCAAATTTTACAATGCAGTTTTCAGCTTTAAAAATATAGGAAGATATATAAGCACTCATACTACAGGACAGGAGATGCTTAGAAATGCATAGCCCAGGAATATATAATTTAGAAAATGTGTAAAATTTTTTGAAAACATAGCCAAACATTTGAGTTTAAATCATATTTTGGCATGGACTAAATATATCACAGATTAATACAGAAGGAGGCTGGAAAGGATTTATGGATGAGCAGGTATACAATGGACAAGAGCCAGAAATACTCTGATCATCCATCCCTGTCTTCCAGTGCTGTGTTTCAATGGACATGGAAGAGATAAGAGCATCCTCATTGTTTAGGAAAATGGAGGGATGTGCTGTCTTCCCCTGCTACCTGAGTTAGGGTGAACTTTCTTTTAGCTCCTCCATAAAAGGAGAGCAGAACAGCAATCAAACTAGAAAAGAACTTCAGTTAAGCACTAGTGTTTAGAGCAAGCTTATAGCTCAGTCCTGGAACACAGGCAAGGACTCATTCAACTCAGATTTCAATGTGAACCCATCTAATTTGCACTTCACAAACCAATATGTAAATTGGAATGGAGCTATCCATTACTTCTCTGAGTTTTGTGATGCAGCTGTCCAATTTTTAAAAAGAAAAGTGAACAAAAGTACTCAAAAGTGCAATGTGTGCAAAAGTATGTCTCTTGACATGATTGAATGATATGAGGAAAAGTTGTTTGCAAAAAAAAAGTATATTAGGCAAAATTGTATACGTATTAAACAATGCATATACTAGAACAATGTTCATCCAGTTGTGTATGATTTTTTATATAACTTTAAAAAGAAAAAACACAGACACGGATGAAGCAATAATTGGGGGGGGGGGAGAGAATCACAGAGACCAAAACTGACAAATTCATCCACCCCTGCATCCAAATCTAAACTTGGATGTTGGTTAGTTTATTCCTATTGACATTTATATTTATATATATATACACATATATATGTGTATATATGTATATATATATAAATCTTAAATCCAAATAGCATATACTTATCTACATTGCATATTAGACTGCTTGTCTGCTTGCTATTTCGTCATTGCTTGATTATCATCTAGTCCTTATTGCTCTTATATCATGCACTTCTTGGACCATGAAATTCCGTCTTCATCCTAGAATACCTCACATTAATACTTTTCCCCCCAGCATGACCAAGATAAAATGAAATAGGAAAAGGCTTTTACAAAGTTTTTTTTTTCTCATTTAAGTCTGTGTCATGCAACTGAAGATTAGGAAGCAAGACAGATATTCAGTTGCTTTTTTAGAAAGATTGTGCAGACTTGATCAGCAGATAGACTTTAAGGAAGACCATTTAAAGAGCTACTTTAAAGAGATTATATGTCCAGGTCAGACAGTCCAACCTAATGGTAATAAACACCCATGGAAATCCATATTGTATAGTTAAGTCCCAATATTTCTTGAAGTCATGCACATTTTTCCTGCAAGACAAAAATTACCAATCTGTTATAATAAAGGGGCCATCTTTCAAAAAAAGAAACTGAAAGGGATACAAAACCCATAATTTTTTCTGGACCTATTTTAGTATATGACAAAACAGGGATTTTGTCCTCCCCATTCCATATGGTGCACTGAAAATGAATTTTGTAGTTCCCTTGTGTTTAAAAAACAACAACAAATTGCAGTATGGTGTGTCTATGTGAATTGCTATAGAAGAAGCTGCACACTGCTTTGAATTACAGCCTATGGCAGGCATTCCGCATACAAGAGCAGACACTCTTATTTGCTTGCAGGGAAGTGCTGTAGCTTAGTGGTACAACACATGTTTTGCATGCAAACAGTCCAAGGTTCAATCCCCAGCTTATCCAGTTAAGCCTAACAAAGATTCTGCATGAAATCCTTCACTGGGTTCTGAATTGGCTAGGGGAAGGGAAAAGAGGAAAATAAGTGCAAAAAAAATGTGTAAAACAGTAAATTTCTTATGCGGAATGGACAAGGGAAGGTACTATTTGCTGGGGTGGCTGAAGGGTCAGCTATCAGAATTTTTTTAAAAAAAATAACAACACTCTTTTAAACTCGCTGGAGTGACAGAAGGCTCTTTGTAAAGTCTTTCAATACACAGTGGCCATATGAACACAGAGCACTTTGTAGTCATGTGGGCAATGCAGGAAGTAATGCTGGACTGACAAAACCATGTTGCCACAAGCAAAAACAGGACTTTAAAAGGGTGGCAACTACCATCCTGAACATACCTAATCTTGTCTGATTTCAGGACCCAAGCAGGATTAGGCCTCGTTAGTAATAATACTGGGGATCTCCAGGTAAGACTAGAAAAGAATTCTGCCGGAAACCTTGTGGGGTGGCTGCCAGTCACAGTTGACAATACTGGGCTAGACAGACCAATAATAGGGATGTAATTATTCATGAAGTTTCTTCTTGAAAGAAGCAATGAATAATTTTTGCAATGTTCTTCTTGCTGTGAGAAAGTCTTCAGAAACTATATAGTTTTTGAAGCCTCCTCACTATTCAGGACTAATTCTGTACAAAATTAACAAAGCAAATAGGTTTTTCTGTGCAGGCAATGATATTTCCATGGAGAACTATTATCCCCTGTGCAGAAAAAGCTGTTTTCTATGAAAATCACCAAAATGCGGAATTTGCACAGAATGACTCTCATTTTCTGTATACAAAACAGCTTTTTTTCTGCAAAATAACCAAGTGAAAGCTTTGCGCAGAATTAGTCCCAAACTTTAGCCCAGGATTCTTCTCATCAAGGTTTCTCAAAACTTTAAAAATGTGTTATTTCAGAATTCTGAAATGACAAGAATTTAAAGAGTTCAGCAGTTCAAAATCTAAACAGAGTTACAGTCGTAAACTAAAAATCAACCTACTCATATATTTTTTATGTTAGTTGGAAAAAGAACTTATTCATAGAAAAAGCAGATAATCAATGTTTAAAAATAACTTAAATGAGAATAGAAGAAAGATTTTAAAAAATAGTAATAAACACAACAAAAGGGAAGTTGGAAGTAGAAATTTAACATTAAGATAACTTATAAAGGATATAAGAAAGGTTCAGAAAAGAATCAGAAGAGCTGGTAAAAACAAAAATAAGGGAAATGTAGATGAATCAATTCCACCCAAAGGGGAAGGAGACAGGGTCAATATATGTAAGGAGAAATTAGGTTGTTACCAGTTTGATAAAGACTGAATTTCCATTTATAAGGCAAAGAATCAACAGATAGTAATCTAAAGGGGTTTTTTTTATTATACAAGTTATTGATATATGTACATATGTATGTATGAATGCATATATACATTTCTGTATGTGTGTGAGTGTGTATTCTTCTTTGTTTGCTTTGGATATTATAATTAAAATAATTAAAAAACTTGAAAAATGTAGGCTTATTAGTTTTTGAACATTTTCAAATATTTTTTCTATCTGTAACCAAAAGTCTGACTTCTTGTGTCCTTTGATCCTGTTAACACGGAGCTCTTTCCACAGGCTTTCAATGCAGCATTATTTCCTGCCTTATCCACATGTCTGCACAATGTACTCAGTAGTGCTTGGCTGAAGTAATGGACTGAAAGACTCTGTGTGAAGAGCCTCATGCCACTGACATCAAGAGTTGCACAAAGTTTGAATGTTCTTTAGTTTCTAAAGTAAAAAACCAAAGAAGTCTTCTCAACCATTTCATACACTTAGGGTAAAAGGAATCTCTTCTCACCCACTTTGCACTCAGAAATGTTGCTGAAAGTTCTTCCTCTCCTTGCCAAAGGACTACACATGCTAATGTTTAAGGTGATAGGAAAGTAGATATCTCAAAATTACTTTCTTGTTTTTGAGGAAATGATGAATGAAAAAATCTACTGTCTTGAAGAATAAAGATCAAGAAAGGCTGTCCATTGCAGAAATTATATTCTTGGCATATGAGGAAAGTATGAAAATTGAGGTGTATCTGAAATGTTCCTTGCCAGAATTTTAAAGAAAATGGAGATGGCAAGATAAAAAGATATACTGAAAGAAAGAAAAAATGAAAGACACTATAGCCACTGAGCAGTGTTAATGTTTGTGCATAGCAAAAAATATCGTAACAGCTGAGATCCAAAGTTCATGAACTGCATGTGAAAACAGACTGCTGTCAATGTATTGGAAAATGTTTCAGTCAGATACTTTTTGTATTATCCCTAAAATAATAATAATAATAATAATAATAATAATAATAATAGTAATAATAATAATAGTAATGATGATGATGATGATGCCCTGCATGCTAGCATGTGGGGAGATGTTCTCCAAAAATGTAACCTGTCCAAGGTTTGGGTCTAGTACATAAGTAAAGAACAAATTTACAAATTTTCCTTGAAAATACATGCAGAATGCAAATATATATAAGGAAGAGTCAAACTTATGGAGTATGGTGCTACACTGGGGAAGGCATTGTTGGGAGCCAGGAGTCTGCATTGGACCCTCCAGGGTCCCACCCCTGCCACAGCCCCAATTTCCTTTGGGGGCATGTGGACATTTCTTTTAATAGCAGGAAGTATTGTAAAAGGCCTTTTTAGTACAGGTTTTTTTTTTTTTTGTCTCCTTGAGGGAATCCTTGGGATGCATGTGGTCTATGAGCCATACTTTGCCTCTCCCCATGCTAGACTGATTATACATGGCCCTGAATTCTCTTAGTGCCAAGTAGAATAAACACACTGAATCTGTGGGATTATCTGTTGATGCACCATTCAACCATTCATTCAATAGGTCCACTCTAGATGGGACTAACCAGCAGGATTCATACTACACACTGTAGCCATTTCTGCCCTACACTGTTATAGTGCTATTATTACTATTACTATTATTATTACTATTACTATTATTACACTTTCAACATCCTGTGCTGAGCCTTTGCCCCCCCCCCCAAACTGCAAACCCAAGGATTCCACAGGATGTTGAAAGTGGAGTAATAAAAACTATAACAATCTACTGTGGAAATGGCCATGCACACAGTACTGAGCTGAGGATGTGCTCCCCCATCCAGTAGGGATAATTGCATGGAAAGATGCTCCCATGCATCTTGTGCTCCCAGCTGCTTCAGGGTATGTGTGCATGCTTTAAACTGAATTTAGAAGACATCCCATGGTCCATCAAATATTCCCATAAATAATATCCATCTTTGCAAAGACACACTAAATGACCAGTAATTCATGTAATTTAAAAATGGAGAATGTTATATGACTCATGATGCTGCTAGACTAACTTAGAAATAGAATTAATTCCTGATTTACGGTATATCATTTAATTATTTCCTGACACAGAAATAAACAGTGCAGTTTATTTGGGAACTTTATCTGCTGCATTGCAATGAGACAAATATGACCTTTTCGAAATCTTGACTTCATAGATGTAGCACTGTTAGCCAGAAACACTACTGCCTGCACCCACCGGGTATTTCTGAGATGTTAACAGGCTCCCAAAGGCTTATGCTTTGAGAAGAAAGAACTACATCGACTTTTCACTGAGGATAAAAACTAATACCTACAAACCTTGCTTTCAGGTGTTTGGTGCTCTGAAGGAAATGCATGGTTTTAATTAGTTCTGTTTGGATAGGGAATGAGAATGAAAGCAAATGATTCTTGCCTGAAAACACTGAATCATACAAAATAAATAATTTTTTTTAAAAAAAATGCCAAGATGTTATTGAGCTCATTCCAAGTATAGGAAGATGCAGCAAAGCATGTAACCACCAGCGATTCAGATCTTGCAATGCAGATTAGAATGGGGACCCCCCTCCAGCACCATGGATAGGATCTATGTTGCCCTCCATGTTGCAAAACAAATTTGCTGCTGGCAGGCAGTGTATTCTTAAGTGGGAATTCCATCCAATCGGCCTGAGCTGTGCCAATCTTGAGGTCTCTTTCACATTGCACACTACACTTTGATACCTTTTTAACTGCCATGACTTTATTCCATGGAATCCTGCTGTCTGTAGTTTTGTGAGTATTTTGAATTCTCTGCCAAACAGCTGTAGTGCCTCACCAAACTACAAATCCCAGGATTAAGCAGGTTGTAGCCATGACAGTTAAAGTGGTATCAACGTGCTCTAATCAAGTACTGTGGAGAGACATAGGAAGGGACTTCATAATGCTTCCATATGTATATTTCCCCTGCTGGATTGAAATGACTCTTTTTCAAGGGAAACACAAGTATCTTGTATTCTTAGAAGCCAACACATTTATTAATTGCAACATACCACTATACTGTGATTGGGCACTTACATAAATTCTCAGGACAGCTGGACATCATTCAACTACTTTAGTTTTTCCTGCCAATGTATTATGCTCAAAGAGGTATTTTGGACACTGATGGGTATGCCCAGTGGGATTTTTGATCCCCATTCTGCTCTGAACATGAGGTCTTGATGCCATGTCACAACCTGCTTTTGAAAGCCCTTTCAATTTCAAAAGCACTTTGCCCTTTGAAATATGGGACTACTATTAAAAACCCCAATCCAGACTTTACTTGGGCACATGGAAGAAATTAGCTGGGTAGGGCTTTTGATCCCAGTCAAAACTCTGTAGTCCGCTGGAGCCCAGTGTCTTTCCCAACCTCTAATGTATACTGTTCAAACAGGTTAGCTATTCACTGAACACACCTTTTCTCTACTGTAACTATACAGTATGAATTGAGGGTTGTGTTCGAATCCCTCGTTCCTCCCGAATTAGTTTGCCACAGTCTAACTCCGTAGATAAGGTAGTTCCAGAAGTGGAGTTGGATGGATGAGTTTGCTTGCACTGCAGTCCATAAAAGAAACAAAAGGCCTTGTCGCATGCAAAAAAAGAAAAGATGGAAGACAAAAATAAGGATAAAAATGATTAACCAATGTAACAAAAAAAGTTTAGGATGAAAATGATATCTAAACCATAGGACATACTTATGGAGAACATCAACTGTTAAAAGTTATGTAATAATAAGAGGAACTTTGAAGAAAATGCATATTTATATATTTTATTAGCAATAAAATCTTAATGTTTTTAAGAACCTAGCAATTCATACAAAGCTTCCACTATTCATATTCTTGCAATTAGTTTATTCAAATGGTGGTATAAAATGAGAATTCGTAACCATACTTGGACTTTCTCATAATAATTTCACAGAAAGATTCTTTTGACGATACCACATCTCTTCAATAAAGCTCACTCTAACAAGACTCAGTCAAATTACCATGGATGTACATACTATTTTTCTCAGCTGAATTCTTCCCAGATTCAGGGGTTTTGAATTAGTGATATTACTTCAAAAAAGTAACATCAATTGATCACTGATCTTCTTATTTTTTGATTCCTGGATTTTGTTCAAGCTGATACGCATGTGATTTATTGAGTTTCCATGTCAAGACCTGACCCTGGCCACCATTTCTAGTTATCAAGACATGGATTAAAGCATAGTGCAAAATGGAAACTTGAGAAAATAAACTCATGTACATTGATTAAATTAAGATACTTTGATTTAATGTTGTCTTGATTTAAAGCCATTAGAAGGCAGAGAAAACTCCTGATGCAATTGCATTATTGCAAGAAGACTTCTCTTTTTCACCCAGTGATGGGTGCATTGTTATATGCACAATGTGCATATAAACTTTTGTATATTGGTTCCACACTATGGAAAACAAAGAAGATGCTGATTCCAAAATTACTGATATACTTGTGTATAAGTTGACCTCATGTATAAGTCAAGGGCAGGTTTTGAATTCCTGAGTCTGCATGTTGAGTGGTGGCTGGAGGGATTCTGGGAGTTGCAGTCTCAAAAGTAATTTGCTCAAGCTGTGATTTTATAGTTGTATTTGTTGTTTTTATGAGTCCTTAAGCCAAATCTGACTTATGGCAACCCTCTCCTACAATCTTCTGGGCAAGATTTATTCAGAGAAGGTTCTCTGTTGTGTTCTTCTAAAGCAGATGGAATGTGACTTGCCCAAGGTCACCCAGATGGTTTCTATAGCCAAAAAGGGATTTGAACTCTGCTGTCCAGGAGTCCTAGTCCAAACTAGTCAAACTATTACACAAGACAGCCTTTCAATATCAGGCAACCTTTTTGTCTTTCTGGTCCAGATGGTTGGTAGGTCAGGGGCTATGCCCACGCAAGCACTTTTGAAAATGAACATGTGTGTAAGTAAACACAGCCACCATCTTCTCTTCACCCTGTGCTCACATACACAGCCAAGTACTCACACTTTTTTCCTTCCTATTTCACCATGCAGGCCTTAGGATGTTTAAAATTCAGCTATGTGCATGCTGAAATCCCTTTATGTCCCCACCAGTAGCACCACCCAGCTGGGTACAGGAAGGCATTTGATTTAAATGGGGGAAACACATACAGGGATGGCTCTTCTTGTCTACCTTCTCCCCTATTTCAATTGCACACCAAGAGACTGACAAGCAGCTCTTTTGTAAGGTATTAGCACGAATGTGGCAAGGAAGATGGCATGTAAGGAAAGTCTTTTCCTGCCAAATTACCCTTCTGCCAGCTTGCCAAATATGTATTTGAAGGACAGAGGGAATACAACTCTATAAAGGAGACAGTTAGGGAAGACATTTATCCATACATGCTATCTTCTCTGACACAAACATTTGCTGAAAAGTCAACTGAACAGAACCCTGGGTACTTCTTTCTCTTGTTAACAAGCACATGCAAGATGGAACTATAAACCTGCCATAGTACAGGAGCTGGTCATAGCCTATTAAAAGAAAAGGAGCTTGCCTCACGCTATTCTAAATTTGATTTTCCCATGGGAGTTTCATACTGATCCTAGTAACAGCTGGTGGTTTCCATATCAGTGGGTCTCTCAATCTGCTCTAGGCTATCTGTTCAAGGAGTTGAGCCTATTTAGGGAATGTGGTTCAGCTCTTTGGTTAGCTCCTTTAAAATGTGAAGTAAAACTTGGAGGTGATTCACTGCTCCACTGAAGTGGAAGCCCCATGTGGCCACTGAATGATACTCCAGAGCTCTGCAGCTAGGCAACCCAGGTTGCAGCATGATACGCTCCTGCACACAGGAAGCTTAATCATGGCATTCTCCCATTGCATCAGGCAGCTAATCAGAAAAATGCTGAGTTGGACTCACAATGAGTACCATATTACTTAGGAGGACAGCATATAAACTTAATCTTGCTGTCAGTTACCAGCACACAGGACTCACCTTAGAATTATGAAGAATGACCTATATCAAACAGCTGATTTTAGTTGTCATGAAAGAACAGCAAACTGTTAGTTACTTGGCTATTGAATATTTACTCCCAGGAAGAGGCTTTTGTAAAATTTTCTGCCTATAGCTCACCCAGCCTTGAGTACCGCTTAAACCATGCCCCCCCCCCAACTTGGGGGACACTTCATTTCCTGTTTCGTATCTGACAACAAAATATCTTAGGAAGCCTCCAGAACTCGACCACATGACATTTTAGAAATGCCCCCCTCTCAATTCTCAGAATTCCCCAGATACCAGAGCTTGGCAAAGTCCCTTTTTGGACTATAATTCCCAGAAACCCTCAGGGAAGCCCAGTCTGGGCCATGCTTGGAGCTGTAGTCCAAAAAAGCAACTCTCCACATTCTGCTCTTCACAAGACGGCTCTTCTGGCAGCTCTTAAACATAAGCCATTTCCGCCCTACACTGTTATAGTGCTATTATTCCACTTTGAACACCCTGTGGAATTCTGGGGTTTGTAGTTTACTGAGGCCAAAGAGCTCTCGGGCTGAGAATTCTAAAGGCCCCTCCCTGAACTGCAAACCCCAGGATTCCATAGAATGTTGAAAATGGAATAATAGCACTATAACAGTATAGTGAAGATATGGCCTTAATAAGTGACATGAAGAAAAAGAGATTGTTTATATACATTTCCCAGATTCCATATCCCATGCAAATTTACCCCACATAGACTAATCAAAGTTTGGCCTACCTGTTCAATATCACTGTTTTTCCTTGATTTGTAAATGAATTCTCCAATAGCCACAAAGACAGAGAGAACAAGTCCTGCTGCAAGCACAATGAAAATGCCCCCAATGTTCTCCACGCCCAGGGCGCTGGCCTCTTTACTGTCTTCCTCAGGACACCCATTGCCTCGCCACCACTTCTCCTTCATCATGTGCAGCTTGCCTTCCTCTTGTAACTGGAGGATGGCAATCGTAATTTTATCTCTGTAAGGAGAGCCTGAGGAAAAGGGAAAAGAAAAAAGAGGGGGGAAAAAATGGAAAAAGAGTTGTTAGACCAGGATTTTTTAGTCTAGGCTAGCACATTTTATTCTGGCAAGCTTTCACAAGAGTTGAATATTTTTAAAAAAGAAAGAGATTTTTATGTGGTGTCTTACAGCCTTTAATTGTTCCTTTCTTAAAATGTTTTGTAAAATTATTTTAATTTTATGTTTTAAACCAGTTTTAATTTTATCAACAGTTTAGCAGCCAGAATCCTGTGCGGTCTTTACATATATGTAAGCACAGTAGTTATAGTGCTATGCAATGAATTTTGGCTTGACCTCCCTCAGTCCCCACTTACTTGCAATCAATGGGGGTCTGTTCCTCTGTCAATCAGAAAACAGCTGGCTGCCACTTCAACCTCCTCCCACAAGTGATCCCCATCGCAACAGGCAGAGACACAGGGCCTTTCCATACTACACTGTTATAGTGCTATTATTCCTCTTTCTACATCCTATGGAATCCTGGGGTTTGCAGTTTAGGGAGGGGCATTTAGAATTCTCAGCCAGAGAGCTCTTTGGCCTCAGTAAACTACAAACCCCAGAATTCCACAAGATGTTGAAAGTGGAATAATAGCGCCATAACAGTGTAGTGCGGAAGGGCCCACAGTCCCTGTCGCAATCTTCCCTTGTACCTGAGATGCAAGAGTGAGGCAGGAACAACAGTCAGCTGCTTCCTGAGCAACACTCTGATCAACTGCAGTGGCCGTTTCCTGGTAAGTGGGACTGGGGGACTTTCACAGTCTCTATGAAGCCCCTAAACTAGAGGCTTTATAGGGAACATCAATACATAACATTCATGAGGGCATATCTCCAGGTTTTGCATTTGTATCTGCCACACAGGACTCTGGCCATAATGTTTTAGCCATATTATATTTGTTCCAGTATGTAAGCCTCCTTACATCTTTTGAGGAAAAGAAGCAATATAAAGGTGATAATGTTGATGATGATGAGAGGCTGTCTTTCTCTCTTGACCTACTCGCACCCAAGACTTGATTCTCTAATGCTAGCGCAAGAAATGTGTGGCTTTCCAAATGCGGTTGGAATTCACCTCTCAGTATTCCTTGCCATAGGCTATGCTGGCTAATGAGTTGCAGTCAAGCCATATCTTGAAGGCCTCAGGTTTCTTGTCTAACACTGGCCACTTAGGAGAACCCAGCAGTAAGAGAGAATTTCCTCATTACAGATTCACAGACATACTTTGACATACATTTCAACTCAGAGAATATAGAACTTCACAGTATTCTTGTAATATACTAGTTGAATTAGAATTTCCTCAGCTCTAAAGAAAAATAGCCATATTGCACGGTTCACAGTTCATGGTTGGATGCAGCATCTATGTCTTTAGTTTTTATAGTTAAAAAAACAAAAAAACAAATAAAGCCCAAGTACTTTCCTGAGCTATAATAATGTATTACTGTCATATCCTCTGAGACTGCCTTTCTGTGCCAAGAAATAAAGACACAAAATATAATGATTCATTCTTAGAAAGGTTTTAGAAGTGACAGTGACATGTCTCTGCACAAAGAGAGAAAATAAAGATTTTATTATAACACATAATAGCATAAAAATATACTTCATTGAGCATATGATTCATGAAAAAGGGAGGCATGGTATGTGTGGTAACACGGGGAGGGAGGCTCTAGGTATCAGAGCAGGAACACAGGAGGGATAGTAGAAAGTGCTTTTAAAAAAAAAAAGGAGGAGGGTGAAACCACAGACAAATGACAACATTACTAGTCCTGCAGGACTAGCCATAATCAGAATGAAGACTAGTGCCTCTCTGGCTCATGGAAAGTAGTGACTGCAAAGATTTGCGAATGACTGTTCTCAGGAATGTCCCAAAAGATATCTCCTCATACAATGCAAACAGAGGTATCTAGTTGTTGAAGCTAAGACCTGTCAGATCCTTGAAATGAACTTTTATACTACCCACTTCCTCCTCCACTGAAAATTAAATAGAACAGATAGGTAAGAATTTATTTCACATCCATCTTTTTCTATTGTGCAAGCCAAAGCCATAGTTAAGTACTTATGAGTTTCTTTATGAACACTTCATGATAGCTCTGTTTGCATAGATTACACACAACACACACAGAGTCCTCAGTAGCAGACCGCACAGGCAGACTACAGTATATGAAGAAAGGGACTTTCCACCCAGCATAAAATGCCACAAATGAATTTGCCTTACAGAATTAGTGGCATAGGAAAAATATTGAGTATTAATGGAGTCAGTTAAAAATAAAACATCCAAACCCCCATCACTAGATGTTTTAGTCACGAGGTCCACAGTCAGATTTAATCTCAAAATGGAGAATGCAGACTTGATGCATCAGTGTTAAGCATGTGCTTATTAGATTACAGCCAGCCATATCTACCAGTTTGGAGAGGTAGTCTCCATCTCTGAAAATACAAGATTGGTTGCAGCTCAAATCCCTCCCTTTCGGCTAGAACAAGCCTTCTGTTTTCATAAGTGGGGAATCATGATTTCCTCTCCATCCCAGCAGGGCATTTGCTAGGTATCTGATAGCCATACAGCCACCAGTGGCTCATCAAGTCTATAACCTCTTCATTTCAGAAATGAGTTTAATACCAAGTCTTATGTCTGAAATATTTGATTAATTTTCTGGACTTTCATGCTCCTTTCTCTCTTTGTATTTTTAATCACCTAGCCCAGCAAAAGTTATGGGAATTCAAAAGCTTGCACAATAATGTTAAATTGTAGATGGTCCTCATCAAAGTATTTCCCACCTGCGAATTTCAGATTTTATTTTTTTCTTATGGACCAGGGGCAGGAATTGTGTAGCCCTTCATGTTTTGGCAGACCGCAGCCCCAGCTTTTCTCAAATTGGCTATGGACTGTTAGGAGCTGCAGTCCAACAACATTGAGTTTGTTTTTTACCAACTTAGCTACCTTGGTTTTTGCCTTTGTTTTAGTTACACATAAACAGTTGCATTGGTTAGCATGGAAAGTTTCTTTTTATACAGAAGGGAAGTTATTTTAAATCCAGAGTGGTAGTCCTCTTACTGTAAATATAAGAAAGAATGAACTATAGGGCACCTTCAAGATTAAGCAGGCATATTTTCGGCACAAGAATTCATGGGATATAAGAAGGGTAAAGAATCTGTAGGTCTGGAGATGTTGCTGTTTTCCTTAGTCCTGACCAGCATAACCAATAGTCAGGGCTGATGAAAGACTATTTTCCCAGACTGGACTAGAGGCCACTTCACTAGATGTGTAACTACTGGTGAAGTCGGTAATTGTTCAAGAATATTCCTGCCAGAATAAAATATGTTAACACATAAGATGCCATAAACTTTTCTCTGTGAGTAGCATTCAACTTATTCTCTGAAGTATTCTACCTTACCTGTTTGCTTTAATTGTGACAATGTATTGGTGTCATCATAAACACACATATATATTTCCAACTCTTTCTTTAAAAGTCTATTAATCATACAAGAATCCTCTAACCACTTCACCCCCAGCTGTATTTCTGATGCATGCACTCTCTCTCTAAGAAACTACCATCTGTTCTAGTTTACTCCATTGTTCCTGGTGTGAAGCACAGAATCTTTATCACTGTTTTGAAATCTTTACAATGAATCACTCATGACCTCAGAATATCTGCATTTTTGTATTTTTTTTCCTCAAGATTTGGGGAATGTTCTCTTGTAAGAAATTAAATCCCCTCAAGAGCACTGCTGAATTAAACAAAACTTTACACATGAAGGGCTCACGTAAACTTGAGCTTTTGATTCTAAAAATACTAATTTTAAATATTTATGCAATATTCTTTCAGAGCTTGGGAAGTACTTATTTGAACAGCAACATCCACAATTCCCCAGATGTAGTCTCAGTGTAACTTTTCCTGGCTTTATCCTCCTTTTGTTTTCTGAAGGATGACAAGCTGAGTATTGTTTACGTCTGTTTAAAGTTCTGAATGTCTTTGTATCTCTTAAGAATACTAGGGCTAAAATTCAACAGGTCAGTAGGTACAGTTCCAGTATCTACTTGGGAATAATACTACCTTCACTCAAAGAGTACCCAGGGGGTTGCAGTTCTGTTAATTCAGACACTAAAAAGAACACTCCCTTTTAGCTTGGTGGGGCTTACATCTGAGCACACTTGCATGGGATTTTGCATAGTAAGATGGCAGTCTTTAAGTGTGGAGGGCATGGAGTAGAGAATGCTCTTCCAGCTTCAACAGAACTTACCCTTTCCCTGCCAGTTAAGTGTGCTGTTGTTGTATTGTGTGGAATCCAACACAGCCTGGTGACCTGTTCAAAATGGGGACCCGGTTGCATATTTTCTAGAAACATCTCATCATTTTCCAGCTTCATGCTTTTCCTGAGAATAATTTACATGACACCCAGTGTGGTACAGTTGCTAAAGTCTGTGACTGGAACTTTGCCCTGAACCTGAGATTCTCCCCTTTTTCCTTTCTTTCAATCCATTTCCCCACTTTGTCTGAACCGTCAGCTGCAGCGAATTGGCAATTGGCAGCAGCACCTATCTGCCTCATTGGCTGGTCAAAACAGCAGGGCTATACACAGAATAGATTCTAAGCAGAATTCATTGATGAACCTCCAGAAACACAGGACAATGAAGGATAAATCTCTAAACTTACTGTGAAGCTTGGAGACAAATGAAGAGTGAAAAGAAGCCATATGGTATTTATCAGGTTCACAACCAGCGTGTCACAGCTCAGATGGGCAGTGAATCAGGAAAGTCCCCTACCTCAAGTACTGAAACATGTATCCAGATGGGAGTGAATCAGACAAACATTGCTTCTGGATCAGGACAAGGAAAGCTTGGCCTTAATTAGTAGGTAAAGACAGAGTATGTAGGTAGTACTGTGTATTTTGTTTTCTTTCACTTTGATTCCATCCATAGTTGTTTAGCTCTGGGTGTTGGCGGGGCAGGGAGAGAATATGTGTCATTCTGCACACATTTAGACACAGGCTATTTTTATATCCTACGATAAACTGGCTGTCTCACCAGGGCCTTAAAAAAGCATCACAATGCACACAATGCATTTGTTAACATCCTAGCACATGAGAGTTAAAATAGATACAAACAAAAAAAATAGCATAGATACATCTAATCAGCCCATTTAATGCTTGCAAAATGTTCAGCCTTAGATGTTAACAAACCAGCAGAGAGAATTTCCAGCAAAAAGAGGAGCCCTAGTGTGCTCTCAAATGATTAAAGTGGTTCATGAATACAGAAGGATAGCTTTTGAGTTTTATTCAGATATATTTGTGGGGAGGGGAAGTCAAATTATCCCCTTTCCATTGGTCAGGCTGTATTACATCTTTTTGCAAGAACCTTCAGACTGAAAAATTTCTTATGGAATTCTCTGAAGTCTGCCAGTCACAAAGTATACATATACATTTCTTACCAATGGGAGTTCCTACACCATAACCTTTGGAATCAATGAGCCCTCCAATCTGAGTGAGATTGCAGTTTCTCTGAGTGACATATTCTATACTTGTGGATTCCATCAGCAGGGCATAATCGGTGGTGAGCACCCGCTGGATACCCTCATCATTGTTCTTCACCAGTGCTGTCTGCTGGCGGCTGCTCATAAACGCCCACATTTTCTCATAGGTTGATATTTTGGATTTCTAGGAAAAGAAACCAGAACCATTACGAAATGAGATTGTATATACACAACAAGTGCAAAGCAGTCCTAAAAAGCCTTAGCTTTTTTTCCCTTCTCCCCTCTGTTTTTTGGCTGCACATCTTCATCAAAAATAACAGTACAATGGAAAAGTTATTCCAATAAGAATAATAGAAATTTCAAACGAGCTCGGAGAAGAGACATCTGGGATCCGTAATTGCCAAGCTTGTGTCTTTTAACCTTTGCATGATAAGGTGGTCTTTGCATGAGGCTTCAAGTTACTTAGCATCCAGATCATTCCAAAATAGCTGGTGTGATAAAGAGATTGTCTGCAATGCTTCATATCCATTGAGACAATCTATGAAATGTGAGGAGCCTTTTCCATTCAGGAATGGGGAATCTGTGGCCCTCCAGAAATTAATGAATTATTATTCCTTCATTAGTAATTAGGCTGTCAAGGGAATGCTAGGAAATCAAATCCCACAATAACCAGAAAGCCACAGGTTCTCTCATCATCATTCAAGGACATTTATATAATATAAAGTGATATGAATTTATGTTGAGGGATACTTTTGATAGGAAGATATTATGGAGCGGGGGAGTGTGTGCTGTCTTGAAAAAAGCAAGAAGTAGGTCCTATCTCACTCTTAGGCCTTTTCTGCACTAGACTGTTATAGTGCTATTATTCCACTTTCAACATCCTACGGAATCCTGGGGTTTGCAGTTTAGGGAGGGGCCTCAAAATAGCAGGATTCCTTAGGATATTGAAAGTGGAACAGCAGCACTATAACAGTCTACTGTGGAAATGGCCTTATACTCACAGATGGGGTGAAAGGATGTCTCTGTAAATACGGTCTGATGAAAGGATCCCAGGGCAGTGAGATGTTACCCTGGCGGTTAACATATACAAGTATTTTAAACTGACACTTAACCTTAAGCTTTTCACTGTTTGAACTTTTGTTATGTCACTTTCATTACATCCCCTTAAACAAAACATTGTTTCTGACTGAAATGTCAAGGTAATTTTGTGCACATAGAATACCATTAAAATATTTCTTTACCACATGGCAGCATGGATTTTCACAGAATTGTAATCAAGAAAACATTTACACAAGCAAATACATACAGAACTAACAATAGGAATTTAATCTGCCAAACTCAGTGCTTATCTTTACAGATAACATGTAACAGATGTTCTAACTTCAGGAATAAGAAACTAGGCCAGCGAGACAAAAATGTTACTATTGTCAGAACTGAAGCACAAGTTAGAACTGATTCACATGATCACCAAGCACATGGTGGTCCCTTTCAGGAGACGGCAGGTGGGGAGAGAAATCCACTTGAATGCTCTGCATGAAAAGGGTTTCTTCTTTTGGTGGCCTGTTTTTATGGCTGGCAAACACATGATCAGACTTTTGCATCACAAATTGGTCTAACTGTGCTACAAAGCTCATTCCTATGTGAAGTACCTCCTGTGTGTGCTCATCTCATAGAGAAAGTGAATGAATACAATTACGGCTCATTACAATTCATTATAGTTGGACCTATTCTAATTGTGAATCTCAGTCCTGAGCTTGATTTGAACCTAGCTTGTCCAGGGATAACTCCAGCACCAGCCTAATCAATCACATTAATTCCATGTTCAAAGCGTGAATATATTAGGCACAGCTGGATTCCACTGCACTGAAGCATTTTTCTTTGGGAGGGAATTGCAAACCTTAATCAACTGGAGTACTATAGCTCTTAAAATCTGAGAGGGTTAATGAATTCAGCATAGACGTTCATTATTTTCAACCTGGAGATATTTATATGCAATTTGTATCCAAAGACTTCAAAAGAAAAAAAAGTCAAATTATAAGAGGCAACTAAAACTTAGAAAAGTCACTATGGGAGACTTTGGCCTAAATCTAGTTGCTGGTTCAAAGTAGGGTATACTCATTGAACCAGTTGGAGACTGCAAGTTAACGTATAAATAAATCCCATTGATACATTAAGTCTACTTTAGTTAGGACTAGAAAGTGGAAGTAGAATCATAGAAGTGACTACAAGGACTGACTAGTCCAACCCCTGTCATACAGGAATACACACTCACAAAAGAGGACTATCCAGTTTTTGTTTAAAGACCTCGAAAGGTGGGACTATCACCCTCTGAGGCAGTCACTTCCACTGTTGAACTGCTCTTACTATCAGGAAGTTCTTCTTGATCTTTAAGTGTGTTGGAAAATACTGCTCAACAATGTATTCTTTGTACACCTCCTTCATTCATTTGCTATTAAGGTAATGGGGGGGGTCATTAGGGAGTACATTGCTTTCTGAATGTCTGTGCATTATACATACCATCTCTCTAGAACTATCTCCATTTGTTCAGTCACCAACTGTAAACCATGGTCATCAGTGGGCCCATGTATCTCAGCAACCATGCCATATGACAATAGAAACTTCCAAAGATATTTGTAGCCACGTAAAGACTCCTCTCTCTCTCTCTCTCTCTCTCTCCATTCTTTCTCAAGATGGTGAATACCAGCTCTCCTAAACTTCTCCTTTACTTTCCTTTAGTAAGTGAGGGCTTAGATAATCTATACATATGTTCAAAATGTAAATTTTAAGTAGCTTGCATACTGTTTGTTTGCATTATTTATCTGAGGTGAGTCTTAGGCCCTTTTCACACAGCATTTTCCATGTGAAAGAGGGCCTGGAGCATTGCACGATTGTGAGGAGAGATCCTCATGACGCACTCACAATCACACGATGCTCCAGGGGCCGGCAGGCGCCAATCGTGCACCTTTTCATTTTCAGCTAGAAGCCAAAAATGGTGCACAATCACGCATTGCTCCCGGGCCCTGCGCGCACTTACCTGGCATGCGGATCCTCTGGAGCCACACTGGTCACGCTTCCTGCCCCAGCGCACCCTGGGAAAGTCCCAGGCTGCACTGTGGAAGGAAGAGGTGGAGCTCTTGCGCGAGCAGGCAGCTCGTGCGGAGCCGAAGGACCCCGGATGCGAGAGCCTCTTGCCGGAGGCTGCTCGCGTGATCCCCACACCCCAGCACTGGAAAAAGGTAAGGTGCGGAAAGGCCCTTAGAGGAATATAAGAGGTTGAGTGCTTTCCCTTGCATGCTCTGCTAAAGAAAACTGACACTTAATTGAAACAGTCTTCATCTTTCCCAAAAGGGAGTTGTCACCCTGCGAATCTACCTCTAACCCAGCAAAGCAGAATATTTTTTCTTGTAATTGGAATCCCCAAAGGCCTACCACTAACAGAATCCATCTGCAAACATGGCCAGGAGCCATGTTGTTGCAGACTCCAGGAGTTATTGTCAGACTTCCAAGCTTGAAATCCAATGTCACACAAGTGGACTGCCACTCACAGAGAAGCTATTTAACTTCCTTTCTCCTATCCCCTGTTCCACACATCCCCCATAAAACCCTCTAGGGCAGATTTGGGGGATATGTGGAGAGCTGTGTTGGGGAAGGGGAAGGGGACTCACAGACATTGTCCATTCTGCTTGCTGAAGGACACCACTGGAGACAACCTGTAATTAATTTGAGGGCAGACAATGAACATCCTTCATGCATTCACCACCTCTCAAATGGATAAGTTCAGAAACTCCCTCCAATGTTTATCCGATGTGGTGAAAACTTTGCTGCCATTGTTTATTACATTGCTTAGTGTGTGCTTCTGAGGAACATTATTTTATGAGGGGCAGTGCATTTTCTTGTACAGAAAGGCATTCAGCCCAGGTACCTACAGTGTGTGTTGCATTATTGATAAGTATCTCATTCAGTCAGCACAGTACTGTCTTTTGAGCTTTAGCCTTCACTGCCATCTTAGCAAAAACATGTTACGCTAAGGCCCAGTCACAAGAACAATAGCAGAAAAATATTTTCTATTCATCATGGGGTGAGGGAAGCAGGAACAGTGTTAAAATTAGAGCTAGTGTTTGAGCCAAAATTATTTCAGTGTTCTTTGTTGTTTGATGGATGGATGGAAGGGAGGGAGGGAGGAAGGGAGGGAGGGAGGGAGGGAGGGAGGGAGGGAGGAAGGAAGGAAGGAAGGAAGGAAGGAAGGAAGGAAGGAAGGAAGGAAGGAAGGAAGGAAGGAAGGAAGGGGATAAATGGGATAACACAAACAGCAAAACTCTGCAAAAAATCCAGAAGCCAAAAAAAAAAGGCATTATTCATAAACAGAGACATCAAGGAGATTCATCCTCACCTGTACTCACACAGCAATGTGAAAAGACAGGCATTTGGGCTTCAGCTAGGAGGAGGTGTGGAACAAAATAGATTTAAATTGCTAGTTTTGTTTAAAAAAAGCCTCAGAAATACCAGGGATTTTTCCCCTCTCTCCATCTGTAGCAGAACCTTCTGAACTTGTAGACACTAGCTTGGCAGCAGCCATTTAGAGTGCCAAGCTGACAGCCAAAATTGGAAATATTTGTTTCACAGAAAACAGTGGAGGTAGCAGAAGCATATTTCTTTCCAAATTCCCATAGCTTTGCCAATCTGTCACAGCTTTTTCTAGAGTGACAGTTTCCTAAAGGTTAGCTTTGTCTCAGTGTGCATCCTGTGTAGAGCCCACAGTGGGGCAGAGGATAACAGTAACTACCTGCATCTGTTCAGGTCTGCCCTCCTTGAGATGACCAACTGCTATTTCCATATTCCTGCCATATTCAGAGCCTCTTGGCATAGTAAACCTCAGAACATCATGGCAATAAACCTAGAGCAGTCCCTATGAATCAAATTAAGTTTAATATGATCATTGCAGAGCAACATGTGTTAGAATTATAGTTGTTTTATAGCTTTTTTGAAATTTAATTTAACATTATATGTAAAAGAGGCATACACAGAAATATCTGGCAAATTGGACTGCACTTTGAATGGAAAAAAATCTATTAATACCTTTCTTTGTTGGGATCTGTTGTGGGGAAATGCAATATTGATTTGAACTGGAAATAAAGGATGTGTTCAACTATGCAGAGGTACAATTTTTTGCTCAACTGTCAAAATAAGTTGTAGTTTCGCTTAGGTGAAGCGAAGATGTACCAGAAGTAAAGCAAAGCAAGGAGGGCAGAAAGGCTAGGGAAAAACATGTAGTCAATGGAAGACAAGCAAGTTACTCAAACCTGCAAATAATTCTGACCCCGGAAGTATCCCTTGATCTGCTTTGACTTCTAGCTATTCAGAGGCTTACTTACTGATCTGGTTGATCTCCTTTCAGTTCAAGCCTTTGGCAAAAGACAGATTGCAGCATAAATATGCTGTGTGCTGAAGTAAGATAGCCATGTGAAAAAGAGGCCACGGTTCCAGTATGTAGGGTTAACAGTTGTACAAAAGAGGGAATTTCAACATGGAATTTCAGCACTCTTGCTAAAACTCCCTCTCCTCGCAACTGTCAAAAGTTATAAGCTTCCCATCTGCTTTTCCATGTGGACACCTTAACCCAACTCTGGACAAATAGCTTTACCATTTTATCTTCTGCAGTCATGCAGAAATCTGATCATTCCTGCAATTTGTATAATGCTACTGGTATGCAAGTGAAGTTAATAATAAGCATATTTTATTCATAAGTCTGAGTTCTTTGGGCCACAGCAAATGATTCCTGTTTCTCTCTCTCCCTTGGTTTGTTTGATTGACTGACTATTTTTGGCATTATTATCTTTCAATGAGAACCAGAATAGTGTAGTAGTCTGAGTGGGGGATTGAACTCCAAGAGACCAGGGCTTGAATCCCTGCTGGGCCATGGAAACCCAATCTTGGGCAAGTCATACTCTCTCAGTTTCATAGCAACAGCAATTGTTCTTTGAACAAATCTTCCCAAAAAAACTGCATGGTAGGTTCACCTTAGGGTCACCCTAAATTGGAAATAACTTGAAGGTACACATATATTCAGCACTTACTCCTTCAGTATACATTGAAAACATGCAAGTGTATCACACTGAGTGGCTAAGAGAAAGCACATGATATTTCTTGCTATCACACATATAGCCAGAAGCTGCCTTGAGTTAAGTCTTGGTGGCCAGTGGCAACAAAAGATATTTAAAGGATGGTTGTGGTAAAGAAAAATTAAGATCCACTGCTCTACATTATATCACAAACATAATTCTTTACAATATTCTTCTGAGTTTTAGACATGGTTTGCCATGTGGTACAAAGCTGATAGTTGCTTTGAGAGGGGAACCCACATAAGCCAAACATTTCCATAGGTATACTCTATCCCATAGCATACACTGCACCTTTTACACAAATAAACTGTGGCCATTGATACACATAGTGAGGAATGGGTAAACCGTGCTCCTCTCAGTACTCTTCTGTAGCTCTCAAAAATGTCATTTTTCAAAAAAACTGTCATGACAGTTTGCCATTGAAACTTGTTGGTGAGCCACCAAATGCACCATAATCAATAGGAAGGGAAATAAATGGACCATGGAATAGTCAGTATCATGTTCAATTGAGTTCCTTTTAGTTAAGTATCAGTAGTCAATAGTAGTCAGTAGTTCAGTATCTATTCAAATCAACTGAAGTACATTTAGAGTTCATTTATATATATAAATTTAATAATTAATAATATACGAATGGAGGGAATTGTATTAATAGTATCTAAAGTAGAACTGGTATTTCATTAATTGCAATGGTTCTGAAGAAAACTGCTGAAGTGATAATTTCATAGAATGTGTAATTTTGCATGTACATAAAATATTGAAATATAAGCAATAAATAATAAGGAAGCAAAAATAACTGGACCTATGTATGCCTTAGGAATATATAAAATTTTAAAGATTCATTGACCACATTTGTCCTCTGCTATGGTTGTCAACTTGACATATTTTTGTTTTCCTGACCTCAGGTTTCAGCTGTTTTCCAATCTCTGACTCTAGGACTTAAAGCAATTCCAAAATATATATCTCAAGATACTCAGGCTTTTTTTAGGATTAATGATTTCTTTTTTCTACCCTGCTCTGCTATTTAATGCAGTTTAAAGGCTGCACTGTTTTACTTAACAATATGAAATGTTTTGGAATGATCTTACCTTGAAGAAAGTCATCGTTGATCCATCTCTAACAGCTCCATATTCTATCTTTGTCTGTTTTGCCAAATCATCAGCTGAATCAATTGGAGATTCCATTCTCTCAACAGTCAAAAAAGCAGCCAAATTTGCAGTGTAGGATGATATTATAATTAAAGTGAAAAACCACCATATGCCTCCAACTATTCTGGTGGAAAGAGCTTTGGGCATCAGCTCTGATCCTGTATAATACCATCAAAAAAAAAATTGTATTACAACCAGTTGAAATAAATTTCAGGTTCCTGTTATGGAATGTGATTTTCCACATGTATGAAGAACAACAGGATAAAAATGATTTGATGTAATAATCCCATATAGAATTAAGTAAACACAGAGACATACTTTTAAAATGATGTATGCAATGCTTGATGATAAACACATAGGTGTTCTTGGATTTGAACTGTAAAATCATTAACATCTATTAGAATTGCTTTTCCTAGAAACATGAATGGGTTATGATGATGGACATACTCACTTGGAAGCAGGTCCAATTGATATTACTATAATAAGTATGGCCAGTGTCAGAGTATCAGCCTCTAAACTCCTAATATTTATGAGTATTACTTCCCCTCTTCTTCAGTCATTGCACCCAGGGTTAGCTATGGGTAGGTGGGGAAATGTGGGAATTGTTCCTCCAAAATAAAATTTCTACTTCTCCAAATGAAATTTTCCTTCACTCCTCAAATTTCTAGCCTTGCAAGGGACTGAGACATTGAAAATCATGCACACCTAGAATCCTCATATTTGCTGCGCTTGAATTCCCTTGGTCAGTTTGCTTGCACCTTTTCTTTGGCTGCTTGAACTGAATACTCAACAGACATTTTGAACTACTGCAGTGCTAGGAACCTGGGGGCTGAAAGAAAACTTCACTGGTGGCTGGAATTCTTATGGGTGGGAGGTGCTCTCCTTTTACTCTCACTCCCCATAACTACAGCACTGATAGTGTCATGGCCTGATTTACCAAAGTCTGAGGGAGTGAAAAGCAGGACTTATATAGCTAAAATGGGGGAAAAGAGAAAACCTGAATGTCTTTTCAAGTATATAATCAAGATATTAGGACAGTTCAAAAAGGGATCCTAAGGCACAGTAATAGAATGATGACGCAACAGTAATGATTGTGCTGATGTCTGACTGTGTTGATGATTGAGATGAAATAGCCACATAACATGTCAGCTAAACAGGGGTGACATCTGACATTTTAAGACAACAGCAGAAGCATCAGACAATGAAGCAATGCAAGATGCAACAAGCTTAGGACAGTACAAGGACATTCTGCATGATATTTAGTTGTTAAAAGCAAAATTCTCCTACTTGAAATATTCAGCATTACCTATATTTGTTGCTGCCAACTATATTGAACCCATTTAAAAAAAAAGTTGGCTTAGGGCTAGTTTTAACCTAACATTAAAAGATGACCCGAAACACATTCTGCAGATTCTCTGGCAGGCTATATGTTTGCCATCAGTATTCTGATAGGCAAATATATCAGCAATATAAATTTGGATCAAGCTGTATAACTTGCCCTTCTCTGTCCATTCACTTCATTTTTCTATTGCTTGTTTGATTCCATCTCAGTTTCCTGCTCCATCTAGAGAAAATTAGTAAAATGCTGTGCAACAAGTCTGCCTGAGAAACAAACTGGATTTGAAGTTAATTCTCCCAGTACAATTAACATGCAGGCTTTTGTTCTATAAATAGCAGCTGCATGGAGGGTTCTGAGACCTCGGGGTCATGGCAGTGGCAAACGGAAGGTTCCAGGGTCCTGAAGTCCCCCAGTCTTAGAGTTCTCTGACAAGTATTCCCTCTCCAATCGTGCATTTCAAGGGAAGGTCCCGTTGGTGCCAATGATTAAACTTCTCTCTGCTCCTAGACCCAAGATTGCTCAGGCTTCCCTGTGCTTCCCATTTTGACTATGTGAATTCTAAGTGCACCCATACAACTAACACTATACCTGTGTTGGTTTCCCACTGCAGGCACTGATCACTAACTAATTCATTTGCATCAGCTATAGTCAGGTCTTAGTAAACTTAGGAACTTTAAAAAAAAAAAAAAACTAACTTCCAGAAACTCCCAGCCAGCCTGGCCATGGGATTCTAAAAGCTGTAGTCTTAAAATGTTTCCCAGCCCTGGTGCAGCAGGAGACATAAGTGGAACAAAGAGAGCGCAGGAGGCATTTAGTCAAGGATTTCTATGCTTGTCTGTCCAGTTCAGTTTGGAGGGCACATTTGCAGCTGTGCACAACACTGGCACCCTCTGTACGTTTTTCTTTCTTTTCTCTTAGTTTAGAGACTCTAAGTCACTTATGAATTCAGTAGGAATTTAAAGTCCATGCTTCCTAAACTGGATACTATAAATATACTAAGTATACTGATCTGTTTAATTCACTAAGCCTGCTGGCATGAAGTGCTGTACTTTCTAAGATAACTTTCTGGTACCTATATGCAAGCTCTATAAATATAAAGATCTTGGCAGATTTATTTGTAGATAAATTATTAGCTTACAAACTTTTATTTCAGCCCACAGTACGCTGAAATCTTTTTCCAAATAATTTTCCAAATGAGAGCTCACAGATAAAACTTCATATAAATGAGCCTCTCTCAAAAAATGTGTGTTGTGTATGATTTAATGCCCTAAGAATGTTGGTGTATGCATCAGTCTAGGGAAATAAGTGGGAATTAGCTCTGATGGCTTGGAGCTAAGTGGTTGTCCTTTGCCCTACTTTATCTGTGCTACAAAGATCAACGGAATTAGAGCATCTATTTCATGGGAAATGCTTGCCAAGCATAAATTGCTTTCTAGAACATGCTAGAAGATGGATCCCATGGGTTCCATCCAATGGCACACATATGGGCTCCTCCTTATTGCACATACACTCCAGATCTGCTCAGTAGGCTCCCCACAACTATTCACAGTAGATGGGGGCTTTGGAGATGAACGGGGAAGAAAATCAATGCCACCAACTGTATGCCTTTCAAAAACAGAATGACTCCCTGTATCCTATGGGCTAGTTCCTGATTTAGTCATACTTAGAGCTGACCCACTAAGCTCAGTGAGATTTAAGTCCCACAGACTTCAATGGGTCTAATCTAAGTATAACTATGCCCTAACTGTAACTCTTTATGTTTACGGAAGTTGCATAGCTATGACAACTTAAGATTTCCCAGCATGGGTCATCAGTGTAGTCAACCATTCTTTCATCTACTCAGCTGATGCTGATATAAAGGTAACATGCAAGGCTACATTAGACAGGCTGGATTCATCTTTTGGATTGGATGTGGGTGATCATCTCCTCCCAGGGTCCCTAGCTATGTACAACAAGAGCTGGACAATAGAAGTACAAAGCCATCTTACTCATGTTTGCTCAGAAGTAAGACCAGCTGATTTTAACAGGGGTGACTATAAGCATGTTATAGATTCTATTCAAAGTCTCCCAATTAATTTCAAAACTATTCTGACAACTCATATCTACATTTTAATCTTTCTTAGGGCATTCTATTTAGCAAGAAGTTTTACAAGATAAATTGCAAGATAAATCATGCATTTTTTTTCTTTCCAAGATGGTGTTTTTAGTTTTAACTGGGACACTAATCTAGACAGTATAAAGGCAAAGAATGCAGATTCAGTTCTTCATGGAAAGATTATATACTAAAACCTTAGCAAAGAAAGAAAAAAATATAAAATATCTTAATGCTGATGCAATGTCTCCTTTTTCAGAATATGTGTGGTTATAACAACGACGCACTACTGTTCAGAAGCTATTGCAATTGGCCCATAGGTGTTTCGTGAAAGAACACTGTGAGGTTCTGATAGTTTCCTATCTTTGTCATTAATTCTCACTTCCCTTTGATTTTCTGTCACAAGGAAAATCAGGTTCTCATATGAAATAGAAAGACTGTACTTTACTCAGATTAGATTTGCTTGGAAAACTGCTTATCCTCTAAGGGGTTCAGTGGATGCACACCCGCAAACATCTCAACCAAATAAAATGCTGAAAGCAGGCTGTTGGCTTACAGGGTCATGTTGGGTCACTTGTTTGATTGCCAACTCAGCAGAACTATTAAGTGTGTAACTGAGTGAAATGCAAGCCTCTTTCTTTCTTTCTTTCTTTCTTTCTTTCTTTCTTTCTTTCTTTCTTTCTTTCTTAAATGGGATTTTCAATGGAAATGTAGCCTGTAGTTTGAATCCAAAACCTTCTGCAGACCCTGCTGTACACATGAACCACTTGTATGTGCATCTTTCCCCAGTCACCTTATTTGGGGGGGGGGGGTGATGACCTCATCTACACACCTTTCTTGTCACCTCATCCATCCCTATGAAATGGATGAGCCAAGACCCACTGGTTGCTATGCTCTAGATATGCCTTGCAGTTGTTGTATATGGGAAAAACTGGGATGGAACATTCCCTCAGAGCTTAATTTTCTTAAATACGCATGCATTTTTTCTTTGAAGAAAGTCCCATTGTGTTTAATGGAATGTATTGCCAAGAAACTCTGCATCAACTGACATTCTAACAATGCGGTATAACCTTAATTCACAGTAGCTTCCAGTTCACAGCAAGATGCCTTACTTACATCAGAGATTTCATCGTCATTAAATAGGTGTTTGAGTAGGGGAGCATGACCTGCGTAGCTTTTTATGCACTTCCAGTTAATCTGCCAGGTATGTCATGTTTCGGGACCTTTTAAAGAAGAGATGCTACATCTGGGCTGAGGACTTAGCAAAGAAGGATAGGGACATTATGCTAATATCAAGGACCAGAGTCAGAGACAATACTTGCTGAAGTCTCTCTAATGCCTTTTTATGGCAGACATGACAGCCAATCCTGATCCAGACTTTGCTCACGCTCTGTAGAAAAGAGAAAGTCTGATCATCACATTTTAAAATTTAAGAAACCCATGGCTTCCAATCAAGCACAACAAGCAACTTCTGTTAACAAGAAAGAGCATAACAATAGATGCAGAGGTTAGCAACCATTCATCTCTTGTTCAAACTCCACATGTTAATGACGGTGCACTTACAGTCCACACGTACCACAAGTTTGTACATGGAAACATTCACCTCAGCTTACAAAACAAATTTTTGGTTTTGTTTTCATTTTTAAAGCTTCTTCAAAGACAAGCAGAGTCTGGTTGGGGCTGACTGTCATGTACCCAAGGTAGTGGTAACAAGTAGGCACGGCATCCCACAGTTTGCTGTGGATGATGGTAAACTCCAAAAGAAGGCAGGCCATTCAGAACGCAAAGTATTTCAGCACTCCCACACACAAAGCAGTCACAACTATAGACACACACCTGCCTGATACTGTAAAACCTTACTCTGTGTTTTACTGACAAACCAGGACAAGGAACTTACTCTGTTGGTTGATCTTGGACACAATCTCTTCTATGAGTACGGAAGCTCAGTCCCTTCCCTCTTACAACAAGAAATGCCTGATGTACCATGGGGAACAGTCTACCCCACTAAAATCAATGGTCAAAAACCCACTGCTGTTAGCAACATCAGGCTTATGAAGTTGTGTTGTTCAATTTTTACCAAGCCACCAATTGTGAAAAGATCAATAGTTCCATGAGTTGACGCAGGGATGTTTTACACTTGTATTTCTTTATTAAAATATTTTGCTATTCCTGGGATTTTCTCAGTGTGTTGTCATTTTTGAGGGAGTTCACAATGATTAAACATTTATTCTGAAAACGCTACCTCACACAGAGGCAAAAGCTTAGTAAAAAGCTCAGAATGAGTACACCATATTATACACACACACATGACCAGTATAGATACTGGGCAGATTCTCCACATCAAATGCATCTTTTTCCTCTCACTGTCAAATGAGCATCTCTGTGCAGTTTCCAGAATCAACAGCAGTTAGGATGTTGTGGTTGTCAAAGGCTGGATGCATTAACAACAGGCAAAAACCTTAAAGACCTGTGGAAAAGCCATTAAGTAAGTTTGGGACTTTTTTAAAGAAAGCAATATAAATTTAATAAATGCTCATTAGATATCAGATTCTAACAAAGTGATTTTTGGGGCTTAGACTTTCTGTAGATTTACTTTGGATCACAAAAGGTGCCAGTTTCATTTCTCCCCTAAAACCACTCTTTAATTGTCAGATTCATATATACACACGCTGTTGCATGTCTCCTTTCTAGATCAGGTTTTACAGTATATACTAGAGCTACAAACGGTGGAGTTTACCAGCACAGAAGCCCTTGAGCAGACTGTGGGATGTGTGCAGAAATGAGGTGTAACCGGTGTACCTTGCTGCATGAGAGCTCCAACTCCAAACCAGAAACTATTAAGCAAAGTAAAATTGTTTTCCACCACATCTGAGTCAGGGTTGCACGGGTGGGGATTATACCACTCATAGGGTGTAAACCTGTGGTAGTTAACAGAAACAGTTTGTGAACATCAGATAAAAAAATACAGACGGCACCAGCAAACCTGCTGAACAATGCACAAAATGCAAAGATTAATGAGGAAAATAAAAGAGAAACAAAATTAAAGCCATATTCATAAACGTACAGCCACAGCATGAAAGCTCCAAAGCAGCCCTGCAATGCAGACAGAGCTCCATTTCCAGCCAAAGACCTCCTTCCATTCATTGTCATTGTACTTTGATTATTAACCTAAATATGCCTACTGCATCATCCAAAGACAAGGAGTATTGCTTTCACCTGATGCCTTCTAACAGACACATTGCAATTTTTTAGAAAAATAAATAAGTGGAAATAGAAGTAATTCCTTGAATTGCAATAATTCTGAAATCTCATCTGTGTAATGCAGCCTGCATCAGTCTATTTGTAATCACACAGATCTCTGAATCAATAGAGAGACCAGCTGCCCATTAATCATTTGCTGTTGATACATTGTGAAGATATAATATGTATCTCCAAATGTATGAAGACTTGGGGGTAGAAATGTGCTAGAGCACTAACAAATGGACACAGCCCATGGTTTTTTGGTGCACGTCCTTTTCATGTTTAGATTATCTTCCCGCTGTTATATTGTATGCATGCAGATACACATGCACACATACCCACACCCACACCCACACCCACAGGTATGTATGTATCGTTTGTGTCTATTTGTCTGTTTGTCTGTCTGTCTGTTTGTCTATCTATCCATCCATCCGCACACCCACATAAACACAACACACAACACCAGTACAGTGTGCCTGCTGTATATGCTGTTCGAGGACTCTCACGTAGAACAAAAAATGTGAAGCTTCGCATCCCATTATAATCAATGGATGCAACATATGCATGTCCATGGCAAGTGTGGGCACCTGACTGCTGCATCCATTGACTATAGTGGGATGCAGTGCTTTGCACAACCTCTCATTTATGCATGTGGAGACCATGTGAGAGGAAAGCCCACTATATATGCTGTGAATCTGTGTTTCAGCCCCTAGATTTAGCTAGAAATTGTAGAACCAGGTCCATTCATCTAACCTGTTCATTGCCTTAACTCTCTGCCTATCCTAATGAAAAAGTTGCCATGAATTTAAGAAAAATATTCATTATAAAGAACTTTATGCCAGTATCTAGGAAGTATATGGTACTGGGAGATGGGGGGGAAGAGATGAACCAGGGTTCTCTTCAGCCACATTGAGGCATCTTATTTCTAGAACTACAAGGAGTATGTGTTTGCTACAAGCCTTGAGGACTAAGTAATATTTGTCAAGTGTGCTAATAAGAGTTGTGCTGCTGCCAGATTTAGTCTCCAGTCAGCTAATCCCAAAGACTGAACCAGCACAACCGGTTCCTATAAAGGAAATACTAAGCCTGGAGACTTCAGTATGAACAATGTTTCACTGTTAGAGGATTCCAAGAGGCTATGCACCTGCTCCCCGCACTGTGTTTGGAATTTGACTTCCACCTTCCTATGGATGACATTGTCTTCCTCCAGCCCTCCTGATCTTCAGCTTCTGCTTTTGAAACTTAACCTGTCCCTCCTTTAGATTTTGTCATTTAACCTGACTGTTCTGGAATGAAAACTAGCATCTCCACATACAACGAAATCTGACTTTTTGGAGCTCCAATGGACCCTGATAATGCTGTCTGTTTGTGAAGCACTCAGGAGCTGTGCATGCACAGGTACTTCATGCAGGCATCCTAAAAATAACAGATACAACCCCCATCTTTCATTTATGTTGTGTACATCTGCCAGAGCACGACTTATACACAGAAATGGATTTCTGCCTGTAGATCCCTCTTACTTTATTGACACATGGTTGTGGAAATAACATTAATAAATATTTGCTAAGACGATGAGAGAATACTAGGATCTCAATGCTTTGTTGTAGAAGAAATTAGAAATTGTCCTTTACTAATTGAAAATCCCTGTGTTTGCAAAAAAATGAACACTATATTGTACTGTGTTCTATAAATGCTTTTCAAAATTACTTTAAGGCTTTTTGTAGCTATAGAGCCCTGCCTGCTGCTGATTCTCCCAATTGTAGGACATACTTTTATTGTGATGTTTATGAATATGGCTTTAATTGACAACGCCATGCCAGTACATTTTAATTGCCAGTTTAACAATATAATTAAGCTTTGAATTTATGCACTCTTGCAACTAGAGTGCTGTGCTAGGCTTGAAGCAATGAACATAGATAATAATGAAGGCACTAATTGAAACAGTTTGTCATTTAGGATGCTGTTAGTTAAATAACACCATCATTATTGGTAAAATAGATAAATTTTTAAAAAATTAAGACAGGATTCAGGATACAGATTCAACGGGGAAAAAACTTGTATGCATTATAGAAAATACCATTTGAAAACCTACAGACCCTAAGGGCTTGAACTGGAAATACAAGACTAAACCAAGATTTTTATTAGCAGAAGTGGGCCAAATCCAAATCTCATTTCCCAATAAGAGATCCATCAAATCAATGAGATTTGTTAAATCAACACTTATGTTAATCCCATTGTTTCACTGGATCTGCTTTGATTTGAATTAGCAATTGAATTAGCCCAGTGAGTTTATTTTAATGAGAGTCCCTACACTCACAAGGCAATTCTGAATACTTTGACCAACTTGCTGTCCTTTTCTATTCATTGCCTCACTTACTGCTACTGTATTTCCCCCATTTTGGTGCCCCACCGCTGTATTTTCAGACAAATGTATCTGAATTTGCATGCTTAGTATATTAAAAATAAATAAAATAAACTGGCAGCAATGAGCAATGCTAGTGTTGAGCAGAGGTATCTTTGGAAGAGAAAATAATAGCGGAAAACATAATTGGTGCCATTGAGCCTGAGAGCAGATGTGGAAGCAAGTTCCACCTAAATGATCTGCAAAACATGAATCTAAAAAATGAGTCCTGGCTTTCTACAGACAAAGGAGGCTGCTGAACCAGGGCCAGACCTAGGATTAAACAGCACTGCTCTAAGAAGATCAAGATGTTGCCACCCCACATCAACTTACAGGTTGTTTGTTTATTTATTTAAGGAAAGATTATAGGAGCCCTGGTGGTGCAGTGGTTAAATGCTGGTACTGCAGCCACAAGGTTAGGAGTTCAGTCCTGCCGGGCTCCAGGTTGACTCAGCCTTCTATCCTTCCGCAGATTGGTAAAATGAGTTCCCAGCTTGTTGGGGGCAATTTGCTAACAGATTGTAAACCGCTTGGAGAGCACTTAGCTGAAAAGCGGTGTAGAAATACACATGCTATTGCTATTATACTGCTTAGGCATTCACAGCATTTGGAAACAAGATAAAACAAAACCCCCAACAAAACAGTACTGGTAATGCTGCTGGTGCTTGGCAACACTGTCCCAAAGGGAAGTCCTGTTCTCCTAATTTTTATCTAGAACATGGATGGAGAATTAGTGACCCTCTGGATGTTGTAGGATTGCAACTTCTACGCTCATTTATGACATTGGCTATGCTGGCTAGCGCTGTTCTGAGATGCATTCACCATCCTTGAACTAGATGCATGACCAGCGGTACTTGCTGAAATTCTCTCTTCTGCCAATTCATTAAAGGTAGAGGAGCTGTCGCCAGTTTTCTACCTATCAACTTCAGTGGACAGGAGGAAGGGAGAAGGTAATTGAGGCAATGTAGCTCCATGGAGAAGAGATAGTAGGGTGGGAGTGATCTCCCATTTCTTTCCCCCTCTGAGCATCTAATTTGCCTCTCCCCATCAGTAAGTAGAGGTGGCAGCAGCAGCACCTACCAGAACCTGACAGCCCCTTGTGCCCCATCCAAAATAAGACATGTGGGGGGTTGAACAAGGAACTACATGAGTGGAATGTCATGTTCCACTTGCTTGATGTAGAATTTCAAATTTATTTCCAACACAGCAGAGAGAAAAGTGCATACTCTCTCTCCTGTAGGAAAGTTATTTTAAGCCCCATTTTGGTTCAGAAGAACTTAAAAGTGAGGTAATAAAAAGGGGCATTGCAATGATTTCTGTATTTTCACTGGCACACACTAAATTACTGATTGTCCTGGGTTGTGTTTTGTTTATTTTTAAAGAGAGATTACATAAGCAGAGGCATATTGTTTGCTGAAGCAAACAAAAAAGAAGAAATTAATGGTAACTTCAAGGAAAAAATGCGTTCAGCCTTAACAAATCCTTCTGTCCGATAGATTTTTTAGAAAATCAATACTGACATTCAACTTTAAATTGCAAGTCTATGGTATACAATTTTGCCCTGGACGGTCTCAGACAGCATAGCTGTCCCTATAACCCTTGGCCATGATATCTGTTAAACACAGATATAATGATGAGCTGGAAGAACTTCCTCCAGTATTGTACAAGTTACTTCTGCTCACATTACATATGGTACACTCTACTGCATTTCCTGTCTATCACAGGACTGATCTACAGGATGTAGACAATTCACATTTGGTAAATCTCATTGGTTGGGTCTTGGTTCCAGGTCAAACTCTCTTGGATCAATGACATACACTGAATGCATCTAAAGAGGAACCAAATCCATGAAAATTTATGCCATCACAAATGTGTCAAACTTTTAAGTTGCCATATGATTCTTTGTTATAGGTACATGTATGCACGTTCTAGTTTATCTGGAAAGGAGCAGATATGGACTGACTATGGTAATCATCTGAATATAGTAGCCCACCAAAGCTGACCATCAGCCACAGGGGATGATTTTGACATCTATAGGAAACAGGGAACAAAATTACTATGGACTAATAAATCTGGACTATTAAATCTGGACTAATTCAAGAAGGACATCGACAAGCTGGAACGTGTCCAGAGGAGGGCAACTAAAATGGTGAAGGGTCTGGAAGCCATGCCCTATGAGGAATGGCTTAGGGAGCTGTGTATTAGTTTAGTCTGCAGAAGAGAAGGTTAAGAGGGGACATGATAGCCATGTTTAAATATCATGTCGAGGAGGGACCGGGCTTGTTTTCCGCTGCTCCAGAGACTAGGACAAGGAGCAATGGATTCAAGCCGCAGGAAAGGAGATTCCACCTGAACCTCAGAAAGAAATTCTTGACAATCAGAGCTGTCCGGCAGTGGAATATGCTGCCTTGGAGTGTGGTAGAGTCTCCTTCTTTGGAGGTTTTTAAGCAGAGGCTGGATGGCCATCTGTCGGGAATGCTTTGATATGTGTTCCTGCATGGCAAGGGGTTGGACTGGATGGCCCCTGTGATGTCTTCCAACTCTATGATTCTATGATTCAAATAAATCTGATTAAAAAACTGAGATTCCACCTAAACCTCAAGAAGAACTTCCTGATGGTCAGAGCTGTCCGGCAGTGGAATATGCTGCCTTGAGTGTGGTGAAGTCTCCTTCCTATAAGGTTTTTAAGCAGAGGCTAGATGGCCATCTGTTGGGAGTGCTTTGATGTAGGTTCCTGCATGGCAGGGGGTTGGACTGGATGACCCCTGTGGTCTCTTCCAACTCTATGATTTTATGATTTTATTTGTTTTGTTTTCTTTATCACTCTCACTGTGTCTAGCTTTCCTTTTAAAAAGACATCAGTCTCTGGAAGGCATTAAAAGTTGGTTAACTGAATGAAATTCAGAGTTATGACAAATATTAGAAATACAAATAATATTATATAAACACCCCTTAACATATGACATCTAATCCAGTTCACCTTCCTCTATTCACCTTAGTGTAAGCCTGATGCTCTTAACATATTGTGCTGCAGAAGAAATAAATTAAGCTGGATTAAGCTCGAGTATTGCTGAAGTCAGGGGCTGCAGCCACGCACAACACTGTGAATATGTAATTTCCTTTGGGAAGTTTTGAGAAAATGTCAATATGAACTTCTGCACAGGCTGCAGGAAGCAGCATGACACAGCATTCACTTTCTTTTAAGTTCAAGCTTCTATCACAGCAGAGCTTGGAAAAGTTACCTTTTGGACTGCAACTCCCGGTATCTTCTAGGCAGCTTGGCTACCATGTAGCTTGGGGATTTTAGACCTGTAGTCTAAAAAGTAACAGCTACAAGCCCTGCTTAATACCCCACACTGACAACAGCAGGCCAGGATGGCCAGTGTTTTCCAGGTCTGTCAAATAGGTTTTTTTTTAAGACACTAATAAAATAAAAGATCATTCAGTGTGCATTTAAGTCCTATTAATACTGCATCAGTATTAAAAAGCAAAGCATCTATAACAGGGTTGCATAAGGGATACAAAGTGATGGTTGCTAATTTGAAAGGGAGAAGAAATTGTATTGTTAGATACTAGTTTATTAAAATTCACTAAAATTGTCAGTATTACTAACAAAACCCCGCAAAGCTTCTAGAAATTCTGTTACCAAAAGTGATACATATGTTTGATTCTGAAAGGCCACACAAGAACCCTAGAATACTATACTTTGATAACTTTGATATTTTTAGAATCAAATGACTTCTACACGTGTGTATCAGCATGGTAACAATAGTTTAGGGGTTTCACATGGATAATATTCCACATAATTCTAAATAACAACAATCAATAAGATCTTTAACAAAGAAATGGCAAAAAAATTCACATCTTTGAAGGATGAAAACCAGTTGAACATGTGACTACAATGATCCAGCATAAAGAAACTGAATTCTATAATAATCATGATATATCATAATCATAATATCCCCCTTTTATCTACCATATTTCTTGTATGCCAAAAAGGTCTTTGTATCACTTCATCCCCATGCCAAGAAAAATTCATTTGGTAAATTTCTGCCTATTCAGAATTATATTCAGGATATATATGCTTTGCCAGTTTAAAAGAGAGAGAGAGAAAAGAAAAGAAAAGAAAAGAAAAGAAAAGAAAAGAAAAGAAAAAGTAGAAACTCAAAGTAGGTGGCAAACTGGGCAAGACAATGGAGATTATCACTCACTTTACAGCCCTCAGAACTGTAGAATCAAGGCCTTTCACCTTATTTATTTTTTTTAACCCGACTTCCTCTTAGTGAGAATATAAGACCAGTTTCAGTCTTGGTTCATTACACTGGAGAGTGGGAGGAATAATCTGCCAATGATGATTGGATTGTTAGTCATGTATGAGATTGTGAGCTATGCAGAATCAAATCTATAATTCATGGTACAATGAACAGAGTTTATGAGGGTTTATGGCTGTAAATACTGGTTCTGACAGCCTTGTATGAAATTTGCATGGAGGCCAAGACACATTATTTCATTGTCTACCTCTCTCTGACACATACAATTAAGCAGAATAAGGTTTTCAAATATATTGGCCAGAATTCTCTATCACAGTCTACCCTGTATGACTTTATGCATATTTAGCTATGTAACAGAGGTGCTAAGGAATCCTGTTAGTGAACTGCAAGGATGGGTAATAGGACTCCAGCAAGAGTGTCCCAATACACATTGAGATCTACCAATGTGTATTGGCTCTCCTTACAGGTGTCCCGTTGTGCATTGGTCCCAATCTATCATGCTCATTTTGTTGGCTCCTCTACATAGTGCAGTAACAGCAGTCCGTTGCCGAATACGTACATGGTGAAACAGTTTGATTCTATTTCCCATACACTTAAGTCTATTTATGGAGAGGTAAGTCCCAAAGTGAATTCCAGCCATTGTTATTTAATTGTTCTTTCATTTGGGTTTTTGAGGCAGAAGCAGACAATTCGACTTGCCTAAAAACCACCATTTTACAGTACCTCTGCTTTTGTAATTCCTTTGGCATAACTAAAATAATTTATTCATAGTACTATAATGTAACTCACTGGTTGTCAAATTTTTCACTTTTAGGGACTCTTTCACCAAAAGTCTTGCAACAGCAGACTCTTGGATGTTGCTAAGGGTTCTGGGAAATGTTCTAGAGTGTGCAGAATGTTTGTGTGAAGCACACAATGGCCCCACTTGGGATAAAAGTATTCCTTGAAACAAACTGAAATGGATTTGCAGCTGCTCACTGCAGGAAATCATCAGTTAGACACAGGGAAACTGTGGCCATTTCTGCACTACGCTGTTATAGTGCTATTATTCTACTTTCAACATCCTACGGAATCCTGGGGTTTGCAGTTTAGGGAGGGGCATTGAGAATTCTCAGCCAGAGAGCTCTTTGACCTCAGTAAACTGCAAACTCCAGAATTCCACAGGATGTTGAAAGTGCCATAATAGCACTATAATAGTGTAGCACAGAAATGGCCTGTGTCCTGAACATCCTTGTCCACCAATATTGAACTTCAGTTGTGCCCACTGTTGCATAACTGAGCATCTACTTACATCAGAGTGTTTTCTCATGCTCCTTTCCCCACCAGGGATAGAAAAAATATTGGATAATATTTGAAAAAATGGTCAAAAATATATTTTTCAAGTGTTGAGTAACCCTGATGAGAAGAATCCTGCATTGACAAGAATCTTCACAGTTTAGATCCTATTATGCACAAAATTTGCACATAGTTATTTTTGCACAGAAAAAATAATTTTCTGCACAAACACAAAAAATACAATTTCTGCACAGGAAATAATATTTCTGCATAGAAACATGATTTTATGTGCATAAAATGCTGTGTTTTTTTGCACAAAAGAAGAGTGCAAAATTTGGACAGAATAAGACCCAAATTGCAAAGAACCTTCAAAAACTGCATGGTTTTATATACTTTCTTGCTTCAGGAAGAAAACTGCTAAAAATTTGTCATTCCTTAGTGAAGAATTACACCCCTGCTCAACATTGCAGCCCACCCTGTTAGGGGTCTCAAAATCATTAGAAAGGCCAAGGTTGTGGGGCAGCAATGTGAGGAGGAATTTATTCCAAACTGGTCAAAGGTGGACTGCACAAGCAATTTGTCATAAGCTTCCTTTAAGACAGCTTTGGAGCACTAGAACTCTGATGGGATTTGTTAGATAGACTAATTCTGAAAGAATGGCATGGGCTATCTAAACACTTTCAAGTGGAATTCAAGATACCACTAGTGAAAGTCAAGGCACTTTCAAGGTTACTTTTGAAGTGCTAAATGACTTGGATTCTCAGATACCTCAGAGAGTGCCTCCTACTATATTAATAACCTCTGCTTGTTTTATAGTTCGTTACACCTCAATTTTATCAGTCTTAAGAGTACTACACTTATTATAATTTGTCAATGTTTTGTACGCTGCCTTGAAACCTGTTTGGAAGAAGGGCAATTTAGAAAATTCTACAGTAAGTTACATTAGGAAATGATTGATTAGTGGAGGAAGCTATGGCACTGATGTCTGGCTTGTGGGCTACCGTGGGTAGTTGGTTGGCCAGTATGGTAAAAAGGATGTTGGACAAGATAAACAGGCCTTTGGCCTGTTCCAGTGAAGCACAGCTTAAATTTTTATGATTGTTGAAACTCCCAATTATTTCACAAATCTTTTAGAATCACCTTTTACAATAATAAAATTCTCTAAATTGCAATGCTGCAGCATAGAACATCACTGCGTTATTATTTCTAAGACAAGAATAATTTACATGACCAGCAGACAGCATATAGCAAAGAAGTAATCAACATGTTTTGGTATGAGGCTGGGTCTTTGAACTTACCTCGCAATGACAAAGAGAACACAACTGACTCCAAGGCAGGCTAGGAGAACATACATCCAAATATCAGGAGAAAGAGGGTTTAGAAAGGAGAAAACACCTGGGTTTGTGCCATTGGGCTTTCGGTACAAAATACTGATTCCCAACGTCATGAAGGGCTTTGAAAAATCAATTACTTTTTCTCTTACGTAGGTAATTGTGAGAGGAGCAACCGCCAAGTCAGCTTTCTGGGAATACAAAGTGGGAAAATGATCTTTTAAATGGTTTATTTCCATTCAACAAAACAAAACAAAGCCACCCAAACATATTTTGAATTCTTCACTCAATTCCTCAAGCATGTTAACAGATATAAGACCAAATGTGCTCACAGCTATAAATACGGATAAAATTTTAAAGGAATAAGGCTTTTCTCATTCAACAGCATTAGTAAGGAAACCTAACTTCAGACAGCGATGCTAATTTCATTTTATTCACTCAGAGTATGTAGTGTGTCATGTGGTGATGTCTTGAGGCAGAATTTATTTCTATTTTGAAGCATGGTCCAATGTTTCATCCTTGTTCGTGTGACAATGGTAAAACTACAATGAAGCAGTATTGGTAAAATTCTAGTGGAAATCACATGTTACGCATAATCAGAAATCGTACAGAGTAGAGATCTGAAGAACTTAAAACTGGCATTTTCATGGGGAATTTTTCAAGTAGAAAATATAAGTGTATACTGCAGGTGATTCAGGCCTCTCATATACTTAGTCTTCAAAATTCTTAAGCGATATAGACTGCCTATTCATATAATGAATAGTTGGTCTCTTATAGAAGAGAATGCCATTCCATGGGCATATTCAGACTGATTTAAAAGATCAGAAAGTCCCACATTTTGTTCCTCTTCTTTCCTATTTTATTTTGGCGATCCATACTTGTTTTGTTTATCCCAGAATATTTTCTGTCAGCTCTGTTGGTAAAGGTTGGACCAAACCTGTAGAAAATACTTTGTGATGTGGGTTGTTAAGGGCACCTGTGGAGAGCCATGTGACTTTAGCTGAGTCATGCTGAGTCATGCTGATGAGGGGAGAAGGTTGCATCAGGTGTGGGGATAATGGAAAGGCTGGTAGGATTGCATCAGCTAGTGTGAGTAGAAATGTAGCTGAGAGCTAGTCAACAAGTTGCACATGGTGCCTGATGTGTCTGCCAGAGGCTCTGTCAGAAAGAGCAAGCAGAGAGATACAGGAATGCCTTCTGGAGATTCTTGTAAATATGTACACAGTGTAACTCAAGAATAAATTGCCTCCTTGATGGAAGAAAACAATTGGTGTGGGTGAGTTTTTCCTAGCTACAGTACATGCTGCTAAGGTATTCTCTGCTGCTGGGCATGCTTCCAAAGCTGTGAGAGCAATCTCTGCTATATTTTGGGTGTGATAAGCTCCCAGTACAATTTTTATACCAGCTCCCCAAGTCAGTTTATTTTAACCCAGTAAAAAAATGGAAAGGACAGAAACAAAATCTGGAACTCTTCAATCAGTCTGGATATACCATATGTAGACACTTCAAATCACACATCTTGTTGAAAAACCAATATATCTTTCCCACTCTAATCCCTTTAAATTCTCAAATGGCTATTTGAGATGCAATCTGTATACACTTATGTGGAAGTAAAGTTTTTTAAACTCAGTAGAACTTCTTAGGCCCTTTTTGCATGACATTTTCCATGCGAAAGAGGGCCTGGACAGTTGTGTGACTGCGAGGAGCCATCTGCACGATGCACTCACAATCACGCGACACTCCAGGGGCCAGTGGGGCCGATTGCACACCTTTTCATTTTTGGCTAGAAGCCGAAAATGGTGCACGATCGCGCATTGATCCTGGGCCCTGCGTGCACTTACCTGGTGTGCAGAGCCTCTGGAGCCAGGTCAGTCACGCTTCCTGCCCCAGTGCAGCCTGGGAAGGTCCCAGGCTGCACTGCGGAAGGAAGAGGCGGGGCTCTCGCACGAGCAGGCAGCTCGTGCAGAGCTGAAGCAGCAGGGAAGGGAGAGCCTCTCAGCAGAGGTTGCTTGCGCGATCCTGCACCCCAGCGCAGGAACAAGGTAAGGTGTGGAAAGGGCCTTAGTCATTTAAATTGTTTGCTAGTTTAAATATTTGTAGCGAGACAGTTAACACACAGTTGCCAGCTAACTTAAATATTTGCATTATGACGTTACAGGGTGACAACAATAGTAAATAACAGAATTCAATCTTACATGATCTATGAGTTCTTTGACCATCCCATTCCACTCTCCTTTGTCATTCTGGGCTCCATATTTACCATCAGACACTAGTTTAACTTCATAAATGAAGCCTAATATATTTGATAATTCCTTTAACAAATCCAGGCAGTAACCTTCAAATCTGTCGTTCCCATAAAGGGGTTTGTCAGATTTCTTGTACATTACATAGGGATCTTCCTGTAAGAAAAGACACAAAGGCTTTGGTGAGAACCTGGATACATTTGAGATTACTTCAGCTTAATACAATATGAGAAAAGTTTAATTAGTTGCTAAAATTATACAGGTACTTAGTTTTAATACTTATGTTCTATTTCAATTAATTTTCTACATATACAGTCTGGAGAGTGTAAGCTTTAGAATCATCTATTAGCATTACCAGCTGGTTAGTATACAAAGTATCATAGACTAATTAAGAACAGTGAATGCAGAAAGAAAATCATGCAGGAGCACCAAACTAGGAGTGAGCCAGATGAACATCTCCAGTGAATGTTTTCACAACAAAAAAGGTATGGGATGGGAGGCTAAATGAGTTTTACTTACTATTTATTTGTTTTCAAAATTCCTAAACTGCTTTTAAGCCCCAGCTCTCAGAGCAGCTTTTAAAATTAAGATAGAAGAATATAATAATCCCTAACAAATAATTGCAAGTATCATATGCAGTAAATATGCTTTCAAAATACACTTTCAAACCCTCAATTTGCTTTTGTGTTATTTTTCTTATTGTTGTAGTTGAGGTTTTGGGGTTTAATATTGACCTTCTTCCTACTAACAATAAAGTCTTCACATAACTAATCAAGTCTGGTTATGCGGTAACGTCACTGAGAGCAGACAAGGCTAATCTGAAGTGAAGTTAATGGTTCTTGAAGAAGTACTTATACGAATTAATTTTGTTCTATGATATCATCACGTAATCAGGTTTGACTATGTTAGCAAGCAAAACGCCCAGTCTGTACAATTCTACACACACTAAAGTCACATGAAAACTACCTTTGAAAGTCTCATGGCAGCAGTAGGGACCCAGTTGGCTTCCAGAGGTTATTGAACTACTAATCTCTGCAACCCTAACCACAGGTCAGTTTGGCCAGGTCTGAGGGGAACTGGAATCCAACAGTATCTGGAGAACCACCAGTTCCCCACCCCATCTTAATTACATTAAATCATACTATGTCACTGTGTGAAATACAGATTAAGTCATGCTTTAGTTACCCTTAAATCAATTATTCATTTGATCAGAACCAACTAGTTGCAATGAATTCATTGTGAATCCAGCATGACTAAAATATTCAGGATCCAATCTGCTGTTTCTAGGCTATATCCCTGGCTAATACTAGCATAACACTTCCTTCTTGGTTGTGTAGGGAATATACAGTGAGGCAAGAATCTTAAACTAGTGTTTTTCAACATTTTAAAAATAGATTAGAACCCTCTACTTTTTAAAAAAGGATGATTAATGTATATTTCACTGAATAATTCTTCATGCAGTGATTTTTTGAAAGGCACAGAGCTCACCCAAAGCAAGAGAGGAAGGTCAAGACAGACTTATGTTGACTTTTTCCTTCTCTCCTAAAGAACTAAGGCGGAAACATTGTTCTCACAAACATGGCTTTCAAGAAGAAAGTAGAACTTGTTTTATAACAGGTTTTTTTTTAACGTGTTTAGCTTTATTTCATTCAGACAAAACAGTGTAATGGGCTAAAAATATCAGCAGAAAGTATGACATCAGGATTACGGGAAGAAACGTTCTGAAAATATTGTATGCATGAAAATGCAGCTCCAGGTCACATATGAGTTGGACATTGTTGAGATGATTGCCTGCTCTATGATGCCCAGGAGTTGGACTCATGAACTCTACAGGCTGGTGTATCTACTGTATATGGTGCCCCATCCCTGTGGTAGTAGCAATGCTTCTTCCAAAAAAAAAAAAAAGCCCTAGAGGAATTCATGGCATAAGTTCTTATAAATAGATCCTCCATACTGAAGAATACATGTAGTGATTAGGAAGACTTTCAGGCACCATAAATACACCAAAGATAATCTGTGAATAAATGCAATGACATGCCAAAACTTACCAAAATAGTCGTGACTATGAGTGTTCGGTTTGCCAGAGAATCAGTGATATTGGTAGATCTGTCTTTATTGCTGTCAGTCATATTAAGGCCACTGTTTGAATTCCAAACCCCAATCTACAGAGAACATATCAGATAAATGGCTTCTGACCTTCATTAATGATGTTAAGAAAATGACATTGCAAATCAATGAATGTGCATAACCGTTCTGTCCAAGAAATACATGTTAATTATGATTGCACATCACAGCAGCAGACTATGACACCAGGCACATGAGATATAGAAAGAGTGGACCAGTTGCATTTTAAAGTAAGGAGTCTACAAGGAATGATGAGTTATTAACACAGTTAGTCACAGGAAACACAGTGTTCATTCCAAAGCAGGCTGAAATGAGTTAGTTGTAAGTGTGATGTTAGCTGCTTAGAAAAAAAAAATCTCTATGTATTAGTCAGCAGATTTAACTAACCTAACCTAGATTTTATGTTGTGCTATAAATGGTTGTTTCTGGCTGTAATTCTATGCTGCTACCTGGGGGCAGAAAGTTATATATATGTATATATATTTGGACCAAATTTCCCAGTGGATAGTGAATCTGCTCAAGGTTTTCATCTGAACTTCATAAGATCTGTCCAAGGTGCTCAACCCTATCCCCAAAATAATACTAGAGATATGTCCTTTAAAGTTTAGACTAAAACTAGGAGCAGATTCATCACCCTATTGGCATGGGAGTCATCAGATTATACCGGTCACAGAATCTCCCAGTTAGCACAGCCATTGCTTCTAATGGCTAGGGGACTTTGGGAGCCATAGTCCAAAAAAGTAACATTTCCAAACACTGGCTGAAAGTAAATCCCACAGAATCCCATTGAATCAACATACATAGGATTGTATTGTTAATGTTTGTAAATGGGGAGGAAAAACATATGAGATAACCTCCTTCCCTCCTAAAAAGCAAAAAATAAATTACCAGTATATAGACATTATGTTGAAACAGACTGTCCTTTCTCTACTGGTCTAAATCTGTTGATGGCACAGATTTATTTTAGTTACTTCATGTCTATTGTATGTGACATAAGCAATAAAATGACCGACTAATCAGTGATGTAGCTCAGAAAGCTGAAGGGGGGGGGGGGAGGAAGAAAAATCTGTTGTTCTTCTGTTTTTTCACATTTTGTAGCATCAAGATTTTGATAGTTTGCCTTCTTGTATGCAAAAAAGCAGATTTCTAGCTTCAGTAGGATTTGAATCTGATGGCATTAATGTAAACTGCAAAGAAAGTGATGGAATCCCTGTAAATTTTTAGTCACTTTAGAATTTTATACACTCGGGATGACTTTTTTTATTCTGTTAGGACTCAGTGTAATTGTAAGAGAAGAAAACTACTTGAGAGCAATCAAAAGAAAACAATTAAAACAATTAAAATTAAAAGAAATTGAATTAGTATGATTTTTGTACTGTAGATAGGAGCCATAGAGGAATAAACATTGGGACTGCAAAGGAAGGGGAGGGAGAATTTAACCCTTCTGTTATGCTGTGGTTCTCATTAAGGCATTTCCATTGGCACCACTACTGAATGCGAATAGAAGCTGAGGGAGTGTGGGGGCCATAACAGGAATGAAAGGGTTAAGCCCTCCCTCATACTTTCCAAGCTCCCAAATCTGTTCCTCTTGCTGTTGAAATATTTGCACTACCAAGAAAAAAAGAATTCATGCACGTTAAATACGGTGCTGCAATGTCTAGTTGAGTGGGGATTGCTAAAGGCCTAACTCATAAAATACCAGGCTAAACAGGAGTTTGACATGTTAATATTCAGATTAATAGGAAAATGAATAAAGAAAATCAATGAACAGTTGTCAGAATTATCCTTTTCCTCTAGAAAATAAATTGCAAAAATCCAAACCTTGGAGGAAAAAATGCAGAAATACAGAAATGTTTCAAAGAAATGCCAGTGAAGAATGGGCTTGAAAATCATTCAAGGCAACAATTAGATCCCTACTCAGTGCCCCAAGGTGAGAGCCAGAGTAAATCATTGCCTGTTTATAGGCACTACTGAGCCACAGAACTAACTGAGCGACTTTGGGCCAGCCATTTTCTCTCTGTTTCACTGACCACATGGAGTTGTTGTCAGGAAAAAACAGGGAGAAAGATATGCAAGATGTGAACGTAATTAAGAAATATAATATATAATAATAAAATAAACCATTCCTTGGGAGCAGGATTGTCAGTCTGTTTCAGCATAAAAAAAAGATATAAAGGAATCCAGATACATCTGATGAAGTGGGCTGTAGTCTATGAAAGGTTAAATGTGCTACTGGATTACTTCATGTCTTTCCATGCAGTAAAATTATATGTCTATGAGGCTGTCGCATACTGAATCAGAGATCAATGGTCCACTTTGTCTGGCCTTATCTGCATTCCCAGAAGAAACACTCTGATCTCAAGTACAGTTCTCAGCCCTGTCATCTGAGATGCTGAGACCAAAGACAGCAGGAACTGAGCCTTAGAACATACATATATAAAGTTACATGTTTCCTACACTTCAGTCCTATACCTATACCAACTTGCCTGGGAATAAGACCTACTTAACGGAACTTAAGTCTGTGTAAATACATACCAGATTGCACTACAAAGACAATTGATATGTGATTGAAATTTTTTTGGCAATGAGAAACTGGAAAACATTGATACAAAACATGGTACACCACAACCACAAAATATACAGAATAAAATATGTCCACTAACATTGGAAAATGGCAATGTAGGTCAACCTTACACTGATAAGAAAGATCAGAAAGGCACTGAAGGAATGAGACCAAGGTATCACATCACTAGGGTGAATTGATGAGATTTATTGCAGTTTAGTGACAAGAGCAAACCAGAACAACTAGTTCTCCAGGACATTTTCTAATTTCACCCAGAATTTGGATTAAATTAATGTAACATAATTTAAACTGCCTATAAAGAAAAATACCACCTAGATGGGTTATAATGTCTCAGGCAGGGCAACATTGTTTACCATGGTTGAGAAAAATGAAATGTCTTACAAGTTTGTTGTACCTCTCTCTCTTTGTCTCTCTCTCTCTCTCTCCTTCTCCTGCTGAGCACCAGGAAGGTAGCTTGTTTATATGCTGCTACAGTGTTTAAATACATGGCCTTTGGGGAAAATATTTGTAATTTATTGAGAAAAAACTATGATGTATCTATGCATAGGATTGTATTGAATGGTGGATCTGCACCATTTGCAAAACAAGACAACTGACATATGCTGATGCCTCCAGACCACTAAAATCTCTGTGCCACTTATAGGGCTTCTTGCAGAGAAGCCCTCAGAACTGTGCCGTCTATGGCACAAAGGGATGTGGTGGATTGGAGAGATCAGCCAAGATTGGATGCCCTGCCTTGCATATATCCCAATAATATCACCCACTACTTGCTACAACCCATAGTATATTACCTAGGCTCTGAGCAATGCTTCCTTATATGTTAGATATATAAAGGACATTATTTACAATAATATTATTTGAAAAGTCTTTGCATAGTCTGAAGAAGATGGGAAAGTATCATGCAGAAAATACTGCAGGTGTCATCCTGCTTTTTAGGATCTAATGCAGAGATTCTACAGTGATTTCAGCACTTAGTTGGTAACTGTATTGCATTCTAAACTGGAATCTGTTTAACACAGAACTGAGCATCTAGTCTATTTTGTAGCAAAACTCTCTATGAGTTCAGAAGGCTAGAAATGCACCCACAGGGATAAATAAAGTACAGTGGTTCATCAAAAATCTATTCTATACAGCAAAGCACATTCTAAGACAGGCTTTTATTGTCTCTAAACTGCAATTTGAGATCATTTATCAAAACCCCAAGGAAGAGTTTTTGGAGACTCAACCCAGCAGTTTCTCATATCATCTATCTACATACAAACCTTCTTCCATACTTTATATAAATGATTAGTAACTTCACCAGCAGCCTTAATTTAGAAAAGAACAAAAAAGAACACAAAAAAGGTCTTCATTAAATATGAAAAGCAAATCTGTGTTGTGCTGTACAGTCTTAGTATTTTCATTTAAATCTTTGAACAGTATAAAGATTTACTGAGCCAGTTTTTGCAAGATTGTGTTTAATAATCGGTAACACTGGTATTAAACATTATTGTTTTTAATTATTGATATACTGACTATTTATCTAAATTAGAGATTTCCTTACACTAGAACAAATTCACAGTGCTTCAGATCTTTTCAGTACAGACATCTTCTTCTTTTAGAAAACTACAAGTATAATGCACATTTTGTTTATGGAAAACAATACATGTTATTGCACCAAGGCCAAAAATAGGTCACATTCCACAATACAACAAGAAGGTTGTGTATCTTTTATCTGGCCTGCACTGTAACTGAATATTCTGACTATAATAACGATGTTTCACTTAGTTTTAGTAGCTTTGGGGTGCCTATTAACCAAATTAACTAAGTTTCCACAAGAACATTTTTCTATTGTGCTTCAGGTGGAATGGGGTGGTTGGGAATGGGACAAGAAACAATACTAACACATACATATTATTTATGTTTTAGTGTATGTAACAGAGGATGTGGACAGCAGCTATGTTGTTTATAAGATTATCAAGCCTACGTATTTGCCGGCGTATAAGACTCATACATGTATGAGATGCACTCCACTTATACACTGGCAAGTACTATTTGCTGATGTATAAGACACAAGACACACCTCATTTTCAAACAGTATTTTTCAGGAAAAAAGTGAGTCTTATGTGCCAGCAAATACAATATCTAGATAAAGTATGCCCATACCTGACCTTTTTGTGTGGCAGTGATGTCTAATTCGAAAGCTTACTGAGAGCAGCACAAACAGAAGATAGGTATCATGAGTTTCTCTTGTGCAAGGATAGTGACTGTGCATGAAGGGATCCCACGGAACTCAATAGAGTCTTTTATTTCTGTCCTTCATTCCTTACTATGAAGGGCTGTATTCTCTCTTGTGAACCTGCCTGTGCTTTGAGATCTTCTGGGGAGGCCCTTCACTGTGTCCCATCACCCTCACAAGTGATCAAGACCTTCTCCATGGCTGCCTCCAGGCTCTGGAACTTCCTTGCCTGAGAAGTTAGATTGCCACCTCCGTACTCTCTACTTGAAGACAAGTGAAGACTTTTCTGTTTCAATAGGCATTTGACGAGTGATTGTATAAGGCCCCTCTCACCTAAACAATGTGCTCAATCTTCTGGATCCTACTAATTGTTGTGCCATGGTGTGTGTGTGTGTGTGTGTGTGTGTGTGCATGTATGATGTAGGCTTGAATCTTTTTTTTAGTTATTCTTTAATCACTTTGCAACTTTTATATTTTGTGAATTTTTAACTATCTGTTATATATATAACTATATTGTAACTATATGTTTGTTGTATGCCACTTTGTGTCTCAAACTGGTAAAAAGGACGGATAGAAACAGATGTAATAATATGGTACTGTGGGCATAAAGACTTATGGTCTGAGAGTCTGCCAGAACAACTGAGGGAATAGGAGTTTTGTGTCTGCTTTTCATATCACAGATCCTACTCTCTTTCCCCTGTTCACTCAATTGTTCATTCAGGTTCTGGAGATACATGCTTGTGTAAGATGGAAGGGGGCAGGGTTCTGTTACTCCTTATGGCAAGGGTGCACTACTACCCCCAGGGATATAACACATCTCTACAGTTCATGGAGGACCATATTTCTCATTTATTTTTTTGAAAATGCACATTTCTCACTATGCCCTCTACAGGACCAAGACAAGCCTTTTTTCAAAGCAGGAAACAAACAAAAAATCACTTCTGGTTTTGCCAAAAGGCTACAGGCTTTAAAATGGCCCAAGATGGAAGAGACATGGAAAGGGAGAGGGATGAATTTTGAGGTTCCTTAAACACAAAAAAGCATTGAAGTTACAGCTCTCATACCCCCAACTTATGGGGATTCCTCTGCCCTGAAGCCTCATAAGAAAAGATCATGTCTAGGAGCAGCTACACTCTGAAGCTCAGAGTGCTGCCTACTACCACTGCAGCTGGATCAGAAGTAATCTTTGTCATTTTCAGATGCTATTTAAGCTAGGGGGAAAGAGGACTGTTTCAGGGAGGGTGTCCTTCTGAAACAGTTTGGAATTGTCCAACCTGACCCAAATGGACTTTTTCCCCCCTGAAAATAATGGGATGAAATGGGGGATGCAGAGTCAGAATAACCTTGGGGATCTCAGGATCCACATGGAAACTACCAAAGGTCTTCATGCAGCCCACAGGTTATATGATTTTTACTCTTGCATTACAAATTACCATAAAAGACAGATCTTCAGCTAATTTGGCTGGCAAATTCCTCTACTTGCCCACTCAATCAGAGGCAGAGCTTAGAAGCAACAGATTACATGTACCAGTGTTAGCTGTAATGAGTTAGTTTTTTTGATTAATGGATACATAACAATATTATTCTTACAAAGTTTCATAATCACCCATCACATGCTTGCTTTTGCTGTCACTGAGTAATGTTTACCTCTGCCTAAAGGGCTTCTGACGCAACACTACTGCAATGTAGATATGCAAACCTAGGCCATTTGCAATGGGATGAACAATACTGGTACCCCAGCAGTCCTGCTGCAAAGATATCCACATGTTGATACACAGAACTCAGTAAACTTAAGAAACCAAGCACACAGATCATTTGTGCCTAGCGTTTCTTTCTATAGCTAGCAAAGGACAGACTTTCATCTGAGTGCATGTTGCTCTCTGCCACATTAATTAGTGACCTCAGAAATGGATGTCCTATCTTGAGTTATGTTAGCTTCCACATAGAAGAGTAGACCTATAAATCTGTCCTCTGTATTCGGGAGTTCACAAATTGTGTCTGACCTGAGTAGCCAACATACAGTTGCAGGATTCTCTCCTTCCTTTCCCTTATACAGACTGCCTCCTGTACCTTTGAAATTTAGCACAAATTCCCTGCTCCTTTTTGCATACTGCCCTATCTGTCCAATATGCTTTGGTTTTCTATATGTAGTAGAATCCCACAGAAGGGTTTAGCATATAGATAGTGTATCAGGAGAAATGACTTTCTTTTCCTATGTGCAGAAGGATCTACTATGAGTTTGTTCATGAAGACGAGCTATGATAACAGAGAAAAACAAGAACTGCTCATGGACCAAGCCGGGGTCAGGGGAGGAATTTCCTCCATACTACTTGGAACGAGCATCATGAAAGAACACCATAAAAGTTAAACCTACAGGTTTTAATACAGACAACTATACTGCATTTCTATTTTTTAACAAATAAATAATGCACTCCCCAGGTCATGAATTCCAAAGCAAGTCAGGTTAAAAAGTGAGATTGCATATAGGCACCTAAATTCAACATGACACTGGTGCATGTGTACTAGTGTGAGAGAATTTAATTCTTCTTTGCTTCTTCTTGCAGCCCTTGGAACTGTCCTAAAATCAGAGGGTTTCCTAGGCTTCTATAATCAGTTTTTGGGTGCATGGTGAATAGAGCTGGAAGGGGAGAGTCCTCCTTTCTACTGGAAGCTGGTATTTCACTAGTCAGAGTTCAGTGTTAGATCTTGACTGAAGTGTGTATATATATATATATTATTTATTTGGTCAATATATGTCTCAGTAGGCACAGTAATACGTATACAAGCAGATTGTGCTTCCTTACATTTAGAGATGATGATGTACTGTCATTTTGTATGCTGAAATCATCAAATGATTAAAGAATGTCAGATGTGAATTACAGGAGAAATAATGACCCTCATCCAACAATGCACATCTGCATAAGCTAGGACCTGTGTAGCCCTGGAAAATAACTTTTAATTAATTATTCCAATTAGCTATTTGGCAAGGAGGACACAGCAGGGGGTAAAATAGCTGATCAGAATGTTTGGAGCATTTTTAACAGAGCCACAGGCATTGCATCTCTTTGTTAGACTGAGCAGGGGAACTGACTGTTCATAATTCATTTCAGCATACCACCCCCAAGATCTGCTTGCCTAAACATATGGTTCCTAATTAGAATGGACTTACTGTACCTAGAGCTTATTATGAGCTAGAAGAAGTTAAATAAATGAACTACCAAGTTTTAAAATGTTGGCCAAGATCTTGCATCAGAGGAGTAGCTACAATATTATAGCTATGCTCCATCTTCTCATCTGACCCCTGAAACCCTCCTTAAAAGCCAGCAGCTGAGTGATAGAGTTCTATGGTGCTGGCCAATGCAGTACTGCACAATGATGTGACCAGCCCTGTTCCACCAGCAGTGCAAATGAAGAGCTGCAATAGGACCCCACAAGGGACTCACTTTCTACTCCTAGCACCACCACTCATTGGTGTGTGGGCAACTCACCTTATCCTGTAGTGTCCCACTTGCTAGAACCACAGAACTCCATTCCTTGAGATACCCAGCTAGCTTTAAGGTGGGTTGCAGAGTCATTTATGTGCATACCATAATCACAAACATGAATAAAATCAGTTATAAGTCTAGCTTATGACATCATAACTGCCTAACAGGATGTCAGCAAAATTTAAGCAAACACAAATGGGTAAGCTGCAAGATAACACTGTTAATTGGTACAAACCATTAGGATTTTAACTGAACAAATCCCACTGAAATTAAAGAAAGATACATATATGGAAATATTCTTCCATAGCACACATTCATTTCTATGGAACTTAAAGAGGATAAGTTCTAGATGGATTATACCAGTATTAGTTCACTGCACCTTTGAAGGAGCACCCTCCTTCAAATATCTACAGTCTTGCTGACTGTACCATCTGGCTCACAGCATGAACACAGTGATACCAGACTGGTTACCTTTTCTGTTCCTTCCTCCTTAAGACTAATGATGTCCAAATCAAAATCCTTTCTTAAACCATCTGTTTTGTTGAAAGTAATTCTCCCTGTCAAACCATCCCAACGAGCCTAAAGAGAGAGACGGAGGGAGGGAGGGAGGGAGGGAGGGAGGGAGGGAGGGAGGGAGAGAAAGTGAGAGATGATTAACTTCAGTTTAATGCTTAGCCTCAACTTTTGCAATCCCATCGAAAATAATTGCTTCATAATCTCCCTTTCTTACTATAATTACTTTTGAAAACACTCTGAATAAGACAGTATTCTTTGATTGGTTTTATACTTTTCTTTCTCAGCAGTTTTATCAGTAGCTATGCAATAATGTTATAGAAGAGTATAGAAGAGCATCTTCATGGTAGACACTTCAACAAAATTTAAACTCCAAACAGTGCTTGCAGAGCAGTAAGGAGCTGTCCTTTTTCCTAGTTTTATCTCAATATCAATCCTTTGCTTTACAAAAATGAACGAAAATTCGATCTCTGATCAATATCAACACAATTCATTTAGAAAAAGAAACCCTGTTAGTCAAAAGGCAATCCATAATCTAGGATCACTAGAATACTTTCACTTCAATCTTACTTAAGCTATGATTAATAAATAACTAATAATCTTGATCCCTTCATATCTGTACTCTTGATTGAATATTAATAGGTGACATTTCCATTCTCACATTTCTGCAGCTCAAGTTGAAGTTGCATTCAAATCCCATTCTAACCAGAGGTATTTATTCCTGTTCCATTTCCATATATCTTTTTGTCCTCTAGTTTCACAAATCAACACAGTTTACTTCTCTTAAGCTCAAATGCAATCTTCAAATACCTCTATTTTCAACAGATCTGTATACCCAGCAGGAATTTGGAAATGCACTTCTTCAGCATGATCCCTCCCCTCTGATCATGCCAGATGGCTAGCTACTTTTGAAACCTGAGGTGTATTTAAAAAAAAAAAAAGGAATGGAAATCTACTGTCCCCAGTTCATTTCAAAAATATCAAAAGTCTCACTGGGCTTGTGTAACTTTTCTGGTGTACCTATAACACTTTCTTGGATTGAGGCCATAAAAATGTCTCTCTGTATCATGTTATGAGTGCATCAGTAGGTCTTTGCTAGGAGCAACACATGCAAGACAAAAGAATGAGGAGAGTGGGAAAGAGATTAATCTGCCACCAGTGACAGAGAGATTTCTAGGTGGCTCTGGAGGCTCTAGAGTCAAGGGAGGCCAAGCTAACCCAATCTTTATTGTTGTTCTACTGGCTTGCAATATTTTTTTTTATTCATATATGTCTTTGGCCAGTAAGCTTTGGGAGGAGCTTTCCACCACCGGCAGCTGGTGGCTTCCATGTCAGTGGCATCTGCTATGTGTTTTTGTCTGGGCTTTCAGGGAACCATCTGAATTCCTGAACCTATGTGGGAGATAAGGCTCAGGACCTTGGATAGCTCCTTTATAATTTGGATTAACACCCAGAGTGGATTCCTGTCTGACTAACATGGAAACCACCTGCTGCAAAAGCTTTTAACCAAGTAGGTGCTGGGTTTTTTTTTATTGATTGGTGGTTTTTGATTGTGTTTTTAATCCATTTTATGTTTTAATCATATTTGCTTTGCTGGGTGTTTTTTTGTTTTGTTTTGTTTCGTTTTTTGGTATGTTTTTAGCTGTATTTTTTTAAAAAAATGGTAAGCCCCTTCAGTCCCAATTTTGAGGGAAAGGTAAGATAGGCAGTTTTATAACAGTTAGCCAGCTTTAGTACCATTCTTAGGAGAAAAACATGATATAAATCCAATGAATATATATATAAATATATATGCACTTTTGCAATGTTTTAGGGTGCATAACTCTCATGAAAATGGAAAAACTATGAATAGCTTCCTGCAATCCCTCTCCCATCCTCTTGCCTTTTGAGCACTGGGGTCAGAAGCAAGTAATGGGAGGGGAGAGCTCTGGAGGAGAGAAGGAAGGCTCACATGAGCCTTCCCCTGCATTCCCTTGCCTTTTGCCTTGGTGCAAGTTATCAGCACCAGGGCAAGAGGCAACGGAATGGGAGGCAGGACCTCCTTTGTCCAAGTGCTTGCCTTCCTTCTCCTTGGTGGAAGGCACGTGTGCACCTTGTGAATAATCAAATCACCAAGGTCAAGCCTATGAAAGTGGAGGGAGGACTGTAATTCCTTTATATTAAGTCAGGCTGTTAGGCCATTGATCTTACTACTATTTACCAGAGCTAGAAAAAGCTACTTTCTTGAATTTCAACTCTCCAAGGCCATAGTTACTATTTTAGTGAAAAAAAAAGTCTTAGCATAAGCTAAATATTGAGAATGAAGTTCTACAAGGCTTTTTTGATCTGATGTTTTTTAAACAAAAATGAGAGTCAGTTTGGGACCCTTGTCCTAAATTTTGAATGGCCTGGATAAGTTGACATGGGTCTTTCGAATCTTTGTGGTGGTCATTTTGTATTGATATATAAAAAGGGATTTTTTTTTCACACACCAGCAATGACTGATCACTGTAAAAATCTGAAAGACTTGTATCACCTTATGCAACTCATTGAAAATTCAAGGCAAGGGTTATGATTTGCATATTTCTGGACCCTATTATAGTCTATGCTGCTCTCACAACTGTGAAAATATGCTTTATATCCCGAGGCCTGGACATCAGCTGAATCAGAAAAAGTGGGTTTATATCCACAAAAGCTCATATTAAAATAAAAACCAATTGATTTTAAAGGTGCTACTACATTACTTTTTTCCCTTGCCCCTCCCTTTCTCTTTTTTATGGCTTTTGTATGGAAACTTATTTTTCACCTTTATTTAGCTGCTCCTTTATCAAACAGTTTATAATACACAGATAATTGTAACAGATAATTTGCTTTACATTTGTAAAATTACAGGTTCTTCTTCCAGCTCTTCTTTTAATTTTGTTCATTAAACTCATTGTGGAGAGCCATCACCTAACAGGGTTTTGCATACAGAACTGACAGGGGAATGATTAATCTCTCTTCTTCTTGTTTAATCTAGACTTTAGGACTCAGTCCACTGAAATGAATCTCACAGTGTGCACAGCAATCATAATTGTGCTACACCTACAGCTTTTCTGTTGCATTTGCAGTACATCTTTGATGTTACGTGAAATAGGGCAAAATTTGTAAGAGGCATGCAGTGATTCAAGACATGCAAAATAGGCTTTTCAAAAACTAAATGTTAGTTAGCTTATAGGTTCTCACTGAATAGCCATTCCCTGATGGTTCTACAAGAGAATGATCAATTTTCAGTTGACAGGCTGTTTGTCATTTAGGTATCAGAAGGTGCCCCATAGCTTTTGCTGAATTATACTTGCATCTATACTTTTCATTTATTCGTACCCTCCATAAAACAGTACACCTTTACAGATGCAGTAATTCAATCTATCAGCTATGCTGCTACACAGAAAATTAGTTAAGGACTGTATTCTAACTTTCTGATGGGCAACTGACACACATACATATTTTTCAGTCTTTAAGATTAGTGTCCAAAGTCTTGTTCTCTGCTTCACTGGTGAAAGGGGTTAGGTTGGTGAATATTGGGAACAATGCCTTCACTGTGTTTGCCCCAAACCCATGACCCGATCTCTGTTGACCTTTTGAAAAACCTTTCAAACCATTTTATTTTGGTCTGCATTCCCCATCCTGAAGCATGTTCCCTTCTCCCTCTTACGCACCTCCATTCTACACTTGTCTTTCCTTTTTATGTCAGCCTCTCACACATGGTCATTTCCCTCATCCATGTTTCTGTTATTTGCATAGATGTTTCTCACTTGTTCTCACGTAGATCTTTGATCCAACCAGTGTCATCCACCCCTTCTGTAGTTGTTGTGTGCCTTCAGGTCATTTCTGGCTTGTGGCAACCCTCAGATAAACCTATTACAGGGTTTTCTGGGGGCTGAGAGCATATGACATGCCCAAGGTCACCCAGTGGGTTTCCATGGCCAGGTGGAGAATTGAACCCTGGTCTCCAGAGCATAGTCCAATGCTCAGACTACTACACCATGCTGTCCCTACCCCTTCTTCCTATGATCTATTAATGGCAAAGTTTTACCACCACACATAAAATACAAATAAATGCAAACCCAATTAAACAATCAATTGAAATCAACTGTCCTTCCTATTTAAGAGAACACTTTAAACATTAAAATAGAAACTATACTTGATGAACTTTTGTTTTCTGCAGTTTTTTGTGCTGTTTTTATCTCCTTATTGCACAACCTCGCAGCACCCCAAGTTGCCCTCCAATTTATGGAAAGCTGCCATGATGTCATCAGGTGGCCACTTCAACAAGATTTCCTTCTTTATGCCATTTACAGTTCTTTTGGCATACCTTGACTATGTCATGTATAGTGAATAGCATACTAATGATAAATGGATGGGATGGAACAGAGATTATTCTTATCAGCAACAGGCACTGCCAAAGACGGCTACACAACTAGGCAACAACCAAATAGAACTGATTGAGCTGTGCACACACACACCCTTCATAGGTTCTATTTCACCCATCCAGTTGCATGTGAAACTTTCCTGAGATCATTGTGATAAGCCTAGTAGTCAGAAGAGGGAGCAAGAAATGGGATAGTGTAGTTATATGGAATCAGTTGCCCAAACAGCTTGTTGGATTTCTGTATCAAAAATCATTCCAAATCTGAGTCTCACTTGTGGGGGAAAAGTGAGATTATCATCATTAACAACAACAATATCACCACCACCATCATCACCATCACTACTGTGTTTTTGTCTGTTGGGAGTATTTTACAGATGTTTGCATTACATCCATGGGACAAAGTATGTTATTTCTGTGTGTTTCTGAAAGTGCACATATTTTTGTGCATTTCAAAACATGTATGTTCTCATATAGATACAGGCCATTTCTGCACTACACAGTTATAGTGCTATCATTCCACTTTCACCCTCCTGTGGAATCCTGGGGTTTGCAGTGTAGGGAGGGGCCTCTAGAATTCTCAGCCAGAGAGCTCTTGGGCCTCTGGCAATTACAAATCCCAGAATTCCATAGGAAGTTGAAAGTGGAATAATAGCATTGCAACAGTGTAGTGTGTAAATGGCCATAGATAGATATAGATATAGATATAGATATAGATATAGATATAGATATAGATATCGATGATATAGATATAGGATGGATCCAGCACATTGTTTCTGTCCATCTTTTGGTCTAGGCAGCATAGAGTGGGCAAGACTGTCTCAAAAAATTATTTATTCATTTATATGAGCCTGACTAAAAAAAGAAGAAACAAAATTTTCACTGGAGGAGGTGTTACTGTGGTGTATAGTCCGAGCCTGAGGTCTACTAAATATAATTTGATATCACAAGACTGGCCATTCCAAACTGCTCCCCTCCACGTGCTTGCAAGGCCCCCAGACAAGCACGGACACGGTCGAACAAGCTGAAACAAATCCAGGCAGGCCAGTAATTTTCCAGCACGCAGCTTCAGGAGACCTCCAGGCACATACACTTTACACCTGCATTAAATATGTACGAGGCATACAAAAGATTCTCTGCCCCGAACAGGCAGCTTGATGACATTAGTGCTTCCGAATAGCCAACTATCAAGCACTCCCCCATTTGCATACTGTCTGCACTATTGACAGCGCCGTCAAAATCCAATAATGCTAAATACTGACCTTTCAGAGGTTTTGTCTCCAACCCGAAACCCATTGTTTTCCCTGGGAACGGACTGCCCTACAGGCACATTTTCCCCTATAAGAACCCCTGATTTTGAGTGCTTCTTCGGATCGCTCTTGGCTTCCATCCCGCCTTGCTGCCGCTCCGTTTGCCGAGCCTTCCCCTCAGCTTCCAAGTGCTGAGAATCTCCGCTCCAACTGACTTTCTGCAGGCTACCTGGACTACAGGATCAGGTGCAGTATTCCCCCTGAAAAATCCTTCTTAAAATCCCCTATCTACTTTCCTCCCTTTATTTTCTTAGGTCTGTGTGTGTGAGTGCGCATGTGCGCAGCATTTCTTAGTTCTGTGTGAGTGAGCACGCAAGTGCACTGTGACTTTACAAATAAAAGAACAAAATTATAACTTTACTGTGTCATGGTCTTGACTCGGCCTGACCCTGCAAACATTGGGTTAAAGATCTCGCTAGGTTACCCTGCCTCTCGTAGTGCTACAGCTTGTGCTCTGGCTAATTCCCATTCCCCATTATTTGGAGCACATTGAGGTGTCCCCAACAGGACCTCAGAAATCAGAGTAACAGAGGAGACTGGCATGTATATTCTCCACTCCACTTCCAATTCACCATTCCTCTGAAGATGTCAGCCACAGATGCAGGTGAAACGTCAGGAGAAAATACAACCAGAACACGGTCTCAAAGCCCAAAAAACCCACAAGAACCAATGGATTCTGGCCGTGAAAGCCTTCAACTTTACATCAAAATTCTCACTTCTCCTTAGCAAGAAGCTGGATTTAGTTACTGTCGATCTGACGGTCAGTATCCCCAGACTATGGCTGCATAGGTGCAGTTAAGCACCACATTTGTATGGTCAGCTCATAAACAGAAAACTGAGCTAAAATTGTTTGAAGGAAATGCCAATGCCCGGCAATAGACAATCTCACAAGAAATGTCATTCATCAATTAGTGCAATTCTTGATACAGAATCTGTCACCACCATAACACCTGAAATTTTATAATGAAGGCTTGAGCCTTAAAAACAGGTTGAATATGGATATATATTGATCTCAAAAGTAATTGAATGCAATTTTCACAGAAAACCCAATCACTGTGCCATTGACTAAGTTCATTGTTTCACATTCTCTAAATTTATTGTTCATATATCATCAGGAATCAATATTACACCTTAATTGCTAGCCAAAGATAATGATCAGATCACTCGTAAATCTTTAGCTTTAAGGGAAATGAATGGTTGCAGCTGGCAATTTTAGAGAAACTTTCTCACACTAAGCCACTATATATGTAAAACATTCTAAACCTATCAAATATTTGCAGATAATATGGGATGAACCGTTCTTTGCACTGTACTCAAATAGCATCCAAGCTTGAAAGTAAGGCAAAGATTATCCCTCTGTTTAGGCAGTTGAGCCATTATAGTGGGGGTTGTGTGTGTACTTGTTTTATGCAATTCTGCTAGCTGCTTAGCTCAACACTTTAAAGTAAAGTACTATTTTCTGGGAAATCTATGATACTGGGTTAGAGAATCTATGTCTGTTTATTTATTCCATTTTATTCTCCCTTGGGCATGTCAAGCTGAAAGGTAGCAACTAGTCCACAGCTACCTACCTTTCTGAGTGGAGAGGTGAACCTCCAGGTGTCTAACTATCATGCCCTATATATGAAGATGCCTTTGTAAATGAAAATGTTCCAGACACTTGACTCAGTCCAAAATAAGGAAGCAAGATTGTTAATGGGGACAATTTAATCTGGGCAATGGAATCATATCATCCTTTCTTTCCAATCTGGATTTGATTCTAGTTGTTTCTGGGCTCAAATTCAGCTGTAAATCCAAGCTGTAAGCCTTGGGTTCAGGTACATAGACAGGTTGGCCTATAGATATGGTCAGTCTCTGGGGCCATAAGTCAATCAGGGCAGATAGACATTGTTTGCTCTACCTCTCCACTCTGCAGGCAAGGAGGAAGAGGGGAGAATGAGGAGCACAACAGTAGAAGTTATAGAAGCTCTTGTATGCTAAGAGAGGACTTTGTCACCTCCATCTTCCCTTCTTCCTTCTATGACAAGAACAGTGCACAGGACAGGAAGTCATGTGTGTGCATGTTCACATGTGTACATGCATGCGTGCACAGGCATGGTGCATACAGGTACATGTATTTATGAGAGGGGTAACAGCCATAATGGCTGCTGTTTCTATCTTGGGATGGCAAGGGCATAGACGACTGAGAGTACTTTCTGCATCTGTTGTCAGTCCTTAAGCTTTACTGCTGCTTGGGTGTTCCTCTCCTTTTATATATCATGTTGTTGTTGTGTGCCTTCAAGTCATTTCTGACTGGTGGCAACCCTAACGTGAACCTATTGCAGGGTTTTCTGGGGCTGAGAGTTTGTGATGTCCCCAAGGCCACCCAGTGGGTTTCCATGGCTGAGCAGGGAATTAAAATCTGGTCACCAGGGCTGTAGTCCAATGCTCAAAGCACTACACTTTGCTAGTTCTCTACCCAGACTCTAAAGGCATCTTTTGAAATGACTTTTCAGGTGCCACATGCAAAGTAGTGCCATGTCAATTGTTGGAATCCTCTACCAGATAAGTGGCTGGATGCCTACATTGTGGGGTTTTTGGTGCCAGGTAAAGACCTTTTCATTCTCCAAGTCTTTAAAGGAGAATGAAGAGCCCTGGTGGCGCAGTGCTTAAATGCCGGTACCGCACCCACAAGATTGTGAGTTCAATCCTGCAGGGCTCCAGGTTGACTCAGCCTTCCATCCTTCCGCAGCTCGGTAAAATGAATACCCAGCTTGTTGGGGACAATTAGCTAACACATTGTAAACTGCTTAGAGAGCACTTAGCTGATAAGCAGTGTAGAAATACACATCCTATTGCTATGAAGTCTTCCAATTTAACAAATAAACCTTTAGTTTGTTATATTGTCCTCCATTGTGAGATGTGCCTTGGGCTCATTCTCTGGCTATTTTAATATGTTTTAATTGTCATATTATGTTTTGTTATACAGTCAGCCCTCCATATTTGCAGGTTTCACTTTTATGGATTTGATTATTCACGGATTATTTGCTGTCACCTCTGCTACCTCCCTATGCCATTTTTAATAGGGACTGCAAACTTCACGAGACTAAGAAACTGCGAACAAGGCTTGTAAGTCCCTATTAAAAATAGTGTGGGGCAGCAGTGGGGGGTAAGACCCACCAGCCACCCACTTCTGCTTTGTGAAGGAACCCTGATGCCTCAAAGGAATCCACGGGGGGTTGAATATGGTAATCATACTCTTATGTGTGTTAAATATGGTTTGAGAGGGCCTAGAGTTATTCACGGTTTTTCCACTTCCACAGGGGTCCTGTGTCTCTAACCCTAGCAAATGTGGAGGGATGACTGTATTGGTGTATTTTGTAGTCTTAACCTTCTTTTGGAAACCACGAAAACAACTCCAGTTATTGGGCAATATGGGAATGCAGTAAATAAAGTATTAGATAAATAGTGACACCCAGCTCACCACAACATTGTTATCGTACACTGGCCCTACACATGTATTATTGTTACATCTTTTAAATGTTAAGCCTTGTCCTACACAATCTAGAAGAAGCACATTGGAAGACAAAATTGTATCCTAAGTTCAGTCAAAACCTTGACATAATTCTTTAATGGCGAATAAATAAATGATCTAAACCTCTCCTTTCTTTCTTTATTGAAAACAAGAAGTTCAAAACTAATGCTGAACAATTATTTATGGTTGTGTCCACACTGCACAGTCATAGCACCTTGATTCCACTTTAACTGCCATGGCTCCTTTCATGGAATCCTAGGATGTGTAACCTGGGCATATTGAGAATTCTGTAGTGCATTCCCTGGCACTGCAATATTAGAGTTCTCTGCTAGAAACATGACAAAACTACATACCCCCGGATCCCATGTACTGGATCCAGGAAAACTGAAATGGTACGAAACTGATATAATTGTGTAGTATGGATGCATCCCTATGTTTCAAAAGACTCTGAAGTTTTAATTGCCACATCTGACCTCTAGAAAGGTCCCTTTGTTTTTATTGCTGGTTTCAGTTCTTATCATTTCTTATCATTTTTATATCAGATTTTAGTCTCCTATTTCTGGTCCTGCTTTCACATGCACGCCCCCAGCAACCTCAAGCCCACTTTGCTTTCACTTCCCTAGCAAGCCAAGCCCCCTTTGGGACTTCCAGTTTTGTGCACTGCGATAGTACTTCTTGAAATACTGATCTCTATGCCATCTGGTTTTCTTTTTCCATTTTTGTAAGTTGATTTGATTATTATTTCAACTGGTTGTAATTAAACAGGAGTGGGAGATGCACTGTGTCTCTGTATGCTAGTATGAAGAGAAACATGCACCACCTTCCACCTCACTGAAAGATCTCTGCCAGAAGGGATGGAAAATGCTTTGGAGAAGAAAAACTGAAAACAGCCATATATGGAGAGAATGTAAAGAGTGATTTTGAATGCAAATAGGCTGTCTACATTCTTAGCAGGAAGCAGAAAGCATTTGTCCCCTCATGTAATCCTAATCGCAATCCATTTAGTCTGTACAATTGAACCCAGAGAAGCCCACTGAGAATCTGGCCAGTTGCAATTTTTCATTAGTTCTTGGTTCAATTTCTTGGTTGTGCTAAAGGTTGGCAGAATCCAGGAAATAAGCTATAGCTCTAATATAGTGTGATAGTTACTCTGATCTGTATTCTTCCCAGTTAGCTGAGCACCCCTGGAGTGTATTAAAAACTGGCATGGGAATGGTAAGGTTATTTCCAAATTTTCTCTTAGCTTTGCTCTCAGTAACGCTGATGGACAAGATTCCACAAGTTTACTGACACTTTGCAAATATATTTTCTCATTCAATCCTACATCCAATCCCCAGTACCTCACTCTCATGTAACTCGTTGGGCAATGAACGTCAAGCCATGCCAATATGTTAGTTGCACAGATATTATACTGTGCAAGGATTTTCAGAAACAAGATTTGGATGCTTCAGCAGAGCTGTAGTACTATTTTGGTTTTTTAAAAATCTCTCTTCCCTTTTCTCTGTCTTTGAATAACGGCTGGAATCCTGTTAAGATCTTACATCTTTGTAAATGGACTTACTTCCACAGGAATTAGAATTGGACAGTTCAATAATATCCTTTTCCAGTAGATGGTTTCTGTTACATTATTGTATAGTAAAGCTAGGGAAGGGAACAATGTGCAATGGGACTGATGCACAACAGAACGGATGTACAATGGGGTGTGCATCACATCAATCCCATTGTGCACTGCATCAGTCTGGATGCACATTGGGCACTCTTGCTACTGTCCTGTTATGGATCTTCCCAATTCAGTGAACGGATTTCTTGGAGCCTCTGCTATATAACTAGGTTTGCATAAATTTAAGTCTGCTGATATCCTTTTCAAGTATAGTAGTCCAAATTCAATCATACTTAGTTGGTGAAGTATTAATGGTCTTCATTCTCAAACCCTTCACTTGCTTGCAATCTACAATTTTATGACCTTACTGTATCTTGTCAAAAACTCATCTTTCTTTCTAAAGTGTAACAGCAATTGAAGAAAGTCATCTAATTTCCAGAATCATGGGTACAGCTTGATTGATTGATTGAATTTATACTCCACTTTTCTGCTGCGATGGGATCCAACATGGCTTCACTAAGACTCATGTACAAAAATCTGTGGGAACATATATTTGCCATAGGGAGCATAATATTGAAATAGTTCTTAGATTGTCCTGACTTATGAGAAGGTGATGCTCCTCCTAAATTTCCACCCCAAACTGAAACTACTCCATACTATTCTTCCTATAAATCATGCCAGCACCAAAGTCTTCTGACATAAAGAGAGACTACATTATACATATTGGTATGAGAGTCCTTGGATTTCAGATGCTTAAGGTATATCAGTAGCACAGATGTAAAAAGTCATTCTGAGAGTGGGATTGGGGTTTTTAACAAAGAATTCTGAATCCTTTCAGCAGCATAGTATTTCTACAATTCAATGGAGGATGCCATGATAGTTGAACTAGTATAAAAACAGCAGTCTAAATTTGATTGCCAATCTCAACTAGAATGGAAACATTGAATCAGTCACTGACTACAGCCATTTATGCATGACGTTGTTGTCCGTGAGTGGGACAAGTTGCTGGTGGTCCACAAGTCATGCGTTTGCATGATGTTGTGGTCTCACTGCCAATGTGTCCTCACCCATCGCAATCACAGGATATTCCATTAATGGAAAAAAAACTGTTACTGGCCTGAGATTGCATGATGCACCAGCAGCCATGAAAAACAGGTGGAAGTGTAATCTAGGTGCTTACTTCCCCAGTACAGCATGGGAAAGTGGCCAGCTGCACTGCAGAAGGAAGGCGTGTGTCACTCATGCTTCCATCTGCAGGCAGCCAGCTGGGTGTGGAGGGGAGCATTGGGGATGTGCTCCCATCTCAGCAAAGGCACTGCCAGGATGACACCGGTACAACAACAGAAAAGGGTAAGGTGCGGAAATGGCCGGAATCAACACTTATGTAAATAGAATTGATTCATTGTATTTACTCTAGTTAGGAGTAGCAGTTGGATTTAGGTCCATGGATGTTTGTAGTGTAGATCTGCTTTCTTTGAAGTTTACAGACATCTACTGTCTTGATGGTAGATTCCTTTTCAACATGCAGTTCCCTCTTTTCATTTAGTTCTGCACTGGATTGTTGATATTGGATATCTCCCTTTTCTGGTTTTCTTTAGTCCTTATCTGGTTTTCTTTATTCTTTATCTGCTCTCTATATAATTAACGTAATGACTTTGTAAAACCCAGCACATTTTGCCAGCTAAAATAAATGTACACCTCACTGCATAATTTAAGATGTTTTTCATGCCAAGATTTCACATCAAACTGCAAAGCTTTCATGGGTTTATGAAGCTCTTCTAAAGTTCCTCATGCAAACTGACTCTTATTGTTCAAAATGTTCATGAAATTATAACCTTAACAAATGAAGGCAGCAAACATGCATACGTAGATGTGTGAATAAGTCCTGTGGAACTTAGTGGAATTTATTTCTGAGTAGATATGCACAGAATTTTATTGTAAATTTCCAAACGAAGTCAAATCCTATTGTACTGCCAAATGCAATTATGTACTATATGGGGCTCGGTATTCCTGAAATATGCCATATGTACTTGGGAAAAGGAAAAGAAAAGCAATATATCCAGGAAATATATCAATTTTCAACAGCCTTGCATTTGTCCTTCAGATGCTGTTGAACTACAACTCCCAGAATTCCTCACTACTGACTATGCTGGGTAGGATTGCTCAGACTTGCAGTTCAACAACATGTGGAAAAGCTGTACCATTCCCACTGCTGCTACGAGAATTAAATAGTGCAGCAAATGTTTGAAGACTGAGTGTTAGGAAACTTTACCCATATTTTCAGCTCTTCTTTCAATTCTCCCCTTCCACACTGACTCTAATGAAAAAAATATGCTTTATGGCCTTTTCTCTCCCTCCTGTCTCTTCTCTCTCCCAGGCAATATGGATTCATCTGCAAACTGTTCATGGAGGGTGGGTGGGTGGGCAGGAAAGATTAAACTATCATCTAGATATCAAGTAGTGTTACGTTGTTCTGAGAGAAACTTCTGGAAAGGATTTAGACTCCCTGACCAACTGCAGCTAAATGCTGACCCTGGGCATGGTAATATCTACCCACATAAAAAAAAAAAAGTCTTAGGAACCCCAGTTAGGTTACCTTAAATCAGTAGGAAAAGGAGGATTTTTCCAAAACTTATATTTCTTCTGTGAATACTTGAATGCTTTGTAGATTTGGAAAAATACTCAGGATTGGTGTAATGTGAAACTGGTATTTCTTGTATTAGGATTTTTGTCGCAGTATTGACTACTTTCTAAAATCTTGTATAGTGTTAACATTCCAAATTCCAGAGGCATAGGGAACCTGCCTCCAAAATGCATCCATCTGGGATCAAGCAGTGAGGGAGAAATCAGGCAGCCTATTCAATAATCCAATAAAGTCCACTTTAACACTTTTAGTATTGGCAAAACACTGTAGCTTCTAAGGGTCAGGAACAAATGCATTTAGAGAAAGCAAAACAACAACAAAAGCCCAAATATTTTTGCAAAGTCAACAAACTGAGAAAGCCAAATTTCTTTTGATATGAGAATTACCTGACAGGAACCAAATTTTGTTTCCTAGGTAAGCAGCTTCCACTGATACCAGCAGTTCACCATGTAATTAAGTCTGAATATAAGCCAAAAGCCTTACTTCTCAAAAGAAAATTGGAAAATGGATTTGATTCTTTTCCAATCGGTTCAGAAGCAACAGAAATGATATGCTAGAAAAAGGATGATTCCTCTCAGCTTTCTTTCTAATCTCTTTCCCCCGTATATAAACTATGTGTCTTATAAATTCTTCCAGGCACGATCCTTTTTCCTATATACAACCCAACCTTCCTTAGCAGCACCTAAAGAAAATAAATTGTCATCTTATGTTATACATTTTACATTGTCTATGAGTTCCAACTTACATTGAAATCAGCAGATTTTTTAAAAAAAATAAAATATGCTTTTTATCCTTAAAATGAATTAAAAAGCCCATACCGTTATGTTTTTCCAACATAAATATCCACATATTAGCATGTTTCCTGAAGTGAATGACTTAACAACTTCCTCAAGGAATTAAAAGTTGATCTACTTAATTCCTATCAGAGTTCCGTGCTTTTAAATAGCTGTATGAAATCCATAATAGCAACATGTGACACCATTTATTATTTGAAGCCACAGAAGCCACATTAATCTTCATGTTTGCATATGTTCAAGTTATTTTTGAAGTATGGTGACCCCAAGGCTAGCCAACCATAGGATTTTCTTGGCAAGATTTGTTCAGAGGGGGTTTGCCTTGGCCTTCCTCTGAAGCTGAGAGGAAGTGTGACTTGCCTAAGGTCACCCCAGTGGTTTTCCATGGCTGATCAGGAGACTTAAACCCTGGTCGCCAGAGTCATAGTCCAACAATCAAACCATTTCATCCCACTGGATTTAAACTGTTGATCCTGAAACAAAGAATTCTTTCCAGAGAAAGAACAAAGAGTCTTGTGTCACTTTTATGGCAGATTTATGTTAGCTTGAGCTTGCATTGGTTACAGTCCATTTTCGGGGAAGCCAGTTCTAAAATGATTCATGACTAGCCCTTTGAAAATCCCTTTCCATTGGGCAGCTCAAAGCTTCCTCTATGAGCAATCCTATTAAGTTGATTTAAGCATGTTGATGTAACATGCAGAGAGACCAGTATGCTAGCCTTTCTCTCTACAAGAGGAAGATAAAAAGTCTTGATTAGTGGACCTTTCTTATCCCTGGAGGAACCCAAAAAAATCAGGATTGCATCTCACACAGACCGCCTCTAGGGGTGTAATTATTCACTGATTTTGTTCATGAAGGAACTAACAAACAATTTTAGCCATTTTAGTCATTTTCTTCCCACTGAAGGAAAGTCTTGGTTGTATTCTGTACAAAACTCACACTTTTGTGCAGAAAACAGTATTTTCTGTACAGGAATAATATTTCTGCACAGATAATGCTGTGTGAATTTTGTGCACCGTACAAAATATGAAAATTCTCATCCGCGCAAGATTCTCTTCATCAGACTTTCACAACACTTGAGAAACATGCTTTTTAATCAGTTTTTTTAAAAAATATTTTTGAATATTCCTGAATATCCCTAGCAGGCTTCCTGCTTTCAACTGTCACTTTGCATGAAAAGCAGGAGGACAGAAGAAGGCACCAAAGGGTGTGTATGATGGGTGTTTGTCACTTCTCACATGTTTATTATACATGCTAAAGCAATGACTGGAAGATGCTCCTGTTTGATTTTTTTAAAAAAACAAACAAACAAACTGAGATACAACTGTGCTTGGGCCAGTTCTTTTAAACCACTTTCACATTGTTTTCTTGATCAAAACAAACCACAAGAAAAAGTTTATCTATAGTTTTCTTTAACTAGACAAACAACAGTTAGATGTCTCTTTGTGTATTCATATTTTCATAAGGGCTACTCAGACCGTATTGAAAAAGCATACAGTAGTTTTTCCTCTTCAAAAAGTCACTACTCACAGAAAAGTGGTGGAAGAAGGCTATAACATATTTATTTATTAATGCCTGACGATACCTGATAGAAGGGCGACGATGCCTAAATGCTTTTCTTTCTAGTACTTGTTGGCATCACCCTACAGCTCCATTTCAATGTGCGTGATTTTTTAAAAAAAACTGTTTGGAAACTAAACCAGAGTTTTCCCACATAGAAATTTCATTGACCTGAATGATGGTACCAAGGGGTTTCAGAACTCTCCTGGTTCTCTTCTATTACATTTAGCTCTTTGGCTTTTATACATCATATTACTAGACTGCAAGTGCACCTGTTACTGTGGCTTCCTATATGAATTTGTTATTTGGAGTTTTTATGGCTCTTGAAATTTTATTACCCACTTAGCGAAGGAAGTAGGAGAATGTAAATCTATATAAATAAATAAATCTATACAAATAAATAGATTTATAAATGGAAAAACACAGATGCCACATAAGAAAAAGAAGAACCATTATTTAAAGACATTGGCCATCTCTCTGTTGGTGAGTTATGCAAATATAAGTCCTGTTATACATGAGGGCCGAACTTTTGACCTGTTGCAAAATGGTTATATTCAGTTCAAGACTGTTATGCATGTGGTGCCATGGTTCATGGGCACAGATGGCACAATGATGTACATCACTGCAGATTTCACAAAATGCAGCAATGCATGATGCTCATTTAATGGTACTTTCCCACAATTCTCTAATGAGGTGGTATAGTACAGATACATCATAACTTCATGAGCATTGTTAACATTATGTCTCCACAATCCAGGATCTCAGCCATATATATACAACAAGAATGGTTAAAGCTTTTTAAAGAACACAGCAGCTTAGCTACAGAGCACCGAATTGATATTTTTTTTTTCAAAGATAATTTATCAGAGGTATAAATAGCCTGACTTTCCCCCTCCTTTTAGTCAATTAGAATACAGTCAGCCTTCCACATTTGCAGGTTTAACTTTCTCGGATTTGACTACTTGCGAGTTTCTCCAATCCTTGCCCCCCACCACCACCTCAGGTGTTTCTTTTCTGGGAGAAATTTCCCTCTCAGAATGTCTGATCAGACATCACACTCCCTTAAAAGCTTGCCACTGGTCCTCCTCCTCCTCCTCCTCCTCCTCCTCTACCAACTGCTGCCAGGCCAGCTAAGGATGACTCACAACCCAATTTCTCAGCACCAGACAACCCTCTCAAATAGTCTCCCACACCCAAGGAAGGAGATAGGTAAGAGAGAAGAGGTATAGGGCCACCATGCCGACCCACTCCCTTTCCCTTTCCTTTCCCTGACCTGGTATGGACCCTGGGTGTCTGTTCTGCCCACCATGCTTTTGCCCCCTTCTCTCCCCACACACATTTTGATATTTGCACCCCTAAACATAGTGAATGTGGAGGGCCATCTATAATTCCTTTATTTCATGCTTACTGTAAATTACTGGTATTTTTTTTTACAAAACATACATACATACGTATACACACATTGCAACAAAATACGAAGACTGAGCTCTGACAAATTTGCATCACTGTTCAACTTAGCAGAACTACCCTGTTGTGGAACTGCGCAGTATAGTGATATCTACAGTTATCAATTCACCATGGGTAATTGCCCCCCACCATCTTTTGCTAAATACAAAAACCCTCAGAAGATAAGAAGTTTTAGCCTTTTGACTCACTGGTTTATAGGCTATAAAAGAAATTAGCTGTGAAACTATAAGTAATTAGGTCAGCTCTCTCATGCCATGCAGAATCAAGCTGTAAATGATAAATATGGGTTGTATCATAACTTCACATATTAGATCCTGAACTGCATTTACTGAGATGCAGCATTAAGACATTCTGTCAAAAGTGTTTAAACTGAAAGGCAATGACACGGTCTAGATGGAAACCATTCATGCATGTTTGGAAGAACTTTCCATAATGACGTTATTATTATTGCCAAACTCTGCAGGAAATTAATGCAGAGGAATAGTCAGGAACAAGGCTTGCAAGGGAAATCTGGGGTAAGATTACAGAATGCAAGTTATCACTGAGGACTGTTATAGGGTTGATTATAGCTCATATTTTCTGTTTCTAGAAATTCAGTTTAAGATATGAGATTTGATACTCAAATGCCATTTTTAGTCATTGATCACTGTGAGTTCAATAAATAGCAAAATATTTATTCCCCACATATCTTGTTTTAGTATGAAAATATTTTTTAAAAAAACCAGTGCCGCTGCTGCTTTGCCCAAAACTATTGTCACATTAGTGCAAACGAGAGCAAAATTGGTGAAACCAGGAGCCATTTCAGTTCCCTGAAAATGGACGTGGTCTGCAGCACTTTTCAGAGAGTTAGAAATGGCTCCTTGATTCACCAGTTTTGGCAGCTGCATTCCTCTGCCACTACCCTATACTGCTGCAATTCAGTAGCGGTTAAAGTTAAAAACAAAACAAAACATTCACTTATAGATTAAAACAAGGGCCCAAGGAGCATGCACCTTGTTTTAGAGGAGAATCATGCTTCCAGGAATCTTTCTGGCAATTCCTCATTTAGAACAAGGCATAAACTCTCCCTCATGTCTTGTTTTTACCTGAAAATATGTGAGTGGATTTAAAAAAAAAAAATAGTCCAATGCTGCCCTGATAATTTTAGCAGTGCTATTAAAAGTGGAATCTTCTTAAAGCCATCATTTTTGAAGCAAGGTACCTGCTTCGCCACTTCCAAGTCTTGTTTTGACCTGGAAATACATTTATATGTGTAGTTTTCTTATCAGTTTTGGAGATGGTCATTAGCTTTCATGGTAGGAGTTTACCCTCAGGACCATGTGTTGTCCACCAGTGCATAAGGATAACAGGATGTATAATCCAATGCAGTGGAAAGATGTTTTCATAGAATTTATTGGATCCATATTTACACTTAATTCTGTTATTAGACATACGGGGTTTATACATTTGAATACTTCACATACGGGAAAGAAGAAAATATTACACAAACCGACTTGTAAGAATAATCTAACTGCAATTGAATCAGTGCATTTGAGGAAAGATGTTATTTGAGGCAATGTTCTAATAGTTAGAACAATGTGCCAAAAAATACATTTTGTGAAATCTAGCTGAAGAATATGATGGTGATTTTGATTTCATAACTTCATGCCCTATGAGGACAGACTTAGAGAGCTGGGTATGTTCAGTCTGCAGAAGAGAAGGTTAAGAGGGGACATGATAGCTATGTTTAAATATTTGAAGGGATGCCATGTAGAGGAGGGAGAGAGCTTGTTTTCTGCCGCTCCAGAGACCAGGACGAGGAGCAATGGATTCAAGCTGCAGGAAAGGAGATTCCACCTGAACCTCAGGAAGAACTTCCTGACGGTCAGGGCTGTCCGGCAGTGGAATATGCTGCCTCGGAGTGTAGTGGAGTCTCCTTCCTTGGAGGTTTTTAAGCAGAGGCTGGATGGCCATCTGTTGGGAGTGCTTTGAGGGTATTCCTGCATGGTAGGGGGTTGGACTGGATGGCCCGTGTGGTCTCTTCCAACTCTACATTTCTATGATTCTATGATTCTATGATTTATACTCAAGCGATATTCATATCCACATACATCTCCCCAACATCAAACTTCAAATGGAAAATTCATATTCAAGGATTTGTTCATTTGGTTGCTTTTTCTATGGCTGGTCAAAGAGAATTTGCTGTCTGATAAAGAACAAGATGGTACCTCTTCCCTCTTCTGCATAGAGCAAATTGGACCTACAGATGAAATTAACTTCAACATTGGTGATGGGACAGTGTCTTCTACACCATTTGTGGTAACACTCCAGTTTAAAGCCTGGGTAAAAGATTATGTAACATGTGCAACATTTTCTTCCAACAGCAGGAAAAAATGAAGAGCTAGGAGAAAAAGCCAGGAAGAGATTATTACGATCCTCCATCATTAGCCATCTGAGGTGATGCCACATTGCCTGGGTTTGATGACCTTCAAACGTTATTTCAGATTTGCTTTGCACCAAATTGCTAAAGCCTGGAACGTTATTTTGAGAAGTTAGGCATTCAAAGCATGAAACATTATTTTGAAAAGTTAGTACAGTCATACTACTTTTAAAAAGTTGTATAGTACTCTTTACTTTATTAGTAACACACTTGTGTTACTGTTCAGCAACAGCAGTAACAAGGCCAGTTGTTACATTATTTTGGAATTGCTCTTGTAATTTCTCCTTTGTTACTAGTAACATGGGCCTAAATCCATTTGTTAGCTTCACCTCAAATAGACCCACTGAACTGACAGAATATGTTTTTAATCTATTTTAATTATTTTTATTCTTTTAAATTATTTTTATATGTTAATACTGAATTACTTGTATGCCATCTTGAGTTCTTGTGATATAGGATGGAATGTAAATATGTTTAGCAATAGTAGTAGTAATAATAATAATAATGGTGATAGTAATAGTAATAGTAATAATAATAGCAATAATAATTTGACCAGCATATTGGAAAGTTCCTTCAGTAACGAGAGTAAAACATGATATTCTGCTATTATTTCCCAGGACACTAAAAATGGCACAAACTGTTGCGCGGAGGAAGACCCCCTGTATTAAACAACACTAAAAAGAGCTGCCACTAAAAAGAGTTCCATATTTACCTCTTTTATCAGGTTCATAAATCTGGGTCCAAACCGCCATGGCTTGTGTCTGTGACACTGCAGGGAACTGACAGTCATTTGGGAGGCACGCTGGGAAGCCACTGCTACCATGTAAACAGCATCATATATCAGAGCTGCTTCTGTCTGTTTTGGGGAAAAATAGAAAAGACTTCTTAGACAACATCTTTAATCCCACAATGTTGTTTCCCACAATGTTGTTTTCCAAAACTCCCATTCTGTTCACTATAAAATATTAGCCCTGTGTTCAGAGTTTGTGACTCTTCTAGTTAATTATCTATGATGACATAATGGTATGTCTAATCTTAGGGGAGTTTTTCTGAGGGTTTTTCCTGGATCATTAGGGTACATTTAAATGGTAGAACCTTTCTGAGACTAACCGGCTTATTGCAAAATATTTGCTTAAAGACCAAGTCCTTTAATGAAATATAGAATTACTTATTATAAAACATAATAAACTGCACACCAGGATAAAAACTGTAAAATTTCATTTACTTTACTGATGAGATAATGACAATTATTTCTAAACTAGGAAGCTAACTATTTCATAGATATACCAGTATGCTAACCCTGCAAAATCCTTTGGGAAATGGATAGATTCATTTTCTGTTGCATTAACCTAAGTAAATTATGCATAAATACCAGAGAGGTTTACAATGATGTGTGATCCAAACTCTTCTGCAACTATTTCACACAGTACAAACCTGGGATTACTCTCAACACACTAATTAGAACTGAACTGATGGTTTTCCTTTAAGTCGTTTCTGACTTTCCTTTAAGTCGTTTCTGACTTAAGGCAAACTTATCACAGGGTTTTCTCAGGAAGATTTCTTTAGAGAAGGTTTGCCATTGCCTCCCTCTGAGGCTGAGAGAGTGTGGGGTTCCACGGCTAAGCAGGGATTTGGATCCTGTTCTCCAGAGTCTTAGTCCAACACCAAACCACTACACTATGCTGGCTCTCAATTAGAATTGAAAGCAATCTATAAAACAAATTAAAGCATTATTAAAGAGCAATGTTTATAAATCCAGGACCTGACTTTACAGTACACTGCAGAGTGCAAATACTTTGGTTTATTTAATCATGCCTGCCTTTTGGTCTGGTCTTTCCCATTCCATTTTGGAGTTGATCAGATGGAAAAGGAAAGAGTCTTCCCATGTGGAAGGAGGAATTTTTTTCCCCTAGACATGGCTTCCTATACAGGGACCAGAAAGTCTATTCCCAGGCCCTACCATTAGACACAGAGAAGCAACTGCCCAGGCAGGCAACTTGAGGAGTCATGAACGGTCAGCAAATTGTTAATTACTTGATTTATTTTTGTTATTTCTTTATTGCCAGGGAGAGACAACTGCATGAATATCTTTCCCAGTTGTCAGTATAAATTGGCTTGCTTAAGAGATTGTATGTCTTGACTTGTGCCATCATTTGTCTCTCCGTCTTACACCATACATTGTCTTGGGCTGACCCTGATGACTATCCCTGTCAAAATTCCATCTCCTTCACCACTGTCCCTCTACTCTGGCCACTTCCTGGGCCATTTCCACACTAGATTGTTATAGTGCTATTATTCCACTTTCAACATCCTATGAAATCCTGTGTAGGGAGGGGCCTCAGGGTGGAAAGTAGAATAGCAGCACTATAACAGTCTAGTGAGAAAATGGCCCTAGTAATCTAGTGCTTCTGTCTGTTATCCAAACCAAGAGACCTTAAAACTGATGCTGCCCTAAAGTGGTCTCTGTGGGCTTCTCATTCTCATTGATCACCTTCACCTACAGAAATGGGTGGTCACTACCACTGTTCCTACATCCCCATGCCCTATACAATTCTTTTTAATGATTTTTGGTGCTTGGCGTTACTGCCACCATGGGAATTGCACTATGGAGTTCACACAAAGAACTCCTACTTGAAAAGTGAACGTTGGCTAATGTACTGACCAGCAATTTTTCATGTCTTTAGCACCAACATTTGAAAGACAATTTCTAGTGCAAGATGTAAAGCCTGATAATAAATACTCATTTGCATTTACTTGAAAATCTTTGATCTGCAATCCTTTTATTAATGGAAATGAATTTCTTTTAGCATATTACATGGTTTCAGACAGGGCTTTTTCCATTCCTTCTTGGAGATGCCAGTGTTTTAGCCTAGGACTGCTATAGCCTTCCACACAACAAAAAGCCAATATTTCAATTCCATTTCAGGCAACAGAAGTGTTGAGTCCAGTGCCATTTGCAGTGGGTACTACTCTGCAGACTGCACAAGGTAGAAGTAAAATGTTGGGATGTTCACACTGAAGTTACACTACTGGACGTGCAAAATGGCTGGCCAAAGGCATGATTGTGGCAGCCTGCAAATGCACTATGTGGACTACTCCTGCCTGAGTCCTGAAGTCTGTTCTCATGAATGGTGCTCTGGAACAAATCTGCCATTCTTCTGTGATTACTACATCCTGATTTATCATTCCACTGCAAAGCATGCATTTCAACTGTCATTACTGAGCCATATGATTGTGGCCAACAATCCCAACCCATCAAATTTTGTTTTCCTGAATTTAGAATAGCGTAGAAATTCCTTTCAGTGACATACAAATACTGATTAGCTTTACAGTGCATTGCCATTAATGCAGATAGAAGTTTTTCACTTACGGTCATCATGCCATCCAGGAGTCCCGTCTCTGGCTTAGGTGGTGCCTGTAGCCGTTCCATTGACCACTTCTCAATAACTGATGCCACTTGTGCATTGTCAATGTTGAGCAGACGAAACCCTGTCATATTGACTCCACTGTATCTATAGGGCTCCAAGTCCAGTGCAAACAAATCCTTTGTTGCCAAGATTTTCATTTAAAAGAAAGAGAGGAAGGAAGGAAGGATTATGTCAATGATAAAAGCAGCTACCTTATACCGAATCAGCTCAATAGCCCAGAGGCAGCTGGTGACCACCACTGGAGGATTAATCCACTCTGGGTTTTAGTCCAAACTTTAAAGGCACCATTGAAGTTACTGAACTATTTTGAGGATAGGATTAACACCTTGGTGATCTCCCTTAAAGAATAACGCCCAGTCTGGATTTACTGTTCTACTCACATGGGAGCTGGCAGTTGTCACTGTCATAACTGTAAGCAATATCAACCTTGATTAGTAATAGTTTTCAAAACCATTGTGAATACCCAAGCAGTGACCTTCCCCTAACTATTTTACAAAGAACTGAGAGCATCCAGTGCAAATGGCAATGGTAACAAACTTTGATTTTTGCCACCATTCACTGGGGTCTGGATCTTTTTTTTTTCTTTTTTCAAATAGGTGATGTAGTATACCTGAATATGAAACCCAATGTTCATTGTCAATTTCTAACAAAATCTAGACATCTTGAAAATGTATTTTCAAAGCCCACTAGAAACTGTAATCAGCCCTCCATATTCACTAGGGTTAGGGGCATGGGACCGCCACAAAAGTGGAAAAATTGCAAATATCAAAATGTGAGGGGGAGGGGGCTGAGGCGTGGTAGGGAGAACAGGCACCCAGGGTCCAAACCAGGTCAAGAAAAATAGAAGAAAAAGGGGTCAGCATGGGTCATAATGCTTCCTTTCTTTCTTCCTACGGTGTGGGTGGCATCAGGAGAGGGCTTGTGATGCTAGGAAATAGGGCTGTGAGCCATCCTTAGCTGGCCAGAGAGCAGCTGGTGGAGGAGGAGGATGAAGACCAGGTATAGTTTTTAAAAGGGTTGTGTGGCTTGATCGGAGCTGCTGAGAGGGAAGGTTCCCTGGAAAAGAAGTGCCTAAGGAGGTGGGGAAGGGTTTGGTGAAACTCACAAGTAATCACATCGGTGAAAATGAAACCTGCAAATGTGGAGGGCCAACTTTACCTTCATTATAAAATCTGAATAACTGTGAGGTGAACAGGATTTATGAGATACTTGATTTGCTGTAATGTAAGATATTAGAAACTCAAAACAGCATTTTTTTAAAACAGGCAGCACTGTTATATCAGGCTTTAGTGGATATCATTCGTGTAACAATATTATAGCTATCACCCAATAAATACAAATGAAAAATAGCATGAAAAATTGGCTGCACATGGTAAAGAATACTTTCTGGCTATGAGAAAGAAAACTGCCAGCACTGAGATGAACAATACTGTTTCACTACTTATGAGCATCATATTTCTCTTCCTGTGTCAGCTTTGGTATCTTTTTGCTACAGTATCTGATATATGTGTCAAATGGGTGAAGAAGTATTTCCACACACATTAGAAGTTTGCAAACCAGGACACTTTAAGTAATATTATTTTTGTGACACTATATGTCACAGATTGAAAAAAGAAAGAGGCATTTGTCAGAATTTGATAGATTTGTGTCAAAGAAAAAAACGCTGATATTAACAATCTCGTGAAGAAGTAACAACTTAAGCCAATGTTGTGCTAGCACAGCATTGCCAACAGAACAGTATTTCCTTCTCCCACCCACCCCCCATCCCCACACATCCTCAGAGCTAGCCAAAATGAGCTTGAAAGGATTTTCCAGGCCACCAGAGTTGGTTTGGTGACAGGATTGTCAGGGGGCTGCGGTAGGAGCGGGGGATTACCCTCTCCCAATACTACTGGAAAAGGCCGTTCCCCAGCAGACACCCAGTACCAGATGATACCCATTGTTGATCTCTCTCTGAATTTAAAATCTGATAATGTTTGCAAAACTGTAGGACAGACACAAAACAAAATCTTAGATTCTATAATAGAGAGGATGTCAAGGTAACTATGCTAGTTTTCCTTGAGAAAGAAAGGTTGTTTAACTTTAAACGTGGCTTGTTCAATCCTATATGCTTTGAGTTTAAACAACCATAAAGCAGATTACAGAAGAAGACATATGATATTCCTGAGGTTATACCAATAGTCCAGTAAGAAATGAAAATCAATGTTTTCCTTATATATATTTCCAAAGTCTTTTACTTATGAGCAACATGATTTGGAAAATGAGTCACTTTATGCAAGGACAATGTAATTCAAAGAAAATTACACTAGAAGTCTTCCTTTTTTTCTTTTTTTTTAGGATTAAGCAATAAATATAATTTTAATGGTTTTGGTTGTTAAACATGTTGCATTGAAAAACCATTCAGAAACATGTAACTCAGCAGCATTGCTGATGTAAGCTAGTTCTGTAAAGTCCTGCTGTAGTTTTGATGTATCCCTGCCTTTGGAATATGATTGACAAAACCACTGAATAAGATAGGTCTCAGGAAGTTAATGACAAATATATGAGCACAGAAATGTAAACACACTCTTGGAGATTTTCCATAAGAAAGGAAAATTTAACAGTAAATAAGCTGAATCAAATCTTTCTCTGGGGAGCATATAAGTTTACTATAGAACAAGGGAAGAGATGTGTATCATGTCTCATTCGTTCAACACAGAAAAATCCTATGTTGAACTAAGCAAGATGTTCTTGCAAAACAGTGGCAAAAAGTTTTGGAATAATTTATATTTGATCTTTTCCATGTTGTCCCCAATCATTTATTTGGATATGTTCCTAAAATATGGGATAATAGACATGTAATCACTGTTTCTCCTATGCCATAGAAAGATCAAAATGAGGAGGAAATGGGACTAGTTAGTATGACAAATATATCAGGCCACTTCCATTACAAGATAGCTCTACTAGTAATAGCAGTTAAGCTGCACATTTCATCTATATGGTGACACAGAAAGAGAGGGAAGGAGATGAAGGTCTTCCACTGCTTCTACTTTAATGGAAACAAAGTTATCAAAATGTCTTACCAGAGTCGTAAAAAAGTAGTGATAGTATTCAGTCATCATTCCCATGGAGAGGATCTATTGAGAAGGAAGACATTAAGGAGGAATGAAAATCACAGCAAAAGTAATAAGCATTTTTTATGAAACATCACAGACATAATCTCTAGACAGGGTGACTGCACAACTTAGGTTGCCTTGGTTGCTCTTTTACAGAATATCGTGGATATTCACATGTTGCTGAAGGACAACTTCCCATCTCTCCATACCTCAATTGTGGTTAAAATTACCTTACTACCTGCTTGACTTCTATCAAAACATGCACACAGAGACATAAAAAATGGAAATGGCAGTGAAACTTAACCTATTCATTAAGGGATCCAAGAATTTAGGAAATGATTTTTAACTGAATTCCAGGTGTGACTGGTAGCTTCTGCATCGATGGGCAGTGAATCCCATCCATGCTTTTATTTGAATAAAAGAACTATCCAACATGCTGACACTATTTTTGGGATGGGATTTAGCACCTGGGATAGCTCAGCCTAAAATTCAGAGTAGGTTCACTGCTGAATTGACATGAAAACCACCAGCTGCTCTTGCTGAATTGTTTAGGCTGGAGTTTTAAAATGTCAAAGAAAATATATTCGGCAGATCGAGGCAACTACCTGAGACAGTTAGCTTTTGCTGTCAAGAAGCAACAGCGAGTTGTCAGTTATTTAATTTATTATTATTGATTTACTGTTTATGGCCTTATGGCCAATTTTGGTGGAAAGAACAGCAGGTGATGATTAATTTAATTTACTGTGACCTCAGTCCAACACACTGTTAGTAGAGGAAAAGACAGAATTAGCACAGTTCCATCATTTTGTTTTGTTTTCCACTTCCACAAGAAAGAACATACTCATTCTTGTGACCTCTACGCATGCTACACTTGAGCAACTAGTTAAGCCAATGGTTGGGGAACTGGTTATACAAACAATTTCATGACTGGACATGACTGAATTGTCCCCTTGCACACAGAGCAGAATTAGTTGCAACGTCATTTTTGCTGATAGAATGATATTGTTGGATACCGGCCAATGGATTTCTAGTGCCTTGGAGTAGGAAAGCCTTGTGAGATTACCTGCTTCAGGTGCAAAAATAAGCTGACTGTCTATGTATTTTGACTTGCCGTGGGGGAGGAGTCAGTTGCTTCAGAAAGGAAGATACTGTTGTCCAAACAGTTATGCACAGAGAAGGGCATGAAACTTAGTAGCAACATAAGAAGAAAGGAATAGAAAGTTGTGGGATTTTTTTTGTTTTTTGTTTTTATAGACTAAGCTTCTCCTTCCCCCTGGTATGGGCTGGAGATAGCCCACAATTTAACCTGAAACCTGCTTATTTCCTATGAAAAGAGGCCAGGAGCCAGAAAGTGCTCTGTAGAGAAGCACATCAAGGCCTACAAGAGCTCTGGAACATTTCATAATACAAGCATGTTCCTCCCTCAGGCATGCCCAGAATGAAAGCAACTTGGACAATGTAGCCTGCGTAACGTAGGGGTTTGATTCTTAGCTATTTTTGCCCTTAAATGAAGCAATGAGCAATTTGAACAATGAGTAATTTGAGCAAATTTCTACCTGTGGCAAAAAAGTCTTCAAAAACTACTTGCGGTTTTGCACACTTAAAAGAAAACACCATTTTCTGCACAGGAAAAAACATTTTCTGCACAGAAACATTATCTTTTTGTGCAGAAAATTCTGTTTTCAGTGCAAAATACCATGTGTGAATTTAGCACAGTCCTGAATTTTGAATATTTTCTTCAGTCCAATATTCTTCTCACCAAGGTTTCCAAAAATATGAGAAATATACATATTCTTAATATTTTAAACTTCTCTCTCTCTCTGCTGTAAAACGGGTCCCCATTATGACTATTATCAGCTCCTGTTTTTACAAATGAGCCCTGCCTTTCCTCTACCCTGCCACACTGTTTGCCAGAGCTCACTTATCCAGGGATCCTTGTAGAGGACAGTCACAGATCCCATAGCTGTTTCAGATCATAAATATCATAGCTTTATGAAAGAATTGCATCCACATTTCCCTGAATACACACAGAAAGATTGAGTGGAGAGAGAAAAAAATCTGTATAGATACAGTAAGTATATGGAATGTATTGAACACCCAGAATTCATTTCATAATATTCTGACTTAGAAGATTCCTCAGTGTAAAACACAACTACATGATGGTAACTCTCCATTATGTTTGATTAAGTCAAGACTTGGAGCCAGCTGATAATGTCCTTGTCTCTACAGGAAAACCATCAGTGTAATAATGTTCCATTTGTGGAAAAGAGTCAGTTCCAAGCCCCAGAATAGCAGATAGCAGCTGGTGTCATTTTAAAGTGCTGTGTGTATACTTGGAGCTCTTACTGATATCCTGGGGTGGCCTCCCTCCGCGCACAAGCTTTTAATGTAAATGTATGGCAATAAATATGACAGAGTAAGCCAAGGAAATTTTACTTTAAACAGTGAATGCCCATGGGGAATTTATTGTTCCAAGGAGCTGCAAAAAGATTAAAGGAATGAACAGGCATAGCTTAGAAACTCTTTACATATTGCAAACTGATGTAAACTAAAGTAAACTCTATGAGAGTGCTTTGATTGGTCAATTGACAGTGTGATCCTAAGAAGCCAGAATTTTCCTGGTGACTAATCATAGAATCATCGAAATGTAGAGTTGAAAGAGACCACACGGGCCATCTAGTCCAACCCCCTGCCATGCAGGAACACCCTCAAAGCACTCCTGACAGATGGCCATCCAGCCTCTGCTTAAAAACCTCCAAAGAAGGAGACTCCACCACACTCCGAGGCAGCATATTCCACTGCCGGACAGCCCTGACTGTCAGGAAGTTCCTCCTGAGGTTCAGGTGGAATCTCCTTTCCTGCAGCTTGAATCCATTGCTCCTCGTTCTGGTCTCTGGAGCAGCAGAAAACAAGCCCTCTCCTTCCTCTACATGGCATCCCTTCAAATATTTAAACATGGCTATCATGTCCCCTCTTAACCTTCTCTTCTGCAGACTAAACATACCCAGCTCTCTAAGTCTATCCTCACAGGGCATGGCTTCCAGGCCTCTTACCATTTTGGTTGCCCTAATACCAGTGCAACAGTCCATTAAGCCAATATAAGGCATTTTTTCAAGTAGTGTGTAGTGGAAGCAGCGACATGGCAGAAAAGCCATCTCTGTCAGGACAGAAAGCTGCCCTGGCTGCTCCCACGCTACCCAGGAGTAGGCTTGGCAGCTTTCTTTCCTGACAGAAAGGATTTCCATTGTCATTTCCCACCTCTTGTTACTGTGCCCATGGCTTCTTCTGTCACTATGTCCACATCCTGTGCCACTTCCTCTTCTTAGCAGAACGTAATTGCATAAGCCAATTAAGAGCATAGCCATAATTTGCTGTAATTCTAGTGACATAAATAATGGCTAGTCCTATAGAAAGGCCATCATGTATTCTATATCTGACAAGCAATACAGAACTTTCCTGTTGTCCTGTCAATTCAACAATTCCTTCTAGCCCTTTTCTGATTTTGAGGATGGAATGCAAGTGTGTTGCATCTGTTCAGGTCTATGTGCATGGGCTAGGATGGAGCACATCTCTGCCACCTGCACACACACACACACACACACACACACACACACACACTCATCTGCATTTATCTCCTCTTAGTGATTTAATACAGGTGATTTTTAATAGCACTTTTATTCCAAGGTTAGGAGCAGATACTCACCTGTGTTTGTGATTGGTTGCTATCACACTGATGCACTTATTCTCACTATTGCACTGGTCTGGGGTTAAATAATACAGTTGGAGGACTGGAAGAAATTCCAATTGCCTTCTAGTCCAGTCCCTTGCCAATGCAGGAATTCACAGCTAAAGGATCACTAACCAAGGGGAATCTACCTTCTGTTGAAAAAAATCTCTACTGAAGAAGAATCTACCATTATTCAAAGTAGCCAGATCCACAGACAAACAGCTTTTACTATCAGAAAGTTTTTCCAAATTAGGAATCTCCTGCTAATATAAATCCACCAGCACAAGTCCTACTTGCCGCAGTGGCAGAAAGCAATCTTGCTTCATTCTTCACGTGACAGCCCCTAAGGTATTGGAAGACCACTATCATATCACTTCTCAGCCTAATTTATTTATTTATTTATCCTGGGGTTTGCAGTTCAGGAAGGGACATTTAGAATTCTCAGCTAGAGAGCTCTTTGGCTTCAATAAACTACAAATCTCAGAATTCCATAGGATGTTGAAAGTGGAATAATAGCACTATAACAATGTAGTGCAGAACGCCCCTAATATTCTGTTTTTGTTGTAGTCCATTCTGTTTTAGTTTTATTTCTGTTTTTATCAGAATTATTCTATTGTTAGCTTGTCTTTTTTGCCATTTTTGTTAGAAAGGGATTTTAAATATACATGCATACATACATGCATATATACATACATATATACATATATACTCAGGTCTATCCCATTCTTGGAAAGTCTTTCCCTGGTCATTGAACTGCAAAACAGCAGCAGTTCTGCTGATATTGCTGATAAATATGCACAGTTAGTCCCTGCTACAATTTCCTTTAAATGGCAGTCATGAAAACAGCTTTCTTCCACCCAGGGTCTTTCTTGTTTCATCCTCCTAGACCTCACAAAAGTTCCTCAAACTGGGAAAGTGAGTGACACGCCACTGCTGAAATCAGAAGTACAGAGGAAGCAAAGTTGGTGTCCTATGATTTTGCATCTCTTCTCAAATACCATTTCCACAACACACAAAAAAGCCTCTTCTTTTTAGTTTTTTTTTAAAGTCAACTATACCTATGCGTCAGGATTGTGAGAGGCAGCTCCTGTCATTCAATTACTTGTTCCCTGTTATGCATGCAGCCACATTGCCACCAGAGCTTGTGCTACAGCTTCCCAAATCCCTTGCCAATAAATTTTCTAAGCTCTGATTCTGTCTCATATGCAATCCATAGCATCTTTGAGCCAGTCAAGTTTGCAGCACCCACAAATACTTTATCTCTCAGGTCAAAATGGATCACTAATCTCCCCTCCACGGATCACTTTCATCCCCTCTAGCAAGCTTCTTTCAGTATCCCTTTTATGACTTTCCTCCAGATTCTTAACATTTCTCAGCAAAATACAGAATAAAGGGATGAATCTGAGAAATTAACTTGAAAATTTAGGTGCCTGACTCCCACTTGCTCCAAAGACACAAGATTAGAATGCTCAGAAGGTCCAGTTTTCATTACAGGTAAATTCCTTCCACAGAATTATTTGGTTCAAAGAATTTAAGAATAACTCAGAAGGATCAGGATATGCAAGATCTGTTGACTGAACAGCTTGGTGATATCTGTTGGTATAGATACCACCAACCAATTTTCTCCGGATCATAGAGGTTACAAACTCCATCAAAGAAGCATAGAAGATGGATTCTGCTTGTCCAGGGCTTTACGTAATAACATGTAATCATATCTCCATTACAGATAGAAATCAAACAAAAATATCATCTTCCTCTCTCTCCCTCTGGGGATAAAAAAAAACCATAATATTCTGTCATGATGTACAGAGGCTTCTGATTTCCAGGCTATAATCATATTGAAAATGGATCTTTCTCCTTCTCCCTCCCTCATTTTCCCCAAGAGTAAACTGCAAGTAGCCACGGTTAGAATTACTTCTGATTTTTCCCTTTTGTTTGGATGTGATCAAATAGCTGTTCTATGGAAATGGTGTATCACAAGACATGCCTTCCAGTTGGGTTGATTGTGGCACCTTAATTTTTAATACAACAAGAATTGCTCAGATGAAAAGGAAAGGATAACCTATAGATTTGAGATTGTTCTTCAGCTGATATCATTTGTTGTGTTCCTGCTATAAGAAGCACAATGGTTTATAGCAGTGTCTTATTTCTCATGAGGTAAACTAATATTCTTGTCCTTGTAAAATTTAACCAGCATATACAATAAGTCTACCAAACAGATGATTTTGAATATTAAAAATGGCAATACAAGATAACACCGGATGGTGTCCTAGAGCAAGAACATGAGTGTGTGCTACGAATGGCGAGAATATTTACAGAATTATTTGTAAAAATGGTTGGAGAATGGTCAAGTGTTGAGAAGCACTGACACAAAGAATCTTGGACTGACAATATTTTCATAGACTTATTCTACGCAAAATTCACACATGATTGTTTAACACAGAAAACAGCATTTTTCTGTAGAGAAAATAATACTTCTGTATAGAAATAATATTTTCTGTGCAGGAACAATGTTTTGCTGCTTATTCAATAATGCAAGGAACATTGTTTTGTTTTCTGCATAAAACAATATTTGACGTTTTTGTGAATAGTAGGTCTTGAACTGTGGAGAAAATTAGCAAAGAACTATATCTGTCTACTATTACCTCTGTCTACTACTGTCTTGGCAACAGTTAGCATTGCCAGTGGAAGCTACATGGAACTTGGTCTCCTGGGAAAGAACTGATGGGGTAAAAATTATTGTTAAAAGGGCAATCAAGAATTCCAAGATTCAGTGCTAAAGATGGACCAATCAGTCTGCTTCTTGTCTGGGCACATGTTAATGAACATGACTATTCCTCCCCTACTTCTTCAATCACAGCTCTTAATTTTATTTTATTTTCAAAAAAAGTATGGTTTTAGCACTTTTTTTCCATATTTATTTCTACATACTTTTTACCCCAAAATATACAGTTTTGTATGTATTTGGTACACCTTTTGAGCTGAGAACTTTATCGGAAAATTCTGAAAAGGCACAAGGATAATAGCACTCTGATTGGCATAATAGTTTGGAAAATGCAAATCAGGTAAATTCATTTAAAAATGTGGAGTTAATAAAATCTTTCTACTTTTTTTTTTGTTTTTTGTTTTGTTTTTTTGCTAAGCCTGACTTGGTCACTCATTTCCTGGCAAATATGCTGCAAACAGGTTCCTCTCATATTTTAAACAATTCTGTTTCTGCTTCCTGGAGAAGAACTGCAGTGGTGCCTGCCATGAACCCTGAACCATAAATTATTTGCTGGTGCCGCAATCAACCTGAATGGTAGAAATCTCTCTTTCATAATGCACTCCACGTTGTAATTTTTATCTCAAGTGACTGGCCTTGAATATATACTAAATCTCCTTTTCATCCTTAATCCTTACCTCCCACCGTCTCCAGGGGGAAAAAATACAGTTCTAGAGCGTATATCTAGGAAAGTTCACATAATTGTTATTTCATAATTGATTTTGTGAGAGACTGAAATCAATCTGGGCATTCAATCATATGGAGCCGCACAGTGAGGGCCTTGACCCCACTCATGTTTACTGGCCTCAATCTCCACTGTCTGAAGGAATGTCTGAACAAGAAAGCCATTTCTTTCAACACAGGTTCATCCTGTGATTTAGCACCTGATTACACAAGGTGCTATATCTTTGATAAGAGCCCACACATATATAGAAAGAATTTCTTTTCAGACCTTGCCCTTCATTGTAAGAACAGCAGTGGGGCCAAGACCATCAGAGTTAGGGCCACTGGGCATGGCCCCATTCTCCTGCTCAATGCAATGTTAATTACGCAATCATGAACACCAAGCAAAGGCTTCACTCTTCTCCTTCCTTAAGAATCTTCTTAATAATCAAATAATTCTGCTGTTTCTATATTAAGTAGTAAAAAAAGGGTGGTCAACAGTGATGGAAAGAATATTCCGAAACATTTGAAAAATGGACAAAACATAGGTCCTTCGATGTTAGGAAACCCCGACAAGGAGAATCTTAAACCAGTGAGAATCTTCAAGTTTGAGGCCCTTTTCAAATGTGGGGGGAGGGAACGGGCGAAAAGACGCTAAAACGGAGCTTACCCGCAGCCGGGTAAGTCCGTCGCCCCGCGGAGCAGCGCGAGTTCGCTGCTCCACACTCCTCTGGCACCCCACATGGCAGCTTCCGGTTGGTGGAGGCTCTCCACCAACCGGAGAAGCTCACCAGCCGGAAGCCCGCCCCCGGCAGATCTGCAGGCATGCACTTGTGCGCGTCTGCAAATCTGCGTCGGAGCCGGGCGACGGAGCAGCACTCGGCTGCGCGCTCCGTGCTTTTTAAAAACCTCGAAAAAGAGGTTTTTAAAAAACACACAGCCCGGTTAGTTCCCGCCACTCCTGAGTGGATTCTGGTGTGGAACTACGAAAAGTAGTCCACGCCAGTCCACTCTACGGTGTAGAAGACCTCCATCAGAGGTCGCTCTACACCGTTTTAGAAGCCCGGTATGGAAATGGCCTGAGACTTATTTTGTGTTTAAAAAAATGCACCTTTTCCCCACAGGAGACAGTGTTTTCTGCACTGAAAATGCAGGAAACTTGTTTCTTGAACAGAAATGTGTTCCAAAGCAAAAATGCTGTTTAACATGTCTGATCAGAAAAATAATGTTTTCTGTGCAGAAATGATGCTTTTTGTGCACAAAAATATGTTTATGTTTTTGCATGGAATACATCCCAAACTGTGAATAATCGTTGAAAACTATGAAGTTTTTGACAGTGTTATTGCAGTGTGGGAGAAATGGGTAAAATCACACTTTCTAGTGTGTCAACATGGAAATGAGATTTCTCAGCTCATAGGAGCCAAAGAGCTCAGTGACTCTAACCTTTTGCTGATCCTATGACACTCTGTGACTGGAATAAGCACGTTTCCTACCAAGATAAAACAAAAACTCTTGACTTTAAAGAAAGGATATAAAGGGCTAGAGTTTGTTGAATCTACTTAGGTCAAGATTTGATACTTTAAGGCTCCAGTCCTATGTAATACTTTCTTGGAAGTCCTTATGAATACACAAAAACTTACTTCCTAAGTAAATTCTCTATGTGCTGCACAACAGGAAACACTTTTTTTTCCTGCATTCCACAATTTTATAAGAGTTGAATAGATCATTCTCTCCATCTGTCTCCTTAATTACTGTGTCTATCACAGCCCTGCTTTTGGGGAGGGAGGTGGTCAATTATGTAAATATGTGAGTAAGGGATACATACAGAGATATAACTGAATGAACATAAGTCAAGGAGCAGGACTTGTAGCTGTGATACCCCAACCCTGAAACATTAGTATGCCCAGAGATAAAATGCACTGATCTGAAAATTGGACTAGGACTCTGTGAGACCAGGATTTGAATCCATGCTCAGCTATTTTATTTATATAAATATAAGTAACATAAATATAAATATCCTGTTTCTTCCAGCATGGGATTCAAGGCAGCCAATGGGAACCCAATAGGTGATGTTTTGAATTTGCTTCTTCTTATTTCAAAACAGTTGTTTTATTTGTGTGAATGTGTAGTTGTTTCAGTGCTGGACTAGGAAGACCAGGGGTCAAGTCTCAGCTCGGTCACTGGATGACCTTGGCCATATCACACACTCTAAGCCTTAAAGGAAAGCAAAAGCAAACATCATCTGAATAAATCTTGACAAGAAAATGCTGTAACAGGGTTGCCGTATATCAGAGTTGACTTGAAGGTATATAGCAACAACAAAGAACAAGAGATCTGCAGCTATTTAATTCAGACAGAACTCAGTGATTCCTTATTCCTTGAATTAATAACATCCTTTCATGTTACCCGTTATCATAATGCCATTGTGACTTTAGCATGAAGACCTGTTGAGTTTGCTGAAGGCTTATTTTCCGTAAATCAATTCTTCCAAATTTTTCTCAGTTGTCATATGGCAAAAGATTGTATTAAAAATACTGTATTGCTGAACTGGATTTTGCCAACCATTTCCTCATGTGAATGCAGTGTGCATAAAGGATAGTCCCTAACTAACTGGTACTAACAGAAAAATACACTTTCTGTACTATGTACCAGTGCTGTAGAACATGAGCAAAGTGATCAACAAGATCTGATGCAACAAAGCCAACTACAGATTTCTACACAAGATTAGAGGAATCATGTACAATTTTGCCTGATTCATACTTTTAGCCTAAAGTGATTTTGTGATGTTGTTGGTTATTTATTGAGATTAGAAAAAGACCAAGCACCCATGCTGAGTGTTCCATCTGCTTATTAGTTTCAGCTATGAATACTTTTGTTGGAAGTTCAGTCTTATATGAGAAGTAGAAGTGCTCTGCTAGTCTCAAATATAATTTTATCAACTCTCAATCACTACAATGTTAGCACAGTCATAGTCCAATAACTATAAATATCTAGATTACCATAACAAATTGCAGCACATTCCAGTACCTCACTATATGATATGCAACTCCTATATAAATTGATAAAAGGTGAATCTATTTATAAATTCTACTAGAGCATTTAGAAAGATGCTAAGGGAACTATTATTCTTTATTACCTTGTACAGAACTTCAAAACCAATTTTGAGATTCTGATTGATGATTTTTAGCAGATCATTGAGGATGTTTCTCAGAGGATGCACACATTACTGCCAGAGTTATTAATTTGACTGGAGGCCCTAAAATGGGATGGCCAGAAGTCAAACCAGCATTTGTTATGGGGAAGAAAGATATTACCTGATTGCAATAGAATCAGCAACCTTCTGCATGTAAAGCATGTGTTTTGCTACTCATCTGTGTCCCCAGCTCTTCTAGAGCTTTAGTCCCTATCAAAGCTAGTTCTGTGAAAGGGCAAACAGATTTCATGTTGGTGCAGGTCTAGGTGAGGTAGGGAACTTGGAGCAAAAGAAAATACTAAGAACTACTCTGCTGCTGTACTTCGAACCTTCCTTTCTTCCCTCGTCTCCTACTTTCATCCCCCCACTAGCAGCATACAGAGGTACCAGCTTCTTTTCTAGTACTAGGCATGCTTGTTACAGGTATATCTCAATTAACAAAGTAGATGCGTTCCTGGGCATTACTTCTTTAATAGAAAATTTGGTACCAGAGGCAAAAAAACATGGAAAGAATATAGATGGGTTCCTATACCACAATGTTTCAGCCAACTTTTTATTTAAAACGAATAGCACACGCATGTAAAAGGAAACAACTGGGTCAGATTAAGCCTTGTTCAAATAAACAAGAACATATCAAACTTCCTAGAGCCCACTTGAAGGCTTCTTCCAAAATGTCTTCTTTCTTTCACCAGCCTGCGCTTATGAGTTCTGCTTTGGTAACCAAAGATCTATGCTTTTAGAAGATGGTGGGGAAAACTAATGGTGCAGGCTTATTTGCTCTCCCATTTTCCCTCCATTTTGCTGTTTGTGCATGCTCAGTAAAGGATTCTGGAGGCAACTGCTATTTTACTTCATCTGTTGTAGGCAAGCACACACCACTATAGTGGGCTCAGCTAGAGTACAACAATCTTACTCTTTCCCAGCTTGAGGTTTATCACAATATTTACAGCCTGACACCAACATTTGTGTTTCTATTCCTCCCTCACCACCTTCTCAATGCTGATGCTGCTAAAAATGTCCAGCTAAACAGAAGATGAGAAGGAAAAGGGGGGGGTAGACATAAAAAGGCTCTGTAAAAAAGAACTTTATTAGCAGAAGACTTTTTTAACAGAGGTATGCCTGTACTGACATTCTGATACTGCATAAATTTGGGCAATGCATGTAGTGAGGTACTTTTCACTGTTATCACCATTTCTGGAGAGTTATAATAGGGAAGGGATTTTCAGCAGGTTACACTCATTAGCTATAACCTTTTACGCAGTGTCTTTGGAGATGCTCATACAGGTTCTTCTCGTCCAAGAGAGACCCAGAGAGGATCCCAGTGTACAGAATATCTCCTAACACTATGATCGTAAGTCAAAAATCTAATCTACCTGAACATAGTTTTAGTAAAAGCTGAAAAACCAGATGGCATGAAAATCTGGATGGAAAGAAATGGGCATTTGCCTCTTCCTTACCTGCTTAAGAATTTCTGCTGCTGTTTCATGTGAGCAATCAAATATCACATAGAACTCTTTGCCCTTCTTCATCTCCTTGAGTAAAGGCCGGGCATCCTTATTCCCAGAGGGTAACTGGCGGATTTTGATTTTAATGTTGTATCTAGAAGGAGCTTTGATGAGTTCTTGGAGACGAATTAGACCTAGAAAATGACAACCAATCATTCAAATGACTGTTCTGTGCAATGAATCTTTACTGTCATTTAGATTCAACATTTAATTTCGCCATTCTGCGATATATTTTAAATTTACCCCATATAAAAACTTAATGTGTTAGCATATCATTTATCGGATCCTTCAGTGGTGAAGCTTAAGGAATTATTTTCCCTTTATGACCACATTTACCTAGGAAACATACAGCCCTCACATATGTTTCAAGATTTTCTAATGTGGGATTCTTTCCCCCAGCATCTTATCATAAGCTTCCCTATTTGAAAGGTCACGTTGCAGTAAACCCCCTTCAAAGAAGTCTAAGTTCAGTAAGCAATGAACCTTTAAAGGAAGTTTTTACAATGTTTCTATAAAGGAAGAGTTTTTACTACTTACAATGTTTCATGGAAAATCCAATGAAAGGGGATTATTGTCATGCTTGGTGTTTAAGAGGCACTTTGCAGTAAGTGACTGGCATCCCAACTAGAGAAGACTCATGAAATCAATTGTTGAATAGTGAGTCACCACATAAATAAACCCCATTGGTTCAATGGGTCTGCTATAGTCAGAAGTAACAATAGGATTTAGGCTACATGGGCAGCAACGCAAGAGAGCCAGATAGACAGAGGACCTGAAAAGTTTCAACAGAAGGTTCAGCAATGTGGAGGACATAAAACCATGATGGGCACGGCAAGCTGAAAAGTCAGGCAAGGATTAAAGATGGAAGAAAGGAATAGGGTCAGGGAGCACAGTATGGAAGGAAAAAAGTGGACCAGGAAGAGGAAGAAGGGTTATGAGGGGGTGATATGAAGACAGCAGAAGAAGACTAGGAAAGAGGGTAAAGAGCATATCTGTACCACACAGTTACTTCACTCTGATATTATTTTAATTGTCATGGCTGCATCCTATGGAATCCTTGGATGTCTAGTTTGGTGAGGGACTTTGAATTCTCTGCTAGACAGCTCTAGTGGTATTTCCTGGGGATGGAGTAGAAATTTCTAGCAGACAATTCTAAATAACCCTCCAAACTATAAATCTCTCCAATCCAAAGGATGGAGCCATAATATATGTGTCCATGTATCTTCAAATGGCCTGTTAACTGATGGTAACTCCATGAATTTCATAGGGTTTTCTTGGGCAAGGAATACTCAGAGGCGATTTCCCATTGCCTTCCTCTGAAATATAGGCTACAGCACTTGGTAGTTCCTAACAGTCTCCTATTCAAGTACTTAGCAGTTAAAGAAATATCAAGCTGCCATAAATATGTAGAGTACATGGATTGTACAATTAGAGGAGGTATCAAGAAGCTGTTTCTAATTAGCTCAAGCCAGGAACCAGAAGCTGCAAGAGCAGAGGTGGCTGCAAAGCATCAGACTGGGAGACACAAATAAGCATCTCTTTCTTATATGATGCCTTCACAATAAGAATTCTGCCACTACCCACAACATTCCTATAATTAATTAAACAAAAACTAGAAATGCAGCTACATTTTATGTGTTAAGCTTAGCATATCATTTGGCACCACATTAGACTACACAGTGACAACTGACAGAACTCATCTATTGCAGAAACAGAGGCCATTTCCACACGGGCTTAAAGAAACGGTGCAGAGCGTCCTCCAGGGAGGACATCTGCACCTGGGAGCGGACTGGGTCGGACCTACTTACTGTAGTTCCACACCTCAGCCTGCTCCCGAACAACCTGAAGTGGTCATCCAGCGTGCTTTTGAAAGACCGCTTAAAACAGGTCTTTCAAAAGCACGGAGCACATCACTCCGTTCCCACGCTCAGGTGCAGATTTGCAGGCTCACACCAGTGCGAGCTTGCAATCTGCTGGGGGCGGGCTTTAGGCTGGTGAGCTTCAGCGCTTGGTCGAGACCCTCGACCAACTGGAAGCCGCCATTTTCGTCCCCGGAGCAGTGCAGAGCGACGAGCACACACTGCTCCAGAGCACCGCGAACCGGACCAGGGAGCCAAGAAGTCCAGTAAGTAGTGGCACGGGGCAATTCCCTCGCCCCGTGCGGAAATGGCCATAATATGGGTGAGGATGCCAACTTCTGTTGTCTTCGTGTAGATTTGCAGCTCAATCTTGTACATGTTTCTTCAGAAGTAAATCCCACTGTATTCAGTGAACATTACTCTCTAATTAGTGTGTTTCTGGCTGCAATTCCAATAAAGTACAAGGTAAAACAAATAGAAGGGCCGAAATAACCTAAAATAGAACATAAACACCCCAAAGGCACTAGATCCTGTCTGATCTTAGAAGCTAAGCAGGATCAGTCCTGGTTAGTATTTGGACGAGAGACTGCCAACAAATGCTATATTTCAGAAGAAGGAACTGGCAAAACCATCTCTGAGTATTCCTTGCCCTAGAAAATCCTACAAAATTCATGAGGTCAGCATACATTGACAGGCAACTTGAAGGCACATACACAAGCACAAGACTTCAAACAGCTATAATAATAAAACAGAATGTGATGTGTGCATGGTTCCAGCACTGCCATAGCTCCAAGACAATGAAGCCTATGTTGGGGGATGATAGGAGTTTCAGCCCCACAGAGATGCAGCGGAATAACCACAGGCAGCGAGCCAACAGCAGCAGCCTTGTTCCCCAGTAAGGATACTCACACACAGAGGTTTCTTCCAAACAGGAGGCACTTTATCTTGTAGCAACGTTCCGGTATGTACACAACATAGAACAGACGGACAAAGGCTTGCGCCAGACACCGGTTTGGTCAAAAGACAAATACATACTGGGGATTGCTTTCTCATATACACATTTACAACCAATCAGGCAGAGGTTTGCACACCTCCCTCTACCTTCTGCATACAACCCCAGTTTCTGATGCAACCTTGCAATCACCCACAGCTGGAGCATGATGCAGCATCTTTGCAGTGGGCTGATCATTTTCCCAGGGTTCCTTGCCTGGAATCCCTGACAATCCCCTCCAAAATGGTCAGGCCACTGTATAGGACATTTTTGCTATCCATACATGTTATGCAATACAGATTACATGATACATACATTCAAGGGTACAATTCATCTTCCACCTTACACTCTGGTGGCAAGGCCCAGTTTACCTGCCAACTTCTCATGGCCTACAACTGGAAGTGCCTTTGTGAGCAGATCCACAGATGGACAATACTACAGGCACAAAATCCCATCTTGGACCATTTGCCTCACATTCTGATACTATACCCCAATGTAGTCCTACACTGTAAGTATTCTGTTTCAGTCACACAGGACAACAAAATACCCTCCTCCTGACCCTTTAGGGATGAGCATGACTTTATTTCCTGACTTGGCAAGTTGGGTACTTCCTGACCCACTTTTACTGGAACCACTACTGGAACTGGTGCTGGCCTCAGTGCGTGGCTCTTGCTTGACCCTAACCGCAGGTTTAGTACTAGATGGCGGCGTTGAGCTCTTTGGCGTGACGTCGAGTGAGACTTCTGGCTTCTCCTCCTCAGTACTTTCTTCTTCATCGTCAGCCATCACCGCCCCTCCATCTTCAGAGCTTTCAAGTGGATCCGGGACACCGTCCTTTTCTTCCTCAGACAATACTGCCCCTCCACTTTCAGAACACTCAAGTGTATCCGGGACACTGTCCTTTTCCTCATCAGACATCACTGCCCCTCCATTTTCAGGAATTTCGGGAACACTTGTCACACTTTCCCTCAGGGGAATCAAGACCTCTTGATCACAGTGCAGTCTTTTCCCACTTTTACCCAGGTTACAGTGCAGTCTATCCCATCCTGAATGGATTTCAAAGTTTGCACTCCTGGAATACACTATTTTGCCAGCATGGTGTAGAAATCTATATTTGTTATCTTCATATCCCACAAAGCGTAACCGTCTAGATTTCTCCTCTCCAGACCTTCTGAAACATGGGGGAATATACACACTAGCAAACTGACCGCAAACACGTAGATGCTGCAGGTTTGGCGCTCTACCATACAATAGGTAATATGGAGTTTGCTTCACACTTGAGCTCCACAACCTGTTTATGTGGGAGTTTGCTGTCACTATTGCTTCTCCCCAAAGTCCTGCTGGGGCTTGGGCATCCTCCATCATACAGTCCTTCATTTGTTTTAACAGCCCAATTCTTCTTTCTGCAAGACCATCCTCCCCGGGAGATGCGGGGTTGGTGGTTTTATGCCTTACGCCATTCTTACGCATCCAGGCTTGCAGGCTATTGGACAGGAATTCTCCCCCTCTGTCTGACACAAGACTGGTCACTTTGTAAGGAAATTCCCTCTCAACAGCATTCACCCACTCTTGGAACTTTTCAGCTGCTTGGCTTTTCTCTTTCAGCAGATAGACATAGGAGTACCTGGTGTGTCTGTCTACAATGACCAGGACATATCTATTTTGCCCTTCAGTTGGCTTGAATGGCCCAGCCAAATCCGCATGTACAACCTCAAAAGGACATTGGGTGACACACTTGCTTTTCTTGGCAATGGGATAAGCCTTTACCTTAACCTTTTTGCATACAGAGCAATCTAGAAACTTAGGGCAACTTCTGACTTGTAACTCAGGGCATACCTTTGCCAACTCCTGCAAACTTTTGTAGCTGACATGCCCCATCACTCGGTGGACGTAATGTACACACTTATCATGTAGAGGTTTGTTACACAATGGGTTAACGTTTGCCACTTTTCCTTTGGGCAACATGTGGTACAACCCCTGCTTTTTCACCCCTTTTGCACAAAACATACCATTTTCAGTTATAGTACATTTCTCCCCTTCAAACACCACTTTGTAACCCTCACTGGTCAGTTGGGAGATACTCAAAATACAATTCTGCAGGTTGGTAACACACAACACATTATTGAATGATTTACCAAAACATGGCACATACGCAGTACCCATCTTCTGCACCTTGCTTGGTGCCCCATCTGCAAGAGAAATTGCTGTTATATTTGCATTTGTTACATCATTCAACAGCTTTAAATTGTTCACCATGTGGTGAGTTGCACCACTGTCTAGCAACCACACACAACTCTCAGACTGTTCCTTTGCCATAGACACATGGCCTTCAGCCTGTGACGACACGCCCCTCCGCTTCTGGGCTGTCTTCTTCCCTCTGCTCGGCGCTGGCATTCTGCAGTCCTTCTGGAGATGGCCGACTCTCTTGCATCGGTAGCAGTCTCTGGCATAGCTGCACACTCCTTCTTCTTCCTCAGGAACCGCCTCTCCCTCTGACTGCAGTCTGGAATCGAACTGCTTACGTTGGAGTTCCTCCAGGATCCTCCCAGCTACCAGGTCTACAGTCAGCTCCTCCTCACGCACACCCTGCAGGCTGTACATCAAAAAGTCCCACTCCTTAGTGAGGCTTCCCAGCAGAATAAAACTCCTTTGCGTTTCTGGAATTTTTACCCCCCTTTCGGCTGTCTCTTGGAAAAGCTGTTTCATCAGCAGGAGGTGCTCTCTCACACAGCTTCCGGGACATAACTTTGTGTTATACAGTCTTTTCGTCCATAACATTTTGGACAAACACGAGGAAGGCTGATGCACACACTTCAAAGCCTGCCACAGCTGATATGCTGTGTCTGCAGCAGCAGCGTGAATCAACTGGGAAGGACTTAAAGTAAGCAAAATAACTGCTTTGGCTTTCTCGTCCACACCTCTGAACACAGCTATTTCGGCAGCAGTCGCTCCTTCTGGGGACTGTCCCTCGTTTTCCATAACGTGCCACAGGTTCTCCTTCGTCAAAGCGGCTCTCATGTAAATTTGCCAGTTTTGATAATTAGTGTCAGTCAATTTATCAAAACGCAGATAACCTCCTTCAGCCATGCTGCCGCCTTCGTAAGGAAAAATTCAACAAACAAAGCAGCTCGCCGCAGTGACCTTGATGAACTGAAGATTAACTGTCTCTCTGCCAAAACACAGACTCCCAATGCACCAGAGAGCCAGGCAAACAGTCAAAAACAGTCCCAGTATCCAGGGGAAAACAACTACAGGTGCGCTGTGGATGCTGTGCACTGTGGGTCTGGGCCCATAACCACTGTTGGGGGATGATAGGAGTTTCAGCCCCACAGAGATGCAGCGGAATAACCACAGGCAGCGAGCCAACAGCAGCAGCCTTGTTCGCCAGTAAGGATACTCACACACGGAGGTTTCTTCCAAACAGGAGGCACTTTATCTTGTAGCAACGTTCCGGTACGTACACAACATGGAACAGACGGACAAAGGCTTGCGCCAGACACCGGTTTGGTCAAAAGACAAATACATACTGGGGATTGCTTTCTCATATACACATTTACAACCAATCAGGCAGAGGTTTGCACACCTCCCTCTACCTTCTGCACACAACCCCAGTTTCTGATGCAACCTTGCAATCACCCACAGCTGGAGCATGATGCAGCATCTTTGCAGTGGGCTGATCATTTTCCCAGGGTTCCTTGCCTGGAATCCCTGACAGCCTAGACATATGAAATGCGGCATGGATACTAAGGACTCATGGAGGCATCCCTCGTGGAGTTATCTTGTTTTTCAAATTAAATAATTTTAGTAATTGAAATTGGTCTGTAGTCTGCAGTACCACCCTGAGCCACTAAGTGTCAGATTTGTCCCAACCAGGAGATAGAAAACCAGTGGAAGCACCAGAGATTTTTCAACAGAGCCTACAGTCAGCTCCACCGTGATGCTTTCCTGCTGAGGATCCCCCACATTCTTCAGACAATTCAAAAATCGACAGAGGGCGCTGGTCTCTGTGGAGCAAAGTGAATAGAGTGGGTGGGGAAAATGTATGCACACTGGGGTGGAAAGAGATAAAGACCAGTGAAAAAGAAAAAGGAGAGAAGAAAGAGTAGAATGAAAGAGAAAGAGCCCCAGAACTCAGGGGTTTCTAAACCATGTGAAACAGATAATTCTGCTGGTTTAAAATATTGTTGTTGTTTTGTGCCTTCAAGTCATTTCAAACTTATGGTAACCCTAAGGCAAATCTATTCCAGAGTTTTGTTGACCAGATTTGCTCAGAAGTAGTTTGCCTTTGCCTTCCTCCAAGGCTGGAAAAGTGTGACTTGCCCACGGTCACGCACAGGCCAAGCAAAGATTCAATCTCTGGTCTCCAGAATTGTAATCCAGTGCTCAAACTACTACACCACACTGGCTCTCCATTTAAAATGTACTTATATGTCAATAGCTACATGTTATCTATGGTTTAAATAGATATTAATGTAGAAGAGTTCCTTAAACTTCATATTTTATTCTGTCTCCCATTCAATCCCCCCTTCTCTTTTTTTCTCCCTCCCTCCCTCTCTCTCATACACAAATAGTCTCTCTCTCTTTCTCACACACACACAGACAAGCACATTCATTTTCAAAACCAAAAAAACCCACAAGATTTTAAAGAAAGGATTTTCAAATAAAGCAAGAGTTGCTTTTGGAATCCCCTTTAACAAATAGTAATTATGAAAATGAACCCTTAACAAGCCACCGTGCGAGGGCACATTTATAGTACTTCCTATGTGAACCTACTTAGCATCTCTTGGCATATGAACTACACTCATAGAACGCAAACTGAATTATAAAGCAGCATAAAGTACTATCACCCTATTTCTCTGATGTGAAACGATTGGTTCGTGCTCAAGGCCTCACATTGCACTGGGAAAATTGACTTTTTTCCTTGGTAGATTGATTCTCTCCTTTCAGTTTTTAAGCATCCACAAACCAATGCAGAATATGAACCATTATGAGTATTCAAGCGGAAATTGTAGTAGCGCTACACAAAGCATCATCTGCAGGAGCTTCAGACTACCACATTCAAGTTCACAGGCTTTCTGAAAGGACTTTTTATACAGCTGATGAGCAAGCAGAGGGAATCTCTGCAAGCTGGCCGTAAATCCACAGTTTGGCTGTATTAAGCAGCAAAGAAACCCTGTTGCCAAAGGTGCTTCTGCAGGCACTGTGACACAAGTTATATTAACAGAGAAAAATGGAGCTTCAGGCATAATAATCAGGTGTAATTTCCGTTTACTGATAAGAACTCCTTGGCTCAAAATGATTGCACTGTCACATAGTGTCCTACAGCAACAAAAGTTCACAGCGCAGCCGTTAGTGAATTTTAGGTGGGAAGATCGAATTGATTAAGGAAAATGTCTGATCCACCATTGGATGGTCAGAAAACATATGCTACCTTTTCTTGTATCTAAAAATATTATATTAGTGAAATAAGACAAGAAAATATTTCTTGAAGAAAATAGGAAAATAGATTTTTTTTTCTCAGTCTTCCCTTCTCCTCTTCACTCTCTTATCCTCAGCCTTGATGGTGACACTCAAGAGCCAGACCACACTTTACTTCTACATGCAACTATAGTGAAATGTCTGTTTATTCCAAAGTAAGCCCAGGGACCTGATCAAGACCCTGGACCCTGATGTGGGGAATAAGGGCTTTAATATGTTGTCTCTATGAAGATGCTCATCCAGATCAGTTTTCTGATGGGGAAATTTTTTTATGTCCATGAATCAAGTCTGCTAGTAGATTGAACTCAGGCATTTTGTTTGACAACACAGTGCTGGATACATTCTGGCATGATAGCCGAGGGTTCCATACCAAACAAACAACTGTATATAAAATTTCTACAAAAACATGCAGTGGCAGCCATTGAGCAACAAAAGGCTATGACATACAAACTCACCTGTAAGCACTTCTTCCAAACTATGTACATCACCCTTGTTCTTTTTATCTTATTTTGATGTTCTGTTATCATATCAGCAGAACATGTCAGAATGTTTTGGAACATGGCTCAGAATGTTTTGTACTTAAATTGAAATCAATTTAGGAACTTAACATTATCTAGAGAAAGTGTTTTCTCCAAGGGGACTCCACACTATTTAGGCTGTATGGTCACTTTCTGACTTTCCCCCTTCACTTCTTAAATTTACAATGGGAATGGGGGGAAAAAGACATTCATTTTAATAGTACATTTTTCTCCTATGCATATTTCAGGCAAGATTTCCAATCCAGATGAAGACTACAATTGTGTAAAGGAAAATAATAGATCCATTAGAATGTTACAAGTTGAAAGTAACTTAGTTTGCCTCTCAGATTCACTAAAGGCTGGCAAAGGTATGGATGAATGAAGAAACAGAAAAAGTATTGACAGTACAATCCTATGCATGTTTATTTTCAGGTTCTCAGAATGGTGGCAGGTGGCTTCCATGTCAGTGGAGTGGTAAATGAGCACAAGGATTAAATGAGGTATCCATTGTGCTGAACCCCAGTCATAAAATCAGATTGGCACTTTGGACGGTTCCTTTAAAGTTTGGATTAAAACCTGGAGTAGATCAATTTACCACTTCACTGATCTTGGAGCTAGTAGCCACTTCTGCCTCTGACCCACTCTCTTCAATTGTAGGTGTTTAATTATTGGAAATGTGGTGCTGGTGCTGGAGGAGATATCTATGGATACCATGGATTGCCAAAAAGATAAATAAATGGATCTAATTGAAAATCAGACCTGACCTTTTCCTAGGAGCCAATGTGACTAAACTGAGACTGTGGTATTTTGGACATAACATGAGAAGACAGGGCTCCTTAGAAAAGGCCATAATGCTTGGTAAGGTGGAAGGTAGTGGGGAAAGAAGAAGTCCACATTATAGTTGGATAGACTCCACCAAGGAAGTCATGGCCTTGAGTCTGCAAGACTTGAATAGGGCCATTGACAAAAGAGTGGATTAGAGGTCTCCCATTCATAGGGTGACTGTAAGTCACAGTTGACTTGACAGCAATTTTTTAAAAAAGAAGTATTTTGAATATTTCAGCCTTATAGTACAATTCTACGCCTGTCTTCTCAGCAGTGAATGCTACTGAAACAAAGAAATTAATAATTAATTAATTAATAATTAATAATGAAAGAAAGATAAACAAAGTCCAAAAAAACAGATATCACAGGATCAATGGGAATGCCAATGCTAATGCAAATATTAGCATTGTGAAAAAGTTAGAGCAAGCCAGTAGCTTAAAAGAATCTAACAGATCTTCCTTTGTCCCTTTGAATGAGGAATTGAGCAAGATGGGGATATCATTCATATGTCCATCCTATTTACATATGAACTATGTTAAGATCTTGCTATTGGGGTACACAGCCTTTGGGCCTGGTTGCTGGATTGGATTTGGGATTGCGGATCAAGACCACATGCACATGCATATTGACAGAAGTGTGCACATAAAACATGCATTCTGTCGAAAACAATTTATATATGGACAATTTCACATTATAAAATTATAGCACTGTAATTCCACTTCAACTGCCATAGCTGCACCCTATGTAATCTTGGGGTTTGTAGTTTGTGTGAGGCATGAGAACTCTCTGGCCAAGAATTCTAAATACTCCGGAAATCCCAAAATTCTATAGGATGTTGCCATGGCAGTTAAAATAGACCTAAAGTGCTATAACCATATAGTATGCAAAGGTCCTCAGATCCAGTCATCCCTGTTTGGATCCTTTAGCTGTCAATCAATGTGCATGGCCATGTACAAACCTAAATGTGAGATATACCTTTCTTTAATAATGCCTTACACATACTGATATTTGATAGGCAGACATACAACCTTGCACAAGAAAAGTCTGGTTTTAAGCAACTGCCTTTACAGTGCAAAATTAAAATATACTCTTTTCATTCCTGCTCAACTTTTACCTTGAGCAGAAAGAATAGATATACCACTTTCCCTTAGCCATGCACCATGTTTTGGCTTCAACGAAATTAAAATCTCTACCCATATTTGGACCTGGCCTTCTAGAATATCATTTGTACTGTTAGACTATGAAACAGATGCAATTAATTAGATGTAAGAGAGATCCAAAGGATCAAGGCTGTAGAGCAGCCTTTCTCAACTTTTTTACCCTTTATGAACCCCTGAAACAATATTTAGGTCTCAGGGAACTCCTGCATAAAAATTATTTCATCAAGAGTTCAAAAAATGTTTAATTTTTTTTTTCAGTCGCAATCTCTCATGGAACCCGTGGCAACCTCTCATGGAACCTTAGGGTTCTGGGGAACCCCAGCTGAGAAATTCAGCTGTAGATGCAGAATAAATAGGTCAGGTATTTGAGGATAATATATGCAGCCATACTGGCAAAGAGTAGGAAGGGCACTTTTAATTGGGATAGAGGTGAACTTAAACTTTCTCATTTGTCATACAAGATCAGTTCTGGAAGGAAATTGTTTTAGCTTAAGGTTATTTCATAGGAGACTAATATTCCATATCACTGTTTATTAAATGATTCTCAAAAAGCACTCTTTAGGAAACTTATGACAGAAATCATTCCTTTAAAGAAAGTAATATTATCATACCCAGAGAGATAAGTGCAGTGGCATAGCTTGGTCGAGTGGGGAAGGGCAGGGGCAGAGGGGCAGGGGCCGGGTGATGGCATGAGGGGTGGCTGATGGTATGCGGGGGCAGGGCAACAGCATGCGGGGGGGCCAGGCAAGGAATGGCGGCGCCCCCCCCAACGTGCCACCCAGGTAACACTGCCCCCCTCGCCCCCCGTCCCTATGCCACTGTATAAGTGGAATTATAGATCTACAGTTAGATGTTTGAATCTGAAGTTGTTATAAACATTCTTTCCAGAATTAATTATATTGCTTAAAATTAACGGTATTTATTTAATATATAATTATGTTCAAAGTAGTGATTTCAAAATATAATACTTCATCAAGGAAGACTTCTAGAAATAACAAATTAAAAAACACTGCACACATGCATTCACAAACACATGCACATATAAACACATCTCCCAACCTTTCTCAGATTCCCCTACTGTATTCTATGATATTTTTCCTACTTCTTCCACTCTGTTCTCTGTACAAATCTGTATCTCTCTTTTTCGGTATAATGCCAAAAAGCACATTTAATATTGTAGAAATTTCAGTCTGACATTCTACTACTCCACAGTAACTACCTCCAAAAGCCCTTTGAATGATCTGTGTTAACAAATTCATATATTTTGACACTTGCCATCATTAACATCATAAAACTCTGCTATTTGCATCTATAGGATAGCTCATAACAGAGAAAACACTTAAGAATTGCTGAAAAAGTCTGTTTTATGAATGGGAAAGTCTTCATTCAGAGAAAACCTGTGTCGTCTCTGCAGAACTCATGTTGGAACTAATATTTTGACTGCAGCTCTGAATTTTTATGGACAGTAAGGAGGCGATTTCACTACAATTTTAAGAGACCAGTTGAACAACTTGGAGAACTAACTGCTGCTCCTTGTGTAGCCAAAATGGCACCACCCACACATCAAAGGTTTTGATATGGACACTCTATGGCATTCCTATGAAATTCATGGTGTCGCCATAAGTCAACAGGCAACTTGCACATACACAGACACACATGACAACAAATACAAAGATATAAATACAAAGATACAAAATATATTTAAATGGTAGGAACCTGTGGGAAAAGAGTCTCTACTCTTTTACTGAAATTATAAAAACATCAAAGTAGAGACTGAGTATGCTTTGCGGAGATGATGATGCAGGAAGAGCATAAAGTAGAAGAGGTAGGAAGAGACGGAACAGAATGGACTCTCCTGGAAAAGGATATAGCTAGCGGGCTACAGCACTCAACAGGAATATGCCATGAGACAAATTTCTGTGTGAGGTCCTACTTGTTCATAAGACAAATTTCTGTGTGAGGTCCTACTTGTTCATAAACACCACCATATTTTCAAATATTTTTGAGGTCTACCTGTACTGTCTTCGTATACTACAGTCACTATCTTCCAGTTGTAATATAGCACCAAATCCAAAACTGCCCGGCTGATGGCTGCATAGTCTGGGTAGAGGTTGATGTAAAAAGAGTCTTTGTTATCCACTGTGGGATGTTTCCATCGGGTCTGTATATGTGGAACTTCAAGTGCATTGCAAATAGATTGTACTGCGCTGACCGATGAGCTGTGGGACGGTCCAAACAGTGCAGCTACCCCAAGAGCAAGTTGATCACATGCTGCATCAAGAAGAAAGAGAGGGAGAAAGAAGTGATGTCCAGTGATCTTTTTTTTCCTTGTCTGCTCTGAAGCTTGGAAAAGTTTGCTTTTGCACTACAACATCCAGAATCCCCAGCCAGATTAAGCAGTGGCTGGAAGATTCTGAGAGAAGTAAAACAAAAACAAAAACAAAGGCATTTCCAAGTTTTGAAAGCAATGAATTCACATTTGAGATGGGGAGAATGACTTGTTTGCCAAAAATGATTACATTAATGTTTTCAGCCATACAGATACAAACTTTTCCCAAAATTCATGAACCAGAAATAAAAATAAAGCAATAGTATCATTTAATTATTTTTAAACAGGACTTACTTCAAATCCCTTATTTCTGATGGGGATCTGTTCCATAGCCCCAGAGCTACTTTATCAATCTATTTACCAAATGAAAGCCATATGAATTATGATTCATGTCAGAGTGAACGTAAATATATAACATTTTGTCTCAGTGGAGACTGTAAGAATTTTCAAACTACCTAACAAATTGTAATCCAAAGGCATTACAGTTTGTTAATGTTAAGCCAAATGTTCATAAAGGATATAGGATGCTATTATTCATGATGACAGTTTCCATGTTGCAAGTTTTACTTAGGTTACAGGGATCCCAGGCAAAGACAGTATAGATTTGTAGCTTATATATGTGCCAATATTAATTATGCATTGGAAAGTTTTTATTTAAAAAATAGAAGTCTGATAATATGAATCAAAAGTAACATTCTGCAGGCAGGAACAGTTTTGATCACTGACTAAGTTAAAAATTCTGAAAGACTTCAGTCATTTCATTATCCTAGAAATAATACACCTGATTGAAGTTTACAATTGCTGTCACTTCTGTACTCAAGTATACAGGAGTATTTTAAGTGAGAGGTTAGAGAAATTTCTTTCTAATGTTTATTTAAATACCTATGTGTTAATCCCAATAGCCTCAGTATTGTGCAAATAGATTATTAGGGCATTTGACGAATTAATGTGGAATCAAAAGAATACATTCAAAGGGAATGAATTAGTTTCAACAAAAATTTGGCGAGTTGCCCAAACTTTCCAAACTCAAGGCATAACAGCGGCCTTTTTCACGTTTGGGGGGGGAAACGGTGTAGAGCGACCTCCCACGGAGGTCGTCTACACCGTAGAGTGGACTGGCGTGGACTACTTTAGTAGTTTCACACCAGAATCCACTCAGAAGCGGCCGGAACTAGCCGGGCTGCGTGTTTTTTAAAAACCTCTTTTCAGAGGTTTTTAAAAAGCATGGAGCGCGCAGCCCCGTGCTGCTCCGTCGCCCGGCTCTAAAGTGGATCTGCAGGCGAGCGCAAGTGCGTGCCTGCAGATCTGCCGGGGGCGGGCTTCCAGCTGGCGAGCTTCTCCGGTTGGTGGAGAGCCTCCACCAACCAGAAGCTGCCATCTGCGACGCTGGAGGAGTGTGGAGCAGCAAGCTCGCGCTGCTCCACGCAGCGACGGACTTACCCGGCTGGAGGTAAGCTCCGTTTTTGGGTGTTTTCACCCGTTTCCCCCCCGACATGTGAAAAGGGCCAGTGTTTAAATATTCTAGCATGGCACTTGAAGATGGTCTCTAGCTCCAGCTAGAAACAGGTTCTCATCCTACTGCTTCCTGAAGAAGGGATTTTTAGGCAACTGTTTAGCTGCCCAGCAGCTCCTTGAATATCCTAAGAGAGTCTGCTTTTAAAAGATCTCAAAAAAGCCCAGCAGAAGCTTGGATGCCATTCTAAGAACATGACAGAATAGTTCAGAAAAGCTACCCAACCAATGAAGAAGCAGGGACCACCCTGGGAGTGCTGGTTCAGAGAAAGAATCAAGGCACATGTGCTGAATGGTTCCTCAAGCAAACCTTTGAGTGCTTTACAGGCCAAGTGCTTACTGCAACCAAACACTCAACTGCAACTCTAAGCACATTTATCACAATTTTCTGAAGCTTCCTTATGTGATGTGCATAACAGTAAATTGGCAAATGTGATTAGAGCTGCAACCTGAATATGTGCTTCATAATGTGCCAGCTGTGACTCGTACCAACTCAAGTCACCATCTCAGCATGACAGTTTAGTTAACTGGGAATCAATTTGTGTTATTTTGGATTGTATCATTTCATCATGAAGGCAACATGCCAAGAACAAATGCTCTGCTTAAGAGCTTGAAAGCAAACAAAGTTGATCTACCACAGAAAAGTTATCACAGACATTACTTCTTTGACCTTATGATGTATGTTTCAAATGTGTTTATTATTTAGTTATCGTCATCAGCTTAATGTTATATTTTACACAACAACATAAGCAAAAAGTGAAGTCCCTGGAAGGAGTTAAAATTCCAGATTTAAGTAGCCAAAATGAAAGAAGAAAAAGTAGGCAGAAGTTAGGCTGTGGAATACCACTGTGTCATCATGCAGTACTCATACACCACACCCAAGGGGCTAAGACAGACAGATTTTTAGCTATTTATTAAATTGTTCCATATCATCCTAGACAAGCAGACTTCTAACCATTTATCTTTTTTGTTTCTGAAGTAACAATGCATGACTGACACATCATCTAATCCACCTGCATGCCAGATGACTTGCCTCATCAAAAAGCCCACTAGGGATTGTTGATTTTTTCTTAGGTACAAGTAGTCATTCACCTCATACAGGTCTTCTTGACATGTAGCACATAAATGGCAATTTATCTGAGATAAATTTTCTGCATTTTTTCATGGGTCTCTATGTGGCATTACTACCAAAAAGTAAGGTGAAATTCAGGATATACTGTGCAAATAGGTTCACAGAATAAGATCTTCTTGCTTTTTGAGTATCAAATTGTTTTGTAAGAAAAGAAATTAATTTTGCAATACTGCCATACTTTTGCTATCCACATCAACATTGTTTAGAATTTGTAATAGTGGAAAGGTAGAAGTCAACAGTGGTCAGGATCTACTTGGGTATTTCTGCTGGTCCCTGCTTTTTCCATGAAAACCAGGGACCTTCCTCCATCCTCTGCTACCCTCTGTGCACCTAAAAACCTGCTTTAGGGTGTTTTCCCCAACATGCCAGTGTTGACTTTTTAGTCTGCATGCTTGCCAATTCTGGCAAAATCAGTGGAATCCAGATTAAATACAACCCCTTCAAAGCAGATTCTTGGGCTGCGTAGTGGGCAAGCTGCAGGAGGGAGGAGATGGGAGTTGAATTCTAGCCATTTTCTCCCTTATTTATTTATTTCAAAGGAGAACAGGGCTAAAAGCTTTCTACATCTAAGGCAATAGCATTCCAGGCAAAACTGACTGAAGCGGACGTTCTTGCATGGTTCTGTGAGCAGGACTGTGATTCAGAAAATGTTTTGTTACTACTCATCTATGGGTGGAAGGCCTTAATTAAAAAATATTTTACAAAATCTTACACTCAGTTATATAGGCAAAACAAATACAAGATTAACAGCAAGTCTAGTCTCTCAAAATACTGACAGTATCTCTGTGGTGTGCATCAATACTCAGGTCCATTTAAGGATGCTTGCAGATTAAACTTTGAAATACCTAATGTCCCACGCTGTAGAAAGACTGCTCATTTGTAAGCAGGAAAGAAGAAACATGTTTGATTTTCTGTCACATTCTATTAGTATCACAGAGCTAAATATTAGCAAAGAAGATCAGCTCCATGTTGCTCTCTAAATACTTCAATATTGCAAGCAATTATGGCCATTTCAAATCTCATACAAAACAAAGAATTGGATCATTTCAAATAATTATACTGTAAAGGCCTACTATGTGGTTGAAGATATAGGATTTGGTGACAGATTACATGCAGGGGGAGCCCATAACCTATCTGACACTCCATTAGCTAATTTACTCACCAACTGCAAGAACAGGGAGAAACTTCACAAACAGACATAACTACAAAGAGTCATTACAATTCTGAGCTACTTACCTCGTCTTGAGGCTTCAAAACTATCAAAGAGGTTAATTCTCTGGATGTCGTAGGTTAATGTGGTATTAGGCATCAGTGTTCTGTTCCGGTTAATGTTGGTGACTGCAAATTTGAAAGCTAACTCTTCAATGTTAAGAGGTTCATTTTCCACAGTTTCAAATATCCCTCCTGCAAAAGTAAGTAAAGAGATAAAAGGAAATTATTCATTCCTGTTTTAGTTGGCGATCATACACAACATATGCCCAAAGACAAGTAATGTCAACCTTAGAATGTTGAACTAGAGAAAATAGAGGGACAGCTTTATTTATTATATTCCTAGTCCACTGCTATTCAGCTGATGGCTGAATTAGCTGATTTAGTTTACCACATTTGGTGGCAGCAGATGCTGAAATCAACCCGACGCAAATCAATCATGGGACAGTTTCTTGGTCTAGAAGTTAGGGTTAAAATTTATCTCTAAATCAAACCTGTCAAAATGACATTACTGAATTCCATCAATAAATGCAAATGAAGGCTGCAATCCGATGAACTTTTACATGTAGCAACTGATTTCTTTTACGTGAAATCTGAGAAACTAAGCACAAATTCCAATTATATTCAGTATAAATCTATATCACGATCCTCTGAGGAACTGGGTTCCACTCTATTTGGAAAAACGGATGAACATGTCAGAGTGCAGTAGCTGGGCATTAACTTTCCATACTGAATCCATGGCATTCTGGATGTAGTGAGCTTGCATTTTCCCAGAATGTGGGAGATGTAATTGTATAATATGCAGGATAAATAGTCAGAACTCCCACAATCCTTTCATAAATGACAACACATTGCGAAAATGAGAAGCAGCTCTAGATATTATAGTAATGGAGGGGTAGAAAATGTGAGTTGTGAGATACCTTTTATGTCATATTTGCATTGGTTAGAACAGAGAATTTTTGACATCTAGCACTGTAGTGTGGACAAAGCCAGAACTTGGAAACAACTAAGTATAAACAACTAATTAATTGCAATCAATTCTGGTTAATGTTTAGTTACTTTTCTAGTTACAAGGGTGGGGCCTCAGCTGGTGTGGCAGCAGCTGATGGAAAAAGAAGAGGACCAGAGGTAGGTTTTTAAAGGGCTGCACAGCCTGACCGGAGCTGCTGAGAGACAAGGTTCTCCCAGAAAAGAAGCCCACGAGGGGCAGCGGGTGGAGAAACTTGCAAATAATCAAATCTATGAAGGTGAAACGTGCAAATGTGAGGGCTGACTGTATAATTATTGAACCTTTGGAAGAAATTGAAAGGAAGCTGATAACATAGTTGAAAATTTCCCTCCATTATCACTTCTTCATATTTTTAATCTGAACTTCTTTGTTATGCTATTACTAAATTTTCCATAGTTGCAGGTCACTGTGCCCAGGAAGTACTAAAAGTACTTCTTGGATTCAGTTCTGCACCATCTATTTTGATATCTCTTTTTCAAAGTCATCTATGACATTCACAGGATATTTCAACTGAAGCAGAATTCTAAAGGTATATCTATAAAGATAGTGCAAAATTTCAGAAAGAAGCAGTTTTGAGAACATTTGGGTCCTAGTGGATAATTGTGTCCAAGAAAACTAAAGCAATACTTAGTTCACCTATGAAGCTTCTCAATGGCCTGTATGGAGTTTGGGTCTTTCAGCCTCAAACTATTTCTACAACAGAAATATTTATAAACCATGTTGGGGGAAAAATGAGAAAGAGAGAGACACAGATATTTGAAAATGAATCTGCGTCTGTGTTTCAATCTGTGTTGAAAATGAGAGGCAATTTCTTCTTCCATAACCAGCATTGAAATGCAAGCAGACTGGTACAGAATGATGGATCATCCTATTCCTCCTCAGCTAGTCTGCTTGGTAGAGAGCAATTTTTGCATTAGCCTGCTATGAAACCACTAAGTTACGCTACCTTCCTTTGTATCCATTGTGGACAACACAGAATATTGCCTATTAGCTTTCAAACGACAACAATAACATAGAAGCTATTAACTTTCGTGGATATATTCATTAGTCTCTCATGCTATGAAGGTCCTAATTATGCCCAAATGCATACAACTGATTTGTATTTGATATTTGAGATCAGAGGTGAGACTTTCCAACCTTTGAGGTATTCTAGACTATTTCTCTGACAATCCTCAGCCAAACTATCTGGGGCTTCTGGAAGTTGAAGTCCAAATCACTAGGAACTCCAATCTTTCCCCATACATGCCTTAAATGATATCAATGTCACACCAAGGATTCCTAGTAACGTGCATCTTGATAAATGTATAATAAATGGCATATTTGTTTCCTTAACCAGGAGCTTCTAACTGCAGTCCTTGATTTGCATGTATAATTCACTCATTTAGTGCTAGCCTCCAGAGGATACTTTAAATTTTCCAGTCACTTATTTCCCCATATGAAATTTACAACTCACGTAATGCTTTATATTTCCCAGTCAACAAAATATAATCTCCTAATGTACAGCAAGGGCTCACTTGATTTTGTCGCCGGTATAGAGTAGCATAGCCATTATCTGACAATCAGGAAATGGAAATACACAGGAGAATTGAAACCTGCTTTACATTTCAACTCAGCAGTCGCAATGTTAATAGCTCTTAGAAAAAAGCAGGACAGAGATGTCATACACATCTAGCTGCTTTTTAAGTAAGCGATAGTAGGTTTACCCATTTAAAGAGTATGTAATTTTAGAGATGATCACATCTTAAACAATTTTTGCTATTATTTACTCCCCTAGATACTACAACTGCTTCATAATTATTTATCCCATAATTCTTTCAGATAATGAATACTTGTATTACCAACCAAATATACTGGTCCCTTGCTTGACTTGAACGTAGGTTTTTCCAGCAATACTTCATTTGAATTATAGTACCAACTAGGGGGTTAATGTCAATCAGATCTGCTTTTTAGTGTTCACATTTTTTCTGTATCAAAAGTTCTGTAATATCTGGAAGATTTATATCTGCATGTTCCCTCCAGCCATCAAAAAATATTTGACAGCCCCACTGTCAGTCAGATAACAAACCAAACAATTTCCACTCCTACTATTCTGCAAGCATTTTGACTCAATTTAGTTGACAGACACCTTCTCTGGGCTACAGAACCCTGTTTTCCCAAGATTCTTCACTGGGAAGTATAGGTATGGAGATTCTCCACCGCTCTGTAGTTACATCTCCTGATGCTACACTCCCAAACCCTATCCTACCTTTTAAGTCATACAGCTCCCGGTCCCTGACCAGCACAACCATTTCTGAGTTGCTGGAGAGCAGCGGTGAGAGGTGACACACCCAGTCCTCTTCCTGTAGCTAAGCAAGAGACAACTGCACAGATTCTTACAAGAAGAAGGCCAGACATATCACCACGTACGCGCACATACACACATATATACACTTTGGCAACTTGGAAATGACCATCCTGGCAGAAGCTGCACAGCTTAAAAAGTAAGTTTGGGGGAGACTTTTGGTTGCCGTGGCATCACATCATAAGGGAGTTTTGCAAGGACACATGTCAGACTTAACAGCACTGCAATTGCTGAACAAGATGCCAGACAGTGTTCTGTTTTGTACAATATGGTGACTCAGTGCCTACAGAACTACAGGGAAATCTCCAGACAAAAGACCTGGAAGCCCAGGTCTAAATTAGTAGATAATTTACTGCCTGATCGTGATGAAAAATAAGCCTAGCGTTCCCTCTCTCCTCCCTTGTGAGCACGAGAATCTTAGAAACTTTCACTTTTGGTTGGATTGGCCAAAGTATCCTGTCATCTGATTCCCAATCAGTGGTTAGTCTTAACTATGGTTCACTGAAATAAGCCAGCTTCATAAACCATCATTGTAACACACTGTAAACCGCTTAGAGAGCACTTAGCTGATAAGCAGTATAGAAATACACATGCTATCGTTATTGCTATCATTTGAAGCTGGTTTCTTTCAAATAGGGCAAAACACAGTTTGGTGAGTTTGAATGATATATCAAAGTGTTGTACATACAAATGAGAAAATTAAAGTTTGTTAACTCTTTACAGCAGTGCAGAGAAGAGTGGGAGCATAAGCTGGGAGAGGCTACTGTCACTTCTGCTAGGATAAACCATGGTGTATTGTTGTATTTGAATGCAGCCATTATTTTCTGTCAACTTGTATCACCTTTGTTCTTTCTAATATATAGCTTTAAAGCCCCACAAAGCTAAAGCACTGCTACTGATTTAGCTTTGCTCTTGATTCCATCCTATTACCTAAATGGGCAAATTACTTTCAAGATTATTAGTTTTCAGTTGCTTCATTATTTTATCTTTGAAAGTAAAATACTGAATGCATTTCATGAGCTTTCTTGTAGAACAAAATATTTCTAGTATATTTAGTGTATTGCTGTATGAGCAACTAATTATTCCTCTGTTCCAATATTTGCTCAATATCACACAAAGCTGTGAATCCTAACTTTTAGATTGACTGTGAAATGGAGGATTAATGCAGCAGCCTTGATAGAGAACCCATAAAATGTCAGATGCTGCATTTAGGTAAACATAATTAGAGCACACAGGTGTAGATAAATGCTTACCAAGAGCTACAAGAAATGAACTCGATGTGCAAAAGATAAAGAAATAAATTTACCAGTGTGCCTGACTACTCTACATGTGGAACTCAGTGTGGCTTTTTAGAAGAATGTGGAATTTACAGTGGATATATGAAGAGGGGAAGATGTTTAAAAGTAAAGCTTAAAGGCCAGGATCCAACTGGGCCAATTGGTTTCCATTAGAAGTATGTGTATTTAATCATTCTAGGCACAGGTAGGAATCTTGGCCCTCCAGTTGCTGTTGCACTGTAGCTTCCAAAAGCCCTAGCCATCAGAAACAACGGTAGGCAATTCTGGAAGTTGCACTTCAATAATTTCTGGAGGGTCCTATCATTCCCACCCATATTCTAAGACAAGGATGGGCAAAGTGTTCCCTCCAGCTGCGCTTGAACTGCACTTCCTTCATCATTGGCAATGCTAGTAGGAATGACAAGAATTAGAGTTCAACCACATCTGGCAGGCCATACATTCTCACTCTTACTCAGACAAAATGATTCTGTTATATCAGAAATGAAGAACAGGAAATCCCAGTTATTTACCATTTGTTTTCTTTTCTAGTTTAGCTAGGGAGTCATGCCCACACAAGCTCTTCCTTGATGGTCAATAAATATGGATCATCATCCAAATCTCACAGTTCAGTAGTAGAGCTCATATTTCAAATGCAGATGGTACACAATTCAGTAACCAGTATCTCCAGTTAAAAGGTTAGTGAGGGACAGTGCTGGAAAAGGAATCTGTCAGAAATTTTGAAGGGCTGCTGCCAATTAACGTATATAAGGACAGTCTAGAACCCAGAACCCGAGAATTTTTTTTGGACTGCAGTTTGTAGAGTTTCCCGGCAGGTGTGGCCAATGCCCATTGTGGTTATGGGATTCTGGGAGTTATGGTTCAAAATTTGCAATCCCTTTCAGAATCCAATTCCATGATTGCACACAAATGTGCAACTTGCCTTTCAGCCAGCACCAGATGTGGCCCTCAACCCAAAAAGCACCCCTGGCTCAGATTGGCCAATGGGTTGATCTAATGTAATATAGCTTCATGAATTCATCCTGATTTTAAAGTCCTAAATCCATTTGCTAGTCCCAATGAGAGCAGACCCACTGAATCAGTGGAACTTATATGGGTATCGTTTTTCCAAGTTCTCATTGATTCAACAGATCTACTCTAGTTGAAAGTAACCATGGATTTAGGCCCCAAACGACTATCGAAGGCAGTGTTTTTCCTCCACTTGAAAATGCTGAAGACTCCATTGTTTTTAGCATCATGATACATTCACGTCAGTATGACAGGATTATTTCCTTCTGCTTATAAATATTCTATGCATAATCTTGAAATATCCACTTATCTGACAAAGTATCCTGAAATACAATACACTTATAGAAATGGGAAGTAAGTACTCAGTGGTCTGAATAAAAAACAGTTGTAAATAGAGTGACTAGAATGTATCTGGCAGCATGAGAGAAGGAGAAGATATTTTGGTATATATTAAATACTTTGATGACACAAAGTAAGTGCTCCCTGAGGCAGCACCTTTAACCCTTTCCTGTGTTTGTTTGGTCTGTGTTTATTTAATTGTCTTTTGTTTTGTATTGTACAACTGAGGTTACTGAAAATTTTCTACATTTAAGATTTTTTTTCTGCAGTGTGAATCACTGACAAGAATCTGAAAATCTCACCCCGAGATATTAAAATGACTGTATTCTCACCCTCTGCAAGAGATATCTGACAAACATTCTGCACTTCAGTCAGATTAACTGCCCAGATACAGATATATCTTTGGACATCATAGCCAGATACATTGTCACAGGATATTAACATTGACCCTGTGAGCAAATTAATATTTCAACTGTATGTGTTCTAGCATAACTCCAGAGGAGATGGAATCATGGAGTTGGGAGAGCCTTGAAGGTGACCTCTTCTAAAGCTTGCACTGGGAAAGAATGCTCTATGCATAATCTTTTCTAACCAATTAAACCACATCAAGTAAAAATATAGATCAAAGGCAGCTGCAGGGGTTCAAACAAATGGTGAAGGAGACCATCCTTCCTTGCAGCTGCTATGCTGGATATGAAATGCAGAGGAGCTTCTCTTGACAGATTATGTGAAACTCCTCAAATGTGTGTGTCCAGCTCTTTATTTCATATATTACACACAGAACACAAATAGTATGTGCCCGTTCCTTGAGATGTCATATCTGGCTTCAGTGACACACACCTTGATTACATCTCAGTTGGACTACTGTAACATGCTCTACGTGGGGCTGCCTTTGGAAACTGTTCGGAAACTTCAGCAGGTTCAAAATACTGCAGCTAGAGTGCTGACTGGGGCTAGTCACAGGGAATATACAACTCCCTTGCTAAAACAGCTCCACTGGCTACCTGTTCATTTCTGAGCACAGTTCAAAGTGCTGGTCATGAGCAATAAAGCCCTGAATGGCTTAGGTCCAGGCTACTTGAAAGAGCATATCTCCCTGTACAAGCCAGCTAGAACCTTAAGATCTGCTGGGGAAGGCTTTCTCTCTGTCCCACCACCATCCTAGGCTCGCCTGGTGTGGACATGGGAGAAAGCCTTCTCAGTGGCTGCTCTCACCCGGTGGAACACTCTACCACAGGAGGCTAGGCATGTTCCCTCCCTGCTTTCCTTTCACCGACACGCAAAAACCTTTCTCTTCAAACAGATTTTTCATGTAAGCTGTTAACTGTTGTACTGGAATATCCTTTTAAGTGTTTTTATGATTTTATATTGGTTTAATGTTTTTAACTGTTTTGAAAGTTTTTAATGTATTTAATGTTTTGAATGTGTATTTATTGTTGGAAGCCACCTTGGGTCTCAATTCTGGGAGAAAGGCAGTCTAGAAATTAAATAAATAAATAAATAGGGTTTCACTCCTTTGCAGTCACTTGATTGAGTACCTAAAACTACTCTACTATCCAGATTACAGTACTGAAAAGATAAAACATTTCAGTAGACCAGTATAATTATTTACTAATTAAGTTTGAGCACTGAACCACAAACTGACCATAGCTGAAACTGCAGGTGCAAAGGTGTACAGGGGCCTATATGCAGGAAAGGATAACCATCTATGTAGTACAAAAAAGAGGAAACACATTGCCAGAAAAAGATGTCAACAGATTATATAGCTTATATATGTGGATCCAAATTTGGCGATAACTATAATTTACATGGCAAGACACTGCCTCTTACTGCAGTAGAGAAAATTCTGACAAGATCTGAATGTGTGCTCAGTTGCATACCTAGGCACTATTGATGTCCCATGGGGAGTGTCAAGGACTCTGCTGAATTACGTCCAAACTGGACTTGAATAAGGACATCATTTCAAATAGAGGACACTCAGATGACAGTCCTTTGACAACCCTTCAGACAGAACAGTGTCCACTGAGAAGTAGGCACATGGCCACACCAGTGCAGGGATACTGTGCAAGCTCTTTTTTCAGGAGGTGACTGCATACGGTGGTATGTTCTAAATCCCCCAGTCACATCATGCCATTGGTTTGAATACTGGGGTGCTTTTACAGACTGAGGTGCTTATATAAATACTCCCCACTTATTGAAAGAGGATGCTAATGCTTGGAGATGGGAAACTCAGGCCATTTCCACCCTACACTGTTATAGTGTTGTTATTCTACTTTCAACATCCTATGGAATCCTGAGGTTTGCAATTTAGGGAGGGGTCTTTTAGAATAATAGCACTATAACAGTCTAGTGTGGAAATGGCCATAGTTACAGAGCTATAATTCCACTTCAGTGGTAACAACCTATGGAATCCCAAGGTTTCTAGTTAAGTGGGGGGCACTTTTAGAATTTTTCATTAGAGACCTTTACCAAACTGCAAACTTCAGGATTACACAGGATGCAGCCTCAGCAATTAAAGTGGAATTGTAATGCTCTAATTATGTGGCATGAAAGGGACCTGGATGTTTTCATGATTGCATCATTCTTGAATGCAGAACTGAACAGCTCTGAAACATCACTATCACTGCTCCACTTTTTGGTTATCATTCTTGTTTTTCTACATACCTCTAATTGAAAACTTGGGCCCTTTCACACTATACAATTAAAACATCATGCTTCCAGTTTAACTGCCATGGTACTGTCCTATGGAATCCTGGGATGTGCAATTTAGAGAAGGGCACTTAGAATTTTCAGTCAGAGAGCTCTAGTGCCTCACCAAACTACAAACCCCAGGATTCCCCAGGATGCAGTAAAAGGAGAATCAAAGCACTATAATTGTGCACTGTGAAATACCCCTATGTTCAAGGAGTGTGCAGGAGAGAGGAGACTGGTGACAATTGCTTTATTACCCTTTCCTCTTCCACTAAGGGTAACAATTGGATTTATGACTAGTTCCTGTGCTCCAGAGATTCTGCTTCTAATTTTCCTCCTCTTCTGTTTGTGGATGCCTCTGCTAGATGAAATGTTCTTCTACAAATGGAAGATCTCCTTTCTGCTCAAGAGAAGTCTTGGATACAATCCACTGCTACCTCTTGTGAGCTCCCTTGAGTGCAGCTTGTTCTGGAAAAGCAGCATATAAATATCAAATCAAATCCATAAATGGACATGTGGATAGACAGGGAAGAAAAAAGAAATCTTGTCCTCATTATGATATAGAACCTGATGGTTCCCCATGCAGTCTTTTTCAATTAAGCATTCAAGCCTGAAAATATTTCCCAGTGGCTCTATTGACATAATTTATGTCCCTGGATTTCTCCATAATAAACCTCTTTTTGAAGGGTAATTGACCTGCTTTACTTAGTTTTCCACTGAAGCAGCCTGACTGGAACATTACAAGATTACTCCGGGAGGCAAAAAATTGTTATCTATCTATAGACTTTCAAAAATGCATAATTTTGCCAGTGAAGTTTAATGATAATCAGTGAAGCATGGAAACAAAAAGTAGTGGGTTATCTGACATCCATCACATTTAATCACTTATAAAAATGTCCTACAGAGACACTGAGGTATCAGCTTGGAAACCAACAACAATAACTCATATGTTGTTAATAATAGTAATGCTTAATAAACTATTAAAATGCCTTGTTGAACTTAAGGATATTTTAATGTCTTATATACTGTGGTGAAACAATTAATGAGTTTAACAAGTTTGTTGGCTTTCTGTTACTGACAAACACATGCGTAAGTCATCCTGTGTATCTGGGGGGTATATTATTTGCCATAGCACAAAAGATATACTCTGTCAACAGCAGCAGATTAGAATTGCCCATATTGCAATGTTGTACATTATGGTCATGTATGACACATTATAATTGTGCAGAGTGGTTGTCTACTGCACATTGCTTTTGGGCACAGCACATTGTGAACTGCATGAAGACACCCAACCATTGGCATGCATTGCACAGTGTCAGTATTCTGCATGGGGGTTGTGTAGTACCAGCATAGCACGTCTCCTCATGCGGACATTTATACTATACTAAGGGGATGTTGCATTGCAGTGGTTGTGTGCCAGATGACATTTGAGCCATCTTTTCAGTAGTATGGTCCACTTAACAGGCATTTGGAGACCAACATCTTGTTTGTCCTATATTTGCAAAATGGAAACACTGTTATTTCACTCCACCTTAGAATAGGTTGTGCTCGGGGTCCCAACACTTCAAATGCCAAATGCATTTCCCTCAGGAAGGGGAAATATGGCCTGTGGGCTACATGTGGCCCCTGAATCTCACTTTTGTCACCTCCAAAGACCCTGGCAGTATCCCAAATCCCTCCCCCCAAAAAAATGATCAGTTTTTTTCATGCTGAGTTTTGGGCAACTGAAAATGGCCTAAAACGTAGGAAAAATTCATGCACATGCAGCGTTTAGCTTTCTTCCCTACCAGAACCTCCCCAGAATCATCTATTTTAGGTTGAGAGCTGGATGACAGATGAAACTCTTCAAGCAGTTAAGGACAGATGAGAAGGAAAATGTAAAAGCTGAAGGCAATGGAGTCAGAACCCTGAATGCAACTATTCAGAGATTTGTGTGCAGTGACAAGGAGATCTTCTATAATAGTCAATGCCAAGGAATAGAAGATGACAACAAACAAAAGATAAGAGACCATAAGATCTGAGAAATCAAAGGGGAACTTAAACCAAGAGTGGGGATGCTCTAAGAAAAGCAGGGGAGCACATTACATGACAAAGCATAAATAAAAAGATGATGGTAACAATACAATGAAGATGACACCATACTGCTACTAGAAAACAGTAAAGACTTAGAATGGTAACTCAAAAAAGTCAAGGAAGAAAATGCAAAGGCAGGCTCATATTTGAAGATTAAGAAAACAAAAATAATGACCACAGAGGATTTATATAACTTATATAAGATTTATATAACTAGAAGACATTGAAAGAGGTGAAGATTTTCTCTATCTTGGCTCAGTCATTAATCAGAATGGAGACTGCAGTCAAGACATGAAACAGAGACTAGGATTTGGAAAGGCAACTATGGCCCTTTCCACACAAGGGCACCATAAATGGATCTTTTCCATAGTTAAGGTGGAAATGCAATGCAATAGCGATGAAATGCAATAGCGATGTCACGTTCTGCACCTCTCAGCATTAATGCAAATTGAAGTGGAGTGTCTCTTCCACATTTTACCCTGCCCCACAAGGCATGATTGTCCTCTTGCTGGCGCTGCCATTTTCTTAATGTGCAGTAAAGTGCAATTAATGTTTCCGAATTGAGGTGGCATATGGGATATATATGGGAGATATGTGGATGAGGCAGCGCAAAATGGATTTTTCCATAGCTCAAAGAAGTAGGTAGGTAGCTCCTACCTACTGCTTTTAGACAGGACAGCTACTGGATCGCTATGACATTGTGCAGAACCACAGCCCCTGAAACAAATATAACCAGTAGCTACCATGTTTTAGTGACACTATGCAGAAATGACCTATGAAGGAACCAGACAAGATCCTGAAGTATAAACATATGTCATTGGAAACTAAAGTAAGGACTGTTCATGCTGTTGTGTTATCAATTTCTGGTTGTGAAAGCTAGATAGTGAAAAAAATGGATAAGAATGCTAGAGATATTGTAGACTGCTAAGAAGACTAATAAATGGGTCCTACAGCAAATCAAGCCTTAACTCTCCCTGGAAGCCAAGATCTAAAGTGAGATTGTTGTATTTGGGACACATCATGAGAAGACATGACTCACTTAGAAAAGACAATAATGTCTGGTAAGACAGAATGCAGTAGGAGAAGAAGAAGACTGCATTACAGATGGACAGACTCCCTTAAGGAAGCCATGGACATGAATCTGCAAGATCTAAGAAAGACTGTTGATGATTGCGTGGAGATCTCTCATTCATGAGGTTGCCATAAGTCAAAGTCAATTTGTGAGCAATTAACAGCAAATGCCAATAATAGTAATCGTAGTAGTAGTAGTAGTAGTAGTAGTAGTAGTAATAAAAAATTAAAAAAATTAAAAAAATCAAACTAAATAAAAAACTATTCTCCTTAACATCTGGCTTTGTCTCCACATCTTTGTCAAGCACACACAGCATGCTTCAGAACCCATCTCACTTGGCTTGTCACTTTGTGATGGAAGTAAAAGAGATTCTTCAGGAAAAACTTTTTCACTTTAATGCACTCAATGCACATTTTCAAGCAAGGTCATGCAAAGGTTCACTTTTACTCTCTACCTTGTCCTTTCCCCCTCTCTTGTTACTTGCCCTAATTGAGTAAAGAACAAACATTACTTCTTTCATCATCATAAGTTATGTTTGGAGAAAAAAAAGTTAGAGTGCCCATTAGTTATCTGTAAGGCGCTTACAAACATAAGGTTTTTACTGTAGCTGCAGAAATCTGAGCTTATCCAGGAAAAGCAAGGATTAGTTCAGATCACAGCCTTTTCACATATCACACGTTAAAAAAGAACATTTTGATTTTTTGTAAGATAAAAAGACAGAGGAAAAAAATGAGGAATACAATACCTTTGAGTTATACCTAATTTTTTTCCTTCCTGCTAACTTCCTTCTGAAGTAGTTCTGTTAATTGCAATGACACTTTATTGATCAAGATATTGTAATCTCCTCTTCAGCTAAACTCCAGGGAATGATCCACTTAGGGCTTTTGAACAGCTTTGAGATTAGCAGAGAAATGTTTATGCTCTTTTTCCACTTTTATGCAGGGAGAAATTAAAAAAAAATAGCACAGTCAGATCCAGGTTTGAACTTTAAGAGCAAACATAGTTGACTGGCTAATATTTTATTTATTTATGTAATAGATTTGTCTCTTGCCTTTTAGGGCAAGCCCTCATAAAATCATTCATAATACAAACGTTCAGAATGAAACAAATAAGCATCATATCAGACTGAAAAACACAGAAAAGAAATCATTAATGAGATTATTTTAAAAAATAAATTTGACAGAATTAAAATGCCTATACGGACCATGTTTCTAATATCTTGTTTTTCTGCCACAAGCAGATACTGAAGACAGTTTAAAGGCCGCAAGCTTAGGGATTTCTCAAGGGAATGGGTCCTACAAGTAGGGAGCTACCATTGAATAGGCCCTGTCCTAAATGCCCACCGTCTTTTTCATGACATTCTTCTGCATGTGGAGAAGGGGAGGAATTTACCACAGGCAGAGAACAGTACATTGTTCTGAGGTCTAATGAAGTGTTATTGCTCCAGCCTAATAACATACTTAACAAAAGGCATTCATAAAGTAAATTATGTATCAAAGGAGAGGGTGGAAGGAAGCCTCATAGAGGATATTGGTTTTTTGCATCTTTGGCACAGTTGCTTAGATCATCATTAGTTGGTACCAAAAGATCCATTTCCTTGCTTTTCCTTAACTCCAGCTCTTTTCACATGACCAGGGCAAGTTTCATACTTGCAGAACAGAATTTGAAAACGTTCACAATGTAACTTTATGCTTTTTGTAAGAAAAATATATATTCTTTCTCTTTCAGCCTACCATGAACAAATTCAGATTTTTGACTTCGTCAAGTTATTGCAGAATTACTGCTGTTGAGTTCTCACTGCGGCACACAGATAGGTGTTCAAAATGTGGAAGATAAGGGATAGATTAAATATCAATTGGGTAGTAATAAGCAAAGAGACTGATTAAAAGATAACAAGCATACTAATCCTATGTAATAAGGAACACTATGACAAATTATATGGGAATATGTTAAGGATGCTGCTGCCATCCAAGCCTCTTTTGGACCATTTGCACTTGACTTAGTCTTTCACACTATCTGGCAAGCAGACACAGAAAGTCACAGCAGTGTATGTGAAATTGTCTTGGACAGAAAATATTCCCAACCTGTGCTTTTACACAAATGGCTGGTAACAAGGTCAAACTGCAGATGGGTTCAGCTCAAAACATATTAAATCTGGCACACCAAAACTACTGAAACTTCAGCATCCACCTGTTGAAAATATCCAGCATTAGGTGTGTGGTTCCTTTGGTATGGAGACAGGAGTGTTTCTTTAGCGGTTTGGGTGCCACTACGACTTCCTGTAGCCTCAAAAGTTTTTTGTTTTGTTTTGTTTTAGTTTGGTTTGGTTTAGGGTTTTGTTTGTTTGTTTGTTTTTCTCTTTTTTTTCTTTTTTTTTTTGCCACACTGCTCTTTAAAAACCATTCATCTAAAGCACTCATAGATGCATGGAACTTGAACTGTCTCAGCATTTTACAGTGAGTAGTTCTTGTTCTACACTCTTTGGAAAACTGAGGTTTTGCACATTAGTAGCATTGGTTTTACCCAAGTTAGGTAAAAGTTGGGAGGACTTTCAACAAAAACCCACATGATCACAGCCATTCTAATTTCTTTACAGAGGAACTTCCAAATGACATCTTTTGACAGCTGCATTGACATTGAACAGAAGGGGGCCTCTCTTCTGAAACTTTCTTAGCAATTATCCATCTGGAATATTACCGCTTTTCAGTCCACTAGGGGCTGTTTGTATCAGAAAAGCCTTTATTCTTGCCACCATTAGTGAGCTCTAAAGTTTCAAGATGCTATATCTTCCGCACCTACTCGCATCTTGACAGACCAAGCTCATTTGCTAGTTAATATGGTCTTCCTGCTTTATGACATTGTTGCTTTAGTGTTCAGAAAGGGAATCTTTTTCAGACCTCAGCAATTTTGTGCCAACTATTGAAAAATTCTTACTTTATCTGGAAGATATGCAGACATTATTTGATATAAGTCCATACACACTGCAATTTCTACTTATCATGCTGTCAGGAACAAAACAGAATGCTTAAACAAAAATTTATTTCCTTTGGAAAGTGAGACTTTAATGCTCTATGTTCATACATCTTAAAATATTCAGTTTCCTCCTTCCATGATGGACAATAACAATTTTTATTTTTTCCTAATTATACCCAGTTAATGATTTTATGCCAAGTGGCTTAAGTAAGGATGCTTGATGAATGTGGTCTTTTTGAATTCTGACATAAACTTAGGGGATCTTGATCTACATGTCTTGGATTAATGTGTGGTTTAAAACTCCGGCTATAGATATTTCCCAGTGGGATACGCCTGAGTAGACATGTACAGGACTGTAGTGCCATTAATCTCTGGCTTTCCTACTTCTCAAATGTTCTAATGCAGAATTCAGTTTTTAAAAAAGAGAACTTGGAGAAGATACTTTCGGGGATTATAACTCCCCCAATCCCAGCAGCCACGTTGGCTAGGGTATTTTGGAGATTGCATTGTGCTTTCCTCGTGCATGTGGTGCAGATCTTTAAATAGCCGTGCCAGAAAACTGGTGTTTTGTGTATGTTTATTTAAAGATCAATACAGCACAAGAAGATAAAGAATGCAGATGCAAAGAGAACAAATAAACAGCAGTCAGAAAATCTGAGAAAACAAAGGCAGGCCAAAAATACTCAAGGAACAAGAGCACCAGGATCACAACTACTGATACCCCAAGACAGTGAAGTACATTATTATTTCCAAAAAGCAAATGTAAGCAAGAGAGTTTACATTTCACCTTACCAAATTTCACCTTACTACCGCTGCCTCTAACTGCATAGCATATTTCACAGATAACTTCCATATGTTTATAGTTTTCTGGTCAAATGCTCTCAGTACCTTTCCTTCCACCTTACAGATAAATAATCAAAATTCTCTCTAAGTTAATGATGAACATTAAGCCCACACAAGTACAGAGAAGGAAGAACCTGCATTTTCCAGAAACTAATTAACAAGTTAAGTCAAGCAAGCAAGCCATAACATTAGCTTGGCTCACTTTTATGCTTTTTCATAAAGGACATGACCCCTACTGGGATCTACTCAGGGTAGCTGGTGAGGAAATTGATTTTTCCCCCTTCATGCTAATTAACAGAAAACCTGGAGGTGGCTGTTGGTTCCATCAAAGATGTTTAGCAAAACTAATATGGATGACTTGAGCAGCTTGATATGCCATAGCTAAAAGGGACAGTAATCAGTTTCCAAATCATTGCACATTTCAAAGATCTCTTCCTGGCCTTTTATGAATGATGCGCTAAATCTGTTACAGCTCCAGTCCTCTTCAGCTGTAACTGAGCTGGAAGACTTAAGGTGGAAGATCTATCCAGGGAAGATAAGGTCTGCATCATATTAGTCACCTCTGGTTCCCATTTACAGGACTACATGGCCATCCTACCGTCCTCCTGTCCTGATTAATCCTCTGTTGTCATTTGTAGCTCTCGATTTCCACCCACCTACCCAACAAAGCAAGAAATAAAACCAAAACAAAACAAACAAAAAAAGCAACAATAACACAAAAACGTATCAGGCCATTCCTCTGAAAAAGGAGACATCTGTTCCATATTCTCTCTTCTAAATTCATTCAGTATTAAAGTTGCTGTCGCAAAGACATAATTGCTAGAGTCTTCCTGTGCTCGCAACCATCACAGCCCAGTGACCAGTAGGAACTTTACCTCTCACTGTGCATTTAAGTCAATGTACCGCTTAACACAAGAGTACTTTGGTCTGAGCTGGTTTAGCTTTAATTGGTCGCCAGTGGAATTAAATTATATCACATCAAACTCCAATTTTGGAGTTTGTGGGGCAGGCAATGTATAATCTAATGAACTTGGATCCACCCTGGCAGGTCTATTTTCCATGAAATATGTAATATCTGTACTGAAAAAGAGCTTGAACTTCCATACATTGGTATACTGATTTGTTTGTTGTAGAAAACCGATTTCATTCTCATTCTCCTCCAATTGCCTTTGCAAGACCGAAGCAAAGTGTAGCTCCTAACATAAATGCTGATTTAATGATTAACAGTAATTATATTGTGATGCTGCAGCATTTCGTTGACAGAAACTTAATTTAAATATCTGTAAAACTATTCTGCTACAAAGAAATAAATGTAATAGCTTTTAATGGCTACGGAACATAAAGTATGGCTCACAATCCATTACAGTGCTATAACTTCAGTATACTGTACACACATTTTTGAATAAGTGTCTTTCAGTTGCATTTCCACTTATAAAGCCCCCTCGGAATTTTTCTCCATTGCTTGAAATGGGCAGTCGAACGTTTTCAAGATGTCATATTTATGTAGAAGCCTTATTCATTCTTGTGTAACTGAAAGCTTAGCAAGAGCAATCATATTGCCATTACTCAACAGTAAAACCCCACATTTTGAATGGGGATTCACTCTGTAGTAACTGCATTTAGGATTATAGCCTTAAAGCCCCATTCTCACAACTAAAGATGCACTAGGAGAGAAGTGAGTATGTTGTTCTGCACATTCAACTGCAGGGATCAGGGATGGGCAAAATATGGGCCTTGGACACCATGTGGTAACTGGGCCCCCATTGGGTATCCCCACTCTACCCTGTCTGGCCACTTCCTTTCATAAAACTTTCTTTTGTTTGCCTAAATATGCTTTTTTTTCCTTAAAGGAGGGGAACTATATTCAAATGAAAAACCACATATCCCTCAGGGACAATCCAATTTGATACTTGGGGGCAAAACAATGGTCAGGGTGGGGAGCACTGACCACCAAAGCTTGAGGGAATGCAAAAATAGCATCCGGCCCTTCAGAATGTGTCTACCTCTGTTGCAACTGCAGCTCCACAAACATATAACTGTGTGCACACGTGTTGTAGAAACCTCTATAGACCAAGCTGTAGAGGATTCCCTGTCACATGGAAGAGGCTACAGTTGTAAAGCAGGGATATAAACCCTCACTTATTTTAGTCTTGCATGCCAGAACAAATAATTTCAATGTTTTTCCTCCTGCTGTGACATAATATGAGGGTTCTGTACAGTTCTCAACAATTATCTGCACTTCGTGATATTTTTTTCCAAGAAATTAATTTGTAAAAAGAAATCCTTGCTTTTTTGCACTAAACACACAGGCTGGAATCCTGTTAGGTAATTGCTAATATGTAACCTACAGTCATATATTTGCAAATGTTACATATTCATGATCCCTACACAGGCCCTAAAGCCCCTTAAACTTCATTTACTGGTAAGCAGCCACTGGGATCTATGGGGGTCCGTTCCCCTGTTAGCTGGGAAGCAGCTACTTGATGTTTCCACCCACCCCCTCACACAAGGGATCTCCAGCACAAGGGGGATTTGCCACAGGGTCCTTTTTTTGCCAGAGGTCACTCACAGGAATGGGTGGCAACATCAGACAGCTGTTTCTTGATCGACAGAGGAACAGACCCCTGTCAGTCTCAGCAGCTACATAGCAATAAGTGGGGTTTGGGGGAAAATCATGTCAGAATTCACTATGCCATGTTGTTACGGTGCCATATAGGACACAATGGTTGTATAGGATTCTGGAAAATATTTTTGGCTCAGAAAAAAGTGAACAGAGCTTGGGTTTCAAAAGCTCATGCATGCTTACAGCAATGTTAGGATCATGTTATAGGCCCTTTCCACATGTGTGGGGGGGGGGACGGGCGAAAACGCCCAAAAACGGAGCTTACCGGCAGCCGGGTAAGTCCGTCGCAACACGGAGCAGTGCGAGCTCGCTGCTCCGCAGTCCTCCGGTGTCCCAAATGGCGGCTTCCGGTTGGTAGAGGCTCTCCACCAACCGGAGAAGCTTGCCAGCTGGAAGCCCGCCCCCCCGGCAGATCTGCAGGCATGCATTTGCACATGCCTGCACATCCGCATCGGAGCCGGGCGACGGAGCGGCGTGGGGCTGCGCGCTCCGTGCGTTTTAAAACCTCGAAAAAGAGGTTTTTAAAAAGTACACAGCGCGGCTAGTTCTGGCCGCTCCTGAGTGGATTCTGGTGTGGAACTACAAAAAGTAGTCCACACCAGTCCACTCTATGGTGTAGAAGACCTCCGTGGGAGGTCGCTCTGCACCATTACAGAAGCCCCGTGTGGAAATGGCCATAGTTGACTGAAATGAATAATCCGAAGCAATCTTCTAATAGCATTGTCATAAAGCTCATCTGATATTCCTGTATACTTTCTGTTTTAACTTTCCCCAATCTGGTACCCTCCAAACTGTTAGACAGCACGACCTTTTCTAATAGATCTGTACCCTGTCTCTGATCTGAAATATGCAAGTACATGGACTCTTCTTTGTGGTACTCTCAGCTCCCTAAGTAGGTGACACCAACTACAGATTTACCATAACTTCAGGTTAGTGTCCACAGACTCAGAGAAGTGCTAGGTCTACAACAACCTCCAACCCAAACACAGCCAGTGAGAGACTTAGAGAGAAACATTCTCTACATTCTTCTGCCTTCCACCCTTTGGTTCACACTGCAGTTTTCCTTCCCCTGTCCCAAACCCTTCCGGTTACTCATAGAGCAGTGCACCAGAGTTTTATTGCTCTGGTGCACTGTGTACTTATACTGTCTGAGGTTGGTGCATGAACAGAATGATAAAAAAGGCAGCTGGAAAAATAGTGTTGTGACATGCAGATAAGGTAATCTGTAAGGCATGTAGAGTATAAAGCACTACATTGCCCAAAGCCAGCAACTTTAATTGTGCATGCATGGGAGAGAGCAGAATTCTAGTACCGACACTGCAGTACTGATGTCACGCGTTCTCTTCCAGAACAGATAATAAGCTTAACAGCTGTTCTAACAGTAGTGCTTTGCATTCCTGACAAGCCTGTCAAACTGACAAAACTGCAGTGTAGTCCAAACACAAAAAAATTCCCCCCAAAAATCATTTTTGACATGCAAATACATATTCTAGACATTGGGCAGAAAGGCACTGGGTTAAAGAAGAGCAGAAGCAATCATATTGGGATGAATCAGTTCAGTATGGTAGACAAGGGGCTATGGATAATGTCAGTACTGCCATGTTTCCCCCATATGCATGATTCTGGGCCCAATAACATGGGCAATTAAGAGCTACCATCCACTGTACTTATCGTTCATAAATCAAACGCACGTAGAAGATATTTACAGTGATTATAGGGCTGTACGTGACATGCCTGTAATGATTTAGATTGGATCCTGCTGAGAAGGATTTAATTTAAGGCACTTAAGGCCCAGGGATCAAATTATTTGCAACCGTTGATAGAAGCTTATGTTTCCCCCTACAGCTTAACATTTAGCCAGAGTTTATCCTTGTAGTGCATTCCATTTGACTCTTGTGGAGCGCAGCCATTATTTTCTCTGCTAAAGTTCAATTTTTAGCAGTATTATCTACATCTTATCAGTATTATTATAAGTTACCTATTACTTTTAAATCACCTGTTACAGTAAATAAAACTTAGTGGATAATACACGGCACACAGCCCACCTGCTCCCCATCATTTAACATAAGATTATTGGTGATCTAGATAATTGCCTTCTCTTATAAATTCACGGTAATCAGTGTCTAGTGTTGCCATATTATTATGTATGTTTACCCAGAGCAAGAGTAAGCCTAACTGATAGTGGGCAGCTTCTGAGTGGATGCCAACTTTTAGCTCTTAAAGTCTTTGTGTGTGTGTGTGTGTGTGTGTGTGTGTGTGCTTATTTTATAAGCTCTTAACATTTTGATTTTAAAAAAATGAAGCAACTGACAAAACACCCTGAAGCATTTCTAGGGCTGTGTAAAACTGATGCAAAATCTTCTTTTTGGTACAGGCAAACAGTATCTAGCCCTAGAATAGGCTATAATCTATAATCAATCCTTCCACTAAACTTTCTGACCTTGATCTTTCTTACTTTACAGTGGCAAGATGCAAAAGCGGACAGAGATCCTGCATGTTTAAACAGCTGCACAGAGGAAGAAATTTCAGCAGGTTGCCCTTACCTGACAAGTTTTACTTGCTAAAATCTCCTCCTCCACAATGACTAAAGGGCAGTGGCCCTGTCCTTTTTTGTATCTGGCAACCCAATCTTAAAGTGCATACTGAGGGCAAAACTAAACAATACATTCATCACGTTTTTTCTAATGCAAGACATCTATTTCTCATAGCATGTGGTTTTCCTCACCTATATTGCTTGCATTTAGCATGTTTTGATTTACATTGGCCATTGGAAGGTAAGCATAGACTTAATTTGCACCCCTGATTGCTGACCATATATCTGAGTTCTGGGTGGGAAAATGGGTTAATTGTAGGAAATGCACATTGTCCTTAATGTCTAATATGACCCAGAGCAAAACCAAAGAGATTGTCTAAATATGACTTGATTTTCTTACACAATCTTTGAGTAAAATGAAATAACAACCCCAATGGCAGGTACAGTTACAGGTACTCCTTGACAGAGATAAACCAAGCAGGTTCCCTAAAAGAGTTTCCACAAACAAATGGAGGTGACTTTCTCTGACTTAGTAAAAAAATTCATGGAACACACAAAGCATATGGGGATGGTCTCACCCACATAGAACTAAGGGGTCAAAAACTTTGAGTTTGTCCGGAGTACTAACTCTGGAGAGGTAGGAATTCATGATGCTCAGCTGCCACTTCTACCATTTCTCAAGGCATCAGGAGATGGATCTATGAGAGGAAACAGCAGCTACTTATGAAAACTAATTATAGGAATAATAACCCTCCTGTATCCTTAAGATTTAAAATTGTGTGTATTTTGTTGATGTCTATGATTAATGAGAATGGTTGAGATTAGTTATGCTTACTAATGAGTGGGTTCAATTTAAAACACACAGACACAGACACAGACACACACACACACACACACACAGAAATAGATAGATCAAAAGTCTTGCTCTCAGTTATAGTTCAACGTGCCGAATCCATAATGAAAATCAGATTAAAGGAATTCAAAGTAGGTGCTTTGACTTCATACAATTCAGCACGATTGTACTCTGGGAACCTGCTACAGTGGCAGCTATGAACGTTAGCTATAATGGTGACTATCTCCATAGCACAGATAACATTTCTGACAAAAGCTAAGAGCTTTTTACTTCTCCTGAGAGGGAACAAAATACATTGCCTCTTGTGCTTTGCAGACATTACGCTTCATTGTGCAAAATTTGTACAGAGACTAATCTGCTTAATCAAGCGTTTCCCCTTGTATGCTACCTGTCAAGAAAACAGACATATTTTGCATGGTAACCTGAAATCATATACAGTTATTTTTTTTCTGCATTCCCAAAGATGCATGACAGCAATCCTATGGCTGAGCCTGTAGCACAATGAAGTCTCTACAATGGAACATGATCATTACAGATTACAGTAGCTGGCTTTTGCAGTTCATAATTGTGTCCAAAATGGGGACAGGGAATAAAGATATGTGTTGCTTCTGAAGGTACAGAAAAACGGGGAAATGATCACCCCCAAACTCACAATTCTCGCAGGTAGGTACAGCAATGCATGCAAGAAGTATCACTGGAAGCTGCTGACTTCTATCAAGGGAAGGTCAATGTACTCCTGCTTTTGCTCTGAACTTTAAAGGAGATATCCAAGGTTCTGAACCCTATCCCCAAAATAGGTTTGAGACTTTGGATGGCCCCTTTAGAATTCAGACTAAAAGCCACCAAGCACCAGATAGTGCCACCCACCGCAATGAAGATTTCTGGGAAACTGAAAGGTTGGAGACTGGTTAATCCTAATAAAGGTGTTACCAGTAATTGTGGGTTTTATGGACCAACCTGGCTACCTTTGTTTTCATGGGCAAGAAGGGATCACAAATGCCTTAAGAAAGCTCACTTCTCTCTTTCCTCCTCTCCAACTGGCCCTCAGATGTACACAAAATACAGCACCATGTGCACTGTTTTAAATAACAGGCCTCTGCACAGTTCAAACATACTGCTTTGTCTCTCCTCCTAGACTCGGACTACAAGATCTGCAGGAATAAACACGTATGAACCTAGGCCATGGGAAGGAAAGAGATTATTCTACACACAGATACACACAAACATCCCAGTAAAGGCAGTCCTTGGAACCTTATACTGTGTCCATGGTTCAAGGCCAACTTATGAAGGGAGCAGAGAAAGGGAAGATGGTTTGGAGTTGTTCAGTATAATAGTGGTTAGAATGCTGATCTAGGATTTGTGAGATCCAGGTTGAAATCTACACTGACCTACAAAACTCAGTGTTCCTGAGACTGTCACTTTCTTTCACCCTGCCCTACTTCACAGGTTGTTATTATCATACACTGTGAAGGAAAAGAGCCATGTATGCTGCCTTGAGGTCACTGGAGGAAAGGTGGAACAATAATCTAACGCACCATATATCTTGCTCTTGGAATAGTCAGTGTGGTTTAGTGGTATGAGTGTTGGACTAGGACTCTGGGACACCTTGGGTGACCTTGGGGTTGTTACACTCTCCCAATCTTAGAGGAAGCAATGTTAACTCCTCTCAGAATAAATCCTGACAAGAAAACCCTAAGATAAGATCACCCTAAGCTGGGAGTCACCTTGAAGGCACATAACAATGTCAACAAATGCCCTTCTCTGAATACCAAATGTTGGAAAATGACAGTGGGAGAGGGCTATTGTCCTCACATCCTGCATTTGTTCTTCCCAGGAGATTTCTGGATGGCACAATAGAAGTGAGGATGCAGATCATAGGCCTATGATCTGACCCATGCAAGAGGTTCACTAACCTCTACGCTGATCTCTTCCCATATGCACAGTTCTCCACATGGTTGGCCAGGGGTGGGTTGAACCCCAAGTTTATAATTACACAGAGAACTGTAGGCAGGTAGATTTTTCAAAATCTAAAAACTGCAAATCCAGAATTAATTAATTCTGAAGTAACCCCATTACAATTAACAGTGCTTCTCGATAGACAACAGAGTTTGAGGTCTAGTTTCCCTATCCATGTAACAAGAATTCGATCCCATTGATTCAGTGATTTTACTCTAGGTGGAACCAGCAATTAGATATAACTCAGTGCTGCTGCCAGAGTGGAATAGTGCTTTGAGTGCTCAGCTATAACTCAGAGTTTGAATTCCTGCTTGGCCATGGAAACCCACTGGATGACTTTGGCAAGTCACAATCTCTTAGCCTCAGAGGAAGGGAAAGGCAAACCTCCTCTGAAGAAAACCCCATGATAAGTTCCTTTTAGGGTCACCATAAGTCAGAAACAACTTGAAGGCACACAACATCTACAACAAAGCTGCCAACAGTTGTAACTGTTTTATTCATGATAAGATTTGCACACACATATGCACAAACTATAGCTGTTTTCATGTGAGCCTTAATTATCATGCAGATTTTCAAAAACAGCAAATAACCTTCCTACTTGCATGCAAATGAAATGCCAGTCCCTTCATATTCATGATGCAGTACAGATTCTTTTACCTTTTTTTCACTCAAGGGGCTATAGTTAAAATTTTATAAGATAGTAATTAAACTGTTTATGTAAAAATGTATCAGAAAACAGGCTGCTATTCATGGTACCTTCCATACTCACTTTCAACAGCTTGCCTTTGGAAAATGACCTTAGCACTTACTTGAAATGACTGCTAGAATTAAGTTCCTTCCAGCCTCCAATTTTGTACTTTCAAATAATCTGGGATGCAATTTATGAGAAAGAGATTTGAACATATTTTACACCACATAACCACTCACTGTCTAATTACACGTCACAAGACATGTTGCCAGCTCTAAGTACACTAGGAGCAATTTGTGCCTGAGACGTTTTGCCTACAGAAATCTGGTTAAGGATTAAAGGCTCTCTTGAAAGTTAAGAGCTCAGAAGTGCAATGGCAATTATAAGATTACCCTATAGATCAGGAAATAGCACTTTTGAGAAAAATGCCTTTGTCTCATTTTTAAAAACTGCCTGACTCTTCATTTCATGATGACCTTAGGTTCTAACTGTTTAATCCTAGGTACCAGCACTCTGAGGAAAGAACACACACGCTTCAGACTCAAGTCATCAAAACTGCTACAGAGTCATAAGTGGTGAAGAATTCATTCCCACTTCACCACTGACATTCGCCTCCATCCTGCACACTTCTCCAATTGCTGTTTTATTCTCCCTTATTTTTCCAATCACTTCCACATAAAAAGGCTTACAAAATGGTATGCTTAATTCTGCATTTTGCAAGAGGAGGGAGAGTTGAGTCCTGGGTCCTGGGATCAAACTGGGAGTCCTGGTGCACTGCATGCTGCCCAGTGGTCCCATTTTGTCCAGTCTTGGTGTGGGCTTTGATCCAGGTTTAGAGGACCATGCACTTGTTCTATATTTGTGGGACCCCTAAGCACCAACTTAGGGCTCTGATGTAAAGAAGTATGAATTCTCATTATGTTGCCCTTTGGTTTTTGTTAGGTTTTGCTGGTTATTGCTTCCATGCCTACTCATTCCATTCTTTGGGGAGGCACTTTGTAGTGATTTATTGGATCTACAAAGAACTGTTCAAAAGTTGTTTGATACTAGTACATGGTTTGCTGATGTGGTCCTATGTCTGAAGGGCAAAATTTCCTCCCTATCCCTTTTTTCAGAATCATCAAGTTAAAGTGCAAAAGTGCCATTTAACTGATGCACTATAGCATAATAACTCTAAAAATTTAAAAAGCAAGATGGAGAAAAGAAGGGTGTTACTGCCCTGGCTAGTCTGAGCTTTGGGGATATTAAAGATATCCCTTGATATCACAATTTGGCTGCACTTCTCTATTCTTTTCCATGTGCTTGCGAGGCCATCGGACAAGCACGTAAACAAGCTCAGCCGTTAATAGCCATAATATTCAAACTGCAATACAGGCAGGCCAGAAATAGCTGACTCACTGCTTTAGGAGACCTCCAGGCAAGTACGCTAATTAAGTATGAACGCCACTTACAAAAGAGCCTCTGCCCCACAATGGCAGCTTGATGGGTAAACTATGCAATACCCAACTACTCTGCATTTGCATACTGGCTACTCTATTGAGAACCGCTATGATAACTCAGTCATTCAGATTCTGACCTTTCGGAGGATTTGTCTCCAACTCCAAATCTATTGTTTTCCCCCAAGTGGGCATAGCCTGCAGTCACAATTCTCTTATAAAAACCCTTGATTCCGAGACCTTCCTCGGATCGCTCCCAAGTTTCATCCTGCCTTGCTGCCGCTTTGCTTGGCGACCCTCCCCTCAGCTCCACATCCTGAGCTACATCGCACCCCAGCTTTGCTCTCTATTTTTCTGGCTTCAGGACAGGTGAGGTATCACCCAAACCAACAATCCCTCTAAAAATCCCTCTATACCACTCCAACCTTTATTTTCTTTAGTTATCTTGTATGAGTGTGTTGCATACACTGTTTTGCTTGTGTTTAATAAACATCAGTTATTATTTCAACTTCTGTGTTCTCCTTGACTAGACCCGACCCAGTAGACATAGGGTTCAAGATCGCGCTACGTTACCCTGCCTCTCGTAACATTAAGCAGTGCTCCGAGCTAATTTTCCCCCACTTTAGTTGAGCACATTTTGGTGTCCCTCCCAGGACCCCCAGTTCACAGGGTAACAAAGGAACATATTATTCCAATATGTCTCAGAATTGTTAAAAAAATACAACACTCAGTGGTAGGATTAAATACATTGTAGCTGGTGCCAAGAATTGTCAGAGAATAGTCAGGGACAACAGATACATTGTTTGGATATTTAAACCTCTGCTGAAAACTAGAGCAAACAAATACTGCAACCTGTCAGCACATTTGCTTCATCTGGATAAACCTTTACTTGGGAAAAGCCAGAGACAGCTACAAGCCACTCCTCTAATTTTGCCTGAATGTCCCATAGTGTCCACACCTGGGCTGGCAGCCAGGAGAAGCTGATAATACAGGTCAAGAAGCTCAGGTAGTTAAGTAATTAGTCAGTTTACTTTAGGAAGAAAACAACCTTACAAATGAGAAGCAAATAATGATCCCAGCAATGTCCATAAATCAACGGCAGGCAATATAAACACAGGTCAAGCAGCAAAATAACAGGCAAGGACCACAAACAGAAGCATGTATAGGAGAAATAGTCAGTTGATTGCTGACAAAGGCTAGAGGGGAAAGGCTCTGTTCTTATAGACTCCAGGGTCAGCACAGCTGGTGCCTGATTAATTGGTACTTGGCATAAATTCACCAGGAGTAACGCAGGAGACCCTTTTGGTGTCTATGCTGGGTGAAGGTACATACAGCTAGATCATTCTCTGTGTCAGAGTGAGCAGAGCTCCCTACTGGGGCTGACACTTCTGTCCCTGGGGCAGGTGGTAGTACTATCTGGTCTGCAGGTTCTGCTGCAGCAGTTTCTGTGGCAGGGCTCAGAGCAGGTTCTGCTGCCTCAGTCTCTGAGTCTGAGTCTAGATCCTGGAAGCTCATGACACATAACCTCTTACTATCCTGATTTGGCAGGGATAGTCCCAATCAATCCACATCTGTCCCATTTTTCCTAGATGATTTTAAAATGTGCCAATTTCTTTCTTTCCTCCTCCCATCTTCCCCCTTTGTTCTCAGCTTACTTCAGTTGCTGCCAACTTAGTCCAAAGTACAAATGTAGTTTGCTCTTAATTAACTCGGGAAAGAGGAGAAGAAAGGAGGGGATGCTCTCTTGCCCTTCCCAGTAGGCTCAGGCAAAAGCAAACTACTACAGAGTCTCCAAGCTTGTCTGTTCATTCTCATTAATAACTTTTACCATTGCCATCTTGCCTGGGCACCCATGTCCCAGTTTTTTTCTGTGAAAGAGCGGAGGGTATGATATCCCAAAAGTGCTACAATATATACTTTGGAAATGAGTATTTTGGGAAATGTGCAAGGCTGCCCATATCCATTCAGTGACTTCCGAGGAGAAAGCATCCACCTACATCTCCATCTCAGTCTTTATTGTTCGCTGGCAGATCTCTAAAACACAACATGAGCATGCATTTCAGTGGTGGCTCAGCATTTGCCCAAGAGCTCTTAATGCTGGCACAGGGTCAATGTGCTACAATTCCATATGTCACATGTTGCATCACTGTATGCCCTCAGCAGATAAATAAATAAATAAAATCCAAAATCCACTTTGTGGTGATACTTTTAATGGGCTGACCAAAGGGCACAAAATATATCATGCTACCTTTGAAACTTCATGGCTTCTTCATGCCGCACAGATGTTAAAACAGCATGCGGAGGGGGAGGGGGAGGGGGAGTGACAATGTTGTGGTCATGGCATTTACATTTTGCAGTGAGATCTTTTCAGAAATGTGCGTAATGAAAAATGAGGTCCCCCATGGCCATAAGCTAAATAGGAACAAAAGCAAGAATACAGAGGCAAAACATCCTTTTCTGATGTTAAAAAGTAACTATGATAGAAGAGTATAGCCAGTTTATTTTTTGGTCATTGGTCACCACAGCTTTCCTTGTTTTTCCATGTCAGTGACATAATTAAACGTGGCCTTAATTCATCACTTTTAAATCCTCCTTTTTGTCTGATCTGATTTTGTCTGATTTGATTATGCTTCTTTCTTATGCTACAAAAATTGATTGAAAGTCTCTCTTCCGCATGCTCTTCTCATGTTTACAACTGTTTTCATATTCTTCTCCCAGTATGTTTCACCACTGAGTAAGTTTGCTAAATATATACTTAACCTAGCTGTCAATTAGTTAATTAATTACTCATTCCAGGAAAAACACATGGTACAACAGGTATTTCTGAGAATGCTGAGCCACACTAAGTGAGAAAACATCAAGGAGATTTATACCTTTAAAAGTCATACACTAATTCTCCAAGGAAAGTCTAGTAGCAAGCCACCAAGTGTGTATGCATGTGTGTAACTACCTGAACTGCTACATTATTGAAATGTCAAATTCCAATTTCTCATTATTGAATTTTGTATTCTAGTGCAAGTCTGCTTACGTTGTGATCATTTTATTGATTGATATAAGTGAAGGCAATGTGTTTTAATTGATTTAAGTATTATTTTTCACATATAGCTACACCATCATTTACAGTGCAAACTTCTGCTTATGTTCTCAAGAAAGAAACAAAGCACATTTCCAGATAGGTGTGGATAGAAGGACAGTCTTAAGTACCCCAGCATGCAATGTGAATGAATGGCAAGATTTCTAGGATTCTGCAATGAGAAAGTTATGTTCCTCGAGGGTGAGGAACCCGAACCCCACAGGCAAATTCCCATCCTCGTCTTCCTTTCTGGGGCTCTTCATAGCACAACCATTTTGTGAGATTTTCCAGCTTTAGTACAGTTTTCTTCCATTTTTTTTCTTTTTTGGGGGTAGGAAGCAGTGATGATTGGAGACATTTTGAAAGTTTTAGTCCAAGAAAGTAATGTTTCCAAGGTCTGGGCATTGGGACATTTTTTAAAAAATGAAAAAACCAGTAGGTTTATTTTCATTTTAAGAAATCAGGAGGGGACTTAGGCAATTAAGAACTGGAAACTCCCATTTACTTTTGTGCAAGAAAAAATTGCAGTGATTAGGCCACAGATGTTTAGACCAGTAGTTCTCAAACTTTGGTCCTCTAAGTATGTCAGACTGCAGTTCCAAAATCCTTCCCCATTGACCACACTGCCTGGCGGTTTTGGGAGCAACGTTTGGAAAGCACTGGGGTACACATTCCTCTCAAAGCCACTAAAGGAAAAGTGCCTTCAGCAGAAATGAGACTATAGAACTGCATTTTAACATCTGTGGTTTATTTGTTACTGACAGGAAATGTTCAGAAAAAAGTGGCCAGATAGAGTGCCAGTGGAGAAGAGTGGTTTTTTTTCTCAGATGCTACGAAAGGCCCAAATGATGACTCCTTCTTTTAGACTGGAAGCTCATTCTTTGAAATGGTACACAGAAATAAATTGCTAAAAAGTACAGACTCATAATACTATGGATGCTATCATTTCTGTGCTATTCTAAATTAAAATACTGCTCCAAGTGCACTTCTCTTAACAGCTTGTGCTCAAATGATTTTGACACTATGAGCTTCACAAACTGAATAAACACATCTAGGAATGAACTCGTGTCACATGCAACTTTTATGACAAAATTACTGAAGGATTATATGCAAAGTGATGTTGACATACACTAGTGAGATCTCCAAATATCCTTACTGCTAATCAATACCATTTGGTGCCTTACTTTTTAAAACTTATTTTCACCTATTACTTGAAATGCTGCCAGGACCCATATAGTAATTACGGCTAAATCCTGCATTTTCAGTACCAGCATGGCTCCTTTGAGAGAACAGAAAATGACAGCATATAACAGCAGGTTGCCAAAGTCAATAACTTTAAAAAAATCAATTATATGTTTATATTAGGTTGTTTTTTTTTTAAATTCATGTAGCCTTTATTATTAGGTGGTCAGACAATTTATGCAAGCCCAGTTGAGGTAAGCATTCTGGAAGTATAGCCTAGATGATGTTCAAATATACTTTAAGTCACAGTCATGGAAAGATTATTTTCAAGACAAAAGCTGTATCAAGGCTGAAACTCTGTCATTATGAAAATATTAATGGAATAAAAGAATATGTTTTTTTAAAAAAAAAATGAAAAAAGCATACATTTTTTTCCCATATGCAGAGATGGAACTTTCAGAATGTCTGATCTTCTATATACAGAAGAGAAAAGAAATAAGGTAGATATGCTGGCCCATGAAGAAAAAAAAATCCCAAAGTGATTGTATGGTACTACATATTTGCTGTGAAATAGTGGTATGTAGGGTTGCCAGTTCAGGATCATTCTGGGACCTGAAGTTTCTGGGCCAAAACTTGAGACTTATGGAAAGCCCTGCTGATGTCATTAAACATTGTATATTAAGTACCAGCCACAGTGGCTCACAGCTTCTCCTTTAAACATACATTATATATGCCTATCTCTACCTGTATGTTCCTCTCTGGATATTAAGACAGAAAATGTGAAATGAGGGGATTATTCTGTCTCAGATATTTAGGTAGACGGGATAAGGACCATTTAATCTAGCCTACTTTCTTCTAGCCAGAAGATGGATGCAGAGAAGAGTGGAGGGTGAGCCCTGGCACCACAGCATCTGAGAGGAAAGGAAGAAGCTAACTAGGGCCATTTCTGCACTAAACTGTTATAGCACTATTAGTCCACTTTCAATGTCCTATGGTATCCTGGAGTTTGCAGTTTAGGGAGGGGCTGAGATAAATCCATTGACCCCTGGAGATCCTTTGCAAATTGCATCAACCAAACAACTAAGCTTTGCAAATTACTGCAAGCTGCTGCTCTGCTAACTGAACTCGCACACAGCTCTTTTCTCATATTTAGAGTTGACCCCCCCCCCGCCCCCCATAATTTGCGCCCTGGTCTCCCACCTGGAGATAACTCATGGAAACTGGAAACTCAGGGCCAGGCCTGAGATTTGGCAGCCCTAATGGTATGGTAGGATAATCTGTTTTTGCTACCTGCACATGGCTTTATTTATATGAAACGAAAGAATCAATGAATTCCTCTTTCTCCTAGTGCAAGCCCACAGATTGCAACATTAATTAAAATAGAAAAAGTGAAAATACAGCTGAGACTTTTTGGTTGCTTACAGAAAATAAGACCTTTACGCAGGGATGAATCTGAGGAATTGCAAGCAGTGGCAGCCTCCACCTCAAAATAGTTCATTTGCTTCCCCTACTTTCACTCAATTTATTACAGTTTCAGCAATACACACTTACTTGAAAGCAAGTCCTATTGAACCTAATGAAGCTTATTGTTGTTGTGTGCCTTCAAATCATTCCCAACTTGTGGCAACCCTAAGGCAAACCTATCACAGGGTTTTCTGGGGCTGAGAGTCTGTGACAAACCCCAGGTCACTCAGTGGGTTTCATGGCTGAGTGGGGAATTGAACCCTGTTCTCCAGGGCTGTAGTCCAGTGCTCAAACCACTACACCACACTGGGCCTCCCAATGAGGTTCACTTCTGAATAAACATATATAACTCCCACCACTATACAGCATGGGTCTCATAACAGGAGTAGGCTTCATTTTCCAGGTTCTTCTAATCACAATATATAAATTGCAAGTTTTCTCTGCTTAAACCAGTAGAATTACACGTTCTTCTCTTTGTCCTTCCGTTGTCTGGCCACATCCTTTCGACCACATTCTGATGTTGCTCAGCCACATGCATCTTGGCTTCCATCTGTGAAATGGCAGAGGGTATGAGAATGGAAACCTACTAGTAAGACACCCCTCTTGGATTAAAAGCCTTTCTGCTTGACAAATGCTGTTGCCACCGTTGCTTCCTCCTTCCTTCCCCTTCCTTTCACCTGCCCTAGGCCACCTTGAAATTAGATAGTGCATTGAGGCAGGTAATGCTCTCGTAAACGACAATGGACTCTTTAAAAAACAATTAATCAGCCATATTTTTCTTTCGCAGTTGAGTTGTGGCTCTGAGCTCTCTTGTGCACACCCACGAGAAATGTTCGCATTATGCATGCACACAAATCAGAGACCCTTTGCAAATGTCATGTTTTCAATAAATTGCTCCGGCTCCTGGCAGATTGTTCCCTGAACGCTGAGTCACTTCTCAGCCTCTCTTTCAAAAAGTCAGTCATCCATCAAATAATTAATAATGGGTCCCAAACTGACAAATAGGGGAAATCAAAGTACAAGCTGTCAGGAATTCAGACTTTACCAGCATTGATTTCTCCTGTTTATTGCACACACACATGCTTTTTGTGTGTTTCCTTCATAGAACCTGCTATTCAGAGATGTGGAATACAAAGTGTCCAGTAACTGACCACTTTCGTTATCAAATGTCTTTGGTATCCGTTCAAAACTTTACTGCTTACTTTTTAAAAAAACCTGTTTATTGTTTTATATAAGTTTTTATTGCTTATTTATGAACAAATCAGTAGATCTTGGATTTTTTTAAAAAAAATTCTTTTAAAGCTATGAAGCTAAAAGTGTATGAATTGCTATCTATGAGTATAAACTCTAAATAGTTTCTAACCTTTTTAAAAGAGTTTTAAAGAAAGTCAATTATTTTTCAGTTATATCAAGTGATAGATTCTTCAGCATTACTGTTTAGTCACAGAAAGTTTTTTAAAATTTACCAAACAAAAAGCTTGGCATTCATGTGATTTTTTTCCATACTCATTTTTTCCAGGGAAATCAGGAGCAGCTGGTACCTGGATGCCAGTCCCCTTTGCTTTGCTTAGCATTCCCATGCCACCCACCTACCCCATATCTTTTTTCCTTAGTAGTGTAGGATCTGTAGCCTGTAATACATTATTGGACTTGAACTGCCAGTACCCAGGGATGATATGAGTTGTAGTCTGACAAAATGTGGAGGACCACAGGTTCCCATCTGGTCCTTCTCTACCTCATCTGAGCAGGTGACATAGATCTGTAGATCAGCCTCCGTTAGAATCTGTGTACAGGCTATTCTGTTGCCCTTCACCCCCATGCCAGGCTTGTCATCTTTCTAGGAACAGCTGAATGACCTCTCTGGAAAAATTCTAGCTGTTTCCCTTTTCCTGTACCATAACCCTCATCCAACCATCCCTTCTTTCATGACATTCAGCAAGTGATAACAGAAATAATCACTAGAGACACAGCTACATACTGTTGATGTTACATGTCAGAATCAACTGCCTGAAAGAGCTCCTTCTTCTGTTTTCTTCTGCAGAGGCAGCTTCTTTGATAGAGTGAGATCTATCTTCTCCTTGAAGAAATGAGCAAAGTTCTTTCCTTTGGACTATACCTTCCAGAATCCCCTAACCGCCGTGGCCAAAAGGTTAATTTTCATGGACTACAACTCTGAGAATTTCCCTAGGTAGTGGCTATGTTGTCTCAGAGATTCTGGGAGCTCTAATTTCAAAGGTAAGGTCTCCAACCTCTGCTCCAAGGAAAAAGCGAAGGTGTGTGCCATTTAAAATCAGCAAATGGTTTCCAGTTTGCAGCTAGCCAGTGGTACTTTAAGAGCCTTCCTATATACCTCTTCAGTGCTGGACTTAATGGGAATATTAAGTAAGCTAGAGTTTAGGGCATGACATTATGAAGGGCCTCTAAATGTTAAAAATACAACCTCATCCTTGGTTAGAAGGATACCATGCCCTCCAGCTGTCCCAGGCAGACAGTATTAATTAATCCTTTGCTTTCCTACTTCTTTCAGCTGCTTTTAAAAGGTCCAAGTTTCTCCCTCCTCCTCCTACTCTCTCCCATAGTCCTCAGCTTACTTCAGTTACTGCAAACTGAATTCAGAGTGGTAAAGTGTTTTGCACTCAATTAACCCAATGAGGGAATGGAAGAGGTGGAATCTTATCATTTTCAGTAGGCTCAAGAAAAAGTCAGCTACTGCAGCATCTCCTAGCTTTGTGTGTTCTTCCTCAGTAATAAATTCTTGACCATGCTGTGATGTCGCTTGGCTACATTGTTTCCCCAATGAAATGCTGTAAGGTATGGAACACATTTTGAAAAAAAAAAACCCACTGTAGGACCCCTTATACACAGCTTAAAGCTTTCTTAATGTGGACTTACACATCCTCCATTATGGCCTTGTGGAAGTGCCCAGGCAGCAGTCACTGCTTATACACTCAGGGCAAGCGGAGAGTAAACACAGATGAGGACTCCAGTCACACTGGCTGCACGCTGGAGGAACCAGAATGCTGTGTGCTTTGGAATGACAAGTCAACAACAGTTGGAAATGGCTGCTTGCTTCTGAAATGAGCTGGTGTGGATTGCCAGATAGTGCACCACAAATTACATTACAGTAGTTGGTTAAGCTTTATGTGTTATTTAGAAATAAAGTTCATTTATGAAGTGATGCTTAAGCTGAATGGTAAAATTCATTTATTCATGTACTCATGCTCTTAACCAAACCAACAATTTCACCAAAGGAAGAAAGAAGTGAGTTTTCTTGGTGAGTTTCTTATTTGCTCTGTTGAAAAAAATGTTACATTATGTCACTATGACATATTGTTAATATTTTTTAAAAAAACTACGCAAAGAAATGAGAAAAGTATGAAAGAAATATTGCTAAAAAGGAACAGAAGCATTTGTCTCGCCCTTCATCATTTATTCACTTTGTGCAAATGGATGTCAAATGAGTATCATTGCGTCTCCATTGCTAATGTGAAATAACATCATTCCAGTAAAACTATTGAATTTCGGTTGCTCAACAGCAACTTTGTGCAGCTGTACAAAGAAGCTGAATTTACCCTTTGCATCATTTCTCCCTGCTTTTAAAAAAAGAAGAAATTTCTTCTTTATGAATGGGAAGGGAAATTTGCGTATTTTCCTTATTTCCAAACAAATAAGTTGCATCTTCAGTAATATGTTTAAAGGCCAAACAAGATGTTACATTAATTGTGCCAGTACTTATGTACACCTGGAAGAGTGAATCACCATATGTCACAGCAAATGGAAGAAAATAAACTTTCATTTTCTCCTGCTTTTCAAATATTTGGCTGGTGAATGCAGCTTGTGGCCTTCTAAAGAAGAAAATTTTCCTAGGCTACCTGGTCGTCTCCCTTATATTTTGAGGAAGGATTGGAAAGTATTTGGAACTTCTACATTCAAAACCATAATGTGTTACCAAGCAAAGAAGGCCACAGATCATTGGCAGAAGCTTGAAAAGTTAGTTTTTTTAGATTATACATTCCAGAATTCCTGAGTCAGTATGACCATTCTGGGCATGAGAGTCCAACAAGTAATTTTTCTGAGCTGCGGCCATCGGTAAGCTCAATGCAGTTCAGCTATCCCAGTTTTGCAACAAAAACCAACAAATCATCATATCAAAGACAGGAAGGAACAGCAGCACTACAGTTCAACTTGTTTCTTATAAAAGTTACCCCTTCTCTCTTCCCACTCATCCCTTTTTAATATGTGAAGTACAAATATGGCTGTACTTATATGTTCATGGTATATTCTTCCTCATACCATAATGCAAAGAGGTGGATGGAGGAGGCTGTTCTCAGCCATGTTCATCCCAAATCCATTTCTATCCATTCACCATCTGTTTAAAGAAAGCATGTTAAGACATATTTGGGTAGCTTCACTTTTTAAATTAATGCTGCCAAGATCTTACTCATTAATTCCCTCCAACTACACAGGTGCATTCCTCAAGACATGGAACATCACGTTACAATCCAGTGATATTTTCTGGCATATTAAGTCATTTTTAATTTGGCCTCATCATTTTGAATCTCCTGGGACAATACAGAATAATTCTGCAGTGATAAACAAGCTCAAATGATTTAGGTGGAAAACTAGGGAGTTATAAATCTTAGGGAAATGCTTATTTAATCGCCAAAGTGTTTGTCACCATTGCAAGCATGAAAAGCTTCTCCTCTAGAAAAGAGAAAAGATAATTTCCTGTTGGTTTAACTGACTCGCTTCAAATTTCATCTTGGCAGATAAGTTGAGGAAACAATGAAAATCATCAAGATATAAGTGTCAGTGCGACACTTGATTCAGACGTGATTACAAGGGTCACCAATAAAGCAATTGCAGTCTTCTAAGCACTGTACAAAAAAATGAATAGCAGCATAGGCTCTGCTCACAGACTGACAGTCTAATCCATAACATGCAAATGAAAAAATGATTGAAGAGATAACAGGAAAACAAGCAAATTCAGAACTGTTTATTAGGTTTATTGTGCATTATGTAACTTTTTGAAGCATTAATTTTATATCAATTCTTTCCCCCTCTTTCCTCTCCCCCCCTCAACTTTTTACAAAGTTTCTTTTCCCTCCTTTTCACAATAGCAGATGACAAATCTTAACATTTTACAGAGGTGAGCTTGGAACACACTGCTGAGGAACACTTCCATCATGTTTGTCTTCAGAAAATGTTAGACAGCAGTGGGTCTCTCAAGCAAAGTAACCAACGTGGTAAGGCAGAAGCTGAACAAAAACCAGTCCTGTGTCCACCTGTCCACTTAGAGCAGGGCTTTCCAAATGGTGTGTTGTGACACGTTAGTATGTCACCTGAAGTGTGTAGGTGTGTTTCCTCCCCAGGCTGAGAAAGACCCCCCATCCAAGCCTCTCCCACTGCTACAGCAGAGGACCAGGATCACATAGAGGGGCTGCTTTTCTCGCTGCCGCTGCCCTCACTGGGGTCTTTCCTCCGTGAGGGCAATAGAAGTGTGCCAGCATCAGGTGGGGGGGGGCTGCCTTTCCTGCTGCTGTCGCTCTCACTGGGGTCTTTCCTCAGCAAGGGCAACTGCAGCGAGCCAAGATTGGGTGGAGGGGCTGCCTTTCCTGCTGCTGCCACCCTTGCTGGGTTCTTTCCTTGGCGAAGGCATCTTTCTTTGGGGTCTTTCCTTGGCGAGGGTGACAGCAGCAAGCCAGGATCAGGAAAAGAGTCTGCCGTTCCCACTGCCACCACCCTCCCTAAGATCTTTCTTTGGCGAGGGCAACAGCAGGAGGCCAGGATCAAGTGGGGGGGGGGTCTGCCTTTCCTACTGCTGTCACCCTCATCAGGGTCCTTCCTCGGTGAGGGCAACAGAAGATAGCCAGGATCAGATAGGGGGGCTGCCTTTCCCGCTGTTTAACCTCTGTTTTGCTAGTAAAACTGAATTACTTTGTTGCGAAAAGATACACGTCCAAAAAGTGTGTCACCAATATGAAAAGTTTGGAAAACTCTGACTTAGAGTCTAGAAGAGAAAAGAAGCTTTTGTTATGTTAATGCTTGTGCATAATCAACACATAGTCTTATGGAAGCAAGAGAGAATGAAAGAGAGAGAGAGAGAGAGAGAGAGAGAGAGAGAAAGGAGGGTGCAGCTTAGAAGGATGCAGAAAAGAGACAGTATGTGGGGGGAACTATCACAACGAAGTTCCTGTAAAGATATTCTCTGCCTAAACTCCTACAGACTAAGGCCCCTTCCACACGGCATTTTCCATGCGAAAGGGCACCTGGAGCGTCACGCAATTGTGAGGAGCAATCCACACGGCGCACTCAAAATTGCGCAATGTTCCAGGGGCCAGCAGGCGCCGATCACGCACCTTTTCATTTTCAGCTAGAAGCCAAAAATGGTGCATGATCGCACATTGCTCCCGGGCCCCGTGTGCACTTACCTGGCGTGCAGAGCCTCCGGAGCCACGCCGGTCACGCTTCTTGCCCCAGCACAGCCTAGGAAACTCCCAGGCTGCGCTGCAGAAGGAAGAGGCGGGGCTCTCGTGTGAGCAGGCAGCTCATGCTGAGCTGAAGCAGCAGGGATGCGAGAGCCTCTCACCAGAGGCTGCTCGCGCGATCCCAGCACCGGAAGAAGGTAAGGTGCAGAAAGGGCCTAAGATCCAAACTTGCAATTCACAAGTAACATCATGCAAAGGTTGCTAACTCTGACAGTCCAGCAAATTCCCCAAGCGCACATTAAAATATACAGGGTGCCTCAGTATTCTGGAGAAACAAAGCTGGTAGATCCAACTGCAGCCTTATTCCTCAGAACCACAGTATCTCTTCTGGAAATGTTTTATATCATAGAAAAGAAGTTGTGGTATATATGGCTAAGGAATTGTGTGGAATTCTGTCCCACAGTCCAGAAATAATGGCTTCACTGACCAGGAGGGGTGACTGTGCAAAATGTACCTTCTCTAGTCCCTAGGCCCTAGGGACTAGATGTCACTTCTGCCACTGCTCCAAGGGCTGCTCTTGGCAGTTTCCATGGTAAATATGGAAAAGACACCTCCTCATACTTACACACAGGATGCTACCTGGCAGGGCAACCAGGCTCAGGTATTCAGTAGTTCTACTCTAGTAGTATATGGGCCACTATGCTAGCCAGCACAATGATAATGGATCACATATCACAAACTGACTGTAAACTGAGAATGAAGACTTGTACTATTTATTACTTTCTTTTTTTTTAACCAAGCTGTTAAGAGGTGATACTCCAAGACTTGAATCATTTAGACTGTACCAGGACCAGCAACTACCTCAAGGTAATGATATTGCGGCAGCAAAGGCAGTTGTCTAGCTCCCTTTGGTCAGTGTTGTTTTGTTGTTGTTGTTGTTGTTGTTGTTGAAGGACACTCTCTCTCTCTCTCTCTCTCTGGCCCTTTCCGCATGTGGAGGGGGAAATGGGGGGAAACGCACTGAAACGGAGCTTACTGGCAGCCGGGTAAGTCCGTCCCCATGCGGAGCAGCACGAGCTGGCTGTTCTGCAGTCCTCCGGCGTCCAAAATGGCAGCTTCCAGCTGGCGGAGGCTCTCCACCAACTGAAGAAGCTCGCCAGCCGGAAGCCCGCCCCTGGCAGATCTGCAGACACGCACTGGTGCGCGCCTGCAAATCTGCACCGGAGCGCGGGAACAGAGTGGCACGGAGTGGCGCGCTCCGTGCTTTTGAAAAACCTGTAAAAACAGGTTTTTAAAAAGCACGCTGCGCGACCACTTCAGGTCGCTCCGGAGCGGACTGAGGTGCGGAACTGCGACAAGTAGTCCGACCCAGTCCGCTCGCAAGGTGCGGGCGACCTCAGTCAGAGGTCGCACCACGCCATACTACTTACCCCGTGCAGAAAGGGCCTCTCTCTCTCTCTCTCCCTCTCTCTGTGTGAGGGAGGGAGGGAGGGAGAGAGGGAGGAAAGAAGGAAGTGACAGAGAGACCATCTTGCAGCATCTTAACTAGTCTACTGAGTCCAGCAGTGGGGAGGATCCTACTCCTGTGCACATTCTTAAAGCAAAGTTCAACCTTCAGCCCACTTTCCTTCTTCCCATGGAATGGATTGGGGGGCATCTTGTCATTTGCTGCAGGCAGAAAAATGTTTTGGACTCATCCTGGAACTCATTAGTTCTCCACTGTTTCACTGTAATGGGCAATCTTCCTTTCACTATCTTCCATCTGCCCTCTAGACCAGGGGCACATTCACAATGGAGAATTATAGTATCATTATTTTACTTTAACTGCCATGGTTCTGTCCTATTGAATCTTGGGACTGGCAGTTTAAGAAGGGGCATTTAGAATCCTCAGCCAGAAATGCCATACTCTGCTGCTGCCCTGACTTGGTAGAGACAGTCTCAGTTAACCCTACAGTACCACTGTCCCACTTGCTGAGCTGCTTTAAAATGTCCCAGTTTCCCTCTCCTCCTCCCATTTTCCTTCCTTGGCCCTTTCCGCATGTGGGGGGGAAACGGGTGAAAACGCCCAAAAACGGAGCTTACCTGAAGCCAGGTATGTCCATCACCACGCGGAGCAGCGCGAGCTCACTGCTCCGCAGTCCTCTGGCATCCCAAATGGCAGCTTCTGGTTGGTGGAGGCTCTCCACCAACCAGAGAAGCTCGCCAGCTGGAAGCCCACCCCCGGCAGATCTGCAGGCACGCACTTGTGTGCGCCTGCAAATCTGCGTCGGAGCCGGGCGACGGAGCAGCACGGGGCTGCGCGCTCTGTGCTTTTTAAAAACCTCTTGAAAGAGGTTTTTAAAAAACATGCCGCATGGCTAGTTCCGGCCGCTCCTGAGTGGATTCTGGTGTGGAACTACAAAAAGTAGTCCACGCCAGTCCACTCTACGGTGCAGAAGACCTCCGTCAGAGGTCGCTCTGCACCATTTCAGAAGCCCGGTGTGGAAATGGCCCTTGTCTTCAGCTTACTTCAATCATTGTAAACTGAGTTCAAAATGCAAAAGTAGTTTGCATTCAATTAACTCAGCGGAGAGGAGAGGAGAGGAGAGGAGAGGGCCAAGTCTTGCCTTTCCTAGAGCCAGAGGCCATTTCTGCACTACACTGTTACAGTGCTAATATTTCCACTTTCAACATCCTATGGAATCCTGGGATTTGCAGTTTAGGGAAGGGCATTGAGAATTCTCAGCCAGAGAGCTCTTTGGCCTCAGTAAACCAAAAACCCCAGAATTCCACAGGATGTTGAAAGTGGAATAATAGCACTATAACAGTGTAGTACAGGGTTTCTCTCTTCAAGAGTAGTTTTCTGCATTCTTCTTCATTAATAGAGTTTGCCCTCTTTTTGTCTGGCCATACACTTTTGACCATGCTATGATGTAGCTCAGCCACACATGTCCCAGTTTTCATCTGGGAAATGTTGGAGGATATGAATTGCTCCAGTGCCTCTGACCAAACTACAAACACGAGGATTCTATGGAATGGAGCTATGGCAGTTAAAGTGGTATAGTAGTGTTATCATTGTGTGGTGTGAATGGGCTCCAAAACAGAATACTAAGAACTATTTGTCATAAAACATTGGAAACCAAACTGGTTAAAGCCAGTGCTTGTAAAACTCTGCTTGGAATTAAGTACCATTTACAAAAAGCTACCATGTGGGCTTTTGTAATGCAACAATGGGCAAAAATTAATTCTCTCTCTCTCGCTCTCTCGCTGTCTTTTTTTTTTTAATAATATTAGCTGGGAGGAGGGGGAGAGTTTTGAATAATCCATCTCAGTGAAAAGTGTGTTATGAGAAATTATAAGTAGTATTTTATAAGATTTGTTTTGCTTTACGGGAAACTAATGGTGTAAAGACAAGTCCTATCCACAGATATGGCTTTCTGGAATTGAATCTAGGATTCAATCAAGGATTTAGCACCAATGCAGTCATTTCATTTCATTTATTTTCCACTGCACTGATCAAAATGGTCTGCCTACTTACTACAAACCCTACCTTTGTAAATATACATGTTGTTAAAAGTACTAATTTGGAGACTAAACATTTACTTTCATGAAGCACTGAATTGTAAGAGCCCTTTATCCTGGCATATTTTCATGCTCAATTTCAATTCTATTGTGATTCAAGGCATCAATCTGCAGATAATTCCCTGATCCTCAAGCAGGCACATTCCCCCTTAAATAGAAAGTTCCTGTCCCCACTACCAAACATGCATGTATGAGCCTTCCCTATAGAATCTGAGAAATAAACTAATGACAAAGGCACTTTAATTGTGGTTGTTTAACTATTGTTTTTTTAAAAAAATACTACTTTTTAAGAAAGTGAGTCCATGCTATGCTGCCAAAGCTAACCCAATATCCTGTTAGTTGGCTTTTAATTGAATGGACAATATCGATCTTTGAACTTGTGGCAGAGCTTGGAAAAGATCCCTTTGTCTAGTTCCATTTGCTACAATTGCTGAAAAAGTTTCTGCAAGTCTTATGTAAGGACCTTCTGAAACTATACAAAAGCACAGGCAGTGGCAAGGCGGGGGGAATCTTGCCTAATCTGGAGCGGAAAAGGGTCAACAGAATGGGGGGTTAGAACACAGAGTTAATACCAAAATCATTACAAGCTTTTAAGGAACTCAGTGTCATCACCTGACTTGGTTTTCTTTTACCACAGTTCCAAACAAAGCTACATGTGTGAAGTGCAGAATTCTGCAAGAGACTATCTGTGGTAAAGTAGCATGAGGCAGAGGTCTTGACTGTTGGGCCATTTCCTTACTACCCTGTTATGGTGCTGCTATTCCATTTTCAACAACCTGTGAAATTCTGGGGTTTGTAGTTTACTGAGGCCAAAGAGCTCCCTGGCTGAGCATTCTAAATGTCCTTCCCTAAACTACAAACCCCAGGATTCCACAGGATGTCGAAAGTGGAATAATAGCACTATAACGGAGTTGTGCGGAAATACCCTTGGACTAGGACTCTAGGAGATCCAGGTTTGAATCCCTGCTCTGCCATGGAAGCCCCGTGAGTGCCGTTGAGCAAGTCATTCTCTCAGCCTGAGAGGAAGGCAGTAGCAAACCTTTTTGGGATAAATCCTGCGCCCCCGCCCCAAAAAATAATAGAGTCACCATACATTAAAGTTTACTAGAAGGCGAATAAGAACAGCGGTGAATCTGCTACCTGCCTTATGAGTGAAACTTATTAGCTGGACTTGCTGCTTTGGGATTGGGAATTCAGTGAAAGCAGTGTTGTAAACAGGTAGTAGAATCTTGCACAGCAAGTGAATTCCTTAAGAGATAATGAACAGAGGGCAAAATAATGGAATTATCTTCTGTTTTCAAACACTTATTCTTGAAGAATATCATGCACTGAATCCAAAACTGAGCTCTCCTTGCAAGTAATACTGTGTCATAAGAAATGACATGTAACTTTGGAAAGCTGTCTTTAAGGCAGAATAGAATACGTGAATTCCTATTTTTGACATAGAACAATATATAATATAGCTTTGCTACATTTACAGAAGATACCTCCTTTTGCACTGCTCTTCTTGTGCTCTGGTGTTCTCATTACATGCTATTCTAAATGTTAATTTTTCAATTATTCAATAGGGAGATTATCCTTCTCTGACAAATGATGCACCTTATAAAGAGAGATTCTCCCATTGCTTCAGCATGCGTGATTGCTCATTAAAATTAAACTGAACATTGAACAAATGCAATGCAGACACACAGTCAAAATCTTTTCAGTTCCTTAGGATGCACCCGGGAGAGCAGAGGCAATTTAAAACTCAAAACCATGCACTGTTCAAGAATTTGTGTTTCTTGTTTGGAGATACTACTTCATTATAGCAATTTGTCAAATGTATCTTTTACCATTATAAGAACATTTCCATCTAGGCATTTGTTAACCAAATGATGATTTCAAACAAATTGGAGCAAAATGATGAGAACTTTAATTACCTACAATAAGACAAATGTCTTCCAGCCCAGGTAAACCAGTATTAGATATGATTTGCAGGCTGAAAAACTGCCCTTTCCACTTCTTTACTTGAAGAATTTAACTGTCAACCCTACTTTCAAAAAACTTTATTTTCTTACGAAGCTTGAGAATGATTCTTTTTTTATTTCGCAAGGATACACGTAAATAGGTACATGCATGTGCATGCACACACACACCCTTTGATGGATTACCAGCATTATTTGTGATAGTCATCCCTGTTAGTGGAAACCAGTTTCATTTAGCAGCAACCGACATGTGGATTGGGACGATTCCATCTCCCGACATTATTTAACATTTTTGCTTACAAAGCCAGGCACGAGGGTCCTTTCACTACCACACAGTTATAGCACTTTCTCCCACTGTAACTGCCATGGCAAGATCCAACAGAGTCCTGGGATTTGTTGTTTAGGGCGAGGTACTTAAAATTCTTAGCCAGAGAGCTCTAGTGCCTCTGAAAGCTCTCCTACTACAGGTGAACCTCGATTAATTAAGTAGGTGTGTTCCTGGGTATTACTTCTTTAATAGAAAAATCTGGTACCACAGGCAGAAATAACACAGTAAGAATAGGGACAGGTTCCTTCTTATTGTTGTTGTTGTATGCCTTCAAATCATTTCCAAATTATGGTTACTCTAAGGGGAGCCTATCATGGGGTTTTTGTTCAGAGTGTGAGAGAGTGTGACTTGCCTAAGGTCACCCAGTGAGTTTCCATGGTCAATCAGAGATTCAGACTCTGGTCTCCAAAGTGATAGTCCCTACTTTAGTACTAATACCCAGACATTGCTACCATCATGCCCTGCTTATTTCACTGTTTATATCACAGAGAAGGCCACACAACATTCAAAGTACAAATAGCTACTTTGAATGAAACCTGTTGTCTAACAGAACCAATAGATGTTTTTCATAGCAGGGAATTGCTATGCATTCTCAGGTAAACATACCATTATGAGAAGAAAAAAAAAGTTTGTTGATATACATATATAGAAATATACAGTGCAGAAGATACCAGAGGAGGAACAACTAGCTTAACACATTTCAGGTAACGAGATGGGTGGAGAACAAGAGGAGAAAGTATGGGGAATTGAAGGGCATATGACAGCAAACTCTGCTTCACAAATTACGCAAGTTTGATGCTCCTTCCAAGCAGCTCCTACACCTGTACAATCATAAAAACCACTTTTAAAGTTGTTTTAAAAAGATCAAAATAAATAAGATCTTGGCCTGTCTGGATCTCTGTTTAGAGATCTTGCTCTCAATGTCAGATGTAATTTTTCCCCCCATTATAAGAAACAAGCCACACATGGAGAAAAGTTTGAACTCACCATCATTTCTTCAGAACTCATCATGAAATGTACTGTCCACAAACTGGCACTATAAGGCTGTTCACAGTGGACCAACCCTATCAAGTATTCTGACGTATCTCATTGGTGGATCATGGTGATCACGAGCACTTATGTTCAAAATGATGTTTCAAAGAATAGCACAAGCAAGGTACTAAGAAAAAAAATACTTTTAATTAGACCTCCAAGTACTGAAAATGACACTGCAGTGGGTTTAGACTAGACAAGATGTCAAATGTAGAGCACCTAGTTATGAGACTCTATCTTTGTTACTCAGAAGTAAGCACATGAGACTCCACTGCGCATAAGCAGAAGAGAATTAACTCTTCCACAGCTAGTTTTTAAAATTCGGGGCCCAGCCACCATAAAGGAAGATTAAAGTAGGGGATACTTAATCAATGCCAATGCTGTCCTCATTTTTTTTATTTAGCCTGTGCAGGCAGGTTAAATTGAATTTTAACCCCTCTCTGTTTGTTCATGGTGGACACAGTCCAGGACCACACAAATTTACTTACAAGGAATGAGGAAACTCATAATTAGATGCTATACATAGCATCTTGTCTAGTTTAACCCTTGGGCCCTAAAATAGTTGTAGTCCCCTACACACATCAGGCAGATTTTTCAAGAACATTTGCTGCAAGGCAGAAGAACAGAAAATTCTTTCCATGAACTTCCTTGTGTTAACTTATCTTCTAAAGCAAGCCGTTGTCTGCTCTCAAAATTGCCACTATTAGAACAAACAGCCATGAGCCTTTCATATTAATGAGGCCACTGTCTGTAATACAGCCCTCGTTTCCTACCATTTGTGGCAAGTAATTTGAAATGTTTTGTTTTACTGAGCACCTTTGAAATGCAGATTTATTCAGCTTCTGAGTAATTTGGCATGGATACGCTACAAAAAAATATCCTGCTCCTTTCAAATGGAAGCATAGAACAATCATATTGCTAAAAGAAATCATAAAGAATGAATATGATTGGGCAAGCAATAAAGATACGTGTTTCTCTGGCAGTTCATGAAGAGTGCCAAGGTTGCTTGTAGTGGATTCTGCACAAAAGAAGGAATTCTGCGAGCACTGTTCAGTCTAAACTAAGGGCCACAGTTTCCTGTAAAATATGTTTCCTTTTTCTTAAGAAAAGCAATTTATGCACCATAGTCATGAGAATTACCACTGGCACAGTAATGCCTCGATTTTTTATTATGTCAGTCATGAAGACGCCTACAGCTACATGTGCTTCTGATGATAAATCATATTTCAGAAGCAAAAGATAAGAGCAATAAAACAATGACATCATGAAATAGACATCAGAAATTACAAGAAAAGAATGCCCTCCACATTCTACTGCTTGTCTGGTCTCAAATATTAAAGATCTGGAAGCAAAATAAAGTTTTGTAGAGGTTCTGGATCTCTCACTCATAAGCTTTTCCACCAAAAGTTTATGTTCCCTTCATAAATTCAAAAATATTTCATTTTATGAAGCAAAGTAACTAATATCTTCAGATGTATGAAACTGACAATTCAAAATAGATTAAAATTCAGTCATCCATGAGGAGCACATTTTGCTTATAGAATATGCTCTAGTATATCTACTTAGCTGTGTAGACTGGAAGTGAATAATTTCACTTGCTAAGGCAACAGTCCTATGCACGATGATACAGACACTAATAAGTTCTATGGTTTACCAGAGCTGGGAAATGTCACTTTACAGCTCTCAGAATCCCCCAGCCAGCTTCAGCATTGGCCATACCAATTAGGGAATTCTGAGACTTGTAGTTCATAACAGTAAATTTCCCAAGCTCTGGACCTCACTTTTAAGAAGATTTATATAGGATCATGCTGCACCTGACTTTCAACAATCATCTATTGTAAAAATCAATCACTGAGGTATGTTTTTCTGGAAGAAAAACTCTTGCCCTGAAGACTTTGATAACTTGGGAGGGAGGGGGAATATATGACCTAAGGCCATTACACACAGTGATGGTGTGCACTTTTGTCCTGGCTTGCTTTTGTGCATAAATTGCACCTTCCACACAAGTTTTGTTAGAGAAAACCAATGTTTTTCAAAACAGAAAAAAAGGGCTGTGTTTTGTCGACAACAAAAATAATCATTATGGACTTGGGGCAAGATAATAACAAACCAGTGGCATGATCTTTCACTGTATGATATTTTGAAAAGGAACTGTTATCACAGCATTTCAGCCATTTAATGTCAACTAAAGTTAACAACAGACACATAAAGAAAAGTTAAATCAGCTGAAGACACAGGGCATACCTGAAGGAGTGCTTTGGAATTTATTTTCTCCCCTAGTTACATAAAAACAACATAACTATCATGTAATCATGTGAGCAAAACTGAATCTGCAGAAATACACTTTACTTATTGTTGACAATAGAATCCCAGTCCCAAAAAAACAATGTTGTCACTTTCTCAGAACTGCAAAATATGATTTTATATTGTTATTGTTTCTCATATATATAGAAGACTTTAGGCACTGCACTGGAGCATTATTACAAATCCTGCCCTCAGGTTTATAGTCTGAATAAAATGAGACAAATAAAAATGGAGATGTATGGGAGCCTGCACTTACAGTTTGCAAAGGAAAGACAGAAATAGCATCCAAACATATCTCGCTGTGACATTTTCAGAGAGATAGCTGTGTTAGCCTGTTTCAGCATAAAATGGAAACAAGGAGTTTGAAGGAGAAAGGAATCCAACAGCTTCAATATACTTTTCAAATACACAGAAGAAGTGTTATGAAAGTTACAAACTATTGGATAGTGTTTTTCATGTTGCAGTCGTGGTCCATTTTGTCATGCTAATTGTTCTTTTATTCATATTAACAGAATATATCATATTTCATTAGTGTGGTCTTTGATGCATCTTACAATTATTTTGATGTCTCTGATACATATTACAAGTTGATATATATTTTAAAATGTGTTAATCCAATGTTAGTCCTACTCAGTGTAGACCCATTGGAAAGGAATGCAAATAGTTAGACCTGTTGGTTTCCTTTTGTTGCTGTTAAATGCAATCAAATCATCCTCAACTTATGGCAGCCCTATGAATAAGGACCTGCAAGTCAGCTATCATCAAAGGTCCTGCTCAGTTCCTGTAGACTCAGAGTTGTGGCTTCCCTGATTGAGGGCATTTCTGCACTATGCTGTTATAGTGCTATTGTCCCACTTTCAGCATCCTATGGAATCCTGGGGTTTGTTGTTTAAGGAGGCGCATGTAGAATTCTCAGCCAGGGAGCTCTTTGGCCTCAGTAAACTACAAACTCCAGAATTCCACAAGATGTTGAAAGTGGAATAATCACACTATAACAGCATAGTACAGAAATGCCCTAAGCCTATCCATGTGTAATGTGGTCTTCCTCTACTCCTACTGCCTTCTATCTTAGCAAGCATTGTTGTCTTTTCTGTTGAGTCATGTCTTCTCATGATACATCTAAAGGACAACAGGCTCAAGTTTAGTCGTCTCAGCTTCTAGGGAGAGTTCAGCTTTGATTTGCTCTAGGACTCATTTATTTGTCTTTTTAGCAGTCCACTACATCCATAGAACTCTTTTCCAGCACCACATTTTGAATGAGTTTTCTTCCTATCAGCTCTCTTCACTGTCCGGTTTTCACAACCATACATAGAAACTGAAAATACAATGGCATGAACAAATCTAACTTTAGTATTCAATGGTGTATCTTGACCCTTGAAGATCTTGTATAGTTCCTTCATAGATGCCCTTCCAAGTTCTAGTCTTCTTCTGATTTCTTGACTGAAATCTCCATTCTGACTAATAGCTGAGCCAAAGTATAGAAAATCTTGAACTATTTCAATGTCTTCATTGTCTACTTTAAAGTTATATAAATCATTATTTTTGCTTTCTTAACGTTTTCTTAACTGTAAACCTGCCTTTGCACTTTCTTCCTTCCTTTTATTCAGTAATCCCTCCAAGTCTTTGCTGTTTTCTCCTAGCAGTATGGTGTCATCTGCATATCTTAAATTGTTGATGTTCCTTCCTCCAATTTTTCGTGCTTCCTTCCTCTGAGTCTAAACCTGCTTTGCATATGTGTTCAACATACAAGTTAAACAGACATGGTGATAAAATGCAGTCTTGTCTGACCCCCCTGCCGACTGGAAACCACTCTGTTTTTCCATAGTCTATCCTGATTGTAGCCCCTTTGTCCTGAATACAGGTTATGCATCAGGACGATGAAATCTTTTAGTACACCCATTTCTTTAAGAACAATCCATGGTTTTTCATGATCTACACAATCAAAGACTTTGCTATAATCTATAAAGCACAGGCTGATTTTTAATTTTGACTTTACCCAAACAGCTGATATGTTTCTACAAGCACCGTGATTTGTCTAATTTTATTTGTCAGCTATATTTTATTTATCTTTTTTCCCTTCCCCTGTGATATAAGGAACTGGGATGGTCATTTATTGGTCTGATTGAGAAGTCTGAGATTTGCTTGGCTAAAAGCATGTTCACTAGTGCAGGAGATCTGACTCTTTCTCTGCTTTACAGATAGCACAGAATGGCACTTTGCTCATTGTAAATGATTGATTCTGCCACCCAAGCAGAAACACAATGAGCTGATGCTGGATGAATTTAAGATGCTTTTGGAGGAACTCTCTACTATGAAGTGTTACCTGATACAACTCAGTGCAGTGTACTGTCAGATATGAATTATGCATTGACATTTCACTCCCACATCATTATACTTTTCATTTTGCAGCATCTGCACAGATAAGATTGATTCACGCATCAAACATTGTAACATTTATTATGAGGGAAAGCTTGAAACATTTTCTTTGTCGGTCTGCAAAGAGCAAAAACTGAGTTAAAAGGATGTGGATAAATATATGTTGCTATAACCACAGTAGTGGTCAGTCCTATGGTTTTTAATCACACTTCAACATCTTTAGAAAACGCTTTCTGACTTTCAGCAACATTTTACCTCTTCTGGAGAGATTCTAAAGTATGTTTTGGATAACTAGTGTTCAATTCTCACTTTTACAGTAAAAAAGACTTTGCACATTTTGAACATAGTCCTTTCTTGAATAATCGTAACAGAAACATTGCAGGTAGGAATATTATGGTCAGTAATACAGTACACATTTTTCAGAAAAGAATATGTGCCTTTTAATAATGGGCCTATTTTCTGCTTGAAAAGAATCCATTTGCTTCACTTTGCTCTTGCACATCTTCTCATTGCCTTACCATTCCTTCCTCCTTTCTGATTTTACTGGTGGATTCCTTATAAGTACCTATTAAAAATGATCTCCTTTTATTCTTCCAACCCATATTCCAGAACATCTAGCTTTGGCAAGAATGAATGCAACTAAATGGGTTCAGTGCTGTAAATGAGGAGCTGAATAGAAATGCTTAAACAAGGACAGAAGAGCATTATTGTCTATAATGCTATCCACAGGTTCACAACAAATATTTTAAAAAATAACATAAACTGCAAAACTTCACATTTCTATAAATATGTGATTGAAACCCTAGGATCCACTGGCCTCAAAACTCTTGAGGTTCCAGAACACACCAAATGTTCAGAAATTCATTGCACAGTAAGATGTGAAATGATCATTTTCTTTGGGGGATCATTGTTGATGATGATGAATTATGACCCTAGAAGATTTGGGGAGAAAAACACAATTTTTCTATTTTTAATGCTACATTTTCCTTCATGTTCTCTAAGGCATTTTAGTCTTTCAGTGTTGTTTACCAGTGTACTTAACATTAAGAAGTGTGTTTTAAAAAAAAACAACAACAAATGCAATTATTAGCCTAGCAGCCAGCCAGCCAGCATATTGATGGAATGTAAGTCCACCAATGCCCCATTGTCAGAGGGGATAGAGGCAACCCCTTGTCTCTACTTCTTCACAGGGCAAAAGAGAAGCCAGGGGTTTTTCAGATATGGCTCAGTTCTCTTGGTCATTGGCCAGAACGGGAAGTAGGGATACAAATCCTTGACTATCTTGTTCTAACATGCAAAGACAAATAATCAGAGTAGTTTTCTCCCCATTATGGGAGAAAAGTATTCGCCCTATATTGAACATCCCAAAGTTGTGTTGTTAATGTGCTTTCAAGTCATCTCTGATGGACAGCAACCCTCTCACAGGATTTATTCACAGGAAATTTGTCACTGTCTTCCTCTTAGGCCTCAAGAGTGTGACTTGCCAAGGTCGCCAAGTGGGTTTTCATGGCTGAGCAGAAGTTCAGACCCTGGTATCCTAGAGTTCTAGTCCAGCAGTGAAATCTCTATATCATGCTGGTTCTCAAAGTATTGCAGAGGAAGAATTCAGGGAAGAAAATATTTGGACTTTTTGTACAATTTTTTTTTCTGTGAAGGCTTCTTGTGCAAGAAACTTTTTTTTTTCACTGAAAACCCATTTTCTGCACAATTCCCTCATGTTTTTGGAACCAGAAAAACATACAGCTTTTTTCACAGAATAATTCCTCTGCAACACTTCATGACTTTCAACTACAAGGAGAAAATTGCACAAAATTCTCACTAGTCTATTGTTTTACCCAATGGGATTTCCTGGCAATCAAGAAGCCTGTTTTTCAACCTGGGAACAAGTATTTACAAATATTCTTTCCATCTATAGTGTGAGGCTAGCCCAGGCGCATATTAACTGGTCTTGCACAGGACCAGGGGAGCATCCACCAAACCTAGCTTCAGACGGCTGTTACTTCTTTTTCTTCAGAGCTTGAGGGCAATCAGAATTCACCCAGGCCTGGAGAATATGTTCTTTATGCAGCATTATTCAAATCATATATGCCACTAACTGAAGGTTACGTCACCAATAGGATGTAGACAAGTTTTCTATTGTATCTGAATTTAATATTTCAATGCCATTGAAATGTCAATGGCATTGAAATATCAGACTCATTCCAGAAATTGAAAATACAGCCTTCTACAGATCAATAATCTTGATAGGATGTACACAATTACCCCACTGAAACACCACCTGGTCCTTGTGTCTCCTAGACCTCGGAAATACCAGGCTTTGATACTACAGCTCCAAAATTCCCAAGCCGGTATGGTCAGGACCCATGCTGGCTGGTGATTCTGGAGTTTCAGTCCAAAAGTGAGTTTTCCAAAATCTGTTTTACTCAGTCTTCTTCCTCTCCTTATTTTAGCTTCAGAACTCCTACCTTCAGCTATTATGGGTAGAAGCAGAAATACAGATCACTCACACCTCTGTCTTATTTGCTTCAGATCAGCATTTAGGCTGGCTCCTTTTATTCTGAAGGACATACATAGTCCCATAGTAATTGTCTACAATTAATCCAAATAAATCCTGTAAAATACTATACTATGACTGCAACATCAGTAATCCTGTTCTTTATTAAAGCCCTACAAACATTGTGTATGCTAAAATAAGTCTCAAGTTCTTTTTAGATGCGTATATCCTCATTTAAAAATTCTTTCTCACTTAGAAGTCAAAATTAAATCACAATCATCCAGAATCGATCATGAAGAATCTGCATAAATCTCAGTATACGTGGCATGCAGTTTTAGTTAAGCCTGAATGTTTTTATATGACTATTTCATATTCATTTCATCTGTCAATGAATAACATATTAACCACAAGAATAACAAAAAGATTAGTAAAATATGTATCACTACACAACACAATCTTCTTATTGCAACAGAAAGATGTTGCCTGCTACATAAGTATAATTTCGCAGTTCTGCATCATAAAATGATGCAGCATTTCCACAAGCCCTACACAGTTCAAGTCCAGATTATTTGAAGCACTGTTTTCTCCCTTACGAGCCAGCCTACGCTTTGAGATCTGCTGCGAAGGCCCTTCTCTCTGTTCTATCACCTTCACAGGTACATCTGGTGAGAACATGGGAGAAGGCCTTCTCAGTGTCTGGCGCTCGAGAAGTTTGACTTCTCAGGGTAATCTTTTCTCAGACAAGTAAAAATTTTTCTTTTCTGTCAGGCATTTGATGAGTGAGTGTGTAAGGCTCATCTCACCTAAACAACACACTGGATCTTGCTAACTGTACTAAGGTGGGTGTGTATGCATGTGTATGTGTGTGTGTGTGTGCGCGCATGCATTTTTAATTTTTTTAATGTTCTTTTTTAAAAAATATATATTTATTTTCAAAAGGGATCTCAGTTAGATATAACAATGTTCCAGGATAACAAAAGCACGAAAGTAAAAAACACAAAATGGGGAAAAATAACATTAGTCATAAGTTTCTATAAAAGCTGACCAAATGTCCCAAAATAGGGCCATTTCCAAATTTTGTCTAGAGATCATTCTTTCAAATGTTGCAAGTATTGTCTATCCACTGCATCACAGATGGGAAAAAAATTATCTTTCTCATAACCAAGTATTGATCTTTTAGCATTCAAAAGGGTGTGAAAAAAGCACTTCCACTGGCCATTTGTTAATTTCCAAGAAACAAGTAAATGATTCCAAAGAACATCCACATCCCTGAATATCAAGGAACTTTTCCAAAACCAAATTTACTTAGGTAATTACTTCCTCCAAACATGTAGCTACTATGGAACAACTCCAAAATGCATTAAGGAAGCATTAGCAGTATTACATCTCCAGTAGTTTGCTGGTTTTGAAAGACCTTTCTTGGATAGACATTGTAATGATCAGTATTCCCTAAAGACCAACTTCTCCTGTATCAGATGCAGTTTTATAGATGTTAAAACTGACAGCCATTGGTTAGTCAGAAATTAATATCCCAATTATCTAGTCCATTCTTGCTGTAAACCTAACATGTCATATTTATTTGTTGATGTTGTGTGCCTTCTACTCATTTCCAATTTATGATGACCCTAAGGTGAACCTACCATAGTGTTTCTGTGGCTGAGAGTGTGTGAAGTTCCCAAAGCCAGCCACTGGATTTCCATGGCCTAGAGGGGAATCAAACCCTGGTCTCCAGGGTCATAGTCCAACATTCAAACCACTACACCATGTTCACTCATATATACTTATAGATAACACAAATTTATATGTAGGAATTGTCAGTGTGGATACTTAGTACCAAGCAGTGGATGGCCAGTATCCATTGGCATCATTCTGCAGTGCAAATAACACATCTGTGGAATCGTCATTCTTAACGATGTGCAAGGATGGAGTCCCATGTGCTTCCCAGTTGTGCAACTGGTTACTATACACTTAGGCCTGTGGTTTTGCAACCTGTTGTGCAACTGTTTGCCCAATGTTTTTCCAAGACTTTTCCAAACACAAGAGGAATGAATGCTTCTGGGGAAAGGGCTTTTAATAAGGTACTATATTGTCTGCATTTGTGTTTTAATGGGTATGTTTTTATATTGCTTTTAGCTCTATTGACAGTTTAATTATATTTTAACTTCTGCATATTTTTAATGAGGTGAACTTTTATGTATACATTTTTTAATTTTTGTAAGCCATCTTAGGTTCCATGCTGGGGGAAAGGTGAGGTATGAAATAATAAATATGTCAAACCAAGTAAAACTAATAGATTGCCGAACAGAAGTCTCTACATTTTTCTCCTTGGCTGAACCTACAGGTGCGGTCTGCAGTTCTGGTAGCTTTCCAGTTCTATTCAAACCAATTGTTTAAATCTTTTTTTCAAAAATGCATTCTGTAACTTTAGGATGCTCTGCTCTCACCTTACTAATCTAAACACAAACTTTCTCTCTCACACACAAGCCTGTTCTTGAGTAATTAAATACTGATTACTGCTTATAGCAGCCCTTAATCTGGCATAGGGCTTTGGATGCTTTTTATTATTTCTTCTAAGAGCTGGGACAAATTAATGACTACAAATCCCCATAGAAGGCTTTTTCTAAGAGGGTAGCTAACTACGTTTCCATAAAGGTTCCACTCTATTGATCATGATAAATGAAACCTTTCCAAATTTGGTTTCCCATAGACTTTTTTTTATTTGTTCAACTTCTAAAGTTAATTCATGGCCTGAGGCCATTTCCACAAGACAACGCTCTTTCCCGTCATCACGGGGAATCTTGGGTCCAGAAGGGAGCATGTCAGCAATGCTCCCCTCTGTACCTGCTTGCTCCATGCAGAAGGGAGCGCAATGGCACCACCTCTTCTGTCCCAGAGCAGCCAAGCACTTTTCATCATTGCGCTACAGAAGGAAGCATCACCATTGCACTTCTGCAGCTTCCGCATGGCTGGCAGCAACAGGAGCGATGTGTGATCCCAGGCACAAGGCAGATTTTTTCCATTTTGTGAAAACTGTGTGAACATGATACTTGGGGGTGGGATGATAGCAGACTGGCAACAACGTCATGCAGAAGCATGACCTGTTGACTGCTGCCATCCTGTCCCAGAAGCGGCACAGCCCCATCATGCGGAAATGGCCTCAGACTCTGTTTAAAGGGGGAAAAAAAGATAAAATCTGGAAACTCTCCCTGCCTGCAAGTAACAAATGAATGACATTAGGAGTACCCCAGAAGTAATAACCATTGTAAAGTACAGCTCCATTTGCTTCTCTAGTCTGTATGATACAGAACAATAATTGTTTGAGAATATCAAGGGATTTATGGTCAGACATAAAAGGGAAAAAATATTCATAGACCAGATGCATTTTTATAAAATTACAGAAGCTGGCTTTTGCTGACAAATCACTATAGGACTAATGTTGACAGCTTGCTTTATATTAATAACAGAAGAAAGAGGCAATGTCACAATCGATAACCTAAAAATATTGTCCCATCAGAAGGAAAAGAAGGAGCTTGGTCAATTCCCCAAACAGTGCCGGTCAGTTAACCACAATGGAAACCAGATGAAATTCTACAAGTCCTGAAAAGGCCATTCCAAGGTCCAGGAATGGTATCTGCACTCAGAGGCAGATATGACTTCAAGGTTTTCTGCATGCGTTTCCATGCCCTTGCTGCTCTCCAAAAAGCCACAGAAGAAGAGGGATGCTGGAGTTCTTCAGGAGAGGATGTGGATGGAACAAGATCAAACCATCTCCCATTCCCTCAATAAGAGGAAACTACACCTGTCCAGTGACAAGAGGGGCCACACCTGCCCTGCAACTAGTGTAATTTTTCCCACCTATTGGAATCAATGGAAGGGAGTTTTTAATTCCCCCATGCCCTCTCATCCCTCCCAAAAAAGAGGAATTGGGGGAACACTGTTCCTTTGTGTTGGATTCTGTCTCCTGGGATGTAAGTATTTTGTTTTTGTATGTGAGTGTGAATAATTTTAAAACATTTCACTTCACTGGGCAAGACAGTGAAGTTTTTGCACATTTTTAAAAAATTTCCACACTTTGAGAGTTTTTTGGCAGGAGAAAATGTTTGCACAAAAAACAGCAGCTACTTATTTATGTCAGCATTACTCAGTAAGAGCTCCTTGCCCAACCTTCCCCAAGCCACCTTAAGTGACAGTAGGTAGATCAGGGGAAGGAAGTCCATTCAGCTTCTGACTGGGGCACAAGCAGGAAGGCAATCTTTTAATACTCTTCCTGCCAGCAAACAAAGCTGTGACAAATCCTGCTTCTGATTGTTGCACCTTGCTCACTAGTGGGAAGGTGACAGAAATGTCATCTTCCTTGCTCCTCAACTGGAGGCTGAATGGACCTCCTTCATCCAATCCGACTATTGGTTCCTAAGATGGGCTATGGTGGGATTTACATAATTTACATTAAGACTACATAGTGTTAGTGAATACAGAGCATTTATGCATCTGTAACTCTAGTTTATGAATCTCTAACTGCAATGCTGAATGCCAGCCAATATTTTTTGCAGAAGCAAACATTTGGTGTGTGTTATGCTTATTTACTGCACAAAATGTTTCGGGTGGGCAGCAATGTGTTGAAACATCCTTTCATCTCAGTGAGAAAAACTGTGAATATTATATATTCCTCTCCCTATAAGCCACAGAATTGGTCTTCCAGCCTTTAGGAATACCTTAAGCCTTTAATTTGCTTCCAGACAATGGCTTCATTTATAGATGTGCGACTGGAGATAGAGAATGTCTCTATACAATACCAGAGCACCAGTGAAGAGCCTTTTTTTCAAGCTACAACATGCAAAGAGTGCTGCAGTTCTCATCAATACTCTGCCCTCACACAAAGGCCAATAGGAGCTTACTTATCCCCACTAGCACTGATGCAGTATTACACTATTCAGAACCTCCAAGTGGAGATTTTAATAGGGATTGTTTCTCTTTTTTAAAAGAAAAAAAAAGATGCTAAGCAGAAGTTCTCTTTTTGTCTATGCAAAGCATTCCTTTAGCCATTGGCAGCTCTGCTTTCACTGTAGCACATAAAAAAAAGTCTTCAGCGTCAAGTTTCTATAATATCATATACTCATCAGTCAAGTATCAGCTCAGGTGTACCATATCCAGATAAACAATATAGTTCAGGGTCTGCTTCTCACAGAGTCATGACAATGGTGTTTATCACAGTCCTAATCAGGCGTCAAAACAGGATGAAAATAAATATGTGAGGAGAAAATGTACGCTAGTCCTGGTCAGGTGGCTCTGCTCTCACCCTGTGTAGAGCAATAATTTGGAAGGGAAAACTAAGGACCTTTCTGCACTACACTGTTGTAGTGCTATTATTCCACTTTCAACATCCTATTGAATTCTGGGGCTTGTAGTTTACTGAGGCCAAAGAGCTCCTTGGCTGAGAATTCTAAAGGCCCCTCCCTAAACTGCAAACCTCAGGATTCCATAGGATGTTGAAAGTGGAATAATAACACTATAAAAGTATAGTGCGGAAAGGCCCTTATACTATATGTGTGGGCTTTCCACAAGATCCAGTTACAGCAGGAGTGAAAATCATATGGCCCTCCAAATATTATTGTATTGCAACTACCATGAGCTCTATTCAATAGTGAGAAATGATGGGAGCTGCAGTTCAGCAACATCTGGGTTCTGCGTAATTTCCACTCCTGTGGTAAAGTTCATTGTTCTTTGTTGGTCTTCTTCAGTGCTGCTGATCTTTCAAAACTCTGTTTCTTTTTCAAAGAATGCAAGATCTTTGTTTCCCTAATAGATCAGGTGTTCTGTCTAGACTCTGTCTCCAAAACAGTCAGATAACTAACTTGTAATGCTCATGATATTACGAGGTATATTCAGAAAATTTCATCTGGAGGAGACCAATGTGTTTGTACACAGGTGGATAAAATGTGTATACATACATGCATATTCCTCTACACCTAATTTAGGCAGGCAGAGTCTTGGGTGAAGTTCAGTGTGAAAAAGGCCCCCAAAGCCTATTGCAGTGAATGCGTAGCTTGTCATATACACAAATTCTACATACAACTTTCAGCAAACGTGTACTTATATAAAACAGTTCCTAGCACATTCTCCTTGCTGTAAAGAACTTAGATAAGAACGTCTGTAAGTGCAGACTTCTATAAAATAATTCCACACTCATTCTCCTTGTTATGCTGTGCCTAGAAGGTGCTTTGTTTTATTCAGTGAGTGGGAAGAGCTTTAGTTAGATAATGTAGACACATATAAAGACAAGATCCATTTCATTCCCCTTCTTATACAGTGCCCAAGAATCCTTTCTTACTTACTAGTCCCATCTTCTATTTATTAAAACCACTGTCCAAAAATGTATTTGCTGTTCTTCCTCCTTGGTACCCATTTTGCAAGGGTAACAGAAAACCTTGGAAACTGAATACTCCCAAGCATTGCATATTGCATCAGTTACTATTAACACGCTGGTCCCTGGCTCCTAGTTTAGATTTGATATAACAGGGTACATGCAGCTGTGCAGGTGTGGGCTATCTAGCCTTTGGTAATACTGTGGAACATTCTTCCCCAAGCACGTGGGTCTGAGGAATTTCCTACTCCTTAAAGGACAGCAGGAAGGCACTTTCAGAGAAGCAAACAGTGTTAATAACCTGACCTTTGTTGAAATCAAGAAGAGGAGCAGAAATATTAAAATATTCTAGTGATCAAAAAAAGCAGATAAGATTATGCTCATCTGCCAATGTATTCCGTGTTTCACGAGCCATCAACATCCTTCTGCATTCTACATAGGACAGTAAAATCAGACTCTACTCTCTACACAAAACAATAAAAGGGATCGCAAACCTTACATCAGAAATAGGACTGCCATATACAAAAACCAACTTTTCCAGGACACAGTACTACTAGTCTCAAAGTAGCCATCATCTTGAACAAACCAGCTTCAAAGGAAGGCTCTGTCCTCACACTCCTAAACTGCAATTTACCAAGAAGTTCAGCCATATCATTCTGGGCCTGAATCAAGACTGTGGGTCTTTTTTAAACCCCACTATACAGTTGAATTAGGATCACAATATTAGGCATTATCAGGTCCTCCCACAACTTTTTTGTGAGTGCTCTGTGTAATTATGTGATCAGCATCTCAGCTTTAATGTAACATTCGCAGCCTATAATTTTTGCATCTCATTTCCCTCTGAGCACACTGCCCATCCCTAAAATAATCTATAGCTAGAAATATTATACCATAATGAAATGGTTACCTTTTCAAGGTACCATAAGACTCTTCCTTGTCTTTGCTTAGTATGATTGCGTCCTTCATCTCCAAGAAGTATGCTAATTAATGCAGCCTTACAGGTGAAGTTTAATACTAGACTTACTCCCTTTAACATACTGATTTTATACACATTAGCTTAGAAGTATGCCTTCCTGAATACTGCTTTCAAGCTGTGACGTTTCATTCATACTCTCCTCAGTAGCATTCTAATTGACAACTGCTTCCTCCTCTTTGCTCAACTTTTGCTTCTCACGAGACAAAAACCTCCGAGACATTGTGGTCTTTTGTTGCCAGTTTCTTTTTATAACAAGCAAAGCTGAACAAAGTCTAAATCTTATCTACTAAATTAGCCATAGGTCTCCTGGGAATCTTCTTCTTGTGCCTTGAACTCATCTGTGCTTTGCACTTTGTGTTCTTGTAGCTTTGTTATTCTTCATTGGCTCGACCTCACCACCTGCATGTTTTTCTCCATTTGCCCTTATCTGACATTATTGCTGGCAGTGTATGCAATTGTTCAGATTCCTTCTCACCACTCTCTTTTTCTCAATCCCCATTCCAGCATCTTGCCTCCTCAGTCTCAGGTCATTTCTGCACTAGCCTGTTATAGCGCGATGATTCCACTTTCAACATCCTCTGGAATCCTGGGGTTTGCAGTTTTGGGAGGGGCCTCAAAGGCCCCTCCCTAAACTGCAAACCCCAGGATTCCAGAGGATGTTGAAAGTGGAATCATCGCGCTATAACAGGCTAGTGCAGAAATGGCCTCAGTGAGAGCACATACTGTATTAATTCTTCCAATGTCTGTGCTGCTTCATCATTTTGTGTAGATTTTCCCTCACAATTATTCCTTTACAGCATTCTAAAGGAAGAAAATCAATAACATCTCTCTACTACTCAATTTTCTACAGTGGGTAACACTTAATGTACATTTGACTGATAAAACAAATTATATTTGTTGGAGAGTGAAAATTTCTACTCTTTCCAGATTTCAAAGCAATAAAATATAAACCACATATCTAGAGAGAGGGGACATTAAGCTGAATTTTATTGCCCTGAAATTGGGAGTAACATTTCTTTGGTTGTAACACTTCTGTTTATATTTTTGTGCCTTAACAAAATGGGAGGCTGTGTAGAGGAGGGTTTTGTTTGTTTGTTTGTTTTGTATTTTTTTTTTTAAGGGAACAGGCCAGTTTTTCGAGACACTTCCACCACAGTCGTCTCTGGACTGGTATTTGTCTCAAAAGAGTATTCATAACTGAGTACCCTTCTTCCAGGGCATCTCTGTTAATATGAAGACAGGATATTCTAGATGGAGATATAAACAAGAAATCTGTGTGTGTACATAGGCATAGGCATATGCATGTTCGGTTAAAAACATGTCAATAACATGTTTGCCCTGATGAGTCTCAGATTATTACACAGTTACATATAACTATTAGCACACAATTATGTAGCAGTCAGTGAGCCATGTTCCCATTTGTGCCAGCAAAACTTGTTCCTGCTTTAACTGTATTTGTTTCATGGGGACAGATCTGTATAAAATGCCCATACTTGTGCACTCATGCAGAAGGCGTGCTCATGCAGAAACGCTGGTATAGGACTGTACTAATAGACCCACTTGAAAACAGACTGACCATGACACACCAGGGTTCACAGCCTACCATTTTGTTCAGGAACATGAATATAAATAGAATAGTTGACTGTGTGACAAAGCAAATGAAAGCTGTAGAATCACCGGAAGATAACTTCCGGAGGGCACAGGAGACCAGCTCATTGTAACATAGAAAGATCTCAGGGAACGTGACAAGGTTGGTTGTGAAGGCCAAAGAGACAATTTCTTCCTTGAACAGTGAAAGGGGTCTTCATTGTACATACAGAAGCTGTTGGAGGCCATAAACCAATCTCAATTTCTAAGGCTAACCTCAAGGCTCTGATGTTGCAATATATAGATAGGTGATGCACCACTTATCCCACTGAAAAAGATAATGACTTACAAACCACTTACCCAGCTAATACAATCTACTCCTACAATCAGATATGCTTCATGAACTGACTTGGATGGATACAGACTTGATATATACGCATAACTGCACATAGGCTACATTCACATGAAATCACATAGTTACATTTGGATGGGGATCCTAGTATATATTTGTAGATTATGAGCCACACAATTTGCCTTTTTAAACATCCCTAGGAATTTTTCAATATATAAACAATGCAGTGGCTAGAAACCTATTATACATTGTGATATTTATGCAGATTTATTTTCTTTGCCTTTTAATAGACCAGAGATTTGTTGGCCTTTCTCAGCAGAATAAATGCCAGAAGAGAACATTTGGCATGGAAAAGAAAGAGGAGTCACAAATCTAGAGTCAAAGCATTCAGGCCCAAATTATCAAGCATGCCATCCATTAGCATATCCTAGAGACTTCCATTAAGATCTGAAGAAGTCTAAGCTATTCTAGATGGACAGGCACAGCAGTGTTTGGGGCATGTGAGTTGACAGTCTGTCAGGGTCATTCCAGGTTATTATGAAAGATGATACTGAATTTCTGCAGAATTGGCAGCTTGCTTGAGGTGCCAGTAGTCACCTGTGATTTTCTTTGGAACTGGAGTGTAAAATCATAGCCAAAGCAAAAGAGGTATACAACAGACTCTGCACACACTTACAGAAATGCTCTGTTAAAGCTTCAAAAAACATAATGATAGCTCAAATTTTTTTAAAAAAATATATTAAAATATCTATATCTTGCCCCTTATCATGAGATCTCAGTGCAGCTTACATATAAAATTAATGCACATTAAGATTGAAGCCCAATATACTTTTATGCAAATATGTTATCTATATTTGCTGTTAGCTATCTATTAATGGACTAAACATTATTATCAGTTTTCAACCTCAGTGTGATGATACAGCAAAGAATACTGGTAACCAAAGATCACCAAAGAGCTTATGAAAAAAATAAGCCTTTTCTATTGATTGTGTTGTGAAATCTATAAATGGAGATGACGGAAACATTCATTGTTTACTGCCTATCCTCTGTTAACACTTTAAGGAAAAGTGCATGTTCCAAAGCTTGCACAGCTACATTCTGGAGAGAAGTGGGGACAAAGCACGCATCTTCTCATACAAAGATACATAAATTCTCCCTTTTCAAAAGAGAATGTGTGAACTGCTCCGGTATGGTCTGCCACTGCTTCCAGTTCCAATCCCAGTTCTGGTTATATTAGTAAATAGATTAAAGCCTATGCCACAGTATGCATTTTGCACAAGGGCACAAATGGTCACACTGCACTTTGTCCAGCTGAAATAAAAGAAAGACAAAACGTTTTCAGCAAGACTGGGGAACATGTAGACTTCCAGATATTTAATAGGCTGACCAGAGCTGCTGAGTCCAACAATATTTACAGAGGAAGACATTCCACATTCCTGAGTTACAGCTTAACTTGGAATAATGAAGTTCATATCATCCTGATGCTGATCTCAGCTGCCAACAGATGTCTGACTGCTGATCTCAACAGCTGCCAATCATTCTTGGAATCCAAATATGTGGGGGATATCTGCCTAAGGGCTAGTGATTCTGTACAGAGATTTTCTATGCCACATTACTATTCTACGTGATGGATGTCATGTCCTACTTGGAGGAGCCCTCCTTAATTGAAGAAGAGGAAGAGGAGTGCCAAGACAACATGCTCCAGCCAGAGTTGGAGGAGCCTGACAACCCAGATCATTATTTAATGTTTCTTGCTCTTTTATTTCCTGAACTTCAGCTTGCTTCTTGGATTACTCTTTTTAATGAATTTCTGAATGGCTGACTCCCCCAGTATGACCTTAGATGGGCTCAGTTTCTTCACTGTTTGTTATCCTATATTATAGGTGCACTCACCTTGGTACATGACACCCTGGAATAGGATGATGAGCCCCTATATGATGACCATATAGGCTAGCTCTTTAAGCATGCTTTACAGTCCACTCTACCTCCAGCAACATTAGTCAATAGTATGAAAAATCTATATGCAATATGGAAATTTCATGCAGCATATTCATATTGTTCATACAGTAGGAATATGTGAGAATTTTATATTAACACATTCCCAATAGAAATACCTAAGATTTTCAAAATCTGAATGAAACCCAATGTGTGAACTTGAGTAAATCACACTCTCTCAGCCTTACAGGAAGGTAATAACAAGCTCCCTCTGAGCAAGTCTTGCCAAGAAAAACCCATGATAATTTTGCCTTGGGGTCACAATAAGTTGGAAAATGACTTGAAAGCATTCAACAACAGTGATCAGGATGGGTGGCAATTCTAATTTGTATTGGTTTCAATCAGGCTTTATCAAAATTGACCAAATCCAAATGTGGGACAAAGTCAAATTGACAAGCTTCCCCTGCCCTAAGGATGGATAGGAATTTTGTTTCAGTTCATTTTCACTTCAGAATCTACCTTTTTGAGGGATAAATTAATGTGAGACAAAGTAAAACTGACAGTTGCCCACTCCCACAGCACAAAGTAGCAACTGTAAGCTGGAGCTGTTTCAGCCAAGTCCTGCATTGTTTCCTAAAATATGCCATGGAAGATCTGTGAGAACATTTGTACAGCAAGGATAGTTATGATATGGTATGAGAGCAACTCGTAGCTACATCAGTATGGGGACGTCATAAACCACATTATTCCTAGTCGTATACGCTTCATAGTAAAATATAAGCTGACCTTTACAGGAGCGTGTGAGGCAATTTTAAAATCAAACAAACGTAGGATTGATTTAGCAGCCACTTACACTGGTGCAATCCCATTAATTTCAAGATGAGTACTCCATGGTAAGTGGCTACTGCACCAGCTCCTAAGGTAGTATTTTCTTCTTCAGAATATCCCAGCTCATCATTTTAAAAACAAAACAAAAAAAAAACATATCCAAGCCTCTCATTTTATCCTTGTCTATTCTTAAATCTCCTTTGGTAATCTTCTCAGATCATTAATCAAGTCTTAGTTTAAACTGTTCAACATATTTCCATGGATTAGGATTTTTACTGCTGATTGCCATAAACCTGTCTACTGGACAAAAATAAGAGTGATCAAATTTATTCAAACCAAAATAGATTTCCATCAAAAAGGAAAGACTGCAGGTTTAGATGCACTTGCCTACTCCCTCACTGTACCCCTGCAATGTCCCTTCTGGAATCCTTCTGGTTAAGGGAAGAATACCAAAAAAGGGCAGTTCAGCCAAGCATAAGAATGGTTAAAAAATAAAAGTAAAATTTAAAAAAAGTTAAAAAGAAAAAAAGAAAGTAAATAATTCAACCAAGTTAGACAAAGTTAACAGGACTGGATCTGTGCACTGTAAACCAAGAGTGCGCAAGACAGACTGAGGCCCTGGGCACCCAGTTTTTTACAAACTATGTTTTCTACATAAAAATGAATAGTTAGCTACTATGTAATTAATAAGAAGCCAAAACGCATTAAGTCATTGGTACAGCAAGTTGTGGCACTCGTGGACAAGAGCACTGTGGAACCACAGGTCTGGTTATGGCCCAGTTCTTCATCTACTTCAACATTTCAAGGCTAAACCCAAAACCCCATAAAGAACCTGGTGACTGAGACCCCATGTCTACTATAAATAAATGTATCATATAAACACTGTCTCATCATTTGGATTTGACTTGTAGTACTCTTGCCAAGAAGAGGCCCCACAAGTGAGGAAATTAATAGCAATATGAACTTCTTTGAACAAGAGGCTATGCCATGAGGTGCACAAAGTAGACAGGAAAAGCTGTTGTCTACGTTAGAGCATATAGGTGGCTAGCAAACCCCCAAATTTTCTATCATTATTGCTCTGCATTGACTTAAAACACGCTTAAGATTAACAAAGATGCTAATAGATCCATTAATGTATTTTTCAGCTCTGTGCTTCAATTCAGTTCAACTCTGTTAACTTTACCTAACTTGCGTGCATCGTTTCCTGTATAGTCATGCTCAGCATCATAGAAAATTAATTTTGTTATTTGTCATCAAGTCAACTGTCAACTTACAATTAGTTATGTAAATCATCCCTTCTTATTATTCTTGTCTTCTTAATATTCAATTATAACTTGCTTTTGAACCTTCTTCCTTTACTTTCAAGAATAGCCATTAATAATAAATATCTTAAACTACTGTTACTTCCTCCAATTTTCACTCTTTTTCCTCTGAGTCTAATCCTAATATCTGTATGATATGTTTTGCATATAAATTAAATGGATAATGTAACAAATTCAGTTTTATCTGAGCCCCCTGCTTCTCTATATTGTGTCCTAACAGTGGCCTTGTGTCTAGAGTGCAGCTATACCACAGGATAATCAGATGTTGTGACACACCCATTTCTTTTAGAGCAATCCATAGGGTTTTTTGTCATGTATACAATCAAAGGCTTTGCTGTAATCTATAAGGCCAGGCTGATTTTCTTCTGAAATCCTTTGGTGCTTTCCATAAGTCAATGTATGTTTGCAATATGATCCCAAATGTTTCTTCCTTTTCTGAGCCCAGCTTTGACATCTGACATTTCTCACTCAATGTGCTAGAAGTCTTTCTCATAGAATCTTGACCATCATTTTGCTTGCTTGGGAGATCAGTGCAATAGTCCAATGGTTACTACAATCCATGATATCTACTTTCTTGGGAACTGCATATTGATTATTTCCAATTTGTCAGCCATTGATTTGTTTTTATCCATCAAATTTTGATAGAATTTGAGTAGATTCTGTCTCTGTAGCTTGAAACAATTCTATTGGTATGCATGTCTTCCTGGTGATTTATTACTCTCTAGTGCTTTGAAAGCCGCTTCCACTTTACTTTCTAAGATTGTTGGTTCACTTTCAAAATATTTTTTCCTTGAAGGAATCCACAGTCATTTCATCTCTTTTATATAGATCTCAGTGTATTGCTTTTATCAAGTTTTTTTCCCCCTGTCTTAGGGCCCTTCCACACTACACTGCTATAGTGCTATTACTCCACTTTCAACATCCTATGGAATCATGTGATTTGCAGTTTAGGGAGCACTTTCTGAATTCTCAGCCAGAGAGCACTTTGGCCTCAGTAAACTACAAAACTCAGAATTCCACAGGATGTTGAAAGTGGAATAATAGCACTATAACAGCATAGGACAGAAAGGGCCATAGTCATCCAGTATCCAGATTCCTGGTTTGAATTTACATTTAATTCCTTGGAGCTTGTGAAAGAGATCTCTTGTTTTACTTTTTTTTTTTAACTGCCTTCTTTTATTTATATACAAGTTGCTAAACAGTTGCACTCAGGATTCAGAATTTTTTCAGAAATAATTCATAAAATTAACTTTCTTTAGATGTATGCAATGCAAACAGAGGGGAGGATTTATACAGCACTCTGTACAATTAAGGTGACAGCAAGAGCGACAAGAAGGTAATTGCTATCTGAGGTTGGGATGTTCCATGTGAAAGAGAAAAAGTGAACCAGATGTTTGGCTGTGAGTGGATTATCCCCTTCCACATGCAAGAATACCTGTGACTGCTGGGTGCGAACACTTCACTCAATCTTCCTCACATAGAAGCTCCACCATGCTCATTTTTTATGGCATAAATTTTTGTGGACCGACTTGATCAGAAGCATGAACTTTCCCAGTAATAGGCAAGTAAATGCAAACATGAAGGTGGGGGAGGAAACACTGCAGTCAAATACCAAGAAAAGGGGGAAAGGGGCTCAGTCGATTTACCTTCACTGTAAAGCTTAAGATAAGTAAAGTACTGTACAAAATTGTTAACAGCAGTAATTGGTCATAAGTGGCCTAGCACTGCTAAGTAAATTGTCGCCTCTGTGGAGAAGATGAGGATATCATGAACTCTGTTCAAACTCTAAAGAAATAAAACTTTGTTATTAGTTCTGTTTCAGCTGTCCCTACACTTGGGTCTTGCTTTAAATTCACCCACTGGAGAATACCTCTGACACTGTGAGATATGCTGGAGCTTTAGTGTTCCAGTGGTGCTGCTAGAGAGAAATGCAGCAGCAACTTCTATGGACTATACGCATAAACTATGGCTGACACATTGATGATTTGGTGGATAAACACTTGCTCCTGGGAAGGAATAAAACAACAGATCCTGACTCCAAGGGAGAGCCTATTTGCCAGTGATTTATACACACGCTGCAGAGGATAAACGCTAATACCGCCATAATTGCCTGTTGTAAAGATCCCGTCATCTGTTCTAGCAACGTAGTTTGTTTGTGGCTGCATCTTTTGTTTTGCCTGTTTGCTGAAGGATTAAACTCTGGAAAGGCTTTTTAAAAGTAAGAGACTAAAAACAGTATCACCGTGTTGCAGTGGCTGCCTTCTGTTGTGCCTGTTTATCATTTTTCTTTTTACATGGCTAACCCAAGACAGCTGGTGCTGTTTCCTGCCTTCCACCTTCTCCTCAGAAGGATTTTTTTAAACTGTCATTTTTCAAGTACCCTTAAGGATATGTGTGGCCTCTTCCTGCATTGACTTCTCCATTAAGACCATCTTAAACAACAATTAAGAAACATCTCAAGCAACATGCAGACATTGTCACCTTCTTCTCCTAAATGATTTTTACCATCCAAGCCTGATGAAGAAGGCTAGGCCTTTGAAAGATAGCACAATGTGTTGTGAACCTTTTGGGGCTGACCTAATGAAAGTATCATGGAATATTTCACTGTGTGTTTTGGATCAGCTGTATTTTGTTGCATTGCCCAAATATCTACCCACTGAAATGTTTTACCCAGGAAGAAATGTCAGTGATGCAAAGGCCAGCCCAACTGATTGATGAATCAGTCCACTATCATTGCCTCTAGTTCTTGCACTCAGAGCAAATGTGGCCACTGAAACTGGAAGAAATGCTCGAGCCCTTGACCTATAATGTTGCAGAGTTCACAGCAAAGCTTTCCTTGAAGCTTTGTGTGGCTCAGGAGGATATTTTGGCATTGTGTGCCCTTCTGAGAGCAAAGTATTTGTATTTCATAGCACACCTGCTATGAGGCCCCTGCAGTCCTACACAGTGAAAAGGACTTCAGCCAGAGGTGAGTGACGGGAAAGGAGGAATGAAGCACTGCTCTGTTTTGTATATGTCAGATTAATGCTAGCCTTCCATTGTTATCTGGAGAGCATGGGGTTGAGGAGAGAAATAAAGAGCTGGATTTTTTGTCTTTTGTCCAATTTTGTCTCTTAATCCTCTTTATGTGCCTGTGCTTTGGGAAAAAACAACAGGGACACCAAAACTGAGCTTATCTAGCAGGACCCCCAGCCATTGCATCATCTCACAAAGATTATTTTTTACTGTGCATGACGGTTTGCTTCAGGGAGATTATCCAGCCACTGAAGCCAAATTCACTGTGACATGGGGCCTGTTAACTGTGGGAGAGAAGCAAGTGAAATGAAAATGGACACGGGAAATAATTACGAGACCTTCTCCATAAAGCAAATTTAACATGATTTATTGGCCACATATTGCTAAAGACAGTGACAAGGAGGGATCATTTTTAGAAATTACTAAAATTAACACACTAAGGCAGAAACAAGGATCCTTTCTCAATGGGAGTTTTGTCATTGAATTCAGTTAGAAGGGAGCTGCATTAAGGAGGTCAGAGTGAAAATATGGGAGTGAAACTTAACACCCAAACAAACGTGCTTTGATAAGAATCATAGATTTGGAAGAGACCACAAGGGCCACTGAGTTCAACACCCTGCCATGTAGGAATACACAATCAAAGCAGTTCTGACAGATGGCCAACCTCTGTTTAAAAAACTCAAGAGAAGGCAACTCCACCACGTAGGACAAGACATAGTTTTATTAGACAAGGGCAAACAAGACAACTAGCTGGAATTATATCCCTTAGGGAAAGTTTTCATCTCAAGACCTGAGTTTGAAACACTGAAGATAGTGTGATACCATAGTTCAGATGGTACACACGAATTCTAACAAACACCTCCACCTTTACTGCTACTGTACTACTGGCCCTGATCCAGCATTAGTGGCTTCATAACAGTACAGATACAACAGTGAGGAGCTTCCTGGAATGTCAGTGAAAATGTACGTCCTTCTCAAAGTTCATAACCTTACTGCACCACTTTGCAAGGAGCTTCTTTCCTAGACAGTGTAATTCTTAAGGGAAAAATAAAGAGGGGGCATTCTTGAAAAGTGAGGCATCCACTAAGAAAAAAAAGTAATCTGGAATTCCTTACTTTTTTTCCCCTAATGTTTGACCAAGTGTCCAAACTTTCTCATATTTTTCAAAGTTAAATTAAAAAAAAAAGTATTCAAAACATTTCCCAAGGTAGAGACCCACGTGTACATCAATGCAGATGTGGAGCTCTGTACCAGGATCAGGAATGTAATCATCAAGATTAAGTCAGCAGATAATTGGTCATTTATCTTCTATTTCAAGTGACAAAATAAATTTTAGCGTGCAAATTATTAATTAATTAATTAATAATTTTTATTTATTATTAATTAAATGTTAATTTTCAATAAAACATTGTTGCAAATAATTATACAAATCTGTAGTAAAAGGTGAATGGTTATATTTTGAGTCAACTGATAATTTCAGAGCAAGCATTGCTGCCAATTCTGCATTGCAGTCCATTCTTAATATTGCAGTCCACTTACAGGTATGTACCATGGCATCTCTTCCAAGTGTAACACTTTATGATGTCTGTGTATGGACCATCAGCTCTCAGTATCACAGACATAGAAATTAAAAACAAGTGTTGCTTATAAATTGGAAAGTTCTACATATAAGATTTTTAAAAAATGTAGACTGTAAGCTGTCTTGGGTCCCATGTTACGAAAAAGCTGGTGTTAAATACATTAAATTAATTAATAAATATATGTTTAGCAAAGTGGAATGGAATGAAACAAACAGTTAAATAGTCCTGTGCAAACCAACCAATGGAAATTTCTTCAATGTCCAAAACTTCTTGAGTCCCAAAAGGACACTCAGTTCAGCAAAAACTGATGCTTGGGATATAATGGATATTGTTGCACCTTTTCAGAAGAAGTTGTCTGCTTCTGTTAAATGTTGGCAATGTAACACACATAATTTTTCCATGTAAAATACAATGTATGTTCAGTGGTTACCCCTTTTTGGATGGATATATTGTAATGTGTTAATATTTGCCATTTGTAGGTGTGTGTGTGTGTGTGTATTACAATACTATCCCTGCTGCTTTGAATTTAACTGCTTGTATTTCAAGGTTGGAGAAATAAATATCCACCACCCATTGTTCACTGGTCAGAAGATCTTAATTGCTTTAGCCACACATGAACCTTTATTTGAACAAGATAATGTACTTGAGAACATAACGGTTTGGTCAGCTTAAATTAATGTACACACCCAGCCCATGTTTACAACCTGTGTACTACTAGATACGCCCTTTCTTTTTCCTTCTTCTTTTTATTTCCTTCATACTTTAAAATCTACCAGATTAAAAACAGCATATAATCCCTCAAGTATTCTATTGGTGAAAAAAAGGTACTAAATAAATTCTGTTTGCTGCATTTTTTTATGGACTGCAAGTGTGGCATGGCACACATGTTACTCTTTAAAGTGCCATAAGACTGTCATTTTGGCTACAGCAGATAATATTGCTACTCACCTGGAAATGTTAATGGAGAAAAAAGGGATTAAATCCATTGAAATGTCTTGGATATGAATTCAGAAGGACATTAAAGTGCATTATATTTCACCTTTTTAATACATTCATTTTAGTGGATTAAAGGTCATCTAAATGCTCCAGAAATGGAAGAAGGAAAAACATAGACTTCATACAATCTTCTATGCATGTTCGGCAAATATATTGGAAATTGAGACTGGAAATTTGCATATGTCAGCAACTCTTCTGGCAAACCAGGGAGTCCGTGGAAGATATTTTACTTATTAAACTTGCAAAAAATTTGGCAAACTGGCTAAAGCTTTAAGAAACTACCAGTAGGGTTGTGGAAATGAAGGAATGGCTTTAGTTCCTCAAGCTTCTGAAATCCAGAATTTTAATGTCCTTTAATTAGAAAAGAAAAGGGGCAAGCAAAGCAATCATGGGAGCGCAGATAAAGTGATGAAATACAGTGAATTAGTTGGTGCTACCTCCAAGTCAGAATCATACATTTTTGCCAAAATAGAAATCAGCAATATGTCAATAAATACTACCCTTGTTGTTTCTAGAGAAATCACTTCAAACAATCTCAACTCAACACTTATAAAACAGCCCAACTGAATCCTAAAGTCACAGTTTTGCAGTTTGGGAGTTGTTGCAAAATTTGGAAAATGTTGTCAAAGTGGACACTTTTGACAGAATAGCAGATGGATTTAATCACAAAGGAGCAAATGGTAAGCACTGTGTCATGGCGCACACACCCCACTCCCCCACTCAGGAGTGTTTCCCCTTAAAGAAACCTTCACATCAAAAATGATACTGGAACACCAATACTCACACTACTGTGCTATACTTTGCTCATATGAAGATTTGCCAAAAGTCCATGGGCAGTCAGTAGTAAACCAGACACAATGGAACACTGCTTCAAAAGTTTTGTTTCTCTCTGTTTTTGTATTGCAGTTCAGTTTGCAAATTTTACACTCAATTCAAGATGGCAGGGGAGCACTTATCATTAATGAAATAACAAGTGTTTTGCTCAGATGTTCTTGATCAACTAGGCTTGGTTCAGTACCTAATGTATTATTGTTGTTACTCACCTATGCTTATTCCTTTTTGCCACAGAGTTTCTACTGAAGAAACATTTAAACTGTGTGGTCAGTGGTCTGTTCAAGTCTCACATGATGCAAGTCTGTGTAAAACTGTGTAAAAGTATAAAACTGACTTTTATGAAAAGTATAAACTTGAGTTTTGAGATTACTCAGATTCCAGTCCAATGTGACTCTCATTTCAATAAGATCAACACTGCCTTTCTTTTTGTGTATTATCCAGTCTTTTGTTTTTCTTTTGCTAAACACAATCAACAGATGTGCTCTATTCCTGTCCCACAAGGAAAAAAATGCAGCAAGAGTATCATCAAGCCATGACACACCAGCATTGTTTAATATTATAAACCTAACCTTGCCCAGATGTCGTCCTGCACACAATTACAAATAGGTCTTCTGTCATCAAGTGATAAGTGATGAAGATGGTTGTCAGAGGGCATGGCATCCTCTTGTTGTTTTTACCTTTCAGCCGGAAAGATTCTTTCTGAACATGGCCCTGTGTAACTAGATTTATATTCAACCAAGTCCTGAGATGTTGTAAACAACCCTAAGCTTTTCAAACTGCCATAAAACACAGATCATGGGGGAATGCCTGAAAGCTTCAACACACTGTGAGAGGGTAGTTTTTCTTTCCATGCCATAAATAAGAACAGTCACCATTAAGTCACCTGTGAAAAAAACTTTAATTTGAGAAGCTCAGATTTAAAGGGACACTATCTTAATTTCATATACCTACTCCCCAAAAGCTGAGAGGAGCAGTGGAAACAGGAACATATTACCACTGGCAGAAAATGCATGCATATTCTCTGCCAGGCCACACAAAGAATTCTAACCACATTAAAGTAAATACGCAAAACAATGACGTCCCCAAAAATGCTTTCAGGAGTAGATTTCTCCAATCATTCTGGCAAATTCTCAAGTAAACTGGAGAAGAAGAGAGTCTCATGGTACTCGCCTATTAACTTTTACTGCTAAATGAGGCATATCAAAGCGGTGGCTGTCATCTTCAATATTTTAAAATGCAACTTCTTTTTCTGTTTGTGCTTTCTTTGAAGAGAGCTTCTGTGAGATTAGAAGCACTTGCCTGCAATTCTGGCCCAGTAAAATCGATCAGGCAATCATTTACCTAAGAGGGAAGACCCCCTGAAACAGGAGTGCTCAACAAGGAATAAATTCAGGTTTCCCTATTTTAAAATTAGAAAGTATCCCCATGATCATAGTCCTTTTTCTTCCACTGGTCAGGCAAAACTGCATTACGCAAGACAATTCTGTAAATAACCTTAATTTTGTTTGTTTAAAGTGAGTATTACGTTTATGCTTTCTACTTACTTCAGCTAAATGATTTATCACTGGACTGAGATTAAAAATGAGATTTTTGACCTCCAGGTAAATGAGATGCATGAAAACTAACCACAAAAAATGCTTCACCACCAGCAGTAGGGCAAGATACCTGAAGGCCTAGCTGTGAAACTAGTGGTTACATCCATAGAAATCTTTGCTCTGATGAGTGGTTTGGCAACAGGACCAATTGTCTAGAGAAGTGATGGGGTCTCCTCTGGAAGTCTTCAAAAAGAGACTGGACAGCTACCTGGTGTGGATGTTTTTACTGGTGATCCTGCACTGAACAGTGGATTGGACCTACTGGCCCATAGACTGCCTTCCAACTCTCTGATTATACGGCCATTTCCGAACTAAACTGTTATAGGGCTATTATTCCACTTTCAACATCCTATGGAATCCTGGGGTTTCATAGGATGTTGAAAGTGGAATAATAGCACTATAACAGTCAAGTGCAGAAATGGCACTAGTAGGTGAAGGATATACTCTGATATTGTGAAAGTGTGGAGTTGTGGGGAGAGGGGAATAGAAGAGGATGTGTAAAGATATTAAAAGGATATGTAGTGATTATTTGTTAAATAATGCTAGTGTCCATTAGTTTCACACAATTTGTACACAGACAAGATCTACACTAAAACAAGTTTCTTCACATTTTGGTAGCTATTTCTAATAATGGAAGTTCATTAATCCACATGATGTTCACTGTAAATTGATGCTAGACAATTTACTACAGGGCAAAATCAGGGGTTGCAGTGAAGCAGGGCAGCAGGTATCATTTTGGTTGGCACAGCTGCCAGGTTTCTCCTTCCCAGAAACCTGTGCAGTTTGTGCAGGCTTTGGGAAGGAGTAGGAACACCAGTCAATGTGAAACAAGCCCACTGGTCAGTGAAAAAGTCTGGTTGCAGGCTTCAATTGGATGCTGGGCTATTTAAGTCAGCTTCCTAGTGCTCCACTCGAATCCATAAGATCCACATCCAGGTGGAAGGATACGGGGATTGCAGACCTGTCAAAGTAACCTTATGGGTTTTGGCAAAAAAGGTTATGCTCACCTTGGGGGACTCTGACCCTGCCCCACCCCAGGTGGCAGGGGAAGCACGCAGTGAAATCCATCCATGTGGAATCCCATATCTGTCATCCCAGATGGATGCCTAGCAAGTGTTCTGGGTTATCAGGCTCACTGGCTAGCAGATGGGCTAGACAATGCTTGGGTCTGGAACCAAGTGGGTCCCAAGTTATTTGCTGCATCAACCAATAAAACTGTGGCCTATTTTATGCTAACTAGATTGTCTCTGTATAGTCTTTGACAAGTTAATAAACCAGAATGTGACTAAGTGTTTATTCCAACCCCATGCCTCCCTTTGTACAAATGAAGGGGGGGGGAGGCTGGAAAGTGAGAGTTTTACATGACATTTAAATGCAAAATTATGACTAGTTGTGCCCAAATAAGCCACACCATAAATTACCTTTAAACCAAGTTAAATCAGTAAAACCTATTGCTAGTTCATGAATCAGCACAATAAACCATCATGCATGTCACACAAAGCTTTCTCTTCCCTAATTTGTTTAAACATCTGTACAAAGGGGAAAAGTGAAAACAAGCTGCTATTATATCTTCTAGTTTATTAAACCAAGATTATTGGCTTAAAGTGATACACGGATGCAACCTATGTATCTTTTCATACAGAGGGTTTTTGTCCAATGAAGCACCCTAGTTGTGGAATGTCCTCCCCTTGGCAGCTTTATGAGCTCCAAGTGTTGGGACTCAGCGATCTTTCCTTGACTGGGCTCTAAATTCTGCTTTACTGTATGCCGTTCTAAACTGTTTTAAACTTGATTACCATACCACATGCTGAGATCTTTAGGTAGAGGGTAGGATATAAACCTCTTCTTAAAGTACATATATGCATACATACATACATATTTCACACACAGAGCTTCTCCCAATGATACAGTTCCCTAAATCCTTAAAGAACAATGACAATTTGGCTTCTTTTGCCTTTGCCACTTTTTGAGTACGGAAGGATGTAATCAGTCACTGAAGAGTAGGACAGACTCTTCATTTCAAAGTGAAAAATCTGCATCTTTTAATAAGCACGGTTCAGATTTATCTTTATTCTGCTCAGTGGAGCAGGCCTGTAATTTACAATGGCAGATAAGACTAGAAGAGGTAGCATGAAATATTTATATAGAAACTCTTCTATTTTAAAATGCACCTTGGACAAGATAGCCGTAACTTCTTTTCACACATGTTTCTAACTGATAAGTAAACAATTTAGATGTGAAATGAAAAATTTCTGAAGATAGCAACCACTGGAAAAGCATTCATTCACCATTGGCTACACAACTGTTGTGCTTTTGGAAGTTGGTTTGGTCTATAGAAAAGCATGCAACCATGAATGGATTAGAGGAGGGAAGGGGGGGTTAAATACTCTAAAAGCATCAGATCCCATCTGATCTTGGAAGTTAAGCAGAGCTTGCATGGGAGACTGCAAACAAATACCAGGTGATGTAGGCTATATTTCAGAGGAAGGAACTGGCAATACTACCTCTGAGTATTCCTTGCCTAAGGAAACCCTATGAAATTCTTTAGGTCATCGTAAATTAACACGCAACTTTGCATAGACAGAGAGAGAGAAAGACAGAATGCACAAATTGCTTGTTCAGAGACAGCCGGGTGGGAGGAAAAGAATGATTTCCAGTGAAGTTTCAAGAAAATGAGTTGATGCTAAGCAGAGCAAGGGGAAGTTGAATAAGGACAGGTTGCTTACCTGTTACTGTGTTTCTTCGAGTGGTCTTCCGTGAAGCCACACAAATGGGTTTATGCACCTGCGCGAAACAGCATTCAGAACCTTCTCGAAACCTAGAAGTAGGCATTTTGGCAGTTGACCCCTCCCCCATCCTCCTGGGGAATATAAGGCCCCTCCCTGTATAACGGGCAGTTCCGTCGCCGCTGGAGTAGCAGCATGGGAACCAACCATCCAGCAGGACATGATGTGGGGAGGACGGGTGGGATTGTGTGGCTTCACAGAAGACCACTCAAAGAAACACAGTTACAGGTAAGCAACCTGTCCTTCTTCTTCGTGGTCTCTGTGAATCACACAAATGGGAGACTAGCAAGCTGTCCTGTTGGAGAAGGGAATGTCATGCTTAAAATTCTTTCTATTATCATCATATATATCAACAATTACATTTCAATTATTTTTGTCCTTTATTTTATATACATACATATACATATATACATACACATACACACACACACACACACACACACATATATATATATCAATAAACTGTAGCAGTATCTTCACCATGCCAAATAACTTAAAATTCATTTATGCCAAGGATTCATTTCTGCATTCATTTTCAATTTTGATGTTTTTTTTTTCATCACAGAAGAAAATAAAACTGTTCTCCCAAATGTTGCATCATTTCTTGCTCTGTTATCTACCTTATAAAGAAAAATAAATGTCATTAGTTGTGACGATTGATCAGCTTTGTATATGTCATGTAGTTGCACACCATGGAAAGAAAACAACTGATGTCACCATAGAGCTTGTCGAATCGGCCCCTACCTAACTGGAAAATATATTTATTTATTCATTCACTCATTCACTCATTCATTCATTCCTGTGATAAACCAGATTCCCACTGCTTTGGAACATAATAAAAAAACAAGCAACCCTTTTGTTTTACTAATGGAAGCATTATGTTCTCCATAAAAAACAGTAATGCATGTCTAGCATCAAGGCAATGCAATCGTTTCTCCAAATCAGTTACTGAGTTTCCCATGTATGCAGGTAGTACAATGTCCTGGTTCAATGAAATTATGACTTAGGTCAAAGAGTAATATCTAGCCTTAAAAACAACTTCCCTTTACGCAAACACAAGTATGGTGCATCCATTCTATGCACATAATTTGCTGGCTCCCTTTGTTACTCCACTGGAAAAACCCTATCCCAGAGTCTACAATTTTGATATTAAATATGATTCCATGTGCCTGAGAGGTCGCCCGGATAAGCACATAGGCAGCAACGGTCGAACTACCAAAAACCAGGTCAGGCCAGTAAAATCCCCAGTCACATAGCCCCAGGAGACCTCAAGCTGTGCAAACTCACAGTAAACAAAGGGTCTTCAGCCCCTGAGAAGTCAGCTTGAGGGGATTAGCGTGTTTGCCCCAAGCTGAGCAAATATCCTATCAAGCGAGGACTATTTACATGAAGTTATACCACAACCAAATGCAGCCGAAGATCCTGAGACTTTGGCAACACCTTGTAATCTCATCATGCAAAGGAAGTTACCACTGTGGAGCTTCTTTCTCGTTGCAACACCCATTGTTCTCCCCGGGAAAGAATTAGCCCTCCAGGTACTTTTCCCCCTACAAATAGTCCCAGTTTTTGAGCGTTTCTTTGGATCACTCCTGGTCATCCCAGCAGACCGTTGCTCTGTCCGCTGAGTAATCCCCTCAGCCCTCTCCATGCTGAGTCCCACTTCTCCGCTGTTTTTCCCGGACCAAGGACTTCAGGAAAAGGTGCAGTATTACCCGAGCTACAACCCCTTCAATATTCTCCTATCCAGTTTCCTCTCTTTTGCTTCTCAATAGGTCTTGAGTGAGTGTGTGAGTGATTGCGTTGGTGTGTGAGACTTTCATTCAATAAAATCATTTAATTGGACATCTTCATTTGGTTTTTGGCTTGTCCTGACCCCATAAAAACTGGGCAAAATGATCCTGCTAGGTTACCCTGCCTCTCGCATTGCTATTGCTCATGCTCTGGCTAGTTTCCATTCCCCATCACGTGGAGCACAGTGAGGTGTCCCCCAAGGGACCCCTGAAATCAGAGTAACACCTTAACATAGGTTTTGCCACTAGAAAAATAAAACTCCAAAGAGAACAATCGGAAATCATAGTTTGTCAGTGATTTAAAGGATTTATGTGTAAGTTACAACAGTACTACATTCAAAAACCCATCCCCGCATTGGGTAGTTGTACTGGGAGATGTAAATGTTTATAACCGGGAGGAAAACTCTTAGCTGTAGGGTCCATAAAACTAGAAAGTTTTCCTTGTTACTGAAGATACCAGAAAAATGCTGAGAAATAACACTTTATCTACCAACAAGATAGATCTTTTGCGAAAAACAATACAAGCACAATACCGCATAATTGGAAAGCAATCCCAATGTCCTTTAAGTAGGAACAATACTTCTCCATTGTAGGCAAACCATTTAGACGTAGAAGGTTTGTGAGCAGCCAAAAGCATTTCATTTTGGTTTGTTTGTTTGTTTTTTCTTTTTCTTTTTTTTGAAAGTTGAGGCAACCTCGTACCAAAACGTGAGCATCTGCCATGAGACCTCAGAGCCAAGAGTGGTGTCCTTTGCCGACGCCTTGTTGGAGGAGTTAGTTCCACAAACTCACATTGTCAGGATCTCGACTGTCTAACCTCTGGGGATCTCGACTCTCGGCCACGTGTTATGGATCCCACAGAAAAGATAAGTGAGGAATTCATGATATCCCCTTCAGAAGCCACATAGACTTCTTCAGTCTTGCTAGATGGTACTGTGTCTCTATTCACATCTTGGGCAATCAAGCAATATGTATTCCCTGCCGCAGTACTTGGTACCGTTGGAGACGGGGATCGAATTGAAGCAGGAAGACTAGGCTGCTCTACTCTTTTTGATTTCTTCAATGGTCTTTCATGTGAAGAGTCTTTCAACCTAATCTTCTTCCCTTTGTCTTCTGTTTTCTGTCAGGAACAGTACAGCTTGTTGTCTTTTGTTTTCAAATAGATCCAACACAGTATCGTCCATTGGAGGAATATGTTACTTATTCCAATCTCATTCAGCCTTCATCTGTGGCAAGACAAAGGTGTTCTGTTGAGTGCACCTGACAAAAAGTTTTCTGTCCCTGGTAGATGAACTGTGGAGTGGACAATCTTCTTTGAGAGGCAGAAATGAATTGCCAACATCAGTAACACACGAGACCAAGTCCCTCCTTATTTATTGATATAGTATATCATTATTGTGAATAAGTAGAATGAACCCAAAGTGCACATCCCTCACTCGTCCTTCTGGTTATCACTAGAAAAACACTGTTTTCCATGACAGCAAGTTAATGTCACACATTGCCACAAGTTCAAATGGCCTGCGAGTGAATCGCATTATCAAGAATTTCAAGCCCCAACCTGGTATAGGGGGTTGGACTGGAAGGCGTAAATGCTTATAACCTTGTAAAAGAGTCTGAATCATAGGATCCAGAAATAAGGATAGTCTTACTTCTTGTTGTAAATGCCAGGAATTTGCTGCCGCACGATGCAGCATTGATGGGAATGATAGCCCGTCAGATACCAACAAGGCGAGGAACAAGAAGATATCCAAGGTACCGCAGATCCATCGGTCAATATCACTGTCTCATAGATAAGCACAAAATTTTCTCCCATCTATATGCATACGATCTCGACATCGAAGGTTTGGGTGCAGCCAAAAGAATTCTCTGTATCGGATGTATGAATTCCTTTACTTCAATAGGGGAAAAGAACTGACTGAGCCTTGAACTCATGACCAAAAGCTCTGTGGCATCGGGCCCTGGCCACTCAGCCATCCTGGCAGTTCCATACCGTCAATCATAGTGACTGAATGTTGGGATGGAGGATGGTATCGAAGTGGATACTCAGTAGGTCTAGTCTGTAGGAAAGCATCGTGTGCCGACCTTTGGACATTTGTAGAAGTAGTGCAAACCAATTATTGTATTTTATGTTACCATTATTATTATTATTATTAAATTTACTTTCCAGATAACTCTATGATGAACAATATATGGAAGCAGGATGATACCTTTCCGTTGTAAGAAAGCTACCACCGCTGACAAGCATTTGGTGAATACCCCTGGTACTGTACTCATACCAAAGGGGAGGAGTCTGAGTCAATGAGCCTGATATCCTATTAAAAAGCTAAAATGTATTCAACATAGGCATTATCAATATCAAGGTTACTATTTGAAACAGTTTCCTCTCTATATAATGGTTGACACCTCTGACACCCAGTATAGGGTGAGGGCCACCATCTCTCTCTCTGTCTCTTTTTTTTTTTTTTTTTTTTTTGACACCAGGACGTCAAGAACATTGTAAGCAGGAGCAATATCGGTATCTACTCTGGTTTGATGTTGAAACCATGCTCGATGTTGATATCTAAATAAATCTAAATATCTATCTAAATAATATCTATCCAAATATCTAAATATCTATCTATCTAAGTCAATGATAGGAATCTGTTTGAAAATATATCATCCTTTGGTTGACAAAAACTATGCTTAGGTTGATCCCGATATCTTTAAAAAAAAAAATCTGCAGATGGTAATTTTCTCAAAGAGTGTTGTTGAGGAGTTGTTTACCTTTGTTGTCATGTAGGCAACAACTCAACACTCTCCCTGTCCCAATTTATCATCAGTAGTACCACTGAACAGGCCCAGCTGAATCAAAAGATAAGAAGAGTGAAGGAATCAAGCATAGGTATCAAGCATGGGCACCAATCTAGGTACCGAGCCTAGGTATCAAACCTAGGTATTGAACCTAGATACCGAGTCCAGGCACCAAGCCCAGGCACCGAGCTCAGGTATTCAATTTAGGTATCCAGCTTAGGTATTACGACTCTGGCTTAGTTATCAAGAGTCTTCGAGCTGCCAGTTGACTAGCTCTTCAGCCGAAGTTACAGCTACTCAAAAAACAGTTTTCCAAGATAGTACTTCAATTAACTGTACGGAGTTGTCTCCCTGTACAGTTGACTTATACTGGATACATAAACAATCACGCTACCAAAGGGAGGATGCAAAAAACCACCATCGGTATCAAGATGAACAGAAAAACAATCTGAGGTCGAAATCTAAGGGCCCGATACTGATGTGCCAGAAGGTGTTGCCAACAACATCTAGAGGAGCAACATGTGACAGAGATTCAAAGCAAATTCACTGGTCTAGGCACAGAGCCTAAGTTCCAAGCGTAGGTATCCAGTCTAGGTATCATGCCCAGGCATCCAGCCTAGGCGTCAAGTGTCGGTATCGAGGCTAGATATCAAAGCCAGGCACCAAGCCGAGGCATCAAGTCCAGATACCAGTCCTAGGCACCACTGTCAGGTATTATGGTTGTACAGTATCATATTACCAAGAATTGACCATATGGTAGTGTTGACAATGCACCAAGCTCAGGCACTCAGAATAGATACCAAGCACAGGCATCAAGCTTAGGTACGAAAACTAGATATGAAGTCTAGGTACCAAGCCTAGGTATCAAGCCAAAATATCATGATAGTATACATCATTGTCGATATCAAGAGTTGATGGTATCATCTCCTTGAGATCGACAATACTGTGATGGTAGACGGGTTGACTGGAAACCACCTTTATGAGAATGGCAACACCATCAAAGGTAGAAACCACGGACAGGACCGGTGGCCAACCGGCTACTTAAACTGATGGCACCAATCAGTATGGGGGCTGATGGCCAATGGTCCTTTGAGACTCAGCCATTCCATGAATTGCTGTCGGTACTGGAAATTGCCTCGGGTGCACTGCTGTTGAAGAAGCAGTGAACAAGCCCCCTCGGTGCCATAAATTGCCTTAGAAGTACCATCATTACAGACGCGGTAGGGAAGGGCGTGGCCAGAACGGCGTCATTGAAGGCACCGGTTTTACTAGAGCAAAGCCTGAAGTGGCCGCTCTGTTAAGCCTCGTGTGTGGGAGTTGGTGATGACAGCAAGATCGTGCAATGCAATCCTCTGAGAGGCAGGTAGGCATGCAAATCCATCAATATCCAAGATCTTGCCTCTGCACGAAAAGCAGGGTTTAAAAACTGCTGCCAAGGCTACCCACAGAAAAATTCTGAGGGGTCTTAGAGAAGGAGATATAACTTCCTCAGTTATAACAAGAAGAAGATTCTGCGCCATTCGCAGTGAAGAACAAGTTTGTTTGCTCCTTCCTTTTATGTTTTCAGCAGTGATTCCTCCTGTGAGGGATCATTCAATTTCATTTTTTTTTTTTTTTTTTTGGCAAGTAGGAGGTTGATGTTTACTCTCAGTCCCTTCCAAGAGGACGCTGACAGTGCCTTATCTCGAACTCATAGTATCATGCGAAAGAGGCAAAGAGAGAAGTTAAATGTTACAAACAACCATCAAAATGCGAAGAAAAATGTAAGTTATTAGTCAAATCTTGTTTAAAGAAACCGTTAAACCAATCTGAAAGCTAGAGGAAGGCTCCATTGATGCTGCTACCGCAGCGGAAGAAAAGGAATATACAGGGAGGGGCCTTATACAGGGAGGGGCCTTATATTCCCCAGGAGGATGGGAGAGGGGTCAACTGCCAAAATGCCTACTCCTAGGTTTCGAGAAGGTTCCGAATGCTGTTTTGTGCAGGCGTGTAAATCCATTTGCGTGATTCACAGAGACCATGAAGAAGAACTATAGCTGGAGTAAACAAGAGGGAGAGAGGAAGGGAGGGAGGAAAATAATAAAGTATTCCAACAATATGTAGGGGAGTTGATATATCCTGAATTTTGGTAGCATATCGGTTTATTATTTAGTTTTCATTAGATAATCCAGTCCAGTCCTTCTATTACCTTAAGTAGAGACAACCCTGATGCTTCCATTGACCACTTTATTCAACAGCCAGTGATCAAGTATTTTGCTACGTAATCTAAAAGTTTTCAGCTTTGGTCAGGACCTGTTTCACCTAATAATTTCATATTGTTACAGAGCACATTTGTCAGACATGCATATGAGATATAACAGGAGGAAGCAGTCTTCCACACAATTTTTGAAAACAGCTGTCAGTCTCTTAGGAATGATGCCTGGGGGAGAAGTCATTGGGCTTTATTAAAGAGTGCAGTTCCTTCACTCAATTTTTAACCTGACCTTTGGTCATCAGGATCCCAAGATGTGTTAATTGATTTGTTTTTATGCTTTCTTTAATCAAGATTCTGTTTTTACTATTTACTAATCAAGACTCTGTTTTTATTTATTCATTAGCCACTTTTGACTGTCATTGTGGGTGAAAATGCTGGGTACATTTAATGAATAAACATATTGACAGTGAAAGGGTGACTTGTTGGCTGGCTAAGGCTAACCTTTCATTAACAAAACTACCACTACTAACATGCCCACAAGAGCAAATAAATGGGAGAACTATTATGTTGTACACTAATTGACCACTTCTGGCTCCTGAAGAGATTTCTGCACATAAAATCATTTTGGATAATTACTACTCTGGATAATTTAAAATGGATTAAATATTAATGCACACTCTGTAAAGGACAATACTATTTCTTATGGTTGTCTGGGTTTCATTCCCTCTCTGTTTCTCAGTCAACTTCAATGTGATGGTATTAATATTCGAAACTCTATAAGGTTTAATGCCAGATTACCCGAATGACCATTGTCTCTCATATATAATTTCCTGAAATTATCTTCAAGGAATTCTCCATACGTGGCTCACCAAATGAAGTGAGGCCAGCAGCAGGACTTTTTCAGTGGTGGTGTACCACTGGTAAGACATCGTCCCCAAAGAGACTCCCCTGCTGCCTACATTGTATTATTTTCAATGACAGGGAAAAACCTCTTCTATTTTCCTAGATTTTTGTGCTTCATATATTTTTTGAACTATTTTATGTTTCTGGTACCAATCACAGAATGGTCCTATGCACAAGGAGTTTGAAGTAGACAGTCTGTGATTTCTTTCAACTCTTTGAGTTTCTGTGACTAAACACATGAAGCAGGTTTACATTAAGCCAGATTTTTATTCCTTCTAAACCTGTACTGTTTACTCTGACTAGTTCTACCACCTAATATCCTTTGAAACAAAAGCTAAGTTTAAAAAAACGGCCATGCCAGAAACTGAATCTGGAACCTTCAGCATGTGCTCTGTCACTGAGCTGTGAACATACTTTCTTATCCAAGATTAAGTAGAATGCTAATAATATAGATGTTGGCTAGTGGACTGTTCTGCCCTAATTAATTTTACCTCACATCCAGTGTCTTGCTGGCTCAGCAGCACTGCCCTTCTAGGAGTGTTAATTAATGGGTTATGTATACAGCAAATCTAACTATATGTATAGGTGGTGCAGCACATGTGCGGAAATGGGAATGATGTATTTATAAAGCAGGTTCTCTGTAACAGTGTTGAGACCTAGAAAAAAATTTTTAAAAAATCCTGCATATAATGAAACAGTCAGGATTATCCTTGAATAGCATAGTTTAGGCTGGGAATGTAGCTTTTTTTTTTCTTTGTCATTGAAGATGTTGCATAATAACAGGATATGCTTGGCTGATCTGACTCTGTGAAGTAAGGGAATGTAATGATTTCTCTTTTTTTAATGACTGAATAAAATATTGCTGTAGAAAAGGCTGAACATCCATTGGTGATAAATAAAGTTCATGTGTTCACCAACACTGCAAGTTCTGAGCGCAGATAAGCAGAGTGAAATAACATTTATAAGAATGAATGGCTCCTTTTGAATGTCAGACCTTTTACATTTGACAATGGTACTTGAGACTAAGTAAAATTTTCAGGTTAAGAAAACACATTTCTGTAAGGGCTGTTAATCAACTGAAGACATTTTTGTTGGTTAAGCGCCTTTCTTCTAACGAAGCAGTATAACCTCAATATAGCCATACTGGCATTTTGGTAATATTTTATTAAAAGAGCAAAAAAACCCAAAACCCTATGGTCCCATCAAATATTACTTCAAAACAGTTCAAAAGGGAGGGAGTCATACTTTCATGTAAGAGCCAGTATAGTGTAGTCGTTTAAGCACTGGACTATGACTCTAGGGTTCAAGGTTCAAATCCCCATTCGGCCATGGAAATCCACTTTGAATTTGGGCGAGTCAGATTATCAGAGGAGAGCAAAGGCAAACGTGTTCTGAACACAATCTTGTCAAGAAAACCCTGTGAGATGCTCGTCTACAGGTCATCATAAGTCAGGAAGAACTTGAAGGCATACAATAACAACAACAATGGCAAAAACAACAAGATACTTTCATTCACAGGGGAATTAAACTTGTTTTCAGAAGGTGTATGAGAGAAAGCCTCTTAGCATTAATGTATTCTATGTATTATCCTGCTCATGTAATACCTTTTCTGAGATACCGAAGGAACTGCAAAACTGATCCTCTGAAAGTTATCACTGTGTGTGAGAAGGTATCATCTAGTACCAGTCTATGGCCATTTCCGCACTACACTGTTATAGTGCTACGATTCCACTTTCAACATCCTATGGCCCCTCCCTAAACTGCAAACCCCAGGAGTCCATAGGATGTTGAAAGTGGAATAATAGCACTATAACGGTCTAGAGTGGAAATGGCCTGTGCTTGTTAATTCTCTACACCAGTAACATGCCAGAACCAAAAAACAAGTGTGCTCACAAAAGCAAACAAATGTGCCCATAACTTAGCTTTCGTTACTTAAACATTTTCCCTTGTTGGTTAAAACTACTCCCCACTGATTAATCATGTAAAACTTTAGTTGATTAATTGACTGATTAAGCTGATTGTTCTGCTTGCAGCCCTAGTCAGTATACCAGCTGCACCTAATTTTCATTTTAAATTATCATTAGCAAAGATTGGCTCATTCAGTCCATAAGTCCTCCATCTTTCCATTCACTTCCTCTCATTTTACTTGTTTGTTTACAATTCCAAATTAATTCTCCAGTGGATTTTTTTGCTTATGCTAGTAAAATACTTCTTCTGAAAGTCAGGTAGCTTTTTGTGCATCAAAGAGTACAAAAAAAAAGAAAAAAGAAAAATAAAGTCCCACTTCAGTTCCAATTAAGAGTAAAATTGGGAGGTTCTTCTCACACTAACATTAACAGGAGTTGACTCAGGCCTCAGATATTTATTCAAAAACTTTGTAAGGAATTGCTTGAAGGCTTGTATGTAAACCAAAATAAACAGGAATCATAGAATCACAGAAATGTAGAGTTGGAAGAGACCACACGGGCCATCCAGTCCAACCCCCTACCATGCAGGAACACCCTCAAAGCACTCCCAACAGATGGCCATCCAGCCTCTGCTTAAAAACCTCCAAAGAAGGAGACTCCACCACACTCCGAGGCAGCATATTCCACTGCCGGACAGCCCTGACTGTCAGGAAGTTCTTCCTGAGGTTCAGGTGGAATCTCCTTTCCTGCAACTTGAATCCATTGCTCCTTGTCCTGGTCTCCGGAGCGGCAGAAAACAAGCCCTCTCCCTCCTCTACATGGCATCCCTTCAAATATTTAAACGTAGCTATCATGTCCCCTCTTAACCTTCTCTTCTGCAGACTGAACATACCCAGCTCTCTAAGTCTATCCTCATAGGGTTTGGCTTCCAGGCCCTTCACCATTTTGGTCGCCCTCCTCTGGACCTGCTCCAGCTTGACTATGTCCTTCTTGAATTTGGGTGCCCAGAACTGGACACAGTATTCAAGATGAGGTCTAACCAAAGCAGAGTAGAGTGGTACCAGTACCTCTCTCGATCTAGACACCATACTCAAATTGATGCAGCCGAGAATTGCATTGGCTTTCTTGGCTGCCGCATCACATTGCTGACTCATGTTCAGCTTGTGGTCTATTGTGGTCTACCTAGATGTTGCTGTTTCCCGCTGACAGCATGTTGTATTCTACAGCTAAGGCCCTTTCACACTACATAGCTATGACAGTATGGTTCCACTGTAGCTGCCATCTCAACATTCTGTGGAATCCTGGGGTTTGTAGTATGGTGAAACACTAGAGCTCTCTGGACGAAAATTGTAATATTTCTCTCTAACCTCCAAATCTTAGGATTCTCTGGTAAGTTACCATGGCAGTTTAAATGGTATGACAACTCTATCAGTGTGAAATGGGAATGAGTGTCATGAAATAACTAAGACAAGATTTCATTAAAAAAAACAGAATCATTATAAAGTTTCACTATAAAGCACCCAGGTTTTTAAAAGGTAGATCCAAATAATTCCATGATGACATTCTTGGCCCTAAAGCTATTTCATACATGCCTCAGAGGCAAATCAATGCTTGTGAACATGTGCTATCAAGGCTCTTGAGCCAATCAATCCTGGGATAAATATAACTATTTGAATCGTATTTAGTGGATATGTAACGTCTAGGAATTATTGGTTTGGACCTGAGGGTGGAGAAACCCTAAGGAAGGGACCATATATGCTAGCTGAGGCCAGCAAGAGAAGGAGAGTTGGAGCTGGAGATGCAGTTGCTAGGGTTTATTCATCTTGAATAAGATAGTGGTAGAGCCAAAGTGGTGTAGTTGTTTGAGCATTGGGACAACAACTCTGGAAATCAAGGTTCGAATCCTTATTTGGCCAAGAAAACCCACTGGTTGACCTTACGAAAGTCACACTGTCCCAGGCCCAGAGGAAGACAATGGCAAACCTCCTTTGAAGAAATCCTGTCAAGAATACCCTGTGATACGTTTACCTTGGTGTTGTCATAAGTTGGAAACAGCCAAACATATAAAATACTTTTCAATTACGTATTTAGTACGGGAAAAATGGTAACATTTTTGTCATGTAATCTCTAAATTGCATTTGCATCTTTTTTTTAAAGAGCTTTAAGATTTGCATCCAGATGTTGTGGTAATACTGAGCAACAGGCAGAACAGTCTTGCAATCAAATCCTGAACTGGCACCTCATTTGGGGACAGTGAACATGTGTCGAATTTAATATATCATTTGTTATATTATTGTTGAAATATATATTGGAGTTTAAATTATGATTGTGTTTCCAATATTCAACAATAATAGAACCCAGAAAGAGGTACACATATTTGTCATATTCACCTTTCATACTTTTAGATGTATACTTAATAAAATGTAACGAGAAAGAAGAAGGGAACATGAAGACTTGAACTAAAATTCAGGTCCCTTTACTTGATCACAGTTTCTCTGAGTCTATCCCCCTTCTATAAAATGGTAACTATTATGGTCTATCTCTTAAGGTCCTTGCTGCAAATATAGGCATAGTAAGCCACGTTAAGGAATCCAAAGCACAGCATGTTTAAAGCCCAGTGACTTCTGTGAGTTCTTGCTTTCAGATGTGCTCATCTCTGGATTATTTATGATCTAACAAAGCGTAGAGGTTAGAATATCATGCTACAGCTGGGAAGCCACAAAGCTTCTCCATTTACTCTCTTGGTGTAACCAGGCTCACAGAGCTGTTAAGTGAATAAAATGGAGAGATGGAGAACTCATATGGCTTGAATAATAAAAACACTAAAAACAAAGAAAAAAAATTTCACCATGTTCCCTTCCGAAGTAATTTGCTGGAAGTGAAATGCAGGTGTTTTGGGATTTCCTTTAATATTCATCTCCACATATACGCACAAACACAATCTATTAAAATAAAAAAACCTAGCTACTATAGAGAATGCAGTCCACTGGGAACTGTTCCACTGGCATGGAACATGAACTCTGCAAGAGCACTGCAGCAACTGTTTGCTGCATTGTTCACTGATATGCACTGGTGGTTCCCATCCATTTCAGTGGGAATTGAAACAATCCCTTGCAGCTTGGAGATGCAGTTAACACTTTCTAGAACAGCCTTGATTGGTTTGTGTGTGTGTGTGTGTGTGCATGTGTGTTTAGTGTGAGAGTTTTAAAAGCATTTGATTTCAAAAAAACAGTTGTCTTGTAAAGTTTTATTAGCATCAATACAGAAAGGAAAAAGCAAGATAATAGGAACACTTCCTCCTTAAATCTTTCTCATCATTGTAAACTCACCATAAACTAGGACGAACTGGGCTTCGAGGTCACAGATCCAAAGCTGTGCAGTAAAACTAATCAGTTCTTTTGGAAGGATTTTTTAAATTATTTTTTAAACTGCTGAACAATCTCTGGGCCAGTCAAATCAAGCGTTTCTGAGAAAAGAAGATTAAAGGCAGTTGCTTAAAATACTTGGAGGGGAGGAAAGATTTAAGCTTTATTACTGAACAGCATGTACAAAACAGTCCATAATGAAAAGAGTGGGGGAGCAACTGAAGTGGTTGTCCTCCAGTGGAATAAACAGAACTTGCCAGCAAAAGATGGACCATATGGAGTGATTTAAGAGTTTATCACAGGATGAAAGACAAAACAATTGCCCTGTTGAATATGTAAAATTAAGAGATGTAACATCTTTGGTGGTGCGGTGAAAGTAATACTAACTGTATTACAGAGACAGCAGTGGTCTCCTAGGCATAATAGGGAAAACCAGTAAAAGTGATGCATATATTTATTACTCATTTATGTCTAGACATGTGAGATGATAGTCTTGTCAAGATGCAGCTCTTGCGAAGCTTTTCTCTCAGCTCCAAGAATCACTGAAAATTTAGATCCACAAGTACAAATGAATATATTAACATTACTATGCTTCCAGATGTTTAAAGAAGTGATCTGTAGCCCAATGTTGACATTTAACCATCTACAAATTAGAAATGCTGTTATGCTGAAGTACATTGTACTATATGCAATGAATTCTTTTCTCAGACAGCAGAATGCAAAAATGTATAGACCCAACATGTAGATGAAGAAAAGGCAAAGCCACACATTACATAGAACTACCAGTGAAATTCAGACACTGACTGTGTCCCTTGTGTTTCTCAAGGTGCGTAGGACCGTCAACTGGCTCATGACTCATGTGTTCATAGACTGCTTCCATGGGAAAGGGAAGTTATATGCATTTGCCAGCAGAGAGGGAAAAAATTACTTTTTTGCACTGCAGTTCCTGGATCCCCACCCCACCATCACCACAGACATGGACACTGGGATGATTCTGAGAGCTGTAGTCCAAAAGAGCAAATCTCCCAAGCTCTTCCTGCTGAAGCATGTACAATCACAGCAGTTTGGAAAAGTGTAAAGTGCAAGTTCAGTTTCCTCACAGGGTATATTTGCAATACAGATGTTTACTGGTTAAGCAGTATACAATCCAGTAAAAATATATATAGTCAAGACCTGGGCAACTAACTGGATACCTTTCAACCACAAGTTCATAGCAATCATTTGCAATATGATACATTTGCCTGTCTATAATGGATTACGAGGTTTACAAAATAGTAAAGATGGAAAGAATATTCAAAAATAGTTGAAAAATGGTCAAAAAAAAGTTGTTGGTTTTGTGCATGTGTGCATGTGTGTTGAAAAACCCTGATGAGAAGAATCCTGGACGGATGAAAATCTCTGCAGTTCAAGACTTATGCTGTGCAAAATTTGCATGTGGTTTTCTTCAGAAAACAGCATTTTCTGTGCAGCATATTATTTTCTGAACAGAAAATGCTGGTTTTTGCATAAACAATGTTATTTTCTGCGCAGAACAATCATGTGTGAATTTTGCACAGAATAAGTCCTGAATTGCAAATAGCCTTTGAAAACTGTGTTTCTCACTGTGGGAAGAAAATTGTTAATATTACTCATGCTTCCTTCAAGAAGAAAATTACGGAAGAATTACATCCCTGCAAAATAAACTTAGGTATCTTCATGTTGCAGCAAACCTTATTTCTGGATTAATTGGTGCCAGTTCATCTGCCCAAGTCCCAGTTGTGTAAGAGGTTGTGCATTTTCCAAATGTTGGCAACAAATGAACTGATAGTCTTTGTACAAGAGCAAGGAAGCATCCAGAGCCACCATCCCTCAATTTGCCCATATAACAATGGAAGTCAGGTAGTGCAGCGCTTCAGTTTAAATGTCAGTCAGGTACCCAAGTACAGCCCTATTCCCTTCCTCCTGCTTTAGGATTGAGACAGCCACTGTTCAACCCCCATAGGGCACTAGAAGTCCCAATTAGCTTTAAGGAGACACAAGATGTAGGAACTGCTCATCTTGCATAGCCAGGTTGAAATCTTCCACTTCCCTGTTTAGGTCTGGTTCTCTCTAAGCCCAACTATCTACACTGGTAAAGGCTTTTTGAGCCACCAATATTACACTGGATCTTGGTCTTATAGACTACTGTACAAGCTGCCACTGATGGATAAGAATTGTTCAGATATTCATTTAGTTTTTGTTTAGTCTTTAAATGATACATTATGCATTTGAATGTGCAACCTTGTTCCTTTTTATATTTTTTTTTCATGGCTTCTATTGAATTTTTAATACAACTTGGAATAATATATTTACTACCACTGTTTTCTAATTGTAGCACCTTAGGCAGATAGTTTCTTTTTTTAAAAAAAGGAAAAAAAGTTTGAATATTATTATTTACCATTTGGTTTTAATTGGTCTCATAAGCAGCGTTGAGATAACAATGACATGGGTAGGAGAATGTATTTTGTACTACCACCTGTTATTAAAAGTCATAAGGGAAACCCAGGACAGAAGAAAAAGGTTGAATTGGATAAAAAGAAAGAGGTGCAGTTTAACTGAGAATTGTCCCTGGGTTAGTGGTTTATATAAGGTCAGAACTGTTCTAGACCCCAACTGCAGATACAACCACTTTTTATGGCTTTTTGTTTCTCTGAATTCACTGACAACATGGGCTGAGACCTTCTAGGCTTGTCTCTGGAAGAGGCAACACATAACAAGTGTTAAGCGCTTTGCTTAAGATTATGTGACAGCAACAGTTAATGTACATACAAAAAAAGTTTTCTAGTTTAACTGGCTTCCAGACACTCATACAGATGTAGATATATATGTAGATGTAGATGTAGGTATATTATAGCAGAACATTGCTCTAATCCTCCAAAGAAATGAGTAAGTAATAGTGAACTGAATGATAAACTGTAACACTCAAATTATTTTAAAAGGAGTTGCAGCCATCTGAGCTGGACAATCATTTGAGGGGTTTTCTTTTGTTTCGTGCCTCCTGTCCATACCTAATCTTATACTTGTCAAGAGCACTATATCAGATTGCACTGTGAACCTTCATGCCAACACGTGGGGTTCCTTTTGTCCCCAGTCCAGCTACTAAAGTATTAGTAGCCATTGGCACTGGGGTACTGCCCTTATGTAATTCACTAGCAGTGCCAAGATTGGATCGTGTGCAGCAGAATGAGCTAGAGGGAGGAAAAGGGCAGCAGAGGGAGCTAAAGTTCCCACTGGTCTATCTCTCTCTTTTTTTTTAATCCCATCACAGTAACCACTATCAGTAAATACTGATTTAACCCACCTTAGAAAGCTCCACGGCAAGATCACAGGAAGGTAAATACCTGGGGAGGTAATTACTTCATGGAATTGGAGACTTACTGTTGAGAAAACTTCTGCTTATGGGACCACCTGACATACATCAACATGTGAGGCAATCTAAAGCACAGCTCTCTGCTGCTAGTATGAAAGGCATGTAACAACTGCCTTCCATTTAGAGCCTCCGAAGACAACACTTTGATATTGTCTTCCTGCCTAGGCAGCCAACCAATTTCATTTGATATGTAGAAAGACTGCAAAATCTTCTTGTTCTGGCTTGGACTGGACTGAGCAAGAGTCAGCACTGACCCTCCATGCAGGCTGCTTTTCATTTTCTTTCTCTATATGACAAATTCCTACAGAACCTATCCCAGTGACTAGGGCTTCTCCTATTTATATATTTCATTTTTATGCCACCTTTCTCCCAGAATGGGACCCAAGGTGGCTGACAAAAGGAATGAATTAAAATCCGGCAATAAAGTAAAATAAAATAAACAATTAAAATCAACACATTAAAACAGTTTAAAATTATTTAAACGGCATACAGAAGTTAAAAAAAATAAAACACACACTCAGATAAGAAGCCTCAGTTACATATTGAAAGCTTGCTTTTTGCCTAACAGCAAAAGGACCATGGTGGGGAGAGCAGCCTAAGCTTCCCACAGAATGGAATTCAAGTGTTAAGAGCAGTCAGTGCAAAGGTTATCTCTTTGTCCTTACAATTGAGCCTGTGACAGTGGTGGGAATGAGAAAAAGCCCTCTCCTATAGATCTTAAGATTCTGGCAGGTTCATATGGAGAGATACAGTCTTTCAGATCACAGGGGCAATAATCTTTCCTATACCTTACCTTGCTGGCTCTCTAGTCCATCACAACTACCTAAAATAAAACATTTTTAAGCCATGAACTTGCATACCCTCCAACATTTCACAGATGAAAACTGTGACATGTGCAGCCAAGCAACATCTAAGTGTGGTCAAGACAGCAAAAGTTATTAATGAGGAAGAACATTCAATCTAGGAGAGGCTGCAGCAGTTAGCTTTTGTCTGAGCCTACTGGGAAGGGCAAGATTCTGCCCCCTCTTCTCCCCACACTGTGTTAATTGAGTGCAAACTGTTCTTACACCTTGAACTCAGTCTGTAGCAACTGTAGTAACCTGAAGAAAAAGAAGGAAAGTGGGAGGAGGAGAGAGAAACTCGGACATTTTAATGCAGCTGAAAAAATAAGACAACACAGGATTAATCAAGACTATCCCTGTCAGACCAGAACAGTCAAAGGCTATATGTTTGCAGCGGGTGAGGAAAACATTTCTGCTGCAATTCTGCATAAACTAGCCAAATCTGCATAGGAGAATGAGAGAATCTTGCACAAAACAATGGTCTAATTCTCGTATAAGGTTACTGGACGAAAGCAGTATATTAGTGAGTTCTCTTAGTTTTTCTGTCACAGAGGTGGGCAAAGTACAGTTGTGTGTGATTTCCCTGTGGCTGTTTTCGTGCCTCTCAGGGATTAAAAAAATGAACAGGATGTACTTTCAAGCCACTTCTTGCTGCACAAAAGTCTTTTTCTAGGCCTCAAATGGCCTAGGGGAAGAAACCCCCCCAGAAGGCATTTGGAGACTGAAAAAATACGGATTTCTTTTTTCTAGGGGTATGGCAGGGAGTGCAGCCCTCTAACATTTTCTGGGGGACTAATACAGCTCCTTTGCCTCTTTCACTCATCTCTGTTCCAGTTGCACAAGCAGCAGTGCATTTCTTTGTGTGGCCCCTAATTTGTTCAGGTTTTGCTTGTTTAACTAGTAGTGCAACGGGAAACTGTGTTGGATTCCTCCTCACCCTGGTGCATAGTCCAGAACTATGCATCCATGAGCACAGGACTGCCTACATTAGCAAAATGGCACCATTGAATACTAATGATAATTTAAATAAGAAGACGTTACATTTCCTCAGGTTGTTCACAAGATGATGCACAGAATGCTGTATAGAAGTGCTCATGGCAAGGAGGGAATTGGAGCTTTTAGCCAGGAGGGGATTAGAACTATACAGCTCTATTTGTCTCATTCAAGAAGCTACTTCCCACTCCTGGAAAATAAGTGGTAAATGTCAACATAATTTTTCCTGCTCACTAACAATGGCATGCCTCCACAAAGTCCCACTCTTCCCTCACAGTGCAACAGAGAGGTGACCCTGCAGCACAAGGTCAGGTAGACCATATCAAACTGAGAAGGCTTCAAATATGACCCAGATATCTGCCATTTGAGGGCCACCATAGCTAAATACAGAAAAGCTCATCACCAGCAGATTGGACACATGGGGACTGTTCACACTTCACAATTATAACACTTTGATTCTACATTAAGCACAATGTTTCCATCCTGTGGAAGAGTGCCTGCCCAAACTACGGATCTTAGAATTCTACCAGTTGGAACCATAGCAGTTAATGTGGAGCCAAAGTGATATAATGGTGTAATGTGAAAGAGCCTCAGATGATCAACCGGCCAGAGCAATTGTAAACTTAACAACAGTATGGAACAGTTGTGATCTGAATCAGTGGATGGGCTACCTGCACCAAAGAAATCATGGGTCTGCAAAGTATTCCCAGAGACAATGGCATGAAAGTTATATTCAGCTCCTATGGAACCTGAATATTTGACTTTAGCTCTTAAATGCAACCACATTTTACAACTATACTATAGTTAAATGGTTTGTTGTTAAGTGGAAGTGCTGTAAATCCATTTAAAACAAATTAAAATTGAATTACAATCTAATTAAATGTAATTGCAGGTGATGAGCATCTGGAATGTGCAACTCAAGATTGCTCATTTTGTCTACAGAAGAAAAAATCTAATTCTTTGACTTACACTTATTTCAAAAGGCTAAGGTTCTTTTTATCACTATAGTCAGTTCAAAAGAATATATTTAGAATAATCAGATATGATGCAGTAGACATTTTCTCATCACAGCAGAAGTTACTGGATTAACATATTTCATTGAGTGAACCGACATTTTGCACAGTGGTATAAGAAAAACTACCAATCCACAGCAATTGACAGTATCAATATACATTTTTCACTACTGTAATTTCAGAGTAGCATCAGCCATTTCCGCACTAGACTGTTATAGCCCTAGTATTCCACTTTCAATCTCCTATGGAATCTTGGGGTTTGCAGTTTCAGGAGGGGATGTTGAAAATGGAATAATAGCGCTATAACAGTCTAGTGTGGAAATGGCCATTGTCTTTCACTTAATTGGTTCAGGTATACTATTGTAACCAAGAGTTTTGAGATACAGTTGTAGTGGAGCCTGATTCTCCCACATCCGTACAAAGCTTCTAAAACACTGTGCCATATTATCACCTCATGATATGCTTGAATTACAGCAGTATTGTTTAGCCATCTTAGCTTCTAGTGAGAGTTCTCACTTAGTTTGCTCTCAGACCCATTCATTTCTTTTTGGCAGTCCATGTTATGCATAGAACTGTTCTCCAGCATCACATTTCAAATGAGTTGATTTTATTCCTGTCGAATTTCTTCACTGTCCAGCTTTCACAACCACACATGGAAGGGATGTTGAAGCCCCTGCCTATGAAGACAGCTATGTTTTTCCATAGCAGCTCACTTGTCCTAGCAGTTTTATCCCTAGAGAAGAAGCAAGTTTTTAGTAAAGCTGATAGTTCTATTTGCTCATTATAGTGGCTTTGGGTTACAACATGGGTAGCTTGAGAAGTTGCCAGTGGAGCCACTGCTATGAGAGTTGCAATTATTTGCATGATTTTGCAACCGCATAGACTCATAGAGCTATAAGAGACTACAGGGGCCATTGAGTCCAATTCCCTGCCATGAAGGAATACACAACCAAAGCATTCTTGATAGATAGCCGTGCAGTCTCTGTTTAAAAACTTCCAAAGAAGGAAACTCCATCATACTCTGAGGCAGCATATTCCACTATTAAACAGCTCTTACTATCAAGAAGTTCTTCCTGATGTTTAAATGGAATCTCTTTTCCTCAAATTTGAAGCCATTGCTCTGTGTCCTAGTCTCTGGGGAAGCAGGAAACAGTCTTGCTACATCTTCCATATGATATCCCTTCAAACATTTCATCATAGCTATCATGTTACCTCTTAACTTCCTCTTCTCCTGGCTAAACATACACAGCTCCCTAAGTCACTTCTCATAGGGCATGGTTTCCAGGCCTTTTACCATTCTGGTTGCCCTCCTCTGGACATGTTGCAGCTTGACAATATCCTTCCTGAACTGTGGTGTCCAGAACTAGGCAGTCTCCCAGGTGGGGATCTGACCAAAGCCAAAAAAGAGCTGTAGTATTACTTCCCCTGACCTAGATACTATATTCATATTGATGCAGTCTAGAATTGCATTGACTTCTCCTGGGTCCTCTCCTTTCAGAGGTTTGACACAGCAGAGCTCCCATTCAACTTGGAGCAGATGCAAAAGCAACAGTGGTAAAACCAAAAGTGGATTCCCCAGACACCCCTATCCATTAGCTCATTATAAAACATTGTTCATTGAAATTGTCCATTCCCTGTCTAGCTACTGTCAGGATACTGTGGCTAAACTCAGAGTGAACCAGGAAACCTGAGGGAGGTTGCTGATGATATCAACTGCCCTGCTAAAGGAAAGTCACTGTCTTTCAGTCCTTTGAGCCCTGGTTCTACTACTCCATCACTCCATTCCCCAAATCTGGAGCTCACTTTGTTGTCTAGTTTTTCACTGGACAACAAATGGAGCAATCCAACCTCTACCCCAACCTGGTTCCATCTGCCTCCTATCAGTTTCCATCCTGCATGGTTTCAAAGCCCAACACAACCCAGTTCTCCCCTATCGGCCTTTCCACACTACACTGTTATAGTGCTATGAGCCCACTTTCAACATCCTATGGAATCCTGGGGTTTAGAATTCTCAGCCAGAGAGCTCTTTAGCCTCAGTAAACTACAAACCCCAGAATTCCACAGGATGTTGAAAGTGGAATAACAGCACCGTAACAGTGTAGTGTGGAAAGGTCCTATCTTTCAGCCCTTATTTCTTTTTATCAGCCTGCTCAAGATCTGTGTTATAGGAATTCTAGGCTTCCTACCCAACCAAGGATTTCCATTTCCTTGGCTCAGCTATGTCCTTTTTCACTTGCTGCTCCATAATCTTGGAATTGCGTACCTGAACATTTGCAGATTGCTCCTTCCCTATTTTTAAATCTCAGTTTAAAGCTTTCTGCTTTTGTAATTTTAGTTTAATATTGTTTATAATTTTGCATATTTTGATTATTTGTGTTTGTCAGTTTACTTTATATTATGTTGTATTTTTTGTATTTCAGCTGGATACTTCGTTTTACAATTGTATTGTAAAGTTTACGTTTTCATTATTCCTTCCTTCCTTCCATGTGTGTGTATACATATATTTTAGATTGCACACCTTTGGCAGGACCTACTGTTTTTGGTTATTTTACTTGTAATGTGTACTGTACATTAATGGCGTTATACAAATAAATGATAATTAACAATGATGACAATGCTGATGATGATGTTGCTTAGAGCTGTGAAGAGACTCATATATTCTATGTATTTTCTTCATTCAAGGGACAGACTGGATTGCCTCCTAGCTAATCTTATTGAATATCACAGAACCATAGGATGATGAAGTCTGCATGTTATTCTTGCTATGAGCAGAAATGAAAATTCTTCAGTATTAAATCAAGCGTATGGGGTTCATGAACTCTGAATAATTTTTAGTGATATAGATGTCTGCCTCACTCTGTGTGTACATGCATGCATATAGAGATAATATTTCTCTTATTATGGGTGAGTGCATTGTATGCTCATACATCAGAGGAAAGGCTTTTTGTAAAATGTACCTGGAAATAATAAAATCAACAAGGCACTGAAATCAAAATGCAATACAGTGAAAAAGCTAGTTTATTGTTTGCATACAGAGTGAATAAGCCTCTGAACCTCTGTTCCATTAGAAATTTGAGTAAGGTTTTCAGAAGTAGAGAAAACCAATCCCTAGGAAGGCAATCCCTGCATTAAAAAAAAAGAAAGAAAGAAAGGAAAGAAAACCTCTTGAAGTGAATGGGAGTTACATAAATTCATTTCAGTGGTGCTTGTACCAGACAACTTCTCGGTAAAATTGTTTCTTTGAGACTGTTTTATACTGTATAACCTTTCATTCCCATTGATGTATTTGGTACTGAGATGGAGATGGGGAACTAGGAATTGCATTCTCTCTCACACACACGCAGACGCACGCGCGCGCACACACAAACACACAGATAACAAACACAAGACAATAATTAACAATCACAAACAATCTCATCAGTTGTCACCACTTCTGTAACTATATTCATACGTTCAACAACTTCCTTCTCCAATTAATCAACTGTACTAATTAAACATCATTAGTTTACCTTATAAATCAGTAGAACTACAATCTTACTTGCGCCAAAGTTCAGAGACGTTTCCCCACTAATGGATCCACTCTTGTTGAACAGGAGAGTGTTAACGGATTTGAGAATAAATCCCTGCATAGCTGTGGGCTACATTACTGATACTGCCATATCACCATGTGCCAGACCACCCAGTGAAAAAGAAGTTAACAGTGGCTTTTGCAGAACACTTGCCTGGATTTAAGAGGCCTTATGTATGCATAGTCATATGTGCTGGGCCTTTAGAGATATTCAAATAAATGTGTGTGTTGAAGATGGAGTTTGCCACCTCTTTTTACTAATGTTCAGAGATATGTTCAGATAATAAAGCACCTTAAAAGGAATGGAGAATTACAAGTGATGACTACCAATTTGGTCAGCTTTAAAAGGAGATTAGAATACAGCTATCTAGGACTATTACTCATGACCACTACATACATATCCCCCACTATGAGAAGCAAATCTTTAAATACTGGTTGCTAGGAAACATAAGCAAAAGGAGTATTGCACGGATGTCCAGTTTGTGCCCTTCCCGTAGGCAAGTTGTTGGCAGATGTGGGGAAAAAATTCTGGACTAGACAGGGGTTTGATCTGATCTAGCACACCTTTTATTTCAGTCTTAAAATACAGGGAGGGGAGAACATGTGCCGTGAGCATTCTCTATGATGTCAGAAATGCTGACCAGCTGGTGTCTACAATACCTGTGTGATGGCAAGTCCTCAGAATGTTCAGAATTGTAACCGAAGTTCTACTGGTGGAGACAAAGCATGGAGATAGGTTGCAAATATGAAAATGGAGCTCCTCTCATTGAAAGTGACCGATCATAATAATACAAGGAGAGTTTGATCATACCAAAGGTTCATCTAGTCTAATGTTCTGATCATACAGTAGCCAACCAGATGCTTTTGCACAGGTCACAAGCATGGGGTGAAGGCAACAACATCTTGTGGTTTGTGCTTCCCAGCAACTGGCATACTGCCTCTGGTACTCACTTACCTTAGCCCTAGGTAGCACTGGTAACCTCAACAAGAACCAATTAGCCCAGTTTTTACTGATGGCAGCAAACTCATAATAAAAGACACTATAGATAAATAAAAGCAAACAAACACTTCCTGGGGTATTTTATCAGTTCATACCAATATGACTCAAGTATCACCAACTAGTACTGTAGTAATTAATTCAGATTACAGGTTTGTGCTTTTGCTGTTGAGTGACTCCTCTGCATGTGATCCTATCCAAGGAGTGAGCACCACAGAACACAAATTTCTGAGCTAACATGCGCAAGACTCCGATGCATGCAACTCCATTTCTAACCACACAGTTCTGAAATGAAAATAAACACCTTTGCAGTAGCTTAACCAAGCAGCAGGTGTAATTGCAATCTCTAATAAATCCTGTTAGATGGATTCAGGAGGAGCATAGTCTCAAACAAGGAGTAATTTTTGGTAAACACAGACAGGAGAACATAGATTTTTCAGTCTACAAAAATTAAGTTTAAAAAGAAAAGTGTTATTGCTAGCATAGCCTAGAGCAGAATTACATCTGACCTGATCTATAATCATATCAGATTCAGAAGTGAGAAATCAAATTTTAAGCTGAATTAGATTGGTGGTTGACTGATCTGCCATTTTCATCTCACGTAATCTGAAGATGTCTCCACCACAATTTTCGTCCAATAATTAAGTGTAACTAGTTCAGCGATTGCATCCTAAGCTCTTCTTGATACTCATTCTAAAGCAGCTTATACATCGTTGAACATATTACCCTTATGTATAAAGCTTCAGTTTAATCATAAAAGGATTCTTATTAGACTTACTAGGAAGTAGGCATGCCAGCGTTCTCAAGATCAGGTTAACTACAATAAAAGGGGAGATTTTTTAGGAGAAAGGCCAAGATCATTTCCCCATTGATAATTTAAGGGCTGCCTCCATAACATATCACAGGTAGGTCCTCATACAATGCTCCCCACTGTGGACAGATTTCCACAGTGTATTTCAGAACTATGGCAGAGGGCAGATGGTATATTTTCATCCTCTCTCTACTCTGTACTTTTTATTAATAAATAATGTCATGTGGACCATGAGCAAAATCCCCAAGTAAGGTTAATTGTCCCTCAATAACTAAAACACCATCTAGAAAAGACTTGGAAACTCACATTTTAAGGAATCACCCAACCTTGTTTTCAAATATATCAGTTAAAATACTCTAAAACACTATTAAGAGAATATATATATATATATATATATATATATATATTTCTATGTCCGGGGGAAAAAAGGCACTCACAAAGAATACCTAGAGAGGGTATGCTCAGCATTCTCAGGTTCAGTTAGCACAAAGAAGCAAGACAAAATATGTTTCTCAATTTATTTTATTTTTGTTTTCCCCAGTGTTCTCTTGAGGTTTCCCTCTACGTTTTTTGATACTTGGTATTCACTGTCTCACTTGACTGACACAAGCAGCCCACTGTAGAAAGAGATGCTTCCTGTGAACTTTGTCTGGTTTCCATGGAGCAAAGTTTTCCCTTTAATTCTCTTTCTCAGAGCCCACACACACGTGCACTTGTTTGTGGTGTATTTCTGCCAAGGAAGGTTTATAACAGGGTCAGTGAGAGGTAAGGAATCAGCGACACACCATCGTCCCCAGGCAACACTAACAACAACAGTGCTACACAATTTACAATCTGTGTGTTTTAGCGCCAGCTTTCCGACTCTGAATGAAGAGATGCCACTGGTTTCTAGCTTGCCCTTTCAGAGTACGGAACCACCTCTATATTTTTCTTTCTGTGTCATAATTTTAAAAAAGAGCTTCCATGCTCGCATGGAATCCTCCATCAGCAAGCACCTTGCTATTTTAAATGTCAGACCTTTTAGTCAAGATCATGACTTCCCAAGAAATGGGCAGACAATTCAAAATGATCATTTGGGGAGTTAGAACTTTCAGTTAATTCAACTATACCTGACTTTCCAAATGGATGCGAACACCAGTATGCAAGTCAGCAGATGACAGTCATACATTAGTTTACTTGCAATAAATATAGAAAACTTTAACTTTTGTCCTCTCTCTGTCTCACACAAACACACACATATACAACTCCAGCAGTGTTCCATGGGGAGTAACAGAGCAAAAGCCGCAACTGTGAGAAGTGTGATGTCAGCACTAAACAAACATACACTGACTAAAAAGAGTCAAAGAAAAACCCACCGTTTCATGTGCTGTGTTCACACAGTTGACAAACCCTGAGGCAGATACTAAGGGGATGAGAAATTTCCATGGAGGACGATTCTCCACACAGTAGATAATGGAGTGAGGGAAGCTTGGAACTCGCCTTAAAAAACCTCATTCAAATCTACACATCGAGAGAGGCACCGACAGCCAGATTCTGCTTGCCAAGTATGTCTCAGAGAGAGTGAGTCTGAGAAATTAAAAGCGGGGGGGGGGGGGACCAGAGATGTTGCTGGTCCAAGAAGCAAGAGAAGGGCGAGGGACACGTCCCCAGAAACGGTAAAGGGACCTACCCCGGCCACACACGCCCCCCGGGCAAGAAGGGGGCCAGTGGGTGTGCCGGGCATCGGCTGCAGCCGCCAGCTCGAGGCGGCGGACCGGGGCGTGCGTGCCCAGTCCCTCCGCTCCCCACTGCGGACCTATTGCCGGAGGGGCGGTTCGGAAGGCGACGACCACCAAGCCCTCCGAGCGGGAGGCGTGCCGGCTCCTTTTCTCCGACGATCTCTTTCGGACGGGAGCAAGCACTCCCCATTTGGGAGCCGGGAGAAGGACAGGCGCCTTGCCCCCTCCCGCTTCTTTTTTTACCCGAATCCTCTATTATACAACGGACCGTTGTGGTTTTCTTCGGAAAGGTCTTCTTACACAAAGACCAGGCTGGCCAATATGGCAAAGAGGGAAACCTCCCCCGCCCTGCCGATCACCCATCCCCACCATCCCACCCCACCCCCCACTCACACTCCCGGGCACCCGCGCCCCCCCGCCGGTCGCCCCGCACTCACCGATCCTGAGCACTTGCGGGGACGTCGGAGGGATGCCCAGGCAAACGCAGAGCAGGAGGAGGGCGAAGCGTCCCCTCCCGCCGGGGCCGAGGCGGGCGCCGCCGACACCCATCGCGGAGTCCCTGGGGCTGGGCTCGCAGCCGGGGGGGCTCTCCATCTTCCTCAGTCCTCCTCGCCGGGCTTCATGCTTCAGCCTCCCGCCGCCGCTCTTCGCTGCCTTCCTCTTCCTCTTCCTCCTCCTCCTCCTCTTCCAGCTCCTCGCACTCATACATCGGCTGCTCCGGCTCGGGCTGGACCTCTCCGCCGGCTGCTCCTCATTCTTTCTTGGGTTTCTTGCTCGTGGCAAGGAGACGGAGACCGAGAGGTGAGGAAAGCGATGGACGGGCGGATGGACGGGCGGATGGACGGGCAGCTGGGCTTGCTCGTTCTTTCAGGACCCTCTTCCTTATCTTTGGCTTCTTCCCCTTTTCCTGCTTTCCCTTTAGCCCATCACTCCTTCCTGCCTCCGGCTGCGCCAGGCGAAGGGAGCTGGTTTGCCTCGAAATGACCGAGGAGACTCATGAAGGCGGGAAGTTGGCGCCCTTCGGAACGGACGGTGGGGTCTTTGCCTCCCGCAGTCGCCCAGCCTGCCTGTCTGCCGCCGGGCGTCACAGCGGAGAGAAGAGTGACAGACCCACCCAAACGGGGGACGAGCCGAGGGACCGCGAGCCGCCCCTTCTCCCCGAGAGCCGCCCTCTCTCCCGCCAACTCGACGCCTCGCCGCCGCGCCGCTCGCCGCCGGGACGGACTGAAGCCTTCGCGCTCGCCGCCCGAGGAGCCCAGCAAATAAATGCCGTCTCCCGATTGGTCAGAGCTGGGGCTGCTCTCTCGCGGGGAGCGCTCCAAAGGGGGGGGGGTCTGTCAACCCGGAGCGGGTCAATTGGACCAAAGTGGAGGAAAAATCCGTCGGTGACGTAAACCGGCTTCTGAGCGTTCCCCTTCCGCGCACGCGGAGGCACGCGCGCCCTCGCTGGCGTTGCGCTTCTCTTCCCCTCTCGGCCAGCAGTGAGGGATCGCCGCACTTCTCGACCGTTAAGGCGCAAGGTGGCAAAGGTGGTGTCTTTTTTCCGGGGCTGATGCTGCGATTTGTCTGAGCGGACCCTTTCTGAAAGTGTCCATTCAGCTTGGGTAGAAGCAGTCTCGCGCTTTAGCCCACGCAGAGTGCCTTTCCCAAGCCACTCCATTTTCCTTGAGAAGCAGAGCCCTAGGCGAGCTCTCATACACAAAAAATTATCCCAGCAAAGTGTGGAAAAGTTGCTTTTGTTGGACTGTGTCTCCCAGATATGCCCCAGCCAGCAATGGTCATCAAGAATACAAACATTTACTGACTGAGGTATCTGATTGACACCATGACTTAGGGGTATGATGAGGCATGCAGCCGCTTTCTGCTCCGCTATATCAGTGGCACTATCATTCTGGTCCGACAAGCATCCTTCTTTTCCGTGTGCACCTGTTTTTAAAGTGTGGTGAACTCTGATCCGGGGCTGGGAGAGGGAGTGGCTCTTTAGGTGTTGTTGGACTGGCTGCTCTTCTCCAGCGGGTTCCTGCAAGGGTGCTGTCCCTGGAGGTGAATGCCACAAAGATTGTCCTTCATTGTTTTGGCCATCAGCTTGAGCAGAGCTGGGGATGGCTGTTTTTTGGACTTGAACTCCCAAAAGCTTCTACTCATTGTGGGACCCAGAGGATTGCTGGGATGGGGCTGTCCTAGGCAGGGAGGAAAAATTGATCCAATTTGTCCCAAGCGGTGAGGTAATAGTTTGAATCCTGGACTATGACTCCAGAAACTAGGGTCTGAATCCCGACTTGGCCGTGGAAACCCACTAGGTGATCTTGGGCGAGTCGTACCCTCTCAGCCTCACAGGAAAGCAAAGGCAAACACCCTTTCAACAAATCTCACCAAGAAAACCCCATGATAGGTTTGCTTTAGGGCAGATATGACTTGAAGGCACACAACAATACCCTCCCCTAAAAGCAAGAAGTCCCTTTGTCTCAGCAGTTGACCCAGTTGCTCACCAGAGCTCCACCACCCCTGGCCTGAAAGGGCAGAATAGCTGTAGAGTCCTCATTAACCCCAGAAGTGTAGCTGTGGGGGTGGAGGAATTATGTCACTGCCCACCCGAATAACACCTCTGTTCCCACAATGACATTTTCCTTCAGTCTCTAGAGTTCTAGTATGGCAAAGATTGAAATGTGGAAAATCTAGAATTCTTATATTTGTTTTGCTTGCATTCCCTTGGAAATTTTTGCCTGTGTCTTTTCTTTGGATGCCTAAACTACCATATATCTCTAAATGTTCAGCTGACAATTTAAATCATTGAAATGCAAGAAATCTGGGAAGGAAAACTTCATTTGGGGGCAGAATTCCCATGGGGGAAAATATTCTCATTTTGCCTCCTTCCTCTGAGCTAGCTAGCCTTAAATAAGATATTGCAGCTTGTCAGTAGGTCTCTGTGAAGATGTGGGCACGTGAAACAAGGCAGCTAACTGGGGTGGGCCAAAAAAGCCAACATGCATTCCAGTTACCTCCTTCCTCAGAAAGTCGCCTGTCTCCATAGCTTGGGTATATGAAAGTGCGAAATCAAAAAGCTTTTTTAAAAAAGAGCTCGGTATGTTAAGGTGTAGGGAAGAAGAAAGAATGGGGCAGACAAACAAACTTAAGAAACAGATCACAAATGGTTCAAGTTTAATTGTGGTTAATGGGGGGGTCCTTATATTTTTGAGCTAAAAGAAACCCAACAAAGGGAAGTTGGAAGTGAAACTTTGAAAATATCAGATACAAAGAAGGAGATCAATTATCTAATTTGGATAGTTGTATAGAAATGTATGTACTAGCGATCAGGATGAAATTATGATAGAAGCTAAGGTTAGTATTTTTTTTCTTTTTTTTCATAGACTCATTTATAAAGCATATTACAAGAAAGAACTTGCTATTGACAACCATGTGTATTATAAAAATGTATTCTATTTTAGTATATTCAATATTATTTGTAATTACTGTATGATTTATTTCCCTGCATTGCCTCAACAAAAAATAAATAAATAAATAAGTCACCTGTCTGGTACTTTCACATTAATTGCAGCTTCTGCAAGTGTCCAGTGGACCTCAATGTGTCAGGTTCACTCACTGTAGGGGAGAAGAGAGGGTTAAAATTTGTTTTTTATTTTAGAGAGGCCTCTTCCCTACTTTGAACATGAATGAAAGGCACAGATATCATTGCTACTGAGGCTCAAACAAGACTAAAGCACTGGTGAGTCTAGCCAGGCAATATCTATTTTCTGCAATCAACACTGGCCCTGCTATCAGACAGAATGAGGCAAGCATCTAAGGCTGCTAATTCTGGGAGTCAAAAAAGAGCAGAAATTTCTAGTTATTTCATGTAGTGCCAAAGTTGCTTTACCATTTTTATGCTTAAAGAGAAACACTTCTGGGATTTTCTGCCTCAGATGCCAGAATAATTTGGCTGACATGGAGCCTTATGCACCTTGGCTTGGAACAGCATGGGGGAAGTACTATTTGCTGTTCTTCCTCAGGCAGCAAAATGTCTGGAACTGACCCTGACAGCAGTGTCCCATTTAAAATACAATTTACAGGGACTTGAGAAGAAATTTACTTGTAAACTCCATGAAATTATGAATCAATGAAAGAAGCGCTCATGTGGGGCAGCCAAGCTCTCGTATTCTCCTGTGACAAAATATGGCTGAATGATGATTAACATTTTTTTATATTTCCACTGCTCTCCTGACTTGATTCATAATATGGATGCATGGACAAGTATCAATTTAAAAGTCAGTCACCATACCATCCACTTCATTGACATAAGGCAATGTTTCTCAAGCGGAAAATTACAAAATTGAAATGGAAAATGCATTTGCTGTACAAGTAACTTATTTTGCTCTTAAAAGTCATGTAAATGCTTGCGCATGGCAAGCAAAGTACAAGGAAATGAATAAACATAACAGTACACTGGAAATGTATTACTGAGTGTGAGCTACAGAATGCATGTATGATATAATGTTTCTTAACAAATACTATAGCTATTCAATTGCTAGAAAAAGGCTTACATTGGGGAATACATTTGTTATTACGATATGTTAAATATGTAGTTAAATATGATGTGAAGATGTTCCAAACCTTAAAGCATCTTTGAGTATGGTAAGTCTGGCTTTTTAAAAAAAAAGAAAAAAAGTGCTGCCTTCATTTATGCTGAATTGTGCTTTAAGGTGAAAGAAGAGGGTGTTAAGTGCTTTATCAGAGCCAGCTGACGCATTGATCAAAAGATCTGTGCAGACATTTGTTCTGTAGAGCAGGTGAATTTGAATTTGGAAAGAGGGATTCATTAAGAGTGTGACAAGATGCTATCAGTAAGGCCCCCAAGTTTCCTTTCCAACTGCCTTCCTTTTCTCTTCCCTCAGAACAGAGCTTGGAAAAATTACTTTCTTGGACAATGGATCAAAGAATTCACCAGCCAGCATGTCCCATATCAGATGGTTTTTGGAGTGTTTTGTCCTCAGAGGGACAAGTTGTAATGGAAAGAGGAAATGTGGCTTTGGGTATGAAGAATTGTTGAGTTCCCACAATCTAGCTCCTTCAGTTTTGGTGGGTTTTGCAAGTTGTCTTTATTGTCTACATCCACTCGTTCCATTATTTTCGAGAGCTGTTTGTAGTGGTTTCATGGATGTAGTGGACTAGGGCTATTTCCACATTAGACTGTTATAGTGAGGAAATGACTTTAAAATGACTTTTAATAATAGATGGCGGTACAAAATACATTCTCTTACCCGTGCCGTTGTTATCTCAACATTGCTGAGGAGAACAATTAAAACCAAATGGTAAATAATAATGTTCAAGTTTTTCCCTTTTTTTAAAAAAAAAAAGAGAATCTGCCAAAGGAACTACAATTAGAAAATAATGGTAATAAATATATTACTCTAAATTGTATTAAAAATACAATAGAAGCCATTAAAAATATAAAAAGGAACAAGGTTGTACATTCAAATATAATATATCATTTAAAGACTAAACAAAAACTACATGGATACCTGAACAATTCTTATCCATCAGTGGCAGCTTGTATAGTAGTCTGTAAGACCAAGGCCATTTCCACACTATACTGTTAAAGTGCTATTATTCTACTTTTAACATCCTGTGGAATTCTGGGGTTTGTAGTTTACTGAGGCCAAAGAGCTCTCTGGCTGAGAACTCTAAATGACCCTCCCTAAACTGCAAGCCCCAGGATTCCATAGGATGTTGAAAGTGGAATAATAGCACTATAAGAGTAGTGCAGAAATGTCCATGGTTATGACAATGCCATTTTAGCTGCATTTCCTGATGCAGAAGCTTAGCCACTGTTTCCAGAGAACAATGTGTGCTTTTTGTACAAGTTTGCTGTTTTCTATCCCAAAGTCCACTGATGTTGCACAACAAAAATCTTGCATAGAAAATACAAATTTTTCACAGTTCAGAAATCTTGCACAATTGAACCCATAACTATTTTTGTGTAAGACTGCTAGTTTTTAACCAATATATTTTTGCATAAGACGTTTGTGTGAGTGTGTGTAGAAAACAGCAATAGGTCAAAAAGAAGCATGGCTGGATGGAAGATGTTTTTGCACAAAGCCCCACAATTCTCACACAAAAAGCAACATGGATTTCTGTGCACAATAACATTCAAAACTGGTGGGTTAAAATAAAATAATATTTATAGAATGGTGGTAGCGTTATCAGATAATGGATCCAAGGTACAAGGCAATCACTTATATGTTCACTCAATTGTGGTGTGTTGAGGCATTGCAACAATGTAATTCTGTGTTATGCAAGCAGTTGTACAATTGCATAACAGGATGCTCCATGCCCCCTTATAGAAGCCATTCCCCATCCACCACAGCACAATAGGTGTCTTAAAGACTAGTTTGATATGTGGACACAGCTCTGCCCAACATAACCCAGAATGGCTACTGTTAACAGCCACTGAAATGACCCATAATGGAACATCACCTAGAATGTTATCACTGTGCAAGAATCTCAGCCACTGTGTTCAATGAGAAGTAAATTTCATGAGACTGAATTCCAAACAAACATATTTATGATTGTGCTACACTTTGTTCAGGGCACTGCTAATGCTGGTTCAATTTTGTCTGCAGTTTCTGTTATTCTTAAGATCTGACCATACAGCCAGAATGGCACATATTGTTTGACAGATCATGTTTTGCTGAGTAGGCATAACATTTCAGCAAACATTAATCATGACTGAAGGCTGGCCCATATATTGCATTCAACTCGATGGTATCACCAATCGCTATATGGCTTAATGCAATTCACTGTATAAATAGAAATAATCATATAGCATCTCTTTGCCCCCTTTGGAGTAGCTGATATTTTAGAATGAAAGCAGAGAGGGAAATATTATTTTTGAGCTTCAATTCATATCAATCCAGCCAGGATTGAAAAATATAATGCAGCTGATGACAATGGTCCCAAGGACATATATAGTATCCAGACTAATTCTTAATCCCATCGAAATTAATGGAACTTCACACCAGTTGTAAGCCCTAATTAATTGCTGACAATGCAATATGAAACAAGACCATGTTCAGCTGGGTAAGGCTTTCTCATGGCAACTTAATTAATTATTTTTTCCTAATCAAACATTTCAATACAGTTGTACTTTTTCAGATTTATCAGAAGACCTTTAAAGTTTTGCAGCTGGAAAGTTAAGTGTATATAGCAATTATCTACTCACTTCTTGACATATTTCACCCCATTGTCTTATGTCACATAGTACTATTGACAGAGGTTAAATCTAAATATATCTAAATAAATCTAAATATATCTAAATCTAAATATATTCTGCCATATCCGCACTAGACTGTTATAATACTATTATTCCACTTTTAACATCCTATAGAATCCTGGGGTTTGCAGTTTAGGCCCCTCCCTAAAGTGCAAACCCCAGGATTCCATAGGATGTTGAAAGTGGAATAATAGCACTATAACAATCCAGCGTGGAAATGGCCTTAGTTATTCAGCTGTGTTCCATTATACACAATTTTAAACACAAGAAATGCACCAAGATGTTCAGAGTTTGGAAATTTTACTAGATTCTGCCAGCCAGTGTGACCCCCAAAATGAATATGTTCCAAGCTGTGAATATGTGGCAGTGGGTGGTGATTTTTGTCAGGATTCCATTGACGCCATTCCATTCTTTCTCTACATAGCTTTCCTTTCCCCATCCCTTTTCAATTAGCATCCTCTGTCTTCCTATAGTTGTCTGGGATTTTCATTACCTCAAGATGGAAGGATGGATGGATGGATGGATGGATGGATGGATGGATGGATGGATGGATGGATGGATAGATAGATAGATAGATAGATAGATAGATAGATAGATAGATAGATAGATAGATTCAGTTTTATTTTGTGGTGTTATACAGGTGATAGGGAACACATCTTAGTCCCAGCTACATTTACACCTTTAATTTTTCCACTGATTTCTAAAGGCAGATCTCACTTCTGCCCAAAGAAGACTTAAAAATAGCTTCTCAGCGTGAAGGAAGAAATGACATAACCAATGAATGAACCAGTAGTTCATTCCTTTTCACACTTTTGTGTCCCTTTCCAGACATTCTGTTTCATTACCCTTTTCAATTCCCTTGAAGTTTTTTCCCCCCATTCTGTTGGCTGCTGTATGTCATTCAAATTGTACAGAGCCATCTTAGGATTCATCTAAAGAATAAGGAGGCATTTGTACGGTACGGAGTTATTCTGAGTCTGCTGACACCTCTCTATTGTTTGTGAGTGGTATGGTGTGGACTGCAGGTCTGTGAGCATGGGAAGACTTGTACTGGAAGCAGAGAGAATTACTCCATTGACAACACATGCCTAAGTATGTCTCCATTAGAAACTGAATTAGTATTCAGTGACAGCCGTAAGTTGTAGTACCCTTAGGGGGGCTACATTTATTTGAAGTACCACCTAGATTTCAGTTCACACTCTCCAAAGCATATTCCCTGTTGCCTTTCTTTGGCCAGCATCCTGAGGTACATTAAATGAAATGAACAGAGTCAAAGGAAATCCCATCCGTATTCTGGCAAATGCTCTCTTTCTGTGTCAAACAGATTTCATTGCCCAGAGCCTTTTGCATGTGAGATGGTGTTCAGAGCAGGCTGTCTGCCACATTTGCTTACTCATTCATTGCGCTGCCAATATTTAATTTCAGTGCATTAGGAAAATGCTTTGGAATACCTTGAGAAATGATCTGAGAGCCAAAGGTACCCCAAGCCGAAACCACAATGTTTGCAAGCTGCTTACAACGTGGATTTGACCAATCACATTGTGACAGGAGTGGTTCCCAAATGCGTGCAGCATTGGGCTGGAGACTCTTTATGTGATTAGTCTAGACAAAGCCATTTCTCCACTAATGACTGCAAACATGCAGGCTCCTTTGTGAGCAACACTAGACAAAATCCTTTTCACAGGGCTGCAGCCTTTAATCAGTATTTTAATCAGCTAAACTGAACCATTAATTCATGTTTTAATTGGCAAGGACAAGTTTTAATCAAGTGGAGTTAGGGGCCCACTTTTTTTAAGCCACTTTCATTCCGGTATGTTAAAATAATAATAAATTAAAAAAACAGAAAACATTTGCTCTCTCCATCTAAAACTATGCATGGAGTTAGGCGCTCAGAAGGTGCACTATTTGAGGCCCCTTTCACACTACCCAATTATACCACTATGATTCCAGATTTAACTGCCATGGCAATAGCCTATTATATTCTTGGTATTTGCAGTTCTTAGAATTCTCAGCTGGAGAGCTCTAATACCTTATCAATACCACACCACATTCCATCAGGTGCTGCCATGGCAGATAAAGTGAAATCACACCGCTATAACTGTGTAGTGTGGAAGGGCCCTGAAACCCAATAAAGTACACAATTATTTTCTTCCTTTAATCTTATGTTTAATAGCACCCCTACGCTGCATGGCACCTCCTTTTCACATCTACATAGGCTTTCATAAGTAGTTTGTAATTCTGCAATGAGATTCAAGGGAAAAAAACAGTCATGAAAATCTTGGATTATGCCTGAGCCATTGGTACATCTAACAGAGGTCTCTGAATTCTGCACATGTGGCTTTTTTTAAAGCACACAAATATTTAAATAGAACAGATTAATCCATAATCCAAAAAGTAGATGTTTGATTAATAAAAAACAATTTTAATCAATTACCAGCACTACTTTTTATTGTACTGGTTCTATGTTCATACACACGATTTTTATGCCAGTTTAAAAATTAGGGCTTACGTATAATGCAGCCACCAATAATTGTCATTATTTAAACTATGTTAATACTGTCAATTTAAGTTATGCCAAAAGTGCTAATACAAATCTGCTTTTTATGTGAGGGAGTTTGGCTTTTATTGCAAGCATACGACTCAGGATAGTCAAGTGAAAACTATTTTTGTGGCCAGCCTTATATCTGTTATTACAAGCTCTCTCTCCCTCTAGCTTCAGTGTGGAGCTAGAGCTGAAAATGGTCTCTCTCTCTCTCTCTCTCTCTCATTCACACACGCACATATAGGTGTACATTCAGAATTCAAACTGTGAAACTTGAGAATAGTTGTCCCCATGAGACCACTATCTAGTCAGGCGAAAATGTCATAAACGTGAGTGGTGCCATGATGAGGTTTCTTCTCAATTTTTGGTGTGAAAAACAGGCAATTCCACAGCTGCAATAAGAACATGGGGGCTGCTGATTGTAAGCACTTCATTTCTGGTTTATAGCCACGATGGGCTTCTACTGGTGGTCAAGAGGCTAGGGTTTAAATCTTTGTTTATTTTCATTCTTCAAACTTTTCTTTCTGTGCAATTTTTTACTGGTCTTGATACTTTGTGTACATAAAATATTGTTAGTTTCTCACAACAACTTGTCTCCTGCATAAAAACCAACAATGCATGCAAAGCATTTCATACAAGATACGTAACATATTCTCTTTTTTAGACAGGAAAAACAAATTTTCTCATCTCTCTCTCTCTCTCTCTCAAATGAATTTTCCTGAAAAAATGCTCTGAAGTAAGGGGACTCTTGTGGCTGTTCTATTTTTCTCACTAGAGATCTGCAATATCAAGCCCTCTTTTTTTTCATAGACGATAGGAAGAGTGACTAGCGTTTACATCCTTCCATTTGCATCACTGCAGGCCGCACCCCACAAACATACACTGCTGTGCTGCCAAAATGTAGTAGTAAGGTAGAAGTACAAAACAAAAAACAAGACTTTAAAAAGTAGCACTTTCATTTTAAAATGAGGTGCATAGCAAGGGTGTGACTGGCTCGGATGCAAACGTGTGCTTCCTTATTTTAACAGCGCTGTGACAAATGTAAAGAAACTGCCAAGCTCTTTTTTTTTTAAAACCTGCCAGAGCCACCAGTGCAGCCCATTTGGCAAAAGTGGCTGGAGACACTACAAAAATAACTACTTATTGCCACATAGACCATGCCCCGTCCTCAGTAAAAGATTCTGACATATGGATTTTACTGCTGCTCCTCCCACTGTAATCTCAGTCTAATTGTCATGGCTATACCTTGTGGAATCTGGGAATTTGCAGTTTAGGGAAAGGTAATTACAATTCGTAACCAGAGAGTTCTTCTAGTACCTCACCAAACTGCAAACCCAGAATTCTATGGGATAAACCCCTAGCGGTTGAAGTGGAATTGTAGGGCTCTAGTTTTGTACAGTCCTCCCTCCACATTTGTGGGTTTGACCTTCATGAATTTGATTATTCATGAGGCTCCTGCTTGCTTCACCCCCATTCTCCCCCTCCCATTCTCCTGCATATTGACTTGCCAGGCTTGCCTTCCCTCCACATGCCCAGGCAAAAGGCAGCCCTGTGCACAGAGAAGCCATGCACATACCTTCTCTGGATGGATGGCTGCCACCTCCCAATTGCTTGCCCTTTGCCCGGGTGCATGGAAGGAAGCCAGGGCACCCAGGCAGAAGGCAAGCGAATGGTGTAGGGGAAGCCCTGGGAGGGAATGGGAGGAGCGCTCACTCAAGTGGGGGAGCTATTCATGTTTTTTTAAACTTTCATGAGGGTTTTGTGCCCTAAACCCTCATGAAGGTCAAAGGGCCATTGTAGCGTTCAAGGGCCCCAAATTGAATGAAATTTAGTTTGGCATTGGCAGAGTTCTTGCTGAGTTTGAAGCAGCTGAAGAAGAAGAAGCAACAGTAAAATTCATATTGGATTTGCCAATTCTGCAGCAAGAGATCTACCATTTGCCTCAAATTCCAGTGTTCAGTCACTAGGGACAAAATACCATACTAAAGTAACATCTATCGATGGGTTTTTTTTCTAAAAAAGGATATATAAACAAATAGTTTTTCTAAGGCCATTTCAGCACAAGATGCCAGAAGCGGGTCACCGCAGTTTGTCCCATCCCGAAAGGGAAAGTTTTACACCGCACTTCACTGTGCTTCACTGATCAGTGTTATCTGCACACACAACTGATCTCAAGCAGAGGAACATGGTTGGTCCATCTGCAATACCTAGTCCCTGGCCAATCCCCTGGCCCTCCATGAGTCCATCCCACCAGCCCTGACTGGGCATTCTCTCTCTCTCTCTCTCTCTCTCTCTCTCTCTCTCTCTCTCTCTTTTTTAATGGATGATGACATTCACAGTCACAAATTTTTCTGGGAAACAAAATAAGAATACCTCAGCCAACCTGCCTTGGAGATTTCAACAGTTCAACATTTTCCATTTACTGCATGGAGAGAAAATGGCAGCGGCCTGTCCTCTGATGAATGGGGAGAAATGGAGATGGAAGTGAGGAAGGGACGCGCTGGGCACACTCATAGCCTGCCCACTGCTGCACAGTGATTCGATATAACATTTCTGCATTAAGGGGAAGGACAGAGCAGAACTGCTGTAGGAGATTTAAATCAGATTTTTTCTGGTTGTCAAATAGTACGATTTCTCGATGCATGGTGGTGCACTACCAGCTGATTCTGGACGCTGTTATGCAAAATCACGGATAAAAATGCAACGCTAATACACTGCTATGTGCAAAAGCACGTCTCAAGATCCAATGCTGTTACGCAGTAACAACCCTGTGTGGAAATGGCCCAGGTCGTTTTGTAGCAGCCTCTATATTTTAGTGCTTAAAATTTGGCATAGCGCAGGAAATATTACATCACCACAACATCACCAAATGTAAATTTCCTCTATGGAGCTATTAAAGTGATGTAGCAAAGAAATGATGGTGAAAATATTTAGAACTGGAGCTCAAACAACTTGTTATATTGCTGCAGGACTCTCTGCATTGTGGACACTTGTGTTCAGTACACAACGTCCCCAAATCTTTCATTTCCACTTCACATTTAGCAACTTCATGTTCCTTATAGATTTCCTCAAAGGTAGACAACCTGTCTTAATTTGTTGCCATAATAACAATGATAACATCAAACATTTCTGATGGTTGATTCTGGTCCATGAAAGCTTAAGCCATAATGAATGTGTCAGTTTTTAATGTAACAGAGTACACTTGTTTTTACTGATTTCTTTGTTGAACCTTCATTTGTGTTTATTATTGGGTTATCTCCTCACTTCCCCTCTCATTCCAGTCTGTTAGCATCCTGCACATCCATTATTGTCGTATTTCATTGAGAATCTGTGGTAAACCTTTCCTCTTTCCTCTGATGTGTTCTATACATCCACACACATATATGGATCTCTGGCCCCAGCTTCAGGTTATTGTCAACTCAGAATGGATAGGTTTTTAATTACTAGTGGACACAAGAGCTTTTTAACACATTAACAGCCAAAGTGAATGTAGTGATCTGGAGAGTTTGATCTCTTATGAGCCTACTCCATTTTATATCCTCCAACTGTCCAGTTTGGCAGGGACAGTCCCAAAGAACCATCTGTCCTCTCACTTTTTCAACTGCTTTTAAAATGACCCAGTTTTCCTCTCCTCTTCCCACTTTCGCCTTTCAGCTCCCTTAGCTTCAATTGCAGCAAAGTTTGCACTCAACTGACTTAGCAGGCAGGGGAGGGATGAATGGAATGTTGCCCTTCCCTGAGGTCTCAGGAAAAAGCAAGCTGAACCCTGTAGGCTTCGGCAAAAGCAGGCTGTCTTAATTTGTGTGCTCTTCATCACTGATAACTTTTGCCATCTTGATCACAGTCTGAGGCCACTTGGATGCATGTGTCCTCATTTTCACCTGTGACACATTGGAGGGTATGCAATTTAGAGTTCAAAGATACACTGAAATAAGCTACTGAAAGTACAAGATATAGTTTTATTGGTGACAGATGAAAGAAAAGATGCAGAAGCAGAAAATATATAAAAAGAATGGGTTCTCATGTCCCTTCAGCCAAAACTGACACAGGCTCAAGTGCAGATGGTTCCTAGGTGTACACTGCTAGAGGTTAGTTCACTCTCTTAGCTCCAGATGGGCTTTTGGACTGGGGCAAAGGAAATCTCTCCTAAATAGGAGTTATATGCAGTGCCAGGATCAGCTTTCTAGATGGTTGAAGATCATACAAGTTTGGTAGAGATATAGTTCCCTTCTCTTCCTCCTCCCCAAGACTGAGAAAAGAGGAAGATCCAAAATCTCAGAGAGAGAGGTTCCTTACTGGAACTAGGACTAGTTCAGTCACTCTTGCTGGATCTCTCTTTTACCTTTAGGCTTAAGACCTCTTAAGATCTGCCTAGCTCAAAAAGAGCACAATTAAACTATTAAGCAAAGGTTTTAAAGTAAACTAGCACAAATATACCTGCAGCTATATTATATTTTTTTAAAAAAAAGTATATGTATGGATTAGAAGCCCACCTACTGAAATCTTCTCCCCAGTCTTTCACAAACATAACCTACTACAGTAAACCCACTTTTTCTAGTGCTCTACTGCCCCTTTTTGCACTTACCTCATTATATTGCTTAGTCAGCGCCCTTCTAGTTTAATTTTCACTACTGTTTTACAAGAGTCAAACTACCAGTCAGGAAACTTCCTCATCAAAAAAAAATTTACTCTTCTATAGCAGGATTAGAAACCCTTCTCAGTCCAAGAGCCCCAATTCCAGTATGGTAAAGGCCTTGAAGATTTCCTCTCAGAGAATGAGTTTTCAGCCATGGTTGAATAAGATAAGAAATGGAGGGTTCCTTTCACGTAGCCTATTTCATTTCTTCAAAACTGAAAGCTTCATGAATAACATGGGCCCTTTCTGCAACTCACCTTTTTGTGGAGCTGGGGTGTGGGAATCACGCGAGCAGCCTCTTGCGAGAGGCTCTCGCATCCCCATTGCTTCAGCTCCGCAGATGCCACCTGCTCGCATGATTGGCCCTCCTCTTCCTTCCACAGTGCAGCCTGGGATTTTCCCAGGCTGAGCCAGGGCAGGAAGTGCAAGTGCCGCAGCTGCAGAGCTCCAGATGCACGGTAAGTACGCGTGGGGCCCCAGAGTGATGCATGATCACGCACCATTTTTGGCTCAAAGCCGAAAATGAAATAGTGCGCCATCGGCACCTGCCAGCCCCGGAGTGTTGCGGGATTGTGAGTGCATCATGTGGACCGCTCCTTGCAGTCGCATAATGCTCCAGGGGCCCTTTCACATGGCAAATGCCATGTGGAAAGGGCCATGGTGTCATCACTGATAAGACCAAGCCATTGGCAGGTTCTGTAAAAATCATACAAAGTCACACAATCAGAGGCAGAGTTTGACAGGAAGAGCAAATGGGTGGTGAACAGCAGAGAAGCCTAGGAAAATTACTTTTTTTTCCCCACTGTAATTCTCAGAGTACTTCAGAAAGCATAACTACCAGCTATTTTGTCTGGGAGATAAACAGTCCCCACAAAAGTAACTTTCCAAGCTCTGCCCAGAGGCCAGTAGCAAAGCTGAGTATAAGGATGAACCAAGATCAGCAACTGTCAAATTGTTTTCAGATCACCTGAGTGAAGTAAGGCCAGGCTAAAGTCTGTAATCAAAGAATCAATGAGATGGAAGGGGAAAGAGTCAAAAGGAAGATGGGTGTAAATAGGCCAAACAGTGGGAGCCGGATGATGGTACAGAACAGAGATAAAGCAAATCACCCACACGGTTGGAAACCTCAGCCATCTAGGAAGCATGTATATAGGGTATGACAAGTCAGCAGTGGCCAAACGCCTGCTTCAGAGCTAAGACAATGCATACTGTTCTCTCTCCCCACCCTGTACTGTTCAGTTGTAGAATATGCATCCAACAGTGAAAACTGGAGAGAGCTCCTGTACCTTTCATAGTTGTATAGAGGAGCGGATTTCAGCAAATGTTGCTTGTTACTTGGTTGCATGGCAAATAACAGCTGCTAAAATTCCCCATTCTGCACAAACATTAAAGGTAGAGAAGTTCCCGCCAGTCTTCAGTCTGACAAACCTAATTCAGTATGGTAAAGGTGAAGCCACTGGATCCATCATCCCAATCATGTTATGAACTAGTGTGTTGTAGTGGTTTCCATATTAAACTGGGTTCATAGAGACTTGGGCCATTTCCCCACTAGACTGTTATAGCACTATAACAGTTTAGGCCCCTCCCTAAACTGCAAACCCCAGGATTCCATAGGATGTTGAAAGTGGAATAAAAGCATTATAACAGTGTCGTGTGGAAATGACCCTGGCATCCAATCCCAGCACAGCCATGAAACTGCCACTACCCTTCAGACTAACCTACTCTGCAGACTTGTTGTGAGAACAAAAATTGAAGGAAGAGCGCTTTCACGCTCTCTCTCTCGCTCTCTCTCTCTCGCACACACACACACTGCTCTGACTTCCTTAGAGGAAGAATAGAAGAAATCTACAATGTGAAAAATTCTATTTAAATAAATATTTAAGGCATATGTCTTGCTTTTAAAAAACATCCAATCTTTTCTTCTTTCAGTCTTCAATTTTTTTACCTCTTTCTTTCAAATGAAGAAAATGGAGATAATATGGAAAATCTCATATAAAAGAACAAGTAATATACGGATTGATAATGGTCCATGCAGACTCTTTAGCTCAGCTTTGGTTTATTTCATCCTTCACATTGGCCTAATTCACATTCTGTCCACCCGAATGTGTTGCTGCATGAATGCATTCGCTGCAGCTAAGCGATGACAATCTTGTTATTTGATCCAATAGCACCACTTTATTGTGTTTTTTTTTTCTGAAAGAAATAAGACAGGATAATACATCTCAGTCAGAATCCCTCACTTTTCTGTATTGTGAATATATCTGGGAATTCGTGCCAACATCAGCTGAAAATGGGATGCTTAAAAATACTGTGATGGTTGGATGGAACAAGATTCCAACCATTTTCTGCCCTTGTGCTTATTGTTAGCTACATGGATCAAATCTGAGGTCAGGAAAGGTCGGCCATATCTCTTCTAGTACTGTTGTCAAGTGAACTGCCATTCCCCCGCCATAGATCACTTTGGACTTCTTGTGATTCTTAATTATCCTGAAGTGCAGATAATTGAAACAATCCATTTGATATAGGTCAACCTCCACTGTGACAGTGATACATAATGCAGTGTTTTTAGCAATAATAAAATGCCTTTGCAAAGTGAGAAATCAATCAACACGGTTATTTTTAATCTGTTGGACTGCTAGAGACTTTCCTCGTAATACAGTATAACACTTATTCCTCAGCCTCCCACATCATTTAGGCAATGTTTTTCTCCATTTATGTAATATAATACAGATCTGGCATTTTGACACAGGGAGAAAAGGAAATGTGAGTACTGATAAGTGTTTCAAATCATAGCAGAACAGAAGGAGGGGTGAATTTTTACTCCCCTTAGCTGGATGTCTGAAATCAATTTTCCCAAAGATTTGATAATATTATTCAGCATCCTTCACCTGATTAAACCAACGAAGCTCATTCTGATTTGATGATAATGTCTTGTTTATTCACCCCTTATTCAGGTGACAGGTCACTAGAGCTTGGGAAAAAATGATATTGTTGACTACAGCCCCCAGAATTGCCAACCAAGATGGCCACTGGTCATGCTGGCAGGGGAATTCTGGGAGTTGTGCAAAAAGTGGAATTTCCAAACTTTGAATTTCACTAAACAGTGAGGGAGGAGACATATTTATTGTTCACATGAATTCTCTAAACCTGTATAAAGCTGAACATGTCCAGTTCTTTCAGAATTGAAATTCTCCATACCTCTTACCATTCTTGTTGCCCTTCTCTAAATTCATTCCAGCTTGTCTATATCCTTCTTAAAATAAGGAACCCAAAACTGAACACAGTACTGGGTATGTTTTTAATCTCTTTTAATGTATTTTATGTTGTTTGCCACCTCGATCCTTGTGGAGAGGCGGGAAAGAAATATTATTATTATTATTATTATTATTATTATTATTATTTACTCCAGATGAGACCTGACCATCTATAGGGGGGCTATTACTTCTTTCAACTTGGAAACTATGGTTCTATTAATAAAGGCTGAACATTTGCCTTCTTTGCTGCTGCATCACAGAGCTGGCTCATGTTGAACTTATCATCTACAATAATCTCATGGTATTTTTTCACAGGTAGTACTGCTGAGCCAAGTATCTCCCATCCAATATCTGTGTATTTGGTTTTTCTTGCCTAAATGTCGAATTTTACATTTGCCTCTGCTGAATTTCATTTTATTAACTTCTGGCCAGTTTTCTAGTTTATCCAGGTCATTTTAAATTCTGTTCCTTTCTTCCAATGTATTAGTTCCCTGTCCCAGTTTTGTGTTATCTACAAATCTGATAAGGATTCCCTCCACCCCATTATCTAAATAATTGATAAAAATATTGAAGAGTGCCAGCCCTTGACAGTGTTTCTGTCTATTCTATATTTAGTCTGTTTAGTCATCAAAATATCAAAGGCTTTGCTAAAACTCAGATAAATGACATCCACAGCATTCCCACCAACTACTAAACTGGTTACCTAATCAAAAAAAGATATAAGTTTAGTTTAGCAGAATTTGTTCTAGACAAACACATGCTGGCTACTACTAATCACTGCACTGTCATCAGGATACTTGCAAACAGACTCCGTTATAACCCATTTTAATATTTTGCCTAGTATTACATGCTGGTTTATCCCCCCCCCCTTTCACTTCCTCCTTTACTTCACTGTGCCTCCACATTGACTTTTTCAGATGTTTCCTGTTTTTCTTCTTCCATGAAATTATTTGTGATTGTGCTTTTAGCAGTTCCTTCTTCATGAAATCTCTTTTTCCTTTTGCATTTCTAGTCATGGGATTCTGTGCAGTATTTCCCTGAGCTTGATAAAATCAGCCTTCCTGAAATCCAAGGTTCACGTCTGACCATACTCTTCTTTGGTCTGTACCACAATCATGAATTCTAGCGTTACATAGTCGCTCCCCACTAAAGTACCAGCTCCTTTGATACCAGTGGCCAACTCTCCCTATTGGTTAGGATCAAGTTCAGGACTGCTGATCTCCTTCCTTGACCTTTTGAAAGAGAAAATTATCTGCAAGGCACCTCAGGAATTTGTTGGAGAATTTAGGCTCAGCAATGTTAGCCTCCCAGCAGATATCAGGATAATTGAAGTCCTCCAAGCAAGTAACTACCAGGTCTTGCTTCTTGGATATTTTTTAGATTTATTCCAGAAAAGCAGCAGCTCCTACCACAATGCTGTTTTGATTTCTTTCTCCATTTATTTTCCCCTAAATCCTCTCCACTGGTCCAGTTTTTATCACTTACATGGATTTCTATGCAGGCGAATGAATTCTGCGGAAATTCATCCTGTCCAACAATAAGCTCTCTGTTTTGTATCCAGGGGGCAACAAAAACAGCCTGATGACTTCTACAGAGGTGGATGAAACTTTTCCACCCAATGGTCTGATGAGGAACATTTCTAGGCGCTGTATATCAGCAATGGCTATATATCTGTAAGGACAGGGACTATGGTCAGACCCAAGGTGAGCACTTATGGTATGTCAGAGGCCACTCTAGCCTCTAAAATACCACAAAGATTTCCAGGTTTTCAGCAGCAGCACAGTAATATCCTGGCACTTCCAGCTGTGACTTGATTAAGAGCAAACTCAATCCACCAAAGAGTTAAAGTGGAACATGTTGGTTTTAGCTGGTATGTTATTGCTGAAGTCACTGAGACTGTAGATTAAGGCAAAATATTTGAACATGGCTTTTTGTGGATCTCAAGGTCAATGAAGTTCCTATATCAACTGAGCCTATAGCTTCATTTCTTTGAAAACAAGATGAAATAGTTCTAAAGGCCTTTGTTAGCCCACTCATAATAAATAGTAGAGGATAATAGCTGAGACTCCAGTCCTGACATTAATGAGTCTCTCACTCTTTGGGAACAATTTACAGACCACTTATTCACTGAAGCTACACTTCCGCAACACAATGTCTCCAAATCTGGTAAATGAAGTTATCCTGGATAAAGGGTATACATTTCTCCAATTTATCTAAGTATAGTTCACATTTACCATTTGGCCATATCCAGCCTTTGTAAGCAATGATTTATATTCTATTCCAGAACGCAATAGATAAATTCTGAAACTATGTGTGTTCTATATACTATTAGACTCATGAATTTTTGTGAACAGAGTCTGTATAACAACTGTGACCAATAGTGGATAGTGAAGTTCTGATGTGACATTCACTTGATGATAACCAATCAGTCACCCTATCTCATCCTAACCTACCTCACAGGGTCTTGGAAGGATAAACTAAGATAACTCCTTAGATCAAAAGAGGGCAAAATGTGGTCCCTGTACTACAAGTGGCCCCTAAATCCATTCTGTGGCCCTATTACCCCCCAAGTCCAAATCTGCCCCCACATGTCTTGTTGGGCTGGAAACACTTCATCTATGCCCTCCTCCCCAACATGCCAAATTAGATCTCTTTTCAAAACAGAAAGTGATCTTGAAGTAGCTTCCACTCACTTGTTGTTTGAAAAGGTCTCCCTTGAGCCTAAATGTCATGGAGGCAGTAAAAACATTGCAAAAATGCCCTTATGTCCACTAGAGAGCATTTGGGGGCAAAAAAAAGATTTTTTTTTTTTTTTGCAAGGGGTGGTAAGAGGAGGGCAGCACTCTGAGGCTTCCCGTGGAGCTAGTAGTGCCCCCTAGCCTTCCACAGTTGCCCATCCCTGCCTTAAATGCTTTGAGAAAGAGAAGCACCCACAGTAATGTTCTGCAGATCTGTACTTGTTCTTTAAGTACACTTGTTTTGACTGTGGGTTTATATACATCACTGAATCGCAGGGAAAATTGTTGTAGTTTATTTATTTGTATCTAGTCAGTATGACATTACATTTTCTTCACCAGTATCTTATGATATTGCCTCCTTTGGCAGAATGCCAGGCCTTTGGCAAGGAGCTCTAGGGAAATATCAGTATGAAAAGCGATCTGTACAAAGACACTGGTGGTAAACAATCAGACTGGTATGAGATAAAATATGTTAGCCTATAAAAAGGGCATTGAAAGCTTTTATTATTAATAATATTGGTGTACACACAGTGTATGCCAATTTTTATTTTTATTTACTTTCAGAAAAAGCTATTTCCTGCCCTTACAGTGGGTTAAGCTATGAGGTCTTAATTTCCCCATGGTAAATCAATTGTTTTTAGAGTCAACTAAAGTTTTTAACTGGACCACTTTTAAGTTAATGACCTTTGCCCTCCTTGTCACACACCACCGATTCATAACAGCCTTCAGTTCTGCTTGGAACCTTAGATATGACCCACCAAGACAGTCTGTTGACAAGGATGCATTAAGATAACATGTGCCCTGGATGTGTATTTGTTTCTCATGATTTGTTCAGGCTTCACTCACTAACAACATTTTCTTATTTATCCCTCTGGCTAATATTATTCTTGACATGGTCTTCTGAGTAGTCAAACCTTGTTTGCAGCATGACTTTGTAACCCAGGAATGTTGAAGTATGCCCTGAGTTTTATGTCAAGTTCATTATACTCAAAAGGCAGTATTAGAGAATTCATTGTATTGGCACAGTAGTTTGAGGCTGTTGCTCCTTCAAGAGGGTGAGGTCTGTGGCTTATTTTTAAAGGACTGTATATAGGCACTGTTGGATCAGGGGCATGCAACATGGTTCCCTTGAGTATATTTAAGTGTATATTATCAAACCGACTCTACTAAAGCTGAAGTTCTTTTAGATACCAAGGCTGTACTCCTAATCATGATTTCCTGTCTTGTATGTGTGTCCAAGAGCCAGCATAGTGTAGTGGTGTGAGCACTGGACTACGACCCTGAGACTAGGGTTCAGTTCCCCACTCATCCATGGAAACCCACTGGGTGACCTTGGGCACATCAAACACTCTCAGCCCTAGAAAATCCCATGATAGGGTTGCCCTAGACCCTTTCCGCAACTCACCCATTTTTGGCGCTGGGGTGCAGTGCTCGTGTGAGCAGCATCCGGAGAGAGGCTCTCGCTTCTCTGCTTCTTCAGCTCCGCACGAGCTTCCTGCTTGCGCGAGAGCCCCGCCTCTTCCTTTTGCAGTGCAGCCTGGGACCTTCCTAGGCTGCACTGAGACAGGAAGCACGACCGGCCCGGCTCCGAAGGCTCCGCACACAAGGTAAGTGTGTGCAGGGCCCCAGAGCGATGCGCTACCGCACACCATTTTCGACTTCAAGCCGAAAATGAAAAAATGCATGTGCGGTCCATGTCAGGCCCTGGAGCGTCATGCAAATGTGAGTGTGTCATGTGGACCGTTCCTCACATTTGCGCAACGCTCAAAGTGTCCTTTCACATTGGAAATGCCATGCGAAAAGGGCCCTAGAGTCACCATAAGTTGGAAATGACTTGAAGGCACACAACAACCACAATGTGTGTCTAAAAGCTACTTTGGACAACCGTATGTAGAAAAGCAGAATACTATGAAGATGAGAGGGAGAGGGAGGGACAGAAAGAGAGAGAGGAGAGGGAGAAGAAGGAAAGGAAATTGCAAACATATACTAGAAAGTAAATGCACTGAACTCAGAATAGATTTGCTTCCGAACAAGCATATTAGGATTGTATTCAATGGCTATTTATTCAGGAGTAAGTCTCACTCTGGAGATCCAGCATATTGCAGTGCTTTTAGTGTTGGACCAGGATTTAGGGACACCAGGTACTGAATCCCTATTTAGCCACATGGAAACCCACCTTGTGCAAGTCACAGTCTCTCAACCTTAGAGAAAAACAATGACAAACCTCCTCTCAATAAATCCTTCCAAGATACTGTACAACATTCTACTGTTAATTTATCTGATAGTTCTTACATTTCACTCATCATATTTCCGCTTCATGATATATACCTGTCGTCCACGCATATTATAACTTTAATCATGAATTACGTATTTCCAGCTGTTAAAACCCAGCAATTACCTGTTACAATTTGCCATTCTTTCTGTATCACATTGTCTGATTTCCCCTTTAATCTCTGGGAGACCATGTCTGCATTTTTATTTTTGATAAGTGTAACCTACCATTGTTCTATTGTAGGTATTTGCTGAGTTTTCCATAGCTTTGCATATTCAATACGAGCTGTTGTTATCATATACAGTAATGTTCTCCAATACTTCTTTATACCAACATCCTCTATAATATCAGTCATATTTAACAAATACAATTCAGGTGTCTTAGCAAACTGACCTTTCAATAATGTACAAATCACATTATGTACTTCATTCCAATATTTCTTAGCTTTTAGGCATGTCCACCACATATGATATATCGTACCAACCTCCCTTTGACATTTCCAACACTGTCCAGTACCTGTATTATAAATCCTTCTCAGTTTATCTGGTGTCATATACCATCTGTGAAATAGTTTATAATAATTCTCTCTCAAATTCTGGGCTACTGTAAACTTCTGCGTTTTTTTCCAACTCTGCTCCCAAGACTCTAATTGAATTGAATGGCCAATATTTTGAGCCCATAAAATCATTGTTTCCTTTATTGTTTCTTCCTGTCTCTCCTGCTGTAATATCTCTTGATGGATTTGAGCAAGAAGGTGAGGCGGATTCTCAAAAATCCATTTAGCTACTCCAACTTTTTCTTTTAGTTCAACTCCGTAAGTTTTTATGTCCATATGAAACCTTTCGGTTAATTGTCTGTAAGGGAACCAACTCAGTCTTATTCCCTCCTGTTCTAGTTTTTCCCTTGTTTTCATCTTAAAATTATTAGACTCTGATCTCTCAATTATATCATCATAGTGCAGCCATTTATCTGTGTCAGTCCATCTACCAAAAAAAGCCTCTTGCGGTGAGACCCACGTGGGGAGCTGCCTCATGTTTTTGACTTTATAATCATCCCAAATTTTCAAAAGTGATTTTCTGATATAGTGATGAGAGAAATCTTTATCTATTCTTGCTTTATCATAAAACATATAGGCATGCCACCCCATCCTCAAGTCTGCACCTTCCAATGCCAGCGTTTTCATATCTTGAAGGTCTATCCAGTCTTTTATCCACATAAAAGCCGCTGCTCTGTAATATAATTGCAAGTCTGGTAGTCCCATTCCTCCTCTACTTTTTATATCTGTCATAATGTTCCATTTTATCCTAGGCTTCTTCCCCTGCCATATAAATTTAGTTAACTCTCTCTTCCATTGTAAGAAAGGTTTCATATTTGTTATTGTAGGCAGGTTTTGGAATAAAAAGTTCATTTTTGGCAAAACATTCATCTTAACTGCTGCAATTCTCCCCATCAACGAAAGCCGCAAAGAAGACCAATTTTGTAGATCTTTTGTTATTTCCTTCCATTTTTTCTCGTAATTATTTTGAAATAACTCATTATTTCTTTTAGCTATCCAAATTCCTAGATATTTTACCTTTAGTCCTGTTTTAAATCCTGTTAGTTGTACTAGTTTCCTCTCTTCTCTTTCAGACATGTTTTTAGTTAAAAGAACTGTTTTATCCTTATTAATTTTAAAACCTGAGAATTGTCCATATTCTTGCATTATAGTGTTCAGTTTTTCTATAGATTTGCATGGATCATCCAAAAAGAGGACCAGGTCATCTGCGAAAGCTTTCAATTTATAATGATATTTCTTAATTTGAACTCCTATTATTTCTTTGTCATTTCTTATAGCATTGTTAAGTATTTCCATTGTCAAAATAAACAACAAAGGTGACAAGGGACATCCTTGTCTCGTCCCTCTATGGAGTTCTATCTCTTGTGTTCTTTCGCCGTTGATAACCAGTCGAGCTTGTTGTTGTCTATATATTTCTTCAATCCATGCAATAAATTTCTCTCCTGGCTGCATCTGTTTAACCAGTGTCTTCATAAATGGCCAGCTAATCATATCGAAAGCTTTCTCCGCATCAACAAAAACCATGGCCAATTTCCGTTCATTATGTTTTTCATAATATTCAGTTATGTTTAGAACTGTTCTAATATTATTTCTCAAAGATCTTTTAGGTAGGAAGCCATTCTGATCTTCGTCAGTTATCTCAGATAAAACTTTCTTAAGCGTCTCTGCTAATATTGTAGCGAAGATCTTATAGTCTGTATTCAAAAGTGAGATTGGTCTATAATTCTTAACATCTGTCAAGTCTCTTCCTTTTCGGAATCAAAACCACATTGGCTTCCCTCCAAGTCTCTGGTATTCCATCCTTGATTATTTCATTTCTAGTACTTTGCAAGGGCATTGAAATTTCATGTTCCAAAATCTTATAGTATCTTGCAGTAAACCCATCAGGTCCAGGAGTTTTATCATTCTTCAAATTCCTGATAGCCTCAACTACTTCCATCATAGTGATAGAATTATTCAAAATTAGTCTTTGGTCCTCATTAAAGCTCATTCTGTTCATCTTCTTCAAATATTCTTCCATTTCTTGGTGATTCTTCTCTTTTGGGATCTTGCTCATCAGTTTCACATAGTATTTATGAAATACTTGTTTTAATCTCTCTTGTTTTGTAATTTTTTCTTCTCCTATTCTGATCTCAGTTATAACATTCCAAGCCCTTCTTTTACGCAACATTCCTGCCAATAGTTTGGACGGTTTGTTAGCTTGCTCAAAAAAATTATATTTCATTCTCCTTATTTGTTGTTCTATTTCTTCCGAGTTGAGTTGATTTAACTGTGTTTGCAGTATCTTCATCTGTAATCTGCACTGTTTGTTTGACGGTTTTTGTCTCAGCTGTCGTTCAATTTCTTTCATCTTTTCCAGAGTTTGCTGGTATCTTAAGTCTTTAGAAATCTGGAAAATGGAATCTAGATCAATGTGGAAGATCAGATATATTTCTATTGAAGCTGACAATCGAATATGTATGTTTTTTTTATAATGAGAATTTTGAATAAAATGATTTAAAAAAAATAATAAATCCTCCCAAGGAAACCTCATGCCAGGGCCACCATAAATGGAGTTGACTTGAAAGCAAGTAACAAGTTCCGTTGTCCTCAAAATGTGTTATTGGTGAGTACACGTGCATATGACTGCTGTATATTTTCCTGTATGAAATGTTTTAAACTGCTACTCAGTATTCATTGCTTATTTTGTAATGAAAAATGAAATGTTAAGCTATTCATAAGGGTCACAACATTATTTCACAAGAGTGGTTCCTCAGCAAGGGCAGAGGTTTGTATTGTACTAAATAAACAATGTTCACAGCAAGATAGGAATGTGGTACAAGAAGCCTTTTGGTCTAAGAGCCTGCAATTCTCATACTGCAGTACTCTGCAGTATAGAAAGCCCTAAGACAGTTGCCTTTGAATCTCAGTACTGCAGTAAAGCAGCTGTCTTCAATATAGAGGCACTCTCCCATTACGTGAAGAACTTGTAAAGCAACCCAGAACTCCTTACTTTCTCCTATAGCTTAAAAAGGAATGTGGGCAAAACATTTTTTCCTTGGAAAAGGTCATGAATTACATGCTGCATTACTACCAGAGATAAGAGATGGCCTTACTTTGTCAACCACAATGAAATTGTACTGCAAAGGAAATGGTTCTAAACATTTCTATGGCTAAACAAGAAATTGTGATTACCTGAGAAATGAGTACAAAATATTTATCATTTGCTAGTTAGAATCAAAGAAGTTTAATTCCCTGTTTTTATTTACTTTCAGTTCATGACCTGCTTGAGGAAATCATATTGCTCCAACATATATTCTGTGCTCCTGGAGAATACCACCAGAAATAGTGTAGCAACTGTCTCTCAACCTGGTATCTTTTGGATACCAAGGCTGTATTCCCAGTCATGATTTCCTGTCTTGTATGTGTGTCCAAGAGCCAGCATAGTGTAGTGGTGTGTTGGACTGCAATTCCCACCATCTGAATAGTGGGAGTTGTAGTCAAACACATTTACAGAGTAGCAAGATAGAGGAGATTATACAACTTCTTTCATCCTCAGAGGTCAAAAAAGAATCTTTGCCTGTAACAATGAAATAAGAGTGCTTCTTACATGCTTTGGGGAAAAACCTATGACAACTCCCTTTGAATTGGTAGAAAATATACAGCAAGACTAGGTGACATCTAAAGTCTAGTGGGCAATTTTGTCTTCCCATGGATCTTGGCAGGCCACATACCTGCCTCTGACCCTGCCAATTACCTGGTTCTCATAAAATCAAATAACATGGTAATCCTGTACAACTCAGATGGCTGGCAGGTATCATATGATAGAGTGATTCCAATGGCATGAGTTTTCAGGCTTAAGGTACCAGGTTCAGTCTCTGGTATTGTACTTACTAGGGATCTTAGAAACTTACTGCGTTTTAGAGCAGACAATACTGGTCTTAATGGACCAACAGTCCAACTCAGTGTAAAGCACCTTCATGTTTCTATGAAAATGTATTCTTGCTTATAGAAGATGAGCACATCAGGAGAAAGGCTGGGCTGAAGCCCTACTCCCTGGCATTTAGTTTTCCATGTGCAGGAAATGTTTTTGTTTTGTACAACAGAGTGTACAATATTTGATCTTATTATTATTGGAAATTTGGAAGAAAAAGCAAAGCAAATTTGTGATACACATTAATAACATTCTTACCAAAGTAAGTTTTACATTCAGATCACAGGCCCTGTTGAAGCAAGAGCTACTTTAAGATTACTGTGTAACAGGTTTTTGGAAATTAGCAGCTTTCTGTGCACTTTGCCTTGAGAGAATATTCACAGAGAACTGTCTGTCTACTCAGTGGCTGTGGCTCTGAGTGGAGACATTTCCAGAACACCAAAAGATCACAACAGCTTCAACCAGATTTGGAATGGTCGTAATTCAGACTGCTGGAGTACTTTCTTAGGTTTGAGAGATGGTTGTTCTCCCAGGCTTTCAGCCATTGGCAGACAACCCAGACTTCCCCACTAATTCTGAGGAATTGGCCACCCTGGCTGGGAGTTGTAGTCCTATGCATGTGATAAATATTTCAAATTCGAAAAGAAGTGCTTTGGAAAAGCTAGTACTTTGAAGAACCAAATCTTGGAATATTTGCAGTCTCTTGAATTCCTACTTATAATTTGAGTCATTGGCCCTTTTCACATGTGGGGGGGGGAACGGGCGAAAACACGCTAAAACGGAGCTTACCCGCAGCCGGGTAAGTCCGTCGCCACGCGGAGCAGGGCGAGCTCGCTGCTCCACACTCCTCCGGCGTCCCAGATGGCAGCTTCCGGTTGGTGGAGGCTCTCCACCAACCGGAGAAGCTCGCCAGCCGGAAGCCCGCTCCCGGCAGATCTACAGGCACGCACTTGCGCGTGCCTGCAAATCCACTTTAGAGCCGGGTGACGGAGCGGCCCGGGGCTGCGCGCTCCGTGCTTTTTAAAAACCTTGAAAAAGAGGTTTTTAAAAAACACGCAGCCCGGCTAGTTCCGCTCCTGAGTGGATTCTGGTGTGAAACTACGAAAAGTAGTCCACACCAGTCCACTCTACGGTGTAGAAGACCTCAGTGAGAGGTCGCTCTACACCGTTTCAGAAGCCCGGTATGGAAATGGCCATTATTGAAAGGGATGTTCTAGTGTGATAAGAGATAATAAAATATAATCAGAGATTTATGGTATAGAACAATGTAGACTAAGGTAACCATTGGGCTTCTCATCTGTGTCTCATGTTTGCCATAATTCTTATTCTTGTCAACAGTATCCGCATTATATATATTCACTAAAGTTAACTATTTTTTTCTACAAGGTAGTGGCCAAAGCCAGACATTCCACTTCCTTCTTTAAGCAGAAAAGGTTAGTTTTTGCTCAGAGAAAAAGAGAGAGACAGACAAGGCAGAAACAGATTCTCTACTAACTTTAAGGACTGGTTCATTAGTATTCTGTATTTGGTTTACAAACAATCTAGTAGCCAGCTAAACTGCCGCAAAATTCTTGAAATATGACTCCCTCCCCTGTGCTTTCAATCATTGATATTGATTCTTTACCTGTTCATGTTTCTGAGCCATCTTCAAGAGCAGCACCAAAGCATGTTGCATTTATCTAATCTGGAAACATTGCTATGGCATGGATATGAACAGCAGCAGTTCTAACAATAACCAAAGCTGGCAAAAGGGCCTAGAAGCTGCCCTCCAAGCATCCAGGAGCAAAGCTGGATCCCAAAGCAACTCACATGATAAGCCGGCACTTTCAGAGTGTGAGCCTGCACAAGACAGTCATTTCACGCACAGTATCATACCATCACCAACATTTTGGCCCCAGAGTATACTCAGGTCTATGTATCTTTGTTTAAATTTCATTTAATTCATTTAAATCTCATACACAAAGAGAGAAAGTGGTACCCAGAGCTTTGAATTCACTCACTATTTTTTCCAGTATTCTACTATTCTAGATTACCCAATCAAGTTTAAACCACGCTTTAATGAATTATGTCATTAGAATTTGTTAAGGTAGGTGTCCCTCCTTCTGTCACATTCAGTATAAAAGGAAGGCCTGCTACCTCAGAAGAAGAAATATTTGAACTGGAGAAACTGTATTGCACAGCTGCAAATGCATTAAGCAAATTAATCTGTATGATTTCTTTGAGAAGATCTGGGGGAGGCAAAAGACATAACTTTCTGGAGCTGAGGTCAGATAGCTGTGTTTGTGGAGCAGAAGAGCAGCTATGTTAGGGAGAGGAAGAAAAAAAGGAGAATGGAAAAGGACAGAAAGAGTCTTGGATGGGAATGTGTTACAAGGGAGTGATTTGTTTGCTTAGTAGGAAAACGAGGCTCTGAAGCACCCAGGACCTTTTCGGAATGCCCCCCCCCCCCATGGGCCTATATGGAAACAGTTTTGAGCCCTGTTTTGGGTCCCACTTGAGGAAAAAGGCAAGACAATAAATAAATGCGAGCATTTGGAATCTTTCTAGGAAGAGATTGCACTGTGACGTTGTTCTCTAACATCTCCTTTATGTTCTGAACTAGCTTTTTTTGTATAATGTGATATAAGATACAATAATTATATAATATTTTGGAGCCTTTTCAGAAAGACCTTTTAGCCCAAAAGCCCAAAAAGACAGCCTCTCTTATGGCTCTGGGTCTATAATGAAGGGAAGGTATTTGGAGTCCTTCTAGGGAGTGAGAGAGCACTCTTTTCAGTAACTCCTCCTCAATAATTATATTCTGGACTAGTTTACGTAATATCTTCTTGCATAGTATACATCACAATATCATTTGTGGCGAGCTGCAATGAATTCCTATGTGTTGCTTTAGTGTATTGCTCACACAGTTCTAGGCTCTTGGATGATTAAATGAAAAGTATTCCTTAAACCCATCCCCCATTTCCTTCTCTCTTGGCTTCTCCCCCTTTCCTCCCCTCCCTCTCCTCTTCCTTTGCTGCTTTTTATCCTCTCCCTCTTCTTCCTCCTCCTTAGCTTCTTCCTTTTAATTATACACTTAAGGTCATATAGGTGCAGAGAAGAGAGAGTTTGTTGGAAACCTGATCATTAAAACTGCAGATGCCACAGATTGTATTTTGGGATCCCTGGCTCCTGGACGCAAAATCTGTGTGCTGCGCCACTGATCTTTGTAGGCCACCCTTCTTGACTGGGAGTGAGAGGGCAGAAAGGATACAGTGATTCAGTTATGCAAAAAATTTCTGCACAAACTCAGAAACTCTCAAACATTTCACAGTAAGAATTGTCCACTGTCGATTCATTGCCTTCTAAATCAAATAAATCACCACTTATTAACCTTTAACAAACAAAGCCTTTGAAGAGTGAGTGAAGTATATGGACTGGTGGTGGAGGTGGAAAGAAAAGAAAGAAGGTGATGAGTGACAAGCTGAGTTGAAGGAGCTGAAAAATGAAGTGCTGTGTTTTGGGACAGCTTTCTCCAACCTGATAGCTCCCAGACATGCCAGACCATTCCCGGGCAACAATTATATTATGGACTCTTCAGTCCATTTGAAGAAAAATTCCAGGTTGGAGAAAGGCAAAAGACCAAAAGAGAGCCCTTTCTTTTTTTTAATCTACTTTTTTAATCAAAACATTAAAATAAAATATACACATAGATAACAAAGTGAGATAATCTATAAGAAATAAATAAAGTAAATAGTACAAAACTTTCAAAGAAAAAAAGATATATGAGAAACAGAAAATATCTACTTCCTTTTGCCCTCAACCCAGGATCTTGTTCACTTGGTCCCCCCCCTCCCGAAACTCCTTAATTATCTTTAGTTAAAATATCATCAAATGCTTGAATTCACCAAATTTTTTCAGTTTATCCTTACAAAATTTTCATCTGTAAGTCTCTGTACACATTACGCACTATATAATAAAATAATGGAATAAAGTAGTGTCTATATACATTTTGGATCTCCATATGCAAAGTTTATAGTGCTCAAAAGAGATTCCTTTAAGTGGAACCAGGTACAACATACAACATGCCCTCTTCTGACACAACCTCCACACACACGAACGCAAGATCATGCAAAGCCTCACTCCCATTTTAGTCAATGGACACAATGGGTGTGTGTCCATGCAGGTGCATACATATTGCATTCATTGACTACAGGGGGACATGACATTTGTGAGTTCTGATTTACACAGGGGTTCCCAGAACAAAATTCCTGCATTATACAGAGGGCACGCTGTAGGCTTCCTTAAGGTCAACAGCGACAACTTCCAAGCCATTCTGCGCAAATCCCATGGCCTACCTCAATGCTGACATTTTAATCAATGAGTTAATTAATGATAACTTGCCAAATTAAACTATTTCAATTATTACTGTTTATGCTAGTGAATTAATTTTCAAACTTAGCACTCAAAGCTCAGGTACTACCACTTCTGGACTTGATATAAAATGAAAATAGAATAGGATGCCACCAGCTTAACTCTGAATGACTTCAGTCAACAGCTTCAAGCAGTTTTTTAAAAAATAAAATAAAAAAGCATGGGAATTGTGATTGAACCCTACAGGGAAAAGTAGCATCACCAGAAAGTAGTGCATCCAGCTATAACCCAAAAGGAAGTAGAACCTTGGCCACAGGCTGCTGGGAGATCCAGAAGAAATCATCAGGGCCACACAACCCTTTATCTCTTTCCTAAGATAGTCACAAAGCCATTTTTGTCTCCAGAATAGGTCATAAACCATGATGGATCTAGAAAGTCATATTCATCAAAGAGCATTAAGAGTTATATGGCCATCACTCACATGAGCCAATTCATCCACGACACAGCTATTAAGTCTGTAGCAGTCCAGCACTGGTCCTCTGAGCAAGTGTGACTTTATTTATAAAGCAGTTTCCTCTAGTAATTTCATTGCTTTAATGGTAGGATCTCAGCAGCTGATTTTTAGAAAGCACCTGCCCTTTGAAATGTCTTTTGTGATACATTGGATCCTAAAATTCTGCAGTCAGTGATTTACAACAGTGGTCCTTTCTAAAGGAAGTTTCAGTAAATGTTGAAGCTGTAGCAAGTGTATCGAGCAGGATATATTAAGTAAGAACAATGCATTATTACTAGGCTGCTCCCATGAACTCAGTTATTGTTACTAAATAAAATGAAGAGAACTTCTGAATTTGCTGAAAACATAGATGTTGCAAAGGAAAACACTAATAAAACAGAAGAGTCCAAGAGAAATTGTTTCCTTTAATTAGATAAATATGAATGCAAAACTCCACCCTGATGTACATAACAGTCTCACTTTTACTGCCATCAGAATGCTATCTCTCTGAGTTTTTGAAAGATAGGATGTTTACAGCATATGCAGAAAAATCTTTGCGACATTTATTTTACACTGAAATACACCATTAGAATGTTAGTCTTGGTTTATTACAATTCCACTGATTTCAGTTTGGTGTGAGATGTGTAGTGCAACTATTGATTTCAGTAGTATTATAAGGACAAATCCTGGCATTTTCACCTCCATCACTCTTACAGAAAAAGCTGCTTTCTGCAAAGAGAGTGCTGCAGTTGTGGAGGTGCTGTGTGCAAAATTTGCACATGATTGTTTTGTGCAGAAACTGTATTTTTGTGCAAGAACCAATATTTTCTGCACGGAAAATGCTGCTTGTACATTTCCTAGGGACATCAAGGTGGCCATTTTGGGAATGAGAATGCTGAATGGCATGAACCATCACCACAACCGAGCAGAATTCTTTGTTGTATTCTTAATGCAAGGAATATGCTTACATTTCTCTTCTTTCATTGCTCTCCCACCACTAGCTGGTGACAGCAGTGGAGCAACCATTTGATTCCAAGGCACATTTTAGTTTTTTACCATTGTTTTGCTTCTGCTGAAGATATAAAGGACTTTAATAATTACTGAGAATAACAAGAAGAAGTAGAAGAGCTTCAAGAATTAGAAAAAACTGGACATTTACAAACAACTCTGAAGAAGCAGGAAAGAGGGCGGCTTTGAAGGAGGAAAGCTAACAACGTTAACTAAAACGTTATCTTCTGCATTCTACAATTATCTGATTGTAGAGAAAATGATGAAACTCTGAAAGTTTTGTGACAGATGTGCAGGTGTAAGTATTGGCCAACTGGTGCCATTTTAGCATACGTAATTTACAACTGCTAGTAACTGGGATAATTTGTAAAATAGTGTTCACAAGGAAAGATGATAGAATTTTGAGCATTTGACCTTCATCTGGGATTATTCCCTCAAGAAGTCAGAAAACCCAAACAAAATTACACCATTTCTTACCTGAGAAAGTGAAAGAGAGAAGGTTACAGATATGGTTGCTCAACTCCCAAATTCCATACCAGATTGGTCAAAGGATCTTAAAAGAGATTCCTGTGGTTTTAACAAAGATTTATCTTCTATTAATCTTGCAACAGAGTTCATGCTTGGTGACAACATGACTTCCCAAAGGTTAATACAGTCCTTTGATTGACAGATATTGAAGTAAAGACACCTGAACAGGACAACCAATTTAGTGAACAGCTGAGGTCAACTTCAGTTCTAACTCACAATGATGATAATGTAAATCAGGAAGATCCTCCCTGCCAGAATGTTATAGTAACTGATGACGGTTTACCAACTGAAGGACAAAAAGCATTAACTATAGTAGAAATGCAAAGGTTTCACAGTATAGGAAAATGGAGTGTGGTAAACTCTTTGCACTATTAGATAACAATTCCAAATAGGAACATTTCAAGCAAATTGTGATTGAAGCAAATTTCTGTGATGATGTTACATCACACACTAATAAGATACCTCCTCCTTTGCCACAACCAACACCAACTTGGAACTCTGAACCAAGCATGAAGGATCATTCGTCTCCAGTCAAAATTACCCCAGGAAAAGGCTACAACTAGCAAAGATTGGAACCCAGTACTAAATTGTTGAAAATAAGTTCTATTTAATTACTCCAAATCTAAAGGGTTTTTAACATACTATGCATGTAAATTGTATCTTCTGAACATTTTGGAAGTCGCTTTCCCCCCTCTGTTTGCTATAGTAGATATAGCTTATCTGGAATATCTATATTAAAATTACACCCATGCTCATGCAATAGTCATTTTCAGTAAGTGGGATAAGGCCAGACTGATGCTTGAGCACAGAGATGCACTCATTGGAAGGAGTCTATTTTTTTCAAGATTTTTTGAAAACTTAGTATACCCATCCCCACAAGCTTTAGTGGTCCATATTATCCCATATGCAAAAAGCAGTTTGGCAGAGGCTAATTGGCCTTGGTTCTCCTAAAAGAATCCCCCCACTTCATAATGATACTGGAGCACAGGGACAGTATACGAATATATTTGGATGCAAGCAGATAAACAAATTCTCTATAATAGGTTGGATTTTTTTTTCCTGACAAGGAAGAGGCGGTGCTATTTGACTCCCTTTGTACCTTGCCTTTAGTAGCTCAAAATGAAATTGCGGTGAGATTAGAGAATCCGAAAACACCTCTGATAAATGTGCAAATAGGAAAAAGTGGACCTGTTGAAAATGAGGCAGTACATAGAGTGTCCTCAGGTGATGGCCATCAGAATAACCACACAGATGCAGAAGGGGCAAGTCAGACTATCCCTATGGTGAAGGCGTGTATTTCAGATTACACACTTGCTGCAGAAATTAATTTGATAGTAGATAAGTCTGAAAAGAGTCAGATCAGATGTAATTTAGTTTCCTCAAATGATTTTGTTCTGTATCCTCAAGTCATTCCCAACTTATGGCGATCCTAAGACAAACCTATCATGGTGTTTTCTGGGGCTGGGAGTGTGTGAGGCACTCAAGGCCACCCAGTGGGTTTCCATGGTCAAACAGGGAATCGAACCCTGGTGTCCAGAGATATAGTGCATAGCTCAAACCACTTCATTAATGCTGGCTCTCAGTCGCTCAATACCTAATCCAAAATCTGCTATAACCATCAAGCCTTCCACTTGGTTGGTTATGGGATTTTTTGATGAAGAAGAAATAGAGAAGTCAACAGAACTTACCTCTCATCTGGAAATTATTGTATATCCAGTAATTTCAAATGTGAGTAGAATGAGTCTAACCACTGGTGTGACTGATTACCTGGAGATGAGAAAAAAGTACTGAGACTGTACACAGAAGTTAATTATAAACAAGAGAAGAAACCAGGTCAATGTGCACACCCACCAAGGCAAAATAATGCCTAGACTAAAGAAGCACCTCTGAGAGAATTCAGGTCTGGCGATGTATTCAGGAAAACTGCAGTACAGTATTTGGAACTGATGTCTGTGATAGCACTTTAAAATTTTCAAAGGATCATATATCATTATACAGTGACCAGCAACAAAAGTGACCAATAGAGAGTAGTAAATTACATGCAAGACATCTTTTGTACAAACTTGAAACTTGAGTGTTCTCAGAAATCTTTTGACTTAGAAGCAAGCTGTCTTCTGTCATGGCAAATCAACAGTTGACCATTGTTTTCTTTTAAATCATTTATTGAAGAAACATACCTTTCCACCTTTCCACATTCTTTTTGCAGTCTTTGTAGACTTCAGGGCAGCTTTTGACTCTATATCACAGCCATGTTTGTGGCAAATATTGACCCTTTTGAATATTGACTGCAGGTTATTAAAGAGAACTCGGGGTTGCGTAATAATTCCAGCTTACATATTAGAATAGCAGCTAAGGGCAGTCTGTCAGAAGCCATTCCTATTATAAGGGTATTCATCACGGATACCTGTTAGCCCCTCTTTTATTCAATTTATAGATTAATAATATAATTCCTTCTCTCTCAGATGCAAACTTCCCCTACCCTTGCCTGAAAGAGAAAGATTTCCATCATATTATATGCTGACAATGACATCCTTCTTTCTGATACACAGGTGGGCTTGTTTAGGCTTCTGAGAGCTTTAGAAGAATATTGTGAAAAAGAGTTTCCAGATGTTAACTATTCTAAAACCAAAATCATGGTGTTTGGAAAGAGAAAGCAGAAATATTGATGGCAATTTAGTAACCAACTACTGGAGTAAGGCCCTTTCCGCACGCGGTTATTAAGATGGACCTTAAATGATGGTCTTGCCAGAGAGGTCTTCTGCACATTCGAGCGGACTAGGTTCGGTTTATTTACCTTCCTCCCGCATGTAATTCTGACTGAATACACCCCCATGTGGTGGTAAAGTGTGCTATTTGAAAACAGGAAATAATCAGTTTTCCAATTTTCCAGATCGATCCCATTTGTACTTTCACAGTGGTGCAGACACGTACATTCATGCCAATGCGAATTGGTGGTCAGGGGAGGGCTCATGGGAGGGGCCAGGGGGTAGTATGGATTTATGCACGTACGCATATACGCAATGACGTACTAAACCATGCAAAAAAAGGGGGGGCCAATCACAGCTGACAGGACAGGGTGAGGGGAGTAGCAGGAGTGGCCACGGTGAAGACAGTGTGGATTCATGAACTCACACTCCTCCGAATCAGAATGGAACATAAGCAGTAGCTGTGCGGAAGGAAATGAGGGAAAGTCCACCTTGTTTCGAGCCCAGAAAATCCAGTAAGAAATGGTACAAACCGATTCACCAGCCTCGTGTGGAAAGGGCCTAAGTTAGCTACTATAGATACGTGGGGTAACATTTAAGGACTCCGGATGATGGTCCACACAGTTGAAAGCCACTATAGTATCAGCTATACAGTAGCTAGTGCTATTTTTTGGTAAGCAACAGGTTCTGGTGGTAGTTCTGTGGTGCCTCTTCTTGAGATCTATAAGAGTAAGCTATCATCCCATTTGCTGTATGGAGCTGCTATGTAGGTCCACTCAAATATGGCTTCAGTACAACATAAATTTCTAATAAGAGTTCTGGGTATTCCCAAATCTTCCCCCAAAGGGGGATTCCCCCTTTATTTTTAATGGTATATGAAGAAAATAGGCTCAGAATCATGGGCTACAAAAATAAGTCACCTTGAATCTAATTTGGTTTTCTTGGTGAGCTATTTGGTTGCAAAAGGTTAGAACAGTGCTTGACTGGAAGTTGTAAGGCTTTTAGCCAATATTGATCCTCTAGCAAAATGCTGCATTACTGTTTAACTGCTGCTGTGCTATATTATGTAAGAACTTTACTATTTATTCTAGAAAATTGTGCCCTTATTTAACCTCTACTTGCCCAGATGACCTTGAGGACCCTTTTAAGTAAATGCAGACTGAATACTTTGCATCTAATGGAAGTCAAGGGCAATGATGGCATACCTAATACAGACAGACAGTGCCCTTATGACTGAAGAAAGATGGAAGATTTATATGACTTTTCTCTGGAATGTTCTTTGTATTTAGATTTAAGAACTCAGTACTTTGATCCCTTACTATTCGTGTTAGAGACATTATCCCCTCAAAAAAAAACTAGCATTTTTATTAGTAGTAACAGATTATTATGCATCCTGTTTAATGGCCAAGTACATGAAGTTAGCCCTGATAAAAAAAGAAACTTGTCTGGCAACAAGATATAGGCCATTTCTGCACTAGACTGTTATAGTGCTATTATTCCATTTTCAACATCATATGGAATCCTGGGGCCTCAAAGACCCCTCCTTAAACTGCAAACCCCAGGATTCCATAGGATGTTGAAAGTGGAATAATAGCACTATAACAGTCTAGTGCAGAAACGGTCATAATCTCAGCTGTATTTTGTATGCGTTTTGCCTTATTTTGTCTTAATTATGTTTGAATATGAAATTGGTGTGTTTTTATGATTGCACACAAAAGTCTGATTGGCTAATGCAGAATAAACTTGAACTTCAGTACTGAGAATGTTTCTTGTGCTAACAATGCTGCTCCCTGTGCAAAACAGCCACATGCAAATTTTGTGCAGAATAAGTTCAGAACTTTGTTCAAAAACTTTCTCGCAGAGGGAAGAAAATAATTCGTTGCTTCCTTTCAAGAATAGCAAAAAACCCTGCATCCCTAGTGTAGAACCACTAGATCCTGTTGCTTACCCCAGTATCAGCTGTTCCCTCCTCACTGTTGCAGCAACCTATGCAGCCTAAAAGCTTGTTCCAGAGGGCTGGGAAACCCCCAGAACAGCTTATTTTTAAAAAAAATCAAAGAAAGGTGCTGTTGATAAGGGGTGCCAATTTCACTGGCATGAACTGCAAAGCACACATTGGATCTTGGCCACTATAATCTTTAAAGTGATTTCTTTGTCAAATTAACATTAACATTTGCTGTTGTTACCTGTCATCAAGTTGGCTTTGAGTTATGGTGACACTATTGACAAGAGACTTTCAAGTCACCCTATGATCAACAGCCCTGTTCAGGTGTTGCAGACTCAGGATGGTGGCTTCCTTGATTGAGTCTATCCACCTGTAATCCAGTCTTCCTTTTTTCCTACTGCCTTCTACCTTTGATTTTTCCTTTGATTTCTCAGAGCTTGTGGAAGAGTTCTCTTGTTCTTCCTCTTTTGTTGTCATCTTCTATTCTTTGCATTAATTATTACAGGAGTTCTCCCTGTCCCAATGTCCCAATGCTCAAGTCATTAAATAGTTGCATTCAGGGTTCTGTTTCTGTTTTAGTCACCTTTTACTTCTCATCTATCCTTAACTGCTTGAAGTGTTTCATTTGTCGTCCCTTGAGGTTTCTGTTTGTTTCTGTCTGCAGTGTCTTTCTGCCCTGCTCCCTGACAAGGTCCCTGGCTTCCATCCAGAGTTCTTCTTGCTCCTGGTCAATTAGTCGTAATAGTGCAAATCTATTTTATACATTATCTTTAAATGCTACGTGGGTGTTCTTCAGGTTGTATTTTGGCACAATGATTGGTTCGGTGTTCTCCTATAGCTTTACTCTAACTTTTAATATTAACAGTTCATAGTCTGTGCCATACCCTCTTCCTGGTATCTTATTTGGCAGAGAAAATGGAGAAAATGTGTTTGCAATGAACAAACTGTTGACCTCACAAAATTCAGTCACTCACTCTCCTGCTTCATTTCTTGATCCTAGGCCAAATTTCCCTGCAATCTTTGATTCTGTTTCCTACTATTGCATTCCAATCATCTATTATTAACAACAAGTCCTGTATCTCAGTAGCTTACCAAATGATATCCAACCTGGGAGTGTCATTTTCTGACACTATCTCTTGTTCCATTTTGGATTGTCTCATCATGTGGTTTTCATGGTACAAGACAGTCAAAGGGGGTTTACCATGCCTCTTCTGTGGAATACTAATTACTGTCACTGCTGTTGTCTCTGAAAAATCCTACACCAGTGACACTACCTACTATTGCTGCTACTCAGTAGCTGTTTGGCACATTTAGTCTGACTCCTCAGGAAAAGTCTGTCTGACATGGGACACTCTACCAATAACACTATTGCTGCTGTAAGCATAGCCTCTTGCCTCACTGGAGCATGCAGTTCCACCACTGCAGAAAGGTACTACAGTTAGTATACCCAATAGAGATAAACGTAATTATTGATTGGTGAGACAGGCTTCTGATGTCCTTATCTTTTCTGTCAAGATAGAACAAGCATGAGTGTTTATGTGTTCAAAACTAATGACTAGATCTCACATTCACAGACAAATAATTCTCTAATTAGACACAAATCAAGAAATGAGCAACAAATGTAAAGGGACTGTAGACAATAGCTCCTAGTAGCATGACAGTTATGAAGAGGAAAAAAAAAACCTTTATGAACTAGTTAATTTCAAGAATATTTCTTCCTTCAGGGAACAAAAGAAGACATCAATACTTCCTCCTAAGCAGGAGAAAGGTGGATCCATTGCAATGGGGGGAAATCCACTCTTATTCACTGCCCCAGCTGGAATCAATTCCGCTGGAATCAGATCCCCACAAAGGTTCAGCAGTGGGTAAGTTCCCTTATAATTCAGAGTGGCTGTGGGAGGAGCAGCCATAAAATAAAGTATGGATTCACCACCCCCTCAGCAATGGATCTATCAGCCACTCCTGTTCCCAGGGATGTGAAAATATGTCAGATTTGTTTTCATTGTATTTCTTTGTATCTGGGTATTCTCATCTCATCCCTATGCTGCATCAACTTGTGAGAATTTTTTTTCTTTCTGCATGAAAATTTGTGCATCTTTTGGTACACATTTTCACCACTGTATGTATTTGCATATCCTTTCTCACAATGACTAAATCATGTTTTGTGCACATTTTTCAAATATATACATTTCCAGTTATGCACAATTGCTTGCATATAATTAGATATAGGGGAAGAAATTGTGCTTGCAGTTTTCTCCCAAGTGATGAGAAAATGGAAGGTATAAATGCACTTCATTAATACTTTTGCAGGTTACAAATTAGATAAATTGATAAAGAATCTCAGTTAAGTCAAATCTCTTTTCTGTCTTCAGTGAACTCCTTTTACTAGTTTTGTTCCTCCCTTTTAATGTTTGTAGGGCAGTATACTGTCCGGTCAGATTGTATGCTGATTAATGTATTTCCTCTGTCATGCAAATGCAACTACTGTAGTTACTTGAAGTCTGAAATACACAAAGAAATTGTGCTGACACAAAAGAATTACTTTTTGCTACTGCCCATGAGCCAAGTCACTAACAGTGCCAAGTGGCAACATTTTAGCTGTTCTTTCCAAAGCAATTTCCAGCAGTAAGTTATTAACCCAAACAGCTTTGGGGATAGGTTTACTATTATTACTAATGGAAACCATTACACTCCTGAGGAAAATAATAGAGTTAATATTTGTATTCACAAAAAGCCTTACATCAAATGGGCATATAGCTGCAATGAGAATTTAAGCCATATCATTTCTTTACGTTCCACGACCATTTTTATCCTACAAAAGGAAATAAATGGTTTCATGCTTGAGTCTCAGTGAGCTGAGTGTATGGGCCTGCATAATTAGTGAAGAAATACATTTACATCCTATCATGTATTCCGGACTTTTAGCCCTTGCAATATGTAGGGAGACAGCTTCACTCCACAAACTAAAGCAAGAATTCTGTGGAATTTCACCTTTTCTCTCTTTGGGCTTTCATTGCTGAGAAGCCCATTTATTTCGAGCCCAGAATTTTATTACATTAAACAACCAAAGATAGAGAGCGTCCTGGTCCATTTCGTGATTTCCATTTCCATCATCTTCTACCCATGAAGGGTATGTTTCTGAATGTGAGGGGCCCTGCAAAAAAAGAGGTCCAAAAACACATGGAGATCTTTTACCTCAGACAGAAGATTTCCCTATTTTTTAAAAAAAGATTAGGATTTGTAGATAGTATAAATGGTGGTGAAGAAATGAGGCGAGTGAACTCTTCCTCTTTCCATAATTATTATATTGACATTCTAAATGCTTGCCAGGGCTTTAATAGCTCATTTTTCATGACATCATCATCACTATAGCATCATCTGTGTGAACAGAACTTAAAGCACAGACCTCTGATCAGACAAGTGTTCTGTCAGGTGGGCTCCCAATGAATGCTGTTTCTGTTTCCAGCAGAAGACATACTTGTTTTCCCAGCCACACTCCTGATTACCATCCTAGTCAATTACCCCTGAAAATGTTAAAGCTGCGATTTTTAATTGTCTGATTTTATTGTATTTTGTGTGTTTTAATGTTCCAGCCTCAAAAGCCACTTTGAGATTTTTGAAATAAGAGCCATAGAAATATCTTAACAGACAGATAAACAACAAATATGCTTCCCTTCAAAAGACAATTTTTCTCAAGTGGCTTATATTATCACAACTAATTTTAAAATCAATATTTGAAACCTCTATCCTAAGAAAAGCAGCAGACCAGACAAGCAAAAATAACAGTTATTTCTGCTTCACAATTAATACAGAGAAAATTAAGTTTGAAAACTATGATCATTGTTTCAGTAAAAAACAAATGGAAATGCTAAAGATCTCTGCTTAAAACAAGGCTTAAAAGTAAACAAGGATTGAGCCAAATGAACCTCCTTCAGAAGGAACTCCAGAAACGAGGGGCTATCACACATAAATGTGAGGCTTTACCTCTCTAAACCTAATCTTAAAGGCAAAGGAGGTCTGCGTGCATAGCCTCCATGTTTGATCTTAAAACTTAGGCTAAGATTTCATATGGGCAAAGGTGGCTCTTCTGTCTGGAAGCGAACCAGTAAATATTGCAGCTGGTATAATGTGCTCCAAATGGTTGGCTGCTACAAAAGTCAACATTCTGTACCAACTGGAGTTACTGAACCATCTTTAAAAGACGATCCACCACAAAGAATATTATATTAGTCTGGTTTGTCTATAACTAATGTATGTCTAATTGAAGGAATGTCAAGTGACAAAAAAGATATCCCTGCATCAAGCAAAGCAATGTCACAACTCATTTTAAAATATTAATCATTTTAAATATATGAATGAATAAAAGCTGCATCAATGGACACAGACCACCTTAGAAGAGGCATTCCCCATTCACTCTTACTCGGAAGGGAATGCCTCTTCCAGGATGGTGACTGAAGAAAGATTTGTATGCGTTGAGGGAAGCAGTTTTCTCCCTCAAGACTACAGTTTCAGTGAAATGTGAACTGATGCAGATTTGGCTGATTTTAATTAATCCCCCACCACCATATTTAGGTGCTGAGCAATGCTATTGAAAAAAAGTAGTAAAGCAAACAACAGCACTGAATGTCCATTTATTACTGGAAATGAGTGTTGTTTTAGAAAAATATGAAGGAAAAAAATTCCAGGATTCCATTAGTTAACATTTATAATGATGATACAGATAGATTTAGAAAGATAATTCACAGCACATTCACAATGGTAATTAAACTTTAAATTTTTATGAAGTGCAGCTCTCTTCCATCCTTATATAGATTTCCTTCAACTGTTGTATTTAAAATTAACATATACTTATAGGAGATGAATCTGGAAATTGAATATTTCTAGTGTGGAATATTTTGCTGACACTGGATAAAGCAAAGATCTGTTATCAGTGGCAGAGATGCTGCTTATATTGTGATTCTAGGCAAAATTAATTTTATCCCAATCATCTGCTAGAAAGGAAAAGATAAGCATTATGAAGGATTTGGAGAACAGCTTGGTATCTAACTTTTTAGGATGTCCTCTTTTCTTAGATTAAGAAGCAAGGCAAAACCTGCTATGGAGAATCTGACCAATCAAGTTGCATGTGAAATACAGGAATACTGAAACAATAACCATCTTTAATTTTAAAAATTTTAAACTAGCAATGTCAAACGTCATCCCTTTCTTTTGAGTGGACTCTGGTGATACTTCTGATAAACATCATTTTACGTGTCTTTATAACCTGGTAGAGCAAGGAAAACTTTGCTAGGTTAACAGCTTGTTATGCATAAGAAGTAAAGAGCACCGGAAATTATTGCAGTCCATATGTTGCTGAAAGGGTTTTGCAGTGGATTAGTAGCTTATGTAATGAGTCAGCCCAGCCCAACATACTTTCGGCTTAATTTAGCTTCCTCTCCCACCCCCCACCAACCAAAAATATTTGTTCCTAATGATAAACCTGGTATTAGTTTAATTTCCATGTTATTTGCTTGTGGGCACAGTCACCATACACTGCCATGCCCTCTTAGAAAACAGTGCGGATGTGGTAATTCTAATACATATATTCTGTTTAATCTAACTATTTGGTGTCTGGTTGATTTATGAATTTGCCAAATGCTAGACATATTTCAGTTTTACTGTATTGTGTGCGCAGGGGGATTATAGTAATGTTTACCAGTTTGAATTAGCTTCTTGTTTATTCAGAACACCACAGAGTAATTGCCAACATGAGCACAAATGGAGACATACTTTACATTCTGTGTTCCCCCCTCTCTGTTTTATCTGTGGGGTACTCAGAAACCACCAGTTCATGGACAGAAGCAAGGATTATTGTGGAATGTTTTTGTCTGGAGTCCCAAGCCCAGGTGTGATTAACATCATTTAAAGTTCTCATATACCTACCAGAGATAGGGTGTTGGAAAATTGGTCCCTTTTTACACCAAGTGCCTTTTCCCCATAGTTCACCTAAGCTCTCCCTTGTAAACTTGAAGGATACATAACTGGAGAACAAGGAGATATAACCTCGTGCCACACATCCCAGGGTCTGAGCAATAGTCTTCTTCTATGGAACCTACATACTGGCATGCTATGATAAGATATGTATCTGTGCCACTTTCTATTGGAAAAGTAGGCAGGTGTTTGTTGTTGTCCAATAGTCACCACACTATTCAGTTGGGGGAGGGTCTGCACCAGGTCTATATACCATGCCCCTATTTGTACCACAAAAGGCAGCATGGTTATGTCACATGCCTTGACATAATGGTCCTCCTCACCTGTGACACCCCAATTCTCATCCATTTTTGCCATCATACTGGCACATTTTTGCAATTGCAACATCAGAGGAGTATCCTAGCAGAGTATCCAAAATGTAACACTGGCTTATCTGTTATGGAGGCAACATACCTGGAGCTGCACCAACATCATGGAGCTTCCGCCATTTCCTATAGTCCTCCAGCTAGTATAACCTCACCCAGAGCTTAGAAATGTCCCAGTTTCCACAATCCACACACAAACTAAAGCGGAGTCCTCCACCTTGCTGTAGAAAAAATTGCTGTTCCTGGAGGTTTACTACGTGGCTGTATTCCTTTTGGGAGCAAAAATATTTTCCAGTGGGGAGAGTCTAGGAGAGGCTTGCAAAAATGGGCAAGAGGCATGCTGCAGATTTTCCAAACAACATCTAGATGTTGTGGATTGTAGCTTGCATTATCCCTGACCATCAGCCATAACAGTTTGGGCTGATAAGAGTTAATGAGTCTAAAATAGCTGGAATATATCAAGTTAGGAAGAGTGATCTGTTTTGTCTGGAAACAATTCTTCTCCCCTGTCTGAGAGTGAGGATCCTACATTATCACCTATAACCTGATCCATTTAGTCAGAGATGGCAGGGAGTCCAATTGTCACTAGAGTGGCTTTCAGATGGAGATCAGATATGAAAATGGTGAATTAATTTAGCCAGATTTTAACTCTATGGGTCCCTTATGTCTGGCCATCCATTTGCAGCACAGCTGCCAATGTAATTTCTGGCTTGTCATTAAAACCATGAAACCCCTGGGGCTCTGTATTGTTCACTAGCAATACATCTTAAAAATAATTACATCTTTAACTCTCAATTTAACCAGAAAAAAGAAAGGAAAAGAAATATGCAGCATGGCTGATTTCAAATGGAAACAGATAAACCTTTGTTATTGCTGACAGTTTCCATAAATTGTTTTTCCCACAGAGGTCACATTAGCAGGAGTGCCTAATGTTTATATCTGCACGGTCTTGCATTTGAAATAAAGATGTGAAAATCAATGCAATAATTGAGGGATCGTTTGACAGATTTGCATCAGAATACACTTTGTATGTTTCCCTCTCAGCAGCACACTGTGCCATATTCAGCTCAGAGGGAGCATGTGACAAAGGCCATAAACCAATATGCCCCATCCCATTGACCCATAAGAACTCAAACTGAACTAGGTTGCTCCACAAATATAATACCTTCTGGAGAAAATATATATTCATGTAAGAGTCCTTGAATCCTCAGCTTTTGAATCTCAGATTAGAAATGTTTGAAATTCTTTAGCAAGCTTGCTAGTATGTGTTCCTGACCTACATAAGTTTGCTGCATTCATATATAGAGGAACATTCTCTATAAGCAATACATCCTTAAGAAATACACCCTCATTTCATAATGTCTGGGGGGGGGGGAGAGAACATAAACTTTGCATTCTTGCAGTTGTCTGCTATGGAAAATGTTTCCAATGTTTGTTGAGATAAATCATTTCCATCTCAATTTATACATTCAGTGTAGTGCCAAGTAAAAATTCTTAAAATCTACATAAAGTCCCAGTGCCAACCAAATGAACATTCCTGTTTGCATCCACAGTGGTGAGAAGGATGAAGGAGAGCCCTGACCTTAGCTTGTAGTGCAGTTAGTGGTGTCCAGAGTCATCTTAGCCATGGAGATCCAGGGGGAGCAACCAGGAACCACTCAATGGCACTGGCTAGACTGGGGAAGAATCTGAACAGTCTCCCCTCACATACCCTCCAACTGTCCCAGTTTGGAGGGACAGTTAATCCTGTTAATCTTCTTTCACCCCACTTTCTCAGCTGTTTTTAACATGTCCCAGTTTCTCCCTTTCCCCCTTTGGCCTCAGCTTATTTCAATTGCTACAAGTAGGAAAGAGAGGAGAAGACGAAGCAGAGTCTTGGCACAGGCAAAAAGCAAACTGCTAAATCCCCTTCTAGCTTTGAACAGAACATCCTGTGCTATATGACCCCAAAATCAGGGGAAGAGGATGGCCCTGCCAGTTAAGAAGCACAGTTAATGGGAGGGGGACGATGAGGAGGAGGAATAATAATGAAGATTTCTTCTCCAAGAGGACTGATAGCAAAGTTTTGAAATGAGACAAGATGAAAGCTCTATGGTATTCAGGCATTACAATAATTGTCATGGCAGTCCAATTAAAAGCAGAATTAAGTATTATTAATTGCAAAAGCATAAGGCAGGGTAGGCAGCCACAGCAGGCCCAGGAGTCAGTTTTCTGTCCTGAGACTCTCAGTGGAGGGGCACATAGCCTGTCAAAAGTGCTGAAAAGAAAGAAAGAAATTCAGAAGGGGCCAAAAGTCTATATGTGACTTTGAAAAATAGGTGGGTGAGTGGGTGGGTGGATGAGGGTGTAACATTAAAAAGTGATGAGAAGCTCTTGTTACCTTTTTGAATTATTTCTCCTGGAGGCTTACAGGACAGGGATTTTCTGGCATTTTTCTCTGAAGTCTGGGCAGGGTTGCCAGGTCAGAACTATCCCAGGCCCTGAAATTTTGCACCAAACCAAGAGATGACCCTCCTTCATGATGTTGCAGGAGTAGGGTAGGGTGATGTCATTAAACATGAAGCAGTAAGTATCAACCACAATTGCACGGAGTATGCCATTCAAACACCAGGGCCATTTTCACACTGGACTGGTATAGCGCTATTATTCCACTTGCAACATCCTATGGAATCCTGGGGTTTGCAGTTTAGGGAGGGGCTGGCTGGCCCCTCCCAAAACCGCAAACCCCAGGATTCAGTAGAATGTTGTAAGTGGAATAATAGCGCTATAACAGTCCAGTGTGGAATGGGTCCAGGTCTAAGAAATGAGAATGTGTATGTGTGTGTGTATACATCTGTCTCTATGCCCATCTCTACCTCTGTATCTCAAACCTTTCAAGGTAGTGTTCTCACCCTGAGATTCCCTCTCTTCCCCTTGAGACTAGAGACTTCAGGACCAGGCCCTGAAATGTGATAACCCTGAACATGGTGAATCTTGAGGGACCAAAGGCTCTGAAAACAATGTGGGAGGCCTGCATGTCGCCCAGGATTACACTTTGCCCACCCTGGTGAAATGCAACAGAGAGGCTTTACAACCAAAATCCCTGAACTTGCATTGTCAGGCCTGACTTTGTGGGTAGTATCTTTAATGGAATGGATGTGGGCAATTCAGATGAAGAATAATTTGCTGTTCTCAAGGATCTTCTTCCATACAGCAAGAGAATACTCTGGGTGCAGCTCAAACATGCTAGTTAGAGGAGTCTTTCTAAAGAGAGTCCTTTGATGTTTACTCTTGAGCACCATTATGCAGCTGGCTGTGAGAAGCTTTAAACAGCTAGCAACAACAGACTAAACTGTATAGCAGAGAAGGAACAGACAACATGAAAACTGAAATCCAGGTTTCAGACTTCCGGTCGCATGGCGTGCGCGAACGGTCGTTTGGAGTAGCGCTCCACAACTCCAAACCCCCACCTGAAGGTTTCCAGCTGGTTCGAAGGCCATCAGAACCAGCTAGTCATCCCCTCGGTAAGGGGGATGTGGAAGAGGTCCGAAGGGGATCCAGAATTCTGGTGCTGAGCCCTTTCTCCAAGGCAAGAGCGGAGGCACTGCAAAGGATTGCAGGACCACGACGGAACCTCCAGAATCACCGTTTTAGTGGCACAAGCACCACCATTTACTTTTAAATTAAGAAGACAGGTTGAGATGGCAATAAGCAACCCGATCTGGATTACAATTACATGAGATCACAAGAAGTATGTACCTGCAATCGAATAACAGAAGCCGTTGGTAAAGACCCTAGGCTATGAGTAGATTTGGAATGGTTGACAATTTAAAGCTACAGTAACCTCGTTTGTGATAATTGGATTTTTCTGTTCTCTTTCTGGTGGAATATTATTGACTTTTTGAATATAACATAGTCTTGATAACATTGACTAAGTGACTGATTCTTGGATTGGAATTTAAACTTTTTTTCTACTTGTGTTTGCTGAGGCTGAGAGACTTTTAGTATAGAGGTGTGGCTTTTGTTAATATATCCCTCTGGATAGACATTGTTTTTTTTGGAAACAGAATTGGATTTGAATAAGCTTTATTTGTTGCTATTTTTGGTAGAAATGTACTGAGGAGTCCTGGCTTGATGAAGAGGAAGGGATTTTAAAGGATTGTGCTCTGAAACTATTGGTTGTCTTTGACACCAGGGACTTGATTTTGGGTTACTTTGTTCTTTTTATTTTTTCCTTCTTTTAAACTGGACAGTTGGACTCACATTTAAGAATTTAAGAATAAGAATTTTATGAACTTGTGATTTTTGGACTTGGATTATTAAAAGCCATTTTGGACTTGGATCATTAAAAGACATTTATATATAAAGACCTTGGCTTTTGGAATTAACAGACTGAGTTTGAACCATCTACAAGAAACGGAGCATTTCAGACAAGATAAGAGGCTTCTGGAAGACTTCCGCTTCCACGCAGTGTAGTGGCTGATCTAGCAGTGAGAGACTAAGTGGAATTTTACAGTCAAGGTCTTGGTAGCTGCTAGCAAACAGAGAGGAAGCCTCAGAGTCAGCATAAAAGAGTTGGGAGGGGGGAGCTGGAGTGACTCTGTCCACTGAAATGACTCTGAATAAGCACTGGCTTTAAAGGGAAGTGTAACCTTTTAATTAATTGTAAATAATTCTTGTACATATATTTTTCATATTATATTACATAGAGGAGTTTAGAAGTACTGAGCTATATCTTTAAACTTATATTTTCTTACATTTAAATATACATTTATATATACTACTATACATTTATATTATTTTTATTGAATATATAATCTTATTGAATCAATTTAGAGTGTGCTTATAAATAAGTTAAGCTAAGTGTTGACATTGATATTGACATTGATATTGATATTGATATATATGAATTGATACTGATTTACATGATTGGATTATACTATTGCATTTTTTAAGAGTGATTTTATTGAACTAACTGGTGCCAGGACAACACAGATATAAGAGTGGAGTAAGAAGAAAAAGAAAGAAGAGGAGAAAAGGTCAAGATATTTGTGATTAAATAGTTCACTTTTAAGAAAGGACTAATGGATCAAAGAACAAGAAAGGCAGCGGCGGCAGTGGTGGCAACAATGACTACGCAGATAATAAGGAGAACATCAACGGATATACCCCAGAAATCTCAAGATTTAATGTTGCAGATGATGGAAGAACTTAAGAATATCAGAGAGGATATTAGACAAGACTTAAAGGAGACAAGAAAAGAGATGAGAACAGATATGAAGCATGAAATGGACAAATTGGGGAAGAAATTGGAAATGTTAACTAAGGATGTTACAAAGTTAAAAACTGAGACTAAAGAGATAAAAGATCAAGTTAAACAAGTTCAAACAGAATTGACTGAAGTAAAAGGGAAGCAACAAGAAGAGGAACTTCAGATAACGTTGCAAGAATTACGTTATCGAGAAAGATGCCTTAGATTTAGAGGCGTTCCTGAATCCACAGGAGAGAATTTATATGAGAAAATGATACCGGCCTTGGCAGAATACCTAGACATTGATGAAGATAAAATGGAAACACGTATTGACAGAATGTTCAAAGTATCCTCTAGAATAGCGAGAGAAAGAAAGTTACCAAGAGACATTATAATAACCTTCGCTCGGACAGTTACCAGAGACAAAATATTACAGCGGAGCTATGAAGGAACATTTAAGATTGAAGAAAAAGATGTAAGAATTTTTAAAGATATACCATATCAAATACTCAAGAAGAGACAAGATTATAAACCTTTGGCTAATCTTTTGATAAAATTATAGATCAATTACAGATGGGAGAAGACTGAAGGCATTTCTTTTACGTACAAACAACAGAGATATAGGATTAATTCAATTTTTAAAGCCAAAGAAATGATGGAAAGGTTGAAGAGAGACTTACAAAGACCTACAGCTGGAGAGAAAGATGAAGAACAGGAGACATTGGAAGAGGAAAAAGGACAGTTACAAGAAGGAGAGGTGGAAGAAGAAACAGTACAAGAACAAGAACTGGAAGAGGAAGGACAGTTGGCGGCAGAAAACATACAGGATTAATTGGAAAATTTGGATAAATAATTTTAATATAAAACTGACAAAATGGGATTAAAAATATACTCTTGGAACATTAAAGGATTTAACTCTGAATATAAAAGAAGACAGATATTTCATCATTTGTAAAAACAAAAATTGGATATCATTTGTCTACAAGAGGTTCGAATAAGGACTCAAGATTTGAAATATGTCAGAAATCCGAAATTGGATAGCTGCTTCGCAGCTACAATAAAAGCAGAATTCTTCCCCAAAATACATAACGAAATACAAAAATATGTACAAGAAACAGGAAATGCAAAAGCTATTGTTCTGGGGGACTTTAATGGAGTTATCAATCCAAAAGAGGACCAAACAGTACAGAAGTTAGTCCCCTGAAACAACGGTAAATTGCCTAAGAGTTTTTTCCAAATGATGGATGATCTAGATCTTTATGATATATGGAGATATAAAAATGGGCAATTAGATGGATATACATTCTTTTCAGACAGACATAAATCACTGTCTAGGATTGATATGATTTTGACATCTAAGTATTTAATGTTGAAGACAGTGGATATAGACATTCTTCCAAATTTATGTTCGGATCACAATCCATTGCAAATGAAACTTAAGATTACAGACAGAGAGAGGACATGGAGACTGAATGAACAGATATTCAAGAAGGAGAAATACATCAAACAAGCAAAAATAGAATTAAATAATTATTTTAAGGAGAATATGACATCGGAATTACCAATGAAAACAATTTGGGATGCAGGTAAAGCTGTAATGCGAGGAAATTTTATCAGATGGTCCACGGAAATCAGGAAAGAGAGGAAACAGACTGAAGATTTGATTCTGGGGAGGATGAAAGAACTAGAGAAACAAATGAGGGAAAAACCGACGGACAATAAGATAAGACAACAGATGAAGGTATGTCAAGCTGAATTAAATCAACTAAATTTGTAAGAAATAGAACAACAGATGTGAAGAGTGAGATATACTTTTTTTGAACAGGCAAATAAACCTGCTAAACCGTTGGCCAGTTTACTTCGTAAAAGAAGGTTTAGAAATATTATTATGGAGATTACAGTCGGTGACGGGAAAACTACAAAACAGGAGGAGATAAAACAGGCTTTTTATAAATATTACATGAAGTTAATGAGTACTATCTCCTCAATGAAAAAACAAGGAGAAATGGAAGAATATTTGGAAAAAATGAACAAAATGAGATTCACCGAGGAGCAGAAATCAATTCTGAATAAACCCATATCGATGATGGAGATAGTTCAAGCTATTAGGAATCTGAAGAATGACAAATCTCCTGGACCAGACAGCTTTACTGCAAAATTTTACAAAATATTGAAACATGAAGTTTCGATACCTTTGCAGAACACAATGAATGAGATAAGAAAGGAGGGAATACCCGACACCTGGAAGGAAGCTAACGTGACTTTAATACCAAAAGAAGGAACAGACTCAACAGATGTCAAGAATTACAGACCAATTTCATTATTAAATACAGATTACAAAATCTTTGCTGCAATTCTGGCTGAAAGACTTAAAAAGGTTCTTCAATAAAATACACATGAAGATCAGAATGGCTTCTTACTAAAGAGAACGATGCGAGATAATATCAGGACAGTGCTAAATATAATTGAGTACTATGGGAAGCACAATGAAAGAAAGCTGGCAGTGATATTTGTGGATGCAGAAAAGGCCTTTGATATGATTAATTGGTCATTCCTGAAGATGGTCATTAAACAGGCTCAAGCCGGAGACAAATTTATCTCTTGGATTGAAGCAATATACAGTCAACAACAGGCAAGATTGATTATTAATGGAGAGAGAACAAAACAGATTGAATTGCATAGAGGAACAAGACAAGGTTGTCCACTATCTCCGCTGTTATTTATCATGACATTGGAAATACTTAACAGTGCCATAAGGGAAGACAAAGCAATAAGAGGACTTCAGATTAAGAAATATCAGTATAAACTCAAAGCATTTACAGATGATTTGGTGTTGTTTCTGGATGATCCTCTCAGCAGTATTCAAAGGTTGATGGATATTGTTCAGGAATATGGAGAATTTTCTGGATTTAAGATAAACAAGGAAAAAACAGTAATTATAACAAAAAACATGAGGGAGAAAGAAGAGAAGGAGCTTGAGCATTTAACAGGTTTTAATAAAGGTCAAAAAGCAAAATACTTGGGTGTCTGGATTACAAAAAGAAATAATGAACTATTTCAGAATAACTATGAAAAAAAATGGAAAGAGATAATCAAGGATTTGGAGAAATGGACTAGAATGCAACTATCTATGATGGGAAGAGTGGCAGTCATAAAAATGAACATACTTCCAAAGATGAATTACCTTTTCCAAAATCTTCCTATTATTACAAATACTAAGCCTTTTATACAATGGAAGAGAGATTTAAGTCAATTTATATGGCAAGGGAAAAAGCCAAGAATAAAATGGAATATCATGACAGATTCAATAAGAAGAGGAGGCCTGGGTCTACCGAATTTACAGATATATTTCAAGGCAGCAGCATTTACTTGGATAAAAGACTGGATGAATCTTCAAAATATGAGAATGCTGACATTAGAGAGAGCTGATTTAATGATGGGTTGGCATGCCCATATGTTCTATGGGAAAGCTGCGGCTGACAAAGACTTTGTTCATCATTTGGTAAGAAAATCACTACTTAAAATATGGACTGACTACAAGAATAAGAACATCAGGCAACTACCTACATGGGTCTCCCCTCAAGAAGCTTTCTTTGGAAGATGGACCGATTTAGATAAATGGCTGTGTTATGATGACATATTAGAAAAGACAAATCTGAATTTTTTTAAGATGAAATCAAGAGAAAAATTGGAATCAGAAGGAACAAAGTTAAACTGGTTCCCTTACAAACAGCTAACTGAGAGATTCCAGATGGACGTGAAAACTTATGAAATAGAACAAAAAGAGCAAGGAAGAATGTTGAAGATATTGTGGGAAAACCCACCTCATTTATTATCACACTTATATCAGGAGATTTTAAATCAAGAAAGAGAAGAGGAGACAGTCAAAGCAGCAATGATATTGTGGGCTCAAAATGTCAGACATCCAATTCAACTAGAGCACTGGGAACAGAGCTGGCAAAGGACACAAAAATTTACTGCAGCCCAGAACCTAAAAGAGAACTATTATAAGCTTTTTCACAGATGGTACATGACACCAGAAAAATTGAAGAAGATATACAATACGGGAACAGGTCATTGCTGGAAGTGTCAGGAGAATGCTGGAACACTTTTTCATATGTGGTGGTCATGTCCTAAGGCTAAAAAATATTGGAATGATATACACAATATGATATGTAAAATATTGAGGGTTCAAATGGATAAGAAACCAGAAATGTACTTATTAAATATGACACATATGTTAGATGGAACTGTAGCAAAGAAATATTGGAGAATAATGATGTATATGATTACAACAGCCCATATTGAATATGCAAGGTTATGGAAAACTGAGCAGATACCTACAATAGAGCAATGGTGGGCAACTTTCATTGAAAATCGAAATGCAGATATAGTCTCTCAGAGATTAAAAGGAAAATCAGATGATGACATTAACAAAGAATGGCAAATGGGAAAACGGGTTGGGTGTTGACAGGTAACAATTCTTAATTCATGGTAGCATGAACAGTTAGAAGTAAAAATCAGTGGAATATCATGGAACATGAAAAGTAGGGTAGAAGAGCAGGATCTAACTTGTATGTTAACAAATGTAATGCGATGCATAATGTTGAAATGTCAATGAAATAACAGTATTGAAATCCAGAGAGGAGTGGAAGAAAGCTGTAATAGTTCGGTAAAATGTACAATAAGAAATGTTGTTTTATACGATGTAATCACAATAAAATTATTTAAAAAAAAAACCTGAAATCCAGTTTTCGTGGTAATTCTTTTAGGTAGTAAAATATGTCTTTTGATTTTAATTTCTCACACCCCTCTGTAAGTGGAATAAGCACATTCTGCAGTCACCATTTACACACAGAATATTTCAATCAAATACAACCTGGTCGATGAAAAAATTATAGAAAATCTTACACACAAATCCATATATTAGCCTATTAATGTGTTTGTGCATGTACGTGTGTGTGTGCCTTCAAGTCAGCTTATGGCAACCCTATTAATTTCATAGTGTTTTAAACAGGGGATACTCAGAGGTGGTTTTTGCCAGTCCCTTCTTCTGCCAGTCTCTCTTTCAGTCCCTTCCTACAGCACCTGGTATTAATATAACACTGCCAAAATAACATTTTCTATGCAATCTATCCTCATTAAAGAACCAGCATGATGTAGTGGTTTGAGCATTGGACTATAACCCTGGAGACCAGGGTTCACTTCCCCACTTTGCCATGGAAACCCACTGGGTCACATACTCTCAGCCTTAGGAAACCCCATGATAGGTTTGTTTTAGGGTTGCCATAAGTCAGCAATGACTTGAAGACACACAACAACAACAACTCTCATTAAATTAGAAAAAATCCATTGTGCCCCAAGATGTGTTTTTCTTCATATAGTATTTTTATTTTTATAGTAGCCATCAGCATCTATTGCCATCCTTAGGAAGATCTACCTAGCCTGGAGTCCCAACACTCTTACCTGAAAGTACAATACTTTTACATCTAAAGACAACTGTTTTCAGTTAAATGTGTTTAATCGGGTATTAATCTCTAACTGTAATGAATAATATCCTGAATTATCCCAGAAAGGCTAATGTACAAAAAAATAAATACCAACAGACACTGAAGTGGAAACGGCTCAGCTGTAAATTTCTGCTGCAAGAACAACCTTAGGTCCTACTTCTGGAACTGCTCTCCTGAGCTTTGATAAGTACATGCAGGAAAATACCAAAGAGCAAAAAGCAAAAACAGATCAAAGGGACAGAGATTGTACAGGCAAGGCAGAGACAGAACGGCTCAAAGCACCAGCAACTTGCGCTGCAGGGGAACTGCAGCATGCCAGATAAATTTAAGTTCAAATGTATCTTATTGGTGGGCCGTGGAGTACAAATGTTGCCCCAGAAAGGACCACAGATCCCTGAAGTCTCTGTCAGGATTTGAAAGTCTTCAAGGAAGACAGCAGAGGCTGCAGGTGAAACAAGATTAGGATGATACGTAATGCATGAAGTTGGCATAAAGAACATTTCTGCAAAGGCTATTCTGATAGTCAGACCAGGAAGTGAGTGAGTTGAGAGCCACCTGGAGATCACAGTGGCAACTGGTGACTTCCTTGTGGGTGGCATGGTGAATCTGTTCTGGATTTCAGTTCAAACTTTAAGGACACTGTCCAATTCTCCATTTATTTTGGGAAGAGAATCAGCACTCCACAGACAAGGACAGCACATTCTTGGTGACTGCTCCACATCTCTGGCACTCCTTTCTTGGGGAGCCTAGAAGGTCTTTGCTGTCCTTCTGTGGCAGGCCTTTTGACAACTCAGTGTTTTCAAATAAAGGACTTTCAATATAGTACTGCAGTACTTTTAACTGAACTGCTTCTAACAGCTTTTTATTATTTTTAATTAGATTTTAAAACTGTTTTCAATGTTACTGACCATTTAATTGCATTTTAATGTTAACTTTTTGTATGTTTTAGCTATATTATATTTACTTTAATTTGTAGACTGCCTTCCACTCTGAGGAAAACTATGATATAAATACAATAGGTCCCAGTTAAGGAAAAAAGTTATTACCTCATATCAGAAAAACTGGAACCTTTCACAGACAGAGAGGTTCTTATTGCATGCTTCGTGGAGGAGAGACAGCAGAGAAAGAGATTGCTGGGGGCCAATGAGACCCCAGACAATGAAAAGCTGTTTGACAAGAATGGGTGAAGGATGGGAACAAGTATGGACAAACACACAAAACAGACAGGAATTTGGCACAAACATGCTGTGCCTAAACTCCTACAGAGTGACATGCAATCCAACCGCTATTGAGTAAAGGCATCCAGAGGTTCCTAATCTAACGCATTCCATCCTGGCTAGACATCAACCAAAATGGAGGTAATAGTCAAAAACATGGAAGAAGACTAGGGCAGCAATGAAGAACTAGATGGTCAAGTATAAAAATATAACATTAAATATAAAAGTCAGAATAATCCATAACATCCTATTTCTAATTTCTGCATATAGTGATGAAAGCTGAACAATGAAGAAAGTGGCAAAAAGAGAATCTACTTATTTGAAAAGTGGTGCTTCAGGAAAGTCCTACAGATTACATGGACTGACAAAAAAAATAAAATAAATGGGCCCCAGAGTAAATCAAGCCTGAGTTCTCACTAGAAGTCAAAATGATTAAACTGACACTGTTGCATTTTGGACATATCACAAGATAACATGATTAATTGGAAAAGATTATGCTGGATAAAGTAGAAGGCAATGGGAAAATAGGAAGATCGCATAGCAGATGAATTTATTCAGTCAAAGAGAGATGACCCTGAGTTTGCAGGACCAGAACAGACTCATGAAAGATTTTCATTCATAGGGCCACCACAAGCTGAAGTCTACTTAATGGCACACAACAAAAAGAAAATATTCTTTCAAGTGGATTTTAACTGTGACCTGCTCTGGTTACAGTGATCTTGCCTGACAAGTAGACTTATGAATTTAATAAATAAAATAAAATAGTTCAGAATTAGTTGAATCTGCTCCAGTTTTTGTAATTGCTTCTTTCTTGTCCCACAATAAAAAAATGAAAACATACTATCCCACAAAAAAATATGAACACATGCTGATAACTCAGAAAATCCAGGCATCAATAATTCCAATTTCCTCCACCAATAATTCCAGTTTTAAGAGTAACCCTGCCATATGGCCCACCAGCATAGTAGAGAAAGCATTGGAGGAATGATTTTACGTATTGCCTTCATCTTGGTTTGTAAACTCAAATCTAAATCCGTAAGAGCATTGCGGATCCCCTGCCTATACTTGTCCACCCATCACCTGTCACTCATCTACTCCCCAAACTGCTGTGATCCCCTCATTTATTCTCTTTGTTCATTTTTCTTTTCAAGTCATACTGTGCACCTGGAAAGAAAAGAATGCAAGTATATTTTAAAAATTCATTTAGCATCCATGATTTACAAAAAAACTTGCACTGTAATCTTAAACATACTTATCACTAAGCAAGTTCCTGTGAACACAGAGCAACTTAATCCTAAGTAAACATGAATGAGGAGTATGACTAGGACTGCAGCCCTGTTTTCCTAAGAATAAATCTCACTGAAACTGATCAGACATTCTTGAATAAATACACATAAGTTTGTGTTTTTGGTAACTTTTTAACATGTAATGTCATGCGATCCATGGACAACTTTAACTTACAGCTCAGTTGTTCATTATCCTGTACCACCTGAAGATAGGTGCATTTTGTTTTTTTGTTTTTTCATAGAATTATAAGAGAATTCAAGGGCATGTTACTAGGCAACACACACCCCAGGTTTGGTGTAGTTTAATTGGTAAAATATGATTTGATTGGCAAAATGCATTAATTGGCATCAATATAAAATGGACCCTAAAGTGACAATGAGGTCGAGCTGGGCAGAGGAAAATTATTGACTGAACACATGTGCTGCAAGATATGTCAGAAGATCCCCTTGAGGCATAGATCATTATCAGGCTAATCCCACAGTAACTCGAGAAATTAGACTTAAGCTGAAGCTGTACCATCTCTGACACCACACAATATTGTTTGCTCAGCCAGAAAGCCAGAAAGCCATTCACACCCATACCCTCCAGGCAGATTATGGGTACAAAAAACCTCCATTTTGAGTAGTTTGATGCAGTATCTCACTTGCTGAATGCCATGCTGTCACTCTGATTTCCAAACAAGTACTGTCCTTAGGCGTGAGTCTAAGCCGCATTGCTGCTTTCTTCACCGCTCTCCAGACTTGTAATTATCATCCATTCCCTAAAAGTCTGCTATCAACAACTTTCCTCCCTTTGGTTAGCTCTTGTGCAAGTGTGTAAGTGCTTGGATCTTTTGCATGCATTATTGAACCTTTCAATAAAAATACAATCTCTGACTGGTTCTTTCCTGCTAGGACCCAGTAAACATTGGTGGAAAGATCTTGTTACATTTCCCTCCTCGCAGGCCCCCAATTGAGCTAATTAATTCCCCATTGTCAGATGGAGGTACTGGAATCACAGTTGAACCCCTGAGTCACCCACATTTTGGAGTAACAGGCCATCTAGTCCAATCCTCTGCCATGAAGGAATACATGGCTGAAGCACTCCTGAGAGATGAACTCTGTTTAAAGACCTCCAAAGAAAGAGAGTCCACCATTCTCCAAGGCTTTCTATTCCATGGTTGAACAGGTCTTTAGAGTGTGGTGGAGCCTCCTTTGGTGTTTAAACAGAGGTGGGATGGCCATCTCTCAGGAGTACTTTAGCTGTATATTTCTGGATGGCATGGAATTGGACTAGAAGGCCCTTGAGGTTCCTTTCAAATCTATGATTCTGTGAAGTAGTTATTTGTAAAAGTTACTTCCACCATCTTAAAGACACATCCCAGAGCTCAGGCTTTTAATAATGTAAAGATTATATTATAAATTTTCCTTCTATCTAACAAGAAATGACTACATTTTAAAGAACATGATTTGTTTTAAGGTCACATACTTAAAAGAGAGCTGTACCAGATACATCATAAATCAATAGTTTAACTTTCTTTCCCTGAGGAACAACTGTAGCAGCTTCAGCTTCACTCACTCTCTGCACTGGTATCAGTTATATTTTAAGTGGCAAAAAAGTGACTGGTTGAATATTTTATTAGTGACTGGTTGGATATTTTATTTCATTAAAGGATATATGCAAGCCTGTGGGCACAGGCAACTTGTCACGGTTTATCTTGGCTACTCCTGAATGTGACTAAATGAGAAGCAAGAGTTTTTGTGAAATAGCAATAAGCTTGTCGTTGTTGTGTGCCTTCCAGTGGTTTCCAACTTACAGCGAACCTAAGGTGAACCTATCACGGGGTTGTCTGGGGCTTACAGTGTGTGACATGCCCAAAGTCACCCCATGGGTTCCCATGACCAAGCGGGTAATTGAACCAGGGTCGTAGCCCAATGCTCAAACTGCTACACCATGCTGGATCTCAGAAATAAGATTAGCAGTACATTAATTTATTAGTCTGTTTCTCTGAGCACTAGAGTTTGTCAATACTTGTATCCTTGGAGGAATAATCAGAACTTCATAGCCTATATTTATTCCATCTAACAGCCCACACAACTATAATATAGCACAGCAAAATTCTCTGGTCTTAATCCCTTACACTTTGCAGCCCTATCATTAGATGTAATTAGGACTATCTCAGGCAGCGCTTGCTGGCAGTCAGTATGATAGAAACCTGTGGACTTTTTCTCTTTAGCTCTCAAAGTGTCTCGCTCTGTTGAACTAGTAAGCCATTACCTATCCTAAACTAACCTTATTCATCAAATGTTGAAGGACATGGCATTCCATCAACCTCTGTATGCGGAATGGGTGGGAGACGTCTTGTGCTTTGGCTCAGATTGGCAAAATGTCTTGAGGCAGCCCATCTGCCTGCATGAGGTACAAGAAGCACACACCCATGCATTTATGTGTTGACCAAAAAGAATGAGCCTTGGCAGAATGCTTTGAGCCCTCCAAGAGAAATTTTATGGATATCCTTCTTAGCTCCTTAGTTTCATGGATATCCTTCATAGCCAAGCATAACAGGTTCAAATGGTGAAACATGGGGATTTTCCATTCATATCTGGCTTTCCTTTCATCAATGAGTTTCTACACACAAAATTTGGGACTGGCAAATACAGAAAAGAAAAACAGTCATGATTTGGTATACCCCCTCCTTTTATGAATTCAATTATTTATGTCCTGGCATATCAATAACAGATGTATATCCAATCATCAGCACTGAGAGTCATGCCATTTCATTTGTTTTATAATACAATTGGGAAGTAATTACAGTTGGATTATGTGCTCATTTTCGTCATAATTAAATTAGCTTGTTACCTACAATAATTTTCTGAATTGTGGCATGAAATGAATAGTCGTGTCAGAGTGTTGACACTGAAGGTTGTTTCTTTATTTTACTGTGAAGCAGCAACTGCTGCTGCTGCTCCTCCTCCTCCTCCTCTTCCTCCTCCTCATTCTCCTTCTTCTTCTTCTTCTTCGGGATGCCATGTAGAGGAGGGAGAGGGCTTGTTTTCTGCTGCTCCGGAGACCAGGACAAGGAGCAATGGATTCAAGCTGCAGGAAAGGAGATTCCACCTGAACCTCAGGAAGAACTTCCTGACAGTCAGAGCTGTCCAGCAGTGGAATATGCTGCCTCGGAGTGTGGTGGAGTCTCCTTCTTTGGAGGTTTTTAAGCAGAGGCTGGATGGCCATCTGTCGGGAGTGCTTTGAGGGTGTTCCTGCATGGCACAGGGTTGGACTGGATGGCCCCTGGGGTCTCTTCCAACTCTACATTTCTATGATTCTATGATTCTTCCTCCTCCTCCTCCTCCTCCTCCTCCTCTTCTTTTTAAATCAACCTCACTGTGTTCTGTTTCAGTGTTTGGCTTATGCTTTATATTAGGAGTTATCAGGACTGCAGCATCTCTGTGTTGCTGCATCATGCAGCTTACCCATGCCTGGCCTCAGATTGTCCAAAAGACCCCAGGGAACCCTTGAGTTAATCAATTCTCTTTAGCAAAATCAATGGTGGAAATGGCCTTTAGAGGCTAATCAATAAAATTGTGCAACCAGTGCAATTCAGGAAATAAAAATTAAGCAAAATAGAAACATTTTGATGTCTGTGTCTTTGCATATTCAGATATTTATAAAGATTGCTGATAGACCAAAATTTTTCCCCGCCATTTATTGCTTTATTTATGAAATGGGTATCATCAAGTGCCAAGTACATTTTTATTCCTTTACTTCTAGGCAAGTATCATCAGTTTTCTGAGTTCAGCTTTGATTAGCGATTGAGGTTCAGTTGTTGTTGTGTGCCTTCAAGACATTTTCAACTTATAGCAACCCTGAGGTAAACCTATCACAGGGTTTTCTGGGGCTGAGAGTGTGTGATGCACCCAAGGCCCCCAGAGGGGTTTCTATGGCTGAGCGGAAAATTGAACTCTGGTTTCCAGAGTCATAGTCCACTCAAAAAACCACTATACCATGCAGAAAACAATTTTCAGTGATAACATGAGTGTCAGCTTCTCTACATTATTGGCTTTTACAAATGTCAGCTCTTCTGTTTCCTTCCTTAGTGCCTCTTTAAATCCACAGATGACTGGAACAGAGAAGCAGTAATTTTAGGTAAAAAGGAGTATTGATTAAACTAAGTGGAATTATTTTTGCACAGATAGTAGACAGAGGTAGTGCTAGAATTCTTATTGGACTGCACAGTCATCATTACCTCATCTGTTGGAAGTGAAAAGTTCCAGCAACTGTGTTGTAATTCAAACATCATGCCCTTCCGCACACATTTCTTCCCTCAATCCAATATAATGTAGCACAGCATAGCTATGAAAATGAGCAAGGAATGTCAAATTTGATGTTTGTCCTGTCATTTCATCACTGAGATAACATATTGCATGTATTCTGCCCTTTGACAAAATTGTCCTCAAGGAGGCTTACATTAGCTTGTAATACACACAGTCATAGACATATTTTTGGTCCTTACTCCCCTAACCAATGCATGGGGACAGATGTGGCATGCCGGCACATTTTAGTGAGGTCCAGAAGGGTTCAGAAGTCCAATGGAGCCTGGGCTAGACTGCAATCACTATTACCATGTGAAAAACACTGAGGATGAACTGTAGATCATGTTTGGGGATACTGACAGAAACTTGTGTCTACTGTTCTACAGTGAGTTTTTTTTTTCTCTGTTTGTTTGTTTGTTTGTTTTCTGGAGGCAATCAAAAACTGTGCTAAGAGCCATTTCAAGCAACAGGCTGAACTGCTAGGACTCTTTGCCAGTCCCAACTTAAAGGCTTTTCCTTAGTTCTACAGCTTAACCAGGACTGTGTGAGAAAACATACACAGAGATTTGTTTTCCATTATTTGAGATACTTTATTACATCAAGAACTACAAGTCTTCAAGGCAAGAATAGGAATACCTGGTGGGAAAGGGAACACAAAGCACTATAAGGCCATTTCCGCACGACAAAGCTCTTCCGCATTGTCTCACCGCAGTTCCGGGTCCAGAAGGGAGCGCGTCAGCAACACCCCCCTCTGCACGTGCTTGGTCCACGCAGAAGGGAACGCAATGGTGCCGCGTCTTCCTTCCGCAGCACATTGCTGCGCTATGGAAGGACGCGTCGCCAATGCGCTTCCGCATCTTCCGCATGGCCAGAAATGACAGAAGCGCCGCGCGATTTAGCAAAAACTGCACAAGCGCAACGCTCCGTGACAGGATGGCAGTGGGACGGTGACGATGTCATGCCGAAGCGCAGTCTGCCGACCGCTGCCATCCTGTGGCAAAAACGCAACAGCGACATCGTGTGGAAAGGGCCTAAGACTATAAGCAAGTGGCTGTCAAATTCGTTCACTGTCACAATTTCAGTTGTAAAGAAAATAACTAATTAAAATCAATTAAATTATCAATTACATTGAATTTTTTTCTCATCTAAAGGAGCAATTAAATTTGTTTTTAATTTGAATGACTCAAATTGAAATTCTATAATTAAGTTATTAATTTAGCCATTAATTAATTAATGAGAGACCATGCTAAGGAGCCAATGAGTTTTACATTTTCTCACTCGTTCTTTATCCAAAGGATAGTTTTCTTTGATTATTGAAAAACTGTTTCTTGCTTTTTGTTAGTCCTGCAGAGTTGGGAGGCTACAATGTTTTAGCTGCAAGATGCCAACTACTGATTTCAGTTCATGATAAAAGTCTACTCATTAATTCCAAGGTAAAAAATTTAAAACCAACAAGGACTAAGGGCAGTTTGGAAGGTAGTTACCTTCTTTATTCTTAATTATTTTATTTATTCAATTTATATCCTGCCTTTCTCCTTGTGCAGAAACCAAGGCAGCCAACAGCGTTTATAAAACAGAATACAATTAAAACATTATTTATACAAAAGTTTTAAAAGAATTAAATAGCAGGGGAATTAAAAACAAGATTAAAACAATATGAAAATACCGGTCACGATGGGGAAAAAAATACACTCATGATGAACCCGTTGCGTCTTTGCATTTATGTGATCCTCCTGGGACAGATGAAGAACCTTGGTGTACCAGAGAGCGAAGAGAGACTCCTCATCTCTCTCACGAACGTGAATTTTGAAGTTCCACATTAGCACTCCCAAGTAGTGCTAATGTGAAATAGTTAAACAAGACTGTTTATTAAACTCAAGATGGACTGAGCCATTTACTTTACTGTGGTATTCATTAATATTTGAACAGGCCTACAGGAACATGAAAAGAGATGCATTATTTATTTATTAAAAGTGTTTGCTAATTGTTTTTCATCCCATCGAAGCTTCCAAAGCAATGTACGATAAGATAAATTAAAAGGGTTTCTTTTAACCAATTTAAAAGCCAGTCTTAAAAACCACAGGCCATATAGAATAGTACTGTACTATTCCTCCTGGCTCCACCTGGACAGCAGGCATAGAGCCAATCTGACTTCAGTTGGGAGCTAGCATGTGCTGTGCTTTGTGATGTGGCCACATGCTTTGCTGTGGGTGCTGAAGCAAGAACCAGCTAAATGGGAACAGAATATCTTTTGTTCCACAGACCAACAGCTTATAGCATTCTAATTTTGTCAAAAGAAAACCCAAAATAACTATTTTTGTTACGTTGGGAAAATGGGAAAGTAGTTTTTTTAAAAAAAATCATACCTAGTAATAATAATAATAATAATAATAATAATAATAATAATAATAATAATAATAATATTTGTAGGCCACCTTCCTCCCAGAATTGGGACCCAAGGTGGCTTCCAACAATAAATACACATTAAAACAAATTAAACACATTTAAAACAAAAATATTAAAAAGATATAAAGTCATAAAAAGAAAGAACTAAAACAATATTCACTTTAAACAAGTTAATAAATAAAACTCCCCAGCTTACATAAACACCTGTTTAAACAGAAATGTTTGTGCCTTCCAGTGAAAGGAAAGCAAGAAGGGGGCCCACCTAACCTTCTGTGGAAGAGCATTCCACCAGGTGGGAGCAGCCACTGAGAAGGCTCTCTTTCGTGTCTTCACCAGACGAGCCTGGGATGATGGTAGGACTGAGAGAAAGGCTTCTCCAGCAGATCTTAGGGCTCTGGCTGGTTTGTACAGGGAGATACGGTCTTTCAGACAGCCTACATACTACACTATACTACTATAAAAGTAACTTGAAATTGTAATAGCAACCAATTACATAACTTTGTAACCTCTGAGCCCATTACATCCGATCATTCCTAAGGGATTATTCAGTATAATATTAAACGTCTATTCAAATCGCAGTGTGCCACAGTCAAGAAGAAAAAATGACCACAGCACCATACAAAGTAAGAGATAAGACTATTCACACAATGTGGTTTTCCATTTATAGTAAAATCTCAGTCTTCTGTCCAAATATATGCACAGAGGGCACAAACAGGGAAAGATCAGTCCATTCTTTATATAAAGATATTAAAAGCAGGGAGAAGCCATTGGCCATGAATAAGAAATGTGTAATCTCTTCCTACTATTTTATTAGGGTGATATGAGAACCAGTTGTTATAAGAAGTGCCATTCTTCAAAGATCATTTTTATGGATGTGGATTTAATGATATCTGAGGTATTTTAATTAAAGAACTCTAAAGCTGCCATACAAATATTTAATTTGAATTGATGTATTTTTAGCTTGTGTCTCACTACTTAGCAAAGGCTCATAAAAAGGCATAAAACTCTTTTAACTGAGACATTGCCACAGGTAGGTATAGATTCCTCCCTTAATTCTGTGAAGCCTATTTTGATTTTTGTCGATTCCTTTATATTAAAACCAATAATGAAATCTCCTAGATAGATTTAACCTTGCCAAAACACCTTCAGCTACAGCAGAAGCAAGAAAGTCACAGCATTTGTCCTTGAAATTTATAAAAATTCGCTATGTGCTGAAAGAAATACAGATTTTAAATTTGTAACCTGAGCATCAAATAAAAATGTAGGTTTATTTTTTTTCGTCATTATGTTAGGAAAAAAATTGCCTGTCACATTATTGAAGAGCAACGATTATGAATAATTATTATTATCTTATCCGTGATATTAATGGCAGGTATTCCTGGAGACATGTGGAGATCTGGGTCTTCTGAATGATACAGCAGGCGGGCAGAGTATGATTAGCCAGAAATATGCCATTACCATAGCTAATCATATATTGGGAAACTTTTGTACAACCTACTGTTATTATGCAGACCCTTTGGTATAGTCACTGTAAAAAAATTATAAATCATTGTGATTATAGTGCAAGTGAATCCACCATACTCCTTGTCCCCCAATGAAACTAGTAAGTGGATCTTGGGAAATACTGAAGGTCATTTTTTCGGGGGGGGGGTCAAATGAAATACCCTAGCAAAATATGAAAAATAGCTGTTTGCTATGGCAGTACCAGAGAGCCTGTGTAACAGACATAGGAAGAACTAGCAAAAATAAAATAAAGTCTCTGTCAGGTCTAGGGCCTGGCTCCTCCCCAAAATCTCTTGCTAGCCTCAAAACAAAGAAGAAGATCCAATGGATCCCTGAGATCAGACAGTTCCAGAGGACAGAGTGACTTCTCACTCTGGTTTTCTCATATTGCACTGTACTAGGTAGCAAGATACAGAGGAAGCCTGCCCAACTGAGTTGTCAGGTGGCAAATCTTAGGGGATACATTCCTTTAAGCATCCTAATCATACCCCATTTCACATCAATATTTTGAACTGGTCCCTGAAATGTACCAGATGTCAATAAAGTTGATTTAAGAGAGGGGATACCAAATATCAGAACCAACAGTGGTCAGGACTTTGTGAAGCAAGGAAAATCTTCATCCAATGACTTCTATAGGCTTTTCCTCATGACTAACCCTAAGCATATAGGCACATGGACAGTTTTGGATCTATGAATTAATTTTGCTTCTTCTCTCTTTCTGGGTCCACCATCACCCACATGACTTGTAAAGTCTGCTTACTGACTCCCTTTCATCCATATTTTTGGATATTCATTTCTCTTTTCAGATCCCATTCATGCCAGAAAAGAACCCTTCTTGCATATACTTTCATTTCTACCACATTTAATGTATGTGGCAAATCAGATGCATCTTTATTATGATCTCTTGGAGGCAACAGTGGCTCACAACCTGCAAAAACTCTTCCCTGTTCTGGGGTGATGAAGCTTTCTGATTAGCTCATATATGTTCATTAAAGAACTATCCAATATTGTTTTGTTTTGTGCCAGATGCTGCTAATATGCACCAATTCAAATTGTATTCACAGATCTTTAAGGTTCTCTCTTTCTCTCTTTCCCAATCTCTCTCCATCTGTCTATGAGCATGTATAAATAGATAGATGTAGATATAAAACCCACAGCAAATATACCACCCCAGTTGCCACTGACATGGACGTCACCAACCTGAAGACATAAACAAATATGCAGCACAAAATCTTGTATTGGAAAGCAAGCTATTTAAATTTAACAGTATGGGTCTGGAACACATGGAATGCAGGAATATGAAAGTAAAGTGATAAATCATACCTAACTATTCAGTGCTATTTTTCCCCTTTCTTTTAGTTTTCTAGAGAAATTGAGACTGTTTCTACTGAAGCCCCAGGGTAGGGCAAAGAGAATGTAAAGAATGTGAGGAGAAAATAGGAAGGCAGTAGCTTTCGTTTTCCCAGAGGTGTAATCTCATGTTCTTGGTTGTTGAACCAACAGAAATATTTCCAGTGGGCTGTTTACTCACACACCACTATAAACCATAAATAAATTCTTTCCTACTTGGAGAATATGGTTGCACCAGTTGCTAAACCTGTCTACAAATCAGAATTGCTTTTATTCTTCTCTCAGCTATTAAACCGGCATTTAAAAGACGAGAGAATGGTAACACTGCAGAAGTATAATTTTAAATGTTTTACACTGTGTTTTAACAAGAGAAGCAGCTGTGGTAGCTTTTGCCATAGCTTAAAGTTTCCTGGGGAACCACAGGATTGTCCTTGAGTACAATAATAATTTTGAATTGTAGCTGTGCTTCCACTTTACTGAAAGTAAAAGAGTGAGCTATTAAAAATACACAAGCACTGAGTTTTGGGGAGTAGTGCTGAAAAGAATAATTTGTTTATTTCTACCGAAACTGACAGCTGGTTGCCAGAATTGTCCCTTAGCACATTTTAAGATAAGCTGTCTTAATTTGCTAATGTTACAAGAGTCTGTAATTCATCTTTTGTTATTAGATCTAAAAGCGGCTGAGTGTTTTGTAGCATGGTAATTAAGAGATTGTAAAGAAACTGGAAATGCCATTGATAACAATTTCCAACACTTTTAATAATGGCAAAGGTTTTCTGCTCCACTATCTGACAGCAGTTCCTATTTTAAAGAAGAGAATAACAGCATTTTGTTTGAACCTGTGCACAGATTATAGGTATCTCCTGCGGAGTTCAATCTGCTTGTTTGGCCCAGAAATATTAAATATTCTGCCAATATCTTCCTCCTGAATAATGGCAATATCAGAAACAAACTAGTGGTCTTAGAAAACGTTCGTCATTTCAGAAACAGCAATAAACAAGACAAGCCTCAACCTTAGTAGGTTTTGTGGAAATATTACCTACAATTTACTTGGAAGAATATAAAGTAGTGAAGAATTTAGTATTTGGCCATATAGGTTATAGGTCTGTGATATACCAAGTATTTTTACAAATCTGTGTCATTCTGGGTGAACTAAAGTACTTATCCAATAGGTGGGATCTTCATTGTGCATACACAATAGTCTCTGCTGCATCTGATTGGATTCCATTAAGGCACGCTTCATGATACAGTGTCAATTATACCTTTAGATCAGAGAGACATTGTGCCTCTAACTTGTTGTTGGAATGCAGTTCCCATCAGTCCAAGGGCCCTTCCTCACTACATTGTTATACTGCCATTATTCCACTTTCAACATCCTGTGGAATTCTGGGGTTTGTAGTTTACTGAGGCCAAGGAGCTCTCTGGTTGAGAATTCTAAATGCCCCTCCCTAAACTGTAAACCCCAGGATTGCATTGGATGTTGAAAATGGAATAATAGCACTATAACTGTGTAATGTGGAAAGGCTCCAAGTCAGCATAGCAAGAGTGAGACCCTTTCCATAAGACAATGCTCTCGTGCACCAGTCCCATCACAATCATGGCAGTGCCTCTGCCAGGATGGAAGCATGTGTCCAGTGCTCTTCTCCAAACCCAACCAGCTACCTGGGGAAAGGATTGCAAGGGACACGCCCTTTCCTTCCTTCTGCACTGTAGCCAACCTTCTTCCCATGCTGCAATGGGGAAGGAAGCACATTATCATATTTCTGGCCCTTCTGCATGGTTGGCTGTGAGGAAGGCTCACTTGATTGGGGGTCATTGACAGAGTTTTTCTGTCAATGATATACCCCCTGATCATGCCAGCTGATGACGCAAGTAGGGCAGGACCATGGTGATGTCATTCAGAAGTGTCATCATGGTCCTACTTCTCTCACATCCCCAGGCCAGGAGGATGCCCTCCTCCAAAAACGGCCTGAGAGATGATGCAAGTTCCAGTACCGTAATATCTGGAAGGTCACACCTTATCTACCATGGCTTCAAATGAAGCCACATGGAGCCTGTTTCACAAGAGAAAGCCATTTATATAGGTTTAATAATTTTGTAGTGCATTTGTCTGCTTTCTCTTTGGGAAAGCTGCAGTGGCTTGCTGGAGGAGCGTGGTAATCTGTTCCAGCTGTCATACTGTGTAACCTTTGTCTGGTAGCACATCAAAAAGCTTTCCAATGTGATTCAGGCTGAAGGTTTGGGTAATGTGCAAAGGAAGGGCTTCCCCTGTATTAACATATTTTTGTTGTAAACAGAAACCTTGTATGTTATATCTTGGGAAGAATTCGAGATTCGTGGATCTGAATCCCTGGGTCAAAACAGACAAATCGAATCTTTCGAATCTCTGCACGCCCCAGGGCCTGAGCTGGTGAGAGTGCCCCGGATCAGCCCCACACAGGTGTGCAAGGCCAGTGAGAGCCACTTCCCTGCACACCCCAGGGCCTGAGCTGGAGCGAGTGCCCTGGATCAGGCCCGCACGGGCATGCAGGACCAGAGAGAGCTGCTTCCCTGCATGCCCCTGAGTCTGAACTGGCGCGAGCACCACGAATCAGGTCCACATGAGTATGTAGGGCTGGCGAGAGCTGCGTCCCTGCACGCCCCAGGGCCTGAGCTGGTGTGAGTGCCCCAGATCAAGCTCGCTCCTGCTCCCTGCCCCTGTGGCTGCCTCCCTCTGCAAGGTAATTATTCTTTTCTTCCTATTCTTTTGACTTGAGACTGGAGGGTAGGGATTAGGACTAGACTAGAGGCTAGTGTTTGTTTTTGTTAAGTGCCTTCCTTGTTTTAGGATTCGAGTCTGGACCTCAAGGTAGAGAATTGAGACTGGGCTAGAGGCTGGTGTTTTTGTTTTTTTAAAGTGCCTTCCTTATTGCAGGACTTGAGACTTGACTGGAAAGTACAGTGTTCTTGAGATTTCAAGGACAGCTGAAGAAGATTCCTTTGCATAGCTCCTTTGCAAAGCTCTTTCATACACAATTCTGGGCTTTGTAGTTTTACAAGGTGTCACAACCTTCTCTGCCAAAGTGTGCTAGTGCATCATCAAGCTACAAACCCCAGGTTGCCATAAGGACCTATGCAAAAAAAATCCAGTTTTGACCTGGATTATCTCTGCACTGTAGTATGTGGGCCTGTTTACACAGGCAGGAAAATGTGGGATTAATAATCCACATTTTCCTGCTTGTGTAGAAAGGGCTTTTATGTCATTTTCAATCTGGGGAGATCCTGAGGCAAAACTATGACAATTGTTCTGGCCAGATTTCTTCAGAGGGAGGCTTGCCTTTGCCCAGGCTTTTGCTAAGGTTGAGAGAGTGTGTCTTACCCAAGATTATCCTTGCCCCCCCCTTTTTTTTTGTAATAGTCAATCCAGGAGGTGGCATCATCTCGAGCATCCTCCAACATCTGGAGCTACTTCCAAATTACATGTAATTCTTAATAAGAAGTATATGGGTATGTTTTCCTGAAAGTGAAAACTATTATGTAATTTGTTTTTCATTAAACAAAGGTGTCAAATTCTGCTTCAAAACACTTTTCAGTAGAAGTGCTTTGTTTCCTTTGCTTTTTAAACCCTTTTTAAAAAAAGGATTCAAAAGATTCGAGATTTGTGAGATTCGTGGATTTGCAGAACCTTCTAGGGATTCGGATCCAGAAAATTCTGGATTCGTCCCATCTCTAGTTATATCCAGGTCTTCTCATAGAGCAATGATAAGGAACATTTGACTCTCTGAACATTTGGGTCTACCACATCTACCAGCCTTAGTCAGCATAGTCAATGATAAGGAATTGTGGGAGTTTGTAGTTCAAAATATTTGAAAGATCAAAGGTTCCCTATCTCTGTGGTAGAGCCAAAGCAGGATGCACGGTCAGTACAGGGTGGCTTCTCAACTTGTCATGATTGTAAAGAATAAACTAGAACAAACAGATCACTAGTCATTTCAGGCAACAAATAATTGGCAATAACTTCTCTTCCTTCTTAGAGAGGGACTAGTTCAGTGCATTTCTTCTTTGTGCAGTTTTCTCCCAGCTTGGTGGCTAGCTTTATAAAGAAACTTCACTACGGGTTCATATCAAAGGTCAGTTTCTAATCCAGCATTCTGCTTCCACCAGTTGCCAGCCAGATGTCACCAAGAAGCTTATAAGCCAGGCCTTCCCTTGTTGTCTATCCCCAGCATCTGATTCTGAGAAGCATCTGATACTGCCTCTAAACATGGAGCTTCAATTATGGTGAATAGCCACTGATCCTTTTCAATCTGTCATCTGCAAATTCAACCATTGCTGTTTAAAAAGGATTTTTTCTCCAAACTTTGTTCCCTCTACCTTTGTGCTAATACAAGGTTGCTTCACTGCAAGGCATGATTACTCCATGAATTTATATATTGCAGCTACCATAGGCTATAGCAATCTCAAAATTTATTAAGGATAACACCATATGTCGAAAAATTCATAAGACCAGGAGGATCACAGAAAGACAAACTAAAAACAACATAGGATACCATTCGACATATAATCCATTCCCTTTAACCCTATACAGTCTGATCTGTTATTGTTGCTGCTGCTGCTGCTGCTGTTGCAATGCCAAGACACTATTAACCAATGGGTTTGTATTTGGGGCAGCCTATCAACAAACAGATTGTGAATGCTTCTCAAACATATAGCTGCTAGTATTAGTAATCAAGACATTGGGAGCTATTCGGTCTTTTCACATATTTCCTATGGTTAGAAAAAGACAGAAGAAGAAATAAGAAAGCTTGGAGGAGTTACAAATGGGAGCGTTGTCTGGAAACCTACTCCCTGACTTCTCTGAATGAAGCAGGGCAATTGCACAATTAGACCCTTGTCTGTTTCTTGACCTTCTATGGGGAAATGTGGTGGATAGCTCTGGGAATTATGAAGGCAGCCTATTTCTTAAACTGCAGTTCTGTGCACACTTACTTGGGAGTATGGTCTCACTAACATCAAGAGGGTTCATTTCCTAGTAGATCTTTTCTGTCAGCTAAATCTAATGTATCCCCTTCATCTTTAACTTTGTATTATCCCAAAATTCTTCATGAAATCCTTTCCCCCTTTAAGAGTATCATTCTTGATTTCTGGCATCCTAATATGAACACAACTCCAAAATAACCTGACACCAATGAACAAGTAAATAGGGCATACTGCTACCCCTAACTTCGATATTACACTGATTTGGATTGTCTAAAATTGCTTGAGCATTTTGGTGTCCTTTCCTTTTTGTCAACACACTACATTCCTGATTCATATTCATATCCACCATAAGCTCTAAAACTTTTCCAATATGGGTGGGTAACATGGGTGCTTAATTTTCTGTTTTCAAGAAGTGCTGGTGGTAATATATGGCTGATTAATGATTAAAATGGAAACTCTAGACAGAGAGTTAACCAACCAGAAAATAACAAGAAAGTCTTGTAATAAACATTTTTTTTATACATACCTCTGGCAATAATCGATCTACTGAACTTAATCTATATATATGTAGGTTGCTTAATTTGTCAACATTTGATTATTAACCCCTGGACAATTTATTAAAAAGGACTGCGTCTGGAGTTTTTTTTAATATTGTCCTGTCATATGCCATTTCTGTGGGGCCAATATGAGAAGACAACAGACCACAGCTCAACAAGAAAGCATTTCGTTACACAGACATTCCCAGTTTAAACCCCTCCAAATCTGCAGAGAAAAGATTCTCAGGAAGTAGGATTGAAAAGATTTCTGATGGAGATGTTGAAGAGCATCTGCCAGTCGGAGAAGAAAATAATGACAGAGATTAACTCTTTGTCTGATTCTTCCTGTGTTCAGATGCACTCTGAATAGGATCCCCAGAACTTTTTTTGGAGGGGGGGGCCTGGAGGCTCATCATTGGCATGGAGGTCATTATTAATTTGCGTACTTGAAGACATGAAGGAACATGATGTGGTGGTCTGAGTGTTGGACTAGGACTCCGGGAATTCAGCATTTGGATCCCTGCCTGACAATTGAAACAAACTGGGTGATCCTGGGAAAGTCACACTCTCTCAATCTTAGAAGAAGGCAAAGGCAAAACTCCTCTGAATAAAGTTTTTTTTAAAAAAAATGCTAGGATAGCATCGACATGTATTAGAATGAAGGCAAAGGCAGGTAACAAGAGCAACACAAAGTTCTGTTTTTATAAAACAATGAAAACACAGAATCCATAAAGCAATTTTTGTCATTGTTCTCCTCTTCCTCCTCCTCCTCCCCTTCCTCCAACTGAAGCTAGTAACAGTCTAAGTATCAGATTACAATCTACTGCCATAATTTAACTTCTTTATCATCAGATTTTTACCTTCATGTTATTTTAGCCTTGTTATAAACTTCTTTGGATCTCATGTCAGGGGAGAAGCAGGATATAAGTTAAATAGATACACATACATACATAGGTACATACCGTGAAAGCCATAGAAATGCTTGATCATTTCCAGGGGTGCTCAGACTCTCTTGCTTCCTTCCCCCATTCTGGGGTTATTTCCACACTAGACTATTACAGCACTATTATTCCACTTTCAACATCCTATGGAATCCTGGGGTTTGTAGTTTAGGGGGAGGCCTCAAAAGCCCCTCCCTAAACTGCAAACCCCAGGATTCCATAGGATGTTGAAAGTGGAATAATAGCACTATAACAGTCTAGTGCAGAAACGGCCTGGATCCTTGGCTATAAATTAACTCATACAGTAGTTGGGTTCACACTGAATTCAAATTCATGATTAGCATTCAAACTGTGATTGCTCACAGTGATTAATTTCTAAAAGTAGAATTGGCAGAAATGTCCATATTGTATAGGTTACCATAGACCTCATATATCTCCCTGTTCGTACAGATTTGGTACATTTGAAAACAAGATATGTTCTTGCCTAGTATCCCAGATTGCCATAGGATATTGCCATGGGATTTAAAGGGGAATGATAATGTTATGATTGTGTAGTGTGAAAAAGACCAGAGAGCTGATAACTGATAACTGATGTTATCCTGCAACATAAACTGCCATTCCACATTATAAACAGCAATCAGTGCCATTTTGATAGAAAGACAAAGTTGGAAAGGCCCTTGAAGTTAATCTTGCCCTGGAGTGGCAAAAGGTAGCCCTCGATGGTTCCAAATGTGGCTCTTACAGCACTTCAAGGTCAGTTTTGCAGTTCTCAACACCTCCTTCTACTATCCACCCCATCCCCATTTCTCTGAATCATCTTTTTTTTTATGGCAAAAACAGGAGAACTGTGTCTCTGGGAAGTCTCAAGAAATGGTAATTAGCTGTTTAAATAGGCCACAGGGTCATCCTGCACTGTTTATCATTTAAACACACACACACACACACACACACACACACACAATTTTCAAATTTTAAAATGTACTTTTGGCCACTCCTGAGACCCTTTCACACAATATTGAGTGCTATATAAAGTATTACAATTCCACTTTAACTGCTATGGTTCCACTTTTTGGAATGCTGGGATTTGAAACTGAGGGATCGATATTTAGAATTCTCAGCTAGAAAGCTCTAGGGTCTTCACCAAATTACAAATCCCAGGATTCCATAGGATGCAGTCATGGAAGTTAAAGTGCAATCATAGTTCAACTTAATAATAGCAGAATCATAACTGTGTAGCGTGAAATATCCCTTGGTTTTCATTTTGGTTTTGGTTTTGGTTTTGGTTTTGGCAGTCCGCTTAACCAACAGAGGGTGCTAAGAGCAGAAAATTGGCCTCTGGATACATCGGTTGCCCACACTTGATCTAATCCAAACTTTTGCTCCGTTCAGAGTAGCCACAGATAAAGCATACCACCTTTTTATTATGTTAATCATTTATATATTCTTAATTCTGTACTGTAATAATAATCTAAATAAACAGCAAAGGCCAGTTTCTTCTGGTAGGCATATCTGGATTGTTTTAAAATTATAGGTTTTAAATATTATTGATAGCTTTTTAATATGTATTGGTTTTATATGCTCTTTTAGTTGATGTTTTGTGATGTGTTGTTTGCTGTTGTTCACTGTCCAGATCCACAGGGAGAGGTGGGTAAGAAATATTAGTAGTAGTATCAGTATTAGTATCATTAACATATCCTCCATTATATCAACTGTTCAAGGTAAGTAATGGTACCATTCTATTTTGTTTCACTGCACCTAATGAAGTGCTATATTGAGTTCTGCACACTACAGCTTAAGAACAACATTAAAAAGCTGGACATGTCTCAAGGTAGTTGACCATGTTGGTAAAACTTCTGGAAACTATGTCCTGTGATGAACAGTTGAAGGAGATTGGTATGTTTAGCCTGGAGAAGAGAAGACTGAGAGGTAATGGCCATCTTCAAATATCTGAAGGACTGCCATGTGGAAGATGAAAACCTATTTACTACTGTTCCATTGGATACCAATGTCTTCGAATGAAAAGAAATGAGATTTCGGATAAATGTTAGGAAGAACTTCCCAACAGTAAGAGCTGATTGACTAAAGAATAGACTACATTAGAAAATGATGGACTCTCTTGTCCTTGGAGATTGTAAACGAGGGGTGGGATGGTCATCTTTCAGAGGTGATTTAGCTGTGGATCCCTGCATTTGCAAGAAATTGGATTAGGTGGCCCTCAAGATACCTTCCAACTCTAAGTTTTGTGATTCTGTGATTAACTTTCTGTGAACTATTTGGTGAAAATAAAACAAGTGATGAGCAGCAACTACAATCTCATAATGAGGGGAAAGCACATTAGCTTTGCTGCTCGCGTTATTTGTGAAGCGCATGTTACAGTCAAAGAAACATGGGCCCTTTCCGCAGCTTACCTTCTAACGCTGCTGGAGTGTGGGCCTTGTGTGAAAAGCCTGGGCAGCAAGGCTCTCACAAGCCTCCTGCTTCCCTGCTGCTCAGGCTCCGCAGCTCCTTCCTGCTCACGCGAGAGCCCTGCCTGCATCCCGCCCCTTCCTTCCGCAGTGCAGCCTGGGAGTTGTAGGCTGCACTGAGGAGAGGAAGCGCAACTGGCCCGGCTCCAGAGGCTCCGCACTGCAGGTGAGTGCGGCCCAGGCCCATGAGCCTTGCGCAAGCACAGCTTATTTTCAGCTAAAAGCCGAAAATAAGAAAATGCATATTTGCTGCGCTTGTGGGCCTTGAGCGTGGTGGAAATGGGATTGTGTCATGCAGACCACTCCTGACTGCTCAAGTGGCCCTTTTGCTTGAAAACTACCATGTGAAAAGGGCCTCAGATGTGAACAAGCAAAGTGTCCTTTATCTCAAAAGCCCAACTTCTTCTCCAATAAGCAGGTTTCAAAATGATTGCCCTCTATCAAAACCATTGAACCAGAGACATAGGCCCTTGAAACAAATGAAAGATTCTTCCCAACTCAATCAAGCTTTGGTCTCATCTCAGGTCACAGGATTTATAGAAGTTCAAGAGAGATCTATTCAATTTAAATCCAAATAACCACGACCATGAAAAATGCTGGTCATATGTCACCTGAACATACTACCAGAAACCATTTTGGATACTGACATAAAAAGAGACTTAAAAGAAGCAATAAAATGTGATTGCTTCCAAAACGTTTAAGTCAAGGTGTGGGCGGTTAATTGGTAGGATTATTAAACTTTTTATTAGATGATTGGTTAACATTAGTAACACTGTTGACAAGCAACATCAAGTCCCAAAAATTAAGAAAAGGTAGGTGGCCCAGCCTGAAATAACAAAACTGTTTCAGTAGAAAAATATTTGTCCATGAAAACAATATCTCAGAAATTTGCTTTTAATAATTGAGCTATATGGAGTTGCCATAATGGTTGCTTGAGAAACAACCAAGTCTATGTTCTTTTTTTTTCCTCCTGTCCTATCTTTAATGGATATCCTGAAACAATATATATGTATTTTAAACTTGACTACAGGCGTCCAGATAGGTTATTCCACCTTTATATGCAACAGTTTCCAGGAAAAATCCTCAGAGTTGATTATGACTTATAAATCCCTCTACAACCCATGGGTCCAGACCATCCGAAAGATCCTATCTCCCTGTATGAGCCCACTTGAGTTTTAAGATGCTTGAGGGTTTTCTTTTTATTCCTTTCTGGTGATGACATGTACAGTGACAGCTGATGGCTTCTATGGCCATTTCCATATTAGATGCCATTAGCTCGTTGTACCATTACAATCCCAGCATTGCCTCTCACACAATGGTAGCAGGTTAAGAATGCTGTTTTCCACACCCTTCTGCCTTCAGCAGATGGGTAGCGCTATTGCCACTGGTGTTCCTTCTGCACCACAGTGTCCTTGGCCAATCCCTTGCCCCATCTTCACTCCACCCCACCACCCGTGATTGGGCAGGGTGGGTTTTTTGTTTGTTTTTCTTTGGAAGCCATACCAGTGCAACAATGTTGTACCTGCACTACAAGCAAGTACACTATTGCATTTTCACGCTATAATACTTAAAAATGTATTTAAAAAAGAAGTTTTAACGCAAAGGAGAATTTTAAAAAAAACATGGAGAGGTGATACATTTCAAAGTTACAAAGTCATGGGAGGGAGGGATAAGCTGGGCACTTCCATGCCCTGCCCACTGCTGGATTCATAACAACAGGAAGTGCTATCAAGCGCTGTTATGGTACCTCAAAGAGCCAGCTAATGGATTGAAGTGCTGAAGGAGGCACTTAATGGATTTTTTTCTGGAAGTAGTATAAGACACTTCGACAATGCTTGAATATGGGATAGCAGCTGGACAGCAACAACATCATGCAGTAACACAACTCCAGGACCAATAGCAACCCACTGCTGTAGTGTTATAGCAACATCATGCAGAAATTACCTATGTCAGTAGGGACTGAATCCAATTCAGCATTTGTCTAGCTTTAAAGAAGCTATCCCAGTTGCTGAACCTATTTAGAAACAAGGCTTAGCACTACAAAGAGCTCTTTTAAATCCCGGATTAAAACATGGAGTGAATTCACCAGTCCACTGATATTGGAGCCATCAGATGCCACTGTACACATGAAAGGGGCTTCTGGGTAACAGCACTCAGGTTATGGAATTGTTTTCCATCAGAGGCAAGGCTGGTTCCCTCTCTGAATTCCTTCCACCAGCATGTAAAGCTTTTGTTATTTAAACATGTTTTTGAAGATTACTCACTATCATAGAATTTGATAGCTGGAAAGGACCACGAGGGCCTCTTGCCATGGAAGAATACTCACAATGCTTAGCTGTGCAGAAGAGTCTTTTAATGACATATGCAGTGCTTTTGTTCTATTACTATGCTTTAATATGCATTTATACGGTTTTAAATTTGTTCCTGTTGTTGTGTGTCTTCAGGTCATTTCCAGCTTATGGAGGCCCTAATCTGTAGTGCAGTTACAACATTGTTGCACTAGTATGGCTTCCAAAGGGGGGGGGAACGCCCTGCCCAATCAGGGGTGGTGGGGTGGAGTGAAGATGGGGCATGTTGAAAGTGGAATAATAGCACTATAACAGGATAGTGCAGAAATGGTCTAACTAATTTGTCCTGGTCCAACATCCCCCCAAACCAAACGTGATGGGCACATCATTCACCTGTGTTCTGATTGCCAGCAGAATGGAACTTATTATCCCTATGTGGCTAATGCCCAGTAGATATGGAAGGGGAGTTAGGATTGTTGCAATAATGTTGGTAATATTGACAATAATGTGGCAATAATAAACAGCAATCATGAATATGAAACGCTTACCTAATCCATAAGTGCTCGATACTCAACATCATTTTTAGTCATGACTGTGACACTATCACCATGATTGTAACTCCTCCCCAATATTCTTTTACCAGGCCTCAGCTGCATGAGGAGATAGAGGTCCTTTCAGCTTGTGATCAAAGCATAGATGAATGAGGTTTCTGTCAGGTTTGGGGAGGGTCATGAAATTCTGGATAATTAATGTAGAAGGCTTTGTTCTTCGTCATGATTCACTGAGAATCAAAGGAGAAGCACCTTGGAGATCCACTGAACATTAAAAAAAAAAAAAGCATTATGTGCTCAAACTGAGGCCCTTCCATTTTCAGTGCTAAGAAACCAAAAACATTTTGATTCCCTCACATTCCCAAGCTTGTGCATAAATATGTGTTAACTGAAGCAACACTCCATGCAACTGCTGAAGTGGGTTGTATAGTCTGCAGAATGCTCATTCCAAATAAAAGGCACAGCCATGTTAGTAATGGGGCCACTAGATTTTTAGTTGTTAATTCTTTCTTATGGGATAACTTCATTGTCTAAATAGTATTTCTTCAACTGAAGATAAGTCTCTTTTAGGGGACTGCAGGACATTAGCAGGACTGCAGCAGTGGGCCTTCTGTGTGTTTAGGATGATGAGCCTGTAAACAAGACTGAGGATAACTAGAAATTCCACTGAGATCACAAAATGCCATAGGCCAGCCCTGTTCCTTGCTGCAAGCATTTAGAGTTTGTTACCTAAGACAGGCAATCTTCAAATGTATTGTTGGTTGATGAGATGATAGTTTTCTAGAGATGTTGGTGAAATTTAGGACATTTCTCAAAAGGTGTGGTTTTCTTTACTGCATAATTCTGGCTTTGTCAAATGTGGAATGTTATTTCATCTGTATCCAGCCTCCAATCCCAAAAGCTATGTTTGTTTTCTTTATTCCTGTGGGCAGGGGAATTGATTCACTAATGTTTAATTCATGAAAGTATATCTTCTGAATGTGGCTTTCAATACATATGAGGAACAAAAGTGTTGTTAACAGAGGCACCTCATGAAATCTCTGCTTCTGTAACAAAAGGCCCAACAAATTGAATTACTGCCACTAATGGATTCCCAGCTCCATAATTATAATCCTCAGGTTGGAATACTGTAGATGCAATTAGCTTCCCTCAGAAACCCAGTAGTTCACTGTAATCAGGAAAGTAGGACATCTGACCCCAAACAAAGAAAGCAGGCTGCTCAGCCTGGAGTTTGAGAAATTACTGTTAGCTCCTCTGAATGTTTCACTTCATTCTGCTCTGATGTCTCTGCTTTCAAGGCTAATTTCAGGGATATATGACTTTCCCACCTTTCATTCCTTCTTAATACACATATACAGTCATGTAAAATTAAATGAATTCTAGGCACAAAGCTTTTCTGCTCTGTGTACATTCTGTAAATACTTACAGAAATGATTAAAAGTTGTGCTAAATAGTGATGCTAGGAAGTGAAGCATTTTTCATTCTCCTTTGGGCCTTGATCCAGTAAGCTGACAATGGAGGCCATTTCAGTATAGCAGTGGTTGCATGATTACTAACTGCACAAATACGGTCCTTTCTGTATGGGAAGACCATCAGGGCAAAGAGAAAGGGAACAATGGGGGCAAAATCAAAGCATAGCTTTATGTCACTGCAGAATAATTGTTGTTGATGATGTTGTTGTTGTTTTAAAAAATCATCATCATCTTTCTACTTGTAGGTGTGTCTGGATGGCAGGAAAGCTAAGGTCCTGACCTATATCACCATTTGCATCAGTAATGGAGAACACAGGACCGTCCAAATGTTCTACAACTGCAGCTCTCATAATCTCTTACCATTGGGTATATTGACTAGTAGTGATGGGAGCTGCAATCCAAGAACATCTAGAAGGCCCTATTCTCTCCGTTGCTGAAGCAGATAGGGACAAGGGTCAGGACCTTAGCATTCTTGCCTCTCAAACACACTTGCAAGAATCAGAGTGCTGGATCAAGGGATGGAATATGTTTCCCAGCATCACTAGGAGTAGAATCAAGGCCACAGCTTTCCATGTTCTTAATCTATATAGGCCAGACTTCCCCAGTCGGATGTTCTCTGTTTTATAGTTCAGTTTCCATGATCCCTTGCCATCAGTCATTCTAGCTTTGGCTAATGGTAGCTGCTATCCAAAATACTTGGCAGCCACTAGGCTGGGCTACTGTAATGTCGACTTAGAAGCATAAGTGATATCCATATGATGAATTTTCTTCAGTATATTATAAACTAAGGTAGTTCTGCTTTCACTAGGGTTGCCAGGCATCAATTTTATATGGGAAGTACTGTATTTAGGGCCAAAAACGCATTTCCTCTATCTGTGAAATATGGAAGAACCCAATATTGAAACCAATTTTTGGTGTAAGCAGGAAGAGCAGGCAGCAGAAGTACTTACAACACACAGACTCCCCCTTCCTGCAATTGGGATACAATTGCATGGTGTAGTGGTTTGAGCATTGGACTACCATTCTGGAGACTAAGGTTCAAATGTCTGCTCAGCCATGGAAACCCACTGAGTGACCATGGACAAGTCAAATTCTCTGAACAAATCTTGGCAAGATAACCCCATTATAGGGTTGCCTTTAGGTCACCCTATGTCAAAAACAGCTTGAAGTCACACAACAAATGGCTTCTCGTTACATACTAAATTCTTGGGGGGGGGTCTGTTACCCTGCTTGCTGGGGGTCCCTTACGGGGATTCCCAACACCTGTCAAAATTATCACTTCTGGGGAAAATTAGCTATGAGCACTGCTTTAGCAATGCAAAGAGGGCAGGGTAATGAAGGGTCTTTTGCCCAATGTTTGCCCAGGCTCAGTCAGAAATCACACAAAAAGGTCCAATGAATGACTTTATTGAATAGTAATAGTTCGTACTAACGCAAACAGACACGCACACATCCAAGGGCTAATAACAATAAAGAGTGGAAATAAGACAGAGGGATTGTTGAGGGATTCACAGCTTGGATAATACTGCACCTCTTTCTGAAGTCCTTGGTCCAGGAAGCAGCGATTGAACACCAGCTCAGTGAAGAGACGCTGAGGAGGGAGGGGGACCGGTCAGTTGGTATAACCGGGAGGCATCATCTTTGCCTCACCTTTCTCTCCTTGCCCTAACTAGTCCAAAAACAGGGACTATTTGTAGGAAAATTTACTTTGAAGGCAAATCCTTTCCCAGCGAAAACAAACAGGGACAGAAAAGAAAAACAACTCCACACCTGGCATTTCTCGGAAGATAACAAAGTATCATCTAAATAATAGGATCTTCCTCCACTTTGAGGCTGTGGTGTGAGTTTCTGGAGATGGGTTTGATAAGGTTTTATTGCTTCCAGTGCCCAATTTTCCAGGAACACTTTTATTCCCTTCAAGTGGACTCCTTAAAGGTTAAGGACCTTTTGTCCACCATGGGTTATCACAACATGAGGTCTTCTCTTGCTACATGACTGGGGATTTTACTGACCTGATCTGGTTCATTCTATCGTACGACCGTTATTGGCTACGCGCACATTCGAGTGACCTCTCTGGTGGGTTAGATTAATTTTATATCAAAGTTGTAGACCCCAGGACAGGGTTTACCAAGGGGGCAACAGGTCTGTGTATTGTGAGTGTGGCTGATACCCACTCTTCCTGCATTCCAGGCCAAGGTGAACAGCATGTTCACAGTGGTGAAATTCCTTATTGCAGAATGGCTGCTGGCTTGCCATTGCTAGATTTACTGGGTTTGGGGGATTCCTGTGAGGTTGTTACCCCAAAATGTAGGTGCCACAAGGGCCACTCTGCAATACCAAATACCTCCTTGAAAAAGTGGGGAATTAATTAGCTCAAAATCAGGCGACTGCGAGAGGGGGAGCAACTTAGCGAGATCTTTCCTATCAGTGTTTACGGGCACAAGCAGGAAAGGAACCAGCCAGATTCAGAAGTAAGCTAAACATGTGTATCATTGAGGGGAATTTACTCATGCATGCACACAAGATACACATAATCACACATTCACACAAGAGCTAACTGAAAGAGAAAGGGAGGAAAAATTATAGAGAGGCTGAGGGGCTTGGGAGATTTATAATTACCAGTCCTGAAGAGTAGTGAAGAGCAGAAATGTATTTTGGCTTAGGTAGGACCTAAGGACAGTTCTCATTCAGGACCCAGATGGACAGAGTGACAGGAGACCTTCAAGAGACTGCACTAGGCATCCTGAAATCAGGGGTATTTGTATCCTGAAAAAAAGCCTGTGACCGTGAAGATTCCAGATGCAAGACAAAGGGAACCTGTTGTGGACAATGGGTCTGGAATGGACTGATTGGTTTCAATGTCTTGGTTGAGAAGGCGTTTCTGGGCTATCTGCTGTAGGAAATGCACACAGTAGAGGTCCTGGACACCTTATTGTTTTCTGATGTTGGCAGTTGACAGGATTAGCTCAGAGCTATTAAGTCAGGCCTTCTTGGCTAATTTCAGAGAACCTTTGACCTGACCATGCTGGGGTCTTCTCTGACCTACTCCCAGCCAGTGTCCCTTTCCACATGGCCTTGCCAGACATAAGTATAATTTATATTTTATGCCAACACAACTGCCAATGAATATATGTTGCCAATTAGACCATATCAAAATGTGGGGGTGTACGGCCTGGAGATGTTGCAGGAGCTCAGAAATCTCACAAAAGCCCCTACCCCTTGCCATGAGATTTCCATCAGCCTTATACTGGTCTGCTTCATGTGTCCTAGTTAGACCAGGACATCCTTCTCCTCTCCCCACTTCACAGTGCATCATGAATTTTGACTGTCCTATATTACTGTTTTGAAAACCTGGCTATCCTTACCTCCACTCTACTAGACTCCTTCTCTGATTACAGACTCTGCTTGGAGAGTGCTTGAAGCTGCCACAAGGAGGCAAAATCATATTAGGTATGCCATCAGTAACGTTTGGAAGCAGCAGGGTGACAGAATAGGCAAGGTGATCTGATCTGCCCTATCCCAGTAAACATAAAATAGTTTTTCACTGTTCAGGCTTCAAGACTGCTTTCTTGACTGTATTAAAACCAAGCCTTATCTTTTGTGAGGCTTAATCAACTGGGTGGTTATTTAGCAAGGAAGTAATGCCTTTTTGATTTATTGCACCTAACTCCCTACAGGTTCCATTCACTTCTTTGTAGAATATTAACTTACAACTGTATACATAAGGAAACTAATCCCAGCTGGATGAAGTATAAACCAAAATGCTGTGTTCTTGCTTCTGCAGTATACCAACTCTGATACCGTTAAAACACTGTAGAAACAAGCCGCTGTAGATATAAAATAGGTTAAAACCAAGGGAAATATTTGCCCTTGATGGTATTACTTCATGGGTCATACTGTGCTATTTTCTCTGTCATTTTATCTTGCCTTTTGATATCATGTGTGTTGCAAAATTATCCTTAAGCTTGTGGTTAACCATTATCATATTTACTCTTTTGTGCAGAAAGAAAACTACTGTCCTAGTTAACTTCACTAGAGTTGCATTCAGATGTAAGCAGATCCATGGTTTACTACAACCTCCACAACAATCAGACGCATTGGCACTATTCTGCTATCATCCTCAGACAGACAGTTGGTGGAGCACCAAGTTAATGCAGACTAATTTACTATATAATATGACAAATCCAACTTCTTCTAGCATGGCTGTGAGAAAGAGATAGGAAACTTCTGGTTCTGTGTTAGGTTAACCACAGTTTGGTGTGTTGCCTGAATCCTAAATTGGGATCAATCTAATCTATACTTTGTGAAAATAAGCCAACATCCTTCTACCTCCATTGTGTTAAAAACCACAGTTTGTCTAGCTATGGCAAGCAGCAGTAAATCTAAGGTGGGGGGAAAAAGCTTCTAAATTCTTTATGGTCATTCTGAAGGAAGAGATGAAGCAAATAAATCCAGAGGAAAGCTGGGCTGGTTCTCATAATGCTAAACCATGATTTAGTGTTACTTTCAAACCAGACTTTTGCAGCAAGCATTTTGCTTACAATGAATTGTAATTGGATATTTTGACAGTGACTGTTCATCAGAGAGGGGTGGACCTTGCCTCAGTGAAGAGTGTCGGATTAGATGACCTTCTCACCAAACAATTTTATGATTCCTTGCACTAAGGATTAAGGAAAATGGAACTGCTCTTAGACCACAGTTTTCTACTACTGGAAGGACACTATGTCATTTACCATGTTTATATCAACTATGCTATCTATAAAATATAGATCCATAAATTATAGATATTTTTGTAGAAGAGAAGAAAAATAATTGTACACCATATGGGAGGGAAACCTCTAGAAATGCATCCCAAACAGAACAAATAAAAAATGAATAATATTTCTTATGCAGTAATAAAGACAAGGCCCTGGCATCCTGTTTAGTATTTACAATGCAATGATATGGCCAAAGTATGACAGGCTCAGTTTAGATGGCTGCTGGGGCTGTATCAAGACATTTTGGTGCCTGAGGTGGTGTCAGCTGGTGACTTCCATGCCAGTGGGGTGCTGTCTCCAGATGAGAAGACAAGCCTCAGGGAAAATGGTACTGAAGAAGAAAGTTTGATTTTTGTGTGCAAGGTGGCTTTAAAACCTGGGCACCATTTTTTCACCCATTCCCAGATAATATGAGGATTCTCTGGCTCAGCACAAGGGCTTGTTCTTGTGCAATGTTGGTGCACTGGTACTTTAGCAGTAGCAATAGCATGTGTATTTCTATACTCCTTATCAGCTAAGCGCTCTCTAAGCAGTTTACAATGTGTTAGCTAATTGCCCCCAACAAGCTGGGTACTCATTTTACCAACCTTCGGAAGGATGGAAGGCTGAGTCAACCTGGAGCCTGGCAGGATCGAACTCACGACCTTGTGGCTGCAGTACTGGCATTTAACCACTGTGCCACCAGGGCTCCTTTATCTTTATCTTTAGTCTACTCATGACCTCAAGTCTGGTTGAGAGTGTATAGCATGATACATGATATTTGGGCAAGTCTCTATTCTGCAGTGTAAAATGTATGCATTGGTAGTGTTCTTTTCTAGGGCTGTTAAAGGGAGGTATGGTATATTTACTGGAACAACTCTTTCTATTCTAAGGCATGAAATCTTTTAAACTGGGAAAACCGTTGAAAATTTTAGAACACTATGGCCAGAACCTTGTATCAGCTACTTAGTTAAGTACACTTAACCAAGTAATCTATTTTGGCACTCCAAACCTGACTGAGAAATCATTCACCCATTTTCCAGTCACCAGAAGGATGGACCTCCTTCTCCCCATGCAGCTGATGCCTGGTGAAGTAGATTTGAGGGGAATTTAGGATTGTGGCAATAGTGCCACAATCATGACTAAGTAGCAATCGTGAATAGGAAAGAGTTACATATAAGATAAATCTAGGTAACTGTTTTGCATTCATGATTGTTACTTAGTCATGATTGTGACACTATTGCCACAATTGTAACTCCCCTGTCCAAATCTGAACTTTACTAGGCATCAGATGCATTGGGGGAATGAGATCCATTCTGCTGGTGATTGGAACATGGATGAATGATATCTCCTCCAGGTTTGGGGGAAGGGTCAGGACAGGAGAGGTTACATGGTTAAGTGTACTTAAATATACTTACCCAAGTAGCTGATACAGGATCCCAGACTGTCAGTTTATGGAGACCCTATGAAATGTCATAGGGTTTTCTTAGAAAAGGAATACTCAGAGGTGGTTTTGCCTGTTCCTTCCTGTAAGATATAGCCTACAGCACCTGGTATTTGTTGATAGTCTTCCATCCAAGTACTAACCAGGCCTGACCCTGCTTAACTTCCAAGTTCAGACATGATCTGATATCTTTAGAATAGTTAGTGCCTCCTATGCTTATACCTTAACAGTAATAAGATCACTGTGACAGGCTATATAAGTCTCTCAGAAGTTGTCATCTCTACCAGAAAAGGCCACTGTAGATCATTATAGACCCTCTGCAGATAATTAATATATGCAGAATGCCTGCAACTGACATTATTGATCACTGCAACTGAGCATTATCTAACAAACAAACAAATCCAAAGGAAAATGCTATTTGCTTGATTCTACAGAGTTTAAAAGTTCAGCTGTGCATGATTTGAACATCAAAAAACATCTAATAAGTTTTAAAATAGCATCATTGCTTTGCCACAGTCTTCATCAAGGAGGAGTTTGTGGACTACAGATAGGTTCTCCCCCAGAGCTCTGATTGATTATAATAAAGGCCTGGGAGGGGGGTGTCAGAAAAGGCACTGCAACAAATTGATCATTTAAATTGCTGCAAGCCACTGGGGCTAAAGGTTTCATCCAACAGTCCTGCAATGAATTAGGAATGAAGTAGGGGAACTATTGGTAAGAGTCAAAAAGAAGAAGCAAACATGCAGATTTTAGAGCCTGGGCTTTTTAATAAGGAGGAGTTCACATTAGTTGCTCCTTTTTAGTATTAAAAAATCATAGTGAGGAAAAAAGGCTCAAAACTGGTTATTATATGTATAACTTTGGCATCCAGTGTAAGGTTCCTACTGTGTACCCAAAATGACTGACAATTCATTTTTTTATTCCACCCCCCCAGATCCATCCAACTACTTGACCTATCAGTGGAGCTATGCTTTCAACACCAGTGTTACTGTCAGTTCTTCTGTCCACAGCAACCGTTCCTTTTTTTTTTAATTGAAAATGAAAATTTAAAAGGTACATACAACTCATCCAATATCCATCTTAATATTATGGAGTAACTTTCTTATCTAAAAGAGAGCAAGAAGAGAAGAAAGAAAAAGAAAGTTAGAAAGAAGGAAGAAAAAAAAATAGAGAAAAAGAATAAGGAAATATAAAAAAGAAAGAGAGAGAGACAGGAAAAGAGAGAAAATAAGAAAGGAAAAAATAATTAAAGAAAATAGAAGAAAAAGAGAAAAATGAGTATAAACTCCAATATAAAAAATTAAAGGACAAAAAAAATAAATGTTTTAGTATGCTACCTAAAATATCTAATATCTTCACCAATCACATACATTCACATACATATGCAGGAACCATTCTGTTGCTTTGGTGAAGGGAGCCCAAAGGAGCAAGCTCCGTCTTCCTGAACTGTATCATTCTTGGTTTTTTTCTTCTTTTTTCAAAATATGCACAGGTTGGCTGAAAACATGTGGCAAGGGATATCCTTACCTGCTTTTTAGTATAGGATTATGAATTTCACAGTTAAGCATTTGCAAAATCAGTGCTTCCATGATTGCTTTCTCCCATATAATCCACTCCATACACTCAGGTCTTTACAGTGGAGGGGTGGCATATGCTGGCAGCTATGCTGGCAACTGTTATTAACCAAAGGACTTTTTCATCTGCCACCTCCAGATTCTGGAATGACCTACCAGAAGAGATCTGAGAGCTGGATATGCTGTCTGCATTTAAAACAGCATTGAAGACCAATCTCTTCTGGTAGGCCTATCCAAATGGTTTTTAAATTATAAGTTTTTAAATTATGAATTTAATATGTACGTATGCGTTGTTGTTTTTAACTGATGTTATGCTCTTGTAACTGTTTATGTCTTTTTATTGGGGTTCACCATTTTTGACTGTGTTATGTGTCTATTTGTTGCTGTATTTTAATCTGTTGTTCTTTGCCCCAGTCCATAGGGAGAGGCAGGCAAGACATTGTTGTTGGTGTTGTTGGTGTTATTGTTGTCACCACCACCACCATCATCATCATCATCTCATCATCATCATGCTATCTTATGTGGTATTTTTTTTTCTAATATGCCCCATGGTACCTTATTTGTGCTATTGGCTACAACTGTTTCTTTCTTTCCTGGAAACTCTCCATGGACTACCAGCTGATGGCTCATAGATCAACACTAGTCCATGGATCACCACTTTGGGTAGCACTGGGCTAAAGGATTTTATTTGAAATGCATTACGGCTGTACATCATATTACTTTACAGCAATGTGTAATATTTATGTAGCACATTTTGGTAGCTTAGATAACTTTGACTCCGCATCAGCTCCATTTTTTCAACAGGACAAGAGTCCAACACTCCATTATGAAGAATATCTTCATGTTGTGGTGATGTAATGTGCTTGGCCTCAAGATCAGAGTGAGATGATCTGGACTCTGGAACCATTTCAAAATCGGGTCCCCTCTGTGTACAAGTTCCAGCTCTTCTAAGAGTGGTGGTATAGAAATTGAATGAATAAATACCAAATGAAGTATAGAGTACACTAGACAGCAGAACATGTGTGGACCCATTTTTGAGACTAACAAACTAATCTCATATATTTTTATGCAATTATTTACATAGTACTCAAAATGTTAATGATAACAGGAATACTGGGAGATTCAAAAAGTGACCAGGCTATAACGCATAGTAAGTAACATCATTTTCCTTCAGCTCTGGGCCCCACTATTCTGTGTGGAGCATGGAGCAATTGCAGTAATTGAACCATCAATAATCTTGGTTCTACTTGGTCCAAACAAACTACTGTAGTTGTCAACTTTGTGTCATCTCTGCAGATTCTCAGTTCATCATATTACTTCATCCATTAACACAGTTACATCCATTACATGACAGAAGTTTCAGATTGCCTGGGCCAGTCTAGGAACATGGGCAGTTACATTGGAATCCAGATCTGGAACTGATCCCTCCGCCCTTGAATCTCTACTAGGAAGTGAGTTCCTAGTAGAGGCTTGAGCAGGAGGTATAGCTGCAAGATGAATGCAGAATTGTATCAGGCAAGAAAGAACTATTGTGTTATTCCAGATGAGAGCAGAAGACCATGCTCCTGCAATTTATTTAAGCAGGGCAGAAAGTGGCTTCCATGTCAATAAGGCAGTGAATACTCACTGGATTTTAGTCTGAATGTGTTGAACCCTATTTGAAAAATGGTTCAGCACCTTGGATAGTTCATTTAAAGTTTTAACTAAATTCCAGATCAGATTCACTAACATGGGAGCCACCAGCTGTTGATGTACACAATGCCCACAAATCCAGAATCTGCACATGGCTTACCAGTCAGAGGAGCTGATGCCATACATCCCTGTTCTGTGTGTGTGTGTGAAGAGGACTCTGGGGCTTCAATACAAACAATCACAGACAGTTCACCACACTAGAATGAACCCAGTCAAACACCACAAGATCTCTAATTCATTCTAACAAATTCATTAATAGCCAAATCACTGACAATAACAACAGTGCATTTATGTTGCTCATCATCATTTCAGACATGTCTTAGAACAATGTTGATAAATAATTATTCATAGGAAAGAAGCACTTATTGATGTCCAAAAAAACAAAAAAAAACCCAAACCCACTAAACATTAAAGTGACTACCTACTGGAGGTCTGATGAGAAAGATTTGTGGTGTGTGTGTGTGTGTGTGTGTGTGTGTGTGTGTGTTCTGCCAATAATTAGAATATGGGCTCAATCTGTCTACTTCCTTGGTTGTCACATCGATGAATGTCAAGTTGTATTTTACAATTTCCTTCTGTGATTACATCTAAGCAATCAACCTAGTTACACAAAATGATTTATTTATTGTGTGCAGGCTTTACATTAGCACATGCAGTGCAGTCTTTTGATCCATATAATTCAGAGAAGAGCATTTTGCAAGAGTTTATAAAATGTTATGGCAGAAAGGGAGAAAATGAAATCTAAAAGATTCACATTATGGGGAGAACAACTTAACTCAGTGAGGCTGGTAGGCTAAGGAATATAGAAGAAACAACTTGAGCAGCCTTTGAAATATTGCATTAACACACAATACTGTCCTACTTGAAATGTTAAGTCATACGTTTTGGTTTTTGGCAAAGAAACGACAGATAGTTTCTGAAGTGCTACAGACCCTCAATGAAAAAAGGTGGGAGGGGGAATTGCTAGAAAAGATTGTTGCCTCAAGGATGTTGCTGACTAAGAAAAAAGTTTAACACAGCAGTCCTGTGCCAATGGTGAGAAGGAATCAACTGCAGAAAAACCACTACTTTGCTAGCCTGCATAACATCATGCCAGCCAAAGAAAGAAGGAGAGTAATTCTTTTCCATATTACCCTATCTTTAACCTGGAAAAATCATTTTTGAAAAAACGTTCCTTCCCTCCCCTCTTGAGATGTGCGAAGAAGTGGTGACAAACATAAATACATCAGCTATAGAGAAGGTGTATGGCCATTTCTGCACTAGACTGTTATAGTGCTATTATTCCACTTTCAACATCCTGTGGCATCCTGGGGTTTGCAGTTTAGGGAGGGGCCTCTAAGGCCCTTCCCCTAAACTGCAAACCCCAGGATGCCACAGGATGTTGAAAGTAGAATAATAGCACTATAACAGTCTAGTGTGGAAATGGCTAAATTTTTGCCATTTCCACAGGTGGGTGATAGAGCCTGTCTCCTGAACTACCCCTAATATGCCTATATTTACCTCTTCTATCAGAGTAGCAATGATTGAGCTATTGTACTGGCCACCACTTCCATCTGGAAGAGTAAATCAAACGCCCTATCCAGCATGTCCAAGCAGACACATTGGCCTCTTTTCAGTTTATTTCAAAAAGGACTGAAAACCAGGTTTGGTTTGTTAGGTTGAGGGGACTGACCAGCTGCAGCTTGTGTGGTTGTCTCCTGAATGCTTCCTTGTCACCTATCTGCTCACCTATATATCTCCTGCTGAGCTCCTTGCTTCAGACACATAGCAGCTTTGCACCACGCAGTTCACGCCGTTACCACTTTGGTGTACCTCCTTCAGCAATTGTAACTGTGCCAGGCAGCCAGCATGTATTGTGATACTTACACGTTTGAGGTGCTGGTTTTGATCTACAAAAACTGCTTGGGAGACTGCATCCCCCCATATGTGCCTGCTTGAAATTTGAGATCTTCAGTAGAGGCCCTGCCGCCTGTCCCAACACCTCACAAGGCTAGGCTGGTGTGCACTTTTGAGAGGACTTTATGGTAGCAACTCTGACTGTGGAACTCCCTACCAGTGGAAGTTAGCCTGGCTCCATCTCTTCTGAGCTTGCTAAAATGATCTTCTTCTGCATAGCCTTTGCTGTTTGAAACTGCTCTGTTGGTTTTAATTATTTGTTTTGAAATTATATTTAAAGATTATTTTTAGAATGTTTTTAAAGCTCATAAAGGTGTTTAAATTTGTTGTTAAAGTTTTTATCTCTGTATTATTTTAAATGTTTTTATCAGTTGTGCATTGCCTTGGGGGCCCCAGGAGGCTGGGAGTATTCTAATAAAATAAATAAAATATAAAACCATCATCCACAGTTCCTGCTGTAACCCACAGTCCTGCCAAGCTCTGAGGTGTTACTAGGGCAGCATGGTAAGGGGGTTGGACTGCATGGTCCCTGTGGTCTCTTCCAACTCTATTATTATATGATTCTGTAAGTGCTGCCTCATCACAGGAGCAGCATTGGCCTCAGAGCAGTAATGGCCGTCTTGACTGATGGAAAAGTCAGTCTGCTGCATCCAAAGGCTTTTCAGCAACCTCTCGAAGAAGTACACAGTTGATCTCTCAGAACTTTACATAAAAAGAAGCAGGTTCATACATATAGGAGCGTACAAGTATTTCATTTGTGAATGCAAGAATGGAATATTTCATTAGTTTTCATCCTATTGGGTGAGATTACAACAGTTTCTGTCCATTTTTTAATTAAGGTTTTGTTTTGTTTTTTTCATTTAGGAACTTTTTGTAAAAAAAAAAATAATGAAGACCAGTTGTTCTTGTTAGTCTTGTTCGGTGTCTTCAAGTCAGCTCCAACTTATGGTGACTCTCCCTTAGTGTTTTCTTGGCAAGAGTCATTCAGAGGAGGTTTGCCACGGTGATCCAATGGGTTTCCATGGCTGACAGGGATTTGAATCCTGGTGCCCTACTTCTTCAAATCGTTCTGGCTCTCAGTGGCCTTTTACATTCCTAGAAGTCCAGATTTGCAATACACCAAACAGCTTGAGACAAAAACTCTATCTGAAATATGCTTATATACCTCGCTTCACCTTCTGCAAATCAGCAAATGTCAGTGGGGTCTTGTAGGTCTAATCTTTAAAGGCTAGAGGTTTCCAAACATGCACCAGTGTTGTCAGCCTGCCATAGCAAAGGGGCAGGTTGACAAGTCCTTGAATCAAGAGTAATAGAAAATGAAATGCCTGTGTACCCAGACACTGGATGAGAATCTGTCTCTTGAGGAAGACATTATTGCCACTCTTTCCTCATCACCCACTAAGACACTTTGTTGAAACATGTTTGATAGTTGTACCAACACATTCTACTTCACAGATCAGTTTGAATTTGACCTCCTCTTGTTTTTGCTGTCAATGCTAATGCAATAATTAATTTCAATTTGAAATCTGTTGTTGTTATGTGCCTTCAAGTCATGTTATGATATATGGAGATCCTAAGGTGAATCTATCATGAGGTTTTCTTGGCAAGATTTGTTCAGAGGCAGTTTGCTTTTGCCTTCCTCAGAGGCTGAGAAAGTGTTACTTGCCCAAGGTCACTCAATGGGTTTCTATGGTTGAGCATGGATTCAAACCTTGGTTTCCCAGAGTCCTAGTCCAATACTCAGACAACTACACCACACTGGGCCTTTTATTTGATGATAAACCATGTATAAAGTGTATCATATCCAACACTTAATTTACTCACAGAGACATACATGTACCTTACAATCAAATATCTGTTTGTATAGGAATCCCATCATACCAACACAGTATAGTCAGTTTCCTGTGATTTTACAAACAAGATATTCCACAACAAGTTTTCCTTCTTTGAATAATTACTTAGCTAATTTCCTCTTAGAAATAACAACACATAGTAATGTTTTGTTGTTCTTTTCAAGAATATTTCAGCAGGCTTCTTGGATAACATTCTTCACATTCTGGGTGTGGTAGTAAGGATGAACTGGGAACAACCAAATGACACAGGCGTTGTTTAGCATGATGAGGCCTCACTTAAAACAACAACTTCACAAAACCTATTGCATTTGAGCAATTTCACCAGTCATTAGCCATGCCAAATGAAACGCCTTAATCCAGTCAGGAAGTGAAACTCCCACCAGAATGTGTCATGATTACCAGGGTCATCCTAATGGAAATTCAATTGTGTGTAAAGGCAGGGACATAGTATAAGCAATTCTAGTTCTAGGCCTTCAATACCTTCCATGACCTACCAGACCACTCTCTCAATCTATCACTATCCTCTACCTGCTCCATAGTCAAGCCTGATATTTTATCAGATCTGGAAGAGATTGGGCAAGAACAAGGTTCTAAGGTAACCATCAGAATTCAGGATCTCAGCTGCCAGTATGATGTGATGTGACTGCAGTATTTATTTATTCAGCATTACATGTTTATTCTGTCTTCTCTCTCCTTCTCTCTCTCTCTCTCTCTCTCTCTCTCTCTCTCACACACACACACACACACACAGAGTGCTTAGGGCAGCTAAAAATAAATAACTTAAAACAATAGCTGTCTGGACTGATACTCTGACAGCAGTGTCCCAAGACAGGAAAATTCTTACATGTATGTTTTTGCTTGTCTGTCTTCCAGTTTTGCCAATACTGCCACAGCACTCCCAAAGATTGCATAAGACGAATGACCTGTGTAAAGACAATGGCCCATTTACAAATGCTAATGGAATCCATCTGATCTTTTGCCAACCCTTCACAAAGGGTGAAATAGAAAGCTATATTGCCTGAACATTCCCAGTGTTCCCAGAGTACCATGTTAAGTTTATGCTCTGTACTCATGTTAGTTGTGGTGGGAATCACTGGAACCATATAACAAATATATTGCAATATCTGATGGTGATTCTAGACAGATCACTCTCGGTTCTACTAAGTGGAAAGAAATTGGGCCCTCAGCTGGCAAACATAACTCTGGCAGAGTTTGTTGGGAGGCAGCTTTTCAATGGCACTGAGATTGATCATTTAGGGCAAAGTGAAGTACTAGAACTGAAGTTCAACATATATAGATATAAGCCCCAGCTGAATCCAGGAGGGCATACTTCTGAGCAACTGAGTCTGATATCCATTGGGGCTGGTAGGGAGGACCATCACAGAGATGAAATGAAAAGATTCTGATACACAGACCCAACCACAATTAATTTTCTACCCAATCACTTCCTTTGCAGAATCTATCTTGTACCAACCTGATGGCTGAGAAGGTGGTGAGGGCCCAATCTGTCCAGATAGAAGGACCATCTTTGCTTCAGAGTAAATGTGTGTCAGCCTGGAAAGTAAGAGTCCTTAGTAGTTTTTTATCTGAAGTTTATTTGAAGTATTTTTCTTTGAAGTTATCTTAGTCACTTTAAACATAGGTATTGTTTGAGACTCTTTATTTGTCATTTAAATCTCATACTTTATTAACATAAGTATTGAAATGTAAATACCTTTCCCATCATTTGCATTCAACTCTTTTCAAACAGTTGTGTTTTTCAATTTACAGCAGGAATCATTATGGCGGCGTGCAGCCACTTCTTCAAATCAGATAAAGAAACCTTGATCAAGATGATACTTCTCTTTTAAAATGTATTTTAATTAGCAACACTTGTTCAGATAGCAAGCTTCATTATCTGAATCCATAATGTAGCTCGAAGATAAACATGCATGTAAGTTTATTTTCCCATTAGTTCAGGAACCTGGGACCAGAATCTTAAGTACCTCAAACAAGAGGGCTAATTTTAGTGACTCTGCTAACCTCCTTGAAGTCTCTGCTCCTTTTTTAACCCATAGATAACTCTAATGAATTCAAGGAGGCTAGGAAGAAGAACACAAAATCTCTCAGAGTGTAATCTTCCGTTACTTTGGCAAATATCTGAACCACATTTGCTAAATGTATCAAAGCCATGCATGGCATGCCAAGGCAGGAGGTCCATCTACATATATAAGTGTCTGTGTGTGTTTCTGTGTGTGTGTGTGTGTGTGTGTGTGTATGTCTGCACGTGTATGAGAACATGTACTTGAAAGTAGTGCCAGAACTTGCTTTCTTCCTCTTAACCTCCTCCAACCCACCATTCATTTCCTTTTATGTCGTTTCTGTTAAACTGTAAACCTGAAGGCAGGCTTTGTTAGTCACACTTGGAGTTTCTTCTTCAGCTGTAAAACTGAGGTAAAAATATTTTGAATTAAATTACATTTTTCATAAACTTTAGTTTCTCCCATTGACACAAGATCAACCACCTAAGCTCAACTATTCTGAAGGAATTTACCTGACAAAAGATATGGCCAGAAATGGCTGGAGAACATTCGCAACAGTATTATTCATAGTGATTGCACTCTATTTCCCCTAAAACTTTTGCACTGGTATTCCTGCTATGTAACATCCCAGTAAAGTCTCAATTCTTCCATGGTCTGTGATGATGGTTTTGTCAGCAGATGGAATATTCCATCTATAGCGTGTATTTGCTGACATGAATGAGGTTCAGTATTGTACTTTACTATATTGTACTGTTAAAAAATGTCCTGATCACCAAGCCATTGAAAGAAGAGTATGTGCGAAGATGTGTTAAAGTGATGAATTAAACACTACAAACATTAGTAGTAAATATTTGCTATTAATCAGTCTCCTAAGAAACATTGTAGCACTAGCTTTTTCCTAATGTAAATTTACATTTGTGCCATATATCTCCCACTTTCAGCAATTATTAATTGATTGATTGGCTCCCAAATTACTGGAAATTGGTGGTATTACTTTTCTTTTATTAATGCACTGCTGAATTTTGAAATGCTGCTCCCTAATTCAACAGCATCAGCATTCCATAAAACAGCAGAGAGACACAGGGAGGAAAAATTTGAGTGTGTCAATGTCATTATGGAGGAAGTAATGCTCATTTTGCAATCTGCAGTTACAGAGTCCAGATTTGATTTGGTTTGAACTAACTTTATGCTAAAATACAATGAATATTATGATCAGATCTGTATTTTCTATAAACTATTCTTCTATATACACCTTTAGAGGTGAATTCCAAACATTTCAGATACAACCAGATGAGCTTGGGCAAAATCCAGAAATTCTTCTTATCTTTGGATAGCTGTTGAATCTGTAAAGAATGTGAGTTCTTCAGCAACAAACTGGGGAATGAAACTGGGACATTCTTGAATTGCTTGCCTAAACTCCAGACTTAGCAATGAGGAGGAACTAATAATATTGATGCACATTCTGCATGTACCTGGACTTAAACACGTTGATTCAGAAATACCAAGCCTTCTGATACAGAGCTCCCATCCAAATGCTCCCAGGCTGAAATATGATTCAATTTTAAAGGCATAATGTGCCTACAGATAATTTTTGCTATGCATAGCTAGATGTGCCCACAGTTTATTCTCCATGAATATAGAAGGAATAATTGCAAGCACCATTCTTTTGAACTATAATATGAAACAAAAGAACTCAGATCATAGAATACAGAATATATAGAAATGTAAGAAGGAAGATACAAGGAAATTTAGATTATGTTCTTATATTTGTTTGTATTTTGTGTTAGAATACTATTTAACATTACAACTGCTACATTGAATTATCTCTGGATTTTCACTTATAAAAATAATTTTTTTAGAAAAATGTAGTTTATGTCAGATAATCTTGGTTCTTTTTCTGCATAGCCTTGTTCAGATGAGTGCAAGAGAAATCTAGAGCAGATTTGAGCTGTATCCTGGTGTTATCTCATCTTCTTCAACATGTTGGCATGAGTCAAACCACTACCCCACAGCTGGCTGTCACTGACTTAACATCAATATTGCAACATTGCATATTGCAGTTGTCAATAGACAAAGGTCCTTCTTTGTCTATTGCATGTTGTTCATTTTCATCACAATCCTGTAAGACAGTTTACATCAAAATATGACTGAGACGATATATCCACAATAGCGGGAAACACCCACCTTTGTAATCATAGAGTCTACTTTATTCATTTGGCCTAGGAGTCAGAAATGTTTGCCACATAAATTGATCAGCTCAGCCTCTATTGGTTGCACTTAGCAAAATGTAAATCACAAATATGGGACAAAAATGAGCATTACAAACAAAACTCAAAGACAATTGTACTCTTACGGTGTAGACATCCTTCCAGCCCTGAGATGGAGGGGAAAACTTGAAAAAGAATTCAGATGATAATTTTGCCTTACAGGTGAAACTGTGGGCAGCCTGTATTGTGACTTAATTAAAATAATCCATGGTCTAGATTATATTGGTCCAGGAGTTTTCTCTGGTGGTGGTGGTGGTGGTTGTGTTCATTCAAGTCATTTCCGACTTATGGTGATCTTAAGGTGAACCTATCACAGGATTTTCTGGGGCTGAGGCTTTTCTGGGGCTGAATGTGTGTGATGCTGGCACTCTTTGTCTGGTTAGTGAGTGCTAATCAGTCATGCTTCCACACTCTTCCCTCGTCTCTCTTCCTATCCTATGAGTAACGTCTATAGCTGATCCAGAGGCTGTTTTTGGCCCCTCAGAACCTCTGAGCTTCATATCGACTGCCAAAAATGTCAAAATTGGAAAGGGAGGAACAAACAGGACGCAACCAGAAGTTTCCTTCTAGTTTTGGAATGCTCTCTATACAGAGAGATACGTTTTAAACAGAGTATGGATGGCAATTAGATGGTGAATTGCCATTCCTGAAAACTCCTGAGATAGGAAATCAATGCTTTTTGAGATGGAAAAAAGTACCTTTGGGGAATCGGGAATAGAGAAGGATCAGAATGTGACTCTGACAGTTGCAAAATCAGAATGTTGCTCTTCCAAATAAGAATTCTGTCCCCACCATGAAATTTTCCTTCAGTCTCCAAACTTCTAGCATCAAACCAACTTTCAGTTTCAGCTGAATATTTGGAAATACATTTCAAGTATCCAAAGAAAAGGAGCAGGCAAAGTTATCAAGAGAATTCTAGGTGTGAATGATTTTCCATGTCTGACTTTCTACAATGCTAGAACTTTGGGGAGTGAAGGTAAATTTCATCTGGGGTAAATAATTCTTATTTTGGGAGCAGTGCCATCATCTCCCCCACACAACCACCCACAGTTACATCCCTAGGAAGAATATTTGTAATTATTCATTCCCAGGTTTTCTGTAAGCAGGTTTCCTGTAAATTGGGAAATTATGAGGAAGAACAGATAGTAAGAACTTTGCACAATTTTTCTAAGTATTTGAACATAATCTGAAATTTCATGACAGAATTATTCTGCTGAGAAAATCCTCCCTCTCCTCTGCACAGGCAATTGGTTCCCTGTATGTGAAACCTGTTTTCTGCACAGAAAATTAAGGGGGGGCTGCACAAAGCTGGGGCTGCAGAGTAATTCCTCTGAAACACTTCAAATATAGGAAGACTACTACAGAAAAATATTCATTTTCTTCTGCAATTGGGAGGAAAGCTATGGTAATTATTCATTCTGACATGCAGGGAGGAAATAGTCTAGAATTCACATCCCTAATCTGGGGTGGTGAGGGCCATAAAAACCGACTTGTGGGCCTCACTTTACCTCCTCATCTATGCCCTTCCTCAGCAGCTGGTGAATCACCAGTTGTGCACAGCCCTCATTTGCCAAGCAGGCTAACCCACCAGGGGCTCAATAAACCTCTTTTCCTACTTCCCTTTCTCTTTGTCTGAATGCTTGCTCCACTGAGCTAGAAAATATAACAAGAGCAAGAAGATATTGAAGAGAAGACACATATTAACTGTAAAGTAGCATATATATTGCCTAGAGGGCCTCACAAGAGTGCTAGAAAAGCACAGGAATTTTGAAAGGTTTTGAATCCACCTAGAAACACTTGTAATGAGCATTTGGTCCTAAACAACTAACAGAAGAACAACTTTACTATAACACAGAAAACCAGGCTTTTAAAAAAAGTAAAAAAGTCTCCTTGTGCTTACATTAGAGAATCATACTCATTCTGTATCCAGAGAATCTCAGGAGAAACACAACATCATACATTACTACTCACAGAGGCAACATCTAGCGTGCAGGCCAGCATGTTCTGACACGATTACTTACTGCATGGTGGATATGTGGTATTAAATTCCACATCCTTTTGCACCCCCAAGTAGCAAGTCTACAGCCGAAAATGAATTATGGAAGAATGAAGGAAAGAAGCAAGGAAGGAAGGAAGGAAACTACCGTTGCCCAAAACAAGCTCAATACGCATATAACTGATTTATCAGACATAAGAATGCACATTTAGGGGCTTCATTCTGATGTGCTCAGGTTTACTTAGTCTGTGGCTAGTTGGTGCTGAATATCGGTATCTCTCAGGCTTTTCTGTACAGGAGTAGAAGCTGCAAAATATGGCCCCTCCAGTGATTAGAAATCCTGAGGTGATCCAACCCAAATAAAGGGCAGCTCCCAATTCACACTTCCGGGCAACCTGGTTTATCGGATTGTAGAAGTCCTTGATGATATTGTTGGCAATCCAGGAAACAGGAATCAGCACAATGATGCCAGTCAGAAGAAAAATTACCCCAGCAGTCAGCAAAATCTTGCTTTGTGTTTGCTCATCATTGCCAGGACATCGCACGCACTTCATGCCAGAGACAGCAATCAGAAAGGCAATAACTGACAATAAACAAGCTGTGCACATCAGTCCTCTGGATGCTTCTAAGGCCGTTGGGAGGGCTAACACAGACTCATAGAATTTGCACTGATATTTTCGGATGTGACTGACACACACCATCCACAGGCCCTCCCAAATCGTCTCAAAGACTATAATGTTGTTCCCTGTGAAGGCCGATACTTTCCATTGAGGCATCAGAGTGACAGTAAACGTTCCAACCATACCGATGCTCACAAGCAGCAGAGCCACCGTTTGCAAAGCACAGCACGCCATGAGGTTTCTCAGAAAATTTCACCCAAGCAAACAAGCAGAACACTTCGCTAAAGAAGCTCTCCATTCCCCTTAAAAGGCAACATGCTTCTCATAGTTTCCTTGAAAAAGTGCTCCCAGACAATAATGATCAGGAATAATTTTCTAGAGCTCTTCATTCTTCACCATGGATGAGAAGTTTCTCCATGCAACAAACAAATTTAAGACCATTCTTCAGTACAATAGATGGAAACTAACAGGGAGAAATGCATTCCTCCTTAGCCTGAAGAAGCTTCTATATATTTCTTGTGAAGTTCTATAAGAAGTCAAGGCCTAATACCTTGTAGCCAATCACAGTCAGATGAGTCCAGATGTCTCTCACCTGACTTTGTTGCTTTTTTTGAATTTTAGTGTTGCTACAATACTATAATTAAATGACCAGGCTCTAATTTTGGATGGTCAATTACAGTGCTTGTAATTATTATACTCCTTTAATTACTGTACAAGTGTCAACACAAAGGGTAAACTAAGCTTGATGCTCTGTCTAGTATGAATGTCATTTAACTCAAACTATTTACAATTTGCCAGTGATGAAAATTTAAGGATGCATGTAAGGTGGGGTTTAGATGTTTTCCAGCATTACAAAGAACAAGAGGATGTGAATTGTATAGAAAAGAAACATAATATAATTACTAAAATAGCAAAAATGATATTGTGAATGTTTTATGATGTTCTGCCCAATCAGCTCTATATATGGACGTGCTCTGATTGTCAGTGGAGGCTTAACACATAGAAAGAAACTCAAGATAAACAGAACTTGAGGTGTCTCTCTTATGACTATAAAGAATTCAAGACCTGCTAAAGTACAGCATGTGAAGAAGCACTGAAGAGGATTTAGGCCCTGGCTTAGATGAAGCATTGGTAATGAGGAGTTCAGTCACATGACAAAGATTCTACAGCTATCATATAGTTCTATTTTATTTATAGTTCTATTTATTCCATTATACTATGGAAGAAGTTCTTTCATCACCCCCTTCTCCATTACTTACGTATAATCCACCCCACATATTCAGGTCCTCTGGAGGACATGTACTTCAACAGACCAGGACTAGACTGGCAAAGGTCACCCAGAGGATTTTTTTTCTTCAGCCACCCCTAGACTGTGGAATGACCTGCTGGAAGAGACTTGACAGCTGAATACACTGTCCAAATTTAAAACAGCGTTAAAAACCAGTCTCTTCCAGCAGGCCTATCCTGATGAGTTTAAATTGTGAATTTTAACTATGAATTTTGAGTTTGCATTGACTGTTTTAATTAGGCATTTGTATTATTTGTTCTTTTAATCTAATACTATGCATTTTAACTATTTTTTTAAACTGATGCTCCATTTTTAACTGATCTATCTTATGTATAATCTGCTGTGATTCCCTGCCTCAATCCATGGGGAGTGGTGGGTAAGAAATAATAATAATTCATATTAATATAAATATATTATATAATATAAATATATTAATATGAATCAATAGTTCATATTAATATAAATATATTAATTTAAATATTAATATGAATACCAATTGCTATTGTTATTCTTATTATTAATCAGATCCCTTTCGACCCCTTTGGTACCTCACATAGAGCACATACAGAAGCTGCCAAGACTGACAGTTGAGAGGGTGCCATTTACTGGTATATCTGACATAACAGATTCATTTATGGGGCTCAGGACAGACCATATGGCCTCCAACAGAAGGAAACATCTGGCAAGCAAAGGAGTTATTATCTGGAAAAATACACATGCTAGGAGAAGCTGCAGCAGTTTTCTTTTTCCTGAGCCTACTGGGAAAGGCAAGATTTCACTTCTCCTTTCCTTTGCCTCCAGTTGACTTAATTGAATGCAAGCTTCTATTGCACTGTGAACTCAGTTTGCGGTAACTGAGGATGGATGGATGTTTTCTGTGACCCTTCCTTCTAGCAACACCCTGCCATCTCTGCTTTACTTTTCCTCTATAATTCCTAGGCATATTCACAAATACAAATTTCTGCGGAGGGAATAAAGTACAACATATGGACATATTTGTTCTATAATGATTTTTAAAAATATCATTGTTGTTTTAAACTGTTTCTCAATGCAATGGGGAAATTGGGAAACACCATAGTTTTTCAGATCGTATATATTATATACTACATGGATAGCCAGTAAGAAATATGCATGTTTTACATGTTATTTTCTGTGTGAGGCTACACCTTATTTCCTATAAACCTCTCTCCTTCAGAAGTTTTCAGCATTTCCAATCTGCTTAAGCCTTTTGTTTCCTCTTCCTTCAGCTTAAGGCTGTAGTCCACGTCCCTTCCTAGTAACCACATATAGCCCTTTCTGTCCCTTGGCCTCACACAAGGCTTTTCATGCTATTTTTTGAGAACTTCCAAACATACATCTCCTAGAATTACTAATTAAAATGCATGCAAGTATTACATTCTTAACAGACTGTTTCTGGAACAACAATAACAAAAAGGTGGGGAGCAGAAGGCAACACAGGAAGAATACCAGTGGAAGATATCATCGTCTGGACACAGACACCCATAAAATTCCACTAATGAGGCAACACAATTGCATAATAAATATCTCATAACATCGTTCCTCACAGAGTCTGCATTATTTCCGAGTTCCTTTCATCCATTCAAAATGTCCATTAACATTGCATTCAGCATGACATCTCAGCAGAATAGCCTTTTGCTAAAGATAGCTCACAGGTGACAAGAGACATTTTATTCTATGTTATTCTAATAAAAATGACACCAACAAACATTGTCTTTAAGCTTCCAAGATCCTTTAAGCTTCCAAGATCCAGCTGATTTAATCTGTGTAGCCTGATATGGTAGGGGTTTTCTTCAAGGAAAAGTCAGGCATAGCAGTTAAATGTTAGACTCAAGCCTCAAATTAAGGCACCTGACTAGATGCTGCTTATTAACAATACAGTGACTAGCATCTGGTTATTGACATACACAGGGGTAACAGCAAATTTTAGGCTACATTTGTAGCTTTTTAGTTGTGGAAGAGGGAGGCATTCAACACCTCAACTGCTACAGCTCTTTCTCCAAGCCACCTGCCTGTCTATGGGCATTTCCGCACTAGACTGTTATAGGGCTTTCATTCCACTTTCAACATCCTATGGAATCCTGGAGTTTGCAGTTTAGGGAGGGGCCAGCTGGCCCCTCCCTGAACTGCAAACCCCAGGATTCCATAGGATGTTGAAAGTGGAATGATAGTGCTATAACAGTCTAGTGCAGAAATGGCCTATGAGGAAGTTTAAGTTACAAAGATCATTTGAGTGTCATTAAAGAAAACAATCACTAGACAACAAAACATGTGACTACAGTAACATTGCCATGAAAAATGTTCAGGGCTTATCTAAATACTGCAGATATTTCTTGTCTCTTAGTAACACAGCATGCAACATGCATTCCTGTTTATGAGAATCTTTAAATTGGACTTGGACTGGACAGCTTTTCAGATACAATCAGCTTTCCACATTTGCTAGTTTTAGTTTTCGCAAAAATGAAAAAATCAGAAATATCAAACTGTGTGTGTGTGTCCATGGGAAGGGGGCTGAACCATGGTGGGGTGAATGGGCACCCAAAGTCCAAACCAGGGCCATTTCCGCACAAGACTGTTATAGCGCTATGATTCCACTTTCGACATCCTATGGAATCTTGGGGTTTGCAGTTTCGGGAGGGACCAGCCAGCCCCTCCCGAAACTGCAAACCCCAGGATTCCATAGGATGTTGAAAGTGGAATCATAGCGCTATAACAGCCTCATGCAGAAATCCGACAGGTCAGGGAAAGGAGAGGGAAAGGGGTTGGATCAGCATGGTGGCCCTATACTTCCTCTCTCTTGTCATTCTTCTTCCATGGGTGTGGTACTGAGAAATTGGGTTGCAGGGCCTCCATAGCTGGCAGGCAGTGGCTGGTGGAAGAAGAGAATGACCAGAACCAGGTTTTTAAAGGGCTGTGCAGCCTGATCAGAGCCACTGAGAGGAAAGGTTCCTCCAGAAAAAAAGCGCCTGATGTGGGAGGCAAGGGTTGGAGAACTCCTAAATAAATCCACAAAAGTTAACCCACAAATGTGGAGGGCCAACTGTAATGGTTTGTTTCTCTTCTCTATAAAGCAGGATATATAGCAACTCAGGGAAGGATCCAGTGCTTGACTTCCACTAGCAGTGCCATACTCTCCAAATGTCCCGGTTTGGCAGGGATGACCCTAGTTAATCCTCTGCCATCCCACTTTCTCAGTTGCTTTTAAAATGTCCCAGTTTCTCTCTCTTCCTCCCACTTCCCTTCTTTGTCCTCCTCTTATGTCAATTGCTGCAAACTGAGTTCAAATTGAAAAATAGTTTGTGTTCAAGAAGAAGAGACAAGAGAATAGAGTCTTGTTCTTCCAAGAAGGCTCAGGGAAAAGCAAATTGCTGCAGCCTCTCCTAGATTTGGAATAGAACATCCTATGCTGTGTGGCTCCCAATGGCTTCTTGAAGTAAGCATAAACACAGCTTGTAAAAAGCATTGGAAGGGGACAGCCCTGCCAGTTAAGAGGGGCTTTCTTAAAAAAAAAAAAAAAAAAGAGGGGGGGCTTTCTTTGAGGTGATCCCCTTTGAATTGTGGTACTGCCAGAGCTGTGCATCCATGCAGTGATGTAGGTTATGCAGTACACCAACATTGGATCTCCCATTCCCACTTAACATTTCTCCTCATGCAGCCCCAAATGCTTCTCAGTAGGGGTAGGAAAACTTAATCGGGAAGTTGTTGAGTTTGTCTGTGAGCTTTAGAAGGGACAGTAAGGCAAGAGAATTTGGTTGTTCTGGGCCTGCAGCATTACTGCTGTGTTGGATTCAGGCCGCTTGCTGTAAAGGCTGCCCTTGTCTGTGACTGTAGAACAACAGAATAAGCAAGGCTTTCCTCCTCTCTTTTGGGTTGTATGAAATGTTACCAAAATGACTAAGGCTGCTCACATACCAGTTTGCACACTATCAGTCAGTCCTAAAATATTGGAAATGTTTATTTGAGGAACAGGATTAGATCACACTAAGTAATAAATAGAAAATATTTATTTGTGTAAGGTGTATGCATGCTTCAGTCATTAATGTAGTCTCAAGTGACTGGATAATTAATGGAACTGAGTCCTGTTGAAAGAGAAGCATGAAAGGAAAAACATATGTAGGAGAAAAAAGAATACAGGTATTGTGAACCCCAAACAAAGACAGTATCTGATTGTGTTTTCATGAATCCCAAGGGTCATGACATGGGTTCGGCTTTCTCTTGGTTTCTTTCTAAGAAAGTTTTGAAATAAATTAAAGCCAAGATTACTTGGAATGCTATGATGCAAAATAATCAGACCCACTTTCAACACTGGACACCAAACTGAATAACTCCTTAGAACAAACAGATAAGGATACAGCTACCCACTCTCTGCTTCACTGAGTTGCCAACTAACAATATGGGAGGTACGTTTTCTGTCCCTATGAATCAGTGCACCCTTGTTTCAACTCCCAGAAGTGGCATGTTCCCACTGGATGTGATGCAGTTGAAATATAGAGCTGGCCCTATTATGAGGGATAGTGAGCTGCCACCTCAGGGAACCATGTAGTGACAATAAATTGGTAGTTGCCCATTTTGTTGTAATATTTTTTCTCTGGGAATGAGAAGTGTTTGTTAGGGGTTTGTTTTGTTTTTTTGGCTTGGTTTGGTTTGGTCCCATGTACAAAAAATAATTCGGCCAGTTTGAGGTACCAAAACTTTTCATGGCACTAGCAATGAATGGATAACCAATTTGATGCTCTGTCTCAAGCAAAATATCTTGAGACAGCTTTACTTCAAGGTGGTCTTCTGCCTAATTCATGCATCCCACCTATGGCAGAGTTGTCACTTGAAAATGCAAAGAGCTGTAAACTGTTTCACATAACAAACTGTTTGTGTGGTACTTCCAACTGCCCCCATCCCAGTTCTAACAAATTCATTGATGCAAGCAATACATAATTCTAAAGGTACATTCCAGCTTCAGTGGAGCTCAATAGCAGAACACCTACTGATATTAACACAATTGGTTTGCACAATAAACTCACACATATTGAAATAACTTGACAGCTAAAATCAGTCAGACAACTAAAAGACATGTTGTTAGTTCCTCACCATAGCACACACAGTATTCTGCTACAGTTAATATAGGGCAATATTCTCTCCAGGGTAACAATATATAGCCACACAAACATGGCCAATAAGTATATAGACAATAATCCAATAGGGTACAAAAACAGAGATTACTTTGAACTTAGAGTGGCGTCTTTATTGTGGGAAAAAATGGCTCCATCTATTTCTTCTCCTGTTAGAAATAGATAACCTCTCTATAAAATGTTACAAGCCATATTTTTAAGGCAGGATTATGATGCTATATTAGGTTCAATGTAATGACTTAGCAGTTGAATGAAAATACAGTTTTCAACAGATTTCTACGTTGATTATACCAGACTCACATTAGTTGTCTTTTATTTAAGGACTTAAGCATTCCATTTGTTATAACATATGCACACTGTTAAATTCTTCAGATTTCACAGGGACAATTCTCAATGTGTCTAGTCAAAAGTAGATCTCATTAAGCTTGGGAGCACATAAATGTGTATGGATTTGTAGCCTCTTGTGGTAAGATTATGTTCTGCTGAACCACAGGTCCCAGAGGATAGGAATACCAAAGGGAAAATTAGAGAGGGCTCCTGTACTTTTAATGGTTCCAGAGAAAAGGGGATTCCAACAGGTGCTGTTTGTTACTGGTTACTTGACAAGCAACTCCTCTTGAAATTCCCTCTTCCAGACAACCATTAAACCTCCAGTTTTGACTCTGGCAACCGTGTGCAAGATAAGGCACAATATAAAAGGTTGTTATAAATCAATCTCCACCCTTACATTTGCTATCTTAATGTCTGTTACTCCTTCATCCCTAGACAGGGCAGACTAGTGGTTGTTGTTGTTGCTGGGTGCCTTCAGGTTGTTTCTAACTTATGGAGACCTTAAAGTGACCCCGTTTTCTTGGCAAGATTTGTTCAAAGGATGGTTGCTTTTGTTTCCCTCTGAGGCTGAAAGAGTGTGAACTACCCAAGATCACCCTGGACGTTTCCATGGCTGAGCAGGGATTCAATCTCTGGTCTCCAGTCATACACCATTTCTGCACTAGACTGTTATAGCACCTTGATTCCACTTTCAACATCCTATGGAATCCTGGGGTTTGCAGTTTTGGGAGGGGCCGGCTGGCCTCTCCCGGAACTGCAAACCCCAGGATTCCATAGGATGTTTAAAGTGGAATCAAAGCACTATACCAGTCTCATGAGAAAATGGCCATAGTTGAGCGCTCAAACCACTATACTATGCAGGCCAACTGTTCATAATTTATACCTGCTTTCAGGACCATATGAGCATATATCTTGGGAATTAGCCAAGTTCTGTGGAAATTAGGAGACACACAGATATCACTCAAGGTAAATTTTCCTCCTCAAGCATTGTTCCTGTTGTAAAATTCATGCCTCCTCTGAACGGAAATAGACAAGCAGAGGGAAAATTCTGTAGACTGAGCCCATCCTCCTAAAGGTTCTCCCTTCTTCTAATCAGAGTAGGGGGAGAAAGGGCCTGTTGTATTTCTAAGACTACTCCCCATTTGGAAGAATCAGGCCAGGGCGTCATCAAAACCCTACCTCTCTTCAGTGCTTGTAAGAGTGCCCTCTATCATTAAAAACAGGGAATGTCTTATCCTATTGTTTCGCCCAAGCATGAGCACTGGACCCAGGAGATTACATGCCATTTAAAAATTTTTATTTATTTCTTAATTTTAACACAAGCACAAATGCAAATGATCTGAATCACAAAGAAGAACTAAAATTAAACTAAGACTAAAACACAATGATAAAAAACTAAACTAAAACACTAATCGCTGACTAACTCAAACAGTAAGCATTAACTTACTGAGACACAAAAGGGACCTGACCCCCCCCCAAAGCCAAACTGTAATGAAAGAAAAAAAAAGAAGAAAAATTAAAAATTCTACCACTACAGATCCAATTGAATAATCCTACTCAAATTACTAGTAACCATAGCCATAGATTATTGCATTCTTAGATTTCTTATTGGTCAAAAAATCCCTAAATTGTTTCTGTTCTTTCAGAAAATCTTCAGTGGATTTATCCTTTAAAACCTTCATTAGTTTGGCAATTTGGGCTAACTAAGCAACCTTAACAATCCATTCTTCCATCATTGGTGCTTCACTCTATTTCCAGGTTTGAGACACAGGCTATTTCCTCAAGAGACTGTTATAGTGCTATTATTCCACTTTCAACATCCTATGGAATTGTGGGGTCTGCAGTTTAGGGAGAGACCTAAAAGGCCTCTTTTAGGAATAATTTTAGGAATTAGGAAAAAGGAATAATAGTGCTATAACAGTCTCGTGTGGAAATGGCCACAATGTTCTTGCTGCTGTTACCATATATTGAATAAGTAATCCATATTTACTGCCTAATTAGTTATCCATAACACCCAGGAAAAACATTTCTGGTCACATTTTAAAAAATCCACCTTTAATTTTTTTTTATTAACATGAAAATCTTAGACCAATAACTTTCAACTTTCTTTCAAGTCTACCACATATGGAAAAAGGCGGCTTCCTTACTTAGATATCCCCAACATTGATTCGAAACAGTCTTAGACATTTCTGATAGCTTATTTGGGGTTAGATACCAACGACACATCATTTTATGTATGTTTTCTTTTCTGTTACTATACAAAGTAAATTTTATATCTTTAGACCATATTTTTTCCCTAGACACCCATTTGAACATTGTACCCAAAATTTTGGGCCTACTTCATCATAAATTGTTTTACAGGTTTATCTTCTACCTCTAGTTTGAAAAGGTATTTGTTCACTTTCTTTTTCTAGTTACATGGTCATCATCCTTACAAAACTCTAGATAAAGCTCATCTTTTCTAACCTCTACAGCAAAATATCTCCTATCTTGATTAGTTTTATCCTTAAGTTGCATATAAGCAAACCAATTGTGCTCTTTGCCTTCCCTAAGAAACATCTCACTTGGTTTAGTTGCATGTAATATTTATAACTGCAGCACAGCAGCTTTTTGGTGGAGGTTGCTTAAAACAAACTGTCTACAGCTATGCCAAAGAGGTACTGGTAATTTAATAGGGTCAGAATAAATGAGGTCACATATATATATCATTCTAAAGATATTTTGGCCATAGATCTAAGATCACCAGTGGAAAAACAACTTCTGTTCTCATGGATGTTGTATGTAGTTGTATGCTGTAAACCAGGCAAACATGTGGATAAGACCCAAATCAGCCACAATTGGGCTACATTAGTTCTCAGATCCAAATCTTTTAAATTAAATTTAAATTAAATTCATGGGCTGCATGCAAACTTAACATCCCATCTTCGCCATTCCCATGGCAGCCCCCCATTCTCTAGATCCCCAAAATTGCATTGATTTCATTCTCCTCCTTTCCTGTCACTTCCAGAAATGAAAAAGATATTTTTCAGTGGCAACTGGTGGCACCCTGGTCATGCAGTGGTTAAATGCTGGTACTGCAGCCACAAGGTTGTGAGTTCGATCCTGCCAGGCTCCAGGTTGACTCAGCCTTCCATCCTTCTGCAGGTTGGCAAAATGAGTACCCAGCCTGTTGGGAGCAATTAGCTAACACATTGTAAACCACTTAGAGAGCACTTAGCTGATAAGTGGAATAGAAATACACATACTATATTGCTATGCTATTACTAACTGTAGTGACAGCAAATTCATCAGTGGTACATACCACAATGGTACAGTGACCAATGGATTTGAGAAGGGTGTAATGCAGACCTTGCAAAGTTGCCTGGTCCAGGTTTACATGCTGGTGGAAACAGATCACCCATTCAGAAAGCACAAGACCATTATGGGATTCTTATCAGATTTCTGTGAGTAGGATTATCAGTGTGAGTTACTATGAAGCAATACCTCGGACTCAACAAAAGAGTGTTAATAGCTTGGCAATATGTTTCCATTAGAGGTTAGACCATTTCTTCTGAAATAACTCAAGAGGACAAGAAGCAGATCTTTCATCTAGGTAAGCATGAAGTTACCAGTGAAAAGCAAAAAGTGTATGATAGAATTTGGGAGAGAAACCAAGAACTGAGAGCTTGATCTCTATGAGATAATAACATTTAGGGTTTTGTGGTAAGTTTCTCTTCAGGGATCTGATTTGAAAGCAGTGGACATTAGCTATCTGTTGGAGTGTTTAAGCAGAGTCTTCTCTTATGCTAAACTTGTATATTTGTAAATAAATCTAAATATTACAAAATGCAAAGAAAAACCAAGCCTGGGTAAGTTCTGCACCCCTGAAACTTCTCAGAGAAGAAAAGTCAGTGTAACAATCAGTTGGACTGGTAAAGATGACATTAATACTTAACATCCAGAAACACTGGACTGTATATATGTCTCTTTTTGCCTAAAAAGAGAGAGAGAGAGAGAGAAGTTGTATAACAATGGTTTTCTACCTGTAGAACACATATATTTTCTTCCGCTACTACTGCGAATTTTGACGTTGTTTTGCAGCGTCCTTTTTCCCCCTGAACCTGAAAGAGGTCCCCAGTCCTCTTTTCAGAAAGTGATGAAGGTTGGTTATTGCACAAATATGTGTCAACTGCCCATGGGCCTATAACTCTATTGATATGACTGATTCCACATAATACACTGCTCCTCAAATCTTCAAAGCAATTAATAAGATAAGGAAAAGGGTGGCTGCATATGCACATAGCAGTTCAATACTAACTGAAGGATGCACTGATTCTAGAGGGTTAGCATTCAGTAGAAGTCTTCTCTGCCAGCTGAAATCTCAGAGATTTCCAGACAGAGCAATCTACCAGCAAAAATGCTCTGCAAGCCAAGATCTGCTGGCAAAAGAGGCAAAGAGGAAAGGAGTGAAAAAAAAGCAGGTGACAGAAGAACTAAATCATGCCAGACTCAAAAGCCATGGACAAAGACACAATGCCAGCATAATGTCAGGCTATGACAAAGGTAGTCATTTGTATTTAGTCCTTTGTACTACTTTGTAGTATTTATCTATTTATTTATTTATTTTATGTATTTATTAATAGTATCAATAGTGTTGACTCCCTCTGAACAATTCTTGCAAATGCAAATCCTGCCATAGGTTCACCTTAGGGTCACCATAAGTTAGAAACAACTTGAAGGCACATGACAACAACAAAAACCACAACAACAGTATCTGATATCAATAATGTCTGATATCCCTAAAGTGAGACGGGTTTGGATTCAACACAGCTTCAGCCAGCCTATGTCAGCTCAATTATCCCTTGGCCATCTTGGCCAGTTAGGATTGCATCTAGGTCTTTTTAAAAAGAAAAATAATGCCAAGCTACTCCAGCATCTCCTTCAGCAATATTCCAACTGTTTTAGAATCCTTTTCCTTGCTTCTTAAAAACCATTGCTCACAAAAGGAAGATTTCCCCACCGATTCCACAACCACCTCTCTAGCACTTATTCGCATCTCCTGAACTGTGAATGCTTTTTAAAAAGTTGCTCATGGATTTTCAGCAAGTTATCTTCCCTGAAGCAAGCTTCTCCCACTCCTTTATTTCATCTATCTGTGCAGCAGATCTGAGGGTAGAACTACTGTAGTAGTTAGTAAGAAAATCACTTTGAATATGTTACTTCCATATGCAGCTTGAGCCAAAAGAAATAGCTAAACAGCTAATCTACAAATTATCAATCCATGTGCTGGTCTGGACTGTTGGTAGGCCAAAGTAGACCTGAAGCTAATTGTGTGAATCCATATCAATATGCATATTCTGTTGTTCTGTGATTATCCAGATCTTGTTTGCCACTTAGGAAGTGTAAAATGATGCCAGTATAACTATAGTGGAATTACTAGTCCTGCAGTGAGAAGTCCAGCTATGAATTAATCAATCCAACTCCCCATCATTGCAAAAGATCATATTTACGGAGCCTCCTAGACAAGACTTGCATAATGTTGAATCACCCTGGTGCAACATCAAGAGCAACATCAATGCCAATGAGGACATTCCCCCCCCCGCAAATTATAATTCTGCCCCCAATGACATTTTCCTTTAGTTAAACCTCTTTTATAGTGATGATGACCCATCTTTCCCCCACATTTTTGTCTCAGCCCACCCAGTGAAAAATGTCTTGCTTACCCCCCTGTGCAACCTCTAAGACAGTGGAATTGCTTTCATGTTAGCATTTATGTCAGCAAAACCCACAAAAGGGTTCTAGGCAAGGGAAACCTAAGAGCCCCAGCCTACAGAATGTGCAGTGGACAGCTTGACTCCTCCCCAGGCCATGCCCGGGGGGGAAATGACTTTCTGTAGTTTGCAATTTTAGTGGAAGCCATCATTGATGTCAGTGGCAGCTGCTTAGATTTCTCCTGGGCTGCTATTTAGATAACCAAAAGACATGCATGTTAATAGCATTCTCCTAATTAATGTCACACCTGGTTTGCCAGTGAGTCAGCTAACAAACAGGCTAAATGTATTGCTGCTGGAAAATCCTTAATGGATTCATTCTACGTTTGACAGACAGAGGTATGTCTCTGGGAAAGAAGTAGTCAGTAACCAAGGTGGGGTAGAATGGAAGTTCAGGATAAGAAGAATAGGTTGTTTTCCAGATTGGTAGAATAACAAAAATACATTGGGGACAAGATGTCAGGAATTGTCGATGCTGTCAGACAAATCTAGTGTTACATGGAGTTAACCTCTAAAAACTGCAAGCAGTGTTGGTAACCACTGTAAAAAGAAATGGGTTGTCCACTCTAGTAGCCTGTCAAACCAGCAAAGATAAAATATAGTGTGTATGTGAACACATATAAATATGCAAACAGACACACCCAGTGAGAAAAAATACAGTAATACAAAAAAAATAGTGCAGATACTAGTTGCCCTACACATTGGCAGTCTTTGTAGAAGAAAGGGAGGATACAAATTAAACATATAATTATTGCATTGTCACTCAACAACAGGACAGCATACCACAGCTTCCTCACTTCACTGGATCTCCCAGTCTGCATGTTTCCTGCAGTTACACAAATGTTTATACTCCAGTTATTGTGGTTTGTATGGGTGTACCTTGCGAGCTACCAAGATCACACAAAACTTATTACACATGCAGTTTTCAATATTTTTTTATTAAACGGGCTTTTAAAACTCTGAACATGTAAATATGTATAATGAGCAAGAAATCAGTGACAGAACTTAGTTCAGTTTGAGCAAGAACACTGCAAGTTGAATGTCATCTTACAATCAGTAAAAAAACTAATACTTTTCAACAACAGGGAAACATTTTGAAGAAATGTGAAACAGGTATTTTGAAATATACTGAAGGGTTTTTTAAAAAAATTCAATCTGTCACTCTCTTCTAAATACAGAGCTAAATACTACTTTGGCAAAAAGAATGTTAAATATTTTTTTAAAAGTCAGATGAAGATTTAAAGTAGGTTTTATAGTAAGTTTAGAACACGTTCCTTATGGAAGACAGTTTTGTTTCTGTTGTATGTTGTAACCTTCCTGGGCTTGTAATCTCTACTTTTTCACTTTGTACTTGCTTATTTTTTAACTATAAAGCTGGTGCTGTGGCCAGAATAAAGTTATATAAATTTTCTAAGTTTTCTCTTCAGCCTTTCCCCTTTCACCATTTGGAACAATCCTCTGCTATACTTTATATACTAAAGCAGCATTTAAAATATAGTGGACCTCCTAAATTTTAGAATTTTAGTTATAAGATCCTCTTCCTTCCTCCCAAACTACTTCAAATCATTGCAATGACATGCATGTATCTAAATAGATGCTGATTTAAAATAAAAAAACCAAACTGATATAAGATTAAGCTGCAATTTGTCATTTTTCGTTGAAACATCTGAGGACACTGTCTGCATTCATTGAAACTGCTTGGTTTTAAGAGTTCACAGGTAATCCCATGGATTTCGCTCCAAAGCACCCAACATGTTGTCCTGGCAGAGTAGCTTTTAAATTCTTATACTACCAAGTCGCTTCTCAGAAAAATGGATGAGTGAAGAGACAGCTAAACATACTGACTTTTAGAATATGAACTCTCAGCTCTTCTTTGGGTGTGGTGGCTGTGGTATGCAGAACGCTGAGAAGGTACAGAGTACCGATAGCTTCTGGTTTTTTCACTGCAACGGCAGAAACAGCAAAGAATGGCCCCTCCAGCAACGAGACAGAAGGCAGACGCCCAGCCTATGTAAAGGGCTTCCCCAAGCTCTCGTTTCTCAGCCACTGTGACGAGTGGATTGTAGAAATCTCGGATGATGTTATGGGCAACGAAGCACACTGGAATGAGCACGATGATGCCTGACAAGATGAATGCGATGCCACCAGCCAGCAAAATATAGCCCTTTACACGTTCATCATTTCCTGTGCACTGTGTGCACTTCATGCCAAGAACAGCCACTGCAAAAGCAAGGAATGCCAAAGCTGAAGCTGCACACATCAGACCTCTGGAAGCTTGAAGATCAGGGGTCAGAGCCAAGAGAGAATCGTAGACCTTGCACTGCATCCTGATGGAAGCTTGTCTTATGCAGTTCATCCAGAGGCCTTCCCAGATGGTTTCAAAAACCACAACGTTGTTTTCAATGAAAGCGGTCACACGCCACTGAGGCATGCCAGTGACGGCAAAAGTCCCAACTGAGCCGATGCCTCCAAGGACCAGTCCAGCAATCTGTAAAGCAGCAGCAGCCATCTCGTCCTTCCAACAAAAGCACTCTGAAATGGATCTCTTCAAACCCAGGAGTTTAGGTGGTTTTTGCTTTGCTTTGCTTTGGTGGACTCAGCTTATCAGTTGAAGAGAAGTCTTTCTTGACCATCTCGCAGTGGTGCAGTTACGTGTACAAACTCTGCTAATTCAAACCAGTTTGAATTGGATACACACTGGCTAGTTCTTGGCTATTATTTCACTGTCTTGAGTGTTCACTGCCCCCATTGACTGAAAAGGATAAAGTTATCCATCAGGTTTAACGACTTTCAAAACCAGTTAAATCTTTGACCTAACAGGGTTTGCAGCAACAAAAATCTTCCCAAGACACACCTGTTCCCATGAGGAAAACTACTTGTCCTTTAGCTGTCTCCCCTTGGTGAAATGTTCGATTATTATGTTAGCTTTCTGAAATAGGAATAGGGTAGTTTTAACATGAAAAGCATGACAGAAACACAGCTCATAAACAAACATATAGTTTCCCTCTAAATGAAGAAGAAGAAGAGAAAACCCAGAGGAAATGATACATATTAAGTACTGGTACTCATCACCTCCAGATCAGGTACCTTTATTTAGAAACCAGATGTAGATATACCTTGTGACTTTATGATATGTGGTAGTTGTGCAGAAGCTTCACTATAGAGATGCTGAGGCATGTAGTACAGATAAATCAGTCCTTTGAACTAAAACCAATGTGTCGATAATTGATTTAGAAAGGTCACACAAACAGTTTAAGCCAGTATTTCCTCAAAGTACTGAATCTTGATTTATACAGATGAGTTTGTTATTGTTGTTGCTAATTGTTGTCAAGTTGACTTCGACCTGTGGTGACCCAGGTCTCCTTGTTATCAACAGTCCTGCTCAGGTCTGGAAAACTCAAGGCTGTATCTTCCTTGCATAGCTGAGTAGCTTTATACAAATATTCCAGTTTGTATGTATCTGATAAGGATAACTGATCTCAATGGGATTAATCAGATATGTTTTTTTAAAAAAAGGAAAGGAAAGGGATCCTGACTTTCATCATGATTGAAGTGATACTAACTGGAATGTGTTCCTGGAACACATAACCATTTCTTCATTAAACTTTTGCTTACTAAAAGAATTACAGTCCCTTTCATACTTCACAATTATACTATACATTTTGATACTGCTTTAATTGCTGTAGCTCTATCCTATGAAATCCTGGCTTTGGAGTTTCATGAGGTATTTGGTATTCTTACGAACTACAAATCCCAAGATTCCATGGAATGAAGACATGGCAGTTAAAGTGATATCAAAGTGTAACAATTGTGTAGTGTGAAAGAGCTCATAGTAGTTGGTGTTTAAATAAATAAAATTAGAACAGCCTTTATAAGTATGACTTATAAGTATATAAGCAGAGATGAGAAGCCTCCAGCCCATGAACCAAAACTGGCCCTGTAGGCTGACCTATAGTCCTTGAGACAAGGCTTCTCCCTTAAGCCTTGCCCCCTTGAAGGGAGAGGGCAAAAGGGCAACTGGGTTTTGGCCCTGAGGCTATAAACCAATTGATTCACCTCTCCCTCATTATATCTACTTCAAGCAAATTGAGGGAGGAAGAAATCTGGCGATACACTCAACTGCTGTTTCTCTGTCTTCTTCACATGGAGGTGAAAAAGGAATAAACCAGTAGCCCATTGTTTTACATGCATTTTGTTTTAATTCATATTGTGAACCACCTTGGATCTCATGCTAGGAGAAAGGTAGGACATCAAAAAAGTAAAATAAATAAATATCTGCCCTTCCATTCCTGCAAGGTTTCATCTCCTGATCTACGGTAATGACTATATCCAAATAGCAACCTCCCCTGTGCTATCTTCCTGGCCAGCTAAGATCCACTCTACTGCTGATGGGTACTATGAGATGCCACCCTAACGCATGATATCCAAGAGGCTCTGCTTTTCAGCCCCAAGAATTCCAGAACAGGTCAGCCTAGTGAGCCAATGTTTATCTCTGCTGTAAATCATCTATTTTTTAAAATTTTAATACTGACTCACTATGGTTTCTTTCACACTACATGATTATACCACTATTAACTACCTTGGCAGCATTCTCAGCAATGAGTACCTGCCTTTCTATGCTACTCACCCACAAGATCTATCAAAGAACATGACACTAAAGCCAATCGTGGGTTTGCCAAATTAAAAACCGGAGACGGCTCCTGTACTGTTATTGGTTGCATAAGAAGAGGAACTTCAGCATGCGCTGCTTGTCATGCAGCCAGGTAACAAGTAACACTTGTTGAAATTCTCTCTTCTACACAACTGTTAACAGCATGGGAGTCATCTCCAGTGTTCACTCTGGCAACCCTAGAAGCCAGAATACCAATAAGCCAGGCCTCAGAATCTTTACTTCCACTGCCCCAAAACTGCTGGTTAGAAGGGGAAACTGTAGGAAGTTCAAGACAGGAGACTAATATCACGAATGAGAAATCGGCTGCTCTGTAAATGGAGTGATCACAGTTGACAGATCCTGGGCCAGTATTGGCAACATAGGTCTAGAGTCTATTGCCTGCACTCCCTCAGGTGCTGGGCAATAATTTTCTAAGAGACATGCCTCAGGCTATCCCTCTGCACCAACCAACCACCTGCTGGCTGTATTTCTCCACATACTTTGCTGCCTTTTTATAGATGTGGGGCAGAACTGGAGGAGGCCAGCTCCTTCAAAAATAGTCAGATAGACAGAACAAGTTTTTCCTGGAAGAAAGAGTTGAAAAACTTCTTCAGGTTTGAAATGGGGCAGTGAGTGTCAGACATATCATCAGTAATGAATCTATTGGATTAATTTGTAGTATTCATCTCATTATCAAATCAATAAATATATAACTGGGGAATTGGACTTTTGCCTGTGTCTACCTCCTGCCTAAAATTAATTTTCCACTTCGCATAACTTCTTACCTAGTAACCTGTCCAAACCCTTTCCTAAGTCTTAAGTAAAGTAAGGCACGCATATTTAATTGTGCTGAAATATACAAAAGGATGCATGATACAGATTTACTCTTGTTGTTTGGAATTTATAAGAGCTTTGTAAAATAATCAATAACTCGGCTAAAATATGTCTGTTCAGTTAATTGCTTGTTTATGCTGAATAAAATAAAATTTCTGCCATATACAGTAACCTTGATACATGTATCATTTTGTTTACATGTATAATATTAGAAAGCACATTTCCTTTGCCAAGGATATAACTTCTTAGGAGAGTCCCTCAGATCTTACCTTTTTCCTACTCAAGCGTATTTCCAACATGGAAGTATACAGCTCTCTCTCCAGGGCCAGTCCTACCATTAGGCAGAATGAGGTGGCCATTTCAGGCAGAAGGTTGGAGGTGTCATGAATAGGCATCAAATTAATAGTTATTTTGTTGTCATTGTATTATTGCTGGCAGAAATAGGGAGATGTTTGTGGGATTTTTCTGCCTCAGGCCAAAATAACAGTGTTACAAGGATTCAGATAACAAAATAACTTGGTTTATGCCTGTTTCTTTCACATAAATGCGGTGATTAGCAATCCCACTGTTAGGTTTTAAAATTAAATGCCAGACAGTTAAAGATAGGAACCTTATCATGTCTGTACCTTCTCAGTTTATTTCCAGTTGCGAAGGCAGACCAGTAATCCCAGAGAATGAGGCTATTTCTGCACTAGACTATTGTAGTGCTATTATTCCGCTTTCAACATCCTATGGAATCCTGAGACCTCAAAGCACCTCCGTAAACTTCAAACTCCAGGATTCCATAGGACATTGAAAATGGAATAATAGCATTATAACAGTCTAATGTGGAAATGGCCTGAGTGGTGCTGGTGGGTGCCTGTATTTCCTGACCATGGGTGAAAAAGCCCTGCACTGCTGTGATGCTTTCATTTCTTCACCTTCCACATACATTTTGTATATCCTGTCCTTCCTCCCCACTCTTTTCCTCTCTCCGCCTCCTCCTTCCCCTTTATTTTTTGGACAGTAGAATTGCACCCATCCAAAACTGCTGCCCTTGCCAAAACCAGATGGTTGTTTAGTTTGCCTTTATATATGTGGTTTCTTTTTTTTTCTTTCTTTCTTTCTTTCTTTCTTTCTTTCTTTCTTTCTTTCTTTCTTTCTTTTTCTCTCTCTCTCTCTCTTTCTCTCTTTCCTTCCTTCTTCAACTGTTTCTTCTCTTTCCACAGATGGACTTTCTGCCTTATGGTCTTTGCTTTTTCTTTTTTTAATTGCATACCACAGCTCAGGATTCTGATCTAACAACATTAATAGATGCTTTTTAAAATTACAACTGCACAACCAAAACACAGATTTTTGAAAATATATGTAAAGGACAACAGAAACATATATTTATCTATTTACTAGAGCACAAAACTGAACAACAGGTATTGCAATTCCACTCTTTTGCTACAAAGGAAGAAAGGATTTAATTAATTAATTAATTGAATGTATATACTGCTTTACTGCCAGTACAGACCCAGCATACGGGAGCCAAAGCATACAGAAAGACCAAAAAAAAACACCACCATCTGAACAGGGGAGAAACATGCATTTCTCTCTTTCTAGTGCACATAATTCAGCAACAAAGTTCCACCTGGGGTGTCTCCACACTACAAAATTGCCACAGTTTGATACCATTTTAATTATTATAGTGCACTCTGTGGAATCCTGGGATTTGTAGTTTTGTAATTTGGGGATTTGGGTAAACGACAGCTCTAGTGCTAGAGTTTAGAAGAATGGATCAGAGAATTCTAAGTGCCTTACCTAACAACAAATCCTGGGATTCCCTAGAATGGAGCTATTAAATTCAAGCAGTATCAAACTGCTATAATGCTGTGGTGTGGATACTCCCGTGGTATCTTGATTTGTATAGTGGCAGATGGTTTTAAAAAAAAAAACTGTTGTAATACTGTAAGTGTGTTCTTCTGGTATTTTAAAATAAAATGTCAAGGGAAGGCAGGTTGTTATGAACCAAAGATGGAAAGTATATTTTAAAATATTTGGAAAATGTGTGGGGAAAAAACCCTGATGAAAAGAATCTTGGATGATGAGAGTCTTCACAGTTCAGGACTTATTCTATACCAAACTCAGATATGGGTGATTTGTGCAGAAAACAGCATTTTCTGTACAGGAAACAGTATTTTCTCAAAAAAAAAAAAATGGCTGGACAGAAAACGCCACTTTCTGTGCAAATTAACCATATGTGAAATTTGTGCAGAATGAGTTTTAAGTTGCAAACAGTCTTTGAAAGCTGCATGGTTTTCAAAGACTTTTTCACAGTGGGCAGAAAATTGCTGAAGTTGCTTATTACTTCCTTTGAGAAGAAACCTAGCAAAGAATTTCATATTACAAATATCGAAAACGGGCAGAAAAGGGCAAGGAGACAGCAATACAGAGGCAGAACGAAAGGATGTCAGTGTGGGAAGGTTACAGTAGGAATTTACTCTACTCTATCAACATTATGGTGAAAAGAGCAAAAGGTATTGTCATATCTCTGGATAGATTTCAACTAAAGAAAATCTAATCTACACACAGAAAAATTGACTGGTGTGGACAAAGACCTATGTAGCTGTTTGTTATTTGTTCTTGTTGTATCTCTTCAAGTCATCTTTCAATTATGGCACACCTAAGGCAACCCTATCATAAGGTTTTCTTGGCAATATTTCTTCAAAGGAGGTTTGCGGTTGTTTTCCTCTGAGGTCACTCATTAGGTTTCCATGGCTAAATAGGGATTCATACACTGGTCTCCCAGAGTCCTAATCAACAGACCACTACACCATATAGATTCACTGTTTCCTATTGGTGTTGTTATTACTGTTGCTGTTGTGTGCCTTCAAGTTGTTTCCAATCTGTGGCGACCCTAAGGTGAAACTATCATGGGATTTTCTAGTGGATAGGTGTGATGTGCCCAAGGTTACCTAGTGGGTTTCCATGACTGAGCTGGGAATCTAATTCTGGTCTCCAGGACTGCAGGCAAATATTCAACCACTGGGAATCTAACTCTGGTCTTCAGGACTGTAATCAAATGTTCAACCACTACATCATGCTGTTTCTCTACACATCCCAATATTATGGAAAATGTCAAAGTGTTGAGGGTAGATTACTATATGCCATATCACACCAACGTATCATACTGCTAGAGCAACACGTTATTCCTTGTTCAGGATCAGTCCTATGTCTGGTTTTCTTAGGGAAAAGTTCTTAACTCACACTCTTTTCAGCAGAACTTATAATTCCTTCCTCAGCTTTCCACATTTGAAAGCATTATGATATTATTATGATACACTATTATGATACAAAAGTACAAATATCAAAGTTGCATTCAGCTTTAGCTATTTGCTTTTGTTTGCTTTGATTTTTCCTTTTGGAGAAGCTCTTATTCAAATGCTGGCACTCAATGTAAACACAACAGCATGTTTTATTCTGAAATCTTTTACCTAATTATATGAACCCATGAAAAATCAAATATATATCTTTGCCAGGGAGAGAGGGAAGGAGCAGAGGCACTTTCCTTCTGTATATAATTGCAGTGCGTTGCTTTTCAAGCTTTGCAGGAATTAGTTTCTGTTATACAACTGTTCCAATGCCCTACTGCAAACATATGGTTCTTCAAAATAGGTCACGTACATACTCCATTGGGCTTTGGATACATCGTATAGTGATATCGCATACACATGAACCAGCACCCTGATTTAAACATGACCTATGAAAAGTGATTTTCTGAGAACATAGCTCCGAGAACCCCCAGAAATCCTGATGGCTAGGAAATTCTGAGAGTTGTAGGGGACCACAACTCCCAGGCTAGGAGGTCTTAAAGGATGCCTTCATTGTTGTGTGTTCAGCTATCAGAACATAGCCAGACACTTTCAGCCATTTTCTGGTACTTCACTGGCCAGGTCGGGTAGGGGAAAGGAGAACCCTGAGTCCAGTGGTTTTGCACAAGAGGGTATTGAATCCCTTCTGCCTCAACAACCATAAAAAGATACCAGCCAATATGTTGCTTTTAAAATATGATGTTGTTACACCCTCGTTTCCCTATAAGGTACTAGTCATAAGTAACTGCATTACATGTAACTCCTTGCTTCCAAATTCTGTTTTACTTCATATTTAGGAAGACAGGATTCTCTCCCACATAAGTTGGTACACTTCCTTTAAAAATGCCTCAAGACCAAACTGTACATGATGATAAATGAATCACTCCAAAGCTCTTCGGTATGTGTGGTTTTGAAAATATGAAAAGAAGATGCAGGGGGTAGTTTATCAGAGTTTGGACATGGGTTAACCTTTTTTCTGTCCCATACTATCCTGAGAAGATCCCCACCAGTGTGTGCTTGGAACCTTTTATAAAGACCACTCCTTTATATGTTGTGATGTTGTTGAGAAGCAGGTGTGGGGAAGTAGGGAGGGAGGGATGGTGTCTACTATTATTTATTTGTCAAAAGCATTTTTCTATTGCTTCTCAGTTCCCCACAGCTCCTGAGGTGGTGCACAGCAGATAAAAACAGATTGAAACTGTGTTTTAAACATCAGTTTTAGTAACACAGTCAATTAAAACAGCCCCAAAAGCCAAGCATGGTTTTAAGATCCAAACGTTAAGTGACACAGAATAATAATGGCTGCCTTCCAGAAACTCAGTAGCAATGGGTGCCTCTGACTTTCCTTGGGATGGATTTCAACACAATTGATATGCCACTGCAAAGAAAGCCCTGTCTCGTGTAGTCACCAACCAAGCCTCAGGGAAAAGAAACTTAAAATGCTTTCATGTGCTACCTCTAGCATCAGATGTAATTTAGCTTTCAGTGGTACAAGAGTTATTATTGGTGTGCTACTTCTTGACCTCTGTTACAGCTAAAGCAGTTGTTAGAATCAGTACTGATTCCAGTGGTAAAACCTGAGCTGACAGCATAATAGTAAATATGCAACAGGGAACAATCTTGAATTGACAAGAAGATGGAAGTGATGACTTAATTGACCTTTCCTGTCCACAAGCTGTTTATGAAGTTAAATTGCTGTCCTGTTTGTTTTTGACAAAAATAAAGATAATAAGACTTCATTGACCCAGATCTGTTGACAAGGTTGTACAAAGTTTTGAGCTCAGCCAGCTCATGAGAGGTTGTTCATGAATAGGCAGAAGGAGTTTGGGGAACTTCCATAAGAAACAAATTTAATTAAGCAACCAAAGTGATAACTTTATGATCCCTGTGGTCCTCAGAAATTCTTCTGTCTTTCCTTCAGGGACATCAATTTTGTAATGACATTTTGAGCCAAACTGTTACCATGGTCTTATAGGACTTGTAGGTTACCTTGGATCTATGAATTGCAGAGAGAACACGGTTGTAATGCTGGAACAAAAAGAACAATAAAATCTATACAACCTGTGCTCAGACTCAATAAGACATGAAGGTCAAAAAGTGAAATGTAATGTTTTCCTAATAGAAGACTTGTCTTCCAGATGTGGACAGAAATTACTCCCACCATGGAAACCATTTTGTGAAACTGCTCATGACATCATCTCAAAGTTTCAAATTTGTCCAACATTCCAAAAAGGCTTGGGGGGCCCTGCTATGGAAGTCCACACTTCTAGGCAATAATGTGCCTATTCTAGCACAAGGATTCCATAAAGAGCCCTGGAACTCTTTTGAAGAAATCTTCATTGTATAATCAATACAGTCTTCCCACTACATTTGTGGGTTTGCTTTTATACCTTTGATTATTTGCAAGGCATGCACATGACTTTCCCCCTCCCATTCTCCTCCTCCCATTCCCTTGCCTTTTGTCTGGGAAGTGTACCTTCCTTCTCCACACCTGGGCAAAAGGCAAGGGAATTGAGGGGAGCATGGGGGAAGTTATTTGTGGTTTTTCCACTTTTGCAAGGGTGGGGCCACTGACCATTTCAGGCAGCAAAAGTGAAAGACTTAGCTTTAAGGTTGCAGATGAAGGTGCATAAGACTGTCATTGTTAGAAGACTACCGTAGTTATAATCTGCAAACAAACACAAAAGTTCAGAAAGTATCATTTTACATTGTTATCACTTCTTAATCTTTGCTATTGAAATGGAGCTGGATGCACATCAAATCCTGAAATACTGGGAAGACAAGCACTACTTCATGTTTGCCTTTATGGCTGCTTGCTATTCCATGTTCCTGCAGGTATGCACTCTATTACCTTTCAGTGCCAACATTATTTAAACCCCATTTCTCCTCAAGTGTGAATGTTTTTCTAAGGCTGGAGACTTTCTTTTTCACCTTTGTCAGGAAAAAAATAGTAGAACACATAGGCCTAAGTAGTTTTTAATGTCTTGGGGCTGTTATTTGGTCACTCAGGGAAAGTCAAATTTTGTTCAATGTGTACTTTTCTACTATGAACAGGTAAAGTGTCACTTGTATTAGTCAGTTGATAATAACAAATTACTGCTTTAAAAGGTGGTAGAATTACGTGTAATAAGCATTAAGTGTTCTTTCATTTATGTCAGTGACATGAGTTATGTACATGCTCAATGGAATATCTGTATAAAGAGAATCACCCCATTCCAATGGAAAGACAGCCATACCAGGGACCCATTCACACTACACAAATATAGCACTATAATCCATTCTAACAGCCCTTTTGTCTAGTAAGAAATGGCAGGGGGAACATCTCCCCGGGTTTGATAGCTACCAGCTATTGGAGGGATTTGAACAGAATGCAAAGGCCCAGTCCAACAAGAAACTTAAACGTGCCATAAGTCACAATCAGGATGACAGCTGTTGTGTGTGTGGACTGCTGTGGACAGCAAAGTTCATAATATAGGGCAGCTGGGAGCAAACTCAGTATGCATGTAGATATCAGACCTGAATAATGTTAAACACAACAGTTCAGCACAACAGCTCAGCCATAATTTATAGAGACATTCAGTTGTGAAGGATCAATTTTTCCTTTAAATAAAAATATTATTCTTCCTAAGCAGACTCCAAAGATAACCCTGAATTCCACAGCCCAGTCTGATTAATTATATTCATTAAGGAATTTTTAAAAAATGTAGACTGGTTCTGATCAACTAAAATGCTTTTTCTTCTCTGGAGTCCTTAACTACCTACGTTGCTTCCAGTGATTGCTGGTAGGCTAGTAGTTATTGTACATTGTTGTTTTTGTTGTGTGCCTTTGAGTCATTTCAGATTTATGATGCCCCTAAGGCAAATCTATCATGGGATTTTCTGGGGTGATGTGATGCATCCAATGTCACCAAATGGGTTTCAATGGCTGAGCGAGGAATCGAATCCTGGTCTCCAGGGTCATAGTCCAACACTAGAAGTACTGGTTTTCAGTCACTATGCATATTACAAGGAAACATGGCAAATGAGAAGAGGGTGCCAACCAGTGAATGCTAAGAGAGGAGAAAAAGATGATATTGATGAGAACGAAAAGTTTTTTTAGTTTAGTTTTGTTTTTTGTTCTTTTTAAGAGAGCTGTTGGTTGAAGAGGCTTTGCATTAATCACATGTAGTGGACTGCAGCTGACTACCGGGAGGAATCATAATTCTGCCTTCACTCTGATGTTGGGCAATGCCAGTGACCCTGCTCCCAAGATAGCCACATACTGCCACAGATATTTCCACTGAATGAACCAATGTGTGAGCTGCTGCTTACACATTGGCTTCCATGTGGTCACATGGTAATCAGTGTCCAACAGCCTTCATGTGATTAACCAGAATGAGTCTATAGAAGAACAAGAATAGAACACAGCTGACATTTAATCTATGCAAACAACACTTCTGGATGCAGTTACACTTCTTCTGAAGTGATCTCCAAATGGTCTATAAGCTTTATTATTCTTTCAAACTATCTATCACATCTAAGGAGAAACTCAGTCCAGCCGCTTCAGATAGATATGGATGTGATAAACAAGTAAGAGGAAAGGAAATGCAATTGAACTGTAACTCTTCTTTCCAACCATATGTAGAAAATCCTAAACTTAGTCCATCTACCTCTTCCCTCACCCCAAATTCAGCAGACATTTGCAGATGAGTCCAAATGTTGAGACAGCACATTATTTCACACAGACAACTGTAGTGTCATATTTGACAACAAAAAAACAGGACACACAACTTCAACGTCTTTTCAAAAGGTCCAAAGTCACTTTAATTATGCTTTTTTTCTGGATTGGCTATTGGACAGTGGCCATTTCCACATGGGGTAAGTAAATGGTGCAGTGCGTCCTCCAAGGAGGATGTCTGCACCGTGGAGTGGACTGGGTCCGGACTACTTACTGTAGATCTGCACCTCAGTCAACTCCGGAATGACCCCAAGTGGTCCTCCATCATGTTTTTGAAAGACCAGATTTTTCAGGTCTTTCAAAATGCCGGTGCCCGCCATTGCATGCCTGCTGTCCGAAGCTGATACGCAGGCTTGCACCAATGCGAGCCTGTGATCTGCGGAGGGCGAGCTTTAGGTTGGCGAGCTTCAGCTGTTGGTCGAGACCCACAACCAACCGGAAGCCACATTTTGGACGCCGGAGCAGTGTGGATCTACGACCACGCACTGCTCCTCCTCACCCCGGACCAGACCAGACCAACAGAAGATCCAGTGAGTAGCGGCAGGGAGCGATTCCCTCGCCGCGTGCGGAAATGGCCAATGATTGAAAATCACACCCTCTTAATTTTAGACTATTATGTGAATTTATTTCTTTATATTCTGCCTTTCTTTTAATGAACTCAAAGTGATGTACATGTGCTTCTTTCTCCCTGCTGTATTCTCACAACAGTCCTATGAGATAGGTCTGCTGGGGAAAGTGTGACTGGTCAATGCCAAACCTGATTATTCACCAGTGGTATACATTACGTATCTGCTTTTTATTATGTGAAACACAAAAATAAGAAATTGACCATTCCCTTTTTTTTTCTTTTTTTGGTATTTGAAAATATCTAGAATAAATCGAATGGGGGAAATGTTTTCTAAACCTGTTAAAGACTTGATTAAGACACCTTTGAGCTTCTATCATCCTATTTGTATGCATGTTGCGTACATCATGTGATTGCTATTAATGTAAGATAGTAAGGAGCAGAAAGCTGTTTATTTACTTGTATTTAGTCAGTGAGATCCAGCATCGTGTAGTGGTTTGAACATTGGGCTATGACTTTGGACACCAGGTTTTAAATCCCTGCTCAACTACGAAAACTCACCAGGTGACCTTAGGCAAATCACACCCTCTCAGCCTCAGAGGAAGGCAAAAGCAAAACCCCTCTGAACAAATCTTGCTAAAATTTGTTCAGAGGAGGTTTGCTTATGGTGATAGGTTCACCATAAGTCAAAAATGACTTAAAGGCACACAACAATACCATTTTTTCAATATTAAGAGACAATCACTCCTAGTGGTATGCTTCTAGTGGTATATGTAGAAATGCTCCAAGTGCTGTTCCTTTTAAGGTCTAGATTCCTGCTGAAAATATGACTCTCACTTACTTTGAGATTATTCATACTTCTCTTCAGCCACTATATATCTATTGTGCTTTTAGAGTTATTCATGGTCCCTAAGCTTTCCAGCCAAAATGATATCTGAAATGGCTTTCAGCCAATTAATGTTCTATAGCAATGTAACACGTCAGACACTCTACAATCACACTGAGATAAACTATCATAGATTACAGTATCTAAACTGAGGAAGTGCTTCCATAAGACAGAATCTGGAAATGATTGAAACAGATCATTTAAATTTTTTATGTAGGCAGATGGGGAGGAAGCATTTGTTTAGTTCAAAAGAACAATAATTTCAAACACATTACCTTAATAAAGGTAGTAGAATTATAATGGTTTTGTTACTTCCTCCATACAAGATGGTTTTCATTCCTTGGCATATTTAATAGAACTGGGATTTTTTAAAAAAAAAATAATGATATTCTCATTATAATTCTATGTGGCTTTCTCCTAATATGTTTGGGAATGAGGATGTACATGCAGCATCAGAAGTGCTGTGGAATTTATTGTCAAATTTTTGTCTTGTCTACAAAGAGCAGTACGTACTGAGCAGCACGGTCTTAAAATATAGATTTAACTCTTCTTTCCTGTCCCAAACACTTAGGGACTTGGAGCAGTTCTACTGCAACAAACTTCCAGAAGAACAGGTATATCGTCCTTTTGCAGTACTACATCATTGCAGAAGCAATGAATTATGGGCCTCAGATTTTAATCTGCTGTAACAGAGACAGTAGAGCAAAAGTTCATACAAGCAAAATTCTTTAAAGGGTGATAGAAGAATGAAGAGAGAAAAAGACCAAAACATTAATCCTAACAAAATTATACCTGAAACTCTTTCGAACATGTTTTTAATGGACCAAGCATTTTGCTCCATTTTCAAATTTCTAGTTCTTACTGACCTGTTTCTAAAAGAAAAAAAAATTGCACATTTGGTCAAGTTCTTATGAAAAAATGAAATTTTCATTCTTTTGCACTCGCCAAATTCAAGACATGCAGCTCTTCTCAGAGTGGAGAGGTCTGAGTTGTACCTGCCTATCATGAAGATGTGAAAAATGAAGCACCTGTTGGAAAGAAGTGGTTCTTGTTACCCTAATTCTGCACCATGAACATGGTAGAAGTTACATGAATTCAAAGTCAATCCCAATATTAGTCTTTTAAGAATTAATCCATTTGCCTGCAAATGCAAATAATGGTCAAAAATTGCACAGAAACCTTCACAGGGAGAAAATTTCTGAAAGTCCTCATTTCTGCCTGGAGGCAGAGGCATACCAAGTACAGGGTGCCAGGTGTAGCCTGCTCCAAGTGATGCAATAAGAGGTGCTCATCTGCTGACAGCATATGCTCCACTCCAGACACATCAGCCTCAGCATCAAGGCAATATTTCTGCACTAGACTGTTATAGTGCTATTATTCAACTTTCAACATCCCATGGAATCCTGGGGTCTGCAGTTTAAGGAGGGATTTCAGAAACCCCTCCCTAAACTGCAAACCTCAGGATTCCACAGGATGTTAAAAATGGAGTAATAGCACTATAACAATCTAGTCCAAACTGTTCCTACTGTGTGCATGCACCCAAAAGAGAAGGTATGCACACAAAGCTAGCTAGCTAGCTCACTCACTCGCTTTCATGTCAGCCCACACACATACCCGCACACATACCCACACACATACACTTCTGCTGAGTCAGAGGTCCTAATTAAGGAGCAAAGTGGCAACCCTGCTTCCCTTTCTTCAGTTCTTCTCCTGCCCTTAAATTCTTACAGCACCTTTGGTGTAACTCTTCCATTTCCTTCTCCAAACTCAATTTTGAAGGAAAGCCAGAATGTAAAAGTAGCATATTTTGGAGGCTTGGTGACCTCTTTAAATTTATTTAGGGCTGATCCCTGCCCATTGATTAAAGTTTTGGTTTGGAAAAAAAGAAAAGGAAGCTAATTGCCCATGGGCAGTTTTGCGGAGCTCAGTTATATGCATCTTGATTCATCAAGACAGTCCCACTGCTGCTTATTATCAGGTTGGTGTGCATTGGAATCAACGAACTTTGAAATCTGGAATGAAAAGATCCAAGGCTTGCAATATGGAAGAAAGATCTCCAACAAATCAAATTTAGATAAAAATTGGATAAGAAATAATGAAAGGGATGCACATCAACACGTTTCAAAACCTCAGTGTGTTCAGGAAGAGAAGGAGGGTCCCACATTGGAGAGGGTTTTATATATGAAAATTAAATTAGCTTAAAGGTGTTATTTTTAGAGCACCACCATGTTGCTATTCAAAGCTAGCAAAGATTATTCTGCTACTACTGTTGTTGTTGTTGTTGTATTTGACAGTAAGATTCTTCTTATTTAGATTATTAGAGCGAAGCCAGAAGGGTTACTTGGAAAGACATTCAAGTGAAATTAAGGAGGTATACTAGATTGATGTCAGACTAGGACTTTAGAAGACAGGGTTTGAATCTCCAGACAGATTAGATACATGTCTCGTTGGAACTGAACTGGACAACTGTAATCCTCCAGGTGTTCATGGCCTACATCTCCCATCAGCCCCAGCCAGCACAATCAACTAAGGACCTTTCCACACTACACTGTAATAGTGCTGTTATTCCACTTTCTTTTTTTAAAAAAAAATAATTTTTGTGTCAAAATTTCAAATATTACATTAAAAGAAAAATCTATATTACAGACTTTTTTTCATAAAATAAAGATTACGTATATGTCATCTGCTTTCATACATATTTTATATTTTGTATTCCCTATGCCTCATCCCCACTCCACTTATATAAACATTTAATATTATATCTTTCATATTTCCTCTCTTCCCCAAGCCTCCATACCCACCTACTATCCTTATTACGAGCTTTCCTCAAATCTAAAACTCATTTTGAGTACATCTAGCCAAACCTACATTTTGTGAGGTATCTTTTTGTTGTCGTGTTTACACTTATTAAGTTACAAAATATTAGTTAATCGTATCACCTATTATTTCCTTTTCTTAGTCTCACCCTTAATATAAAGGTCACTGCTCTCAATCCTATCTTCTTGCTCAGATCTCCCTGTACTAATTAATTTCCTTTAACCCATTCTATGACTGGTCTCCATTCTCTTTCAAACTGTTGAATTGGATTTCCCTCATCAAACTTGATAGCTTCTCCATTTCCATGATATCCCCAATTTTTATCTTCCAATCATCCACAAAGGGCTCTGATTTTTCCTTCCAGAGTTGTGCAAGACAGATTCTTGCTGCTGTTATTAAATGTAATATTATCTTCTTCTTTGCTCTAATTGTTAGTAACTGAGAGAAAGGAACCAGACAGCATAGTTGGAGTGGCCTGGCAGATGGCGCATGACTGGCCTCTGATGCTCAGTTTTCATATTTCCAAAATATTGATGAGATTAGAACAATCTGCAGCTCTTCAGGGGGTACTGGGGGTGTTACAAATGATCAGCTCCAGATGATCAGGTACACCACTGCATTCAGGAATCACATAAGCAAATACTTATATTCCTAGTTGTCTGCATGGTGCTAATGAATGAACCATTTCTGCTAAACATGATGTAGTACTAATCACCTTTAGGAAACCAGCAGGACTCGCTTTCAATTAAACATGCTTAGATCAGACTTAATGTACTAGAAGGTCTGAAAGGGGCTTTCTCTGGCAATCATCATCAGAAGAATAATTGTCACCTGTTCTACTTTGTACCTGTGGCCTCTAGAATTACAGCAATCTAATCTTGCTTTTTCCATTCATTTTTGCCTCTTGAAGCCTAATACTGTGCATGTTTATACAGAATCAGAAGTATGTCACCTTGTGTTTAATGTGACTTGCTCTCAAGTGTGTACAGAATTGTATTCCTAATATTCTTTCCTCTTTCCATGATACTTCTTTCTTGCACAGAATACCAGAGGGTCAGTCAAAACATTCAATGAATTTTGTGAATACAAGTAATATACAAAGGGGATGAGCTGTAAGCAGCAACTACTCGAGCCACATCAAGACCGTGGCAAATGGGATGGTGCTAGCAGAAATCACCTCTCTGAAAATGGTGTTTTCAAATGGAAGCATTCCTTGAAAAGAAAATAACAGTTCCAGCAAGGCGGTTTAGGACTATGGCATGGTCAGAAAGAGTTAAACTACCTCTTCATGCTCAGACGTCGTTACATTTGCTATTTGCATAACAGAAAACATTCATAAGGACTGCATTCACATCCACAGTTAATAACATGATAAGGGAGGGGAGGTGGATTAATTTCACTGTGTTGCAGCTCTTCCCTTTTATAAGATGGTATGTGAGGAAGAGCTTGTGTCGTGATGGAAGGCCCTGGCAGCCAGATTAAGCCCTCCAGCAACCCCTACCTACAACATTTTCGCACGCCATTTCTAGAGCGAAAGGGCCCCTTGAGCGTCACGTAAATGGGAGGAGCGGTCCGTACAACGCACTCCCATTTACGCAACGCTCAAGAGCCGGACGCAGAGCCCACACGCACCTTTTTGTTTTCGGCTCTAAGCCGAAAATAGTGCGCACTCGCACAATGCTCCCGGGGCCCACGCACACTTACGTGCTGTGCGGTGCGTCGGGAGCCGGGCCAGTCACGCTTCCTGCCCCAGCGCTAGCCTGCAATTCCCAGGTTGCGCTGCGGTAGGAAGGGACGGGGTGTTCGCGCGACGTTTGCGTGACCAGGAAGCCGATGCAGAACTCAAGCAGCAGGGAAACGGCAGCATTTCTGCTGAGGCTTTCTGTGTGACCGCCACCCCCCACCTCCATGAAAAGGTAAGGTGTGGAAATGAACCTAGTAGCAAAATCCTACTATGTAAGGGCATAGAGAACAGAGAAGCTAGATTAGAAGTGAAATCCTAGCAACAGGACACCAACTAAATTCATATAAATTTTTATTTGTTTGAATGCATCCAATGCTTTCTTCCCTCAGCTCTTCTTTACAGGAACATTGCATACATGAGTGAGAGCAATGTCTAAGAAACACACTTATGAAAAAGCTTTGAATTCTAAAATTAATTGTAAATGCAAATATTGTTATTTTTCCTACAAATGTTTGAAGTCTGTCATATTCTGATTGCTCTCTCTGCATTCAGGATGGCAATAGTATGGATTATGCATTATGTTAGGCAGGAAGGATCTGAAAGATTGTTTTCTGTTAAGCTTCTCTCTCTCTCTCTATGCCCCAATGCCCATATGGCCTGCTCATAACAGAGTATTTCTAATTGAACAGCACTTTCCTTTGAATAAATCCCAAAGTAAGTTTTACACAGGCAACATTCATTTGGGGATATTATGGGACACCTCACGCACAGTTCAAAATTCAGTTCAGCTAGAAAATCCACTTAGGTAGTCTTAGGAAGGACACTATGGGCATTTCCGCACTACCCTGTTATAGTGCTATTATTCCACTTTCCACATCCTGTGGATTTCTGGGGTTCTATGGTTTACTGAGGCCAAAGAGCTCTCTGGATGAGAATTCTAAAGGCTCCTGCCTACACTGCAAAGCCCAGGATTCTGTAGGATGTTGAAACTGGAATAATAGCACTGTAATGATGTAGTGCAGAAAAGCCCTATCTGTCCGAACCACAGATAGGAAAGTTCATGAAAAAGTGCAATAGTGTCACATCTACAATGAAAAGCACCCCCCCCCCAAAAAAGCCCTATATGCATCGTTTTTATATTGAAAATGGATATTTAACTACATTGATTTTAAGCTGACATTTAAATGTATGTTATATTTGTTGTTGTTGCTTGTCTTCAAGTCATTTCTGACTTATGGCAACCCTAAGGCAAACCTCTCATGGGGTTTTCTGGGGCTGAGAGAGTATGACACGCCCAAGGTCACCCAGTGGGTTTCCACGGCAGAATGGAAACTGAATCTTGGTCTCCAGGATCGTCGTCCAAAACTAAAACCTGTACATTATGCTTCACTAAAAAGCATACAGGAATAGAAGTGAAAAACCCCGTCCAGGATTTCATTTCCCCCATACCCATCCCCTGTTTGAAAACACCAACATGAATTTTTGGAAAACCCCATTGCTCAGCCACTCAAACAGCAAAAAGAAATAACTGAGGTTAAAAAGAAAATGCATACACAAGATGAATTCATGGAACAAAATCTCAGCCTATAAACTATAGGCTAGACCCATCCCATCCCCATCAACAATACCCTGCAAGAAAAAAAAAAATCAAGATGCCACAATGCAGCATCCTAGGGCCTCCTTCTTCCTCATCTTCCCTCCCTGCCTGTTGTACTTGCTGCTTGCTGCTGCAGCCGAAGAAAACTCCAGCAAGGGCAATAGAGGTCGCAGTAAGTAGAGGTAGAAAAAAACAACAACATAGCAAATGAAAATGTTGATATTTCCAGGAAACATTCTCCAAAATTACATGAAAGTTCATTGAGGAAAAAAGGTTCTTTACATTCTGGTTTAAGTGTTTTTTTAATGTAGCAAATTATCATAACTAATATTAATGCATTCGTTCCAATTTCCACTTCATGCTGGGAATGCTGAATGCCAGGGGTAAACTCAGTCCTACTATTACTCAGAAAGAAGGAGCCGTAGGCAGCAAGTTTAGGGTCTCTTGAAAAGGCAGCAAATTGTTAGCTATTTAATTTGCTCTTGTTGTATTTTTTACTGACTGGGATAGGAAGAGGTATTTATGAGATTTTATGCCTTCTGTACCAAAATAACATGTCTAGTTTTGGGGTATTATGCACCAGGTTTGGATAGTGGGAGCATCATTTGATGTTTTGCCTCAGACAACAAATGTCTGAAGAACTCTTGAAACATTCTCTTCAGTTCCTAACCACACTTAACAAGTTGAAGTCTACAACAATAGGGGGCTCAGTGGTTCTGTTTTGTTTTGTTGTACTGTGCGTATCTATTGGGGCCTTTCTGAACTTCACTGTTATAGTGCTATGACTCCATTTTCAACATCTTGTGGAATTCTGGGGTTTGTCGTTTACTAAGGTGAAAGAGCTCTCTGATGGAGAATTCTAAATGCCCCTCCCTAAACTGCAGACCCCAGGATTCCATAGGATGTTTAAAGTGGAATAATAGCATTATTATAACAGTGCAATATGAAAACGCCCTTGGTCTTCTAGAACAGTAATTGTGCTTATATGTTATTTTCTCCCCTTTCCCACCTTCTGTCTCTTTTTTATTCTAAAAAGGAGGGGCCAGGGACCGAATAAAAGATGAAATCCACATCTGGGAACAAAAAAAACCCAACCCCTTCATGCTAATGCAACCTGTTTGAGAACAGTAGCAAAAAACCAGGACAAAGTTAAATGCCTGCAGTAATTTAGATGCCATTGAGACAAGTGGAAGAATGTGTAATTTGATTATTGATAAATGCAACCATAATCCTGAATTACAAGTTGAGTAAGTTGCCTATTGGGTAAAATTTCCTTACAGAGAGTTTGCAGTTGTACCACAATCTAGTCATGCATTTGGAATACTAACATGTTTCATTATTTGCTAAACCTCAGTCACTGCCAGAGAAGAGCTGATAGTAACATCATTTTCCTTTATGAGCATTCCGAGGCTCTTTTATCAACCCTATGGCTTGAATTTGCTTGTGGTTTACAAACCAACCTCTCAATGAAGGATAGAAAGCAGGATTTAAAAACATACTTACAAGATTACTGCATTCTTTTTTAAAACATGCAGAGTGCAAAATCTGTGCTTGTATTAAATAAGGTTAGCCATTAGTGTTTCTATAAAACTCTATAAAACACGTTGACATGCAGTTGTTTCCGCATTCACTGAGCAAGTGTTGTATACTGAAAGATCGGCCTTTCTTAAGATTGTATTCAGAGAGTCTCTGTGTGGGAAGTATTGATCAAATACAGTACTTATGGTGTTGTTTACAAGGTACCTATTCACTAAAACTACCGCCATCATTTATGGAGGAGGGCTACCTGCTAGTCTGTGTTGCTCGTAAATGACAAGAGTAATCCCATAACAGAAATAGAGTGGATTTCCTTTCATTACTACAGTTGTAATCATAGTTAGACAGCTGTAATCATTGCACTAGATTGGTTCACTTTACTTTCAGATGTATTTTAAGATAGTTTGTGGGTCATTACAATGCAGATGGAGAGCCAGAAATCAAGTTACATCCATACATTCCCCTTGGTTTTTCTTTGTTTTGTTTGCTTCACAAAGATTTATCCATTCAGGGTGTTTATTCTTGTTCTGCTTCTCTCCGTCAGAGTTTCAAAGACATGATGCATGGAGGGAAATCTTCCGCAGAAACTAAACAGATACAAAAAACAAAAACACACTCAAGCCCTGACTGGTTAGTACAACTATGGATTCTAAAATAAATATGCTGGACTTTTTAATATTTTACTGCTTGTTGATCAGCAGCGTGTTGCTTTTAAGGCCATTTCCACATGGTGTCACAATCCCACCATGGGGGTGGGATGGTAGCAGTCTGCAACTTGTGCTTTTGCATGACATTGTTGCAGTCCCATCCCATCCCCATGCATCATGATCGCAGGATATTTGCCTAATGGATTAAATCTGTTAAGCGCCTGCGATCACACAACGGTCCTGTACTTACCTGCCATGCGGAAGAGCAGGAAGCGCAATGGAGGTGCTTCCTTCCTCAGCACGGGAAACAGCCCTGCTGTGCTGCAGAAGGCAGACTCATGTCACTCGCACTCCCTTCTGCAGGGAGCCAGTCTGGTGTGAAGGGGAGCACTGCCTTCCCAGCAAAGGTGCTGCCAGGATTGCAATGGGATGACACAGGAGAGTGTCAATGTGTGGAAACGGTGTAAGTTGCTTTAATTATATGCTTAATTTAATTTGTATTTTAATATGCATAGTTTACTATATTTTTTTATCACAGCTCTTTCGATTATGTTAACTTTTTAAATTAAGCCTGAAGTTGTTTCTCATCACAACCCTGGGAGAAAGGTGAGATAGAAATCAATTACATTAATCAACTGAATGATGTTAGGATGCTGATGAATTATTACCAGTTGGCCATATCATAATTTCCTCTGGTGATGTTAATGCTGCTATACTGAAAACGGATTTGATGTCCAGTTTGGAACTTTGAAATTAGAAGTAAATTCTAAAACATTAAAAGAAAAGCCCCCTCCTCCCTTTCAGTCTCCTACTAAAAGTATCCACAGTAGTAGGTGTGTTAAAATATGTTGCTTCATATGTCACATCCTTTGTGAAGGCCTTTGTGTTTACATCAGTACATATAAACATTATGTTATAAATAATAGAATTTCTATAGCAATCAGAAGCGCTTTGAAGAAGCCTTACTGTAAGGTTCTCTTTTTCCAGAAGTGAAACAAAAGAGAAATGCAGGAAGTAGATTACTACTTATCTCAAACATTACTGGATGTTTGATTGTAAACTAAAGGCAAGCTCAACTACAACACAAAGATGAAATTTTGGAGCTGGAGAAAAAGGACATGAAGAAGAAGAAGGCTTCATCTAACACAGATCTTTGTTAAAGATCTAAAGTTCACCTCTGCAGCATCTGTAAATTTAACAGAGTATCCGCTGTCTTGAAGAAATGAGGTAGTTTTTACCTAGAGCTCTCTATGCAAGTAGCACCAGTTTTGTTCTGAGTCCTTTGGGCTTCTAGTACATTAAACTTTTTTTAATCCCCCCTTTTTTTAGGGTACTCTTGACTAGTTCATTATACTGGGCATTTGAGACCATAATGCACTACTCTACATTATTTGTTGAAATTGTTGTTACGCTACTACATGGCATCTTATCTATGCAAAACCTACATTAGCTATCCATGCGATGGCTTAGGGTTTGGCTGAGGATTAATTTAAGAGTGCTTCCGTAAGGCAAGTAAATCTACTTTAGCTGCTCATTACTATAACGTTCCTGTTTTAAAGAGAATTTACTGTATGGAAAGCTGCTTTTCTTCACTTTGGAAGTATATCCAAGAATATTATAAAGTATAATTCTTCATGATCTACCGATTACTATGTCCTGCCCCATTTATACCTGCTCTAGATGCATATTTTTAACATATCTCATAGATATCTATTTCTGTTCTAGGATTTTTCCAGACCAATTTACATTTCTGTTTAGAGACTCCCAACAGATCAGTTGAGATTATTATCAGAAACTATGCTCTAAGTACACCCATCAGCAACAAAAAACAAAACAGAGAAGTTGGTCAAAGTTAGGAACTTTCCCATGAGGGCAACCCAGACTTGAAACATCCCCACCCTATGGCTTCTAGCCTGACAGCAACTCTGTTGAAATTTAGCCACTAAGTTATAACTTAGCTATTTCACCAAGGTGTTGGAGGGTGTTGACAAACAGCAAGCAGGTTATCTTACTGTTTCAGATCCTTCAGGAATAAATTATTCATACAAATAAGACATTATACAGTATTTTTTCGAGGGTGCAAAATCCACTGGTTAAAATACAGCAAATGAAAGATTACAAACCTATGCATATTTACTCAGAGGTATATCCCAATCTATGCAATGGGGACCGCTTAGCGGACAACCTTAAGCTGCGGTCCCAAATGTACCTGTTTGAGAGTAAGTCCCATCAAAGTCAACAAGACTGACTTCTGAGTAAAAATACGTTAGAATTGTACTTCAGAGAAATGAATCTGAAGCCCAATGTATTCTATGGTCCACACTAGGGTTGTTTACAGGCTATTAACTGTTTCTCTAAAGTTAAGACAATTTACAGCAGTTACAATGATGAGACATTTCCACAAAAGCATTGAGGATAATATAAGATTCTGCTATTTTACTATGAACAACAGTGCCACAGTAAAACTGATCTTTGAAAGGAATTTTCTAAGTGGCATGAAAGGGTAGAATCATAGAATCATAGAGTTGGAAGAGACCACGGGGCCATCTAGTCCAACCCCCTGCAATGCGGGATCACACATCAAAGCACTCCCGACAGATGGCCATCCAGCCTCTGCTTAAAAACCTCCAAAGAAGGAGACACCACCACACTCTGAAGCAGCATATTTTACTGCTGAACAACTTTGACCGTCAGGAAGTTCTTCCTGAGGTTTAAGTGGAGTCTCTTTTCCTGAAGTTTGTATCCATTGCTCCTTGTCCTAGCCTCTGGAGCAGTGGAAAACAAGCTCACTCACTCCTTGACATGACATCCCTTCAAATATCTAAACATGGCTATCATGTCCCCTCTTAACCTTCTCTTCTGCAGACTAAACATACTCAGCTCCCTAAGCCACTCCTCAGAGGACATGGCTTCCAGAATCTTCACCATTTTGGTCACCTTCCTCTGGACACATTCCAGCTTCCTTCATGAAATGAGGTGCCAAGAACTGGACACAGGATTCCAGATGAGGTCTAACCAAAGCAGAATAGAGTGGTACCATCACCTCCCTTAATCCAGACACCATATCCTATTGATGCAACCAAGAATTGCATTGGCTTTCTTGGCTGCCACATCATACTGCTGACTCATGTTCAGCTTGTGGTCCAGCAAGACTCCTAGATCCCTTTCACATGTACTGTTGTCCAGCCAGGTGTCTCCCATCTTATATTTGTGTGTTCATTTTTTCTGCCCAGGAGTAGGACTTTATATTTCTCTCTGTTGAAATTCATTTTGTTAGCTTTAGCCCAGCTCCCCAAGGTCATTTTGAATTTTGATCTTGCCCTCTGAGGTTTTAGCAACCCCTCCCAGTTTGTTATCATCTGCAAATTTGATCAGCATGTCCTCTATTCCTTCATCCAAGTCATTGATGAAGATATTGAATAGCACTGGGCCCAGGACAGAATCCTGTGGCACCCCACTAGTCGCTTCTCTCCAGAAAGAAGAGAAACCATTGGCGAGCACCCTGTCAAGGTCAGAGACCTGGGCGGCGAGCCAGGCTGGAGAAGGGAGAGGGAGAGATAGCAGAGTCCCACTAGGAGGAGTCAAAGCAAGCAATTACTCATAGGTAGTGGATTTACCTAAGCCTGAGCAACAAGCAAAAGCCATAGTCAGAGTCCAAAGTCCAGAGGTCAGGAGCCAGGAGATCAATCTAAGGTATCAGGAGCCAGGTGCTGGAAGCAAGGAATAGGCAAAGAAAGGGCTTATAAAAAGTTTGCCACAAGCAAAGGAAAGCTTGCAGGCAGGCAGTTATATAGCCCAGACACAGGTGTGGCCAGTCACCACTTCTTGAACTTAATCAAGGAAGCCTCCCTTTGCTCAGCTCTCTTGAGTCTCCGCCTTGTTTGTGGGCTGATTGACGCAGGCTCCAGCGCATCCTCAGGATCCCAGCTGGATCCCTGTTGCCCTAAAGGAGCAGGCAGAGGAACATCCAAGCCTGCTTGGTCCATGGCAGCAGGGGGAGGTCTTGAGCTGCAGGACTCATCTCCAGCCAGAGCCACAGGGACCAACAGCTGCTACTTGTCATCAGCAGGTCTGACAGGGGCTTCAGTTATCACACATCCTTTGAATTTGGTCAGTCAACTAATTACAAATTCACTTAAAACTAGCAGTGTCCAGCTTGCATTTTACTAGCTTTTTTGCAAGAATGTCATGAGGAACTTTGTTAAAAGCCTTACTGAAATCAAGATATGCTACACCCACAGCATTGCCTTCATCTATCAAACTTGTAATTCTATCATAAAAAGAGATAAGATTAGTCTGGCATGACTTGTTTTTAAGAAACGTTGACTTTTAGTGATTTCAGCATTGCTTTCTAAGTAATTACAAACTGACTGTTTAATGATCTACTCTAGGATCATTCTGGGTCTTAATGTCAGGCTGACTGGGTGATAATTATTTGGGTCCTCTTTTTTCCCTTTTTGAAGATGAGGACAACATTTGCCTTCCTCCAGTCTGATGGGACTTCTTCTGTTCTCCAAGAGTTCTCAAAGATTATTGTGAGTGGTTCTGAAATTACTTCTGCCAGTTCTTTTAATATCCTCAGATGTAATTCATCTGGCCCTAGAGATTTGAATACATCTAGTGTAGATATACCTGTACTCAATCTATTCTGTACTGCATTTCCCCCACTTCCACACTTGCTCTCCAATCCCCAGGTTGAGTACTTCTATCCTTTTGGGAGAAAACTGAGGCAAAGAAGGTGTTGAGTAGTTCTTCCTTTTCTCTTCCCCCTGTTAGTACTTGGCCAACCCTATCATTTCCTTATTTTTAATTTTGCTGCAGGCATATCTTTAAAAAAGCCTTTTTTTATTGCTTTTAATCTCTCTGGTAAGCCTGAGTTCATTCTCTGCTTTAGCTTTTCTGACCTTCTCCCTACATAATCTGGCTATTTGTTTTAATTCTTCTTTGGTAATTTTGTCATTCTTCCATTTCCTATACATGTTTCTTTTAACACTTAGCTCAGCTGAGACTTCTATAGTCAACCGTTCTGGTTTCTTTAGACACCTGCCATTTTTCCTCCTTATTGGCCCAGTTTTAAATTGTGCCTTCAGTGTCTCACTTTTAAGAAACTCCCATCCGTCATGAACCCCCTTCTCTTTCAGTGTTCTTAAGCACAGAATTTCAGCCAGTAATTCTGTAAGTTTACAGAAATAAACTTTTTTAAAGTCTAGAATGCGTGTCTGACTATACTTGGCTTCCCCTTCCCACTGAATGACAAATTCCAATAGAGCATGGTCACTCCCACCTAAGGATCCTACCAATTCCACCCCATTGACAAGGTCATCCCTGTTGGTCAGGATCAGATCTAAAATAGTTGATCCCTTTTTTGCCTCTCCCACCTTCTGGACCATGAAATTGTCAGCAAGGCAAGTGAGGAACTTGTTGGACCTTGTGCTCTTGGCAGAGTTTTACTGCCAACATATATCTGGATAGTTGAAATCTCCCATTACTACTGCATCTCTCCTTTTTGCAAGTGTGGTCATTGCTCCAGGAAGGCATCATCCAAATCTTCAGGCTGGCTTGGAGGTCTGTAGTAGCCTCCCACAGTGACATCCCTATTGTTTCTCGCTCCCTTAATTCTTACTCAGATGCTCTTGACCTGACTTCCTGGATTTAAGTCTTGGATCTCTTCACAGGTGAAAACATCCTTGACATACAAAGTTACTCCTCCTCCTTTCTTGTTTGGTCTATTTCTGCAAAATAGGTTATACCTCCCTTTTAATACATTCTAATCATGAGACTCATCCCACCAGGTTTCAGTGATGCCTATTATATTTATTTTGTTGTATGAAGAGTTCCAGTTCATCTTGTTTGTTCCCCATGCTTTGTGCACTAGTGTAGAGACATTTAAGACCATGTGCCCTTCCTGCAAGCCCTTTACTAAAGTTGCTCTTCCTGTCACTATTGGTCTCTAGCACTACTTGTCCTGCTCTAAGGACCTCCTGATCAGCTTTGCGAGACTGTTAGCAAAAACATTCCAACCAACAGCTGTGATGTGTAGCCCATCCATTGCCAGAAGACCATCTTTGTGAAAATGCAGACTGAGGTCCAAAAACCCAAATCGTTCCTGGTGGCACCATCTGCGGAGCCAGTTGTTTATAGTAGAAACAAAATGCTGCTGAATCTGTGATATGTTCTTGTGATATTTCCTAGACTGTGCCTTATGTTACTCAAATTAAGGATGTATCAGTCAAACATGCTTTCGAAACTTGTATGACAAAACAACAGTGTGTGCAAGAAATACCATGATTCTTTCCATTTGCAATATATTCTCTTCTTTTGAAAAAGATGTCATCATCAATCATAATACCCTGGAGAAAAACTATTTTGACAGCGTATTTTGATTCGGAGAGCCAGCAAGGTGTAGTGCTTTGAGTGTTAGACACCAGCCTCAGAAACCAGGAATCGATTCCCTACTTGGCCATGGAAACCCACTGGATGACCTTGGACACATCACATATACTCAGCCCCAGAAAACCCCTTGATAGGTTGACCTTAGGGTTCCCGTAAGTCTGAAATGACTTGAAGGCACACAACAACAACAACAACAACAACAACAACAACAAATTTTGACTCTACTTTTTCAATAACCATTTGGTGATAAATGCAAAAAGTGAACATTAATGTGGAAATGGTAGAACTAACAGGTCTGATGAGAGTAACCATAAATGCGTATAGAGAAGACTAACAGAAATGTGAAAAAAAATACATCAAGTGTGACTTACTTTAATAGAGTAAAAATCCTTTTAAAAAATCCATCTAAGGCTGTACATGAGAAAAGTTGGGCCTATAAAAATCTGTGAACCAAGACTCTGGCCATTTCTGCACTACAGTTTTACAGTGCTATTACTCCACTTTCAACTTCCTATGGAATCTTGGAGTTTGCACTTTAGGGAGGGGCATTGAGAATTCTCAGCCAGAGAGCTCTTTGGCCTCAGTAAACTACAAACCCCAGAATTCCACAAGATGTTGAAAGCAGAATAATAGCACTATAACAGTGTAGTGTGGAAATGGCCTCTGTCTGAAAGCATTAAGTAGAATCCTGTAGAACATTTGCTTTTGAGGATGGATACTGAGCAATTGTGCTATTGCTTCACCAGCAGCATGATATGGGAGTCTGGTACAGCATGCCTTTCCGTATAGAAAACCCATGTCATGGAGAATGGGAAGAGACCTGTTTTTAATATAACTGTGTATGTGCACACACAGAGACATTTTTAGGGGGTATTTCAGTTCAAATGCGCAACCCAAAACAGTGCAGAAGAGTGATGGCTTGGGACAAATATAGTACCTGATAGTAATATCATGGGGCAGTATCCCATCGGGTGACCTGCAGCAAGTTACACTCTCTCCACCTTAGAGAAAGGCAAGGGCAAACCTCAACTGAATAAATCTTGCCAAGGAAACACCATGATAGGATTGCCATGAGTCAGACTTGAAGGCATGTAACAACAAAGTATTAAATAGAGATTAGTGCAACCACATGACATGACTTTTCTAGACAGCTGCATAATAGTTGCAGTTTTTAGTGTTAATTATTGGCGTTCCTTCGCCAGCAGTTTGACTGCTGGTAGTTAGCCGTCCCATATGGTGGGACACCACCACCATCATCAGGGCAGTTGCCATCAGGGCAAATACATGCTCAGCTCTATGAAATCTGTTCAGGACATGATAAGAGTCTAGAAATGCTGTTACCACACCCAACACCCCCACTTTGAGGGGCATGCTATTTTTCATAAATTAGACATATTTATGCCGAAAGTACGTTCAGAGAAGTGCTGACTGTACACATGCAGCCCAGTCAGGATGACCTCAGCATGGCCAGGTCATAAGTTCAGAGAGGGTTAGATGGGAAATTCTAGTGCTGGTGGACTTGGGATGATCCTTTCAAAAGGCTGTAAAGTACAAGCACACCCAGAAATAATAGAAGACAAAACTGCCCTGCTGTGAGCATATCCTACAGAGACCTTTCCTATTTATCTTACCCAAAGAAGACATTAAAAGATTGTCAGGACTCCCATCAGTGTTTTGTCACCTAGAGTTAAGATAGTCAGCCCATTCCAGTCTGGCTGTAGGAAAGCAATTACAGTCAACCCTCCACATTTGCAAGTTTCACTTTTGCGGATTTGATTTTTCATGGATTATTTGTTGTCACCTCTGCTGCATCCTTATGCCATTTTTAATAGAGGCTGCAAGCCTCCTGAGACTGAGAAACTGCGAACAAGGCTTCTAAGTCCCCATTTAAAATAGTATGGGGCATCAGTGCAGGTGGCAGTAAGCCCCACCAGCCACCCACTTCTACCTTGTGAAGGAACCTGATCCCTCAAAAGAATTCATGGGGGGTTGAATATGGTGATCATACCTTTGTGTGTATTAAATATGGTTTGGAAGGGCCTAGAGTTATTCACTTTTTTTCGACTTTCACAGAGGTTCTACACCCCTAAGCCTAGCAAATGTGGAGGGAGGACTGTACTGCTTTGTCCACTCACCCTCCTTCAGAGCAGGAAATAGGGTATAAAAAGCCCAGTTCCAACCCCTATAATTCATAGTACATTGGGCATCACACTGCATGTGGTGCCCCAGACTCCTGTTCCTCTGCGCTACCTTCAAACTCATCTGAACCACCCCACTTCAATATTCTGCTTCAAGATTGGTAAATACCAGCCCTTCCATCCCAAATATCTCTCTATCCAACCTTTCTTGCCTCACTTTCCAAGAGCCTTATATGGTTCTTGAGAAACTGATTTTTTTGTTTGTTTGCTAATTTACAATAAAATACTCTGTTTTAACTCTTAACTGGAGTCCTCTCTACAGTTAGTACTGGCGTACACAGGTGAAAAGATCATGTTGTTACCCTCTTCTTGCAGGCTTCCTTTGAGCTAATAATTCCCCAAATCCTAAGGAGACTCTGACATTGCTGGTGGACCTCAAGGTCCCCCACCTTTTAGGGTAACAATGCGCCAAATAATCTTAAAACTACCGCCTGAAAATATCAGCTTTCATCTGATTTTGGAAGCTAGGCATTGTTGAGTCTGGTTTAGTACCTAGATGGGAGACCACAAAGTAACTACAGGGGACTACAAGTAGAACTAAGAAAGGATCCTGCCTGAAACTTTGGAGAGCAGCTGCTAGTTGAAGCTGACAGGACTGAGTTCCATGGATCAGTGGTCTGGCTCAGACAGATTCCTAGGCTCAACAATTGCTCTGAGGCAGACACTTCTCCAGTGTCTTTACAAACATTGTATTCATCAATCTTTTTATTCACAGGATGTTTCTGGAATTATTTTATGTATTCATTCGTTTAATCTGTATCCCACCTTTCTCCCTGTACAGGGCCCAAGGCAGCCTACATCCAGTTAAAACAAGATACAGCTATTTGAGGGAGAGGGACTAAATACCCTGAAGGCACCACTTCCCATCTTATCCTGGAAATTAAGAAGGGTCAGCCCTGTTTAATAGTTGGATGGGGGACTGCCAAAGAACACAAAGTACTGTATCATTCCGAAGAAGACAGTGGCAAATCACCTCTGAGTATTCGTCCCCTATGAAAACCCCTGTGTAATGCATGGGATCAGCATAAATGCAACTTGCAGGCACACACACAGAAAGAGACAGAGAGCTAAATAGATGGATGGTTCTTGGGGCCACCAGTCAAAAAGATATCCAGCTATCTTGCTTTTTAATTTCTTAATGGACTTTCTGTGGAAAGGGGGCAGCAGAAGCAACAGTGAAAAAACACTAGACCCTCATAAATCCTGCAACCTGGACCCAGTAAATCCTGTGAATGAGGTAGGACAATTCTTCATACAGAACCATCCTAATTCTGTTGGTAGTTTCTATCAGTTTGTACAGTCACAAGAGAGAATACTGTTCACCAATGTGAGTGACACAAGGTGAAATGAAAAGTTTTGCATCTTTTACACAATTACACAATTTCCACTAGAGCTCGTCATCCTTTTTGCTGGTCTGTGCAAGTAATTTTCATGTTTTTTTAAAATTCTTTACTATCCTCCTAAGTAAAACAAGAAAAGGGAGAGAGCAAGAAGATAAAAGCATTGGTTATTGCACATAGCAGCTGGTGTCCACACTAACTGATGGCATGTTGTAATTTAACTGAAGGAAGCATTTATTTCCTTGTGAGGAAATAAACACCATGCTGTCCTAAATCGAATCAATGTTAAAACAGAAGGAGAAGGAGAAGTAGTAGCAGTAGCAGTAATAGTAGTTAGAACTAGGGATTTGATGCTATCAGTTAAGTTAAATAGATTAAGTGATGAAATGCAAAGGAAAGTATTTCATCTTTGCAGATATTACCCTACTAAATTTTGCTTTCCATTCCCATATAAAATTATTCCATAAAATATATCTATTTTCTAGTATGCTTTAACTCTCAACTATCCATCCTGAACCTTGAATTATCACTCTAATTAATGTAAAATTAGTGCAAAATCATCCACTTTTCTTTGTTGACATATTCCTAAAGCGTAGTGCTCTTTCCTTCTGGCTTCACTGGCTCTGTTCTTCCTCTACTTCTTGCTTTTCTGTCTTCTATACTTGTCTGAAACTGCTAAATTCAAAGATAATCACAATTATTTGTTATTAAAATATTTATATCCCATTCTATGTACAAAGGTCTCAGGGAAGCGTACAATAAAGCAAATTGAAACATTTTAAAACAATAAAAAAATTAAGTACAGACTAGAAACATATTAAAATATATAACTACTAAAAGTTAAAGCCACGTGTATATGTACAAATTGGATAAAATAGAATCATAGAATCATAGAAATGTAGAGTTGGAAGAGACCACACGGGCCATCCAGTCCAACCCCCTGCCATGCAGGAACAGCCTCAAAGCACTTCTGACAGATGGCCATCCAGCCTCTGCTTAAAAACCTCCAAAGAAGGAGACTCCACTACACTCCGAGGCAGCATATTCCATTGCCGGACAGCCCTGACCGTCAGGAAGTTCTTCCTGAGGTTCAGGTGGAATCTCCTTTCCTGCAGCTTGAATCCATTGCTCCTTGTCCTGGTCTCTGGAGCAGCAGAAAACAAGCCCTCTCCTTCCTCTACATGGCACCCCTTCAAATATTTAAACATAGCTATCATGTCCCCTCTTAACCTTCTCTTCTGCAGACTGAACATACCCAGCTCTCTAAGTCTATCCAGTTAGGGTTTGGCTTCCAGGCCCCTCACCATTTTGGTCGCCCTCCTCTGGACCTGCTCCAGCTTGACCATGTCCTTGGGGTGCCCAGAACTGGACACAGTATTCAAGATGAGGTCTAACCAAAGCAGAGTAGAGTGGTACCAGTACCTCTCTCGATCTAGACACCATACTCCTATTGATGCAGCCGAGAATTGCATTGGCTTTCTTGGCTGCCCCATCACACTGCTGACTCATAATTAGAGACCAAAAGCTTTAATAAAAAACCATGCTTTAACTTGGTACTGAAACACAGTCAATGTGCATACCAGTTGGGTCTCCTAAGAGGAGGGCATTTTACATCTCGGATGCCACAGCAGAGCAATCTCTTTCCTCTTCAGTCATTGTGAATCAGCATGGTGTAGTGATTTGAGTGCCATGCTAGGACACTGTAAGATGAAGGCTCAAAATCCCACTTGGCCGTGGAAACCTGCTGGGTGACCTGGGGCAAGTCACAGTCTCAGAGGAAGGTAATGGCAAATCCCCTCTGAACCAATCTTGCAAAGAAAACTCTATGATGGTTTCACCTCGCAGTTGCCATAGGTCAGAAATAACTTTAAAGCGCACAATCCAGCCATTTCCCCTCCACATCTGTGGAGAGAAGCATGCCCTCGCCTGCCCAAAAATGTCTTTGGAAGGAATTTATTGGCCATGGCTATTCTTCTTAGTTTGAGGAATCCCTACAAAACTCCAGGACAGCTTGGAAACCAAGAGTAAGAAAATAATAGATTCCAAACTTTAAAGGTTCTAAGCATCTGATGGTGTGCCCTATTCACGTTAAAAACCAATGACACTTTGCTTGATAAGAAATCAAGAACTTTGAACAACAGTGATATTTGTATTGAGATTCAAATCCTTTCTGAAAGTCTTCCATCCTGATCATGTTGCCATTAGCGTAAACAACATGTTCATTTGAATTACTCCCAAGATGCTGACTTAACCTTTGTACTTATCCTTAATTAAAGTGGGATTTCTTTCAGTGTTCATCAGTCACATGGACTTCTGTACTTACATAAACAAAGAAAGGCCTTTTAGCTTGCATCGGAGGTTAAGAGCTTCCGTGAATTAGACTGCCAGCACTACAGCTGTGTCATACGTCCACAGTTTTTGATGCATTAAATGTTTAAGCTGTTCTTGAGCATACTGAATCAATGTTTCAACTAGCAACCCTGAGTTATTACATCAATATAATGATAGACTTGTTCATATGTACATGTGTGTGTCGGTATAGCGTTAATGGGAAATGGCAGATGGAATGGTAAGAAATTACATGAACCATAAGATATATAAACACTTCCAAGTGCAGATGGCTGGGTTAAAATATGGTCCCTGTGAGGTCTGGTGGCACTGCCTATCCTCAAGAATGCTAGGCTGAAGACAGCTGGAATGCAAAAAGGGAGCTCATAATGTAGTCAGACCTCTTTTTATATTAACAGTTACCCTCAGCGCATCAGCAAATCAAAAACCAATAGGAGGGGCTCTGTCCACCTTAGGCTACGTACCTTTTCAGAAAAGGTGGGTGCGGCCACAGTATTGCATGTTTCCGTCTTCCTCCAATTAAATTACAGCAAACTACTCTTCATGGGGCAAGCTGAGAAGGCAGTAGAAACACTTCTGTATATCCCATTATCAGAAGAGGTTTTAGCTGTTTAAATTTGTAGCGATATGAGTTAGGCCTTTTTTTTTTCGCCCAGCACTTCCCACTTGAGCACTTCTTTCCAGAGGATTTTAGTTTTCATTTAATTTTTGCTGTTTCATGATGTTTTTATTCGTTTATATAAGCAGTTCTTGACATTCTGGGCATTCTGGGGTTTGTGGTTTACTGAAGCCAAAGAGCTCTCTGTCTGAGGCCCTTCCCTAAACTGCAAACCCCAGGATTCCATAGGATGTAGGATGTGGAATAATAGCACTAAGTCTAGTGCTGAAATGGCCCTTGTTAGGGCTGAAAAGATATAAAATGCATTTTATAAATATGTATATGAATCTCTATCATCCTTGAAGCCTGGCTTTACCACTCTGTCTGACAGCAGCCTCTCACCTGAGGGTACCCACCTCACTCTGTCCACTGGCAGCAACAGCACCTATTTAGTAGCTTTTACTCCTCTTCTTCCTGAGGGGAAGAAATCCACACCCAGTAACCTAAGGTGGCCACTGCCTGTCCCTGCCTTCACTCCATCATACTACTCCTGATTGTTTTTTTGTTTGTTTTTCTTTGGAAGCCGTACTGGCGAAGCAATGTTGTAAGAGCAGGCCAGGCCAGTACACTATTGCATCAAAGGAGAAATTTAAAATAAACATGAAGAGGTGACAGATTTTGAAGTTACCACACCATAGGAGTCATGGAGGGAGGGACAACTTGGGCACGCCCCCAGCCCACCCACTCCTGGATCTGCAATAACAGGAAGTGCTATTAAGCGTTCTTTTGGTTCTGCCCTAAGACAGCCAGCAGGATTGAAGCACTAATGGAGGTTCTGAATGGGTTTTTTTTTTCTGGAAATAGAATATGGCAGTTTTGCAATGCTTGGGGATGAGATAGCAGCTGGATAGCGACAGTGCCATGTGGTAGCACAACTTCTGAATCAGAAAGAACCCACCGCCTTTGTGCTATAGCAACATTGTGTAGAAATGGCCTACATATATATAGTGTATTTATACTATATTCATCTGGAAAGAAAATCTTGTATGTTATTATGTTGGTGTACATAAAGGTACATTATATAGCAGAAGAAAGTCTATTGTCTGTTGTAAGTGGGTGAGATTACATGGCATGTTGGAGGTGAATAGTGATTGGCTGAACATTTGAGTGGGTTTTGAAAACGCTTGTGTGTAGGTCAGTTAAATCAGTCGAGATGGAGACTCAAGAGAGTTGAGTCATGGAGACGGCAGTTGTGCTGCATATGCACTGTGACTAGAGAGAGTTAAGTAGAGAATGGTCCAAGGTATGGTCATGGCAGGCTGATTAGAGTAGGCATATATAAAACGGTAACAATCATGAAAGGTGCATCATGGGAAAACCGTACGCTTCTGCACAATAAGTAATTGTGAGCAGTACAAGTGTTTTCTATTTACAAAATTATTTTTGTTCACAAAAACAGTGGCTTTCAAATGGATTCACTAGTGCTAACTCTAGTGATATTGGCAGTATAAATTCAGGCACACTGATATCCAGTGGTAATATAAGTGCCAAAATGGCGGTTGATGCCCAGTAGTGGGATTGTAGTAGAGAAGTCTCACATAAAAGGTTCTAAAGATGGTTGTCAGAAGGTGGGAGCAACATCAGGAGTGGATGTTCATAGCCAGTAGCAGCAAGTTAGATAACCAATGGGCTTATCACAGAAAGAGAGGTGGCAGCAGGAATAATTGGTCAAGAGAGGGGCAGGAAGATAAAAGAATGACTTTGTCTGGATAAAGTATATGAACAGATAAATTAATTTGCAGATTGGGACTACTCAAGAGTCTAGGCCACATGGGAATTATGCAACCCTTCGGATGTTGTTGGACCATAAATCACAGCAGCCTTAGCCAACATATCCAGTGATGAGGGACAGTGGGAGCTGTAGTCCAACAACATCTGTATTGCTACCTGATTCCCACTCCTGATCTAGAAACTGCATTTCTGAATTTTTGTAAGGTTATTATCAATAATAAAAATGAAAGAAAACATTGTTACAGCGCTATCATCCATGATACAATAAGAAGAGCTTGCCACAAGGTGAGTTTGTTTGTTGTTTGTTTTTGGTTTAGATTGCAGTACATAATCTTTATACAGAACAACATGCACTTGTTAGTAACACAGCTTTTGCAGAGCAGAGGGATCAAGGGGATTTGCAACTGGAAGTCTCTATTTGATAATGTTTTTAAAGGTAAAAGTCCGTGTGTACATTTCTTCCCTTTTCCCGTTGGACATGTTAATATTTATTGCCATGGGGAAGAAAGGAAACTGAGCCTGCTTTCTTCCCTGCCTTCTAAAATCAAATTCCCGTCACTAGCAAGCAAGTGCTGGTCTTTGTACCTGATGGATGCCTGACTGCACAAGGTCTTTAGATTTGATAAGAGAGAAAGGAAGCAATGTCTTGAGAGCTGGAAATAAAATGGCTGATGGCATGAAATAAAAGAAATTAGCTTTAAGTACTTAAATGTGGAAGAAAAAGATCTAATCCTGAGTGAGTACAATAGAACCCATAATTAACTGAACAAAAGCTTCAAATGGAAACGAGAAAGTGACAAAGGGTTCTTTTTTAATTTTTTTTTTAAGGAGACAAAGCTTAAGCCAAACAGGCAAGACATGACATTGATTTCAGCTGTCCTCTGCCCATTTTTTAAAAAAGAATACTGCAACATATGGACATACATTTAGGCAAGGAGAAAACCGTTGGCTATGCAATACCTAGCATTAGTTATTTATGTATTTCTCATATTTATCTGGCTGCCCATCAGCATATGTTCTCTGGACAGTGCACAATTTATCTTTCTGAAACTGTCATTACTGTTGTTAACTACAATCAAGTCAGCCTGTACTTAGGGCAACTGTATGGATGAGAGACATCCCAGCCATGCTATTGTCAACCACCCTCCTCAAGTATCGCAGATTCAGAGACATGGTTTCCTTGATTGCGTCTATTCTTCTGTAACACAGTCTTCCTCTTTTCCTACTGCCTTCTACCTTAACAAGCATGGTTCTTTTAGCTCATTAGTGATGTCTTCTCATGATATGGACAAAGTACATCAGCCTCAGTTTAGTCATCTTGGCTTCTAGGAAGAGTTCAGGCTTGATTTGCACTAGGTCCCATTCATTTGTCTTTTTAGCAGTCTAGGGTATCTGTAGAACTCTTCTCCAGCACCACTTTTCAAATGAGCTGATTTTCTTCCTATCAGCTTTCCCCACTGTCCAGCTTTCACAACCATAAATAGAAACTGGAAATACGACGTCATGCACAATCCTAACTTTAGTATTCAATGATATGTTCTTACATCTCAAGATACCCTGTCCACAAAGCAATCACCATTTCTTTTCACTGATATTAAATTTCATCCTTATTAAATAAATAATACTATTATGTTTTAAAGGCTTTCAAACTCTTTTTAATTCAGAGGTGCTTTAACTATTATGATTAGATTTTAGCTCCATTCTATTTTCATCTGCATTGTAAGACACGTCAAGTCAAGGAGCAAGGCTGGGTATTAAATAAATAAATAGATATTGAAACTGTTCTTCTTTTAATACTTTCATTTCTGTAATTGTTATTTATTCAAATATTTATTAGCCACTTCTCAGCCCATGAGGGTGTTACCCTGATTTCTGGGGTCCCTTGGGGGACACCTCAATGTGCTCCACGTGATGGGGAATGGAAACTAGCCAGAGCACAAGCAATAGCAATGCAAGAGGCAGGTTAACCTAGCGGGGTCTTTTTACCCAGTTTTTACGGGGTCAGGCCAAGCCAAAAACCAAACAAAAATGTCCAATAAATGATTTTATTGAATGAAAATCTCACACAGCAATGTAATCACTCACACACGCACCCAAGAGCTATTAAGAAGCAAAAGAGAGGAAATTGGACAGGGGGGTATTGAACGGGTGTAGTTGGGGTAACACTGCACCTTTTCCTGAAGTCCTGGGTCCGGGAAGGCAGTGGAGAAGTGGGGCTCAGCACAGAGATCGCTGAGCGGATCACTCAGTGGACAGAGAAACGGTCTGCTGGGATGACTGGGAGTGATCCAAAGAACTGCTCAAAAACTGGGACTATTTGTAGGGGAAAAAGTACCTGGAGGACTAATCCTTTCCTGGGGAGAACAATGGGTGTTGGAGTGATAACGAAGCTCCACCATGTTAATTTCCTTCGTGTGATGGGATTGCAAGGTGTTGCCAAAGTCTCAGGATCTTCGGCTGTGTTAGTTTGTGATGTGACTTCATGTAAATGGTCCTCGCCTGATGCAATATTTGCTCAACTTGGGGCAGAAACGCCAGTCCCCCCAAGTCAGCATCTCGGGGCTGAGGACCCTTTGTTTATTGTGGGTTTACACATCTTGAGGTTTCCTGTGGCTACGTGATGGGGGATTTTACTGGCCTGACCTGGTTTTCGGTCTCTCTACCGTGCCTGCCTACGTGCCCCTTCGGGGGACCTCTCTGGCACACAGAATCATATTTTAATATCAAAATTGTAGACCCTGGGATAGGGTTCCTCCTTTGGAGTAACAAGGGCTTGTGCAGTGCTGAACAACAGGTAAATGCAGAAAAAATATTCTCTAAAATCAAAATAGTTCTTTAAAATGGCACACAGTTAAAATAGTCCCAGAAGTAAACCCTGGCTTTGGAAACTAAAGCCTCTACAAAACAGTGCAGTCCTGCCCACCCAACAGAAGCTCAAAGAGATGAAGTAATTTTCTTTCTTTTTTTAGGAGATTTATAGCCCTAGATATGCAAATATTTTGAATCTATAAAATAAGCAGCATTCAGGTATGAAAATTAATTTGATAATTTTAAAAGTTAGAAATTGAGAAATCAATTCATTCGTACCAATAGTAATAACTGAATTTTTTAATTCATTATTATTTTTCAATCATTTAATTCACTCATTGCTGAAAAAAGGTGCCAGGGCAGACTATGAGATTTATAGAGAATGACATGCAGGTCACCTAGAATCACCAGCTTTTCCATCCAAGGCAATGGCTTTTGAGGCCAAGCAAACAAATTATTCCCCAATTCTATTTTACTATTCACTTTTTATTCTTCCCTCCATTTCTTCTTCAATTGATCCCCCATCCAAGATCTTCAGTTGCTTCTCAGCTATCCTTCTGCTGATTTTGCAGGAGTTTCTACATCTCTCAACTACTCTCAAAGGAAACTGTGGTACAGCAAGCAGATTACCCTGCCTATCAACAGAGTCATGTGATGAATTTCCTTCAATAATAATATTTAGGCCTGCCTGCCTGCCTGCCTGAATCCGCCAGAGGAAGAGCCATCCACCCAAACCAGTTCTCACAACCTAAAAAGACCTAACTCACTAAATGCAAGATTACTTTCAACATTACTAAAGAATCTAATGTGTCAAAACATGCTAGGAGAAAATCTAATGAGTTAATAATTTGCCATGTTCGTTAACTGGCTATTTCCAAGTTCTGGCAAATTTACCTACAAAAAAAAAAAAAATCTTTTGCCAAATGAAATCATAATGAGTTTCTTTGATTGAGACCATAAATCTGGGAGGGAAACCTCAAGCCTCTAGGCCCATTCCTGGCCACGGAGGGTTGGAATGTGGCCCAAAAAGGGCTCCTGAAGCTCTGCCTTCTGTAGTCTCAGCTGGCATTTGCAGGCACCAAGGTCAGAGCTCAGCAAGGATTGACTGAGAGCACTTCATTATTCCTCAGTGGAATCGAGTGCTACCATCTCTCTGTGTCTGGATGAAATGGACATGTGGGTATGTGAAAACCAGAGAGAGAAGGAGGCGGGGAAGAAAATACAGTATAGGCATGTATCCGGAGATACAGTGGCTCTGCCCAGTAAAGGCAATAGCCTTTTCCCCTGCTGGCATGAGTGGAGAAATTATCTCATACATCAGTACTTCTTAAGCTATCTGATGTGGTGGGCTGGCATTTTTCCTTCAACGTGCCAGGGACCTGTACCATATTTATGTTATTGGCTAAAATTGTTTCTTTCTTTCTTGGAAATTCTCCAGGAACAGGCAACAGTCCGTCAACAACCACTTTGAGCATCTCTGCCACAAGTAATCCCCCCTTCACCATATTCTGAATAGATAACTGTATGTCATATCTCATCACTGGATCTGAATGTAACTATGTCACTCATCACTGTATAGTCTGGCTGACAGCAGTTCTCTATGATTCCAGGATTCCAAGCCTTTATTGCTAATTTAAGATGCTAAGGGTTGAGTCTGGAAGCATTTTTTATGCAAAAGGCATTTGTTTTGATTAAATTATGGCTCTCCCTTGCAAAAAGAAAACCTCTTCAAATACATTTTGTGAAATAACCAAAAGTGGAGATTGAAGTAATGAGAGAACAGATCCAGAGATGTTGGATTCTTTGCGTTTGGAATATGGGTTGTAAGGAATGATCACATCAGAAGGAATACTGAAGGCATAATTGAATTATTATATGGTTGTGTATATGATCAAGGTGCATTTTCTTTTTTTCTTTTTTTAATAATTTTATTGTGATTACATCGTATAAAACAACATTTCTCATTGTACATTTTACCGAACTATTACAGCTTTCTTCCACTCCTCTCTGGATTTCAATACTGTGATTTCATTGACATTTCAACATTATGCATTGCATTACATTTGTTAACATACATATTAGATCCTGCTCTTCTACCCTACTTTTCACGTTCCATGATATTCCACTGATTTTTACTTCTAACTGTTCATGCTACCATGAATTAAGAATTGTTACCTGTCAACACCCAACCCGTTTTCAGAACTATTTGCCATTCTTTGTTAATGTCATCATCTGATTTTCCTTTTAATCTCTGAGAGACTATATCTGCATTTCGATTTTCAATGAAAATTGCCCACCATTGCTCTATTGTAGTTATCTGCTCAGTTTTCCATAACCTTGCATATTCAATACGGGCTGTCGTAATCATATACATCATTATTCTCCAATATTTCTTTGCTACAGTTCCATCTAACATATGTGTCATATTTAATAAGTACATTTCTGGTTTCTTATCCATTTGAACCCTCAGTATTTTACATATCATATTGTGTATATCATTCCAATATTTTTTAGCCTTAGGATATGACCACCACATATGACAAAGTGTTCCAGCATTCTCCTGACACTTCCAGCAATGACCTGTTCCCGTATTGTATATCTTCTTTAATTTTTCTGGTGTCATGTACCATCTGTGAAAAAGCTTATAATAGTTCTCTTTTAGGTTCTGGGCTGCAGTAAATTTTTGTGTCCTTTGCCAGCTCTGTTCCCAGTGCTCTAATTGAACTGGATGTCCGACATTTTGAGCCCACAATATCATTGCTGCTTTGACTGTCTCCTCTTCTCTTTTTTGATTTAAAATCTCCTGATATAAGTGTGATAATAAATGAGGTGGGTTTTCCCGCAATATCTTCAACATTCTTCCTTGCTCTTTTTGTTCTATTCCATAAGTTTTCACGTCCATCTGGAATATCTCAGTTAGCTGTCTGTAAGGGAACCAGTTTAACTTTGTTCCTTCTGATTCCAATTTTTCTCTTGATTTCATCTTTAAAAAATTCAGATTTGTCTTTTCTAATATGTCATCATAACACAGCCATTTATCTGAATCGGTCCATCTTCCAAAGAAAGGGGCATTTTCTGAACCAAAAAACTGCAAGGGTTTGGAATAATAAAATGCCCTAGCATAGTCTTTTCTCTCTCTCTTTTTTTTTTTAAGATTCAGACATCAAACACTAGCATGAAGATCTCTCATTATGAGATTTGTCTTTTTTTTTTAACCCTGCCTCATCATCCAGGCTCCTGCTAAAAAGATACACTCATCCTCTCCTTTGGGTAAATAATTCTCTTCAGAGATGGGGGTACTGCTGCATCAGAGTCGGCTCAGAATGGCTTTCAATCGAAGGGCTTGTTTTCTTGTTTTCTCCACCATCAAACTGGTAACTATGTGAACCTCAGTGTCTCCTGATTTTCTCTTTAATACGGATGGCATTTTATCCTCTAGACAATTGAGTAGTAATAATAATAGTAATAAAAATCCTGACAGTAATATTAGCCATGTCAAAGCCCTCACCTACCATGACAGTGGACAGGCATTCGAGACATTAAAGCCACTACATCAACACAACTAATTCTGTTCACTGACTAAAGCCTTCCACTCAGAAGCAAAAAAGAAAAGAGAAGAAAAGATTACCCTAGTATTGTTATCTATCTGGCAAAGCTCAAATTAGTGTACTGAGAAAGAGATAATCCTTCATGTCAACATACAATTAACATCAAGAGAATAACTTTTTCTTTTTCTTTGCAACAATTTTTTGTTACCATGTTTGTTTGAGAGTAACAATACCTGTGTACTAACTCTGACACTAACTTCCTGCGACAGCTTTGTCAAGTCATGTCACCTCTCTGCAACTCTGTTTCCACTTGCCTTGTTATTGAATTGCTCTTCAACTGTCTTTCGTCAAAGGTTGTTAGTTTCCACCAGTCTTCACAGAAACAGTTCAGAATAGACATAGATGTTAATCTTTTAGTTCTTAGACTTTGAAAGCTATGGAGCAGTCCCTAAATTCCTATAAAATTGGTTCTCTGAATCCATATCATAATCATTGGTAGCTGACCGCATTTGAACAGACACGTGTCTTTTAAAACATAAACACACTTATTAAATTGAAAGCATGTCTTATTAAGAGTATGGGAGTACATGTATGTGTATGTGAATTCCAACTCAGCAGCAGCAATAAATGTTTAGAAAGTATTTCCTGATGTACAGGGCACTGTGCTATCTACTGTATGGATTATGATGATGATGATGTACCAAGCAAAAAAGGAATATGCACCTGAAACATGTGAGGATTTTTGTGTGGTAGCCATGACTACAGCAGCATGCTGCAAGAGTCTGCGGAGGTTATAGTTTTATGGATCAAGACAACAATGTTTGATCATGGAGGTTATTTATTGGCAATTTCAAAAGCTCCAGAGGCTTCAGTCAGTGTAAAGTATAATTACTCTTTGAAATACTGTTCTGGAATTCGGTTCATGGCAACTATTTAGAGTCTTGTGAGTTACAGTCATTGCTGTGAAAGAAGGTACTTTAAGGTCATTTGACATTACTGTTGGAAGGCACTTTAAAGGTCATCTAGCCTGACCCTCTACTAGTGCAGGAAATCTGTGGTTATAGGATCCCTGACAGGTGGTCATCCAGCTCATTAGAAAACTTCTAAATGAAGGATGTTCTGCCATTTTCTTAACATAGCTCTTCTTTAGTAGCACTTACTTTAAATATTAACCCCAATTTAGGCAATATTTTCTAATCATTTCTGACAATGTTAGTAATGTTATTCCTTCCTGGTTGTATGACTAAATAACGCTAGCTTTCAGCAGTTATATCTGCATGGCTACATGCTAGAGATGCCAGGTCATATTCAGTGATGATAACATGATAGTCATACAGATGACTGAACTATGGCAAGATGTGCTCCCTCTGATGCATGCACAATATTAGAAGCCTGCCGAAACACTGATGTGGCATAGGAGTCAGAGTATAAGCCTGAAGATTGTTATCCAATTTAAAGTCCCACTGTGCTGAAAATGTGCCAGTCATCTTTTTGCAATCTGGTCTACCTCACAAGGTTGTGAGGACAATGTGGGGAGGAAAAGGGTAAATTATGATACCTTGAGCTCACTGAATCAAAGGCGGGATAGATACGTAATGAACGAATGAATAAATAAAACCAAGAGCAAGGAAGATTTTTATGAGTCTCATGAGATACAGATATCTTGCAAACTGACTACTTCTAAGAACTCTAAATTTAGTGCATATCTGGTAGAGTGTTAAATCCATTTTGAGCAATGGTAGTTCTGTTACCCTGTGAACTGGGGGTCCCGGGAGGGACACCAAAATGTGCTCAACTAAAGGCTGGGAAAATTAGCTCAGAGCACTGCTTAGCGTTACGAGAGGCAGGGTAACGTAGCAAGATCTTGAACCCTATGTCTACAGGGTCGGGTCGAGTCGAGTCAAGTAGCACACAAAAGTTGAAATAATAAATGATATTTATTAAATATAAGCAAAACAGTGTATGTGACACACTCACGCAAGATAACTAAAGAAAATAAAGGTTGGAGTGGTATAGAGGGATTTGTAGAGGGATTGCTGGTTTGGGTGATACTTCACCTGTCCTGAAGCCCAGGAAAAATAGAGAGCGAAGCTGGGGTGCGATGTAGCTCAGCACGTGGAGCTGAGGGGAGGCTCGCCAAGCAAAGCGGCAGCAAGGCGGGATGAAACTCGGGAGCGTTCCGAGGAAGGTCTCGGAATCAAGGGTTTTTATAAGGAGAATTGTGACTGCAGGCTGTGCCGTACTTGGGGAAAACAATAGATTTGGAGTTGGAGACAAAGCCTCCAAAAGGTCAGAATCTGAATGATTGAGTTATCATAGCGGTTCTCAATAGAGTAGCCAGTATGCAAACGCAGAGTACTTGGGTATTGTATAGGTTACCCATAAAGCTGCCAGCGCAGGGCAGAGGCTCTTTTGTAGGTTGCATGCATACCTAATTAGAGTATTTGCCTGGAGGTCTCCTAAAGCAGTGAGTCAGCTATTTCTGGCCTGCCTGTATTGTAGTTTGAATATTACGGCTATTAATGGGCGAGCTTGCTTATGTGCTTGCCCGGTGGCCTCGCAAGCACGTGGAGAGGAATAGAGAAGTGCAGCCGAATTATGATATCAAGAGGATATCTTTAATATCCCCAAAGCTCAGACTAGCCAAGGCAGTAACAGTTCACCCCAAAATAGTTATTAAAACCTTCACTGAATTAAGCTTTACCGGTCAGTCTAGCACAAAATTTTTTAAAATTGGTATGTGAATTGTTGTCTGCTTACCCTTGGAAACCCAATTTAAATATCAATTATATTATTCTTCCAGCTGATTAAGAATTATTTATCTGCTTTCCCACACCAAATCATTCAAAAATCTCTCATTGACCATCACCTTTATTCTTTCTTAAACTGCTGCTAAAATAACAGCTACTGTTCTGCCTATATGTGCTGATCCTGCAAAATACCAAAGCAAATTTTTAAGAATTTAATAATGTGAGTGATCCTGTTGAAGCTGGATAGATGAGACCTAAGGTCTTTTTAAAGGTTAAAAAGTACACTTAACCTTGGCTCAGAATTCTTGGCATCACACACAATGAATTGAGGGACACAAGTCTTACCATTTTATTTGCATTCTGATTTCTGAAAGCTTTTTTTTTTCTTGGTAGCATGCTGGCCATTTTATGCTGTACTACAGTAGCATTAAAATACCAAGATGAATACCTAACATTATACACAATTGTGTACATAATACACTGTCAAGTGTGAGAAATGCAAGTAAGTACAGTTTAGTGCTTCACTGTCTAAAATGAAAAACTGGGAATGGTAACTCATAAACAAATAGGCTGCTACTCCTGGGGGAGATTTTTTAAAAAGATATGCAACTGAATCCACAAAATGTATGCCTTTAATACACCCAAAGCTTGGAAAGGTCCTTTTTAAAAGTACCACAATTTGTTGCAGTTCTAGTTCAAGGCAAAAGGTTGATAGTTACTGCCATAGTTATGATTTTTATAACAAGTAACACTTTCCTTAGTATCTAATAATTACATTCTGTTGTTGTTACATGCCATCAAATCGACTTTCACTTATGGTGATTCCATGAATGAGAGTTCTCCAAGACACTCTGTCATCAGCTGCCCTGCTTAGGTTTTAAAAATTCAGGACTATGGCTTCGTTGATTGACTCAATCCACCTGAAATGCATTCTCCCTCTTTTCCTACTGCCTTCCACTTTACTAAGCATTATTGTATTTTCCAGTGAGTCAGATTATCTTACCATGTGACAGCCATAGCTTAGTCATCTTCACTTCTCAGGAGGGTTCAGGCTTGATTTGCTCTGAGATCCATTCATTTGCCTTTTTAGCAGTCCACACTATCTGTAGAACCTCTCGTCTTCAGCACCACATCTCAAATTTCTCTTCCTTCCAGCTTCCTTCACTGTCTAGCTTTTGCAACCATACATAGAAACACAATGGCCTGGATGAAATGTTAGTCTCCTGATTCTTAGCTATGTTCTCCATTTTGGTCAATGATGAACCAAGTTACAGGAGATCTTTCACAATTTCAATACCATTGTCACCCGCTTTAATATTATGTAAATAATGTGGGGGTTATTATTTTTGTCTCCTTATGTTCAGATCTAACTCTGTTTTTACACTTTCTTCCTTAATTTTCCTCAATAGCCATTCCAAGCCTTTGCTGTTTTCTGCTAGTAAAATGGTATCATCTGCATATCTTAAATTGTTGCTGTTCCTTCCTACAATTTTCATGATTCCTTCCTCTGAGTTTAATCTCATTTTTCCAAGTAAGATGTTTTTAATATAAATGGAACAGGTGGGGTGATGAAATACAACCTTGTCTAACTCAATTGCCAATGGGAAACCATTCTGTTTCTCCATATTGCTTCCTGACAGTGACCTCTTGTCCAGGGTTGGAGTTACATATTAAGACAATCAGATATTGTGGCACTCCCATTTCTTTTACAGCAAACCATAGAATCATAGAATCATAGAGTTGGAAGAGACCCCAGGGGCCATCGAGTCCAACCCCCTGCTATGTAGGAACACCCATCAAAGCATTCCCAACAGACGGCCATCCAGGCACTCCTTAAAAACCTGCAAAGAAGGATTTCTAATGATTTCTAATGATTTAAATAATCAAAGGTTTTGTTGTAATCTATAATCACAGGATAATTTTCTCCTTAAATTCTTTTGTTTGCTCCATTATCCAATGTATGTTTGTGATATGATCCCTAGTTGTTTTTCTTCTCTGAAACCAGCTTAGACATCTGTCATTTCACCTCCACTTATGGTGAAAGCCTTATGAAATCTTGAGTATCACTTTGCTTCCATGGGAGATCAGTTCAATAGTATGATGGTTACCCCAATCCCTGGTGTCCCCTTTCTAAAGGACTGGAATCTATATTGAGCAATGCCAGTCTGTAGGATAGTGCTTCATTCTCAGGTTTGCCATTTGTTCCTGGTGATTTATTTTTCCCAAGTGCTTGAGAGCCTTTTCCAGTTCATTTTCTGAAAATGTGGATTCCTCTTCAAAATGATTCTTCTTTAAAGAAATGCATCATCTTTTCATCTCTTTTGTATAGCTCCTCAGTGCACAGGGTTTTTTTTTTTCAACGTTTCATTTCATCCTGATCACATATGTGTCCCTCCCTTGGTCATATAGCATCACTATTCTTGGTTTGAATTTCCCTTTAATTCCTCTGATCTTGTGGAAGAGAACTCTTGTGTTACCTTTTTGCTGTCATCTTCTGTTTCTTTGCATTGATAATTATTACAACTGTTCTTTTTGTGGTCTCCTTCTGTGCAGGACTAGCTCTTTTAGAGATAGCTATGGTGACACTGCTGTTGTCTCTGAGTGATCCTCCACCAATGTCTCCAGCACCACCCACATAGCTGCCCAGTAACTGTTTGGCACATTTAGTCTGGCTCCTCAGCCTAACATGAGAGACCCTAACAGCAGTGATGCTACCAACAGCATAGTCTCTTGTCTCACAAAAGCCACATTCCCACCACCATGAAAAGGTAGTGCCAAGATGGAGGTTACATTTCAGTTACCTGGATTTTCCACAACCAAAACCCCATACATGAATGCTACAAACCTGTGGTACAAAATCTACTCTCCTCCTATCTATCTTGCTCTTGTCTTGATGACACCCACAAAAGATTATGAGGGACAGCATGAACCAGGTAATATCCTTCCCCCATCACAGCTCTATAACTGTAAAAGATGCTGTTATGTGGCTGAATGAATTAATTTACCCCTTATTAAGTAACAGGTATAATGTAATATAGTTATATCTTCATTATAGGTAAAAGGTGTTAATTAAAGGTAACATGTTATTTATGACAAATTACTTCCAAGACTGGCATTTGACAGTTACGGGTGTGCGTTGTGAATATGAAGGGGATTGGGAAAGTGCTGTTCTTGTTCTTGTTGCGTGCCTTCCAGTCATTTCTGACTTATGGCAATCCTATCACAAGGTTTTCTAGGGACTGAGAGTATGTGGCATGCCCCAGGCTACCTGATGGGTTTCCGTGGTCAAGTCGGGGGCTGAACCCTGCTCTCCAGGGTCATAGTCCAGTGCTCAAATCCACTACCCCATGCTGGCTCTTGGGAAAAGTGTTACCTTGGTACAAATTGCAATGAAGGTGATTTACCTGTTTTCCACAGTATTAATTTGTGCATGGAGTAGTTTTTTTTTAAAGAACAAACAAACAAGCAAGCCTTTTGAGTGTGTAACCATTCGATAGTTATGACAAAAGAATGTGTACGGAGAAAGAGCTTTACTAGCCTGAGGAAATCTAAGTCAGAGACAGTCTACACCATTTGCCCTGCTTGAAGACCACAACATATTCTTTTTTTGAAGGGTGTTTCTCTGAAACAAATACCAGTTCATACTTCCGTTTCTTCCCAAAGGCAAAAAGCACTCTCTCTGAGCTCCAGCTTCTTCCAGCAGTGTTCAAATTAATTGGTTCAGCTGGAATGATAACAATAGCTGGTTTCTACCCAACAGCCACAGCTTCTAGAAGACATAATGCACCCAACCCCCAAGGGGCTGTAATGAAAAGGTTCAACTTACAGAGCATTTTATAGAGATTTCTCTTACACACTCAGGGCTAGCTTGTGTATTCTTTAAGAAAAGAAATAGTAGGGTGGAGTAAAGCACGAGGGTATGTAAAGTGTTCCAGGTTAAAAATGGAATAATCCCCAACTTGACGAGACATTCATTTGTTTAAACCAAGGACAAATATTTATTTTCTTTATGTAGGTCCAAGAGAGAAGTTATATTATAAAAACCAAAAATCTCTTTGGTCACAAATTGTATCACACAAATTCAAGCAAGTTGTTTCATACACACTGGGACCACAGCTGAAGTGAACATTATTATAAATCATTTTTTAGTACCAATCTCATAGAGAGACAGTATGGTGTAGTGATTTGAGTGTTGCGTTCAGTCATGGAAATGCATAGGTGCCTTCAGGCAAGCCACACTCTCTCAGTCTCGGAGAAAAGCAAAAGCAAAACCCTTCTGAACAAATCTTGCAAAGAAAATTCCATGATAGGGTCAGGTCTATTGGAAATGACTTAAAGGCACACAACAACAAGAAAATACATTAAGAAGGGAAAGACAAAATAGCTGTCTTCTAGGAAGGTAAGCTTGGAGGAGAGGTTGAAAACATGACATTTTGCTCATGATGGCAAAAACTTCTGCTTAGTAGTCTGTGCAGTTCCTCCCTGTCAGAGCAAACAAGACTGGATTAGGCAAGCTAAGGGTCTGATCTTGTGTAAGTTAGCTTTCTGGTATAAGTCATCTCCCTGGTATAAGTCATCTTCTCAAGATGTCTACTCCTTCAGAAGGGTATTATTACATCAAACATGATTAGATCATTTTGTGATTAATGATTAGAAGATTAAGAGGATACTTGATTCCTAAAAGGGGTATTAGAGAGTTAATTAAAAAGTTTTAATCTTTCACAAATGGAAAACAAACTTAATCTCCTGAAATTACTTTTTCTTGATTGAATGACGTAAAGTTCAAATGCTACCTAGCGGAGGGGTCTTCTGTACCTATCTGAGTTCTGTTCTACCAGCAAATACAACATCTAAATAACCAAAAGATTCCTTCTTGGTCTTTTACTTAATTTGGACCAAATACTCTGCTTTTGCTTTTCATAAAACAAATCAAATAGTGATTTTTTTCACATTTATATCTGAGGAAGGAGCACCATCTTCTGGCTGTAGTTGAAAAATGTTCACAATTAGTCTTACAGAAAATTTTCATTGCATCTCTATAATTTCCATACAGAACTATTGCTCAGAAATAATTCTGTGCAATCAGAAAAGGTGGACTCTGGGGTCATGACATCTCCTCTCCGAGTGTATTTTGCATGAAACTGAATTCAGGTATTCACATTTAATGCTCCAGCCAATGTAAATGTGCTTTGTTTCATATTCAAGCAACCAAAGTGTATGTTTGGCCAAGTTCTCACTGTATTAAATCAGCATCTTAATATGGATGGTGGGGTAATTACTACATGATCAGCATGTACCATCTTCACAATTCATTCATGTGTCTGACAAAATAGCTGTGTTTTGCCTTTTAAAAACTCAGGTTGAACAAAAATGCAATAGAGCACAATCCAAAAATTTCTAGCCCAATCATGTGCAGTCATGTCTAGGCATGACTTCGAAGGTAAGATACAATATGCATGACCCCAGTGCTACCACGTGCTATTGAATAAACGATTCACTTTATGCCCTGGTGCTTTGAATAATACAAAGTCCTAGAGTAGACTCCAAACATCTAATGAAGATTTGACAAAAATGCTCTTGACATGTTGAACAAACCAGAGCTTTGTTGCACCTGTATTTTTTGACCCATGGTTTTGATCCCATTAACCTTTATCACTCATTTTGTATGTTTTAATAAATTTTATGCTTCTTTATAATATAGTTTAATATTCAGTTCCAATGGTTTTTCAGATGTAGTCGTTTTCCACATTTATTCCTTCTCTTTTTGCAGAAACATTTCAGGGCTCTTCAACGTTAAACCATTGTTTCCAATTGTCGCATCAATACTTTTCTCTTTTCTGAAGATCAACATTTAATTTTAATACTTCTTCTTCCAGCTCCTCTTAATAAAATAAACAGGCTATGCTTAAAAAAAAAACAGTTATTTGCTAATTACAGAAATACTGTATGGGTAATAGAAACCAGACATTTCAACTTCTGAAAGATAAATATGTGCACTGTCCAGGAGTGAAATAATCCTGAAATTGGCCTGGGTCCTTGAACCCATGGGAGCTTTCAATATTCTGTCCTCCAGCAGGAGGCAGCCACGGTATATGAACCAGTAGCTCTTTTCCCACAGAATGCTAAGCTGTGGTTTAGCATTGCAAAAAGGAACCTGACCTCCCCTCCACCTTATATTTTGGTGAAGCCACACAGAGACTGGGTAAATTTCCTAGTACAATTTAAAATTTTGAAATACAAATATTAAACAGCATCATTTTAAAATATGAAATAGTCACTGTAAGATAATTCTCAGAACCCACACACACACACACCCCACACCACACACACACACACACACACACACACACACCAAGACAATGAGAGGAATGTCTAAGAAAATCACATTAATTAAAAGCTACTCGGAACAGATTACTCATAAAAGCCTTTCTGAACATTAAGATGGAAGGTGCCAACTGTATATACCCTTTGGGCATTCTACAGAATAGTGGGTCAGTATTGAGAAGACCATGACCCTAGTTCCAGTCAGTCTAACTGATCTTAATGGATAGTGAGGCAGCCCTACAAGTGCTAAGCTCAAGTCAGAGGTTGCTGATCCTTCAAACAAGCTAGTTCCAAATGATATGGGGTTTTATAAGACGAAGCTAAGAAATGGGCTCAGAAGTTAATCAAGATAAACAGTACAGAATCAAGGCAACATCCTAAATCTACTTGCTTGTTCCAACTAGAGCAGACCATTGAATCAGTGAGATTTACCTAAATCTTGATTCAGTAGATCTACTCTACTTTGGTCTAGCATTTGCATTTAGTCTAGGGGTGGTGATCATGTGGCTCTTCCAGATGTTGTTGGCCTGCAACTCACAGAATCCCTCATTACTGGCCATCCTGGCTAGGGCTACTGGAAGCTGCAGTCTAATAACAGAGGACCACATGATTTCCACTCCTGATTTAGGCTCATATATTCTAACCACCAAGTACATAAACAGTCTAATTCTCTACCAGTTAAAGCTTCTAAGTTGTTTTCACACAGAGAATGTTACAGGAATCTTCTCTGTGTATAACTAAAGCATACATAACCAAGGCTAAGTTTACCTTCTCCAAATAGTGTCACTTTCGGTAAGAATGGATGCTTTCACTTTTCTTTTAGATCAGTATCATCATATACAGTTTGAAGTTGGCTTATCTCAGCCATACGTTAACATTAACCACAGTTTGTGTATGTCCTTGAGACAAAGCAGACTATGTTTAATCAAAAATGGATGAAAAATATTTCCAATTCCTCCTCTTGTCCACATTGGTGTAGGAGCAGGAACATATGAAGACTTAGGGGAAGCTGGAACAGTCTACTTTTTTGAAACTCTGTACAAGCAGTTTTAGCTATGGCATGGATACTACTTAAAAGAAAATGATTGTCCCTTTACATTCATGGGGGTTAGGGGTGCAGGACCCTCATGAAAGTGGAAAATGTGGAGTGGTGGAGCTTGGAGTGTGGGGTGGCCAGAGGGGGCGAGGCTACAACATGAGAGGCATGACCACTGTGCGTGGGGGCGTGGCTGCGGTGTGTGCGGGCATTCCCAGGGCACGCACGAGTGTGGCTACGGGCCAGAACATCTCAAAGACATTGCCGCCTGGGGCGAACCGCCTTCCCTGTCTCTACGTGACTGAAAATGTGAATACTTCTAGTCCTCTCCCCAAATAAAACCATATTTAACATACACAAGAAAGTATGATCTGCAGGCTCAACCCGCCATGGATTCAAATGTATGCTACACAATACATTTGAATGCACAGAGGAGAGCCAGCCACACAGTTCCGCCTTCAAAACAACAGGGTTCCTTCACAAGGCTGACCAGGCTTGCCACCACCTCCGTCACTGCCCTGTGGCATTTTTAATAGGGATTTAAGAGCCTCACCTTGCATTCGCAGTCTCTCTCAGTCTTGCAAGGCTTGCAGAAAGACTGAAACCATGAGGTAAGGCTTATCAGTCCCTATTAAAAATGACCTAGGGCAGCTGTGGAGGTGGCAACAAATAATCTGTGAATAATCAAAACTACAAAAGTTAAACATGCAAATGTTGAAGGATGACTGTACTCCAAAACTCCACTGGTTTTCAATGTTTGGTCCTTTATATATTTGGTATTTTAGGTCTCAGAAACACCATCTACATGGGCAATGGTCAGGGAATCAGACCAAAGGGCCAAAGTTTGAGAACACGTGTCCAAGAGGGAACCTAGTTAAAGAACCCCACCTATTAAAAGGATTTAGTTCTAACAATAAGAACTGGTGTGTGGTAGTAAAATAGTGTCTCATAATTTACACTGTATTACTTCCTATAATTATGGTGCCTGCATGCTGTTTAAATATGTAATAGTTTACGTCTGACTTATTTGTACTAGTGTTATTCTTTCACTCCCCAAAGTGCTTTAAAATCTGTACTGCCACATATTTTAATGCAAATTAAAACAAGGACAATTTACAGTGTGTCTCCACCTTGTCACATTTCATTCGCATTTCACTTTGTTCTTATTTTCCTGGTAATAATCTTTGGACATACACACAAACTTTGTTCTATCAGAAGGCGTAGTTTCCAATTTTTTTCCTAACACAGCGGTGAATTTGCATAATAGCAATTACACAAGAGAAAAGGGAGTGTATGATAGGACACAGTGGTTAACTTTGAACAACATTGATCAGCAAGGTTAAGAGCGCTCTCACACTGTGCGTGTATGCGCCTTCAAATTGCCTGCTGACTTAAGGCAACCCAATGAATTTCATAGAGTGTTCTTAGGCAAGGAATCCTCACAGGTGGTTTTGCTAGTTCCTTCCTCTGAAATAAAGCCTATAGCACCTGATATTGCTTCGTGGTCTCCCATCCCAGTACTAAGCAGAGCTCACCCTGCTTAGCTTTCAAGATCAGACAGGATCTGATGTCTTTAGGGCATTTAGGCAGTTAGCTGTCACACTATCCATCTCAAAATGGTATAATGAATGTTAAAAATAACAAAATTTGAGTTGATTGTCTCCTTGTACACAAATTAGAACACAATGTCAAGAGAGGTGTACATGAAGTTTTTAATATATGTTTATTATGAAAAGATTACCATGCACTTAATTAAAGTAACATTGCAAAAATGAATCCCAACCCCAAGGTTTTATTTCAGTGGCTTAAAATTTCAGAGCTCTCGCCTGTGACTCTTAAGCCATTACTGGAATAGGTTGTCATGCAAGCATGAATAGGGATTTTCTTCCTCATAGTACCCCTAACCATTCATAGGCCACTCATTTTTATAATGGAAAATGCTTAGATAATGGCTTTCATCACCAAGGAGGGGAATGCAGAACATACCACTCATTTATAGTTAGAAAGACTTTTTTTTCATGCAAGTTAGCTAATTTATGCCTGCACAGTTACCTAAATAATGTCTACAATTGCATTGTTACTAGATCAGACTTGAGGTTGAACAACTAAGAAAAAGAATGCACACCTCAATAACCATCACCCTTACCTGAAGATCTTCTTCAAGGACTCTCCACTGGTTATCTTCACTAAGTGAAATATGGTGGGTTGCTAGCAAGAAAGGAGTCTTTTCAAAGGCAACACACCAGTTCTGGAATGCTTAGTGTCATTTGATGTGATTATTCTCCCAGGCTTTAGAAATTCCAGAATTTAACTTTTAATTCACTGCTTAAATATCCTATATATTTTAGTGGCTCTGTAAAATTGATTTGCTTGCCAGTTTTATTTCATAATTTGCTGTTGTATGGCTATTGTCTTTTAATGTTGTGTGATATTATTTTATTCAAAGACGAAGCTATGTTAATCTAGATTTGTATCAAGTAGCCTATAAGGAATGGCATAAAAAGAAAAGGAAGATGGAATGGGTAACAATTAAACCCAGAAAAGAATAATATTTTAGCAAGTCCAAAAAACATTCTTATTCCTACTCCAGAAGAGAAATTAGAAGAAAGAAATTCAGAACACTTGCACAAAACCAAAGATTTAAAGCTGTGCATTATTTTGAAAAGACTTCAGTAGTAACATGAGCTGACTCCAACCTCAGTACTACCAGAATAAACCCATTGAAATTAAGTTAGTCACAGCTTCCAGTCTTTAGGGAAGTAGAATATTATTCATCTATCTGTCAGTGTAGAGAATGTCTTGTTCGGTTATGAATTGTCCAAAGCAGAAGAGAACAACAGATCAAGGAACTGTGCTACCAATAGACAAACTATCAGCTCTCTGGTGTTCCTTAAAGGAGGATGATTCTGGGAATTTTTGTGAGTTGCTCAATTTTAACCACTTCCAGTTCTTTCCACAGTCAACCAGCAGTCATGAGTACACACAGAGGAGGGACCTGAAAGTTGCAGGTCCTGGTCTGAGCTCTGTGGTACCTGTCACTGGAAGGTTTGTTCTTTAATTAATGCCTTGGCTTTTAACATTAAGAAGGAACTAGAGCACAGTATTAAACATTAACCGATGAGCTCATCAGTTAACACCATATGTCAGTAGGATTAAAGCGACATCCAATTTCAATAACAAACAAGCACGATTCCAGAAATCTTTCATGTTGTAAGATGTCTGAGATGTCTTGGACCTAAATAAATAAATATTCTGGGTGTGCCTTTAGAGGCAGAGTGAACATTCCTAGAGGCCTGTGGTTGGCCAACGTTGGAAACATATAGAATCCAAAAACTCATTTAGACATGTTTAAGTTTCTGCTAATTTGTGTTAGAGGATTTGTCCCTTTTAAACAAGCAGCAGCCCCTCATCTTACTGATGGTGTTTTTCAAATTGACCCAAGTTCCAGGAAAGGCACAACCAGCATGGGGCAGATGAGTCTATCACACCCCTCAAATCCAGCTGGTGTTCTTGATCCACGTGAGACTCTTACCACAGAAATTAGACACTTTTTGTCACAGAAATTAGTGTGCATTTTTCAGTTTTTCAAAATATATGCATTTTAATTTCTATTGACTAAAATTTGTTTCTGCACTTTATTCAAATATATATTTTTAGTTTACTCAGGTATATAGTTTTGTGCACATTCCATCCCTCTGAACTGCATGGCAGGCTCAGTAATATATGAAAAGATGCCATTGGGCTGACTGCCAGTCTTGGGAGCTGTGAAATGAGCATTTCCTTTCTTACCGCCATTGCTAGCCCAAGCTTGGGGGATGTTAAAAGATATCTTTTGATATCAATAATTTGGCCTTCTGTCCCCTCCACGTGCTTGCGAGGCCCCTGGACAACCACGCACACAGGCTCGGCTGATAATCGCTGTAATATTTGAACACAATACAGGCCAGAAATAGCCGACTCGCAGCTTTAGGAGACCTCAAGGCAAGTACCTCCATTAGGTATGCACGCAACTTTCAAAAGATCCTCTGCCCCACGCTGGCATCTTGATGATCGAACTATACAACGCTCAAGCACTCTGCGTTGGCATACTGGCTATCCTATTGACAATTTGGCTATAATTCAATCATTCAAATTCTGACCTTCCGGAGGCTTTGTCTCCAGCCGCAAACTCATTGTTTTCCCCAAGTCTGAACTAGCCTGCGGTCACAATTCTCCTTATAAAAACCCCTGACTTTGAGTGCTTCCTTGGATCGCTCTTGGCTTCCATCCCACCTTGCCGTCGCTTTGTCCAGCGAGCCTTCCCCTCAGCCCCACGTGCTGAGATCCACGCTCCCCAGCTTCTCCGCTTCCAACCAGGCTTCAGGACCGGTGAAGTATTACCCAAACCAACAACTCCTCTAAAAATCCCTCTATCCCACTCCAACCTTTATTTCTTTAGTTATCTGTGTGAGTGTGCTGCATACACTGCTTGATTGTATTTTTAATAAACAACATTTATTATTTCAACTTCTGCATGCTCCTTGACTCGGCCTGACCCCGTAAACATAGGGTTCAAGATCTCACTACGTTACCCTGCCTCTCGCATTGCTAGGCTGTGCTCTTGGCTAATTTCCCCAACTTATATAATTGAGAGCGCATTTAGGTGTCCCTCCCGGGACCCCCAGAAATCAGGGTAACACCTTATTAAAATTTCTTTTCAGTTCTCAGGTGGTGTATCAGGCATTGTAGCTTGTGTTCTTAGAAAAAGAGGTACCTCATTCTGCCACTACAGAAGGAACTGTTCCTACCCCCCACCATTCGAACTACAAACTGGTGGTTTGTATAGGCATGTAACTACATACAGTAAAGGCACAAGATCCTGCCTGTTCCTGGAAGGTAAGCAGGGTCAGTGTTGGCTAGCACGTGGCTAGGAGACCATCAAGGAATATCAGGTGCTGTAGGCTATAGTTCAGAGGAAAGAACTGGCAATACCACCTCTGAGTATTCTTTTTCTAAGAAAACCCTAGGAAAATCGTGAGGTTGCCGTAAGTTGACAGGCAACTTGAAAGCACATATAAACATAATTTTGGAGTGGGGCAGAGTGGAAGAATAAATAGATCTCTAATATAATCCAATCTTTTCTCTTTTTTCTAATTCAAACAAAGAGTAAGAGCCCAAAGATTTCACTTTAAACTGATAAAAGGTGTTTTCAAAGAATCTGAGGAAAAACAACAGCTTTTAGTATAAGAAACTCTTGAGTCAAACCAGGCAGAAGTTCCCCACGGTTCATCAAAATGTCACCTAGAGCACCTGTGAAACAAAACAAATAAAAATAGCACAATTAGTGGGCTTGATTTGGTGCGAGATTGCAAGTTACTTGATTACCTCTACTTTGCAACTTCTTATCATAAAGGTTTAAATGTTAAATCACATCTGCCCTTGGGTGATTGGGGGATTTAAAAATCATAGTTTGTGGGGTTTTCTTTGAAGTGTTCATTGTTGTGTGCCTTCAAGTTGTTTCCAACTTATGGCAACCCTCAGGCAAACCTATCATGGGTTTTTCTTGGCAAGATTTGTTCAGAGGAAGTTTGCCTTTGTTTTCCTCTGAGACTGAGAGAGGCTGACTTGTCCAAGGTAGCTCAGTGGATTTCCGTGGCCAAGCAGGGATTCAAACCCTGGTCTCCCAGTGTCCTAGTCCAACACCCAAACACCTAACACAATACCACATTGGCCACCAATATTTTAGTTTTTCCAGATTAATGCCAATGGTGAAAAATGCAGATAACTTTAAAGGAATTAATATTTCAAAAGCAAGCTGTTTAGTTAAAAGGAAGTAGAAAGAGCATCAGAAAGATCAAATCTCTTCAGGAGTTTTGTAAGCTATTTAATCATTATTATTAAAACTCAGATAAAATGTCTCCCACAGATTAGGAAAGGTCTCCAAAAGGATGCCAGCACAGTTATTGAGCAGTAAGAGACAAAGGAGCTATAAAAAGCATGGTTTTTAAGCCTCATTGCAATATGGAAAATTTTAAAAAGCAAAATTTCCAGCTACAGATGTAAGTTGACAGTAAGTTAAACGGAGGAAAATGTGAACAAGTTGCTGAAACTAATAAAAAATAAATTTAAAAAGTCAGCAGCAATCTCTTCACATACAACAGAAAAAAGAAAACAAGCTTAGGAAGTGATTGGAATGGTAGATAAAAAAGGTTCATAGCTACTGGATATAAAAACTGGAGAAGGCTTCTGTACTTGTAATGGTTGTATAAAAGTGGGAATTTCACAGCAAGTCTTGCTTGTCAACTACAAGTTAACAAGCAACACCTGAAGAAATTTCCTCTTCTGCAAAACCATTAAAGATACAAGAGTCTTTTCCAATTTTCACTCTGGCAATCCTACTTGGGTATGTGGTAGTTAGAAATGGAGTCAAATGATGAAATGAGTAGCGTCACAGGGAGACCCAGGTAGTGAAGCTGCAAATACCGTATGGGGCTATGATGTTTCAGGTAAGACTCAACAAACACAATACAATACAATGGGAGCCACTTTCACAGCTCATGTCTGTAAATGGGAACCACATAGTGCAGACTGGATCACTGAGCATACAAATGTGGACTCTTGCTACAGTGGTAAGATGGGTTGGGTCTATCAATGAAGTCTTAAAAAGAAAATGGAAGATTGGGGCAAAAAGAGCAGTGGGGCAGAGCTAAGGGACACGGCAAACCAGAAAAAATAAATTGATGACAAGGTGAGCTAACAAATAAGTCAACACATGTTTGCAGGACCATGCATGTCTCTTGCTTGTTGGCAAGGCTTAGACGGGCATTTGTGCCATGTGCCAGCCTGCTCAGTTCACAGATGGGATGCGGGGAAATGTGTGGCGATGTGCAGTATTTCATATCACCCTATTTCCTCTTTAGTGACCCGTATCAAGAGGATAGTACAAAGTAAGCTATTGACAGAGATTGATATTCATTGCTGATTCAGCAGAAGCAAGAAAGTCAGTGTTCATACAAAAAGACTTTCATTGTGTAAGCAAAATGTGTGTTCTGAGGATTGATGAACAGGTACTGTAAGGTTGAAACTGAAAATGGAAGAAAGCATAGGCTCTTTCCAGACAATGATAAACCTAGGTAGGTGCCACTGATTCAATGGGAGAGTTGAGTAAGAGTTTAAATATCCCTGACTGAAACCAGTGAGTCTTAAAAGCACTTTACTTAAAACTGAATATGCACGTTTACATTGCCCAATTACAGCAACTTGATACCGGTGTAACTGCCATAGTTTTAGCCTATGAAATTCTGTAAGTAAGTGAGGTACATAGAATTCTCTATGGCTAGGTAACTATTGGAGCTCAATGGTCCACGTTGGTCCCCAAGGGACCATCCCCCTCCCTCAAGCAAACATTTCTAAATTTTGATTATCGTATGATCCTCTGACGGCCCCTAGGAGGTTGTGGGGCCAATTTTGCCATATTTTGGGCCGCACATCCCATTTTAGGCTCAATAGAGGTTTCTGTTCATCAGGAAGTGAATGGATGGTCAATTTCCAGGTCACTTCCTGTTAGAAAAAAAGCCCAGCCTCCCTTCACCCTCCCCCATGTGGCAACATTTTCCCCAAGCCACCTAAGGAGTACTAAGAGGCATTTTTAGGCAACAAATAGGTGTTCTGCAGGTCACAAAAATGAGCTTGAGGGTGTATCTGACCTGCAGGTGACTCTTTTTCTGCCTGTCCCCTAGTCCACTTCCCTGAAGTACAATATTAAAAGTCTCTTGCAGAGAATTCTAAGTACCTCGTGGCAATATAAATCCCAAGATTCCAAAGGATGGAGACACAGTAGTTAAAAGTAATCTCAAAACTATGCAGTTGTGCCACACAGATACACTCCAGATTAGCTACTAATACTATGACAACACTAGTCCAAATTTTTTGGGGTATTATTTTATTTGACAGGCATTTACAACGTTCCATTCATATACTTAAAAACATAAAAATAGACCTTCTTTCAGCTTATAAAAGAAATATATAAGAACCTTTGACATTGACAGGTCATGACATTATGTACAAGAACAATGGCACCCTCCAAGCACAGGACGTCCAGCATTTCACAGGCTTATCGTATTCCACTGGGGACAGCTAAAACATTGTCATGTCTATTAAACTGGTACACAACTGACTTGAATTCAAATATGGTGAGATACACAGGGTGTAGAAACCTTACTAAAGCTTTTTAAGAAAACAAAAACAATTAAAAGATAGCAAAAGTTAAGAGGATAAAACTTTCAAAACACTGAGTATAGTGCACTGAGAATCAAACAGGTAAGACTCCAATATTGGCTGGGGACACAAGACAGCTGGTGCTGCTGGGAAACATTTTCTGTTCATGTCTCAAAATGTAGCCACAGCTGATTGTATAAAATGTAATCCCTAAAGCTATTATAAAAATTTAAATTTTCGATGTACCTACCAATGTGTCAAACATCAATAGATACAAAAATGATCCCTGCAAAAAACAAAGAGCCCTCCCCCCTTTTTTGCAGATTGAAACTAAAATGGGAAAGCTATATAAATACCTAAAAAAGAAAAAAAAAGTGCTTCAAAAATTATTTGGAAATTTTTAGATTTTAGTCACATCTTTACCCTGTTATAGATGCTTAAATAAGAAGTTTAAAATGGAAGAAGAGGCGTCCTTGTTTAGAATATTTTTCATATTCTATAGCAATGGGATTAAATCAAGGAAAAAGGTACACTGATTTCACAGAGAAAAATAATAAGATGAGGTCAGGTTTTTTGGCCATAAAATATTTAATTTTTCCTGAGCCCTAACTTTATCAACCATAGAAGATCAAACTCATCCAAGATGCAAACCCTGCCAATTCGAACAGAATTTCAGCAGGAGTTAATTCAACCTTCTTGGTTTCTCAGCTATTTATTCACATTGCTAACTTAGTTCCAGTCTCAAATATGTACAGCTGTCCTTTTTTTATTTTGCAGACTGAGAGAGATGGGGGAGAGAGAAGGGAGAAAGAGGGAGGGAGAGAAGAAGGAAGACAGAGAGAGAGAGAGAGAGAGAGAGAGAGAGAGAGAGAGAATTATCCCTAACAGTTTCCAGTTCAGAATTATACTATAAAACCAGCATCTTCCCTTTCTAAAAGGATCATGTTACATCCTAGCTTGGAACAAAACAGCACAATCCTAGGCATGTTTACTTGGAAGCAAGTCTTACTGTGTCCAGTGGGATTTACTCCCTAGCAAACATGTTTAAGATTGTAGCCTAACACTGTAAAATTCCCATCCCTTTGTGCCCTTGTGTTTCAGGTAAAATACAGAAAAATATCTTTTTCAAGTGTTACATTTTTCAAATTAAAAAAAAAAAGTTTGGCATTGTTATAATTTCCATGTAAAACTAGAACTTCCAACATTGACATTAGACTAGCCACAGACCAAAGAGAACTCGGCACAACATAAATTCCAGATTTTTCCTCACACATTCCTAAAATGTACATCATGTCACTGGATCCAGAGAACCTCAGTTGGTGACAGTAAGCTTTGTGAATGCAACTGCGTGCAAGTATCTGACCAAACAGATGTTTGGTATTGTCAGTATCAATCACTTATTAGGGGAGAAGATGCAGGGAAGCCTAGTTCTAGGCCCCACAGAATAAGTGACTGGACAACTCAGAGCTGGCAGTGCCAAACAGTGGTTCAGCAGTGCAGTATGGTGCAGTGCAAGTCCACCCCATGCATACCCCTGGATGCAGGTTTTTTTTTTCCTCCCCTCAACACCATTTTCTCATTAAGAAGGAAAGTCCATGCCTAGAATCCTATTTGTGTGCATGGATCATCCTTGCTGGATCACAATGAGAACAGCTGAAGTATAAGAGGAAAAATGTCAAGAAAGCTGCATCTATAGAGACCTATTCCTTGTTTACTTGCAACTTCCTTGTAGAAGAAGAACATGATTGACATGTCACATATAAAATCCATTTGCTGTTTGTGCTATCATTTAGCTAATTTGCTGCATATAGTTTTTTTACAAAAACACTCACAGCATTTTTCTAATAATATCTAGCAATCCTATTTTAATATGCAGCCCCTGATTAGATTAAATAATTTAAAGCCCTTGGTAACTTATAGAGAAGGACTCAAGCTCATTCCATTTCCAGATTTTTTTCTGCTTTTTCTCTCCTTGTTATGCGTTACTTTAAAGGGGGGAAACAGCAAGAAGAAACAGGCTGTGTTGTTTCAACCAGTTTAGCTGCCATAGGTGTATGTGCAAGTGTGCATTTTAAAGGGTCATTCTCCAAAATGTGTAAGGGGTGGGGGGGCACATCTATGCCTACCATCTAACAAGTAAGTGACGAGCCTAAAGCTCAGTGTTCAGTTTTCTTGGTGGTACAAAATCTTCACGGCGCACCCAGATGACTTCTTCAGTATTGCCTTCCATGCCACCATTAATTCCAGACAGAGCAGCTTGTTTCTTCAACTGGGCCATTCGAGAAGCATGGGTGCCCCCAGTGTACCGCACTCTCTCTCCTCGATATGGCTGGTTGCTTGTAATGGAGGCAGCCTGCAACTGCTCCTGAAGTTCTTTTTCGACCATTGCATTCCTCAGGGGCTCACAGTATTCATCGTCATCACTGAGAATGTCTGTCTCTTTTATGTCCTCTTGTTCTTCATACTGCCCAAGGTCAAACTGTTCTTCTACCCAGCGGTCAGTGTCCTTGTTGTTAGATGCCTGCTGGGACTCTTTTTCAGGGCTGCTGGCAAACACAGCATCTGAATCGATTGTGAATCTGTTCCGAGCCAGCCGCCGCCTCCTTCTCCCAAGGGACTTGCTTGGGGCAGACACTGTGAAGAGACAAAAACAAAACCTCAGATACTTTTACAAATAACTTGTTGAAAATCATTAATATTTGGATTAGATGTATGCATGTGTATGTGTGTGTTATTATTATTAACATTATTATTAGTTAGGAATTAACTGCTAACACAAGTGGAACATTTTAGAGCAATTTTTTTTATGGAATCACGTTATGTTTTATACAGCTTCTGAGAATTATCACTTTTGCCCGTAAGTTTTTTTTTTTTTAACAATGCGGTACTCAGACCAAGTTTACAGGATATAATATATGCCTGTCCTCCCAAAGGCACCTAAATAGGCCTCACAGTTTGCTTTTAACATGAGTGCCTTCCTGCACAAAACAGCTCATCAAGGAAGCATCCTGCCTCACAGAAGATATTGTGTACAATGGCCCTGTATTCATTCCAAGAATTGTTTGCAGGAAAACATGTTTTACCATAATTGATGGTACCATTGATACAGGCCATGTTCTTAATGCTGTAATATTTGGAGGGGAGATGTATATATTCAGGGGGAAATAAGCTATGGGACATACATGGAATTCTGAGGTTAGATATAATTCTCTGGCAGCATATTATATAGAATCTTGGGCTCAGGAAAGAGGATGGAGGCATCCAGTCATAGCTAGAGGAACTGGTTAGGGGTTTCCAATACTCTGCACTGAGGTAATTAGTGGCCAATCCAGATAGAACAGAGAACTGACAGTGCAAGGGGATACTGGATAACTCCTGTTTGCCCAAACATACTGCTACTATTGGATGCATTGCTTTGCAAAGGCTGATGTCATGATGTCATCTGTTCAGGCTTTAGACGTTTAAAAATAAGAGTTCTACACAGTTCCTACTCTTTTGAAGTGAAAATCCTCATCTTTAGGATACAAAAAAAATCAGCAGGAAATGAGTGAGACACTACAGCAGAAAACAGCTGAACTGGGCACAAGAAGTCTTGCTGTGCAAGTTATTGGACTGGGACAAAAAAGGTACAAAGCACCCAGGAGACTATGTTTATTTTCCACTCAGGTAGAGCCAGTATAAAAAATCCTATAAAGCACTGTGGTTATTCTTTGTGAAGATGATGCATCTTCAGTTTTTTGTTTTTTCCCCTCAACCCAGTTGCCTTTGCTGAAGGTAGCTGAAAATGAATGGTTACCCACTCATATTTTTTCCCCTTCCAGCAGAATGGCAGCTGTTAGTGCAATGCATTCCCCCTCCCAACTGTATCCCCAAAATTTCCTTTGGAGATTGGGGGAACCTCTGGAGTAGACATTTGAAGACACAGGGGAATGCAACACTGAATAATATAAACCAGTGTAAACCAGTATAAACTAGTGTACCTATCTGTCCCCTCGGCTGTAAATTTGCTATTAAAATACCTAATACTACATCCACGTACTAGTCCAAATTAGAGCAGACCTATTGGTTGAATATTGACTGTTAAATCAATACTTAAGTAAATTCCAAAGATTCAGTAGATCTATTCTGATTTGGACTAGCACTTTGGACTTTTGATTTGGACTAACACAGGTCATTATTCTGCTTTCCCAAAAAGTCATCTCAAAATAGGAACTCTTCATTTATTAACTTGAATAGCTGCTTATCAATAATAATTCTGATGGATTTTGAATAGAATTCTACATGTACTGAAGGGTGTTTTTCCAGCTGGAAAAACTAGAGCATGTTAGGATTCTTACTGGAGTGTTTTAAAATAAGGGTGAGGTCAGTGCCTAAGAAGAATATGAAGCTGAAGTTATACATTTTGTATCAAGAACTCAAACATGTCTTATAATGCAGCTAGGGTACAGAGATTTTGAAAAGCTGTAGCCCTACAGTACCTGCTCTGTTCATAGCTGGTCGTGCACCTTTTAAAGCACTCAGTCGTTTTCCTCCAAAAGGAACATACTGCTGTGATGATGGTAAACTTTCAGTTTTAAGAAGTTGCCGTCTGTGCTTGTCGCGTAATATTGAGTGCACAGACTTCAGAAAATCCTTCCTATGTTCTGGGGAACTGAAAAGAAAAGTGCAAACACACACAGACACAAATTAGGTCCAAAGCCTATACTTGCATTATATTTATTTATGGTAGCATAATTTTATAAAATTATGGTAGCATAATTTTATAAAATGGTTTAGAATCTCATGCTCACAAGAATGTAATTGCTATTTGCAGATTGAAAATTAAAGCTGAAACTTATTTAAAGGTCACATTCTTTTACCTGGAACACAGATGGAATGATCTTTCTGGTCTGCCTTCAGATTCAGATTTCACATGAACTATCTCACAGACAGAATTGGTCTCTGCATCTAGAGAAAGACAGAACATTTTTTTAAAAAAGGCATTTCAAGCTGCTGACGATATATGGAATTACATCAACATAGTAAGTGAGCAGATTTCAAAAGTCATCTGCATTTCTGTAAATCACCTCCATTAACTGTAAACATCTTAATATGGACTGATTTATTCATTACAACAGCCAGGACAAGGCTGCTGGAAATGTCTCCATGCAATGGTTCTATGCAGTGGCTGTAATTGGCCAAAACTTCTTCATTGATAAATAAGTCCCATCTCTTTAAGTATCTCTCTATCAACACTGCACATTCTCAAAAGGCTATCCTACAAGTGGTTGTTGCTGTTAGAGAAGATCTTCCACACAGTGGGGCCAATTCACATGGTAAACAGCTTTCAAGACCATGAAATTCAGGTAGTTTGTTGTGTAGAGGTTTCTTGTCAATACGGCCGATCAGTCAAGCAATACCACAGGCCAGCCTATGTGATCAACATGATCCACATAGGGCTTCCATTTGAACAAAACTGAAATCAATGGGCAATACATCTATGCTTGGTGGTTCGTAGCCGTAAAAAGACAAGCATCCTTTTTTCGATGATTTCTTCCCCCTGTATGCAATTGGCATAAATTACCCCAGGAATGGGGGGACACAGGTTATTCAATATGTTCAGCCTTTGCTAAAGTGATTCAAGTTTTAATCATCTCTTGTTTAGGTTACTACAATGTATTCCCTCCATGTGGGGCTACCTTTGAAAATTGTTCACAGATTACTGCAGAATATGAAGGAGAGCCACTTGGCAATAGTGCACCAACAGCAGGTGCAGACAACACCTTTGGAGGAAGTGGGGTTACTACCTATCCACAATTGCACTGTGATTGCAGTGAACAGAATTCCTGGCATGAATAGAAGTTACATCACACCACTGCTGGTAATTGCCCAAAATACAGCTATGTTTTTGCACTGGGATATGATGGGAGGGGGGACAACTCCAACTTGCCACTGTTCTGGGGGGAGAGGGTGGCTGAAGTTTGGGACAAAAAAAAAGGTTTAAATTGGAAGGGATGCTGGGGCTTCCGCAGTCTCTTGCGTGGCTTATAGGACACAAAATGCCATGGACCACACTGTTTTAGATCATATGATAAAGGTTTTTCATGAATTTTATTGGCTATCACTATTTTCCATTGCTTGAGTCAAGGTAATTTTTATGACGTACAAAATCTTGAACAGGACTGCATGACAGTCTCTCTGTGTATACTGCTGGTAGGCAGCTGAAAGGCAAGACTTTTTGATGGCACCAACTTTACTCTGGAACTTTTGCTTTCCATGAGAGAGGAGATTAGCCTCCTTCTTATTTACCTTTAGATGAGCAGTAAAGACTGTTTTGTGCCATTACATTTTTATGCTCCATATATTTGTTTGCTCTTCCATTTTAATCCCACTCTCAGATGTTATTGTTGATTTTGGGATTTTTATTTTCCCTTCTTGTGCGATGTGTGTGCACGTGCATATGAAGTCTTAACATTATTTTTATTGTACATTACCCCAAGTGCTTGGTGGGTACAGTATACGACTTATAAAGCAAATAAATAAAGAGAAAGTATATCCAAACTGGAAAACTGCTGAAAAGACTTCCAGGAATTACACATCAGAAAGTGCCATCACTAAAGCTATAATCTTATATGTTAACAAGGAAGAAACTACATTGCATTTAAGTATGCTATTAGATTGCTTTTAAAAGAGTGACCATATCAGTTATTGTCCTCTGAGTGGGAGAGATCAGCTGCCATGTATTATTAATACATTTCTCAAGATGGGAACTTTTCCATCTTGTTTAAAAAGAAGCAGCGGCATGACCACTTCTAAAAAAGCCCTCCCTAGACCTTAACTTAAACAATTATATAATGATGTTATATAATATTATATACTAATATAACATTATTATATAAAAATAACTCCACTGACTGCCAATTAGTCTCTGGGCAAGGTACAAAGTGTTGGTTGTTAGCTTTACAGCCCTATGTGGTTGGGCCCAGGTTACCTACGGGATCATCTCCTCCTGTTTAATCCACCCATACACTCAGGTCCTCTGGGGGACATTAACTCTAGTCAGAGAGGACTAGGTTAGCAACTGTCACCCAGAGGACTTTTTCTTAAGCCTCTCACCAGGCTGTGGAACAATCTGCCAGGAAAGATTTGACAGCTGAATATGCTGTCTGAATTTAAAACAGCATTAAAGATGAGTCTCTTCCAGCAAGCCTATCTAGATGATTTTTAAATTATGAATTTTAAGTTATGAATTTTAAAGTATGGACTACTTGTTTTCGTATGCATTGATCTTATCAGTTCTTTTAAACTGATGCTATTGATTTAACTGATTTATGTGTTTTTAACTGATGTTACGTCTTTTACTGTAATCAGTTGTTCTTCCTTGCCTCAATCCATGGTGAGAGGTAAGTAAATAATAATAATAATAATAATAATAATTATTATTATTATTATTATTATTATTAAACACAACAACAACAACAACAACAACAAACAATGGTTGTGATAGAAGCCTTCTCTGTTGGGCCTCTAAGTTTGAAAAACTTTCCTTCTAATTTTCATGTCAATTAATGTCATCAAGCTGTGAGTGGCAAAAGGGAGAATTATGCAGGATTCACTAAGACTGTGCAAATAGCAACTTCCACTGCTTTAAGAGTCTAGGTGCTTCCAGAAAACCAAACACTACACAGTTCCTATTTAAAGTAATAGAAGGGGAATGAAGAAGAAGCAAGGCTACTGCTATGAGCTGATCTGTTATTGCTCGTTCTGTGGTTCGAGGACACCAAGGTTTGCTAGTTTTCAGTTGTATTGTTGAGGCCTCAATACACTGTGAGAGCACAATACTCAGAAAAGCTGTAGCTTCATTCACCACAGAACCACTTAGCTCATAAAATAGGATTTCATGCTGCTCTCCTCCGTTTGACACGAGGCTCCCAGCTGCTCAACAACATTCATTTGTCGCAGCAGTGAACCTAACAACCTATAGACCAACCACATGCAGTGCACACAGGTAGTTCATATTAGGAATACTTATTTCATACATTTTTTTAAAGTGTATCTGAATCATTCTATTTGCCCACTGTGACAGCACTTTCTGGAGCTTAGACGGGAAAACAGAATTTGATTAACAGTGTCAGGCAGAACAATGCAACAACCATACTATAGTCAGGAAAGAGCAAGATGAGCATCAATGCCAATCCAAACCAATTCCCATGCTAGTAACACAGTCCAGTAGTTTGAGGCTCAAATCTTTCTTGTATATTCGAGGCCCAAATTTTTCCTGCATATCTAGGAAGTGAAAATTGTTTTTCAAATGTGTGAACAATGCATCCATAATAATTAAAAGAGATCTGGAAAGTTATGACAAACACAAACTTCCCCAGTACTTTCACAGTATATTACTCTGCTCTTTCCAAAGAATCTTCTGAACAACAGTGGTAAGGAAAGTCAGAAAAACTCCTTCTACTGAATGTGGCAGAGAAGGGTGTAAGTTTCATCAGATTCAATATTTAAAATCCAACCAGGCAAGGATGTGGATGGCTGTTACTTCAGTTTGAATATTATTAGCTAGAAGGCAGGTAGATGCCTAAAGACATGAAACAGTGTAGATCTGCACCTCAGTGATCAGACTGGACCACTTGAGAGCATTTGGATAGAAATAAATGGAGAAATAATTATGTGTTTATTTATTCCATTTATTATATCCTGCCTTTCTCCCAAATAAGATCCAAGGCAGTGACAATAAATGCAATATTGTGGTAGGAGTTTATTACAGGCCACCAAACTAAGAAAAGGTAGTAGATGACGCTTTTCAGAAACAAAACTCAGAAATCTCAAAGATGCAAGAATTAATAGTTATGGGGGACTTCTGTTACCCTGATACCAGCTGGAAGACTAAATCTGCTAAATATAGGCTCCCCAACAAATTCCTAATGTGCCATGCAGATAATTTCCTATTTCAAAAGGAAGAGGAAGGAACAAGGGGATCAGCAACCCTGCTCTTGACCCTTGGTCACTGGAATCAAAGTGGTCAGTACTTTAGGAGAAAGCGACCATGTAATGCTAGAATTTATAATTGTGGGACAAGGCAAGGAAGAATATAGTCTGATTTTAATAAGTTCAGTGAATTACTGGGTGGAATCCCATGGCTAGACATGCTAAAGGAAAAAGACAGCCAGCAAGGGTGGGAGTTCTTGAAGAAACCGTTGCAGAAAGCACAATAATAAACAATCCCATGGAAGAAGAAAAATGGGAAACATCAGAAAAAGCCAATGTAGCTACACAGCAAACTCAAGGAGGAAGTGAAAAGAAAAAAGAATGGAAAGAAGGACAAATCAACAAGGAAAATTATAGGTATGTGGGCCAAGCTTGCAGGAATAATATTAGGAAAGCTGAAGCTCAGAAGGAACTGAGACTGGTTAGGCAAGCAAGGAGCAACAAAAGCTTTTTTTTTCCCCAAATACACTGAAGCCAAGAAAAAAACGAGGGTAGAGAAAGGAGTCAATGGACACAGTGGTTTAGAATTTGCAGAATGCCTGCCTGACCAGGTTGGTGCGAGGAATCAACCCAGTTGTGTGGATTGCTCCTTCAGCCTACCTGAGAATGACCAAGGAAACAGTGGGACTGCTGTTCAATAAGGACGGTAGAACGCTAAAAGGTCACAATGAAAAGGTAAGTTTTTTTCCAAAAAAGAGAACTGTGTGCTTCCATGCAGCAGCAGAGACCTTCGCAAGGGATCTGGATTTCAAATCAAGATTGATAGGGAGTTAGTCAGGAATCACCCAGTTAATCCAAATAAGCTCAAAGGTGCAGGGCCAGACAAACTGTATCCAAGAGCACTGAAAGAACCTGCTGATGTTCTCTATGAACTCCTTGCTATCATTTTTGAGAAATCTTGGAGAACAGGTGAGATACTAAAGGATTGCAGACACTGCCCTTCTCAACAAAAAAGGCAAAAAAGAAGATACAGGAAAACTACAAGCCAGATAGCCTAACTTCAATACCAGGAAAAATATTAGAATGGATTATAACGGTGTCTGTCTGCAGGCATCTTGATGACAATGCAGTGATCAGCAGGAACTAGCATTGGTTTGTCAAGAACAAATCCTACTAGACTAATCTTATATCTTGCTTTGTTTAATAAGGTTACTAGTTTAGTAGATGCCGGGAATGCTGTGGATGTCATTTATCTGGATTTCAGCAAAGCATTTGATAAAGCCCCTGTTATATTTTGATTAGCAAACATTAAATGTGGAATAGATGGGAACAATGTCAGATGGATCCATAATTGATTTGAAAACTGGACTCAGAGTTGTCATCAATGGCTGTGCTTCAGACTGGAAGCAGGTCTTGAGTGGAGTGCCTCAGGATTCTGTCTTAAGGCCATTACTCTTCAACATTTTTATCAATGACCTAGATAACAGGATGGAGGGAATCCTTATCAAGTTTGCAGAGGACACAAAACTGGAAGTGTGGTAGCTAACATATTCAAAGATAGCAAAAGAATTCAAAAGGATCTAGATAAACTAGAAAACTAGACAGAAATTAATAACAGAGGCAAAAGCAAAATCCTATATTTAGGCCACAAAACCCCAATGCACAGATATAGGATAAGCGATTTAGCCTCCATTAATAGAACCATGTTTGCCAGTTTAAGGGAAATAATAGTCCCACTATATTCTGCACTGGTCAGGCCTCATCTAGAGTATTGTGTTCAGTTCTGGGTGCCTCATTTTAAGAAGGATGTAGACAAGTTGGAGCAGGTTCAGAGAAGGGCAACAAGATGATAAGAGGTACAGAGAACTGAAGGGCTAAAGAAGCTGGGCATGTTCAGTTTGGTGACGAGAAGACTGAGGGGTGACATAATTGCACTCCTTAAACACTTCAAGGGCTGTCAGAGAGAGAAGGGGGCAGGCATGCTCTCTGCTGACCTAGAGGGTAGGAACAGGCCTAATGGTTTTAAGTTACAGGAGAGTAGATTTCAACTGAACATTAGAAGGAAATTCTTGACAGTAAGAATGGTTTGGCAATTGCCTAGAGAGGTGGTGAGAGGCGGTGAGAGCTGGATGTCTTCAAAAAGAGGCTGAACAGCTACCTGCTGAGGATGCTTTAGTTGGAGATCCAGCATTGAGCAGGTGGTGGGATTTGATGGCCCATGAGGTCCCTTCCACCTCTATGATTCTTCAATCTGTAACAAACAACTGCACTTGCTGTTTTCATTTTGTTAACCTTACATTTAGGTCTTAGATTTTATGTACAGCTTGCTTGCATCTTGCTAGCTGCCTTCAAAATTTTGCAAGACAAAGAAGGGCTACCAGGGATGGCGTAGGGAAAGACCCAACCACATTGGCTTGATGGGTCAATGTATGAGTTCTAGGGTTTACTTCAAACTCTGAAGAACTATGGTTCTGTTTTGGGGAGAAGGCTCAACACCTTAGATAATTCCTTTAAAGTTTAGACTAAAACCCAGTGTGGATTCACTGCTCCACCAACATAGAAATCACAGTCGCCACTGCCTAAATATAAGTCTGGACTACCTGCACTTGCCAGTGCTCGAACTTGCAGAGCTTCTAGAGGAATCATGTGACGAAAACGGAATGGATCTGAGTCTTCGTAAATTGAAGCCCTGTGTGATCCACCCTATGTGGAGGAGAAAAAAAAACAGTATTTATTAATGCAGATGTATGTAACAGTGATTCTTCTTGTGATAGTTGAGACTTGCAATATTTAGAAAAACATTTTTTAAAAAAAGATACAGGAGTCTCTTTGTTGCAGACAAACGGCCTTTAAATGATCAAAATGGGGCCAGGGTGAGCAGAGCTAGTTTGGAAGTTTGCTTGCTGCATTTATATTCCTTCAGAGAGAATCAGGTACCACACATGACCTTCCTCCTCTCCATTTTCTCCTCACAGTGGCCCTGCAAGGTAAGTCAGGCTGTCAGAGTCAGCAGTCCAAGATCACCCACTGAGCTTCAAAACTCAGTGGAAACTTGAACATGGATTTCTCAAAATTCTATCCAGCATTCTAACTGCTACAACACACTGGCTCTCTTTGTATTGGCAAAAGTTGATAAAATTCCTTCCTGTGGGCCTGCTTCAATCCTTGCCACAATATCACTATGATCTGGGACTTCCAGCTCAGAAAATCCCATTCTGTGAGATTTCGCAGCCAAAATCAGAGGCTAGAGGTCCTTGTGATATCATGGGAGTGGATCCTTGTGATGTCACAGAGGTGGGGAAGGCAGGGTTTCGGAGGTGGGCTGGATGTGTTGCTGGGTCAGCTGATTATGGAAATAGACAAACCAATGGGCCCAGCTAACCAAGTAATATGGGAACCCAGAGCCAGAAAGACCAAGCAACCGTGGCCATCCTATTCTATTTACTTCCAAAGAAATAGTGATACTAGATAGTGCTGTACTCAGTTCCTCTCACTTGGACACCAGTGGCAATAGCCGATTTGCGAAATGCCTGTCTCCATAAGTTATGAAACTGGTGTGTTACAACAAATGCTGTAAGATTAACCACAATTCATGATTAGATCATAACACTAAACTATGGTTAAGTGAAAGCACAAGTACAAGCTTCCAAAATTTCTCAGCAGCTATGCTGATACCGAGGAAGTGAAAGGGAACTGTACAAGTCCAAAGCTCAAACAGACTCATTCCTGTCACAACAAACCATGGTTACTGTCATGTCTTAGCATAACCAGACACTTTAGGTTTTTTTATATATATATAACTTTTTTTTTACATATAACTGCCATTGCTGCTTTTATAGATAGCTTGATATCACGATGTTCACAATGTTTAGACTGTTTAAATTGTTTTGTAAGCTATCTCAAATGTGGGAGACATAAATCTGTGTGTGTGTGTGTGTGTGTGTGTTATAAGAACACAAATAACACTCAAACACATTTTAGTAACAATAATAACAAAGTATTGAAATGAAACTAATTACTGAAGACAAATTCTGCTTTTGAAGACATTAATATAGGTACTTGGAATAGTACATTTTGCAGACAAAGTAATGTTTCACTGGTCTTTGCATATATAAAGCTTCATTATTAAGAATCATCTTGTAAGTCTTAGTGGCATTCTGAGTTTTCTTTGATTTCTCCTAATCATTCCCTCCAACTACCAGTTCCAGAACTCCTGATTTCCCTAAGGTTATTCAAAGTAATGACAAACTTACCAATTTTTTCTTCTGTTTGGAACCATCTTTATACACAAGAACCACAGCAGTTTTGAATACTAGAGAGAGACCGAAACATATAGGAAAATAAGAATTTTGTTCGGCAGCAGTGAAACAGAACATGGACTATTAAGTCAAAGGCCTAGAGAGAGAATGGAAGGACTAAATGCGTCCTGTCAGCATCTCTCCCAAGTTCCCAAACAGCTAAGACGTACTGAGGAGGAATAATGAGTTTTTCAAAATATAAATGAGTATTTCTGAATGCACAACTAAAAGGATACAATTTTGTAAACATGTAGCTTGCTTACCTCTTCTGAAGTAACACCTATTCTTTGGAATATGTTTTGGCAAAAGAACCTCTTGATACAGAACTAGTTCAGCAATGTAGCATGTGTCGTTATAATCAAGTGTTATAATCAAGAATTATAATTTGATATTAAAAATCTTACAGACATCTGACATAGTTATTATGAAGTATATGTCCCTAAAGAGTTCAAGTGTCCCATTTCTACCCTTTCGGGTATGGGCAAAGGAAGGAGATGCCAGTCACTACAGCCCTGCTGGCTTGCCGTCATGGTCACGCAAGCTTCTGGGGGCATGGCTCTGGTATCAACCCCTAGGCACTACTGGTAGCTGAGAATGGGAGTAGCTTCCATGGCGGACTGGGAGGGAACACATTACCATGTTAGGGCCCTTTCACACTACAGTTATACCATTGTGCTTCCACTTGTACTGCCATGGCTGCACCCTACAGAATCCTTGGGTTTTATACTTTGGTGAAGCACTAGAGTTCTCTGGCTGAGAATTCTAAATACTTCCCCACCCCCAGCAACTGGAAATGCAAGGACTCTATAGATTAAAGCAGAAGAATCACACAGTATAACTGGTATTAAGGAACCCCATGTCTGCTTTTTAAAAAATTATATAAATAGGCCCCACACCACTATTGTTATCTCTATCAATACACACTTATCCTACCCCTCATTTACCCCTATTCCATTTGTGTGTGTGTGTGTGCGCGCACGCGTGCGCGCGCATGCACACACACTCTGCTATAAAGACCCTTCAGTTGCTGGTTAACAGGACTGGGAATGAATCTTAGCCACACACATTATAAACCCTGCCTCAAGGAGTTTTCACCTCCGTCATAGTCATTCACGTGGCTGTGTAAGCTATCCTTCTAAAGAGAAAGGACCTAAGTTAGTTAAACTTGTTCAAGAAAATAAACATTACTTATAAAGCTGCATTTTCTTTTCTTGCAATAATTTTATGATAATTCAGTATCATCAAGGGATACTTGAGGGGAATGCAGATATTGATATCTCGCTACTGGGTAAGACTGTTCTTTATAATCCTGGGAGACAAGGTGATCAAAATGGCATTTCAGACAATCTTCCTCAACAGAGATTGACAGGTGTAAGGCAATCTTCTGCAAGATACAGGGATGGAGGAACCACACCTGTGTCACTTTCCTTCCCTTCTCCCACTTCTCTAGCCACCAGAGCCATGCACCACTTCTTACTGGCATATTTTAATGGGATTACCCAATAGTAAGCATTTTTAATGATTGCTACTTAATTTTCTGATTCGATAAGGTTCCTATAAGCAATTGATGCATTATGATCTCAAATTATAAAATGGACAAAACTCAGTTAATGAACTTTCGAAGTTACAAAGCTAATACTTTACTTCAAAGACAGTTTTTTTTAAAGAAATCCATATTACTAATCTTATTAAATTGTCATGCATTCCTAGTTCATCTCCAAGCAATTAATTCTGTCACACTGCTGTGCTTAGGAAAATAACCAAGATCAACATTTGCATTAAAAAAAAGAACCTAGGCCAATAGCCCTGACGGATTTATATATAAGATGGAAGGACAAGCTACAGCACACTTTATATTTCCCAGCACCACTTTTAAACTAATATGTTCAGATCAGAGGTACAGTCTCTGTGAGCCACCAGATGTTGTTGGACTCAAACAACCATCAGTGTCAACATGGCCAATGGTTAGGGATGACATGAGCTGTAGTCAAATAGCATCTGGAGGGTCACAGGTTTTCACTTAGAAAGAGAAACATGTAACATCCTGATTTTGGCTATTAAAACTTTTTAAAACAAGCATGCTAACAAGCTGAAATAGCATTTCCTAACGTAGTCCCATCCAAATGTTTTGGATTACCTTCTAGTATTTCTGACCATTTGCCATGCTGGCCGGGAATAACAGAATTGAAGTACAAAACATTGATGGGGAGGGGGGTGGCACCATCTTTGAAGGCTAGTTTAAATTATCTGAATGCGAGGCACCAAGTTAGCCATTTCCCAAATGTCTTTGGAGTTTCCCTACAGAAAAACAGAGCAGACCTAGAGTCTAAAGCACAATGTGCTTTTCATGGTAAATGCTGAGATTGACTGTGTTCAGTGCAGCCAAAGCTTATGAATCCATAGTATCCTCGATCAATAATGGAAGGGGAGAATGGGCAGTGCAAGTGGGGGGAAATGGGCAATATATTCAACAGGGCATCAGAGCCACTTCGGAAGTGGAAGTTCCTCTCAAAACAAGCATAACTTTTTTGGGGGTGCGGCGTGAGGGGGGTTCTTACGACCACATCTTCTTTTTACTGACAATGTAATACTTTGAAAGGGTAGAAAACACCTGTGTGGTTGTGCCACTGGAAACAATATTTCAAGTTCTAGATGAATCAGTTATTATCTGTTTTCTTTCTGAAAAAGCACATACCAAATGCTGCCAATTCAGGTTCCTTCTTCCACTTCCCAAGGGATGCAGGAGGGTTAAGCCAGATGACAGTAGTATGCAACAGCAAGTCTCCCATAGAAAGATCTGCAACCTGCCAGCCACACAAACACACGCAAATGAAATGCCATTGCAACATTTAAAAGATAAATAATTCAAGTGTCTGGACTGGAAATTAAAACAGGTGATTATAAACATGTTAGTATGCATTATGCATACAAATAAAGGCTGTAAGTCATGTTCATTGATGTAGAATGCAGAAGTCACTGTGAGTGCAAACTAAGGCTGCTAATCAATTAAAGAAGACTCACAGCGCAATCTTAAATGTCTTCTCAAAAGTAAGCCTCAATGAGTTCAATGATTTTTTTTTCAGACAAGCATGCACAGAATTACATGTTTGGTTAATTTATTATGTGAGGTTTAGCTGATTAACCTTTATAATGTGTCTAAGCCTTCATATGAATAAAACAATAATTCTGAAGCAAAAATCTTTGGCTTCATGTAACGTACATGTGTGCCATACCAGTCATTGTCTTAGAAGAGGCACTATATTATATGTGCATGTGGAAGGGAATGCCTCTTATTTGCAAACTGCAGTTTTTATAAGTACCTGCAATTAAAAAAAAACTGCTGCCCATTTGACTAGGACATCTGAACAGAAACACTTTTTCAAAGAAGTATTTTCTAGAATTTATGTCATGCCCTTTAATGCAAAACAACACTCACTGGTCAGATTATAGAAGAAGAGCAACACTTAGTGCTCATTATTTAACGCACAATGAATGCCAGTCCAAGACAAAGCCACAGGAAAATGGCCCTAGTTCTTAAATCAAAGGGAATTTTCTGGCCACTTTCCTTTCATCTGGAAGATGCAACTGACAGTAGGTCAGGGTAAGGGGGATGATTGGCTCCCAGACCTTCCAAAATTGCCCTCAATTTTCTAGGTTTCCAGCCTCAGGAAGAAATATGACCTACGTATAATTTACCTTCATATAGCCTACAGCATCCCAACAGGGCACTTCAATGCATATTGGTACTGGGGAAACCCCAAGTACATCACACCAAATTCCATGAAGGAAGAAAAGCAGGATATAAATGTCAATTAATGAATAATAAATACAAATATTACTAGCAGTTACAGTTTGTATTTAAATCACTAAGATATATGCTTTGTTTCAACAATGAGAGCATCTTACAAATGATCAAGAACAAAGCCCCTTACCTCTTTTTTATCTCCTGTTTGTTCTGCAATGAGCTGGTCAAAAACAGCACCATATTCTTCATGGATTTTCTGCATTTCATTAATATGGCTAGCAACTTTGTTCATTGTTTTAATGGCCACTAGAAGAAACACAATGAAAGAGCAAACCATTAAGAAAGAGTTAACAAGACTATATTTCTATGCTGTTAAAATATTAATCTGTTCACTTTTTTAAAAAGTGTGGATTATATTTTTCAAGTATTTAGAGAACCATCTTTATGCTCATGGTTAGTGGTGTCATATCCCTCAACATGATGCATATGCTATGTTGGTTAGATGCAGGGGCATTATCTCCTTATTTCAGTTTTTCCACCTACTCAGTTCCACAATTATCAACCAGTTGGGAATGTGAACTGATGCTGTATATAGTGTGGGAAACAGCGGCAAAGAAAGTGGGATTGTCTGCTATATAGTCCCCTTGGTACTTGAGGATAGCAGCTGTGCATATTTTATTTTTAACAAATGTCATCCACTTGCTGCACAATGAAACAATGTATGTCATAGAACTGCACATGCTCGATTAACCTACTTTCTGTCTGATCAATAATGCATGCGCAACTGAATATTCTGCAAGTTGTGAAGCAATTGCGTGACTACTTGAGGGTGCGTGGTAATTACAGAACAAAGTATCCTATTGTGGCCCTGTATCTGCACTCTTAGAGGGCAGAGCAACACAGTCCTTTCCACACAGAATCCCTAAAGAGATACAATAAGCCTTTGAGTAGCGATACAAACCTGGCTGATAGTAAAAAGGATAGGACAGATGGGGGAGGGAGGGGGAAGTACGATGAGAGAAAACAATTCTTTACATATTGCAGCAAAAATGGGTCCTTCTGTTTCCATTGTGGGCTGACCGCATTTTTTCTGTACAGTTTGAAAGGCATTCACATATCTGAATCACGCAGTAAAACACTCCTTTATCCCACCCAACCTCCACACCAACAGAGGTCGTCTGAAACTTAAAGTACACATTTTTTAGATATATCCTTTCAAATGTATGTAACTTCATAACACATTACCTATAGGATTGCCTGTTTTCAAAAAACACGAAAACATGATATGCATTAATTTTTATTTTCAAGTGAACAACTTACCATCCAGATGATAGTGTTCTTCACTCTCAGCATCAGTGAGGGCAAATAGTTCTTTCAGCAGAAGAGGATACTTTAATATCCTCTGGATAGGTTTGATAAGGTATGACTCTAATGTTGATGAGTGTTGCCGTCTAGGATTTTGAGCATCCAGAAAGGCCTTAAATGCTGTATCAGTCTTAGCTGCATGAGAGAAAAATAAAGAGGAAATTTCAAGACATGGTAAAACATTTGACCTCTATTTCAGATTATTTATCATACTGCTTAGCTGCTTTCCCTGCTTGAAGGTAGTCCATGTGGAGTAAAATATGTCAGTTAATTGTCAGAGATGATGTTAAGCTATGGCCATCACACAGTTTCTAGTGTAATAAAAGAAGAGTTTGAGGACTTAGAGCATTTGAAGAGTTCTGTATGCAACCTTATGTGCAATAACACAGGACAGAGTTATAGACACCAAGCTTCTTCTTTTCCTCAGGTTTGTTCCACAGAGGAGTGAGGGGCTACAACTCAGTAGCAAGGCACATGTGTCTGCACGTGTAAGGTGCCAAGTTCAATTGCCACATTTCTAGGTAAAGCTGGGAAAGATTTTATTCTGAAATTCTGGACAGCCAGTGCTAGTCAGTGCAGATACACCAAAACAGATCAACAGTATGACTTGGCATAAGGTCTTCCTGTTTCCCAGCTGGTATTCAACACTTCCTTTTGACTGTCCCCAGCATCTGGCATGGAGCCACTCTCTTCACCTCCTCTCCTCTATATCTTCTCTTATTCACCTACTTGGATTTGCCTACCTTGACCAAACCACCAGCCTACACAGAATGTGTACTCAACTCATCATCAGACTGGAGGCAGTCTAGAGCACAATACTGAAAAGAGGCCTCTTTCTTGTTCTGTACACCACCAATTCCCACACAGTAACTCTTATACTACTGAATTTGTAATGCCCCCTTCCACGTATAAGTTAATCTACATAAAAATACACAGGTACTATAGCTATGCAGTATGTGCTGTAAAGGAGTATTTTCTTGTGCACATATATATTTCAAGGAAGCTTCTATGTATGAATAATTTTGTGGACAGTAACCAAAATATACTTCCTTTGAGCTTACAGAGATGAAACTGTCTTCTTGTCTCTAGCTGCTTGGGGAAAAATCTGCCAATGAAAGCTAGCCAGTTTTTAATGGATGAATCACTTGAGCAAATAGTGCTCTGAATACATTACTACATAACAGGTATGATTGAATTACACTTTTTAAAGACAGAGAAATTACATTCAGCTTGTTAATCAACTTAGAAGTACAGTTTTAGGGAGCTTAAATGGTTTTAACAGTAAAGCAGTTTATCAAAAAGATGAAGAGGTTAAAAGTACGTTTTTGTATGGTAAGTTAAATTATCTACTAATATATAAAAGTCAAAGTTTGTCTGTGTCGGGCAGGCAAAGACCACATATGACTGGCTGTGTGAGGCGAAGACCTCATATGATTGGCTGCCTGTGAAAACTCATGGGATCCTGGGGTTGGCAGTTTAGGGACGGGCCTTCAGAATTCTCATCCGGAGAGCTCTTGGGCCTAGCCGGCTGCTATGGAGATGAGGCCTAGCAGGAAGGAGGAGGGCAGTGTATTCCCTCAGGAATCAAATCTGTGTAAATTAATAACTCTGAATACAAATTGGATTGGGGAATATGGGGAAAGTTACAGGTTGCTGACAAGACAGTTTGTAGAACTAGAGACACAGGATCTCAAATCTTTCTCATAGGTATTACCTATGAGAAAATAAAATCCTGGACAATGCCAAGTATATATTCTATATGTAGCAAAATTAAGAGCACTGGCTTTTGAACTTTCAACGGCTTCTTGAACTATAGTTCCCTTCTTTCCTTCTCAATTGCACCTAAAATCTACCTTGCAATGAAATAAAATAGAATATATGCAATACTTCAGAATTTACACAGAAACATTAATTGTTAATTACTATTGAGGAGTTTCTTAAACACATGTAAGTCCCTGTGAATGCAACCACATGCTTGCAGTAAACCAAGTAAACTGCAGTAAAGCAAGGATAAGTAATACAGTCAGCCCTGTGCATTTGTGGGTTTCACTTTCAGAGATTTGATTTGTGAGTTTTTCCAACCCGTGCTTCTTTTCTAGGGGAACTTTCTCTTTCAGTGGCTCTGCTCAGGCTGCACAGTCTTTTAAAAACCCGCCTCTGGTCCTCTTCCTCTTCCACCAGCTGCTGTCTCGCCAGCTAAGGATGGCTCACAGTCTGAATTCTCAGCACCATAGATCCTCTCCCAATGCCCCACACACACTCAAGGAAGAAGATGGGCAACAGAGAGGATGTATAGGGCCATCATGCCAACCCACTCCCTTTCCCTCTCCTTTCCCTGACTGGGTTTTGACTGTGGGTGCCTCTCTCTTGACTGTGCCTTGCCCCTCTTCCCACAAGCACACATGTACATTTCAATATTTGCAGTTTTCCATTTTGCAAGAATCCTACGACTCTAACCCTAGCAAACATGGAGGGCCAACTGTACTCTTTAAACGGGTACTTGCTTAGGTCCAATTTGTTCATGCAATTTGTTCATTTACTGGATGGACATTTGAAAATCGCAACAGTGTAGATTGCTCCAAACTACAAGTTGTTTATTTCCAGCAATTTTAACAGGTTTGCTCCATCTTCCATATGACAATCTTTCAACATAACTAAATATCTGAAAGGATGTCATATGGAAGATGAAACAAGCTTGTTTTCTGCTTTAAACTATACCCTGGGATTATTATTTGATGGTGCTAAGGTGAGCACAACACTGGAACAGCAAATAGTTTCTCTTGAGGGTTCACCAGATGTGTTCTGTATGTGTGACCTATTTCCTTGCAGAGCCCTCAGTGCACTGATACTTAGGCAGAGACATAAAACAGTAACAACAACAGTAACCACAATTTGTTTCCACTATTTCTTCTGACGCTTCTCCACTAACTCTTAACCCAAGCACTTTCCCTGTCTCATTCTGTTCCCCTCCGCATGAGACAGTTTAAACAGCCAAGCCTCTCCTTTTCTATTCTTCCTCCTCAACTCCTCTGCAAAGCACTCCAAGGGCTGTGATTGGCTGGCTGTGCAGGCCCTCTGCCCTGCTGTTTGTCACTGAGGTCAGTGCTACCACCAGTCATGCCTTCAGTTAGAAGGCCTTCCATAACTGGGGTGCCACAGCAAAAAAAAGGCCCTTCTTTTCTGTCTCCATACAATATCTTGCTCTAAATGGTCGGACACATCAATGTCTGTGGGTCTCAACACTTGGAGAGGTATATGTACAAAGTACAGTTTGATATGGTATGAATCAGGCCAAAGCAGAATGCTGAAGAAGGAGTTAGTACCTTCAGATACAGAATCACTATTCATCCTCACTTTAAAAAAAAAATCAAGATGATAGCTATTGATGGGCTATTTCATTTGAAGCCAGGGAATAAATATTTCACAACACTCATCACCTTTACATGGCAAATTTACTGTTCTTGTTATTGCGCAGGAGGGAGAACGTGGTCATTGGGTGACATAAGATAGCTAGATATCACGTATCATTCTGGTCTGAGCCACATCTTATGTTGAGCTAATGTCAATACATCTACTATTTCTCAAACAGTCATATAGGAAGGGGTTTGAAAGATTCCATTTCCACTTCATTTTAAAACATTACATTGTATGCGCAAGATAGTCCTCAAATATTTCCATCACAGTAGTAAATTCTACCATTTTGAGAGATTTTTTTTAGCTTACAATACACAAAGCACTATGCAATCATAAAATTTTTAGAGTTTGAAAAGATCTTAGAAGGCATCAACTGCTACTTTTGTTTAATGCAGGAATCTTGCAACTACAGCACTCTTCACAGATGGCTGCATGTTTAAATATATCCATCAAGAGAGAGCCCACACTCTTCTCATCCTACCTCAACCATTCAACAAATGGAAAGCCAGTTTTAAGGGATGAAAAAAGTTACGATAACAATTTTGTGAAACAGTGTACTCATAGCGTCCCTTACCTTTCACAAGGACTTTTGGAACTTTCGTGTGGCTGGCGCAAAAGGCACTATATAACTTGAAACGGTCAGCATAATACAGGAACGACCCTCCCAAGGAAAACAACACTTTCTAAAATCAAGAGAATATAGAATTAGACTATTTTTAATTAATTTGAATTCCATCTTTTTTTAAAAAAAAAAGTCCAAAACAACTGTGTCTTCACAATATGCTGTGTCACAGGTCTTCTGAAGCCTTAACTACATGGAGGAAGGAATTTGTTTGTTTTAGTTTAGAAGTCAAGGAATATCTTAATTATCAATTCATTAAAAATCTTCAGTTATCAACAACTTTGAGTAGATAAGAAGGAGCTTTTGTCTGTCTTCCAAAAAGCATTTTAACTAAGAATGTATGAATGTCTACCTAAATTTTTCTGTCTGAACATATGACAGGTTATTTCCATGACTGATAAGAAAACTTTGCTGGCACTGCTCAGATATTTTTGGTATTTTTGGTGAAGTGAGCCTCTTCATTCCTGGAGGAGAAAACTATCTCAGTATAGAATGCCCTCCTGCCTCAACTGGGGAAAGTGGAAGTTTCCAGATACTTTGCACAGCAATAGACAATCAACTGCCACTTTCAAGTACCTGTACAAAAACAGAGCTGATTGCAGCCAGACTGCCATTATTTATTTAATGCAGAGATCTACAGGAAATCCATACCTGGGGATCATTTACCACGAAGAGCCCTATTTACTAAGGTCAGTTGACAGTAAGAAACTGAGAATAATAATTTACATTTAAATTGCAATGAAAAAAATATATACTATCCAGATGTTCATATTGTTCTAACAGCAGTGCCCCTGTGTAATGTGCTTATGCAATATTTAAGAAGTGTTCCTGACCATGCTTTTTTGCCATTTGTTTTTACTACTGCTTTTGTAGTTTGTTTGCTTGCTTTTAAATTATGTATAAGTCCTAGTAACAAAAGAGAGAAAGATAATAAAAAGTAGCTTTCTCACTTGCTTAATCAGCAAGAGGGAAAAAAAAGAATGGAATATGCATTTAAGAAACATTTTCTAGGAAGCAGTATGTTAGGTTAACCCAAACTAGGCTCCCAGACATTTACAATGACGTTGCTAGCACTAGCACACAAAAATGCAACTGGATATATAATACCTTGGATGTCTTTACAGATAATGCAATTTTTATGTTGATTAGTTACAGCAACAAAAACTGAAGGTTTTTGATAAACTGATACAATGAAGTACACAAACAATTATAAAAGGACAGGTTTCATACTGGTGTGAAAAGAGCTGTCCAGGCATTTTACTTTTGTTGAGCCAATCAAACATTACTAAAACTACTACAAATCTGCAGCAAAAATCTTAAAGGCTTACTTTGAATTGGTCAACTTTCTCGAGCTTTTCCAAATCTGGAACCAACCTCACGCCATCTTCAAGGGTTTTCAGAAATTCTACTTGAAATGCCACCATTTCAGTCAAATTTCCAAAAAGAACATCAAGCTGGTAAGAAAGAAACATTTTCAAAGTGGGCACAAAATCATTCCCCCCTTACAAAATACCTGACAGAACATAAATGTGCCAGCCATTTTATTTCATTCAAGTTTTAAATCCAGTCAAGCAGTTCATAAACAGTTTCCCTTAAAGTTTTCAGTAATATCAAGTTCTGGCTTCCTTTTGCTGAAGAATCCATTTGTTGGAATGTATAGCACCTTCCCTCATCTCCAGAAGTGCTGGTCTGCTATTCTCACCCTCCCCAACTAGTTTATCTAGAGATGATGAGAACTGTAGTTTGACCCACCTAGAAGGCTCCTCACTGACTCACAGCATCTTTTTTAAATTGTCACTTAACAAATGCTACTGGGTAGTAACATGCAATTGGTAACATACCTCTTCTTGAGTGAGGAAAGTTTCCTTTTGCAGAGGCTTCAGATACCTCTCCATTAGACAATTTAAGTCCTAGAAATGGGGGGGGGGGAGAGAGAAGATTATTTTAACAGCATTTTCTTACAGGTTCTTAGACATTACAAATATAAAGCACCAACACAGTATTCTGAATTGCTATTATATGTTGGATATTAACAAGAATAATACAAAGTTGATGCATTTGGAACTCCCTAAGGCCATTGTAACGTTTTAGGGTGAGCACAGGAATGCTCATGTATGCACACTGCTTTTTAAAGTACACCTTTTCAATATATCTATTAAGCATTTCGCTCAGAAAATGTGCTTACCTTAACATATGTGCGTTCTGTTTCAAGGAGTTCACATATAACCTTGCGTAGTTTATCAGCATCAGTTAGTTGTCTTGTGGTGGCTTGCTGAGGTCCAGTAAATTCCTGAGGAGTCACACTAGAGTCTGGTGGATTCATTTCATGAAGACTGCGACAAAAAGCAGCAACCTGTTCTGTACTCTTTAAAATTAAAAATGCAGACAAACTGGTTATTATTTCCAGAACTAACAGTCAGCATTATAGTCCCACTGGGCTTTTAAAGGTAAGCTATAATCAATGTTTTTCTCTATTTAAAGACTTAAAGAGGCTCAGACTACTATAGGCTGCTAAAGTAAAATGTGTTGCATCGTATCAGATATCAGAGAAATACAATTGGCTCCAAGTTACACAAATTATAACTGACAATTTCTAAGGGAAGTATGCAATACAATGTACAAGATAAAGTAAGCTATATTAAAAGGCCGATCCTGAAAGTTTACTAACTGCTGGCATCAGCATAATTTCATGAACTTCACATGAGGCTATCTTTACAGTGTAAAACTATTATTCAGGTATCACAGTGAGGCAGCCAGTTCAAATGTCAAAGCTTCACATGCCAATTATCTTTAGGAATTTGCTACAATTGCAAGATACAAGATTGTTTCCAGTTGTCAGGAGCTGTGTCTGAACAACTGCTTAGAAGACCATCAATTTTGTCCTCACCAGGTTCAGAAGTTGCAGTTTTTTAACAACTGTGGTTTCTGCCCTTGTAACTGTAACTTGGCTTTCCAAAAAAATCCTCAATTTTGCAAACAGTTTTAAACTAGGACCTGAATTCATTAAACTAGTCTTAATAACTAACTAAGTAAAACTAGAGTCTGAATTCATAAAAGGAAAACTACATTTCCATGTATTGCAACTGATTTATATTTAATTTGTTCCACATCCGTCTAATCAACTGGTGAAATTAACACTGTGCGTGTGCTTTGTAAAAGAAGTGTCAAACTTCTATGATGAATTTTTAAACATTGTGAATTTAATCTCTTGCCTGTCTTTTTTTAATCTGTTTCATCTGAAATATTAGGGTCTACATGGATGTGGAGTTACAATAGGAAACATATATCCTAGACTATCTTCCATTCAGGATTTAAATGATAATATACACTCTATAGATGCCCACATCATGCCCAAACAATTCAAGTGCCTCTCTGCCCTAATGGGACCACTGCAGTTCTATTTTCATCATGGTGGCAGGAACATGCATGAGGCTGAAGCATGCATATATGAAACATGGATAATTTGACAGCTGTATTTACTTAAAACCTGTCCTCCAGTTTAAAATCAGTAAAGCGGCCTGAAATGTATGCCCAACAAAATGAAACCATCCCAGGGTGGGTGAGGGATCAGAGGAATAAAAGATCATTTCTAAAATTCCAGTCAGCAAAGCCAGCAATTTTTAGAGAAAGTGATCAGAAGAAATCTCAGAGCCCACTGCAGGTTGTTACTTAAAAGTCACAGACAGAAAGGACAAGGCAAATTATCCTAAGGAGAAGTTCTTTAACTTCACTGTCACCACTGTAGAGAAGTCCTGTGATGCCTTATCACACACAGTATTTCACACAGCTTGACGGAATTAATTCTGGGGGTGGCAGCTACTACAATCTCCCACTGGCCTTACAAGCTGTTGGATTCTGTGAGCTGTACTCTAAAAGAGCAACCTTCTATAGCCCTCATACTTCAGTTGGCAGAGACCCACAAAATAGGCCTTCAAATGCCAATGAAGTTGCTGAGAAACTGGTGCTGTGTGCTCCATAAAAGCTGCATTCTGAACCAGTTGTCATTTCAGAACACTTCTTAAAGATAGCTCCATTCAAAGCTATGAAACAGCATTGAATGTTATCTGAACATTCAGATGCAGCAGCTAGACTTAGGAGTGCATCCAAACTATGGGGCTGTGCCTAAAGATCCAGGGCAATCCATCCAATATAGGTATAGTACTGATCCCAGAATCAGATATATATCTATATCTATATCTTCCTATAATTGCTTTCCATCTGTTATCTACTTTAAAGAAGTTACTAGTGAGAGATGAAATCAAAATGCCAATTGAAAACAAAAGCACTGGCAATTCCTGATTGAACTGTATTCCTGATTTTCAATTCCTGATTGAACTGTAATAAGTATAAATGTTGTAAAAGTAAATACATTAAATTATAGTAAGTTTGAAAAGCAATGATGTTTCGAGGAAAGCAACTGAAATGAAAAATGAAGTGTGTGTGTGTGTATGCACGTGCATGTGCATGCGCATATTCAGAAAAGGTTGCACACTTAAACTTATGTTGAGTGGTTAAGTAGAAAGCATCTTAGTTGGCTCATGGAATAATGAGGAAGAAAGACTTCTGGCTCCAGTTCTCAAAAACACGGCAACATATCCTACTTAACCAGCTGACCATAAGGATCCACTGATCCCTTTCATCTACCAATTACTCCTTCCAGAGCATCAAAAGCACACAGAGGATCCTTTAGGAATTTATAAAACTATCTAGGATTCTATTTGCCTCTTGTAGTTTATGCTATCTTTTACTCACATCCTAAGTGTTCTGATAGGAACAAGTACTTTAACACAGAGAAGTTCTTTCTGTTAGAAGCCCCTTCTTCTAACTCTCTTCTCAAAAACATATATGACTCTTTTAGGATTCGGCTAGTGTTATCAGAAAGCTGAAATTATTTCCTTAACCCAAAAGAAAGCATATAAGTTGCTGAAAACTTTGTTTTATATTGTTGATATGTAGGTCTGCATAATACACAAAGAGAGAAACATCTACCCATGCTCTGAGTCTTACACAATTCAGTTTGTTAATTTTATTGCTTACCAAGTCACAAAGGATGATACCTCTATTACCTTATTTTCACAGCCTGAACTCTATTTGGATTATGTATTGAGCCAGTGTGGTATAGTGGTTTGACTGCTGGATTAGGACACTGGGGGACCAAGGTGTGAATCCACACTCAGCCATGGAAACCCACTGGATGACCTTGGGAAAATCACACCCTTTCAGCTTCAGAGGAAGACAAAGGCAAGGGCACCCCCTCCTGAACAAATTCTACCAAGAAAACCCTGTGCCAGGGTTGTCTTAGGGTCAGAGATGACTGAAGGCACACAAGAACAACAATAACTTCCCATAACTGATATATGTAAATTCAGGACCTACATGCATGATAAAATATGTTTACATAGTACATTTATTCTAGAAGCCATTCAGACAATTAAAACCTATTCATATCATTAGTGATAACATTTTTATCATCTAAATCGTATGCCTTCCAAAAATAAAATGAAATACAGCAGGGATAATCTGACTGTACTGTGTACTTTTACAATTCACAGAAGCTTCAAATGGTACAGCTAGATCTTGAGTCCAGCATCCCCTGCAGACATAAATGCCTTCCACAAGACTTATAAACCAGCAAGCATTACACAAACATGCCAATTGTGTGAACCAGCACTCCCACATGGGGCCAACAGATACAGTTACTATGGCTAGTACAAGGTAGATTGCTTGGAAAAAGACCACCACAATTGCACAAACTGCAAGGCTCACACATAAAGGTTTCAAATAGCAGGGGGATTCTAAATATAAAATGCCAAAACTTGTTTAGTCTTCAAGGTGTTTATAGTCATAGACTTATTAATCCCTGTATCATGTAAAATATCATTTTCAAAGTTTTAGACACTTTCCTATTTTAAGGAAAAGCGCTTGCCATTAAATGGAGAGAAAACAAGATGTGATCTTTTAGCACATTTCAAGATATCCCAAATTTAGTTGCAAGATTTTATAGCTGCAACAGCTAGAACCTTCATAGCATTTATTCTGAGACCTTCTTAATCATATATGTTTAATATTAACTACCTGATAGCGAAAGAACATAGTATAAATCTACTTTCTTGAAAAATAGATCTACTTAAAAAAAAATAACAGGATCTGTTAATTTACACTGAAATAGTAAGTGGTTGAGATGGTACTATCTAAATCTCAATTCACTTTTGTTGGCCATAATTAGCATTTTTAGGATACTGAAGGTAACAATTTGCAAAACTACACGCACCAATTTATTAAGAAAAGCCACGTCTTTCCCTTTTCCATCATGCAATAATAAAAATCATTATTCTAAAAGACTCATCCTCATCCTACTGTAAAACAGCCAAATGTAAATTTTTACCAAGCATATACTGTTTCACTTGGATGAATAATTCTCAGCCATTTCTTCCTCTCTGTTTAATACCCTGGTGCCCCAGAATATTGGATATTTTCTTTGAAAGCATTAGCCAATCATTTCTTTCAAGTGCAACATAACCTTCTCATTATGTGCGCTATGTGGTAGATCTCACCAAATGAAGCATATGCTGAAGAGAATCAGAAGCTCCCTCAGTGCCTTCATTTCTGGGTTTACGTTTAACTCTCCAAAGAACTGACATCATCAAAATGATGCAGCACTGATAATTCCATTATTCGCCATTTTCAGCAACCCAAACAAAGAATCAAATCCAGATTTCTTGACCCACTTAACCAAACAGGAAAAAACAAAACAAAAAACCAGAATCTTCTCATTCCATGTCACAGTATTCCAAACTGCTTGATACCCTCCTGCATGTAAATGAGAAAGGACAGCTACCGTATTTCCCTTCAGACCTCCCGTGCTCAATAGAGTTAACAAGAATGAAATTCTCAGATTTAAGCTGCAGTGAGTTTTTAATTCTCCCTTTCAAGGAGCTTTCAAAAAAGAACTCAAGCAAGGGCAGCTTAAACTTGAAAGGAAGAAGCAAAATCCCCAGTGGAAAATAAATGTCTATTGCCTGTGGCTCAGCAGAGCTGATTGGCTGCAGTCTGTACTGTATGAGAATATTAACATGTCAAGAAATAAAGCAGTTTGTCAATTACAAAACCTATGAAGGCAACAGCTTTAGAGAACACTGGGTTGTCCAAAAAATTCTTCGTCCAAAAAAATCATCTTGGATGTGTTTTGATTATTGTCAAAAAAAAAAGCAAGAAATATAGGTTCGACATACTTTAACCATTAAAGTACCGCTATACAGTAATTTTTATTCTGTGTGATGACCACAAGCTAATTAATGTCAAGTTCAAGAGATGGCTGCCTTAATTCAGAGCACAGAGAACACTACCACCTGTGTTTAAGATTCCACCAACAGTGCTGCTGGAAAGAGCATTATTCACATTCATTCTCTCTCCCCCTCTCCCTCTCCCTCTCCCCCTCTCTCACACACGCACACATTTCTTACCTGCTTATTACTGAATCTAAGACCAACAGGAGATTAAGAACATCTCTAATCCCACTCATTCCATTTTAGCAAACCAAGAGTACAAAATAGGGGGAAAAAAATGCCTGCTCATTCAGAGTGATGGTGCGAAGCATAGTCCACATCCTGATCATTGTAGCAAAATATGATAGAACAGGCCTCTTGTGCATGGAGACAATCACAAAATCCTGCCAGAAGAGATTCAACGGTGAGATATCTTGTCCACATTTAAAACAGCATTAAAGACCAATCTCTTTCTACAGGTCTATCCAGATGGTTTTTAAATTGTTAGTTTTTAAATTATGAATTTAATATGTATGTATGCTTTTTAAACTGGTGTTATCCTCTTTTAACTGATTATGCTTTTTAACTGGTGCTTGTTTTTAACTGTGTTATGTATCTGTTTATTGCTGTATTTTAATCTGTTGTTTCCCACCTTGACCCATAGGGAGAGGTGGGTAAGAAAGGAGAGAAAGAATGGTACAGCCAAGCCAGATTATAGGTTGTCCCTCCTGTTTTTACTCCAGTTTGGTTTCTTTAATTGTCATTTGGTCAAATATGATTGATTATGTGGAGATCTAACACCATTATGTTTTCTGTAGGGTGATGTAGGTGGCTTTCCATATGTTTTCCATCAGATAATGTAGACTGCTCATGTAAGCATTAAAAGTAGTGAGAAGGCATCTCCATCAGACTGTTTCCCCTCAAGATGGAAAGACTGGAGAATGAGCAGATTGGAACACTGTGATCAAGTCTTGTGTCTATGCTCACATCTCTTCCTTACATTTAATGCTGAAGTGAACAGTCTAAGTGGCTTTATACGCCCAACATGATCACTAAATGTTTCAGGTTACCTCACGAAAAAAACTTGCTCTTGAAGAATTGGTGCTAATTTTGAGATTGGAGAGAGAAGTAACTGAGAAAAACAAAGCAAACAGAATGAGACAGGCATACAAGAAGAGCTTTATAAAATTTTCACTAGGATTTCCTTCTTTCCACCTGTGTAGAAGAAAAGCCATCTCTCTCCTAGTACCACTTTGCAGTTCAACATTGTTATGAGACATCATGCCATCTTCAATTTAAAACAACTCTACAAATAAGATACCTATTATTAACTGCCCTACTCAGGACAGTGGCTTCCATGAATGAGTCAATACTGTCTTCCTCTTTTCATACTGCCTTCAGCCTTATTAAAAATTATTGTCTTTTTCATTTCAACTTCATGCTGTTAAAACAGCAAGTAATATATTAGTCTAATCTTAGGATACATAATCCTGTCTTGCACAGGATGCCACTGTTGTTGTGTCTTGGTATATATTACACATACATATACAGGAAAGGTCTCAATGAGTATTCAACAACATATTAAATAAGCTGGTGGTGTTCCCACATATTTTCCACTACCGGTTTTTCTGAAGTAGGGGGAAAAGCTTTTAGAAGATGGAGAAAACTTTTCTCCTTGTTAAGGACATTTTAAAAGGCACTGAATAAAAACACAGGAAACATATCTTTGTTTAGTAATTCACAGTGGTTAATAAATAACTGGGATCATTTTTTCTTTATTATTATTCTCACATTCTTGTCTTCCTCATGTAGACCAAGATCAGCAAGGAAGCCTTTTGCGGGGAATTTCTCCTATATACAAACTTTGCACATGATTAAATACCACAGCATTATAGTCTAAATTAGGTAGATTGAGCTAAGTTGGCCTGGAAGAATGAAAACATGAGACTTCCTGCAAGTGGGCCGGAAACTGATTTGAAAAACAGTCCGCTAGCAGACCTGTAGTATCCATTGAACTGACTACCTCCTGTGAAAATCCTTTCAAGGTAGCTTGGAAGGGAAGATTTTTAAGGCTGATTTTATTTCCCAGCGGGTGTGAGTGTGGGTGTGGGTGTACAACTAACGGAGATACATATTGGACGAGCGAGATAGGTAACTTTCTGGTAGATCAAGAAACAGAAGGGGATGTATGAGAAAAAAATTGCCCTTCAGACACCAATTGTGCAACTCATGTAATACAGTCTGCTATCAGAAATATTATCTTAGATGAATACACTACATACAGTGATATGTGGGCAAGATCATATTGTCAATATTGTGAAAATGTGTTTCAATCCTACCAAAATATAATACAAAGCATTAGCGGAAACCAAAACTTTCGAGCATATCTTCACCACATGTAAAGATTAAACAAATGTTCCCTTGAGGTCTTTCAGCTTTAGAATACTTAATTACATATGAATATAGAAAAATGTCTCTCTGGAACAGTGCATAATGGTCTTGTGTTTTACAATACAGCACTACACAGGAAGTTTTCCAGCTAATGTGTTAAAAAAATTCTAGTCAATACATTAATGCATAAGCCCATTATCCAAAGCAGGACTCATCCTGATTATAAGTTGAAAAAGAAAGAATGAAATTAAAATTGTTTCCTTTAAATACATACACACACACTTCAGCATATTAAGGTTAGTTAAGAGCATGTCAAACAAATTATTTTTTTCCTTTATACAAATAAATGGTATTACTTCAAAAAAGTCTTTAAGTCATTTTCCATTCTTTATTGTATACTTATATATGCAACTGGTAAAATAGGTAGTGCATTTAAGTCTAGTGACAATTAATGACTGAGCTAGTTAAAGCAAGCTGGTCATAAATGATGCATACTTCGCTTCATGTACTTAAGCTGACAAATCGTTAAGCCTCTTTTTTCACCAATTTACACTTTAGCCTTAAAATACATCTTTATATATGTTAAATATAACAGTAGAGAAGAATTAAAAACAATTATATCAAGGCAAAGTTCACTTCAGTTTCTGCAAAAATTAGGAATCTAGACAAAACACAAGCATTGATAGGTAATTTAGGAATGTATTTCAATTACTACCCAGTTTCTTCAGTTGTATTTATTGTTAAAAGTGAGTTACAGTTTCCAGCACAGACCAAACCTCAGTTCTTAAAGTCTATATGCCTCAAGAAGAATTAGTATTTCTTCTCTTCTTTTCTTTTTTTTAAAAAAAAGAAATTCAGTATCACTCACTATAACTGCTTCTGTAGGAAACCAGAGTGCAAACTTCAACAGCCTTCTGCATGACATACGAGCTCAGTATCTGAGTTTTAGGAGCTGATGCAAGTTTTGCAGCTGCCTTTAGCCTGGGAATATCTTCTGCTTAGCTGACATCCAGTGTCTAGCAGCAGCTATCAAAGGAAGGGCTTGTATGGCAGAATCAGGAAATCGACAGCCAAGTGCTTTTTCCTTCCTTTCCACTATGATACCCACACAACATAATTGGTGGCTTAGTTCCCAGCACAGAGCGACCTCCCACAAGATAGATTTTGTGCTCAAGTACGGTTTTTGTATTAGTTTTGCCATATATCCTGTATTCACCCACTGATATCTGATACATGCATACATACCTATCTGTTTTGCCATGTGTGCCTGTGTTTTGCCATCAAATGAAGCTCCCTGACTTGTGTTAATGAAAATTAGTGTGTTCATCAAATATGACAGCATGTGTATGTAATACAAACCATTTGCTTCCAAAAGAGACATATATGTAAACAAATTAGTACGATGTCCATCTGCCCTCAGACAGAAATTGTAATTAATAAACTGCAGTGGGAAAATAAAGACAAGGCAGAAAATACACAAGAGTTCCATAGAATTGAGACCTCACCTATATTTATTATGAGAAGAATTCTGTAGATTCTAGACTACAAACATTCACTGTGATTCCAGGTTCAACTTTAAAGCACCCTTCAAATGACATTCAGGGATTTTTATGCATCAGCTGAAGTTAGTACCCTTTCAAAGTCACATTATATTTTCTATTTATGCACCTTCAAAGAAAACTTCTTTGCACAGAAAGAAAATTGCACAGAGAGTACCACAAACAATAACAACAAAACCAAAAACTAGCAACCTCATATGCTAATAAGCAGCTATCAGCTCAGCAATTTTAACGGAATTGTTAAGATCAGCTCTAGTCAAAGCAGATTGTCTGTTCTAAAAACATTCACTTCTGTATGTTTTTGTATGTTAGCATGTATGTGTGCATGTGCGTGCATGTGACAGAGAGACAGTATGAGAGAAGGAGAGTATGAATGTGGCACGTGAAGTCTGTGTGAATGCAGGTGTGCCATTTAGACAGGTTTGGAAATGATCAAAAGGGTAAGCATAAGGTTTACATTTCAGATTCAAGATGATCACTGTCACAACCTATGTACCTGTGATGGGCAAAGAGGGATCCAATGGGTTCATCAGGTGAGAACAAGCTATAAACAAGTGTTTAATTGGTTTCCTCCCATTTCTTACATAAACATCTTTTTTAAATGCTCAGATAAACATTCTCCTGAAAAAGATGTTCTTATCACATGCAGCTGTGAAGTCAGCATGCCAGCTGTGAGCCTGCAGTAATTCTGCTATTTACAATGTGAAAATGAACGTTTCTCACCTTGCTGATTTTATCACTGTCATCAGAGCACTCCAAGGTGTGCACTTCTGCATCTTCTGGAGTTGTCTCAGTACAGCTGTCTTGATCACTGCAGAGAAAGTGTCCTGCCAAAATAAGAAACAAGTGTGAAAGAGTGGGCTGAGTAACATCTCAAGAGATGAACACAGCAAATAATATGTCACAAGCAAAAAGAGTCACCTTCACTCTGCCCAGACCCACAACTGCAGCACATTTCAGTGACAGAGAAAATACAATTAATAGAAGCCCTATTTCAGCATTCAAAAATTTTGTTAATCTAACAGATAGTTGGGGTGTGCAGCCACACTGTGTAGGCTTGTCTTGCAATGTCATACATGTTATGTAGCTCTCCACAGGAATTCATCTTGAGACTGCAGATGCCAGGTAAGAGGGTGGGGCTGAGTAATACATTCATTCGGGGCTGGTGGAATGGAAGTAGGTGACACATGTTACATTAATAATTTTCGAATGCCTGAATAGGAGAATGAGAGTCCTAATCTGCAGTAGCACACAAAGCAGTGTAAATTCTAAGAACCAATTTAGATTCGCATAGGCTGCCATAATGTCCTACAGAGTACTCAAAATATTGATAGTGAAGAAAGTAACAAGAAAGAAAGAAAGAAAGAAAGAAAGAAAGAAAGAAAGAAAGAAAGAAAGAAGAGCATAAACAGGTTGCCAATGAGCTACGATAGCTGCCAGTTAGACTCAAAGAGAGGATGATGCCTATCCCTGCTCACAACATGGCATAAGAAAACCTAGTATCATGCACAACTGGATCAGGTCGGCAAGGTCCAGTAAATTTGCTGCAAAACCACAAAAACATTTCCATGAGGCCAGTGGAGAAGACTTACAGGATGCATGCAGAACCTCAATCAACCTTGCAACCAAAGTATATGAATTCTCCATGCTGTCAAGTACAGAGATTGTTGAAGTCTGGGTGACAAACCCTGTCCCAGATTGTATTAGAAGAACCAGTGTGCAAGAGAATTCTATGTGTTCCCTCTGAGAAAGATGGAGAAGAGATGTGAACAAGAATTGGCAAGGTCATCAAAGACCTACCAGAACATCATCTGAATTATCTTGTTGAAGCTTCACCAGTACTTTTGGTAGCAAGGAAAGGGAGGGAAGAGATATAGGAAATGATCTGACCAACAGAAATGGACCTCTGAGGAATGCTGGCAGACTCCCACCCCACTTCAATACAGGTAGTGCTTCCTATTCTCTTTCTTGGAAAATACATCCATGTGTGGCAAGCCACACTGATGCCATATCATTCCAAAATCCTTGGGAGACAAAGTCCACTCACGAGTCACCAGTTCTCACATACCTGCAATACCTTATATACTGTGAGAATCCTGAGTATGTTTATGCAGAAATCCCTGTCCCATAACAAACACTGATCCTGTACTTGTAGATCTGTGCAGTGAGCTTCCCAACCCCAAAGGCAGACATTAGCTGTCATCCAAGTCTGCAAGGTTTGAATAGCATTCCCAGGAAGAGGCTGTGGTAATCTGCCCAAAGAAGACTGTAACAGATGCCTTGAGGAACTAATAACCTTCTATACTCTGAGTTTCTGTGAGGGCCAAACTGAGAGAGAGGAATGAAAACTGAAGGTGCCAAGTAAAAAGTTCTATTCCTCAAGTTTTGAGAAAAGAAGCTATTAGTGCCATGCACTTAGTGAAGACTTGGTGAAGGCTGGACAGAATACTGGTACTTTGTACTCTACTTGCAAAGTGCAGAACTTTGTGTTGCACTTGCAAAGTGTAGGAATTTAAAATGATGTGTAATAATCACGGTATGAGAATAATCTTTTAAATCTATGGGGACAAACAAGTTGCTTCGATGTAGGAGGGACAGCATGGCACTCAGTGACTGTGTGAATTTTTTTGGTGAAACGTACTGATTGATCTCTCTGAATCCAAAATACACTATACTCTGCCACCTTGTTTTGAGATGGTGAAAAACCACAAAATATAACTCATAATAGCAAAAAGTTGATATACATTCTATAGCTCCTTGCTCTAGTAAGGAGACAATTTCTTCTTTGAGGACTCTTGAAGGTGGCATGGTGTGAAAGATACTGACAGGTGGCACAGTTTCTCTCACACTGGACAAAGAGGATGTATGGAGGGCTACCACCTTCCACAGGGCTACCACCAAAGCTACGAAGCTGTAGAAGGTTCCAGAGTTCTGCAGAGCTACAAGACCCATTTGTGTCATGCACAGAGACAACAAAGGAGCAGTCTGGTCACAAAATGAATCAATGACAGAGATCTTAGCTAAAAAGGGCAAAAGCTACCAAGAACTATGGAATATTTAAATTTTTCATCATTTATCACTCAGATCATGCACACATGCCAAATAACTGCAATTAGAGCCAAACTTTAACCCTCAAATTAATAAACTATTTAAGATCTAAATATAGTCAGATTAACTGCCTTCTTTAAAGACCTAACAAAACTCAGAGATTTTTTTAAAAAAGGATAGTCATCATGTATCCTCCCTGAACAGCTTCTGCTTATGAACAACAGTACATCCAAAATCATGTGAAAATGCATCCTACCACCATATGCTAACAAATAACTTTTTACAGTTATCTGGCCATTCTTTCCTGTTATAGGAAAAGTGTTCTACAATCTGCTTCCGGCAGTACAGACACCAGTCGTAGACAGAAAGCAATTGTTCATTTGAGCCTTAATGAACTCTCACAGAGAGATTCTGCTGCATATATCTATTAGTTAAAAAATCCTGTCTACCTAATAATATTATATACTCCTGCAACTGCTATCTAATTGTAGAATGTGGTATCTGCTCCATTGACACCCTATTCCTTATATGGTTTATGATTAATCTTTAGCTACCTGTTTATTGCATTTTAGAAGAGATGAAGTGTAATATTTTATGTTCAAAGAGATTTTAAACTGTGAACATAACTGCTTGACCATGACAATGAACTGCATTAAGGGAAATGGGAGATGGGTAAAACACTGTGAATCACTGGGTAATGCAGCAGCAGTAAATTAGGAGGGCAAATTATTATAAATAAGAACTGTTCCTTTCATAGAAATGTTACGCATATTATACCCTGTGTCACTTTATATTGCTTCAATTATTCCATTACTTTGTATGTGGGGCATCCTTTGATGACCATTGACAAACTTCTCCTAGTCCAAAACAGGATGATTAAATTGTTAATGAAGACTGACAAATACAACCATCTTCACTTGTTATGTAAGTTTCTTCAACCAGCACATTTAGAAGGGAGAGCACTAGCTCCCTCACCTCTAGTTCTATCAGTTTCTTTAGGTAGAGAGTAAAAAGTCTAAATTGGACAGCTTCACTACACATGGATGCTCTCCACACAATTTGAATCCCTGCCCCCCAAAATTAGGATTCCTAATTGCATCAAGTTGCCTGCATGTAGGAGGAAGGTTTCCTATTCAAAGTCATTGCTCTCTACACAGACATTGGTTTTGGGGCTAACTTTCCCATTAGCACTGTAGCTGCAGCATCATTTCCCTTGACTGAATGCCCTATCTGTGAAAATGAGTTTATAAGTCACGAAATATAGCAACACATAAAATTGAAATAATCTTCCTCATTGCAGAAAGGCAACATCGCTTAAGACGAAATTTGGAAACTGTTTTGATGTAGGGAAGAAAACAGATGTGCTCACGTATGCATAAACATACACACACTGAGCAGTTTATGACCTGAACTAAATACCTTGTACCTTCCCAAAGTGTCCAATAGAAATTGTACAAGGGATCCATGTCTGTAAAATTAATTACTCAGGCTGGAGTTTGACTGGGTTAATGAGATAATATAATCTTTATAACAATCCATGAGGAACTTTTGAAAGGCCAGTAATTAAAAAAAAACCCAAAAAACATTTAAATGTGACCACACACTATGACAGTAATTTTACTTTACCTAAGTAAAAACTCAGGGCTAAGTTCAGAGTACACATTTCCACTCACTCCAAACATGCACATCAATTTTACTACTCACCTCTAGGACATCATAAGAAATAAAGGGCAGAAGCCGGGCACTTCTCTCTTCTCCCTCCCTCCCTCCCTCCCTCCCTCCCTCCCTCCCTCCCTCTCTTCTCTCTCCATTTATTTAACTTGCAGCTTTGACACTCTGTGACTTAACTGACCTCAAGACAACTTTGTGGCAGTTGCGTGCCTTCAAGTCATTTCCAACTCATGGGGAACCTAAGGCAAACCTATCAAGGGATTTTCTTGGAATGAGTGTGTGATGCACCCAAGGTCACCCAGTGGTTTCCAGGGCTGAGCAGGAAATCAAACTTTGGTCTCCAGGGTTGTAGTTCAATGCTCAAACCACTACATCACAGTGGCTCACACAACTACCAAACACGTATCATCTGCCTTGAGTTCAGATTCCTTTAGAACCTTTTCTCACATGCTTGGGGGGAAAAGTGAACAAGAAACAATGGGGAAAAGAACAGTTGCAGCATGGTTGTGACTGTGCAGCAGTTTGTGTCTCCTTCCAAACAAAAATACAGCAATACAGCAATACAGATGAGTTGCTAGACTGCCTTTGGTGTTCACTGTGAACACCAAATTACTAGATCAAGTTACTAGACTTGTCTTCTCACTGTGATTTTGATATAGTATAGATCTTGGAAGCTTAAAGTGCTTCATCACCTATAGTGGTATCACCTATAGTGGTGATGGTGGGGAGAAATAGAACATGTTTCTGTGAATCTATAGAGTATTTTCTTATTTTGGGATGGTCCCTGTTTTGCTTTCCAAATAACAAGTATCTCAACCACCTGAGAACAACCTTAGTTGGAATTGTGATGGTGTCAGTTTCAGTGAATATCCAAGAGTTCTTTACTATGTTTCCTGACATGCAAGTAACTTTATTTTGGTTTTGCTGTGTCTTCTAGTGGCAGAGCAGACAGAAGATAGAAGAGATGGACTTTTTTTCTTAAATATACAACGTGAATCCCTGTCATTATTCCTTCCTTCATTTAACCCATCCTTAGTATGGACATGTAGTGTAGAAATTAAAGGGCATGAAATTTTGAAATAAATTATTTAAGACTACTTCACATGTTTTCCTCATAAATTATTTAAGACTACTTCACATGTTTTCCTCTGTTGTGCTGTACATCTGCTGAACACAGTAGTGACTGAAGATTTAGCTTGCCTGTATCCTAGAAACACACAGGTATATTTAGGGAGCACTCAGGGTTTTGCTTCCCAGTTCATATGAACATCAACAGGCTCTTGAGCCTCGCTCCACACACACACCATAAATGTTAGGTGGCTGCATAGAGCTATATTCTTCACTGCCTTATAGAGAATATTTTCAGTGGTTTCTTTTGTTGTTGTTGCTGTTTGTTTGTTTTGCTTTTTGTTATTAATGAAATGTAGACAGTGCAGTGGCCAAACCAGTTCATCTCTGATCTAGTTTCAAGTAGGATACTGCTGACACCTTGTGGCCAAATGTATATACATAAACAGAGATGCTTTAACTTAAAAAAATCTCTTGAAGAGATAGTTCTCACATTCACAAGTGTTTGGAACATTCTACATCTAGAAGTATTTTTGGCAAGTTTACAAAGCAGAAGTTTATGGTACATCAGAAATAAGGATTCTGGCAGAAAGACAATACAACTGAAATGTACAATTAAAACCTAGGCAGTATCTTTCATAAGTATAGCTCACAGTATTTTTGAAAGCCGCAAGTCTCCTTGCTTTTCTGCTTGTTCTCAAGACACTGCTTCAAATCTTCATACTTTTAGCAAAATTTAGGCGTCTATCAACATGAATTTCCACCATGGCACTACCCCTTCCATGGTGGTTGGATTGTGGGCTCCTGTGAGGCAAGAGGCTATGTTAATAGTGGCAGTGCTGCTGATTAGGGTCTCTCTCTCAGACAGCCTTTAGCTGAAGAGCACACTAAATATGCCAAACAGCTATTTGACAACAACAGTAGTGAGAGGTGACACTGGCAGAGAACCTCTCAGAGACAGTGGCAGTGGCCATCATAGCTAATGCTTGTTAGTACTACACAGAAGGAGGCACTGGCAAACAACATTTGAATGTCTTTCACCATAAAAAACCTATGGTGAGACAATCCAAAATGAAACAAGAAATGATGTCCACAGATGAGAAACCCAAGCTAGAAGGTGCTTGAATAGTTACTGGGGAAGAGTGGATGACAAATACAGGTAGTAGCTGTGGCTAATTACACGACTGTACTCAAGTCAAAAGGGCATTCAGCTATTGACATGCTTAGAGGTGAAAGGAAAGTCTGAAGCTGTGTAACGTATGTTATATAAGAACATGGAATGTGAGGAATAGGAATCTCAAGAACCTAGACATTGCACTACTTGGAATGAGCAAGCTAAAGTGGAAAGGAATGGGACATTTTCAGTCAGATAATTACACAGGTTTTTACTCAGGAAATGAAAATCTAAGAAGAAATGAGGTGGCATTAATAGTGAGAAGAGATGCAGCAAAAGCAGTCAAGGGATGTAATACAAAGTCTGAGCAAATAGTAACAATAAGACTTCAGGGAAAATCTATCAACATAACCATAACCCAAATTTATGCTCCAACTACAGAGGCAGAAGAGGAAGAAATTGAGAGATTCTGTGCTGGTGTCCAGGAGGAAACTGATCACACACCAAAACAGAACATGTTTGTAATCACAGGGGATTGGGATATAAAAGTAGGAAACAGAGCAGAACCAAAAACTGGAGAATTTGGCCTAGGATCCAGAAACGAAGCAGGAGAGTAACTTATCAAATTTTATGAGGCCAACCATTTGTTCACTGTAAACACAGTATTCAGGCAACCAAAAAGACAACTGTATACATGGATATTACTTGATGGCCAATATAGAAATACTACACAGTTGGAAGCAGAAGATTGTGAAGTTCCATTCTCTCCACTATAACAATACCTAAATCTATTATCCTAAATCTATCATCATACCAAAATATCCTGAAGAATATCCCCGCAGAATTTAAAGAATAGATTTGCACTCTTAAGCTGAATTGACCAGGAGTCAAAAGAACTTTGAAATAATACCAGCAACACCATAAAGGAAGAATGCAAAAAGATGTTAACTGTATTCAAAAAGAAACAAAAGCTTCACTGGATGACAGATAAAACTCTCCAAACAGTTACAGAGAGATGAGATACAAATGTCAAGGGTGGCAGAAATAGAGTCAGGATCCTGCAGGCAACTATTCAGAGATTTGTATATATGGACAAAAAGAACTACTATAACAATCAATGCAAAGAAACAGAAGACGACAACAAAAAAGGGGAGAACAAAAGACCTTTCCCACAAGGTTCAAAAAATCAAATTTAATCCAAGAGTGAGGATGCTATATGACCAACCAGGGAACATATTATATGATCAAGAAAAAATGAAAAGGCAATAGAAACAATGCAGTGAAAAAATCTATAAAAGGAAGAAAGGATAATCTTACAGAGTGAAGTGTAAAAGACTCAAAAGTACTACGAAGAAATAAATCACAAAGGGCATATGGATAGAGCTGTTTCAAGCAACAGAGACAGAATCCACTCAAATCAAACAAAAATTTGCCAACAATTATGGAAAACAAAACAGTGGCTCATAGATTCAAAACACTCAATATGCAGTCCAATCATCAAGAAAGGGGACACCAAGGATTACAGTAACTATTGAATTAATTTCCCAAAAAAGCAAAGTGATGCTCAAAATTTTACAACAAAGACTTTCACTATATATGGAGCAAAAAATATCAAATGTTCAAGTGAGTTCAGGAAAGGAAGAGACGCTAGGGACCATATTGCAAACATATTTTGACAATGGAGTACACCAAAGATTTTCAGAAGAAAATCAAGCCTGTGCTTTATAGATTGTAGCAAAAACTTTGACAGTGCAGATCATGAAAGCTATGCATCACTCTTAAAGAAATGGGTGTGCCACAACATATTGATTGTCCTGATCTGTAACCTGTACTAAGGACATCAGGCTACCATCAGGACAGAATATGGAGATACAGAATAGTTTCCAATTGGCAAAGAGGTCAGGCAAGGCTGCATTTTATCACCCTATCTGTTTAGTTTGCATTCTGAACATATCCTAAGTAAAGCAGGATTAGACTCAGAGGAAGGGGGCATGAAAATTGGAGGAACAAACATCAACAATTTAAGATATGTAAATGACACCATACTACTTGCAGAAGAGAGCAAAGGGCTAGAACAATTATTGAAGAAAAGGAAGAAAGTGCAAAGGTAGGTTACAGCTGAACACTAAGAAAACAAAAATAATGACCACAAATGAGTTACATAACTTTAAAATGGATAATGAATACACTGAAATAGTTGAAAGTTTTTTTGTACCTTGGCTCAATCATAAATCACAATGGAGAATGTAGTCAAGAAATCTGAAGAAGCCTAGGACTTGGAAGGGAAGCTATGAAGGAATGAAGCAAGATCCTCAAGTGTAAGGATATATAACTGAATACCAAAGCCAGTTTTTCCAGTACCTATGAATAATTGCAAAAGCCTGACGGTGAAGACAGCTGACAGGAGAAAAATCCAGTAATTTGAAATGTAGGGCTGGAGAAGAATTCTATGAGCAACATGGATTGCCAAAAAGATAAATATACGGATCCTAAGGCAAATCAAACTTAAACTCTCCCTAGAAGGCAAAACAATTAAATTGAAGCTATCATACCCTAGCCATAAAACAAGACTAATTAGAAAAAGACAGTAATGTTTGGCAAAATGGGAAGACTACACGTGGATTGATTCAATTGAGGAAGTCACAGCCCTTGGCGAAAGTTAATAACAGGGTGTCTTGCAGATCTTTCATTCACAGAGTAGCCATAAGTTGAGCTGACTCGCTGACAACTAACCACCACCACCACTATTAATTATACTTATGGCTAGTTGATGCTACTGGTTTTACACCCAGAGTATTCTTTCATTGCTATGTACAGGTCAGTGAACTACCTATAAACATCCCTTGTCATCCTTTTCATACAAATCTGGAAACCTCAATGCACACACAGAATGTTTCTCTTCACAGAGGATAACGGAGTTCCTGTGCGTTTAGGTCTTAAGATGGGAATGCCATGTATTCTATGTAGCACACGATATCAACAGGAAACAGCAGTTCACTGTGGTATGTTATCACAAGAGAACAATTTCTGCTTCAATCCAGCACTAAAATCAACCCCATTGGAATTGTTAGCATAAGATATAACATGATAAATCAACAGAAGTCTTTCCCTCTGAACATCTGCCTGCCTGGTTTCCATTTTAGGCAGTAAGTCATAATGATCTGTGGTGACAGTGTTACATGGCCAAGCAATCTTTCTTGAGAATTCGTCTCAAAAACTGTATCTCGAAAACTAATTTTTAAGGGGCATGCACAGCATGCACACCTGCTCTAAGACAGGTCCAAACATAAGCTCATGAGGCCAGTAAATATGGGTACCTTGGCTGTTGCAAACAGATCTCAATGGACTGTCCATCAAGTCAAGAGAACCATCTATGCGGCGTGGTGGTAGCTGTATTACTTGCCCTGCCTCTCTCTCAGGATATGTCCGTACTGTAAGGCACAGAGAAGGCTGAACAAGAACGTCTCTTAGCATGGCAGAGTTCAGGTCTTCAGCAGCTTTTTTATTGATTTCGACAATTTCATCACCAGCTTTCAGGCCTGCAGAGAGAAAGTAAGAGATCATGGTTCATGAAGAGAATTGTCATTGTGTTTATATTTCTATCCTGTTTTAGGATTTCAAATCTTCCAAACAGAAAATTACCTGTATTTATAGGTTTAAAAAAAAAGTTTGACTGTTGATTGTTAAGGAAGCACTTCTAGGTTACAAATCATAAATGTGCCCCATACCTATTCAATTCACCACCAGCAGCAAAGCCCCAGCAAAGCTACATAATGTCTAAAGTGGAATGCCAGTAAGAAGTTGGAAAAGTTCATTTGGGAGTACCCAAAATCCAGTGGCCATGCTGGTTGGGATTCTGGTCACCGTAATTTTCCAAGCTCTGATTATAAGCCAGGGTCTTCAGTTTTGGCAAATGCCATTTTTGCTGTTCACTTCCAGATCTGGAGGTTTTGCATTTGTTCTCACCTACCGCATATCCGTGGGGTCTCCAGTCCACAAGGATATTTGGAGATTGCTAGAAGATTTAAATGGGTTCACTGATGCCTTGGGGAAGAGGGAGTAGGAAAACCACTCCAAAGTAGCATTCTATGCATTGTGCCTTTTATGTGCTCCATAAACCTGATCTTATTTGTCTATTCCAACCATTTTTGAGTTGTTGCTGCTGGGTACCTTTGAGTTGTTTCCGACTTATAGCAACCCTAAGAGAAAGCTATCATAGAGGTTTCTTGCCATAATTTGTCATTTCCTTCCTCTGAGGCTGAGAGAATATCATTTGCCCAAGGTCACCCAGTGCATTTCCATGGCTGAGTGGGAATCTGAGTTCTGGTCCCTTGGACTCCTAATCTAAGAAAAACCCTATCACAAAACCCTGTCACAATCTAGGGTTGCTATAAGTCAGAAGAGACTTGAAGGCACAACAACAATAAAAAGTAGAGAATCCCCACTCACCCTCACCCTCTTTTGAGTGTTTGTTAAATATTTCTTCAGGAGATAAAACAAAGATATCAACTTTCAGAGTCCAGAAAGTGAGTATATATTTCTCTTTCAGTGTTAATGCTGTTGTGTGTATTGTGTGTGTGCCTTCAAGTTGCCTGTCAACTTATGCCAGCCTCATGAATTTCACAGTGCTATGTTACTAGTTTATAATTAGCTCAGAGCCTTTTAAATTTTACAGATGAACTGAAAAATAAAGTAACTTGGAATAGCTACACTCCACTGGTTTTTGTGACCATGCCCATATTGCTTTTGGCACAGTACAAGAAACATTATAGCACAATCTTAGATAGCAAAAAAGAGGACATAACTAATTTTGTTGCACTTTGAAATGTTTTAAAGGGGAAGGCAACTCCCAATAGATAATATCTAACCTTTTTTGAAAGCTAGACCTGTCTCTTTCACACTGTTTACATAGAGGTGACGAATTCCATCTTCTTCCACAGAGGACAGGGAGAATCCTGTGAAAATATTTAAAAAAAAACTGAGCATAAAAATTAAACCTCACAAATAGGTTACATAATTTTGCAAAATCTAGGGAATTAATAGTTCTCAGATGTGCTGCACATACTGTTGCAGACTGTATGTATGTTATTCATGCAGGTACCTCCTCAAAGAAGAATCTGTCTTTGCAAAACATCATGCTTCATTGTTTGTTTGTTTGTTTTGGGGAGGGAGGGTGATCAAACTGTCCTTCAGATTCATCATGAGCCACCGGAGCCTTGCCATACCCAGAAAAATTACTACTAATAATACTTACTGTTCAACCAATTAAAATCCAGCTTTAAAATCTGACAGTCATCCATCAATGCAGCAGTAGCTATATATTTGACTGGCCAAGGATCTACTTTAGGGGTTTGATTTTAAAAATAAATTGCTAGGATCAAATAGAAAACAGTTTGCAAAACATTTAAAAACAATCAGAAGGTATGCATGTAAGTATATAGAAATTGTGCATACAATTGTTTTGTCTTTGTTCCTTAAGGCTAGCCTATGTTGCTTAAGATATTGGTGTTATGTCACCACACTGTTAATGTGTATTATTGCAATTACTGATTCATACAAACCACATGGGAAGAACGATCCTTGCGTAGGCCAAGGAGGAGCATGGGTAGAGCTCCATCACCCCATGTTGGGTTGCAGAAGCCAAGGCAAAATGTGTATGGAGGGTGGGATGGAGTTGTTTCACTTGACTTTTTAAATCTATTTCCCACGGAAAGCAATGGTGAATTAGCTATGCCTTCTCCAGGCTGGAGTGTCAGGCTCTTTTTGGAGGAATATCTCAGACCATCTTCAGGTCTCTACATGCTTACTCACACCCCACGACAACCCCATTTCACTGCCTTACGTCAACTGGAGCAGAAAGGTTTATGGTGGTGATTCTTCTCTTCACTGGTAGAACACCTGCACCATACTTTAATTCCTCCTGCCCAGCACACTAAGTTGCCATTTAATCTTTTTTTAAAAAAAATCTTTTTGTCTCTTATTTACAGGATTGCAAAATATATCTTACTTGCCTGATTTTTTAAGGGATTTTAAATGTTGCTGTTATGATGAAATTAATTTGTTACGCAAAAGTTACAAAGAATCAACTGTCTGAAAATAGATTTATTGAGAAATAGCATGTTTTGCAATATTCTGAAATTTTACATTTCATGATTGTCCCCCAGACTCATTAGCTCATTTGAATCTAGAATGTATGTATTAGGATTATCTTCTCTGTATCATTATTATTTCACATATTACCAATATTACTATAATAAAGAAAATTTAAAGTATTCTTCTTTGCTGAAGGGTTTTCTGCTTTTAAAAAACACCATTTGCTAAATCACAACTTGCTGCATATTTTATGGTTAAGTTATAAATGCTCAAAAGAAATATTCTGAGAAAAAGCAGAACAGAAAAAACTAGAAATGTGCTTCATACTTGACATCTGCATTTGCCTTTGTCTTTGTCCTCTAGGTGGATTCAGTTTATATCTCTCACTCCTAGGTATTCAGGATGTAAATACATGTTAACTATCATGCATTATTTATTACTAAGATTCCTCTAAAACGGGGCATTTGCTACTCTGAATTTCGATAGCTTCCTAGGGATATGTAGGCAGCAGCTTGCCTTTTTGTTTACTAAGCAAAATATTTACAACCCTCTCGGGGAAAATACATTTAACACACAATTGGCCATCAGCTATATAAGGAAGCAGATGTGGCAGGAACTGATTCTCAGTCAAACTGCCTTCAAAGTAATATCTGTGGATAGCAAGAGACTTTCATTCAACACTGTGAAAAAGGGAGGATGGGGAAAGAAGAGCATTGTGTGCCACAAAGTAGAGAAATGTCACTGGTGTTCTTTTGTCTCAAAATACAAAGAAAGTCAATCTGTGAATCTCTGATACAGTCTTCACTATGGACAGGGCTGCTAAATTGAAACATGACAGGAAAAAGGAGCAGTTGAATTATTACAGTTTTGGAGGAAAGTATTTGGGTCACAAAGGAAATGGGCACAGCAGTGTGTATGTGCATGATATTTTTTTTAATTTTTAAATTTTTTTAAAAATATTTTTTTTTCTGTTTGCATACATGTACTCATGCACACACACATGAACTACAGAAATTGCTGTTTGAAAGAGCCCAGAAGAAATAAGAGTTAAATCAGTGGCTGAAATGAAATTTTCCTCTGGTTCTCAAGTTAGCCTCCAGAGAAAATGACAAAATTATAAATGCAAAATAATAGGAGCTATTCAATGTGAAATACTTCAGGGATGTAGGGAGAAATTAACCAGATGAACATATACTTTCCAGCAGAGAGCCTCACCTATAAGCTACACATCCTTTATTTAGGCAACAGTCAGACTGACATTCATTTTGCCTTCTGTTTCCCTCTTTGACAAAAAAAACTTGATTTGGAAAAGAAGCTTTTTGCCTCCTGTTCTTAGAGGTCCTTCTCTGAAACTGCTGCCTAGGCTTTCCCTAGCAATTTTTAAGGTAAAATCACTGAAGCCAGACACTCTAGATTTTCCTGAAATCACTCTCTTTCCCAAACTCCCCAAAGTCTGGGATTTAGCCGAAGAATCTTTCTAGTTCATTCTTTCATGTTCTAGTTCATTCTTTTTCTACTAAAGTCATTGTTCTGCTCCAGAGCACCTGTTTAAGTTTGTTGTCCTCTTTCTCTGCTCTTCTTCAATTCAGGAGAGTCTAGCAAGTCTTAGAAAAAGTAATCCCGAGAAAAATCTACTTTCCATGCAGTTTGGTAGCTCCCTCCATTCACCCCCATCCTTTTCTCTGGTGTTGCCTTACAGAAAAGTCTTGATAATTCCACCTGTTTGGCAGCTGAACAATACAGAAGCTTCCTCCCAGAGAGGGAGTTCTACCTACAGCTGTCGACCATCCTGCATTTAAGCAATAGTCAAAAGGATATGGAGATCACTTCAAGTGGGTGACTCTCAAATCAAACAATCTGTAATGTTTCCCTCAAGTGGATGCTTTTTATAGACCAAGGGTTGTTTTTTTTTAAGTCTTCTCCTACCACTAGAATGGCTGGGGGTGGCAGAATGTGGTAGATGGCACAGAAGGGACTGCAGAGGTTGAAAGCAAATAAGAAAATTGCTTTCTCATCTCCTCCTCCACCAGAAAGTGTCAACTGGATCGTAGTCTCCTCTCTAAATAGAAGCATTGTCAAAATTTAGCTAATAAATATTCATTATACAAGTCTTGTACTTTCAAACAGCTTCCTATATTGCTGGTTTGTTCAATATTCTGCCTACAGCTGTCGCATAAAGAGTCTGGATTTAACACTAAATATTAAATCACAGTAGTCTGAATAAACATTAAGGATACCTATCATTTGTCCACAACAGCAAACTATAAACTCAGTGTAGCAACATGGAGATTCATTTGGGGCAATTTTTATTATTCTTGGCATTTTTAGACACTAGAAAAATTGAAATATCATCTGAGTAAGTTCTTTTCCTAAACAGGTGGGAGCTGTTTTACAAATTCTTGGCCCAAAACTTCAGTATCAAAATTACAGTCTGATGGGATGTTGGGCTCCTGCTGAAAGACAAGTCTCACAAAAGATCACTTTTCAGGGCTTAACAACAGGCTTAGCCTTCTGTTGGGGAAGGCACTGTGCATTGCTCAGTGGGAAACATTTTTCTCTCCCTCTGCAAGGGCTAGCTTATTTTTTTGGCAGGATTCTTCTCTCAAAAAGGAAAAGGCTATGCTGAAAATCAGATCATATTAAAATTTATCCCACCATATCAGGCAAATACTTTTTTTTTTTTTTTTGGCTGAACTACAAGGTTTGCCATGCTTTATAAGTGTGCTTAATATTTGGTGACATCATTCTGACAACAGAAGAACAGCAAGTCCTGAAATTGGTCATTTGGGAATGCTGCTCCTTAGAACTAAACATGGATCCTTGTTCAATGCATTCCATAATAGTTTATTGAAGACCTGTAGATCGTACTTGCAAGCAGAAATTATTTGTTATAGCAAGATAAATGTTAACATATTCCAAACTCACCATAGTTATCCGATGATGCATCTGATTTTTCTATCTTAATTTTCCGTGTAATTTTCTCACAGATTTCAATTTCTTTATATAACTGAAAAGGCAAAATAGTTTTAAGAAACGCCTGTTACAAGGACATATACTGTTGCTTGCCATTTTTTACACAGTGTTCCGAATTTTGTGAGAAGCCAGAGATAACATACAAAGAATGACTGCAGCAGTGTGAACGCTGAAGTCTGAAGTCAGCTGGCAGCTAAAACTACCAAATCAAGATGTTGTGATTGCTTTTCTGCCCATTCTCTCCTTGTCAGCTTGGGGAAATTAATAATGTGCCTTCACAGAAAAGTCAAGGAACCATTTCAGAAACCAACTAGGGCTCACCCAATTTCCTCAGCTGGAACAAGAGGAGGTAAAGAAGAAGACAAGGGAGTGAAAAGGGAACGGGTAAGTAAGCTAGATAGTTTGAACTGAGGTCTGCTTATTGATATCTTTGTCAGTTGATTCAATTGTAAATACTAGTTCTCAGCATGGCTGAATAGTGTATCATGAACCTCCTTTTTTTATATTGTATTTGTCTTCTTCCTTGAAGAAAGAGCAAAGAAGCATCTTCAATTTTTTTAAAGAAAATTGGCTTACTAACACTCCCCCCCCCCAATTTAAATATACAGTATCATTATCTTTCTTTCTCGTCACCCTAAGTCCAATAAAAGCAAAACAAATAATAAAATATGAGAACAATAAATGCAAAACAGTAGGAGAATGAACCTGCCACAACTCTCAACTAAAATTTTAGGTCAGTCTATGTGCATATGTATCTCAAAAATGAAAGAGGAGGGAGGATATTTTAATAGTCAGATCTGTATGTGTGTATGTACACACACACACACACACACACACACACAGAATATGTATTCAAAAATCCCATCATAAAGTGCTTCCACCACAGTTCACTCATGAAAAACTGACTGAACACAGAGGGAATGGAGTTTAGCAAGTGAGTCCAATGTCAGACGCGGAGGGAACACAACCAGGTTATATATACTGTAAGAGGCGGTATAGCTGAGTGAAGCTTTAGGTGGGAGGTACCTCTGAAAATATTAAGGTGGATTTCACTTCATCAAGTGCTACTATGTTATTTATATTCCCCACTTTCAGTAAAGGCTAAGCTTACTGAGGCAAATGGAAAGCTCATACAGAACTGGTATTTTCATCTTCACTTCTTTCTTGTTCAGGATTTTATTTTCTCACATCAACAGTTGATTTTATGGTATTTATTTGTCACATCTGTAACAGCCTTTCCAGCAATGAGCTGAAAGAGGCATCAAAGAGGCAACAATCCTGTGAAGTCGTTCAAGCTGAATCCCGGTTCTTCATAATGCCAGTCCAGGGCTTTAATCACTGCACTACAGTGGCTCTCCAGTCTTAACAACTAGAGTCAGTCATATACAGAATGTCGTGTAAGTTTCTTTCTCCATACACATGCCTAGCATGTGAATAAAGATACACATGAAACGGTTCCCATATGAGACACAATACATGTATTCATTCTAAGTGTGGAGCTCCGTAGTTGTTGCTGTGTCTTCAAGACAATTCAGGCTTACAGCAACCGAAAAGAGTTTTCTTTGAAAGATTTATTCAAAAGAGATTTGTCATTGCCTTCTTTTAAGGATGAAAAAGAGTGACTTGCCCATAGCTGTGTCAGCTTTGAACCCCTGGCCTTCTACAGTGGTAGTTCAAAACTGAAACTACTAGATCACACTGGGTGTTGGTGTGCTCCATGTATGAGATAATCATTTGAGAATATTTCTTTGGACAGGAACATTGAAAGTATTTCCAAACATCAATGGCCACGTGCATAAATTGGAAGAAATGACTACAAATAACTAGTTGTTGTTGTGTTTCCAATTTATGGTGACCAAAAGACAAATCTATCATGGGGTTTTCTGGGGGCTGAGAGTGTGTGAATTGCCCAAGATCACCAGTGGGTTTCCATAGCCAAACCACTACACTATACTGGTTCCCCTAGCTCCTTGTAATCAACACCTTTTTTGGGAGGGGGGGCATAACTAAGATACTATGGCCATAACTTAATTAGGGATAACACTATTTCTGAGGGGTGTAACTGTAACTTTAAAAGTTATCTTTATAGTTATGTATTTAAATTTATTTAAAATATTTATATATAATCTCCTAGCTCACAAGGAATCCCAAAGTTATGGGGCTATGTCATCAGTAAGAGGTGCAGGAGGAATACAATATGGTTCACATGTTGGTTCAGTATACTCTGATACTGCTGTTGTGTAACTAAAATAGCTAATTTTGAGAAACAAGAAACTGAATAGTTACTGTAACAGTATCTGTAACCAATCAATTTTAAAATCAACTTTCTAAACTCTTTGTGCTACAAAAGCACTAAACTTCTTTTTCCATTATTCAGATTTAACTTTAGGAATAACATTCCTTTTTAATCCAGAAGTTTCAGTTATCTCCCCCAGGGGTCAGTATTTACCATCTATCCCTATTTGCATTGCTTCACCAAATGTTTCAAAAAGATGTGAAGGGTGTTTTTTTTAATGCAAAATCATGTCACCATCTCCTTAAGCATATACTCAGACTGTTTGATTCCAAAGCTCCATATTTTCTGGCCTTTATTAAGAAATCCAATTTCCTTCCTCATCTCTCTGTGCTTTTCTCCTTCTATCGGTATCTACCCAAGCTTCTACAGCAGGATGATCTTACTGCCTATGTTTTCTATTCATCTAGCTGCTTCCTTACCTCCTTTAGTAACAGGAAACTGTAAGCTATGGGCAACAGCATCCTGCTGAATGATGAATTAACTACAGCACATGTGGTTGTAGTGGCTAGTGTATTGCACTAAGGGCAAGGAGGCCCAGGTTCAAATTGCCATACAGCACCAAAGTTCTTGCAGACTGACCTTGGGTTAATCATAAAACCTTAGTATATTCTATACAACCAGGTTGTTGGAAGAACAACGTGGGGAGGGAAAACCTAAGGATGTCACCATGAGCTTCTAGGATGAAGGGACGAATAAAATGCAATAGTATAACACTTTATTCCACCGTATATTAGAAATGATGTTGCTACTGACTAAAAGTCCTTCATATATTTATGAATATCAAAAGATTGCAATATATAATGGCATTTAAAGAAAACAATATAGGCACACTGAAGTATTGCTGAAGAGTGAGATTACCAATTCATATATATCCTCTTCTAGCTTTGGTATGTAGGATTGCATTTGGTTTCCTGACAAGAACTTCAGACGCAGATAGTGTGCTGAATAATCCAGCTGATGTGCCTGAAAGAAAAAAAAGTTTGTAGGGAAAGGTTACTGCGAGTGATAAATAAGAAAACTAGTAACCATTTTCTTTTACAGAAAGATGTCTCTGAAAATTGAAGAGGAGATTTTCTCTTCTTAAAAGGAAGCTTCAAAACATATTGTCTAAACAACCTCTGAAAAATAATTTATTCCTCACTCAGAAAAGAAATGTCCACATAACTCCTTCTTGATATTACAAAAACACATTATTATTCCAAGTGGAAGCACTGCTTGAGCTCAGCTCTTGTCACCTACCAGCTAGATAAAAACACAGCTATTGCAGTGAAAAGGCGAACTATATCATAGGGAAAGGGAAAGAAGATGGCATCTCCCTCATATCTAACAATATAACTTTCCAAAAATTATCCAGAGTAGAAAACAACTTTATTTTTGGCTTTGATACAGCCTGCTAAAAGGTATCAAATACCAGATTTGCCTCTTAAATTTCATGTGTTACTTGGTAGCATCCCAAAGCAAATTACAGATTTTGTGCATTCCAAATAATCTCTTAGCCTAGATCGTGTGCATCACTAAAACAGTTAATTATATTTAGCCCAAGGTTATGGCATTTGCACTCCCACCCTCTGTTCCAATTACCTGTTGCATATTAAAATCAGTCTAGAAGTGGAACTTGTGTGATTGCCATAAAAGTGCCATTTTAGGATTACTTCAGAAAGCTCAAAACAGACAAATAATCCTCAAAGCAGGTCAAGCAAGTGCAGCCTTTTCTCACAGCTAGGGAAGGTAGTAAACCAAAAATGGTATGGAATATAGGCCTACATTTTTCTGGAAGATAATGAAAGCCAGCCAACTTGCCCACCCACATTTATACTTTGTCTCCTGACTCCCTTTGTCCTCAGAAGACATTTTCTTCCAACTGAAAAAAAGACACTGTGTCACTACTCCATCTTCTAAATTGCTGCCAGTCATGGTCCACTAAAGTTAATAAAGGCATACACAACTCCAGCTCCTTTGCACACCAGGGCCTAAATCCAATTGCCAATTCCAATTAGAACAGACCCACTGCTCTATCAAAGGAACTTGCATAAGACTTGACTCACCAACTTCCCATCGATTTAATGGGTATACTTTACTTGGGACTAACAATTTGATTTAGGCCCAAATTTTTTAAAAAAGCACCAGCAGTTCTAAGGTTGCCAGAGTGAAAGCTGGGGAGGGCTTCTATTTCTTTAATGGCTATGTAGCAGATAGGATTTCAGCAGATGTTGTTGCTGCCTGGTTGCATGACAAGCAACATCTGCTGAAATTCATTAAAGATATAGGAACCCTTTCCACTTCAGTGAAAAATCTAGTGCTGGAAAAGAGATGATCAAGGTACCTCTTTTTGGTTTAAAGCAATGCGTCTTGGGCTATCTAATGTGAGTGCTGGCAATTATTTTCTCCCAATGTATCAGGGAGCTGCAGCATATTTGCACCCACAGGCTACAATTCTCTCCCGGAAACTCTCCAGGGAGCAGCACATAATGGCTTGGGGATCAGCACTAATCCAGGGACCACCACTCTGAACAGCACTCGTTTAAAGGTTGTGAAAGAAATATCTAAGATCATACTGTGATGTCGTTCTCAAGGCTGGAGGCAGCCTAACAGCAGGAGGAGGAGAGGAGGAGGAGGAGAACTGCGTCTCTCTCAGGATGAAAAAGATCTGAGAGGACCCCTGCCTGCCACTGATCCTCTTGCCTTTGGGGGAAGATGACAACAGCATCCTGAGGGAAAGGTGGGCAAATGCTTGCTGCCATTCGTTAGAGGGCAACCGTTGCCTGAGGGCAATCGTTACTTGCCTCAGGTCTGTGGCAACTTTGACAGTTGCCAACAGTACGCTCATGACACGGAGCTAAAATCAGTCCCAGTGTGAGCTATTATATCTAAGCCTGATCTGAAGGCAATTCCTCTTAACATAAACGCATATTAGAAATACTTTTATTTGTAGTCAAATAGCTGTGGCTTGTATCCAGCTGTGACTGCCTGCCAGTGGGACAGACACTGCTGATGGAATGGATTCCATCTTCCCTCTACAGCCCCCCCCCATGACTCCCAAACATGTGGGGCAGGGGAGGAAAAGAAAGGGAATTCCCAGTTCTCACAGCGGCCCCTGGAAGAGGTCAGTAGCTAGCTGGCTCTTCCTAAGGCCCGAAAGACCGAGACTGGTAAATAACGTTGGCTCTCACCCTCTGTGGTGGCATTACTGTTTTAACGTGTAAATATCCCCCTCCCAAAATAAGCCCAGCAGGATTCAGACCTCTTGCAGGGATAACAGAATTTGAAACCAGGTTAGCGACAGCATGTATCAGAGAACAAAAGACCTGGGGAAAGCATATCACTTGACAAACATTTAAAATGAAACCTGACAAGCCAGCACAAGCACGGGAAATAAAAATCACGTGAATGGAACAGACGACCCACTAGCCTCTTTCCAACAGCCTCTTTCTGTCAGTGTGCGATCAGTGGAAACCTCCTGTACATTCCACAGCTCGTTCGGCTTCAGAGCTGTCGGGGGCCGGGAAAGAAGTGACTGAAAGGCTTGTCACGGAAATTTAAACCAACATGTTAAGAGAACCCAGGGGGACTAGTGTCCAGGCAGCAGCGAGCTAACCACAAATACTGATGGCTGTATGCTGACAAACAGCAGCTCTCCAACCCTCCTTCCTCATCCTGAAGGGAAAGCCCTAATTCTCACAGTCTGAGAGAGGCCTCTGGAAGAGGTCATTTACTTCCAAGCTCTTCCCTTAGGCCCCCAAAAATAGGGCTAGTAAAAACAAACAGACAATGATAATCCTGGAATGCTCTCCTCCCTTTGTTTTTCAGGCAGCAAGCTCATGATCAAAGACTGCATTAAGAGAAGCACAGGGGACTGCCTGTAGCAGTCTCAGGACACTGATCTATCTGGTAGCTTCACCTGGGTGGGCAATGTATGGCTTCTGCAGCCCCCATCATCAACCACTGCTGAATTTCCTACTGCACCTCTGAGCTTTGGCTGTGTGATGATGGTAGAACCCTCATCAATTTCCCATTGCAAAAAAGTACAGAAGGAGAATGCATCAAGTTTTCTAGCTGAAGAGAACTCTTGGAAGCCTCCCAGAAAAGTGATTCAATTTGAAAGCAAGGTAAAACTTCCTGAGTGCCTTGTTTTAAAGGGAAATTTAAAGGGGAGGGCACTAACCTAGCACCATAATTTGATGGTGTGGTGACAAATTTGATGCTTCAGAAAAAGAAGCAGACCTTAGCGGTTTGCAAAGGTCAGTGAGTCCTCTCCATTCCTGATGTTCCCCACCCCAATCTAAACTGACTGGCAGCACTTCTCCTGCTTTCAGTAATGGTTTGTTCTGGGCTCCACCTGGAAAGGAATATATGTACTTTTGTATGCAAAGCATGTGTTCCTGTTAGCAAACTACAGATCACTCTGCTGTGTTCAAAATACAAAACACTACAGAATAACAAATACCATTGGAACATGCTAAGCACTTTTACAGCTAGCAGGATAGGAGTCCTGGGGGTCCAGTAAATCTAGATTTTTGAAACCCTTTGATTCCCATCATCAAGGTGAGATTTACAACAAAGGGAGTCATAACAACAGCAACTAGAGCAGGAAGAAGTTTACATGAAATGTAGAGCTTGAAATGTTTACTATACCAGAACTCGACTGGTTCTCAGATGGCAGATGGCAAACTGATGTGAAATGATGTGGATCAGAGAATTAAAGGAAAAAGAATGAGCTGAATGCAAGAGACAGAAGAGAAAGATTCATTATTAGATGTTATGGAAAAGAATGTAACCATCAGTATTTTCCTACACTGATAATAAGGAAAGAAAGAGACAGATTCATAGCCTGAACCACAATTCAGTTTAGCCAGAGTGCTTGATGTTAAAGCTGTTAAAATCCCAAGTGTGGCCTCATATGTTTGCAGGTTGAACCTTAAAAGCTAGCTGGATTCACACTTAAGAATTTTTCTTCAGGAGCAGTATACTAAAGGGGAAATTGCTCAATAGCCCTAAAAATAAAATCATTATAAAGAACATTTCATAATTGTTGCTCATTGTGTGTCTTTCTTTTTAAAAACGGCATGTGTTCTTCGCTACAATGAGACATTTTCTTGCCAAGAACATCAGTCTAAAAAAATTCATTTGTCAGTAAACACAATATATAATTACCCTAAACAAATGCATCTTTCACATCTTCTGTGCAATGCTGGATTGCTGGATTTTTCTCCAAAACTAAAGAGTTTTATTTCTTATGGCATAATCTGAATATAACAAACTCAAAGTATCATACAAATTGCTTTTAGTGTTTCAATTTTGTTGGTTAGTGGAGGCTATTGGGCTGAAGACCATGAATTACGATGATGATTGTTCCTAAAGTATAACTTCCAATTGTGCATACATTGTTATGTTAGTTTGTCAACTAAAATACAGATATTTTTATTTATTCCTTTCTCACACTGAATGAATTCAACAAAGCATCTTGGAAAGCAGATAATTAGTTAAAATTGATGCAACCACAGAAATAGTTCTTTTCCAGACATCTGTCAGTGTTGTTACTGCCAACTATCTTAACTTTTCTCATGATATATCTTTTTCATAATTAAAGACCAAAAATGCTTAATAGATTGTTAATGTAAAGTCACAGTAGCTAGAGATGTTTTAAATATCACATATTTGCAGAAACAAGTCCAACTCCTATGCTTGTATATATGGGTAAATAATTTAAACACTTTAAAAGAAGACCCTGGGAATCTAAAACTGTTTTCCCATAAATGGGTTACCATACTATGGGGGACGGCAAACTGTGGCGGTTCTGCAGGACCAGTGCTTTCCCCAGGACTCTCTGGTAGCTGCATGGGTTGCCAAAAATCCAAAAATAAAATTTTAAAAAAATTAACAGTAGAATTGGCTAGAAATTCACTTCTGGTTTATCAAAATAGGACTGTTTTTATATGAAAGAATTTAGTGGGGACAGATGTGAAGAGGACTAAAACTGATTAAAAAGAATAATTGTTATTCCTGGAAGCTTCCCAGAGGGGCAATTCACTTTTTTATTTATTTGGCCAGAATGGTCTTTGGATCTGGAGGAGCCAAGGACCAGCCCAGGATTGTGTTTTGACCACCCCACCTGTACAATGTAATAGTGCATAGATACACATCCAGGTAGACTTGAGCTCTTTGGTCAATATCCTGTTTAGTATTTCAAAATGGGGAGAGACTGAGAGGAATTAGTGTAGAAAGCAACCAGAGAGGAACCAGATTTAAAACAACAGTGCACAGTGACACTGTCTAGAGGGAAAAAAAATGGCCAGAATTCCAAAGCATCCTGTTTTATGGTTCACAAACAGTGTACTGGTGCATGCTTCTGTTCAGACCTGCCTACTTCCTTCAGCATCTGATAAGCTCCACCTAATCCTAGTGAGAGTAGCTTCAGCTGGAAGAAAAAACTTAGTGCTTTGCAGATGGATTTTCTAATGGGGTGCGTGGGCTGCATTTTTTCTCTTTATAGTTATGTTTTAAAATGATGTTAGACTGTTTAAAATGCAGGTGCTTTAACAGAATCATTAGTATTAACTTTTGTATCACCAAGTTTTCAGTTGTACTTTGTTTTAACTCTCTTGTCAGCTGACTTAGGTTCCATGTTGGGAGAAGCGTGGAATATTAATTACTCAATAGAGTTATGTTGGAACTGAGACTGGTTCTAGTTAGTCCTTCTCCTACCAAGCCAGAGTCTGAAGCCAGGTTTTAAAGTGGGGCTATGATTCTTTGCTCACTTTGTGGAAATGTAGCCACTAGTTTTGAGTTCAAACATAATGCTCCTAGCACCTACAATGACATACATTATTTAATATCTATGCAAGTGCAATATTCAGTGGGGGACAGAGGGATATATGGCTGTGGGCACTGAGAAAACTATTAAAGATGGAATACAAATACAAAAAAATTAGGCCAATCTACTTGGGTGAAAATTAATTTCACTGGAACTTGTCCAACTTCCCAAAGGATTCTGCATTCGTTCTGAGTAGGACAGATGAAAGGAATACGCAGAAAGTGGGTGTCATGGAATGGCAAGAAAAGATACTTCAAAGTTATGCATAAACGGGAAAGGCAAATAGGAACTGTTTCAGGCTGTTGCAGATGCAGGGATTTGCAAAAACTAATTTCCCAAGCATGCAAAGTTTTCTTCATTACTTATATGGAAAGGGAAGCTCAGTAGATTCAAAAATGTTTGAGCCACTGGAATATTAGAAGAGCCCTATATTCACTGCCTCTATTTCCCCTACACTTGTACCTTTTAAGAGCATAACCTTGAATAATGATTAATTATCAAATCACCACAATGCTGATATAAAGGATAATCATTTGATTAACATTAACAGGGAAATTATAGTGGAGGAAAAAAAGTAAAAAATCACAAATCAAGAATGATCCCCTCCCTTCCCAAAAACCAAAATTCAAATTCAAAATGTAAATTTCCAGTAAGGAGTGAGCGTTTCAATATGATTTTCAGATGTATGAAGACAAACAGTCTCCCCTCACATGCCAACTGTCACACACACAAAGCACATAGTTTTGAAGATTAAGATCATTCAAAGAGAAGAAAGCTCAATTATGGGAAACTAACTGTTCTGCAATTTTTCATTCCAACTACAGTTAAACCACAGTGTTGCAGGCTTTGAAATGGGAACAAATTTTCTGCCCTTGCAATTTCAAATACTCATACAATATCATACAATTCAAAAGGCCTTTTTCCATAGAATCTCCTTTTTACCTTGCAAATCATTTCCAGGACATCCCTTGTTGTATCTCCAGGGTGCACTACAGTCAAAGCAGATTGGTTATTTGGCAGGCAGTACCAAGATGGTGTGAAATACTCATGGACCCAAATGTCAGAGTCAGGATTGTGCGGATGGACAGTAGTTAGTGCCACTTCTTTCTCTCTCTGAAGAGAAAAACCCAAATGTCAAAAATATTTCTGGTCCAATACAAGCCACGGTTTGTCCATTAATAACAAATGTCGGGACATAAAATACACCTTTGTTTTTTATCTGATTATAGCACAGAGTTAAAGCATCATACTACAGGCAGATAATTGGTTGCTGGGAAGATGCCTTTTGTCTCCCAGAAACCACACGCAGCCATGCTTGGCTATGGATGAGTGCATACACACACACACACATATACACACACACCAGAAATAAAATATTGAGTGTAGTGCGGTGGTAGGAAAGCTTTAGCTTCAGTCCAGTTCCAATGATATCAAGAAGAATTGCTAAGATGGAATGAAGTTGCTGTAGAACACTAGGATGAAAGGAAGCTTTAGCTTCACCCCAATCCCAGGCATATTGCTCACAGAATAAAGCTAAAGTTCCCAAAACTTCAGTAAAGTTACTTAGAACTACAGAATCATAGCATTACAGAATCTTAGAGTTGGAACGGGCTACAAAGGCCACCTAGTCCAACTCTCTGCCATGTGTGAATATACAACTGCAGCACCCCTGAAACGTGCCCATCCAACCTCTGTTGAAAGATCTCCTGATAAGGAGAGACCACTGAGGTGGTCTATTCCACTGTCGAACACTTTTTACAGTCCAAGAAGTTCTTCTTAATGTTTAAGTGGAATCCTTTTTCTTGCAGTTCGAATCCATTGGTTTGCGTTCTAGTCTCTGGTACAGCAGAAGACAAGTTCACTTCATTTTCTACATGACATCCCTTCTCCTCCAAGCTAAACAGACCCAACACCCTAAGTTGTTCTTCATAAGGCTTGGTTTCCAGAACTTTGGGTTGCCATTCTCTGGTCATGGTCTAGCTTGTCAGCATCCTTCCTGAGATGCAGTGCCCAGATCTGGATACACTGTAACAGGTGAGGTCTGATCAAAGTAGCATAGAGTGCCACTGCCTCCCTTGATCTGGAAACTATTGATGCAGGATAAAATTCCATTAGCTTTTTGGGCCACCACATCTCACTGTTGACTCACTGTATTGAAAGGTGTTCTGGAATCCTCACAACTGTTATAGTTGTCAAAACTGGTGGTCAAAGGATCACTGACAGCAATAACCAAATATTAGCAGTAGCAGCAACAACTGCAGCATTGGTATATATACACACACACACATCTGTGGGCTGCTGTGGGAGCTAACAAAAACTTGCCCTAAAGACTGAAATCAAACTTGAGATGATTATCAGACAACCAACCATTCTCAACTCCCTTTCTTTGGTTTAAGTACATTCACATTGATAACAGATAATTCCACGCTTGCATTCCACTTGTATGCAAATACCCATGCATACACACATACACAGAAGGTGCCCACCCAGAGACCACGGGCAAATTTCCTTGCATGGAATTCCTTGTATACATTGGATTGCCAATATAACTTAGAATCACAGGCAAGTATGCAGACAGGAGTCCATTAAGAGATATAAATTTTTAAAAAAGAGATGCTATTATACTTAAGTTAAAGTTAGACTGTTCTTCTATTAACAAGGTGGAAAGAAAACTGACTACGGTATTACTTGGACAAGGATTTCTATTACGTCTTAGGAACATGCAGGATTCACTTCAAATGTTCTTTAGTTTATGTAGGTTTATGTTATACCCTGAGGGATATCATTTCTAGTAAGTGATAGATATATGGAATTCCCATTAGTTTTAAATGCCATCACACTGTTAAATCCCCATTTACTTGATTAAACATATGCCCCTAGCCCTGACTTAATGGGGTTTCATAGCCCAGTTTCCTTCAGGAACTTATGAAGGTAACAAGACTGAATTGTAATTGCCAAAACAGAAGTCTCACCAAAGTGTATACATTGATCAAGTATAGAAAGAACTGTGCTAATCTGTCCTAATCACTTTAAATTAGCAGGGGTCTGTAAGAAGTCCTTCACCACAGAAAACAAATGTTTAGTTCTTGTGTATTCTTATTCAGTCATAAATCATATTGCATTGTCACTATCTTCTGTATGTGTGTTTGTGTATATAGTGTTATATATCAGTGACATACACACACACACACACACATACATATAGTGTTATAGATCAGCTTTAGTGCTAGAAACTCAAAATATTACCAAATATTTTGGCAATTATGTCAATTTAACAGTACTTCAAAAAGAAAGAGGGGGAAAGGGCTACTTTGGGCAGAAGCAAGAAGAAAACCTGGAGAAAAGGCCACTGAATGCTTCAGGTATGTTGATGAAGAAAGGACTTTTGCCTTGAAATTAAGGCTCACACCCCACACCGTAATAAAACAGAGATAGGTTTAGATTGGGGATAGCCAGCTGTTAAGGTAGTATGGTGAAAGAGGGTTATCCACAGTGAAAGCTCTGATGTCAGTGGGATGGTGAATCCACTTCAGGTTTTAATCTACTCTTTAAAAGAAGTATCCATGGTGTTGAATTGTATCTTCTAAATATTCCAGTGAAAGCCTGGACTGAATTTACCACCTCACTGATATCATAGACACCTGCCTTCACATGCCTCTACTGTAAGAATGCCCTCTCCATCTGGCTCTCTATGCATACAAACAATCAGGGTTACATGCTTCGAGTTTATAAAGTGAGATTCAGATTACAGGAAGACACTGTTGGAGGGACCTCAGTAGAGTACTGGTCCTTGACTGAGAAACAGAGAACTTTGCTCCCACAAAAAACAACTCTGCAGAGCTCCACGCCCACATTAGACGCACAGTCCTTCAGCACTTTCCCCTCGGTCTTTTCTTTCACTTCCTCTTTTTTGACTCCAGAATACACACACACACACACACACACACACACACACACTAGAAATGGTAGAGCAATTGCAGTTACTCTTGTTGCAAATCCCATCTGGAAGCTGGGAGCTTTGGGTTGCTTGATTTTTTTTCTTTTTAACCATTATAATGAAAGCCTATATACCAGAGTTAGAACAGGAATAAAGGAGTCCAAAAGAATGCTAATGTGGGTATACTGCACAGTTACAGACAACATTTTAAAAGTGGAAGGCATGTGAGCAAAATGAAAGATCAGAAAGCCTTACAAAAAGGCCTTGTATTTGTGCCTACGACCTGTCTCTCTGGGGAGGGATGGGAAAATAAAGATAGTAACCTGCATGAAAGACTTCCAGAGGCATGTATATGGTGAAGGAGGAAGGTTGGGTTTTATTTATTTACTTACTTATACTTTGTGTCCTCCATCTCCCTCAGAACTAGGACTCAAGTGACAAGTAGACAGAACTTTGGTCTGACCTAACAGGACAATGCGTCCACATTTACATTCTTACATATTTTGAGAGGGGGAAAAAAGCCCTCATATTTATAATGACAGGTGTTAACATAGATTTGACTTAACATTCTTCACAGACAAGGGTTTACATCAGTAGCAACACTGTTGTTAACAGAATCAGAATTCTGCTCATCTTCAGTGCCCACTTGCCATGGAACCACAGGCCCTGTTCATCCAAATACCAGTGAACGCTTAGGAACTTCCCTCTCTGCAGCAGATTCAGAGTTTAGCAGTGCCAAGTTTTCTGTACCTTGTGGTTGGCTGAACTTCAAAACAGCCTGTCATCTGGCAGAGCTTTGCTGCTGTATGACTTGCCCTTCCTGTCAGGATTTCACTTCTCTTTTATTTTGTCCTTAAGGAATGAGTTCTATTCTAAAAACAGACTCACGAGCTAATTGAGCTCCTTTGTGCACATCATGTAACGTCACTTTATTTTTACCTTGCTTTCTTGTACTGTGTCATCAAATATTCCTTCTAAAGATTTTTTTACAGCATCAGCTCCTTCACCAAACACCTGCAGAAGTATAAAAAAAAGGGCTATTTTAAAATACAATAGGATAATGTTATCTAAATTTGGAAGTATCTCCAAATTGTTGGAAGAAATAAAAAAGCACGGGGGGGGGCAGATTATCATATTGATTAAAATGGCACAAAATTCTTTCCAGCCTAGGAATACAGCCAAATGCAAATGATTATTAGACTACTTAAAACCCTAAATAAGACCTTATTTAATCCAGGACCTAGGGAGAGCCATTAAGGGAAGAAAGGAGTAGGAGAACCATTCAAACGAGAAGTGAGGGAGTACTAAGCAATAAGATCAGGAGTGTTCACAAAAGCAGCTAATAAACTATGGCCAAATCCTTCCTATGCCCTCTATATACTGAATATATATTAAACCAGGAGTAGGCAATCCTTTCTCTGCCCAGGGCCATATTTTCTAGTGAGTAATCTGACAATGGCCAGATGTCAATTACAGACTGCACCAAATACAACAGTGGGAAAGACCTAGAGCCAAAAGCTCAGGTCAGCAGTTTTCTCCTTCTCCCACTTTTCACTCTCTTTTTGTCATTACTTTTTATCTCTCTCCCCTCTTCCTTCCCACCAAGGGCCTATCAGGGAAAGGACAGATCCCTTGCTAGAGGCCTTTGAAATACAAATGCTGCATAAAATTAGACAATGATCTGTTAGAGTTGCAGGTAGCCCACTTCTGTTATAAGTAATTATCAGACTTGGTCCCTGCACTGTGTGAGAATTCAGACCTAATGAACTGCATAAAGGTTGTATTAGGACAAAAACTGGCATTCATATTGAATAAAAAACTTCTTTAACAAAAACATTCCCAATTCAACTACTGTAGCTTTACAGGAGTCAAATTTATTCAAAATAGCCACAAGAAAGAATATTGCTTGTTTACTCAGTGTGAGATAAGACCCTATACAGTTGGTCCCTCCACATTTGCCAGGGTTAGAGGCACAGGAACTCCACAAAAAAAGGAAAAACAGCAAATATCAAAATGTGTGCATGTGTCTGTGGGGAGAGTGGACACTTAGGTCTAAACCGGTTCAGGGAAAGGAGATGGAAAGCAGAGAGGGTTTGTGGTGCTGAGAAATCAGGCTGTGAGCCATCCTTAGCAGCCAGGCAATGACTGATGAAGAGGATGAGAGGTGGGTTTTTAAAGAGCTGTGCAGCCTGATCAGAGCCACTGAGAGGGAAGGCTTTTGAGGTGAGAAGCACTGGAGTGGTAGTGGAGAAACTTGCAGATAACCAAATCTATGAAAGTGAAAGCCACAAATACAGAGGGACAGCTGTAGTTCCCATTTCTCAGTTTACAGCACAAAACATCAGTGTGTCTCCTACTGCAGTTTGGATTTAAAGCTATCATCATCCTCAATCTATATTTGTTTGGGTAAGAAAATAAACTGAGCTTCTCCCACACATTTTAATGTAGAAAATGTGTGTGTATGTGCCTTCAAGTTGCCTGCTGACTTACGGCAACCGCATGAATTTCATAGGATTCTCTTAGGCAAGGAATACTCTGAGGTGGTTTTGCCAGTTTCTTCCTCTGAAATATAGCCTACAGCACCTAGTATTCATTAGTGGTCTCCCAGCCAAATACTAACTACAGCTGACCCCACTTAGCTTCCAAGATCAGAGGATCTTGGGTATTTAGGGTAGGGATCTTTAGGGTATTTAGCCCAATGTAGAATGAAGGAAATGAAAATGGCTTCTTTTCAATTTGCAAAGATCATCTTAAGGCTGTGATGTTCCGAGGTGATCACAATCCCCTATTGCAGGGAAGAACTGCAAGGAAGGCATCACAACTTTAGAATTACATGCATCGGGCATATGAAATTGCCACTGATTCAAATAGATCAAAGAGAATCATTTTTCTGTTGATTTTTAAAATCCCTCCTGTTGACGGAGACCTATATTCAGGGGATTAAAAAGCTGGTTGAAATGCTTGAAGAAACAAAGAACCAATATGGCTGTGGATTAGATTATTTCTGTTTGAGCATACAAGCCACACTCTGAATAAAGACAGAAGAGGAAGGAATGCAATCACAGATGAACCATGCCCAAAGCCACTTATTACTGAACTATCATATGTAGGTCCCAAATGAATATTTTCCTCCCCACATGCTTAAATACAAAAATTGTTCTGATATTCACTTCTATACTCCTAGAGCAAAAAACAGGAAGCAGAATATTTTATGGACAAGATAATGAAATGCAGAAATGGAGGCTGGTATTTTATATGCAGCTCTATAAAGCAAGGACAAAATGGCAGTTCCCATGTGAATCCATTCTGCAGTTTAGTCCAAACTTTAACATAGTTATCCAAGCTACTCAAATCTATCTTGAGGACACCTTCTTAAGGTTAAAATTAAAATATGGAGTGGATTAACAGCCTCAGTGATATGGAAGCCACCAGTCACCACTGCTATAAAGAATTCCTTCATAACTTGTCCTGGGTTCTGTTCTTTGTCTATAGATAAATCTTTACTGCCTTTTAATCAACTGCAACTTTATTTTGCAGTTTCAGAATTCCTTGCAAACACAGCCTCTGTGCTGGTGAGAGCAAAGTATAAACAACCTATCTGAATGCATACAACTGAGAGCAACTTTATTACTTGCAGAATGCGATCACAGTTTTCTGCCTTGCTGACTGGTATAAGATCAGGACTTGTACTCATGAAACACTACGCAAAGGTTGCTGCAATTTAACCTGGTTGTTGAAATTGAAATTGTTTTTGTCAGAACAAAAGGAAGTGGTGATACTCAGACAATGTGCTCCAAGGGCATCTTTAACTTCTCTTTTGGCCGTAAATAGCTCAATCCTATTAATTGGAAAAACAATCTACAATACCACAGGCTTTATGGTGTTCGGAATGTAGCTGTCACTGGCACAAGGCAGAAAAAAATTATCCCTCAGGAGCTGGACTTATATATAAGTAACCAGGAGATATACTGACAGCAACTCTCATCAAAATGTAAACACCACTAAATCAAGAAAAGAAGGAATACTTTTTCTTTTGTGGCACTGCTTTGAAATATGCAGATCTGCTCATCAGGAAAACTAGGAACAGAGTCACAGCTGATAGGATGGTACAGCACAGGAGGACAACATCTGTGGCTTCAACAGCCATAGGTAGTGCCATGTCAGGGGCTGCACACATGCATGCACATACGTAAGCATATATACGCATGTATGCATATATATATATACAGATCAATGAGGGAAAGGTAGAAACTTTATACAGTTTCTGTTGTATATGCACATAAGATTCTGTGTACACTGGAACTGCTTTGAAGACCAGAAAGAAAAAAAAATGTTTAAGAAGGTATCATATGACTACCAGGAAAGAAACCTGATAATTCATCACTTGAATGAAGCCACTGCTTAACTCAGAACACTCTGCAGCTCTGAGTCCAATTTTGAATGTACCCTGAAAATTAAAACTCTCTCTACAGACAGATGATGTTTGCTTTGCCTTTTCTGTGCACATTTCTAAAGCTGGCTCTAAACCTGACAACATAATTTAGCGTTACCTCTGTTTTGAAGGCTACCTGATTAATGCTTGGTCTCCCTTGCTTTTTCTTTGAAGTAGTGTCCAAGCCCCAGAGGGAAGAAAACCGACTTCTTCGTTTGCTTGCTGATCTCGACATAGCCTGTGTTCTTCTCCTGACACCAGATTCACCTGTGCGAGCTGCCACCTGCCAGGTGCCATAAAATTTATTAGTCATAAGTGTGACAAAGGAATCAAATCTTGAGGATGACAGCACATAAAGCAAACATTTTAAAATTCTAACTGCTGTGCTTTATTTTAAAATATTATAATAATATTCAGGATGTAATTATAAATAATTAAGATGTGCTCTTAAGACATGCTCTTACATGAGTTCCACACAAACTCTTCCTGTCAAAGAAGGGACTGACCATGCCCTGTATTAGTACAGTATTGACCAGAAAGTGTCAAAATACTGAAAGAAGATCCAAAATTAGTATGAGTCTCCTGGCAGTTCCATAAGTACCGAAATGGAAAGAAAATACTTCATATTCTTTTAGGCTGGAGAACAAAGATACATAGGCGGACTCATAGTCCAACCACAACACTGTTCCCACTTTCTCAATGAAAATGATATTTATTTGTTTAACAGCATTTATACCCTACTCTACAGCTAGAAAGACTCTCAGAATGGCTTACATAGGACTTTAAACTAAAACAATAATTGGACACAGCAAAAGACCCTTTCCCTCTATACATCTATATTGAAACACAAACCCTGTTTAGGTATTTTTCAGAGTTCACAGCCTCAACACACAAGGAGGGAAATGAACTAGCCCTTCCCCTTCCCTATCAGTTCTGTTGCTCTCCTCATAAAGAAAATGATGAGCCCGAAGAAGAGAACAATGGCAAGTGGTCAGTCTCCTCCTTTGGGCACCCCACTCTCCACACGAAGTGATGGAACTGGAGACAGGAACGCTTCCACTCCCAGGTGTTATATCAGCATGGTTTAAATCAGGGGTGGAGAAAATGTGGACCACAGGCTGCTAGCAGCCCCAGACCGCACTCCCTGAAGCCCACATCAGGGTCCCATTCCCACCCTCATCACCATACAGTTGTCCATTCCTACATTAAATGCTACTTGAATAGGCCTACTATATTACGTAGAGCTTCAGGTACATTTTTGCCTGAATGGAAAGCACACATTGTTGGATTTAATACTCTCTTCCATAGGAGCTTGGATCTGATGCTAGAGGCCGCAATATTTTGCTGAACAATTTTTCCTTTAAAAAGCATTGCAGTACATCTGGCACTGTTCTTCACAGTCAAATCTCTGGAGCAGCTTTTCAGGGCTTTAGGGGAAGGATCAGTGAAAAATTATCATGTCCCCTTTTCTGTAAACAGAAACTACTGGTAAATTGAAAATCATTCTGTAAACAGAACGACACCGGTGGATCCAACCAGAAGTGCTGAATCTGATATACAGACTCTCATAGTCACCTAGGTGTCAGCATTTCAAATCTGAAAGAGAATCCAGCACTAACTCTCCCAAAGCCCATACAAATGATGGACTGTTATACAAGTTTCAGAAACTGCTAAGCACTAGAGTAGGTCAGTGGTATCAGGTGACAGTAAGAATGCACAGAATAGTCACGTTATTTCTCCTTGAACATCATATATAGTAAGGCAGCGGGGATTAAAATAATAGGAGCCATAATACAACCTGCACACGTGAACTTCACAAATGAATTAAAGAATGGTGACATTATTAAAGGCTACTCAATAGAAGGTGCTCTTATAAAATGTGTGTGTGTGTGTGTGTGTGTGTGTGTGTGTGTGTAAATGTAAGCAAAATGAAAAGTTATTGCCCTAGATGCAAGTGGAAAATAAGCCAAAAGAGTAAAGAGCAAGAACAAAATACAGCAGTAGCATTTGGTAACCTATGAGCCCCTGAACAATCCAGTTAGCTCAGGCAGGCAAAGTTTAGCCTTCTCAATTAACAAGAGCAGCATGATAGCCTTTATAATCATGACTGGAAACTAAACTTATTCCATCGTATTTTTTTAAAAAATGCTTCTTAAAAATGTCAGGTGAAGAAACATTTTAAAAAGCTAAAAGTGAGGGGTGAAATTTGCCACAGAGACAATGCTCTGCTTTTTTCTGATATAGTTGCAGAGACCAAGAATGACCTTACCCCACTGAAATGACCAGAGGCTGCACAGCAACAACTCAGTTAACATTTAACATTCTTATGAAAGCACCAAGTGAATTCTACCTTAGGAACAATAATCTCTGGCATCACTGTAAACTCACTAGTGCATGAAAAGATGAGACTGAAAAGATTCCAAGGCGTCCCATTGCATCTTTCGTTGGACGACTCGCAAAAGCCAGCAATGTTTTTGGATTTGGCAGTTCCCCTCCTTGAAGGCTAGCTAAGTAACAACGATACCGAAAGAGATCCATCTGAAACTGTTCCAGGTTTTGTTCCCAAACAAATATCTATAGAAAGATATCAGAGAACAGAGAAGAAAAAAGCCAACGGTGAACAAATATTAAGGTAAACATGCTAATATATATCCACAAATACTACGTCTCATCAAGTTATGTCTTCTGTTGCCCAAATTGATTACATTCCTGAGCAAGAAAAGGGGATTTAACTTTCTAAATTACAGCAAAGCAGGTATCTTTATTCTTGAAACAGAGAGACATCCTGAGACAGCTTTTACTATGATACCAAGCTAATAAGATTAACATTCCAGTTTTAATTTCCTCCAAATTGTCCTTCTCTACCCCACCCCACACACACTGAGAAACTGTTTTTATACAACAAAATGAAGATACGAAGACATCAGAGCCATAATAAAAATAAAATAAAATAAATCTCTAGGTTTTCAGAAGGAGCAGCTTAAAAACCAACGAAGTTCGCTGTCATGCAAAAAAAAAATGACTAGAATAGATTGGAGAATACATTAACATCTGTCAGTTGCTGAGCACCAACAGCAGTCTGTGTGGTGCAGATTGCCAGTAGGAAATACTTTTGATAGCCTGGAAATCTCCATAATGCTGTATCAATATCTTCCCTTTGGTTAAGATCCTAGACATATTTAATAGCTCTGGTTAAAGAGCTGCAGCTCAGCAAAAGGGACTCCATATGTTACCTTCCTTCAATTATAGCACATGTTTAAATATATTTACTCAGAAGCAAATGGAACTGACATCCTGGGACTTACTTCCTGGTGCGTGTTCTTTAAGATTATAGTCTCAGTTACTATAACTTAGCCTAAGTTACTATAACTAGCATTCTGTAACAGTAACACAGATATTTTCCCAAAGATTTCTATTGGGCAAGATCAGCTACTTTCCATCATATGTTGAAAGTTTATGGAAGAGAGAGGAGCCAGAATCAAAGGTCTTTGAAAGCAGAGGACAGTCTATATTTTACTCATGTAACACTAAAGTAGCATCTTCAATACCAGTTCCAAGTGATAACAGCTGACAAGGCAGGTAGGAAGTGCAATATCTTCACTTTAACCCCTTAGGAAAATCACCAAAGCAGGCGTATTTGGGACTATAAATGTATTTCACAGTTGTGCACTATATGCATACAAGTAAGGTACCTGATCAAGAATAGTCTTCTTCTTCTTGGAGTCTCTGACTGAAGATAAACTGAGGAAATGCATTTCTCCCATTTTCTTCATCTTCTCATCCATGTCAATCTTTTGCTCTAGTTTTTTAATTTCTGTTTTCAGTAGTTTGACAGTGTCTTCTTTGTGGTGTTGCCGTGCTACTGCTGTTGCACAAGCAGAATGAACTGCTGTAATCCAGTTCTCCAGTTCTGTTTGGCTACAAGTCTTTAAAAAAATACACAGAGAAGTTAGAATCCTCACAGTGCTGTTGTTGTTGTTTTTAAGATAAACCATCTCTCCTGATTTTGTTTGTCACAGAGTGTGCCTATATGCTTGATTTGCCCTTTCTAACAGGTCACCCTGTATTCAGCATTACAATCAATACTATCAATGGCAATTTCTCAGAAATTAGAACCATACATCTGGAGGGGCTTTGTAGAACATCATAGTACTACAATAAAACTCCGCTCATCACTGAACACAATGATTTAGAATAAGACATCCTGGCAGGAGCCAGAGTGCATGTCTGTGTATTTTTATAACATAACTGGCAACCTGTAATAAATACAGAAATCACTTAATGAACACAGTGTCTTTTGATATTATAGCCAGTATGCCACTTCCCTGCTGAGAAAGCTTACAATCATCAATTCTTTTTCTTTACAATATCTCTGTGTGACCACTATGCTTTAGAGCTGAAGAGGGAAACCAATAATGGACAGAAGAGTGTACATCAAAGAGCAAGTGATTTGAAGAGCTTTACTAGATCTTCTATTATTTTGAACCATATGGCAACATATGCTGTGCTCCTAGTAATGTTATCATGATGGATAGCAACAAATGTGTGTTTTAAGAAATAATTTTTACTCATAACTGCTGCAAAGAACGGCTTACAAAATAGAAAGTCTCATGTCTTTGATTTTTGAGATAAAAAGATGTGTAAGTATGAGAATCAAATAAGAATGGATGTAAAATGCCTTAAGTGTAACTAGATATCAGTCTAAACACTCACTACTACACAGCTTATTCTTTCACAGAATATATTTATAACAGCTCTTTTAAAGAATCTCTGACAATCATTTTGGTTTTGTTTTCCAGTAATAAAAGTTAGCTGGAAACATTTACAAATTCTAGCACTATACTTTAAAATGAAGGGGAGGGTGATCCAATTCATTCTTAGTCTGGGATATGAACCTATCTGCAAATCTTTAGTTAAGAGCAAGCCTTGGTTATTATTAGCTATGGCTAATGCATCCACAGGAGATGGCTAATGCATCCATCACGCTGTAGTTTGAACACTGGATTACAACCCTGGAGACCTGGGTCATGGAAACCCACCAGGTGACCTTGGGCACATCACACACTCTCAGCCGCCCCCCCCCCCCAACCCATGATAGGTTTGCCTTAGGGCCACCATAAGTCAGAAATGACTTGAAGACACACAACAACTCTTATACAGACATAACCATTAACTGTAGTTAAGGGCAGTAAAAAAAGAGGATGTATATGAGAGGAAAGGGAGCACAAAATCCACTCTCCTGCCATCTATAGTAAATATTTAAGAGAACAATCCTAACTGACAGATATGGCTGAAGCCTACCTCAGCCCACTTAGGCCAGCTTAAGCTTTATTGAATCCAACGTCCTCTAAGCCCAGGGATGTCTTAGGACCACTGGTCCTGGCTTAATTTGTGCTGGCATAGTGGCTTTGTCCCTGCGCTGAAGGATGTTTGCATCTGGCATAATTTCACTCCTTCCTTGATCCACCCCTTTTTCAACTGGTAAAGCAGTTGCACCAGCAAATTCCTCTGCCATCTGAAGGGATTATGCCATTATAAGGACCGTTCAGCTGTGACAAGGGGCTTCTGCCTATTCCCAATGACCTTCAACTTCCACATCTTTGAGTTAGGATTTCACCATTAAACCTGCACTGGCCCCTGATATGATGATGACCAGCCACTCTGGGTCTCATATTGAGAGGAAAAAGGGGATAAAAATGGAATGAATGAATGAATAAATAAATAAATAAATTTCAAAGGCCAATCCAAAAATCTATCTGCTAGGCCAGTCGTTCTCAAGCTGGAGTCCAGCAACCCTCAAGAATCTGTGATGCTCTCACAGGGGGTCTGCAAAAGTCCATCTCCGCCCCACAACAGAGTGTTGATGTGACAGGAACCAAGGCAAAACGAGGCAGGCTAGCTGGCCAGCTGGCCTGTCCATTGCCTGTCTCGTGGCTGCTCTGCTGTAGGGAGGAGGGAAGCTCAGCAGTTGAGTGACAGTAGAGCTGACAGTGAGCCAGCCAGTTAGAGTTTGCCCTTCTTCGTCTTCTTCTTCTTCTTCCCTCTATAAAAGACCCCATTGTGCCTCCTCATTTCCATTCACAAGCATGCATGTTTTTGTCTGAATCAAGTGATCTATTGCTCCAACTTCCAGTGTCTGGCCAGTGGATCAGCTGATGCAGCAGTGCTCCCTCTTCTCATTTAGACCCACTCCTCCATGCTATCTGTCTCACTCTGAGTGGGGCCAAATGAGAAGAAAGAGTATTGCTGAAGCAGGTGCCACCTCCTGGCCAGACACTGGAAGTTGGAGTAATGGATTGTTGGCAAAATAATCTGCCACTCAATTCAGACAAAAATACATGCACTTATGAATGGGAATGAGGAGGCACACTCAAGATCTTTTATAGAGGGTTTGATTCAACCCTCCTTTTTCACCTTCAGTGCCCTCCCCCCTTTTTCCCCTCCTTTACCCATTTCAGTCTCCTCTCTTCCTGGTGGAGAAGGCAAAAGTGTGGTGGGGGGATGTTTGACTCTTTCTCATAGACTGGATGTCTGGAAAAGAGGGGAGGGACAGAAAGAGAGAAGAGCAAATGCTGGCTGGCAAGCTCGGCCTGCATGTTGCTGTTCAATTCACTCTAGCCTTAAACTGACAGAAAGAAGCAGGCCCTCCAGTGCCTCTCAGGGAAGTGTATATTTACTTACTTCTCCCTTCTCTTCCAATTTGAATACCCCGATGAGCAATTTTAAATAAATATTTAATGCACTTTAGCATTTTAAATCTTGAGTTAAGTCTTGGGGATCCATGGCAACAAGAGATGTTTAAAGAGGGGCATGGGAAAGAAAAGTTAAGAACCACAGTGCTAGGTCATTTTACTAGCTACCCTATTCACCCCTTTTCTTTGACCTCTTTAAGATCAATTAAACATAATTTCACCTCTCTCACAGTTTGTGCAGAAGAAGATTCTAAGCTCTTACAGCATTCATTCATTCTACCTGTACAACTTAACATATATAGCTGCATTCGGAATGTAAGTTAAATGGATTTTGTTTTTTTAAGGAGGACAAATGCTTTTTTTTTGTGAGTTAAGATGTCTTGAAATAGCATATAAAATGCTTTTATGACAGAAATTATAACAATACTTATTCACACTTAAGGAGGAAACTAGAAGTGAAGTTTAAATTATAATAGTTTACCACATCAAAGAATTCATTCAACAGTTATGGCAATGTTTTGACTGGACAGTCATAGAAAATGAACATTAAGTTGCATTTGGAGGAAAAGGAGTAGGAGGACTGAGCTATTTAGGAGTCTCAAACTGAGAAGGCTGTTCTGCTTCTAAAGGAAAGGCAAAGCCTTAAAAATAAACTGCACATACCTGAACTATGAGTGTGCAGTTTTAAATGGTACAGGCATTGAGTAACACTATGTGACTTAAAAATTTAGTGGATTTGTGTAGGGCGCATCATAGCTACCTCACTGTAGAGGAAATTAGTGGGAGATGGACAGCAAATTTAGATGCAAGACAGTTAATAGTATTTACAAGAAAATGGATATTTCGGCTGTGTTGAACAACACTGTGTACGCCTTTCTCTAACTTTATACTCCGTCAGTTTAGAAGCTTCTAGTCCATGTAGGCGTCAGGAAACAAGATAAGATGATGAAAACCATAAACTACAGGTCTTTTAAAAGAACCTCTCGTACTTTCTTTTCATTTTGTTCACATATTACTATAAATGTTCATGAATTATCTGTGAAGATATATTATTACTGATATGATGTACACGGTTTAGCAATTCTCAGCATAACAAATCAAGCTTGAGAGAGGGCACTACAGTAACCTGCAGATTATTTTCATAATGATATCCAATCTTCTCTCTTCATGGAAATCCATCGCTGTTTCACAGTCGAAATACTTTAGATTTACAAGAGTCCCAGCACATTGCTAACAAATAGTTTTACAAATCTAAAGAATCTAATGATATATTGTTGTTTTTTTATTACTATTATTATTCATTCTGTGCCCTTTCCCACACGATGTCACAGGAAAATCTAGCTCCGATGTCTCAGTGAGGAACTAGTAATAAATGAGGCTCTATGTTGCCACAAAAGCTGTGCACTTCGTCTGACCCTCTAGAGCCTTTAGCTTCTATGACATTTCTTTTTGAGAATCAAAGTCTCTCAACAAAATGCATTTGTAAGATTTTGCAGAATTCTATGAAGATCTATAGTTTGGTCCTCACCAAATATAACATTACTGCTGTTCCCCCATGCTCTTATACTTCACTTCCCGTGACCCCTCATGCCCGATAAAACACTCTAGTATGGAAAACACACTTGTTCTTGAGGGAGAAGTAATAAGAGGCAGATATAAGGAAATAAATTACTTGAAAAGAGTGATTATGACACTGCAAGAGCCCTATATCATAATCAGGAAAAGAGTTCTATCTGTATTATATTGTAGACAGGAAAAAGACAACATATGGCAGACTTGAGCTTCTGTAAATTAAAAAAAAGTGGGGGGTCCATGGAAGACAAAGGCATAATTCCAAGTGAGGTTATAGCCCTGAGGCTTTGGGGGATTGGGGCTGATTTGTAGGAATTCACTAGTTAAGCCTCACTAAGCCAAATGGTTCAGAAAATACTTTATCTAAAGGAAGTTAAAAGCATGGAAATAATTTCTAACTATGACTAACGTGTACACTGAAATAAATAAGCAGTGTTCACATATGCATATGGTTATGGTAAGTGAATTTGAATGAAAGAAAACATAGGCCATTTCTGCACTACACTGTTACAGTGCTATTATTCCACTTTCAACATCCTGTGGAATTCTGGGGTTTGTAGTTTACTGAGGGCAAAGAGCTCTCTGGCTGAGAATTCTAAATGCCTCTCCCTTAAACTGCAAACCCCAGGATTCCATAGGATGTTGAAAGTGGAATAACAACACTATAACAGTGTAGTGAGGAAATGGCCATAGTTGTTAATTACAATAATAACAATTATAGTTGTTAATATAATTATATATTATATAATTATATAATTATATAATTAACTATAACAATTATAGTTGTTAATTATGATTTATGTCAGAAATAAGCCCTGTACAGCCTTCTGATACCCACATAAATCAAACATATGAAAAAAGCAGCAAGAACAAGCAGGGCTTAACTCCACCTCCAATGTCACCATGACTTCAATCACACATCTGAGTTGGAATAAGATCAGTGCCAGTGTTGACTGGGGACAGGGGGAACTTCTACTTACTTTGTCAACAGAGAGAGAAATCCTATTTCACGAGAATTCCTGTCCTCTTTCAGAATGAAATCATTGCCATTTTTGGCAGAGTGGCATGGTTAGCACTTACAACTGGATGTCCATGTGTGACTAGTCTTGTATGTTCCTTGTGGCCTGTTCACTCATTTGGTACTCACAATGGGGCTAAAAATATGTTATAATTTCCCAAATACAATTTTGGGAGAACGTAACAATGCTGTACACGTATGCATGTACACACAAACAGTACTTCTGACAACTTTCTTCTAGATCTCAGATGGATGCAGTTAATCACTTACAATACATATTTATTAGAGTGGTTAACAAAGAGATCTTTTGTAAATGAATTAGCAAAATATTTCAGCTTCAGGCTTTTTCAGTTGCTCAAAATGAAAGTGAGCTGTATCTAAGATGGCAGTTTAGAACATTATATTGTAAACATTCTAAAGCGGATGAATAGTATTAAGTATTATCTAGGTTGAGACCATGCAGTGTTAAGGTCTTAAGTCTCTAGATCCAGACATTATAACCAAAGTACTTGAAACAAGTGGCACCTCAGGCCCAAACACAGACAAATCAGAGAGGCTACTGTGTTCCAAGTTAAAATGTCTAGCCAATGGTTGCTCAAGCTTCCTAATCTGGATCTCACACTTATGATTCCTGAAACGTTTATTCAAGTTTGTTTGGTGGTTACCGAGCGTGTGCATATGTATACACACATACACATCCATATATACATGTATAGTGGATGTGCCACAGCTTTTGATTGTCCTGATGCGTAACCTATACTTGGGAGATTGTGAGGACAGATTATAATGAAACAGAATGGTTTCCAGTTGATAAGTGGATCAAACAAGCCTGCATTCTATCATCTTATCTGTTTAATTGAGATAGAAGCCATCTTATGGAAAGTTGAATTAGACAAGGAAGGAGGCATGAAAATTAGAGATACCATACTATCAGCAGAAACTAGCAAAGACTTACAGTAACTATTGAGGAAAGTTAAAGAAGAAAGTGAAAAGGCAGAAGAAAACTGAAGTAATGACTACAAGTGATTTACACAACTTTAAAGTAGGTGAGGAAGATATGTAATAGCTTTAAATTTCTTATATCTTGGCTCAATGAAAAGTTAAAACGGAGACTATAGTCAAGAAAAAGAAAAGAAAAAGAGTAGAACTTGGAAAGTCAGCTATGAAGAAACTCATAGATATCCTCAAGTATAAAGATACAGTATGGAATATCATACGCAAGATTATCCATGCCATAGAATTTCTGGTTTCTATGTATGGTTGTGAAAGCTGGAGAATGAAGAAAGATGATGGGAAGAAAATCGATTCATTTGAAATGTGTAGAAGGAGCAGAGTTCTACAGATACCATGGACTGTGAAAAAGACAAATAAATGGGTCCTAGAACAAATTAGCCTGAACTCTCTCCCTAGAAGCCAAAATGACTAAACTGAGGCTATCATACTTTGGACATATCATGAGATGACATGACTCAGTAGAAAAGGTTACCATGATTGATGTAGCAGAAGACAGTAGGAAAAGAGGAGGGTGGATAGATTACCTCAAAGAGGCCATGGCCCTGCTTTGCAACACTCAGCAGGGCTGTTAATAACAGAGTGTCTTGAAAGTCTCTTATGTGTAGCACCACCACAAGTCAAAGCTGATTTGACAGCAATTTACAACAAATACACACAGTGACTAACTAATAGCACTTTAATCAGCAAAATGTTTTGGCTTCAGTTTTCTTCAGTTGTTGAAACCAAAGTAAACTGCATCCAGGTGACAGTTGACAATACAGTCATCCCTCTACATTTGCAAGTTTGACCTTTGTGAATTTGATTATTCACAGATTATTTGCTGCCAACCCTGCTTCCCTCATGCACTCACTCACACATGCAGGCAGGCAGGGGAGCAGAAGGAGACAAGGTGCATGGGTGGGAGACAAAAGGATGGGATGGAAGGAGGGAAGGCGCACGCACATGCCTTCCAGAATGCAGTTCATCTGTCTCTCTGTCTCTGTCACTCTCTGTGTATAACAGCGATTAAGGGAAAGAGCTTAAAGAAATTAGTAAAACATGTTAGCTTTCTGGTGATACGTGGTATGTCTGAAACAGAGAGAGAAAGAGAGAGAGAATGTATGTATGTGCATATAAATCTACATCTTCAAGAGTCTCGGTATTTTAGCCATAGTCAGACATTTCTCCAGAGAACAAAACACTAGATTAATATAAGGCCATCCAGTATGTCCCACATTTTGCTTGTTCAGACTTCTAGAAAGCAGGAGAAACCAAGAGCAGACCAGTGATCCAGAACTGCACTCAACCATTTCAAATTCTGTCCTAAACCAAAACTGTAAAATATTACCATCTTAAGAAATTACTACATCTGAGGACTATGGGCCAACAAAAAACCTAGGCAATCACTACAGTTTGCAGCTTACCATGCATTAGATGAATATTTTGATATAATTCTTACAGATTCTCTTATTATGAACAGTTTAATGCTATTGTTTATTCTACTGATGACATCAGAAATCGCAATGTGTATACAAGCGTTATGTCTAAAACCTTAACCTGATTTCTTGCCCGGTGGCTGGGAGGTGAGTCCGTCCATAAACTGTACATTGGAATAGAAATGAGGTCATAACCAGAGATTACATTTGCTTCCTTTATATACTGCATGGAAAAAGAGGTGGGGAAGGAACAACTTATTGAAATAGTAGATACTCTCAAACAGGAAAGATGAAATGAAGAGAATTACATCCATTAACAACCATTAAAATAACTAAATTGAAAGAACTAAGATTTGTTTTTTAAATAATCACTTTCATCTAGCTTTTATAATCTTAATAAACAGAAATCTGTAATTGTAAGTCATATAATTATAGCACAGAGGAAGATTCTGTGGATTATCCAGCCTACCTTTTTTGTTTTTAAACTGTGTTTTGGAGGATCTTAGAAGCTTATTTTTGATTCTTCAGTCAAAAGAACTGGCAGATCAGGTTCAGTGAAAGACATCTTGCCTACCACTATCAATCTTTCCTTGCAATGTCTAGCACTTCCAATAAACGCAGGGTGTGTCCCAAGATGCATTCTTACGCAACGAAATAGGCAGGCTGACTAAACTCCATATGAATTAGGTACCCCAGATGCACTCTGTAACCTTCTGCAGCAATGCTACTCAAAACGATGCCCCCTGAACTGGTGCTGGTCCCCAGGACATTGGCTGCTGGTACCAGTCACTGGAACACTGGGGGAAAAAGTGCCGGTTCTCCATATCAGATAGCCCAAAAAGCACTGTTTTACAGTATGTAGAAGGCAGGTAAATAAATTGGTCTCCTTGGATGATCAGATTTTAGAAACCACTGATGTAATTGAACCTATCTATGGAAGAACATTCATAACACATGTCTCTCTGTTACCACATTCCTGCTCCCCCAGTGAAACGTTTCCCTAGGCTGCTTCTTCCTTTGGAAAAAACACATGTATACCATTCGGGCATATTTGAAAGTCAACATCAGACATAATCCCAAGTGCGGTTTGTGCTGATTAGTTTGCCACTCTACAACCTGATCTGCAATAAAAAGAGTTAGTGCACTATAAAGTATCTTTTTCCCTGAAATAGCAAGCTTCAAAGACATTAAATGCACATTCCTTCCATTTTGCTCAAACCCCCCAATATCTCCCTGTGGAAGGAGGCAGTGTCCCAAATATGTCATCACACAGTCACAATCTACATAACAAGAGTCTGGCCTTGCTGAGAAACTAGGAACACATACTTGTCAACCTCAAATAAAGCTGCAAAGCCATTTGGTTAGATCTTGACACCAGAGTGTTTTGGATTTCTAGATGAGCAAAAGCCACCCACTGTTAAAATAATTAGCTAGGTCAATCACTAGATGTTAAAGTAACCAGTTCTCAAGTGCTGGGGCACCACTCAGGACTCTGCCTGAAGGAAGAAAAATAATTATACAAGGACAGAACAAACCTGAAATAGAAAGGCATCACCGAGGGAATTGCTGAGGCAGAAAACATAGTCCTTCTTTGGGTGCTCTGGCACTGCTTGCACTATGCTGTTTTCGACCCAGACTGCATGTTTTGGGATGCTATTGTGGTCTATTCCAGATCTCCCATCACTTTCATAGAAGAATAATGTACATCCTTAAGAAAAACAGCAAAATATTAGCAACCCACACATCTGAACAAGACAACATTGCAGGCCACCGGTAATTATCATGTTCTAGTATTAATCCTATGGCAACATTCAGAATCATCAAAAATAGGAATAAAATTGACAATGAGGTCTGTTAGAAAATGTTCCCGTTTTCTCTTGTCAGTCCCCCATGCCCTCTTCCATGATTTATGTACCATATCCTATTATTTCTTCTACCTAGGGCCCTTTCACAGCATAGTTATATCGTTATGATTCTACTTTAACTTCCATGGCTGTATCTAGAATCCCAACGTTGCAGTTTTGGAAGGCACTAGAGTTCTCCGGTTGAAAATTCTAAATACCCCCTGTAAATTCTGAGATTCCACAGGATGACACCACTAAAGTTAAATGGAATCATAGTGCTATAATAGCATAGTATGAAAGGGCCCCTGGTTTTCTGTCATATTCTCCAGAACTATCAGTCAACATTCCATGCCTGCAAAGCATGCTCACTCCTCACTGGGTTTATTACTTACTTACTTAATACCCTGCCTTCCTCCAAATATGGTACCAAAGTGCATACTTACTATAAGTTAAAATGAAGTTTAAAACTAACACTTATTTTAAAACATTAATTTATAACAATTTAACAAGCAGCTATAATTATAAATAATGTAACACACTCCAGTTAAAAGCCCTTCTACAGTCATCAGTCAAAGTCCCGGGTAAACAAAAAGGCTGTTACGCCCCAGTGGAAAGACAGTAGAGAGGGAGCAAACCTAGCCTCAGGAGTGTGGGAACGATACATCCTGGAAGCGACCACCAAAAAAGCTTTCTGCCATGTCCTCACAAAATGTGCCAGTGATGATGTCTGTGAAGCCATCTCACTAGGACTTAAAATTCATGAAGGTTTATATTGGGAAATACAGTCTTTGGGATAGTCTGGACACAAGTTGCACATGGCTTTTTTAGGTCACAACCTAAAAAAGGGGGGGTTGTACTTTTGAGAACCTCAGCGCCTTTCATACTACACAGTTATAGTGCTATTATTCCACTTTCAACATCCTGTGGAATTCTGCAGTTTGTAATTTACCAAAGCTAAAGAGCTCTCTGGCTGAGAATTCTAAATGTTCCTTCCTAAACTGCAAACCCCAGGATTCCACAGGATGTTGAAAGTAGAATAATAGCACATAACAGTGTAGTGCAGAAAGGTCCTCAGAATTCCCACACACACGCTGATATCTTCATCTTGTTGCTGAGTAGTGCTGTTCGGGCTATATAAAGATTGGCACTAAGAGGTTTTTAAATGAGTATATATGATTACATTGGGCCAACAGAAGAAGAAAAGATGTTCAGAGCCTCTTCTGAAGCACCGGTTTGAAACTGGAATTTAAATCTCCCTTTGAGCCTAACAAAAAATAATACTACGCAGCCCAGACTCTATTTTTTCTATATTGTCTCTGTCCTCCTATAATGTTCTGAGTCCCAGAATATTAAAGTAAAGTTGGGTCATCAGGAATCAATGTTTTATTTATTTTAATTGGTGGTTCTAGAGAAGTATGCCAACAGAACTACAGGAATCTTCAAGGCAGTACACATACAAGGACATAACTGTTGAGATATATGAAGCAATCCTGAGCAGAAGGAACTTTGAAAAGCTGGAGCAAGGCCCTGATTCATGACAGAAGGAAGTTAACGCCTATCCTATCACACTTTCTCAATTCACATGGTTAAAACATATGGTAAATATTTTTCACTGGATACAGACCACCTACATCTGTATCAGGTTTGGCTTGGATTAGGCTCTCCCTATTTAAAAACTGAATTAGGTTCACTGATCATTGGATCCAGAACAGACCAGGCTTACAGATGCAGGTCTTCCAAAATTTTATGTGTGTAAGTGAAATGCCTAGTAGGAAATATATGTGAAATGGACGAATCTCAATTAAGGAGAAGGAAAAACGGCCACCACCACCCCTCAAAAAAACCAAAATGAGCAGAAGCTAAATAACAAAAGTCTAAATTAAAACTGTTTCCAATTTAAGTGTTTTTGGGAAAAATGAGAAAGAGAAATAAAACATATTGTGCATAAGTATAATTTTTAGCCAGTCCTATAAATCCTTAATGACTAAGGACAGAATCCTATCTGTAGCCTCAGCTAGGGCAGACCCACTGAATCAATGGGAATTAGTTAAAAATGGACTAATAACTCAAAATCTGATTTAGTGGGGCTAGGTGGGACTACCAAAAGGATTCAAGTCTAAGAAATTTATTGTGGAATTGTTTAAGCTTTTGTAGTCAACAGTGCACTGTCAGATGCATGCATTCATACATTAAATTGACAGAAGAAAAGAATATATTATCACATACCAAATCATATTCATTCCAAGTAACATTGCTCAAGGTTTCCATAAATCAACCCACCCACTCACTACAAAATGGGAGAGCCAAAACACAATCATTGATGTCTAAACCAACAGTAGAGAAGCATGCATTGGCACAACTAGATACATTTTAAAAATTATATCCCCCCGAAAACGGTATAACAATCTGCGGCAGGCTGAAAATGTTCAATTTTTAAAAAATGAACTATGACAAATTTTATAAAACAAATCCAGACTCACAGAAAAGCAACAGAAATGAAATTTCAATCCTATTACAATATTTTAGCTGTTGATAAATGTATTATCACACCAACATAAAAACAGAAGTATTGTTTTCAGATGAGGTAGAATCAGATGAGTTGGAAGGATGCAATTAGGTGTTCTATCAAGCAAATATAAACTTTAAAAAACTGCATTATTTTCCTGGTTTCAGGTTACCATGTAATTATAATAACCCAAGACTTACAGAAAACAATTTTCAGCAAGACATAGCAGATGTCAACTTCAAAGCCTAAATACTAACGTTATTAAGCCCCAGTAATCCGAGAAACAAACAGTGAACACAAGTCACACTTTAGAGTAACACCTCTTTTATGTCCCTCTGTCCTTTCTTTCCTTCCAGATGGCTTTTTGTTTATTTGTAAACACCACCATCACACTCTCCCATCACGCTGCCTGCATGAATGATTAGGGCCAACTCCTTTGCTCAGTCAGCCATGATTGTCTAATCTATTTCTCTGACCTTAGTCGCAAAGCAATAGAAGACCTTACAGACGTTCAGCTCCTATAAACTGGTGCTCCAGGCAGTGCTTGTTACCAAAATGATTAAAAGTGAAATCACAGGACCTGCTTTTTATTCCTTGCTCTCAAGACAGCAACCCTCCTGTCTTTGGTGACCTTTCAGAACAATAAAGCAGAGAACTTGAGTTGCAATGTGGGTTTGCATCTGACCTCTTTTGAGCTGGGTTCCATTTTGACATGTTGTTTTCAATTCTTACATAAAAAGGATTATAAAATATGTGACTCAGTGTTTTGTTTTGTTTTTAATTTGGAAGGAATCCTTCCATCAAAGACCAAGGTGACCTATTCTGGTAGGAGCTTATCCCTGGCCTTCTCATCCTTGTGAATGAGTGGATGTAGATGAGACAGGAATTTCAAAAGTGTGAACCCCCTGCTACGATCTCCAAGCCTTAATGTTTTCTGGCATGTGTTCCATCTTAGGCTACAAGAGGAGAGCATTTAAATCAGGGTCAGCCACAGCACAAGGGCCAGGAGACTAATTCCTCCCCAAGCCATCTCACAGGCCTACTACACACCTTCATTTTCCTCTGTAGCCCCTCTCAAAATGGTGACAGCAAGTGACATTGTGTCATTCCCATTGTCATTTTGAGGGGGACTGCAGTGGAATACAGAGGTATTGGGAAAGGGAAGTACTCAGTTGTGGGGTGAGCCTATTTTCATAAGTATTCAGTTGTTTGAGGGCTTTCTGCATAGTTTGGGGCCAGACTGCCCCCAAACTGTCCCAAACTGCTGCAAAATCATGGGAGAATTTGGTGGACTGGGGCAGGGCTTCAGGGACAGAGCAGCCACAGAGATGGCAGCAAGCCCCACCATTTCTGCTTCGTGAAGGAACCCCACCACCTTGATGGTTGGTATGCTCCTCACCATGGATTCAAATGTATTGTGTACTGTACATTTGAATCTATGGTGGGTTGAATCTGCAGATCATATCTGTCTATGTGTGTTAAATATGGTTTGAGGGGAGGCCTAGATATATTTGCAGGTTTTCCACTTTTGTGAGAGTCCTGCACCCCTAATCATTCCATATGTGATGAGACATCTATAAATATGCGTAGGACTGAGGCATAAGGTCTCCTGGGACTCTGAGTACAAATTATCTGTAATGATTTTGCTCCTACTGAAGCCAGAGGACCCCCTCGCAAGTTTATATTCCCATAAATCTAAACATTTCAATGATATTAAGCACAGATATAAAATGCAATAAAATGTTGAATTAAATGACTGCCATAACAGATCTACTTTGGGTGTTCACTTTCACTGATGATGGAAATGGCTGTCAAACACTGCTGCTGATTTTGAATCTTGGCTTATAGCAAAAGCTAGAAAATGAGCAGAAACTGAAAATAACGCCATGCTCAGAAACCTCAGAGGCAAATGGTGTCAATTTCCATTAATTTTTACTGCCTGTTGTAGGTTCACATCCATTGACTCACTGACAATGTTTCAGTGCATAATACACACATTTTTGTCTTGCATGCAATGTGCCTTGCCTGTCCTCCCACTATCCCAAAATTCCAAAGAATATTTCAGCTCCACAACAACATGGAATACAGAACTTCAGGAGAGGTACTGATTTACTGAACAATACTTTCCAAGTGTTATGCCAAAACTCGGATTTGAATCCAAATTTTCCACACCTAGACTCAGCAATCTAGCCACTGCATCATACCAATAAACATTTTGACCTCTAAAACATGAATTATGGAAAATAAATTCCCTAGTAATATAATCAACCTTTATGAAAGTTATTTTAATTGATTACTATTAGGGCCCAAAGCCACTGGATCCAACTACTTCCCCTCAGAATCAGTGATTCTCTGCACCTGTAGTCACCCATGTGTTCTAAACTCTGCTCTAGAAGTCTAGGGATACCTCTGAAGCAGCTTTTTTGGAGCCACAGTGGGCTACAGCAGGAGAACAAGGAAGTCCCAAGTTCTGCCGGCTTTGAATATAGTAATATGTGGAATACTAGAGTACACCGCTGGATCTGACCTGTTTCTGAATTATGGTTGTCAACTAGAAAACTGGAGACTCCTGTAGTTTTAATGGTTCTGTAGAAGAGGGAACTTCAACAGGTGTTGGTCGTCATGCAACTAGGTAACAAGGAAAACCTGCTGGAATTCCTTCTTTTGGTCAACCATTAAAAGCAAACAAGCCATCTCCAGTTTTCATGCTGGCAAACCTAATCTTAAATGCATTATATTTAATTGTTTGATAATATCATACCAATCATTAAACCTTCCAATATGTTTGCTACTTCCATACATAGAAAGCTGTTTTGCTATCAGAGACAATGTTCCCCACCACTATTTAGATCATCTGACTTTTTTTTCCAGTCTCTACCTGTTTACAGAAATGGTGAAAACATAAACAGTACAATCATCTTACCTTTTAAAGACACCCAGTACTGTTTCCATTTCCTCCGTGTGGCTAACTCCACCTTCTTGTTCTTTTTGTGGACAAGAAAGTTTTTCACTGCAAGAGCTCCAGCTTTCCGTACAGTCCCCTGACCTGCGGTGAGAAGAATATCTGACTGTCCTGGAGAACTCAAAGTCCCACTGCTCTGTTCGTCACTCAGGGCAGAACCAGCTTCATCCAAGTTATCATTGGTGCTGCTCATCTCTAGCTCCCTTCGAAAGTTCTCATAGACCCCCTGACGAGCCCCATCTCCGGTAGAAGAGCTGCCACTATCACTGCCAGCAAAGGCCCGGCTGGTTGTTGGAGAGTAGCTGGAATTGGTGGCATTTGAACGTCTAGAGAGGAGGTCTGTGTCAGTTGTTGCTCCTTCAATTCCGCTGTCAGCAAATTCGCTCCCTTCTCCCGTATTAACATCCTGGTTCAATCAAAAAAAGGAAACATGATGGAGAATTCATCCTAAACAATCGAAATTTTTTTTGGGGGGGGGAACCCATTTAGGCATAATACTTTGCTAAGTATCTAGAACAGCCTTCCCTGATCTGGTGTCTTGGTGTGTTGGATTAAGCCCCCATTATAGCCTACAATGGGGAACCAGGTTGGAGAAGAGTGACAACCTCCACTCCAAAATCAATAAGGCCACAAGTCATAGTAAAATGTATCACATTTATCTGACCCGACCTCCCTTAGGCCATGTGGAAAAACACAGATTTCATTGTCTTTGAAATCGTAACATTTTTATAAAGTAATTTGAGATACTGGAAACCATCCAGCACTGCTGAACATTTATAAGTATCAATCTGAAAGGGTAATATAAATACTTAAAGCGAAAACACAGCGGGGGGGGGGGAATGCTGGCTCTTCGCTGACACTAGATTTTACTACTGTTTTCCTGATGAAGTTGCTGCTGTAATTCATCCTTTAGGTGGCATTTGTCCAGGTTATTTTTTTCCCAAAAAATATTAATAACACTTTAAGTTAGAATGTGATTAAGAAAATAATCAGCACAATTCAGACCACATTCAAAATATTTTTTTTTCCAATGTGAACAAGAGAGAAAAACACACCTAACCATCCCATTTAAAGTCCGTGGAACTCCAGTGTTCTGAGATGGATCCAAATGCTGTTTTCATGAAGAAAAAAACTATTCCTATTCATCCACACTTCCCACTATAGCACCCATTACTTTCCACACCATTCTGGAAGGTTTCCAGACCCTTAGGAGCAGCTGAGGGGAACAGTAAAGGGCTGCAGGGGGGAGAAGGGGAAATCTGATATCTCAGACCGTGATGGGTATTACACACATGCGCGCGCGCACTTTAAAACGAATCAGTTAGTTTCAAGTTATTTTGTGTGCCTGTGGGATAAAAGTGAGTCATAAAATGTTGATAAACAAACATTAATATCTGTGTCAGGATAAATCCTGCCTAAAAAACATTCAAATATATGCACACACAAACCATCAGAATGGAGGGGCACAGAATCTTTCAAATTTCTTGAGGAATTATAACATACTACTGCCTGGAATTTTTTACCTCTTTCCTATCAATGCAAATGACTGGAACATAATGACAGACAAAATAAAGCCTTTTGGTTTCTGTTCCAAAATATTTTCTGCATCTTATTAATATTCAAAAGATGCAGCTTATGCCCTTATAGCTTATTTCAATTACCAAATGTTCTCCCAATCTCTCCCCCTGCTCCGAAAAAAGTCAGTGGCTCCTATGGGACCAGAGAAAAAGAAAACCTCCAATGGAGCAACGCTTACCTCACAAAATTTTGAGAGAAAACAGCTAAATAGGATAATATTTGTACATATGAGAACTCATAGTTTTTTCACAACTACGTTCTACATAGTTCTTCAGTTTACTATTTTTTTTTCCTTACAGAAGCAGTTGCATGTTAAAAGCTGATGAATTCCATCTTCTTATGGCTGGAGGATAGTTTCAGATTGTTGAATTATGTATTTCTGAAATCCCCCCACAGCATTGTAGTAATAGAGCACTTCTGTGGGTTAGGAAGGGGGGAGAAACCCACCAAGCTTCCCAGTTAGCCGATCAAGGAAAATTTCCTGAAAATCTGATTGGATGCTCTGAGCAAACTAAATGGTACAGCTGTTCTCTAGGCAGAGTTCTCTTTGAAGTGGTAAAGAACACGTATACCACTTGGAGCTGAGAAGCTTCTGCATGCTGAAAAATTGTGAATGGCAGGGACTGGCGAATGGCGAGCCTCTCCAGCACATGTGTTCATGCATAAACACTCTCTGGCATGTCATGAAATACATTTCTGAATCCTGCTCTCTCTCTCTCTCTCTCTCTCTCTCTCTCTCTCTCTCTCACACACACACACACACACACACACACACACGCATCTATGCAGGAAATGAATATAAAAAAGATCTAATCCATAAATATTTCACAAAGTCCAATGGCAACAATGCAGGACTCTCTTAGGAGAAAAGTCAACTAAATATTTAATGCAGTGCAGTTCACATACAGTGCAGGTAAGGGCAACTTGTTTTCTCCAATCAAACTGGTCTTGAGTGACTTCGTAATACAGCCACCAGTAGGGATCTAGGACAGGCAGTTAAGGACCAAGTCTGAAAAATGCAAAACTGCATTGCCATAATTTCACCACTGTGACCTCTCAGACTGGGGAATTTATGCCCTCTAAATTTTTGCAGTTCAATCATGAGAAGCCCCAGTTAGTGTAGCCAATGGCAAAAATTCATTAAAACTTTAGGCCTGAACATTAGGAAGGCCAACATTTCTCTATTCCTGCTATAAAGAAGCACAACTTAAGAATTAGGTCTTTAAACTACTCCATTGAAAGAAAGAAAGAAAGAAAGAAAGAAAGAAAGAAAGAAGGAAAGAAGGAAAGAAGGAAAGAAGGAAAGAAAGAAAGAAAGAAAGAAAGGCAGGCAGGCAGGCAGGCAGGCAGGCAGGCAGGCGTATTAGTAGGGAGGCAAACAATTCAATTTTTTAGAGAGTATGGTACAAAAAGATTCCAATCCTGGAATTGAACAGAGTGATCTTTGGGCTATTGGTCACCAACACACAGTAAGCCTTATTTCAGCATTGTACAAACCTCAGTTTTAGGCTGACACAACCCCTGTGGTTAATCTAGACCAAGCTGTCACAATAGATGAAAATAAAAGTCTCTCTGAGGATTAAATTCTTCATCTGCTTGGCTTTTAAGAAAAGTGGGTCATCCTTATAAGTAATTAATTTCTAATTCCATCATTATGAACAGCTCCTTGATACTTAAAAACGCTATTTCTAAGTAAATATTAGCTATATATCTATATTTTTGTTTGTCTTGCTCCCCTTTCTGTTTCCAAAAAAATTTCGGATGTTTATTCATCTAATAATTATTATACTAATCCATATGCATTACCAGTCAAAAATACAATGCTTTTTAAAACATGAAATGTTAGGATGGAACATTAACCAGATATAAAAAAAAGTTCATACAGAGGACAATTCATATCTGTGGGGGTTCTGTTCCAGGACTCCCTGAGAATGGGAAAAATCACAAATGTTTGCATTTCATATTATGAAATGGTGATGACATGCGCATGGATGCCTCAGTGCATCCATGTGCACATCACCACCATTTTAGGTAGGGGATACAAAACTCTGCAATTGCTTAAATTCATACATCCGGAAATCACTTAAATGGACGGTCCACTGTATAAACAAATAGACTGGGAAGATCAGATGAATGCACTGTCTCATGGATACGCAAACTATAACTGCCACAAGGTTTCTAACTCCATATACTCTCTCTGAATACACATTCTACACCTTTGATGGAATCACACCCAAGCACTAAGGAATGACACAACACACTTTAACAAAGTACAATCAATCTAATAGTCAATTGTGCAAATACCAGTCTTACTCAGCATTACTACTATATATTACAATGGTATTACAGACAATAATGCTGCTCCTTTTAAGTAGATAGCCTTACTTTTTTAAAATGTGGAATTTCAGTTTGAAATAAAGTTAAAAATGTAAGGAGAGGAAGAAGCACACCACCCAACAATGTAAGCAGAGCTTTAATCAGAGGTGGAGGGAAGAAATTCATCCATTATATTCCTTACGATAGCATGGGAAGGCTTGTTGTACTACTAAAGTAAAATCTCTGAAGGTAAACCTCACTAAATCTGGATATGTAAGTGAACAGAAGTTTGAAGTTCTCCTGTACAAGAGATAAATGGAATCCATGAAGCCACAATTGTACAAGAGAATAAGCACTATCTAAAAATCAAGTCTAACGTCTAAAACTTGCAAACGTATTATTTGAGGCCATTAATATTTAGATAAGTTGTTTTCATGAGAATGTGAGACTAGAGATTAAAATAATTTTAGTAGAATTCATTAGAAAATTGTGGCAGTTAAGAGTGAAGGTAGATAAAGGAAAACTGACAGCACGTCCCTCAGCCACAAGGGGACCAGGATTTCCTCCTCCCTTTGCAATTAGAATGACAGATGTTCACTGAAATCAAATGCTTGTTCATTTGTCTCTTGCCCCCACCTCCCACATGCTTCAAGCTGCCTGTTCACTTTTGTTTAAGCACTGCATCAAATTCAGTTTGTTTATGCATTTCCATTTGTTGTTTCTTTGCTTTTAACAAAACTTTTTTTTTAATGTGCAAGAGTTTGACAGGGTTTGACAGGAAGTAAGTCTCTCTTCATCTGGTGTTCGATTGTAGTACATTTAAGCTTTTCATGCCCTGTGTAAAAAGATAAAAATCCAATGACATTTCCTACAGGTACTTGTAAAATGTTGCGATTAAAACAGTTTTCACCTTCAATTAAAAAAAAAATCACCTGAAAGTCAGAAAAAAAACAGCCCTTGGGAAAAAATATCACTGATGTGTTTTATGCTGAGTCAGACATTAAAGAGCAGGTAGGCTTGAATTAAAGAATCATTTATGGCACGTAAGATATTTGGCTGCATGCTTCAATTAGAAGTTCACATGCCAGAAAATATAGCTCATTTCTCAAGTAGGTTAAAAGGTCACATCTCTCCACTATCTAGTAGGGCCAGCCTAACTAAAAACCTTACAGGGAAATAATTTATACATTTTTGAACAGTTTCACACGTTACATTAGAGAAATTGTACAAGTATGGCATTCAAGTTTGATCTTCTGAAACTTTCAGTGTAGATGTGCATTCAGCACAGAAACGACATGATGACATCTGCTTGAGGATCTCTCATGATCCCAGATCTAGATTCAGAATTTCTAGTCAAGGTAGAGCAAAGCAGAGCCCTGTACCAACATTCTCCTTTGGTATAGCTTCTGTGGTATAGCTTCTGTGGTTCATATTCCCCTAACCCTGTGACCATCCAATCTACTAACTCAGGGAACAAATGCAGCCCAAATGATAGACCCAAGGGTATATATGAATCAGATATTGCTTTTGCAGAGACTGGGATGGAAGAAGTGTAGTCCTTCATATATCCCTAAGTTTCAGTTTAATCACACAAGCCAGGGTTGTTGGAAGTTGCAAGTCAGCAACTTCTGGAAGGTTGCATCTTGTCCATCCTGTCGGGATGCCCTCCGTATTAAGTAATGGGATATCTAGTCCAGTATAATGTAACAGACTGCTTGTAGCTAAAGTGTTGGGGGATGATAAGAGTTTCAGCCCCACAGAAACACAGTGGAAAAACCAGAGTTCAGCGAGCCAACAGCAGCAGCCTTATTCCCCAGTAAGGATACTCACACACAGAGGAGTTTCTTCCAAAACAGGAGGCACTTTCTCTTGCAACAAAGTTCCGTTATATACAAAACATAGAACAGACAGACAAAAGCTTGCGCCAGGCACCAGGTTTGGTCAACAGACAATTACAGACTGGCGTTGCTTTGTTATATACATATCTACAACCAATCAGGTAGAGGTTTGCACACCTCCCTCTACCATCTGCACACGACCCCAGTTTCTTATGCAACCTTGCAATTACCCACAGCTGGGGCATGATGCAACATCTTTGCAGTGGGCTGATCATTTTCCCAGGGTTCCCTGCCTGGAATCCCTGACAATCCCCTCCAAAATGGTCAGGTTACTGTGTAGGACATTTTCATAATCCATACATGTCATACAATACATGTTACATAATACATACAGTACATACATTCAGGGGTACAATTCATCTTCCACCTTACACCTTGGTGGCAAGGCCCAGTTTACTTGCCAACTTCTCATGGCCTACTACTGGAAGTGCCTTTATGAGCAAATCCGCGATATTGTTTTTCAGATACCATACCCCAATGTAGTCCTACACTCAAAATTTCTGCCTCAGTCACATGGGACAGCAAAATACCCTCCTCCTGACCTTTTAGGGATAAGCATAACTTTACTTCCTGACTCAGCAGGTTGGGTACTTCCTGACCCACTTTCACTGGAACCACTGCTGGAACTAGTGCTGACCTCAGTGCGAGGCTCTTTCTTGACCGTAAATGCAGGTTCAGCACTAGGTGGCGGTGTTGAACTCTTTGGTGTGACGTTGAGTGAGATTTTTGCTTCTCCTCCTCAGTACTTTCCTCAGTACTTTCTTCTTCATCATCAGCCATCACCGCCCCTCCATCTTCAGAGCTTTCAGGTGTATCTGGGACACTGTCCTGTTCCTCATCAGACATCACTGCCCCTCCATTCTCAGGAACACTTTTGTCACTTTTACCCAGGGGAACCAAACCTCTTGGTTACAGTGCAGTCTGTCCCAACCTGAATGGATTTCAAAGTTTGCACTCCTAGAATACACTATTTTGCCAGCATGGTGTAGAAATCTATATTTGTTACCTTCATATCCCACAAAGCGTAACCGTCTAGATTTCTCCTCTCCAGACTTTCTGAAACTTGGGGGAACATACACACTAGCAAACTGACCCTAAACACATAGATGCTGCAGGTTTGGCGCTCTACCATACAATAGGTAATATGGAGTTTGCTTCACACTTGAACTCCACATCCTGTTTATGTGGTAGTTTGCTGTCACTATTGCTTCTCCCCAGAGTCCTGCTGGGGCTTGGGTATCCTCCATCATACAGTCCATTTGTTTTAACAGCCCAATTCTTCTTTCTGCAAGACCATCCTCCCCGGGAGATGCGGAGTTGGTGGTTTTATGCCTTATGCCTTTCTTACGCATCCAGGGTTGCAGGTTATTGGACAGGAATTCTCCCCCTCTGTCTGATACAAGACTAGCTACTTTGTAAGGAAATTCCCTTTTAACAGCATTCACCCACTCTTGGAGCTTTTCAGCTGCTTGACTTTTCTCTTTCAGCAGATAGACATAGGAGTACCTGGTGTGTCTGTCTACAATTACCAGGACATACCTATTTTGCCCTTCAGTTGGTTTGAATGGCCCAGCCAAATCTGCATGTACAACCTCAAAAGGCCGTTGGGTGACACACTTGCTTTTCTTGGCAATGGGGTAAGCCTTTACCTTAACTTTTTTGCATACAGAGCACTCTAGGAACTTAGGGTAATTTCTGACCTGTAACCCAGGGCATACCTTTGCCAACTCTTGCAAACTTTTGTAGCTGGCATGTCCCATCACTCTGTGGAGATAATGTACACACTTTTCATGTAGAGGTTTGTTACACAAAGGGTTAACGTTTGCCACTTTTCCTTTTGGCAACATGTGGTACAACCCCTGCTTTTTCACCCCTTTTGCACAAAACATACTATTTGCAGATATTGTACATTTCTCCCCTTCAAACACCACTTTGTAACCCTCACTGGCCAGTTGGGAGACACTCAAAATATAGTTCTCCAAACTTGTCACGCATGATACATTATTAAATGATTTACCAAAGCATAGCACATGTGCAGTACCCATCTTCTGCACCTTGCTGGGTGCCCCATCTGCAAGGGAAATTGCTGTTATATTTGCATTTGTAACATTACTCAACAGTTTTAAATTGTTCACCATGTGGTGAGTTGCACCACTGTCTAGCAACCACACACCACTCTCAGACTGTTCTTTTGCCACAAACACATGGCCTTCAGCCTGTGACAACATGCCCCTCCGCTTCTGGGCTGTCTTCTTCCCTCTGCTCGGCGCTGGCATTCTGCAGTCCTTCTGGAGATGGCCGACTCTCTTACATCTGTAGCAGCGTCTGGCAAAGCTGCACACGCCTTCTTCCTCCTGGCGACTGGCTTTTCTCCCCTCTGACTGCAGTCTGGAATCGAACTGCTTAGGTTGGACTTCCTCCAAAATCCTCCCGGCTACCAAATCTACGGTCAGCTCTTCCTCATGCACACCCTGGAGGCTGTACATCAAAAAGTCCCACTCCTTAGTGAGGCTTCCCAGCAGAATAAAACTTTTCTGCATTTCTGGGATATTTACCCCCCTGTCGGCTGTCTCTTGAAATAACTGTTTCATCAGCATGAGGTGCTCTCTTACACAGCTTCCAGGACATAACTTTGTGTTATACAGTCTTTTCGTCCATAGCATTTTGGACAAACATGAGGAAGATTGATGCACAAGCTTCAGAGCCTCCCAGAGCTGATATGCTGTGTCCGCAGCAGCAGTGTGAATCAACTGGGAAGGACTTAAAGTAAGCAAAATAACTGCTTTGGCTTTTTCGTCAGCAACCCTGAACGCTGCTATTTGAGCAGCAGTTGCTCCTTCTGGGGGCTGTCCCTCATTTTCCAAAACGTGCCACAAGTTTTCCTTCGTCAAAGCAGCTCTCACATAAATTTGCCAGCTTTGATAATTAGCGTCGGTCAACTTTTCAAAATGCAGATAAGCTCCTTCAGCCATGCTGCTGCCTTTGTAAGGAAAATTCAACAAACAAAGCAGCTGGCTGCAGTGACCTTGATGAGCTCTGGACTGAAGATTAACTGTCTCTCTGCCAAAACACAGACTCCCGGAGCACCGGAGAGCCAGGCAAACAGTCAAAAACAGTCCCAGTATCCAGGGGAAAAACAACTACAGGTGTGCTGTGGATGCTGTGCACTCTGGGCCTGGGCCCATAACCCCTGTTGGGGGATGACAGGAGTTTCAGCCCCACAGAAACGCAGCGGAAAAACCAGAGTTCAGCGAGCCAACAGCAGCAGCCTTATTCCCCAGTAAGGATACTCACACACAGAGGAGTTTCTTCCAAAACAGGAGGCACTTTCTCTTGCAACAAAGTTCCGTTATATACAAAACATAGAACAGACAGACAAAAGCTTGCGCCAGGCACCAGGTTTGGTCAACAGACAATTACAGACTGGCGTTGCTTTGTTATATACATATCTACAACCAATCAGGTAGAGGTTTGCACACCTCCCTCTACCATCTGCACACGACCCCAGTTTCTTATGCAACCTTGCAATTACCCACAGCTGGGGCATGATGCAACATCTTTGCAGTGGGCTGATCATTTTCCCAGGGTTCCCTGCCTGGAATCCCTGACAATCCCCTCCAAAATGGTCAGGTTACTGTGTAGGACATTTTCATAATCCATACATGTCATACAATACATGTTACATAATACATACAGTACATACATTCAGGGGTACAATTCATCTTCCACCTTACACCTTGGTGGCAAGGCCCAGTTTACTTGCCAACTTCTCATGGCCTACTACTGGAAGTGCCTTTATGAGCAAATCCGCGATATTGTTTTTCAGATACCATACCCCAATGTAGTCCTACACTCAAAATTTCTGCCTCAGTCACATGGGACAGCAAAATACCCTCCTCCTGACCTTTTAGGGATAAGCATAACTTTACTTCCTGACTCAGCAGGTTGGGTACTTCCTGACCCACTTTCACTGGAACCACTGCTGGAACTAGTGCTGACCTCAGTGCGAGGCTCTTTCTTGACCGTAAATGCAGGTTCAGCACTAGGTGGCGGTGTTGAACTCTTTGGTGTGACGTTGAGTGAGATTTTTGCTTCTCCTCCTCAGTACTTTCCTCAGTACTTTCTTCTTCATCATCAGCCATCACCGCCCCTCCATCTTCAGAGCTTTCAGGTGTATCTGGGACACTGTCCTGTTCCTCATCAGACATCACTGCCCCTCCATTCTCAGGAACACTTTTGTCACTTTTACCCAGGGGAACCAAACCTCTTGGTTACAGTGCAGTCTGTCCCAACCTGAATGGATTTCAAAGTTTGCACTCCTAGAATACACTATTTTGCCAGCATGGTGTAGAAATCTATATTTGTTACCTTCATATCCCACAAAGCGTAACCGTCTAGATTTCTCCTCTCCAGACTTTCTGAAACTTGGGGGAACATACACACTAGCAAACTGACCCTAAACACATAGATGCTGCAGGTTTGGCGCTCTACCATACAATAGGTAATATGGAGTTTGCTTCACACTTGAACTCCACATCCTGTTTATGTGGTAGTTTGCTGTCACTATTGCTTCTCCCCAGAGTCCTGCTGGGGCTTGGGTATCCTCCATCATACAGTCCATTTGTTTTAACAGCCCAATTCTTCTTTCTGCAAGACCATCCTCCCCGGGAGATGCGGAGTTGGTGGTTTTATGCCTTATGCCTTTCTTACGCATCCAGGGTTGCAGGTTATTGGACAGGAATTCTCCCCCTCTGTCTGATACAAGACTAGCTACTTTGTAAGGAAATTCCCTTTTAACAGCATTCACCCACTCTTGGAGCTTTTCAGCTGCTTGACTTTTCTCTTTCAGCAGATAGACATAGGAGTACCTGGTGTGTCTGTCTACAATTACCAGGACATACCTATTTTGCCCTTCAGTTGGTTTGAATGGCCCAGCCAAATCTGCATGTACAACCTCAAAAGGCCGTTGGGTGACACACTTGCTTTTCTTGGCAATGGGGTAAGCCTTTACCTTAACTTTTTTGCATACAGAGCACTCTAGGAACTTAGGGTAATTTCTGACCTGTAACCCAGGGCATACCTTTGCCAACTCTTGCAAACTTTTGTAGCTGGCATGTCCCATCACTCTGTGGAGATAATGTACACACTTTTCATGTAGAGGTTTGTTACACAAAGGGTTAACGTTTGCCACTTTTCCTTTTGGCAACATGTGGTACAACCCCTGCTTTTTCACCCCTTTTGCACAAAACATACTATTTGCAGATATTGTACATTTCTCCCCTTCAAACACCACTTTGTAACCCTCACTGGCCAGTTGGGAGACACTCAAAATATAGTTCTCCAAACTTGTCACGCATGATACATTATTAAATGATTTACCAAAGCATAGCACATGTGCAGTACCCATCTTCTGCACCTTGCTGGGTGCCCCATCTGCAAGGGAAATTGCTGTTATATTTGCATTTGTAACATTACTCAACAGTTTTAAATTGTTCACCATGTGGTGAGTTGCACCACTGTCTAGCAACCACACACCACTCTCAGACTGTTCTTTTGCCACAAACACATGGCCTTCAGCCTGTGACAACATGCCCCTCCGCTTCTGGGCTGTCTTCTTCCCTCTGCTCGGCGCTGGCATTCTGCAGTCCTTCTGGAGATGGCCGACTCTCTTACATCTGTAGCAGCGTCTGGCAAAGCTGCACACGCCTTCTTCCTCCTGGCGACTGGCTTTTCTCCCCTCTGACTGCAGTCTGGAATCGAACTGCTTAGGTTGGACTTCCTCCAAAATCCTCCCGGCTACCAAATCTACGGTCAGCTCTTCCTCATGCACACCCTGGAGGCTGTACATCAAAAAGTCCCACTCCTTAGTGAGGCTTCCCAGCAGAATAAAACTTTTCTGCATTTCTGGGATATTTACCCCCCTGTCGGCTGTCTCTTGAAATAACTGTTTCATCAGCATGAGGTGCTCTCTTACACAGCTTCCAGGACATAACTTTGTGTTATACAGTCTTTTCGTCCATAGCATTTTGGACAAACATGAGGAAGATTGATGCACAAGCTTCAGAGCCTCCCAGAGCTGATATGCTGTGTCCGCAGCAGCAGTGTGAATCAACTGGGAAGGACTTAAAGTAAGCAAAATAACTGCTTTGGCTTTTTCGTCAGCAACCCTGAACGCTGCTATTTGAGCAGCAGTTGCTCCTTCTGGGGGCTGTCCCTCATTTTCCAAAACGTGCCACAAGTTTTCCTTCGTCAAAGCAGCTCTCACATAAATTTGCCAGCTTTGATAATTAGCGTCGGTCAACTTTTCAAAATGCAGATAAGCTCCTTCAGCCATGCTGCTGCCTTTGTAAGGAAAATTCAACAAACAAAGCAGCTGGCTGCAGTGACCTTGATGAGCTCTGGACTGAAGATTAACTGTCTCTCTGCCAAAACACAGACTCCCGGAGCACCGGAGAGCCAGGCAAACAGTCAAAAACAGTCCCAGTATCCAGGGGAAAAACAACTACAGGTGTGCTGTGGATGCTGTGCACTCTGGGCCTGGGCCCATAACCCCTGTTGGGGGATGACAGGAGTTTCAGCCCCACAGAAACGCAGCGGAAAAACCAGAGTTCAGCGAGCCAACAGCAGCAGCCTTATTCCCCAGTAAGGATACTCACACACAGAGGAGTTTCTTCCAAAACAGGAGGCACTTTCTCTTGCAACAAAGTTCCGTTATATACAAAACATAGAACAGACAGACAAAAGCTTGCGCCAGGCACCAGGTTTGGTCAACAGACAATTACAGACTGGCGTTGCTTTGTTATATACATATCTACAACCAATCAGGTAGAGGTTTGCACACCTCCCTCTACCATCTGCACACGACCCCAGTTTCTTATGCAACCTTGCAATTACCCACAGCTGGGGCATGATGCAACATCTTTGCAGTGGGCTGATCATTTTCCTAGGGTTTCCTGCCTGGAATCCCTGACATAAAGAAGCCCAGGGACCATCAGATAAACAATTGCTAGGAATGTGCTGATACCCACTGCTCAGCAATCATGGCTTCAAGGTCTCTTGGCAAAGGGGAGGGAACGCGGGGAATCTTAAACTCATGTATTTCCTTTTGGACCTCAGTCTTCTCACTAATGTCTATACATATACTTCACTCCAAATAAATAGTGCTTATGCATTGTACTATTTGCATGTGTGGATTCAGTTCCTGACACTTCCAGCTGAATCCAGTAGGGCTTAGTTCTATTATAACTTAGACCTAGTGTGATAACTGAAGCCCCTGTCAGAGCTGCTGATGACGAGCAGCAGCTGTTGGTCCCTGTTGATCTGGCTGGAGATGAGTCCTGCAGCTCAAGAGCTCCCGCTGCTGCCATGGACCAAGCAGGCTCGGACGTTCCTCTGCCTGCTCCTTTAGGGCAACAGGGATCCAGCTGGGATCCTGAGGATGCCCTGGAGCCTGCATCAATCAGCCCACAAACGAGGCAGAGACTCAAGAGAGCTGAGCAAAGGGAGGCTAAGTTCAAGAAGCGGTGACGAGCCACACCTGTGTCTGGATTATATAACTGCCTGCCTGGAAGCTTTCCTTTGCTTGTGGTAAACTCTCTACAAGCTCTCTCCTTGCCTGTTCCTTGCTTCCAGCACCTGGCTCCTAATACCTTGGATTGATTTCTTGGCTCCTGACCCCTGGATTTTGGACTCGGACTATGGCTTTTGCTTGTCGCTCAGGCTTAGGTAAATGGACTGCCTATGAGTAATTGCTTGCTTGACTCCTCCCGGTAGGACTCTGCTATCTCTCCCTCTCCCTTCTCCGGGCCGGCTCGCCGCCCGGGTCTCTCACCTTGACACCTACAAGAGCATCTTTTAGCATGTTGTGTTGCTGTTCAGGATTTCAGCCATTCCATTCCATCCAACCATACTCATTCCATTCCCTTGCCTGTTATTATCTACTCCCTCTCTCCACTTCACAGCAGACACAGGTTTCTACAGCCACTAAGAACCTCAGTGCTGATAGGGTTGATGCAAATGCTTAGTCCTCAAGAATCAGGCACTTGTTGAGAATAAGTTTTAGTACTGATGTAGTGGCCAGAAAAGCCAATGGAATTCTAGGCTGTATTCAAGAGGAGGACAGTGTGCAGAATGAGGGAAACAGGAGTGCCACTCTATTCTGCTTTGGTCAGATTTCATCTGGAACAATACGTCCAGTTCTGGGCACCACAGCCAAAGAAGGGCATTTACAAACTGGAACATGTCCAGAGGAGGCCCACCAAGATGGTAAAGGGTTTGAAAAACAATAAGGAAAAGTTTAGGGAGTTGAATGTGTTTAGCTTGGAGAAGAGAACGTGGAAAAGTTATATGATAATCATATTTAAATATTTGAAGGGAAGCTGAAACAAAATTGTTTTTGTTGCTTCACAGAAGGATTCAATTTACAAGATAAAATAAATTCCATCTAAATGTTAGGAAGAACTTCCTGACACTAAGAGCTGTTCAACGGTCTTTAAACAGATGTTGGATACCCCCAGCGTAGGAATGTTTAGCTGTAGATTCCTGTCTTTGAAGGCAGTCGGATTCAATGGCCCTTAAGATCCCTTTCAACTCTATGATTCAGTGCCCCAAGACATAGTCAGGTGGCACATAATGCTGCCAACTTTCTAAGGAAGGATAGGTCTGGTCAGCATCTGGACAGGAAACCACCCAAGAACTCCAAGTTCATTGGCTGGAGTTTTACAACAGGAGAAAGGCATGACATAAATGAACAAAATAAATAAGGTGTACAGACTTTAGGACTGAAGGACAAATGTAGGTAATTTTCTGGGCTGCCAGAACTAACTTTTACAGTTACCTATTGTGGCATCTATTAGAGATTTCCTACATTTCCCTCACCATTCTGAGAACTCTTGCCAAACTTACTGTCCTGCAGAGGAAGGAGTGCTGACACTCTGGAAGGAAAGCTCTGAAAGTCAGCCCTCTGAGCATACTGGCATTTGTTGTGGTGGTAGTTGTCGTACACCTTCAAGTCATTTTCTAACTTAGGATGATCCTAAGGTGAACCTATCAGGTTTGCTTGGCAAGATTTGGCCACAGAAGATTTCCCTTTGCCTTCCTCTGAGGCTGACAAAGGGCCTTTCCACACTACACTGTTACAGTGCTCTTATTCCACATTCAACATCCTGTGGTATTCTGGGATTTGTAGTTTCTGAGCCCAAGGGCTCTGTGGCTGAGAATTCTAAATACCCCTCCCTAAACTGCTAACCCCAGGATTCCATAGGATGTTGAAGGTGGAATAAGAGCACTGTAAAAGTATAGTGCAGAAATGCCCAAAACGTGACTTGCCCAAGGTCACCCAGTGAGTTTCCATGGATGAGCTGGGATCTGAAGCCTAGTCTCTAGAGCCATAGTCCAAAAGGCAAACCACTATGCCTCGCTGGCATTTTTTAGAGATAGTAAAATCTAGTCAGCATTTCTACAATGACTACAAGTGGCCCAAACACAACTGCCCCTTTATTATCTCAGAAATCCTCACAAGATCCATAAAGCTCAAGTCTGTTTTACCTCCCTCCCCACCACAATCCAAACTGCAGATGTGAAGGACAGGGTACTGAGGAAAAATGGGTACTGAGCCTAAGAGAATACTAGCTTGAAAAGTCCATCTAATAAGTCTGGAGATGAGGTGAGACTTGAACTTGAACCTGTCAGCACATAACACACACACACACACACACACACACACACACACACACAGAGGCCACTAAAGCAGACCTACTGAGGGAAAAGATTTAGGATGTGCTACATATTGCTATGAGAACAGAGTTTCACTCTGGTGATAATGTTTCCCAGCCTTGACAAGACCAAAATGAGCCCCCAAAATCTCTTTACGATTTTTGAAAAATAAAAACGTAAAGGGGTAAGAGGCTGGGGACTTGCTGAGCACATATATCATTAAGTGCTATAAATAAATGCCAAAAGTCCTTTAGGGAGGAAATGACTGTAAGTTTTTAGAGCTATCGCTCTGCAAAGCCTTCCAACATATGGGAAATGCTCCCCGGTATATAATAACTTTCCTGGAAATGAATTTGAAGCCTCAGCCTTACAAAAATACATCATTGCCACCTGCACCTGTGTGAAACTCCACAGGATCCATATGCTTCTTGCATAATAGCCTCCGTTGCCTAAGTTTGCCTGAAGGTAATCTCCAGCTATGTCTCAAGCTGTTTCTCTAGAAGCAACAAAGAAAGGTAGGAGTCTTTATCCCATCCAAACTGCAATACACATTCGAATACACAGATGAAGTTTAGTGGAGAGCAAACAACCCTCTCCCTCTCCTCCTCTATAATTTATTTGTCCACAGAGATTTTAATAATCTGACTAGACTAGTATGGAGACTAGTAAGTAGAGAATAAGTGCCACAAAAGCATTAATCTCATATCACCTTCATATTTTAGAAGCCCCTCCTATGCCTCAAAAATAGGGTGAGAAGCTTCTATTTGCGTAGAGGGAACCCACATGGTAGGTCTTCATACGAGCAACGCCTTCCTTTCTATTACCCACTCTGTCACTACTTTCCTTCCATTATTCTTCTCTGCAAGAAATTGAGACTCCCCTCCATCAGACATAATCCTAGAGTCTATTTCTGCTTGTTTGCACATACTGACTGGATCACAAAATTACAGAGTAACTCCAACTCTACAGCCCTGGGTCCACCACAGAATTTAAGCAGTACAACTGAAGAAAATTCTAAAGTTTCTGTATCAGTTCAGAAAGAAATATAATTGGACCTCCACATTCGCTAGAGTTAATGGCTCAGGACCCCTGCAAAAGCGGAAAAATCACAAAGATCAAAATGTGTGTGTCTGTGGGAAGGGGATCAAAGCATGGTGGGCAGAACAAGCAACCAGGGATCAAACCAGGTCGGGAACAGGAGAGGGAAAGGGGGTGGGCCAGTATGGTGGCCCTACACTTACTCTCTCTCACTCATCTCCTTCCTTAGATATGTGGGCGGCATTGGGAGAAGGTTTGTGGTGCTGGGAAATTGGGCTGTGAGCCACCCTCAGCTGGTTGCACAGCGGCTCATGGAGGGGGAGGGGGGGTCGGTTTTTAAAGGGCTATGCACTCTGATGGGAGCCACCCAGAGGGAAGGTTCCCCAAGAAAAGAATCACCTGGGGGGCAGTAGTTGGAGAAACTAATAGATATTCAAATCAATGAAAGTTAAACCTGCAAATGTGGAGGGCTGATTGTACACTTCACATGCAAATGCAAAGGCCAGGCAAGTACCATATTGGTGGAGAACGTCACTGCTCTGTTAAATGACAAAGCCACATTTAGGTGGTAGAACAGCATATATCTCTGTGCCAAGGATAGAGATATATGAAAGTATTAACAGTATCAGTAATTAACTAGATAAAAGCATGCCTTATTTAAGCACACAATGAACCTTCCCATCTGGTGACCATTCCTCCCTTTGACCTCAATTTGCCAGAAGAGGGGGAGAGTACTTCCAAGTTCATTGAATATTGCCAACCTCTTTGAAGAGCAAAAGGTCTGCAGACGATAGCCTATTGCTTTCCAATGAAAAACCAGCCAAAGATTTTAAATTGTCTAATATATTGTACTTTCTCAGTAATATAATGATTACTGCAATCTTGAAAACAGTGGCCAAGCCAAAAACAAGCTTATCTATACTACCAGTGAGACAGTAAACTTTTCACTAGTTGACTATCAAGACTCTCTTCATAAGGCTAAACCACCACAGACCATACTTAGATACTTCTCTCTTCAGTTCCTTCTTCCAAAGAGGAAATGGGCCCCTGCCCACTTCTAAAACCACATAAAGTTGTGATTCAGCAGCCAGCTTAACAAGTTCTTCTCTCTGATACTAGAACTAGCTATGACATGCCAGTGAGTCTTCCAGTGTGCAGCGAATAAAACCTATTTTTCCTTCACAGGAGGCAATAAAGAAAGAGTAAAAGAGATTCCTACTGCATCTTTCATTCTCCAAATCCTAACAGAAAGTGAGAAGCTATTTTTGGCAAACACCAATTCAGGGAGGGGGAGACAGAGTTGGGGGTTAGTAGACAACAACACTTTTTGTGGATTTTTGTCATCAGGATCAGGTTTTCCTCAAAATAGGTAATCATCAAAGAATATAGTTTTAGTCACTTACAAACAGCATTTTCAAGTTGATCATGCACTTCCTAGATTTTTTTTAATTGCTTGCCTCTTTTATGTTTATGCTATCTTCATTTAGTTGTAGAGGGAAATGTACTGCACATTTCTTACAGGAAGTTTCCCCTGACAGCTGCTGCTTTATTCAGAATCTAGGGCACTGATTCCCAATCCACATACAATTGTATTTCTATACAGATGAACAACCATATGTATGATACGATCTGGAACCCCAAATTGTACTGTTTTCCACATTTATGTGGAAGTCATCCCAAGCAGAGTTTAACATTCTGCAAATAATTGTGGACTACAGGGGTGGGGCTTGTCAAAGGTAACCCTGCTTACATGTTGATAGAAACCTTGAGTGGTTTTACTTGCATAGGGCTTATTTCAGAGTGATATTTCAAACAGTTACCTAACACTGCAAACATTTTGAAGTTCATAACCAAGACTGGTGAGCAGAGATCAATGTCAAATTAATCATCTTCATAACAATGTCAGAGCCAGTATTTTTGGCCACTCAAGACAACGTGTTATCTAACACAAGTTTGCAAACATATATTGGTGGAAGAGTCATTATTTCCTGGTCCAGTCACCCACCCCTTTCTTCCTCTGCTCCACCACAGCCAAGTCTTCACGCAGAGCCAAGAACCTTGGAGAAGCAGGGTTCGTTCCTTAGACTGAAGTGGGAGGCCAAACAGAGAGAGCAATTCCCCTCTACCATTCTTCTATGGACCATGAAGTCTAGGGATTTTATTCTTTCCCTTTTCCCCTATATATCCAATAATTTCAGCACATGACTGGCTGCACATATTATTGAACATTACTTTGTGACCATCAAAGGCAGCAACTTTTGATACCTCAGGCAAAACCTGAGCAGACAATTACAAAATGGAACCACGTGTGGTATTGTAAATAGTTTTTGTTGCTCTCCTATCAGTAACTGCTAGCCACTGATTGCCCCATGTGATGAGCCCTGTCGTTGCTGCTTCTCACTATAGCCCCCCAGCTCACTCCAGGCAGCACCCATAGCCCAGCTCTCATACATGCCTCCTACCAATTGCATCACACCATCAATGTATGTACTTACATCGGAGCTCATTAGTTGTTTCAGAAGAAGAAAAATGTCGCAGCAAGATCTGACCTGCCCCAGTGATATTACTGGTACTTATAGATTGCTACATACTTGTTGAAATAGGAGGGTTGCCTCACCATTAACATATTGCTGAGGTCATTGTGTTGCTGCATATATTGGTTAAAGCTGGTAGACAGAAATATATAATTATGTCTCCTTGATAGCTTAACATTCCAGACCTATAGAAATTGCTGCTCTCCCTTACAGATATAGATCAGTTTATACTAAAGAAAATATTCTAAACATGATTAATTGATGCTATCTCATCCTCACTAAATTTGGTTTAATATCAAAGGGCTCTTCACCCTTCTGTTGGAGGGGTCGTTCAATTAAAGGCATGTATATGCACATGCGGATTCACTGTCCCGTGATTTATAACTTTTGGGCTCAAGTATTAAGACAAAACTCAAATACCACAAATCAGACAGTAAAATTCTGCCCCAAATTGTTACTTCTTTCTATTTACTCCCAAGAAAATTCTAATTTAAAACACAAAGAAGTGATTTCTCTCCTATTATCTGTTTTTTGTAGTGAAATCACTGGGGCTGGGACACTTATGGTAATCTTAACACAGGTATTTGGTGGAATAAAATATGGAACATGATCTTGATGGAAAAACTACCATATGCTGTCAGGGTATCCAAAGGAATAGACAGTAGGGCTGCTTTTCTTAATCATTTGTTTCCTTTCTTCAATTTTGTTAAAAATAATGAAATCTTCACCCCACCGTCTTGTCAAACAGGATTTTGGTCAGATTTGCTTGATGCACATGCAACCTAAATTACTGACAATCTCCTTTTTCTCCTGTAACTTTTTGACTTTTCAATAATTTGAACAAAAAAATAACTCAATATGCAGATTTCAGTTTAATTTTTTATTGTTAAATCTTTCTTTTTTAAGTGTTACTGATTCATTTTTCTTATATACTTTCATACTAATATTTTAGTGCATTCTTAAAAAAAAATTTTTTAAAAAAATGCTGTTCTCAGTATTTCTTTCAACGCTCCAATTCTGATCTGCCCACCCCTATCTTACAGCCACAGAAGGGCAACAGACTGGATGCCTTGTGGCCTTAGCTCCTACTTTAACAATTCTGCCAGGTTTAGACAAGTGATTAAATTTGTTACATGGGCAGATACTAAGCAAGAACAGCCAGCAACCTTAATCTTCTTTGGGCCACTGCCTACTAGTGGTGGCAGTGACCACAAAAGGAAAAAAACCGTTTCAAACAGACTTTTAGTTTCTTTTTAAAAAATAAATAAATTTATTGTATTTGTTTTATTTTATTTTATTTGGCACAAGTCACCTTTCTCCAATGAGCTCAAGGTGATGTGCATAGCTCTCATCCCCCCCGCCACTCTATTTTAACCTCATAGCAACCTTGTGGTCAGGCTGAGACTAGCAGTCTGGTTGGCCCAAGGTTCATAGCTCAGCAGGAAGTAGAACCTGGATGTCTCAGTCATCACTCTAACCATTACATTGTATTGGCCCTCATGAAACAGAACAGCATGAGTAAGAAAGAGAAGGTGCAATGGTCAAACACAAAAGCATTGGCCATGGCACATACATACAAGACTAGTCCTACTTTAAAACCAATCTGAAATCATTTTCAAGTCAAAATCAACAAGTCTCAAGTTGAAACAGATACCAGAAATTTTTAGTTGAAACCAAAAACAGCAGTTGTACTAGAGAACATTTGAAAGACCACATGCAATTTCTGTTCATAACCAGCTTTCTTTAAACACAGTGGCCCAGTTCAGGTACCACGGCTAAGCCACATTTTCACAGCCATTGGAAACATGATACTTACTGTCAAGGAACCACATCCACTTTCTGGTGCATGGACAGTAAACAATATTTGCCATGGCATCAAAACTGAGCAGTGTAGGGTTACTACTACTAACAAAAAGCTGATTCTGGTTTAAAGAGAAAATATGGTTGCAACCTTAGTTTTCATGGTTTGGACAGTATGACACGGCTGTGAAAATGATCTAGTTGTGACGTCTGTCACCCCATGGATCGCCAGCATTGATTTAACTGATTTGGCTGGCTAGACATGTGTCCCCTTCCTCCCTTGCTATTCCACGTGCATCCTTCCCAAAGCTGCACACTTAGTGGAAGAGGACGACCTCCTCAGATAGGAGTGTCCTGTTTTTCAGTCAAGGGTACACAATAGCTGTGATCCCCTGCTGGAACCTCTGAACAAGCTCAAGAGCGACAAAGGTTTCATGGTGTAGGAATCAGAGGGACGATAAGTGAAAAGGAGAAGGGAAGCATACAACATACTCAAGTAGTTTAATGGTAATGTCTCAACAAAGCTAATGTGCGTCACTTTGTTCCATTGATTGATTGATTGATTTTTAATCCCAGCAGGCCTGCATGATCTGTATTTGAGGAAAATAACCGATTGGCAGAGTTTAGCAATTTGCTTGTTAAAGAACAGAACATTTGGAAATACCTGTCTCATGGCAGGAGACAGAGCAATAACTCAAGGCAACTATAAATTTGGAATGACACAGGGAGAATATACTACTTTTCAATCCTGGTTGCTATCAGGTTTCATCAACAGCCAGTGATAACACAGCATTGCTTCAATAGCATTCTTTCCTGGTCAGATCATCAGACACCCAAGTATATTTGCTGAAAGGTCATTCTCAAATATATAACAGCAGGGCCATGGAAAAATAACCTAAGTAAGAAATGTAAGTAATACCTATAAATGTGTTTTTTCCTCAACTGAGAAAGAGTATCCTCGTTGTCATGCAAAATACCAATATTTTGCACAGACAAGCCCAGTCCTGAGATGGGAGGGGAGGGCAGAAAATTGCACAAAATAATTGCAATTTCAACAAGCAAGGAGAAAATTTTTTAACCTGTTTGTTCTTGCATGGAAGAACATATAAAATAAAAATTTACATCCATGAACCTGAATATGAACATGGGACTGTGGTATTGCCGTCAGCATTTTTCTTATAACTGAAGTCACCTGCTATTCATGATGAAAGAGGGACAATCTTGTCATGCAACTCTGTCTCTAACACTCAGCTGACAGAAATTAACCAGCCAGACATGACCTTCAGCCTGGTATTAGTCTGGGGACCACAAGTAGAACAAGCAGGAGTCCATGTGGTGAATAGTAGTCTAGCTTTAAGAATATTCTTGTCATAGTAGTTTACCTTTCCACACTGCTAACAGGGTTCAGCCAATGTTGTCAGTACCAAAGATATTCAGATTATAGTCTGCTTTGTAGGTCAACACTTAAACATACATCTGTGCATAAACCTCAAAATATAAAATGTGAAAAAAACACTCCTTGGAGGGCTCTGATTGGTTGCAGTTCCATGTAAAATAAACACTTGATGGCATGCATAGCCAAGTTCACCTCAACCTAACATGTAAAAAATGCGTCTGTGCCATGTTTGTGTTTACACAAACTGCCGAGATGACCTACACGATAAGGAATTTAAAAGGCTAAGAACATGAGGGGAGAAATTGGTTTCATACTTTACAAAGTTCAGTAAAATAAAACTTCTCTTTCCAAGGCAAGCAGAAACAATCTTGACCTTAGCCTCCTCAGAAAGTCAAGATAATTTGCTCCTGCCCTGGATGTATTTCACAGTAGTTAAAATAAAACAAGGAAAATGCTGAAGCTGCAACTAGCTACTTGGAAAAGATTTACCTGAACAATCACACCAGTGGATAAGACAGAAATCAGTTTGCTATAACAGATGCCAACAGAAAAGGAATAGATACATTCTGAAATAAAGTTTAAAACATTAACTTGACTGGAAAGATGAACCATTGCTAATCACAGCCATCTCGTGAATATGGTTCACTGGACTGTCAGTTGTGACAAATTGTTTTGTAGATTTTCATGTGAAGACCTTGAAATATGTATAGTACAATCAAGAAGAATTTTCTGTAGCTCAAAAACTCCAATTTGTCTTAAGTGTCAGAATTCTAGTACTAATGCATTTAGCATAGGGAAAAAAACAAGCAAACAAAATCATTAGAACTATTATCTGGTGCCATTCTTTTTTGATCAGTTACAAAAAAAAGGAGAGGCAAAACAAAGCACTACAAACCTCTTCTTGTAGTGCAAATAATTTATTTCACACATGAACACCCAACTCATCAAACCTGGGGGATGATTTTACGAGACTACACAATAGTCTGAACAGTCTTTGACACTATTTGAAAGTGTATTAGATCAAAGAAATAGGACAACAAAGACAAATTTTATTTCTCACATGAATACAAACTGGTATTTTAATTTTTTTTGACCTGTACTTTCCCCATGGAATGTATTATTTATAAATGGAATAAATACTTAAAACAAACAACTCAGATCACAAGTTTTTAGCTAACTACGATCAGCAAATGAAGAATATTTTCTCAATTTTTTTTTTTATTTTGAATTGAATGTATAGGCTAGGGTGGGAATTTTGGCCCTCCAGATGTTGGACTGTAAGTCACAGAAGTGCCACACAGCACACCCAATGATGAAGAATGCTACCAGCTGCAATCCAGCAATATCTGCAGTACTGGATGACTCTCATCTACTATATAAAAGTCAAAGTTTGTGAGTGATCTTGTCTGTTCGTCTGCGTTAGGCAGGCGCAGACCTGATACAATTGGGTGTGTGAGGCGAGAAGACCTCATATAATTGTCTGGCTGTGAAGATTTTATGGAATCCTGGGGCTGGCAGTTCAGGGAGGGCCCTTTAGAATTTGCAGCCAGAGAGCTCTGAATAGGCTGGTTGCTATAGAGACAAAGCCTAGCAGCAGGTCCCCTCACAAACCTAACTTCTACATGTTAACAACTGAATACAGACTTGATTGGGGAATATGGACAAAAGCTGCAGGTGCTGAACAACAGTTTCGGGAATTAGAGACACAGGATCTCAAATCTGTGTATTTCAACCGCATCTAACTCCTAAGATGAGGTAATTCCTAAGGTATTTCTAATTAGTGTTACCCACGAGAAAATAAAATCCCAAGCAATGCCAGGTAAGATTCTATGGAATCCTGGTGTGGACAGTTCAGGGAAGGGCCTTTAGAATTCTCAGCCAGAGAGCTCAGGCCAGTTGCTACAGAGACAAGGCCTAGCAGCAAGGATGAGGACAGTGTATTCCCTCAGAAACCAAACCTCTGCTATGTTAACCACTCTGAATACAGATTGGACTGGGGAATATGGGGATAAACTACAGGTACTGGAACAGGCCAGTTGCTATGGAGATGAGGCCTAACAGCAAGGAGGAGGACAGTGTACTCCCCCAGGAACCCAACTTCTATATGTTAACAACTCTGAATACAGATTGCACTAGGGAATATGGGGAAAAGTTACACGTACTGAATAGGCCAACTGCTATGGAGATGAGGCCTAGCAGCAAGGAGGTGGACAGTTTACTCCCTCAGGACCCCAAACTGTGTATGTAAACAACTCTGAATACAGACTGCATTGGGAAATATGGGAGAAAGTTACAGATACTGGAGAAGACAGTTTACAGAGTTCTTAAGAGGAAAATAAAATCCCAGGCAATGCCAAGTAAATACACTAGTCCCTAATACAAAGTCATTAGCACAAACAAGCTTGTAGTGAGTAATTAAATCATTAAAAAGTAAGAATGCAAGAACAACCCTTCTGGCCATCCTTGTTGTCAGGGATATGTTGATCACTACTCTTAAGGAAGTGTCTCACTGCTTCTGTCTAGGCTGGCTACTGGCTCTTCCTGGGCAAGAAGGTACTCAAGATGACTCCTAAGAAGAACCATGCTCAAGCAACTCTGGTGTGTCTTGTGTTTCTGGTCCTGCAGTTTGGCCTTTATTCCTGCCTTGATCTTTAGTACTAGTTCCTGGTCTGCCCTATGAAGCCGACTGTTCCTCAGGTATGACTTGTTCTCTGGCTATCCTTTCTGGTTTATCTTCTGATCCTAGCTCCCAGCTTCTAACTTCCACTGTCAGGTTATTGCTCATAGGTCAGTCCTGCCACCAAGTCTACTGTCCTATTTCTAAGAACTCTGCACTGGAAAGAGAATGAAGACAACACCTCTGCCCACACCTGACATTGACTGACATGGTTGGTCTATGGACATGGGAGGTTCTCTTTAGGGCAAGAGTCTTTGTGAGAATCTGTTACAATCCTTTCTAAAGGAATCAGACTCCATAATGCAAATCACAGCTTGTAGAAGTAAATTCCATACATGAATTATATATTGTGTAAAAATGTCCCTTTTGTCTATTGGGTGAGGCCAATCATTTTCACTGAGTGAGCACGTCCAGTACTGTGAGACACATCAAGCATACCTCTAGGAACTCAAGTTATTTTTCATACACACCTTTCTCTTTTTCGGTGGCCTTCATTGCATATTTCTTGCTATATTTCAAGGGTAGGCAGTGTGGTTCTCCACATGTTCTTGGACTGCAAGTGCCATCAGCCCTAGTCAGCACAGACAACTATGAGGAATTATGGAAGTGGTAGTCAAATAACTTCAGGAAGCCCACATTTGCCAACTCTTGCTATGCACAGGGAATCTACTAGTAAGCTCCCACTAGTTTCTCCTGTCCCTATTAAAATTTACAGTAATCCCCACACTTTAAGTACCAATACAAATATAGCATATAGACATACAGAGTTCATACAGAGCAACCTTTTGTATAAGGCTTGCATTTAGTAGCAATTATTACTACATTTAAAATTAATTCAAGCTATTTGTATTGCCTTTGCTTGAATCTCACATGAATCCTTACTATATCTATCACTAGATCTCAAAAGACAAAAACATTCTTACACAGTGAATAAGGAAAAGAAAGATGAGACAAGCACAGGACAAAACTGATCATAACATGGAGCCTGCTATTTGGGGTTTAAATACCTGACATAGCAGGGTGTGCTGTATTGGTTTGATAAATATTTCATAGTTTTATTGTTCTAAACTACTCAGAGCTGTTGCTAAACAAAGTGGGTTAAAATGTCTAGAGAGATCAATAATAAAAACAAAACATTCTTTGTGCCTTTCATTGCCCACTTCAATCTACTCATAAGTATACAGAAGCATTTTCAAAGTAGATCAAGTAAATGAACAGGGGCATTTTTTTACTGTAGGGCAATAAATTTTATTTTTATTTTATTTTATTTTTAAGTTATTAAAATTTAATTATTTAATTTTGTGCTATGATCTTTCAACTCTATTGCACTTCATCACTGAAGCACAGCTGAATGAAAGGACAGGGAATAATGAATAGAAGGTTAATCCAGATAATTTTTTCTTGCAAGCAAATTTCTTTAATTTCAATGAGGCTAACTTCTGATAGATATGCTTTGAATCTCACCTAAATTCTGAATTCCAACATGGCCTTGTGCCCTTAGTATAATATCTTAAGTGTTTTAGCTCTAATTAATGCAATTAAATACAAATTAATTACCATGGCTATAAACCCTAGAGGATTAGGCTTCAAAACTGCTTATAGAGGCAAGTCACTTGAGGTGCACAAAGCTACAAAATCTCCCTGCCCCCGTCTAGAGTATTTCTATAATCAAGAGGGGTCAAAAACATGTCAAGGGCCGTTTCAGGCTATGTGTCTCAGCCCTTCATTATTTTTAATGAAAGCAGAGTCCTGTCTACCAATCCAGTGGCAAATTCCTCAACTATTAACAGTCAGCTTCTGACAGGCATGTTGAATTTCCATCATGCCTTTCCCAGCCAGGAACCAAACTGAAAAATCAAAGCTGTGGGAACCAATCCTTTAAAATCTGAACAATATACCAATTGCTGAAAAAGAAGTCTCACTTCTGCTGTTTCTGTTCTGTTCTGTTTTGTTTTACTCAGTAAAGCTACTGAGTGACTTACTGAGTGACTCAGTAAAGCTACTTGGGTGACAAGTAGCTCAGCCTTTCAGACATATGGATGTAAAATTTTATTCTGAATTATGACTATTCATTGTGTAATCAAAATGCCAGCCTAGGTAACCACTCCCCCTCCCATCAGCTATTATTTTAAGGGCAATTCTTGGAGAAATAACTAACAAACAATAGAGAAATAAGTGCTGATTACAGAATGACCATTCCAGTTGAAAACCCATCTTCCAGCCTTTTTTTTTTTTTTATAAGGACCACAAGCGCTTTTGGAGGACACTGATAACCACCATGGCTTCCCCACACATTTTATAAAAATCCTAAGGATCATGGAAGGTGAGGGTGATGGTAAATTTTCTGAGAGAGGTAACCAGCCTCTTCCAGAGCTTGGAAACATTACTACAACTCCTTGAATCCCTGAGCCAGCATGGACAGTACCTAGGGATTCTGGGAGCTGAAATCAAAAACTAATTTTTCAATGCTCTGAGCCCTTCCTAGAACTACAGTTCTCAAGTTTCCATGGTGGGAAGAAACAGTTACTAAAGCGGCTGAAGTCTATAAGGCAGAATTTTTCCATGTCCCTCTGCCCAAATTTGCCGTGTGTCTCCCATCTGGGCCCAATGGAAGAAACAGAGCAGAAGCAGTAGAATAGACAAAAAAAAGATGTGTCATCTATCTGGACAATAAATATCCAATCAAGCTTTGCCCCCAATGACCACCATTCACTGACATCACACCCTATTATTCACTGATTTGTAAAATCTCACCATAGCTTTCATTCAGAGAAGAGGTATCTGGAAAACAAGCCCAGCAACAAAATGCTCAAAAACGGCATCTGCTCTGTTGGTGGGCAGATAAAATTCAAGAAAAGAAGAGCAACAAGCTGATCCCCTATGTGCCAATACTTTGAAAAAAACTTTGAAAAAAAAAGCATTTTCCCTCCCTCTCTCAGGGAGATTTTGCTCAGCTATTATGAACTGTTAACATTAAAAATGAAACTGCCCCATGGTGCCTTCAAAACAACTTCTTGATATTAAGTGCTTGTGCATATCGACAAATTATTTCCAAAGCACTAAAAAGAGCTTGCAATTAAAGAAAAGCAAGTCTCACATTTACTCTCCAATTTAAATAAGGGATGTTAAGAACTGTGGAAAGAACATACAACAGTGCCACAGGAAACTAGGGTTCCATTGTCAAAGAAATCAAGGAACCTTTCTTTTGTTTAGTTATGTTCAATTAGCTTATGAACACAACTAGCAAAATGGAACGCTAGGTTCTTTGCTCCATTTAACCATTAGATTAGGGATGGAAAACCCCGTGCTTTCCAGATGTTTTGGTTCATAAAACATCCTTCTTTCTTGCTATATATACCTGCCAAAGAACTGAGGGTTCCAACAGGGGTCCAGTTCCATGTTCCACCAGTGGGGGCAATACGAGTTGAAAGACCTGCGAGAGGGCCTCCTTGGTTGTGGTACTCTGATTGTGGAATATCCTCCCCTTGGAGATCTGACTGGCAGCAGTGTTAGTTTCTTTTTAGTGCCAAGTCAAAACATGGATTTTAATAAACCCTTTGGGAACTAATGTGCTTTGAAATGTATTTGTGTGTGGTTTTAGCTTTTAAATTGTGCTAATAATAATCTCATAATCCTAATTTTTATATTGTTTTCATTTTAAATTTATCACTCAACAATGACCTTATCAAATATATGAAGAGCATCTATATCAATCACATATTAGTGTCATTCCCCATAAAAAGCTCTGGTGTATGTGCATATGATCTTTAAAATATAGCAGTTTTGCTTTGGGAAAAGAAGAGCATCTGTTTCAAAATATCATTATTATGTATAGAAGCAGCACATTTTCATGGATCAAGCATGGGCAGCTAATCCAGAAACATACTTCCAGTTGCGTGCCAACAGATACACATGCAGTTTGTCTCTTTCTCAACCTTTTTTCCCTTATCCACCTCCTCTAATTGTTTCTGCTTCTCTTTACCACACAGCAGCATATCCCCCACTACCACCACCTATGCACTATCTTAGCCCATCCCAAGACTTATACTTGCAGTATCCTGAAAGCTGACTGGCTCACGCTGTCAGATCTAATTGCATTTCAGTGTGGCGTACTGCCAAAAGCTTAACTCAGCATCAGGGTGCAAGTCTACTGGCTTATCACTCCCTTATACAATCCCTGTATGAAGCACTTTTCTATTTTTGGGTCAGGAGATGTAGTCTATATTCTCTGCTACACATGTACTAAAATGAACAATGTAATAAAATCAGGGTAGTCACCGAAGCATGCTGTCTAGCGTTAGCTTTGACCTATTTGTTCAAGCTTTTTTCTTGCATTGTTCCAATTTCATTCTGCTGGCTAAATTTCACATCAGATGTTCATAGATGGCAAATACGGACAACCATGGATATGTTACTGCCAGCCTTATTTTAGCAATTATTTCTTAAAGTTTATTTCTGCAAAGAAAGCGGATTAATTTGAAATATAGTTCAATAGGATAATTAGTTTTATGCTGAGTCTATACTGGATGAATTGCACATGCTATTGGTTTCAATAACACACAGATCAAGTCACTGAAACAAACAGATACAAATCATCCCCAAAACTTGCATTAGCAGAAAAATGTAAATTCAAATCCAAATTCCACATTAGGGTAAATGAAAAACAATGGTGGTTAGTACTTGGATAGGGAACTGCCAAGGAGTACCAGGTGCTGTAAGCTACATTTCAGAGGAAGACAATGGGCAAACCAACTTCCTTCCCTAAGAAAACCCTATGAAATCTGTGGGATCCCCACTAGCTGACAGGCAAATTGAAGGCACATTCAGCCAAATCTCTCTCTCTCTCTCTCTCTCTCTCTCTCTCTCTCTCACACAGACACACACACACACACACAAAATATGGCAAAATTAAAGAATCACAATTATTTTTATAAACATGACGATCACCATCACCATCATTATCATCATTTCTTTTTTCATTCTGTTTGAATGTTAAGCCCATGACAATACTCAGTAATTGTACTTAAACCAAACTAACCAAGCAGTTAAAACAAAGGGGAATAAAGAGAAGCATTGTCTTTCTTTATTAGAAGCCAAAGATGGCCTCTCTTCCCCTTTGGATGAGCTAACTGACATTATTTCCAAAAGTTTGATCTTCATTTCTCATGTTGTATTCAGAGAAGAAGGACACAATTAAAAAGAATTTGCATCACTGCAAAACAAAGAAGTAGAGTCACAACTCACAGCAGGTTCTTAGGGAAGTAATTGCTTAGTGGGGATAGAATAATATATCCCATCAGGCAGGCATAGTATCCATGCCTAAAACTGGCCAATACAAACACAACCTTCAAGATATGTGCAGTATTCCCCCTTCTCTCTAAGCTATTCTTCAAGTTTAAAACAGCATAAATTTATTTGTTGTTATTCTGGGTCTTCAAGTTGACTCTGACTTACAGTCACCCCACCTTAGGGTCTGCTTAGAAAGATTTGTTAAGAGGGTATTTACCATTGCATTCCTCTGAGGCTGAGAGAGAGACTTGCCCAAAGTCATCCATGGGTTTCCAAGGGTGACCAGGGATTCAAAACACCAGTCTCCCAAAGTCTAGTGCAACACTCAAACTGTTGACACCACACTGGATCTCAACAGGTTCATATGTATGAGTACATCCAAGTATCATCTAGGTAAGAACACTTCTGCCACATTTGATCTTAGGAGCTGCTTCAAGCCTAGTTTTGAGGTCAGGTGGGGTAATGACAATACAAATGGAAGAACAAACTTTTGTATTTTATAACTCTGTTGATGGTACCAATTAACCCAAGATGCTTGGTTGGTGAGTACAAGTGACAGAGCTCTCTCTGTAGCAACACTGCCATCATGGCTCTCCCTCCACAGAGAAGTGAGGATGGTTCCATCCTTGTTGAGCTTGCACTAGAGCTAGTGGAGAAAGGAATGATCATGTCATCAAGACTTTGGTTTTTAAAAAGTGTCTTTTGATGTTGTTGTTAAAAATTATTATTTTTATCTGTTTTTAATGGATTGGTATACATTTTCTTGTACTTAACTTTGGGAGTTCTGGTGCACAGAAAAGTGATTAGTCAATGTTTTAAATAAATGGTAATAAATACCACTAATGCAGTACCAGACAAGAGAAACAAAAGGAAAAGCAAATGATTGAGTGTTTTAACAGCCAACAGCTGGCAGAAAATGATGGGAAACAGAAGTCAAGCAGCTGGATAGGACATTCTGGAAAGACATTCTTTGCTGAAGACTCAATCTTAATTTTGTTACAATTGCCGGTGGTAACCCATGGTGGTCAAAGTGATGACTCAGATGTCAAAACTGCTGTATGTCAGTACATACTGAAAAACCAAAAATGAGAATTCCTGCTTTTCCCTTGTAAGTACTAGGAGGGGTCTGAGCAGGCTTGCAACAGCCAGCACCATGCCAGAGAACAGTTGCAGAGTGAGTAGTTGTCCCATAACACTGGCTAGCAGTGATTTCATCCAGCAAGCACCTCACCAGCATCACTGGCAACAACAAAAGACGTCTCATTTTGACTTCCGTGCAGCTGATATCTTTTAATGAATGTGGTACCTCCATTCATAAAATTACAGAATCTTTGGAGGCAGAAGGGACTGCAAGTCCCATCTAGTCCAATCCCCAGCAGTGCAGGAATATACAACTACAGTGCCCTTGAAAGGTGCCCATCCAAACTCTGTTTAAAGACCTCCAAGTTCACCACCCCATGAACCAGCTGACATCGCTGCCAAACAGTTGTTGCACTCAAGAAGTTCTTCCTAATGTTTCGGTAGAATCTCTTATAATCTGAATCCATTGGTTTGTATTCTAGTCTCCGGAGCAGCAGAAAACAAGCTGACTCCATGTTCTACATGACATCCCTACAGATATTTGAGATGGCTATCATATCACCACTCAGTTTTCTGGCTAAATGCACCCAGTTGCCTTAGTCATTTCTCTTTTTTTAGTAATACCTTTATTAATAATTTTCAGAAATACTAAAATTCTACCAATGCATAAAAAAGAAAAACAGCATGAATAAAACATACAGCATAAGAATTAGAAATTAAAGAATTGAAAAGGAAAAAAAAAACGGGGCAACTTCCAGTCTTCCTTTAAACAGTATTAGACACATTGCTTCAAGCCTCTCAAAGATAATATCCAGCAATTCTCTTCTTCCCCTCCCCCACTTCATATTTTCTAACAACCAAAAAAGAAAAATAAACTTTCTCCTATCAAAGGCTAACATATCTAGCACCTTATTTCAATATTACATGTTACATTTATGTGATAAATGACATTAATGTAATGTCAATATCCCTTAGTCATTTCTCATAAGGCTTGGTTTCCAGACATTTTATTATTTTGCTTGCCCTTCTCTGGGCATGTTCCAGCTTGTCGATATACTTCTTGAACTGTGGTACTCAAAACTGGACACAGTATTCAAGGTGAGATCTCACCAAAGCAGAAGAGAGTGGCGCTCCTGCTTCCCTTGTTTTTGATACTATGCTCCTACTGATACAGCCTAGAATTGCTTTGGCTTTTTTGACCACCACATCACACTGTTGACTCATGTTTAGTTTGTGGTCTACTAAGGCCCTTAGATTCTTTGCACATGTATTGTTTTCAAGCCAGGTATCACCCATCCTTTGTATGTGCATTTCATTTTTCCTGTCTAGATACAGTCACTTTGGTTTACCTCTGTTGAAATTTATTTTGTTAGTTTTGACTCAGCACTCCAATCTGTCGGTCTTTTTGATCCTGTCACCCTTAATTTGGTGTCATTTGCAAATCTTCTATTCATTCATCTAATTCAATTATAAATATGTTGAACAACACCAGGCCCAGAACAGAACATTGAGACACCCAACACTGATTGAGACTGTGGAGTTGGAGTTTCTGCTGAAAGCTACTTTTCTCTAAAATGTTCTAAACAGGCTTTTGTATAGGCTCAAGAACCCCCATGTGTGAGTCACAGAGACTATAAACAAGAAAATCTAACAGCACTGTTTCAAACACATAGCCACTACATTTGATAACCCAATGTCACATATTCAATTTTAGCTGGAAGAAATAGTCTTCCCTAGTTCTTTGCAATTACAAGTGTTCATTTCACAGATAACACATACCAGTGACAATTAAACTATCAGCAATCAAGCTGATGTTGGTGTGTGCAATCTGCTGTCATTTGCGGTATGTCAACTTTTTCAGTCACAAAAATATAGCTTTTGTGATCAAAGCTACTAAGCTACAATGTACTTCTTAGGAAGGTTGTTATGGTCAGTGCCATTTTGAGAAAGTTCTATCTATCCCTTTAATTATATCACACCTTTTTCCCAGACTGGGATTCAAGACGGCTTACAAAATACAGAAAATTGCAACAAACACACATATAGTTAAAAACATATAAAAGTTGACATGAAAACATTATTAACAGTATTAATAGAATTAAAACGATTTAAAATTAAAACAAGGATTAAAAATAGTACAGAACTATAAAAAGTTTTTTTCTTGTTAACAACCGATTCCCAAAAGGCTTGCTGGAACAGAAAAGCTTCACCTGCTGCTGAAAAGACATCAAAGAAGGAACCATCCTAACCTCAGTAGCAAGGCGTTTCCAACGTTTGAGAACAACCACAAAGAAGGCCCTCTCCCACATTCCCACCAAACGTGCCTTTGAAGGTGGTAGGACAGAGAAACATGCTTTCCCTGAAAATCTTAGACCTCAGACCAAATCATATGGGAAGATACGGTTCTTCAAATAACCTGCACCTCAGCTGTACAGATTTTTTCCTGATAATAAGTTCATTCTTACTATCAGGGGAAAGAAGTTCCATGTAAGATAAACAAAAATCATCTGAAAATGAAATTCTGTTAAGCATCAGAAATATTTTGGTTCCCTTTATTAGAAACTAAGGCTTCAACAGTTGTGTGTGTGTGTGTGTGTGTGTGTGTGTGAGCAAACTCATAAATATCAGTGAACTCTAACTGAAATAAAATATGGCTTTCTTACCTGAGTCGTTTTTGCACGTCTGCCATGCATGCTGTTGCTATGGCTCATTTTGGAGTGAGTGATTCCTTCCGAAAGGCAATGGGATTTCCTGCAGGGGAGCGTGTTGTAATTACTATAAGAAGGTATATTATCCATTGTGGCTGGTGACATTTTGTGTTTCTCAGTGTCTGTCATATGAGGCACTAAATTCCGACAGTATCCTCCTAGTGTGTTTCGTGGGCCACCGTTTATGGTAGCACTTGAGTTTTGGGGGGAATACAAGTCACTCATGGAATTGGCACGCTGGCAGGTGACCAGTGGCTGACGGCTGCTGCCAGCCTCCCTTCCTCGTGTCTCCTCACAGTCCTTTTCTTCAGCAGAGCCGAGGATCTCTTCGTTGCTCGTCAAATGTTCTTGGCTGAGATCGGAGAGTGAAAATTCTAAGCTGTCCTCTCTCCAGATATCTGCAGATTTTGAACGTTTCTTCTTGAAACTCATAGGCTCCAAGAAAGTGGTGCCATTTGTTGAATATGAATGTTGCCTGCTATCCCCTTCAGCCAAGTACGTTGACTCATCTTCATAAAGTCTCCCTCCTTCTGAATTTGGCATACTCTGAACTGAGGCTGCCATGAGAACTGTGCTGCTATCCACACTGGGAGTAACAGAGGAATCAGTGTGGTAAGAAACAGGCCTCAAGCCCATATCCATCCTGTCTACCCAGATTGGGCTTCCAAAATCCTCTAAGTTGGCTTCTTGGGTAAAAGGCTCCAAACCATTCTCTGCCAATGACTGAGGAATGCTGGGAGTACTGCTAGATCGTGTGCTTACTTCTGAGTTTCTGTGAATGATTTTTCCTGAGGAAGCATGTCTGGTCCGGCGAGATGTTTTGTTTGAAAGGCGAAGAGAGCGTGATGTATGTTTTCGGCCTAAGCTGGCATGTTTTTCTCCACAAAACTGATGCTCTACATTTTGACTCTCTGCGTTTCCCATGGTGTTACTATCTGCAACAACAAGAAACATCAATGTTTCAAACACAGTCCTCCAAAAACTCTCATCTATATTCTATAAACTTCAAAAATATGATTTCTCCCATCTTTTAAAAAGAAAGAGAGAGAGAGAAAGGGAGAGAGAGGGGGGGGGACCACATTTGGGGGTTGAGAAAAACATATAGTGATGGCAGCTGGCCATAGGACATTCAGCGCACATTCTTTGTCAGACCTAGACGTAACTCCATATGTTGTTGTTTGCCTTCAGGTTGTTTCTGTCTTAGGGTGACAGGTGAACCTATCATACAGTTTTCTTGGCAAGATTAGTTCAGAGTGGGTTAGGCATTGCCTTCCCTCTGAGGCTGAGAGTGTGACTTGCCCAAGATCACCCAGTGGGTTTTCATGGCTTGAACATGGATTCAAATTCTAGTCTCCCAGTGTCCTAATCCAACACCCAAAGCACTACACCACACTTGCTCTTAATTCTATACACCAATGTGTATTGAACACAGAGGCAGCATACAATGCTTTATGGAATATGAACAGGCTGCAATAAATGCGTATTCCCTGAGGTTCTGCAAGAAAACAAAAACTATAGAATATGGTAATGGCTACAGAATCTAGATTCCTTAAAATCTTTTCACATTTTAAAGAGTAGTTTCTAACCTTTATGGCAGTGAAGAAAGTAGGAGTCTGCGTAGCCCTGACTAGCACAAACAGACTATATTCAGAGACAGATGAAATACAGAAAGATATAGCTACATGCAGAGATAGGTAACTTTTTTGATTGTTATAGTCCGAACACTAAATTTTCCAAGCTCTAGCTAGATATAGCTACGTAACTATAGAAATATATAGCTCACAGGGCTACCTGGGAAGTTTTAGGGTATTAAAATCTGTCTCTGGGCCCTATTTCTGTCCTTGACCCATTGTTACTGCTGTCAAATCCTCAAGCTGGTTTCTGTTCAGTATCAGGCACTGCTTCCATCTGTTGATCCTTGTCTGCAAAGAAAGTTTGTTTCTCCACTGGACGAGGCACGAAAGACGGCAACAAAAGCAGCAGTGATCACACAGGAAAAAGCAAAACCAAAATATCAGTCAGCATTCCTCTTGCTGGTGTACAAAGCTAGAGAAGCCAGAATAAAATGACAGCCAACAGCATATTCACCGCTCTGAAAGTCCCTTTCATATAATACATCCATCTCCAGCCTAAATTATGCAAAACACTAGAACGTTTAGAAGAGTCTATGCAAAATATGTGAAGCCATGCAAAATTTAATTTAATTTCTATCAGCTGCCAAAGTCAGCGTCCCTCGTTACAGAATCTAGGTTGGTACAGGATTAAAAAAAAAAAGGTCTAGAATGCACACACCCTGGGAAAAGTTAGTAGAAGTCTCTTTTCAACAGCTTTTACCTGAACATCCTCAGACATCAGCTGCAGTTGTCAACAACTCCTTTCCAGTACTAAAATTTCTGCCTACATCCCCTTCCTCTGCAATAAGGCAGCACCAGCCCCATAAAAAGTAAGACAATTGCTAGGAGGTGCATAAAGCATCCTCACCCCACCTCCAGTAATGTGTTTAGCAGCAGAGTCTGAACAGCACAAGGGTCCCACATAACTGGTACTCCATGTGAGTTTGTTATTGTCAGCTATTTCTTCAATAGTAGTGGCAACATCACTACATCTCAGTAAAATTTAGGATGTCAAATCTCAGGGATGTAGGAAATAGCTTTTACATCTTTATACCTGTCAAGGTACTGTTGCAGGTTGGGTGAACTCCTGGGGCAGGGGGAGGCTGCATCACTCAATCAAAAGTCTGTTTTGGGGGTTTACCTTAACTCTACCATTATCATTTCAACTGCTGTAAAAATCAATGCAAAATGGCTTGGGCTGACCCTGGTGAAGCTTCACATTATTTCTCCAGGCATGGGCCTATGCATTTGGCTTAAGAGCATCTTCCCACTCTCCTCTCACTTTATACCTTGTTCTTGAAAAACAAAAACCTTCAAAAGTTGAAAAGGTGAAAAAAAAAACATCCATTTATCAGTCCCCAAGGACCCCAACTGCAAGCAAAACATGGTACTGAAAACATCCAGAAGTAAGTAATCTATGTCAAGGAACCAGCAGCCTTGCAGCACAATCCCATGCTTGTTTACTCAGAAGTAGGAATGGAAAGGATATTCAAAAGTATTTTAAAATGATGAGAAATGGAGTTCCTGAGTATTGGGAAACCCCAATAAGAATCCTAAGCTGGTGAGAATCTTCACAGTTTGGGACTCATTCTGCAAGAAAAAAAATGTAATTTTTGTGCACAAAACAGCATCTCCTCTGTGGTAACATTTCTGTATAGCTAATACCATTTTCTGTGTAAAAAAACCAAGTGCATTCTTGCACAGAATAAGCCCCTAATTGTGGATAGTCTTAAAAGCTGAATAGTTTTCGATGACTTTGTCTCAGAGAGGAGAAAAATGGAAAAACTGTACACTTTTGCCTGTGAGAATCAAATTTTGAAAAATTGCATCCCTCCTAAGAGATGCCCTATGAGGTGTAACGGTCACTGTGCTGGACCGTCTATACTGAACACTGAAATTCATCGAGTAATAGGAGATACCTTTCTTCTGTTTGACCTACCTCACTAGGCTGTTGTGAAAAGAAAATTGGGGGAAGCTTTGTAACCCACACTGAGTTCACACGAACAAAGGTGAGTAATACATGTGACAAATAAATTCCTAGATGGCCCATGTGTTCAGGATTACAGTCTTGAGTAATTTTCTGCTTGAGTTAGTTAGGCTACAAAGTGATTTTGCAGCAGCTGGACTGCAAATCCAAGCATTCTACACTGCTGACTATGTTGACTAGGGCTGAGAGAACCTTTAGTCTAGGCATATCTCAAGGGCTACTTGATTCCCATCCCCGTTTTACAGTGCTAAAGTCTAGGAACAACCCACTAAAATGTTTTCCACTGAAACAGCCAACTGCACCTGCAGCCTTTCAAAGATGGAAAGATCAACACTCTGACAGATCATCCTGATGAATATGAGATCACTGTGCTGTGTCAGTTGGGGGCAAAATGAGCACAAAGACTCCTAACTACAGAGAAGTTGCTAATTTTAGACCAGTGGTATTCAGAAGTCCAATCCCTAAACAAGCAGCAACTTGCTGGGTGAGTAAAACAACTGGATCCAATTTGCCAGTTCAGCACATGCAATGAACCCTACACAAAGCATAAATAATGGACAAAATCATATAAAATTTAAAAGCCTTCCCCTTCTCTGTCTGACAAAAATAACCTAAGAGTAATCTATATTGAGCTTTAAAAAAAATAACAGCAGCTATGGGAAAAGTGCTTTTTTACAAGAATAAATAATTTCCTTCCACAACAGCTTGAATCTGTGATAACGGCTGTCTTATAGCCTCTCCATCTTTTGGAATACAGAGAAATCTATGGGGAAATTTAAGCAAAGAAAACCACACGATATTCATAGAGCATTGCTCTGACATAAGCAGTCCGCTTTTAATATAGTGGAGCTAATGGAAACTTGGTTTTTTTTAATTTGTTATTGGGATGTTCAAACACTGAAAGCAATTACTTATACTTAATTTTTTGACAAAAGAACAACAAAAAAATTAATCCTATTATTTTTAAAAAAAATCTCAAGCTTTATAAGATTACTTGAAGGGCTGAAGAACAAGCTGTGCTCTAACATACTGTGTGGCAGTCATAAAATGAGTATGGCATAAGGGTTTTAAAGACTAATAGATAGGCATACTTCAGTTAACAAAGCCTCTGACAAAGAAGCTTCTTTTTACAAAATCTTTGAGCTTAAAGAGCAGAATTGGGAAAACTATGGCACTGCAGATGCTACTAGATAGACTATCCTCCATCAGTGATATATTTAAGTCTTTTTTCCACGTCTCAAGTCAAGTCTCATGTCTCTATCTTCTGGTCTCAAGTCTAGTCTTAAGTCCTTCCAAGGTGCTTTCAACTGTGTCCCAAGCCCATTGTGTAATGCATTTACTGTTCCCCTCCAAAAAATGTGCCCATGTTTTGGGCTCAAGACAGACTGTCACATGATCAGTAGGCACAAAGAGATGGAAGTGTTGTTCAAAGTCATAAAGCTTTTGAATGGACGAATGGGTTATGTCACTGAACCAAGGGCAGCAAGCCAGTCACTAAAAATATACAAGTCACGAGTGGAGTCAAGTCAGTATGCCATTTATTGCAGAGTCCAGCCCAAGTCAAGTCACTGAAGAGCCTTGAGTTCGACTTGAGTCCAAGTCAATCAACTTCACTCTACATCATTGCCCTTCATCCCTCATAACTGGCTACACTGTCTAGGACTGGTGGACAAGGCAGCACTACACTGAGAAGACCACACTTGCCCGACCCTTTTTAAGAGAAGGAAAAGTAGTGTTTTTCGTAAACTGCTATCAAACCAAGCAGCTATCCTGCTCCTTCCCTCTTCACTTCCAGCATGGGAGTCGTTGGGGACCCTCAGAAATCGCATGTTGTCTGCATTTTCCCCAACTCTGTTCTAAGGGTTACATGGGGGTGTAAAATACTTGAAATAATCTGAAGTGCTACTTAAAGACTATAGTAAAATTAAAGGGAAAATAAACTCTCACTGTTTGCTCACATGCAAAAAGATGTCTGTCTCCTCTTCTTAGGGAGATGCTTCCTTGTTTTCAAAAATTTCATAGCCCTGAAAGTTGAATGAGTACGAAGTAGAATACAGGAAGCAGATTTGGCTGAAGAGGAATGGCTTTCTCTTCTTATGAAATCAAACAAGCAAGATGAATTATACTGAAGATTTACCAGAAAAGAGTAACAATCCAATACAGAGTTAATGTACCTAATCCCAATAATATCCAATAAACTTCAGCATATTTTAGGTATGTTGACTAACAACAATTAAACCAGTACTTTACAAGACAACAGATTGAAAATCTAAAATAAGATTCTGGTGGGAGGCCACTACCATCAGATCCATACTTTCTTCTGGAAGCAAAGTTTAAGACTGTGAAAATTAGAGGAAAGATCCAACCAACAGCATGCTCTTTGTTTCCAAAAACAAAGCAGTCATCCACTAATATAGATTTTACATCAAGCTCAAACTACTCAGTGACAGCAGCAGGGTATTCCTCTATACTCAGGTCCCTCTCACCTATAAACTAAGACTGAAATCTTATTTTTAGACCAAAAGGAGTTGGGTCTGGCCCCTCTCCTCCTGTCCAAAAGCTTGGTAAAGTTATTTTCCAGAGTACAGCTGCCAGAACTCCCCAACCAGCATGGTGGCCATGTTTGCGCAGGGATTCTGGGAGCTGTACATCAAAAAAGGAACAGTTTTCTGCCTCTTTTTTGCCTGTTGTTTTGATGCTAGTAAACATGGCAAGAGGAGGGAAGGTCCAAAAAGATGCATAAGGAGAATTATTTAGCACCTGCCTTGCCCATGCCCTCCTTCATCTTTAAATAAATAAATCTCCTTTCCTTCCATGTTATGCCGTTAGGACAGATATAACTTTAAACCAGAGTGGAGGACATCTAGCCCTCTGTATATTGTTTGCATGAAATTTCCATCAGCCTCAACCAGAACAGCACCAACTGGAGGACCATTTATTCTTGTTAAAGAAACAGGTTCACTATCTAACGTAGCTTGTGCTACAGTGTCATGTATCAGATAAGGGGGGGGGGGTGAAAAGAAGGAACTAAGAGCTCATATTCACTTTTTTCATAGTATTGACGAATTCTAAGTAATGTTAGTGTCATCCTTTAGCATTTCATCAGAATGAAATATTTCAGAGGGCTCTTTTTTTTTTTCAGAATCACTTAGAAGTCTGTGGCCAGATACTTCATTTTGAAATCCACTTTAAATCATGTTGAAGTGTAAAGCATATTCATAAAATGCCCTGCAGGCAATTCAAATCAGGAAGCAAAGAAAAGGAGGGAAGAGTGGATATCATCAGTAGCAGTTCAACCGAGATCCTAGCTTTTCTGTATTGCTTGATGGGGTAATGGTAAAGACAGAAGCTCCTTCAGAAGCTGCACATGAGGCAGGCAAGTCCTATAGAAAATACACACTGCATACATACCTTATATGACAGTAGAGGAATCCAGCACTACTTCTGGTGAGAGAAGTGTGGAATTTAGATGTATAGAATGACAAATGCTTTCAAAATGAACAGTTACTGGAACTGCAGAATCTGTCACCACCTGCCACTTACAGACTCCATTACTGTCTTGTCGGAGCCTGTGAACATGTGCCAAAAACCTGGTGAGGAAGAGAAAAAGTGAAGCAAAACAAAAAGATTAGCTAGAATGGAGATAAAGTTCCACTTTCACCACTTACAGAAAAAGGCATGACAACATCAACAATTACCCATAAAACAATTATATTTCTCCATTTTTATAAATCTCTCTGTGTTTGCAGAGGGGTGACAGATTAGAATATTTCTTGCTCTTCAAAACCAGGTGACACATTCGGCATAAGGGTCCCACAGGAAATTTAGGCAAGAAATAGGATATGTTCACCAACTCAAAATGTAACACTAAATTTGGATCCTTTGGTTAAACAAGGGCAGGAAAGAGGAGAAATGAAAAACAGAATCAGAGAAACACAAAGTTCAAATTAAGAATCACTTCTGTGCCTCTTTATAAATTGCTATACAATGAGGCAATCTGTGAGCCAACCTAAATAAGCAAAGAAAAGAGGCAGAGGTTTAGAATAGAAAGATTGCTATTGAAATGCCTTCGCACTGACAGAAGTTCAGAATACAACTTGAATCTGAAAGGGTAGCAGTTAGAGGAACTGGATTAACTGGATTCCATGAAAAGAAATTGCACAATTATATACGTAGCTAACAGTATAGGCCGAGACAAACTACGTCTGCTTCGTAACAGAATGGGACATGTCTATGGCAGCTTTTGCACAGGCTTTCATGTTGAAGCTAACACAGAGAGAATTTTTTATATATATTGTCAATGCAGGGATGTTATCTAAAGCAAGAAAGATGTGACAGATCTCTCATACCAGTAAAGAGTCAATGTCACTGGAGTTTGAAGGAGAAAGACTATTTGCAGAGTAGGAGTGCTGCTGAGACAATAAAGGTCACTTTAAAATGAATAATCAGTAATCCCTATGAAAACAGGCCATTTTAATTTGTGCCTTAATTTTTGTAGAGGCAACAGCTCTGGCCCTCCTCATGGTTTTTATAAAATTTTACAAGAATTCAGAATAAGCTTTCATTTCTCTCCATGGTATTATGTTTTGAGGGAGTCAGAAAGTGAAGAAAGCATTGGTAAGATTTTGTTAAATCCAAGTCTGTTTTTTTCAGCTTTGTTCCTCACTCCTCCTTCCTGCCTTTAAACTGCAGTTGAGCAGTGAAAAGCAGTTCATAAGTTGCCCAGAACCTTGGAGATGTTAATAACACAAAGCTCATTTATATTGAAATAGACTCATTATCGTGCCAGCTGCCAACAATTTACAAGGTTGGATTCATGTTAGCAAGCAAAGGTCCTACAGGCAAGTCTTCTTCCACCTGCATCTTGCATTCATTTTTTTTTAAAAAAAAATTAATAAAAATAAAAATATGCTTAGGGAAAAAGTCCTCCAAATGCCTTTTTGGGGGGAACAAAATTTAAAGCAGAGGCAATCACTTTTCATGGGTTATGAGATCTTCCAGAACAAAGACTCAGTTTAAACCAAGGATGGGAAATGAGTGACCCTCCAGATGTTGTTGGACTACAGTTCCTGTCAGACCTAGCCACTACAGCCAAGAGAAAGGATGATGGGAACTACAATCCAGCAGCATCTGGAAGGCCACATATTCCCCATTCCTCATTTAGATGAAAACTCTAAACAATCGATTGGCACTAAATGAAAGATTCTAAGAGCATGACTTTCCTTCTTGCCTTTCATGATTTTGATTCTCTTTCTCTCCAAATTAAACTCTGGTTTGCAACCCTGTTTGCAGGGAAAGTTGAACCACAGTTTGAAGGTTCAGGTGTAGATGGAAAATTATAGCAGCATGTGAGAAAAGAGAGGAAGGTGAAAGAAGAGTCTGCAAGCCCAAAGCTTGTTAATACATGGTTGGTTAGAGTAAACTACATTCACTAAATCAACTGTTCATTGCTGAGTCAACATATAGGTAAATCCCACTTATACAATGGGTCTACTCTAGTCAGGAGTAACAGGATTTAGATCAATGATGGGACATACTTTTGGTGTTGTGTCTGAACTAAGCTAACCCTCAGAAAACCTGATGCGAGATCTTATAGCACAATCCTAAACGTTTGACTCAGAAGCAAATCAATTGATGCTAATTCTCTTGTAAGGATGCAAAAAATTGTTGCCTTAATATACAACTTTTCCTCTTTTTCCCTTTCTTTGAAGATTTCATAGTGTTCCCTGAAGGCCCTGACACAACCATCTGGCAGTGGAGCTTCAAGGCTTTGCAATCTTTGTGATCTCAGTGTTTCAGAATAGCAGAGAAAATATTATTCAAAGGATAAAAATAAACACTCAGGAGGCAGCACAACTCTTTGTTTTTAAGAATTTCCAGAAGCAAGGAGTTGCCATGTTAATCTTCTGACGAAAAACAACAGAGTGCTATGGAACTCTCAAGACAAGCAATTTTATTTGTCAAAAGTTTCAGTGGACTGCAGCCTACTTTTGCAATCCACAGAAATATATGCCAAATAAAATTTGTTCTTCTTTACTATGCAAGACTCATTGTTATACTAAAACTGTTCTATTTATTACTCTTCTTTCAATTTTTATTTTTGTTAGGGCAATAATTTCTGTTGGATGTTGTTTTCAAACGGTAACAAGCACTGTACACACAGTACAGTAAGTATAAATTAATTCACGTATAAATGAATAGAGAGTGCTCTTTCCGTTTGGAAATGTTGATACTAGACTCTCTGAGCAGACCTTCTGAGAAAACTATTGGTGTTTCTATGAGCTTTCAAGTCAACTTTTGACTTCTGCCAACCTTTCAAAGTGTTTTTCTTGTCAAGATTTATTCAGAGGAAATTCCTCTGAGGCTGAAAAAGTGTGATTTTCCAAAGTTCACCCAGTGGGTGTTCATGTCCTAGTATAACCACTACACCACACTGGCTCTCTTGAGAGATAAAGAGTAGGTTGTCCTTTGTAGTTCTTTGTCACAGCTGCTGTTCACTGGGTCCTCCCACTGAATGAGATGTTGCCCTCAAAAGCCAGTTTCTTAGGGCTGGACTACAGCTGGTGCACTTCCCAAGACAAGACTAATCTTTCTTGATCGATAAATACCCCTTCTCCATTGTTCTAGAATGTGTTCGTACGAGGAATGGGATGAATCTAGAATTTTCCGAATCTGGATCTGAATCCCTGGAAGGTTCTGGGAATCTACAAATCTCACGAATCTCGAATCTTTCGAATCCTTTTTTTAAAAAGGTTTTAAAAAGCAAGGGAAAGAAGGATAATCTTGGGCAAGACACAGTCTCTCAGCCTTATCAAAAACCTAGGCAAAGGCAAACTTCCCTCTGAAGAAATCTGGCCAGGACAATTGTCATAGTTTTGCCTCACAATCTCCCCAGATTGAAAATGACATGAAGGTCCGTTCTACACAGGCAGAAAAATGTGGATTAATCCCACATTTTCCTGCCTGTGTAAACAGGACCACATACTACAATACAGAGATAATCCAGATCAAAACTGGATTTTCTTTGCATAGCTCCTTATGGCATCCTGGGGTTTGCAATTTGAGGATACACCAGCACACTTTGGCAGAGAAGGCTGTGACACCTTGTAAAATTACAAAGCCCAGAATTGTGTATGAAAGAGCTTTGCAAAGGAGCTATGCAAAGGAATCTGTCAGCTGTCCTTGAAAACTCAAGAAGACGGTACTTTCCAGCCAATCAGGCCTTTGGTGGGTCCTGGAGGTGCCAATTTATAAAAACAATTTTTCCTTGTAGTTTGTCATGTGGCTCATGAGAAACTATGACAGACATTTCACTTCTCATCCCATTCTAGCTATAGGTTTACAACCAGGCACTGGTCTTGTGGAAAGAGGTACACTGGCCAACATGTGGCAATCATTGGGTGAGATTGTGTAACCTTGCCCTCTGCCCCACTACTTCTGATAGGCATCAGACCCCACTGACCCCAGCATGTATACAAGCCATTGATTTTCAGCACAGAAAATAGTGCTGAACTCAAATACTACATGTTCATTTTAAATATATTAGAATACAACCCCAGATGTAATTTCCGAAATTGTCAGCAAAGGCCATTATTACTCCAAGGGAAAAATTCACCTACTTGCCATCTCCCCTTGTATACCTAATTTCCCAGGTTTTCAGGCATCCCGGTCTCCCATGTTTTCAGGCATCCTGGTCTCCAACAAACTCTTTGGTTGGTGGATTCGAAAGATTCAGTTTGCCTATTTTAGCACAGGGATTCGGATTCAAGGATCTCGAATCCTTGCCAAGGACTTGAGGACTCGGTTGGCCCATCCCTAGTTCATACTTTCACAGGTGGGATGGGAGGAGAAAATAATTCCTATCAAAGGAATAGTTCCCCCAGGTATCCTAAGACAGAAATAGATGAGATGGAAACAGATAAAGTGAGCTAACCTTGCACATTCTAGTAGAGAAACTGCAACTACTGAAAGCCACATTATAATTATTTTCCCCCTACAGGCCTACTTGATTAACTAGTAAATGGACAGGTACAGTTAACCCTTCACACTTGTGGGTTTAACTTTCACAGATTTGATTATTTGTACATTTCTCCAACCCCTCCCAGTCCCCACACTCCAGGTGCTTCTTTTCCAGGGTAAACTTCCCACTTGGTGGCTCCAATCAGACTGCACAGCCCTTTAAAAATACACCTCTGTTCCTCTTCCTTCTCTACTGGCCACTGCCTGGCCAGCTAAGGACACCTCACAGTCAATTTCTCAGAACCACAAATCCCCTCCCAATGCCCCCACACACACTCAAGGAAGGAGATGGGTGACAGAGAGGAAGTATAGAGCCACTACACCAACCCCTCTACATTCCTTCTCCTTTCCCTGACCTGGTTTGGACCATGGGTGCCGATTCTCCCCACAGACAGACACACATACATATTTTGATATCTGCAATTTTTCCACCCTTGCAAGGATCCTGCACCCTAGCCCAATCAAATGAGGGCCAACTTATATTACTATTCTGCAATTAGTTCCTTGGAATCCATTACAAATCCCCAGGAAAAAAGCGCATGTGCCCAGAGTTACACCTTTTGTAAGCAATTTGTCTTTGTCAGCAACAAAACAGGTGCTAACAACTGCGCCGTATCACTTCAGCACAGGTAATAAAAGGGTTTTCTAGAAAATGACAGTATCAAAGGCAGACACGGACTACAAAAATTCCTAATAGAAACAGAAACTCTAAATAGCTGTCTGTACTGCTCAACTGCAAATGGTTGGCAACTGGGGGTGGGGGCTTTCCCACGAGAGGTGAAATGGGGGCTACCAGAGCAACATTCCAATTAGACCGAACAGATGAGTTCCTATGAGAAATTTGTTTTCATATGGCAACTGACAATTTCATTTAGCTGGAGGGCAATTTTGCTCAGGTGCAAGGCTATGATTTCTCTTCACCCCCTCTAGGAGCAAAGCCTGCTCAGAAACTTGCAGGCCCACAGCTTCCTCCCCAATGGCAAGAGTGTGTGAGTCAGCCTTTCAAGCCTTGCCCCCATGTCTCTCCTAACAGCCAGTAAGGGCTTCACCACTCAACGCCCTTCTCCCTCATTTCAGCAGTAACTCAGTTGTTCAGAAGTGACACAATATTTTGAATAGAAAGTCAGATCCTTCTCCTCATTTGCCCACTTGCAAACCTGGGAATTTGGTAGCACAAAATAGTATTACTCCCTCCCCCGCCCTGCAACAGACAGGCAAGCTCATGATTGCAAGTACTGCTAGCACAACAGAAGAACTTTCAAAAATTGCTTTTTTCAGACTACAGCTTCCAGAATCAGCCTTGTTCTGGCTGGGGGATTCTGAGATTCCCATCCCCCCCCCCAAAAAAAAACACAGATGACATTCACTAGTAGGGTTGCTAGAGGGAAAACTGGATAGGGCTCCCGTATCTTTAACGGTTGTACAGAAAAGGAATTTCAGCAGATATTGCTTGTTGCCTGAGAAGCAACCTCTGCCGAAATTTCTTTTTCCACACACCCATTATAGGTACAGGAGCCCTCTCCAGTTTTCATTCTGGCAACACTAGATATATATGTGCGGTGCATTCTCTGCACGACATTCTATTCGGCCTACGTAGGCCATTATGAAAGACATCGCTATGAAAAATCTTTTTAAAACAACTTTTCAAATGTGTTTGATATTTTACTTTACTATTCTTAGGCCAAGGACTCCCAGCTGCGCTATCTAACATGAGCACCCACTTAGCTTTCTCACTTCATTTTATTTTTAAACTGGCAAACAGCAACAATTACACTTCATTTCAATGTCTTGTTGAATCCTATTGTTTTCTTCCCACCTCGACCCCCATTCCCTCACCTGATTCTCATTCAGCTGCTTGCTCACATATTCTCTCCCCACTCAAGCTCATCCCATGCTGTGGAGCATATACATAGCTTGCTTCTTTGCTTGCTGAAAGCAATAAAAGGTAACACTCAAAAGACTTCACTAGGCTCATCAGGCTCAGGCGACTGCCCCATAATCCATCACAACGGGTGGATTTTTCACTGTTGGCACTGGATCCAAAGCCACTGAGAATGACATTCTTTTTGCCCAGATATTTTCTGGATTGATAATACACTGGGGATGCTGGCTTATGAGTGTGATGACTACCTCTGGCAAAGTTCACCCAAGACCTGGTGTGAACTACTCTTACTTGTGGTTGGAACATACCATTAAGGAAACTGAGCTCATGGCCTAAGTATTTTTGGGGAATCAATGCCAAGTGTGTCAGTTACAAGGAAGGGAAAGTGTAAAAACATTTATTTAAGTTCTTTAGTACAAAACATACCATCAGGGTAATTTAAAGCTCTACTTCTCCATAATGGTGCTTTTAAGTTTTTCAGTCAGCAAATCAATGAATTCAGTGAGTGAATTCACAAGCCTTAAAAAGTTTCCTGTTGTACCTGTGACATATATGTATATCAGACTTCAGACAAAGCACAGACCTTTGTGAAAGAGCAAACAGAAGGTGTATATGTGTGTCCACATGCATGCACCTTCAAGCTGCCTCTCGACTTATGGTGACCCCACAAATTTCATGGGGGTTTTTTTAGGCAGGGAATACTCAGAGGCAGTACACTTCTTTTCACAGCTGTATGTGTCCGCTTGTAGAATTTTGCAAGCAACACTGTAGACAAATCTGTCAGATAAATTATTCCTCCAGCATGAACATCAATCCTACACAAATCTATAAATAGAAAGATAATTATCCCTCTCGGAAGCCCCTGCATCTTTGCATAACTGGCAGGTCACATCCTCCAAACAATTAAAATCAGCAAAATCAGAAATAGACATTAATAACAGTCTATAAAGAGGGCAGCATTCATATAAGCAGGCATCACAGGGGAAAACCTTCTCCCTAATTCTAAACATGTGGAGATAAGGCTGCAATACCCTTGCAATGAGCAAAAGGCATTCAGAGATGCTTTTCTTCTTACCTTCCCCAACCTGGAGCTGTTTCACACAGTGTAATAATTGTATCCCTATAATTCTACTTTCATTGCCATGGCTTCATCCTATATAATCCTGGCATTTGCAGATTAAAGGAGGGATACTTTCAAATCTCTGCCAGAGGACTCCCCAAACCACAAACCCCAGGGTCCCACAGGACAGAGCCATGGCAGTTAAAATGGAATCATAAAGAGGAAACACAGTGTGAAAGTGACTCTGCTGCACTCTACATACATTGGACAACAACTCCCAAAGTGCCTAGAGAGCATGGCCAGTGAGAGTGTGTGGTGCTGAATGAGCATAGTTAAATAAATGCTACGGCTAAGAATCCAAAGATATGCTACTAATTTCTATCCTATTTATTTCACTGTAGTCTTTAAAAATATATACCCTCCAATTGCCAGAAGTGCTCTAAGGTCCTCCATAGGTCCTCTCATACAATGTGTTTCCAGTGTGGACCACAACACTCAGAATCTATCCACCAGCCTGCCCAAGGTGCTGAAATCTAACAAGAGTTCAAATCTAATAAGAGACTTTGTCCACTTGTGTCAAATAATAACACAAGAAATTCCCAGAATCCCTCAACCACCTTAGCCAGTAGTCTATGCTGGCTGGACGATTTGGGGAGTTTATGCTGAAAGAGTAAGTTTTCTAAGCTCTTATTTTTACCATGGTAGGAGTCAGAGAACGTTGTTCAGCAAGCTGGTATTGCTAAAGATTCCCACTGAATCTCCTGGCTTTTTCTCTGTCCAAATATTTACTATACTTTTATCCCACATTTTTCGCCAAGCAGCTCAGGGAAGCATATATGGGGCTACACCCAATATTATGTGACGATACTTCCACTCATGCACCTTCCTCGCTTCCTTCCTCCATTCCTCACTCACAAAGATCTCCCACCTCTCTGTTTGGTCACTAAAGCGGGAACATCAGAGGGCAATAGTGAAGTTCACATAAACATAAAGACGGTTGATGGCTGTATAATATTTCCAGAGACCAATATTTTTAATCATTAAATATTAGAAAGTTTCAACTTTTGGGCAGACATGGTTATGTAAAACGTGGCACTCTGTCAACATTGTACAGAACAGGTCCCAAAGAAAAGTCCTTCAGGGCTTATCATTCTGTGACCTTAATATTAAGATACAAGGAGGGAAAAACTGTGAGAAACTGTGTTATGTAATAATTCTAGCAAAACAAGTGACAATGCATTATATAAGAAGGAGCAAGTACTGGCAAAATCAATCAAAGCAAATTAAAGCAAATCAAATCAGAGATTTTTGGCTTGAACCTCAGTCTGGTCAACATGGGCACTTGCGTTGAAAAATGCAGATTTCAGGTAAAGATTTTTCACTCAGTCCAGTCCTACTCTTGCCCTTTTTGTTCCCACAAATTCTCAGATTTACACATTTAGATGCTATTTAATTTCACTGCAGCCATTTATTGAGAATATACTTCGGGTTCATAATCTATTGTATTAATTAATCTGTGCCAATTCCATAAATGGCAAAGGTGCACCCTGTGTGCCTAAATGTCTACACTATTCCCAAACAATTTAATTATGAGGTGCATAAAGATCTGTACACCCAAATTCTAATACACTTTCTGAAGTCCAACTGCTAGTACCTGCAGTACAGAAGAGAATGAGTATAACTGAGTGGTACAGTTTCCTTATGGAAGTTGCTCTGGTATGGAGGAGACTGGTCTTCTGTGTTTCAACGGAATTTACACAGAAACTTCCCACTGGACTGTGACCAAAATAGACCTACATCCTGAACATCTTTTATGTATGCAATATACCAGCCTTCCCTGATCTGGTGCCTATACAGGGGTTTCGAATTTCTGGAAGAACTGGCAAGGAGTATAGGTAGCTCCCACATCCATCCTTTGCAAGTGGTTTATATGCTTCAGGGGTGCATAACATAGTACAGTTGGCCCTCCACATTCGCAGAGATTAGGGCTGCAGGAAAAACTGTAAATATCAATATGTATGTGTCTGTGGGAAGGCAAGGCATGGAGGGGAGAGCTCACCTTATTTGTTTCTATATCATCTATTTCTGTCTTAGGATACATGGAGAAAGTGTTCCTTTGATAGGACAGAATGATTTTCTCCTCCCACCCCACTTGTGAAAGTTTGAACGCATTCTAGAACAACGGAGAAGGAGTGTTTAAAGACCAGGAAAGATCAGCAGCATACTAGCTGTAATCCATCACCAGGAAACCGGTTGATTGAGGGCAACATCTCATTCAATGAGGGGACCCCGATGAACATCAGCAGTGGCAACAGACTACTCTGATCAGCTACGGACACAAACTAACTTTGCCTTTGCCTTGGGTTTTCTTGTTGCATCCTGCTTAATATATCACGTAACCAGTAAGCCATTGTTTTGATGTGCCTGTGACTACATCTCATTTTGACAGACCCTTGAGCCTGAGTTGGCCTGGGAACTGAGTGGATCACGAGTCAAAATCTGCAAACTGTACAGACAACAACTCCCAAAACTGCAGTTCCCAACATTCCACAGTCAGTATCGCCAACATCATGTTGGACAAGGCTATAATACACAAAACAAGTTGTGCAAACAACTAAGCACCTGGTGGCACCTTAAATATGAACAAAGCAATAATAGCTGAAATTCTGATGTCGATTTTACAGATGCATTCTAATAAATTTGTCTTTAAAGTACCGGAATAGTCCATACTGAAATCATGGATGGAATAATAAGTTGGTGAGGGTAGCTCAGGGTAGACGACTTTCAAGGCCAAGAGATGCATTGATCCCCCTGAGATGACCTTGGAAGACTGCATCCATACCACATCCAACTCCAAAAAAAGTTTGAAAAATGACCTTAAAAGCCCCACTTTCTAGGGAGGGTGGGTGAACCATTTTTGCCATGGTTCAACGCCCTGAGCCATTTTAGGCCCAAGAGGAACCTTTTCTTTTACAATGAGAAATACCTCAGAAGCCACTTCCAGTTCACTTCCCTTTTTTAAAAAACTGATCTCCCTCAGGAGTCCTTGAGGCCACATGCCCGGAGGCTACACTTTGCCCACCTAGGGGCTAGATGTCCTTGCACAGGACAAGGCGTTCTCTGTAGGTTCAATTCAACTTCTGGCCAGGCACGTTTTTAAAGCAGGAATGGGCAACTGCCAGTGGCTGGAAGGCAGCAGTCACCTGCTTCAAAAGGGCCCATGACACTTTGTTTATTTTGCTACGGCAGACTAACACAGCTCCCTGTCCAGTCCTTTAGATTCGATTTCACTGAGGCAAGAAGAAAATATGAACTAGTGCCACAAAACAACGATTACTCACCTGTACCTAATAAGTTACTTGTCAGTTATGTAGTCTGATTTAGAACAAGTCTGGCTTCCTGGAATTTATGCAAAGTACACAAGCAAATGGGATAGAACCCACAAATGATTACTATTTTTTTTTTTCACTGATTAGGTTAAATGCTCAAAACAATGTGACAGCTTACGGAGTGACATAATGGCCTGAATCCAACTATTACTCCCAAGTTGAATTAAATCAATAGGAGCTTGGTATGACTACCCTTCTGTAAATTTCATTGATTCAGTGAATCTGCTCTAGTTGGGACAAAGAACTGGATTCAGGCCTGTATTTTTACTTTGTTGAATTGGATAAATTCTGCAATTAGATTTGAACTTTCATCAGCTTTTAGAGCTGAAAATCTTTCAGGACTGTTTATTTAGAGATAAGTGATTTGCACTGTCAAAACCCAACTTTGCTAAGCCTGAACTTCTATGCCATGGGCAACTTTAGTCCAGAGTGTGAATTTATTTGAAAGGTAAAGAGTGGGGGAGATACGAGCTCTGGTCCTCTCCCTGCCAGTCTCTAAAGCAAGGGAAAAGTTCAGAGATAAGGTGTTGTCCTAAAATACACATTCACACAAGAACTGTAATCTATTGATAACAGCAGCAGCAGCGGCAACAACAACAACAACCAGACATCTTTAGAATTAAAAAAAAACTTTGACTTCAAACTGTATAATAATATACAAGGAGTCTAGCAATAAAGTGACTTTTTGGTTCTTGAGACTTGGCGGGTATGGAAGATTTAAGAACAAAGATGAAGTTTTAATATTCCATTTGAGATTAATAGAATGTAGAAAGATCATTACATCTCTTCGCTTTAAATGAACTTGTTCACACAAGAATGCACCCAAGGGATAAATTTGTGAAAAATGAAACAGGTTCTTCTGTAAATTTCCTCCAGAATATTTTAAACAGGTAGTGCCTTGAAAATGTTCCATATATGCTTTTTGTCTGATGACTATTGAAGTGATTTACCACCTACAGTTTCAGCCAAGTCATGCAGCATAAAACCTGAAATGTATCTTGATAATGGAAAATAGATAATGTTCTTTAAAAAGAAAGAAAAAAGCTAAATGTGTCCTATTTCCCTAAATAACTAGTCAGAATTTTGCCTCTGTTGCAGCTCTAAAATAAGACAGTAACATTTTACTTCAGCCAAACTTAATCACAACACATGTATTCTTGTTTTAATACATCCTGTCTCTGGATTTAATCTGCTATTTTAGGTTTTTAAACTTCTGACTTCATGACAACAGCATACACAAGGGACGAATCTGTGAAAAAAAGGAAACACGTTCTTCTGTAAATTTCTTCCATAATAGCAACAGTTGTCTTGTTTGTCTGAACTTAATAGTCATTTGGTACTGAAGAATTTCATTTTTAAAAAAAAAACATATAAACTACATAACGGATTTCCCTATCTGGCCACTTTTAAAACAATATTCCAATTTCTTCAACAGCTTCAAACAAATACAGACACAATAAACTATGGAATGAACCAGGAAGCCAGACTTCTGTCTGCTTGAGTTTGATGAACTGCACCTGCACACAGTCCATTTCTGAAAAGAAGCTATCATTCTCATTCTTAAAAGGCCCACTGAGAACATAAGAAAAATCAGGAAGTCAGAATGTAGCTGCCATTTAGCTGTAACCCTCCACATGGCATGGATGACAGACCACCTGGGAATCTGAGCTCCTCAAAGGAAGGCAGGATACCAATATAACAAAGGAATAATTCACTAAGAATCCATTGATACTAATAATCCACTGATGCAGCCAGGTGCAGAGCTCCCACAGTTCACATCCAGCCAAAGTACCTACCTGGTCGCCAAGTTCAGTGCCGCCTACACTATCAAGTGGCTACCATTCTTTCCAGAACAATAGCAAAGTGTGGAAAAGTTTATTTTTTGGGAGTACCCAGAACTTCTCAGCAATGTGGTTGCCACATCTTTAATCCAAAATTTCTTTTTCTCAACCACACTTATGTCTGGCATATTTTGTTGTAATTCTTTTTGTTTATCAGTTTGAATCCTCAAGTCCCAGAAGAATTTTATTTCATAATTTTCAACATTTTTTTCAGGTTTATCTTCCCACCAGTCCTTCATAGATGCTAAATTATATTTTTTCATAGATCCCACTGTACCATTGCTGCCTCTTTTATCATGGCCGCTCAATATTCATTCTGTGAAATCTTGCTTCCTAAACAAATAAGGTGATCAACAGAGTTGTTGTTGTTGTTGTTTAAAAAATGAAATATGGGAAGTGATAATCTAAAACAGAAAGGGTGAGGAACTGGTTAACTTTTCCATCACCCCCCGTTTCTTCACTCAAATTTCAACTCATCTTCTTATCATGCTGTGAATGGGAAAGAAATTCACTGGGACAGCAACATGAATTTTCACGGAAGAAGACCAAGAAATGACATTAAGTCTCCCCCCTCAGCTCCTCAACACAAATTACCTCTTCCCAAACCTATTTTTCTTAAACAACAACAACAGAAAAGCATCCAGGTTCCATTGCATATATTTCTGCATAGCATATAGTTTGTTCCTTGCATGTGGTTAAAACCCATTCATTTCAATCCTGTTGAAGCATGGATTAAGAAGTGTAACCTCTGGTTTCAATCAGCCCTACCCTAAAAGGTTCCACAGCAGTTGTCTGAAGATTACACATCCTGAAATAGAAGAATGACAAAGGATCAGACAAACCAAATGTGTGTCTGACAGTGAATAGTACTGATCCATCAACATATATAATTATCATACAGATGTTTTATATTGGTTTTGAAAGAAGCTAAATGCCATACAGTGGTTGATGAAACCTGATATTTAAATTTCGTGTATCTTATCTGTACTTGACTGTGGGATCAGATCAAAGCATTCTATTACTGCAGGCTTCAACATGCCTTGAACCCATTTTGAAATGTCTAAAACCCCAAAAATATTCAGGAGCCTTAACTAAAAACTCTACCTAAAGCTATTCTTCTAAAAATTATTTTCTACAGACAAAAACAAGAGTTAAACCAAATATTATTTTTACATAAAATATCCTGCTCAAGTGACAAAAGAGTGTTTCAAGTTAAGGAGAAAAAGAGGGTGTTTCGAGTTAAGAAAAACAGTTGCTTGCAAACTGTGAAAGTAGAAAAAATGTCAAATGCTTGCAGGCTTTTATACTTATTCACATGTGTACATTCATAAACCTACGTAGAATCTTCTATTTGGGAAAGCACAGTAAACCCGCTTCTATCAGGTAATGTAATGTTTGTATCCCAACACCATGCAAATCTAAAGACAGCATGCGCACATCATGGGATGGAGGATTTTTTCCTTCCACCGAAGCTGGAAGGAAACATAGTAGTAAACCAAGCAGATTACTTCTGTTTACTCCATAATAGTACAATTGTAGTCACTGCAACGGCTTGTGGTCGACAGGAACCTGCTGCCACTCAAATAATACAATAAGCATGCAGGAACAAGTGATATAAATGCAAAAATATCTTCTTCTGTGAAAGAAACCGACCCTATGTAACAGTTTTACAGTATGGAAAACGAGTGAAAAAAGCTCCTTCAGTTATGGAAAGTAGGAAGGTTTACCAACTTTGCTTCTTTCTCCCCTTTCAAAACACAAACATTTAACATTGGTATGTACGGGTGGGCTCGCAAACCACTTGTGATGATTTAAAGTCAAACTAGAGGCGACGGGAGGCCACAATGTTAATGAAAGTAGTGGTAAGTGGGGAATGGTATTTACCTCCTTCTCTCAATTGCCCTTTCTTTTCTTTTTGTTGTTCTTCTGTGCTTTTAAGTTGTTTCTGAATTATGATAACTCTAAAGTGAGCCTGCCATGGAGTTTTCTAGGCAAGATTACCTCTTCCTCTAAGACTAAGAAAATATGACCTGCCCAAGGTGATCCAGTGGGTTTCCATGGCCAAGTGGCAATCTGAACCCTGGGCATTTCCGCACTACATAGTTATAATGCTATTATTCCACTTTCAACATCCTATGGAATCCTGGGGTTTGCAGTTTAGGGAGGGGCATTTAGAATTCTCAGCCAGAGAGCTCTTTGGCCCCAGTAAACTACAAACCCCAGAATTCCACAGGATGTTGAAAGTAGAATAATAGCACTATAACAGTGTAGTGTGGAAAGACCCTTAGTCTCTCAGAGTCTTAGTCAAACACTCAAACCACTATGCCACAATGGCTGGTTTTCTTCCCTGTACCCCTCTTCAATACAACCATGGGAAGCACCTATCTGCATATGACAGCTGAGGCAACGCAAGTGAAGGGTATGGGTCTTCCTGTGTATATAGGAAACAAGAGAAGACACAGGGAAAAGCAAGAGCCTTTAACCTGCCTTACGCTTCTACACATTGTACCTCCCTTGCCTTCACACACTGCTATTCAGCCCTTCAGATTTCCAGAATCAAGTCTGAAAATCTTATTTCACCCTTCATTTAAAAGACTCATCTTACACTAGACCTATTCCTATGTGAACATCTATGGGAACCTTTTAATCTAGGTCCCAATGTACGGGTTATGGCAATATGGGTCTAACCTTCTGTTGAACATACAATTATTTGGATAGGGTGAACCTCCTTAAAAAGAAATAAGCTTTTATGACCTCCAGTAATAAGACACACCTATTAATTAAAGAGTTTGTAAGCAAACCTTCTGATCTGTTTGCATCAATAGATATGAGCCAAGACAGCCCAGAGACTGAAAAAATTACTCCCCATAACTAGAGAGCAATAAGTGAATAGCGGCAAGTAGCAGTATATACAGAAACACTCCCACAGTAAGATGCCTTCAGATCATGCACTGAACTCACAGAAGATGAAAACATTGGTCTGAAATGGAAAGAAACCAGCAGACCTCAGCTAATTAAATGCACAATCTGCATTTTTAATTAAACAGCAATATCATACAATCTATCATCTTCTGCTTCTTAATAAATTATTAGACAGAAGAAATAACTTGCAACAGTCTATGGTGGGGTTCCCCTGACAGTCTGTAATGCCACTGCAGACATGCTAATCATCTATTATCTTCTTGTGCCTGCAAAACTGTCTGGAAACAACCAGAAAACATTTGCTTCCAAAGCAGCACAGAAGATTTGAAATGGAACGCCATCATTAATTGTCTAAGGGTGCCATGGCGGAGTCCTACTTAATAGGAGCTGAGCCAGAATTAGCGCTAAGGAACAAACCAAATCAAGAGTCAGATAACATCCCAGGCCTACATCAGAGTCGGAGAACACCTCAGATTCAAGAAGACTGCTGTTGTGAAGTCTAAGGCTAATCAGGCAGCCTTTGATAACCCTACACAGCTAATAGTCCCAATAAGCAACTTTGGTAATATTCCTGTCCATGACCATATCTGGTACCTTCCATCTGAGGGTTCTGATCCCATGTTTAGCTGAACATGGTTATAGAGCCCTTGTAGGTAAGAGGAACAGATGGTAACTCTGGGAATTACAGAAGCAACTTTTAAAAGTTCTGGAGGGGTTACCTTCCATGCTTGCAATTAACGAATACCAATTCTAACATCCTAGCTGTAATATAGCAGCAAATGTAACATCCCTTGCAAAGCTGAAAAATATTAAAGAAATGTCCCCGCTTTTGTGAGCTTTTGAGATACAGAAAGCTTCAAATAGGAATTAAAAAGTGAAATACTGATTTTTAAAAAAAACCTGAAAAATGTGTCTCGTACTAAGCAATCAATGGTGTCAATGCCTTGCTGGTTTTTGTTGTTGTTATTTTAAATAATTGATAATCAGTAAGTGGGGGAAACTAATGACTAAAACAATGGAACTACTTAGTTTTATTAATATTACTTAATAACAGCCATCTAATTCACAATTTCATGTGGCCTAAAAATTATAGACAATTTCTGCAATTATTTAAATGAGCAGATTTCATAAAATCAATATTAACTCACATTTTGGATATTTCCTGTCTGAACTGAAGCTGAGTCAGATTATTTATATCTGAATCCTGTACTTCCTCCTCCTTTTACTACTTTTGGTTTTCAACCATTACCCTATTTCGCTCACTCCCAATCTTAGCATCCCTTTTCTATAGCTTCAAATAACTGAGATTTCTGGGTTGATGTGACATCGCTATCTAGCTCTATAGCCATAACTTTGGTTTGTGGCTTTGCTTTAATTGAGTGTCTTTACATTTTATACCAACATATGTAGGCATTTTCAGTACTGAAGACATTCTTACTATGCTAATAAATTTATTTAAGATGTGCTCCCTATCTTGCTCTTGCATTTCTCTACACCTGGGCCATTGTTATCCAAAAATTCTCAGCTGTTCCTTCACCAATACATAAACAATACCAAAGCAAGAAGAACATCTTAGAGGGATAAATGGTGCACAAACGAAAGTGAATGTATTCATGGTTTTACTACATGAGCGCTAATCCATAGACCTGAACTTGCACAGCACCCTCCCCAATGCGAGGGCAAGTGATGGTTGGATCAGACTGTTTTCAGTCCATCAGTTCTACATCTGTTCATTTATAAATCTATTCTCCACCCCTTCTGCTCTAATCTGCACTTTAAAAAACATCCTATCCATAAATGCATATATATCTTAAATGCATTGATAGTTAAAAATGCCTTTTTATCCGAAGTCATTTAAAATACCACTAAACTCCATTTTGGAGAGCAGCCAAAGTTACCAAAAGCAGTCTTTGCTTAGAAATATACAGATATATATCTATTTTCTTTCAACTCCTAGGGTTATACTTGCACCCACCCACCAATGAGAGTAACCTGTCCCACTTTTTTCCCCTCCCCAGGCCCTTCTAGGAAATGATCTTGCGCATTTGTCTAGACTGCACCCCACAGACACAACCACAGACACACTATCAATTTAAATGCTAATAGGATTTATTAGCTGGAAAAAGTTTTGATACTCAGTCCTGGCGCCTGATGTCATTCATTACTTGCCTCAATCTGATTCACCTGCGTGGAACCAGAGATCGGAAGATATGCAGTGAAATCCTGGCTGTACTCAGAAGTGATTTCAGTGGTGCTTACTCTCACTGAGTAGCTATAGGATTTCAGTACAAACTCTTTATGGGGTTAGCCTTAGGACAAACACAACACTTCTGAGCTCCATAGTCTTGGATGGGGGGCAATGTTCAAAAAAATCAAGAAGTAGGGGGGAGAGAGACAGCTTAACAGTCTCTCATGGAGTTGGAGAGTTTCCAAGAAACATTGTAAGCCTGCAAATGCAAAAAGGAAAAGAAAAGATGGCTAACATAACATGTAATAAAATCCTAATCATCTTGCAAAGGCTGGAGAAACTCTCTTCTATACTAAAGTTCCCTACTCACCAAATTGGCCACTAGCTATGCTGGGCTGGGAAATCCTAGGAGATGTCATCCAAAAAAGCAGTTTTTCCTAGCTTTTATGTCTGTGTTCACACTGACAGACTCTGAACTTAAATGATGAATGCAATCCAAAAGGGAAAATAAGAGGGGAGGGACATGTTTGGGATTAATGGAAGAAAGCCCAAAATCACAACTCTGACTACCTGTTTGCAAACTGTGTCTTGCGAAAGCCAGCATAAAATTGTCCAAAATGTGGTAGTGGCGCCTGAGCTCCCAGGGTCAAAATGTCAACATTTTTTTACTAGCAAGGCCAGAGATGTCATATGGTTCCCCGTTCTCCCTGAGTTTAACTGCTGAGAGGAATTCAAAAGATTTTTCAAGGCAAAACCATATTGCTGCAAGCTATCCCTGCATTCATGAAACGTACATTTGGAGTGGCTTGGTCTTAAATGGGCAACTAAAGCCAACTAGCTTTAGACAAGGCTTGCTCCTAGTGAAAGGTAAGAACTACTAGATCTGGTTTCTCAATATAGATCAGGACTACTGCCTACATTTTGGGAATCTTCTTGCTGTGATATAATTATGTGGACAGCCCAGATGAGCTCCTCCACTTCAGAATTTATCACAACACTGATTGTCAAGCAAAGCAGTTCAGGTGGGTTTTATCTTAGCTCTTTTGTGGTCAAGATTGTAACTGCTCATACCTGTTAAAATGCCACTGGTTATATGTACCTAAAGGCTAGATAAACATTTCCGTAGGCTCATCTCAGGCCATACAGTGGTCAGATGTCAGTCTAATAAATAACAGAACTATTTCCTGCTAGGTCTTCTGAAGAGTGAAATTAGTTATATCTTGGCATCATGGTACAGACTCTGAACACACAACTGTTCAGAAATTATTCAGAAATTATTCAGAAATTATTGCCAAAAAAGGCAAAAAAGGAGGTGGGGAAGAAATCCACCAATCTCAATACAAGATTGGCTCAAAGTACAATGCACTGAGCTCCACAGCCATATGAAACCCTCAGTACAAACAAAACCATGGCAAAAGCTGATTTAATCATTTTGATTTTATGGGCTCAAAATATTGGTCATTCAATTCAATAAGAGTCTTGGGAACAGAGTTGGAAAAAAACGCAGAAGTTTACAGTAGCCCAGAATCTGAGAGAGAACTATTATAAACTATTTCACAGATGGTATATGACACCAGATAAACTGAGAAGGATTTACAATACAGGTACTGGACAGTGTTGGAAATGTCAGAAGGAGGTTGGTACAATATATCATATGTGGTGGACATGCTTAAAAGCTAAGAAATATTGGAATGAAGTACATAATGTGATTTGTCCATTACTGCAATGTCAGTTTGCTAAGACACCTGAATTGTATTTGTTAAATATGACTGATATTATAGAGGGTGCTGGTATAAAGAAGCATTGGAGAATATTACTGTATATGATAACAACAGCTCATATTGAATATGCAAAGTTATGGAAAACTCAGCAAATACCTACAATAGAACAATGGTGGGCTACACTTATCGAAAATAAAAACGCGGATATGGTCTCCCAGAGATTAAAGGGGAAATCAGACGATGAGATACAGAAAGAATGGCAAATTGTAACGGGTAATTGCTGGGTTTTAACAGCTGGAAATACGTAATTCATGATTAAAGTTATATTACGTGTGGGCGACAGGTATATATCATGAAGCGGAAATATGATGAATGAAATGTAAGAACTATCAGATAAATTAACAGTATAATGTTGTACAGTTCCTTAAGTTTGTAGAAATCTGGAAAATAGAATCTAGATCAATGTGGAAGATCAGATATATTTCTATTGAAGCTGACAATTGAATATGTATGTTTTTTTTATAATGAGAATTTTGAATAAAATGATTTTTTTTAAAAAAAGCTGATTTAAAAAAAATTCCTTAGATTTCACGTAAGCACTGCATGCTGATTCAGCAGCAAAAACTAATATAGTTGCAATTTAATTTGGCCTGGATGAAACCCAAACCTATTCATATATGAGATTTCCTCATGTCGCACACCTGTTTTTAAATCAGTGCTATCCAAAGAGAGTCTGTTTCCACTTTATATGGGACCAAAACAACTTACAAGATGAAAACTCAGCCTATAAATATCGGTTTGGCTTACTAGCCAGGAGTAATCTATCATCAACACTGCCCTCTGCCCACCCTCACAGCCATTGTATGTGTGCAAAGCTCTGCTTTTCAAGCTTTGGTCCTCCATATACATTTATACTCCCATAAGCTCTAGCCAACACAGCCAATGGTCAGGTATTCTGAGAAGTGAAGTCAAAAAGCTTGGGTCCAGACGATCTGAAAGACTGATATGAGCCTGCCCAAGGTTTAAGATCTTTGCAGGAGGGCTTTCTCTTTGCCCCACCACCATCACAGGGAAGTTTAGTGAAGACACAGGGGAAAGCCTTCTTTGTGGCTGCTCCCACCATGGACCTCCCTTCTGTGGCTCCCTCTTTTCTCTCTTTCTGCCAGGAGGCAAAGACCTTTCTGTTTACCCAGGCCTTTGACTGTGAACTATCTGTTGTGGAACATCTTTTAAGTTAAGGTTTTCCATATTTTTATCATTTTATCATTACTATATTTTAACTGGATTTTTAAACTGTTTTAAATTAATGTTTTTAATGCAAGTGTGGGTTTAATTGGTTTTTGAACTTTTATACCATCTACTACTTTATCTGTGTTTTGGTTTAACTTTTATTTTGAGTCATCTTGGGGAAAAGATGGGATATGCATTAAAGAAACAAACGAATTCAGGAAACGTCTGGAGAGCCAAAGGTTGAAAACTTCCTAAAGAATCAGGTGGCTCTAGGAGGTCCCTCATATTTTGCGAGGCTGTGGAGCTGGAAGAAAAAAGTGTGAGTATCTTATGCCACTTCTACCAACTTCAATATCAAAAACCCAGTCAGTGTGGTACAGCGGTTTGAGCGATAGACAACAATCCTGGAGACCAGGGTTCAATTCCCCACTCAGCCATGGAAGCCCGCTGGATGACCTTGGGAGCATCACACACACACTCAGCCCCAGAAAACCCTGTGATAGGTTTGCCTGAGGTTGCCGTAAGTCAGAAATGACTTGAAGGCACACAACAACAACAGCAACAACAAGTTATAGTTATAGTTTATATAGTTTATATAGTTTAACAACATAGTTAAAAAGAACCTCCAACTCAACTTGCAAGATACGATTTCTCTTCTTCTAAATTTGGGCAGAAGAAGCAGGAGAAAGATTTAGTTTTCTTATGTGAGACTGAACACAAGAACAGCCTGAAGCAAAGGACAGGACAAAGCCTCCACCCATTCCATGTATAAAAGCTGGAGAGACTAGCTGCTAAATCTTACTTTAACTCTGCTGATGGGGGAATATTCCACACAGGCTAACGTGGAAGATTCAGGTCTGGTCATGGTACACATAACTTTGTCTGCTTTTTTCTCTTCTGCATTTGCTGCCTGAGGCAGTTCCCCCAGTCTGTCTAATGGCAGGAGCAGCATTTGTGGAGCAGGGAGTCTTGTCCTTGCCCTATCAACTTGTGCTTATAGTGACCATGATACACTGGATTCATTTCTTCTAATAAGTCCTGCCTGACACCTGCCTGACTTTACTGGCAGAAAGTCAGACACCTGCCTGACTTTACTGGCAGAAATCAATAAATACAAAAAGAACCATTATCTACCTGTGTTTTGAAAAGGATATGTAGCATAACAGCTCATTTCATCTGTAAATACAAGCACATGATAGCACCAGTTAAGTCTTTACACAGGAACAGTGCACATGCAGTTTTGGCCTGCTGACACCTAAAGGACTTAACTTGGTTCCATTCCTGCCCAAATTTTCCCGGCATTTCTTAACAAAGAAATCCATTCTCTCATCTGAAGAAAAATACAGTAACGAAAGATTTATTATCCTTTCCCCATGTTCAAACAGAGTTTTCCACAGATGTGGAAATGTTTGTATTAGAATGTATTTGAAAGTGTTTGCTGTTTCAACTTTTTAAAAGCCTCATGACACAACAAGCAACCAAACAAGCACCATACCTGCTAAATCAGATGACGGAAACTTTGCATTTGTTTAAACTTTATTAAAACCTGAGTATAACCAAAAATTCAACTTTTAAAGGCAGGTTGGACAAAGAGTTTAAAACAGATGCTGTAATTTTTAGCAGCTGTAATTTAAAATTATAAATGTTCACAGGATCTCTGTAACTTTCTTTTCTTTTTCATCTGGTTTTAAGGTTTCACTGTGTTAATCCTGGGTGTGGTACTCCGTATTCTGACCTCTATTAATAGGGGCCTGATAGGGACTAAATACCTTAAAGACACCAGATCCCATCTGATCTTGAAAGCTAAGCAGAGTGAGCCCTGATTATTACTTGGATGGGAGACCTCCAATAAATACGAGGTGGCATAGACTATATTTTAGAGGAAGGAACTGGTAAAACCACCCTTGAGTATTCCTTGCCTAAGAAAACCCTATGAAATTCATGGGGTCACCATAAGTCAAAAGGCAACTTGAAGGCACATATACATACATGTTTAAGATGCTGAAACACTCTAATCACTTAATAATTTATTCTTATCATCTAGTAATGGATTATTATTCCACAAAACTCACTGAAACATGCTACTTTGTCTGTTTTTGTTTCTGTCTGTCTGTCTGTCTGTCTGTCTGTCTCTCTCTCTCTCTCTCTCTCTCTCTCTCTCTCCCCTCCCACCAACCCACACATACACATATCCAGAAAGACACTTCAAAGGACCCCATTTGCAACTTTTATTATTACATGTGATGATTCTTACTTCGTCAACAAATTATTGATGAGTTTGTATCCCATTTGGAGAGCCTTATCACCACTTGTATCAGGTTTTCTTGCATGACCAGCTTTCGTAATAAAAGCACTGGTGATGAGGACAACTGTAAGACTCAACCGTATTTGAAAGAGCGCTCATGACCTTAACGCCCATCTTCCTGAGTAACTGAAGATGGGCAAGTGATGTCATGCAAGTGATGTCACAACAACACAGAAGATGGCACCTTAAAAAGTGGAGTGACTGATAACTGTAGAGAAAGGTTTCGTGGACCATTTCTGAGGATAAAGTTTACTCTAGATTACAAAAGCTTTGGATACTGCAATTTTTTTTGCTTTGAAGGTCACAGAACAAGACCCTCTATAGTTCCTTCTTGGGTAAGATTAGGGTTACTTGGCCTGGATTACCACGGAAGCCAACAACACATGGTAGAATTCTTCAGAAACGTAAGAGATACACACTCAAGAAGAACATTAGGGAAAAAAGAAGTCTGCAACTTTACAATCAAGACAAGAGTAGAGGGGAGGATGTTGCACAGTTCACTTCCATCCTTAGATTAGCAGACAAAAGCTAGTCCTTCTAAAAAATTCTTTTAGGTTCATAACTGCACGCAGAAACATCTGTGAACAACCTAAAAATAAGATAACAAAGAATGGGTGACAGATGTTGGAATTTTCAAGGCGAGGATGTGTCCAGAGAACCAACCTGGTATAACAATTTATGTACATCAACAGTGAGAAAATAACTTTTTGAGATACAACCCCCTAGAATCCCTCAGCCAAAACTGCCACTCACTGGATTCTGGGAGTTGTAATAGAAAGGAAAAAAAAGTCATCCAAAGATCTGGCCTAAAGAAGCAAACACAGCATCTCTCTGAGTACAGGCCAAGCAATATAAGTGTTTCGTTGTTATTCCTGTTCAGCCTTTGCTAGTGACCCAATTCAGACATAAACTAAGGATCAAGTGCTAGTTTGATATCCTAATTTGGTAATAGGAAACAAAGATACAGTTTGCTGTGTTGGGTGAAACTGTGTTGCAACTGAAACTTGTTGCAAACTACAATTGAAAACCTCACTTTCCTCCTCTCGTGCAAAAAGGAGCATGGAAGGAATATACAAACCTGAAAGCCAATGCCTGCTCATGCTCATACCAACCAGAGTATGAAGACGTTATTTTGTTGACCAAAGTTATCAAGCTGGCTGAGGAATTCTGGGTATCTATAGAAAACTAACCTCTCCAAGCCTCCATTGTTCCAAAAAGCAATTGTCTGTTATACCTAAAGTAGACCAGTCACACCCAGAGGGCAATTTGAATTTTCAATGAGTTTAAATTAATTTGGATATTTTTTTTTCTGAAAGATAAGTCAGCCTTACTGAAGGTATAGATGGCATCACAGAATTTTATCATTAGCTGTATAGAGAGACTGCAAAGATCCAGTCTTGCACACACAAAGGCCAGAAAGTATGGACTTGCCAGTGGGATGAAACCTTTTCTGCAGAAGCCCTGCTGAAATTGAGGAAAAGTGCTCAGGGCATGCAGAAAATTTGCATCTTACTTTTGGGGAAACTGCTAGACAACTTTTTTTTAACAAAATCCAAGTATGCAGACTATAAAGAATGCACTTTCTTTGAGATTCTATATCTAAGCACATAATTGTCACAGCAATTTTCTGGGCATTTCAAAATGAAATGATGATTGCTTTTAAGCTCAAGATGGGAGTGACATGCTCACATTAAGCATCTCCCCTTTTTTTTAAAAAAAATGCAAATCCGGCATGATATTTCAATCAGTTCAGAAACGCAACATTTCTAAAGTACCTAAAATGACTTGATGGTTGGGTTTTTTGATAATATAAAAAAATGGTAGCATCTAAAACAGGAGCAGCAGCCAGTCTTAATTAAACTATAGAAAATGTATTTTCTCTGTCCTTGAGGACAGGATAACAAAATATTATGTCCACAAGTGCAGTTCAGAGTCCTGCTAATCTGGATTGATAATATCAAATAATCTGTTTTTCCATTACTGATTTACAAACAGAAGTAATATCTCCAAGCACCTTCACCTGGACTGTGGATGCAGTAGAGCTGTTCTCCATCAGTTTAATGGACTGAAGTCTACCACCTGTTGCCAGCTTGCAGACAGTTTCCTTGATCACGCAGGACAGTAGGAGCCAAACCAGATCCCTTCACCAGTGTTGTCACTTGAACACTCACAACATTAAAGTTTGTTATTCCTATTTCAATCTCTCCAAAGAGAAACAAACACTTTGAAATTAAAATAACTTGGAAAATGACAAGGAAATGCTATTTCTCTTAACAGAAGTCAGTCCTGTGCAGTACTCTACAGGGTTAAGAAATATTTTGGAAGTCCAAATGCAGCACAGTATAATCTTTCCTTGTATGAACAAACCAGCCTTCCCCAACCTTGGGGTTTTCAAATACGACAGAGTGCAGTTCCCATCATCCCTAGCCATTGGTCAAGGTGACATAGAATGAGACTGTTATAGTGCAACACATCTGAAAGGCCTCAGGCTGGAGGAGGCTAGGGTAGATATTCAACAACCATCTCCCTCGTTTTCAAATTTTTAAGTTTTCTCTATTCTTAACAGGATCTTGACTGAAACTTTTGTAAGATGAGCTTTAAATGGTTACTGAGACAATAACCTATAATTATGGAGTCAGTTTGGGAAAGAGGTGCATCTTTAATAAGTAACACAGGAACTCTGCCCTCCTCCCCAATTTTCTGTGTCTCTGGAAATACAGCTACTAAATCCTCTGCTTCCATTAAATCAAACATGCTATTCCTAACATTCAGGTACCTTGCACTATATTTGTTAGCAAAGCAGCATAAGCGCTCCAAAAGTGTATTTCTTCAAGATTTATTCTGTATAAGATGGGGAGAAAAGGCACCTTTCTGATCATATCTGCATCTCCTCTTCAACACAGAAGAAAGTGCCACACAGATTATAATTCAAACAACACACAGCCAAAACCACAATGTTGAGTACATAGGTGTTTTAACACTTGGTCTCACAAAGTCAAACACACACAAAGAATCACACTTCCTCTCTCCCAAATAGGACTACAAACTATACTCAACAGAGGATATTTACTCAAAGATACTTCCACAGAACAAAGCCACTTACCATTAATCAGTAGCACAGACATATTCTCATAATCAGATTCAACAAGAATGAGGAAGCGTGAGTCTTTCGTTCCGTTTCTGGCTCAGAATGTGGGTGTAACTTGTTAAGTTTCATGCTAAGTGGAGATGGGTCATTTGGGTGTGTTTGGTTCTTTCTCATCCTCATCCTCCCCCCCTTTAAAGATCCTTTTTTGCATTTTTCTTATTAAAAAGAAAGAAAGCTGTTGGTATCCTCTTCAGCTTCCTCCCATCTAAATGCCCAGGAGCACCACCTCGGCTGGATCTCTTGAATTAAGAAACCTGAAACAACGGCAGGTTTATCCAGTCACTAAAAAACACACCAGCCAGAAAGAAAGGCTAAATCTTTTGAAATGGTACTTCAGCTTCTTTGACATTTGTGCTCCAGAAGCAATGGGCTGAAACCAAGTCATCATCAGGAAAAGTCAAAACAAAGAGGAGGTGGGTTGTTCCTGCCTGAAGACTGGATTAAGGGTTGTACCGTCCCTGGCAAGCCGAGGCAGAATAAATTGCGTTCCCTTAGGTTCATTCTCCATTCTTTTTGTTGCTTTTCAGCATCTCAGAAACCACGAGGAAAGGCCTGGTCTTGTGCAGAAGCTAATGAAAATGCAGAATCTGTTTGGATTTTCCTCACAGAACAGAGGAGAAAAATCCGTTATTCTTAGAATGCCTGGCACATAAATATTCAGATTTTTTTTTTAACTCAGATGCACAGTTCTCATCTTTAATGCACAACCATCACTCCATTCATCCTCACGATAACTTTGCAACTGTCCTAAGCACACATAAAGAGGGAACAGGTCTCCAGGAAAATTCATCCCATGCTGAGAGCTTACATTTCTCACTGTAGAGCGAGGGGGTAGCAATGAAATTCCACTTTGCAACACCCCAAAGAAGTATATGTAACAAAGGCAAGTCACCTGAGTTTCTTGTTCCTAATCCCTCCCTCCACACACAGCATAACAGTCTATCATAGGAACCAATAAGAGAGAAAGAGAGAAATGTCTCATGGTGCCTTTAACAGATTTACACTACATCTCGCTTAATCTTGTACTCTATTTCTTCCCTCAACAGATTTACACTTACTAATAAGTTATCTTTTGGCATTTCCAACCTTGGACTACAACTCCCAGAACACCTCAGCCAGAATACCTGGAGGAAGACTGTTCATCTCTACTATCTGTGATTCTGGTACAACTTCTATCACTTCACTGAACAATCCACTAAAACACACCCATGTTCTCTCTGCACTCCCTAAAGAATCTTGCACAGGCCTCTCCTAATGGTTGCAATTTTAAGGCTGGTTTGTAAGGTTTACAAAGCACTTCACTTACCATGCCAGTGGGATGCCTTGGATACAGCACTGCTCGCTATATTCTCTCAGCCATGCAGAACATGACTCCACAGAACCTCAGAACAATTCTAATGGTTGCAAACAAGAGAGTGACAAGGGAAGGGACACTGAGAGGCAACTCTCAAAAAGCACCCTTTTGCAGTCCATTGTGCTAGGATCTTACTGAGGAAGACTGGAAAGAACTTTGCAGCAGACCAATTATTTTCCTATAGATACACAGAAATAAATCTACAGAAATATATCCAAGGATTTTATATCAGTGGCCCTCTGTCACTTAAAACTCACAAAACAAGCATTTCTGGAAATTTTATCACTGGAGATATAAGGTAAGTATCTCTACTAAGTATATCATCACTCTGGGATCTAAGCTACCAACACATGTAGCAATTTATAAAATAATGCCACCTTTCAGATAAATTTATAGGCCAATGACAATGCCTCAGGTCAAGAGCAACCTGGCCAACCATGGATTCTCTTTGGTTTCTCTTTAATGTGGTCTCCATGTTCACCAAACTTCCCATAGCGGACACCATTGGACTCATCAACCGAATTTTTCCCAAAGACATCACAGCCCTGTTTCAACATTGCCTCACCACAAGCTACTTTCCAGTGGGACAATGAGTTCTACAAGCAGAGATGGGGTTGCCATGGGAAGCCCGCTTAGCCCCATGATAGCAAATTTTTACATGGAACACTTTGAAAAGCAGGCCTTGGAAACCACACCAAAAAAGTCCACTATATGGTTCCATTATGCGGATGACACTTTCACCATCTGGAGTGACAGAGAAGAACTGACCATGTTTCCGGACCATCTGAACAACATCCACCCGAACATCCAATTTACCATGGAAAAAGAAAATGAAGGAAGACTACCATTTCTGGACGTCCTGGTCATCCGCAAACCTACCCAACAATTGGGCCACACAGTTTACAGAAAACCTACAGACACTGACAGATATCTACACAAAAACTCCAACCATCACCCAGGACAAAAAAGAGCACAATAAAAACTTTGGTAGACTTCGCAAAAAGAATCTGTGAACCCCACCTCCTGAAAGACGAACTGAACCATCTAAACTGGGGTCTACAAGCCAATGGTTGCTCCAGTTCAGACATCAGAAGAGCCTCAAGACCTGGAAAAAACCACAGCAGTGAAGGTAAGCAGCCAACCAAAGGGAACGTGTTTTTACCATATATCAAGGGGGTCAATGACCATAGAGGGAAACTGATGAAGAAACATAACCTCCAAACAATCTACAGATCGACCAAGAAAAATCACCAAAGCTATGTTCAGCAAAGGACAAGAGAGATCCTCTAACTTCTGCTGGAGTTCACCGCATACCTTGCAGCTATGGGCAGGTCTACATAGGGACTACAAAACACACGAATCAAAGAACATGAAAGACACTGCAGATTGATCCAGCCAGAAATATCAGCAGTAGAGTAGCAGAACATGTCATAAATCAACCTGGACACAGAATGCTTTTTGAAAGCACAGAAATTCTGGACCATTCTGACAACTACTATGTCAGACTACACAGAGAGGCCATTAAAATCCATAAACACATGGACAATTTCAACAGGAAAGAAGTTTCAAAATTTGACTATCCAGTACTGAAGAACACTAAAATCAAGACTCAAAAATATGCCAATGAACACCACCCAGACTCTGGAGGTCCCTCTACAGGGAACAAACAATACAATGCTAAGGTATTTAATCCACCGTTATGCATATCCCCTGACTAACAACACATCCTGGGGGACATCCCATTTAACAATAGGCCATCACACAGGCCAACTGTAACACATGTAAATTGCTCCCTCACAACTGGGGACTACACTAGTATATATACTCTATCTCACTTCCATGCCACCAGATCCTCTGAAGATGCCAGCCACAGATGCAGGCAAAACGTCAGGAGAAAAGACTAATAGAACACGGCCTCAAGGCCCAGAAAACCCACAACAACCCATTGATTCTCTATCCCAACTTTCCCCATAAATGTTAAGGCATCAGTAGAGTCATTCTACTAGTGAGAGCAAACTAATGTCACTCAACTCCATGGTTACAGAGGAATTTGAATCTAAGATTTGAAGAGAATCATAGAGCTGGAAGAGGCCACAAGGGCCATCCAGTCCAACCCACAGCCATGCAGGAAGATGCACTCCTGACAGATGGCCATCCAGCCTCTGTTTAGAAAACTCCAAAGAAGGAGACTCTGTCACACCCCAAGGCAGCAGATTCCACTGTCAAACAGTTCTTAGTGTCAGGAAGTTCTTCCTAATATTTAGGTGAAATCTCTTTCCCTGTAGCTTGAAGCCATTGCTCTGTGTCCTAGCCTCTGGAGCAGTGGAAAACAAGATTGATCTATCTTCCATAGGTATACCTGCATACCTGCAAGCTATATGTACTCAACCACATTTTGTTAATATGATTTCCTCCATGTAAACACAAAAGCTAAAAGCACTATTGCCACTTTAAAGTTCTTTTCTGTGGTGGTTACACTGCACAGCAGGTGTACTGTCACACTGTGCAACTTTTTTCACATTGTGTGGTTTATTGCCACACCTTTTGCAAATAAAGCAACACCTTGTAAGGGACCAGTCAGATCTGGACATGAATGAGTGGATTCAACTTTTTTTTAAAAAAGAAGTCACATGTATAATGATGCTGCAAAATTAATTACAACACAACTTGGCATTCAAGCTTCAGAAGGAGAATTATGTTGTAAATTTCACTGTGCCTTTCATTATTTAAGGAAGAGATTGAAATCACCTTCGTTCCATCCTTGTCTGCCCCCTTAAAATGGTAAGAGGAGTGAGATAGAAATTTGAAAAACTTGAAACACAGAATAGTATCCTGAGCATGTGTGCCTACTGCCATTCAAATAGATTAATGTCCTGTTTTTTTTTCATGAAATTACATTTCATGACTTCTTTTCCCATCACATTAAATTAAAGGCTATGCTTCATTCATCCAGTGCGAAAAGGTCCCGGGACAAAGATCAGTTTAGATCTATGACAGAAGAATGAACAAAATTGAATGTGAAGTTAAACTAAACACATATCATGACAATCCCTTTCACGTGCAGTTCACCTCCACGGCTAGGGACTGACGCTTTGTTCTTATGCTGTTAGACAGAAACATTTTTGCCTATAACAACCCTCTAACCACCTCTGCATCTCTCTTTTACTCACACGCTACCTGAGAGTGGCCCAGCACATAGTAATCTTCCTTCCAAAAATCAGCCATGCTCCCACACAAAAATGTCAGGGAAGCAGTTATGGGAGCAAGGAGGAAGCACTGCAAGCAACTGTCATCATTGCAGATGTGCAAAACAAAGATCATGCAATTATTTGATCTGGAAAAAATACACGATCTGTTCAAAATGGATAACCATCTCTATTTTGATGAAGACCTGAAGACGTTTTTTCTTAAAAAATAACAATGTAAAAGTTTCCACTAATAACCCCCAATGTAACAGCTAAAATATAATGCTGCTCAATCTCTGCACATGCTTAACCCTGGCCCATGAAAGCCAAACCTAATAAAAAGGTCTTACAAGGGCAATAATGGTGGGTAATTTATTAGCACTACTCATACTGATGGCTATAAAAATGCAAATTGTTATAACACATTCTTGAGTTCTGGCCACTAAAACACTTTAAAGGCTTACAGGCTCATAAGACTGCAAAGCAGATTCATTATACAAAAATGCAAGGGCTGCAGTTACTGCCAGTATATGGAAAAGTCCTATTTGTTCTAACCAAAGGGAATATCCAACAGCTAACAGCACACACAGATACAGGTACAATTAATTGTATATTTCATCCTAAAGGATCACCGTTCCCACCAGCTGGAACTAGCCAAACATTTGAAACTCCATTTCAAATGATTTTCAGATTTAAAAGAGATTCAGCATGCTGTCACAATTAGCAAAATCCACCTGGTTTGCCATTTCGGGCAGTCATTGGATCCTTGCCCTGTGTAGGATTTCTATATAAATATGTTACTGGTTTCATTTACTTCCAAAGAGAGCCCTTTTGGAAAACACCAATCACAAAGGGAGTCATACTGATTTGACCTTTGACTCATTTTAATTAGTGGAAAATGAATATACAGTGAATTTAAAGAATTTAAAGCAGTGAGAAAGAGAGAGAAAAGAAATGTGAGAGGTAAAAGGGATATCAGCAGGGAGCAGATGAAGTGTGGCCCATGGAGCACATGTAGACCTCTGGGCCATTTTTATAGCCCCCAGGCTCCCCCAGGGGTCAAAAAAAATTAAAAAATTGCTCTAAAATGCCAAAAAAATATCTCTAGGAGGTGTGGAGGGCAATGCTACTATGACTGGAAGCCCCTGAGCACCCAAGGGATCAAAATAAATTTTCAAAAATTTCAAAACAATTTTTGCCTCAAAATGCCCCCAAATGCCTTCTGGGGTCCCAAGAAGGCCCCAAAACATGCTGTCATATCCCCTGGAGGGGGTGGTAGCAGGTGTGATAGAAAGAACAGCCCATCAAGGTCTCCTGGTGGGTTAATGCAGTCCCCTAGTTTTCCACAGTTGTCCACTCTTGGTCTATAGGGAATGACAGCAAGGTACAAATTCCTTTACATACACTGGATGTACCTCATGCAGATACAGGACTTGCTTGGTCCTGTTTAGAAAGTGCAAGAGCCCACTTTTCTGGTGGGGACAGATCACCTTCTGTTGGGTCATGCACTGTGGTAATGCATTTAGTTAACGTTCCCCTCTGGTGAGAATCAGCTGCAAGCCAAGCAGACACATGCCTAGAGTTAAGTCTGACAAAGGAAGGTGAATCACAGCGATGACATATTAGGGTCTGAGCATGTTCCAGAATTATAGGTGACACATACTGGTTGGAGAAGATCTACAGACTTTGACTGACAACACCCTTGCTGATATCCTTGAAGGCAAAACACTGGCGTGTTGGTTCATGCCTGCTATATTTTGAGAACAGGCCTTTACAGACTCTAGATTGTCCTATTAAACAACCAGTTAAGTTGACACAGTTTGAGAGAAGCCTATGTATAATTTATAATGAGGGACCAAAAATGTTTTTCACATAGTGTTAATCATGGTAACAAGACGCAGCTTCTTCCTTTCTTGCTATATGGTTTTACACACAATCTGCCACTTTCCCACAAAAGCAATCAAACTGTATTTGGCTGGCCTATGTTAAAGTACATGGTCTGATTCAGACTTTGAAGTTGCTAGGTAAGACACTTCAGAAAAAATCAGTACTCAACAGAGTACCACTAATCTCTAGTGAAGGAGAGAGAACTGTGCAGCCCTCCGGATGTTGCTGGACAGCAGATCCCAGCAGCCCTAGCCAGCCTTGCCAATGGTGAGTAATGCTGGAAGTTGCAGTTCAGCAACATCTGGAGGACCATATAATTATCACCACTGCTCTAGCAGTGCAATATGGAACTATTTTGCTTCCAGCAAGACATGTGGGACAAGTATCTCACCACATGACCTGCTCACATTTTCAACAGCATTCTTCCCTTTTCCCCAGTTGCCCAAAGCATAAGGGCACAGATTGGAAAATATGTCTTTTAAGACTACACATCCCAGAATCTGCTGCAGGAAGAAGGAAACAGATTCCCTCACCAGTCCACTGCCTCCATGAATTCAAAGATGAAGGCGACAGACATAGAAAGGCAACACAAAAAGGGAGAGGGGAACACCAAGCAAGAAAAGGCCTCTGACAACATTGCTGGCAGCCAGTTTCTCCAAATACATGATACAGCCCCCTTACCCTGCACTCTCTTATCTCACCTTTAAAATATGCATGTTGCTCCCATCTCTCTAGTCACTGCTCTGCGTCCATTTTTATAATCCCCCCCTCCCCGTGCTGTTCTGTTTTCCTCTTCTCTGGGAAGGTCTATCTGCTTATTCCCTCACAATCAGCTTCACCCGTCAAACTTCTCAGAATTGCCTTGCCTGTGCACTGAATTCTTGCTAGATGTACGTTGTCATACTGATTCTCAGCTGGTTCACAGGTAAAAAAAAAATCTTGCTTTATGATAAACACACACTCCTGATAAAAGCAATTATCAGCTGCTATTTATTCCAAATGAATATTAAATCACAGCCAAGACTAATGCGTCAGCAGCCTTCAGACGCTTCTATGTGGACAAAACGATTATGTACCAATGAATCCCATTTAAAATCAATGCACTAAGGTTCAAACCACATCTTTTTCAGCTCACTACTTTTCTTTTAAACCTGCTTTGGTACCAAGTCATATTCATCCACACATTCCAAAAAACCCTTCACAAACAATAGAAATGAAGCATTACAATCTGATACATTTACGTGAGCATCAGTTCCGTTAGACTTCCTTACCCTAATTATGACACAAGAAAAGATTGAAGAAGATCCTTTTGACTTCCCAGACAAAGTGGAGACAACATATTCTTCAAAAACACAATCAGGTATCCAAGGTTTTGGATGTAGTTCTGTGAAGCAGTAATAGGAACACACTAGTTTGTATTATCCTATGCATGCCATACTGAAGACATCGCTATCTACTGAACTTGACATACAGAGTGGAAAAAGAAAAGGGAGTATGCCGTCTACTCAGAGTAGGTGCGTGTTGAAACGTAACACTGGGAAAATACACAGGTGAACCCTAATAAACGTCAATAGCCGGTCACGCCCTAGAACACCTGCTAATTAACATCTGCATCATGACTTAACTCATTGTTGAAATCCTATCACTTGGAGCAAAAGTAGCTTGTGCATTTGAAATGCACATCACCTTTCCATAGCTAGCAATGAATTGTGGACTTTTAAAAAAAAAAAGGAACAAACTTAGCTGCACAATAGAGATGTGGGACATATGGCCCTCCTAAAGTCACCAGACTACAACACCCTTGCCAGCATAATGGACAGGGAGAAAAGATGCGCATTCTAGGCCAGCAGTCTCAGGAAAGGAACAGGTTCTTCATTCTTAGTGCAGACTCTGAGCTGAGAAAAGCTACTGTTGAGGGCAACAGTTCCCTGAATCGCCCCAGATTGGCTAACTTTTCCCAGTTCTGTGTAGAACATAAAATAGCAAGAGAGAGGGGCAGAGCAAGAGACAGACTTAACATTCTCAAGGGCACTTGCGACTCAATAACCATCCTCTTGTATTTTCTCCTCTGAGGTGAGGTAGTTCAGCTGTTCAAATGTCTACACTGAGTGTAATCTTCCACAGCACACTCAAAGATTTGAGGAAGTCAGAAAGGACAGAACATTCCTGTGCTTGACTGCAAGGGTTGCCAGCAGGGTCATGGCCCTACTACCAATGCAGTTTTTCAGCAGCCAAGACTATATGCCACTATGTCTTTTTTCCTTCTCCATTCAGAATATAATGGTCAGTGAGGCAAACTGTATTGCTTTATTTTGCTTCACAGAGTATGCGTCTTTCACCAATGAAGCATCAGCCTCTGCACTGTCATTTAATATTTATAAAGTACTTGTAATATACCAGGTCAATATACTCTGCATAAGGCTTTTCGGAGAATAGGCTGTTCACAAATTAAGCTCCAGAAGCGCACATTTTACATTCTGGTTTCTGGAATGATTGGTTGGGTCCCACAACAAAATAAGACACTCAGTCCCAGCTGCTAACAGTAACCACCCCCAACTCCTTGCTTAAGTTCTTAACTATAAATCTACTAAAGTTTTATAGCAGAGGAAACAATCAGCTACCAAGCAATAGTGTTAAGAATGGTGACTATGTTATGTTAAAGAAGCAAGTTGGTGCTCTCCAGATGATTTGGACTTCAATTGCCATGACCCGTTACCAATGGCCATGTTAGCTGGGGCTGAAGGGAATTGTGGTCCAAAACATCCAAGAGGCACTAGGTTGGTTAAGGCTGTTTAAAGGCACTACCTCCTCTCATGGCTTTCTACCACTGAAATGTCAAACCTATCTGTCCATAGACTGAAGATTCACATTACAATAATTAATTTGAAAAACTTCCATGCTACTGTATTGATACTATGCTGGTAAGAATGCAGTTAAAAAGTGCCACTCTGGATTAACTGTGCATGAATCTCTGGTTACAAGATTTCTCAATCAATCAGTTTGTGCTACAAAAATTGAATTTTTCCCCTAGTTGCTCTCTGGAATACTGAAGTGCAAGACTCCTACTCCATCTGCTCATACAGCTTTGCCAGTAACAAAAAGTTGCTGCAATTGGTGTCCTAGAAAAAATGAAAATATATATTTAAGTAGACCTTTTAAAAGCTACAGGACTAATAATTGCCATAATCAAGTCTCTCTCTCTCTCTCTCTCTCTCTTTCTCTTTTTAACTCATGTATCTTCAGTACTGAAAAGAAGATTTGTTAAGCTACAGAGTCCTTTACACTATTCAAAGAAAAATTGGAACTAGACAATTCCTGATTTCTCCCCAAAAACATGAAAATTAGATCATTTGCTTATGATGATGATCAGTCTAGCTGTAGTCTAAACAATACAGATGCAGAGTCAATGAACTGACTAGATTTAAGAACCAGTAGTTTGATCTCCCTAACTGTAGTTCTTTCCTTGGAAGCAAACTGCAAGCTGGAGAATTAGGAATAGCTGTAGGTCAGTGTAATTCTAGCCTAGACTTTCCCCTGTCATGCTATTTTTCTTTGTGCAAAGAATTTTCCCATTAGCATTCAAGCATTCAATTCCCTACTAGCAACTCACTAAGCCCCTGAGGAGTATGCATTCATCATTCCTTATTAATTAGTACTTGAGTTAATGAAGGTAAGGAGAGCCAATGTGGGATAGTAGTTTGAATGCTGGACTGGGACACTGGGAGACTAGGGTTTGAATCCCCACTGGGGCACAGAAACCTTCTGGGTGACATTGGACAAGTCACACTTTCTCAGCCTCAAAGAAACCCAAGGGCCAACCTCCTCTAAACAAATTCAGCCAAGAAAATCCCATGATAGGTTCACCTTAGAGTTGCCATAAGTCAGAAATGTCTTGAAGGCACACAACAACAAAACAAAAGAAGTCAAAATAACTCTATGAAGTGCCTGGTTAGAAAAGGGCATCACTTAGAAGAAGTTGGTTGAGTTGCAAAACTGGCAGCAGGAATACCAGTGGTGGTTCATAGCAAAGAAATAGAATTAGAATCACTGCCTGAGATCTCTCTCACCAAACATCAGATGTCCAGTGTACATAGTGAAGTAACAGAAAATTTGGTGCCAAACCCCTTGTTCACACAGACTGGCCAACAACTCACTAGGACTACAAGCTGTTTTCCAGAATGCAGTGAGGCTGTTTTTCAAGCTGGGTTTGCAGGACACATTTGCAAACCTCTTTTGAGAATCACACAGCTGTGGTTTAAAAAAAAAAACAAAAAACAAAAAAGACCCTGCTGTGTGTATTCAGTTCCTTGGCAACATGTAAATGGGTTCTTGGGAAGATAGCAAAAGCCACACAGCACAGCCACATCTGCCTTTGCCTTTTAATCATTACAATGAGCACAATTTGTTACATATTAGCAATGTTTGCCATTGAGAGTTTTCCCTTAAATAATAATGAAAAGCAAAATTGTTTTATAGAACTCTTTTGTCTTCAGATATGTTAAGTATTCTGTACATTTTTAGTGCCTTAGAAGTCATATTGTTTCTCTTTTGTAAAAGGAGATATAAAGGTTAACATCTTAACTCTAAAATTTGCCTAGCAAATGAGTACTGAAAATGGGGCACTTGAAGTGCAGTAAGCACACTGCTATTACAAGCTTGTAAGTCATGAGGTACACAGTGGTCTTTTAATGCTGCCATGTGAGCAACTTGTACAATGACAAAAACTAAAAATCAGAAAACAGATATAAGCATTTCATCCAATCAATGAACTATCAGTTGCGACTGCCTTGCGGTCCAGGATTCACAAGCCCTCATTTGCAATATTGGATTTGGCTATTTGGATGAAACATCACACTATGGTTTCTCTCAAAATGGGAAAAGGGAAAGGGAAGGTTGCCATTAAAAAGAATGGGGGGGGGAGAGACCGCATAAATCTGAAGAGCAGGTATGATACTTAGTATTAAGACAGAAGCAATGACCCACTGGCAATCCAGATGTTTTGGCCTATATACTTTCATCAGCTTAAGGACCATACCTTTTCAATCTTCATGTACAAGCATGATAACGAAAGAGACAAACTGCTCCTATGAAGCTGAATCACCAGGTTCACAGCATGGGGTGTTCCTGGACTCAGCATTACTTCTGAAGGCTGTGTAGCTACCGTGCCTAGGAGTGCCTTGGCCCAGCTTTGGCTGTTGCACCAACAGCCCCCTTTGCTAGGAGGATGGATTTGGTCACAATTCGTGCTCTTCGTACCTTCCAATTAGACTGTTGTAATGCACTTTGTGTGGGGCTGCCCTTGAAAAGCATTCAGAAGCTACAGCTGGTACAAAATGTAGCAGCCAAACTATTGTCTAGTATGCATTTTAGAGAACAACTGCACTGACTCCAACTGCACTGACTTCCAGACTCAGTTCAACGTGCTGGTTTTCACCCATAATACCCTCAATGGCTTGGGACAGGATATCTGAAAGGCTGCCTCTGCCTAGAACCTGAGATTCTCACAAGGACTATGTTGTGCATTTTACCACTACAAAGGACTAGGCTGTGAGTACATGAGAAAGGTTTTCTCCACAGAAGAACCTCAGCTGTGAATCCAACTCCCAAGGAAAGTCCTTTGGCTCCTTCCATATTGATAACTGGTATGGCCAGCTCCACTCCTATGTGGAAACATTGTCTTTGATTCTTAAAACTAGTTCTTAATTTCCTATTTTAATCTCTCTGTAAAGAACACTGGCTTTTCAAAACAGTTTTTTCTTTTTTAAAGCAAGTGTTTATATCACCTTGGGAGTCCTGGTGGGATAAGAAACAAAAGATACTTTCAATAAATAAACATAGCAATGCTCCATGACACAGCTCCATGAGACATTTGTAAGCTTCTCACCTATATGCCACACTCATATTGCATGGTGACCCTCCATCCATACCAGTCCTAATAGCAATGGAGAATACACAATGCCACTATGGACATTCTTAGGTCATTTCATACAGCTAAAACTTTACAAAACATTATATAGCCTGTACTTGGTTAGCCACTATACAAAAATTATTTTCAGTGGCATCCACATAAGGACTATGGCACTGTTTAGCTTCAAGAGACAGAACCCTCAATACACATCACCAATAAAGAATTTGATTACAAGAATTTTTCTTCTAGCATCTACAAATTATATGAAACCTATTTACCATCTAAGAATAACAAATGAAAATTCCATGTTAGTTATCTAGGAAAGGATATGGTTTAGGACCTCAAATAAGCATACCTGGGTGAAACAAGATAATTTGGTACAGCATGCTTTACGACTTTGAAAAACTACATGAATGGCAAAAAAAACCCCAAAAACCCCACACTAAATAACATTCCAGATATCAGTAGCTTCTTGTTTTAAATCAGAGCACTGAGTTCAGAACACTTAGTTATCTTGCATGTGGGTTTGCACTTGGAAGTATTCATTGGTTCCCTTCTGCCAAGCTCTTCTGGAAATCCAGCTGGCATTCAGAAAGCTGTGACTTGATTTGGTTGTGTTTTGTACTTGATTCTGCCTATTTGGAATAGATGGCAGCTGGGGGTGGTTGGTGGGTGGATCAGAATTTAATTGTGTATAATGTTATTGCCCTTCAATTGAGTTCTTCCTAAATTTATAACCAAGCACAGAATAAACTATTTTAAGCACTTAGGGAATGACATCATTTATAACAGTGCAATGACAACAAATCTCTTCAACAAGATACTGGCCCTGAATGTTAACATAATGGAACCCTGTAACTACATTGCCTTGCAAAATCATTCAGCTTTCTGACTTTCAGTAGTCAGAAAGCAAGGACAAAAATAAGTTATTTGGCTCATTTTGTGACCACCACAATCTTATTTACAAATTTCAAAAAAATTTCCATGCTTCTTACATTCTGCCATCTGAAGGAAAGAAGAAATCACAACACATCAGGCAAGAGCCTCAGGGCTGGAGGCATGACCTGGACCTCCTATGTCCAGAATCTAGGTCCCTGGGCTTTCCAGATGGTCAGACCCACCTCTTCATGACACCATCAAACTGGTTTCCCAATTTCATTTCATTTTCTCCCCGTTCTAAAATGTTGAAACATTTCTGAAGTCTAGCTACTGAGAGTGGGAGCTTTAAGCTAAAGTATGATGTTCTTCTTGGCCACATTCAAAAACTCAGCTCCCAAGAACTTCTCTGACACTGAATCTGACTCTTAAGTCTGAAAGAGATTTCCCACAACCATAATCAGGGTTGCCAAGTCAAAACTATCCCTAGACCTAAGACTCCAAGGCCCAAACCTGAGAACTAGGGCCAACCCTTGGGATGTGGCAAGAAGTAGACCCTGGTGATGTTACACAACTGATGGAGCAAGTGATGGATATCATTCAGTATGATACATTTAGCATCAATTACAGTTACACAGAGTACGAAATTCAATTTAAAAAAAAAATCAATCCTAAGAAACAAGGAAAATACATCACACACACACACACACACACACACACACACACATTATTCAAGGCACTGTTTTCACCCTAAGATTCCTCCATCCAGCCCTGAGACTCAGGTCAAATTCTAAGATCTTGTAAGCCTACTTAAAATGTACATTCAGACAGAAGCACTCTAATTTCTACAGAAAACATGAAGACAGCCACATCCAATATGCTGCAAAAGATTTGAAGAATAACACAGGTTCTATGAGGAACAGATTGAGGGCATTTTTCACTACAATCTGAACAGCCCATTCTGCTTCAAGCAGTGGATTTAAGTAGAAGGCAAACTGTATGACATTGTCATGATAATAATAACAACAACAACAACAATAATAGGACCCTTGGTATCTGCTGGCATTTGATTCCAGGATCCGCTGGGGATACCAATATTTTTGCTTAAAACACATTATATACGATGGCATAGTAAAATGGTTTCCATTACATAAAATGGCAAACAACTTAAACAAGTGCCAAAGAGAGCCTGAGGATCTGCGAAATGGTGTAAGGCTACAGCAGGGTATACCTAAATATGAGCATAGTGTTCAGGGTACAACAAAAGCAAGATTTGATTTTTGGATTTTTTTTTAATATTTTCAAGCCATGGTTTGCTAAATTCATGGATGCACCACCCATGGATACAGAGGGCTGATCATCTGAAAGCAGGATGACAGTGAGGAGGAGGAATCTTGTGTTTTAATAGAAGAGGTCTGGCTCTGTAGAGATGATCAATGAATAGAGATTCTTATTCAAACTAAGCAGCAGCCATGCAAATTGAGGCCTAAGACTTTCTGCTGTGATTGAGGCCAGGACATTTGTAATAGCATGTTATATGCCTTCAAGTCGACTCTGACATATGGTGACTGTATCACAGAACTTTTTTGATAAGATTTATTTTGAGAAAGTTGGCCATTGTCTTCCTCTAAGACTGAGAGAGGTTGACTCATCCAAGGTCATTCAATGGGTCTCCCTGGCCAAGTAGTGATCTGAATGCTGGTCTCTTTAGAGTCCTAGTTCAACACTCAAATCACTATACCACACTAGTTCTTCCACAATGTTACGGAAAGATGAATAAACCAGCAGAAAATGGAATATTTCAAGTCAGTGATGAAATCTTCATATATCTTGGAACAGAATGGAGTCTCAGGTATTTCATGTTACATATAGCTGCCTAATTATTAGGATTTACCACAAGGGCAGAAGGGGTTTCTTTGTCTTTCCTTTAAGAACAGGACACCAAATAGCAATAGCAGAAGAGGGCCTTCTTTTTTTTTGGCACCCCAATTACAGCATTTCCTTTTCTTGGAGACCTGACTGCCACCAACATTATCCTCATTTTGACAGTTCAGCCTAGCAGTTCAGCCAAGCTGTAGATTTGGGACTAATGAGATCATGACTTGGCTTCTGATCTTTTAGATTATGAGTTTTATTTTGTTTGAGTGAAGTTGTCCTAGATGGTTCACACTGCCTTAGTTTTTAAAGCAACTTCACTGATTGCATACTACTCTGAGATCTGCTGATCTCTGTTTCAGAGAAAGGCAAAGGCAAACCTCCCCTTGCCAAGAAAACCCTGTGATAAGTTTGCCTCGGGGTCACCATAAGTCAGATACAACCTGAAAGCACACAACAACAAAAAGAAATACTTAAATGAATAAATATTCTCTGTATTAATTAGAGAGTGTGCACATGCCTTTGCTGCTCTCATCTCATAATTACCTCCCACAGGAAGTCCTGTTATCTGACAACTCCGTTCTTTGACACTTCCAAATTAAGGACAAGTTCCATTAATTTGATAAGGGTTCTGCTTTTTCATCAGTCCTTCTTGCATATGGAGGCTCACTTGGAATCGCTTGCTTGCATGCACTGCTTGTAAAGTGAGCTGAGAGGGGACAAATGGTGCTAAACTGGCTGAGAGACTTTGCAAGAAGCACATGCACACAGTCAGTAGCGAGTGAACCTCTTTAAGTCCTTCATGCTCCCTACAATGCAGTACATAGGTCTCGCTTTTCAATCAATTTTGTTTTCTGACAGTGTTCTAGTCCCTAATCTTCAGATAAATGGGGGAAGCATGTATTCTTTTTGGATGCCCCTTGAACTTTCTTATTTGTAAGAACACTGCAGAAGAAGCCAGGATGATAATCTGTATGGCCAATATCTCATCTGCCCTTGTTTTGCTAGAAGGACCTTCACACACTTGAATGCTAGTATTACTCCCAACTAAACCAGATCCATTGAATCAATAGGATTTACACAAGTGTTGACTCATCATTCAACAATTCATTCAACACATCTACTTCAGTTGGGACTGACCCACAAGATTCAGGCCACAGTCAGCAGCAAGTTGGTAATGCTTCAATGTTCAGATTCTCAAAAAGAAGAAGAGTCAAGCAGGCAGAACTAGTGAGCTTTGTCAGAATTCCCAACATAACCTTTGCCCTTCTTTTTGTGTTTTGTTTCCCCACATTCCTGCATTTCTTTGCAGGTGGGGACCAGTTCATAAATTTTTGGTGTTTAAAATTCCCCAGGAGATCACAGATAAGGAAGGGACTATAAAAAGCCCATAAGCCTTATATAGGTCTATTCCAAAAACCATGAAAAACCTGAAATTTAGACTCAGTTCTATTGCTTAGACTGGAAAGGGGTAAAATAACAAAAAGCTATGTGTTTAGGTATGCAAGGAATGTGGCCCTTGGTGACCCAACAAATTATTTCTAGAGTGTGAGCCTGCTGCTGTCAAATCACCAGTGCACCAATAAGTAAGTAATAATCACCTTAAATGAGAGGATTCTTGACATATGCACAGCCAATTTGATACCCAGATCCAAGATACAGAACAGAAACCTAGCTAGAAAGCTGGGCACCACTGTTAAGGGAGCATGGGAAAGGAGAACTCAGAGTGGTTCAAAGGCAGCAGGTGCACAGAGCAAGATATCATTCCTATAAGTGCGTGTATATATATATATATATATAGAGAGAGAGAGAGAGAGAGAGAGAGAGAGAGAGAGAGAGAGAGCTCTACACAAAAGATTTCTGTAGACCAGCTGTGTTAACCTCCTGCCCCAGGTAAACATGTAACTAACCATTGTGAGGGGAATAATGGAAATTTGTAAAAAGCATGGACACAAATTTTAAAGATTTGCAAATGGTTTCCTGCAGAGCTGTCCTCTTTAGATGCTTTTCTACTCATCAAGGCATTCATATTCAAATTCATTTTCATTCCTTGCACCTCTTCCTGCCTCCCTGATGCTGCTACTTCAGTCTCCACTATGGAGATACAGCATTTCTTCCATATATTAGAGCATCAAGACAAGAACAGCAAATTGGATTTGTCAGGTTTCAGTGGTGCAGTATTTGGATCAAAGCAATGGTAAAAGCAGGATTAAAGTAACTGTGATAAAGATGCCAGTGTAATTTTTGCAAGTTCATGGATATCTTTAATTTATGAAATATATGGAAACTTCTATTTGTGATTCACAATTTATGATTTTGATTTAAAATATTTGTAAATATACATAAACATACACACATATTTCATCCTTTTTGTTGTAACGAACATGTCCTTCAGTTCCCAGAAACCCCTGTCTATGCTGACTGGAGCTAGTGAGAACTATAGTCCAAAGCATATGAATTGGAAGGCAAAAGACTGTTTATCCATTTTGAATCATCTCCAATGTCTTTCACTAAATCTAGGCTCACCCCTTCCCCTGCTTGAAGCATAAAGCATTCCTTCAGAGTTCCAAAGCTTCAATTATCTTTTTTTAAACTTCTGAGTAGCCTCCAGTTCGCCAGTACCCACTATAAAATGTGACAAACAGAACACCAGTGATCCTACTCAGACCTTACCAATCTGATTAAAGCAGCATTGCCACCTTCTATTATCTTGCAAATCCATAAACATGTTTTTACCAGGTGTGTCACAGAGCTGCAGATCTCATATATTAAATGCCATAAGGGCATTTAAGGTAATGGGTCACCAGTATACAAGACTGAAGCAATGTTATGCTTTGGCTTACTTCTTACTTTATGATAAGGAAGTTGAGTCCCCAGATGTCATCCAAAGTCACCTCCCAAAAGCTCCAACCAACAGAGCCAATGGTCAGAGTTTTGAGGAGTTGTAATACAGCAGAATGTTGGACCTAGAATTTGGAGCCAATGGCATGAACCACAGCATTTTTGATTCTCATGTGTCTGTGGAATGCATCAAGTATTAGACATTAAAAAAAACCCTCAGAATAAATGGTCTAGGTGGATACTATCTTAGATGACCACATTGTAAATGCATAGAGAAGAACTGAATTAGGACAATAATTCCTAATCACTGGCTTGATAGCTTGATAGCCACAGTTGCCTACCGTATCTTCAGCCCACCTGGTACTCTGCCACTATTGAGTATCAGCTGTTTCATTCATTTTGGCTGTGGCTCTGCAGGGTTTCAGACACTGTCTTCTTCAGAGTTTGAACCTAAAACCCTTTGCATTCAAAGCAAAAGCAAACTGGTGGGTAGCCACCATGGGTATTTCCTACAAATTCAGCACTCTGACAAATTAGTACTATGGAAGGAAGTAGGAACAAGGACAGTACCTCCCACTGCCACAGTCATGTTATGCATACTCACACCCTTGAAGTACAGACTCATGTTGTACAAGTGCTCCTAAGAGGCTGGAAAAGTATGCGAAAGGGATATGTGTATAATCCAAAGCTGGCACTGAAGTCATTCTTCTTGAGACTAAGACAGCTCTGGATTAATAAGAATATGTCCTTTCTCAGTGACTCACAAACTATGTAATCAGCATACTATGAGACAATTGTAGCCTAAAGATTTGAAGAAACCTATAAAAATGCTAGAAAACAAAACTGAAATGAATAGTATAGTCTTCCTGGGTCTTGCTAATGAACTGTAATAAACAGAAAACAATCCTAAATATTTATATGTCCTTTCCAAGAGCAATGCAAGTTCAAAGAACTAATTTTCCTTAGTTGATATACAATGGCAAAATTCACACACATTGAGGAATATGTAACATCACTACAGAACAAGTCTATGTGTCGCTAGTCAGAAGAAAATTAAGTTCTTATTCATAAGTAAGAACACACAATACTACAGCCTTAATTATTTAGCTTATGACTCTTTTTCTTTACCAGCATTTTTTAAAGTGTTTTACAATTATTCATGTCAATAGTCACTAATCTTTCTCAGATTTTAACTGCCAGCGGAAATCTTCAAAAACTCCAAACCTACATGAAAAAAATACACCTAATACACCTAATACAAAGATTTCTTTGATGGATATAGTAACTTAAGCCTTTCTTAGCAACCAGCCAGCCTTAAATCTCACTGCTATTTTAAGTAGTTAACAATGTTACATCAATTGGGTGATATTGATTACTAGCATTGTATGTTCTCCCAAGGTCAGATGGCTAAATAGATTTTTTTTTTTCAATTGTTAAGGTTAGCAATTCTTTTGATAAGAAACCTGTTAAAATACATGTTTTTCCATGTGGAATAAATTCTGAAGCAGCCGTTCCAAAGAGAGGTCACAACATAAATGGACAGAGCTGTATTTATTTCAGCAGAACTATTTCAATTTAGTTTACATCTCAGCCATGACCTATTCATTTAATGACAAGATTGGACATGCTCCACTTCAAGGTTTTGGACAATTATTAACATAGTATTTTCTTCCACATATTCAGCAGCGCATGAAAAGGTAGTCTTCCATCAGTAAAGCACAGATTATATTAGTAGACTGCTCAGTCTATATGATCAACATGATGATCCATGGATTCAAAGTTTATGGCAGGGGGGGACACTGGGGAAGAAGTAAAAGGCAATCCAGAAGAAATGTTCAGTCACTGAATTTGAAAAAGCTGAGCAGACTGTATTAGTATAATCACGTCATTAAAAAAATAAATAAAAACATGATAGGTGTAGAGAGCTGAGAGAAGAATTAAAGTTTCACTATTGTATGGGGTTTTTTTCCAGGGGTGCTGCAAGATTTCATCATGACAGAAAGAGCTAGCATTTTGTCCCATGCCCAGAGAAAAATAGCTGAAAGAAAAGCCTTGACTCTAAACAGACAGGGCCAGAGTTTGCATTTACCATCTATGACACTTAAAAGCACTGTAACTATATCAAAACCATCCCCACATGTCTACCCCTGAACAGAAAACCACTCCTTTGTTAGCAAGAAAATATTGTGTTATTCAATCAAGATCTATTTATACAAAAGCAAAAGAACCCAAGGAGTGGCTAATGCCAGCAGGATTCTCACTTACCCGGAGTCCCTAAGAGTACAGATCAACTTCCAATCTTATCCAAAACAAATGAATGGCAACTACTTATCCATGTGGGAGAAAGAGAAAGGGACAATGTCAGTAAAATACAAAGTAAAGAAGAACTCTTCATTTCCTGCCTTAACACTCAAAAGATGCAAAGCGTAGGAAAGTTACCTTTTTGGACTACAATTCCCATACCATCAAGTCAGGAGGCTGGGAAGATTCTGGGAGTTCTAGACCAAAACAGTACTGCTCTATACCAAAACAGTACTAGGATAGGTTCTGCATGTCATTGCATGCCTCTGCAAAATAATCTTGTCCATTGCTGGTTGGGCCACCCACAGCTGTGGGTGGCCCAACCACCAATGGACAAGACTATTTTGCAGAGGCACGCAATGACATGCAGAATCTATCCTAAAAGGCTCTGCAAAATACAATTCCTGTCTTGATGCGGGACAGGTTGTGATGGACAGGTGTTTTACTAGCACTAAATAAAGGAAAGGCTCATCTCAGTAAACTGGTTCTGCTCTTGATCAGATGTACGCAACCTACAGGCCATGACAAACTATCTGCCCTAACCAGATATGAAGGAACAGGCATCAGTGGTAGATCCAGTTGTATAGCCCCAGGCCACTGCCTGTTCACCTGTCTCCTGGAACAAGGCGTGGAGTGCCCCAGTCTACATTATTACACAACTATCAGTCTCTGCCAACCGTTAGTCATATAAAAATTCTCCATTTTATCATTGACCTTTCATTCTTGCATGTATGATGTGCATTTTCTACTTCACTGCAACACCATCTGCTACCACATCAGCTGCACTGACACCCTAGCTTGTGCCCACATGTGCCATTCTGTGCGCCCTACTTCTTCCACTACTTTTGGATCAGTAATGAAGTTCCAAAATCCCCCACATTTGATGGAATATTTCCCTGGTGCTCTCAATATTCTCTATAATATTGAGTTCAAAGTGAAGTGCCACTGCTTCATGTATGGTATATCACAAAAAGCCACTACTTAGTAAGAGTGAAAATGAATTTTGGGATAAACCAGTAACCTGATTTGACTGCTTTATATTAAGCAGAGCTGGCAAATAGTTGTATTTGCCCTTGTTTTGTCTTGTTTTGTTTGCAATATATATGTTTTGTAATGTGAAGTCAACACAAATAGAACGTTAAGAAAAATTATTTGAAATACAACACACAAAAATATCCCACCATACACAAATAACAATGTCTTACTTTTATGTATCTTGTCCCAGACTGGCCTACGGTTTAACTCCATAAATGTTTAAAACCAAGTGCCGTATGCTCTTCCAAGCCCTGCTTCTACCTGGACAGTTGCATCAATGAGTGTGTGTGACTTTATTTAGACAGCCAGTTTTTTGATGAGTGCCAAATTCCAAAGGCATAAATGCCAACCATCTAATGTTAGATTATGGAGATCTTTCCATTTTGATGTAGTCTCTAAATGGGCAGAAATGCACATACAAATGATAAGGTCTTTATGCCTAAACTGTTTTAAATTGTTAACAAATAAAGATAACACACCAATTATTGGAGCAGACGTAATACTCTGGTAATCACCTTTTGTGAAAAAAAATAACCAAAGATGTACATAGGTACAAGAACTGTTGAATCCTTGACATCAGTGGTTGTTAAGATTGTTATTAATGAGTTTTAGCTGCACAGGAGTAACATACTATCTGCAGATAAGTTTTTAATTAGTAGTTTTCACCAATAGCAGAAAAGACTGGTTCATATGGTAGTTTAAAGCAAAGTAAATTCTAGAGATTTCCATCAACTTCAAATCCTAGACCCTTTTCCCAGGTATCTTTTAGCCACAAAAGCAAGAAGAACAGAATAGAGTTTGGAAATGAGTCTTTTTTTGTCTTTTTCTTTTTCTGGAATTAACAGCAGTTCTTAAAAGCCTCTCAAGGTCCGCATTACCTCTAATCTTACTGAAAGAAGAGCAAAAAAATTAAATAGTTGGTACCACTGCAGCTAGCCTAAATAACCTAATGGCACCAGATCCCATCTGATCTTAGAAGCTGAGCAGGGTCAGCTCTGGTTGGTACTTGAACGGGAAACTGCTAATGAACACCAGATGCTATAAGCAATATTTCAAAGGAAAAACTACCTCTGACTATTCCTTGCCTAAGAAAAGCCTATGAAATTCATGGGGTTGTAATACATCCACAGCCAATTTGAAGGCACATGTGCATGCATACACAAACACACATACACAATTGCAGTCAGGAAGTTTGGAGGTAGGGTAAGCTGTTCTTTTAACTAAGTTCTTGACTCTGAGATAGCTCCACCATATAAATATTTGACCCTCTAATTTTTTTCTCTTCCCATTTTCTAAAATTTACAAATACATCTGTTTTAAAACAACGCATGACAAAAAAGGGAAGTACAGCCACCCAAGGCAGGTAAGAGACATGCTTGCCATTTAGACCATATGTTGCATGAAGCTCTGCACAGCTTGTGCATTTAGTCTACATGGAGAAGAATTAAACAGAGCTCTCTCACACAAACACACACACCTTTGAGAGGTGGCAGAAGCAGAGCACCATTAGTGGCACCATGCCCAAGACCTATTAGCCTGGCGCCAGTCCTAATGCCAAATATCTCTTCCTTTTTGGAACACCCATACACTTCATATTACTGCTGGCAACTAGGAAGGCATGGCCAGGGCTCTTAATTCTGTAAGGAAATTGTCTACATTCTTCTTCAGGTGAACCAACACCCCCCATACACATGTGCACACATCATACTTTACATAAATAAACTGCTTACCCAAAGATATTGCTTGAACAGCCATATTTCCAGCTCTTCCACATTTATATCTTCTGAGTCACACTTGTTTACCTCGCATATATAAAACCTGATAAACAGTTTTTACCTTCCTTTCTGGGACTGTGATTGAACCTGCCTCTCTGTAGTTAGCCAATCCATCTTACACCATCCCATTTCTTCACATTGCACTTTCAAGCTGTTGAAAGCAACAATAACCTGACAGGAGAGGTAGGCAGGGCAGGGCAGGTTGCTTACTTGTAACTGTGGTTCTTCAAGTGCATGCACACAGATGGGTTTCACACTTGCAGACACCTTGGTCAGAATATTCTAGAGCCAAGTAGCTTGGCAGGAACCCTGCCCCCTGCCTGTCTACCACACATGTCCTAAGCCCACTAAGTTAACGTCCCTCAGTTCCAAGTCCGCCATAACATTTGCAGTGACCTGAAAGAGCAGAGACAGAGCAGGTTTGTGTGAAAGTACAGACAACCACTCAGGTCACTGAAGGATCTCGCATCATCTCTGGCCTTTGTGTCCAGTCTGTAGTGCTTATTAAGGTGGATGGCTATGACCAGGTGATCTGCTAGAGAGAACCTTTGGAAAAGAGCTGAAGGAATGAATGCCTCTCCTAGTGCACCAACTCCAGAATATGAGTACAAGTTCCAGAAGAGTAGAAGAATGACTGTTGTCTTGACTGATTATATAACACACCACAGCGGCATTGACTTGCACCACCTTGTGCCAGAGATGATCTTCGAATGCACAGAATACCTTGATTACAGCCAAGAGTTCCAGAGCACTGATGTGGAGGCAAGACCCTCAGTGTGTACAATGACCTTGTACAGACATGTTTGCATGGTGCACACTCTATCAAGTCTGGGAGAAATCCATGGTGACAACAAGAGATGGATCAGGGAAACAAAATGGCCTACTGTACCATAGGTTGGTTATGCCAGTCCACCACACAAGCTAGTGCAGTATGTCACAAGACACATGCAACTGCTTGCACTGGTGATCCTGCAAAGGATTGAAGTGCCTTATGAACCAGTGTTAAAAAGGCCAGAATTGTAAATGAGAGAGGTAAGTCACTGTTGTTGCAGCCAGCATCAGCAGAAGTCAAAGCTGTAAACAGGTCAGTTTGAAGCTGCTTGCTTGGAAACTTTTAGAGACTGTTTCCAAAAATAAGATTCAGCTGTGAAGCTTAGTTCTTGAGAGTTTGTGAATTAAATTCTCAACAGACCAAGTACTTTTGGACACTATGTCCCTCACCAAGACAAAAGAGACTCTCTAAATGGGTGCTAGTGAGATTTAACTTCTGGCAGGCTAACAGGTAGAAGGTCCTGTGGTTGTTCTGCAGCCAGGAGAGTTTTCACAATAAAGAGCTAGCCAGAGGGACCTCTGGCTGGAGCTTTACATACACACAGAGAGAGAGAGCGTACAGATAAAGGAGGAGCAGAGGAATACGCATCTGGGTCTGGAATTCCCATTGTACGCATTTACTTTTTAGTAAATGTGCTGTTAGTGGCAAGGACCAAGGGAATAACATCTTGCCCTTGCCATGAAACACAGCTGTTTAGGCTCTATTCTGGCAGCCTGCTTTCTTAAAAGAAGAAACTTCAGTTAGGTTTGGAAGCCATAAAAGTGAAGAACCCTTCTGATTAAGATAACCAACTTGCAGCTATATTCTTCCTGCAATTAAGACATGAGTAAATCCTTTTACCCAAAAGACTCAGTTGAATTTAAAAAGTTAAATTTAAAAATTGGGATTGCTGGTTTGAAAAGAGAAGAAACTAAGAATTAAAAATCTAAGTGCATATACTTTTTGAATAGACTGAATTGCCATTTTATTTGCAGAAAGTCATTAGACACTAATAAGGAAAAGCAAAGCAAATTAAAGTATGAAAAGGTAATGACAATTATCAGCTGGTGCTGTTTCTTGGCAGCCTCTAGCCAGATTCCAGGGAACTGAACTGTTAACTATGTAATTGCTGGACTGAGTGAAAAATAGAACCTTCCCTGAAACAGTTAGAAGGTCTTCTACAAGGGATGATAGAGCAAATTCATGGCTATTTTAGGAGCATGATTGAAATCATGAAGTAAGAATTCAAGGAATTGAAACAAGAGGTAACAGGGAGAGATACAGAAGATACAGAGGAAAAATATGAAAGTAGATATGGGAGTGAAACATGCAGGTGATCCGGCAAAAGAAACAGAAGCAGAGCTGAAGGGGAGAGTTTACTGCCTTAGGGGTGACTTATGACCAGTAGGTTTGGGTTGGTGAATAGGGAGATCTCACATTAGAGAGATGAGAAGGGGGGATGAATTTAAACAGGACCTCTATGCAAAAAGAACAAAAACAAAACAAAACACAAAAAAGGATGTTGCCCCAAAATTGTTATTTTTTGAAGTCATGTATGAAAGTTGATTTACCCTGTGAAACTGAAGGAGAATGAAACATGTCCAAAATAAGAGTGTCTCAGGATAGGGTTTTGAAAATGCTATGCTAGAAGAAATCAGGCAAAGGATGCTTTTCTGTGAAGTGCGGAATCAAACTTAAGGTAAAGATTTGGATAAAATAGCTTACTATGCTCATAGTTTAAGGATGTAAAACTGACTGGTCTGTGAATTCTGTAACAATTTTTAGGATTTAAATGGTATAGAGGTATTTAGGATGAGAGACATTTGGACAATTAGTTAGGGAAAATAATAAGTTCAGTTAGTAGTATTTAGAAAAATTAACTGCATTATTACTTAGCTGTGTTAAGATTAATTACGATACAAAGTTTTTTATTATACAAATATATTGTAACAGATTGTAATAGAAGGTAAAAGAAGGAATTTAGGATATGGCATAAGGTACATTAAAAGAAAAAAAAAGTTATATGCTATCTCTTTTAGCAAGTGTGAATGGGGAGAAAAAAGAAAAGGTTAATTTCTTTTTCTGAGAGGCTTGGAATAAGGGCTGGGGCATATCACATCTATAGGAAGGCGGCCCAATTCCTTTCTGTTTGCTTTTCTCTTTTTTCTTTTCTTTTTCTCTTTCTCTGTTATTTTTTAATCCATATGTTAATTCTTACGTTTCTATGTGCGCATGCACGTGTGCGCGCACACACATACATTCATTTATGTATTTGTAGTGCTTGCAGTGTTTGTTTTAGAAAATGCTGACAAAATTATGCTGGAAAAAGGTGGGCATCAGCAAGAGAAAATTTGTGCCTACTAGTGACACAAGGTTTGAAGAAAGAAAGAAGTCATACAAAGAAGGGTGAAAATGGAAAAGAACTCTTTAGCAGTAGATGAGAAAAGAAGAATTAACAAGGAAAGAATTACAGATCGAAAGATAAATCAGAAAAAGCCAGAGAGACAGAAACAGAGGAGCGACTCAGCAGAGAATACTTTTTCATCAGATAAAAAGGAACTGAGAGGATGTCAGTTTGGTGAGTTAGGACACGTGCATTAGGCCAGGAGGAGGCACGATTCCCAACAAGCTACTCAGCTCTAGAATACTCCAAACAAGGTCCCTGCATTGGCACAAAACCCATTTGTGTGAAGCACAGAGACCGTGAAGAAGAAATTCCAAATTCATTCTAAAAAATTATCTCTGTAGCAATAGTGAACCCAAGAATCGAGGAAGTGTGAATTGCCATAACCATACAATGTTTACATTTCCATGTTCACATCTGCAGGTTTGGGTTCATTAACCAGTTATTCTTCGTATAGACAGCCACTCCCTCCCCCAGTTTGGAACCCTCCAAATGTGCTGGACTAGAACATGAAATACTGTGCATGTTGGCCTGGTTTAACTGGAATCGTAGGCCACAACACCCAGAAAGTGTCAATTTGGAGAAGACTGCAGTAGATTAAGAGTGCAATATTTTTGGAAAAAGTTGTTCGTTCTTTATTTGACATTTCAAATACTTTAAGTAGTGTCTTGTAAATAATCATGAGTATTAAAATTTGCATTGTCTTTTCTCAACAACATTGCAAATTTGGCTTGACAAACACATTTGCACATATTTGTCTTTGCTTTGAACTAAAAAGACATAGGCATCACAATCATCATATAATGTTATTCAGAACCCAAAGATGGAATGGCTATCTACTATGTTTTCTAAAGATATTCCAAGCATATTGACTGAAGAATTTTATGTCATTCTAAGGTTACCAAAGGCTGATCAAGGTAATTTAAGACTGGATTCAAATGTTACTGTATACCACACAAACAATCAATGTCTTTGAATCCACAGACTACCAGCATAGAAATCTACTGTAGTCTTTGCATTTCACTATGTTAATCTTTGATATATTGCTATGTCGAAATTGTGAAAAACAAAGCACAGCTCAGTCTATTTTTCTAAGAAACACATACTCATTTAGGTGTGACCTGGCTTGACAGTTCTGTTTTGTTCTTTTCCTCTTCCTTCTCCATGCTTTTTGTAAATGCAGGTATGTTATGTTTAATATTTATAACCTCCCAAGTGTCATTTCCTGATTCTTCATTTTCTCCTTTTTATCCCCTTTGCATCCCATCTTCCCTTTTTTTGAATCTGCTACTAGCCACTCTTGTCTCATTTCAGTTTCACCTATATTTCTCTTACTCCAGTTTCCTCTGTCTATATTGTTATTTTGATTTCTGGGTGGTTGTTTGACCAAAACTGCCTCCAAAAACACCTTTCTCATAGAACTCAGCTGTCTTCTGTTGTAAGTGTACCTCCATAACCTCTGGCTTGAACTGAACACCTACTGCTGAGTACCAGACAGTCTACCCGTCAACTCCCATTCCATTACTTATTCCTCTCAGAGTCCCACTTTAACATAAAGCTCTGTGAGAATTTCTGTCAAACTATAATACTCATAGAGAATCAAGCTATCAAGGGTTACTAGTCATGACGGTACATTATCTCCAATATTATTATACAACATTTCCCTGTGTTTATTATGTATTACCTCCACACACCAATTGCTGGGAGCACAAACAGGAAGATGCTGTTGTGCTCATGCTCACCTTGCATAACCTCCCATGGGCCTCTGGTTAGCAACTGCAGAACCAGAATACAGGACTGGGCAGGCCTTTGGTCTGATTTTGCCAGGCTCTTCTGTTCCCATTTGACAAATTGAAGACAATATTATTAGAATTCCACTGACAACCACTACATAAATTGGCTATGTGCCAATCAGCACAAGAGTTATGGCTCCCAATTTTCATGTCAGGGATAGTAGGCCTGAACCTGGTGCGTGGGGACACATGCATTCATTGTGTCATTAAGACAGCTATCCATGGCGGGACAGCTGATTCTTCAAGCATACTGGGGAAAGCCTGTGGGCAAATCTAACTGGATAGAAGAATTGAGAAGAAACTGCTTCTTCCTCTACAAACTCCAGGGCTTTATGCTGTATATTCAAGCTAAGCTCCAGGCCACCTAAGGAACCTCCTCATCTACTCCTCAGTGTCCAAAAAGTTCACTGCTACATTTTCTTTTACTGCTTTGACTCATATGAGTATGCTTTATTGCTCTGCCTGTCCTACCTTCCGACATCACAGAACTGGACAGCACAAGATAGATTTTTTGAAAAAAAGCCCAAAGTCCCACTCCCAAGGTGGGCATTTCTCGACTGTGTGACTTTTCTAAACATTTGGCTTGCAGAGCTTCAAGTGTCGCACCTACTGAGGTTCAAGTGAGATGCTACTTTATTTATAAAGCAGAAGATGTACAGGTGAAGATATCACATCAAGTGGGATTATAAAGGCTTGGCAAAATCATAGCTTCTGTGTTAGTGTGCCTTCCGCAAGACATATAGGAGAAGTTGGATGGTTTTTACTCTTAAGACAAATGTGCTAATGCTCAGGCTGCAGATTCAGACCTGGTCACCTATGACATCTAATTCTGCTATTCTGCATAGCGGGAAAGTGCCATCTGAACTAAGAAAAGGAAGGATATTTAGAGTGTAGGAGTAAGAGAACAGTATTGTAGCTGGATGTTGCAGCTGTCAGAGCAAGTTCTGAGACTACACTCCCACACAAAGCAGGTGCAATCTATTCACTTCTCATTTTAAGAAGTGTTCACATGTTCTCCCCCTAATTATGGAAAGTGTTCACAGAACCTTTCCTTTGCTCATGAGCATAAAGCTTTCACTCCTCTTCATATTCAGAAAATGAACCAAATGTAGATAAAAATTCACTGTTTAGAAGGTGGTATTGGCATTTGCATTGCAAATTTGACAATTTAATTTAAAAAAAATTCAGAGATTTATTATCTATCATAAATTTAGGACCCGGCACTTAGCAACAAGATGCCAAACCTGGATCTCTTCTCTGCTAAGCATCAGTGTCAAAATTTTATTAGGCTAAAAAATCAGGATGCAGGAGGATGAACAACACTGCTACACAAAACCATTTTTGTTCCTGGTTTTATCATACCTCCATGACAAAAACTCTAAGAAACTGGGAGAAAAAGAGAATTAGTAACCCCAGTACCAAGTTTTAATACTTTTATCAGATTTTATCCTTTATGCACATGTTAAGATGAATACCTGTCATGATTTTATTTATGGTACACTATCATTACAGACGTCAGACCTGCTTTACACACATGCCAAAGTCTGATTTGAATTATCCTGTACTTCCAACATGTTGTCAGCTAACACATTTTGTTGTTTTAGTCTTTCTTCTGCAATATAAATGTCAAATCCAGATTCTGTTGATTCTGTAGGGTATTCAGTTTTCACAAACTTCTTTCATTTATCTTAAAACTATCCAAAAACAAAGCAAGGCACAACATGAATGCCCAAGACAGTGTCAAAAATACAGGAGGAATGTAAAAAGCAGATGGATAGAAAACAAACAAACAAACAAAATCACACACACAAATATAAAAGCATCAAAATCAAACATTTTTTAAGATGCATATGAGGACTTTCTTAGAAAAAATAACTTACCCAACAAGTGAAAATAATTAGACCAAACTCAAACTCGTATCTAGTAAAATCTCTCACAAAAGGAACATAAAAGATTCCTTTTGAACACTAGTTGTCACATACAGCTCTCAGATAAAACCACTGGACTTCCCACACAGATTCAAGGCTGAGCCTCCTTAGAAGTAGTTTTCCTTCCCATCACCATCAGTCTTCAATGCTGTATTTTGTGAATTGACCAAAACATACGTGTACCCCAAAATAGGTATAATTTCATTAAGATGCTGCAGTTGAAATACATCATTTACTAAGTTTAAATAAAAACTTAATATGGTTAAAAAAAACATATAAAACCACTCAAACATACCACCATTCATCTACATACTATGCTGCACAATGAAACCTTCCCACAGAGCTTGGATGAAAGAGCTTGCTGACCTGCCAACATAAAACAGCTGCTAACCTCCAAGAAGCAAGCTTGTAGAGATACAGACACAGGAATCAAGTCCTGCGACAGATACAGTTTCTTATTCTATCCCCATGTGGACACTAGCAATATTATTACAGGAACTACTAACGTAATCCACAACATCAGGCTTTTATACACCTGTTCACCTTCCAATGCAATAAATGGCATCCTCTTCCAGCAATGCCCTTCTAGATTCCACATAGGAAGAACAGAAGAGACTGTAAGCAAAAGAACAGATGCACACAAATCTGACATCTGTTGTGGCTCTCCTCAGAACCAGTTGAAGAATTTTTCAACCTTCCACTGGCCTGAAGGTAGCTACTCTAACACCGAAGAATTTGAAACAGAAAATACAACATGAGATAGGTGAATTACAGCTCACCAGGAACTTCAGGTGGATTCAAGTCATTCCTGTCACTTCAGTATGGTCAGTGGTTGTTGTTTTCTTAGGCTACATTAATGCTTGAACCCTACTGTTAGTCCAAAATAAAGATGACCCATTGAATCATTACCACTGGACTATATGTTGACGCATTATTCAACAAGCGACTCAATGGATTTAATCCAGTTCAGGCTCACCAACAAGATCAAGGATACTACATAGGAGTTTTCCAAGAGATACTTGTATTAGTTTGTGGCAGCACAAAATGGAAAAAAGAGGAGGGGGAGGAATCAAGCATCACCTTTAAGACAAAATGATTTATTTGTTAGCATAACCTTTCATGGATATCAATCTATTTCCTTAGATACATTGATTTTTAAACTTAATTACACAGTCATGGAAGCATGATAGAATAGGATATAGAAAGATGCATAATATGACCCTGGCCATACATTTTCAAAGAGCTGTGTGAGACGACACAGGTTTTTCACATGGCTGTTAGTAGTAGTATTTAAAGTGGTCTGTTAGTATTGTGTGAAAGCAATAACTCCACTTATTAAAAGTTAGTTCCTTTGGAATAAAAATCTTCTTTGAAAACATTTCTTTTATATGTGTGTGTGTGTGTGTGTGTGTGTGCGTGCAGTTGTAAAGATCTGTGTACTGATAGATGCAGTGTGCATTAAAACCATTATCTTTGCTCATACCTCTGCTAATGGATTGGAATTTGTGGATATAATTCAGTTCAACTGTCTCTCTTCCCAGTCTTCCTTTTAATTTTTTTTTTTAATGTAGGATCCTAAATTTTCCAGCTAACAGGGACCTTGCAGTGGGGAACTATCACCTAGTCACTGTTTTGTGATCATCAGTGTTAATAAGATCCACATTACAGTCTGAGCTTGATTCTTTCTGAGATCATTTTCCACCGATCTGCTTGACATCCTCACCATCACCATGTGAGTAACTTAGAATAATATTTATGCATCTGGTGAAGTGGATACTACTCTACAGAAGCTTATGCCACACTAAGGCCATTCCTGCACTAGACTGTTATAGTGGTATTATTCCACTTTCAACATCCTATGGAATCCTGGCCTTTGCAGTTTCGAGAGGGGCCGAAACTGCAAACCCCAGGATTCCACAGGATGTTGAAAGTAAAATAATACCATTATAACAGTCTAGTGTGGAAACGGCTTAAATTTGTGGATTTTTAGGTGCTACAAGACTCTGTAAAAATATAGGAACATAGGAAGCCACACAGTCATGGATCAATATACCTCAGCATTGTTCACAGTGACTGGCAGCAAATCTCCAGGTCTTCAGAGCCTATCCCACCCTACCTGGTAATGCCAGAAACCTACAGGAGTTTTTAAAATACAAATCTCTACCATTTAGTTTTGTTATATCATGTGGTAGTAGAAAGGATCCGCCAAATATCAGTTTAGAGAGAAAAACATGTGAGGCTATAGCAGCGAAAAAGATTTAGGAAAGCCCTAGGAGATAAGAAAGTCTTTGTGGTTGCTAGGATTCCAGTCTATACAACACATACACTTAAGATACTTAACTATAACTTTACTGGAACACAAATAATACCTTTTTATTTTTATTTTATTCTGTTATTCTGATATCCATATGGGAACATCCAGCCTTTCACTAATTCTTTCCCCAGGGCACTAAAAAAGCAGCAGATCAATATTAATTCAGTAATAAATATTGTAATGATAATAAGGCTTCGTAAAGATGAAGGCAGTAAGAAGAGAGGAAGACCACACTACATGTGGCTTGATTCAATCACGGAAGTAACAACCCTGATTTTGCAGGACCTGGGCAGGGCTGCTGATGACAGGGTGACTTAGAGGTCTCTAAGTCTCCATAAGTCGAAGTCAAAGTGGCAGTAATTAACAAAAACAACAAAATAAATACTATATTATTTGGGTCTAACATATGCACTGTATAATTAAACAAAAGAAGCTAAAACATATGGGAAAAATATGCTAGGGAATACATCTTAATTTTCAGTTCTGAGCTTCTTATTTAATGCAAATTATACATCTGATCTCTAGTATGATTCATTGTATTAATTAGTGAAAACTGGTTTTCCTCATTTTATATACTAATATGCAGATCTGCAATATTACCACGTAGCAAGCATGCAACATCTGATCTGGAACAGGCTGAATATATGTATCTGAGAACAAAATAGCAGAAAGCATTAAAAGTCATCTGGCACATTATAACATCTTGTTATGAGATCAGTGATTAGAGTAAGGAAATCCCATGTTTCAGGATGTAGCCCTATCGTTGCAAATGTCAGGAAGGAAACTTGGCCACATGAAATGCCTCCCTTTCCTCCTCTGAACATGAAAGCAACTGGTTAATGATGGAAGGGTGATACCAGACATAGAAGGAAATGCTTTCACCAACATAACTAGAAAAATATGTTTTTCTTAAGATGTACCACTGGTAATTAAGGCATATCCCTCTTGTTTTACCGTCAGTTTTAACTATGCGAGTGTGAAAAGATTCTGTCATTTCATTGCCTGGCAAATGAGCAAACACACAATGGCTCAAATTCAAGCAAGTTCTATCAGCAGTGCTACGGAGAACAAAAACCATGGCCTTGGCTTTCAACTTCCCATATATGTCAATTCCTTCCTCCATTTCCTGGTCACTCTAATCATAAAGTATGATGGCAACCAAACCAAGCAGCTATGGTTAAACTCCAAAAGATAGATTGCAAACTCTCTTCAATCCATAATTTGTAGGTTAGCGTTAAAGCAAAGTATCTGATTTGGATTTCTGTCTTCAGTGCAACCTGGAAATGGAAATGAGAATCACTATAGAACTCACAGATCTCCTAACCAAGATAACGCTTGTGTGCCAAGAAATCTGTTAAATCCACTGACTACAGTGTGAAATACACCATCACATAAAATCTGCTGATATTCCTACTGGATATGCAAGAGATAATTCAAACACTTAGAAAAAGGATTCATTTCAGCTCTTACAGAGAATTTTTGTATAATTCATATATAGAACTGCATGCTCAAATACATTTTCCTATGAAAACCTCCCTTTAAGTAAAAGACAACTATAAGAAAACTCCTAGCATATTGTTCCCCAACTTTGTTAGCTTTGTGTGCACAGAATGTGATACATACTTTGGATGTCCAGCTAGACCAAAATCTTGCTGCTCTACATGGCCAGTCAAATATCTCTGGGAGGTTAACAAGCAGGCTGGACAGGGCTACTGCTAGTTGGATTTGTAATTGGTTGACCGACCGCACCCAAAAGGTGATCACCAATGGCTGCTTTTCATCCTGGAGAGAAGTGACTAGTGGGGTGCCACAGGGTTCTGTCCTGGGCCCAGTGCTATTCAACATCTTCATCAATGACTTGGATGAAGGAGTGGAGGGCATGCTGATCAAATTTGCAGATGATACCAACCTGGGAGGGGTTGCTAACACACCAGAGGATAGGATCAAATTTCAATACTACCTTGACAGATTGGAGAGCTGGGCCAAAGCTAACAAAATGAATTTCAACAGAGAGAAATGTAGGGTCCTGCACTTGGGCAGAAAAAATGAAAGTCACAAGTATAGGATGGGGGACATGTGGCTGGATAACAGTACGTGTGAAAAGGATGTAGGAGTCTTGGTAGATCACAAGCTGAACATGAGTCAGCAGTGTGATGCAGCAGCCAAGAAAGCCAACACGATTCTTGGTTGTATCAATAGGAGTATGGTGTCTAGATCAAGGGAGGTAATGGTACCACTCTATTCTGCATTGGTTAGGCCTCATTTGGAATACTGTGTCCAGTTCTGGGCACTTCAATTCAAGAAGGATATCAACAAGCTGGAACGTGTCCAGAGGAGAGCGACCAAAATGGTGAAGGGTCTGGAAGCCATGCCCTATGAAGAACGGCTTTAGGAGCTGGGTATGTTTAGTCTGCAGAAGAGAAGGTTAAGAGGGGACAGGATAGCCATGTTTAAATATTTGAAGGGACGTCACGTTGAGGAGGGAGCAGGCTTATTCTCTACTGCTCCAAAGACTAGGACAAGGAGCAATGGATTCAAGCTGCAGGAAAGGAGATTCCACTTGAACCTCAGGAAGAACTTCCTGACGGTCAGAGCTGTCTGGCAGTGGAATATGCTGCCTGGGAGTGTGGTGGAGTCTCCTTCTTTGGAGGTTTTTAAGCAGAGGCTGGATGGCCATCTGTTGGGAATGCTTTGATGGGTGTTCATGCATGGCAGGGGGTTGGACTCGATGGCCCCTGGGCTCTCTTCCAACTCTATGATTCTATGATTCTAAGCAGGAAATGAAGACCACAGCTGCTGCTATTCAGCTGATGTTTCCCAAAAGAGGCGTACTGTCTCTGAATCTAGAAATTCCACACTGCCTAAATTGTTAAAAGACAGTAGGAACTTTTCTGCATGACTGTGCATGTAAGCCACCTACATTAGCCACCACAAACACCACTGTATGTTGTGATAGTCAAGTCTATAGATTCAGTGTTAGGTGAAGAACTAATCTCTCCTGTTAATCCTGAATGTACTGTAAATCAATTTCACCTTTTGACAGCTCACTTGATGCGTTATTACTGCTTTTTTTTTTTAATGTTAGAAATTTAAATGTCATTGAAGTTGTTCTCTGGATTATGGCCTATAATTATGGCTCCTATCTGTAAGAAGGAAAGGATCATACAAATTGCTCAGGAAATGGTGCACATATTGGTCTGCCAGATATGAAATTATATTTTGATCAATTTCTTGCTACGCAGGAGCCAAGTCATCAACCCATTCCAATAAGTCAATGTTTGCATCCCAAATTTGTTCTAGCAATATCTGGTAGCATCAATGTTTATTCAATAAGGGCAACAGACATCATATCAGGTACCATTGAACTCTTAAACATGAATACTATATAGATATAGATTAGATATAGATATAGATATAGATATAGATATAGATATAGATATATACACAGACACACACACACACACGTTTTACTTTTAATTACATTCCAATTTAAAATGGTAAAAGTGAATCAGGGTAACGATTCTATTAATATTCATCATATACATGATGTCTTATAAAGTGGATAGCAGTTTGCACAAGATGTTTGCTTTAATGTTAGACTGAGATAATATATCGGTACAGCAGAAGGAAAATATTGCCAGAAACAAGAACTGTTTAATGTAGGACTGACAATGTCATACCACGGTGAAAATTGCATACATACATCAAGACCCAAAGAGAGAGAAAGAAGTTCAGAGGGAATATCAGGAAAATATTAATCCAGTACCACAGATATCACAGTTAACTTCAACACTTTAGGACCCAAAAGGATGCTATCACAAGGCACAAAATGAACAGTTTCACAACAAACCTCATTGAGGGCCAAAGCACACCCTACTTTAAAGATGTTGTAAGTAGCTACATTATGTTTATTTTTAAGCTAGAAAAAGTACTGGAATCCTCAATCTAAATCACTATCCTACTGTGGAAAAGAGGGTTAGGAGACTTTTAAGTCAATCCCATAGAAGCAGTTCTGCTGTGAATCAGTTCCCATCTAACCCACAAGCAAATAGTCCATTTGCTTAAGGAGTTCACCACTGTGCAATATATGCTGTAGACAGAGGGCCTCCAAACCACACAGGCACTGCAGCAGGCAGTTAAAGAATGGTTAAATACCCCTATTCACCATACCTCACTCACTCAGCAGCAGGCCTGTTCTTTCTCTAAAGTTAAAAAAAAATGAAAAAGGACAAATAATGCTGTCCTCACCTGCATTCACATAGAACAGGTATGGAATAATTCCCTCTTCCAGAAGTTTTTGGACTGTAACTCCCAGCATTCTACACCACTGGTAATGTAGGCTAACACAGTTCGAAACTGCAATCCAGTCACATGTGGAGGGCAGCATCACCCCAGATTTCAAATTTCTTTCAGGAAAAGTATCAGTATGTCAAAAGCAGCAACTAATGCCATAAGCTTACATGTTTTTGCTGGTCTTTGTGCAAGAAAAACTTGATATACTAAGCATATGTATTAGGCATAGGAGCTATTAGCAGTTTTTTTTCTTTTTCTTCTGTTCATTTCTTTTTCCTTCAAGAGGTTCTTTGCGGGTGATGTGTACAAACAGTCAGCTGAAGAAGTTGTCATTGAAAGAATAAGTGACAGCTTACAACTCTGACTTATCAACTGGACCTTCACCATTAGAAGCACTATAAGGTAGGCAGGAACAAGCAAGCTCGGCAGTCTGGAGATCATTTTTCCAGTTACAGGACTCTCCAGGGATCAAACCAATCCCTCCAGATGAAAAACAGTGATTTAAAGGTGAGTTCCAGTTTCAAATGAAAAATTACTTTCTGGTTTCCAAAACCTGGATTTTTTTGCTAAAAAAGGTGGGATGAGCATACCTTGTTTCAGAGAATCTTTCCTGTTTTGTGGAAAGGAAATTTTCAAAATTTACAGAATTTTTTTTCATCCAAGGTGGTATGATTCCCACCACAGCAGAACATGGTTTACCATAACTTAAGATAGCATAAAGCCCATGTGGGACATAAGATTGTTGTAATTAAACAGTGAAAGTATCTCCAGTACATTGAACCTTTATCATTTCTGCTTGTTATCTATTCAGAACATTTAAAAAGTATTCCTTGGCACAAAACCAAACTTAAAATAGACATACACTAAAGACACACACTCAAACATAACAATAATAGGTAACATGACTCATTGCTGTGGTGGTCAATGACGGAGACTACTAAGAAGCTGCCTTTTACTGAGTCAGACTGTTGGTCTGTCTGGCTCAATACTGCACTACACTTACAACACATTTCCAGGGCTTCAGACAGAAGCCTTTCTTGGTCTTGCCTCAAGATGCTAGGGGCTGAATCTAGGACTTCATGTATGCAAAGCATTTGCTGTACCTCTGAATTATGGCCCTTCCCCCAAAAAGCTATATAACGGAGCTCAGAAAAATTATACATTTGAACTATAAGTCTCAGAATCTGCCAGCCAACATAGGGTTTCGGGAGTGTGTACTCCAGAAATGTAACTTTCCCAAGTTATGCTATATATTAAATATTAATTAAATGAGTGTGCCCGCATTACAGCAGAAATATCCAGCACCCCTTACAATTTGATGTTTCTATGATGTAAAAGTCTCCCAAAACAAGAAACCAGTCTTATTTGTTGTCATGCCTTGAGAACATGCACTGAAATCAATGAGACATAAATTAGTCTAAACTGCATAAAATGGTTTGGTAATATAAATTAGAGGCACTGGTCCCCTAATATGAATCAAGGCTGTTGCAGGTAGGAGAGATAAAGTTTAGGACCTGTGCGTTTACTTTAGAGTAAAGAGGGAGAAAAGATGTAGCAGCTAACTACAGCATTAAAGTAATGTGTGCTTTGGTTCTAAACTGGATCCAACCCATTTCACATAGAAGATTTATGAAGCAATACAATAGAAACCATCAGTACATACCTTTGCTCCATGAGAAAAGCAGTTCTATGCTCTTCCTGTATTGCAGCCCTAAGATATAGTATTCCAGATCACACACACAGAGGGTCCAACAGGAACAATTTAGCAGATCACATCAAAAACAGCATGGCTTTTTAAGGCAATACATGGCTCTCAAGAGGAAGTGTTCACAAAGTGAATGGCGGTTCAGATCACAAGCTGTAAATTAAATCATACACAGATACACATCAGGAAAAGAAAATTATAGCTTCAACTAACATTTTCTCTTACTATGAAAGCATTCAAAAGAATTTTTCTTATGGATCAAATAGCCTTAACCCTGTGAGGAGTCAGTTTTACTTACAGTACAATAAGCTTCATTTGATTCAACTACTTGAAAAAGATTGCAAGCGTTGAAAGAGACCACAATGTAGCATCCACACATTCAGAGGTACTTTGCTACATTTAAATATTTTTTGGTGTAGGGCTTGGGGCTATTGTTAGCAATATCTGGTTGCTAAGGAAGGCTTTGGTAATGACATGCATCAGCCAGAAAGCAAAATCTGATTTGCAAGAGAACTTATGGGGGTGGAGGGGTTTAGAATGTAATGTGGCTGGGGAACATAAATGTCTAGTTATGTCCAAGAGGCACATCAGGAGAACTGAAGAAGAGTTGCACTTCGGCTTCATGGCAGATAATCCAGCAAAAATGTTGAGCAATTAAACTACAAATGATCATCTTTTCTGGGGCAAGGGTAAAAGGTGGTCCTTCGAACAAACAAACACTATACCTAAGTGAAGCTGTCTGCCTTGTCCTTTTGCATTTTCAGTATACAATTAACTGAGGGAAGGACTGACAGGTTTTTACCACTATAGTCATTTCTGTATAACAATCCTATGCATATCTGTTTAGACTTAATGAGTTCAGTGAGGCTGTAAGGTCACAGTATTTACTTTATGCACACTTATTAAGCAGAAAGGTCCTACCGAACTCAGAGGAAACTTCTTCTGAAGAGATACACGTACAGAACCTTCTCCATGCAAAGTGATCCACAGTCCTTCTCATTTGTCTATCCCAAATGCAGGCAAAATAATCTAACCCCCTGCAACTGGTTAATCCAGTTTCAGTTATTGCACAAATTTTAGAAAATGTATTCTGTGGGCCAGTTTGAAACTGTCCTGGCATGCAACATATAAATTCTTCTATGTCTCAATGACTTATGTGAGACAGCAACAACTTTTTCCTTTCATATTTTGTTCAAGAATTGTGCTTTGTTTCTTCACGATAAGCACACATATCAACAAACCCAACCACTTCACATTTTGTTCACAGTGAAAACCATTGATGCTATTAATATATTCAGCAGAAAATTCATTGCCATCTGCTGAACCAAAACAAGTATGTTCCATTTGCTCCTCAGAACATCTTCCATTTGGATGTATCTAAGTAAGGCAAAATAGTAAGAAAGTATGCATGTCAAATTTTAGAAACTGTCAAAACTATTCTTTCTGGATGAATATCTTTTGTGGCATTAGAAAGATGCAGTAATTAAAAGAACAGTTCCCCCATGGCCAACAGCAGAAAAAGATTTAATTATCCATTAAGCTACTGGGGATAAGAGAGTCATAGAACTTTTTGTATTTCTCCATGGTAACATTATACAACCAGTGCCTAGCAATAGTCAGAAGGTTTAAAGTGTGCCTTACTGACAAGCTAAAATAGAGGTCTGTAGAACCTCTTCAATATGAAGGTTAAACAGAAGTACAGTATGGCCCATGTGTACAAGAGAAAGAGAGATGCTTAAATGAATTCTGCTATTTACATTTTTTAAATGACCTAATCATCACTTTATACTCAGTGACATGCATACATTCTAGGGGTTTGGTATGAAATCAGTGTGGCAATTATGATCTTTCTTTTTGTCCCAAGTTAAAAAAAACACTCCAAAAAATAAAGAATATGCAAAGATTCTGATGAGACAAACACAAACAGTAAATGTTCCCACTGATTACCCTAAGAGAGCACAACTAGCTTCTTCAATTGCTGCAGACAGATTTGACAGGTGCTGCTGCTGTCCTCACAGTGTCAAAGACAAGGATTCCTTGTTCAATTTCTCTCTGTCATTTAAATATTAAGGTCACAGGAGAAACAAACATGTCATTCTTGATAACTGGGAGTCCTAATAAGTACCAAAATAATATCAATAGTATCAAATATCAATAGTATCAAACATCAAACGTTAAAGTAAGTTTCAAAATTTGTTATATCTATGTTGAATTATGATGCTTGCCCATATAGTATATCACTGCTTCAGATACTGATAATGGAAGAAAACCTATTGTATAATTCTATGGACTAGTCAGTAAAAAAAAATTCAAAGTTCTTGAAAATAAAAGAAGAAAGAGCTAGATAAGGAAGAAGCAACTGTCAAAAATATAAACTATAAGCTATTCTGTTGTATAATGGCTTATTGGTTATATAACAACTATGTTCACCAACTCTTATTTTAGATTCAAAGAGACGCTGTTAAAGAGCTGCAATGTGTTTGGACAAACTAACATAACAAGGACAATGAATAAAAAGATGTTGTGCTCTGTGGACTTTTTTCTCAAATTATTTGGACTCCTTGTAATTTTTCTCTTTCAATTTATATTGTGCATTAGAAGTATATTTACCTACCTAAATGGGCAAGGATTAAGCCCATGGCCTTTTTGTAACAGTGAGCTAGGGGTCAGCAAATGAAATGATCCGACTGTTCCTAATGAAATTGTTTAAGTTGTATACGTAATAATACTTGTGCCTCATGATCAACTAAACACTCAGCTGTTCAGAGGTGGGCAACTGTAACTCTTGAAGAGTTTTTCGACTTCCATGATCCTTCACCCTTGGCTATGTTAGCTAGGGTTAAGGAGAATTACTGCTCAAGAAGAAATAGAGGACCACAGTTGCCCACACATTCTTACATTTTGCACCAGGTTTGAGAGAAATAATTACTAGACGGCAAAACTAAACAAAAGCCACAAAATCCACAGTCTAACTGATGAGTAATTATTATGTTTCAAACATTTCCAGATGCAGCACACTTATTTAACCTTATACCATCAAGAGGATCAAGAGGAAGAGGACATTTTGGCCACAGGTTGATGGGCTGCGCAGAAGTGATCCACCAGAGGAAGATCTAAGGAGAAGCATTCCAGCTCATTAGAGGAAGGCCTATGAAGATAAGTTGTGAGTCCCAACACCTCATGAAGTTAGGTTGATGAGTACATGCAACAGGGCTTTACCTGTAGCAGCACCTTGACTGTGGAACTCACTACTCAAGGAAGTTACTGGCCCCATCTCTTGTAAGCTTCTGGAGGAGAGACAAAAGTGTGCTGTTCTACACGGCATGCAGTGTTTGAAATGGCTGTTTTAACTGTTTCAAAACTAGATTTTAGCAGTTTTCAAAGAGCATTTTAATTTTTTAATTTTTTTTTATCTTCGTATTGTTTTAATTGGTTTTTATTTGTTCGTCACCTCAGGAGTCCTTGTGGGCTGGGAGGCAACAGAATAAATATTCTATACAAAACAAAGATAAATAAATGTGAAACACATGCCCAGGACCTATTATAGGGAGTATGAAAATGAACTTGCCACATATTTGTTGCTGTCTTGAGTCCCGCTTCTGGGTAAAAGGTGGGATATTAAGATAAATAAATAAAAACATATTCAGGAACCAGAAACCAGCTCTACCATTCCTTGGGATTAAAGGTAAAGTACAGGAGAGAATCTGAGAAAGGAAGAACTAAAGATAGACAGTGAGCTGCTGCCTGCAGGAAAATGAACATTATTATGGGAGAAGGAAGCAGGATGAAAAATTATCAATACTTGAATATCATTATTAACTAAGGCCACTAGAACCCTACCATAGGGATACAGTAAACACAGCATGAAAAGCTATAGAAATGCCATTGTAAATGCCACACATAATTCATGACTCGTATGCTTTTTGCATCTATTGGGTAATCTTTGCAAATATTCCTTTGGTAAAAGAAAATACTTCAGACTTTGGAGACATATCCAACCCACTTTCATTTCTTTGCATGCTTTTATTTTATAACCTGGAATTGAAATGAATTTAATCATACACAAGATACTCAATACTGAAAAGGTACAAAATAGTTTTACCGGGTCACCCAAGTTAAGTAAAGAAAACAATTCAGCACTTGCTGCTTGTATATTCCCTTTCTTGAGAAAAAACACTTTTCGGTAGCAATTACAACTATGAATCTTGTTGGGTAAGTTTCTAGCAGCCTCACACCTCTGGATTCTGCCATTTTTGTCCATACTTCTTGGCACTGGCAAACAGAAAAGTTCAAATCATGCCACAGATGCTTAGTCTTACTGACATCCAAGTTTTGAAGGGGATAATTTGAAGACATTCAGATCACTGCTTTGAAACTACGTGAAGGTTATTTTGGCTGTGACTTTAGGATCACTATCCTGCTGGAAAGTGGATTTCTACTCCAATTTCAGATCTCCTGCGGACTGAAATAGATTTTCTTTTAGAATTGCCTTTGATGAATTCCACGGATCATGTCCAGAATCCTCACTACATCCCTCACCCCATTCCCAGTTGCTGCTGGGAAACAGCATTCCCTGCTGATGAACTACCTTCACTTCCTCCTTCCCAAGCACAGTTGTCAGGAATACAAGAAAGGGCTTTCTCAGTGGCTGCCTCTAAATTCTAGAGCTCCCTTCCATTATAAGCAAAAACCTTTTTATTCCAACAGGTCTTAAAGAAAGCTGTGTTAAAGAAAGTTTTAAAGAACATTCTAGTGGATGCCATAAAGTTTTAAACTAAACTGTTCTAAATAGCTTTTAAATCGCATTTTATTCTTTTAACTGGAGATTTAAAGTGCTTTTATATTGTGACTAGTTTATTTCTTTTTTAATGTTCCCCTCTTATATGTCTTTAACTGTACTGCTCTTTTAAACTATAAACTACCTTGAGTTCCAGTTTTGGGAGGAAGGCAGGATATAAACAAATAAATAAATCTGATAACATGATGCTGCCTCCACCATGCTTCATCATGTTCTCAGGGCAATGAACATTCTTAACTCGGCACCACACATGGTGTTTTGCAGTAAGACCAAAAAGTTCTGCTTTGGGCTCATCAGAACAGAAAACCCTCTCCCACATCTTCACTGTGTCTCTCACATGCCCTTACACAAACTTCAAACAGGCTTTGATGTGGCTTTGTTTCAGCAAGGACTGTTGTCTTGCCACTGTTCCATAAAGTACAACTTTGTGGAGCATGCAAGGAATAATTCTCCTACGGACTGTTTCTCAGCTGTAGATCTCTCCAGCTCCTTCAGAGTTACTATTGGCCTCCATGGTTGCTTCTCTTACACTCTCCCACCCACTGAACTTTTTTATATAGCCTTCTCTAGGATGAGCTGCAGTTGAGCCACACTCTTTCCATTTTGTAATCATGGGTTTAATGGCAATCCAGAGGATAGTCATAGGTTGCCATATTTTTTGATAAGCTACTCAGACTGATGTCTCTGTGTATTTTAATACCAGATTTGTTTTAATCTATGATCTTCATGATGTAGTTTGTTTAGGTATAGTCTCCAACAAACTCTGAGGCCTCCCAGAAAAACGTGTATCTTATCTGAAATCATGTAGAACTAAAGTTGCACACAAGTAGACTGGCCTATTTATATAAAGTCTGAAGGTAGCAAGTTGCACCAGAACTCATTTAGGTATATAAAAGTGAAGAAAGTGAATACCTCTGCTGTAAAAAATAACTAGCTTGTGTTTCCTTCCTTATTTAATTTACTTTTGTGTCATTATAAAAAAAAAATTGCAACTTCACATTATCGAATATATTGCTTGCATCAACAGGTAACAATGCCAGTTAAATACATTTCAGTTCCAAGCTGTTACACAACAAAATGTGGAAACTATCATGGGTGCATGTGAATGCCTCTACAAGGCACATTATCCTTTGAGTAGGGTCCATGACACTATGGTTTGGCAAATTTCTATTCATCTAATCTATTAAAGTAATTTTCAGGTTGAGAATCACCGAAATAAAGCAATCAGATCTTAAAATGGAAGTAATACACAATTAGCTTTCACACACTCCAAATTCCTTTCATAAAAGTTATTTCTTTCCCTCCAGCACTAATAAAAACAACATTAAGTCTTTGCTCTTTAACTGCTTGATCCTTTCCAAAGTTCTCATGACTTATAAAGATGTATGCACACTGTTAAGTGTTCATTTTATCTCACAAAATATTTTTATGCCATCTCTCAAACAAGATTACCCAGTAAAAGGTATTTAAGAAACCAGACAAAGACTTATCCAGTCTTAACCAGAACGTTAACATTAAAAGAACCTCCTTTTATCCTGGATCTATGTAAACAAAGAGCATAGGAAAGTATTATACATACAAGCCTGGGAAATAGGAAATGCTGCCATCATCACTTCACTTCACAGCTTTAAGCCTGGAAAACAAAATTACACAAAAGCCATCAATGCACAGCATGTGCCAGCCTGCACACCTAGTTAGTTTTGGTCACACAGTAATTAAATTGTCAATGTAGCAAGCAGTCCAGAGGGAGAAAGACTGCATGCAAGCACAACATGCACACACATTCTAAATGAGCTTATTACGTGAAAATAGAGATCTGAAGGACTGGAAAAAGTGAGGGGGGAATTAAAACTTTTTCCCATTTTTTTCTGAAAAAAAATTGCTAAAAGTAGATTAGGAGATATTCTCTTTTAGAATGATGAATAAAATCTTTAGTACAAGGGGTCCATATCTGTATTACACAAAATGATTTCTAAAAACTATGTAAAATTATGTTCCATACCAAATCATTACAACTCCTAGTCTTGTTTGAATTTTTTCAGATTTTTTCATAGAAATGAGTGCATTGTATCTGCCTAACACTATGGCAGAGAACTTGAGACATATGATATTTTCTTCTGTTTTTATTGGGGGAGGGTCACCTGCTCCTCAAACTGGCAAAGCCAAAGAGGGTTCTTATTGTTCAGGTGTTCCTTACATTTCTGGATCCTGCAACTCAATTTGTAAGGAAAAAACAAAATTTAAAAAGTAAGTTCAATTTGTATTTATGTTGTCAATAAATTGCATTTAAATATATGAAACATAATGTTATGCAAAATCAATCTATCTATCTATCTATCTATACACACAGAGCCCCCCCACACACACACACACATATTGCATTTCTGTTCCTAAGCAGCAGAGTAACTATCTAGAGTAGCAAAGTGACTTTCCTAAGTCAATTGTGCAAATATTGAATTTTTCACAAGCCAGGAAAAAAAGTATATTTTCAGTTTTCCACTGAAACTAGTGGGACTTCATTTTAACTGGTTCTAATTTGTCATTCTGCTTTGTTGTACTTATGACTTGTTGAGACCCTAAGGTAAACCTTTTACGGAACTTTCTTGGCAAGATTTGTTCACAGGAGAATTGCCATTCCCCTCCTCTGAGATGGAGAAATTATGACCCAAGGCCACCCGGGGGTTTCCATGGCTAAGCAGAGATTTGAACCCTGGACGCCCATAGTTCAATGTTCAAGCTACTACACTAAACTGAGTCCTTGATTATGCCTTAAATATTTATACTTTAGATCCTACAGATCACCCATTTAACATTTTTTATCCATTTCTTCCTCTAAAAATCTGGATGATACAGTGGATTATTTGTAAATCACGGTGCAAATGAATATTATTTACATTTAAAAAAAAGTGCTAGACTGACTAAACAATAAACCAACTTCTGCAAAGAACTAGCCTAATTCTATGCATATAGTGTTTCTCATCTTCTCCAGGGCCACAAGAATCCTACCACGGCAGTATATTGTCACTCTGCGGCAACAACTCCATTATATTTTTCAGATTCTAATACTAAATTAGATATGACTTCATTCTTTCCACCAAACTCATACGCCTTTCAGAGATTTCCAAGGAAATTCAAGTGATCTGTATGACAAATCGGGCTACTGAATGCCTCTGACACACTTAGCTATCTCTCCTAGCAATCCCTGTCCACCCCCTCCCTTTGAACAAACATATATCCCCTTGAGTAGACTTCTTGGAAAACTTGCAAATCCTCATGTTAGGAAATTAGCATTTATAAAATGAGTCTCAGCCAGTTGTGTAATACACAGAAAATGTCAGATTGCACAAAATCATATCCATTTGTATAGACTGCACTTGACAAGCTGTGCAAGTGAGGTGTACAAACTACAAAGGATAACAGAAGTCCCCGCAAATTTAAGTTCCCTAAGTAGAATGCCTTGAATTCCAGCATACAGAAGCCAGAAGGCCAGAGATGAGTGCTTTTGTATTAAGTTCAGTGAGAGTTCATTAGGAAATTTCAGAGATCCACTGCACAGCTCTGTCTAACAGCATACAGATTTTTGTGTGAGTATGACCTAGATTAAGAGATAACAGTCTATAATTTTGAAAAGAAGCAGACTTGATGGGGTAATTCAAAAGTACACCCATGCAAGGAGTTCAGATCCAGAGAATGACAGAAGCAATTTTATACTTACAGAAGGATCATTTATTGTCTCAAAAAAAAAAAAAGGCAAGTGCATGTTAACAAACACAGAAACTAAAAACAACCTCCCAGACAAATTACTCATGTCAAACCACTGGCTAAGATGTCTTACTGACATTGCAGTCGCACAAGAGGAGAGGTTCCAACCACCACTTTCTAGCAAGGGTCACTTGTTCAACTGCAAGTGGAAAGTATTAGGGATGGATGATTAATTGCTGCAATATGGCATTTGTTACTGGCAGCCTTTATGAACAACTTCTTGGTCAGCAGAGCCTGAAAACTCCACTCATTCATACCAGGTTGGAAACTCCCCTTGGGGAACAGAAGACCACATGCCATTAATCTAAGAATACCTTGAAAAGAAAAAGAAACAGCAGAAAAAAATCCATGCTTACGGAGAAGAATCTGTACTACAGACAACAGTTGTCACTGCTATCAGGCCTTCCTTACAGGTAAATAAAACTAACATGCCATAAACCTTAGATCAGTTCCACATCTTATCCAGAATGTCAACTTCATGCTGCTGTTAACTTAATAAAGGTGCCACAGAACTCTCTGGGCTCCTATTCAGCATAAGCCCAATCAAAGACTGGACTAAGGTTGCAGAGACCTGCAACAGAGACCACTTTGTGACCCACTCTAGCGCAGGTGGTACAGAAATGAGATAAGTAAAGCATATACTACACAGCACAACAGACAAAAGTCTTCATGCCTGGACCAGTTTTCAGCCCTGCAATTTGGATGAGATTTAATAAGCTGAACTCCATGCATTTGTTACTCAAATAACACACAAAAATACAGGGAGTAAGAAAAACACAAGGAGGTTTGGGACGCTTCTAGGGAAGAAAAAGGAAGAGGCACCTTTTTAATTCTTTCAGCACTGTGCCCCTAGACAGTGCCAGGCTTGGAGCAATTGTACCCATTCAGCCATTCATAATCTAGCCCTGGGCCCAATGGAGGGAGATTCACTCAGCTCTCTCTTGCCTCATAAACTGGAATTGAACCAGCAACAGAAATGACATATTAGGAACTACTCTCACACTACCAGCTGGCACTAAGGGAATCCTGGCATCTACCTGGGCTCTTCTCAGCCAGGACATTATTGTCTACCCCAGGTGAAAATACAGGCTTCCCCCACTTATCTGATAGATTAGGGACCACAGCACTGTCAGAAAACGGAACTGGTTGAAAAGCAGAAGACATGTACTGTACTACAGGGACATGAAGGACTTATGGAGGCTCACACACTGCCTGCAAAGTCTCTCAGCTGGCTTAGCACCTTCATCTCTCTCTTAGTTCACCTTGCAAGCAGCGTGTGCATGCAAGTAGTTCCAAGCAAGCCTCTGTAGGTAAGAAGAACTGATGAAAGAGCAGAAGGCCCATCGAATAGAACTTGTCCTTAATTTGGAAGTGTCAAAAGAGAAAATTGTCAGAAAACATGGTGTCAAAAGGTAGGGGCTTCCTATAGCTTCCGTTTTTCATGTCAGCATCCTTCCCCAAAAAATCTGCCCCCTTCATTCTACTGTAGTTTCCCCCCCAGCTGGTGGCTTCATAAAATCATTAGGTGGACTGAATGCTGCTTGCGGACCACAGGTTGGTCATTCATTTCCTGGTCTAATTTATATGGCTCAATCCCAAAATATTGAAATACAGTATTGTGTTTAATTGAACTGCTATTTACATTGGTTAACCACACTTACTTCGATTCAGGATGGCTCAAAACAGATTAAAGAATCAAGATGCCTTATATTTAGCTCCTCTGCTGCAAGACAGGGCCACCCACCCGCCAGTCTCCCTTCACCACCACAAATCTAGATGTACTGATAAAAATAGTGCCATCAGTACATAAATTTAAGAACCACTGAAAGCAGTCTGTAGAGCAGGATTATGCAGTTTCAAATAGTCTGGTGGACAATTTTTACCCCAGGATATACTGTGGATTACACCAGGACAGGAAATGCTTTTTTAAAAAAAATAAAAGGAAAGTAAAAATCCACTTTCAGTTTTGTGGATTTTCCATTTAGACATTGGGTGAAATCTATGGTGTTTCCTGTGAAAACTGTCACTGCTATAGGCCTCTAGGGATGGCAAAAAATTTTGCTGTTGTTTAAAATTTTATTCTGTTGAAGAGAGAGCGTCAGAATCCTGGAAGGGTGGTTGCGGGCCACAAAAAAGGCCTTGGGGCTAACTGTGACCCACAAGCTGCATCCTGCCTACCCCTGACATTGAGCAAACAAGTCTTAACTAATCAATGTCACAGCACAAAAAGCATATCAACAACAACTTAAAATTCACTACCCAATCCGACCTGAGAGAAACACCTTCCCACCCAAAGCTTGGATATCATTCATTAAAAATTAATTCATTAATCCTAATTCATTTTAAAATTTCAACAACGAATTTTAAATCTATTTTTTCAATTATTAAATGCCCAGGGTGTTTTGAGAAAAGATTAAGATTTCATAGTCCTTTACTGGAGGGGAGCAACTGGGAGACATTTTTAGTAATTTTAAATGATTGATGGGGCTCATGGTTGCAGTTATGCTTTGAAAGCTATGGCTTATATTGTATCGTCTCTGTACTTTCTGTTTCTAACAAATTGTCCCAAGGACTTTGCTTAGTGGGCAGTTTACAGGTTCAATAAACAATGCATGCATTTCTGAGGAGCTCCAAAGCTTGGGGTAGTATAAAAACTCTTATCTCCTGCTAAGGGATGGGAGTAGGGTCTTGCACCTAATGTCACACTCTTGCAACTGTAACTCTTAGCTGGCTACCAAAATCAGGGAAGAGGGGTGTTAGCAGGCTGCCACATTTAAATACAGTCATCTCTCCACATTTGCTAGGGTTAGGGGCATAGGATCCCCATGAAAGTGGGGACAAAGTGAATAAATCTAGGCCCTCCCAAACCATATTTAACACACAAAAACGTTTGATCACCATATTCAACCCACCATGGATTCCTTTGAGGCATCAGAGTTCCTTCACAAGGCAGAAGTGGGTGGCTGGTGGGGCTTACTGCCACCTCCACTGCTGCCCCACACCATTTTTAAGAGGGACTTACAAACCTCGTTCACAGTTTTCTCAGTCTCAGGAGGCTTGCAGTCCCTATTAAAAACGGCATAGGGAGGCAGCAGAGGTGGCAGGAAATAATCAATGAATGATCAAATCCACAAAAGCGAAACTCGCAAATGTGGAGGACTGACTGTATAGTGTAAGTAACTCTCCTCTAAGACATAAAATCATGACTAACACTGAAGCTTAAACCTGGTAGATGGATATGGAAGATGGTGTTCCAGAACATGACCAAAGGTCCTCCAGCATACTCTTCCCTGTCAAATACAGCTGGTACAAGGATATCCGAACTGTTTGCTTATCAACAATAATATCAGATCTTGGCAAATGAGTCTTCTCTGCCGTTCTCTTTCATCAATACTATGCAAAACTTGCTTAAACTTGTATATTTTTCTCATACTCTATTTTCTTGCTCAAGCAAATGAATGAACACATGGTTTTTCAAGAACGAACATGCCTTTGGAAGAAAGAGAGAGAAAGAGTGTGTGTCCCATGAAATATGAGTTACAGGCCATTTCCACACTAGGGTATTATAGCACCATTATTCTACTTTCAACATCCTATGGAATCCTGGGGTTTGAAGTTTAGGGAGGGGCTGACCGGGATTCCATAGGATTCCATAGGATATTGAAAGTGGAACAATGGCGCTATAACAGGCTAGTGTGAAAATGGCCATAGCTTCTGCTTCTCCTCTAACAACCAATCTCAGTTCCCCCAGAGCAAAGCAACTTCCTTTGACAGTCTGAGGTGCATATTAGGGAGAATGAGGAACACAAAGATATGCTTCTTGTGCCTCCTCCCCAACAGATACAGTTTATGACAGTTTATGACTTGCACCCATTGGGATATATGTAATTTTCTTCATATACCATTTCCATACCTTTAAAAGATGACTACTGTTATTTCCAACTGGGAAACAGCAAAAACATTATTTTGAACCCCCACACCGAAAGGGAGGGGAGAAAAAAAGAACATAAACTCTGAAGGAAAAAAATGGTCTTATCCACCTGCAGAAATACCTAACATCAGTAGGATCCATGGGACAATTTTCTAGACCAAATAGTCTCTGTTGAGGGAAATGTTTCCCCAGTGAAGGGCCATTCTTTGTATACGCCTACATATAACCAGAGCATATGACTTAGATGCCACAATGGTCCTTGCAAGCAAGATTCCCACATAGTGTGATGTCTTTTATGCTGTATTTTCCTAGTTTACTTGGCATATGATGCTGGAATTAATATTTACATCAATAGGACTGAATCAATTTACCCCAACTGAATCAACAGGATATATCAATGGGATATATGTAAGTGATGATTTGCCATTCAGCAGTTGTTCAAATGATATACCCTCGTCTTCAGGCCAGTAGTTGGATTTTGGCCTCAATCACCCTTTAATGCCTGCCTGGGTTTGGAAAAGCAGATAAATTAGCACATAGCTGGTAGGCTACAGATACAGGTGATAAGCCTTTTTTTGGCCTGGTGGGTTGTACTTGCCCTGCTGGAATAACGGATGGGAGCAAGGCATGATAGGGAATTAACTTTCCATCCATTTTATTTGCCACAGGAAACTTCCACTACTCACTAGTGGTACATGAAAAAAAAATGTTAACGATAGGTATAGCAATATCTTTTACTAGTACACGCCCCGCTAGTAGTTCAAATTATCTAGTGTTCATTGTTAGTCAGGTAAGAGAGAATTATGTTATTCAAAAGGAGCAATGAATAACCAAAGAGCTGGATGAATCATAATGTCTTCTTTTCACCAGTTTAAACACAAACAATTCCTGTTATTTTCTGTCTGGTGGATCTATGGTATACCATAGCCTTGATCCCCACTATTCAGTTGCTCAGACTCGAGCAAAAGCATCCTATTCTAGTATTAAGTAGTACATTAACAGTAATTAAGGTGTATAGAATGATTCTAATCATCCCTAATAATTAGAAAGGTACACAATAGAATTGTCACCTTTGTCATTCTATTGGTGATGTTTGTTATGAAAAAGCCCCAAGTACCTATCTAGTTGCTGATAGAGGCAACCTTACAAGGTAGGATCCAGAAATTTTCTTCTTTATATAATCTCTTGTGTCTGTGACTCAGTTATGGGGGAGTGCTTACCATGGAAACTGCAGAGAAAAAGATGCTTTAGCCATGACAAAACGCACATTTTGCAAAAGGGGTGGGGGTGAGGAATTCTCAAGAGAAAAGTGCAAGTGCCTCCATTGCTCACAACAGCACATTAACACACACACTACACACACACACACCAAAAAAGCAAACAGAAGCTTTTGTGATATGAATCTATACCCTATGTCTTTCCTTCACTGTAACTGATTTCAGAACAGGATGTCATGACATATAGATCGCAGCTTCTGCATCTGCCTCCAAACTCGTGCCACCCAATCTCCCCAATGCTATCTCCTTTGATAATCTGAGGTTCCAAAAAGAAGAAGGGGGAGCACAAAGATGAGTTTGCTGGAACACTTCAGTATACTATCCACCCCACAATCTCTCACCATTCGTTATTCACCAGCAAACAAAACCTCTCTGCTGCAAGTAGGACAACATGATGGTGTGAGCATTTATATCAGCTAGAAATCTGAAATCAGACATCCCTCCTTGTCTGAGTGAGGGCAATATTCGTGCCTCTCCCTCTTCTCATAAGTTTACTTTGAACAGGCAAGAGTAGCGGAAGGGCCAAGCCCCTCCACCTTCCACTGGCACAATGGCAAATTAAGCTGTCAGTTCTCTGTTTTATTCCCCACCCCTACCCCAGTGTCACTAGAAATGGAGAAAGGAGAGAAAGGCTGCCATAAAAAGGATCCTTTCCATGATGGTATAACTCAGTCTGTCTGGATTCTCTCTGTTCTTCACATTGGGAAAGCAACACCAGGCAAGCACAAGGCATGCTGGCAAGATGGAGCTGTAATGACTCTGGGATCCTGATCCAAAAATTCCAAACCCCTACAGAAAACACTTTCTCTCATTTTCAGTCTTGACTCCATTTTTCCCACCCTATCAGCTGTTTCACAAAGCCTAGAGTGAGAGAAGACGTACTCAGCTCAAAGAGCCAAACAGCACACCGCAAGGAACTTGTGAGGTGCCAGTTGATAGCCTCTACTGTAAAAGTATATATTGATCTTGTTAATAATTATTATCATGATTATCCTTTTTTACATAGCACTATCACTATACATGACCCTTTACAAGTAAAACTTAAAAAAAAAAACCAACCCTAGAACAGAATAATGCTATTCTGCATCAGGTTTGCACAATCCCAAGCATAAGACCACAGTATTAGGAGATTTCAGCACCAAGGCAGCTGGCAGGGGCAGCTTGGTTTCTCCAAGTATCAGGTCAGTCTGTCTCTCTCTCTCTCTCTCTCTCTCTCTCTCTCTCTCTCTCTCTCTATCTACCTACCTACCTATCTCCCACCTATGCCCTCTTCCTAATGGCAAAAGTACTGAAAACACAAAAGCCTGGTACACCTAAACAGCCTGAGACTAAGCATACCAAAAAGACCACCTCTCTCCATATGAACCCACCTGAAATCTGTGATCTTTTTCAGGAGCCCTGTTCCATGTCCTACTACCAAAGAAGTTACGATGGTGAGTCTGTGAGATACAGCCTTTTCTCTTGCAACACTTCAAGCACTGAATGCCCTTTCAAGAAGGGTTCAATTCACCCCATCTTTGTCTTGCTGTAGGGAAGCTATAAAAATTGCTCTATTCCAATTTGACTGTCTTGTTTTTCGAATATTTCCATGTCGCCGGATCAGCTGTTGGACACGTATTGCTGTTTTAAAGCGTATACCTCCTCAAAGATATATATAAATATACAGCAGCACTTTGTTAGTTCAGAAGCTTCAAAGTAACACACATGTACTGAAATACGACCAACTACTATTTTCCAACTCCCCAAAGACAAATGAAATGGAAGGCAAAACATACTACAGCAAAATATACGGCACAAAGGACTTCAGATCACAGAAGGCATTAGTAAAGAAAAGAGGAAACCCATGAATTCATGCTTAATAACCTTCAAACAGATCTCCTACTACTTGCCATAGAAGTGAGGAGATAAAGCAATGTTAAGTTAACCAGCAGAGATAATCACAGCTGTTAGTGTGGTTGAACAGGGTGTTCAGCCTCAGCAAGATATAAAAGTCAAACATGCACCTACGCACATGTTGAGATTGACTTAATATTGTACACCACAGATACTAGCAAATGGGTTTGCATTTATTAGATAACCCAGTAGAGAAAATGACAGCTGTTTCTGATAATAATGAATCTGTGCTACGTTTACAATTTTGCTTGTCTTTCTTTGGCATCTATCACTTGGTTTAGAGTTAGCTTTTCTACATTTTTATTGCATACCAAATTTAAAGAGATTACTACACAATGCAAGGACAGAACGTTATGCTGTTGCCATCTCTTGCAAAGAAGTGATCGTGCCATCAATCTTGTGTATATCACACTGTCAAACAGCATGTTTTTTCAAAAAAAAAAAAGAAAGCTGAAAGAAATTCAACATGCTCTTCTCATTCTCTCTTCTCAGCTAACGCTGACAAGATACCCATAAAAGAGGATTAATACAGAACTAAACTACACCACCAAAACAAATTTTTTGAATATAATACTTAAGTACCTCAAATAGGAATCCTGAATGCACAAACAATGATTTCACTTTATACAAAGCATGCTTGGAATCTATTTCCCAGGTCCATGATAGTGATGCACACATATTGACATTCAACTCAGTGGCAAGGGCTGGGGTGGGTAATTAAATTACATATAGTCAGAACTGAATTTTGAAGAAATTTAATGCTTGAAATTTTACAGAGACTTCACTGCCAAGAATGCTTATTTGATTTATTTCTTCACAAGTTATGAAAGAAGACTATTCTGTGAGGAAAGCAGTTCGCCAAACAAACTCTTTTTTCGCTAAAAACATGTTTCTTTGTTTACTGCATGCCTTCAAGTTGTTTCTGGCTTATGGAGACCCTAAGGCAAACCATATCATGGAGTTTTCTGGGGCTGAGAGTATGTGACATGCCCAAGATCACCCATTGGATTTCCATGACCAAGCAGCAATTGAATCCTAGTCACTAGGCTCACAGTCCAGTGCTCAAACCAATACAACACATTGGCTTTCTAGAAATATATACCCACTGTTTTATGTGTATATGTAAAGGATCTGCATAGGGTTGCCAGATCCCAAGGACTGGCCCTGAGTCTCTACTTTTCATAGGTCATCTCCAGGAAGCAGGCAAGGGTGCTGCTGGGGTAGGGGAAACCAACTAAAGATGTGAAGGTCCGGGAAAACAATGGAAAAATTCAGAAAAAAAAACTAGGTTTTTCCCTATTTTTTTTCCCTGAAGCCTTTTTTGTTCTTTTCCAAAAAAATGAAAAAATTAGGGAAAAAAGGAAGAAAATCAATTATGTTTTATTTTAGCATGATGAATAAAATCTTTAAGACAAGGTAATCATTTCTAAAAACTTTGACTGAAACTGATAACTATAGCTCAGAAAAAGGGTCTGACTAAATTTCATACCCATTCATTGAATCTTAGTCCTTCCCTCCTGCCTTCCACACACTTTTTCCCCCTCAATTCTTTTTATGGGAATGGTTGCTTTATGTCTATTTGATACTTTGGAGAGGAAATATAAACAATTTTCTTTGTTACTAATGTTGATGGTTTCTTCTGTGGTTTTTTTAATTTTATTTTATTTTATTTTGTTTGCTCCACATAAACTAGCAAAACCAAAGAGGTTTCGTACTGTTTAAGAGATTGTTGCTCCATTTGTTACAAATAAAACTTGTAAAAAAGTAAATGCCATTTGTAATAATTGTTTGAATACATTGTATATTTAATATACTAGTTACAATAATTTTATGCCAAATCAAATTGTACATATCCATATTTTATGTTCCTAAAGTAAAAGAGTGACCTTCAATCTGTAAAAAGTGCTAATGTTGCATTTTTTTCAACTTTTCCAAAATTTTCCATTTTTTTCTGGAAAAAAAAACAGGACCCCCCCCCCCCCCCAGTCTTCAAAATTTCCCGAAATTTTACATCTCTAGAACCAACCATTACAGATATAGGAAGAAACTCCTGTTTTCACTCTAGCAACCCTACACCACATCCTTTAAGTATGGAATGTGCATTCCTTGAGCAGTAAGAGAATCAGAAAAATGGCCATCAGGCCAGCAGAAGTTCCCCACCGCCAACTGTATATTAATCTGTGGATGAAGGACAAAGCCTTTGGCATGGCCAATGCTCTCTTTCTATCACCATGCTTCTGGGTTGAGATGCAACATCAGATTCTCTACAGACTTTTGTTTCAAAAACAGAAGCCCTACCACATCACACCTTTTAACTACCTTTTTCCATTGGTTTGCTCTTTAATTTTTCGGCTAAACAGCTATTCCAAAGCCAAATATTTATCCATGTGAATGGATCATTTGTACAGGGCTGAGGCAGGGGAGGAGAGGAGTAATTTATGGCCTGTGAGTAAGCAATTCCAATCTAACGGTACCCGTCTTTCTGAATGGAAGTTTGCCTGTCCTCACACCCATATTCTTCTTTAAGTGCCACATACTAAAAAGATACATAAAACCACAGCCCCTAAATTTGGCTTTCCGCATTGGGCTCACACACTTTACTAATAAGATGCCTGTGAGTTGTTCCATAATAAATTATGCCAGCTAAGCACTGATGAAGAGTTTCAAGGAGGACCAAGCCTGTGGCAACAAACATCATCCCCAAAGCAGCTTTCATGTGCAATATCAAGTTATATATTGGTATAAGAAAGGACATTTCTCTAATCCATATACTTTTAAATCAGCATATTGATAAAGTCAAGACTACTACACGTTTATGTACACTAGCCTTTAAGTCAGCCAACACAGCTGTCAAAATACTCCAGTTGTCAAAAGGGTATTGCTGAAAACAGTCTTGCAATTACAAACCTTGGTTGTACACAGGACTAATTATGCTTGTAACACCTTCAAGACTAACAAACGTAATAGAGGATAAGCTTTTGTGGTCCAGAGCCCACTTTATCAGATGCAGCTAACAGTTAATCAGTGACCCATTCCCCAACACTCTTAAACTGGAACAGGTTGCTAGGCAACCGATTTTTAACTCCAGACACTTTTGAAAGCTAACATTTTGAGCGAGCAAAAGTCAAGAAAATATCTAGTGGCTTTTTAACGCAGAAAATATTCAAGATAATCAGGAACAGTATGGTGAAGACATAGCCACTCTCAGATCCCACATTAAAACATTAACAGCTCAGCCTTACAGAGCTCATTCAGACATAGGTACCACTATGTGCAATGATGTTTCGTTGAAGGCAACTGTGCAATCACAGCCTAAAACTTACTTTGCTATCACTCCTAAATTAAAGGCATTTCCCATGTGTAAATGCTGGAATCAACATTTCTTTCTTAAAATATCCCCACTTAAATTAAGTGCTTCTGATATTACTATCAGGCAATCCTGACATCTCCCAGATAACATGCCAGATTTATCCCTCTTTAATGAAATAGTCAAACTGAAGGCACGCAAAGGCACCACAATTCTTAATAATGTACTTTTGTGGTTAACAGGCAGCTATCATCATAAGATTCATAACTGTGGGCCTTTTCACACTACACAATTATAGCACTGTTACTCTACTTTAATGGCCATGGCTATACCCTACGGAATCCTGGGTTTGTAATTTGGTCAGAGGCACAAGAACTCTCTGGCTGAGAATTCTAAATACCTCTCCCTAAACTGCAAATCCTATCAATCCACGGGACGGAACCATCATAGTTAACACAGAATCATAATGCTTCAACTGCATAGCACGAAAAGGCTCCACGTCTATTAAACTTGCGGAGACATGGAAATTTTCATGGAAATTTGGAGTGGGTACCCGAACTCCAAAGCACTCAAAAGTCACATCACTGGATCAGAATCAGGCAACTATCATCCAGTACTCTCCAGCTGCCAAAAGTATGGACTGACTCTTCTTCATGCCATCAAAAGCTTTTGAACAATTAATATAAATGGACAAAGTGATTCCCCATATCTATAGCCTTTAAACAACTAGTATAGATTGACCAAGTCATCCTCACACCCACAATCTTCTCTCTCTCTCTCTCTCTCCACCTCTCTCTCTCATATGCACATATAAGCACTGATTTTAAAAGCAAATTAACCAAAGGTTGACACTTTCCATGTATCTGGCAATGGTTCTTTTTGAGGACCACACAATTTGGAGAGATACTAGTTCAGAGAAGAGCTAGTCTATTTTCTTGCCCTGTGCCATGGAACTCCTCACACTATTGATACCACACCTGAAGGATCTATACTACAGTCATTCCCACATGAAAGATGTAAGTTCGAAGGGTTCCTGACAAAGACAAAAGAAAAAACCAACAATATTAAGTGTGTCACCTGGCAAACCCTACGAACCCCTTAGGCTGATGGAAGGGGATTGTGTGGGCTTTGATGACACTGGTTCCTGAATATGTTTGCACAGTAGCTGCCAACACACATACTCCCTTACTGGTTGTTCCTGCTCTGGTACAGGAAGAATAGGAAAGACAGATCAGTGAACTCAGCTTTAGTCTTGCATGGCCAAGACACTCCATACAACAACCAAACCACACTAGAGTTTGAAGATGTTATCTCCTCAATCCTTGGTCTGAACAAAGCAGTAGAGAATCACTATACAACTTTCAACTGATCCCTGCTTGTCTGAAGTGACCCTCTTCAAGGAAGGTTGAGTTTTTGCTACATGAAAAAGACTATACCACTCTACCAGGCAGAACAGAATTGTTGAAATCTGGCAGGTATATCCAGTTGGCAGATTCAGATTGCCTCACTATAGACCAGTCAGGAATGAACAACCTCTTTGTTCTGAAGTGGTCTGGAGCCAAATGATCCCCCTGAAGTGTTTATTTAAAAAAAAAAAAAAGTTGCCGCCATTCAGCCATAACAGTTTCCCAGAAAAGGCTATAGGCACTCAGACACATTAGTATGAACATCAGCATATTAAGTGTTTTTCAATCCTTTTCCCCCTAATTCTGGCCCTCCTCCAAGCTCCTTGTAGCAGCACACACAGTCCTCCTTTTCAACATGCATATGCACTTTATCCTCACAATAATTTTCTGAGGTAGGCTAGGGTGAGTAGGGGGTTGAACTCCATCTTCCCAATCTCCTCCCACTACTCCACAGTTGCTCCCCAGGTACATATTAACACCAGCCTTCCACAACCTGGTGTCCTCCAGATGTGTCAGACTGCAAATTCCAGTCCCTCCAGCCAGTATGTTCAATGGGACTGTGATGAAGGGGGTTATAATCACACACATCTGGAAGGTGTCAAGGTTGTGTTCACATCTTATCTGGATGCTGACATCAAAGTTTAGAATATCTCTATTTCTTTATCTTATACATATGACCATGGGAAAACATTTTACCATACCTGCACTAAAACTGTATTATGGCAGGAAGCAGACCTGGGCCGTTCGCTAGCCAGGCTTTAACCTGGGTTATAAAACAACAAAAATGCAAATCACACCAGACATACAAGAGCAGGAACATTGCATTCCAAGTACTCTTTCATGACTAATATGTTTTTTTAAAGTTAAGCATTTATGTTGAATATACACAACACACAAATTTAGCTGAGCTCCATATGTTCCTATTTCACACACACATTTCGTTCACTAGTTTCTTCTATGACTACTACCGAAGATTATATTTATATTTTTATATAGGCATCTATATAAAGGCATGTGTACGTGTGAGTACACACATGTACAAACACAAGCAAAGGCATGTCAGTGTAGAGACATTTCCAGCTTAAGGCAAAGAATTGACCAATGTGACCATTGTCTTTTTAACATAATGTTGGCCAGCAAAAGGAACACAGCTTCTTTTAAACATCATGAACCTGTCAGACCTTATTACTACCATTTGCACACACCTTTCCAGTCCCATCAGAATGCAGCACATGCAAAGGGAAGCAGATGGCCTTCTACTAAGCACAAGGCACAATTCACTGGAGGTGCCAAGAACAGAAATGGAAGCAGGAAAAGGAAGCCACAGCTCCACACCAAGCTTGAATTCATTCTTATATTTACATTACTTCTGTGTTGTGGATACTGTTAGAATTCACACTAAAGTGAAGCAGCATGCAAAATACTCAAGGAGTTATGCTTGCTCTCTTTATTACAGAAAGATTTTTTTAAAATGGAAAGCAGACTTTCAGCACCCATTTTCTCCACCATCTTTCAGCATGGCAGCTGCTATGCGAGTGGTCACCACAACAAGTGGAGATGGTGATGGGAGCGCTGGCTGCACTACTGAAACTAGGACATGCACTGGTCTTTAGAATGCTTGGTTCTGCCAGACTGCAGAGACAGACTGAAATTCAGTGTGTCTGTAATGCTGAAAGTGCCACCCCCAAGCTCAGAAAAGCTACTTTTGTATTCCAACACTCAAAGTCCCCTAACCAGAATGGTTGTTATCTATGCTAGATGGGGATCCTGAAAATCACAATCCAAAAAAGTAATTTTTCCAAGCCCTGGCTATTACCTTTCATGCAACCATCACCATCGTCAGTTTGTAATTATCACACGGATTCTTTATTTCTACACTGCTAAACATACAGGTGCACCTAGCTATGGCAAAATCAGCCAGATTCTTCAACAGTGAAGTCCTTACGGCTCAAACCCAAGAGGCTGTCAAGCCAATCCAATTACACAGCTGCAAGTTCTCAAGCCTGGTTTGAAACAAGTGTACATTCAGCTATGGCATAAGCACTATTAAAGTCAGCAAATCTCCCAGGTAAATGAAAAAAAAAATCCGTAAGGTCATACAATTCACTGAAATGTTCAACTACACAAAATCCATTAAATAGAGTGGAAAGCACTAGAATTCTTGTGCCGCTGCTATTTATTTTCCAAAATAGGTCAAGTTAGTTAGCTTTTCCAACCCACCCTGCTGAAAGCAAAAGGCATCTATCCTCAACATCCACACAGTCCAAGACCTCAGTGTTAATGGTCATTTTTTAAAAAATAGACAAAATGCAATATAATACTCAGTTGAGATTGGAATTGACATGGAAAAGTAACTTAAAATGAGACAGCACAAGTCAGCTAAAAGTAAATAATTAAGTTCCATTAATTTTACAATGTTGTTTCGTTCAGATGGCTGCCATCACATCAAAGCTTACACTTTCATAACAAGTAAGGATCATATGTTACCCCAGCAACGGCATCAAAAACATAGGAGGAGGAGAAAAAGGAAGCATCTGTATAACAACAGCAATAGCATTCCCACAGAGGTCCTGGGAACAGGACTGCAACCACTAATCGCTGTGAAGTTCAATTATAACACTCCTACACAGAGCAAAAACTGCACAGTAACAGCAGGAGCACGAAGACAACATCCACAAGTCCAGTTTACCAACCCTCCCACATAGAATGCACAAGCACATGGCCATAACTAAACATCAGAGGTTCCCACTGCCAAGGAATCAGGAAACAACCTTGCAGAACCTGTAGCCCTACAGATATTGCTGGACTCCAGTTCCTACTTGCTCCAATGAACCAGGCTAATGGCAAGAGATACTGGGAACAGTAGACCAGACTAGGGCCACAGGGTCCCTAGTCTTAAACTAAAGGCATCTCAGTAAAAAAAAAAAAAAAGTGGGGGAGGAATGAGCAACACACCAGGAAATGGGTGATAAGCAAGCATCTGGAAATCTTTTCATCAGGGCCAAGTCTCCCTGGCCCTTCGTCTGGATGCCACTTTTCAGACACATTCAGGCACAGTCACCCGAGTTCTTGCTTCTACAATAGTTTGCAGCAGGCAAGAAGCAGTAGGATTCTGTTCATCTAGTTTCTTATTCTCTTTGTACCCAACCAAAACATGACGATTACGCCTCTCCTCCAAACTCTCTGTGTCAGAGAGAGAATACACAGAAGAAAAAACACAGTCGATGTCAGGCACAAAGAGAAGCTGTAGCCAAGAAGATTACTGGCACACTGAAGAGTTATGGGAAAATAAACTCAGCAAGAGTATTTATATGCAACAAATACATGTGAAATGCTTATATAGATAAGAGCTACATCAAGTATAAATCTGGCCTCATTTTATACCTTTGGATTTTCAAGACCTGACAGGTACAGATATTACCATTCTTAACATAGACTCTAAGTTATTTAGATATGAATAAATGTGACCTTTATGTGATGGGAAAATAGGCAACTCTTACCCATATTACCTAGCAACAAAAACAGATTTAGCAATGTTTATCTGCAACAGAAATCCACAGCCAGTGTTGGCTGTCTTCACAAGTGATGCCCTGTTTGTTACATTTTGCATTTTTTGAAACAGACAGCTGACTATCTCTCTTTATGAGCCCATTAGAGCTCTAAGATCATCTGGAAAGACCCTTGACTTTGTTCAACCACCTTCCCAGGTTTTTTTGGAGGAAACAAGGAAGAGGGCCTTCTTAATGGTTGCTCCCAGACTTTGGGACTCCTCCCTAGGGAGGTCAGGATGCCCTGTCCTTGTTCTCCATCTGTCAACAAGTTTAGACATTTTTATGCATCAGGCTTTTGGGAGCTGACTAGGGTGAGCTTTTAAGGGTGTGCAGTGCTGCTTTTAAGGTTTGCACATTGTCTTTTGATGTATTTCAATGTTTTTGACATTTAATGTTTTTAACTTTATCAATGGTTTCTGTATTTTGTATAGTTTTAATCCACATTGTTTTTAAATATGGTGTTAGCCACTCTGGGTCTCATTATTGAGAGAAAGGCAGGATATAGATGAATAAAGTAACACTAATAATAATAATAATAATAATAATAATAAATGTTTAAACCACATAACATAAAAACTTTGAAACATTTGAGATTTCTGCTAACACACATTAAATTGTTAAAGAAATTTAATAACTAGTAAATTAAATTTCAAACACTGGGATTAAAGTATAAAATTATTTAAATCTGTTAATTATTAATACATTATTAAAGCTTTAGTTTTAATTTTTAAACAAAAAATTAAAATAGGCTCAAATGGACAAAAACCAGCAGAACCACCCTCCAAAACAATGGGAAAAATATTTTAATTTTAAAATATAACATTTAAAGGACCAAATTTTTAAATCACTGTTAACCGTTTTAATTAATGAGGGACAATGAATTAATTTTTAGTACATTATTTCCATGCTCAAGAACATGAGAAGAAGCCAAGTAGAAGGATGGGCAGATATTATTATTGCCTGACCTGGAAGGCGGTATCCAGCTGTTCAGAAACAGGGTTACAACACCCTCTGAAGAACAAGGCTCAGAGTCTGAGGGTGCTCTTCCATCTATGGAGGCCTCAGTGACTGAGAACCAACTCTCACCACCTCAGGCTGCTGTGTTCAAAGTAGTCCCTCTTTGAAAAAAGTAACCTGGCCTCAATTACACTGAGAGCATCTCATCTGAAGTCCCACAATATATATATATATATTACATTTGATGCTATATCCAGATAACCAACTGGGACTTTCCAATGAGGAAACATTGTTTGCCAGCTCTGAAACAACTGCACTGGATTTTGGTCCATATCAAAATATAATTGAAATTAAAAGCTTTTTTGCAGCAGTAAACTTGGCACTTAAAAGATCAAAGTCTCTCACATGAACCTACCATTGTATTAAAATCACCTCCTAAAGTTCTTCTCCCAAGCTGCCTCCCCCACCCCTGGAGGCAAGATGCCAGAACTAAAAAGGCCCTGCTTCTAGATCTTATTCCTCAGGTGCAATCACTTGCTGCTTATCTTAGATTTCATTTTGGCATCAGATGAAGGCTACTGTTTTCCCAAGTCTTTCAGATTTATCTATTTTAATTAGTCTTAAAGAGCAGAATTTTCATCTGCTCTGCCGTTTTATTCTTTTGCATTTCTGTTTGGCTTTTACCGTGTATTGTTATGTTACTCTCGCATAACATTTCTGAGAATCTTCTTAGCTGAAGAGGGTAAGGAATTTTCTGAATACATACAAAGATATTCTCTCTGCCTTATTTTCTCTCTCCACATCCAGAAATTCAAGAGGCCATACCAAACATCTAAGGAACAGACTCCGTTTAAGAGGATTAAAATTAAGTGTTCATCAGCCCGTTAGTTTTTCTTTAAAAAAATGATAGCAAAAAACCGACATGGAGGAAAATGGGTAGAGATGCAAACAGCATATTTCTACCATGTGAAAATCATACGAGCCGACAAAGAATACAGTGAGGCAGATAAAAAAGATAAAAATATTTCTTGAATTACATCCTACAAGAAGAAAATTTTAATTACATGGCATGTTGCCTTGGTAAATATTTTACTGTGTTTAGGGATATGTGACATTTTTTTCTAGAAAATAAACTCTGGCTCTTACATTCCCCTCCTCCACACTGCCAGTCTGTATTCCATCAGCACAACCAACTCCAACTTCTTAGACTCTAATCCCATCACAACAACTTGCATGGAAGCCAATAATGGGTTGGGGGGGAGCTAATATTTAATCCATTTCTGTCTTTCTTTACACAGTTCATCCCTCGGGGCTGTAAGATCCCCTAAGTCTGATGTGCAAACTGGGATGACAATATTACAAACAGCTTGTTTCTTGTCTTTGGGCAATAATAAATTTCCAGAGAATTCTTTAAGAAGCCCAGTCAACCAGAAAGCCCCATCTGTTTATCTAGAAATGGGAGCTTTAAAGCATTTTTCAGTTCACTTCCTTAACAATCTTACACAAAAATCAAGTCCAAGTTCATGCTTAAAGGTGCTTTCTGACTTTGTGCTAGTTTACGAGAACTGTATTTTTCACTGCAAAATGTACATTTTGCCATTTGAATGAATGGTTCCTCCAGTTTTATAAGAGACTGTAATAATTCACACACCTCAAATCCACAAAGCTAGTACCTACTCTAGATCTTCTAGTCAATGGTTGACACCAGAGTATACTTCTACACTCTGGCTGAGTAGAGCAAGTTTCCTTTAACTGCTCCCTGACTGGTTTATCTGCTCCTTCTCTGGATGCCAAAAGCTGATATGCCCCTTAACCCAGAATCCTCCTGATGGGAGGTAGGGAACTGCAGCTATCCAGTGACTCTTGGTCACTCTTACCTATGGCAGAAACCAAGGGATCCTTCCTGTCAATTCTACAATCTCAGGACTGTCTGTGAGAGTTGTGAGCCACAGCATGGAAAAGTCCCCTTTTTTGGACTACAAGTCCAAGAAGCTCCCATCTGGAAGCACTAGTCCAAAAATGTGATTTTGCTCAGTTCCAGAAGTGAATATAGAAAGAAAGAAAGAAAGAAAGAAAGAAAGACAGACAGACAGACAGACAGACAGACAGACAGAAAGAAAAGAGATTATTTCCAATTTCTCTTGTTTTCCATCACACACATCAAGCAGTTCTTACTGGGCAAAGAAGGTTGCCACATCAGAGGAAAGATGGGAAGTATTGAGAAGGAAAACCAAATTTCTTAAAGTTAAAAGTAGTAAGTGGCATCTTAGAAGCATGTGGCCCAATTCTGTCAGAGTGTATTTGGCAATAAATCCCATGGAACTCAACAATTCTTACTTTGGAGTAAATATCCACAAGGTCAGGCTGAAAAGTTCTAGCTCCAAGGATGTAATTCTGTGCGCACACTTACATGAGCACAAGGCTCAGTGAATATAAAGAGAACAGTGATTAAATATGAATAGCATTTAGCTTCTCATTGTGTAGGGGAGGGTACCACTGAGCTTGTTTACTGATTGATTGATTGATTGATTGATTGATTGATTGATTGATTGTACTTCTGACCATCTGATAGCCGGTTAGATAACCAGACAGATAGACAGACAGACGGATACCAAAATTAATTACCTATGACTAGAGATAGCATGTAGTAAATCCAAGAAAAATGTTAACAGTGAAGAGTAATCCCACTACAGAATATAAAGTCAAAGTAAAACCAGTACCAAGATAGAAGAGTGCTAAGATTTAATAGCACTAAAAACCCAGAAGAATAAAAAGATCTTCACTTAGCCACCAAAAGATCACAATGCAGCAAACAAGCAATTCCCCCATCCCCACCCCCACCTCCCACAGGATCCCACTACAGATAAAACCTTCTCTCTCACAATCATCTACCCTCTGCCTTATTGGGAAAGGGAATTTGGCTTAACAATGAAGGTTAGGCAACCCCTCCTTATGTGGTCACAGACATCACATGGTAAGCTTTTAAGTGACTTCTCAATGGTATGCAGTTGCCGGAATCCACTCTAAAACGTAGTGAAATTCCTGTCCTTGTCTGCTGTAACAGCTCAGGCTTGACATGAAAGCAAGCACAGCAGTGGAGCATAGCGAGAAAAAGCTTAGAGACTATGCTTAATTCAACTTTCCAATATGTAGTTTCACCACAGATGCCACATATTCTGTAGCTCCACTTGAGATAGAGATTCTACATCACTCTTCACCAAAACAAATGTATTTCCTTTATTGTAACGTTCAAGAAAAGCCAATACAATTTTGTTATTATATCCAGCATTCCATACAAGCATAGAAAGCACTGTGCTGGATGAGTTTTTCTGTTCCAGCATCCTGTTTCCCACAGTGGCCAAACAAATGCCTATGGTACCCCACTAACTCAGGACATGGATGCGATAGCAACACCACCACCACCACCACTCAACTTCCCCAGCAACAAAAATATACTGCCTCTGAGAGTGGAGTCATGAGTAGTATCCTTCATATTCTTATCCTTCACAAATTTAATGATTTCTAATCCTCATTTATAAAGCCATCCAAGTTGAGGCCCATCACTGCATCTCATGGTAGCAAATTCCATAGTTTAACTATTATGCACTGTTTGTAGACGCATTTCCTTTTATCAGTTCTGTAAAAGGCCATTTCCGCACGACATTGTCATAGTGCTATTATTCCACTTTTAACATCCTATGGAATCCTGGGGTTTGCAGTTGAGGAAGGGGCATTTAGAATTCTCAGCCAGAGAGCTCTTTGGCTTCAAATAAACTACAAACCGCAGGATTCCACAGGATGTTGAAAGTAGAATAATAGCACCATAACAGTGTAGTGCAGAAATGGCCAAACTCAGACTGAATTCACAGGCTGACTCAGAGAGTGAATTCCACGGAATCAGAATTTCATCCAGCTACATGAAGTAAATTTGAACCAGAATGATACCTTGCTGTTTAGGAAACACAGAGGAAGAATGCAAAGGAGGTTCCTGTGTTGCTTACATCTTCCTTTATGACCTTCAATTTTCCTCTGTCTTTCAGATTGATGGGGGAGTGCGGAGGAAAATATTCCTGAGGCGACAAGCTAAACTATAGAACGAGACTTCCAGGCTCCAACAGTGACAAGGTTATCATATTGAAAGCAAGTGGGGTTGGGGGGAGAAAAAGACCATCTGAATACACAGCTGATTTAAGAGCCTCAGGTCAAAATCATGTGTGCCTAGCATTCTTTCTAAGTTATGAGAACTGATATGCAACTAATCTGTTTCTTCATTTACAACACATGCATGGAGTCATTAATTTGACAGAGAATCACCACTTGGGCAAGGTATGTCCTCTTCACGACACTGCAGAACGTAACAACATTTTGTAGTCCAATTGGTGTCAAATGACAAGGACAACAGCCAGCATCTTTAGCTATCTCAAGGCACAGCTAGTTCAAGGAGATCTTTCATTCAGCAGTGATGAAAGTTAAGTGAACCAATTTTGCTCTTCCTGGGAGGAAGCAGGAAAACACTTAAAGTGTGCACTTCTGCTGTCCTTGCCACTTGAAGAGAATTAGAAGCAATCTTGCATATGGGTTCAGAATTCAGAATTAGCAAAGATCATCCCTCTAGGATAACAAGAAACATGTATCTCTCTGGAGTAAAAAACCCAAATTTCCACTGTCAAGGTTTCTTCCCTAAGTCCTATTACCTGCCAACATCCTATAGGGTTCTCAGTTTCTTCTAGGAGGGGGAGGGAAAGTCTCTGCAAAGTCAGAGATGGGAACAGGACTGGGTAAGCCCTTCAGTAACTTCCCACAAAGTCACTGAATCTTGGGTGCCTGTAAGTTGGTGGTGACAACTGACAGCATTTGTGGCTCCTTTTCTCCCACTCAAGAGTAGCAGACAGAGAAAACCCTAATACCTGCTGTAAGTCATCTGCTTTTCTCCCAAGCCATCTAATGATGAACGAGCATGTTCTAGTGGTTAGACTAAAAACAAGTTCAAATCCCAGCTCAAAATTCTCATTCAGACAGAAGTTCATTAGGTAACTTTAAGCCAATCACTATCTCTCAATATAACCTACACAGGGATGTTGCAAGGATAAAATTAGAACCACGCACACAGCCTTGAAATCTTTTGAGGAAAGGTGGAATATAAGCACCTGTTTAAAAACAAACAGACCAAATTTCTACCCTTAAACTTAGTACCTGAAAAGACATTAGAAATAGGTAGGCCAATAATTGCACCCTAAAAATCACAGAACATTAGCCTTCTAGAAAAGAAGCACAAAGAGGGCTAGCATGGTGTAGTGGTCTGAGTATTAAGACTACAGCCCTGGGAACCCGGGTTCAACTCCCTGCTCAGCCATGGGAACCCACTGGGTGATCTTGGGCACACCTCACACCCTCAGCCCCAGAAAGCTCCACGACAGGATCACCATAAGACGGAAACAACTTGAGGGCTCATAACAACAACAACAAGCACAAAATACGTTATGTCAAAAAGCTGCTCACAGACAACAAATGAGCACAATTTTCCCATGAAAGAGATAAGAATTTTTAAGGGGTATATGGGAGAGAGGTTCTCTCTTATATTTATCCATGTCCTATTACCAAGAAGTTGAACGGCAATTGTTTTTCCAAGTGGACATTAACAGCCACTATAGGTTTTCTAGCAGGGAGACACAGTGAAAGAGAAAAGGTCAGCTGCTGAATGACACACCCATTTATAAACTACATATTTGCTAAAGTAGTCACCAAATAGGCGTATTTCTCAATTTCTTTGTGAAAATAGGATCAGAAATTCTTGTAGCAGCAGCAGTAGCTATAGTACTATAGACAAAACTTTTGAAATGCATAAAAGTTGAATGAAATCGTCCAGAAACTACCGAAGTTTTCTAAAATATTTCACTGTTTTATTTTCAGTAGGTGCAGGTCCCCCTGCCCGCCAAAAAAGATTAGTCAAACAAGGATATATGCATTCCCTTTGCTAAATATAGGCTGAATTATACAGAATCCGTTTTTTAAAAAACACATTTCCCTTCTTTAATGAAAATGGACTTGGATGAAGAGGAAACATTTTCAAGGTAAGAGCCAAATAACCAATATTGAACCAATATTAAAATCAGTTGAATGCATGCTAGGAGGAACAAAACATTCCATGCAAGGCAATCAATCCTGTATCTTTTGAGTCAGTTCAAAGATGACGTATTGAAACAAAAAATAGCTAGTTGGCAAGTCTTTCAAAAGCACTGTAAACACTTTAATGCACAAACTGTTATCTTCCATCCAGGTTGGCTTACAACACAGCAAATTTAAAAGACTGGAAAAAATAAAAGCAGAGAGCTTTTATGGAAACTATATGTTCATCCAATTTCACAGAAAGTGGGATTATCAAGACCAAATTATCCTTCACCAGCTTGTCAATGGTTTGGTGGATGGATGTTTCCACCAACCAATGCTACTTACCCGCAAAGAGAACTCAAAGATAATTGCTTCTCCATTTCTGCACTGTGTGATAAAGAAGAAAAGCCCAGAGCTTTCTGCAAACAAAAAGATCTTTAACAGATAAGAAGAGAGGAGGTATGATGTCTGCTCTTGAAGTACAAACAGGTCCAGACACCTCTTATAGATGATCTGCTGTCTCACATAACAATCCCGCCCAGAAATTCTGCAGCTCTAATATAATCATGGGAAGAAGATTTGCAACAGACACTTTGATGATATAACAATTCTGCTGTCCCTCTCTTTCCTGCCCAGACAGGGGAGGGGGTGAAATTCTAAATGTAAAACCTTGTCTTAAGTACATTCCTTCCACTCCCATGCATGGATATATTATTTCAAAGTGAGGAGTCTTGCATCTCTAACATTCTTAAAGTTAATTCTAAGACATAGCTGTGTTGGTCTGGATCAGTATGCAGTATGACTTCACCCCATGCACCCGACGAACTAGACTGAAGTCTACAAAAGCTTATGCTACCAACTTTTTCTCAATTAGTCCCAAAGATGCCAAAAGTTCCATTTGCATTCTTAAATTTAGATGGTGTGTCAGATTTAGAGAAAGATACAGCCATATTTTCAACCCCAATTTGAACATTCAGAATCCCACTTTGCTTATTTCATAAGCAGGAGCAGGGGTCAGGCTCACACAAAGGCTAAGATGCCCGCAGCTAGGCCAGCACAGAACTCCCTTCTACAGATATTCATGCTATATTTCAGAACAGTGGGAGCAGGTCCTACGTCCCACGAATGATGCACAGCAGACATATGAATTGCAGCCCTGCTCCCTCTTGACAGTTCCGTCTTCCCTTTCTCTCACACACAAAAATTACGTCTGCACTATACACATTTCATACCACTTTATGGTCATGACTCCATGTTATGGAATCCTGGGATGTGCAGTTTAGTGATTTTCATTTGATTTTCATCTGGGTTTGAGGACCATGTCTCTGTTCACTCCAGAAAACTAAGTCCAAGGAATCATGGACTTCCCTAGTCCATGTACTCAGTCAAAGGACTAGCAAGCACCAGGAATTTTATTTTATGGCCTTGTGTGAGAAATAAATCCTAGTTCAGTCAGTCACTGCTCAGGAAACTCACCTGCTAGGCATATGCCCAAGACATTTTGCTGCCCAAGGCAAAGGAGAAGACGGCATCCCTCCTCCCTCCCCATTCCATTTACCAAGTTAGCTGGACTGGCAACTGAATCTTCAGTCCTCTGCCCTCACTGGAGGCCAGTTTACAGGAGCTGGCATAAGTTGTATGGCATACGAGGCTCTGTCAACTTTCAGAAGAGAACAGCCAAAGCAACAGGAAGATCAGTCAGGAGGCTGCCATCTCCGGCATCTGTCACCTGAGGCAGCTGCTTTATTCTATCTAATGACAGCTTTGGCCCTGGCAAGAAGACAGTGTTTAATCTGCACCTTCCTGCGAAGGGCCCTGAAGCACCACCTCAGTCACTTAAAGTCTTATGCTGCCCACTGGCTTCTGGCTTCAAACACTGTCAATCTTCTTTAAAGCTTATCTTTAAAACAATGATGACCGGAAAGACAAGTATTTAAAAAAAAATAGAAATTCTCAAGATGCTGAACACTATAGTCCACAGTGAATTCCTTCAGTTTGCTACACCTGGCAGATTCACAGGACGCACAGCCACCTACACCTGGTGACTCACCAGAGTAGTTCCCAGCACAATTCACACCATACATAACTCTGTACCTCTAACTTCTCATTTGTCAGAAATACGAATACTGTCAATTTAGTCACCCAACCTCTGAGGTGAAATATCAGAAAGAATGGAGCTGCCGAAGCACATTCAGATTTCACAATTTCTTGCTAAAGCCTGAAGAATGAATTGAACCATTTAGTAGGTGTGGTGGCCAAGTGGCAACATTACTCTACCGCCACCCTTTACACTCACAGATCCATGATTTTAACACTGTCTGCTTTGTAAACCAGACAGCCTATGCTATAATTTTAATATATAGACGGAAACCAAAAAACTGCAGTTTTCTCATTATTTAAGAATACCGCTATTTATGTTAGTGCACACATGACTTCCAAGAACCCATCTATAAACACAAGCCAGTGATTGTATTTTTCCTCCACATGTGACTTCCTTTACTGAAACGGATATTCTAGGCAGTCACCCATTTAAGGTCCACTGTGTCATAAAACTTAAACAGAGTTGTACATTATTAACTGAAAATAAAAATTACAACCTGGCAACAATCAATAAAGCACAATTCTCTTCAATGGAATTATTAAAGAGAAAACAAGTGCTAGGACACAATTTAGGATTAGGAATTCAAATTAGCTCTATCGACAAAGAGAACAGAGTTTAGCGTCTGGTATTTCTGAAGTGACTTTGGCCATCCTGACAGCAAAGATCATTAATCTGATTTTATACAGTCTACACCAAGTATAACCAAAGCCCACAGTAAAAAGTTCTGAAAAACATACCATTATTGTGCTGATGTTCAGTGTACAGCACAAACTCTCCATCATGGATGGATAGATGGATGGATGGATAGATGCATAAAGTCTTACAATACAATGGAAGTTAAAATTATTTTGGAAACAAATGGCAGAACTTCATTTCCTCCCTGCTCAGAACTTAAGATGGTAGTACAAGTATGTAAAATCTAGACTGGTGTATTAGACTTCCAGTCTAGGTACTAACTAAGACTGAATACTTGATACTTCCGTTGAGAGCTTGGAAACATTAGCAAAAAGAGTAGCATGTCACCTGTTGCTCATTAAATTTTATGGGAAGCATATTACTCACTCCCCACACCTCATGAGTAATGCATTATTATTTATTTCATAAATACATTTATAAAATTTATCATTTTATTCATTTTTGTTATACAACCCACGCATCTTGTTTACAAGTCTATTAATGCTTCCAAAAGGTTTCCAGAATGCTATTAGCCTCACAGGAATGTCTTATCTGTCCTACATTACTTGCATGCTAAGGGCCTTTTCTGCACTACACTGATATAGTGCTATTATTCCACTTTGAACATCCTGTGGAATTCCGGAGATTGTAGTTTATTGAAGCCAAACAGCTCTCTGAGTGAGAATTCTAAATGCCCCTCCCTAAACCACAAACCCCAGGTTTCCATAGGATGTTGAAAGTGGAATAATAGCACTATAACAGTATAGTGCAGAAAGGCCCTAAGCTAAGGAATATTTCACCATTAATGTTATCCGTGAAGACAAGGAACAATACAACTTATCACTACTCAAAATTTTAATATGCTGTAATGGTGTTGTTAACGTGTTTCAACATAATTGTTCATAACACATTCTTTCCAGCCTGTTTGTATGCATCTTGCTGCCCAATGCAGACCTCAGTGACTCTACTATCATTATAATTTCTGAACTTTCATTAATTGTCTCTATTGAGAGCTCTCTGATACCTGTGCTGAATGTGTCTAGGTATTCACAATATATATTTCTTGTTTTTATTGATTGCAGTGCACTGTGTTTACTGGTCAGACTGAGATCTGAGACTGTTCACATAAAAGGAACACAGATCATTGTTTGTTTTTAGTTAAAATGTTTATTGGTATAAACCAATTACAGATTAACAAAGTGTCAAATGGAAAAAGAAACTTCTGTTCTCTGAAGGAAAGAGAAGGAGAAAGAAATTATGTTCTGCTCTGGTGAAATCAGATCCTTATACTAGAAATGGTAGAGTTCCTATAGTATAGATTTTTACATATACTCAATTGCATAACTATGCATTAAACTATACACCTCAATTAGAAGTAATTGTCTTGAATATTTCCTAATGCTTTCTGACATACAGAAGAAAGACTATCCTGATTAATTACATTTTATAATATCCTGACCATAAACCAAAGTGAAGGTTTTAGATACCTTTAAAAAGAACTACACTACACTGATTCCACTTAAGAAGCTATAGAATAATTTTCCATACTAAGATTATGATTTTTTTTCTTTTTTAGAAAGATTCAGAACACACTACAAAACTTAGAGGTGACAGTGACAATCTAGCACTACTACTGTACATTTAATCAGAACTAAGCCCTGCTTTATTAATGGATATTTAGTAATTAGTAACTCTCTTACTAATTCCTGTTAAAGAATGAATCCCAATAGTACAATCTCACACAGTTCTTCTCAGAAGTCCCTTTGAGTTCTGTAAGACTTACTTTCCAATGTTTGGAACTGCATCCAAAATCCTGAACAGAATGCATTTATAAGGAAACCAGATACATCAAAAATATTTTCCAAGACTTATATGAAGGAGACAACTGCACAGGAAAAAATGGGCAACTTATCAAGATCTTCTGGAATTTGAACAAAAACATCTTAGACTTGAATCAATTGAAAAATTAACATCAGAAGGTTATAGGTTTCATTGGTTCTCTTACAGACAAATAGTAGAAAGATTTAAAATTGACAAAAAAAATTGTATGATTTTGAGTCAACCAAATCAGAATTTCAGAAATGGCTATACTCAGATGATGAACACTTTATTGGTAAAATTTTTGTTAAAAATAGAGATGGAAGAAGAGTTGGTTAAGGATAAAGTGGGCACAAAATGTTAGTTATAATATGCAGTTGTGAGAAAACGTGGTTGAAGAGAATTAAATTCACATTATCTTATCATATTAAAGAGAACTTTTACAAGATGATGTATCGTCGGTATTTGATACCAGAAAATAGGACAACTTTTTTCGAGAGACTGAGAACCTTTGAAAGGCTTTTTGCAAGAAAACAAGTACCCTATTTGCTGGCATGTAAGACTAACTTTTTTCCCCAAAAAATACTGTTTGAAAATGGGGTGCGTCTTATATGCCAGTGTGTCCTATACACCAGCAAATAATATTTGCTGACATATAAATTGGGTGCATTTTATATGTCAGCAAATACAGTATAATGTGTTGACTGTAGGTTTTGACAGTTGAAGTGTTTAAATGACATTAGTATTAGAACAACTACTTCATAGAGTTATATATAATCTGCATTAAGAAAGCTGGAAACCAACATGTATTTCTTTTTCTTAGTTTTTTCATTTAGTTATTTTTAGTACTTAGTATTTAGTATTTTCTTTCTTTTTTGTTAGTTTGTTGTTGCAATTGGTTGTTTCTTTTTCTGTCTTGTTTACATATATGCATTTTGAAAATTCTTAATAAAGTTTATTAAGTGTGTGTGTGTGCAAAAATATATTATCCAGCACCTGTAAGCCTCATTTTTAAAAAATTCAAAATAAAATACATTTGGCTGGATAGAGATTCAGGCATGTGTGCAAAGGCTTTGGCAAGCACAGGTTTCCCTATCTTATGTCCATAGCAGCTCATCCAGTCCTCTCTTTCACTCATGAAAGTTACCACTACCTCATTTTTTGAGATTCTCCCCTCCTATTCAGCCTCCTCACACCACACCCTAGCCCATTCAGCCAGGATCTCAATGCAGTGAGAGGGGCAGGAAGAGTAGCTTCCCGGAGGCCTATTTCCATAGCACCAAAGCATGCAACAAAGTCTCGGTCCAGCCACTGGGTTCAATCGCAATGTATTGTGCAATCCTAGGAATGTCTCCTCAGAGGTATATCTTAGAGTGTTCAAAGGACTTAGTCTCTAGGAAGGATCTTCAGGATTATAGACTTTGTAGGTACTCTGTGCACATGTATCTCAGAGCAATGAATCCAACAGGACTTAATAAGACATGAGTAGACATGCTTTTAGTCACACTTCAGTCCCTCTGAAAGCAGGGGGATTCAGGTTAATTAAGTCCCGTGGATTTCAGTGGAATTACAGCATGATTAACCATAAAGTTAATCTGGATCCAACCCAACAACCTAAAAAAAAGACAACAATACAAAATTCTAGCAGTGTTCCAAGAAAAAAGTTGTACTTGTTCTTGTTTTTGTCTGTCGCTGCAAATAACAAGTAAAACTACAATGAGTTACTCACTACTTATCTAACCTGCCTTATAATGGCATGCAGAGCTGCTCTGGGAAAACAGTAGGCAGGTCAAGGACAGCAGGGTTGTGGAAGATCCTGTATTTCCAAATTAGCTGGTTTAAATTTGAGTCATCAAACTAAAGCACGTCATCCTAATCACATCAAGATCATTATTCATCATTTCTACAGCACTTCACTAGGGAGCAATGTGCTTTGCAATCTCTGTACTGAATGATTTTGCAAAAGAACTCTGTAAGAACAATTGCTCCACTTTTTTGGAAGCTGGAAAACCAACTTACCTAACATCATGGAACAAATGCATGTAAGGAGAGGAAGAAAGGCTTCCAATTCTATGTATATACCACACACACACACATGTATAAGAACCACTGCAACCTCATAGCCAAGAAAAACTAATAAGAAGGAAACTGTTCCCTACATCATTTCATAGGTAGAAAATTTAGAAATTTATTTACATTAGAGATCCTGTATAAAGCGTTTGGTAGATTTCACTTGACAAAAAGTAATGGTGGCTTGGTTTCCCTTTTGCTTATATCAAGGTCTTGTTTGGACTATGATCTGGACAGAAGTGGACAAAGGCTAATTCTGGTCCCTATAAGAGTTCCACAGGCCACTGGCCTATCTCAAAAATTCACCCTCTACATGTAATTTCCAGCAAAGAATACCTAATAGTGCCCAGTGAAATCTCCAGGTTGTGTGTGTGTGTGCACGTGCCCACACAGGTACATGCTTTAGACCCATGTGGACCCTTTTTTCAACACAGAAAGTAAGCATCCAGTCACTTCTAGTTTTGGGGAAAAAAACACCCCATATAGGCCTATGAGCCAGATGATGCAGTGGCCTATGAATCCAGGAGAGCATAATTTGAATTCTCACTCAGCCACGCAAAGACACTGGGTGGTTTTGAGCAAGTCGTTAGAGGGCAATGGCAAACACCCTCTGAACCAATCTAGCCAAGAAAGCCACATGATAGGGTATCACAAATCAGAAATGCCTTGAAGGCACATTACAACAACATAGGCCTAAATCAGATCTGGAGAGGCCAAAGAAATTACTAAGGGCTTCTATTGGCCTTTTTGTTTAGAACATTTTTCTATTGGAAAAAAAATGGGAAGATGGTAGGAGGAGCAAAAATTGGAGTCGGCTTCTGAGGGTCCACAGAGGACTGATGTTGCCCCTCCATCTCGCTTAATCTGCTCATCCCTGTATAGTCCATGTTATCAGAAGAAGCCTGGGTTTCCCCAGGATAATGCATCCATCTATCCCTTTTCCTCTTGTGGTGCAATTATGAGGAAGAGATTAGCAACTTTTAAAACTAAGTTGGAATGTGTGAACCTCAAAAAGCTATAGTTAGTTTAACAATTATTTACTGAAGCAAGCCCTATAAAACAGGGGGTGCAGCCTTTTTGGCCTTAGGTGAGTGTCAACCATCTTGGGGGGCAGAGATCATACAAGTGAATGTGCTTGCTCAACTGGATTCTAGGGCGAGGGTGAGGTCCCACTAGCTTTAGGAGCCACATAGGAATCAATCAAGGATTTCACACAGTCCCAAGTTGTATATCCTTCAACAGACTATAAGACTAATCATATCTCAGGGTTCATATGCTATACTAAACACTTAACCCCAATAGTGGGGAGTCAGCCTGTTACCACACACAAACAAAAAACTATACTGTTTCATTCCATCCACACTAAGCTGAATGAATAATGCATCATTTAGTTTAGCTGACCTTTCTTATCAGTTATAATTTAACTTTGCGTCTGTGAACCACACTTTGTGTTGGGTAGGAGCTCTTTCCTCCCTTCCTAAATTTGAGCTGGACCCAAGGCCAAGATCCTTGGATTCAAACACACTTAGCTATGAAACTCTAGAATGATGTTTGGTGAGAGGAATTCCTCCACTCTCAAAAAGCAGAGCATAGACTATTATGTTTAAAAAGTAATTTGTTCCTTGTTTGATTTTACTAATCGGTTACTATTTAGACATCGGAAACAGCTCACTGATCTTATTTCTTGCTAATCTAGAACCTAAGTGGGAAATGTGTGACCCTCTAGATGCTGCTGTGCTGCAATGCCTAGTATTTCACATGCTGGGCTAATCTGGATAGGGTTCTAGTTATAGTACAACAATACAGGCTACAGGATTCCCAACCTTGATCTGAAGAGTAACATACTGTGCTGTGTTGTTGTGTGCCTTCAAGTCATTTCCATCTTATGATATTGAAGTATCCCTTGGCAAGATTTATTCAGAGGGGTTTGCCTTTGCCTTCTTCTGAGGCTGGGAGAGTATGACTTGCACAAGGTCATCCAGTGGATCTGTTACCCCAAAACGTCGGTGCTACAAGGACCCACCAGTGATGCCAGTACCTCCATTCAAAAGTGAGGAATGATCAGGTCAAAATCAGCCCCTTCCTAAACTGCAAACCCCAGGATTCCATAGGCTGTTGAAAGTGGAATAACAGCACTATAACAGTCTAGTGTAGAAATGGCCTTGGTTTCTGCCTAAGAGGTAGATGTCGCTGACCTGCCTTGCAATCTCACGTTTACAGTCAGTAATATGCCTCTTCCAGAATGACCTCCCAGTCACCTCAGGTATTATTTATACCAATACCAATGAATAGTGCCAATTAAATAATATTTGCTAATTGAACCATACCAATCAGGGATGCACGGTGCTGTAACAGATTTCCATGGCTGAGCAGAGACCTGAACCCTGGTCTCCAGAATTCTAGTCCAGCACTCAAACACTGTATTATGCTGGCTCATTGGTGCTGGATCAGCATCACTCCCCTGTTGCTGGTAGTTTTTAATTTTTCCCAGATTCTTTTTCATGGATGTAAAATGCAGATAATGCACTTTCTATAGAATGAATGGACAAGGACAAGAGCCTGCATGAGGCACAAAAGCAGCCTTTACCAACTTTAACAACTGCAATAAGAATATTAGTTACTAAACAAAATAGTATTTTACTAAAACTGGGAATAATTGAAATTGCTAATGCAATTAACATTAATGAAAAATAGATCCATAATTTGAACAGAGCAGAAGTTAGTATATATGATGAAAGGCAATTCTACAACATTGTCAAGTGTCCAGGGCAATTTCTCATTAGACAAATGAGCACAGCTGTACTTAAAATGAGAAGCTACAACTCTGAGATGTGATAATTGCCTCCAGAGATAAGCCTGTGTCACCAAAAAAGACACACTCCTAAGATTTTTGTTTTTAATCAGAAACTTGTAAATTACATTTATCTTACATCAAAGAATAAAGAGATCTCTCGGGTAAATCGTTTAATGAATCCCATTTTCTGATCACAAGTTATTGACAATTTGTTAGCAGTTTAGAAGAAAGCTTCATTCAGAAGTAACAAAGTGCTTCTTATTCCATTTTAATGAACATATTCCAGCACATTAATCCTTAACTGGCTGATCCCAATTAATATTACAGACCAATCAATAAATACTAAATGTTTATTTTATATTCAAATTACGTCATTATATCAGCAAATCAACATAACAAATATTACGACATATCAAATATTACCCTCCCCCCCCCCCAAAAAAACACCAACAAATCCAGATCAGTACTGATGGACATCAGGAGTGGGGGAACTGTGGGCCATGGGCTATTTGTACAATTTAGCACTGTTTTGCTTTGTTCTGTTTTGCATGCAAACATCCCAAAAACCAAAAAGCTACCACTGCATTTGGGCAGCATGATGTCTTGTCCACATAGACTGCTGCCAAAATCTCACGGCAAACTGCCACAGCAGCTTGCCAACAGAGCACCAAAGGATAAGAAGTAAAGTCAAGATTCCACTGGAATAACACTGAAAGCATACACGCTTCTGTCCCTGCAAAAGATTGTCCCCGGCCTGAAGTTCCAAGTCCTCCTGGAAGAAGAGAACCCAGGGCTCAAAGCCAGAGACCGTGGCAGTAGAGCAATCAGCTATGTTACAAATGCACTTTAAAGGGGCAATTGGTTCTCAATTTATTTTTAACAGAGAAAGCACATTAACTACACTTTATTACACAACTGTTAACAACTAAGAATCAAGTTTACATTGTCTGTTTGTAGAACCTTCTTAAAGGCTTCTTATTTTGGAACACAGAAAAAGAAACAGGATGTATTCCAAATACCAAAACACTTCCTGGCTAGTCAGTTCCAGATCTCTTATGACACAGGGACAGTTCATTTATCTTATAATTAATTCAGAATTGTTTTAATGAGTTTAATCCTCAGTAGCATATACATAGTTAACTTTCTGTATTTCAAATAAAAAAAATACTAAACCCCAAAAGAAAAGTACAGCCCTCCAACTCTTAAGCAAATTAGAAAGCAGCCTAGCCCTACAACAATCACTTGCACCGGCCAGCCCCTCCCTAAACTGCAAACCCCAGGATTCCATAGGATGTTGCAAGTGAAATAATAGTGCTATAGCAGTCTAGTGCAGAAATGGCCATAGTGTGTTGTTCAGGTAGTCCTACATGGCAGTGTTGGAAGTACAGACATACCAGTTTGTCACACCTATACCAAAAATTCTCCTTGTTGAAGTAAACTTTTTTCCCACACCCAAATGCCTGAAAAAAGATAAAAATTCAGTACGAAGGACACTGTATTAGATGCAGGCTTGTATTCATCTGTGTCCTTGACATGACGTAAGTAATGCCCTGAAATGTCAGTGACTGTTATCCTCTGTTGCAAAATGGAAATATTAAATGACCTGTCTTACTGAGTTATAGTAAAGATGAAGAAAATAAAGATAGCAAAGGATCCTCTTCTTCTACCCAGTTCAAGGTTCATCTCCTTCAGTTCCTTCTGCAATGCACTTCTTTCAGATAACTTTCAGATAACTCCCCTGCCCCCTACTCAAACATTGACGAAGGACAGAACAGTCCTTATAGCACTCATTCCCCTGACCATTTGATCAAGAATATACTACAGTATATCCAAAAGCCAGACTTTCTGCTTATAGAAGGTGCTTCTGTCCGATCTTGGAAGCCAAGCAGGGTCAGCTCTGGCATACTTGGATGGGAGACTGCCAATGACTATCAGGTACTGTATAATTCAGAGGAAGGAAATGGCAAAACTATTCCTGAATATTCCTTGCCTAAGAGAACCCTATGAAGTTCACGGGATTGCCATAAGTCGACAGGCAACTTCAAGGCATATATACATACAGCATACCATAGCCCATTTCACTCAGAGTATTGTCCCCTAGTCCCCTGTGCAACACTGCGAGGGGCTAGGGGGAAGACTGTGGTTTTCTGGAAGAAAGGAAAAGGAAGGGAGATCTACTTCCATAAATTCCCTTCTGTCAATGCAACCTTGGATGAAACCTATTCTTTGCATACAGTGTTAAATATCAAGATTTACCAAGTGAACAAGAATCTTTGATGCAAAATTTGCACACTACAGCATTCTTTCTCTTCCACCCACCTCAAAAAGGGGAGAGAGGGAGGAGGGACAGAACAAGAAAAAAAAATTGATTGAGAAAGAGACAGAGAGAGACAGCGCACACCATTCATATTGCTGTGACTCAAGGATGAAAAATAGAATCTTAGAAGAAAACTTAGATAAAACTGGAAGCAGCCCATAAATGCATTCTGCTCCATAATATTAACTGCTTTTAATCATTTTAAAGTGTATGTTTTAAATGGACTATTTTAAAGTTGATCTATTTTAAAGTTGATCTCTGCATGTTTTTTACTATACATTATTTGTTTTAAACTGGAAGCCACCTTGAGCCCAAATTTTGGGGAAAGAGCTTATTGTTGTTGTTGTATGCTTTCCAGACATTTCCAACCTATGGACACCCTAAGGTGAACCTATCACTGGGTATTCTTGGCAAGATTTGTGCGAAGGGGGTTTGTCTTTGCCTTCCTCTGAGGCTGAGAGAGTGTGACTTAGTGGGTTTCCATAATAAGTAGTGATTTGAACCCTGATTTCCAGAGTTGTAGTCCAATGATCAAATCACTACACTATCTTGGCTCTCCTAGGAAAAGGGTAGAGTAAAAATAAACTACAACTATGAGAATGACATAGTCAACACTCCAATGCAAATACTTCACACAACCATATCGTTCTCCTGCCCAATTTTTGCTTCTTTTATTCCACACTCAGACATTATTTGTCTCCACTGTCAATATTACATGGGAAAAAGCATTTTTACAAAGAATTAGCTAGAATCTTTGTCTCCCATGAGCAACATCAGTAATGGGAGGTTTGCCATAAAGCAGCAGTGGGTAGAAAAAATCATGACTTTTTGGATGCCCATTTTGGGGGCCAAAAATGGTGAAGTACCTATTTGAGAAACTTCCAGGACTGGCAATTCATTTTTGAAATAGGTTGCAGGGACCCTGCATTGCTTAACATCAAAAAATATCCACTGTTCAATCCAGAAGTAGATTTTGGACCTTTATTTTATTTTATTTTAAGCTCTCTCTGGGGTCTCCAGAAAGTTCCACGGCATAACATTTTCAGTTGCTTCCTCCATTAAAACTACAAGAGTTTCATTTAAAAACTATTAAAATACTCATTTGAAAAAGAAAAGTTATCTCACAGGAAATGTCCTATAACGGTTATCATGGATCATGGGGACATCTGTATCAGTAACCCGAGCTTCAAGAATGCAACTGGACAACTGACACCAAGAACCTTTAATATTGCTACTGATCTAAAAGAACGAAATACTAAATGCTTACTTTGGACAAACAGTTGTTTAACTTTTTATCATTGTATACTTAAACACAGCTTTATAAGGCCAAGCTATATTAAGAAGAGGCATATGACCCTCTGAGTATTTTCTACTCCAGATTTTTCTAAATGTCTGAGAGTTACTAAAGTCTCTAACCCTCAAGGTTCCAAACATCTGGTTCCAGAAAACCTCACTCTGTTGAAAATAAGATTGCCAGGAGATTAATTCTTTTCAATGTCAAAATGTTTTCTCTACAAAATTTCTGCTCAGATATAAAGCTCACCAATGTGCCCTTGGCACTCCATACACACAGCAATTTGTCCTTCAGAGGAAGAAGGACACAACTGAAGGGGAAAAGAACATGCAGGATCACATCATCCTCTGGTACTGTACCCAATTAACATTTTTTGGCTTTTACATCAGGAGATGGCCAATCATTTTCCATTAGTAGAGGAAGAATAAGGGGCCTTGAGGAGAAGATGGCACAGTCGGGAAAAATTATGGCCATTTCTGCCCTACACTGTTATAGTGCTATTATTCCACTTTCAATATCCTGTGGAATTCTGGGGTTTGTAGTTTACTGAGGCCAAAGAGCTGTCTGGCTGAGAATTCTAAATGCCCCTCCCTAAACTGCAAACCCTAGGATTCCACAGATGTTGAAAGTGGAATAATTGCACTATAACAGTGTAGTGTGGAAATGGTCCATGTTTTGAGTACAACTCCCAGAATTTCCATGATGGCCATAAAGATTCTGTGAGTTGTAGCCCCCCCCCACAAAAAAAAAAGGAAAAAAAAGGATTTTCCCCAAAGCTTTGGAAATAGGGGAAAGTCAGCCTAGTCTGTTCCTCTCCCCACCCAAAGAATTGCACTGAACAAGATACAAATGCACACCCTGGCTACACCTTTGTATTTGAGCACCTGGCAACTGTGCACTGCTTACTAAGGCATAAAAGGGAGCATCTTTGAGTTTGTATGTTTTTTCTCCACATCTCTTCCCTAATTTCCTGGAGGAGAGGCACTGCTTTGCCCTCAAGAGAATTTTCTGTGGGAACCATTTTTTGGGGGAGGTTTCTTGTTGCCTTTCAGGAGGTATAATAGAAAGTTGAGGAACTGTTTGTGGGGACGTGCATGCACACATTTCCTTGGATCTTCAGCAGGGCAGGAGACATGAGCTGCTCTTCTCCAAGAGGGCAGGAAGAAAGCAGTTCCTCAGCAACAGATTTGCCAACTCCGTCCTCACATCCACCATGGCAGCGACATCACAAACCCTAATAGCATCACCCACAACGTCAGAGGTGCATTCATTTGCTTATCCTCCAATGTGATATATGCCATTCTCTGTCAGCAATGCCCCTCAACACTCTACAGTGTTGAAAAGTCTTTGGCAATGCCAGGAACTTCCAGGGATGAAGAAAATGGCATGAAGACTTCCAAAATAAAGTAGGAAAGCATAGGAACAACACCTTAGACTTCTAGGGTTTTTCTATCTATTTGGAGATAGCCCGTGCAACAACCAAGCTTAAGCAGCTCTTTAGATGCTGACAGTGCTCAGAATGACATTTCTCACAAGATGGAAAATGAACATCTATTTATTTAGTTATCTTCAAGCCATTTACATCCCATCACAGGACAACAAATTAAAATAATTTTTGGCTAAATTCTTATTATACAAAAGTTATAAAAGAATTAAACTAACACTTCTATTAAAAGCACAAAGATGAAACACTTTAAAACAAATTTAAAACATAATAAAAAAAATAAAGAATTCCACTATTTCCCAGCTCCAACTTGACTGCATTGTTTATTGCAAACATGCTGCTATAACATGGCACCAGAAGTCTGTTTTTCTCCAGCCTTCCTTCACTTTCTTCCCCATGCTGGTGTTGCTGAAAAATACTCCCAGCCAGCCAGTGGACAAAGAAGAAAAGAGGGACTGGCTGTAAAAAGACTTTGTATACAGGAGCATCTTTGTTAGAGGCTTTGTTAACTGAGGTATGCCTCTACTTAATAAATTGCCTGGTAGTTATACAGATAGGTACATAGAATCCATACAGATAAGCAAGTGGGCTAAAAAAGAAGGAATTACTGTCTCCATCCATCCACTCCCATCTACAGTGATGTAGACTTGAGTTGACTGACTTGGACTCAAGTTGGACTTAAGTTGCTTCAGTGACTTGACTTGGACTTGACTCAGCAGTAAATGATGCACTGACTCGACTTGAGATGTGTATATTTTTAGTGACTGACTTGCTGCCCTTGGTTCAGTAATGTAACACATTCATCCAGAAACCTTACAACTTTGAACAAAGCTTCCATCTTTTTTTGTCTATAGTCACATGACAATCTGTCTCAAGCCCAAGTGTGGGTGTACTTCTCAGAGGGGAACAGCAAACGGGTTAGGCAGCAGGCTTGAGGAGGAAGGATGCTTCCTTCTAAAGCTTTTGAAGCTTCAGTAATGAGGATTAAGAAGGATCCTATTCCCCACTTTTGAAAAACCCTCCAGCTTCACAAAGCGGTAGTAAGAAGGATCCTATTCCTCACTTCAGCTGCAGATGGCAAAATCACAAATGTGGAGGGCTGACTCTGCTTAAATTGTTAAAACTGACTTTATTGGACTCTGTCCAGAAATTCTGGAATATGGGTTGAGATATAAAGTTGGCTCCCAGACTTGACTTGAAAGTATCTTCAAGGTCTTGAGACTTGACTTGAGACTCGAAGGTAGAGACCTGAGACTTGGAGTAAAAGATTAAAATACACCACTGCCCATCTACCTGGTTTCTGTGGTGGACACAGAGGAAAGGAAGCATATATTTCTTGCGCTTTATGGTGGCCACTCCAAGGCTCTGGAACCCCCAACTGAATGAGGCATGTCTGACTCTCTTTCTAATACCTTTCTGCAAGTAGGCAAACACCTTTTTATGGCCTTTGGCAACTGACCTTCCTTTGTGAGGTAAGAGCTTTTAACCTGGTAGGCACTACGTTTCCTTTTACTGGTATGGTTTTTGAACTTTGTTATAGAAAAGTTTTTAGATGTTCTATTCATTTTATGTCCTTAAGGTTTTTGTTCTGTTCAATTGTCTTGATTCCTATGCTTGAGAGAATGGATTTTCCCTACTTGTGGACAACTTTGTGGGCAAGTTATTTTTAACATTACTGAAATAAGCATTATTTCATTCTTATTTAACAAACCACACAAATAACTAGGCTATTTGTACTGTTTTCTCACATCAATTTATGGTGCTCCCAAAGTAACCCTTATTGCTCCATACCACAAAACCTGTGGCTGCAGGCCTGCTAAGTGATGTAATAGCATCATTTAAGACAGGGGGTTAATGCATGGGGGATATTTCCTGGCACATAAAGCACAGACATGTGCCAAGTTTTAATCCTTGGATTTCAGTGAATCTTTGCAGGTAATTCTTTCCCAAATTGTTGGTAGATGTTCCTGCACAGTTTCATGAGGTCATTCTTGCGTTACAAAAACTCTTTGAGTCATCAAGTTACTAAGGTTTAATTTACCGTTTAGTTATTGGAAAGAGGTTGTTGGGCTCCAATGTTGCAAAAGACAAACATTTTTTCTCCAATAATAGGATATGATATGCTAAAGGGAATCATCCACAGGCCATCATTTGTTCAATTAAATCCCCATAAAGGGATCACTGGTATGTTGATTTAACAGGCATTGTATTTCTTAATCTGAAATTTTGCACAAGAGAATGAAAACTGATGGGTCATTGCAAGTACTATTTTTTTCTGCTGGGGAGTGAAGAAAGTGCATGGGTATAATGCAGCCCTCAAGGCTGTTTTTGCAGCCCCCAAAGACAACACCTCAATTTTAAAAAAACTAAGGGTATACATTTTTACTCCAATATTCCCTTCACCTTCCTGAACATATGAGGGGAAAGCTTGTCATATTCTTTCTCTGCAGGCTATTCTAGGCCTAGAAAAGTTGTTGGGCTTTTTTTAAACTCAAACTAGAAATTATTTCCGGCTCACTTCAGAAGGGGCAAAGCATCCTAGAGGCAAAACTGCCCCCATGAGATGGTTACCTAGAACATGATTTGAAGCTGCCCTAAGGATGTTCCTCAGGCTGCCAACTCACTGCTAGGCACAGTATCACCGCAAGCCAGAACCCTTGAAAAAGGAGCAGTGATGTAGACTCATGCCAATTGACTCAAACTCGCATCAGACTCAAGTCACTTCAATGACTTGACTTGGACTCAACTGCAACAAATGATGGACTGACTCAACTCAACTTGTGATTTGTCTATTTTTAGTGACTGACTTGATGCCCTTGCTGCCCTTGGCAGTCTCACCGCCCCCAGCCTCTTCCCAGTCAGCCGTCAGGGAACGCTATGTTGATGACTCAGAGTCGCACGTGCTCCTTGTCCCCACCTCCCCCTTCTTCCCTGTGTTTTCTGAGAAGCTATTTGTAGGAAAGCAAAAGTGCGGGAAGACTAAAGAGGGGGAAACATGGTTTTTCAGCTTTTTGGGGTGACTGTGAAGAGGGAAAAACATGGTTTTTCAGCTTTTTGGGGTGACTGTGGGTGTGGAGTGGTTTCAGCATGGGGGGAAGGTCCTGGAGGGCTTCATTCACTGAAGCCAAATAATTGGTGGGGGCAAATGGTGGGGAAGCAGTGGGATGGGAAGAAGGGGAAAGGGTCAGTTGTACGACTGCCTGTTCTTTGATGGCTGAAGGCTCCTTTCTAATCCCGCTTGCCCACGAGTAAACAGGAAAGGCAGGGCATTCTTGCCCGCCATGGTAAAGTGGGGAGCAGTTTCCTCTTGGAGGGCCTTCCTGTTCTTTGATGGTTGAAGGCTTCCTTCCAATCCTGCTTGCTTGGGACTAAACAGGCAAAAGAAGATGTCATTGCCAGCCATGGCAGAGTGGGGACCAGTTTCCTCCTGGAAGGCTTTCCTGTTCTTTGATGGCTGAAGGCTTCCTTTCAGCCCTGCCTTGCTCATGAGTAAATGGGAAAAAGAGGGTGTCATTGCCAGCCATGGCAGAATAGGGAGCAGTTTCCTCCCACAGGGCCTGTCTGCTCTTCGATGGCTGAGGTTTTCCTTCCAATCCTGCTTGCTCATGAGTAAACAGGAAAGAAAGGGCATTGTTGCCAGCCATGGCAGTGTGGGGAGCAGTTTCCTTCAGAAGAGCTGCTTGTTCTTTAATAGCTAAAGGCTCCCTTCCAATCCTGCTTGCTCTCAACTTAACTTCCCATACATCCCACCATCACCTCCTTTTTTTTTTCCTGTTAAAGTTGGCTTCCAGACTTGAGACTTGACTTGGGACTTGACTTGAATTATCTTGCAAGGACTTGAGACTTGAAGGTAGGGACTTCAGACTTGATTGGAGAGCTGGAGTAAAAGACTTAAATCCAACACTGAAAAAGAGTGTGTATGTATGCACATGTATGTATTCCTGAGGGGCATCTGTGAGCAATTCAAGGCACCAGCTTGAAGGTTGCTCCTAGAAAAAGATGAGATATAGTTGTGCACAGGGGCTGCCAATCAAGACTGGCAGTACTGAGTTAGATGAATTAATAGCTTGATTTGGTGTAGGGGAGCTTCCCATACTACTAAGAACATAAAATCCAATCAGGCGAAAGTATGCCTTCCTTTCCTCTTAACGATCTGCCATCTGAATAGATGAACTCAGTGTAGAGAATATTCTTCAAACATTTCACCATCAACATCAGGATCTTAAGAAACGCTGTAGATACACACACCCATAGGTTCTGGACCATCCAATGCCTTAATTTCTGTTTGCTGGAGAATTTACACAAGGTCTCTACACACATACACTTTACTTAGGAAAGCTTATTACAACAACAATTATGAAACCTTGTGTTATATAGCAGAAGAGAGGTATAAGGGAAGACAGATTGGGCTGAAAGGTTATTAACAAGGAGAGAAAGGAAAATCCCCAAGGAAAATCCCCAAGGTGCCCCAACTAATAATGTAATGCTCTTGTATCAGAGCTTATACTTCCAAGGAGTTCTGCCTAAAATCCTACAAGAAACCTTCAGGCTTATCACTGCTAGCTGCACTAACCTTCAATTTCTACTAACAGAGTAATACACAGCTAATAAAATAAGGCAGGTGAGTTCAAAAGAGCAAACTGAAAAATCATTTTGGAATGTAAGTTGTTTAAACAACACTACTGAAAATAAAAGCATATGAAATATGTACTTTCAGAGGTGATTATAAATAACTAACTCCACAGGTGCCTAACAACACTCTCAATGGATGGTGTAAATGCATACGTCATAGTTTCTGGTTTGCATCATAATCCAGAAAGTGAAGCACGAGCTTCGACATACTACAGCTATTCATATATCCAGTTACCTGGAATAGAAATATGAGGGAGGGGGGAAATGTAAATAGTGTGGATTATGATATTAAAAACAACAAAATCAAAGCTTTACTTGGAAAGTAAACTTTCCAGGTAAAGCGTTGAATTTGTTGTTTTTAAATGTAAGTAAATTTTCCAAGCTTATTTATTCAACATAAATATTTTGAAGACACACACTTAATTTAGATTTTACTGAGTATTGAGAACTATAAGCTCTTACCTTTAAACAGGCTTGAAGAATTGCCTAGATATATATGCATGTGCTTTCTAATGATAGTTAACCTGAAGAAAGTCAATTATAGCTTTGGTTTTACATTTGAATCAATATGTGGCCATTTAACTTACATGACATTAATTATATTCCTCAATCATTTTGATAAGGAAAACGGTTTATAAAGGTGTATATTTTCCACCTCAAAGTAGAAATCACTGAGCAGAGTGATAATGTAAGCAATAGAAAGGTTTAACAATGCAATCCTATACGTGCGTCCTCAAAAAAAAAGCTCTCCTCCTGTTCAATGAGATTTACTCCCAGAAACAGCATGCATCCTGTTTCACGGCTTTCCCAAAAGCCCACAAACAATCCAAGTTAATCAGCCAGGAGACATGGGTGAAAAGAAAAATGTGAGAATTTGTGTATGCAATACTCATAATGAGTATCTCTTCTCAGGACTATATAAATAACTGACAACAAAATGGTGGAGTCAACCAAGTGCATGTACAATTTCAGTTTAAACAGATAAGATTTATCTCCAGGACAGAGTGCATTAAGTGGGATTTACTTCTGAATCTGTATCCACAGGATTGTGCAAAAATGTTCTAAGGATTAAGAACGAAATACAATTGATAGTTACAAATAGAACAGACCCACACAGTCACTGGGATATATGTAACTGCTGATTCACCATTTGGCAATTGATTCAATGGATCTACTCTAATTGGAATTAACAACTAGACTTAGTCTAGAATAGTTCCTTGGTGTTATAAGACTGCAACTCCCAGCATTCAACACCATTAACTATTCTGGCTAGGGCTTCCAGGACATGTAGTTCAGGAACACCTGGAGGGCTAAAAGATTTAGGCCTATAACTACATTAAGTTCCCCTGAACACACCATGCTTAGGACTGGGCTACAAGAGCCAACTCAAACACCCGGGAAGTACGCTATTCAGCCCCTCACATGGTTGGCCCAGAGGTGAATATTTAAGTTGGCTTTGACTTGTCATTAACATCTCAGAGCTATTACTTGCCACAAAAATATGTTTTACAGTATATGACCACAAAAAAGGTTATTGTGGCTTTCAGCACAGTAAAGTATTCTATTATTTATTTATTTATTCATTCATTCATGCATGCATTCATTCCACATTTGCCTTATGACAAAGGGCTTCGTTTCCTTAACCACTACCCGTGCTGGCTGACGGGGTGATGGAAGGTGGAGCCTGAAAATATCTGGTCAGGGGAAACTGACGCAGGCATAAATAAACTAGGTCACTGTGAAGAAAAACGGTGTAGCCAAATTGCTACATCTGGTGAATTTCATGAGTAAGGAGAATGATCCCTTATCTAACAATGATTAAGGCCATTTTCATGTTGTTTAGTATCTTGTTTGTGAGCAAAGACCACAGAAGACAACAGACACTTAACACACAAGCAGTGATTTTCCAGTCCATGCTGTTTTCCAGCTGTTCCAAGAGTAGGAGGCTGCACAAAAGATGGTATAAAGCTCTTAGTATGGTGAGGAGGCAACTAAGGAAGCAGGAAAATGAGAGAGGAGAAGAGAGTGGGAGGAATGAAAGCGAGATGTAGGCAGGGAGGAGGAGTTGACGTGATAAAGCATGAAAAGCTAAGCTTTTTTAAAGGGGGGGGGAATGTTGCGTACATCCAGAGAGACTTCAGCAGCAGTTGTTATGGAAACCATAACTTCGAAACCTGCAGCTAAAGTTTAGGAGCTATACTGAATCATGCATGCCCATCTGTATCATCTTGAGTCATATTTCTCTAAGCAGATTTACAGCGTCTCTGAAGAGCTGTAGGTATGGCAGGAGCTCATAGTCAGAACACCAAGCCATGACTTCTACCACTATCAATAATGTATTGATAAAGTCAGCTTTTCCCAACCCAGCACCTTCCAGGTGGGATTGAATATAATTCCCATCTTCCCTTGTAAATAGCTATACTAGTAGAAAATTATGGGAGATGTCATCCAAAACCTGTGGAGACTGCCAAGATACCTTGATCCAACTCACATTCAAACAGCTAGAGAAAATGTCATGTTTTTTAAAACAATAGCTGGCTCAGTTTGATTGGGGCTAAATGGAATGGGATACCATTTCAAATTTCAGCACTGAAAACAAAGCCTTTAGAAATAGGGAAAATTTAAAGCAAGACAGATTCAAAACAGAATTTCAAGAGCAGAGTACTTGTTATAATTTCCTTTGTCATATCTCTTAACTCCAACAATGTTGTCAACATAAGGCAAACAATAACTCCATTCTTAAAGATGGGAGTTCTATGTGCTCTTATTCTCTAAGTAAGCCTCACTGACCACAGCAGAGCCTACTCCAGTTAAATATAGGTTCAGGCTGTACAACTGATTTGCTGCCCAAACAATATAAACTTTACAGGAACCCATTTAAGCATGATTTTTTAAAAAAAAAGGCAGAGCAAATTTCAAAGAGGCAAGTTTATTATGATACAAAATGCACTGCCAGCTACATCTTATTCTGTGGGAAACCGAAGCCATCAGCTCGTACTCTTTTACAATCAGGTAATTTTGTTTGTTTGTTTTAAGTATTCTCTTGGTAAAGAGTGTGGAAAAGCTAAGAACGAGCATCAAAAAAGGACTTTCAAAAATATTCCAACCCTGTACTAAAATGTAATATATAGGTATTGAAATTGTGGTTACAGTGTTATGCACGCTTACCTAGGATTAAGTTCCACTATACTTAATGGAGCTTTCCTCAGAGGAAGCATGCAAAGGATTGCACTAAAAGGTTAGAGACAGAAACTACACACAATGAAATTATCTACCTCTCATCCCATCCTTTCTTCCTATCCTGCTGTCCTTCTGAGTTTCTGCAGCCACAGCCAGGATAGAGGGAGGTTAGTTCAAGCATGCACACAAAGTTTCTGTGTGCAAAAGAAATTCCTTGTATTCTCTCCTTACCACCACACACACGCACACACACACACACCCCTATGGCAGAACTGCACTGCACAAAAAGCTTAACCCTCAGTGCACTTCTACTGCCTGCTTTGTTCGTTTAAGGTAGCATTCCCCAACAACCCAAGAAGATTAACAGAACTGCACTCTGATCCAACTGAAAACAGGACCTTGAACAGACTCAAAGGGCTTAAATCAAAGCAACTGTTGGTATAACTAGGTCTACAGAAATTAAAATGGCCTCTTCTCTAGTAGAGTAATTCTAGCCCTCACGCCCCAACTCATGGAAGAAAAGGAAAACCAGGAGTCCCTCATTGCTCAGGTAAGTTATGTTTTTGGATCATAATTCCCATTCTGACCTGTGGGACTCTGGGACTTGTAGTCCAGAAAAAGTAATTTTTCCAAGTCTTGGTGTTATTTTGATAGAGCTGCTCTATTAATGAGGTGGCTCTACTGCCACAGAAGTACCCGTGGAAAGCTCTGCGGGCAGAAACCTACCACCGGCATTCCTGCTGGAGTGAAATGAATCACGGTTGGAGTACATCAGAGCCAGTTCTGGATCTATACACAATATTCTACTCCCCCAAATGTGCCTGATTTGTACTATTAACTGTACTGTGCTAGAAATGGCATAACTCATTACCACCCACTGCTTTCAGTGAGGGGAGGGTTAAAATAGAAAGGATCCTTCAAAGTTAAAAGTATGGCAAACCCACTCTCATTCTGCTCTGGCTGGCACAAGCTGGCAGGTCTTAAGATGACATGATAGATCCATGGCTTAGCTCTTCACCCATCCTTGCTTAGAACTGCTCTACGTAAGAGGAAGTCTCTCCCTCAGGGGAAAGCATTAAGACGCTCAGAAATAAATAACAACAGAGAATCACTATACAGACCAGGAGTAGAAACAAAATTCAGGATTTGAGGATTTTTAGTTGAATCACTAATATTTCTCTCGCTGGGCTTTCAAATTTTCTGGAACTCTCCATCAGGCTGGAGAAAACAAAATTTAGGGGAGAAATTAAGAAACAAAATGCCCAAAACTCTAGCCATATGTAGCAGCCATTGTTTTGGCAGGCAGCATGACTTCCAAGATGGAGACTGCAGAAACTCAAGTGATGTTGAAGTATCAGTTTACTTAGGTCTTCCCTCTGTGTACAAAAAAGACTGGCTGTAACCAAGAAATCTTTTGCCTTGTTCAAAACACACTGGCACCTGAATTGGCTTACAGCAGAAGCTCAGAGTAACGTGGCAGTCTTTATATCAACAAAGCCAGCAATTACATTTCAATGTTACGCTAGATGAAGAAATTCACTGGTTGGGGGATTCTGTGAACTATATACCAAAAAAATAATATTCCCAAGCTCAAGTCCAGCTTGTTTCTCAGGAACGCCTAGAGAAATGCTAAATGTCCTTTGTCTTTGCTCATTGGGACATAGCCATAATATGAGAGAGACTGAGAGAATGGGAGAGACTCTTCTCTTGTAAAACAAAACAGAAGAGACTGAATGAAATGATGGAAGGATACAGGCAAATGAGCGACAACAATGCAAGCATATCCAAACATCAACTAAGCCCAATAATTAGTGCAAATGTTATATGGTTCTCAAAATGGAGAAAGCATGCTCCCCATAGAGGTTACCCTATTTGAATCATTTATTTTAGCATCGAAGCAGTACTGAGAAGGTTTCTGCCACTTTCAAAAACATACACACAAACAGGAAGAAACAGTCTAGTCACACACTAGGAAGTAGTATGCACAAATAAACTTTAAAAGCAGCAACTCAACCCCCTGGCAAAAGACCTAAGCCTTCCATTAGATAATTTGTGCACATAAAAACTAAGTACTTGTTTGTCAGGACAGTCAGACGTCATAATGGCCAGGTGTCACTGTTTTCAGCTATAGGTTATGACAGCATACAAACTCCAGAATCTTGCAAACTGTGTGAATTTATCCTCAGTATAATCCCCAGACAAGTTAACAGCTGTGGTTTTACTATGACCCAAAAACTCTGCGACCTCCATGCATGCCTTTAATCTATTAATGGCAAGAACCCTGAATGAATGGCAGAAACAGAAAAGCTCATGCTTTTTGAAAGGTAAAATCAACTGGAAATCAGATTACTGCATCCCAGTTTGTATCCTCACAAGGGGTCCGTTCCTGCCCCCACCCCCTGCTTAACATAAGGACATCTCTTCCACAAGTGTTCAAAACCAAACATTTTCCAAGTGATAGTCACAGCCCAATCCTTTGTACAGAATCGAGTCTCACTTTTTTAAGAAAAAAGAAATGGATGGGCTTGCCCCTGTGAGTAAGACTAAAGATGCTAAAGAATTTATTAGCTGAGGTTTGATCTGCAATGTCTATTTCTCACACGCAATCACTGGATCTTGCAGTTATTGAAAAACGGATGTGATCACACAGTAACTGAGTATGACATGCTCGATAAAGCCACCCCTTCCCACTCTTTATCTAAATGTCTCACTAGAAATGCATCCTATCCAGAAATAGGTTGTTACACACCGTTCTCTAACACTTGAGTTTGCCTTGTCAGCCATGCACTCATATTGAGAAAGGTACACCAGTCAGCTCTCATACTCAGATAAAGTATATCAGCAGAAGGGGTTGGCTTCTAATCTGTTACTTCTTTCTGCTTCCCCATCTGAGCACAGCATATCACTCACCAAAACTGAGACCAACAGGAACAAGCTCATCTATGGTGTCCTTCACCTGGAACTGTCTTTCAAAACAGGGAGCAGAAAAGTCTGCGTGATCAAAATACAGTGTACATGCATTGGCAAACTCATCTGGCAGTTGAAGCTGCTAGAATTTTTAAAAAAAGAATTTAAAAATTTCAAATTCCATTCCTTCATTTGTACAGAGGACTGATTCTACAAATTTAGTCACAGCATGCTGCAATGACAGCTTTATAGGCTATAGATGTAGAAAGGGGTTACTGATTATAGTAAGAATTAGAAGACTGGACCATGTTGTTTTTGAATTGTGTGAATGTGTGCATGCTTTTGTGTATATATTGAAATTCATCAAGTGGCCTGGTACTTTTTAATTTACAATAACATTACTGCAAACACATTATAATTATATAAAGTCGAAGGTTTTCACGGCCATTGAAATCTATAAACACATGGACAATTTCAACAGGAAAGAAGAAACTCGGAAAGTAAACAACATTTGGCTACCAGTACTGAAGAACACTAAAATCAAGACTCAAAATATGCCAATGAACACCATCCAGACTTTGGAGGTCCCTCTACAAGAAACAATATAATAGATGGCTAATGTACTTAATGAACTGTTATGTATATCCCCTGACTAACAACTCAACCATAGGGGATATTCCATTTAACAATAGGCCATCACACAGGCCAATTTAACATATGCAAATTGCTTCCTCCCCCGCAGGGACTACACAAGTATATATACTCTGTATCACTTTTATGCCACCAGATCCTCTGAAGATGCCAGCCACAGATGCAGGTGAAACATCCAGAGAAAATACTAATAGAACATGGCCTCAAGGCCCGGAAAACCCACAACAACCTACACATTGTAATTATTTACTCAGAGCCTGTTTCTTAATTTATTCATATTATATTTTAATATATGCATACTCTAAACCCACTATGCATATGCAGTACTCCATCTGCAACTAATATGTTTCTTAAACTGAACAAACTGCATTCTTGGGAGAAAAGGTAGAATGCAGAAAACAGCACGCAGCAGAACAGATTTCTGTAGTTCTCCATCACATGCTTACACCTCTCACCCTCTACAGCTCTGTACAGGATGCTAAAAATCACAACAAGAAAGTCTGTCAAGTAATCTGGCATTTGTAAAAGTATATCTTCACAGCTTTGAATGGCTGCAATAAGAGATGTTCTTTCAAGCAAGTAAGAGACAAATTATGCTAATTTTTAATCCTATTACTATGCATAGCATATAGTTACAACTGCTCTTTTAAAGAATTCATGGACTGATACCATAAAATGGAAATGAAAAAGTGGTGATCGCTACAACAATATTATTTTAAGAAGGAAAAGCCTTCAGTAAAACTTGTGTTCCTTGTTAAGAGTCAGCTGTCACCATAAATACATTGCAAGTTTGCACAATAATATATAATACAACATGGTCTTCCTATGTTTAACTTAGAAGTGGTTCCATCAGAATTAAGTGGCCTTTATCACTAAGTCAGGATTGCAGCCCCAAAAGTGAGAACTTTCTTAGCCAACTGTGCTTCAAGTTTTTTGTGAGCAGCTATACAGATCCGTGATCCAAAATGAGAAGTGACTCCTGTAGTAAAATGAATTCTACGGCATCCTCAGGAGTGCCAGTCTTGCCTAGTCCAACCACATCACATACATACTTACAGGAGGATGTATCACTGCCCAGGAAGAAACCTCTCCAAATTGGCAACCTAAACATCCCTCTCTGACAGTCTGATCAGCTTTATCCCCAAGAGACTTTCCAGGTCTAAAAACCCTATCCACCAATTGTGTCACCAAGTATGTAGGCCGTAAACAAAACATCCCTCCATCCCTCCCCTCCCGAATCCAAAACTGCCCGCAAACGGATCGGACAGCACCAATAGGCAGAACGGCAAAGTCGATGGCGAGGAATCTTGCAGGAGCATCCCAAGGCAAGACGCGGGGGGAGCACGCCCTGCAAGGAGCATCCGAGCCTCCTGCACACAACGCTGCGCCTCTCCGCGCTACGCCGGCCACCAGCCCCGCCGGAGAGTTCACTGGCTTTGATCTCGGAGCAGCTCAGATGCGTGTGAGAGATCGGGGAAGGGATTATTGTCGCTGCGCGGCGCGGGGGGCTCTCTCAGGGCTCCCTCGGGCCCAGCGGTGCCTGTGCCATGACCGCAGGTACCCTTCGCTGTGCTTTCTCTGCTCTACCCCCTCCCATCCACACACACACACACACACACACACGCACGCAACAAAAATCTTGCTTGCTATTGTGGAGAGATTTCTTTTGGCGCAGCTGTGGCAAACGCACACCAACCGGGCACGCTGGCCAGAGGTTATCCCGAAGCTTTATCCGGCTTCCCTAATCCTCGGCCAGCGAGGATGTTAACATCAGGGTTGAACACAGAAGATTACACCAAAGCAGAGGGAGAGAAAGACAGAGGCCATTTCCGCACTAGACTGTTATAGCGCTATTATTCCACTTGCAACATCCTATGGAATCCTGGGGTTTGCAGTTTCGGGAGGGGCCGGCCGGCCCCTCCCGAAACTGCAAACCCCAGGATTCCATAGGATGTTGCAAGTGGAATAATAGCGCTATAACAGTCTAGTGCGGAAATGGCCAGGGACACCCCCTCCCAGTCCTCGCAGGGGAGGTTAACAACAGCGCGATCGCTAGAGATCAGGAGGAATCCGGCTTCTCCCGCTGCAGCTCCCACACCGGGGCGCTCAGCCCTTTCTCTCCCGGTTCCTTCCTGGCGAGCTGGCACCCTTCCCGGCCACCCACAGCTCGGCGTCCCCCGTTCCGACGACCACCCATTCACAGCCGTGCAAAATAGGCGTCCCATTACACAGCGCAGGGCCAGCCCCGCTCCTGCCCGCCTTCGGGCACCAGGGGAGAGAGAAATGCCGAAGAGCGCAGCGATCGGAGGGAAGGACAAGGAGAGGAGCTCTCGCTCTCTGCCTCCTTCCTCCCTCCCTTCCTTCGGAGCATTCGCTCGCTCGCTCGCTCATTCATTCATTCATTCCTTCCCTCCGTCCACCAAAGATGGAGAGACCTACCCGGTCCTCTTTTCTCTGCCCAGCCAGGGCACGGATCTGGCCCCGCGGTCCACAGCGCCGGGGAAGGCGACGACGGGCGAAGAAAGAGGGGGACGGCGAGCGTCCCCCCGAGAAGGACGAGCGCAGGAACGGCTCCGTTCTCACGACGATCCCATTCTGCCAATCGCCGCCGCTGCCATATTGTGAGCCGCAGGCGCTGTGAAGGGCGGGGCCTGCCGGCACCTTGGAAACCGACCTCGATTGGCTGCGCCGCCGGTCAGTCTACGAGACGCGGCCCAATGAGCCGAGCCGGCGGCGAACAGCGGGGCGTTTGGAGTTAGAATGCGGCGTGACAATAGCCGAGCCGCACGAGAGAAGGGCGGAAGAGCGAGAAGAGAGGGCCGAGCTCCGGTTTGGCTGTGTGGGCCGTTTACCGGACGGGAGCGCGTCTGTGCGCTCGTGTGGGAGAGACCACGTACTTTAGCGAAGAGGAGGGGGGAGGCTCGCCTCTAACAAAAGCGGCGCCCTTTCTTCGCTCCCGAGCCCGGTGACGCAGCCTAGTTGCGCTGCCAATCGGGCACAGGCTCGGCCAATCAGGAGGGAGAGCGGGATGAAATTATCGCGCGCTGAAGTCAACGGCTGGGCGATTGGTTGAGAGTTAGAAGGGAGGGAGCTCGTCCCGCCTTCTTGAGCCGAGGCGGGCTTCGTGGACACAGAAACCCCGTGACACGTGTATGGGGAGCTGGGACCGCTCCGGGTTTCGCGCGTGGGGGTAGTCCGCGGGAGAGTCCGGCGAGGGGGTTGCTGGGCGCTTTTCTTAAAATGACTTGGTGTAGCACCCTTGCGAATTCTGATGTCTGCCTTCAAGTCGTTTCAGAGTTGTGGCGACCTTTGCACTGGGTTTCCTGGGGGCTGAGAGTGTGTGACGTCCAGTAAGTTTCCATGGCCCAGCAGGGAATTGAACCCCGGTCACCAGGTCGTAGCCCAACATTCAAACCACTACGTCACGCTGGTTCTCTGCCCCTGAGAATTTCCGCATGCTAACTAGCTTGGAGGGAAAAGGTAATTGCTTTAGTCTGTTGTAACAAAAATAACAAAGAGTCTTATGGTATCTCACAAGCTAACAAGTTTTGTTTGGCATCAGCTTTCGTGACTAATGAAGTGGGCTGGGATCCATGAAAGCTATTGCCAAATAAAACTTGTTAAATTTTTAGGCACCACAGGACTTGCTTTAACCAACCAGGACTTGCTTTCCTTTAAAAAAAAAATTGAAAGTAACCATTCTTCTGAGTCCTTATTAGGATAGTAACTCTTCTCAAGCTGTAAAAGCTTTGTCAATCTGTTCCCTTCTGATGATTTGGACCAGTGCAACTCCCATTATCCCCAGCCAGTACAGCCATTAAAGTCAATGAAAGTATATACTATAATAAATATGTTACAGTACACTCATGTGCAGATTCAAAATTCCCATTGTATTAAATCGAGGTTCATAACTAGGTAAGTTTTCACAGGAGTGCAGCCTTAGATTTAGATCCAAAGGCTTAGGAAAAATTTAAATCAAATATATATCGGTTTAGTTATTGTGACTAAATTGTCTCACTGATTTCAACCTGTCTGCTTTAAAGCATGACTAAATCCAACTGCAGCCCTGAAAAGACTATAAATCAGCTAGCGGCCTATAGAAGGCCATCCAACAGAACTCAGTGATCCCATAGGGATGGCACTGGTCAAGGAAGCAACAAAGAGGCCATTGGTAACTCTGAAGAAGCTTGAGAGATCTGCAGCTGAGATACGAGAAATCATCCATGAGATATTGTCACCGGGATACTCCACAAACCAGGGTTTTCTGGAAGAGTAGTAAGTAGAAAACCGTTACTGAAACAAACATACATCAGAGCCCATTTGTTTGTTTGTTTTTGTAAAGAAGGCATGTGGAAGATACAGCAAATTTATAGACAAAGATTCTGTGGTCTGCTGAGATCAAAACTTAACAATGGTGCTCATTGCTCTGATAACACCATTCCCACAGTAGGGCCTTTCCACAGGACATTGTCCCACAAGCGAGACAGGAGAAAAATGGGACTGCAATGATGGTTATGCATGACATCGCGGTCCCATCCTTCTCCTATCCTCAGGCAGTGCAATCATGGAGTAAATCATTGTTGGTTTTCCCTATCAATGACTCGCAGTCATGCCACCGTCCCACACTTACCTGCTGTGTAGAGGGTTCGGAAGTGCAATGGCTGTGCTTCCTGCCCTGGCACAGCCTAGGAAAGTACCCAGCTGCGTTGCAGCAGGAAAAGGCAGGGCCGTTGCACTTCCTGAATTGTGGAGTCAGCTGGTGCAGAAGGGAGTGCTTCTGTTGCACTCCCCTCCTGGCAGAGATCCTGCCAGGATAAGGTAGGGCGTGAAAAGGGCCTAAGAATGGCGGTGGTAGCGTCTGTTATGGGGATACTTTTTCTTGGCAGATACTGGAAAATTGGTTGGGACTGAGAGCAAGGAAGGTAGAATCCAATGCATGGCAGTTCTAGAGGAAAGCCTGTTTTATTCCAATGAAGATTTGGAACTGGGTTAAGCGTTCATTTCCAAAAGGCATTGATCCAAAACACACAGCCAAAGTAACAGTGGAGCTGTTTAAAAACATACTGAGATCTCAATGTCTTTGTATGGACTACTCAGAGTTCAGACCTATCTGGTTGGGAATTTGGGGCAAGACTTCACAGTGATGATTTAAAACACTCTATCCAATATGACAGATCTGTAGCTATTTTGCCAAAAAGAATGGGCAAAAATTGCAGATTCCAAATGCAGAAAGTTGATAGAGATTTATCCAAGAAGACTTGTGGCTGTAGATTGCTGCCAGAGGTGCTTCTACCAAGTATTAACTCAAGGGTACTGTTTTGTTTTTGCTAACTTTTGTGCTGCAATAAATATGTTTTTTATCTTGTGTACATGAAATGATAATATCACAAATTAATGCATTTAAATTCCAACTTCCAACAAAAGAATGTGGAAATATTAGAATCGTTTTGCAAGGCTATAAATTTGCTATAAAATTTCTGCAGTCCCTAGGAAATGAATGATAGAGCCAGCTACAAAGGTAACAGAACCCCACTGCTAAGGCACCCATTTACAGTCTTTTAAAGAACAACAAGTTTGGGAGGGACAGTTTGAAGTAAGTATTTCCACAGAGATAAAGGTGCTTGATCATTCATTCCTCTTTCCTGATGCATGTTTTTTCTGCAACTGGCCTTCTTTCAGAACCTTCTGCTGCAAGGTTTCCAAAGGCCAGTTACTTGCACAAACATGTGCTTGGAACTTACAGGGGAAAAGAGCATCCTGAAGAGTAGGGTTATGCTGGGGTAAGGCAGAAGTGGCAGGGAAAGGGTTATTCATCTCCTCCCCTCGCTGCTTCTACATTACAAAATTGCTTAATCCCAAAGCTGTCTTTGCAAGGAAGATGAGGTTGTTGCATATGTTGTATGTCCCTTATCATTACTTTACATTGCTGCATGTTGCAGCTATCTTTGGAGTGATAAAGATGGATAGCACATTGTCATAAAGATCCAACAAGTGTTGCTTGTGCTTTAGCTGATCTTTTCATTTTCTTTCCATTATATATTTACTATGATTTGGAGAAAATCCCAGTCATGTGAAGAACTGTTACATCAAAGCAGTGTAACCAAAGTAGTAGTCCCTGATCCAATGCAAAACCTTGGTGAGTTTCCAGGAAAGAAAAGAGCAGTTGTAGTCAATGGGCACAAATAAGGTGCTGGTCCCTGCGCAATAAAAGAAATAATAATCACCATTCCCCCACATCATATAGCCTGAGAAGTACTGCACTAATGGAAGGAGGCAGTCGTGCATGCATTTCACTGGAACTCCTTTGTCTAGATGAGATACTTAAAACTGTCTTGTGAGAAAACTTTTAGCACTGTGCTGGTTTTCATTCCTAAGTACAGAATGTGATAACTGATAACATTCCTGAGACATATGACACAATCACAGCAGATGGCTATAAGCAATTCTGCCTTGCCTAACAGTACTTCCCATACAGTTCTACTGAGTTTAATGGGACTTTCCATGGTCCATTAGCTGTATATCTTCTCCATTGCTGCCAGATTGCACTTCCCTCCCAGCACTCCTGCATAAACATTTTAAATGTTTTTGGAAAAGTTCTCTTGTACCCTCTAGGAGCTATGAGAGCAATTTTGCTACATTTTTGTCCCAATGTGTATAAGTGCCTTCAAGTTACCTGTCGACTTGAAGTGACCCCATGAATTTTATAACGTTTTCCTAGGAAATGTGGTTTGCCATTGCCTTCCCCTGAAATATAGCTTACAACGCCTGGTATTCCTTGGCAGTCCCCCAAATTTAGAAGGGGCATGGCTTTCAAAAAAGATCCCCTACAACAGTGATTCTTAGTCCAAAGAGAGCATCTGTATAGTATTGCTATTCATTCCAGAAAATGGGAAATCCTGGGTTTAAGGGCCTAAAAATTGTCCTGGTTGGTTATGGCTGGTTGATGCAGCATGTTCTGGATTCGGTAGTTGACAGTGGCAGTGGTGACAGTGCGCTGGTGGATGTCTCATCCTTCAGCGAAGGCTCTGGGCACTATGCAGGTGCAGAAGAGAACTCAGAAAGTGGGAATGCAAGGGAAGAGCCCAGAAGAGTCCAGTGTGGCAACGCTGCTTGAGCCCAGGGCCAGGGAGCATGATGGAGCTTCACTTCCAAGCAGCCACAATAATAGAAGGAAGTCCCTTTACTCTAGTGGCTGCTTGGAAGCAAAGTGATGAGGATCTCAGTGCACCCTTGGGGGAAAGTGTGAAAGAAACACCGTTTGCCTTTGAAGGAGCACCAAGAGAGTAGAGAGGGTAGGTGTTTTCAGCTGCTGCTTTGTGGGAGAGAAAGGGCCACAACTCAAGTCAACTCTGAGTTGTAAAAACCCTATCAGGGTTTTTTTTTGTTGTTTCTCTTCTGAATAGATTTATTCTGCGGGAGGGGGTTACTGTTGCCTTCCCCTGAGACTGGGACAATGTGACTCACCCAAGCTCAGTCAGTAGGCTTCCATGGCTGAGTGCCTTTCCACACTATACTGTATTAGTACTATTATTCCACTTGCAACATCCGATGGAATCCTGGGATTTGCAGTTTAGGGAGGAGCATTTAGAATTCTCAGTCAGAGAACTCTTCAGGCCTCAATAAACTACAAACACCAGAATTCCACAGGATGCTGAAAGTGGAGTAATAGCACTATAACAATGTAGGGCTGAAATGGCCTTAGTCCAACACTCAAACCACTACATACCATGCTAACTCTCTTAGATTGCTTAGTTACATGCTTTCTTGAAAATGTGTTATGGTTTTTGCAAATAACATTTTAAATTGCTGATTGTGCAAATTGTCACTCTTTTAGGACTACGCTAATGTCCATCCCAAATATAAACGACAAAAGGAATTGGCAACAATTAACAGATAGCCCTTGTCAGCAACATAAGGCAGTAGCCTTGGCAACTTTCCCCAACTTTATGCCTTCCCAGTGTGTCACCCCTGGGCATGTTAACTGGCACTTGGGAAGACTGCAGTCCAAAACAGATTGAGGACTTATGACTGAGAGTTAAAAGATAGGGTTGAAGGAACTTTACAAGAAAGAAAGAAACAAAAGGAGACTTTCTTCAATACTTGTGATGTCAAAGGACAGAGAGCAGAGAGAGTGAAAGATGGCTATGACGTTGCTAACCCGTTCAGAAGTGATTGAGCAGCCACTGTTTTAAAAAAGACAAAAACCTGACAACTTGATTCTAAGTGCAGTATATTTTATATCACAAGTGCAACTGAGTTCAGTGGGAATTACTTCCTAGCAGATACAACTGTGATTGCAACCTTGTATCGGGTTTGTATAACAGTCATTTGGCAGAAGGGTAGTAAGATCAGCCATGACTGAGTGTGAAAAGGAAAGCAAAATGGGAACACTTGAGGGAGGATTGAGTGATTGATGCAGACGGCAGCTGTCTCTGTTGAGGACCCTTATCTCTACTGCAACTAGTAATATTATCCTTTAATAATCTCCGTGTGTAATCTGTCCATTAGTTGAATTTCAGAAGCTGCCAAACTTGAAAACCCAACTAATTTGACTTTTTCATCTGGTGAAATTGTCCTTCTGATGCTCAGTCTTCTGCAAAGTATTGTATTTTAACAGAGTTCTCAGAACAGCTGATTCTTTGAAGCAATGCTGCCTTGTTGGTGTGATACACACAGGGCTCCCTCCCCATCCAAAGTATGTTCTGCTAATTAAGTGATTTTTTTTTGTTTTCTTTCCCACCCCCACTCCCCCAAATCTTTCTGTTTCTTTGCAGACTGATCTTTTACAAGAACAGAAAGTAGTACAGTGGCCCCTCCACTTTTGCAAGGGTTCAGGCCACAGGACCTTTGTGAAAGTGGAAAAACTGCCAGTAACCCCCTCACTCCCCCTCCCATTCCCTTGCCTTTTGCCCTGGTACATATGTCTTCCTTCACCATGCCTGAGGGGCCCCCCCCATTCCCTTGCCTTTTCCTTTGGCATGCATTTTCCCAAGCAGGGAATCAAACGCTGGACTCCAGGGTCATAGTTCAGTGGTCAAACCACTACATCACACTGGCTCTAGCCTTAGATTACCCTGGTGAAATAGTAAAAAATGGATGGATGAAGCAGAGGAGGTGTTCTGTTTGGTGATCTAGCAATGTAGAGGATTTTCCCCGCCATGTCGTTTTTCCATTTCAGCCTAGTGATCTAGCCCAATGCTACTCAAAGATCAGTGCCTGTCCCTGAGCCATTGGTTGCTGGTCTCTGGTGTGTTTCAAGGAAAGAAAGAAACAATTGGAGACAATGGGCACAACTGTGATGCCAGTCCCTGGCACGTTGCAAAAGAATAATTGCCAGTCGTTCACATCAGATAGAGTAAGAAGCATTGATCTAGTGCTAATATAGAGAGATTTCTGGATTTTTTTTTAAGAAAAAAAAAAGAAGAGGAGGAGGCAGGGGGGTCCATAGTAGTAGTATGAGCAGTAGTTGGGCTGAGTGTGGGAGAAACAGGCTGAAGAGGTGTATTTACTGCACAGGCTAACAACAGATTTCAGAATGTCAGTTTGCCATCTTTGTGCTAACACAATACAGAGGATTTTAAATGTTTAAAATGGAAGTCTTTGGAGGAGATTTCAAAGCACAACTGAAAACAGTGGCAGAGCTTAGAGTGTGTGGAGGGATGGGGTGGGGCTAGGCTATGGCACAAAGGGCGTGGCTGCGGTGCATGTGGCATGGCCAGGGCACACGGGGGGGTGGCTGCGGGCTAGGATGCCCCAGAAATATTGCCACCCGGGGCAAATTGCTCCCCTGCCCCCACGTCCCTACGCAACCGACTGGAAAGAGAAGAACATGTCAGGAGAGGTGAGGGGATTGCACACATCCCACAGTTGGGGTCCCCTGCAGATGCCCACAAAGGAACCAAATGAGCTGCCTTTATCAGTCACTATCCTGAGAGTTAAAAGAAAATCAGAGAAAAAAATGTAGTCATGTTTGGAGGATGAAATAACAATAAAGCTACATTAAACATCAGAGAAAAGTATGACACCAGTCTAAGGGCCTTTCTGCACTACACTGTTATGGTGATATTATTCCACTTTCAACTTTCTGTGGAATTCTGGGGTTTGTAGCTTACTGAGGTCAAATTCTCTCTGGCTGAGAATTCTAAATGCTCTTCCCTAAACTACAAACCCTAGAATTCCATACGAATGTTGAATGTGGAATAATAGCACTTAACAGTATAATGCAGAAAGGCCCTCAGGATAGGAAGGTCCTGGGGGAACCCCAAAAACAGACAAAATGTTTTTTTCCCTTTTTCCCTTAGACTTTTTTTTTCCTGGGAAAATTGGGGGGAAATGGATTATGAAATATTTTATTTCAGAATGCTAAATGAAATGTTTAAGACAACATATTCTTATAGTTAGTCCCTCAAAATAATTTTTTTCAAGTGTATTTAAGAGTTATTTAAACTATCAACAGTATCAGATGATTGCAGTCCCTGGTTCTGCTTTCCTTTCCTCATTTCTTTTTATAGAATAAGTGTATTATGTCTGCTTGACAATATGGAGAATTAAAGGAGATAAAATAACTTTCTTTTGTTTTACTGATGTGGATGGCTTCTTCTGCTTTTAGTATTCCTAACAAAACAACAAAAACCAGGTGGTTCCTGACAGTTTAGCCCTATGTGGATTCACTTCTTACTGAAGAAGGAGAAGGAGAAGAAAAGGGAGAAGAATTAGAATTAAAGAGTAAATTCCATTTGCAATAATTTTCTGAATAAATTGAACTTTTATTATAGCAAACATGATAATATTTGCCAAAGCAAAAATTATATTCCTAAGGTAACTGAGGCCCTTTCCGCAGCTTACTCTGTCCTGGCAGCATCCAGCAACAATGGCAGCAGCAGCTTTCCTGGGAAGGGAGCGTGATGGAGTGCTCCCCTCCACACTGGCTGCCGGCAGGATCCAGGAAGCGCAATGGCCATGCCTCTTCCTGCCGCAGTGCAGCTGGGTGGTGTCCCAGGCTGGGCTGGGGCAGGAAGCGCAGCCATTGTGCTTCCAGGATCTCCTCAAGCAAGGTAAGTGCAGGTGCACAGTGGGAGGGTGCCACGATTGCTGGTCATTGATGGGGAAAACCCATCAATGATTTGTGGCTCAATCACATCGCCTGGGGACAAGAGAAGGATAGGACCAGGACAGCGTCATGCATAGACATCGTTCTGGCCTCATCTTTCTCCCGTCCCCATGGCAGGTTGCGTGCGTCAGGTAGAAAGGTCCTGAGTGATTTTGAATCCGTAAAGATGCTAATATTCATTTTTTTAAAAAAAAAAAACATTTTCCTGAAAATTTCTAGGAGAAATGCATCACCATCTCTCAAAATGACCCTGTCTGGAAGAGCTCACAAAGAGATATGAGTGAAAAGCTAAGTATTTTGACAAACTTTTTTTTTTAAAAGGTCAAATTACTTCTTTTGACATCAGCTTTTACAATCCTCCAGCCACTATGTGAAGGTCTGCTTGGAAGCATGTTTTGCATCCCTATATTCAGTGGAAATAGTGACAGGGAGGCAAGCAGATCCAAACCTAATCATCCCTAAAGAAGAGTCTGGAAAGGAGTGCATCATATACCTTAAAATCATCAACAATTGTAAGTGCTGGGCTGAACAGCAAGCCCAAGAGGAATGCATAGCAAATCACTTCCACAGCCATATTTGAATCTCTGAAAAAGAGAATGCTTAGATTGTTTGGGGTTATGTGCCTTCAAGACAACTCTGAGTTATGACGACCCTATCATTGGTGTTTCTTTTTCTTTCTCTCTCTTTTTATTCAGTGGAGGTTTGCCATTGCCCAAGGTCACCCAGTTGTTTTCTATGGTTGAGTGAAATACCAGGCACCAGAAGCTGGTGGTTCATGGACCAGCACTTTGAATAACACTGGTTTAGGGCACCCAGGAAGACGGCGGAAGGAAGGTTGATGCCCCCTTCCAGTTCCATAAAAACAGTTCCTACAAGATCCTGGACATTCACTGGCAAAATTTAAAACAAAAATGAACAAACAAAAAACTGTGTTTCCAAATCAGTGGAGAAAATAATCCAAATTTGCAATATGTTATGAATTAAACTTCAAGTTAATTTGGGGTGTTTTCAGAGGGATAACTTTAAGACTCCCCCACTTCAAATTTTGCACAAATCTGTCTTTTTGTCCTAAAAAATGCTTTGGGGAAGAAAAAAAATTGAGGTAGGAAAACATGGAAAGATTATAAGTAGAAAATGTAACATCTGGACACCCCATAAAATGCTGTGAAGAAAGTAAAACAATTGTTAATTGTTAAGGTCAGTATTGTATGCTTTTACCTTAAGTCTCTTTTCAGTTCCTTTCTACAATGATGCAATATGTATTTCCTGCTGATGCACAAACAATGCATTCCAGAGAATGCACTGCTAGAGGAGAAATAATTAATCTGTCATTAGAACACCCACACTCACTCATAGCCCAGAAAAATTTGGTCGAAATCCATAAATATGTCAGAAAATGCTACAGGTGTGTACCATCTAGGAAATGTCAGATCTTTCTTCACACTGCTCCCACACTTGGCAAGCCAACAAGATTGCACATGGGGGAGTGCCTTGGGCTATGCTGTGCCTTTGGGACCAAAATGAGTCCACCCACCTCAGCAGCCCACTGGCTGTTCTCCACCATGCTCCCAAATCTTGATCTTGCTCATGCCTGAGGCAAGCACTCCCAAAATCTGACAATTTGAATTATTCAACATGTCAACTCACATTCTCTTACATAAACATTCTAACTGCTGTATTCCATTTGTGTACTTTTATGTATTTTACTCTCTTGGGTGTTCTGCATGAATTGTGGATTAAGAGGACATCTTTCCAGCCCAAACCACAGGAGTAAAACGAGTGGGACAAATCAAACCTCACTTGTTTCATCTTGCCTACCTGACAAACAGGAGGCCAACAGGCAGAAATCCAGAGCCCTGTAAGAACTGTGCAATGGCTCAGCTTTCTTGTTTCTTTTTTGACTGATTAGTTTCACCAGTGAAGCCACCCAAGTTCTTCTATGTATCAACCTCATTCTTCATCCTTTAGCTTGAAGAGACATTTGAGTTTCAGGTGCAGATTTGGAAGGAGATTGTGGGGTGTAGCTATGGGGAAAGACAAAATGAGGACATTGCTCTTAAAATGAAATTTTTCTTCAGTCCCCAAATGTTGAGCATTGCAATAACTTAAAGCTGCATTTGAGCATTTAAAAGTAGTGTTTAGGCATCCAGAGAAAAGAACAGGCAAGGCTACTGAGGGAACGTGAACACAGCAAATACAAAAGTTCTAGCTATGAATGATTTTCAAGGTCTCATTCTGAAAGGCAAGAAAATTGAGAACTGAAGGAAAAGTCTTCTTTGGAGGGTCAGTGCCCCCACCCAATTACAGTGCTGTCTTGTGATCAATTAGGAAAATAGTGACAGCCATTTGTGCACATGCAAGCTTCATTGAATTATAGTTATGGTCATTAAAGTTTTTGTTTATATAAAAAAACCCTCACACAAAAGTAAAAATCAATTCATCTTAAAGGTGCTGCCATATTCCTTTTCTTCTCCTTCCTCCCTTCCCCACTTTTACGCTGCAAGAGACTGAAATGGCTACTCCTCTGAAAGCTTTTATCAGTTCATCAAGCAGAATGTCAAAGCTTGGGACTTACTTTTTGGGTGGATATAGCTCCTAGTATACCTCAGACAACATGGCCAGGTATAGCCCTGGAAGAATTAAAAACTTTTGTAGTCCAAAAGTTTTTTTTTTTTTTTAGGCTCTGCAGAATGGTACCACTTTCTGTACTCTTTAAACCTGAAGCCAAATGGCCCATATCTTCTGAAATACACAGTCCAAAATTAGGCTCATATTTTTATTCCCTTTTTCCAATTGTATCCCAGCCTGCCTTGGTCCTAGTTTTGAGGGAAAGGCAGAATATAGGCAAAATTATAATCCTTCTGGGCTCTTCCAGATAAAGAGGCTTGAGTTCTTGTGAAACAGCAATTTCCTGATTGTTACTGCCTCAGAAACAGCTTGTTCCTTTCTTTTGGGGGGCTGTCTGTAACATTTTTTGAATCTACACCAGCGGTCTTCAAAACATTTTTAAAATGTTTGCTGAGGTTTTCCTGTGGTTTGAATGGTAAATTGTCTCCTCCATTTTTTTTAATTTATGGAGTTATTGTTTGTTGTTAGCTGCCATCAAATCAATGTAGACTTACAGCAACCCCAAGAATGAGAAAGAAGAGAAGGGAACATATTGTTCCAACATGCTTCAGAAGTTAAAAGAAAACCAACTCTAGGGATGGAATAAAATGTTGCAGCTCATGCTAGGAATTGCCACAAAATAGTTCAAGGCAACAGAAACATTGTTTGGAAATGTCTGAAATTCCCAAGTATCATGGCAGCAAATACCACAATGTCTTCTTTCTTCCTCTTGAAGAGCCCTCAGTTTTTGAGCTGAAAAATTTATTTACACGGAGCTATATATATCGTTGTGTAGACTCTCATCACGTACCTTAAAAAGCTAAGGATACAGATCACATGTTATAAACTATAATTTGTGTGGAGGCTCTTGTGCTAGCTCAATGGGGGAAGTGGGGTGGGTTTGGAGATAGATCCAACTGGCCTAAATCTAATCCTTCCTCCAGGGTTCACATTTCGATACCTTTTGAGCCCATCTGCACACTGTATTAGCTAAAGAAGTACAAAAATCTACTTGTGTGGCGTTTGCATGCATGCTGCATTCCCTTTGAACTCAATTGCCACATCTATTAGCACAGTGCTAAGATAATTACTTTACCATGGTTCATGCACCTCTTCACCAGTAATAGTATAAACAGGCAGATAAGGCTAAGGCCATTTCTGCACAAGGTTGATACATTGTAGCAGCGTCGAATTCTTACCCTCCAATCTGCACGTTGTATCGTTTTAGCATCGTAGTTTTCCTCATGGTTCTGCATGTTTTCGGCTCCTAGGACAGTTCACTGCAATGCAATACCGCTGCATGTGAAAACTGGAAAAACTCTGATGTAAATCTCCCAAACCAGTTCTGCTTCAATTTTCACCTACATACAGAAGCGTAGCATCAATTCACATCACAGAAGTGGCCAGCTGTGGGCGTTCCCAGCCCGTCCCTTCCATCCCTTCCATCCCTATCTCTCTCTGCCCATCAAAGGACAGGCTGCCATCATTATTATCTTCCTGTGTTCAACAGACAGCGGGGAAAAAGTAGATCTGGTAATGAACTGTTAAAACATGTTTTTTCCACGTATCAACGAACATACATTCCTACGCACAAACGTAGCAACACAGAAATGGACAAGTTCCTCTGGAACATGTCCAGAGGAGGGCAACCAAAATGGTGAAGGGTCTGGAAGCCATGCCCTATGAAGAACGGCTTCAGGAGCTGGGTATGTTTAGTCTGCAGAAGAGAAGGTTAAGAGGGGACAGGATAGCCATGTGTAAATATTTGAAGGGATGTCATGTTGAGGAGAGAGCGGGCTTGTTCTCTGCCGCTTCAGAGACTAGGACAAGGAGCAATGGATTCAAGCTGCAGGAAAGGAGATTCTACTTGAACCTCAGGAAGAACTTCCTGACAGTCAGAGCTGTCTGGCAGTGAAATATGCTGCCTCAGAGTGTAGTGGAGTCTCCTTCTTTGGAGGTTTTTAAGGAGAGGCTGGATGGCCATCTGTTGGGAATACTTTGATGGGTGTTCCTGCATGGCAGGGGGTTGGACTCGATGGCCCCTGGGCTCTCTTCCAGCTCTATGATTCCATGATTCTAAAAAAGTGTGTGTGTTTTTTAAAAAACAGACCAATCAGTGATGGAGGGGCAGAGTGAGAGAGGGGAATGGGAGTGGCCAGGGACTTGCTGTTGTGGATGCAGCAACTGCTGTCCTCTGCAGTAGTACAATGTAAATGGGGGGAGGGTGCAGACAGCACAGTTTCTGAATTTCTAAATTTCTGAATTCAGTTTCCGAATCGGAGTATAAGAACATGCAGTGAACCACTCCTCCCCTCTCGTGCAGAAATCTAAGTATGTAGGATGCTGAAACTATGATTTTTTGTGCCTGCCTACAGTCACATTTAAATCAGGCCTATTCTGGGTGCCCATAACCTACTGGCATGTCCCACCAATACATGCAAGTATGGCTAGTTATTTTTATTAGTGAAGAAACAGAAGATCTAATCTAGCTGAAATTGCAGTTTAAGAGCACAATCGTTCCATTGAGTAATTTAATACTGGAATATGATGTAAGAATTCAATGACTCCACCTAGTCGTCCTGAAAGATGTTGAGTGGATCACCATTTTCATTTGAATGCCAGACTTCTGTTACTTCACACATAATTAGTGTTTAATTGGTTTGAGCTGCTCTTTCTCTTTCTTTATGGTGCTTTCACTGTAATGAAATCAGCCATCTTGTTTTTTGATTGATTAGTAAAGTCAACGGGAAAGCACTTGTCCCTATGCCTAGAGATTGCTGTGTGTGTAAAAAAAACTGCTAAAGTTTTGTATTGCAACATATTGTATTAGCAAATATTATTTTAGGTATGTTAGCCACAATTCAGAAGGATGCATTGCACACACAAGACACACACATACTTTTTTTCTAGCATTTGCCACATGTCTTTTTTTCAACATTCTGCTAAAATGTAGGCACTGCTTTGATTTATTTCACCCTTTTAGCCCTTAAAATAGCTAAGATGTGGTAACATTGTTAGTACAGGTAGCATGATCATGATCCAAACAGGACTATCCATGAAAAGCACAGCCACACACTATGTTTAGGTAGCTGAAGCCCATTGTGCCGAATTAATTGTCATTCCAGTGCATTCAAAATGCCATGTTGTGGTAGTACTTTCACTAGGCCATCCAAAAAGCTTTTGAGATCTTCAGAATTTTTCATCAGGGAGTATGTTACAAAAATCAGCTGATGGGGGGGGAGTGAGTGGGAGGAGAGGTGAGACGTGACATTTAAGACATGTTGTCTACATACTGTTGCCTTGTGATATAATGAAGAAGAGAAGCCTGCAGACTCACAATGGTGCTTATCTTAGGGTGAAATGACAGATTAAGTTTTACCTGAGCAGCCCTTGCCCTAGAGCAGGAAAAGCAATAAAATTTTACTCTCTGTTTTAAAAATGCAACAGTTTCTCCTCCCCATAAACTCGGAACTGTCTTCATCCTGCTGAAGCTTACAAACATGTTTGTGCTTTTTTGACTGGCCTAATAAACATATTATCACAGTACAGATCTTAGAATTTTCTTATGGTGAATATGGTTACCTCTGCTTCCTACAAAACAGAGCTTCTTAAGCTGTGGCCCCTGGACTCCTAGGAGACCCGTACATGGGCATCAGGGGTCTGTGAACAGGTCACAATTTTTAACAAAATGATCTTCACTTTCATTCCTGTAATTTTGAAAATTGCGTTAAAGTGCATTTTTCTAGGGAGAGGAAGAACATAGCGTTCAAATTCTCAAAGAGCCCAAGAGGTAAAGAGTAATCCCTGTCTTTCAATTTCAGGAAATATGGGACTATCAAATAGAACGTGTTGGGGACTGGATGTGTGTGCCATGCCTGTAGAATAGGAGTGACCAACTGAGGAGATGGGGAGAAATCTGCTCCCCCGGGGGGGGAAAACACAACTAGAAGTATCTTTTGTTACTTCTAGTTCTGGGATTTGCCCAAAATACAGCCAATATTCATGCTGGTGGAAGGATCCGATGGGTTGGAAGGTAGTGGGGAGCAACATGATCCACACCACTATGTTTTTGTGGTAGTTCAGATGTTTACTTTTTTTTTTTTCATTTATGCTGTTTTTTTAGCCATTTTTAAAATTTAGGGCCACTGGAGGCTTCAGAGGTCTCTAGAAGGACTTTGGGGGGCACCAAATGATTCTTCAGGTGTTGCTTACAGCCTATGGGCTGCACTTTACTCATCCTTGCTGTAGTTCTTTGGATTCAGGACCATATATATATTTCCACCTATTGACTGGGATTGTTTAAGAGCCTGGGATCCTTGTGTATCTCCCAGGCTTTGACCATTCTATCAAGATTATACCAACATACAAATCTCCAAGGCCATTTCCACACTAGACTGTTATAGTGCTATTATGTCACTTTCAACATCCTATGGAATCCTGGGGATTGCAGTTTAGGGAGGGGCCACTCAAATGGAACCCCAAGATTCCATAGGATGTTGCACTATAACAGTCTAGTGTGGAAATGGCCCAAGACTTTTTTTTTACTTTAAAAAAGGTCAGAGGGATTCCACCTTTTTTAAAAGCATAAATAGCACTTGTTACCCTGATCCCTGGGGGTCCTGGGAGGGACACCTAAATGCTCTCTCAATTATATAAGTTGGGGAAATTAGCCAAGAGCACAGCCTAGCAATACGAGAGGCAGGGTAATATAGCGAGATCTTGAACCCTATGTTTACGGGGTCAGGCCGAGTCGAGCACACAGAAGTTGAAACAATAAATGATGTTTTATTAAAACACAATCAAACAGTGTATGCAGCACACTCACACAGATAACTAAGGAAATAAAGGTTGGAGTGGGATAGAGGGATTTTTAGAGGAGTTGTTGGTTTGGGTGATACTTCACCTGTCCTTAAGCCCGGTTAGAAGTGGAGAAGCTGGGGAGCGTGGATCTCAGCTCATGGAGCTGAGGGGAAGGCTCGCTGGACAAAGCGACAGCAAGGCGGGATGGAAGCCAAGAGTGATCCAAGGAAGCGCTCAAAGTCAGGGGCTTTTATAAGGAGAATTGTGACCGCAGGCTAGTTCGGACTTGGGGAAAACAATGAGTTTGGGGCTGGAGACAAAGCCTCCAAAAGGTCAAAATTTGGATGATTGAGTTATAGCCAAATTGTCAATAGGATAGCCAGTATGCAAATGCGGAGTGCTTGAGCGTTGTATAGCTCGATCGTCAAGCTGCCAGCGCAGGGCAGAGTATCTTTTGAAAGTTACGTGCATACCTAATGGAGGTACTTGCCTTGAGGTCTCCTAAAGCTGCGAGTCGGCTGTTTCTGGCCTGCCTGTATTGTGTTGGAATATTACGGCGATTATCGGCCGAGCCTGTATGCGTGCTTGTCCAGGGGCCTCGCAAGCACGTGGAGGGGATTGGGTATGTGATGCTGAATTATTGATATCAAGAGATATCTTTATATCCCACAAGCTCGGCTAGCCAGGGCAGTAACACACTCCTTTAAACAGTGGCATTTCACCTTTTATTGACTTTAAAAAAAAAAAAGAAGGGGCTTCAGGAATAGCTCAGAGCCCACCAAAAAAAGACTCAGGACACTTGATTCTCACATTTAGGGCTTTATCACACCAACCTGTTATCTTGCAGCAATCACATTGTTTGAGCAAATAGAAAAATACCAATATGAAAACAGTCGCTTTTGCACCTTCTCTGCAATAACAATATGGTGTCGCTTTGGTGATGCACATTCCTTCAGTCAGTCCTCCATACTGCCTTACTGACTCTGCCTTCCTACCTTTGTCTAAACAACATAGCTGATGCACACTGTTTTAATTAATTAATGCTGCAGTTGCACAGCTTCAGTTCCCCAACATGCAACAGCATAAGTGTAGCATGCTGGAAACCACCATGGGAGCACAATTGCACAATTATGGCAAAACAACAGCAAAAAAAGAAATACATACTGGAGAATGGAGTAAAAGCAATGTTGTTTTTTTGTACAGCGATGTCCTCTTTGTCCAAACACTGAAAGAGGAGTGACTTCACTCTTAGGGATAGGGAGGGGAAGAAGAGGAGGAGCATGCCCACTCACACCGCATGGCTGCCAGAATATTGGATATTCGGTGGAATTAAACAATTGCACCAAGAAGCAATAGTGTAACATCAGTGATACTGGAACCACTAATGGGGTTTTCCTGTCAATGAAAAGATGTGATCCAATAACAGTGGAAATACAGTGCAACAACAGAAGAGTCACAATGTGATGTGATAAGGAAAGATCAAACACGGAATGAAGCCAGTGTAATTGTGCAACCAACCTATTGTGTGATAAAGTCTTCAATGTAAGGGCACTGAAGCAGTGACCACAAATCATTGAAGATCTTACTCAGGCACCATGGAATTTTTCAACATTTTAGAAGGCATTGTATGTGCATTTTCAAGCATACTCTCACAAAGATGCATACCAGAAATATGTTCCTTTTTCAGATTGCATCTAAGATTCCCAGAAGCTGCAACTTCTGCCATATTTTGCACTTTCTCCATATTCTTATGAAGTCATAGGAAACTGGCAGCTCTGGCTTCTCTTCTCGCAGGTGCAGATCTAGCCACCCATTGATCTAAGGGGAACCTGGAGCAAGAACTAGAGTGCAGCAAAACCCTAAAGGCACCAGATCCTGTCTGATCTTGGAAGCTAAGCAGGGTCAGCCCTGGTTAGTACCTGTATGGGAGACAGCCAATGGATACAAGATGCTGTAGGCTATAGTTCAGAGGAAGGAACTGACAAAATCATCTCTTGAGTATTCCTTACCAAAGAAAACGCTATGAAATTCATGGGTTGCTATAAGTTGACAGGTGACTTGAAGGCACGTAACATAGTGCCTTTAGGCTCTGTGGCAGAGGTGAGAATCATGTGGAATCAATATGTTGGACCCAGCAGCCCTAACCAGTGTTGCCAGTGGGAGGAAAAGCTGAGAGTTGCAAATGCACATAGGTTTTAAGTAAGTAGGCACACTAGTTTTTTACTACCAAGAAATCTGGGTTAATATCCAATTTAGGTCACCAGCAGGAATGCTGAAGTTACTCCCAGCTTCACTCCATAGAAGACATTTGTCCTTCTAGCCATATAACAAATCCTTGTTAGAATCTGATCCAAATTAAGCATGATTGACTCTCTTTGAGAGAAGGATGGAAACTAGTGTTGCAGGCATATTAGAAGTAGTGAGTGAGAGAAGTGCTTGCGGTACCAGGGTTTGAATGGAAATTAAACTTTCCTGTGTTGGCTTCACTGGGGCTTCTGACAAATAAATGGGATTTTTCAAAGACACATCTAAATAATGCAACAGGAAAGCCAAGCTTATAACTATAATGAAAGAATGGATCTTGTTAAAAGCAAGAGATGGATTCAATAGGTAAAAGACCTTGGAAATGACACTGGACTATTAATCAGAGTATTATACCTGTTTTTGAGGGCTAGGGAGCTCTATAACCATGGAAGTTGCTTAAATGAATCCGTTTCAAAATTAAAATGGTCTTATTCTTATGACATAGAGTACATTATTCTGTGGTTTTTGTTTCAGAAACAAAGAATCACAGCAACATTCAATTTGGACATTCCCGCGTCTTCATTTCACTCTTTTGCTTTCCATTTAATACCGGTATTTCTAATCCTTGAAAATAGTTGAATATCATGGGTGCAAATGGAACTGTGTTATCATTTGAACATGTAGAATAATCTTTTATGTAAGACATCTAGGCACAAATTATCCAACCCATTTCTCATTGACAGCTTTAAAGCTCAGAAAGAATGGGCTCACTTGTTAGCTCCTTACCCCATTACTCCATCTGCCCATTTATAATCCCACCCTTTTATTCTGAACACAGAAGCTTTAGAATAGCCATTCTCAAACAGTTTTTTGCCACAGCCCCCTTATGAGCTCTTCTCAGGTTCCAGGGCCCTCATCAAACAGAGATATATCACAAACAGATGGAAAATCATAACGGCTCCAAGAACACTTGATTGAATATGTTGACCTGGTGCAGTCTGATTTATGATGACTCCAAAGTGGGTCTGTGCAAGAAACTACTATGGCTGCTATGGTATATGAAATATACCACAAAAGCCTCAACTTTTATGGATTTTAGATCTTAAATCAAGATGTTGAAGGAGCTTAAGCAATGAGTTTACAGCGTTTTGGAAAGATGTTATAAATAGGAGGGAAACTATTGACTCCAGTTAAGGTTGCTGCTTGGGTATTTCTTTGGTTCAGGGCCCCCATAAACCTTTGGGGCACCCCTTCTTACACTATTCAGTCTATGATCCCCTTCAAATGTGCTGGGGCCCACTGTGAATGTCTGCTTTAGAGAACCAAGTTTGGATAGATAAATGCAGTTTGACAAATTAGAAACTTCTATGTGAGAGGGGTGCCATTTGCCACAGAAGTTTGAGATCACAAGCTTCCAGTTGAAGATTTTTCATGGTTCTTCCTCTTCCCAGAAATTTTAAAAAAGGCCAACCAGATCTGAACCCAGACATGAGCCTGAAAGAGAAGTCAGGAAGAGAAAATAGATGAGGAAGAGAGTAATTACAGAAGAGAATTAGCAGGCACAAACATGGTTAAGACCAACACCAAGGCCATTTCTGCACAACACTGTTATAGTGCTATTATTCCACTTTCGACATCCTGTGGAATTCTGAGGTTGTAGTTTACTGAGGCCAAAGATCTCTCTGGCTGATAATTCTAAACATCCCTTCCTAAACTGCAAACCCCAGGATTCCACAGGCTGTTGAAAGTGGAAAAATAGCACTATAACAGCGTAGTGCAGAAATGGCCTAACATCACAGTACGCTTTTGCTGTTGGCCTTCTCTCCAATCTGGGGTTGAGCTGTTACACCTGCTGATATGAAATCCAGTTCCCTTCTAAAGTACAAACAAAGAAATGGGCAGAAGATCATTTTGAGAAGGATGCCACATTTTTAAAAAAAGCATTTCAGTACAACGAGGCCCAGGCTCCTCTTTTCTTTTTGCTTATATTCTTGCCAGGAAAAAGAGAGCATAATTTTCCGGCAACCAACCAACCAACCAGCTAGCCAACCTTCAATCCTTCCTTGTCCTTCCATTATCATCATATCTTAGGGTGGCACACAACAAAACCAATATAAACACCACAATTCCAGATTTAAAATGATAAAATAATTTAAACAGGATAAAAACATATTAAACAAGTTAGGAAGTTAAGACGACTTAAAAACATGTACATTTGACAAGCAAATTAGGCCCCAAAGACTTTAATAAAAAGTCATGTTGAAAGAAAAGAAAGAAAGGAAGAAGAAAGAAAGAAAGAAAGAGAGAGAGAGAGAGAGAGAGAGAGACAGATCTCCAATGATCTCCTCTCCAATAGAAGGGCATTCCACACTGGGACACCAGAGTAGAGAAGGCCCTCTCCCATGTCCCCCTACAATGTATTGTTCCCACAGTGGCAGGCCACTCCAGCAGACTTCAGTCTGCAGGCAAGCTTATATAGCGAGAGGACCTTCTTCAGGTATCAAGGTGCCAAGCTGTGTAGGGTTCTCAGTGTCATCGTCAGCACCTTAATTTCAGACCAGGAGTGAATTGGTAGCCAGCGCAGCTTCTTTAAGACTGGTATTAGTAATTGTCTATACAGTACTCAGCAGTGTTGTAGACTCAAATCAAAAGTTGTACTTAAGTCACTTCAGTGACTCGACTAGGACTCGACTCAGCAGTAAATGATGCGCTGACTCTACTCAACTTGTGACTCGCGTATTTTTAGCGACTGACTTGCTGCCCTTGGTTCAGTAACATAACACATTCATCTAGAAACCTTATGACTTTGAACAATGTTTCCATCCCTTTTTGCTCACTGGTCACATGGTGATCTGTCTCATGCCCAAAGTGCGGGCGTATTTCTCAAAGGGCAACAGCAAACGGGTTAGGTAACGGGCTTGAGGCAGGGTTGAGGTCTGCTCAGCAGCCTGTCCCTGCTGCATATCAGAGGAGCCGTCTAAAACTTTTTCTCAGAGCAGAAGGCAAGACTTGCCCCCAGAGCACAGGGCATGTATCTTAGAAGGGAACAGTAAATGTGTTAGGCGATGGACTTGAGGAGAAAAGATCCTTTCTTACAAAACCTTTGAGGTTTCAGTAATGGGGAGTAAGAAGGATCCTATTTCTCACTTTTGAAAAGCCTCCAAGTTCACAAATGGGAAGTAAGAAAGATCCTGTTCCCCACTTCAGAAGCTTTAGACTCTTTTATGCCCATTGACACAAAGACCTCCAGCTTGAGGAAGGGAGAGTAAGAAGGATCTTATTCCTCACTTCTGAAGCTGGAGATGGCAAAATTGTAGATGTGGAGGGCCATCTGTACCTAAATTGTTAAAACTGACTTTATTTAATTCCATCCAGAAATTCTAGAATATAGGTTGGGGTATAAAGTTAGCTCTCAGATTTGAGACTTGATTTGAGACTTGGCTTGAAAGTATCTTACAAGGACTTGAAACTCAACTTGAGACGTGGAGTGAGAGGCTTAAATACATCACTGGTAATCTGGCCAGCTAGCTTGCTGCTGCATTTTGTACTAGTTGTAACTTCTGAGGAATCTTCAAAGGCAGTCACATGTAGAACTTATTACAGTAGTCTAATTGGAAAATTACCAGTGTGTGGACTACAGTGGCCAAATTATTTCTGTCTAGGCAAAGCCATATCTGACAGATCAGTTGAAACTGGTTGTAAAGTACCCAAAACACAGAGTACACTTTAGCCAAATTGTCCATGCATTCAAATCTGTAGTTATTCCAAAGCTGACCTTCTTGAACTAACACAACCCATTTCCTATGGGATTATTGTTGCCTATAGTAACAAACTCAGATGGTTACGCCCCAATCAGTTTGGAGGTAAAGCAAAGTAATCCAGAAATAAGGACATTGCTTCCACATGGTAGAGGTGGTGGTGAAAGCCCTATCTGCACAGAACTATGTACATTTGAGAACACAAATAAAATAATATTTTTAAAAATAAACCTGAACAATTTTTCCACTAGAACCTGTGAAGTTGCAAAAATGTTGATGGAAATTGAAGCAACAGAAGAATGGAGAGAGAAAAGAACAGGGAAATAGTTCCTTTAATAACCTGTCAAGTTGCAAACAAGTCAAATCAAAAAGAAATTCTCTATCCTCGCTTTTTAGCTTGTATCAGTTGTCTCCAGGTGAATCTCATGAGTCTGCTTTATATGCACCCCAGGACACATTTAAAAAATTTTAAATATATGAAAGAGGACTCAGAGCAGCCCTGTGGAAGTCCTATCTGCATAGAGATCAGATCTCAGTAATGCAACATTTTTACACTACAACTCCCAGAAACCTCAATCAGCATAGTCAGAAACACCTAGGCTTATAATCATTCTCTCCTTTCTCTCCATCCAAAAGGTGGTGTTGGCTGGCATCCTGTTAGGAACATCCACACTCAGGGGCTGATATTCCCTTCCTTCCTTTGCAGTGCCCCAAACCCTACTTCCACTTATTGTGCAGCCTCTGAGCCCCCCTGCACAACCATTTTCTCTGCCAAGTTGTGAGCAGACAGAATGGCAGAAACATCAGACTATGTCCCCCTAGCCAGACACAAGATGATGACATTAGTGCTGGGATCCACTGGGATTCTCCAGGGGTCTCAGTGTAGTTGTACTTACTACACATCTGGCTAAAGGGACGTAGCCAGACATTCTGCAATTCTGCCTGCTTGCTGCAAAGCATGGAATGATCATGTGAGAAGCTTCAGAGCTTGTTCAATATGCTGGAGATGTGATTATGAAGATGCGGCAGATCCTGTACCTGTTCTCACTATTCTTTTGTCCACTAAGGATAAAATGGCTTGCACAGAGGCCCTTTCCGCACCACCCTCTCAACCCACCATAGGGACAGGAGAAGGACAGGATCATGATGATGGTTCTGCATGACGTTGTCATGGTCCTGTCCTTCTTCCATCCCCAGGAGGCACAATTATGGAGTATATCATTGATGGGTTTTCCCTGTCAATGACCCATGATTGCGCCACCATTGCCAATTTATGTGGTCTATGGAGGGTCCAGAAGCATAATGGCTGCACTTCTTGCCCAGTGCAACCTGAGGAAGGAAGAGGCGGGGCCATCATGCTTCCTTCATTGTGGAGGCAGCTGGTGCGGAGGGCAGCACTCCCATTACACTCTCCTCCCGACAGAGTCACTGCTGGGATCCCCGCCGGACACTAATGGGAAAAGGTAAGGTGTGAAAAGGGCCAGGAAAAGAAAGATAAGAGACTTGGCCTTTCTTTTATTGCCTGCTTGCTTCCTGTGTCTGCCACCTATCTCAAAGCATTATGGGAAGATTACATCATCTGGTGCAGCCTGAATTACTTAAATCATGGCCATTTGTTGCACTGAAAAAACAAAGAAAGAAAAGAAAGAAGAAAGAAGGAAAGAAAGAAAGAAAAAGAAAGAAAGACAGACAGACAGACAGACAGACCTGGGGCAGACCACTCCCCTTTTTTCTTGGCCTCTGCTGTGTGTTCTCACTTTCCATGTAGGAGGACATGCTGGAGCATGCCTGTATACTGTCTTTACTCTTTTAGAATAGTTCAGCAAGAGTCAGGCTGTCTTGTCTAAAGAATAGATTCCTTTAGTAAATATTCCTCCTTTTGAGGATCCTAAAACCTATTTTCTGCCTCTACTTGTTTCTTGCAAACTCAGCCTTCTTTCATTGTTGCTGGAGAAAAGGCTCCAACAGACCTTTATTTCCAATAAAAATCTCCCTGCATTAAACCCATCAAACAATATAGGGCTCAGCAATTTAAGCATTGGACTATGGCCATTTCCGCACGAGGCTGTTGTAACGCTATGGTTTCACTTTCAACATCCTACGGAATCCTGGGGTTTGCAGTTTCGGGAGGGGCCAGCTGGCCCCTCCCAAAACTGCAAACCCCAGGATTCCGTAGGATGTTGAAAGTGGAATCATAGCGCTACAACAGCCTCGTGCGGAAATCCGATATGACCCTGGAGACCAGGATTCGATTCCCTGCTTGGCTATAGAAGCCCACTGGGTGACCTTGGACACATCATGCACTCTCAGCCCCATGATCAGTTCACTTTTAGAGTCGCCATAAGTTGGAAATGATTTGAAGGCACACAACAACAATAAAGCATTGCCAGCATGAGGACCTACTACACTATGCTGAGCTATACAGGACGGTAGCCATTTTGTAAAACTCACATCCTCAGAATTTTTAAATATATGAACCAGAACTCAGTCATAAATTGGTCAAATGCTCTGTCTGAAGGGAATCCCAATGCTATATATCAGAGATGCTCAAACTTTGGCCCACCAGATGTTTGGGGCTTCGAATTCCAGGATTCCTGAATTTGGCTATGCTCTCTGAGGCTAATGAGAGTTGGCAGTCAAAACATCTGGAGGAACAAAGTCTGAAAACTTCCATACAGTACTTTCCAAAGATCTTATTCAATATCTGAGCCCTTTCTATGTATGCTAATATTAATTCATTCTTTCACAGGGCAATACCAAATTGCTATACCCAACTAAAGTAAATTTACTGAACTCCCTGACATAATTTTTGGCTTACTGTTCAGCAATTGTGTCAGTGATTCTTCCTTTAGTTAGGGCTAGCAATTAGACTGAGGCTATGGAATGTTGCATATTCATGATAGTCTTAATAAAACTCTCCCCAAAGTGCTATTTTTACCCCATAAAGCAGCAGGCTTTCCTTGTATGTTGCGGAAACCCAAAGCAATTGCATTAGCTGCCTGTGCCTACAAGGCTGACTCTGCCTGAAGGGAGGTGACAACATCTTCTACAGAAGTGACCATTCATCGTTTCCCCATAATGGCAGTTCCTTGAAATGAAATTATGCCTGGGTTGGGCATTGTCACTGGTTGGTGTGTTGTCATGGAGCTTTTTCCCAGGATCACAGACATCCACCTGGCAGTATGCAGCTTTCAAGCATGACCTAAGTCTGGATCCTCCATTCCACAGGAGCTGAGACCTGGTGACGTTAATGACTAAATCAACCTTTCATTCCTTTCAATTGAGTTGGACTAGATTCAGGATGGAGGTGGCTGAATGGATACAAATACATTTGGACAAGCTGACCTGCTGCAACAAAAGTTTACATTGTGGAATGCATTGTGGAACACATATGACATTGAAGCTGAATCAAACAGATATGTATGCATATCCACTATTCTAATATGGGTTATAAAGGTCAACTTCAGGATGCTCGCTTCCATTCCTGCACTTGCAACAGTCAGCATTATTTTGTTACAAAGCATTCATTGGCCTGTTCAGAGGTCTCCAGCACATTAGGTTATAACTTTATTTTTACTTCTTCGGGGGGGGGGGGTCTGAACTTGCTATCATTTCCCTCTTACATCCTAACATGCTTATGGCTACATGAATAGCAGGATCCACACCTGAACAGCAGAAAAAAGGGGAATAACTTAATGCTTTAGGCTGAAGGGGAGGGGGACCAAGTGGCCCTCCAGATGTTGCTGGAGCCTTAGCCAGTAAAGCCAGCAGTGAACAATGACAGGGGCTGCAGGTCAGCATCTGGAGGGCCACTCATTCCTCATACCTGATCAAGGCCCAACTCTCTTTTTGTCTTTGCTGTTTATTAGATTCATTTACTTCCCTAATGATGTCCAACAGCATGGCTGACTATATTAGTAAGACAAGGACTTAAATATGTTTTTTCAATTTTTAGTTAAGAAGTTTTGTTGCTGCTGCTGTTGTGTGCCCTCAAGTCATTCCTGGCCCTAAGGCTAACCTATCATGGGGTTTTCTGGGCTGAAAATGCATACTTGCCCACTAAGATTTCGGAGGAGAACTTAGCAATTAAAAAGGCAAAGATTGCCACCTGCTGGATTTTCCTGTGTTCGATTTTTTTCTCGATAGGTCCGTTCCCTTTTCTGTACCAAGTGCAAAGTCAAATTCCTGAGGCATAGCTATCTTGCTGCAGAAACAGAAAGATGTCTTGCCGTGGCTTAGAAACAGAGGATTGGTTGTGGCATGAACTTCCATTTTTGCAGCATTCATGTCAGTGATTTCTATGCCAGTGCTGTGGTGAATCCTAACTGGGTTTTATTCCAGGCTTTGAAGCCCCTATCCAAGGTGCTGAAGCTGGCCATGGCAACATCCTAAGGAACTGTGGGATTGGCAATTTAGGGAGGATGCTCAGCTAGACAGCTCCAGTGCCTCAACAAACTACAAGTCCTAGGATTACGCAGGAGATTACCTTGGCAGCTAAAGTGAAATGTAGCCCTGTATTTGCATAATGGGAATGGGCCCTTTGACTCTGATGGAAGTTCCATCAAGTTTAGTTGGTATTACAGCCCGGTAAGCACATATGACACTGAAGCTGAATCAAACAGATATGTATGCATATCCACTATTCTAATATGGGTTATAAAGGTCAACTTCATTCAACTTCAGCATGGATTGTAGACCAGCTATTACCTTGTAACAGGTTGGTGAGCGAAATAGAAGCATATTGATGTTCCAATATCCATTTCAGTTTGTTCTGCAGTTTTTCCCTTTGCCTATATAATGGAAGGGAGGAGGGAAAGGGCATATCATATTAGAGCTTGGTAAAGTTTCTCTTTAGGAAAAGGTGGCTGGGCAATTCTGGGGCTTGTAGTCCAAAACAGTAACTTCTCCAAGTCCATTGTTAACAATCAACCCATCAAAAAGCTTTGCATCACAAAGCTTTGAGTCAGATGGAACAGGGTGGCTTTCATGAATTTCGTCATGAGGTGGAGGAGAATCCTGGAAGGGATGGCTGGACTGGAGTTCATTGTAGAAGAATAAATAACTAAGGCGAAAGCACTTCTCCGCTGGGTGGCAGATGTGTTTGAGCACACAGCAAGATGGGTCTGAGCACATGGAGTCATTATCCAGAGAGCTGTTAGCATCCAGCCAGGAAATGATACAAGGCCCTGTCAGAATGGTAGGCTAGGAAGAATGTGAGGTTCTTCATTGGAATTTTGTGCAGGCCTGAACAGGATGACCTGTTTCTGACCTTTGCAAAGCATTTCTCCTTTAACAGCTCCAGGGTAAGGAAATATTATGTAGAAATTAATTGTGATTTCAGCCCATGGACTTCAGCAGCTCACACTTCCAGCCAATGCACTTGTATTAAGCTTACCACTTACAGCTCATTCCTTTTCAGTGACAGCTTGTTTTCCACCTACATACTAATGTTCCACCAATAGGGGAATGTTAACTGCCCCTCCATATGGAACTTTTTTTTCCTGGACACTTAAAAAAACCTGATGACAAATATATCTAATGAGAATCTGATAAGATCTGACAAAAATAAAATAGCATAAGAAGTGCCTGTAGATGACAAAATGTCACTATTACTATCACCATCACCACCACTGCCTCCAGAGCAGGAATGTACACAACCACTCTCCGTGATTTCTGTCAATTTGCTGAGAGGTAGAGATGGCCCAAGGCCACATGATAAATTCTATAACAAAGCAGAGATATAAACCTGGGTTTCCCTGTCCCAAACCCAGCACTTTAAACATTATTCTACATTAGTTCTATCAGAACAGTATTTACTACTTAAAAAGTTACCAAGACTGAAACATACTGGTAGAAAAAAAATGCAGCTATTAAAATGTTGAAATGACATAATTAGGATGAAAATAGAATTTGATATCTGGATTTTGGGGACTGGAATATCACAATCCTAAATATCTCTAGACTAATGCAGGCATGTGCGCATGCATGTGTCCACAGTCCCATTGTTGTGATATTTAGATATTGAAATTGGCATGGACAGTAAGAGGATCCTAGTAGTGAGCACCTCAGGGTTTGTTTTTTTTTTAATGGATTACTTTTAGTTGATTTTAATCTGTTTGTAGGACATGACACCAACTTCTGTCACTAAGTGGCAGGCTTTCCTAACAAAAAGAAAACAAGCTGCAGCCAGAGCTGACGCATTCATATGGGTCAAAGGCACAATAGGGAAAATAGGTTGCTGGGCACAACTGCTTCTTCCCTCTGCAGGGCCTTCAAACCCTCAAATTCATCATCATCATCATCATCATCATCATCATCATCATCTTGTCCTTCTCAGTAGGCACAGGTGAAAGCAAACTGCTGCATCTTTGCCTAGCTTGTCTGTTCTTCCTCATTAATAACTTTTCCATCTTTGCTGCACTTTGATATAGTTTGATCACATATGTCCCAGTTTTTATCTGTAAAATGTTAGAGGTTCGCTGTTGAATCACTGTAGTTTAAAAACTATGTTTTGTCTGAATCACTGTTCTTATTATCTGCGTTTTTAGGACCTAAATGTCATCCATTGTGGACTCTTTCATCTGGTGTATGTACGTCTGTGTTCTGTTGGTTTGTTTGTCAAAATATTTATATCGACCATATTATTACTAGAGAGGAGAATACAGGGAACAAAACAATATTAAATGGTTAGCAAATAATGTTAAACAATTCAGCAAGATAAGATGCAACAGACTACAACTGAATACATCAGTCAGGCCATGACCACTGGGTCTCAAAAGCTTTTTATTTGGGGAAAAAGGGTGTGCTCCAGGTTGGAGAGCATGAAATGAAGCTGGGAGCCAGACACCTTTCCCCATGACTTTTCTAGAAGAAAGAGGAGCATGTTTTACTTAAATGTATCTTTCTAAAGAAATGATTAAATAAATTAGACTGAGTCCAGGTGAAAGGAGAGCCTGTGGTCGGCCTGCTTCGTAGTCTTTCCACGTGAACTACTCTTTTTCCTGCCAGTAGGTTTAGGCTGTAGTGGTGGACTTTGTCTTTTTGGCACAGAGACTTATGTTGACCTGATAAGATCATTATTTCACTGCGTGACACAAACGTTGTTGGATCTGAACAGAGAGAAAAATCTAAAAGCCACAATAGGGGAACACTCTGTTATAGGGGTGGGAATCCATATCCTCCAACTGTCCAAATTTGGCAAGGACAGTTCCAATTAATCCTCTATCATTCTCCCTTTCCAGCTTTGTTTAAATGTCTCACTTTCTCTCTCCTTCTCCCACTTCCTCTGTTGCACTTAGCTTGTTTCAGTTGCTGCCAACTGAGTTCAAAAAGGAAAAGTAGTTGGCAATCAGTTAACTAAAAGTGGATGGAAGCTTCTTAGAACATAAATCAGAAACGATTTGAAGGTACACAACAAAAACAAATCTGCACAGAATCAGGGCTGACTTTACTGTAGAAAATATTCTAGGAAAGGAATGCCTTCAGTAACTGTTACCTCTACCTCCCTCAACCTGTAACTTTCTTTTTAAAACATACAGATAAAAGTTGATAAATATTACTCAAAATGAAGCCACAGACTACTGGGTTGAGTCTAGACTGAGATAAAAATGGGAAACAGGAAAAAACAACAGTGCCTGGAAAAGTTTATTTTCAGATTACAGCTGACAGAATCTTCCAGCTCCAAGGACCCAGGCAGCTACAGTCCTAAAAGTAACAATTGCAAACTCTGCTTTCCACTAATCTTGCATAGGACTGGGTGGTTACTTAGATTAGATTTTTGCTAGATACAAAGGGATTGTAGATTTTTCCATGGGCAACTGGGACAAAGAAGGAACAATTGCTCCCTGTATTTGCAAACATAAAATCAAGCAGCTTCAGTACAGAATGGAACAAAGAAGTGTCTTGTGAGCATAAGAGCAGAGCCTACATATATTGTTACTGCTTCATTGCTTTATTAGAGTGACCAGAGTCACTCCACAAGAGACCAACAATTAAGGTTTTTTTTAGAGCCCCTCCCCTTGCTAATACTGCCTATTGAATCCTATTCAGGATTCTTTTGGAACACAACAGTTTTCTGTCTTTTTTCACATTCCTGACCTGTTATAAACTTTGAATTTCTCATTCTCTGAGTACTTAATTACACTCAGCAGTCTCTTCCTCCTTAAACCAACATATATTGGTATTCTGTTCTACACCTACGGGTCTGAGGGTGAGTTTAGAAATCCTGGCCCTTCCCTGCCTTGGAAAAATGCCAGTAGTTTTACTTTAGGTCAGGTCAATCCTCTAATCTGATTTTATTGCTCCACCCAGTTTCTCAAATCCTGCACTGTAGTCACTCTCGTGAAAGCCCTTGAGAGAAATCCCTTGGGCTCAATGAGGGCTGAAGGGAATTCCAGGACTTCTACTTAAGTACTTATAAAGTAGTAATAGCCTGTTCACAAGGAACTGACACCAGTACATTTCGCCATGGTAGTAATTAGATCTAGGGTAAAACACTTATCAGAAGCCCAGCCTTGTTGATTATACAGAAGTTCAGGAACTAGTAAAGTCCTTTCTAGACAACAGAAAGGGAAAACAATGACCACTTGCACTAAAAGTAATACCATCTGTATCAGTGCTGCAGTATAATAGCTTCTCCTGCACATTCTTCCTTTTTGTTATGTACTATGTAGGACTGGTGCCTGGGTGCACTGATTAAATTAAAAGGAGAGGGAAGAATATGACCTGGGGGCAGTACTATACTGGAAGAAATTCATCAGATTCCCCCCATCCCTTTTGAAGCTACGTCTTTACCAGATTGATGGGTTCCTGGTGTTATGGACCACAACTCCATCATCTGGGGGCAGTATGCCTTAGTTTGTATGAAGTGATTCACACAGGTCTGTTCAGCCTTTGTTGACTATAGTGTAAACCAGCTATTGCTGATCAATCACTACCACCAGGCAGAATTCCCTAATGTCCCCACAGACTGACACCTTTCAACTGAGACAAGTAACAAGACCTACTGGGAATCATAAAGCAATGAAAATCACAAAGTAGTACACAGACACAGGGAAGAATATTAAGAAATTATACATGCAGTTTGGGAGAACAAAGGCCACACCTTTGTTTAAAACTGTGGCCATTTCCGCACTACACAGTTATAGTGCTATCATTCCACTTTCCAACATCCTGTATTCTGGGTTTGTAGTTTTGGGAGGGGCATTTAGAATTTTCAGCCAGAGAGCTCTTTGGCCCCAGTAAACTACAAACCTCAGAATTCCACGGGATGTTGAAAATGGAATAATAGCACTGTAATTGTGTAGTGTGGAAATGGCCTGTGTTACCAGGCCATATGCTCCCACTCTGTGTTATAGTTTAATTGGCAAATATCATTTAATTGGCATGAGATACAAATTATACACTGCTATAACTGCAATGTTATGCTGGCAAAAGAGGACTGGCTGAGCACACGCAATGCAAAAGTAGGTCCGATGAGATCTCAGGGCATGGACAGGTCCCTCAATGATTCACACTTTAGAAATAATAGCACCCTAAACTGCCTCCACTGAGCAACTGATTGTGTCCGACCCTCTTCGTCTGCCCGCTGAAACTCCCTTTTTGTCTCCTCATCTGTCCCACTATTAATGAGATATCGCAATTCCCACCAGTCTTTTGTCACCCAATTCAAAAACCATTAGCTTATTCTAGGCCCTATTGTTTACTCTGCCTTCCCTCTCAGGGTAGAAATAGGATATTTAAGCCCTGGCTTTGAGCCAAATAGCTCATAGTACTCTGGACTCAGGCTGTCACTCTGTTGCTCTGATTCCCATTCTTGTACTACCCTCTGACCCTAGCCAGAGCCACATTGCTTCGTCTAGTCTCTCCGGATAGGAAAATATCACCCACTTCACCCTAACTTCTCACTATCCAACTTTTCCTCCTTTCTCTTTCAGTTAGACTTCTGTGATTGCGACACCACTTGGATGTGATTGTTAATTTCCCCAATAAAACAAATATTCTTTGAATCTCCAGCTGGTGTTCCTGCATTAGTACCATTATACGCAGGTGTAAAAGATCCTGCTGGGTTACCCTCCTCTTGCAGGCCTCCCTTTTGACCAAATATTCCCACTTTTTTATGAAGGCACTTATATCATGAGTGCACCTCTGAGTCACCATGTTTTGGGCTAACAACTCAATAGGCAACAGGGACAATAATTCTACTGGCTCTAAGCTACCAGCCACCTATGGTCCAAGCAAAAATAGATGCCTCATCATTTTACCTTTATGGGATAATGTACTGTCCCTTGCTTGGGCAATAGGCTGCTGTGCAAGTACTTCTTTATGGAAAAATGGTTGTATCTCCATGAGTTCCACCTTGGCTTCAAACTGTAGGCCATGGATTACCAGGTCCATGTCATCATCACCACACACCTTGTCAAGTATTGAAAGAGGCCTTACCTGTATTGACTGCCACCCACCCATCAGCTGGTTGAGCCTGAATGGGTGAGACTGGCAGATCTCAAAGGTGTTTCTGTCTCTTGCTCCCAAGGGCTTACAGTAGTAGGAAAACTATCATCTCCATTCACCCTGCACGTGATGCCTGATGGTATTTATCAGTGTTATATCCTGTTTTCTTGCTCGTTCTGCCTGCCCAGTTTCTGCCAATTAGGAACAAAACAGAAACTATTTACCAGCCACCAGCCCCTATCTCTAACATTAGAGCCAGTATGGTCTAGTGGTTTGAGTGTTTGACTACAACCCTGGAGACCAGAGTTTGATTCCCTGCTTGGCCATGGAAACCCACTGGATTACCTTGGGTGCATCATACACTCTCAGAAAACCCCACAACAGAGTTGCCTTGGGCTCACCATAAATTGGAAACAACTTGAAGGCACACAACAACAATAATCTCTAACATTATCCTAAACAGCACAAGGGAAGCAGGTGGACTTGAATGGCATGGTGGACACAGGGCTAAAGAAAGAGATGAAAAATAAACTCTTGCGTAAGCATGGTCATGATTCATTTCCACACTACATTCTTATAGCGCGATTATTCCACTTTCAATTCCACTTTTGGCAGGCCCCTCCCAAAACTGCAAACCCCAGGATTCCATAGGATGTTGAAAGTGGAATAATCACGCTATAAGAGTGTAGTGCGGAAATGGGCTCTGTTAAAAGAGGATTTTGCTGGTAGTGAACCTGAGAGGATATCCATGAAACATTGGTCCTTAGCTTGAGTCAGGATGCAAATAATTCCTGCTGGGGGAGAGGGGATTGGGGCCTCCCTGAGACCAAGGAGTAAGTGTTTGTGATAGCTGGCACTTGTAATGTCAGAGGAGTGGATCCTTGTGATGTTACGGAGGTGAAGCAATTGGGAGCTGGTGAGCAGATAGTGGAAATGAGCATAAGGAAAAGCTGGGTAAATGGGTACAGAACATGGGTAAAACCTGTAAAACCAGATAACATTATTTTATTTTGGCCAGCAGGTAGCAAAATGCACCCAGCAGCTGCAGTAATTGCCATCATACCTGCTAGTCCCCATATTATGTGTGGTCTTATCTATATATCACATGAGGAGTGTTTCCTGGTCCTGTACCATGAGTGTGAGGGACGGTACAGCAAGAACAGTCATAAACTTGCAATACTGGTGCTCTACTCTCTTCCTGTCTGCAAATGGCAAGATGCACCTAAGTATCCAGGATCACCATCTCTTTCCCCAATCCCTTCCCCTCCCCTCAGTGCTGGTGTACAAGCACTACACACATGCAAACACCTCAAGGACGGCCAGTGGGAGGAGCACCCCCCCCCGCTTCATTTTATGTCTATTCCTGCAACTATCCAGGTTAAATGGGAGCTCTCCTGGTGCTAAAACCTCTCCCTTCAGAGACTGAGTAGTGTTATTGTTCATCTTGGAGCAACTGCAGAAAAAGGGGTGGTAAAATCAGTCGTGGATTCTCTGCCCCTGCTGATCTGCCAGCCATACCAAAACACCCTGGTGCTGAGCCAGAGAGCTTCCAGCATCAGCTGGAAATGCATGCGGAGTTAAGTGGCCAGCCTTTAAAGTCAACCCTCATACAGAACTCAATCAGTCAAATAATTTACTCATATCTTACCTTTTCCCCAGAAGTGAGTCTCAGGGTGATTTACAGAATAAAAATGAACAAACCACATATAGCTGAAAAATATACAAAAAGGTAAGAGTAAAACCATATTAACCTCTCTATAGAATTAAAACCATATAAAACATAATTTAAAAGCCAAGCATTAAACATTCATTTAAGAGCAAAAACAGTACAGCATCCAAAGACAAAACCCATTATATAATACAATCAGTTCTGAGAGTCCTGTTGGAATAGCAAAATCTTCGTCTGACAGCAGAAAGGTAGCAAAGAGGGAGCTAGCCCAGTCTTCTCGGGAAGGGGATTCTACAGTGTAGAAGTAGCCACAGAGAAGGCCTTCTTCGGTGTCCCTGCTAAACCTGTCAGTAAAAGGGGTGCAATTCAAGAGAAATGTCTCCCCCAAAGGTCTTAGACTGTTGGCAGGCTCATATGGGAAGATACAGTCCTTCAAATAGACTGGATTTGAGCTGTACAGTAAGATCCCCATATCTGTGGATTCATTATCCGCTGATTCAGCTATCTGCAGTTCGCCGCCATCGGGCCAACAGTGGATAACTGGGCTCGATCCTGGCAGCGGGCGGCGGGAAAAGAGCGAGGAACGTGGGATCACACTCCTCGCCAACTCCCGTTGCCCACCCCGGCCCCGATCTCTGCTGTGAGCGGTGGGAAAAGAGAAGGGAGTGCGGAACTGCGCTCCTTGCCAACTCCCGCACCCGCCCTGACCCCAATCCCAGCAACGGAAAGCAGGAAAAGAGCAAGGATGTGGGATTGTGCTCGTCACCAACTCCCATTGCCCGCCCTGGGCCCGATCCTGGTGGCGGGCTGCAGGAAAAGAGCAAGGAGTGCAGGGTCCTGTCACGCGCCCCGGCCTGATCCGCTCTTTTCCCGCCCACCGCTGCTGCGATCGGGCCGAGGCCGGTGGTGGGACAGGGCATTCCCTACTATCCACGGATTTCAGTATCTGTGGGGGGGCCCAGGACCAATCCCCCACAGATACAGGGGTCCTACTGTATAGGGTTTTTTAGATCACTAGCATATTTACCCAGTGTTGCCTGGGGGGGTTATTTTCCTCGTAAGAACTCAGCAAACTGTCTTCTCCATATCCTGTAACTTTGCTCCATATTTCCCAATGCAATCTGTATTCAGAGTTATTCATATACACAGTTTGGGTTCTTGAGGAAGTACATTGTCCTCCTTGCTGCTAGGCCTCGTGTCCATAGCAACCGGCCTATTCCTGTATCTGTAAATTGTCCCCATATTCTCCAATCCAATCTTTATTCAGAGTTGTTAACATTCAGAGGTTGGGTTCCTGAGGGAATACACTGTTCTCCTCCTTGCTACTAGGTCTCGTCTCCATAGCAACTGGCCTATTCCAGTACCCGTAACTTATCCCTCTATTTCTCAATCCAATCTTCGTTCTGTGGTGACATTGATGTACTGGTTTTTGATTTTTTTTTTAACTTTCTGTGGAATTTGTGCAATGGCTTTATGTTTTTCTGGAAGCATTCTTTGTTTTGAATTTCAACTTTTAAGATTCCTCACATATGGAACCCATGCAATCTACTGTGTGAGGCGAGAAGACCTTGTAACTATGTTGTGCGTGTCACTTTAATTCTTCTCACATATGCCTCCCAAAAGTTTTCTGGCATCCTTATTGATGGTAGGCCTCATCTCCATAGCAACTGGCCTGAGGCCCAAGAGCTCTCTGGTGGAGAATTCTAAAGGCCCCTCCCTGAACTGCCAACCCCAGGGTTCCATAGAATCTTCACAGCCAGCCAATCATATGAGGTCTTCTCGCCTTACACAGCCAATGGCATGAGGTCTTCGCCTATCCGACACAGACAAACCTGCAACCATTGACTTTTGTATAGTAGATAACCAGCATGCTAAATCGTGCTTAGAAACAGACAGGGAGCCAATGGAGCTATTGTAGCAGTTGTGTGCTCTCTGTAGCCAGCTTCTGTTAACCATCTGGCTACAGCTCTTTGGACCAGCTAAAGTATCCAAACTCTCTTCAAAGGCAGCCCCATGTGGAGTACATTGTGCTAATCCCAACAGGATGTTAAGGCCATTTCCGCACTATACTGTTATAGTGCTATTATTCCACTTTCAACATTCTGTGAAATCCTAGGTTTTGCAGTTTAGGGAGCGGCATTTAGAATTCTCAGCCACAGAGCTCTTTGGCCTCAGTAAACTGCAAAGCCCAGAATTCCACATAATGTTGAAAGTGGAATAATAGCACTGTAACAGTGTAGTGCGGAAATGGCCTCAGGTTATGCGTCACCACGGCCAAGTCAAACATTCCAAAGAACCGATGCAGTTAGTGTTTAATGGTGCAAATTCACTCCTAGCCACTGTCAAAACCTGAGCATCTAAGTTCACAGCTGAGTCCAAGAGCATACCCAAACTGCTAACCTGTATCTTCAAGGGAGTGTAATTTCTTCCAGCACAGCCTGTCTTTCTGTTCTTTGATCTGACTGACCAGGAACCCCTCTGTCTTGTCTGGATTAGTTTAGTTTAGCACCAGTTTAGAACTGGCACCGCTTCCTTAAATTGAGGTGGAAACAAGAAATAGAATTTCATGTCATCAGCAAAACTCAAACTTTCCTCTCCTCCGCTGTTGCTTGTCCTGAGAGTTTGTCTTCCCACCTGAAGAAGCACAGCAATTTATTGAGACAGCAACCATGCAGAGACCTCGTAATCAAGTGATTTCATGTTTGCTGGAATTTTCTGTGCATTTCACCAAACTAGTGGAAATCAGAGACAAGAAATGAGACTCACTATCTTCTTGCTGTATTGTGGCATTAGAGAGGATTGCTCGGAAGAAGATAAAGCCACGACAGGTATAATATCTTTGCTAAGGATGAGTTATGATAGCATTTTGTTTGTTTATTAATCATCCTGCTTTTCCTTCAGTGAACTCAAGCTAATGCATATGACTCTCCTCCTTAGAACAAGTTTATTATTACGGCAAAAAGCCAGCAATTCCTCCTTAGAACTGAACACCTTTCTGAGAGAGGTCAGATTCAGAGAGAGTGAGCATAGAATTGGTTTCATGGACTCAATGGGGATATCAGTCAGGATCTTTTAAGTCCAGCCCATCATTCTAACCAGCCTTTCTCAATGTTTTTGCCCTGAAGGAAACCTTAAAAAGCTTAATTCAGGGAACTCTTGCATAAAAATTATATTACAGCTCAAAAAAAAAGGAGCTTTTTTTTCCAATCACAATTTTTCACAGGATCTCTGACAGTCTTTCACGGAACCCTAGGGTGCCAGAGAAGGCTGGCCAAGAAATTCTGCTCTGATCACTGCCCCATGCTGCAAATTTCTATGTCAAATATTACTTAGCAACCTGTTTTCTGTTTTCATCTACATGGGTTTGAGCAAGGGGAGAATCTCACTAGGTGTCTTATATAAAGTCAAGTCAGGTTGTTATCTTAATGCTTTTTCTTTGTGTATTTGATTCCTGGCTGCTATGGAAACTTTTAAGGAGCACCATCAAGGTACAATAACCATTTGAACACAGTGGAGAGTGTAGATGTGCCTTTGAAGAACTTACTAAGCTGCAAGGAAAAAAGGCAAAGGGAAAAGCAGTATTTTACTGTATACTGTCAAACGTTTTAACTGTAGTTTCTAATGTACTTGAACTGTCCTACAAGGAAGAGTGAGAAATGGTCCTATTGTGAAAAAAGAGAACTTTTTTTTTTGAAGTGGCAAAGAGCATGGAACATGGAAAGCTACTCCAGTTATTTTAGCACAGGGACTGTGTGGATGAAGAAAATGACAGGGAAGACAATGAAGCAATGCTGTGTTCATTCATTACTGGAAACAGTCAAAGAGACTGAGCATGCGGTATCATAAACACCGTGCAGGAATATAGGGAGCTGTGTCCTCACAGTCAAGCCAGGCATCTTTCACAATGGCTCCTTCTGATTTGTTGAACTTGACTTTCTATGAGCATGAGGCAAACCAATCATGACAAGAAATCACCAGTTGCAATATGTTCTCAGTGACATCTTTCATACTTCCTTTCATAATTTTTACAGCTTTCAGTCTGTGACCATTCCTCTGAGTTCCTTTGGAGGTACATACAAAGACACAATTCTTCTTTCTCATGGTCATGTAATAGTTCCAGTTGAGATTCCCATGTGATTTTATGCAACTAGCAGACTATTTTTCATAACCCGTCATTCTGAAGAGCTGGTTCATATTCATGCAATGACTAGTTCCTCAGACACTTCTGAGTTAATATTCACGTCAAGGTTTCTTTTATCCACTTGCTGTCATACATAGTATACATGCCTGAATCTTAAGTGATCAAATAGTCTCTTTGAAAAGAAGGCAAGGTAAACACACCTAGATTCCCCATCTTGAAAATCAAAAAATATGTACTGACAAAAATTCATATAAAAAGCCAATTTCAAATTGCAAGTCATCTACACATTACATAAATGGTGCACTTGGCATTTCCAGATGATGAGCATCAAAGCTGAAGTGTAAAAGAAAAAAACTTTGCATATTTACTGACTTTTTCTTATTATATTTTCTACAGATGGGATTGCTCCCTGTATCATTACAATGTTTATGAACTATGGTATCTCTGCAAAACTCTACACAACTCAACAAATTGGCCTTTTATTTGCAGCACATAATTTTTGTGCTGCAAGGAGGAGGAAGCTAGTAACCTTTCCTTCACTGAAAGGTTTTGCACAGGCAAAACATAATCGCTTGTCTCGTAGCCTGCTTTCTCAATTTACATAGATTATTCCAGAAACCGATCACAATAAAAATTAAATATATACAAAAATGTATCTTGAGAAACTATGAAGTGGCCAGGTAATTTAGTAGCTTCTTGTAGCACAGAATCATTATTTCCTTATCATTAAACCATCTTGCTTCAACAAATAAAATGCAAGAGACCCCGAGCTGTCGGAGCCATTTGCATCAAATTGCTCTCTTGGTGCTTTTTTTAAAATTACAGAATTCCCATATGAGAAGCATACTGAAATATTCATGTGCAAACCCCATGCAGCTTGTTCAATGTATATTCAAAAACAGGCTGTGAAATACATGAGTTAAGCATTAGAATTTGCTGCCGCAAGATGTACCAATGGCCACCACTTGGATGTCCTTGAAATGGATCGTACACATCCGTGTAGAGTCAGTGACTTGTCATGATAGCAACACACTGCATCGCACATCGGAGACAATAAGTTCCCTCCAACCACCCACTGGTGGTGAGGATCAACTGTAGTTTTTTGCTTTCATGTCCAGCATGTTCTGGGCTCCACCAGAGGGATCTGCTCTCCACTGCAGGGAACAGGCGTCCAGGATTAGATGCACTGTTGTTTCGATCGCCAGCGCTGCTTCTTTTGTTCTCAACCGACTGAGACTGTAAGCAAACTCACACGCAGAACAAGTAAAATTGCAGTTGTCACCGATGAATTCACATACCGCGCATGGAATATTGACGCCCACAGATCATTTTCTAACACTGAAGCGAAAGAAAGTGAAATAAACATTGTGGAATTTCTAGTTAGGAATAAGCAACAGTAACGGTAGTGCTGGATGTGGTAAAATTTGTGTCTGGACAGGTTTACGTCTTTAGGAAGAAAAAAATATATTAATGAAAAGGAAAAAAAAAATTCCTCCCCCTTTTCAGTCGCGCTCGGGGAGCCGGGTCGGTATATTCTCGAACAGGTGAAGAGCAGCGCTACGCCGTCTTTTGCTGACTTCTCAGTCTCACCGGCCACAGTTGAATTACGAGTAATTCTGTCCGAGAATATACCCGTCCTGAGAGAAAAAAACCGGCCAGGCCAAGGGGAGACTCTCCCGCTCACCACGCCCACGACCCCGGCTGCGAGAAGAAATCGCGCCCCGCGCCCATCCAGCGAGGGAAAAGGCGAACGAGCGTTTTCGGCCCTGTTTTCTCTCCCTCCTGATTGGCCAACGTCTCAAGGTTTCGGACCACTGTCTGGCGGTCGCGCGGCGCGAAGGCGGGCACAGAAGGCCCACCCGAGCGCAGCGATTGGGAGGCGGGCGGCAGCCGTAAGATATAAGAGGACGAAGAGGCGGGTCGGGCCGGTCGCGCAAGCGCTCGGAGGGGGGCTGTCGTTTCGTGCAGCAGGAGCCGCGGCTGCCGAGGGGAGCAAGATGGCGGTGCAGAAAGCCGTTTGCATCATGACGGCCGACCCGGCCAGCGGGAGCAACGTCTATGGCGTCATTCACTTCCAGCAGCAGGCGAGACTCGCTCCCGAGAGCAGGGGGCCCGCTCCTGGGAGGGGGGCAGCCAGCGCGTGAGGCAGGGGGCTGGGGGCGGGGGTGGCGGTCTGCCGGGCAGCCTGGCGCCGGTGCACGGCTAGGGCTTTTCCTGACGCGTTCCGGAGGGGGGAAGGCGGGAGGGTGTTGCCGTGGCCCGTGACCGTGGGTGGGTTTGCAGCTCGACCCCGTGAACTCGAAAGCAGCTCCCGTTGTCTGATTTCTGGGGCGTGTTTATTCGGGGGGGGGGGACGTGCGTAGGGTTGCGGCTTAGGGTGCTTTAAATAATCAGGCATAATGGCCACAGTTGTGTTTCCGAAGGCTAAGGCCGTTTCCGCACTAGACTGTTATAGTGCGGTTATTCCACTCTCGACATCCTCAGAGGCCCCTCTCTAACACAAACCTCAGGATTCCACACGATGTCGAAAGTGGAACAGTAGCGCTGTAACCGTCTAGTGCGGAAATGGCCTAGGCCTCCACTCTGCGCTGCACTCTCGCGACCTTTCGATGTATTTAGCAATTTCACCTTTGCGGATTTGCCCAGGTTCCGCAGGGCGTGGGTGGAACTAAGCAAAAGGGAGCAGAACCTTGTTAAAATGAATTTTAGCATATCTGCCCAAAAGATGGGGGCCGAGCAGAGAAATTTTAAAATGGGTAGTTAGAGAGGGAAGGATTTTTCAGGCGAAGGGGAAACGCGCCCTCTCCCCCCAAAAAAACCTTGGCAAGAATCTCGCCTGATGGATGATGATCCAGGTGTGTTTTCTGTTCCTTCTGTTTTTGCAGCTACTGTGTGCAACTTTGTTCCCCTCTTAGAGAACATCTGTGCTAATAAAAGTAGCATTTCAGCCGTTTTAGATTAGGTTTTCTGTTGCCCTGTCAAGAAGAGGCACATTGCCTTACACACCCACAAAGCCAAAACGGTTTTGCAAGTTTCGCTGGGCATGGTCCCCCTCCACACCGCCTGATGCGAGCATCAAAAGGCAGCGCTCCTTTTCTATGCCCCAAAGAAAGGGAATAGTTGCTGAGTCATGGCTACTGGAACCAGCACAATGTTTGATACGCCCACTTTTGAGGGAGAAAAGTGAGAATCTTGTACTCTGATCTGCTGGACAAACAGGTTTTACAAGCTGTGTTTGTTTTTTTTCTAACCCTCATTGAATCCAGAGGGGCATTCTAGAACATATGATAATCTCTGGATTTCCACAGGTAAACCGGGACAGAAGTGTTATGTTGAAATGAAAGAAAGTAGAAGATTAGAATGGTCTCTCAAAAACACTTATTCCAAACTAAATAACTGTTCTGTATTGGTAAAATACTGACCGTAATTCTCACTAGTTCTGTCAGAGTGACCAACTTACAGCCTTCTGAATGTTTTTGGAATGCAATTTCCAGCATCCCTTGCTATTGCTATGCTAGCTAGGAACGATGGCATTGCACTGCAATGACATCTGAAGGACCACAGCTTGCCCACTCCAACAGCATGCAATTAAGATTCTTGCCCTGGTATAGCAAGTTAGAAGCAGTACATGGAATGTTATATGATTATTGTTCTCTTGATATGAAGAGAAACTATTCGTAACTGATTGCACTTGTCCTTGATGTAACAGTCTTCTGCAGGAGTTTTGTATCCCGTGGTGTTCCTGACATAATGCTGACTTTTGCTACTTGTTGCACAACACATAAAATGAGTGCATACTTTCACTCTTGTGTTGTTACATAATTATTTACCTAAGGCTGTAGGTCCAGGCATATATATAATTCATTGCAGGGGTTCTGAAGCATTTTTCCCAGGGTCGTTTGATTTGAACATTGAGGAGGTAGTTACAACAAAACAGCTTTGATACATTACCTAGATTTGTAGCGATTTCAGGTAACAATTTGTGCAACACAAGCTGGTGTAGTATATACAGGTCTAAGCAGGAGGCCTTTGTTAAAATAGGTTATATCACTTTCTGCTTACTTTGCATAATCAGAGCATGGAACTGTTACTTTGAATACAGTTCCTGGAATCTGAATTTCTTTTACAATCTCTGTGCATAGCTGTCCTATTAGAACAAACAGCTATGCAAGAAGAGTGCAAACCAGCAGAGGGGTGGTTTCTGTGGGTTTGACTTCTCCGATGTCAGCCTGCTCCTGTGCCCTACCTCCCCTGAAGGGAATGCCCTGGAACCTTGGCTGTCCTCAGCGGCCAGAGACTGGAAGACTTAAGGCCATTTCCACACTAGATTGTTATAGCACTATTATTCCACTTTCAACGTCAAATGCTGGGATTTGCAGTTTAGGGAGGGCCAGCGAGATTCCATAGGATGTTGAAAGTGGAATAATAGCAGTATAACAGTCTAGTGTGGAAGGAGTCTAACACATTCACCTTTATGTATTTTTTTAAATAATTGCTTTGGAACTGATCTTAGCTTTACAGTAGAAAATGAATGCATGGTATTCTCAGTTATGTGTACAAAGGGCATTGGAAAGAAGTTAGTAGAATTGATTTGTTAGGAAAATGATTTTGAATTCATTTATTTTACAAGTCTTAATTTCAGTAAAACATAGTAAGAGGAAGATAAGAAAGCTCCTTAAAGCTTAAAAGGAAGATCGGCTTTCTCTTTTTGTGATCTTAGATTCATAGCGTATGCTAGGGAAGAGGCCTACAAACGCCTGTGCGAACTTTACACTCTGTGCAAGTAGGCACAGTGTCAGGCACTCCCTAGAGTTTTCAAAGAAGCATATCACATATTGACATTCTGTGCAGTGAGTGATGTCTGTGAACCTCATACCTTGGTTATTTGCAGGTTATGCAATGTGTGCATAATGTCCTCACCCATGTTGCATATTTCTGGTGACTGCAGGCACTGCTGGTGCACATATTTGGGCCAGCTGTAAGGTGCCACTGAGACCCAGCTGTGAGACGTTAGATTGATGAAAGATACTTCTTTTTCCCCTCGGGGTAGTACTTACGTATGTTTTGGTTATGGTCAGTTTGTTTGAGCGGGATCTGGTCTTGCACAGTGTTGTCAGAAGTGTTCCTAAACTAATCAAATTCAGTTCAATGGAGAGAGTACAGTTGGCCCAGGGTCAGGGGCACAGGAATCTCACAAAAGTGGGAGAATCGCAAATATCAAAGTGTGTGTCTGTGGAAAGGGGGCTGAGGCATGGTGGCCCCATGCTTCCTCTCTCTTGCCCATTTTCTTCCTTGAGTGTGGGGTCACATCAGAAGAGTGTTTCTGGAGCTGAGAAATTGGGCTGCAGGGTGTCCTTAGGTGGCCAGACAGTGGCTGGTGGAGAAGGAGGAGTTTTAAAGGGCTGTGTGGTTTGATTGGAGCTGCCGAGAGGGAATGTTCCCCCAGAAAAGAAGCACCTGAAGGAGGGCAAATAATTAAATCTGTGAAAGTCAGAGCTGCAAATGTGGAATGCCTGTTGTATTTGAAATTCCATTTGTAGAGTAAAGGGGTGTGTGTGTGTGTGTGTGTGTGTGTGTGTGTGTGAGAAAGATGAAAAGGCTTTCTGACAAATCATTTGTTTGAATATTAAAAATACAATTTTTCTATTCTAGGGTAGCGGAGAAGTGTGTGTTTCAGGCTCTATTGAGGGGCTGACTCCAGGGAAACATGGGTTCCATGTCCATGAATTTGGAGACAACACAAATGGTAATATTTTTGTTTCCTGAAAATTAGAATGAAGCATATTTTGCTAACACAAAAAATAAACCGTTAATGCTACACTAAGGCTGCAAGGGAATACTTTGTACACTTCAGCGGAAGCAGTTTCTCACATTAATTTTGCAGTGATGTGCGCCAGCCTGGCCTCAGCATAAAATACAGTTATTCTTCTTAAATCGTTAAGGAGAAGGATGTTTTTGGTTCCTTCCTCAAATGTTTAAGAATAGCTGTAGGAGACTTCTATAATCATATAAGGTATTGTAAAGTGTACATGCTGAAACCTAAGGGTTAATTTTGACTGACTTGCAGGGGACATGAGCTGGGAAAAGACTCACTTTGGGTAACTTGTTACAGGATGTACCAGTGCAGGTGCTCACTTCAATCCTGAGAATAAAAATCATGGTGGGCCAAAAGATGAAGAGAGGTGAGTTGAGAACAGTTTCCTACTCTGCATAATTTTAGGATAACTTTTGGTGTAGTAGCTTTCATTCTTTCTAGTCTAACACCCTGTACAGCAACCTTCCCCTTGCTAAAGGGACTGCAGCTCTCGATGCCCCTCAGTTTCCAACCTAGTAACTGGCCCTTGCCACCCAACAAAGGACTCTAGGAGGACTCTCCCAGTGCCCTTGGCAGGGCAGTGGAAGGAGGCACTCAGCACTGGAAGGGAGTCCTGGCCACATGCTGTGGTCAAGTGGCTGATTCCTCCTCCACAGTCCACTGACCCTTCTCTCCCAGCCCCACTTGTTTTGGATTTAGCCCAGCTGTTGTCCCAGAGCCTCAAGGCAGCACCCCCACCCCACCCCACTTTGGCTCCAATGTGCACCATATTTTAGCAGTCTGTCTCTCCATTTTTCTTTTCCTTGTTCTTCAGAACTGCACTAGTACTGTCAGTGGAGACTTCTAGGACCAGATTGTAGCATCTGAAGCATAGTATTGGAAGATCAGTGATGTATCTCTCTGTGTAATTCTCCAGCTTAGTCAACAGTAGTATTCTTTTACCTTTGCTCTTTAATTGAGAGAAAGCCTTTTGTCTATTCTTTCTTTCTCTTGCAACATCTATGTACAATCTGTTTGGATGAACCCTTTACTGGATAGATTTTTAATGCCACGAGAAGTATGTTAGTACTAGTTCTTGTTCTTCTTTAGTGTTTCAGTGAATTTTATTGTCTCCGTGTTGAAGAACAATAATGATAATCTTGAGTCATTAACAGAAGACAGGTCCAAGGCTTCCTGATATATATCTGTTTCTGGACATATGTTTTTCCGTAATGTCATTATGCCTCTGGCAGAACTATATAGCATGTGCTTCCAGGCTAGAAAGCAATGAGAAGGGTCTCTTAACAGAGCAAGAGTCTCTGAAAGCTATCACAGCTATACTCTGCAGCTTCTAGAGGTTCAGAGATTTCTAATTTTCAGTCTCTTCATACCTATTTTCGTGCTCATTACTGTTTCTGAACCAGATCTTGATGTCCATTGTCAGTATAGATGTTTTTACATAATCAGCTGTTGTCCCTGAATGCTTCTCTGTTGCCTCTTCATACAGCTTCTGCAAGCCTTGTGAGATTGCCCATCTTAGTGGCCTGTCTTTTCCTTTGCCTTTTCCACTGTCTGTTCCTCTGATGCTGTTTCATAGCTCTTTCTTTCAGCTGCTTCCTTCCTGAGACACTTGTCTTTCCATATTTAGGTTCCCTGCTGGAAGCCCAGTTTCTCCCTTTTTGTCTTTGTAGCATAGTTCTGCTTTGCTATGGAAACTTCACTGTTAGCCAGCCAACAGTGAACATTCAGTGACTTTACAGTAGTGTAGCTAGTAGAAATGGTATTGCTTTGGGGCTTACTGGCAGCTTTTTAAAAAAGCAAACATTAGTTAATGTTGCACCACCACCTGATTATTCAAAATATATACTCAGTAAAGATTACATCATAAAGATTTAAAATATTTGTAACTTTTCAGATATGGCTACTGTAGGAAACATTAAGGACAGGAATTTTGTCCTATGTTTTGAAAAGTACAAAGCAAGGGTGTGTTTGTGTGAACACTAGTTTGAAGACAAGAGATTTGTCCTGCATATAGTTTATTCAACATTGATTAAAATAAAAATATGAACACAGGCTCTACTAGAACAAGCAAAATACAGGCATACAGTCAGAGGCATCGGTACTTGTGTACATCTGAATTACAATGAAAGTATCCATTTTCTGATGGCAGCTCTAACTTACAAATAGGACTCCAGAATAACTCTTCAAAAACATTCTGGAAATCTGTACAACTGTAATGTTTTCTCTCTGTGGTGCTGTTAACAGCTGATGCTTTTGGAGTTGCATGAGTAGAGAATTCCAGTATATAGATCATGACAAGCTCAGCAAAGCAATGGCTAAAATAATGAAACCTAAAACTACTAGTAATTGTTTCAGTGTTACAAATCACTTTTTTAAACAAGAGATGATTTATTCCTGTCAAAGAAGAGACTCATGTTATTTTAGTGTTAACTGGATATTGCACCAGTGGAAGATGGCATTTTTATGTTAGGCTGGACAAATACTAAATAGCAAGGGTCAAAGCTAACACTGGCTGATTAAGCTTGACTAAGCATTGACCAAAACTGACACTTGAAAGTTGTAAACATCCTCTGCTTTGCATGTATGAGCACAGGTGCACAGTGGCAGCACCTCAACAAACTGCATTCAGCAGTTATTTAGAGGAAGGAAATCCGTATGTAAAACAATCCCATAACTGTATTGCAGGCATGTTGGTGATCTTGGAAATGTGGATGCAGATGGCTCAGGTGTGGCAACTGTAGACATAAAGGACCATGTTATTTCTCTCTCAGGCCCACATTCAATTATTGGACGTACCATGGTGGTAAGTGTTTTTTAGTCATGTTCCTTGAAAATGTAGGAAAGTCTTATCACTTGAGTGATCTCTCTAGAGGGACTGTTTTAACTGTGAAACTGTCTGCTGTATCTCTCAAGGACTAAATCTCTAATTAGACCTAAAGGTCTTGGCTGCAGAATTGTTGCTTCTCATTAGAGATATCTCCTTGCATAGCATGCTGATTGTTGGGCATGAGCTGGATAAGCAATGAGCTAAATCATTTTGAAGCTCAGGTCTCCTCTTATATTCCGTTAGATTGGTGTCTTGTTGCAAATATTAAGTATAGAAATAAGTCTTAAACTCCAGTATTCTAAAACTAATTTAAGCATAGTTCTAAATATTAAACCCATTTAATTTTGACCTAAAGAGAGATGTTTCTGCTTACAAATCCTGTAGCTTAAAAATATCCCTGTACACTGTTCATACAGACTTTTAGGAATGTGGAAATTCTGAAACTCTGTTTATGTTACAGCCATAGTGGGGAAGCCAGTCAAAATTGGTTTGGTGTGTGAAAGCAGACTGTTTGATTTGAGTAGTAGCAAAGCTGTGGCATTACACATGCCATCACCACACTGAGAAGAAACAGTCCTTTCCTGGTGGTGTAGTTAACTCTGTATTGACTGCAGGCCACAAGAATCAACTTCTGCTAATGTAACATTTCTGTTTTCTTGACATTATAAGGTTGAACTACTTGCCTTGAAACTAGGATTGCATACCACTTCATAGTTGCCTCCTTTTCAGGTAGGAGCAAAGGTATTGCCAGCATGTGGTATAGGAGGTATCATTAAACTGCTGCAAGAAAGGAAGGCTCAGTTAAATCAAGTGATGATTGGAGACAGGATATTTTTACAGGAATTCTGTTTTAAATTTCAGTATTGGAGTTGTCTTTCAGTTCTATGGAATTAACTCAGTTGGACACCATTGATGGCAAAATAGGAATTGTATTAACCTACAAGTCTTGGTCTAATTCTGTTGCTATGCTCCTTTTAGGTTCATGCAAAACAGGATGATCTGGGCAAAGGAGGAAATGAAGAGAGTTTGAAAACTGGAAATGCTGGTGCTCGTCTAGCTTGTGGTGTGATTGGACTGGCTAAGCCCTAGACACTAAGAGTAGTGCTGTATGCTAAAAGCAACATGTCAAATGTACTTGTGATATTTTCAAGTATCTGTCTTTGTTTAGGGTGTAAAGCAACCAGTTAATTTTACGGCTCTGTTAAATTGAATTTAAGCTGACAAATTTTATTTTGTATACCTGTTAATTAAAAGGGTTATGAAACAGTTTCAGAAGTGATTAGTCTTATGCAGACACTGGGCACCAGTTCATTCTGTCTGAGATGGTGAAGTCCTCTGGATTGTCTTCATTACCTCGCCATCTGGTCAGCAGAACCTGCCCTAATGTTGGCAATTTCAAGCTGGCTTGGCAGATCTCTATTCTTGAAGGCTCATAAACCATGGCAAGTCTAGTGAATTCTCATACCACTTTCCCATGTGAAGAGAGAAGTCATCTGGTTTCCACTGTTTCAGATACCATGCAAACAAGTTCCACTATTAAACTGAAACTTCTTTGGTGTCACTAAGTCTCCAGCCATATGTTATGCATGACTGGAGAGAACATTGTGAGAGTTCAAATGACATGTGAGTGTGCCTTTGTTCTGAACGCTTCAAATGGAATTCTAAGGCACTTGCTGTTTTGGACAAAGAGCTAATGCTGCACAGGCCAGTCTTGGTCATCCCAGACCAGAGTAGCCTCATTTCCTATAAAAGGAGGGTTCTAAATCTACTAATATAGCGTATCTTGAATTTCATAGGAAGAGTGAACATTTAGTTTAGTTCAGGTATACTGCGCTGTCTTCATAAGCACACTTGTTGTACCCAAGCCTTGTCTCTGTCCTGCAGAAAATAAAAACTGAGAACATACTGTCTGTGTGTTTAAAATACATTGATTGAACTCATTTATACAGTTACTCAGCTGCCTATCTGCAGGCTACCATACATGTGCAGCAGTTCATGTCAATTAACTATACAAGATAATTTGTAACACTGTGTATCAGTAGTTTTAAAGCTATTAACCTCAGTGATGTGTGATTTTGCTTTGAATATGCAGTGAGAGCCGTAGATACTGTGGGCAGTGGGTGGTACAGGGAGTTTACAGAAGACTGCTGCTTACGATATACCTATTCAGCAGTGGCAAATGCTGTGTGCCTAACACTCTGTTTAATATTCCTGCTTTAGAACTGTTTTCACTATTTTTAGTACTGAAAGTGCTTATTTTTATGCAGCTTTATTGGAAAAGTTTGGCAATTGTATCCTGTACTTGAGCAGTTTTTGAGGCTCCCTGCTATGACTCAGGTTAACAAATCTGACCTAAGGCCATCTCCATTTTTAGTCTTTCCTTTGAAGAAGTTAGATAAAATGATATATGCCTAATTTAAACAACCCCTTTAAACAATAGTGACTACTACTGCCAGTAAAAAACAAGCTCTTAATTGTCCCATAGTATTTCCTTGGATCTAAAAACAGCGCAGCATGAATAAGTTTTCTGTAAAACTTTTGGTGGAGTTCCATACACTTCAACCTTTGAACTGAATCAAGGCCAAGGAATTCTAAAAGGTGGTTTTAAGTGACAAGCAGTAAAGAATGCTGATTTAATTACCTATAAGATTTTTAAATAGTATCTATTACTTTCATATACTTAAGTACTGTTACTAAATGAGCTTTCAAAATCAGCTTATGATTGGTCTTCTAACAAATGGCATGGAAACTAAGTTCAACAGGTGGACTTGATTTTACAAATACATTAAAAGCATTTTTCTTTGCTGTTACAAAAAAAAACATCTTCCTGCAGTATCACCTCCTTAAAAACCAAGCTCTTTACCTCCCTGGAAACAGCTGCTGAAGTACAGAGTATATCAATGGAAAACTGAAAATCAATGTGGGAAATTTAAAGCATGTGTGTTGCTGATAAAGAGAGGCAGCCCGCATGGACTTAAATCTTCCTGCATTTTAGAATGACACCAGAAAAACTGATTCAATAGTATCTGCTCACTTGGTTATAGGCAACTGGACAGATGCATGACCAGGTTATATAAAAACAGTCTGATTATTGCAAAGCAGTAAGACAACACTTGAAAATTTAAAATATTTGCTTTCAGATTGTTCTTCAAAACATATTAGAATATAGTAGCAATTTTGCATCTCATTAGCATCTTCCATAATTAATAGAGTATTATTACAAAAGTATGCTGATGTGCTTTCCAAGAGCTCCCAGAATTGTCAGGGAAATTGTTTTCAGGGCAACTATACCACAGCATCTATTTTAGATGGCCAAGAAAACAGAAGCAGGAAATCAACTTTTCACTGCAAACACTAAGTTTCCTCTTAAAACATTTAAAAGCTATTTTTTTCCCATCTAGTCATGTAAATTAAAACGCATAAACTTAAAAATCAACATTAACTACCACATAGCTTCTGTGAACTGTTATACAAATATGTTTAACAAATTTAAACAAAGTCTAATTTAGACTTCGGTACAGCATTAACAATTCAAATTTTAAGATGACCAAAACTTTACCACTTCAGTGCAGGAAGAATAGCACACGTTAAAGTTTGTTATGAAAATAGAGTTTATTAAAAACATCCCTATTTGTTTTTAGGAGCCTTTACCGTTACTTTCACTTAAATTAAAAAAAAATAGAAAGCACTTCTAATTCTGACTTGTAAACTTTTTAAAGTCAAAACTTTTAAAAAGTTACAGCAAAAAATGGGCAATGGTTTATTCATTTCTTTTTGTGTTAATTTTGTAGCTACTTTAAATAGAAGGGAAGCAATCAAATTGCTTACATATCCCCATAAACTATGGAGGAATTGTGATATAGCAAAAGCAAATATACAGCATACTGTACAACTCTAAAGCTCTACACTGCAATGTCACTTTGCTTTTGAAAAAAAAATCCAGTCTCTAGCGAGAACCCTCTACAGCTGAGCCAGTAGACTTTTCAGGTTGTTCAAGAGATGAGGTAGTCTCAGATGTTAACTCTTCAGCAGGTTTTACACCTGTGGGTTCAGACTCTCCTTTATTCAGTTCTGATGCAGAGTCTGTGTTTTCCACTTTACTACTCTGGGGGGATTCATGGTTTTTGACACCATCTACCCTGTCTGTCAACTCAGGTTTCTCTTTTCCTCGATTTTCATCCTTGTCTCTGCAAGATTCCCTATCTCTAGAATCTCTCTCTCTCTGTCCACTGAAACGTCTATTTCTTTCCTCCAAGTCTCTGTGTCTATCACGTTCAGGGCTTCTTCTTCCCCATTCTCTCCTTTCACGATTACCAAGGCGTTCATGCTCTCTCTCATCATTGCGGTTACCATAGCGCTCACGTTCATTTTCTATCCGATTTCCAAAAGACCGCCTTCCAAACCTTTCCTGGTCTCTGTTTGCAGTAAATGCCTGCCTATCATTCCTGAACTGCCTTCCATCTCTATTATCATCAGGTCCACCAGGCCTTGCAAAGTGGCCAGGGGGAAAAGGGCCTTTCATCCCATGAGGTGGGGGCATCCCAAAGCCTGGGCCTGGAGGTGGGCCTCTGTGCATCATGTGAGGAGGCATATGCCGAGGTGGCATCATTGGAAATCGCTGCATATGAGGTGGTGGCATTCCTGGGGGTCGCTGGAGTGGTATCAAACCAGGCCGTGCACCTAACAGGCCTGTGGAAGGTGCCTGAAGTCCAATCGTAGGGCTAGGTGTACCTCCTTGAGTACCTGAAATCCAAAAGAAATAAAATATAATTAAAAGATACTCAGCAACATCATCCTCTCAATTTTCAAGGAAAAAGCATGAGAATTCTCAGACTGTTTAGTATTTTTTTTTTTGTAAAAGATTCAACCTAAAGAGAAATCTAGAACAGCTATATTTAAACAAATTTAAAGTATTTAATGTTGGAAAGCATTAAGTATCAGCAGGTCATGACTAACCTACAACTAAGCTGAAACCCAACCAAGCTGACAAGTTGCCATTTTGCAGACTTTGACCTTACATTCTCTGTTCATTTTTGCCCTACTACAACTGGACCTTCCTCCCTTCCACATTTAGTATTATGCTTTCCAGAACAGCAGAGCTAACTCAAGCAGTTTAAATAGTGGAAATCAACTAGGCAGAGTTTAGATCTTTTCAGTTCTATTAGGTTTCATAGGGTAGGGTAGGGTAGGATAGATTTAACCTTGAGTTTAATTCTCTGTTGAAATGAGTGTGATTTAAGAGTGTTTAATTTAGCTGGATTAGAAATAACGGTTAAAAAAACAAAAGCTTTGAGAGTGGACATTAAATAAAACACTATTATGTTAACATTGCTAATAAACTGAATTTGATTTTTTTGTTTATACAACCCAAAGTAATTTTTCTGAATATGTTACCTTTAAATTATTTTTACAGTGTACTCAGTTAAGTTCTATACATAGTTTATACTATACATTTCAGGATTTTTAGTAACCCACTCAAGTACCATCTCAGACATATACATATGAAGGGAAGACAGTTACCGTCTGCACCCTATCTCATGAATGCAGCAGAAGGAAAACAAAGTAGGCCAATCATTCTCCATATAAATGAATAAGTTGCATGACATGCACACATTTAAAATGCTACCCCTTATTTATTCCCCATTTCTATTACTCGAAAAGTTAATGGATATAAGTTGACACACGTGAATCAAAACCAAACAGCTTAACATCATCTGAAACAACCTTTGCAAACTCTTTAGGAATTATTTAATCACTGTTAATAAAATACAAATTAAGTCAGCTCCTGGGTTGCCTTGTATTACATGCAGGTGACTTCAAGCTCTGATCCCAAGTCCATTTCATGAAAAAGGTATCTGTACTATGGCTTCTTGTAGGATAAACAAGACTAGTCCAAGATATTGTTGTAGAAAGTGAAAAAGTCCCATCCCCCCCCCCATTTGTCATCGTACAGAAGTCAACTGGGTTGGCAGATGAATCTTATCTCAGCCTTGGCAACAGGAGAGCATCCTTCATCACACCTGAGAACAGCAGACTCTTAAGGTCCAGGGCAGGAATAAAGGATCCTGGCAGCAGGATCCAGAATAGTACAGTGAACAGTGCTGGGCTGGGAGTTTATTGTGCTATGAAACTCACTGAGTGACTTGTGAACAGTTTTTCAACCTGATCAACTCTACAGGGACTTTTGTGAGGATCAAGAGGGGAAGAAGAGAGCTATGTATTCCACCTTGAGCCCACTGAAGAAAGGATGTAGCAAAAATACTGAATATAGCAACATGTACATGTGGAGTGCTTATTTACGGTTGAGTGCTATCTCTGCTGCTGAGTTGGTTAGGTGCTTTTCCTAATGGCACGGTCTGGGACACAGCAGAAAGCAACCAGGTGAGATAGGTTAGGTCATCCCCGCTGCCATGATGCTAACCCTGAGAAATTAGCTATCAGTAAATGTTTCACACTGCCTAATAACAGAGCCAACTTTGGTGCCCCAAAACAGATGGGGAAATGCATAGGTGCAATAAGTAAACATGACCCATGTAGCTGCAACTAGCTGCGTCCTGGGCACAAGTTAAAATATATTTGGATGTTACATCATTTACTACAATGAAACCTGGCATATATGCTACAAACATGATTTCTGAACTGTATGAAGAAACTCTCATATCCATATAAAGGCCACAATTCACAGAGTGAACATAAAATTTAGTAAATTGCCACTGAAGTAATTGAAACTCCACTTAAGTTGTGATTTAAGCTCTAATTTAAATCAACTTTTTGCAAGCCACGTTACTTGGTATTAATGTGTTACCACATAATGGCCAGCATCCTGTTGGTTACTCCCAGCTGGAGTATTCTCATCCAACCCACTGTTAAATGGTGATATAATATAAAACTAGATTCAGTGATTGAGGACTACTGCAGGATTTAGTTCAATATGTATTCTTCTGTTTTCCTCATGCAATGAAAGAAAGATATGTAAAGAGAATTATGAATAAACTGATCACTAGCTATTTAAAAAAAAACTTTTGGCCCAAGAATATTGGGCTGTTGGCACCATGTCACTACATGTACGTGTTATCTGTTCTCTATTATCTATTCACATTATTGAATAAATCTTCCAGAAGAGATGATGGAAAATTTTCTAAGCAACTGAAAAAGTAGTACTATTCTAGCTTCTTGTCACCTTATTTAAGAAGGCATAATATACATAAGTATTTTTCAAATGACAATGCTATTGGTGGGAGGATTTAACTGCAAATTGATTTGGAAGCAAAATGGGTCTGCTCCCCCCCACAAGAAAAGATACTGGGAAGATACATATCTTGAACTTTAGCAACCTCCTCTTTGCATTCTAAAAAGATATTTCAAGAGGAAGACAAGCACAGGGGGGCAGATTTTCCCTCACTGCCAAAAAAGTCCTGCCTCCAATTATGTAGTAACAAAATGCTCAGACTTGGTGCTTCCAGATAGGCCCAGATCGGAATTTCTAGCACTATGCAGTACAAGCAAGGAAACCTTGCATGAAAGCGTCCTTTCCTACCATTTTTTTCTGAAATTTACCTCACCCAACAAGGCCTGAACATGCCTATACTCCAAGCTACCTAGAGACCTGAACAAATGTGCTTTCATGGAGTGACACACATAGCAACATTATGTCATACATCCTACTTGTTAAGCTCACAAAGCAGATGGTGGTTCCTTTTCCTCACAATGATACATAAAATGTACTGCTAAGGTGACTTGTCTCCAACTCTCCTGTTTATATACAATAATCAATAGTCAGTCCCAAATATGACAGTTCCAAATATGGAAAGGATTTTCTTATTTTTTCCCAAAAAATAAAACGTGTACTGAAACCATCTGAATTATGTATAGTATCGATGTAACTTCTGGTTATACAATCTCTCTCAATATATCAAGAACTGCTTCAAATGTTCTTATATCATCTCCAAATTGACTTCATGGAACTTGTTTAAATCCTGTTTGTGAGTCTGTTATTCTAATTCCAATCTTCCTTTTTCTAGATGATATCTGATCCTCCCAATTGTGGTAAAGAAATTTAGTAAACTTAATGAGGTATTAATGTTACCAATTGATATACTACTACCCACATGTACCAATTCAAACAGGTCTTTAAAATATGAAAGCAAAGTACCGCAAAAAGATAAGTACGTTAGCTTTTCATTTCTCCCAGCATGAGGACAGTTCTCTGATATTTCAAACCCTATAATTAAAAGGGCAATGATTTCAAAACCGTCCCAGGGATAGTTTACGCATATGCTTAATGGAGGGGAAAGACTGCTACTTAATGTTTCATGCAGCAAATACTCTATTTGCTTGAACTGATTATATATGAATTAGCAGACAGCTTATTGTATTGCCCAGTTGTTGAAAAATTATCCAGAACTTGAAAGCTTACCCCACATTATGCCAGTTAACTATCCAAGCACAAGAGACCATCTTACCTATTTTGCAGCTCCTATTCATTAGTCCACTTCAGGACCAGGTATCTTTTATACACTTGTATTGTGTTATGATTCTTAGAAAACATGGTTAATATTTGATGTACTGATTTTGTTTCCTCAGTCACTTTTGAGACCTGAAGCCAGTCCTCATAATCACTGCTTTTGAAAGTTAATGTCCATTAGTTTCACTCTGTAGGTCACATGTTTTTACTCCAGAAATAATTCTATTTTCCACTACAATACCATAGGATAATTTACCTACTACATTTTTCAAGACTTGTATAATCATGCAATAATTTCATTGGCCAAGGACCTATGAAGAAAGGACTCTTCTCCAACATATTCCATTGCTTATTCAAACTCTGAAGACCACTTCTGCGGAATTTGCTGTATTTCTCTCCTGGTCATTTAACGTGTTCACGTACGGATCAGTCTTCCCAACTCTCAGACCACTTAATGCCTTAACACCGTGTGTTTTAAAGGTGAGAACTCAACACCATCCAGTAATATGTCAGAAGTGTTAATGAATGTGCAATTTCTTTTCATTTTCACTGAAAAGTGTATTTATCCAGTCTATTGAATTCAAAACAATGACAGTTACATTTAACAACTTCCCCCTACTCATTTTTATTCAGAGCCTTTATATCCCGCTCTTCAACCACAAAGGCTCTCAAGAATGGTTACGAATGATTAATCCTGGTATTCACCACATCGGACAGTTTACCCAATCAAGTGACATCCAATCCTTTGAACAGCCACTCTTTAACAACAGGAATATCAGGATTTTTCCAGAACCTAGCTAAAATTATCTTGCTCCAGTTAATTAATTCATGGGGTCTCTTATGTATTTATTCTTGAATTCAGGCAATTCAATAGCATAATGGATATCCCAAAAGGTATCCTGATACTTCTCATGGTGTGTATATGATCACAAATATTCTTCCAGTAAAATTGAACAGTACAGCTCCAAACAACATTGAAGGGAATCTGCATCCAAATATGCCTAGTTCAATCACCTGGCACCATTATTTTTATATATCCTGTTTATTCCTCTCAGAATTCAGAATCTTAATCAGAATCTTAAACTAATAATCTGATAACAATGAGATTTCTTCCTTGTTCTAATGCTAAAACATTTTAAAGTTGTCAGACTAGGCCATATTTTGTTCTAAATCTAAATCTATATTTCATGGTAGCAAAGAAATTTATTGGAATTTAATGAGAAGTTACAAGTGCAGAACAGCAGCAATATTATATAACTCCTTGCCAAACTAGACCTACAAATTTACTGAACATATGTCATGATACTGCAGAAAGAACACACTGAAATTACAGAAAAATCCATTGTATTGCCTGCAAAACACCAATATACTAAAATTGAAAACTGCATCAAATGTTACTATGGAATCATCAGGGTGCAGAACTGAAGAGACATACAACAGACATAGGATAGGTGGTAGCAAAACTGGCCAGAAGATTGATCTGAATCCACTGGGAGATCTCTGTTGTAGAATGTGAAGGCTTTCAACTCCTATTTAACAGTAACAAATGATTCCCTCACTCCTACATGATCCTGCTGAAATAGCGATTTCTGGACAGAAAGGAGTGTTCTGATAAGACAAATTCCTAGGCTCAGAATTCATTCGAAGTGCATCTTTTTAAAAACAAACAAACAAATCTGTGAGCCTGAATTTGGTTGACCCCTGGACTAAGACACTCCCCAATACTAATGGGATCACATATTCTTCTGAAATCTATTCTACAATTCCTAATACTTTTTTTCTTCTTCCAACAAGTATTTTCTTTTAAAACCCACCTACATACTAACTAGAACAAGCATTTTCCCATTTCCTAAGTCAACACGTAGCAGAAAGAACATAAATGACTTCCCCCCCCATGAGCAAAGATGTTGCAATACCAACCTAAAAGAAAGTTTGTAGAAATCCATCTATTAGAATGTAATTGCAAATAGTGAAACTGATGTGCTATAGAAAGTATCTGTGTCTTCCAACATTTCATATGGAATCTTCATCTAGCAATTGAGCGGCTTAAAAATTTCAGGATTCTTCAAAAAAACTGAACAAAACTGATCTAACATTTATCACCAAATTGTTTTCTTCCACCAGAGACCCCTATCTTTTTCCTACCTGTGTAACCATAAGGCAAAATGGTTCAGCTAGTTTGGTCATTTTAAAATAAAACAGCAGATAAATACTAACTTGTTCAAACTGAAAGCGTAATAGAAATTTTAATACTAATTTCAAAGCAAATCCTTCCAGGTGTCTTTTAAGATAGAAACTATACTGTAACAGATGATCTCCATTACTGTGAATAGTCACAGTGAATGACTGGCAAGCAACAAGAAGCCTACAGAACAGATGTATGGAGTGATTCCACAGGAGCACCAAAAAATACAGGCTGGTCAACACAAATTCAGTTTCCAGATGCTCAAGTTTAATTTAAACACCAAAAAATTTTAGGCCCTATGATTGATGCTCAATTTGCATAACTTATAGAGTTGCAAATGTCCATTTTTCTTACTGTAGAATTTAATTACCTGAGCAGAGAGCACCAAGTATATACCACATTAACACTCAGAGGAAAGGTGTAGTGCTGTTAAGTTTATCTGTGTTTTATTTTAAAATTACATTAGTGAATCAGTGAATCATTCAGATTTGTAATCTTATATCCACTTACCTGGGAACAAGCTCTACTGACCTCAATGGAACTTTAATTTTGAGCAGACATGCTAGGACTGTCCTTTTAAACTCATAAAATCACAGCGTATTTGTGATATACTATCTCAAGCTCATGGACAGATTGTTTAGTTTGTTTAAAGCTATCACATGAGTATCCGCATCCACATGGTAGTGGAATCAACCATGTATACAACCTTTATGGAATGGTATCTGTAGAAAAGGATCTGTACAGTATCTAAGATCCTCTTTCCCGATACATATTATGTCATATTTCTATATGCCATGTTTAAAATCCATGAGCTAGGTACTGAATATGTCAAAAAATATCTAAACAGATACTCCAAAATAATATTAAGCAGTATGGTTTTAATGTGATGGTTTTTCACTGAGTTTTAATTTTCTATTGTCAGATTTTTAGCTGATCTTGTTTTAGCCATGGGTCTCACATATCAGGAGAAAGGTAGCATATAAATGAAATGAAATAAATAACAGAGAAACATGAGTATTCTCTTCAGGAAAATCTTCATTTTTCCAGTTCATGCAACGTTGTGTTCTTCCAAGTTGATCTCTATGTAGACGATTAATTTTGCCTCATATGTTTACGTGGTCTTCAAATAAAGGTTTCACGCAACATCCTTAAAACATGGTTTCACACATTTTATCATACCATCTAAATAGGACCTATTTCCTTGTGCTATTTAAAATCATTGGAAGTTGAAACATCAAAGAAAATTTTTATTTCCAGCAACAACATTTGGATAATTCAGCTGTCTTAAGCATAACCAATCCTATATACCTTCAGATGCTAGAATCCTATGTTGCTGATAGATCATGGAAGTAATTCAACTAGCTTTGTAGGATGAGGGCATTACTTCTTTGGGGAAGGAGGATGACACAAAACATTTTAAAGCAGTTCACATACAAATAAGACAAGTTGTGCCCAAGACCCTCTGTCAGTGGTTTTTCAAGAGTGGGAACAGTGGGCTTTCAAAAGTTGGTGGGTAATACAGGAGTTACTACAAGGTGAACTCCGACTGAATGATTCAAACAACTTTCCATTTTTTCTTCTCTGATCTAAACACAAAATCTATTATTAGATTTTCCAGTATACTTAACACCTCCAACATTCTTAAGGAAGCCTGCTAGTTGATAATTACTCAGCAGTTCAGATATTTGATTTCATCCAGTTCTAGAACTCTTATAAACCTTGATACAGCAATGAAATTGCACCTTCAGTCCTGGTCACATAATCTGTGTTTACAAATGATTTGTAGTTTCTTCTTGTTTGGTGTGATGCCCTTGATATAAAAAATTATGTGAATACAAGCTATGATGAGTGTTCAAGAATCATTACTCTTTACAAGAGTCTGCTAAATGCTACACATAATTTCTTTCTCAATAGGACTGCCACTGCAGGGTGCAATCATACTCCGATTATATGGAATGTCTGTCTGATGCCAAACAGTTAGGCCCTCTTTGAATCTCAGGGAAGGTACCTCCAGTATGTTGATGACACCAAGCTTTCTCCTCCCCCAATTAAAGCCCTGTCTTCCAATTTGAGAACTGGACAGTGTCTGAAGATGGTAAATGAAAAAGTTGTCAGACACAGAGTCTGGATAAGAATGATAAGGTGATGGCTTGCACTTCCCACAGCTTGGTAAATTCTGCTACTGGTTGCACTCAGCCTCCTTGTGATGCCTCAGATTTGGGGTTTATCATGTAGATTCCCATACCAGTCACAACACTCAATGAAAGACTATGTCAAGAGACTTAAAAGTACTTGGTAAAGCTTATGCAGAAAATATACATTCAAACTTGAAAAGAGGAGTTTAAAAGCCCCTTATGCACGGCCCATTTATAGCTTTCCAAGCACACTGAAAGGACTTTTTAACTTATCTACCCCTAGAATGCTTTGCCTGGTATGTCTTAGAGGAAATATCCTTACTCCTCTTAAATTCACATTCAGCACAATAGCCCCAAAGATTATTCTGTCTGCAGAATTTTTCTTCCTGCAGAAGTTTTCTAAGAGCAAACAATGTAACACTTGGATAGTATTTTTTATTTATTTTTATTTAAACTGAAAAATTATCTACCCAACCCCAACCCACCCCACTCCCAGAGCCATTTAAGATTTCAACTGGGGCTTCATTAAGTACGTTTCTTGAAGCACTCAGGCCATCTTCTTCATCCTTCTCCTCCCCTCCTCTCATTGCAATCCATCACTGGAACTCAGATCCTGGTTTGCTTTAAACCAGATATACCATTACACTCAGACTGAGTCATTCTAACTTACTGTTGGTTCATAAGACAGAATCAAAGTTAGTATTGTACTAAAGTCAGAAAACTGTTTTTATCTACCTCATTTACATTATTCATCACTTCATGCTACTGGTTTTCCAACAGACATTAAACCAGTGTTTTGGCACTGAAGTTCACATACGTACAGAGGGGGAGAAACAGATGTAAAGCAGAAGCACACAGCCTTGATACTCATCACAGCTTTGTAAATCATTTCTGACGCAAAGGATGAATGTGAACAAAGGGTGAACACAAGGCTTCTTTCTCTGGACTGCAGTATTTCCCCATCATCTGTAGTTTTGGATCTGATGAGCTGTATTGAAAGGGGTACTCTGCTCACCTAAGAGCAGGATCCAGAGTATGGAGGGAATAATTATCCTTCCCAAGCTGCTTTGGTTTTCAGAGAGCTCCAAGAGCTATAGAGGGGAGCTGCTAAAACTCATGATATTATCACCTTGGATAAAGGCGACTACAATGAAAACAACACCTGAGATGTATGAAATATATATAATGTATTGTTGACCACTAATACATTCAAATTTGGGGAAAGATTTCAAACCTCCAGAGTAATGCAGTCTTAGTATTATTTTTCCAGAGAAGCTGCAATTCAAATTAGTTGTCAAAACAACTTAATTACTGCTTATTGTTTTAGCAACTGATAATGGTATGCAGGTATACAACAGTTAACGAAGTAGATGTGTTCCTGAGGATGACTTCTTTAACAGAACCTTTGGCACAAGAGGCAGAAATAACACAGAAATAGGGATAGTTTCCTATACCACAAAAATGAAGACCAGTTCAACTTATTTCAGCAAACATTTTATCCAAAATATTATAAAATATGCCTATATGAAATGAAATAACCAAGTCCAGAAAAAGCCTTTCATAACTAAATAAAAATGTTGCAAACCTTCTGGATATCACTTGAAAGTTTCTCCCAAAATACACGCTGGGATGATTTTTTTTTCTCTTTCACCAGCTTCTCCTGTTCTTATGATCTCCATTTGCTGCCCAATCTATGCATTCTAACATGCCAGGGATAGCTGGTGAGGCTTATCCCTTTTCCCTTTGCTTTGCTGTTCATGTATACTTACTAAAGAATTCTCAAAGTAGCTGCTGTTTACATTGCCTGTGAGAAGCAGGCAGCTATAGAACTGATAAACTAGAATTCCATTGTCCCCCACCTCATGATTTATTGTATTGCTTAGTGCCTACTGCTAAAAACTAACACTAAAAGTACCTATTTCTCCATCCCTTCCTCACCGTCTTCCCAATGTCAGTGTTGCTAAAACTGCGATGTAGTCATAGAATGAAAAGGAAATGGGGAGGGGCTGAGGCATAAAAAGTCTTGGTAAAAAGAAGCTTCGTTATAAGAAAAATAGAAGGATGTAAGAGCTAGTCAAACACAGTGATAGAAAATGAGGAACAGAAGTGTACAAAACTTCTGGAGTTTAAAGAAGTAGGAGGAGAGAAAAAGCAGAACTCTTGTGATGGTCACATTTTTCTTACATGCCCAGATACACTGAGGACACAGACACCTGTACACAAATTTTAGCAGTAGGCCTATTATGGAAGCACCTTCACGCCTTTGGGGCATACATATAACTTTTTTTGCTCTGAATCATGCTTGAGGGCAGCCTGTTCTGGTTTTCAGCAGAGTAACATGCACAAAGGTTAAATGACACAACAAGCCAGGTAATCATGAAGCTAACTCCTCATTTTCTCAGAGCAGTCTTAAAATGTGTAGATACATTTCAAAAATGCCAAACAGGTAAGTATATAAAATGCAAGGTGACTGAAAGCAAATGAACAAGTAAAAGCAAACACTCTCAGAAAAATAAGACAGTCTAAAAAGTGGCAGAAAGGGCTAAACTGACAGTATTTGATATAGAATCAGAAATCATGAATTTTAATTAAGAAGAATGAAAGTGGGTAAAAAAGAACACTCACCTACACCCACTTCTGACTGCAGGTACCCCTACCCACAAACTTAGGTGATAAGGAAAAATAATCCCTGATAAAACTGACATCAAATTTATTCTGTTGTTTTTGTAGTATCTGATCACGTGCTTCCTGAAGCCTTCTGGATTTGTTTTACTATAACAGACCTGACATCTTCCTGTTCCAATAACAAACCAATGCTTTAGAACTGGCAAGATGAATATTATTTTTCATTTCTCATAACTGGACAACTCCCGTGACCACACTACACAGAATATATTGGAGTGGGCAGAAGAGTATTTTGCTGTTTCTAATCTGGGCTTTCAAAAAATTATTAAAACTTTTTTAATTGAATAGATAGTTTTGAAGGAAATATATGTGCATCCAACAAATGTCAAGGAACTTACCAAGGAGTGGAACTGGTTGTGTGACAGGAGCTGGTATACTAGTCGAGGTTGTAGCTGGTGGAGTATTTGCATATCCTTTGGATGTATCTGCATTTTCAGCATTTCCTCTAGCTCCAGAAACTACTGTTGGAATGGGATTCCCCACATTAGAGTCTTTTGTAGTGTCCTCATTTATACTGGCCACAGTAGCTAAAAGACAGTGATGGTAATAGGGGGAAAAAATAAGTGGCATATAATTCTGGTGCAAAGACCTTTAACAATTTATAAATCATACTTACAGTTTGGGATATTTACTGCCGCAGAAGGAGGAACAGAGACAGGAGGAACTGAAACAGGAGGATTAATAGGTGGTGGCGGACCAGGAGGAAGAAAACCTATGGAAATAAAAATATTAAAGAAAAAGTTCTTCAAACAAAATCTGTAACATTTATACTTGAAAGGATCTCTTCTGGTGTACATAGTGAACAGTTCATATCCTTGGAAAGTCAATGAGAATCGTTACTACACCTGGTGGTAAATGCATTGGATTGAAGCCAGGTCTCAAAAATGGTGGAGGTGGTGGTGGAGGAACTCCAGGACCAAATCCAGGTGGTGGAATTCCTAATGGAGGAGTAAATGCAGGGGGCTGAAGTGGGCCAACCATTGGGGGACCAGGCTGATGTGGTGGAACCTACAACAGAAAATGTTTTGTCAGCACTTAGTTCTACACTTGTATAAAGCACAAATACTCACAAGGCACTTCATAGTTGTCACTGCATACCTGTCACAGTTAATAAGAAATACTACTTTAAAAACAGACAGTATTTTGCATAATAATAAATAATAGGTCAATAGTTTTAATGTGAACATGTTCCAAATAAATTTTAGGCTGTAATCCTGTACTTAGCCACTGGAAATAAGGGCCATAGAATGGACTGAACTGATATGACCAGAACTGTGCTATTGTTTTACCTTCACTCCACCAATCTTCCCCAATCTGGCACCCATCAGACATGTTGAATTATACCCTCCATCATTCCAGCCTATATTGGCTGAAAATGATGGGAACTGTAGCACACAATAGTGGAAGTGCAGCAGGTTGGGAAAGGCTATCCTCTAGAAACTTTTAAGACTTGCTTTTCTTCACATATGAATAGGTTTTCAGCTACTTTTGCTGAGAGGATTGTGTCTTTCTCCCATGAGCTCATTTTTAAAGAAACACTACGAAAAAACAAGTAAGAGTACATCACTGTAATGCCTTACTATTTATATCACACGTAACAGAAATTTACATTAAACTATTGCACAACAAGCATTGTGGGATCAGCTTATCAACGCAGTTAAGGTAAAGGATATCAAAACCTTTTGGTATCTTACATCAACAGCAACCAAAAGTTATGTTACAGAGGCCAATTGCCATATCCCTCCTGGAGTATGGGAAGCTTACTTTTGTGAGTTATATTCCAGCAAAGAATCCCCTACTTTCCAAGTGAAACATATCACTAGGAGCCTACCAGAATGGCAACCAGTAACAACTGATGAAATAATTGAGCTAGTAAATCAACATAAACCAGGTAAGGTTCCAGACTGTGATGATATCCCTTTTGAGCTAATTAAATACAACAGATTGGTGGACTCCAATCTTGGCAAATCTTTTTACATATATTGATCCGAATGCCCATATGCCACCCGAGTGGGGAACAGCTATTATTATTCCAATCTTTAAGAAAGGCAAGAAGGATAATCCAGCAAATTACCGCCCAGTTAGTTTGCTCTCTATAATTAGCAAACTCAATGCCAGACATCTATATTGGAAATTACAACTCTGGATGGACTCTAGAAAGGTTTTGGCTGATGAACAAGCGGGCTTTAGATCAGGTAGGTCCACTTTGGATCAGATTTTAATCCTACAGCATTTGGTAGAGAAATACTCTAATAAATCAAAGGGGTCATTGTTTGCAGCTTTTATTGATCTCAAATCTGCTTTTGATTCCATCTCTAGGGATAAATTATGGCATAAGTTAGAGGCTTCTTCTATAGATCGACGTCTGTTACTGCTTATTTACAAGTTATATGAAAACAGAGTTTTGAAAATAAGATGTAACTTAGAAGGTCATCTGTCTGAAAAAGTTCCAACATATAACAGAGTAAAGCAAGAGTGTATATTAGCCCCATTATTATTTTTTATATAAATTCAATGGTTGCTGCTCTTAGCCAGTCAGATTTTCATCCCCCAAAATTAGCAGGTAAACATCTCTCAGTGCTATTACATGCTGATGGCGCAGTGATATTGTCGCAAACAACCATCAGTCTACAGAGAGCATTGCGTGCCTTAGCACATTATTGCGATGATGAAGGCCTCCAAATAAATTATAAGAAAACCAAAGTCATGGTGTTCGCTAAAAGACCAAAGTTGTATAATTGGCTAATAAGTGAACATAAGATAGAACAAATAAGGACCTTTAAGTATCTTGAGGTTGTTTTCAAATCAAATGGAAAGCGTAAAGCACATGCAGAGTATGTTGCACAAGCGGCACAAAGATCTACCTCTGCAATCCTAAGATTTTTTTACACTAAAGGAGGGTACTGTGTGCCAACTGCTCTGAGACTGTTTCAAGCTAAACCCCTTAATCAACTTCTTTATGGTTCACAACTAGGTCCCTATGCTTTTTTTACTCCACTGGAAGTAGTCCAGTCAAAATCCCTGAGGGCCATTTTACAAGCCCCTCAAGGGATTCGTAATGCAGCGCTGCGGCTTGAGGTAGGTTTTTTGAAAGCTGAATCCTGGGCTTGGCTAGCTATTTTTAGATTTTGGCTGAAATTAGTTCTTTTCCCAAGAGATTTAACCTCTTTGATATTACAAGATAATTATCAGTCAGCTTGGAAAAAAGAAATACCTGCTAAACTAAAACTATATGGCTTCTCTGAGGAGTATCTTCTATACATAGGATTTGAAGCAGCCAGCCGAGCCCTCAGTCGACAAATTAAGGAGATAGACAGACAACTAGACCTACTGACAACCTCAAACAATATTTTAAGTGACACTGCATTGATACCTTTCAAGCCTGCTAAGTATTTTTATTTACTCACAGTTCCAAATCATCGTAAAGCTTTTACTCTTGCTTGGTTAAATGCTTTGCCATCAGCATTATTAGAAGGAAAGTTTAAAAAGGTCCCATACTTCCAACATGAATGTCTTTGTAATATTGGTGAAATTGAAACAATAACTCATGTTCTCTTCCACTGCCCGTATTATCATGAAATCCGGGAACTTTTTATTGAAGCTCATACAAAGCTATCTCCAGGGTGGTCAGAGGCTTTCTATACTCTTTTATTGTTATCAGGACGAGATACAGGCATGTCAACAGAGTTAAACCTTGGTACAGGTATGTTGTTTGAGGTAGCAAAATTTTGTGCTGCTGCAGTCAAAATCCACAAAGAAAAGGTTAAATTAAATGTTTAAGTTTATGATTCTGCCATTGTCTCATTTTATAAATGATACTTTATAAATAATATTTTATATATTTATGGTTTATATTTATATTTTTACTTACACATTGTATTCAAACTTATAACTTACACTTTACTTTTTATGTAATGTCGCTGAATAATGTATAATCTACCTGTGTTTGTTATTATATTAGTAGTAGTACTATTGTTATTGTTATCATTTTTGGATATGGCCAGCGGCCGCAATAAACTGTATCGTATCGTTAAATTATCTGATACCATTAAAACTAATCAATTAATTAAAGAATACTGAATACTTGCTAATCAGACATAATTCTTATAATACAGGTTTATTCCTAACACTAAATGGTAAATATACAGAAAAATAAAAAAATATATACAACAGCTTGGAAATGTATTCACCCTACTTTGGACATTTCTGCATATTGTTATGTTACAACCTGGAAATGAAATCTATTTAATTGGCATTGCTGACACTTGACATACTGTGAAGGTGCAACATATCGTTGTAGCACAAAAGTTAACCAAATAAAAAATAAACACCACTTACTGGTTGCATAAGTATTCAGCCGTTTGCTATGATAAGGCCATATGAGGCCTGGTACAGCCCAGCGCCCCCAGAAGTTATGTAAACAATTCAGTGGACTGCACTCATGTGCAATCCCACTGCCACATGATTTCAAATTAAATAACACTGTTAATGGAAGGCCTCAGGTTTGATGGTAAACATACCTAAACAAGCAGTATCTTGAAGACCAAGTGGAAATCATATAAACACGTAAACATTAAAAAGTTTATTTTCCCAGTTCTTAAAAACTGTAGCCCTTGCAGCTGTTTATACATTCGAAACAACTGTTTTATGTGTGTTTTTTTGTAACTGACAGAATAGTAAGCTACCATCTACATCACTTTTTAAAAAATGTTTACTATAAATAATTTCTAGTATTTATAATATATACACTATACATAGAATACAATAAGGGTATATATAGTAGATTATTTGCTCTCACTCTTTGTTTTCTTCTCTCCCAGTTCTCCTCTTAGTTATGAAGAACGGCACTGCAACAAGACCAGACTCCACCAACTACTTTTACATATGTGGATACTTCTCTTGTTGCAATGCCAGGACCAATGTGGCAGCAGTGGGTTACCATGAGCACTTCCATGCTCCTTGAGATCAAACCTGACAACAGGATTGAATCATGTCTTCTAGAATAACAATTCCAAAGAGGCCGGTGGTCTGGAGCAAATACCAGCTAAGTTCAGGTAAAGGTAAAGGGACCATCTCAGTGGCAGCAGCTTTAATCATCTTCTCCTAAAGAAGGACTTTTAGTCTTGAAAATCAATTTCTATGTATCTAAAGAGGTGAATGCCTCCTAATGTGAGCAACATGTTCATTCTCCAAACACAATGTCCACCAGGAGTAACTGCCCAACTCTAAGATCTTTCTTGAAGATCTCTTTTGGCACCATAAGCTGTTGAACAGACACCTCAAACCCAGCAAAAAAAATCAAGCAACAAAACTAACTAACTGCCATTCCCTAGGCAAACAAAATCATTCATATCACTCAAATGGGAGGGGGCACCTCTTCACAGAGCCTCCAAAAGGACATTCTGCTTGATGCTACTACTGTGATGGACAAATGAACATGGCAGAAACCACTTACAGACATGCCTACTAAAGAGGAGTAAAGCCACTGATCAAATGGTTGCTCAGCTCTATAAGATTCTGAACAGTTTACTGTACAGGCCCACATTTCATTGAGATCATGAAAGAGAAATAGAAATTTCCATTCAAGATATGTGAAAGCTGTCTCATCATAAAGCTATAACTGATTCAGTTTAGATATGTTACCATGGGATAGTTCTTTTAGCATTATGTGCCTGTGATGAATAAATCTATTTGAGTTGAATGAATGACAGTTGAATGAATTATCCTATTTAATCCTGATGCATTCATTTTGCAGCCTGATTTAGAAGTGAACGTCTCCTCATGAATTTGGAGAAGTTGAAGCCCTTTCTGGGTTTTGAATTGGTACTATTTTTTCTCATTCTACTAATCTGATATCTGATGCACTTTTACACATTCTTCAAAGTAGAGTTTAACAAAAAGCTCTATACAGTTTTTATCTGGAAAATTTACATACAATATTCAGAGGGAAACCCTTGAAAACTCTAGAGCTTCAATTAATGTCACACTTAACTGTTTACTCTCTCTCTTCTTCAGTTATATGGACATTCAAAACACCTTACTATCACATATCAGTGTGATCTATTTAGATGTTTCACATCTTCAGTAACAATCTCAAATTATTACTCCAAATTCTGTTTTTGAAAACTTAACACTTGTGCTGTATTTCGAATTCCATATTTTATAAAATCTACCTTAGCAAGATCATGCACTTCCTTTAAATGACATAATTATACCTTTCACTGGTAAGACATGTATCCCAAACACAATAATCAGTTTTTCTAACATTGTCAAACAATCTCCCTCAATTTCTCTTTATTTTCCAAACTGCCTTGTTCTGCAATAAAAATGTATTAATTCCAACTGAAGTTGCAGTTCTTGATTCGCCATTCACATCTAACGTCAATTTAGCAATCTATGAATAGCATAAAGAGTTAAGTTAGAGTTATAGCTATGTTGCATTTATTCATGTTGCATTCATCCTCTCAGGTTGCTTTTTGAAACAGTGCTGCTACTACAATATACTATGTAACAATTTTTAAATGCCCATTTTTTTCAGGAGTAACCAGCATTTAAAATGAAGTTTTTATCATTCAAAAATCATATTAATGCCAGCTAAACAACATATTGTGTGAATTCCATAGAATGTGCAATTGAGCTTTTCCTCCGAGTAAAAGGAGGAGCCGTATTTTCACTTGCAAATATCCAACAAAAACAAGAGAAAAAAAGGAACAAAACTTACCTGTGGTGGAGGCACTGTCATTGGTGCAGGTATGGGAACAGGCATTTGAACTGATAAAGTCTTAGATACAGGCAATGTTTGTTCATTATGTGCAGTGTCTCCGCCTGCTGCACCACCATTCTGGGCTACCTGATTTTCCGATTTTTTTGGAATTCCTTTCCATTCTACAGGGAAGAGGAAAGATACAAATAAACAATTAAGAGAATGCATATATTCTCAGTTTTAAGTTTTTCCCTACAAGGTATTGATGGTATGTTCAAATTGAGCCTTCTGTCCCAGTGAACAGTTTCTAGAGTAATTTGTATTAGTTTACCTCAATGAAACAAACAATACAAAATAACAAACATAAATATGTCATCATATGACAAAAAGATTATGTTTGAAAAACCCCCTCAAGGTATCACCAATTTTCAGACATAGTCTAAATATATTTTTCTGTCTTCTCTTGCCAGTAAACAATCCTGAGCCTTCAATTTCAAAAATCTAACTAATCACAGACCATGTAATACATCTTTCTAATATTTATATTGAAACCCCAGCATTCTCAAGATATCAGATGCTATTTTCACAAAAGCAATTAATAGCTGCCATATCACAATAAATATGTCTGTCATGGTTTCCCCTCTGAGCCCTTCATAGTTAGCTGGGAATTTTATATTTAATACCAGATTCTAAACCTTCCTCCACAATTTAAAAAGATCTACATCCTTGACATATTTCAGCAATGACTATGCCTGCCACTGATAAGATAGATACAAAAAAATTGTGACGCAGATTTTCATTTTATTTGTAAAAAGGGACAGTAAAAATAATCTGCCATCATTGATAATATGCTGGGATGTGATTCTACCTATTATACCTTAATTCTATATATTAATATCTGTTCCCTGAAGTCTCTTATTTTGGAACAATATAGCCACAGATGAATCAAATGTCCTCTATTCATATTGTTTCTAACAGAAGGATGACAGATTTTTATTCACTAATGACATTCATGAGGGAGTAAAATGATATGTACATATTGTTTTCTGTATTTTTTTCCAAAGAAGTTGAAATGGTTTTGCGAAGAAGCACAGTGGTAAATACTATTCCAGGCTCTGAAATGCAACTGTCTAGATCTGCAAAATTATTTTTGATATACGTACACACTGTTACCAAAAACAGCTTTCTTCAAAATACTGTTTTTCTTACAGCCCTATTCTTCTTATTTTTAATACAAGTGTTTTGAAATCAAGCACGAAGTAAAGAACACGTGGGAAAGAAATTATCTGCAGCAGTAAATTGGGCTGGAAATTTTTCTAATATGTTTTTCCATGGAAAATTATGAAATAATCTTGACTAAAATGTAATGAAAGTATGTAACATAATGTGTGGTAAGCAAATCAATTTCGGAATGGCTATACAGGCCATCTTGACTAAAACCTAATATCAAAGATCAAGGTGACACCCCCTCCATGCAAAGTATTCCCTTTTATATACAGTACACTAAAGTCTGGGTTCAACCACTGTATTTGGCGGTGTATTATGAAAATGGGGTGCATCTTATATACTGTTGTGTCTTATACACCAGCAAATTGTATTTGCCACCGTATAAATGGGGTCTGTCTTATATACGGGTGCGTCTTATATGCTGGCAAATACGGTAATTCATCCTTCAGATAATTCCCCATAAAAATACATATATGCATGTACACAACTCTTTGTTGTTGTTTTCTGTCTTCCAGTCATTTCTAATTTATGGTGACCTTAAGGCAACCCTATCACAGGATTTTCTAGTCAGAATTTGTTCAGAAGGGAGTTGCCATTTCCCTCCTCTGTGGCTGAGAGACTGTGATTTGCCCAATGTGTTTTCATGGCTAAGTGGGTATTTGACCCTTGGTCTCCCAATGTCTTAGAGCAATACTCAAACCATTTCACCATGCTATCTACCCACAAGTTTTTAGGCATGCAAAATAAGCATTTTTAAAAACTATTTTTATCAGATTTTTAAAACAAATATAAATTCTCACTGTTATAAAACGAAATCAGGATGTTAATCATCTATATTTATGATAGATTTATATACGACTCTTCAATAAATTTCCATCATGATTTGGGTTTTGGTTTTTTCCTCCTTAAAATCTAAGACAAGGAAGTATATGCTACTGAGTTGTCATAAGGAAAACGTCAATAAAAAATTAAGCGGTAAAATAATTTCAAAATAAAGTGTTTAATTTGTCTGACTAAAATATTTAAGGCACATTAACCACATTTCCTTTATCTTCCCTATCAAGCGTTTGACTTTCACTATGGAAAAAGCTTGCTACACCTGTAGAATTAACATGTTATCCTTTTGTTTTGTTTTATTTACTAAATTTAAGTAAACATGCTAAATCATATCTTGATCAATTTGTCACAGAATTCTGTGGCACCTATTGGCTGAAAGTTTTGATTACGCAACTGAAATATAAGCTTCAACATTTTAAAGGAAGCCAAGTGGTCAAATGAATGATTTTAAGATTCTAAAGTTTAAAAAGAAGAGCAAGACAATGGTTCAAGTTGAGGAAGTACAAATACAGATGACAAAGACAAAAGCCGGTCCAAACAACTGGTATTCAGAGGAACCCTTTACGGCCTGTTATGGCCACTAGAAGTTAAAGTTAATAGTTACTGGCAAACTCTGATTGAGAAAAAGGTTATTAAATATACACACAGACACTGTTGTTGCTGTGTGTCTTCAAGTCATTTCCAACTTTTGGCAAACCAAGGTAAACCATTACAGGTCTTCTTGGTAAGATTTTTGTTCAGAAGGGGGTTGTCCTTGCTTTCCTCTGAAGCTGAGTGAGTATGACCTGCCCAAAGTCAGACAGTGGATTTCCATGGCTGAGGGTGGATTTGAACCCAGATTTCCAGAGCTGAAGTCCGGTGCTCAAACTACTACATTACACTGGCTCCCGCACACAGGGTGGCAGTTAATTCCATCTACAAATTATGCATAGTGAGACAAAATATTTTCCTTTGTGTATTCTGAAGCTACTGCCAATTAATTTCACTGGTAACTGCAAAATCTGATATTGTAACAGGTTAAGGAAAAAATGCCCCTCTTTTTCAAAACAGCACTCACCACTTAATAAACCAACATGGTCACAATTTCACATACCTACACTATATCTATATATTCACTATACCTACACTCCTCATTTGACTGTGCCCATTTTTTTCTACAACTATACTGACTCTTTTAAATGACTGTTACTCGTCTATGGAAGCTATTACTAGGTTCTACATTCTCTTCAGCCTTGAGCATCTGAAACATTTAGAGCCTTCCAATTCCTGCTGACTCTCCTCCAGAGTCAAGTGTCATACAACAGAGATGCCGCTTTAAAACAACTAGCATGCAAAGTCACACATGGGGAGTGAACAGAAATAGGGGGCACAAAATAACCTTTATGGAAAGCCACACACAACAGCTTGTTTCAATGCTTTCTTTCTTCGGCTGGGAGTGAGAAACAAGCCAAAGAAGCATATTCGAACACCACAGTAAACAACCTGCAGAGCAGTTTAGCCACGCCCACCAGAACATGAATGTGCATGGCATTTGTATTCAACATGTACTGACATTCAAACACAAGTTCTCACAGCTCCCTGATTTGCTGTAATGGGGTGCATGTTTGATATTTTTCTGTTTGATAGTTATGTACTACAGTTCTTTATCCCCAACTTTCTTCTCTTCCAGCATAGTTTCAAACATTTAGAATCTTCTTAGATTCTAAGAAGCACCTCTCAGGCTGCTTCTCTAATTCAAGTTGTCCCTTCTCAAAGCTGTTGTGCACCCCTAGAAGCTGCCAAGTGGGTTTTCATTTGTCATAGTTCAGCTTCAAAGCTAGCAGAGCAAACTCGTGCATTTTTTTAAAAAAGGGATTAATGTAAAAATGATTCTGACTTAAATAAAACTTTGCTACAGATAAATCTTTAGATTTTTATAGAGACACTTCTTACCAGGACTAAGTGTTTCATTGTCCAGCATTCCTCCTTCACAGAAGCTTTCCAAATCTTCAGGCTTAACTTTACCCCATGGTATATAAGTAACACCTAATTCTACATCCCAATACTGCTTATAGTCTGGTTTAATTCCTTTATTTAGAGCCCAGGCAATCTGAAGAAAAAAAGCAATTAAGTTATTAGTCTGTGATTTATTTTTATTTTTTTATTCCCACTGACAAACTGCACTCACTTAGTAAAGCAAAATGTGAAAACCAGGGGGATGGTGCTGTGTATAAATGAGAAATCAGCAAAGAACAATGTAAGTATCAACATGAAAAACTCTTAAAACAAACTAAGGACTACTATGTACAATGAAAGTGCTGTGTGCAGTCTACACAATCTCCTCATAACAGCTATTCTCCTTTGGTTGTATTTTCTAAAACAGCTTATAACTCACACCAGCCTTTATACCTTCATCAAACATTCTTTTTATTAACAACCGGCTATGTAAAGAGAAAACAAAAACTGGCTTTCATCCTTCAATCAACAAAAGGGTGAAAATGTACCACAGCTTACAATGTGGTAACAACCATGTACAAAGAGTTTTAAGCAGGTTTCAGATGGTATTTCATAAGACAGTATCCCATAAGCACACAAATGATTAAATTATTCTAGCAAGAAGAACAGACAAACCAATCTGCAGTTTCCAGTAAACAAATGTTTTGCTGTCTTAGTATTGCACAACAGAACAAACTGAAAGCAGTGAGAAAAGACTCAACTGACCCGAATATAAGGTTATATGGGTTCAGTTCGTCACATCTTGGTTTAAATGAGTTCCTAACTTCTGTTTTGTATTTATGCATGGCTACAGTCATTTAAATGGCACTGAACTGATACTGTTCTAATTATAAAAATTAAACCCTTTATCATCCTTATTATCCATTTTTTCCAGCTAAAGACTTCCTGCGTGGTTAACATTCTATTGTGTGACTATCCATCATAGGATCAAAGGAAAAGATATCTAGACATTAACCAAGAAAGGAAAAAGATTATGGCACCTGACCCATCTCATGCCAAGCAAATAAAGAAGAGTTCTGATACTTTCTCAAGGGCTCTGGATGTCCTGTTATTTTACCACAATAATAAAAAAGAACCTTAACATTATAATACCTTTATTGACTTCTGATTCACTTTAAAATTACCACGACTCAGTTTTTGCAGGGCACGATATGCATCTTGTCTCTGCACCATTACAATATAGGCACATCCTCTTGGTGGTATCATCTATTACAAGTACAGAAAAAATAAAGTATTATTTAACAAAGGGGAATTAGTATATGTTAAAATAAAAAAGAAATTTTTATTACAGAAATTAGAACTACAATTTGTAGCGTGCCCAACACCAAAAAAGGTATAAACCAAAGATCCCCACCTCTGACAACTTACTATCTTGTAGATTCTACATGTGTTCAATCTATAAGTCAAGCAATGCCAAAATTGTTTGGTACGTATGCACCACTTTTTATTTCAATTTCTTTCAGCTGTAAATTTGAATGGATGATGTTAGGATGATTTTGAAAGAACATGCTGATATTCTACAAAATTCTGTGAAACAAGTTCTAAATTTGGTTTTAAACAGAAATACAACTAAACGCATCAGCATGTATTTCAAACAGCTCTACATGGGGTACTGAAAAGTACTTAAACTATAATGCTGAATGGCATTTTACTGATTGTTACTTTCTTCTGTTTCATACTCACATTTATAGATTCAATTGGACCAAACTCTTCTAGAAGACCTCCAACATCCTGCTGTGTTGCTCGTTTGTCCAGCTGCCCTATCCACAGTGTTGTACTGCAAACTAACAGGAAAAAAAACCAATCTTTAAACCTATTGTTAAACACAAACTATGTCTTTAGCAATCAAGGTTTTTGTCACTACTTTACAGTTTAACTATATGTGGACTAAATCTGTTAAGGAAGTATTAATTCCTTTAAGGGAATTTAAGCATTTATGCACTGCACCTATTCTTACAAAATAAACCAAAGACGACTGGTAACTCCAATCAGCAGCTAACAACTATTTTGCAAATAATGTATCTCATTTGCAGTGGACATGATCCAGAGTACCCTGATTAAATAGGAGGTACAACCTGAAGCTTAATTCAGTCTGATATTTAACCACTCATCTGGCTGACAATGCAGCCAAGAATTTCATACAGGCATGGATGTGGAATTCATTCCACACACCTAAGAGGGCTAGTAAAAGGACAGTGCAATCTATTACTCCTTCATCAGCTTGCCCAGCTTTCTTGGTGGCAGCAGTGGAAAGGCCTCACTTCCTCCACACACTACACAGAACTAGACTGAACTGGTAAAAGAGAAACAGAGTGTCCCTTTTAGCCCACTTTTTACTTTACTTGTGTGATGAAATCCACAGGACAGTACACATTTAGGCGCACGGTAATAAGACTAGCTTAATCTTTATGTATTATCTTCTTGAATTTCCTTAAGTGTGCATCTCACCAGATCCCCGTTCTAAAGTGAAAGAAAGAACCAAAACTAAATGGAAGCAAGCTTGCTAGGAAAGATAATACTCACCACTAACAGTTTCTGGCTTGATTGGAGGAAGACCTTTTCCTCTTCTCTCTCTCTCTCTCTCCCTTTCTCGTCTTTCCTGAGATCGTGTCCTAGGAGAATGACGACGCCTATCCCGGGAACGAGACCGAGAACGACGATGACGTGATCTTCGAGTTCGAGAGCCAGAGCGTGATCGTCTCCTTTTGGGTGACCTAATATTAAGCAAAAATGCTGAGATACTAGTAAACAAAATAAGTCATTAAGACACCTCACTGGCTGCCAGTAAATCATTCCCATTTCCAAATTTGTAATTATTCTACGAAGAGAGAAATCCCTCAAGTGTGACTTGTCTTGTAAGAAATCCTGACAAGCACAGCTCTGTTTTTTATACCATGTGTCTTTCAGTATTTTCTGTGTTGAAACTGAGAGCAAGTATGAAGGAACATTTCATGCCCCCTCATTTTGACAAAACTAGATAAACCCCTTTCTTTCTTCTAATTTCTTCAGCAATCAACTTATACTATTTCGTAGAAAGATTTGTTTATAATGCAACAACAAACAACACAACATATGGAAGCTTTTACAATGTTAAATTCATAGAATGTATATTCCTTCTTGAATGTTTATTTTTGTGAACAATCAAAACTGAAAGAGATGAGATCTTCATCAATGGAGGTCTCTAATTAATCACTCAACTTAACAAGAACAGCAATCAGGGACACATTTATCATACCTGCTGCTGAGAGACCCATTCGCCTCCTTTCTCCTGCCACTCCCTTGGCTGCAGAGGGATAAGGAGAACAACTAGGCACATCTCCATCATGGCAAGATTCAGCTGCTGCTGAACTTAATTTTTCCCCTCCTTTCTCCCCACCCTTTGCCACTTGTATGCCAGTGTCTTATTTAGAGCATAAGCCTATGTATGGGAAATGTCCAATTAACTATTAGTAAGCTGGTTATAAATGTGAAATAAATAATAAAAATAAGCATATACGTAAATTGTGCTTCTTACCTAGATGCAGATCTAGATCTTGACTTTCTGTTCTCATGCCTCTTTCCTTCTTGAACAGAAGGCTGATCCACTTCCATTTCCTAAAACATTTAACAAGGATTTATCATCATTACTCTTGTTTCCTTTCCTTCATCAGTTACAATTTTAGTATTAGACAGCTAAACAGTCTGAAATGCCAATTACACGTTATGCATTCATATGTATTCGTTCTTTCAGATGTTGAGTTTTTGCATCTCTGTACTATTATTAAAACATTTCTCAAGAAAAAATACAGTTTAAGCAGTTAATTGACTCAGCTGAAAGTAACTGTTTGTCCTAAATAACAAATACTAATTAGGTAATCTGCATCTAATTGAAGCTGAGCACACCTTTGTGATTCTATGTGACTAAAGCATTGGATCTGTAATCACCCTTGCTCTTGACTGGGAATTTTCTATCTGCCCATCAGTCTAACAAAGATGTTGTAAGCTGAAAACATTCTACACTCAATAAACTCTAATTACAAGAAACAACAGGTGTTAAAGATGACCTGGCAGAGACATACATTTACTTATGTTTTTCATATAATTGATACCTTGATTTTCTACATAACATGTAATTAACAAATATATTAAAAACCTTTAAGAAACTGTTTAAAAAGAAACAGAGAGAGAGAGTTAGAAAGCCATTCAGTTACGCAAGAAAAAGGGGATAAAAAAACACTTCCTTCAGGAAAAACCCGCCAAAGTCCTTTCACGTATTAGGAAGAGAATGCAAGAGATGGACACATCCCTGTGTCTGTCACATCTCTGAAGAATGCACAACCTCAAAATTTGTTGTTGTTGCTAACTGCCTTCAAGTCAACTTTGACTTACAGCAGTTCTACAAATGAGAGACCTCAAAGCCAGTTCTATCAGCCTGCTCAGGTCTTGCAGACTCAGGACCTTGGCTTCCCTGATTTTGTCTATCCATCTGTAATCTGATCTTCCTCTTTTTCTACTGTCTTCTATCTTAACAAGCATAATTGTCTTAAACGCCCACCAGCACATTTCTTGTTTCTACTGCCACTTCCACTTCTGTCACTGCTGCCTACTTCAGCTGAAGTAGACCCAGGGAAATAAATAATGTGTAGAAACACTCTCTTAAACTTATAGCATAACATAACAGTGACATAGCCAGGCTGCATATTGTAGCAAGCTGCTGGTTCTGTCATGGATAATGGATACACAATTTGAAACTGGGATGCAGTAAACGGTGCTACCTCCTGAAAGAAGAGAGCAGAAGTTCATCACAGAGGCCATTTTCTACCATTTTGGTTTTAACACCTGTAAATTGAAAGCTACTCCAGATTCTCTGGTACAAAAGGAAGGTAAACAAGAAATAAACTTTGGCACCAAAATTAAAAGCCAGTCAATTCTACACAGTTTATAAACAGCATAGTTTATTCCTGAGGACACCATGGCTGTATTCAGACAAACATATCTTAGTTCAATGAGCTATAATATGAACATTCATTTTTATGTTTCTTCTTTGATGAAAACAAAAAAGACTGCATCATTTTTTCACTTATATCAAGGAAAGAATGAAGGGGCTGTGTGCAATGCCACAAGGCCCAGTTCTATCTCAGTTTATTAAGCTAAGATAAGATTGCCCAAACATATCCTATTATCTCCTTTTTAGTCAAGGGACAGAACGCAGCAGCCAGTGGTAAGGGATGACAGCAGCTGCAGTTCAAAACACCTAGAGAACACTTGAGTGGGGAAGGCGGAGGAACAGCATTAAGAGCAGAGTCTTTCAAAAAGCACAGTCAAAATGCACACTGTGAAAAACAATTTAAGAACACAAAAAATTACCATAGCAATTAACACAAATGATCTACTGTGACTTTTGATTGTTAAAATTTAACGTACATTAAACCATGAATTTCATTAAAAGCATGAAACGGTCAATCTCTCTCTGGAAATAACTTAGGGTACTGGATTCAGAAAAACGGCTACAAAAAGCTGTTTACCTGTTGATGTGTTTTCTGTACATGTGGCTCACTTTGTGAGGGAAAAGAAGGATGAAAAGTTTGCTGCACCTGTGATGAAGGCTGTATAACAGGCTGAGCTATGGGAGGAAACTGTGGGGCAGATAAAAGCCCATAGCTTGGTATCTGTCCGTTTGGAGGAAGTGGGACCTAGAAGATACAAATATTACCCATGCATCTCAAAGTAAGAACAAACTCTCAAATATAAATATTAAACAATAAGCATATAACAAAAGACATATCTTTAAAATATTTCCAGTACCTGGTGAAGCATAGGATCCTGCTGCATTCCCAACATTTGTTGTTGAAACTGATCTACATTTGGCATCTGGGGATAAACTGGTTGCTGTATGCCTTCACTTGGAAATCCACTGAGCAATAGAAATACATTTTAGGAACATTTTATAAACAGAAAATATAGTACAGTTAAGTGCAGACTGCCATCAGAGCTCTTTTCCCAAGAAAAGAATATTTATACTGAATATATGTTATTCACCTTTTTATCCTAACCTCTGTTTTCCTTCCCTCCCTCAGTCCCTGCTACTGGTCAGATTTTAAATTTTAAGGTCAACAGGATAGGGGCTTGTCTTCTTGATGCCATGCTACAAAACAAGTGTGTACTAAAGCAAAATGTTTTTCATTTATTTAGTAAGGGCAGAAAAACTATTAAATGTTAACTAACTTGAAAACAGATTATTTTAGTAAATTGATAAAAATCAAGCTATTGCAAAATAAAATTAAACCAATTGTCTTAAGAGTGAAGTAGATCACATATGTAACTTTAAACTTCTACAATATCAGTTTTAGTTGTAACATCTACTTGTCTGTATCAGAAATCTTACAAGGTTGGTTGAGATACTGAAGGAGAAGGCAGTGATTCCTCTTTTTTTGGGTCTTCTACTGCCTCTGGTTCATCGTCATAGTCAAATCGATCCAACAGCTTCTTCAGCAATTAACATTAGACAATGGAACAAAAAATTTATATCACCAACAATATAAGAGTATTTTTTGTACATATGCAACTATTCACAAAAAACCCTAACAAAAAACCCTAACATCTGTCATTATACATGGGGAACACCAACTACTCAGAATGCTGGAGAGTTAGCAGTGTGCACATGGCTTTTGCATTACTGCATTTAGAACAGGGCTGAAAAAAATGTGGCTTGTAGAATCCTATTTGGTGGCCCCACTTTGTGGCTCATGAAGCCCAAGATTGGGGGCCAGGGGGATCAGCATTTTTTTCATCAAAAGTTGCCAAGAATAGCTCAAAATCATCACCAAACACAGTAGTTTTGCACCGTGGCCACCAATACCTACCTAACGCCCAAAATAATCTGAAAAGTAGCCAGAAACAAAACCAATGACATCACTACTGGTTGCATGGAAGCACTAAAGGAGCTCCTAGGAGAAGGAGGTGCAAGAGTTAAGGGCACAAGTTTAAAATGACCCCCACCTCTCTACAGTTGCTCACCCAATTGGGGAAAAAAACATATTATACAATCTATAGAACAGAGACTAAGAGCATGAACATGCATGCCCCCCCGTCCCTCCCTGCAGTTACAGAATAGTAAACTGAAGCAAGAAAAAAAATCAAGAGCAAAGCTGCAAATATTTACTGAATGGGGCAGGGGTTGGGTTTGCTTTTTTTTAAAGATGTGTAAAAGTGTGACTTTACTAAACCTAGTCATTAATATAGCAGAAAGCTAGTTCCAACACTCTTCTACTTCTCCTGGCATTTAAATAGCCTTTCAATGGATACAAATGTGCATTTAGCCCCCATGATTTAAAGTTCATCACAGTTCATCACAGACTTCTCAAGCACAACAGAGCCAACAGCCAACACTGTACATACAGGACTCCAATGGTGGCTGAAGGGCATGTGGATATACAAACACTTGGCTATGAAAGCTCATAAACAATAGATTTGCTTCAGGTAGCCAAAGAACTGTTCACATCAAAGTGTAATACCTGCTCGGATTTTGTCTCTGTAGCTGTAGTGCCAACATATGCTGGCCACATGAAATGACTTAGGATACCCAGTCAAGTTCTCTACAGACAGTCCACATAGTCTTGATCCCAGAAAAACCCAAAGGTTAAGTATATGGTAATCTATACAAATCCTAAAACTGATACTACGCAACCTACTATGCAAAAACAACTTGGAAGATATCACGACATCTTATCTACAAGAGATAATATCGTGGGAATATTTCTCACTGGCACAGTTCAGTAACAATGCTGTTCCAAAAGTTTGCATTTCATACTTCTTATGCGCCTTGAATCTACACATTCCGTTCTTTCCTCACATGCAGAATTTCCTTTCTCCTTTAAAACAAACACAGTTTGCTAGTTCACCAAAACCACAAATTAAGGTCTGCACATTCCATCCAAACCATGGTTTTATTTCAAACTGCTATTTGTTCTGAAAAAATAAATTGGTTTACCCCAAATCAGGAAAAGGAGAAAGGAACTGTTACATGCAGTAAGAAAGGAGGAGAAACGGATAAGGCCAAGGATCTAACTCTGTCACCATTTCAAGCTACGCTTTGTCATGGCATCTTGTCTGAAATAAACCATTGGTTTATTACCTTTAAAAATATTACCTTATCAAAAGATGTCTTTTGCTCTGGGGCTGGGAAATCATGCTTTTGTTCTGATGGTTGTGCTGTGGTAGTCTGCAGCTGAGCGGTAATAGCATGGACCTGAGCCATCACATTATTATCTATCACTGGAGACTGAGGTTTAGGAGGCTGTTGAAAAGTCTGAAGAATCTGTTGCAACTATGAGAATAAAATGACATTTCTCAATACCAGGTTAGAAATAGCACAAAGAAATATCAATGACATAATAAATGTACAGCTACTGCTACTTTCAAGCATGGGGATCACTCTTTCTCTCCCACCAGTCATGCACCAGGGTGTTATGGTACAAGTTAATATATGGACCTCTTCTGCCTCTCATTCCTCTTAAAAACAGAGTAGTATATGAAAAAGGAACTAGAATGTTTTGGCACAGAAACAACTGACATAATTTTTTTGCACCAAAACACTGTAAAATACCATAGGTATGATATGTGTATTTTCATAAATCTATCAGCCCTTCAGAAAGGGACTAGCACAGCATGACCAGGTAGGCAGCTGCTGGGCCAATCAAAGGGACAGTCTCCTGTTGAGGCCTTTTGGTACTTTCCTTAATAAGCTGTCAAGGCAAGTTCCATGGCTAAACAGTCGCCTATCACACCAACGTGATGGTTAAAGCAGTGGATTAGGATTTGGAAGATCCAGGTTGAAGTTCCCACTAAATCATGACACTCACTCAGTGACCTTGGGCCAGTCATTCTCTCTCAGCCTGAAGCACCTCATGGCTTGATGAGGTGCTTCAGGCTAAGGTGCTCAGGCATGAAGTGCTTCATGGTGTGGGGGGAAGCAAGGTATGCCACTCTGAGCTCTCACTTGCCATTAGGTGGGATGCAAATGTAAGTAAATAAACAAACCATGATTTATTTTCAGACCAGATATGGTCTGTGAAGACCACTAAAATTATATTCACTGTACTCATAAATTTATGCTTGTATTTTCAAACAAAAAATCTATGCTTACTTGTTGTCCTTGTGTAGTTTGAAATAACTGAGCTACAGCTGCAAAAGCATCAGAACTGGGCAACTGTGGCACAGCAGGTACTGAATTAGAAGAAACCTGAGGAGGCTCTGATGGAATTGTTGTGGTAGGAGGTGGTGAACCTACAAAATAATTTATCGAAATACAACTCAAGATGGTAACTGTTTCCCACATACAGCTTTATCCTTCAATGCAGGTTTTTTAAATTAAAAACACACATGGACAAGTTGCAGACTATAAATTTTGCCAGAGACTCATTTTTGCCATTCCTACCAAGAAACTTTAAATTAAAGAGTATGTGGCTTCATCTGTTCATGCCCCCCTTCCCACTATGCATGTCACAGAGCAGCATGTGTATTCCATTTGCAGGTTCACACAAATAGGTATTTCTTTAAGATTTACTTGATGGAACCAAACTAAACACAGTGATAATCATGCAAGCTGCAACTGCATGATTGATTTTTCTTTAGTAAATGGCAGCACAGGCAGGCTAGAAGCACTGACAATCAGAACTGCAGGATTAAATCCCATCTCTCACTACAGGCAGGAGTTCAGGGTCCACCTATGGAGTTATTTATTATACAAATAAACAAACAAACTGCACAACCAATATTTATAATTTGATCTATAGAGCAATATAAATTCCCAAGTGCTCCCTCCTATCTTGTTGTTTTCTTGCTCCATATTTGTTCTCCAGGTACATGAACAGAGCACAGGTTCAGAGATTTTTAAACAACTTCTACAGGACAACAGATTCGGTGCCATTATGAAGACAGTTTCATTTGAACTGAATGAAGTAGATTACAGTCCACAACAGTTTAAGTTCAATTAAACTTGTTAACTTTTAAGGTATCGTAAGACTGTTTTGTTGATTTTGCTGCATTAACACTCTCACGGCAACCCAGCCTTCCATCTGGAAACTTCCACTTTTGGAGATGGTTATTCAAAACTGAACATAACCATTTACCATTTAACAACCACCAAGATTACTAATTTTGGAAGTCATATTTGTAAAGAATTACAGCAATTAATAGACACATGGAGTAGACATGCAAATCTTCAAACATTTCATTTTTGCATGTGAGGACAAAGCTGCAGGAGAAGAAAAATATTCCTCTACATCTTTGATTGTCACAAAGGACTGAGGAGAAATCATTCTGTGAAAAAAAAAATACTTTTTTGCACAAAAAGTGTTGTTTTCTACACAGAAAATGGATTTCCTTTACAGGTTGCTGTGCAGAATAATTCATCCACAACATTTTTGGAGAAGCAGCTAAGATGTTCACAGTTAATACATTATACAACAGAAATTTCCTACCTTCATTATTAGTAGCATCTTCAGTCACTGAAGCTGTACTGCTAGCTCCTGCTGCCATGTCCAAGAGAGGCTGAATAATTTCTATTTTGAATACTCCATTTTTCTGCCATAGGTTGAGGACACGAACTATCTTACTCTGTTCAAATGAGAAGTCAACAGATTGTTTTAAAACATCTTCATTAGCTTAATCGAGACATAAACAATTTTCAGATAAATCACTTTCCCATACCCCAATTTTTAAACAGAATGACAATGGGTTTTAATTTGTCTCCATCTCCATCATCCTAACAAGCAAAGATACAATTTCACAGATCTCAATGATGTAACAAAAGCTTTCAGGTGTACCTTATCTTCTGATGGACAGAGATATAAATACTGGAATGTGGCAGTTATATTTTTACAAAATCTTGGCCCAAAAACATCCTTGTCTGTTCCAAACTGATGACGAGACTGACGTACAATAGAGTCAATTACATATAATCCAGGAACTTTATATTCTGGTTTACACTAAAATGTTAAAAAAAAGGGGGGGGGGAGAAAACACATAGTTCCCAATTAGTCATTCCATCTTCAACACAGAGACATAAACTTCTTTATGGTCACAAAACAAGCCTGCTTATATAAGCTTAAATAAAGAGTTAAAAATTCAGAACAAGGCAGAAAGAAATACACATCCACATGCGCCATGCAACATTCAGCAGTATCTGAACACTAGTACTATTCTGCTTTTAACACTGATTTCAGGAGCCCAGTCACACATTGGGCATATAGGCATGATAAATGTGCAATCAGATACAAACACTGACCCTGCCCCAGTATGCTTTGTTTCCACATTTACGTTGCATATTATATCGAATAAGTGTACATTTGATAACACATAACCGCATCCACCTAAATCAAGCACTGACTCTACAGAAGTCAAGAGGCAGCTTCAACTGTATGTCAGTTACATGTTACAGTAACTGTGCGGAAGTGAGGAGCAGCTCTAAGGTATGCCATGTGGTCCAATATACGAGTCAACCTTTTTTCTACCTCTTTTGGTTCTTAAGACAGACACCCAAAAATTCAAAGGAGGAACTTAATTCAGAAAATTATTTTCTGGTTTGCAATGTATCAGAAATTTTAGAATTTGGGTTCTTAGGCTCTCCAAACTGCAGGGTTTGTATAGCTATGTAACATCCTCATACACAATACAGAGCTAATGTGAGTTCAAATTAAACACATATCTAGCTTCAAAACTGTAGGCCCAGAAGGGGGAAAGTGAGGTCTACAATCTCCCAAGTCTGTTTTGCCTCCCCTTCATCTAAAAAAAAAGAAACAGAACAAAAGATGTAGGGGGGGATTTCACCATATTTTGGGCATGCTCCAGCTTCCCTCCATGTTAAAGGTTTCTCCTGGGGCTAAACAGCTCAGGTCCCCAAAAACATCCAGGAGTAGTGATATGGCCCTCCAGGGGACCTATGCAGCCCTCCCACTCTGGGTAGTTGCCCACCTCTGTTGTCAGCCCTATATTCTACATATAAAGGGAGAGACATACATATTACGGGCCTCTATGCCCCTTCCCTCTCAAGCAGCACATCCTCCTATGCTATACCAAAAAGAGAAGGAAAAGGTTTCTCAGGTTATTTTTTAAAGGCATCCTTGAAAAATGGAGCAAAGATACAACCTGCATCCAGTCTTTTGCAAAGTTTAAAATTATTGTAGGTTCCCACACCATGACTTTATGCATTTGATTTTTCCCCTAAGTTATGCCTCGGTATTTCAAATATTACCAGGACACCATGAAATACTTACAAATAGGTAATCCTGCACATAATCATTTCATACATCCCCCATTTGATTATCTAACGCTAATCACATTTTTGTTCTCCTCAGTCCTAGAAAGTAACAACAGTCTAACAAAGAGCAATAAAATCATTAAACAGAGAGCATATTTCACATTTCAGAAGAAAACAAGTACCGTATGGAATTACAGACTCTGGGAGAAAAACACTCTCCAGCATTTGTGACAGCCAATTTAATCTCTGCTTTAAAATGTCTAATGAAAGGAGACTTCGCCATCTTCCAACCAGTCTATTCTGCTCTTCATCTTATCAGGAAGTTCCTCTTTATGTTTAACTCCCTTTAAACCCAATGGTTCTGTTGCTACCCACAGAGCAACAGAAAATAAATTTCTTCCACGACCTTCAGGACCAACCCTTTTAGGTGTTAAAACCAAATCCCGTTAACATGATTAAAAAAGTTGGGACTATATATAGCTTTGTAAGTCTTACCCATAAAACTGCACTTACCTTTTTTATAAATTTCTCTACGATCTGGACTACATGCTTGTAAAGCTGAAAGAAAGTTAAACATATGAAAATCAATTTGCTAGAAACATTTCATGCTACAGAATATTTAAGATACCTTTTTGGAATGAAGTTAAAAATTAAGAAAGCACCTTGATAAAAAATATATATTAAAAAGAAACCTAGTAAAAGTCTCCAAAATTTGCAAAGGTTCAGTGACAATGATGATAATAAATGTTTGTTACCTGCCTTTCCCCAAGGCTTGAGGCAGAGTACAACACAGATTAAAATGCAATATATACTGTATTTGCTGGTGCATAAGACTCATTTTTTCCCCAAAAAATAGTGTTTGAAAGTGGGGTGCGTCTTTTATGCCGATGTGCCTTATATATCAGCAAATAGTATTTGCCGGTGTATAAAAGGGGTGCGTCTTATACATGGATGCATCTATATGCTGGCAAATAAGGTAACTAAAAACACATTAAATCATTTAAACACATACAACTAAAATTAAAAAACAGCCACTAAACATTAGCATCATCTCTTCAGAATATACCAATTTAAAATTCAAAGTTCAATGGGCTCCCAGTACTCTCTAGAATTTGGTTCCAGAATCTTTCATGGATACCAAAATCCATGGACACTCAAGTCCCATTAGGTACAAAGATCTAGTACCGTGGTTCTAAAACTTTTCTTCACTAGGGAATCCCTGTAAATACAAGTTGTTGCTAGGTATACCCAAGGTTTAAGATTTAAATATTCAAATATTTATTTAAGGCTTCTAAAAACAAGGATTTAAATTCCCAGACACTGGGTGACCTTGGGCGAATCACATTCTCTTAGCCTCAGAGGAAGGCAAAGGCAAACGCCCTCTCAACAAATCTGGCCAAAAAAATGTTATAGGTTCAACTTAGGACTGCTGTTAAGTCAGAAGTGTCTTGAAGGAACAAACAACAAAGTGCCGCTGACCAGGCAGGCGGGGTTGTCTTCCTAGCCATTATGTCTCTCACTTTTCAAAGCTGACTTATGTAAGCAGAACTATCATGGGGGTTTTCTTGGAAAGCTTTGTTTCCTTTGCCTTTCTTTGAGGCTAAGAGAATGTTACATGCCTGATGTCACCCAGTGGACTTCCACGGCTGAGTAGGGATTCAAACCCTCGTCTCTGGAGTCACAGTTTGGGCATGCAGATGCACCTGCTACTGTATCCATTTGTAAGAGATGCAGCAGTGGGGATATGCGTGGGGGTGCCAAAACTCCTCCCTTGTTTGCAAATAAGTGAGCAATTTGGGTGCGTACACACGTCTGCTGCCATGCCAGTTTTGTCAGGAACGCTGGAGCGCAGGGTGTGTGTGTGTGTGTGTGCATGCACTCAAGTTACTCCCTTATTTGCAAACAAGGCAGCAATTTGGACACGTGCACATCCCTGCTGCCATGTTTCTTGATGCCTATCCCCCTGCTGTCAGTCTAAACCTGGCTGGTTTAAGTAAATAGCCCCCAGAAAACCTGAGTGGGCACGGTGGACTACACAGAAAGAGGCAATCCTGCAGGTAACTTGGATCCAAAACATGCAGGACTTTAACTGGCAGCCAGTGGAGTGATTTTAGTATTGCTGTAATATGCTCACTCCTGAATGTTCCTATAACCACTCTGGTTGTCATATTTTGGACCAGTTGGGAGTTTCTGAGCTTGATACAAAGGTAGCCCAATGTATAGTACATTGCAGAAGTCCAAGCTTGAGATCACCAGTGTGCACTACCATTGCTAGGTCTTCGAATTCTAGGAAGGAGTGCAGTTGGCGTATCAGCCAAATGAAAGTCACTTTTTGTTTTCTTTAGAACACAAAATTATAAAAGCCCAAAACAATGTGAAAAGTGGGTCAAAAGAAAAAGCAGAATAGAGGAGAAAACATTGTTTACCACCTCACCTTAATAGCTTTAATAGCAGCTTTAGTAATGAGTATCATCTTTGCACGGGAAATCGGAGGTTTCATCTCCATCAGTGAGAAGAGCTAAAATATAAAAAGTCAAAGTAAATAAAAGAACTCAAAATGCACATGAGATCACTTCTCACAATCTACCGTTGAACATTTCATCATTAAGGCCTAAATTGAATTGCCAGCCCCTGATAAAGCAAATTGATTGTATCAAGTGTTGACCTACAATTGATTCACTGAGTCTATTTTAGCTGGGACCAGCAACTGGGTTTAGGCCTATTATACTTTCCCGAAAAGCTTTAGCACTAAATAATGAGTCAAATAACTAATAACTATTTATTAGGTTGTGAAGCCATCCTGACATTATGCTCCACTTGTGAAACAGCTTTTGTTCTACTTTGCATCTGTAAAATGTTGTAACAATGGCCATTAAACCAGTTTGTACTGTTACAGACCTAAATTTGGTTGTAGTAGGATACAAAATCTTTATACATCCATTTTTAACACCAAGTGAAAACTGCAACATTTGTTTTTCTTTAGTTTACAGATATATCAAAGCAGTGTTTTGTGATCTAACTGCTGTATCATATATGTCTTTACTATTTTAAAGGGACATACAATTTTATATCGCTACCCTAAGAGATAGCTAGAACCATCAGTAATTAAAAAAAAATTGAATTAAAGGCAAAGAGTAGCTGCTGGATCGGAAATCCAAATTCTCTTCTGTCAGCTGGAGTGGATGAAGAAGGAGAAAAGTGAGACCTCAACAATGTCATGATGATTAAGTAGCAGGGAACTGCTTTCATCTCTTGAAGTCTCCCTCTCAGCTGCCAACCATGGAGGCTTTAAAGGTCTGACAATGCAAGAAGTGTACGTGCAGCTTCAGCTCCTCAATAGAGTGAAAATGCGCAACCACTAAATACAAATGTTGAGCATATTTGCAGGCACTAGATCATCTATACATTTGTATACCTATTATCGCAGTAGTTTCAAAAAAGGACAAGCTTACTTCACATCAATCTCAATGTACTGGTGTCAAGTACATATTTACAAGTGTGCATTTGTTGTTGTTGTTGTGTGCCCAAGTCATTTCTGACTGACAGCAGCCCTAAGACAAGCCTATCACGTGGTTTTCTGGGGCTGAGTGAATGTGATGAGCCCGAGGTCATCCAGTGGGTTTCCATGGCCAAGTGAAGAACTGAACCCTGCTCACCAGGGCCACAGTCCAATGCTCAAACCACTATACCATGCTGTCTCCCAAATGCATATTTAAATTCTGCAACTACCTTTCACAGTAAACTATTAGACTGAGTGCCTATCACTTTTAAAATGATCTTGGTCTCCTGAGGTACAAAGCAGTATACAATTAGGAAAATTAAAAGAAAAAAAGTAAATCCCAATGCCCTAACAAAGACTTGTGAGATTTCATGACATACAAAATATTCTGATGGTACCTTAGAGTAGAAGAATACAAACGGAGGAAAGAGAGCTAGCTGGCCTACTCATGCAGGAAAGAGAGATATGTGCCATGAAGTTAGAACTAAATCGATTCTCTTCACTACAGAAAGATATTTCAGGATGCAGAAATGAAAAAAAGGATAATTTTCCCACCCTCCTTCTCCATAAACCTGAACCCGCAAGGTATACTGTAACTATATAATATCTACAGGCTGGAGATAGAAGTTACTGCTATGCTGCACAGCAGCTGATGGCTACCCCTCATAGACTACTTTACCCAGTGACAGAAATAATACCACCACCACTCCCACCAAAAAACCTTTCCTGTTCTAGATTATCTAGAGTTCTGAGTAGGACCACACCTTTTAGACAGTGGGGTTAGATTCACATGTAACATATAATACTATATGAAGTTAATACAAAGATTTGCCTTAAGGAACAGTACACAGGTCTCAATCAAACATATATTTTAATATTTAAGTGTAGATCTCAAGACCACTATTTAACAGAACCTGTTGTTCTTATTTGTTGTCACACTGACTTTGACTTATGGTGATCCTATGAATGAAAGACTTCCAAGAGCCATGGTCATCAACTGGTCCACTCAGGTCTTGCAGACTCAGGTTGTCGGTCTCTTAATTGAATTAATCTTGTAAGCTTTCTCTTTTTCTTACTCTTTTCCACTTCACTGACTTTTTCACAACACCACATGATATGTCCAAGTAAGACACTCTAAGGTGAACATACCAAGGTTCTTGGTAAGATTTGTTTAGAGGGATTTGTCACTGCCTTCCTCTGTGGTTGAAAGAGTATGACTTACCAAGCTCACCCAATGGGTTTCCGAGTGAGGATTTGAACCCTGATCTTCCACAGTCCTAATCCAATACTCAAAGTAGAACACTAGTTCTATTTGTTCTAGGACTTATTCATTCATTTATCCCTGTAGAAGTCAACGGTATTTGCAGAACCCTCTTCCAACACCGCATTTCCAATGGGTTGATTTTCTTCCCCCCAGCTTTCTTCACTGTCCAGCTTTCACAACCATACACAGAAATCAGATATATTACAGTACAAATGATGCCAACTGGTATTTAAGTATACATCTCTACTTTTCAGGATTTTGACCAGTTACTTCATTGCTTCTCTTCCAAATCTTAATCTACTTTTGATTTCTCAAGTACAGTCTCCATTTTGATTAACAACTGAGCCAAGATATAGAAAATCTTAAAACTATTTTGATGACTTCTTTATCACTTTAAAGTTATGTAAATTCACATAACTTCAAGAACTTGGTGTTCGTTCCTCCATTTTCACACCTCCTTCCTCTCAGTTCTAATCCTGCTTTCCATATATGTTCTGCATAACAAACAGATGGGGTAATAAAGTGCAGCTTTGCCTTGTCCCTCTCGCCAATGGAAAATAATTGTTTTTCTGTACTCTATCCTGACAGTGGCCACTAGTGTACAGTTTACATTACACATCAAGACTAGTAGATGTTGTGGCACACTCATTTCTTACGGACCAGCAGTTCCTAACCTCAGGTCTGCAGACCCCCTGGGTTCCTCAATGTTCTCACGAGGTGTCCATGAAAAGCTTGAAGACTGCTCAACCCATCTTCTTCCCCACAATGGAGTGGCCACATGAAAGGAACCAAGGCAAAAGGAGGGAGAGCCTGTGTGCTGCCTGTCACATGGCTGCCCCGCAGCAGGGAGTAGGTGGGCTGATAGCATAGCTGAGAGCCAGCCAGCATTTTCCTTTTCTCTCCCTCCTCTCTTTTCCAGTGGAGAACAGTCCAGTCTAATATCAGAAATGGTCAAACACCTCTTTTTTGTCTTTTTCAGTAGGAAGAGAGGAGAGAGAAACAGGCAAAGAAAGACGGGAGCATGAAAAAGGCAAAAAAGGGGGGTTTGAAGCAACACCTCTATAAAAGACCCCAAGCGTGCCTCCTCTTTTGCATTTATAAGTGCACACACACACTTTTTCTGAATTACGTGATGGCTGATTTTGTCAATGGTAACCCCCTGCTCCAACTTCTGGTGTCTTGTCAGTGGGCAGCACCTGCTGCCACAATGTTCCTCTCATCTGGTCCCACTCCACAAGTTGGATCCTCTATGCAGCATGGCAGACAATTCTAAAAAAGGATAGCAGGGAAGAGTGGGGCTGAACGAGAAGAGTAGGATAAAAGCACACACACTTACGAACAGAAATGAGGGAGTGTGCTCTGGGTCTTTTATAGAGAGGTTGGTTCAACGCCCCTCCCCCTTTGCCCTCTCTCCCCTCTTTTACCCATCCCGGTCTCCTCTCCTCTTGATGAAGAAGGGGAAAAAATGGGGGATTCCTGAGTATTTCTGATAGAATGGATGGCTGGAAAAGAGGGGAGGGAGAGAAGAGCAAATGCTGGCTGGCTGGGCCTGAGCGTTGCTGTTCAATCCATTCCACCTCAAACTGGGTAGAATTTGCAAGAAATACATCTCCCCTCCCCCTCCGGTGCCTCTGAAGGAAGTATGCATTCATTCATTTATTTATTTGTTTGTTTGTTTGTCTATTGATGAGCAATTCTAAAATAAATATTTTTTTTTATTTATTTATTTATTATTACTTATTAAAATAAATATTTGATGCACTTTAGGGTTTTAAATCTTGAGTTAAGTCTTAGGGGTCCATGGCAACAAAAGATATTTAAAGAGGGTCCATGGTAAAGAAAAGGTTAAGAAATACTGTTTTAGAGTAAACCATAATTTCTCATTGTCTATGAAATCAAACGATTTCCAGTAATCTATACAGCTCAGGACGATTTTCTTCTGAAATCCTCTGGTGCACTCCATTAGCCAACATATATTAGTTTTGCTAGTACCTCTGGCTTACCTGTCTGGCATTTCTTGCCCATATATGGCAAATATCTTTGTTCTAAAATCTCAAGCATGGGAGATCAATGCTATAGCCCAATGGTTACTAAAATCTTTGGCATTTCAATTCTCAGGGACTAGAATGTATACTGTTCCCTCTATGTGGGCCGTGTTTTTTCTCCGTTTTAACAGAGTTCTGTTAAAATTTGAATGGATTCCATCTCTGAAGCTTTGAAACAGTTATACCGATATGCCATCTGTTCCTGGTGATTTATTTCTCCCAAGCACTTTGAGAATAGCTTCCACTTCACTTTCTAAAACTGTGATTTCATCTTCAAATGGTTCTTCCTTGAAGAACTCTTTCGTCATTTTGTTTCTTTTAAGTAGTTCCTCAGTATATGGTTTCCATCTTTTTATTTTGTTCTGATCATATAGTTACGTTCTCCTGTTTGTCATATAGCCTCGCTATAGTCTTGGTTTGTATTTCCCTTTCATTTCTCAGATCTTGTGGAAGAAGTCACTTTTTGTCTTTTTCATTTTTTGTGTTATTATCACAGTTCTATTTGTTTCTATGTACAAGTCATTTATTGGTTGCATTCAAGATTCTGATCCTGTTTCTGTCACCTTTTGCTTTTGTTTCTCCACTGTCCTTAACCATCTGAAAAACTGCATCTGTCTCCCAATTAGGCTTTTCTTTCTTTTTGGCTACAGCCACTTTCTTTTTGCATTCTTCTCTGACAATGTCCCTGGTTTTGGTTTAAAGTTATTTTTGTTCCCACCAAAGTTTTCATTGACTGGTTTACTTGGAGTCTGTAACTGTACTTTAAAAGCAGCACTCCTATTGCTGTTTCTTCATGTGCCATCAAGCCCACTTGGATTTATGGCAACCCCACCATAAGATTTTCTTGGCAATGTTATTCGGAGGAGATTTGTAACTGCTTTCCTCTTAGCCAGAGAGAGAGTGTGATTTGCCCAAGATCACCCAGTGGGTTTCCATGAACAAACAAGGACTGGAATGTAAGTCCTAGTCCAATACTCAAACCACTACACCATGCTGCACTCCAGGACTATTAGCAAACCAATCAAAACATAACAAGGACTGAGCATGCCCAGTAGCTTTGAGGGCCTAAAATATTTCCAGCTGGAAAAAAATGGGGGTGGAATGGGGAATAGCGAACTGCCACATTTGATGTAGAGTCGAAGGCTTTCACAGCCAGAATCCATTGGTTCTTGCGGGTTTTTCGGGCTTTGAGACCGTGTTCTGGTTGTATTTTCTCCTGACGTTTCTGCATCTGTGGCTGGCATCCTCCATTCCTCTGAAGATGCCAGCCACAGATGCAGGCGAAACGTCAGGAGAAAATACAACCAGAACATGGTCTCAAAGCCCGAAAAACCCACAAGAACCAATGTCACATTTGAATTCCAGAGAGTATAGCATCCCACAGGAGAGCACAGTTGGTTGGCATCCTAAACATTACTCATATGGGTGAAAATATTAAACCTATGTGATGTTTTGGGCTTTCTAAATTAAATCACTGTTTAATCAAGTAATACCAGGATACCATTTCTATGCTGGTATGTAATCTTAAGAACTGTTATCATTTTAGGATCAAATTGCATGTTAAGAGAAACATGTTATTAATGTTCAGAGCAATAAGTCCACATCTCCCTATAAAATCTCATAAATTAGCAGATTGGCATCACGATGGTTTGATTTTCCTCACTCCATTCCACTCAAAGTGACATCACGTTAAAAGAGGCAAAGAAAAACCAAAGCACAAATCGGTAACATCATAAAGCTTTTATTTCAGCACTCCTGGACAGATGAATGGAGAAATATTACGCGACAAGAACACTACAAGAAAAAGATTAGAAATCCAACTCATGATTCAGTTTGGGAAAATTAACAGCAAGCTTTGCTTGAATAAACTTTTCTATATTGGAATTTTTATCTTTAACCGTATTATTTTAAATAAATGTTACCAAAAATCAGATTTTTCAAACATCTATCCTACAAAAATATGCAGGTTGACAACACAGACTTGCTTATGCAATCAACTTTCCAACATAGACACTGCTATAGTTTCTGCTTCATGCTGTTAAAGCACCAAAAAGTTCTATCAACAGGAGAAATACCATTTTCCGTGAAGAGTAATGCATAACAGTAAAAGCTAACTTCTGATCTTGTATGACCAACTGTCACAGCATATTCCCAGTAATTTATTTTTCAGTACAGTAGATGCTATTCTTGGATGACTGATTATGTGTAATATTCAAATCTGGAGAGCGGATGCCTCTGTGGAGCAGTGCTTGTCATTTAATGATACTATCTTTTTTGGAACCTGAACCCCCTTTCCCTCCCCAATATATTTTTTTCTCCTGTGTTTCAAAAGGGAAAGGGGAATCAACCTACATACCACCCTCTGTGTGCCTACCCAGCTGAAGTATCCACACTTAGTGTTTACCACAGAGTTCACCTGCACACAATCTGAGGGGGAAAAAACCCACCCCCAAAACAAAAGCAAAGCACAACTCAACAGACTGATACCATTTGCCCCAACAGCTGAATCTAACATTGAGGTTTCTTCCTTCAGCTATCAGAGTAGATTTATTTAAATCAAAAGGATTTTTAAGCCAAATAAAGCACCACTGAATTTTTTATTTACATCCTAAGTAACAGTATAGATCTGATCAGTAAGTTATTTTAATGTTAATTGTGAATTTAGAATTAAACACAGCATTATTTATAGTTGTTATTCTTAAAAGGTCTTGCATTCCTTTGTCGTTCGATATCCCACCTACCTTCCTTTTTTTAATTTCAACCTACACACAGAATGTTTTTAAAGTAATCCACTAGAGAGTTCATTTTAGAACCACCAACCATGTCAATGTGTGAGATTAAGTATGGGAATATAAAAACCTCATCTACAGGCATGACCATGAAATTACAGGCAATGAAATGCCAGTGACTAACAGGTACAAATCAGTACTCATAATTGCTGAATACACTAGACAGTTTATTCTAATTAAATGAATTGAAAAGTCCATGTTTGTTCCATAGTGCACGCAGGCATATCTGAGATTTTATTTAAAGAAAAATAATTAATCAAAAATAAATTAAATAAATTCTTGCTGTTGTTATGCACCTTCAAATCAATTCCAACTTACAGTAACCCCACTCATAGGGATTTCTTAACAAGATTTATTCAGAGGGGGCTTGCCATTGCCTTCCTCTGAATACAGCCTACAGAACCGAGTATACATTAGTGGTCTCCCTTCAAAGTACTAACTAGGCCTGATCTTGTTTTAGCACCTAAGGTCAGATAGAACCTAATGCCTTCAAGGTTTTCAAGTCATTATTAAATAATAAATAATTATTTTTTAAAGAATTGATTTCTTAAAGTATTTTTTCTACCCCACCAACTATACATAGTGCACTCACTCTTTCTTCCTATCCCGAAGGCAAGAAAGTTAAGACTATAATAACAAATCTTAAAAAAACAAGAAAGCCACAGCCCTTAGATGCGGAGAGGCATAGATTTCACCACTTTCCTACAACTCTAGGTTGAAGACACAACCCCCCACCTAGTGTTCAATGCTAGGTTGAACACACACACCCTCGCCATATAGCCTTGGGAATATGTAGGCATGCAGCAAATTACCAAGGATAGGGTGAAATGAAATATGTGGAAAGGGACTGTTTGGTCTGAATGAAAGGAAAAGCCCCCAAAAGTGTATATTCCTGTCCTGTGAGGATGAGATCTTGCAAAATTCTCTAGACTTAGAGTGAATCTTTCTGTTTTTTTGTTCCAGGAGATGCAATGGAGGTTTGTTTCTACTTTTTGAGAGACAGAGATAGTAAGGGAACTAAGGCTTATTTCAGTTGTGTATATGTGGCTGAGTTACCTTTACAAGTCTGGAACGATGCTTTAAATTTCCTAGTGGTCTAATTAGTTACATGCAAGCTCTGCCTGCCTTGGAATTCTTACTTTTTAAACCTAAACACTAAAGGTTAGGCTATCATAATTCAGTCTGAGTACTGGGTAAAGAAGAGTACGCAAGTATTTAGTAACCCGTTAGGTTTTCAGCTTTATAATCATGAGCATTCCACAGAGGAAAACAATTTCACAGAACTTCTGTAGATATTTCTTTTTTTCTCCTTTAGGAAAGAGGTCTGCATGCTTATTTCCTAAGGCTACCATGATTAACTCAGAAATAAAACCTACTAATAGATACCACTGCTGTCTCAGTACTCAAATGATAATAGAACTGTTTTTTTGTGGAATGTTCTACAGAGTAGAACTGCCCTCAGTGACAACCAATTTGGATTAACATGACCTATATACCACTAACATCAAAGAAATCACTGTTAAATCTGTTATGAAAGAAAGACATTTAAACAGTGTGTACAAACACAAATCATACCCTATTTGCTGCAAATTACCTGCTATCGATATACATCCCACTAGTATTTTAAGCTAGAAATCATTTATTTTTATGGATTTTCCTGCTCCTTTGTAGTCTCTTTCTCCTTCTGTGCCTCCAAAGTGACTCTGACCTATAGAAATCCTATCACAGAGTTTTCTTGGCAAAATTTATTCAGAGAAGCTTGCCACTGTCCTCTTCTAAAGCTGAGAGAGTGTGACATGTCCAAGGTCACCAAGTGGGTTTCTGTGGCTCTTCTAACTGCCTTAATTCATATCTTTCCCCATTCTGTACTTTTTGACACATTTATGAGAACTTCTGAGAACATTATCTGATCCCCCATATATTTTAGTTGCTAAGATAACTTAGTCCACACTTTCTATTCTATATGAACAGTCAAATGAGGCTTCAATTTTTTAAGTGGTAAACCATTAAAAGTTATTAATACAATATAAAAAGATTAAAATAAAAAATATAAAACTAAAACAGCACCTCTTCAGTGTATCAAAAAAGGAGGCAACGAACACACTATAACACTATGTATTTATCCAGCACTGGAAAGTCAAGAGGAAGAGCCTCTTCAGACAAGAAATCCTAAAGTCTAGGTGGCACGTGAGAGAACACCTTGTCCTCACTGTTCAGCAACCACACTTCAGCTGGCAGCAGGACCTGGAACAAGACCTGTCAAGTTCTCCAAAGGCATAAAGGACTGCAATGAAAAAGACAAGCTGTTAAATATAATTGTACCAATGCAGTTTAACGGTTTCAATTCCAAGAGTCCAGTGGTCAAATCTCTACTTCTCCATGAAAATCCAGTGGTGACCCTGGGCAAATCATACTCTCCCAACCTAAGAGGATGGAAATAGCAAACCTCTTCTGAAACTGAAATGTGTATGTGTGTGCCTTCAAGTCATCTGTTGACTAATGATGACCCTATGAATTTCATGGGATTTTCTTAGGCAGGGAATATTTAGAAGTGGTTTTGCCAGTTCCTTCCTCTGAAATGTAGCCTTACAGCACCTGGTTTTCACTGGAAGTCTCTTATCCAAGTAATAACCAAGGTTGATCCTGCTTAACTTCAAGATCAAGGAGGATATGTTGCCTCACTCAGAGGACCTTCTCACTGGCTGCCCCTAGACTGTGGAATGACCTGCTGGCAGAGATTCAACAGCAAAACATGCTGTCTGAATTCAAAAAAGTACTAAAGACTTACCTCTTCCAGTAGGCCTATCCAGTCTATTTTTAATTGTGCTTTTAATGGTACTCTTAACTGTACTTTTAAGTATGATGTATTTTGATTATAATATATTTGTACTTAATTGTTAGTGTATTTTAACTATGATTTTTAGCTTTATTTATTCTGTACCCCACCTCGAGCCTTGAGGAGAGGTGGGTAATAAATAATTTATTATTATTATTAGGAATATTTTTATCTGAATCAAAATATCTGACTAGGGAAAAATATAAGGTCGAAGATGTGGTTTAAATTATTTATTTACCCTGCATCCCCAAGTGTAAAAAACATACTTTCACCGAATGACCTCTGGGGCATTTTCTGACCCCATGGAAATCCCAGAGTATTTAAAAACTGGTATGTTCACAGGAATGTCTATGGGCATAGAATGACAGATATTCCACAACACCCAAACACGCAGAGATCAGAAAACATGATCAAATGAGACAGAAAATTTATTCTCAACTGCTGACAGGTCTCCTTTTCTGCAGAAAAAGTAACCAATGTAGTTTCTTTCTTCTAAATACACAATTATTTCTCACCTTAAAAAAAACTGAATCCTGAAAAAAAGGACAACAGGCATAAAAACCCGAAGGAAACAGCGGTTCTTATTTATTTGCAGGAAGACCTAAAGCAAACAGCCTCCGGATATCATCATTTATCAAAAAACTTCTTGCTAAGAGAAATGTTCCCCAATGAAGAACTACTCTTTATACAAGCCACTTGCCAGATAGCCAACTGCAAAGCAGAGTGAATATACCTCACTGAAAGTGGCAGTAAACTAAAATTAATACAGAGCACTTATTTTTAAATTTATATTTTCAAGAAACTATTTCCCCACTCAAGAACATAGAAAATTGCCTTGTACCAAGTCAAATCCTTGGTCTGTCTAGCTCATTTGTTTACTCTTCGTTCTAATCTGTCTACCATGCTTTTAAAATTTACATGATGATGTAGGTGGAAGTCCTCAGGATGCTTAAAATACAGCATCATATATTAGTACACTCTGCACCTCATTTCCCTCTATTTCTCCTAGGGAGGCTTGTACCAATATCCAGATGCGATTCTGAGATAGATAAATGTGAACAAGCTGAAACTTAATCCAGGCAAGACAGAAATGCAAAGGGCAGACACAAATTGACATTCTCTGGATGGAGATTAACATCCACTCATGGTGGTGCTGGTTACACTGGATGGATGTATGAGCCTAGTTCTAAATGGGAAAGGATTAAACATGGTATTTTGAAGCTCTCTTGAACTCTGCCCTAAATGGGAAAGCTCAGGTGGCAGTGTTGGACAGGAGTGCTTTTGTGGCCTTTTACACTGGTATACCATACACTGGTATACTGTACACTGCTATAGCAGCTGCTCACCTGTCCTCAGTTATCCATTCTCTAGTGATATTCAGACTACACTACTGCAATTCATTCCATGTGAACACATTTAGGAATGGCTCAGCAATCTGAGCCAATGCAGAATGTGGCCACTGAAACTGGTGAAGGTTGAACAGTCAGATCATATGACACCCATATTTTGCAAACTAAACTGACTGTCAAACTGTCTCCAACTCAATTTAAAGCACTAGATTTGACCTTTATCTTACATACTTTTGGATCTAATACCTTCATATGTATGCGCTTGCCCACAATTTAACATATGCAGCTGAGGACCTACTAATGCACTAACTAGTAAGAACAATCAGACTGGAAGACACAAAGGAACAACCTTTTTAAGCAATGGTCCATAACTGTAGAATAGTTCCAAATGTAGCTCAACAGGCTCCTTGGCAGAACAGTTTCAGGAGAGTTTTAACACTGACTGCCACACCCAAGCTTCTTATGACTACAGTTGGTTGTTTTGTCTGTATTTATTTACTGATTTTTAGTATTTTTTTCTTTGGTTTTATTAATGTATGTTCTGTTTGAGTTTTATTTTATTGGTATTTTGAAAGCTATTCTGAGGGGATTAGCCTTAAAAAGTACCATATAATGTGTTTAGTAAATAAAATAATAGACACTCTAAATCTCTACATGATACAAAACAGGATGCATGCATTGTGGAAATCTATTTAAAAATAGAGCCAGATCACAATTTGAAAGGAAAAAAAACCAGATCATTGCTAACATGTCTTTAAAGAAAATTTCTTTCCTCTCTTAACACAACAACCTGACCCTGGATGTAAACAGAACAATCCACAAGTTATTTTGGCACTAAATTAAATCGTGGTTCCATTTCAGCTGACATCACACTGCTGGCTCTGGCACTCCTTGATGACACAGAGATGTGGAGGAAGGTAAGTGCATATGTAGGTTATCCAGACCCTTGTTAGTTACACTCTAACACAAGAGGAGCTCAAATTAACTCACTAAAAGGCCCGATCATGTTCATTTCAGTTCAGAATTCAGCTTCAGAATTCACCAAAATCTGAATGTAGAAGAAAGCGAAATCAGCAGATTTGCCCATCTCTACACTGGACTAAAGGTTGTGTAGGATGCTAGAATTTTATGTGCTTACTGCTTTATTTTTGTATTGTTGGTTGATTTTTATTGTGTAAGTATGGTTTTATAGTTATGTAATATACTGTAATAGATACACCTACTAACAAATAGGATGTATGCCTTTTTTTAAAAAAAATTATAAATCTTAATTCCTGGTTTGAGTCTCACTTGCCAACCGTTCAAAGCCCCCACATGACATGAGGCTTTTAAAAACTGAAATAACACAACACTTGTTAAGTTCTTTAAACACTCAAAAGTAACTACATTAACGGAAAGGCATTATTACTAATCCACGATGTAGGGCCCAGTCATACTACACAATTACAGCATTATATTCTTCTTTAACTGCAATAGCAACATTCTGTGGAATCCTAGAACTTTAAGTTTAGTTAAGGATACTTAGAATTCTCAACAGGGACGTCTGGTATCCCACTGAGCTGCAAACCCCAGGACTCCAAAGGATGCAACCATGATAGTTAAAGTAGAATTATAGCACTATAACTGTGTAGTGTAAAAGCGCTCCCAGTTTCCAGAGTGAGACAGCTACATTCAGAAAGCTTTTAGGTAGGGCATGAAGGACTGTTTGCTCAAAAGAAATAAATGATACTGGAAAAATCCTGATACCAATAGTAACAGAAGAGTTTATGAATTTCTTAGATTTATTTTTTAAAGCCATCTACATAGGCAGCCATCTCCACATCTTTCACCGCCACACTTAATATATTATTATTGTCTCGTGTGGAAATGTGCTAGTTTCTGTTTGTCTTTAATCTACTTTAATTTCACTAGACGTTACACTGAAAGGTACTATGAGGATGGGGGCAAACATTTCTGCATGGTTCCCTCACACCATACATTTATATATGTTTCTTTCACAATCTATCTTGTCTTTTTCCTCCTAAACTTAAGTCCCAAATGTTTTAGCTTTTTCTTCTAGAAAAGATTTCCCATCTCCTTCATTCATCATTTTAGCTGAAACCAATCAAGAGAGTTTTACAGATTGGACAAATTTATGGCAGATAAGACTAACACTGCCCATCAAATTGTTTTGATACGGTTAATATCCTACCTTTCTAGTAAAAGACTAAATATACTCTAGTAAAATACTAGATTTAAATTAAATTAAATGCATTAAAGCAATTTAAAACGTACCTTTTAAAAAAGATAAAAACCAGCTAAAGCAGTACAATTTTACACAATACACACCCTCTTACAGCCCTTTTCTTAAAAGTCATCAGTTCTAAAAGCCTGTCTGTCTTTGCCCTTTTAAGTAGGCTAACTACCAGGGCCTAATAATTGCACTACTCCAGAACAGAGGCCACATCCATGTGAGTACCAGATGAAACAAAAGTATGAGATGACATTTGCCGCTTGCCACAATCCAGCTGAAAACCTGCAGAAAGAAAGTCATGCCTGCAGCCTGAATAGTTCCAGTGGAATACTGTATTTACCTCACCACTACACAAGTGAAGTGCACCATCACAAAATATAACATCAGCTCATGTAATTAGACAGTACAGGCCAGTGTACACAAACATTTAAAAAGTGAAACCAGATACAACGGTCAACTGTGCAAGTATTTTGTCCAAACAGAGGTCATGGCCTTGATGTCTGCTTGCAGACTTCTCAGGCATCTGACTAGGTGTTATGGGAAAGATGCTGATAGACACTGGACAGATCTCTGGAGAGATTCACCAAAGCCCTTTTTCTGTATTTGGACTATCCTTCTTGAAATGGGGCAAAAGGAGAGGCATACAACATTCCTAAGTACAGAAACAGCATATAAAAGTATTATAATACTGGCTGTATGCTGTTCAGTCACTTTCTTAATAATCCTCAGCATAGAATTTTTCTCCTTCTTCACCACTACTACACTGTGTTGACAGTTTCATGAAACCCATCTCACTTTTCTCCCAGGCTAAATTACCTAAGATAACTGCTTGACGAATCTCCCAGGTAAATCACCACAATATTCAACAGTGATACAGTGATCAAGACTAGCTACGAACAATGGTGTCTAGTTTTCAATATAAAAGTCAGATAAAGCCATGTTAATAAAAGAGGAAGCATTCAGAAAAGTGCTGTGAAGACAGGTAACGTTTTCAAAGAACAAATATGAAAATGGCAAACTGAATTAGGGGATCTACAGGAGGTCTAAATACCCTGAAGATACTGTCTAATATTTGAAGCTAAGCAGGGGCATCACTGGTTAACAGTTGGAAGGCAGACCATCAATGAGAACCAGGTACTATAGGTTTTATTTCAGAGGAAGGCAGCAGCAAACCACCTCTGAATATTTGTACCCATGCAATTTGTGGGGTTGCCATAAGTTGATAAATGACCTGAAGGCACTTGCACACATATATGCACACCCCTGAGGAAACATTAAATGATGAGCAGAAGAAAATAGTCTATTAATTTACAAATATTTAAAAAAAGATGAGCACAGGAAAAAAACTATTTGAAAGGGATGAAGATTGTTACTATTACACTTTATTCCTCAGTATTTACAATGCCATCAGTGATAGTATTAGCATTAAGTCCTCTAAGGATTCAATATGACAAAGCATTACACAACTCTTGTTGTGTGCCTTCAAGTCATTTCCAACTTACAGTGACTTTATCACAGGATTTTCTGGGGCTGAGAGTGTTACTACTTCAAAAACAGTGATGTTATCAGTGACATTCAGCAAAAATATAACATTAAAAGTCAAATACCACTGTCATTATCATCAGCTCACTAGTATCTGTTCGCAGGCTATTGTTTCAGTTATTGTGCTACCTGTGTCAGGTGGAAGTACCCAGAACAACATTAACTGTCAACAAAATAACACTAAATTCTACTGTCATCACAAGGGTCATAAGGAATATAGGAAAAAAGGCAACAATGGAAGTTTCCTGACGAGGCTATCATTGCAGGTTTCACTGAAAACCTTGGCAACCATTTGTTGGACAGAACTAGATACACTGTGTATTCCAATTTAGAACACTAATACGTAAATAAAAATATCTTGAGTCCTGCATAAGGAGAAAGGCGACATATCAATTAAATGAATAAATAAATAAATAAATAAATAACTTTCTTTGTTGGTAAAGACAACAAAAAAGGGCATAGAATACATAGGTTTGAAGCCTCAACGTTTCTATGTGTACATATTTCGATTATTTGAGATGTCAAACCCATTACTGCTCTCATTTATTATACTCTTCTCCAATGTAGAGTGTCTCGACTGTATTCTTAAAGTGTGTAATGCGCAACCAGACATGAACTGTAACCACAAATAAGAAAGATAATCAGAATATACTGGATGCACTTGTACAATATGATAAGCCAGAGAACCACTAAAACCCTAACTTGTCATTAACTATCAACAAGCTAGTACACGCTACTTAATCACTCCCACTTGCAGCAGGAGCAGTTAAACCATGGAACTTCATGCACAGTTAATATACTACGTGGCCTGGTAGTGGGCAACCTCCCATTCCCGGTTTGTTCCCTTCTGACAAACCAGAGGAAGAACGAAACAACAACAAACTCAGGATTCTTTCTCTGGTTGTCAGAAGGGAACAATCCAGAGAAAGGAGGCTGCTGGGAAACATAATTAATGAACTCCCTGCTTTGTTCAGAGGTTCTGGTTCCAAGTGAGAGCACTTAAACAGCATGCACCACATTACAGTTCACTAGCTTTTCATTTCATTCACCCACTGTTTTAATAGGATTACTGTGCAAAACAAATCACTCTTAAAGTTTCCTTCGAACAATTAAATTTGAATTCGATTTTAATATAGAGTTTAGAATTAAGTTTTGCGATATTAATGTTTATCCTGGACACAAAATATAAGCAATCGTTTTACTGTACATTATGAAGGCAACATATATGGTCTTGAAATAAAATACCTGCAAGAATTATAATTCCACCTGCATGCCACATTATCTGCCCCATCCTACCCTATTTGCTTTTCTAGGTATGCAAGCTCTTTGCCCCTTTCAGCAAGGAGTACTACAAATTGCCACACTGCACTGAAATTGCTATTACTTTCCAGCAAGAGAAATACAGTCATGCAGAGGCAGGTTGCTTCTCTCTGGACAGATACCAGAAGCAACAGCCATGGTGTTGTACTCTGATCTCCAGGATAGGATGAAGGATATCAACATGGCCTCTTTCTGGCTTTCTGCCACAAGAGAATGCACATAGATGCAGCAACTATTCTGCTACACAGCTGAAAATGGGACTACTTCAATTACACTCCTAACTTGCACATGTCAATAGTAAGGTGAATCCCTAAGTATATTTTACCTACACAAGGAGTTCGCCAACTGCCTATTTTCTCATCCAAACTGAGTGCTTTTTATCATAGGCAATATTGATGAGGATGGTATTTCTGGAATATTTCACATTCAAACACAGGACAGTATCATTTTTAAAGCAATATCATCTTTACAATGATGTATTGGGTACATTCCTATATCAAATTTTACTATCATTACTTAAGATATTTTCCACACAGTTGAGTAACATCTATATACTCCAAACAAATAAGCACTATGAGATGACATCATCTGTATTTGCCTAGGATATGTAAAAAAATCTTTGGGTAAGCATCTGAGTAGCAAACTGAATCTGAACTCACAGGCAGCTGTGTGACCTTTCAGAAAGCATACAGGCTGTATAATACTGTATTCATTCCTGCAGTACCAGAGTGGTTTATGTGCATGTCCCTCTCTTTCTAGTTTTAAACACTTACCAGCTCCTTAAGACTCAAACAAAGGGTGCCACAGGTGTATGAAACTAGCACAGAGGTAACCTATGGTACGAGTTAGCAATTTCAGCAGATCTGGGAGATAATTTTTTTTGCCTAGTGAACCCTCCAGAGGTTGTACAGACCACATGGTTCACACAAACTGTTAAACAAAAACCCACTTCTGGTTTTGAAAAATGAGTATTTTTAAATTTTAAATATTCTAAGTGTCTATTCTTAAATGTTTATCAAGGGCTTCCAGGAGACACAACTCATCTTTCTTTACCAGAAAAAGAGCAATCAGAAATTTAGGTGAACTAAGACCATAAAAGCAGACTAAGGACTGCACTTTGCCCACATCCAATTTAAGGAAAAGGCAATACATCAAAGGATGGCGTGCCATTTGAGTTTCTCTAGCTCTGAAGAGCTTAAAGGTAACCTTAGAACTGCTTGTCTACCTAGGAAAATAATATGATTTGTTAGTCCAATTTATGAACAGCTACAGTGAGCAATTCCAATACAACTTTCAATTCAGAAAACATATGCATAAATGTCAAAACCTGTTTTGTACTTTGGGTCCAAGAAAAGCTATTCTGTCCATGGCAACTAATGCTGCCAAAAAAAGAAAAAAAAATCCCTGGGGATTTCTATTTACTTTCATCTCAAAGTATTCTTTAAAGAAATTGTTATTGGATGTCTGTTTTCTCATTCAAATTAAGTGGAAGCTTCTCTGGTGCATACAATCCTGATATTTTATTGATACAGAGAATGAAAGAAAGAGGGAGTTTGCAAATACATTTATATACATCCTAGCATAAAAGGGCATAAAGAAATCATAACACCTTTGAGACGAACTGGGAAGAAGAAATTTCTAGCACAAGTTCTCATGGACAAAGTCTACTTCATCAAATCCTAAGATTAGTCAGGGCAACTACTGATCTGAATCTGTATCATTGGTTCACAGATGTTATTATATGTGTCCATATTGGGTTTTGTCCATTTGGACACACAATTTTTACTTCAAAGAAGCCTTGCACTCACCCTAATCCCCCCAACTGTTTGAGCCCAGTGTACGCTACCAAAACTAGTGCTTCTCAGGTTATCTGATGTGGGGGACCAACAATTATAGTTTTGCAATGTGCCAGGAACCAGCACCATATTTGTGCCCACTGGATACAGCTGTTTCCTTCTTTCCTGGAAACTCACCAGGCCAAGGATCACCATTTAAAGTAACAGTGACCTAAACTATTTACTGACTAGTGTTTTATTGATCTCTAAGTTCTGTCAGGCAAAAACGGGCAAAGAGATGGAAGCAAAAGTAATCATTCAATATTGTGATATACTGAACAGGACAGAAACTAGCCTCAAGATGTCCTATTGGTTCTCGTGTCATGAAACTTCAACCAATTGATCCACGCAAAAAACGAAGTACTTCCTTCCCTTTTTCACTAACACCCCTTCCATTAAAGCGCGCGCACACACAATGTAAAGGCCCAGCCCGCTGACCAGGAGAGTACGAACTGGCACGCACGCAGACACACAAACTTCCATTCCCTTCCCCTCCTCGCCCGTATCGGGCTGACCTTAGACAGCCAGTCCGAGTCTCCTCAACGAGCGGGAGCAAGACCAGGCCATCCGACAAAAGTTCTTAGGTCGCTCAGGCGGAAGGAGGGAAGAGTGTTACTCCTCACTGCACGAGAAAGAAAACTGAGCACGAGGGAACAGGACTGAGGGGGCAGGAACCCCGAGTGGAACCCTGAAATTCTTGCGTTACCCGATGAAGTACCTCCGCCCACACGCCGGGCCCAGGAGAGGCCGCAGCCCCACAGAAAGGCCTCGGCGATTCTTCCCGCTCAGCTCCATTTCCGCTTACGCGCTCCCCGCACTTCTACAGACACCCCCGAACTACGAGTGGGGTCTGCAGACACCCCCTCACATTAAGCGGGCCTGGCCTGACCGCCCCGCGCTCCCCTACCGGGCTCCATACCCACCTCCTGGTTGAAGGCGTTCACAGCCTCCATGTTGTCGGTCGGCGGCCGGTACGAGCGCGAAGGAGTCGACGGCGGGGGAGGTGAGAGGAAGTCGTTCTCGGCGCCGTCCTGCCTTCAGGGCCTCGGCGCTAACATGTCCGTTTGGCGGCAGCCCGCGGCGTCTCGTTGGCGAAGTGTCCGCGCAGACTGTCTCTCCCCCGGCGGGACGGCGGAGTCCACGCCGCGAACAGCACCCTGGGATAGCGCAGGCCTCCCGGCCTCGCGCCACCCATCGGAGGAGGGGGGAGGAGAAGCCACAGACAAACAAACGGCCGCTGCGCGCGCACATCACACCCCAACCACGTGACAGTTTCCTTTTTACCTTGGCTTAGCCTGTGTCTTTTTCCCTCGGGATTTTTCCACGGAGTTTCGCTTCTTGGCTTCGAGCCAGCAACTAATTCTCACACATTGACTATAAACTGTATAATATAAAAGAGTGCAGTCTGTAGCAGAGCGCAGAAGAATGTAATTGGCAGCAGTTTATTCAGCACACTGTGCTTTTTAACATGGGGGGGGGTAAAGTTACACTCGTGAGAGGCCAGATTTCCGCACTAGAGTGTTATAGCGCTATTATTCCACTTTCAACATCCTATGGAATCCTGAGGCCCCTCCCCAAACTGCGAACCCCAGGATTCCATAGGATGTTGAAAGTCGAATAACAGCGCTATAACAGTCTAGTGCGGAAATGGCCAGGGTCCCGTTAGGGACCCCGTAACTCTGAAACGACATGAAGACACACAACAAGAACAAAGTTAGCCGGGTTACTTGTTCAGGAAACGAGCTTTTCTCCTAATTTGAACGCGGAGAGTATGCAGATTGCGGCCACCGAACTGAAAAATTCCACGGGACATAATGACATTTTATCAACAAAAAAGGGAAACTAATTTGAAACCCATGGATTCTTGAGTGCTGTTCCGTGTTTGTTTGTTTTTTTGTCTGTTTTACTACTTAGCGAGAGCTGGCGATCATGCCCAAAATTTCTGGTCCCTGGCAGTCAAAGTTTCTTGAGGACCCTTGTACAATATGATCCCCCCACCAAGTTAATTTGAATATATAGTAATTACTTTCTTACCAATGGTGAAACTTACAATCTTTTTGCGTTAACATTTTTTAAGTATCGTTCTACTCAAGGGCAAGGAGCCATACACGCATGTTCTTCCCTCATCTCTTCTCCTTGTCCCCTGCCAGTCCACCTGAGCAGGAGAACATATGCATGCTCACTCCATGCCACGTCCGTGCACCATCCCGTTGCTCCCCATCCATCTGCCTGAGCTGATCTGACTGCCGCTTCTGCCACTCCCCCATCCCATCCCATCCCATCCCATCCCATTTGTGACAAAAGTTCTGGGGTGTGGCTAGCTGAAGCCCAGAGCAGCCTGGAAGCAGGTTGCCAGGCAACTGGAATAGCTCCTCAGGAGAGAAACCCAGCCCAGTAGTGAACGGGAGGGGCTGGTGGCTGAGAGAAAAAGTTATGCAGTCAGCCCTCCACATTTGCAGGTTTCGCTTTGGCGGATTCGATTATTCACGGATTATTTGCTGTCACCCCTGCTGCCTCCCTATGCCATTTTTAACAGGGATTGCAAGCCTTGTGAGGCTGAGAAGCTGCAAATGAGGCTTGCAAATCCCTATTAAAATGATGTAGGGCGGCAGCGGAGGTGGCAGGAGGCCCCACCAGCCACCCACTTCTGCCTCAAAGGCATCCCTGGTGGGTGGAATATGGTGATCATACTTTTTTGTGTGTTAAATATGGTTTGGGAGGGGCTAGAGTTATTCATTTTTTCCCCACGTTCACGGGGGTTCTGTGCCCCTAACCCTAGCGAATGTGGAGGGAGGACTGTACAAAGCTGAGTACCGGTTGTTGGTTTTTAGTTCTTCAGTGAGATTACTGGTAAGAAGCTATGGAATAGAGACCCTTAGCCAGTCAAAGGGAGTGACTGTGTGGGAAGGGTTAATTCTCAGTGGAAGCCTGGTGAGAGGCAGAAGAGTGATTGAACCCTAGTAGAATCTGGTCAGAGAGTGTGACCTAGATTGAGGGTTGAGTCTTTGGTGGGAGTGTAGCAAAGGGCCATTATGTGATATCGTACTTTATATGAGAGTCTAGAGATACAAGTGAACTGTCTAAAAAGCACACTGAAGAAATGTATTAACTTTCACCTGCATATGAACTTTAATACTTTATTCTTATGGTAGCTAAATAAAAGTTACATTTTATTTTTGTAAATGCTGACTCAGCTGAGCTGTATACAGTATTTAAAGTAACACAAAAATCACACTACCATAAAACTATTAAGGGGTTTTAAATAATCATTGAAAACCCTCATGTTTTACACAAAGGTGGTGTTTTAAGGAGGAGGCAGAGCTGTGTGGTAAAGACAGGGTGCCTTATCAGATTGGAAACTGCCACACCAATCTGGGAGAAGTAAGGGCTTGTTACACAATTGTTTCCCATCCACCTGTCTGAGCACAACGGAAAGCATGCACACCTTCTCTCCAGCTGCTCTGCCATCCCATTATCCCCCATCCACCCACCTGACTGCAAGGGAACGCATGCGTGCCTTCTCTCCTCCCGCTCCGCCATCCCATCCTATTGTCCCCTGTTAACCTACCCAAGCACAGGGGAACCTGTCCTATCCTATTGTCCCCCATCAATCCACCCAAGTACAAGGGAATGCACACGTGTGTGTGCCTTCTCTCCTGCCACTCACCCCTCCCATCGTCCCCCATCCATCTGCTGAGAATAAGGGGATGCACATGTGGATCTCCTCTCGACCTGTTCCCCTGCCTGCCCACACATGTATACGTGTGTGTGAGGAGATCAAAGCCTCAGCAAATAATCCATAAATAATTAAATTTGCAAAGGTCAAACATGCAAAAGTGAAGAGATGACCTATTGTATTTGTTTATTTTATATCTCACCTTTCTCCCAATAATGAGATTCCAGGTAGCTAACAACATATTTAAAACTAGACAAATTTAAAACAACACAAAGGCATTAATAAAACTGTAAATATAAGATTTATAAATAAATATAAATAAATAAAGTGCTAGATTTCAAATTCCCAAAGTGTCATGCATGATGGGAGTGGTCTCCTGTCAAGCTAGTGGACTCCTCCATACACAGCAAGACTGAAGACTCCGATCTAGCCAAGATCGGGACTGGCTAGATGTCAGCTCAGGAATGGAATGGCCACAGCAGGTCCCAAGGCTAAGGAGAATCACACGCTTCGGTGGAGCTGGGTGGTGGTCATTAATTTTGATTATAAGGGTTTTGAACTAACGAATTAATTTAGTAAGTTTATATCTAGTATGAAAATAAACAACATGCAACAAATATTAATTTTGACATAAATTTAAGGATTTCATCATTGTAACTGTGAGTAGTATTTGCTGTGTACAGCAAGGGCAGGAACCAATTTTTAGTTATCTGTAGTCTTGTTAGTGAATTGTAGTTTAGTTTAATAATTGTAGTGTATTGTTCTGTATTTTCTTTTCTGCATTCTGTTTTGTATTTTTTGTATTACTTTGTCGTGTTGCGGTATTCTTATTTGTTTTTATTCAATAAAAGTTGTGGGGAAAAAAGTTTGTGTGTGAGAGAGTATTTCTCTCTTTCTGGCAGCACTGCAAGATTTATGCCAGTTCTGTATTATCCTGGGAAAGCACAGCAAACTCTTTTCAGTTTGACCCCACAGTTTTGGGGGCTCGTCTGGGGTATGGCAACACGGCTCCCCCTTGTTCTTTGGCTTTTGCTTCATCAGGATGCAGACCCATGCACACATCTGAGTGAGTTCACTTCCCGTCTCCATTCGAGGCAAAAGCAGAGGACAAGTGGGTAAGTGTTGGTTGTAAAATCCCTGCCAGAAAAAAATGGTCCAGGGAAGGAGCATTCTTGCCACCAGCCTATGGGGCAAAAAAACATAAATTGTAGGAGGGCAAGAGGCTCATACAAGTCTGTATGAAAAGTCACCCATAATCACATTACACATTTTTAAAAAATGGGCAGAACACAATAGTGTTAGAATCTAGGGAAGAACATTGAGCAATAACCCCTGAGAGGGTTCTGAAGGGAACAATCACCCTAGACAACCAAACAGCTGGGTTTGTGGGGGAAAGCAGCTGGAAAAAAAAATGCAAAGCTTAGTTTCCCTCTTGATGGTTAGCTGGATGAGTGGCAAGGGCAGCTCCTTCTGGACAGGGCCTGGGGGTGGGGTGTCCGATGAACACAATAGCATAAAAGAAGGTATCATTGAAATTACTGTGACTGGTACAGCTGCAATCTATAAATCCAAGAAGCTGATATCACCTCAATCAGCAAACTCAATACTAATACAACACTAATACCAACAAACCACAATTGAAATTAGTGGAGTTTTCTTACAAATGATGGTCTCAATCCAGCTAATGTAAATTACTCACAATCCTTCGCACTCTCAGGAGTAAGCAACATTGAGTTCAATATACTTGCTCAATCGTAAGTGTCTTTAGGACCACGGTATATGGCCATTTCTGCACTAGACTGTTATAGCGCTATTATTCCACTTGCAACATCCTGTGGAATCCTGGGGTTTGCAGTTTTGGGAGGGGCCAGTCGGCCCCTCCCAAAACTGCAAACCCCAGGATTCCATAGGATGTTGCAAGTGGAATAATAGCATTATAACAGTCTAGTGTGGAAATGCCCTTAGTCCCAATGAAACCAAAGGAACATATTCGTTTGTAAAGTAATTCAATACGTATCTATTTGTATTGTGTTGTGTTGCCTGGTGACTTCCATATCAATAGGGCAGTATATCTCCCGTGTTTTAGTCTGAACTTTCATGAAGCTTTCTAAGGTGCTAAACCATATCCCCAAAACAGGTGTAGCAGCTTGGATAGCTCATGTAAAGTCCCAACTAAGAACCAGAGCAGTTTCATTGTCCTGCTAGCATAGAAACCATCAGTTGCTAGGATCAGAACATAAATCTCAAAGTGTTAAATGGGATTGCAGTGTTAGCTGTGAATAAGGTATTTTCTGCACTACACTGTTATAGTGCTATTATTCCACTTTCAGCATCCTGTGGAATTCTGGAGTTTGTAGTTTACTGAGGCCAAAGAGCTCTCTGGCTGAGAATTCTAAATGCCCCTCCCTAAACTGCAAACCCCAGGATTCCATAGGATATTGAAAGTGGAATATTAGCACTATAACAGTGTAGGGTGGAAAAGGCCTCAGTTCCATTGTTTTCAGTATGACTTTGTCCCAGTGGAATTTTATGAAACTGAGGCCTTTGTCTTTAGCACAAGAATATGAACTCCTTTCAGTTCATAAATCTAAAATGGCTACCAGGAAACTATACTATACAATCAAACCAGCTATAGCTGCATGCATCTAGTCAGAAGCAAGATTATCTGAAAGACTGCATCTCCAGGCATAAGCCTGCATAAGTCATGCAGTTTTCAAGGGAGGGTTTTCTCATGGTCCCACCACCACCACAAGCCCAACTGGTGGGGACATAGGAGAGAGCCTTCTCAGTGGTTGTTCCCAGGCTGTCCAATTCTCTTGCACTGGAGGCTAGACTAGCATCGTCTTTCCTCTCCTGTTACTAGAAGAAGACAATTTTCTTCAAACAGGCATTTGATGCTTAATTGGTCACAGAAGAGTCTTTTTGGGGGGGGGGGTTGCTTTATTTCTATCTTCATTTTTATGTTTAAAATGATTTTATACTTTTAAAATTAATGCTGTTTTAACATGATAAGTAGTTTATTTTTAAAAAGTTCTTTACTTTGTTATTTAAGCTCTACAGTATTTTCCTTTAAATTTGTTGTAAGATACCTTGGGACCCATTTTGGGAGTCACGATTAAAATAAAATAAAATACCAGTGACCCCTGATGGATATGTATAGCCCCTTCTAGAACTACTCATGGCTACACTCACATCAGCTACAAAGGCAGAAACTGTCACAAAGTGAAATTTCTTTCTTCAAGTAGAATCATGACAAAACATGTCATAGTCCTTCCGAATTATAGTAGCAATAACTGCAGTCAGTATGGGGAAAATATAGAGAAATATTATAATAGCAGTTCAGCATTTTCAAAAACCTTTTGAAAAAAATATATTGGAAGGAATCCTACATATCAGTATGCGTAATACCAAAACAGGGACTTAAACTTCCTATGGGATTATGTTTTCTTTCAAGATCTCACTGTTGACATTTACTTTACCTTGTAGGTGAAATAATGCACATAAAATCACATTCCTGTGGCATTACATCCTAGGAATTCTAGATGTTCAAACTGTTGTATAATATTTTATAACTATATTTACAGATTTAGTGTTAGTCTGTAACCTATTTTGGTAAGAGAATATGATTTCTTGTTCTGTTTTTTTTGAACATACAATGGGGTCCTCATCTCAATTGCTGTTACCTAGCCACAGTAGTGTAAATGAGCAACAGCAAAAACAGCAGAACTTCATATGTAGAACTAGTGGCAGTTGCCATACTGTTACCCCAGTGGCAAACCCCATACTGCGGGGATATAAAGTTAATATCAAATATGCCCGCCATGCCAGAGAGGTTGCCGGGTGGGTGCGTAGACAAACAGGTCGAATGACCGAAACTAGGTAAGGCCAGGAAAATCCACAGTCACGTTTTTCCAAGGAGACCTCAGGCTAGACATGTCCGCATGAACAAAGGATCCTCAGCCATGAATAGCCAACTTGAAGGGATTACCAGGTTTTCCCCAGGTAGAGCCACTCCGACTTTGCAAAATCCTACAAGGGCAAGGTCCATTTACATGAACCAATCATGCAAACTATCAAGTTGTTATTGTGCAGCATTTTTCCTTCTATTTTGGCCATTGTTCTTCCCGGGAGAGGGCCTGCCCTCAAGGTACATTCAGCCCTATAAGTAGCCCTCATTTTTGAGGTCTCTTTGGAGAATTCCCCACCACGCTAGCAGACCAGCACTCTGTTAATCGAGTGATCCCCCTCAGCCGCCTCTCTTCACTGAGCTCTGTCCTTCTTGCTGCTTCCTGGACTGAAGACCTTTACACCATCTCCGCTATATCCCCTATCAGTTTGCACCTCTTTCCCTTCTCGATAGGCTTTGTGTGAGTGAGTGAGTGAGTGCGTTGGTGCATTTATTTATTAATAAAACATTTATTGGTACAATTCTCTGGCTTTTTGCTTGGCCTGACTCCGTAAAAATTGGGTACAAGATTCTGCTGGGTTACCCTGCCCCTCATTTTGCTATTGCCAGTGCTCCGCTAATTTCCCCAGTCTTTGCATTTTTGGAGCACATCAAGGTGTCCCCCAGAGGACCCCCAGAAGCCAGGGCAACAATACCAGCTATAGTGATGAGTGCACTATGTGTGTTTGATTCCAATTATCTTATGCATGGCTCTTTCAAAAGCCACTTCATGCAGCTGATAAAGTAAACTGGTACAGTATAATCGTGCAAGAGCCCAGAATAATTTGTATTACTGAAGACATTTTATTCATACCGCAGACACAAAGTTGGTTGTCCCTTTATGAACTTGCTATTACTGTAAACTGCAATCTGTCCAAAATGGGAGTATCATTCTACAGAGAGGAACAGAACTGATCCTGATGCAACATTTGCCACACTTTGGTTAGTCAAGGGCCACCTGTCAACAGTAAATCGGTAAATTTTCTTGTTACTGAAAGCATGGTATGTTGCATTTTTATTACCTTTTAATTAAAGATAAGTACAAAAAGGGGAAAAGATCTAAAATGACCTCATGGAAGCAATTTTGCAAAAGAAATGAGCACGTAATACTTTTTCTACTTCAAAACTCCATCTATGTAATTTCCTCAGCTTCAGAAGGAAAGTTCAAAGAGAAAAAGAGCGTTAGAAGCTGAGACAAGATATTATTCTAACATATTTGAACAGTATTGTATCGAAAGTAATAATGGAATCTATATCTCCTTTCAGTTTTAATAATTCTATTATAACCCATTATTAGGGTATCTTGTTGACTATGGGTGCTTTCAGATTTTTACTGTAAAATCACCTGATTTCAGTCACAAAATTTCATGTGGTGTTCGGATAGCAGCATCTTTCATTTGTAATTTTTCTTTGTTTTTCGCTCTACTTTTTCTTTTTCTTCCTCACTCTCCACCATTCTTTTAAGGAGGAAAAGATCAAGAAGCAGCACTAGATTACACTTGGTTGTTTATATCCAGGAACTATCTTTTAAACAAAAACCTGGTTAGAAATCTGAAAGATTTCTACTGTGATAGAACAAAATCACCCAAAGCGTTTGTTTTCTTAGCCTTTTCTGTGTTTTAAATTTAATTATTCACAATATGTCAGATGTGAAATGGGGTTTTATACTACCTTTGTGTTTTGTTGTTGTGTGTCTTCAAGTAATTTCCAGCTTATGGCAACCTTCAGATGACACTATCATGGGGTTTTCTTGGAAAGATTTGTTCAGAGGGCAGTTAGCCTTTGCTTTTTTCTGAGGCTGATAGAATGTGACTTGCCCAAGGCTATCCAGAGGTTTTCTATGTCTGAGTGGGGATGCAAGCCCTGGTCTCCAGAGTCATAGTCCAACATTCAAACCACTACACCATGCTGGCTCTCTTGTATTTTTGTTTTTTTCCAAGGAAAAGGAGGTCATTGTTAGCTTGCCAAATCACATTGATCTAGATCAAGGAGAGCATGTTTGAAGGCCAGTTTTCTGCCATTGGGAACCATGGCAAGCCTTACAAACTACCAAAAATGAAAGGCAAATCCCCAAGTGATTGTAAGTCACTTTGAAAAATAGTTATTTTTGGTGTTAGATAGTGAAAAGGGGAGTGGGGTCTGCAACCTACTTAAAAGATGAATTGCCAGTGATAGAGACTTCCAGGAATGGCAACTCACCTCCTGGGTTAGTAGACAAAAAGACAGTTTAGAAGCAGTCTGACGGTTCACTTTGATCACGCACAGGTCCTTTCACACTACACAATTTTTTAAATTATCTATGTCGACATAATAAATAGAATACATACACTACACAGTTATAGCATTATTATTTCTCTTTTGCTGCCATGGCTACATCTTATGGAACCTTGGTATTGTAGTTTGATGTGTCACTAGAACTCTCTGGTTGAGGATTCTAAGTACAGTGTATCTAAGATTCTATAGAATATTGCCATGGCAATTAAAGTGGAATCACGGTACTATAATTATCTATTGTGAAAGGCTACACAGATAATATAGATACTGGAGCAGTATTCATAAAAACCACCAGGGGGCACTTAAGGACACCCTAACTGAAATGTCTCCTAATAGCTTAGCATCTGGGTGAAGTTATAATTGCCCTGGAAGACCACTTTCCCAGCCCCCTTAAATATACACCTAAAACATATCCTACCATGTATATTTGAAGTACAATTCAGGTCTGATGAATTTTGTTATTTTATCTAGAATATTTGACTGTCTTTACTGATGTCCAGATGTGATTTAGTCTGCCATACTTTGTATTTTCAAACTGCCAGTACAACAGACACACTTTTTAAAAAGTTTCACAAAAATGGCACCAGGTCAGAGTCATATGTCTTTGTCATGCCAGCTTAAAATTATATTTTTTTCCACTTAAATCAAATAGTTAAATCCCATCTTTAGTAGTTCAGTTGATCAATTTAAGTACTGACCAAGTTCCCATTGATTTGAGGCATTTGATATAGACCATTTCCACACTAGACTGTTATAGCACTATTATTCCACTTTCAACATCCTATGGAATCCTGGGGTTTGGAATTTCGGGAGGGGCTGGCCAGCGCCTGCCGAAACTGCAAACCCCAGGATTCCATAGGATGTTGAAAGTGGAATAATAGCGCTATAACAGTCTAGTGTGGAAATGGCCATAGTTTGGACTAACAATTGGATTTAGGCCTTTATTTTTGTTACTACCTCAAACTCATCTAGTAAGGTTACAGGATGGCTCAATTATTCAAAAAATGAAAGGCAGATCAGAACAAACTCAGCCCTTATTATCATAAATCAGGGAAGCGAACAAGAAAGAAACTGATACAGTACTCTCCATGTAGTATGAAATACTGTGTTTTCTTTTGGGAGTTGGAAGAGAAGCTTCCAGCTTTAAACAGTTTAAAATTTGTTGTCCTCACCTTCTGTTTTGTCAGAGCTTCTGAAAGCATGCAGAATCAAACATGATGCGTCATTCTGTTATTTTGTTACAACCATGGTAAATTATAATAACTTGCTTTCCCATAACTTGTTTCTACCCTCCAATTGTGCAAGAACAACTGAAATAATTTCAATTATATCTTAGCATTTTGATTCAGTCCCCAGGTTTAGAAGGAAACCAGGTGAACAAACAAATTGGAGTCTTCATTATGCCAACCTCAATCATTTTTGTCCATATGAAAGCTCAGTGAAAGATACAAACCAGTGTAACCTTTACGTCAGAGCTGCAGCTAGCCCAAAGGGTAATAATGCATTTGTGACAGGGTTGGAAAACTCTTGGCTCTCTAAATATTTTAGCCTGCAAATATTAGTCCCATCTTGTATGCTTAATAGTAGAAGACTGTGAGATTGTCTCAAGAGCTAACAGTTTCCTATTCCTGATCTAGGAGCTGTTCTCTTTCCGCCAGCAATGACTGATTCCTGGTCCCATGCAGAGACTCTGCAGCCAGGAAAACTACTCATATATCTGAAGAATAAAGTAAAAATGTTAATGTACAAGCAATTTATAAGGTTTCAGATGGTTTTACAAAATGAACATTGGTAATTGATCTTGGAGAGTGTGTGTAGGTACCAAAACCGGGAGCTCAAGGATGCTACTACCAGATTCATGATCCCTTGTCCTCTTCTTAGAGTTTTTGAGTCTCTGCTTGCCAGTGACACCTGTTTCAGGAGTAACCCAAGATTCATGATCATGACTGGATGGTTGCTTCTCTGAAACATGAAGAAATTTGTTCTTGGTGCAAACCAGATTGTCATAGCTGTCTGGAAGCTGGCAGGGAAAGAGGCCAATGTCAGGATGATACTTCCAGACAATAGACAAAATATATCTACTCACGAGAAAGAATGTTAGAACCAAACACACACACACACACCATGCAAAAGCAGTAGCAGTCCTCACACCTTTACTATCGACAGGCCTCTCATTACAAGCCGTACTCTCTTGAAGGCAGACCAGCCAGACTGTAGCTTTGGGGAACTGTGCAGACATCTCTCCTTTCCATAAATATACTCCAGTTCCTTTCATCCCCATAGTTACAGCAACACTTAGATGACAATGAATTGTGCCAGCACATTGTACCCTTCCTTCTACTGGGAGCAGAAACAAAGTTATAAAGGCTTCAAATATAATTCTAGCTATAACTGGTTACTCTGTACTGTGCCTTCATCCTCTAAATCAGTGCAACTCAAAGTGGTGGTCCACAGGCTGGTGCCAGTCCACCAGCCATCAGCTGCTGGTCCCTGGAGAGTTTCCAGCAAAGAAAGGAACAAATGAAGCAAATGGGCGTAACTGTGGTATCAGTCCCCTGGCACATGTGGGGCAGGGGAAGCTGCCAATGCCCCACATCAGATGGGTCGAGAAGCACTGCTCTAAATTAGCCTGGGCAAGTTAACACTGAGAGAGTGACTATCCATCTATCCAGTTTTTCAGGTACTGCCTTTTTTCTCCCCTTACTAGAAACTATACATAGGCCTCCCATTTCTGGCAATAAGTGCAGAATGATAAGAACAAATTGGAGCCCAGGGCCCTATGCCAGATTTCTGCCCAGAGTAATTGGTCTGACAAGACAGTTGCTAGAATCTATGTTTCTAGAGCTCATGGAGGAAAGGGAATCTGTTAAAGTGCAATTTGCTGTTCGCCACTGGGGATGTAATGCATGAGTAGCTCATAACTGGCAGGACAGAAACTACCCCTTCCTCCTTCCTCCAGCCACCATGCTGAGACATAGAGATTGGAAAAGTTACTTTTTGGATTATGATGCTCAGAATCTCCTGCACTTATACTACAAGCAACAACAAAAGTTCCCAGGGCCTCTGTGTCCACATAGGCCTATAGTTTGGATGAAAGCCTTTTTTTAAAAAAAAGTGTGTATGCTAGAATTCTAAGCATGTACCGGATAATTGTGCTGTTTTTGTTTTCTCCAGAATAACAAAACCAAAAATCAGCATGGATGTGCAGATGTATAATACAATGGAATTAAAAAAAAAAAGCAGGTGCACAAGTACAGCTCTTTTTTTGTGCTTGCTGCTTAGTGACTAGGGGACGAGTAACAGGAATAACTCTCCCTGATATTACAGTGTTTGTCATAGCATGATTTGTCAGTACATTCCTGTGTGTGAGAGAGAAAAATGTGTGTGTGTGTGTGTGTGTGTGTGTGTAGATATATATATATATACACACACACACATACATACATAAAAAAATCATATACAATACTATTGTTATTTTGGGTCATTTCTGATCAGCCTTTCAAAATATTTCAGATTTAGAGTGTTTCAAAAATCATACTACATAGGCTTAATTTCAGCCTCAACATGGTAGTGTAATATGACAATATTTTGTTTTCAGGATACTGTATGGTTGCTAGGCAACTAATCAGCAGCAGCAATTTGCATGGCTCTTTGTTTGGATTAACATGCAGGCATGTGAGCTGCCTCATGCTGGCAACATAACCTGTGACAAACAGGTTCCTGATGCATGTCAACTTATGTGTGTGTTTGTGTGTTTGAGAGAGGGGTAGGATGAAGTGGGGGAGGGCAAAAAGGAGACTGTGTTTGTGAGCAAGTATTATATCACTGCTGTTTATTTTGTGTTGCATCTTTTCTAATATGAAATCCACGAGCACATGTTACTAAATTCAAATTTCAAACATAAAAAACATGATGATGTGGTAGTGCAAACATATCTTTAAAAACAGCAATCTGCAAAACGTGTTTGTAACGTTCAAGCAAACTGCCACAGAAGGTTTGCTCACAGGTATCAAATAAAGAGCAATTAGTCACTCAGAGAGAAAGCAAAATAGTCGTGAGTTGCAATTTAATGTATAAAATATCATGCATTAATAAAAGTCTGCAGACATGGGCACACAAATCATACACAAACCCCAAAATAAAGGAATCTGTTTCCAGTTCAGAGAAATATCATTGTCTTACTGACTGACTGAAAACCAAGCAGCCAGGAAAGAGTAAATATTCTGTTGAATAAGTAACAATTGATGATAATTTCACAGTGCTTTGTTTTAGACAGGTTTGCAGACTTGTTGCTGCAGAAACCACAGTGGCAGATTTGATAACTTCTGCTTGCTTAAAAGTCTGAGGTGAAGGTAAACTGGAGGCTGTGATTCAAATAGCACTATCGTGCAAGAATGTGGGCTGACCAAAATGGGAACTGAGAAGATAAGGATGACATGCTCAACGTGTGAAATGTCAGCTGCCACTTCTGAAGGGCATTTAAAAAAATATTAAAAACGTTAATAAACAGGTATTTCCCTACCATACAAGTGTTCAGATATAATCATCAGCACCAGAAAATATGAATTCCGTATTTGTTGCAAAAGCAACAAAGAAGCTTGGGGGAGCCCTAAAGACATGCAGATGTTTTAGGCATAAGCCTTCACAGACTAAACTCTAGAGCCCTCTTCATCAGGTGTACAATGCATTGGCAGGCAAACACTCACAAATGCACCCAAAGGACTGAGTTAGCCATGTGCATACTTCATAAAAGACAGTGCTCTGCTTAAAGAGCTATCTGAGACTGGTCCCCTGTCTGAAGTTCTTCTTCATTGGAAGAGATCTATAGTTTGTGTCCTATTTTAAGGTACAGAACCATAAGAATGAAGAGCAAGAGGTCGCTACCAACCATTGATAACTGGACAACAGACTGTACATGTACATAGTTCAGCTAGTCACAGTCTTCCCCTCTTTACCAAAACAGTTACTCTGTTGAAACTATAGCAATTGTTTCCAAATTTGCAACGACAATGTAAAGTCGAAGGCTTTCATTGCTGGAATCCATAGGTTGTTATGGGTTTCCCGGGCTTTGAGGCTGTGTTCTGTTAGTATTTTCTCCTGACGTTTCACCTGCATCTGTGGAGATGCAGACGAAACTTCAGGAGAAAATACTAATAGAACACAGCCTCAAAGCCCAGAAAACCTACAACATCCGCTGCAACTACAGTCAGCCTTCCACTTTGTGGAGGTTAGGGGCACAAGATCCCCACAAAAGTGGGAAAATTGAGAATTAATATTGCATTTCTTTTAAACCTGAGAACAGTTCTCTTGAAATGTCTAGATCCTCTAGGTTGGTTCTATGGTCAATGTCTGTTGGAAGTTGGCCATAGAGTCATGCTAGGGGACCTAGCAATGCTTAGAGAAGTGTTCTCTCTATGAATTTCTATGTCTTCCAGAATGACTCTATGGTCCACTTCTAGTGGAAATGGACCGTAGAATCACAATGGAGGACTAGAGATTCTGAGAGACAACATATTTTTCCATAGCAGGGGCAAATACGGCAAGTATTTTTTAATAAATAAAATAAAATAACCTGCGAATAAGCAAATCCATGAATGCTAAACCCACAAAAGTAGAGGGGCAACAGTATATACATATTTGCAGATTTTATGTAACCTGGATTCTCTTTTGACTTTTTTTTTTGTTGATGTGTAATTGTCCACCCTATACATGATATGAAGGGGTAAAAATTGTGAACAATGAGGTTAAAACACTATGGTCACTGGCGGACTACACTATTATAGTGCTATTATTCCATTTTCAACATCCTGTGGAATTCTGGGGTTTGTAGTTTACTGAGGCCAAAGAACTCTTTGGCTGAGAATTCTAAATGCCTCTCCCTAAACGACAAACCCGAGGATTCCATAAGATGTTGAAAGTGGAATAATAGCACTATAACAGTGTATAATAATATCACAGGAGCAATCACTGGGAGAATATAGCAAATATATTCACTATAGTGAATATAGTGAATTTATTAACATCTGTAGCAAAAAGAAATCCAGAGTCCTAATTAATTTTAATTGAATTGCTTTGAAGTTTCTCCTAGATTTTGATTCAGCAATTTTAATGTCTGTTTTACAAAAGAATTCTTGTTGTCCTTAAAGTATAACACCTCGGAAGCAAGGGCTACTTAAATATTGTTTCCAAATGTTGACCTTTTTCCATGCAGCATTTATGTTCTTCCTATCTCAAACATAGAGACTGATCTGTTCAGACTTGTAAGTGGCAAAAGACTATTTCTAGCATGAGATTAAGACTCTTCTATTTGTCTAGACATTTTAGAAAAAAGAAGTGTTCTGTTTGTTTTGTGTTTTAGGGTTTTTTTTTTATTTTGCTGAATTGGTTGGCTATTTTATTGCTTAATTGTAGTTATATGTTCAGTTTGCCCTTCTGTGCATTCCTGGGTTATCTTTTCAATTAAGATTGCTTAAGGAATATTTTAAATAAATAAATAAAGATATGGCATGTTGGAGAATAAGCAGATTAGTGAGCTCCTTATGGTAATACTGATATTGGTTCTTGCTCTGCCACGGTGACTGAATAATTAATTCATGGTGGGACACAGTTTGGTGTAGACCCATATATCTAGTTTGTTCATCACTGTTCTGAGAGGCTATTTTAGACTAAAAGCAAGGGCAGACCTACAAAACATGTCAAGCTGAATGCTGCTTTTCTTAAGACTCACGCTTATTCTCATATTCTTCCTTGGCTTCCCAGTTGCTTCTTTGTAAAATTCAAGATAATGATTTTGAAACCTTGTTTAGATAATGGCCACTGTGGTTTATGATACTGCAGGAATAGCTAGTTATGGCTTATATGATCAGTGACTCTAGCATATTAGTGTGGTGGACACCCACTAGTGTAGTGTAAATTTATTCACCTGCCCTCTAGCCTTCAACTCCCCACACCACATGAAAATGGTTTTAGAGAGTTTCCCAGTCTTCCAGAGACTGTACTTGCCTGTGTGGCGAGGGGGCTGAAAGGGGAAGTGAGGATCATTCCCTTGTGGTCTCTCTGATGGAAGCAGAATTCCCCCTCCTGAACCCTGGTCTGTGATGAGGTTTGCCAAATCTCAAGGTCTGGGCCTGAGTCTCCAATTTTTGTAGGTCAACTCTGGGTAGGAGGAAGGGTGCAAATTATCCAATTTTGGTGGGCTCAGCTCCAGGCAAGAGGAAGGGGCTTTGTGCAAATCTCCAGCCCATCTAGTAGAGCAGCAGTTTGCCACATTTCCTGCTGCAACTTGCAACTGCTCTTCAAATGGGTCTGTGTATTTACTTAATTAGCTTCCTTTTTCCTTCCTAGCTATTTTGCTAATAGGGCTTACTCTCTGTTCTGCTCTGTATCTACATGCTAGAAGCAATAGGCTAGATTAAATGTTCCTTATCCTGTCTCTCTAAGTAAGTGAGAGATAATAGTCTCCTCATTTCACCTTGATCTGTGAATAGCTCCTTTAGTTACCCTAAAATTTCTGTATTCATTTTCCAAACAGGATAATATGGTGTGTGTGTGTGTGTGTTTTTGAACGACAAGCTGTAACGCTTAAGGACACCACCAGGGGCCATATCTCAGTTTTAGCTTTTGCCTTGGAAATCTCAAGAGTGTAGGACCATCCTGTAACCTGTAACCCTATCTATGGTGTTTGCAGTTACATCTTAACTTAAAATTAAATAGAGCTTTATATTATCCCAGGAATAATTCAACTTCTTTATTATAGATTTTGACCTTGAGTAATCAAGCCTTTATAATGAATTGCAATATTAGAACCATGAATTCCATCTTTTTGTGACTTTGATGGTATATTGAGTGAAATAATTTAATTATTCCAATTAATTCTATTAATTAGTTCCACATGTAAAGGCATATTGGTATATATTTGGGATATTATTTCTTTTGGGTTGGATCCAGATTTAGCCATGCTTAGAACAGACCCACTGAGATTAATGTGGTAAGTTATTCATTACAATCTGAAGTCCCATTTACTTCAGTGAGTGCTCTTTAAGAATGGCTAAGGCTGGATCCAACTTAAGGAATCTGTGCAATCATCCAACAGAATAAAATATGTATGGATATAATTTGATTTTTTTCTGTAATTTGTTTTCTTATTATAGATGGAATTATGCTTTAGGCTCTGACATATTAAGAAAAGTATATGCTTAAGATTTATTGATACATGTGGTATTAATAATTTCTCCATAGAGAATTAATACATGTGGTATTAATTTCTCCATTGAAAATTATTAGTTCTAACGTACAGATTTTTAAATAAATGGACAAAAACTTTGTCTCAAGATATATCTATAATTAATTTTGAACTGGATGTAAATTCAACACGACATCTATTGATATGAAGCTTGAAATGTGTTATTTCACTGTAATTATTTTGAAATAATTTTGCATTTTACAAAAATAGGCTGAAAACCAAGAAAGGTTAAATGGGACAACATTGATTTGCCAGATGACTGCGTGTGAAACCCTTTGTGTGTGAAAGATCACTGTGTGTGAAACCCTTTGTGTGTAAAAGATCGTATCTTCATAAGTATTTTTCTGTAAGGTATGCTTTGGAAACAATTGTTTTTAAATAAAGTTCTTTCCTTAGCCAGCCAGTTGATGAAGGTCATGGCTGAGCAGTGATTTGCACCCAGGTTACTCTGTGTCTAATTCAGCACTCTATCCCTACCTCTGTACTAATGGAAGATGGTTATTATCCTTCTGTCCATCTTGACTCAGGCAACATACATTTAGCTAGCAGCAGGAGCTTTCCCACCTAAACTCATTACAGGGCCAGCCCTCGAGTCAGGCAAAGTTGCAGCCCCACTTCAGGAGGTAGAGTGTGAGGGGCAACAAAACAAACAGAGAGAGAGAGAGAGAGAGAGAGAGATACACACATGCCACTGGGAGAATGCCTGTTCTGCCATCTTAGCACTGGAAGCTGGTGGCTTTGATGTCAGAGAGGAGATGAATCCACTCCAAATTTTAGTCTGAGCTTTAAATGAGCTGTCCAAGGTACTGAACGTAGTTGGGAGCTAAGGTCCAGCACTTTGGATGACTTCTTTAAAGTGCAGAGTAAAAGCCAGCGTGAATTCACCCAACCCAACATCTACATTAGAGGGACAAGCAACTTCACCATGGTGGATGCTTCAGAGGAAACTGAAGGATAGAGATTTGCTGCTCCCATGCTCTGACTGCACCAAATGCAGGAACAGGAAAGCTTCCTTCAAGCTCGAGGAGAGGTTCCTTCAAGCAGCTGCTCACCTGTGTCTCCCTTGGAAGACCCTCTCAGAGTAAAATCATGGGTAGATGAGCACCTTAAAGCATGCGTCCACCATCTCACTTTAAGAGTGCCTCAAAGTGATAGGTTTGAAGGGCAGATGGTTTCATCAAAGCAGCTACCTGTTTCATGTCATATTCTGTGGGGTCCTCTGGATGACACGGTAAGCAGGCAGTCTTTGCAATGGGGGTGGAGGGTGGTGGCAATAATGAGGCATGGTAAGGAAGAGCACTGGTGCTTATCTTCCTCACCATGGGTACCTAGAGGGGGTATTATCCCCCAGTAAGAATTCTCCCCTCTAGTGAAATTTTTCTTCAGTCTCCAAATTTCTAGTATTGCAGTAACTTAACATTTCATTTTAGCTTTTAGGAATATAGTTTAGGCATCCAAAGAAAAGGGGAAAGCTTAGTGACCAGTGGAAGGCAAACACAGCAAATTAAAGAGTTCCAGTGTGAATGATTTCCAGTGTCTCACACTCTGCAATGGCAGAAAATTTTGGCTCTGAAGAAAATTGATCTGGGGGACATAATTATTATCTGGAGGCTATTCCCTCATCCCAGCCCCCTGCCATAGCTACACTCTTGCTTAGGTGACAGAAAATCTTCCGCTCCCATTCATTCATTCATAAGCTTGTAGTACAACTTGGGAAATAATTAGTGTCACAAAATGCATCTGTCTCCCTAAGTTACTACTGTGTTCATAAGGTCGAGAAACATAATGGTCAAATTCTTTGGACATTTTTCTTTTACAGACTCTGTGGTCCAACATGAGTTAATTTTCTCATGGTTTGGAGTCAAACCACAGTTTTCATATCCAAAGTTTTAATTCTTGAAAAATGCATTTCGAGTGCTATACACAAGTAAATGGAATCCACAAAGAGGAGAGGGAGAACAGAAGCCTGAAGCACAAACTTCCCTGATGGCTAAACTACAGTTTGACTATGACATTCGTGATGGATCTTCCTCTGTTTGCACAAGTTGTTAAAGTAAATATTAATAGCCAATCCTTTCCATTTATCTTTAATGCAGCACTATCATAGTTCACAAATATACTCTGGTAACTAGCTTTACATTTCCAATAAATCCATTATGCTATATAAGCAATTGTTAAGCTAGCTTTTGCTTAGCTTACTGATTGTAAGGTAGCTATATCATATTAATATATCAAATGATATGTGTATGGATGAATGAAGCAGCGTTCATTTGTAAAACAGAGTAGGGGTTCATGCATTACGTTGTGCTTTAAACTCTTCTTTAATAATCTAGGTTTACTTGTAAGATATGTAAAAGTATACCAATTCCCATTTGTATGCACATATGATAATAAAATCCCTTAGCAACAGATTTCTCTAGTGTCTTCATTAGAGATGAGAACTACACAGAGACACCACTATAGCACGTTAACTGTGATTTGCAATGCCAATTATTGCTGAATCTCATTTGCAAGTCTGTCTGTATACTAAAGAAGACAGAGAAATAGTTGCTATTTTAGAGTGTTATGTTTATGTCTTAGAAAATATAGCTTTCATGTGTGGATTTTTTTTAAAAAAATTGGCAGTATCCACAATATCTCTCACATGTACATATCTTATTGCAATACTAATTGTTTTAATTGCATCAGTGTTTGCATTAAGGACCTTGTCAACTGTGAGGGAACAAAACCCATTGAACAGACACTTATAGGACCGTGCAGTTAGAATGTTACTCAAAGACTGTGGGTGGCCATTCTTTTGTGAATTATTGATACATTGGTCTTCCTGCAATGTTGTAGCAGCAGACGTCCACTAGCAAACAAGGGGACATTTAGATCTTTGAAGTGAAGAAGATGTATTGCAAACTAGACGTCGTTGGCTCCACATTTAGAGACTGTATGGCCTCATTTGTGGTGATCCTACCTTCTACCACACACATGTCAACCAAATGAGCATCAGTGCCACCACTTGCTTGCTTTCCTCTCCTGCCTGCACCAGCAGGCCTCCATGCCACTGAAAACGAGCTCCCTCTTGCTCAGTTCTGCTGATAGAAGACATTCCACCAATAGCACTACATGGCCCTAGTGAATGATGTTGGCTGTACTCTTATTTTTAAACTGTTGCTTTTATGCTTTAGTTTCATACAACATATACCAGGCTGCATTCACACAAATAGGTTACAATACAAAACAGCAGTCCAGCATCCCCTCAGCATAGCATAAATATACACATGCAGAGATACACTGCAGCAGCACTATACAACCCCCATGCAGAATAGCAACACTCTGCAACATACATGAATAACTAGGTGCCATTGTGCAACCCACAATGCACAACTGCAATGCACAATTTGTGATTTGTGATTTAATTTACCTTCTATTTTATTTATAACTTAGTGGCTTTTCTTTTAAAAATTTATCTTGAGTTTTAAATGGTTTTTAAAAAACTGAGCTAAGCTGAATACTAAGTAAATAAATAATAGATTCAAAATGCCATCTTACTGTATTATTTGAAATTCTCCAAGCAGACATTGGCAATCAGTCACAAAAATCAGAGATTTCGTTTAGAACAGATATGACAGATATCTACTGGGTTACATAGTGTCTCTTGCGTGCAATAGAATAGCTGCAGAAACAGTCATTTCACTGAGACGGGGGAAAAAATCAAATTCAGTAACACTTTTTTTTTTTTTGCTATTGTCTTTGAATTTATTCCCTCCATATCAATTAAGACTGTGAAAATGTTATATTTATCACAAGCTTCTAGAGAAATTCATAGCAGTGAGGACTGCAGAGTGATAAAGTTGCTTCAAGCAGCTGATTGACAGTTCTGAAAGGCAGCAAGTTGTTTAGTAATTTAAATTGCTGTTTGCTTGTTTATTTACAGCTAAACATTTGGAGGGGTGTTGGTGGGATGTTGAGGTCTGTGGAATGGGCTCTTTTTTGTGTCCCAGCAGTTGTGTGTGGCGGAGGGGGGGCAGTACAGTATTTGAGAAGGTAAGAAAGGGCCATCTCGGCTGTTGCGCCCCAATTGCGGAATGCCCTCTCCTTGAAGGTCCAGTTGGCACTGACAGTGTTTTTTTCCCCCCTTTGTCCAGTCAAAACAGTTTCTTTTTTAAAAAATGAAAGCCTTTGGGGCTTAATTTACTATTAGATAGGCATGTATGTATTTTGATTGCTATAGCTTTTCAAGTTGTTTGAATTTGTTTTATCTTGTTTACTGTTTTAATCTGGAACTCTTTCAAATTGTTTCTTGTTTTACCTGTATGTGATCCTGGAATCCCATGTTAAAGGACAGGATATAAATATTTCAATAAAATAATATAAACAAAATAAATAATAACATCCCAAAATGATATTAACTATCTGGACTTCAAAACAAAATAATGTGGCAATTTTAAACTATCAGCTTAATTAAGCACAACCCAGGGTTTACAACACACTTTGTCATATACATATACATGTCATACACGTCTTAGAAATTCATACACACACATAAAAACACACAGAGTACACATCACTAGGGGATAGGATGCGATGTCAGAGTGAAACTCGATACAGAAAATCCTTGCAAGTGATAAGTATATTATTAATTGAAGCCATTAGCAGAACCACAGACATCTTGGGAAAACATAAGACAATTAACATACACTGTCTGCAAACTATCTGGTTTCCAAAACAATAGCTGCTTACCAGTTTATAACTCGATTTACCTTTGAAGTCATAAAGCAATTTGTCTTGTTGTCTTGTTTCATTCTCTTGTGTTAAATCTGCAGAATGCCCTGTTGCACCCGGAAGACTTGTTAACATGGGCCTGCAGACCTCAATGCATTTTGTGTTGTAGTAATGTGGAAGAACTTGTACTGCAATTCAATTCTCTCCCTTTCAGATCTTCTGAGCTTTACTGTTCCTGAAGATACAGTCATAATGAACTCAAACAATCTGTGGTTCAGATTTACAAAGTTAGAAACCCAGTATTTATCAGTCCCCAATACGGTCAAAGTTAATGTTCTCTCATATCTGATATGTTTAAAGATCTGTTTCTGTGCCACTGTTGTTTCTCATGAAAATGCTAAGACAGGGTTTTCTAACACTATTCTCCAGGGTATAGAATGGCTACATTTCTCATAAGCCATGATGCATTTGCCTGTGAAAGTAGGTTTTTGAAACTACCCAATTAAATCCAAGCCTACCTCAGTTCACTGACTTTTTCTGAAATTTTGTCACAACACATTTACCACACAAATACCAGCTTGGGTGATGTTAGGGAATGGAAATCCAGATGCGATTAAATGCATGGCAGTTATTGGAACCTAAATGTTCTTCTCCACACATTATGCTCTCCACAGTTCCAGCAGGTCTGGGACTGGTCAGGCAATTTGTTTTTGATCCTTATTCTCACAAGAAGTCTAATATTCTAGGGGAAAATTGTAATTTTAAAATGGCTTGAAAACATTTTATGTTCCTGGACAAAAAGTGACATACTAACTTGCCCAGGCCTCATAGATATCTTGCTTTCTTTACATGTTCCTAGGTAAAAGGCATAACGGTGGTATGTGAAACTGAACCACTGACTTGTCAAATTTGCTGGTCTGATGTGACCCACTGAGCTTTGGAAGCTTCTACTCTGTCAGTAGATCTGGAGCTTAGCTGTATGAGCCCTATTACTGATAAAAGACCTTTGTAAAGAAGTTATAAGTAGTACACAGCTGGATCCAGCCATACTAAGTACACGAGGCTTGGAACAAAGAGTTTGAAGGTCAAAGGAAGAACCTATCATTGAAATGGAGATGAAAAGTAGGACTTTTCATCTCCGTTTCCATGAAAAATAGTCTAACAAATACATCACTGTATAAAATCAGCTAGAATGTCCAGTCAGAGCAGGAGAAACATGAAGAAACGGGAGCATGGGGTCTATAGGGAAGTTATCTCATAGAGGGAATATAAGACTATACTGGGCTACAGGGGCATGTAAAATGCAATTGCTGCTCCAGACTACTGTATTGATTAAGGAACTGGAAAGAGTCAAAAGAACAAACTACAATTTTATGGCGGAAAGGGCAAAAAGATTGGTTTCTGTTATCAGTGGTTAAAACAAACACTATATAACATGCATAGTGTGCACGACCCCCTTACTTTCTTTTTCGCCGGCCAGTAGAGGCTAACTCTTCATTGTGCCCACCAAACATGGGAATACAATGTAGTTAAAACATTAACAAAAAAGGATGGAGCCTTTGATGTCAGCAACCCCATTTGTGGGGCCATTTCAGGACTGCAAACCTCACTGCAGTTTGAGACTCTCCAGTGTGGCATGGGGATAGCAATGAGAAGGAGCAACTGGGCAGAGTCAGCTCTAGCAGGTAGTTCCTCCCTCAAGTAAACTCCACCTGGTTTTGGATGATTTTTCCTTTCCCTTCTAGCTCCGCGTGCCTCACTGCAGCTCTTTCTTCCTTGAGAGTCTCTTGACCTTCAGGAATTCGGAGCAGATGGAATGGTAAATCAGAATCATATCTGTGATTGTGTGTCTGTGCCTTCAGTCGCCTGTACACTTATGCCAGCCGTATATATTTCATAGAGTTTTCTTAGGTAAGCAATACTTAGAGATGGTTTGCTAGTTCCTTCCTCTCAAATACAAACTACAGAACACCTGTTATTCATGGGTAGTTTCTCATTCAAATACTAACTAGAACTGACACTGCTTTGCCTTCCAAGATCAAATGGGATCTGGTGCCTTTAGGCTGTTTAGGCTTTTACTGAAATTAATTTCATTGGTGTTGTCTCATAGATCTGAGACAATTTGGAATATTCTGAATATTTAAAAAATATGAATTATGTATTATCTGGGAATCTGGTGACCATACATTCATTATTCAAGGCCATTCACAAAGATTCTGAATTGTCCCATATTTGAAATAGACACCCGCAGAGTTATATTCAGTATCTCTTCATTTCCTGCTTATAAATCACCTGTTAGGATCAACCTTGTGTTGGTTCCATCTTAACCACATTTGTTAAGCTGTTGTAAGAGGATGCCACAGGAACCTAGATCAAAAACTTTGCCTGAGATCTGTATGTTGTGTTTAATTCCTTGTACTGAATGAGTTAACTGAATGAGTTAACTCAAAGGCCACCATTCGAGACAGTTTTTGTATGTTCTTCCAGACTTCCAGGATTGGCCCATGACATTTTGCTGCCCTGGTCAGGACAGCCCTACTGCCACATCTCCCTCCGACTGTCTCTCACCATCTCATACTGCATGGCCCTCAGAACTATCTGAGGCTGAACTGATTCTGTGCAAAGCGGCACCAACCAGTTTGTGTGGTTGGTGCTGTTTTACATACAGGGCAACCAGATGGAGGGATTGGTACAACCACCAGGTGGAAAGGATGAAGTAAAGAGAGGGAGGTGAAGCAGAAGTGAGGAAGAGGAGTGTGGTGGCAATAATGATGGGATTAGCAGCAACAGCATGTCCTGCCTCAGGCAGTGGGACAACATAGGTCAATGCTTCCCAAGCTATCTGATGTGGGGAATAGGCAATGTTTATTTTTCCAGTGTGCCAGAGATTGGTATCATCTGTATGCTCAATGGCTACAACTGTTTCTTTCTTTCCTGGAGACTTTCCAAGGGGTAGCAGCTGATGGTCTGTGGAGCAGCATCCGCCCATGGACCACCACTTTGAGCATGAAGGTGCAGAGTACAGTAAACTGTGACCAGTCAGTCAAGATTATCTTTGGAGCCCTTATGACTTTATTTCTGCTCTTAGTAGATGGGTCATGGACTGGCACTGGTCCAGGGACCACTACTTTGAGTGGCACCGACTTAGGTAATAGCACCTTGAGTCAGAGCAGCAAAGGACACTGCTGTACTGCAGGTCAAGCTGCACAGTATCACAGAGGAACTTAGTTTATAACTTATGAGAGAAATCAATTCATAAAATCCTTTTTCACTCTCAAAAAATACTTAAATGTAGAATAATAATACAAATTTGTTGTCCTTCAGGTCAGTGAAACAATTTGTTGTTCTTCAATGAAATCAAAAATCTGTTGCTCAAGGTAGCCATATCACTCTGCCTGATGGCAGGGTTTGCTCTGCAAATCCTACTTCTGTATCAGTTGACTGTGAAACAAACCCATTTCTCTAGCATCTGTTCACACAGTTCAGTTGCATCATGTTATGAAAATATTACAAACCCTCTTCTGGGGGTCCTCTGCATAGGGAAGTGTTTGGTTTTTTGTTTTTTAGCAGCCTCCATGTAACAAAGGTAACATCTGAATGCTGGATCTGTAAACCAGCGCAGATTTATAGACTGTATTTTGCCGTTCTGAGACCATTGATATTCTTCATGAATTTACCTAGCACAAAATTGTTCTGACTCAACTTTCTGGCTATTTATATTCCCCCCCGTTTTATTTCTATCAGAAGTTGCATTATGGAATGTTTTAAGATACAGTTAGAATGATGGATACTGTAGGTAACGATTTGTCAAACTGCAGTTGGGAATTCTTTTGTTTTTTTTAAGAAACCCAAGATGTTGAGTGCATAAAATGGAGGCTACCGCTGTAAATAAAAATAATGTATAATAAAAAGGCAGGGTATTTCTTTTCTTTAAGCTGCCAAGGTAACTGCGTTTTCAGTTCCACTTTCTTAACAACAAGAAAAAGGAGGCGGAGAGCGTTTTATGCTTTTATTGGCAGAGCCGTCACGATTTGAGCTCTAGAGTACATTCCACCGGCTAAGGAGCACAAGCAACGTGAAGTGCTTTTGAGCACAAAAGGTGCTGGAAAAAGCACCGTTTGCACATTAATATTATCAGGGAAGGCATAAGAGGGGTCTTCAGGAAAAATAAACCAAGCTTTGGGGGGGGTGGGGGGGAGTCACGCAGAGCGCCTGTCCCTGCCTTTGGGTGTCCTAATTAAAGAGATGCAGCGGCAGCAGCAGCCCCTTGGTGGATTTTAGGTGCCTTCACGAAAACTCTTTGGGAAAAGAAGCTTCTTACTGATGCGATTTTGGCTTGAGCAGATGAACCATATTGCACTTTAAAAAAGCAGCCAAAACGGGGAGGGGGAATTACCAGAATTTCTCAGGGGAAGGGGCTGCGGAGGGTCCTTTTTTTTTTTTTTTTAGTAACCTCCTTTTTTTCTTTCTCCTTACAACTGTTCCCAACAGAGCGATCGGATTAAATTACTGCAAATGCAGCCTGAATGACGCTTTTCTCTCCCCGCTCTTCTTAACCTCCCCCCTCTCTCCCCACGGCACACAGAAGGGGAAGGGAGCCTCAAACACCGGCGGCGGCGGCGGCGGCGGCGGCAGGAGAAAGAGGCCGGTTAGGCACGGCGCGAGTGGGAGGGGGGAAGTGATCGACAGATCCGGCGAGGGGAAGGCAGCCAACTGGCTTCCAGGGAGACCGGAGACAATCGAACTGCGGGAGCCGGCTCAGGCTCCCTCTCCAACGTGATGCGCAGCCCCTGAGCCCCGCCGGAGCCGCGTCGCGCTCGCCTCCCTCGCCGGCCGCAGAGCTGCGCCATTCGTCGTCTCGGCCGCCGCCGGTCAGCTCCGAGGCAGCGCGGGGACCGGGCGGGAGTTCTCGGCCCAGCGAGCCGGGGCTTGCGGGGGGGGGGGAGAGAGTCGCGCTCGCCGTGGCTCCTTGCGTGGCGCTGTTCCACTGAGAAGCGGGCGCCCCGCTCGGTCCGTCTGGCTGTCTGTCACGCCGCCGCCGCCGCCGCCGGGTCCCCCCACGTGGGCTCGCGGGTGCGGGTCACATTGGCAGGCGGGTGCTGCAGACTTGAGAGCGAGCGGGAGATCGGCGAGGAGCAGCCGCGCAGCCATCCGCAGCCCCGGCCCCAGGGAGAGAAGAGACGCAGAGACTGGCCTTTTTTAAAAAATCTTTTGCCGAAGCTCCCTTGGCGCCGCTCGTGGGCACCCGTGAGGAGGCTCCCGGTCGCGGGGACGAGCGAGGCGGCTCTCCGTCCCTCCGGGCTCCGCCTCGGGGCGCAGCGGCGGCAGGAGCGGCAGGATGCCGGCGGCGGCTGGCGACGGGCTCTTGAGCGAGCCCCCGGCGGCCAGCTTCGGCGACAGCGAGCCCGCGACGCCCCCGCTCAGCCCGGAGGGGACTTTCCTGGCCGCCTGGGTCAACGCGGCCGCCTCCCGGGAGCGCCTCCGGGAGTTCCAGCACACCAAGCGCGTCGGCAACTACCTGATCGGGAGGAAGTTGGGCGAGGGCTCGTTCGCCAAAGTCCGGGAGGGACTCCACGTGGTGACGGGAGAAAAGGTACCCCCCTCTCTCGCTTTCTCTCTCTCTCTCTCGCTCTCTCTCAGCCTCCTCTTGCCCGGCGGCGCGGTCCTTCCCCGCCCTGAAGGGCGCGGTGCGGTCACTGCCTTAGGGCACCTCCAACTCTCTCTCCCGCTTCCAGGGGGTCCCCGGGGCGCCTGGCTTTCGCTTGGCACCTTCTTCCAGGGAGCCGGAGCGACCCGCCAGCGCCTCCTTCTTCCGCTTCGTCCCTTTGTCCCGTCGCCCGCCCGCCCGCCCCTCCCTGCAGACGGCTCGGGGTCTCCCTTATCCCGCTCCCAACGTCCCCCTCCCCACTGAGTGGAGGAGCGGCTCCCGTTCCCCCGCCAGCCACCCGCCGCGCCGGTACCAGGCACCCCGGTCCGCGAACCACCGCTTCCTGACGCCCTTCAACCATTTGGCCCCTAGGGGCCGCTGTTCGCTGCCTTCCAGCTCGCCCGACGTTCCTCTCACCGCCCCCCCCCCGCCACTCGCCAACTCTGTCCTCCCCTTGGGGTACTTCCAAACGGGGGGCTGGCGCTCGCCGCCACCGTCAAAAGGCATCGAGAAGCAGCGCCGTTATTCTCCCCCCCTGCCTGGATGAAGACCGCCCTCGGGGGAAAGAAAGCGGGGAGTGGGAAGAGGGTGAGGAGGCAGAGAGGGGTTGCAAGTGGAAAGACCCTTTGTGAAGATGGCCTTCTGTCTGGAAGCAGCCTTTGCGGAGAGAAATGAGACGGGGAGCGCAGAGCTCTGAATCACACTGCAAGTTCTTCTGAGGGTGGTACAAAAGGGATACCGACTTGCTTCCTTCATGTGTGTATGTGTAGATGTCTCTGTGTGCGGATAAACACAGAACACAGGTGGAATATTTGTTCCATTGCTACAGAATGCCAAGAAAACATAGGGGCACTTCCAGACCGTGGATGGGAACTGTGGAGCCCTCCAGATATGATTGGAGTAAAACTCCCAGGACTCCTAACCGGTATAGCCAAAGAGGAAGAATACAGGGAGTTGCAGTCCAACAATATCTGGAGTGCTGCACAATTCCCAGCCCTTTCTGGACTGACTTGACAGGTGACTTCCAGACTGTCTGGGTTTTTTTTTTTCACTGACTTAGCGCTCTCACTGGCAAGGCATGTGCAGCTTTCGCTTTTATCATACCACTTGTCTTGCCACAAGTCACAGAATTTTATGGGTGGGCGGGTGGGTGGGCAGGCTCCTGATTGTGGCAGCACTCTCCACGTGTGGCCTTCTCATTTTTCTTCCACTTCTGTAGAAGAATTCCTTGAGGATAAAAAAATTATATAGAATAGCTGCCCAGGGCTTTCTCATTTCTAATGGATTTTCTGTGGAAAGAAAAAAAGATGGAAGAGGCAGTGAGAAAATGCAGGAAGGTTACAGATGGAGGATGGCAGCGTTTGGCCACAAATGGTGGCAGGATGACTCCACAATTAAAAAGCCTTGTCTGGAAGCTCCCACAATTGCCAAAAATATGAACAAGACAGTGCTATACATGTCTAACCAGTGGAGTTTATGCAGAAGTCAATAGGCAGAAGATTGGCGGTAAAGTGAAATAATTTCCAGAGGAGTAGTTGTCTTAAATCTATTGCAGCAACCCCTGTTTATCTGGGAGTAAGTTCCATAGAGCTCAATGGGACTTGCTTCTCAGTAGAAACATGCTAGAAAAGACAGTCAGCTGCACATTTCCTCAGGCAGTGGGCATGCATGCACATACCCACTCAATAGCTGCCCAGGAGTTTCTGGGAGCTGTAATCCAAAAAGTAATTTTTCCAAATTATTTGTAGTGGGAGTTCATAAAGCTATTGCAGGCAGGTCTGAAATAATGTATTCGTTGATGACAATGCCAAGACGTTTTACAAAGCCATTAATTAATGAGGTACAGTTGGCCCTCGACATCCACAGATTCTGTATCCACAGATTCAACCAACCATGGCTTGAAAATATTCCCAAAAAATAAAATTTAAAAAAGCGAACTTTGATTTTGCCATTTTGTATAAGAGACTCCATTTTACTACACCGTTCTGTATAATGGAACTTGAGCATCCATGAATTTTGATATCCACGTGTGTGTGTGTGTGTGTGTGTGTGTGATGGAACCAAACCCTAACAGATACTGAGAGCCCACTGTCTATGTGCTGATATTTGGAACAGTAGTATTGGAAACTTGGGTAGTTGTGATGTGTAACATATCACAAGAATCAGTTAACTGGTTCATTAAGTGGTAGTGCAAATATTTTTGGGATAGGTTCACTTTCTTTCCAGAGTGTTTTCCAAGGTTGCAGTTGCATGAGTTCATTGATACACCCTCCCCACAGGCCTTCTACCCTAATGCCCCAAATCTTATCTGGGGAAAGTGGACCTGGCTGCAGTTGCATAAGCACACTTTCACATCCAGACTAGATTACTGATGATGACTCTGACTTGAGACAACCCAATCACAGGGTTTTCTTGGCAAGATTTTCAAAGGAGGTTTGCTGTTGCCCTCTTCTGAGGCTGAGAGAGTGTGTCTTGCTCAAGATCACTCAGTAGGTTTCCAAGTCTGAGGAAGATTTCAGATCTTGGCCTCCTGGAGCCTACTCCAACATACAGTGATCTGATCATGTAACAGTGATTCTGTACTAGTCACGTTGGCTGAGTGTTGATTATCCAACTCAGTTTAAAGGGCTAATCTTGACCTTTAAAGCTGCAAAGGGTTTGAGATCAGGTTATTTGAATGACAGTATTCGCCAATTTAGTCAGTCAACATTTATTTCTAAGAGAGTTTTTAAAAAACTTTGCACATGGCCATCTTGGAAGAAGCATTCCCTTCTCAGTGAGAGAGAAAGTGGCAAGGAGCTATTGATTAGTGGCTGAGCACATGCTTTGCACACAAGAGCATCAGTCCTTGACATCTCCAGCAAGGACTGGAAAAACATTGGCCTGAAAACCTGAAGAGCCACTGCCAATCATTATCAAAAATATGGACTAGATGGACTAGTGGTTTGTCTTAGTATAAGACAGTTTATGCTATCTTTAGGCATCATCTAAAAACAAAGAGAATACATTTCGTTCCCAGAGCTGTGGTTTTGCCTCATATAGACATTTAAGCAGATTTAATTAAACAGTTAAGTAGGTAATTGATTAAATTTCACGCAATTAAATCAACTAAGAATTCTTAAATTGGATAACTGTCCTATTAACTGATTTATGACATGGAACTAGATTAGGACTGAATAATTTAAGTCTTGTCAGTGATCTCATGTATGGTCTTAGAAACAAGATTTCACACATTTATTTATTTATTGGCTTTTCTGTGGATTACCAGTTCAGCTATCCAAGTACGAAAGTAGAGTGAATGGGACTTTGACTCTTGGGATGGCATGAAGATCAAGATAAAGATGCTGTCCCCAGATAGAATGCAACATCTGGATCTCTTTCACTGATATTACCATTATGTAGATATTAATTTTAAAAATCATAAAGTTTACTAGTTGTAATTTAGAATTGAATAAAACTTAGATAAAGCAGTGCATCTTTATGATTTCGTGTAGCTAATAACAGATTTGTGTACAGAAGGTACTGTGGCTGACAAAGATAAAAACACATGCCAATGAGAACACTGTATGCCTCTTTTACATGGATAACTCAATTCCCTTTTTCACCTTACATAAACTCAGTTCAGAATTAACTGCTAATTGATTTGTTTACTACATTTGTATACTGCATTTCTGCTAAGGCATATAAGACATTTTATAATACAGAATAATTTACAGCTTAACAAACTAAGAAACATGATGCAAGAGGGGGAAGGGGAGAAGAAAAGGAAAAATGGCTATTTTGGGTACCAGCTACTAAGTTAATATACTCATGTAGTTACATAACAGCCCATAATAGCCTAGGGGTAACTGGGCTATTCTTCTGGTTCCCCCCATGTCATATGGCTTCTTGGCCCCATCCTCCAATATCAGTGCTTTTTCTCTGGATGTTTGAATAAAGGAAGCTCATATGTGTAGATCCATAGACCAATAAAATGGTCTATGAGTTATAGATTATGTGGAAGTCAGCACATGGGACTCTACATGCTTTAGGCTTCCCCTAATCAGAAATTTAGATGCAACTTATTGATGTTGGAGATAGAACTAGCAGTGTACTCCCTTCTACATGGTGCATCCTTTTTAGGGCGTACAATTGAAGCAGGAATAATTATTTACTTTAGAGAGTTCTGAAATGTGAAAAACCAATGGTATTTGGTCCTGGCCAAGTCAATAGAGACAAACTCACTGTCTCATCTGTTCACCCAAAGAAGCAGGCTAACTACTGAGGTAGGCAGTCCTGGGTATGGAGAAACCAAATGGTAGAGAAACTGTCATATTCATCCATTCATTCATATTTCTTTGTTATTATTTGCTGTCAAGATGATTTTAACTTGTGACAACCCAATGAATGAAATACCTCCATGAGCCCCAGTCAACAACTGGTCTGCTTGGATCTTCAAATTTAGGGTCTTGGCTTGCTTGCTTGACTTAATTCACCTATAGTGTGGTATCCCTTTTTGCCTACTACCTCCAACTTTACCATGTCTAATTGTCTTTTCCAGTGAGATACATTGTCTCCTGATAGTTCCAAAGTATGACAGCCTCAATTTAATCATTTTCACTTCCAGAGAAAATTCAGGTTTTGGCTGCTCTAAAATACATTTGTTTGTCTTCTTGGGAGTTCTTTGATCTACAAAGAGCCAGTTTGGGTTTCTCAAATACAAATCATGCCAAACTAATTTTATCTCTCTCCCTCTTTTTTGATAGAATTGCAAGCTTGGTAGACCAGGGGAGTCATGTGGATATAGTATATTTTAATTTCATTAAGGCTTTTGACAAGGACTATATTTTTGCAGACAGCTGGTGAACACTGGCTAGACAGTGCTATTGTTAGGTGCATTTGAAATGGATTGACTGACTGAAGTCAGAGAGTGCTCACCAATGATTCCCCTTCATCCTGAAGAAAAGTGTCTACTGAGGTGGTTCAGAGTTGTGTCCCAGGTCAAGTATTGTTCAACATCTGTACAAATAGCTTAGATGATTAAATAGAAGGTACACTTATCAAATTTGCAGATGACACCAAATGGGAGAGTAGTGATTACAGTAAAAGACAGAATGAGAATTCAACATGATCTTGACAGATTGGATTGTTGGGCCAAAGTAACAAAATGAATTTCAATGAAATAAATGTAAGGTACTACATCTAGGCAAGAAAAATGAAATGCACAAAAATGCACACAAATACACACATACACACATACATAGGATGGGTGACATTTTACTGGAAAAATGGGAAAAGGATCTAGATAACTTAGTAGACCTCAAGCTGAACATGAGTAAGCAATGTCATGGAGTGGCCAAACAAGCCACTGCAGTTCTCGACAACATCAAGAGCAGCATAGTATCCAGATCAAGGAACAAAGTAGTGCTATTCTGTTTTGCTTTGGCCAGATATTACTTGGAATAGCGTGTCCATTTCTGGGCACCTCTGTTCAAGAAGGATATCAATAAGCTGGAATGTATCCAGAGAAGAGCAACCAAGATGGTCAAAGGTCTGGAAACCATGTCTTATGAGGAATGACTTAGGATGTTGGGTATGTTTAGCTCAGAGAATGTCTTTAAATGCCTGAAAGGGTGTCATGTAGAAGATACAAGAAACCTATTTTCTGCTGGTCCAGAGACTATAACACGACCAATGGAATTAAACTACAAGAAAAGAGATGCCACTTAAACATTAAGAAGAAACTTATTGTAAGAACTATTCAACAGTAAGAATAGATTTCCTGGGGTGAGTGTTGAGCCCTCCTTTGGAGGTGTTTAAATAGAAGTTAGATGAGCATCGTCCAGGAATGCTTTAGTCGTGTCTTCCTGCATGGCAGGGTGTTGGACTAGGTAGTCCTCACATTCCCTCCTAGCTCTAAGATTCTACAGTTTTATGAAGTAAATAATCATAAATAAAGAATATTCACTAATACCCATTTCCCAGCCAGATAAAAGGGCTGCCAGATATTCAGGAAACCGAATCAGAAAGGAAAACAGATACATTAAAGTTTTTGTGCAGTTTTTGCTCAGTATTCACACATCCTGAGGTGTTTTCAGGAATTATTTTGTACAGAAATCCACATGGGTATTTTGCACAAAGAACATGGAACCTTCAGTCAAGACCTATGTTCTTCAGTCAACATTTCTAGATGCCCATGTGTTATTTTTGTGCAAAATTGTTTGTTTTTGCATAAAAGCAGCTGTTTGCAATTAAATTAAATTAAATAATTGTTGGTATATTGACATAGTGGTTTTTGTGATAAAATTGTGGTGTTTTATGTGAAAAACACATTTTTCACACAAAGAACCGTTGTATCCCCAAACTTACCTTCATGTGCATTTTTTTCTTCCAAAACATGATTTCTGCACAAAAAAAGGAAGGCACTGAAAAAAGTGCCTTTGATCTGTGCTTTACACAAAAAAAAAAAAAAAAAATGAATTTTTTCCAGAAACACTTGGAGCAAAAATCATGGGAGGTTTTACATGGTAAAACATTGCATTTACACAAAATATCTCATGCAGGTTTTTGTAAACAGTGTTTTTGGGCAACCCCTCTACAATTTTCATGCAAAAAAAAAACAACCCTCATGTATATTTTGCATGGAATAATTTCTTGGAATACTTTGGGATATGTAAATACTAGACAAGGACTGTGAGAAATATTTCTCACTGAAGCAGGGAGAAAAAATTATTTGAAAGAGCTGAATCCTTAAATATGAGGGCCATTTTGGTAGCTCTGTTCTGCTGTGCTTGGTTATTTGGAAACCTGTACAAGTGAGGTATGAGAACCAGAGTGGTGTAGTGGTTTGAGCATTGGACTACAGCTCTGGAGACCAGGATCTGATTTCCTACTCAGTCATGGAAATCCACTGGGTGACCTTGGGTGCATCACACACTCTCAGCCCCAAGAAACCCCTGTAATAGGTTTTCCTTGGGCTCACCATATGTCAGAAATGACTAGAAGGCACACAACAACAAACATGAGGAACACATGATGGATGGTTATATTTTTGACTTACTATGCTGAGAAATTTTTGACTCTCTAGATATTGTTGGACCACAGTTACCATCCTCTCTTAAAATTGACTCTGTTACTTAGGGTTGTTGGGAAGTGTACTTAGTCAGTAGTCTGAACTATGGTCTGAGTTTGCACCCTCTTCTTGACAGTGCTATGTTTTCAGTTTCTGCTTGCCAAGAAGTAAAAAACTTTTTGATGTTAAGGATCTTACTAACTCTGAAGTAATTTATATCTTTCTGTTTCATGACTGTGGCATTTGAGGATTAATGAGTGCCAATTAGTGTACTATTCAATCAAAGTGCCAAACCCAGGTTTTTTCTTCCCTGTAATTTTTTGGATGCTAACATGGCTCCCTATAATATATAGGACATTTCATCTGCCTTTATGCAAATCTTAGTAATGGAACATTTGTTCTATAATTATGAGGAAGAAGATTTAATTTTTTACCTTGTTAAAAAAGGAAAGAAATATAAGCACAAATTTTTTTTTAATTCAGGCTAAATATATGCTTACTCTGTTTTCTGTTTCCTAGCTACGCTTCTTGTGCTGTTTGACAGCCCTTTCAAGAGTGTCACATTATCCACCATGCTGTTGCTCACTTAGTCAACTATATTCATGTATCAGCAGAGGTACTTTTTGGGACTATACCTTGCAGAAACTCGTGTTGGCTGGGAGATTCTGTAACTTTTCCAAGCTTAGGGCCTGAGCCACTTGAACACATAGCAGATAAAAATAATGTGAAACAAGTTGTTTCTCAAGTATTATTAGTACAACAGAATAACGTAAGCTTTTAATATTGCAAATAAAATTGTAATAAGCACTCCTTACATTTCATTTTCTTTTTGTAAGAAAAGAAGGAGGAGCAGTCTTACATAGGATTCTGTAGCGCTAGTTACAGACCTGGGTTAAAGGATATGCAGAATTTCTGTATTTTAGACAGAATCATACGAACGGGGGGAAAAAGAAGACATGCAATACTGATGCAAATTCCTAAATCTTTTTGTTGTCAAAATGGCATCCCTTATCTGGTGGGATTTGTGTGGTGTTTCTCCATTGTTGTTCTTGTTGTTATTGTGTGCCTTCAAGTCATTTCCGATTCATGGTAATCCTAAATTGAATCTAACATGGGGTTTTCTGGTACCCAAGGTCACTCAGTGGGCTTCCATGGCCAAGCTGGGAATCAAACCCTGGTCTCCAGGGTCATAGTCCAATGCTCAAAACACTATACCATGCTGGCTCTTGTTTCCATATTACTGTGGGTCTTTTATTGTGTCCCTTCTATTCAGCCGAGTCAGAGCTGGGGTACATTCTTTGAGTGATGAACTCAGCTTGAGTGAACATACATCACACCCTACTGCAGAGCTTTCCAGACTGTGCGTTGTGACATGTTAGTGTGTCAGCTGCAGTGTGTCGCACAAATACAGTGGGTGGAAGGGCTGCCTCTCTCACTGCTGCCCCAGGCCGAGGAAGACCCTGGAGAGGGCGGTGGCAGTGGTGGGCCAGGTCCAGGTGGAGGAGCTGCTTCTCCCACCACTGCTGCCTTGGGCCGAGGAAGACCCCAACAAGGGGAGCGGTGGTAGCAGGTCAGGCTTGAATGGAGGGGCTGCCTCCACTAACTGAATTACTTTTTGAATTACTGTGTCAGAAAATGATGCATGTCTCAAAAATGTGTCACCAACATGAAAAGTTTGGAAAGCTCTGTCCTACTGGATCTAGCCCCACTGGATCTTTCAGTTGTCTTCCATGCTGAAGAGCAGGTGTAGGGAATGTTTGGCTCTCTAGATATTGCTGACTTCCAGTCCTCATCATACCCAGTATAGTCAATAAGGAGGAAGAACCACAGTCCAACAACATTTGGAAGAGCACGTTTCCCATCCCCTCTGCATATAAGTACTGCACTTTTTCTCTAAACTTTGACAAGATTCTTTTTGTAGTCACAGTAGTCAGAACAGCTGCTGTCATCTGCAAGTAGGAGAAAACTACTTTGAAATGCATTTGTATCAGTACAAGGGGCTGGGGGTTAGCCTTGGCTTTACGCTTGGTATTTAAGCTCTACATTTGCAACTTCCCTGATTGGGTGACCCAAGTTCCACTTCAAACTGTGATAATCCCCAACACTGTGCCTGGAACTAAGTACCACAGTTTTCAGTTTAAAACTAAACTGTGCTCATCATTACATTCCTGTTCCCTTTATTGTGACACAGCTAAGAAAGAATGTTTATGCAAGTTCTCTTGACTGTAATAATAACTAAAAATGTGCTTGTGAGTGTGAGCATACACTGGAACTAGAGGACTGTTTTATCCAGAGCCATAATGGCTGGAGTAATTCTGGGAGCTCTAACTTTTCCAGGCTCTGCTTTTATTCACCTGAAATCTGTGTTGAGATAGTTGAAAACTTGTTAAATGTCAGTGAGGAACAAATTAGTAGAACTATTCAGAATGCTTTGCCAAAACCTGTACAAATACGGGCTTTCAAATGTTGAATTACAACTCGCAGCATCCCTCACTACTGACTATGCTGTCTAGGTTGATGATAGCTGCAGTCCAGTATTTCGTGGAGAGCCACACCATTCCCCATCCCTGCTGTAGACAGATACCTCAGCCCAGCCCATGATGAATCTTGCCATCAGAAAATTTGAAAGCTTTGCTTTCAACCCACTGCAAAAGAAACCCCTGTGTACTCATTTCATGAATGGCCAGGCTTTAAAAGCTCCATTCTCTTCTCTTTTATATGAAATCAGCTGTTTTGAATCACAGTACCTGATAGTTAGTTCAAAGCAGTTGCTAAAGATAAAACTCACCAGGTTGTGCTGTTAAGACAGAATGACTAACATCAGAAGTGATCTTTTAATAGAAAGCTCTGTTGATAGACAAAGCAAACAGCTGCTACGCTGTGTATTTTAGAGCCTTGGCAATGCAGGGGTGGCTTGTGTGGGAAGAACAAGCATTCCACAGAAAGCTGGAAATTCCTGTTAACCTTTGACAGGTTGATGTTGAATGAAGCAAGCAGATTGTAAAAGCTGCTGTGTAGCAGGTACTGCTGGATTTGTTGGCTACCAAACATTTTGCACAGAATTCTTTAAAAGTACATGCTCTTGCAGCAGATATGTTTCCTTTGAACTTTGTGTCTTTTTTTTACCTTTTGAAGCACTTATGAATGATTGATATATATGTATGCAAGGAATAGTACAACTCCAAGTCTTTCTGTGCAGATGTTGACTTGCCAGCCATGTGTATGGCTTTCAAAGAGTCTTAGAAATAGCTATAGGGTAAATATGGTTGTTTCAAGACAGGTGAAAATTCTGAAGTGGTAACATTTCAACTACTTGCTTTTTTTATATGTATAATGTTACGAGACTAGTTTTGCAGAAACATCAAGTGGTTAATCTCTTTTAAAAAATGTTATTGAGATAAAAATATTGGTAAGAGTGTAGTCTTCCTACCCAACTCTGTGATTCTTGTACTCTTGCAGACTGAGACAACATATATTTTTATTACCTTGCTAGCCTTCATTGAACTGCTGTTAGTCATTTGGTGGGGCTGAATCTAAAGCAGAGGTGGAAATTGCCATCCCCACCCCCAATTGCTGAATTGCAGCTTCCAGAATTCCTTACTACTTGCTAAACTGGCTAGGACTGTTGGAAGGTACAGTAGAATTACATATCAAGATCGACACAGTTCCCATCTGTGATATAAAGCATTCCTATTTGTTCATCTTTAGAGAGTTCTAATTTTGCAGCCCCAACAACCAAGCATGCTTGTCTGAACACATGACTAAGCTGCAGGTTTTGAGAAAGACTGGAAAATATGAGACAAAGAGAGAGTGTTTGGCAGGGGGAGAGAAAGAGAGAGAGAGAATGAGAGAGAGAAATATTATGAAGCCATTTTGTAGATCAATTAATATGGCACTGGGTTTTTCCCCCCTAAAATTGTTTTTGGATAATAAAACCAACATTTGTGAAAATGTAAGCTTGAACAAAGAAAGCATGTTATTTGGAATCCATCCTATGTCTTTATGCATAAAACACGACAAAACACATGGCAGGAAATTTTAAAAGGTTTTACTTCTAAGACAGAGTAAGCATCAGGCTGCTGATGTGTAGTTACCTGTGTGTTAACTGTTATGTTGGGAGACTTGCAAACCTATCTTAAAATGTATTGTCCCCAATGTCACCCTATGCTGTACACCTCAAGTAAAAAGAAACAGTTATTTACTAGCAAAATCTATTCACTGCAATACCAGACTGACTGAATTCCAGCAAACTCATATTAAATGTTTTTTCATCTGAAATTTCCAATGCAGCAGACTGAACATACGTGGCCAGTACTTATCCTCTTGAGATAATCTGCTTTCAAATATTGAGGTTCAAAGGTATCCCAGGCTGTGTACAGAAATAGTTAGGCCCCTTCTCCCCCATGCTTTCTCTTTCTCCACATAAAATCTGTTTTGGTTTCAGAGGGCCAATGGCGTATATATTAAAAATTTTAGGCTAAATTGATACCAGGTGAGTTCTTGTGTGGAACTAACATCTGGTTTTGTGTATGTCTTTTTCTAATTTTTTAAAAATGATGTGTAAGGTAGGCTGTATGTCTGCTCTTGGAGTCATGTTTTGAATAAAGACGGCTCACTAATTAAAACATGCCCTGAACAAGATTTCAGTTGTGGCAGAAGCCCTTTTGAAGTCAGTGGAGTTATACTAGGGAAACCTTTTCACATGTTCACTGGTCAGTCATGAAACATCACTATTAATCCCCATAACCAATGCTACTTGAAGTAAGAATTGCTGGTATTATTTGGAGATGGGAGCTTTACTTTGTTCTCTCTTCTGCAGCACATTTGACTGAAAGGAGCATGGAGAGAGTTTGAATCACCTATCTGCTTTGAGTAGGGTTTAGAAACTGGTGGTCTTGACTCAAGATGGCCCACCATTGCTACCCTGTTTCAGTGGAAAATGGAGGTACCTCTGAGAGGTTCATGGACAAGAGAGCTGTTTTGTATGCATGATCTTTCATGTCCCTTTCCTGTTGATTTCTGGTCTAAAATTGGTTCTAAAAGTGAAGAGAAAACATAGATGCAAGACCATGCATACAAAGGAGTTCCCTCTTTCATGCACATCTCTCTCTCTAAAAAAAGAGTGGCAAAATAAAGTGAAAATAAATAATTTGATTTCCCATACACTCCTGTCTCCTCGTTACTTAGTTACTTTTAGCTCAGGAGGACAAAAGTATTCCTGTTTGTATAGTAGAACAGTACATGAGTGTACTGAAGTTGGAACTCAACTGGACCCTGCAAATGCTCAATGCAGAGAGCAGGAATGGGAGCCAAATCCAAGTTGGAATAGTGTTTGTAGTCCTCTGCTTCCCTGGACTTCTCATTTCTTAGGCAAAAATAATGACGCACATTGAAGAATTTCGGAAGAAAATCAGCCACTGCTTTGTAGATTATAGCAAAGCCTTTGACTGTGTAGTCATTAAAAACTGTGGATTGCTCTTAAAGAAATGGGTGTGCCACAACATATGATTGTCCTGATATATATTCTGTCCTGATATATATCCTGTATTCAGGATAAGACGCTACTGTCAGGACAGAAAATGCAGAAAGTGAATGGTTTCCAACTGGCAAGGAGTGCATTCTATCACTATCTGTTTAACTTGTATGCTGAACATGTCATATGGAAAGCAGAATTAGACACAGGGGAAGGAGACATGAAAACTGGAGCAAGGAACATCAACTATTTAAGATATGCAGATGGCACATACCACCAGCAGAAAATAGCAAAGACATGGAGCAATCGCTGAAGAAAGTGCAAAGGGAGGTTTACAGGTGAACACTAAGAAAGCAAAAATATTGACCACAGATGATTTATGTAACTTTAAAGTAGATAATAAAGTCATTGAAACAGTTCAAGATTTTCCATTCCTTGACTCAGTCATTGATCAGAATGATTCAGAAGAAGATTAGGACTTGGAAGGGCGATGATGAAGGAACTAGACAAGATCCTGATTGTCAAGATATATCATTGAATACTAAAGTTAAGATTGTCCATGCTCTTGTGTTTCCATTTTCTGTGTATGGTTGTGAAAGTGAAGAAAGCTGGTAGAAAGAAAGCTAACTGATTTGAAATGTGGTGTTGATGAAGACACCCTGGACTGCTAAAAGACAAGTGTGTCCTACAGCAAATCAAGCCTGAACTCTCTCTATAAGCCAAGATGACTAAACTGAAACTTTTGTATTTCGAACTTATCGTGAGAAGGCATGACTCACTATAAGATACAATGATGCTTGGTAAGGTAGAAGGCAGGAGGAAAAGAGGAAGACCACATTGCAGATGGATAGATTCAATCAAGGAAGCCATGGCTCTGCATTTGCAGAACCTAAGCAGGGTTGTTGATGACAGGTTTTTTTTTTCATTTTTTAAAATTTTTATTAATTATGAAAGAAAACGAACAAAACATAACACCACGTGATTACCATAAAAGTGAAAAAGAAAACATTACAACAAAATAGCTTATATTATTATTTCTTTCCAGATCCTTTATCATCATATACTTATTCCACATGTTATATATCATATTGCTTATATATTTTTGTTACATTCTTAAATCTATCCTTTTCAACTGTATCTAACCTATTGCTGTTACTGAATATGATCCTATTATATTAATACTAATCCTAACCTTAAATGTAACCTTCAATATAACCATAAAAGTAACCTTAAATGTAAGCCCTAACACCGTTAACCCATCCCCCAAGCCATTTATCTTTCAGCTTACTTTACTTTTCAGAATTGTAATTTTTCTTGTGGAGGTGTGACACTTCCCTTGTTGATGACAGGGTGACTTCGAGGGTTCTCATTCATAGGATCACCATAAGTCAAAGTCTACTTGACAGCATTTAACAACAAGACTCAATCAACAAAGCCTCAGTCCTGAGTCTGCAAGTCCTGAGTAGGGCTATTGATGATGAAATGACAGAAGTCTCTCGTTCTGAGGGTCACCGTAAGTCAAAGTCAACTTGACAGTAGTTAACAACATGTTAAGTTTCTCACCCCATTTGGTAAAAGTTGCAAGGAACAACTTACCAAATGGTTTTCCAAATGGAGACTATAGCAGGAAATTATCATGGAATCACAGATTTCTCTCTTGATTCTGAGTTTCAGGAATGCTGTGTCCACATCAGTTGCTTATCTTCCCTGAGTTGTATCGTGTTGTTGTCTCCGTTAGGGTCTTGCTTCTGTGTCTTGCTGCAGGGAAGTAGATGTTAAAAACCAGGAGTGTAGCTATGGGGTGTGGTAAACAAATTGGGAGCATTACCTCTCATGAACTCTTCCTTCACTCCCCATGTTTTAGCATTGCATTAACTTAAAACTTCACTGAAGCATTTAGAATTATAGTTTAGTCATCCAAAGCAAAATGAAAGACAAATTTACCAGGGAATGCAAGCTTGGGAAATAAAAGTGTTCCAGGTACAAACAATTTCAGTCTTTCGATCTACAATTCTAGAAGGGGCTAGAAGAAAATTTCTTCATAATCATCCTCTGACTGTATGTGTAAGGTGATTTTTATTCTTATTTATTTATTTTAGCATCATTTGTGTTGAGAATATGGTGAAGGCGGGCAGTAGAAACACTGGCTTTTGATATCAGGTTGCAGCAGTATATCTCTGGTAAAAAAAATACAGTGACACTTGAGTTGGGATATGGTAGGATTCTACTCTAGCCTATCCTAATGTAACTGTGTTGCCTGCCTACAACATACAAGGTAAACAGAAGCTGCCTCCAGAATGCCTTACTGAGCATGTTTTGCAGAGAAAAAGGAAAGTTCTCTAAGTTCTCAAAATAAAGATCATTAAGAAAAGTAGAGGATGGTGAAAGAAAGTCATCCCTGGATGAATTTTGTAAGAAGCCTTCAAGTGGTCCCTAGAAGATTCAGTATGCTTTTGTTTACTTAACACAAGTAAGCAAAAGCCTGGCTGTTTCATTTTACTGCTGCATACTGCTAGTTTTAAATAAAAATTTTGCTGAAATACGTTGAACTGTTCTTCTTTTTTTGTGGTGTAGGAATCTAACTAATACTGTTCTTTCCATTTTATTTCTGTTTCTGGTACCAAATTTCCTGCTGAAGAAGTCATGTCCAGGAACACATCTGCTTTGTTAACTGAGGTATATCTGTACTGTGGTTTTAATCTGCCACATGTAATTTGAGAAGCCTCATTCATCTCATTGACAGAAGACATTGTCAGCAATGCAAGCTATGCTTTATCAGAAACAGCTAAACAGGATATGGTTAATTTGTGACCCAAGTACATTTGAACTATATGTATTCTATGTGCAGTTTAGGAGGGAAAAAGTCATGTGGCCTGGAGGATTCTGGGAGTTACAGAGCAAAAAGTGACTATTCCAGGTTCTGGTTCCAGTTCAAACTAAAATGACCAAGAATATAACCTTGGTTCCTTTATGGCCTATTATGTATAGCAGTCTTACTTGGTTAATGAAAGGAAACCCAGGTTGCACTGGTCCTCCCATGCTTGTCCTCCATCATAGGATCATGCAGCAAGCTCTTCACACATTTTGGTAAATATCCATGAAGTGCCTTTCTTCTTCTTCTTCCTCTTCTTCTTCTCCTTCTTCTTTTTGAACTTAGCCTGGATTTCTGGCATATTATTTAGGTATATTATTTAGATGGCGTATTATTTAGGTAATAACAAGATCTTTCTGTGGAAAATATTCGATGACTTAACAAACAAATTCACTTTATGGCCTCAGATGTCAACTTTCTCCCACAATTCCTGATACCGCTATTCTTACCTAGCATGATAACTTTTAAGGACTTTCTCTGCCCTGAATAGAGATTTTGTTTTGGTTTCAGACACTGCAAATTGGTTTGTGTGTGGACAATGAGTTGTTATTTTAAAAATAAAAAAAAAATAGTGCTAACATTTTAAGACAAGATGATCAACCCAAAAGCAATAATTTACCAGTTCTGGCTAGACTAAGGCAAAATCATATGGCACTCCTCCATCTGAATAATATTTGGATAAATTATCTTTATGGGATGAAAATTCATAGTTTTGGTTTTATTGTATGTTATTTATTTTGTTGCCTTGAATTTTTAATTTTGCACAGATATGTGATCTTCTCATGGCTTGTAGTTGAAACAACGCATTTGAAATAAAATGGGATGTTCTGTACTCTTCAATTAATACTCTGTTGTCCCATTTTTTCGGCTGCTTTTAAAATGACATATTTTCTTCTCCCCTCACTTATCTCTTTTGTCCTTAGCTTACCTCAGTTGCTGCAAACTGAGTTGCAAATGTAGCTTGCACTCAACTCAGCACGGAAGAGAGAGGGCAAGCAGAAGGTTGCTCTTCCCTGCAGATTTAGGCAAAAGCAAACTGCTACAAACACCGGTAGCTTGGTGTTCTTCTTCCTTAATAACTTTTGCCATCCTGACCACAAGGTGATGTTGCTTGGTTGCACATGCCCTAGTTTTCATCTGTGAAATCTTGAAGCATGTGATGTTCTCACCTTTAACCAGTTACGTCATTACCCTTAGGAAAGGCCCATGGCACTGAAGGTTGCGTATTTTTAAAGTTAGTGCAAGGTTGGTCTCTAATAGAGCTTTTATTGTGCAAGAAATTGTGGAAAGTGATAGTGTTACCCTGATTTCTGGGGTCCCTTGGGGGATGCCTTAATGTGCTCCACATGATAGGGAATGGAAACTAGCCAGAGCACGAGCAATAGCAATGCGAGAGGCAGGGTAACCTAGCAGGGTTTTTCTACCCAGTTTTTACGGGGTCAGGCCAAGCCAAAAACCAAACGAAGAGCTCTAATAAATGATTTTATTGAATAAAAGTCTCACACACCAATGCAATCACTCACGAACTCAAGACTTATTAAGAAGCAAAAGAGAGGAAACTGGATAGGGGAAATATTGAAGAGATTGTAGCTGGGGTAATACTGCACCTTTTCCTGAAGTCCTTGGTCCAGGAAAAACAGTGAAGAAGGGGAGCTCAGCACGGAGAGGGCTGATGAGATTACTCAACGGATGGAGAAACGGTTTGCTGGGATGACCAGGCGTGATCCAAAGAACTGCTCAAAAACTGGGACTATTTGTAGGGGAAAAGGTACCTGGAGGGCTAACCCTTTCCCGGGAAGAACAATGGGTCTTGCAACAGACAAGAAGCTCCACAATGGCAACTCCTTTTGCATGATGTTGCCAAAGTTTCAGGATCTTCAGTTGCATTGGGTTGTGGTGTGAATTTATGTAGGTGGTACTTGCCTGATAGGATTTTATTGCTATCGGTGCTCAACTTGGGGAAAAGATGCTAATCCCCTCAAGTTGGCTCCTCAGTGGCTGAGGCCCCTTTGTTTACTGTGGGTTTGCACAGCTTGAGGTCTCTGTGGGCTACGTGACTGGGGATTTTCCTGGCCTGACCTGGTTTTCGATCGTTTAACCGTTCCTGCCTATGTGCCCATCTGGATGACCTTTCAGGCACATTGAATCATATTTTAATATCGAAATTGTAGATCCTGGGACAGGGTTTACCAGTGAGATAACAGTAGCATAACCAATTATGCAACTTCTTTGCACCACCACTTATACCAGTAGGTATGTCTTGCACAACTGCTTTGTACAACCGCGGATACAAAAATATAATAAAGTACAGCTCTACTCATATGGGTTTTCATTCTGCTAGCACTAAAGCTAGCAAATAAACCTTTTTTGAACACAATTTCACAAAAGCACTGCACTTCAATATACTTTAGAGAAATAGAAAGCTCTGTAGAAAGGCTTATTTCACTTAGGAAGGTGAGAGGATCTCAAGAGACATAACCCTCTGATGTATTTGTCTGCCGCTTTAAAAGGAACCAGGAAAATGCAAATTAATATGAAGTGTTCAGAGAACTTTTCTAAAAAAGCTGAAGTCTTCTAATGTGCAAGGTAATGCTGAAGTGTAAAGTTGTTGGTATTTCATACCCTCCACCTTTTCACAGATGAAAACTTGGACATATATGGGCAAGCAACATCAGAGTATGGTCAGGCAAAAGTTATTCATAAGAACACAATTCAGAAGAGACCGTAACAGTTTGCTTCTGCCAGAGCCTACTGGGAAGGGCAATATTCTTTCCTCTCCTCTCCTCTCCTCTCCCCTCCTCTCCCCTCCCCTCCCCTCCTCTCCTCTCCCCCCTGCTGATTTAACCAAGTGCAGACTGCATCTGCACTTTGAACTCAGTTTCCAACAGCGGAAGTAAGCTGAGGACGAAGGCAAAAAGGGGCCATAGGAGAGAGAAACTGGGACATTTTAAAAAAATATGAGAAAAAATGAGATGACAGTCCTTGTCACATGGGGACAGCTGAAGGGTATGAAATTTGCCTCATTATGGTTGTGTAAATAATTCTACACTTGTTTGCTAAAACTCAGCCCTATACATGTTTGTGTGTGCCTTAAAGTTGCCTGTTGGGTTATGGCAACACCATGAATTTTCTTAGGCAAAGAATTTCAGAGGTGATTTTATCAGTTCCTTCCTCTGAAATATAACCTACAGCACCTGGTATTTGTTGGCAGTCTCCCATCCAGGTATGAACCAGGGCTGACTTTGCTTAGCTTCTAAGATCAGACAGGATAATGGTATTTAGCCCCCCCACCCCCCACATGTGTAGGTGGTCTTTACAAAAAGAGAAATGTGGCTTGGATTTCAGCTCAATCATTTAAAGGAAGGGTTTATTTAAAAGACACACTTGTAGATTTCCATAAATATACTGTCTCTTTGGTCAGTCCTTGCAAATAATGTCACAGATACCATGCATTAGGTATGCATAACATTTTGAGTATTTTACTTGGAGAAAAAGTTGCTGAACTAAATTATCTTTTACATTTTTTTAAAATCCTAACATATATTCACATTTTGGTCATGGGAACTGTACCTTTTAAAAGTGTGGGAATCACTTAAATTGATTCCATTTCAGTAACACTACTCCTGAAATAAATGGAAAGCTCATGTTTAAGTGCCTTGCAAAATTTGGCTTGTAATGCAAGAAATTTTATCTTGGTGAAGTGAAAAAAACCAACAACCTTTAAATCTTACCTCTCTTGGGAACAGAGTAGTTGCAGCTGTGTGTACACAATTCACAGCCTGGCAACTTGCACTCAAGGATTTTCCTTCCAACAACAGCAACAACTGAAAACTAAACAGTGAAAGTGTTGATTGATTTGCTTGAAAAGTCTTTTTCCCAAACTTGGAAATCTGTTTTTTCAGATCTGGCATCTGATGTGAAATGATCTGTTTTATCTCCTTTAAGTATTTTTAATTGCAAGAACCAGCAGTCAAGTACAAATACCAAGTGAATTTGACAACATCTAATCCTTAAATTCTATCCTTAAACGATTAAGTCTGAAGATTTCAGCTTTAATTGTAAACTTCCACTCGGTTAAGTATTGATTGTAAGAAGACAGATAGGCTCTGGATTGCTGCCTTGGGACGTCTTAAAGCAATTAAGTGAATGTGTGCCCTTTCTGAATAGCAGGCTTTGTGTGACTGAGTAACATTCTGAGTTCAGAAAGGATAATGTGCAACCCGTGTGTACGCAAGTGGGTGGGCGAGGTGGAGGGATGAATCTTTCCAAAGCAGGAGGAACAGGGGAGAGGTAGCAATAGCAATAGCATGTATGTTTCTATACCGCTTATCAGCTAAGTGCTCTCTAAGCGGTTTACAACATGTTAGCTAATTGCGCCCACCAACCTGTGGAAAGATTGGAAGGCAGAGTCATCCTGGAGCCCCGCAGCATCGAACTCATAGCCTTGTGGCTGCAGTACTAGCATTTAACCACTGGGCCACCAGGGCTCCTTTGCACCACCGGAGCTCCTTGTACAGGTACAGGCGCAAGGGCTCCTTGCACCAGGTGCAGCAGTGCAGCCTTCAAAGAAATTCCATGGCTAGAATGGCTCAGCAGGGAAGCGCTGAGCCTCTAAAGCAGTGGCTTACCTGTCTTGCATCCTCCACATGTTGGTGGACTACAGTTCCCAGAATCCTTGACCGGTAACCATGCTGGCTGGAGCTTCAGTGAAGTAAAGCCTGTAGCACTTCAGTTAGGTAAAGCCATCCCCACCCTGCTGCCCTACAGTCAGGCGCCTTCTGTTCAGAATCCTACCACTAGTCACTACAGCAGGCCACTGGTTTGTTTTTTAAATCTGCTTTTACTTTTTTACCTTGTTTTCTTTCTACTTCTTGTTGGGAATGGTGCTCTGAGAGGAGAGGAGCCACAAGTGGTTTTGTGTCTCCAACCTCAAGACTACCTCCCCTCCCCTGTAGCTCCTACTCTTTTTAGAAGTGAAGAACTATTAGCTAAATTCCTGCTGTTTGATGGTTTGAACACACTGTTACCAAAGACACAATTGTGTCCTACTGCGAGTGTGGCCAGTCAAAAGGAGTGTGTTTGTATGTGAGAGAAAACAGTAACTTTGTTATCAACAGAACTCTTTAAGATTACTTAGCGTACAGAAAATTTTAAGATTACTTAGTTTACGAAGGGATATGGTTTCAGCTAAGCACTTTCTAAGATGTTACTGTTACTCAAATAAAAACTACCTGCCTAATCTAAACTCTGCCCTCACCATCCAACCAAAATAAACCATTCTGACCCTCTAATTTCTACGCTTTACCACAGACACACTTTAACTTTTGACTTTTAGCTGTCACACACCATGGGCCATCTTACATGATGGAATCCTGGGATTTTCAGTTGAAGGAGGGACATTTAAGATTCTCAGCCAGAGAGCTTTAGTGCCTCCGCAGACTGGAAAATCCAGGATTCGGTTGGATGTTGCCATGACAGTTAAAGTAGAATCACAGTGGTATATGTGCAAAAGGGTCTCACTTGCATACGTACGGGGGTGGTGGTGGCAATGAGGGCAGTGCGCTTCGGGTGGCGATTTTTGGGGGGCACCCCGCATGACGTGGCCATGCCCCTGCAGCAATGTGGCCACACTCCTGCCCCTCCGCCTGCCCCCGCCTCCCCTACCTGCACTCCAAGCTACACGGCTGACGGGGCTCCATCTTTCAAACACTCTTTCAAACTCCCAGCCGATTCCCAATCACCTCCAACGTTCCAGACACTCTCTCCCTTCTTTCAACCAACCATTTGCCATAAACTAACCTGTATACTTACATGAGATAGTGTATGTCACCATCACAGCACATAATAATTAACCATAATTCACATAATATGTAGAGAATAACATTCGTCCCAATGGCAGATCATCACAAACTCTAAACCTCTGGACCTAAGTTTGGGAAATAGTACTCTGAAGTACAAAAATGGTCTGAAGATGCCAAAACAACGGGTGTGAGGAGTTGTGATACATTTCACCGTTTGCCATTAGTATCACAGCAACATCCAAAAGATGCCTGTGACATCTTTTGTCACAGCCACCTTCACCACAGCATTCACAGCAACCTTTGATGTGCTACCTGGGATGATTCCTGGGTGGTTCCTGCACTGGGAAAATTCAATATTCTAAGCAGGAGAAATGCAATCATGAGTGAAGATATTTGGGCTGCATGAAACAAATGCAACCTTTTAATCAATTAAAACTGATCATCTGAAAAAAGTACTGAAATGTTCTTATTAATTGCCAAGCACTGTATGATCCAGGAAAGTAGAAGGTATGCCTCCCTCAGTGAGTCTAGCATCCTAATGCCATGGAAACATGGAGCTGCAATTATATACTGAGCCAACGTGATGTAATGGTTTGAACATTAGGCTACAAAACCCTGGAGACCAGGGTTCAGTTCCCGACTCAGTTGTGGAAACCCCCTGGGTGACCTTGGGGTCATCACACACTCTCAGCCCCAGAAAACCCCTTAGGGTCGTCGTATGTTGGTAGTGACTTGAAGGCACAAAACAGCAATAACATACCACAATTAACAAAGCCTTTGACATTGAAGCTGTTTTTACAAAGTCTTTTTTACATCTGCTGCCTCACTTCCTACTAATTCTCTGTCTAGCAGTATTTTTTTTAGCAGCATAAGCATTGTGAATATGGTAAAGGACAGCTGGAGAAACACAGACTTTCAGTGCCAGGTTGCTGGAGTAACCAATCTAATAAATCTTGAGCTTGGAGAGAATGCAATTCTGTTTTAGCCAATCCTACTGTAGCCATGTATATCTGCTGCAAAAGGCAGCTGCCCCCAGGATCCCCTACAAGCATACACAAGCAGCAAAACAGAAAGAAAAGAGGAAAGAGCATATCATCCTGCCTCATCAGCTACCCCCAACATGTTAAAAAAGTATACATCTATTATGCTATGGAAATCAAAATGAAAAAGGAGGCTGATGAAATAAAATGTCATCCCTGGATGCATATTGGAAGAAGCCTTCATGTAGTCTCTAATGAGAATTTTTTTTGTTTATTTAATCAGAGCTTACATGACCTGATTCTTTCATTTCATATGTGCATATTTCCAGTTTTGAATAAAATGTTTGTTGAAACATTTGAATTACTTTTCATTTTGGGATGGAGCAACCTAGCGCTATTTGTGCTATGCGATTTCTGCCTTGGGTACTAAATTTTCGCTTAAGAACACATCTGCTTCGTTCAAGAACACATCTCCTTCATTAACTGAGGTATACCTCAGTTTAGCTCAAGAAGGACAAAACACAGGCTATGTATAGTCCAAAGCCTGTTTTCGTGGTTCCTCAGTTTACCTCTGACTTCTCCAAGGATCCTACAGCCAGTCACCACATTTTATTTGTTTTTTGTTTGTTAGTTTGCAAAGAAATGCTTGAACATGGACACTCAGTACTCCTGAATGCTACAGGAAAAGAGGTTTAACAAGAAACATCTTCCTGAATATCCCCTCTATTCCTCCAAAATCACAAATGGAGATAAATTTCCAGTCACTTCCATTTTTAGCTTATTTGATCCCACTATAGGTCCATCAGGACCCCTGCACCTGCTGGTTGCCTACTCCAGATCTTCTTTTTCCAGCGCACCCTTCCAGAGAGTGGCAATAGTACAGAGGTTCTGTGATAGCTAGAAAATGATGCTGTGTCTCTGTGATGGTTCCAGTCCTGTGCCCAGCACATCTGTCTTTGCCCAGCACTCTGTGACTCAATAGCTTTGCTTGATGCTGTGACACTCGTGCTTGTGGCGTTGGCTAAAGCTGGGCAGGAGAGCTGACTCATAGTGCTGATGAGGAGCAAAATCTTGGCTTGAGTCTACAGCAGCATGATACCATAAGTAAAGCAAGCCATTGCACCTTATTGTGAATTCCTGTTTACCAGCACATCTTTTTTTTCACAGGCAATTTTCTGGAAAGCATATTGTGTAAAGCGCTTCCACGAATGCTGACTGTTCTGTGCCTGGGTGGGTCCTCTTCTTTTTACAATAAAGCCAGCTCAGCTGTGCTAATTTAGCTCTTACTCAAGTGAGTTCTTCTGTAGGTGTTTCCATTCAAGGCAGACAGGGGCTTTTTGATGATACAGCCTGACCTTGGAAGCAGATCTGTGGAATGGAGCAAGAAGAAATGGGAGAAAGATCGTTATCATTTAAAGTGCTGGAATTTTATCTTAAATAGCTTCACTGGGTAACATTTTGTATATGCTTGTAGCTGTTACAAGATTGGAACCTGATACTTGGTTAGGAGAGCATGTGAGGAATCTGACCTTAGAATCAGCCCTCTGCCCTCTGACCCTGGGTTCCAGGGCTTTGCTTTTCTGTAACCATAGGCACTTTGCTTATACTGGCTGTAGAACTTTAAAGAAAAAGAAAGAATTAGTACGTGAAAGAAGAAACCCTTTCAGTAAAAAGAAAGCACATCTTTAAGTGTGGGTGGGAGAAGTCTTTGAAGAGCACAACTTTTACAGACTGATCAGAAGGGCAATTCTTTCTGTTAACGTACAAAACAAAAAGAAGACAAAACATTTACTTAAGCACATAATCCTTCCACAAAATAGTATAATTGTGAAGTGTCTGTGTGTCCAACTCTGATAGGTAGAAGAAGCTGCCAGAGCTTCTCTCTCTGAAGAGATTTCGCCCCTATTTACTCAGATTTTTATAATTTTTACTCAGATATTTTTTATGTCCTGGGTACACAGGAAAGTTATGTAGAAGAACAATCTTTATTTCCACCAGAGCTCTGTTTAACTCCTTTAAAATCAGGTTAGCATGAGGTGAAACCAACCGTCAAATTAGCCAAGGGATTCAAATCAACTCCAATTTCTGATATAGGCAGCAGCCCTGAAATATATAGTTGCTTTTAAAGTACCATTAGCTAAATAAACTAAAAAAAAGTCCCCAGAGAGAATGAATGAATGATTTAAATCATATGCTGTCTTTTTCCTGACATTGGACTCAAGGCAACTCACACGATGAATTAAGGTGAAGTACATAAAAGAAAATATAATGATAAAATATATATAACAAACTATCGTATAAAATCATTATGAAACAATGCTTTAAAATGCTTAGCACCTGTGATCTGTTTCAGCATAGACAAGCCATTAGAATTTGGATAGGGTGGCCACACCAGAAAGGGAATAGGAATCCTGTACCTGAAGAAGCGGAGATATCAGCAGATGAAGCTTGTTATGCAAGCTATACCTACTGACTTTCCGTATTCCCTCAATTATCAATGGTATAGGAGCTCTGCTGTTCTTTTCATGTGGCCTTTTTAAATTTGGATTGTTTTATAAAATTAAAATCCCTGTGATCTGATGCTGACAGGCTTTAAGTTTAGCTTGTCCTGAACTCACTCTTTACTTCTTATGTCAGTTAGACCCAGGATTTCATTATGTTTCCAATTTAAAACCAGACTGGGCAGCAAATACAGGCTGTGGTGCCCAGACAAAAGCATGTTCTGGATGGGTGAATAATGGGTGTATGGGAATTACAGCCTGGAGAATCTCTGACTGGGCGAGTTATATCCTCTCGTAGAACTATTGCCTACTTATTTTTAGGTAAAAAAGACTGGGAGAAGCATCTGGGAAGCATTCTTAGAGAACACTGCTCTGCAGTTTATGAAATCACATCTGTATTTCAAATGGCAAGCATGCATTCATCCTTGTCTTGTCTTGTTTTCAAACTGCATGAAGTTGGTGGATATTTCCTTGCATCTGATCCTAAGTCTTCAGGGCCTTTTCCCCACCTGCTTCCTCCACTAGAAGTACAAGTTTGCACCCTTAGTTCCATTACTCCTGATGCTTTCCGTTTGCTAGTCTGGCAGGCAACCCAAGCCAGAGACACAGACAGGATTAAATGTTCATTGGAATTATATGGAGAAACCCATCCATCAGTGGCAGTTAGTGGCCCCGATGCTATATCCCGTTGTGGTAGTTCCCTTGGCTCCCATATCCTCCAGTTGACCCAGTTTGGCAGAGATAGTCCCAATTAATCTTCTGTCATCCCACTTTTTCAGCTCCCTGTAAAATATGCCAGTTTTTTTCTCCTCCTCTCACTTATCCCCTTTGTCTTCAGTTTATGTCAGTTGCTGCAAACTGAATTCAAATTGCAAAAGTAGTTTGCACTCAACTCATCAAAGGAAAGGATCTTGCCCTTCCCTGCAGGCTCAAGCAAAAACAGAGTGTTACAGCTTCTCCTGGCTTACATGTTTTTCCTTATAAATAACTTCTGCCATTTTTTAAATGTTGGAGCGTATGAGCTCCCATGCCTTTGGTGTAGTGAACCCATTTCAGCTTTTAGTCCAGACTGTAAAGGAACTATGAAGGTGCTGAACCAGATTTGGTTACACGGAATCCACAAACCATCAACTTCCTTGGAGCCATGGGAATGCATTATGTATTTCAGGCTCTTCAAATTTCAGAGCTACATTAATGCATTTTCCCAACACTCTGCTTTTCTGGAGCAAATCATACTGGCGTTGCAGGTTGGAGGCCCACATGTCTGCTGTGAGACAGTGGTAGTGATAAATTAGCATTCTGTAATCATTTAACTTTGGCCATTTCCACACTAGACTGTTATAGTGCTATCGGTCCACTTTCAACATCCTGTGGAATCCTGGCGTTTGCAGTTTAGGGAGGGGCCTTTGAGGAAAATATCATTGGAAGTATGGAGGTGGGTATAAAAAGAGTTCTCAGTTACCCTTTATTCATTCAGATCAAAATATGTTTTAATACAAAGACACAGACTTTTCAGGAAAAGTCATACTTTTTTTCTCTCTCTCTCTCCCATTCTTTCTCTCTCTTTCCCTTCCTCCACCTCCCTCCCGCACACCTCAACAGCAGGAAACCAGTTTGTGCATAAAGCTTTGGCTCTTTACAAAAACTGTACTGCCTTCAGTCATGTTGTATGCCACTGACATTCTGCAGTGCAGTGAATTTTCTTTTTTTTCTTCTTCCTTTTTAAACCCCTTTTTCAAGTTAATTGTGGGAGCCAGTATTTTGTTTCCCATCAGCATGCTAGTTTATCCATGCCCTGACTTGAATTATTTATTGTAAGGAAAAACAATGATATAAGGAGCAGGAGGAGGAGGAGGTTCAGGCCCCATGTTCACAAAAGAACTGGATTAAAGAAAAACACTCCAAGTAAGTCAGGCGCTTATTTGTCAGGATTGTCTTTTTCCTAACCACTTGAACCTTGCCAAGAATAGTGAGATAGAATAAATTAGCTTTTTGCATTCCAAATGTGTCATACTTTGTAGTAACAAAAATGCTACTTTTAGTTATATTCTCTGACATGGAAGAAAGATGCAACAGTATATAATTAAATACCTGCTGATAGTAGTGGGCAGAGGATGGTAATATAGTAGGACTTCACATGTGGAAGTTTGGTCCATTTCCATTCGAATGGAGACGTTAAACAGAACTCTCAAAAGAATCTAGGATATTGCTTACGTGCCATTTTTAGTGCCTGGAAGGAGGAGAACTCACTAAGCTAAGCCAATACATTTTCATGCATTAATGTTAGCTGTATGCATCTTCAATTTTGACTATAGTTGTTATTATATAATTTTGAAATCAGCTATAATCCATTGAAAAACCAGCAGTGATGAAAGAAAACTGTGTATACTCTGGTTGCTGAAGGGTTGTTTTTTTTTTTTTTTGGTGCTGGAGATCTTCATGCTTTCCTCAGTACGTAACAAATATTCCATACTAGTTTTACATAAGGTTTGTTTCATGAGGTGTCTTTGAAATAGAAGACAGTAATTAATTCTATGATTAATTGGTTTTACTGACCACATTTTTTAACCTTTTCTCAGACCCTGAGATGTGGAAATGGAAGATAATGAAGAAAGGAGAGGGGGAAGAAGCCACAGAAATATATGCCGTAATTGATGTAGAAATTATAACTATGAAAATAAGGCATTCCTCCATGATTATCTGTGTGTTGTGTCTTTTTCAGTAGCCTCCCAGGTCCCCAAGCAGATATCGTTCAGTCAAATAATTCAAACATTAGGGCAATTTCCGCACTACACTGTTATGGTGTTGTTATTCCACTTTCAACATCCTGTGGAATCCTGGGGGTTGCCATTTAGGGAGGGGCCTTTAGAATTCTCAGCCAGATATCTCTTTGGCTTCAGTAAACTACAAACGTCAGCATTTCACAGGATGTTGAAAGTGGAATAACAGCACTATAACAGTGTAGTGCAGAAATGGCCTTAATGTGCAGTCATGTTTCAGAGTTGAGTACTGTGCCTTGGCTTGTTTGGAAGGAATTATTTGTAGTTCCCAGTCAGGACACCATGGGGAGCTATAGATAACTGCAGTTCCTCATAGATTTGCATGCTTGGTTGAAAGGAGAAGCAAAATAGATATGCATGAGTGCCTCAAGCTCATACAATAGCAATAGTATGTGTATGTCTACACCGCTTATCAGCTGAGTACTCTCTAAGTGGTTTTCAATGTGTTTAGCTAATTGCCCCCAACAAGCTGGGTACTCATTTTACCGACCTGCAGAAGGATGGAAGGCTGAGTCAACCTGGAGCCCGGCAGGATTGAACCCACAACCTTGTGGGTGCAGTATTGGCATTTAACCACTGCACCACCAGGGTTCCCTGGTTTATTAAGTTGTGATTTTGAATATCAATTATCTGAATGTCTCCAGTATCTTATATAAATCCCAATCTGTAGCTTTGTATGTGAACCTACAGGAGCAAGGGGTTGTACTGTTGTGTGCCTTCAAATTGATCCGTCTTATGGCAACCCTAAGGCAACCCTATCATGGGATTTCCTGGGGTTGAGAGTGTGTGATGTCCCTAGGGCCAGCCAGTGGGTTTCCATGGCCAAGTGGGCAATTGATCTCTGGTCTCCAGGGTCATAATCCAGCTCTGAAACCCTACACCATGCTGGCAAAGAGTACTGGGTACTAAAGTAAGCTTCAGAGAATCTTTCTAAATTATCCGTTTGAAGTGTATTATGTTCAGTACTGTCTGTCTATTTCTATCCCTCCTTCTCTCTATATGGGAACCAAGGCAGTTCACAAATTCAAGTTAAATTTGTCATATTTAGTTAATAGAGTTAATTCATTATACATAATTCACATGAAGTGGGGAGAGATCATAATTGAGTAGTAGAAGATATGCTTTGCATACTGATGGTCCCAGGTTTGATCCTTGGCATCTCTACTTAAAGAGATGAATGAGCAAATGAAAAGCAAAACCTCTCCCAGAGCTCTGAGGGAGCTGCTGCCAGACTACTGGTAGACAAAATGGAAAACTGTCTGATTTGGTGGAAGGCAATTTTGTGTTTAGCTATTATAAAACTGTACTTTTCTTGCTGGGATATTGGAGCAGTGGGACTTTTCTTCTCCATTTCATTCATTTCTGTTGCGATTGTCTTAGGTGTGTTGTTTGATCATACAGATCTATTGGACATTGCTTGTGATTGAACTGAAATTTGTGGTACATACACATACACACACTTTTGTGATTTTTTAAAAAAGTTGTTTAAAGGGTAAGTACTTCCTCACTAGAACCCTGTGATAGAAGATATCTTGTCTGAACTTTTCTAAAAAGTGGTAAATATTGCTAAGTTGTCCCTCACCTGCCACATATAGCAAAGATTGTTGTTTTAATGAATAATCTGAGTCTAGGCACATATGTGTCTATGCGTACTTAACTCTGCTAGCTGTTCTTCTATTCACTGTCTCCCACCCAAACTGCTTCTCTACTCCATGAGATTCAAGATGAGTATATACAAGGATACTAACATATTTGAAATCCCACTGGAGGAGGTGAAGAAGCTAGGTGGGTGTAGCATGCAGTTTACATCTCAGTGGTGTTCAGCAATAACAATGCAGCCCTATAAGTTAGAAAGAGAATCCACCGAGTTCAGTGTGTAGGACTGCATACTAAATTGTTCAGTTCATTGAAGTGGAGATGACTTACTTTCATGTATGGGAGATATGTGATTCATACAACACTTCAAACAACGGATTTTTGTTTCTTCCTGTGTCTTTCAATCACGGGAAACACCCATGTACTCTTTCTATTTCCTCCTGCAAGTGATATTTCCTATTCTGCCAACAAAAAACAATCTTTCAATATGCATGAATTAATTTCCCTTCAGCAGACTGATCCTTAAGGATGGCTTGTTTAAACACATCATTCTCATCTGAGTTATTGTTCTAGTTTCATCAGGGAAAACACATGCAAGACCAGTTTCTTCACTGAGACAGGGTAGATTCAGAAGAGACCCATTCATGTGGAAGCTGTTGAACACTCATCCACATGGATAAGAAAGTCTCTGTGGAATGACTGATAGGGCATTTTTTGCCCCATGGAGTTGGGAGATAAAAATGCCCCATATCTAGAAGGTTTGTAGATGTGGAATGGAAGATATTAGGTAATACTTAAACATCCAGAATCAGAAAACTTACATTCACTTGAGTTGAAACATTTTGTTCAAGTAACTGACACACGTTCTTCTCTGGATGAAACCATCATAATTTCTGTGTCTGAAAAATTCTATCACTGTTCTTTCCAGCTAAAAGCAAAGCATAAACCCACAAGTGTTAAGAAACAGACATAAAATGTCAAGGAAAATAGCTTTATAAACATTTATTTGTAGGAAGACCTAGGATTAATAATTTTTATCTCCACAACACATTAGTCCCTGTTGTGGGTAATGCCCTTCATTAAGGAACCATTATCTTTGCTAGCCACCCTACAGAAGAGGAGATAGTTATCATTTGAATGCTGCAGTAATTTTTGCAACAATTTCCCACACATGCTGCACCATTTATTGTTTTTCTTATCTACTGCTTTACCTTATCTTATGGGGTATAGTTTATGCCATCAACTGGTGCCAATGTATGCTAGGTTTTACTTAGCAAATCTTCTGTCAATTCTAGGCTTGTGAAAAAAAATGTGTCCAATCACATTTCATCCAGTTTGGAAACATGGTTCAACAAGAGTTGTCATCCATGCTGTAACAAAATATTTTCCTGTGATGTAAGAGGCCACATGCTCAGGGAAACATTGGTTTCAGAAAATGTGATGCGTTAATATCCACATGTTTTCATGCCATATTTTCCTGGTTTGCTTGGCAGATAGAACTAGAATGGCATTTATCTCTGAATTAAACCAGGCATTTATTAGTGCTTAGATCTATGTGTGATATTTACCACATCAAAGTAGCTCAAAAAATGTAATCATCAGTTACTATCCGATTTACTGTCAGTTTGGTAGTATATCTACTAATCACTCCTTTCCCTATTGTCAAACCTCAAGTTCCTTGTGAGTGCACAAAAATTTCTTCAGATTCATAGTTGCTCTGAATTGGCTGTGTCCACCATTTCTCCAAGGGTTCATGTTGTCTGTGATATGCCTTTCCACCAGGAGCAGTATGCCAATGTATGCCGCCAGTTCAGGGACATCAAGAGGCTTCCACACGTTGACTTTCATAAGACTCTCATTATAGACTATATCTCATTTGTCTGTAATTCATTGCACAGGTGATGTGGTAAAGGATGCTTTCAGTGAGGAGCATTTCAAAAGTTTATTTCACTATTCCTTTGATTGCATCCTTTCATGGCCTGGGATGTTCCTAAAAGGTATCTCTAGCTGTTGTACAGTGAACTCTTGCTGGATAGCTGTACCAGGTCCTTCTAGTCCAATCTCACATAACATTCATACCTCTGCTTTATTGTTCTTGGACAAGGCAAAGTGAGCACGGGTTTCCCACCCTCCTATCTCTGAGCTCGGTACAGTTATTGGCATCTCTGCATTGTGTTTCAACATAAAATGGCACTTTTTTTTATTCCAAAAGAAAAAATATGGGACAAAGTGCAAAATGGAATAGATTTGCTGAAAGAGGCTATGGCCCAGCTGATTTTTGTCTATAGAAAAAAAAATGTACGTGGCAGATGGTTGTTACATGGGATGCAGTTTTAAAACCATTAAGGTGAAAATGTAATTAAAATATCATCTTTGTTAATCTACCTATGCAAATCTACTTGTGTGAATCCTGCAACATAATGTGATTTTGGGTAGTAAAATGACCCATCTAGTAAGATGAGTGTTAAAGATGTGATTAGAACTGCTTTTCAATAGGCACTTGGTGGTTTAGTTGGTTGTTTGAACCCAGGCCATTTCCGCACTAGACTGTTACAGTGTTGTTATTCCACTTTCAACATCCTATGGAATCCTGGGGTTTGCAGTTTAGGGAAGGGCCTCAAAGGATTCCATAAGATGTTGAAAGTGGAATAATAGCACTGTAACAGTCTAGTGTGGAAATGGCCCCACTCTTGCTTCGGGTTTAACACGTGTATAAAACATTTTCTCTGTTTTCTTAAGTTCCAACAAAAAGATTTTCCGCACAGTAGTATGCATCTTCCAGGCATTTGAGTGTGCTTATGCACTCAGATGCTGTACAATTCCACTGCAGCTGCCTTGTGTGCATTGCTTGACCTTTTAGTTATCAAGTGAAACTAATTATCTTGCTCTATTCTACCAGCCTTGTCAAATGGCCATCCCATCCACTATTCCTTAATTCCCCAGGCAGCTTTTCATTCTGAACCTAAAGAGGTCAATCATGCATTCACAGGCATAGCAAACTGGCCACACCACGTATTCAAGCTGCCACTGAATCTTCTGTATAGGTAACTCAACTACTCTTTCTACATTATCCCAAAGGTCGATTCCAAGAGCCACTTTATGTATTGAATCAGCAATTTTTCTGGAAAAAGATATTGAAGTCAGAACAATGCTACAGTTAGACTTTAATTATTAAATGTAGACGTAGTAAAGGTTAATGCAGTTCAAGAAGCCCCATAAGCTGACAAGGTGATAAATTTTAGGATAATTTAGACTTCGCATTGCAATATCAACTGTGGTGAAAGACTTTATACTAGAACAAACATCATTCAAAGAATTTCAGTGATTGCAGCACTGGAAAGTATAAGAATGAATTATAAGTCATAGCATAAAATGTTTTGAAATGCATTTATCCATGCTCAAAAGACTTTCATGCACAATATTCTTGAGCTGTTTCTTTCTGTTGTTAGAAAAAAAATCTAATGTCAACCACAGCCACAAACCAGGGTTGATTAATGGTATCCATCTGTTGGTTGCAGTCAAGCAAAACTCCTTTAGTTAACTCTTTGGGGTTATTCACCATCTGAGTAACAGTTATTTATAGACTTGGCAGGGTTATTTACTCTGCCAGGTGGTTGTAGCTAAACATATGGTGCATTAGTACTCCCAAGAGCAAACACTTACAACAAATGCCTTTTTTTTTTTAAGTCCAGGTACATAATACCCAGGGATCCACAATGTCTCAGGGCCAATGTATGCATGGGTAGATTTTACTGTTCATATTTCATGTTTGTTCTACCCAGAAAATGAATCAAGTTACCTTTTTTAGATTGCAGCTTCTAGAATTCCCCTGCCAGAATGGCCAGTGACCATGTTGGGTGAAGGATTCTGGGTGGGAAAATTTGTGCAGGGTGCACAAGCCATATTGTGAGTTTGAGTTGTGCAGCTGAGGTACATAGTGAGGTTTGCAGCTCCCAGGGAGGGCCAGAGAGAATACTATCTGCACCTCTCTTTTTGAAGGAAACAGTGAGTGACCTTGATCAGTTGGAAATACAGAAAAATATAGCCACACACTGACCAGGGTAGTATTTATTTATTTTAGTTACATCCTACCTTTCTCCCAGTATGAAGCCCAAAGCACAATACACTTTACTTCATACAGCAATTGGGTTTGCCATAGTGCTAGTATTACCCTGGCTTTAGTAACCAATAAAGTAAGAATTATGGACTTGTGTTCTACATCTACCCTTAAGACGCCCTTCAGATGATCAGTCACCCTTCTGCACAAGTCTGTCCAAGACATGGAAATGATGATGTACTGATATAAAATGCCTCATGAAAAGGCTCTGCCAAAGTCTTTCTGACTGTTCTGTGTTGCCATAGGAAGTGTTAAAGGAGCCATCCGCTTGCATCTGAGGCTCAGCTTGGGAGACAGTGGATCCCAGTGCCTTCTTTTATCTGTTTCTGGATCTCTTGTCTGTCAGCTTCCAGCTGCCTCTCTTCAGTCTCCAGCTGCAAATCGTTGTTCTTTGACTATGGCCATTTCCGCACTAGACTGTACTAGCGCTATCATTCCGCTTTCAACATCCTATGGAATCCTGGGGTTTGCAGTTTAGGGAGGGGCCAGCTGGCCCCTCCCTAAACTGCAAACCCCAGGATTCCATAGGATGTTGAAAGCGGAATGATAGCGCTAGTACAGTCTAGTGCGGAAATGGCCTTTGTGCTGCTGTCTCCGACTGATTCAAGATATGAGATGAACAGTACCCTTAAACCATCTGAAGGTTCTTATCGTGGGATAAGATGATAAGGGAGGTTCTTATCATGGCAAGCTTTAATGACGTCCTCCCTTATCCAAATCTGTATGCTCAGCTTTCAAAACCAGGCAAGAACCTTTTAAAGTAACTTCCATGTGAAGCTCAGCAAGGCTAGTGAAAGAACCCTGAGCTTCCCCCCCATTTTTAAAAATTCTAATAAGTTGACAATTGTCTGCAATAATGAGCAATGAGCAAATAGACCTCATTTGCAAGTTGAAATGAATCCCTTTGTCACAGGATTCTAATGAAATACTGAATGGAAGAGAAAGGTTTATTAGTGTATTTGTATTTTATCTTAAATGTTTAGCTGTTAATTTGACAAATTTGTATTATAATAAACACCAGGAAGAGCTGATGACCTAGAAATTTGATTTACTGTATGTAAATACAAATTGCCAATTAAAAAGAAAGAGATGGGAGACAATTAAACATCAAGGAATATTTATTGGATGATTTGGGAAAGTCACACTGATACAGCCTAAGAGGAAGCCAATGGCAAACCTTCTCTAAATATATCTTACCAAGAAAACCCATAATAGAATTGCCATAGTTTAAATGATTAAAATAATGCAATAAGAAGTTGAGTTTATTCATGACTTTTTGTTTTGTTACTGTTTATGGGAAAAGCAGCCTCTGGATTGATGAGCAAAATGCCCATAAAAATATCCTTTTAAAATAACTTTTTAAAATACCACAAACTGTAACTCTTTATGTCAGTACAGTAATCCCACTCCTACTTGCTGCATGCCTTTTGAAATGTAACTTTATCCTATGCTTGTTAGAACCCTCCCACCCCTTTGCAGTATTTCTAGAATTGCTTAAATACCCTAAAGGCGCCCGATCCTAATGACTAAAAGCTAAGAAGGGTTAGATCTGGTTAGTACCTAGATGAGTGACCACCAAGAAATAGCAGATATGGTAACTTCTCAGCTCTCTGATGTGGGAAAGTGGCACTTATATCTCACACATTGCTTTTAGCTCACTAATTCCAATCTCTGCACAAAGGGATAAAGTACTTACTATACAATTACGATTCCAGATGGTTTCCAGAAAAAAATGGGCAAAATATCTAAAGGTGTATCAAGGTGCATCATTAGAAGATTAGGACTTTATCTTATAAACTATGCTTCATTGGCTGGAAATAGGGAAGAGGATTAGAAATGAGACTGTATTGTAGACAGGCAGGCAAATGTAGTACATTCCTTTTCTACCCCACCCCCTGTGCCCTGCCCTCCAGTATTGGTTTATTGTGATGAAAATGCCTTAGTAAGTTTTTAAGTAGATGAGCTAAAAATACTGAAATGTAATAACACTGACATGTTTTTCATTCTTATCAGGTGGCAGTGAAAGTTATTGATAAGAAGAGAGCCAAAAAGGACACCTATGTCACCAAGAATCTGAGACGAGAGGGTCAGATCCAGCAGATGATCCGACACCCTAACATTGCTCAGCTCCTGGATATATTGGAAACAGAAAATAGTTACTACCTTGTCATGGAGCTGTGCCCAGGAGGCAACCTGATGCACAAAATCTATGAGAAAAAGAGACTGGAGGAACATGAAGCACGCAAATATATCTGGCAGCTTGTCCTAGCTGTTGAACATCTACATCGTGCAGGGGTGGTGCACAGGTAAAATATTGTCCTTCCTCACTATTTCTTGTGTAATGCCAAGGTGCTTAAAGCAGAGCTTGGAAAAGGTAAGGTTTGGACTACCTCAAGAAAGATGAACACAGCGAGGTTCTACCAAATAATAATCAATGTGGAACTGTCATAGGAAAACTGCTATACCTAGCCACAACCACAAGATCAGATATTGCCTCCACAGCAAAAATTCTTAACACCAAAATGTAGCTTTTAAGATAGTGACTTCTCTGGTAGATACTGGAGAAGGTGTGTCCTAAGGCGAACACTTAAACATGTGCAAGTTTTCAGCCCATACCAAGGTTTAACCTTTTTGGCATGAAGTAATTGAAAGGTTAAATAAAATAACTGGACAAAAAATAATTGTAAAAGAATCTTTATTATTATTTTTTTTCATTCTGTACTAAAGAAAATGAAGGACTGTGTTATGCTGGCAATCCTTACAGAGAATACAAGAGTTGAGATTGTCTGAACTTGGAAGAATGTCCAAGGCCTCTCATTTTCCAGATATCTTAATAGAACATGATCAGTTCCACTTGCAGAAAAATCGCTGTCATTTTCACAAGATAAGAGAAGAAATAAAGGAAGACAACTTTGTAGCAAATTGGTATCCATTTTGAATATATTTTCAAGAAGTCAGTTATGAAAGTAGATCTTCCAATTAATCAAACTGGAGTTTTGACATAGCAGGCATTTATATATTATAAAAATTGATCAAGTGCAATAGGTATTAGATATAGATAGATGTGTGTATAGGTGCATAGCTAGAATGTGGTTTATAGGTGATTTGATTTAATAATGTTGGCAATATTTGAAATAGTGTTACAATTAATTGGAGGGGCAATATCCCTCCCTTGCCCCCCCCCATTGTTTTGCAGAGTTAAGATGGAGCTCATAAGCAACACTTTCTCATATATGTGTCCAATTAATTAAAATTAGCTGGAGAAGTGCTAAAGCCATACTTGAGAAAAGCACAATTCATTCTTGCTTTAAGTGCATTTGGCAATGAAGTTATTTTAAAACTACTCTAAAAATAACAGCACTCACACTACATCTGTGATCTGCACGTGTTCAAATTCCCTGTTCATGATAAACAAAGCAGAATAGTTAGAGGTCTGGTGTGGGCTGGAATTGCTAGCTACTGCATCCTTTCAGAGCATGTTCTTATGACTGATGAGCTTGCTCAACAAGAGGTGTGGGGTGTGTGATGCACACAAATCCTTGGCTGGAATTTAGTTTCCTAAATTAGGACAAGTGCAGTTATTTGTCTCTGTGTGGTAAATTCTCATAGGTAGATCGTTATAGTGAGGGGGGGTGATGAACTTCATTGCCTAATCAACATGTATTGTGTTAGTAAATACTAAAAGCAGTTGTGAATGCTAAGTTGGAGAATTTCTGGTCACTAATTTAGTGTGATGAGAAAATCTTTCTGCCTAATGAAAATATAAGATGCTGTAAGCTTAAACAGAAGGAGTGTCCCAAAAGCAGTGGTTTTCACCTCATCTGCTAGGAGTATTGCTGTTTGTTTGGCCTTTCTGTAAGGCCTACACATAAGGTTCATAACATGGCTTACTGTCACTTGAAGATATATTTAAAAATTAGGCCATTGTTGAAAGAAGGGATATCTGACTGTTTCCTCTCAAGATGTGAGCCTGTTCTAGAACATGATAGCCTAGCTCCTATTAGAACCTAACTGTAGAGAATATCTGTTCACTATGATCTCTATTGCTTATCATTAGTTTTTCTAAGCATGTGGTGTTGTCAGGAAGGGAGTGTGCAACAACAACAACAACAAAAAGAACCAAACTGCATATGTATTAAACAAAACAATCAGAAAATCTGTGTGTGTCCCAAAACACCTTCAAAGCCCGTAATTCCCCAGCTAGCGTGGCCCGTGGAAAATTTATTCACTGCCTTTTTTTTCTCCCTTTGGTAGTTATGTGGACTGAGAGAGCCTGGGAAGTGTACATCTAATAAGGAACTTTCCTACCCTCTGCTTGTGCTAAAATTATTAATAGAGAAGGCCCCCCCCCACCCCATTGGTGCCAATTATCTTAGAGCAAAACCTCCTTTGCTTCATAAGCTGCATTTTCTGTGTACCACCACTGAAGGCTGCTTGATGTCCCACAGTTCTCGTGGGTGGGAGGCAGGCAGAGAATTCTGCATATCAAAGCCATTGGTGCAAGACTTTCCTTCACACAGTGTGAATCAGGCTTCCTCAAATAGGCACAAAGAGTGGCCAGGGACGGACAAGCTTTCCTACCCTCAGTCAAGGTCATCCTGTTAGGCATGCCCAGTGCCTGCCCTTGATAATTCAGGAGACGATGGGCCAAACTACACATTATACAGAATCTTAATGTTTTTGAATTTTTGAGGACTTTATGTTGTGTTGTTGTTGTTTAATAGAACAGCATAATCAAAGCCTGCAGAGCTGGATTAAGACATGGAGAGGTCCTTGACTATACTATTTTGAGGATGCTGCATAGCATTATTGGAACTGCTTTTTTTAAAAAATAATTTTATTAGAATTCCATCTTATAAAACACACATATATATATAATTGTACAGTTCATTGAAATCTTTTTGATAATCTTCCTCTCCTCCCTAGATTTCATAATTATCAGTATAATCAGTATGTTAAATTTAAATGTACCACATTAATATGCAATAAATCAGTAAAAATTTTATATCATGTTATTCATCTGGTTACATCCTCTTGGTAAAAATTTATACTGCTGAAATGTGGCATTAAGTCAGCATGAGAGGCATGACTCTCCCTCCAAAATCTTCTTCAAGTGTTATTGCTCTTTTAAACACATTTTTAAATGGCTTAGGATAAATTTAGGGTGAGCAAAATAGAAAATAAATGTAAAATGAAATAGTTGATATATTTAGTTAAAAACAATACTGTTCACAAGCCCAAGTGAAAATAAACTTAACATCTTTAGTACTACTACATTACTAAACTATTTAAATAAATAGTTTAATATTTAAATAATTGTATTAATACCTTTAAATAAAAACATGCGATTTATAACTTCTCTTTCACTCTCCAGCCCCTCCTCCAAAGTTCAGGCCCTCCAGAGTTCAAGTCCCAAGGAAGTTTGCTCCCACTCCTTCTCCTCAGCCTTGAGCATTACAAAAAACCAACACATTTGAAATGTGTGTGGTGCTGGAGGAGACTTCTACAGATACCACTGACTTCCAAAATAGACAAATAAATTTGTTCTAGAGCAAATCATGCCTGAACTGTCACTAGAGGCCAAGAGGACTAAACTGAAGCAGTTATACTTTGGACATAACATTAGATGATATGACTTACTTCAGAAGTCAGTAATGCCTGGGTAAGTGGAAAGCACTAAGAAAAAAAGGAAGGCAGCATTACAAGTGGATTGATTCAATCTAAGGAAGCCTAAGTTCTCGTACCTGAGCAGTGCAGTTCATAACCAGGGCTCTTGAAAGTCTCGCCATAAGTTGAACTTAACTTGACAGAAAATAACAAGTAATCTAGGGTTTTAACCTGTATCTTGTGCATAAATTCATGTCAACAACCTACAACTAAGAATGAAAAAGTAGAAGAGGTGCTTAATTTAAAGTTGGCTCCCAGACTTGAGACTTGACTTGAAAGTATCTTGCAAGGATGTGAGACTCACTTGAGACTTAAAGGTAGAGACTTGAGACTTGGAGTAAAAGAGTTCAATGCATTGCTGTTTATTTGTTTAAAAACAAATTTCTCCCAGGTGTTCCTGTGAGGGCAATAGAGTAAGTATAGACCTGTAACTTTTAAAAGAAGCATGCAGGGGTCTGACACTTCTAGTTCAATTTCGTTAGTTGATTTAGGTTGGTTTTTTGTGTGTGTAGCATGGCATTCCAAGCCCTTGTTTGCTACCTGTTCTGATATTCTAAGTGCCAAAGCACTTAGCTTTGTAATCCTGTCAACCTATCCAAACATTTTGGGAGGAGGGGGTCAACAAAGCATCCTTTCATTATTCTTAATGATATTGCTAAAGGTCAACAAAGTAACCTTTTTATTAATGAACTATTGGCTTTCATTGTGTCCATCATTAAATAATAAACCTGCAATCTATGCACATTTACCTGGAAGTCCTATTGAATCCTGCATAGGATTGAACTCCATAGCATGCAAGGTGTGTGTGTGTGTGTGTGTGTGTGTGTGTGTGTGTCCCCACTCTCACAATTGATAGCTCCCATTTTACATTGTGAAGACTGTCAATCTGTCTGTGTTTGCTTTGTCCAACTAGAGGAAAACTCATCTGAGTTTCATCCCTTGATTCAATGAATTTACAATGATAAATTCTTAGATACTTACATACTTTTTTTGTCCCAGACACCTGTGCCCAGTAGACGTTTCTAGTGCCAACCCTGGTTTGGTGAGATGAATGATTATTGTTTTGAGACCACCCTTGAATGCTGGAATATGTCTGGTTGCTTGTTGAAGCTGCAGAAGAAGCAAGCTGAAATCTGAATTCACTAGCAATCATTCTCTCTTTTGGTGACAGAACAAAACAATCCCAAATGGCAATATATAGTGAAGTGTTCTCTTTTTGGAAGGTATTTACACAGACCTTCATGCTGTCAAAACCAGGATGGTTATTAAGCTTCCTAAGGGAGTAAGGACAACAAAAGACAATGAAGCAAAAAAGCCTTGGTGCTTGCAATAGCATCCCACAGGAAATTCTCAACAACCCTTTTAAAGTAATTTTAACTAAATTCAATCCTATTCAGTGCAATTACTGTCAGGCTGTCAAAGAAAGGAATTTAATAATGTACTGGTAGCAAAGACAGCTTCCTATGTATCTGGGGTTTTTTTCTCACTTTTTTCTTCATTGTGGAACTAGATGTGTATCACCTTCTTGAACTTTGGTATTAAGATCACTAGCATTTTTTGGGGAGATGGGAAAAGTATACAACGTGTTACTATATTATTTAGCTCTCATTGTTCTCCAGCTGTGAGAGACCAAAGTCTCAATGCTGCTCAGTCATGGAGTCACTAAGTGGCCTTGGACAAGCCGCTGTCTTTCAGCCGTTGTTCCCTGTGCATAAAATGGCATGGGGAATTACCCACACATTACCTCCTCTGGTGTTGCTGTTTCAAAGAAGCCTTTCCCAGTTGGTTACAGCCTATGTTTTCTTCATAAGGACTCCAGTTAGAGGAACCATTGGTCTGGATTCAGGCTCTGCCTTTGACATATGGATATGCTTTTCCTGGCTTCCTGTATGACATGGTTAATTAATTTGTGGCCCATGGACCCCTAGGGATTCCATAGGGGGAGCCAGCGGTCCTGTGAAGCAAATGAAAAAAATGATCCCTCTCCTTTCAATTTCCTTCCTGTTACTTTGAAAACTATGGGCAAGTGCGTTTTTCTACAAGGCCCATCTGGTTTGGAAGGGGTCTGTGACACCAAAAAAGGTTAAGAATCAGTGCTTTATACAATGGTCTGCAGGTTTGAAGGTGACTGTGATACCAAAACTATATATATGTGGTAGAGTACTTTATCCTCAGCTTTGTAAAAGGATAAATCTTGTCAAAATTCTGATAGAATATCTTGAGTGACTCCTCTTTATAGGTCCAGATTAGGAATATGTCATCAACATCCCTTAAGCAGATTAATGGAATGTCTGCACAGCTGTTCAAAACAAAAATATTGTTCCATGTTTTCTGTAAACAGATTGGCATATTATGGTGAGGCCATAGATTTGTAAATATAATTTGTTCATATCTTTATAGTTGTGTGTGATGGCAAAATGTAACAGTGTAGTAGCATTTTCAGAAGCTGGTCTATTAAAAACAGTATATGCTTCCATTCCTAATCTGTCCTTTCCAGATCTGTTCAGCTGGGATTTCTGTACACCACCCAGTGTGACAGGGCTAGGGCAGGGAGGCAGAATGGCAGTGCTCAGTTGTGATCGCATCTCCCCTACTGTTCAGCAGTATTTCTTCCTGAACTTGTAGAGCTGGTCCCAGTTGGAGTGTCATGCCCCTCCTTGAAAGTTCTTCTTCATCTGAAAAACAAACAAACAAACAAACCAGACTTTCTTATGGAGAAGTCACAGCAGATGACTGACAACCAGCCACGCCCTCCTTCTGTTCTACAGATCAGGTTGGGTTCAGAACAAGAGGAGGAGCTGGAAGAAAGGCCCCCTAGTCCAAGAGAAAGGCAGAGGCTCAGGCATCTGGTCCAGACTGTTCTCCACAAATGAAAGGCTCTATCACACTACACTGTTACAGTGCTATATTCCACTTTAGTTGCCATGGCTATATCCTATGGAATCCTGGGATTTAAAGTTTAGGGAGGGGCATAATAGAACTCCCAGCCAGAGAGCTCTTGGCCTCAATCAACTACAAACCCCAGAATTCCACAGAATGTTGCCATGGCAATTAAGTGGAACACAGCACTTTATAAGAGCATAGTGTGATCAGGTAAGAACTGAGAGGCTGCAATCAAGGATTCAAGAGGAGTACACTGGGAAAGACTCTTTTTAAATCCTGTCTGAAGTCTGGGTAGCAGCTGAATGTGCTATCTGTAAAGTCAGTTATGAACACCAGCTACCTCATTGAGAACAATTTCAGTCTTCCTTTTGAAGTGCTTAGTGTGTGAAGGCGTTTCTGGTAGTTTTCCAACCCCTGGATTGTCTAACAACTCAACTACTAATACTTCTTGGAATCTTGACTCTGATTTATGACTTTCTTGACCCTGGACTGTTTGCCACTGTTTATCTCTTGCCCATGATGATGGTCATTGACTCTTGGCTTCCTACTGATCATGGTTCATGGAGTATGGACTTTTGACCTTTGGTTACAGTTAAGAACATAACATGGAGTCCCTTAGCTTATTTTGCTAGTGGGTTTCAACATCCATGTTGAGGCTGCTTTGCTGGGAGGAGTTCAGGACTTCATATCCTCCATGAGAACCAAGAATCAGTTTTCACCAGGACTGCAGTTTTCATCAGAACTGTAGTAGAAGTTCAGGATTTTTATGAAGGAGAAGGAGGAGTTAAATTTTCATTCTTGCTCATAATTCTCACCCCTGCCCCTCACACTGATGTTATTTGTATTAAAAAAGAAAGAAAAACTTGGGCAGGGAATGCTAAGAAGCATATAGTGTCACATTTAGTTTGGGCTATCTCTGTACTCTCTCTACAGAAAGCAGTGTGCCAGCACGGCAGCAAAGTAGCTTGAAGTATTTTGGCAGCACTCTATACTCCAGAATTTAACATTAATACATTCTCAGGTGGGCTGAGATATAAAGATGGAAGAGAGAAAGACTGTAAAGTATTTAGAACACTACAGTGGTTATGGACATAATGAAAACAATAAGAAAACATTGGAAAGACTCTGGTATAGTTATTCGGGGACATTCTAGATTTTGTCTCTTGGTATCCCTTGCTTGATCTCTTGATGCTTTCAGTCTACTGATACTAAAAACGAGTAGACTCAGCTTGTATTTAGTATCAGTAGACTGAAAGCTTCAAGAGATCAAGCAAGGGATGCCAAGAGACAATGACAGAAATCTGCACTAAGAAATCCTTCTTTTTGAAATGGAAACTGGCTTTGGTGTTCATTGAACTGCCTTAGCAGTCTACTTTAGCTGCACAGGGTTACGGATATTCTAAACTTTGCTTTAAGGTCAGTGAGTCATTTTCTCTGTCTTTCACTTATATCAGGGTAGGCAATTTGTTACCCACATAATGATGTGGAGCTAAAGTTCTATCCATCATAACCAGTGGTGAAGCCTGCTGGGAGTTCTAGTCCAGCTGCATCTGGAGGCCACAGTTTGCCCACCCAGACAATTTATGTCATGATGATATATAGATTTCATCTTTATTATGATTAGATTTCTTTTTCCAGCAGGAGATAAGACATTCTCCCTCCCTCCCTCCCTCCCCAGACATACATTATAGTTTACCTTTTGGTGCAATATCCTTAACCAATATCCTTAACCACTGGAACCTGAGATTGACTAGATAAAAATTCCCATGGGTATTTTTAAAAATGAGGTTTGTCCTCTTAGTGTGATTTCATAATAGCTCCTACAATGCAAAATAGCACCATTACAGCATGCAACCGTAGCGCTGTCAGATAATTCCCATGAATTTCAGTGAAGCATGTGTAGAAAACTGGCTAGATGGATTGTGGTCCAAGTCATATATTATATTAGGCAACCACCTGGTAGTAGTACTCCTCCTTGTTACCTGTGTATGTATTTGTTTTTATGATGCTTATTACCATATTGCCTATTTATTTGTTTTGTTAGTTTGTTACATTTATATCTTGAAAAAGCATAAAAGCAGCCAATAGAACTAGTGAATGAAGAAGGCACATCTCAATATAAGGTGTTATTTAATTGTTAAAAAAGCTCAGTGCATTTTGGCCCACAAATATTTTGAGGTGTTCTTCAGGAGGCCATAAAATATAAGTGAAAACCCATAAATGTGTGAAATATAAACATAAATTACATAATCACCCAAGTAATTGTATACTACAGCATAGCTTGTACATATTTACCCAAAGAAAGCAGTTGATAAATGTTTCTGATAAAACAGTCTCCTACGTAACTTACTGGCAACTAAAAAGCATCTTCTTTCTGGCACTTGTTAGTCACTGGCAAATCATATCAGAGACCATTTTGTCAGAATTAAAAAAACCCTAACAGATAAGGAAGAAAAACAAAATTGCGCTGTACAATTGCACTGCATTGAAGCGTGCAAGTGCAATGTTCAAATATTTGAATGATTGTATCCTTAATAGTAATTATATATGTAAGTTTATGTGTGTTCTTATTTATTTATCTAATATGCCACTTTTCCTTGGGATCTAAAATGGCTTATAGAAGGCTCAACAAGGTAAGCTTAAAAAATGGATAGGAAAGAAGTTAAAATACAATTAAACAGTTAAACAAATCATAACGTTAAAACACCATTTATTTTTAAAAAGTATAAAATTATTTTAAAAAATGACAATACAGTTAAAAATGCAACACACACCAATTTATCATTAAATGCCTGTTGGAATAAAAAGGAATTTGTCTATCAGTAAAAAGGAGAACAGGAAGGGGGACAACCTAGCCTCCTATGGAAGGGAATGTCATTACCTAGGAGCTCTCCCATTGCCCTCACTGGATGGGCCTGTGACGTTGGTGGGACTGAGAGAAACCGCTCGCCTGAGAATCTCGGGACTCTGGCAGATTCATATAGGGAAATAACAATTTTTATATTTTATAGTCCCCTGAAGAACGACTCAAAATATTCATAGGCTGAAATGCATTGGGCTTTTAAACATTTAATCACCACCTTGGGCATCTTGAGACAGGTCTCTTTTATTGGAATTGTTATGTCCCATCTTTCTTCCAAAGAGCTCAAAGCAGCAAATATGATCCTAGTCTAGTTTTATCTTGAAGGACCTTGTGAGATAGGTTTCAATGAGAGAGAGAAGCCTGAGGTAAATTTCATGGCTGCCCTGGGGATTTGAGCCCACTTTTCCTAGTCCTAGTCCAACACTCACGACGCTTACTCTCATTCTTCTTCCACTAGTATTTTATATCAGAAAACAAAAATCAGGGAGACAGCCTGATACAAGTGAAAAATGACAATAGTTAATGAAACTTTGAAATAATGAAACTAATGAAATATCAAAAGCTTCATCGTTCATATCCTCATTTTCTATACTTCTATGTTCCAGAGATCTGAAGATAGAAAATCTCTTGCTGGATGAAGACAACAATATCAAGCTTATTGGTATGAAACTCCTTTAAAATTGTTAATTGCTACTGTTTCTTCTGTGATAACATAAGGAAAGTTCTGGATTGCCTACAGTGCTCCTTGTTGCAAAATATAATGTTGCTTTATGGAGGAATGTTGTGGAATGTTGTCAAAGTAGTGAAGATGCTATAACTGTCTAAGGGCCTTTCCAGACTACACGATTATAGTGCTATTATTCCACTCTCAACATCCTATAGAATCCTGGGATTTGCAGTTTATGGAGAGACATTTAGAATTCCCAGCCAGAGAGCTCTTTGGCCTCAGCAAACTACAAACTCCAGAATTCCACAGGATATTGAAAGGGGAATAATAGCACTGTAACAGTTTAGTGTGGAAAGGCCCATAGTGTATGGAGAATGTTTCAAATGAATACTGATAGATAGTGCCCAATCTTGAACCTGTCACTTGAGAATAGTCAACGTCCTGAATGAGCTTGGCTTCCCTATAAAATTAGGGTAGTGTTGTTGAGTGCCCTCAAGTTGTTTTCAACTTATGATAACCCTAAGGCAATCCTATCATGGGGTTTCTTGGCAAGATTTATTCAGATGGGGTTTGCCCTTACCTTCTTTTGAGGCTGAGAGAATATGACTTGCCCAAGGTCATCAGGTGGGTTTCTGTGGTTGAGCAGGGATTTGAACTCTGGTCTCGAGAGTCCTAGTCCTGTACTCAAACCACTACATCACACTGACTCTTAAAACTAGGGTAGTAAGAGTCACTTCCATAAGTGATGCTAATGTTATCTTTAAAAATACTCAAGTGAAGAATGCAGTATGTGATGTGAGAAATTGTCATTATTTAATTTGATTGCTAGCTCCTAGAAGTATGATTGTCATTTGAACAGTGTGGTGGATTCCTGTTTTCCTGTACAGTGAGGTGATATTGCCTTTAAAATATGCCTTTTCTGCCGCCATTTTTGCCAATGATAAATGTGGCACCTGGACTTTTCCTGTAGAAACACGACAACTTGAGGAATGGGAAAATGCTAATATTCAACATGTAGAACATCAACATAAAGGAAATACAATAAATTAGAAGAGCATCTTGTGAAATCAGCTGTTCATGCCACTCTTTTGTTGTACAAGTGTTCATAATTTAAGAGAAATAAGAATAGACTTCTACTCTAGAGTGTACCGTTGTCCTTGGCTTTTTCATCTTGCATAGAGTTGACAGCTTCAGTTCCAAGCGTTGGCTTCTCCTTGTGCCAGAGCCACTCGGGGCTTACTCACAAGCATGAGGCAAAAGGCGTCATGCTGTATACTCAGCATAATCATCTGCAAAATTAGAGTGAGAGTTTGGCTGCAGAGACATTTCTATAATTTGTCAATGGCCCCTTGATTGCATGCGCTGTCTCTCAGCTGCATTCATCTCACTCTACATCCAACTTCTGCAGATACTATAGATTAGTCATCTTCTTTAACTATCTGTTTATAACTCCCATTAATGCTAGTTGTGGGCACTGAAAGGAAAATACTCCCCTTATAAGAACATCTGCTTATGTATTCAATTCTATGCCTACACGTTTTCTAACAGCATTGAGTCTGGATATGCAGGCAAAGCTAGATGACTGTTACTTCAAGGCTTCATCAGCTCAGAGGTGGTGAAAATTGTTGTTGAAAATTAGGCCAGGAAATTAATGAATGAGACAAATCAGTGAGTGACATAAAGGTCAGCGTAAGACTCCTATTTTTATATATGAAGGATTAAGGATATTTGAAGGATTAAGGGTTTGGAGGGTGGTGGTAGAGAATCCCAGATTTTATCTCAGTTAACTTTTAATTTCAGTTGTACACAATATGTCAAATACTTGTCCTGTAGTGCTAGTAGATGTTATTCAAAAGGAAGCATACAGGGATCTTATCTGGATCAGGTTCACTGCTGGTGTGTAGGGAAAGGTTAAGTTTTCACCCAACTAGTTTGTTAACTAAATTCAGCTCTGACCTTTTCTTAGGCAGAGAACAAAAATGCAAAAAAGATGTTTTCTGCCTAAGAAAGGGGCAGTTAGCCGCGCACAGCACAGAGATAGCCTGGATCGCAATGGAAATTACTTTGCTGCTACTAATGGAGCAGAAATTTTATTGCCTGTGTTTTACTGCCCTTTATCCCCAGTCCTCACATGGCCAAGAAAGGGAGTGGCCTCTGCCTGGATTAATATCTCTCTAGACCCATGGTTATTAACCTGGATATGTGGACCCCTATGAGGCCACAATGTCTCGGGGGGCGGGGGTCCGTGAAGGCTTAAAGAAATGTTATGAGCTTTTACTATTAGAATAGAAAGAAAGAAAGAGAAATTTGTACAGAATCATTCCAATAAAAATATTATAATGGGAGCGTGTGCATTTACTTGTTTCTCCCTTCTCCTCAAATCTGAAGACCTTTGATGAGCAACTTTAAATAAATATTTGGTGCACTTTGGGGTTTTAAATCTTGAATTAAGTCTTGGGAGTCTGTGGCAACAAAAGATATAGGAAAGGTTAAGAGCCACTTGCTCTAGACCATCTTAACTGACAACAGAAGTAGGTCTGTGATTCTAACATTATCATTTTTTTCACCTGTATGAGCCAGCATGGTGTAGTGGTTAGGAAATTGGACTATGGCTCTGGAGACCAGGGCCCTTTCCACATGTGGGGGGGGGGAAACGGGCGAAAACGCCCAAAAACGGAGCTTACCGGCAGCCGGGTAAGTCCGTCACGACGCGGAGCAGTGCGAGCTCGCTGCTCCACAGTCCTCCAGCGTCCCAAATGGCGGCTTCCGGTTCATGGAGGCTCTCCACCAACCGGAGAAGCTCGCCAGCCGGAAGCCCGCCCCTGGCAGATCTTCAGGCACGCACTTGCGCGCGCCTGCAAATCCACGTCGGAGCCGGGCGACAGAGTGGCGCGGGGCTGCACACTCAGTGCTTTTTAAAAACCTCGAAAAAGAGGTTTTTAAAAAACGCGCAGCGCGGCTAGTTCTGGCCGCTCCTGAGTGGAGTCTGGTGTGGAACTACAAAAAGTAGTCCACGCCAGTCCACTCTACGGTGTAGAAGACCTCCGTGAGAGGTCGCTCTGCACCATTACAGAAGCCCGGTATGGAAACGGCCCAGGTTTCTATTCACTTCTTGGCCATGGAAACCCACTGAGTGACCTTAGATACATCACACACACTCAGCTCCTTGAAACCCCGTGATAGGGTTTTTTGCCTTAGGGTTTTTTATTTTTTACTTGGCCCAGTAAAAGCTTTTCTGTTCTGCAGATTTGGCCAACGTGGCTACCTCTCAATATTTCAGGAAAAATATGTCAGCCTAAACATAGGTTGCACCAGAATTAGCATTACATAAAGCTCTTTTCACATGCACAGCCATTCATCTCAGACTCCGTTTGAGAGTCCTGTCAAGCTTATCTGGACAGAACTCCTTTCCTGCCTTTTCCAGTCATATCTGATATGAAGAATGAGCTGTTATGTGCTCTCAAGAGAACTATGGTGCTGAATACTTGGCAGGATGCCAGATTCTTGGCACAGAAAGTGAAAACTCTATTAATTTCTAAGGAGTGCCACCAGATACTGTTTCATAGTATTCAAGAAAATCAAGAGTTGTGTCCTAAAAATCCACTTTCTAACATAGGCCACTTTTGCACTAGACTGTTATAGTGCTATTATTCCACTTGCAACATCCTATGGAACCCTGGGGTTTGCAGTTTAGGGAGGAGCCTCAAAGGCCCCTCCCGAAACTGCAAACCCCAGGATTCCATAGGATGTTGCAAGTGGAATAGTAGCACTACAACAGTCTAGTGCGGAAATGGCCATAGATGCACTGATATCACAAATAGGATCCAAGACAGGATTTCCACTGGCAGAATACTGGAATTCAGCAGAAGAAGAAAGGGTTGATCCCCTCGTCTCATGTAGCCCCACAGGCATACTCCTGTTCTGGAGAACTGGTTTTCAGGCATCTATGGGGGTGCAAAGTGAGATGGGTGGTGGTGGTGGAACCTCCATTGCTCTATCTAAATAGAGTTTAGATCAGTGAGCATATATTTTTAGATATATCAACTTAGATATATGAGCTCATACTGTCATCTTTTTTTTAAGGATTATTTACATTTCTGTTCCTATTTACACTTGTCCCAATCTATGTTATTTATTCAAGAAACTTTTAATACTGATTTTATGTTAAATAATTCTGGAAGGAGCATACAAATGAAAAGATACAATAAATCCAGCAAGATCTATACATGTCATTATATATCTTAAAATATCAAGGAGGTTTTTTGTTTGTTTTCTTTTACAGAAAAGCTCAACTAAACTCAACAGAGCGTTTAAGTAGACAAATCAAATTATGCTGATGGCAGCAAAGGACACGTTTTGGGAGGTGGTTCTTGTTCTCGCCTGCAGTGCTTAAAGGTCTGTTTATTTTCTTTTTCACAGATTTTGGCTTGAGCAACTGTGCAAGTATCTTGGGATACACTGATCCATTCAGCACACAGTGTGGCAGTCCAGCCTACGCAGCACCTGAGCTTCTCGCAAGGAAAAAATATGGTCCCAAAATAGATGTTTGGTCCATGTGAGTTACTATTATTAAAAAGCTGTGTGTTTGTTTGCTTTTGCACTTTCTTTTTTTGACCCTTATGTAAGCAGCTGCACAAAATTTTAACAGAAGATGCTAATAGAGAAGAAAATGGATTACTATGCTAGGCATTATAATGACTGTCACTGACATAACTTCAGCATGTTCAAAGAAACCTTTTAAACATATGATGATACAGCTGATTTTTGAAAGTATCTTCAGTCAAGTGCAGGGATGGGCAACTGTGGAAGGCCAGGGAGCTGCATTAGCTCCCTGGAGGCCATGGAGGGTCACACCTTGCACCCTGCACCACCCAGGGGTATGGAGGCATTTTCATGTTTCAGCACTTTCATCCTGGCACCTTCCTGGGCTGTATAGGTCCAGGAGAGGCCTTTTTTAGGAAGAAGAAGTGAGCAGAAGTCATTTCCTGTTTACTCCCTTTTTATCAAAATGCTTCTGCTGAGCCTAAATTGGCCCAGAGCAGCACAAAATGTGGTAGAAATGTGCCCTACACTCTCTGGTGGAGATTTTCCAGAAATTTCAGGGTAATTTTTTTTAAAAAAATGCAAAAACTGTTTTTGATCTCTGGGCGCCCATGCCACTTCCAGATGTGGTGCCTTCCACTCCCCCAGAGTACATTTGGGGGCATTCTGGAGCAAAACAGTTTTTTTAAAAAACATTGACACACACACACCCAGGGGGCCCTGGGTGCCACCAAAAAAAAAAAAACCTGGGGGCTGCAGACCACACTTTGTCCAGCCCTGGTCTAGTGTATGTCATTTACTTTGGCCATCAGGATTCCCAGAGCATACACTACTACCATCTATGAAACCAGGGGCAAAAATTCTTCTGGACCAGTGGTGTTGTGAAGCAGCCTGTAGGAGGACTTCTTACCTTGAACTCATAGGTTGAGGCTCCTGCTGCTCATACCACAGGCCACAGGAAAGTGGAGCCAAGGCCAACAGTAGCAAAATTCAGGACTTTTTGATTATCAGGGATAATGTTATTACCTGCCACCTCCACAAGGTGCTCATTTCTCTCTGAACTTAGCCGCAGTTCCCACAGTAGTTGTTTGTTGTGAAGAGCAGAGGATTCCCAGCAAAATATATATTTTTATGAGCTATCCTTGTTAGAATGCCAAGTATTTTGTAGGATGCTGCTACTGAGAGGAGGAACAAAGGCATTATACCCCTCAATAGGAGTTCTGCCCCCTAGTGAAATTTTCCTGCAATCCCCACACTTCTAGCATTGCAGAGAATGAGACATGGAAAACCATCCACACCTAGAACTCTTAAATTTGATGTATTCACATTCCCATGGTAACTGTATCTGCCTCTGCCTCTGTCTCTGTCTCTCTCTCTCTCTCTCTCTTTTCTTTCCTTTCTTTTTTTGATGCCTGAGTGTATTTCTTAATGCTCAACTAAGATTTTAAATCACTGCAATGCCTTATCTTGGGGGCTTTCCACACTACTCTGTTATAGTGCTATTATTCCACTTTCAACCTCCTGTGGGATTCTGGGGTTTGTAGTTTACTGAGGCCAAAGAGCTCTCGGCTGAGAATTCTAAATATCCCTCCCTAAACTACAAGTCCCAGGATTCCATAGGATGTTGAAAGTGGAATAATAGCACAATAACAGTGTAATGCAGAAAGGCCCCTGGTCTTGGAAAATCAAGACCTATTAGTTTTACAGAACATCAGCTGTGGTGGAAATGAATTGGTTTGTGGGAAAGGATCTATATAACAGCCTGAACTTTTAGAATGCTCTTAGGAACTTGGCTATAGGAGCTGTCGTGATGGGTAGCTACATCTTAAAATTAGCCACTACAGCACTGTCCAAGATTCAGTATTTGCAGTGTGTGCGGGAAATAAGTGGTTCATGGTGTGAAGAAATTTGGAAAATAATTGGTGTTTATAGGAAGTGAATGAAAGTTTCAATGTCACAAGAATGCAGTGTACCACAGGAAAAGGAAGCTGAGGCCCTTTCCACACCTGGGTATTAAAACGGTTCAGAGCGACCTCCCACGGAGGTCATCTGCACCGTGGAGTGGATTGGGGCGGACTACTTTTCGTAGTTCCGCACCTCAATCCGCTCCAAAGCGACCAGAACTGGCAGCGCTGCGTGTTTTTTAAAAACCTCTTCTCAGAGGCTTTTAAGAAGCACAAAGTGCGCAGCCCCGTGCAGCTCCGTTGCTGCGCTCCGGTGCAGATTTGCAGGCGTGCACTAGTGCGTGCCTGCAGATCTGCCGGGGGCGGGCTTCTGGCTGGCGAGCTTCTCCGGTTGGTGGACAGCCTCCGCCAGTCGGAAGCCGCCATTTTGGACGCCGGAGGAGTGCGGAGCAGCGAGTTCGCACTGCTCTGCATGGCAACGGACTTACCCGGCTGCCGGTAAGCTCCGTTTCGGCGTGTTTTCCCCCGTTTCCCCCTCCACATGTGGAAAGGGCCTGAGTTGCTAGATGTATTTCAAGAAATATTCACATTAACACATCTGCTACAGTGGAGTTAATTCCACAGATCTCACTGTAGTTGGAACAGATAGGAGTTTGGTTGAGAGGGTGGTGGCAGGCAGAAAGGTTTGGAAGCTATATATGTCAGAACCCAATTTGCTGTACCTGTCTTGTGAGAAAATCCAAAGTGAACCTGCCATATCTTTCCTTAATTGGCTGCTGTTACATAGGGTCCCCTGTCAAGCTGTAGGTGCAGAATGAAGGAGCTCTAACTCCGACGTGAATATAGAGAAAGAGTGTTCTTTTCTTAATTATTGCCCTTTCACCATCTCAAGCAGTGACATCCTCTACCAATTAAAGAAAGATACAACTTGACTTATGTATTTCAGGGTATTTCAGATCAGGGTATTTAGACATCCTTTCTCTTATTAATGTACTATTAGTATTGCTGTTCTAAGATTATTATTACAGTTGCTAACCATTAAGGGGAAAACTACTTTTCTCAGTTCCTGTGGAAATGGGTTATAGCTCAGTGATGGAGCTCACGCCTGAAATGCAAAAGGCCCCAAGTTCTGTCTCTGGCACCTTAAAAGGAACCAAATGATCAGGGCAAAGAAGGACCTCAGCCTGTGATGCCTTGGAGGGATACTACCAGTCAGTAGACAGTAGTGGGTGAAAGCACCAGTGATAGTTTCATGTTTTCATAAGTACTCCACAGTCAGTAGACATTGACTGGTAAAACCTAGTGGTATTCTCTGCATTTCATTTTTTTTTTCTTTAGTGGAACTGGTTACTTATCCTAATTGTTTTTTCCCCCCTGCTTTTCTTTTACAGTGGTGTAAACATGTATGCAATGCTGACTGGAACACTGCCATTTACTGTGGAGCCATTCAGTTTGAGAGCGTTGTATCAGAAAATGGTAGACAAAGAAATGAATCCTTTCCCAACTCAGCTCTCCACAGGTAAATAATGCTGTTAGTTAAATAACACACAATTTTTAAGCTCCACAATTCACCACAACTTTTATTGTGCATCATAACTTTTGTTTCCTTTGGGCAAACCTCTAACAAATTTGTGGAATACAGACGTTTGGCTTGTAATGGTCTATTTGATAGGAGTTTCTAATTTTTCTTTTAAGCCATGAGAAGGCTTCAGAAGACTGTGGTTTTTCTCTGCACAACTTGTTTGCTCATGAGTAAATGTGATTGATCTCAGTGGCATTTACTTCTGGGTAATTAGCAGTCAAGATACTTGAAAAGTCACTTGACCCAGCTGACTGCAGAAATGAACTATTACAAAAAGATGAATTTTTCTTCTTCCACACCCAAGCCCAGAGGCAACGTTCCTCCCTTTGTTTTCACACATGTGTAGTAGTAATAAATCATATTGCTGTTAGGTATTGTTAAATCCTTTCTTCTTACACATTCCTAAACATTAATCACTGTCTTTTGGACTGAAGAGAATTAGGCAAAGCCTCTCTTTTAGAGCCTGACATTGTTTCACCTTGCCTGTTTGTTATCTGAATGAGGCACTATAGCCTAAATCCAATTGTTAGTACCAACTAGAATAGGCCCATTGAACTAGTTGTTGGACGGTTAGTCATAACTTATGAAAATCACATTGCTTCAGTGGGCCCTGCTCCAGTAAGCTGGATATGGCCAGCCTCTCCATTCCATGCTTAGTTTCAGTAGAGGATCTGCAGAGAGGACAATGAGACTGCATCTAAAATGAACCATAAAATTTGCTTGAGTTGTCTTGTTTGGTGTAGCAAACTGTGGATTAGCACGTTACAGCCATATGTTGATGAATCTGCTTTTTAGCGGATCATTTATTGTGTGGCATTTGATGGCAGTCATTTAGAACTAACTTGACTCTTCTTTTTTCTGTTTGGGAGCTGTGGTAATTAGACCAACCCAGGTATTCAAATGTTTATGTCATTTTCAGTGGTCCAATGCAGTAAACAGAAAGTTACACGTTTGCTTTTTTGGGGGGATCTTGGTGGATAGACTGGTTAATTAATATCAGAAGATTTTCCCTCCCACCCCTAAAAAGAATTAAGACTGATAGGATAGGAGTAGATGGTTTTGACAAGTGTTTGAGATATATGTTGTTTTGCAGATATTTAAATCCTGTACAGTTAACATGGTTTCTGCTTGTGTGATGTGATGGTAGTGCCGTGCTAAAGATGTGACTTCTGCATTTTCCAAAGACAGAGAATTAATGGTGCAGACCTAAAGATGCTAGCCTTTATGCTGTGTTACATAACTTTTTGTATCAAGACTTGATTTAAAGCAACATGTTCAGCAGCTGCACATTCAGTGACTCTTCAAACAGTAATTGAAGATGATATTTCTTTTTCTCTCTTTGGCTTTGCATCAATAGGCAATAGAAATACTACTCCAAGACCACAAGCCCCTGCATTAAACAAATCTTTAAATCTGGAGTGAAAACCTTTTATTTGTTTGATTCCCTGAGGAGAATAGTACTTTACCAAACTCAATATAATTGATGGTCTGTACCATAAAATGTATATCTTGGTGCACACCCATGTTCCTTTTCACAGACATGCACAGATATTAAGCTTGCTTTCATAGTATCAGCTAGACTGAGCTTTATAAAGAAGAATCCAAAGAAGAAACCACTTTTGGGGATGAGAGAAAGGAACATGTTCCTCTCTTCACCTCCTCCTTGCCTTTCACACATTTGTAGTGTGTGACTTCTGCACTGAGGATAGTGGTTTTTGTATTTGGCTGACATGGCCCAGGGCGTGGGAGAGGCAGAAGTCAAACCAAAAGCAGACTGTGATCAGCATAACAGAGGCTACCATGAGAAACTGCAAAGAAGTAGATAGATACAAAGAAGAGAACAAACATGGTGCCAAGCTTTGAAATTCCATGCATCCATTCTGCAATTATCTGCCTCTTCTGTACGTGCCAAGGTACACAGTTGAAACTTTTGGCCATTGCACCCAAATCCAGACTATGAAGGTACAGTCCGCTGTTTAGTGCATTTGTGATCCTTAGCTTTTGCTGGAATCTGGAGCCTTAAAGGCAGCAAACTGAATTCACTGATTTGTTGACTTGGCGTAAGAAGAGATCTGCTGGATCAGGCAGAATATCTGGCTAGTTCTCCAGTGTGTTTTCCACATTGTCCAGTGAGGTACTTCCAGGGAGCCCAAAAGCAGCATAGCGGGCAATATCCATCCTCTCACCTACGTTATTTCTGAACCTTGAATTCTGAATACAGATGGCCAGGCTCCTAGTGTATTTTTTATACACACACACACACACACACATATACATACACACACATATAAACATCAGGCCAATGCAGAGGCTTCATGATAACAGAGTACCAGAAGGAATGATGCTACTCCCTCTTCTTCACTTAACTATGGCTCTGAGGCCTGAATATATCAGTCAGACCATTGTTTCATCTAGCCCACTGTTTCCTATACTGACTGGAAGCAGCTCTCCAGAGAGGAAGACCAGTCTCCAAGCCTGGCTCTCTTTTACAGTACATAATTATAGTACTTTGATACAACTTTAACTGCTGTGGCTCCATCCTGTGGAAACTGGGGATTTGTAATTTTGTGAGGTATTTAGAATCCTCTGCAAGAAAGCTCTAGCACCTCACCAAACTATAAATCCAAGGTTTACGTAGAATGTCTCCATGCCCATTATAGTGATATCTAAGTGCTGTAACTGTATAGTGGAAAAAGACCCTGGAGATGCCAGAGAGATGCAGTCATGAAATCTGTCATTGAGAAACAGTCTTTTCCATGTACTGCATGGTCATTTTTTAGGTTACATCTTGACCCAGAAGTCTTTACACATGCACCTAACCCCCAATTTTTTTTTTAAAAAAAAAGGATTTTTGGTCACAAAAATATCCAGAAAGCATTAACTGATTTATTGCTTGACTGGTAATTTTATCTGTAAAGAGTTACAGTTTTCAATTGACACGCAATTCGGAAATGATAGTGCCATGCTTATCTACTTAGAAGCAGGTCCCACTGCATTCAGTGCAGCTTCCTCCATGCTAGGAGAGTATAGAATTGCAATCACAGACCTCCTTCTTTAAGAAGGCTTTCCACAAAGTCTTTTAGGAAATATAGCTACTCTGTTATTGATTTTAGATGGGCTGGATTCCAAAATTGTGGAACTTGGCTGTAACCTCAGACTAATTCATGGTTTCTTTTTCATGACTGGTGAGTTTCAGATGTCTTCCATCTGCAGCAGGAAAATGAAGTAAGAGTTAGTGGAATGCCTCCAGAAGGGTTGGTTGTGTAGAATGCTAGAGTTTCAATGTATACCCATCTTATTTTTAAACCTCCTTTCTCCTCTGTTTGAAATTGTTTATGGTGCAGAATTGTATTCAGGATGCATATGCCACAGATTAATTGCTGCAATGTAGTTAGTTGTACCCTAACGATCACCTATGAGTAATGGTATCTCAATAGTGTGTGATTGTATGGTTCATTAATCCAGTTCCATGGAGAATAAAATGAAATGTTGGCATTTATAAGGCTTGAACAATGTATATATAATTAATAGTCCAGAAATGTTATACGTTGTATAGCAAACTTGGTAAAAAAAAAACAAGCTGGGGGGAGGTCTTAAGAAGCTAGGTTAAAATAATGATTTTACTGCCAAATGAGAGTGTTAACTCATTTCATACAGGCATAGTACATTGTATAGACAGCAATTATGCTGGACCCTCAGGTAACAATTATCTTAGAGGCATAGATGGGAATTTCCTGCAGTCTTTGTTCAGCACTTGAGCTGAACTGCAAGGTTTGCACATCTGGCCCCAATTAACTCTGTACCACTTCCTCTAGCCTGCCATTTTCCTTACTTTCCATGTAGATCAAGGGTGGGAACCATGTAGCCTTCCAGACTTGACTGTGCTCATAGCATTCCTAGCCAGCACAGCCGATGAGGCATGCTGGAAGTTTCAGTCAAGCAACATTTGGTGGATCATGATTCCCACTCCTGTTGTACATTATTTGGTGGATCACATAGCTTATGAAGACCAAATTCTCTGAGGAAAGATTATTAAGATACCTCCCATTTGGCAGGCAGTGAAGAAGGCTGACAAGAAGAACGTCAACTTATTTGAAATGTGCTGCAAGAGAGTTCTGAGGATATGATGGATCTCTACAAAGACAAATGGATCCTAGAACTAGGAGCCAAAATAACTGAGCTGAGTTTCTTGTACTTTGGGTATATCATGAGATGACATGACTACTTGGAAAATATGATAATGCTCAGTAAAGTAGAAGGGAAAGAGGAGGAGTACACTAAATGTGAATTGATTTAATCTAGAAAGCAAGAATTTGCAAGACCTGGGCCGGGCAGTTGATGATCAGGGTTCTCTCTCATCGAAAGGGTCAAGGTCAACTTGAAAGCAAATCACAGCAACAATATACTAGCCAAAGTGTAAAGGTGCTAATCCCATTGTGTGGAACATTTCAAGATTCTCACTGGCCATGAAGAGGAATGTTTGGTGTCACAGAAACTCTCTGGCAAGGAAGTGTCTTCCTGCGATTTATGCGCACCAGTTGGAAGAGCCATTTTGCAGGGGCTGAAGAACTCTACATAAAGTAGCAATACCATGTTATAGCAGCTCAGGGTTAGCGAGGACTGGAGGGAATGATACAAAAAGAAGAGGAAAGGGGAAGAAGTACAGATAAGACATTATAAGTCTCAGGAGACATGGCAAATTTTTTTTGTACACTATTTAAACATTTGCAAAGAGGAAGATGATTGGCTGTCAGAAGACAGTGATTTCCAGGGGAAAGGAGCAGCAACAGAAACAGTACAGAGCTATGAAACAGAAGATTTAACCCATGAATTAGACAAGAAAAGTTCATCAGGAGGTGAGATGATAAGAAAGCAAGTAAAAGGAGAGAAGAATAGGCAGATAAGAATGAGCCAATGTTGCAGTTTAAAGACAGACAGTTGTAGCTTACACTGGATCTGAGAAGGAAATGGAAACCAGTGAGGTAACAGAAAAGAAATGTGAACAGAACAACATGCAAAAGACACCAAATAGGCACCAGAATTAAGAATGGCAGGAAATGGATGAGGCTGGGAAAAAAGAGAACAAGCTACTCAAGGATGTTTGAAGTAATAGGTAAAAGGCAAATAAGAGTACATTAGACAGCTGGTCAAGATAAAGTTTTTTTCTCCAGGATTTCTCTAAATCCAATGGAATAACAATAGATTTGTGGCAAGAGGGAGAAATAACAAAAGAGTGAGAAGTTCTAAATGTGAATAACAGTAGAAAAATAGGAGAAGGAGCTTTTTAATGTTAAAAGATGGAAGAGGTTCAAATACACAAGTGACTGTGTTAGAAGAAAAGAAACCCACCACAGTATCCGCTTTAGAGAAAGGAGTAAACTGTGCCTTTGTTACTGGTGTTGTCTCTGTAGGGACAGCAAATTATGGCCCTATGACAGTGAAATATAGGGCTGGTGATAAATCAGAATAATATCCTTTGTGATACATAGAGCTCCTGACTTTGCTTACATGATTAACATTGGGATAAAAGATGTAGCTAGATGGCCCAAGAGACCCCATCCAACTCTATAATTCTTGAGTCAACAAGAACTGAGAGATGCTTAACGTAGTGAGTGAGGTACACCTTGGTCACTGACTTGTGCCAGACTACTTGCCTTTTTGAATCCAATTCTTGGCACCAATTTAGTTTCCTTAAGACATTGTGGTATTGGGTCCCAGTTAAGTGGGCAATAACCCTCTTCCTTTTCTTGTTTGGTAAGCATCTCGAGCAATTAGAGTGACTCTTACTGCGAGGATGTTTCTTGAAAGTTTTGTGTGCATCTGGATTTGTGATCAATGGTGTTCTTCTCTTCAGCTGAGAAGTACATTGTGAGGTAGGAGCAGAGCCAGTGTCAGAGCAGGATTCTTCAATGATTCATCCTTCATATCCCTACTGGCACAGTATTTTTGCTTCTATCAGAGCAAGAGGCAGGGCAAATAACTCTGAAACTATGGAGTGGTAATATTTACATTCCTAATATTAGGCAGTCCCAACAGAGAGTAAGATTTCTTACTTATTTGTTTATTTCTCCCAATTTTATCCTGACATGGATCCCAAGTTAACTTAGAAAATTAAAACACGATTATAAACCTACTAGTAAAAAAGTTAAAGCACAGTTAAACAGGCTATCATATTAAAATGCCACTTCTTTGAAAAGCATAAAATCATTTAATAACATAACAATAAGGATAAAAATTCCCCCCCAAGACCCTTCAGCACAGCCAGTTAATCGTCAAATGTCTGTCTTTGCCTGACGATGAACAGAGAGTAGAAATGGGGCCAGCCTGGCCTCCCATGGAAGGAAATTCACAGAACTGTGATTCTATGAATGAGAGCAGCCATTGAGGTGGTCATCTTGTGTGTCCTCAACAGACATGCCTGTGATGGCGATGGGACTAAGAGAAAACCCTCTCCCAAAGACCTCAAGACTTGGGTCATTTCGTATTGTGGTATACAATCTCCTGGTTGAAAAACTCCACAAAACAGCATTCATAATTTTAGTTTTTATTCACAGTTTTTTCTCTTTCATGAAGATCTTGCAAAAAGTGGAGGGCTGACTGTAGATTGAAATGAGAGAGCTGGGTGTCATCAACATGCCACAACAGAAAGTATTTCAGTAGAAACTTTGAGATTCCTTTATGTGTTTTTATGCTTAAAAAAGTAACATGGCTATCTCTTTGAATACCACTACAATGATGAGCATACTTGTGACACTAAATTCCAAAGCTCCAGATAACCTCTCCAGCAGTTTCATGTATGCCTTGAACAGCATAGGGGATAGAACTGAGCCCTGAAGGACCCTGCAGATAAAAGTCAGGGCATCAAACAGGAACTCCCCGCACCACTATCTGAGGTCTCCCATCCTTCCAAGAATGCGCAGGAGCAGTTTAAGATAGTGTCCCCAAGTCCTATCCCAGAGAGACAGCTCAGAAGGATACCATATCTGATGGTATTTAAAACCATACAGAGATCCAGGAAAACCAATAAGGGCACACTCCCCCTGTCATACTGAGTTTATTTCCAGCCCCCCAAGACTGACTTCTACCCTTGAAAAGGAGCAGGGAATTGCCCAGCGTTCACTAATTCTCATGCTGCCACCACCCACTGAATTCTGAATTAACTGAACAGTACAGTGGGACCCTGCTCAGTGGATTGCCAATCTTTATGCTTAAGGACCTTTCCCTTCCCTCACCTCCCCCTTCTGAGTGAGAGAAGTCCTATTTAAGTGTGTGCTGAAGAATGGCGTGGGAATGGAGAGGAAACAGAGGTTTTACAGAAAAGCATTTATTTTAAGGCATGCAAGTAAACAAGACAATAATACACATGAGAGGCTCCCCTCTCCCAGGTACGCTTAAGTTACAAGTAGTTATAACAACAGATACATTCTTAAGATCAGCCAACTATAAAAATAATAAAAAGCCCTAACGCGACTAACTACCTTATTCTAGTTACTCACATTTGGGTTCACAGGCTTAGATGGTCTAGGAGAGGAATGAGACCATGAGGGCCTGCAGCCTACTACTGGCACAGATCCCATCTTCAGGAGGTTCCTTTGTTGACTCTCTGCCACATGGCCTCTCAAGGATTTTTATAACTTCTCCTTCAAAGCATCTCGAAGCATCTCGAAGATGCTCACCTCTCTTCCCTTGATTGGGCCATTCTCCCCCTGTGACCTGTGAGGCTGACCCACAGTAAAAATGTAACCTAATCCCAACACTTCATTAACCCTTGGTTTACCTGAAGAGGGAAGCATCCCCCTTCAGCCAAGTCTAGATAATGGGAAGCCCCATTATCACACCCCCTGACAGTATCTGGTATGGGTCATTCATCAAAGTGACCAAAGTCAAAGTAAAATAATGCATTATTTCACATGGTCAATCACTTACCTGAATATAGGAAGGGCAATTGTTGGTCATATATTACCTTTGTACCTTTACCCTACACCTCTAGGATTAAACAATTCTTTATTGGGCTTTTTTCACAGACAAAACAGCGGTAGTACCTTATTAGCATCCGATTTTTAAGGGAGGTGCTACAGCAGATGTTGGCTGACGAGGGTCTTCCATAGGCTTTTGACATAACTCCCATCATCTCTTGCCACTGTAGCCAATGGTGAAAGATAATAAGAGCTGCAGTCTGAAAATACCTGGAAGGCCACAAATTGCCCAACCTTGTGCTACAGAATATAGACATATTGCATCTGATACACATTTTCAGTGCTTGCCCTTTTAAGCACACACTAGTGGCATTCAGGAGTAGACCTGCTTATTTTTTTCTAAAGGAATGAGTGATACAAAATATTTTCATGTGACCTTTATAATTCAAGCTACAGTATGTGTGTATTTGATTATTGTCCCAGAAATGGATATGGGCTTGGGCAGTAGTGATATGCTGCACTAAGATTTTCAGAGCATGTGTCCTTCATTCTGTCTTCTTCCTGTTCCCCTTTTATTTAAGTTGTGAGGGTCTCTTGGTCTCTTAACAGCCCAAAGGGGGAATGTTTTGTGGTAAGAAGCAAGAGATATGAGGCCTTTTCTTAGGAACTGGAGTTCAGTTTGGGCATGGAGCAGAAGGGTAATAAAGATAGTCACAGACCCGAGGTTGAGTAAGAAGGGATCAGGGAAAACATAGGTGTGGACAAAGGCAGACTAGAATCAGGCAAACAAGAATCAAAGGGCCAGGGACAAATGTGAAGTCATATTCAGCTGGAAGTTGAGTTCTAGGGAAGCTACAGAAGTTTGGAGAGGCCAGAAGCAAATGCATGTTGAAAAGCAGACAAGAGCCACCATGAAGGGCAGCAAATCTCTTCTAAAGGAAGCAGACAAGTCAGGCAGAGTCCTCATACTTTCGACAAATTGCTCAAATTGGTGAGCTGGATTGACTGCAAACAATGTTGAATTCCAATTAGTTTGGAGAGTCAGCTAAGATTATTCAAGCCAGGAGGTCAACTGATGGGAAGTACAGTCTAGAAGAATGGTTTTCAACCTTTGGTCCTCCAGTTGTGTGTGATTTTACTTCCAAGAAGTTTCAGCCAGCATAGGTATGCGTACTGTCTGGTGAACCAAAATGTCTGGTGAACCAAGGGTTAAGAATCACTAGTGTAGAAGACACCTTTTTCCTTAAAGCCTTGTCTGTATGGACTTCTGAGGATGCAGAATACTGGTGGCATGGCTGACAAGACACCTCTGAACAGTCACCGGTGACAGTCCTAGGTTTAGAGTTGTAGAGACCCTCTTGGTCTCTCACAGATGAAAGAGAATCCTTACAATTCACACATAATACAGAAAAATGAATTATTTGTAGGTCCCTGTGTGTTAAGCTTTTTTTGATTTCCTACATTCCATAAACTGGAAAATATTCAGGCCCAGTCCAGCGGAGATGTGATTCCTACAGGATGTTTAGTGCAGGTGCCATGCTGTAGAGAGAGCAGCTAACACTGATTTATTAGAGAAAACCCTTTCTCTTCCTAGTCCTCTAATCTGCTGAGGAGCAGGAGTACATGTTTCTTTTCTCTGACTTCATGGGAAAAGTCTTTGATGTATTTGTCTGATGCCTACAAGAATACCCTTGTATCTTTGTGAGAGCATTGGATGATAATGCAGCTGTAAATGTTAGCCTTTCACAAGCAAATTTGTCTTCCTTTTCAATAAGGGAAGATTACAGACTGTTCAGACAGTTCCATCTCTTCCTTATAAGTAAGTCCGCTTACACGTGAGGTACAGAAATATGTGGAACCTGCCACTTTGAGTTGGATTAATGTTCTTCAAAGCAGAAGGGAAATATTGCAGCTGTCACGTTTTCCAAGCACTTGCTGCGGAACTCATCTAAAAAAAGAAAAAAAAAGTTGGCACTGTCTTTAAATGTTTCCTCCAGTCACCAGTGAATGGACCAGATGGGCCACTCACATAGTTGCACGTGGTGGCTGTTCTGGTACAAGTGACAGGAAAAGTAGAAATTACTTATAATGCTTGAGGTGCAACATCTCACTGATTTAAGGTGGAGGACACACTGAAATGATCAGGCCAAAGAGTAGGATTTTTCCACATGGGTTTAGAGATCACAGTCCTTCTCAGTTTTTCTCCTCTTTTAAAAAGACACATAACATTTTCAGGAAAGGGCTTTGTGACCCTCCTTTAAGTAATGGAAGAAACTGCTGGATTCTTAATTTAAGTGCTTAAAAGTATATTTAAATAACACTTGGTCTTGTGGAATGTCTCCATGCCAGCAAGAACCCTGATTCTTGCTCTGACAGGATGAAGTATCTGACTTGTGAGGAGAGCCTGTTCATGAACTGGAACCTCTCTTCTTTGGACTTGTTACTCTCCAAGTGGGGAAAGTGACAACAGTTTGGTGTTCCCCTCTCCAAATGTTGATTTCAATCCAGTAAATAATGCTTTTAAAAAAAAACCATTTACCTTTTTTTTGGATTAAACTCCTTTTCTCAAAACCAAACTATTTGCACAGCTGCTCCCCTGTCCACGGTAGTAGTCTCATTTATTTTAACTAGGACCGTAACTCAGTGTTGCAACCCATGCTCTTACATGAAGAAACACTCCAGGTTCCATCTTTGGCATTTCCAGTTAAAAGGGAGAGGTAGTAACAGTTGATAGGAAACAGCCATTTGAAATTCAGAGTAACCTGAAGTCCAGAACTTAGGAACATTATTTTTAGACTACATCTCTCAAAATCCCCCAGCTAACATGGCCATTGGACATGATGGCTGGGAGATTCTAGGAGTTCATTCAACTTCTGGACCAGGTCAAGGATAAGCAGACTTCAAGTTTGTCAGCTCTTTGCTTTATCTTTAGAATCATGAGACCCACCAACCAAACCCAAGTGGAAAAGATCAAAGCTTGGAAAAGTTACTATTTTGGGCTTCAGTTCCTAGAAACCCCCAGTCAACATAACTATCAGCCATGAGAGCTGTAATCCAAAAACCTAACTTTTCAAACTCTGCAAAAGATATATGCTTGCCTCTGAGCATATTCTAGGCCTTGGATTTTTTTTTCCTCTGCCAAAATTGAATTGAGTTCAGAAGAATCAATCTTCTTTTGGTTATACCAAGCTGCTTCCGCCTTTCCTCCTCCTTCATTTCAGCAGCCTAATTTGTATAGGACAAGTTATATTTTTTTTGTTAAACCATTGAATGTCAGAACCCCTTACTGCCAATGCTGCAGCAGATCCTCATCCTGTTTCTGGAAATCCCTGGATAAGATGGTGTGTGTGGCTTCAAACTGGGTGTTGATTTCTGGTGATCACATGAATTTCATAGGTGGTGATGTTGCCAGTTCCTTCCTCTGATGATAATGGGCTTTGTGAGATGAAGTTACGGAGCTATCTGTTCCATTTATGTGAACTGAGCAGTGCACTTACACAAGTTTCCCATAGATTATGCACTCTCTAATAAATTTCTGGCATGGATCAGTGTGCTTTTCTTCATTGGAAGAGAATCTGATAACTAAAAGATCTGGGGATAATTGTTGACACGTTGTTGGTGAGCCTAATTGTCCATAATTACTTAGCTACTAAATTCAAAATTAACTTTCAAAGTATATGACACTTTCCCTTTCCCCCTCAATGTCTTTGCAGCTGCTGTAAACTTCCTGCGATCTCTACTAGAGCCAGATCCTGCAAAGAGGCCAAATATTCAACAGGCTTTAACAAATCGTTGGCTTAACGAGAATGGCAAAGCACTGAATAATGTCACATATCCAAACAGGTACTATACCAAATGCAGATTGTGCTGGAAGGCATGTCTGCATGTTAGCCCAACTAAAAGAATAAAGGTCTGCCAAAGTCATTGGAGTTGCACAAACTGCCAAGGGCTGCTTGAGTGACTGGAGGAGCTGTGTTTTGTAAAAAGGTTTCCAGTGCAAGAGTACAAGATAACAACTGGCGATGCTACATTCCGACCCTAAAAACTTATCTTGTGCTTATGTGGCTTCAAGTCACTCTGTTGACTTACGGCAACCACATGAATTTATCTTAGGCAAGGTGCACACAGACGAATACTTTGCCAGTTTCTTCCTCTGAAAAATAGCCAATAGCACCTGGTTATCATTGGTGATTTCCCATCCAAGTGCTAACCAGGGCTGACTCTGCTTAGCTTCCAAGACCAGATAGAATCTCATGCCTTTAGGGTGTTTAAGCCACTACAAACTTATGTTAAGGCCCCATAGTGGGTGCATTCCCTTCATTTTCATTCTGAATTGGCTAAGCATTTACAAGCTTGGAGAATTCTCAGAAAAAGATTGCCTATTTTCCAGAGCTTGGGAAAGTTGCTTTTTTTTTGGACGTGCTAGCTATAGGACTCTGGGAGTTGTAATGCAAATTGTAAAGTCTCCCAAGCTCAGCTCTTTTCTATGAAGTGTCTCACACATTGGCATGTTGCTGCATGTACAATCATGCTTTTGTGCACATGCATTTTATTATATTGCCCCCTGAGAATTATAGTGTGATCCATTGCTGGATCAGCCCCAGATCTCTGGTGTGACTCCAGGCAAGTCAACACTGTTTGTTCAGTGCCTTTGTCTCAGCCCTGCAGTGTGGAGGAGGTTATTTCCCAACCTCAGAACGGGTTCTGTGAGGATAAAAACCTTTACTAATTGTGAGGTGCTAGTTTCTATGGTAATGAGGGTTATGCAACACTTGGATGGATATTAATACAACAGAGAAGGCTGGTACCTTTCTAAGCTCCTAGTTCAGATTTTTTGTGATGGATATAAAAGTTATTATGATTAGAAGGAAATTAACGATAGGTTGCTTCCAGCCAACAAAAGTGAACAAAAGTAAATGAGCTGCAAAATTAAGATAACTGTTTACTAGGTGGGTGGCATTATGGTCAAAGCCCTGTTTGTCCTCTTGGACACTTCAGATGTTACCAGTTTTCTATACAAAAGATATCATTTGCAAATGGGAAAAATAGATACCATATGTAGAATGTCACACAGGGTGATTTCATATTGCATGAACATGCATCAGACCCATCACAACGTGTAGCAATATAACAGAGATGGCCATCATTTGGCCCTCTAGTGTGGTGGAACTGCAAGCCCTAGCTGCCCTAGCCAGCATAATCATGGTGGGGAATACTGGGAAGTTCCAGTCCAGCAGTATCTGGAGGCTGCCTATTTCCCACCCCTGCAATAAAATGTGATGATCCCCTTCTAGTGTGCATAATTTTTCCAACAGGGAGGTGTTTTCCAAATAGATAAACCATAATTGTTTGAAACATGGTGGTGGAGAGAGAGATGATTTGATATTTAAAATCAAACGTCATTTCATGCAAACAGCAAAAAATAACCTGTCCCCATTTCTCTTATGTAGAATTCACCTAGAAGACATAAGCCAAAGTGTGCTGCTCTACATGACTGAAAAGCTTGGCTACAAGAACAGTGATGTGATCAATACTGTCCTCTCTAACAGGGCTTGCCACACTCTTGCCATCTATGTCTTACTTAATAAGAAGCTGGAACGATATTTGGCCAGCCTTAGAGTAAGTACAGCTTTGAAAGAGCATTCACTTCCCAAATAGAAGGTGGAGTTAATTTCTGCAGCAGCAACTAGTTGAGTCAAGAAGGCTTCACTGAGTATTATAATGTACGCTGGAATGTCCGTGAACAAGATGCTGCTGACCTGGCAGTTCCACTCTGGAACGATTTGTACACCAATCTGTGAGACAGTCCTTCTGAACAGCATAATGATTGGCTCTTCTTCTGATATGTGTGCAGGAAAGCATCTTGGGGTGCTTTTCATATGGCCAAATTTAGGGTAACCTTGAAACTTTTTGGTTTAAGCATCCAGGAAACTGGTAATATGTACTTCTTAAGTACCACATTCAGTATTTCCCCTATCTGATTGGTTCCCATTTTACCTGAGGGAAATTACTTCAATGAATGATAAAAATGATATATAATTTTCCTGATTATAGTCATATTTGCTGTGCAATTTGTTATTTATTTATTTACAGTAGTTTCTCAAGAAAAGTGATTAAAAGATACATTGGGCTACATGTTGCCTATATAATGGCATGCATTTGAATTTTTCAGTTACTGTTTTTAACCAATTTGTTATAATTTTCCCACGAATATCTTATATTTGCATTTTTAAATAATTTTCAGAAGACTGACATTCCTGATAATGTGTACATGAACCAGATATGTCGGATAGAGAAATACAAATCAAACAAGGATTCTTATGAGGTAAATCTCTAGCTACATCTAGTTGGAGCTAGGCAGAATTTGGGCATTTCCACTGACTGTGATTACAACTGACAGGATTTTGATTCTACAAAGAACAGAAAAAATAAACCCATGCCCAGAGTGCTAGTGAAACATGGCTATGTGGAAAAATGTATCAAATGGCTCACAGCTAAAATATGTTGAGGTTCCATAGGAGTGGGGGTCATTCTTTGAGGGTATGATAGGAGAGAGAATCTTCCTTGTTTTGAAAATGCATGCTGAATATATTAGTAGAAAAAGAGAATGACTTACATTCTTATGCTGTGTGCACTAGTATTGGTCTCTTGCTCTTGTATAAGTTAAAAACTTATAAATATGAATTTCTTATCATAGAATCATAGAAATGTAGAGTTGGCAGAGACCACACAGGCCATCCAGTCCAACCCCCTGGCATGCAGGAACACCCTCAAAGCGGTCGTTATCTTTTGCTTAAAAAATTATCTGATTAATGTGCCTATTTGAGGGGAGTACTTTCTATTTACAGATATAGTAAGCAATTTCCAGCCACATATTCTGTAGTGATTAGGCACATTTATTGTATATTATAGCTATCAAGGGGATGACATAGGAGAGTTCTGATTCTGATGTATCATAGCTGAAAAAAAATATCCCCTGCATGTGATTCCTCCTAGCAGCCACCAGTTTTGTGTTTTGTTTTGTTTGTTGTTCTGGTGGAGGCTACCATCTCCCCCTCCAAAAAAGAGATCTCGAACATTGCTGTAATTCTTCAAAATGATTAGTACTCCAGTTTGAGTATTCTTGTGTTTTTGAAGCTGAAGCCAAAACTGAGCCATCCATACACAAGAGAGAAGCGTAAGCACATTCAGGCTGGAATCCTGTAGGTGCCTTGTGGTGGCATAATTTCTTCTTATGCCAATAGGAGCCCATTTAAGGCTGTTGCAGAAGCAGGTATCTTTTACCTCCTTACACAGTGCTACAGGCTCCTAGCATAGTTCCATTTCTGTCTAGCCACTGATTGACTGCACTTGGACACAGCTGCTCTTGTGTACTCAGGACCAAAGAAGCAGCTTCCACCTTATCCAGCGGGCGATGGCTGCTTCTCCTCTACTTTCTCCTCTACAAGGACAGTCATGGGCACATATCTGGAGCCAATTAATGGTGGAGAGCGGGGAACAGAGTTCCAGGTGCTCTGGTCTACACATGGGAGGAGAAGAAGCCATCTCTCCTAAAACCACCGGCTAACCTATGTTGGTAAATAGTGACTTTCCATTAGTATAGTTATTAGATTTTGGCCTCAGATTCTGCCTGATCTCAGGAGCTAAGCAGTGTCACAACTGGTTAGTACTTGGATGGGAGACCACCAGAGGAAGGCAATGGCAAACCACCTCTGTGTGTTCATGACCTAAGAAAACACTCAAATTAAATGAAGTCACCATAAGTCAGCAGGCAAATACCTTCACTGAAGCAGTAGGGTTTACAGAGGTGTTGACTTACCATTCAGCTTTTCATTCAGTAGGTCTGCTCTAATTTGGATTAGCAATTGGATTTAGGCCTGAGATTTGCAGGTATATAAGGTGGGGAGGAAGGAACCTGTGCAAGTATAACCAAACAACAGCCTCGTAATAATTCAGTGGCACAGAACGCTGAGTGAAAGGAAAAACCAAACATCTAAGCAGAAGGGAAAGGGGAATAAAAGAGCTCAAAAGGAGGGACAAGATACTTAAGTATACAAAAAGTGTACAATGAACAGCCTCATTATCTGGATTGGTTACTTCCTGGTTTTCACAGTGAAGCTGTTTTTCAAATGCAGGAAATAGTGGGGCCATCCAAATGTCTTAAGAAAGAGAATTCCAAAGAAAAGGGAACTGAAAAGGAAGATGGATGAAGTCAGAAAATAACAAAAGAAATCAAAGGGGCATCACTCCAAGAGCCATAATTTGGCTCTTTAGTATAGATATCAGGTTTAACTCAGATGAGATTCAGCACAGTGCTGGGCCCCTAGATGAGGAGCTGTCCATGACATGTAGTAAATACTCTCAGAGATGATTGTGCAAACTTTCCTTTGAGAAAAAGACTGTAAACCAGAGAAGGGGTTTTCTTGAAATTTAAATAATTAGGTAATGGGAAGGGAGCCAGCATATTTAACTCATAAAAATAATTCTTAGTCATTGTTCTATGTTGGTAAGACAAGAAGTCACCTTCCAGTGGTTTATAGAAGTAATACAGTAAAAGAGCTGAAAAATTATGAACTGCCATGGTAATATGAGCTGTCAAGATGAGCTGTCCAAGGAGAGATTTTCTCCCTTAGAAGTCAGCCTGAGATTCTGCGTTGCTTAGATACCAAGAAACCATCGCTTTTCTCTGGCAACAATTCAGAAAGGCAGGCACCTTCCCTTTCTGTTCTTTAAAGCAAGCAGCTCAGTATCAACTTTTTCTGTTCCTGAAACATAAACATTCATCTGACAGTCACAGCTGAGATAGAACTTGCAGCACTTACAGAAATATAGATTTCAAAGACTGCTTACTGCAGTATTCACTGTGAATACACACATACTAAATACACACGTATTTTAAAAACCTACCTGAGGAATTAGGTGTTCTGCATGCACTTTTCTTTTCTTTGCATGCACTTGTTTTGCCATAGAGATGATGGACATGTTAGCACAAAGGACTTCATTAATCACTGAAATTGTGCCTTTAAAATATTCTGATGCTATTCCATCTCCCATTTTGCCTTGGGAGCAAACTTTATCATCAAAGCTGGCCTGCTTTAAGGTTCCCTAGATTCTTCCATTTGATATAGACATGCAAAAAGGACACATTTCCTCAGCATTCTTCAGCTATAACAGACAAAACATCCCTTTCAGTCTAGCTTGCAGCTGCAGACATCCACTTGCAAAGAGCTGTTCTGAATGTAAGAGATACATGAAAATGCATCAGTGTGTTACCATGGAGATGCAGGCAGACATCTCCTAGGGTCCTGCAGCACTTTGCGGAAAATTCTTCGACACCATTTCAGTAATCTGGAGGAAAATGCAAACGAAGCTTTACCACTGGATCACTTGAACAGTCTCTCAGGACAGAATTGTTCCCTAGACCAAACAAGTTTCCCCAACCCTGCTCTAGGGCTTGTGGAACACTGCCCTTAGCTTTCTTCCTTAATCATAACTAGGCATGGTAGTTTCATATAAAGTGATAAAATGAGAAACAGTATCAAGTGCTTTACAAGGTATCCGTTGATCCTGCTCATGAGTGTCAAGCAGGAAAGTCCACTTCATGGGGCAATGCAGATGGTAGCGTTGTTTTCCTTCCTTACATTTAAAATATCAGGTACTGGGGGGAAGAGTAGTTCTCACAGCTTGGATACTCACATCTCTCCTGGGGCAGGCTATTTGGCTTCCACCACTACTCGGGCTGGTCAGCAACATTGCAAGGGCCAGCTCCTCCTCACTTTTGAGAGTCAAGTGGCACCTTATGCCTCTCCAAATAAACTGCATTTTACCAGGCATAGAGTGGTGGCTGCCTGGTATTTAGTGCTGGACAGCCACTTAGTGGCTCTTATTCCCACTGAAAAGGCAGCAGCCCTGCTTTCTCAGCCCTACCTTGAAATGCCAGGAATCGAACAGGAACTTTCTGCATGCAAAGCTTGTGCTTAAGAACTTAGCTAGAGCTCCTCCTTTGTCTCTGTTTCATTAACCACTAATAAATAAGGGAACTTGCATGAGTTGGGATGGCCAAAGGAAATGGGATAAAATAAGCAGTGACTTTAAAAGCAGGAAGCTGAGAAGGCAAAGGGTGGGGAATGAAGAAGAAGCCAGGGGAAGCAGGATAGAGGCAAAACTGGAATGGGGGGGCTGAAGCTGTGAGCAATAAGCAGCAAGGAAGTGAGCAGGCAGAGGAGAGAGGCAAAGGGGACAGAGAGTTGGTCTAGAATCTAGGAGTTACTTCCCCAGGCTCTTTATATAACCTCTGCAACCCATTCTGTGACTCCAGGCTTCTAGTTATTTATGTAACTCTAGCTCATAAATAAGTTATACATAAATAAGTTATATTATAAATAAGTTATGTCTGTTCCAAAATCTTTGCAGCTTGCAAAATTTCAGGCTGAAACTTCTGGCAGTGGTTTGTTAGTTTTAGGAGAGATGTTTAACTATAATCAGAATTCCCTCTTAGTAAAGATATGGAGAGGGCCAGCATGGTGTAGTGGTTTGAGCGTCAGACTCCAGCCTTGGAGACGAGGGTTCAGTTCCCCGCTCAGCCATGGAAACCCACTGGATGGCCTTGAGCATGTCACACGCTCTCAACTCCAGAAAGCCCTGTGATAGCTTTGCCTTAGGGTCACCATAAGTCAGAAATGACTTGGAGGAACACAACAGCAACACAGATATAGAGAGTTGGCCCAGTGTCCTGTCTGGTTGCAACTGATACCTTTGTAAACCGATGTTCAGTGCAGTACCATCTGCAGTGAACAGATGGTACGGCAGTGATTTACAGTGTCAGATACAGATCCAAATAGCTGCAGAAAGTTGTGTTTGGGTATCTGAGCCTCCCTACAAAAAGTATAATAAGAAACTACCCTATTATTATATTATACAAGGGCACATCCAGATATATGAGTGACATGACCTAGCCAGAGTGAAATCTTATTGTTTGACAGATTATCTTATAGTCTACTTGGATTTCTGAAAAGCTTGTGACAAAGTCGTTCACAGCATGGGTGAGGTAGAATTTTTCTACTTAAAGCCACACCCCAGTGGCAATTACTTGCAAGGAACTCAGTTACATGCAAGGAACTCAATTTGGAGAGAAAGGCTTGTGGGTTGGGTGATGGAAGATACTGAGGGAAAGTTTCCACTTCTTCCTCATTGCCAACCCAGAGCTTGGGGAAAACCTATTATTATTACTACTGTTATTTCAAACTGCCACTCTAAAAAGGGGGAATTATGGAAATGGAATGTCTGAGAGTTGTAGCTCAGAAAAGTCATGTTTCCAAGCTCTGTGCCTACTACTGTACTATAAATTTCTCTTCTTAGAGTCAAAACATGATATATTTAGCTGTAGCTGAAGTGATTCCACTTCTGCCAATAAAGTTTTAGTAACCACATAGGCATGCAGAACCAACTGATTCAATTTTAGTTCATATCAGAAAATTTAAGTATAAGACCCAATTTATTTAGTGATAATTTGCACAGTAGGCTTTAGAAAGCTAATAAGTCTAAAACTGTTGAAGCTCAGATTTAAACTGGACAGCACACTAAATGCATAGGAAGTGTTTCCTTTTTTACCTGTAAAAAAGCCTCACTTCAGATGGTACCTGCCATACACAGGCAGGACCAATGTTCTTCCTAACCACTACTCGCTCTTGCCTGGGGACTGAAAAAAAAGAAAAAAGAAAAATACATTTCCTTGCCACTAGTAGTTTTATTTGTCCTGTTTTAACTAAGTGTAGGGTTGCCATAACTCAGAAATTACTTGAAGGGGCACAACAGTAGAAAAAAAAAAGAAAGAAAGAGAGATAAATTTAATCGGGGAAGAAGTAACAAAATCAGGTTTGAAGTAGAAGGGAGGGACTTAGTAAATGGCACAAAACTATTACTCCCATTTATTAGTGTAAGATAATATATTTTTCAGTTGATTAAATAAAACTAGGGAGGCAAAGAATTTTCTTTCTTTCTTTCTTTCTTTCTTTCTTTCTTTCTTTCTTTCTTTCTTTCTTTCTCTATCAGCCTTGAAGGGATGGATCTTCATGTTTTAACTGTGGGGTTGACCAAACACATGTTGTAAAGGGAACTAGACCTCCAGCCCTGTCTCTGCTTAATCTTTCCCAAGTCCAGCCCTTGAAGAGTACTTTGTACATAAGCTTGCAGAAATTTTGAATATATACAGCCTGTCAAATAACAATTTCATTCTATTTACTTTTTTCCTGTACTGATTTTGGTAAAAACATTGGGAATACCATATTGGGTGTTTAGACTGAACCCTTATTTTGAATTGGTTACCTGATTCTTCCCCTGTCAGCAGTTCCGATCTGGTTAAGGCTCATCAAAAGTAACTTTTCTGTTTCTGAGTCATGGGTGTGATGCTGTCACACTTAGTTTTTTGAACTGCCTTTCAAATTAAGCAAGGCCCCCCCGTATGATTCTGAAATAGTCAGGGATATATATATGTGTGTGTGTGTATTTACTTGCATGATGAGGTTGCTTCCATCAACTAAGTGCTTTCCTTTTCAAATGCTAAATGTTGCTAAAAAAACATTTTGTTTATTCCTGCTGTTTTAAAAGCTGCCCAAAAAAGCTTCAAACAGACCATTTTTTTTTTTAATTTGAAGGACAAAAAGGTCAAGGAACAAGAAACAAAAGAAGACCCCCTTCACCCACTTCTGAAGAAAATGGAGAAAAATCCTGCTTCTTACAAAGAGCCTTCCTCCTGCCTTACAACACAAATACAAAATACGAAAGCCTTGCTGAGCGATCGCAGACCTAGCCAGGGTGGTGCATCTGAGAAAGGTACGTGGAAGGATCTTCTCTCTAGCTATTGATCTGGTTAGTGTTCCCTTCAGAAGTTGCAGATCAGAGAGAATTTTTAAAGTCATCAATCCTCTACGAAATACCACTGTGTTTGATCTGTCTGTCTGTCTTTCTGTCTACTGATAGCATTTGCACATCTCCTGCTATAATAGTTTCTGACTGATGTACATCAGTATCTACATCTGATGCTATATAAGAAAAAATATAAACCAGCTTAAAACAATTTAAATGATAATAAATACTTTAACAACCTCCAACAATAACACAAAAGACTGAGCAGTTATTAGCAGCCAGGAAACAGTTGCACGAACAGCTATATTTTCAGGAGGTGTTTAAAGTGGAACATAGGCCATTGCCACTCTACACTGTTATAGTGCTATTATTCTGCTTTGAACATCTGTGGAAGTCTGAGGTTTGTAGCTCAGGGAGGGGCATTTAGAATTCTCAGGCAGAGAGCTTTTTGGCTTCAGTAAACTACAAACCCCAGAATCCCACAGGATGTTGAAAGTAGAATAATAGCACTATAACAGTATAGTGCAGAAATGGCCATAGTCTCTGACTCTCAGATGACACTGAGTATTCCAGAGAGTGGGTAACACTAGTGAGGCGGCCTGCCTTCATGATGTGACTCAGTGGTATTCCATTGATTTCAGAAAAATTAGCAAGGCCTGTCTTGATGAATTCAGGGCCTGACTGGGGCATTCATTCACAGTGAGAATTACTCCCTGGGAAGGATAAGACAGCAGTCTTCAGCTACTTCAACAGACATTCACTCTTCCTGGGGGGGAACTAACTCTGTGAAAGGAACTAGAGCAGATTTAATCTTAATTTTTTTTAACTGTAATGGTTTCCCCTCGAGAACACTGAGTGGTGTCATCTGTTGAGAGCACATCAGCAGCATCAGACTGTAATTACATGGTTTGTTGGGGAAGCCATGACAGTTACACTGATATGGAACTGATATAAATGTAGACTGTATACTCCAAAAGCAGTGACATGGGGAAGGCTTTTTAGTTTGGTCTTGTCCTGCTCTTGGATTCTTTATTCAACCATTTCATTTTAGCCAGATCAGGCGGTCAGCATTAGCCATTCCTCTCTACTGTGCAGATAGCCAGTGATAAATACCCACATTTCTGAGTCAGCAGTAAGAGAATTGACCCAGGCCTCTAGATGCTTTCCAGAAAAGACAAATTACGTTCTTTGAGTAATTGCCCATTCGGAAATGTGTCTGTTTCCTGACTGCCAGTAAGATCAAATTTGCACTGGCTTTTCAAAGAGGTTTCTTCCTCGATTCGAACTTCTTAGTATATAATTATCTTTCTTTTTTCGTCCTGTGTTGTGGGTTTGGATTCATTAGCCTAGCAAGAGAGATGACAACAAATTTCCTTTGTCTAGTACTTGGAACCCGTAGAAGTTAAACCAAAGAATCAAGGAAAGCCACCAATTAATATGAAGAAAAGCATAGCATTTCAGTGTGTGTGGTATGTATGTGCAATGTGTGTTTAGCAAAGAGACTGGGCAGAGAGACACAAAGAGAAAAATTAAATGAGGATAAAGCATAAATAAAAGCAAGAGAGAAAGGAAGAAAATGATTAGTGCGAAAAGAGGATTTGAGAAAAACAAAGGCATAGTGGTAAAAACAGATATAATGATTTCCCAAAGAAGCTGGCAGATGGCAAAGTGTGCCAGTGCAGCCTGGAGAAAGAACAAGCAGGATGGAGACCATGTGGCAACTCCCATGAATCCTTGCTATTGCTTGTGCTGGCAACGGCAGGTTAAAGCTGTAGTACAGCAACATCCGGAGGGCCGTGTGTTCCCCTCCTCTGGTATATGAAATAAGTAGGTATGCACAGGTGGGTAATGGCACATCTTGAATTGCTGTTGTATTTACTATATCGTTCTGCAGGTAATTTTAATGTTTTCACATTTTGATAGTCCAAAGCTTGAAATCATTCACAATACCTTTCTTCCATCCTGGCTTGGGGAACTTCTTACTTGCGTAGTTAACCAAAATTCTAATTTAGTGTATATCTGTAAAGGACTAAACAAGCAGTGATTCCGCCCACCCAACTTTTTTCCATATTGTATTGTAGATTCTCCAAGCGGTTTGAGCCCTTTCCATGAATCAGCTTCAGCCAAGACAGGCTGCGTCACCTCTTACTCTTTGGAGTACCTTGAGATTCAGCAACCTGCTCCAAGAACCCCAAGGCTCACAAAGCGGCAAGATTCTCCTCAACAAGAACCCTCCAGCCCTGGCAGCCAGAATTTGGATTCTCCCTTGATTCTAAATATTGTACATTCTTTCGAAACTGGTGACAGAGAGGACCAAATTGACCAAGTTTCTCCCACACATCAGTATCGAATGCTGAGCTCGCCGGTAAATTTTGGTCGGAGAAGTTCCAGTGAAAGGACATTGTCGCCACTCTTCCAACCTGGAGGTACTTCTCCCAGTCCCACGAAAAGTCCAGTTCATCCCACTCAGCTGTCCTTCACGTATGATGAAAAGAGCAGTTCCTTCCGAGAGGAAGCTGTCTCACCAACCCAGCTAAATAATACATCTAATCCTCTGGGAAGCCCTAACTGTGTGAAGAGCAGAGGCCGTTTCCCCATGATGGGGATTGGACAGATGATGCGGAAACGCAATCAGTCAGTAGGATCACCAACAGAGAAGACTCTGGAAGCAAGAATGCCTCAGCTGCAGCAAATGAGCCCAACACAGATTTCATTCAATATAATGGACCCTATAAATGGCCAGTGCTGAAATGTCCATACTGAAAGTTTAAGCTTGTGTGTAATGCTGGTTTCTGGGACTTTTCTGTAGAAGTAGTGAAGACCTGGTGGTCATAATATTTTCTTTGTATAGTTTGTCATCACATCTAATAAGAAAATTGCAGAGCCACATACTTTAGTGGTATTTGGCTAGTGCATTTGACAAAAAGGACAACTGTTTTAAGTGTTGTAAAGACTTATTTCATTTTAAAGGCCTACATAGTTTTTCCAAGGTTGGTACTTGTAGTACCTTTGGGTTGTATCATAGTATTACACACAAGCATATGTCAGCAAAATATCATTCCACTTTATAGCTTGATTTAACAAGGAAGGAAAATCATAGAATAGCCCTTTTGTTTCTGATACCATGGTTGCTGGACTTGTTTGGCAATAGCCATAATTTCTATTTCACTAGCACATGCTTGGTCATATCACTCAAAGAAAGGAACAATGATAAAGGGCAATGTGGGTTTATCCTTCTGTTTCTAAAGCAGATGCACTCTCTTAATTCATGTACAGGGATGATGAAGAAACAGGACTTCAGATAAAAGCACAAAAGCTAGATGTTCAGAGCAAGATACTTGACGAAGCAGTTTTTACATTAAATCAGTCTATATTTTGCCTAAAAGAACATTTTCATTTGATAAAAGATGCTACTGTAAAGAGACACAATCATCTCAAAGCTCATTTGGCTTAAGGAAATCTGTGCTCACACTCTTCTCCACCTGAGACCAGCCATGGGTGCTTAAAAAAATAGTCCATATTTCTAAAGGCCCTGCTGAAAAAAAGATGGCCATTTTTCCTTTGTATAGTTGTACTATTTCTGTGAAACTGCCCTTAGAGAAACTGTACACATCTTGATTTCAGCAAAATAGCATTGAGCATACTTGAAAGTGTTGCTGAGAAACTCTGCACTGCATTAAGAGGAGTTATCGAAGGACATGTCTGCTAGCTCCAGAGCCATTTGCAAATGGCAGGAATGGTAATGCAGTTAGGTATCAAAAATTCAGTAGTGCTATGAACTGTGAAGACTAATGTTTGTAAAAGGCAAACACATTCTGTACTCTTCGGCTCTTTTTATTTTACAGTAAAGAAATTGTCTGCATAACGAAGTAGGAGTTTTTGTGAAAATAATTTCTTATGAATATACAGGGTTTTAACCAAAGACTCTTCTGTGGTTTATCTGTGCTCTGCTGGCACATGAGTTTTGTGTACAAGGTTGTTGGTCGTTGTTCACATTAGTCTGGCACAGAGATAATTGATCACTAATGAGATATATACTTTCCCTTTTGTTTAGCATAGATAATATATAGATGTCTTCGTAAAAACCAGAATAACTGGTTAGGAGGTTATTGAAGGATTGTTGAAAAAAATATACTATTAAGTAATTAGATGCCTCTTCATTTTTTAAAAAGCATGATTGTACTTTCCCCACCACCACCACTGAGGAACTCTTGATTCACAAAGAAATCTTGGATGATTTCCAAATAGTTCTTCAAGATGAAGTTTGGGAAGCTAGAATAGATAGTACATGAAAAGCACCAATAGTCTTATAGCTATAACTATTTTAAAGTAATTTGAACATCTTTGGGGGCCACATGCATGTATGAGAGTTCATTCAGTATGGAAATACCCTTCTCTGTTGGCTTATAATGTCATATTAGAAACAGGGTCATGCCATGAAAATGATATTTGTTCCAGCCAGTGGCAGCTTTATCCAATACCAACATTGCAGTCTGCGTTGTAATTTAAGATCCACATAACTTTGTACTTTATGTGTCACAGCATAACTATGGAATAGTTGTGATATATCATATACACATATATACATAAGCTGTGATATACAGCTCACGTACACCTGCTTGGTATGGCAGACCTTGCTACTAAGACTTAGTTCTTTTAAACAGCAAAATGAGGTCTCACAGCTATGTCTGGACTGTACCACTTACTGCAGGTGGAAACTCGCGTGGCCAAAGTGTTTCCCTGCATGGAAGAAGATCCCAATGCGTAGAAGAGCTTGATGTTAGGAGAAAGGGTGGAAGCCTAGCCTTCTCCCTGATATTCTGATTTTTTTCTCTGGAGGAGAGTTCTGAAGTTGTAAATTCAGACATAGTTTTACTCCCTCTTCTCCTCTTCATGAGATGTAGGCCTAAGCAGCTGCAGGACACAAAGAGGCAATGCTTGTATGTTGTGCAAATTGCTGGTGTCAAATGGACATTCACAGTGGTGTGCGGCTGAAAAGGTAGAAATGTTTTGGGTGCCTCAGTGGGAGGGGGGAAATTCCTTTTCAATGGCAGTATCCTATTTTTTTCTCCCTCTTGCAGTACCCACCAGGTACACCATACAGATTCAGTGAGATTTGAAAATGAAGTGGGAGAAATTCCTAAATTTGTAGCCACCATCACCTAGATTTAGCAGTCTGGGATTTTGTGAGCCCTCCATAACTTGGACTGCATTTGCATACAGATTTTCAGATGCTAAGTCCTGCTTTATAAGGCCATGAGCCAAAAATGTTGTGCTGTGAACCTCTTAATACTTTGGCATTTGGGTAATTTCGTTTACGTAGTTCCACAGGTTATCTTCTTGAACAAATCAATCTGCTCTTTTAAAATTGGTCATGTTTAAAACACCTTACCGTCCAACAATTCAACTTATGTAAACAACAACAAAAAACACATTGCTGCTGTGGTGTTACAAATGCTTTGTGTGTGCTTTTGACATGCTTTGAAAAGGAAACATCCTCTATATTCAGTGCATTGAGGGGTGTCTTCAAAATAACCACTATGGTCTGAAAAAATATAAGGATCCATGCATCACTGGAGTTTGCAGAAGTCATAAATATGTTTGATGGTATTTACCTGTCAAACATAAAATCAACAATGACAAAAAAAAGAAAAAAAAATCCCAATGATAATCAGCATTCCATCCTGTGCATGCTTCAGACTTCTGTACCTGAATGTCCTGCCAGTACTAACTTGAACTATCAACTCAGGTTTTTTGGAACCCCATGAAACGTTGGGGAGGAGCAAGAAAGAGCTGTATTTTTGGTGAACACATGGTAAATATATGTTATATCAAAATGGAACTGTTGTTGCTCAGTTATTTTTGTTGTATTATGAAGTACGATTATTACATTGAACGAGAGATGTAGGTAGACATACACACAAGCACACAAGCTATCCTATAAACTGTTTCCTAACAATTGGTTCACACTTCCCAACAATAAATGCATCAAGAGTGAAAGGAGTTGCCATCAGCTTATAGTTAGGCCGGACTCTTTGCAAACTAACATTTCCATAAGGGAGCTGTATTGATGGGTACTGTTTGGTTGATATGTTCCTTAAGAAGCTACAGTTGAGCTAATTGTCTCTGGTTCATAAGAAAGTCTGAAACAATTCACTAGAACAATTCACTATACTTATTTTATTTTTATCCTGCCTTTCTGCTGAATGGGACACAAGGTGAGAGAAAAGCAAGATATCAAATAAATAATGCATAAACAAACAAAGGCTGAGATCTTGCATGACAAACATAACCTTAATCTGTTCTCTAATCTGATCCTAAAATCCATCTTCAAAGCCAATCAGCTACACCAATGAAAGGAGTTCTGTGGCACAAGCAACTGGGGTGCTGAAAGAGGAGGTGTCCAGTCCTGTCCCACCAGCAAGCTGCAGTGTCATGAGCTGCAGCAAGGTCCCCTGCAGGGTCTTGTTTTAATTCCTTTTCACTTTTGGTCATTTGTTTTAGGAAAGCATCATCCAAATCTTCAGTATGGCTGGGGGAGGAGCTATAGTAGGCTCCCACAATGAGGTCACTATTTCTCTCCCATTTAATTCTTAACCAAATGATCTTGACCTGTTTTCCATGGTCTAAGTCATGGTTCACCTCACAGGTGTACATGTCTTTGGCATACAGTGCTTTTCTCCTTTCCTGTTTCCTATTTTCTTTGGAATAGGCTACAGCCTTCCTATTACCTTCCAGTCATGAGGTCTTTCATGAGACTCATCTCACCAGATTTTAGTAATGCTTATTAAATCATATTTGCTGTGTTAATATAGTTAAAGTTTGTCTTGTTTATTTCCCATGCTCTGTGCATTAGTGCAGAGGCAACTGATCATTAATGACATACACACTTTCGCAGGAAAGACCTTAGAATTCTCTAGCCAACATGGCCAGTAGCCATGAGTTTTCTAAGCTTTTCTAAGGTAATTTGGGATAGTGGCAATTGTCAAATCTTGTGGTAGAAAATTTCATAGTTTAACTGCTTTGGTGTGAAGAAGTACTCTTTCAAACCTGTCCTATATCTCCCACAATTCTGCTTCCTTGGATGACCCTCGACTGTAGCATTTTGAAAGAGCATTTCTCTTTATCTGCCTCATGATTTATATACTTCTATCATACTTGCCCTTTTTTTCTCCATTAAAATGTTCCAAACTTTGCAAAAAATATTCCTTATGTGGAATTGCTTCAGCTCCTTGACAATTTCATTTTAAACATTATTTCCAGCATTGCAGTTACAAAGAGAAACCAGAAGCAATATTGGAACTTATTTCTTATATCCTTTGTTGCCTTTTTCCAGAAGCAATAAACTAGGGGGAAAAAGGCTGATAATGTATTTCTTACCCCCAAGATTGTAACTCTTCTCTCATCTCCCTTTGTTTTAAAACTTAGATTCAGAACGGGGAAGCAGAATTGAAAAACGTTACTCGTCTCGGTAACCTTTTGGCCCAAAGAACAAGGATAGAGACGGAATTATATGCATTGGGTGTTAAGATACAGACCTACAACAATCCTCCTGATAAAACACATTATTGGACAAATTTTTTGACTTACTGGCCTAAATCATGTTGTTAGTCCTGACTAGAGTGGATGCATTGAATCAATGGGATTAACTTACATGTTGAATCACCATTTAACAATTGGTTGAATGGGTCAGCTCTAACTGGGAGTAACTATTCACTGTGTGTTAACTGCTAAAGAACCTGGGCTCTTGTAGATGTTTTTCCATAGACACTGTGCACTACTGCTCTGACCATCAACCTAAAAGCCAGTATGTACCATTTTCTGTTTATGTGATCTTGAAAGAATATAGGCCATGCCCAATTTTAAAAATATGCAGTCCCTATGCACTGGAAGACAGCAGTACAATTGTCATCTCTTTCCATTTTACTTTTCATTTTACTGAAAGCTACATAGAAAACTACTCAGTAAGACTGGTTAAATGGAATTTAGCATTTCAGTTAAACAAACAAGATAGCAGAACAATAAACTGATGCCTTATTTATTTGGGCATATCAGCCAAATTATCTTTGTCACATATTCTCATCTTCTTTTCGTTACACACATTCATTTTGATTACTGAGAACCTTTTGTTAGGAATTCTGGCTTACTGATTTAAAAAAAAAATCAATGCAGATAGGAAAATCTTGAAGCCTGTAATTAAGTACAATTGGTACTGTATAAATTTGCTCATCACTTGGTTACTTATTTAATTTAAATGCCACTTAAAAGCAAGCTTGCCCCTGACAAAAACATTACTAAGAAAATACTTTGTGAAAAAGAAAAAAGCATGTTTTAAAAATAATTTTTCGATTGAAATAAAATAAAATTAGGGCAACACATACAAATACAGTATAAATGAAATTCTACAGTCAAATCATCTAGGCTTAATACATAGGCAACAAAATGAAAATTAACAGACCAAGAAAGAACAATGTTAACCTGCACTGCCAGCAGGGTTTCTTTACTGCAGGCCAGGGACGCTCATCTTAGATTATATGTACGGTCAGCCCTCCACGTTCACTAGGGTTAGGGTGCAGGACCCCCACAAAAATGGAAAAATCACAAACATCAAAATGTGCATGTGTGTGTGGGAAGGGGGATGAGGCATGGTGGGGAAACAGGCACCCAGGATCCAGACCAAGTCAGGGAAAGGAGAGGGAAAGTGGGTGGATCAGCATGGTGGCCTGTACTTCCTCTCTCTTGCCCGTCTCCTTCCTTGAGTGTGCAGGGGGCATCGGGAGAGGGTTTGTGGTACTGAGAAATCTGGCTGTGAGCCATCCTTAGCTGGTGAGCAGCTGCTGGTGAAGGAAGGGGAGGAGGAGGAGGACCAGAAGTGAAGCCACACAAGGCTTATCAGAGTTGCCAAGAGGGAAGGTTCCCCTGGAAAAGGAGTGCCTGAGGTGGGAGGCAGCGGTTGTAGAAACTCTCAAACAATCAAATCCATGAAAGTCAAACCCACAGATGTGGAGGGACAACTTTAGTTAAGAAAGGGTGTTAACTTGGACTGTATCTTCCTGTTTTACACTCTTGTTTGAAAGATATTCAGAATTGGCAAAAAAGTATGTGTGAATATCTTGGCTGTCTATCGATTACTCAGATCAAGATATGTAACCCATTCCTGGACATATTTATTTAGAAATAAACCCAACTTGGACTGTATCTTCCAAAATCACTTAGCAAACACAGTCAGTGAACCTGCTGCCTGAGAAAGTCAAAGAATTATAATCTTCCTCTCCCACTTTTCTGAGCTCTTGCAGGGGTTTCTGGCTGACCTAGGAGACTATCAGTAGCAAAGAGAAAATGCTGAGTAGAAGCAGTCCTAAATCCTCTTCGGCAGACACACTCCAAGCCTTACAGTTGTTCCAGACATGGTCTTGCTCTTAACTGGACTAATACCAAGGCTGCAGATGGACATATTTCTATTCTTAATGCAGTCAGACATTTACATCAGCATTGCAAGCAAGAAATATGTAAGGAATTTGAAGTCCAAAATCCAATTACCTCTCAGTCTTAAGTTGTTGTTGTTGGGGGGGGGGTCAACACAGAGAGACGTTTTTTAACCTTATTTGCCACTATTGAAGAGCTGCAGGATCAGCAAATCCTGGCATTTTTTTTTCACACACACACACCACGTTTTTTTAAAGATGTGGGAGGTTGTAGATGTTTTGAGAAGGTGTAATAAAGCCTGAGGTGCCACAACAAAGACCCTGGAAGGTCCACTGGCTGAACAATTCCCAACCCTGATGCCATTTCTGCAGTATACTGTTACAGTGCTGTTATTCCACTTTCAACCTCCTGTGGAATTCTGGGGTTTGTAGTTCAGGGAGGGCCATTTAGAATTCTCAGCCTGAGAGCTCTTTGACCTCCATAAACTACAAACCCCAGAATTCCACAGGAGGTTGAAAGTGGAATAATAGCATTATAACAGTCTAATGCAGAAATGGCTTAATCTTTGTAGTGCCATTTCCCCCACTAGTTTTCTGAGATCCGGTTCAGAGAATTTGGGGCAATAACAGGTGTTGCAGGAGAAGATTAATGATTTTTAAAAGGTGGTGTTTCAGGGACTTTCTGTCCTACACTGTTATAGTGCTATTATTGCACTCTCGACTTTCCTTGGAATTTTGGGGCTTGTAGTTTACTGCAGCCAAAGAGCTCCCTGGCTGAGTTTCCCCCCCCTTTTTTTGTAGAACTCATTCTTCCAGCAAAAAGAGCTAAAGCTATAATCTTTGGTACGTATATTTAGAATTTTGCCCCATTGAACACTAAGTGGGGTTTATTTCTAAGTAAATATGCCCAGGAATGGGTTACATGTTTTGATCTGAGCAGTCATTAGACAACCAAGATGTTCAGACATACCTTTAGGCCAGTTCCAAATATCATTCAAACAAGAGTGTAAAACAGGAAATCACATTACAAATAGGACTTACTAGACACACTTGAAAGTGTTTCAGTCTCTTTATTTTCTTGCAATACAATGAATTTCTAAAGGAATTTCCTTTAATAATTCCTCCAGGAAAGCAGTTATCATTTAAAAAAATTCCTCTTCTGTTTATTTAATCTGCCACACCTATCATGCTCAGAACAAGATGCGAGAAAGCCAAAACAGCAAGAACTGAGCAGAGGAAAATTGCTGGAAGCATCAATCAGATTCTGAAGCCTCTCTGAAGGTTTTTTTTTATTAAAAAAAAGGCTTCCCGAAGTGAAAAAATAATATTTAGAGCAAGCTACTGTATTGAAGTCTGTCCCTTAGCGGTTTACATAGCAACATGCTGGCACAGCAGGGAGGAAACTGTTGTCTTTTAAGTTATATTTATAGAGAAGTTAGCTTGCTACAGTCTGGATAAAATGAATATATTATATTACACATTCTGTTGTATGTTGTGTTACTGTGGCAGATTTTCAGCTGTGGATAAAATGCCTGGAGTGGAGCTGTGAGGGATGGATGCAAAATGGATTTTCAAACATTTCTATGTCCCTCATCTGTCTTAGCTGTTTTGGGCAGCCCTGCCACACCTGGAAAATATTAAAACATATATTCGACTTTAAAAATGAACTTATTATTCTAATGGTGGAGGAGAAACCTTTGTCAGTTCAGATATTTGGCCTACTGCCTCCATCAACCTCCTCTAAAATTACCACTGTGATAAGAGATTCCTCAATGCATCTAAAGGGACAAAAAGTCCCCATCCTGGCTTCAGAACAAGGAAAAATATTTAAATTTGTTAAATCATTAATTAGATCCCACATGACTGAATGCCATAGATTGTCTGATTAACATTGCAGGTGTTCCTAAAAAAGGGTGTTTGAAATCACTGAGGTCACTCTGCTAGATACAAGAAGACAGGAGGGCTTCAGGAGATGGAGCATTATGAAGAAAGGAAATGCGTCACATGGCTCTGTGCTTCTTTTCTTGTTTCTATTGCATATTATTCATGGTAAGCTGCAATTAGAGTCAGTGTGGCATAGTGGTTTGAGTGCTGGACTATGACCCTGTAATCAGGGTTCAGTTCCTCACTCAGCCATGGAAACCTTGGTGCGTCAGCACACATCAGAAAACCCCATGATAGGTTCACCTTGGGGTTGTTATAAGTCAGAAACAACTGGAAGGCACACAAGAACAAGCTGCAACTAACTCCTTTGTATCCCTTTTTTGTAGATAGTTTTCCTCAGCCAATTGCCCCATGTCCTCCTCCCTTGATTTCTCCCTTGCTCTCCCTCTCTTTCTGCTTTCTACTTACCCCCTGCTTCATTAGGTTTATCCTTTCATTGCTTTGTCTGGAGCTATGAGTGAGTGATTTTGGAGGAAAAGTAAAATCATCCAGCTAGTTAAACCTGTGTCCTAATTTACTTTTCTATTATTTAAAAAGTAATTGAGTTCAGTGAGGGTTACTCCCAGATAGGTGGGTGCAGGATTGCTGCACCAATTTCTAATGTCCACATGATTTTCAGAGAGGGAAGCATTTGGGCTCTTGACTATGTCATCTTAGATTATAAGAGGGGAGAGAGGATGTTTTATAGTTTGACCCCAGGAGGCCAGCAAGGCCATGCTGCCAAAATACACTTGGCCCCCCACATTCATGAGGGTTAGGGGCACAGGACCCCTGCAAAAGTGGGAAAATCAAAATATCAGAATGTCTACGTATGTCTGTAGGAAGGGGACCAAGGCACGATGGGGAAACCAGGCACCTGGGGTCCAAACTAGGTCAGGGAAAAGAGGTGGGTCAGTAAGGTGATCTATACTTCTCCTCACTTGCCCATCTCCTTCCTTGGGTGTGTGTGGGGGGCACTGAGAGAGGGCTTGTGGTGTTGAGAAATTGGGCTGTGAGCCATCCTTAGCTGGCCAGGAAGTAGCTGATGGAGAAGGAAAAGGACCAGGGCAGATTTTTAAGGGTCTGTGCAGCTTAATCAGAGGCTCCAAGAAGGAAGTTTCCCCTGGAAACAAAAGCTCTTGAGGTAGGGAAAGCAGGAGTTCAAGAAATGTTCAAACAATCAGTTCCATGAAAGTGAAACCCGTAAATCTGGAGGGCCAACTGTAAATGTTTTCAGCTGTTTTAATGGTAATAGATACACCAGTCCTTTGGTTACCTTAATTCGTACCCACATTTTTGCTCAAACATTCCATATGAAACAGAGACAGACAACAAAATAAATGTATGGCAACATCATTTTATTGCATTAGTCTTGTACAGTAAGGTTAAGAGATATAAACTGACAAGTCTTCAGGTCAGATGGGTTCATTGAACAGTGGGCTAGACTGTACTTGGGATCCCTGGCTCTGGCCTGCAGAACATGAGCTTTGCCACTGATCTTTGCAAAGCATCATTTTCGAATGTCGGTGGGGAGGAAAAGAGGATATAGTGATTCAGTTGGCACTTCTGCATGTACTCAGAGGCACTCAAAACAGTTCAGATAAAGAATTCTCTACTTTGATTCACCAATGGTACAGTTGCCAAGGAGCACCCCAAATCCTGAGATTTTAGGATAAAATCCCAACATCTTAGGTCATCCACTAATCATGTCATGCAGGGCCTTTGTTGGTGTTATGAAGTTATTAAGCCACAGTTGCTCAGACCATGTCATTCAAATAAAAAAACAGTAAGTCAAACTAAAAATATTTTCAAGTGCTGCACTGAACAGAGGGGTAACCCTGTTTTTAAGATCTTTTCAAGCACTGTTTTTAAAGCATAGGGGAGTTACAGTTTAATGCAAGAGCAAAACAACATGGGAGTTAATGTTCAACCTCTTCCCCACAAAAAAATCCAAGCAAAAAGTTTTCCAAACTCTGCTTTTAATAGGTTGTTTCCATTGTCCCTGCCCCTCATTGGCTGTAGTTTCTTTCTTTTTACAGTTGTGCTGTGGAATCCTTTCTCAGTCCCCAGCCTCCCAATATCCTCCTCATCATCTCCATCATCATGTTATTACTAATCCCCAAATTTGGGTGGTGGTGGTGGTGGTGACAAACCAACAGGGGAATAGCTACCAACAGGGCAAGCCTAGCTATGCATTTCTGTCCAGAAACAAGTCCTGATGAATGTGACTTCAAGAGGACAAAGAGGGAGACATTAGTATAGGTGGGAGTTCCAAAAGGGAAGAAGGAGAGAGAGAGAAGTGAAGGGGGAGATGCTTAGTAAGAGGAATCTGAAGGATGAAAGGAGAAGGAGAAAGGAGACAGAAGACAGAAGAAGAGATGTTTTAATGTGTGATGATGCCAGGTGTGTTGGCTCTTTGTCTGACTAATGCAATGCCAAAGGTGTTCTGGAAGATATAAAATGGCTGTCATCATAAATGGCCACTAAATATAAAAAATACTGCTACAACTACAGCTCACAAAAACATAAAGAGAGAATAAATAAAATAAATGTGATTGTAACAACTGGATGAAGTAACTGTTTTAGAATGAACACCTCCAGGTCACCCACATGGATTGGGATATAAGTTATCATCTATAATTTTTCCCACCAACCTCAACATTAAAGTTAGATTGTGCATGAGATGAGAACTTCAGAGACTAATTACTTGCTGAGGTCCTCCACTGGGAGGTGTATACCTGGCACATATCTATACCTCTGTAGCTACATCTCCCACTGCGACCCCTGAAAACCCACCTTGTAAGTGATGCACACATCCCCAACAAAGCTATTTCTATCTTTGGACCACAGAGGGAACAGAAGAGATGCATCCAACTATTTTCCTGTAGCTGGACATTCTGTAATAGGCATCCACAGAGATATCCAAGGGATTCCTAAGGAGTCCTTGGGAGGGGTCCTTATAGCACATCCAGCTACAGGAAAATATTCCGTTATCTCTGCTGATATCCCTCTCCAACAACATGGAAATGACCACTTTGGGGGGCTGTGTTGTTTAAATGGTGGGTTTGAGGGAATTTGCTCATTGTGTGGTCAGTAAAGAATTCTGACCTCTGCAACAACTGAAGAAAAAATGGGTTATGTTCTGAAAATTGGGCTTATGCTACTGACAAACAGGTTGCCTTCCACTGATTGATTGATTGATTGACTGACTGACTGGTTTAATATCCCACCTTTCTTCCAAGCTGGCATTTAGAAATCAAATGAATTGTGTGTGTGTCTGTGCATCTGCATGAATGTGTGCATGCTTGTGTGTATGTATGTATTCATAAATTTTAGGATATACTTGTTCTGTGAAGCTGTGTTGACACAGCATGAAGTGAAGCCCTCAAATTTGGTGCCCAAGATGTTTTTCCTTCCCAAAGAACTCTCTTAGGCTTGGATGTGAAAATCTAACAGCTGTAGTGGGACAACCAAGCTCCTGATTTTTATCACCTTTGAAAAGCAAGTCCTTCTGACTAAATCTCCCAGAGCTATCAAGGACTACATTTCCAGCAAAGGTGTAAAAGAGGTTTAAATACTATTCAGGTTGTAATACTATTTAGTGAGGGCATGCATGTCTGTGAAGGATCTGGATACAGGTGAAGCCTAGCCTTGGTGAGTTATTACAGTATTTTTGGGACTACTTAAAATCTAGAGCATTAAAATAAACTAAAGCTGCTCTTGGGCATCTTATAGCATGAGCAGTGCTGGTCTTGCATGTCACTCCAGGTGCCTGAACCCCTTTGGAAGAATTACAGGCATTACACATGCATGCTTGATATATTGTCCTAAAAGCAGATTCTGTGAAATATTAGAGATACAGATTTTGTTGTTCATCAGCCAAATGGCTATATTAATGTGCAGTATTGGTATTCCTGTTCATTGTTGTCATAGGAAAACAGCCCATAACCTAGCAACAGAGCTTTTCCATTTCTCACACTCATCTCTGGTTTCCTGTCATCTTTAGAGACGAAGCAACTCACTTTCTCTCAGGCATCATCATCAGAAATGCTTACAGATGGGGAAGGAAATGTTTCTCTCCGGGATGTTTAGCTGATGACACAATAAGTGGAGAGAACTGAAAAAAGAGGATAGGGGAAAAGAAAGATCTCCCAAACTGCCTGCTGATCCTGACATTTGTTTATACCTTTTGGTCACAATAGTGCAGCACAATTAAACCCAGTTAATCAATTTCTCTAATCCAATAAGAGCCACAAATAGAGGGAAACTGATTTTTATATGGTTTTATATAAAATCCTGGTCAGCTCTACCGTTAGGCAATGTGAGGCAAATGGTTCATGCAGCAAATCCAAGACAGCAGGGGAGCCACCCAGGCATTCTTCTTTCCTCTAGACAGAACTATGTATGCATGCTGTCTGTCTATTCTGCATCATTTAAATTAGCCTGCTGTCCTCAGGTGTAGTGAAGGATGCTATCCCACAGCCAGTGTGGAAATCAGGTTTAGTTGCAAATGGATTTTAGAACAGAGGGAAGTCTCATTTGTCCTTTAGCTCAGGTGCCCAAGTATTTTAGGTGCATACTTTATCACATGTATCACAGCATCACATTTCAGGCTTAGGGGCTTGCATATGGATCGATGTTAAAATATATACCAGACCAAACATTACTTTGACCCTAACTGGGAGAGAAGGCAGCTTTTTCTCTAACCCCTCTCCTAATGTGGGAAAAGCTGATCCTGATACAGTCCTGTGGCTAGCACAAAAACCTCTGGCTGATATCCTTGATTGGGAGATGTATTGCATTCAGGTCTTCTCCTTACCTCCCAACACATCTCCCCCTTATATCCCCAAAGATTGCCTTCTAAGCCGCTACAACCCTTCCAATGCATCTATGTACTGGCCAGTGGAGTGTGGGGAGCAGCAGAGAAGTGTCCAGCTGTGTTCCTATAAGTGGACATACAGCAACAGGCATTCAACAGAGAGAAGTGTAAGGTCCTACACTTAGGTAGAAAAAATGGAATACAGAAATATAGGATGGGGGACACGTGGCTGGATAGCAGTACGTGTGAAAGGGATCTAGGAGTCTTAATAGACCACGGTCTGAACATGAGTCAGCAGTGTGATGCCGCAGCCAAGAAAGCCAACGCAATTCTCGGCTGCATCAATACGAATATAGTGTCTAGATCGAGGGAGGTACTGGTACCACTCTACTCTGCTTTGGTTAGACCTCATCTTGAATACCGTGTCCAGTTCTGGGCACCCCAATTCAAGAAGGACATGGTCAGGCTGGAGCAAGTCCAGAGGAGGGCAACCAAAATGGCCTGGAAGACATGCCCTATGAGGATAGACTTAGAGAGCTGAGTATGTTTAGTCTGCAGAAGAGAAGGTTAAGAGGGGACAGGATAGCCATGTTTAAATATTTGAAGGGATGCCATGTAGAGGAAGGAGAGGGCTTGTTTTCTGCTGCTCCAGAGACCAGGACAAGGAGCAATGGATTCAAGCTGCAGGAAAGGAGATTCCACCTGACCCTCAGGAAGAACTTCCTGACGGTCAGGGCTGTCCGGCAGTGGAATATGCTGCCTCGGAGTGTGGTGGAGTCTCCTTCTTTGGAGGTTTTTAAGCAGAGGCTGGATGGCCATCTGTCGGGAGTGCTTTGAGGGTGCTCCTGCATGGCAGGGGGTTGGACTGGATGGCCCATGTGGTCTCTTCCAACTCTACATTTCTATGATTCTATGATTCTCTGGGACCAACCATAAGTTCTCCAGAGATCCTGTAGAATGATGCCATTGATGTAAAGCCTGCCATAGGAACATAGCTGGCTGCTTCTTCACTGCCCCGTCCTGCTCTTCACTAGCTTTTACATGGTCGTGTTGCGGGGAAGGGGTTCAGTTCCTTTAAAATATGGGCTTGGGGGGAGTTTGGTCATTGTGCAATTGCCATTGCAATAGACCTCTGCAATAATCAAAAAGGTGAGTTCCACAGGTGTACGTTGGGTTCGCGCCTTTTCTGCATCACTTAACAAGATGCCACCCTCCTTTTGCACAGAATGTAAGAAACCAGATATTTGTTGTGTTTTCAGGAGGAAACACCCACCGTTTCTTAGCTTCCCCAAATCCCACCCACAACACAAACCTAAGAGCACTCTACATATGCCCGAGGATAGGGGAGAGCCAATCATTTGGTAATGAACACAGGTACCTGGCCGTCTTAGTAAACCAAGCTGAAATATAGGGATTGATTCAATTCACCCAAGCAATTCTTTAAAACAGAAATGGGAATTGTGTGCCCCACTGGATACCTGTCACCCACCAAGAACTCAGTATAGCCCTGAATGGGACTCCATCCCTTTGAGTACCAGATTACTGAAATCTTTTGCCACTCAAACTGGATGCTTCAGAAGCCTTTAGCCAGAAGCAGCAGGGGGCTTCCCTGGGAACCTACAAAGTCATCAGGAGCTATCCTAGGTGCTGAATCCTATTGCCCCAAAGTTAAGTCAGCACCTTGGACAGTTCCTTTAAAGTTTGAATTCAGCACACTCCTAACAAGAAAGCCTCTCATGACCCCTGGTTCAGAAGGTACGATTGTCAGTTTTAAAGCTGTTTGAAATACCCACCCCCCAAAATAGAAATTATAAGTCACTTCCAGTTTTGAAAAACTGGGGCATGTCACACATGGAGGACTGGAATTGCTTCCTTGGACCCTCCACAGCTGCCATCGCTGCTGCGAAAGCATAGCTAGATAATGTCAGTTCCCTTCAAACTGACAGCTGGATAACTCAAACCTAAATACTCTCTAATAAAAAAAAAAAAAAAACCTTGGCCAGTGGAAAACATGCCTCACTTTCTTTGCATTACTGAACTCACGTGTACAAATATTGCATTTTGGTCTATACCAAATGAAAATCCTAAAATACAGCAGACGTTGGGTGATTAGAGTTTTATAAGAACTGTAAAACCTTCCTTATTAAAGAGTCAGGGCAGCATTTCATTGCCCTTTGAAAGCCTAAAGTAATCCCTCATGACCAAAGACTTCTGGAAATTGCATGAGTTTCTCTTATAAATATCATTAAGACAGATTAACCTCTCCTTCCCCCCAGTATCAGCCTCTCTGCCCTGGTAGTTTGTTGCTGAGTTCTCTTTAAATAATAATAGCTTAGCAGAAAATCAGAACCATAAAAACATGGCAAACTCTCTGACTTTAATCTAATGTGCTTCCTGTTCATAAAGGATTCCTTTAACCCACCTATTTGTTTGTTTATTGAGTCACTCACTTGATTTGTTTTGATTTATCCCAAAACTGGGACTCACAATATGAATAATTTAAAGGGTACTGATGAAATTATACAGAAAGTTGTTAATACATTATTAAACAAACTATAATATAAAACGCAATTGAATCAACATCAGTTTAAATATCCAATGCCATCGTACAATATACATGATGAGGCAGTATCTAGGAAGTAATTTAGAACACCATCTTGTCTTCTTAACTTATGGAACCCGAGAATTACAAGACAATGGTTCTCCACATGCTTTTAATGTGATGTTGCCATATTTTAACTATAAAATGAGGGAACTGTCCAGAATGGAGTCAGTGTCCTCAGGTCAGTGTCCTTGCAGTGCCTGGACTACAAAAATCAGAGCCTGCAGTCCAAACCATTTTGTTTTGTTCACCTGAGCTTCATTTCCCATTTTTGTTTAATGCAGAGATGTCTAATGCAGTGACCTTTTGCTCTCCAGAGGCTCTGAATTTCTACTCCTATTATTTCTTAGCAGTATGACCAATAGTAAGAGACTTTGGGAGTTGTAGTTTAAAGCATCTAGAGTGCAAACGATTCCCCACCTCAGGTCCAGTGCATACATTTACTCAGATTAGTAAATATGCAGAATTTCAGACTAGAAGGTGCCACTGCCAACTAACACTGCCAAGTAAGGTAGCTTTGGTTTTTCTTTCCTGCTGCTTCAGTGGTAGGTGTGCAGAGTAAGCTGTAGCACAGTCATCAGTACTGTTAATGTATACCCAGTATACCCAGTGCTGGCAGTAGGATAGGGAAGAATACATACCCATCACTAAAAGGAAGGAAGGAAGGAAGGAAGGAAGGAAGGAAGGAAAGAAGCAAGCGAGCGAGCGAGCGAGCACACAAACAGGCAAGTGAGCAAGTTACCTTTTCGTTAAGAGTTTCTTGATTCTTAGTTCACATACATATATTGTAATCTTGGGGGAGACAATGGGGATTACAAATTCTTAAACAAGGGATGTGGACATCTAGAAATTTCACATCCAAGGACCTACTTCCCTTCCCACCCTCAAGTCCATCCCATGCTATCAGATTTTTGGACTGTTATTTTACAAGACAAGACCTATCCCCAGTTTTATTTATTTTTTCAGAAGTGTATACATTTGTGGATATTTGAAATTCCATGCATTACTTGAACCCATTGACTACAGTATGTTTGTCAGGGCCCTGTGTGCTTTTTAATAAAAGGCAGTTTTCAAAGGCATACTTTTTTTTTTCCATTCGTGTCCACAGCCATCAGTTAACAAGAGGATTCCAGAGTGCAAACTGCATTAACCACACAGACAATCTGAGAAGTGACAACATAAATAAGCAGGTCAAATGTCAAATTGATATTAGATTCTTTGTGTATCCAAAATGTGGACGTTATGATACTGGGGATAATGGAGGATCTTGATCATAACTTGGAAAAGTTAGTTCTCCTGGATTACAGCTCTCAATATCCTGCAGCCAATGGCTGCAACTAAGGCATTCTAGGAGATGTAATTAAAAAAAATTTTTTTTTTCCAAGCTCAAATCAATAGCAACTTGTTTGCCTGATCAATCGTTTTGAGATTTAAAAACTTTGTAATTTACTTTGTTCTGCTTACATACCCCAAAAGTGATAAAAATGCTGAACTGATCTGAATGAGGAAACAAAGCCAAAAACAGGGCAAAACCAGACCCAGATCACAAACACAACAGCAGGGACATTATCTCCAGCATGCCAAAGGCAAGTAGAATTTCTCCTCCAAATAACAGATGACCTTTGAAAGATCTAAGATAGTAACTAATGTCTGCTGTTACTCTTAACCCATTTATATTGAGGCTGCTGATTTAGAGCAACAATCTTGTTGAATCAGAGTAGAACTTGGAAAAGTTATTTCTTGGATTAGAACTCTCAAAATCTACAGTGAGCATGGCCATAGACTAGGGATTTGAGGAGTTCTAGTATAAGAAAGTAAAATTTACCAAGATCTGAATCAAACTTTCTTGCCTATGGCAACATTTCAATGTTTCCTGTAACATACATAGATTTACAGTAAGTCTTAGGAGACCAACACGGTAACAGTCAAAAAGTAGGGACACTATAAAGGAGATTAAAATGTAAAGGAACTTTATATCATGTTTACCAAATGAACAATTTCTGCTCCATACTGAAACCTTTCTCTCCCATTAAAATCATAATGCTTCTGTAGTCCAACCCCAAGCATTACATATTAGTGTGCAATACCAATTCATCAGGAAAGAGGAAATGGAAGTCCAAAGGCACATATATCATGAAATCCCATATGAGGGTTCTCTGTAGTAGATGTAGGAACTTATCACAATTATACTTTTAGGCCTGATCTGCACATTCAATGGAATGGAAGAGAGGAAGCAGAATCTAGAACTGATGTTCTGTAACCCTTCAGATAGGAAGAAGGAAGTTCATTAAAAAAAAAACCTCTTTTCTTTAGGTTAAAAAAGAAAACAATACAGAATATAATAGGGTAATTTCTGTTCTTTCAGTTTGTTGTGCTAATTTTTTTCCTCCACAGAGCTGATAATGGTGGTGCTGTTATTTTTAACACAGAAGAACTGGTACATGGACCAACAGTGTGAAATGGTGCAAATCTACCATGTTATCATTCTGCAGCATGTGGGAGCCAGGTTCTACAGCAGGAAAGGCAACATGGTACCCTCTAGATGTGGTGAATTACAGCTCCCAGAATCTCTCATAGGACTTGTTGTCCAACATATCTGGAGGATGATGGCTTCCCTCCCCTTCCTTTACAGGTCCTCAGTCTTTCTTTGTGCTGGAAGTATTCTGGAGTGAATGGATGTTGAACAGCCAATGTCATCATAGTTTCATTCATCACATGTAAATGTACTATGCTATAGCCACTGGAAATGTGGGACATAGGCTGGGCTACACCAATTCCTGCTTATACTTGCTGCCAACCACATCATTTCAGTCCTCAATCAGACATTTTTTGGTTTAGAGAACAAGATTTACTTATAATTTCTAGCATTCTTAACCTGGTCTGCTGAACATACAGAGAGTCAAGCTTTTATATAACACTGTGTCAGCAAAGTAACATTAGGCAAAGCTTTCTAGGCCAGAATACTTCAGTCTCAAGGCTAACCTTTCATATTTTCCTCATATATAAACAACTGAAAGAGCCAGTCCAGCAATACACATATGGATTATTATTTTTCTGGTTGTGTGTATGTGAGTGTTTCTGTAAAGAAACTTAATCTCTTCCATTTCTCCCCTATGACAAACAGCCCAGATTATATTTTTCATCAGGCAATCATAAAAATTCACAGAACCAATGTTGACCGATCTCTGAAGTTTTTCTGTTCCCTACCTTAAATGTTTGATGGCACATATGTTTTTTGAACATTGAACATGAGACGAAGGAGGGAGAGAGGCAGTAGTAGAAATCATTTGCATAAGATCTATTCGCTCTTTCATCTCTGCAGCAGCCTTCAGATTTCCATGCTTAGTATGTAACGAAGAATCCTGAGCACTTCCCCAAAATGCAGTGTTCCTGAATTTGGATTATTTTGAGGAGAAAATATCATCCCAGTGTGTATTTGCTGTTAAAATAAAAAACTCAGGTACCCCATTGAGTATAATTTGGAAAAGAATCAAAACAAAACTGCTAATATCACACTACATTTATATAAACTGGTCGCTTGGAATACTGTGTATGGCTCTGATTGTCACACGTGAAAAAGGATATTGCAAAGCTAGGAAAGGTGCCAAAAAGTATAACTAAAATAATCAAAATTACAGTGTTGGAGTCTGTTTTAACTTAGAGGTAAAAACAGACAAATAAGGGTGAAAATGGGGTATAAAACTACACACAGTACAGTCAGATTAGACAGTTGATAATATCCAAGACTATCCACTAAACCTGAATGGCAGGGGACTCAGAGGAGACGAAAGGAAATATGTCTTCACATAGCATTGTGGAATTCATTGCCATAAGAAGTGGCATTCACATGGCTGGCAGCTTGGTGGGCTCGATATATTTGTAAGGGTAAGATTACCAGTGACAACTAGACATAATTGAGATCTATTTTTTCCACTACTGGAGATGGTATGCCTTTGTATACTAGTTGCTGGAAAATGCAAGTGGGAGAGTGTCTTGCACTTATGTCCAGCTTGTGGGCTTCCCAGGAGTGACTGGTTGGCTGATCTGTGATCCATACATTACAGTAGATGATCTTTTGGTCTGATATTGTGGGCAATAGTTATGTTGTTAGAAAATGCTACCATCAGCAAATGGCAACGTTGAGCACCTGCCAAACACCATATTCTTTTGTGTGTGAGGGGGCATTCTCAACAAATGCAGCCACCTGGACCTGCTTCTGTTCTTCTTTGTCACTGCTGTTTGTTCACTTGCCCTTCCTGGGCATGTGAGCAGTGAAAGGGGTAAGGAGAAGGAACCACAACTCCTGTATGCCTTGCCCTCTCTGTCTGAGGAAGAGGCATGTTAATAGCAGCGACAACAATGGGAATGTGAAGGTGATTGTATTTGGAGAGGCTGTATCTTATTTATGCGCTCTCCAAGACATGGAACCACCACTGATGCAGAGTTTTCATATAGTTTTCTTTTATTATTAAGAAGACACACATAGAAACACACACACATGTGTGACATGTGTATGCATGCACATACACGGCCATGTTCATAGCTATCCTGTATAGCAAGGAGATGTTGCAGCTACAGGATAGCTATGAACATAGCTATGAGCATATATATATTAGCTTGAAAGTCTCAGGCTGATATACACATATTCTCATTCTCGAGATGCATGACATCTGCTTAGTACTATCAAATTTCTTTCGGGTTTATTTTACTCCCATTCATTAGGTCATCCAGTTTTTCCAACATAACTCCCCAGCCTGTGTTTGTATCGTAACAATGCCTCCAAGCCTAGTGTCTTCTGCAGATTTCATCAACATACTCCTTTCTTTTCCCATGACAATAGTGAGGAAAACAGTTTGAAACAGCCCTCCAGGTCAACTCAACAGAAGAGTCAGCTGGCTTCTTCTCCTCAAGTGCAACATTTCTTTTTTTACAACAAGCATTTTTTTTCTACAGTATTTAATTTAAGAAAGCAACCCACTTATCCACTGCCTATCTCATTGCATCCACCTGATCCACAATGTAGGGCTTCCATGTTGACCTGTTTCTTTCATTTATTTCAAAGTGAGGCGTTAGTTTAGGTCTCAGTGCACACAAAATATGTATGTGGAGTGTGGAAGGAGGTAATCTCTTGTGCACCCAGAAAAGTTCTCTTGGTGGGGCCAAAGAAATTCTGCTGGAGCGAACTGTTTTTAGACCAAATGTGCATATACATGTGCTCTCTATGGCATCTAGTATGGGTGGAATCTTGGGTGAAGCAAAAAGAATTCGGATGAAATGGTGTGGTGGAATCTTACCTAGTAAGCTCATGCGAAAGAAAACTGCTTCAGCCTCTCTTTGCATTCTTCCTCAGTAATAGTGTGTGCCATTTTAACAGCTTGCAACTTAACTTGACCTGTCTGGAAGGGAGCTACTGAGTCCAGATGAGGAGTGACTCAAGATACTTTACTAACTGAGGCGAACAGCAGATAACACACACACACCAAGTCAAGGTTCACACTATCCAAGACCAGCCAAATTCTTTTGACACCTAATGTCATGTCTTGCTTTCAAAACATAGAAATAGACTCTGTCTCGGAGACTGAAACAGGGGAACCTGCTGAACAGCAGACAGTACTACCCACCCCAGAAACAGAACAGGTGGTAGTGCCAGCTCCAGCAGAGACCCCTGCCTCTTCTGACAGAGAAGATAACTCACCTATACCCATGTTTGCCAAGCATAGATATCAAAAGGAACGCATACGCAGATCTCAACAAATTTATAGAAAACAGCAGTTAATTAGGCAGCAGCTGGGTTAAGATGTGGAATTATAAAAGCCAAGCCATTCCCCTCCAGAACTTCTTGGTGATTAACTGACCATTTCTCCTGCCATGTCTCTGAACTCTGACTTAGAATTGTATTGACAGGGCATTGTTCTATCAATGTTGCTGGGGATTTTGCTGTGCTTCATATTTGTCTCAAGTCTGTTTGCATACTAGATAAAGTAAGGAAACGCATTTTGGAACTGTTTGCTGCTGTCTGCCTTATCAGCTGCCTTGCATTGGTTGACTGCCTGGACTGGGAGAGGACACCTAAGACATAAAAAGTAAAATAGCTGGCCCTTTCACAAGTGGCCCTCTCATGGCACTCAAGATACCTGAAGGATATGTCTCATTTTGCCCAGGCATTTGCCGTCAGGCAATTACCAATGAAACAAACTGTCTCTGACATCAACCAAAAATGCAGGCTATATAGCCCCCTGGGCCAGGCAGTCATCTCCATAATTGACAGTCACTGTTTTTCCTTTGCCTTCCACTGGAGCCTGAATAAATGGGGTTTTCATCCACCATTTCAATTGCCTGTGAGACTCTGGCATTGTGGATGAATTCAAACGGGGAGCAGCATAAAGAAGGAAAGGAGAGATACATGGTAAGTGGGGGAAGGACCTCAACAAACATGGCACTATCCCTATCCAACCTTTCTTTTCTGAAGCAACTTATGGATAATGTCCCTAACTCTTTTATTTTTGTTGCTACATTATTTCACAATAATGAACTAATGCCAAGCCAGACATGACAAAAGAGGAAGAGGGAAAGAAATCTGGATGAATTCATTCTGAAAAAGCTATAATATAATATAAACATTCTTGAACTTTGGTCAATGAGTCTGACATCCTATGCACTCTTTTCTGGGATTAAAGACCTGCTGAGCAAGATGATATTTCCAAGTGTCATAACTCCTGGTCAGGAGTCTGAGGACTCTAACACAGAGGTGCTGGATTCTGAGCAGTGTAGGGCTCCATATGACAACAACCTCCTTGACAGCTGCCTCTCTGAGAAGAGGGTGGCTGATGCCACTGAGAGGCTCCCTTCTCAGCAGGAATTGGTGGATGCTGAAGACATAACTCTGTCCATTGAAATCCAGTGAAGGGAGAAGGAGCAGCATAGTAGAGTCAATACCTCTTAAATAGAAAATGCTGAGCAATCAAATCTCAGGGTCAGCCACCTATAAATCCCTGAACAGCTGCTGGAAGTCCTCGCTGCTTGCAACCATTCAGTGTGCTTGACTGGCAGTGATCTCTACACTTGTTATTTCTTGGGATTTTTGGCCTCTGGATTGGCTATGCTTAACATCTCCTTGTCTTACCTATTCCACATTAGTTATTTATATGACTGACTTCTTATAATGGATTCTGGACTAGCTGAGACTTTGCCACTGAATGTCTTTTCATCTTTCATCTTTTCATCTTCTGTGAACTTCCTGGATTACCTGTGCATGACCTCGACTGGCTTGACTCCACTGTCCTATGATAACCTGTTTCTTTTGGCACTTGCTGTGTGTAGGCATAGGGCATCAAATAACTGTGCACAGAACTGAGCCTCCCAAATGATCTGATTTTAGGAATGGTTGCTATAATCCTAGTGCTGATGACTTTGTAACCAGCATGTTACTTTTAGACCACAGCTTGCAGTGGTCATGCTGGCTGAGGGAATCTTGGTGTGGTGTCCAAAAAACCCCTGATTTTTCCTTGCTGTGCTTTACACAAGGAGTTCATACCAGTTCAGGGTGGCTTCTAGCATAGCAGACATTATCATTAGTTGTCCTAACCATTGTCCTTGACACTGTGCACAGCAATGTTACAGAATAGCATTTGTGTCCAACATTCCTTCTAGGTCCCCTATATATTGTTCCTGACTCTTTGAGGTCAGTTGAACCTGCAGATCCTAGAGGCTGATAAAACCGATTCTGCTGCTCTTTTGTTTAACAGGAATACTAACAACGGACTCTGAGCTCTGGTGGTTTCCCCAGAATATCTGTGCCAACATATTGTTCAGGTTTTGTGACACAGCCCTGCAAGTATGAAACTGTCATACCCAAAGGAATGTCATAACTAATATCCAAAATTCAACACTGTTGTAGATGTAAATTTGGCAGAAATTTACAAATGTAAATGCAGGGCTTGGAAAGTTACATTTTTAATTTTAAAAAGTAATCTGTTCTTGTTATTCATTATAGAGTTGCACAAACTCCTTCTGGATTTTTGTACTGTTGCTTGTTATGTTCTTATTCCACTGATTGATTCTCCCTCTTTCATTTTTGTTATTTTGTTTTATTAAAGAAGTCTTAGAGTGGATAAGACAAGAGCATAAAACTCTACTGAAAATGGCTAAAATGTCTTTCAAAGTAGCTAGGTTAATTAACTCAAAATAGTTACTAATTCCCCAATCATCGTAACAATGTTCCCCATTTAAATGGAACATAAACTTATTGCACACTTTTAAACAAAAAAAGTAGTGTGTTACAAGTAACTACATTGCTTATCACTCATTCTGTACTGTTTAAAAGAAATTTAGATTTAAAAAAAAGAAAAAAGAAAAGCTCCATCCCAAAGCACCAGTCCCATGGGTTTGTAGACTTATATGATAGCCTGCTGATCTTTTGTACCATATTGTTACATGCCAGACTGCCAGGCACAAATGAAAATTGTTCACTGCTAAGTCCTTATGACTTTAAAACCACCATTGTTGAAAACCTTAAAGTGTCTTCTTTGGGATCAAGATATCCATTGATGAGCACAACCAGGCCTCATGGTCTAAAACCTTTAAGCTGCTTGCATAACCTTAAGCAGAATGCGGGCCATCCAGATACACACCTAGGGTTCCATGATTTGTGTCAGGAAGACTGACAATACCAATACACTGATATAAAACAGAGCAGAAAACAGCTCAACTGGAGACACAACTTGGCAGTGAACCAAAAAGTCTGCAAAACCAATAGCTTTTAAATGTAATTAACATCACAAAATGTTTAGTTTCTGGAGAGTTTCCAGAGCACACAGATTTAAAAGCCTACAAACTTTCTGACAGCAAATACAAACTAGATATGGGGGAACGAATATCTTCTTGGCTATAGTCCTATAAAACATGCATACACATATGCTTAATATTAAGAGAAAGCGACAAGTACTTTGTGGAACACTCACATGCAAGAAATCAATACACAAATACAAGAGTTTTTACAAAATGATGGTTTTCATATGGAATTTCCTTTTGTGCACTTTTGATCATGAAAAGAATATGGAATCAAGCATGATAAGGTATTGTTAGGCTATTACTAAAAGCTACAGCTCTCTTCATTGTAAGTGGATAGATTTCAGATAATGGGGTGTAAAGGAAGCAGATCTGAGGCTTTTGATGTCTGCAGTATTTACTGCAAATTCATCCTCACATGGTGTCCCACAAGTACTCATCCTGTACCTGCTCTGGTTCAATATTGCATCTATTGTTCTTTGAAAGCAGCTCCTTTTAAGGCCCTGGTGCAAACACTTGGAAATATATTGATCCCACTATGTCTTTATCTCTCTTTTTTGAAAGGTTGATAATCTGTCCAGGGAAGGCATCATCCAAGTCTTCAGTCTGGTTTGGCAGTCTATAGCAGCCTCACGCAAGGATGTAACTTTTTCTTTCCCCTATGATTGAATCAAATCTGCTTTCCATGTTCCAATGAATGACTGCCTTTCCAGAAAGACATGTCCTTGACTAATGTTATCTCCTACTTTCTAATTTGGTCTATTATTTTGAATGGGTTATACACCACAGTTCCTATATTCTAGGCCATTTCCGCACGGGGTGAGGGAATCGCTCTGCGCAGCTACTTACCGGATCTTCTGGCTCCCCGGTCTGGTCCAGACTGCTCCGGAGCAGTCTGTGATCATTGATCCGCTCTGCTCCGGCGTCCAAAATGACAGCTTCCAGTTGGTTGTGGGTCTCAACCAACTGCTGAAGCTCGCCAGCCTAAAGCCCGCCCTTGGCAGATCGCAGACTCACATTGGTGCGAGCCTGCGAATCTGCACAAGGGAGCAGGCTCACAGTGGCACTCTCCGTGCTTTTGAAAGACCGGAAAAATCAAGTCTTTCAAAAGCATGCTGGAGGGCCAGTTGGGGTCGTTCTGGAGCAGACTGAGGTTCGGATATATAGTAAGTAGTCTGGACCCAGTCCGCTCCAAGGTGCAGATGTCCTCTGTGGAGGACGCACTGCACCGTTTTTATTACCCCGTGTGGAAATGGTCCTAGTCATGAGTCTCATTCCACAAGGTTTGAGTAATGGCTGTTAAATCATTTGCCTTCCTATGTTAAAAGTCCAAGTTCATCTGGTTTATTTCCCATGCTTTGTGCATTAGTACAGAGAAAGCTAAAACCATGAGTCATTCTTAATGTTCCCTTACTGTTTTTTTTTCTTTTTTTGGGGGGGGGGGGCTAAATTAATTTCATGTATATTGCCCAAGCTTCGCCTGCATCATTGATGCTATTATCTCCAGTGCTTGATGTCTCTCCGTCCTCTTAAATACTGCCTTCTTTCTCCATAGATTACAATATAAAGACTCCTAATCAGGTTTATGGAACTTGTAGCAAATTAAGTCCTACCAACTGCCATTGGGTGCGCTTACTCTCTTGCCAGAAATCTTTCTTTGTGGGAGCACAGATGACATCCAAAGAAGCTAGCCTTTTAACCCATGACACCATCTGTGCTCCCAGTAATTCACTTGCAGTGCTCTCTTCTGTCTTTCTGAGCCAGGAAGGAGTGATAAAATAATAACCTTTGCCCTGACGAACGATTTGGGCATGTTTAGCCTGGAGAAAAGAAGACTGAGAGGGTAATATGATAGCCATCTTGAAATAGATGAAGAGCTGTTATGTGGAAGGTGGAACAACTTTGTTTTTTGCTGCTCCAGAGGATCTGACTAAAATCAATGGATACAAATGACAAGGAAGAAAATGTTGACTAATGTTAATAAAAACTTCCTGGTAGTAAGAGCTGTTTGATAGTGAAAAAGATTGTCTCAGATAGTGATGGACTCTCCTTCAACTGAACTTTTAAAACAAAGTTTGGATGCCCTTTTCTCAGGGATGTTTTAGTTCCCAATTCCTGCAATGGCAGAGGTTCTGCTAGCAGATATCCCTTGCAGCCTCTTCCAACCCTGGATGGAATCCTGTTGAGGAATTATAAATACACAATTGCTATGCAATCATTCTTGGCTCACCCCACCTTCCAATCACCATTTATCAGGAAGCAGCAGCTGTAGTCAATGGGGATCCTGTCCCTTGGGAAGCAGCTCACATATCCACTGCTTCACCTGAGTGATCTCTGTTGTGACAGGCAGAAGCGGGGTCCCTGTCACCAGTCCCCCTGGACCAGAGATTGCTCCTGCAAGATGGGTGGGAACATCAGACAGCTGCTTCCTGAATGTCAGGGGAATAGATCCGCATTAATTGAAGCAGCTCCTTCCTGGTAAGTGGGAACTGGGGAACTTTCACAGTACCTACATGTCCCTAAACTAGGGAATATATAGGGACTGTTTACCAAACAGTTACAAATGTGTAACTCTAAGTTGTGCATTCATAATCCCCAATAGCATTTTGGCCCCTATTTCTATCGCCCCATAAGAATTAAATCAGCACTTTTTGTCATTCCAGTGGAAAGGATTCAGCTTCTAAAGATGCAAAAACAACTTAAAACAGATGTAAAATCAGTTCACAATATGTACCTTCTTACTGGTGATGTCACAGACCCCACTGAACAAATGCCCCTTGTTGACATTTGTACAGCTGTTCCCATACTGTGCAGTTGCATTTGACATCCTAGCCAAAAAGAAAGTTATTTTTTTTCAATAACATATTACTGTAATGTTGAGTGTTGCAAAAATATGATTTTCTTGCCATGGAAGTCCTACATTGATAAGTAATGTTTGGATCTCTGTCCACTAAATACAGTAATATTGAGTAGCCATGGATCTCAGCAATGTCACTCCAAAGGAACTGTTCTGGCACATGGGCAAGAAAAACTAGGCAGCAGTGGATGACCGTTTTTGTTGCCATCTGCTCAGAGCTTAGGTAATAACACCAGAGTGCCACCCACCTAACCTGTATGGACCTTCATTTGCTACCATATCAGTATAGGAATACGTCACTTAATGGATCCTCTGCCAGCAAATCTACTTTTCACAAAAAATTTTTGTATCTGCCCAGCCTACATTTATTTCCTCATCCTCTGACTAGCAAAAAGGACAGTGAAGAAGGTTGGAGAAACATAGAGTTTCAGTGTCAAGCTGTAGCAATGTGCCTTCAGTAAACAATACAGTAAATGAAGCTTAAGCTGGGAAGAAATGGGATTCTACCTTAGCCAATTTCACTGTAGCCTTCTGCAGTTGTGTACAAGAGGCAAGCTAAACAGCCTCTGCTGCCAAAATGACTCACTAAGCATGCATGAACAGCAAAACAGAGAGAGGAAAGAGCAAATAAGGGGAGAGAAGATAAGACTGTCTCAAGAACAACCCTCAATATGTGGAAGGAAGGAAGGAAGGAAGGAAGGAAGGAAGGAAGGAAGGAAGGAAGGAAGGAAGGAAGGAAGGAAGGAAGGAAGGAAGGAAGGAAGGAAATCATATAACCTGTAAATTAAACAGTCATCCCTGGATGTACTTTGGAAGAGGCCTTCAAATGGTCAGTGGAAAGTTCAAAATATTTTTGTTTACATACAAAAAGCTTACTTCACCTGGTCTTTCTTTTACACGTGCATATTGCTAGTTTAGAATTTAGAAAATCTGAAATATGTTGAATTGTTTTTCACTTTTGTGTTGTATGAAACTATCCTTATTTTTTCCATATTGTTTTTGTTTTCTGCAAAGGAGTAATATCTAGGAACACATCTCCTTCTTGAACTGTGTATCCAATGGTGAGAGGATGGTTATGGGTCATTTCCATAACAAATAGGTACAATGGATGGTCTTTTTTTAGCTGCAAGAAGATGACAGCTGGAATCCTGTATGGAAATTATGTCCATGTAAGTGGACTTATGTATGCAAGGATTAGAACTGGTTTTATTCTTTAAGTTAAATGGTGGTATAGGATTCTGGCACATGACTATAAGCAAGGAGAGAGAAAAAAACTCTCCAAATGCTTCTTCAACTTCCGCCACTGCCAAAAGTTGAAAGCCCAAAAGCTTTGAAATGAACTTAAAAATCTGCCGTCACCCTGAACTGCCGAGACAGCATAATGCTTTACAAATGTTTGTTTTTGGCCCAAAGTACTTGTTTGTTCAATTTCAGTCAGAAGAGATTTGAAGCAGCTGCAAGATACAAGCCTGCAGAGGGAATGGCCCTTCTCAAATCAAAGCTTTCAGCACCTCAGGGACCCCCTTGGGCTTGAGACAGAACTGCTTGCTGCTAGATCAAAAGGAGAGAAGAGCAGCCAGTGGCCATTGCTGGAAAACCCAATGCCCTTGAAATTTTGGCAGCAGGGACAGTGGATGACCTGAATCTTCCTATTCCCTTTGACTCCCTGACACTTTCCCTGTCAGGCTAAGTGAGGTGATGTAACAGCAGCAATTTCAGTGACCTTTTTTGCGACCTAATAAGAGTGACAAGAAATCAGGGACAGTTCAACTCTTGCACACTAGAAGTCTTGTGGGATTCTTTAAAAGAAAACAACAACAAAAACTCTTCATAATAACATTCCTTGTCTATTCTACTAGAGCATGGCTAATAACAGATTATGTGCTCTGCTTTCTGTTTCTATTTCTTTCCACAGTACATCTGCAGCACGGTCGATTTGTTCTATGGAAGGCATCAAAGAATTTAGAACTCATCACAGACCGATTACGTGCAGACTATCTGTCTACTTGCCACTTGGAAATAATCTACAGGCATAATGAAAAACACATTGCATAGGAAATCAAAAGAAAGGAACCAGAAATCTGGGGACTCAGATTATTTTGAGGTGGTCAGGGATTGGATATGAATTTCTGTCTATGGCTCCCAGGGCACATAGATCTTTAGCCCAAGCCAACCCCCTTTCTGTATCCATTGTTCCTCAGAATTACTACAGTTACAAACACTAGATTTTAATTTTGTATTAGGATGACGGCTTGCCTATCAGTTGTTGTTTCATTAATGGGAGTTAGTATTGGGATTGTCAAGGAAAGCATTATCAAGATTTTCCAGAGTTTCCTTTTCCAGCTCAAGGAAGAATTGCTTAATTTCAAAGTCAACAAAGCAGTTCTAATCATTTTCATCTCCTTCCAAAGGGGAGGAAGCATAAAAACAAGTGGTCTTGATTGCCCATTTAAGAATAAGCCATAATAATAAAAAAAGGTACATCATACCAGAGATAGCTCACAATATAAGGTTATTAGAAAAATCCTTTTTATCCCAGCTACCATGAGGATTGCAAATAAACTCAGAGGAACAGAGGAATCCAAGGGGTGTGGCAAATGATGTTATTTTCCTTGTTCATGAAAGATCAAGGAAGCTCTTCAACCCTGAAAGCCCTAATCCCAGCACACCAGTGGGACTACAACGAGAGTGGATCCTCCGGGGTAGATACAATTGGTACAGGCCTCTTTTAGTAGGGCTTCCATATTACCCAACTGGCTGGATTTCGCCTAGATTCTAGGCATGCCCATCTGAACCATTATCTGCCTATATTCCAAGCTTTTGTTTTTGAAAAAAGACACATTGCTAGTCCTTGCACAACAGAGGTTATGGGGCAAAATGTGCACTCATTATTCCGCCCATTTCATTTTCTGAGAAATAAGAATGCTTTTGCCTCTGAGTGTGTTTAGCAGATGTGCAAAGTATCATACCTGTGACTGACATTTACAACCCATCCTCTCTTTATTCCAATTTCCAGTCCTCTGAGTCAATAACAAGGCAAGTTCTGGAGATAAATTTTGACAGAAAGTCTCATTACACTCTGTTGTAAGAATCTTGCAAGGGCTACACAGAAAGCAATGGTAGTGCTGGAGAAAAGGAGGAGGGATGCAACAAAGCAACATAAAAGCTGCAAAATGACAATTAAAGCTCCATGGATACTGTTGTTTTTCATGACTTGACTGATGTAGCAGTATTATGTGTTTTGATTAGACATCCAACAAAAAAACAAACTCCATTTTATGAAGGTCAGTTAGGGTCTTCCTACTGTCTGGTATGACAGGAAAAAGCCATCCTTATTACTGCCACCTTCTTTCATCCCACTTTGCATTCCTCCATACCTCTACCCAAACTATCAGTTTCTCCCACCTTGCTTTATCATCTTCTCCCCCACTCTTTGTCATCACCATCTCCCCCTGCAGCAGTACCACCACCATTACTACAGCCTTCACCTTTCTGCTTGCTCGCTCTGTGCTTAAAGTAGCTCAGGCACCTTTGTGCAGCCATTGTCAGCAGCTGCATGAAATGAAGGAAAGAGAGAAGGAGGAAAACAAGACTGATCAGCTGTGAGGGAGGGAAGCAAGTTGAGAGGATGAAAGAGAGAGGGTGAAGGTGAGCAGGTGAGTGCCAGAGAAGGGAGGTGTAGCAGAGATGAAGAGCAAAGGAGAGAGAAGGACAGATATGTGAGTGGTGGGATACAAGAAGCAAGGGAAGGAGGTATGATGAAAGCGTCAGGTGAGGCAAGAGAGGGGAAGGCGGCAAGGGAAAGTGGGAGGTTTTGTGGAAGAGCGTAAGGAGCAAGAGGAGTAGGCATATGATGATGGAGACAGAAGAGAGGGAAGGATGGTTGCGCAAGATGAGGCAAGGAGGGAAAGGAAGATGAGAGATGCAAAAAGTTGAGTATAAGAAGCAAGCGAGAGGAGCATGGCAAAGGTGCAAGGTGAGGCAAGGAAAGGATACAGTTGTAGCTATGGAGTAAGGAATGGAGACATTGTGGCAGGACAACGTGAGAGAAGAAGGGAAGAAAGTGAGGGAAAGAGGAGCAGTGGTTTGGTGGAAACAAGGAGCAAGGAAAGTAGGTGTGCTTTGTAAATTTGCTTTTACTTTCCTCTCCATTGTATCCTATGAATCAAGGCACTCACTCTCAGGGGCTTCCTGAGATATTTTCATGGATCTGCAGATTTTTACCATCTGTAAAAAAAACCAAAACAAAACCAAAACCTGATGGGGGAAAAAAAAGAAACAAAAAATCTACTGTGACCTGTTGATAATCCCATTATAAGTGCCTGCACATGAGAGAGTATTGCTGTTCTTCTTGCACAAAAGAATGTAGCTGGCTATTTTACATGGTTTCTATCTTGCTACTAATTCACATGACAAGTCTGTTAAAGTAGATGTGTTGAGAGGTAGCAATAATCCTAAGTCACATTCTAAATTATACAACTGAGGAGGGATGGGCTTCTTCCCAAGCCCAGTACTCATTCTCTAAGAAGGATGTTTTTTTTAAAAAAAAAAAAGGTTGAAATAGTGGTAGTAAAAATGCAATTATTAAGGTACTAGATTTTCATAATTAGAATGCAAATTAATTATATGGAAAATTGTAAGATTTTGCATAATATGCAAATTGTTTTAGGTTTTAGAACTACGTTTAAAGATCCATTTTAGTTTGTTTTTAATTGTTTTTAGTGATTATATGTAGTATTTTCAATGTTTTAATCACTGTATATCATCTCAAGGGCTCCTCTGTTTTCAGAAGCAAATAAAGAAATGTCATAAATAAATGAATGAATAAGATTTCCTGATTTGCAGTGCTGTAATAGGGCTATGCTATCTATTAGGTCAATCATGCAATCTGTGGATGCTGCTGTTGTAAGTATTCAAGTTCTCCTAAGGCATATGCAGCCAGGGCAGACTAAGCTGGACCCAGCTCTGTGGGACTTCTCTGAGTATAGAGTTGTAATGATCTGCTTTCTCCTGTTTGGAAGTTCTCTCCTGGGAGTGGGGAAACCACAGAGGAAAGATAGACTATCATGTAAGTATTTTCCATTTCCCCTAGCAATTTAAGTTGGTATTTTGCTCCCTCGCATTCAAATGCTGATCTGAGGATGTTATTTGCAGAACAGATTTATGCTTTGCTTAGCTGGCATTAAGCCAATGTGAACCTCATCTGAAGATTTAGATATGACACTTAGGTAAAATCTGCTACAGCTATGAAATGAGGCTATTTGATGACACCCATAAATCTGTATAAAGGATTTTGACACCTTGTTCTGCAGCTCTGAAGAGGAAATTTTCATCAGGGAATCACAAAAATACAAAGCTCTCAGCAATACATTATTCGCCAAGGTAGGGGGAATGCCCCAATTTATTTGTAGATTTACACAGAACTAATATGAAAGCTGGTTGAGAGCTATGCTTTTCAGATAAATAGAACAGGTGCAAGACTCAAACAGAAAAAACACTTATACCAGCAATAATTTGGAATCTCTGTATAAGGCCATTCACCTCACACAATTGTAGTGCTGTGATTCCACTTTAACTGTCATAATTTCATCTTGTGGAATCCTAGGACTTGCAGTATAATAAAAGGCAATTATAATTCTCAGCCAGAGAGCTCTCATGCCCCACCAAACTACAAACCCCAGGTAAAAGGACTCTACATGTACAACTAGGATGATAATAGCAGTGCCTGGGAAAATTGTGGTGTTATTTTTTTCACCTACAGCTCCCAATATCCCCCAGCCATCAAAGGCCCCTCCCTAAATTGCAAACCCTAGGATTCCATAGGATGTTGAAAGTGGAATAATAGCACCATAACAGTCTAGTGTGGAAATGGCTATAGCTTCAGGAGGCAAAGAGCACTGCCATTCAGCACCTTGCTGGCTTCTTCCAGCATGTATTACGCAGGGTAGGTCTGCTCTGTCCAGTCTCCCTGCAGCAGGTCTGGATTAGACAGAAGCCATTCAGGTGGTGGACCCTCTTCTTGAAAAGGCTGTAAAGCCAAGGTTGGATACAATGTTCCAGTGGCAAAGGATTCACCAGCTGCACCTTCTCCTTCCTGAGGCAACTCCCTCATTCTGTCTAATGGTAGGATTGGTCCAGGTGGGAGGACTAGTAATGTCCTCTGAGCAGTTGCCCCTTCTGCCTACCTCTCAGGCAGAGTATCCCTGGCAGAAATGATGGGCAGTCATCACTTACACTTCAATTGCTAAGAGTGCAAAATGTGAATGAGAATCAGATCTTTGGGTTACAGTCACAAGCTGGATTCCTATTGGGGTGTTGCATCTTTATAAGCGGACTTACCTCTGCTGGAAATAGAATTGTGCAGTTGCACAATGTTGGATCTAGGAGAGTGCTACTGTTACATTACTACCTAGCAGAGCCAGCAAAGTGACCAATGTGCGTTGGTGCCCAATGAACACTGGGACTGATGTGCATCCCATTGGTCCTGATGTATATCACATGGGGCCCAACAAGGATCACATCACTCCCAATGAGCATCAGGCACTGATGTGCTCCAGGGACTCTTGCCGGTGTCCCATTACACATCTTCACGATTCAGTAACTGGGTTTCTCATTGACTCTGCTATGTAGCTAAGCGTATGCAAAGTTATGTTACATAAAAAGTCATATAAGATTCCTCTGACAAGCTCTTATGTTATGCCAGCTAACCCCCTCAATGCTATCAGTCTTAAAGCAGGCTGGCAGCTTTACATTAGCGTATCTAGCTGCAGAGAGTTACATACCCACACTGCTGACACATTTACCACATTCATAAAATCCGTGTTCAGGCATTCAGAAATCTGGTAAAATCAGCCTTGTTTCCGTCATTGCCCTTCTCATTTGAAGAGCAATAATCTGAAAGAAGAGTCTCCCCTCTGTGGAGGCTGTCTGCATGACAGAGAGCTCCAGGATATAACCAGCTTTCCTAATTGTAGGGAGAGTTTCCAAGTGTACTGGAGGTTCTTCTCTTCAGATAAGCCATATCCACTGGGAGAACCAGTGTATTCCCATTCTGCCACATTGATTTAACTATTAATTTAGGCATAATTTAATCAGGAGCAGGCCTATAGCTGAATAGACATGTGTCTGGCATGTAGGTGTTACCCTGAAAATTGGGGGTATCTCGAGGACACCCAAACAAACTTCAAATTAAGGGAATTAACAGAGACACTCAAAGCTTGCAAGAGGTCAGGGCAAGGGATCTTTAACCCTATGTCTACGGAGTCAGAACCACGCAAGAGTCAGAGGAACAGTCTAAAGTAAATTTATTAAGACTAACAAAGAAGATCACAACACACGTTAACAAATAATCCTACAATCACACAAGGGCTACAGAAATGAAGTTGGAAATGAGAGACAGTTGGGGAGAGAGGGCATATGGACCTTAGTCTAGGCGTCCTGGAAAGGAGAAGATTAGCGAAGGTTCAGTGTAAAGCACCAAGGGGAGGCTGGATCCCGGGGCTGGAAGGCTGGAAGCAGCGGGGTTTCGCGGCGAATCAGATACGCGAGTCGCGTTTAGCTCTCAGCAGCGTCTGAGAGGCGTAAGAGGGACACCTCGGTAGCAGCAAAACGGGCCCTTGTCTGGTCTGGGAGGCTCTCCAAAGAGGCTCAAAAAGTGAGGATTTTTATAGCCAATTTCTGTCCTCAGGGTGTATATAGGCTAGCAAAGTGGCGTTAATGGGCGATGATTGCGGAATATAATGTCAGGCAAATATCACGACCTCTTCTCGGTATTGTTTCTCCCGGGAACGTCCAGGTACATGATAGGATTATCATTCCAAATTGATAGACTTTGATTGTCTATCCTCGCAAAGTTCATCAGCGTGGCTTGGGGCTGAGGCAACCTTTTTGATAATCAAAGAGAGAGTCTATTGTGGCTGCCTAGAGATATGTGACTGGGAACAATAGGTTGTTGTCCTTTAGCATAAGGGACGCTGTCTGCATTCCCATACAGCAGCAAAGGCGTTGTTGGTCTTGAGAATTTAATTCAAAACCAATTTTACTTGCAACCGACCTTTGCTAGCCAATATCCAATATGGGGGAAGTCATGCCAATTTAGGGGCATCTCTTAGGGTTACTTTGGGGTGTAACACAGGGGTCTCTAGGTTAACTTACTGACATTTTCAGTTAAAAAGCTCAGGTAGCAGATAAAGGGGGGGGACACTTTTCCTCCACCAGCTTTTGCTAGTCAGAACAGTGGAAAATAGGCATATCTCAGTTAACGAAGCTTCTGACAAAGGAATTTATTTTCACAAAGGTTTTTTCCCCCGCTTAGCCTCACTTTTCTTCTTGTCCTCTGTCAAGCACGAGGGTTTTTGGAGAGAGGGTTGATTTTGTTTTGCTTTGTTTTTTGTTTATTTTACCACCATTGGCACTGGAAGGATGGTGAAGAAGGCTGAGGAACACAGAGCCATTCAAAGCAGTGTGTCTGCAGGAGATAACGCAATAAGCAAAGTCTGAGCTGGGAAAGAGTAGGATTCTACTTTAGCCAGTCCTACAGTAACTCTGTGTGTTGCCTTCAATAGGCAAGGTGAACAGCAGCTGTCTCCGGTACATTCAAGAAACTTAGACCTATAAGTCTGGCCACCAAAATGAAAATCATAAGAAAAGTGGAAGTTGGTGAGAGGAAAAGTTACCACTAGATGCATTTTGGAAGAAACCTTCAGGTGGTTTTAGAAGATTCAAAATGTGTTTATGTATGTAAGGCTTACCTGACTTCATTTTACATGTGCATAGTGTTAGCTTGGGATAAAAAGTCTGCTGAAACATATTGAACTGCTCTTCCTTTTTTTGTGGTGTAAGAACCTATCTCTATTCTTTTCACATTATTTCTGTCTTTGGTGCAAAACTTTCTGTCAAGGCAGTAATGCCCAGGAAGGAACATGTCTGTTATGTTAACTAAGATGCATTTGTACTGGAGTAGACCAAAGTGGGGTAAAGTGTGGTCCATTGGCCACATGAAAACTCAAGCCTTTTTTCATGCATCCCAGTGCCCCCCACAATTTTCATTTTTTTAAAAAAGTCATCACCATCTGCCAATGAAATTTGTTTTATGAATTGCTAAAAGCCCTATAGTCAATAGGAAAAGGAACTAGATGAACAAAAATCAATTGGATAGTCAATATAATGGTCAATTTAGTTCATAGCTCAGTATCAATAGTTCTTATCAAGTTTATCAAAATCACTTAAAGTACAATTAAGGTTAATTTATATTTAAATAGCCATTTAGTAATTAATGGAGTATGAATAGTAAGATTTTATCTGTTAATTATGAGCAGAGGAAATTATAGTGGCTATTAAGCTATTTAATGAAGAATTAATTTTTAATTAATTTCAGCTAATTTTAATGTACTTTACACAATGTACTGTAGCTAATGTTAACGTACTGTAGCACAAAAAGTGTGGGCCCTGAAGCCCTCGGCCAGATCAAAAAATGGCCCCCAACACAGCAATAGTTACTGTCCTGTGCTAAATGGACAAATAATGTGACTAAGTACAAAGCTACATCCTATGATCGAAGTGGACAAGTTGCCTGAAAGAAATGAAAAAACTTACAAAATCTAGCTGGAATTCGTGATTGCAGTTATAAACGTGTAACTTGGAGTTCTGTGTCTGTCACTGACTCATATTCATGATCACTATATGTGTATATATTTTGACCTATGAAGCCCTATATGACTTGGGTCCAGGTTATTTGAAGGACTGTATCTCCCTTTATGAGCCCAGTAGTGCTCTAAGATCATCTAAGAAGGCCCTTTTCACTGTTCATCACCCTCTCAGGCGCCTTTGGTGGGAAACAGAGAGAGAGCCTTCCCAGTGACTGTTCCCAAACTTTGGAATTCCGTCCCTAGGGATGTCAGGATGGCCTCATCCTTGTTCTCCTTCTGTCAGCAGGTCAAAACATTTTTGGCTTTTACAGACTCACTAGGGCTGGGATTTTAATGCTGTATGATTCTATTTTTCTATTTTTTATAATCTTCTAAAGTATTTTAATATTTTTGAAGTTTTAACTTCATAAATTATTTAATTGCTTTCTGAGTCTTATATTTACATTGTTATGAATGTTTCGTATTGTGTTAATTTATGTTGTTTTAAATGTGTTGTTGGCCATCTTGAGTCCCATTATTGAGAGAAAGGTGGAATATAATGAATAATATAATACTAACACTAAAATAATCCCTATGTGTTCAATAGAGTATGAAATATGTAGGGGTTGTAAAAGTCCCCCAATCCTGACTTACTGGGAAGAAGTGGTGGGGGGTCTACTCTCTTGTTATGGGGGGGGGGTTCTATTCTCATGTTGAACAGGAAGGAGCAGAATGACCTCTCCCCCCCTTCTCACCATCAGCAATTTCTGGTATGACAATAGAACTAGGATCCCTGACACAATTCCTCTTTGCACCAGAGATTGCTTATGAGAGAAGGGTGTGGAGGCATCAATCTTCTGCACCCTGATCAACAACAGAACAGATCTTTCTTACTCTCAGAGGCCAGTAAGGCAGGATTAGGCTTGGGGTCTGGGCCAGGAGACACTGCTTTGTCGTTGTTATGTACCTTCAAGTGAACCTATCTGTGGGCTGAGAGTTTGTGGCACACCTAAGGTCATTCAGTGGGTTTCCATGGCTGAGTTGGGAATCAGGCTCTGGTTTCGTGGGTCATAGTTCAACACTCAAACCACCACACCATGCTGGCTCTTAGTTAAGTATATTTAACTCATTTCCACACTAAAGTGTTGCAGTGCTATTATTCCACTTTCAAAATCCTATGGAATCCTGGGGTTTGCAGTTTAGGGAGGCGCCTTAGTAGCTAATCTCAAATTGCAGCTATTACTTTTTTGGATGACAACTCCCAGAATCCCCCAGTAGCCACATTGACTTGGAGATTTTTTAAAATTACAGCCTGAAAAGGTAATGCTTGGTAATGCTTCCAAGCTCTGGAACATAGATATACAGAAGGCACAGAAATTCCTCTGTTGAAATCAGTTTCTGCTTATCAAAGCATGTGATCTCAGCTGAGTCTTCCTGAGCTGTTTTTCCATCCTTTCCTTTAAAACCTAATCAGTGTAAAAACTGAATAGTGAAAACCCAGTTCTTTCCTAATTGTACGTAACTAGAAGAGACATGGCACATCCCAAGGGCAGCTGGGCCATCTTTGCACAACAGATCATCTTTCTATACAATCTTGAAAGCAGCAACCATCAATGAAAAATTTATTCACAAAATACTTCTGACAAAGCAAATGTTTCCATCGTTAATCAGGACCAAATTGCTTGGAAGTGTTTACATTTGCACTTTAAAAAAAACTAGAAGTAAAAATGGAGGAATCTATACGGAACCCTAGTGGAAATGCAAATAGTGTGTTTTACTAATGGTTAAATGGGGAGGTCCATGTTTATCTAAGCTGAGTTACAAACAGATGAATAGCTCTTTCAGAGAAACAAAACCCCTGAGTGGAAATTTTGTGGGCTGTTCTGTGTTATAGAGAACAGAATCTTAGGGTAATTTCCAAAAGTCTTGTTCAGCCGGTTCAGCATTAAATACTTTGTGGTAACAATTACCCTAAAAATAATGGAAGACTTCTGTTCTTTCTCCAAGCAGGGCACTAAAACAAGAAACAAGCACCCATGGTGTGTATGGTCAATATGATACTTAAAAATCTGGGGAGTGATAAAGAAACAATGCACTCACATTTGCGTGATGCTCCAGGGCCTGAAAAGGACTGCTCACGCATTTTTTCATTTTCAGCTTGAAGCCAAAAATGCTGTGCGGTTGCACATCACTCCAGGGCCCCTGCATGCGGAGCCTCGGGAGCCAGGCCGGTTGTGCTTCCTGTCTCAGTGCAGCCTGGGAAGGTCCCAGGCTGCACTGTGAAAGAAAGAGGCAGGGCTCTCGCATGAGCAGGAAGCTCTTGTGGAGCCGAAGAAGCAGGGAAGCGAGAGCCTCTCTCCGGAGGCTGCTCGCACGAGCACCGCACCCCAGCGCCAAAAATAGATGAGTTGCAGAAAGGGCCATAAAGTTGGGAAAGACCACAACAGTCATTGAATCCAATCCCCTGCCATGCAGGAACACACAGTCAAAGCACCCCATGCAAATGACCATCCAGCCTCTGTTTAAGAACCTCCAAAGAAGGTGACTCCACTACACTCGGAGGCAACATATTCCACTGTTGAATGCGTCACCCACCCACTGCAGCCCTGGAAGTATGGAAACACCATCAAATGTAACATCCAGCTTTGGACTCAGGGGACCCATTCCTTAGACCAGCCCAATCAGTCCAGACAACAGTATAGTATGTCCCTCATATCCATGTGACTAGTATGTGAGATTTCACTTACATGCATGGAAATGCTGTCTGAAAGTATTAGTCTAAATGGCAATTGAAATATTAAAGGGAAATACATAAATGGAATGCAAATTCCTGTACAATATTAAATGGAAAATGGAAGGGAATTTAAAATTCCAGAAATGGTATGCTATTCACTTGCACTGTCACACTGTCTTGCAGTACCTACATCCTTCATCTCTTTGAAAAAAATTGTGTTTGCTTTTAGCTGCACTTTTTGTTGTCCACAGAGAGCCCATTTCTGCCCTATATTGTTATAGTGCTATTATTCCACTTTCAACATCCTATGGAATCCTGGGGTTTGCAAGTTTAGGGAGGGGAATATAAATTCTCAACCAGAGACCTCTTTGGCCTCAGTAAACAACAAACCCCATAGAAAGTGGAATAATAGCACTGTAACGGTGTAGTGTGGAAATAGCCTAAGTTTGGGAACATATCCCCTGTGGAAAAGGGGAATATCCTTATCAATATCTTATCCTCTCCCTTTTCAATGAATTGGCCTTGCCTTATCTGATATTTATCTTGTTTTGATGGGGGGTTTTTTGATGGATGGATTGAAGTGCTGTTACCTTAATATTATTAACTACATTGGCAGCAGAAGACAGACAGACAGACACAAAATTCAATATAACAAGAAAGGCTGATATTCAAATTGTGCAGCATTCCCTCTTTATTGCCATGTCTGCTGACTGTTTTTTTGTTTTTTCAAAAGAGCCCAGTATGGTGAAGTGATTTGCGTGTTGGAATAGAAGTCTGGGACCCATTCCGCACTGGACTGTTATAGTGCTATTATTCCACTTGCAACATCCTATGGAATCCTGGGGTTTGCAGTTTCAGGAGGGGCCGGCCGGCTCCTCCCCAAACTGCAAACCCCAGGATTCCATAGCATGTTGCAAGTGGAATAATAGCGCTATAACAGTCCAGTGTGGAAATGGCCCGGGAGACTGGGATTCAAATCCCCATTGAGCCATGGAAAGCTACTGGGTAGTCTTGGTCAAATCATTCTCTCTCAACCTTAGAGGAAGGAAATGGCAAACTTGCTCTGAATAAATCGTGTTAAGAAAACTCTATGAGAGGGCCACCATAAATCAGAATGAAGTTGAAGGCACATAACAACAACAAAGGTCTAGTGGCAATCTGTGACAAGAAGTGATTTTTACCAACTTTGGCCAATGTACCAACTGCTTCTCTTCTTCAAAAAAAGAGTCATCAACCTGGCCTTGTGTACTCTGGTCTTCATGTTCAGATTAGATTATGTTAGTGTGTTGTGAACTATGACGCCCCTAATGACCTAAGTCCTAGGGCGTGTATGGCGTCTTTAGAAGGTCTGCTCTCCTGGGCCCTGTGCAGACTGCACCCTATTTATTGCCAACGTTTTATGGAATTTTGGTTATTAGAAGCAATGTAAAATGCTTGCTTGAACACGGTTTTCCAGGAAAACCATAATGACCTCTTAGAAGCAAGCATTTGGGGGCATACTGATATTTGTAGTTCAAAACACTGATATTTAGAAGCTGTTTTTTTAAAGAACAGAGGTACAAAGACCAAGGAACAATAGAAATACCTTTCTTTGTCAAAATCATTTATTAGTGAATTTGGTAAAGCCAAATTGCACAGTAGACACAAATATGGAACTACTTGAAATATGAACCATCTTTACTTAATATGTTCTATTTCATTGCTCATAAAATATGTACTTCCTGTGAAGGTTTTATAACACAATGGAGTGAAATTTCAGTTGTCTTAACACATGCTTTACAGGTTGCACATGTACAGCAGAATTTTGTTTTCTTCAGTGACATCACAAGTAGTCCAAGTAATGAACTTAAGACAGAAATTTTGGCTACAGTTTAGCAGTCACCTTTCTGGCACAAGTTTTACCTAAATGATACTGGAGCTGGGCAATGCACTCTTGCCAATTTCCATTTATTTCAAAATGTGTGCATGGGAGGGGTATGCTGCAAGTGTAGATTATCATTAGTCTCATCATATATGTGTATTTGTTTAAGATTTGTTCTCATACTATTCACTATTTACTTTTAACTACAGGTTTTTCCAATTTGACCATACTTTCCCTAGCAGAGAGTTCCAAAGCTCTGAGTAGCTAGTTACACTAGTTGCTGTTCAGTCCATTTGTTTTCCATTTGTTTTTTTGTTTTCCCCTTCACTAGCTGTAGTGGGAGAATTTGGAGAGTCACAAGTTTCATTTCTATTGTTAGTTCCAGTTTCAGCTTTTTTAGAAGATAAGTGCCTATCCCTTTGGGGGGCTCAAACTTCCCTCACATTTGCACATCAGTCTCAGTTGCCTTGAGAGAGCAGGCCTTACCCGACTGGCCACCAAACGTACGACTACCTCAATGAAAAAAATAATTGGGCATCTCCCAAGTGAATTTTGTGTATGCCATTAAGCCTATATGTTAAGCCAGACCACTTCAAATACCTTCCAGATTTATTGAATCCAGCTGCTTTCATGTGATGCAGTAAGAATCAGACAGAAAGAAACCTAATATATATTTATATAGATTATTTACATAGGAACAGTATGCCTTGTAGATTCAGGATAAATGTGTCTTCAGTGCTGAGTCTCCAGTGGGAACAATGGCAATCTGGAATGTTAGGTTTCCTCTGATACCCTAAAGATTTGCAGCAAATTCCAAGTTCACAGAAATTATAACATGTACATGTAGCCCTTCAACTTCTAGGTCCAGAAATATGGATGGAGCGGTTTTAATGTATCCAAAGAGATTAGCTGTGCCTATAAATCAAATGAATTTTATGTGCTTATGGCAGAAAGAATGTAAATGGGCAAGCTTAAAAAAATAAATACATACAAATTTAATCAGGCTAAGTACAAACTAACCTTTTCATTTCCAGCTTTCCTGAGGGACTGATATAATTGTCTAATTGCTGTGATTAGGTCTTTGGGGAGAAGATGCAGGAAGTATGTTTGAAATTTCAGTGAGACATATATGCTTTCAACTGGAGATACACAAATTACCTCATAATTTCAGTGTGTTTGTGTGTGTGCTTATAGCTGTAGATCAAGGAGGGGGAATATGCTAGAGATATAAAATCTGATACTTATAACATTCACAATGCCTGTGATAGTTTTATTCCTTTATATCTTTCATTCTGGTGAAAAACCCTTACATTGGCCTTTTGTTATGTTAATCATGACTGATTCTCTTTATATACAGACACTTGCAGTACAGTTTTATGCACAATCTCTTCATAAGTGAGCCCCTTTGAGTTCAGGATGTCTTACTTCCAAGTAAGTCAGTACAGGGTTACAACCTTAAGTGTCATCAATTCAATCAAGTATAAGGATAACAAAGGCCCACAAAGGTAAAAACTTGGCACTCTATACCTTGGCTTGAAAAAAGTGAATTATAACTCCCAGAATCCATGCTGGGATATTCTGAGAGTTTTAGTCCAAAGATGTAACTTTTCTAATGACATCACCTCAGTTTGTTGGTCATCAACAAATCATGTGGTAGCTGATTCAATGGCTTAACAACATGTTGCCTTTCTGTATTTCCCACAATTTGTTGGATTGCCCTCACTCCTAATATTTCGAAATGGAGAAAAACTTTTCTGTCTACAGCACACAAAATGCTCCTCCACTCATTTAACTGCCTTTTTTTCTACACTAAAAAGCTCCAAGTATTGTAACCTTCCTTGTATGGAAAACTTCAGCTCTTCCCTCATTTCGGTTGTCCTTTTGTCCACTTTGGCCAAGATCCTATGTTAGAGTCGTGTAGCATAAAACATCACGTACAGAGTTATACGTCAATTGTACTGCGTAACCCTGATGTTGAATGGCAACTTTGCACAATGGAGCAAATCGGTTGACCCAACCAATCAAATCCATCACCATGCAATGTGCAATTGCTTGGACAATGGCACTGTATGAGCCACTCTCCTTCCACTTGACCTGAATAGACATTCTTCATAAAATGAAAACATGTAGCCTCTTCCACAGTACTCGTGTGTATGATACCAACAGGATTTCAGCCTATATCTAGCACTATATCTTTTGAAATGTAGCAAGCACTGTTAGTTAGTACCATGATAAGCAATCAGTGGTGTAACTAGAGCTTTTGCCGCCTGGGGTTGGTCCCTGAGTTTGCCGCCCCTCTCAGAGGAGGGAAGACCTATCCAAAATACCAAATACAAGCTGCTCAATTGACATTGGGTGATTGGGCTTTGGGCATGCATGCTCGGAGTGGGTACTCTGCGTGTGCTCAGAGGCATGCTGGCATTCCCGTGGTGGTGAGGGTCCCCCCTCTTTCCCCTCCCTCCTCGGAGGCTTGGTTGGCCTGGGCTTATCCCCAGTCTCAGAAGTAGGATGGGGGGAAGGCAGGCACCTCTCACCGCCTCCTCATGGCTCCTCCTCTCCTCTCCTCTCCTCTCCTCTCCTCTCCTCCTTTTCTCCTCCCTCCTTCTCTGCCTGACCTGGAGGTCTGCCGGTGCTGCTGCTTTGGCTGAAAATAGGTTTAACTCCATATTGGAAGGGAGAGAGGAAGAGGAGGGGAGGGAGGAATGGACAGCCCCCTTTCCTGGAGTGGCTTGCTGAATTTCTCTCTCTTTTTCTTTTGCTTCTTCTTAGGCGGGAGGGGGAAGTCCCCTCTCTTTGAAGAAGCACAAAATCTGTGGCAATAATGGAAAGCAGTGGAAAAGTAAATATGCAGCCCGCAACCTGGAAAGTTATATTCTATGGGCCTGTCCAAAATAAAGTCAGTTTGGTTATGAAGATCTGCTTAAAAATAACTGTTGTTCTGATTTATACCATTTCCCATTCCCTGTTATAGGAAATAATTAGCTTCACTTCTTTCATGCAGGATTGATTTTAGCTGAGTGCTGAGTGACTGCAAAATCTACTTTGGCCAACTTCATTACTTCTTGGACTGGGAACATTATTCTCAAGAGAATTACAACTAGCCATCCCACAAAATACAGTTTGCTATATACAAGTCTCAAAGGATACAGATTATTTCAAAGGCTAGCTCGTGCGTAAGTCCTCATTTCTCAAAACGTATGCGCAATCAAAACACGGGAAACACACAGTCAGGGGCTGAATCTTGCATATTTTCTAAACCAGGGCCAACTTGGCCTTTCACACAGACTGATCTGCAATCATTTCCTGATGTCTACCAACTCTTACTGTATTCAAATGTGGCAGTAACCATGAGGGAGAGGGAAGCAGCAAGTGGGTGTGTCAATAAAATATGATGGAAATGTGGTTAAATAGGGAATAGTGGAGCAATTTTTCCATATTCCACCCCTGTTCTCTCAATTCCCTAGTATTTATTTCTAATAACTTATTTTCTTTCCTTAGGGCATGGTTTTCATCTTGTAAATTAATATTCTCTTGCATTCTACTAATATTCTGAAGTGTCAGTGCTCCATTTTTTTTGTTTCTCTTCCTCAAGTTTTTCCTTTAATTCAATTGTCTGCGTGTGGCACTGACCTATTCCCTCTAAAGTCAAAAGTGCCATCACCCTGGTCTGTTCCCAACTTCCCGCATTATCTGCCTCCTGACAAAACAAAGCCACAGCTTTGAAAAGTTTTTCTTCACTCTTCCCCATATCTTTATTTAATTGCTTCTTAAAATACTGCACCGATTTTTTCCATGCTTCCTCAGTCTTCCTATTAATTACTATAGTTCTTTGCAAATTTATTTTCCAATCCCCTGCCTTCTCTCCACAATCTTCATTTAAAGAGGCTTTCAGTACATTCCCCTCCACAGAGCAAAAAGGGTTTCCATAAATGAGTCCATTTCCCTCCTCGTTTCCCTTTCTGCTCTTTCTTTCTGCAAAAAGAGCCATATTTCCTTCTGACCCTTTATAACCAGTTATTCAGAGGCATCCCTCTGTTCCCACTCTCCAACCTTAACCCCGCCAAAATGCTCCAAAGATCTCCACACTCTTTCCAACTATGTCCTTCATTGGAGAGCGTTAGTTGAAGATCTCAGAACAAGTGACAAGCAAAAAGGCAGGAGAGACCAAATTTGGTTTTCAATTCTTATTCAATTCCCAGTGTCTCTATTGAGTCATCCTTCACCAAGGTGAGACCAAATTCTCCTGGAAATCCTGCCGACTACGCCAATTATGTCATGACCTGAGATTTTTGGTCCTTTTTAATCCAGAGAGAAATTCAGCCACCCTAGACTATAGGACTCCCAACAAAAGACACACAGGAAACCAGATCTGGATTTTAAATACTATTCATGTAACATTTATTAAGACATAAACTACGAAATCACATTTGTATCAAGAGCTCTTGCACACACACGTTCACACGACATACTCACAAACAGTCCTTTCACCGAACGTTGATCAGGCATCACAGGTGGCATGTTTTTGGGGGCGGTGCTGGGCCCACCTCTGCACACTGGCAGATGCTCAGCAGCTCCTGGAGCCTCCTGGAAAGCAGGCCGCTTGCCGGAATACTCCAGCTAGGAATAATGAAATAGGACTTTCATTGCCTTTACCCTAAAAATCTCAGGTCATGACATGCCTCCACCTCAGTATGCCACTGTAAGCAATCCCACCAATGGCACAACCTTTCCATGATGGAAGGATTGTCTGCCCCTGCGAGGCAAGAGGCTATGCTGATGGCAGTAGTAGTGTTATTGGTAGGGTCACCTGTGTCAGACGAGCTTTTGCTGAGGAGACAGACTACATGTGCCAGATACCTACTGGGCAGCAGCAGTAGTGGGGGATGACACTGGTGCAGGATCTCTAATAGACAACAGTAATGATACCATAGCTAACATTTGTTAGTACTGCACAGAAAGAGGCACAGTAAGTGTCATGAGGCAGGCTGAGCAGGCTGCCGACTCAGACGGGGACTCTGAGTTAGACTGGGAACCCCAGCCAGGGGTGGATCCCTGGGAGGCAGAGGGGGCTCCTGCAGGGACAAGGGAGGGGCCTGCCAGCGACCCCACGGCGGTCCCCGAGCCAGTACCTGCAGCAGATGAGACCAGTACTTCAGGCTCGACAGAAGCTGCTGTTCCTGACTCCAGCCTGGAGTTTGCCGCAGACCCTCTCCCCACGTTCCTCCAGAGGTGGCAGGAGAAGGAGGCGGGGTGCAGATCGAAGCGGCTGCAAGAGAAGCGTCTGAAGTCTGAGGGCCTCCAGCTGTGAGCTGGGCCAACGGACGTTTGACCAGCCCCAGCTGGGCTAGAGACTATGTACTTAAGGCAGATGCAGGGGGGAGTTGGGCACTGGACAACAACCGTCTTCCATCTGGAAAATCTGCATTCTGTGCTGTCTGTTCCAGGACGACCCTAGCTGTTGAGTTTGCTACCTCTGTTCATTTTGGGTGATGTAACCTCTTGTTTACTTTATTACTTTATTACTAAAAGCCATAAAACTCGGCTCCTGCCTCCGTTTTCTGCTTAAACCGCTGCCTGACATTGACAGTAAGCCCCTTTTGATCGTCTTTTACCATGAAAACTCTATGATGAGACAATCCAAAAATGAAACAAGAGACAGTACTTTGGCCATCTTATGAGAAGGTATGACTCACTAGAAAAGACAATAATGCTTGGTAAGGTAGAAGGCAGTAGCAAAAGAGGAGGGCCATATTATAGATAGACTCAATCAAGGAAGCCACGGCCCTGAATCTGCAAGACCTGAGCAGGGTAGAGGATGACCACGTGGCTTGAAGGTCTGTCATCTGTAGGGTGTTACCCTGTATACTGGGGGTCCCGGGAGGGACACCAAAATGTGCTCAACTAAAGGTGGGGAAAATTAGCTCAGAGCACTGCTTAACGTTACGAGAGGCAGGGTAACGTAGTGAGATCTTGAACCCTATGTCTACAGGGTCGGGTCGAGTCAAGGAGAACAGAAAAGTTCAAATAATAAATGATGTTTATTAAATACAAGCAAAACAGTGTATGCGACACACTCATACAAGATAACTAAAGAAAATAAAGGTTGGAGTGGTATAGAGGGATTTTTAGAGAGATTGTTGGTTTGGGTGATACTTCACCTGTCCTGAAGCCCAGGAAAATAGAGAGCGAAGCTGGGGTGCGATGCAGCTCAGCACGTGGAGCTGAGGGGAGGCTCGCCAAGCAAAGCGGCAGCAAGGCGGGATGAAACTCGGGAGCGTTCCGAGGAAGGTCTCGGAATCAAGGGTTTTTATAAGGAGAATGTGACTGCAGGTTATGCCGTACTTGGGGGAAAACAATAGATTTGGAGTTGGAGACAAAGCCTCCGAAAGGTCAGAATCTGAATGATTGAGTTATCGTAGCAGTTTTCAATAGAGTAGCCAGTACGCAAATGCAGAGTACTTGGGTATTGCATAGTTTACCCATCAAGCTGCCACCGCGGGTCAGAGGCTCTTTTGTAAGTGGCGTGCGTACTTAATTAGCGTACTTGCCTGGAGGTCTCCTGAAGCAGTAAGTCAGCTATTTCTGGCCTGCCTGTATTGCAGTTTGAATATTACGGCTATTAACGGCCGAGCTTGTTTACGTGCTTGTCCGGTGGTCTCGCAAGCACGTGGAGAGGAATAGAGAAGTGCAGCCGAATTGCGATATCAAGGGATATCTTTAATATCCCCAAAGCTTGGACTAGCCAGGGCAGTAACAAGGGTCTCCATAAACCAAGATCAACTTGATAGCAGTTAACAACAATGATATCTAATATACAGTGATGCCTCTTTCCTTACCATTTTTTCCACTCTGTACTCACACAAACCCCTTCACTCAGTGACCAAGTGCTTTTAAACCTATACCGTTCATTATTTTTGTCTTGAAATTTGGGATACGAACAGGTCTGGCTCTACTGTTAGGCAGAATCAGGCAGCCAGTTCAGGCAGTGAATTTTGAGCATCACTGAAGGACAACAAATTTTAAGTTACTTAATTTGCTGCTATTGTGTTTTTATTGCCAGGGAACAAGAGAGGGGTTTGGGGGATTTCCTGCCTCGTTTGCCAGAATAACTTGGCTGGTGTGGGGGACAATGCAAGTTGATTAGGGTAGATGACAACGGTGTGTGTGAGTGAGCGCACACGTGCGTGTCATTTCCTGATCTGATTCAGGCAGCACCATGTCTTGGGTCAGCACTGGATATTAATATTATCATAAGAATAGCCAGAATGCCAGAGCATGTTGAATCCTGTGAAACCCAGTTTAAAAGAGTGGAACTTGTCATCTGAACAAATAAAGAACTCACACAAAGAATCCCTGCTAGATACATTAGTGGCCTAAATCTAACTGTTAGTTCCAACTAGAGTACACTTTCGGAGCTCTTCCAGATTGATCAAAAAAGGCATGAGTTCTTGAGCTATTGTTCCTTGAGTTTTGTCAGGTTTTGCCAGTTGTTGTTGCCTCCATGTCTGCTCCCTCCATTATTTTGGGGTGCTGCTAGTATTGATCTCTTGAGTCTGCACTGGGGCAGAGAGTTTTTTTTTTAAGAAAGGAGTCTTTTTTGTTGTTATATATTGTCTCAGAATTAAAAAGAAACCTACAAAGGGGTGGGAATAAAATGTTGCAGTTGGTGCCAAGAATTGCCTGAAGTAATCTGTGACAACAGTAATATTATTTGGATGTTTTAAAAAACCCCTGAGAACTACAGCAACAAATATTGTAATCTCCTGAAACATTTGTCCTATCTGAAGGAGTCCTTGGAACCAAAGGAAATTTGGTAGTCAACACTTATGTGGGTTCCATTGGTTCAGTGGATCTAGCTTGGGTAGGGCAACAATTGAACATAGGTCACTGCATCTGTTCTCCAATATTGAGCTCAGAATACCTGCGTTTGAAAATGAAAACATTCATTCAAGAAAAGATACAAACTCTGGGTGGCAACCTTATAGGGACATAACCAGGCAGAGAGACAGAGGTGTCCACCTTTGTATGTCATATTTTGGTTGTTGCAGAGGTTGATACTCTCAACCTTTGAGTCATCATTTAGTCACTGCAGCCGCTCCAGTTTGTTTGTTTCATTTATATCTCACCTTTCTCTATACAAGATCCAAGATGGATAACATTTAAAAACAGGGTGGCGTTGAAACATTATTTATACAGATGTTTTAAAACCATTAAACAATAGTTCAGTTAAAAACAGAATAACAAAACAAAATAAAAATGCAAGACTTATTTTTTAAAAAAATAAAAACACCGTAAATAAATGAAAACATAACCCCACCCAAAACCCTTTCCATTATATAAATTATAAGCCAAAGACCTTCCTGAATTAGAAGATCTTTGCCTACAGCAAAAGGAAAGGAGAGAGGAGCCAGCTGAACCTCCAATAGGAGGGAATTCCACAACCTGGGAGCAGCCACTGAGAAGGCTCTGTCCCGTGTCCTCACCAAAGATGTCTGTGATGGTGGTGAGACCAAGAGAGAGTCTTCTGTTATTTTATTGGAAAAACCCTGTCCCGGGGTCTACAATTTTGATATTAAAATATGATTCAATGTGCCTGAGAGGTCACCCGGAAGGGCACATAGGCAGCAATGGTCAAAGATCAAAAACCAGGTGAGGCCAGTAAAATCCCCAGTCACATAGCCCCAGGAGACCTCAAGATGTATAAACCCACAATAAACAAAGGGTCCACAGCCCCAGGAAGCCGACTTGAGGGGATTAGCACGTCTGCCCCAAGTTGAGCAAATATTCCATCAGGCGAGGACCATTTACACGAAGTCACACCACAAACTAACACAGCCAAAGATTCTGAGACTTTGTCAACACCTTGCAATCCCATCACACGAAGGAAATTATCATGGTGGAGCTTCGTTATCACTCCGACACTGATTGTTCTCCCCGGGAAAGGATTAGTCCACCAGGTACTTTTCCCCCTACAAATAGTCCCAGTTTTTGAGCAGTTCTTTGGATCACCCCCAGTCATCCCAGCAGACTGTTGCTCCATCCGTTGCTCATCCTCTCCGTGCTGAGCCCCACTTCTCTGCTGTTTTTCCCAGACCAAGGACTTCAGGACAAAGGTGCAGTATCACCCCAGCTACACCCCTTCAATATTCCCCTATGCAGTTTCCTCTCTTTTGCTTCTTAATAGGTCTTGAGTGAGTGTGTGAGTGATTTCATTGCTGCGTGAGACTTTCCTTCAATAAAATCATTTATTGGACGTTTTTGTTTGGTTTTTCGGCTTGGCCTAACCCTGTAAAAACAGGGTAAAAAGACCCTACTAGGTTACCCTGCCTCTCGCATTGCTGTTGCCTGTGCTCTGGCTAGTTTCCATTCCCCATCACTTGGAACACATTGAGGTGTCCCCCAAGGGACCCCAGCAATCAGGGTAACACTTCCCCTAAAGATCTTTAATATTCAGACAGGCTCATACAGGGAGATATAGTTTTACAAATAGTATGGATCCAAGCTATATAGGGCCTTAGAGGTTATAACCAGCACTTTGAATTCTGCCTGGAAAGAGACTGGCAGCCCGTGAAGCTGTTTCAGCAGGGCGGTTATATGTTCCTGTAATCAGCCCCAGTCAACAGCTGGGTTGCTGAAGTTTCTGTATAGTTTCCAAAGGCATTCCCACAAAAAACACATTACCAATCCAATCAGGAGGTAATTAAGGCATGTGGTATCATGGCCAATCCAACATCTCAAAGAGTGGGCACAGTTGGTACACTAATTTTAACTGTGCAAGTGTACTCCTGGCCATGGCTGAAATCTAGGTATCCAGGCTCAAACGAGATTCCAGAAGTATGCCCAAACTCTCAGCCAGAGATTTCAGGCACAGCATAACCCCATCCAGCACAGGTGGAATCCCTGTGCTCTGATCAGCCTTCCAACTGACCAGGAGCACCCTTGTCTTGCCTGGATTAAATTTCAGTTTGCCCTTATCCTGCCAATTGCTGACATAAGACACTGGTTTAATACTGAAACAGCTTCCTTGGAGTTAGAGAGAAAGGAGAGACAGAATTAGGTGTCATCAGCATAATGGTGACTGACATCCAGAATTCGAGACAACCTCTCCCAGGATTTTCATATAGATGTTAAATACCACGGAGGACAGCATTCAATGGCTGGTGGAGAGTCAGGGGGATTGGAGGCATGTCTGACTATGTCCCTACAGCCAGATACAGAATGACTGCATCGTCCACTGGGACCTTTGGGGGACTCTGCCAGTTACCAGATGATGATGTCATCATTCTGCGTCTTACTATAGGGACATAGGAGATGCTTCATTGATCCCCCCCCCTCCGCAATCTTCACCAGTCACTGAATGGCTGTGTGGTTTGCATGCAGGAGCTCAGCAGTGAGTCCAAGGTGGGGTGTGAGTGGAGAAATGTAGCATAGCTCCACCCACTGAACTATGGCATTGTGCTGTGCCTTACAGGATCTTGGCCACAATATCATTGCCACTTGATAAAATCAGAATGGACTTGTGCAGTAGTGGCATAAGGCAAATCTTTTTGCAGGAAGCTTCCATCTTTCAAAGGCCCATTATCTGACAACTTGCTCTTTCAGTGCTTCCAAATTAAGGACAAGTTCTATTAATTCTATGAGGAGTTCACTCTTTTGTCAGTTCTTCTTGCCTACAGAGGATTACTTGGGATCGCTCACTAATGTGTGGTCCCAAGTCTTGCCTATGGAAAGAGCGGATCCCTTGGTTGAATCAATGGAACTTGTCTGTATTGCAAGCATCAAAATAGCAGGCTTCTGATAGTTCTTCTTGCCTATGGAAGCTTGGTTGGAACCACACATGAGCTGCTTGCAGGGCAAGGTCAGAGGGGAGGAAAAAGGTGCCAAGCCAGCTGAGAGGTTTTACAAGCAGCACGTGCAAGGCTCTGTACATCCTTCATGTTCCCTACAGTAGATGGATTCCACTTTTCAACCATTTCTGCTTTCTGACATTACTCCAGTCCCTAAGTTGTCTGACAAGTGGGGGAAGCCTGTAAATCATAAATATCATTGCTCCTCTAGATCAGAATGGAGAATCTTTAGCCCTGCAGATGCCTGGCACTTCAGCAAAATAATCCCTCTCTATTAGTTATGTTGGGTGGGGGTTGGATTACAACACACTGGGAGGGCCAAAGCCTCCCCCTCTTGGCTCTGGATGCTACATCTTAATTTCTCCAGTGTACAAAACTGGGACTTGCCAATACACAGCAAGATTCCTCCTTTTACTTTGTAAAGTATAAGTGAGAAAATAGCAGAGCTGTGCTGTGTAGGCAAACAGAACAACTGTTACATATTTAGAGGCACTTATACCCTTGAGGTGCCGCCAGGGAATGTATGGTGGTCTAAAGAAGGAGTTTTATCCCTTTTTCCCTTTGATAGACTGCCAAAAGTTCCATAAACATTACTTGGACCCCTACCAGAATAAAATGAAAGACATTTTGGTTTAATGTCCTTTGCAAGGATTAACAATACTTAGGAACAAAAGTGTTTCTTTAAACAATTCAAACTGTAATGTGTTAATCTTAACCACTGTTCAGTTAAATGCCTTGTAAATTGCCAGACTGTAAAAACAAAATGTTGCATTTAATGCCAAATAGCCTCATATAAAACCAGCTCACCAATCTTGGTGAAAAGGAAAGCGTGTTGGGTACGAAATGGTACCCAGCTGCTGGGGGTGGGAGGAATGGGGAGTTTCTCACTGTGGCTTTTCTTCACATGTTGCTCTTTGGGTTCTAATTAAACTTTTCAACTTTGAGAACAAGTTTTTAAAATACTCCTTAGGCTTACTCTAACACATGCAAAAATTCCACTGGCCTGAATATGCTGAAGTTTAGTATTTCTAGGCCTATGGAAGATTTTTGATCCAAGGATCTTTGTGTTTTAAAAAAATGAACTTAATCTCTGTAATAATCTGGGCCACATTTAGTAGTGACAGGTGAGGAGAAACCATATTGAGACCTTGAATCCAAGGCCCTTTTCGCATGGCATTCGCCATACGAAAGGGCCTCTGGAGCGTAGTACAATTGCGCGGAGCCATCCACATGATATCCTCGCAATTGCGCGATGTTGCCAGGGCTGGCGGGCGCCGATCATGCACTATTTCATTTTCAGCTTCTAGCAGAAAATGGTGCGCAATTGCACATTGCTGGAGGGCCCCGTGCACACTTACCGTGCATGCGGAGCCACCAGAGCCGCGGCGCTTGCGCTTCCTGCCCCTGCGGAAGGAAGAGAAGGAACGTTCACTCTGCCTGCTCATGGAGTTAAAGCAACGGGGATGCGAGAGCCTCTCGTAAGAGACTGCTCGCGCAATCCCCGCACCCCAGCACTGAGAAAAGGTAAGTTGCGGAAGGGGCCCGAGTGTTGCTTCTGAGCAGTCCAAGATCCCTTATCACACTATACAATTTTAGCAATATAATTTCACTTTAAGTGCTACAGCAACATCCAAAGGATGTTTGATGAGGTGCTAGAGCTCTCTGGCTAAGAATTACCCTTCCCTAAATTGCAAATCCCAAATGGAATCATAGATGTTAAGGTAGAGTCATAGCACTACAACATTGTTGTATTTAAGGGCCCCACATCTTCTCATAAGCACCATTCACTCTGATCACTTCTTTTGATCACTCTTCTCAGTTGCAAATTGGATGAATACAGTGAAATATTTCTCTGTGGCGTCAGTTGGTTTAGTCACACTGGCCCATAAATCACTGGATCAACAGGTCTGCTTCTAGCAGAGTACTACATATGTAGGAAGTCAATATCTGTTGCATTTAATATGTGTCCATAAACTGGGGTTAGGCATTGATATGTTTTTTTAAGGATGTTGTGAAAGGGGCTATTCAATACCCTCTCGAACAATGCCTTCATTCTCCCATGCAACCCTGTTTTAATTGGCAGGCATCTCTCGCCATTTAGTGGCTGGGTGGAGGAACTTTTAGTGGACAGGAAATGGTGCAGGGTACCTGAGCAGCAGTGAGATGCAGTTGGAAGGAAACAGCAGCTGGGGCTGTCCCAGATCCCCACTGCGCTCCTGCTGGTTCCTCCTGACTCCAGACATGCAGTCAAATGCTGTTTGTATGCCCCATGTCCTCCCTTAGCCACTTAATGGCCACAGCAGGTGCAGTCCACAGAGAGTTAGAAAGCTCTCTTTTACATCAGCAGAACATTATACTCTGCCTGTGATAATGTCAGATCTGGGACTATATTTGTGTCTTTATTTATTTATTTATTTATTTATTTATACATACATACATACATACATACATACAGAAGATATTTAACCCTGACATTTGATCACCAGGGCCTCTGAGTTGGTTTCCAATTTAGGTTCAAAACATACGCAATAAAATCACATTCATATCGCAGTAAAACACAAAGGAAAAGAAATTTAAAAACCAAAACAGTGTTACCGCCATTGCTAGCCTGAGCTTGTGGGATATGAAAGATATCTTTTGATATCAATAATTCGGCCTCCTATACCCATTCCTCTCCACGTGCTTACGAGGCCCCTGGACAAGCACGCACACATGCTTGGCCGATAATCGCTGAAATATTCCAAAGAAATACAGGCAGGCCAGAAACAGCTGACTCGCAGCTTCAGGAGACCTCAAGGCAAGTACCTCAATTATGTATGCAAGCAACTTTCAAAAGATCCTCTGCCCCGCGCTGGCAGCTTGATGATCGAACTATACAACGTTCAAGCACTCCACGTTTGCATACTGGCTATCCTATTGACAATTTGGCTATAACTCAATCATTCAAATACTGACCTTTCGGAGGCTTTGTCTCCAGCCCCAAATTAATTGTTTCCCCAAGTACGACCTAGCCTGCGGCCACAATCTTCCTTATAAGAACCCCTGACTTTGAGCGCTTCCTTAGATCGCTCTTGGCTTCCATCCCGCCTTGCTGTCACTTTGTCCAGCAAGCCTTCCCCTCAGCTCCACGTGCTGAGATCCACGCTCCCCAGCTTCTCCGCTTCTAACTGGGCTTCAGGACAAACCTCCTCAAAAATCCTTCTATCCACTACTACCTTTCTTTCTATAGTTTCTTGCATGAGTGTGTTGCATACATTTGTTTGATTGTGCTTAAATAAAACAATTATTATTAATTTCAACATCTGTCTCATCCTTGACTCGGCCTGACCCCGTAGACATAGGGTTCAAGATCTCGCTACGTTACCCTGCCTCTCGCATTGCCAACTTGTGCTCTGTGCTAATTTCCTCCCCATTGTTTGAGCACATTTAGGTGTCCCTCCTGGGACCTCCAGAAATCAGGGTAACAACAGTGTTTGTAGCAGCAGGGTGTAGAATTCAAAGATCTGGGAAAACAAGAATGTGTTGATTGTTTAGCTAAAGCAGAGATGAGCAATGACATGGGAGGTGGGAGCCACATTCTGCTGAAGGGCTTCCCCCTTTTTTTGTTTTCATGGATTTTTTAATTAATAATTTTTAAATTTAATTCATTACATATACACGGCAGCTATATCACTTGCATTATTTCATTATTACAAACAAGGGCCAGTATCCTGTTGAACAGTTACAAGTATGTAAGATTGACGTACACAGTCATTCTGTTCAGCATTCATGTTTACTACTGTGTCTCCATTGCCATAATCACCCATGGCCCTGCAACCTACCTTAACAGCCTGCAGCTGCACTAAGCAATGGAGATCTGTTCTGCTGGTGAACAGGAGGTGCTGCAGAATTACCCACCCAGCCCCTTTCTACCAGTCCTCTGCAGTGCAACAATCAGAAGTGTAATGCTTACCACCCTTTTGCTATCTTTGGTTTATGCACTGTTCAAAGATGTTCACAGGCCTTAGTGAGAAAAAGATTTCATCTCTGGTGGGAAAACATTCATTTGGATACTGAACTAGAATGTTCTGGCCTGTGAAGGTTCTGATTGATTATGTTCATCTGAGTTATGACTGGTCTTCTCTATAAAACTGGTATGGCCTCTCTGTACAGAAAGGTTCCAGCAAGTTCTTATACTTGGCCTTACATGCAAATCCTCCATTTTGCCTCTGCTGACAGTATGGTCTCAAATCCTGCTTTGTAAGGAAGTTTATGCTTACAAATCCTGCTTCGTATTAGGCTGGGATAGCAAACTTTCCTATTTTGTGCATACTGTGTAGTTACTGAAATACTTCTCTCTTCTCTGATCTCTAGATGCTCTAAATTATTCATGACTTTAAAAAAAGTATATTATTTTACTTTTAAATTTATCTCCTTCCATATAGTTTGGTTTATCTGTGTGTCCATTATTAAGGATGACCTAATTCTAAATTCAGCACCTTGCTTCTTGGTTACTGCTGCTAAATTCTGACTATTGGACTTAGGAACGGAAAGTGAAGGCATTTGCCCCTTCTTGTCAAGATGCCTCAAGGACATCCTATAAGGCATCTTCCCCTCTCCCAGCTAAGACTATTTCTGCCGTACACAGTTATGGTGCTATTATTCCACTTTCAACACCCTGTGGAATTCTGGGGTTTGTAGTTTACTGAGGCCAAAGAGCTCTCTGGCTGAGAATTCTAAATGCCCCTCCCTAAACTGCAAACCCCGGGATTCCATAGGATGTTGAAAGTGGAATATATTTAACAATGTATACACTATAGCAGTGTAGGGCAGAAATGGCCTGACTTGGAGTAGATGATGGCAGTCTACTTGCATCATTGTTCTTGATATGCCTCATGAAGCCAATCAAGGGCAATGAAGTTTGCTGAAGTTTCTGAATGCTTTTTGTAGTATGCATTGCAGTAATCCAGCTTGAATGGAACCAACTTATGTGAAATTCAAGACAGACAAACGCAAAGTTTTAATTTGGGCAACAAAAAGCAAATGCGTAAATATAAGGATGGAGGATACCTGCCTTAGCAGCAGTATATGTGAAAAAGACCTTGAGATTATTGTTGATTATAAATTGAACATGGCTCAGCAATGTGATGCTGCAGCAAAGTAGGCAAATAATATTTTAGCCCACCTTAAAAGAATCTCCAAGTCAAGAGCAGTAATAGTCCCCCTGTGTTCTGCACTAGTCGGGCCTCATACAGAGTAAGTACTGTGTTCAGTTCTGGGTGTCTCATTTTAACAAGCATATAGACAAGTTGGAGCAAGTTCAGAGAAGAACAACAAGGATTATATGGAGAGACAAAGAGAACAAAGCATATGAGAAAAGTTTTAGGGAGTTCCCCATGGGGAAGAGAAGATTGAAGAGTAACATGTTCACACTCTTTAAATATCTAAAGGGCTGTCACAGAGAGGAGGATGCAGATTTGTTCTTTGCCCTGAGGGTAGACCAGGTCTAATGGTTTTTAGTCACATGAGAGTAGATTTTGACTGACAGTAAGAGAGGTTCAGTGATGGAACCAATCACCTATGGAGGTAGTAGGATCTTCCCAAAATTCCACAGGAAGTTGAAAATGGAACAATAGTGCTATAACAGTATAGAGACAGAGGAGAAAGAGAGAACTACAGACTACAAAATGGAAGATGAACAAATTCAGACTAATTGCAGACTAACTGATGCTGGAGGAAAGGTGGCTGAGACAAACAAATAGGAGATGACATAAATACATGCTATACCTACACTCTTACATATGTGAACTAACAACTGATGAGCATAGACATTCTACTGTTGCTATGTTGCTGTTGTTGCTACTGCTGCTCTTGCTGTTTTTATGTCACTTCAGATTGACTCTGACTTGTGGTAACCCTCTCATATAGTTTTCTCAGCAAGATTTATTCAAAGGGGGCTTGCCGCTGCCTTCCTCTAAGTGTTACCCTGTATTCTGGGGGTCCCAGGAGAGACACCTAAATGTGCTCAGCAATAGGCGGGGAAGATTAGCTCTGAGCTCTGCTTTAGCGTTATGAGAGGCAGGGTAACTTAGCAGGATCTTGTAACCCAGCGTTTATGGGGTCAGACCAAGTCAAGAAGCAGACCGGTTTCAAAATAATGAATTATCTTTATTAAATACAGACACACAATGTAAGCAACACACGCACACAGATAACTAATGAAAATAAAGGTGTGAGTAAGATAGCGGGATTTTCAGAGGGATGGTTGATTTGGGTGATACGAAACCTGTCCTGAAGTCCGGAAGAAGATGGAGGGCGAAGCTGGGGTTTGGTGTATCTCAGCACGTGGAGCTGAGGGGAAGCTCGCCAAGCGATGCGGCAGCAAGGCGGTCTGGAACTCAGGAGCGATCCAAGGAAGCGCTCAAAATCAGGGGTTTTTATAAGGAGAATTGTGACCGCAGGCTAGGTCGGACTTTGGGAAAACAATAGATTTGGAGTTGGAGACAAAGCCTCCGAAAGGTCAGAATTTGAATGATTGAGTTAGAGCCAAATTGTCAATAGGATAGCCAATATGCAAATGCGGAGTACTTGAGCGTTGTATAGTTCGATCATCAAGCTGCCAGCACTAGGCAGAGGATCTTTTGAGAGTTGCTTGCATACCTAATGGAGGTACTTGCCTTGAGGTCTCCTAAAGTGGCGAGTCGGCTGTTTCTGGCCTGCTTGTATTGTCTCGGAATATTACGGCGATTATCGGCCGAGCCTGTATGCTTGCTTGTCTGGGGGCCTCGCAAGCACGTGGAAAGGATATGTGAAGCCGAATTAGTGATATCAAAAATATCTTTTTTATCCCCCAAAGCTCGGGCTAGCCAGGGCAGTAACATAAGGCTGGAAGAGTATGAGTTGCCCAAAGTCACCAAATAAGCTTCCATGGCTAAGCAGGAATTTGAACCCTGGGAGACATCACTGATTAATCTAACACTCAAATCACTATACCCTACTCGTTCTGACTTTTTGCTACCTCTAACGACACATTCAGTCCTCATTTTCAGTGGGCTCAGTGTCAGAACCCTTAAAAAGTGGCCCTAAATTTCCACTGCTTACAAGAGAATCACCATGAAAAATCTGAAGGCCCACTTTTCTTTGTCTGATGTAAAAGAAAGCATGGGTTTTAAGGCACGTTGTTAGAAAACCAGATGATTGACTTATGTTGTTGGGAACAAAGGCTTAGTATTCTTCGCTTATAGCTAGTATACTGTTGGTTGGTTCCACGGAGAAGACAGTAGAGAAATTCAGTCTCTTCCACTAAAGCAGAAAGTCTAACATATATATAGCAAATAAAATAGTTCATCTGTTCATAATTTAGCTGGGCTACTTGGGAGATGTAAAATCCATGTGAGATCCATAACTGAAGTCAACCACAGAAAACCACAGAAAAATGACAGACTTAAAAACTAAAATCAGTTCTTGGCTAAAGAGGAGCATGGTAAATGTTCTAAAAATATCCCAGCTTTTATTTCTGACTCTGATTTTAAATATGAGCTGGATGGTTATTTTTGTTTAAATATGAGCTGGATGGTTATTTTTGTTTTAGCAAGAGAAGAAGCATGCTGCAAGAAGTTTTCTGACTACACCTGGGAAAGACCAGATGTCCGCCTATACATTAGAGGATATCTGGTTGGCCATACATATTTGTCAGATGAAAAAATACAGGTGCCTCCCTTCTGGAATGGAAGGGAGAACAGCTGCTTCACAAGCCACCATGAAATACAAACCATACCCATAGCTTTTTATTGTTCTAAGAACTCTGTCTTAGTTCTCAGGTCCAAATCTTGGCTGCTAATGTAGAAAGGCCTGTAGGCATTAAAAAAGAGTAGTCACTAGAAAGATCTGTTCTGATCAGGCGGGTTCTCTTTCTTCAATTCTTTTTCTGAGCCAATAAAACAAAATAAATGAGTACTGCAAAATCTTTTTGAGTCAACCTTAGGGCCATTTCACAGTTATACTGCTTTGATTAACTACCATGACCACAACCCCTATGGAACCCCTCCTCCTCCTGGGGGGGGATTGAATTCTCAGCCAAAGAGCTCACATCCCAGGATTCCATAAGATGCAGCCATGGCAGTTAAAGTGACATCATAGTACTATGTGTAGTGTGAAAGAGTACCTATCGTTTTTGCAGCCCAAAGCAGGATAGAAAAGGACAGTTCCCTTCTTTGTGTGTCTCAGATCAAATGTGATATTTCCTCCCTCAAGCTGCACCTACAAAATTGATTAGCTTAGAATTCTGGCCAAAATGGCCACCATTAGCAGCATGATTAATGTGTTCTCCAGTTTTGCAGGATTTATTATTATTATTATCTTTAAACTTATAAAGTTATGGAAGGATTCCACAAAGGCAGAATTTCAGTCTCCTGGTAGCCTCCCCACTTAGAAATAAGCAGGGCCTGTCTGATTGAGACACATGCCTGGAAATTTCAATACTCCCCACTGCAAAACTGAGGAATCATAAAGATACATTACAGTCAGTTAGACAGAAGCTTTTCCAAACAAATATTGGGAGGGAGGCATTTGTCTTTTCCAAGCTTCTGTCATTTTCCGTCTTTTCTGTCTTTGAATGAGTACAAACAGTTTGTGTTGTAAATACCTGAAATCCAACCTCTACTATTTTAGTACTTGAAAAGTGAAAGTAGTGGTGAGACAATGATGATATAGCGCTTAAAAGACCAAAGTCTATTTTCAGTAGCAACTTAGGCTGCAAATAAGAAATACTCAACCTTTTTTTAAGATTCAAAGCCTTATGTGGAAGCTACATTTTAGAAAAAGGGAAAAACGTGACACCAGAACTTAAGCAGAAAGTGTTTTATGACAAACCATAAAAGCCATAATAAAAATGGCTACCAGAAAAGTGTCCAGAGCAGGGCTGGACAAATCTGAGCTGGCACTGACTTCTGTATCTGAGATCTCTAATCAGATTTTAGATCTGAACAAATGAGTGGCAGAGAGCAATGTGAACTTAGAACAGAAGTTTGAACAAAAACTAAACATGTTAAGGTAAGATATTTCAGAACAAATATGACATTAGAGAGTCTACCAAATAACAGTAGAGGAATATCTTATACAGGATCTCACAGTCACTGCACATAAGCACAAACAGGGGATCTCTGATAACTTGAAAAGAGTTGCCATTTTGCAGCAGGATCTGGAAAAAACACAGGACAGGATTATGATGATTTATTTAAAATTAAGAGAAACACAAATTAGACTAAGAGCTGTGCCAGAGGAACTGATTGATTTAAAACAGACAGTTTTAAAATCTATGGCAGTTCTTACAGGCAGCTCTTGTGAATGGCTTGATAAGGAGATTGAAGCAATATATAGGCAAAACTCTGCTTATGCACAGAGGAAAAAAGATTCTAAGAGATGTGACAATTTGCTTCACACAGAAAAGTATCAGGGATGAAATACTGGGATCACATTTTAAGAAAAGTTTAAATTAAATTAGAATGAAATAATTGTGTTTTAAATAAAATCCAGAAAAAATGCATAAGAAATATAGAGAATATAAGTTTTTGGTGAAGTTGCTCAGAAAAAAAGAATTGCTCCAGAGGGCTTGATAACCACTTATGCAGGCAATAAACATATGATAAATTCTCCGTAGAAAGTGAGAAATCTGTTCAAAAGTTGAAGATGAAGGCCCCAAAAGGAGACACCCAAAAAGCTAAGAGCTATTAACTTAATAAAATACCTTAATAAAACAATTACCGTATTTGCCGGCATATAAGAGACATCTGTGCATAAGACATACCCCATTTATACACTGGGAAATAGTATTTGCCAGCATATAAGACACTCATTTTCAAACAGTATTTTTCAGGGAAAAAAATGAGTCTTATTTGCCAGCAAATAAAATGAATCTCGAAAAAATCTCATGGAAAGTAAATGGACTAAATTCACCTCAGAAAAGGAAAAAGAATGGCATTTTTAAAAGCCCCAAATATGTACTCATTTGTCTCCAAGAAGCCCATATCCAAGAGATCCATTTATCTCCAAAAGGCTCCAAGTTTTTGCAGAATAGAAGTATGGGCCTAGAATTTGTGTCTGCAAATAAGAATAAAGGAAATGGAGTAGTCTTTTATATATACAAAACCCAACAACTCAATGATATATGAAGATGGAGAAGGCAGATATGTAATTGTGAAAATCATTGGAATGGCAAGATTATGCGTTTAGTGGACATTTATGGCCCAAATAATGAGAAATCAACATTGTATGAAAATTTGTTAAGAAAGAAAACAGAATTGAACATACAAAATCTAATTTGCATGGATGATTGGAATGGAGTTGCTGATCCTAGTAAAGATAAATGTTCCAGTAAATGAATTAAGGGAGACTACCCAGAGTTTTTTCATAAATATGGAAAGGAGCCCTGGTGGTGCAGTGGTTAAATGCGGATACTGCAGCCACAACATTGTGAGTTCGATCCTGCAGGGCTCCAGGTTGCCTCAGCCTTCCATCCTTCCATAGGTCAGTAAAATGAGTACCCAGCTTGTTGGAGGCAACACTGTAAACTGCTTAGAGAGTGCTTCGCACTAATAAGCAGTATAAAAATGTAACTGCTGCTAACTGCTAAATATACAGAATTCTTTGAGTTAATAGATGTTTGGAGGTATTTGCAGCCAAGTTTCAGAGATAATGCTTTTTTAAAAAAATCAAATTGCCATGAATCTTTCTCTAAAATAGATATGCTTTGGATTTCTATGAATATGGCCAACTTAGTAAGGAGGATGGACATTTTGCCAAAAACTCTTTCACATCATAATCCCACCATGAAAATTCAAATACATTTGAAAATAGAACAAACACAGTTTAGATGGAGAGTGAATGAATATGTACTTTTGAAGATGGAACTACTACAACAACAAAAACAAGAACTGAGTAAATTTTTTGAACTGACTTTAAACAAAGACACAGATCTCACAGTCCTTGGCATGTAAGTAAAACATATGAGAGGATAATTTATAAAATATGGCTCAATATTGAAAAAGAAAAGAGAAGCAAAAAATTAGTAAATTGATGGACAAAATGCAAAATCTGGAGGGAAAACTTGAGAAAAATTTTGATAAAGAGAATCAACAAAAGATTAAGTTACCTCAACAACAGTTTTTTTCTCCTTGGTGTTCAAGAAGTGAACACCAAATGACTACATCTCAAACAAAAGAACTTTGGATTTGCAAATAAACCTGGGAAGCAGCTTTCCTACAAGCTGAGATAGCAAAGGATAAATTAATCTGTCACAGAGGTCAGGAAAGGGGATCGGTATGTAACTGACAAGCTGAAAATATTAGAAGTCTTGGAGGAACATTAGAGAGTTTTATATGTAAGGGGCAACAAGAAAATTCAGATATGGAAGATTCATTAGAAAGACTCCAATTGAATAAACTATGGTTGTAACAAAAGCAAAGTTTAAATGAGCTGTGACAACTATGGAACTTACTGAAGGAATTAAAAAGATTAAACCTGGAAAAAGCACCAGGCACAGATGGACTATCTGCAGGATATTATAAGAAATTTGAAGATGAGCTACTTCAACCATTAAAAATGGTATGTGATGTGTTGTTAGGAAAAGGACAGATGGTGGACTTTTGAAGAAATGCTTATATTGCAGCGATTCACAGAGAAGATACAGATGAGCCGCTAACAAAGAATTAAAAACCTATCTCATTACTTAAAAAATGACTATAAGATATTCATCACTGTTTTGGCAAACAGATTGCAGAAACATATTGCTCATAATATCCATGAGGATCAGAGTGGATTTTTGCCAAAAAGACAACTAAGGATTAATGTAAGAACTGTTCTTAATACTACTGAATAATATTTGGATTAAAAGGCTGCTTTGGTTTTTTTAGATGTGGAGAAAGAATATGATAATATTTCATGGAATTGCTGATTTCAAATATTGAAGAAAATGGACTTTGGTGAAAACATTTTTGGGCAATAAAGACAATATATTTCCTTTTAAAAGCTCAGCTTTGGTAAACAGCAACACAATAACACCAATCAAGACACAAAAGGGAACTAGGTTAGGCTGTTTCCTCTTGCTGTTTATTTTGGCATTGGAGATTTTACTGAGAGATAGAACTTCTAGAGTGAAGGTATAAGCTGAAAGCTTATGCAGATTATCTTGTGATAATGATACAAAATCCATTGGACTTAATGAAGACTCTTTTGGAACATATTACAATGTCTGGGACATGATCTGGGTTTAAAGTGAACTGTGATAAAACAAAACTGTCTTCAGAAACATGTCTTCAGAAAAGGGAAATAAATTAACTGTGCTTTCCCAATTTAAAGTGGAAAAAAGAGATTGAATGTCTGGGAGTTACAGTTATGAAGAACAACAATCTATTGTTCCAAAACAATTATGTAAAAATCTAGAAAGAAATTAAAAGAGATTTAGAAAGTTAAACTTGTCCCTTTTGTGGAGAATTGCAGTAATAAAAGCAAAGGTTTTGCCAAGACTTTTATTTTACTTTCAAATGGCCCCATCATAAGAAATGGAATACCCCTTCTACAATGGCAGAAAGAAAATTCCAGATTTGTTTTGATAGGCAAGGAAACTCAGGAAAAAAAATAGAACACTGTATGCTGCTAAAGAAAGGCATGGTTTGAGAACAGGTATTATAAAAATGTATTATGAGGCCTGTTGTTTTCTATGTTTGAAGGAATAGATACTGTGATGAAAGACAGAGCTTTTTGTGCTGCAGTAGACCGACACGGTTCTGCTCCCTTCATAATTTTTGCTGTTATCTAGAAATACTATTCTTATTACAGGCAGGGTGGTTTTTTTTAAATTGGGCGTTAGTCAAAATGGCAGAATTTTAAACCATTTCATTTTAACTAGAACAAAAAAATTAAAATGAATACAGTACAGAAGAGTGGAAAGATTTTCAGTTTAGCCACAAAGAAACTACAACCATTGGGTTAATCTTATACATTATTCCAGTCATAAAATAATCTTCACATTCAGTAGAAATCCCAACTCCTTGTCAAGTCACCAGTAATTTTGCATTTTCCTTGAGGTATATGCATTTCTTTACAAATCTGGTAATATGCTCTGTCTTCATTTTCCAGGCTCAGTAGAGTTTTAAGTCCATAGCTGTAACAATGCAAAATACAGCTTAATAGCAAACTGCTAGATTAATATTGTAATAAGACTTATCTAAACTCACTGGCAATGTGACATGCATAACGTGGCGCATTAATATCTCTTGGCAGGTCTTTAAAAATGAGAAAATGGGAACAGCTGGGAGAGAACTTGGTTTCTACTATTTAAATGTTGGGCATTTGGAAGCTAAAAGAAACAATGATGATAAAGAACACACCAACACTAACAACATGTAACTTTTGTTTTGGTCTGATTAATCCTCAGACCCATTATATTTCTGAGGGGCCATCTGTCAGGTAATTTATTAATGCTTTTGTGGTATTTATTTAGTTCTGTTTTTTCCCTGTTTCATAAGCATATGGTTGCCATATATCTGAGGACACAAATCATTATCTATGTCTTGAAGATGTATGCAAGTTACTGCCTAGAAATAGCAGTATATCACACCTGTTTCCTGGGTTCAGTAAAACATTGGAAGTTAGCAACACTTGAATGCTATATAGATTGCATGTTTACTGAATTCTTGTTTGTTTTTTCCAAGCCCACTCCATCCCTGCATCACTCTGACCTGCAGCCACGTTCATCTTCTTTTCTCTCTCTCCTCCATTAGCCTATGTATTAGACAATTTTGTGAGTAAAGCTGCTTTTATGTGTTTTACAAAGAAGACTAACCTTGTTTCTTTTCTCTGCTAAACCCTATGTATGTGTGTGTGTGTGAGAGAGAGAGAGAGAGAGAATGAGACACAGAAAGAGAGAGATTATGGGTTTGCTTGTTGTTCAGCTTCTGCCTGGCCAATTTGACTACTCTGCTTGAGAGATCTACTACTATCTCTCACATTTCCCAAAAGGGACAAGATCTAAGGAGCTCCCAGAATCATGTACCTGTGCACCAGTTTGTAGCAGTCCCTCCTAGAGAAACTGAAGTATTGGAAGATCATACGTGTCCTCATAAGTTGTATGAGGGCTACTTAAATGAACAGCAGAAGGAACTATGGAGCAGGTCAGTAAAATAACAGAAGAAAAGGAGCAAGATCCAGTGAAAATCTTGCCTTGGGGTTTCTCTTGATAACAGATTTCAGGCAGACATAAAAGTCATTTCTTGAGATGGAAAGAAAGAGGAGAGGAGTCAGCAACTGCATCTGCATGGACTGTGCTGCAGCAAGTCCTTCCTGACAAGCAAACAAAAAACAGCAGTGATGGGAGGCATTTGGGCCACCCGTACGTTGCCACCAGCTCTGTTGCTTCAGGCTAGTGAATTCACATTGGATTTCACAGGAGCTACTCCAAGTTTTATGGGACAAGTTTAAAGAAACTATCAAATTTAGGTTCAGCACTCTGGACAGCTCTCATAAAATAAACCTTGTGTGTGTTTTGTATGCCTTCAAATAATTTCTAACTTATGGAGATTCTAAGGCAACGCTATCATGGGGGTTTTCTTGCACAGATTCATCCAGAGGAGGCTTTCCATTGCTTTCTTCTTCGGCTGAGAAAATGTGACTTGCCCAAGATCACCAAGTGAGTTTATATGGCCATGTAGGGATTTGAATCCTGATTTCCTAGAGTTGTAGTCTAGTACTCAAACCATTACACCATGCTGGCTCTTAAAACGAAGAATAATTCCTGTAAAGTCTAGCCTGGATTCAACATTCTGAAGCAATAGAGTAAGTGGTGCCACCGTGCAAAGGGTCTGCAGTGCTTCTAAATGAGGGCTTTCTAACAAGGCCAACAGGAGGATGTGAGAAGATGTGAACCACTAAAAAATTACATGTCACTTTCCCCAGTCCTCTTTCTGTTTTTCTTGGTTGACCATTCAGAAGTCAACCACCATAGCCTTCTGATAATGAACTCAGTTTGGGGGTGGGGTGTTTGGGGGGATTTTTTGTATTCTGGGAGGAGTACAGAGGTAGAAGACAGGTATGTCATCTTTTGGAATGAATTCCTAAGGCTGTAGGAAAATTTAATAATCAAATCATTAATTTATTTTGATTTTTTTGAAATAAAAAATTATCTCTCTTTTCCTTCTCTGTTTTCCATTTATTTTTCAAGGAAAAAACATAGAAATAAACTAGGTAAATGCTGGGAATATCTATAAAAGTGAGCAGAAAACATGCAATGAAGGAAGGAAGGAAAAAGGAAGAAATTCAAAAGAAACAATATTTATTTAGACAATACAACTATAACTTAAGCTTATACAGGGGAATAATGAGCCATTTATAGACTGTGATTTCTACATAAGAGATGGAAACTGCTATTCTAAAGAATATGCCCCACAGAGCATGATGGGAGACATGACCTCAGACTGGTAAAAAATCTTTTAGGAGGTGTTACTGGAAAACAGACTTCCTATACTGCAGACAGAAGACCATTCAGCTATGATTTTAAACAGTGAAGAACCCTGAAAAAAATTAAATCCTGTATCTTAAATGCAGATTATAAAATTATGACAGTCATATTAGCTGTTGGAATAAATAAAATCGTAAGAGTTCATATAACTGAGAGTTCAACGGTATTACTATCATGTAAGAGAAGATAAATAATACATTTAACAGATCTGACTCAAAAGTAGAAACTATCTGCACTTTTTAATTCTGTGAATGCTGAAAAGGCATTTGATTCCATAGAAAGGAAAAGTACGACACATATCTTGAAAAGATTTGGCCTGTATTGTTCAGTCTGGTACAATTTGTTTATACAGCTGCCTCAGCCAAAATTACGATACAGAAAATTATATCTTCCATTGTTAAATTAGAAAAAAGTTTTCAGACAAGGATGTCCTCTATCTCAATTACTTTTTAATAAAAATATTGGTGCCATAGAGGATTAAATGAAATAGGAATACTGGAAATATTAATTTCCAGTATTTAAATTATGCTTTATAAAAAATGGCAGGCACGACTGTGTTCACATTGCAAGATCCCTTATTGTAAGCTGCAACTCCTAAAGATAGAAGCACTTGGATAAATAAATCAGGGGAAAAAATTCTGTAAATATGTGAGATTTGACAAAAGGTAAAGATTGAATTAATGACAGGTTCAAAATACAAAACAAGAAATATCAACTACCCTGGTGATTTCAGTGTGTTTAGACAAACATATACAACCTCTGAAAAAAAAAAGCCATAGAACATATGGATTAAATTTGCAGTTTAATAGCAGAGGGAAGTTACCATTTATAAAGATGAATATATTACTTAGAATATTGTTTCTTTTATTTACATTATATACCATGGTATTGCAAAATGTCTTAAATAACACCGTATCAGAAGACAATCAGTACGAAATATTAAACCTCAAGGTTCAAGTGACAAGCATTGCAGTAAAAGAAATTTAAGTGTCAAAATTCCATCTCTAATTTCTAATGTTAGTAAAAAGCAGCATTAATGATTCCAGTGGTACAGTAGTGCCAACCATTCAAAAGGATTTCTCCTTGGACAAGGGGTTTGACCATTCAATAGTGGCTAGATTTCTTTTAGTTGTCAAGAACAAGGGTGGAATTGAAAACAAACAAATAAATGTTAAACTTGGGGGAAATTATGGCACCAGAAATTTCTCCCTTGGCCCAACACTGATTTTTCGAGAGTGAGAGAACTGAAGGGTTTTTTCAGTCTGCTTGCTTTAGAGGAGATATTACTAAATATTTGTTTTTCAGAGAATTGTATCCACATGCACTCGGCAGGAAAAAGAATTAATCTGTACTTCACGCAATTTGAATATTTGTAGACAAGGAGTTACATCTACACTGAATCATTGGGGCTAGATATAGATTATTTTTCTTTTTAAAGGCATTATTTTCTGGAGGACAAGATGATTCAGTATCCAAGGTATATAAAATCTTAATAAATATTTGTACTAGCATAACTGATTTAGTTAAACAGAACCATTTCCGCACTACAGTGTTAAAGTGCTGCTATTCCACTATCAACCTCCTATGGAATTCTGGGGTTTGTAGTTTAGGGAAGGGCACTTTGAATTCTCAGCCAAAGAGCTCTTTGGTCTCAGTAAACTACAAACCCCAGAATTCCACAGGGCTTTGAAAGTGGAATAGCAGCAGTTTAACACTGTAGTGCGGAAATGGCCTGAGACAGGAGATTTAATATAATTGTGTTTGAAAAAATAAATGGAAATATTTTAAAAATTCTGATAGTGCCATAGGACAGGTAGATTCAAAGAAAACATTTAATATAGTTATTTATTTATATCTTTTGATTCCTTTGAAGATCCATGATTTCCTCACTGTGGGTGAGGAAATCCTCCAACATAGATCACAGCCATTCTACATGGGTATTGTGTTCCTTGTCTCTCTGGCCAACCTTGTGGCCAATCTTCTATTAATGACACTCTATGCACTAAACTATGCTAGTCCCTGAGTGGCAGATATCTGCTGAAGTCTGCTGTCATACCTAAGGACTTCCCAGCTTGATACAACATGCCAAGCCAGAACACCTGGATAAAGCAGTAGAGTATGAGTTTGTGGAAGACATAGTGTTATACTCAAGTTATATCCACAATTTTCCAGCTGTATCATGTTTTTATTGGAGATGTAAGAGTGGAAGAGGAACATTTGGCCATATATGGTGGCACTGCAACCAGTTAAAGAAAGTATCAAATATGTTACTGTGGGGTTCACCTTTCAGTCAATCCCATAGCTGCCACCAAATGTGGAGTTTTCCAATCCTTATCCCACCAAGCTGTGGGATTTTCCACTTAGGCAGTTCCATCACTGCCACTAACTGTGTAGGTTCTTCTTAGGAAATCCCCCCACTGTAGCCAAATGTGGGATTACTACTCCTTAACCCACCACATATAAAGACTTTCATAGTGCTTACTGCTGTTACCAACATTGAGGGCTTTCTCTGATGCCCACCTTTGCCAAAATGTAAGGAATTCTTCCTGTCCCCCTTGTATGTGGGGCCCATCAAAATGACCTCAAGGCTCTTTTGAGGATTTATGCAACTTCTACCCCCAAGAGACACCACCCTTCTATATTCAACACTGTCACCACAGGCACCCTGTCTGAATCCAACCTTTCAGATAGATAGCATTCTTAGAGGCCAAAAGTGTTTAAAAAAAACTTTTAGGGAAGTAGTTGGGATTATTAAGGGGTATGGATGGTCAGTGTGAGAGTGTGTGGAAGATTTATTATTAAGGCCCTTTTCACATGTGGGGGGGGGAAACGGTGTAGAGCGACCTCTCACGGAGGTCGTCTACACCGTAGAGTGGACTGGCGTGGACTACTTTTCGTAGTTTCACACCAGAATCCACTCAGGAGCGGCTGGAACTAGCCGCGCTGCGTGTTTTTTAAAAACCTCTTTTTCGAGGTTTTTAAAAAGCACGGAGCGCGCAGCCCCGTGCCGCTCCATCGCCCGGCTCTAAAGTGGATCTGCAGGCGCGCGCAAGTGCGTGCCTGCAGATCTGCCGGGGGCGGGCTTCCGGCTGGTGAGCTTCTCCGGTTGGTGGAGAGCCTCCGCCAACCGGAAGCTGCCATCTGCAATACCGGAGGAGTGTGGAGCAGCGAGCTCGCACTGCTCCACGCGGCGACGGACTTACCCAGCTGGAGGTAAGCTCCGTTTTTGGGTGTTTTTGCCCTCCCCCCCCCCCCGACATGTGAAAAGGGCCTAAGAATCAGTCAGGTTTAGGAATAAATGAGTGGTTTTAAAGGGTCTGAATTAGCTAGAATGGAGTGTGAGACAGAATGTGTGGTGTTTTAAATATGATCAATAATTATTCTGCTTTGTGATGTTTAACTTCTGTAAATAAAAATAACAAGACAGAATAATTATTTATTACTGCTGTGTGGGTTCTCTATTTGTCTGCATGGTCTGATTCCAATGCAGGCTTGATAGAGATAGTCAGATGCAGTTTTAAAAACAAGAATAGCTTTAGTAAGCAAGGGCAAGATGGGTGTCCACCAATAACACATGCATACACAGAATTGGAAGGAAACTGGCTACAACTTTATTGGTTATAACTGTTAATGGGTTGGCGTGTGCATGGGTCTGGATCTGGGCAGTGGCCAACCTACCTGCTTACCAATGATCTTGACCCTCCGGGCACTGCCAGAATCCATATGGTGATAGGTGGGATTCCACCCTGTCACCTAAGGAATGCTGGGAGCAAGTGCACCTCCCACAGAGTACACACCCGCTACCACTCCTGTACTCCTTGCCACCCTAAAGGGGATGCCATAGTTTACTCAGCCAAAAGGCACTGGTAACCATAACTGGATCCAGGAGACATGCCAACCACCAAAAAATGGCCAGGGGCATGCCCCCCCACCTGCACGCCCAGGGAGGACCTGCTTAAACACCCCTTTCCCAGATAAGAGGGAAAACTGCAGCAAATTCTGGCCTGAGAAAGGAAGCAGCCAATGAGTTTAAACCACAGTTTAAACTCATTGACTGGCAGGTAAACGCCACCCCCTGAGGCTGCGCAAGTCATGCGGACTGCTGAGATGGCAAATTGGTACTCCAGCTGCACAGAGAGACCGTGTGGTGGACCCAGCCGCTCTGAGCCACAAAAAGTCACTGCCCTGGAAGTCAGGCAGCTGCCTGTAGAGCTGTATATTAACCTCTAATATTCTATTCTTTTAGGCTCCCAAACTGTAGTTAGCTTTCCCTTCTGACAGGCTATCCAGTTCCTACCCAGTCCACCTCTCTCTGGCAAATCCACCCTTCTCTTCAAATCCAAAATACTGTCTCTATCAAAGTAAAACACTCAGAGGCACACTTCTGCTTTTGTTACATCTTGTTCACCCACAGCCCCCCCCCTTCACAGCCCCCCTGAGCCAGGATTGGCTGCCTTTAAGCCAAGTCTGTCCAGTACCTCCTTCACAACTATTACCCAAAAACATACATATGGTACAAAACGTACACACACATTATCTTATCAGCTGAGACCACATCCATCACTGGAAGCTGCATGTAAATATGGAAGACAGTACTCAGTAGCAGATGAGTTTGTACCTTTTTCTGTGGCATTTGTATGTATCCAAAGATATCATTGTGCTAATCAATCTGGGAGATAAAAAAGAGTATTGTGCTCAAGGATTCTTCAATCAATCTCAGGCTGAAAAATTCTCCCGGAAATCTGAAGTGCTTGGCTATATAAAGTACTCTTTTTTATACATTCTGAAACTGTAGGTGACATGTGTTCAGATCTGGTAGAATGCACTTTCCCTTGGGCATTCAAAAATTAGGACTAGAGCAAATGTCACTTCTTCCCATTCAAAGAATGTGGTGGATCTGCTAGTGAAATGTGAAATGTGATTCCTCTCTCAGTGCTCACAAAGATGTGTACATTTTTCCCACGGGCAATCCCAGTGTGTAGAGCTTTGCTACACTCACATACACACACCCTCTGAGTCACATCTATTTCATGAGCATTCATGGCATTCTTGCCGGTGATGCCAGACCACCACCTTCAGCCTGATATGTATTGGTATATTTTCCAACCATTCATTCTGAGGATCCTTTTGCCTGTATAAAGCATACCAATCATTCTCCCCTTGGAGTGGGAGGAAACATGACCAAAGCCACAACAGAAAATGTATACCCACAGGATAGCAGAAGCTGTGAGTCTTTTTGGCCACCTAAACTGATAGTATAAAATCCATTGAGGAAGTGAGATATTTATGGTCTGGGGCTGATGATTCGAATCATAGTCCAAATCATCTGGAAAGCACCAGCTTGGGTTGGGCTGCTCTAGAAATATGTATATAGTTGTATTTTTAATGTTTCAAGGAGTGTTGATTTTTTTAAAAACTGAATTAAAAATTAATTCTGGTTGCATTATTCATGGACTGTGCTTAGGCTGCATCTTTCAGCAGGCACACTATGAACATTAAGCTTAATAGAAACTGGCTACTGGGCATGTAAGTAGATATATCAAATAGTGACTGAATTACAGCCGAAGGTGGGTAAAGATTACATCTATGTGAGCCTTTTACACTGCAGCTTTGAAAGCCATGGTCAGATTATCGTTTTCACATAGGCTGAACAGAAATCACTGCAAATACAGAACTCAGTCAAGGAGGATATAAAACCTCACTGTGTTCCACATAATGGCCAGTCATTCCAAACCCTGTTAGAAGTAGATTCACATCAGGCAGCTTGCATTAGGCAGGAATATTAATCATTATGGTTTATGGAGAAAAAAGCTTCAAGGGAATTCAACATTATGGAAAAACATTATCTTCTCTGCAGAGACCCATTAGGTTGAGAAGCTGCCCGGTCACCTACCACATGCCTTCCCATCAGCTATGAGAATTTCCAGAGCCATCACAGCTTGATTACATCCAACCCACACCAGCATGAGGACTGAAGAGGAACATGTGTTGTGCCAGGAGATCCTTCAGTCAGCACACACAATTTCCTGTTCATGTGCTCTGTTCATTGTACTAGGCAGACACTAACCATATTTCCTACCATGTCCATTTTAGCCTCACCATCTGGCTTTCACTGGAGGAAAGTGAATCATGGATAATGACAGAGCTACCTCCATTCGCTAATAAGAAACGGAATATTAATTCACCCCTTGTTCATGCACAATTATCTGGGGCTTTCTGCTTTTGACCATGACACACACACACACACCTCATGAACTCCAACTATGCTGGCTGAAGCCTAAAACATCTTGAGGACATCAGGTTGGGGGAGACTGCAATAATATTGTTATTATAATAGTATGTAATGGAGGAGCATGGAAAGATCAGGTTGATAGTAAAGACAAGGACTGCTTCCTTATCACCTTGAATGGGTAAGACAGTACCATCCCAATGCTACATTTATCCGCATACTTTCAGGGATATGGCCAAATGCAGGGCAATGCTACATGACTCACCTCCCTAGTGAGACAGTTCTGCAGTGTGGGAGCAGCCACTCAAAAGACCCTCTCAGATGCCCTCACTAGATGGGCTTCTGACAGCCTTGGGACTGAGAGAACCTCCTCTCCTGAGCATCTTAAAACCTGTTCAGGTTCATATAGGAAGTCTGGACTCAAGCCATGTGGGGCTTTATAGGCCATTGACAGCTACGTTTGTTTGTTTGTTTTTTATTTAAATCAGTTACTTACTTTGTTATTATGGATTTTTTAAATGGGAGGAAAGTACCATTTGGAGCTTCACCTCAGATAACAAAACATTTGGTGATGGCTCTAGCCAAATGTAGGAAGTGGCAGAAATATTCCATTTCAGGTTTTCAAGGGATAGTGATATGATGGGTGCATAATCTGTAAGCATTGTGGGCAAAAGAAATAAGCTAGATATACAAGTGAAGGGTTTTCCATGTTAACATTTATGTCTGATTCATATATTCATATTCATTACTCATCTCACTGCTGAACATAGGAACTCATCACATTAAAAATACTGGATTGGATCCATAGTGGTGTAAATCGAAGAGTTTTGGCAGAACGTGATTTCCCTTCTCTGTCTTCATCTAAGCAGCCACAACCTGCTCTCACACACATACACATCAAGTATCTTCTGAGCTGTTCCTGCCAAATGAACCACCTACAGTACAGGAAGTTCTAAAAGCCAGTATCCCCTGCCTCAGTTTTTAGGATCTCCCTCTTTCCTCTCAGCCACATTTGTTGGGGTGCCCTGACCCTCAGAAATTGGTGCGAAGAGGAAGGAAAAGCACATGCTTCCAACCGCTAGTCAGATATATTCTTTTCAAAGAGACAACATGTTCATCTGTTCCAGCATAAACTAATGGGGAGGGCAATGATGAGGAAGTCCAGCAGCATATTTGAAACTAAGTGGTTTCTTTCAGGATCAGCTTTTGTTGATATCAATCCAGATTTTTGGTGCATCTGAAGAAGCTGATAGATATCTATGAAAGCTCAATCTAAAATAAATCCAGTCATCACAGAAGTATTGATTTGTTCATTCTTCTCAACTTTTTCTATTTTATACTTCTCTGGATCCAATCCATTATTTTTGAGTAGTGCTTGAGCTTTGATGGCTGATTCAAATCCACAGTCACATCCAGCCCATGATGCTACACTTATCAAGCAATGATCAGGCATGTGTGAGTCAACACTTAACGTGATTTGGAGAATCCCATCTTCATGAAGGATTTTGTCTGGGTATGGAACTCTCAACAAGGATAGAAAGTTAATTTCAAATTCTATCAGCTATTACTGAAAACTGTTTATGTGACCTCTTGGCAAGAGCCAAAATGTCTTATATACTCATGTAGCACTAGTTATAGTTGGGCAGAGAGATGTTAGGTGTATTCTCAAGCCTTTAGTTGGCAGTTCACTTCGCTGTGCTTTGAGCATATTTGATGTGCTGCTAGTTCAGTATGTTTGGCTCTGTTTGGAGAGACTGTGGTGTCTGCAACCAAAACAGAATGATGCATTATGACAAACCAGTACTTGCACTTCCAAACTGTAGTGAGCTGGGCTTTGGAGTCCTTGTTAGCATCACAGCCAAACATTAACAGCTGCCCAGTGGCCTTGCTGGATACTTCTTGCATTCACTTTGCAGTCCAAGGCAGAGAAAAGATGTGAAGATTGGGAACAGAGTCAGGGAATGAATTTTTCTCTACTACTAGCCTGCTTGCACAGTTCTCATTGCTATTAGGGCAGAGACGGGTCATGCTTCTACATTCTTGTTTTCTTTGTTTGTTTATAATCTTTGGAAATCCATTTTCCATTTGCCTGAGCAAATGAATTCTGACTGAGGTGCCCTATACGTCTAGCAATAAGGATTTAATTTGATTTGGTTGCTGGCTGAAGCAATAAATCTGGGTAAAATTTGTGTGGGCACCCAGTTCTGCCATTTGCTATGAGGGGTGCTGGACCCTATCACCAAAAGGGCTGGAATGCTCCTCCAATGTACACCATTTGCTGCATCAGTTACCATCAATGAACCTTATGCAATAGCAGTAATGTATGTCAATGTGCAATACTGGAAGAGCCCCTGGGGAGGCTCCTGAGAATCCAGACCTGTGAAGAAGGGAGTCTCCTTTTCAGAGCTTCCCTTCAAGAATCTTTTGAATCATATTCTGAGTGTAGATTTGGCAACTGGAGTTGATTTGACTTTCTTGCCCAATCTGAGGGCTGTGTTACTGCAGTTTCTAGTCTGAACTTGAGGGATATTAGATATCATTTGATATCAAGAATTTGGCCTTCACTACCCATTCCTCTCCACGTGCTTGCGAGGCCCCCGGACAAGCATGCACACAGGTGCTGCCGAAAATAGCTGAACCATTCAAATCACAATCCAGGCAGGCCAATAACTGCCGATTGCAGATTTAGGAGACCTCAAGACAAGTACCTTTTTAAGATCACATTATGTATGCACGCTGTTTACAAAAGATCCCCTACCCCGAGCAGGCAGCTTGATGAGCGGACTATCCAACTCTCAAGCACTCCGCGTTTGCATACTGTCTACGTTATTGAGAACGCTGTCCTAATTCAATCATCTAAAGTACTGACCTTTCAGAGGCTTTGTCTCTAGCCCAAAATCCATTGTTTTCGGTGGGAATGGACTAGCCTGCGGGCATATTTTCCCCTATAAGAACCCCTGAGTTTGAGTGTCTCATCGGATTGCTCGTGACTTGCCTCCCAACTTGCTGCCGCTCCGTTTGACGAGCCTCCACGTGCTGAGAACCTACGCTCCCCAGTTTCTTTCCTTTTACCGGGCTACAGGACCAGGTGTAGTATTTCCCCAAAAACTCCTTCTGAAAATCCCCTATCTATTTTCCTCTCTTTATTTCTTTAGGAGTGTGTGCGTGGCTGCACAATTGTGTAGTATTTCTTAATTTTCTAAGTGAGTGAGTGCGTACGTTTGCTGTGGTTTTATAAATAAAGAAAAACAATTATTATTTACTTCTGTTTGATTATTGACTCGGCCTGACCCCGTAGACACTGGGTAAAAGATCTCGCTACGTTGCCCTGCCTCTTGCATTGCTAACTAGTGCTCTAGCTAATTCCCATTCCCCATTATTTTGAGCACATTGAGGTGTCCCTCCCGGGACCCCCAGAAATCAGGGTAACAGCTGCCTTTCCATGTGGGATGGGAGAGAAAGGAGAGAAATTTCAAAATGTTGAACAGAGGGATTTATTTCAAGCATAATGTGTTTCAGATGCCCCCCTTCCTTAGGAGCATTTCACCAAGATTTATTGAAAATGCAAGTATCAGTGGTGCTACCCATGAAGAACACACATAGTTGTGTACATGACCAGATTATCCAAGACCACTCACAGGGTAGTTTTAATTTCTCTCTCGCTGGAAGCAGCCCAGTTCACCAAATAATATACTTTTCTTTGATTGTAGAGGAGATTTCCTTTGTTTAGCAAAGCCTATTCCAAAAAGGCCCAGGGATTTATTCTCTTGAAAGCTGCTTTAGTGAGTTATTCATAGGATCCTGATTAGTTCAGTTGCCTAATGGTTTGTTGTTCATTTTGCTATTTGTGAATTTCTCTCTGCTTGAGAACCAAAAGAAATTGAATTGGAGTGGACTGGGAATAAGGAGGGTGGCCAATGTATAAATATGATAAGGCATCATATTTAGCAAAACATTACAGAATAGCTCCCACATCCTCTTTGAGTTAGGGCAATACAACCCAGGCCATTTACGCACTGGACTGTTATAGTGCTGTTATTCCACTTTCAGTTTAAGGTTCAGGGAGGGGTTGCAGTTTAGGGGAGGGGTCTACAGAAATGGCGCTAGTGAGATCAATGACCAACCTGTCACTACTCTGGAAGGAGTGGGGCCATGGGCCTGAGTCAGGCTGTGCCTCAGATTTGGAGCATTCTCTGCTTGACAGAAATAGAGATACAGCACTAGCAAGCCTTGGTTTGTGTTGTTGTTGATTTTTTTTTAATATGTGGAGCTTAATTGATGTCAAGGCAATGCTGTGCCCCATTGTGGTGAGGCCTTCTGTTTCTCAGCAGGCTTGCTTGTTGGACTGAGCTGCACTGGATTAGTCACAGCATTCATTATACTAATATCTGTGGGAGTTAATTGCAGCAGCCATTCTGTTTGCTCCTGTGGCTGCTGAGGTACACTTAGTTCAGGTGTGATCAACACAGCAAACATTTCTACTGAGCTGATGCCTAACACGATGTGGGTTTCTCTACAACTTTTGATGGCAAACCAGGGTCACACCGGGGGCACCCAGGGCCCTGGATAGTACCTCTGTTCAGTAGTGTCTTCTTCCTCTTTTCTTCAGTCTCTTCAAAAGAAGAAGGTTAAAAGATTCATTTGTCTAGCTGAATCATGTTGTACTGAAATCTGTGTTTTGAATGAGATGCAGAATGATATTTAGAAAAGAAAAACATTTCAGATTGTATCTGATCAAAGCAAGCAAAGGCCAGAGAAAAAAGTGTACATGGTGCGTGTAAAATACTCTTGCTTGAGGTGCTGTGCTCGTGAGCAGCTGAACATTTAGGCGGTGGGAGGTATGTCAACAGAGAATAAAAAATGAAGCTGGCACTTTGGAAAATGGATGGAGGTACTCTGTGCTTCAAATGCTGGATAGTTTTAGCAGTAAAGTATCAAATACAAGAAAGATTCAAGTTAAGAGTGGGGAATATCTCACCCTCCAGATGTTTTGGGCTACAATTTCCATCAGACCCACATAGCACTGGGAATGGTAAACAATTGTGGGAAATGTAACCCAAAAATATCTGGAAGGCTAAATGTCCTCCAGAGTTTTAAAAATAATAATAATAAAATGGATTCTTCAATTCCCATGAAACTACCCTCCCAAACATTTTTCATTCATTTGGGATTCCAAGACTAGAAGTAAAATGGGAAGTGAAATGGAATCTTCAATTTCCATGGATGGAAGGTAAGTTCAGTACTCTTCTAGTCTGCTTTGCTTTAAATCACCTCATTCTGCTTTATCAAAAGCAGCACAACTTATATTGAAATCAGAAAATATAGTTCTGTTTGGGAGTTTGTCTGAATATATGAGGGTGCTAGTAGAGCTTGGAAAAGTTACTTTTATGGATTGGAATCTCCAGAATTCTCAGTCCCAGAATGTGCAATGACTATGCAGGCTGGAGAATTCTGGAAGTTATAATTCAAATATGTATTTGTTTTCCCTGAGCACTGCTTTTGAGCATCTACAGATGAGGTACAACCCTGGCTGAAATAGTGGCCACTTTCAGGCATCATGCTAAATAATAGCATAGATTCTGGGAGGTGTTTCAGCATTATCACTTCAGAGTTGTTCAGGCACAGCTTATCATGTTGTCTGAGCTGACAAACTAAAGGTGAAGTTAACTATGGTGTGCTTGAAGCAAGTCAACTTGAATCTATGGTTGACTGCTTTCAAACAAATCATGGTCACCCTTACCAAAAGTTTATTGCTTTGGATAGCATAAAGAGATGTTGTTAATTAAAACTGGAAGGGAAAGCATCTGAGCAACTCCTTGCAGTCTTAGAATTTTTGAGTTGGAAGGAACCCCAAAGGCCACCTAATTCTATTGCCTGTTAAAGCACTCTGAGATGTGGCCACCTAACCTTTGTTCAAAAATCTCGAATGAAAGGAGAGTCCATCACCTTTCAGGGTACTCTGCTCCACTGTCAAGCACATTCTACTGCCAGAGGACAAGAAGTGAAGAGGAATGTATGAGCTTGAGATTCACTGCAGCTCATTATGGCAGATTCACGTCATGCTAAACTGTGGTTTAACCTGACACCTAACTGGAGCCAGTGAGAGCTGTTTGCTTCAAACCTGAAGTGGAAATCTAGGTGTGAAAAGGTTATTCTCATTCAAGTCACTGGTCTCTGTATTCACTTGCCAGTGAAAGTGCCAGTTTGGATGAGTGTACTTGTCTGCGTGGGAAGTAAGCAACTTGTCTTGCTAGTTCAAGCTGCAGCAGATGTGACCTACATTCTGTGGCACTGTGGAGCAGCAAACAGGAAATTTGGAAGGTGTTCCAACAAATTAATAAAAAGAGGGGCAGAGGATTTATTAAATTAAGCATGGAAATGACTAGTATAATCAAATCATCATCATTCTAAGCCTTGCTTAATGCAATTAATGCAACATTGTCTCTAAAATTTCAGCTTTGAAAGCAGTGCAGAAGGGTGCATGAAAACGGATAACCTTGTTATAGATTCTGAAAGGGAAGTTTGGAGAAGCTGGAAGTACTTCAGAGGAAGATCATTGGATTTGGTTGTAATGGTCTTACAGTCAGCAAGAAGTGAAATAAATAAGACCAAGCTCTGAGTATTTAAAAAGAATTAGTTAGATCCTTCAGGCCTACAGGTCAATAGGGCAAGCCACAGTGCTAAAGCTCATTGCCAGATTATATGTCTGCAGTGTAAGAGAAGTTCGTATTAATGTGCTTACGGCTCAGATTTGGACTTGTTTATATAGTTCAGGTATCCTGGTAAGATAAACTCTAGATTGTTCTCTGATTTGTATCGGAGATTGATTGTATATTAATCAAAAGTAAAGGGAAAACATTCTCACAACAAAGAAATGAGATTTTCTTTCAGCATGGTGGTTCAGGTTGATCTGGGCTTCATGCTGAACTGAGAATCTGCCTTCTATAGAGGGAAGGAATTCACTTCCTTCCCTACAGTTCCCCCTATTCAGCAATGACCCTTTCCATGTAGCATTTTCAACAGGGGGAAGGAGCTGTCATGGGGAGAGGGTAGGGAAAATCTATTCTGGAAACCCAACTGGTGTGGCTGCTGCTGCTGTTGTGTGTCTTTAAGTCATTTATGACCCACAGCAACCTTAAGGCAAACCTATCACAGGGTGTTTTCTTGGCAGAATTTTTCAGAAGGAGTTCCTTGTCTTTCCGTGGAGCTGAGGGGATGTGACTTGCTCAAGGTCACCCAAATGTTTTCCATATCTGAGCTCTGATCTCCCAATGTCCAACACTGAAACTACTATACTACATTGGCTCTCCAGAAGCCAAGATGCAGCCACCTAAATCTGGATCTAACTCAGTAGCTGAGATCCTGCATTTTTAGACATAGCTACAATGATGGCTCTCCAAGGTCATAGGTATGTATGAAGACCCTGCCACCAAACGAAACCAAACAAAACAAAACCATTAATCCCCAGCAGTTATCGCCTAAGTGTGTATTATATTGCAACCAAAAGCAGAATCACTGCATGTTCCTAACTGATCAGTACCATGCTATTTCATATTAAAAGAGGGGTGGGAATCGTACAGCCTTCCAGATGTTTTTGGACCATAAGTCCTAGCGACTCCAGCCAATATAGGCAGTGGTGAGGAATGTTGGGAGTTGCAGTCCAACAATGTTGGCTGTTGTAGTTCAGTAATAGCAATAGCATGTACATTTCTATACTGCTTATCAGTGCAACCACTCTCTAAGTGGTTTACAACATGTAAGCTAATTGCCCCGAACAAGCTGGGTACTCATTTTACTGACTGTGGAAGGATGGAAGGCTGAGTCAACCTGGAGCCCTACAGGATAGAACTCACAGTGTTGTGACTATAGTACCAGCATTTAACCACTGTGCCACCAGGGCTCAAGTAAGTAAGAGCTGGAGAGCCACATGATTCCTATCCCTGTAGTAAATGACAATGGCTATTGAGAAGATAGAGCCACCACCCTCTGCCGTTAAGTAAATGGAACAGAAGGCCTTCTTTTCTTTGTTTGACATCTCGCATGTGGAATGTGCTTCCCAGAGAAGCTCACCTGACAGCACTCACATTGCTGTCTTTTTTATTTGAGAATAGAAAAGCAAGGAGAACTATTTAAATGAGTCAAGTTCATCTTTGCTCTGTCAGAGGAATTTTGGTCCCCAAGAAGCACATTTCTCCTCTGATCTGGATCAGAAAATTTTGTTGTCACCTAGGCACTGCAAACATTTTTCACAACACTAACTGTCAGATAATCAGGACACTGTAGCTTTGGATTCTTCACAGGGGGTTATAAAGGCATTTCCATTGTTTATACGGGATTTTTTTTTTAAGTGAAAGTAGTTAATTGCACTGACAACTCTAGTATTTGTGCACTCTCTCTCACTCTCTCTCTCTCTCTCTCTTTGGAAAAGAAGAGTTTTGAAAGCGTCTTTCTACCATTTGGGCTTATTTGTTCATTCTAAAGTGAGTGAACCATAAGATTTCCAGATGTTTTCTCCCTCTTTTTTTCTACTTCTGCCAGTGGTGAGGTATGATCAAACAAATGTGCTTGCTTAAAAGAGTGTAAAATATCTCTTGAAAAAGAAAAAAAGCATTGTAATTACCAGTAATGAGTGATGTGACAGTGCATTGACTTTGCTATCAGATTTGCTCTCATAGCTGAATGTTTTAGAAATAATGGGTTTAAAGAAGAAGATCTTTTTAGACACAGTCAATTGTTATCCTGTGAATTCTTGAGTGTCTTTAAGTCACTGAATTGGAACACAATGTTCTTTTGCAAAAATACATCTCAAGAATGCTAAGTTCCATTTTTGCTTGAAATGTTTTCTTTCATAGTAGGGGCATGAATTTATTAAGCAAGTTAAACTGGGTGGTCCAGTTAGCACGTATTCCTGTTTCTAGTCAATAAAATGGTGGCCAGTGGTGTTCAGTGACCACCAGTGTTCTGATCTGGTATATTAAGAATGAGTCTGAGTAAACCCGAAGTCCTCTCCGCTCCTTTTCTTTATGTGTAAGAGGATATAGAAAAATTCAGTTTTGAAAATGCCCCTTTTTTTAGTTAAATCTGAGTTCATGCAACTCTTAATTATGTTATAACAAAACACTTCGTTATCCTGGTTTGTTTTAAATAATCATTGACTGACTGACAGACTGACTGTATATCCCACCTTTCTCCTGAGATGAGATTCAAGGAAGCTTACAGTAATTTTAAAAACATAAGCTAAAATATTACTCTATGAAAGTTTTTTTAAAAGAATTAAATAGCAATATTATTTTAAAAACATAGGTAAAAACAGCTTAAGACAGTTAAAACATATTTAAAAATTAATTTCCAGTGAAAGATTTAAAAGTACAGCACACCACCTCACACACACGGTGCTGCTCCATAATCAAAATTCAGAGGTCTGATAGAATGTAAAGGTTTTCACCTGCTCTTGGAAAGAGAGCAAGGAAGGGGCCAACTAGACCTCCTGCAGAAGGTAGTTCCACAGCCTGGGAGCAACAACTGAGAAGACGGTCTCCTGAGGCCCTTGTCGCATGGCATTTGTCATGCGAAAGGGCCTCCGGAGCGTCACGTGATTGCGAGGACTGTTCCACATGATGTCCTCGCAATTGCGTGATGTTGCCGGGGCCAGCAAGTGCCGATCTCACAACATATCTTTTTCGGCTTCTTGCCAAAAATGATGAGCGATCACGCGTCGCTCTGGGGCCCCACACACACTTACTGTCCATGTGGAGCCTCCGGAGATGCGGCCCTCGCACTTCCTCCCCCAGCGCAGCCTGGGAAAGTACCCGGCTGCACTGCAGAAGGAAGAGGCAGAGCCCTCACGCTACCTGCCGCCCAGCGGGCAGCTGCTGCGGAGATGGAGCAGAGGGGACGCAAGTGCCTCTCGGAAGAGGCTGCTTGTGTGATCCCCGCTTGCCAGCACCAGAAGCAGGTAAGCTGCGGAAAGGACCTAAGCCTACACCAAACATGCCTGTGAAGGTAGTGGGATTGAGAGAAAGCCCTCTGTTGAAGAGCTTATCATTTAAAGCAAAGGGTTTGGATGTCATAGAGAACTATAATCGTGTTCAAAAGGAAATGGTTTCAGTTTCCTCATCACATGTGTGAACAAGAAATGTGAAGCCTATGTGGGCTTAAACCAATAATATAAATGTATCTAAATCAGGCCAGCATTGGTTTTAGTATGGATGCGAGATTCAAATCCCATTTCAAATAATTATGTAGGACTGAGAGAGCCATCATGTTGAGAGTTGGACTAGGACACTGGGAATTCAAATCCTCACTTGGCAATTGAAACCTACTGGCTGACCTCGGCAAGTTACCGTCTCCCAGCCTCAAAGAAAGGCAACTGCAAACCCACTCTGAACATTTTCTGCCAAGAAATCCCATGATAAACATGCCTTAAGGTTGCCATAAGTCAGAAATGATTTGAAGGCACACAGTAATAGCAATAAGCAAGTCTCTGTCACTTGACCCCACTTGCCATATGGGTGACATGAGGACACATGAGGGTGCTTAATGACATCACCAGCATCCACCACCTCTGAGATTGTCAGAGGCCATCTTCTAGAGCATCATTGGCTTGAGCACCCATGACATCACCAGGGGGCCTTCCCTAGGTTTCAACTTTCTCTTTCTTGAAATTTCTGGGCCTGGGATTTCTGGAATCCCCTCATCTAGAAATCATATTGGAGACTGCATGTTGATGTAATTCTATGTCTTGAAACTTGAACCATTTCTGCACTAGACTGTTATAGTGCTATTAGTCCACTTTCAACATCCTATGGAATCCTGGGGTTTGCAGTTTAGGGAGGGGCCTTTGAGTGCGGAAATGGCCTAATATTCCTTTGGATTACAATTTCCAGAAAATCCAGGTCACCATTATGGAAGCTTTTGTCCAAACATTTTTGCCATGTTCCAGATGAATCACTAAAGGAAGAGATATATGTGAGAAAAGAAGCAAAAATGTTTCACTTTTCCAAGATGAGAGGAATGTGAGGGTTGTTTACTGTCTCCTTACTGATATGCATACTTTCCACTAGACTACTATCGACCATGCAGTTCTCTGCTTTAGGGTGGCCTGATTTACAAAAATATAACTTAATGTAATTTTTGACATGTATTCACAATAATTTCTCATAAAGAATTTCTGTTTCAAGCAAGCTATGAAGAGTGAGAAAATATGGGACAATATGCAGGGCTCTTGCTTAGCACTACATCTTCTGGAGAGGCAAATACCTTCATCCTATCTAATAACAGCTGAATGGAACAATTTAATGCTGTACTATTAATAAGAAGGAACTATTCTTGTCAATTATGCATAGTATTCATAGCAAACCCCAGCAGTGACTTAGAAAACAGCAAATGGAATAACTAATACAGTAGCATACAGCTGCCTGTTAGGAGTTACAGCTCTTTGGGCCTGGTAGTTCTACTTGGATAGAGGTCTGTCAGCAAAAAGCAAAGATATAGAATGGCTTGCAAGCCTTTCATTAACAGGATTTTCCCACCTGTCAATTCTGCATCTTGACTCTGAAGTCAGTTGCTCTCCTCCGCACAGTCTGTAGCATTTTTCCACAACCTGCATTAGCAAAACTGAATTATTACTAATTTATACCATCAGTGCAAAGAATGTTTCCATGGCACCTCACAAAAATGAAAGGAAGGAAGGAAGGAAGGAAGGAAGGAAGGAAGGAAGGAAGGAAGGAAGGAAGGAAGGAAGAACAGAGAAGAATATATGATATTCATGACATCAGGAAGTGGGTAAAAAGCATCAATTTAATTTTTTTAAAAAAAGATTAAGAGAATAAAAATGGCTTTGACATGATGCTGCAAAAACATTAGTTAGCAGTAGATAATTCTTCCTGAGGAGATCATTCTGTAAGTGGGGTACCACAACCCAAAAGCCCTAATTCCAGTTGGCATCTGCCTCACCTCAGATGGTGGGGAAATGTCAGAGAAAACCTTTGAAGATTTCTCAGACTGACAGTAGGATAGTCAAAGATCAAAGCTTGGAAAAATTATATTTTGGTGACTACAGCTTCCAGGACCTCCAAGCCTGTGTCTTAAATGGGTGTTGGAATTAAGCCAAAACTGGCACCGATTGGGCTTTCAAGGGAAGGGCGTTCCACAACCAGGGCACACTGTAGAGGAGTCTCTCTCATTTCACATCCTCACATTACAGCTGTCTGTAAAGGGAAAGTAGGCTCTGACTGGGACCCTTCTCTTATGAGTGCAGCTGGCACCTTCTCTTCCTAATCTTGGCTCAATGGGTGACTGGGAGAGGAACATGGGAAACATGATTTGAGCCTGCTTTGCCTCACTGATTGGGGAAGAGGAAGAGTGGTGGCACACTGTTAACCCAAACACATGGTATCCCATGAGGTCCTCTAGCGGTACCTGCAAATCAGTATAAAAATGGGGAATTAATTGGTTCTAATTAAAAGTGCTGCAAGAGGTAGGGTAACTAGCAAGAACTTTTAACTAATGTTTATGGGGTCACTGAGGGAAGAAACCAGCCACTGATGTAAAATAAACTAAATTGTGTTTAGTGAGGGGAATTCAATCACGTGTACACACAAGATTCAAACAGTCATGCACTCACATAAGAGCTAACCAAAGAAAGTGAGGAAAAGGTTAATAGCAAAGCTTAAGGGAATGAGTTATGATTACCAGTCCAGAAGTGAAGCCAAGTGGCTTAGATTTTCATCTAAGGACAGACAAAATTGGGATTCAAAGCAACATAGCGGTGTCAGCATTTTAGGCACTATATTGAGGTGCCCAAAATCAGGCATGCTTATACCCAAAATCTGCCCTGAGGGCATGGAGTGTAAATGGCTCTCTGCCTGAGCAAACAATGGAGGTTGCAGAGTGGAAAAAGGTAGCCAGAATGACTTGATGGTTTTAATGTGTGATGGAGAAATGTTGATGATTTTAGCATGTGAGTGACAAAGGCTTTGATAACTGTATGACAGCTCTGTGTTGAGGAGAGGATAGGGAATGATGGGACAGATGTATGTGAGACGGACAAGGTGCTTGAGATTATTATGGATTTGGTGAGAATCTTCCTGCTTCGTGAATCATCACTGTCAAAGCCAGCAGTGATCCTTTGTGTTTTGGATTTCCCAATGACTTCCTGCTTATGATTTTGCTGCACCTCCAGGAAGGGGTCGTTGGCCTAATCCTCCGCGTATGTGCCTGATCCTTTGTTGCCCTCTTGAGCAGCCTGGCTACCTGATCATAGCAGAGCTAGTTTGATAGCAGCCAGTTCCCATATTAGTTCCAATTAAATCATATTTTGCCAATTATATCATATCAAAGTGTGTGTGGGGGGGGTGCATAGCTCTAACAACACCAGCTGCAATCCCATCAGGCAGACCTTCAGCATTTAGTATGTAAGACTGTTTTGTTGTTCTCGTGTGCCTTCAAGTCACTTCTGACTTATGGTGACCCTAAGGCAAACCTATCATGGTTTTTTTTGGGGGGGGTGCTGAGAGTGTGCGATGTGTCCAAGGTCACCCAGTGGATTTCCTTGGCTGAGCAGGATATCAAATCCTGGTCTTCAAGGTCATAGTCCGATGCTCAAATCACTACACCATACTGTTATACTGTGTATCAATTGTTTAGGGAGTCAGTCTGTTGGAAGTATGGCTGGCACCCACTCCCAACATATCAAAAGTATCCCAAGCTTTTTAGGGCTTTAAATATAATTGAATTCAGACTGGAAAACATTTGTCAGCTAAAGTGAAATTGTAGTAGTATAACTGGGTAATGGGGAAGAGCCTTGGGAGCACTTAGGAAAGTTATCTTTTGGAATGCTACTCCTGAAATCCTCCAGCCAGTGTGGCCATTTGTAAACAAATGATTATGCCCACCAAGGAGTTCTGGAAAGTGTAGTCTAAGAGATAATCTTTTCATATTCTGTGTTCTACTTCCAAACCATAAACCTTTATAGAATAAAAGGCATCACGTAGTAGACTGAATAGTCAAAGGACAAATAATGTTATAGTTCTCTAGCAACTATTGCTATAGTTCTCTAGCAAATAATGCTATAGTTCTCTAGCAAATAATGCTATAGTTCTCTAGCTTTACCCCAGCTTTTCAGGACTTTATTCTGCTTTAAAATTTAACTTGCTTCCAATCTCTAGGTTCCCAATGCCAAGTCCCAAAGCAGTATGAAAAGGGGACAGAAGAAAACCTCAGAATTTCCAGGAGGGATTAAGGAATGGCTTTGATTTCTTCATATTGAGTTCTTGTTTTGTTTGTACCGTCAAGTCGCCTGCTGTCTTATGGTGACTCCATTAATTTCATATAGTTTTCTTTGGAAAATAATACCCAGAGATGGTTTTGTCAGTTCCTTCCTCTGAAATATATGAGGGTTGTAATGCCTGTCATAATTCCTTTATTAACAACATGAGACAAAGGTAACTACATACATGTGTAAAATAACTCTTTATTAACAACATCATATTATTCAAAATAATCTTCACTAGTGGCAATGCATTTGTGTTACCTTTGAACTCACACATTAAACCCACTTTGGAAAAACTCTTTCAGGCATTCCCTGGTCCAGCGTCTGATAGCATCTTCCACTTTGCCTACATCATTGAAGTGCCATCCCCAAAAGCTTTCCTTCAGCCCACCAAACAAGTGAAAGTCTGAAAGCACTAGCTTGGGGCTGTAAGGTAGATGTGGCACTACTGACCATCCCATTTATGCAAGAATCTGTGATGTTGCCAAAGAAGTGTGGGGTCATGCATTATCATGGTGTAACTGGATTACATTTAGCAATTTCTGTCTTTTCTTATGGATGACTTTTCCAAGTTTTCAGGGTGATGCAATATAGTGGCCACTATTCATTGTTGTCCCACGCTCAAGGAAATCAAGTAAAATCACCCCCTTGTCATCCCAGAAGACATTCACCATAATCTTCTGTGCTGAGCACTGATGTTTGAATTTCTTTGGTCTAGAAGAGATGGAGTACCACCACTCCATGGACTGATTCTTGGTCTCTGGCTCATACAAGTTATGTCCGGGTCTCAACACCAGAGCAAACATTCCTGAAAAAGGTGTCCTCATGGGATTCAAATGATGCCAACAGTTCCAAACACACAGGCCGTCTCTGATCTTTCAGATGAGCTGTTAATTGATGAGGAACCCACTTGGCCCATACTTTCTTGTATCCACGTTTGTGGATAATCTACTCAACAGTATTGTAACTACAGACAAGTTCCTCAACAATCTCTCGGACAGTCAAACACTGGGCAAATCATGTCATCCATCCCATTTTGGTTTTCATCAGTGACTGCTGTTGATGGTTTTCCGCTGTGAGGCTTGTCTTCAACACTGGTTTTGCCTTCTTTTAGCTTTTTCACCCAACTTTGCACATTATTCTCATCAATTGTTTCCTCACCATACACATTTCTGAGACATCTGTGGATGATAGGAGCAGTACATCCTTCTTTGGTCAAGAACGTAATGACTGGTCTTTGTTTCTGCTTCATATCCATGATTATGCAACACTTGGAAATACAGAAATTATGTCAGTCATGCAGTAGGAGTTACTCTATCTAGTGGTATAATATCACATTCGGAATAACAGTTTCATAGAAAATGGCACACAGGCATTACTTTTAGTACAACCTTGCAGCACCTAGTATTCATTTGCAGTCTCCTGTCCAAGTACTAACCAGGGCTAATTCTGCTTAGTTTCCAAGATCAGAGGGATCTGGTGCCTTTAGCGTATTTAGGCCTAGACAGAATTGTTCAGATCCTAGGAAAATCTGACAGGTTTGTTTGTTTGTTTGTTTGTTTCTGCCAAGACTGCAATAGCTTCTTCACTGTGTTTCCTAGAATGAATTGTGCATCATGGGACAGATGAACTATAAGAAGAGCTGTTTTCTTTCAAGAGATTACGCTTTCAAGGGTAAACTTAAATCTCAATATTTCAAAATGGTAAGCAGTACACCCATGTGTATGTTATCTTGATTTCCAGTTGGGTAGGAAAATCCCATCAGAAATTTCCAATGTTTCTTTCATTTAAAAAAAGACATGACAAGAAATTCTTCTGCCTATGAAGAAGAAAAAGAAGAGGAAGAAGAGGAAGAAAAGACTGAGTCCAAACATGTCTGTTAGCCTGGGGGAGGTCACAGTAATTGTTTTTCCAGATGAATTGCTCTAGATTATCCACTATCCCACCCCCAGCGCCCTCCAACTGGAGATCCTTTGTTTGAAGCATCTCAGCTTCTTCATTTAATAATGTGCCATAGCCTTCTAGGAAAACACAAAAGGATCACCATGTCTGCCAGGAAACAAGACCTGTCCTAATTCCCAAGAATTTACTTCATACTGTGATGCTCCCATGGAAATCCAGTAAGGAAAAGATTACATGCCATGCTGAACAAACATACTGTGTCCTTATTAGGTCAAATGAATTAACATGTCTGTTTCTTTACTGCATGTCTGTAACACAGTGTCACATTTATTCATATATCTTATAAATATCAGGCAAATTTATCAGCAGCTGCTTTAAGAGAGACATTTTATTTGCAAGCTGACACTGATATGATGTGACAGCAGAGGGAATAAAACCTGGGGGAGAATAAAACCTGAGGACAGCAGAAGCAACTACAAAGTATGCTACGGAAAATGTATGTTAGAGCTCTGTCTATGTAGGGATGTGTATCTGGATCTGGCTTAGAGTAAGGCCATTGGAACCAAGGAGACTGAAGTTGTCTAGGAATTCAAAAGGCAATGGGTCTAATCTAGCCATCACCAAAGGTGAAATCCAATTATGTTTCATTGAATGGTTTCCTTTAACGGAAAGGTGAGTGGGGTCCATCAACACACCCTCATACAACTTCAAAATCTGGTACAGAGCATTGGGTGACAAAAAGGGAAAGATGCAGGATAGAGGACAGCGATGGGAACAGAGGATGAGAAAGATCTGTCATACAATCAAACATCTCCTTGGGCAAAACTTGATTTTGCCCTAAATGTGACTCCAGTTCCCTAGGTATGAAACCATTCCTCCTCACAAAAAAAGAAAAGAAAAATCATAGTGGCAGCATTGGTATGAGAATATAACAGGAATGGTCTTCACATCTTAGCCTTATACAGGAAGATTTTGCAGCATACTATATAGAGCCTGGGGGGGCGGAATAGGTGGCCTCCAAATGCTATAGGACTTCAGATCTCAACAGCCCTCACCAGCATAGTCAATAGTAAGGACCACTGAGGGTTACAGTCCAACAACACCTGAAGGGCTGCATGATTCCCACCCAAGACACAGCATCTAAGTGAGGAGTAAGAATCTTATGGCCCTCCAGGTGTTGCTGAACAACAACTTCCAGTATTTGTTATCACTGATTATGATGGCTAGGGTTGCTGAGACCGGTAGTCTAGAGACATCTGGAAGGCTGCAGGCTTCTCCCTGATCCAAAAGAACAAAGTTAAATGATGAACAATCAATGTCATTCTGACAGGAATCTCAGAGAATCACCAAGAAATTGGTTGATTCTACATAAGGAAAGTGCTGTAGAACTAAACCTGGCAGCTAGATATATATGTTCATATTGTTTTCCCAAGGAAAAAACTTGAAAAGAAAATTGCATTGAATAGCCATTCTATTCTAATCAGTCCTGCCTATTTTTCCAATTTTTAATCATACCTTTTGCTTGTATTTAATTTCACTATTGTAGAACTGTACTATATTCTGACATTGTGCATAATTTTCAATAAGTCTGATGCTAAATTACAGGTGTAACACTTTTGTTCATCAATAGAATGAGCACTACATTTCTGTGGTTTATTCTAAAAAGAGGTGGCTGCTATAAAGAATTTGTCTCCAGTCTTTTTTTAGATTTACCTGTCACAGAACAGATTTTTGTAGAGTGTAGAAAATTATTTTTAACATTCCAAGGTTTCCAACATAGTTACTGCTATCGTTATAGGTTTTGTAACCAATTACTTCCAAACATTTGCTATTTTTCTATCATTCAAAATCCTCAACAAAGTTTATAGAGATCCAGTTTCACAGCTGAGGGTGCTACTCCATCCTATTTTATAGCCCACTGTAGACTTTCTAAGTGACAAAGCAACTCTTCCCAAGAGCTTGCTTACTTGTCGTTAGAAGGTGTCAAGCTGGCTTCAGCTATGCATGAGACGTCTCTAAGACCCTCTTACAAAACAGTCCTGCTCAAGTCTTACAAACTCAGAAGCATGGCTCCCTTGGTTGAGTCAATCCACCCATAATGTTATCTTCCTTTTTTCAAACTTCCTTCCACTTAGAAGGCATGATCATCTTTTCTAAAGAGTCAAATTGTCTCGTGAGGCCTAAAGCTTGACAACCTCAGTTTGGTAATTTCGGCTTCAAGTGAAAGTTCAGCCTTAATTTGCTCTTGGACCTATTTATCCATTTCTTTGGCATCCCCTGGTCTTCTTCGGAACCACATTTCAAAAGAGTTGATTCTCTTCCTGTCAACTTTATTCATTGTCCAGCTTTCACAGCCATACACAGAAGTAGGAAATACTATGGCATGGATGATCCCAACTTGGGTATTCAGTGACATATCTTTACACCTGAGGAGCTTATCTAGTTCCTTGATAGTCTGATTTCTTGATTGCAATCTCCATTTTGATTAATGACTGGGCCAAAGTATGGAAAATCTCTGTTTCAATGTTTCAGTTGAACCAGTGTTTCATCACCCATTTTAAAGTTACATAAATCATCTGTGATCACATTTTGTTTTCTTAATATTCAACTGTAACCCTGATTTGGCACCATCTTCCTTAAACTTCATCAGTAGTTGTTTCAAGTCCTTGCTATTGTCTGCTAGTAATACAGTCACCCCGCCATATTCACCAGGGTTAGGGGCGTAAGGAACACTGTGAAAGCGGGAAAACTGAATATCTCTAGCTCCCACCACCACCATATTCAACATACACAAAAAAGTAGGATCCACAGACTCACCCCACCACAGATTCAAATGTACAGTGCACAATACATTTGAATCCACAGTTGGGAACATACCAAGCAGCCTGATTCTGCCTTGTATGCAGCGGGGTTCCTTTGCATGGCTGGAAACCCAGAAATGGATATGCAGTGGTAGGGCTTTCTTTCCAATTACACTTATTTGGAAACAGAGTAAACTGCAAATGTACACCAGTATTCCAGTTTGTAAAATATAAATGTTTCTTTATCTGTAAATCAAAAATGTATATAAGATATATAAATGGCAGTCTTAATTCTTTGCTTCTGGTTCTTATGTTGTCAAAATGCCGGCACACACACATACACACACAAGGAAGGTATCTGAAGGCTTATGGAAACACCAAAGATTTGCAGAATTCTGGAAACTCTACAAACTATGGGAAACTGTTGCATATTGCCTCATTAAAAAGCAAGTCCAGAAGATCTTGATGCCAGGAAGCCTTGTGTGAAGAATAGGAGGGGGTGCTTTTAATTTTGAGGCAGAAGCTACAGGAGCCTGCATCACTTTGTTGGGGCCAGGATTAAGTCTCTTTGAGGTCAGAGGCTATTCTGTCTTCCAGAAAATTTTAATACACATTAGTTGAAGCCAAGTCCACATAGTGCTATTTCCCATGAAGACTGAGCATACTCAGTGGCCCACAAAGGGGTCATGGCAAAAAACCATGAAAATGGAGTGTGGGAATCCAAACTGCAACATTTTGTTGCACCCTGAAGTTCCATCTGTTTTAGTCTCGGGCCATTTCCACACTACACTGTTATAATGCTATTATTCCACTTTCAACATCCTATGGAATCCTGGGGTTTGCAATTTAGGGAGGGGTCTCAGCCAGAGAGCTCTTTGGCCTCTGTAAACTACAAACCCCAGGATTCCTCAGAATGTTGAAAGTGGAATAATAGCACTATAACAGTGTAGGGCAGAAATGGCCTCAGTGTGGATTAAGAAAAGGTAGCAAAAGAGCCTTTCTACTGCAAATTATGGGTAAAACTGTGTGGTGATGAGTATTCAGTTTATAGGTAAAAATGTATATGTGCACCACAGTCTGTACATTTAATTATGCAAAACAGAGAAAGATGAAAGGTCATTTTATTTCAAGCAGTCAGGATGGATATGATGTCAAGCAAGCAACATGAGCTTTTCTCCCACCTGAATGGAGAAATGGGGTCAGGAAACCCCTCCCAAGCCCTTCACAAGACCCTTTCTCATTCACACAGTTATCACCAAAGTATATTCCTTTTCACCCCTGTCTGCTTGATGGGGATTTCTAATTCTTTCCATATGAGTGCTATTTATTTAGCTTACTGACTAAACCAGCTGCTCCAGCCTATAGATATGAACCTTTAAAGTCAGGACGGAAGAAAGCTTCCCTCTGCTTTCCAGAAAGTGCATAAAACACTCTTTGTGAAAAGAGCTGTACACTGGGATTGTACAGCCACAGAAACAGGCATCTGCAAAGGAAATGAAAGTGAGCTCCGCTTAGAAGGGCTTTCTGTCAGATACTTTATTTTCAGTATGGAATTCTGCCCTTTTCTTTCTTGCCCAAGATGGGGGGAAAGAAGAGGTCAATTTGTGGGATATTATCATTGAAATAACCTAATTAATTGAAGAAGGGATAAGATTTTTGGAACTGTTTTTTAAAAACACATATTTAAGGCTGCTTGTATTTCACAACAAATCTGGAAGACATTTTCTTGAGAAACTCAGCACACATGACTTCAAATAAAACAAACTATCTCAACAGTCCCACACGCACAATTCTGCTTATGCCACCATCAGCGGGATATGCCCATTGTGAATTGTTCCAAAATAAAAACAAAAACAATCGCTGCCCGTATATAGCACAACTTCCAGCTGTTATGTTACTAATAGATGCCAGCCAAAGGGTGTACAACAGAAGATGACAGTTGAAAAAACAGCTCTAGGTGACTCAAGGAAACAAGTCTAGTCATACACTACAGAGAAATCAAAACACAAGGCAAAAGCCAGGGTTGGTTGCTATCTGACTCTCAGGGTATACAAACAACCGGGGCAATAATTAATTTGTAAGGAATATGAGTACACAGGCTTCCTATAGTCACTTCACAGAAGAAAAAGATCTGCATTCTCATGGGGTGTACAGAAACCTATTTTTTCCTCCTAGGTATGATACTTGTACTATGGGATACCATCCCCCAGACAAAACCTTTCTACTTAGCAATAAAAGGAACGGAAATAGACACCAAAGAATTTCAGATGCTCAAGGACTATGTTCATTTGCAGTGAGATTTAATTACATTTCAGATGCTTGAATGTTCTGGGGTGCCTTTTTTTTCTTTTTTTTTCTTTTTTTGCCTTTGGGTCACAATTTAATAGTTTTAACATAATTGCCCTGATCCATTTAACCCTTTTTATGAGCTTCCAAGGGCCTGCAACGGTTCCCAGTGGTTGCATTTACTTCTGCCTAACAGCTGCTCTTTGCTAAGCAGAGCAATCTGCTTTGTAAACCTGGGGAAATTAAAAAAGCAAACTTCTGCAGCAAAACTATGGTATTTGTCAACAAGAGTTTTACATGGGTTTCTTTGCCATAATCTCCGAGCTCTGCAATCAGCAGTTAGTATGACCCTGCCACATTTAAGACAACAAGGAAAGGACTTTATTTGGCAGGATCATGCCTATTGTTATTATTATAAAATAATTTATATTTCTTTTCATTATTCTTTAAGAACTGATGAAAGATGTTCCAGTCCCATGATAGCCTAAGAAAGGCTCAAGAGATTGCAAGGCAATACAATCTCCATATGATCTGGACCAGAGCTTGGCAGGGTCATTTTTTGAACTTTTTTTTTTTTTTAGTTCCTGAAATCCAGTAGTCATGCTGGCTGGTGGATTCTGGAGTCTGGTGTCTAAAAAAGTAGTATTTCCAAGCCCTGAACTGGATCATATATGGGGTCAGAGAACAGCTTACTACTTTACTACTACTACTATTATTCACTAGTTCTGTGCAGGGTCTACTTTGTGAATGACAGCTCTTTCAACATGGCAAAACTGTCTGCCAGCCAGGCTCCCTGGCCTCTTTAGTGCCTCTTCTTTCTAGTGGGGAAATTGCAATCAATGGTGAGTTCTCTGCCATCACCCTCAAAACTGCTTAGAACCATAGAGCTGGAAGAGATTTCAAGGGCCATCTAGTCCAATTGTCTGCAAGCTCAAGAATCCACTGCTAAAATATCTCCAGAAGGTTGGTATTTGTTTAACCTTCCACCCTTCTCCCAGTATGGGACACAGAGTGGCTTACAAATACAAATCAGCATCCCAGCTCTGTTTAAATACCCCCATTGAAAACAAGCCTATACCCTCTGAGAGAGTCTGTGCCACTCTTGGATAGTCCTTATCTTTAGAAAATTCTTTCCACTGTTTAAATTGGAATCTCCTTTCTTCTCACTTGAACCCACTGATCTGGATCCCACCTGCTAAGAAAACATAATTAAAAAAGAAAACATCTTCTATATGATAGCCCTTCATCTATCTGAAGATGGCTGACATATCACCACTCAGTCTTCCTTTTCTCCAGCTCAGACATACTCAGCTGTCTCAATCACTTATCATATGGTTTGGCTTTCAGCTTGGTCAATCTTCTCTGCACACGTTCAAGTTTGTAGATATCTTCCTGAATCTGAAGGTCCCAGAATTGGACACAGTGTTTCAGGTGTAGTATAACCAAAGCAGAATAAAATGCTATGGTACATCCCTTGAATGTACCATATCTGTTGATATGGCCTGGGATATCATTGGCTTTTTTTGTCACTTCATCACATTGTAGAGTAGACTCATGGGTAAACTTGTGGTCTACCAAAGCACTTGAATCCTTTTTACATGTACTGTGAGTCCAGGTGAAACCCATTCTATATTTACGCCACTCATTTTCCCTGTCCAAATGGCAGCTGTTGTCATGTGCCTTCAATTCGTTTCTGACCTATGGCAACCCTCAGATGAACCTATCACAGGGGTTTCCTGGGCTGAGAGTGTGTGATGTGCCCAAGGTCACCCACTGGGTTTCCACGGCTGAGCAGGGAACTGATCCCTGGTCCTAGGTCACAGACCAGTGTTCTAACCACAACACCATGGTGGCTCTCAGTGGCAGTACTTTACATTTATTTATGTTGAAATACATTTTGTTGGCTCTTGCCCAACAATTGTCTTCTAAGGCCATGGTTCTCAAATCAATATCTTCTAGCTATTCTGGACTGGCTCCCAGAAATTCCAGAGGAACCAGCCAGGTGAAGGATTCTGGGAGCTGAAGCTCAAAACATATGGATGACCAAAGATTAAGAACTACTATTCTAAGGAATTAACTTCCTTCCCAGTTTGGTGTTATCTGCAGATCTGATGAGCATGCCATGTACTCCATCATCAATGTCATTTATAAAGAACAAATAAAGTTGGGTTCAGGATGGAACTCCACTTGTCATTTCTCTTCAGGATGAGAAGAACCACTGATGTGCACTATCTGGATTGGGTAAAATCACCAACAGCAGTGTCATGTGCCCCAGTACTTCCTAGTCTTTTGGTCCTTCAGCCAGCACGGCCAATGTTGAGGAAATCTGGGAGCTGAACATTGGGAGGATCAAAGTTTGAGAACCACTCAAGCCCACATTTTAGCATTACTAAAATCAAGATACACTATGTTCACAGCATTCCCTTCATCTATAATCTTATCACTATCAAAAAGGGAGACTAGTTTGGTATGATTTGTTTTTTACAAACCCATCCTAGCTGTCCATGCCCAAAAGACCTTTTTTTAACTGCTCAACAGCCAACTGTTTAATGATCCCTTCTAGAACCTTACCCAGTATTGATGTCAAGTTGGCAGCTGAATAACTGCCTGAGTCCTCTCCTTCTTCCTCACTTCGAAGATAGTGACAACATCTATCCATCTCCATTCTGTAGAGGCCTCACCTGTTCAAGGATTCTCAAAGATTATTGATAGAGGCTCCGAGATTCTGTCTGCAAATTCCTTTAGTAGCCTTGGATGCAGCTCATCTAGCCATTGATACCTGCATTCGTTTAAAGCAATTAGGTGCTCCTGTATCACCTCTTTGACAATTTTAGGCTGCAGCTTCTCACTGAATCATTTATTCTATTTTCATCGGCCTGAGTGTTGTTTTCCTTTTTGGGAAGGGACAGAAGCAAAGTACGTGTACAGCAATTCTGTTTTCTTTGTCACCTGTTAGCACTTCTCCGCCTTATCCATACAACAGACTTGCTGCTTCCTTCTTCCTTACCTTGCTCTGAGCATAGCTGATTAATCTCTTTTTATTATTTTGTAAGCCTGTCTTGCAAGCCTGAGCTCATTTTGAGTTTTAGCCCTACTGGCCTTCTCTTTACTAATATTGGCTTCTTATTCATACTCTTCTTTGGAGATAGGTAAAGACAGAAATGATAGGGGAGCCCATCACAGATCTCCCATACCTTGTACAGTTTGAACCTAATCAGTATTTTCTAATTTTTCTCCTGTTATTTGGCACTGATTACCTTGATATGTCCTAAACTTCTCCCACTTTGCTAAGAATGTGACAAACACAGAGGTTGAAAAAATTGGGAGGGGGACTACAATTTCCAGAATTTCCAGCCAGCATGGCCAATGGCTGGGGGACTGTTTTAACTGTGATTCCCAAAATAGCCATGTTGGTTGAAGGATTCTGAGAACTGTAGTCCACAAAGTAACTTCCCTGGGCTTCACATCAAAACTGAGCTTCTATAGTTATTTAAGAGCTGCAATGTGTTCCTTACGTTTCTCACCATGTCTATAACATCTATTCACACTTACATGATCATATACCTTATGCATGTTAGAAAGCAACGCGGTAATCACGAGAAGTCAACATGGATTTCTCAAAAATAAGTCATACCAGACTAACCTTATCTCTTTTTGTGATACAGTTACTAGCTTGATAGATGAAGGGAATGCTGTGGAGGTAGCATTTCCCGATTTCAGTAAGGCCTTTGACAAAGTTCCACATGACATTCTTGCAAAGAAGCTAGTAAAATGCGGGCTGCACAGGGCTACTGTTAGTTGGCTTTGTAATTGGTTGACCGACCGAACCCAAAGGGTGATCACAAATGGCTGCTTTTCATCCTGGAGAGAAGTGACTAGCGGGGTGCCACAGGGTTCTGTCCTGGGCCCAGTGCTGTTCAATATCTTCATCAACGACTTGGATGAAGGAATAGAGGGCATGCTCTATTTGCAGATGACACCAAATTGGGAGGGGTTGCTAATACGGCAGAGGACAGGATCAAAATTCAAAATGACCTGGATAGATTGGAGAGCTGGGCCAAAGCTAACAAAATGAAATTCAACAGAGAGAAGTGTAAGGTCCTACACTTAGGTAGAAAAAATGGAATACAGAAATATAGGATGGGGGACACGTGGCTGGATAGCAGTACTTGTGAAAGGGATTTAGGAGTCTTAATAGACCACAAGCTGAACATGAGTCAGCAGTGTGATGCCGCAGCCAAGAAAGCCAATGCAATTCTTGGCTGCATCAATAGGAGTATGGTGTCTAGATCGAGGGAGGTACTGGTACCACTCTACTCTGCTTTGGTTAGACCTCATCTTGAATACTGTGTCCAGTTCTGGGCACGCCAATTCAAGAAGGACATGGTCAGGCTGGAGCAAGTCCAGAGGAGGGCGACCAAAATGGTGAGACGCCTGGAAAACATGCCCTATGAGGATAGACTTAGAGAGCTGGGTATGTTTAGTCTGCAGAAGAGAAGGTTAAGAGGGGACTTGATTGCCATGTTTAAATATTTGAAGGGTTGCCATGTAGAGGAAGGAGAGGGCTTGTTTTCTGCTGCTCCAGAGACCAGGACAAGGAGTAATGGATTCAAGCTGCAGGAAAAGAGATTCCACCTCAGGAAGAACTTCCCGATAGTCAGGGCTGTCCGGCAGTGGAATATGCTGCCTTGGAGTGTGGTGGAGTCTCCTTTAGAGATTTTTAAGCAGAGGCTGGATGGCCATCTGTCGGGAGTGCTTTGAGGGTGTTCCTGCATGGCAGGGGATTGGACTGGATGGTCCATGTGGTCTCTTCCAACTCTACATTTCTATGATTCTATGATTCATTTGAGATACCTATAGAATTTGACAAGTTGAGCCAGAGGTTTGCCATCACTAGTGTATGTTTTTTAACGTCAGGCCTGAGCCTTTTTTGGAGGAGGAGGGGGAGGAGCTGTGCCTCCAAACATTTGAAAACTATAGTTTCCTTACTGTTGAGTTACCTAAACAACCTCCTGAAATCTTGACTTTTAAGATACTAACTGTAAGATCAGCAGCTCCCAAACTGATGACTTCAGCATGCATAGACTACAGCTCTCAGCACGACCCCACATGTTTCATGTGGAGCCATATTCTAACATGTATATTGAAGGTGCCAGGTTGAGGAGGGCAACAGTAGGTTGATGCACTTGGTAATGCATTTGCACTTCACCAGGTATAATGGTCTGGATCCAATTCTGAATCCCAACTGGGATCAACAGAACTTACATTTTTTTAAACTAAATTCCCTTTGTTCATTCTAGTTGGGACTAACAATTGGATTTAGCCCAATGAAATTAACCAGGGCCGTTTCCGCACGGTGTCGTCACTGCGTAACTGCGACGACTTGAGAAGGCACGCATCCGCGCGACATTGTTGCTATTAAGTTGATGTTAAGTTGCTGGCACGCCTTTGCATGTTACTAAAGCGTCATATTTGAGCAATGGAAAAAATGACCGCTTCTACTACGTTTCTACAACTACGAACATTTCCGCACAACACTCTTATAGTGCGATGATTCCACTTTCAACCTCCTACGGAATCCTGGGGTTTGCAGTTCTGGGAGGGGCCGGCCGGCCCCTCCCAGAACTGCAAACCCCAGGATTCCATAGGAGGTTGAAAGTGGAATCGTCGCGCTATAAGAGTGTTGTGCAGAAATGGCCCACATGCGGAACCATTGAAGCGCATTCTAGCAGGAATGGGCGGGTTCAGGGCGGGCCCGGCTCGGCACACGTGGCGTTGCGTCTGCATAGGGACATCCTTCCCAAGATTTTTTTTTTAAAAAAGGGATCCAATGAAATGGGCTGGGGCGGGCCATAGGCGGAGCAGGGGAGTGGTGACGAACGCTGCAGTGCGGAACAAGAAAGCGGTCTTCGCCGCCTCAAGTGGAGGACGGTGCGGAATGCCGCATCGCGGAAACGTCGCAGAAATGCAACCATAAACTCCACTCCTACGACGCCATGAGGAGTTTCTGCCATCTCGTGAGGAACGGGCCTGAGAACAAAGGTCTGCCGGAGAAGCCCACCATTCTGTCCCGCCAGTGGGAACAGTACTCTGTGGGAGAATATGGGAGCAGGGCTTCTGTGTTGTGGGACTTGTTTGTGTTGAAGCTGAAGGCCCAATCAGCTCCTGTATTGGTTTTATTCTGGTGCCTTGCTAAAACGTGACTTTCTATTCAAGCCTTGGGAGTCCGATTTCTTCCAAAATGTACATGCGCATGATTTAAAACTCTTTTAACCTTTTAATCTGTTTCAACTTGTTCAATCGTTGGATGTTTCTATTCTGTTTAATTTTTTTTAATCACCTTAAATCTGAAATCATTTTAACTGTTACAATACATTTACTAGCACACTCCCTCGAGATCCCAGGAAACAGTGTGGGAGATACTCCCCCCACCCCCAATGTAAAGCTTCAAAATAAAACAGAAATCTGATCGTGTGCTGTACGGCTATACCATTTAGAGGAAACTGGATTAGCCTAAACCCATAGCAAAAGAAATTTACTAGTCAAAAAAAAAAAAAATTAAATTTATCCCAGTGAGAGTGGCTGGTGACCCTGAAAGAAATGTAGCATGTATTCCACAGGATTACTCAACCTTCGATCCCTTGGGACTGATCTAAGCCTTTTGAAGGAATGTTAGTTCCCTTCCTATATAGTAACTTTGAAGTGAAGCAACAGCACTGATTAGTCTGGAATGTTGATTGAAGGTTCTTACTTTAAGAACAGCTCCAGTTACTCAGTCTTCAAAAGACTGACAGTATTTGAATCCTGCAAGTAATCAGAATGGGGTGGAAGCTAAGTTTAGCAGTTTTTTTTATTAAAAAGGGATTTATCTAGACAAAAGAACAAATTGTACATATCAATGGGCTTACGACTTTTTTAAAAAAAACCTTAATTTTCAAAATAAAAAAGCCTCCTAAAGTGAAAGAACGTCAGATTTCTTCCTTTTTTCAAAGAACTTGCAGTTTCATAAATTATGCTTCTCAATCATGCTGCTTTGAGACGGATTGAAAGGACAGTGTGTGTAAGTTCTACAGAACTTAAACAAGGAATTTTTCATGCAAGATAAGGATCAAGTTAATTTGGTAGCACCAGCTTGAACTCCGAAATAAAGGCACACTATATTTATATATACACAAGGAGCAGTCTGTGTCATTTTAAGATGCAGGTCTTATGAAAAAAATTTAAAAATGCAAAGAAGTTATGTCTGTTTTAGATATCACACAGAGAGAACCATCACACATTGAATTTGTGTACGTATCCAGCGCTGGGTGTGGACCACTCAAAATATTGTGTTAGCTAAAGGGAAGAGAACTCAGTTTCCTCTTCTTCCCATTGTTCCTTGCAGCTTCCTGTTCCTGACCAAAAAGAAAAAAAAAAAGACGCACACACAAAAAAACCCCTGATACCAAGGATTGAGAGTTCTTGCCGAGCAGTATGGGACATGTTCTGGACACCTGCAGTAGTTTAGTAGCCATTCCTGAACTTCCCTGCTGATAAGAAGTACTCTGAATTAGTACAAAGCCATAGCTGGAAACATCCCGGCCACACCCCACAAACCCAACAAGTGCTGCTTTTCCAGGAATAGAAATGCAGAGATAGGAACATGGCATCTATTGGTTTTCTGCTAGTTAAGTAGCTGTTAAAAACACAAGTTGCTTATCCAAATAAAGGGGACAGCTCTATGCATGTTAAACCTATGTTATAGGTTCCCCACTTATCAATAGTGCCCTCAAAATATAAAATATATTAGTATTGGGGTGCTAGTGAGGTGGTAACTTGATTCATTTGGAAATTCATTCAGAATATTAAGAATACTCAAGGGAGTTGCTTGGCATTCAACATAATTGCTGTTTTATGGGTATGTTGTATATTGCATCTTTATTCCATTTCCCATCTTGAGAGAAAGATAGGGTATAAAGTCAATCAATCAATCAATCAATCAAATCTTGCAGTCTGTTTTGCACTGGCAGATCGGGTTCCCTTCATCAATAATACTGGAAATCTTTTATAAATTCTGTAGAGGCACCTCCTCAAACATACCCACGATGATCTCTTCTCACTGTGTAGCTGATTTATCATAGTAAAACAGCTGTGCTCATAGACCCAGAACGTGGGGGCAGGTGGCTCAAGACACCCCACCCCAAAACTAGGCTTAGAGGCTGAGCTCCCTCCTCCAATTATCTGGCAAAATTAGATCACTGAGACTTCACAGTTGCGCCTCCTCTGGAATTATCCATTAGAAGTGTACTAAACAATCCAGCACTAAGAAATAAGGAATTAGGCACAATTAATAACAATCTCCCTTCCAGTGTTGAGCCCTCTCACCTTAAAATCAGTTCCAACATCCTGGCTGTGGCCAGAACTGTTTCCAGTGTTTTATTCTTTACTAACTTAAGTACCCTGTTTTCCCACCCTAGTCCTCTTCTGAAATGAACCCTAATTCCTTTATGCTGCCCATATATGATGACACCATGATATGCCTCAATTGATTGGTCAATGGCTAGCAAGTGCTGCTCAGAGATTATCAGCTCTGCAGAACCATATGAGCTTCCACAAGACCAACAGAAGCAGGCGACAAAACCAACATAACATAATTAAAGGATTTACAAAAAGAAAATGTGGAATGGATCTATTGTGAAAATGAAACAATCTACTTAGAGAAAACGAATACTTATAAGTTTCACTAAGCTGAAAGAAATGTTCTCATACTCTCTGAGTTGTGACTAACTGTAATAAATAAAAACACCTCTCATTACTTTCTCTATAGGTTTCCCCATAGGTTTGGGAAATCAATCCCTGTAACTTAAAAGCAGGTCCACTATGCAGCCTAAAACAAAGGAGCAGGAGTATGAAGGCAAAAGAGGGCAGAATACACCACCTTGTGGTGGCACTGCAAACAAGTATACCAGAATGCTCAGAGATGAAATGGATTGTTTATACTTGTAAAGGATACTTGTAAAGGAAGAGTTAATTCAATGTACGCCCACTCCAAAATGACTTCCCATTGAAGATATCCTTCTGAATTAGTTTCAGCAGCCTCCATCTCAGCAAGTCTCAAAACCTGCCTTTCTATGTGCATGATGGTAGGCCATGACCCCATTACCACTTTAGTCCTACCAAGAGTAGACCCACTGAAGTTCGTGGGACTTCATAGCCAGAGTTCAATTACTTTAGTCACACTGACTTCAACAGCTCTACAACAAGTAGGACTAATGTCCCAAAGGTCATACTGTAATTTGATTTGGGTTTAGCTTCTGGTTTAAACATACTTAACTATAAGTACATTTTACTTTTGACTTGGCTACTTGGGATTGTGGTAAGCATGCTTGTCACTACAAAATGATGGCAAAAATCATCTTATGCTAGGGAGTAACCAGTCGTGTAGGAACCTCAGGGCAGGGGGCGATTTGCCCCAGGCAACAATGTTTTTGGGGCATCCCGGACCAAAGCCATGCCCTCGTGCACCCTGGACACACCCCGTATACCACAGCCATGCCCTGGTGCACAGTGGCCACGCCCCTTGCGCCGTAGCCCCCCTCCCCTCCCGCCCTCCTTCCACACACTCCAAGCTCCACCACTGGAAGTAACATGAGTAGCCATGTTGACTGCAAGACAAATCCCAATGTCCATAGTGGGATACTTTTCCAGGAGACCCCAGAGGACTGTCTCAAGTAAGTGGAGGGAAAGCAGTCCCAGTGTTACTACTCTTTGAGGTAAGGCCTATGAGTTTAGGACAGCAGACTAACTTATACTCATTTTTTAGGGACATTACCCAACAGACTGTTTTTTCTTCCCCATAGATCAATTTGGTCTTCGAGGTCACTTGAAGCATCCTTCCGGATAATGCCGTATGCTTCGAAGGTCTATTTGACTGATGTTCAGAACAGAGTATTCAATATTCTGGAATGTAATTTGCAGAATGCTTTTCCATTTGACATTTGGCATGCTCTATCTATTCCTAGTTTTAGATGCATACCAAAAACATATTTATGCAAGATTTCCTTTAGTCCAAATTAACATCTTGAACTACATAAAGACTGTATGTTAATTTATGCCTTCTATACAGCAAAATTGTGTATTGTGCAAATTTTCTGTTTTAGTGAGGTACACCACTTTGAAATGTTTAGTTCAGCTCCTTATTTCATTAAATTTGGGCTTAGAAAGCTAGGCCTGAATCCTATCAATAGTCATTACTACAGTAAACTCTTTGAATCAAGGTGAATTTTGTGTTGACTCACCAGTCAGCAAATTTGATTGGCTCCAGTATAAACTAAGAGCCCCTATAGTGTAGTACTTTCAGTGTTAGACTAGGACCTCAGGATATCAGAGTCTGAATCCATGCTCAACCCAGGAAATGCACTGAGTGACCTTGGGCAAGTCACATTTTCTCAGCCTCAGAGGAAGGCAATGGCAAACCTCATATGAAGAAAACTTGCCAAGACACTCTAAATTGGAGTCAAGTTAAAAAACCCTTTGTAACAAGTAGAAACAACCAATTAGATCCAGGTTCTACCACATTCAAATATTTTTGATCAAAGGGAAAAATAAGGAACATACAGTATATCATAAGTTTCCCACTCTGTTTCCAAACAAAATTGTTCCAAGTTTATGCACACTGCAGTTTTATATGAACTTATATCTAAGTAAGTCCCATCTTACAACAAAATAGATTTTCTCTCCGCAAGTAGTGCTGACAAAATTTGGCTACAAGCAAGAGGACTCAGCACCACAACGCTGAAGACACAGTCAACTGCTTAACCAACAGATATTTTCCCTCTACCTTCTTAAACATCCACAATGTTAACTGAAGTTAATACTGCAATTTTGGGCCCTGAACCAAGCTTTTAGTGAGGCAAATAAGGGAGCGAAATGCTATAGATATGTGCTGGCTCTGTGTCTGGAGAATTAGAGTCATCACTAGACTGCAAGAGCTTTGGCTACACTTTACAAAAGCTTGTTCAGTATTTAAATATTAGTGTGAACATTTCAATGATAAAATATTTTGTCACTGAGAAACTTCTACAATAATTAACTAAGAGTCTTTCCTTTATAGCTGTAAGCTTAAAGTCTCTGATTAAAAAGATAAATTCAAGTTAATTATGAATGGTTACTCTAGTGAGCCTTTACCAACCACGTCAGTTTGAGCGAAAGGTATAGAGAAAAGAACTGGGAAAGCAGAATGGTGGGAACATGGGGCAAAAGAATGAAGAGTACAAAGGCTAAACAAATATACATTTGGAATTTTTTAAAATTTCATTTTGTTTATACCTTGCCTTTTCACACAAAATTTGCTGGAGCTGGGGGTTTCCACTGATAATACAAGTGTCCCCAAAAACACCCCTTGCATTTGTATGGGGGAGCAGTATTACATCTGGTGGTCACAACCCATGGGGATGAGATATGTACAGTCACATACTTTTCTAGCCCTAAATCTGTGAGGAGGTGTTCTGGGTGTGCAGCAGTACTCGAGGTTGGAAAGGTTACTTTTTTCTACAACACCCAATTTCCCGTGACACACTGGCTGGTGAATTCTGGTTTACATCCTCCAAAGTATGTCCTTCATGCCATCTTGTGAATGCACACAGAGCTCCATCATGTGAAGCCTCCCCACAGACTCTTTGCATCAAGGACTTCTAGAGATATACATTGAGCCCTTCTCATATGGGGATATGAGGGTATGGTTTACATGTATATTAAGAGAGGGGCTGAGAAGTTGCTTGGCCAGCCTGTGTAGCTCTGCAGCCCCTCACATGTTCTTTCATCCAAGCCTTCCTGAGGTATTGGTGAATGTTTACATTGACCATGACTAATCAATAGGAAATTTGAGATTCGCAAGTGTTTAAATGAATTCATATGACTAAAAAAGCAGTGCAACATCTCATCCCTTTACAAGGAGATTCTTCATAGAAAAGGCAATCACAAACCTCTGTGCTTGGTTATAAATCGTTATATGCCTCAATGCTCTAACAAGTCAATGTGTGATTATATTGAAGGACTTCACATGCAGTATGATCTCACTTTAAAATGTGTCAAGCAGCACTTCTCTTCTTGAGCTGCCAATGTCACAGCATCTCATCATGTGGCATTTGCTTTTGGTAACAACTTTTAAGGTCCTTAAATGATTTTTTTTTAAAAAAAATCTTTTAAGTTCTACCCAGTTTTAGTTTTGAGTGTGATTTATATAAACATTCCTAATCTTGTACCTTTCACCAAGTCCAAGGAAGGAAAGGTGGAGATAAAATGGAAGGGTTGGAATTTGCCAACCCACTCAACCATTCTTTTAGCTATTTATTTTACATTTACTTATTTAATATCCCATCCTCCACCCAAATGGGACCCAAAGCAGCTCACGGCATAAATTAAAATGAGATATACAAATTAAAACCTACTAATCAAAGTTTAAAACAATGAAAGAAAATACCGTATTACTACATCAGTACTTTTAAACAATATAAAAGTACAGAAGCAATATACACTTTTAATACAAATTTCTGCCATTGGGTGGTATGTCCATCATTTATGATAACCTTTACTTGGGACTAGCTTTATAAGTGCAATTTTCAAAAAAATCCTCTTTCCATCAGAAACCATCCTCAATCTCATGGGGACATGAGATCATTCCTCTCTCTGTTCCAAGGCCATACATGGGAGGGGATTAACCAGATGCCACAATTGGAGCTTTAATGATGAAACAGGAACATGGGGTTGGTAGATTATTAATATAGAAACTCTGGGCCTACCCAGCCATATTTATTTGACCTGTTGCAAATGCAGCCTGCCCAATTTGGAGCAATTTCCCTGCCCCGCCCCAATCGCTTCCCACTCTCCTCAGTGTTCATGAAGTTGTTCTGACCCAATGGAGAATTTCTTGGGTAAAAGGCAAGTTGCTGTAGAAGGGAAATTCCCCTTCTGTAACATTCCTCAGGTTATTTTACAATCCAAACCAATACTCTCCTACTGTACAGGAGGAACCACCTATACTGTGCTTTAGATGCCTCGTAGAGATGTATCTGTTTTGCTCAAGACTTCTCCCAATCTTCAACTGTGGAATTTAAAAACTTTTTAGATTTTGGATGCTTTACTGTTGTATATTACTTTCGATTTTGGATGCTTTACTGTTGTATGTTACCATCATCACATGGTAAGTAATCTAGGAATTAAATAAATGCAGAATAAATGAGTTGAGTCATCATTTCCAATTTTATTCACACTATCAAAATGTATCTTACCAAAACAACTTGGGAACAAACTGTTACAAATGCTATAATAAATTTGTTCAGTTGTCTTTAAATTGCCACAATACTTTTGTTTTGCAGAATGAAAGGCAATGTTTGCTTGAATTTCCAGCTTCATGCCACCTATAAACACAACAAATCTATTCTTACAAGGTTTCTCTTGATGAATGAGGGCTGCTTTCAATTGTTGAAGAAAGAGAAAATAGCAATGAAACCATATGATGCATTCCAATTAAATGAACATAATGTTCTACAACACAAGAAATCTGTGATGACTAATGCCACCTAGGTTATTGAAACATGAAAGCTATTCAGGTTTGGCATACTGGATGAAACTTCAAATTCTGGTGGGTAAGGTGGTTATCAATAAGCCCCCAGACTTAGAGTAGAAAATGTCTATTAATTTTTACATCTCAGTTCAGCTATAAATTCCTGTTTTTACTGAAACATTTACATCACTGTGTATTTACATTTATTCAAGTATCTTGATTTCAAAACAACACTAGAAAAAAATTCCTTCTAAATAACTGGTCCACCATAAAATTACAAAACTGAGTTCCAGTTCTATAGTATTTTTGTTACTTTATTTACAAAGATAAAGGGCTAAATCCAATGCCAATCCCAACCGGAGACAATCAATGGGCTTTACGTAAGCATTGCTTAACAAGTCCCATTCACTTTTATGGGTCCACTGTAGTTTGGACAAAAACTGGATTTGGCCCAAGAGGTTACTTCAAAAAATGAAGTCCAGAATGTCTCACCTGTTCAGATTCTTTTGGAAGATCTAATTGTATTCTTGAATATAAGAGTATAGGATGTAACAATTAACCAATTTAAACAAATCTGAGATTCTTTTAAAAAGGGGAGGTCGTAAATAAGATTCCAAAGAATTTCTTCAGTTCTCCAGAAGTATTTGCTTCCTGAGAGACATGTATTTTCCATCTACCTGGAGACTGAGCCATGTTCCACGTTTTTAAATGGATGACTCTTGCTGTGATTCAAAAACTTCCCCAAGTTAATATAATACCAAAGATACATATCAATATTAACATTAGTTATGTTCATGATCTTTTTCAGCCAATGTTGTGAAGAGATGCAAAACTTGATTCCACTACAGATAACCGTTGCTCCAGTGCTTTCAATATTGTTTCTGCCTGTTGAGTAAAATAAAAGACCATTTCATTATACATTAGATGCAAATTAATAACAGATGGCTCATAAATCCCTGATATCAGAAATAAATTATAAAGCATGCAATATACCTATTGTACTGGGATGGCTTAACGAATCTATTCACATTTGGCACTGTGGACTCTTTGACAGAAGCATGAAACTCAGCACGGAGACAGCTACTCATATTGCTGAAAGATCTAGACACTGGGTCATAGCTGATTTACCCTCAAAGGCCAAGGCAGCCATTTTCCAAAATGGACACCAAATGCCACTTCACCTTTTTTAAAAAAAATGTGTATGACATAGTTCTCATATATATACACAGTGTGTGTGTATATGTATTATTTGGGAAAAAAGATTGCACTTGGTGCCAGATCTTAAAAGCCCTAGTTGAACTCTTTTGGACTCCTCTGCATGCCTGAATTAATAGACACATACTGAAGGTGAACTTTGCAAGCAACGTGCCAGATGTTTTCTCATGAACTGACTGGTCATCTTTCTCTCTGACCAAACAAGCACATAAAACAAGCAAGAATTTGTTTGCAAAGAAGAATAAGGTGCAAATAACTCCACCTGAAAAGAAACATGAGAAGAGGGCTACTTACTAAGGATCTGTTGTGTGGGAGCAGACAATCCTAGCAAGACCAAATTCCAGCACCAACTTCCATATATACTCAACCACAAATAAAAAAATTTTAGTAAAAAAAAATCAAGCTTAAACCCATGAGCCGACTTATCCATGAGTCAAAGCTGTTCCACGGGAGTTGAATTTGCCAAGCAGGAGTTTAAGGAGGTCCCTGAAAAACCATCCAGACCTCCAAGGAACTGTGCTCATGGGGGAGGAGCGGTTTAAGGAAGCAGGCTGTTGCAAACTCCCTCCAGCATGAGGTGTGCAGAAGCCAGTCTCCCAGCTGAGGGGAGAAGAAAAAGAAGGGTCTAGTGCCCTAGAGCACTCCAAGCCTGGAAGAGTTTCCGATGATCCACTCCCTTAACCACCACCTTTTCACAGCACAGGTTCCTTGCAGGTCTGGATGGTTTTTCAGAGACCTCTGGGGAGCCTATGCTGCTTGGGGGAGGTCGACTTACCCACAGGTCGTAGCAAATTCCCTAATTTGGGGCCCAAAACGTACCCCCCAACTTATCCATGATAACAACTTATAATCAAATACATACAGCAAGTGAGGTTGGACTAAAACTCATGACGAAATTTATGAGCCATTTGGGACTCGATGGTCATTGTGGTCTCTTCCATCTCTATGATTCTAACTAAAGCTTGCCAAGAACTAATATCTTGCAATTACAAAAGAGACTGTAAGAAATAATGCAATTGCAAAATGACTGAAGTCTTTTTTGTGAAGAATATTTTCAGCAATGATAATATAGTGTTACTGCTAACAATCACCTGAAACTTGGACAACGACTCTGCTATTGTTTAATTAAAACTTATTTAATTAACAAATATTTAAAGAAAACAAATTCCAACATTCCTCAGACTATGCAACTGCTGAGCAACCTCTGTGTTGCCTCATTTTAGCTTTATGCTTTTGAATCCTTCTTTGACACAAGGTTCTACAAACGATCTACAGACATGGATGTTATTTTTATTGTTGAAAATATCTTGCAATGAGACTGAATTTAAATAAACACACAACAGAATGAAAATGCAAATGCCAGTGAGTCCAAGGGGCATAAAGAGAACTGAATCTCTAACTATGTTAATATGCAGCACATCTGTAGTACGTGTCACTGGTTATTTTCGAGCAAAATGCTGGCACTGGATAATGCCACCCTGAACAACATTTAACCATACCCTGTAGCATGCAATGAACAGATTCAGCCTCAATTGAGAGACACTGTGTACTTGTGCACAGCTGCCATTTTGAAAAATGGCTGTCAGCATCTTCAGGAATCAAATCAGTAATGCCCCAGTATCCAAAATTTGATTAACATTCAGTAGGCAAGCTGTGTTTCAATTTCATGCTTTGATCACATAGTGCATAATTGTTGTTTTGGAGCTAATCTGTCCTCTGCTGCTTTCTTTTCGCTCCTCCCATGCAGGAGGACTGAAAGACAGTAAGAAGAGTGGATGACCACCACTGTCCTGCCACATCTTCATACATTGTCCACATAATGTCCAAGGCAAGCAAAATTACCTGTTCAGAACTACATTTTACACACGGTTCATAAGTCAATATGTGCACAAGCATATTTCTTTTCTACTCAGTTTTTGTTAAGAAGTGCTAACGTCACGATTTTCTTACTTAATGATTAATAAGAGAAATTTTGGGAAAGAATGAGTTCTGCATAATCCTTCTCATAAAGAAAAAAAATACAAGCACAGAACAACTATCTTACCCTTCCTAGTGATTCTTCTAAGCTAGCTCGACTTTCAAGGGTGAGAGGCTCCTCATCAATTTCAGCTTTCTGCTCCGAGGACCCTAGGGTGTAACTTGGACATTGTACAGTTACCAGTTAGCTTCACTATCATTTAATCAAAACTTGAAAATAAATCAAACGGAGAGTTTTCTGCCAGTAAGAGTAATTATGTTGGGAATCAAGTTGGGAGATGGGAATAAGGGGGGGCCTCCAGAAGTTGTTGCACTATAACCCCCAGCACTCCTCTCCATAGGCCATCCTTATAAGGTCTGCTGGGAGTTGCAGCCCAACATCTGGAAGGCTGCATGAATCCCACCACCACTAAATTTTGTCAGGCTACAATTCCTATTTATCCCAGTCAGCATGGACAATGATCAGGGATGATAGAACTTGCAGTATATCTGATTGGCCATTACTTCCCTACCCATCATGTGGCACTTACAACAATAAAACAGAGAATCCAATAGCTAAGATTATCATACTGCATACAAGGAGACTGGACCCCTCCCAATATTTAGGAGAAAATATGGAAGGTCTACACACTAGGTAAGCACTTGCCAAGGCAAATCTCCCCCAAAGAATGGAGGGCTATCTGCATAGGGTTGGACTGGCAATCTGATAAGACACAGAACCACCAATTTCAGTGCTACAATTGGGTAGTTATTGCAACTTTGCTAGTACCATGCCTAACATTAGTAGCAATTGAACAACGTACGCATTGTCACAGTTCTTGAAAGATTAGTAGATTTCACTAATGAAGCATAGTTACTACCACTGTACACCCTCATCTTATCATACATGTTTTCTGTCTCTATCATCCAGAAGGAAAACCTGAATTTTGAGGAGTAGAAGCCATGAGAATTATAGCTAGCTCTAATAAACATACTCATTCTGTTTCAATAACAAAAAGGACTGCAATGTCAGCAAAACTAATAAAAAGGAGTTGTTTCCTAGTACACTTACCTAAGGAGAAGTATTTTAATGGCTGTTAAGGGAAGTATGATAACTAGATTTGCTTCAGACAAAGCATACTACTGTCTCTGCTTTAACAAATTTTTGTTAGCATCTGTGGACATGCCTTTTACTTCTTATCTCTGGAGGCAATGTAGACATGTGCATAAGATGCATTAAGGACTGGAGCCACAGGGGAACAGACAGAAATTCCCTTCACAGGCAATTCTGATATCATCATCTGCTATAAGTATTAGCCACAAAAATAGAAGTAATGCCTTGGGAAGAGTGGTAGCCTGAAAAATAGTTCCATAAATTTGAAGAAAGAAACATTGCACAGATAATCTTCTTTCAAACTTCAAAAACAGGAAGAACCAGGTTGAAAGAGTTGCTCAATTTTAAATGCTCAAATTTAACAGATAAAAGATAACCAGGCAAGTATATCTGGGAAACAGAATTATTGCTTTTCTCACCTGTCTAGAGAGTCAACATTCAAGCAAAATAAATCTCGCTTATAGTCAAGATGTCTTGGGGTACATCTGTAAATGCTTCCAAGTGTCAACTTGCACCCAGAACAAAACAAGGTTTCAAGCATGCTGTAAAGCAAAAAATTTAGCTTACTTTTAAAAACACATTCACATTCTGCTTCAGAGATTCTTCAACAAATGAAAGAAATGGTGTCAACGAATAACAGATGAATTAACTATTGTCTCTATAAAAATAATGTGAGGTAAGTTAAGGTAAGAGACAACGATTGGTTTCAAGTCACCTATGGCTAGCTAGGAACTAAACTTGGGCTTCCCTAACCCTAGTCAGGGACAGAACATAAAAACTTAACTTTTTATACTACATGTTTCAGAATCTCCCAGCCACCACAGCCACTGGCTATGCTAGGTGGCTGTTCTGGGATTTGCAGTCCCAAAAGATAAAGTTGCCAAGCTCAAATAAGGGACTCTAGTGATAGCATCATACTGGCTTCTATTTCAGGAATCATTTCTTTCTCCTTAAAACACCTACGATACACTACTGATGAACTGGCAAATGCAAATTGATGATGGGTGCACAAATTTTTGTGTCTGCAAGTAACAAGCAATGCGTATATACAGTGGACCGTCCCCACATGCAACCTCTACAAGTGCAAATTTGTGTTTCTGCAAGGCAATGGTAGTGACATGCATGCGTGCACATCACCACCATTAGGTACTATGGGACTTGAACATTTGCTTCTCTTCTTTTACGGGGCGATTCCGGGAATGGAAACCTCACATACATGGACAGCCCACTGTACTGATGTGAGAGGAATGTTGACCTAGTGTTGTAGGTAAATATATACATTTAAGTTTGTGGTATAATGGTGGAAATTTACACATGCTACATCAATTTCAGCCCACAGAAACAAATGGGATCTACAGTGAAGTGATAGTTAAGGGACTGGAACTGAAGTACAGTCATCCCTCCACATTCGCTAGGGTTAGGGGCACAGGACTCCCATGAAAGTGAAAAAACTGTGAATAACACTAGGCCTTCCTAAACCATATTTAACACACTAAAAAGGTATAATTACCATATCTAAGCCACTGTGGATTCGTTTGAGGCATCCAAGTTCCTTCATAAGGCAGAAGTGGGTGGCTGGTGGGGCTCATTGTCACCTCCGCTGCTGCCCCACACCATTTTTAATAGGGACTTAGAAGCCTCCTTTGCAGTTTCTCAGTCTCACATGGCTTGCAGTCCCTATTAAAAATGGCATGGACAGGCAGCAGAGCTGACAGCAACTAATTCGTGAATAATCAAATCCTCAAAAGTAAACCCACAAATGTGGAGGGCTGACTGTATACGTTTGCTTGCAATTAACTTTTAAATCCAGTTTTAGCTATCAATTACTGCAGAATCAATCTGGCTCAGAGTAGCTTTTCCTTTTCATTCTTTTCTAGCACTGCCTACAGCACTATAGCATGCCTGACCATTCCCAGTAAGCCAAAGCCCTGTCACAACTCAGCCAAATCAATGGATGGTTGTCTTCTGGAAACTTGTTCAATATTCTGTATCAGCTAGGATTCAATGCATCAATTTTATCCAACATCTATTTTGTTAGCAAAACTGAAGTAGTGCAAATTATATATGCACGCACACACCCCATACGTTTTTGTAATTTGTTGTATGTGTGTATTTGTTGTATGTGCCTTCAAGTTTTTTCTGACTTATAGTGCCCCTTAGGTGAACTTATTACAGGACCCCCGCAAAAGTGGAAAAACAGCAAGTATCAACATGTGTGTCTGTCTCTGTAGGAAGGGAGTCAAGGTATGGTTGGGAGAGCAAACATCCAGGGTCCAAACAAGGTGAGAGAAAGGCGAGGGAAAGGGGGTGGATCAGCATGGTGGCCCTATACTTCATCTCTCTTGCCCATCTCTTTTCCTGGGTGTGGGGGGGCACCAGGAGAAGCTCTGTGGTGCTGAGAGATCAGGTTGCAATCTGTCCTTAGCTGGCCAGGCAACAGCTGGTGGAGAAGCAGGTTTTTAAAAGGCTGCACGTCCTGATCAGAAGAGGGAAAGTTTCTCCAAAAAAGCAGCGCTGGGGGGGCAGGGATTGGAGAAACTCACAAATGATCAAATCTGTGAAAGTGCAAAACCCACAAATGTGGAAGATCAACTGTACAAGGTTTTCTTGGCAAGATTCATTCACAGCGGTTTGCTTTTGCCTTCCTTTGAGGATGAAAGAGTGTGGTTTGCCCAATAGATTTCCATGGCCAAGCAGGGATTCGAACCAGTCATAGTCCAATGATCAAACCACAACACCATGCTAGCTTTCTAAGTTTTTGTAATAGCCAAAACTATTCAAATGGCAATATCTGACTAGGAAAGAAAAATCCAGTGTTATATTAAAGCAAATCCGTAACTTTACATAGAATAATTTTCTCTAAGCAAAAATTAAAGGCAATCAAATCCATTTGCACAATAAAGAACTGTGCATTTCTAATATTTGCATACATGCACTTTCCTAGAGAAAATGCAAAAAACATCCGCTTAACATGACAATATATCCTAGCTTTCCATCATTAGCTAACACCAATACATTAAAGAAGCATAGATCTATAAATTTGGCCACCCAAAAGATAATCATAAAAGTGGCGGCTGATGAAAGACAAAATCATCCCTGGATGCCTTTTAGAAGAAGTCTGCAAGTGGTCTCCCAAAGATTCAAAATGTTTCTGTTTACTTATGCAAGGTTTGTGTGACTCACTTGTTTCATTCCACCCGTGCATATTGTTAGTTTTAAATAAAAACCTGTTGAAATATGTTGAACTGAGCTTTTGTGTTGTAGGAACCTCTCTCTTTCCTTTCCATGTTATTTCTACCTCTGGCACAGAATTTTCTGATAAAGAAGTAATGCCAGGAACACATATATTTGCTAACTGGAGTATACCTCTACTTCCTCTAGATTGTAGTGCTTCCACTGGCAGAATCTGGACTTTCTTCGAATCCCACCTCATGCCTCTGAAAACCAGCACTTTTGGGTGGGTCTAGACCTCCAGAACAGTTTTTCAGAATTCATGTGATGCAGTGGATTCTGGAGGGTTAGCAGAAACATTACAATAAAGGTAAAATACAGCATCAGAATTGGGCCAAACACTTCTTTAGAAAAGTAAATATTGTACCTACTCCTCTAATTACTAAAAAAAAAAAAGATTTATTTAAATATTTATTATCTCTCAACATGCCAGGGCTCCCAAGGTAATGTTGAGGGAATAAAAAAAATATTTTAATACAGACCAATACTACTTTTAAAAAACAAAGCAATCACAGACATACACACACACACACAGTTTTAAGGAGGCCATACAAAACAGTACAGTCTTTGCGTAAAAGGGACAGAAACAGCACAAGTCCCATCACAGTCTCTATTAGCCAGCATAATCATTTCAAGCAAAAATAAAATTTTTGATCTAAAATGCATGTATTTCCTATTTGAACACAAAAATTCTGGTACAAGACAAATCTCATTTTTAGTTTGGAAATGTTGACTGCTTACTTACCAGCCATATTCACCAGCCTGGGTTGAAAGTTTTTGCTCTTTGTCCACAGAGACATTGAGAGTGACACCTGAATGTTTAAAGATACAAATCAACAACAATAATGGAATTGCCCTCTCTCTCACACACACACACACACACACACATATATAAAATGAGCTGGCACAGCTTCTCCATCACAGGAAAAGACTGCAGTACATTGAAACTATTAAAACATTTACATTCCTTTGGACGGAAAAGCACCACTTGGTGATATTTGTAACACAACTGTTGTAATCCTGCAAAGAAAGTACAATTCAAGAGCCCATGTGACCTACAGGAACGACACCTGTAGATAAAAGTGGCATTATCTCTCTGTATAATGCATATACACCTTAGCTTTTTGAAAAATCTGCTTTACTTTGTAAGATGTTGCCAGCCTGCCCTGCATCTGCATCTGATGAAGTGATCAACAGTCCAGAAAAGCTTTTGCTATAATAAATCTGTTAGCATACACGCTGTTACATTCACTGGGAACAGGCCTGACTAGTTTTTGTTGTTCGCTTTTTGCTGCCATGCGGAGGAAGTTGTGGGATTTTCTGGCCCAGGCGACAAAATAATTTGCCTGGCTGCAGCGCTACGCACCTGGACTTAGGCAAAGGCGTGCCGTTTGCTCCTCCGCCTCAGGCAGCAAAACAGGCCGGGCCGGCCCCGGTAATTCTCGTCGAGGCGGAGAAGGAAAACGGGCAGGGCTCGCGTGCAGAAGGGGACGGAGCGGGCGAGGGAAAGGACACGGGCGGCCTGGGTGGCGGGACGAGGGGCGCGCGCACGCGCGGAGGGGGCGCAACCAACCGGCCCCTTCCCCCCCCGGGGGCGCGCGGGGAAACAGGGTCGGGAGGGGGGCGCGCGCCTTTCTGCTCACTGTTCAGCAGGATGCAATTGGTGTCGTCGTCGTTGGTCTCCCAGCTGAGCGTGTCTCCCACGGGGCGCTTGCACCCCGCGCACAGGAACACCATGGGCAGCTCTTCCGAGCCGGGCCCTTCCTGCTCCCCGGGGCCCTGACTGTCGGGAGTCATCCCTGCGGACAACGAGCTCTCCTCCTCCGGGACCGCCGCCATTCTCTTTCAAAGCTGCCCGCGCAGCGCCCCGCCCCCTCGCACTCATACCGGAAATAGCGGCCAGCAACACGGCGGCGCTCTAGCGCGCGCACGAAGACTTGTTTTCCTCCGCGGGAAAAAGGGGCGGAAGGAGTGAGAGCGGTGGTTGGGGGGCTTTCTGCGCCTGCGCCGTCCTCTCTCGGTGGCCGTGGGCACGCGGTGGCTCCGTGGGGGGGGGGGGATGTTGTTTTGAACGCTAGTGAGGTTGCTGGGTGTCTCCTTTTATATAGTCTGTGGCTTGATTGCCGGAAAGCTAGTCCCTTATAAGAACGGCAGGTGTTCCTTCTTATGATGGATGCTGCTTATTTGAGGTTGGAAAGCATTCCATTTTGTGTAGGCTGAATATGAGCCAACGCGGTGTAGGGAGTTTGAACCATGCAAATCTATTGGGTGGCCTTGGGCAGGTCACACTCTCTTAATCACAGAATCATAGAGTTGGAAGAGACCCCAGGGGCCATCCAGTCCAACCCCCTGCTATGCAAGAACACACATCAAAGCACTCCCGACAGATGGCCATCCAGCCTCTGCTTAAAAGCCTCCAAAGAAGGAGAGCCCACCACACTCCGAGGCAGCATATTCCACTGCCGGACAGCCCTGACTGTCAGGAAGTTCTTCCTGAGGTTCAGGTGGAATCTCCTTTCCTGCAGCTTGAATCCATTGCTCCTTGTCCTAGTCTCTGGAGCAACAGAAAACAAGCCCACTCCTTCCTCGACATGACATCCCTCCAAATATTTAAACATGGCTATCATGTCTCCTCTTAACCTTCTCTTCTGCAGATTAAACATCCCCAGGTCCCTAAGCCACTGCTCATAGGGCATGGCTTCCAGACCCTTTACTATTTTGGTCGCCCTCCTCTGGATACGTTCCAGCTTGTCGATATCCTTCTTGACTTGAGGTGCCCAGAACTGGACACAGTATTCAAGATGAGGTCCAACCAAAGCAGAACAGAGTCATGCCATTACCTCCTTTGATCTGGACACCATACTCCTATTGATGCAACCAAGAACGTGTTGGCTTTCTTGATTGCCGCATCACACTGCTGACTCGTGTTCAGCTTGTGATCTACCAAGACTCCTAGATCCCTTTCACAGGTACTGCTATCGAGCCACACAACCCCCATCCTATATTTGTGCATTCCATTTTTTCTGCCTAAGTGCAGGACCTACATTTCTCTTTGTTGAAATTCATTTTGTTAGTGTTGGCCCAGCTGTCCAATCTATCAAGATCATTTTGAATTTTGATCATGTCCTCTGGCATATTAGCAACCCTTCCCAATTTGGTGTCATCTGCAAATTTGATCAGCATGCTCTCTACTCCTTCATCCAAGTCATTGATGAAGATGTTAATGAAGATGTTAGTCTCTGAGGAAGGAAGAGGCAAAGGCCCTCTGGACAAGTTCTACCAAGAAGACCCTGTGATAGGGCGGTGATAACTCTGAAATGACTTGGAAAGCACATGACAAGATACCAAGAATTCCATATTTTGAGGTGTGAACTCTTCATTAAGACAGAAATGCAATCACGTAATTTAGGGATTGGACAATATGTAAATTATACAAAGAAATACAAGGCTAAGTTAACTGGCATCAATCCTTTCATTTGGTATTTTGGTAGAAGATAGGCTGTTTCCGCAGTCGACTGTTACAATGCTATTATTCCACTTTCAAAATCCTATGGAATCCTGGGGTTTGCAGTTTAGGGAGTGGCCTTTGAGACAAACCCCAGGATTCCATAGGATGTTGAAAGTGGAATAATAGCACTATAACAGCCTAGCGGGAACGGCCATAAACTTTTTAATACACCCTTCCTGTTAACTCCGCATGACGTGGATTTCAACGTCCTTTGTCGTTCTTTGGATAACCTGGCAATGCCAAACGCCAGATTCATTCTTAAAAGTGGTTGCTGCCCTGTAGCCCTTTCTCCTTCAGAAGCAGGTTCTGTGAATTTCAGCGGGATTTGCTTAGGAGTTAATCTGTGCAGGATCAGGCCAAATGGATGCAATTTCTGAAAGAAACATCAGTATGTATATCACAAGCACCAATGGTCTTATTATTCTGTTTGAAATAATCCTTTAAAAGTACAGTTCCAGGAGTGTTAAAAACATTTGCTGGTTATTTGTTGGCAACAGGACTGGCCCTAGGCAGAAAGGCAAGTCTCAGGTGGTAAATACTTTGGGGGCAGCCATAACAGTGAATGGGCCATTCTCCGCTGGAGTCTTGCAACTAGCCTGTTGCCTTTGGATGCTGTGCATGGAGAACTCTGCCTGTCACTAATGTTGAACTTGAAATTGCTGCCCACTTTACAGCTGTTCATTTATTTAGACTTGAAAGGGGACTGCTGTCGTGTCTCCTGTTTCAAGCACCAAAATGTCTTGGCCTTGCCTGTCATCATTTTCTGTTACACTTCAGCTAATAGCTAAAGGTGTAGGTCAAGGCATATTAAAGACTGAAAAAGTGCTCTGGCATAAGCTTTCATTTTCCTCAAATGCATGGTGTTACTCCTCGGCCAGCAAGTATATATATACATACACATCTGTGCACACAGTGAGAGAGGAGGAATTGTAAACTGGGTTGAGAGGAAACTGAAATGCAGAAAGCACAGATAGTAATAATTGGGTAAATTAGCTTGACTAATGTGCTTTTTTCTTGCTACTTGATTTTGTTATAGATAATAAATAAAAGTGAACTAGAACTTGTACTTAGAGAAAAAATGACCGTGTGTCCTTTGGCACTAGGCAGCTGTTGTTGTATGCAGCAGACATGAAGGTCAGACTGAATGATTCTGGTATCTAGGCATGCCCTAACAACCTGTCAAATAAAAATTATTTACACAATTATGCAGCCTCAAGAAGGGTTTAACATTATTGTGTGTCGGGCAGAGTTTTGAGCTGCCTGGGATGTACTATCAAAATGGCTAACAGGACGAATATATCTGATTATATTTGGTCTTATGAATATTACATGGATTATTTAGATCCAATTCCAGTTGATGCAAGCAAGCTGAAGGCAAACAGATGTAAGTACATTTTTTTCATATATGAAGAAATAAGATAAAAGAAATGGACATGTAAGGCCATCTGTTGCTGCTGCTGCTGTCATTATTATTATTGAACATGGTTTCTATAGACTAGGAATGGTTCAGTCCAGCAAAATTAGAAATGCAGCGAAAAACAGATTCCCACCATTGCCTAAGGCTAAGCCATTATTAAGCTAGATCCAGAATTTTTTTTTCCCCAACAGGTGATCAGCTATTAGAGCTGATAACTCTAAGGACCATTGTCTCTACAAACTCCACATGATATGTGGCTGTCCCGTCTAACCACACATATGGAAACCTATTGCTGCATGCAATTATCTTTTGTCAACATTCAGTATGAAATTATCCAGTCCTATGTCCTGATTTGGTAAGACTGATTTCCATCTGAGCATTCATATTACTGGATTGTAAAAATATTGATCCTTTTTAAAATTTAAATGTTTTTCTTGGGTTGGATCCAAAATTACAGTGTAATCCTTTACGTGCCTCTCTAGAGTTCAGTAGAACATATACCCAGGTTGTGGTAAAGCAAAGGTGGGAATTGTGTGGCTGTTGGATTGCAACTCCCAGCAGCCCTGTGGAGCTTAGCAAATAATGAAAAATGCTGGAAGTGACAGCCACACAGTTCTCAACTCTGAGGTAAAGCATTGCAATGTTAGTCATGCATAGAGCAAATGCATTGAAATAAATGAGTCGTAATTAGGCTGTTTCAGTGGCTTTACTCAGAATATAATTAAGTTGTGCTCCAACCCAGTATTTCTATTTTTGTTACAGAATGACTATCTACTAGAATATTTGAATAAAGTATATTTAAATTTTGTTCTAAATAACATTTAGACTTTTATTGAGTGCTACATTTTCACAGAGTCTTTAGACATCTTTTATATGCATCTGAATACTGTTAATTAAGCAATACTTTGGTTTCTATTTGAAGAGTTCTCATTTTTTTTTCAAGTAGCAATAAAATGTTCCTTTATCTAGAAGGATAAAGTCTCCAGTACCTATTAAGGAGACCATTAATTCAATGATACAAGACAACAAACTATAATGAATACTGAAAAAAATAAAGCTATCTTCTGGGAGGAGTTAGGCTAGGGAACAGTCAGTAACAACTCTGCATTCCCGATCTTTATCTCAGGCCATTTCTGCATTGGACTGTTAAAATGCTATTATTCCACTTTCAACATCCTTTGAGGCCCCTCTCTAAACTGCAACCCCCAGGATTTCATAGGATGTTGAAAGTGGAATACTAGCATTATAACAGTCTAATGTGGAAGTAGTTTCAGTTTCCTGTGGCCTAAAAGTAAATAGTAGGTATTTTTTCTTTGCATGATTATAACACTAGAGTGAAGAAAATATATGAAAATATTTTTACATTCTGCAAGATTTGTCATTGTCTTATTTCCTTTTAACAGATTCGATTGTCATAGCTTTTTGGATTGGGCTAGCTTCTTTCGTGGCATTTCTCTTCTTCATTTTGTTCTACATGTCACAGTCTGATTCTACAATGGTGAAGTAAGTTCTTGTTGTACGCAGGAGTCTGTTTCCATCGCCTAGGAAAATGACACGCAAAGGGAGGAGTGTTTGTTCCTGCCTTCATCAGCCATGTTTATGAAGCCTGGAACAATAATCCACACTTCCAAGGTTGTAGAATTCAAAGACATAGCCATATTTGTCTGGATCAGTACGTAAAGGAATATTGCAGCACTTTTGAGATGAACTGAAAGAGATTTGTAGCAGAAGTCTTCTTAGACTGAGTCTATTTCAGCAAATGCATCTTCTTTCTCTCAGTCTCAGAGGTGCTATAATATTTCTTTGTATACCAAACTTTTAAGATCTTTTAAGGAATGCATGAAATGCATGTTGGTTGATGGCCTTCTGTGCCATCTATTAGATTCATTAATTTTGAATTATTTAAAGCATGGCCTTTTAAAATTAGACAATAAACCAGGAAGAGCAAGCGGCAAACCACAAGAAAAGGTGCTGGGGGGGTATCAGCTCAATAGTGCAAAACTTGTAATTCAGAAATACAACATGAAAATGTAGCAGAAAAAATACATTTCCTTACATCAGCAATAGGAATCATAGTCTTCCAGATGCTGTTGATCTGGTACACACACCATTCCTTACCATTAAGTGTGATGGCTACAACTAGCTGCTGGACCATGTTATTACCAATCCTGGGTTATAGGAACTTAAGTCATATTTGAAACTGACTCATTGAAGTCAGTCATAATTACTTTTGGATCCATAGATGTCAACGGATTTATCTAACACAGTCAGTATGAGCTAAATCTGGTTCCAACCTGCTGTTTTTATTTTCCTTAAGGCCGTGGTTCTTAATCTTTTCCTTACTGAGGATTCATTGTAAATATAATTTGTTGCCAGGGTCCTTCGAGACTTAACACAAGATTTAAATATTTAAATTTATACTTAAACATTTAAATATTCAAATATTTATTTATTTATTAAAGGTTTCTGGAGACTAGGATTCAAATCTCCACTCAGACGCTGGGCGATCTTGAGCAAGTCACATTCTCTCAGCCTCAGAGAAAGGCAAAGGCAACCCCCCACTGAACAAATCTTGCCAAAAGACCCCTGGTAGGTTCACCTTGGGGTTGCCATGAGTCATAAGTAGCTTGAAGGCTCACAACAAAGTACCACTGATGGGGGAGGGCTTTCTTTCTAGCCATCATGTCTCTGCCCTTTGAATGCTGAGTTATGGTGACCCTAAGGCAAACTTATCATGGATATTTTCTTGGCAAGATTTGTTGCCTTTACATTTGTCTGAGGCTAAAAGAATGACTCGCCTGCGGTCACCCAGTGGGTTTCCACGGCCAAGTGGGGATTCAAACTGTGGTCTCCAGAGTCATAGTTTGGTTGTGTGCACATACCTGCTGCTGTGTCCCTTTCATCAGTGGTAAGGCAGCCATGTGTGTGTGTTTGGGTGCCAAAACAAACAATAACATGTCTTTAGAAATCTCTCATGTACAAGATCTTGATAGTAGCTATGTAGATATTCTTCACTAGACAACTTAATGTAAAAACTTTCCTGAATTGTTGCAATGGTGGGGGGTGCAAACAAGGGAGCAGTTTGGGTGCATGCACATGCCTGCCTCTGTGTCTCTCAATGGCCACACTCACTGCTGCTGTGTCCCTGATGAAAGGGACATACCACATCTCTGCTGCCACTGCTGCTTTTGGTGTCCCCAGATTAAGAACCACTGCCTTAAGGCATTAGCTACCGAAGACTGAGAGACTAGTTCTTTTTAAATGGCAAACACATTCCTAATCTGCAGTTAATTCGTACAGGGACTCATTTTTCAAAATGCAGTAGTTTAGTACTTTCGGCAGTAAAAAAATCATGCTGATGCTCCTCTGGATTCCAGCAATTCAGGAAAATATTTACATTAAGTTGTCTAGTGGAGAGACAGAAATTTTTAAATGCACATTATTGTTGGCAGAAGGTCTGTCACCCCAAGCATCTATTCCTAGAGTAAAAATAAGGAAATTTGGGTCTCCAGATCAGCCACAGGCAGCATACCTAACAGTGATAGATGAATGAATGGGAGTTGCAGTCAAGTAACATTTAGAGAGCTGAGATTTCCTGTTCCTGTAGTAAACTGATAGATTAGGTTCAAAATCACATTCATCCTTGCATTTAACTGGGTGACTCCAGAGCAGTCATCAGTTCTCAGCATATCCTACTGCACAGGTTTGTTGTGAAGGAAAAAAGGGGGAGAACCATATATTGCATTTTGAGCTCCTGCCAAACTTTTGCTGTGTTGTTCTCTAAGTTCATTCTATGGGAAGTCAATATCCAATCATTTGTCAATCTTATTTGTTCATAGGAATGGAAAACTAGAAAAAAGATTTCCAAGGAATTGTTCAAAAAATAACCATCTTGGAGCAAATGATGATCGACCAACTTCAGATGATAATCAAGTAGAAGGAGTGGAAGGGATCTGTTCAAATAGTAGGTCACCGTGTCATAATCTAAACGATATGGTTTGAACTTTCATCGCAACTACACACACGCGCACACACACACATATTACACCAGAATTTGACTAGAAAGACCTTCCTTAGAAACAACTAATCAATTTAGAATACTTGTTTAAAAACAAAGATTTTAAACAGAAGTTGCTAAATGGACACAATCAAATAGTTACCTCAGGTGTAATGTACAGTGAAATGACAATGACAGAAGGTCAAGAATATGTTGTATCAGCCTTCATTAATCCTTCACAGAAGAAATACTGGCAATTTCTTACATAGTGACACAATTGCACCGTAAGACACTATTCTGATGTTTTGTATAAAATGATTTGTTCATGGCAGACTAACTCTAGCAATAATTGATTGTCCCTCCTAATTTATTTTCAAAACATTAAAGAATTTTAATATGGATTTTTGTTTTTACTGGAACCTGCTGTATTCTTACCTCACTTGTGACATCTTTTTGAACTGTCTTACTTGTTTTTAATATCACAGCTTGCTTTTGATATTATTGCTTTTAACTATATTCTGTCTTGATCTGTGTTGTGAATTGCCTAGGATCTAACATTAGAAGATGAGCTGAGATATAAAGGGAATAAATAAATAAATGTAACTAAATGTTAACTCCCAACTGAGACATGTGGGATTCTGGACTTTTGTTAAAACATATTAGAGGAATTGAGATACGGTATGATTATGCATTTTATGCATAGTATACAGTTACACCTCAGTTAACAACCCTTGTGACAAAGAAGCTGCCTTTTTTTATACCTGCCTAAGCCCCTTTTCTTCCTCATCCTCATTCTAGCTGGGAAGTTTTTTTTTTAGCAGCTTTGGCATTGGGGGATAGTGAAGGAGGGCTAGAGAAACACAAACTTTCAGTGTTAGACTGCAGCAGTATGCCTGCAGTAAACAATGCAGTAAGCTTGAGCTGGGAAAGTGGATTCTACCATAGCCAATCATACTATAGCCAGGTATGCCTGCCTACACACGCCTATTGAGCATACGTGAACAGCAAAACAAGGAGAAAGGGAAGACTGGATAAGCCTGCCTCACCCATTTTTTAAAGTTTGATCACCAAAATGGAAATCATCAGAAAAGTGGAGGCTGGTGTAAAAAAGGTTATCCCTAGGTACATTTTGGAAAAAGCTTTCAGGTACTCTCTAGAACAGAACTTTCCAAACTTTTCATGCTGGTGACACACTTTTTTAGACATGCATCATTACACGACACAGTAATTCAGTTTTACTAGCAAACCGGAGATTAAACCAACCCCTTATAAGAGATACAGACACATTGTAATAACAAAATGTATGGGGACACAACATATCTCATGAAAACATTTCATATATTTTTAAAAATATATGATTTAGAAATAATAACATACTTTCCCAAGATTGTAGACGACACACCTACACACTTGAGGCAACACACTAACGTGTCGTGACACACCATTTGTAAAGCCCTGCTCTAGAAGATTCAAAATGTTTTTATTTGTGTAAGACTTACCTGACTCATTGGTTTCATTTCACATGTACCTATTTATTAGTTTTGAATACAACATTTACTGAAACATATTGAACTACTCTTTTTTGTGGAGTGGGATTTTAAAAAGGCTGGTGGGCATGACAGTGAGATACGTGTCTGTCTGAGGTATGAATTGATTAAAGATTAGAATCTGTGAGGTGTGTTTGAGGAAGGTTAATTAGAATAATTATATAAGCATATAAGTAGCAATAAGAAGTACAACACTGTATTGTAACTGCATGCAGTTGAACAAGTAATTGAACAATTTTACAATGTTCTTCTGTTAAATTGTTTTGTTCATACACACATGCCTTTTGGGGTCACTATGCTGAGATTAAGTTACTGATAAATTCAGGCACAATGGTGTCCATGGTGGTAGCATTTTAGATAATCAGAAGAGAGTTATCACAAGTGGTGACAGTGGTGGGACAAGCAGACCTCCCAAGGCAATTCAGGACTCCACTGATCAGTGATGTTCAAGAGCTGATAAAGAGTGAAAATAAATGTCTGTTCATGCATGCCTTCTCACCCAGTTTTGATATTTTCCCCAGCAATGTAGTCTTTAGAGGGTAAGCCCTCTGAAGCAGGCTAGCACTCTGGCATCAAGTGGCCATCAGTATAATTGCTGTGTGTGAGCATGTGCCTTCAGTTCACCAAAACTCTCTAAATGCAGTGATACCATCACAGGAAAATTGTTTTGTGCATTGGTATTTTGTGTGGTTCTGTACAAATTTTACAGCATATATCCATCTGAGGTCAGAATACTACAGCTTTGTGCACTGACTATATTCAACAATAACCTGGCTATCCCAGACCAGAGGCTAATAGTTTGGCATAATCAAGTAGAAATTTCTGATTGAAAATTTGTTGAAACAAACAGATGTTGCTGAAGACCTCAGCCTCAATCACTTCAATGAAGCGTAAGTTAGGTAGCTTCATGATAGTTTATACTTATACCAACAAATATGTTTACATTAAGTATTACTGCTAATTGTTAATTATACAATTTCCTTTACTGTAAAAGAAGTTAAAACTTAAACTTAAGGTGAAACATTGCCCAGGCAATTTAAGCTGGTCAGTCTCCTTATACATCTGTAGCCTTTTAACAGTTTTTTCTTGGGAGGGAGTTGTATAAGCCTGTTTCAGTTACATTTATTGTTCATCACACTGATACTGCTTAATAAGGGTTATTAAAAAGTATATGAATAAGTAAACAAATCACAGGAGGAGGTAACTGCAGACTAGCACTATGCTTTTCTAAGCAGTCTAAAATTATTCATCAGAAAGTCACTGTTAAAGATCTGGAATGAATACAAGAAGATAAATCTTAAGACAATTGCCCCTGTGGATCTCCCCTCACGAAGCCTTTTTCGGAAGGTGGAAAGGCACCGAGAATTGGCTAAAATACGAAGATATCATCGATAAATCATCATCGAGTGTACTAAAAATTAAAACTAGAGAAAAATTAGAAGAAGAAGGAATTGTGTTAAACTGGTTCCCATATCGACAACTTGCGGAAAGATTCCACATAGACTTAAAATTACATGGCTTTGATGTAACAGAAAAGGAAAGTTTGATAAAATGGATGTTCGAAAATCCACCACACCTATTGTCCAAGATATACAAAGAAATGTTGAAACAAGAAAGAGAGGATGAAATAATCAAGGCAACAATGATCTCCTGGGCACAAAATATAGGACATCCAATACAACTAGAGCATTGGGAACTTAGTTGGAAAATCACTCAGAAATTTTCAGTAGCCCAAAACTTAAAAGAAAACCACCTTAAGATATTCCACAGATGGTATATGACACCTGACAAATTAAAAAGAATATACAACACTGGGACAGGAATCTGTTGGAAATGTCAGAAAGAATTCGGAACGATGTATCATATATGGTGGACTTGCAATAAGGCAAAAAAATTCTGGGACGAAACTCATAATAAGATACGCACAATCTCGCAAATTCAATTCAATAAACTGGCAGAAACATACTTATTGAATATGCTTCATATGATTGATCAAAGGACACAAAAAAAATATTGGAGGATTTTATTGTATATGATTACGACTGCAAGAATACAATACACCAGATTATGGAAAAACCAAGAAACCCCTAAAACTGACCAATGGTTAGCCGCTTTACTAGGAAATAGAAATGCTGATATAGTAACACAGAGACTAATGGGTAAAACAGATGAAGAAATAGAAAGAGAATGGGAACAATTGAGAGACTTAGATATAGGGTAACTAATTAGTAAGATTACAATATAAGGATGGAGAGAAGTAATATACATGAAATGATGAAACTTAAAAAACATAAGTGAATTGTACAAAAGATGTATAAAAAGATGGAAAAAATCAAATAATATAATAGATGGACTAGATGGAACGCAGAAACAAACAAGAATATTGATGTATAATGATGTAGCACAGTTATAAAATCAATAACAATGGGTTCTAGAGAGGATTGGAAGAAAAACATGAATATATCTAAGTGATGTAAACAATGTACAGATATGTAATTTTATATATGGAAAACTAATAAAAAAAATAAGCAGTCTAAAATTATTTAACTTCCAACCAAAGATTCCAACTTCAGGTCAGACATTATGCAGTATTCTTGCAGCAGCCAAGCACTTCAAAACATAATATATAAAAATAGATCTAAAATCCAGCTGTGACAACTTCTGTAAAAATTAACAGAAAATATTTATTTTAAAAAAAGTTTTTTAAAATGTACATCATTTTAATGTGCTTCTGTAAAAAACACAAGTTACAAACACTGCAGTTATTTCTGTAGATTTTCTGCAGAAAATCCTTTCTGTCAGAAAGGATGACAGATACAACAGTTAAGGCTGAAAAGTATGGTGAAAAATTGGCAGTGAGTAGAGGTCTTTGCACAGAGAAACCACCGATTCTTCACATTCCCACATTTCTTGATCATTATTTTGTTTACTACCTGTTGCTCCACATATCAATTTAACATGAGTTATAAGCATCTCTGGTTGCTGTGCTCCCAGCCAACAGTCTCCAATATAAACAGAAGTGAGGAACATGCCTGCAGCTAGAAATTAAAGAGGATAGTCATAATTACATTATAGTTTTTACACTGATTTTTATCCTTTATTTATTGTTCATTAAAATATTTACACTGTGCCCTCAATCAAAAGAATCTCAATGCATGTTACAAATAACATTAAAATAAATTAAACAGATTAAACCAATAAAAATAATTTAAATAAGCTAAAAACATACCAAACATCATAATGACTTAAAAAACCACACTGCATATTTAGCACACCAGAGTTCCTATTATGTTTTTCTAAAAATAATTTTTCACTACAGGAACCCTTTTTCTTTCATGAATCCAGGGCTACCTTTCTTTATTAAATGCCCAGGATATTTAGCCTATTTAATTTCTCTACCAGAAAAAGACATTGCTTTATACTACTATTAGTATCTTCCAGAAGAATTATACTATATTACAATAAGGGACAGATTTCAAGAAATGTTACAGGATCGAAAGAAGTATGCATTTATAACTTCCATTCTGATTTCTTGTGGAAAGTAAAGTAAGTTACCTTTCTTCATTGTGTCCTCCTCTGTTGTTGCAGAAAGGCAGAGCTTCCTCACAATCTCATGAAAATCCTTTTTGCTCAAGTCCTGAGAATCTAGTAGGTGAAGCATGATATCATTAAGCAGAGCGAGGTCACTCAGTTCCACAGTCTTGTCTTCACTTGTATTCCAGATGCTGTTGTAAATCTTAAATATACCACTTCTCAGAATTCCATCTTTAAGAATCTTCTCTAGCACAGTGCTGTTCTGCAATACGCTCTTTTTAAGCCACCTGAATGTCAAAATTATATTTTGTGCATTAAAGATGCTGTCAATATGGGACTTAACAAGCCATCTGAATACTAAGTAAGCAGTCTGACATGTCAGCTTAGGATTGCTGTATCCATTCTGCTCTTTTGGATATTTTGCTGTCATATCTAGAAACACAGGTTCCCAATGGGTAAGTACAGATCTTAGAAGCGATCTGCATTCCTCTAAATGCAGTTGTTTCCACTCAGAGTCTGTTTCTGTTTCATTTATATTCCTTTTCTGAGCAAGTTGAGATGATGTTCGAAAAGGCATCTCTGGTTTCTTTTTTTCTTTAATATTTTCTGTACAGGGGAAGGCAAAAAAACAAAAACAACCTCATTTATAATAGCTTAGAAAATGAAAAAGGTGAACTGTTTTTGTGAGAAAATGAATACATTAATAATAAAAAGCCCCTAGTGAGGCAGGGAAGAACAGATTTAAGAGAAGACTATGCAAAATCATCTCCTAGTAGACTGTATTTGTAAACTGGAAAAGTGATAGGTTAAATATTTGACTAAATCTCAACAAGATAAGTATCTCAACTTATCACCACAAGCCCAAATGTGAGGTCACTGGAATTCCACAAATTTACATCAGTTAAAGCCAAGAATACTTAAACTAAAAATTATTATTCATTTTATTGTCTTTATCAACAACAGCAGAAGCAAAGCACATATTTCTCAAGTATTTCTTAAGAAGAAACTTGAGAAATGAGAAAGCACTTTTTATTTAAATGAAATACCACTGCTTTATATGCTAGGTCAACATAAACTCTAAAATTGTATTAGTCCCCCTACAGAGCTTCCTCAGTCATCTGTCCCTCTCATTAATGTTCAGACAGGAAGAAAGTGATTAGTTAGGGCATCTAAGCTGATGAAATAAGCACTGCAGTTACAAGAATCACCATTCCCACTGGCCTTGTTTTCTTCCAAGATGCATGTCAGTGTCGTTCAATCCCATTTACCACTTTAAACCAAAATGTGGGGTAGTAAGAAGTTCTATCAAATAAGAAACTGCAGTCAGAGGGTAATTGCAGGCTGAACACAGCGCAATCCAAGTTTAGTCTTTTTCAAAAATTAAAGAATAAACACTTCCCCACTTATGCCAACTGGGCTCTGTTCTATGCAGACCCACAAAATGGAGGGAAAATTGATTTGGAAGAGTTATCTGTAAGGTTTTGACCTTTGGTTAGTTTTCCTCAGCATCTGTGAAGTCTAAAGACACACACCAATTGAGAACTAATGTGTTCAAGCTTAAAAAGGCTCTAATAAGCTCACAAAGATCTTGATATGTAAACCAGTGGCAATGTCAGAATATAGGTAATAAGATTTCATTTAAATATTTCCAGGTGTTCCAACAGGAACGTCTTAAAAGCATATAAACTGGCTTACAGATGTGAGACTTAAGATCCTATTGTATGTATTATGCACAATGATAATAAAAGGTACAGGAATAACAAAGTATAATTTCAAATTTTACTGATTTTCATTTCCATTCCAGCACTGATTCTTTACGTTTCCAGCTGCTAGAAATTCTCAGAAGTATTCGTCTTGACAATCAGAACTCAACAGAAAGCAGATGGCTCATATTAGACCAATAGTATATTTAGAACTTACTAAGCAAGTCTTTAGTTTGGTACTGTTGTGCAATTAACTGCAGATCATCTTGAAGTTCCATATCTTTGCTGATAATGCTCCATTTGTGCAAGAGCAACAGAACATCTTTGTTCGACAGGACATGCTCATTCACAGTAAATCTGCCCATTTCTCTGAAGGCCTCAATGACTAGAACACGGTATTCTAACACAGAACTTAACGTGCTAAAAAACTGAATCAGGTTAGGAAAATCCAAGTTGGCCCTGCTGGGCAAAAGAAAGAGAGAGAGAAAAAGAAAAACAATGTGTATATCTGTTTATCTATACCATAGGAGGGCAAAATAACAGTCTATTGGTTATATACAGGCTCCATGTTTCCCTGCTGGTGAATTTTTTGCCCCCATGTGGCCCAGTAGGATCTCTGGCCTCAGAGGAGTGCTCAGGTGGGCCTTTTTATTTTTTGGAAACAGAAGTGACCATCCTCTCTTTTCCTGTTTTGTTTTTTTGTCCTATGTGGTCCTAGAAAAAGTATAGAAGAGTCCAAAAATAAGGCAAAATGGCCTATAGAATTCCTAAAGACTTATGAATGCTACTGGCTTAGTTTTTTGCGGGGAGGGGATGGGTCCCTATAGGGAAGTAGGGGGCATAGGAGAGATAATGTGGGGCAGGACACTCAGGTCCTATGGGAGTTGTCTTAGTAGCTGCCAACCCCTGGTATACACACACACAGGATCTAGTCAACTCAAAGTCACTTTATTTTATTAAGTAACTTTTATTACAAAGGAAATTATCATTATATTCACTCATTCACTCCTGTTCCAGAAAAAAAAAAGTAACGGAGGTGATGAATTGGAGCAAAAAGAATCCAGTGAAATAGGAACACTACTAAGTTGACTTAACCTTTCTCATCAAAGTGCAGGTTTTACAATAGTAGCATTTTCTAATACAACAGTTCAAATGCTGGTTGTGCCCCAGTAACTAGTCCAGTTTCATAGCTTCTGAAACTACTACTTTGTGCTGTAACAATGGCAAGCCTCCCAGTCAACACTACTTATATGAGATATACATATACGAACACACACACACACACACACACACACACATTATATTTATATATATATATATATATATATATATATATATATATATGAATGAGGATAATTGCCTTTGCCTCTCTTGTCAATATTTGAACATAAAAAATAAACATTAAAATGTTTATGAATAGCAATAAACCCCAGATAACAAACATAATACAAATTCAAAATTAATCAATGAAAAGACCGAGATCAGATGTAAGATCTTGTTGAGGTCAGAATTGCTCCAAAGGTTAAGAACTACCAAAATCTACAGAGGATTTTTAAAAGCCAGATTCACCCCTATTATTTTTGAGAAGTTAGAGACTGAAAAATTGACTTCAGCAGAGTTTTTTCATTGCTCAGAAGTATGTTTCAGCATTAAGGCTATCTTGATTATATTTAGAAACAAAAACAAACATAGAGTACCAAAGGCACGCGCCTACTGAACATAGCAGATCAGGCCTTGGAAAGATAATTTTGATTCAGCAAGCCTATTTCACAACTTTCTAGACAAGCCAATTTAAAAAAAAAGTTTGCTGCCATTCATAGTGAAAACCAAAAGGGTTAATTATCAGGGATTGCAAGAACTCAAGACAACATAAGAACATTTAATGTTAAATAGCTATAAAACTGCATGATGCCTTTGAAAACAGGATGCTTACTTTATGTGTTTAAGAAGTGTGATCAAAATGTAGAGAAATTCACTGATAAGCTGGAGAGGAAGGAATTTCTGATTTGCTTGTAGCTTCTTTGTGCAAGGTGTTCCAAGCAACTTTCGCTTATCTCCCAAATTTGTCGCCCAAAGATTATGGACTAAGGAGATTATATGATCTAATACTTTCTTTTCTAAAAACCTAGGAAGTGTATAAGTAAAAAGAAAGATAAATTTATTACTTAAAGATTCATTTTATTTGTATATACCTCTATATAAGAAATAAAAAATAAAATCTATTTCACAGAAAAGGAACTTTTTCGAAGCACACCAGTTTTTCTTATCTGCCTTCAACAGTGCCAGTCTCAAAGAGCTTAACTGCACAAAACAGGATCTTCAAAGCACTTTCCCCCACCTTAATCAATTGAGGGAGAAATTAGACAATGTGCAGTGTAAAAGGTGCTTTGAAACTGGACCTTCAAGCTGCATCCAGTTAACCTTCTCACCAATGGAACTGAAAGATGGGAACCTTCCTTCTTCCCTGCAGCTTCCCACTGCCCAGAATCTGCTTTAACATGTTCAGAATCCTCAAGAAGAGGTGTGGGCATTCATACGTCTCATAATGACATTATTTTGGAACTGGCAGAGTAGTCATGAAAGAGAAACCAAGTTAACTAGTTTTACAGAAGGAGTGGGAATTGTGTGGTCTTCTAGATGTCAGTGAACTGCAATGCCCATAAGTCCTACCATAGCCAATGGTGAAGAAGAACTGCAGTGTTTTACAGTTACAAGTCAAGAACATGTTGGCTGCTTCTGTTACGTAACTACAGCAGTGGAAGTGAAGTGTTGGCAGCAGGGGAAAAAAAAGTCTCAACACTATCCTGTCCTCAGAAACTGCCCGGCAACATTTGGGTGCAATTTCCTTTGATCTAGTTTAATATGACTCCTTTGGGGCTTAGGTTAACGACTGCAGAAGTTACTAAATGGCACAGCTGTGTTTCAACAATGCTGGACAATGACAGCAGAGATACCATGGTTACCAATCTGACCTTTATGTAAGATACTAGCATATACTGCTTTGACCTTTAAGTAAGAAAGCATGGCCCTTTCAATTTTATTTTTTTAAGAGAAGAAGAGGATGCTGGACTTTATTTGTCCCCAGAAACCATTTAGGCTTTTAATGAAATACTACCAAAGTGAGTTGTCCAGTTACCATTTTGTTACATTCCATTTCAAGAATATTTAAAATGCCACATCATCCCCTCGAGCTAAACAGGAAAATCTGAACACAAGTGTATAAATAAAATGCTTCCACCAAGAATTGTTAAAAAAAAAAAGCTATCATAGTAGATTGTTCTTGACTCTTTGTAAGTCTGATTATGAACTTACGGCTGTGCAGGCCCTTTATAACATGGAAACTTTGTTTTGTGGAAATACTGCCTTCAGAGTAATCTCTGCAGGCTAAAATTTCAACAAGATCAAGGATTTGAGTTTTGAATTCTCATTTGAAAGATCTGCTTTTACAGAGATTTTGAACAGACCTAAATAGTAGAAGCATGTTAATGACTTAGACTGGTCTGATTGCATACAATGACCTCTGTCAGAAACAAAACTTCTCACATATACCCATTTAAAATGTGCAAGAAAGAACAAATTATTTGTTACAGAGCCATGAGAAGTCTTCTGTGTACCTTTTCTCTAGGACAGATAATATCCAAGTTAAAAGACTATGAACTCTTATTAGTTCATAGGCTGCTTTTGTGATGTACGCTGCATTTTGGAGTATTTCTAGAATCTGATGCTGGAAGACAAAACATAACAGATAGTTACTTAAGAAATAATAAAAGAGTTCTAGCACCTTAAACACTAGCCATTTCTGCACTAGCCTGTTATAGTGGTATTATTCCACTTTCAAAATCCTATGGAATCCTGGGGTTTGTAGTTTAGGGAGGGGCCTTTGGGGCCCCTCCCTAAACTGCAAACCCTAGGATTCCATAGGATGTTGAAAGTGGAATAATGCCACTATAACAGGCTAGTGTGGAAATGGCCACTAACAGGCATTTTTTTTCCTGCAGCAAACTAACATGGCTATCATTCTGGAATCAGTCATCAAATAATCTGATACTGAGACTTCAAAAGGTAGAGGTGTGGAAATTCAGGGGAAAAAGAGGTCCTCCTCCCTCTCAATGCTGACTTCTGCCTTGAATAGGAGCTAAAGATTTCCCCCAAATTCTCCTAATTCTGAGCTGCCACCACCAGGACTTAGCCCACTCTACAGCAAGGCAGTGGGACATTACTTGGAAATTCACAATCTCTATGTTCAAAGATCCTTTCCCTTCCCTCACCTCCCCCTTGTGAGTGAGAGGAATCCTATCCACGTGTGCACTGAGGAATGCGTGGGAATGAGGAGGGAACAGAGGCTTACAGAAAAGTATTTATTTTAAACATGTAAGGTAAACAAGAAAATAATACTCATGAAAGGGCTCCCCCGCCTCAGGTATGCTTGATAGTTGCAAGTAGTTATAAGCACAGATAGATTCTCAAGATTAGCCAAACTGTCCAAAGTAACAAAGTTCTAATGCAGCTAACTAGACACATTCTAAGCTACTCACAGCAGTTGGTCATTTCTGAGATGGTATTCTGGGGAGGGCCAGGAGGCAGCCTTGTCTGCCTCTACTGGCATCCCTCACCCTCCTCAAGGATTTTTTTTTTCACTTCTCATCGAAGCATCTGGAAGATTCTCTCCTTTCTCCTCCCTAATTGGGCAACTATCTCATGTGACTTCCAATCAATGTAACCTAACCCTAGCAATCCATTAATCCTTTGTATGCCTGAGGGGGAACTATCTCCCTTTAGCTCTGTTTAGCTCTATTACCTTGATAATGGGGAAACCCCATTATCACAAGAAGGTTGCACTCAACTGTGTCCCTCTGCTGATGAAAAGTTCTTTGCTCTACATAAGCAAATAAGGGGAGTCTTCTGTGAACATCTGTGAAGGTGGAGGGGGGCAGCCTTTGCAAAGTCCTCCTTTTCCTGCAGGCTTATTACCTCCACCATTGTTCCAAAGAATCCCCCAATCCAATGGATTAAGAATGAGGGGGCAAAGAGACTGCAGAAAGAAGTGGAACCAGCTTTTCTGCAAGCAAGGACACATCCAAAGGCAACCCACAATATCTGGCAAGATATAGGGAGGGTTATTTCAAACATTACAATTAGTTACTGTATGTTTAGCATAAATCTCTTTATAATATCAGGTTGCCATCATAATTAAAGCAGGGTAGAAAAGAACAGAAGCTAATTCATTGTAAGGAAACACATTTTCATTCATCTCCTTCTTTAAAAGTACATAATGAAGGGTTTTTCTGTGTAACTGGAATGTTCCACATTTGTACAGCAATGTTCTATTGATACAAAAGCAGAATCTCTTAAATTATTCCACAGTAAAATACCATCAGAAAGTTGTTTTCAATGCTTTCTTTCAAATGTATACAGCAGGAGTACAGTATATAGTAGGAACTCATGGGCCAAGTTGGAAGGCTTACCCTGAAATGGTGGAGGGAGTCAACCCCTCTCATTCAGTAAGTACTGTACCTCTATGCCGTAATACAGACTAGAGTCACAACGGCACTTGATGACCTCTGTTGTATTTCCACTTGTTTATGTAAGTGTACCCCAGCCTCTTTGCATATAGTGTTTTCAACAAGTTAACCATGCTTTTATATGAACAGAACCCTTAGTGCTATGAGAGCTTTCACTTCGTGATTTTCCACTTTTGTTAGAGTTTAACCACTAACACATACAATACAACCGGCAAATAATAGGATTCTGTTTTTCTGTTTAGACAGCCAGTGCTGTGTAATGGTTTGAGCACTGGACTATGACTGTGAAGGCCAGGTATGAATACCCATTGGACCATGAAAATCCACTGGGTGACAAGTCACACACTCTCAGCCTCAGAGGAAGGCCATGGCAAACCCCTCTGGCCAAAAAAGATACATTCCCCTTAGGACTGTCATAAGTCAGAAACTACTTGAAGGCACTGTTCTGTTTAGCTGATGAACGCTTCTTCATAACCTAATAAGCAAAATTATACAAGTTCATTCCAAGTTTATGTCATATTATGTTCAACAAAGATTAATCCTGGGGACTGCAGAATTTCATAACATACCTAGACGTGATTTATAGAAATAATATTCAATTATCATATCATCAGATTTTACAATTAATTTATAAAGCACAGTAAACACCACAATGCCTTGTACAAGTTATCATGCTGGCCACAGAAGTGCAAATACTTGACACATTAAAGCTAACTAGATTGCTTTCACACAAGACTGAACAAAAGTACTTTTAATGACGAAAAAAAATTTCTACTACCTGGGTGGCTTCATCACACAGTGGGCTATGAAAGAAGGACAGAATGACATGGAAAATTCTCTGGTAATCATATAGCTCATAGCAGTGTTTATCTCTGAGTCCTTCTCTAATAATTGCTAGGGCCCATTCACGTTCCATTTTGTGCTAGAACACACACACAAAAGGAAACACAAAGTATTGTTAGGGAAACAAACAAATATGAAAAGAAATAAATTATACAAGTTTCTCATTGTATTTCCTTCCCATATTTATCAATCTCTAACTAGGAGATCTATTTTAGAAGGGGAAGAATCCATACTGCAACAAAGCCCCAAAAAGCAGGTTGCTTACCTATAACTGTGATTCTTCGAATGGTCACCTGTGAGTTCACACATACGGGATTCTCTGTGCCTACAAAGACCATCTTCAGAAACTTCTAGAGCTACATCTCTTTGGCCGATGCCCCAGCTCGTAGTGCACATGCTCAGTATGGTTCCCACTCAAATCTTCTCAGTCCCATGTCTGCCAAAGTGGCCAGCAGCCAAGGAAGCCAAGCATAACAACAGGGGGAAGATGGGTGGGTTTTGTGAATTCACAGATGACCACTCAAAGAACTATAGTTATTGGTAAGCAACCTGCTTTTCTTCTTTGTGGTCTCTGTGACTCACACATATGGGAAATTATGCAAAGGGTTCTTGTAGCACCTTTGAGACTAACTAAAAGAAGCTGGTAGCATAAACTTTCCACAGACTGAAGTCTATTTCATCAAGTAGACTTCAGTCTACAAAAATCTTATGCTACCAACTTCCTTTCCTCAGTTAGTCTCAAAGGTGCTACAAGATTCCTTTGCTTACTAATCCAGACTAACACAGCTATGTCTTTGAATTCTACCAATATGGGAGACTGTGAAGCTAGATACACCTTGAGGCTTTGGCCTCAACATCAAGTCTCTTTTACAAAGGTGAGTGGCTGACCCAAGCAGCTGCCTGACAGATATTCTTAATGGGTACACAGCCAAGAACACAGATGTGGAGATACCTCTCATGGAATCAGAATAGACTAAGGAAGGCTCTGTCTTTCTGGCAGATGGTAGAAGCCACCCATTTCGAAATGTGCTGCCAGGAAGCTTGATAACCTTGCTTGTGAGTCTCACAGCAGACAAAAAGTCTAGGAGATTTCCTGAAATGCTTTGTCTGATCATTGTAGAAGGCAAGGGCCCATCTGATATGTAGTGTGCATCAAGCCTGTTTGTCATCAGTCCATGAGTTCAGGAAGAAGGTCAGAAGCAAGAATTGCTGAGACAAATGAAAGGAGGAAGCCACTTGCAGAAGGAAAGTGACGTCTGCAAACATGACTGCCTTGTCCTTGTGGAATTGGGGAATGGTGTGGCCATTCAAAGTCGCCAGCTCCCTTGTGCTTCCTGGTAGAGGCGATGGCCACAAGGAACACAGCCTTCGATGTGAGAAGCCTCAAGTCACATGAGACAGAGCTCTAACTGGGAGAGAACTAGCCATAAGTCCCAGACAGGAGTGATGAGAGTTGAAGAAGAAAAGGTGTTACTGAAACCTTTGAAGAAAAGATTAACTGAAGAGTACACAAACCAAGAGGGGAAATCTTCAGGTTGAATGAAGTCTGAGACAGCAGCCACATAAACTCATATCAAAGAGATGGAGATGCCCTGAGATGCCAAGGAAGTCAGGAACCAAAGAGTATAGTTAATGGAAACTTGGTGCCAGTCCATATGAATGTCACTGAAAAAAAAGAGGAAGTGCCTCCACTTATAGCAGTATGACTTCCTGTTCAGTTGTCTATGCACAGAACAAAGCTTGCCTAACATCTCCAGAGGAATATCCTCCCAACCATGAGATAAAGATTGCAAAGATCCAGGTGTCAAATCTTACCATCAACTTAGGTGGGAACATGACAAAATGGGAGTCTGCAAAAGTGACAATGAGAGAGATGCAGAGGTGTGGTGAACCACAACTCTCCAGGCCACCAAGGTGTCACTAGAATGCAGTCCGCATCATCATCCTTGCCCTTCACTAGGATCGTAGCGATGTGTGGAAAGGGAGGACCATTCCAGTTGAGCAAAACCTGTGTCTCTCAGCATGCATGACTGAGGAGGTTCCCAGAGGCAGTAGTAAAGACACTGATGGTTGTCTGCACTGGTAAACAGGTCCACTTTTGGGTGGCATCAATGGCCAAATATCTTGTGGAGGACTTGAAGAAACAGCATACACTCCTGAGACTAGGTTTGTGATCTGCTGAGAACATCAACCAGAACATCCTCCTTCCCTGGAAGGTAAATTGCAACAGAAGTGATGTTGCTCACGATGCACCAATCCCAGATGTAGATATGAGGTTGAGAAGAATCTGGGAGTGGATGCCTCCTTGCTTGTTCAAATAAAACAACATGTTATGATGTCCATCATAACCTGAACATGACATTTGCCAAGGAAGTATTCAAAGGCCCTGTAAGCTTTGACCACAGCAAGTAACTTGAGAAAGCTGATGTGGTTCTTCTTTTCTTGAGGAGATCAAGTACCTCTGATGGCTAGAGGTCCCATGTGAGCTCTCCAACCACGCACAGACACATCGCTATTGTCGCTATTCTTCTGGGCTTAAGGATGGAGCACGGAATGCCCATAAGCAGGTTTGACAGTGATGTCCACTGACAATCTGAAGTGTGTGTGTGTGGGGTGGGCATCAGGGGATTGTCCAATTCCAGGATGAACATAGAGAGAAATCATGCCTGGAGAGGCCTCATTTGAAGGCTAGAGAAGGGAGTTGTTGCCACAGTCGAAGCCATCAACCCTAATAAGACCTGCACATCCTTCACTTTCACAGCCTGAGCACAATGTATGCAGAGAGGAGCCTTCACAATCCGGTACACTCTATCAAGAGGCAGGTAGGCTGTGTTCAACTAAGAGTCCAGCACGACACTGATTTATGGGATCCAGCAGGTCAGATACAACTGTGAATTCCTGGGGTCAAGGAGGCCAATATCATGAAGCAAAGGCATGGCAGTAGAGCTGGGTTCTGAAACTGGAGACCAGAAGTCAGTCATCTACACAATGGAAGATTGAGACTCCCCAGAGACAGAGAAAGGCCACCACTACTGCCATGCACTTGGTAAAAATGCATTACGCGGTCAAAAGGCCAAATAATAAGTAATAAGCAAGGAGAATCTAATATGAAAATATATGTCCTGGAGATGGATAATCGCAAATCAAGTTTCATGGTGCAACAGAGGGAGGACTGCAGAAAGCACCACCATCCTGAACTTCTTGGTGGTGATATAAGAGTCAATGTCTGAGATCCAAAATGGGACACAATCTTCCATCCCTTTTCAGTGCCATAAAAGACCACAGGAGGAAACATCAATAAAGATGAGATGGATGGACTTTCTGGATGGCACCCTTGTGAAGAAGGGTTTCAATCTCCTCAGACAAAGCTTGAGAAGTTTGCATTCGCTGATACACTCCAGAAGGTGGGACGGTATGGAACTCAATGGCAAAATTTTTGGCCATGATGCTGAGGACCCAAGAATCTGAAGTTTCTGAATCCCAGCTGGAAGAAATGGAGAAAGATAGGGACTGAAAAGAGGAATATTGTAGAGAGGAAGGCAGTCCTTCAAGTCCAATTGCTTTTTCTTACGGAAAGAACAGTACTGACCAAAGGATGATGTCTAGAAGAAGCCTGGGAACACTGTTTCACAGGTGGAGAAGAATGCTGGGCTGAGGCACAGGAAAAAAGAAGACTTTTGCTCGTGCTGATTCTAGAATTCATGAAGACTGTATTTCTTGGCAGCAGTCCTCATTTTCAGAATATGCTCCAATTTCTCACCATGGTGGCATAAAAAGGCCTTCTTCGTGGAATGGAAGATTCTCAATGAAGGCCCTAGCTTCACCAGAGAGACCTGAAGAACAAAGCCAGGCATGATGCCTCAAAGCAACAGCCCCAGTATGAGACTTCCTTGCACAATCAGTCACAGGACAAGCTGCAGTGATTGCTTCAGTGCACAAAGTGGAAATACTTTTGCTCCTTTGCATCCTCCAGGTCTGAATTCTCTCTACAAACAAAAGTATTCACAGTCCTGTACTTCTTACTGCACCTTTGAACTGGGCCTTGCATTACTGAAGGTCACTGAAGGTTTATTTAGCTTGCAATCATAGCTTATCAACCTATGTCTCCATCTTCCACCAAACCAAGTAGTGAAGAGGTTTCCCAAGGGCCTGACACATCTCTATCCACTGGTTTTGCCTCCAACTCTACCCTGATCTCTGTCATTGGTTCTATCACAACTAAGGTACAAGTCCTCCAAGTCTCGTGCATCTATAGATGAATGTCTATCCTGAAAGTGGTTTTCCTTGTTGCTATCACATCTGCAAGACAAGATTCCTTTTTTGTTATGGCATCCCAAAACAAGACAGCAAGTATCCTTTCAATGACTGTCAAAATGGGTGGTAGCGGCTATATCGCTCTCTTACAGACTTGACAAGCAGCCTGTTCTTGTTGGTCCTCAGGCACATTCTACTAGGCTGTGGCTTTTCCTGCAGCTCTACTCCATGCTGTAACTTTGCCTGAATTTTGTAAGGCTGCAACGTGGTTTTAGTCATCTATATTTATTCAGCGCTACAGATCAGACTGCAGAGCTAGGGCAGATGCCCAATTTGGCCGTGCTGTTCTTTCCGCTATTCTCCAGTGACCTCCTTTGGTAAGCTGCATACTTATTCATTTGTAAGAAGCACAGAGACCACGAAGGACACGTTGCTTACCTATAACTACAGATCTTTAAATGATGATCTATTATGTGACATATCTCGGATATGCACAGTAGATGAGGTCTTGGATATGAGGAGGGGGTTGTGTCAAACTACTCAGCTCTGGAACATTCTGATTACTACATTCCCTACACAGCAGCAAAAACCCATCTGTGTGAGGGAACCAGGTCATGACCAGCACAGACGACCACTCAAAGAACCACAATTACAGGTAAGCAACCTGTCCTTCATACAACACAAATCTCTTATTACCTCTAGGTCAAAACTGTAGAAAAGGTGAAAAAACCCTGGCACTTTCTTCAGATCCAAAAATTGGTGAGAGAGAAGAAACTTGTTCAGTTTTGTGTACATGTGCTCCTCTGTGGGGGGAAAAAGAAAGAATGGTTATTGTAACATGCAAATTCATCATGGTTATAGCTAAGCGCACTGAAGAAACAATTGTGGCATTACAGTCAGTAGTGTCACAAAGAGGCAACTTTCTCAGAAGGCCTTTAGCCTCAAGGCTTCACCAGCAAGGCACTGTACAAATAAGCTGCTTGGACCTTATTTTCTCTCTGAGTAATAACAGAGAGCTTTCTCTGTCTTCTTGCTGTCCCAGCTTTGCTGTGACCTTTTTGCTTGTAAAACATTTTTACTACTGCTCCTGACACACCACCATCACCTATGTCAGTACAGCAATGCCAGCCAACAGGATCCTGGCCCTTTTGTTCTCAACACTGCCCTATCATACTTCTGGCAAATCTCAAATTCTTACAACAAAAATTACAGGAATTAATAATTTCCACTTTCTTGATCAGATCTCATTTTCATTACAATAATACTTCTTTTAACAACCTCTCCCCCAGGCCAACAATCACAGGAAAATCTGAAATGAATGGCACCCAATTAACTGATAAATACATTAATTATGGCAAAATCTTTTGTCAGAAAACAAAAAGGGCAAAAACTGGGGAATGTCTAATGAAATCCATGAGAGAAACAAGGAACATGTCTCACAATCCTCAAAAGAAGGTCTATTTATTAGTTGAAAAGCCCCATGCATTTTGGCTTGTGGGTGCTCTTAAGGCTTATAACCTGTACATACTCATTTAGAATCAAAACCTCAGAAACTTCTGAGCTAGGAACTCCAAAACCATGTACTACGGAAATGACAACATGTGAAAGGCTGAAAATGGCCTTAACAGCACCCACCGACTTATGCACATCAGACTTTTCAACTAACAATTAGACCATCTTTTGACTATCTTGAGATGATGATGATGATGATGATATTTATTTATATCCTGTTCACTATTTAGAAAACAATACTATTAGAAACAATACAAGAAGTGAATATTAAAATAGCATTAAACAATTTACAGTATTAAAAGAATAACAGTAAAGAATAAAAATGCAATTAAAAAGAGAAAAAGTTCTTAAATACAACAATTAAAACAACACAGTACCCCTAGCCTGCTCTTTAAAAACTTTGGGTTTTAAAAGACTGTCTGAATCAAAAAGGTTTTAGCCTGCCACAGTACCTCTAGCCTGCTCTTCAAAAACTTTCTGTTTTAAAAGCCTGTCTGAACAAAAAGGTTTTAGCCTGCCACCAGAAGGACAAGGAAGGACCCATTCTGGCTTCCCTGAGAAGGGAGTTCCAGAGTGTAGGGGCAGCCACTGAGAAGGCCCTCTCTCATGTCCCCACCAACCATGCTTGTGATGGTGATGGGACTGAGAGAAGGGCCCCTCCTGATGATCTTAGAGCCCGGGATGGCTTGTACAGGGAGATGTAGTCTGCCAAACAGCCTGAACCTGAGCCATATAGGGTTTTACAGGTCATGAACGGCACTTTGAATTCTGTCCAGAAACAAACTGGTGGCCAGAAGTGTTTCAACAGAGGTGTAGTATGGCCTCTATAACCTGCCCCAATTAACAGTCTGGCTGCAGCTCTTTAGACCAGCTGTGTTTCCAAACACTCTTCAAAGACAAACCCAAGAAGAGTGTGTTATAGTAGTCCACGGGGATGTAACTAAGGCATGTACCACTGTGGCCAGATCTGGCATCTCAAGGAATGGGCACAGCTGGTGCACAATCTTTAAACGTGCAAAGGCGCTCATTTCTACAGCAGAGGCCTCCTGGTTCAAAGCTAAGTCCAAGAGTACACACAACCTGCGAAGCTGTGTCTATATTTCTATTCCCTGATCTGCTTTTTGACTGACCAGGAACACCTCTGTCTTGTCTGGATTACATTTCAGTTTGTTTGCCCTTATGCAGAGGTGTGTCTCTTTTCTCCTGCAAACCTCCTGTTGACATATCCCACAAAAACTCATTCCTAAATCACCTCAGTGTCTACCTTTTTGAAGATTAATTAGATGCATTGGACTATATCCACAAAACTTATGCCATAATCAATTTGTTAATCTTTTAGAAGGTGTTAGACGCTTTGCTGTTTTTGCTGCAACAGACTGACATGCTGCCTCTTCAGAAACTGTTATCTCAACCTCAAAGCCACCCTTGATCACGGACAACAAGGATCAAACAAAGAAAAAATCAACTAAAAGAAAGATTAGAGGAAAACAATGTAGCTTCTTCTGTGTTACCTGGTTTCAGCATTTGCTGGGCTACTCTAGATATATAGACTGTCAAAGGGAAAGTAAATCTCAGATTTGGTTGTCTGATTCCATTTTGCACAACATCCATAAGGTACAGCAACTACAGCATAAAAGAAAAGCAGAGAAACAACTGGAAAACAGATTGTATAGGCTCAACAGGAATTTCTCAATAGCACCAACAAAATTAGTCTTTATATAGCATCATGATTTTCTCATAGAGACTGCAGAAAAGCAACCTTCCACAGCCTGATGCCCTCCAGATGTTTTGGAAATTAAAGTGAAATAATGAAATGATATATCCTAACTCTGTAATAAGATAAAAGAAATCATCACTAGAACAAATATTGTGGGGGAAAGTTGTATGTGAGGTAATAAACTAAATATTTAGATTCATAATAATGTCCAATTGAAAATCTGGAGGGGAGTGGGTGGGTGAAGGAAATTGCAACAAACTAGAAATCAGGCACACAGTCCCATGTTCAACAGAGAAAATGAGCAAGAGCTACTTCCTGAACAGATTTAGCTGGGCAAATACTGACCACAGACAACAACTGGTGGGAATCACACAGCCTTCTGGCCATTGTACCAGGTGCTAGACATTATCCTCATTGGTGAGGAATACTAAGAGTGCAGTACAAGAATATTTGGAAGTCTGCATGATTGCCACTTATGGCATAGAGGATGTTGGATGAGAGAGGCCTTTGATTTGACCCAGGACTCCTTTTAAGTTATTATTGTTTATAAGTACTAAAATGTTAACTTACCTGCTTCTGTTCTCGAAACCTAGCTCCTTCCAGGTGAGAATAAAAGGCACTTAGGACATAGTATGCTGCTGCTCGCATGTTACAATCATAGCTGCTAAGGGCTGCTATTGTTAGGCCCAAAGCATTGACATCAACAAACTTGTGGCAAGCTACAACACATTCTACAGAGAAGGAGGAGGAAAATCATTTTAACAGGTTTGTTACAGCAAACTCAAAAGGTAATGTTTTTAAGAATAAGTTATTCAAATGCATCTTAAAATTACAGCACCTCTTCATCAGATATAATAAAAGTCTGGTTAGAAAATACTCGGCCTTCCACATTTGTGGGTTTGACTTTCATGAATTTGATTATTCGCAAATTTCTCCAGTCCCTGCCACTGTACCTCAGGCATTTCTTTTCTGCCAGACATTTTCCTCTTGGTGGCACTGGCCAGATTCTGCAGCCTTTTAAAAACCCACCTCTGGTCTTCCTCCCCCACCACCAGCACCTGCCTGGCCAGCTAAGATAGTACCACAAACCCCTCCCAGTGCCCCCCACACATACCCTCAACCCCTTCCCCAAAAACACATACACATTTTGGTATTCGTAATTTTTCCACTTTTGCAGGGGTCCTGCATTCCCCTAACCCTAGCAAATGTGGAGGGCTGACTGTAGTTCTCTTTGTTATATTCTTTTGGAGAAAGCACAACTAGAAGCAGAATCCCACTGAACTGCTCCGGCTGAAGTGACTGTACTCTCTAAGTCAAAGGACATGACTGGTTTCTGATGTAATCTGAATTCTCACTCCGCCTACAGCACAATTATTAATACACCTTTCTTCTTTCTCTTCTTTTGATCAACTATATCAGGTTATGTTTTTCATTTCAGTAGAAACAGATTAATTACCCACAACCACAGAACTGTATGTACCATGAGGGGATTAACTTGTGTTATCTATCTTCAAGTCATCTCTGATTTATGGTGACCCTACCACAGTGTTTTCTTAGCAAATTTTATTCAGAAGAGGCTTGTCACTGCCTTCCCCTAGGCCACTGTTTCCCAAACTTTGGTCTTCCAGGTGTTTTGGACTTCACCTCCCAGAATCCTTGATCACTGACCAAGGCAGCTGGGACTTCTTGGAGTTGAAGTCTAAAACACCTGGAGAACTAAAGTTCAGAATCACTGTTCTAGGCTGAGAGAGTGACTTATCCAAAGGCCCTCAGTGGATCTGCATGGTTGAGTGGGGATTTGAACCCTGGTCTTCCACAGCCCTAGTCCAATGCTCAAATCACTGTGCTGGCTCTCAGTGATTAACACAGTTAGCTAAAAAGGACTTGTATTCATGCCTACTTGTGGAGAAAGCTAGCGACTGAGTACAAAGCAGCTGACCACCCTGCCTCCATTACATTTCCTCTGCTTTATCAAGGATATTCTGTCAACAAACAAAGAATCTTGTTCGTTCTTTAATGGACAAGACCTAAATTAACTAACTGAACGTTAACTGGGAGATCTGCGTGTAAATCATGGAAGGAAACAGTTACAAGAGGATCTGTCCTTGAAAAATGAAATCAACACTGACATGCAAAGTAGTAAGATTAATTTATGTTGGACATGCAGTTTGTTTACAGAACCTTGGAAAGATCAGGCAGAAAAGTGGTGGAGATAACAATCTATTCTAGATATTGCCTGAGGCTTCTATCCTCGCCCTGTTCCTACTTTTTGTATAATTTGGGGTTTTTATACTCAGTGGAAAGCAATTATGGAATATTTGCCCACAGGGTGCTGCTGTAACACACACAGGAAGCTAAAACATAACAGAGGCGCTTTAAGCCACCTGCTGAAACAGCCCAGGATGTTAACAATTATTTTGTAAGGCATGTTCAGAATGAGTGTAGCTGTACTATAGTGAAAAGATTGCATGGGAGCAGAATTTTTTTTAAAATAAAATAAAATATTTGCAGGACAAAAGAAAGCGCTGTGGCATACGGCAAGTGCAAGGAAGCCTTTGTAGTCTGACAAAACTGGCCAGCAATTGAGATAAAGAGGAACAAAACCAAGATCTGTAACCTGGATAGCATTACTGAGAAAGACAAAATGCAGGGAAGATAATTTGGTAAACATCTGGATTTGGCTGTAAATAGGATGATTATACCTGAGACTTGAGCCAGAGAAACGTAATGTTTTCACATTCACAGAACACCTTGCTAATAATGAGAAAAGAACTGGGGGTGGGAACAGAAACAGACACAAAGCCATAAAGTGAGACTGCAGTAATTAAACTACTATCCTTCCATACCTCAAAATGAAAAAGGAAATTAAAGCATAGGAGAGGCAGTAAAATCATCCATGAAAAGAGGATATGGAAAGAAGCTATCCTTTTTAAAATAAGCACAGGGTAGGATGATATTCCAAAAAAGGAAATCCTCTGCCCCCTCACCAGATGGGCTTGTGAAGTTAAGGGGCGAAAAACTGTTATCAACCCACTTACTCCAAGTACCACATGCCCTAAAAAAACGTATGGACTACATAGTGTCTCAAGACTGTCCTCATACACTCCCTTGGTAATTATGCCTGCTATGTATTTTTTTCAAAACACAGCTTGTGAGACGTGTCTTTTCCCAGCTACTCCCTTTTGCCTTCATGCCTGTTCTCAGTGCCCACCATCTCTGCTTAAAAGAACAACAAGAATGGGCTTTCCAAGACCCTGGAGAGCTCCACCCCCATACTTCCACGCAATCAATCCACAGTCAACCAATATTCCTCCAAATATGATTACCTTCACATGTCAGTCCATCTAACTATCCCAGACTTCTGCAACCAGAACAGTGTCAGGGCAGAACAAGGGACACCAGAAAAGTTTGCAGGGGAATGGGCGGAAAGATATTTCACTATTAAGGATAAAGGAAGTGTCTTTTTTCCACTCGTGAGGATTTTGTTCTGGGAAAAGGAAAGAGGCATGAAGTGATACGATCCAAAAACAAGAACTCCCAAATACACTATAGTTGCCCTTTTCCCAATACAGAACACTATATGCCACATGAAGTAGGCTTTTTTTCTCAGCAGAGTGCAGCCTCAGATGGTTCTTCAACCACCTCAGAAAACCCCCCTCTGTTCATAATCAACTTAAACTCCTTAGCAGATTTTTTTTGAAACAACAGTTGAGGTTGCTTCACTCAGTCCTGTGATTAACTGACATTTAAATTATTGTTGAAGATTAAAAAAAGCCGACTTTTTTTCTGATCAATGTCATGATGTCTGCTCAATTAAAACTATTTATTCTTCCTTTTAAAGTAGTGAAATTATCAGCTAGCCATCTGTTTTCAAAGATGTCTTTGCTACTGGGCAAATGCAAACCAGATGTCACAATGTAGCATTTACCCAGAAAACAATGTGAGGGAGCAACTGGAAAACTTGCTCAGAATGAATAGGCCACTAGTTTTCAAACATTTTATAAATACTTGTGAAGCTCAACAAATGGATACAAAAAGTTTGCATCCAATTGTGAATATCCCATGTCAATTTCAAAAATGTTTAAGGCCCATATCTATTGCTCTGAAGACAGAAAGTCAGATAGCATCTTCCACCTATATGCAACAGTTCTGACTGAAATTTTACTGTTGATTCCAGAAACAAATGAAAATGAGATGTCCCACACACCTGACAATCCAGGGATATGGAGGGAAGAAGATACAAAACTGTCATGTCAACTCATATTTGACACATCAGCAACAATCTAAACAGGCAGAGTCAAAATGTGGATTTGCAAAATGCAAATACCTGCAAGGAAAATAGAAAACTTCCCCTTCTATACCTATAGTGGAAAAGATGGCTACAAAGTTGGCCACAAAATTACTACTGCCACAGCAACCTTCCCTAGATAGAAAAGAACTGTGACAGTGTCCTGTTTCTTCAAGACCAGAAGACCAGTGCTAGCGCGATTGTGCCCAAGATGGGTCTAATTTAGCTCTTTAAAACCAGGAAATACCAGCATAGAAAACAACTGTTGTGTGGTCATGCTTGTGCTATGCGTTCTGGCTTTAAAGTGCAAATAAAGTCATTCATGATATCAGGGGATGGACAGCACAGGGAGAAATGGATCAGCAAGTGATGACTCTTAAGATCAATACCATATCGTTAACATTTTCAGCACCAACATTCTGCAAGGCAATCAACTGGCAAAACAGACCACAGAAACAGTGATTACTCATATGAGGCAGGTAACTGTTCTTTCTCCCAAAAGAGAAGGGAAAAGTCCCAAACTGAGAAGAAGGGCACAAGCAAGTACAGTGGGCCCTTGGTATCCACAAGAGATTGGTTCTGGGACGCCCTGTGAATACCAAAAAATGTGCACGCTCAGGTCAGCCTTGCAAGATTTGCAGAGAGACTGCAAATGCGAGACAAGGATAATAAGCCCCTATTAAAAATAGGGTAGGGCAGCAGTGCAGGCAATAGAAAACTCCAGCCACCAGACATGCCACATTCTTCAGGCTCCATGGAGGTGGAGGAGCGGGAAGAATGTAGTATACCTGGGGATTGGGGACTGCTGCTGCCACCGCCATATGCCATTTTTAATACAGACTTATATAAGCCTCGCCTCGTGTTCGCAGCCTCTCTTCAAGCCTTGCTAGGCTTAGAGAGATTGTGAAGCCTTGCAAGGCTTGAAGAGAGAATGTGAAACCTTACAAGGCCTGCAGAGACTGTGAAGCTTTGTGAGGCAAGGGATTAAACAATAGCCTCTATTAAAAACCATGTCAGCCAGCCAGCTGCTTCCGCCTTGCTAAGGAACCCTGCCACCTCAAAGGCTGAAGCGTGTGACTAGTGTGTTCTCCCCCACTGTGGATTCAAGCATACAGTGTTGTGCACATTTGAATCCATGGTGTGTATGGTAATTCTGTGGACTCAGGAGGCCCACTGTATTTAAGTAAAATTCCAAATCTACAAAAATCTGGCTGAGCTGAAAGTGAACAAGCTTCTGGAATGAACCAGTTACATACTCTGAAAAAAATGGTACAGGTTTAACACAACTATTTGCTGCAGATATTTTAAGAGGCCTTCGTCACCCTGAAATCTAAACACATTCTTTTCCTGGGGTCTAATGCCTATCCAGTCATACTGAATGGTCCCATGTAACAAGACAACTACTTCCAATACCTGGTCTCAGCAATTCACCGAAGAGCTGAAGGAGGAAACACGGGTCATAGAGATCCTTCAGAGCTACTCCATTTTTGCCTTTGCTTAAGAGCTCCGGTTCTTCCTAAAACACAGAACATAAACTAATGCATCAGTGAGTTTCAGAGAACAGTACTTGCTATAATAATCCCCTCTCAAAATCTATCATGCAAATACTGCTAAACAGTAAAGACCTAGATAATGACTGCTATTGCTATGTTAGCTGTTGCTATGGTTTTGGGTCCTGTAGACTTCCTTGGCTGACCTGCCTACTTCTTTCTCTTGCAAGAAACATGCTTAAAATGTTTCATCAAAAGCCAATGTAGCCATCCACTGAACTCTGCATAGGAATTTAATGATTAATCCCTTGGTATCAAACTGTATTTTTTGCTTCAGAATATGAAACCTCTTTGAGATTCATTTTTGCAATTCAAAGCAGAATATTTAGTTATCATGTTAAAAGAAAGCCCTGTAAGACAAAGGATCTTAAATAAAATCCACAAGATGCCACAACTGTCATGATGCCTGTTGCAAGAATATGACTGAATGGCTGAAGCCAAAGTGTTTCCACTGTGTAACAATAAGGGCAGATGCAGGTAGTCAAGCTAGGGCACCTCTAGGGCCAGAAGATGTCGCTGCTGGGGGAAATGGAGAATGGTCCTCATCATCATTTCTCGGTCTAGCAGACACAGAATTTCTTCCATGCTTGGCTGCTGCCACAACGACTTGCCCAAACTCTTGGAGATCTTATGATGCTCCACAGCAGCTGGACCCCACAGCAAGATTCTGCAATTATATTGGGAGAAAATAATCTGTCTTATACATGAAGAAAAGAAAAGCAGTTATGCATGACAGAATAGCTTCACCTTTTGTTTTTCCTTCTTCATTTATTACTCAAGAACCTATAGTTAAGATGTGTTTCCCTGACAACCTTAATTTTTTTTCCAAAGCATATTGAAACAGATTTACAAAACCATACTAACTTCTAATATATTTATTTTCAGCCATGTTTTAAATTAGAGAAAGGCTGCATAATGCATTCTAAAAGGCAAAATCTTTAATGCCTGTGTAGCTTATCAATAGAATCAGTGACAACACACAGTTGTTGGGTTTTTTTTCTAATCACCAAAATTTCCTTGCTTTTCAAAAGAAAAAAATATAAAAGATACTTCTTAGGGCTTGTTTATATTGATTAGACTGTTTATCTGAAGGATAAGGAAGCAGGACAAGACAAATGTCTGTCCAGAACCTCAGTTACTTCCACGGCTTCAGACAACCGTCCAAGAATGAGGATATGCTGCTGTCATTAGCACTGACTTAGAACAACCCAGGTATCTGAGCAGTGAAATAACAGGATTGGCTCTCTTGTGATCATAGGAGCTGACAAGCATCAGTTCAACCAAGTCCTCCCACTGGAGGAAGTATGTTCATGACTGTCTCCTCATGCTGGGACAAGCATGAGGAGGTGGAACAGTTGCTGATCTTGATTGCTCCTGCGAGAAACAAATGCTGGAACTGATATCCACCCACCAATACTGCTTGCCTTCATGCTGGGAGAAGGGAGCACGTTTCCTGACAGCCAAACAAGCAATGATACCAGCAGGCCTATCCTTAGTCTTGTACGAAAGGCAAGGGAAGATTCCATATCTTGCCACTATTTACCTACGCTGCTGAGAGATAGTAGTCCAGATAACTCACATTACTCTCCACAGTTGGTGACCAGTGGTTCCAGCAGCAAGGGATAAAGGGAAGGACTAAGGACTCAGAGTTTTTGAAGCAGTAGTATATTTCTATGTCACAGAAAGAATCAAACTCAATTATTTTACTGATGTAGTAATGCATAAGGGCAATGCAGCCTATGACTCTTAAAGGATGCTTGAGCAATTCCATGCTTCACTTCCTACTATATCAAGGCAAGGGTATACAAGAGAACATGTGGAGAGGTCAAGTTGCTGCCCTTCACCTCCCTGGGCAACATTAGCATGCTTGAGAAATATTTGTTCCTATACACAGGTTTAATTGCACTCACAAGTCTCTTTGTGTGAAAACGGACTGGATGTGGAAATGCCAATATCAAGGCCAAATATCTACTGTGAAGGCAAAATGAACACATACTATACACTTTATCTACCTGACACAGTGACCAAAGTAATAATCAACTAACCTAAACTTTACAAGGCTCAAACCGTTCTTTTCATACAATTTAAGTAGCAGTAGTATCTTCTGGTCTAAAATAAAGGAAAAAAAATACATCACTATAAAGTGGAGGAAATCAAATTTCCTAATTAGGGTAATTCAACATAAGTATGTACATTACTTGATCACTGCAACATTAAGCATGAGGCATCCTTCAAACAGCTATCGCAATTCAAATGCAACAGAACTTTTGTATCACCTGATATAATCTCAAATGCAATACTCTTCATGGCAAAGGCAGTCCACACATTCTGCTGCAAGTCATCATCCAACACAGGGATAAGCAACTGCAGCAGACCTGGGGATGAAACCTGACACCTCTGGGAGCTGCACAGACTGCCAAAAATTCCCAAAACTGTTGGTGGAAAGGAGGGCACTGGAAGTATCCAGAAATAAACTGGCTGGCTTTGATAAACTGTTTATGTTAAACCATACTGTCAGGAGTCAGGCTGATCTCGCTCCCGATTCGGACGAGGACTCCGAGCCTGGGGTGGGTCCCGGGGAGGGGCCTTCTGGAGGGGGGTGGTCTCCTTCAGAATCTAGGGAGGGGTCTGCCTGCAACTCCACAGCTGTCCCTGGCACGGAGCCTGGGCCAGCACCTGTAGCAGATGTTTGTGCTCCAGAGGCAGAGGCCGGGGTTTTGGACTCCAGTCCAGAGCTTGCAGCAGACATTGGCACTCCAGAGGCAGAGGCCGGGGTTTCTGACTCCAGTCTGGAGTTTGCAGCGGACCCTCCCCCCACGTTCCTCCAGTGGCGACTGGAGAAGGGGGCAGTCCGGAGGTCTCAGCAACTGCGGGAGAAGTGCTTGTTGAAGTGGCTCTGAACTCCTGAGAGGCTCCAGCTGTGAGTGGGGCCAACAGACAGTTGACCGGCCTCAGTTGGGCTAACACGGAGTATTTGAGGCAGACGCTGTTGGGGTGGGGCACGGGGCAATAACCGTCTACCAACCGCGAATCTGTGTCCCGTGTCGTGGGCTCTCTGCCCCAGTCAGACCTTGCTGCCTGAGTCTGCCACTCCTGGGACTTTGTCGCTTGCATATACTTTCATTTGGTGATGTAACCACTTTGCTTTATTTACGACTAAAGCCATAAAACTCAGCTCCTGCCTCTGCGTCTGCTTAGCCGCCGGCTTGACATTGACACATACAAAGACACACTGCAGCCTATTTAAAAGATGAGTTGCTACTCCTGGAGGCTTCCACAACACACAATTCACCCTCTTTTTTTTTCCACCACAAAACAGATTTGTCTGGTTGTTACAAAAACAACCAGAAGAGCTTCTGAACACCTAGGCCTATGCTTTGCCCTTCCTTGACCTAATAACATAGCAAGTGGCTGAGGCTGAGCAGTGAATCAGAACAAAGAACCACATATTGACATCTCTGTACAACTAAATGTTATGTTCACAGCCTGTCTAGCAGAACACCTCTCTGTTTCCACTTTACCTGATCCACCCACAGTGCTCCCACCCACCCTCTTTGGGCCTTTCAATATGGTGCCATTCCATTTCCACTACTGCTATACTTTGAACAAAACTACATCACTAAATCTATTTCTTAAGACACAATTTCTTCTTCTTCACTCTCACTTCTGAGAACAAAAAGAAAAAGAAGTGAAAAGGATCAGTTTCACTTAAATCCCTAAGCATACATACAGAGGAAAAGATTTCTCTTTTAGTTCAACTGTGGACACTTTCAGGAACTGCAGCTGAATGAAACATATTTTGTCGTTTAACCAACCTGTTATTTACTAAGATTTCCTAACACCACCACACTCCAAACCACTTTATAGAACATGTATTTCCTTCATGGGCAAATATACTTACCTAAAACACTCAGTGTTGCACCATAGGCTCCTAGCAACACAGCAAAATGGCCACTCTCACAAACTGCAGGGCAGCATTTCACCAGAGTCAACAGGACATCCACTAATGCCTCTGAAGCAAATAAGAAAAGACATTTTTTTTCCATCTTCAAAAGTACTTAGCTGTCCTCTTGCCAAGCAATTTGAAAATATTAAAGTAGTTCTAGTACTTCCTTGCAACAACACTGCTGGACACAAGCACTAGGAAGTTTTCCAGCACAAGACCCGCTGAGATGAATGGAATGCCACAAGAGCATTATTGTGGTCTCTTGCACAGCTCCCATTAACTGCAGCTGAGCCAAGTAGGGGAACTTACCAGTGGATAGCAACTGCTGAAAAGAACATGGGAAGTACATTATGACTAACATTCCATAATAATACCTTTTATCATTTTTAAAAAAGGTTAGCAGTTATTTTGAGTTCACAAAACTTGTATTCTTCTAGTACAAAGAGAACTTTGACTTTAAAAAGTGAAAGAGGTGGTGCAACATCTTACCCACATCTCCTATTCAGCTTTTGTTCAGAAATAGACAGAACTGGTCACACTTCTACCTCTCCTTCCCAAGTGGTTAACATGGAAAACTACATGCCTATGTTCATGTGATGACTAATGCTTCTGAGGAATAACTAAACAGGTCTGGGGTTCCTTCTTAAGTAATGACATGCCATCTCCTTTCCATTGTTTTGCATTGCTAGGCTACTCCTGCATCTGGGATAAGAATAAACTTATGACCAGAGCTTGGTAAAGTTGCTTTTTATGCTTCAATTCCTCAAATCTCCTAGCCAACACATGATAACTTTCTGAAGCTCTGGCTGTGACTATTTCCTTAAACGAAGGATGAAAGCCAACATTCTTAGCATTTAACTACCAATGGTGTTATCCTAATGCAACTTAAGGTCATCTCAAACCAGTGGGTTATTTCACGTCTGTCGAACTACAAAGCAAAAAATGGCTACATAAAACAGTGCCAAATTAATAAATATATAACCAAACAGTATTTCTGGTTTTTTTTAATAAATAAAATTCATCCACCATTAATACAATGCAAAAACAAATCTATAGTAAGAGATGGCATTCGAGCTAAAAAGTCATTCACAGAAAAGGTGTAATGGCAGCAGGAGAACATTTTAAAAACAAGATGCTAAAAAGATAAGTCTCCCAGATATAGCAGCTCCAAAAACCTGTAGGTGGACTAGTTAAATGAAAGCATGAAAACATATTTGAAAGACATCTGGATTATATATGGAAACTAAAGGAAACAAAAGAGAGGCATACCTTTTGAATGAACATTTGTGTCATTATCTTCCCATGACCCTAGCATTGTTGACAAAAATAAAGAGTGCTGCGTGATCATCATGTAAAGTACTGAAAGCTTGACTAATCTCTGACTAAGAGAGATTTCTTTCTGGTACAACAAATTTATGGCTGCATTAAGAGTTTTCAGGAAACTCTGGTCTTTATAACGGTGCCTGCAAGACAGAGATTTAAAAGACTTTTAAGGGAAAGAATGTGCTCTACTTACAAAGGCAATGAAGAAAGAATTACATTCCAGATGCTGGCTTGGTTTCTGAATTACTAGCTATACTGTCTGAAAGGTAAAATACTAAACAGAAGCCTTTCAAATGGGTTTGATTAGTGTTTCCATCATCTCCAGCTGACAGCATGCTGTAGAGGTAAGAGTGTTGGGCTAGGACTTGCTAAACATGGGTTTAAGCCTCCTTGGCTATGAAATTCACTGGGTGACCCTGAACCAATTATTCTGCTTTTCTTAGCCCAATCCACCTCACAGGGTTGTTGTGAGGATAAAGGGAGGAGAGGAGTGTGGTGTACATCATTTGAGATCAATGGAGAAAAAACAAGCTATAAATGCAAGGGCAAGAACAGGAAGGGGAAGTAAAGTAGTAGTTACATCTGATCAGTTGTTCTCAACCTTTTACTCTCTGGATGTTTTGGACTTCCAGCTTCCAAAATCCCTAGACATTATTCATGCTGGCTGGTGTTTCTAAGAGTTAAAGTGTAAGAGTTAAAGTGACTGAAAGACAATGTTTTGGATTCTATTTGGGAGAATGGTGGGATATAAATGCAATCAATCAATCAATCAATCAATCAGTGTTTCTCAGGCTATTTTAGTGTTTCTCAAACTATCTGATGTAGGAGACTGGCAGTTATTTTATTCCAACGTGCCAGAGACCAACACTATATTTGTGCTGAAACTTGGCTACAACTATTCTTTCTTTCCTGAAAATCCACCAGGGACTGGCAGTCAAAGTAAACTGGCACTTTGAGTAGAACTGTTTTTGATGATGGTAACATTCAGTATAACATATATTAATTGGATACTAAATTAAAAGAAATGTCTCTTTCCTATTAACTGTAACATACTTAACAGGGGATAATGGCCGTTTCCGCACTAGTCTGTTATAGCGCTCTTATTCCACTTTCAACATCCTATCGAATCCTAGGGTTTGTAGTTTAGGGAGGGACCTTTGAGGCCTCAAATTCCCCTGAAGGCACTGGGTTCCTGGCTGAGGCACCAGGTAGAACCTTGGATTCACAACCTGTAATCCTGACCCTCCACAATCTAGTTCAGACTGTGAGCCAGAGCCTGCCCACCGCTTGCCCAGAGGCTACACAAAAGATGAACACTAAACCTCAGATTCTATGCTATGTCTGTGGAAGAATCTCACAGTTGAGTAAACATATAGTAACCCACATAATATCTGTGCCTCTGCTTCAAACGACTCCTAGCATTCCAACATCTCACAATCACCACTTATATAAATTAAAGGGCAAGCATTTTAGCAGAGTCTATTTTGTTTAGGTGGACTGAAATGAAACCATTTTGTCAGGGGTTCTCAGTCTTCAATGAAGTAGTGCAGTGTTTCCATCCAGGCAACAAAAACAATATTCCAACAACTGCCATTTTAGCTTAGCCATCTGTATTCAATGCTGTCCTCATTCCTGTACTTGTAAACTATGCAGAAACACCTCTTAAAGATGTACCAAATAATTTACAAAGGATTGTTTGCACTGTCAGAAATATTCTAATCTCTGTACATGTAGAGAACACTGAAATACTGCAGAGTTTGCACTCTAACATGTAAGTCTTCATAACGGAAAATATGTGGGGCATCACAGATGTAAACCTGAACAGACTTACTTGAGTCCCATCTTCACAAAAGTGTGCCAGTCTTCTGGAGTCACTTCAGTTACTAAATTCTGGATAGGAAGGAAAGAACAACACAATATTTAAATATATCATGGTAAGGAATGGGCATGGGACAAGGGATAAAGCCTGCAAACCTGTATTCTCCATCTCTCCACTTAATGAAACAGAAAAAAGAAACCTCAACACTTAGGTATTTCACACATGCACAACAGGTTTAAGAATCTATTTCCTCCGAAAAGTATTACTTGAAACCTGTAGTCATGTTTTCAATTTATATGAATTACATTTTTACTTTGAAGAAAACTCAACTGACACCAATGGGACTTTTTAAGAAGTAAACATATTCAGTGTTAGCAGTGCTCATCTAAACTAAATTCTGTCAGGCTAACCAAATAAGTTGTGTCCACATGCAGAAAAATCCTACAGATGTTTTGAAAAAAAAATTAAATCCCAGAGTCTACCAGCCAATATGGCCAGCAACCATGCCTGATGGCCAGTTCTAGAAGTTGTAGTCCAATCAATCAATCAATCAATCAATCAATAAAATAATTTTTCCAGATTTTGATCTTTCATCACAATGAAAGCAATGATAGCAATGATAAATGTTAAAACAACCACAGCACAAAACAGTGAGAATAAAAAAATAATTGCTATCAGTCACTTTTAGTAATGAAGCCTGACTCTGTCTTCTCATGAAATTCTTCTGTGACTTAGGACTCCTTCTGTCAATGCAAATTGCATTGCAAAAATGAGGAAAGCTTTTTGTGTGCAAAAGGGTTGAAAAATATGAAGTGCCCTAGAGGTTTAACAAGACATAGAGATACTAGGGAATTTCTTTCCAGTGGTTAAATATGCAAAGCTGAAAACCACTGGAGCACTGGATAATCTCTCTCCTTGAATGTACAGATGGATAGAAATAGGAGTAACATTTAGAAAACACAGCCTTAAATAAATTACGGTGTATTTAAACTGTATTTATGCTCCCCCTCATTTTATCAGAGTTGACTCCACATCTCAGAGAATAGTGGGATGTAAAGAATGTAGAAACAAGAGAAAATGTTTAAAGCATGTAGCGAAGGTACAGGCTACCTTGCCTCCTTTCCACCATCTTTCTGTGCCCCCCATGCTCCCAATTCCCCCAAAACTCAATTGTTTCAAGAATGTATAGCATTCTATGGGGAAAGCACCCAAAAATTAATTTGGTCAACACACACACACACACACACATACACACATATACAAAATAGCTATGACAAATCGAGAAAATGAAACCAGAAGTGACTTTCAGTTAGAATTTTCAGCTGAAAATAGGCTAGAGTGGCCTGCCATGGGGAAGTGTGGGCAAATACTGGCCCATTCCCCCTGCTGCATTGCCCAATCCCATTTTTGGGAAAGTTTACTCATTCACGTCCAATTGCCTATGCTTCTGTGATTCTATGCCTGTACACATACACCCTCTAGTGGACAAATTATTGAACTTCACTACACTCCTTCGCATCTGTCATTAATTTGCATGGGAGTCCCCATTGCTTACCAGTAATTTCTCAAGCCTTGACAGCATGGAGCTCTCAATGTCAGAGTGTGCTTCTCGTGTTTTGTTACTGCTGTAAGCAACAGTCAACCATTTTATACATGCAGCTAGTAGGTTTCTCCTCCATGAATTCAACTTCTCTGCTGAACTCTCCAGGGCTCCTGATATAGCATCAGCAATCATCCAACTAGAGAGATTTTAAAAAAGCAATGAAGCCACATCTGTATGTTCATTTCACCACCACCCCCTTTCCCCTGAACTGAAGGAAAAAGAAACACTGATGAAGATGGAAAGTGTACATGCTCTGACAGCTGTGCTGTCAATGAAAATATGTAGCTGCTAATTGGCCTGATATATAATGCTAACATTGTTTGTTAGGAGCTCTGGGGGTTGCAGCAGCCATATGAATGCTTTACTAGGCTATTACCATTGAGCACGAGGGGTTAGAATAATTTCCAGCTCAAGGAATCAGCTGATCAGATGAGTCATGAACACCACAAGGGTTATGAAACTACATGAAGGAGCTCTGTGCTTGTTCTACCTGCCTGCCTCTCTCAGATGCTCTGGACACTTCCTTTAACTCTGAGTTAGTGGACAATAGCTTGCCATTCCATTCAGTCAAGCAAATGATGATCTGCAGAAATCAGTCTACACATTCAAACAAGGAGTGCAAACACAGTTCGAACCATGACTTCCAATCTCAGTTTGTAAGTCAGGTGTGGCCATCTTGCAGCCTACCGGAGACTGCTAGACTGTAATTCCCATAATCACTAACTACTGGCTTTGCTACCTAAGGAAGAATGGAGTTGCACTCTATGAACACCTAGTAGGCTAAAAGCTGCCTATCACTGTTCTGAGTTAACGATATCTTATAGCCAAAAGGTGATTTGCACAGTTCAAATCTGGAAGCAACCTGAGATTGTACTAAGAAGATATGCAAGTAGATGAAGTTTGGGGGTGGGGAGGAAGGTCTGAATGAAGGCAGGACTCATTTATCTAGTGCCAAAAGAATTGAGGTTATGCTTGAATTTGGCCTCTCTCTGATAAATGACAAAAACAAGTTAAACAAAAAAGAAAGACTGCAACTCTCCTAATATTGCAGCTTAACACATTTTGAGGATGAAATTACTCAGCCTATTCACAACACTTTAATCTGATGCTTACCGACTCAGCAGGAGTCAATACACTGTCAATTTACTTCTATAAACAAAAAGCATTAAGAGCACTCTCTCAGGTTGACTACACAACTTGGGTGCGTATATTCTTGGGCCAGGTAGTCATTATATCATTTAGAGCAGAGTGGACACACCTGGGAACCCAGGGGACTCCACTACCCAATTTTCAACTGCTCTGCAGGGCTACAATGTCCTGCCGGATCTAGTATTTTGGGAAAACAGAAGTGACACTGCATCATTCCCAGTCATGCGTGGGGCCATTCTGAGGATGAGCCTTATTTCTTGTTTTGAGGTAAAGGTTCCCAAAACAGTATTTTGAAGCAACCCAGAGTTGTTTTACTTATGTTGGGTGAAAAATGGGGACAGGGGAGCAGGAGTTTTTCAGAAATGTGAGGCTGGGGAGGACAGTGGGGATCACAGTGGTTACACTGCATCATCCTTGGGGGCTACATGAGGCCCACTGGCCACATGTTACCCCTCACGCCAAATTATACAATTCCAATTATATATCCCAATCTCTGGGCCAATCAGAATGAAAGTCAAGTTTTGCTAGGTGTATTGTTCCCAAAATAACTAGGCTTCTTTCCCCCAGCACCCACAGGTTTCAATTTTCTCAGTTGATCTTTGGAATCACCTGGCAAGAATAGGGTCTAAAGAAAAATTATCTACCGTAGAACTAAAAACAGAGTCAGTATGACAAGACAAAAATTAAGTAGTCTTACTATTCATGGTTTCCCCCTTTTGCAAGAACCACAGGTAATTTCTCCATGAGATCAATGAAAGTATCTGCTTTTGAAGATGGCAGTAACTTGGAGAGAACAAGACACTCCTCAGTGAATGGCTCTGATGATGAACTTGTGTTGAGAACAATGTCCAGCAGTTTTGGACATAAAGCTTCTCTTAAGACAGTTGTAACAGCTGAAGAGACTGTAGGAAAAGAAGAGTGCAGAACAGGAAATCCTTTGTCAGGTGTCATGCATTTCACAGGCCTGTAGTCTAGTGTGAGGAACTGTGTACCAGGAGACCCTGTTAACAGTTTAAAGTCTTTGGTATGATACAGCAAATACCTACTAACTGTAAAAGAAAAACTGACTGACAAGACAAGTATCACAGCCTCTGTTGGGATGTCTTTCAAATCTGCTTGGAAAAGTATTCTTATAAGGATTCATACCATTTGCCTACAAAACCAGGACACAGCTAACAGTTCTTTGCAGTGTCTGTATTAGATAACACTACAGGTGTTCATATCCAAGCCTATATTGGAAAGATGTCTTCTAAACAAATTTTAAAAGTAGAACACTCTCTAAGGTTAACTTTTAATGAATGTTTTAGGGGGCAAAAAACCCAGCTAAGCCACGGTCTGTTTAACAGCAGACAAAATTTTAGGACTAAAAGCCCCAACTACTGTTTCATTCCCACTCACAACTTTACTTTGCAAAATTAACAAAATATATACATATACTCTTCTGATGCCACAAAATTATTACAAGAACTAAAAAAAATGATCAGGACTGCCATGTGAAATTTATTCAGTTAAGTCGGTTGTTGTTACCTTTTGACAGGCGGGCGAAATAACGCTGCTCTCGACAATCCAAGTAGGTACTGACAAGTGACAGAAAAAAGCCCATATCCTTTTTCAGAAGTTTGCCTGTACCATGCTTCATACACCACAATTCAAACTGCAACAAGTGAGTTTGACAATACTGAATCAACAAAGCTACAATAGCAAGGGAAGTTTCTGTGGAACGATTAAGGCAGAAGAGCAGCACATCGATGCCAACAGCTTGGGCAAAAACAGGTTCTTTCTCTATAACATACATGAAGACCTTTTCTAGCTCCTCTGTGACTGCTGTGGTCAAAAGAAGACCCATCCCTTGAATGTGTTCTCTCGAAAGGAACTGGTCTTCCTTCAGGGGTCCTCTTTGGTAGCTTTCCTTGAGAAGCTGTACCAAGGTCTCTCCATAACTACTCAAGTACATTTCTTTTTCAGAAACAGTTTCAGATTTCTTCCTGACCAAATTTTCTTTGGGAAGCTGCAGCATAGCCAGTACAATTTCTTTTAATTGTGTTGTATCCATGTAAGTGTGCAGTTCCTGCAGTGTTTCCATCAGCCAGGATTTTTTGAGATACATCTTGCACCTTTCTTTACTTACAGCACTCAGTTCCTCTAAGACAGTTCTAGTGACAGTATTGAAATATTTGGAGAAGACATCCAGCTGATTCCTGGGCTGCAGTAGTGAGCAACCCATCTTCAACAACTCAAGGATGCCATAGTTCAGTTGAGCTGAGAGCAGTTTCACTTTAACTGGACTCAAATTGTGAGGCGGGACAGAATGCTTTTCTACAGCCAGAAACCAATTCTCCAACACAGGGTGTTTGAAGATCACAGAGAGTAATTCTTCCAGTATCTATAACAGAGAAGATTACAACAAAAAACATAAGCAAAACCTCACCTGAATTAGATTACAGTTGTTACCGCAGTTTCTAGCCCGGGCTTGTGGTATATTAGATATCACTTGATATCAATAATTCGGCCTTCTTTACCCATTCCTCTCCATGTGCTTGCGAGGCCCCCGGACAAGCACGCATACAGGCACGGTCGATAATAGCCGAAACATTCCAAACAAATCCAGGCAGGCCAGAAATAGCCAGACTGCCACTTTAGGAGACCTCAAGGCAAGTACCACATTCTGTATGCACGCTACTTACAAAGGACTCCCTGCCCCGAGCAGGCAGCTTGACGAGCCTAATACTCAACTGTCAAGCACTCCGCATTTGCATACTGGCTACTCTATTGACAACTCTGTCCTAACTCAATCATGCAAAATACTGACCTTTCGGAGGCTTTGTCTCCAGCCCGAAACTCACTGTTATCCCCAAGAACGGACTAGGCTGCGGCCACATTTTCCCCTATAAGAACCCCTGGCTTTGAGTGTCTCGTTGGATCGCTCATGACTTGCCTCCCGACTTGCTGCCTCTCCATTTGACGAGCCTCCCCTCAGCCTCCACGTGCTGAGAAGAACAGGTTGCTTACCTGTAACTGTGGTTCTTCGAGTGGTCATCTGTGCCCTCACACACTAGGAGCTTTCGCGCATGCGCGGTACCGTTCGGAAAATTCTAGAGCTTAGTAGCTTGGTGGGAACCCCTCCCCCTCTGCCTGCACTGAGCATGCTCAGCCCGCCGAGCAACGGTCTCTCCTCAGTTCTAAAGTCCGCCGAAAAAAAGGGGACCTGAGAAAGAGGGGACGGCTGGGCGGGTGTGTGTGAGGGCACAGATGACCACTCGAAGAACCACAGTTACAGGTAAGCAACCTGTTCTTCTTCTTCGTGGTCTCTGTGCCTCACACACTAGGAGATTTTGTAGCTTACCAGCAGGACGGTGGGTCAGGTCCTAGAGTACGGAGGCCAGCACCGCTCGTCCGAAACGGGCATCTCTACAGGACCGGCAGTCTAGTCGGTAGTGGCACACGAAGGTCGACGGCCTGGACCACGTCGCCACTCGACACAGTTCTTGCAGGTCCACACCTCGCAGGAGAGCTGCAGAGGATGCCACGGCTCTGGTGGAATGAGGCCGGAGCAAGTCTGGTGGAGGCTGTTTTGCAAGTTCGTAGGCCAGCAGTATAGTCTGGGCCATCCACTTAGAAAAACGCTGGGTGGATACCTTGTGGTCTCTGCGGCGCTGACCATAGCACACGAACAAGTGCGGGGTCTGGCGGAAAGACGCAGTCCGGTTGGTGTAGAACGCCAAGGCCCGGCGAACATCAAGGGAGTGCAAGGACTGCTCCAGAGGTGTCGTCCGGCTTGGATGGAAGGTTGGCAGAATGATGTCCTGGTTAAGGTGGAAGTGAGACACCACCTTGGACAGGAAAGAGATATCAGGTCGGAGAACTACCTTGTCCCTGTGGAACACAAGGAAGGGCTCGTTGGCTCACAACGCTGTCAGCTCACTGGCTCGCCTGGCTGAGGTGACAGCCACGAAGAAAGCAGTCTTGATCGTCAAGAGCCTATCATCCGCCGTGGCCATGGGCTCGAATGGTGGTCGCGTCAGCTGCGATAGCACCAGGGAGAGCGACCAGGACAGTAACGGTGGTGATACCGGCGGGTAGAGATGCTGTAGGCCCTTCATAAACTGCTTCACGGTAGCGTCGCGGAAGAGCGCTGCCGATGGAGAGCCGCGAGGCTGATGCGCCACGATGGCGGCAAGGTAGACTTTCAGGGACGAGAACGCCAGTCCCTGCTGCCAAAGGTGGAGTAGGAAATGGAGGACGGTACGTTGGCCGACAGGCGATACCGGCTCTCCCCGTGTCTCAGCAAAAGCGACGAACCTCTGCCACTTATAGGCATAGTTACGGTGCGTCGACTCCTTCCTGGCTGCGGTCAGGATGTTCTGGATGACCGGGTCACCTAGGTGTTATCCGCCAGGCATGGAGGGCCAGGAGCGGCAGGTCGGGATGGAGAACGAGACCGCCCGAGTGTGACAGAAGGTCTGGAGTCGAGCGGAACCGGAGGAGTCGGCCCCGAGCCGCCTCGAACAGGGGGCCGAACCAGTGCTGCCTCGGCCAGTACGGGGCCATGAGGACCACGTCCGCTTGGTCCGCCAGGATCCTGGCGACCACTCGACCGAGGAGAGGAAATGGAGGGAACGCATACAGAAGGCCGTCACTCCACTGGAACTGGAAGGTGTCACCGAGAGAGCCCGGGCCCCGACCGGCTCTCGAGCAGTACCGACGGCACTTTGCGTTCGCCTCGGTGGCAAAGAGGTCGATCGTGGGATCACCCCATCGGTCTCGAATCAGCTGGAAAGCTTCTCTCGACAGGGACCACTTGTGGTGGGAGGAAGTGTCCCTGCTGAGGGCGTCCGCTATGGTGTTGTCCTGGCCCGCCAGGTGCACGGCTATCGGGTGGACCCGGAGCGACACGCACCAGTCCCACAGTTGGAGCGTGATGGTCAGGAGCGTGGTTGAATGGGTCCCTCCTTGTCTGTTGACATAACAGACTGCCGTCGTGTTGTCCGTTAGAAGCAAGACAGTGCGTCCTGCGACCAGGTTGCGAAACGCCCTCAGAGCCTTCAAGATGGCAAGCAGCTCGAGAGCGTTGATGTGAAGACCGGTCTCGTCGTCGGTCCAGCGTCCCCGTACCCTGAGACTGCGACAGTGCCCTCCCCACCCGAACAGGGAGGCATCGGTCGTTACCGTAAGCCGAGGTGTCGGTTCCCGGAACGGCATCCCCGAGAGCAGGTGGCGGTAAGAAAGCCACCAGAGCAGGGAGCGGCGCACGTGCATCGGGATCCGGAGGCGGCGTCTCTGGTCGTCTCGGAGTGGATTGAAGACCCTGACGAACCAGTGTTGGAGTGGGCGCGCGTGCAGTCGGAAGAGGTAAGTAACAGCCGTGGTGGAGGCCATGTACCTGAGGAGCTGCTGGATCCTCCTCGCTGACACCGTCGGCAAGTCGAAGGTGGCGGATGCCGCCCGGCGAAGGGTACGTGCACGCTCCAGCGGCAAGTAGGCTCTGGCAGAGACCGAGTCCAGGGTCGCCCCGATGAAATCGAGCACCCTCGCCGGCTCGAGGTGCGACTTCTTTGGGTTGACCCAGAGGCCAAGGCGAGTCAGGAGGAACAGTGTTCTGTGGATGTCCCTGTACAGTTTGTGTCTGCAGGACGCGACCAACAGCCAGTCGTCGAGGTAAGGGTAAATGGAGACGCCCTTCGTCCACAGGTGAGATACCACCGGGGCCATGCATTTGGTGAAGACCCTCGGGGCGGTGGACAGCCCGAAAGGCAGCACCAGGAAGGTCGCGAGCCAAAGGTGCGGGGTGGCTGCGGAGGCTGATGGATCCCCATCTTCTTGGCTGTTAGACGCGCCTTGACGATGTGGTCCATCGCTTCGTCAGTATTGGCACTGAAGAGCCCCGTGCCTTCGAACGGGAGGTCCTCAATCCTCCTGCTGGTGTCCTCCTGAAGACCTGAGGAGCGGAGCCACGCATACCGTTGGAGTGCGACCGATCCCACTAGCACCCGTGCAGCCACCTCAACGGAGTGCCTGGAGGAGATGATCTGTTGACTGGCGAGTGCTACCATCTCATTGAAAAAGTCAGTACCACTCGCCCGATTCTCCTCCGGGAGGCTGGATAGGACCGGGTGGAACCTATCCAGCAGGTTCCTCAGGTAGGTCGTGAGGCAGGCCTGGGTGTTTGACACCCTCGCTATTAATGAGGAAGCTGAGTAAAAGCGTCGCCCGAACGTGTCAAGCCTCCGACCCTCTCTGTCCGGCGGGGTGGTATGCGCCCTCGTGCCCCCCTTGGTTTGGGCAGACTCGACCACCACGGAGTTCGGCAGGGGATGGCTGAAGAGGAACTCGGCGTCCTCCTTCTGGGTCCTGTAGAGATGTTCAAGCCTGTGCGGAATAGGCTGGGCAGAAGCCGGCTGGGCCCACGGCTGCTTCAGGGCCTCCATCAAGGCTGGCAGGAATGGCAGTGGAGCCGTCGATGGAGGGCGGGTGTCAACATACTGAAAGACACGATCCTGTACAGCCGGGGCCGGTTCCGCAATCTTCAGACCCAGAGCTGCAGACATCCGAAGGAGGATAGCCGAGAAACTCCTAACGTCCTCCAGCGCCGACTCCGGGGCAGGGTCTCCAAATGCCAAGGGGGGGGATTCATGGGACGCCGGTGTCGACTCGTCTGAGTCTGAGTCAGACTCGTAGGTTTGAGAGGATTCGGAGGATGACTTCTCGGGCGACCTCTCACATGACGGTTGGCGGGATGGCACGGCCAATGTCACAGTCGGGGTGGCGACGGTGGGAGGCCTCGCAGAGGAAGAAGTGGTCACCGGTGCCTGAGTAGCTCTGGTAATCGGGACCACTGCAGGTCTCGGGCGATCGATGGCTTGGGTCACAGTCACTGGAGCCGATGGCGGCGGCGCCTGGGCGGTTTCCGACGACGGACGGGTCGCCGTGGAGGTGATCCGCGGAGGAGGAGAGACCGCGCGGTAGTGCGGCGAACGGTCGCGTGAGCGACGGGGAGCCGGTGACCTGGAGCTGGAGTGCGGCGATCTGTGGTACCGAGAATGATAGGCCCCGCGGGATGGAAAGCGGGACCGACGGTACGGTGACCAGCGTTGTACGTCGGGGTGGTACCGATCACAATACGCCAGAGAGTACGAGCGGTAAGACCCCGGGTACTCTCTCCAGGTGTGCTCTCTGCCATATCTGGCGATATGCGACGCCGATGAGTATGGAGAGTCAAGAGAAGGCCTGGACCACTCGAGGTAGGCCTCTCTACGGCGTGGAGAGCGTTGCCTGATCCGTCGCTCCGGTGTCCGGGATGCACTCCTTCCGGAGGATCCTCTCGGATGAAGTGAGGCCTGGGGTGAGGCCAGAGTATGCTCCGGGCGGGCTGCCATTTCAGGGCGTCCAGTCAGAGACACCGCTGCAGTCAAGAGAGGCGGGCCAGGGGGCGCCGCGAGACCAGCGGACTCCTCCACGTCGGAGACTTCCAGGATCTCCTGGTGCTCCGACTCTTCCTCAGGTTCCTGCGGTTGGGTCGGAGGAGGCGTGGGAGGAGCAGGCCTCTTAGCTGGAGAGCCACGCTTTTCCTTCTCCTTCCTCTTCTTTTTCTTATCTTTGTCCTTCCCCTTCTCCGGAAGGGCAGGCCGCTTGCGCTGGGCCAAGGTTAGCGGCTTTGCCGGTCTCGGAGCCTGAGCCGGAGACTCCGCTGAGGTCGAAGTCGAGACCTTCGGTATCCTCGGCAAAGCAGAGATCGGCGTCCGAGGTGGCGGTACCGAGCCCAGTACCGCCGACGTGGTCGGGTCGACAGCTGTCGACGCCGATGAGGGCATGGTCGAAGGTCGCCCCGATGCCGATGACTTGGACATCGCCGAAGCAACTGACGGTCCTTCCTGGGCCTGTAGAGACTGCTCCCAACAGTGAGATTTCAGGCGAGCCAGGCGATTTCTCAGGGTCTGGGAGGTGAAGTCTCTACAGATTGGGCAGGCCCTGGTGTTATGGGCCTCACCCAGACAGAAAAGGCACTCGCTGTGACCGTCAGTTAGGGCGACCTTACGACCACACGCTCTGCACAGTTTGAACAACGCCGACATAGAAGGACGAAGAAGACGACGGGGAGGAAGAGTTGGAGAAGGCAAGATGGCGGAGACGAAGAAGACGACAAAGGAGACGAAGACGGAGAAGGGGGGGGTGAAAAATCCCGTAAAAACGGGTAGCCAAAATCACCAAACCAAGTCCAAAATCCGAAAGGGTAGTCCAAAGTCCAAATCCAAGTTCAAAAGCCAGTAAAACACACGAAGAAGCAAGCCAAGAGAGAACTAAACTCAGAACCTCCGTACGGAACAGCGGACAAGAAAGAACTGAGGAGAGACCGTTGCTTGGCGGGCTGAGCATGCTCAGTGCAGGCAGAGGGGGAGGGGTTCCCGCCAAGCTACTAAGCTCTAGAATTTTCCGAACGGTACCGCGCATGTGCGAAAGCTCCTAGTATGTGAGGCACAGAGACCACGAAGAAGAACCCACGCTCACCAGCTTCTTTGCTATTACTGGGCTACAGGACCAGCTGTAGTATTTCCCTACACAACCTCCTCTGAAAATCCCCTATCTATTTTCCTCCCTTTATTTCTTTAGGACCGTGTGTGTGGCTGCGCAATTGTGCAGTATTTCTTAATTTTCTGAGTGAGTGCGTATGTTTGCTGTGATTTATAAATAAAGACAAACAATTATTCTTAACTTCTGTGTGATTAGTGACTTGGCCTGACCCTGTAGACACTGGGTTCAAGATCTCGCTACGTTGCCCTGCCTCTCGCATTGCTAACTAGTGCTCTAGCTAATTCCCATTCCCCATTATTTTGAGCACATTGAGGTGTCCCTCCCAGGACCCCCAGAAATCAGGGTAACACAGTCATGACTCTGTTGATGACATACTCCAGCAAAGGTCTCAGTTACACCATTCGCATCAGAGTATGTATTCCAAACGAAGTTGTGGAAGTAGATACTTTGTACCTTCCTATACAACATTGTTGCTCATGGTGCTCCTGGCTTTCATGTAGACAATGTCGCTCCTAGTTTCAGGCATGGCTCCGTTTTCCCAGCCACCGATCATGTCTGGAGCTGCACCAAGTGCCTTCCATCTATCCTCAAATAGCAAAGAAGGAGCAACCTTTATGCTAGGAGCAGAAGCTGCTCCTTCTTTGCCAGCTGTGAAAGAGTGAGAGGAATGTGCCTAGATGCAGCCCCTATCCCTGATCAGTGGCTGGGCAAATACAGCCACGCTTGTAAGTTCCCAAGCTGCTTTTCCATGCTGGAGAAGTATAGATAAGGGAGCTCTGCTCCCTTGTGGAGCATTTAAAAATACTGACAGGGAGCTATGCTCTACCACACTGTGTTTTCTGGATCTAAGCTTAAGGATCCATTTAACTCAGCACCCTGTTTCACACAGTGGATAACCAGAAGGCTTCAGGAAATCCAAAAGGAGGGCAGGAAAGCAACAGCCCTGCCACAATCATTCCTTCCCCAAAGCTCAGCAGTTCTGGGACTCAATCCTTCCCCTGGCTCAACCTGCCGCAGGAGCCACATACACACATCCAAACCAAAATGTCTGGAAGCATACTTCCAGTTGCAAACACACCCCATTATCTTTGGTTAATATATGATGTGGGGGGGGGGATATGATTTAAAGGAGAACCGTGGTTCCTGTAGTTTCCAAGAATATAATTATCGTTGGTTTTTTTAAGCAAGTTGGAAGTGGCTCCTGGGTCCTGAAAATTTGGGTGGGGCCCCTAAATATGGCATATGTGTTACCTACATCTAACTTATCTAATGGAATTCAAAACAGAGTGCCTCTGACTCTAGAGGCTGTGTATAGCCTCTGTGACCACCAGCCACTGAGACTGTCCTCTATCAACCTCCAATCCTGCTTTAAAAGAGATCTAATCCAGTGGTCATCACATCTTGCTGTACTAAATTCTACAGTTCTCCTGTGTAAAGGACTTTTTTTTGGTCTCCTGAAGGCTTTGCAAAGTAGTTTCAGTGAATGGTCTCAGGCTGTAATATTATGAGAAAAGATTTTTTTAAACAAATTCTCCTCTATCTAGTTCTTCCAATTCATGCATTTTTCAGAAATAATACTTTTTCTAAATTTTTTTAAAAAAAATCTTTTTAAGCCTTCCCTTTTAGGGAATCTGCAACAGACCTCTGCTAATTCTGTCATTTTCCGCACCTTCTCCAGTACTATAGTATCTATAGTCTCTGGATACAATCCTGATTTTCACCCACCAAATATATTTTCTACATCCCTAGAAAAATCTATGATTTCAAAAAAAATTCACAAATAAAGCAATTCAGTAATAAGATTGAGGAAGCAGAGGTGTGTGCAGTCACTGACTACAGCTAGCCTCTGACTTTCTGGTCCTCAGTTGGCTGAGATGATGTTGGCTACCTCAGAAAGCTGCTTGTGTTGTTTTAAGGCTTCAGAAAGTAGTAATAAAGAACAGAGAAGCACATCAACTATAGAAAAGAAAACTGGGTGGAAATGAAAGTGCACTGTTAACAGATACCAGATGAATTTCCACATGGGAAACTGGAGATCTGACTGATCCCTGTCCTACCACTGATAAAAAGCTTGCAGCAGGAACCACCAAACAAACATGGAGCTTCACACCAAGCTCTCCCAACAAACCAGGATCCACTGTTTAAGATTTGGTTTTGGGTTCCATCTCAAGTTTGTTTGGACAGAAACAAACCAGAATGGTAGCTGTGTTTGGGTTCACATACTTTATTTTATTTTATTCATAGCCTGCCTTTCTCCCAAAAAGGCTCCATGGTTTAAGTGCTGCAGCAGGGAGCAAACACGGAGCACGCACCAGCATGCTGCCTGTAATTGATTAAGCCAGGGTTGTCACAGTTCCATGGTTGTGTTGTGTAAACCAGGGTTTACTGTCTACACAGGATTTCACCTTTTAATTATCAGACCTAAATTACTTTTAAGCGTGAAGAGAATCATTCCACTTCTCTGAGGAAAGGCTTTCCACTTCTCTGAGGAAAGGCAATTTAAACAGAAAATGTATCATACATATTGGTTTTGCACCAGTAAACAATTATGAGGAATAGCTGAAAGATCTGTTTCAGCCCACGTCCATGCAGCCATATAGAAATGTTAATACCTTATCATTTCCAGTCTCAGCTGTCATTAGAAAGTCTGCATCCACAAAAAGATCAGATTCAGTTTGGGCATGTTTCTGTTTCTCTTGATTACACAATTCTGTATCATCACCTTTGTGTAGCAGGCTCTTCAGTAGGTCCACAAAGAGAGTAAGAAGGGAAAGACCTGTTTTTTTGTCAAACTGTTGGAAAAGAATACATACATTTCAGGGTTAGGAAAAAAGACTGAGGAAAAGGAGTGAGCAAGGAAACTATTGTTTCTACTGCACCAAAAGGCTCACACCTACAATTATATATACATTTGTCTCCCAAAGGTTTTGCAAATCAGCTTCAGTGGATGGTCCCAGGCGGCAGTATTATGAGCCTGTGTTCAGTGGGGTTGCACTTCCCCTGAAGACAGTTTGGGAGTACTCCTGGACTCAGCTTTGAACCTGGAGGCTGAGGTTTCTGTGGTGGCCAAGAGTGCTTTTGCACATTTAAAGCTTATTTGCCAACAGCACCCATTCCTTGGGAAACTGGATCTGGCCATGGTGCAATACGCATTAGGACTACTCTGAGGTGCTTTACATGGGGCTGCTTTTAAAGAGTGTTCAGAACTCTTAGCTAGTATACAGAAATTCAGAGAGAGTGGTACCCAGGACAGGTCACAGAGACCACACTACTCCCTTGTCAAACAGGTTCACTGGCTGCGAGTTTGTTTCCAGGCACAATTCAAAGTGCTGGTTGTGACTTATAAAGCCCTATATGGCTCAGGTCCAGGCTATTTGGCAGATCATATCTCCCTGTACCAGCCTGCTCAGACCCTGAGATCATCAGAAGAGGTCTTTCTCTCAGCCTCACCACCATCACAAGCACAGACATAAGAGAGAATTCTTGGTGGCTACGCCCAGACTCTGCAACTCTCTTCCCAGCCAGAATGGCCCCTCTCTGCTGTCCTTCCACTGCAGGCCAAACCTTTTTATCCCAGCAGTCTTTTAAAATAGAAAGTTTTTAAACAACAGGCTGAGGGTGCTGTACTGTTTTAGACTGAATTGTTTTAAAGGGTTTTTATCTTTTTAGTAGTATTTTATTTTTGAAATGTAGTTTTAAATCATTTTGACAGTTCACTTCTTTTTTAATGTTCACTTTTTTGTATGTTTTTAGTCGTGGAAATACAAAATCTGCTACCATTTTGTGTCTGAAGCATCTCTTTGTGTAGAAATTTTAAAAATTGGAAAAATGATTATCTGGAATAATAAAAGAGAATGTGTTCCTAATTGTTTCTCAGAGCCATGGCTCCAAGACCATGAACCCTAGTCACCTGAAACTTGGGGTTTGACCTTTGCCAACTTGATTATCCGCGAGGCACTCACATGCCTCCCTCCATTCTGCCCCTCCCATTCCCCTGCCTATTGTCCAGGCACAGGTGTCTTCCTTCCACAGACCTGGGCAAAGGGCAAGCGAATGGCAGGGGGCAGCCCCCCGCACATGCCTTCTCCAGTCATGTCACTGCCCTCTTCCATTTGTTTGCCTATCACCCAAGCACCTGGAACACAGTGCACCCAGGCAAAATGCAAGTGAATGGGGGGGAAGGTGCATATTCACGCCTCCTTCAGGCATGTGGCTGCCCTCTCCCATTTGCTTGCCTATCACCCAGATGCCTGGAAGGCAATGTGCCCTGGCAAAACGCAAGCATGTGGGAGGCCCTCAAAGGGAATGGGAGGAGCGGGGGGGGGATGCTCGCTTGGGCAGGGGGCTGGAACTATTCACAAGTTTTTCACTTTTGCAAGGGTTCTGTGCCCTGAACCTTCATGAAAAGTTGAGAGTCTACTATAATTTAAATGTCTGTGCTTTTGAAGCTTAAGTTTTTATATTCTGTTACCAGGTGGAAGTCTATTTTAAATAGCCGATAAAGAGTTTGAAAACGGGGGTTCGAGGATTACTCTTTCCCCACTGCTGTTGGCTACCCACCCCACTCACAGGCATGGAATGGGCAGGCCTTTCCCTCAGGGGTCTGCAGGAGTGCACCATGGCAACAGAGTTGCCTACAGCTCTACTCTTCGTTGCTTCACTCAGACAGGCACAATGCAATACTAACAAGTGCATAATTTGGCTTGAAAGTTTTGGTGTAACAACTATTTCAACAGGTGTGGAATAGTAACAACTATTCCACTATGTCTGAAGCTGCGTAGTTAGCTAACACATAGTAAACCGCTTAGAGAGTGCTTGGCGCTGTAAAGCTATACAGAAACGTACATGCTATTGCTATATCAAGGTTGCTCAGTAAAACAATGCAAGAGGGGGAATGACATTTCTTACACTGTTGAAATTTTCCACTGTAGTTTTTAAATACAGCAGAACATGCTTTGATGCCAGTAAGAGCTGCTGAGGCTGGAGTTGGGAAATAGCTTCATTTAACTTCTCCTTAATATCTTCTTCCAACAGAATGGCAGCACCTTTCTGATAAGTATTCTTCAGCAGGGAAAAGAATGAGGAATCTGGTGACAGGACTTCATCTACACATTCACTTCTGGCTTGCTGCAACTAGTTAAAAAACAACACACCGTTACAGATAATTAATGAAAGCAATGGTTTTATCTATGCCTTGGTGACAGAATAAATGAAGACCACAAAGGTAACTAAGCATAAAATCATAATACTAGCTTCCCAGTTCTGGCTCAAACTGACCTCTATGTCTTTCATTTTGGACTCAATTACCTTAGGATTTTCTTAGTGGTAGTGCCACAATTCCCTCCCGGTGAAAATTCACCAGAATTGCCTTACTTCACCTGAAAGTGCCAGTGGGATGGAAGTTCGTATGTCATAACTATACCCATGGGTAATACATTTAGGATATGTGCAGTATCCCTATATGTGCTGTCACAATATGAATTAACAACGAATTATAAATTTTGGTATCAATTTTATCTTTCTCACCAAGACTTCCTTAGCTTGCTGTGGTATCCATAGAGTGTAGTAATGACTGAATTCAAAAAGATGAGGACAGACAGAATAGAGATCTTTATCATAAAGCTGAAACATTAAACACAGGGCTAAAGGGTCTCTTTGAGAATGCAGGAGATCAGTGAAAACAGTGATGAGATACTCCACTACGCTTTCTCCTGAAAAGAAAAAAAAAGATGGAATCTTGTAGTTTCTTAAAAATTTTAAAACCAAGCACCGGATCACCTACTCAGAAAGAGAGTAAGAATTTCTTAATCAAATAAATCTGTACTGCACAGAACTGTGACTTGAAAACAACAGAAATAGCAAGGCAGGCACGCTAAACAAAAGTACTATCAAAGATCAGAGACAATTCTACAGTTCAGAGCACCTGTACTTTCTTTTCAGAAATTCAAGAACATATACTACTTGAGCTCTGATAACACCTATTAATTTCTAGACTCTAAGAATAAATCAAAATTTACTCTATGAGCAGACAAGACATAATGAACCAGTGATGAGGAAAAAGTGATGGATAATGGAGATGCTTTGCATTCAGAAGATGCCAAGTTCAATCTCTGACATTATTAGTTGAGCCTGAAAAGACATGCAGCTGAAAACCAAGAGAACCACTGTTAATTAAGTCAATACAGATAACACTGAGCTATATCAACCCAAGATCTGATGTATCTCAGCTACTGCTCTGTTCTTCCTACCAGTGGCTCCTATCCCACTTGTTAGGTGATATACATTAATACTGTCTTTCACTTGCTCAGCAGGCCTCCTTTCTTAGAGCTTCAGGGAGGGAGTTCTGAAGAAGAATCTCAAGAATAAGAATCAATTCCTTCATGAAAAATACTGTTTAAAATATAGAAATACATTGTTTCAGCACTTTGATCAGAATGTTGTAATGGTTAATGTTAGACTGGAAATTGGAAAGTCTAGATTCAAGTCCCCAATGAGGCATGAAGCTTACTGGTGATCTCAAGCTAGTCACACTCTCTCTGATTTACTTTATAAAATTGTCGTGAGTATAAAGTAGGGAGGAGGAGAGCTATGTACACCACTTTGTGCGATATAAGTGAAATTAACAACTTATGAATTTCCTCCATACCTGTTAATTTGAAAAGTGAGTAGGTAAAAGCAAATGAGTAAGAGCACATCACCAAGCCTATTGCACAATATCTTTTCTCATGATGTTTACAACTCTTATTCTAAACTGGATCCTGAAAGCTTTGCAGATAGTACAAACTATAAAACATTAAAAGTAAATGTAGGAAGAAAATACCTCTCATGTTTTCATCATCCTCAAGAAGCAACTTATTTCTGGCTTCTAAAGAAGCTGGGACGACAGCACTGAATGGAAAAGTGCTCACAATCATGTCTTCATTTAAAGTAGGTCCAATTTCTTCATTTAAGCTTTCATTGCCTTCCACAAGGACATCAATCATATCCAGAACATCTAGTTTAAAAATGGAAAAGGCTTTGCTTAATAGGACAGTTGTTTCCAGACCAAAAGAAATAAGAAAGGATTCAATAGCCAACATATGCAGAAGTAAGAAATCTCAAATCTTCACACTATACAAAAAGAAACATTCTGCAGAAATTCCATGCACAAGTATCTTTGGCCAGTAAGCACGTGACATGTAAAGACAATGCCGCAATGCTCTTAAAAATAAAAATATGTTATGCTTGCAACACAAGTTACTTTATAATAACAAGCTGTGTACAATATGTTGCTTCAGCCTCTCAGCTCACTCTGAGAAAACTGATAATTTCAGATGCCATTTTTAAACATCCCAATATACTATAACAGAGTATCCTGAAGATTTAAAAAAGTAGTTCTATACTTGGGGTCTATAAAAATGCAATGTTTCCTCTAGCCATTATGTGAGGGTGACCTATTATTTTCAAATGAACAAAGTTGTAACTGACAAGCAGACTCAGTTGCTTCTTTCAGACATCACACCAGCGTCATAATGGTTAAGGACCCTAACTACATGAACTGCCCAAACGATGATTTTGCTATCACCCAGAAAACCAGCAACTAAAATTTGTATTAGCATAGTTTGGTAGAATGCCTGCAATGACAAATAAGATTTTCAGCCATCATTTTTCGTTCTGAGGCTGTTGCACCAGGCAGAAAGGAAAGAACTTAAAAACCTATGCCTAGCAAAGATGAGAAGGCAGAACACTAAAGCAGAAAACCAATTCTAACCCAAGGCTTGTCTCCTGTACTTTCGGTCACTCAAACCACAGCTGGGATTCTAAATGACAGTTAGCTAAAACCATGGCCTGCACTAACCCATGGCTGTCATAAAACTTTCAGTTCTCATGTGCTTATGTACCCTCTCTCTCTTTGAATATGCACATGCATAAAATAGATAGTCATTTACCTGTTCATGAAAAATTTAAACTGCAGATTTCAGAAATAAACAAAAATGTATTAACACTGCCATACTGAGACAAGCTATATTAATAGCAGTAACACTATAATTACAGAGTTAAAATCCTATTGTAAAGAAAATTTCACAAATATTAAAAACTACAGTAGCCCCCCCCTTATCCATGGTTTCGCTTTCCACGATTTCAGTCAGCCACGGTCAACCTCTTCCCTCACAGATTCACCTTCCTCCCACCCTTTGCCCTGATCCATCCCCCTGCATCCAGGCAACGGCACCCACACAACCTGCTCTGGCTTCTGCCACTCACATCCCGACTGCCTGCCTGCCTCTCCACCAACACCACACAAGAAATGGCTCTCGTGTCAGCAGAAGTAGTCCTTTAGCTTCTCAAGGACCACAGAGAGGCTCCATATTATCCAGCAGTATGAAACCTCTCTATGGTCCCTGCGAAGCTAGATGGCTAATTCTAGTGACAGTATAGGGATTCAGGCATCCATGGTGGCAGGGGCGAGGGGGGGCTTGGAATGTATTCAACACAGAGAAGGGGGGGCTACTGCATGGCTGATACACTTTTCGTTCCTTAAACTCAAGAGTAACACGTGCTACTTAGAGAGGTAGTAAATCACTTACTTAAACAAGCATGTACAGGACCATGACCACATCAACAGCTTTGAATCTTACAGCATGCTGGTCACTGCAATCACTACCTCTCATATTCACATATACATTTGGCAGAGAGGTGACTTCCATATCTATTGTTGTAGTTTACTGCATATCTGAATAGGCCTTCACTGGCAAGTTTCACTGATATATATAAGCCTTAAGGGTAACTTCAATAAAACTAGAAATTGGTCTGAAGGCACAGGGAGCAGCAAGCTAGTTCCTGAATCTACATGGATAATAACAGAAGGAAGGGTTCTTTGCACTTTTTAATCAACTAGGAAATGGAAACCTGATGTCGGATCTGTATTTTGAAAGCAAATACAACCCAGCGTACTTCTAGGATTCTAGGGTAAATAAAGTCAAGTTAAGCTACATTATTGTTTTCATCTAGAAAATTTACAAATCTGTGGCACTGACTGCTGTGCAGCTTGACAGGGCAAATGGGGCAGTAGTCCCAAACATATCTCCCAGGAATAATGTCCACTGAACTTAATGCCTACATATGCACAAGATTACAGTATTAACAACATAAACTTAAGTTTATAAGTGGTCTGTTTTTGAAGTGCTGGTTCCAGGAAATTCCCAAGCACATCAGCCTAAGTTTTGCAGAATGAGTATATGGCATACCATCAATGTGAGAGACTGGAATGCTAACATTATCAACATCTTGCTTAAAAAGGTTGATCTGAAGAACACTGGCTTCCTGGACAAGATCTGCTGCTTTATCTGTGTATGGATAAGGGTTGGTCACCAGTTTTACCAAGATCTGCAAGGGAAAATGAACATTCATCATATATTCTTCAATATAAGCCCTGTTCACATTTTCACCTGAGTGCACAGAGGGTTAAATGCTGGTGGGTATATGGGTGGCCATGTAAACCCTAATCTTGAATGTCTGCACATAACTGAAACCTTCCTGTGTTTAGTGTAAAGGTCTATAGAGTACCCTGTAACTGCATTTGGTTGACATTTGAAAGAGTCAAATGCAAAAAAATATCTCCAACATTACTGAGTGTGCAGAGATCTCTGGGAAATAGGTCTTTCTGATGCATCCACGTCCCCGCACCCATGTAGCCCTCCTATTTTCAGGTGAATGTCTGAACAGGGCTATAAACATGACAGACAGTGATTCAACAGCAGACACAGAGATTGAATAGCAAGGTCATACAGGAGTACAGTGGAAGCGAACAGAGTTCTGTTTGGTTGTCCTTGTTACAGAATTTTTCGCTGCTGAAAAGAGACAATTTTCAAACAAAGCAGTTATATGCTTCTTTGGTGAAAACTGCTCAGATGGAATACTACATCCCAAGGTATGTGTTATTTCCCCCACTTTTACACACACAATTACTTTTAAGATGGTAGCCAAGGGGTGTAAACTCCCAGATTTTCATGTGATCTTATATGTAACCCACTTCAGACACTAGTAGTTTGAAAACTGTATTTATGCTCTATTTTTCCAAGTATTCTTTGCAATGAGACATTTTACAGCAACCCTCCTTAAAGGAATGGCCACTTAATTTTACATTCACTTAAATATCTCTGAAATATATCCTCTTAGTGATTTGGCAGCTAACTGCCAGAACACAATTACACAAAATAGCAATAGAATTATCAATCCAAGATACACCGCCATGCCCCACAGACTAAATCCTGGACATTACATGACAAAGAGAGAAATACATCTCTTTTCAAAGGTTAAAAACAGATATTTAAATAAGTGGATATTTTAGTTACCAGTTGGTTTGATCATCTTAATTCATTCTGGTTCTGCAAAAAATGAATACTGTACTTCTGGGGATCAAGGATCATCCTTAAGAATAATAACAACCTTATTATTTTTAATCACTGAGCTGTCTGAGTAGTCATATTTCTTGGTCATGCTTATCAGACATGTTAAATTTCATTACTGTTTCCACAATAAAAAGGAAGCTGTATGTGCAAGAGAAATGTCACCTGGGAGAATTAAAGCGAAGTTTACATAATCTGCTTTCCATTTCCATGTTCTTTGTTCACTCTGCAATAGCAGAGCAGTAGAAAACAGGTGGTAAAAGTCAGCCTCATTATTTTATCAACACTACCACTGTAGTGGAAATCTCTAACAAAAGCTATTCCCTATAATCTCATTTTCTTTGTTCCCCCTTCTCTGTCTAGCAGATGACAGTTCTCAGAATTCATTGATGAAGGTTTCCTTTAAAAAAAAAAGTTCTACAATAATAAATGGTTACATATTTCCACTAATGTTGTTCTTGGAATTATTAGCCTAAATTGCGCATTTATTACCTTTTCCAAAAACTGAATCACTGTTTCTTTTTTTGATTCTACCGTGTCATCCAAATGCTCGAGCCACAGTTCAAGTTCTTTCCAGGTATACTCAAATACTCCACTGTCACGCAAAACCTGTTTTTAAAAAGATCATTATATAAAGCTTTCAGATGCTGTTTAAGTACTGCAGCCTTCACTGTGGTTGCCTGCTTTAATGAAGGAACAACAAAAGAAGGCAGGCACCTTTTAACTAATGGTCCTCTATTTAAAAACATGCTACAGTTAACGGACATAAAACTTATACAAAAGGCCGCTTGAAGTATATGAACTTTCTCTGCTTCTCCACATACATTACTTTACTTTACCTGAACCAAAAACGGTTTATGTATAGCCCTCATTATGTTGATGGACTGTAACTCTCATTGTCCCATATAAGTTGGGGCTGATGGAAGTTGCAGTCCAATAACATCTGGAAGGCTACACATTTCCCACACCTGACAAGTAACAACCCAGATAACCAATCACATAAGAGACTTCCATAGATATGGCCTATCAATACTATGGAAACCAAATGAATTGTTACAACTGATACAGTGGCAACATCATTCGTCTCAATCTAGCTGAAGACCACATATGCACAAATGCAGGTTTTCCAACATACGCACTCTTGCTTGGATGGGAAAACTACACAACTAGATTCTGCACAAGCATTCACCCATCACAATCTCATTAGCCAGGTCTCTGCAGGTGAACCCCTGTATAAAACGCAATGGCATCTACCAGCTATGCAGAAAGAAGCATGAAGGGATGAACTTACTCCAGTCCATTCAAAACAAGTGATCACGCAGCTTATGCTATAGGGCCACTGGACTGCGGCTATGTTACAGGACTACTGACATGCAGTTCTATCTCTGTTGCAATCTCAGTTACAGTCAGGCAAGGAGTGAGCTACATGAATGGCATGCCTATTGGGGTCATGGGCTTCTTTCTGTAACCCCCATCTGTGATTGTAGAACAAGGGGATCACAAGATATCTCCCAAAAGACTGCTACGAAAAAAAGTACAATTTGCAAGAACAAAAGAAACCCTAAAATGTGCACATGCGCAAAGGTCCCTCTCTCTGTTCAGTTCTAATGAACTTTCCATTTCAAGATTCTGAGGCTCAGTGTGATCTGACAGATATGATACCCTGAGATCTGTCAAAAAGTCCCATTGCCTCTTCAATTAATGTACTCCTTGTACCTTAAAGAAAGCATTCACAGCTTGTCACTTTCATTCTGGTCCTAAAGGATGGCATGCCAAGGTTGTTTACAAAACAAGATCTGGCATTTCAACAGCCAACATTGCAGCAAACTTCTTGGTCCTCCATGGCTAAGACTCAGTAAAAGATCTGCTTGTTCCTATTCTAGACAGAATAGCTGACAGGAATGTTCCAAACTTGGAAGTTCACTGAATTGCAAATGTAAAGAAGACAATATTGCTTGTGATGACAGATGATAAAATCAAAGCAAAGGTTTCATCATGCCTGATGATCATTTGGAAGAAACACTGGGTCATGAATTATACATTGCCAGCTTCTGTATTCTGTGCAATTGTCCTGCTTTAAATACATCAGCAACAGTATTCTGTGCTGGTTGATTCTGCCCTTAGTTAGGAATATCAACACTGACTGATTTATTCTCACTATAAATAGGTCCATTAGCAGTCTTCTCTGACTATGCAGGCTAGAGCTGCTACTCCTTGCACTCCAACAACATGATTCTCATCCCTGATTTATTTCAATGGAACTTACTCTTTAGTAAGAACATTTAGGATTGTGCTGTATTATGACTCTGGTGTCAATGAAAAAAAAATGGAAAAAGTATTACAGGTTTCTTTAACAGTCAGATAACAGGTTGCATCCTCTCTTAATGTTTCTCATATTTCCTTCAACATCCTCAATAAGAGTTATACCGGTATTAGGTATTATGTAAATATATTTAAACATATTTAGAAGCCAGAAATGAACATCTTTGAATTATATTTAAAAAGCACAACCACCAATAAGTTTTAACATTAGTGGCTGTGCTTTTTATCATAATGCAACAAGCAAAAGAAAAACCTTTCAAAAAAAAAACAGGCAAAGAAACCTGTTCCCCAAACCAACCCAAACTGATATAAGGTTGGCTTAGACAGAGAGTGAGAGAGGCAGCTCATTCCAGACCTAAACATGCCCATTACCAAGACTTCCTCAAAGAAAAGAGTCTGCCACACTGTGGATGAAGAAGAAAGTGCTCCAGTATTCTGACCCACTGGAAGTTAAAAGTGAAAAAAGGAAGCCATATTCTTTGTGGAAAGAAATAATCTAGACTTCATATATGTTTTTTAGAAGCCTTCATGAGAAACATTATACAATTCCTTTCAAGGAACTTCCATCTGAATAATTAGTTGGACCTGTAATGATCTGGAAGTATCTACCTTAGCGTTTATCCCTTCAAAAGTATGACAAAAGTATGTAATCTGCAGGTTCTCAATGTCCAAATTTCTTAGGTACAAATTTAACTTGATCTGTTTTTGTTTAATTTGCTCAGAGCAAAGATGAGTAAAGCAATGCAGGAACACTATGACATCATTGTACTTTTCTATTTCCAGGTTACAGTCAGGCTTTAAAAACTACTCTGCTACATTGAAGAGTAAGATGAAAAATGAAAGCAGGGAGAACACATGGAGAACTGTGTAACAATGAATTACCCTACCAGTGCCAGATAATTCAAATAAAGTAAAATATAGTAAAGAAGAATACTCCAGGTTACTTGATAACCATCTTCATGGACCGTGAACATTTCCCCACAGCAAAATTCAGTATCCAAAGTAAAACTTTAGCTAGAAACCAGTTATCATTCATAAGGAACAAAATTTGAATCCATACAGCTCTCACTGTGGCATATTAGTCAAAGCATCAAGCATTTCCATAAACAATGTGGTCTGTATCCCCCTAACCCTAACTGCAGCATACAGGTATTCACAGCCTACAACTCACTCCAGTAACATGCTAACACAGAATCCACAGAAAGAATCTGGAAAATTCTAACTAACTGAACCCCTTTCTTGAGAATAGGGCAAGCAGGCTGTGAGTGGTGGATTCTTCAGGAGAGAAAGAGACATTCATTTATATTTCTAATCCTAAACCCAACATTCTGAAGCACATTCAATGTCTGCAGCTTTTCTGTGTGTATAAACGTTTTTGGACAAACAGGATGATGAAAAATCTCACCTTAACAATCAATTTCTTTGTTGATGCTTTGAGCTGTGAGCGGCTGCTTGTTACAAACATTTTCAACAGTAAATAAAATACTGATCTTTCACCACAAACTTTCTCAGCTTCATCCTAAAAGAGCATATTTTTACAGGTTACAGCTGACACAATATTTCAAGGTCTCTCCACAAACAGACTAAAGCATTATAATTTCCAACTTACACTAAAGACTAAGCTACTCAATAGGTTGAAGGACAAAATGAAAAACTTGTATTAGAATTTAATTTAAGGTAGGTTTTTCACATCTGCTTCAGAGGAAGGAGTTACATAGATCTCCAGATGCTGTTGGATTACAGCTCCCAGCAGCTCTAGCCAACATGGCCAACAGTGAGAAATGCCAGGTATAGCTGCTTTACTTACTTTGAATACGAAATAATAGTGACAAGTAGAAGGCATGACCTAAGTTGCTGCTCTGGAAACTTCCCCCAGCAAACCATTACTTGAGCAAGCTGCCGGTGTGGCCACTGACTCAGTAGAGTGGGTTATCATGTTTTGTGGTTTGAGAAGACTAAGGAATTCATAAGCCAGAAAAATATACACTTTGATCCACCATGTTAAGAGTAGAGGGAGAGACCTTCCTCCCTAGGGAAGCAGGTAAACAGGAGACAAAGGGCACTTCCCACCTCCTAAAGCTACGGCTACCTTCAGCTACAGTTCTAATTCCCAAATTAAAGGTACAGTGCAGTGCACGAAACTCATCATTGTTATTTCCAGTTGCTTAAGATACGACAAAGGTAAACGAATATCAGGAAAACAAAGAGAAAAGCACACAGCTGATCTTAATATAAGAGATGAAAAGACAGATGCCACACATGCCTACCTGTATTTTGAACCAGGAAAACTTATTTGCAGGCAATTCTAGAGCCACCATAAGAATGTGATGTTGCAGAACTGGAGGGATCTCCTGGCGGAGTCCTTTCTCAGTCACAATACCTATTGATTGGAAAACAATATTACTTGGTATCTCATCTATTTCTGCTTTCCTTTTATTCCAGGAGAGATTACAATTTCCACCAGAACACAAAAGAACAAATTGAAACAGAAAATACTCAGGAACATAATATGCCAGGGAAGGTTTTGGCTTTTTTTAAAGTAGCGCAACACACAAGAATCAGACAGCCTGCGTTTTTTTTTTAAAGTACATCTTCATCTAACACCATGAATCATAGAATCATAGAACTGGAAGAGACCACAAAGGCCAAGTCCAAACCCCTGCCATGAAGAAATACACCATTAAAGCATTTCTGACAGATGGCCATTCAGCCTCTGTTTAAAAACTTCCAAAGAAAAAGACTCCACCAGGCAGCACATTCCACTGTCAAATTGCTCTTACCACCAAGAAGTTCTTCCTAATGTTTAGATGGAATCCCTTTTCCTTAAGTTTGAAGCCACTGCTATGTATCCTAGTCTCTGGAGCAGCAGAAAAAAGGCTTGCTCCATCCTCCATATGACATCCCTTCAAATATTTAAACAAGGTTATCAAGTGCCCTCTTGACTTTCTCTTCTCCAGGCTAAACATACCCAGCTCCCTAAGCCTCTTTTCGTATGGCATGGTTTCCAGGCCTTCTACCATTTTGGTCTCCCTCCCCTGGACATGTTCCAGCTTGTCAGTATCCTTCTTGAACTGTGGAGCCCAGAACTGGACACAGTATTCCAGGTGGGGTCTGACCAAAGCAAAACAGAGTGATACTATCAGTTCCTTCCACTAGACACTATACTCCTATTGATGCAGCCCAGAATCACATTGGCTTTTTTAGCTGTCACATCACCCTACTGAGTCATGTTCGCTTACAGTCTACTAAGAGTTCTAGATCCTTTTCACAGGTACTGTGGTTAAGCCAGGTGTTACCCATCTGATATCTGTGCATTTCATTTTTTTCTGCCCAAGTGTAGTACTTTACACTGCTGCCTGTTGAAATTCATTTTGTTAGTTTTAACCTAGCCCTGTAATCTGTTAAGATCATTTTGAATTCTGATCCTGTCCACTAGGGTGTTAGCTACCCCTCTTAATTTGGTATCATCTGCAAATTTGATAAGAATGCCCTCTATTCTCTCATTCAAATTGTCGATAAAGATGTTGACTAGCACTGGGACCAGGAAAGAAGTCTGTGGCACCCCACTAGTCGTTTCTCTCCAGGATGAAGAGGAGTCATTGGTGAGCAACCTTTGGGTTCAGTTGGTCAACCAATTACAAATCCACTTAACAGTAACACTGTCTAGCCCACATTTTATTAACTTGTTTGCAAGAATATCATGGAGGACCTTGTCAAAGGCCTTACTGAAATCAAAATGAAGATACCTGGTGAGTCTTTTCTGGGGAAAACATCCCAAATTAATGGTGTACACCCAAGAAAGCTCTTTCTCCAGTCAGCTTGACAGAGGGGGTACCTGAGGAAGAGTTCCATACATTGATGCGGGACCACATTTTCCTTCCATCATCCTTGTCCAAAGCCATGTAGGCTCTTAAAAGTTAGTATCAACACTCTCCACCAGGTTCAGAAGCAGATTAGAAAGCAGTAGAATTCTTTTTGCATCAACAAGGTATGTTCACGATGCAGAGCCCCGGTTAGCAACCTTACAACTGTATTCCACATCAAATGACTTTCTAGATCACTCGCAAAGCAGTTCTACTTATCCATATCAAATTATTCCTAAGAGCATACAAGAGCATAGATGAATGCTTCCTTATGATACCCCCGAAGTGTATTTAAAATACTGACTTTTCAGTAGAGATATGAAGGTCTGGGAAAAAAAGTGAATCTTTTTGAGCAGGGAGTCCCATATTTTTCTCATCCATATTTGCATTATGGAATATTTTCTTTTAGAAAGATGAACAAAATGTTTAAAATAGGGTATGCATGTACTTAAAGAGCCAAAGTGGTATAGTGGTTTGAGAATTGGACTATGACTCTGAAGACCAGGGTTTGATTCCCTGCTCAGACATGGAAACCACTAGGTGACCTTCGGCAAGTCACATACTCTTAGCCCCAGAAAACCCTAACAAGTTTGCCTTAGGTTTTGCTGTAATTCAGGAACGGCCTGAAAGCACATAATAACAACAATACTTGTATTTATATCCCCAAAATTATATCTAAAAACTATCTAACAGGAAGATTTTTATGGAATGAAATGTACACTATCCAGTCTTGTTATCCTTTTGTCAGTTATTTTTTTAATTAGAATGAACCCTTTATATCTACCTAACGCTATGGAAGACTAAAGGAGGCAAAATAATTTTCTTTTTACTATTGTTGATGGTTCTCTTTTAATAAAGTAACAAAATCACAGAGGTTCTTTACAGTTCAGGACCTTGTAGTTCCATTTGTAACACAACATAACAATATAACATAAATAAATAAAATAAATAGTAACAATTTAAAAAGGGAATTCCATTTTTTAACTACTGTCTGAGTAAACTTTTACTATACCACACATCATAATTTTGCCAAACAAGATTATAACTATATTGTGTATATAATTATCTCCTGAAGTAACAAAGTGCCTTTCAGTTTGTAAAAAAAAAAATGCTAATATATATTTTCCCTTTTTATGTTTTTTTCCCCCCAGAATAAAAATCAAAAACTGGGTTTTCTCCATGATTTTACAATTCCCAGAAATTTTACACCACTGCATCTTGGAATTTTACAAAAAAAACCTGTTCAGTGATCAGGCAGTAATAAGCATTAAGTACTCCATGTCAACCCAAACCAGCAAGATGTTATAGCAAATGAGCAACGTTGTTACAACAGTCATTTCGGAGAGCATATTCACCCAGAAAATGAAACAGAATACCACCTACTGCTAACAAAGCACAGGAAAAGGCCAGGCTGGTTTAAGTAGTTCAGATAAGCTTTGACTACAGTACTAATGCTCACATCTTAATACTACATGAGGTGTTTGTGCTGCAGTCTACTGTAGCTGAAACCTCAGAAAAAGCTTGATATGCAGTACGACATACAATTTGAATCCCTTCCACTTCTTCTTCCTACATACTAGATGTGCAATCCTAACTGACCAATACGGACAAGGGCCAGCTGAACTAACACTAAGCCAGCTCAAACTGCACTGAATCCAAATTCAAATCCAGCTCAGCTTTGGGATGATGGGAACTACTTAGGAATACTTTTATAACACCCTCATTTGTACTGGCACTGTGATTGATCTCCTGGGATGGAGGTGGTTTGGTTGTGGCCTCTCACACCTCCTCCTTTGCTGCTTCCTTGCAGCTCTTCAGCCATCAGATCTCAGCCAGAAAAACTCTTGGGATCAAAACAGGAGAAGGGAATTCTTGCCACCAAAAGAGGTTTGTGTTGATCCTGAATCCACTACAGCCAGCACATTACTGAGTCAGGATTACTCTGAAAATTAGACACAAGAACTACTCACGAAGGGGAATGTTATTTCCTATTCATTGGCAACATTACACCCCACTAGTTTGAGTGCATTTGCTGTTATTGATCTTATTAAATTTGTGTTCTGCTCTTCTGCTAAAATTAATGTTAAAGTAACAATAATTAAAGAATTATAATATTTTAAAACTCAATTAAACACACACATCAGTTTAAGAAACTACTTGAAAACTCTAGGAAGCAAGTAAGCTTAACAGTCCAAAGTCTGTCTAAATAAAAATATCTTTTCCTGCTGGTGGAAGCGAGATAGGGTTGAAGTTACCCTGGCTACTAGAGTTTATGGTGTAAACAAGAAAGAGATCTTAAGCAAGTCTAACAATTAGACATTTATATTTTTGTTTGAAACCAGTTCTGTTCTTCCCTTTGAAAAGGAATTACATAAGCTTATTACATAAAATCTGAAAGATAACACAACAGAAGACAGGCAGGCTAATCTCTAAAACTGTCAAGTAAAATGTATTTTTCTTTAAATTCCTAGATTATCAGTGTAACTACACCGAAAGACTTCAAAGGCAGGTCATTTACAGATTTAAATCATACTGTGGTTGTTGCTTAAATCTAAGATATGATTCTTACTGCAGATAACATTCTGCAATGATGAACATATAACGGGATGCTATGAAAAGATCAAACTATGAGATGATGTTTTAGAAAATCTGCAAGAAGTTCCTACCCAAACTATTGTTCTTATCATCAGAAAAGCACAGGAATTTTCCTTATACCAGGTCAGAGGACTGTCAGATTAGCCCAATACTCTCTAGTTAACAGCAGTGACCAAGGTTTCAGGGAGAGAGTCTTCCACATCACTTGTCAACTGATCCTTTCAGTTGGAGATGCTAAAGCCTGTTGTCCTCCTGCATGCAAAAATTGTTATGCATATGATTTTCAATAATTAGCTCATAATTTTAAGCATACTAGAATTACCTTTTATTAGTTTGCTGAAGTCAAAGTTGCTCTGTGCTACTAAGTGGGGAACAACTTGCTGATAAAGGCAGATAACATGAAGTAAGATAGCCTTCAAAAGTGTGGTCTCTGCATCATCTGAGCCTAGAAAATGTATGAAATATGTTAACAGATTTTTTAATTTACCAAATCCATAGAAATGACATACTTCTGTAATAAAAATACAACAAATTAATACGTATTCTTTTCTTCCCAGAGGCCTAACCTACTACTGAGAAATACCGGCCATGACTAAGGGTGATTTTAAAAGTAACCGAGTTAAACCAGAACCATAGAGCTAAATTCACAGATTTAACAGACTAACTCTGCCCCCTCACCCCCTCTTCTGGTGCTTCTAACTGGCTTTGTTCACTGCACCGCGACAACCATCAATCCCGCTGTAATAATATTCAACAGAAAAACTCTACACAGTGAAATACTAAAGCAGACATAGGAAAAAGAGCAATCCATGGTGCACATAGTCTCTAATCCCTCCTAGGACACCCCTAAACTACCCAGACCCTTTAGAAGAAGAAGAAGAAGAAGAAGAAGAAGAAGAAGAAGAAGAAGAAGAAGAAGAAGAAGAAGAAGAAGAAGAAGAAGAAGGAAAATCACTGAAAGTACCATACAAATGTGGTAGCTTGATCTATTTTTCCCCACAATCCTGCAAACCCAAGAAAAGGGTGTTTTAGCCAAAAAGCAAAACCACACATGACATGTCATCACATTTGGTAATTCTGAACATCCTGTTGTGGTCCACAGGGAAGGGTATGGCATCAACTTGTAGTGCAGTTGGCCACTCCTGCATTCAAGGTGGGGAGGAGTGGAATGTATAGATAAGGGGAAAGGAAAGGGAAAAGGGATTGCTTAAGATGCTAGATTAACAGATGTCCCACCAACCAGAAGCCTGGAAGGCCCCAATGGGATATGTGTGTTAACAGACAAATGGTGAATAGTTGGACAACTCCAGTTGTCTCCCATTGAAAATCACTTATTATTGCTTCGCTACAATCCTTTTTTTTTCCTGCAGTAAGAACTGAAGCTGAGGATATCAGCTGTTGTTATTATGTGCCTTCAAGTCAACTCCAAATTATAGAGACCCTTTCAAAGGGGTTTCTTGAAAAAAAATTATTCGAAGAAGGCTTGTCACTGCCTTCCTTCTGAGATGAGAGAGGCTGACATGCCTCAGTGTCACTCAGAGAGTTTCTGTGGCTGAGTGGGGATTTGAACCTTGGTCTTTCAAGGTTCTAGTCCAACATTCAGACCATTACATCGTGCTGGCTTGCTCAGGACAGCAAAGGGCTGTAAATTTTGCTTGGAGAAACTTCTTCCGCAGGAATAAAGAAGGAATGGTTTGGCATACAATGTGAATTAGGCAGAAAATGCACAGGCCAAACTATGTCTGTCACAGGAATAACTCAAAAAGGTTTCTCGGAACAGGAGCTCCATTTTTAGAACATTATTAGGTGCTGTTAAAAACATCACTCCTACAAGAGGTCATTAGCAGAGTTTGCTTTTACAGAACAGAACAGTGCCACTGTGAATCATCAGATATGAATCATTAATAGTCGCTGCTCTCATGCGTACTAGATAAGATGACTAATGCTTTCCTACCATGCTCTCCATTTGTTTCTTTGACCTCAGCCATTTCCTCCACAATAGAAGCAGCATCTTCCACTGCCCCTTTCTGTCCATCTTCTTCCTTCTCTTGCTTTAGAAGTGACTGCCAGACTGCTACTATGCTCGTCATATCTGGTAAAAGCTACATTTTAAAAAAAAAGACCAGCATCAGCTGATAAATATGATTACACAATGGGGAGCATTGCAGTATATCCATGCATAATTATTTACAAAGTAGGAGTATAAGAGAAAAGATATACTGTGTCCTACCAAAACATATGAAAAGCTACTAATCATTACCTTTTTTTTAAAAAAAAGACACGATTTCCTGAAAAGTTATTAATGACATTAGCAATAATAGAACAACAAACCCACATCTGGTATGCTGAAACCCATCAGATCTCAAGAGCACTACTTAAATCTGTTGGATGGTTTACTCAGACATTTATCTAACTCAGTGGTTCAGCTGTGAAGGTCTGTATTACAAGTAATAAGTATTTCAACTCTGAGGAGAAGTTTCTGCTGTAGAAGCTCTATTATCACTTTTATTCACCTCAGCTGAGCAGAAGCAAGATCACATGTATAGGCTTAAGGTTCTTGATGTCAACATTTCTGTTAGTTTCATAGCAGCTGCCAACAAATGCATATCTTTCTTATCATGTGTATAAACTATTCAAAAAACAGTATGTTCAGTTCAAGGCTTCTGGATTTTTTTAAAAAAAATACTAAGCTTTCTTTCAGAGATTCAAAATGTTATGAGAGGTTTTAGCTTTTAGAAATAGAAAATCACTACTTTATAAAGAGATAAATAAACAGCACAATATGGACATATGTCCACAGCTGAAATGTCAGGATAGCTACAAGTGACCTAACCCTTTGTAGTTCCATCTTCCATTCATATTTTCATGCTCAAAATCTCCAAAATAATCAATTGTGAAAATTGTATTTCACTTTTTTTTTTTACTAATAGCTTCTATTGGCTGAGGATCACTTTAACTCCCTGGCTTAACACATTATCACTAGTACACAACAAAACCTTTAACACAGCATTAAAACTTTTATATCCCAACTTTCAGTTATTAAGCTTTCAAAATATCAAATAATATACTAGAGAGGGAAAAATCTAGTAAATATACTTTTGGATATTTATTGGCACAGATACAGATAGAGGGAGAACTCTTCTGAAATATTTTGTGCTACATAAATTCTATACCATTCCATTTTCTCACTCTGTACCTTGCTAAGGGCCTCCTTGTATTGCTGTGCAAATTCCTGCATGATAGATGGCGTGTAGATTTCGGATTTCTCCCATATGTTCTTGTTCAGACAATACTCAATGTTCTTCAGTGCTCTTTTCAGAACAATTGATATAAGTGAAAAGATTGTATGTTTCACTGTTTTACTGGCTATCTACAATAAAAAGAGAAATACACTGTTATTGTGCTTCCACCTCTTCGCCTTCTAAGCAATGTAATCTGAAATTTAATTACAACAACAGAATAAAAAAAGGAAACTCATCTGAAAATAACCAAGAAAAGGAGGGCCCTAAAGGTGACTGGATGCCTAAAATGAGGCCTAAAGCCAAAAGATTTAAGATACCATATGTTCAGACTATTTCAACAGGGACACTAGATGTAACCTTTCTAGGTGATATGCCCCAAATATGCAATGATATCTAACAAATTATTTCACTTTTATAATCACACTGAGGCTTCAGTTGCCAACAATACCTTCTGAAAAAGTAAGCTCTTTTCTTCCTCCATCCAAAACTTTTTGCTGCAAATGAAACATTTACACCTAGCCCTATGTCCAAGCAGGATTTCAGGGCAATGCACAATCATATCACAAAACAATAAAATCAAGATCTGGCATAGGGTTTCCTGCATGTTGTAACTTTAAAAACTTATATCCATCCACTTAGAAAATCTACATTAATGATAAACTAGTGGGGTGCCTCAAGGTTTTATCCTGGGCCTATTGTTGTTGTGACATTTTTATAAATGATTTAGGTGACAGAACAGAAGACATGCTTATTAAATTTGCAGGAGATACCAAATCAGGGGTGGGGTGGGGTAACCAATACCGAAGGAGACCGGATGAGAATTCAAAATGACCTTAACAGATTGAAGAGCTGGGCCAAAATTAACAAAATTAACTTCAACAGTGATAAACTTAAAATACTACATCTAGGCAGAAAAAATAAAATAAAATAAATAAAACGAAGTACTACATCTAGGCAGGAAAAATAAAATCTACAAGTATGAGATGATGGTATCTGGCTTGAAAGCAGTACATGTGAAAATGATCTAAGGGTTTTAGCAGACTGCAAACCAAACAGGAGTCAATCGTATAACGCAGCTGCCAAAAACTCCAATGTTGTTCTGGGCTGCATCAACCGTAGTACAGTGTCCGTAGTCTCATTCTATTTTGCTTTGGTCAGATCTCACCTGGAATACCAAATCCAGTTCTCGGCACCAGAGTTCAAGAAAGATATTGACAAACTGATATGTGTCCAAGATGCTCAACGGTCTGGAAACCAAGCCCTATGAAGAATAACTTAGGAAGCTGGGTATACTTGCTGTATATACTCATGTGTACGTTGATCTCATGTATAAATTGAGGGCATGTTTTGGGGACAAAATTATGGATTTTGATGTGACCTATGGATAAGTCGAGGACCATTCCATGGATAAGGGAAAGCACCAGCACCACCTCAAGGGGTCAGCCGCCCCTGGCTGCCACCACTATTTTCCTGCCGAGGACTTTCAATAAGGCCTTTCACCACTCTACTGAGAGAAGGGGATGGTTCTTTTTTGATAAAAGTTAGGGTACAGTATTAACTCTTATGAAAAGAGTCCATCCCGGGAGAACGTGAAAGAAGCACCAATCCCTTCCACATTTTCAGCACTCCTTTGAAGGAAGCACCATTCCCCTTCTCCTGCCATTCAAAAAGGCCAAAAGCGATGCAAGGGCAGACAGAGCAGAAGTCACTGGTGCTTTTCTCCCAGGATAGACTAAGCTCTCACTTTTCTCCATTTGACTCAGAGAAGGGAATGGTTTGTTTTTGGATAAGAGTTATGGTACAGTACTTACACTGACCCGTGTATAAGTCAACCCAGGATTTTGGGGTCAATTTTTTGACTAAATTTTTTAGACTTATACATGAGTATATACAGTAGTTTGGAGAAAAATGAGAAGTGATATAATAGCTATCTTTAAATATAGAAAAGGATTGCATATAGAAGATGGAGCAAGCTTGTTTTCTGTATCTCCAGAGACTAGAACACAAAACCAATGGATTCAAATTGCAAGAAAAGAGATCCCACCTAAAGAACAGAAAAAACTGCTTTACTGTAAGAGCTGTTTGACACTGGAATTGAGGGTGGTAGACTCTGCATCTTTGGTGGTCTTTAAACAGAGGTCTGATATGCTTAATGTGATATTTAAAACAAAATAAACCACAGCAATTAAAACAAGGTAACTTTAAACTATAGTTTAAGACACTGGCTTGCTTTCGTTGTTCATGGTAAAACTGGACTATGGTTAATGAAAGCAAGTCAATGTGAATGTTTATTTTGCTTTAAATGTAACACTGAAGCATGACTAACAAAAACTAAAAGAGAACATCTTCAAATTTATTAAAATGACTGCATGGGAGGATGGTGGAATATGTGAGTCCAAAGCTTTCACGGGGTTCCTCTTGTAATGCCTAAAGTACACAAATACAGGGAATGAGCTTCTGCAACTAACTAGGAAGAAGACAGCAAGGAACCAACCCCCAACGTTTAAGATTATAAAAAGTTCTTACATTTAATCCTTGGGTGAACATGGCTTTATTGCACACTGCAGGAATGGTTGTCACCATCACCATAGAAAGTAATCTAGGAAGTGGAATGAACTCTGTGGTTTTAAAAGCATTGGAAATCTCTGGCTGAGCCTCATAGATCTGAAAATTTGAAAAAAAAAATTTTTTTAAATAGCACCAATAAGGCTATGACCTCTATAATCAATTCAATTGGAATAACAACAACAAGAACAACAATGATGATGATGATGATGATGATGATGATGATGGTCTAGATGTCCAAGTCTACATGAAGAAAAGGAAATTGAAAGCTACAAGACATGCAACAGATGTTGGCATTTCACAGTTTTTACTGTTTTGGCCTTTTAGATCATATTTTTATTAATTTTATCACAAACCACTTAGAGGACCATTTTGACTGTCAAGCCCTTTAAAAAACCATCTCTGGTCCTCTCCCTGCTCCACCAGCCGCTACCTGGCCAGCTAAAGATGGCTTGCAGTCTGATTTCTCAGCATCACAAACCCTTTCCTGATGCCACACACACACACAAACACACACACAAGGAAAGAAACGGGCAAGAGACAGGAAGTATGGACCCACCATGCTGACTCACACTGCCTTTCTGTCTCTTTTCCCTGATCTGCTTTTCCTGACCTGCCCGCTCTTCCCACCATGCCTCAGCCCCCTTCCCACACATACACACACAGACACAGATTTTGATATATGTAGGTTTTCCACTTTCGCGGGGGTCCTGCGCCCCTAACCCTAGTGAATGTGGAGGGCTGACGGTAAAAACATACCAGCAGCATATTTTCTACAACTATCACTAGCAACACCTACCATTAGGTCAGTTTATACCAGCTAGAAAATCTGGAGTCCAAAGACCTATCAGTCACATAACTGTTTCTTTAGCAACTTATTATACAGCGCAGTCCTGGTACAGATTGCAATGGAAGAATTCAGTAAACACCAGGAAAGATAACCATATATTGTCCACTATTTAATCACCTGTTATAAGCTAATACTGTACTCTTTCTGGTGCAGTCAAGGCAGATAACAGCAACTAAGCACAGGAAAAAGGTATAAGAACAAATATAGTCCCCACACATTACCTTCTTGTTTCCTGTTTACCGTGAAAAACATTCACATTCCACATAAATGGGATGTACTGGTTTATGCTGGTATGCCAATGTGACTCTCATCTGGAGAAGGCTGAGCCTGCTTCACTTCAGAATGTATAGGGCTGACTTTAAAGACAGCACAAAAATAACAACTAGCGCAAAATGCAATCATCCAAGTATCAGTACAGGCTACTCAGCAGGATCACGTGACACTCATATCTCTCTTATTGTGAATGTCTTTCTGGGACCTAATTGTGAGCCCATATTTGAAGTTAGCAGAAGGGTCTGAACATATTCAGATTTACGACAATATCAAAGATCCTTCTGCACAACTGCCCACATCACTTATTTGTGGCAAGCTGTGCCAGCTGAAGTACATCAGGCCCTATTACATCTGGCCTTGAAATGAACCTCAAAGATTTTTTTTGTCTTCTCTTAAAAACATTCCATTATCATGACACACAGAGTCACTGTGGTGTGGTTTGAGTGTTGGATTAGAATTCTAGGAGACCATGATTCATATCCCTGCCGGGCCATGCAAACCCCCTGATTGACCTTGGGAAAGTCACACTCTTTCAGCCTCAAAGAGCTATTGCAAATCCCCCTGAACAAATCTTGCCAAGAAAACCCCATGACAAGGTCCCCTTAGGACCACCATAAGTCAGAATCGACTTGAAAGCACACAGTTAACAACAACATGACAAAATTTCAACTTAGTAGAAGTTTCTGGCTCCCTCTGTTCTACCTCTAATAAGCAACATCTGAGCTCATCTGTATCTGACTGCAGTTATTGTCTGGAAGCTACAACAACAACAAAAAAGAATCTCACACTGAAGACAGATCCAGAGAGGAGAAGAAAACTTTTTTTTGGTAAATGAATCACACCTTGGTTCACTTCCTCGCACAGTGAGAAAGTGTGAGAAGAGCAAGAGAGCCCCAAAAGCTGACATTTCTCCACAGTGAGTGATGCTTTATCGTGCACTTAATTGAACATACTTTACTACACCTCACCAAATTTATCTGTAGAGCAAGTGTAGGTAAAGTGTGGTCTTGCAGTTGTTGTTTGATTGTTACACTGGCAAGGGCTGATGGGAGCTGCAGTTCAATGACACCTGCAGGGCCACCAGTTCTTCAACCTTGATACAGAGGGGAAAGTACAGAGGTTCATATGGAAGAACTTACTATGAATTACTAAAATATTAACAACAGCAGAAATGTTGGTAATTGTCCTTCCTATGTTTAAAAAGTGTATTTTATACAGTTTTCATACCTTTCTCAGCAATTTCATGTTGTCCAGCCATGCTGACTTTAGTCTGGGAACGAAAGAATACTGGGACTCTTTGAAGTATCTGTTCAGTAAATCTGGGCACACTTTGAAAATATTCACCATAAGATCAGCAACCATCTCATCTTCTACAGCAGTCTTCAGACTCAAGAGAAAGCGCAGAAGCACCAAGTTCCCTCCTCTAATAAAAGCAGATTTTGAGATAAAAATCACTACGGTATTATTACTAAGTCTACTATCATTACAAATCCTAATGAGTTCTGGAGTCTACTGCAGTTATGTACAAACGGCATGAGCTCAGCTGCTAGGATATTTGACTTTTGAGGATTAGACTCCAGCAATTTCACATGCTACTTTTCAAACTTTCCTCGCTTTCAAAAGAAGCTTTTTATGAAGCAAACTGCAGTTTGACAAGCAAATGTCTAAATCCTTGGTGGGAACCGTACAGCCCTTCTAATGTGGTTAGACTTTCATTTCAAATCTTACCCAGCAGAGGGTGACAATCTTGGTCCTGTATTAATTATGCATAACAAGGCATCTCCAAATATTCCATGTACTTCGGAGTCAAAAGACATCAAGTTTAGAGTTATTTTTGTTTACTTTTCTAATAGTTTTAAAGCAAAGCTGGAAAGCAGCCTGACAAACTTATTCTTTCCATCTACTGCAACTAGAAATCTATTATCTTGCTAATTCAGCTCAGCAACATTGGGGAGCAATACAAGCCACCAAGCACAAGTACCCTTACAGCGACAAGTACAAATTGAAGAGGATTGAATGTCTCATCATAGTAAGCCACGATTTAGACCGGTACTTACCCCATAAGAGAACTGGATGTATAAAAACGTTGTATTAATTCGTTAATTTAATTAATTTATTAATTTATCTACCACTGAATTTTTCATATATCCTTCTCAAGCAAATGCATTTTCTACTTTTAATTACGTCTACCTTTCCAATAGTAAAAATGAACCATGGTGAAAATAATATTACTATTCATCATATACATAACATCTTAAAGAATTATAGCAGTTCGTATAGACATCTGATTAAATATGTCAGACTGAGATGATATAGCAGTAGGACAGAATCCAGAAAGGGACTGCCAGAAAGGGGTGCTGCTTAAGGTAGAACTCACAATACCATACTATCATGAATGTTACATACAGAGAGAGAAGAAGGAAGTTCAGACAGATATCAGGAAAAATATCAATTCAGAATCATAGATCTTATAGTTATCTGCTACATTTTTGGGCCTACAGGGAAAAAGATACAAAATGATGAGTCTCTCAACATCTTTAATTGAAAATCAAAGCAGACATGACTGCACAGTTGCAGCAAATCACTGTCTTTATTTTATTTTTATCTTTTTTCTCTAGAGTATAAAGATACCCCACAATCAGGCTAAGAATCCTCACATGATCTGGTTTGGTGGGGGACATAACACTTCCTCCCTTTGCAGTTGCAACCTATACCATCCCCAGGCCACCTCAGAAAAAATTATTACAAGGAAACCCAACATTTTCAAAGGCCCTTTAGCTAAGAAGGTTAACTATAAGTCACAGAAGAAATATGACTCTGCTAAGACATATTTATATCAAATCAAACCATACTCTTCAGAAATCTAATAAAACACACAAAATTTGTTTTGGTTTCATATGCAGGCCACAGCCTAAGTCCAACACTGTACTAATATTCAGCCCATAGTGCAACAGGTCTTTATGCAGTCTCCACCTTAAAGCCCTCAGTGGCATATGAAAGCCAGCCTTCGAGGTTTTCCCAGTCCACTTGAACAGGTCTCAGAGTGAATGCGCAGTGGCTCCCTTCCAGTTCCACTGATGGAAACAATTCTATGAGTAGAACAACCCTACTGTTCAATCTTTGCTATGGAACACAGATTTGTCCAAAAGCTGAGGGAACGGAGAGGGGGGGTCAAGTGATTGGGAGGTCAGCTGGGAAACTGCCAACCCCAACATTTAAGAGTGGATCCTGAGTTTAAAAAGGTTAGCTTTTGGACTACGATTCCACAGTCTTCAAGCCAGTATGAAGTTTTAGTCCAAAACATTAACTTTTCTAGGCTCTGGATGGGAATATGACCACAGTCCTCCCCTGCAGCCATGCCTGTAAATGGTAACAAGTTGTGAAAACCTTACATCACCCGTTCCTCTCTATATGAAGGACATGATTCATACAACACAAAACATAGCAGAAAATAATACAGCATAAGATCTTGCTCTGAACCAAAACCAAGCTGAAAATAACAAGAAGGAAAAGAAGGAAGGAAAAAGAAGACTTTAAGTATCAGATACTTCAATACCTTCCAGATGTACCAAGACTTGGATCATAAAAATTAATTCCATGCTTCAGAGAGCAGCAGAGATCCATTAAAAAATTATGAACCAGTTCTCTCACTAGCACTTTTCCTGCCTCCTCATGACCCCGAGAAGCCTGCACAGAATAGAACATTTAGAGAGAGGATGCTGTTGTTATTAAAATATTTACATCCACCCTTCATCCAGAGATCTCAGGGCAGTATATAATAACACCAATCTGAACATTTATAACAGTATGAATATTTTAAAACAATTTTTAAAAGATAAATCATATTAAAGAATTAATAGATTAGAAAAATTCAAATAATTTAAGATGAAGTATAGCCATGTACATGGAAGGCTCCTTTGTTAAAACCAATTAAGCCTCAAAACCTTTCATGAACAACCATGTTTTCACATGGCACATAAACAACAGCAATATTGGCACCAATTGAGCATCCAAGAGGAGGCTCTTCCAAAACGGGGCTGCCACAGCAGAGAAAGTCCTTCTCCAGATGTTAGTTCTAATTCATTCAGTATGTTTACAGGGAAATGCTACAAGTCAATGGTACAACACCAGCTTTGTAGGCATAGTCCCAAATTCTAATCCTGACATTTTCAGTTAAAAAGAACAGGTAAAAGACTCTTGCCTGAGATACTGGAATCCCAGTGTTTCAGACACTGATTATCAGACAATTCCCATATTCGTAAGGGACCAATAGAAGACCCACACAAAGACCTTGCTGGATAAAATTTCAATGGACCTAATGAAAACCCATTGTATGTTAAGAGTCATGGCATGACCAATGGAGCCCTAAGACTGTATCATTCCTGGAAGATTCTTAAGAGACGGAGAAAAGATACACATTTCATGACAGCAAGAGGAACAAAGGAGTGTCATGAAGTGTTGCTCTTAAGTGCAAGGAGATTGGTTTCAAAAGAAAAAATGCAGGAGAGAAGAACTTGCTGAACTTCTTTTGTGTTCACAATGGCTTTTAGTCTTAACGCTTAAAATGGACAATCCTATGCACTGGGCAAAACCAGCCACCATTTCCTCACAAATGGCACCAATTACAACCACACTTTGCAATTTACTATGTGAGTCTGGGGCTGGTTGGATTTTGTTTATTTTTTCTTCTTGGATTAACAGACAAGGGTAACTCTTGTCCTATTTATCAAAATAGGAGTAAAATAAAAGATGGAAAGCAACTGTTATACCTTGATATCTTCAGTGTCAACATCAGTGATTCCATTCCAGCGGTAGAGTGAAGCAATGTGGCTCAATACTTCTACTGTAAAGAAACGTACTTTCTGGGTCTTACTGATATTTTTATTGTGAACCACCTAGAAATAGCACAACATACATTCTCAAATTTCAAGAGTAATTTTGTTCTTATCCTTCTCTGCTAACAAAGTATAAGAGAAGTTCTGCAAGATATCGAGCTACACTTCAGAGCTGGCTACAGAAACCACTTTTTATCACTAAAAAAGCAACACAAAATGTGTCATAGTATGTATGTATTGAAGGAAATGTCTACAAAAGTAAAAGGGAGCCCTTCTGTTTCTTTTTTTAAAAAATCAGAAGAAATATGGCCCAGTTTTAAGGTCAAAAACACAGTGATCCAACTAAAAGAAACCAGCAAATTTGCAATCACTCTGATTTTCTAGTTTCATGCCCATCACATAGTAACCCAAAATACTTTAGTCAGCCTAGAAACCAAGTCTTCACTTGTGGATCATTCAAGATTTGATGTACTTTATCAAATCTTAAAAATTTACCACAGAAGAGCAAAATAGACATAGTCAAACATAACACATAAAACAGAATGTATATCCTTTTCTGTGATTCAACATAAAGTCTGTTCTTCGCAATCACAAAAACTGTGCATGCTGTTCATTAGCTCTTCTCCCTCCAAAGTTAAAAAGTAGTCATGACGTTTCAAATATTTACAGATCACCTTTAAAAGCTATAGGCACCTTGCAGACTATTTACACATCAAAATAACTATAAAATAGTGTAATTCATTCTTTCCTTAAACAGGAACTATTTATCTAAGTATCAAAAACTCTATATTGCCACGATATTAATAGCCATCTGAAATGTTTGCATTAACACATTCTGCTAGTACTGGCACAGCATCCTTGGATCTTGTATTCTGGGTTTCTACTGGCACACTATTAAATTGCCACCATTATAAAAAAAATCATCAAACGCTTCTGAATACTAATAATAATGCATAAGCTTTCATGAACTTGTGTCCATTTTATTAGATGCATGTGTGTTAGCCTAAGTTGGCAGGTATAGATACAAATCTGGCAGGCAGGGGGAGACATAAACACTAGGGTTAGAGGAACCCTATAGACAGACATTTGACAACTCATTTAGACTTAGTGAGTTCATTCTGGAACTGGCACATTCGGGAACTGGTCAACTAATTAATACTTTCACTATGACTTTAAAAATCTTTTATTATATTCAGGTCACATATTTTAACATTGATAATTTGGTCCAGTGTTTTTTCACTAAAATTCCTTTGTTCAAGAATAGCCCTTACAAGATCATTAACAATGTTTTCTGGAAAGGCGAAATGTTCTCTTCCTGGTTTCTAAATACTGCTGTTTTGGATGACAGATTTGTATACATTTATATTTTTCCAGGAACTTTTTCTACTTAGAATACAGATGGAGATTGCTGGCAGATGACAGCATAGACCACAAGAGAAGATAAACAGGAGAATTAACATTTACATTCTTAGTTTTTAAGCTGCCATAACAATTTGCTGGTTTTGCTACAGCAGACTAACACAACTATACCTCTAGAAAGTGAATTCTTCCGAATTCTTTAAAGGACACCATGCGTATAGGAAATTGCACTCAAACATATCAAAAACAATTAAGTCTAACGCCTTCATTATTCTATATCCTCACCATGCAAAGGAAACTTGTATCTTGTATTTAAGACTGTACTAAAGTTTGCAACACAGTGTCTTTGTTGCTTAAAAACTTGGCATAAGCAAATTCTAGGTTCCAGCTTTTAAAACATTTTATGGTCAATCCATAGCAGAAATATTGCAACAAAACATCAAGCAATTGGTAAATGGATATTCTTTGGAAAACCACAATGAAACTATTTGCAGCACCGAAAGAAAATATTAAGGATAAAGCCATTTCAAGGGTGTACCTTAGATGCCAATGTGGAAAGCAGAAGACTAATTGTAGAAATTCTATCTTCCTTTAATCCAGTTCTAAAAATATCTGGAATAAAATCTACATGACATTTGAAAATGTTACAATCATAATCGGAAAACAGCAGGCAATTTAAAAAATGACATCAGTTTCACAGAACATTATCACTGGTGTATTAGAATATGTTGCAATCTACAAGGGAAGCCAAAAGTGAATACATTCAGAATAAAAAATAGCATTATGAACTGATTTTATTGTCTTTTTTTTAATTGTATTTATTTTATTGCCTATGAAATGCCTGTAACTACTGCTGAGGGATCTTCTGCCCTAGGGCATAGTTTCCAGTTCAGTCTTCCCCAACTTTGCACTGTCCAAAATGGACTATAACGCTCATTATCCCTATAAAGCATGGCCAATGGTAGCACAATGGGAACTTTAGTCTAAAGTATATGGAGTGCACCAAGATAGCAAAAAGTGCTCTCATCCTAAGAACCACACCTATGCAGACCAGCACTTTCATCCAATTAAACTGAGACACTGGCAAAGATCTCTTGAATTCTTTTTCTCCAGGAGGAACATCATTATACAATACAACCACATACTCTAACACATGTGAGCATTCCTTAATCCTTGCCTCTTCAATTCACTTGCCATATAAATAGTAATAGAAAATTCACAAGGCTCCACAAAGTTCTCCCCCGTTATGTGTTTTGCCAACATAAACTCCAGACAAATGAAAGCGCACAGCCCCTTCCCAAAGCCTCTGGTAGTGAATTCAGAAACCTTTAATGTCCAAAATGTGAAAACATCAGAAAAATACCTTTTAATTCCAGAACATGAACAAGGACTGTGTTATCACCAGCAATCAAAAAAGAAAGAGCATACTGGATGTATGCCATACGGACATCAGGCTTGCCCTAAACAACGTTCAGACAAGGAATATATGAGAAACCCAAAAATCAACTCACAGCTGTTTAAAAATGCAATCCTAATACATCAATAGCATGTTTGTAGTTTTACATACAGTTCACAGCAGTTTATTGACCCAGAGAATTATTCTTAAATTCCTTGTATATTTATGAAAGTAACCTGGCTTTCTTATTTTATCAACCCTTAGGACTTTAGAGCTTTATTGGTCTTTCACTGCCTCCACAGTAATCTGTATATGTACAAAACCTTCTGCTATTCTGGGTTTGTTTGCCTGCAAACAAAATGCAAGCAACACAGACTCCCAAAGCATTTATGCATTACATGGAAGGAAAATAATGTGAGCAAAAGCACATGTACAAGGAACAATGTAGGGCGAAGTGGGGTGGCAGCACCAGTGCACCAGCTACAAGTGAAGAATGTAGCAATTTAAGCATTTAAATTATATTGTCAAAAACCTTCCTGCACATGGAAAGTTTGCACATGAAGAAAACATTACAAATTGCTTCCTGCCTCCATCCCATGACACCTCTTGATCAGCAGCTTTCCAGTGTGGGCCACCATTTAAATATGCACCACTTCAAAGCACACACTTTCATTCTCTCTGTGTGTCTGTAAATGTGCCTTCAAGTCTTCTGTCGACTTATGTTGACCCATGAATTTCACAGCGTTTTCTTGGGCAAGGAACACTCAGAGGTGGTTTTGCCAGTTCCTTCCTCTGAAATGTAGTACTGCAGTTACAGTTCTGGAACTGATGTGTACTCATGGACACTACATAGTCACAAATGCAGTACTACTGCCACAATCATGAATGCTCTCCCAAACCTACCTGGCAGCCAGACTGTGCAAAGGAGCTTCATTCAGCTGATGATCAGGACACATGAGAATGGTATTTCCACCCTCTTCCACCAGCCAGCAAGGCTGTGACAATCAGAAGCACGACCCTGGCTGCTAGTCCCTGTCACAGCCTGTGGCTGGCGAGGAGCAGGGGACTGGAAACATCATATCCCATTTCATGATTGTCAGATGAATGGACCTCCTTTGTCTGATCCAGCTACTGACTGGTAAAGTGGGTTTGCAAGGGTACAGCCAGGAGACACTACTTATTTACACATATATAACTAAGTAGGCAATGTAGAGTTCCAGCCTGTGCTTATTCTCAAAGAAATGGAACGCACATTTCAAGGCAGATCTCAGTGTTTTTCCCCAAGGTATCAGCATTTCAACTAACACTGCCAAAAACAGTTTGTATGTATAAAAGGGCCTTTGTGATGCAGAAGAAACAGAAACAGGATAGATGCCTGGTCTGTTAACCCTAACTGTACTTGGACATGAGAAAAAACGGTCCATCACCGAATTATCACTTTACAATTTTTCTCTTACCTTATAATCTCTTTTCTTTACTAAACTAGGTAGGAATTTATTATTGAAATCAAAATGGCTGTAGACATCCCTTGCAGCATCTGGCCCCTGTGTAACCATTGCTGACAGCAAGGTGAGGCATAGACGAGACATTCTATACAAATACAGCAAGAGAAAAGACATTGTTTAAACAATGCACAGGCAAACAAACCAATGAGAAATTAAAAAGTGAGACCTGACATCTATGAAATTAAAAGATGCTGCTTTCAGCTAAATCAACTATGGCAGAAAATATAAGGAGAACACACATTGTGGGTATTCTTTGTTTTCAGAGAATGATTTAAAACTGCAAACAATGTATTCCACATAAAACAACTTCTCCAGGCTATGCCTCCTTTCAACTCTGGTCTTCAGTGCTGGTTTCAACGCTGCCACCACCATTACATACTGTGAAGCAGTCTGCCAGTGGAAAAAATTTTTCAATGTGATTAAATACAACAAACTAAATCCACTCTCTAGTCCCCAACTAGAGAAGACTCACTACTGAACTGAAGTCAAAATTTGTATAAAGCTCACTGTTTCAATGGGTTTATCCTAGTGGGGACTATTTGGGTTAGGCCAGGGTTGGCAACTGAACTGGGGACAGGGATTACTCCCTACTTCCACTCCTTTGACAAGGCACACAGCATTTTTCCACGAAACCAGAAATAATATCATGTCACTTCCAGTTTTATTTTCAGCTAGTAATCCACCATTTTTTCCAGGTTTTTTTTTTCTTTTTAAGCTGGGGACACTAAAAGTAGCTAAACAGATGCATTATAAATACATTTTGCAGTGGTTTGAGCCATTTTGGATTATTCCCCCCACGCCAACAAAAATTGGCCATACTTTTTCTACTTCTGATTCGGTCAGTTTTCCATTACATATTTTATTATTAATGGTTTTATCATAACAATATGCAACCTTTCAAAATGTCCAATGAAATGCAATCCTCCCTTCAAATTCTGTAGCTGAACAAATAAAAAGCAATCCATCCATGTCTAGTCCATGTCTAGTCTCTTTGCAGCTATCAACTTATACAGCAAAAGCTTACATATCAGAAATGTGTTGTCATGTTTCTTCATCTAAGCTTTCTGAATATGTGTTGGTAGTACAAAAATGTCAGAAAGAATTAGAACATCATAAACAAATAAATAAGTGCAGAAAGATCACAGCAAATTGAATGGCTATTCACAGAACAGAACCTGAAGGTCATCAAGCAAGGTAAATACAGCAACCCTGAAAGATCACTATTCTAAATCAAATATACTTTCTGTGCTTTTTAAAGATCTCTTCTGAAGTCTAAACAAGAATAACAGCCAATGGAGACACTGTTTCATGGTGTTTCCAGAGAAAATCTGTTTCAGTCTACTTGCAAGGACTGTACATTTGGCTTACAGCAGACTTACCGATGTCCTTCAGAATACAGAGCAGCATAGATTAATCTCACGTAGCTGTTGATCAACTTCTTTACGATGTTCATTCCCACAACATTAAAATGGGACAGATCACTCGCTGTTCGCAGTAAAATAACTTCTAGAGCTTGAAAGATTAGGAGCATCTGCAACATTCAAATATTTGATTTTTTTCCCTTTTAAAGTTAAGAATACAAAAAGCACACAATGCCACTAACAAGGTAATAATAAAACATATTACACTGCAACAACAAAGGATGTTGTGAAAATACAGCAACACAGAGATTCTAGCCCCCTACTATAAACTTTAAATCACGACACAGAATATTAAGTTAAAATTTGGAAAGGAAAGTTCTTGTCTTATAATTAACTGTGCTCAGAATAGGAATGTGGACTGCAATCACAGGAAATCCCAGTTCAGCTCTCTGCAGAACTAGGTATTCAGGTATTATTGTGGGAAATCTAAGATGGACAGCAAACTCATTTGACACTTTGATGGCTCAGACTGGGCTGACTGTCAGTCACACAAGCACTCTTTCAAAAATCATCTTCTTTTTACATGCTTCCAACTGACAAAATTTTTGTGAAACAATGGCCCCAAAAGAAAAAGGTTCATCATACCTGGTCTAGAGATAAACCAGACCAATACAGCATGGGGACGGAGCACAGAGCAGAATGGACTGGGCCTTTTATCTTTGGCAGAGAGCTCTCACATCAGCTCAAAGCTGCTAGCATAATATTCCCTCCCACAGCAGTTAAGCAAAATGCTGGTGATTTTTTGTTTAATGCATGATAGGTGTAGATGCAAAAGTTCAGAAGTTCAATGGGATTTTTTCAGCAGTAAACAAAAATAGGATTGCAGCCTAGTGGCAGTTTTTTAAAAAAAAAAGGTCACAAAGCGGCACAGACACAGACGATTGTGCATTGTTACTCATGACACACAGACAATAATCATTAAGTGCCTGCGACACTTTAACAGATGTATCCTAACAGCATTCAAGACAGCAAGAAAGAACTATTTCTTCCCATATATGAAGAAGAAAATCCAATGTGGAGAAAATGTAACAAAATTCTTGCAACCAATATACAATCATATTGGAACAGACCATACATGCTGGCAAACAAGAATATAAAATTTCACAAGCTTATATAAAATTTCACAAAGACTAGCAGGAACTGTTAAATGTCTCACACAGGTTCTTTCCTTTATGAAAACAAATTAGTACTTGCTATATGAACACACTGCTCAATACACATTTGACTACATAATCCAAAATTCAGCTACCAAAATACTGACCTCACTTTCAGGACGTCTTTCGCCATCCAGAAGTTTTAGAATTTCTGCACACTCGACAGAAATTTTTATGTATCCCTCTACAACATCATATTGCTCTCCCGATGGTAATGATTTAGCCAAGGATATAAATGTTTCTAAACCTAAAACAAGAACAAAAACATTTCTGCATTCAACTTTTCATGTTAATAAATTAAGAGGTTTTCTTTTCATATACTGATTCATACTTGACTCTGAAAGATAATCTAGTTTATCCACGGCTGAACTGGATTTGAACTTGCATCTATGTTCCACACCAGGCCAATTGATAATGTGTGTGTGTGTGTGTGCGCGCACGCGCGCCTTCAAGTCTCCTGTCAACTTATGGCAACCCCATGAACTTTATAGGGGTTTCTTAGACAAGGAATACTCAAAGATACTCCTCTCCATTTCGGACATGGACATTTTATCAATACATTTTCTGGAAAATCTTACGTGGACACAAGAGCACAGGCTGGCAAAGAACTGTCACAAAATGGACCACAGATATGGTAGAGTACACTGTAACTATGTAGAAACAATACATATGCAACTCCAACAGCCAGTATATTACTTCAACAAATGTGGGAGAAGTAATTATATTAAATATTTTATTTAAAAAATTCATTTAAATACTTGGGTAATCTTGATAACTTTCTGGTTCCCACCAACCATGTGAGTTTAGTCAATATGATACATAACGCAGGCATAGTCCACAGGTCAAATCTGACCCATTTACCCTCCGCTTCTGGTCAATGGATGTACTCACAGAAATCCCACCCACAAGCTCTGATCTCCCAAAGGGAGACAAGGTGGGACACCAACTCCTGATGAAATTGTGGCCTTGTAGAGTGCTCCTTAAACTAGCAGTTTTGTCAAATTGATCAGTTCCTTGCCTGTCTGTCAGGAAGAGCAAGCAAAGGGGTTTCCTGGCTGAACCATTCCACCTCAAACAGCAATCCATAAGGCAGCAGCTCAGTTGGCTTTGTTGCTCATCCACCCTTTTTATGCTCTGCATCAATGGATCTAGGATTGCTTATACAAAATAATTCACCACAGCAGAATCACCTGAACTACCACAAGTTATTACTGCAAAAAGTTACAGTAAGTTGTCCTTATATGAACTATGCTCTATGCTCTCTGCTCCAAAGACATTAGTTGTGAGGACATCTGTGGTCCCCCAAACGTCACTGCACTACAACTTCCATCTGCACTGCCCTCAGTCAACGGTGTGGAAGGATGGGAGTGGCAATCCAACAACGTCTGGAAGACAACACTTCCCCCATCTCTGCACTGTGTAGATCGCAGTCGGTCCCCTTCTTTCACAGGCAAGCTCGGAAGGAACGGCACGGGTAGGGGTTGAGAAAACCTTTCCAACTTGCGAGCACGGCAGGATGAATAAACTTCTCTACGGACTAGACAACTGCCACACCGAGGCATGTAACCAAGGGGGGAGCGAGGCAATACTGGGGAAGGGTATAACCGTCCGGGTTGACTTTTGCCAGTCAGGTTAAGGGATTCTCAATACTTTGGCCAGGGATGGAATGAACTGCCAAGGCCGAGCAGGGAACCAGCCAGGGCTGCGTGCGTGCGGACGGCGGTCAAGGCGGCCTGGCGAGCACGCGGGAACAGCGGGAGCACCCTGCTCACCGCCGCCTCTTCCTCCTCCTCGCTCGCTCTCTCACCCTTCATGGCGGTGCTGGGGTCGCGCAGCATGGACTTCAAGCGGGTGCCGGTGAACTCTTCGGCCGCGGGGCCGCGGGGCCGCTTCGGCGGCGGCTGCCCCTGCCGCCTGGCCGAAGCCGGGCTTTTGCGCTTGGCGCCCATGCTCAGAAACAACCACGCCGCCGGCGGCCCCGGCCGCTCCGTCCTCGCTTCTTGTTACAGCCGGAAGTGGTCCGTCGCCTTACTGTTTCCTCGGGAAACTGCGAAGCGCTGTGGGTTCCTAGCAGAATAGAGCACCGGCGCTCTATCCCCGGCGGACACTGGGGAAAGTGAGTTCGCCTCCAGCGACAGACATAAAAGCGGTGGCGTCCGGGAGGGGCGCCTCCTCTCTTCTTTAAGTCTGGCCACGCCGTGCTACTTTCCCTCTTTCGTCGCGCGTACCGGGAAGACCCGATTCGGCTGCGTCCAGCCTGCTGCTCTCCGCGGGTTAGGTCGCGGGGGCCCCGTTGTGCTCGGTGACGCGGCCAGTTCCAAAGCACAAGTCCTGCCCTAGAGACTGTCCACCTCGAAGCGCGAGTATCTTTCCGTGGACCGTCCGAAACATCGTGTACCTGAGACAGCGCACAAATGACGCCTCCCTTCAAACGGGGTGCCAACCGTGGCCAACAAAATTATTTTGGCCCTCGAGGCGGAAAATTCTGCGATAACCTTTTCCCATGCCTGGCACTAAAAATACGATAAAACTCGGGGCATTTCTGCACCATGCTGTTAAAAGTGCCCCCATTCCTCTTTCCATAGCCTGAGATTTGCAGTTTGGGGAGGGGCCGTTACGCTTCCCATCCGGAGAGCTCTTTCGCCTCAGCGAACTGCAAACCCCAGAATTCCACAGGATGTCGAAAGACGAATAATTGCATTATAACTGAGTAGTGTAGAAATGACCTTAAATAATTTGCTGTTCCTTCATGACCCTCGAACGCCTGCCTCCATGCCTCTTGATAGGGGTGTGTTTCCTGTACCTCCCTCGCTCTTGCCGTGTTTCATAAATGGATAAAAAATGGCACCCTTATATTTTTCCACGTTAATTAAATGCTGCAATCCCAAAATACAGAACTAGCTGCTGAAGTTTGGTTAAGAATGTTCCGTATAGCAGTAAGTACATCAGAGTACCGTTCTGTCAATTGATCACAAATGCTAAGCCCTAGCCTGACAGTCTTCAGCTGTTTTGCACTTTAACACCCATTATCCCTGGCCATTGGCCAAGCCAGCTGGGGCTGACAGGAGTTGTAGATCATAACAGTTGGCAGAGACTATTCTAAACTTTACGGGCATACTGCGTTCTCTTGAGGTTTATTTTGGTTTAAAAGGTTTCTTATTATCACAAAAACCTGACTCTCCTGACCTTTTCGCTTGCCGAATTCCTGTAAATGTGTTGTAGATTTCAATTTTGTATAGTTACAGTTACTTCTATTTGCTATTTATTTCATGGGTAAAATATTTCTACAGGTTTACTGATGGGTTGCATTTCTTCAGGTAGCATTTAAGAGGTATGATTTGCTATTTTGTCTTTAGAGTCTAAGACTATGTTTAACATCATCAACAGTAAGCCATTTCTGCACTGGAAGCTTAAATCGGTTTACAAAGCAAATGTTAAATGCAACACCAGTCAGAATGTGCAGTCAACTGCACAATCTCTTTACAGCAAGAATGGACAAACACTTTGAATCTTCTTTAATACCAATTGTTTTCCCAGCTCATCATTAATGATGAGTGATAACGAGTGCATCCAGATGAGGTTTTCATTGTGCAATTGCCCTGCCTGCTTCTTTTATGGGGGAAGGGGAGCCCAGATGTTCTTGTCTTTCATGTGTAACCCTTTTGTATTTTCCCATGGCTCTATCTTTTTTTCTTTTTTTTTTCTTTTTTTTCTCACTACAGAAAACCATTTGAGAAAGAAAGGCAGACTATATGTGCAGTCTCTAGTAATGTTAAGAACCATCTGTCTGGAAGCATCCAGTGTCTGAAAAGATGCCGTTTTGTAGCTTTATTAATAATATGACCAGCAAGGAAATACTATATTTTAAGAAACGGGAGAACACACAACACTGACTATCACAGCACTATGTTTAACGTAGCACAATCTAACCAACAAAAAGTACTTTTTTATATGATTTGATGGGGAAATTATTCGCATGCTTGAATCTCTTGACAGCGAAACCAATGAGACTTGATTTATAGGCTGGAATTTAGCCAGGCCTAGGAATTTAAAATGGATTACATCTGTAAATTCTAAAAAAGTGAACAAACTGATACATTCAGGAGTGTTAGTGCAAATCTTTCAGCACATGCTATCATCATAAAATAAATAAGAAGGCTTTAGTTTGACAGTGGAAATGAAAATCAAAACATTTTTATTAGACTACTAAGGATCTGGCATTGTAAGAAGCTGCACCACATCAAACCTGTCAATAAACTGCTGTGTATTCTATTGCTTTTCAATAAAATGGGCAAAGTATCTGAAAATCAAAGGGAACATTGCAAACAGTTAATGTTGAACTTTGGCTGACTCTTGCTGAAATCAACAAAATGCATTGACCTAACATTCAGTAGATTTAATTAGCATTTGCAGTCCTAATCTCTGAGCCCCTTGCTCCTCAGTTTAAATGGGAACAAGTCCCTGTCATTTTCCACTTTATTAATTCAAAATTGTATTTTAAGGGAAATCTGGTTTTGCTCCTCAAAACATACCATGTCTTGCTTTATACAACACAGAATCACTTCAGTTTGTAAAATTTTTACAAACTATTTTTCATAATGTATATGAATAATGTATATGAAAAACAGAAGTTGTAGGACTTTTGTTAACAGAACTGGAATATATAAGGAAAATTTTTTGTAGTTGGATTGAAGTGTTTATTCCCATTCCCATAGAAACAGCAGCTGAGTCTGCAAACATTTTTAAATAAGGACCATATAGTGATTATTTTAGACTGCTTGCTTTGTTTCATCTAGCCTGACATTTATTTCCATAGAAACAGCCAGAAATGTCATCAGAGTTGTTAAAACTTTTCATAGATTCCCTTTTATGTCAGAGTGAAGGAAATAAAGTGCTTTAAAATGTTCTAACTGGTGAGAAAAAAAAATCTCTTTCCTCCAATAGTTAAGATTCAGACAGGGAGAAATTTATCAGACAATGGAAGAAGCTGGGATTTTTCAAAAAAGTGGAGGTGCATCAGTACTCTTAGAAAAATAGTCTGACAACTATAACTTTTAAGTGTTGCTATTACCGTGGTGTACCAGTTGTAAACTTCTAATAAACTACCATTGACCAAGAGTCTCAAGTTGCTCCCAGTTTTCCAGACTGTTGCCTTCTTTTTATAAAACTGACAACATCAATTTCATTTCAGTTTATATAGAGTGAAACGTGACCTGGGTTTTAAATTGGGTTGACAGAAACTGAGTGGGAAACTAAGAAACTAAAGAATATAACATAGATATATTATGAAAATGCCATCTACTCTATTTATTTATGTCCAATATTTATAGGCTGATCTTTTTCCAGAATGTCTTGCAAGAAATAACAAAATAGTTTAAAGTTCACTAACAATAAAAATGACAATAAAAATATAAAACAGCATAGGAACACAGTCACAAAAATTAAAACAATCATAGCAATAAAACAGATTTTAAAGGCTACAAAGCTTTTCATCTGGTGCCAAAATGATGTGGAGGCTCCTTATGAAAATTCTAGACAGTTGCTATGTGCAATACTGGTATACTGAAACTGCTTTTTGTTCTGCTCCTCTGTTCTCAAAAAAAGAAGGCGATGTCAACAAACAAGATAATCAGTGCCTAGACACCGAATTCTGGATTGTTGACACTAGTGAGGAGGACTCCCTTCTTGTTTTGCTTACAGAGCAAATGTAAGAGCTGATTTCTGTATGAATCAGAACATGAGTCTAGGAAGACAGAACACAAGCTATATATTTACCCTTTGACAATATGGTGCCAAGATGTTTACAGAACATACTAAAAATGTGACTAGAATAGTTCAAGAATATCGTGAATTCTCTGGATTTCAAGTGAACAAGGAAAAAACAGTATTGTTAACTAAAAACATGACAGAGAGAGAAGAGAAGGAATTAGCAGAATTAACAGGATTTAACAGAGCTCGAAAGGCTAAGTATCTGGGTGTCTGGATAGCTAAAAGAAATAACAAGCTATACCAAAATAATTACGAAAAAAATGGAAAGAAATAATAAAAGATTTGGAAAGTTGGACTACTACGCGTTTATCGATGATGGGGAGGATAGCAGCAATAAAAATGAATGTACTCCCAAAAATGAACTTCTTGTTTCAAAATCTTCTTCTTATAACAAACAACAAGGCTTTTACACAATGGAAGAGAGAACTGACCAAATTTATATAGCAAGGGAAAAAACCCAGAATAAAGTGGAGTATTATGACAGACCAAAAGAGCAGAAGTGGAATGGGACTTCCAGATTTTCAGTTATATTACAGAGCTGCAGCCTTCACGTGGATAAAAGACTCGGTTGATTTACAAGATACGAGAATGTTGGCACTGGAAGGCGCGGATTTGAGGATGGGATGGCATGCCTATATGTTTTATGACAAAGCAAAAATTGATAAAGATTTCACGCATCATTACATTAGGAAATCACTTTTGAAGATTTGGCATGAATATAAGATTCAAAACATAAGGCAGCTTCCCACATGGGTGTCCCCTCAGGAAGCCTTCTTTGGTAGATGGACTGAAACAGACAAATGGCTGCGATATGAAGATATATTAGAGAAATCAACCTCAAATAATTTCAAGATCAAAACGAGAAAAATTGGAACTAGAAGGAATAATGTTAAGTTGGTTCCCATATAGACAGTTAACTGAAAGGTTCCAAATGGACTCAAAGACATATGGAATAGAATCAAAAGAGAAAACGGGGATTATTAAATGGCTGTTCGAAACCCCCCATCATTTATTATCTCACATATATCAAGAAATAATACAACAGGAAAGGCAAGAAGAAACAATTAAGTCAGCAATGATTTTATGGGCTCGAAACATTGGACATTCAATTTAATTAGAATTCTGGGAAGAAAGTTGGAAAAAGACACAAAAATTTACAGTTGCCCAGAATTTGAAAGAGAACTATTACAAACTGTTTCATAGATGGTACATGACACCAGATAAATTAAAAAAGATTTACAGTAGAGGTACCGGTCTGTGCTGGAAGTGTCAGAAAGAGGTCGGTACGATATATCATATGTGGTGGTCATGTCCCAAAGCCAAGAAATATTGGACTGATGTTCATAATACAATTTGTGCTATAATGAAAGTTCAGTTTGCTAAGATACCGGAATTGTATTTGTTAAATATGACAAATGTATTTGATGATGTCGAAACACTGGACATTCAATTCAATTAGAATTCTGGGAAGAAAGTTGGAAAAAGACACAAAAATTTACAGTTGCCATATGTTGCCATAAATATGACAAATGGATTTGATACTGATGTAAAGAAATATTGGCGAATAATTCTTTATATGATAACAACAGCCCGGATAGAATATGCAAAGCTTTGGAAAACTCAACAAATACCTACAATAGAACAATGGTGGGGAACATTTATGGAAAATAGAAATGCTGATATAGTTTCACAGAAACTAAAGGGGAAAACAGACGATGAGATTAAAAAGGAATGGCAGATTGTAACGAGTAATTGCTGGGCACTGTTAAATGAAAATGAGTGATTCATGGTTAAAATAACTAATGAGGGGGCTACTGATGTAAACCATGGAACTGTAATGTGGAGAATGAAATGCAAGAACTATCATGTAACATTATCAGTATAAAGTGGTACATTGATATAACTATGTTAAGAGATGTTGGAAATGAAATCTAGATCAGTGTGGAAGATCAAAAATATTTCACGTAAATTTACAGTAATAATGTTTGTTTTATATGTGAAATTTGAATAAAATGATTTAAAAAAAAAAGAACATACTAAAAATGAACATTGACTGCATGACACATTTTAAAAAGCACACATTAGTTATTTCTTAGAGATCATTACTACACAAAATGAAGCATCATTCAGTAAATGTATGAGCTGGGCTGTTAGACAGTTTGCTTTTTAAAAAATGATAATTCAAATGCTTGCTTCTTGCATTAAAAGTATCATGGGCATACTGTGCAATTAAGGGGAAGCAGAGCCATACCTACAGTCTTACCCTCAGTATCACGCAGCTTCCTAAGCCCTGTTCCTAACGTCCCCTACACCAAGTGTGAATATCTGTAGAGGAAGAGCCTACGGGTGTGCATCAATCACACCGAGTCCCACCTTTCTTACAGGCCTAAGTGTACAGAAGTCTATGTGCGCAGGTGCCATCCTTGTAAATATCTAGACTCAAAAGGTGTGTCTTGCAGGCTTAGAATCTGTGTGATGTTATGGCGGGGGACAAGTTGGACAGGTCCATTTACCCATAATCACCTGGAGCCCCTTTCCATATGAACACATAAAGGGAGTTAAAGTTTAAAAAAAAACTATAAAGACACACCTCCAGGGAGGTTACGAACCCTTTTAGATGTGGAAGTTTGATTTGCAAAATACTGTCTTAGTCCAATACTAACAATATTGTGTTATTTACTGATGAATTTTGAAAATATATCTTCAGCACCTCATGTAGCACACAGCCTTCTCCATCACCATAGTCACTATCTTTGTATATTAGCAGTAACTATGAACTGGACTAGTGAACATGATACCAAATTTTTATATGAAACACAGGATACAGGTGTATAGTTGTATGACTACAAAATATAACTTTCTGCTTGTAACATGTTAATTCTCATAAAGAAATACATTCAAAGTCTCCTGGCAACTTATGGCAACTCCATGAATTTCATAATTTTTATAAAGAAATAGCTTGTAAGCTACCATATTTGCTGGAATATAAGATGCACTTTTTTTCTTAAAAAATAGCCTCTGAAAATGGGGTGCATCTTATACACCAGCAAATATAGCAACACTAAAAACATAGGGAAGGGAAGGGGAGTGAAAGCAGTTCTCTCTGCCCAGGCAAAACAGGAAGGGAGGGGGCAATGGAAGCCTTGATCTTTAGGAACATAGATGTTTCTACAGTTCTCCTTACTTTCTCCTTCTCTTCTGTGCATTTTGACTCTGCTGGGAGTTTCTGCCCAGGCAAACAGGAAGAGAGGGGTGGTGCAGCACTCTTTTCATTTCCCTCCTCTCCTGGTGCAACACTCCTTCCTTTCCCCTCCTTTCCTGCGCATTTTGCTCACCAGAAAACTAAAACATTTTTTCCTGAAAAATATCCCTTGAAAAATGGGGTGTATCTTATATGCCAGTGCATCTAATATGCCAGCAAATACGGTAGCTATTAGATTGTGTTTGCTTATTATATCCTTCATCTTTAAAAAATCTACTGGAGTAATGACTTAGTTGTGTGAAATGGTGACTGACACATACAGTTTCCTTATGAGGGGAAGGCAGCACCTAATAATGGAAGACCACTTCTATTTGTTCTTCTTAACTGCTGTCAAGTCAACTGCAACTTTTGGCAATGAGAGATCTCCAAGTTACCCTGTCATCAACAACCCTGCTCGGAGCTTACAGGCTCAGGCTGTAGCTCTTGGTCTTTTCCAACTCCTTTCTACCTTACTACATATTATTTCTTTCCTAGCGAGTCATATCTTTTTATTGATACAGCCAAAGCACAACAGTCTCAGTTTAGTCATCTAGCTTATAGGGATTGCTCAGGCTTGATCTGCTGTAGGACGCACTTGTCTTTTTAGCAGTCCAGGGTATCTGCAGAACTCTTCATCAACACCACATTTCAAATCAGTTGGTTTTCTTTCTACCAGCTTTCTTCACTAGCCAGCTTTCACAACCATACACAGAAAATGGAAATACAAGGGCATGGACAATCCTAACTTTAGTATTCAATGATATCTTCTTGACAATCAGGATCTTGTCTAGTTCCTTCATAGCTGCCCTTCCAAGTCCTAGTCTTCTCCTGATTTCTTGATTGCAGTCTCCATTCTGTTTAATGACTGCATCATGGTATAGAAAGCTGTAACTATTTCAATATCTTCCTCATCTACACCAGTGATTTCCAATCTGGGGTACTTTTAGGGGTATTCAGGAAAAAAATTGAATAACGGCAGGAAAAGTAGGAAGTATAAGTCATTCTCAGAGGAGGTCACAACTCCATGCAGTTCCTGATTGCTCATGGAGTTGGTGTTCCTGTCCTAAAACCTTAAGGGATAGTGGGGAATTATAGTGATAAAGAAAAGATTGACATACAAGCTGAACTTCCAGCTGCCACCGGCCCACAAACTCATAGGTGTCCTCTGTTCTACCTCAGTAGCTCATTGAGTGCTTTCCGACCTTGGAGTCTCATCTTCTGTCCCTATGGTTTTTGTTTTAGATTGTCTCATCATACGGTTTTCATGGTAAAAAAAAATCATTCTAAAGGGGGTTACCATGCCTCTTTCTCTGCAGTAGTAACAGTAGCTAACCGTGGTGCCAGGGCTGTTGCCTCTGAAAGAACCTCTGCCAGCATCTCCCCCTCCACTACTGCTGCTGCCCAGTAGGTATCTGGCACATGTAGCCTGGCTCCTCAACAAAGGCCTGTCTGACATGGGAGACCCTACCAGCAGCACTGCTGCTGTCAGCGTAGCCTCTTCCTCACAGGAGCATGCAATCCAACCACCACAGAAAGGTAGTGCCATGGTAAGTCTATTTAGTGAACAGCAAATTTACAGCCATGGCAACTGTCCATGCGAATTTGGCTGAAATCATAGGATATATGGAAGCCTCTAATTTATAGGATTGGCTGCCCTTTTTCACTGATTCTGTTCTGTTCCAATCTCCACACAGGAGAGAAACTGTGTCTTAGGGTCTAGCCATTAGGAAGCAGCATGCTGCCTAGCACTCTCCTTGTTTCCTAGGCTTTCTGGGAAGCCCAATCATGTCATCATTCTTGGGAAAAAGAATGGAGGAAGAATTATATGCCTGACGTGGGCTCAACTGTGGCGGCAGGAGGAGCCAAGAATGGTTTCAGTGGAAGGCTTCAACCTTTCTGTTGTGAACTGCAGCCACCATCAAGTTTGGCAAGTTCAGCAGGGACTTTCTGACATACTATTTTGTTCATCCCCATAGAAATGTGCAGGATTTGAGATGCAGATCCAAAAAGTGTTTTTAAGAGAGCAAGGAAATACAAAATTTCCCTTGAGCATTGAGATATTACAAGAACTTTTGGCATGCATGTTTACAAACACAGATCTCCATTTCAGCTTCAAATACCAGGTTGATGTTCATTGTATTGGAAGGGCTTGGGAAGGGAAGTGCAAAATACATTATATCAGGTAAGTGAGTTATAGCTAAAGTGAGTTCTCTTAAGTTACTTGCTTAGTGGTGAATTATATTTTCTCTATTTTTTAAAAAAAATCTGAACTAGGAAATATTTCATTTCAATGAAAGTATAGAAGCTAGGGAGTGTATGTCCTGTAAGCTATATTCAGAGTAAAGCAATGACCATCCATCTCTGTATATTCCATACCTAGAAAAACCCTACACAATTCATAGAGTCACCATAAGTTGACAGGAGACTTGAAGGGAAATGAGCATGCAGACATACACACGCATGTGGCTATGCTGGCGAAAATGCAGATGTCTCCCATGACTGCTGCATCACATTATTTGTATTGGGAAACTATAGTACACTTCCTATGTAAAAAGTTTACTGTATGTATGCATGTAAGTCAATTTCATGTATAAGTCGAGGGCAGGTTTTGGGGCCAAAATTATGGATTTTGATATGACCTCAGGAGGGCTGCTACCCCTGGCCACCGCCACTATTTTCCCCCACAGGCATTCAGAAAGTCCTTTCATTATTCTACTCAGAGAAGAAGACGATTCTTCTTTTGATCAAAGTTAAGGCGCACTATTAATTCTTTATTTTTTTTTAAAGGAACCATCCCCTTGAGCAGAGTGGCAAAAGGCTAGAGCTTAGTCTGTCTTGGGAGAACTTTTGAAAAGGACTTACTCTGTCTACTCTCTCAGCGCTCCTTTGAGGGAAAGCACCAAAGAGCCACCCCCACCACTACTGCCATTTTCCTGCCCGGGCATTAAAAAAGGGCCAAAAGCAGCACTGTAGTAGAGAGAGTAGAGGGGATCAATGTTTCTTTTTGGTTCTCCTTGGATGGACTAAGCTCTAATCTTTCACCACTTGACTCAGAGAAAGAGTTTTTGGTAAGAGTTAAGGTACCCATGAATAAGTTGATCCAAGTTTTTTCGATCAATTTTTTGACTAAAATTTCTAGACTTACATACATGAGCATATACAGTACATGTACACAATTAACCTAAGTCCTCACTGAGCCATGACACTCAGTGGGTGACTTTGGGACAATCTCACTTTCTTAGCCTAAGGTATCACAAGTTTGTTGTAAAGTTCAAGCATGAAAGAGGTGATCCAACTGGTCTGCCAGCTAGGACCTTTCCCAGACAAGGGATAACTTAGCCTCAGTAGTCCCTACACTAGTACAAGTTTATTATTACAGCAAAAAGCCAGCAATGTAGTCCCTACACTGGTAACTTTTCGATTAGACTGCTGCAATGCACTCTATGTGGGGCTGCCCTTGAAGATGACTCAGAAACTGCAGCTAGTACAATATGCAGCGGCTAGACTGTTCACTAGAAGTCCAGGAACACACCAGCTCAGAAGGAATTGCACTGGCTGCTAATATGCTTCCTGTCTAAATCTGAAGTGCTGGTGATGGCATTTAAAGACCTAAATGGCTTAGGAACTCAGTACTTGGGGAAGCATCAATCTCTCTGTATGCTTGCCCAAGAATTGTGATCTATTGGAGGGTCCCTCCTCCGTGTCCCACCACTAGGAGAAATACATTTGGTGGGGGGCGGACATGGGAAAGTGCCTTCTCTATGGTGGTACCCCAGCTGTAGAACTGTCTCCCCCTGGAAGCCTGACTGGTGCCAACTTTGGGATCATTTCAGTGCCAAGTCAGAACTTGGCTTTTTAAAAAGCCTTTGAGTCTAATTGATTTTATCTAGGATACACACCTTATGGTTGAACTGTTTAAAACAGTTTTAACTGGTTTTAAATAACCTAGTTTTAATTGATAAACTATTGAGTATATTTTTAATGTTATAAAACTATTGTTCTTATTTATTGTTTTAAATTCATTTTATTGTAAGCTGCTCTGTGATCTTCAGGGATATGGCAGGATATAAATTATTGTAATAAATAAATAAAAGAATAAACCAAGCACACTGCCTTTGAACTCATTTCAGGAAAGGAAGAATGTAAATATAACAAATAAATCAACACAGCCCCCTTTCTCAGAGAATACACGGAGTGCACTTCCTCCGTTGTGACTGTATCTGTGCAGCAAACATTTCATGTGCCCCTGTATTCTCTCTATCCATCAATTACAGTGCTGCCTTAGACACATTTACTCAGAAATACATCTTGGTGAAATAAGCATGGCTGACTGCCAGGTAAATGCCTTAGTCCTTTCTTGCCAGTGCTGGCTGAGAAGTTATACATTTCTGCATTATCACTGCAAGTCCATTGAAGGAAACTAGATATGTATTGAGCATGAACAGCAAAGGGCGCTAACATGTGCACTATGTTACGGAAAATATCTTGGCCGCAGTGCTCGAAGAGTCACAGATGGCAGGGCGGGAGCCCGGTCCACCCAACATTTTTGTGCAGAGTTAGAGCTTCTGGGAGGAGGGACGTCGTGTTGTCAGAGACCTTTTGTGGCTAGAAAAATAAAGTCGCAGGGTCTCGGACACGATAAAACTAAAGGAAAGTTAAGGCAGGCATTAGCTTGAGGAGGGAGAAGAGGAAGGGAGGAAGGTAGTGTTAAGGCTGGCAGACTAAAGACTGGAGACAGCTCCTACACCTTTCATGTTTGCATAAAAGGGGGACTTTCAGCAGGCGTTGCTTGTCGCTCAGCCAGGTCACAAGCAACACCTGTTGAAATTCCCTCTTCTACACAACCACGAACGGGGAGTCGCCCGGTCCACTTTTCAACCTGGCAACGCACTGCCGCTACTACCGGAGCCGACGAGCCCTGCTCTGAGGCGCGGCGTGGCAGCGCCCGCCCACCTTAGGGCCCGGCCCCGGCCCCCGTGCGGCTTCTCCCGCGGCTTTGCGACGCCAGCAGCGGCCGTTTGCCGGTGGCGCCCCCGGAGAGCGGCTCTTCCTTGCCGGAGCTGCCCACCCCACCGCCGCGCGCGCGCAAACACGCCCGGGGACGGTGCCTCACGCGCCGCGCACTTCACTTTTGCAGGCGAGGGCCAGCCTGTCAGCGCTGCGTGGGACTTCCTCTCTCGGGCGAAACGGCGCGGAGAGGCGGCCGCCAGCTTTCCGAGTCGCCCTGTCTCGTCCGGATCCCGCCCCTTTCCTTCGCCGCTTTCCCTTCTTTTTCCTTCTTCCCCTCGCTCGCTCGCCTTCCCGCCCGCCCGCTTCAGTCTCGGCAAGGGACGGGGACCGTCCCGTTCTCCCGGCTCGGGGGCTGGAACCGTCATGTGACCAGGCTGGGTAGAGCGACCCCCCCCCCGCCGTCCTCCTCCTCCTCCTCCTCCTCCTCCGTATCATGCGGGACCGGGAGGCTGGGCGGCATCCCCGCCGGCGCCAGGTAGCGCTCCGGCCGCTGCTCGCGCTCCTCTCCTGCCTGTTCCTGCTCTGGACCAAAGAGACCGCCGCGCTGGCCGACTTCTCAGGTGAGGCGACGCCGGCGTCGCGGCCGAGCCCCGCTGCCCCAGCACACACGCAGGCACGCGCGCACCCACGCACACGGAGGGCAGGGAGCGGCAAGCAGTCGGAGGGGCTCCGGGCACGGGTTGGCCAGCCCCGGCCCCCCGGGCCAACGGGTGGTGTGTCGCCCGGCGCGTAGGGAAGGCTTTTTCGGGTGGGAGCGCTGGGAGCTGTCAGTATTTGGGCTGCACGTGTGAAGTGAAGTGACGCGTCCCCAGTTTTTTCCCTCCTAAATCCCGACAGCGGACTAGGGTTTCCTCGACCGAGAAGTGGATTAAAGCTTTACCAGTTGAATTTCCGTATGGCTCCAGGGAAGGGGAAAAAAAAGTTAATCTTAATAGATTAGTATGGGACCATTTTGCGAAGGAAAGACTCTCTCTCGGTCTGTTTGTAGTTCGTCTAATTAGATCATTGGATTCTAATCTCTTTCTTTTTTTCACCTGCCACGTCCCCTCCTCCCATTCTGTCACACAAACAAATACACATACTCCAAATCTGTAAGGCTGCCTGGAGTAGACAGATTTGGATCCCAGATCTGTCAGTGCTGCACCTCCCAGTCTGTGCATTGGCCGGACTGGTATACTTCCCCTTTGGAAGTTAAAGAGCACATACAGGGTTCCACTGGAGCAGATCCAAGACCTCTCTGGTCAGCATTCTGTGCATATAGTGGCCAGTCAGTTGCCAGTGGAAAGCCCATACTAAAAGGTCTCTTAGCAGTTGCAATATCCCATTCTCCATTTGATCTCTGTTGCTCAACCCTAGTGGAACTGGTATGAGAGGGCACTTCCAGATGAGAGTTGGATTTTTCTTTTTCGTTTTATGATCTAGTGTGTGGGCATCATCAGTAGGCTTCATGTCCAGAAATGAGAATGAATTTACCTTTCATTCTGAGCTGATGGTGGCGTAGAAACATTCCACACGGCTACTGCTTCCTGAATTGTTTTGTCAGCAGAAGGTAGCATCCTTCCTGGCTACTGCAGAGAGCTGAACAACCAGTATAGATTGAGCTCAGGGTACAGGACTACTGGATGCACTGAATGGACACATTTTGAGCCCCTAGACTTGCAGAAGTATCCAAACATACCATGTGGAGCAGCTGCTTGTTTAGGCGTGTAAGTTTGCAAGGCTCTAGGCAAGCAGGGGTGGAAAGGAAGGCAGGCAGGCCACAGCTCAGAATTAAGTTACCACAAGTGGGTGCAGCTTCATGGCTAGACTAGAATGCCTGATCCAGGAAAGCGGATGTGGCATGTAAGTTACCATGCCTTCTTAAGAGAAATGAATTCTTTATGTCCTAAAAGAAATCTGCGTAGAACTAGGGGATTGTCCTAAAACATTAAGGCAGGTACTTAAGACAGCCTAGCATAAACTACTTGCTCCTTAACGTTCTTTACTAATCACTGTCAGCACAAGCAGAAGCTTTAGAAAAACCTATTAACCAAAGTATATTGCTCATATGTGATAGGTGAGATTTCAGATGGTTGTTCTGAATTAATTTAGAATAAAAGGATACCTCCTGATTATCTTGTGCAAGTGTCTTAGGGCGTGGCATGGGGAACATGTTGCCCTCCGAACATTGATGGTCAATAATCTATCTTCTCTCACTAGCGGCCATGCTGTTAGGAGCTCATAGGAACTACATTCCAGCAACATATGGATATAAAAGTTATACTTTATCAAACTACAGGTCTATCTATAGTGACATTGTTTTCACACAGAGGGAAACCAGTTGCGTATGGAAAAACCAGAAGAAGGACATTAATGTAATAGTACCCACCTGCTCATGAAGCCTACAGCTGGTATTCAGAAGCATACTGCCTCTCTGGAAGTAATAGATAGTTGTCATGACTATAGCCCTAGATAGTGACATCCTCCATTGATTACTTTTTAGTATAATGAGGGCATTGATGGGATTATGATGTTACAACAACATTGTTTTTGAAAGATATTGCCATGACCAGTAGGTTTTTTTTAAAAAAAGTAACATAATCTTTTCTTATTATTCTTAATACAGTACTGGGTAAGGATTGTGTCTGGGCTAGTTTTCCACCAAGCACTTTTCCTTCAAGCCCTCCATGAATTGAGCCCAGAGCATTTGAAAATACTTCCTCTCTTGGTCATATCCTGGCCAAAACAGTGACTGGAAATGACATTATATCACTTCCTGTCACCATTTTGACCAGAATACTGCTGAAAAAGATGCCCGTGAAGGACCAGGCTTCAAGGGAATTGGGTGGATGGGAGGGTATTAGAGTACCTTTTTTTTGGCCTTTGGGACAGTTTTCATGTGTTTGTTGGGCAAAAATAGTCCCAAAATAGCACCTCAAACTTTTAAAAAGTAGAGGTGTCTTGGCAGGACTGGAAGGAGACTTGGTGGCTACAAAAGTGGCATCCCAGGGCTGTGTGAGGTCCATGGGCCATACGTTCCCCAATTTTGTTTAAAAGTGTTTTTCAAAAGAAAAAGTACAATGTTAGGATTTGTTAATAAGCATTACTCTTTAAGCAACGAGTTACAGCAACAAGTTTTAATAATAAAACAAACAGCAAGGAGCAAACTGATTTTAGAAAATTGAGAGATCCTTATGGAGCTCTTTGCAATCTTGTTTTTGTTCTAGCCACCTTAAGTAATGTGGAATCACCAACAAGTCTGGACATCTTGGGAAATTATTTTTTCATGCTCCTCCTTATCCCATTATAAAGAATTCGAAAAGGGAATCTGTGAAGGAATGGACCCTTTCTTCTGAGGAATCATTCCTGCTCTGAGATGGTTGTTATTCTTGACTGCAGAGGAGGTATCATTCTGAGAGGGGGATGCCTGTGAAAGTCTTTTGCATCAACCACTCTGTATCTCTTAGCTTCTCCATATCATCAATCTTTTCTCCCAGGGAACAAGCTTCTTCCCTATGCACCAATAATTATTTGCACTGAGCATACATTTATAACTTCTCTGCATCAGGCAGATAGTCATATATGCAAACATCAATGCAAAAAATCAGATAGGCTCCCCACCTCTGACTGATTTCCATCTACCTTGTATTGTTAATTGCTATCAAGTTGACTTCAACTTATGGGGATCCTATGAATGAAAAACCTCCAGAGACACTGTCATAAATAGCTCTGGTGAGGTCCTGAAAACTCAAGGTTATAAATTTCTTGATTCAGTCTATCAACCTGTAATTCAGTCTTCCTTCGTCCTAACTGCCTCCTACTTCACCAAGAATTGCTGTTTTTTTCTAATGAGTCATGTTGTCTCATGGTATGTCTCAACTATGATAAGGTCATCATAGTTGTCATCAACTATGATAAGGGTGATCATTTAGGTTTCTAAAAAGAGTTCAGGCTTGATTTCTCCCAGCACTGTATTTTTTTTAAAAATATTATCTTCCTATCAGCTTTCTTTACTGTGCAGCTTTCACAACCACAGAAAGAGACCAGGAATACTATGGCCTCTTGATTTTGGTATTCTATATTTATACTTGATGACCTTCTCTAGTCACGTAACTGTTGTCCATGTCTGGTTTGTTAACCACATTTTCCAAGTTGATTTAAGATTGAGCCAAGGACTTTAGATGTCTCTATCATTTAAAGTTATGTAAATGATCTGTGGTCATTTTTTGTTGTTGTTGTTGTTAAAATATTCAGCTGTAACCCTGCTTTTGCATTTACTTCCTTGACTTTCCAAATCTTCACTATTTTCCACTAGTAGTATGGTGTCAGCTACATATCTTAAACTGCTGACACTCCTCCCTGCAATTTTTGTGTCACCTTGCTCCAAATTTAATCCAGCTTTGCATATATGTTTCACATATAAATTAAATTGATAGGGTTATAAAATATGCAGCTGTATGTGACTTCCTTTCCAATGGAAAATCATTTTGTTTTTTCATATTTTGTTTTTACAGTGGCCTCTTGTCTTGAATATAGATTTCACATCAAGCCAGTCAAATGTCCCTCTATATAGCTGGTTGTTGTTGTTATTGTTACTGCTACTGCTACTACTGGGGTGGCTTGCTTGAACACTCAAGTTGTTTATTAGCAGAAGGAAGGAAAGGAATAAATGTCTTTTCCACCTAGCCTTATTGCTAAACTTAAGTTGCTTCCAAAGATATGCCTAAAAGGGGAGACCCATAGAATTATTCTGAATTATCATCTGAGGCGATACCCAAAATTAGAGAGGGCAACAACTTTAACAGAGTTATCTATTACTATTTCACTGGAACTCACACAGAGAAAGACAGAGGGCAAATACAAGTCAGCAGGAATTAACATTTTCTTCACCCCCACATACAAGGAAGTCATATAAGGAAACATATATATGAACTCTGTAACCTTGAAAAGGAACACAGCTGGAGTGATGAGACAGCTAGTCTGCACACATGATTCAGAAACATGATTCAGATCCCCAAATAGTATTATATGTGTATGTACGTGTGCCTTCAGGTCACCTGTTGACTTACGGCAACCCCATGAATTTTATAGGATTTTCTTAGGCAAGGAAAATTCAGAGGTAGTTTTGCTAGTTCCTCCTCTAAAATATAGCCTTCTTTTAAGTAGGGGAAATGTGGTGAGCAAGGGCAATGTTTCGCCCACAGCAATTTGACAGAAAAGAATCCAAAACCTTCTGGATCCTGTGCTGTATTAATTGTGAAGGTGGGAAAGTTATTTAGCTTACATGTCAATATGCCAAGAGGAAGCACAGAAATATTACCAGAAACTCTGATGAATGAATGAGACCATTTTTAGAACCAGAGAACATATTGTTCCTGTCCATTAGTGATAAATGTCTTGTAAGCTTGTAAAGCACGGTGTGATAATATGATGAAATCTGCTCCAAAACCAAAACAAAATAACTTTAAACTAACAAGTTTTCTTTGGAATAAGTGTTCATGAAATGCAGCTCACTTCTTCAGGTGTTCTAAAAATACTATGTTGCTGTATCGTTTCCCCAGAAGTTGCTATGGTTGTTCTTTATCATTTGTTTAATTGTGGTTTTGAAAGCACCCAGAAGTTTAAATGCTTGCCTGTTAAGCATTTAATAATACGTTTGGTATTCCCCAGCAAGATGCAAGCTTACAATTGCCTGTTGGCATTAAAATTTTGCAATCTGAACTAGCAATGAAACTTCAAATGCACTTGACAGAAATTAATACTAGATAAACAGTTGAAACACTTAATACATATTAATACTTCACCACTTTTAAAAATGTGTAGAAACTGTTCATAAATTAGACAGGAGCTTAGACGTGATGTAAAAATGTGTTGTGCTTGTATTAAACTCCATTTCATTGTCCTTGTCTAGTGAACTGGTATGATTTAAATATATTTTTAAGTTAAGGATCATAGGGTCTCCAGTTCTAAAACTGTTGCAGTATGTTGTGCTATACCAAGAATTCCCTACGGTCACAGTAAGTGTATCCTACCAACATTATGCCAGCATTCCAAGCAGATGTGCAGTGATGTAACTTGAGAGCTTTCTTGATTCTATTCAATTAATCTAGCCCTGTGATGAAAGTTTTTCAGTGCACTCATATGTTTTTGGTCCATCTATACTTTAAATACTGGTATTAGATGATGCATTATGCAGTAGAGCCATGGAACCTGCTTCTTAAAATCTGACTTTATGACTGCCTAAAGAAAACAGCATTTTTACCTGGTTTTCAAGCCAATTTGGAAGCATCTTAATTAGCATCTTGAGAGTTTTGATTAGTTGGTTTTGCTTATTCTGCAGTTTTCCAACCTCAAGTCATATCCTAATGCATTTCCCACTGAGGGCCATAGTCCTGGCTGTGTATTGTGTGATAGAGTCTTTCTCATCATCCAATAAAATAAGACAGTGTGTGGCATGGTGTAGCATGGCACTTCTACTTTTATATCTACAAGATGACAGGTCTTGATAGTTGTAATTAGTGTTTGTTGGTGGATGTTTTGGGGTTGTACCATTACCAGTGCAGTTCCTAAATGAATTTGACAGTAAACGCACATCTTCTTCTTGACCATCATGGCCTCTCAGTGCCACAACGAATACATAGAAGGTTTTGTGCAGTGCAGCTGTTCTGACACAATGGAAGCATTTAGAACTGTGCCACATTTGGGGGAAAATGAGAGGAACAACACCTCTGTGGCACAGAGTCTAAGTCAAGAGTAGTGGGTGGTGTTCCCATGTCAGAGGGTTAGTAAATCTGCTCTAGCTCTTAGTCCAAACTTTAAGGGAGCTATCCAATGTGCTGAACCTATTTGGAGGTAGTTGGGATTCAGCACCTTGGATAGTTCAGACTAAAACCTATGCAGATTCATTGCCTCGCAGATATGGAAGCCATGACTCAGGAGTGAGAATTATATAACCCTCCAGCTGATGTTGGACTGCACCTCAGATTGGACTCAGATGGTGTAGCTAATAGTGAGGAATGTTAGAAGATGCAGTTCAATAACATCTGGAGGGCTGCATGAATCTCAACCCTGCTCTATAAGCACAGAAGTACACTTTAATAGCCGAAATGAATAAAGTCTTGAGATTATGATCTCCTTCAGGGACATTCCTTAAGCACAACCAATTTCATCCTTTAGAATCCAGTAACTGTGTTCCACAGTAATAATGCAAGACCACAGTGTACAACAGTGCAGTGGCACAGCTATCTTTACCCTGATTCAGTGCAGGATTCCTCTCCCCCTTATACAAGAGAAAGAGAGGGTAAACTCTGGCCATACTTTTTCCAGTTTAGGGAAAAAATGAAATATGTGCAATATTTGATTTCATACCAACCCTACACTTATTTTTCAGCTTTTATATCATAAAATGCTTTAGCCATAATTCAATACATAATGAATTTTTGCATATTTATGTAAAATGTTAAAATATTAAAGCCTTAATTTTTGTGCAAACACAATTATAAATATTCTGTCTTAAGGAGAGAGCCACAAACTGTTGTACCCTGTAGTACCTAAGCACATATATATTAATTTTTGCCGTCTGAGAATTAGGAAAACCAGAATAAAGAGAAGCCACAAATTTTGTAATAAACTGAATAAAGTCTATTATTTAGACTAAAGCAGTCTCTTCAATCACAGTCTTGTAAACTTTAAATCAGTGTTGACACAGATACTGAATTCTTCAATAGCAATGAAGGCCACCTTGCAGATGCCTCTTCTGAAGATGGCAGCAGCCATCTTTGAAGAAGTGTATCTTGAATTTGAATGTTGTATATATCTATAGCAGAGGATGGAATCATATGGCCTTTCACATGTTGTCTGTCACATTACAACTCACAACAGCCCTCACCTCCACATGCAATGATTAGAAATATTTGGAGCTACACTTCAGCAAGATCTGGAGGGACCCATCATTTTCACAATTGCTGTGTACACTGCACAGTATTAGCGGAACTTTCTAATTCTATACATGCAAATCTTCATACATTCAAATCTTCATACTATGCAGTCCTTGGTATTTGAAACTTTGTCTTCAAATATATTTCACTAATTGCAAAAGTAAAAAAATAAGCTTCATCTGGGGTAGTACTTTAAACTGAAAAACCGAAAATTTCTCCATGGAACGGGAATCCAATAATTTTTTCCTCTGATTTTCTGCATGCTTTTTTTTCCCCTGCCAGGCCTTCACATTTTCACTTGTAACAATCCAGCTTGCATTTCTCTATTTAATCTGACATAATTGCAAGATTGAGAGTATTGGCCACAGCTTGATTTATAATCATGTACCTCAGTTCTGTGCTGGCAAACACTGCAGGAGTCATTTCTTTGGCACTGTAGATGGAGTACCAGATTAAATATTCAGAAACAGATGCCAAGTTTCTCTATTTTCACAGTTTTTAATAGGTTTTGAAGTGCTTGTTCTATAGTTCTAATTATGCTTGCAGGGAAGCAGTTTCTATTAAAATTAGTTGGACTTAACTTTTCAACCAGGCAAACCTATGGTCACAGTAGGTTGGACACCAACTGCACCGAGGGCCAGAACTCACACAACACTGTCTGTGTTCCATGAGCAGTAGAATCAATGCTATCACAAGAGGTCAAGAAACAAACATTCACATAGCAACATTGCATCGTCATGACCGTAACATCTCTAGCAACTCTGCAACTAGCTACAAGGCATAGTGCCACATTCTGATGAAGTCCACATATTAGCTGTGCACAAACAGCAGCAAGCAACAAGAAGCAACACTGGGAGTACCACTATCATATTACCCTACCCAGTAGACACACACTGCAGTAGCTAGTTCCATTGAACAGACCTAGACCCAACAATAAGTAGGTATAAGTATAGAACTCAGAGCCTCCTTGTAGAAGAGTCTGAACCCTGTGGGGCTGCTAGTAAGTCCATACACACTCCAAGTTCCTAACACAGCAGCAAAACCTACATATTCAACTTTAAACAGCCATCAAGGGGAGCCAAAAGGCTAAGTCGAATCCAAGAGAATAAGCCTGAGCCATTGGAGTCCTGGCAAAATCTCATTCTGAGCAAAGAACAACTGTTATGGCTCTTCTTGTTGAAGGCATCCAATGACAAATGTGAATCAACAGCAATGGACCCATAGTTAGGATCAATTTATTGCAATCTTCATTTATTTAATAACATTGCTATGGTTTGGAAGGGTAAAAAGAATATACGTGTGGTGCATTTGGGACTCTCCAATGACTTCAATAGGAGTATTTTAAAATGCACCCCCTATTCTGTAGGTGCAGTGATTCTGTGTTATATCCTGATCAGTAGTGAGACTGTCAGCCTTCCAAGCACAGGAGGCTGACTCAGGCCCATTTTCCTCCTGGAGTGGTTTGCCATAAGGGTATAGCTATGCTAATGGATGCAGCTACACTTACATTCTGCTAGCACCAGCATAGTGCTCTGCCACTGCAAAAGGCCTTAGAAGTGACTTTTCCTTCCCCTACACACACCAGAAGGTATAACTGGATATAGGACTGTCTGGCTCTCATCACAGACTATTTATTTTATATCCTGTTGTAATCTTGCATACCTCAGTGGAGCTATACTGGGGTAAGCATTTTGGGAACTGTGGAATAAACCATTTTAAAATGATGCAGAATCTTGAACATTTGTTCAGGTTGTCAATGAGGGATAGGGATGGGAGGCAAATAATCTTGATTTTTCTTCCAGCATTATACATTGATTTATAAATGAATCTAGTATATCATAGAATCATAAGAGCTAGAAGAGTTCTTGCAAGTCTTCTAGTCCAACCCTTGCTTAATGCTGGGGGAAACAGAGTGCAGAATACAACTACACTCTTCTCTGATAGATGGCTATCACTTCTAAACCTGAATGCCATTTAGATATACAATGAAATATTTCAAATAATAAAATTTATAGACATTTCAGAAGGGCATACTGAATTCAAAATAATATGGATGTGTAATAAAGTATGGGACAAATCTGCATCTAGCATTAAGTTTTGGCATGAGAAACTTGCTGCAGGGACCGTTTTGTAACTGGAAAGTCTCCAGGTGCAAACATTTACTACTAGGAACTAGTAGAAGTGACAGACCTTATCTCAAGCTCCACCTGTACTTTTCTTATGTCAGGCAGCATCAACTTACCCACAGCAGCTTAATGCAGATTCCTTTGCATGAAAAATGGTGGCCCAGAATGGGTGAAGTTCAGCAAGAATTAACCTTTATAATAGATACTCCATGGCACCAAACAGGCACAACACACTTAAAATGCAAAAGGGTGGGTGGCAGGAATAAATGCCATCCTTTGTCTTTTGACTCTTCTGCTTGTATAAAACTAATACTGTACTCCTGTTAAATAATTACAAGCAATATTACAGATTTATAAAAACTAAGCATCTAAAGTTCTGACCTCCCTCAAATGTTCTTTTCCGTGTTCAGCAGCAGAGGGATAGATTTCATAAGCTTGGCTGAGTTTTGTGAAAGCAAATCCCTTTAAAGAGACAGGTCACTCCTTCAGAATAATACAAACAAACTCATTTTCAAAAAAGACACCAGTGAGTTACACCGTATTAGAGTAACTCCCTCCACCATTTCATTCCTTGTTCATTATATATGAATTTTCTGGTAAAATAAGAGTGTAGAACTTGACTTCGCAACAAAAGGGTGAGATGCTCCAATTAACTTTTGCTTGGAAAAAAAAAAGAAGAAATAGAATGAAATGTTGGAATATGAGACTCCCAAAGAGCCAAGCAATTATGGAACTGTGTTATATAATAGGATCCAATAATGAGAGATTAATGGTGGACATGAAGTTGGAAAGGAACTTACTTAACCTCTTTTACTCTGCGTAGATCTTTAGCTTTCATATTATGATTATCAAGTGGCATACTTATACTGGGTCATTGATTTTTCTGCTTGGTGTGGTTTCAGCATCAGTTATCTCTGCAGACTCAGTGCTCAGCTCTTTCATCCAGTCTGCCCAATGCACGACATCACCACAACACAGCTCTGAAACTTTCCTGTAATAAAGTGGAAACTTTATAGAACACGTTTAGGTTGCAAATCTATGCATACCTAGGTAGGAGTAAGCCTGACTGAACTTCACAGGACTTACTTCTGGGTATAGGATTGTACTGTTTCTCCTCTTATTTTCTTTGTGTGTTAAGTATGGCCATTAACATTGAACTAAACATTCATCATGTATCAAAGAGATAACATCCAGTTTTTTAGTGACCTAGGAGGAGGTGCATTTTGTATCATTGAGGAAGATATACCTTGATATAGTTTGTGGTTGGTATACAAGTTCCAGAAGATCCAGTCCATTTAATTGTTCCATTTAAATATTTTTGCTCTTGCTTCTGATGTTTAAAAGAATACCAGACCCTATTGCTCTCTCAGATCCTTAGCATTCTTATTTAAAAAGCAGATCAGGTGAAATCAGTATTTTTTACTTACCACTTGTATATTTAATCCCGAAGTGTTAGTTAGGAGTAAGCCCCAAAGTACTTTCAAGTAATAAGAAATAAGCTCAGAATCCTTTACTGAGCTGTAATTCTACAAATGTATTCCCATGAAATCTGTGGGCTTTACTTTCAAAGAAATGTGTCTAGGATACTGCTTTGTTGTTGTCATGTGCTTTTAAGTCATTTCTGACTTACATTGATCTTGCCATGGGGTTTTCTTGGCAGAATTTGTTGGAGGAGTGGCTTTGCTTTCCTCTGAGGCTGAGAGAGTGTGACTTGCCCAAGCTTATGCAGTGGGTTTGCATGGCTGAGTAGAGATTTTAAAGCTGGTCTCATGCAGTCCTAGACTAATACTCAAACTGCTGCACCATTCTAGTTCCCACCAAACTGGCTGACAAAAGACCTACCAGCATAAACTGCATGCCTATGAGTGTTCTCCTCCCAAGAATATTAAAACACCTTACTGTCCAGATAGCTGTCATCACATTTTGAAGTGCCTTGATCCATCCTACAGTCTCTTAAAATGGAAGCTTGGAGATTCATAATGCAATAGTAGCCATTGTTGTCCAAAGATCCCCCACCCAATAGGTGACGGATATCTTACCAAGGGATGCCATGCTTTGCAATGGCCAGAATTATGCATAAGCATTTGACAGTCTCTCATGCTGTGTTGGTAGACCAGTGGTTGGTATATCACAGCACTGTTCCATGTGAGTGACCAGCAATTGCCCCCGCCCGAATATGCCAGGGATTAGTACCATAATTGTGTCTTTCCTGGAACATTTTTCCTTGAAATTCTCTGCATACTGGCAGCTGATGGTGTGCAGACCGCCACCAGTCCACAACCACCACTTTGAGTACAACAATATAGCACATCACTGCTTTCTCTTACTCACAGTATGTCACCTCCTTAGTCACAGTTGTCTTTCCAAACCCTTCTTGAGATCCTTTTTTCTGGGTATGCCTAGAGTTGTACCTGAGTCATCTTGCATTCAGAACTTGTGTTCCAGAAATTTTGCATGATATCTACAGTAGAAAGATCAAGCCTATTCAGGTCTGCCCATATTTCCACTCTGTGACTTTTGATTATAGCCTGGATCTCAATGAAAGTTCCTTTGCTGCTGCTAATGGATTTGAATTGTTATTTCCTGTCCTTTTGTCTCCAGTGCTCACATGGACAAGAAGGGAAGTAGCCTCTGCCTGCATTGATATACCTCAATACCATCTTAACTTGCAGCAGAATTAACATTTGAGGCAAAATGTAGGCCTGTGACTCTAACATCACCACTTTGCTCCTCCTGTATGATTTTTAACATCTTTGGCCATTTCCACACCGGGCTTCTAAAACGGTGTAGAGCGACCTCTAATGGAGGTCTTCTACACCGTAGAGTGGACTGGCGTGGACTACTTTTCGTAGTTCCACACCAGAATCCACTCAGGAGCGGCCGGAACTAGCCAGGCTGCGTGTTTTTTAGAAACTTCTTTGGCCCTTTTCACATGTGTGTGGGGGAAACGGGCGAAAACACGCTAAAACGGAGCTTACCCGCAGCTGGGTAAGTCCGTCGCCACGCGGAGCAGCGCGAGCTCGCTGCTCCACACTCCTCCGGCGTCCCAGATGGCAGCTTCCAGTTGGTGGAGGCTCTCCACCAACCAGAAAAGCTCGCCAGCTGGAAGCCCGCCCCGGCAGATCTGCAGGCACGCACTTGCGCGCGCCTGCAAATCCACTTTAGAGCCGGGCGACGGAGCGGCACGGGGCTGCACGCTCCGTGCTTTTTAAAAACCTCGAAAAAGAGGTTTTTAAAAAACACGCAGCGCGGCTAGTTCTGGCCGCTCCTGAGTGGATTCTGGTGTGGAACTACGAAAAGTAGTCCACGCCAGTCCACTCTATGGTGTAGAAGACCTCCGTTAGAGGTCGCTCTATACCATTTTAGAAGCCCGGTGTGGAAATGGCCTTTTTCGAGGTTTTTAAAAAGCACGGAGCGCGCAGCCCCGTGCCGCTCCGTCGCCCGGCTCTAAAGTGGATTTGCAGGCATGCGCAAGTGCGTGCCTGCAGATCTGCCGGGGCTGGGCTTCCGGCTGGCGAGCTTCTCCAGTTGGTGGAGAGCCTCCACCAACCGGAAGCTGCCATCTGGGACGCCGGAGGAGTGTGGAGCAGCGAGCTCGCGCTGCTCCGCGTGGCGACGGACTTACCTGGCTGCGGGTAAGCTCTGTTTTAGCGTGTTTTCGCCTGTCCCCCCCCCCCACAAGTGAAAAGGGCCTTTGCCTAATGAGAAAGCCAGTGGAATTTTGAAAACTTACATGATGTGTTTTGTGCTTTTACTTGACCCAATAAAGGTATAGCTGTTCTGTGGATTTTGGATTTTGTCATATTTTGCTACATGGACAACACAACTACCTTGAATATGCTTTCTTGATCGTATGATACCTGTCACTCTTGATGTGGCCAGTCTTATAAATAAGCCTTTGAAGAACTGAATCCTTTGGTGTAAGTGGATCACAAATGCTTCAGAGTTTCCCATTTGACTTATTTCCTACATAATTGCTTACATTTTAAAAGAAAGCGTATGTACTTAAGATATAAATAGAATTTATACAAATGATTATAAGCTATGCACCTATCCTACCCATCAGCACTGACTTTGAAAGCTTTCGTTCCCAAATTAGACTTTGAGGGATACTTTTAAAATGACTGCCAGTACGGCAAAATCAACATTGGCAAAAATAGTGAAGTGAATTACAACTCCTGTCTCCTACATTTTTATGAATTAGAGCTGCATGAAAATACCTCTACAACAGAAGTTGGCATGCATGTCACAGCCATCATTTGGGACAAACAGAATTTATAGCATATCATTTCTGTTTGCCTTGTGGGCCATTTGGATGGGGTTGGCTGCTTTAGGGTAGCCCCCCCCCCGCCAAAGACAGCATTTTAGTGCAGTGTTAAATATTAAATATTTTTAGTGTGGGCTGAAAAATGACCCACAGATGATACAATTCCTGCCACTCTTCTACAGGAAAATTGACAAAAACAAGGGAGAAGATGAAGACTTTGATTCTAACTGAAAAGGGTCTAGATGACACAAAACTGAACAAAATCATGAACTCAAACAGAAAGAATAACAAGATTTTAACAAGGCCAGTGGATAGACCTTATAATCTGATTTGTTTAGTGGCCTAAAGCAGTGGTTCCCAGCCCCAAATGAAGTTGGACAACAACTCTCACAATACCTGATCACTGGCCATGCTGACGGGGCTTCTGGGAGTTGAAATCTAACAAGAACTGGGTACTCAAGGTTGGAAATCACTAACCTAGAAGTGCTCGGATGTTCCTTTGGAAACGACAAGAGTTCTTTGCCATGACAACAGGTGGCTTATTGGAATGTTCCAAGTTTTAACACTGAGTTCAAAGTAATATAAATGAACTAAAATATTTTTCATGTTGAATTTTATACAGTAGGACAAATTAATTGTGTCATGTATTGAAAATTGTGTTCAACTATGTTTTATCTGTGTAGTATTGTTGATCCTTACTCTTCAATATCTTAATATCATCCTACTCTGGGTTAGATCCAGATTGAGTCGTACCGAGTGTAGACACACTAAATTGAAATCAGTCTCACTTTATTCACAAAATCAAGCAACATGTTTGAATCCAATCCTGCACTCCCAACATAAGCAAAGAGTTTTGATTTTGGCTGAGATTCAGTAGTGCTTTAATTCTGTGGTATTTTTAGTTCACTAAGATTGCATCACATGTGCACTTGAATTTGGAAGTGAGAGCTTTTGCAGGTAAGAATTTACCCACAAAGCCTCTTATATCCGACAAACAAAAATACAGTGCTTAAACAAATTATACACTAAAGGCTACAATCCCATGTTCATCCAGCTTTTTAAATGTTTTTCTACCACAGCAGTTTCTAACCTTGAACAAAGAAATAACTTGGCCTGTGCATGTGAACAACTGTTTATCTCTTCGTTAGTAAAAGACACTGTAGCAAGAGGATTCATGCAAAGCACTAACATGTGTGCACACTCACAAATGTGTTTTTGGATCATGGCCCCACTTGGATAATTCTTTTCTGGACTGAGGCCCTTGCTTCTGATCTGAGAACTAAAACTTTTTTTAAAACTCTGCATTGCTACTCAGCCCAGGAACAGATATTTGAGAAGTGGGCATTCTACCGATTGTAGTTGAAAGCTAGACTTTCAAAGTGAGCGTCTATCTGCTCATCACAAGGGGTTAAGAGAATGCCAACTACTGGCAAAATGCCTGTATCTGAAAAGAAGACTATTGTGTTCTTCCCCCATGTGGCAATGTTGCCCCTCCGGTTGCCACTGTGAGAATGCACATTGCCAACCCACACTGCAAGAATTTGAGTAATGTTTACAATCCACAGTGAAAACAGAAAATGGGAGAGAGAGAAGATAAGAGTCAGCTTTGTATGCCTGTACTTGGCTGGCTGGCTAGCTAAGGTTGTGGGATACAGGGAATGAGGAACTTAAGAAAGTCTACGTGATGCAAAGCTGGCGAAGGGAAGCTAATCAGATAATACATTTTTTAAAAAAATAGCGTGGCTTGAAATGTATATATATGAACCTTCTGAGCACTGTTTTTCTGTTAAAGCAGGAGAAAGCAAGCTGTTTCCTTCCCACATTTATGGACTGCAACTTCCAGCATCCATGTTGGCTGGGGCTGATCAGATTTGTAGATAAAAACATTTTTAGGGCACCAATTTGCCTACCTTTGTATTAAACTCTGCACGGCTTAGAAATCTGTGGCTTTCCAGATGTTCTTGGATTCTATCTCCCATAAGCCTTAGCCATCTGGAAGACCAAAGATTCACTATTTTCATCTAGAGAATAAAGAACAGGGGCAGATAATTAGCTTTAAAAAGGAGGGGGCCTGCTAGTTTAGCTCCTACTCTTTTCCTTTCTTTTTGGTTGAAGAAAACAGAGTCTTTATTTTATTTAATTTTTTAAAACCCCAAGTGTGAAACAGAAATACATTACAGTTTTGCAGACATTATTCTTCCATGCAAACAACACCCAATATAAGCAGAAATCAGGATGGGAACTGGGGAAAGGGACCTCACCTTGAAATGAGAGGTCACCCCTCCCTGTTCAGACAGAAGCAGTGAAATTATCAGTCATGAGGAAGTTGACATAATACAGCTGAATATCCATACCAATCCCAGAAAATGTGTATTCTTGCCAGAGCTGCAATAGCTGCAAATACAAAATAGCAGTGGTGGGTGGGTTCACCGTAGCTCCACCTGGCATCTTCTTCCAGATCATTTATAATCCATTGTTGTGGAGGATGTTGGTTCAAAGAACCTCAGAGTTCATGATAGCTGCTATTGGGATGCAGAGAAATTATGAATATATGCCACAAACAGTACAATAGTATGCATTTCTAGTTATTCATTCATTTATTCTGCTACCTTTCTCTCAATATTGGAACTTAAGGCAGCTTACAAAACAATTCAACTAAAACATACATAAAGGTGAACATTAAAATAAGATTTAAAAAATTATTTAAAACTGCATGTAAGATACATTGTTGTTAAAAAGATTAAAAACTCTTTAAAACAGTTCAGTCTAAAACAGTACTGCACTCTTAGTCCATTTTTTAAAAACTCTGTTTTAAAAGCCTGATGAAATAAAAAGAGTCTTTGCCAACCAGCAGAAGGACAGGAAGGACGCTTCCCCAGGAAGGGAGTTTCAGAGCTTGGAGTGTGTGGAGGGGAGGGGGCTACAGCAGGAGAGATTGGCCACTGTGTGCAGGGGTGTGGCTGTGGTGCGTGGAGGCAGGGCCAGGACATGCAGGGGCATGGCTATGGGCTGGGACGCCCCAGAAACATTGCCGGCCATGGCAAATCGCCTCCTCCGCCCCCATGTCTCTACGCGACTGTTCAGAGTCCAGGGGTAGCCACTGAGAATGCCTTCTTGCATGTCCCCACCAATTCTGTTTGCAATGATGGTGGGACTGAGAAAAGGGCCTAACTCCAGTTTAAGTTAAATGTCTAGGTTTCCAGCTGATAGGTACATGTCCATGGATCACACACACACACATACACACATCTCCCATAAATCAATTTATGTTTCATACGTAAAGAAATTTGCAAAAAAAAGTCTGCATTATCAACATAAAATTATTAATGTAAGGTTATATTAAGTCGTTGTTAGACATATTTTTTTTGCAGACAGTCCTGCATTGCTTATCAATGTTTTTTAGTAAATCACTTGCCTATATATTTATTTCAAGAGATATTCACAGAATTCATGTTATACTTTGAATATGCACACTCCTTGCTTTGTGTGTTTTTTCTCTATGTATAGCCAGTTGAATTCATAATTAGTAAACTAGTTTTATTGACACTTTACAATCACTACTGGAAAAATGCTCTTACTATAGACAATGTTGAGTTTTATAAAAATATAAAAGTTACAATTTTTTTAATTTCAAAACACAAGTAGATATGAACATAGTTCTATTACTACTTCATATCCATGATGATTTTTACTTCAGGTTTTTTGGCAAAACTATATTATTTGGTCAAAAATCCTAGTTGGACACTGCTGTCTGAAATCCCAGAGAGCTGCTGTTAATCAGAGTAGAGTAGACAACATGCACAGTAGACCTGGATGAACTACTCATCCGTCTTAGTATAAGAGCAGTTCTTTCCTGTGTTCCGAAAAGTGTGGCTAGCTACTGCTGTAGTTTGAAATCAGTCCATGGAGTTTCAAGTAGTGTGATGTAATCCTACCAATACTGTGGCCGCTGTTGCTACTCTGTCGTCCATCATTGCCTTCATCCTTCTTTGCAGGGATGATTGTGTTCTGATCATGTAATGAATTTTACAGTGGTAGCTGGCACTAGCCTTGAGAAAACATGTAAGAGCTTGATGGATGAGACTCCTAGAAGTCTGGCTAACAGTCTGTGTGACACTTCAGTCTATTTTGATCTGAAATGTATTGGCTTGTCATGAAAAATACACAGTAAATAGGCTATGCTTATTACAGAAAATGGATTAAGGTAACTTTCTCAGGATAATTAAAATGTATGTGCTTTAATTATCATCTTCTGTGCTTCGTGATGTTCATCACCCAGAAAATAAAAGGCTGTATAATTTTCACTTTCTTTTACAGAAAGTAAAAGAACATGGCCCTAACGACACAACATGGTATGGCTGCTTGCAGTAAGAATGGGAAACATATCCAACTTTCATCAGTCATGGGCTAGCATAGCTGAATAGTAAGAACAATAGACATGCAATTCAACACCACCTGGAGGGCTACAAATTTGGTTTATGGGAAAGTGATGATAATCCTTCGCACATGCTCAGTTGTTTTCAGTATTGCATTAGTTTTTTGCTGAGAAGCAAAGTTCACATATATAACTAGAGACTGTGGAAGGTGTCCTATACATTATCAATCAGAATTTTATTTTGAGAACATAGAGCCTTTAATTAGTCACCAAATATTTTCATTGTTATGTTTTGTATTGAAGTTCTGACCAATAAATTTAACCCCTAACACAGTCTCTGGCCTCTCTGGCCCTTTTGTACCTTACCTTTTCTTACTGCCATTGCGTGCGGATCGTGCGAAAAGCCTCTTGCGAGAAGGAACCGTGTCCCCTGCACTTCCCTGCCCACCAGCTCCATGATGGACAGAAGGAAGCGTGATAGCTCCACTCATTCCTTCCACAGCACAGCCAGGTACTTTCCCAGGCTGCGCTGGGGGAGGACGTGCAGCCATCGCACTTCCTGAGGTTCCGCACGCCAGATAAGTGCGAGAGGGACACGGGAGGAATGCGCAATCACGGCTCATTTTCAGCAAAGAGCCAAAAATGATATAATCCACGATCATCGTGGGATCGCTACAGGAGCGCCATGCGATCGCGAGAACGTCATGAGGAACCGTCCTTGCGATCCTGCGGTGCTCCCGTGGCTATTTCGCATGGGAAATGATATGCAAAAAGGGCCTCTGTCTTGCTGCACCTTTCTGAACAAACCTTCCACCACAATTGGAGACTTTACCTTTTAGACTACAGCTCCCAGAATTCCTCAGCCAGCATGGCCACTGCCCATGCTGGCTAGAGAATCTAAAGAGTTACAGTCTAAAACAAATAGCTTTTCAAGTTGAGCTTGAAAATGAATGAAGCTTGGAATGGCATGATTTTATGCAGAAATGGCATTAACAATACTGGAGCTGATTTAAGGGTGGAGGGTTGGGTGATATGTCCCCAGTGAATCCTCTCTTTTTCTTCTCACTGCTGCCTATTGCCTATTGATTTATGCTATTAGCTTGACAGTGTGATGTTTCTCAATCTTGCTCCCCTCTCTGCTCATTCTTTTTGAGTTAGGAGACATCAGCATTGGTAGAAGGCTCATAGCTGGGATTTGGATTTTGAGTCTTGTCAAGTGTCCACCTGTGCTGGTATCTGACTCTGGCCCTTTTGTGACAGATTGGAAGAGTTAACACAAACTCTATTATGTGTTGAAAGTACATATAGGGTTGTCAATCTTAGGGCCTGGCTCAGGATCAAAGGGCTTGGGCCTTCCTCTGTAGTCATCTGAGCAAGACAGAGGAATCTCAGGACAAAATCACTGCCTTGAAGATGTGTGTGTGTGTGTGTTCATCATTTGTTAGACTTGGTATTTTTATCTGAATGGTATACTGTGTGCAACTGCGGTTAATGCTTCAGGTATGATGCTTAATGACATTAAGATTTTCTTTGTGACATCACAAGTTCAGCTTTCCACGATATCAAGTTTGTCTCAGGTTTTAATCCCAAAATCTCAGGACCTAAAGTAATTTCATGATCTGGCAACCCTACATGGGAGTGGAGGTGATACTGCACCACTGTTGCACTCTAACTTCACAAGTGTCTATGATGGAAATATTTTCTCATCACCCACAAACAAGACAGCATAGGAAAGGGTTATCTGCGTATTCTGAGAGGTGTATGTAGAACTTGTTGAGCAGGGTCCTTGGGCCAGACTTTTTCTTTGTGAAGAGAAGCACAATACATGTCCATCATTGTGTGTGGAGACTTCTTTCCTATTCTTGTTGACTATACAGGTGGTAAAGAAACATTTTCACTGTAAGCATTGGTAGTAGTTGGTTGTGCAACCATGGCATGTGCTGAGATAGGGCAGAGCTAGCCTCATAGTTCATTTTGCCCAAATATTCAGTGACTGGAGGACTTTGTGTGGCTCATATCATTCATACACAGATTTGTGTTAATGCCTTTCTAACTGTACTTTCCAGAACAGATGGAAGGAAGCTACTGTGAGGAGTGGGTTGTTTTTGTTTTGCTTTTGTTTTGTTGCTTTTGTTTTATCTAGCCAAATGTGTAAGTGTCCACTATCTTTGGGAAGTAGGATTGTGGCCAGGGGATTCTGGGAGATGTAGTGCAAATAAATAATTTTCTTAAACTGTGAAAAATACAGCCGTATCCAGCTAGGGGTGAATGACCACATGTTTAAACTATCTCTGTTCAGGCACCACTTCCATGTATTTTATGAGAGAAAAGAAACAAATCGGCATTAGTAATGTAATACTTTCTATTGCCATAAGTGACTGCATTTGTTCCCAAAATGCAGAATGACAAGCATCTCTCTCAATTTTCCTATTCTGAGGTAAGTGGCAATGCAAAATATTATCCCTACACAGAGACGCACGTGTGAGTGTTCTGACAATGAAATGTCAAAAAGGCTTTTTAATTCTTGTTCTGTTTTTGGGGTTTTGTGGAGAACTAAGGCCCTTTTCACATGTGGGGGGGGGAACGGGCGAAAACAAGCTAAAACAGAGCTTACCCACAGCCGGGTAAGTCCGTCGCCACGCAGAGCAGCGCGAGCTCGCTGCTCCACACTCCTCCAGCGTCCCAGATGGCAGCTTCCGGTTGGTGGAGGCTCTCCACCAACCGGAGAAGCTCGCCAGCCGGAAACCCGCCCCCGGCAGATCTGCAGGCACGCACTTGCGTGTGCCTGCAGATCCACTTTAGAGCCGGGCGACGGAGCGGCACGGGGCTGCGCGCTGCGTGCTTTTAAAAAACCTCTAAAAAGAGGTTTTTTAAAAACACGCAGCGCAGCTAGTTCCCGCCGCTCCTGAGTGGATTCTGGTGTGGAACTATGAAAAGTAGTCCACACCAGTCCACTCTACGGTGTAGAAGACCTCAGTGAGAGGTCACTCTACACCGTTTCAGAAGCCCGGTATGGAAATGGCCTAGGAAGACAGTGTGTTCAGTTAATCAATGTACCATTTTTCTCCTTCCTGTGTTGAATTCAGTGGGATTCTTACAGTTTGCAAAGCACAAGAGTTTCACTGATCCTAGCATGGCCATAGAAAAGTGAGGCTGCCCAAGGGAGATCTTGTGAATGAGCTGCCTGTACCTCTATTTTGATCTGGCCAATAGCTGGGGAAAGGGAAGTGTTACTGCCCTGGCTAGTCCGAGCTTTGGGGATATTAAAAGATATCCTTTTGATATCACAATTCGGCTTCACTTCTCTATTCCCCTCCCATGTGCTTGCGAGGCCACCGGACAAGCACGTAAACAAGCTCGGCGGTTAATTGCCGTAATATTCCTAATACAATACAGGCAGGCCAGAAATAGCTGACTCACTGCTTTAGGAGACCTCCAGGCAAGTACTCTAATTAGGTATGCACGCCACTTACAAAAGAGCCTCTGCCTCGTGATGGCAGCTTGATGGGTAAACTATGCAATACCCAAGCACTCTGCGTTTGCATACTGGCTACTCTATTGAGAACCGCTACAATAACTCAATCATTCAGATTCTGACCTTTCGGAGGCTTTGTCTCCAACTCCAAATCTATTGTTTTCCCCCAAGTACGGCATAGCCTGCAGTCACATTCTCCTTATAAAAACCCTTGATTCCGAGACCTTCCTCGGATCACTCCCGAGTTTCATCCCGCCTTGCTGTCACTTTGCTTGGCGAGCCTCCCTTCAGCTCCACGTGGTGAGCTACATCGCACCCCAGCTTCGCTCTCTATTTTTCTGGGCTTCAGGACAGGTGAAGTATCACCCAAACCAGCAACTCCCCTAAAAATCCCTCTATATCACTCCAACCTTTATTTCCTTAGTTATCTTTTGTGAATGTGCCGGATACACTGTTTTGCTTGTGTTTAATAAACATCATTTATTGTTTCAACTTCTGTGTGCTCCTTGACTCGGCCTGACTCCGTAGACATAGGGTTCAAGATCTCGCTACATTACCCTGCCTCTCGTAACGCTACGCAGTGCTCTGAGCTAATTTTCCCCACCTTTAGTTGAGCACGTTTTGGCGTCCCTCCTGGGACCCCCAGTATACAGGGTAACAGAAGAACAGCAGTTCATGTCCTACTTGTCCCATTCAGAAGCTCAGTGAGAGGCGGCTGAGAAGGGGCTTGCCAAACAGCAGTTGAAAGAGCTGCACTGGCATAACAGATGATGCAGGGCAGTTTGGAAAGGATTAAAGGGGATGAACCAATTAGAAGTGGCCTTCTCCTTTGTCAAACGATGGAGCATGTGGAAGAGTGTGTATGTGGCAAATAACTGTTTGGCAATATTCACTGTAAGCTTTCCAACAGTCCCTTGCAGATAACACATCCAAGAGACAGAAATCTGATTGGTCCGACCAGGACTTCACACTGCAAAGGACCACCACCCCTGCAGTCCATATAACTCTGCTTTTATGGCAAAATCAGCTTTTCCTGAACCTTGCTTATCTTGTGGACTTCTCCTGATGAAGTATAGCTACAGGCTCCAGCTCAAGGAAGACTCCCCAACAGAATACTTTCCATTAATTGATGTAAACACCAATAGCTTCTGTTGGCTTTCATTCAGGAGTTTCACTTAAGTATTATGAAAGCAGAGGTCTCAGTTTTCTCTGTGAGCTGCAAATCAGCTCTAATGTATTTGGTGTTCTCTTCCTTTGAAGTCAGGGCGGGCAAAGTGCTGTATGCTAGAGGTAGTCAGCTCCCATCAGCCCTAGCCAGTATGGTCAGTGGTCAAGAATGCTGGGAGCTGTAGTCCAACAAAATCTTGAGAGTCAAACTTTGCCCACCGTAAACGGATTCTGACATTTGTCTTCCTGCCAGTATCAGTGTACATGTTAAAAAATAAGCTTCTAAGCTTCACAACTGCAGGGACAGAAACCAAAGAGGCATTTGAAATGAAGAGGTAGGACTACTTTATGCTGCACAGTTTTATTTTTCCAAGAACAATAAATTCCAGATTGGTGCAAACACATCTTGGAAACTGCAGTAAATGAAAAAAAAAATCCATAAACAGATGATGTCTGTACATTATAGTACTTTTCATTATTTTGTACATGACTGTCCATGAGAGTTAGTGGGGAGTGGGGATGGTTCTGCCTTCTTCTTCTAGGAATTGCAGCTGGGCATGAAACGTAGAGGCGAGACTTAGCAGTGTGAGACCTGAAAAGCATAGTATTCTGTGAGCTATTAATGTCTTAGCAGTGCCTGAGTGAAGCAATCCACATACCAGTACATCACCACTTTTTCTTATCAAAGAGTGGCAGCCAAATCCCATGACTATTTTTATCCTTCAGTGTGTACAAGTATGGACCCAGTTTAATTACATCACTGACCTTTTAAATGCCACCTGGAGGGAGAAAATGTATTTTCTATCCAGTCCAAACCATTTTTTAAAAATTGAATAAAAGGTACCAGCATGCATGAGGCAATTTATTTTACCAAGACATGTTAAAAACTGAATAATTCAGTTGTTGGTGAAAAGGGCCTAGATACTGGAATATGAATTTGCACAATCAAAGTGGCAGTTAAGATGTTCTGAATGCATTTGAAAGTCTCTGCATACTTGATATTCTCTAGGGAATACTAGACAGCTTTGTGCATGGGAACTTTTGGTTCCGAGAAATTTGAAACTTAAGCGGTTACAGATTTGGGACCACATTCTTCAATGTTCTGGAGGATGCTACTTACAGAGCCTCTTCTTCGAAGAATGCTTTCTTTAAATCATGCTAGAAGCATGCAGGTATCTTAAAGACAAACTGTGTTACACAGACCATGCATAAGTAAATGCTAACTAGACTGTGATCCTGATTTCAGTGAGGGGAAGGGGCAAGAAAGACACAGAGGAGCTTCTCACACTAAGCAGTTACACTGCTATGGTTCCACTTTAACTGCCATGGCTCCAGCCTATAGAACCCTTAAGTTTATATTTTGAAGAGACATTAAAGGAGCTCTTTGGCTGAGAATTTTAACTACTGCTCCCTAAAATCCAAGTCCCAGAGTTCTTTAGGATGAAACCATGGTAATTAAAGTGGAATCATACAGCTACAACTGTGTAATATGGTAGGACCCATAGTTGGGCTGCCACTTCTCCAAGTTTGGACAGTTGGTTCCTTTTGAAGGGGCTCCTGTGAGAAAAGAAGCTCCATCAGTCAAGCCTTTCCTAATGAGATAATATTAAGAATAAGAGCACAGGAGAACCCCTCAGGCAAGACCTGGCAACTCTACTGCATAAGTTTATTTTATATGCCATAACAATAAATTACTTTCTCCATACAAATAACCAGGGCTAAGGTAATTTAATCAGCTTGCATTTTGTGATGTGTTGGTTAGTCAGTCCTAATTTATTTTATTTAATCAATTTGTATACCATTTATATCTAAAAGCACGTATCAATACTCCCTGTGAATTTTAATTCTCTGTTTTGGAATGTCCCACAGTGCATTTTTTAAAAACAGTCTTTTGCCTGAGAAGTGCTCTAAGACTATTGTACCCTTCTTCTGTTTTTGTACTTTATGATGTTCTAGACTTATGTAAAAACTGTTGTTGTATTTATTAAGTAAGGTAAAGTATAGCTATGTGTGCAAGGTATAGTATATGTTATATGGTATGGATCTGCTGGGAGAGGTAAGAGAATCGAACATCAGGAGCTACTAGTGATTGGTTGAATATCTGAAGGGATTTTGGAAAAAAAGCTAGTGTGTATGACAGGATGAGGCGCAAGAGGTGTTAGGAGAGTGAGTCAGGGTCAGAGTTAGGATAGGAGGGAGAGATATAAGTTAGAGTAGTGGTAGTCAGGATTCAGATGTATTAAATAAGCAATCTTTTATGTTATGTTATGTTTTATGTTATGTTTTTTGTTTAAAAAAGCATCTTTGTTTTATGTACTTAAGCCTCTGAGAATGCTAAATAAAGAATAATGGAAAGCTTGAATTCAAACACATGGTATGTGTGGTGGCAGCAGTTAATCAAGAGTGGTGGTGTCTGGTTGGGAGATTAGAGGAGTAAAGTCTCGCATTGGAACTATGAGGGACATCTAGCAGGTCCCCACATTTGAGACCATTGCAGTGGGACAGAAGGTCCTACTATTGATGGCATAGGTTGGAATAAGTGGAAGTCCTCACAATTGGTAGCAGCGGTGGGACTTGTGGAATCCACACATTTGGTGACAGTGGTTGGGATAAATAGAAAAGCCTACACTTACTGGTGAAGGGACACTCTTCTGAAAATAGCTGGCTCGTTGTGGATGTGCAGAGCAGGCTATCTAAAACATACAGTTCTGTCCTCCAGGGGAGGGTAAAGGCCGAGCAGTCTCTGCTAGTGCCTGCTTTACACCATCAAGCATCTGAGATGGCTGTCTCACCCTGCTTAGTGATAGGTTTAGCACTGAGCAGAGGACCATCTACTGAGAGGCTAGATTAGATTCTAATGCAACCATTCAGCAGTCTTCTGTAGGTCACATAATACAAACCACACTAGGTTGTAAAAACAGAGATTTAGGCCTTTTCCGCACGATGATTGTGTCCCAGCATAGGGACATGAGAGGAATGGGACCACCACAATGCTTCTGTGTGATGTTGTCATGGTCCCGCCCCTCTCCCATTGCCAGCTGGTCCCGCCCTTCTTCCATTGCCAGCTGGCACGATAATGGGGTAAATCATTGACAGAGTTTCTCCGTCAATGACCCCTGTTTGCACAATGCTCCTGTCCTTTCCAGCCATGCGGAAGGGCAGGAAGCGTGATGGAGACGCTTCCTGCTCCAGTGCAGCATGGGAAAGAGCCCGGCTGTGCTGTGGAAGGCAGGCACATATTGCTCACTCTCCCTTCCATAGGGAGCTGGTTGGGTGCGGAGGGGAGCATTCCCATCACTCTCCCTTCCCAGCAAAGACACTGCCAGACTCACAACCAGAGGACAATAGGATCAGGTAATGTGCAGAAATGGCCTTAGTCATACTTGGGATAGATCCACTGAAACCAATCAACTGGATTCAATATCAGCGGTCTACTCTAAATGTAACTGGCCTTGGCTTCAAACCAGCACCTTTAACTGCAAGTAAATACAGTTATAATTAAACAATTTTCATGTTAACATAAGGAGATAAGCTATAGTTCCTCATTAAATGTAACACAGCTAAATATTTTCTAGGTTACCTAACCAAACTTCTGAAAAACCACACTGCGTATGCCTGCGATGGTGAACAATTACGTCTGCAGTGTCCTCGACATTCAACAATAAGTATCCAATCTGCATATTATGGGCAAGCTTTCCAATTGTGTAGTGCACAGCAGCCTGAAGCCATGATGAGAGAGTCCCTAAACTGTGTGACATCTACTACCTTACAGGTATTGCCTATAGCAGTATTTGTAAAAACATCAACTTCAAAATGTTTCTAAAAAAAATTATTCAGTGGTAACTTAACAGTTATTAAAATTCAAAGCAATGGGTTGGATGAGGACCATTAAACTGATGCTGAATCTCAACAAGACAGACACTCTGTGAACTGGCAATTCCAAATCCATAAACTACATAAGTGATGTATACTGAGTGGGGTTGCATTGCCTCTGAAAGAGTAGATGTTTAGCTGTTTATCACTGGAGGTCCAGGTGGGTCTGTGGCTCAAAGTTCTTGGCACCAGTTTTGGCTGATCCAATAACTGCAGTCTTTCCTGAACAGGAGTAATCTTGCCACAATAGCCTCCTGGTTAGGCTACTTCAATGCACCAGACATACAACTTCTCTTGAAGACTACTCAGAAGCTGAAGCTAGTACAAAATGCAGCATCCAAAGTGCTCACAGAAATAACTTATAAAAACCATGTAAGAATGGTTCTAAAGAATTGCACTGGCTGCTAATACGTATCCAGACAGGATTCAAGCCCTGCTTGAACACATCTCCTCATATGTCTCTGCCCAAGAACTGGGATCAGCTGGAGGGGCTCTCCTCTATGGCCCTTTCCACATGTGTGGGGGGGGAAGGGGCGAAAACACCCAAAAACGGAGCTTACTGGCAGCCGGGTAAATCCGTTGCAACGCGGAGCAGCGCGAGCTCGCTGCTCCGCAGTCCTCCGGCGTCCCAAATGGCGGCTTCCGGTTGGTGGAGGCTCTCCACCAACTGGAGAAGCTCGCCAGCCGGAAGCCCGCCCCCGGCAGATCTGCAGGCACGCACTTGCGCACCTGCAAATCTGCGACAGAGCCGGGCGACGGAGCGGCACGGGGCTGCGAGCTCTGTGCTTTTTAAAAACCTCGAAAAAGAAGTTTTTAAAAAACACGCAGCGCGGCTAGTTCCGGCCGCTCCTGAGTGGATTCTGGTGTGGAACTACAAAAAGTAGTCCACGCTAGTCCACTCTACGGTGTAGAAGACCTCCATGAGAGGTCGCTCTGCACCATTACAGAAACCTGGTGTGGAAATGGCCTATGTCTCTCCAGTGAGAGCAATACACCATGTGAAGACGTGGGACAAGACGTTCTCCGTTCTGGCACCCCAGCTGTGGAATTCCTTCTCCTTGGAGACCCACCTGCTGCAAAAGCTGGTCCCATTTCAGCATTAGATTAAAACATACCTTTTTATGAAAGCCTTTGGAGCCTAATAACATCACTCAATAATGAACCCAATAGCATCACCCAATATATACTAAATATACATGGTTTTATATTATATTTATATTATTTAAGCTTCTACTTTTTAAACTGTGCAATTATTTAATATGCTTTTAGAATGTTTAAATTATTGTTATTGTTTTAAATTTTCTTGTCATAGTGTTTTACATTTAAATTTTGTTCAATTGATCTGATTGTAAACTGCTCAGAGATCTTATCACATGAGACGAGATGGAAATATAGTGAAAGGAAGGAAGGAAGGAAGGAGGGAGGGAGGGAGGGAGGGAGGGAGGGATGAAATTAATTGACTATTTCAGGGTGTTATATCTAGAATATAAATAGATTTATTGTAGTTTGGAGAATTTAGTAGGCTTGGAGATGAGCAGCTTTTGGTATTTCTAAAGGACTCTGTAACTGACTAATCTTTTTGCCCTTAAGATTTCAACTCCTGTGATCCCTCACCTTTAGCTATGTTAGCTGGGACTGATGGGAGCTGCAGTTCAAAATATCTCGCAGGTATCAGGCTGGGGAAAGATAGTGTAAACCACTAAGAGAATTTGGCAGGCCAGTATGATGGTTTGCTAGACTAATCTTCCCTCTCGCTTGTCCCTGGAAAGTGGGAGGAATTACTTCATCCCAATATAGAGAAATTGTACTTTAGTCTGAATTTGTAATGTTTCGGCAACACCAATATAAAGTACATACCTATTAAATAAACATCTTGATACTTAAGTAATTTACAGTTTGTTTGCAGTTAGATACAATAGCATAAATCTTCCAGAACTTGTTTCAGCGATGCTGGAAGATGAGACCCCCCTCCCGCAGTGATTTGGATTTGTGGTGCAAGTCTCACAAAACTAATTCATTACAAACAATCTGCAGGCCAGCTTGGCACACAGAGGGAGGGAGGGAGGAGAGGAGCTGGCTGCATGAGCTGCCTGATTCCCACTCTTGCCAACCAGAATGGGGCAATACATCCCTGAACAATGAGAATCTCCATTAAGATTCACACCCAATAGTCAGTCCAACATTAAATTGTGCTAAATGCACTAGTTTTGATTGAGTTGTTTTGGCACTGGCTTGAGGTCAATGGACTTTCCTGAAAGACTTAAATCTTTTCAGGAACATTTCCGGTCCCAGCGTCCAAGCAGGAGCAGAACTAACTTTGTCTTAAGATGATCAAAGATTACTAATAATATGTATTTTGAAACATAGAGCAGCCATCTGTTTAATAGTACATAAAAAGGGCTTTGTTTTATTCCCCATGCTGTATAACACACATGTAACCACTGGGAGAGGTTGTGTGAAAGCTGAAGATGTAAGTCTTGCAGCTTGAGTGTTCTGGGTTCGGCACTGAGCCTGAATGCTCAGACTTCTTAGTGACTGAGAGTGCCTTTGTCCTATGGTGTCAGCTGTGCCTTTACTTGCCAATATGAGATCTGGCCACAGTGAAACATACCATTTGGATTGCTGTAACATGCTTTCCGTGGGGCTTCCTTTGAGGATTGTTTGGAAGCTTCATTTAGCTGAAAGAGATGCAACCAGAATGTTGACAGTGGCTGGTTGCAGGGAGAATACCGCTTCCTTTTTACAACCATGCCCTCCCCCAACATTTCACCAATGAATGTTGGGATGCATATGGCAAAGGAACAAGTGGTCAAGATGGAAAAAGTTATTAATGAGGAAAAACACACAGGCTGGGAGAGAGTGCAAGATTCTGCCTTTTCCTATCCTCTCCCTTTGTTGAGTTGAGTGTGAGCTATTTTTGTACTTTGTACATTTGCAGCAAGTGAAATAAGGTGTAGACAAAGAGGGAAGGTGGGAGGAGGAGTGAGAAACTGGGACATTTTGAAAGCGGCTGAAAAAGTGGGATGACAGAGGATTAATCAAGGCTGTCCCTGACAAACTGGGACAATTGGAGGTTAGGAATAATAACTCTGCTGGTTACCAGTCTGCTCTGGGCACAATTCATAGTGTTGTTTTTGATCTATCAAGCCCTAAATGGCTTAGGTCCAGGCTATCCAAAGGACCACATTGTCCTATACAAGTCTGCTCAGGCCTGAGAGACTCTCGTGTTGGTTCCACAGGCCCATCTGCTAGAAAAGCCAAGTGAGGACCTTCTTTGTGGCTGCTCCTAAGCTCTGAACATCCTTTGTACTTCTTTTATCAGGCAGTGACTGTTTTATTCTGGCAGGTTTTCAGGAACTGACTGTTTTAGAGAAAGTTTTTAATTGCTTTCTTTACTGGGTTTCTTTACCTGCTGCAGCTCTGCCTTTCTGTGGTGGTGGGACTATGTGTTCCTGTGAGACAAGAAAAATAGTGTCATTTAGAGGATTTGCACTGGTTCACCAGAACTGGTTGATAAAATTGTTAAAAGGTGCAGATACTGGGGAGGTTAAAAGGAGAGCCAGAAGTAGTAAATGGGGGAGCGGGGGGGCAGGAGAGGACAAGACAATCTAACCAGACAAGGAGGATTGAGAGGATGACAGTAGCAATGTTACTGGGGATTTCCAAGTCAGACAAGCTTTTGCTGAGGAGCCAGACTAAATGTGCCAAATATTTAACTGGTTGAGAGGAAGCAGTAGTAATATGGGGAGGGGGGGTGGCACTAGCAGAGGGCCTCTCAGAAACAATGGCTATGGCAATTTACATAATTTTTGTTAGTACTGTGCAGAAGGGCATAGTAACCACTTCTGAATGTCTGTTATCTGAATGTCTTGAAACCCTATGATATACCTTGTTATCTTGAAACCCTATGTTATAGTGCTATAACAGGCTAGTGCTGAAATGGCCATAGGGTTTCCAAAATGAAACAAGAGAAAATGCTGGAAGATGAGACCCCACCCTGCCTGGTCAGAAGGCACTCAGTCAACAACTGGACACAGCAAAGGACAAACACATATAGTATTATATTTGATTATCCAACCAGACTAAAGTCAACAGGAGATTTAGCTGCTGTTTTGAAAGGAAAGTCCAAAGCTGTACTGCATATACTAGGAGCATGGAAAATGAGAAGCATGAACCAAGAAGCTAGGAATTGTAAAACAAGAAATGGAATGTGTGAATATTACAGTACATGGAGTGAGTAAGCTAAAGTGGACGGGACTGAGACATTTTCAATCAGATAGTTACATGGTATGTCACTCTGGAAATGACAATGTAAGAAGAAATGGTATGGCGTTAATAGGGAGGCAAGATGTAGCAAAAGCAACTAGGGTTATAAATGTAAAATGTAGTCAAATCATATCAATAAGACTTCATGGAAAACCTGTCAATATAACCATAATCCAAGTTTATGCTGTTATCACATAGGAGAAGGGGAAGAAATTAAAAGATTGCATGCTAACATCCAGTAGAAAGTTGATCATACACCCAAACAGGATATCTTCGTAATCATAGGCAATTGGAATGGAAAAGCAGAAAAACCAGAACCAAAACTTGGGCCATTTCCGCACTAGCCTGTTACAGCGCGATGCTTCCACTTTCAACATCCTCTGGAATCCTGGGGTTTGCAGTTTCGAGAGGGGCCAGCCAGCCCCTCCCGAAACTGCAAACCCCAGGATTCCAGAGGATGTTGAAAGTGGAAGCATCGCGCTATAACAGGCTAGTGCGGAAATGGCCTTGGTCTAGTATCAAGAAATGAAGCAGCAGACCAACTTACTGAATTTTGTGAGCCATTTGTCATTGCAGACATATTCTTCAGACAATAAAACAGTTGATTGTAGATGTGAAGGTCAACAGAAGGCTAACACAAAAGTCAAATAAGCTACATAACTGGAAGTAGAAGATGAAGAAGCTTCCTTCTCTCTGCAAAAATAAATCTATGAGTGAATTGTGTCACAGACCATGGACTGCTAATTTCAAACATTGGAATAAAGCTGAAGAAGTACACTAAATCAATCACATTGTTAAAATATGATAAAAATACTCCTGTAGAATTTAAAGACCACGTAAAGACTAGATTTGTACTACTAAGCCTAACTGACCAGGAAAAGGAACAACTCTGGCTGAAGCCAAGGATGTTATCAAAGAGGAATGCAAAAAGACAGTCTTTGTAGCAAAAAAAAAAAAAGCCTATTTGAATGGCTCATGAAATCTTCAAATAGTTACTGGTAGGCAAGAAATAAAAGTGAGAGGTGACAGATGTAGGGTTAGAATCATGAATGCAATTGGGTACAAAGTAATGTTTGAGGACAAAGAGAACTATTATAATTATCAATACAAAGAAACAGAAGAAGGCAAAGTAGGACATGAGATGCCTTTCATAAGATCAAAGAAAGCAAACGGAAATTTAAATCAAAGGTAGAAATGTTATGTTATCAATAGGAAAATACATTACATGATCAGGACAAAAAAAAAGATGATAGGAGCAATATGCTGAACAAGTATATAAGAAGTAGAAGGATGACAGACTGCTGCAACAAAGAAGCTTTTGGTGATGAATCCACAATTTTAGAAAGTGAAGTTGAATCTGTTTTCAGAAAACTTAGGAGAAATAGAGAGGAATAAATCACCAGGAATGGATGGCGTACCAACAGAGCTGTTTCAAGATATAGAGATAGAATCAATACAAATTCTAACAAAAATCTGCCAACAAATATGAAAAACAAAATAAGCCCCCTCCCTGGGAATGTTCAATATATTTTCCAGTCCGCAAGGGATTGTAGCAACCCTTGGGCTATTGTATTAGTCTCCCATGCAAGCAAAGTGATGCTCAAGGTTTTACAATATGTAGTGAGTGAAAAGTGCTTGACATCCAAGCTGGATTTAGAAACGGAAGAGACACTAGGGATCATATTGCAATCATATGTTGGTTAATGGTGCACACCAAATAATTTCAGATGAAAATAATTTTGAGCTTGATAGATTATAGTATGGCCCTTGATTATATACCCTATGAAAAACTATGGATCACTTTAAAAGGCATGAGTGTTCCACAGCATTTGATTATCCAGAAGCATAACCAATACTCTATATAAAAGGCCACCATCAAGACACAATATGTTGAAACAGAATGGTTTTCAATTGGCAAGGGGGTCAAATAGGGCTGCATATGATGACCTTATCAAAATATGTTGTATGGAAAGCAGGATTTGAGTTGAATGAAAGAGCAATTTCAGAGATGCAGGTGGCACCATGTTACTACTAGAAAATAGCAAAGCCCTGGAACAATTACTGATGGAGTTAAGAAAGAATGTGCAAAAGCAAAGTTACAGCTTGCTGTTAAGGCAACAATAATATTGACCACAAAAGATTTACTTAAAAGTTAAAAAGCTAATGAGGAAGACACTAAAATAGTTAAACATTTTCTATGCCTTTTGCTCAGATATAAATCAAAATGGCAATTGTCATCAACAAATCAGAAGAAGATTGGCATTTCGAACGGTAGCTAAGAAGGAATTGGATAAGATTCTCAAGTGCAAAGATATATCACTAAATACCAAAACCAGAATCATGCATGCCATAGTATTTCCAATTTGTGTATGACTGTGAAAGACAATAAGGAAAGCTGAGAGGAAGAAGATCAGCTGATTTGAAAAGTAGTGTTGGATGAGAGTTTTATGGATCTTACAGACTACCAAAAAGACAAAGCAATGGGTCCAAGGGCAAATGGACCCTGAACTCTCCCTAGACGTCAAAATGACTAAACTGAGGCTATTGTCCTTCAGACACATCATGAGATGACATGACATATTGGGAAAAGTGATATTGCTTAGCAAAGCTGAAGGCAGTAGGAAAAGATGAAAAGCATATTACAGATAGATTGACTGAATCAAAGAAGCTACTACTTGAATTTGCAACACCTGCGTGGGCCTGTAGATGACCGGGGCTCTTGGCGGTCATCAAGAGTTGAGGCTGACTTGATGGCAAATAACAAGAACAAAAACTACTGTTTTTAAACCAATTTTATTTTTAATGTATGATCTAAATTGTTCTTGAAATTATTAATAATTCTATTTTAATGATAATTTTTGCATGTTTTTATTTGCATTGTATCTGTTTTAATTTGAAAGCTTCCTAGAATCCTCATTCTGGAGGAGAAGTTGGGATATAAATAAAGTGAAGAGATGGAAGGTGTTAATAGCAGCAAGTGTTATTATTTGTTTAAGGCATTTTCACTTTCTTGTTTAGCAGAAAAGGCTCTCAGATCAGTTTCCATGTATCAGTACTAAAACAGTGCCTGCCCTCAAATTAACCATCTAGAAGACTTGGCACATAAGAAAAAGAAAGGATGGAGAAGAACAAGGAAAACATCAAGTTCATGTAATGGTTGACCTTATTACAACTATGTGGGCCAAGGGCCCTTTCAGACCACATAATGCTAGTATTATGATTCCACTTTAGCTGCTATGGCTGCATCCTATGGAATCCTGGGCTTTGTAGTTTGGTGAGGTATTACAGGAGCTCTCTGTATCTGAAGATCCTAAATAATCCTCTCTGAATCTGCAAATCTCAGGATTCCATAGGATGTTGCCATTGCACTTAAAGTGATATCATAGCGCTAAAATGTGTGGTGTGAAAGGGTTCTTGACTGAACTGGCTGCCAGAGATGACTGATAGAAAGAACCAGACATATCAGGCAGTGAGAACAGACCAGTTTCTCATGTCTCCTTTGCTCTCAGCAGCCTGACACAATTTTATTAACCACAACCATACATCGATGATAAATATTTTCAGCTTTTTATTTTATCATTGAAGTAAATAATTATAATGTGCAAATGATTCATTACAAAAAATACAGCAATGATTACATATCAACTAAGTTATAATCACTGTAATATCAAATGAAAGTTGGAAGTCATCAGAGAGAAAAAATAAGCAAACTTTTACTGTAAGAACCCTTCACTGATTTCTTTTCTGCTTCTTGTACACACCACTAAACATAATTTATGACCATGATCCTAATTACTATGATATCTTAGGATTCCTAGAACAAGCCAAAAATGTATTTTCTAAGGCTACCAGAGATGGCAATAGAGTTCACACTGTTGTAAAAGAAAGAACTGGAAGTGGTGGCTGTTACGGAGACAACTGTTTTTGTAGAAGAGAAATGCTGTGGGAGCATTCTCCAAGCACACTGGTAAGGAATGTGTGGCCCTCTATATGCTGGATTGTAGTTCCCATCACCACCATGGTAGTTGCAATCTAACTGTATCTATTCCCCAGTCCTGCCTAACTGCTATACTAAACTATGAGCTTCTAGGAGTTGTAGTCCAGTGAGAATCCGTGATATACACAGGCTGACAAGACTCATCAAGCCTACTGACCTTCTAATACACACTGGAACAAATTATACTGTGAGATATGACCTTCCTCATTTTGTAAGAGATTTTGAGGCTTGGGTAGGAAGCTAAAGGACCTTGGGGCACAGATCATGATTTCATAGGTTGTTATTAACACAGGAAGGCAAATATGATTTAATAGGCCTCACTGAAATTTGGTGGGATGAGTCTCGTGATTGGAACATAATAATGAAAGGGTATAACCTCTTCCAAAAAAAAAAAAAAAAACCAGACTAAACCACAAAGAAGGAAGAGTAGCATTTTATGTCAGGGATGTGTACAGCTGTGCTCCATAATCCACAAGCAAGGAAAACAGGTCAAGAGCCTTTGGGTAAAAAGTAAAAGGGAGAGAAACAACAGAGTCTACTATATTGTAGGGGTCTACTATAAGTCACTCAGGCAGACTGAAGGCTGGATGATGCCTTCCTAAAGGAAATGCCAAATATTCAAAAAGGAGAGTATGACAGGCCCTTATTTCCACCAGACTGGTGTGGCATTTTCGCAGTCTGATAAAACACCCTGTCTTACCATGCAATTTTGTCTTCCCCCTTACAACACCACCTTTGTATAAAAGGATGAGAGTTTTCAATGTTTATTTATAACCCCTTAATAGTTGTATGGTAGTGTGTTTACTGTGTTATTTTAAATACTGTATACAACTCAGCTGAGTCAGTATTTATAAAAAAAATAAGCTGTAACTTTTATTTAGATAACAATAGACAGTTCACTTGTGTCTTTAGACTCTCACATGAAGCACAAGTATCATATAACAGTCCTTTGGCTACACTCCCATCAAAGGCTCAATCACTTTCTCTGCCCAGATTCTACTAAGATTCTCCTTCTCACTAGGCTTCCCCTGGGAACTAAACTTTCCCACAGAGTCACCCTCCCTGGCTCACTGAGAGACTCTGCTCCATAGCTCCTTGCTAGGATCTCACTGAATGACTAAATGCCAACAGGGATTTGACTTTATGTAACTTTTCCTCTCAGTCACCAGCCCCTCCTACACACTACTGGGCTGGGTTTCTCTCCTGAGGAGATATTCTGATTGCCAAGCAACCTGCTTCTAGGTTGCTCTGGCACTTCAGATAGCCAGACCTCCAGAACTTCATCACAGAGAGTAGTAATGAGAGACTTCAGCCGGTCTGGTATTTGTTGGAAGTCACACTCTGCCAAGAGTGTAACGTCCAACAAACCCCTTACTTGTCTTGAAGACAATGTCATTGTATAGAAGGTGGAAGAAACAACAACGGGATCAGTTGTTTTGGATTTGATCCTAACCAACAGAAATGAATTGGTCAATGAGGTGGAAATACTGGGATCCTTGGGCGGGAGTGGCCATGTCTTCTTGGGATTTGTTATATAGAGTAAAGGGAAAGCCAAACATAGACTCACACTCTGGACTTCAAGAAAGATGATTTCAGTAAGTTTAGAGAAGTTCTGGGTGAGATTCCATGATTAAAAATGCTCAAAGGGAAGGTACATGATGCATGAGAGTTTCTTAGAGGTGAGATATTGAAGGTAAAGTTGTGCAACCAATTCCAAAGAAAAAGAAGAGTGGGAAGTGCTTAAAGAAACTTGGGTGGATACACAGAGAACTTTCAGATGAACTGAGATTTAGAAGAGATGTGTGTAAGAAATGAGAGAAGAGAGAAATCACCAAAGAGAAATACAAATGAACAGCCAATACTTGTGGAGTGAAAGTTAAAAAACCTAAAACTCAGAATGAGCTCAAGCTCATTAGAGAGTTTAACATTAATGAAAAGGGGTGGGGGTTTTGGCTATGTTCAGAGCAAAAGGAAGAAAAAGAAAATTGTAGGGCCACAGCATACCGAATGGTGAAATGCTAATGGGACAGGGTGAAGGCTGAACTGTTTAATATCGTCTTTGCATTGGTCTTCTCCCAAAAACGAAAATTGTGAGCTAACTGGTAAAAATAGAACAAATCATGCAGTAAGAGGCCTGTAGCCCAGAAGTAGAAGAGGGACACCTAGCAATTGTAAATGAATTCAAATCTCTAGGGCCAGATGAGCACCATCCAAAAGTACTAAAGGAACTTGCAGATGTAATCTCAGAGCCATTGTCAAAAATCTTTGAGAACGTTTGGACAACAGGAGGAGTACCAGCAGACTGGAGGAGGGCAAATATTGCCCCTATCTTTGAAAAGGGCAAAAAAGAGAATCTGAGCAACTACTGTCCAGTCAGCTTGATGTTGATACCTCTTCCTTCCACAGTGCAGCCAGGTACTATCCCAGGCTGCGCTGGGGCAGGAAGCATGGCCATCGCATTTCCTGACCCTCTGCAGCTCAAGTAAGTATGGGAGGGTAGTGGGAGGGCTGTGTTATTGCCAGTCATTGATGGGTGAAACCTGTTAATGATTTGCAGTGCAATCGTGCTGCCTGGGGACAGGAGAAGGATGGGACATGGATGACATCGTGCACAAGCATCATCTGGGTCCCATCCTTCTCCTGTCCTAACACAGGATGATGACATCCTGTGGAAAGGGCCTTTGTAAGCCATAAGCTAAACATGAGTCAACAGTGTGATTCAGTGGTCAAACAAGCCAATGCAATTCTGGGCAGCATCAACAGAAGCATAGTATCCAGATCAGGAAAAGTAGTACTCTGTTCTTCTTTGGTCAGATCTCATCTGGAGCACTGTATCCACTTTTGGGCACCACAGTTCAACAGGAGTATCAACAAGCTGGAATGTATCCAGAGAAGGGCAACCAATATGGTTAAAGGTCTGGAAACCAAACCTAATGAGGAATGACTGAGGGAGCTGGGTATGTTTGGCTTAGAGAAGAGAAAGCTGAGAGATGACATGATAGCTATCTTTAAATGTCAGAAGGGATGTCATGTAGAAGATGGATCAAGATTGTTTTCTGCTGCTCCAGAGACTAGGACCCAAACCAAATGGATTCAAATTACAGGAAAAAGAGATTCCACCTAAACATCAGGAAGATTGATTATTTATTTATTTATTTATTTATTTATTTATTTTTACTGTACAAGCTGTTCAACAGTGGAATAGGTTGTCTCAGAAGGGGGTGGACTCTCCTTCTTTGGAGATCTTTAAACAGATGTTGTATGGGCATCTTTCAGAAGTGCTTTAATTTTGTGTTCCTGAATAGCGGTAGGTTGGACTAATGGTCTTTGTGGTCCCTTCCAATTCCATAGGCGCTTCCCACAGTACACTGTTATAGTGATATTATTCTACTTTCAACATCCTATGGAATTCTGGGGTTTGTAGTTTCCTGAGGCCAAAGGGCTTTCTGGCTGAGTTACTTTTTTGGACTACTTTTACTATAATCCACCAGACAGCACAGAGTGGCAATGGAGTCTGGGAGATTATGGTAGTTGTAGTCCAAAAACTATTTTTTTTCCAAAGTCTGATAATAATCTGATATTTTTCAGTACAGCAGCTGTAGTTTTGGTTGGAATAATGGTTTCATAAGCATGGGTTGTATATACTGCACTGCAATTGAAAAGTGACCTTTGGGCCATGTGAAAGTACACTTGTCCTCATAAAAGAATGTGAGGGTTGCATCTGTCCTAAGTGTCCTTGTTAACATGACATCAGGACTAATTTGTATACTTAGTCCTCGGGGATTTCATGAGCCTTGCACAGAAGAAAAATTAGAATTGACTGCACATTCTGATCAACAAATGCTTGTAAAAATAAAATAAAATGAGAGAGAGAGAGAGAGAAGCCAATATAATTTTTTACAAGTATATTTGCTTATCAGTCAGATGGAAGATACATATTTGGTTTCATCTTCTATAAAAGGTGCTCTAATGTTCTCAAAGCTAAGACACATGCAGTGTGCTAAGCTGTTGGGAACAATCTCCAATGATCTCATCCTATCCACTCTCTGTGAAACAAGAGATCTTACAGAAAGAACAAGCATTGTTATTCTGAAGTCTTTCACTGAATGGGTAATGAAAATGTACATCTTTCCTAATCCTCTGAATGCTCTGATCATCTCTAGTTTTGAGGATATTAGCGAACTTGGTCTTGTTGCATAGTCAATTCCATGCTAACAATACAATACTATAACTACCTATTCACAAGAAAGCCCCATTGGGTTCAGTTGACTTGTTCTAAGGTGAGTGAATACTGGATTGCAGCCTTAGACTAGTGCTTCCAAGTTTTCAAAATGGCAGTAAAGGATAGTTGGAATTCATGATATGCATGGTTGATAGCCAGGAACAAGTTTGTACCTAAATACCAAATGAAAGTGTTAGTATCAGTTAACTTAGCTATAAGTTCTTTTGTAAAATCAACATATTGTGTCCACATTCATAAATTCCATGATGCATACATTTCTGTCTCCATAAAGGAACTACACCCCAAAATATAGGAATTTTTTTGGCATCTTGTTCAATCTATATAGAAACAAAAAAACTTTCTATTTCTTAAATAGAGGACATCTCTTAAGATAAGGAACACCTGGAAATGCTACCTAAAACTAACATCACTTATAAAATACAGGTTAAAATATGAGATCATGCCATCTAACTGTCTTGATTTGGCTGGGACAGTCCTGACATTCCACGTTTCAGCTGCTTTTAAAATATCCGACTTTCTCTCTCCTTCTCCAGCTTCTCCGATTTGTTCTCGGCTTACTTCAGTTGATACAAACTGAGGTCAAAGTATAAAAGTAGTTTGTACTCATTCAACACAACAGAGGAGAGGAGAGGCAGAATCTTGCCCTTCCCAGGGGTCTGAAACTAAAGCAAACTTCTGCAACCTCTTCAGGCTTGTATGTTCTTCCTCATTAATAACTTTTGCCATCTTGACCACAGTCAGATATTGTTTGGTCACATGTGTCCTGGTTTCATCTGTGAAATGTTGGAGATTTGTATTTGGCATTGTATAATCATAGAGTAAGGAATTTTTTAAAAAGGTTGAACTACTGGAATTTTCACTTTTCAGTGAAAAGTGAAAAATATTACCTTTTTTTCTCTGTATAGATTCTAGGTTTGTTTGGGTTTTTTTAAAACTTTTTTGTTGTTCCATTGTGCTCCACATATAGAATATGAGATGCTTTTCCAGCACTTTCCGCAGCGCACTTATTTTTATTGTCAGTTGTCTTTTATTGCTTTGTAGGCAACTTGTAATGTTCTGCCAACTTTTCTAATTTCTGCTCAGGAAGTTCTGCTTCCAGGAATGTGAGGCCAATGCCTTTTCATACTAACTGTGCTAGCAAGTCCACAATATATGAAGTCTAACCAACCACTCATAGTAGCCTGTTCATTTATTCTTACAGCAGGAATGTTATGATCTATGTAAATTTTAGCAAATAATGCCTTTCAACAACATTAATATGCAAAGTGATTGCTTAGGCTTGAATTCAGTGGAGGCTGGGTTAGAGTTAATACTGGCAATCCAAACAACATTTACTGTCTCTGTTTTTAAAATTATACTTCTGTCTCCTATTTTGAAAGGTTATATGAGTCCTTAGGGCTGCTTCACACATGAAAATTCTAGAATCTTACCCTGTCATAACAAAATCCATACAGTGGTTTCTTCAGCATATCTGTCACCTATGACTATGATGTATAAAGCCCTATATGGCTCAGGTCCAGCCTATCTGGCAAACTAAATCTCCCTATATAAGCCTGCCCTGGACCTTGAAATCGTCAAGAGAGAACCTTCTCTCAGTCCCTCACCATCATAAACACAGTTCGTGGGGATGTGAGGTAGGGCCTTCTTGGTGGCTGCCCCTAAACTCTGGAACTCCTATCCAAAGGAGGTGAGAATAACCCCTTCCTTGTTGTCTTTCTGTCAGCAGGCAAAACCTTTTTCTTAACTTCAATAGCCTTTTAGCACAGAAAGCTGTTAAATAACAGGCTACAGGGTGCAGCATTGCTTTAAGCTCAGCTGTTTTTAATAGCTTTTTATTTTTTTACTTGCATTTTATTCTTCTAAGTGTAGATGTGTACTGTTTTAATACTGTGATTAATTTAATTCCATTTTAATGTTCACTTTTTGTATGTTTTTAGGTGTGTCGTTCTCCTTAAATTGTAATCCACCTTGAGTCCAAATGTTGGGAGAAACGTGGGATACAAATATAACACCAACATTAAGAACAACAACAACAACATGGTTGCCCAGTTGAAAACTAGGAAGAGCTGTACTTCTGGAGCTTTCATGGCTGTGTAGAAGAGGGCACTTCCACAGATTTTGCTTTTTACACAACCAGGTAATAAGCAACACCTGCTGAAATGCCCTCTTCTGCTCAGGAGCCCTCCATAGTTTTCAATCTGGCAACCTATTGCCTCCTCTAGCAGCTCTTACTAGACCCTAACCTTGGTTTCTCATGTCTCCATCTGCACTGTAGAACTGAGGCCTTCTTGGCAACTGCGTTTAATTCATCCCGTGCTAACATATGAAGTTTGTCTTGGAAATCACTGTGTTAGTATTTTAAAGGGTTAATTTACCCAGATTTCTGCTAACAAGTAGATGCTCTTCACAGATCTTAGTATTTCAGAGTTTGATTTGTTATAGTCTCATAATCTGTTTTTCAAGACTCTGCTTTTTTGCTCACTGTTTTAGAAAATACTGGATGAATGCCAGGACCTGAGAGCCTGCCAGCTCCTTGTCAATAGTCGGGTTTTTGGACCTGATCTATGTCCAGGAATCACTAAATACCTCCTAGTCTCCTTTAAATGCAAGCCTAGTAAGTAATTTTTAGAACAGGCAAGTGTCCTTTCTGCATGTCTATTACTTTTTGTTTTGATTGTAGTGCTGACATAGAAATATTTGCATGGATCTGGGTGAACCACTGAACTAGATTGTGGGTGCAGAGGCAGCAGTTGTTTCCCTGACAGTGAAAAAGACCCAACAAAATGTCCTTAGTGGAGGGTGTGTGGAGCTAAGGGATTAACATGGAATCTCAAATCGTTGCAATCCACAGATGTGCCTGCAGGTGATATGGTCCTTCACAGCTGCCCATAGCAACATGACCCATACATACCTCTGTTCATCATATGAAAAATTATTACTATTTTATTGTTGATGGGCTTTCTTATTTTTTAAAAAAGTCTTGGTCTAAAACGAAAGTAAAAAGATGCATGACATCTAGAAAAGAGAAAAGCTAGACTTGACCTCCTGGTTATTATTTTCTCTGGCAATAAATGTTTCTCAGGATACTATCATATACATTCGTGAGCACTGACCATTAGCCTCTCCAACCTCTTTTCAAAGAGACAGCCATGTCACTCTTTTTTCGATAAATAAGGAAATGGATTGCAATACATGAAATCTCATGCTAAAATGAATTAGTTAGTCTTAAAGATGCTGTGAGACTCCTTTCCTCCTTTTTTCCCTACTCTTTTATATTTCTTCTTTGATTCCCTTTATTAGTGATAGAAAGAAATCATTTATCACTACATTTTCCTGTGATGTGTGGAACATGATGTAACATGTATACTTTGTTGTTGTTGTGTACCTTCAAGTTGTTTCTGACTTATGGCGACCCTAAGGTAATCCTATCACAGGGTTTTGGCATACTAGGGGCCCAAAATCTAGTTAAAGATTCTCTCTCTCTTTCCCTCCCTCTCTCTTTCTCTTTCCATGGTAGGACCACGTGGAAAATGAGTTGGCTAGGATGTACTATATATCATTCCTATGCTAGTAATGTTTGGAGGTCAAGAGGAACAAATAATCCTCTCCTTGAAACAGTTTTGATATGTTCAGCTTTATTTGTCATATTATCTGTCATATTAATAATCAGATCCCCAACACTTTTTTTGAGGGTGCAGAGGAGGCTTTGGGGCTAAGGGATGGTCCCTTCCAGTACAAAGTTAGAATAGCATTGGATTCACTCCCAAGTAGTTATTATGGTTCTAGAAAATAATCCCATGTTATCTTACTTTATTATTCTCATTCTTTTACATCAGCTTTTCATACAAGAACGTGCATTACTTGTTTACCTCTTAGATAGCATATAAAAACTTTGGCACAAATAACAGGCAACTTGAGGGAAAATACCAAGGTTGTCTGAGTGACGTTGTTTCTGGAGCTGATAAAAATATGTTAGATTGTTCTCAAGCAAAATAGAACCATAGACTGTTAATTTTCAAATGAAAGAAACAATTTTAAGTCTCTGGAACAGTGTTCCTAAGCACTGTTTCCTTTCTATTTCAGTGGATTTGCTTTCTAATAGGTGTGTTTGGAATTGTAACTTTAATCAAAACACGTTCCTAAATACTGTTTCCTTCCTATTTCAGTGGATTTGCTTTCTAATAAATGTGTTTGAAATTATAACTTTAATCAAAACAAGGAGTTCTGTCACCAGAACCAAAGCCTGGAAAAGTTGCTTTTTTGAACAAATCTCAGTCCCACACTCAGCTTAGCCACTGGTCATTTGGGCTGGGAGATTTCAGGGGGTTCTGGTTAAAGCAATAATTTTTCCAAGAGCTAAACAAAACCAACAAAATGTCTTATGGCACTTTAAGGGCTAAACAAAGTTATTGTGGCAAAAGGTTCTATGGACTAGGGTCCTTTTCATCAGATTAAGAGAACTCTAAAGTCAAAAATCATGCCAGGATAACTTGATTAAGGCTACATCTAGGCTATGCAGAAATATTACTTTCTGTGCAGAAATGCTATAATTGGGGACTTATTCTGTGCAAAATTCACATGCGGATTTGCATATGAAACAGTATTTTCTGCACAGGAAACTACTTTTTCAGTACAGAAAATATTTCCCACAGGGAAAATGATGGTTTTTTTTAAAAAAAAAGGAAAACAGACACATGAAAAACTTTCACAGAATAAGTCTCAAACCGTGAATAAGGTTTGAAAACTAGGTGTTTTTCAAAACTTTCTCACAGTGGGAAGAAAATTGCTAAAATTACTCATAGCTTCCTTCAAGAAGAAAATTAGTGAGAAGCACCTCCTTAGTACCTGGACAGTAGCCACCTACTCTTGGTCAGGTCCTCCAATAGGTATACAATCCCACTCTCTACCTCACTTCACAGCATACTTACTAGTAATAGCAGGGTGCAGACCTATTCATTTCCTGTTATCCAAAAGCCTAGTTTCCCTAATAAACTCTCTCTTTCCTTTCTAGCTGAATATAAAACAAGATCAGTGTGTGAAAATGAAGAATTGAAACTCCACTGCAAGGAATCAAAATTCCTCAACATCTATTCTGCCTCTTATGGCAGATCAGCACATGAGAAGGATGTCTGCTCTCCAGAAATGGGCCGCCTCCCCCAGTTTGGTAGGTTGACCAGACCCTCATCAAGTCTGCAAGGTTTTTTTCCCAGACAAAACCAAAAATTTATTTGATATGTTATCAGGTATATTCTAAAAGATCATCAGTGTTAGCTCATGTTTGCTAATACCAGCATTGGCCTGGGAGGAACTTGTTCCTAGCTCCTTCTGCTTTACTCAAAAACATGAGAATGCAGGAACTATGTGAGATGGTGGGGATTACATGAGAAGAATGTGGCCAGAATCTGTCCTCAATATCTGATTCTTCCCACTTCCTTCTGTTTCCTCTGTTCTTATGTTGTAGAATTGGTGTGAGAAAAAGCCAGAGGGAAATACCTTGCAGGCTATTGTTGGAAACTGTTTTCGTGTGTGAGTGAGGTTTTATTTTCTTTTTTATGGCATGAGCATTCTCTGTAAGTTATCCTAATGATCTCGGAGAATGTCTCAGTCTGGGTATGAGTCTTCCTGACAATAAAGATCTATCAGTGAAGCACTATTTCAAATTCCACAAAGCACTGACTCTTTCTGAGAACATGGAAACTTAAAAGGTATTAAGAATTCAGCACACCAAATGCATGCTGCTGAGGTGTATCTGGGAGTTGTCATCCACAAAAGGTAACTTCTCCATCCTTTCCTGCTACAACACCAGTGCTCTAGACTGTCCTCTCTTAGTGACATTTTGGTTTGGTCCTTAAGGCTACTGTTGAACAGTAGATTTTAGATTTTTCTCTTTTCTGCTCCAGATTTATTTGGCTCCACTCCCTGCTGGACTATATATCTTGTTTAGAAAAGAAGATATACACGTTGGAAATCAAGGATTGGAAAGGCATGCCTGTTAAAGTACTAAGAACTTTGCTTAGTGATGCCAGGTCACATTGACTTGGAAAACTATTGTTAAGAATCACAGGATTCAACTGTTAGTTAAACATTAACTCCATGGGGGTTGAACAGGATTCAGGGCTTCAGCCAGAGTAAAACTTATTTATGCCCTGGTTCCAAGAATGCAATATGAATGCATTTCTTCAGTGACCTTTCAGCCTCATCTAAGTCACTAATTTACACAAAGCTTGTTCAAAACCATCTATGTTTCAGAGAAAACCCCACATTATGTGGGGAGTGTTGGTGACATAAGCCTAGTTCCAAGGGCCTAATGAGACAAAGCAACAGAGATTCTTGATCAGATTTGTCTCTATATTTTATCTAAAAGCCAGGATGGAGGAATATATATCTGTCTTGACTAGTAACCAGTTATAGCCTCCATAAATTCATCCCACCCCATTTTAAAGCTTTCAAAATTAACAGCCATCACTTCTTAGGGTAGTGAATGCCACAGTACCACAGTGAAAAAGGACTTCCTTTTATTTGACCTTACCCTACCACTATTCAGTTTCAGTGGATGACTACCGGTTCTAAATTAGAGAAGAAGAAAACCTTTATTTTCTTCATAACTTGTGTATTTTGTACACTCCTATCATGGAGGTTTAGAGGAAAGATTTCATTATCGCCCCTTCTCTCCAATGGAAAATGCCTGGGCATCAAATAAATTCACACAGAGGAAAATATTCCCTAAGATGAAGGGAGTTTGTGCCTGTACTGTTCAAACTAAGAGTAGCAGTAGTGGTAACAATGGAGAGATGCAGTAAAGTCATATGAAGAGGAATAAAGTATCTACAAAATGGCCTGGGGATTTTCTCTTAAAGATAAAGAGTGATATGTCACAAAAATCGTACAGGGATTACTTTCCAAATTTCTGGGCCAATTGCTCAAGGCTGTCCACTGTCTAATGATTAACCATATTTGACTCTAATTACTGTATTGCATCTGCTAGTACAATACACCATGAATATAAATGAGCCATGGAATGGCCTCAGTTTGAGATGACCCTGGGCATGTAAAAAATATGGATTGATGTCCTAGAAATGTTTACATATCCAAATGTTTACATATTACCTACTTACCAATTTTGGCACCCAAGAGAAAAACAGAGACACCTGATTTTGTTAATTTAGCGTACTTCCTGATACTTTTGAGGATGTCAGCATCTTCATGTCAGATTCTCATTGTTTCTTCCCTTCTATTCCCTCCTAAAACTTATTTATTTTAGTGAAGAAATGACAAGCATCAAGACTGGTAGCTAAGCCTTACCTTCACTGTATTTGCCTTAGGCTAAGCATCATATAAGCTCAAGCACCAGGTGGGCAAGAAAGCACAGCCAAATCCATCTGTCAAGACCTTTATGTTTCTTACCAGCCCAACACTGCCGTAGGTAGCCACCATGATGTGCCTGCTGGCAGGGCAAGTCCAGATATTCAGTGTGTTACTTTTTTTGTTTGAGAGTTTAACATCACATTTACTTAATTGATAGAAAGGTTGATAGACTCAACTATGCTTGACTGGCATACCTTGGTGAATCAAACAAGTTTGCACAAGTGAATAGTAATATATTCCAATAAAAGTGATGCAAAAATAATAAAGTAAATCCATGTTAGCACAAAGCAGGGCAATAAAAATTGAGGTTTGGTTGCCTTGACTTAATGATCCACACAAATTACCTCCTGTCTACTCTGAACTATATAGCCTGCCAAGTCTTTGTAACTTGACTTTGCTAAGCTAGAGAGCTTTTTTCCTCCTGTGTTCATCACATTGTCTTTTCAACTAATAATTTTCTTTTCAAATTGGAAGCAATATATAAAAGGGCACAGAATTTACAAGAAAATTTATTGACCAACGGAAACGAAGTATTGTGCCAAACTGAACTTACCTTAGAAAACTTGGTAAACGTTTTAGGAGAATAGATGTTTCAAAGCTATAAATTATGCTGGTTAACATGACAATACTTGAAAAGAGTTAAGCAATCAACAATAATCAAATGAAAGTTTCATTTTAAGGGAATAACTAGATGTGATATTAAATATGTGCTAGCATATCTGATTTTTAAATATAAAAAGCAATCTTTGGAGGGATGATTTTCACTGGAATTCCAGGGGGCGAGTTGTTCTACAAAATCCCCCCTGAATGCCACAGTCCTCGTCCTGATGTTTCTCTCTGGACAGTTATTATTTTAAATAAACAGTTATGTTAAATACAATCATACATCTGACATCAGAATGGTTTAGCCTTCATATACAAAGGGCCTTTCCACACTACACTGTTATAGTGCTCTTATTCCACTTTCAACATCCTATGGAATCCTAGGGTTTGCAGTTTAGGGAGGAGCATTTAGAATTCTCAGCCAGTGGGCTCTTTGGCCTCAGTAAACTACAAACCTCAGAATTCCACAGGATGTTGAAAGTAGAATAATAGCACTATAACAGTGAGGGTGGAAAGGCCCTAAGATGTGCTTTGATTGAGGCTAGCTCCAGTGCATTTCACATGCTTTGCAAATACTAATAATGTCTGATGGCAGCTCAGATCTCTTGGGGCAGTAGAAGATGTTGCATCATCTGAAGCAGGGGGACACACACTGCAAAAGGTTGAAGGACACACTATGTCCTTTCCCCTCTCATCCCCTCCCCCTCCCTCTTCCTTTTCAGTGCCTAGCTCTAAAGAGGAAGGACCCTACCCCAAGAATCCATCCTGACTGTCCAGGGACCCTGCTTATTTGCCTGATTCTCCAGGGATCCTGCCTGTTTTCTGGATCCCCCTCACTCAGGATTAGTTGCTTTCCTGCTGTGGCACTTTCTGTAGCAGAAGAGCAAATGTGATTCCTTAGAGTGCCAACCTACTTAACAGCTTGTTCTGAAGACCTTAACGGCTTGTTCTGAAGACCTATTATCTCTTAGAGGAAGATACTGGGTAGGTCAGTGTTCTGGAAAGCCATGCTGGCTATTCTCCCCCTGCAGCCTCTGCTTCAGCTGCAGAGCATCTGTAAGGGCTTGCTGGAACAAGTATTGTGGTTCGGTGGGGTGGTAGGGGAGCAAGGTCTGCTACTCCTTCTGATCCCCCACCTGAGGAAAGGATGCACCCTGGCTTGTAGACAGACTGCCCCTGAATTTTGTTTACATCGTTGTGACACATAGACATTAAACATACTTGCAAAGGGAAATCTCAAGATTCTGACATTTAAATTTTCTGCAGACTAGAAATGACCTGAAAGGTCCTATTTTAGTGGGAAGAATTTTATAAAATTGCCTTCTATATACTGAGAAAAGGCTGTACTGTGTTCATAAAAACACAAATGGCATGTTCCACTTCATGAATATATAGGGGAATGTAGAAAGCTCCCATATGCCAGATCTAACATGTGCACTGCCACTGAGCTATATACTGCTGTGTGGCGATAATTCACCAGTCTTTTTTTATTGATGTACTTACACGTTTGGAAAGTCACGGTCCTTGATTTCCAGTGGTGTATATATGATGAGTTTATAATGTAAGCATCATCACATTTTTTTTTAAAAAGTCATTTTCAGACTTTTATATTTTATATCCCACCCATCTGTCGAAGAATCAGACCTACTATCTACTAGTGTGATGAAATGTAACCTATAATCTGTGCAAGGTAAGGTTGGTAGGAGATTACATGTCATACTTGAAAGAAAATGTAGATATTCAGGGAGAGCAAGTGTGGTACAGTGATTTGAGCATTGGACTATGACCCTGGAGACCAGGCTTCGATTTCCCATTTGGACATGGAAACCTGCTGGGTGACCTTAGGCACATCACATACTCTCAGCCCCAGAAAACCCCATTCGCCTCAGGGTCACCCTAAGTTGGAAAGAACTTGGCCATTTCCACACTACACTGTTATAGTGCTCTTATTCCACTTTCAACATCCTGTGGACTCCTGGGGTTTGCAGTTTAGGGAGGGGCATTTAGAATTCTCAGCCAGAGAGCTCTTGGGCCTCAGTAAACTACAAGCCCCAGAATTCCACAGGATGTTGAAAGTGGGATAATAGCACTATAACAGTGTAGTGAAGAAATGGCCCTCGAAGGCACATAACAGCAGCAAATAGTTGTGAGAACCCTGTTTTCCATCTAGACTTCTTTGTGTCCCAGCTTGGCACTGCTCAAGTATTAATGGTTGAGAATCACTGCTTTAAAATACCTGGTCTTTAGATCTGTATGTCTTCATGCTGAGCTTCTTGTTCTGTGGCTGCTTTATCTATTAATGGGAACTACTCCTACATAGTTTGCATGCCTCTTATTCTGTAGTGTTTGGACATGCTTATGATTTTTGTGCTGGGAATCTTGGCACTACTTGAGAAACTCAAAAGTTGTTGTAGGCAATCCCACAGTAATATGGAATCTCTTTTGTCTACCTTGATAGAAATCCATAGGTAGAGCATCACTTTTTAGAATATTCTTCTTATATTTACATGAGCATGGTTTGTTATATTATTTTATATTAAAAGGCGTATCACCATTGAAAGGAAGGAAGAAGTGAGGCAATAAATATACATACATGAAAAAAGAATAAAAAAGCATTATATCTCACTAATGGAAACTTCTTGATATTTGACTTTCGTAAAGGCTCTGGGACCCTCTGTCCTGCACCTTTAATTTGTTGCCTAGAGAGAAAATATAAAAATAGAAGATGGCAGAGAGCAAATGATACCATTTAGTAAGCATAGTTATTGAGATCTTCTGTTCAAGTGTATTCTTTGAATGCCACAGTGTGTGAGTGTTGAGTAGCTGTAACATTGCCATTAGCTCTGGGTGTTCTTATAGAGTGGAAAGCTTTTGTGCACGGCAGAAGAGACAGCAAAATCTGTCTGAAAATGGGAGAAGCTGTCAGAGTGGAAAAGACTCATTAAGCACTATACAATTTATGGCTGTAGCTACTCTGAATAATTTGCATGTCAAAACAGGTATAAATAAACCTAATTAGTATCTTCAAAGAACTTTCCTTCAGGGACAACAGGCTCTGATCAAGTCAGAGCTGATATTTTACAACTATTTTTTGGAAGTGGTTTGATGGCCTCCTCTTTTCAATTCGAACTGGATGCATGTCCTTTACACTAAAACCACCAAGCACTATTTTGGCATGCTAGTGGCTAGTAACCACTAATTACAGAAGAGAGGCAGAGGATTAAAAGAGCTTAGTGAAGCAACCATGTTCTTACTCCTGAAATGATTGCAGAAGTTAGGCTATTTCAAATTTTAGCTTGTCTTTTGCAATCTGCCTAAAAGTCTGCACATTTAGGCCTTGAAACAATTATTCTCTGAAATTTGCTGTGTGGTGTACATTAAGACTCACCCTATTCAAGCAGTTTTGAACAAAATGTTACTTCATAGCTATCCTCAGTCAAATCTAAGAACAAACAGAGATAAACACCCACACAGGATACATCTTAGCCAACCCCGACAGAAAAATTCTTCTGTACAAGTACAAGGAGCATTTTTTAAAAAGAGAGAGAGAGATGTATTGCCTGCAGACACCAAGAGCCTTTTCACACTACTCAGTTATAGTACTATGATTCCGCTTTAACTGCCATAGTTGCACCCTGTGGAATCTTGAGGTTTGTAGTGTGGTAAGGTACTAAAAGCTCTCTGGAAGAGAATTCTAAATAGCCCTTCCTAAACTCAAATGCCAGGATTCTATGAGATGGAACAATGACAATTAAAGTGGAATCATAACACTATGGGCCTTTACGCACTTTACCTTTTCTCATTGCCATTGCCCAGGGATCGCATGAAAAGCCTCTTGTGGGAGGGAATCGCTTCCCCTACACTTCCCTCCACACCAGCTCCATGCTGGACGGAAGGAAGCGCGATAGCTCCACCCCTTCCTTCCACAGCACAGCCGGGTACTTTCTCAGGCTGCTCTGGGGGAGGAGGTGCGGCCATCGCGCTTCCTGAGGTTCCACACACCAGGTAAGGGCAGGAGGGACGTGGGAGGAATGCGCAATCGTGGGTGTCATGAGCCAGGCTGAGCGTGCTGCCGGTTCAGACTTGGACTCCGATTTAGACTTGGACTCCCAGCCGGGGGAGGATCCCTTGGAGGGGCCTTCGGGAGAGGGGGCTCCTTCAGAGTCTAGGGAGGAGTCTGCCAGCGACCCCACAGCTGTCCCGGGCACGGATCCCGAGCCAGTACCTGCAGCAGATGTTTTTGCTCCAGAGGCAGAGGCTAGTGCTTCTGACTCGACAGAGGCTGGTGTTTCTGACTCCAGCCCGGAGTTTGCAGCAGACCCTCCCCCCGATGTTCCTCCAGAGGCGGCTGGAAAAGGGGGTGGTTCGGAAGTCTCAGCGGCTGCGGGAGAAGCGTCTGATGAATCGGCTCTGAAGTCTTGAGGGGCTCCAGCTGTGAGCTGGGCCAACGGACATTTGATCAGCCCAGCTGGGCTAAAGACTGTGTATTTAAGACAGATGCTGTTGGAGTTGGGCACGGGGCAACAACCGTCTATCAACCGGGAATCTGCGCCCTGTGGCATGGGCTTTCTGTTCCAGGCTAAACCTTGCTGTTTGAGTTTGCTGCTCCTGGGACTTGGATGTTTGTTTTGGTGACATAACCTCTTAATTTCTTTATGACTAAAGCCATAAACTCAGCTCCTGCCTCTCTGTCTGCTAGCCGCTGCCTGACATTGACAGTGGGTAATTTTTGGCAAAGAGCCGAAAATGATATAATCCACGATTGTCACAGGAGCGCCACAGGAGCGCTGCGTGATCGCGAGAACGTCATGCGGAACCATCCTCATGATCCTGCAGCACTCCCGTGGCCATTTCGCATGGGAAATGGCATGTGAAAAGGGCCTATAACTGGAGTGTGAGGGATCCCAACAAGAAGTTGCCCTCTGGGGTTTCAACTCTACCTTGCCCCATTAATTGTAAAAGCTGAGTTAACTTATCTGCTGATACCTGATCAATTTTGAGATCTTATAGTCTTGTTGTGGAATAGTCATTTCATGGCTCCCCCAGGAGGTTATTGAAGCAAGAAGTGGAGAATGGACAACATTAAACCAGATTCTTCCATGTTTTTTCCCCCTGCTAGGATTTGTTGAGTACTTTTGTGGAAGATGAGAATTGGTACAAGATAAGCACAAGATGTTTGTGAATGAAGGCAAATGCTTCTTTTACTAGCTGTTGTAAATTCTGGCCTTCAATGAAGTAAATGTTACTTATAAAGTTTAAAAAAAAAATAGGAGGATCCAGTCATGTTTGATTAAATGTTCAATATTATTGAAAATATATGATAAAGGATTATTGATTCCACCAGCTGAGTGATAAGATGGCAGTTTCATTAAAACTTTGGCTATAAATAAAAGATAAGAAAAATTAGCCGCCTGCCTATCACATGGCAGGCAAATATCAGAATAACCACTTTAAAATCTGAAACCAGTTAGCACTTGCTTCTGAACTTGACAGATACTACTTGAGGAAAATGTCTAGACCCCCTTCTTCCGTTTTAAGTGGCTGTGATGTTTTTAATGTACCTTATTTTTGTATGTGTTATGGAACTGCATTTCATGATAAGCTGCTTATGATGTAGTATTTTAAAAGTTGCGGTGGTGGTAGGGAATCCCACAGAGATTAAGAGAGAGAAAGACTGATGTTCCATTAACTGAAGCAGGCTTTGGCTGTGCTGTAGGAGGGTTTAGGTGCCCAGAGAAAACATAAGATCTTACCTTTCCCCATTTTTAGAACTGACCAGTGTTCTTAGCATCTTTCTTGCTACCTTTTCACCACTTTGGTTGAACTCTCCCACATGTAGCAATTTCTAGAATTTCTCTCCTCAGTTTTCATTATAGCTTTTGCTTCTATCACACACTTTGGCCATTTCCGCACGAGACGGGAGGAGCGGTTCACTGCGTGTCAAGAGTGGTGCTTTTATACTCTGATTCGGAAACTGAATTCAGAAATTCAGAAACTGTGCTATCTGCACCCCGCATTTACATCGTACTACTGCGGAGAACAGTGGTTGCTGCATCCACAACAGCAAGTCCCTAGTCACTCCTATTCCCCTCCCTCACCCTGTCCCGCCATCGCTGATTGGTCTGTTTTTTTAAAAACACACACATTTTAACACATTTTTGTGTTGCTGCGTTTGTGCGTAGGAATGTATGTTCGTTGATACGTGGAAAAAAAAACACGTTTTAACAGTCCATTACCAGATCCACTCTCTTCCAGCTGTCCATTTAACACAGGAAGACAATAATGATGGCAGCCTGTCCTTTGATGGGTGGAGAGAGATAGGGATGGAAATGATGGAGGGGACAGCCTGGAAACGCCCATAGCTGGCCACTTCTGTAATGTGAATCGATGCTACGCTTCTGCATGTAGGCGAAAACCGAAGCAGAACCAGTTTGGGAGATTTACATCAGAGTTTTTCCGGTTTTCACATACAGAGGTTTTGCATCGCAGTGAACTGCGGTGAACCGTTTAGGCGCTGAAAACATGCAGAACCACGAGGAAAACTATGAAGCTAAAACGGTTCAATGTGCAGACGGGAGGGTAAGAATTCAATGCTGCTATGATGTATCAATCTCATGCAGAGATGGCCTTTGATTCTTCAAAGCTATATTATTTCGAGTTTTGTCTGTATTTTTAAACCTCTCACGGTTTGCCCATTCCTTGAGAGACCTCACCTGGTTGTCTTGCAGCTTATCAATTCTGATCTGGCAGCAAGTCTCACAAGTCTCATAAATATACTAAGTGTGACTATATCAAGAATGGGAGACATGTGGCCCACTTGATGTTGCTGGACTCCAAGCTCCGCTAGCTCTATATAACATAACCAGTGGTGAGGAATACTGGGAATTGCACTCCAACAACATACAGAAGACGACATGATTCCTGCTCCCTGGACTATATGATAGACCTTGTAATCATATCCGCATAGTATGCCATCCCCAGATAACTGAAACATTAGCAGTCAGTAGGCCTCATTACCACAACAGACCAATATCTGCATGCACACTTGTATGGGAGTAGCCCCCTTATTTGTACCAGTCTTAGATATCTCTACATGAACACCTTTTCATTTTTCCCCCTTTCAGATTGCTTTTCCTATTCAGCTTTAGAAGTACTGTCAAAGAAGTGTTACGGGAAGCAGAGGTGTAAAATTATTGCGAACAGTCATAACTTTGGAAGACCATGCCTCCCTGGTGTGAAGAAATATCTCAATGTCAGCTATGCATGTGGTAAGAAAAAACACAGTAATGCCAAATATCACAGAAAGTGTCTTGATTTTATAATGCAAATTTGTTACATCAACATACAAAGAGATGTTTGTTTCAGAACCTGGGCTTCATCTTACATCTGTGTAATACACAGACACACGCAGATACAGACACACACACAGCCTTCTAGCTGTTCCACCTTAAGTCACTAACAGGATTCTAGGCCATAGGTCCCCTATCTCCCTTATGCTAGTAATGTAATAGAGTCTTGGCTAATTTGATTAATAATAACTGAACTAATAATGAAGTAATAATAACTGAGCTAATGTAAATTTGTGGTTGTATTATTGTACCCAATTTTGGGGGGATAGATGCAGATATAGATAGATATAGATATTCCCCCATATTTTTACAAGAGATTTTGCCCAAATTTATTTATATATTTCTCCAGATTTTAACACCTGAATTGCGTACAATAATACAACCACAAATTTTCATTAACTCTGTTATTATTAACAAAATTAGTAGAGATTCTATTACATTACTAGGATAGGAGACATATGGCCTAGAATCCTGTTGGTGACTTATAGCAGAACAGCTAGAAGTCTCTCTCTCTCCCTCTCTCCCTCTCCCTCTCCCTCTCCCTCTCTCCCTCTCTCTGTGTGTGTGTGTGTGTGTGTGTGTATTACACAGATGTAAGATGAAGCCCAGATTCTGAAACAACCAACAGATGAAGCCCAGATTCTGAAACAAACATGCTGTCTTTGCCATTCTCTCTTTGCTGGCCTTCCTTCACCCTCTTGAACCTTTGTCTGTGCTGGCAGAACGTTACTCTTCATGGTTTTGGCTATAATCATTAACTTTGGTCTCAGACAAGTGATAGTCATGAAGGGCTTGCAAACTTGGCTCTGCGCATGTAGTGCTGAACCTTTGCATTTTATTTATTAACAGCTGAGATCCTGCATCACCGTAATGGAATGTAAAGTGCCACCAGACCTAACTCCACTTCCTCCCCTCTCCATCCTCATACAGCTCTCTTTCTGCTGTTGGGGAACTTTCCCATCTGTGTCCATTGAGTGAATAAGGGAGGGGGCAGCTGCCAGGCAGAAGATAGTTGTGTTCCTGCAGGCAGATACATGGAGAAAATGTCATCCTCCCACACTTCTGGGGAATTTCCAGGAGGTCCAAGAGATTCTTTCCTCCTTCTTGTGCCTGGTTATAGTAATACTGTTGGCATCTACCTGGCTGCTCTCCACCAGTTCCTGGCCACTAAATGGCTATACGGGTGCCCTGACAGCATAAAGGTAGACTGCATGCCCATGGAGTTGTTGCACAAACTAGATGCTGGATGACTCCTTTTGCAATGATCCTAAAAAGACATACACAGGTGTAATGCCTGCACATGTCACCAACAGGATTCCAGCTTGTGTATTTATTTCTGTTGCCTAAATTAATGGTTCACAACATATTAAATGAAAAACATGCTATATGTCATCAATTATCTGCTATAACATATGATAGCATCTAAAAAAATATTATAATTGGACCAGAGAAAAATATAAGCAAGACAAAACAATGTAAAAATATATATTGGCAGCAAAAATAAAAAGTTGTTAACATTAGCATCATTGATTTAAGAAGCAAATAAATACTGAGCCAGATATTAATTAAAAGCAGTTTGGAATAATATTTCTTGAAAACCCGTTTAAATGACATAGGACTATATGTACTTGCCTAGGGAGGGAATTTCAAAGGCATGGGGCCACCACTGAAAAAGGCCTATCTCTAGCACCTGCCAGTCTAACATTTCTTGATCGTGGGCTTGGAGGAAGGGTCTTACAGGCCAGTCTTAGCATCTGGGCAGGCACATGCAGAGACAGGTGGATCTTAGCATCTGGATAGGCACATGCAGAGACAGGTGGATCTTAGCGTCTGGGCAGGCACATGCAGAGACAGGTGGATCTTCACATTACTCAGACCAAAATCACGTTGGGCTGAAGGTTAACCACTAGCAGTTCTAATTAGCCCCAAAAATGAATTGTAAGACAATGCGGCTTATGCATTGGTATTGGATGGTCTGATTGCCCATCTATTGGGCATACCACCCAAAGCTTTCAAATTTTCTTCAAAGATACAAGAATGCATTGCAACTGTCTAGTCTAGATGTAACTGGTGACATATGACTGTCTCAGCAATCTCTCTCTTTGGATAGTGGTCACAGCAGCCAAATCAGCTTAAGTTGGTAAAGGCATTCTTCTCAGCCACTAACCTCTACTGAGCATTAAGGAGCACTGGGCCAGGGAGGAAAACCAGGCTTCAGACCTGGTCTTCAGACAAGAGTTTGTTGTACATCTTCATCCAGAGGGACAGATTTCTTTATCTACAATATCTCTTTCTTATCCAGATTCTTCTTGTTTGCCCTCATGCCTGATAAAAATTGCTTCAAAGATCAGGAAAAATAGTGGTAATGGATATGATGATAGAGGCTACCATACGTACTCCAAGCATCTTTCACCACATCATGTTACTTAATAGTAGAACTGGCCCCAAAGGAGTGTTATTCTATGGTGTTTTGGTTTTGCAATTACACTTACAAAAAAAAAAATTGTCAGTCAAGTTTTTCTTCTCTCTTGCTTGATTAATTTCAAAGATGTTTTCTGGCACACTGATTTGAACCAGCCTGGAGCTTTTGCAAGTTACTTGCTGGTTTAATTATTTTTCACACAGGCTTTGAATACGGCAGTTTTGGAATATGTGAGATGCTATGCAGAATGGGGGGGGGGGGAGCTTGTGTTGACAGAATTCCAGGGTTATAAGCACAGTAATTATTCTAAGCAAGTCTGTTCATAAATGTTTGTGATCATGGCTTTAAATTCACTTTTCCTTTGTGTGGTGTCTGCCACTCTACAAACTTAAATGTAATGCATATTAAGTTGATTATGTTGCAACAAGTAGAAAAGAAGTTATACTGAAAGTACTCTAGAATAAAAGGAGCTGTGCCCCAAAGTAAAAAATGCACCATGCCAGTTATGTTTGTAGGCACTGGTCTATCTTGTTTTCAATTTCTTTCAGACCGTTGGTTTGACAGTTAGCTAGACAATCTTTATTATGATTTTGTAAATGGATAGAACGATGAAGCATAAATAAATTAGTCTTGAGACCGAAAGACTTCAGTGAGTAGAGTTTTCAATTTTAAGTGTTTAATCAGCCACATTTGACTTATGCTATCAAATGGGAATTGCATTAAATGCTTCCTTCTTCATATCACACTGCTCATTGCCATTGTAAGTATGCCATTCTGTCAGTTAACTGATGCATGCCATCAGCAGTCCCAGTGCATGTAAGTAACTCATTCTTTTGATAATTGAGGCCACAGCACTGATTTGAAAATTGTGCATTTGGGCACACTAGCATGTATTGGAAGACACTGCAGTTTGCAGTGAAAAATTAGCACAGCATATTGAATGCAATAATCCTCTGCTCCTGTGCCACGTTACCCTCCCTTTCTATCCCTGCCAGTATTTTTCCAGCCATATAACCCTCAAAGGGAGGCAATAAGGATCTCTTTGTAACAGCTAACAGCCACAGGTGGATGCCAGAAGTGTGCCTGGTGCCTAGAAAGGCCAGTCAGAACTCTGAGCCTTGACTGGGTAAAGAGGAACAAGGAAGACCAGGAAGCAGGAGAACTGGCCTATCCTGCAATTCCAGCTTGGGGAAGGTCTGCCTATTGCCCTGGGATTTAAAAAAAAAAACACACTCTGCCCCCAATGTCACCTGAGAATGTACACGGAATCATAGAGCTGGAAGGGATTCAAGGGTCATATCTTACCATCAGGAAATCCTTTTTAATGTTAGGTGTAATCTCTTTTGCAGTCCTAATTCATTGGTTCATGTGCCAGTTTCTGGAGGAGCAGAGAACAAGCTTACTCCATTTTTCTTAGCTGACATCTCTTCAGATATTTAAGGATGGCTGTCATGTCACCTCTCAGTCCTCTCTGCTCCATGCTAAACAATTGTGTAACTTGCTTGAACAGATATAAAATGTGCATCAACACTAGGGAACAGAAGCCAACCAGAGCCCAACATAACAATTGTTTGGAAGACACTGCTATATAGAGGTGATGCTGTTTCACAGAATTGTCAAAAGTGGACTGAAACACGTGAGACCTGCAATGTCTCAAGAGGGAGCACTTCTATTCTAGGCTCTAGCCAGGCCTTCCATGAGACCCCATTTTATTTCTCCTATTCCTCTCTGGTTTTGCACTCCCCATCCTCTAGGCAACAGTCAGTCAACATTCTGTGCCTTCTGAGTGTGGCCAACCCTTATTGGGCTGCTGTGAGTTGCTTTTTTCCACCTTTGCCAAAGAGGGGAACAGGGAGGAGTGTTTTCTACATATCCTGGGTTTTTTGCAAGCATGCCAATATCAGCTGCTTGTGTGTAGATGGTGCCAGATTCATCATAAAAAGGAGAGCATCTCGAAATAACAAATCCATTAATAGTATACAGAAGGAAAGTGGGTGGCATGAGAAGAGATGTTGAAGCACCTTTGAGTCTAACTAATATATTTTGGCATAAGCTTTCCTGAATGCAGATTGGAGTCCATGAAAGATTATGCAGAAGTACAACAGGCAATCTCAAAAATGGTGCTGGATTCCCCACCCATCCACCCCCATTTTCCTTCTTATGCTGAAAGAGATTGACACAGTTCCCTCCTTGAAAACTAATAATATATAGGATCACTCATACATGTAGTGATACCTTGGAAATCTTTCCCCATCTCTGTTTATGTGCATTGCCATGACTCAGAAGTTGTCTCTCCTTCTTTCAGTGTTACTTCTTCCAGCTGTTGTGGATGGCAATGCTCTCCCAAACTTCCATAGTCCAGATTTTAACTCATGCTGTCCTGCAATTAGATTAGCATGGAACTATGTCACAATGTATGTGAACTGCACTGCCATTTCTTCACATACACGCATATCACCACCACCACCACCACCTTCTATTTCTGCAAAACTGACAAATGTGGAAGAAGGATCTCATCAATTTCACCAGTGTTTCCTCATTGGCTTTTAAAAAATTGCTATGGGAATCAGTGCCAATACCTGCCCTTTTTAGAAACACAAATAAGCATGCCTACCCACTTTACCAAAAGGGGGACTCTCCAGCAGCCAGATGGCTGTGATTGTACTCAAAGCAAGGAAAAGGAGTTACACCTCTCAGTTCTGACCAAAAGGGACACTTCTGTTTAGAGAAGTGTTGTTCATATGCTCCAGATCTGTAGAACTCTAGGGATGGCGACAATAAATGTGGTGCTAATAGAATGCATTTATCTGTAGAGTGATACAGATACAGTTAGAAGACTGGAGTGCAGCTGAACATTAGACTTACTGCATGACCTTTAATAGATTTGAAACTGCATTTCTACCTTTCACACATGCATTCTGACAGCAAGTAATAAAGGCCCAAAAGTGCTTTCTGTGCTGTTACCTAGTTCTTTTAAAACTACAATACCTTTGGTTGAGAATTGTATGCTTTTTAAAACTGTAATTAATATGGGACTGTAGACAATCAGAGGAATAATTTTGTTTGTTTTCAAAAAATGAATTTTTAAACTAGAAAGCCTGTGTACAGAGGCCCCCCCAAAAAAAAAAAAAAAAATTGGAGGTGGCCTGTCAAAGATATTTATTCTCTGATAGACACCTGAAGAGCTATTCATGTGTACATGATCCACAATTGTTTTCATCTTTTCGAAAAGAATGTGAATAATTTCCAAATTAACTGCACAGAAATGCATTGGCAGACACGGCTGGAAGAAAAATGTTCAGTGTCTAAGATTAATTGCTAGTGTACTTGGAGCTGTGTGTGTACACATGGCTGCGCACACACACACACTGTGTGCAGAAGAGATTCCTACTAAACACTTGTCAAGTGTCAAGCGACATAATATGATGGATTACAACAGAAGATAAAATACAATTAGACATAAGCTAGCTAGAAAAAAATGATTCAGTTGTGCTTGGCAGTATCCCTTGTGACTTTGGAGATCAGGGTTTGTTTGTATTTTCAGACCTACTCTATATTGCTAAGTCACTACACACAAGCAGCGAACCATTAATGACAGCCACCATTCAGACTGGGAGCCATCCATCTTTTCGCTGTGTGAACCAGCCATTGAGACAGAAAGCAGACTTTATTTGCTTACCTACATAATCATATCCCACTCTAAACTAGGGATCTCAGAACAATGTACAATAAATTAATGTGAACAACTTAGAATGGGAAACTACAAAAATAATGTCTAAAACCATATTAAACTAGCTATGAAATTAAAGCAAAAACAACCACGTATATATACAAACTGCACAAAATTATTAGACGCCACCCATGACTTTAAAAATATGCCATGTTTTAACTTGGCACCAAAATTAAGCAAACATTGATGCCTGTTGGGCTTTTCTGGGGAGCAGACTGTATAACTGGAGTGCAGTAACAGAGTAGGCTCTTTCCCACATCCTCACATAAAGAAGCGCTCTTTAATGAAATGGGACTTCTTTCTTACATACCTTAACAGTGATGTTTTATACATATCTACGCAGAAGCAAGCCTCATTAAGTGCAATAGGACTTATATGATGGGATTTATTCTCAGGTAAGCGTATATAACAGCCTTTTCCACATTGATGAACATGAGCTGTTTATGCTACAACTTCCCTAATCTCTGGCCATTTGTGCCTTTGGGGAAGTGTGACTGAAAATAGCTGGAGGGAACAGTATTGATGAAGAGTGGTGGACAGGATTGCAGCTTACAGGTCTATCATAGAATCATAGAGCCGGAAGAGACCACAAGGGCCACTGAGTCCAACCTCTGCCATGCAGGAATATACAATCAAAGCATTCCTGACAAATGGCCATCCAGTTTCAGTTTAAAAACCTCCAAAGAGGAGACTCCACCACACTGTAGGCAGTGTATTCCCTTGTTGAATTGTTCGAGAAGTTCTTCTTAATGTTTAGGTGGAATCTCTTTTACTGAAGTTTGCTCCATGTCCTAATCTCTGGAGTGTTTCATATTTAGTATTTGCAACATCATATTTTAAATCTATTGTCGTAACCACAAGGACTAAAAGCTTCTATCTAAGGGCCAAATGACACATTATAACAGAAACAATGTATCTTTTTTCCCTTAATGTTTTACAAATAGCAGCTATGGGGGGACCCCATCTAATTGGGGCCATAGTCTGGGGGCAGGAGGGTAATTTTATGCCTTTGTACTATTCTCATGCCTCTGTGTGTGTGTGTGTGTGTGTGTGTGTGTGTGTGTGTTAGGCTAGTGAGGCAATTAAAGAGGGCATTTTTATTGTAGGAAAAAGGTACACAGAGAAAAGATGTTAAATCTCACCCTTCACTCTAATACCAATCTGGATTTCTACTACTCCCTCTCACTGGCTGCGATCGATCGATCGATTGATTGATTGATTGATTGATTGATGTATTTATTTAATATCTCTCCTTTCTCCCAATATCCTTCCTTTCTCTCACAGCTATACAGTTATAAATTTATAAAGTTAAGGATATATCCCATTATTTATTAAGATGCTCCCTGTACAAGGCCTCAAGGCATATATTTCTTGCCTGTGCCTTTGTTCCTTGGCAAACAAATCCCAAGCAAAGAGATTTGTATATTGCTGGGAAACCACAATGTTACACTGCTATGCAGAGTGCTAAATTTGCTCAGTTGGTAGAGAATTCAGAGTGAAGCTTTAAAAAAAAATAGATGGGTAAAGAGACTGCTCCCTTGAATTCTTAACACCTTTAGAATCTGTGGTTTAAGCTGGTAGGGGCTTAAACTAGAATGTTTCTTAGTAACAGAAGGGGCAAATTACTTTTAGTTTAATTTTTAGTTATTTTTAGTTATTTTATCTCTTTTAGGAATGGTTGCTGTTTGACAAATGTAAATTACATATGGTTAATTTTGTATATTAACCATATTTTGTATATACCAGCCATATGAATTTTACTTTTAAGTTTACATGACATGACATAAAGCTTTAGAGATGAGGAATCATTCATCTGTATTATAATAAGTAGTTAGCTTTTATGGGAAAAAAAAGGTGTATTTAGACTACTAATCCTAGTGTCCTGTAGATAACATAAACTGGCAAGTGTGTGTATGTATTTTTGGGAAATTGCAGAAGGCGGTAGCTATTACCTCCTTGTGTAATGCCCTTCCTGCACAACTGCAGCTTGACAGTACTGGAGCACTTGTGGGAGGGTGAGGCTCTCCCAGGCAGTGTCTGGGTACAGTTGTGCAGCTGGGAGAAAGAAACAACTGCCACCGTACTATAGACCTCCAGGGTACTCTAAGTGTACATCCACTGATTGTAGAAATGTGTTCCAGTGCATCAAGCTGTGGTATGATGGGGTTGCTGTCATTCAGACAATGAAATTACCTAACTAGGCCCTAAATTCTTTTAGCCCTGACTAGAGTAGAGCCATTGAATCCATTAGATTTATCTATGTGTTGACTTACTATTCAGTAATTGATTGAATGGGCCTACTCTGTTTAGGACTAACAGGATATCAGCCAAAGAGTGGGTCTACCATGTGACCCTTGAAACAAGATGTGGTGATAATGTTGTAACCATTATTCCCCATCATCTTTAGGACCTTCTTGATGGAGCATTTCATGCTGATTGGGGAGGGCTCCCCAAGCAGACTTCTTAATGTCTTAAAAACACATTTTGATGGAGATTAGAATCTCTTATTTACTGATGAAAGTTTTTTTTCCCAGCCAAAATATTTGGAAGGAAGTGCTGGGGACTATAGTGGGTCATTGGGCCTCCCAAAGGGCTACACTGAATCCACAAAGGACCATGTGCAGTCTGTAGGCCTCACAATTCCCACTCCTGGCATAATTAGATGTTTTGGGACCCTCGCTTTTGTCCCAGACACTTCCATTTATTGAGCAAGCCCTGTCTTCTATCAGCAGTCTTCCCATTTCCCCCATCATTTGGTCCTTCTTTGAAGCTGCATGTACAATGAGTTGTGTTGATTTAGATCACAATACACAGGTTTGGTGACACAGAACACCTTTTATGAATAGTGGACACACATTTCAGCGACCCCCTTTCCAAACAACTAAGTTATATTATTTGTGCTAATTGTCTTTTGGGCAAGCAGAATGGTAGGAGTGACTAACTTCCTGCGGCATGTTTGGATTTGTGAACTTACAGCAGGAAGACTTTACAGGATTGACACTAGTCTCTGAGGAAAATAAACAGCCATGGCTAATCTCCACCTCTGGGTGTATTTAGCATTATTCCATTGCCTATTATGGAGAATGGCATAGGCAGGAAAAAGAGCTGACAAATTAGACAGGAATGTCTAGGAGGTGGGGTGGAGCATTTTGCAATTCTTTGGCACTATTTAGAATGAGTTGATTCCAGGCTTAGTCATACTTACAGCAGACTCATTCAAATCAGTGAGACATAAATTAACTAGTTGATCAAAATTAGGTCTCATTGATTAGAATCACAGAATCATAGAATCTTAGAGCTGGAAGGGAGCACAAGGGCCACCTAGTCTAAACCCCTGCCATGCAGGAAAGCACAGCACTCCTAAAAGATGCCCATACAACTTCTGCTTAAAGACCTCCGAAGATGGAGATTCCCCCACCCTCCAAAGAAGCCTGTTTCACTGTTGAACAGCTCTTACAGTAAGGAGTACAGTACAGCTCTTAGAGTATAGTAAATGTTCTGATATTTAGGCAGAGTCTCTTTTCTTGCAGTTTGAATCCACTGGTTCATGTGCTAGTTTCTGGAGCAACAGAAACAAGCTCATTCCATCTGCTACATTATAAAGATTCAAATATTTTGCCAAACATATCACCTCTCAATCTTCCTTTCTCCACACTAAACATAACCAACCTAACCGGCCTTTGAGACCCCTCCCCAAACAGCAAACACCAGGATTCCATAGGATGTTGAAAGTGGAATAATAGCACTATAACAGTCCAGTGCGGAACTGGCTTTGGTCGCCTTCCTCGGGACACATTTCAGTTTGTCAGTGTTCTTCTTGAACCTCAAAATCTTTCAATCATTTTGTCTTACCTAGTGTAAGTTAGCTATTTTGTCTTATACAATGACTAACGTTTCAGTTGATGTAAAATGCTTAACAATCAGTGAATAACAATCTTGTTTTTTCCATCTGCAGTTCCCAAATTCATATTGGCAGCAGTTGATCCAATGGTTACTAATCCACATCCTTCTTGGAAGCCAAAAGAAGGTGAATATAGTTATCTTTATGATTCACTACCAGCATGTATCTTTAAGTAAGAAACTGTAATTGTTTCAACTAGATTAAGATGAAGTGAGACCTGGATGAAATTTAATTTTTCAGTATTTCTTGTTCATTTGGTTTACAAATTTGGTTTGCATAGCAGGAGGTTGGACTCGGTGGTCCCTGTGGTCTCTTCCAACTCTATGACTCTATGATTCTATGATACACAGGCAGGAGAAGTATATAGTAGAAATCTCTTTCAAGTACAATATTAAGAACTCATTTCCAAATTGTAAAATTTATATTTTACAGATTTCTTCAACTGTAAATCTGATGTACCAAACTGTTTTTTTTATTTCCTTTTCACAGATACAGGTTCTGATCCACGAGAATCAAGATTTCCAAAGAAAGATGGAATTATAGTTAGCAACAGTCTGGCTACCTTTGCTTACATTAGAGGTAGAACAATTGGATTTTGTTGTCCTGTAGCCTTTTTTGTTGTTGTGTGCATTCAAGTTATGTCCAGCTTACAGTGACTGTAAAACAAACCTATTACAGAGTTTTCTTGACAAGATTTGTTCAGAAGAGGTTTGGCATTGCCTCCCTCTGAGAGAGTATGATTTGCTGGAGGTTCCCTGTGTGTTTCCATGGCTGAGTGGAGATTCAAACCCCAGTACTCAAACCACTACACCACACTGGCTTTGTTAGACTTTTACAGATAGTACTTAAAGTTTCCAAAGGCATTTCAGAAAATAAAGTCCATATATTGGCTGCAGTCTGTAAGGCTGTACTATAGAGCTTGCATGAAGTAGCAATTCAATAATCCCTTTTCTGCACAGTTATAAAAAGAATGGAAGGAGTCAAAGTTAAAGAAAGAGACTGAGCGGCATCCGGACATATTTTCCAGGGTTCAGAATGCTGTGATTCTGTATGATGATCTCATCCAGTTCATACCATCTTGTGATTTGTATTTACTGTATAGGCATACGCAGCAAGTGTGTATATATACACACATACACAAAACCCTGTGTATGGGAGATAGGATGCTATTACAGTGATATGGTGACTCCTGAGGGTGGTGAAAGGAAACCATAACATAATTCTGCCTGCAAAGTTTTTACACTATGCTCAGTGATATAGAATCTTGGCCATGGCCATTTCCGCACGAGCCTGTTATAGCGCGATGATTCCACTTTCAACCTCCTATGGAATCCTGGGGTTTGCAGTTTGGGGGGGGCGGCCGGCCCCTCCCGAAACTGCGAACCCCAGGATTCCATAGGAGGTTGAAAGTGGAATCATCGCGCTATAACAGGCTCGTGCGGAAATGGCCCATGACCTACAATTGAGCTCCATTTTGTTTCTTCATGGTAATGGACTGCAGCCTTTTTTAGCCTCATTGGGTCTCTGATCTGTAGGAAAGTTTATCGTGTACCTACCCACCCAGTGCATACAAATGAATAGAAGTGATTTTGATATTGAGTGGTGTAATAATAGTAATAATAATAACAGTAATGCTCATTTATATCCTACCTTCTCCACAATAATGAGTCTGAAGGTGACTTACAAATTGTTAAAACCAGTACAGATTAAAAACATACATCAGTGTGTCTATAAGAACATGCTTGGGTGGCTTGGCGTTCCCATGGCAATGAGTCTTTGAGTCTTAATTTTAGATTAACTATCCAAGGTGTTAAGCTTGTGTTGGGGACAGGGTTCTGCACTTTGGATGGTTACTTTAAAGTTCAGGCTAATACATATCTATCATTCTCCAAACAGGAGAGCCACTTGCTGCCACTGGTTAGATGGGGGAAAAGACAGCAAACAATCCAGGCTTCCTCCTGCCATTTTGTTGCTTTCCAGTGCTGCCTCTTGAAATGGTGTTTCTGGAAGCAGCAGGAGGGGCACTGGAGTGGTGTTACATGCATGTGTACCTAACATAAAGTGTGAGAAGGTTCTTCCTCTCTAAGAGAGCCTTCACTTGGTGGTCCTGGTAAAGTGGTTGATGGGATTTTATTGCTGCTCTTCCAGTTTTATTTTTCTGGTTTCTTCTACTCAGTTTAAGCAGTGATATTTTAGTGTTTCTTTGTATTTTGGATATGGAATTCTTGTCATAATTTTAGACCTTAGAGTTTAGCTTATTAAAATATGAGTGTTACTCGAAACTTTACTATGGATGTTCACAATCATATCTTGAATTATTTGGAGGCAAGTTATCTAGTGTTTGTGTAAAGATAGGCTATTTTGTACAGACCTGCTTAACTTTTGATCCTTTTGAACTAGCCAAAATACAGGGGACGAAGAGGTCAATTTTAAAAGAAATAGTATTTTCTTTCACTACTTTCCCCCAGTGTAGTTAGAGGCAGAACAACAACCATGAGTTATTTCTAATGCTTGCACAAATGTATTTACTTTACTTCATGAATATTGTCATGAAGAAATTCTTTGGAATATCACGGCATTTGGAACAAAAGCCCACAGAGGCTGTTACGTGGTATCTGAACACCACAATACAAAGTTAATGGTTAAGAATTAATTGTAGCGGATAGATTTTACCAGGAAGAAGCGATTTAAGCCGGACACATGCACCTCACCCAGGCTTTTCAGCTCCACTGCTTTCATTCTCCTTTTCCCCTAAAGCAGACAACCTCCAAGTAAGTACCACTTGGGAGATGGTTGACACTGCCTAGGCCAGGTGAGAAACATTTGAAGAGGTAGCCTTGCTCTGCAAGCCTTATGGCGTCTACACCTAAAAGCACCTCTTGTTGCCATGGAACTTTATCCTTTCTGCTTATAGATGTAGAGTTGGTCAGTCAGAGACAAGCTAGCAGGGCCTGATGGGCTGTGTAGGCTTATATTTGAGAAGATTAGCACAATAGTGCAGAGCTTTTAAGAAATTATGACATCTCATTGCTAACGCCACCTCTCATCCCCTATATCTACATTTCACTTTATAAGCCTCTAGTCTGGGATTTTGTTTCTAATTTCAGATCACCCTGAAAGAGCTGCTCTCTTGTTTGTGTCTAGTGTTTGTGTTGGCCTGGTGCTCACACTCTGTGCTCTGGTGATACACGTATCATGCTCTAATGACCTGGAAAACCTGCGGAGAATAAAAAAGCGTCTGGTGCCAGAGGACAAAGCTGATGAAAACAGTGAAGAGGAGGAAGAGGAGGAAGAAGAGGAGGAAGAGGAGGCAGAAAGAGAGGACTCTTCAGATTCAGACTTTCCTGATGGGTTCTGCAGGACTCCCTATTCAGCTTATTATTCAATGGACCCAGCTGAACTTGCTGAAAGGATAGAGCGGCGAGAACAGATCATCCAAGAGATCTGGATGAACAGTGGTTTGGATGCATCTCCTACTAGAAGCCTCAGCCCATTTTATATCAATGAACAGGAGTGCATTTGTTTTGGATAGCACAAGCTATTTTATGAAAACAAAGGGGTACCTTCTGTGAAGGAACATTTGCAACTCTGTGTAATAATTATTTGGAAAGTTATATTATTAATAATTATAAAAATCTTTTAAAATGTTTGACAGTGTGGCATATTCATATACCATACATTTTCACTAAGGAGTCTACATTTTCAGATGGTATTGGAAATAAAGAGCAAGGCTGCTTCAAAACTCACATAGTTGCTTTGCAGACCTGCTGTATATGAACTCTGCCTGGCCCAGGCCAAATCTAAAGTTAAATCAGAAGTTGATTCCTGGCTTTAAGGAGAACAACTCCAACATTTAGCAGGGAATTCAAAGAACAAAAGGAGGAAAAATGTCACTTCCTACTTGTGATACTTAGGAGTGTTTGTACTTTCTCTAGACAGAACCCACACATTCCTACAATAGCACGAAATATACCAAGGGTGGGGTAAACTTTGAAACAATAGGAAATTAAAAGGCAAAGTAAAAACAAAACCAAAAAAAAAAAAAAAGGATTTTAAGAAAAATAGAAAGAGGGAAACATTTTCCAATAATTAATTTGTGAGGTCATACTGAACTGGAAAACCTTCAGTCTGATTCATTTCCTAGTAAGGCAGGAAGCATAGACTTGCCAAGAAGCCTTTAAAACCATGAAAAGGGAAATTAGAGAATGGGAAAGGGCAGAAAAGTAGTCTAGTTCACTCTTCTACACTACAGCAAAGCCAAAGAAATTCATTTCTGTCCCACTTCTGCCCCAGAGAAGATTCAACATACCACAGACAGCAAACACACTGTAGAAAGATGCTTAGTGGCCATTAACAGGAGAAGAATCATAGAAGTGGGCTTAGCAGAGGCATAGCTCAGACACAAACTGAGCTACTGTTACAGGATGAGTGGGCAATGAGCCCCAGCCTTGACTCTCATTGGGCATGCCATGTGCTGGGACACATCTATATGATCATGGCATATGTGATATACAAGGGAGGCGCAGGCATGTACCCACTCTTCCAGAGATGTGCTCCTCCATGGAGTGTCCAAACTGAACTAAATCTCATTACACACAGTGGAAGCCACACAGGATGTAAGGTGAATAGATGTACAAACAAAAGCAAACCCACTCACCCTCCCTCCCTGTCTGTCTATCTTTCATATAGTTTTATTTTACTTATTTATTCATGATGCAATTATTAAAATGTAACAAAAGAATTAAGATGCAGTGTTCTAAAATTGGCATTTTCTGTCAGTGGAAAATGTGACTAATTAGCTAATGAGATTTCAAAGCTGTTCTAAAAACAATGAAAGTGGCCTAGGTGAATAAAAATGGTATTTATCTGTCATGGAAAAGATAATAAAGGCAGAACCACTGCCAAGCAAGCCTCTGTGTTCCACAGTTGACCTGACACCACTAAGAAGCCCCTTTCCTAGTAGCCATTCACTTCCTTTTGGCAGAGAGACTGATGCAGGGGTTCTGTAGATGATTACAAACTGCCAACAGTTTTAAATGAGAAAAACAGAACTTTAAATTGAGTCTGAAATTAGATTGAGGGAAGCACAGCTCTAAAGTGTTGGCATAATATGATCCAACTACCCCATTTGAGCTAGCTCTGTTTCAGTTCTAGCTTCAGACTAACTGCAGTTTCTGCACCGCTTCTGAAAGCAGCACCAGATAAGGGCTATTTCCACCCTACACTGTGGTAGTGCTACTATTCCACTTTCAACATCTCGTGGAATTCTGGGGTTTGTAGTTTCCTGAGGCCAAAGAGCTCTCTGGCCGAAAATTCTAAATGCCCCTCCCTAAACTGCAAACCCCAGGATTCCACAGGACGTTGAAAGTAGAATAAAAGCACTATAACAATGTAGGGTGGAAATGGCCAAATATTCTGAACAGCATGCTGTTCAGTTACAGTTTGTTTGCTGTTCTTAAAATGAAGATCAACAGACAAAAAGAAGGTTGTGATTTTTTCTGTGTTAAGATTCATTTTTGCAGCCTAGCCTGCCATTAAATTTACCATTAAAATCCACAATGCTGGAATTTTGGTTTAATATAGTATTCTCAGCAGTTCTTAAATCTGCACCAAAAATTCCAGCTTTGAACCTAAAACTTGATATTCTTTTAATTAATTTACCATGCGTTAATTCTACTTTTTCACTGCTGGCAAATTTACATTAAATTAGCAGTAAATAAAATAGTGAATATTTACTTTTACAATACATTGTAATCCTTTCACTCAAAACAATTCTTGCACCATTTGGCTCTTCACAGAAATCTCTCTCCTACTATTTCATCAATAATATTAGGGTGCAGTTTTGGGTAATTTTGTGTACTATGTGGAAGAACAGTGATTGAAATTCTGCATCAGGGTCTGTGTTGCCTCTTTACAAATACTTAGCAATTTTGCAGAGGTATAATGAAATCCTGTTAGTACTGGCTCCAGCATGCATCAAGCACTTGTAACGTGCACTGGGCATTTGTAACGCACATTGGGTTCTTGGGAATGCCTGTTGTGCTCCAGCACTTCTCAGCCAGCATCTAGATGTGCAATGAGGAGTGTACCAGTGCATATTGCTGTCCATTACACTTTGGACCTTGGAGCATCAGTCACTCTGCCACTGCTACAGATGCCCATATGTAATGAATATGGACATTACAAAGCTGCTCAATTCTATTTCCCACACGTATAACTCCTCTTACTAAGACATAAATACCATAGTGGATTGCTAACAGGTTTTTTTTTCAGCTTTAAGAATACAAAACCAATGACACTATGCACATAAATGCTACATGAAAGCCATGAGCTGAGATCCTGTATTGATAGAAATAGATACACTGACAGAGCTCCATTGTCACAGCTACTTCTGCTGATGTCACCTGCCCAGAAGCTACCTCTTAAGCCAGGCAGTTCCCCAGCCAAAAGGTTTTCAAGATGCTGCAAATTAGGATGCTGGGAAATAATGAGTGTAGTTTTCTTCCAAATGCAGGATGTGTTGAGATGGGAGAGAACCCTTCCGGTCCTGTTGCAGGTGGTTGTCTCAATGTGCCCCATGATCGGGAGAGCACTGCAGTGATTTCCCAGCATCCCAATCTACAAAGCCTCAGAAACTTTTCAGCTGAAGCATTCCCTGGCTTAAGAAGTAGCATTTAGAGGTCAAGTTCAGTCATTAACAACCATAAACATTAATTTCAACAGTTACAAGATTGTAAAGTCGGCTTACAATTTCATAAATATTGAGCAGGATGCCAATGTGTTTATCCAAATTTAAGAGCACAATCCCTGGACTAGAGAGTGGCTCACACATTTCCTGACTCCTTGCTTGCATTTATAGCATCATCATAGGCATGGTTTGAAAGCAAGATTTAAGTGTATTCCCCCCACTCCATGCTACAACAACATGTAAAGCAGCCCAAGGAAATACAGTTTTGAAATTAAGGACTGAAAAATGGATAAAAAGATCTTGAGCAGAACGAAAAAGAAGAATCACACCTTTCACAATATGCCCTTGCTGAGAGAGAGAGAGAGAGAGAGAGACTAGGAGAGAACAAGTGGTTTGTGTATAGGAAGTCCTATTTTGAATTCAGCTGATTAATTTTTGGTTTTAAAGGAGAATTGGCTGTAGCTGGATATTAGTGGGATGCAAATGGTGAAACATTTTGCGATATCATTTTTTAAAAAAACCCTCTGAACTACAGATAAACACACAACTAAACAGTGTGGCATACAGTGTCACACTGTGTTATGCTACATCAGAAGACATCTGGACCAAAGGTAATAACAATAGAGGAATTTAGCAGTGTTCTTTGTGCTTTCAAATGGAATGGCATTGCTTAATGACAAATATTATAAACAGGAGGTTTTATGTTACCCCGCTGTTTGTGTGCCTCCTAAAGGTTTTTGCCTATTAGAGTCTACCTAGTGGGTCACATTCCTACCTTACCAAAATTACATATGCATTTGAAAACATCACATTCTGTTATGACATAATTTAATACTGAAGTGCTGAATGTAAACGCTCTGGGGAGATCAGGTTTGTTTTGTTTTTAATTCTATTGTTTGCTCTTCCTATTGGTTAGGCCACCTAAGAATCAAATGTTTACCATTGGGACTGCCCATTGTATGGCCGAAAAAATAGTTGAAATTTAATCCTTTTTGAAACCTAAGCCTTTTATCCAGATTCACTCAGCTGTTGTATGGATGACATTTGTCTGAGGCGTAAAGTGTGCACCTGCACCTTAGAGGTTTTTCTGGAAGCTATTGTGATCAGCCAGCCAGGGCACTACTGTTGGAAAGGCGTGGTGAAGATGAAATGGGTGTGACCTTGCATTAAAGTAACTTTGAGGTTTACTTCCACTCATGTAAGGACCTGAAGTGGATAGAAAAATATTAAATGGGTATGTCATGGACGGAAAAAGATTGGAAATGGTAAATCCTTGGAAGCCATTCAACTGGCTTGATTTAAGCACTATGACATGCACAGATGCCTTGTAATACAATCTATCCCATTGTAACATGCCTGAACAACAGAGAGAAACTTGGATGCTTTCACTCCAAGTCAAACAATGAAACTAATTTCAGAGCTGAAAAGACTTGCTCCAAAACCTGTTGACATTAAAAGGATGAAATGACTTTGGTGGTGTCTGTGTGTACGTGTATATGTGTGTGCTTTAAAGATTAGATTAGATTCCATTTATGACTCAGGGCTGTTTGAAATGTTACAAATAGTTTGCTAAAACAGATGCACTTTAAAGAGAAGAATTATCTTTCAGACTGAAAGAGTTTGAATAAAAACATTTGTGTATAGCACTGAAATTACAGCTCCTATGGAGGCATTGGGTTAAGTTATTTTCAGGACTCGACTAAAGATATTTGAATCAATATATATTTAAAAAGAAATTAGAGAAAAAATCATGGAAGTAAGTGTATTGCATCCAGTACCAGAGACAGTATGCCTCTGGATGCCAGTTGCTTGGGTACATGGGGAGGAAGATGCCATTATACTCATGTCCTCAGTTTTTGGGCTTCCCCCAGGTATCAAATTGACTACTCTGAGAGAAGAATGTCAGATGAGAAAGCACTTTTAGGTTCTTATATGCTAATTGTGAAAGCCAATATGATATAGTGGTTTGAGTACTGGACTTCGATTCCCTGCTTGGCCCTGGAGACCCACTGGGTGATGTTGGGTGCATCACACACACTCAGCTCCAGAAAACCCCATGATAGATTTACCTTAGGGTTGCCATAAGTCAAAAAATGACTTGAAAGCAATCAACAACAATTGTCCCTTGGTTGTCTACTGACACAGCCTAGTTCTAAAACCGTTGGTGATGATGAAGAAGGACTGCTATAGCCTCTATAAAGGATGTATATACAATGAAATATGTGTCTACACATCTAGAGCTATACACATTGGCTTTGATAAAAGTTTTCTAAATGAGATGTCTTTTTTGAGCCACAAAATACATATTCATATAAATTTTTTTAAAAGAAAATATATAAAGGAGTTATTCCTCTCTATTTTGTTTGGTAGTTATTTCAGCCCAACAATATAGGAGAAAAGATATTGCAGTCCAGAATGCCAAATAATTTTCTCAGACTTCCCCAAAGCAAATGCAGCCCTACTGGTTATAAATATGACAAGCAGTTGGGTGGCATCCTCCATCTTACAACACACCACATGGTGCCTTGCCAATGGAAGAAATAAGAAGTAAAGTGGGGCAGGCAGAAGCAGGGTCCCTCTCCCTTCCCGCTTCCTTGCGCTTGTCTCTCCACCCCAATCTTCAAGAAGACATTAGTAGCCTAAGAATTTTAATACAGATAATTGATCTATACTGATGTGTTAGATATGTCATAAAGACAGATTCTGTTCCTAAATTTAACTAAATTCCTAAATTCAAAGAGTGAACATAGAACATAAAACATTCCTTACTATTATCATGACAAATAAGGCAGATTTGTCAGTCTTGAGGAAAGAATTCTTTGAAAGTCTACTTCTTGAAATGTCACCTGCATAGCATCAAATATCTAGCACTGACAAGTCCTAGCCAATCTGGTGCAATGTCTCAATTAGCACGTCTTTTGGGTAGCATCCAGAAAGAAAAAAGAATACAATGTTAGTAAGGCCTCCATTTCCAAAGCATCAGAATCCATGTTAATATCTCCTGAAGCATTCACTCATTGAAGATGTTTCCTTCAAACATTAAAAGGCCATCTCATACAAAAATAAAATGGAATTAAGATTAGAGGAAAACAGTCACCTGGTTTGGGTGCATGAATTTTCTAGCATGAGTGATAGGCTGCTGTTTCTAGTCCTTGCGAAGCTGTGAAGGTCATTTTAGATAATATGTCAGAGAAATTGCCCCTCAAGATTGAGAACAATCCATTCCTGGAGAACTGGAGAATGACATTACTTCTGAGGGCACCAAGGTACTAGCTACGAGCTTGGAATTATAAAAGCACAATTACAAAATTACCATTACAAAGGAATTAATTTTTGAAATACAGTGTCACCAACTCTCATCCAGCATAGCCATGGCAACTAGGGAATTCTGTGAATTGTAGTTCAGAACTTAAATGTTTCCAATTCCAACACTAACCTTCACAAATGTGTCTTTCATTCTTGTAACACACAGTATCAGCACAAACAGATGTGGGGTGGATTATGTATTCACACCCAATTCCCCCAAATGGTCTGGGCAGGTGTAGTGTTGAAGGAAAAAAGGACAGAAAAGCAACCCACTGGGTCCCTGTCTGTTTCCCATAGGTATTACTAGCTCCACACATTATTTTTTTCTTTCATGTAAAACATGCTATACAAAGAAGGAAAAGTTATTAAAAGTAGTAAACAGCCATATGGATTTTCTCAGCGAAACACTAACCTGCTCGAAGTGATAAATGAGAAATAGACTGCGATTGTAGGTCAGCATATTACATATGCTTCCTTTCAAGGTCTTTTTTTCCCACAAGCACAATCTTGGGATAGGAAAGTAACTGAAAGGGTGTTTTTGTTCTGAAGGAAGTGGCAAGTTTCCTAGCTCTTCAAAAAAACAAAAAACAAAAAAAACCTTCCTCATTCCAAGGGTCCAAAATTTTATTGTAGTACAGTATGTACTTGTTGATTTACAATGAAAAGCAAGCCGTGCCCTTGAAGCTGACATGGCTGGAGTTCAATAGTAAAAGACTGGCTGGTGTGGGTGTATATGCAAGCATGCCTCATCTTTGCTATGTCTTCTAATAGTATGCTTTTGTTCACAGTACCACAGGGGCAGACAGAGCGTACATCAAGATTTACTGGTTAATCTCTGGAGTTAAGTTTTAGTGGTTCTGTAGCAACAAAAGACATTTAAAGGGAGTCCCTGATAAAGAGAAGATTAAGAACTACTGCTCTGGATTATTAGCTACAGCTTAACCAAGATTTTCCAATTACCAACTATTTAACAATAGTGCAAGATTGGGATGCTGATAGAAAAGGCTTAACACATTTCCTGAACTATTATGAAGTTGAAAAACTTAATCCATTTATGTTAATAGTGGGTGGGGAATTGTTTAACATATTAAATTAAGCAGTCAGTTTCTAATCACTTAGAAAGCAATGCAGTAATCACGAGATTTACAACATGGATTTCTCAAAAATAAGTCATGCCAGACTAATCTTATCTCTTTTTATGATACAGTTACTAGCTTGATAGATGAAGGGAATGCTGTGGATGTAGCATATCTCGATTTCAGTAAGGCCTTTGACAAAGTTCCCCATGACATTCTTGCAAGGAAGCTAGTAAAATGCGGGCTGGACAGGGCTACTGTCAGGTGGATCTGTAACTGGTTGACTGGCCGTTCCCAAAGGGTGCTCACCAATGGCTGCTTTTCATCCTGGAGAGAAGTGACTAGCGGGGTGCCACAGGGTTCTGTCCTGGGCCCAGGGCTGTTCAATATCTTCATCAACGACTTGGATGAAGGAATAGAGGGCATGCTCATCAAATTTGCAGATGACACCAAATTGGGACGGGTTGCTAATACGCCAGAGGACAGGATCAAAATTCAAAATGACCTGGATAGATTGGAAAGCTGGGCCAAGGCTAACAAAATGAAAGTCAACAGAGAGAAGTGTAAGGTCCTACACTTAGGTAGAAAAAATGGAATACAGAAATATAGGATGGGAGACACGTGGCTGGATAGCAGTACATGTGAAAGGGATCTAGGAGTCTTAATAGACCACAGTCTGAACATGAGTCAGCAGTGTGATGCGGCAGCCAAGAAAGCCAATGCAATTCTCAGCTGCATCAATAGCAGTATGGTGTCTAGATCGAGGGAGGTACTGGTACCACTCTACTCTGCTTTGGTTAGACCTCATCTTGAATCCTGTGTCCAGTTCTGGGCACCCCAATTCAAGAAGGACATGGTCAAGCTGGAGCAGGTCCAGAGGAGGGCGACCAAAATGGTGAGGGGCCTGGAAGCCATGCCCTACGAGGATAGACTTAGAGAGCTGGGTATGTTTAGTCTGCAGAAGAGAAGGTTAAAAGGGGCACACTCAGCTATGTTTAAATATTTGAAGGGATGCCATGTAGAGGAGGGAGAGAGCTTGTTTTCTGCTGCTCCAGAGACCAGGACAAGGAGCAATGGATTCAAGCTGCAGGAAAGGAGATTCCAGCTGAACCTCAGGAAGAACTTCCTGACAGTCAGGGCTGTCCGGCAGTGGAATATGCTGCCTCGGAGTGTGGTGGAGTCTCCTTCTTTGGAGGTTTTTAAGCAGAGGCTGGATGGCCATCTGTCGGGAGTGCTTTGAGGGTGTTCCTGCATGGCAGGGGGTTGGACTGGATGGCCCGTGTGGTCTCTTCCAACTCTACATTTCTATGATTGTATGACATTGTGATGGCATTAATTGCTAATATTAACATGAAAAACCATCTGACTGGCAGGCAAAATGGCATCCAATGCTTTAGATGATACTATTGCCTGAAAATGACACATTCTATAGTTGGCTCCTTCAAAAGTGCTCTTTGAAAAGCTTAAAGTTGCCTTTCCAGGTTGGCATTTTCCAAATGTGTGCAACCTTTATCATATCTAGAGTGTTTCAGGTTGTGTGTGATTTAAATTTTGTCATGGGTCTGTTATATTTCTTCCTTTTTTTCCATCTTCAGTAAGATAGGCTGTTCAGGTACTTTTCAGCATCCCAGTTGATATAAACACAGAAACATATACAAACTAGGAAAAAATTCTGCAAAAAGGCTTCTAAAAATGTCCCAAATGTCCTTTGAAAGAATTATTAAAAATTAACTAAAATATGCTATCCACTGTAGAAAAACAAGTAATATTGGTCACTCCCATTACAATACCTCTGAAATGTAATGTGGTAATGTCCTCTTTACCAAAAAGGGAATTAATTATAGGTAACTGCATCACTTCAATTACTTCTGATCTCCAGCAACAATAAGAACAAAATATCTCCTCCTTTAAATTATGACACTAAGATTAAGAAAGCAGGTGGGGACAAAAGTAGAGTTTCTGATTCTAACAACAGTGTTGGAATTAGTACTCTTCTAACTGGTAATTAGACCAAGTCAGCAGAGTAAGTGCCATACACTAGAAAAAAATGTGGATTTTTTGAAAAAATCTTGAGCCAGACATGATGAAGTGCCAGTCACCGAAGTCCAATTCAATTTCAACTGGTGTTGCAAAATGCAGGAGCTGGGCTTCTCGTCAAAGTTAGGCAATGGAAGAGGCATCATGAGTGATAATAACAACTATTTTGTTTCCAGGCTCCAGTCATGGTGCTGGTGTTCAGCAAATGGCTTGGGAGCTGGCAATCGCTTCTATATGCTGTTCTCACAGGCTCTGATAGTCATATGGGGCAGTAACTCGTACCTCCTGCCCTCATGACATTGGATACGAAGCAGACACATCCATTCCAGTCACTTATATTAGAGGTATTGGACATACTTCATCATCACTCTTAGTTGTTTCCCTTTGTATCAGTTAGTCTGAACTCTCATACCTATATCATAAATTTAATGTGTTGGTCTTCTAGTATGCTGTACAAATCTATATGCTTCATTACGGTCGGATTCATTTTTTTTATCTAATGGAGGAAAATTAATACCATAGTAAGTTCTAGATCTAATAAGTCATTTTGGGTCTCTCCTGACCACCTAGGATTTCTGTATTTTTTTTCTAGACTGCATATTTATAAACAGATTTTGACCAAACTTAATAATATTTACACTTAGATTGACATCCTCAACATTATTGTGCAAGCTCAGGTGTTCTTGTTATGAGCCTTCAAGTCATTTCCAACTTAGGGTGACTATAAGGTGAACCTATCATGGGGTTTTCTGGAACTGAGAGGGTGTGAAGCACCGAAAGTCATCCAGTGGGTTTCCCTGGCTGAGCAGGGAATCAAATCCTGGTCTCCAGAGTCATTGGCCATTTCCACTCTAGATTGTTATAGTGCTCTTATTCCACTTTCAATATCCTATGGATTCCTGGGGTTCCATAGGATGTTGAAAGTGGAATAATAGCGCTATAACAGTATAGTGCGGAAATGGCTATTCTCCAACTTTTAAACCACTACACAATGCTGGCTCTTGCAAGCTCAGGACTGACAGTCAAACTTGACCTGTCCCTAAAGAAGTGCTTGCTTAGGTCCATTTTGCAGGGAATTTGGTGTAAAACCAAATATTGTAGATGTTACTAGTCAATCATTTGTTTCATTGAAATCATAAGCAAAACTATTAAACCAGCAAATGGGTAAATTTCCTAGTCTTGTTAATTTAAGCACTTTGGAAGCCAATTATTTGTCAAATGAACAAGATATTGAAATAATGTTGGGAAAACAAACACAAAAGATATTTAGTTCAACTTCACTGCTTCTGTATCTTTCAGACCCAGAGGATCCATTCATTTTATTCCTTTCATACCACTCACACGTATATTCAAAACTAATGAGAACTGACAACTTCGTTTCTTATTTTGTAAATGGAATTGTCACTAACCAGCCCAAGGTAGTCTTATTCTCCCAAGCTGCTGAACATGCTGCCTGTGCAAGTTCGTTCACTGATCTGGGAGAAAGATAAGATTGTAGAACATAATTAAATTCAGTTCTACTTGATGGTAATCTAGGGTTGCTAAGATATTCCTAAGATCTGATGTCAATCCATGTCAATCCATTAATTGTGAAGAGACACATCAAACCTTCTTAAATACTGTTTTGTAATGTTGTTTGATAATCCCACATAACAAACCTCACAGTGCAGTTCAATCCAAATGGAATATGGCACAGCCAAAAAAGACACAACCATGTTATCCTAATACTGTACAGATATTGGTTTTAACATTACAAGAAGGAAACGTCCACAAGTTCTCCAGTAACATGTCATTTGAAACAACAAAACAAAAAAGGGCTTCCAGTAAAAAAATAGTGTTTCTTTTAGTTTATGCTCCAATTACAGAAACAGAAAAAACCTGAAAGGCTCTGTGCTGGAGTTAGGGAGAAAACTGATCACATAGCAAAACAGGACATGTTGATAAACAGAAGTGATTGGAATGGAAAAGTTAAGAAACAGAGAGCCAAAATGTTGGAGAATTTGGCCTAGGATCAAGAAACAAAGCTGGGAAGAGACTTCTCCAATTTTGTGAGGCCAACATGTCCTTGCAAACACCTTCTTTAGGCAACCACAGAGATGGCTGTATATGTGGGCACTGTCTGATGGCCCATACAGAAATCAGACTACACAATAGGAAGCAGAAGACAGAAGAAGTGCTCTGTCCTTTCTCCAAAAATAAGACTAGGAGAAGATTGCAGTACAGACTATGAAGAGTTAATATCCAAAATCAGAGTAAAGGTAAAGAAGTACACTAGATCAATCATTATGCCAAAATACAATACAAAAAAATATCTGCAGAATTTCAAGATCGTGTAAAAATTAGATTTGCACTGCTAAGCTAATAGATCAAGAGTCTGAAGAGCTTCAGACCAAAACCAGGTGTTAGGATGGATAAACAAACTACATCTTCACTGTATCCCCAAGTGGACATGGAGCTGACTTGAATCCCAAACACAAGGTAGGAAGGTAGAAAAGAGAAGGAAAGAAAGACAGACACACACACATGCATTTCTTTGGCCAAAGGATCCCTCCCAGAAAGGATCATTTATTCTTTCAGGCTTCCCTTCTTTTACCATTTTTATGTTTATATTACAGAATGCTTACAGAAAAGAAAAGATTCATGCATCAACTTGTACACATGTTACTTTCTATTTGACCCTTAAGTTCCCGAATCTACATGACCCTGTTACATCCTAGGTCATTCTGCAGTGTCCTTCTCTTTGCACAAACTGATTATAAACAGGAGCAGATCTGAATAAATAATTCTAAATCAAGGTTGTTTGATAAGCCCTGAAGAGTCTAAAATGCCAATTAATATCACAGTTAATTGTTAACACACATCAATTCTATAGCAAATTACAGAGCACCAAATTTCAAGCCAAACACAGGGACATTGTTAGGGAAGATTGCAAAAAGACACTATCTGGAGCCAAAAAGAAAGAAAAGCATCATTGGAAATGAAATTTTTCAATTAAGGACGGATGTGAAACAAAAGTAAAAAGTGACACAAATAGGGTCAGAATCCTGATTGCAACTCTTGAGCCATTTGGGTGAAAGAGAACATACTGCATGAGCAAGGAAAAAATGTTACAAGCATAACAGATCCATTCAATACCATTTTGCAGATGAATCCACTATTTAGAAAGAGAAGTGGAAGTCCCTCCCAAAGCACTTGGAAGAGACAAATCACCAGAAACCAGAAACCAGAAAATGGCATAACGACAGAGCTGTTTCAATCTACAGGGACAGAATCCATTCAAATTCTAACTAAAATCTGCCAACAAATATGGAAGACAAAACAATGGCCCACAGACTGGAAATGTTTAATATGCATTCCAATCCCCAACAAAAGGATATCAAGAACTGCAGTACCCATCAGACTATCACACTGATCTCTTATGCAAGTGAAGTGATTTTCAAGATTTTAGAACAAAGACTTTTGCCACATATGGACAGAAATGTCAGATGTCCAAGCTGGGTTCATAAAAGGAAGCAATACTAGGAAACACATTGCATACACTAAACATTGAAGCACACCAAAGCATTTCAGAAGAAAATTAGCCTGTGCTTTACTGATTATAGCAAACCCTCTGATTGTGTATCTCATGAACAATTAAATGTCCTACAACATTTGATTCTGTGTAACCTGAGAGCCGGGGTAGCGGCCTGAGCATTGGACTATGACTCCGGAGACCAGTGTTCAATAACCATAAGCTATGGAACCCTTTGGGTGACCTTAGGTGCACCACATACTCTCAGCCCTAGAAAACCCTAGGATAGCTTTGCCTTAGGGTTCCTGTAAGTTGGAAATGACTTGAAGGCATAACAACAACAAACAATACTCAGGACAGAGGGTCATTGTCAGGAGAAATACAATGGTTTCCAATTGGTGAGGGTGGGGTAAGGAGGTCAGACAAGGCCATGTTTTGTGATCTCACCCATTTAATTAATAAGTAGAACATGTCACACAGAAAGCAAGACTAGACTTGGAGGAAGGAGGCATGAACACTGGAGCAACGTCAGTAATTTGAGATATGCAGGTGACACCATACTACTAGCAGTGACTTAGGAAAACTATTTAGGAATGCCAAGGAAAAAAGTGCAAAAGCAGGATTACAGCTGAACATTAACAGAACAAAAATGACTACAGATTATTTACACAATGTTAAAGTGGATGATGAAAAATTTGAGTTGTCAAATACTTTCTATACCTTCATTCAAGTCATAAGTCAACATGGAAACTCTAGTCAAGAAATCAAGAGCCAGTGTGGTGTAGTGGTTCGAGCACTGGACTATGACTAGGGAGACCAGAGTTTGAATCCCCACTTAGCCATGGAACTCCACTGGGAGGCCATGGGCAAATCACACTCTCTCTGCCTCAGAGGAAGACAATGGCCACCCTCCCCCAAACAAATCTTGCCAAGAAAACTGCATAATAGGTTCACCTTAGGGTCACCATAAGTCAGAAATGAGTTGAAGGCAAACAAGAAGCAGCAGCAACTGCTGCAGCAGTAGTAGTTGTTGTCAAGAAATGAGAAGAAGACTAGGACTCAGAAGGGCAAATAAATCTGATCTAGAGCAAATTGAGCCTGAACTCTCATTAGAAGCCAAAACGACCAAACTGAGGCTATCATACTTTGGGCACATGAAGAAAAAATATTACTCATTAGGAAAGACAATAGTTCTTGGTAAAGTGGGAGGCCGTAGGAAAAGAGGAAGGCCACATTACAGGTAGATAGACTCACTCAAGGAAGCCACAGCACATGGTTTACAGAATCTGACCAGAGCTGTTGATGAGAGGGTATCTTGGAAGCCTCTCATTCATAAGGTCACCATAAGCCAAATCTGATAATTAGCAAGTGGGTTATTTGTAACTTATTACTTCCAAGCTCTCATCCAGATGAGACGAGAGAAGGGAATTGACCGTGTGTAAAATGGAGTGCCATAAAGAGAACAATTATGCTCTTTCCACAGATGGAGGACAAGAGGCAATGGGCTTAAATTACAGAAAGCTATATTTAGATTAAACATTAGGGTGGGTGAAGAAAAGTTTAATCATGAAATCACTGTGAGAGAGGCTATGGGATCTCACTGAAGTTTTTAAAAATAAAACGGGCAAGAATAACAAAGAAAAGCCAAAGCTAGCAGTGCAATATTTGTTATTACTAGAACATCAAATGAAGGAAGTACAATGTTGTCTCTCAGTGTATTTAATTGTTTCATTTCCAGGATACTTTGAAACCTTTACGAAAAATCAAAAGCCAAATAACGGCAGACCAACTTTTTTGCTATTTATTCTTCTAAATTGACAGAGCAAGTGAAAATAATGCTAATTTTCTGTCTTTCTATATTTATAGGCATTCATTAAAACTGATCAAAAACATCTGGAACCATGAAAGATACTGATCTTCATATTTTCCTTTCTGCCATTTATAACAAAAGTAAACAATATCTTTCTTAACATAAGACCAGATCCTCTTGGGGAACTTATTCAGACCATATAAGCAGCTCCTTATGCTGCCTTTTTGAGATATGAGGCAATTTGGAACAAGTTCCCTCTAAGTTTTGGGACTCAGAGTTCCCTCTAAAATATCAGTTGGCATTCTTATTTCTGCTCAAATCTACAGTATAAATATTATGGAATGCAGAAATCCAAATGGCATCAAATGCTAAAGAATGAGAGCAATTTTGTTTAATAGCTTGAACCCAAACCATGTCATAGGGCCTTTCTGCACTACACTGTTATAGTGCTATTATTCCACTTTCAACATCCTATGGAATCCTGGGGTTTGCAGTTTAGGGAAGGGCATTTAGAATTCTCAGCCAGATTGCTCTTTGGCCTCAGTAAACTACTAACCCCAGAATAAACTCAATTAACTACTAACCCACAGGATGTTGAAAGTGGAATAATAGCACTATAAGTGTAGTGTGAAAAGACCCGTAGAATCAGAGTTGGAAGAGACGACAAAGGCCATCCGGTCCAATCCCCTGCCATGCAAGAATATACAATCAAACCACTCCCGACAGATGGCCTTTCAGTCTCCATTTAAAAACCTACAAAAACAGACACCACACTCTAAAACAGTGTATTCCATTGTCAAACTGTTCTGTCAGGAAGTTCTTCCTAATGTTTAGATGAAATCTCTTTTCCTATAGTGTGAAGCAATTCCTCCATGTCCTAGTCTCTGGAGCAACAGAAAACATCTTACATATGACATCCCTTCAAAAATTTAAGCATCACTATTATGTCACCTTCTCTTCTCCAGGTTAAACATACCCAGCAACCTAAGTCACTCCTCATAGGGCATTGTGTCCAAGTATTTTACCATTTTGGTTGTTATCTTCTGGACATGTTCCAGCTTGTCAATAGCCTTCTTCAATTGTGGTGCCCAGAACTAGACACAGTACTCCAGGTGAGGTCTGACAAAATACTATCACTTCCCTTGACCTAAACACTATATTTCTATTGATGCAGCCTGGAATCACATTGGCCTTTTTTAGCTGCCGCATCTCCCTGCTGACTTATATTCAGCTTGCGGTCTACTAAGACTCCTAGATCCTTTTCATATGTACTGTGGTCAAACTAGGGCCCTTTCCGCACCTTTTTTCCAGTGTTGGCGCAAGGGGATCACGTGAGAAGCCTCTTCCAAGGGGCACTCACGCCCCCTCTGCTTCTCCTCCACACCAGCTCCGTGCTGGCCAGAAGGAAGCATGAGCACTCTGCCCCATCCTTCCGCAGTAAAGCTGGGCACCTTCCCAGGCTGTGCTGGGGGAGGAAGCGCGATGGCTGCGCCTCCGGAGCCTCCACACGCAAGATAAGTGCGTGTGGGGCTCAGGAGGGACACGTGATCGCACATCATTTTCGGCAACAAGCCGAAAATGATATAATGCATGATCGCCGCCTACTGGCCTTGGGAGCGTCGCGCAATTGCAAGGACGTCCTGTGAAACAGACCTCGCAATCGTGCAAAGCTCCCAAGGCCATTTCGCAACACAACTGGTGTGCGAAAAGGGTGTGTCACCCATCTTATATCTGTGCATTTCATTTTTTCTGCCAAAGTGTAGTACCTTACAATTCTCCCTGTTGAACTTCATTTTGTTAGTTTTGGCCCAGCTCTCTAATCTGTTAAGGTCATTTTGAATTCTGATTCTGTTCTCTTGGGGTGTTAGCTACCCCCCCCCATTCTGTGTCATCTGCAAATTTGATAAGAATGTCTTCTATTCCATAATTCATATCGCTGATAAAGATGTTGAATAGCTGGGCCCATGACAGAACCCTGTGACATCTCACTAGTCACTTCTCTTTAGGATGAATAGGAGCCATTGGTGAGCAGCCTCTGGGTTTGGCTGGCAATCAGATACAAATCCACCTAACAGTAGCATTGTCTAACCCACATTTTACCAACTTGTTTCAAGATCATCATGGGAGACCCTGTCAAAGGCCTTACTGAAGTCAAAATACACTATGCCCACACCACTCCCTTCATCCACCAAGCTAGTAATGCTATCAAAAAGAGAGAGAGAGAGAGAGAGAGAGAGTTAAGATCATTCTGGCATGACTTGTTTTTTGGGAAACATCTAAGACCATTGGTCATTCCCATGTCATGCCAAGATTATTCAGAACAGGTTATAGAGCTGCTGGAAAGAAGGCATTGACAAGCCTCATACTATGTGTGACTGACAGGCCAAGCATTGTAGATGTATATATCCTAACACCTATTAATGTATTAATAGGTGTTAGGATATATACATCTACAATGCTTTGTTATCTACAATAACAAAGGAGTTTGAAGCAGCATGCATCAGATCTACCTGTTTTATCTTTATCTGTGTGGTAGGTAAGATTTGGAGATAACCAACATTGCTCAGTATCATCACTGTGACTGGAGCATTTTTAGCAGATGAGAACAAGGTCTGCTTGGTACCCAAACAACTGCCAATGGATGACTGGAACTTTCCTGTGCCAGACTCCTGCTGTTCCTGGGCTGTGGCTATACCAATCTCCAAGGCATTATGAGTAAAACAAAACTGGATGCTGTATAAAGAGGTGAGTACCTTGGAGGGGGGTTGAGGCAGAAGATCCTTGTCAGGGCAGGAATACCATAGTTCACCAATGGCACAGAAGTGGCCAGAGCTTAGAAAACCAGTCCTTTCACGATCTGGATAATGGTAAGTTTCTATAAGCAACACTGCCACAGGGACTGGATGCCAGAAGATCTGCCCAACTTCTCTCACCTTGTTCTAGCTATGACAAGTTCCCCAGATGGCTGTGTTATATCTGACCAATCCTCTCATATTTCAAGCAATTTTAGTTTTATTAAGTCTAATTTTTTAAAAAATAAATGAAAGTCTTCACTTAGGTAGAGTTGCCATGGGAAAAACAGCTGAATAACATTTGTTCATCAAATTATCCCTGCAGCCAAGCCAAGTAAGACTTGATAATGCCCAGGTGGCACAGTGGTTAAATGCTGGTACTGCAGCCACAACATTGTGAGTTTGATCCTGCAGGGCTCCAGGTTGACTCAGCCTTCCATAGGTCAGTAAAATGTGTACCCAGCTTGTTGGGGGCAATTACCTAAACATGTGTAGATTGCTTAAGGAGTGCTTTGCACTGATAAGCTATTGTTCTAACGGATAACGTATTTTCCACTTAACTTTGACCCAACCCCCACTGAAAACACAATCTGATTCAAAAATGTGTTGCCTTCTAAAGTAAGTTGGACTCTTTTGATTAATTTCACTTGCAACAGAAAAATGCCAAGAGAAGGACAAATGTAATATATTTAATAATACAATACTCAGTTTAGTGAAATAGTTCAAGGGGTAGACATCTGAACTTATTAAAGCATATATGCAAAGCATATGATAAACCACACTGTTTTCAGTTGTGAAGAGAAAGTGTCCATATCAAGACGAAGTTATTCTCCACTCAAACATAATACTAAATCTCTTCTACAGAACAAAATTTAGTATTTCACATGAATTATAACAAGGAGTTTTGCTATCCATGTTACTAGTAGAACTCAACGTATCTTGTAAAGAAAAAAAATCTGTATCAACAATTTCATCTTGGTCGCCATTTAATGTCTTTCACACCATGAAAGTGTCTTTTCAAGGCATGACTGTCGGCCCATTCAGAATCTAAAAATGAATCATCATCATTTTCTTCTAATTTCTGCAAAAAATAGTAAAGAAAAATATCATAAACTGCAAAATTATTTATATTATTTTCATAAATACAAATGTTGTAACAACACTTGATACCTTGAGCTCCTCTTGCCTTCTGTGATAAAAAAGAATCATCTGTTTGTGGTCTTCACCACTGATGACAGGCTCACGGGCTGGAGCTCCCTGTCCTTTCTGCAGAAATATAAATTGTGAGCACACATTATTCTAACACACAAAATGAAATAATGCTTCAAAAAGCATAGGGCAAAAGACTGTAACATTCTGTTATGCTCTAATACAGGGGGGGTACAATGTTTTTGACCCAAAGGTTGCACTTCATGTCAGCTAGTAGCTGCACATGCACGCACCCCCTCCCAGTGACAATATCTGGCTCAAAATAGCCAAAGGGAGGTTGCTGGGAGATGACAGAAGACTATTCTCATCCCTGCCACTATGCCAAGCAAGATCAGTGCCTCTGTGCCATTAGCAATGCGGAAGCACTGATCGCAACTGCTTATGAGTTGAGCGGGGGAAGAAGAACCTTTATATTTATCATGGATAAGGATTTCTCACTTCTGTGCATCATTATCTGCTTTAATGGGGAGGGATGGGGAAATGGGAAACTGCCTAGAAGGCTGTGGGAGGTTGCATTCAGCCAATAAACTGTGCACCCTGCTCAAATGTGATTTTTAAAAACACAGAAGGTAAGGCTGAATTTCTTGGGTTAGAGATAAGACATAACCCTCAGTATGTAAGTGAAGAGCAGAGCAAACAACTGCCATTCACTCTTCACGGGAAAAGCAAAGTGCTATATTTGAGGGTTGAGATAACCCCTCCCACTTGATACTGGAGAACCAAGCATAATGGAGAAGACTCTCACAGAAAGGACCAACATGTTCCTCTCTGCAATATCTGTATAATACATTAGTATCTCTGCAATACACAAGCCCTGCCTCCTTACTCAGCATACCCATCATGATGAGCATTTTGCCACTGTAAAATAAAGGCCAGAATCAGGGAGGCCACAAACATCAGCAGTAAAACCCCTCATCTGTTGGGGATGATAGGAGTTTCAGCCCCACGGAAACGAAGCGGAAAAAACAGAGTTCAGCGAGCCAACAGCAGCAGCCTTGTTCCCCAGTAAGGATACTCACACACAGAGGAGTTTCTTCCAAACAGGAGGCACTTTATCTTGCAGCAAAGTTCCGTTATATACAAAACATAGGACAGATGGACAAAAGCTTGCGCCAGGCACCAGGTTTGGTCAACAGACAAATACATACTGGCGTTGTTTTGTTATATACATATCTACAACCAATCAGGTAGAGGTTTGCACACCTCCCTCTACCATCCGCACACGATCCCAGTTTCTTACGCAACCTTGCAATTACCCGCATCTGGGGCATGATGCAACATCTTTGCCGTGGGCTGATCATTTTCCCAGGGTTCCCTGCCTGGAATCCCTGACATCATCTGTACAGTTCTGTGTGTGTATGCAGAATTCCTTGCATAAGCCACATGTTCTATAAAGTGTAAGAAAAACTATCTTGTCTATCAGAAGAGATCTCTTACTACCATCCTCAAATGGAAACCTGTAAGGTTTGTTTATTTCTGTCACTGTGTGACCCCGCTCAACAAAGTCTTACACATTTCAAACAGGAGATTGAATGAAAGTTCATGTTACACAAACAATGTATAGCACTAGCACCCACTACTGTGGATACCTCCCAGAAAGCTATATTGTATTATACAAATGAAATGATGAATTCTTGCAGTTCACTTCTGAGTTAGAAAAGCTCTTCTTGGTCCAAGATGTGTGTCATGGTTTCTTTAGAGACAACAAGAAAAAACTGAATGCAATGAAATGTGCTAAGAGTTCTGGCTGTAGACACAGTCTTTAACAACCAGTGTAAAACAACATTAAAAAAGAATTTTACTTACTTTCTGTATCTTAACAATAATTTTGGTTTTTTCATTTTTGCCCACATAGTTGGAAAGCTGGTTTGTTCTTTTCAATTCCTTTCCTGCCCACCACAGTTGTGCCTCTGATTCCTCAATTATTTCAAGTGCAGCCTAAGACAGATTTAAACCATACAATGCGTAAGGGTTTTAGCAATGAATACACATATCACAGCTTGGACAGAGTTCCATTTTGGGGAGTAGAAGAGCAGTGCTTGATAGGACTATATACTCCTTATTGCCAAACAGTTCAACAGCAAGAGAATAGAGATGGCAAGAGAACAGAAATGAGAGATCCCACTGAGCAGGAAAGCCAGCTTTCCCTCTTTTTAACAAAAACAGGCCCAAGAACAGAAATGCCTAATAGACAACTGGGGCAGTGGAGCACACTCAAAAGAAAGAGTGGGTCCATTTAACTATTGATGGGATCCTACCAATGGACAACAAAGTGAAGCTTCCATCATACCATCCTGAACACACCTACCACTTCATTTGGAAAGCTAAGCAGGATTGGATCTAGTATTGGATCTAAATGCAAGCAAGACTGCCAGAGAGTAACAGGGATCTAGGAAAAATTCTGCATGGAGAGCTGCTGCCAGGCAGTGTTGACAATACTGGGCTAGACAACCAAAGCTCTGAGTTAGCTTTCTGAGTATATGAGTATGAGTATGAGTTAGCTCTCTGCATTCTCGTTCAAAAGTACACCATGATCTTATAGAATAGATGGCTTTAGATACTATGTTACCATTGTCTTCACAGCTGGTTGTCTGTGCCCCTCCAACTGATAAAGTTAAGGTGATAAATAGAAGGATTTAAAGTATTCAGGTATGTTTATGTCAGGAAGCCAAGTCTAATGTCTCAAGAAATTCTTGCTAATTTTGTTTTTATTTCTGTATAATGCAACAACCATTTTTTTAATAAAAATATTAACATTTACATTTAATTTGCAAATAAAAAACCTAATATTTTTAAGATAAATGAACTATCCCCGAGATAGACTAAATCTGATGGCTTAATTTCATGATTTCTAACAAATGTTATTAGTTGAATTTGCACAAGTCTGAAATCATGAACTTAAATCCAATTGCTAGTCTCTACTGAAGCAGACTTAACAAGTTCCCACTGAATTAATGGGTCTAGTTTATTTGGGAGAAGCAACTGAAATTAGCCAATTTCGATTCTACGTACCTTAAAAAGAGCAATTCTGTAAAATGGTCAATTACTCTGCATTGTGGAGTCAAGGAAAAGGACACTGAAAGCCTAATTAACAACCAACAATTAACAATCCTCCTAGGAGGCTGTCCCTTTCCCTCGCAAGAAGAACACCAGCAAACCAGGAAATTTTTTAATGCAGAATGTCAAAGGCTGCATAAGCCTTTGGTACAAAGGAATACATATATCAAATAAACCAAGGAGTAATAGATAAACAAATACATGTTCTGCAAAAGTCTCAACCTTTTCACTTTGGGAAAGACAGTGTTGTTAAAACTAGAACTGTGAAATCAGTGTAAATTATTACATGAGTTCCTGAGAGATCTTCTTTATCTTCAAACTCCATCCTAATTGGGTCATACGGAGGGAGTCCCATGGGATAAACAATCATTACAGCTCCTCGGAGCTGGTCCAGTGCATCTTTCACCATGTCAATAGTAACACACACATTGGCTTGAACTTGTTGCTGCAATACAGACAGAAGCCATTTAAATTAACAAACTAACAAGGCCCAGAGGAATGTTTTCACTTCAGCCCACAATGTAGCTCAGCATGACATTTGAGGAGAGCCAAAGCGCAAAGAATGCCTCCATTACTTTTTTCCTGGTTCATTAACAGCCAGCACATAAATGTTTGTTTTACTGCTTCTTCAGCAAAGCAGTTTATGCTGGCTAAGGCAGATATGAAATCTATCAAAACTCATTTAAAAAAAGAAAACAGTGGCAGAAAATTTCCAGGTTTGCAGTTTTGTGCAAAACTGGGTGTTCAATCACTTTTTAAATCTACTTTTTCCCCCAGACTGGTAAAAAATATTTTTAAAAGCACTTTTACTAGTCAAAGTCAATATAATAATTTATTCAAGAGGTGATGGCATATCAAAAACATTCACTGGCTACTATGAAGGAAGAACTAAGCATCTACTTAGTTTTCCTATTGAAAATCAATATTGCTTATAGACTTCTATTTTATATTTTGATTGGCTTCTTATAAAGAGAGAAACCTGACCTAAACAAATGTTAACAGGAAGGTGGTAGAAGAGAGACTCCTAGTGGACAACTCCTAAAGGCAATTCTGTTTGGGAAAAACAGCAGGTTTTAGATAGTATTAAACATCCATCCTGAACTGCTCTACATAAATTGGCAGCCTCTAAGTCAGGTGGGGGGAAATGTGCAGTCTGCAGGCCACACGATATTTCCAACTTACTTTTTGTACACCCCAAGCCCATGGGCAAGAACCCAAAGCCCCTGAAAAGTATTCTAAAAGTATTTTTGTGGGAAGAAAATAACGTTCAAGCAGCCCAAACTGCTACAAAATGGCTTAAAACTATGGTGGTTTGGTTGGATTTGGCCCCCACTGACACCACAAAACCAGCCAATGTTCAGGTGAAAAAAACAAATAAACCAGAAATGATGTGCTATCACTCCTGGTATTTCAGAAATGCATCAGTGCAGCCCAGTGTGTGTGTGTGGGGCATGCATGGGCAAAAATTGTCTACATCCTTAATTCAGCTGCCTACTTGGTTCTATGATTGCATGTCAATAAACACACCCCAGCCTGAAGAATACCAATCACAGATCTAACGCATATGTAATTTAATTTTAAAATGCAAATGCACAAATCTTTGTTTTTGCTGTTACTGACTGGTGTTGCTACTCACACAAGAAAAAGTGCCAGATGTAGTGAAGAGATATAGTAAATCTAATTAAGAATAAAACACATTGGCACCATAGCATCTACAAACTGTTTTCTTTTACACAGTTATTCCAAAGAAGCCTAAAATGTTCAGGGAATAGTGAGGTAGATCAAGTACTCCACAAAGCTCTTTAGCTATAAATGACACTTTTAGATCAACTGCAGTATTACCAAGCCATGAGCTGGCAGCTTTGGATAGCTTTAGAGCTGCACTGCTACAGCTACTCTGTAATGCCTTTGGTTGACTGAATGCACAAGACCAGGGTTTCAGCTATTTGCTTGACTAGATGAGATAACATTATTCTTAACTATTGCTTAGCAACAAAATAAAAGTGCTTAATAACTACATTCACATTAAACAGTGTCAATGAAATGATTGACATGTTATAATAACAATATGAATATCCTACCTTAGATATTAGTGCTTTAGCTTCTTCTACTGTTGCTTTTAACACCTGTTTCATTTTTTCATCTGGAGCTTAAAATGAGAAATATGCAGTTATTCAATATGACATTGTATAAAGAAGCAAGCTGTAATTTTTTTAAAAAAAGCAATCTCTGCATTACAAAAGATGCCATTGGAAATGCCTGTGAATTAAAAGCTAGATTCCAAGGCTTAGATTCTTCTAAACTTAATCTCCAAAGGACTGAAGACACAGCTTCTCAAATAGCTGAGTAAACATTATTTTTCTGACAACATTTAATAAGGAAATTTTGTTGTCATAACATATGGTGCCAGGTTAGTGATGTTATCAACCATATCTTCTGATAACCAGGTTCTGAGATCAATGCTCCACATCTTAGGTGTGGCAAAAGTTCCTCATAGTCTTAGACAATCTCCTCCTAGTCCTGTTACCAGACATTTCTGAAGTGAAATGGAGAATTTATCCAAGCAAGGTGCATGTCCTGCTTCTGAGCTACAGCACATCCAACACTTTATGGTTGTGAGTGTTGCCTTAATATGATTTAAAAAAAAAGTTGTTACCATGTTTGATAACTGATTTAGTGAGTCCCTTGAAAATATTATTTTTGTGGGAAAAGACACTTGGTTTACAAGATTACATTTATGAACAATATATTATTTTCCAAAAGGGATGCATTTTTGAAAGCATTAGATTTTCATATGAAACCTGAAGCCATTCCTTTTTCTCTCAAGGCCATGACCTCTGTGTGCAAAACAAAAAGCTCTGAATTACTGCTAGATTAACTCAGAGGGCTTATAAAAATGTAACACAGCTTACAATGTATATTTTGGCTAGTTATTTTTTTACCTAATTCTGTGTATTTAGGCATATGCATAATGCCATTTATAACAGTGCAGACAAAAGGCTTGGATACAAAGAAGCGGAAGTGAAACTTTGCTCCTACAGCAAAGGTGACTGCTTTTTCTCTACTGCATGGCTTCTAGAGGCTGATCTTGAGGGTTGGAAGACCCTCCAGGTCAGTATACGACAGCACTGGTGGAAGCAGGTCAGGATCCTCAGGCTGGGACAGGTCAGGGGGGCAAGATAGTTCTAAGATCATAATGGCCTTGCACAATATTATCCCAAAGTTGTCAATGTGAAAAGGTCTGGCTGAAGAGGGTGTTTCTGAATCCAGATCCTTCTCCTCCTCAGAGAGCTACCCCTTCCTCTTCAGGGAGTGGGGTGAGACTGAGTCCCCCTTACACTCCTCCTCTGGAGAGTGGATCCTACGAGTGTCCCACTTTCTCTTTTTCACTTCAGAAATGGAACTAGACCCACGATCTGCTTTTCTCTTTGATGAGCATCAGTGTGAATGTATCAGTAAGAGGGTCTTCATGACTTTCACAAAATGGCAGGCACAATAATGTCTCTTTGAGTAAAAAAGTCCCCTTTCTGATTGAGGAACTTCTGACTCCTGAATCTGGAGAGAGGATGGGGAGGAGATGATGAGGATTCTCTCAATGGGGTGATCCAATTTTCTTATCCTTGCAATCATGCTCCAACAGAGTTCACAATGGGGGGAGGGAAAACACCATTTGTGCACCAGAGGCAACTGTGGGTTTTTTAGAATCCAGAACCATTCACAGAACTCCAGGTGGAGGGCCTCCCCAGCCACCATTGGAGGATCAGATCTTGCACTCAACCCTGCATTGCCTTCTTCTCTGTTGCATCTCAAAGCCCAGTTTGAACCCAGTGCTTATGACACTGGGCGCCCTGGTCCAGGCTGGGGGGCTCTCCCTCCTCCGACCATGCTCCCTTGCTTTGACTGCTCTGCCACTGAGCTCTTGGAAGCCTTGTGGAAGCAGTGGTCAAAAGAGAGTCCTCATACATTCTGGGGTTGTCCCCTTCTACCTCACTAGACAATGCCATGGGAATCCCGCAAAAGAAAGCAATAGGAAAACTCCTAAGTACTGTCTAATAAGTAGAAGTAAGATCAAGGGAACTAGCAAGGGTAATAGGGCAAAGGGGGAAGGAAATATAGATCAAATTTTTCTTTTAACAGAGAATAATGAGGACAAAAAGAGATCAATCAACAGAGCAACGAAAAATGCACCCTACACAGAGGAGAGGCAGGAACTAGACTGATCATTCTGAGGTTCCTCCCCTAGAGACTCCTTCTTCAACGTTCTTTGTCCTCCCTATGAGAGTGAAGAGGAGGGGCAACCCATTACAGATGTTTCTTTGTCCGCTGCTAGAAAATTCAGGCTTATCCAACGCTAGAAGTCTTCCCCAGCATTACTGCACTATTTTAGGAACCCTTTTGAATGTTTTGTTGCTCACTGTACCCTCTTGAACATGTGGCACAAGAAGTATGGTGAAATTTTAATCCAAAAAACATTGTGAAGGACTAAACTGTTACATTCCCCACCCTGCTTCCCCGCCATAAGGCAGGTGGCATATATTGTGCTACTGACACTGTATCAATGGTTGCCTGAATTCAATACTAAGCTTGAAAAAAAGTTTGGCCCTGCTTTTGTGGATTATGCAGAAAGGCCCAGGATATGTTTTTATACATTTTCAAAGATATAATTTTAATCTGAAAAAGGAAATAGCAAATAAAGTTTCCACAACTTATATTAATTATAAAAGATAATGAAGTATGTCATCCACAAACTCTCAGTTTTCCTAGAAAACCTCACGCTAGCAATTTATATACACATAAACTATATCTATTTACCATGGCCATTTCTCCGTCCAATTTCATCTTTTTTAAAAACACTTCCACCACTGGGAATACATTTTTCTGCCCATTCATCCTTCAGTTTCAGCTCTTCGATTTGTTCATCCGTCAGACCTTGCATATTGGGGGGCAAGAAAATACCATGTTCTGCAAGGGATTCCACCTCTTTAAAAAAACAGAGAATGGGATAATGTTCATGTTAGATACATTTTAACAGTATATTCAATAGAGATTTTTAGACTTCTAAAAAGTAGACCTACAAATTTTATATGATACTGGGTATTCCTTACCTGAAAAACCCTTATGAAGTTTATGGGATTGGCATAAGTCAACACGTAATTTCAAACAACACACACACACACACTCTGCACATTAGAATTTAATCCATTTTAAATGATGTAGTCATGTTTTAAACATTACTATAATTCTATATCTGAATCCTACGTGGATTACTCAAGAACCATGAATGAGCTTTCATTTAGAAAAGCCATTCGTAAACATCCCAAACAGAATAACCATACAGCCCTGAGTTCCATCAGGCATGCGAATCCTTTGCATGCACCGCTAGGCCAAAGAGACTCTAAAGAAATCACCCAAAATCACACGAGTGTGATAGAGCAGCTTCTATGACTGAGTCAAAAGTAGATTAAAAGGAATTTGAGTTGCCAGTATAACAATTAAGCAGTTCTATATTCAAAATGGCTATGTGTTAAGATGGAATGAAAATATATAGGCTGTTAGTCCCCACTATACATCCACTGAATCAATGAGAACTTCATTGGATAAATATTTAAACAAGTTTCCTTGATTCAGTGGGTTGCACAAAGGGCAGCCCTGCAGATATTGTTGGACTGCAACTCCCAGCATTCCTCATAACTGGTTACACTGGCTAGGGCTGATGGGAGTTGCAGTCTGATGACATCTGGAAGGCCACACTTTGCTCACCCAATTTAGGCTTTAAATTCTGCAAGAGAGTGGATGGTCAGTTTGCAAAAGTAATTTAATGTGAGTTATAAATATATTTTGTACCTGCACAAACACGCTGAACTTTGAGCCTTCCATTATAGATCTTAGTTACTTCCCGTGTTAAATCCTCGATGGAAGAACTGCCTGTTGCCTCCAGCAGAAATTGGCTTTCATCACCATGCTTAACATGGAGTAGAACCATCTCTGTAAAGGCAGATGCACTTAAGTTCAGATTATGTGTTAGCTGTATGGCTAGGAGTCCTGTCAGGGGCTCTCAAAATTGAAACTTAGGCACAGAACTCTCACAAACATTAAAGAAATAAATAGATCCCTGCAATGAGGCATTCTGCTCACTCAGCCCTTGGTTGCAGATGGTGGTGGGGAATGACTGACTCCACCTGGCTCAAAATTCTGTATCTCCCTGAAGTATCATGCTATTCCCTGTCCTTCCAATATCCTCACAACTTTGCTGCATACAGCTAGGACACCTTTCCTTAGTGTGGTGCCCTTCAGATGTCTTGGATTACAGTCCTCCCTCCACATTCACGAGGGTTCGGGGCATAGACCCCACATGAAAGTGGAAAAATCACAAATAATTCCAGCATCTGTTCCCCCTCCCATTTCCTGCTGGGGCTCCCACCCTTCCCATACCATGCAAAATGAAAAGGAATGGGGGGGGGGATGGGAGGTCCCTAAGAGCTTTCCTTTTGTTCTCCAAAGTTCCCTCACCCTTCCCATGCATTTTGTCCCAGCATGGATAAAATGGATGGGAAGTCAGGGGCGGGGGAACTCCAGAGGAGGAAAGGAAGGTTCTTGGAAGCCTCCAACCCCCACTCCATTCCCTTCAGTTTTGCCTCAGATCGTGATCTCTGCGCTGGGGCAAAATGCATGGGAAGAGGGGGGGAACTCCGGAGGAGGAAAGGAAGGCTTTTTGGAACCACACCACACCCCGTTCCCTTCCGTTTTGCCTCAGTGCAAGATCTCCAAGTTGGGGCAAAATACATGGGAAGGGAGGAGGAATATGGGGGAGGGGAAGCATGCACACTTGCAAATAACCAAATTCATTAATGTCAAACCCGTGAATGTAGAGGGCAGACTGTACAATTCCCATCAGCACTAGTAAGAATTGCCAATGGTCAGGACTGATGAGAGCTACCATCCAAAACTGGGACAACAAATAACCATAAAAGGGGATATGAAGATGTTACCGAACCTGTTAAGATTATAAATTATTGTGTACAAAGTTTGTTGTAAGAAAATTCTTCATGCAGACTCAGCTAAAAATGATACACACTTTCCCCTACTTTGTAAGAACTGAGGTTTTAAAAGAGAAGTAATGATTACATGCGTGTATAGCTGTGACGTTCTGGCACTCTTCTGTGTCAGATATTCCTTAATAATATAAGGAGTTCTTAACTTGATCCTGGGCTTATACTCAGTAAATGTGAGTTCTGTTTTTGAGTCTTTTTTCCCTTAGTAGTTCTGTGCCATGACACAGAAAATTACCATTGCCAATGACCGTACACAAAATACATCTGTTGTGGTTCTTAATTTATACTTCCTAACCGTGATCCTCCATTCTACATTTTTTCAGCCTCCAAAACTAGAGATAAGGTTTCTGTTTCAAGAACAGATATCAGAACCTCATCATATCTCTTTTCAGATATTAATTACCGGGTATCAAACAAAGGATCTGGGATTTGGCTGTTCAGGAACATAGGGCATGGGTTTCAAGCTACCCCACAAGCTGGGCAATATAGCAAAACTTGAATGCCTTACCTTTCTTAAAGAGCACACATGTATCATTTATTCCCAACATGCTGTTGTCATTTAAATAGCTAAAAAGAAGAACATAGAATATGTGCTTCTCTACTGTCTAAACTACAAAGATATTCACTTGCTATGTACTACTCACCTTTAGCAGATTTTCCAAAAGGATTCATTAGTTTCTATTCTATCCTTCTTCTTTCAATTCCATAAATGAAATTACTTTTAAGGTGAAAAAAATTATTTCTTCATCATCTACTAGGAATCAGATGGTTAAACCTACTTATTAATTTTATTATTACTGGTAGGCTCTAACAGATTCCTTATTAAAGACACTACATACTGTGGGATCCTCCTGAGGCCTTTTCACATTATGTAGTTATACTGCTGTGATTCCACTGTTAACTGCTACGGTTCCATCTTATGGGATCGTGGTATTTGCAGTTTACTGAGGGACATTTAGAAATCCTAATCAGAGACTTGTGTCTGACCAGATTACAAACCCCAGGAATCAATAGGATGGAACCATAGTAGTTAAAATGGAATCATATTTATCATAATCATAATTATATAGCACGAAAGGGATCACAATTTGCACCTCTTCATTTTATATTTGCTTATTTTGGAAATGTAAAGGTTGGCCTTGACCATAATAAAGCTAAGAATATACCCAATCACTGGGTATGTTGCACTGAATTTTAATGTTATATATATTGTTTTCTACATATGAGATACTGGAAGATGTTGGAAGATATATATAAAATACCACACTCACAGGTGTCTATGAGCTGCAGAAACAGTTCTTCTCTTCTCAATTTAGCATACTAATATCGGTTGGTGAGATGAAACAAACAGGATAATATCTTGGGGCCACCATAGTACGAAAGTAGGATAAAGGCCAACCTGTGGACCAGTATGGGGTTGCCAGGTTTCCTTTTCTGGAATTTATTTATTTATTTATTTTATAGGACAACTTTCTGTCATGGGATCCAAGGCAGCTTACTTAAGACAAGAACAAGTTAAAGCCAAAACATAATAATAAAATAAGGGTAATGATAATACTCAAAGGTAAAACAAAATGTTAGGTCCTCTTTTTGACAATGGCAGAAATTCATCCGATATGGTTTCACCGTCGATGTACCTCCATTTTGGGGTAACAGGCAAATACAGTTATATTTCTGTCCAAGCAGAAGGTAAGGAAATTAAAGAGGCGGCTCTCTGTGAAAAGAAGAGAACATCCAGACAGAAAAGGGAACCCACTTCGGCCCTGTAAATAACTGCCTCTCTCACAAGGACTGTTGGGAAAAGATGAAGGAGGGGAGAGCGTGAGACGAAGTCGGGGGGAGCGAGAATAATCTGCACATTCAGCCACTCCGCTTCCTTCAAACAGCTCCTTCCGTATCCACGGCAACCAACGGACGCCAAGAAAAGAGCCCTTTATCCGCCCTTAGCGCCCAGAACTCACGAAAGCCCCTCACCTGGGTCAGGCCAAGCCTCGGTCGCGGACTTCCCAGCCGCGGTTCTCCTTACAGCGACAACGCCGCCAATGCCGCCGCCGCCGCCAGGGCCAGAGGTGGCTCACGATATGCAGACACAGCACCGCCTCAGGCCTTCCGAGAAGCGCTCCTGTAACGTCGGATCCCACGACCGGCGCCCAGGCGACGTAGGGCGGCAAACGCGCCGTCGCTCAGGGACGTTGACCCCGCCCCTCCAGTGGGCGGGGAAAGGATGGCGTTCGAGACGGGGAAGTGACGTGCCGAGCACGTGCACATTAAAGTCGCATTTCACTGCGGAGAGGAGGAGCTGGGAGTTGGTTGGTGACCGCCAGTCTCGCAAGGCAACCCTTCTTCGGAAGGTAGACCTTCTCTGGGAGTGAGGGTGGTGGGGAGTTTTGGCCAGCGTTGAATTGTGAAAAGGTAGCCCCCGCCGTCCGCTTTATCGGAGGTGAGAGCAACTCCCCACTAACTTCCATTTGAAGTATTATTTGAAAGATCCTGTCTCCTTAGAAGGACCTGTGTTAAGATCCTCGGTGAGGGGCTTTCTCCCGTCCCACCACTGACGCAGGCCGGTCTGTGAAGAGAACCTGGGGGAGAGAGCTTCTGAACTGCTGCCCCAGGCAGTGGATTTTCCATCCTGGGTGGGCTGCGCTGGCCCCCCGTCGTTCTGTTTCCCCTAACAGAGACTTTCATAAACAGGAGTTTGATGATTAATGGGTTGCAGAGACTCTTTTTATGGCTTGTAGTTTAAACTTTGTTGTTTTTAAAAGATTTTACGTTTTTAAAAATTTAATGGCATAGTTGTTTTATTTTTTTAAATCACATTGAGCTTTATCTTGTTTCTTCATTGTAAGCCATCTTGGGTCTTACTGCAGGAAAAAAAGTGAGATATAAATAAAAATAAGTATTTTTAAGTCGGCCAGTTGAGCTGCAGGCTCTGGCCTTAAACTGTTGGCTCTGGAACAGGGAAAGGAGATGCGTGACTCACTATCTTAGGCTGGCCTTCCGCTTTCCTCATTACTGGCCATATTGGTGCTCAGGGATCATGAGACTTGCAGTCCAGTTGTTGGGGGCAGTGCCGCACGCTACTCACTGTGCTCTAGCAGGATGTTCTCTGGTCACTGGCAGCCTCATTTAATGCTCTTTGTATATTTTGAATTAGGAATTCAAAAGGGACTTATTCCCAAGTGCAAAAACACCCCATCCATCCTAAAAAAGGGCTGTTGCAGACAGTACACTTCACTTTTAAGAAATAATCCCCCGTCTGCTGCCTTCTGTCCTCTCTGCTTCCCTTACACAAATGTGGTTTCTGCTTTGCGAGATGAACCTCCCTAAGTGTAACTTCCTAAGGGCAAGAAGTTATTACACTTGAACAACAGCTTTACTCAGCATGGGTGGCATACCTTCCAACATTCCAAAGATGTGTGTGGCCAGTCACCATCAGAGTATGGTCAAGATTGCAGAAGTTCTTAATTTAATGAGGGAGAACACAAGTTAGAGAAACTGTTGGAGTTTGCTTTTGTCTGAGTGAAGATTCTGCTCTTCTTCTCTCCCCCCCTGCAGAGCTGAGTGCAAACTACTTTTGGACTTTGAACTCAGCTTGAAGCAAGACTAATAAGCTGATGTCAAAGGGAGGAAGGGGGGCAGGAGAGGGACATTTTAAAAACAGCTGAAAAAGCAGGATAATATAGGATTGGGACTCTCCCTGCCTAATTGGGAGAATTGGAGAGTATGGGGTTGAAATAAATATATTTGCATGGAATAGGCTGAATAAGGGTAAAGGCAGATAAAAATGAATAGTGATAATAGTCACACAAATATCCCATTTAACAATAGGCCAACTGTAACACATGCAAATTGCTCCCTCCCACCCCGGGGAGTATATATACACAAGTATATATACTCTGTTTCACTTCCATGCGACCAGATCCTCTGAAGATGCCAGCCACAGATGCAGGCGAAACGTCAGGAGAAAATACTAATAGAACATGGCCATGAAACTCGGAAGACCCACAACAACCTATAATCACACAAATGTTCACATATCCAGTTTCAAGGTGATATATATATTCTAAGCAATCCTTGTCAGTTGCCTTGTTAAGAATGCTTGTTATTTACTCCTGCTTTGCAGAGGAACAGAAGAGACTCTGAAAGGATGACATCTGTTACCGCTGTTTCTAGCTCGAGCTTGTGGGATATTAAGATATCATTTTGATATCAATAATTCGGCCTTCTGTACCCATTCCTCTCCACGTGCTTGCGAGGCCCCCGGACAAGCACGCACACAGGCGCGGCCGACAATAGCCGAACCATTCCGATCCCAATCTAGGCAGGCCAGCCATTGCCGAATGCAGCTTCAGGAGACCTCAAGGCAAGTACCATACTATGTATGCACGCTACTTACAGAAGATCCCCTGCTCCGCACAGGCAGCTTGATGATCGGACTATACAACTCTCAAGCACTCTGCGTTTGCATACTCGCTACTCTGTTGACAATCTGGCTATAACTCAATCATCTAAAGTACTGACCTTTCGGAGGTTTTGTTTCCCCCAAGTACGGACTAGCCTGCGGCCACAATTTTCCCTATAAGAACCCCTGACTTTGAGCGCTTCCTTGGATCGCTCTTGGCTTCCATCCCACCTTGCTGTCGCTTTGTCCAGAGAGCCTTCCCCTCAGCTCCACGTGCTGAGAATCCACGCTCCCCAGCTTCTCTGCTTCTAACTGGGCTTCAGGACAGGTATAGTATTTCCCATACCAAACCTCCTCTAAAAATCCCTCTATATCACTCCTACCTGTATTTCTATAGTTCCTTGTGTGAGTATGTTGCATACATGTGTTTGATTGTATTTCAATAAAACAATTATTATTTCAATATCTGCCTTATCATTGACTCGGCCTGACCCCGTAGACATAGGGTTCAAGATCTCGCTACGTTACCCTGCCTCTCGCATTGCCAACTTGTGCTCTGTGCTAATTCGCTCCCCACTGTTTGAGCACATTTAGGTGTCCCTCCGGGGACCCGCAGAAATCAGGGTAACACATCTGAACCAGGCGCTTTTCTTACTGTAGCTCTGTATTTGCCACCATGCTAAAGAATAGATAAACAAAGCCCACCGCTCCATCTTTTCCTCCATTTCTCAGTAAGCCTTTTGCATGTGCCGTAACATTGGCTAGTGTTAAGGAGAGGGCAGTGCAGAGGCAATTATATCTGAAGAGGGGGCAGAGAACCAAAGTAGGGTAGTATCACAGCATGTGTCTTATAAAATTATAAATCAAGCAATACAAGCTGTGTTGATGACAGAGTGACTTGGAGATCTCTCATTCATAGGATCACCATAAGCTGAAGTCAAAAACAGAAATGATGGGTTTATAAGACTCACAATGCGGAAGGCATTGTAGAATGAGAATGTGTTACCAGGACAGCTTAGCTGTAGGCAGAAGAGCAACATAATAATAAGAGAAAGCTGGGTACCCTGGTACAGAGCAATGACTGATGCAATCAGCTGGCTGATGTAATCTGATGGAAGGCAGCCAGAAACCAAGATCTAATTATATTTGAGATTATATCACCTCTGGAGAAGAGACTTAATCGTTTATCTAAACAGATAGACATTAAGCTTCTCTATTTTGATTGGACCAGATATGTCAGGAGATAGACCAGGATAGCTATAAAACAAGCCAAGAAGAGGGAAAAACCAGATGAATGTTGTTTAATAACAGCTGTGCTATTCTGAACCAATAACCCAGACATATGGATAGAAACAGACCATGCTGGTAAGAGAGAATCATCTTTGCTCTCAACAGGTTATGCTAAATAGATCATTTCTGCTAGCTGTAGTAATGGATGCTGCTGGACATAGCAATACCCTAAAGATCTTAAACCCTTGGATGCCTGTTTGTTTCCAGATGCCTGTTTAGTGATGTATATTTCCTGAACAGCAGAGGTGGTCTTCCTTAGTGGACAAATGGATATGTTAATATTGTTTAAAATAATGTTTGTCTATATGTTAACTATAGAGAATCCTTCTGGAGAGATGCAGAGATAAAGATTCTTATGAAAGGGTAACATCTTACCTGTATATACTGGGATGTAATGAATAGATGATGTTTTACCTGCAAGGTAATGTGATGAAAGTAATGTGTCCAGACACTCACATGTCTGTTTTTTTGCCCCAAGAGGAGTGTATGTGTGTATATATGTATGCGCATATATGAGATTTTTAATAATAAATAGCCTAAACAATTAATGGGGCCTGCTCATTCTGCTATATAAGTATCCTGAGACTAGTATTTAAGAAAGTTTAAGTGGAGTGTTAATGTTAACTCTGCCTGTCTGGATTTCACTGTGATCACAAGCTGAATGGCCAGAAGGTGAAAACAGATAGAAAACACATTAGCTGACAAATGGCAAAAGACCTTCAATGTCTCAATCTAAAGAGACAGGGGTGGGGAATCATACCTGTTTCACAACAGCATGGAATCATTAACATCAGGGAAGGGAAGCTTTTTGTGCCTTTCGATCAAATTCCACTTTGGGAAGGGCCCCCAGTAAGTGGCACCCCATGGAGCCAAAGCAAACTGAGTACACGGCCTCATAGCCCGAAAAACCCACAACAACCCATGGATTCCGGCTGTGAAAGCCTTCGACTTTACATCAAACTGAGTACAGCCACATATGATTCTTACTATCTGGACATTTTCCCACTCAGCATATAATGCATTGTTGAAATTCTGTGTACAGTGGACCCTCCTCTTGCATGACCTCCACCCCCATGAATGCAAGGTCACGTGAAGCACTGTGCCCATTATAGTCAATGGATGCAGCAGGCATGTGCCCACACTGCTGCGGATGCGCACCACTGATTATAATTGGATGTGATGCTTTGCATTTTTTGTCTTACATAGAAGTTCCTGGAATGGAACTCCTACATATATGGCAGGCACACTGCATATGTCTATGCAGGAGTAGACTGTCTGAATACCAAAATAAAATCAAAACCACTAACCAAGTTGTTCTTAGCACCTTATGTTGTGTGTTCTGCAGAACTATGTCTTTTCATAACTGGCATGAGACTGCTGAAAATTTGAGGCCACAACAGTGACCAAAACTCTTACAAAGTTGATAACTGGAAATTCATTTTCTGAAAGATGGGTATATTTATTTCATTAATGCAACTTCACATTTCACAGGATATGTATGGAATATTGTAGACGATTGAGTTAATACTGTAGTTTTGTAATGGATATAGTCAAGTATTGTGTGTACCACAAGCAATAATTTGTTACACATTAACAAAGCAATCTGCCACAGGGAACATACTCCATGAAAACATACAACTTTTTTTTTTTTACATAGTTGGTAATTTTGACTTTCTACTAGTTATTACCTTCAGCAATAGACACTGAGATGGTTACTTATTCATTTTATGCTTTTAGGTGGTTTGCTGCAACGTTTAGAGTGTTTTGCTGCCAGATCTTGTAGTTGAATGAAAGTGCTTGGGGCCTGTATTTTAAATACTATAGAAAAACTGTAATAATTGAAATGAAATATTTAAACAAGGACCACATATCACTGAGCTGTAATTTGCACTAACTTTCCAGAATGCAGTTGCTTTGCTAACATATTATACCAAAGCACAATCACATAAATGTTAATAATTAGAATTTTAACTAGTTAAGTCACATACAGAAGCACAAGGGTTATATTACGGTACCACTGCTGTTTTAAAATGTACAAGTACTTTTAAAAGCACAATATAGAACTTACTGTATTTACTTCTTTAATCAATTGCAGTTGATAGATATGCAATGTTAAATGGGATGATTTACTCAAATATACTGGAATAATATTCAAGAACTTAGAAATGTAGTTTTGTTTTTCCTGCTCCAAGAAATGCTGTAGTTCACTCATATGCTATGAAGGAACAGATTTAGCTAATAATCAATATAAGCAGACTGCTAACAGAGTAATAAGAACAGACAAATTTGGTGAGGCCCTTCTAAAAAAAAGGATCTTTCACAAATTTAAAAAAGCAAGCAAGCGATATAAATAGTTGTGACAACAAGAATAAGAAAGGGAGTCTAACTTGTCTAACAAAGTATTCTTGAAAAAAGAAAAACAGGTTTCCTTCATTGCATCAAAATACTACATTTAAATGCCATTTGTTGCAAAAACATGAGATCGTGCCCATTTTTGAGTTTACAAAGCATTGTGCAACCTCTGACAAAATTATACCCAATAAACATCCTGTGTGACTCTGACAGCTTGCTTCTGTCTGCGGAAGGTGATACTTCTTAAAAAAAACTGTACAAAAAAAGTCTGCTGTTCTGAAACCAAATTTGAAACATGGCATTTTTATATGTAGCAAGATAGGCCGCAAACAAAATTGAAATACATGGACTATATACTTCTTTACCCAAACCTTCATATCAAAAGTGACTGCAATGTATCTTTCAGTTATGAGATTCTGCTGTATGTTAAAGCAAAGACTCATCTTCTTCTGGTAAGTTAGAATGGGAAAGCTGTTCAACCTGAGTTGTGTCAAAAGCAAAAATAAAACTGGATTATTTAAATAACATTTCCCACATGTGTAAAACAATAATATATTTGGAGTGGAACATAATATATATTACTATATGTCATTTACATAAATGTTTTCTTGACTTCTATGTGGAATTCACCCTATCAAATATTCATAGACCTCTGGAATAGACTTTATTTTCCCCCATATTACCCTTAAACAGTCAGTATTTTAATTAAACTTTGGCAGTTCTTTGGTCAGTATTTATAAATACATGAATTATCAGATAATCAAAGTAATTATAGGTTCCACCAGCAAGAATATTTAAAATAGTATTTAAACTCTTATGTAAGAATCAGGAAAATCTGAATTATGTGCACTAGCCAGAGAAAGTCATATCTGTGCCTTGTATTGTTTTTGATCATTGGGAAGAACACCTAATTTTCTATTAGAGTCCTATGAACTACAATGGCATTTAAGTATTGTTTTTCCTGCATTGTGCCCTTTCAGAGGTGGCATAATCAGATCAGTTACGGAATTAGCTTTGTGCATTACCATATATACAGACACAACTTTAAAATTTGTACATACTGATCTAACATTTATGGTTCAGTGCATCTGACAAAATTATTGCACATAAAGAATTATATCAATGCCCATTCTAGTGAATACTCTTAGCGAGTAACTTAAATACCCGGTTTAAAAGAATCTATCTTTCTGTAAAATCTTGGGTTGATAAAACCTTCGGTGTCACAGGAATGAAAGGGTTGACAGCTGATCTGGCGCTGGCAGACCTGGATGGTATAGGAGGTGCAGGTGGGGGTCTTGCTGGTAATGGATGGAAAGAATCCAAGCTCTTGTTTTGGATACCATAAATTGTAGAGTCTGAACTAAAGATACTTTGATCCAGTGAACCTGGAAAAGAAGTTGCTTTCAGGGAACTAGCTCTTTTTAATTCAGAGAGATTGTTCAGTGATTTTAGCTTCAGATCAAAATCATCTTCTTCGAAAGTTACCCATCCTTTCAATTTTCCACTGTTAGCTACAGAAGGTGCACTATGCAAATGAAAATCATCTTTAAATACATTGACAGAAAACGTGGGCTTGCCTGTTTGATCACTAGAAAGCTTTAGAGGTGTATATGTGTAAGCAGCAGGTTCTGCTGAGCAGTATGAAGTTGCTCCAGATTCTTGGATTTCTGTTCTAAATGGATTTCCAGGATTAATTGTTTCTTCAGTGAATGGGTTTGTGCTGGAAGGAAATAGATTTGAAGAACTAGACTTACGTTCTTCAGGTTTACTATACGTTGGAATAAGTGGTATTGCTGGCATGCAATTTGTGTTACTCAAGGTATTAAAACTGTCTGTTGCAGAAGGCAACTTTGTCAGCTTTTTTTGGTTTAAAGGTACTGGTGACATTCGAACTGATGATGGAATCTTGGGTGCCAAAAGCAGCTGAAGAGATAGATCTTCAAAAGGATCATTGTTTAACTTTGTTTCAAGCTGAACGGCATGAACTCCATTTGATTTAATCTGAAAAGTAAATACAGTTTTCAAACATGTAACTTGACTGCTAATGCATCTTTTTTCATTTTCCATGGCATGCAGTGGATTTGAATTTCTGCCTTTTGTCATTTGCTTTCTAGTCTTAAAAGATACTTATTTGACTTCCCTTCTATACAAAAGAATTTCAGAACTTTTCACTGTTCTCTCACTGGAACAATATACACAAGTATACCTATTAGTTATTTTACTTAAGCATCTACCTACTAATTGAGTCTATTATAAAATCAAGGAATCCTATAGCATCTTAAAGATTGAAAAATGTATTATAGCATAAGTTTTTTCACTAGTCATAATCTCACCCCAAACCATGGGCACTGTATATATTCCTGGTATGTTGGATATCATTTCATACATCTGATGAAGTACATTCCACAAAAGCCCATATTATGATAAATGTGCAAGTATTTAAGTTGCCACTGGACTCTTAGCTGTTTTCGTCTGAACAGACTAATACAGCCATCCCTTTGGAAATTGATGCAAGTCTAGTGTTTCAGACAGTCTTTTGAATGGAACAGAATGGTGTATACCTATTGAATAAAAGCACTATTGGGTAAAAACATGACTTGCAGAACTAAAATATTACATAAACAATTAAACATAATCACATTTTCACATGCAGAAAGGGTGATGTTATTATGAAGCATTTATCACAATGAAAGTGTTAGTAACATTATGCTTTTCAAACTTTAGGCTTCTACAATTTTAAACAGATACATGTATTATTTGAAGAGCAATGCAGCTAAATTGTCTGGTTGGTTTGTTTGTAATTAGATCAAACTATGAAATATTTCTTCTACTGAATACTGACATATTCCAAACATGCAAGTATATCTCATTGATTCTCAATAGGCTGAAGGAGCAATCTGCACATGTGGGCTAATCCTTCGTGCCAACCTGATTGAGGCAGGACATCACCAAAGTTCTTTTCTGTTGCCAGCTGTTACCTGCACTCTCTCATCCTTCAGTTTATCAAATCCTGTCTAGCCAACTGGTCATGAATTTTGTTCTCTCCCCATCTCTCTTTAAAATGTTTAAAATTTATAAACTAATTTAATTAGATAGATACAGTCAATACTTAGAGACAGAGTGGTTACTGATTTAGTGAATAAGAACAGAAAGCATATGGATTCTGAGAGTACAAAAGAAGATCATTTGCCCACAGAAAAGAAATGGAGGCAATTCAAAGGAGACTTGTTGGTGTTAAGCTCCCCCATGACTGTGAGTCTGAAAGTCTCAGGAGAGTGCTAAAAATGTGATGGCAAGTGAGTGACTGGTCTCTGAGTCTGTAGCAGAGTCATTATTTAAGAAAATACTTATTAGCTTCAGTGAGTGTGATTCATAATGCTGATCTCCACGGCAGTGGGTAGCGCTGGAGATTAGAAAGGTAAAAAGTAAGCATATATATATAAAAGTGTACCAAGTATGTCTTCTCTGATCAGCAAGGGGGTCTGTGGAGCTCGAAAACTCAACTGCAACTTCCATTTGCCATTTTGAAAAGTCAGATTCCACCCAGAAGAGAGGGGCAGAACTGAGGAAGGTAAGTATCCACTCAGGAACTGTCAAGACGGCAAGTGTACAGTTGTGCACAGTGACTGGTCAGGTTAGCAAATCACAGTGTGTTCACACCCAAGGGAAGAATGCTTCCTTTAAATGTGGGTATGCAGAATCAATTTATGAAGTATCTAGTGTGTTTATTACTGGACAACTCAGCACAAACACAGGAAAACAGAATACTTAACTAGAACCAAGCCAAGTCACTCAACTCAGATTTTTGCAATTTGAAAGTGACAAGTTGTCTTTGATTATAGATCCATCACTCATTCCAAAGTGTCAGTGCTCATGGTCAGTCTTTGGAATTACCAACCGTCTGCCCAAATCCACTGTATCCATTAGAAAATAAAGTGGCATTCTTTGGATGTAAGAAGGGCAGTTAAGGTGTACCCACAGACAAGAGAATCAGATGAACAGAAGCTTTGTTTGTCTCATTTAATCCAAGAACTTTGGGACATAAAGCATCTAAACAGATGTTATCAAGATGGATTAAAAGCTGCATTTACCTGTGTTACAACTTAGCAAACATACCATGTCAGAGTGCTTGGTTCATTCTACTAGATTAGTGGCTACAACAACAGCATTTAGAGTGGCAGCTTCAATAGACGTGTGTAGAGCTCCCAAACAGAACAAGCCATCCACTTTTGTCAGACTCTACAGAATAGATAGCTTTAGGTCAAGTCAAGCAGCATTTGGATGTACAGCATTGCAGGCCATAGTACAAACCAATAAGACTGAGGCCTGCCCTTGAGGTGTTGCCTTGGGTATATCCCATGTGTGTGGATTGCTCCTTTAGCCTACATGACTTTGAGAGGTTGTTGTCTACTATGAATAATCATTCTAGGCAGGCTGAAGGAGCAGTCCACCTCTACTCATAGTGAAAAAACCCTACAACTTCTAATTGTTTTGTCGACATTTAGTCAGGAAGGCTATATAAGGAAGAAAGAATGCAGAAGAGAATGGATGCAACAGAAAAGAAATTTGGTGAAGTTATGGTTCAATTACATTGGCATGAGAGGTTAACCCACATACGTAGATTGCTCCTTCATCCTGCCTAGAATGATTATACAAGGTAAGTTTCAACTTTTCCATTCATTTCAACCACAGCTCAACTGCACTGCTACATAACATCAGCCTGAGGGATGAGCAAGTTCAGCATCTATTACTGGCTAGCCAAGGAAAGGCTGCTCTGTATTGGATCCACTGCCATTGGCCCTCCTGCTCCCAGCACAGTGAAGAAAAGGAGTCTTGTCCAAGTACAGGAGATGCCCTTCTGTTTAGGACCAAGGTGCTCTTCCTTTTAAAGATATATTCTACATTTTTCTTTAGGTTACTATGACCATAACTCCAATACACACTTATTTTCCTGTAAGTACCAGTGACCTGAATGGGCTTTGCTTTTAAGTGACTATACCTTTTCCTTTGTAAATGCATGGATATTTATAATTTCTCAATTTTCTATTAGATACTGCAACGCAATACCAAGCTTTGCATCCAACACTTCTGATTCCACATTTTAAATCTGGAGATCCATCTTTTACTTTAGATACAATATTTAGAATATGCTTAGTAGGAGAGCAGTGAATAGGGTTCTTGCCACAACTATTCAGATTTGAAATGTTCCAGTCAAATCTCTGTGCAGGCTAAAGACCCATTGTATAAAGCACAGAGACCACAACAAAGAAACAATAGCAACAGCCTTTTTAAAAAAAGGGTTGTCACTGAAGTATAACAATAAAACTTAAAATATAAAGGAAAAATAACTTGAAGACTAAGTCCAGTTGCTAGTCCTACCTAGAAAAGACCTATTGAAATCAAAAGAATTTACACAATTATTTACTTAATCCTTCAACAATTGATTTGGTGGGTTTTGCTTATTATTCTTTAATTGACTTGGAATGAACAACTGAATTTAGGCCAAAACTTACCATAATGGCGATTATTTGCTGTGTCAGTACTCTAATGTAAAATTATAAAGACTAAAAATAGAAGAGGTACTATTTTGCAGATTTAACTAAATGTTAAAGTCATATTTAACTATATGCTAAAATCATATTTCAAGCTGAGCAACTTTGTGTTCAATGAGTCAAGATTTAGTTTCTTCCTAAAACTAAACCAGATTAAGTCTAGCTTTTCCCCCAAATGTCCACTTCTTTTGAACTTGAAAGAGAAGTGCTGATTCACATAAAAAGAGAATTAGAGACCAATGTAATGTTTTTCCTCACAATATCAATTTTGTTATATCTGCAAAGTGGACTGAGGCTAACCTTTTTGATCTGTGTTAGTTTCAGGAAGAATTATGAGATCTCTACAGCAGCAGTTCTCAAAGTGCAAAGTGGGCCCTCTTAGGGAGGAATAACTCTTTCCATCATGTTAACTAAGTACACTGCCACTCCCATTCTCCACAGCAGCTGCAGGAAGGTAAATATCACATCTCTTATGTCTGCTATTAGTATCAGTGACAGGAGCATTAGGGAAATGGTTGTAGATACTTTCCTTTTCTAGCATTTTGTCTTATGACTCTTATCTCCTGATTCCAGCAAACTGGCAAGAATTGACAGACAGACTTGCAAGATCTTAGAGAGGAGCTTGCACAATACAATCTGAGAACTGTTGCTCTGCCAGGCTATAACATATCAAGCTAAATAAGGTGCCTTAGGTCAATAAAATGCTACAAAAACAAGAAAGAAACTATGGTACGCCTGCCTATTTTTGTAGACAGGTGATTTCAATGCAAGTGCAGATGTATGCACGCAACTGTTCATACATCATGTTTGCTAGAACTCATGGAGAACAAATAATGGATGGAGATAATGTTAAGACCAGTAAAGAGTCAGATACCTTTTACCCTGTTGGTTGATCCTGCTTGTGAGAAAGAGACAGACATCAAAAGTATTAGGAAGAAATCCAAGATAAAATGCGTCAAGAGTGACTCAGCACTATGCTGGCCCAATTATTTGAGTGTTAGCTGTTACTCCAATACAAAATACATGCAGAAACACTTTACAGTACCAGTTGGACTGTCTCAGAATAAACAATATTTTTCTCTGCCCCGATCTTACTGACGTTATGCTCATGCCCAAGTCAGACTTCTTAAACCCTTTGTATCTTTATAAAATAAAACAAGAAAATTGCTTAATTAACCTTTTCATCTTTTAATAAATGTGATTAAAAACCACAGCACTCTAGCTGTGGCACCACACAAACACCAAAGATTTCAACTACATTTACCCCCTCCCATTTCATTTCTAATCTTCTCATAGAGGCTTAATGCCTACGATGTGGTCTTTTCAGTACAACACATGAAGACCTTTTTAATTTCCTCCTTTTCAATCAATCTTTTAGTGCTTTTAATATTCTTTGCACTCATGCTATTTCCTGTTTTTTTTTGTTTTATGCTGTTCTTCCTTTTTTCTCTTTATTGACCATATTTGTATTATGCTACTCCTTATCTAATTTTATCTATCAACCACTTGAAGAACCTTGATTATTGGCTAAATATATTAATTTTGTTTAAATAAAATACAGAAGATGGGCTGCATGGGAACAACTTTTGAATATGCTCCTTTGTGGCCCTACTTCGTTTCACACAAATCTGCTTTAATTAATTATTGTAATAATAAAATAATGTTCACCTTTATTCATAATATATATTACTGGTGAGAACGCTTACAATATTATAAAACTGCTTAACACTGCTGATCCCACAGAATGGAATATGACTTGCTTTTGAGTAAATATGCATAGAATTCTGCTGCAAGGCTCGGATTCACAAGCATTATTTCCTTGTGACTAACCCCAATGAACTCAATGGGAGTTACATTCTAATTAATTATGTACAGGATCAGGTTCGTACTTGCTCTAGGGAAAATCATATCATACTAATTAGTAGCATGATATCTAGGTACAAAAGCATACATCATCGCAATCCCTTTTCCCAGCAATATGCAGTTTGGAAAAAAAAAGATTCACTGGTTGAACTAACCACAATAAATGTATAGCCTAATTCAGCTGCACTGTTTTCCTTATCAACTGCATTAACAGATTTCCTTTCCTTCTTATGGCTTCTTACAGCTCTGTACTGTAGATTTACAAACAAACAAGGTAGCAGGCTGTGAGTGCTACTGTTGAGTAAACTTGTTAGGAACGTATTGCTATAGGAGAACTGTGCTTAATGAGTTACACCAAAATATAACTTTAAATAAACATGGCATACATACTTGTTTCTCTGAAGGAATAGGTTCTGAAGGCAAATTCTGGGATGACCTGCTACGTGGGGGTGGCTGTGGCCGTGCTTCCAGGTTTTGTGGAGAAGGTGTTTGAGATGGTGCTATTATAGGTATAAGAGGTTCCTGCATCTTTAGGACAGTAGACTGCTGAGAGGAGGGATGAACAGGAGCTGCAGTCTGTGGTTTAAGAGGTTCGGGAAGCATAGGCGATCCTGCGAATATAGGTAATGTATATTTTTATACAATATTATTTTTTCAGTCAACACCTACACAACATGTTCTTGACCAAACTTAATGTCTGAACCAGTGAATGTCAGCACGTAGGGGGAATTAGCACCTTTTTAATATCAACATGTACACATGAAAATGTTGAAGAGTGAAGAGTTTAGGAAAAAAGAAAACCGGGGCCTATATCCAGAGCTGTTTATACTCAATAGCTTACACCGGTCTGATGGAATTACATTTATGTCATGTGCTTTCAAGGTGCTTCTGACTTATGGCAAGACAAAGGCAAATATATAATGTATTTTTCTTGTCAAGATTTGATTGGAGGGGTTGTTTTTGCTTTCCTCTGAGGCTAAGAGAATGTGACTTGCCCAAGGTCACCCAGTGGGTTTCTATGGCTGAGTGGGGATTCAAACCTGGTCTCTAGAGTCGTAGTCCAATGATCAAATTATTATATATATTTTTTCTTACCTGAACAGCTTACTGTATGCCATATTAATAACTGCTTTCGAAATTATTGGCAGTTTCAGAATTAGTTTGCCATGAAAGGGAGATGCTCCAGGCACGAGAAAAACAGGTACCAAGTCTCCTTAGGTTCATGAAACCTGCTTCACAGCTTTTAGTTCATGCACAATTATTCTGACATTATGGAAATACTAGATAGTTTTTAAAAAATGTTCCAATATTATTTATAATCCTGATATTCCTCACATTCCTATCTTTGAACTTACACGCTGTGAACATGCCACAAATGCTTTGGATGGGGCATGGTGCTCCAAATAGCATTGTGAGTACACAACAGTTGGAATGTTTCAGATATTCTCTAAACAGTGCAGAGGAGCAATCCATGACCACATGGCTATCTCCACTCACGCCAGTTGCAGATGCAAAAGTCATGTGATTATTAGAAATTTAACCACTGACTCTTTTCTCTTTCCCTTAATTTGGTAATAAAGGTTTGTCAAAGTGAAACTGTTAAGTAATGAGAAAATCAGAGACCAGAAATAGAAGCAAAATTCATTTCATCTTGAATTTAATCAATAACAACGTTAATTTGTTTTGTCAATAACCTATCCAAGGGGTGGTGGTGGATTGCTATTCTGCACTTCTGTGGGATGATTCTTCAGTGTGCATATTGATTTCTCATTCTCTGGACAGTGCTGAAGACACAATTACCTGAAACCCCTGGAGTATGTAGCTGCCCAGTCTATAGCACAGCATGAAACAATCTCTAAATGCTGCTTCCACAAAATAGTATCTATCTGTGTAATGGTGCTGGAAAAATGTCATCCACAAATACACTTAGAACAAAAGAATTAGAGTTGCCATTATTCTTTTAATATTTGATAATTTCTGTAACATATGAAGTGGCCTTAACCAAATATAACTTTAAGCACACGAATTTGGGTAAAAAGGAATGATAATCTTTAGGAAAAATACTCAAAAGCAGTCAATAACAAACTTCTCACCAAGACTGAACTTCCTTTTTTTCCCCTCAAATATACTGGGGACACTTTCAAGGCATTAAGTATCATTTATAAGCAACTTCTAGGGTCCTCTTCTCTATGTGAAAACTATCATTGTAAGTTGAGGTTGCTCAATAATTCACTTCATTATGGCTATTTCTTGATATATGTTTGCAAGATTTTGACATATATGCATATCTCTTTCAGGACTTTAAACCTGAATACCTGAGACTCCAAATGTGAGTACAGAATTTCTAAAGTATTCTCTTCATGAAAGACCTATTTTTGATAAATTTGTTGTAACTGTATGATTGAGACATTTTCATCCCCTTTTTCAAAACTGATGTGAGAAACAGTTTTCCAGTACACATTATATTTATATACCTGAATTCAATTGTTATTCCTAAGCCGAGCTAGATCTACTACATAAATGGAACATGCACAGCTTCCCTTAATTCAACATGTCTACACTATTTGAGATTTAACAACTAACTTTGGGCCATGATTACAAGTGAAAAAGTAGACACAATTCATAGAACCAATTATGCAAAAGGGAGAATGTTGTGGGACTGCCCAATGCAGGATTATCCATTAATCTACGAAGTGGCTATGTTAAAAGAAAAGACAACAACTCTACCTCTTGGCAGTTCTGCTGGTTTCTGCTGGAGTTCAGGTGTGTGTCTTCCCATGGGAGGACGGACATGGCTGGAGGGTGCACTTATGACTCCAGCTCGGGGAGGAATAGCCTGCAATACATCAAGCGCAGGGCTTCTCCAATTACTTGTGAATTAATATTCAGTTATTTTAAGAAGCATTTCTATCTCCTTAAGCTATTGTGTATTTTCCTAAATATCAGCAGTGCCCTGAAAATCCTGTCTTTATATTTAAGGTGTACAAATTTGACATGACAAACATTTCTCATGGTGTTACCGATGTTGAACAGTTTGCACTCTGAAACTTTATGAAATATGTATACCCTGAGAAGCAGATTTTGTTTTGATGTCAGAAGATGCAGAATTTCTAAGATACTAAGACAGAAACTTTATGCACTACTCGTAAGAAAGGAGGCAAATCTACACACTGTACAATGACTTCAAACTGCTAAATCAGATCAGTTGGAATAGCATGATGTTAAGAATTCAGACTGAAAAAACAATATACATTTATTTTTAAATGTACAGCATGCACCACTTGAAGAGTTGGGATAGGTAGCCAGTATAAAAATCACAAAGCTGAGTAATATTATTCTCTCTGAGATTTTCTGCACTATTTCCAGATTTAGACTTATGATCCAAAGACTGCTCAAAACACATTTCTAAAAGATGCTTAGGGCTTAGAATCTGGAAAGTTTGCAATAGAGCAAGTTCAATAAAAGATCTGGCACACACTTGTCAGACCAAACTACATGTGAGAAATGCACCCATACCTACTGTTAATATTAAAATCAGACATGCACACAAACATGCATTTTATACATGAATGGAGCAGGTCCCCTTTAATAGTTAGTTTCGTCTGCAATGTCCTAATTGAGCCCATTATTGAGCTGGCATAACTAACCAAATGTAAAGATATAGGAGAGGCAGTCTCCATCTCAACCTTTTCCAACCTGGTCCCTTCCATACGTTTTTGAATTTAATAACAAACAGTGCAGCCAAACAGCTCAGGTGTAGTCCATAACTGCAGGCATCAGAGTGAGGAAAGCTATTAAACTGTATGTTGAGTTTAAGCCATTTTTGGCTTTGTAGTTTATAACCAACACCTTGAATAGTGTTCATGAAGAGAACAGGAGCTAGTGTGAACTTTGAAACACTTTAACATAATCACATTAAATCTTCTGGGATATACATTTTAGAAGGCTATCAGAAAAGAACTGGCCATTTGTGTTTGAACAAATTTTTTTTAAAGGTTTTCAAGTTGTATATAATCACACAGCTGGAAGAGACCAGAAAGGCTATTGAAGCCAACCCCCTGCCATGCAGGAATATACTATTAAAGCATTCCTGACATGAGTATGATGGTTAGTGGTCATAAGACAGTACCTACAAACTCAGCTGAACTAACCCTAAAGATTTAGTAAACATGAGAAGACAAATCTACAGTTTTAGTGCTAGAAATCAAATTAAAAAATGAAACAGATCATCTAAGTCTTATTTCACCTTTTCTTAACCCAGTTTCCTCCAAAAGTATATAACTGTATCATCTACCATCCCCAGCCAAGTAACGAAAGCTGCAGTCCAACACATCTGGATGGCAACAGTTTGGGAAAGTCTGTCTTATAGAGCAGGAGTAGAACTAAGGATATTCTGGTTAGTATTAGCAAATCTGAATCAAAATCTAAATGCCTACCGGTCTACAGGTACTGTATCCAGGTGTTCCCGTACTTGTCACTCCAGTCAGAGGTGGTGACTGACTCTGAACTGCAGAAAAAGCAGTAAGTTATTATACTAGAATACATATCAGAGTAGTAAAGGTTCTCTTTAATTCAGTAAATATGAAACTTGAATATACAGTACCTATGTCTCTTCTTTGTGGCCCAGGGCTTTTCTGAACTTTGATATATGAACAACAACAACAAGAAATCAGTTTGTACTATTGATTAGGTACATTTACATGTTGATAATTGAAGTTTGGTATAAACTGCCAGAAACATCCTAATCATGAAAATTTACAAGGTGACCAATATGACATTTCAGTTCCTATTTTCGACAAAGTCAGTATATTTTCAGTTGGAAATAGATGTCACAAGCCTGTTGTGGATGCCCTTATTATACCAATTCTTCAGTAAAAATGTTTTGTTTCTACATAGTTTCTTTCTTTGAAACTGTAATATATTGTACACACAGATATACAAACACATATACATGTATAATAAAGCATTATTAAATATATAATATAAAAGTTACTGTACTTGCTAGCGTATAAGATGCACCGGCATATAAGACACACCCCTTTTTTTCCGTTTTGCCTTGGCGGAAGTTTTCCACACCAGGGCAAAATGTGTAGGAAAGGCAGGGGGAGCTATGAAGAAGGAAAAGAAGCCTCCCTTTCCTATACATTTTGCCCTGGCATGAAGAACTTGCACTGAGACAAAATGGAAGAGAAGGGCGCTGCGGGAAGCCTCATGTGAGCCTTCCATTCCCCCTCTGGAGCTCTCCCTCCCTTTCCTATGCATTTTTCTCCAGCACATTTTGCTGACGTATAAGATGCACCCCATTTTCAAATGGTATTTTTAGGGGGGGAAACGTGTGCCTTATATGCCAGCAAATGTGGGGTGTGTGTGTGTGTGTGTGTGTGTGTAATTGTAATTGCATGTCAGTGCCTGCCTGTGCATTTGTGTGTGTATACACATACACACTGCTGCTTAAAGTTTATTTTTAAAAGTAGCCTTTATCAGTTCTTTAATAATTAATGTTTTATTATTTTAAAAGCAAATAAGATTGATTACATTACTCATGATTGAACTACATCTAAATAATTACATTTAACATCATGAAATATAAACAAGGGCCTTAAAATTCACTAGAGGAATGCAAAGACAGCCTGTGCATGGCTATTTATATACAGAATTTAAAATTTCAGTTAGATGTTAGGAAAAATAATTACCTTCTTCTCTCCTAGCTACAATAGGGCTGGGAGGAGCACCAAGACCTTATTAGAAAAAAGCAGAAAAGCAGCATGTGTTGTACAGATGCAGATGATACAGAAAAGGTAGAAATATTTTTTTTAAAAAAGCCTGCAAGGTATTTTGTTTTGAATAAAGTGGTCAATTGGTTTGTTTTTGTGGTGTGAAAACTCTCAGCAAGCTGGGAGTCATTTGAGCGACAGGATCAAATTTATTTCATAACGGACAAAAGGTTAAAATTCATGCTGGTTGGTTAAGATCCAGTCTCCCTGCAACTGTAACGCAAAGCTTTTGTTATGCCTTCCAATGTGCACATACAAATCCCACAGAAAACATAAATAACAAAGAAACCCAAGAATGCAAATTAGTAATAGTAACACTGTTCACAGGATTAACTCTACAGAAACTATTTGCTGATATCCTGTAATCAGTATCTCAGTGAAATTCTTACAAAACCTCTTTTCAAATTCTTTCAGCAGCGGATACATACTGTCTTGTAGACCAAATCCACTCTTAAGTCTTTTATCTTTTGCTTGACAGAAGCACTATGGCTTCAGTCCAAAAGTAGTCTAAAAGGAAAGGCAAGATGTGCCTCAGCTCCCATCTATCAGTAAAATATCTGTGTGTGGAGTAAAATGATCTCAGGAGCAGAACTCTGCTCACAGGATTGAAGCTAGTTAGCCTATCTGTATGTGTGTGCAGGTATCCAATTACAAACAATACATTTTTTTTAATTTCCAAACTATACATAATAAATAATCATTGCTTGTTTCTTACTTCAATCATATTTAACAAAGATTACCTCCAAATTCTTTTCTAGCAGGTGCAGGACTCTTACCCCCTTCAGAGTAAGATATGCAGCAGTAAAAAGAATATCAAATGAAAGGGGAAAAACCAAGAGCTGCAGTCAATAAATGTGTTGATGATCTTTGTGCTCAAATTTCACATGAAACAGCTATGAAATAATCACAACTGAACAGACAGAAAGCAAAGCAGCAGAAGCACAGAGAATGAGAGGTCTAAGTAAAGGATTCAAATAGATAAAAATTGATAAAAGAGCCCAAGCAATCTAAAACAAGCTACTGCAGCCATAGAGCCAAACAGCATCAACAGACAGGTAAGCATTGCCATTTCTGGATGTCACACTAAACCACAGTCTATATGAGACTGTAAGCACGCATCCCCCTTTTCCTTTTCCAGTGCTTAATGACAGCATCTTGCACTGTCCAAAGTAAGTGTGTGTGATTAATGTTAACTATGGTTTAGAATCACAGAATCATCGAGTTGGAAGAGACCCCAGGGGCAATCCAGCCCAACTCCCTGCCATGCAGGAACCCACATCAAAGCATTCCCAACAGGTGGCCATCCAACCTCTGCTTAAAAACCTCCAAAGAAGATGACTCCACCACACTCTGAGGCAACATATTCCACTGCCAGAAGCTCTGACTGTCAGGAAGTTCGCCCTGAGGTTTAGGTGCAATCTCTTTTCCTGTAGTTTGAATGCACTGCTCCCTTGTCCTAGTCTCTGGAGCAGTGGAAAACAAGCCCGCTCCCTTCTTGACATGACATCCTTTCAAATATTTAAACATGGCTATCATGTCCCCACGTAACCTCTTAAATTTGTTTTAAATCAAACCAACTTGAAACTTTCCAAGCTGTTCCTTGCAGCTGTGCCTAAGAGGCTGGAAATGGGGATAATGTGAGCCTGAAGTCTTGTCATTTAAAACAGGAGTTAACAATCTAGATGTTGCTATGGAACTCCAACTCTCCTAAGTCCAGCTAGCATGACTGCTGGCAAGGGATGATGGACATTATAGTCCTATCTCATATGCAGAAGTTCTCACCCCTTCTGCTAACCTATATCTTAGTGTGACAGTCAGATGTGACCAACATCAAGATGCTCCTATTTCAGTTCATTTACCACAAATCACAAAACAATTTCAAGGTTTAGTTTCAATGTTTTACATACTTACCTGACGGTGGAGGTGGTCTCTGTGGTGGAGCAGGACGAGCAGGAGGTGCTCCAGGGCGCGGAGGAGGAGGGCGTTTTGGTTCCAAGCCTTGCGTAGACTCTCTTTGTTGAGTAATTGGTTGAAAATCTATTGGAGAACCTGATAGCAGCAATTTATACACAAGGATTTGTTTTTGAAAAATCAAAATGTTCTTAGAACCATTTAAACATGAACCATTTCCACAGATTACATTATTTAAAGAAACCCATGTAACTCCAGTACAATTGGCCCTATGCCAGCTCTTTCAGAGATCAACTATGTTGATGCTGATGCCCCCTACGGTCCCTTGTTAACACGTGGCTCAGCTTGTTTGTATGAGTCATTTGTTAATTTTAATGTAACCCACTATTCTTCATGGCCTTACTGCTCCCATTCTAGCAGCATAAATATGTTTATATGTTTTTGTACAAAATGTGGCAAGATGTCACCATTCTACACCCCATATGAGCTCAGTAGTAACTGAAGGCAATGTCCAACTGTGGCCAGAATCTTATAGGTGGCTTGTCTGATATAACTTCCAGTTATGTTAGTGTAAATATTATTAAAGATATTTCAGAAGAAGGCATCTAGTACATCCTTATACAATGCCTTTGTGCCAAGTGCACAAAGACAGTTGAAGACTGTTGAGTGCAGCTCCCCCGCTCTATACTAACTGGTGTACCTGGCTGCCATCTGGATGCCCTTGTGTACCCAGGAAAGAAGCAGCAGCTTCTATCCTTCTCCAGACAGTGACAGTTGCTTCCTTTTTCATGGATGTACAAAGGTAGCTGGATGGCACAATGGGCATCAGCATGGCCAATCAGTGGAGGGGGTTGGGTCTCTGTGTAGGAGCCTTCAACTACCCTTGTGCACCCTGGAAAGAAAAATGAGACTTCACCCTCCTTAGCACCAGTATGCCACTGGATATTTACAATCTGCTAGCATTATAAGATCTTGGCCTCTGTCTAGCTTCTCTGCATGCATTTACTAGGATTACCCAATACATCTTCACAAGCAAACTCCAATAGTTTTCATTTTATTCTGCAACCTGACTCCCAGTTTTATATGCAAAACTGGGCTGTGTTGCATCAAACAGAGAGATAAGTATACACACAATTTTACAGAAATATTAAATTCTAATATTTAAAATTGCAGAGAGAATTTTCCTTGCTGATGTATATATGCTCGTATGAATATATAATGAATGCTAAATCACCATATTGTATAACTAACATTTTTAATGGGATTTTGGATTCTGTTTTTAAGCACTTTGCTTAAACAGCCTAATATGGACAGAAACCTCTGGCTCCTGGCTTAGTTACTCTGGAGGGTTCAATTGGACCTCACAGCCTCCCTCCATCCATGCCCCATTTCCTACAATCTAGTATACGTCGATATCCAGTCAGTGACAACCTCAAAAATGCCTCTTTAATAGGCTCAAATGGTGCTTTTGTCAAAGTGTTTAAAACAAGATTCAGATCCCAACTTGGGAATCTATGTCTAGTTGGATAGGAAGAAATAGTTGCTCCTCTTAAGAACCTTTTAACATGATGATGAGCTGTAAGTGGCATACCCTCAAATTTCAATGCCACTGCTACAGCTGACACTTGGCGCTTCAAAGTATTAGGTCTCAAACCTTTTTGCAAAGCATCTTGTAAAAACTGAAGAACATGTTTAATTCCCAAATTTGCGACTTGCAAATGCTTTGTCTTACACCATTCGCCAAAGGCCTTCCAAGTCAAATTATAAATATTCTGCATTGACTGCCTTCTGGATGCTAGAATAGTCTCAATAACTTCTGATAATTAGCTTTTCAATTTTAATGCTTCCCTCTGAAAAGCCAAGCCATTAAATGTAACCATTGAGGGTTTGGATGATGTACTGGCCCTTGACCGAGAAGGTCTTTCCAGACTGGAAGCTTTCATGGCTGTCCCACTGATAACTGCTTCAGTAGAGAAAACCACAGTCTCCTGGGCCAAAACGGTGCAATTAATAACACTTCTGCCTCTTCCCTTTGGATCTTTCGAAGTACTTTTTGAAGAATCTGTACTGGTGGAAAGGCGTAATGCCTCTCCCCTTTGGCCAAGTTACTGAGAGAGCATCTACTGCCTCTACACACTTGCTTCCACTGATCAAAAAAAATCTCGTCAATTTGGTATTCCTGACTGAGGCAAATAAATCTATTTGTAAAGGGCCAGATCGTTTGATCAAGGTCTGAAACACCACATAGTTCAGTGACCATTCCCCTGGACGTAGACTGTGTCGACTCAGGTAATTTGCTCTGACATTCATCTTGCCTTTCAGATAAACCGCTGTTATTGATAACACATTTTTCTCCGCCCAGGAAAATAACTTGGTCGACTTTTTTTTCAGCAATCTTGAATGAAGACCTTCCTGGTTCACAATGTATGCCCTCACTGTCATGTTGTTTGTCTGTATCTGAACATGTTGACCTTTCACCAAATCCGCAAACTCAAGGAGCGCAAGATGTACTGTCTTCAATGCCAAATAATTTATATTGCAGTTCACATCTACTCCAGTCCACAAGCCTTGTGCTGTCAGACCTTGACAATGCACCTTCCCCCATCCAGCCAGACTGGCATCTGTGGTCATTCTTATAAAGTGCTCCACCAACAATGCGCAAATTTGAGTCTCTGTGCTACCATTTCATTTCATTTCTCAGACTGAGAGGTAAATGAATCAAATAATGCCTCTTTTTTGCCAATACTGCACTAACAGTCTTTACAGACTCCTCAAATGATATCTGCCCCATGGTACTAACTGAATTGTTGACACCAACAATCCCATCACCTCTGCTAACCACATTAGATCTGCTCTTTTCATTACAATTTCCTCACAGTCGACATGACCTTTTGCTTCCTCTCCTGTGATAGGAACATTCAACCCTTCATTGTATCTATCTGTGCTCCCAAATGAGTAACCAGTGTAGTTGGTTCTAACTAACTCTTCTTGAAATTGATTAGAAACCCAAATTTCTGCAAAATCTGAGTTGTCATTCAGACATCTCTTTCCAAATCCACTTTTGAACCTGCCTTCACCAAAATGTTGTCTAAGTAAGGGAATAGATGAATTCCCCTCTGTCTTAGAAAAGCAATCAAAGGTACCAATATCTTTGTAAAAACTCTCAGAGCAGACACCAGACCAAAAGGCAGAGCATTGAACTGGAAATGTCTGCCCCTATATTGAAACCTTATGAACTTCCTGTCTGAATCTCTCACTGGTACATGTAGATAAGCTTCCCTTAAATCTATCGAAGCCATCCAGTCTCCCCTCTGCAGATTCTCCTTTACTGTCTGCAGAATCTCCATTTTGAATCAAAGGTACCTCACGAAACCATTGAGATACCTGAGATTCAATACCAGATGAAAAGTTTGATTGCTTTTTGGTATTGTAAAGAATATGGAATAGACTCCCCAAAACTTTTGATTTCTCAGGACTTCCTCCACTGCTCCAATATTCAAAAGGTGATCTATTTCTTTCAAAACTATTTCTTTCTTCTCTACATCTTTCACTACTGGGGAAGACACATATCTGTTCTTTGGCAAACTGTTGAACAATATCTTGTAACCTCTGGTTACAGATTGAATTACCCATTGGTCTGATGTTATTTAGTTCCACAGACTGCCAAACCTCAGAAGTCTCTGCTGTACACAGTACTCCTCTTTGTCAGAATTGAGTCCTTCCTTTTTTCTGAGAGGAATCCTCCAACCTCTTCTGATTTATACCTCATTTAACAAAAGATCCATTCCTATTAAACTGATTTTTTGACTGAAACCACAGCTGTCTTCCATATCTATTATCAGATTGCATATTTCCTCCTCTATTCTCTCGAAAGAAATAATATCCTGAACGAAATGGCTTCCTCTCTATCTTCTTTCTCTGCAGAGTTAGCATTATTTGTCTTCTCTCTTTACTCTCCACCAAAACCTTATCTAAAGCCTGACTCCCAAACAAGAGTCCCCTTCTAAAAGGAACAAATGCCAAATTATTTCTTGACTTTTGATCCGTGTCCCAATGATGCAGCCACAAAGATCTTCTTGCCACAGTCCAAGTATTAATAGTCCTAGCTATAAAAGCCACGGAATCATAAGTAGCATCCGCTATATACTCCAAAACTTTCCTAACTCTCGCTAAAGCTCTTGAAAAAGAACGTGACTGAACATCCTCACTTTCCATAACCTCCTGCATCCAGATTACTGCTACTCGAGCAAACACAGATGATGCCACTGATACTCTACGAGCCACAGCTGCATTCTCATGAGCTTTTTCAACACTGACTCTGCTCTCCTTTCATCAACTTCTTTAAGAGACTTATCTGTCAAGGTTGTTGCCGGGCAGGCAAAGTCTTCCTATGAGTGGACTGCAGAAAGAAGAGGTGGTGTGGCGAGACAGCCAGGTGCAAGACCAGCAGGATTGTTATGGCTATGTCTTGTGTATTAGAGAAGGCCACATGCCAGAGCACTGATTGGGTCACCCCACTTGTTTCAGAGTGACAAGGTAGCATAAAAAGGCTGGTGTTTGCCTTGACCAGCTGCCAGTTAGATGCCCTAACTGGACCTGCCACGCCATTGGCATTATACCAGTTTTAAGGGGAGATGCTGCCCAATTTTTCTCCATTATCTTCTGTTATTCCTATTTGTCTAATTGCTGGAATGCTAGCATGTTTTTGCTAAGCCTTATCTTAGAGTGCGGCAATAAATCAAGCCTCTAAGTCTTACTTAATGAGTCTCTGGAATTTTTTCTGCTTCACTGGGACCCTCTGCTGTGACGAAGCCTTGCTTCACAGATTGCATTCTGCTCATGCTCAGAGGAGCCAAATGCTGCCAACCCTGACATTATCTCGTTCACGGGGAACCAAGACCCCTTACACAAGGCCAGCTGTGGGACCAGCTATTAAGACTAACGGGGTCTTAAGAAAATCTAAACCATTTTTGTTAAAAGAATACAGCCTATTTATATAGCCAAACCACCTACGTGTATTTACAGGAGATTCCCATTCACAGTATATTACATCTTTAAATATCTGTGGTAATGGCATATCAGCACCATGCAGTTCTCTCTTTTTAATTACTGATGCTATATTATCCTTTTCCTTCAACTCCTTATGCTGCCCTCTTTCTTCATCCAACTCTAAACCCAAAGTCTGCAACGCTCTTTTCAATATAGACCTAAACGCTTTCTCCTGAAACAATCTATTACCATCCACCTCAACATCTTCTCCATCTGATGAATTCTCAGTTTCCATTCCTTCCACTTGCGTCTGTTCATGTTGCCAGTCTTCCACTGACTGTTCCTCATCCACAACTCTGTGTCTATCCTTTCTTGAACATTTTTTTGGTATGTCATCTTCTTCATCTGCTTGAGTGTCCATTCTCATTCTATTGTCTGCGATCTTACTATGCTCATAAGTCTTCCCTTTTGACCTTAGCCTTTCTTCCACGTTCTCGGGCTGACAGGAGGATCAATCCACTACGCCTGGGTTTGATCCTCACGCCAGCTTATGCAGGAGCTGTCCACGAGCTAGTTGGAAAAACTGTTTAACCGGCTCCTGTCCCTCTCCTGCGTACCAGCAAGATGTGTATCGGTCCCTCTCCAGTTCCACAGGGTTAAAATAATTTATGGTAGGGCAGGAGTGAGAAAGATTTGTGGAGATATGGCTACAGAGAGAAATGGGAGTGTTAATGCAGTGACTTCTGAGAATTGTCCGTAGCACCACAGAATTGTTGGGCTCGGACAAAGACAAAATTAATACTGTCTAGAAAACCACCGTTAGGCAGGTCATGGACGATGAATGAGGAGCTACTGGCCAGAGACCCAAGCTGCAACAATTTAATGAGGAAGATCATTCGGCGGAGCTCCGAAAGATTTTCCTGACCTCAAGTGAAAGTGAGGGAGATGAAATTAAAATTATGGCCAGTAAAAGAGCTCTGGAGACTAAGAAGCTGATGGAAAAGAAAGCAGAAAAAAAGGTAAAAAAGCCAGAGAAGTCCAGGGGCAGTCAGAAGCTCCCAAAAGCGGCTACAAGTGCCCAGAAACTTACTAGCGAGAGTTCCGGCTGCCATCTTGGAAACAAGGATTCCAAGATGGCACCACGTGCTACAGGCAGGCCCTCGGAGGGTGGCGCCTGGCACTCAACCAGTGCGCATATGAGTGCTGACGCAGCTCTGAATGCTGCAGGCAACGTGGATTCACAGAGGGCTGCCGAGGCAGATCTACCAGAGGCACGCCTGGCCGAAAATGAACAATTCATGATGGAGCAGCTGGGGCTGGCTCCGGAATTGAAGCAAATCCTGGCGGGATGGCTGGCAAGTGCAGTAGCACAGAGGCCAGAACTTCAGAAAGAGTCTGGTGAGGCATGGTTGGGGGGCCTTGGAGGCCCAAGGCAAAATCCCATGGTTGCGTTCCGTGGTGAAATGCATCAATTAATTAAAGAGACTGCCAACTCACAATTTCAAGCATTTTTATCTAAGCAACACTTACCCATCAAATTCAGCTCCTGTGATTTAAACAGTCAACTGACCATGTACAGAATAATGAATTTATTTAAACAGTCAGAATTACAGCATCAACTTAATCCTGTTAATCAAATGAATTTGCAGCAACAAACTAATTTAAATAATTGTATTTGCACTGAGGCCCAAAATGAAATGCCATCAGCTAAGAGAAGGAGAGTAGAGCAAGAAGAGAGGACCACTACTAGCAGCATGGGAGTTGCGGCTAATAAGGACAAGTCTTCTAATCCAAAAGGGAAAACTTTTGGAGAAATTCAGAAGCCAGTAGAGCAGATGGATTTTAGGAAAGCAATACAACAAGAAGTGGAAGACAGTGAGGAAGATATAGCACAGGACAAAGCACTAGACATGGAAGGGAAAGAATTCCAGTACACTGATGATGAGGAGGATGAGAAATCAGAATCAGATAGGATGTTTGATATAGAAACCTTCAGGGGTACTTTGAGAAGGGTGCTACAGACATTAGGATTGGAGAATTGTAAGAAGACTGAGGTTGAAAAAGGCAGTAAGGAAAGTAAGTTAGCATCTGTAATTAGGAGAAAAGAGCCTAGGGTAATGGAAATTCTTTTGCCTGAGTTATTTAAGGATGTCATTACGAGTAGTGGTCTTTTCAGGGAAGTTCCAGGAAAGGTCTTACATATAGCCAGAAGTTATACACTTTTGCTAAGGACGATGTCGAGTTCCTTAAAGTGCCTCCAGTGGATGCCCCAACTGCAGGTTTGAGTTCGGGGGCAATTGTCCCCAGGGAGGGGGACACCCAGTTAAAAGATGTAGATGAGCGAAGGGCTGAGTCATCACTTAGAAAAGCGCATGGAGCAGCATCTGCGGCGATAGTCTGCTGCCACTTCCATTTTTGCAAGAGCAGAAATGTCTTTGGTCTCAAGACATTTTAGAGGCCCAAGATCTCAGCATGCATGAGTTAATGAAGGCAGTAGAGCGGATCCAGAGGGTGTTCAGGTATGTGGCAGATGCCGGGCTAGACTCTGCTGCGTTTGTAGCAAGGAACATAAATTTCTTAACAACTGCGAGATGCTCTTTGTGGTTGCGACATTGGGAGGCAGATCAAAAATCACGTAACAATTTGGCTTTTGTCCCTTTCCAGGGAGACTTGCTGTTCGGTTCTAAGGCCTTGGAAAAGGTCTTAGTAGAAACAAAAGAGAAAAAGCAGGTGATGCCCACTCTGCAAAAGAAAAGGGTGGATAGAAGGAATTTTCGGAGCTCTAACTATTCCTTTCGTGGGGGAAGATCATACGGCTTCTCTGGGAGAAGCTCCAAATACAGAGCTGGCAGATATCAATGGAATAGGCAAAGACCACAGTTTACCAAACAGTACCAGTATACTAAACAAGGACAAGGGAAGCTTGGAAGCAATTCCAAGCGAGAAAAGACACAGTATTGACAACCAACAACAGAAAGTGGGGGGAAGACTTTTGTCTTTCGGAAGCAGATGGTCTCGAATAACATCAGACCATTGGGTTTTGAGTGTAGTAACCCAGGGTTACAAAATATAATTCCATACAAGACTGAAGAACAGATTTCTTCCATCTCCAGTTTCAAAAGAGGAAAACAAGCAGCAGATTGTTCTTCAGGAAATTATTCAATTGCTAAAGATAGGGGCGACAGAGAAGGTCCCAGAACATCAGAAATTCACAGGTGTATATTCAGTGTTCTTTGTGGTTCCCAAGCCAAATGGCAAGTACAGGCCGGTGTTGAATCTGAGGTATCTCAACAAGTTCGTAGAATACCAGAAATTCAAAATGGAAACTCTACAGACAATCAAGGAGAATCTGGTGTTGGGAGACTACATTGCGTCTACAGATCTCAAGGAAGCATATCTCCATGTTCCCCTGTGTTCAGATGACAGGAGATACCTGAGATTCAACTACCAGGATTACCACTACCAATTCAAGGCCTTGCCTTTTGGCCTGGCATCAGCTCCACGGGTCTTTACGAAGGTGCTGATCCCGCTGATAGCTTTCCTCCCGGTGCAAGGGGTACAACTGTACCCGTATTCGGAGGACATCTTATTAAAAGCACACTTGGAGGCCAAGTTGAGGAAAGATTTAAATTAACAATCCAAACTTTGACAGATTACGGGTTTCTTCTCAATTACAAGAAGAACATGCTAACCCCAACAATGGTATTGATGCATTTAGGTGCAAGAATAGACACTTCGAAAGGGAGACTGTACCTTTCCCAAGAAAGGTTGGAGAAATTCCAACAGGAGGCTCACAGATTAGGACAGAGCAAGTCTGTAGACTTGATGCAATTGGCAAAAGTTTTGGGGATCTTCATCTCCACAAAACAGTTGGTTCAGTGGGGAAGCTTCTATCTGAAACCACTACAGAGATTGCTGATGAAACATCAATTGGCAATAGAACCGAAACAACATTACAAAGTGATAGTGCCACAGCAAGTTCGGTCGGAGATGTCGTGGTGGCTGAAAGGAAGAAATGTGGCGGCTGGTGTTCCTTTCCAGATTCAGAATATGGTTCATGTAACGACAGACGCGAGTCTCAGAGGGTGGGGAGCCCACTGCGAAGGTTATTCAGTGCAGGGGTGTTGGACATCCTCGGACAGGCGTTACAACATCAATTACTTAGAGTTGAAGGCCATCCACCTTGCGCTCCAAAGGTGTCTCCATCTGGTGAGAGACCGTCATGTGAAGATTTTCATGGACAACATGACAGTCAAGGCATACATTTGCAAACAGGGTGGATTACATTCTGTATCCCTAGCAGCGGCGTCGGTGCGTCTTTTCCACTGGGCCGAGGCTCATGTAAAATCAATCACAGCAGTACATTTGAAAGGAGAGTTGAATATACAAGCAGATTACCTAAGCAGAAACTGGCTGCATCCGGGAGAATGGTCGCTCAACATGGAAGTTTTCCACGGCCTAATAAGTACTATTGGTCCTTTACAAGTGGACTTGTTTGCTTCTGGGGAAAATGCCAAATTAAAAAGGTATTTTTCCATCGATGGAAGCAAAGGTGAGGAAGCACACGACACCCTGTCAGTGACATGGCCTCCGAGGACGCACTATGCATTCCCTCTGATCAGGATTGTGCAGAAAGTTCTGACAAAAGCATCAGTGGTATTAACAGCTCCACACTGGCCAAGGAGAACTTGGTTTCCGTTGCTGCGGCAGTTAGCCCAAGCATCTCCTTGGAGGTTGCCCTTGAGGCCGGACTAACTCAGGGGCCAGTGAGCCATCCAGACCCCAAATGGCTGAGCCTGGCAGCATGGAAATTGAAAGGCAAATTTTAATGCTGCACGGATATGCGGAGAGTGTGGTCAAAACTATATTGGGTTCTCGAAGAGAGACCACGCACAGAATATATGACAGGACCTGGAAAACCTTTCAGAAATGGTGCGAGGGGAATAAGGTCCCTCTGGCAGAAGTGAAGGTATCGCACGTATTACAGTTCCTGCAGGACGGATTAGAGAAAGGGTTGCATCCTAACATGTTGAAGAGACAGGTTGCAGCACTGTCAGCAATCCTAACTTTGGATGGGGACTCTTATGCTAAACATCCTCATATCAGAAGGTTTCTGAAAGGGGCAACCTTGTCACCGTTTCCAACCGTGCATAGATTCCCATCAAGGGACTTGAACCTGGTGCTGAATGCTTTAATCAGGCCACCTTTTGAGCCACTAAGGGATTCATCGCTGAGACTGTTATCTTTCAAGACTGCTTTTCTCCTTGCGATCACTTCAGCTAGACATGTGCCAGAGTTGGCAGCACTTTCTGTTAATGAACATTTGTGCAGGTTTGAACAAGACAAGTTAACTTTAAGCTTCGACCCTTCATTCCTGCCAAAGTGCATGTCTTCATCATCTCGCCTGCAGGTGATTCACTTGCCAACTTTCTGTCTGAAACCAGTGTACCCATTGGAGAAAAAGTGGCACACTTTGGATGTAAGGAGAGTGGTGAAGGCCTACATAAAAAGAACAAGTGACTTCCGGCACTCAGAGGCTTTGCTCCTGTCTTTTCAACCAAAGACTCTTGGTCAGCAGGCCAGTAAATCGCTCACCGCAGGATGGATCAAGGCTTGCATTTTTCTCTGCTATGATTATGCAAAGAAGCCGTGTCCAGTAAATGTGTGGCCACATTCTACTAGATCAATGGCGACTTTGGTAGCGTATGACTCGTCCTGCTCATTGGAAGATGTCTGCAGTGCAGCAGGGTGGAAAGAGGTGACTACTTTCATTAAGCATTACAAACTGGATAAATACAAATCAGCCCAGGCGGCGTTTGGGCGCCAGGTTCTGCAGGCAGTGATACAGTTAGGATCCCGCCCACATGTCAGCTTGGAAAGGTCCCAGGTGTAGTGGATTGATCCTCCTGTCAGCCCGAGAATGAAGAGTTGGTACTTACGTGAACGATCATTCTGGGATGACAGAAGGAGCAATCCACACCCACCACTACAGTGATACCATTGCTTATAAGTATTAAGTAGGGGACAGGGAACTGAATCAGTTACACTAGGAAAAGAAACTGGCTGGAGACGGACAGGAGCCGGTTAAACGGTTTTTCCAGCTAGCTCGTGGACGGCTCCTGCATAAGCTAGTGTAAGGATCAAACCCAGGTGTAATGGATTGCTCCTGTCATCCTAGAATGATCATTCACGTAAGTACCAACTCTTCAATCTGTCCACTCTCCAACTGATTTCCATCACTGACTAACATCTCATCCATCTCTGATTGTGGAGGTCTCCCATTCATATTAAATGCATTTGATTTATTTTGAAAATTATCAGAATTAATTTAATAAATTCCTTTTTGTAGCAGAATCAAAGCCAGTAAATTGATTGTTAGATTTAAATAACATTGCATTTAGTTCATTGGATATAGTCTGTCTAATCATCATCTGTATTTCATTGGTGTTAAATAAATTCATGTTCATTGAAGAAGACATAGATGGCATGTTAAAATATCTGTTGTCTCCTAACACTGGTCTCTGATCGACTCTTCCACATGATAGCTATCTATCTCTGTCCACTGGAGATCTTAGAGACCCTGCACCTCTCCAAGTTCTCAGCATATTAAGCACCTCAGGAGGAAATTCTTGAGAGTGCCCATCACCTCACTCCATCACATTACAAGACACAGGAGACTGAGAATGATTGAGAGATTTGACTTACCATGAAGATTCATTTTGGGATGGCAGGAGGAAGAATCCACAACATTTGGGTTTCATCCCCATGTGCCAACCAGAACCGGCAGGAGTCAACATTCTTTTTCTGTATAAATGTTACGACTCCCCCTCCTCCAACAGTTTTGTTATATAGCCATCCAAAACCAGCCAATGAATCCCTCTACTAAATTATTATCTCTCTCATCAAGTCCTATTTCTTCACCTTCATCTCCACCTTTTTCTTCTGTATTTCAGGGTGGGCATGGATTCCTCCTCCTGCCATCCCAGAATGAATCTTCACGGTAAGTCCAATCTCTCATTGTTGGGATGGCATGGATGAGAGATCCACAAGGTTTGGGATATACCCAAGCCACACCCTGGGCGGGAACTCTTAACTCTTTACCACTGATTGCAGCACTGTTCTACCGAAAGCTGCTTGTGATGAACCAAACTTGTCAATTTTATAATGCCTTATAAAGGTTGAAGGCTCTGACCAGCCAGCTGCACAGCATACATCCTGCAATGATGAATTAACAGCATAAGCTGTACTAGTCGCCATTGAACTCATAGAATGTGGCCACACATCCTTCGGTCTTGGCTCACCCACATAATCATAACATTGGTAAATACAGGTTTTGATCCATCTACCTATGACTGCCTTTGATGCTTGCTGCGCCAAAGTCCTAGAATTAAATGAAACAAACAAAGCTTCTGTACGCCTCACCCAAGCAGTTCTCTTGATATATAATCTAACTGCTCTTTTCACATCCAATGTATACCACCTTTTCTCCTCTGGATGTTGAGGCTGAGGACAAAAACTTGGTAAATGAATTGCATCTGGCCCAGTCTTATTCCAGGCACACTTTGGAACAAATGATGGATCCAAAACTAATGTTAACTTCTCATCGTCAAACCTACACAAATTTGGATTAATTGACAAAGTTACCATCTCTGAAACTCACCTTGCTGATGTAATGGCTACTAGAAAAGCCATTTTTAATGTCAACATTCTTAATGATGCCTCTCTAATTGGTTCAAATGGTGATTTCGTCAGACCATTTAACACCAAATTCAGATCTCATATTGGGAATCTGTGCCTCGTTGGAAAAGAAGATAGAGTAGCCCCTCTCAAAAATCTTTTCACAGGACGAGCTGACACAGCCACACCTTCAAATCTCAATACCACTGAAAGCGCAGATACCTCTCGCTTTAGCGTATTTGGCTTCAAACCATTTTGTAATCCATCCTGTAAAAAGCCCAAAACATGACCAACTTTTATATCAGTCATGTTCAAACTCTTGGAAGTACACCACTTATCAAATGCCTTCCATGTCATACTATAGATATTCTGCGTTGACCTCTTTCTAGATGCCACCATAGTATCAATCACTGCTGATGAATAATTCCATATTTCTAAAGCCTTCTTTTCAAGACCCAAGTCATCAAATTGAGCCACTGAGGGTTCGGATGATTCAATGGCCCCTGACTCAATAAATCCTTTTCACATGGCAACTTCTATGGTTTCCTCACTGCCAACTGCTTTAGAAGCGAAAACCATGGTCTTTTGGGCCAATATGGTGTTATCAAGAAGACCTCTGCTTGCGCCTGTTGTATTTTCCAAAGTACCTTCTGAATTGTCTGCACTGGTGGAAATGCATGAAGGCGATCCTTCAGCCACCGTACTGACAAAGCATCTGTTGCCTCCGCTCGGTTGCTCCCATCAAAAAGAACCTCCTTAGCCTTGCATTTTTGACTGAAGCAAACAGATCCATCTGAAATGGACCTGATTTTCTGTTTAACTTCTGAAATATCACATAGTTCAACGTCCACTGTCCTGGATGTAACTTGTACCGACTCAGATAATCCGCTTTTATATTTAGCTTCCCCTTCAAATAAACTGCAGTTATCGATTGTAAATTTATCAATTTTACATTTCTTTCCACCCAGTGGAACAACTTGTTGGCCTCTTTTATTAGTTACTTCAAATGCAATCCTCCCTGATTCACAATGTAAGCCCTTGCTGTTATATTGTCTGCCCATATCTGCACCGGGTGACCCTTCACTACCTGAGCAAAGTGAAGGAGAGCTAAATGAACTGCTTTCAACTCTAAATAATTTATATTTTGAGTCTTGTCCAATGGTGTCCACAAACCTTGTGCCGACCTTCCCTGGCAATGAGCTCCCCAGCCAGACAAACTTGCATCTGTTGTCACTTTTACATAGTAAGTCACTGTCAAGGGCACGCCCTTCCACAAATGGATCTTTCCTCCACCAGGCCAACTCCTTTCTCAAACTAAGAGGCAACAACACCTGGTAGTGCCTCTTTCTGCCAATATTTCTCTGGTGAGGAATTAATAGTCTCTGCAGGCTCCTGCAATGAAATCTCCCCTATGGGACTAGCTGAATCATCAAAACTAACATGTCCATTACTCGAGCCAACAACATCAAATCTACTGATTTTCTTCCCCTCAACAACCTCGCAGCTTGCTTGGCCTTCTCTCTTCTTTCCTCTGAAAGAAATATAAGTCCCTGCTTGGTATCTATCTGGGACTCCAAATGTGTAATGCATCTTGTTGGCTTGAGATGGCTTTTTTCATAATTGATCAGAAATCCAAACTTCTGCAACACTAGAACTATTGTCCTTATATTATGAATTAATATCTCTCGAGAACTCGCCTTCACCAAAATATCGTCCAGGTATGGATAAAGGTGTACCCCCTGTCATCTCAAAAATGCTACCAAAGGTATTAGTACTTTTGTAAACATTCTTGCAGCCGATGCCGATCCGAAAGGCAGAGCCCTGAACTGGTAATGATAACCCATGTACTGGAACTGCAGATATTTCTTGTCTGCTCCTGCCATTGGTGTGATAACTGAAGCCCCTGTCAGAGCTGCTGTTGACAAGCAGCAGCTGTTGGTCCCTGTTGCTCAGGGTGGAGATGAGGAGCAGCAGCTGTTGGTCCCTGTGGCTCTGGCTGGAGATGAGTCCTGCAGCTCAAGAGCTCCCCCTGCTGCCATGGACCAAGCAGGCTCAGACGTTCCTCTGCCTGCTCCTTTAGGGCAACAGGGATCCGATTCTGAAGATGCTTTGGAGCCTGTGCCAATCAGCCCACAAACAAGGCGGAGACTCAAGAGAGCTGAGCAAAGGGAGGCTTCCTTGATTAAGTTCAAGAAGCAATGACTAGCCACACCTGTGTCTTGGACTATATAACTGCCTGCCTTGAAGCTTTCCTTTGCTTGTGGCAAACTTCTTATAAGCCCTCCTCTTGCCTGTACCTTGCTCCCAGCACCTGGTTCCTGATATCTTGAATTAATCTCTGGACCCTTGGCTTTGGAACTCTGACTACGGCTTTGCTTGGCACTCTGGTAAATGAACTTCCTTGAGTAAGTGCTTGCTTGTCTCCTCCTGGCTGGATTTTGCTGGCTCTCCCACTCTCCTCTCCAGGCTGGCTTGCCGCCCAGGTCTCTGACCTTGACAACTGGTACATGGAGATATGCCTCTTTCAGACCTGTTGAGGCCAACCAATCACCTAATCTCAAATTCTCCTTTATTGTTTGAAGAGTTTCCATCTTGAACGTCAGGTATCTCACAAACCTGTTGAGATACCTGAGATTCAACACAGGACAAAAGGTCCCATTGCTTTTGGGCAGCGTGAAGAATATGGAATAAATTCCAGAGAATCATTGACTCTCTGGCACTTCCTCCACTGCCTTGATTTCCATCAAATGATCTATTTCCTTCAATATTATGTCTCTCTTCCCCAGTTCCCTTGGAACAGAGGAAGACACATATCTGCTTTTTGGTACTCTGTCAAATATTATCTTGTATCTCTTTGTCACAACTTGAATCACCCAGTGATCTGTTATCTGAGTCCACAGAGTCCCAAAACGCAGTAATCTGCCCCCTACAGTCTTTACTGAACTGTCAAAATGAAGATCTACCTCTTTTCTGGGTAGATCCTCCTCTTCCTTGCTGATTTTGTCTAATGAAGAAACCTGCTTTATTATACTGACTTCTTGCTCTTTTCCACTGTTGCCTTCCAACTCTGAACTCTGTCTGCCTAACCATTCCTCTTCCTCCTCCTCGAAAAGGATAATATCCTTCTTTTCCACCTTTTTTTCCTGCAAGGTCAGCATTACTTGTTTTTACTCTTTACTCTCAATTAACACCTTATCCAACACTTGAGTTCCAAAAAGCAGTTCCTCTTTGAAAGGAAGAAATCTTAAATTATTTCTTGACTTCTGGTCTGCATCCCAATGATGCAACCACAAAGATCTCCTGGCCACTGTTAATGCATTTATGTTTCTGGCCACAAATGCTATGGAATCATAACTGGCATCTGCTACAAATTCCAACACTTTTTTAACTCTATCCAGCACCTTAGAACAAGACCTAGACTGTAATTCTTCACATTCTGTAATTTCCTGCATCCAAAGAACTGCTGCCCTTGCAAACATAGATCCAGCTACTGAAGCTCTGATACCTATTGCTGAACTCTCATGAGCCTTTTTTAACTCAGAGTCTGCTCTGCACTCATCCACATCCTTCAAGGTTGTATCACCCTCCTTAGGAACAAAAGCTCCTGAAATAAGGCCTATCGAACCATCCACCAAAGGAATTTTAAGGAATTCTAACTCCTTTTTGTCAAAAGAATAAAGTTTATTCACATATGTCTGCATTCTACGAGTATTCAGGGAAGTTTCCCACTCTGTCTGAATTAAATCCTTGAACATCTCTGGTAGATGAATGCAAGTTCCCTGGCACTCCTTCTTTGTTATAACTGATGCCACTCTTTTTTCCTTATGCTCCTTTCCTTCACTATTATCCTTAACCGTGTTAGCTTGCAAACCTAACACACCTATAACTCTTTTTAAAATACTTCTGAAACTCTCAGTTGGGGACAAACAATATGACTCCATTTCATAGCCCTCATCTTCAGATGAATCCTCAGAAATATCTCTCTCTGATTCCATAAACTCCTCCTGTGCCACATCATCTATATCCTCCTCTATATCCATATGTTTTTTCTTACTGGACCTCTTCTTCTTTCCATCTTCCTCTTCTATCTGGTCTTCAGAGTATACCTCCCATTTCCTTTTCTTTGCCTTAATCCCATCTCCTTCCACTTCCTCTGTTAGATGTTCTCTCACTCTTTTACCACATTGTCTTACTTCCTCTGTGTACATGTCCACTTTTTCTGACACTTTTCCCATGGTTCCATGCACATTAACTTCACCACTTGGAGAAACTATTTTTCCCCATTTATTAAACTATGCTTTTATTGCAGTCATTACTGAATTAAATTCACTTGACACTGCTTGCTTAACCATACTCTGTATTTCATTCACATTAGCTGTATGTGCATTAGAAAAATTAGCAAATTCCAGACATTGTCTAGCTTCTCTAAACATGTACCGCTGATCTCCCTCACTTCTAATTTGCAGTCCCCGTGATCCTTCAAACACACATTTGAAATAACTCATACCTTCCAGTGTCCAGCCTTCTATGTTTGAGACAGGATACCCCATATCAGCCCACATTGGCATCTCTGCTCCTTGGACATATAGGAAAGGTGGGGGTCTAGGTGGGGAAACTGCGGCTGTTAACAGAGGACGTATGTGCTGTGGCGAAAACAATCCTGGCCGCTCTGAGGCTTGCTCTGACTCCGCCCCTCCTCTAATATCTGGGCATTGAGTCAGGCTTTCTGTGCATATTCTAGATCCTGAGGGATGCTCTCCTCGAGCCCCTCCCAACTTCTCCAAATCAAAGGATTCAAGATGGTGTCCTGAAGCGACGGTTTTTAATTTCGGCTCCGCCTTACCTACTTTAGCTGCCTTGGTTCCAGCCCATTTACCTGACTTCTTCAAGGTATCTTTTTTACCTTTAATCGTAAACTTCTGGTCAACACTCACCATCTTTCCAAAATTGCTATCAAGTTTTTCTTTTTGTTTAATATTAGTCATATCATGTACCTCCTCTATATTGCTATCACTAGAAGAAAGAAACAACCTTCTGAGTGCTTCTCTTTTTTCCTCACTAAAGACACGCGGCCATCTGGGAGTTTTTATTTTATTTTTATCTTTCGTCTCTGACTCAGAAGCATGGTGTTCTGCCCCCTGAGGTGAACCACTTTTAGTGCTCTCTTTTTTTGTTTCCTCAGAGCCTCGCAGAGCGGTGGGCATCTGAGAACATATTCCTTTTTGTATATCTATGGCCTTTGATTTATTTAGTTCCTCTGTCTTTTTCTCCATTTCTTCTCTACTAACCACTATCGCCACACCTAACTGTCAGAGAAGGGATGACAGCATCTGGTTCACTCAGCAGGAAACAAAAAACTGTCGGGGGGGGGGGAGTCCTAACGTTTATAACAGAAAAAGAATGTTGACTCCTGCTGGTTCCGGTTGGCACGTGGGGATGAAACCCAAATGTTGTGGATTTCTCCTCCATGCCATCCCGAGAATTACCATTGCTGCTTGCATAATTGCTGAGTTATTGTTTACAGAGCCCACACGTGCCACTGGTGAGTGCTCAAAAACAGCCCCTCCCATTCCTTCAGGGCATTGTTTACCATCTACGCAGGCTCCAGGGAGAGAGGATCTATCCAACAACGCCCCTCCCATCTGCCTGGAATCCTGAATTTCAAGATGGCAGCCCAAATCGGCCCTTGAAACTGCCCTTCAAACTTTAAAAGCTGTTGCTGCCCCCTTTCACTGCCTTAGACGATATGCCCGGACCCAACTTCGACCCAGTAGATTCAAGCTTTTTCTTTTTAGCCCTTTGTGACCTCTCAACTGCCTTAACAACCTTTTTCTCTTTCTTTTCTGAAACTTTACTCACGACTGTTTTGCTCTCCTCCATATCATTCTCACTTGACGAAATTTTTTCTTTAAATCATCTTCCTTTCCTTCATCAGAGGCTCACAGGTTGGTGGCCATCTGAGAGGATTTGTTTTTTAACTCTTCTTTGTTTTCCAACTCACAGTCATGCAGATTGGCGAACATCTGAGGAGACATACTCTTTGATCTATTTTTATTTAAATCCTCAGAGCCACGCTGTGCTGCGGGCATCTGAGAAGTCATTTCCTTCAAATTCTTCACTATAATTTCCAAACCTGGTCTAACTTCTTAACTAAACTACCTCACAACAGAGAAGGGAAAAAACCTGACAAGCTACGTTGGCAGGAAAATAAAAACTGATAGAGAAGGGTAGGGTTAGTAACTGTCTTAATGGAAAAAGAACGTTGACTCCTGCTTGATTCCGCTGGCATGCAAGAATAACCCAATCATTGTGGATTACTCCTCTGTGCCATCCCGAGAATAAAAAGTTTTTTGTTGTGTAGCAATCTATCCCTATTCTTTCCATGTTACTTCTGCCTCTGGTACCAAATTTTCTTTTAATAAGCTATGCCCAGGAACACATCTACTTCATTAATTGAGGTATACCTGTAAACTAAGCTATTTTACAGTCTCTCATACGTAGTTTAATAATTAATCATAATTTGTTGCATCTAAATCTTTAAACTGAGCCTAGCAACATGAGTGTGTACTCCAGCTCATACAAGTAAGTAAAAGTACATGTACTTATATATGGATATAAAACTTAATGTACATATTTATGAGTATAAAATCAAACTGCACAATATATACAGCAAAACATATTAAGGTGTCATAATACCTTGAGAAGATGTAGGTGGGCCAGGAGTCTTGTTAGGTGCTCTGCTTGGTCTTGCTGGAAGGGTTGGAGGTGGTCCATCTGACAGTGTAGGTGACTGGCAGGGGCTTGAGCGAGGTGAAGAGGCAGGTGATGCTCCAAGACCAGAACCTACTGTTGGCTGTAAATGCTGAGGAAGAATTTCTTCAACTTCAGCACTATAATCATCAATATCACCTTGAAATGAATTAAAATATTCTTTATGAAAGGGAAATAAAAATCTGTTTAATTTTACACAACTGAACAAATGTTTTGCAAACAGAGCTTAAATAACTAAAGCTGTATTCTTCTCGTACATAATGTCATCAAACTTCATAATTGTGTTAACATATACAGAATGGACACAATCTCAGTGTATTACTACAAATAAGAACTGAGTGTTCAACTGCTTTAGGCTCTAAAAATTCCAGCTGATATTTAAACATATTTTGAGGTCATGATGAAGCAAATAAGCACCAGATAAAAAGTTCATCTTTTTAATAAACCTAATGTTGCTGAATTGGTCCCAGAGTATAAGAATGCAAAATGCGAGATCACTATAGTGTAAACTGATAAATGTTGCATTTTCATAATGAGTATCTCAAGAAGTACAGCTGAGCTTCCATAGTACACATTAAAGTTTAAATCTAGCAAACCTTCCATATCGTAATCTGCAGAAACTTCTGCATCTTCACAAAGCAAAGTGGAACTTGTTGATGAAGGCAATCCAATATTAACTCTCTCCAGGCTCATTTCTTCTTCCAAGCTCTTAATCCAATCTGGGCTTTTCAAATTAATATTGATTGTTTTCCCAAGGAGCTAAATGTGAATCAGAAAACCCATATAAGCTTAATATAAACTTTTCAGAGTTAATGGGTTACATCATTCCTTATAACAAAACTACCAAGAAATAATTATAAATATACAAATTAAACATCTTAAGCTGTAATGGGAGAGCTTGAGCGTGGCTCATATCTAGACTATACTGAAAGGTATAATATTTATACTCTAAAACATGAGTGGGAAACTACTGTGGGAAGCAGGGCTGCACCCCATCTCCCATCCCTCTCCATCCTCCTTTTAAAGACTTCTCTTCTTGAAATTTTCCCATACAAATATTCCTCTCCCAATGTAGCAGTTGCAATCTCATCATGTTTTGGTCTCCCTTGGATCATTTTAGGCCCAGCATAGCCCTAAATCTCGATGATCTATGGCAATGCTTCTCAAGCTGTCTGATGTGAAGGACTGGCAATTATTTTCATGTCAATGTGCCAAGGATCAGCTCCATATTTGTGCCTATTAGCTATAACTGTTTCCTTCATGGAAACTTGCCAAGGACCAGCAGCTGTTGGCTCCTGGACCAGCACTTGTCCAAGGACTACCACTTTGAGCCACACTGTCTAACAGAACTGGAAGACAAGCAGATAATACAGCAATCAGATCTGAAGTTGACGGCAGTTCATCTACAGAATATTAAAGGCTGGAAAAACGCACATACCCACACCCACACACTGGAAGAAGATGTGAAAGTGCTGGCTTGTTTATGCTACCGGTACATTAATAATAAAATCTGTGAAGAAGTTTAAAAATCTGTTCCGCACACTATATCACCCCTAGCCAAGCTACATAATATTAAAGCACTACCTTCAAAGCAGAACCTGGAAAGCATCATTTTTGGATGCAACAGGCAACCTGGCTGGGAACTTCTGGTATTTGTCATCTAAAACAGCAACTTTCCTAAATTGTGGTTCAAAGCTAGAAGTTAATTTTGGTCCTGATACGCTACATGGCATAACAGGGGAAGACTCAGGAGGTAGGAAAGGGGAAAAAATGCCCTCTGCAACTTCAAACAGCACTGTAGAAGTTCTTGTTTCAGGCTGGCTAGCGTTCTGAGTAGTAGCATTCTTGTTGGAGGCCAAGGGCTCACTGTTGCAAGTCATTATTTGTCCCAATATACCACTGAATCAGGACCTTACTGGAGCCTTTAGCAGGCTTCAGCTCAAAATTAGTATCTAAAATTCACAAACTATTTGGAACTCTATCATGGAAATCTATCACGGAAATGAACAGGTTGCTTACCTGTAACTGTGGTTCTTCGAGTGGTCATCTGTGCCCTTGTACAATGGGATCTTTGCGCATGCGCAGTAGCTTTTTGGAAAGTTCCAGAGCTGAGCAGCTTGGTGGGAACCCCTCCCCCATCCAGTACTGAGCATGCTCAGTCCCACCAAGCTAACAGTCTCTCCTCAGTTTCGAAGTCCGCCGAAGCAAGACCTAAAAGAGAGGAGGCTGGGCGGGTGTGTGTGAGGGCACAGATGACCACTCGAAGAACCAGTTACAGGTAAGCAACCTGTTCTTCTTCTTCATGGTCCCTGTGCCTCACACAATGGGAGACTGAGTAGCTTACCACTGGACAGCAGGTCAGGTCCTAGAGAATAGAAGACAGCACCGCACGGCCGAAGCGGGCGTCACGCCAGGCCCTAAAGTCAAGGCAGTAGTGATGGACAAAGGTTGAAGGCCGTGACCATGTAGCCACACAGCAAGTTCCTGTAGGTCAACTCCTCTGAGAAGGGCTGCTGAAGAGGCCATCGCCCTGGCAGAATGGGCCTGAAGCAAAGCCGGGGAAAATTGCCTGGCAAGTTCATAGGCAAGGTGAATTGTCTGGGCAACCCATTTGGAAAACCGTTGAGAGGAGACTTTATGACCTTTCCGATGCCCACTGTAGCACGCAAAAAGGTGGGGCGTCTGACGGAAGGTGGAGGTCTGCTGAAGATAAAAGACAAGGGCACAGCGCGCATTGAGTGAGTGAAGAGAGCGCTTGGGGGTGATGCAGGGTCCAGATAGAAAGTAGGCAGAATCAAGTCTTGATTTATATGGAAATCAGAGACTACTTTGGGAAGAAAAGATAGGTTGGGATGCAGGACCACTCTGTCCTGATGGAACACCAGGAACGGCTCATCATAACACAGTTAGTTCGCCTGGCTGAAGTAACGGTGACCAAGAACGCTGTCTTCATAGTTAGGAAGTGGTCATCAGACGTGGCCGTCGGTTCAAAGGGATGACGCATGAGTTGAGAAAGGACAAGCGACAGAGACCATGGAGGAAGCAGTGGAGTGACAGGAGGATAGAGGTGTTGCAGGCCCTTGAGGAATTGCTTCACTGTAGCATTCCGGAAAAGGGCAGAAGAGGGAGAACTCCGTGGCTGATAGGCCACTATTGCAGAGAGATAAACTTTCAGAGAGGAGAAGGCGAGGCCCTGATTCTGTAAATTCAAGAGGAAATGAAGCACCGTAAACAGGGAGGTTGGAGAAGCAGGCTCATCACGGGAGACGGCAAAGGCCACAAACTTCTTCCATTTATACTCGTAGGATCTACGAGTAGATTCCGTCCTCGTGGCTGTGAGGACAGCTTGGATAGTGGGGGAGTCTAGAATGTTATCCTCCAAGCATGTAGGCGGAGAAGAGGGAGGTCCGGGTGCAGTACCTGACCTCCCGAGAGAGGAGGTCCGGCACATTCCAGAGCTTCATGGTATGGCCTCATGCTATGGTGAGGAGGTGGCTGAATGAATATTGCCTCAGCCAGAAGGGGACGATGAGGATGGTGTCTGCCTTGTCTGTCATGATCTTCGCCACCACTCAACCCACGAGAGGAAACGGTGGGAAGATGTAAAGGAACTCTCTATTCCAAGGAAACTGGAACGCATCACCGAGAGAGCAGGGCCCAGGCTAGCTCTCGAGCAATAACGAAGACACTTTCTGTTGTGGTAGGTCGCAAAGAGATCGACGGTTGGAGTGCCCCAATGGGACACTATCCACCGAAAGGCGGCATCGGACAGGGACCATTAGTGATGGCATGCTGTGTCCCTGCTCAGCGTGTCCACTATCACATTGTCCCATCCCGTGAGGTGGACCGTGACGGGGTGTACACGTAGCGGAATGTACCAGTCCCAGATGCGTAGAGCCAGATGGAGCAGAGAGGAAGAGTGGGTGCCTCCCTGCCGGTTCACGTAACAGACAGCTGTCGTATTCTCTGATAGGATCTGAACAGTCCATCTGATAACGAGGTTCCGAAAAGCCCAAACCGCTTTGAAGATTGCCAAGAGCTCCAACGCGTTGATATGGAGACACAACTCCAGGCCAGCCCATGTAGCCTAGAGGCTGTTGAATGTTGTGGGCAGAAACAGACGGATTGTGCAGGATGGTGGCCACAGCCTGTCGCAGAGTCCGTGCGCGCCTTAGAGGTAAGAAGGCCCTGGCGCGAGTGGAGTCGAGGGTAGCCCTGATGAAATCCAGGACGTGCAAGGGCTCCAGGTGGGACTTCTTGGGGTTCACTCTGAGTCCGAGATCGGAAAGGAGGGAGAGGACAATATGGATGTCCTTGTACAGCTTTTGTTTGCAGGACGCCACCAGGAGCCAGTCATCCAAATAGGAGTACATCAGAACATTCTTCATGCAGAGGTAAGACACCACGGGGCTAGGCACTTTGTGAAGACCCAGGGAGCAGTGGACAGGCCAAAGGGGAGGACCTTGTATTGGTAGCACATGCCGTCGACTGCAAATTGGAGGTAACTCCTGTGCTGTGGGCGAATGGAAATGTGGAAGTAGGTGTCTTGAAGATCGATGGATGCGAACCAGTCCCAGCACCTCATAAAAGGTAGGATCGAGGACAGGGTGACCATCTTGAACTTCCGGGGGCAAATGAAGGAGTTCACCCCCCCCGAGATCTAGAATGGGTCGGAGCATGCCATCCGATTTGGGTACTGTGGAGCATCAGGAGAAGAAGCCTGTGGATTTGGCCGAGGGCAGAAGCCGCTCTATGGCCCCTTTGAAAAGGAGTGTCTCTACCTCTTCGAGGAGGGCCTGACTGGCAGGGGTGGAGTAGAAGATGCTGAGAGAAGGAGTACTTCCAAACTCAATGGCGTAACCAAGACAAACTATGGTCAAAACCCAAGAGTCTGAAGTGATGTTGCACCAGATGTTGAGGTGGTGGGCTAGTCCTGTTGGATAGATGGAGGCGGTTGGGAAGATGGAAGAGGGACAGAGATGGCGACCTGCAAGGGGAGTCAAAAACGAGATTTGGCAATTGAGGAGGACTGCTTGGAAGATGATTGACGACTTCGAAAAGAACGGTGGGAAGAGGCTGGTAAGAAAGATTGTAGAGACGAGTGACGAGGAGAGCGCAATTTGTAAGAGTAGGAAGGGCGCCTCCAGGAGGAACGTGATGAAGGTGGACTTCTAGGCTGGGTTGATGGATGAAGGCCCATCTTTCTAGCTGTCAAACAAACTTTCACAAGTTGGTCCATCGCCTTGTCTGTAGTGGCATGGAACAGCCCTTGACCGTCAAAGGGCAGGTCCTTGATGCGTTTCCTGCTATCTTCGGTTAAATCAGCGGACTGGAGCCAAGGGAAGCAGCGGAGAGCAATCGCACCGACCATCACACGCACCGCACTCTCAACAGCATGTCGGGGGGGACAAAATCTGCTGATTCAAAAGGGCCACAGACTCATTAAAATATTGAAAGCAGTGGCCCTGTGATCGGCAGGTGGGAAAGGATGGGAAAAACCCTATCCCAGATATTGCGTTGATAGGCCGCTAGGCAAGCTTGAATGTTAGAGATCCTGGCGAACAAGGAAGCAGAGTAAAAGCAACCGCTGAAGATATCCGAACAGTGGCCCTCTCAATCAGGTGGGGTCGTGTGAGCCCTTTTGCCGGCTTTTGTTTGGGACCACTCAACAACAATTGAATTTGGAGTTGGATGATTGAATAGGAAATCAACCTAGTTCTGGGTACAGTAGAGATGCTCCAGGTGGTGAGGGACTGGTTGAAGCGACACCGGCTGGGCCCACGGGTGCTTCAAGACCTCCTGCAGGACGGGCAAAAACGGAATCAGAGCCATCGATGGGGAGCGAGTATCGACATAGTGGAAAACTGGGTCCTGTACAGGAGCACGTCCAGAGATTCAAGGCCCAAGGCAGTGGCCATCTGGACCAAGATGTCCAAGAACTGCTTGACGTCCTCAGGAGCAGAATCAGGAGATGGGTCCCCAAATGCTAAAGGCGGGGAGGTATGAGATTGCGGTGTGGAATCTGTAGAATCACTGTTGGAATCATAAGAGGCACAAGGAGACGATAAACGAGGCGATTGAGAACGACGATGTGAGGCGGGTCCCGTCGCAGGAAGAACAGCAGGTGGAGCAGGAGTAGAGGCCGGTAGAACAGTCGAGGCCACTAGCAAGACTGGAATTTGCACTGGCATCAAGGCTGGGATGCAGATCGGTACTGAGGTCGACGCCGACAAAATGGGTAGTACGGTCAGGATCGGTGCAATGACAGACTGTGTCGACAACAAGGTGGACAGAGACGTTGGCAGAGTAGATGCAGGGTGAGTATCCAGTGGGGGCCGTGACACCGTTGCTGTCACCCGAGGAGGAGGCGCAATGGCTCAATGATGAGGTGATGGGTCTGAGGACCGGTGGCGGGTCTCAGGACCGGTGGCAAGACCGGGATGGTGAAGAGCAGTAGTAAGCCAACTGGGACCGAGAACAGGATCTGGAGTAGCGGTACTGAGGGGAGCGTTGGTAATGAGATCCTGAAGGAGACTGTGATGGAGAACGTGAACATTGAGGGCGGTAGGGAAACCAACAACAAACATCAGGATGGTACCAGTCATGGTAAGCCGGCAAATATGAGTGGTAGGAGTCGGGCTGCTCTCTCCAGAGGTGTTTGTGGCCATACCTGGCAATATAGAAGGCCGAGGAAAAAGGCGAATCCACTCTCGCCAACGAAAGCTCATTAGCACTGCGACAGTGGTAGTCCCGACAGCGTGGGGATCTACCCCTTTTGCTACGTCCCGGAGAGTGGGCTACTCTGAGTTGAGGCCGGTCTCAGGAAACAGCCCAAGGAGCGTCCAAAGCAAGCAGGCGGTCAAACTTGGGACAGCCAGGAGAGAGAGTCGGGGCCAGTGGAGTTTGCAAGCAGCTATCTCCGGACTGGCCAGAGGTCACAGGCAAAGAGGCCAGTGCTGAGGATCGACAGTCCAAGTCGGAAGTGAGAGCCACAGTAGCTGGGACCGACAGCACTGGGAGCTGGGCAGCATCCCGTACTGGCAAAAGGGCAGGAACATCCTCCTCCTCGACAGTGGACATTGCAGGTTGCGTCAGAGGAGGCGTCGGTAAGGGACCGAGAGAGGAAAGTTGATTAGCCAACAGATGGGTAGCGGGAAAAGGAGAGCGGTTCTTCTCCTTCCTCTTTTTTTTCTTTTCCTTGTTGGAGGAAACAGAAGAATGGTGCAACAAGGCACATTTACGCTCAGCCAAGGTAGAGACCGTGCGAGCTTCTTGTGAGTTCGAAGTGGCATCCCCAGTGGCAGATGGTATAGTAGACATCTTGGAGAGCTTTGGTAAAGTAGAAATCGGTGGCAAAGTCGACAAGGTTGCGGTCGGTATCGGTACTGAGGCTGTCAATACCAAGGGACCGGAGGCTACTGATAAATTCGAAGCTGAAGTAGAGGACGTCATGGAGGGTGTTGATACCAACACGGTGGAAAGAGCAGTCTCCGAAGATGCTTGCTCTTTAATGCAAAGGGCTTGCTCCCAACAGCAGGATTTTAACTGAGAGGCTCTATTCTTAAGAGTCTGGGAGGTGAAGTCCTTACAAATAGAGCAGGCCCAAACGTTATGACCCTCCCTGAGGCAGAACAAACACTCAGGGTGGGCATCCGAAAGGGAGACCTTGCGGCCGCAAGACATGCACAACTTAAACAAAGACAACGTAAGGGGGAAGAGTTCTTACAGTTTTTGTTGTAAAAGATGAGAAAAAACGAAGAAAAGGTTAAGAATTCAAGGAATTGCTCAGCGAGGAAGCCTTCCGAGCTGCTAACAGGTTGGCAGACAAAAAGAAACTGAGGAGAGACTGTTAGCTTGGTGGGACTGACCATGCTCAGTACCGGATGGGGGAAGGGTTCCCGCCAAGCTGCTCAGCTCTGGAACTTTCGGAAAAGCTACTGAGCATGCGCAAAGATCCCATTGTGTGAGGCATAAAGACCACGAAGAACCATGAATATAAAACACCATTCTACAATAATCTTATAAGTTACAACTATTTTGTTGTTGCCGTTGTGTGCCTTCAAATTGTTTCTGATTTATGGCAACCCTAAGGTGAATGAGTCCTGAGGTTTTGGGGGGCTGAGAGTGTAACATACCTTAAGGTCCCCAAGTAGGTTTCCATGACTGAGCAGGGGAACTGTATCCCTTGGGTCATAATCCAGTCTGAAACTACTATACTATGTTGGCTCTCCTACAACAACTTAGCAGGTTACAAATGTTTAGAAAAAATTCTTACCTCAATACCATTGAGGTTTAGAACATTCAAAGCAGAGCTTCCTTCCAAAAATGTCACCCACATTTTGTCTTCCACAAATCTATAAAATATTGAAATAAATGGGACAAATGATTAAAAAAACATTGTCAACTTGACAGATACAGTGTTTTGGAAATGAGAATATTCTAACCTTATGAGTATAACTTCACCATAAGTTGCAAACTTTTGAAGAAGTTCATCAATCAAGTTGTCATCAAAATAATTCTCTTCTGAAGAAGACCCTTTGATGGACACCATTATAGTACCATCAGGTGGCCCCTGTACTGCAATTACTTCCTTATAAATTTTGTGTCGCTCATCTGCATCAACTTCAAAGATGTCTATATCAATCAATGCAACAACAGGCCTGAAAAATATAGTAAGTCAATACAAAATCAATCAACGGCTGAGAACCACTTTCCAAAATTAGAAGATATTATAAAAAATAAATTCAAACCTATGATCAGATGTTTTCAGTTCTGCCCTTCCATAATACAACAAAGTTCCAGGAGTCCACGTGTAAATAAGTTTACTCTCATCATGAAAACTGGAATTTAAAAGATCCATATCTTCCGCTAAAAATTAATAAAAGAAATTATATGAACATGCTACAGCAATGGAAACAAGGAGCTGGTCTAAGGAATATTCTAACATCCTGAAGTATGGATACTTGGATTTTTTTTAAAAAACTATGAGCACCTCATCAAATAAGAAGGAAAAATGTTAGTAATTTCTCTGTTAAAAAAGCTGACGTGTAGTCTGGAGTAAGACCGAGCTTGTGATTATGAGTTTTTAAAGAAATACTTTGAAACGGTGAACAGTCTATATATATTTTAATTTAGTACATTGTATTAAGCAAAATTTAAGTGTTCAAAGTGAAGCAATGTATGAAAATGAAAAGTGAAAATGCAATGATTTCTACAGAAAATCAATTTGTCGTATGTACCAGTACACATTTTACCAGAGTCATGCATTCCCAAGAAAATAAAAATACTCTTTTCTATTGTTTTAATATTAAATAAAATCATGAAACTATTATACTATCCTATCAGAAGTAGTTATACCATGTTACCCATAATAATTCATTTTCTGACCTGATCGGTCAAAAGGCCATTTTCTTCTCCGCCATAGGATGCGATCTGTCCAAGCAGGTGTACGACATTTTTCACTGGTATCATAGTCATCCGAAAACAAGTCATATTTGTATGTAGGGGCAAAAGCTATTTTTCCCTCTAAAAAGCCTCTAAATATCTGCAGGAAGAAAGTTAAAAGACTCAGGAATGCTACAACGTTATACGCTCCCTTAAGAAAAAATACAAAACTTGCATACAAAAGAACAGGTTGCTTACCTGTAACTGTGGTTCTTCGAGTGGTCATCTGTGCCCTCACACACTAGGAGTTTTCGCGCATGCACGGTGACGTTCGGAAGATTCTAGAGCTTAGCAGCTTGGCGGGAACCCCTCCCCCATGACCGTACTGAGCATGCTCAGCCCGCCAAGCCAACAGTCTCTCCTCAGTTCTAGAGTCCGCCAGTGCAGGACCTGACAGAGGGGACGGCTGGGCGGGTGTGTGTGAGGACACAGATGACCACTCGAAGAACCACAGTTACAGGTAAGCAACCTGTTCTTCTTCTTCGTGGTCTCTGTGCCTCACACACTAGGAGACTGTGTAGCTTACCAGCTGGATGGTGGGTCAGGTCCTAGAGAACGGAAGACAACACCGCATGTCCAAAACGGGCATCTCTCCGGGACCGGCAGTCCAGTCTGTAGTGGCACACGAAGGTCGAGGATTGAGACCAGGTCGCCACACGGCACAGTTCTTGCAGCTCCTCTCCTCGAAGGAGAGCTGCCGAAGAAGCCACGGCTCTGGTGGAATGAGCACGCGACAAAGCTGGCGGAGACTGCTTGGCCAGTTCGTACGCCAGCAGAATGGTCTGGGCCACCCACTTGGAGAACCTCTGGGTGGACACCTTGTGGCCTTTTCGACGCCCATCGTAGCACATGAACAGGTGGGGTGTTTGACAGAAGGGTGCAGTCCGGTGAGTGTACAAAGCCAAGGCCCGACGAACATCAAGGGAGTGGAGGGAGTGCTCCAGAGGTGTAGTCGGGTCCGAGTAGAAAGCAGGTAAGATGATATCCTGGCTAAGGTGGAAGTGTGATACCACCTTGGGCAGGAAGGAAATGTCAGGGCGGAGGACTACCTTGTCTCGGTGGAAGACGAGGAAGGGCTCATCAGATCGCAGCGCTGTCAGCTCACTCGCTCGCCTGGCTGAGGTGAAGCTACCAGGAAAGCAGTCTTGATGGTCAGGAGCCTGTCGTCAGCAGTCACCATGGGCTCGAAGGGCGGTCGCGTCAACTGCGACAGTACCAAGGACATTGACCAAGGCAGTAGCAGCAGCGACACCGGCGGATAAAGGTGTTGCAGACCCTTCATGAACTGCTTGAGGGTAGCGTCCCTGAAGAGAGCTGCCGAGGAGGACCCTCGTGGCTGATAAGCCATGACAGCAGTGAGGCAGACCTTCAACGACGGGAAGGTGAGCCCTTGTTGCCGAAGGCGGAGTAGGAAATGGAGCACGATGGGCAGGGCGACGGGCAATACCAGCTCTCGATGTGCTTCCGCGAAGGCGACGAACTTCCGCCACTTGTAGTGGTAGTTGCGGCATGTCGACTCCTTCCTGGCCGCAGTGAGGACATCCTGGATGGTCGGATCCCATAAGGTGTTATCCTCAACGCATGGAGGGCCAGCAGCGGCAGGTCCGGGTAGAGAACGAGACCGCCGGAGTGCGACAGGAGGTTTGATGTCGGAAACTTGAGTAGACGGCCGCGAGCAGCCTCGAGCAGGGGCCTGAACCAGTGCTGCCTCGGCGAATATGGGGCTACGAGGACGGTGTTGGCTTGGTCCGCGAGGATCTTGGTGACTGCTCAACCCAGGAGAGGGAACTGCGGGAACGCGTAGAGGAGCCTGTCAGTCCATTCAAACTGGAAGGCATCGCCGAGAGAGCCCCAACCGAGGCCAGCTCTCGAGCAGTACCAGCAACACTTCCTGTTCTGGCTGCTGGCAAAGAGATCAATCGTTGGCTCGCCCCATCGATCTCGTATCATCTGGAACGCTGCATCCAAGAGAGACCACTCGTGGTAGCATGAGGTGTTCCTGCTGAGGGTGTCTGCCGTCGTGTTTTCTTGGCCCACCAGGTGCACCGTGACTGGGTGAACTCAGAGCGACATGCACCAGTCCCAAAGCTGAAGAGCTATGGTGAGGAGGGGGGTCGAATGAGTCCCTCCTTGCCTGTTGACATAGCAGACGGCCGTCGTGTTGTCCGACAGGATCTGCACTGTGCGGCCAACGACTAAGTTGCGGAAAGCCCTCAGAGCTTTCCAGATGGCGAGGAGCTCAAGGATGTTGATGTGTAGGCTGGTCTCCTCGTCCATCCAGCGTCCCTGAACTCTGAGATCGCCGCAGTGCACTCCCCATCCGAAGAGGGAGGCGTCCGTCGTTACCACGAGCCGAGCAGTCGGTTCTCGGAACGGCATCCCTGACAGCAGATGATGATAGGGTAGCCACCATAGCAGGGACTGACGCACCTGTCGAGGGATCTGCAGAAGGCGTCTCTGGACGTCCACGAACGGGTCGAAAACCCTGACAAACCAGTGTTGGAGCGGGCGGGCGCGGAGACGAGATAGATAAGTGACTGACGTGGTCGAGGCCATGTATCCAGGAAGTTGCTGAATCCTTCTCGCCGATATCACCGGGGCATCAAGAGTGGCTGATGCAGCCCAACGGAGGGTGCATGCCTGCTCTATGGGTAGGTATGCTCTCGCAGATACCGAGTCCAAGGTCGCTCCAATGAAGTCGAGAGTCCTCGCCGGCTCGAGGTGCGACTTCTTTGGATTGACCCAGAGGCCAAGGCGAAACAGGAGAGACAGAGTCCAATGAATGTTCCTGTACAGCTTTTGCCTGCAGGACGCCACCAACAGCCAATCATCCAAATAAGGGTAGATCATGACGCCCTTTGTCAGCAGATACAATACCACAGGGGCCATGCATTTGGTGAAGACCCTGGGAGCGGTGGAGATTCCGAACGGTGGTACCCTGTACTGGTGGCAGGTACCGTCGACCGCGAACCGTAGGTATCGTCTGTGCTGCGGGCGAATGGCAATGTGGAAATAAGCGTCCCGAAGATCGATGGAGGCGAACCAGTCACATCGCCGAAGGAAGGGCGGAATCGACAGAGTGACCATCTTGAACCTCTCAGGGTGGATGTACTCATTTACCCCTCTGAGGTCCAGGACTGGCCGTAGGGTACCGTCTGATTTCGGTACCATGAAGTACCGGGAGAAAAAGCCGGTGGTATTGGCCGAGGATGGAAGTTCTTCGATGGCCCTTTGTGCAGAAGGGACTGGATCTCTTCCAGCAGAGCCGAGCTGGCCAGGGTGGAATAGTAGATGCCTCGCGGACGCATACTTTGAAACTCGATGGCGTAACCAAGATGGAGGATGGAGAGAACCCAAGAGTCCGTAGTGATGTGGAGCCATTCGGCGAGATGTCAGGCCAGGCTTGGCTGATCTTCGAAGGCGGCAGGCAGGCTGAAGAGTGGCTGTGGTGGCGACCTGCGAAGGCGGTCAAAACCGGGACTTTGTCCCGAAGACTGCTTCGAAGAAGAAGGCTGGCATCTCCGAAAAGGTCTCCAAGCCGAAGACGACGTCGATGGTCGAGACGGAGCCAAACGAGGAGAGCAAGACTGGTAGGTCGATGAAGATGACCAGCGCCAGGACGAACGAGAGCCGAAACTACAGCGGGGCTGAGACGGTTGATGGATCCCCATCTTTTTCGCTGTCAGGCGCGCTTTCACCAGGTGGTCCATCGCCTCGTCAGTCGTGGCGTTGAACAACCCCTGACCATCGAAAGGGAGGTCTTCTATCCGCTTTTGGGTGTCCTCCTGTAGGCCCGCCGATCGTAGCCAGGCGAAGCGTCTCAGGGCGACAGAGACGATCATCACCCAAGCCGCCACCTCCACTGAGTGTCTAGATGACAGGATCTGTTGGTTGGCGAGTGCTATGGATTTGTTAAAGAATTGTATAGCACTCGCCTGATGATCCTCAGGGAGGTGTGCCAGGAGAGGAAAGAATCTGTCCAGCAGGTTCCTCTGGTAGGCGGCGAGGCAAGCTTGGGTGTTGGATACCCTGGCAATGAGAGACGAGGCGGAATAGAATCTCCTGCCAAAGGTATCCAGATGGTGGCCTTCCCGATCCGGCAGGGTGGTGTGCGCCCTCCTGCCACCCTTGGTCTCCACAACGATGGAGTTCGGTACCGGATGCATAAACAGAAATTTGGCCTCTTCCTTCTGTGTGCAGTAAAGGTGTTCCAACCGGTGCGGGATTGGTTGGGCTGACGCCGGCTGAGCCCAGGGATGTTTGAGGGCCTCCATTAAAGTCGGCAAGAATGGTAGCGGTGCTGTGGATGGAGGACGGGTGTCCACATACTGGAACACCAGATCTTGCACGACTGGAGCCAGGTCTGCAACCTTCAATCCAAGTGCCGCCACCATCTGGAAGAGGATATTGGAAAACTGTTTGACGTCTTCCGGTGCTGACTCCAGTGCGGGGTCCCCAAAAGCCAAGGGTGGAGATTCATGTGATGCAGGCGTTGACTCGTCAGACTCTGAGTCCGTCTCGTAAGTCTGAGACAACTTGCATGGAGACCTCTCTGTCGATGGTCGCTGTGGTGGCAACGCCAAAGTGACGGTGCAGTTGGTACCTGTGGAGCGACTGGCAGCTGAGACGCTGTGGTCATGGGAATCGGCACAACCGCGGGCAGCGGGCGCTCAATCGCCTGGGTAGCGGTCACAGCGGAGGTCGAGGTCTGTGCCGGGAGAGGCTCCGGGACCGGATGAGACACGGTCGCAGTAACCCTAGGGGGCGGAGACACAGCCTGGTATCACGGTGAGCGCTCTTGGGACCTCTCGTAACGTGGGGACCTCGAGAGCGAGATGGTGAACAGTGATATCGCGGGTGGTACCTGCCGCGAGATGGAGAGCGCGATCGTTGGTAGGGCAACCAGTATCTCACGTTAGGGTGGTACCGGTCTCTATACGCAGGAGAATAGGACCGGTACGAGCCTGGTTGCTCCCGCCAGATGTGCTCATGGCCGTATCTCGCTATGTATGACGCAGAGGAGTACGGCGAGTCAAATGGGGGCCGAGACAAGGCCTGTTCCTGGTAGGCCTCCCGCCGGCGCGGGGCTCCATGTCTCACTCGACATTCTGGAGAGCACGACTCGGTTCTCCCAGAAGTTGCCCGATAACGGGGCGAGGCCCGAGGTGAGGTCGGGATATTCTCTGCGCAGTCCATCCCTTCTGGATGACCAGGCAGAGATACCGCAGCAGCAAACACAGGCGGGCCCGAAGGCGCAGCCGAGCCAGTGGTCTGGTCTTCGTCAGAGACTTCCAGGATCTCTGGCGGTTCCAACTCCTTGCCCAGATCCCCAGGCTGTTGGGTCGGAGGAGGTGTTGGAGGACAGGTCTTCTTAGAGGGGGAACCCCGCTTCTCCTTCTTTTTCTTCTCCCTCTCTTTAGACACATGCGGAGGGGGCCGCTTGTGTTGGGCAGGAGTAAGCGGCTTGGTGGACTTGGCTACCTGCGAGCCCACAGGAGCCTCCTTAGAGGTTGATGCATCCGAGGATTTCTTTGGGATCCGCGGCAAAGCCGATATCGGAGGCTGAGATGGCAGTACTGATCCCAGTATCGTCGATGTCATCAGTACGGCAGCCGCCAGTACCGATGAGGGTGTGGTCGCCGGTCGGCTCGATGTAGAGGGTCGAGACATGACACACTCTCCGGCCGCTTGATCCCATGCCCGTAGAGACTCCTCCGAACAGTGGGATTTTAGGTGGGATGAACGATTCCGCAGGGTCTGGGCGGTGAAGTCTCGACAAATGGAGCAGGCCTTCACGTTGTGAGTCTCCCCGAGACAGAAGAGACACTCACTGTTTCCGTCCGACAGAGCGACCTTGTGACCACAGGTGACACAAAATTTAAACAGTGCAGACACAGAAAGTCAAAGGAGACGGGAAGAAATCCAAGAGAAGGGGAAAAAACTCACAGAAGCAGCGAGAAGATCGAGGGTCAAAGAAGAAGATCGAAGGAGGGGTTTGAAAGTCCGAAATACCAAATCCAAATCCGAATACCAAAAGCCAGAGTAAAAAAACCAAATTCCAAGTCAAAAACCAATAAAAAACAGTCCGAAAAACAAGCCAAATAGCGCTGCTAAGGAAGAACCTTCCGTTCACTAGGGTGGATGAGAAAGAACTGAGGAAAGACCATTGGCTTGGCGGGCTGAGCATGCTCAGTACGGGCATGGGGGAGGGGTTCCCGCCAAGCTGCTAAGCTCTAGAATCTTCTGAACGTTACTGCGCATGCGCGAAAACTCCTAGTGTGTGAGGCACAGAGACCACGAAGAAGAACTACTGCTCGTATAGCCTGGTTTAAAACTGCAGCAAGTGAAGATAATTCAATTTTTAAATCTGTACACTGATAATCAAATAGGTTAATTTTAACAGTACATTTTCTTACATAAATGTAAATCTGGTTTTGTAATTTTCTTTCTGTCATTTTGGTGCTTACAGTTTATTTTCGAAATCTTCAGTCATAAAAAAGGACTAGATGTTAAGAATTTGTTATTTTCTTTTAATTCAGTAAAAAAAAAAAACTATATAAATCACATATCAATGTGACTGAACAAAACAGTGACATGATCCAGGAAAAATAATATTGAATAGGTCAGATTTTATGTCAGTTTACTTCGCGGCATCCAGATCAGCAGATATTTAATCAGACATACCTAAGGCACATACAAATTTATAAAATCCTCAGCTATAAGCAGGCAGCTGGGAAACAACAAAAGTATCTTTAAAGGAAATTTGAAATGTTACCTGCCCAGCATTTTTCTGATTAATAAGCTGATCCCCTGCAATAAGAGCATCCCAATTCTGCTGCCGAATTAGTTCTTTTACTTCTTCATTAGGAAGATCTATTCGGTAATTAAAATCACCACACCAGAACACATAGTCATGGGAAAAAAGCATTCTTCCCTGAAAAGACAACAATGCCAAACACAGCTAAAATCAAGATTTGAACCAGTGCTATACCTATCATAAAACAGCATTTGTAATATTGATAAAAAGGAAAAATCCATATTTTAAGGCTTCATGTGTTCTTATTATCAATTAGATTTTTTATTCTGCTCTTCTAAAATGGGCATGGTACATGATTCCTGAATTTTCCCTCATAACCATTTGAATCAGACAGACTGAAAGACAACAGTGTGCAGTGCTGCCATGTTTCACGACACCATGAATGGGGAAAATCAGTAAAAATGTTAATAAATTAAACTATCACTAGAATGCGAACTCTCAACATGTTGAATTAAGATTAAAAAAGGGATAATGAAAAGGAATGACTTTGAAGCAATATGGAAAATATTTGTGGAAAAGGCTTTAACAAAAGAGGGAAGTGTCACACCTCCACAAGAAGAATTACAATTTTGGAAAGCAGAGTAAGCTGAAATATAATTAGCTCTGGGAATGGACTCATATTTAGGGTTAGAGTTTATGTTAATAACTGGATCATATATAGTATTTGTAATAGGTTAATATAGTTGAAAAGAATAGATTTAAGAATGAAATTATTATAGCAATAATGAGTACAAGGAGAATGAGATTTAGATACATGAAATAAAAATATATAATCAATATGATACATAATACCTTGAATAAGTATATGATGATAAAGGATCTGGAGAGAAATAGTAATGTAAGCTATTTGTGTTGTAATTTTTCTCTTTTTCACATTTATGTTATTCACATGGTGTTTTTGTTTTATTCTGTTATGCATTTTTCTTTTTTCTTTATAATAACAAAAAAATTAAAAATAAATAAAGAATGCGAACTTTGTTTTCTGCCTCATCAAACTGTAAGAATGGGCGCATTTGTGAATTAGAACCACTTCATGTATTAGAATGTCTTAAAATCAGCTGAATTTGAAAATATTTCATTGTTCTACTTTGACTTCAATATTTAAAAGAAAGGGCTACCCTCATTAAAAAAAATTTTTTTTTCACTGTACTAAGTACATTATACGAAGCCAGAAACATGAAAGTGATTAGTCTTAACACTTGACATAAGAGTTCTGACAAGACATGAAGACTAAACAGCACTTTAAAATCATTAAATGAGAGGTTGGTACTTAGAATGATCATTCTGGGATGGTAGGAGGAACAATCCACTCATTCATCGATTATTCCCTGTGTGCCAACCAACAAGGGAAGAGTCTGAGTTCTTTCCGTCCTTGAGATTACATCCCTTCCTAGCCAGTTTAATTATAAAGTCCTGACCTGGCTGACCTTCATAACCCATCTAAATAATCAGATTAACATCCACACTCTTTGGAAGGGGGTGGATTGCTCCTCCTGCCAGCCCAGAATGGCCATTCACAGTAAGTACCAACCTCTCATTCTCAAGATGGCATGGAGGAGCAATCCACTCACTCATGGGACTTACTCAAGCCCCTAATGATTTGGGCAGGAACAACTAATATTCGATGTCACTACCACTTGTAGTAGTTTGACCTAATGCTGCCTGCTCAGAATTGCACCTATCCGCATTGTAATGCTTTATAAATGTGTTTATATCCGTCAACTCTTGTTGCCATTGATCTAGTGGAATGGACAACATTTTGTGGCCTATTTCTTAGCATAACCATAACAAAGGTAAATGTAGGCTACTACCCATCTTGCAATAACTACTCCTGAAGCCTTCTGGCTTCTATGGATGGAAAGAGACAAACAAAGCTTCAGAATACTTAATCTGCAACATTTTGTTCAGGTATATCTTCACTGTTCTCCTCAAATCCAAGCTATGCCACTTATGTTTTAAAGGATGCAGACAAAAAAAAGATAAGTAACTTGCTTCACTTAACCCATCTCTTAGAAAGACACTTTTGCAGAGAAGATGGATCCAATATTTAGTTAAGCCTTTTCTTCTTCTCTTCTAAATCTCCTGACTAAGACTAAGGAAACAAATTTATGTCTGGTTTGTGGGGCAGGAGAATAAAAACTGGCTAGAAAGGGGTGGAGTCTCAAAAGTCACAACAGAAAGAATTCAGATCCCTGCCTGGGGAACAACCTGTGAGTGACTGGATTGCTTCTCAGTGCCATCACAAGAATAACTGGAGTTCCTTTCCTTTCTTGCTTACTTTCTGTTAAATTACAGTAATGTTATTTTGTTATTAATGTTATTTTGGATGATATTTTCTCTAAAAACAATGAAACTAAATATAAGCATGAAAAAGAAATAGATTGAGATACCGTCTTGACAGTTAAGCATGTCTCTGTAGAATTCACAGCAGGCCAGTCCTTTTTTCAATATTACAGACCACATAATCAAATGCCAAATAAAATAAGAAAGAACACTTTCTTGCATTGAAATCTAAGTAAAGAACTACTGACCACAATCAAACATTTCTTGCATTATTAGTAGTTAAACGTTAAGGCAACTGCTACTCTTAGCTAAAGCAGAACCACTGAATCAATTACTGAAAGTTAACCTTTACGTAAATCCCATTAATTTAATCAATGTCAGGTCAGCTTTATTCTCTCTGCCGTCTAATGCCATATAATGCTTTGATGTTTGAAAATGAACTTTATCGTGTTATAAGGAAATGATGAGATCAGGTGGGAAACAGTGTGCTGAGAATAAGGAATTTTTTTTTTAAATTATCTTTGATAAAGATGAAGAGACTAGCTACAACGTAATGCACCTGGCAGGAGGAATGAGAGTCTGGAGGAAGAATTGTTTTAAATAGCTAATAGACAGAATGCTTGTGTACACTAATTCACAATGTTACAGCTTATATGGTACTGTAAATCCAGTAGTTCTTTAGTCTTGGCAGTTGCCAAGGTGTGCAGCTGTTTTCTTTGATGTTCTTGAATAAAGCTTTTGAAACCCTTTAAGCCTGTTCTCTGAAAATGAAGCTATCTTGTACATCACAACTGGTCTATTCTAATTGGAACTAACAACTGGGTTTAGGCCTATGTATTCATGACTGTTTCTTATCAAAGATAGGACTCCTTTGCTTTAGTGTCATACACAGTGTTGCTTTTGATGCTATTTTGATGCTATGAAAAACAGATTCACTGAATATTGTTTCACTCAAAACAATTTTAAGAAATTATCTCCATTAGAGAGTACTCCTTACCATTGGAAAGCTCAGTTTTCGACATATTTCAATGAAATCTTCATTTCTCTCTTTGACTTGTGATTGTCCTGCAGCAAAATGACTGCACACGAAACAGAGACTGGAGGTATGAAACAACATTCGAATTGCTACTGCACCCTTATTGCCAGTAGCTCCTCCCATCCCAGTCTTCACTGTATCAACTGCAACATCCCTAGAATGACAGTTAAAACAAATTCAGTAGAAAGTTTTGTTGGCATCTGATTCAATTCAATTCAATTCAAATTCAATTTCAATCATATTCAAATTTCTTTTTTAATTTAGGAAATTGATGACTAAATTGTGCTACACTGTCTGCTTCCACATAACTATATTAGCCACTTGTGGCATATAATGACAGCCAGAAGAAAACAACAACTATTTCTGTGTATACAGAAGCTCCCCTTACTAATCACCTGCGGGCAATTCTTATTTTTCACATGTAGTCAGATGGCTTGTAATTGATAACCCTGGATACAATCACTATAACAATGTAACGGTACTGATGTTTTGTGCTATTTTACTATGGCAAGTAGATAAGCTGAAGTAGTGTGATTTCCTACACCAGTTTCAAATCCACATATTTGGATTCACCCTGCCAGAAATGTTATAGCTCTGAAACATGAACTGTGAAGGGCTTCCATTATGTGAGTAGAAGACACTAAGAAAATGAACAAATCCATTCTCAAATAAGAAACTGCTTTTAAGAATATTCATGCAACTGCTATAATATGGTTTAAGACAAATAATCATGGCACAGACTACTTCTTGTAACCAGCTTCCTACTAAGACAGAGACGAGCAACTGTGGAAGGCTAGGCTGTCTTTGCTCCCTAGTAGAACTTGGAGTGCTGCATCTGCTTGGCCTGCAAAAGACTTTTTTTTGCCCCCTAAATGCCTCTAGGATGATATGGGGGCATTTCTACCATGTTTTGGGTTTCAAAACAGGCTACTCCTGGGGCTACATTGGGGGACATAAAATGTGGTAGAAATGCACTCCATGGCCCCCCAATTGATATTCTGGAGCATTTCAAGCAAAAACATTTTTTTAAAAAAAAAATGTTGGAAAAATTGTTTTTGATCTCTTGGAGGGCCAGGGGTCTTCAAATGTGGTGCAAATACCCTCCATACCACATAAGGTGAATTTTGAAGTATTAGGAGCAAAAACAGTTTTGCAAAAAAATTTTAACACTGGGGGCACCTGGGACCCACCCTGTACTAGGATAAAGTACTGGTATAAACAGCTTTCCATAAACCACTTGTACTACAAAGATTACTTTAAAATAATGGAAAATACAACCCCTTATTTCAGATCAGTGCTAAATGAGCTACATGTCAAGGGGAAGACTGGATTAGAAAGATTCATTCTCTTCAGGTTTTTTTTCCTCATGAATCATTTCCAATAGTAGCAATAAATATATAGTAAGTTTCCCATATCTGCAGGGGATACATTCCCAGACTTAATGTGAATGGCAAACTACACAGAAAATGCCAAATGTTATATTTTGACTCCCAGGCAGGGCAAGGTGGTAAGGAAAGGAGCAAGCTCCACTATCCAGCTCTGCCTTCGTTCCCAGTGGGGTCTGGTTAGCACAGTCCTCTCCGTGGGAGCCAAATCTGGTAGGAGGCCTCACTACTCAGAGCCCTGTGCCTCTCTTGGCCAAGGAGAGAGTGTCCACTTCCTTCCTCTGTTGAAAGAGGTGTGGGGGTGGAGAGCCATGCACTTCTCTCAGTCAGGGAGAGAGGGAGACTCTTTCTTTGGCTGAAAAAAGGCACAGGAAGCCCAGCTTTGGCTTGCAGTGTGCCTCTTAGCCAGAGAGGGAAGGAAACTCCTTCCTCAACTTAGATAGGCACAAGAAGCCCAGTTGCACCTTGCAATGTACCCCTCTTGGCTGGGGATGGAGGGAGACATCTTCCTCTGCTGAGAAAGTGCTGGGGGAAGCCATGCACCTCTTTTGGCTGGGGAGAGGGTGTTACCCTGATTTCTGGGGTCCCTTGGGGGACACCTTAATGTGCTCCATGTGATGGGGAATGGAAACTAGCCAGAGCATGAGCAATAGCAATGCGAGAGGCAGGGTAACCTAGCGGGGTCTTTTTACCCAGTTTTTACGGGGTCAGGCCAAGCCAAAAACCAAACAGGAATGTCCAATAAATGATTTTATTGAATGCAAGTCTCACGCACCAACGCAATCACGCACACGCACACCCAAGAGCTATTAAGAAACAAAAGAGAGGAAATTGGATAGGGGAGTATTGGAGGGGTACAGTTGGGGTAATACTGCACCTTTTCCTGAAATCCTGGGTCTGGAAAGGCAGCGCAGAAGTGGGGCTCAGCATGGAGAGGGCTGAGGGGATCACTCAACAGACGGAGCAATGGTCTGCTGGGGTGACCGGGAGTGATCCAAAGAACCACTCAAAAACTGGGACTATTTGTAGGGGAAAAAGTACCTGGAGGACTAATCCTTTTCCAGTGAGAACAATGGGTGTTGGAGCAATAACGAAGCTCCACAATGGTAATTTCCTTTGCGTGATGGGATTGCAAGGTGTTGCCACAGTCTCAGGATCTTCGGCTGTGTTTGTTTGTGGTGTGACTTCATGTAAATGGTCCTCGCCTGATAGGATATTTGCTCAACTTGGCGCAAACACGCTAATCCCCTCAAGTCGGCTTCTCAGCGGCTGAGGACCCTTTGTTTATTGTGGGTTTGCACAGCTTGAGGTCTCCTGGGGCTACGTGACTGGGGATTTTACTGGCCTGACTTGGTTTTCGATCTTTGACCATTGCTGCCTACGTGCCCATCTGGGTGACCTCTCAGGCACGTTGAATCATATTTTAATACCAAAATTGTAGACCCCGGGATAGGGTTTTTCCAGTGGAGTAACAAGAGACTACTTTCTTGGCTGAGAAAGGTACAGGAAGCCTAGCTGAGCCTTGCCATGCACCTCTCTTGGAGAGAGGTACATGGAGCCTGGCTGTGCAGAGCAAAGACCCTGGCTGGTGGTGGCAGCCATGACCCTGGAACGGATCATGGATAAATGGAGCCATGGATAGTGGTCTAGCAGATATCTGAGCCTACTGTAATTACATCAGACTTTACTCTCATTTATATAAAATGACCATCAAAGCAGAAAATTGTGAAATAGGAAAGAAAAGTTCCTTCCATCTACCACTGTAAGTGTTGCCATAGGACTTTCTAGCAATAATTCTGGCCCTGATTATTATTATTTTTTAACGAACACAGCCTTAAAACATAACTGAAATACAACACAAACATCAACATAAAGCTGTTCTACTTTAAATGGCCTTATTTACGTAGCATGCCACTTCACCAACCTGATAAAAGGTGCATGCTGAGGTCTGATGAATACGAAGAGGCAGACACCCACCAACTGTTCTGAAGCCAGCAGAACATATTTGCAATCTCTTGAGATAGTCTTCTGCAATTCAGCAGCCCACAGCTTTTGATTGGTTGTACTGCCAGCATGAAGGAAAAACACCTTTAATTTTTACAGAATGTGAATGCTCATAAAACTTTGCCAAAGATAACAAAACAAGATGCTTTATTTCTGTCCTTAAGACAGAGTACAAGATCATAATTTCTTAAAAAAGAAGAAATATTTTGAGGAAGGATAACTTCCAGCAGTATTTTAGCCAAACAGGAAAGAACCGTAGCTTAAAGAAAAGTGAATGCACTTTCCTGTTTCAACAGGAAACAGAGTAGTACAAATTGCTAAAGTTTATACTTTCAACTCTTTAAATTTAGCACAATGACCATGTTTGCACAAAATTGTACACAAAAATTGGAGCTGTTCATAAGCAAGAAAGTTGTCCAATTTCTCCAACTTCCACTAGCAGCAAAGCTTTAGTAATCAGCCAAGGAAGAGTAGTAATTTCTGAACTGGCTCCTGGCTTACTGCTTCCAAATAAGCCAAGGAACTGCAAACCAAGATCAAATCTTGACTTCAAGTTCTAGTAGGAGTCCTGGTTCAAATGCAAGGTCTAAATCCAGATGTTAGTCCCAACTAGAGTAGGCCCATTAAGTCTATTCTAATTAAGATTAGCAATTGCACAGCACATTATTTTTTCTTACTTTGTGTACAACGTGGTCATTATAAGGTTTCAACTGGAAAACATTGCTCCTTAGTTCTGCATTCTTATAATGTAAAATAATAGCCTCCTTATTTAAAAAGGCTTCAGAGAGGGCTCTGCAACATGAACCCTGTTTTCGATTTTAAACTTAAAACTACTGTTTTGCTGGTAGCATAAACTACTGTTCATAAGAAAGCACATATACTGGTGAGTTCAACTTCTTTCTTAAGCTCCCAGCCCCACTCCATCCTATATCTTAGACAGCACACTGCTTGCAAAGCCACTCCTGTTTAAAAAGTCATGTTGCAGATAGGCTGCTATTAGATAGGCAAGGGATAAAAGGTGTTGGCCTTGTAGTAGAAACTGCCCTGTTCTTGGTACCTGGACAAATCTTGTATCAGAGGATTTGAATTATTTAATATAGCAAAACACACACACACACACACACACACACTTCTTGGAATCTGTTTTTAAAAAATGTGCTTATCTTGTTTGAAAGTTAAAATGAAATTTACCTTGCACTCACAATGTTTCCTGCATTTAGCTCCACCATTTCTTCAAATCCTATAGCAAAGATATCAACAGGCTTGCTCCTTCGATCTGGAGTTGAAAGGTTTTGACAATTACTTTGAGAAAGCAATATTAGAAGGAATAAAAATCCATGCAAACTATTAATGATCTTCACCTTGGAATTCAGTGATGCCACCTATCTTTGGTGCATCTAAAAGCCAGTCAGTAAGGGTCTGATTTCTAAAGGCAATGCTTCGAAACTGTTTTCCACCATTGACATTCCACGTTCCAATGCAAATACGAATTTTTTTTGGCTTTGAGTACTTGTAAAAATTCTCACACATGCTCTTCAATATTTTTGCTGATGCTACAAAACATTAAGATTTATTTGCTTAGACAGTAAGATTATTTTGCATGCAAAATTTTATACTCTGCAAGTCTTCAAGCCACAGATACATTTACATCTTGAGCTTTAAGCAATACTGAACAAAACAGTAATGCACCTACAAAAGCAAATACAAAGTTCAGTTAGCATAAATCACTTTTTTCTCTAGAAGTAAGTTCCAGCAACTTCAGTGTGACTTACTTCTGAGAAGTCACTGATAGCAGTACACTGTAAATTACACTAGTAGAAAATCATTTAAACACAGGCGTAAGCAACTGCTTTTCCAAGCAACAATAATTCTCTTTCTAATGCTGCTTTTTAATGCTTTAAAATAAATATCATTAAGATTAGCCCCTGAAATAAAACTAGCACTTAGAGAAACAGAACATATTATAACTAAGTCCCTTACAGTACTACTTGCTAGACAAACCCAAACATCTGACAACATTTTTAAGGGATAATCCAAAGCAAGAAAAGAAAAAGAAAAAGAAAATCTTGCTTCTCTAAGGAGGTTGAATAATGGGATGCTCCTAGAAGTGTGTGGTTCATTTAGATTGTTCTATTCTTTAGTAGTAATTAGTGGTACTAAAGCTAAATTTAGCCCATAGCTATGAATTTTAATATAATGTTTAAATAACATGATATGTGTTTTACAGATTTTTTATGTCAAATATTTATCTAATCAAATATTTAGAAAGCAAATACTTTTGTCTATTGTAAAAAAACCCTGAGCACACAAAGTGAACATGGCATACTTCACAGATAAAAAGTAAGCCAACGTAACAAAATTGGATCTTACAGGGAACATGAGAAAAATTTCTAATTCAATATTTCTTCCCAAATCCTCATCAGTTTCTGCACTTCATTTCCATTTTAATATAATTTATTCTGCTAGTAGAATGCATATGCAATTACTCGTGTGTTCCAAACACCCCTGTACATGGAAAATTCCACCCTTGCAAATATTTTTCAAAAATTTCATCAACACTTGGGCTTTAGTGAGAACCCTGTTCAGAAGTGAGCTCCACCAGGTTTGTATATACAATTCTTAACTGCATATCTGAAACAAATCACTCTTAGGAATGTCCTGCATAGCAGAAACTCAGTTTCTCAGTTTTAAGTACACCGATGCCATTGAAGTGACAATAGTTTGAGTTCATGCTGTCTGAAATACTGGGCTGTGAAATCTTTGAGAGACATCCTTTTCTCTGCTCTACCACCCTAACAAGCACATCTAGCAGAAAACAAGAGAGAGTATTCTTGGTAGCTGCTCCAAAGCTATGGAACTCCCTTCCTAGAGAGGCACCTTCTTGCTTTCTCTTGGTAAGCAAAGTTTTTCTTTTATTCCAGCAAGTTTTCAAGAACCCAGATACAATTGCCAGTATCTCCAGACAAGACTAGAAAAGATCCATGTCAAAAAACCTAGAGGCGTCACTAATGTAGACAGGAGTAGTCAATGTAATGGCTTCCCAATGTTTTGGACTACAACTTCCATAATCCTTGACTACTGGCCTTGCTGGCTGGGGCTTCAGGGACTTGGTAGCTGAAAATATGTCAAGGGAACTATATTGTGCACTCCTGGTGTAATCTTTGTTTAGTCAGATGGACCACTGGTCTGATTCTGCACAAGGTCATTCCCTATGTACCTATCCTACAAGGTTAGAATGCACTGTATCCTCTTCTAGTCTGTAGCGTAAATTTGTTCACTCAAGAACAACTGCCGTGCCTTTGTGGTCCTTTTTCTTAGATGATGAAATGGAAAACTTTGGGGTTTCCTAGTTTCCAGTTACATACAAACTAGGAAAGTGTGATTGGATTCTAATCCGCAGTCAAAAATAAAAGCACGTTTTCAGGTTCTGAAAATGAATGGATTAATAAACCCGCAAAGAAAGGAACAAGTGGCAGGAACAACACTGAATCTAATAAATAATCAGACCATGACTGCTACCTTTGAACTGGTTGTGTCTCTTCAAGAGACAGAAATGTGGAGGTGTGACTCTGATAACTGGTTTCTTTTAGAATGTACACTGGCAATGCAATACTGAAGCAAACATTACCTTCTCTTTTCCTCTACCTGTCTGACTTTTATATATGCTTTACACAGCAACAGTAATTTGTATCAGCACTTGACACAGACTTCAAATTTTATCTGAGTAATAACAATCTGACAGTGCTTGATGAAGTCTTAAATTTTTTTCATTCTGCTCTGAAGCTGATTATAAGTTATTTTAGATGTCTTTAAACTAGTGACATGTTATTTAGAAGATCATTTGTCAGCATGCAGTGAAAAGGTCATAGTGACCATGACAGTTATTAAAGGAGAATGCTGTCTTTTCTTCAAGTTTGTATTGGAGTTTGTACACTCAACTATACTATAGTTGAATGAGATATTTGCTTGGAAGGATTTACAGAAAAGATACTTAATATGGAACACAGCTATAAGAATTCCTTCCAAGCAGTCTCTTTCAACATGCAAGTAATTTTTGCATGCTAAAATAATTTCAAAAGCAAATTCATACATCAGCCACCTTTATGGTACCAAGCATGAACAACTGGTAAGATGTCCTAAAAAGTTTATGATGGGAAGCATGAAAGTACTCATAATAAATAACTGAACAAATAGTTACAAAAGCAACAGAACTACAATATAAAAAATGTCACAGACACAAGCCTGTGTAAACCTTTGCCATTTGCTTCCAATTCCAAATGATCTTACTGTCACAGTAGTTTGTGTTAAACAAAGTAACACCAGAAGTCAAAGATTCCTAAACACAAACTATTGACAAGTTCACAGCATCAGCAATCACAGGTACTAGACAAATGTATATCATGGCAGATGTTCCTGATCATGAGGCACACAGGATAAGGAAATGTGGCACTTCAGAGGCTTTTGACCTATAATTCCCACCAGTACTAAACACTGTAACCAGTTTGGAAGGATTATAATAGCTGCACTATAAAAATATCTGGATTTGGAGTTGTCTAATCCATAATGTAAAGACAAGGCTGACTCATACTAAATGGTGGTATGGTAGTTATTATGACTGTTTCATGAACTGAAGAAAAACAACTTTTAGAAACAGGCTCTACTTGCATGTGTCATTACTGCCTAGAACAGGGATGGGTAAAATGTGGCCTTCCAGATGACACAGCCCTCCAAATGCAACTCCTCACCAGTGGCTATATTGACTAGAGCTGATAGGAGTTGAAATTCAACACCTAGTTTATAAATTCCATTCTTATCAGAAGACCTCCAAACAATCCTCAGGAGATTTGTACATGCAATTGCCAGTAGCAGTGGTAACTGGCTAAACACAGAATTGTGACCACTGGGAAGTCATTGTTTTGTACCTTCTTGCCATCTAGTCATTCCTAACCTATAGCCCAACTTGCAAAAGATGCCAGGTTTGATCTCTAGCATCTCCAGCTATGAATCACATCTGTATAAAACTCCAGGGAGTCAACTGTTATCTATACTGAAGTAGATGGTTCAATGGTCCAACACTCAAGTTAAGCATCTTCCAATTGCCTTATGACAACAACAGGTGATAGGCAAATACAATATCAAGTAAAAAAGAAAGATCTCCTTCTATTTCTTGCACCTTCCTCCTAACATGGAAGGCAAAAGTACCTGATTTGCCAGAAGGCTGTGGTGTATATTTACATTTATACCCAAATCCATGAAGACATCTGACATGCATTTAAAGCATGTCATTTAAAGCTGCTCATGGTGAATTTCACTACCAATAAAGTGCAATGGTGGAAATTTTCATTTGATTTTACATTTTTAAGTGACTGTTCTAGTTGGCATTTCCCAGATTGGAATGGAGTTATCATTCAGTTTGCAAATTTCTCTGAATTTTGGTGTGACATTCTCAGTTCAAAAATGCATAAATAGTGTGTATCAGGGGAAACGACGTATAAACATAAATGCAATTCTGTGCATTTAAAACAAATATCTTGGACTGCTGTGGGAACAAGACAAAAGAGACGTTACTGAACATATGTAAAACTGATAACAGTCTAAAAATATTAGTTTGTCCATCCCAGAGAGTAGGTGAATAACAGTACTTAACAAATTCTCCTGCATGCATTCAGAAGACTATGTAAGAGAAATGTAAATGGATAAAATTAACATCCCAGATTGTGAAAGTTACAGGTATACTATACCTGATTGCAATGTCTGTTCTGAAACTATCGATGCAGTAAGGGAGAAAAGAAAAGAAATTAGTTGAACAGTTATATGTTATTGACCTACCAGTGTAAACCTCCAAAAAACCTTATGCATACTGCTGCAGAATTTCTGAAAGAGCTGCAGTATTTTACTAACTCAGCTTTGCTATTATCATTTAGTCAACCAGAACAAGATTATCTAGACACTGACATCTAAGGTGCAAGAGCTTGGGTATCTTCAGACGTCAAAGCAGTCCAACATTTTCAGTAATTCTGGATGAGCCACTATGTTAATACACATTAAGTCAAAGACCTTCCATGTATGGTTTCTTTAGGACGATGACCAGAAAATGGTAAGACAAATCAGTAAAATGATCCTGGATCCTGGGCTACTTCTTTGGCTTGCCATAAAAGAGAGAAGTCAGAATGTTGATTTTTGCTGGGTTTGGATGCCACACTAAAATTATGAATGGAAGTTCTGTGGCTTAGTAAGCACGAACACAATGCCTTGGTGTTTAGCTGCTTCTATGTGCAGCCAGAGCAGCTAGCACAGTTCTCAGGTCAGGGTTTCCCTGGAACCCTGGCTTATCTTGTGAAAAATACATATGAGAAAGAGAGAGAAGGGAGAAAAGTATGGGCATGCACGTTTGTGTATGAGTATAAATAATCCACAGGGCTCACTACCTGCAGAGCCATTATCCACATCTATGCTAGCACACACTTAAATTACTGAACATACAGGATTTTCATTTTGTAGGAATGAATTTAAGCCCAGCAATGTCTAGGTATGATAAACTGGATTTTTCTATACATATGAATCCTGAAAAAAAAATTCTCTCTCCTGGATTTCCTAAAAGTAATAATCCAACACTGCTAGTAAAGCACACAGACTATTTATAAACAGATTGTCATTAAGATGACATTAACATTGTGAAAATGTATTGAACACTCAGAACACAAGTGGCTAGCCTATGAATATGTGCAGACAGCATAAGTGGTTCTTACGCTTCAGCAAAAACGTGCACTCAGGAAGTAACATCTTTGGAATTAATTTCACTTTTCTTGCGCAGTGTATAGCACAATGTATAAAACAGTCCTCCTGCAAATGGAATATCACCTTCCACATATGGAAAAGAAGCTCCAACCATTGTATTTATTAGTGAAAGTTGTTACAATATATATTAAAAACTTTAGAAACACATACCACGTAAACTGCCGGTGGTTAAGAGGGCCCGTGCTTTGTCTGCTAAATCACTATTTAGGGTATTCCCCAACAACAAAATGTCAATAGCTTCCTGCTTTGAGCTATCAAAAAAGTTATTTTGAATTGTTCTGGTCACAGAACGTGCACCGTCTTTCAGCTTCCCAGCCTGTTAGAAAGGAATATGTATAAATGTTTTACACAGTTACTAAGAAAACATTAGCAATTCTGTTACAGTCCATTCTAAATTAATGTTTAAGCATCATCTACTAACAGAAACTCATTTTCTGGGGTGTTAAATCCACTAACTTTTTGCAAATGTGTCTGCTAATACTATATTTTGTATGGATTTTTAGAGTGTAACCTATAGAAATCCTCCAAAAACCCAAAACTGGTTAAGAATGGGAGACAGACAGAAATCATGCAGTGTAGTTAAATAAATCTTTGCTTTTAGTCAGAGAAGCAACGGATGAACAAGTTATTAATGCCAACACAAAAATATGTACATGAAGCACATGCTACTAGAATATGCTCAGTCCTTTTAACTGCAGTAGGTTGGATCCAGTTTTGAACTTAGCAGAGTACATACTCATCCTGAAGAAAAAATGCAAGGCAATGATTTTTCTTCTCCCACAGCCCTTTCTGTTCCTTGAGAAGCTGCTGTGGAAGACTTGGAGACTCATCTGCAGCCACATGGCACTGACACTTCAAGCTGGAATCTGCAAAGCTCACCATGTCAACCGCAGCTTTTAAAAAATGATTTATTCAAAGCAACTAGTTCATTTTAATCTAAATCCTACCCCAATTATAGAAGCTCACTACTTTAGAAGTGACTTGTTACACTGCTCTTTTGTTAACACAGTATTCCTTTTTTTTTTTTGAAACATAAAAATGCAAATATGGCCAAAAATTCTTCAAAATGACACCAGAAGTAGGAATGATAAGTTAAAAGATGATGGTATTACCACTCAGCATGTTACTTCTAAAACATAATACTTTAGAAAAATTTAATTTTTAAAAAGTAACATTGCAAGCGACATTGTTCTCCCAAATATAATACACTATAAGTAAAAACATTATTTATTTCCTCCTAGCAGGAAGTGTCGGCTAGAACCAGTTACGTCTGTAAGTAGAAGCAGTCTTTCAGTTTGTGAAGCAGTTACATTAGATCCAACCCAATGTCTTTAAAAGAATACTTCTAAGAATACGCTTAGACCATATTCATTTCAGCTATAGTTACATTTGAAGCATAAAATCTATATATCTATCTATTGGTACATATGGATATTTAAAGATATGCAAACTCCAGATATCAAAACCAAGATTTCAAATTTGCAAGCTAGTGTATGTAGCATGCAGCCCTCTGAAATATTTTGTTTTATCTGCAAGGTACAGTGAGAACCTTTATGATCCCACTCTCTTTTTCAAAAAGTTTCTAGAATTCATGGTTGAATACACACTGGGATGAAAATTAATATAAATATCAGATATTTGGCATGGATCAGGTATACTAAAATGGCATGCAAATTAAGTCAAGCATAAACTGAAGAAGCACAGAGATTGTAGCTTTCAAGATTCCATTATGTTCAATAGGAATCCCAGCACTAACTAAGCTACCTGGCCATGCAATAAATTTTTCAAAATAAGCTTCTTCCCTATCACTCACCTATTTGCCTGCATAGGCATTATTATATTCTAAAAATATGATTAAGTATGTCTTATTCGTCTGGACTTCAAATAGGTTTTAGAGGCTATTTTTCTAATTATTTTTTATGCTTTAGTTTGTTGGTTTCTCTGATGGACTCCTTTTACAATTAAGGATATTTGTAAGTCACACTCCTGACCAGAAACACAGTGAAAGTTGAATCTTAAAAAATACGTTCATTTAACTTGATTTGATCCTTCCTAGAGAGTCAGTGTGGTGTAATCGTTTGAGCATTGGACTATGACCCTGGAGGCCAGGGTTCGAATCCCTGATTGACTATGGAAATCCACTGGGTGACCCTGGACACGTCACACACTCTCAGCCCCAGAAAACCTCATGATAGGTTCATCTTAGGGTTGCCATAAATTGGAAACAATTTGAAGGCACACAACAACAGCAGTAACAACCCTGCATAAGGGCTTAAGTGTTTCATAACCATTCTCTGTAATCCTTACCACAACATAAGAGCACCCAATGTTTGTATTTGCACACAATACACACAATAAATCTATGGCTGATCAGCTCTTTAAACTGGAAGCTTTCAGTAAGTGGAATCTGAAGAACTACTAATTAGCTGTGTCTTTTCAGGAGTATTTTGGGCTAGCACTTCTCAGACAGCAAGTTCCTATGCCATGTGAGTGAGCACTTTAAATCCAAAAGGTGATTTCAAGGAGCAGTTTGTGATACAGCATGGCGATATATGTTAAATAAAAAAAATCCTATTGAACATAATAAAATGCTTGAACAACTTAAAGTAGCTCTTTGGGTCTCAGGCGGTAAGTAAAAGAAAAAATGGCAATGTCTTATTTATTTAATATCCTGTCTCTTCCTCAATATGGGACCTAGGACAGCTCATTTCAAGTTAGCTGATAAAACTTATCTTTTAGTGGACTCAGGAAAAGCTGTCCTTGGGGACACTACATAAATCAAATAAATTATTTATCACTATGTTCTTTAACTGCTTGGACAGGAGTAAATTTTTTAAAATGTATGAATATACAACGGTTTACAGGATTCAAGAATTACACTCACCAATTACATTTCAGGCAAATAATTGAAATGAACCAAGAGGAAAGCAAAAGAAAAGTTATTTCAGTTGTTAGACAGAAACACGACAGTTCTGAGAAAAATTGAAATATGCAGTTATTTAAATACACATTCAGTATACATCTGAAAAAACCCTCTAATCTTAATTGCATGATTTGAGAAGACACCCCCCCAAATACTAACAGACGAAAAAACAGCAATGAAAACAAAGTAAGTACTGTTATTTTTTTTTCCTCCCATTTAACACCCCTGCCTTAAAAAGGTACACTTATAAAAGGGCACTGAGAAGATACACAGAAAGCCATTGCTAAGAATACTGCATCAAATGGTGCCCTCAGATGCAATACACACATGCAGTTGAAATAAAACAACTAATATGAACCTCTTAGCATGGCTTATTCCTAACCACATGGCACCACTTACTACTACCTTGACAGCTGTCTCTGAATAGAAGAATTTCTGACATTTTGATTTAACTGAAACACAGCTCTAAAATAGTTATTGAAAAGGATTGCAAGGTTAATAGTCTATTTCTGCAAAATATAGCAAGAAACACATTATGAGGGTAGAAGACAAATTAGTATTTTTTAGTTGAGTCATTTTATATTAATTTTGGATAAAGTATTAAAGGTGCTTCTGGGGAAAAGTGAAAAAGAATTTTAAGTATATACACTCAGGACTAGTGGAGGAAGACAAAACTGCACCCATATCTCACAGTTAAATCATTAGTAAATAATAAATCTGACAGGCAAGAGTCTAGCTCATCACAAATACTCTACTCAGATTTTACCACTAAAACATTGTTTACCTTTGCTTTTCCTTCAAGAGCTCCTGTTCCAGCATATATTTTGCTGACTGAATCCCCATTAACAGACCACATGGACCGAAATACTTCCTGGAATCGAGTAACCAACTGAGGTTTTTCAGCCAAACCTAAAACTTCCAGTTGTTTTGTTAACATCTACAACAGAAAGAAAGTTACATACAAACTAATATAAAGCCATTTTATTAAGGAAAGATTTCTGTCAGTCTTGGAGAAATGACACCATTTGCTTTGGTTTTGCTTTGTATCTGATTAAGAGCTATAGATTACATGTTTAAATTGATGGAATAGTGCCACCAGCAGACAAGATACTTTTATCAAGGAGTAGGAGCAGTAAGTCAGTCTTCTACACTAAAGGATTTATAATATAAAGTTGTGACGGTGGCTCAGTTTAAACAAATCCACAGAAACATGGTATGAAGGATGGGAAACAAAATGTAGGTCCTCTCTCTCCTTTTGTACGCAGCTTCACTTTCCATTTCCAGTTTACCATTAATCATGACACAGAAAGCAGCCAACTAAATCTAATTTTCTGATTTGGATTTGGATTATAGGTATCAAGCAGAGTTTGCACATTTGTCTATTACATCAAACTACATTTAACACATACATTTAAAGGAGAGGGGAATATTTAAGGGCACAGTCAAATTCCAGTTCCCCCAAACTGTAGCTTGGAAGATTGTCTGAAGCTGGTAAGAAACATGTAGGAAAACTGGACTTTATGGCATAGGAACAGCTAGGTCATACTGCACCACTAACCTTGTTGAAAATATAGAATCACACAATAAGCAACTTGTTTTGAATAATCCAAGCAGTCTTACCCAGCAGAGCTCAGAAACACAAAGGCCTGAGTCCTATTAGTAGTTCCAAATAGAGTGGATCTACTGAATCAGTGGGAGCTACCTGCGTGTTGACTCACCATGTTACAATTCGTTCAGTCAGTTTACTCTAATTGGAATTATTAAGAGGATTTCAGCTAAAGTGTTCAGATCAACATTGCCATGCAAAACTGAGGCGACATTTGAAGCAGAGAGCTAGGTATGGAGAAAGGCTTCTTATGTTCTTTGAACTCATAGATACTCCAGCAAGATGAATTTAACAATATGGGGAACACTCCAAGGAATGCAGGAGCAGGACAGGAAGAGGGAAAAGTAATATTTAGGCCTATAATCTCAGCACATATTTTTGAGTAAAGCATGTATACTGTACTACCTACTCATCCAAAAGCCCAATCCTATCCGCTGTTGTTCAAAATGAGTGGAATTAGGCATGGTCAGGTGTTTCACTCATTACGGCATAGCCAGCAACACCTCCATGTTGCAAGAAATGTTATTGTTGCTCTGCTTGAATTAGAAAGAGGTTTTGTAAAAGTAGCTCCAGAATAAGTTATTTCAAGAGGACATTTAATCCAACAAGGGCACACAAGCATCTCTAGTCCTGGCCCAAGATATTTTGTTTCCTTAGGCAAAAGAAAAGATGATGCATTCTATCTACAGAAGCAAACTACAGTGGCAATTCTATTCTAACACCATTGACAGGACTATGCCCTTTCCATCCCACTGAGCGGCAGGCTAATTTAGGTGATCCAAGACAGGCCATGTGTCAGACACAGCTCTGTTCTTCAACAGAAGGAAACAGCAGTGGGATGCTCAGGAGGAACAGCAAAGGGATCGCTGTTGCTGCTCCCCAGCATCTGCCATCTGAAGCTGTTGCCTCACTCTGCCTAGAGATAGCGCTAGCCACATCTAGCACTGTGGCAAAACAAAAAACCAACAGCTGCTGTTAAAGGCTAAAAGTAATGGTTTATCCATCAAGTTTTTGTGTTGTAATAGCTTCAGCAACAGCCAGATCAGGCTAAAAGATCTGATGTTATTTACTCGTTCAGCCAAGTGGAATGTCTTTGGAAACACACAGAACAGAATAAATGAACAGGATTATCTTTAAAATTACAATGTGTTGTTCATGAAGATGAAAATAAGACATTTTATATGTAGTACAGTCTGACATCATTTAGAAAATGTAGATTCTAGCTACGCTAACAATGAAATCTTGTGTTTATTCAATTATTAGTGTATTTACCCAGCATTGTCCAGGATTTTATTTTCTCATAGGTAATACTTGTTAGAAATGCCTTAGGAATGACCTTACCGTAGGAATTAGATGCAGTTGAAATACACAGATTTGACATCCTATGTCTGTAATTCCCCAAATTGTCTTATCCAGTACCCATAACTTTTAACCATATTCCCCAATCCAATCTGTATTCAGAGTTATTAATATATAGCAGTTGGCTTCCTGAGGGAATATATCATCCTTCTTCTTGCTGCTATGCCTCATCTCCATAGCAATTGGCCTACTAAAGACAGGCATATTTGACTGAGGCCCAAGAGCTCTCTGGCTGAGAATTCTAAAGGCCCCTCCCTGAACTGCAAACCCCAGGATTCCATAGAATCTTCTTAGGCAGCCAATCATATGAGGTCTTCTCTGCCTGACACAGACAAACAGACAAACTTTGACTTTTATATATTAGATAAATTGTGGAGATTAACTTAAAGGAATATTGGTTTGCTTCATGATGAATCAGTTTAACTTCTCATAAGATATTTGAATATTTTATATATCAGTCAACATTTCAGACAGTGACAGCAGCATCCATGTATTTCTCTCAACATCATTCTCGCAATATCATAAGATTCTTACCTCTAACCCAACAAAAGCTTGTACGCTGTTTGTTCTATCCAGACAGTCCAAGCAGTTTGTTCGTATAGTACCGTTCTGAGTTCTACACCAAGAACAAGACAAAGAAGAAAACTAAGAAGCCTGCAAGTAACAGCAAGGGCTGTTATTATTTTAATTAGAGGTATTATCATTAGAAATATTATCATTACACACACACACACACAAAGTATGAAAACAGAGACAAGGATTATCTCCTCCAAATGTTGGTTTTCTCAAACTAAGAACAGGCCCTGTCATGCATATTCAGGTATGCTTAAAGAAAGAGACAAATACATATCTTAACTGTGATAAATACATTTAGAGTACAAAGTTCAGATGAGTGAATTGGGGGTGATCCCGTATGAACATATTCTGATATGATTCTTTCTGGTGTGAATAATTCCCTCTCTTCCTTTACTACTTGCTTAACAATCTGCAGTGTCATTAATCACACTTAACACCAACCAGGTTTCTGTTTGAAATTCCACTTAAACATGTCTCATATCATACTAACTGTGGCTAAAGCAAACAAGTAAAAGCAGAGAATCTGAATTGGGACCCAGGAGGCACGAGATGGGCAGTGTTACATCAGCAACATTCACACATTTTGCTCTTGCATCACTACTACACTTTTTAAAAATGTTTTGTTTGTCCTAAAAAAGCTAAGATGGAATAATATTCTATTTTTCTACACAAAAGAAGATAATTATCCAAACCTTAGGACTTCCTTTCCATCAAAGAAAAAAAATCCACAATCTAAGAACTTCTGGATCTGTGGTTTAAGAATGGTATGTAACTTTTCTGCCTTTCCACCTTTGACCATTTGATGATAATCAAAGTTCACCATTTTGATGTCATCAGCATGTTCAGATGCCTTCAAATGGCTCTGAGGAAAACGGTGCAAGACAAGGGAAACAAACATTAGCAAGAAACAGACACCGTTTTATACAGAACATGGCTCTGGTATTAACAAAAATGTGATACTACCAACACAACTTAATTAAACTGAGAATCTCTACTGTTACTTTAGTATTTCTAAACGATAGTTCTTAATGTCACACTGAAGTCTAGACCAGAGTGAGAACTGTGTAACCTTTTAGATATTGCTGAACAGTAACTCCTAGCATTCTTCACTGCTGGATATGGTAACTAGGACTGCTGGGAGCTGCATCTAAACAACAACTGGAAAGCTAAATACTCCCAACCCTCTTCTAGACCAAGAGTTATGACAGAATGATATTCCTCATATCTGCAGTCTCCTGTGAATATTTGAGCCAGAAAACCTTAAAAGTGAGCTGCATTTTTTTTCACTAAATGTTTGGTAAGTGATCTTGTCAAAAACTTTTAAAAGTCCACCTGCACAACGTCAATGGGATTATTAACACAATACTACTAAATGTATGATTCACCATTTCTGAGACAGCATTGGTTTTGATTATTTAGCATTATACCTTTTGTACTGTGTTCTGTAGCATGACACCAAGCATTAACGACAATTCCTATTTCTTCAATGCAGACAGTTGATATTAGGGAGAATATTTGCATACAAGTACCATGTTTGTATTTTCACATGTCTTCAATTGTTACATGAGCTTGATTTACTTACTGAGTAATTTACTTTATTCCTCTTTTATAAACTAAAGAGCTTGACAAATGTGGAGCTCATTCCAGACACCAAAGGGAAAATTTTACCTATGTCCATGCTATATATAAAGAACAGGTAGAAGCCAGAGTCCATTCACATTACAGGACTTTCTTTTTCTCTCTATTTGGCTATAGATATCCTGCCCTCCCACAACTTCTAGAATTGATTCTAAGGAATGAAGGGGTTCTCATTCAGAAACAATCTGATCTGTGGAAATGACTTCCTAGCTTTCACTTACTACAACAATACCTGCTATTCCTCAAATAGGAACCAACCATCCATTCTGTATGACAGATGCCAACCCTGAACAAAGTTGCAAAAGCAGTTTTGAATAGGTCATATCGCAAGCTACTTTTGAGAAGTCAAAAACACTATGATACCACCACAATTCTTTATATGAAGTTAAGCAGCCCCCTGATCTTTGCCAATATTCTTTTTGTTACTGTTCTTTCACTTTGACTGACCTGCTTTCTATTAAAGCCTAAATTAAGAGGTGTATTATTCACTAGGATTCTAGTTCATGTTCTCACAGCAGCCACTTTCTAAGTTCACATATCCTGCCAAACTGCGGTGCAGGTAGGCAATAGTTTAGAAGTCATTTCTTCCCAATAACCACAATGTGTCATTCTATATAGCGTGACGAACTATGATTAACATTAATGATGGTTAATTTAAAATAAGGCAATTCCAAACCATGTTTCCAAAGCTGGCTTATTTTTAAACTAACCACAATTAATGTTAACCACTGTTTCTGGTTTAGATGATGTGACAAGCTGTTGATAACAAAAAGCAGAAGTGAAAACTTCCAAGTTCCTTTTCTTAGATATGTAGAATAACACTGAAGGATGGGGGAGTGAGCAAGCTCATCTTTTATAGCTTGTTTCTGGTTGTGTGTATTGTACTAAATCATGCTTTAGTATGCTAACACAGTCAATAGTTTCTTCTACAAATTACAGTCTTGCCTTCTGAAGTAATACTTACCTTGCAAGCCTGTAATTCAAAGTAAAACGCTAATCCTTCTGGGAGTTTCCGTACTGCTCCTTTAATATAAGTAACTGGTATGTAGCTGTGATTATTTTGGTTCTCATTAATATTTAAAGCCAGGATAACAGCAGATGAAGTTATGAACTATGATTTATAATATTCTCACCTGAAATGCTTTGCTAAGCATATGCTCTCCTTCTTTTGACCCAAGGAGATTCACAATTATTTGCTTTCCATACATACTTTTAAGAGTACGAAAATGTCTAGAAAACAAAAAATGATCTATCTATAAATTTCTTAATGGAACATTATCATTATCTTTAATTATTTATATTGATAAAGCATAGTATTAGATAAATGTATAGATAAAATGACAAAAATCAGCTAGGTGAGAAAACATGATATGAATTTGTAAAATTTAAGTTACAGTAAATTTTGCTAACCATTTACCAGAAAATCTAAATAAAATCATTGCTTTTAGTCTCTTAAGAACTGAGTATTAAATCCTGTCAAATTTCCATGTTAACGAAAGTTTAGCTTAATTCAGCAATACATATCCTAACATTTAGATTATTGTAGTAGTTCTGATTCCCACTGGCCTATTTGTGCTCTCAAGGTGTCTAGTTAGAAGAAAGGATTTTTACCTATCAAAAGCTGGTGCATTTGCTTCAAATCCTCTTGACATTCTAACACGATGAGATCCAACCTGAAAGAGAATTAATCATGTTTTCCTTAAATACATTATGAACCTAACAAAACATTTTATATTTTACTATATGTTATTTATAAAGCCCTAAAATTGCTACATTTTCCAGGATTTTTTTTTAAAGGACATTTTTGCCATCAAGATCACAACTGAAAATAGACTAAGAACAGTGAAAGCGAAACCAAAAAAAGGCTATTTATTATTTTATACAGTAATAAAATTTAACATATAAAGTACATAGTGTAACCAAAAGGCACTATTTTTGGTGTAATAAAACACTGTGCCCTCTATGACTTTTTCTTTCTTTGGGTTCTTCAATTCTGCTTAAGGATTTCATTTCTCAATATTATAATACTTGTGTCCCAAAGTAATAAACCCTAAACAATGAAAAACCTAGGAGCTCTGACACAAAGCTTAAAATTACTTCTGACATTTAAAAAAAATGAACTTGAAACAATGATCAGCCGCTTGACTCAACAGTTTCGGTTTAAGCAATAAAGTTTTCTTCAAGGGTTCAGTGTGGCCTAACTGTTTCATATCCTTTCGCATGTTGCCCTGAAATCACTGGAACTTCATTCGTGAATAAACAGGTTGAAGAATTCAACGAATGCATGAAAATACAAAAGATATAGCCTTCATACTTGTAAACCAGGTTGCTCCCAAAATAATGGAACAGATCCACGAATCTGAATAAAAGAGGAAACACACTCATCTAGGAATACCACCTGTTGAAGAAATAATACATATTGCATCAGTCAGCATTAACAGATACCATATATGCACCTACGTTCTTAGCAGAAAGTAATAGAGCTACTTTATACACTCATATGTGTCATGACCTAAATCCAGTATGGTGCTGGAGCAACAGTATGAAAGGATGCCCCCACAAGCAGGTTTTTAAGGTACACACTGGCTCAACTTCTGAAGCAGATATTTAGAGTGGACAGGATGATGAAATGGAATCGTTTCCAATATCTTTCCCACAAGATTTGAGCACCACTAGCCAAGTCCTGGGATGGGGTTAGGCCGCATACAATAGAAGAAAGATATTGAATAAAACCAGGCAGCAGTCGCTTAGGTAAGAGAGAATCAGTCTAGGTACATAGCTACAAGCTCTGCTATCCTCCTCATTTCCATGCATCCATGGCTAGTGACTGCACTGATAGCACATGGAAAAGACTGTGATAAGGTATTTGAAGATTTGTTATCTGTGACTCATCTGCAACAGAGCTTCTTTTCCATAACATTCTCTGAAACTTGGTTGGCTAATGGCATGATTTGTACTAGAGTCAGACTAATTTGCATTACTGACAAACAATGAAACCTTGTGTAAGAAGGCCTCTGTTCTCATGAAACACTGTTGGTAAGGAAAATTTTTATAACATGTTACTTCAACAATATCAGTTAACATTCAGTAAACATAATGAAACTACAAAGGCAGCTTGTTGGAGGTAATATCAAGTCAAGTAAAAACTTTGCACATATTTAGATGTCATATAAAAGCTGGTCCTCAACTTTCATGGGTTTTTCTTCTGTGGGTTTGATTATTCACAAGTTTGTAGCTGCCAGGGCTGTTGGCAGGAAAGGAAACAGAGGGGAGGAGTGGACAAGGAGGAGGGACAAGGAGATAAAGGGGCTTGGAAAATCTGGCAGATGCGTTGCAGTGATAAGATGGGAAAAAGAGGCATAGGCTCAGGCTGTTGGTAGGAAAGGAGACAAAGAGGAGGAGGAGGAGGAACAGACAGAAGAGGTGGAGGAGTGGGGCAAAGAGAATGAGCCACTGCTCGTGCTAACTACTGCTAAAATCACGTTCAGTACTGAAGTCCCAGGAGGCAGAGGGGCTTGGAAAATCTGGCTGAGGTGTTGTGGTGTCATGGTGGGAAAGGGACATACAGACTAAGGCTGTTGGTGGGAAAGGAATCTAATGTGCATGTTTTTTGGGGCCTTATGATATTCCCTTTTTTTTCCATTTTTTTGTGGGGATCCTGCACCCCTAACCCTCATGAAAGCTGAGGGGTTGATTGTAGCTACATTTGGACAATTCAGAGATAAAGCGATAAAATAAAATTATCCCTGCTTGCTCTGATTCTATTCTGAGGCAAAGTTGAGGGTATAAATAAATGAAAACAAAATTGCATTTTTTGGCAGTATGTTGCATCCTGCATTGACGCCAGCTACAAGTTCATGCAAACAAGAGCTTCTCCCTTCAACAGGAAAATGACAGACAAAAATATGGCAGGCAGTATTTTATGTATAAATTGCCATCATCTAAAAGACCAGTCTTAACACATAATGGTTAATTTGAGAATTGGTACCCGTTTCTCTGATAATGTTATTAAACATATCATTTGGAAGATGTTGAGTATGAAAAGCTAAATGCTATATTGTTTCTGAAGCTTAAAAAGTAACTCCAGAGTTATATTTATTAAATATGTGTAAGGGACTTAGTGGTGCGCAGCAAAAGAAATATGGTCATTTATTATTATATATGGTTTCTGCAGCAAGGTCTTATATGCTTCTAAATGGAAAGATAAAGAGATCCCAACAACTGAGGATTGGTTGCTCAAGTTATTTGATATGGTCCAAATGGATATTCTTACTGCATATATAAGTGATAATCAAAGTATAGATAAGGTGAATAAGGAATGGGAACCAATTAAGAATATATCGAAGGAAAAACAGGAAGAAGTTTTCATGTTTGATATATAAGTGTAGATAATTGAAATAGGCAAGTCTATAAAAAGGTTATAAAATAGTAAGTAAAAATAATTAAGTAAATAAAATAAGTAAGTAAATAAAATAAGTAAGAAAAAATAATTAAAATACATAAGTAAAGTAAGTAAAAATAATTGTGATAGTGGAGTGGTCTCTATAAATATATTAAGATTAATGGAGGTGGTTATTAGATTAATTATATACCTATTGGTATTATTGTTATTGTACTGTTATTATTATTGTCTTTATTGTTACCATATATTAGTTTAAAATTGGTTACCTGTCAGATTGATTATTAAAGAAAAGCACGAACAAAGAAAAGAATGAAGAAAGAAGGGAAGAATGAAGATGAAGAAGAGGGTTCCACGATTAGATGGATATTTTCAATGTTTAGTAACATATTTGAGAACTATATTCTATAGTGACGTAATCTTGAAATAAATGCAATAAAAAAAAAGTAACTCCATGTCTTTGCCATACTGTCCCATGATCTGTATCCCCCCCCCCCCCAAATAACTACAGGGTGAACTCATGCAGAAAACCACACATAAAGTTACTTGTTCCCTTTCCTCTGTAGACCCCTCTGCTTGCGCAGGAAACAATTTTGTTAATTTCTCCCTTTCTCTCTCCCAACAAGCCCACTTAGAGACACAGCTCAAATGTTCAGGATCAGTCTCCAAATTGCCAGAGAAGGCTACCTTAAGAGATACAGGGAAAGACAAAGATTTACTGATTTGCTTTATGTGTGCCCTTTTGTACACACAACCTCTGGATCCAGCTTGTATTGTCATATTCTCTGTTTTTAGAATTTGGACAGTAAGTGCATTCATTTCTATATAAAAGTAAAGATAAATCAAGTAATAATACACATATGCCTAAAATGAAACAGCCCAAGTTGGTGTTCTTTCCAAACATTGGGAATTACAAGTCTATAAAATCAAAGTTTTGATATTTAACATCGTATCACAGTAGATTTAACAGAGCAGGTGCAAGGTGTTCACCTCACATGTTCACCTCAAGTGAAGATTTACTGGTCACCCCGTACAGGCAGATTATAGTGCCAGATATGTGTGTTTACTTGGTGGAGGTACTGGGGTTAATAAATTACCCAACTCCAACATATACATGTTAAAATCAAAGTAAAGAACAATGAAGTGTGTTTGTCATACCTGCTCAGTTTCAACAAAATTGGCCACATGACCATCATCATTTGTTCCTCGAACATTAAATCTTGTCCCAGCTCGTTCACAGCTTAGTCGTGAAATAATACAAGCTTTTGCCTGTTTGTGAGCTGCATAAATTGTTCTAATCTCTACTCCTCCACACATAAGACGCAACAACCAGTCATCACAGTTCACTCCATAGTGTTTAAGATGCAAGTGCAATGATTGGTTCCTATGAAAAAGGTAATTCAGATTACCATCAGCTGAAGAAATGTAAAAATTTCACTACAAAGCACAAAGCCTGAAAGACTAACAGCAGTAAAGATGAAAAATGTATCATGCATACTTCAGCAAACATGTCTAAAAGGAATATAAGATAATGGATACAGAACTTGAATACTGAGGATTTTACAGCTATGGGAGCTCCTTCTTTAGCATATCTTATTTCCTCTGGGACCAAGAAATGCAGAAGCACTGAACTGTCTGTCTATGCCCATCAGAATCTTAGGCTTGAAAATGCAAGTGGGAGCTTTCACTATAGCCATTAGGATTTGAAACTGTTTCTAAAAGTATCATATTCTTCTGCATTGAATGTTGTGCCCAGTACCAAATTCTGGCCCTCCACTAAACATGCACAGAATTTCTAAACACACAGCACCTAGTATATTAGAAGAAAGGATCTTTTAGATATAACATAATGCTGATGTCATTTCTATAAAAATAAGAAACTCTCCCTCAGGGAATGAGATTAAGCAAGAGAGTGTTCTTCTGACTTCTCTCTCTGTTACTTGTACCCTGTGCTGATTCCGCTTCTCCTTTGGACACATGTATATTAGTGCAACAGCATTTCCTAATAGCTAAATGTGATTTAGCAATATCATTCCTTCCTTTTTATTTTGTACGTAATAAAGTTATTCCTTTACCACTAGAGAACAGAAAATGCAACTGTTTTAATCTTTTTTTAACTAATTACCTTAATATAATCTTGAGTAAAAATGATTGAAACAGCTTTCTTCTACCCTGTAAAGTCACATGTTCAGGAACAGAAGTGTTTACTGTTTTTTCGTTATTGATATTTCCCCCATATTATTGTTTTGTCATTTTATATGAAAAACTGTAGTTTAAAAAGATTACGCCTTAAGTAGTACACTAATACATTCAACAATGAAAAATTTCAGAATTCAAAATACATATGTATGCATAATGTCTCAAATGTCCTAAAATGTTTCAACTCACCAGAAAAACCTGTTATCAGTGCTTTGCTCCTGCATGCTACGGTGGGCATTTAGACTAAGATCTAAACTGACACCAGTAGAAGACCATGCAAAATAAAAATTTCCTGAATTCAAAACTTTGCGCACTTCAGAGACGCGTTCCTCATCAGATGGGTCAATTCGCAGTGATATTAAATCAGTGGAAGTAACACGAAAAACTTCAGATTCTTGAATCTTTCCCACAGACATACACCCTGTGACAAGTACTAGGTAATGTAGCAATGTGTCTCCTGTAAAGAATAAAGATAACTGAAACATTACTGTAAATTAAATTTTTAAAGGTTTACTTTCTCCAACTGACTTTCCGATTCAAAAAGTTTACTTCAGTGTACAAGACGTTTCAGCAACTGATTTTTCATGAAGTCTAGTATGGCATTTTTTAAAAAATGAACTAAGATGTTCCCTTGGCCTGACTTTAGGATAAGTATATTTATATTTTCTGTCTGCAATTATTGATACTGTATGCATAAAGAACAGGTTATTGTGATGCCTATGAAAAGAATCTATTAGAAATACAAACATCAATAGTCTTTTATAAACAGCTCTGAAAACATAAATTTCATGACCACCTCAAGAAGCACAGCGCTGTGCTTAATGTGAATGAAGACAACACTATAGAAACTATTTAACTTGCTGTAGGCGGCTGTACACTATCTAAACCAAGCAAGACTGTAATGCATACTTAAAGCCTGGTGTTAGGTGGTAGCCTAACTCTAGCTCCCTCTCCACTATGCCATATCTCATTCTGAAACACTAAAGTTTCAAATATAGTTTGAACTGTGGGTGCAGAGAAGCAAGAAGGTGGCCATTCAAAAAATCCCAATGTACAACATCAAGAAACAAAGCCATAACAATCTGCTATGTAAACAGAATTAGCTGTTAATCTGCTGCCCTGTACTATGGTAGTCACATGTTAGTTAGAGTACCAACAGAAAAACTGGCATGAACAATTTTAAACACTGAAAATTGGCACAGAATGAACAATTTTTTAAAATGTACAGGTATTATTGTTTTTAAATGAGTAGGAACAAGCTCCACTATCTGAATAAGGGAGATGATTTACTCACCAAGATTTAATCTTAATACACCTAGAAGTCCATATGCATCCATTACCTTGGAGTACATATTCTTGATTGCTTCTTTCTCTGCAGATGCTGTTTAAATAAATATTAAGAATTCTATCAGAAGAACTGTTTGTGAATAAATTCTAAAACTGATCCATGCCCTCATTCTGAACATTGAATAGTAAAGAAAGCAACCTAATTTGCATAACCAAGCATAAATATGTTTTTTAAAGCATAATCACTAAGTGCTTTTGCTATAGAATAGCTGAAGTTTATTTTAGATTATTGTACACTGCTTTGGTTCCCATACTGGGAGAAAGGTGGCATATAACTGAAATACATAAAGAAATATAGTGGTCCTATGGTATGATTAAAATCTATGTTTGGGATCTGTTCTAAATACTTTTCAAGCAGCTACTACCGTGTTTCCCCGAAAATAAGACATACCCATAAAATAAGCCGTAGCAGGATTTCTAAGCATTTGCACAATATAAGCCATACCCCGAAAATAAGACATAGTGATAGGCGTGGCTATGCAGCATACCGGCGCGGGCAGCCCCATCAACAAGGTCGGTTCCCCCTGTCAGGTCCCAGTCATTCTGTGCGTGTTACAAGCTGAGGCATAGAGGGAGACAGGGTAGAAGCAGCAGGAGGAAGAAGGGGGAGCGAAAAACCAAAGGTTCCCAAGTTTTGCAAACTTTCTTTTTCTCCTCCCTCCAACCCCCCCCTCACAGAATCCATCCTGGATATAGAATTCCTTTGGATGCTTTCCTTTAGTCACTCCCCCCCTCTTTCCACTGTACACTCCGGACCCCACCTCTCCCCTCCCACTTCCCTCCCCTTTACACAATTTTGTAAGACAATCCCCCCCCCCGGCGTTCCCCCCTTTGTGCTCTTGAATCTAGCGAAGGTTAAGGAAGGGGAGGGGAAAGCCCCAAAACAGATGCAGGAAAGGAGACCCAAAACAACGCGCCAGCCCGCCCGATCCTCCCAACAATTGGAGGAGGCGAGGGAGGGATTACACCACCACGCTGAAGCCGAGTAAGGAGGTTTGGGGAGGGGAAGGGAATCCTGCTTGTTTGCAAACACGACGGTGGGCGGAGGTGGTCGAGACGAGTGGCGTTAAGGAGGAACTGCAAGGAAACGGGCTGCCAAGGGATCGAGGCGGAGGAGGGAAGGCTGGACTTAACTATATTTGAATAAATGTAGATTGTTGTTGTACCATACTTAATAAAAATAAGACATCCCCTGAAAATAAGCCATACTGTGTCTTCTTGAGGAAAAATAAATATAAGACAGTGTCTTATTTTCGGGGAAACACGGTAAAACTGAGACAGATTTTTGTCACTACAAAATTATTTTCATATCCATTTTTCTGTTTCTTAAAATCCATTGAGACTCTCAGTGATACATATTGCACCGACTGATGCAAACTCTCATTTTATTGTTCCACATATCACCAAAAATGAGTAAAATAAAAGAATATTTAATATTTAAAATAAAATATAAGAATATTTAATATTTAATATTTAGATTTTGCACACCAGAAAGGGATTTGGACAAATTGTTTGAGCAGTTGTGACCCCATTTTGAGAGTAAAGAGATTTTTCAAAAGCTGGTTGGGATGTGATCTCAGCATCTACTGCTGCTCAGATCTCACTGGATGTGCCCAAGCCCTTTTGATCTTAATCTTGGTATTTGCTGTGGTCTCTTATTAAAAGTTGAGACAATGTCAAATAGGAATTGTATACATTCTATAGAAGTTTTTAAAAATTAAGTAATTTTATCAAAAAGAACATAGTTAAAACACTTTAAAATGCATTTAAAGCATAATTAAAAAGAAAGAAGTGCATCACATCACATTGAAAACATTCCTCTATCACATAATTTAAAAACCAAAAATCAAACCAACTATAAATGTCTTTCCTTCCATTGGAAAGAAATCAGAGAGGGAACCACCCAAAAATCTTGCTAGCCCCACCCATGTTCACCAACCAACAAGCAAAATACATTATATTGTGGTTTATTATAAACAAAAGGCAACCACTAAATGTTCAGAAACTGTATTTTTTCAATAGCAAGTTTACTGAAACTTAGTTACACTTCCAGCAGAACCAATGAATGCAGTGGGACTTAACCAAATATGAATCACAGCCATAACATGAAGCTGAAGGGTGAAACCCAAGATCAAACAAATAAAAATCTACATGCACAATGTGACTTTTTTTCTCTTCTTTTTCTTCCTAAAGCTCCTGTGACCTTCCAAATCAACTCTAGAGGGTCCACCAATCCTCTGGAAAAGATGCTGAAGATGCAAGGGTTCTGGTGTGGGGGATAATTGCCCCCTTCCCATTTTACTGATGGAAGCACTTCCATCAGTGGAAAAATCTAACTGAATCATCTCCTACCTGTACAGTCAATTTCTTTTTCTTAAACAAATTCAAAGGGACCAAAAGAATATTAGAACCACTTTCAATAATCTCTACATAAGCTTAAGTTTGATTTTTTTAAAAAAAACAAAACACAAATTATAAGAAATGACAATCTAGGATCTGTGGCTATCAAATGACAAATCTTATCCTGGGAAGTTGGAATTTAAAAAAAAATAAAAAAATGAATTCTAAGAAATGACAATCCAGGATTTGTGGCTATCATGTGGAAAATCTTATCCTACTTAGTAAAGTATTTAAGCTGTATGTCATGTACTCTCTTAGCTTAGAAAAGTCACTAAAGCAGGGAGGTTCAGACTTGAAAATATACACCTTTTTAAAAAGTCCATGTCCACAGGTTGTAAACCTGTATCTTTTACTTCTATATGAACAGATTATACATAAAGTGATTTTTTCATGGATACTTATTAATATAACTATGTCTACACTTTCTCACTTAAGAAATACTAGCTAAGTAACAAAATTAGAGAAAGAGTTACAGTAGAGTTGGCGTGATCACAGGATGCCATCTTTGTACCTCACTTCCAACATTTCAATCTTGTATTTCTATTTATTAAACGATTTCAAGTTTAATTTAAAATATTTCAACGCTTACAATATTTTCTACTATAACTTGAGAAAATACACATTTACAAAAGGCCTGAGTTGGGGGAGACTATTGATTTGGGCAACAACAAAGTAAACTTATTATCTGATCTTGAAACCTTTCATGTCACTCACTATCTTCCTGACTTTGCATTATCTGTGGTGTTTTATCCTATTTCCTTGCATGACTGCTGGCAGCTACAGAAGATTCTATTATATATGTTATTTTGAGAAAACTCAAATTGTAGCCCAATTCAAAAAATAATGAGCTGCTATCTCAGTCTATAGTAGTTCTGTTACTACTGATATTAGCATTAGACCAAATTAATAACACAGAACTGAAGCTTACAGTTTGGAGGCATGAATAAGGATAGGAGACAGAAAGGGGGGGAATTAAATTCTTTTGCCCCTCAGCATCCAACTACTGAAGAACTACTTCAAGACTTAAAACTAAGACTCCTTAGAATGCTAGTTGGCATTTGCTACTTGGACTACAGTTCTGATACCTTATGCTCAGTAAAACATGCTTATCTTTATGGTTCAACAAGATTCTTTGTTGTTTTCTGACAAGATTATTACTGCAACCCTTTTCCCTCAATGTTTTATTTCTGGAGTTATAATTATGAGCAGATGAAATTCCTGTTGCCAAAGTATGTACATCCACCTTTCAACAATATCATTAATTCCTTCAGTCCCTAGGAACGCAAAGTATAAGAAATAATACCATCCTGCCACCATATTCCACTTACTCAAATGTAACAGTCTCACAATCTTTTTAAAATCCTGCTGCGTCAAGGTAAAATCCTGCAGCTATGATAAAGCAGTGTCATGATAAAAAAAAAATGACAGCAAGAGAGACAGTAACAATCCACTTCAACAGTAGCAGTCTCATGTGCAGATGAAAGAACAGATCTGTAATGTCATAATCCTACCAACTAGTTGAGGTTTCATTTAGGATTTAAGACCCCAGACAAACACAAAATGTATTTCCATGGGTACCATGACAATTCTCCCTCTAAATATTCAGAAACTCACTATGAAACCTGACTATTTCTATTCCTCATTGGCAGGTTGCTGCTTGTGATTAGCTGTTGGTTACAACTATGCAATATCATGGAAAAGCAAAACTATGCTAATACATATCTATTCACACAATGACTGAGATTCTAAATTTGCTCATAGTTCCACATACTTCGTTCCATGTCCTCCCACTGCCCAGATGCTGTCAAGCTCCTGGAAGGAGGCTCCCACTGCTGTTCTTTTCTGGTGATGAAGAGGAGGGATCAGACCATACAGAGGCTCCCAGTCTCAACTCAGTTGAGGAGAGAGGGAAGAAATAAGGGTGACTTCTCAAATGGAGTACACCTTCCTTTTCCTTCTCCCAAGACCCCAGAGCAGCTGATCTTTACAGTCTGAATCACTTTCCCCCCTTCCGCCCATTCCCACCAGCAATTGACACTATCAGTGAACCCTCCTGGGGCTTGACAGCTGCTGGGCAGCGGGATGTTTTTACCTTAGTGCAAGAGTAAGACAATGACATATGTAAGTCACTAAGAGGAGGTGTTTGACAGTGCATTCACGCTTCCTACAGTACAATACATAGGTCCTGCTTTTCACCAATTGAAAACCAATTGACAGCATTCTGATCCTTAACCTATCAGATAAGTGTGGAAAGCTTGTAGTGGTCTGACCAATAATCTCTAAGTACATGGTGAAAGCCAGTCATGTCCAATCCATATCAAACTATATAGGTACATTGAGTAGATTCTCCCTCCACAATCCCAGGCTATCTCATATCTGCACTGGAGGAATCTCTGGTGTAAATTTCAGGCTTCAAGGGGACTGGACAGAATGGGAAAGTTCTACTGCACAACTGAAAAGTCTATGAGTACAATGCTAAAAGTCATCATTATGTTCTCTCAAACAAAAAAAAGCATTAATATATTTTAAATCCATACCAGAAATTTTGAATTAGAAAATAAAACCTAGAGCATGTGTACAGATATATACAGATATATATCTGCAGAGGATAATATGTCTATTGAAACATTACAGTTCCTCTGTAAATCACAGAAGTGTTCTGCTTTTTTTAAAGCTTCAACAATTTATTAAGCAATTATATGCCACTGAGTTGGATCCAGAACAGATTCTTCAAAATAGAAGACATATAAGTTAAGACATACGAACAATGGTTGCAGTTCAAACTTCTCAAGATTAAACTCTTAGATTTGCCTTCTAGTAGAAAGTCTAATACTTCTCAGTGGCTGTTCCGAAGCTCTGGAACTCCCTGCCCAAAGAGGCTAGACTGGCACCCTCCCTGCCTACCTTCAGGAAACAGCTAAAAACATTCCTCTTCTAGCAGGCATTTTATATGTAATTTCTACTGGTGCTGGTCATTTTAATTGTTATTTAATTGATATTTTAATGCCGTTTTTATATGTATCTTAACATGTTTTAACTATCATTGTCGTTTAATTTTTATTTTAACTTTTGTATATCACAGTTTTTAATTATGTTTCTTTTAATGGCTGTAAGCCACCATGAGTCCCCTTGGGGAGAAAAGCGGGAGAAAAATAAAGATGATGATGATGATGATGATGATGATGATGATACTTATTAGAGCAAGTTCTAAAAAATGCTCAAATATGTAATGTGTTATTATGAAGACAACCATTTGCACATTTACACTGCAACGAACTCCATTCATCTCAGTGGGACTCATTCCTGAGTAAACATCCAAAGACCAAGCTGTTAACACTGAAATACTAAATTGCTGCCCTACATGTATATAAATGTATCCTACACTGTTTTGCAATAAAAAACTGTTTTCAGTTTAAATAGTTATATTTAACTTAAAAGGAAGCCATATCACCCTAGAGATTTTATTCTTTCACTTAATTGTATTCATAATGTAAATCCTTTGATGGCAGATATTAAGGGCCTGTAAGTGCTAGCTATAAATTATAAATCTTAGTTCATACTAAGAACTGCCAACTTTTTTAGCAATTGTGGCACACATAGATGGCATCCAAATCTTTTTTACTGAAAAATATATAATAGCAGTAACAACAAAATTTATCTATACATTACTACAGGTTGCAAACAGATTCATAACATAAACAGGAAAAACAAGAAGACCTAACTCAACCTAAAAATTCCACAGAATAGAAATCTAACTAATAAATTTCCTATGTCCTTCCTATATGAAATTCCTTCTTTCCGCCTATAAGTGCTTAATTCCTCTTATTTTTTCATAGGTGATTACACAATATTCATAAACATAATTGCATAATTATACCCTCTTAAAATCTCTTCCCTTATTCTCTTTCCCTGTACACGTTGGTTATTTCCTAGTTCTTAATTCCCAACAATAACTAATCCAATATATTTCTTTCAGTAAAGCTCTGCCTGCTTATAATTTATTTGATTCTGTTTTGCTGTATTTTATGTTCTGCCCAAGATCAGCTAATTTTCCTTATTATTATCCTTACCATAAGTGTCCTCTTTCATTATATTGTATATCTTTTGTTATCTTATATTATCTTCTTCTTCGTAATTATTTTCTTATAACTCCACGCCCTTATTATTTATGTTGTCTCCTTCCTCCAGCTTCAATAATTTATTCTTTCTATCCCATCCAATCAATTAACATCATATCTTACCACCCCATCTCCTTAGTTTTTATTGTAAATATCCCTTGTTCTTTTATTCCTTTTGTAGCAAAATTCCCCCATTTAGTTTTAAATATTGGTAAAATTCATTCCCAATCCTCGTTAAATTGTTCCATTGAATTTTTAGATAATATTGTTGTTAATTTATCCATTTCTATTAGATCATACAGTTTAATTAACCATTCTTCCACTTCTGGTATTTCCTCTTGCTTCCATTTACTCGCATTCTGGCTGCTATAATCATATGGGTTAATAGCTTTCGTTGAGATCTTTTTTTTAACAATTTTATTCCTTGGTATATATTCAATAAATATATTTCTGGGTGCATCAGAAACTCTAATTGCAAAATTTTTATTATATTACTATGAATTTGCATCCAAAACTTTTTTGCCCTTTTGCAGGTCCACCATAGATGGTAAAGGGTTCCTTTTAAATTACATTTCCAACATTTATTTTTATTTGTTTTTGTCATTTTTGCTATCTGAACGGGGGTGTAATACCACCTATAAAAATTTTTATAGTAATTCTTCTTTAGGGACACACTTTTCACTAATCTGGACGTCACCTTCCAGAAACCTTCCCAGCTTTCTAGTTGTATTGGGCGTCCGATATTCTGCACCCATTTTATCATATTTTCCTTTACGATTTCTTTTTTCTAATTCTAAATTCAATAAAATTTTATATGACTTCGCAATCAGATGATCTGTTTCTGGTTTTATCAGTTTGTCAAATTCATTTTCCTTTGTTTCTATTCCTATTATTCTTTGGTCTATCTTGAATTTCTCTGCAAGTTGTCTCTGTAATAACCAATGAGTGGAGAGTCCACTTTTAATCAATTCTACTTTACTTTTTAATACAAATTTATCTTCTTGGCATTTCGCTATATCCTTCTATGTAATCCATTTATTTAATTGCGGTTTCTCTCTCCGATAAAAAGCTTCATGTGGGGATACCCATAATGGCAATTTTGGATAGAATCTTCTTTTATACATTAACCAGATTCACAATAGGGACTTTCTGAAAAAGTGGTTATTAAACTCTCTATTTATTTTTGCTTTCTCATACCATAGGTATGAGTGCCATCCAAAAGGTAGGTCTGCCCCTTCTAGAGTTAACAACCTTTCATTATCCAACTTAATCCAAGTAGTCAACCATTCAATACAGCAGGCATGGTAATATAACTTTAAGTCCAATACTCCTAATCCTCCTCTCTCCCTTGTATTTTTCAGGTTGCTCCATTTTATTCAGGGTTTTTTAGCATTCCAAATAAATTTGGACAGATCTTTCCTCCATTGATTAAAAGGTGCATCATTAACTATTATGGGAGGTTTTGGAATAAAAAAATCATTCTAGGCAAAATATTCATTTTTATTACCGCAATCCTTCCCTTAATGATATGTCAAGTTTTGTCCATCTTTCTAGATCTTCCTTTATCGTCCGCCAAACTTTTTTATAGTTGTTAACATATAGATCTATGTTATTTTTAGTTAGATTTACTCCCAAATATTTTGGGTTTTTTTATATTTTAAATTGAGATTCTGTTTCCAATTCTATTTCCTCTTGTCTAGTCATATTCTTAGTTATTATAATTGTTTTCTCCGGATTCACTTTAAATCCTGAGACCTTCCTGTATTCATACAAAACCATTTTTAAGTGATTTATACTTTGAATTGGGTTATCTAACAGAATAACCAAATCATCTGCAAATGCCCTAAGTTTAAACGTTTGACTTTTAATATGTATTCCTTTTATTTTCGTATCATTTCTTATTTGTATACTCAGTATTTCAATGACGATCAGGAAAATTAGAGGAGATAAGGGGCATCCCTGCCTTGTCCCTTTTTTAATATCAATTTTAGGTGTTGTTTCCCCATTTATTAAAATATTTGCCGACTGGTGTTTATAAATCGTATTTGTCCAATTAATGAATTTTTCTCCTATATTTATCTTTTTTAAGGTCTCTTCTATGAATCTCCAATTAACGTTATTGAATGCTTTCTCCGCATCTAGAAAAATCACAGCTAGTTTTTTCTCATTATGTTTCTGATAATAGTCTATTATATTTAGCACTATCTTCATATTATCTTTTATTGATCTTCCGGGGAGAAAGTCACTCTGATCGTCATGCACCCATTCGTTTAATGTTTTTTTTTAGTCTTTCTGCTAGAACCATAGCAAATATTTTATAATCAGTATTTAACAATGCAATCGATCTATAATTTTTAGCCTCCAGATGGTCTTCTCCTTCTTTAGGGATCAAAGTGATCAGTGCTTCACCCCAAGAAACCGGTCGATTCCCGTGATTCGTTTCATTCAAAACTTTCTGTAAGGGTCGTACAAGTTGATCCTGAAAGATTTTATAATACCGTGATGTGAAACCATCTGGGCCAGGAGCTCTACCTACCTTAAGTTTCTGTATCGCATTTAAGATTTCCATTCTTGTGATTGGCTTATTTAGTTCTAACCTCTGATTTTCATTAATTTGTGGTATTGTTGTTTCTTCCAAATAATTCTTTATGTTTTTACGCATATCTATATGATCCTGATCATCAAAATGTGGCACACATAGATGTTCATCCTGAAACACCTAACAGGGCATTGGTATCTGCCCCAGACGAGTCAGGAAAAGCCATCAGCCAATATACCATCTCACCCTAAATTCACTAATCTTTTGCTAGATCAGTCAAAAACTGCAACAGTGGTATAAACTCCAACACTCTCCGTTAGATCAGCCTGTTCCTTTATCAGCATAGTAAAGCAAAACAGAAAACTCTTGAGAAATTTATAGTGGGGAGAAAATGGAGATTTATTAATAATGCCAAATACCATCACATATCACAAAGGGGTTTAACTATGTCCAATCTTGAGATACATTTTGACACCTTTACATTGATTCAAACAGTTAAATATATAAAATTTTACTCTTCAATAAATTCAATTCAAAGAAAGCGAGAGGAACAATCAGAACTACAGATGTATTTTCATCCAAAATCTTTTTTAAAAACAGGAAAATAATCACTTTATTTACTGGAAGGATGTTTAAAATATGGCTTTGTATTTTAAGCCATACCTCTCTTTTTAGATAATTCTCTATTTAAAAAATAAAGACACTCTCTGTGCATTTTAGAGCATTCTTAATTTAAACAAAAAGATAACTATTATCAGTAATAAGAGATAAATAAATGAATTATATATGACAAAGAATTTAGCTGTAATTGGTACATCTATGTAATTAGATTCATTCAACCATAATCCTTAACCAACAGGACCTGCCTGCCTACAATTAATAAAAATAAATTCTTTCCCCATAAAATTAAGTCGAACAGAATTTCCCTGAAGAGTGCTATATTGTACATAGTACAGTACTGCGCAAGCTTCAAGAATATATAAAATATCACAAGCAAAGTAATTTGGAAAATTGAAGGGAACTTGACTTATAAGAGAGTCAGATTTAGAAACATAAATATTGGAGAATGTATTAAATATTGTCCATAAATTGTATAGCCGTACAGTTAAACTATATAAAATTAGTAAGGACATCAAAACTAAACTGGAGAGTTTGTGGTAAAATAGGGCACTGGCAACATGTGGCTAAGCTGTCCAGAAATAGTTTCTAGGCAAAAATATTAAATTGGATAATACAACTATTACCAAATAGTATACTATAGTAGGGCTTTACTGTAATACCCATTTTTGAAAATGAAAAATTGACAAAGATCTCACAGCTCTTTTGTTAAGTGCTGCAATATTAGAAATAGCAAAATTGTGGAAAACTATAAAAGGTCTCTCTTAATAAGCATTGTTAGAAAATGATTCACAGTATTTTCAGAAGAGTTAACATATGAAGTCAGTTTAGCAAGAGGAGGAATGAAAAAAGATACATTTGAAGAAATATAGAGCCTATCATTTACATTACATAGGCAAATTCTGAACTTAAACCAACAGTTGATTAAACATCCTTCTGTAAAATGCATTTTGAATATGAATCATAGGGAACCCATCAATCAGTCGTTCAAAAATGCACTATAGTTACAGTGATTGACAATGACATATACTTAGGCTCACTACATAAGATTTGGGGGAGGGAGTGCAAAAGGGAGCACATTGGAAAAATGTAACAAATCTATTTAAAATTTCTAAAAAACAGTTTTTGGACCTGAAGCTTCATCATCACATCAAAACACATTTTCCTCCCTCTCCCTTTTTTCCTTAACATCTAGTCGATCCTGATATGGCTATTATTACCATTACCGTTACCATCATCACCATCCCCACCACCCACTACTATTTCTAAAATACCTAGACTTTCTATATTACTACTGTTTTGGAGGTCACAGATTATTATTTTCTCACATTTTCAGTTTAGAGTAAGAGTGTTAAACTTATCATTTTAGAATTCAGCAACTCTGGAGATCTTGGGGTCAAACTTTCACTCCCAGCATCCACAATGGGCTACAGCATGTCAAAAAATGCTTGGAAATATCCAAACTTTGTAAGATCAGAAAAGGAAATGATTGGAAATCCACTTCTAATTTTGCTTCTATATTTGGAAGAGGGCTTAGGTAGGCTCTGCAGCCTGTTCTATGCCCAAACCACCACCCCACAAATCTTAATTTTTAGCCTTTTCCCAGTGTGGGGGACACTGGGGGGCTTGGGTCAAAAAGCAGCCTTGTGGACATAGTTTATCCATCTGTGTGCCTGATTTCATTCATTTACAATTTTTCATGTACGTTTTCCTACTAACCAAGATGTCCTGGACTAGATTTTGTTTCTGAGACTGAGTCAACACTGTGAAAGCATCAAACTCTCAAGGTACCAACTACCACCAGCAACACGCAGCATTTTTTTACTAGGCTAAACTGATAACTTTATTATGAAAGAAAATTCTGGATGATAATGATAGTGCTGTTCAGATACATATTCATATTTTAAGTATACACAACAAAATGTTATAACAAGATATGTTACTATAAGCCTGTTATATGCAAAGAAAGCTGAGGCAATATAAAAAACTGAAAAAATAAAGATCACAAAAACTGAGTCATGCTACATTATTATTTTGAGCATGTAGAAAATGAAAGTAATAGTTTTAAGTTACAATCTGGATACATATTTGGAAGATCATAATATTAGGATTACTGAAAGGCACTGGACATGATGGCTTGTTTTGGACAGCATACTAAACTGTGATTTGACAGTATACACATGAGCCTGGATTTCATGTGGTTACCCCAATCCCCTCCTCCCTCACCGCAACTGCAAGAAATTGAGGCTTTTGGTTCCATTTTCAAATAACCACAGTTTAACATTACACTGAAACTTCAACTACGGTTAATCTGGCAGGCCACAGTTAAAAATCTCCAGTTTGTCTGGCTCAACTATAAAACTAAACTGCACTTGGTTAAAAAAATGAAGGGAAAATCTGATCTCCCTAGACAGGGAGGTGGGGAGATAATGAACTCAAAGCTTGTTCATGTATTGCTTAGCCATAGTTTAGCACCAAGGCCAACAAACCAGATTATACTAGGTGGCATTTTAGGAAAAGTTTTGAGTAATATCAAAATGCATTACCACAAAAAATGTACTAAGAGTAAACATCTTTAAGCAAAAAAGACTAGAAAATACTCAAAGGACAATTAATGTGCTAACAGAACAGAAAGAATGACTCAACATTTCTTCATCTGTTTCAGTATCTCACTGTTAATGAATTTTATCAGGTTAGCCATCTGCTTATATTTGAAGAGTTCCTCTACTTACAGAGAACAGCCACAGCTCCAGATTCAAACATGAGACATTCCTCCTTATTTCTGGCTTCTACTATCACACTGAATGGTGGTGGGTCCAGTTTATGATAGATTCGGTAACCTTTACTGAATGCCATTTTTCCTTTGTCAGAGGCAGAACTGTGAAAAAAGGTTTTAAAAGGATTAGTAGAAGTTATACAGTATTCAAAGATATAGACTATAAGGCACTTTGACTCTAACATACATACAGTCAATGTAACTCCAAAATTCCATATTTATATTCACTATGGGAACTTAAGACACTTGCCAACCTGCAGCTCTCCCAAGAATACAACAAACTGCAAGATGATTATTTGAGAGAATAGAAACAAATAAATGTTACAGATAAAATGTGATAAAGCTTGAAAATAAGTATGGAGTTATTTAACACAATTGGCCTCAGGTACTCATGCTTTAATTACTTTCATTTTAGATGACTGTTATGTGCTTCACATAAGCCACCTTCTTAATACATTTCAAGTAATTCAGCTGGTCTAGAAACTACCTGTCAGGAAGTGACTTGAGTGGGCTGACTGGCATATGTATTTCTGACCCAATATAATCTGCATTGGCTACCAGCTGTTTCTGGGTTTGGTTAAAATTGCTGCTTCTAATGTTTAAACCCCTAAATATTCTAGAATAAAAATATCTTAAGAATTTCCTACACCCATCCTTGAGCAAGTTTTTGAAAATCTGTTGATCAGTAGCAATTCTTTATTTCTGGAAAATGATAGGTGAGTAAAAAGAGAACAACTTTTTCTGAGCTGGTGTCAAGACAATAGAACATCTATTTGCTCTCTTCACTATATACTTTTTAATAAGTAGCTAAAACATATCTTTCAATGGGCTCTTTCAGGAGCTTTTTTTAAAAAAATGATTGCTTTTCTATTGAACCATTTTTATTACTCTGGTCTAACTGTACAGAGCTTTATATTCCAATTTTTAATTTTTATAACATTTGCTGTCTTGGCTAATTTTCTATTAAGAGGTAGATGCTGAAAATAGCTGTTTATCCAGTTTCAAAGAACTGTAATGTTCCTATGCACAATACATTGAAACATCTGTATAGGAATCAGATTTTCAATTGCTCCAGTACAGCTGAACCAGCTGCTCTCTCCAGGAAATATCCTCAAGCATTCAAGTAAACCAGGTGTATTCTGCATCTTATTCTGAGAGGCAACAGCATTGTATATACAGGTTTGGATGGGATTTGGGGGCAGAGAACAGCACTCTGAAGAGGTGCTAACTTCTGTATAACATTATAGTGTCTGAACAGACACTGAAATAAATTAATCCGGGCAAGATTTTTTGCATGAAGTGCTTGCTCCTGAGGAAACCCACTAATGGTATACATTCCAATTTGTCACTGGCATTTCTCACGCACACCAACTGACAAGTGCCAGAGGCTGTCACTGTCATCAGCAAGCAAGCATGTCTAGCACTAAGGATATTTGCTTTGCAAGGAAGTACTTCCATCTATCTCTTGACAAACTAGCACACCTACAACTGATTTTATTCTGTGCTCCTTCTTTGCTTATATGGAGTACAAATGCAGTGAGTATTTCCTTTACAATTAAGTATAAGCAGAAATAAAATAAAATAGAAATAGCATTTAAAAACTACAATGCAGCCTAATAACCACAGATTATAAGGGTCATGTTTCTTGTGGGAATAACTGCTGCTTTTTTTTAAAGTTTAATGGATTTGAGCATCACACAGAGTTTTGTATCACTACCAAGCCTTCTACAAATATAGTCATACAGCTCAATCAGAGCTTAGCATGAGCCAAAGATTATCAAGGCTCAGCTCCAGAATACAAACATGCATTTGCTTCTCCATCTCATGCTCAAGAACGATAATTACCCATCTGCTAGTAGAAAATTTTCCAGAAATTCCTACAACTAGTCTATGCTGGTAATCAGACTAAAATCTGTCCAGTTTGAATTAGTACCACTGGGAGAACAGAAAACGTAATTCAGCACTATATAAATATCCATTTCAGCTACCAAACTAGAAGTAGCAGCTGATCTGGCCCAAGATCTTTTGCTGCTTCAGCCTAAAGATTAAATAATGCTCCTACATCACACCAGAAAAACCAACTGAATTGACAGGTAAATCAAACACCATTGCAGGTGACTACCTTGTCTGAGGGCAGTTACTTTACAGGGGTGCCATGTATTTTGTCTGGAACACACAGCTGTGTCTTCCAGCAGAGGTTAAAGGGGCTACTGTTGGTATACCCGAATCTCCCACGGAAGGCAACTTCGCTTAAAGGTATTATAGACAAGTGGAAGAAAATATATAAGCAATGGCATGAGGCATTCCACAGATACAGAGTGTTTATAAACATACACTAGGTGGATACAAACACCTGCTTTGTTAATTAAGCAAGACAGAAGAGAGTGTGATGTAAAAGAGCATAAAGCAACATTTTTTGCTTTGAAGAACCACTGCAATTCCCTTGCTATCCATACTATACAGACATTGCACCACTTGAATACGGAAACAGATTTCTTAATGAAACACAACTACAAGAAATCCGATTACTAATGACAGTAGTAATGGAAGCACAGCCGGGAATGGTGTAATAATTTGTACGCGATGAAAACAGTACTTTGGGAGCCGTATATAAAAATACCAGAAGATACAAAAACGTTCCCCACAGGCTCGCTGAATTCACAGTTTTCTCCTCCCCGCTCCCCAACGTTTTGCCTTCAAAAAATAAAGACCCTCCCGTTTTCCCAGGCCGATGCTGGGACATCCGATGGCGGGGCTTGGCCGCCTTCTGGAGAAGCAACTGAGACCGCTGCTTCCGTTACCGGGAGAGAGGGGCCCTTTTCCCAGACGTTCGGGGGCCGGGGAGAGAAAAGGTGGCAAAACGCAACCGCAGAGGTTCGTCATCCACCCCGTCTACTCAGGGCACGAGACAAACAGCGACCGCCCGGCTTTCCTCGACGGACAGTCAGCTGAGGCAGGAAGCGGACGGGAGCCAGCCTCACCAAGGCGACACTAATACGGCACCTAGGCGCTGCGAATAATCCGACGCGAGTCCGCGCCGCCCTCCCCGTGACAGACCGAGGCAGACGGCTGTGTGGGTGTCGCCGCGGCTCACGAATCCTCCATCTTGTGCCGAGGGGACTGCCCCCCTTCTCCCCGCAACGACTCCACCAGCCCAGGCAGGGAGGCTCCGGCTCCTCACGACAGGCAACGGAGGCTTCGCCTGGAACCCAGGCTGGCTTCCCCCGGGGGGCGGGGAAGAGACGGCCGAGAGGGAGGTGTGGCGGCGCTACGGCCGCTGAAAGAGAATATACATTACACCGGTCATTCGCCCTCAGCTCAGTCCCCCTTACCGGCTCCTCCGCCACCTCCAGGGGCGCTTCTTGGTGCCGCTGCCTGAGGCGCTTGCCTCACTTCCTCTCCGGCAGGGCCAGCGCTTCCGCATTGCGCCGCCCCCACACCGGAAGTAGGGGGAGGGTGCGCGAGGGGAACGCGGAGGGACGTTTGCGAGCGCCGAAAGCGGGAGCGGGGGCTGGTTCGCCCATTTCGTTTCCTCGCAGGAGGGCTACTGGGCAGGGGGGAGGAGAGCGGCTTCTCTCTACAGAATATTCCCCGTTCTTCTTCGTCTTCTGTTGCTGAGGCAGCGATGTATAGGCTCGCTGCCTTGAAAGTAAACTCTGCGGGGCCTCCCTCAGTCAGCATATGCCAGCCTTTAAACTGTGGGTCCAGATAATGTCTGCCTACCGCCCTGAATTTCACTTGGTCCCATTGTCTGGGGAGGCTGAGCATTGGCTGCTACCTAGATGAGGGAGCGCCTGGGAATAGGGATCCCCGGGTGGGACTAGATCGATTCCCGCGCTTTCAACATCTTATGGAATCCTGGGGTTTGCAGTTTCGGGAGGGGCCTTGTGTTGCTCACTGTCGGGAGGCGGGAGATGGGCTGTCGACATCAGCGTGAAAATACCACCCCGCTGAGGTGACATTATGACAGCAAGTTCATCCGTTTCCTTTAGAATAATTGCTGATTAGGCGAATTCAGCATTTTCAGACGCACTACCCGTATGACAAATCATTTTCTCCACATTTTAAAAGACTTCGTGTCTGGAAAGGGCTGTAAGTGTGAAGATACTTTTCCCCAACCTACCTTTGAAATATTTGGCCGCTGTGAATGTTGAATTTGCCTCTCAAGTCTATATGGCTGTTCTTAACACTAAGCATGTCTACTTAAGTCCTACTGAATCTAACAGGACTTACTCCCAGGGGTAAAGAAAACACGCCTTACTGGCCCCATCTAGTGCTCTATGGCAAGTTTTACAGCTCTTATCCCACATTTATGGGTAAGTTTAAAAAAAACAAAACCTCGAATGCCCCTAGCACCTTTGAGGGGATGTCAGGGAATAATTGTACAATTTTTCTGGAAGTTACAGGACTGTTTTAGGCCAGAGTGTGTGCGCTTTTTTTAAACAAAATGTAAATTATTTTTGTCCCATGTGTTTTGGGAAAGGGGCTGATATGTTGTTTTTTTTTTAAATAAAATTTTCAAGGTCCAGGAGGGGGATATGTGACTCCCAGGATCATTTATTGTTGTCCATCTTTGGTGCAAAGACTTGTAGCACTAGTGGCCCAGTCTTTGGACTTACGCAGGCAGTGACTACAGGCATGAAGCTAAAGCTGTATTGCCTGCATATTAGTGAAGTGTTTTATTGCTGCAGGATTACACTTAATCCTGCTATTTTTAAAAATTGTCTTAACTAAGTGCTTTTAACGTTGTGCACAAACTGAAAGTCAGGACAGAAAGACTTCACAGAATAACACTATTCTATTAATTACACTTTTCCCCATCTATCATTGTATTCTGATACTTAGTTTCTGCCAACACTGGTTTCAGGCCTGTTCTTTCTAAGAGCTTTAGGAGCACAGCCAATATCTTGTTCTATTTTTGGATGACACTAGTTACTTAACATGGAAAGGTTATGTGTGCCAGAATGAGATCTACACAGTTGTCAGTATGGAGTTTAGATGAATGATTCATTAGGTTTTAGAAATACTAAGTACAAGGTTTGTATACCTATACTCTTTCAAGAAACTGAAATAGGAAATCAAAAAGGTGAGGAAAAGTATGCAGGCCCAAAGCAGACCTAAGACAACTACCTATCAGTTTCACACTTAAGTGAGTCAGGGATAATATATTCAAACAGGAGTAGTATAACAACTGATGTCTCTCTTTCCTAAATCAATATTATGATTTCATTCTCTTAATACAAAACATTTGGATATGGTTTTCAGTCAAAGCAGATTCTAAGGCTGAGGAAGAGACTATTAACAGATCTTCTATATTCTTAAAATAATTTAAAAGAACACTTGCATATATGATTGAGAGGGTAGACATTTTAGATGTTTTCCCAAGAAGCTTAAACATTTTCAACATAAGTACTCATATAGTTAATTGACGATAGCAAGTTTTTAATAAGGCATAAAATATTTTAACTTCATAGCTGCTGTAAACTTGGTAGTAAACTGAAACACTGAATGATCTCTACGTGGATTTGTAATGGAATACACTACTTTAGACTATGCCGGTCTGCTTCAGTCTCTGCAGACAACAAAGACTGCAGTGAATATATACACACAGTCAGAAACAACTTGAAGGCACACAACAATGACTGTCCCTTCAACACAACTGGATTTGCTTCCAGATAAACAGCTGCTGGGCAGCAGCAGTAGTGGGGGATGACACTGGCAGAGGACTCTCAAAGACAACAACAATGCCATCATAGTTAACACTTGTTGGAACTGTACAGAGGAAGGCAATGGCAAACTATCCCTGAAGCCTGTTTCCATTTTTCTCCCTAGTTGGTCATGTAATGTGTTCCCTTGTTGGTCATTGAGCATGCCCACTCTTGGTTTTAATTTCCCTTTGATTTCTTGTGGAAGAAGTCTCTTGTTCTTCCTTTGTTGTTGTCACCTTCTGTTTCTCTGCACTGATTACCATAGTAGTTCTCCTTGTCCCTGCGCACAGATCACTGAACAACTCTAGGGTTAAGACTCTGTCACCTTTTGTTTCTCATCTGTCCATGACTGCTTGAAAAGTTTCATCTGTCATCCACTGAGGCTTCTCTTTTTTGGCTCCAGATAGTGCCTTTTTGCATTCCTCCCTGACAATGTCCCTAGTTTCAATCCACAGTTCTTCTAGCTCCCAGTCAGGCTTAATAGTGCAAATCTCTTTCTTACATTCTTTTTTAAATTCTATGGGGATGCTCTTCAGGTTGTATTTTGGCACAATGGTTGGTTTAGTCTTCTTCTTTAGCTTTAGTCTAATTTTTATATTAGTTCATGTTCTGTGCCACAATCTGCTCCTGGTCTTGTTTTTGCAGACAGAATGGAGCTTCTCCATCTTCTGCTTCCAATTATGTAGTCTATTTGATTTCTATATTCGCCATCAAGTGATGTCCATGCACACAATCACCACTTTGATTGCTTGAAGAATGTGCTGGTAGCCTTACAAAGCTCAGTAAAATCATTCTCCTGCTTCATTTCTTGATCCTAGGCCAAATTTTCCTATGATCTTTAATTCTGCTGTTTATGCATTTGTATTCCACATGTGCTAGCTTTGGTGCCACTGTCTCTGAGATCCTCTGCTAGTAGCACCAGCCACTACTGCTGCTGCCTACTACCTGTTTGGCACATTTAATCTAACTCATCAACAAATGCTTGACATGAAAAACCCTGAGAATGAGCCACACTGTCTTATCTTCAGAGAAAGACAAAGGCAAACCCTCTCTGAACAAATCTTGCAAAGAAAATCCCGTGACAGGTTTGCCTTAGGGTCTTATAAGTCAGAAATAACTGAAAGGCACATAACAACAACATATTGGACACTCTTTGGTTTCCAAGGTGGTGGTAACTGTCAAATGATTGTCCAAAAATTGTAGGCATTGATCAATTAGATCAATAGATCTGTAGGAATCTAGATCAAAGACCTACTTAAAAAAAAACCTGTTGGCCTTTTTTGTGGGGCGCTAAAGAAATTTACAGTTTTTACTCACTAAATCAAAAACTGGAAGATGAGCCAGCTTTTCCAAAGTTGTGTTAGCATAGGGATAGGAATCATAAGGCTCTCCAGATAGTCCAAGCAGTCCTAAGAAGGAAATGAGGAATGTTGGGAAGCTGATGTCTAGCATTATTTAATTTACATGCCGTTTTTCTCCCAAAACAAACTCAAAGTGTTCTATTAGTATTTTCTCCTGACATTTCGCCTGCATCTGTGGCTGACTTCTTCAGAGGATCTGGTGGCATGGAAGTGAGACAGAGTATATATACTTGTGTAGTCCCCTGGGTGGGAGGAAGCAATTTGCATATGTTAAGTTGGCCTGTGTGATGGCCTATTGTTAAATGGAATATGCCCGAGGGTTGAGTTGTTAGTTGTTTACTTTCTGAATTTCTTCTTTCCTGTTGAAATTGTCCACGTATTTATGGATTTCAATGGCCTCTCTGTGTAGTCTGACATAGTAGTTATCAGAACGGTCCAGAATTTCTGTACTTTCAAAGAGCATTCTGTGTCCAGGTTGGTTTATAACATGTTCTGCTACTGCTGATTTTTGTGGCTGGATCAGTCTGCAGTGCCTTTCATGTTCTTTAATTAGTGTTTGGATGTTGCGTTTTGTAGTTCCTATGTACACTTGCTCACAACTGCAAGGTATGTGATAAACTCCAGCAGAAGTTAGAGGATCCCTCTTGTCCTTTGCTGAACGTAGCATTTGTTGAATTTTCTTGGCTGGTCTGTAGACTGTTTGGAAGTTATGTTTCTTCATCAATTTCCCTATGCAGTTAGTGATCCCTTTGGTGTATGGTAAAAACACATTCCCTTTGGTTGGCTGCTTAGATAAGGAAAGAAGGAACTCGGAAAGTAAACAAAATTTGGCTACCAATACTGATGAACACTAAAATCAAGACTCAAAATATGCCAATGAACACCACCCAGACTCTGGAGGTCCCTCTACACGAAATAATACAATAGATGGCTAATGTACTTAATGCACTGTTATGCATATCCCCTGATCAACAACTCAACCCTGGGGAATATTCCATTTAACAACAAGCCATCACACAGGCCAACTTAACATATGCAAATTGCTTCCTCCCACCCACGGACTACACAAATATATATACTCTGTCTCACTTCCATGCCACCAGATCCTCTGAAGATGCCAGCCACAGATGCAGGCAAAATGTCAGGAGAAAATACTAATAGAACAACAGCCTCAAAGCCCAGAAAACCCACAACAACCTATGGATTCCAGCCATGAAAGCCTTCGTCTTTACATCAAACTCAAAGTGGCTTACATACAGCATCTGGACAGCTGCATGATTCCAATTTGTTCTAAAGCTTTAACAGTTGTGCTTACACAGCTGCTGCTATCCTTGTTTGAACTTACTCCTAAAGCAATCTCAGGTATTCAATATACACACAAACTCATATGCACTTCTGTTCTCACAAGGAATAAAAAGCATGTAACATATACATGTGGGTGTGCTATTAAATTATAAATTATGACTAGTTAGTGAATTTTGTATTTTTTGACTTTGTTACCTAAAATGTGTTTTCACAGAATACAAAAGAAACCTAACTTTTCTTCACTACAGCATAAATGCTTTATACAGAGAGCATATTTTTAAAGCAAGGGTACGAATCTGTGGCAGTCTAGATGTTCTTGATATGGAACTCCTGTCATCCACTAGCTACACTGCATAAGGCTGATGGGAAATGGAATCCAGGACAACTTTGGATAGGTTCTCCACCTCATTTTAAAGATTTTTAGAATGTTTAATTGAGGTTGACTGACAGCCTGAGATTGTTAATGAGCTCTGTGAGCCTTCATGCAGAGTAAATAGTGAGTTTCCACTGGTGGAACACATCTGTCAGCAGAATGAACAGGCAGCTGCCCCAGCCCTCTGTTGTTGTTAATGTTGTTATACCTTCAAGTTGTTTCCATCTTATGGCAACTCTAAAGCGAACCTATCATGGGGTTTTCTGAGGCTTAGACTATGTGAGGCACCCAAGGTCACCCAGTGGGTTTGCATGGCTGAGCAAGGAATCAAACCCTGGTCTTCAGGGTCAGAGGCCAACACTCAAACCATAATACCACGGTGGCTCTCCCAGCCCTCTGTCTCCTACTCAGATCAGCTCTAGAAGACTGGAGAAGTTTTGGAAGGAGAAGGGGAATTCTTGAAAATTGCCTCTTTTCCCCATTCTGACAAATGTCCAGCTAGTGGAAACACCAGCTGGAAATCCTTCACATGAATACTGTCAGTCTGAGATGCTGACATGGGTTGGGATTCTGAAAAGAATCAGTGTAAAAAATTAAGAAGGTGATTTAGTGTCCAGAAGACAGACTGTACATTTAATATTCTCTTTACATAACAGGAATATTACGAAGCACAATGATCAGATAGCAAATATTCCACTTACTACTTTTTTCAAGTATTAAGGATTACACTTGAAGATATACAAGGTATCTACAGAGTGTCAATATTTTTCAAATTTCAATCTATCTCAGTAGCGAAAAGGAAAAGGTTATTTAAGTTAAGTAATGGAAGTAACCTTCTGGACTAATCAGTATCTGAGGTGAAATACTTTCACTGCAAGCAACTGTTTGAATCTCAAAAAGAATCAAAATACTGTTACCTGAATGCAATTGTTAATTTTCGTTTTTTAAAATCATCAATACATAGACCGAAAAACAGGTATTGTTTTGGAAATTTCTTTACTCTGACCAGGGTGATACCATATACACACATTTCTGACCAATTTTATTATGAAATTCCACAAACTGAAAATCTTACTTTGAAAGATTCCATTATCGGAAACACAAATTTGAGAGCTATAACTATTTGCCAGTCATCTGCAAATGAGCTTTATAGTAATGAATTTCCTGTTAATGGCTGGTCATTCAACTGAATAGATGGCCAACATGGGGTATAAAAGTCTTTGTAAACAAGATGCATGTGAAATGATTTCCTGGCTTCCTTTTCATATTCTCAGAGACATTGACTATTATGTATGCTGTATATAAGAATGCACTTTGTATTAAAAACAATCCATTGTTTACAGTTTAATAAAACTTTACATATGTACAAAATTACACTGCAGGAATGATTTTTTATATCCCAGAATTAAGTGACAAAATTTTATTTCCCCTCACTTAAAATTTTTAACTCTTTCACATTATGATCATTTGCCACATTTACTGCATGGTCCAATGCCCGAATACTTGACAGAAGTTTTATTATCTGTTTTACATGCTCCCTAAGGAGAAAAGAAAGAACAATGGTTAGCATTTTTTTCTTTTCTTTTTTTTTAATCTGGCTGATATGTGAGAAATTACAAAATAGATCAGAAGATTATATTCAAACACACACACTTTCTCCCTATAGTGAGTGGGACAAATACAGCACAAATTCAAAGCTTGAAAGCATGATCACCACTAGCACCATCACTCCTACTACTAAAAGATTCTCATGTAAGGTTTGTTGCAATTCATCATCTTCTATAAAAATTGTACACGTACATGGCTACACAGAAATAAAATACCCAGATGCTCCAATATATCACAATTGGCTGCTCATACCATGGTTTAGGATTCCATCAGCAATTATTACTGTCATAAAGGACCACTGAAAAACATTTTATTCTGGGACTTCTAAACAGCTTATAATTCCTTGCACATAAGCAGTTCCTTCTAGAATATGTGAACATTCTTACAATGCCACTTGAACTGTAGTGTTATGGAAGGCAGTTCTGGGAGTACTTCCATTAGTGGGATGCTGATGAGTAGAGAAGGGGTCACAGCATTCCATTATGAATTCATCCTTGTATCAATGTATCTTGTCTGGAAGTTTTAAAAGATTTTGGCATGTGCATAAGGCAACAAGGCAGACTAAGAATTCTTTTGGTGCACAATTCTTTTAGGCAGTTTAGGTCTGGCAATCTTGTTGAAACTCTGAGGAAATGATCTGGGCAGCTGACATTGGCTGTAAGTATCCTCTCCTGGAATGCTGAGAGAGACTTTTAAGTAGCTACAGTGGGGATATGTTTGGGCTAAATGCACTTGAAAATGGGTGAGAACCCAGGTTACGACTTATTCCATGGCAGAGAAGAAGCCTTTATTTCCCTACACTCACTGCATTAGCATCACAGCTATTTTGACTAATTAAAGGGCTAGTAAGTCTCCAGGTTTACGAGGTTCTACCATCTGAGGCCTGCTCTGATAAATTTACAAGACTGCTGGGATGGTATTACTCATATTCACTCCACTCTGGATTCTACATTCTAAAAAAAAGGATTTTAGTCAGGTTCCAGAAGTAATTATTTGGCCAACATACACTGGTTTATCTTGGAGGATGCACACAATTTACTTGGAGGTGTAAAGCAAATAACTTATTCCTTACACCTCTACCCGTACTGGATTACGAGACCTACTACGGAGGGGTCAGCCAATTAGAAGGTGATGGTGGTTATATATCGTTCCCATTGCACCCCTCAGTATCATATCTCATCAAGGATCACTTGGCAAATGTGGGACTCAATCCTATTTTCCATATTTATGATAACAGCTGCTTTGCATACAGGATTCCTCATAGTCTCTATTCTGATCTCTTGGTTTTTCACAGCTTCATCAAGGGTGGGAAGATGCAACCTGCAACCCAAATAGAAACTACATCCCTCTTTTGAGCCACCAAGTGCTTCCAAGACACTTCCAAAGCCCCCAACCACTTTCCCCATTGTCAGGTAAAACCAAAACACAGCTTCAAAAATGGCTCCCCAAATATGACACAGTTTGCCCTCCAACTACCTAACTCCTCTCCCAAACTGAGGAGGGAACCTCTAAACAACTGGTTTAGGATTGAAAACAAAATTGCAACAGGTGTCACATCAACTCCAGTCTGTCTGGAATGCAACAGTGCAACCCACTGGAGTGGTGAGCAAGTGACACTTGGCCTCCAAATCAGGTCACCCCAGGGTTACATGAGATATTATGGGCATTTTAGGATCAAGTCTCATCAGAATACAGATACCACCCATTTATTTCATTCTCTTTCTTTTAACTGACGTTAAGGAGTTTGGGTGCAGTGTAAACTGAGGGTCTGTCTAGAAAAGACTGAAACCCCGCTGAGCAACAGACAGGTCAATCCAGGATTTGAAGGAAAATTTGATGCTCTAGAATGGTTAGGTGGCAATAGTCACTAAAAGTGCTCTTATTAGGTTTTAATGATACACCAGCTATGCCCTTTCCTAAGGAAGGCAGTCTGGGTCACAAGAGGCCACGGCTTCCTCACCTTGTCTCTTGTCCAGATTAGTATTAACATACTTTGCATGGTGTTGCTGTTGGGAAGTGTTCGGAAACTACTATAAATGTAAAAGGTTGTGTTTAGTTTACTATGTATGTTACAAACCATTTAATACTCATTTTGATACAACTTCACCGGATCTAACCATTATTTAAGACCAGTTACCTTGCATTTCTTTTTTCTACATCAGAGCTTCCAATGCTATTTCGGTATATTGTATCAGCAAGATGAACAAGGTATCTACAGAGATTTTCTAGATGTGATATTGTCTTATTGCCTTTTAGATTAGTGAACCACTGTTTAGGAAAGCAGCTGATCACCTGAAGAATGGAAAAGAAAAGACAGCGGTTATGGCTGCAACACTATATTCACATTCCTGGGAATAATTCAAATTGAATTTAGTGGGGCTTACTTCTGAGTAGACAAATATAGCACTGCACTATAAAAATGTAGAACAGTCTCACTATATGTACGATACACAAGATAATATAATTTAAGTGCATAAATATTTGATGCTATTTAGTATCAACAATAATCATCATCATCTGCTGTGGGAGGTTGACTAAAATCTTTGAAGTCCAGATGCTTAACTTTCAAGAATTTTTGCAACTATTTTCATTTCAAAAAGACAGCTGCCAAATCACGTTTGTATAAAAAGGAAAGACATAGATATAAGGAGTTGTAAAATATTAATAAAACCTTTTCATTATTTAACAGCAGTACTGCATTAGAAAAATATTATCAACAAGCTTTTTGGTTTTTTAAAAACACTTGGGACTCTTTCATTTCATTCCAACAGAAGACAGCACTATACATGGTTTGTCTCATTTTAGTCCAGCGTGGTACTTTAGGCTGAAACATACTGGTTTGTTTTTCACTCAATGACCTTCATGGTTAATTAGGTATTTGAAAGTGGATTTCTGACATCCCAAGCAAAAAAGCTTTACCTATTACACTGTATTTCAATATATCTGTAACACACTTGAAAAATAGTTTTAAAAAAGAAATGAGATTATTGAAGTGATGTGCTGACTTACATTTTGAGCTTTCTTAATGCTGTCATCACCATACTCAGAATTCTGGAAAGCCATAAGAATGTATCTGTTTAGCAAGCCATCTATTGCTAACTCTTGCAAGGTTTTGTTTGAAAGGATTCCATGCCACTGCAGAAAGTTTCCCAATAACTAAACACAGAGAATATAAAGTTGAAAATGTATATATGAAAGAGACAGAAATGTATTAACATTTACAAATCATCTATAAATCATATAAATGGGGACACTTCCATTTTAAATGAATTTAAAGAAACATTAGTATGCACATCTTCTATATATTACATGAAATCAACCACATTTGCACATCCCTGATTCAGGTGGTATGATCCAATCAAAATTAGGCAAAAGTAGTCTCTCTGGTTTCTAAGTTTTATAGTTATGCATACAATATATTCTTCTTCCAGCAATAATCACTTTTTATGGGAATCCGTCAGCTGCAAAACATTAAGTACTCCTACCAGCAGAGAAGCAACCATTTATGTAATCAACTATAAAGTTACTAAACAGATATAGTTGTAAATTTACTCTCAAATATAACAGCAGCTATCAGAATTGGATAGTACTTTGCATACTTGACGTGTTACCTGTTCTAATCAAAGCAGAAAAGTTTCTCAAAGGGACTACCGTGCTAAATGATTTCCAGAGCAAACAGAAGAACAAGAAAGTTCTACACTCAAAGAGTTGCCTTCTTTCGTAGCTTGGAAGTAAAGAATTACAACCAATGTTGACAGCTACAACTAGCTGTTTCTTGAGTAATGAGGAGGTAACAAAGTTACATTTTTAAAAGCAATGTAACAAGAACAAAGTTACTTTACTGATGCAATGAGTAACAATTTTTAGTTGTTTTCAAAAGGAAAGTTTAAGAGACATTTTGACAAATTTTTCAAGTTGTATGCCACTGTCTTATCAACCCTAAGGTGTTTTCCCTCAATACGTACAGGAAAGTAATAGAAAAGTAGAGTACTGCAAGACATACCATCTTCATCATCACAGTGAATAATAATGGGTTACTTTTTAAACACTATAATGAGTAATGGAACAAATTACTTTTGAAAAATAACTTTCCAAGCCTTTGTCTAATTCTACTAATTATGTAATACTCAGGTTGAAACTACTATCTATATATAACTAAGTTACATTTTTTAAACTTTAGCTCAAAAACTGATACCTCACTAAATAGTTCTTGAGGCTTTATAAACCGTCCAAAAGTCCATTTTCTTTAAATGCTAGAAATACTCATAATTAACTATATGTAACACCAACACTTCCTAAAGTGCCCTGTTTTGCCAAAGAGATGAATGAGAAAGCACTAAGCCATATTAGCAACAAATCCTTTTCCTTATCTGCCTGTGTTAGTTATCTACCAAAAACTTTAACATGACACAGCACATGCTGTTCAAAAGTATCCTCTGGACTGTTTGAAAAGGCTTTTCACATACATGTGAAAGGAGAAAGACTGGTAATGCCCTCGTTTCAAAGTGATCTAAAGACATAAAGTTCGAACAATGGATGCCTTCCTCCCAACAAAAGCAAATTAATTTTGCACTCAAATATTTTTCAATTACTCATCATTTATATAATGCTTCAGTGATAATACATGCATCTCCTTCCTTACCTTAACTGAAGACCAAAACTGACGTTGAAAAAACAAATATGGTCCAGAATTCTTGTTTTCTAATACACTGAAAAATAAAAGACATGAAAGTTTCAGTAGCACAGAGAAGTGAATCACAGAGATGATTCAAGATCATAATATTAAAGATTCTTCAAATCTAATATTTAACATCTATTAATATAAATGAAGTTGAAACAGGAAAAATAAGCTTACCTTTTAGGATAAAGTGGCATGAATACATCATCATCTAGTGTTCTCCTCATTCTAAGTAATAAGGCTTTTAGTAACGCCTAGAACAGTTCAAATTTAACAGAAGATGTTGACTGACTGCTTTCAAAGTGCACTTTCTAACAAATCCAGGGCTAACACAAACATTTTATTATCCAGTTCCCTGACTTTTCTTAGCTACAACATGAGTTTAAAAATTCACCAATACATTACATTAAACAAAGCTTTTATGTATTTTTGGGTCAAGCTTCAATAAGATCGCTTCCCACACTGACTGGCATTCTGTTAAGGATATATGCCTGTGTATATTAACCATACCCATGTGCATGTTTATTTTCAATCACTGTGGAGGTTGGTATTCACTTCCTTCCTCTATGGAAACCACCCCCCAACCTACTGGCTAGGTCACCCCCCTAGCCAGACACAAAAAGATTGCCTCAGTTGCTCCAACTTCCAGAGGACCCCAGCAGAACTCAGTGGCTGAGGTAATGTCTTCACACCTGAATATGGGGCTGAGGTAATCTCTTCATGTCTGGCTCTTGCTCCCCACCAGGCACAAACAGGCTGTAGGGAGAGGATTCTGTAAGGATATAGTAGGGGGGAATGGTAAATGGCTAAGCACAGCAGTAGCTCCACAAAACTATATCCAATGTTGAGCCTTGCTGGACTGAGGCCATTGATAGTTAACTTAATACCTCTGTTTTGAAACTGCACTGAAGATGTCACCATCAAATCAAATAATCTCTAAACCAACAGTAGGGCAAGAGTGGCTGCTTTCCTTGTGTCTGACTCCATTCATATTCCCCCATACTGCTCTTTTTCTGGCAAAGAAGTATTTATGGCCTTCTCTTGGAAGCCTTGGGGCCAGTAATTATGTCAATTATGTTGAATGGTTCCCCAGCACTATTTTAACATTCTCTAAAAGCCTGTTTTTAAAAAGCAGAAATTGACCCCTGGCTACTTGGCTTTCCCTCCTTCTTTTTGACATTTTGGACCCCTAAGGATCACAGGAGTAGAAACATGGCCCTCACACCTGATGAAGTCACTGAATCCTTGCCCTAAACAATGAAAGAATATTTTTGCCCTAGCTCTAGAAATTTCACTTAAATTATATAAAACCTTAAATTCCACTGAATGTTCCTTTAAACAATAGTTTAAATGAGTCCAAGTAATTCATTTTTTAAAAATTGCAGTAAAAATTATATTAGAAACTAAAACACATGTATCCTTTAAAATGATTAAATAAAGATACACAACAATGTAGAAATTAACTGCACTTTTCCATCATAGTGACCTAGAGCCTCATATGGGATAGAGAAAGATGCAGTTTAGGAAGGTGATGCTTTGTGACTTCAATTTTTTTGCCTCTGCATTATGATTTTGTTCCCAGTCAGCTCATGCTCACTGGGAGATGTCCTTACACCACAACACTATCCGTCTCCTTCCTCTGCATGCTATTTTACCATGTCTGCCTGATGAAGAAGCCCGTGAGTTTCAAAAGCTAGTGTTGTATTTTGTGGCGTTTTAGTTACCCTAAAAAAGGTATCACCACTGGACAGATATTATATTTTGTTTTGTTTCCTTTAAGAAAACTCCTTTCTCTTCTGAAGCCCTAGCTTACCCATCCTGAGAATTACTGAAAACAGAATCTAGAGCAAAAGCAGTACAACCTCCAGCTAACTGCACTTCCTGGAGTGCAGGAAGTGTGGAGGGCTATATTGGAGAGGCAAATGGCAGGACTGGGGAAGAGCAGTTACAAAATGGTTTGAATTCAGATGACAGCCTGTCGGTCTTCACCCCTATACTAATAATACAGAGTCCCATCTGATACTAGGATATCTGCTCTCAGCTACATCTAATGCCAAGTCCTACAGCTTTTTCTCTCAGTCAAATGATATGTAACTACTTGTAAGAAAGCACTTCAAACTACCTCTCAAAATGCAAGGCTAGCCCCTCTATCACCAAATTTTACTGTTCTGTTTCTTTGTACATCACCAAATTTAGAACTATATGCAAAGAACGCAGAGAAATATGGCAAGTAACAACCAGAATTTACAATCCTACAAACAAAATTAAACACATTTTACCTGTGTGTTTTTGTTTTCTGCATGTACCACAGAAGGATATCCATTAATTAGTTTCTGGGTAATTGCTACCATCCTTGATGTCTGTGTTGTAGAGAAAGGGTCCCACACATTTTCGGCAAGTACTAGCAAAAAAGAACAACTATTGTTTCTGAAAACTAGATACCAAAATATGACTGCTGTTAAAAATAAATAGAAAAACGTTTTAACACTGCATGTTCATAAACGTACCTGTTAATTTAGGTAGAAGTACTCTTTCCACAATAGTAGGCAATAATGAAACATCAGCATCATCTTTCTCTTGATCGTATTCTTCACATCCATAAAATAACAAGGATTCAAACCACAACATACTTTCAAAATCTTGGCACTTGTCCTATTAAAATAAATACAAGCATCAACTAAATATTTAAAATAAAGGATCAATGATGTGTAAACCCCTCCTATGCTTGCAAGTGCAATTTGTTTAGGCTGTCAGAATAACTTTACAAATTGAACAGTATATCCTGTTTTGTGAATGCACTGAAATCAAAATGCTTTATTTTATTATCTATTTGCTAATGTCACTTCACTGAAATGTCATCCACTGCTGGGAGCTGGAACAGTGAGTTACCAGAGATTAAGAATAAGGATGACTCTGCCAATTCCCATGTCCTCTCCCCAAAGCATAGCAGGAGTTGGCTGCAGTACTTCTGTATTCAACCCCACAGCAGGTTGGGCTGGCTGGAAGAAGGACGGACTTCAGCTAGACCACTAGTGGGAACTGCACTCCCAGCTTTCCTTACCAAGGGATGCTGGGAAATGCAGCTGAAGAATATCTGAAGGGCTACACAAGCCCCACCTGAGCTAGACTCTCAGCAGACCAGGCATATCTTAGGAGCTAAGGTTCCCTTTCCCTACTCTAACCAGACTAACTTACCCAGTCATATCATTTGGACATCTCTGCCCCAAATTAGATAGATTAAACTTACAGAATGATGCTGAGATGGAAAACCATGGACTAAAGTTGCAAATTACATTACATGGCCAGAGTAGTACTTTAAATGAGTCTTCTTACAATTAACTCTGAATAATTTCACAGGGTTATACCATTATTCTTTATTCATCTTGCCTTGTTTAAAAAAAAACCTGAACGTACTGACCATACTAGCAAACTCTCTCACCTCCAAAGGGTTCCAAGTAAGCAACTGAAGTCTTATTAAAGGATTTAGCAGTTTGGGTAAACAAAGGCCTATGTAAGCATCCTTGTAAGAAGATAAATACTTAGAACGCCAGGCTTCAAACTGTGACTTAATGCAGTCAATGGAGGAAAAGTTTTCTAATACGTCCTCAAACACTTTGCTGGATTCCTTCAAAATACGATCTAGAAAAGAAATATTTAATTATCATAAACAGCCAGAATTCATCCCCCTGTTTGCTAGGGCTTTCTTTCTTTGTAGAGGGTTTAATAGTACAATGCAGTTTAATAAACAAATTCTCAAGCAAGTAAACTGTAAAGAAAATATTAACATCTAAACAAGTTGCTCTTGTGGCAAATAAAGAGACACTGAGGGGAGAATAGCTTGGGCAGGCCGGGGTATGTACAGTTTGGGGAGGATGTGGGGCTCCCTGCTGCTTCAAGGCTCCTCAGCTCTCAGACCTTTGGAAAGGAGTCTCTGCGCAGGTGCAAATTCCACTATGTGAAGCACAGAAACCATGAAGAAGAACTTATTTCCAGAGGAGCAACTGTTCCAATTCGCAACATGGTTTTGTCATTCTCCTTACAGATGCTGGGTGTACAAACTGTTTTACTCCTTGTCTGAAAGTATGTAACTTGTTATATGAGTGGACCTTGCAGCAGAGCAGCCACTCAAAAACACAATCACACAGAAATTATTCTATACAGCAATAGTTTTAAATGTAGTTCTCCTTAAAAAACAAACACATTTACTGAAGAAATATATACCTTGATTATTGGCATACTGACACCTTCCCCATGGGGGCACAAGGATCCTAAATAGGAGCATTCCATCTCCTTACTACTCCAGCAGCAGTTATTAAAGAGAATTAAGACATCAGCTACCATGACACCCCTGTTACAGAATGCCCTCTCCTTAAAAAACTCAGTTGGCACTAATACTGACTTTATTCTGGTGCTAAAAAAAATGGCTTTTTATTAAAGCTTTTGTAACTTAACCAACTTCATCCAAAATTCCGCATATGCATGGCTTTAAATGATTTTGAACTGTGCTTTTAGACAGTCTCAGTTTTAACACTGAGTTAATATAATTTTAGTCTGTTTGATTTTTTTTTTACTGTTTTAAATAGATCTAATGATGTGAAAGTGATTTTACTGAACCCCACCCTCAGGTTGCCTATATAGGGCAGAATATAAATATTTTAATGAATAAATAAATACTAATCAATAATTCTAGGTTAAACTGCTGCCAACAGAAAGTGTGTGACAGCCAGAACTCTCTTCTTGATGGGAGTACAGAGAGAACTATGGGCTAGAAGCCCGAGACTGGAAGCTAGGAAGCTGGAAGAAGGCTTCCAGTTGTGTGCAACTGCCACTTATGGAAGATAGCAGTGTTTATGGCACGTCCTGTGTTACTCTGTGTTGGTATAGCAATCAGTTTAAATCTGGATGCCACCCCTGCTCAGGGTGAGATAACAATCAGCAATTTTTCCATTTAGGATTTTCTTTAAAGCACCATTTTTAAGGAGCACCCTTCTTGAGAATTGAGATCTGGGGGAAGAGCCCTCCTCTATGTTCCACTAGTAGGAATGATAGTTCCACTAGTGGCACAGGGGCACGGGAGAGAGCCTTCTCTGCTGTGGCACTTAGTTCATGGAATACTCTCCCTCTAGAGGCCCAAAGGCCACCAACATTGGTTTCTTTTAGGCACCAAGTTAAAACTTTTTTTTTAAATGAAAATATTAGAGGCATAATTACATCTTTTTAAAAGTGTACATAGACATGGTTTTAAAAGTTTTAGCTTCTTCTATTGGTTTAACTTTGCAATTTATTTATTTGTTTATTTAATCTATTTAAACTATTTTATTTAGTCAGGTATTATTTTAAATTGTTTACATTGTTTAAATGGTATGCCATCCTGAGACCTCATGATAGAGGTTGGGACAGAAAATTTTAGCAAATAAAATAAATAACAAAGTTTTAAAAGTATCATTCTGTTTAACCATCTGGAATTATCTCCACAAAACATTGTATTTTAAAAAATTAGTGACTTCAAACAAGTGAATCATCCAACCTCGTTCCATATTAAAGTTTGTAGTATCTGTTGAAGTTTCTTCATCATCACTAGAAAGGCCTTCAAGATGATCAGCCATCTTCCCAGATTGCTCTCTAGCAAGTCTACGACGAGCTCTGTTAACAAGAACGTAACATTGGTGGTGCTGTGTTAAAGTAACAAGCCTCTGCCTGTTTGCTAGCAATGAAGGATATACAATAATGCAAGGGATGGTGAGATTTTCCTTCTCTGCTGCAAGCAGATATATGAAGCCAGGTTGAAAACATTCCATGATATTACAGCTCATGTGCTAATTGATATATCTGCTACAGATAGAGCCTCCTTTACCCAGGAATCTGATATCCCCCAAATGCCACCAGCTGCCTGCTTCTGCCTTCAAGACGAATTCTGTTCATTCATCTCTTGGATCCTCAGTCTTTCTTTTTGCCAGTAACTGCCACTTCTGTCTTTGGGTAGCAGAGGTGGCGTTCCTGCTCCATCTCTCAGATCTGAGGAGTGCCACTACCTCCTCAAAGGTAGAAGCGGGTCCCTGGTAGCAAAAAGAGAGAGAGCAACTAAGGATCTGTGGAATGGCAGGAGGTGTGGACTTGAACAGTAGGCCTAGGTTCCCGCTATTTCACAGATCCTCAGTCTCTCCCGAGCCTCATGTCTCCTACACAACACATGTAGCAAATGAATGAGACATGAGGCTATTTCAAAAACATACTGTATTCCAAAATCTGAAAAAGTTCCAAATATGGAACATTTCTGGTCCCAACCCTTTTAGATATGGGAGGCTCAACCTGTACTGTGGCGTGAACACTGTGCAATATTTTCTATTTATCCTTAGTTTGAGAGAAATGATATACTCAGTTGCGAGCCTTCACTTCCAACAACTGATTCATTCTGCCATGATGTGTAGGATCTAACCAACATTTCACTAGTACTGAATGATCATTATAGCAGTCTATTTATATCCAAAAATGTTAATATGTAGGACAAAACTGTATTTGACATTGGGGGTGGGAATTATGTGGCCATCCAGATGCCAATGAATTAAAATTCCCACCACTCACCATGATGCTGACTAGGGCTACTGGGAGCTGATGTTCACCAACATCTTGAGGGCCACACAGTTCCCACCTAATTCTACAGAAAGTCACCACATGAAATATTTAAGCATGTACGTACAGAATACAGGTGTGACCCTCCAGTTGTTGTTGGAGTTCAATTTCCATTACCCCTGTCTAGCAAGACCAATAATGTGGAGTTAAAATTTTACAATATCTGGAGAACTACAGGCTTTTCTCCTGTAATATAGAGCAGTGCAACTCAAAGTGGTGGTCCATGAACTAGCCTAGGTTCACAAGCCACTGAATGCCAGTCTCTGGTGAATATTCAGGAAAGAAAAACAAACGTTTGCCAAAGGGCAAAAATGTGATACAGGTTATGCGGGGGGGGGGGGGGGCATAATACTGCTGGTCCCTGCACCAAGTAACTTGAACATATACAGAGGGAAGTTCAATGATATTTTACCTTCTAGCTTCCCTTTCTGCGGTCCGTCTTTTTACATGTTCTTGGTACAGTGTTCTGTCTCGTCCAAAAGAATCAAGATTTGGTGCCATCAATGCTTTACCTATAAGTGTAAAAACACTGAAATAAGGATTTCAATTGCTGCTAAAGGAAGCATAATTATAAGTGTAAATGTATGCATGTGTGTGTATATGAGTTAAAGCAAGCCTCAACAAATTTGTAATACATCTGTAAGTCTGACTGTTCTCCTCACCCTCCCTCCCACAGATAAAACTGATGGCAGCTGATTTATCTTCTGAAGATTCCCCATTTAGTTAAAAAACTGGAGTGCCTTCATTACCATGTACAAAGTAAATAATAAAAAAGACAAAGCCACCATCATAATACCACTCAACTTTTCTGTAAACAGAAAATGTTTAAAATATATTTATAACATAAAAAATTGTATTAGAAAAAAATTAGTGTTCAACATTTATAAGAAGAAAGAAAGAAAAATAGCCTTTCAGCACATCTATAACAGGCCAGATGTCTCTTCCTGGTGAATCATACTGACAAACAACAGAGATTAACAGATTTTCAGCTTGTGTTAGACTATTAGTACTGAAATTGGTTACCTGATACCATATGGTTGCCACATAGTATACATTTAAGAGCAACAAAAAAATCTAAAGCTGGGAAGAAAAGGGAGGAGGAGAGAACTGCTGGATGACCATGATTTACCAGCCTGGTACCCAGGAGTGCCAACTGCCATACTATCCTGAAAACACCAAATCTTGTTTGGTTTTGGAAGCTAAGCAAAATTGGGCCTGGTTAACACCTGAATGGGAAACCATCAGGGACTTCCAGTGTTCTCCAGGTATGTCCAGGAAAGAATTCAGCCTGAAATCCTGAAGAACCACTGCAGTCAGAGTTCACCATACTGGGCAAAATGGACCAAAGATCTGACCCAGTATAAGGCAGCTTCCTACACTCCTACAAATGCATAATATTTCATAAGGAACGTTATATCAATTTTTAATATATCTATTGTAAAATTTATTCTTATTTTTTCCTGGTCAAGAATTATTTGCATTCTTCTGGTCTAATATTTAAAATAAGAAAAACTTGGTAAACAGTCTCTTAAGTGTTTGCTTTTTTTTTTTTAAAGAAATTAATATTATTGGGGGGGAACTACTAGCAGAACAACCTACATGCTTTCCAAGTTTACAGAACATTCCGTAAAACATTTTTAGAGGGTACACTAAGGATTACATATAATCACATAAAAAACTATTGTGTAAAAACTGAGTAAAGTAAGATGGCACTGCTTTCCATTACCATGACACAGAGAATAGGAAAGGCACCTTAAAATGTGAACCACAATTCTTTTTCTACCACATTTAAAACAGACACACTTTGTAGCTTTTTAATTTAAAACTGCAGTAAGTAAACAAGGTTGTTTAATGAATAATAAAAACCTTCAAGATGGACTGACTTGAATGGCTTGAAAACTCCGAAGATTCATCTTTAATATCATCTTGTCGTCTTTGGACAAGGCGGGAGGCTCGCTGTTTGTACAGCTGGTGCATTGCTGATTCGAGTTCATTTATCAGGAGCACCTGTAAAAATATAATACTCCGTAATAAAAAAAGTCTTCATGTGTTCAACTGGCCGGGATGCCACACTATTCCAAAGTGTACAGCAGTACTTTTAGCTGCAAAACTTTCTTTCACTGTTATTTTTTAATAATTCATTATTATTTAACTCAATAAAGCTGTACAGAAAAGCATGACAAACTATTTGGCTGAAAGCAAAATGACAGGTCTATAAAGAAGCCCAGAGAAGTAAGTCGATTACAAGAACAATATGTTTTTTAATTATATACTCATATTAAAATATGGTTTCACTTGGACTAGACTGAAAGAAAAAAAAAAGAACTCTCTTACTCTACCCATAGCTTCCCACCTACTCCAAAGTCAAGTAAGAATACAGCACCTTTTGGAAGGAATTTGAGAATTTAAAAATAAATATACCATGATAATTAGAGATGACATTCGCTAAGTATTTTTAAGCTAACATCAAAGTTGTGCAAACACAAGATAACTCATCCACATACTTTGTTTCCACCCAGAATGGAAACACTGACATCCAGAACACACTAAAATGTCTTACTGGTCTGCAGTGGGATAAAGGAGTTGGTCAAAACTGGGTGGAGGGATCTTGCACTGCCCACACTTGCTTCAGAAATTTCCTTCTCTCACTGCAGCCAGAAAGACAAATTTCACACTATCCTGTAGTTATCCCCAAACCTTTGTAGAGGTTTTTCAGAAGATATGGAAGGAATCAAGGAGAAAGGAAAGATTTGTTGTGTGAGACTACCCTCTACCCATTTGTTGTTGACACTGCTGCTACTGTGTGCCTTCAAGTTCTTTATGACTTATGCTAACCCCTAAGGCAAACTTATCATGGGGTTTTCTTGGCAGAAATTTATTCCAAAGAGGTTTGCTTTTCTTTCCCATACAGTCACTGAATTTTATTCAATGACCACCAAACCACTACTACTGAAGTGAATACTGAAATCAACTGATACAATAAACCAACAGTCATAGGTGGGGCCAATAAAAAAAATCAATTAATAAAACCAAAATTCCAATCACTTGGGTATTCTCAGAATTGGGTTTTGCTTTATCTTACTTTCTTACAGTGCAACTTTATATACGTTTGTTTTGATGCAAGTCCCACAGACTTCAATGAGCCCCATGTTCAAATAAGTGTGTGCTCTGTTCACCACGGCCAATGTTGGGGTGACTCAGTTAAACGTTTTCAAAAGAAGGGTATTCATTTGTAAATCATTTGTTTCGATGACACTTATTTAGAAGCAAGTATGTTTATGACTGTAGCCAAGATCAGGATAGGTCATATAATTTCCTTAAATTCTACAATGCAGGCATAAAGGTGAACAACAAAGTCTGACTTATTTTGTATCAATTTTGATGACAAAAGTCTTGCTTCAGAATCCATTCTGGAAAATTTGGAAGATATTTCAAGTGATCAGATATTCTACAATTTACCTATTTATCAGTTACTTAAACATTCTGGGTTTGCGGTGATGCAACAAATTACTTAATTAAGAATGTTATCCAGCTGAATTTAAACCTACTCAACTGCTTTGACATCTGCATCCATCTTCAACTCATATTCCAATTCCAGTGCCAGCCAAGTAATTCAGAATTTATTTTAACTGCAATTTTAATTGTAACATTAGCATTAAATATTGTTCTGTATTATATCAGACTTCCTAATAATTTCATGAAGTTAATTTAATTAAACACACAAGAGCCAGAACAGTTTCTTTGCAAACTGAGGTTAAAAAAAAAAGTTTCAAGTGAACCATGTATTTGCCCACAGCAAATTTCTCCCTCCGATCAATATAATAAAAGCAGTTTTACATTTTGTGGTCAGATAGTATTGCTTTTTTAAAAGCGTTTTTATTTAGGAAAATGTTATCCTTGTGAACCAATAACTGAACATAATTTGAAGAAACTGTTTAACTGACAGAAGGGTAAAAAAAGATGGCACATGCATTAACAAAAAGTACAAAAATAACCATAGGCATAAGTATTCGGCACCAGTTTTGTTTTTGCTTTGCTTGTAAGAAACTCTGCTGTGATAGATTTTGTCACCAGCAACTGGAGTATAACCAGCCATGTCAGCCTATTGAATAGCTAGATGGGCATACTTCAACCTTTCATAGATATCACGCTTACTGCTTCAATAGAACAGAATCTTTTTGAAAAATTTGACCTAAGCAAAAATTCATTTTCTTTGTCAAGTATACAAATCTAATTTTGTTAACTCAAAGGGCAAAGTAACACAGCAACAAATGTAACAGCACATAACCAAAGAAGGTAAGTGGCAGGGTTGTATACTCTGCTACTGCTTAACAAGTATAAGCATCCTATGGAAAAGAAACAGGACAAAGCTATCCAGACTCTGCCCCCTCCATTCCTAATGATTCATAAAAAGCCAGAGTGCTGATGCAAGGTGTACAGAATGATTCTTGCAGCAGTTAGAATGTATTTCTGAAGCTATGCAAAACACATCAGTTTTCAGACAGACAGGCAAAGCTATTTGTTTTTCCATTGTCAACTGCGCTGCCCTCTAGGTTACCTACACTAATTTCCTACTTTATTCTCTGCACCCTCTTACTTGTTGAAAAAATTCCAAGTTTTAGTCAGAGCAGAAAAGTTATTCCAAAGCTATAATCATATAAACGAAGTTCTTAAATCATTTCACCTAGATTTACATTGCCACAGAAGAGAAACCAGGCAACCCTGCAGAAATCTAAGTTTACTTCATTTACACACAAGCCTAATGAACAAGTTTAGGACATCAGGATTAGTCCAAGTTGTTTTTTCTTACTGCTATATCTCTGCACTTGAATATTACCTGCTTACTTCTCAAAGTGTACTTCTAAGTTGGGGGCCTAAAGCTGTAATAGCAATGAATGTTGTACATGAAGCTGAAGTAGGAAGGGACTACTGTCATAGGAAGTCAGGGACTACTGTCCCTTGCATGAGCAGAACTGACTTCTACATATACAACTACATTTCTAGATTCAAGCTACAGGACTTAATATTTTTGATATATTATTTCTTTTCTACTAGAAAATGGCCTCCAAGAAATTTTACTTCATCTGATAGTACTATTTGGCCTTTAATTTTTTTTTTACTTTTCTTATATGTCTTAACATGTTTTTATGGCTGTGTATTATGCATATTTGTAAGTTTTTATACTAATTTTTATCACTTAGCTTATTGTTGTAGTTTATATGTCAAAGTTCCATACTTAATCCTGGTCTGGAAATAGTAAAAGAAATGGTAGAATAGATAAAATTATCAAATCCTGATTTTCTTTTAAAAAAACCTCTGTTGCCAAAACACCATGTGTGCGCGCACGTGCCTTCAAGTCACCTATTGACTCATGGCAACTTCATGAATTTCATAAGGTTTTCTTAGGTGAGAAATACTCAGATGTGTTTTGCCAGTTCCTTCCTCTGAAATATAGCCAACAGAACTTGGTACTCATTGGCAGTCTCCCATCCAAGTACTAAGCAGGGCTGACCCTGCTTAGCTTCCAAGAGCAAATGGGATCCAGTGTCTTCAGGGTAATTAGGCCCATTTCACAATAGGTGAAGATAAATTTTAATTTGTGAAGTTGCAAATTAAGACAACTTTTATTTTTTGTGTTTGTGGAATAGAAAACAAAAATACAAATGTACTGTAATAGTGTTACATCAAATTTAACACTAGCAGAAATAGTACAAGAGATGGTGTTGTTCCACCACCAGCTGCATATTCTGCTACCAACCACACAAGCATTACTGAAACGACTAGCATGAGCAATACCTAATAGGGAGTTGTAAAAGTGCAAAAGACTTGCACAAGCAGAAACACAGTACTGGACCTGAAATCTATGTAAATGTGAAAAGATCTCTGCAAACAGCAGAAAATGTACACAATCAGAATATACTACTATATATAATGATGTCTAATACTTGATTACTGAGTGCATTACTCAGACTTCTACCAATAAAATGTTTCACAGCTGTGTTCTACTGTGTAATATATACACCTATTTTTTTACTACAAATATATACAGGTAGCATCATTATGAACTGAAGCAAGCATAACTGATTCATTATCTAATCAGGGAATTCCGTTTGTGTGGGCATACTCCCTCCCCCTTTGTTCTCCTGGTGCTTGGATGCCGGAGATAAGGGGGTGGTTCTCCCCCATTTCTTTTCCCCTTTCAGCCAACAGTGCTATGTCACACTATGTTCTGGAATGTGGGGAACTCTCTGTAACAGAATGGAAAATCACAGGACTGGGGTAGGAATCATGCAGCTCTCCAGCTGTTGGACTGCAACTCTCAACAGCTCTAGCCAGCACAATCCAAGGTGATGCATGCAGGGAGCCAAAGAACAACATCTGGAGCACCACGTGATTCCCACCTCTACCACAGGAAAAGAGGGAATGCAAGAAAACTGTCACTACCCCATTCCTCCAGTAAGAAGCCTTGACTGCTTCCCTATGAGTGGAAGACTTAACCTGGATCTAAGCCTGGATTTTATTCTGGTGCTCTTTCTCCAGGTTCTACTGTTTCAAATTTCTGTGCGCCAAACAAAGATTATTATTACAAATTCAAATATTCTTATTTTTATTGTGCTATCATTATACACTATATGGAGCGGAAGAGATCAAGTCCCTGCCCAAACAGCTTACAATCTAACATAACCAAGAGCACATTTTCAACACAGAAAGGTTAAGAATTCTAATTTAGCTTTATATAAGTTTTAAAAGCTTTTATCTACATAATGAAAACAGCTTGTATTTGAAGTATAAGCATATTTATCAAGGTATCTTATTTGACGGAAATTTTGCAGATATAGTATTCACACTACTCTTCCACCAACCAGTGAGGCTGCGACAATCAGAAGCAGGACCCCTGTTGCACTTCCTTCTCGCAGCCTTGCCGACCAGTGGGAGGGGGCAGAAACATCATCCACCTCTGCCCTTCACCAGCAGAACAGACTCTCTTCTATCTGTGCAGCTGATAAAGTATGTTTGGTGGGGGTCATGCCAGGAGATGCTACTTAGCTACCCAACTAAGATATTATATAAGTAAATAAATAGCACATAAGAATTCTAGCATTTTCTTACAATCTTTAATTTTGCTATGAAAACCACCTAGGATCCCAGTATGACATTACAGAACAAAGAATTTAAATGCTCTCATTTAATCTATTCTAGACACAAAATAACTGGTGCGGAAAATTTATGAGCACACTTGTGTTGCTATACATATATTTTTTTAAAAAAAATCAAATTCAACAGAATCTGACTAGGAGTCACAAAGATTTCTCAGGACAGCAATCTACTAAAAATTAAATAGCTGGCACTATTTAACATTTTAACTTCTGTTTTTGAACCTCAACAGTGACTTACATTGCTTTCAACACACTTAAGGCCACGCCTTCACACATGTGTAGAGTTGTTTTATTGGCATGTACAAGAGAACATGTTTGAGCACAGACTAAACCATTACTGAAAAAGATGAATATATTTTGCATTCTTACCTTTTCACTGAAACACTCAAGCAAGTCTTGGACATACCCTCGCATTTCTTGCAGAAATTTATACCGTTCACCAACACCCCCAGAAGACCCTTCCAATCTTTCAATTGTCTTGGTAGAGTCATCACGGCTTTGTTGGTGTTTCTCATGTAGTTGTCGATTTGCTTTGTGAAATTCTTTCATTGAGTCCAACCTAAAGGTCAATGGACACAAACATTTACATCCAAAAGCCTACTGCAAGCTACAGTTCAGCAAAGTTTATGTTTCTCAGAGAGAACAAAGTACAAGACATAACACTAAGATTTTAAAACTATTTTTGGAACAGCAGCCTTTTTTTTTATGGAACACAGATTAAGATGCTTATGGCACTTTAACAGACTAATACATTTATTACAGCATAAGACTTTTAGTCTAATGCCACAAAAAAGCAATCAGTCTGTGTGCCACAAAACTGTTTTAAACCTGCATTTACTATGGACTAAATCTAAGGGAACTGTAGTGGTTAGTCTCACCCAGCAACTAATTTCAATGGATCTACTCTAGTACTCTAGTACTACTGGATTTAATAGGGAGAACCGCTGATAGTATACGTCAGAAAGTGGCTATCAAATCCCCTGAACTTGTGTTTCTCCAATCCTCCTCAATACACAAAGCCTTGGTGCTTTCCCACAAGCAGCAGACAGTGCATGAAGCAAGTCATCTCTTTTTATTTCCGAAACACCCTTGACACTCAAAATTATGGTTGTTTTCACTCATCATAATCTAGCCCATGGTACACGGAGGCATACACACATTCAACCACACATACATTCAACCACACACAGACGTGCTTGTTTCTTCTTACTGTATTTTACTTAGGTTCTAAACTGCCAGGGAATTCCACACAGTGCATGATGAAATCAAAGTATAGGAGTCACTCTGCTTATCCCCACTACAAACTGCCTTCCACAGAGTTCTTTGCATTCTATTATCTTACCTACAGTGGTACCAGTTTAGCACTGCAAAGGCAACATGGGAAAACAGGATGAAAGCAAGCTGCCTTATATCAAGACAGACCATTGGCTCATCTATCTCACTTCTGTTGACAATGACTGGCAGTAGCTCTCCAAGGTTTCAGGCAGGATTCTTTCCAGGCCCTATCTGGAGATGACCGGGACTGGACCTGGAACATTCTGCATGCAAAAGAGGTGTTCTGCCACTGAGCTATGGCTTCTTCTGTCACACCTACAGGAGCACTTGTTGGTCTCAGCAGAAATTAGGGAAGTACATATCAATTTTCTGGAGCTCAACATTATGAGTACTTTAACAGTTAATCTAAGTGTGCCTTTTTTTAGTTATCTGACTTTTACACTATTAATATACTTGCTTATGTTAAGAAACAGGTACAAGTGCTCAGGTAACACACTATATTTCCAATTATAAAACATAGTATTTTTTAGACTTTTCAAAATATATTTTATGTCTCATGTCTAAAATGTTTACCTATTCAGAAACGATTGGCTTACACTTCTCATTTAGATACGTGGTAAGCTAAATATCACTGTCCTTTCAATTCCTCTGCTACAATATTAGTTTTCTGCGTCCAGAAGATGCACCAATCTTCACTTCCAGAGAAGTAATCCAAGTAGCCTTTTGAACACAGTTTTTGTTTTCTTCCTTTTTATAATGAGGATACAGTCTGTGGGCCTCCGTTGATGCAATTCTGCATTGGCCCCCCAGACAGAAACCTAGAGGACAGGTCTTATACTTTAAGAAGTTGGTCTGCCCTACCTGTCTTTAAGCTGTTTCTTTACCAAATCAATAGTAACAGGAGTCATCTCATTATTGGGAGTTTTGAAAGGTATTGTGTTATCTGTTTTTTGAGACTTTGTTTCAGATGATCCATAAGCAGCATATGTGTAAGGAATGCCATACGATGAACCGTAAGGCATTGTCTGGTAAATATTCTGGTAGTACAAGTTGTTCACTTCTGCGGGCTGACTTGCTTGAACCTAAGGGAACAAAATATGCACAATAATGACAAAACTGAGATCACGCAAACATTACAAATCAGGGTAATTTGAGAAATCATCCCTGAAATTCAACACTTCCTATCGTATTTCCTGTGCACATGAGAATATATCAATGAAAAAAGGACCTCAAAGGCTATCATCACTTCACAAACAAACCTCATCAGCCAACAAAGATTTACCTAGCAAATTTGATCTGTCAGCTATATGTATATCCCTGATCACCAAGTACATTTACTGGAGAGGCTACACAGACTACTGTCTCTTCAGATTGTACTGAAGAGGCACTCTGATATTGGGTGGAAGATGATGGCGGGCTCCTCAATTATTCTAGAAGCACACTGCTAACAAAGCCATGGTGACCACCATCACACCCTCCATTTGCCCCACTTGCCTCTGAACTGTCAACAAGAGGGTGAGATAGCATTAACTTAGCCAAGGTTTAGGGACTAATTCCATTTAGAGTCTACTACCTGTTAATATGGTCTCCAAAGCATCTGTATCGTAGCCTAATAACACAGTTAATCGGATCATCAAATCCAAGACAACGGTAAAACTACCAGTACATTATCTAGTCAAACATGACTGCCTGCATCACAAATTTATTATGCTTTTTATTCTAAAGAATCCAAGAGGAACATGAGTGGCAGGAAAACCTTAGTATACTGCAAAAATTTTCCAATTTCAATGCTATATATCTCAAGAGTGAGTCCTGAATATACAGGATTTCAAAGACAAGTTATCTACTATTATTCTCTCCTTCTAGGCAACATTAATCCAAATCACTATGCACATCAGCTGCATGTGGCATCTAACTTAAAAAAAAAACCAAAACAAAAACAGTACCCTATTTAAGAAGTGGAACTACAGCTCAGGATAATATCTACACCTATTCTGTTTTATGGTCTCATAAGATGGTATCACTGGGTTGAAACCAGATTAACTTAGTTGAATTTAGGTCTCTTTCAAAGTCAGACAAGTTCAAAAATGTGAATACCTGGGAAAAGAAAAAGAAAAAAAAATGGGGAGAACAGTTTTTCTTCTACAAACAATGTCTCAGTTTTTCCTGTTGAAAACCACAAACTTTGGGAAATGTAGGAAAAAAATGCTGATGTTTTTACTCACTTAAAATGCCAGGAACAATATACAGTCATACCTCAGTTAACAAAGCAAACAAGCAAACTTGTTAACAAAGAAGTTTTTTTTTTTTAAATGGGAGCCCAGTCCAGCTTTCCCTGTTATCTTCTGTATACCTGGAAAGTTTTTTGTTTGTTTTGCAACATTGGCATTGGAAGGATGGTGAAGGAGAGCTAGAGACAGACATACTTTCAGTGTGGGATTGCAGCAGTGGTTCTGCAATAAGCAATGCAATAAAGCTTGACCTGGGACACCAGCTGACCCTACTGTAGCTGTGTATCCTTACATACAACAGGCAAGGTAAACAGCTGCCTCCAGAATCACTTACTGAGCACATGCAAAGAGAAAAAACAGAAAGAAAAGAGGGAAGCAGATTAGCCTGTCTCACCAACTACCCTGGCATGTTGAAAAGCATAGATCTGTAAGTTTTACGACCAAAATGGAAAACTGGAGGCTGCTGATAGAAAAAAAAATATCCCAGGATACATTTTGGAAGAAGTTTTCGACTGGTCTCACAAAGGTTCAAAATGCTTTTGTTTACTTTTGTAGGGCTTATCTGACCTTGTTTCATTTCACATGAAATATTGCTAGTTTTGAATACAAAGTTTGCTGAAACATTTTGAGCTGCTCATCTTTTTTGTGGAATAGGAACCTATTCCTATTCTTTCCATGTCATTTCAACCCCTGGTACCAAAGTTTCTGTTAAAAAGGGTAAAGCCCAGGAACACATTTATTTGGTTAACTGAGGTATACCTATAATATGAAGATTTGTACATAAGACAGTCTACAGAATTAGAGACTTATAATTCCTCTGTGTATTGTAGATATATATGACATTCACTAACAAGGTGTATTTTTTCACCAAGTGGATACTGCCGTCTTCATGAGAAAAGCATTCACACAGTAAGATATCACACTGTCTTACACTGCCAAAGACCTCAATTTTTTCAATTATGAGAAAAAATATTACATCCATATGTGCTGCTGGTCAAACCTTTAAGACTATGACTACATGAGACTTTTTCTGTCTGAGTAACACACTTTATAGTATTACAAAATTTGCAGTTCTCATTTTTATTTTTCCTACTTCTAAGATGAATAAAACTAATACCCAGAGGCATTTTTCAGCTCTCTCCTTAGTATAGAGCATATTCACAAACATTTTGCTCATACAAAACTAAGGCTTTTCCATTTTTAAATTTCTAAGTATGCCAAATAATACAATTTTGTATGCAAATTAAGCTGTGAATGAAGCTATAAATGCCCCATCTATTTCAGTGTGAAGTAAGCTCAATTAAATTACCAAACTCTTGTGGTGACAGTGGGCTAGTTTGACAAAGTATCTGAAAGGGACCATGACCTGCCAGGACGCATCCTATCCCTGATATTCTGGTACAAAATTTCAGTGCCTCAGGTATTCTTAAGTTATATCTCTTCATTTTCTCTGTAGCACTGGCAACTGGAGCAAGATAATGACTGGAGCACTAGTTTTAACTAAGTTAAATCACAGGAAGGAAAAGTTAAGCCATCTCCTATGACACAAGATTTAGATTTCAGTTATACATGCCTGAGGTATATTAATGCCTTTACGTATCTGTTCTTGCTCCCATCGACTGAGTTCTTCATCCTGTTCTCCGGTGATCAGAGCTTCATCATCACTTCCCTCGATACCTAAGGATAAAGATACAACAGGAATAAAACACAATGGACTTGTATGAAAATGGAATATAATATTCAAAAGTTTTCAGTGGAAGAGGCAAAAATATACTGTGGCTCCAGGGAGAACTTTCAAAATAAGAAGAACCTCTGCAATATGTGGTTACATACCACACTGCAGATGATGCCTTCCAGAGGTATTTTTTAAAATTGTTGTTTAATGAAAAAATGAAAAGAAATCACAGGTAGGAAAAGTTAAACCAACCAGAAATAACTCTGTCCATCCTCTACCATCGTATTTGCCGGCATGTAAGACACCCTTTTTCCCCCCAAAAATGCATTCTGTAAAAATGGGGTGAGTCTTATACATCGGGAAATACGGTAACTCCTGCCAGGGTATAGGAAAGTGAGGGGGATAAAAAGAGTGCTCACTCAAATGCCTGGGTGGGGAGAAGTCCCCACAGAGGCAAAAAAGAAAGGAAAGGCACCTTTCTGTCCCTTTTTGCCGGGGGGGGGGCGTTCTCCCCACCGAGGCACAGACAACAGGCATGGGGGAGAAAGGAGCTTTTTTCACACACGCACACACCTCTTCCTGTTCTTTCTCCTTTGGCAGATAGGTCTCTTCATGAGGCAGAGGCAACAGGAACAGAGAGAAAGGAGCTTCTGTCACACACACACTCACACACACACACATCCCCTTCCTGTTCTGCCTTGGCAGGGAGGTCTCCTTGCAAGGCAGAGAAAACAGGAATGGGGAGAAAGGAGCTTCTTACACACGTACACACACCCTTCCATTTCTTTTTGCCTCGGCAGTAAGGTTCCCCACCACCACCCAGCAGAAATGACACAAATGGGGGACGGAATACTAAAGTATTTTTTCCTAAAGAATACAGTCTGAAAATAGGGTTTGTCTTATATGCCGGTGCATCTAGTATGTTGGCAAATACAGTGTATCATAGGCTCTGTCAACAATCCCTCATAATCCATGCTCCACCTTTTAATCCAACAAAACTGTCCAGCCATGCATAGCACAGGATACACAAGTATCAAACGGGGCAGACACAAAGACTTATAGTGCAAGTAGTAACAAGAGTGCATACATGCACTGTCATGCTCAGGTATTTTACATTGCCAATAAAGTTATTAAGGCCAGAGTACAAAGAACAGCTGAGATCCAGCCGATGTAATTCAGCTAAACCAATGTAATTTGTTTTTCTTTGAATGTTCAGGAGACATCACAAACTTCTTCCGAAACTCCTATCCACAGACAATTTATCTTGTGGGGGAAAAGAGAGAAGGCAAGGTAACCTACAAATAAGAGTTCCCATGCAGATGCAGAACTAGTTTCTTAGTTCTTTAGAGCCAGGTTTACAGGGATAATAGCATGCAAACAATCATTCTTTCAGCAGGCAGGTAAAGATTCGAAGCCATTTACCACATTCTTTTAAATATCTCACTGCATATAGTTAACACACACCAATATTTGGCAAACAACATGACATTGTTGTATGTCTTTTGCACGCAATCAACACCGAACTGATAGTTATTTAAAAGGCTAGCCTGAATAAAACGTCAAACTGAGCATCAGGCTTAAAGTTATACACTCCTATTCCTTTGATTTGGTCAAACTGTAATTCAGTGATTTTTCTGAATGAGTCTAGCCCTCTTTTATGTGTTACATACATGCACAGACTAGCATTTAAATACTGCATTGGGGGAAATTACAGTTTGCTTGCAGATCAGGATTAGAAATTGTGAAACAGAATTCCAATTCCAGTTCTAGTTTTCTTCACTGTTAGGCAACAGGCAAAATATATTCTGATGAAAATCTGGCTATCTGGCTGATTTTAGTGATTCCTCTTCCTTGTACCACAGCTTGCTCCATTCACAAAAGGCACAAAATGAAGCTTTTTCGGGGAAGGCTCTGGAAGTGCTAATCTCTGTCTACCTCCTCCTGCCAGCAGACTTATGCTATGAAGACCCTGAAAGCTACAGTTTTCAAACATAATCAACTTCAGCCTTCTACTTCAATAATTGAGAGCCAGTGTGGTGTAGCAGTTTGAGTGCTGGACTACAACCCTGGAGACCAGAGTTCGATTCCCCACTTGGCCGTGGAAACCTATTGGGTGACCTTGGACGCATCACACACTCTCAGCCCCAGAAAACCCTGTGATAGGGTCGCCATAAGTCAAAAATGACTTGAAGGCACACAACAACTTAAATAATCAAAGCATAATATTTAATTTATGGTAATTCTTTCCCTTATCTCACCTATTTCCTCCGCAATCTTTTGTCTCTGAGACTTTTCTTTCACTGAAAAGACTATTCTTCGCTTCTCATCATCATCTTCATCATCACTAGCATCATTTTCATCTTCTCTAACAAGTCGTCCTTTCCCCGGATCATTGTCAAGTGGTAAAAAGTCCCCAAGTTCACGAGCCATTTGACGCTTTTTCCTAGCAGCATGTATAAAAGCAGCATCTGGGATTTCTCCTGGAAAAAGATGGTTAAAGTTTCTTAAAGGCATCACATATATCCAACCATAGATTTCCACGTTATAGCAACGGTTATAATTCCACCAGACTAAATCTAAATGTTAACTTCTGCCCCGAAGATCTGGTTGGCATCAACTGCCAATAAGTTCCTCCTTTGCCACCACTTTATGTAACAAATGGACTAATAAGAACAGTTTTAATAAAGAAAAGTAAAAGGCTCCACCCCTCCCCTATTTCAAACAGGCAAGAAAAACCAGACTGTGGTCAGCATTTTAGGCAGAATGAACAGGTGTTCAATGCTGTGAAGATTAAAGTTCCAGAAACAAATGAAGCATCATCCAACAGAAGATTAAAAGGGCAACAGTTGACATGGTCCTGCTTATAAAATAAAAAAGAGAAATAACCCGTTCCATGACAATCTCTTTTACTGAGGGAAAACAAACTAACCTGGACGTAAAACATTCAAAGATGACAAAGCACTTGAAAATGCCCCTGCAGCTTTGGGTTTCTCTTCTTCCTTCTCACTTTCAACTTCCATTTCCTCTTCTCCTTGTTCACTATTTACAGCACCATCTTCTTGAACTGCATCTTTAGCCTGTCCTGTTTTATCTGCAGATTGTTCAACTGTAAAACAAGACCTCATTTCAAGTGTTGCTTTGAAAAAGTTATTTTCTTTCTCATTTGAACATGGAAAATGGAAAATGTACAATTTACTTGCATCATTTAGTATCTCTGATGTCATATTGAAAATGTCTACATATGGCTTTGTTTTATTGTGATGACACACTCAATGTGTGCACACACCTCTGTAAGAAAGAATCCTGTCACACTTGAGAATAATGAATTTATTGCAGCATTATTTATGCAATGGATATGTTCACATATGTACATATGTACTTTAAAAGCTTTCATAAAACCAAAGAACTGGAATAATTATTGTCCAGTTGCTAATATGCCCTTCTAGTATGTCAAGATGCTCAAATGACTAGTGGCTGCTCAACTCCAGGCTTTTCTGGATGAAACTGTTTATTCAGATCAAGTTAAATTCAGATTCAAATCTGTCTGTGGTACAGATATTTTCTGCCACTTGTTTTTATTTGAATTTAATTATTGTTACCTAGCCTAAATATAATTTTAGGCAGAAAAGCAGAATATTTAAATAAAAAATTCCATAAATAAATGGATAAAATTTATTTAACACTATAAATCACAATTCTGCAATGGTTAGCATATAATTTCTACAACCTACAAATTCTACAATGGTTAGCATATGAATATTTTTAAAAGGATACAACTAGAAATTACCATCTACTGAAGAATTAGTTTCTGTTTTTGTTTTGGATTTTTCAAGATCTTCTTTGTATTCTTTCTTCAACAGTTTTACTATTTTTTTGCTGTAACTTGACTTTTTCACTTTAAAAACTTCTTCACTTTCTTTAAGAGAAAAAAAATGGATGGATGAGAACAATTACAAATTGACCATATTTCCACTGATGTCTCTTCAGCTCTAGAAAAGGTGTCGCATAATATGGTATAATATACCAAAGCAATCATTTTGGTCAAAATAAATCAGCAGTCATTTGAAAGATTAGATTTGTTTTCCACGACAGTAATTATTCTATATAACTGCAGAACCCTACTCAAAGTACTTCTTTTAGCACAATACCTCAGTCAACTATAGCTAAAATGCATTAACTTCAGAACGGATTCCCCAAACCCCTGCAGGTTCTCCAAATTTTCTCAAAAGCATAGAATGGCATACCTACTTCCCCTGGCTCTTCTTTTGGGGTTGATAATGTTTGTTGCTATTCATTTATTTAACAAACTAATGAAATTTCTCTGAAACAAATAAGCTGAGTTGTAAAAGCATTTTGTTAACTATGTATTGGCAAGACTTGTGTTGCATCTGCAGCATACTTTTCAAAATTCTGCTCCTTTGCTAATACGTAATCTTTAAATCACCACATGCAAAAGAGTCAATATAAATTTCAGGGGGGCGTATTATGTGGGCTGAAGATATTATTGGACTGTAATTTGGAGCAGCCCTAGTATAACTGTTACCAGGCCGTACAGCCCCACATTTTGATATGGTCTAATTGGCAAAATATATTAATTGGCAGATGTGTTGGCATAAAATATAAATTATATACACTGACTGGAAGCCATGTGGAAGAAGGGACCTTTGCTGAAAAACAGGCCAAAAGGTAACCCCAGTGTGGCCAAGTGAAAAGTTTGCTGAAACTAGCCAAGAAAGCCTGACTTAATGGCTCTGAGCTAATCCTATCAACTGCCAACCTCAGAAAACAATAAGGTGCCCAGGTGCAGCGGCAAGGACCCCTGTGATGGGCATATCCTACTGCAGCTTGGCCCAGAAACCTCCACTCAACCAAGACATTGAAACCATGAGCACCATCCAGACTCCATTGTCTGTGCTGCAACTCCCATTGTCCACTAGGCTGGGAGAGCAATCGACTCACACCCTTTCAGGGAGGGAAACAGAGTATATAAACCCTTGGTTTTGAGAAGTCAGAGGCAGTCACATGAAATGCTGGACCCTACTACATCGCTCTGAATCCTGATCCATCTGCCCTTAGACAGAAGTCTAAGCCACATTTCAACTTCTTCACTGCTATTCTGGGCTGGTAACTAAAAACCCCAAAACCCTCAGCCTCTCTATACATAATTTTTCCTACCTTTCTCCTTCAGCTAGCTCTTGTGTGAATGTTTGACTGTTTGTATTTTGTGTGTGTATGAATGAGTGAATTCCGCCCAATAAAAAGCACATTTTTAGCTTACTTTTGAATCTCTGGCTGGTTCTTTTCCTGTGTGTGCCCATAAACATTGGTAGAAAGGTCTCATTAAGTTACCCCCTTCTCGCAAGCCTCCTCTTTGAGCTAATTATTCCCCACCTTCCATAGAGGTACTGGTATCACAGGGTAGCCCTTGCGGCACCCACGTTTTGGGATAACAGAACTGCAGTCCACAACTGATAAGAACTGTACTTCAGAAGGGTGATGGGATCTGCAGCACCAGTTCTTCAATGATCAGATGTTGCCTACCTCTGCTTTAGTTTGGGGATCATTTTATGTTCTAGAACACATCTAAACTATAGTTTCCTGCAGTCCACTCTAGACAGTGTAGCATGCAACCAAAAACACAGCAGATACCCCCTTTCTGACCCACTTCCAGAAATCCCCAGGAAATCAGGCATACAGATTACAGGATTGGCGCCGGCTCTATATCTGTTTCACATATTTATACTCCTTTCCTATGGATAGAATTTTCAAGCCATAAAACACAAAGCCATCAAATCCATCAATATTAAAAAGCAGCAGAAAATTAAAAGAAATGCTAAAACAGCACAAACATCTTAAAAGTAGCAAAACCCTAAAACAATACAGTGACTTACAATATCTGAAATGAGAAATGTATTTAATATACATTCAACAAAAATCAAATTCAAATTTCCAAGTAATTTCCAAGCAAATTTCCAAGTAAAGCTCTGAACTTGTCTGAATATAGCATACTTATAAAACAGGAATGGGCAACTTTTGGGGTTGGGGGCACACTGGACCTCCAGGGAGCCTTTAAAGCCCATACCCCACTTACAAAAAAGGCAAAAGTTTCCACCCCAAATGTTCTCTACAGGGCACAGGGGGCATTTTTACCAAGTTTAAGGTCTTCTCTGAACATTTTAGGGGCTCTTCCTAGTCATTTCCTGTGAGGAAAAAAAATGGCAAAACTGTGCCCATACTACCTATGGCATTTGGGAAAAATATTTTTAAAAAATCAATTTTTAGTCAGAAAAATGGTGCGATGGGGGTCACATAAATAGCCCAGGGCACACTTTCCTCACCTTAATGTCATATAAACAAAATGCATGTTATTTAATGAAAATAATAACAAATGGTGCAGCTGAACTATTTCGGGCTATTGGACATCTATACAATGAATAAATTGTGAAAATAGATTTCAATAAATATAAAGCACTATGAAACTTTCAAATTTAACATTAACCCAGATCTGACAATGGAAATATAACCTTTTTCAAACAGAGCTGTATTCCCCTTAAAAAATCAGGTGTGTGGCTTTGATGTGCTTCTGCATCTACCCACGTGTCAGCAACAGCCCAGGGTAAAGCCCAGTTACAATGTTTACTTGTGTGTCAATTGTGTTCCTTTCTGAAAAGGAATTTATCCGGAAACTTCAGTTGGGGATACGCACAGCTTGTGACTACTAACCAAGATAGGTAGTCATATCTCTATGACTGTATCATCTGCACTGGCTTTATAGCCTTACAAGCTTAAAACTAGGACATCTAAAGAACCATCTCCTATCCGATGAGCCTGCCACTCATTAAGCCAGTGCTTCTCAGTAGTTACTTTCTTCAAGTGTACCAGGTACTGGCATTAAATTTGTTCCTATTGGCTACAACTGTTTCTTTCTTTCTTTGAAACTCAGCAGGGACAGGCTCAGGGACAAGCTCCGACCAGGGCTACCACTCTGAGCAGCACTGCATTAAGAGACTCAATGCGGAGTGTGTATTGTGCACCCCACTGAGACATGAGACTCAATCTCTATCAGTTGCTGCCTCTCAGCTTCAGTAGAGGGGTGAGCAAACACAGCCTAGAGATGTAAAATATCTGAAATGTTCACGCCATGGTAAAAAATTGTGTTTCCTTCCCCCATGGAAAGGAAGGAAACATTTGCAAAAATGGGAAAAAACTGACATATTAGCACTCTTAATTGATTGAAAGTTACTTTTGTTATTTTAGGAATGCAAAACTTGTCATACACAAAATAAGACATATTGTCTCTATAAGAAATTCTGACTCAAGCAACTCCAGGTTGGTCTAGACACCAGCTATGAGCTTACAGATAACTTAATAAAAATGGAGGGTCCTTGAGTTACACATTCTAAGTTGTACAGCACTTTGAACTGGGCCAAGAACACAAGAGAAAATAAAGAAATATTTCAAAAGCATTAAGATGAAATGTGCATAATGGTTAGTCAACAGCTTACCTGCTGCATTTTTGGCCAAACCAAATTTCTGAGAATATATACCAATAATGTAAGCCTACCGTAGATACTACTGAGATGGCCAACCATAGACACGTTACCTCTGCCCAATACCTTAACTGCTGAAAAGCTTTTTATACAAGACACCACTTAAGACGTCCAGAATAAGGGCAAGGCTTAATAAGCCTGGACTGTAAGCCCAATTCTCAAAGGGCAGTGCAACCATATTGGTTCTCATCAATGAATGACTAGTAGCAATCATTGTTGTAGAACTGAACTAGACAACATGTTGATTCAACAGGCCATATCTATCCCTCTAAAAATGTGTGGAACTGTCAATCTGATAGAGAACAGTAAGTCTAAGTGGACTGTTTTGGGAATAGGAAAGCCATCAAGTAATATTCTTTAGCAATGTCTGAAAACTTACTTTGGATATAAAACATTCACTTGCTGCTGACACAATGACACAAAAAGAGAGCTTTGTATAAGTATACCTCAGAGCGTGGTTCCCTTTAAAATCCACAGTCAGGAGAGCATTAAGTAGCAGCAGCAATTGCACAACACGTACCTTTCACAACCAAAACACTTCATGTGTCTTTTACAACATTTTTGTCCAGAGTGTTTTGTTCAAAATACCTTAGACCACTGTGATTGCCTTGGGATTCTCCTGTGGCCTCTGAATAAATGCTACAATGTCAGTTCAGAATGAAAGAAGTGTTTAATCTTCCAACGTCTCCACAAAATACACATACGAGGGAGACGTTCCTCATCGGCAGTACAATCGATTTAAGTAATCAACGCCGTATTTAAACAGACCCGCGAGTAATCAGAATCGCACGCATTTTCTTTAACAAAATAATCATCCTTTCCGAACGATAAATCTTAAATGCTAGGAAATGCAGGCGGGACTACCCGCCCATATGTTGCACGCTGCTTCCTACGCCGAAAGTCTCTCCGGACAGGCTCGTGAAGTGAACATGAGTGTCAGATTCACGATCAAACAAGAGGGCTGGGGCGGAATGTGCGCGGAAGGGGATCGTCCAGCCCCCGCCCCCCGGTCTTACTATCGCCAGCACAAACGCCCGGGGACGGGGTGGGGGTCTTGGGAAACAGAAGCGCCAGGCCTCGGGAGAAAAGCGGATGGAAACTATCGCCCTGGGGGGAAAAAAACAAGGGAGAGCGGGGGTCGCTCGCTTACCCTCCTCTTCATCCTGGAAGCTGAGGAGACTGAGATTCCCGCGCGGCGGGGCCCCCGGCTCCCTGTTCTTGTTCTTCCGCTCCTTCGGCTTCGACGCCGCCGGGACGACCCCGTTGTTTCCTGGCGGCGGCTGGTGCGGAGGCGGAGGCGGGGTGAGAGCGGGCGGAGGAGGCGGGTGCAGATGCGAGGCTGTCAAGCCGGTGCCTCCCCGGCCCACCGCGTCAGCGCCGCCGAAAGCGAAGCCCCCCGCCCCGCCGCCGCCGCCGCCGCCTCCGGGAGGGACGAGGGGGACGCAGCCCGTCGGGAGCGGCAGGAGCGGCGGCTTCGGAGCCGTCGGCTCGGCCTCACCCGCAGGCCCATCCTCTCCGGGCGGCGTCGGCTGCTGCGGCTGGGAGGCCGGCAGCTCCTCGTCTCGCTCCTCGTCGTCCTCTTCGGACTCGTTCCGCTTCCGCACATTCACGCGGCGCGCCTTGCGGAACATTCCGCTCAACCGCCACCGACGCGTGAATTCGGAGGCAGCGAGCGAGGCCGAGAGCACGCACGGCAGGGACTACCGCAACAGCCCCAGCGCGCGCGCGCACACACAGCGCGCCTCGCTTCTCGCTCGTTCCCTGCAGCATCCTCGCTGGGGCCTGGAAATTTCCACAGCGCCCCCTGCTGTTTCACCGCCACCTTGACCCTCTTCGCCGTCCCGTCATGGGCAGGAAAGGAAACGGCTGACCGGCCTCTACCATCAAATTCGCAACAGGGATAGAACGCCTCCCGGCGTCACCATAGAGGGAGAAGAAAGAGCGACGGCCAGGATGATAGTTGAAACAACCGGCCATCTTGAGGCCGAGGAAAGAGGAGGTGAAGAATAGTGATTACGTCAGTGTTCGTACGGTGAACGCGGGAAAAAAAAAACTGGATGTATTGAAACGTAGGAGAGGGAGGGTTTAACTCTTGAGGTCGAGTCATGTGTTATAGCACTTCCATGGCCATTTCCGCACTGCGCTGTTATAGCGCGATTATTCCACTTTCAACATCCTATGGAATCCTGGGGTTTGCAGTTTCGGGAGGGGCCAATCGGCCCCTCCCGAAACTGCAAACCCCAGGATTCCATAGGATGTTGAAAGTGGAATAATCGCGCTATAACAGCGCAGTGCGGAAATGGCCTGGAAATTTTGTGCGTTTGTGGGAGATGGCATCCGATGCAACGCCTTTCTCTGAACCAAATTCTTCAAGAAGGGAAAGTTTTACGCACTTCTGTCTGAGGGCACTTTCTCTGCTAGAACTCCAGTTCCGAGATCGCTGCGCGTCATCTTACACTTTGAAGGTGTCTTTAATTTCAAGAGGTGTCCAGCTCATACCTGATTTCAGGAGGAGGCATTTCTGAGTCACTGAAGTTTCCCATCCACAGTTTGCGCTTACACAGCTGACTTTGCAGACATACAAGTCATCTGGCCGCAGGTTTTCCCATTTGAGTAAGATACCTTGTAATCCTGTTCGCATCATTGCAATGATTTCTTCTTTGTATCTCTGCATACAAATCAGCATAAGCAGTCTTATATGAATCACCTTTGCTGTCTGTTTGTGTGACAGGTTGCCTTAGGGTCATCATAAGTCTGAAACAACTTGAAGGCCCACAACAACAACATTGTTCTCCTTGATGATGTTTAAGTGGGTCACTCTGTCCAACTCTCTGAACAGACACAGGGGCACACTTTACTTTCTCAAGCATTTCATAATAATGATCCCAAGGTTAACTTGTAGCATACTTTGTGTGCAAGTAACAATGGATCCTGCTAGTTTGGGTGTGGAGCAGTGATGTAGACTCCAGTGGATTGACTTGGACTTCAGTGACTTGACTCAGTAATAAATGACACACTGACTTGACTCAACTCGTGACTTGTATATTTTTAGTAACTGACTGACTGCCCTTGGTTCAGTAACATAACCCGTTCATCCAGAAACTTTGAGCAACGCTTCCATCTCTTTTTGCCTGTTGATCACATGGTCACATGACAATCTGTCTCAAGCCCGAAGCATGAGTGCATTTCTTGCAGAGGAACAGCAAGCATGTTAGGCAATGGGCTTGAGGCAGGCTTGAGGGTCTGGTCAGCAGCCTGCCCCTGCTGCATGTTGGAGGAGCCTTCTAAAACTTTTTCTAATAGCAGAAGGCAAGACTTGCCCTCAGAGTGCAAAGTGCGTTTCTCAGAGGGGAACAAGAAATGCGTCAGGCAACAGGCTTGATGCAGAAGGATCCTTCCTTCTAAAGCTTCTGAAGCTATAGTAATGGAAAGTAAGAAGGATCCTATTCCTCACTTCCAAAAAAGCCTCCAGCTTTGGAAATGGGGAGTTAGATCCTATTCCCCACTTCAGAAGCTGCAGACTCATTTATGCCCGTGGACACAAAAGCCTCCAGCTTGAGGAATGGAGAGTAAGATGGATTTTATTCTCCACTTCTGAAGCTGCAGACCTTGTAAGCCCATTGACCCCTGTCATACACCCCACCACCACCTATCTTTTTTTTTTTTTGTTAAAGTTGGCTCCCACACTTGAGACTTGACTTGAAAGTATCTTGCAAGGACTCGAGACTCGTCTTGAGACTTGAAGGTAGAGACTTGAGACTTGGAATAAAAGACTTAAATACATCACTGGTATGGAGTACTGCAGACACTGATGATGACACAATATGGGTATTTAGTCAAGAGCGAGTGTGAGGAGTTCATGCCAACAAGAGACAAAAAAGCAGCATTGTAGAGCAACACATTTAGAGATACTGCCCAGCACAGTATAAATGATTTGCAAATACAAGAAAAGATGGGAGACATTACATGTTCAAAACCAGAAAAATCACTGCAGACTTTGACGGTAGTGAAATAAGGTGGTCTATTAATCTCAATGCCTGTGGAGAATCAGCCTTTACCTGGGAGCAGAGTGGTGAAACAGGAATGGACCAAGAATGCAGGCCTCAGGATTTTAAAAGGACATTTCCCCTTCCTCTTCTTTACTATTTGGGATTTTTGCAGCATTTTTTGTGGCCTATGGTGAAAAGGCATACACAATAAAACTGCAAAGCCTGGATGTCCAAAACAAATGTTAATTTCCTTTTCAACAATTGAACAATCAGAGAGCCATGCTAGCTAGTGTAGGGCAAAGAAGTACTTAGTCTATACATTTCTGTATAGCTTGCATATACCTGTATATACCCCTGGTAGCTAGACTGCAATCAGTTCTCACGAGGCAGCAGTAAGCAAGCAAACAGAGAAGTTTCAATGGTCCCATGCATAGGCAGTTGTTTTCAAATATTTTTATTAGAGTTATGTAATACACGGTAAAAATACTAAAAAAAACCCAGACTATATACTACATAAAATGGAAACAAAAAGAAAAAAAGAATAAAAAAGAAAAAGAGAAACAAAAAGGAAGAAAAAGTAAAGGGAAAATTCCATTCAAGCCTCTTCCATCTTTTTTTAAACGTTAAAACAAAAATACAGTTCTTTCTATAGTCTATCCCCATAAAGAAACCAATCCTATATCAAAACATTTAGTTAAATCCTTTAGACCCATTTTCATCTAGATCATCTTAATCCTAACATACGGTTTTTTTCCACAAAGATTGACAAAACACAGATTGAGGTGGGTGCTTCACATTTAATGAAATATACTTTAAACATGCTTTTCTACACCTTTCTTCCATCTTGAGCTCTGCTTCTTTCCTGGTACACTGCCTATATTTTCTTCCAGTCATCACAGCTTCAGTATTCCCAGATGTAATTTTCATACTTCCAGCATTCTCAGTCGTAATCATCTGATCTCCATCCATTTGCTTGTTAAACTTTTCATCAGGTTGTATAGTCTCACAATACATAATCTTGCTGTTTTTCATTCCTCTCCACTAGCAATATATCTTGCCGTTCCAGCACTTCCAAATCTCATTATATTTATTTCATCTCTTCTTCCTCAACTTGTTTGAAACATATATTGCCTTTTAGATTTCCAAACTCCTCTCTAATAGTCTTTCTAATATCAAAGAGTTTGGTATATAGTTTAGTATTTCTCTTATTTCTCTCAATTCATCAAATCCTCCCTGATAAAATATTGCCTCTGCTGTGCACAGAGAGGAGCCCCCTTTCCTTCTTGAAACACAGACATTTCTTCACATCCACCTCTAAAGTGTCTGGCAAAAAGTAATTGACCTTATCAATGTTTTTAAACCTTGTCCAGTCCAATCTGATCCAATGCCTCCTTTTGACAAAACAAATACAGTTTCTCACATAATCTCCATTTTATAATCCAAAATTAATAAATCCAAATTGCTTAATGCTAATATAGAAGAGTCACTTAAATCACTAAATCTTTTAAATATCATTGCTTCTAACTCTTTTGTTAATTACGAACTGTGTTGTTTCCAATTCTAGTTAAACTTTCTGTCCTTATTTTAAAAAGTAGGCAAAAATACCAAAGCTGGATCCAAAATACCTTTAGTTCCAGATGTTAATTTAGATAATGGACGTTAGGTAATTAAAGAGAAGTTTTATGTGTCCAAAGTCCTTGAAGAGCTGTTTTCCAGCTGTTCAGGCGAACAGTGACAGAAGGGCAAGATGAGTTCCCAGCTGCCCCAAACACTTTTGCTGACCACTAAAACAACTGTTAAGGGGCCCCTTTGATTTTCCATTGATCTGGGAAGATAACTGACAACCAGGGCTTATCTCCAGTCTGTGAAAACACTGCTGTCACTTCCTTCCCCCATGGAGCCCTGCTGGGATGAATAACTCTCCATCTTCTCCCAGAAGTCCATGCATAGACAGTGCTGAAGAGTGAGGATAAAGTATAGGGCCATGTCTGTGCGTGAGGAGATTAGTACTGCTGGGTATGAACTCACTGTAGCCCAGCTGTTACCTAGGCAAAGCAGAGGAGTATTTAATAGAAGCTAAGATCAGATTCTTTCAAAATATGGAGCAAATGGTGGCAGAGATAAGGGGATTGCAGCTGGAAAGGGAGCTGAGGAGACAGAGGATAGGAAGAGGAGAAGGTGCTTCAAATGAGGAAGAAGAGCATCTGTTTTTCTATAAGCATGTCTGGCAGTCAGAATGCTTCAGCTTAGGAGACTACCAAAGTAGGAGATGATCTGGAGATTTTCCAGAGAGTTTTTAGAGGACTTCTGGTGTGTATGGTAGACTGCTGCCTGTCCCGTTAAGTTCTCTGCAGAGAATCACCAGTCACCTCCCAGGATTAAAAGGAGACCTAGGGATCACCCACAAGTGTCAGAAACCCTGGCTCCTGATGACAAGATTGTTGCTCTGGTGGTGGTCAAGCACGAGCGGAACAACAGGGGACCATGGGAAAGAGCATGCCCAGCCATGAAAAGGTAGCCATTTCCTGTCAATGGATAATGGACTCTAGATCTGAGACACATGTCTTAAGATAATAATAATATCTGTGGGTAATAAAGGAAAGTCTTCTGATTAACGAGATGGAATAGAAGCCTTGTAAAGAACCGAGTAAGTGAAGTTGTACCCTATGAGAATGTAATTTAAAAAGAGAAGGTTTGGTGTGTTAAAAGAATATAAGGAATTGAGAGGACAGTAGGTTTGAAAAGATATAAGGCTGTGAATATTATCAATTGAATTTTAATGAGTAAAAGTACTGAATACAATTGAGCAAGAAGGAAGTTGTGTCATGGGGAAGTGAAACTTACCATCTTTAAAATGATGAGACTGGCCAATTAAATGATATTTCTACTGTACCATGAAATGGGGGTCTATGACATGATAAAACCCCATCTCACAGTAATGACCCATGTTGCAACCAGTGTTGTAAATCAACTGACTGAAGATGCAGAGTGAAGGTAATTGGCTTCAGGATTCCACCCCTAGTTTGGGTGAGTCATCACTGGTTCAAGGCTCTTCTGCTTGGAAGCTGTTTTAGGATTGAATTTTTGGATTTGGCAAATGGTTGCACTTATGGAGTTTCATAACATCTTGCTCCAGGCAAGATGACCTGCAGAAATTGTTACATGTTCTGGGACTTGTTTCACAGCCAAAACCATGGAGCTTCTTTTGAAATCCCATGGATTAGATTGCATAGTTGCTATCTCTTATCAGCATCAGGCAAATGGCTTAATTTAGTGGAACTTTGTGAGCTACAATACACATATTTCTAAATGAACATTGAAATTACTCCAGGGTGGAGAACCATTAATCATCAAGGGGTTTAGAGCTCCAGTTCCCAGAAGTGCCATGTTTCAATAAGTAATGGACTATGGGAATTGTAGTCCAAAGCTTCCCCATTTCTGAGTTACTCTCCCCCTCTAAAGTTGTGGCATATCCCAATCTGAATTCATCCAGTAACCCTAAGGTTAGTGAGCCATTACAGTAGTTAAAGAAAGAATGGCAAGAGGTGACACCTTCTCCAGGATAAAATTTCAGACATTGCAGAGAAACAGCAGAACACTATCAAACATATTTGAGCTGCTATTCAAGAAAAATTGCGGAATGTCATACCGGAACTAAATATCTGATGTAACAAGTATGCCATAGCATGCTGTCTCTGTAAGGGTGATTCAGTCTTGGCTTTCCTCTCAGCTGTTAACAGAAACCATCAGCAAGGGTGAATCCCAGCCTACCAGAACTTAGGTATTCCTGGGAATCCCACAGTTGACAAAAGCCAGGACTTTGCTGTCAACCACAGGTTGCCACCTCTAACATGATGAGAAGAAATGTTGTGAGGAAAAGGGATCAAAGAAGTTATTCACAAGTAACTCCTTGTAGTTATTAAGAAGTCCGTTCTTGCTCATGCAGGTAGAAGGGGAGATTTTCTTTCTCCCAGTTGTATAAGCAGAACCAGTCTTATTTCTGGAAGCACCCTGCTCAATATAACAGATATTATTTGCTTTGCCAGGTCTTTAGTTCTTTCCTGGAGTTTGTTTCTACATGCTGCCTAATGTGTACTTATCATTCTTCTATCTGGTCCACGATTTAATTGATACATGTTGAAATTTTCTCCTATTCTTATTAAAATTGTACTTTCATCTTTGCTACTGTCTTTCTTATTTTTTTTTTCATCATTACTACTGACTTGTTTGTAGTTCCTTTTTTCACTAGAGGGCATTAAATTCACTTTCCAGTTAGTACAAGTTTCCTCTTACATAGAAAGTATGAAGTATTCAAATTTTAAGTTCCTGTTTGGAGTTGTGAACTGGCTACAATGCAGAAAAGTGAATTTTGGGTATGTTATGAAGTCAATCCCATATTATTTAGACACCAAAATTTATACATATTGTTAAATGTTGGATTTTGCTATAGGGCAGACCTGCACAACTTGGCAGTAGGTGAGGGCCGAAATTAAATAGGCTAAACTTCTTCGGGCCACAGATAAGTTTTTAGCGCCTCACTTTCCAAGTAAAGTTATGGTATAATGATATAATAATGTTTTTTATTAGCAAAATAAATTATAGTGTAATTAATGATTAAACTATTTTGCAAATAAAATAAATCATACTATAAAAAGGGAAATTAAGGAAGTTTTTCTTGATGTTTAGGTAGAACTTCTTTTCCTGCAGTTTGAAGCCTCCTCCGTGTCCTAGGGCCTTTCCACACTACACAGTTATAGTGCAATTATTCACCTGTGGAATTCTGGGGTTTGCAGTTTCCTGAGGCCAAAGAGCTCTCTGGCTGAGAGTTCTAAGTGCCGCTCCCTAAACTGCAAATCCCAGGATTCCACAAGATGATGAAAGTGGAATAATAGCACTATAGCAGCATAGTGTAGAAAGGCCCCTAATCTCTTAAGCAGGAGAAAACAAGCTTGCTCGATCTTTTTACATGACATCCTTTCAAATAAGAACTTCACAAAAGTTCCTTTCAGTAAACTACAACCTCCCAAAATCCCAGGTAGCATGATTACTGACTGGGGAATTCTGGGAGTTATAGTCTTAGAAAACAATGCTTTTGAACTCTAATTAAGTTTTTATCTCACCAGAGTAGACTCGGTGCATTATTGCTGTTGTGTGCCCTCGACTCGTTTCCAATTTATGGTGACCCTAAGGCAAACCTATCATTGGATTTTCTGAGGCTGAGAGCGTGTGATCTGCCCAAGGGCATCCAGTGGTTTTCCATGGCTGAAAAATTCAAATCTTGCCTCTGCTACAAATTCACTTGTCAATCTCAGAAAAACCTCCTTCCTTAAATTTCACCCACCACCACCAATATATGACATGAGCAATGACAACACTGGCCATTTCTGCCCTATCCTGTTATAGTGCTATTATTCCACTTTCAGCATCCTGTGGAATTCTGGGGTTTGTAGTTTCCTGAGGCCCAAGAGCTCTCTGGCTGAGAATTCTAAAGGCTACTCTCTAAACTGCAAACCCCAGGATTCCATAGCACGCTGAAAGTGGAATAAGAGCACTGCAACAGTATAGGGCAGAAACGGCCTTTGTCTTACCCTCTTGACCTGTTGTTAGGTCAACTGAGATAATGCAGATGCGGCAAGTTATGATTACACAAAACCAGTAAATAGGATTATTGGAAAGACAAGAGAGTTATGTCTTGAGCTATGCCTTAAGAAATGTAGCAGTGTGTAATTTGCAAAAGATTTGCAAAAGATCAAAGGGGAGGGGAACAATTTGGGGCGGCAGAAAAAAAGTATTATTTATGAGGAAAGGGGAAGAAAATAGATTTGGAAGATAAACAGGGGGAATTCCAGATGGTGTGTGTGTGAGGGGGAATTTATGAAGGTGCACACCAGGATAGACCTAAATTGCATTTTAAAATGGGAAGGATGGGGATGAATGAAGACACTGACCTGTAATAAGCTGCTTCCCCCAGAGGGACCCAGTTCACCATGTAACAGTCCATGTTGGCTTGCTCAGGGAGGAGGACCTCTTTTCTTCCCCCTCCAGCCCCAGCTGGTCTTCTCCTTTTCCGGGGCATTTCCACCCTCCATGCCCATCCAAGGGAAATGAAAGGAGAAGAACCAATTGCCACCATCTTGCGTAAGGGCAAAAAGTAGCATCCACTCAGCTCTCTGCTGCCCCAGAGGGAAGGAGGAGAGAACAGCCAGCCAGGTTCAATCAAAACCATCAGCAACCTAATTGCTGCAACCTTTTTTGGCCCTCGTGCTCATGAGTGATGCGGGCCGCATGAAATCCTTTGGCGGGCCACATGCGGCCCCTGGGCCATATGTTATGCAGGCCTGCTTTAGGGAGAAACAGTAAGAATTCCATAAAAGATGGAAAAATAAATGTGTTAGTATATGGAAGAATGTCATATAAATTATTTTATTATTGGACATTCTTACACTACCAGAGGAAAATGCATAATCTTCAAGATATGTAATTCTCCAATGTATATGAGCCAGTTAGGAGTAGTATTTATAGAAACAGTTCTTGTATTGAACCAGCTTTTAACGGGCTTAAATGGGGTTGACACACCAAGACAGTATTATAATGCTCATTTTGGTTTATATATGATTTGTCAGTTAGAGGAAATGAGACATTTGTTGTCGTTGTGTGCCTTCAAGTTGTTTCCAGCTTATGGTGGCCCTAAGGCGAACAGGGTTTTCTGGAACTGAGACTGCATGACATGTTCAAGATCTTCCAGTGGGTTTCCATGGCTGAGTGGGGAATCAAACCCTGAACTCTACAGTTGTAGTCCAATACTCAAACCACTACACCGTCCTGACTCTCAGTGAGGCATTACTCCACTAGAAATGGGCTCTGTCCCTCTCCCTGCCTGCTTTTTCACTTATACTTGTCCAGGAAGTAGCACTGCCTCTCAGCCTTAAGGGAAAGGGTGCACTAGCTCCAGAACCTCCATTTTATTGCCTGAAACAATGGACAGGACTTGGCCTCTTCCATTTCATGTACAGAAATTGCCTGGACTGAAAACTGAATCTCCTACCCAGGCAACATGACAACATCCTCCAATTCACTTCATGGCAGCAGACTAGTTAAGGGGTTGTGAGTTAGTCTCTATGGCACACAGAAATCCACAAAGAAGTGGACAGAAGTCTTAGCAATCCAGTTCCTGAGCTATGGGTATCTCATTCTTCCATCTTACTTGTGTCCCACAAAAGACCCACGCACTGGCAGTGCTTGGAATGGGCGGGGGGCAGGGCTATGGCACAGGAGTGTGGCTACAGTGCATGGGGCATGGCCGCAGTGTATGGGGATGTGGCTATGAGCCGGGATGCCCCCAAAAAGTTGCTGCCGGAGGCAAACCGCCCCCATCGCCCCCCCATCCCTACGTGACTGGACCCACCCTTTTCCTCATCCTTTATGAAGTGGCTGCAAAAGGAAGATCAATATAGGGAAATAGTCAGTCCATATTCCAGAAGACATTAGAAGGCAACAAGCCATTATAATGGTCAGTTATTTAAGCTATAATGTATCTGTGGTAGTGTGTCAGATGGGGGTGAGACATCTAACTGTGTGATCTGAACACACGTCCATTGGCCACTCTACACTGGCCTTTTGTTCCCCTTGATAGGGGATTTCAGGGGAACATAGAAATAGCTGGAACTTACTATGGAGGCCACACCTTTTTTCATAGCAGAGAATCAAATATGAGAAGCAGGTAAGGGACTTCTTAGGTTCCGTTAGGTGTTAAAAGTTAACTGCATTGCAGCATTCACATGTCATTGAAATCAGAACTTGGGGAAGCATTACCTCTGGTATCACATACCCAAGAATCTTGTAGCTGTTATGGCTCTTGGGAGTTGTAATCTTAAAAAAAAACTTTTTAAACTTGATTGCAAGAGTGAAAGATGGGGATAAAAAACCAGAATTAGTTAGCTTAGCCTACCATTTGCCCTGGCTCTGGTGTACCATTGGCCACCATGTTCTCTGCCTGACCAGTCCCATTGGACACCAGTGCCCATGTGGATAAACACTCCTGAGATAACAGATAAATAAAGAGAAAGAATAATAGGAATCTTTGATGCACCCTTAGCCCAGCCATTTTTTCAGTCCTGACGTTTTCCCTGCTTTACTTACAACTTGTTCAGTTTTACTTGGATGCTGTTTTCACCTGTTAGCCTAACTTTTGCTGTTGACAGTACAGGATTAAAATATCCACCTTTGTTTCAATAAGTTAAAAAGAAGAACACTGCCTTTAGACAAGAGAGAATCAGGAGGGGATTTGTGTGGACCAGAAATAGATTGATTTTGATATTAGTGGAGTTCCAAGAGGTTAATCATTAATTTATTTAGAAACACTACAGCTTAAAGCAGAAAATATGAATATTACATTAGGTGATGGAAATAAGTTAAAAATAAATTTTGTTGTGCAAAAATGCTACAGAACCATCAGTTATGATTTCTGCTTAACCATTTCATAGGAAAGAACTGGCAAAACCATGTCCTAGTGTTCCTTGCCGAAGAAAACCCTATGAAATTAATTCATGGGGTCACCATAAGTCCACGGGCAACTTTAAGGTACAAATATACACACATGAGTAAACATACTCTAAAAAGACTATGAACCCAAGATGAGACAAGGTGCAATTTGGAGTCTGCCAGACTATCATGCAGCTTCTAGCAGCTGCAATAAGATTCTGAGATGAAACTTTCTTTGAATAATTTGTTTGCTAAACTACTTAAGTTTATTTCTTATTTTGTTATGCTTGTCCTGCTCTACCTTGCTCCGTTTTGTGACAACGCCCAGCATCATATGAGTGGGCTTCCAATCACATATTGGGAGTTTCTTTACAACCCCTGAAGTGAGAAAATCCATTATGTCAGCAGTGCACATGGAAAGACACCACTGAATACAATTCCTTCTCACTAAACAAACAAATAAATAAAAGAATATTTAGACTCATGGATTTTCAGTACATTTTTAACTGTTAATACAGTATCTTTTAGTGAAGACAGTTGGAGCTGCTGAAATCTGTTAATGGGAAACTTCACATTCTGTTTACTAAGCAGTGTACAGTTGATCAAAATGCACAGATGTGAAAACATCCTTATAGGATGCCATCAGGACATCAGAGAGAAATCATGTAAATAGGCACAGAACATCCACAATGGTCTGTTGCTGAGGAGTGAGCAAAAGATGGAGATGCTTATGTGGCCCGAAGAGGAAAAGACGAGAAAAGAGGATGATGCACTGAATTAAGAAAAACAAACTAATGCGAGTAAGAAATAAACTGATCACATTATAACACACTAATGAAAGCCAAGTTTTAATATATTATTGCACACATAATTTCAAGCCCTACTGAAATTTAAAAATAGGGTAGCAGTGCTAGAAATAATTTAACAATTACAAACTACTTCACAACTGTCTTTCATTGATTGTAAATCAACCATGAAACTCAAGAAAAATCACTTATTAAAAACTACAAAGAAAGAAGTTTTTTTGAGAGTAAAGTTTATATAGACGATACATACATAAACATGGACACATTCTTGCTCACAGTGTGTACTGAGCTTCATATCCCAAATCCCAAGTACTAATCACATCTCATAGAGCAGTACCAAAGGGCAATTATAATCCAGGTACTCAGGGTGTCAAGAGACATGGTGTTACAAGAGGTGATAGATATTAAATTTCAATAATATGAGGTTGACTAGTCTGCATGAAAGTCACTTTGATTTTCAACTGTGTCATTTTTAAAGCTATCTGATATGTTTTGTCTGAAAATGTTTTGCCTGAAGGACAAAGTAACTTAATGTGACGTTAGTTTTTGCCAGTATTATTTTTTTATATATCTATATATATATAATTTCTTACTTATTTTATACCTTATATCTGAAGCTTTCAAAGTTCTGTTTCGGAGCAATTCTAATATAATTTACTTGACACTAGTGGTCAGGACAAATATTTTATCCACAATCCAAAACAGTACATTAATTTGAGTGCATAGTAAAAGTAGTTTGTATGACAGTGTTTAGAATCTTGTTCCTTAAAAAAAAAAATACTGTACAAGAAGGGTCCACCACTGTGCCCATGTTCTGAGCTAGGGCCATTTCTGCATGAGAGGGGAGGAGAGGGGAGGAGTGGTTCGCTGCATGTCACGATTGGTGTTTCTTACCCCAACTTTCCCCAATTCCTGTCTGCATGTCTTCCAGTTTATAACAAATTAACATGGAGTAAAGCGGTTACTGCATCCACAACAGCAAGTCCCTGGCCACTTCTATTCCTCTCCCTCACCTCACCCCACCAACACTGACTGGTTTGTTTAAAAAAAAGAAATACATTTTCAATGGCTGGGTCAAAAAAGAAACATCCCCAAAATCCAGGCTAAATCAAGCATCAAGAGTCCAAAAGGAAAAAAAATCAATATCCAACAAATGCCCTGGCAACATCTGAAGAGCAAAACAAAAAACAAAAACCCATATGTACATAACAAGAAAGTGAGCAAAGCCATACAAAACAACTCCAAACTGGTCTTTCAAATTAAGCTGTCAAACTCTTAAAATAAGTTCGCCAGTCTCTGAGAGGGGGGACAGCTTTGGCAACATCACTGGCCACAGTCTGGCTGCACCTCCAAAATCCAGGGTGCAGAATGAACCGATTGTCCCTAGAATCGATCAGTAGCCTGCAGCAGCAGCGATCTTCTAAAAGAGTGGTAAAAGATTGTTTCTTCCTCGCTCACACTCACACATTTCTGCAGTGCTACATTTGTGTGTAGGTATGTATGTTTGTTGATATGTGGGGAAAAACCCACATCTTAACGATCCATAACACCTGAAGACAATGACGGCAGCCTGTCCTTTGATGGGCAGAGAGACAGAGGCCCGGAAATGACAAAAGGGACAGCCTGGGAATGCCCCTAACCAGCCACTTCTGCCCTGTGAATTGATGTTACAGTTCTGCAAGGAGGCAAAAATGAAACAGAACCAGTTTGGGAGGTTTGCAGCTGAGTTTTTCTGGTTTTCACATATAGTGGTTTCTCGCCGCAGTGGACCATGCTAGGGGCACCTGAAAAGGTGTGGAACCATTAAGAAAACTACAAAGCTGAAACAGTTCAATGTGCAGACAGGAGGGTGAGAATTCGAGGTGGCTATGATGTATTGACCTTGTGAGGAAATGGCCTACGACTGGGAGATGTGTTAAGTTATTTCATATATTGAATATTGTGGTCAAGGTAACAGACAAAACTTTAATAGAAAGGTAAACCAGTTGTAGTGTGTAGCTGAAAGGAGATGAGCTCCTACTTAGTTTACCGAAATCTAGAACTAATGTTAATTCAGCTTTCTAGAAAAAAGAATAGCATCTCATGATGCCCCATAACTGGACTGCAGAAATGGCCAAGAATATTATTTCAGTAAATGAATGTTATAATACAGCTGTTATTCCTAGTGAAGTGTGTGTCCAAATGTGGCAGATGTGGAAAGTGCTCTGTGATGTTTGAAATATTTCCCACACTATAGGATTTCAGTGGGGCATAGCCATTGAAAAGAGATGTGTCCAAAACAGCAACATGAGTATTTAAGCTCCTGTCTCTGCATGACATCTTCAACTTCTTTTGTGTTCCATAGTCATGACTACTGCAGATTATTAAACTTTGCTCTTGTAACTGGCCATTAATCCCAGTTCTTATTTGTAGTCTCCTTAGTCCCCAAATAGTCAGATATTTTGTTGACAGAGGAATAGTGCCACAGAATGAGAGCTTCAGATCACACACAGCTGTAAAGTTTAAGAGCATACTCAGCACGGATGGTTCTGTGAACCAAACGATGAGATTACTGTAGTAGGTTTTGTCAATCATGGATGGCAGAACAGTCTTACAATTGCAGATCAGATTTGCCAGACTGTAATCACAGTCATTGTCACTAATATCATCAGGACATGTGCAGTTGCGAATTGCATTTTCTTTAGTGAAAATCAGTGTGTTGTTCTTTTGACCTTGTGAAAAATTGTCCACCCAGAAGCTTAAGAAGCCAACCAAAAAGAGATAGGGCCTGTAGGCAAATACTACCATCATTATTACAGGGTTTGTAGCTCTGGCAACCTCATTTAAAAAAAAAAATCAGTGGATTTTACAAAGACTACCACTTACTGAGAATCAGTATGCCATTATCACCACAGAGTGCACTTAGGATTCAAAAGCATTTTTTTCCACAAATTTTCTCTCTTGTCTATTTATAGTTGGTTTACATTTCCTCTAGTCAAGATCGTATTAAAACTGAGGTTGGGACAGTAAGTGATCCTGAGGTAATTCCTGTAATACAGTGGTCACTTCCATTGGGAATAACAGTGGTCTGGTTCACAAGGTCATTGTAAGGGCAGATGAGATGACATGTACTGCACATGGAAGGTATGCCAAGTAATAAACACTCTATCGATGATGAACTTTACTTCTCCCTTCATCTGCTTCAGTCTGAATTTTTTGTGGTCTTTAACGCAATAACTAAATAAAAGATGTGCCTGGAATTAATTTTTCAATAATTTTCACAAAGTACAGAATAGAGTGTATCTCTTGTTCTTCTAATGGTACTTCCGTGCAGGTACTTCTTCTTTTTGGAATAGCTGTGGTTAAGCATCAGGACGAAGCGCAGCCACTTCAGAGGATCTGTAAGAAGTAAGTAAGTTTTATTTGTTTGGCTACACTTCCTAATAAAGTAAGTTAACAGAACATAATAAAATGTGGGGGAGGTACATGTACTTCAATTCAGAGGTCAGTCTGTGGAGGATAACAATGTGGTCACCAGCTGCACAGCATCACTGGTGTCACTGATATCAGAATGTAGGCTGGGTAGAATTCTCCTTTTGGCTCAATTTCTCCTTGGTTCTGCAAACTACAGTGCAACCCTTCTTTCTTGGACAATGGCCTAGCTGTGATCTATCACACTGTGCTTTGTAATACAACTGAACTACTATAGCCCCTAAAGCCAAAAAAAGGTTGTGCTGGTTTTCTTTTTTTTTCCATATAATTTTTATCCAAAGAAATATTTCCATTTAAAGCAGGAGGAACCTTGCTGAGCCATGTCCTCAGCGGCCATTTCAAGCTGTGCTCTTGCCTCTGCTGTTACATGCTTATATGCCAAAACAGTTATGCTCTCATCCCCATGATTTCTTGAAGGGGACACTTTTCCAGTCATAGCATTAAATCAATGGTTCCCAAACTTTGCTCCTCCAGATGTTTGGGACTTCCCAGAAGTGTTAGAAGAAATGGTGGTAAGTATTTACATTATCCAAGATTAGGCAAACAATTCATTGTGGCATCATCGAAGAAGAAAAATGGAATTGCTATCTACTCTAATCCCAATCTGTGACCCAAAATCTTATTTGAAGATCAAGAAGGCAAGTATGTGGTGTCCAAATTGATAACTATGGGATTAAAATTCTTGTAGTAGGAGTTTATGCTCCTATTGAAAACAAAGGGATTTTTAATGAGAAGCTAATGGGCAAATTGTTGAGTTATTCATTTGAGAACTGGATGCTTCCTGAAGATTGCATTGGCATAATTCTCCCACAATTAGATAGATCTTCAGAGAAAAATATTAAGATTAGACAAGGGAAATTCCTAACAACTTTTTTTGATATGATGGATAATTGGGGGGTGGGGGGATGCTTGGAGATTTAACTATGGGAATGCTAAAGATTTTACATTTTTTTCTGAAAGATAAAACTCTTTTTTGAAAATTGATGTTTTTGCTTTCAAAGACATTGACTAATGATATTGCTGCCCAACTCATGAAATAAAGAGACCACACATGGGGCTTGGGTTGAACTAGGGCAATTTATTAATGTTATGCCTAATTAACATAAAGCTAGTACATGAACTTGAACTTGGGGCTTGCCTTTGAACTTGATTTTGAACTTCATGTTGAACTCGTGATCTGAGAAAGAGGGGTTGACAGAATGGGGAGGCTAAAGCAAGGGTCACCTACGGACCTCTTCCCCAGCCCCCCTTGGGTGAGGTACCGGGCCCCAAAGCAAACCCATGAGGCTGGGTTCTAATTTTGGCTGACCTTTTCTGGAAGGCGAGCCCCCTAAACCAAAGCCCCTTGTCTCACAACCACTGCAGTAAGGGCCAACCATGGGCCTGCCCCAAGGACAGCTCTTATCCTACACCAATGGGTGCCATAGATACTCACCAAAACCCTCAGAGTCCCCCCCTCCCCAGCCATGGAAACCTATTTAAAAGCCTATTTAGGACACCACCCTGTGAATCCAATTGCCCAGTCCTCTGGCACAGTGTAGGGTAGGTGAAACTCCCCCATGGGGGGCGGGATTCCTACCTGGTCCCAAAGTGACCAGTAACCTTACACTGATACCATAGGGTGGGAGGCTGGGTTGCAAACAAAGAGGTTGAGGAGGGGGCAGCACACCCCTAAAAGGGAGCTGCTGGCTCCGCCCTCTCCCTGTCCCACAAGGGGCACGCAGTGATTGCATGGTCTCCCTTCAAGGGAGGCCAGCAAAAGCACTCCCCTCCATGCATGATCAGGCAGGCAGGGGGAGACAAATAAGAAACATGGATAGTTTACCAAAGATTTTTCTAGGCCATAATTCCATAATTTTAATATTGAAGGGGAAGAGAAAGGGAGGCAAATGGAAGCTGAATGAAACTCTACTCCAGGATGAAAATGTTCTAAAAACATGTATAAAGAAATTAGTGGGATTTTTTGTAAAAAAAGATAATAAAGCCACCAATATTGGAGTAGTATGGAATGCTATTAAACATTTATGAGAGGATGCTTTATTTGACAAAATGCAGCACTAAAAAAAGAAGAGACAAACAAGGATTGTAGTTTGTTTTAGAATTCTGAGTTTGCCAACAAGCCCTGAAAAGAGTTGACTTTTAAACTGAGGAGAAAAAAAGAGGAAAGGTTTATCCTGAAAATAACTACAGGCAATGACCCTTTTAGCGACAATTTTATATCAGGAAGTCCTTTTTTTATTATTATACAGCATTGTACAGGAAATAACAGGTCTTGTTAAACAAAATAGATGAATATCTTGATAAACAAGATCCCCCTAGGACTTCAGAATTACACAAACAATGAATGCACCTATATCAGTGAGTGAGAAACTATAAAGAAGATTAAGTCTGACAAAGTTCCAGGATCAGATGATTTCTTGGTGAACCACTGTAAAAGATTTGAAGAAGTATGATTTTGACCTCTCCAAAAATTAATGAACTCAATATTATAGATGGACATGAGTCCTGATACTTGGAAAGACATGGTGATAGTTTTAATCCCCAAGGAAGGCCAAGACTCAATGAATTTATTGAGCACAGGATTCAGTACCTAGTATTTTGAGAAGAATTGCAGCGGAAGTCTTTGAAGGATATATGTAATTAGAGAAGTATTTTTGTGTAATAGTATTTGTAGCCTGAGTTAGAAAAACCAGAACCCATCTTTTCAAAATATGTTTATTGTTCTTTAGTCTTAGTTTAGTATTTAGTGTTTAATATCCTTTCTTGTTTACATTTCTTTTTTGGTTGACTTTTTTATATCTACAAGTTGTTGTAATTTTTTTGTGCTTTTCCTTTTGGTTTTGTCTTGCTTCTACGTATTTTGGAAAATTTTAATAAACTTATTTTTTAAAAAAACAAAAATAAATTATAGGGTTGCCATAAGTCAAAATCGACTTGGCAAGTCGACTCAACAAAAACAGCAAATTTAATTTAGCAACAAAATTAATTTAAATCATTTGGTTTCTGTTTTTAAACAACTGGGAAAAACAAACCTTTGTTGAATTACTAAAAACCAGCAGGAGATCCCCCAGGAGATCCTGATCTTTCAATCTGTATTTTTTCTCCTACTACTCCTAATCTAGATTACTATAGTACAGACTTTCTTTGATTGAAATCCTTTGCTATGGCATGCTGAGTATAATAATCCATTCTCCAGTTACTTCCATTTTAACAGAGCAGTAGTAAAGAAGCAAGAGATGATGGCCTTGTGTACAGATATTCTCTCTCTCCCTGTCTTTAATAATTCAGAAAGAATTTTTCTTCCAAAACCCACTATTTAATCCATTCCCTTCATTCATGTCACTTGTGCAGCATACCAGAGATGCTGAGAGAAAATGCCGTCAATGCTCAATTTCAAAGGTCAAATTCATTTTGGCTCCAACTCTTCTGAGGTCAATAGAATTCCCTGAGTAGTAAATCTAGTCACAAATGTCTAAGAGTTCAATCATGCGTTAACAAACAGATCCAATTACTGTTCTACCAGATTTCCCCTCAGTGTTTTCTTATTTTAAGCTTTGTTTCTAGGCTCAAAGAGAAGTAAAGCAAAATATGACCAGCATCAAGACTGCTGTATATAGGTTCTTGTTCCTTTCAGATCCCTTTACATACATTTCTCTCACACGTTGTTGTGCTCTGAATTTATTTATTCATTTGCCACTTATATGTTGAAATAACAACAGTCTGCAAAAAGTTTTAACAGTGATACTGAGAGCAGCACAAGAGTCATTTTTAACAAAAGGATCAACGGACATTACTGATAGACAATAATCGATGCGTGTGCATGTGCATCCATATAATATTTTTGCAACAGAGAATAGGCAATAGAAATGAAATTAGGCTCAGTTTTAGCTTGTGTAATCCATTTGTTCCCACCTATCCACCTAAAAGAAGGTTCTTACATCCTCAGCAAATGTCCAAGACATTTTGGTGCCTGCAGATATTGAAACAGTGCTCTGTCTACAGTAAATATAAATCCGATTAAATAATTGACCATTTGTGGTCCTTGCATGATGTTCAAAATCTGTCATCCAAGGCAGCAACCTTATTCTGCTAATGATATGGGGCAGCTATCAGACTTTCTTATAGAAAGCAGCAGTGGCAACCTTTGAAGGTAAAACTTGCTTCTACCCACTCTGAGTTAAAGTAGAAGTGACATTCCACACTCCATACCACAATTATGGCTGTATGAAGCATGGTAAAGAACTATTGTTTGTTATAGAAGTCTTTGATTCATAGCCAAGAAAACCTTTTTTAGTGTTTATTGGGCATCTACTCTGCTTGATTCTTTAAAAATTTTCATTAAAAAACAACAGGGTGACCAGTGCTATAAAGCATAGGATTAAACATCAGCATCACCTTTATTTTCCCAGAATGCCTCCTGACAATCCTAGAAATGCTCCCTCGGCATTTTAGAAAATGAAAATTGAGGGCACTTGCAGGCTAGTGCCTTGGTTTCAAGTATGTTCAACTCTTCAGAAAAAGACAGAACAACAAAGAAAGAGAGTAAGAAGGATGACACTGGGGTGTGATGGGGTGGGTTGTACATAGTAGTCAGAAGCAGGGCAGATGCTTTACCTGTTTTATGTGTATGTGCTGTATTGGTGTGTAGATGTGTATGATATGCATGTGTGTCTCTGATCAGTTTTTCCTTCATCTTGAGCTTTGTACAAACAAATATTTGATCTAGCATCTGCTGCTCAAACCCAGCCTCTGTCTTGTATTCAGTATCTTGGTGAGGTGTCTGAGCACCATCTATTTGTTTTCTGCACAATGTGACCTGTAAACTAAAATTAAAGCAGCAGCATCAAATTTTGGAAAGCAGCTCCTCCACTCTGCTTTGTACTTAGATTTTTGGCCAAGTTGCTTGTCTTTTGGTCTCTCTAACATATCTTCTGTGAACTAAATGTTCCATGACTTGCCATACCCACCACAGTGGTTATTTTGTGAATGTACAAGCCAGCCCACCACAGCAACCATTTTGTGACAGCACTCACATTGTAATGTTCTGTTAGCTTTTGAAATGTGGCTCCAGAAGGTTGAAGACTGCTGGTTTATTCCATCTAGGACTGGGACTGTTGTGTTATCAGCAAAGCAGCCCAATGTATTTTAGAATCACAATCCCTTACATGTCAGAATTGGTTATTTCCTTCTTTCCTTCAAGAAATAGATTTTGCAAAGTAAAAATAAAATCATTGTTTAAAAAACCCAATAAATTCATTACTTTTTCTTTCTTTTTCCTGTTTACTCACCTTAGGCTTTGATTTGAATCACAGTACTTGAGCTGAGTTCTTCTGTGCAGGCCATTCTCTGTGTGAGGATATTCCTTTGGAAATGCTTGTTTATCTTTTCCAGTTTTCACTGCAACAGAAACTAGTATTGGTGAGTCCTTTGTTACTGCCCTGGCTAGTCCGAGCTTTGGGGATATTAAAAGATATCCTCCTGATATCATAATTTGGCTTCACTTCTCTATTCCTCTCCACGTGCTTGCGAGGCCACCGGACAAGCACGTAAACAAGCTCGGCCGTTAATAGCCATAATATTCAAACTGCAATACAGGCAGGCCAGAAATAGCTGACTCACTGCTTTAGGAGACCTCCAGGCAAGTACTCTAATTAAGTATGCACGCCACTTACAAAAGAGCCTCTGCCCCGTGATGGCAGCTTGATGGGTAAACTATGCAATACCCAAGCACTCTGCGTTTGCATACTGGCTACTCTATTGAGAACCGCTACAATAACTCAATCATTCAGATTCTGACCTTTCGGAGGCTTTGTCTCCAACTCCAAATCTATTGTTTTACCCCAAGTATGGCATAGCCTGCAGTCACATTCTCCTTATAAAAACCCTTGATTCCGAGACCTTCCTCGGATCGCTCCCGAGTTTCATCCCACCTTGCTGCCGCTTTGCTTGGCGAGCCTCCCCTCAGCTCCACGTGCTGAGCTACATCGCACCCCAGCTTCGCTCTCTACTTTTCTGGGCTTCAGGACAGGTGAAGTATCACCCAAACCAACAATCCCTCTAAAAATCCCTCTATACCACTCCAACCTTTATTTTCTTTAGTTATCTTGTATGAGTGTGTCGCATACACTGTTTTGCTTGTATTCAATAAACATCATTTATTATTTCAACTTCTGTGTTCTCCTTGACGCAACCCGACCCCGTAGACATAGAGTTCAAGATCTCGCTACGTTACCCTGCCTCTCGTAATGCTAAGCTGTGCTCTGAGCTAATTTTCCCCACCTTGAGTTTAGCACATTTTGGTGTCCCTCCTGGGACCCCCAGTACACAGGGTAACACCTTAATAAAAAATATATTTTGTGTCTCAATAAGTATTACGCCATGAAATGCCTATTCTGAGCTACATGTTCTCTGATAACTTTTACTGTCTACATTCTGCACCGCACTGACACTTGATCCATTGGTTACCTGCATAGATTAGTGCATGTGTATATTCATCTGCATGGGTGTTACAAGACTCTTACTCAAATTACTTTACTGCTTGCATCATTTGGCATTTGTGGAAATAGTATCACTGTAGTGACTAGCAAGCTGTTCTTTTTGACAGCACAAATTGTGTTTGACAACATCAACAAATTCTGTTACAATGAATCACAGCTCCTGTTCTTCATGCTTCTTTTGATGTGCTGTTATTTGAACAGGAGAGAGAGACAACCAGACAGAGACAGCTAGAGAAAGCGCATGAGCAAGAGCTGCAGCTCAGACATAAGAAAATGTTATTTATATTTATGAGGCATGTAAAAACACTAATTCAATAAGTGTCATAGAATTTAAAATAGAACAGGGGCATAATAAAATATAATTAAAAAGATATAGAAATGCAGTAGAAAACAAGGCAATGATAAAACAAAAGCAACACCAAGCCAAGATGATAATAATGCAGTAGAAAAAAAAGGTCCTAAAAATAAGCCAAAAAATGGGAATTAAAACAGCCACTTTTTGATCAAAATTAGAATAACCAAGATTTGTTGCTGCTGCTGCTGCTGTTGTTATATTCTTTTATATCCCACCTTTCTCCCAACAGTGAGACTCAAGGCTGCTAACAACATTAAAAGAACTACAAATTAAAACATTCATGAAAGTATAACATTTAAGAAACAAACCATTTGTAAAAATAAAATATTACATGTTAAAAATATTGAATACATTAAAATAATTTTTTTAAAAACTATACCAACCTTAAAACAGAATCATACAGCATCAGGAGCCCAAACCCAGTCAGTTTATAAAAGCCTGACAGCATAAGAATGTCTTAACCTGCCATCCGAAAGACAGCAAAGAGGGGGCCATCCTGGACTCTCTGGGGGGCGGGGTTCCAAAGTCTGTGAGCAGCCTCCAAGAAAGCCCTCTCCCTTGTTCCTGCCAAATGTGCCTGAGAGAGTAGTGGACAGAGAGAAGGGCATCTCTAGGTCATCTTAGAGTTCAGTTGGGCTCATAAAGGGAGATATAAATAACCAGGGCCATTTTCGCACTGGACTGTTATAGCGCTATGATTCCACTTTCAACATCCTATGGAATCCGCCCGGCCCCTCCCTAAACTGCAAACCCCAGGATTCCATAGGATGTTGAAAGTGGAATCATAGCACTATAACAGGCTAGTGCAGAAATGGCCCAGGGCGCAAGCTATAATCATTTGCTATTTAGGTGAAAGAACTATAATGCCAGTTATCACGTTTCTGCAAGTTATGTGCCTTTGGAGTATATTGACTGGTTTTTTGTTTGTTTGTTTTTCGGTTATATGCATCAGTCAGACAACTGTAAGATCCCCTCTGAAGCAAGCAGAACCAAACACAGACAATCCCAAAACTTTGTGTACAATTCAGCACATATATATATAGAGAGAGAGAAGAAACTACTTTGCTCTCACTTTTGTATATATAAGAAATGGTGTGATGTGTTGAAGAAGTAGGAAAGAGAACTGGAGCAATGGTGAGATCTACCTTCTAATCGCAGGGAATGGTTTGCTGGGGCTTTCCAGTCACCTTGTATGTAGAGAAGTGTCTGAGTCTTACAAAATCCTGTGCCTGTTGCTTCTTTCTTCCCTTTTTTATTTGTTAAACTGATAGCAGAAACATGTTGAAGAGCTTTGTTTGAGAGAAACTACTTGTAAATGGTTTGTGTACTTAGTCCTTCCAGATACCTCATATTTCCAGCCATAGTAGACCAGGCTTGCCCATAGCCTGAGATGGGAGAACTGGCACTGCCACTTCCTTATCATTGGTGCCACTCACACATGCACTCACGCACATCATTTATTTTCTGGGCCTGTTTTCTAGCTTGCTTTCTGATCCTGATTGTTCTTCAATCCCCTGACTATTTCTTTGTCCTACTGCCCCTGGTTCCACTTGGCTGCTGCCCACAACTCATCTCTAACGCCTAGGCAGAGCCAGACTAAGCACAAAGATTTGCAACTTTCTTTGGTTTAACAAGAAGAAGGCAACATTGATTGGCTGAAATCTTTAGTACACAATCAGTAAAGGAAGAATTGCGTAACCATTTCTTGTAAGACTAGACTTTCTTTCTGCTCAAGGCTTTCTGCTCAAGACTTTCTTTCTGCTCAAAATCACTCCCAGTTCCTTTTAGTCCCAAAGAGAAATGAACATGTGAACATGCATGCACCTTCATTCTCTCCCTGCAGAAAGAAAAGGAGCTGTGTGCAATTCTGAGCAGTTAAATGCACTGAGAAGAAAGAATTAAGAACACTCTGCCTCTCATTACTGGCCCTCCACTGAAGACGGCAGCTTCTCTCAGTCACTTCTCATTACAAAACAAGTGAACATAAATTTTTGGCCCAACTTACAAACAAGGGTGTGTAATTCACACTTTGACCACCAGCTCACTGACAGTACTGACATGCCTCATCTTCCCTTATACAATTTCAGCTTCACTATATGTTGTGACAAATCCATCACTTCTAACAAGACAATTATGATAAGCCTCCCGCAGCTATATGTATATGTATACATAGATGTGTGTGTACGTATATATACGCATACATATACAAATGTGCATGCGCACACACGCACATATGTATATATGGAGGTCTTATTTTACACACACACACACACACACACACACACACACAATTATACAGTTTGTGAACAAAAATAAGACATAACCAAAAGCAAAAATACTGTAACATATAACCAAAAGCTGAAGTGTAGGGACAGTATATCTGCTGTGTATGATGAAAGTTGCATGTTCAGTCCCTTTCATCTTCAGGTAGGTGTCAGAAAGACATCTTGACAGCGATTACTAGTCAGTGTCAAGAATACTGGGCTAGATGAAGTCCTATTTCACAGCAGTTTTTTTTAAAGCTTGCTTTTAAATAGTTTAAATTAATATACTTAAAGAGCACCTACTTTTCCGATTCTTGTTCGCCACATTTAGTCTTCATGGTAGGTTGCTGTGGTAGGAATATGAATCAGTATCTCCTCCACAGAATGAATATGGGCCTTTTAAAAATGTATCTATTTACTCAATACATAGCATTCCAATAGAGGCAGATAGTAGCTCCCTGATCCTTCAAAGCACACGTACCCGCTCTTGTTGCTAAAAAAGTTAACTTTTTCTGTAAATGATTTCTAGGCCTATGACTACATCAGAAGCTATGTGCAGATGTTTCATCTCAATGTTAATTCCCTCAGAACTATTAATGTCTGATCCAAATAAATAAATCACTAGGGTCTTAATGTGGCGGTTAATGTTTTTGGAGTACTTCTTGACATTTCAGAAACTTTTAAGGCTCTGGTTTCCCAATAAATCATAAATGTTCAGATTAGAATGCAGAATCTTATAGCTCCAAAGCCTCCAGAAAGTTTTTTTTTTAATTTAGATCACACTTTTCCACCCAAATAGATTTCAGAGTGGTCCACAGTATATTAAAAAAAGAATACAATTAAAACATAAAGCAGCACTAAGTATTAAAGCAGAATTGAATTAGAAGCTCAATTAAAATATAGTTTCAAAAACCTGCTAACTTGCACGCAATACCTAGCTGGTAACAAGGTATGTCCTGACCAGCCAGTCATTTACCAAAAGCTTAAGCCATGTGCTTACATTGTCCTGATCTGCAAGATGGACCCTATCAGTAAGCAGATCAGAAAAGCGTCAGTGTGACAGTAATTAACTGGGGCATCTGGTAATGGACTGGCTGTGGAGAACATACTTTGTTACCAGTTTTCATGCTGTACACATCTTGGCATTCTCCACAAACATATGTAAGGTAGCTATTTTTCTGTAAGTAAATTCTAGGACAAGCATATGACTCTTGTGGGATTTTCTGCTTCATGTATCAAAACTTGGCAGACTTTGCATGCTAAAAACCTTCTCTTGGGTTGCTGGGGGGATGGGCAATTTGCTGTTCTGCCTCAGGCAGCAAAATGTCTTGAGACAGCCCCTGTGAACTGAAGCAGCGTTCCCACCACTGCTTAGTGTCTAACAATAAGAAGGTTCTTTAACAAACATGCTTAACAATGCTGTGTCATTTTGAACTAGATCTGTATATATTTTATTTTTCTGCACTTGTCTCACTGTCATTAAAATGAGAAATGGTATAGAGAATGAGCTTTATTTAAAAAAAAAACCCTCACAGGTTTCAAGTCCTGGCGTTTGTTTCTTTTTAGATAAACTAGCAAATGCCAGTGGAATGATTGCACTGCCAATGTTTGTTTTATCCAAGCATGTGGTATCATAGCAGCCTGTCACTCCCACAAAATGTTTCTACTGATCCGGATAGAAAAGCACTCTCCTAAACTAGAAGGGGGGGAAAAAACATAGGAATTCAGAATGAATGGGGAGTGAAGTAACATAGAGGCAAGAATACAAGGCAGAGTATTGTCTCTACACAAAATGGTAGTAATCTACATTTGACAAATTGACAATTAATTTTGGGATTCATGTATGTTCTGCAATATACAAGAATACAGTCTTAGGTAGGTCTTAAGATCTGTTTTAAACTGGACAAATTTACATTTTCAAATTCTAGTTAACATTTAGATAACAATTTTTAATTCTAGTTGTACCCAACTATCACTCTTTTTCTAAATCTGGGGGGCTCTCCTTCCCATCAGAAACAATGTGTACATATTTCAGGCTTATTTTAATAAAGCCCTACATAACTAGCATCTTTGTACAAACCTCAGGAAGAATTCTGTGATCTCTCACAGTACAGACCCAGGATATCATGGCAGACCTACCTAGAGTTCAAGATCAGTGAACACAGCTCTCCATAACAACGCAGCTAACTCAGAATGGTCTCTTCAGAATGGGGGGCTTCTGTTCTATGACCCTAATCCTGCTTGCTTCTAACTCCTAAATGCTGGCTAGAGATAGGAGGGACTCCCTTTCCTGCTGTCAGCCCTGCATGGCAAACAAGAGGAATGGGAAATAGAAGGTAACTAATATTAGAGGCAGAGTGGAAAAAAGCCAACCCTGGTTCCCAACCAGTCTGCCAAGAGATGACCTCAAGGGCATGGTCATATGCTTATAATCTCAGGCTTGTGAAAAAACATGGCTGAAGGAATCTTGCTGCTTTGCAGACATGAATGCTCTATGTTTACTGTACAAGAAATAGGATCCTCTGAGTAGTGCCTCAGATATTTGGATCATCCCCCCCCCCCAAGATATTCATTTTGTTTCTGTAGGTAGATAAAGCCTTAACCTTCCTTGCACTTTTCATTTAGGAATTAGAACTATACGCAATAGTAGCTTTACCTCAATGGGAAGTGCTTGCATTCACTGAAAGGGGCACACTGGATTTTCGGCAATACGTTTGGCAATACTTTTCACATGTAGTACTGCTGAGCCATGTATCTCTTACCCTATACCTGTGCATTTTATTTTTGTGGCCTAAATGTAGAATTTTGCTTTTGTTTCTACTGACTTTTAATTTTATTAATTTCTGACAGTTTTCTAGTTTGTCTAGGTCCTTCTGAATTATGTTCCTATCTCAAGTGTGTTAACCACGCTTCTCGATTTTGTGTCATTTGATACTTGATATCATTTGTATCATTTGATACTTGATAAGGATTCCCTTTCACTCTGTCATCAAAAAGTCATTAATAAAAAAATTGAAGAGTAATGGTCCTAGGACAGACTCCTGAGGCACTCCACTTAAAACCTCTTTCCAGACTGATGCACAGCCATTTATGATGATTCTTTAAGCATGGTTTTCCTACCAGTTATGGATCCATGGGTAGCCAGGCAAGCTTTTCCAGGAAGAAGATTCTACAGATAGATTGCCCTTGCTGAAAATCCTTTCTCCTTAGTAGTCAACCACGACACCTCACTTGGTGGAGATACACAAGAAAGATCCTCTGAAGAGATTATCTCAAGGTCCAGGCAGACACATATAGGATGAGAAAATTTTCAGAAGCCTGGCCCCATATTGTTAAACCAGCAATTTGAATTGAGGATGGCAACAGATTAAAAGCACATGCAGATAATGAAGTCATTGAAGTAGATTGTACTTCAATTTTACTTTTGCATTATTGTTGTTATTGACTATACAGAACTTTGAAATTATTTCTTAAAATGCAAAGAGAAATTTGCCTTTCAAACCATATAATCACCTTAGCAAACTATGGCCATTTCCACATGGGGTTTTTAAAATGGTGCAGAGCGTCCTCCAGGGAGGACGTCTGCACCTCGGGGTGTACTGGGGCGGACCTACTTAATGTAGATCCGCACCCCAGCCCGCTCCGGAACAACCCCAAGTGGTCATCCAGCGTGCTTTTGAAAAAACTGTTTCTTGAGGTTTTTCAAAAGCACGGAGCGCGCCAGTGCGAGCCTGCTCCCTTATGCAGATTCGCAGGCTTGCATTGGTGCGAGCCTGCGATCTGCTGGGGGTGGGCTTTAGGCTGGCGAGCTTCAACAGTTGGTCGAGAGCCTCGACCAACCAGAAGCCACCATTTTCGTCCCTGGAGCAGTGCGGAGCGGTGGCCATGCACTGCTCCAGAGCAGCACGGACTGGACCGGGGAGCCCAAAAGTCCAGTGAGTAGCGTCACGGGGCGATTCCCTCGCCCTGTGTGGAAATGGCCTAAGTCTCAATTTTATAAAACCCTTAGTGCAGATCTAAGAAATCACTTCAAACAGCTTCACAAAGGAATTGGTGCTGAGATTACAACAACTGGCAAAACCCAGAAAACCTTAAAAAGCTGTATGCAAGAATTCGCTCTTCTTTAGACCATGCAGGAAGAGCCCATACAAAAGTTTTCCATTCTCATTTTTCATCTGTCCAGAAAAACTCTTCAATTTTCCTCAATGCCTTTATGGCATTTGCAAGTGACCACAGGGTTGGAGGAATGGGAGAAGAAACTTCCTGAATTAGTGTCATGTTATAATGCATATCATAATAACTTTCTAAAAACAAATCTAACAATTTTTCTAAAAAAAAGTACTTGTTTAACTCTGTCTTTATTCTGCAAAGGCAACATTGTTCAGAGACATAGTCTAATCCATATTAACGTTAAATTGTTTGTAAGAGCAGAGGAGGTGCTGTTCCTCCTAGTCAAACAATTCTTTAGTGTCAGTTATATTTATACATATTTATTTGTGAACTGACTTTCTTTAAAATGCTAGATGTGTCTACCCCATTTTGACATGAAAGGCCTGTTCGTCCTCCTGGGCGGTTTACAAACTTCTGTGCAGCAAAACCAACATGATACTGAAGCTTAAGATTCAGCAACACATTTTCTACAGGGAGTGTAAGCCTTCTGGTGACAGCGAAATAACATTCCTGTGGTAGAATTTGCTTGTTTTACATGAGGAATTGCATTTTGCTCCTTTTGTGACAGCAATACACAATTTGTATTTAGAAACAAACAAAGCATACCTACGATTGTTGCTTCTGAGCCGTGTTTCTGTGTTGCTCTTCACTTTGTAGATATTATCTATGAACTTACAGATGCTTTCCTTTCCTTTGACAGCCTGGTTAATCAACAAGGCAGAGTGGAATGTGTGGTCTTGCACTTGCTGTTCTTTTATGTTTTCTGGAAGCTGGCAGTCCAAGCTGCCATGACAACCAGGAGAGACGCCTGAGGCCTACACCACTTCATTAATAGCCAAATAAAATAAACACCTGATTTTATTAGCCCTCTTTGCATCTCAGATATAGTCTTGGAAATAACAGAACTTTTATAGAACTATAGGTAGTAAGTAGTAAAATAATCATGCAGTCTGTCAGGTATCTGTCTGTATTACGACGAACAGGATGCAGAGAGGAGTTTCCTCTTTATGTTAGCCTTTCTTGTATAGAACAGAAACAGGGAGGGGAATGGGGACAGCACTCAAGGGACACCGGACAGGGAATGGCAGTTGGAGGGCCATGGATTCCAAGCTAGCCTTTGAACAGACCAGGATTGTCTTGCATTTCCAACAGGGGTGCTGATTTGTTGAATACAGTGCCTACTTCTTGGCAGGGTTGGCCAAGTACATTGTGGTGCCTGAAGAAGAATGGCAAATTATGCGTATGTGCATGTATGCACAGAGGGAGAGAAAGAGAGAGAGAGAGAATGAGAGAGTCACTCATCAGACTGCACAACAGTCAGAGCAATTTTAGCACAAGAGACAGCAGGTCACATAAGCACCTTTCACACCCTCCAAAATTTCACAGATAAGGGCTGGAACATATGTGGCCAAGCAAAATCAGACTGTGGTCAAGATGGCTAAGGTTATTTAATGTGGAAGAACACACAAGCCAAGACAGGCTGCAGCAGTTAATCTTTGCATGAGCCTACTGGGAAGGGCAAGATTCCACTCCCACCTCTCCCCTCCCTCTGATGATTTAATTGCGTGTATGCTGCTTTTGCACTGTGAATTTAGCAATTAAAGTAAACTGAGGACAGAGGGGGAAATTGGGATAAGAAGAGAGAAATGGGACACTTTAAAAGCAGCTGAAAGACAGTAGATCAATCAGGACCGTGTTTGCCAAACTAGGAGAGTTGGAAGGTATGACCTTTCTTTCTTCTCTAGGAACAAAAAAAGGGTATCGTAGTACTTCTACCTCACCTTTCTTCTAGTGAACTCAAATGGTGTACACAGCTTTGTTCCTCTTCCCTTTGTGTTTAAAACAATCCAGTAAGATAGCATATCCAGTAAAACTGTGTAACACAAAATGTACTGCCTGGGGTGGATACCTCACTATTTTGGCAGGGTCTATCTGTACAACGTAAAGTTAGTGGCTCTGCTGCTGGTTCTGTAATCCCTCACCATTAGCTGTTGCTGGCTACGGCACATGGAAATTGCAGTCCAACAATATCTGGAGGGCCACAGTTGCTCAGATAGAGGCTTACTCCTGCCTTACCTTGAAAATGTTATATGGATACATCCATCCACGCATACATCCATATGCATGGTAAAAATCTTCAGCAATAGTGCAGGGATCACAGGGACTCATTAGAATGGATTTGTGTTTTAATACTTGCTTTCTTTTGTTTTGGTGTCAATCACAGAAGGGAAATAAATACTATTTCAGGGCATTTATTTCTTTACCCAAGGAAATAATTTGGGATTGTGGCTAGGATTGCTGAGACGAATAAAGGAAGAAATGAATCCAGCATGAAAATGTATTCACAGAACATAACAGCAAGGAAAATGGTGGTTCATAAGGGAGTGCAGATTAACCTCAAAATCAATTCAACAACATTAAATGTATGTCACTGTGGACAGGTCTTCAAATTTGGCTTGCTTCCTTGCACAGGGAAGACTTTTGGGAGGTATGATAGTTGAATCAAATTTAAATTGATTCCTAGACATTTGGAAATAGTATGATGTCATGAAATCACAGCCAAACTTGCAGATGCCATGAATCTTTGGGGCTATTTTCACAACACCTTCACTGTGAGCATCAAATGGCAGCATCTTCTTGTCTCTTTTGCAGTGATTTTCTCCTTTGCAAAAAGAAACAAGCAGTGTAGATGCAATACATTATAGTACATAGCTAAGAGCAACTGAAATACGAACTGCAGTTTGAATATACATAAGAGGACCCTTTCCTAATGTGTATACATAGTGATCTCACAGTCCTTTTATTCCCAGAAGTAGTATAAATTGGAGACATTTACAATCTGGATCACACATTACTTGTGATCTAGATGTAGTACAGGAGACATGGACAGTTCGTTGCCACAGATACAGGATTTCTGGCTGATGATATTACCACTCATGCTTATGTGTACCGTGTCACACTATCATCCCCATTTCACCTTTTCAAAATTATTCTCTTTATGTGTGACACAAAGGTCTGCTATTCAAGGAACGCAAATCTAAAACCTTGTGAATATAATTGTGGTTGCGCAATTGTGTGGATCCTGTCAGCATTTTTTAAAAGAAGACACTTTAAAGCTTGTCAGCGTCCCAAAATGAATGTATTCATTTAGTTTACAGTGGGAGGTTATGACACTATCTATATAGACATGAGCAGCATCCAAACTGCTGTTTTCCAGGTATATTGCTACAGGCAAAAGGAGATGGAGAAGATAGTACTGTACATGTAATGGCATTTCTTACAGGTAGAAATATCATGCCATCTAGTGGCTGAGTATTGTTATAATCAAACAAAAGTGTAGTGGAAGGGATATGTTTTCAGGGAAACCTTAAAATATTGTGCTTGATATTTTGGTGCCTGAGGTAAAATTGCTATGGTGCATAGTGCAAAGCCAGCCAAGTTATTTCACATTTGAGGCAAAATATCCTGCAAGTACCTCTTCCCCTACTTGGCACTAAAAACACATTTAAGAGGAACTTTTTCAAGTTAAATAAGTAATAATATATTGCCATTTCATGAGATCCAGAATCTGTTCATTCAGGAGGCTCCCTCACTTTGCCTAATGGGAGCCCAGCAATCTATATGTTTACATATCTCTGTGTGTTGCTTCTAATCAATTCTTTTGTCAAGTAATTAAAGTACACTTCATTGAAAACTATCATACTATAGTTGTAACTTGATGGGGATAACTTCAGCCTTTTCCTATCTAATGTAACTTTTTGTTACTTTAAGACTTCGGAGATTGCCTCAGTAAATGGTGGAGGAGAAATACCAGATGTTTCTAGTGTGAGTATACCACTTTCTTAAGTTCTGTGGGGCCAGTTATAAACACTGCAAACACAGTCATGATGGTTTAAACAGTTTGCACATTTAAATCAAAACTTAAACTAAATGAAAAAATAAAACATATTCTACACTGAAAATAGCACTTATACCCCACAAAGCACCAATGGAGGTCTTGCTTGCAGAAATCTTGCTGCTCAGCAGTTAATGCAGGCAGTCTTAAAGCCTTACATGAAAACACAAAATCAATACAAACAAATAATACAAGGCTCACACAAACATTACTCTTCTCTTGCCTCCTGAATCCATGTATGTTACAAGCATACTACCCAATTCAATGTGAAAAGGGTCCATTTCCATCCTCCAGCTCTCTCTCAAACTGAACTGTTAAGTACAGCCCCTTAGGGTTTCCCCACTCACTCAGCCAAAGGGATCATTCGCAGTGGTTGCACTGCCTCCTCCTGCTGCCTTGTATTCTGCTGTGGGCACTGAGGTGATGGCAAGGCGGATGGCAGGAGAGTGTATTTTGTACCAGAGGCCAGTTGCTGGCAGCATTTGTGTGTACTTAATAGTAAAAAGCACTAGTTTAAAAAGCTGCTTTGGAAGAACAGGACAGCAAAGTGTTGCTTCAAAACTGTAACTAGGAGAGCAACTATTTGAGCTGTGTGGAAAGCTATAAATGTAACTAATTACCTTTTCCAAGTTCCTTTTTATGATCTGTGGAAGTGCAAATCATATTACTGGGTCCCAGTCTCGTTTTATAAAATTTCTATTAATTTCAGTAGGAAACAGTGGCTGTTGCTCTTCACAGCAAAACTCACTAAATGGAATTATATAGAGCTGGGATGTCAAACTCAATTTCATCAAATGCATCAGCATTATGGTAGTCCTCAAAGGGCTGGTTGTATCTGTAAGACTAAATAAATGTATTACTCTTTCATTACACTAAATAATTGCCTCTGCATTCAGTTATTACTGGCTTTTAATTGCCTTCCCTCTGCATCAGCTTTTCTTTTCTTGGATATTTTGGGGCTATTTGATCACAGTTTATGGTCCCTATACCTCTGTAAGTGACATAGAGTTGGTAAATATATCCAAAGCTGGATTTCTGGCTTTCTGCTTCTCAGCTTCTCTCTGTGCCTCTTTCTGTCCCCCAGCCACAGCTGTGAGGTGTGAGGGCCACATGAAATGGCCTGGTGGACCGGATTTGGCCTGCGGGCCTCGTGTTTGACACATGTGATGTAGAGAAATATAGCCAAAGAGGTGGGGAGGAGCTGAATGGATGGACAAGTGGGTGAATGTAAGGTTGAACTCTTGAATGACATGGTAGTAGCTATTTGTAGAGACCAAATAGTGTCTGGGAAAATGCATATGCAAGGGACAGTTGAGGACAGACACAATGTATAGTTGTATGTGTGTTAATACTAGGTACATCCAAGCTGTGTTGAAGGAACTTGGAGTGCACGGTGCTGAAGAAGAACAGAGATGTAAGTTAAGATCCTGTGGGCCTTTCACTCTACGCAGTTATAGTGCTAGGATGCCATTTTAACTAATAGTTCCAACCTACAGAACCGGGATTTGCCATTTGTTTTGTTGTTGTTGTTGTGTGCCTTCAAGTCATTTCTGACTTACAGTGATGCTAAGGAGAACCTATCATGGGGTTTTCCTTGCAAGATCTGTTCAGAGGGGATTGCTATGACTGTCCTTTGAGGGTAAGAGAGTGTGACTTGCCCAAGGTGGGTTTCCATGACCAAGTGGGGATTTGAATCCTGGTCTCCAGAGTCCTAGTACGACACCCAAACCACTACACCACACTGGTTCATATTTTGCAATTTAGGCAGAGGTATTTAGTAATTCTCTTCCAGAGTGCTCTAGTGACTCAGCAAACTACAAACCCCAGGATTCCATAGGATCTAAGTGAATCCCAGTGTAGTATGTACACAACTGTGTAGTATGAAAGGGGTCCTGATCTCACATTGCATAATCAGAAGGTCTGCTTCCATCTGTGAAGGTGTTTTAATCCCTGTAAGAACATAGAAGGAAGCAATATTCACAGATTTCCCCTATCTCCCTTAAGCCCGCATGCCCCTCCCCAAATCTTAGCCAAAGGATTAAGGAACCCTACAGAAGAGCAAGGGGGGAAATTGATGTAACTTTCTTCACTTCCTTCCTCCTAATCAGAATGGAACTCTATTCCTACTAGTGGAAGAAAACTTTGGGTTCATCTCCCCATCAGAAACTTGATGAAATGGAAGGAATGAGCAGCACAGTTTTCTACATATCTATGTCTATATACGCTTGCATGTGGCAAATTCTGCAGAACAGTTAGAGAGGGCCCACTCAGATTGACTGCCAGGCACTTACCCCTCCCCGTGTCATCCCTGCCATTTATTTGAGATATGATTTCAAACTGGGAATGGCAGACTTCATTGGAGAATATCTTGTAGTCATTAAGAGTTTTTTCTTCCAGATTACACCAGGTAGAGTGAACTGCAATTTTATCGCAAGGCCCTCATAGACAGCATACGGCCTAGAGGAGCTCACATGTGTGTCCATTTGCAACAACTGTGTGTCCACAATTCCTGGTTCACCAAGCCATTTAAGTTGCTGGCTGCCACTCTTGCTTCAGCTCTCCTACACATCTTTTCAATTCTGTCTACAGTTTTTCATTTTGCTTTCTCTTAGCCAAATTGCTTAAAACCTTCTGGCTTTCAGTCATGGACTTAAAGATCTAAAAGTCCAAGCTAGTTTGGCTCTTCTGCCCCAGACTTCCACTTGCTCTCATGCAAACTTCATGTGCTACTGGTTTTCAAGGCTTCCTTTCGCTGCTCCATTTGTTACTCTTCCGCTTCAAAGCTATCATAGGATACAGGAAACCAATGTTTTCTGCACCTCAGGCACACCAGCTCACAATACTTTTTCCAAGATGTTCAATCACACCCTTAACATCAATATGATTGAATAGGAAATCATGCTGTTATGTGCCTTCAAACCATTTCCAGCTTATGGCAACCCTAAAGCAAACTTATCATGGGGTTTTCTGGGGCCTGAGAGTGTTAGCGAATTGGGAGATTTTCTAGTAATAAGTCTCCCTATCAGCAGAGTATTTTGTAAATGCACAGGCAGAAGTTGAACAAATTACCAGTCCCACTTTATCATTTCTACCCCAGACACACTTATCTAGCTCAAAATAAACACAAACAGTTTGGTTAAAAATATGAAAAGCTTACTTACAAAATCTTGTGCATAGTTTACACAGGTTCAAATTCTTGAAGAAAGGTAAGATGAAAATAAGAACACACATGCTTACAGGAAAGCATGCTTGCCAGAGAATCAAAGACCGCATGCTTGCAGGGAAGCTGAAGAACAAAAAAAGGGCAGAGGAAGAAAACATGCAAGGGGAAGTGGGTGTTGACCAAACAACAGGAAGTTTACTCTAGGCAGTCCCCTCTATGCGTACAATAGACATACAAACTAACTAGCCAATTAACTAAACATGCAAAGGTTGCCACTCCCAACAAAGAGTGTGTGACATGACCAAGGGACACCAGCTCACAATTCCTATTCCAAGATGTTTAATCACACCCTTAATATCAATATTATTGAAAGGGGAAATCATACCGATTTCATTTATTTAATCCATTCATATCTCACCTTTCTTGCACCACAAGACTCAAGACACTGTAAATGAGGTCTCCAGGGAAATAGGTTTGAGGGAAAAATAAGGGCATTGACCTTCCAAATAAGAATTTCCGCCCCACATAAAACTTTCCTTGAGTCTCCAAACTTCTAGCACTGCAGAGCTTGAGACACTGAAAATCATTCATGCCTTGAACTCATTTATTTTCTGTGTGTTCTAATTCCCTTGGTCATGTTGCCTGTCCCTTTCCTTTGGATACCTAAACTGTATTTCTTAAATGCTGAGCTGAAGTTTTAAGTTATTGCAATGCTAGAAGTTTGTAGGCTGAAGGAAAATTCCATTGGAGAAGGAAATATCTTTATCTCCCCTCCACCCCATAGCTAGATCTCTGGCAGTTTCCCATACAGATCCACACTAGCTTAGCTCCAGAAAGGTGGCTATACAATATGCTCTCAAACCACCTTGTGAAAATGGTGTTGTTTTTCAAGTAAGAATGGAACACAGTAAACTAGCAGACTTTGAGAGCAATAATTCCTGCTCAGAATCAGGACAGTGGTGGGCAAACTGAGGCCTGTGGGCCTCATGAGGCCCTTAGAACCCTTAAGTGTAGCTGTGGAACCACCAGAAGCACCTCCAGGCCACCAGATCCTCCTCCCCAAAATGTAAATGAGTGGGCTAATTTTGATGTCTTTTTTTGCGCCAAACCACAAAAAGACAACAGTTTGCTTCACTAACCTCGCCAGAAAAAAAAATCAGCCAAAAGTGAGCCAAAATGGCAGCCAGAAGTAACATCACATCACTTTGGTCATGCTGAAATGTGCTGCCACAGCCTGCCAGGTGGGTGCAGGAAGGAAAAATGGTTCCTGCTCTGTTTTCAATTGCTCATCCTTGATTTAGGGTGAAAAATGAATATCAGATCTGAAACACTATTTAGCATTAGGGCATTTGCCTCCCTCTTTACAATATTGCCAGTGATGATCTTGAGCGAGAGAAATTATGGAGGCATCCAAAAGGAGAGAAAAAAAAAAAGAGTTGAAGTAACAGGTGACTGAATGGTAGCATTGACTGGATAGAGGCACAGTTAGATAATGACCAAAAGAGAAATTCCTCTACACAGTGAATGGATGTGACTTAGAAGAGCTGCTCATGAAAGTGCCTAGAGAGGGATGCCCCTGGACTTAATCAAGTAGGTAGAGAATCTAAGGGTCCAGAATCTAAGAGACAAAAGGATACAATTCTTCTCCCTTTCTGTCTTCAACCTGGAATGTACTGTTGTTGTTTTTCAAAGTAACAGCCATTACGGCCACTCTTCAGTGCTGATTCCTAACCCCCGCCCCCCCACAAGCACTCCCACACCTTGAAGGCTCTTTGTCATGGAATGAGGAGGAAGGAAACACAGCAGCAGCAAAGGAAGATGGTGATGGCAACTGTAGTGGCCTTTGTGCGCATGAGACCACTAGAACGGCCATGACCAAGTTTCTTCTCTTCCTTTCTCCTCCAGCGGCAGGGAATGGTGTGCGGGGGGGCCATGGTAGATGGTTTCCAGAATCCTTGCCTGGCTGTTGTCTAAGAGCCTGGCTGCTTCCAGCCTCTCTGTGCTTCTGGTTACTGTGAGAAATCTGATGCACTGTTGTTGAAGACTAGTAGGAAATCATGACTACAATGCTATCAGATAAAGCAGAAAGCTACCAAGAAAGCACAAACCCTATTCCATGTGAGAGCTCATTATACAAGATTTTGTTCTTGGAAAGCAAACTCAGTTGTGCATGGTCCAAAGAATGATAGGCAGCAGCCATCTGAGAAGAGCAAGCAGTTGGTAAGAGGCTCTCTAACAGCCTTGACACTGACAACCTTGTACCTACAAGTTCTGGATTAATTATTGCATATATTCTTTTGAATATTTGATTGTGAGCTGTTTTTGACAACTCATATGAGCAGGAAAAGAGAGCTAGTGTGGTATAATGATCTGAATGTTAGATTACAACCCTGGAGGTCAGGGTTTGATTCCCTCTTAGCCATGGTAACCCACTGGGTGGCCTTGGGAGCATCAAACATTCTCAGCCCCAGAAAACCCTGTGATAGGTCACCTTAGGCTCACCATAGGTCAGAAATGGCTTGAAGGCACACCACAAAATGAGCAGGAAAAACAGAATATTTATCTATTTATTTATTTCAGTTTGTACCCAGAACTTTTGATACTAAGCACACAGTCTTAGCTGAAATCCAAGGACTTTACTTCGAAGTAAACACATTTTGAATTGTGCTGTGACACCTACTTTATAATCAAAAAAGCTCCTGGTTAATTTTCTCTTAGTCACTGCCTTTTAAAGAAGAGAATGCATTGACCTGAAAGCATCCTTCGTTAACATTCTTTCATAGCTGGGCTTAACATCTTTTACACTGGAATGCCCATTTTATTGTAATGTTTTTCTCACACTTTGAAACACAAATAAGTCTGAAAGAATTGAGTTACAGTAGAAAATGACCTAATAATCCTACAGAGGAGCTAGCTAATACTGGCTTGTACAGAACACGCTGCCAAATATGCAAAGTAAGGTGGGGCAGTGGGGGGAGAGACAGAAATTTATATGCTTTAATCTCTTTCCAGGTATAGAGCTCTTCTTAATCCATACAGCTGCTTAATCCATCCCAGTTCCAGGAATTCATTTCTTTACTTGTTTACTTCAATTAAAAATACTTCAGATAAATAAAATTCACATGCAATCATGTATTATGGACAGAACTGATTGCTCTGTTAGAAAAAGATTATCTTTCCCTCACCACTTTGCAATACTGCCTCTTTGCAATAGACTGGGGAAAGTGATCCTGGATAACACAGATGGGTGAACTCACATTATCTCTTCTTTTTTTAAAAAAAGAAAAAAAATGGATGGATACAGTGAGAATTGGTCAGATGGTTAAAACAATCATCATAATGGTAACATTATTTTAGGTGAATGATTCTACTAATTTTAAAAATGGGAAACCCTAAAGTTTAGGACCAAGACATTCCAAAGCTTTATCCATAGAACCATTCTAAGGCGGCCCCTCCTGAAACTGCAAACCCCAGGATTCCATAGTTGCAAGTGGAATAATAGCGCTATAACAGTCTAGTGCGGAAATGGCCTAAGAGTATTCAGTCAAGGTGACACTTTTTCTTTATTACATGCACAGTAGCTGGCTTCACAGGTAGGTCAGTCCTACTTTAACACTAGCAATGGGAGGCTGCTTCAAGGGAATCAGAAACCTCTGAACAAGCTGTGTGCCAAAGGAGAACAGTTGTGGAATCTAGGATTAACAATCAACAGGCTACACTTGAGGCAGTCACCTCAGTCTGCCTAACGATACGGCTGCCCTGCTTCTCGCCCTTGCCTATGTAGAAAGCATATGTTGCATTCTACATCTCTTCCAAGCTTTCTTTTGGTCCATGCGATGTTTTATGCAACCCTGGAATCTCAAGTTTAACAAAGAAAACCATGCTTTAGAATCACCTTTTTTAGGCTGCTACCTTCCACTTCATTGACTAATGTATAACAGCAAAAGTTTTCCACCGCTGTTAATTACGTATAGCAGTCAGTGGGGCTATAGTTCTGTTTTGCTTGGTGGAACAGGAAGGTGCAAATATAAATGTGTCATATTGGCAAGATCAAGGGTACCATAGGTAAAACAACAACCACTGGTAATTCATTCACACCAAGTGTATGGATGCAGATTTTGGAATGTAATACAAATGGCAAAATTTTCCACAGGCCATCTGGCAGAAGGCTTTGAGAGTCTAGAGTAGTTGTCATACACTTTGTTCACTGAAAATCTCAACGATGTCAATGAAATAATACCCCCCTCCCCAAATGCAGTTTGCTTATCCCATTTGACAAACCCTTATGCAAATTAGCCTCCACATACAGCATGTACAGCATCATATACCTGTTACATTGTTCCTTGATGGTAGCATCCAGACTGAATGTAAAAGGTTCTTAAGTCCCCCCAACACACAAATACTTAAGAAGATTATCGCTTACGTACAACTTTTAAAAGTATACTAGGAAGGAGAGAAGCCAGGAATTATCTCTAGGCACCGGTACAGAGTTTTCCCCACATAGGGCACTCACATATTCTACATTCTGCTCGCAGAATGAATAGTACAGTTCAGAGGGAAAAGCTGTACTACCTAATTCTCTAAATGAACATATCAAGTATGTTTATAAAGATGGAACTGAATATACCAAGTATGTTTATAGTTGATAGAACTGGTCACGAAGCTAGGTATGAAACCTAACAGCAGTAGGAAAAAAAATTATCCTAGTGTGGTAGGAGCTCACTGAAGCTATTCTTTCTTTTGTCTAAAAAATGGAAGAGCTGACAGTAGCTAAGAGTTGTCTAAATGAGTACTACTCAAAGTGGTGGTCCCTGGACCAGTGCCAACCTGTGAGCCATCAGCTGCCAGTCCCTGGCCATTTTCCAGAAAGAATCAATTTTAGCCACTGGGTACACATCGTAAAAGATTGACTGGTCCCCTGTATTAAAAAGTCTGGAGAACACTGAGCTAGAGCATAAGAGTGCAAACCTAGGCCATTTCCGCACTACACTGTTATAGTGCGATTATTCCACTTTCAACATTTTATGGAATCCTGGGGTTTGCAGTTTGGGGAGGGGCCAATTGGCCCCTCCCCAAACTGCAAACCCCAGGATTCCATAGGATGTTGAAAGTGGAATAATTGTGCTATAACAGCGTAGTGTTATACTACACAAGGGCGCTTGGAGTGTCGTGTGATTGTGAGGAGTGATCTGCACGACACACTCACAATCGCACAACGCTCCAGGGGCCAGCAGGCACCAATTGTGCACCTTTTCATTTTCGGCTACAAGCTGAAAATGGTGCGTGATTGCACATTGCTCCCGGGCCCCGCACACATTTACCTGGCATGCGGAGCCTCACCGGTCGTGCTTCCTGCCCCAGTGCAGCCTGGGAAACTCCAGGCGCGGAAGGAAGAGGCGGGGCTCTCGCACAAGCAGGCAGCTCATGCAGAGCCGAAAGACCCCAGATGCGAGAGCCTCTCACCAGAGGCTGCTCGCGCGATCCCCGCTCCCCAGTGCCAGAAGAAGGTAAGGTGCGGAAAGGGCCAAAGAATAATGATACTGCATTGTGTGATGATATTCCTTTATACCCAAGATGGTGGGTGATTGGGGTGGAAAAAACGTACACTTAAACACCTCCATCATTAATGGAACTACTCCTGAGTGTGTGTTTGTAATAACTTGCCACCAGGTGGCAGAATTTCTCTCAAAATCAGCTTCATATCCTGGTTATCTTTCCCTAGGATATCTCATCAAAATATGTAGTCTGGGGTGAAACGGTAACAATAAGGCCATTTCCATGCTAGACTGTTATAGCCCTATTATTCTGCCCGGCCCCTCCCGAAACTGCAAGCCCCAGGATTCCGTAGGATGTTGCAAGTGGAATAATAGCACTATAACAGTCCAGTGCGGAAGTGGCCCAATAGTTTTATATTTGGTAAGTACATAATTAAGAGAAACATCCAATATGCCAGTCAAAGTATTTGGATCTAAAAAAAATGTGTGTTTGTTATAAACACATCCATTATTACATATTTTTTGTTTGTATTAAAATATATTTAATTTTGAATATTTAATTTTGTTTCATTTCATTTATTTCATTTCATTTCATTTCATCTCTTTTTAAACTTTTGTATGTCTTTTAAATGATTTTATACTGTTTTATGTGGTGATTTTAATTGTTTTAAAGTTTATGTTTTTTAATTGACTCTCTCTGGGAGCCACCTTGAATCCCACTCTGGGAGATAAATGAAGTAAATAAATGAAATATTTTTCTTATGATATTAAACATGTCCCATTAATGCTGCAGTTGTAGATCCATTTACCTGAGCCCACTAAGACTTAATTCTGAATAAGATACATACGGGATTGCACTGTAATGTCTGTATCTTCCATTGCATGATAGAGACCAAGTGAAGATCTTTTAATTCTCCCAGGACCTTTAGGTCCTTTTCGCACAGCGTTCTGGAAGCAAGAGGGCCCCTTGAGCATTGCGTAAATGTGAGGAGCGGTCTGCAAGACGCACTCACATTTACGCGACGTTCAAGGGCCGGACACAGAGTGGGCATGCATCTTTTCATTTTCGGCTTCAAGCCAAAAATGGTGCGCTGTCGTGCAATGCTCCTGGGCCCTGCGCGCACTCACCCACCGTGTGAAGCCTCCTGAGCCGCGCTAGTTGCGCATCCTGCCCCAGCGCAGCCTCTAACTCCCAGGCTGCACTGCGGAAGGAAGGAGTGGGCGGGGCAGGGCGCGGGCGGGGCGCTCGCGCAAGCAGGAAGGAGCTGCAGAGCCGAAGCAGAAAGCTTGCGAGAGCGTTCCTGCTAAGCCTTCTCACGCGAAAACCCCAACCCAGCAGTGCAAAAAGGTAACGTGCGAAAAGGGTCTTAGTCCTCAATGTTAAAAACATGTTAATACCTTTTAAACTTTTGTGCTACTGTGGGTTTTCTTTGGATTTTATTTTGTGATTGTTTTAATTTAAGAATTTGTGATGTGTTGTGTTTTATTGTTTCATGCCTGTATGTCATGCTTTTAAACTTTGTTGCACAAACAGCAGAGAGGGCTCCATCTATTTGGAATACAAATATGGTTAAATGTACTTTAAATTAGCTTTCAATTACAATGTTTCTCATTAGGTCCCCTCTCCCTTTGTCACAGGTGTTCTTTCTTTTTTACTTTTAATTTTGAACCCATTTTGAACCACATTTTGAAAATGTGGGAATTTTCTGAGAGCCCAAAACTGGTTATGATCTACCTATTAGACCTACTGTTGCTTGCAAACTTGGGAACACAAATAACCCAAAAAATGAATTCTGAGGAATGCTAGTTAGACACAAATTGGCCAGTATAAGGCAAAGAAATATCATTCTTCTAAACAGGGATGGAGAAACCAAACCTGTTTCAAAGGATTTTTTTTTTTGAACAGTACCTATCTTTTATAAAGATAATTTTTCTCGGTCTCTCTCCCTTGGCCCCATCTGTCTCTCTTTCCTTCTGCCTCAATTTCTCTCCTTCTTTTTCCCCTGCCCCAATCTGTTGGTCCATCTCTCTCTCTCTCTCTCTCTCTCTCTCTCTCTCTCTCTCTCTCCTCTCTCTCTCTCTCTCTCTGTCTCTCTCTCTCTCCTCTGTGGTATTTATAAAATCACTAACCAGTACACATTGTAAAAAATATTATGATAATGAAACAGCCAAAATAGGTCATTTGTGAGTTCAAACTGAAAAGTTGCACCAGATGCTAAAAACACGTAAGCAATGCCTTTCTGGGACTTTAGATATGTTCCTCTTCTGTCATTTGGGAGAAGGTCCCAGAGGTTTAGAGGAACCCTGCAGAGAAAGATTTATTTGACCAGATGGAGACAACAGGGAGCATTAATGCATTTATATTTGTTGAACAAGGCATATGATTGATCAGTTGGGAGACTTCACTTGTATTTAATGCAAAGTTAGGCTTTAGATTCTTGTGTTAATTATATGATACTGTGCTCTTTGCACAAATTATCCCAAATGTATACAATCATGCTTTTTCTACAATTTATACTTTTCTGCAAATATTAAATGTATGGTTTGACTTGCCATTTTTCAGTGAACAACTATAGTGTGACAACATGGTTAAAGCAAATTTTAGAATACTATCAGCTCCCTCTCCCATGAACCAGCTAATACAATGTAATAACTTAAATCCAATTCCCCCAAAAGTTTAGGTGAGGTTTTACAGAGGTGTCTTAGACAAACAGGGTAAGCTGCTTTTCTGAGGACCAAAGTAAAAATTACATATTTCTTCTGGTTAGCTACTAAAAGAGTCAGTGGTATCCTTTGATTAGAGCACTGATCTGGGGTATGGAAGTTCCAGGTTCAAACTGAACCATAGAACCCCCCAATGACCTTGGCCCAGTCATTTTCTTTAGGCCTGACTGACCTGACCGGGTTGTTGAGAGAAAGGAGAAAGAGAGGCACACATGACACCTTGGAATCATCAGAGGAAAGGCAAGATATAAATGTAACAAAGAGATAATGTTGGCCCCAAATAAAGATGTTTTCTGCTGATTTAGGATCACTGATGCCAAACTAAAAACTGAAAAATAAATATATTTTTAAAGTTAATTGATTGAAATTCATTTTTTGTAGTTCATACTCAAACAGTTGGTAAAACTTGAGGTGCAAGCATTTAAAGACCATTATTCCCCTCCCCCCATTTTCAGTCTTGCCTACTGAAGATGCATAACCCAACAAATGCGAAATCACTGTGCTTCAGTTCAATATCACCTTCGTGGCTATTCAGAGCGAGCCCTTAAGTCACCCACACCTAAGGCGGGTCCTATAATTAGTGATGGAATAAAACAGACATATGCTTATGTTTCCACAATCAGAGAGATATCAATGGCCCCTTAAGCCATTTCTGCACAAGACTGTTGTAGCACTATGATTCCACTTGCAACATCCTATGGAATCCTGGAGTTTGCAGTTTCGGGAGGGGCCGAGTGACCCCTCCTGAAACTGCAAACCCCAGGTTTCCATAGGATGTTGAAAGTGGAATCATAGCGCTATAACAGTCTTCTGCGGAAATGGCCTAAGTTATCTGTATTCATGGAGAAAAAATCATTAGAGAAATTCCCTCTTCATTGCTTTAGAACTTTCTGCTCTCCCATTCACTTGGTACTTCCATACAACTAGTCACAGACTGGCAGGATGAGGCAATGCTTATCTATGGAGTAAGATCTATGCTGGTGAGGTTATGGTATAGATCTATGACTTCAGCCTAAAGCAGGCAACAAAATTAGACCACTGCAGGATGACAGCCCATGTTCCTTACTATAAAAACACAATGTGGCATTAGTTGTAAGCATAGCTGTACCACTGAGTTCATTCTCTGACAACCAAAGAAATGTCCGTATTGACAAAATAAAATCTATAGAGGGCACTATTTAACTTTCTTTGCAGCTTCAAAGTTTGGTACGATACTTCAAAGGAGTTTTCAGAGAAGTAGTGGTGTTAATCTCTTGCACCATAAAAAGGAGGAGAGGGGGGAGTAATGTAGTAGCATCTTTAACTTTTGTTAATTTTAGCTTTTGTGCCCAGCTTTTGTGGGTATAAACCCACTTCATCAGATGAAGTACAGAGTGATATCCAGGCCTCAGGATATAAAGCATATTTACACAGTTTTGGGAATTGGATGGAGTGTAAAAGGATCAAGAAGAAAAGATGCAAATCATGACCCTAAATTTTCAAAGGTCACCATAAGATGATGTAAGTCTTTCAGATTTTTACAGTGATCTGTTAGTGTTGATGTGTGAAAGCAATAAATCTGCTTATCAGAGGTTGGTTTCCTTGGGTTCAAAACCTTCTCTGAGACAATCCCTTTTGTTACATGTGCAATAGCAAGGACTCTTGTATTAATACACATAGGGTGTTTTTGTTCATACTTCTGATATTAGAAAAAGGTAGTATATATGAATCTGTATTTACAATGGAATTTCTATGCACACATAAGTAGGAGCAACCCCCCACTGAATTCTAGAAAGCTTACTTTTGAGTAGATGTTAGTCAGAATGATAACAACTGAATGTAAGAATACCTCCCTTTAAAAGAAGATGGTCTGTGTTGACATAACTTTGTCAACCTACAGAAAGAAGTCACTGTACTCCTGGAAACAGAAAATGGTATTTCATGTGCAACTACTTAAAATGGAGCAAATAATACGTCCTTAAAAACTTAAAAACCAGAAGAGATTCTTTTTTCCCTACCAGAACAACTTTCAGTTACAACCAACATTTCCAAATCAAGCAGTGAATATTTGTTTTATTTAAAAAAATATTTTTTCCCCTCTGAAACAGTTTAGGTCTTCTTTAACATACCTGGGATTTTAGTCACCATGTGATTCATATTTCATGGATCTGCTCTAAATATGACTAAGAGCCCTGTCACACTACATTATTATAGCACTATTATTGTACTTTAATTGCCATAACATCCTATGGAATCCTGGGATTTGTAGTCTGGGGAAGGGCATTTAGAATTCCCAGTTAGAAAGCTCTTGGGCATCACTACACTAAAAACCACAGAATTCCACAGAATGTTGCCATGGCAGTTAAAGTGGAAAACGAATGCTACAACAGTATAGTGTGATAGGGCCGTAAGTCTGTATTCTGCTGTATTCAATCCAAATAGAGAGGGGAGGCTTCAGTAAAAGCAAAACAAGGTGGTCATTCATCACAAAATGACAGATGATTTTTGTTGTGCAAGTCGCAGTCATCAGCTGCAAGTCAAAATTCCAAATGAATTCCTGGAAGAAAAATAGGGTGGCTGACATATCATTCATTTGGAAATTATTTTGTAGGACTAGAAAACAAGACAGGGTTCTCTGAGGCACTATTGCTAAGATTCCTGAGGCAACAAGGAAAAAAGGACAAGAAATGGCTAAGGCCTTGCTGCTAAGATTCTTAAGATTTGAGAAGGGTGGAAAAATGGAGAAGTGCTCTCTCAGGTACTGGTAGTAAGATTCTGGGGATAAAAAGTGGAAAGCTTCTTTTTGAGATGTTAGTTGTCAATTCAAGTAGCACCAGATATACCTCAGCCAGTTAACTAATAAAAGTAAAATATGGAAATGTTAAAGTAGTAAGGACTGGAAGCTATAGTTATTTGTAATAAAATAACAATTTGCAAAGTAGCAGTCAAATTCCATTTTACTTACACAGGACAGTATTCCCTATTTAGTGACACGTGCATATCACACAGGAGCGCGTGTAAATGTTCCCTCCACCTATATCCATTATTTGACACTGTGACTTCTGTAGCAACAATTGCTTGTTCAAGGGAAGTATACATTAATTAATTAAATAATTAAATAATACCCACCCTCTCTCCCAAGATAGGATCTAAGGTAGTTTATAGTAATTTAAAGCAAGATTAAGGCCATTACTGCATGGGGCGAGGGAATCGCCCTGTGCCGGTACTTATCGGACTTCTTGGCTCCACGCTTGGGTCCAGGCTCGTCCGGAGCAGTGCATGGCCACCGCTCCGCATTGCTCCGGGGACGAAAATGGCGACTTCCAGTTGGTCGTGGCTCTCCACCAACTGCTGAAGCTCACCAGCCTAAAACCTGCCCCCAGCAGATCGCAGGCTCACACTGGTGCAAGCCTGCAAATCTGCACCAGAGCGCAGGAACGGAGTGGCGCGCTCCATGCTTTTGAAAGACCTGTTTCAAGCGGTCTTTCAAAAGCACACTGGATGACCACTTCAGGTCGTTCGGGAGTGGGCTGAGGTGCAGAACTACAGTAAGTAGGTCCAACCCAGTCTGCTCCCAGGTACAGACATCCTCCCTGGCGGATGCTCTGCACTGTTTATTTAAGCCCGTGTGGAAATGGCCTAAGTTAAAATCTTATTTTACAAAAGTTAAAAAACACTTCACATTATTTTTAAAAAATGGTTAAGAACATTTAATAGATATTATTCACTAATAAAAGACAAAAATTACAACATGTCACATGCATTACAGCACTTCACACCACCTCATACGCACTACTGTTAAATAATTTAAATTTCAGAGGCCTATCTGAATTTAAAAAGTCAGAACCTGTTGGCAGAAAGAGAGTAGGAAGGAGGCCAAATGGACCTCTGTGGAAGGGAGCTTCACAGCCTGGGAACAGCCAGAGAGAAATGTCTTTCCTGTGTCCTCACCAAATGTGCCCGTGAAAGGATAGTGTAAGTCCTCCCCTGCAGCTCTGAAAACTCAGCTTGGCTTGTATAAGGACATGCAGTCTTTCAGATAGTCTGGATTCAAGCTGTGTATATGTGGCAAAGACAAAAACAGTCAGGTTGCCTTCAGGAAAATAGGAGAAAATTATTCAAAGTACAATGTAATTTACAATCAATATTTCATTTATTACTTCATTCAATTATGATCTAATTATTATAGAGGTGGTGAATTTTCAGCCCTCCAGATATTTTAGACTTCAGTCAACATTAGCTCCATGTGGCATGGATAATCGTTAGGAGTTATGGGAGCTGCAGTACAAAACATCCAAAAGGTAAAATGTTCCATGATGATGATGATGATTAGTGCTAGTTATCAGTTCAGACACCATTACATATCCATGTGCTAATCATTCACATACACTTGCATATCTATAATACATCTTAGTTTATGTCCAGTTTGTGGTTGCTAATATTCTTAAATTCTGTAATTTTTGTTTATGCACTAGCAGATACTCCTCTTTGAACCCTTTTGCAAGGAGTAGTAATGGTTCTGCTCAAGCCTCCTATCAGGCCATTCTTTGCCTATTTTATAGGAATGACTTTGGGTCAGAAGTCCAGGAAAATGCTTAGCAAAATTAGCAGGTGGGGTCTCAAACACCGTAGCATCTAAAAATATCTCACCTGCAATACTGGGTCCAGTTTTTGGCATCATCATTCAGGAAGGATATTAACAAGTTCAAATATGCCCAGAGGAAAAGAACCAAGATGGCAAAAGATTGGGAAATCAAGCCCTATGAGGAATACCTTAGGAAGCTGAGTATGTTTAGCCTGGAGAAGAAAAGATGCAGAGATGATATAACAGCCATCTTTAAACATTTGAAGGGATATCATGTAGAAGAAAGCACAAGATTGATTTCTGCTGCTCCAGATTCTAGAAGATGAACCAACAGATTCAAATTATAAAAAAAATCTTATAATTCATTAGTAAGAACTTGTGTGCCTAGGTGGAAGGAGTTGACGGTAGCAAAACAATGACAACCAAAGGAGTGATCTGGAGATAAAATGGCCACAACTTTAGGTTGGCCTGGCATGAGGCACAGATCCAGTGATAATACTCAGAGATCAAATGACCCAGAGCATTCAACCAGCCTCGCCTCCTAACCTAAAGGAGGAGGCAACCAAGGGAATGGTTACTGAGAAAGTGGCTTGGGAGCACTGGAATTGAGGTGATGGTGAGGCAGATCATACCCCTGAGCTGGTCATTACCCTGTTTGCATCTCCCCATAACATTCTCTAATGGGACCCCCCATGGCAAATGAATGGTTCAAGACCACTTACCCCCACAACTGGACCTTCCTCTGTGCCATGCTGCCAAAGTTGTGACAAAGTTGTGTTTTGAGTGTTTGTTCCTGCATGGCAGAGGGTTGAACTTGATGGCCATTGTGGTCTCTTCCAACTCTTATGTTTCTATGATTTAAAAAAAAAGGGGGGGGGCAAACAAAATTGAACCCAGAATCCAGAAATGCTAAGACCATCAGACTTAAGGTGAGAGCATGGGAAGGTAGATAGCCTTGCTGGAGCACCTTCCTGATTGGAGCTGTCCTGAATTTATACTTCCCAGAGGGACCTGACCAAGGCCTGCAACTTCAGTGTCAGGTGCCTGGGAAGTATTCCCCCTGTGCAGCTACGGACTGACTACGGACTGACTATGCTAAACCACTACAAAGGGACCTGAGGAGAAGACTCTGCACTAGGGAAGGAAAATGGTGGCTCTGTTTATCCTCACCTGTTGCCACAGCCCACAGATCTGCCCCAGGGAAATCAGAGGGTATATTGCTTCATGATAGTAAGAACTGTCTGATAGTGTAATAGACCATCTCTCCATCTTTTTTGGAGGGGGGGTGCCTTTCAACAGAGGTTGGATGGTCATCTATTGAGAGTGCTTTAGGTGTGTTTCCCTGCATGGCAGGAGATAGTACTAGATGGCTCTTGTGGTTGCTTCCAACCCTACAATTACAACCATTGCTTGCAGGGAGCCTTCTTATGAAGATGTGCTTTTTTAAAAAACTTCTGTATGTTTTTAAATAATTTTATAGTGTTTATAAGCTTTTGTTCTAATATGATAATTGTAATTATGTGTAAATTTTATTGTTGGGTTTTTTTTAGCTGATTCTTTTTTGTGAGCTCCCTTGGGTCCCACTCTGGGAGAAAAGTGGCATATAAATGAAATAAATAAAAATAAATTATAAATAAACTGCACTCCAAGTACATTCTGTGCCAAATCTGTTTCTGATACAGAATTTTCCATAAAGCCTTCAAACCTGTTCTCTTAACTTTTTGCTCTGTTATATTTATAAATGAATTTTATAACTTTCTAAAATCTTTGTGTGCCAAAATAATCCTGCCTCTGAAACTTTCTTTTCAGCTCAGATTCTAGACTGTTTACCTCAATAGAATTACATTATCCTCAGCCACAATCCTGTATCACCTATTTAGCTATGAAACCACCTTAATTGCATAACTAGGCAGTGTCTCCTAGCCTAACACCTCCAACCTCCACTAAACAGGCAGTAGCTGCTGTGAAAAATGAGGGTCTGTTCCCTGTCAGTTGGGAAGCAGCAATAGCAGTTGTGATAACTGAAGCCCCTGTCAGAGCTGCTGATGACGAGCAGCAGCCGTTGGTCCCTGTGGCTCTGGCTGGAGAGGAGTCCTGCAGCTCAAGAGCTCCTCCTGCTGCCATGGACCAAGCAGGCTCAGATGTTCCTCTGCCTCTCCTTTAGGGCAACAGAGATCCGATTCTGAAGATGCTTTGGAGCCTGTGTCAATTAGCCCTCAAACAAGGCGGAGACTCAAGAGAGCTGAGCAAAGGGAGGCTTCCTTGATTAAGTTCAAGAAGTACCTGACTAGCCACACCTGTGCCTTAAGCTATATAACTGCCTGCAAGCTTTCCTTTGCTTGTGGCAAACTTCTTACAAGCTCTTCCCTTGCTTCCAGCACCTGATACCTTGGATTGATCTCTTGGCTCCAGACCCCTGGCTTTTGGAACTCTGATTATGGCTTTTGCTTGTCGCTCTGGCTTAGGTAAATGGACTTCCTTTGAGTAGTTGCTTGCTTGACTCCTCTCAGCAGGACTCTACTAGCTCTCCCACTCCCTTCTCTGAGCTGGCTCGCCGCCTGGGTCTCTGACCTTGACAGCAATTAGCAGTTACGTTTCTATACCATATATCAGTGCTAAGCACTCCCTAAGTGTTTTTAGCTGATTGCCCTCAACAAGCTGGGTACACATTTTACTGACCGATGGAAGGCTAAGTCAACCTGGAGCCCAGCAGGATCAAACTCACAATGTTGTGGCTGCAGTTCTACCATTTAACCACTGTGCCACCAGACTGATGTTTCCACTCCCTCCCAAGAGCGATCTCTGGTGTAGCAGTCAGAAGCAGGATCCCTGTTGTAGTTTCCCCCATGCCAGAGATTATGTGCAGCTGGGTGGATGAAAACATCTGTCAGCTGTTTCCTGATTGACAGAAAAACAGACCACTGTTGCTTGTAGCAGCTGCTGCCTAGTAAGTGAAGTCTGGGAGACTTTCAGGATCCCTGCCTATTTGCTGAACTAGTAAATGTGTAGGAATCATAAATACGAGCCAGTCATGAATGCGTAACTCTAGGTTAGGCATCTAACTCCCTTAATCACTTCTGGCCTTTATTTTTAAAATCACAGTATGCCTCACTCCAGAATCTTTTTTTAAAACCAAGATCTTTTAAGATTTCAGGACAATAGCTGGATTGCTTTAATATGTAAAGTAGGCCTTAAAATTCGTAGCACCAGCAAATAAACATGTAGAAAAGGGCTATACAGGCTTAGCTGTTAAAATGTAGATATCTAGATTCAGGGTCTCAGAAATGTACTAGAAGTAAAACTGTTTCTTGTGCAGTATGGTATTTGTCAGTTACAGTAAAAGAAACAAATAAATAACGTACTTTAAAACAGATTTTCTCATTACTATCTACATTTTCGTAAAAGGATGTTATACTACTTTTGAACATGTCTGGTTTCACAAATAGCAACAAACCCACTTAGTATACTTAACTGCCAGGGCCAATAAAAAAAAAATACTTGTTAATATCTGACACCCCTCAATTACCCATACCTTAAAATTCTTACTGGTACATGATAACTAGAGGGACTAGAAAATATCAGAAAGCAATCAGTTACTTTCATTGCGAGAGCCAATATGATGTAGTGGTAGAGAGGATTGGAATTTGGAAATAGAGTTTCTGAACTCCACTGGGTTTTTTGGCTAGTCCCTTTCTCAGTCTGACCCACCGAAGCTTAGAAAAGTTCCTTTTTTGGACTATAATTCCCAGCATGCCCTGGCCAGCAGGGCTAGTTTTCCAAGTAATATTTTCAAGCTGTGATCTGACTTACCTCCTAAGGTTCTTGTGAGGAAAAAAAAGTTGGAAAGGAAAGGGCCATGGAGGTTGCTGGAGGAAAGGTATGATATAAATGTAGCAAAGAAATAATTGCCATTGAAAAGATTCAGGAAATAGTGAAGCAATGGGGAAATCAAACTAAACATTGTGGTGCAGTTATAGAGACCTACCTTGGAGTGAGCTCCATTCAAAGCAGTAGGACTTTCTTGCTAATATATCTGGAATCAATGTCTTGGTGAGGTTGTCTCAGTCAGTTTCTATAATGCACTGCAAGATAGCTATGCAAAATAACACAAAGTGCCAGGAAGATTGGGAAGAAGCAGCTCCTTGGTACCAGCCTTTGGGCACCTTGTGCAATAAGAAAAAAAAGCGTAGTATAAATCCTGCGTCCGCCACAGCTAGAGGAGATCCCAATGCATCTATTTATGGAAAACGAGGAGAATTATCCTTCCCAGTGGCTTCCCTGATTCCTCTTCTGCATTCAGATGCTGAGCAGAGGGAACATTCTGAACGTACCCAGGACTCACCCCATGAGGAACAGAGAAATGTTGTGACAGCTCAGTAGTCTGGCAATGGATGACATGGGAGATTTTGCAGGTAACTAAAGAAGTTGTACGCAAGCTGTACTTTTAATCTTTTAGCATTGGGTCCTGAGCCAGTGAGAGGTCTAGAGCCATTGCGTCAGTTCAATAACTGATAGTCCATCCCTGCTGATGATTAGACTTTTTTGTTTTTAACTATGACAGCATTGGTAAACAGAAGAATGTGGATTTCTGCTTAGTTTGTTGACTGCAGAACATGGAAGGATTACTTGTTTAGGCTAAATCTTTCAGAATCTTCAGCCACATGGGCAATGGCCATGCTGGTGGGCAGGATCTGGGAACTTTAGTTCAAAAAAGTGACTGTTCCATGCTTTAGCTGATCAGTCAGTCTCCAGTACCTAATCATTGCTAGCAGCTGGATCATGACGCTGAGGGACATTGTAGATTTTGCGTTTCACACAATACTTAAAAAAAAAATTAAACAGAATAAAGGAAATGTATTAAAAATAAAAAATAGAACTCTTTTAATGTATTTTGAAAACATTACTATGAAAAGACAGAGGAGGGACTCAGAAGTGGTCCATTGTTAGAAAGAGTGTCCAAGAGTTCAGGAAAGTACTCTTGCTTTCTCTTTATAGGAAGTTTTATCTTCTGCTAGTAGAACTAAAATCATCATCATCATCATCATCATCATCATCATCCTACATTGCTGAGTGTATGTCCAAAGAATTTGTTTATCAGCTGCTACTCTTGTGAATTAGTTTTGAGACACATATGGTTTGTTAAAACAAGCAAACAAACCCTAAAATGTAAAGTTAGGTGGTTTATAATGTATAGAAATACAATATGGACATTTTCAATATTTTTTTAGTAACTTCTTAGATCCTCGGGATTTTCCACAACAATGGCCATCCTACCTAATTTAAAATTATCTACCATTCCTCTATTGGCTTGAAAAAAAAAACATACTTCTTAAAAATAATATATGTAGGATATCTGCATAGTGTTCTGGAGTTTTTCCAGAATAAAATATGAGCAAGTATAAAAGAAGCGCATCATCTTTAAAAAAAAAAAGAAAAGAATTCTCCTCCATCAAGCAGGCTTTATAAGAATGAAACAGCACAATGTATGAGCTTGCACATTTTTTTTTAAAAAAAGTGAAATTGCAATGTTGCACCCTTTTGAAATGTTAAGTATGAGAAATAACTGCCTTTTCAACACTACATTTGAATTTATAATGCTTTGTTGCCATGGTGATATCTATAATCCTTTATGCTTTGATGCAAAGATGTCCTCATTCCCTTATAGGCATGGGGAAGTAGGGGGAATGTACAACAGCAGTATATTGTTAGCTCTGCTTTGATAACTGCAGTTGTACGAGGGCTCTAGAAAATGAAATGGGTTTATTCACTGAAGGTATATAGTCACAAAGGCACGTGAGAGGAGTGTCAGTGCTGGTTGTGCAGGCCGAGGCCTAGCCATCGCGGCTCCCAGCATTCTGACTGTTTCATCTCAATGACACTTGTGAAGTGAATCTTATGTCGAGTACACTGAGGTGGACAATCCGTGTGAGGCTGACAAAAGAAGGCTGGATGTGTCAAATGGAATCAGGCTTAAAGAGGCTGAAGAAGCTGCTCATTGTCTTCAGCTCGTGCTATTAAATGTGGGATTAAAGAGGAAACAGCCTCCTGGCTCATTGGGCCCATTCAGAAGGAGCTTGTTCCGAAAATTATTGACAGGGGTGGCTTCTATTCAGAGCCACAGCTGACATCACCAACCACACAAAAGGACCTTAGAGGGTTAATTAAAACCAGGTAATGGAAGGAATCAACAAGTACTGACATTGCACAAACGCCACAGAGGATCTAATGCAAGGCAGAAGACGTATGGTAAGAAGGCTGACCTCCTGCATCTAACTACTCTGCTGTACTTAGCGTGTGATGATGTTTGGTTACGTTTCTGTGGGAGTGTTGAATATTATCACTTGACTCATTTTCTCTTGTTGCAAAACATGTGAATGATTAGATGGTAAGAAAATGTTTGGAAACATGTTTATAAATTCTACTAATATAATTCTCTTCCATTCACTGGTTTTCAAGAATCTCTGTTATACAAGTTCTTAAATTCACTTGAGGTTTTGCATGCCATTTATTACCATAAAAGCAGGTGTGTGTGTGTGTGTGAGAGAGAGAGAGGGAGGGAGGGAGGGAGGGAAGGAGGGAGACATGGATGTTTGGCAGGTGGCTTGCTGGGAGAAAATCCACACAAAAGCTTGCATTTTATACATGTATGCAACTATTTTTGTTCATACCAGGGCTCTCAAAAATTTTTATTCGTATTGTAGCTCCTCGAATACTATTGGAGAGCTTTCCCAGCACTTTGCTGACTTTGTAGATAAACTCCATGGTGGTGGGGGTCTTGAGACAGGAAGACAAGAAGGATTTAGAAGGCTTAGAGCTCAGTCAGAAGCTCCACTGTGTGGACAGAACTATGACTGTGACTTTTTACTTCCCTTTCCAAATTTCTACAATAACACACTGATTTGTTCCCCCACCACTGGCCACCTTTTGGTAAGTGTGATATGGATGCCATACCTCTATGCATCTAGTTATTATGAAAAGTAAAAATACATTGACACATTTATAGATTATGCGGGAACCTAAGAGGGAAACAAATCTTTCATCAATAATCCAGATGGCCAAGTGTATCCATAACAATTGCAATACTTGGGCTGAGTGAGTTAAAGTGGGGAGAAATGTGATACTTTCAGTCAGATAATAATATAGTGCTTTACTCTTAACATGAAAATCTCAGAATAAATGGAGTGACATTAATAACGAGGAGAGATTTAGCAAAAGCAGTCTAAAGATATAATGCCAAGTCTGATTGAATAATACCACTGAGACTTCAGGGAAAGCCTATCAATAGGAATGTAATCTCTGGAGAATGAGAGAAGTCGCAGTAGACTGGAGGAGGGCAAATGTTGTCACTATCTTCAGAAAAGGAGAAAAAAAGAGGACACCATCAATTACCGCCCAGTAAGCCTTACATCAATACCAAGAAAGGTCCTAGAGCAGATCATTAAACAGACAGTTTGTAAGCACTTAGAAAAGAATGCTGTGATCACTAAACGTCAGCATGAGTTCCTCACAAATAAGTCATGGCAGGCTAATCTGATCTCTTTTTTTGATAGAGTTACAAGCTTGGTGGATGAAGAGAATGCTGTGGATGCAGTGTATCTTGACATCAGTAAGGCCTTTGACAAGATCCCCCATGATATTCTTGCAAACAAGGTAGTAAAATGTGGGTTAGACAATGCTACTGTTAGGTGGATTGAAATTGGCTGACCGACTGAACACAAAAGGTGTTCACAAATGGCTCCTCTTCATCCTGGAAAGAAGTGTCTAATGGGGTGCCACAAGGTTCTGTCCTGGGCCCAGTGCTATTCAACATCTTTATCAATGATTTGGATGAGGGAATAGAGGGCATGCTCATCAAATTTGTAGATAACACCAAATTAGGAGGGATAGCTAATACTCTAGAGGACAGGATCAGAATTCAAAATGACCTTGGCAGACTAGAAAGTTGGGCTAAAACTAACAAAATGAATTTTAACAGGGAGAAATGTACTACAGAGAGAAATGTACTACACTTAGGAAAAATGAATGAAATGCACAGATATAGGATGGGTGACATCTGGCTTGAAAACAATACATGTGAAAGGGATCTAGGAGTCTTAGTGGACCACAAGCTGATCATGAGTCAATAGTGTGATGCAGCGGTTAAAAAAGCCAATGTGGTTCTAGGTTGCATCATCAGGAGTATAGTGTCAAGATCAAGGGAAGTAATAATACCACTCTATTCTGCTTTGGTTAGACTTCACCTGGAATGCTGTGTCCAGTTTAAGAAGGATATTGACAAGTTGGAACATGTCCAGAGGAGGGCGACGAAAATGGTGAAGGGCCTGGAAACCATGGCCTATGAGGAGCAGCATAGGGAGCTAGATATATTTAACCGGACAAAAAGAAGGTTAGCCATGTTTAAATATTTGAAGGGATGTCATGTTGAAGATGGAGCAAGCTTGTTTTCAACTGCTTTAGAGACTAGGACACAGAGCAAAGGATTCAAATTATAGGAAAAGAGATTTCATCTAAACATCAGGAAGGACCTTCCTGGTTCCTGGTGGTAAGAGCTGTTCAACAGTGGAATATGCTGCTTTGGAGTGTAGTAGAGTCACCTTCTTTGGAGATTTTTAAACAGAGGCTGGATAGCCATTTGCTGGGGGTGCTCTGAGTGTATGTTTCTGCATGACAGGGGGGTCGGACTTGATGGCCATTGTGGTCTCCTCCAACTACGATTCTATAAGTCTATGATTTCAGTAGGTTTCCTCTAAGTACTGCATCTAAATCTAGATCCCTCTGACTTTTAATTACACCTTTATCTGCTGGTTGCTTCATATATATTTATTTCTGCAAACTGCCCTGAAAATTCTGATACAGGTTGATATAAACATATTTTAACCAAACAAATAGTATCTTTTCTTGAAGCAGTGCTAACAGGCTAGGGATTGGTTTTTATTTTTCCATTATTACTATTGTGAAACTGTGACATTAACTAGAGCAGTGAGCCATTTCTTATGGACACACCTTTTGTTGTTACTGCCAGCAGGTAATTAGAAGCAAAGAGATATCTCTTCTATCTGTGTTGCATGCATCAAATCAAAGACTCTGATGTTGTTCATTTAAAGAGGATTAGTCACAGTTCCAGGGAGATGTGGAAAAGACTAACAAAGTGAAGCGGAGTTCATATGGTTTCATGCATCTGTTAACAGTCAGTGGTTAAGAACCCTTCCTTATTGTAAAAAGGTGTTTTTTTTTCCTCCCACTGGCAGCTATTAACTAGACATTACTTTAATCAGTCCTTCTTGGTGTTAAGACCTTTGTCTATTGAGAAAGGTATTTCATTAGTATCTTGATAGTGTATCCTGACACAAACATTCATATAAGTCAGTCAGCAAAATATTATTTTTCACATCATTAAGACTTTTACTCTTTTTTTAAAAAGGAATAGCATTATCTATGATGAAATATACAGAGTCTCCATAATGTTTAGATTTGTAGATCATGCATTTCCTAAGAATATATTCAAACTGAAAAAGATTTTGTCGTTGTTTCTGAAATGAATGTGTGTGCTATTAGTTTTGTCTTTATTTGAAAGCATTGTAGTGCTTGTAGGCATGAATTTTACATGCCCTAGATAATTTCATGGGATTTAGGTCCTGGAAGAAACATCTGATTAGCTTGGGGCCCATTCACACTATGGAATTATAGCACTATTATTCCACCTCCATCCTGTGGAATCCTGGAGAGGCAGTAAGAAGCCCTCTGGCTGAGAAATCTAAATCTCTTTCCCTAAACTACCAATCTCAATACTCCATAGGATGGGACTGTAGCAGTTAAAGTAGAATCAGTATATAATTCTATAGTATGAACAGGTCCATGGAATTACTCAGTGAGGCATCTCTTATTGTGATGGAAAGCACAATTTTGGTAGCATATTCACTACTCAGTCTGGCCCTATAAGAGAGTGACAATAGCAATAGCATGTGTATTTCTATACCGCTTATCAGCTAAGTGCTCTCTAAGCAGTTTACAATGTGTTTAGCTAATTGCCCCCAAGAAGCTGGGTACTCATTTTACCAACCTGTGGAAGGATGGAAGGCTGAGTCAACCTGGAGCCCTGCAGGATGGAATTCACAATGTTGTGGCTGCAGTACTGGCATTTAACCACTGCACCACCAGGGCTCCTACAATGTAACTCTAACCCTAATAAGTCCCACCACATGGAGTTAGACTTCTCTCTCAGGTACACATGTTTAGGAATGGAGCCTAAGCCTCAATGAAAGGAAGGGGAATTGCATAAGAGTACTTTTCAGTGGGCCCCAAAGAAGGCCTTCCTGGTGGATGGTGAACTTCACTAGTTGCTTAATATGTAAGAAACATGTTTTGAATATGTTAGAGAAGTGAAATGTTACTATTTTTGTGCTGCTACTGCAAATGAGTGGCTCTATTTGCTACGATGAGCAAATATTTAGGAAATAAACGTTATGCAGGGAAATAATCTTCCTAGATAATGTATGGTAAAAAAGGGGAAAAAATCCAACAAAATGGCCAGGTCCATTAATAAATAATGACAGGTGCATAGCATGGAAAAGTTACTTGTTACACACACACACACACACACACACACACACCCCACACACACACCCATACCCCCACACACCCACACACACACACACACCCACACACAAGGAGAGAAACAGAGACAGAGATTCAAGAAGGTAATTTTTCCAAGATCTATTTAGGTGTCATGGCTCAGGCACATGATCCCTTAGAGAATGAAGTTCCAGAGACAGCAATGCTGAGATGTCCCTTTGTCTTCAGTCCCATCCAGTTCACACTTACACACCCTTCCGGGAGATGCCACTGGCCTAATTTTAAAGATGGACTCCTGCAGTTGAACAATCTCGTGAACAGTTCCCCAGCTGCTTAGCACTACAGAGGCAAGCAACTACAGAAAAAGAAACTGGCCTTTTGACAACCAATACCTGAGGGGAACAGAGCTTCTGGAAAGCTCCTCCTGATGTGCCTTTATAAACCTGTCAATTTCTCTTAAGTTTTAGCTGTACAGTAGGTACAGTGTTGCTCTCCGTGGTTCTGAAATCAAACCCAAAGTCTCCGGCTCATACTTGCATACCTGGCTATGGTACTGAATCTGCTATGACTTAAGTCTGCTCCTCTAAGGCCATTTCTGCACGACACTGCTGTAGTGCTATTGTTACTGCCATTGCTAGCCTGAGCTTCTGGAATATTAAGATATCATTTTGATATCAATAATTTGGCCTTCTCCTCTCCACATGCTTGCGGGGCCCCCGGACAAGCACGCACACAGGCTCGGCCGATAATTGAGGTAATATTCCAAACAAATACAGGCAGGCCAGAAATAGCCGACTTGCAGCTTCAGGAGTCCTCAAGGCAAGTACCTCAATTATGTATGCATGCAACTTTCAAAAGATTCCCTGCCCCGCGCAGGTAGCTTGATAAGCGGACTATACAACACTCAAGCACTCCGCGTTTGCATACTGGCTACTCTATTGACAATTTGGCTATAACTCAATCATTCAAATACTGACCTTTCAGAGGCTTTGTCTCCACCCCCAAACTCATTGTTTTCCCCAAGTACGAGCTAGCCTGTGGCCACAATTTTCCCTATAAGAACCCCTGACTTTGAGCGCTTCCTTGGATCGCTCTTGGCTTCCATCCCGCCTTGCTGTTGCTTTGTCCAGCGAGCCTTCCCCTCAGCTCCACATGCTAAGATCCACGCTCCCCAGCTTCTCCGCTTCTAACCGGGCTTCAGGACAGGTATAGTATTTCCCATACCAAACCTCCTCAAAAATCCCTCTATCTGCTACCACCTTTATTTCTATAGTTCTTGTGTGAGTGTGTTGCATACATTTGTCTGATTGTGCTTAAATAAAACAATTATTAATTTCAACATCTGTCTCATCCTTGACTTGGCCTGACCCCGTAGACATAGGATTCAAGATCTCGCTACGTTACCCTGCCTCTCGCATTGCCAACTTGTGCTCTGTGCTAATTTCCTCCCCATTGTTTGAGCACATTTAGGTGTCCCTCCCGGGACCCCCAGAAATCAGGGTAACACTATTATTCCACTTTCAACCTCCTATGAAATGCTGGGGTTTGCAGTTTAGAATTCTCAGCCAGAGAACTCTTTGGCCTCAATAAACAACAAACCCCAGAATTCCATAGGATGTTGAAAGTGGAATAATAGCACTATAACAGTGTAGTGTAGAAACGGCCTAGGTCTCCTACTCACTGTGCATGAGATTTTGCCTAGAACAGAGGACAGAATCCTTGGTGGAAGGAGACATCAGCTTTATTACAACAATTCTGTTCTGTTTAGGCATAATGCCATATGTTTTCAGTTTTATTTTATTTTGTTGAACAGTGTAATCTATGAACAATGCAAAAGGTTGCTCATGCAGCCCACAAAGAGTGCTGTTCCATATATGTCTATCAGAACTAAGGCCCATCAATGGTGGAGTTAATTATTGACTCTGGATTTAATGGTCTTTCAGTCCCATGGATTTTTAAGGGATTCACTTTTTCTGAGATGACAAAACAACTATGTAGATGATTCTGCACAAAGGTACCTCTCACTCCTATCACTAGATAGAGTAGTGTCTCACAAATATTTTTGTAGGAGTGCAGAATTATATATCCACAAGTGGCAGGAATATGAAGATATTAAAATTTTGTATAAAGATCTACAATGAAAGTAGTAAAACTGTAATGAAGTGTGTGATCTGCATTGCTTTCATGAAGCAAAGATGTCTCATAGAATGAACTTCAAACTTTTCTACCAGTGGCAGCCCAAGAAGTTGTAGCACTGTCTTGGTAGTCAAACAAAACACTATTGTGAAAGACAATCATAGAGGAAAACTCCAAGGGAAAAATCCTAAACAAATGAGCAACAAAAGGACAGAAGGGTACTGGCAACTTTACATTAAAATGGTATCACTTTACTAAGTACATGCAGAAGTCCCTAATCTCGCACAGTTTTGAACAAAAGCCTTTGACTTTACTTTGAACAAATTGTTTCCACCTTTCTCTTCATTATAGATGGAAGGTGCTGTCAAACCAGGCTCCTGTCATACAACTTCCCTGCTCCATCCATGCAATTCTATGCAATGGGATGTGACGTCCAGACATCACCATCTTCTGTTTACAACCCTTCCTTGTTTTCCCTGCTCTTCTTCTACCTTTTTGTTTTTCACACACATACGCGCGCGCGCGCACACGCGCACACACACACACACGATTAAGGAGAAAAAATGGAACTGCCTGCTGGAAGAAAAAATGTTAGAGCATGGGCTGTTACAATATAGTTATAGAAGCCTCCCCAATAAATTTTGTAGTTCTAAAACACATTTTAATCTCAGACTCAAACTTCAGCTTTGGTAACGGCAACATCTCCAAACTGGATGAGGTGGCCTGGACTCTGAGATCATCAGGAGAGGTCCTTCTCTTAGTCCCACCACCATTGCAAGCACGGTTGGTGAGAGTCAAGAGAGGGTATTCTTAATGGCTGCCCCTAGACTTGGGAACTCCCTTCTCAGGGAAGCCAGAATGGCCCCCTCCTTGTTGTCCTTCCACCAGCAAGCTGAAACCTTTTTGCTGCCCAACCTACAAAATGAAGAGACCACACACAGGGCTCTGGATTTCACAGTTTTGAGTATGTTGTGTGAGGGAAAAAAAGAAAGAGAATGAGAAAGAGAAAAGGAAGGACACTTTCAGACTCATATCCAATGAAATAAAGAGAAGACAGAGGCTGAAATCCAATATCACATTATCATAATCCAGCCCTTCAGTACCATCCAAATACTTGCTTCAAGGTTTGTTTGTTTTTCAATCCACTGAAGCATATTTTGAGGTTATAGAGTGGGGAAGGGGAAGTTTGCCCCCCCCCCGGATTCTACTATCAGAACCACTGCTGGATCTTGGCTACAGAATTTTCCTGAACTGAAGGAAAGGAAACATATATTTGTAATGCCTTTTGCATTTGTCTGAGTAGCTCTTTCACCTACAGAACAGAATCTGTTCTCAATTAGCACCTGCCCTTTTGCTATGCTCTTTTTGCCATAAAGCAGCATGGTAACATAATTAAATTTAATAGACACCATCCTTGATTTGAAGCTCCCTCATATTGAAAGCTTCAAGAGGAAGCAATTTATTGCTGTGCAAGACATGGCTATGAAAATCACTTTGAAAAATATGATGCCTGCACATTTTGAAAACAGATGAGAATTTGCTTTTATAGAGAGAAGAGTGCTGGTTGGACATTCCTTATTAAATCTTACTAAATCTGTATGTGAGATACCAATTATCACAAAGGATGAAGCTTTATCATGATTTCAGTATTGTTTCATGATGACTGTTACGTGCTACATGTGGCTAGTTTTTATGCAGAAGTAAACTTGTTTTCTGCTGCTTCCTAGGATAGGACCCAAATCAATGGAATCAAGTTATAAGAAGGCTGATTCTGAGAAAACCTTAGAAAAAGTTTCCTGATGGCGAGAGTTCTTGTACAGTGAAATTAGGCTTTGGAAGGTTGCAGATTCTCTGTTGAAGTTTTTTGTTTAAGCAGAAGTTGGATGGTCAGGTTTTAGGAGCACTTTAGTTGTGTACCCCAGCATGGCAGGAGATTGGACTAAATAGTCCTTGGGATCTCTTCCAGTTCTATGACTCTATGAAGCTATTCCCAGTTATATATCGATGGAGATGTTACACCATTTGGCCTATGCAAAACTTATCATCACATTTGTGATTATCTGTACATGACACCGTCTGTACTCACATTCTTATGCTCTATCTATTTTAAAAATTATTTTATATAATGGCAGAATTTATTGAGCTGACCCTGCCCCTTGACAGGAGGTGGCAGTCACATCAGGGAATGGATGCTGAAAGGGAAGGGAGTGGTGATGATTTGGAGAACAGAGCTCTGCCAGGCAGAAATACCCCTAAGCCAGGCCCTTGTCCATAGGTGTCACGGATGATGCAGTTCTGTCACAAGCGTTAAAGCATGATAAATTTGCCATTTCACTCAAATTTTTTTGTGGAATGAAAAGAGCTTGGGGGAAAAAAAAAACTTTTTCAGGTACAGCTGCTAGAACCCCAGTGGCCGTGTTTGGCTGGGGGATTTTGAGTGTTACAGTCCAATATAAACTTTTCAAGCTCTGGAGAAGGGGGAACGTTATCTTGGCACCTCAGACAGTAGAATGCCTTGGGCCAGCCCTGTCCTTCAACACTGTTAATCAGCCCAGCCCTGTCCCCTGCAGCATAGCAGAGGAAAGGGACAGGGAGGAGGAAAAAAAGAAATGTCTGTGGCTGCCCTCACATATCAAATGCTTAGGGAAGTGCACAAAAGCTAAGCCTAGTTGATTTGAAACGAGTAAAGCAGTAATACTGGAAGCATTAACAGAAAGTACCCCTCCTCCAGAATGTCACCTACCTCTTCTATCGGGGCTCTATGTCAAATTGTTGGCTTCCTTCAGCAGGCTTCTGAGCACTCCCTCATCTTCCTTTCAGCAGGGGTTTAACAATTGTTTACAGAGCTCTGTTTCTGTTTGGTTATGCTGATATAATTAACTTCCTATTTGCTTTCCTGAGTTAAGAAAGAAAGCAGCCTGAGAGTCTCACATCCAGAGGAGCCATCCGATCTAGCATTTTCTCCCATGCCACCAATGTACAGCACAGAGAAGTTCTCCTTTATGACAGCAATTAAAGCTGACTCTCTCTATTAGACTTAATTTGTAGAGAGAAACACACGCACACACACATTCATTTGATGTACTTATTCATGTGTTTCATAGATAACGAGGACTAGTCAATGTGCTCAATTTGCCAGCTAACAACTTTTGAAGTAGAGCCATATGGTTTCTTTAAAATGTCCCTTTTGTGTTTAATTTGAGGGAATGATGTGCCATCATGTTGGCAAGGACCATAATTGATGAACAATGAATCAGAAGGCCTACCCTGATTTTAACATCACTACATTAATTCCTCTAATTACAGCAGTTGAATTATATTGCAGGTTGGAACTCAAAGTATATTTACTAGAAAGCAAGTTCCATTGAAGTCACTGGGGCTTGTTTCCAAGAAGGATACTTAGGACTGGGCTCGGAGTTTATTAAAATACCGCATAGTCTGCTGTCTAGTATACTGCTTATATACAGAGAACGTGATGGGTTCTCTGAATATATGATACTCTGGATCACAGAAAAACTGAATTCCTACAGATATCAAGTAATTAATGTCACTAGTGTAGCTTGTGCGCTCTCTCTCTCTCACATACACGCGCGCACACACAGAAAGAGAGAGGGAGAACTTAGGAGGAGTCGGCTTCCAATCTATTTTTCTTTTGGGGGGTGCTAGCACTGTTTTGAAAGTGGGGAGAGGGTGGCTCAAAATTGGCAGGTTATTAATTTTGCCTCCTTGCAGGTACTTGGGAAGGGAAGGCCCAAGTGCTTTTACCATCCAGTTTCATTCAAACATCCTTAAATATGAAGAGTCTTACAAGCACAATGTGTGCTTAGAAGTTTAGCTTATTCCCAAGTAAGTGTGCATAAAATAGATTGTACACAGCCTTTGTTATTCATGGGAGGGCTCAATGACAACCACTGTCTTTGTATTTCTTAGTATTAGAACATTTAATACGTCTACAATAGATATTTCCAGAGGATGCTCAACTAGATAGGAGTCTCAGTGGTCTAATTTTACTATATCATTGGGGGTTCATCTCAAGCCCCCTTTCCCCATTAAGGGGTCATGCTTCTTCCTTATATGCTACATATATACATACATACATATGTATGAGGGAGCTTTCAAGTATGTAAGCAGAGATAGGAAACTTAACAGCAGAGTTCCATTGTGATAGAGCTACATTAAACAACTTTTTAAAGAACTCTTTACTTTAATTAAGTTTATGTTGAAAGGAAGAAGTTTATTATTTGTTGTTGTTATTATGTACCTTCGAATCAATTTGCTTGTGACCCTATCATAGTGGTAGCTGTATCATAGGATTTTGTTAGGAAGATTTATTCTGAGGTGGTTTGCCATTGTTTTGCCCTTAAGCTGAGAGAGCGTGGCTTGTCCTGGATCACCCTGTGGACGCTGAGTGGGGATTTGAACCCCATTCTCACAGAGCTGTAGTCCAAGGATGAAACCACAACACTACATTGGCTGTCATAAATATATTATATTTAACATTAATTCAAATTTGGCTTTTAAATCTATATTATATTACTAAACTTACTGGATTTTTTAAAAACAAATCCCTCTGTTTTGAGCTTTGAAGGGAAGAAAACAACTGCATGGCTTTTAGGAAACCCGATTCCATACTGCTAAAACAAGCTGACTGAAGTTCATGAGAAATATACATACAGAAGGTGAATGAAAAGATGAAAAACCTTTAGCTACAAATATATATTGAACCCAGATATCCCAGATCCCCTCAACAATACTCCCAACAAAAAAAACCAGAACCTTACGTACAGGATAAATATTAATTTTAAGAAACAACAATAACAAGAACAATTCAATTATTCTCAATCAACATATCATGGAGAAACAGATAATTCAGCTTCCTGAGGGCAGGGGGAGACATTAGTCTGTTGGCGCAATATATTCAAAACTTCTAACAAATTCTTTGTTGTACAAAAACAAAAAGCTAGTGAGTCTGCCATCTGAACACTGCTTACTTTAAAGTGTTGGTCCATGTCGGCTGAGGAGTTTATCTCTGCGCATATGGAAATGCTGTAGCAGCACATATGGAGAGACATATACTATTTATTTGGGTAGCAGTAAAAGTTGCAGTTCATCAGTGAGTCATTTTCTGTCCTTGCTATAAGACTTATAGCTGTTTCATACCAGTACCAGAGCTCCACATTATCCAAACCAGGAGTCTGTCAGTTTGCCTGGATCTACGCTGTGTAGGAATTTAAAAATCATAACCATAATTCTGAAATTTGTCCAGAAGATAGGCCAGTAGTCAATGGGGCTGTTCTAACAGGGCAGCTGTATAGTCCCTGTAAACAGCTCTGGCAGCATCTTCTCTGCAATGGTAAATTATTTTCATATATATATACACATACTATTTTCTATTTTTGGCTTAAATGTTACTAAATGTTGAAAATAATTTTACTAGGTGGAATACAGTGGTTAGTCCTAAGTAGAGTAGACTCACTGAATTAGTGGTTGAATGGTGAGTCAAAGGCACAAAGGTAAATCCCATTGATTCAATAGCTCTACTTTAGTCAGGATTAACAATAGAATTCACACCATTACTTGCATAACCCCTACAAAATAACCCTTGATTTTATGAATCCTGTTATTCTTTTGATCAAGTCTCTTTCCACCCCCTTCCTCCTCTTCCTGGTTGCTCAGTCTGTTTGCTTCTCTTTCACACTCATTCTTACACATGTGCATGCACATCACCACCACTTACCCTCGTTTCCCCTCTTTCAAAATCTTCTCCTATGTTCTCAGCAATGTCTGTGTCATTATCATCATCACTATCCATCTCCAATGCCTTGTTTCCTACATCCTTCCACTTATGCCACAGCTTGCCTCTGAACTTCTTTTCCTCTTAAGCTATCCTTCCTTCCTTCCTTCCTTCCTTCCTCTCTCTACACCTCTCTTTCTCCCCTCCAGTCTTCCTTTCTCCCCCACCCCACATCTAGTCTTTCTATCCATATGCACCCTGGAGTTTTCTTCCCACACGCACATACTGCACTATGAGGCAGTACACCACAGGCTTCCTGCTCCTCCTTCTCTCCTGTCCAGCCCTTCTTGGCTGGCCATTGCACTTTCAATTGTTGGCTACCGCCACTGCTGCCCACCACAAAGTTAAAAAAAAAAAAAAAAATCCAGCGAGAAAGATGGGGAGAAGGCAAAGACAGAGGGAGACAATGGAAAAAATGAAAACACTATCATCATCTATCATTCTTGCAAAACTGCTCTTAAATTATATGAAATTATGCAGGGGAAAAAGTACTTCTTTCTTCTTTTTAAAATGTAGCTAGTAACGTAATATCTACATCTTGGTTTCAGTCCCTGAATGTGATTTCTAACTTGCTGTCTGAAGTAGTATAATCCAGCTACATATTCACCATGTAACCTGGAACTAGGAAAATAATTCTCATCCATAGGGTTAAGATGTCACATTGATATATTTATACTAACTTCTCCTAGTAGAAAAGTGTTCTATTGGGGGATTGCTCAGTTATGATGGAGGTCACCGCTGTATATAAGTGGACAGATGATAATAACTAGAAGAGGCAAAATGGTGATTCTATGAGTGGAGAGAAGCTAGTTTTGGATTCACTGGACCCAAAGCCATTCCATTCCCTCAGATGGATCAAATACTAGTGTTCTGCTATTACACCCCTGGATCTGGTGTAGCAAATCTCCCCCTCCCCACTCCATTATTGCAAGTCTAGGGAGGTTGATTATATATAGTTTGACTGGTCTGAAAAGTCTGGCAAAATTGCCTCTCTCTTCACCCCACCACAACCTGCCCCTGTCTGTTCATACCAGCTCTACAACTCTGCTTCTCCCTAGCCTACTTAGGATTGCACTATGTGGCTAGTTATTCTTTTTTTCAACCATGCTTGTCCTCTTATTGTTAACTGCTGTCAAATCACCTTCAATATATGGTGACCCTATGAATGAGAGATCACCAAGTCACTTGAACATCAACAGCCTTTCTCAGGTCTTGCACACTCAGGTTATGACTTCCTTGATTGAATCTATCCATCTGTAATTCAGTCTTCCTTTTCTCCTATTGCCTTTTCTTGTGAATGATGTCTTCTCATGATATGTCCAAAGTAGAATAGTCTCAGTTTAGTCATCTTGGCTTCTGGGGAGAGTTCAAGCTTGATCAAAGAATTATAGAATCATAGAGTTGGAAGAGACCACAGGGGCCATCCAGTCCAACTCCCTGCCATGCAGGAACCCACATCAAAGCATCCCAACAGATGGTTATTTAGCCTCTGATTAAAAACCTCCAAAGAAGGAGACTCCACCAAACTCCGAGGCAGCATATTCCACCGCCAAACAGCTCTGACCTCCAAGAAGTTCTTCCTGAGTTTTAAGTGGAATCTCTTTTCCTGCAATTTGAATCCATTGCTCCTTGTCCTAGTCTCTGGAGCAGCAGAAAACAAGCCCACTCCCTCCTCGACATGACATCCCTTCAAATATTTAAACATGGCTATCATGTTCCCTCTTAACCTTCTCTTCTGCAGACTAAACATCCCCAGCTCCCTAAGCTGGTCCTCATAGGGCATGGCTTCCAGACTCTTCACCATTCTGGTCACCTTCCTCTGGATATGCTCCAACTTGTCAATATCTTTCTTGAAATGAGGTGCCCAGAACAGGACACTGTATTCCAGATGAGGTTTAACCAAAGCAGAATAGAATGGCATCATTGCCTCCCTTGATCTAGACATCATACTCCTATTGATGTAACCAAGAATTGTGTGTTGGTTTTCTTGGCTGCTGATTTGCTCTAATATCCATTGATTTGTCTTTTTAGCAGTCTGCAATACCCATAGAAGTCATCTCCAGCACCACATTTCAAAGTAGTTGATTTTCTTCCTGTCAGTTTTCTTCACTATCTAGCTTTCATTTTCTAATGGAAATGTGATGGTATGGACAATCCTAATGTTCGTATTCAATTATATATTTTTGTATTTCACAATCTTGTCTAGTTATTTCATAGGTGCCCTTTCAGGTCCTATTTTTCTTCTAATTTCTTGGCTACAGTCTCCATTCCAATTAATGACTCAGTCAAGTAATGGAAAATCTTGAAATATTCAATGTCTTCATTGTCTGCTTTAGAGTTATCTCAATCATCTGTGGTCATTATTTTTGTTTTCTTCATGTTCATCTATACACTTGCCTTTGCATTTTCTTCCTTGTCTTTCTTCAGTAATCATTCTAAGTCTTCACTATTTTCTTCTGTAGTGTGGTATTATCTGTATATCTTAATTTGTTGATATTCCTTCCTCCATCTTTCATGACTCTTTCCTCTGAGTCTAATTCCACTTTATGTATGATATGTTCAGCATATAGGTTAAACAGATAGGGTGGTAAAATACAGCCCTGCTTGAGCCCCACTAGTTGAAAACCACTCTGTTTTTCTGTATTCTGTCCTAACAGTAGCCACTTGTTCTGAGTACAAGTTATACATGAGGACAGTCAAATGTTATTGTACACCCACAACATTTTTCTCTAAGAACAAGCCATAGATTTTCATGATCTACACAGTCACAGGCTTTGCTAACATCTATAAAGCACAAGGTGATTTTTTTCTGAAATTCTTTGGTGTGTTCCATTATCCAATACATGTTGGCAGTATGATCCCTAGTGCCTCTCCCTTTCCTGAACCAGCTTGGACATTTCTCACTCCATATATGGTAGAAATCTTTGTTGTGGAATTTTGAGCATCACTTTGTTTGAATGAAAAATTAATGCGATAGTCCTCTGGTCAGTCCCTTATGACCCCTTTCTTTGGGACTGCAATGTGTATCGTGCATTTCCAATTTGTGGGCCAGTCTTTTGTTTCCAATTTTTAAAAACAGATCTTAGTTAGAACCAGACCAGATTCTGTTTCTGTAACTTGAAGCAGCTCTATTGATATGCTATCTGTTCATGGTGATTTAATTCTCCCAAGTGCCCTGAGAGCAGCTTCCACTTCGGTTTCTAAAATTGTAGATTCATCTTTAAATGGTTCTTCTTTGAATGAATCTGTCATCCTTTCATCTCCTTTATATAGTTCTTCAGTAGATTGTTTCCATTGTCTCTTTATTTGTACTTGATCATGTAGAATCATAGAAATGTAGAGTTGGAAGAGACCACACGGGCCATCCAGTCCAACCCCCTGCCATGCAGGAACACCCTCAAAGCACTCCCGACAGATGGCCATCCAGCCTCTGCTTAAAAACCTCCAAAGAAGGAGACTCCACCACACTCCGAGGCAGCATATTCCACTGCCGGACAGCCCTGACTGTCAGGAAGTTCTTCCTGAGGTTCAGGTGGAATCTCCTTTCCTGCAGCTTGAATCCATTGCTCCTTGTTCTGGTCTCTGGAGCAGCAGAAAAACAAGCCCTCTCCTTCCTCTACATGGCATCCCTTCAAATATTTAAACATGGCTATCTTGTCCCCTCTTAACCTTCTCTTCTGCAGACTGAACATACCCAGCTCTCTAAGTCTATCCTCATAGGGCATGGCTTCCAGGCCTCTCACCATTTTGGTTGCCCTCCTCTGGACCTGCTCCAGCCTGACCATGTCCTCCTTGAATTGGGGTGCCCAGAACTGAACACAGTATTCAAGATGAGGTCTAACCAAAGCAGAGTAGAGTGGTACCAGTACCTCCCTCGATCTAGACACCATACTCCTATTGATGCAGCCGAGAATTGCGTTGGCTTTCTTGGCTGCCGCATCACATTGCTGACTCATGTTCAGCTTGTGGTCTATTAAAACTCCTAGATCCCTTTCATGCGTACTGCTATCCAGCCACGTGTCCCCCATCCTATATTTCTGTATTCCATATTTTCTGCCTAAGTGTAGGACCTTACACTTCTCTCTGTTGAATTTCATTTTGTTAGCTTTGGCCCAGCTCTCCAATCTATCCAGGTCATTTTGAATTTTGATCCTGTCCTCTGGCGTATTAGCAACCCCTCCCAATTTGGTGTCATCTGCAAATTTGATGAGCATGCCCTCTACTCCTTCATCCAAGTCGTTGATGAAGATATTGAACAGCACTGGGCCCAGGACAGAACCCTGTGGCACCCTGCTAGTCACTTCTCTCCAGGATGAAAAGCAGCCATTTGTGATCACCCTTTGGGTTCGGTCGGTCAACCAATTACAAATCCAACTAACAGTAGCCCTGTCCAGCCCGCATTTTACTAGCTTCTTTGCAAGAATGTCATGGGGAACTTTGTCAAAGGCCTTACTGAAATCGAGAAATGCTACATCCACAGCATTCCCTTCATCTATCAAGCTAGTAACTCTATCATAAAAAGAGATAAGATTAGTCTGGCATGACTTATTTTTGAGAAATCCATGTTGACTTCTCGTGATTACCGCATTGCTTTCTAAGTGATTAGAAACTGACTGCTTGATGATCTGCTCCAGAATCTTTCCAGGTACTGATGTCAGGCTGACTGAGCGATAATTATTTGGGTCCTCTTTTTTTCCCTTCTTGAAGATGGGGACAACATTTGCCCTCTTCCAGTCTGCTGGAACTTCTCCTGTCCTCCAAGATTTCTCAAAGATTATAGCAAGCTGTTCTGAAATGACCTCTGCCAGTTCTTTTAATATCCTGGGATATTAAATGTAATTCCCCAGCTGGTCATATAACATCCTCACTCTTGATTTAAAATTCCCTTTGATATCCTGGGTTTGTGGGAGAGGTCTCTTGTACTTCCATTTCTTTGTGGTCATCTTTTATTTCTCTGCATTCATTATTATGGCACTTCTCTTTGTCCCTGCATACAAGGTGCTGAACAATAGCATTCAGGGCTTTGATCCTGTATGTGTCACCTATTAGCTTTGCTTCTCATCTGTCCTTAACTGCTTGAAGAGTTCCATCTGTTATCCACTGAGAGTTCTCTTTCTTTTGGGCTCCAGATAGTGTCTTTTTGCATTTCTCCCTGACAATATCTCTGGCTTCAGTCCGGAGTTTTTCTGGTTCCCAGTCAGTTAGGTTTAATAGTGCAAATCTATATTTTTACATTATCTTTAAATTCTATAGGATGTTACTCAGATTGTATTTTGGCATGATGGTTGGTTTCAAGTCCTTTACTCTGATTTTTGATATTAGCAGTTCACGATCTGTGCCACACTCTGCTCTTAGTCTTGTTTTTGTAGAGAGAATAGAGCTTCTCCATCTTCTCCTTCCAATTACATAGGAACATATCTGACACATGTAACTACGATACATCTCCCATGCACCCTCCAACCAATCTTTTGTCTGCTGGCCTGTGCAGAGTGGGGGAAGCAGCAGAGAAGCATTCAGCTATTTTCGTATAGTTGGACACACAGAAATGACATAATCCTTAGTGCCCTCTGGACAATGCCAGGGAGTTCTTGGAGGAAGCCTGTCATTGTGGTTGCGGTGTGTGTGATTTTGGTCATTGTGCGATCAATACAGAATTCTAAACTCCACAACAACCAAAACAATGAGTTATGATGATGTAAGTCAGACTTAATACATCATAGCTCCCTAACAGGATGCCACCACGTATTTCAACTTTTCATTCCAGAATTTGGTCCTGTGTCCATACACTAAGTGACAGAATGGTCCTACCCTTGAGTAATGATGAAAAGCTCTGCACTACCAAATGTACGTTGGCTTAGACATACAGGTGCACATAGCAGAAAGAAAAAGAAAAAGAAAAAAATACAGTCAGGTATGCAAATTTATGATCTAACTTAAAGAAAGGCTAACTAGACAGCTCTTAAGTTAGTAATCAAAATAGATGCTTGCACCATAACATTTAGAATAACGAATGGAATAATGATCATTATAATATTGAAATACTTGCACAACATTACTTTCTGTTTCTTCTTTTGTGTCTTTTATACATCGTGGAATTGATTATCTCGATCTCAGAAGCATCCAGCACTAGAGTGATTGACCTCAAGCAGCTAATTGTGCAATTATCTTTCATCTTTGGGATGAAGTGTGGCTTGTTCTTATGTTTGAACGCTGAAAATCTACCATTGAACTTCTGTTGACTCTAGCTGCATCAAAAAAGCTCCTGTTTTCCATTCACCCTCATCCTAATAAACTTTACATGGTTCTATTTGATTCAAATGTCTTCCATTTCAAAAGTTACTGTTTCTCAAAACTTCTTGCACACTTCCCAGAGAGAGAGAGCCATGAGAGCCCTTTTCTGCAAGATGCCTTTCTTGTGAGATGCCATATCCACCACCCCTCCCCAAAGCCAAGTTCTATGTACACAGTTGTTACTTCTTCTATATCAATAATTTACCATTTTCTGGATCAACAGGATTTAAATCCTATTGTTAATCCAGCTAAGAGTAAACCTTCTCAATCAATAGAATCTATGCAAGTGTTGACTTACCAAGTTCCCATTGATTTGATAGGTCTATTCTAGATGAGACAAACAATTGAATTTAGCTGTGGTGGCTAATGCAGAAGGTTCAGGAGTCAGTTTTCTGCCCTGGGACTCTCCAAAATCTGCAAAGAGGACTAAAAATGTCAACAAAACAAAACTGGAAGGGGATAGAAGTCTATTTTGGGCCTTGAAAAATGTAAATATTGTATGAAAGGGGAGGTGTTCCTTATTTAAATAGTGGATTGCTGCTCCAGGCAATACATCACTTTTTCCTCTTTGGTCAAAAAACCAGGAGGTCTGGGGAGTATGGAGAGGTTGAGTGAATGTGGAAGGATTGAGGGCCAAATTTTGCCCATTCTTGATTTAAGCCCATAAAGGTCAGGCAGACAGAAGTGGCAGATATCCTAGCAATGCTCTCAGCCTTACTTTTCTGCAGTTATTAAGAAAATGGGTGGATGTAGTATATTTGTTTACTGTTAGTGCTTCAATGCTTGTTCTGCTTTTATTACAGTGTACTTTTGAGGGCATATATTGTTGCCTCTTCCCTGTTTATCCTTATAATCTTATGCAGTATGTTACACTTAGGAAACATAATTTGACCAAGACTACTGAGTGAATGTAAGCTGAGCTTCATAGTTGAGTGGAAATTTAAACCTGGGTGACATCTATTATACCAGCCTTCTCCAAGACAGTGGCATCCAGACATTTTTGGACTAGAACTTCCATAAGGTCAACCTGCCCTTTTGTCATTGAGTGCTGTACCTCAAAACATCTGGAGAGCACCAAGTTGGAGAAAGCTGTGTCGGGCAGTGGAATATGCTGCCTCAGAGTGTGGTGGTGTCTCTTTCTTTAGAGGTTTTTAAGCAGAGGCTGGATGGCCATCTGTTGGGAATGCTTTGATGGGTGTTCCTGCATAGCAGGGGGACTCAGTGGCCCCTGGGGTCTTTTCCAACTCTATGATTTTATGATTCTATGATACACCAACCTGGTTGTGATTTTGCTGCAATCTTCTCCTGCCCCAGCCTCATTGTAGGTTCTGAGTGCTTCCACCTGTTTCTTGCAAGACAAAATGGAAGTAAGTGGATCCACTTACTGCCTTCAGGCTGTTCATGTTCATGCATTGGTCTTGTATTCTTTCATACACACACCTAGTGCTCATCTCTTCGTAACCTTCCCTGATTACCCTATGCTCCCTTTCACTGTTTCTAGCCCTTTATCCAGTAAGCCAGTGGATTTTAAACCTCCCCACTGATCATTTGAAAATGGCTGGTAGTAGCCCACTTAACCAGCTCTTTTTTGTTCTACAAATCAAATCATATAGATAATTCAGTTTAATAACCTTTTTACATCAGTGCTGGCATCATTATAGAAACCAGCATCATATTATGATGATCCAAGAGCTCTAGGTTAGCCCACTAAAAAGGGACCCTTTAATAACTACATTTTAGGATGGAAAAATAGTAGACAGCACTGTAATGGAGTGGTAGCTCAGGTGTAACTGAAACAGTCCTGCAAGATAGAACTGTCACCACTCCTTTTGTCCAAATCAGTGAAAATTAGGTGACACCAAGACCTCACAGAGTACCTTTGGGGCTCTTTGGCAAGGAGAATCAAGTCGTTCACTCTCTGTATCCAAGAGTCCCAGACCAAAATAAATGAGCAATAGCCAACCAGTAAGTAAGGTGCTGGATTTAGAATGGAGGCTTTTCTTAACAGTGTACACACACAAATCTACTTATAAGTAGATTTATTTACAAGGAGAGGGAATTAGGAAAGAATATTAATTTTGTTGCTATTTTGTTATAGCCAGCCTTTTCCCCCAAAGTGGGAATAAATGCAGCTTACAAATTAAAACAAATAACATATAGGTAAAACAGGCCAACACTAAAATGAAAATAAGTGATCACTAACATTAAAAACAATTTAAAACACTCTACTGAAAGTGATTAAAAACAATTGTGCAATTAACCACACTATGCAGAATACCCAGAATAATCAGAATAACCTGAAAGCTATTCAGGAGTATAGTCAGAAAATGAATACAAGGCTAACTTAGCTATAATACCCAACAAAAGAATGAACCTCACAAAGCAGGCCCTTAAGACCTAAGTGGAATAAGTTACACTAAAGACAAAATGGAGTTGTGAGGAAAGTGAGGATGAAAAATCAAGGAAGGTATACCCAATTCAAAAGGATATTTATTTGATTCATTTATATCTCTCCTTCCTCCTAGATAGATTAGGTGTGGCTCAGGTGGATCCAGTTAATCAAACAAACTATTAACAATCTGAACTCTCTAGCATCTTGGCACTCAAGCAAGTTTCCACCAGAACGCAGAAGTTATCTAGTCACAATGAGCAGGCCTTTGATGCCTTGTGCTACAGTCAGGTGGTTATAAGAGAGCTATAGGGTAGTCAATTCAATCCAAGTTAGTCACAGGTTATACAGCAAGATGAAAGGAGAAACAAGAGCAAGTTTCTCGACTAGTCCAGAAGTTGTTACACAGAGGCCATAAATAATCCAGATAAACAAAGCCAACAAGGGGCAAGACACAGAGTCATCAATTGTAGCCAGTCCAAGAGCAAGAGCATGCAAATACTGAGAGCACCACCAGTCACTGAGAAAAAGAATAGGTGTGAGCAAAAAAGACACCAGGAAGCTGCTGGGGAATATATAGTCAGCTGTCTCTGGACACCAGGCACTTCCTTTTTAACAGAAGCTGGTTGCTGCTGAGCCTCTCCTTATTTCTTCTGCAGTTTTCAAATGAAGAAAGTCAGTTCTCAGCTTCTGTCACCTCCTGCTAGGGAATGGGCCCCCAACTGCCTCAGACCCAGCTCCTCCCACTCACAGAGGCTGCCCTTATCTGGAACCATAAACTCTTAGCAATCTATTTTCTATGCATCTGATTCTTCAGATCCCAGAGGGTGAGTTATGACATTGGAGATCCTTGAGAAACTCAGAAAAGAGAAAAAAGAAAAGAGAAAAGAAAAGAAGATTTAATGCTTTAGATGATTCCTGGTAGTTTTGAGAATAGCTTTCTGCTCCAGCTGTTCGAAAATGGATTCCAGAAAACATGACACAGGTAGGAGCTTGTTTTTGTGTGTTTTACAGCGTGGGCCTAAGAACTATTGTGTATTGGGTCAAGTGCAACAATTTCTGTATCCCTGCAATGTCACAACATTAAGTGTGAGTGCTGGCCAACCAGTGATATGGCAGTTTGCAACAATCTGCATATTTATTACAATAATGGTAATAGTTCCCATTGTCATGTCACAGCTCTGGTACACAAAGTCATTATACTATGCAGGAATCAGCCATCTCCTGCATGAAGTAGGAACTGAACACATGTCTCTTAGGTATAAGCATCATTACACATAGGCTAATAAAAAGTATTCTTGCTTTTCTAGCACTTGAAGTATGAATAATTAGTTTTAAAATTGCTAAATTCCACAGCACATATTTTAAAGAGATTCCCATGTGCAATGGCATGAAGGGGACGCAAAAGTAGGAATGAGCCAAAAGGATTCACTTGCAGCAGCCTCATCTTTGGGAGTTATTTTTCTGCCGATATGCTTCAAAAGAGATTCAGAGCATTCATTGACTCAAGAAGTGTTCCCAGGAGTGAGGTGGTCACCTCAGGCACCACATTATGGCTATCATGAAAATACAATAAATAGTTATCTGATTTATTTTTTATTGGATTTTTATTTCCTGGGAGGCAAGAGGTATTTGTAGGATTTTCTGCCTCATGTCCCAAAGTAACTTGTCCACCTTTGAGTTCTATAGCAACCTTGGCATGGTTGGTGGGTACTACTTACTGCTCTGTCTTGAGCAGCAAAATGTTTTTGGGTTGACTCTGTTCCTCCCTTGGGTCGTATGTTGCCCTCAATGGCTTACTTTGCTCTCAAAGTGGCAAATGTCTTAGTTTAGGTACAACTTTACATAGGAAGCTCTGATTGGCTAGACAGAATTGTGATGCCATTCCATTCACTGCATGCTCCCTGAATACCTGACATTGTTCATGCGATTAAACTGGGAGAAAGCAGAAATCTCAGTATGATTGTGCTTCCATATCCACAGATTCCCCCCACCCCTGCACAAAAAAATCCAAAAAGCAAACTTTGATTTTGCCATTTTATATACGGAACACTATTTTGCTACCCCATTGGGACTTGAGCATCTATGAATTTTGGTATCCATGGGTGGGGGACATTCCTGGAACCAAACCCTAGTGGATACTGAAGGCCCACAGTCATTCAAAGAAGGGAAGTGGCCATGAAACAGCAGCAGAGGGAAAAACCCGTGGCAACAAAACAGAGTGGAAAAGCCTAAATATTCTCACAGTTAATGTTTGATAGGATAAACATTTTTCTCAGCTGCAAGGCACTACTTTTTACTCAAGGATCAAAATAGGAATATTCTCGTCAAATATATATTTAAGGTGCTTTCCTGATAGCTACAAGGGCCACCAGGCACCAGGCAACCATTCCACCCTTTGATACTTAATGGGTTTTCTGTACTAGGAAAAGAAGATGGAAGATGAGGCGAGAAACACAGGGTATGGAAAGCAACATCATCTACAAACCCTATGTCTATTAAATTCTGTATATGAGACAATATCTTCAGTATCATACTGACTGAAATCTAACACTCTTTCCAATCCATCATACTGCCTCAGAGGCATTTTGTGGTGGCCCTGAGCCTCTAGCTTTCTGTTCAGTACCATAATTTCACACACAGAGCCCACTATCCATTTAGAAGACAACATCGTCCACTGTTGCTGAAATAAAATATTTTCAAAGAAGATTAATTCTCAAACTTCTCTTAGTAGTGACATCTCAATGTGATCTGAAGCACTCCAGCTATTTTCTTGAGTGGGTACTCAAAATACATTTCAAATATGTTGTTCAAATTTGACATTTAATTTGATCAGTGTTTCTGCAGCTTCTGTAAGAAAGGGGAAAGACTGGTTTATTTCTTAAACAAAAGAAAGGAACATGTTCTTCAGGTGATCAAGACTATGTATGCTGGAGTACCACATAACTCTCTCTCTCACTTTTAACACAGCTACTTGCTGGCAAGAGGAGGGAATTGCCTAAAGCAAACTAATTTTTTTGGTCATTTTTATTCCCTTGGTAAACAGTTTGAAGGCTAACCCATTTGAAGTGACAAATCTTTGGCATTAAGAAACCGGGGGACCTAAATCCACATGCACACAAGCAGTAACTGTTTGTATGCCAAGCTGTTTGGAAGCCTGATTTGACAGCACAGGGCTATTCATTCTTTTGTCAACCATCCATCTAAAAACATTAACCTGCATGAGTCTTGGGGTATGGGAGCGCTAAATCTTCCTTCTACAACTGTATAATGAACAGACTGTTTCATTAGGAGGACAATTCACTTGACAAATCCAGCCCAAACAACTTATTTCACAATTTGTGAGCAGAATTAAATTTAGGAGGAGTTGTCTGGAAGGGAAGGGGGAGTAGGTTAGTGGCAGACAATGTACTGAGGGATCAGCGCATTAGGACAAGTGCTCCAGTTAATTTCAGCAGCAGTTGTGGGCCTGAGTCTCGCAGGACTTGTAGCATGCAGATCAGCGGATTAGGGGGTCTGCGGCATCAGGTCAAGTGTCTTGAGGGTAGCTGATAAACACCCCAAACCTGACAACAGATTTTTCTTTCTTCCCGCACCACTTGTTAAGTGTCAGAGCAAATCTTTTGAATGGTGCCAGAGTTTACTCAGAGCCCTTTTCTTCAAGAAGACACTCTATCCAGTTTCTGAAGCCTATTTCAGGCACTCTCTGGAATAAATTTGCTCCACATCTTGCACAAAACCCCCTCCCTAAAGCCCATTTCAATCATTCCCTCATCTTAAATATACTCTTTGTCTCAAGGTGTGTGAACAGAAAAAGAAGCTCTCTGCTGAGAACTGAAAAGTCCCACTGGATTACAACTTCACAGAAATGGGGCAATTGGAAGCTAAAAAGGCCATTTTGTTCATGCGTATTTTGGCAATTTCATGAGACTATCTTTAACTAAATATAAATCTATTTCTACTAGTCTAACAGGAAGGCCACATTATGAAGGGAAGCAAATAAAAAGAATTCTCAGCAGATTAAAGGAAAACATGAATTTTAATGATCCTAAGAAATATCCGTCACTGCAATTTACCCTTCATTTTAACTACATATTCCTTAATTAAATATTGGCACTGTGGAAATCCAGTTCACTTTGATGTTACTAAAACTGGAACGGGCTCATCTGAGATTTCAACCTGTGTAATATCTGTACATTTGCTAGAAGGGTAGCATGTAGATTTCTTACTCATCTCTAGATTTTCTAAATGATCACCAGTCTTTATTCCACAATCTGAGCTCCCAGTTTGTTTTTGGAAAACATAAACTAGAACTACCTTTCTTAAAGCCTTATGCCCTTCATCTTGATATTAACCAGCAATAATGCTTCTTAGTTTAACATTTTTTTCAGAACTTCATTCTATAAATTTCCACTAAACCATATATCTGTGCCACTTTTGTGCATAAACGGCATTTACTTATCTTCTTTTCAGATATTTAAATCTCATGTTGTAGTGGACTTACTTTGTATTATATTTCATACTTCCTTGCCTTCAGAGTTAATTTTGTCTTAATTCTTATTTAAAAGATATTGTTCTGCAATTAGGATTGGACCTAACAGGCTTCCAAGTCGCAGATCCACCAGTCCTATGCCAGATTCCCAAAGAGAGAAATTGTTTATATACCTGCAGCTCTCCCCGCCCTTTCTGTCCACTTCCAGCCCTGTTCAGAGACCCCTTTGCTTTCTATCTAAGGTTTTCCAGGTCTCTCAATTCAAACCTCAGGACAGAGACCACACCATTTCTCTGTCTCATCTAGTGTCTCTCTGTGTGTGCGCCTTCAAGTCACCTGTTGACTTATGGTGAATCCATGAATTTCATTGGATTTTGTTAGGCAGAGGTAGTTTCTCCAGTTGCTTCCTCTAAAATACAGCCTACAGCACCCGGTATTCATTGGAGGTCTCTCATCAAAGTAGTAACCAGGGTTGACCTTTCTTTATTTTCAATATCAGATGGGATCTGGTGCCTTTAGGGTATTTAGGCACTTTTTATACCTTCCAACATTTCAAAAATGAAAACTGTGACATATATGGCCAGGCGATATCAGGGTGTTGCTAAAATGGCAAAAGTTATTCATGAAGAAGAACACACAAGTTAGGAGAGGCTGTAGCAGTCTGCTTTTGCCTGAGACTTTTGCCTGAGAAAACAGGGACATAGTACATCCTCTTGCAGACAGCATTGTTGTAATATCACTGCACTCTTTTGTGATTAACATAGCTCTTGGTATGTTTGGTCCAAAATACTTCTAGATTTGTGTAGCAAGTATTAAGGCACTGCCTACAAATTATCCAAACTTTTTAAATAAGCCAGAGTTCTAGGTTTTGCCACATCACTGAAGTAACTGGTGCATTCAGAACTCTTCTTGAACACATGTCTTTCTGTAATTTTCTTCTCAGAAACATTGTATATTGTTTTTAAAAAGCTTTTAATACTAAGACAACAGATATCCAAACTTGCCAAGCTAAGAAGGTGGTTTCTTTCCTCATACAACTCCTTAGATTAGAAACAATATCTCCATGGATTAGTAAAATATGTTCCATCTAAATTATACCTGAATAGAACATCCATCAGTTTAAATCCCGTCTTTAGATTATCAGTTATTAAAAACATTAAAAATAAAATCTATTAAATTTACATCCTGGCTGACGGGGTGGTAACGTGCAAAAAAAGGAAGAGTATATGTGCTCAGAATTGCTAAGTAACAGATAAATAGGCTTAATTTATTTAAAACTGCATCACAAATAGATTAAACAGCATGTTTTGTATCATCTACATTTCTGAATACCTGTAGTATATTTGTAAACATGGCAATCCAACATTTCACAGAGTGGTACATTCAAATTCAAATTAACATAAATGAGGATTTAACAGCTGATTGCACAGTGTGAATGATAGTAACTAATTTTTTAAGTTGTACCGATAATGGTGCTAATGTGTTCAGAGAGGAATAAGTTGCTTTGCAGGGTGGTGCAATTCTTTCTTTCTTTCTTTCTTTCTTTCTTTCTTTCTTTCTTTCTTTCTTTCTTTCTTTCTTCCATTTTTCAGACCACTGCTTGAATCTTGGGCAGTGATGACAGATACTTGATTACACTGTGGGCAAAATGGGCAGTCAAAATGGGGGAATGGAAGGAGATGCTAGAGAATCTGAGCTAGTTTAAGGGGCGGTGTGAAACCTTTTTCATGCAGGCCTTCACCTCTTTTATAACTCTGATCAATGGGGCTCAGGGGCTATTGAATGCTGTTCCTCTTTCTAGAAAGCAATTGTTCAGAGGTGTGGCTCATTTCAGGCATTTAATCTCCATTGAATGGCGACTGTGTTACCCATTTTGTTTTTGGTCCAGGGATCGTAGGCAGCTGGTCAGTGGAAAGCAACAATGACCATGAGTGTTGAATTGCGGGGTGGGGTGGGGAGTACGGGTGCTTGCCTGCAGATGCCTGCATCCCCACCATTGACCTTGGTTATTTCCCTTCACAGGATGCCTTGTCCATCCCAGCGGGAGCCTAGCTTTTCTAACTGTTGTCATTGTGAAGGAGGGACAGGCTACCTGAAGTTTTTTGTCCTGGCCTAATAACATTTGGACCCCAGTGGCACACACAACAAGGGACGAAGGCTGGGACCAATATGTGCAAGGCTGCTAGAAGCAAAACAGCAAAACAAAAACCCTAATTTTCCTACCAGGGTTTCAGCCATCATTAGCTTCTAAATATAGGCAGGTTGGACTCCCTTCTTGACAGTCCATGTGCTCACAGCCATATGGTGGCATGAGCTGCCATTCTTTCAGCCCAGTGCCTGGCCTCTTGCATTTCTTTCACTGCTGGGGCAGGAGACAGTGACACATTGTTGACGGCATCTTCCTTTCACGTGAAAGATGTGTCATACACAAGCCATAGGGCTGCAGGGCAGTGCATCAGATTGTAGGGCAAGTTTATCACGTCCGAAAGGGAGAAGAGTGTTAATTACAGTACAGAAAGAAAACACATTAACAGAGTATTTGGAAGGATAACTGGGAACACATGCCTAAGTTATTACTACTGTCCTGTAGCCATAAAAGATGCTAAAATAATAATTGTTAAACAAGAGTAAAAAATATTACGGTTCAAATGGTGCAGCATGTATGAGCTTTCAACTCAAAATGAAATAAGTATTACCCATCATAGTCGTGAAGGAAGAATTAGTTGGCACAATCTCATGAAAGTCTTTCAAGTAAAGAGGTATAAAAGTTCTTTTTAAATTGTTGCTGTTGTTTACCTTCAAGTCATCTCCAATTTATGGTGACCCTAAGGTGACTCTATCATGGGTTATCTCAGCAAAATTTGTTCAGAGGGAGTTTGCCATTGCCTTCCTCTGAGGCTGAGGGTGACTTGCCCAATGTCATTCAGTGGGTTTCCATGGACAAGCAGGGATTTGAATCCTGGTCTCCCAAAGTCCTTATCCAACACTCAAACCATTATACTACACTCACTCTCTTTTTTGGAACCACAGCTCCTAGATGCTGACAGAGTGATGCTGAGAATTTTAATCTAAAAAAGTGACTTTTCCAAACACTTGATATGTTTCAGAGGTTGATGCCTAGTTCTAATAGTCATCTTGGATACATCTACACTGCATGATCACAGCACTTTAATACTACTTTGGCTGTTGTGGCTCCATCCTACAGAATCTTGAGTTCCATAGGTCAGTGAGGTACACAGAATTCTCCACTAGAGAATTCTAGTCCACTTTCCTGCAGTCCTGCACTAGAACTCTGTAGCAAAGAATTGCCTTGACAGACTACAAATCCCAAGATTCCATAAGATAGACCCATGGCAATTCCTGTCCTATCAGAGCACTGCAACTGTGCAGTATAGACAGACACACATACACTTCTTTTCCCATCATAGAATACACTTCTTCCTCATCCAGATCAGCAGAATACAGTGGGTTTTGTAAATACATTTTATTCTTTAGTCATGATGGGAAATAAGTCTGCTATGCATAGGCATTGGGCTGCTAAACACCATGATATATTTCTCTTCAATGCATCTGGTTAGTCTGTGATGGAACACAGAATTAATTTGGTTTTATTTTGTGTGGAAGACTGGAACAATTTTCTTCTGATTGGAACATACTGTGTTTAAAACTCATAATCTGAGCACACAGCATGTAGGAATGTACTGCATTTTTCCTCCTTGTTGCAATTTGCCCTTCCAGAAGTCGTCAAGGCAGTTCACACAAATAAAATACCCAATGTTATTGGACCTATTGTCATTGAAATAATTCTGAAATAAAGTAAGAATTGTTGTTGGTGTGTGCCTTCAAGTTATTTCTGACTTATGGTGACTGTAAGATAAACCTATCATAGGGTGTTCTGTGGCTGAGAGTGTGTGACATGCCCAAGGTCACCAGGAATTTGCTTCCCTGCTCAGCAATGGGTCTACCTTAGGGTCACCATAAATTGGGAACAACTTGAAGGCACACAGCAGCAACAAAGTTCTTGTCCAATATTCAATCCACTTTACCGTGATTTTTCTCCTTCAAAGTACCACCTAACTAATTTATTATAAAAGCCGAGTAGTTATGTGGAGCTCTTTCTGTATAAACCTTTTATTTGAGGTTCTCTTAATCTCCTTGCTGTTTATTATTTCTAGCTCTATTAAGAGCTTATGGCCTTATCTTTTTTTTTTTTTGGGCAAACCAAATACAAGTAATGATATTAATTTCTGTGAGTTTCTCCATGAGGTTATATCTTTTGTTAAACTTTTAATTCTACATTTGCATGTATCCACATGGTTTTATTTGTCGTGTGGTTACACTGATGGTTTTTGCCAGCTTAGAAAAACAACATCTAGCGTTGGAGCCATTAAAACCAGACACTTAGGGCAGTCTCTGTCTCTGCTATAGTTCAGCCTCTGTAATGAGCAATTCGGAAAAGAAGGAATGACACTAACTTGGAAATGTTTTCTGTGATATGGAAAAAGTATTTTCAGCACACATGCAGCCATTCAAAATTCATTTTAAAATTATAATTTTGGGATACTTGCATTTTGTCTCTGGATATGACATTCTCACAAAACCTTCTTGGAACGATTCAAATGATCTTAGGGTTCTTGTGCATCTCTCTTTCTCCCCTCAACACACACGTACAGAAACGCATCACTGAAAAAGCAGACCCGTGGCATTTCTAGCCACAGATCTGCATAAAATATGCAAATGCCAGATGAAATTTAGAAATAATTGCTATACATTTAAGTAGAAATACATACATCTTAGCAGAAGGAGATTTGTGACCAGATTATCTGCATGCCTTCTCAGTTTACATGAGATATGAAGTGTTGATGTGACAGTAGAAAACTCCTGCTCTCTTTTCTTAGCACTCTTTTTTCTTTAAACCAGTCTTGGATGAGAGAGCCCTTCAGATACAGAACTGAAAATGTTTTGAACAGAGAACTGTCTTCTTTAAAATAGGGTAGCTAAGTTGCCTCCTATGATCAAAAGTGTGATGTATTCTGCACCTTAGCACAATTGCATGAAATAAGATATACAAAATTCAGGCATGAGTTGTGAGTAGTTGGGTGGAAATTCTAGTCCTGTTCATTTAAATATCATAGGAGGGCTCCACATATGTATGTGTATGTGTATATATAAGAGGTAGGCACAGGTAGGCACCATATGGCTCTCCAAATATCCTTGGACTGTAACCACCAACAATCCTCCCCATTACAGTTGTCAGGTCAAAACTACCCTATATCTTGAGGTTTCAGGGCCAAAAACTGAGTTCTAGAGATCATAGTATGCAGTAAGGGTGATATTACAAGAGGCAACCCATGGTGATATCATTAAGCAAGATACCTTAAGCATCTGCCATAGTACACCATTTAAATACAGAGTATACTATTTAAATTAAAAAACACAAAGTGTTTTTATAGTAGGATATGAATGAATGAATGAATGAATGAATGAATGAATGAATGAATGATCAGTGAGGAAAATGTGTAGATAAAGAACAATTTTCAAGGCAGTGATTTCAACCATGAGATTCTTTCCTCCGTCCCTCAGGGCTAGAGAAGAAGGACCAGGCCCTGAGACCTGGCAACCCTTCTTGCTATTGACTCTGCTGGCCTAGGGCTAACTACAGTTCCCAAGAAATAGAGGATGGTAGGATGAGGAGGGCTTTTAACACTATAGTTATTCTGCTTCTCCATTCATTCTAAAAGTCTCAGTCAGACAGCCACACCCTGGCTTTCTGCTTAGGTCAAGGGAACAAGTCTGGGGCATCTAGGGATCATTTGGTATCCTCACTGGGGATATGGAAACCCTTGCAGTGGCAGGTTTGGGGGATAAATTTTCTCTGCTGTTATTTACTGTTTCCAGTAACAATCATGTATTTAATAAAAGCTTCTTTTGCACTTGTAGCTGGTTCCAGCCTTCACTATTTACAATCTATATGTAACTATGAATATGGTTAGCCCTCAGATCAATACAACATTGCTAATAAACTACTGAGAGCCATATGTAGTTAGGTCCTGCAATCATTTTTAACAAGAACAAAAACACTTTAACTTCCTCTTCAGGCTTCTGTTATCCCTCCCTCTTCTAGAAGTCTAGTAATTTAGTGTTGTATACCTGTGAAACATACCCAAATACATTACTGTCTTCAAAGCCTGGTGGCAGGTTCCAAGAATATTATCCTACTATAAATGTAACAGAAGAATGTTTCTCAAGCATGACTGGCAGAAACAACTAGCTAGCTGTATATAAGAGAATGGTGCAAGGATAAGACTGGAAAACAGAGGTCAGTCAACTTCTGAACACTTCTGTCTCTAGTCTTGATGTCATTACCTTCTCCATTCGGAAGCTGGTAATATTGCACATACTCCATGAGCACTGTTCTCTTGGCACAGGCACGTGTTGAGTAGGTAAGCCTAGAAGGTCCCAACCAGTCTACCAAGTTAGGAAGGTTTTTTAAAAAATAATATTTTTTTCAAAATAGAAAACTAAGTGGAAAGAATATAGTAAAGTACAATATTATAAATCCAGTTGCTAGTCTCGACTAGAGTAGATTCACTGTATGAATGAGATTTTCATAAGTGCTGGCTTACCTTTCAGTGGGTCTATTATAGCTGGGACTGGCAATTGGATTTAGGACAATTAAATAGATTCATTTATAGACCATGATTATTTTTATAATTGTTGTTGTTGTTATTATTACCTTTCTAGAAACAAATAATTGTAAAGGCAGGGTTTTAATAAGAACATAGGAAGCTGTGTTTCTCAGGCCATTGCTCTGTGTGGTCCAGTATGGCCATCTATGACTAGCAGTATCTCTACCTGGAGATCCTTGGTATTACTATTATGAATACATTCAAATATTAGTCAGGTCTGACCTTGCTTAGTTTCTGAGATCAGATAAGATCTGATGTGTTCAAGATGGTATGGTAGTTAAACAATGTGGTTGTTTACTTCAGAACTGATAAAGCGTGCATACGGTATGCCATGTTTGTTATTTTGTGTGATCTACAAATAGTTTCTAATGAAATGTTTTCATGCTAGAAAACTTCCCACTGTAGGTTATTGATGAGAGTTTTGTTAGTTACTTACTTCTTGAGATCTGGATAGGGAACCAAAGAAATGAGCACTTATTTGTCATTACATTTTTTTACTGAACTTATTAGAACCGTAGAATTATTGAATTGGAAGGGGTGCCATAGGCCATGAAGTCGAAGCACCCCAGTTAGTGCTCAATTGTATGATGAATATTATAGACACACTCTAAAACATGTTATGCAATACTTTCCATACTTTTTTATGAATTAAGGTATAGGAATCAAGCAAAATACCAGTTAAGAACACTGCCCTGGTCAAATCTGCATAAAATTAGAAAAAGTTAATATAAGTGTAGAATTGCTGGCACTAGCTTTCATTCTCTTGGGTCACATATAACAGTCTGCATTCTGTTACAGATCACAAGGTGAAGGCTAAACCCATGACCTTGGCCAGTGTTTCATAAAAAGACACAGACTTGATCTGTGACCTTAGTGACAGTTCAGCCTACCTCATGAAAATAGGCAGTGACAGTTCAGCCAGCCTATCAGAGTGCTCTAATGGATATGATTAGACTTTTAGAGCTAAGTAACTGTAGAAAACAACTAGTTAACTTCTGATCAATTCCATTTTTTTCCAATTACAAAGGTATAACTATATCATATTATGATTGTATCTGAATGAGGGATAAATTCACTACTTTCAGAAACTAGTTTTGTCTACTTTTCTTTTTATAATTAGAAGGTTGTACCCTCATTAAATAATAGAGGAGGATTTTCACACCATCCAAGTTCTGGCTCATGCTGTTGTTTTATGCTCAGTTTGGGTGCTGAAGTGACAATGTAGGTAGATGGATAGGCAATGGGTTTTGAGCCAAATGATTGTGGCTGGTAGCATTTAAAAAAAAATTAAAAGTATCTACTGTAGTTTCTTTACATTAGAGAAATAGGAAAGTAAGAGGTTACGTTTTAAATATCTCATCTGTAACAGTAACTGCTTGAAGGCTTTGGAACTGTAATTGTAACTAATTACTTCCAAAACTTTCTGGAAGACTATCTCTTTAGCAATGAGTGCTAGAAAGAACTGAGACTATTTGTAGAACATTATAAAATATTCTTAGGGGATATTACCACTGACCTGCATCACTGTTGGTTTCTTCTTTTAAACTGGTGTGGATTCCAGGTCAGTGGCTGAGAGCACAGAGTTGGGAAGGGTGCTTTGCACTCTGGGACTAGTTTTCCCTCTTGGCCTAAACTGGGTAGTTACATTCTGTGCAATGGCAGCACAGTCCTCACCTCTGTTTATCCCAGAGATGAAGAACGTTGGGATACAGACTACTTTATGTCTCTGAGTGAGGGGGAGTACATTTGTTGTTTTGAATTTGCTATCAAGTTGGCTCTGACTTAAGATGACCCTATGAATGAGACCTCCAACAGAACCTGTTCTTAAAAGCCCTGCTCAGGTCTCACAAACTTAGATCCATGGCTTCTTTGACTGAACCAACCCACCTTCTCCCCTTTTCCCGTTGCCTTTTGCTTTACCAGCATTATTGTCTTCTCCAGTAAGTCAAGTCATCTTATGATATGTCAAAATGTGATAGCCTCATTTGATAGCCTCAATGATAGTTTAGCCATTTTGGTTTCTAGAGAGTCTTCGGGCTTGATTTGGTCTCAGATGTTTGTCCTTTTACCAGTCCATGGTATCTGCAGAACTCTCCTCCATCACCACTGAGTTTATCTTCTCCCTCTCAGCTTTTTCTGTCTGTGTTCAACCCCCATCACCACACTAATATTACCCCCCTGTCAAATGCTGAAGAGAACTACAGCTTCATCACTACCATTAGCAGCACTTAAGCAATGGTATTAGCTGTGGGGTTGCTTCAGTCTCCTCCCTTGCTCAGGGACCCAAATGGACACTGCTGCTTTCATGCCTCCCTTAGTGGCACACTATCAGTGGTGCTGATCTTGGAGGGGGGTGGTATTTGTCAGCATTGCAGGGAACATAGAAACTGCCAACCCATACTTAACCCATGACCACATATGACCTAGGGACTAAGGTCTGCTCCCCTGATCTAGCGTGTCTTATAGCTGCCCACCTATAAGAGGAGACAGCTTTGGCCACTGAATGTAAATTTTGGATACATTCATATGTTTAGTTAGCCCCAGTACATGGGCTGCATGTGGTCCACCACGGCCTTTTGTGTGGCCTTAGCCCCTGCAGCTCCTCATTGCTGACCCCCCCACAACCAACCAACCAAACAATCATAGTCATTTCTCTGGAAGCCTCCCAGGAATGTGACTCTTAGGCAAAACAAGGCCTGTACTCATTCCTTTTTGCTGTCCACCCCTCAAAATGAAGAGACCACACGACAGGACTTGGGATGAATCATGGGCAATTTATAGCCTATTTATACATGAACTTTGGCTTTGGACATGACATTGAACTTAAACTTGACCTCACAGGGGCTGCATGATAGCAAAATACCTGCTCCCAAGGGCAACCTCTGATCCTGAGTTGCTACCTTGGCAACCCCCTCTGGAAGGTGTGCCCCATGAAACCTACCACTTGCCACAGAGCCCAGAACTGAAGGCATAAAATATGTGCCCGCCTCAAGGATGCCCTCCTTCTTCGCCCTTCAGCTGCTGCCTGACGACCGGCAGAGTGAGCTCCAGAGACATATCCTACACCATCTCGTGCCAAAGATATATCCTGATGCCTTATTGCCCCCCCTTCACCTGCCGGGAGACCTATCTAACTCCTATTTAAGATGCCACTCTGAAAACCAATTGCCCAGTCCTTTCTTGCAGGGTAGGCGAAATCCCCCCTTGGGGGGAAAAACCCCCAAGCGACCAGCAAGCTTACACTACAGATGAGGGCGGGAAAGTGGGTCACCAGAAACAAAGAAGAGGCTGGCGGAGGGGGCAGAGCTGCAGTTTAAAGGTCCCGCCTGGACCGCCTCCCTCTGCAGCAGCCAGAGCGACAATAGTCACACTGGTGATGTGGTCCCTTCTTGAAGGGGGGACAGCAAAATCGCCTCCTCCCTGAGCTGCTTGGAACGTGGGGAGGGGGGACAGATTGCTGCCCACCCCTCAAAATGAAGAGATCACATGACAAGACTTGGAATGAACCATGGGCAATTTATTATTTATTGCCTATTTGTATTATTTATTACCTATTTATTGCCCTGCCCTCGACAACCACAACAAACAAACAGTCAGATAATCATGTCTCTGGAAGCCTCCCAGGCGTTTGATTCTCAGGCAAAACAAGGTATATACCCATTCCTTTTTTTTAGCCACCAAACTAATATGAGAGAAACTAGAAATTAACCTTTCAGTCCCTTCCAGTTTCTCCAGTAATGCCTGGTACAGCCACAGCAAGTGCTGAAAAATAACTCTTGGAACATCTCTGATTTCCTTTTTTTATTATATAGGAATCTTCATGCACAAGAGGAGGCTTTCATTTTTACATCCCCTGTTGGGTGAGGAACTACTTGTATGAATTCCTTTTGAACATGGGACTCCCAAATTTTGAATCTGTGCCCTCATGTAGTTGTTGTGCTAGTTCTGAAAACTGTGTCTAAACTAATATTCCTCTTTTTTTTTTAACATGGCTGATTTTTAATTATTCCAAGAATAAATTGTTTTGACCAATTCCTTATTGTTTTGTTTCCACCCTGAGACCCCCGTTAGACCTGTATAATATTAGCGTTCATTACAGAATTTTGGGGAGAACATAGTTCAGATTTTCTTTTGATAAGAACTTACCATATTAGCATTTCTAAATCAGTATGCAGATGACTTATCTTACAGTATTCACTGTTCACAGAATTTGGGGATGCTCTTTTCGGAATGAAAAAAAAACATACCAGAAAGTATATATTGGGGGAAAGTGTGCTCACTAAACACATATAAGTAGGAAATAACATGTAAAAAAATATTGTAAAAGAAGATTTCTTTCAGAAATTACTACTGTATTAGGAGATATGTGATGGGAAAAAATAGGAACTTTCTGGCAGATCTATTTTAAAAGTTACAAAATGATTTAGAAAGTGAGAACCAAAAAAAGGAGGACAAAAAAAAAAAAAGGAAGTGACAGAAATTGAAACTGACAGATTTGTCCAAGCCTCATATTTTATGAAATGTTTACAATACAGCAAACAAATCCCAAGATACAAATCTAACTTGGCTCCACTAATTTTTTTATTTGTTTACATGTTACTACCATGTTTTTGGAAAACCCATGCCATTCTCCTCTTAGGGACCTATTAAATATCATGTAACGATTCTATTTTTTTTTTCACTTTAATCATATGAAATTCTTTGGCACTTTAATTAAAAATACTGAACAGTAGTACTGCATCCAGCTGCTTACCAGGAGGCGATGTGTAGTGTACATACTATCATTATGCATTCATTTCCATCCCCCAAGTTATGCATTTTAATCAGAAGGGGCCATATGTTCCCATCGACTATCCCCCGATAAGCATTGTAACTTACTACAAAAACCGCTTTGAAATTCTGCATACAAGCCAACACCTCCTACTTGGTATAGTGCCATGTCAACTTGCAACAGACATAAGCTCACAGAGGAGACCTTTAACAGATCCTCATACAGTGAAAATGGAAAGGTGGCTAAGGAAAATTGGTAATAAGAGATAGGGATAAGAGGGAAAATCCATCAGTTCTTTACCTAAGTCACTGGAGTGGGAAAATCTAATTGGTTACAGAATGCACAGGCTGTTACCTCTGTTCAAAATAATTAAGTACAACTGGTGGATACAGACTGTGTACCGTGACAGTAGAATAGGCCCCATAATTCCAAACACAATTGCTTGGAAGCTTATGGTTTAAGGATCATCCCCTAAGAATACCATAATATGGAATATCTTGCCTCTTTGGAAAGCATGAGCTAGATGGCTTTCCAAGTCCTTCTGACCCTTTAATCATCTTTAGCTTTCTCATGTTTAGTAATACTAAACTGAAAATGGAAAAGATAGGCAATGACTACTGGCTGGGAGACATTGAGAACTGTGGATCTCAAAGTCAGGTTTTTTCAAACTCTGAATAAAGCTACAGATATATGCAGATTTTAGCAGAGTCAGGAAAGGCTACTTTATTACTACAGTTCCCAGCACTCCTCAAACCGCATAGCCAGCATTCCCCCATTCTGTCTGGGGGATTCTGGGAGATGTATTTTTTTTTAAAAAAAAGAACATTTCTAGATTTTAGATTTTAACATCAGTGTCCTAAATCTGCCTTCCTTAAAATTGTTTCTAGAGTTCATGTACATCTAGAAGGATATCTGTTTTATTCTGTATGGGACATCCAGTGAAGAATACATTTCCACTTGGATAACTCCATCTGGTCAAAGTGCCACAAAGCACTTTCCCATTGTTCAGATTAGATTACATTAACAAGGCTTTACTGGATTTATTTAAGATGGATAAAGAAGGCCCTGGAGAGGAAACTGTGTTAGCTTTTTGTTCCAGCAAAAACTAGTTAAGAGCCTTGTGATACCTTGAAACCTAACACAGCTTTTTTGAAAGATGTATCCTCTAGATATTTTTCATGTCATCCAAAGCTGACTGGACTTTCTCAGCCCCAGTAAATGTGATCGATAGTTAGAAATTCCAGAAACTGAAGTCCAAGCATCTGATGTGTGCAGGAGAGAGAAAAACTGGGGACTACTTGTCTCTCTGTTGCTTCTCCCCCTGCCATTGGACCCCCAGAGTTCCTCTCAAGCATAGCTAGAGTGACCAGATGGAAAGAAAGATGAGCCTGCTGTATCCCACCCACATGTAAATGTCACAACTGAAATCGTAAGCAAGATGTCCACAAATGAATCAAAATGTACTTCCTTCCTATTCTTCAATTGAATTAAAAAAGAAGTGCCAGTAAAAACACAATAAACTATAATATCAAAATGCATTTAAACTAGTTATAATATTAAAACCAAATTAAGTTAACATACTTCAACAACAACAACAAAAAATCTCTAAACATGTCTCCAAAACACACAAGAACTTTTTCCTTTTTTTTTTCTTCTGGCCACTTAATGTATAAAGCAAAGGAGACAAAACCCATGGAAGTGTTCATGATTTTTGTTGATTGACATGAATAAAGAAAGAGAGCTAGAGGTGTTCACCTCAGCCTTTGCCCTTTCAGCAAACTGCCCAGTTAGGATGACTGGATAGTGTTTGCACTGAAGTCTATCTGTCTCTCTCACAGCCTCTGATTGCCAGAGTGAAAATGAGATGGCTCCTGTACCATCTCCATGGATAAGTAGAAGAGAGAATTTCAACAAGTGTTGCTTGTTAACCTGGTTGCCTGGCAAGCGACACCTGCTGAAATTCCACCTCTTTCACAACCATTAAAGGAAAAGGAAGAGCCTCCCGTTTTCACTCTAGCAACCCTACATCTCCACCAGCCCAACCTGCATCCAGGTTTCTCAAGCTAATGTACATGATTCCTCCTCCTCTTTGAATCATCACAATGACCTCATGTGGTAGGTTAGACTAAGGGCATTTCCATACCGGGCTTCTAAAACGGTGTAGAGCGACCTCTAACGGAGGTCTTCTACACCGTAGAGTGGACTGGCGTGGACTACTTTTCGTAGTTCCACACCAGAATCCACTCAGGAGCGGCAGGAACTAGCCGGGCTGCGTGTTTTTTAAAAACCTCTTTTTCGAGGTTTTTAAAAAGCACAGAGCGCGCAGCCCCGTGCCGCTCCGTCGCCCAGCTCTAAAGATTCCCCTGGTTGGTAGCAAACCAAAAAATGATTCAATGATCATATGTATGTGTTACTCACTGGCCAATAGAACATCTGACATTGACCTATGCTGGTGCCATTGGGCCAGTTCACATTGCCGTTTGCCCCCATAATGAACTCAACATAAATTGACTTTCCCAGAGGATATTGATGTGCTAACTGGTTTTGTGAACTTTTAAACATAATCTTGACTCAGTCTGTCCTTTAATGCATTCCACACTCAACTGAGCCAAGAACTCATCTAAATACATTCAGAGAATTCCAGAATTTGATATCATGGTACATGTGTAGCTGCCACTAAATGCACGCAAACTCTTCCTTGTCTTCCTTTGTCTTTTCTAGCACTGTTTATGAGTGCCCAGCAGTGTCTAGTAAAAGGTAGGATGATGTTTTCTCATTGAGTTTCCTCGACACCCCCCTTGTGGTTGGGGAAGGTTGTAATGTGATAAGATCATGTCACACATTTTTTATTACTGGCATTACACATGTGGAAGCAGTTGTGGGGGACAAAAATTAGAGATCCAGAGCGTGGGATCGCATATATGCCATCACATGTTACAAAACTACCACAAGACTGGTGTGCATGCCACACAAAAAGTCAGCTCAGACTGTGTATGCCCTATCAAATAGTCATAGGAGTATGTGGAAGATGTATAGTTTTCTTCTGTAGCTCGGCTGTTTAACTCAGAACAGAACCACTGTTTTCTTGTAGCTTTAACTAACAAAAATAGTAGAGAACTTTTGATTCAAGAGTTTGTTTCCTGCATTTTGGGAATACCTCCTCCTATCCAGTTCTGAATAATTCCAGACTCTTTGTTGCTAACAGCTAAAAGCCAGTATAAATAAAATTGTAATTTTTTTTCTCTTTTGATGGTGGATCTGAATATGGTACTTGTAATGGCACCATGAGCTGCTACAGCACTAAAGACACTTGGAATGGACATATGTGAGGTGTCTAGCAGGTGCAGATCAAAATACCAGGGCTTGGAATGCAATTCTCTCCTCCCCTTCCCTCCTCTCCCCTGCAGTGGCATCTGTGGCTACTATTGGCAGGTCCCTTATTTTTGGACTGTCTCTTGGCTGATCTCTCTACTGACTGTTGCCAGCCACAGCAAGTGCCTTAGATGGCAAAAAGCTTTCCTTCCTGGTTATTGCATGTGTGCCTGCCTGCCTCTCTCTGTCTCTCTCTGTCTCTCCCTTCCTCCCTCATTCTCTTGGGGGGCGGACAGGGGTAGCTACAGTTGCCTCAGCTCTTTCCAAGCCTCTTCTACAATGTTAAGATCTCCCATGAAGTCTCTTAACTTGAAGAAGCAGCAGCAAAGCAAAGCAAGAAAACTACATGCCCTGTGTCTTTTTGTAAAGTAAGTGTGTATGGGATGCCATTATTGTAGGTTTGGACTTTTAAGCTGCCTCATCTGGTGGTGTTATCTGCCTGTAACAGAAGGTCTACCTCTTGCTATTAAGAAAAAAACAAAAACAAAACAAAAAACCCAAAACAAGTATTTTGATTAAAGTTGCATGCACTTAAGCCATTCCTTTGAACCTTTACAATTTGGCAGCGTGCTCACTGACTATGAATGTCCTCATCTGGATTCAACAAGTGGAACAATGCAATGCACTTAAATCCCTTAACTGGAAATTTCTTGCTTTTCATTTGTTTAGCCACAGTAGAGAAAAGACTAGTCACAAAACTTTCCTCTGGGCTATAGAAGATTTCCCCTTTGAAGTAGCAACCAACAATAATACTGTAATAGAAGCAAAGCTTGCTCTTCGTACCCTGAACATATTTTCCTTCTGAAGAAACACATCAAAATTGCAGGGCTGATGTAGGAATTGCAAACTGGAGTCTGCTCCCTTTCTCGGCTCTGTGCTGAACTTTTTTGTCAGGCAGCCATAAATACAGAGATACCAAAGAGTTAATTTGTGTTTTTAAACCTCCTTCCCAATATCCTCTCTCATTCCTGCATAAAACCCCCATGTCCAGACATCAAATCAGTAAACCCTGTTGCCTGTCAGAGAATACAATGTCAGGCCATTAGTATGTTAATAAGTCCGGAGGGTGACAGGTGGCCTACTAGACAGCTCAATTAAGCTGCTCATTAAACACACGCTAACGAACAGCCAAGGCAGGGCCTGAACAGCACTATTCTGTAATGACATGATGTCAGAGTGAACAAATGAGGAAAAATAACAAAAACATTACAGCAGTGACAGACGCCACTAATAAGGAGCCCTTGCACTACATCAGCCCTCAAATCAATGAGCAACAGGGATCAAAAACCTCGACCCAATATTCTCAGGGGACTAAATGCAGCAAGATTTTTGGGTCACATTTAAAAAAAAAAAGATAGAAAACTAGAAATTATTACAGAATATTATGAACTAACCATTGGCAGAAGAGGGAACATTCCCTCTTAAGACAGTCACCAAATGCAGAAAAGGTGTTCTCGTGGGACTGAAAAATCATTCTTTAATGTGGCCATCATGAAAATTTGGCTTGTATCCTTGAACCTACAGGTATGCATCATTTACCATACCTGTTCAATCTTCTCATGCAGTGGAGGTCACACCACCATTTAAAGAGCAAGTCACTCTGCTCTCGAGTACAGATTGCTACCTATTATTTTTTTAAAATGGTAGGGGATGTCTAGCAACTGGAAAAGAATACATTTTCAAGTAAGGGACTTCCCATGTAATGAAGTCAAGCATTCAACTGGTACTGATTCTTGTGCTGCTAAGCTAATAGGCTGCTTGACCATTATAAGGTCATGACCTTAGCTTTCATATGCTACATGGAAAGTAGTGTTCAGTCAGCAATTGACACCCCAATGTGTCTCCATGAAGATCAACTCCAAAATTAACATGAAAATGGCAGTACATGGATTTCATCATCTTCATGGCACATTTTTAGCAATAACATGGAATGCAGGTATCAGTTGTCTTACTGACTGCGTGAAAAGCATTGTAACTGTTTTCAGTGAATCAGGTCTGAGTGTGTACCAGAGCTCAACAGGCTTATTTGTCATTATTTATTTATTTATTATATTTATATCTTGCTTTTCTTCCAATTTATTCAAGATAGTATACCAGAGGAGTTTTTTCAGGGTGGATAGGAAAGCCTCCTCATGATATGTGAGCATAATTTGAGTTTGCAGCACGTGTTGCTACAGCACACTTGTACAATATCTTTGTGTGTGTAAAGAGGCTTTGCTCAGTAATATTTAGAAGCCTACAAGTGGTTGGAGAACCATTCTCAGAATATGGAATTTGATACCACTAATACAGAACAGGAGAAGCATCATGAACTCCAACTGAACTTCATGAGAACATCTTTAAAAAAAAAAAATCCCCAGATGAACAAACATAGTACTTCTGAGTGTACTGGGTATTTTCTGTGTCCTTCTCATAAGATTGATAATTTTACATGACTTGTCAGAAAAAATATTATCCATGTTCTAGAATGCCCTCCTTCATCTTGAAAAGACTGTTGAAAAGATTACACAGAATAGCAGTAGATTTTTTTTAACAGTGGAAGGACAAATGGATACTCTTGACTGGGAGTGGGGATTCTAGGAGCTTGAACTGTTTGTTGTACTTTTATGCCATAATCAGCCACTTTTTATATTAGCTTCATTTTTAAAAAAAATCTTTTGCTGTACTTCAATCTTAGAAATTCATGTTTTGCATATGAAAAGATCTTGATAGTTCCAGAGAACATGTTAATTATTTCCAGTAGATCTGGTAACTTAATGGTTTTGTTGTTGTATTATTCCTATTGGATAGCAATGACTTCCTACCTTTAAAAAATGAAACAGGATGTTCCTTCTCTAAAGAAAGGGTTTGCTAATCATTGCTATGTCGTAACTCACTGGCTGAAAACACTGAAATACTGTAAAAGCAGCTATATACTTACTAAATAAATGGACAGAATAGTGGCTGCACATTTTGCCTCAAGTATTGGCTTTTGAGTATAATAAAGAAATCTTGGAGGCTACTGAAAGCAAGCCCGTTACTAAACGCTGCACTGAAACCAAGATCATATTTATGCAGACTTATGTCCCACAGGGGGTGTATTGTCAGTGTGTTTTTAGTTTCCAGATTTTGTAAAATGCCCACTTCTCTCAGAGATCACTCAAAACCTGTTGCTGAGTAACCAGATGTGTGTTTATCTGTTTACATTCAAATAAATATATTTGTGACGGGGAAACATACATGGCTTTCTTCCTCCCTACTTTGTCCTCACATATGGCCTACATTGGTCACCTCCTCCCTACTTTATCTTTACTACTACAACAACAACAACAACAACTCCTCTATGAGGCAAATCAGACTGAGAAACAATGATTGGGGCAAGGCAGTGTTTTCAGTGCTAAGGCTGGAGGGTAGTATATGTATATGTCAAATGACTTGCCTTGCCTTTAGAGAGAATGAGGTAGCCATCTGAGGCAGCTGACTGATAGTGGCACAAAAAGTTGGTGTTACCATACCCTACCACCCCTCCTATGAGATATGCAGTTTTTATAAATTGGACTTATTAATGACTGGAGAACATGATCAAAGTGATGCTGACCGGAGAATATGTTTCAGGGTCAAGCTGACCCAAGGCGTTTTCAGGGTCATAAGTTTGGAGAAGATTAGGCAGGAAGACCCAGTGCTGCTGGGTTTATGTTCCTTTGACCTCTCCAGGCTCTTTGCATTTCCAAATATAATGAAAGACAAACTGTTCAGATTGGGGAGCAATCAGAGACCATCCCTCAGTCTTATCCCATGGAGATCTTCCCTATGTACTCTACTTGACTGAATATTAAGAGACCATTTTGAATCCCTTCAATGTTTTATCACTCCAGAGTTAAGCAATCAGCCAATTCTGAATCTCTTTGTCAATCCTGTGGTAAAGTCATTACAGCTTTGTCAAAGCACTCCTTCAGGATGGGAAATAGAGTATAAAAAGTACTATTTTGTAGTATGTTAGACGTTACATGTGATGCCCCAGACCGCCATTCCTCTATGCTACTCTCAGACACTGTCTGAGCCACACCGCTGTGACCCCTTCTTCAAGACTGGGAACTATCACCTTTTCTACCCAATCTCTCTCTATCCAGCCTTTCTCGCCTCACTTTCCAGTAGCTTAAGGATATCTGATCTCTGTTGTCAATTCAAATAAAATATGTTTTTGTAACTTTAACTAGAGTTTTCTCTACAGTTAGTACTAGTATACATAGATGAAAAGATCCTACTGTTACCCTCCTCTTGCAGATCTCTACGGAGATGCTGGCATTTCAGGTGGACCCCAATGCTCCCCACCTCTTAGGGTAACATGAGTATGTGTGGGGTGGGTGGGAGGACCAATGGGGGAGCAACACCCCCACACATGGACTCTGAGACTCAAATTCCGAACTCTAAAGTGTGCATTGTGAATTCTCATATTTCAAAACTGAATGAGTTGACGTTACTCTGAGGAGTAAATTTTATTCCTGTATTCATTCAGGAAAGACTTTGAAAATTTTGGAACATTGGGTAAGTATATTAAGCAGAGTATAGAAGTAGTACAATATGAACTAGTGGTAGAAACAGGAGCAATTATTCTGGATATTTTTGTAAGGGAGTTAAAAATGTGTATTGTCTCAGGAAATCCATCTTGGAATAGGAAAAGAAATAGGCAAAATAACTTGACCTGAACTTACTTAGAAGGGCCCCTAAAAACTGTCTGTCATGGGTGGGTGTAAATTAGAATCCTGAGTGTAAGCTAGCATCTAGCTGGAGCCTGACGGATGCTCCTTCCCAGAACAAAGAAAAAGAAAGAGACTAAATTCTTGAGACAAGGGAGAAGTGACCTTTGCAGACAAGAAGGAAGCAAAAGGCTTAAGTACAGAGTCCAAAGAAAGATAGGGAGAGGTGAAACAAAAGAGCAGGCATTACCTAGACTCCCCTCTCTCACCAATTGCTTTATAGAAGCATTGATGCCTCTTTGCTTTCAACAGAAAATCTCTGCAGTCCTGAACTAATTCAGAGTTTGGAAAAATTACTGTTTTGAAACACAGGTCTCCAAATCGCCCAGCCAACATGGACACATAGTTCAAAAAGGTAAAATTTCAAAGATCTAGTCAGGTCCCACTTGTAGACTTACTTGGTTGCTCCCTAGTTGTCTTCTGCCCTTCAGTGCCCACGTGAAATATCCTTCAAATGATGCTTATTAGCACCAACTGTATGTGTATGTGCTGTCAAATCACCTGTTGATTTATGGTGACCTCATGAATTTCATAGGATTTTCTTAGGCAAGGAATACTCAGAGGTGGTTTTGTCAGTTCCTTCTTCCAAGATATAGCCTACAGAACCTGGTATTCATTGACAGTCTCCCATCTGAGTATTAACTAGGTTGAACCCTGCTTGGCTTCCAAGATCAGACAGGAGCTGGTGCCTTTAGGGTATTTAGGCACATCTGTTGGTACCAACTATGTAAACTTAATTTTCAGATCTAAAGTTTTCTTCATTTACACATTGTTTGACAGGTAAAAGTATATTGAACATAGGAGTTAAAATAGGTATTTATTTGTTATTTATTTTATTGATGTATTAGATACTCATCAGTAAAAGGTGTCTCAGAGTGGTATGTAAACCAAATGTAATAAAATTGTGAAGACAACAATGAAAATTACAGAAGTTACAACAAAAGCCACTAAAATCTGGTAATGGTATCAAGCAACATTAACAACTACGCTTCAAAGATCATGAAATGCCTTAACAATCTTTTTTAAAACAACCTTCACCTGTCATTGGAATGATGCCAGTGTTGGTGCCAGGTGAATTTCTCTAGGTGGGGATTCAACATCCAGGCCACCACCACCAAGAAATGACAAGTCAGGTATTCCTGTGAGAGGAGTGAGTACAGAACAGGAAGAAATATGGAGATGTAAGAGATAAAAGATAAAAGGAGGAAGGAAGGAATGTTGACCATCACATCTTCCTTGTTATGGATCCAAAGCAGAGGATGTGGAAAGGAATGTGGAAAAAGTTTGAAGCTTAGCTATCAAGATCAAATGGGTTCTGGTGCCTTTAGGGTATTTAGGCAGCTACATTCTCTCTATTGACCATAATTATCATCATGCAATAAAGGCTGGAGGTGGAGTATTATGTTGGGCCAAAGCTTCAGTTATATTGTTATTAAAAATATTTATGTTCCTAAACTTTGTAAGTAACAAAATAATTCCATTCTATTTTGGAAAAAGACCCTGAATGTTACAAGCTGCTGGCCCTATGCTGCTAATGCAGTCTTCTTTGGTCTAGCTAGTCATCATCACTTCAGTTTCAGCTCTTGAACCCCATGATATTTCTCCTCCACTTTTTAATGGGGCCACAACCCTGTAACTGTATGAATAACTTAAAAAGTAGAGTTATACCATAAAAAGAAACAAGTAAACCCTCGTTAAGTTGCGGTTATAATGTAGTGTAGTGACAACTTCATGGTGGAGAGAAAAATGAACTGCAACTAAATTTTTATGTGTAATGAGCTATTCTAAAGCCCCATTTCAATAAGATTCCATTTCTCACTCCACCCCAGCCTCATCTGAAAATGGTGGGGATGAATCTGGGATCCCTTGCCTGTAAAGCATGTGCTCTGTGACTGAGTTTCAGCTCAGCATTACTCTTTTGACATAAACATATTCACCTCTCTTTGAAGTTTCCACATTTTTGTTGTGTTACAACCTGAAACTGAACTTAATTGGTATTTTTATCACTTGATGTAAGAGACTGACCACTAGGAAGATGTCAAGTATTTTACTATGATAAAAAAAGACAAAAAAACCCACCCCTAAGTAAATAAAAACAAAAGGGCACTTGACTGTGACAGTATATGTCGCCTTTACTCTGACATGCCCAAATAAGCTCCATTGCAACTCACTGCCTCCAGAAGTCACAGAACTGAATGGAGTCCACCTATGGGTGATTTCAGTGCCACGACCACTCTTTATAAATTAGGCTTGAAATGCATTTCTGCATTCTTACCTTAACTTAATCTGATCTAAATAAAGAAACACAAGGCACTGCATGATTATGTGTAGTTTGTGAAATACTATTCAGTATCAACAAGAATATTTGCATTCAGGTGATTATTATAATAGAAGTTCCCCTCTTTTCAATGAAGTGTTCTCCCAAGTAAATGTGTATAGGATTGCTGGTCTAGTCAATCACCAGAATTTCTATTAGAAATTGAATTGATTAACTGATTCACTGAAATAAATGCAGTGATATGTCAATAAATGCAAAAATTGAAGATGGCTTGATACATTCTTTCATTTATTAAGAATCATTTGAAATGCATCACTTAAACAAGGAGATTTCTGTTTATAGTGAATGCTGTGGCTCTAGTAAATATCTGAATAAAGATGCATGTCTTCTGAGAATGTTACCCCAAAACGTGTTTGACTCAGGGGTCCACCCATGATATCAGTACCTCCATGTGACAGAGAGGAATTAATTCCCTCAAAATTAGGAAGCCTGTGATGGGGGGAGTAACTTAACGAGATCTACCACCTATGTTTATGGGGTTGTTGCAGGAAAGAACCAGCCAGAGATTCCAAATATGAAATAAAAATGTGTTTTATTGAAAGAAATTCACACACGCGTGCAAAGGTTCAAACTCTCACACGCGCACAAGGAGTAACTGAAGGAAAAGGGAGGAAAGTGTGGATAGAGGACTTACAGGGATGAGTGATATTTACTTGTCTGGGGAGCAGCAAGGAAAGCAGCAACATAGCTTAAGTAGGCACCTAAGGACAGTTCTCATTCAGGAATCAAACGGACAGCATGGTGTTCAGAAAGGTGAGAGACTGCACTTAACTGCTGAGAATCAGGGGTTCTTGTACCCCCAAAAATATCATGTGAGTGTGGGTGTGAATTCCTCTCCCAGCCAAGCGGACAATGGGAGTGGCAACACAAACAATGAAGTATGAACAGAGTTAATGGTCTTGGTGTTTAGGTGACAAAAGGATAATGGCTGTCATAATAACCTAGTATTGTGGAGGGGTTGGGAAGACAATAGGAGGATGACCAGGGTGTGTGGGATCAGAGTTAAAACAATCACAATTTGGTGGGGATTTCTCCTTTCAGCTCTGAGATGGTCAGCTCTTTAGCATAAGCCTATTGTCTCAAGAATGGCCATGCTATTAGATTGACAATGACTTTGGTTCCTACCTAGGAGGTGGATGTGGCTGACCTACCTTGCTATCTCACATTCATAGTCATAGTCAGTAATCTGCCTCTTCCAGCTTGACTTGCCAGCCACCTCAGGTATAATTCATATCAACACCAATTAATAGTACCAGTTAAATAATATTTGCCAGTTAAACCATGCCAATCATAGCAAGTGAGTGGGGCTATAACAAGAATACCTTTACCTGCAAAAGTCCAGTTGACAAGAATGCAGAAAAAGTGTTTCTCTTGTGCTGCTCTCAGACTGTGGGGTACATTTCTGTCTGAGCTGCAGTCAGTTCCTACTTTCTCTACTTTTAGAATTGCAAAGACACATCTCTTCAAACTTTCTGAACAGTTTTGATGTTTATTAATTATTGGTTTCAATAGCATGTAATATGTAAGAGTTTTTTTTTAAGTGATGATTTCAATTGTTTTCTTGCTTAATTTGTTTTTAGCACTGGGTATTAGCTGCCGTGAGCACAATTTTAGTGGAAAGGAATTATAGAAATATAGTAAACTGAAACAAACAGGTCTGTCAGATGATATTGTGCCACATCCTGTGCCACAACCCTGATTTGTAGTGCTGCTCTAATGTCAGGCAGTTAATAAGATAACACTGAAATTATTCTTAATGTAAAGATTCAGGCCTGGGCTTTTTAATGTTGCAAATAGTGAATGTAGGCTGCATTTTTCTCTTAAATTATCAAATAACTTGTCAGCATGAAACAGGGGACTTCTCCAGCACACTGCAAAAAGGTCCTTTACTCCTACAAGATTTAAGGTAATGTGGGTGATCCATCTGTGTAATGTATAATGTGGGTGATCCATGTCTCTTTGTTACCTTGGAAGAGGTACAGACCCAGAAGTAAGTCTGAGATAATAGGCTGAAGGCACAATCCCTCTTCTCTTAGGGAAAAGTTATTACCTCTACAAGTTATATTACCCCTAGAAGTTATATTACCCCTACAAACAGTTTGTTTTTTGATTTTCCATGGTCCAGTCCTGTATTTAAAATAGAAAGATACTTTAGATGCCCTAATAGCAATCATTAGCCTGAATTGACAAAGGATGGGGCATGCTTTTTGGTTGCAGCAGAAAAATTATGATCTATACCTTCTGCTGGTGCCATTTTTTTCTTTCCCTATTATAATGTTGTAATGTTTGTTTAGGTTGTCAAATGCAATTAATTTCACTGAAGGAAAAGGAGCTTATTAGCTAAATTCAGCTTAGAATGTTAGAATAAATCATGGCTCCTGTTGAGAAAGCAGTAAAAGAACTGAAGATAATCAACCGCAGATTATCAGTCTTAGTGAAAAGATTTGTGTTGCCCTCTGTGTAATGCTGATCCAGTGATACAAATTTATTGTTCTAGTTCTGCATGAAATGTACTGGTGGTGTGAGATGCTCCTGTAGTTGTTGCAGTACGTAGAAGTAGTAGTAGTAGTAGCAGTTATAATAGTAGTAGTTGTTGTTGTTGTAGCAATAATAGCAGTAACAGAGTAAGTAGAAACCATAGTAGTGGTAGTAGCCAGAATAACAGCAAGTTAAGGTATTATTTCACTGAAATGCTAAGTTTTTTCTGAACTTGAAGGCTATGTCATCTATTTTAGAAAGTTGTTATTCATTTAAAATGCCATCGATGTACAGACACCTCACAAGTTTGCAGAGTAACATCAGCACAATATAGGTCTCTGCCTCAAGGGGCATACTGTTTGAATTTTTACAGAGAAGAGTGAAGATAATCTAAGACAAACAAAAGAACATGAAGGAAACAACAGGCAAACAGAATTACACCTACTGAAGCTTAGTTTCTATAAGCAGTTAGAGAACTAAAGGTTTCCAGAATTATACCTTGGGAATATACACAGTTGTGACAGATCCCCACTCCAGGCTGGTGCCGCACTTCTAAACCCTTGGGATCCTGTCACTGAACTTGCCCTTTTCTCCTCAATATTTTCTCCCCCTTGATCAGACAGTTAGGCCTCGAGGTGATCCCTATGTGGACCACTAGATGGGTTGTTCTGTGGATTCACTGTGGTAAGTGTGACAAGACTCTCTATCAAAACTTAACAGGGACAATCAGACACAGTTCTGAAAAAGAATAAACAAGCAGAAGTTTATTAAGACACATTTAGGTCACATATTAACCCTTAAACTATGTAATCACTCACAGCTCCCCCGAACCCTATTCGTTTCTTCCCCCTGGCTAACGTTCTTATTACAGCTTTTACCTACCTCTGTGCCATCTTTCCCCATTTGCCTTCTGTCAGAGACAAGCCTTAGTTTTGTATTATTTTTCCCACTTCACAGCATTCCCTGAGCTGTGTTTGGCTGGCCAGCAATTCCCTTCAGGATAATAAATCTGATATATGTGGTTGCTTCTTAATGATAATAAGTGCAAGAAAAGGCAATGTGAACCAGAGGGCTGAATGGAATGTTGTGGGTGTGCACATAGCCTGGTGGTACAGGGGAGCTGAGCTTGGTCACCCTTTCAAGAATCTCAGTAGTTATCTCCATCTTGACTAGAGCATTGTATCAAGCAAATGCTTTAGGAACCATGACATGGTAATCAATATAAAGTTGCTATCCTTATTTTATAGTGTACAGTAGCTCCAGCCAAATTCATTGTATTTAAATGTGAGAGTTGTACATATATGAATATGCCTTGCTTAATGCCAGAGTGCGCCTGTTCTGGGGGTCCGGGAGTCCAATTTTCTTCCCTTGAAACCCTGCATGGAATTGCATGGAACACCACCATCACCTATGGAAAAAAGTTGGGAAAAGGGAGAAGTAGCCTGTCCGCTCCAAGGCTTGGCAAGCAGCCAAGAGCCGGTTAACAAGTCTAAGGCAATAAATCAAGAGCTTTCAGCAGCAAGGAGACCCTCTGGCAGTTACGTCACGGCCAGAGTTCTCAGTGAACAGTCCAAGTAAGAGAAATTACCAGAGCCAGTCCGAAGTCCAAAAAGGGGGGTGAGGTTCCAGCGGGTCGGGCAGCGTTCCAGGAGGCAAGGCAGGGATTTAGGAGATCCAACACGTAACTGTCCCCAAACGGGACGGTTGTGAACCAACAATGACCCCAGGCTGAGTGCGTGCTTTTATAGCCAGATTACTCCTCCAGGTTTTTTCTCAGCTGGACCTTGATTGCCTGGCGTTTCCTATTTAAACGCTCTGACCTCCTGAGAGCACTCTTTTGCTCCCGATGCTGCTGGTAAGTAGGTACCTGCTCTTGCACCTCACTATCTGACTCTTCTGGCTGGGCTGGGTCTGAGGCAACCCCTGGCTCTGTTGCAGGGGCTACTGGGGCCAAGGACTCTGTGTCTGGGGGAGCAGTATCCAGGGTCTCGGGCTCCGACTCAGAGCTTGAGTCCTGGAGCTCCAGGGTCCTGACATAGCCAAATGTTAGGGGTGCCATACCTTCCAGATAGCTAGGTTTTACCTGCTTTTTTGTCATGCCACCTGCTACCCACTTAGACCATCATTTGGCCCAGATTCCAAACTTTTTTTTTTTTAAGTAAGTCTCTAGCCCTTGCAGCAACTGACACATGGGATAAAATGTGGAGGCACTCTTCTATTGAATGAGAGAAGTGAGAGCAAAGGATATGAGAGCAAGAAGACAGTGAGGGGATGACTGTGAGGGCATGAGATGAGGTGCAGGAAGAAATAGAAGTGATGGGAGAACAAGCAGTGTTGGCAGTACAATGCAAAAAGTAAGCAAGGAGTGCACTGTGAGTGTGCAGGGTGAGAGAAGGAGCAGGAGAAATAGGAGAGTACATGGTATGAGCAGCAAGGGAAGGGTACACTTTGAGGGTGCAGGGTGAGTTGAGAGATGGAGTGGGAGAGACAGGACAGCAAGTTGCAGAAGGCAAGAAGCAAGTGAAGGGCATATTGCAAAGACACAAGGTGAGCAATAGGAGGAAGTGAGAGAGATAAGAGAGTGAGTGGTGCAAGAAACAAGGGAGAGGCATACCATGGTGCTGTGAGGTGAGGAAGGGAGTAGATAGAGAGGCAGATTGAAGCAAGGGAGGGAGGGAAGGACAGGTGAGAAGTGCAGTGGCATAGTGCAAGAAGCAAGATAAGTAGGCACGATGAGGAACAAAGTGCAAAAGAAAGAGACATTGTGCCACAAGATGAGGGAAGGAATGAAGGGGTAGGAGATGCAGCAGTAGTTTGCAAAAAACACAAGAGGGGGCATTGCAAAGGCATGAAAGCAGGGAAAGGAAAAATGGGGGTGGGACAAGTTATGAGCACAGTGAAGGAAGCAAGGCAGCTCCATCAGAAATCCTCCAGCCAGAAGTGAACAGTGCAAATCTCTGCTCCCATGCTGTACTCTCTGAGGCACCACCTCATGAATCTATTCTGGGGAAAGGAGGAGCTGAGAAAAAGACACCAGGAGAGCATAGACTGAAGCTCATAAAAGTAGATGTTTGATGTGAATCTTCAGAATTTTGAGGAATAATGATACAGGGAAGATGAAGAGTTTTCTTTGATAGACTAACTTCAAATTTATTTGTTGGGGGAGCACAGTATGGGAGTTTGAATTGTTTACTCACATATATGTCCAAGTAAGTTCAATATACATAGGAGAGGAACACTGTTTTCCTCTACAGTATACATTCTACCATGAAACAAAACAGCACTGCAAGGGTGAGGATGTAGAAAGGATTTATGTCAAGGAAAAATACATGGATGGTGTTGGCAAGGGGATCACATGTGCCATATTGGATTGCCACTTATTCTGAAATATTTGTTTCTTACGCAAAGAAATACCTTTATAAGTTTTGTAGGGAGTAGCTCTGTTAATCTTTTGCAGCAAAAATATCAGGATTTAGTATCTTTCTTTATCTATGCAACAGTATCTACCCTTAAGGGCTAACAAATTTTATTTGGCAGAAGCTTTTGTGGAATTTAGACCACCTCATCAGATCTATGGAGAGCTGCCTAAGTTGGCAGATATTTATATGTGTGGTTGGGGTGGGACGAAGTAATTTGTGAGGTAAGAGGGAATGTAAATGTAAAAAGTATACACATGTATCATTAACTTAACTGGCATTAATGAACAACAGTTGGGTGGATGAACAGACAGCCTAGCATAGATGAGCTGATTAGCATGTACATTTTGATGAAAATTCAAATAGTAGACCGTGTTCTAGTTGTAATAATAAAATATTTATTCTGTGTCTCTGAAAGAGATCAGGCTATTTTCCCCGCATCTACTGACATTTGTCCTTTTGTTTTGTGTGTCTTCAAGTTGTTTCCAAGGCACAGTGGGCAGAATGGGCACCCAGGACCCAAACCAGGTTAGGGAAAAGAGGGGGAAGGGAGGTTGGCATAGTGGCCCTACACTTCCTCTCTCTCACCCGTCTCTTTCCATGGGTGTTCAGGGACACTGGGAGAGGGTTTGTGGTGCTGGGAAATCAGGCTGCAATCTGTCCTTAACTGGCCGGACAGCGGCTGGTGGAGGAGGAGAAGGACCAGAGGTGGGTTTTTAAAGGGTTGCAGGACCTGATTGAAGCTGCCAAGAGGGAAGGCTCCCTGAGAAAAGAAGTGCCTGAGGGGCAGGGTTTGGAGAAACTTGCAAATAATCAAATCCATGAAAGTCAAACCCACAGATGTGGAGGGCCGACTGTGGTCATGAAAAAGAATGGGAAAATTTTGAGTAAAGCACCACCTATTCATTGGAATTAGTGAGTTAACAGTGGTATCTTGGAACTTTAAAACCCAATCTTTGAAAAGTCAATTGTATGGTTAAGCCCCAATGGGAAGGGCTGTATAGTGCAATGATGCAGAGTGCATGCTTTGCTAGCAAAAGCTCCCAGCTTCAGTTCCCATCTTTTCAAGACTAAACTGAGAAGCAGTCTTGTCTGTCAAAATCAATAAAGTGCAGCCTGAAAAGCTGTTTGAAATATAGCCAAAAAATGAAACCAGAAATGAGGTCATGTCACTTCTGGTTACAGCATAATGCTGCAGCATGATACAGCCCACTAAGGTACGAGGAAGTAAAACATGATTCCTAGCTCTGGTGCAGTGGTCCACCTCTGGTGCAGAGAATAACGAGCTCAATGAACCAATGCTTGGGCAAAGTATAAAACAGTATTCTGTAATGCCTACATTTAACATGGGGATGGGTAGTTGATGGCCATCCAGATGTTGGTGGACTGTAACACCCATCAACCCTTACTTGATCTTTCAGATATTCTGGCCAGGGCTGAGAGATGTTGTGGTCCAGTGCCAACTGCTGGGGCATGCAGGTTTTAGCTGCCCAATTTTTTTATGTTTTTATGGTTTTTAACTGTCCAAAATTAATGTTTTTAAGTGGATTGTTGTTTAATGCTTTTTAATTTTTGTATTCAGAATCTTTTTAGCTATTTTGTTTCAACATACAGTTTAAGCTACTTTGGGGCCCATATGGGATCAAAGCAGGACATTAAATGAATAAATAAATTACACAGGAAGATCCTTATATTCCCCATGTCTGCATTTATAAGTGTTTAATGGAATAATTTAATTGTCAGTTGCTAAAATCTCATTGAAAGCAATGGGATGTGGTCATAATTACTTATATCTGGATTATTATCTACATTGCATAACTACCTGTGACGGTCGGTGGGAATTCTAGAACGATGAACTTAAGCCCTTCCCCTCCTGAGAAATTCTGAATGAACAGTACTGTTTACATTTATTTATCAATGTTCTTATGACTTATGCTATGTGTGGTTGAAAAAATTGCCTCTCACATGCTTTCAAAAATATTTAAACTACAGGTATAAAACAACGTCCATGCCTTAAAATTAAACACAGGGAGAATGAATATACTTGTCTAAAGAAAGAAAGAAAGAAAGAAATCTAAAATGCTGATTTTTTTGCCGTTGCAGTTTACAGACTACCCATTGGTGTCTGCAAGGGATGAATGTCCCTTTCGCGACACCCTTGAACTACAAACCAAGTAGAGCTAACCACATAGTCTCTGATGTTGTAGCCCTTTGTGGTTATACTTTTGAAATATCTCCATTGTGATGCAAATGTTCATTTTTCAGGCAAAACTGGAATGGGTGGGGAAAATACCTCCCTGTAGAAAATGGTGTAGAAAGCAAGAAAATCTTGATGCTATATCTTTATAATAATTGAACTGACTAGGGTTCTGTTTCATATTGTTTTGTACTTGTCTTTTTGATACACCTCTTTTTCCTTGCTTCTGACTCTAACAATAAAGGTAGCCTGATATCTGATCAACCAGGTTATCTCTTTAAATCTCAAACATTTGAAACTTTAATTTCCTCTACTTCAAATGGTCATTTCCCCATATTTTATATATGTGATGTGACCCAGGACTATTAATTTCTAAAGAGTTTTCAAATCTGAAAAGTACTGTGACGCTGAGATCCTTTGGTTGACTGTTAACTTGAAAGTGCTTTAGAGAACTCTCGTATATGTATGTTTACGTGTATAGGATAGTTCAGAAGTACATCCCATCCCACTGAATTCACTTGGATTTCTGGGACTTAACATCTATGTACATATTCACAGGACTGCAGCTTTTAAACACAATGACTTCTATATTACCATGTTTTCCTAGAAAGAAATTCTTAATTTGGAAAAGGGGTCCACTCTAAATTATCTGAAGAGCAATGGTTCTATAACAGAATAATATCTCTAGGAAGAGGCTTTTTTTTCCTCTTTGTAAACTTTGGCATCGAATGAATTCAGTTACAGCAGCAGCAAGCATAAAAGTGCTACAAGTACTACTCTGATTGCTGTCCTTGCTATCTTTTGACTGTCCCAGGTTAAAACTGATTTTTTTTTACTGTGTCCCTCTAGATGCAGTTCTGAAGAAACAGTTCTCCTGCCAAAATACACACAGAATCTAGGATTAAAAGGGCTGAAACCTACCACCAAGTTCTTAACGCCCTCCCACAATCATTAGACTAAATCCGCTGTCATTCCAGATTCATTTTTCCCTTATTCATCTGTCCAACTAATTCCTGCTGCATTCACCAGGCTTACATCTTAATCTTTTCTGTTACATAGAGAATACATAATGAAAAGCTGCATTTTCTGGGTACATGCACCCATTTGCAGCGGATGAACCATATGTGAAGTGACATACAATACTGAATGGAGGCTGAATGGTGTCCAGTGCTAAAAACAGTGCAAGTCCAGGAACAAAAAGCAGGAGAACAAGAGCCCTGTGCTGGGCCGGCCTCACTTGAACACCAGGGGATTCACTACTAAAACATGGGTATAATTTCACTGTTTTCACTCACACAAGCTGTGGGAAAGGAGTCACCATCTGATGTTTGATTGTGCTGGATATGTTTTTGGCAGTGGCCTTGCGTGCCACATTGAAGAAAAAGGTGGGAGGGGGAGTTGAGTGGGGGAAGAGAATGCAGCTACATTTGCTGTTTTGAATTTGGCATTTGATGGGGAGGCAGAGCCGAAGAGACTCTAATTGATTGCCACCTGAATGATGGGACATCGTTCGTCTTACTGAAACGTTTCTTACTTCCAGTGTAGGAATAGGTGGTGTGCAGGAATAAGATACCACAAAGGGTGGATTTTGCCATTTGCTTAAGCAAAAGCTTAACTCCTTTGATAAGAATAATAATAAGTATCAGAAACATACGAGTAAGATTATTAGAAATCCATATGAACATGACACATTATATGTAATGTTCATAATAGGATAAGATATAAATATATCTCTGGATTTCTATTTTTTATTAGAATCAGGGATGATATAAGTAAAAATAGATAAATAAATACATATTATAAAAAAATTTAGCCACGTGTCCAAAATGTAAGTTAATTCTCAATATAATAATTGATGGATCACATTCACAATAGAATAGTTGATTGATCTTCAGGCAGTCTTTTATCTATTTTATTCAATGTCTGCTGGGTCTCTTTTAAATCTTATAAACACAAACAATGTTGAATTAATTGCAGTTCTGTTACTGAATATATTACTGATGTATAATAAATTTGAAAAAAATAAAGATGCTAAATCTGTCAATACATATTTGATAAGACTTGTAGTTGCGGTGAACAAGTAGAGTTCACTTGGCACTTGGAGCCCAATAGCCAAGTCCTTTCTCTGCCACAGATATGGCTTAGCCTTGGCAACTTGCTATCTCTCAGCTTCAGTCCCAGTTTGTAAAATTGGAATAACAATGACATAAAGTGAGGGCAAAACATAACAAAATTTGTAGAACAAATCTATGGCTTAGACCCAGACTAGTCATTCTTAGAGTAATGTAAAATATGTGCCTTCAAGTCACCTGTCAATTTATGACAACCCCATGATTTTTATAGGATTTTCTTAGGTAAGCAATACTCAGAAATGATTAACCATTGCCTTCTGATGTATATAGTCTTCATTAGTCCTATTGAATTCAATGGATTTCAGTTATTTTATTTACTGAATATATTTCCCATCTTTCTTTAAAAAAGAGAGGGGCTGATGAATGAAAGAAGTAGTGTTAGTTAAAATGCAAAACTATTCAAATTTTGAAATACAATTACATTAAAAGCACAGGTTTTTAAGCCACATAATTAAATTTGATTAACTGGTTAACTTTTCCAATTGATTTCAGTGCACTAGTGGGAGTGTAGCTAAAGTCCATTCTTACATCAATTATAAGGAGTACAAATATCATCCTCAGGTATTTTCATATTCTTCCTCCCTTCCTCCCTCTCTCCCTCCCTCTCTCTCTCTTTTTCTCTTTTTCTCTCTCTCTCGCTCAATAGATTTGATTAAGAATTGACAGGATCTTTGTCTGAGTTGTCTTTGTCACAAAAGTCTATGCTGGCCTTAAGAACAGTTAGAGTATGATTCTATAATGGCTGCTCAGGGGTAAGTCCCATTATTTTTGGTGGGAGTTACTCCCAAGTAAGTAGGTACAGGGGGCCAACATGAGGTAGTGGTTTGGGTGTTGGACTAGAACACTGGGAGACCAGGGTTGAAATCCCTGCTCAGCCATGGAAACCCAGTGGGTGTCCTTGCACAAGCCATTCTCAGCCTCAGAGGAAGGCAAGGGCAAGCCCCCTCTGAACAAATCCTGTCAAAGAAAACCCTGTGATAGCTTCACCTTGGGACTTCCATAAGTCAGAGATGACTTGAAGGCACACAGCAATCAAGTTATGTACAGAGTTGCAGCTTTAATGGAGCAGGTTTACAACCTGGGGATATTTTCAGTGGCGGTAAGGCAGAAGACCATGCACCTTATGATGTACTCAGGTACTCCTCCCTGAAGTTTTGGAATGGATTATCAGTAATGACAGTTTTGAAAGGAAGAGCTGTTAGCAGCTGCACACCCCCACACTTTGATAACATCTAATTGGCAAATATTAATTGGCATGAAGTTAAGTTATATGCACTTATGGCTGAAAGGCCATGTGGAGAAGGGACCTGGCTGAGAAGATGTGCAAAAGTAGGTCAGAGATGACCTCAGTATGGCCAGATCATAAGTTCACTGTGGACTAGCTCCGAAAGCCTGACTTAATAAGCTAATCCTTAAACTGCCCAACCTCAGAAAACGGTAGTCAAAGAAATTGCCCAGGAGCAGCAGGCAAGCACCCCTACTGTGCGCATTCCCTACCAAAATCTTCCCTAGTCACATTACTCAACCAAGACAATGAGAGGCTGTCAGGACTCCCATCAATATTTTATCACCTAACAGTAAGACCATCAACCCATTCTGGACATCATTGTATTGGTTGCAAGCTCCATTGTTTACTCAGCCAGAGACCCATTTACACCCATTCCCTCCCAGGTAGTAATTGGATAAAAAAAACAACCCTCAGTTTTGAGCAGTCAGATGCAGTACATCAAATGCTGAATGTCACTTTGAACTCTTTGTACTGCCCTTAGACACAAGTCTAAGTCACATCGCTGTTTCTTCACTGTTCTTCTGAATTAGTAATTATCACTCAAACCTGGAACTTCACTGTCAACTTTTCCTCCCTTTTCCTTTGGCTAGCCTTGCGTGATTGTGTGAGTGCTTGCATCTTGCATGTGATTGTTAATTTCCCCAATAAAACACATTTTAGCTTCCTTTTGAATCTCTGGCTGGTTCTTCCCTGCAGAATATCCCATAAATATTGGTGTCAAAGATCTCAGTAGGTTACCCCCTCCTCTCACAGGCCTCCTAATTTGAGCTGGTAATTTCCCACTTTTAAACAGAGGTACTGGTATCGTGGGTGGACCTCTGAGTCAACCACGTTTTGGGGTAACAGAGCATTTAGTTCTGGAAGAGGGCATGGAGATGAGAGACTTGATTTAGGAAGTTTTAAACAAGAAACCCTAACTGGTGTTTATGCCCAACATTGTAAATGAATACTTTATTCGGGTTGTTCCATGTAGAGGAATGACTAATTTTAACAGAGGATCCTGTCATGTAATGTAAGCAAATAATTGCTATGCTAGTATTAGGGAAGGCTATATCAGCAATGAATTAAGGCTGCTTTGCAATTAGAGCAATGAACACAGCTGTGGAGACAAATGGCATATGTGCTAATTAAATAATTTGTCACTTGACTGTTAAATAAACAATGCCGCCTCTTTACATTAGAAACTACCATCTCCAGAATGGTAGGATGGCCTATTAACATAACGGAAAGAACAGATTGCATTGCCATGTTTGCCCGACAGCAGTTGCAAATGCAGGGTAAAGGTGGTATATTAAAGAAACTAACATTACTTTTAGTACATCTCTGATTCTGAGGCTAGAACACTTCAGCTCTGTCTGTGAGTAATCCTGCTTAATGCATATATAGTTGGAGTAACTCCTGTTTATCTCGTCTTTGGTTTCTGGGCAACATATTTTTGTAACATTGGCTCATCCTGTAAATATTTCCAGCTTTCATAGGACTGGACCTCTAGATTCACCAATGCAGGTGGAGGTTTTCCTGGATGTAATTTAACTTACTCCTAAGTATGCAAACTGAGGATCAGGTTGTAAATATCAGCCTATGTTGTATAAATGAAAATCACCAAGTTGTGACTGGAGAAAACACATGCATATACCTGCTGTATCTGCTTGTTGTCTTTTAGACTGATGCATGAATTTCATACCAGTCTTGGAAAATGTCTGATCAAAGACTGCAGTGCCTAATTTCTTTTTGCTAGACCAGCACCATTGACTTAAGGGAGGCTGCTACAGAGTAAATTGGTTCTGGATGGCTGCTGAAGAAGACTGAATTCTTATTCTCAACAGTTTGAACATTGAATATTAGCTGTTGCAAAGTTGCACTGTCATTTATTATATGGCACAATACATACTGTGGTCATCCTTGGGGACACTCTTGGGGAAACCCAAATTTACTTTCTTCTGTTTCCTTGTAAAATGGCCCTAAAAAGCAAAATTATCTCTTGAAAGTATTTGCCCAGAGACTAGGAAGCAGCTTGAAATTTTCCTTCAATAGTTTATAACTGTTGGGCAATTAATCATTCACGCATTTCTTTCCACAGGAGAAATATTTCCATGGCAGAGAGAGTTTTGATTTCCTTATGAAGTTTGTGCTATTCTGATTGTTTTCACTCCATTCTAGGGGAACTATATTGTGTCCTATATTAAAATTAAATTCAGAAACAGGGGAGAGAAGTCATCTAATTTCGGATGCAGCATTTCAAAAAGAAAAGAAAGGGGAGGGAGATTATTTGAGGGGGAAGGATGCAGTACTAAAAAGGCCGTGCAGAAGACAATCTCATTTACATTTACATTGCAAAACATATTTTTATGTATTGAAACTTCAAAGAGGAAAGGAGGAAAAGAGCCATCTACATGTTGAGTCGTGAGAGTCTTCTCTGTACGCCTGTGTGTGTGTGTGTGTGTCCATGTTTTGTAGTCCTGGTACCACAGCATGAATTATTTACTAGCACCTTCTAATGTGAAAACCTTTTGTGTCTAAGCCTTTCCTGTTTCCCTCTTCCTCCCATCTCCCCCTCTCCTGCTGCCGCCCCAGGCATGCACACACTTTTATTAAGGCTCTGTCAGCTAGTTTGTTGGGGCTGCAGGGAGCTGTCCATTGTTAGTGGCTAAGATCTGGGTTGCCGCTTTGGATCTGACCACTTTTCAATAGAGAGCAATAGTTGCATGAGGACACTGACTGCTGCAAACTCATTTGTTTTTGTTTTCATCTCATTCTTGCCTATTCTTATTTCAGCCTGTTTATGAACTGTGATAAATATTCAGGCTAGGGACACTAGAGAGAGACACACAAACCAAGACCGCAAAAGCCAGTACAACGTGGCTTTTTTCTCTTGATGAAGGCGTGGATATAGTTTGAGAAAGACTGATTCAGAACCTGGCAGAGATATGAATAATCTACAGATAGAACAGGAATATGATGTAATTTCTGAATTATAACTTAAAACTACACATGCTAACATTTGAATGCATATTATGTAATTGCATTCAGTTTAACATGTTAGGCTGTTAGTTTAGCTTCTGTACATTAGATATCTTAAAGATTAAAAGATGTGTATTGAGATGAAGATTTTTCTCACCAATGTTTCAATTCATAAATTCAGTACTTATGATATGACAAACACAGATTCTGTCCCTGCATTGTAAATTTTATTTTTTGAAAAGTTAAAGCTTTTAAAATCTGTTTTAATTATGGATACTTTTTATTCAGAAAGTGACCAAAATCTAATAACAAAGCCTACTCATAATACAATGGTCCACAACAATCTGGCTTATTGATTTCTATGCTGTTCTCTCAAAAAGTTCAAAGTAACTTCCAAATATAAATATTCTAAACATACATCAATAAGAATAAATAAAATCAAAAATTCTATGAAATATTGCAATCAATTATTCTGTTTCATACTTCCAAGAAAATGTAAGCTTTTCAGAGTGGGATTTGTATTAATGGCAGATCTTGTAAATGTTCAAGATTTTTCAAAAAATAAATTTATCCGAATTTTTTAGATAAAGGATTTTTAGAAGACGATTTTAGACTCTTGTGTGGTGGAGCCACCAGATGAAAAGCATCTTTCATTGATTTTTGTTGTTGTGTGCCTTCAAGTTATTTCTGACTTATAGTGCCTTCAGGTTATTTCTGACTTATGGTCACCATAAGTCAAACCTTTCACAGGGTGTTCTCAGCAAGATTGGTTCAGAGGAGATTTGCTTTTGCCTTTCTCTGAGGCTGAGAGACTGTGACTTGCCCACTGTCACCCAGTGGGTTTCCATGGATGAATGGAGACCTGGACCCTTGTCTCCAGAGTGGTAGTTCAATGCTCAAACCACTATTCAGGTTTAAATCCAGCATAATATTACCAAAGTAAAAGACCGTGGATAAATTTCCTGTGATTTTTCCAGTTATGGAAGCTGTATCATATTTGTTATTGGGGTCTGCAGGCACACTGCCACTGGTACAATTTCTAGAACTGGTTTTGCAGCCAATTGTATCAAACGCATAACAGAAATTGGGTTGGATTCTCCCCTTGCACATATTGCAGAACTAGATATCTGCAGGTTGAATATGATTTGCACTAGTGACACTCTTCAATATTGTCCCATATTTTTTTTATTTTAGATTTTCTGCACTACCCTTCAGCAGAAATTTCCAGGCTGGATCACTTAAGAGAAAAATGTGAAAACAATTGCAATGTAATTGTTTTTGAAACAATTGGAACAAGAACATAAACATATGACACCACATCTCCCCTCTGTTTTTGGTGTGTGTGTTTGTTTTTGCAGCTAGTGTGGTTGTGGTGATCATTTTTTACTTTAGACAGGTGAAATGCTTGGTCTATTTCTCAGTGAAAGCAATTTCTCCATTGATTGCAACATACACTGAGTTTAATTCTGACTTATATAACATATAGCTGCACCCTTCAAAGCTAATGCAGATTATACAGGCATCTATAGAGAGAATGAACTCTCTAGACACTAATGGCACAAACAAACAGATGCTTGAAGATTGCAGTCTGATTTTATATGATATCCTCCAGCTGGAGGAAGATCTCACCCATTTTCGTAAATGGTTGAAGACTTTCCTTTTTGACTCACCATCTTAAGTCACTGAGTTGTGTTTAAGGTGCTGAGATGGGTAGCAACTGGTAGGGTGCTGGGGATTTCATTCCATATATTGTTGTGGTGCTCTGTTTTATTGTCTTTGGCCCTGATTGTGTATGTTGATGTTCTGCCCTTTGGTATAAAGGGCATTATAAATAAATGTTATTATTGCTGTTGTTGTTGTTGAAGTTATTGTTATATTCTTATACCATATGAATAAACAAATCATAATATGTCAAGTATAAGGGAGAAAAAATTAAAATGCCGTGCTAATAATTCTTCCCATGACCATGAAAGAGGACATCATGCAGTATGTTGTACCAACATAAGCCATTATGTGGATAGCAACAGTGTTACATTTCATATAGCATCCTCTATCGTGAACTAGCACCAGCTTGTGCTAATGTCCATTTTGAAACTTTCTTCAGTCCTTAATTCATTCCCCTCCTTGGGGCTTCTTTGCATGTTGGTCTACCTGCGTCATGAAAAGCACTTCCTCTATACATCATGCCAGATAACATTATAGATCTCAGTTGGTTTCTTGTTGACAGGACTGCTGCTCATATCAAGGTGCTGGTCAGTTTATAGCAGGGAAGCAGCCTGTGGTGGTCCTAAAGCACAACCCTTGGAGCCCTTGGGCCCCCCAAAATTTAAATTTAGGGGTCTTTTGACCCACCAAGTGGCACAGAATGCTGAAAAATGCTGTAGTTTTGCCCTACCCCACTCTCAATTCCTCCACATACCCCCAAAAAGCAAACAAAACAACCCTAGTCTGAAAGCTGAAAATCATCTGAAATCAGAACCAGTAGTGATACAACGTCACTTCCAATCACACTGGAAACAACAGTAAAACTTGTCAGGGGCAGGGGGCACAGAGGGGCAAAAATTGACCGTGCCCTCTGTGTACTTGCCCAACCTTGTTTTATACAACACAGGAACTCCAGGCTATAGATACAATTCCCTAATGTCCATTTCTATTGAGTGTGATCTGTTCATCTCTTTGGTATCCAGGAAACTGGGAGCAGAGAAACAATGGAATGTTAGCCTGATCACATGTGGAAGAAAGTTTGAATTGAATCTAGCCATGAGTAGAGAATAGTTTATTTTAGAGTGTATCCTGTAGTGGTGATGATGGAAAAGAAAACAACTTTTATGCCATATTGTGCAAATGCTGTCATCTAGTATACCGATTTTTAAGCCATTTGATGCCAGTGACCAGCAAGGTGTTTTTCCCGGCATGCTAATGGCCAGCACCATTTTTGTGCTTGTTGACTACAGGTATTTCTTTCAGGGAACTTTCCTGAAAGTTCTCAGTGGACTGACATTAGGCCATGGGCAACCACTTTCAGTAAACTAGTCTAATAGTGTCATTTGAAGTGTTGTGTTGTATCAGGCTCTGCTGCTTTTTAGATTTCTGTTTGCCTCATTTACGCTCTTGGAGCTGTAGACATGTATTGTAGATTAGCATATTATGAAAATAACTACATGTTAACTTTAGGCAGGGAGCTAGTCTAAGTATAAACAAAGATAAAAGTGAAGTAACCATTTTTATATTAATAAGAAGCTCAACAGTATAAGGTTACTGCCCTAATGCCAGCAAAACACCTCTGAACTTGTACACAAGAAAGTGAGACACCAGTAAGTTGGAAGAGAAAATAACCCTCAATGTGTACCCTGGCTGAAGTAGATAGAAAAGTAGTGATGCCTATCTTACCCTAAATCCCTCTTTTGATAGATGAGAGAGCAGAGGAGGAGTGTAGATTTCCTAGCAGATTGGCTAAACAAAGGCTGAAGAGGGCATAAAACAGGAAACATGTTGAGCAGTCTAATCAAAGCTTGGTGGTACTCTATTCTTTCTCTTCTTTTTGTTCACACATGCATTAAGAAAAAATGCCCCCATTTTTTAGATCCTTAAAATTATTTTTTCTTTCTTCTATTCTCATAAAAGAAAAAGTTGTTGTTATTGTATGTCTCCAAGTCATTTCCAACTTATGGCAACCCTAAGACAAACCTATCACAGGTTTTTTTGGGGCTGACCATGTGATGAATCAAAGGTCACTCAGTGGGTTTCCATGGCCAAAAAGGGAATTGAACCCTGGTCGCAAGGGTAATTGTGCAACTCAAACTACTACATCACACTGTCTCTAAAGAAAAGGTACAGGAGGAATATAATGAAGAAAATATCTAACATTTCCTGATTATTTGGGGAAACCTGACTCATGGTATCAATCAAAACATAATGTAGGAGAAAGTGCTACATAATAACTTTGGCTTAACTTCATATTTTAATTTTGTTTGAAATGGTTAGAATTAATGAGATCTGAAATAATAACCTTGAACAGTGGATGAAATTTGCAGAATGATTTGATTAGAGTTTTTTGCGATGCTAGTATCATGAGTTCAGTGTGGATCTAACTATATGCAACTGGACTGGCAGAAGTGGATTTTCTTTCACTTTCTTTTTCATTGTCATTCCAGACCCCTGACAGTGCTTCACAGTGGGCTGGGGAATTCTGCTGAATGGAGTGAGCTATGGTGAGGGACAGAAGTGGAAATAGCACAGTTATGTGCGTCCTCCATGAGCGTCAGTGATGGACAACCATCTGAAAATGCTGCAAAGCAATAAACTCAGAGCTGACATTCTTGACTCTCAGCTTCCTGCAAGCTTCTAAAGAAGCTTAGTTGTCCTCAATTTTTGAGTTGTGTTATGTGGGAACAAGCAACAGAAGACAAAGACCCTAGCGGCCCCCATATTGTGACATGTTTTCCCTGAAGAGGCTTGTCTTGCTCCATTATAGCTGATTTTTTGACTCTGAGTGAAAAACTTCCTGTTTTGAACATGCATTCATTTTTATTCTCTTGCTACTGTGTATACTGTTACCTGGTTTTGTTTTGTTTTGGCTTTTTTGTTTGTTTGTTTTTGCCATGTATTAAACTCACTTATATATTGGTTTTGGTTTCTGAATTTGATATGTTGCTTTTAAAAATGATTCTTTCAATGGTTTCATTTTTCCCCTTACCTTTTAACGGTTCCTAGCTACCTTGATTTGTATGATTTATAGCAAAGTAAGGTACAGATATTTATACTGGTCTAAATTCATTTCTTAATCTAAACTAGAATTAGACCACTGAAAAAATGAAACTCATAAAATTTGTCTTAACAGTGATTCAGCGGGTCTGCTGTGGTGCGAACTAACGATTGGATTTAGGCAAATGAACAATAGATCAAATTTGTCAGAGACTCCTTCCTCCTTTGTCAGGCCTTCTGCTTCTAATGCATGGGTAAAAATAGTCTGACAGAAGAGTTCAGTGGGGGTCTGTTCATAGAACCAGCCAGAGGAGCAGAACAGAAGCAACACAAGGGAATGAACTGATTCATCTTCTGTTTTACCACCTCTTGTGCCATCTGTGGAGCTCAAAAAGTTCATTTTAAAAAGTAAATTATAGGTGATTTCAGTTATCATTCTAAAAACCCCAAAAGCAGGTAGTTATGATTATGGTTTTGATCTTTATCATTCTACTCTTTACTTTCCTGTTTCTCAGAAACAAAAAAAGTTACTTTGAATTATTTCCACCCCACCCCCAAAATCTGATTGCTACAAGCCACAGGCTTGTGGTACAAATCACACTCCACCTCATCACTGACTCAACACTCACAACAAAATGTGAGGCACAGCATGAGCCAACAGTTGAACTGTGCCATATTTCTCCTCCACCATTTAGTGAGGGCACATTCCTGTAATCACAAAAATAACTAAAATCTGACAGTTGTACCACAAATGGAATAGTTATCCCTTACCAAGTAACGGTCAAAATGGAACTTAGTTATGCTTTATGTACTGCAAAAATAAATGAATTGGAAACAATGAGTTATTTATGAATAGGTAATTCCAGGCTCTGGGCATAAGTGATAACAGTTCTTTGAGTGAGGCCACTCAGAAGGGTGGATAATCTCTTTCTCTTGCCCTAAGGATACTCATATTGCTGGCCAACCGACCAAAGGAAGAATTGTCCTGTTCCTGGGCTTAAATTCAGTTCTTATTCCCAACTAGGAAAGACCCAATGAACCCACAAAGATAAGTTAACACTTATGTAAGTTTCATTAAGTCAACAGTTCTATTCCAGTTGGGGTGGACAATTGGATTTAGGCTGTGAGATGAACTTCCTCTGTATCAGAGCCAGGATAGAAAAGAAATTCACTGGCTTGTTCTTTCTCTACAAAAATATCCCCTTTGAAGACTGGCAACAAGACATATGGTATCTTACTTGGGAAATCTGCACATTTCTACCCCATTTTATAATGTGTTTTGGTGTGGGGGGTGTATGTGGAATACAAACAAAACCATATATACATTTACAGACAATGGAAAATGTACACAAACACACTTTAGTCAAAGCAGAAAACTGTGTACAAAATATGTGCATTAGAAAAGTACAAACACCTGAATTTCCATGTGGAAAGGAAGGAAAGGTTGATTTGGAATGGAACAATTAAAGGAAAAAGACAGTGGTGATTTTCACATGACTCTTCAATCAGGAGTGGCGCTGGAGAGATTATCAGCTTCTGGTTCCCAAGAAAATATGGTCCTAGTATCACTCCTCCCTGTGATTGTTAAAAATGAGCAACTTTACATGCCTATGCTCACTAATTACTAGTTGGCATTGCATTGACTTTCCTGTGTATTTGTTTTGCCACCCACTCTCTCTCCCTGCACCACTCTAACCAGCAGCCATTTTCTCTGTCTCTCTTTTTTCTTTCTTTCTAGGATGCATCCACACTATACAATTACAGCAGTTTGACTCATTTTACTACTAAATCCTGGGATTTATAGTTTGCTGCCACACTTGGAATTCCACAGTGCCTTCATCTGAATTACAGCATTAGAACTCTCTGCCAAAGAATTCTAAGTATCTCCAAAACTAGACATCTCAGGATTCTGTAGGATGGAACCATGGTAGTCAAAGTTGTTTCAAACTGCTATAACTGACTAGTCTGGATATTTCATTATGCACAAATAATTTCTACACAGAGCTACTTTATATTTTTTTACAAAGAAGATTAAGCTTCCTTCTTTTCTCTGCTAGACCTTGCATATATGTGGAGGGGGTTGCATAGGACTGATTATTGTTCAGCTTCTGCATTGCTAAATTCATTACACTGCTTTGGAGATCCAGTACCATCTCTCACGTTTCTCAACAGTAATGGACAAAGAACAAGACAATGTGAGCTGGACTCTCTTTTCTCATTCTTCATACAAGTCCCAAGTGATATGGGCTAATTTGTGTTTGTCAAAAATCTTTTCTAGAAATAATATTGTGACTCCCGTCTTAGCAAATCTGGTTGATGGTCTGTGTTCAACTTGTGCTTCTTCTGCTAGGTCTCTGCCTCACAACATTGCCTATTCTCCTCTAAGGATGGAAAGAATGTTTGAAATACTGACAAATGATTTTAAAAAATAGTAATTCTGAGTGTCAAGGAACCCTGACAAAAAGAATCCTGAACCAATCAGAATCTTCACAGTTCAGGACTTAGTCTGCACAAAATTTGCATGGGGTGGTTTGTGCAGAGAACAGCGCTTTCTGTGTGGAAAACAATATTTCAATGCAGAAATATTAATTCCTGCACAGAAAATGATATAATTGGGGATTTGTTCTGTGTAAAATTTATATGTGGTTGATTTCCATAGAATACAACATTTTTGCACAGAAAATAGCATTTTTGCACAGAAATTAATATTTTTGCATTGAAATATTATTTTCCATACAAAAAAATGTGGTTCCCTGTCTAGAAAATGGGGTTTTCTATACAAAACAACACATGCAAATTTTATACAAAACAAGTCCTGAGTTGTGACTAGCCCTCAAAAACTCTGTGGTTTTCAAAGACTTTCTTGCAATGGAAAGAATGTTGCTGAAATTACTCATTGCTACCTTCAAGGAGAAACTTTGTGAAGAATTACATCCCTACTCTTCTCTTTTCCTTTAGCTCTACTGCCTTGAAGTACTGCTGCTTCGTTCTGTCACCACTCCATTTACCTTCTCAAAAAGCAGAGTCTGCATATATTTTGCCCCTCTGTCTTGTTTGAGAAATTTTGCAAACTGGACTTTACTTTTTCTCATCACTCTGCTGTGAATCGTTTCTTTCTGAGCAAATAGAAAGTTTGCCACAAAAGCACTTAGGATCTGAAGGATTTAGAGCTCACTTTTGTAAAGAATAGAAGTTGAGGGGCAAGGAGGGGATTGGAAAACATCGTAGCAATAGAGCTTCACTGATTTGTGGACAGAAGGACTATTTGGAAATGTTTAGCATTGGAAAGAAAAATAGTGTGAAATGGAATGAAATAATGATATTAGTTTTTTTAAAGTACTAAATTCACACTACATGTCTTGCAATTTTTTGTGGTATTTTGAATAGTCATTGGCAAGTAAAATGGAAGGGCTGATCCATTCAATGATAAGAAAAGAGTCTTTTAAAAGATAAAACAGAAAAAGCATATGGGGAAGGCAAACACTGTGCATAACTTCAGAAGGGAGGAGGTAGCCTCTAATTAGACTTTTTTAAAAAAAGCTGTTCGTGTTACTTATATCGGTGAGATACAATATTGGAGAATTAGAACAAAAAATGCTGAAAACTCATCTAGATAAAAATACTGACATTCTGTTTTTTTAAAAGATATTCTCTTATGTAAAGAAAATGGTATAAAGTAAAAGATAGTATGTTGTATCATTCTATACTCATAGAGCATCATTTGGTAGTCAAATGTTTAGGTGAAAACATTTACTTACAGCAACTGCACTGTGAGCAGATCATATTAGAAACACAGACTCAATTGGAAAAACTGAAAATTTCAGATAACAGAAGACTGGCAATCATGACAATTCTGTCATATTGCATTTCATTAAATGTCTGCAAAGGTTATATGTGAAAATCTAAAAAGATACAATTGTACTCCCAGGAGGTACCTGTAGCTGCAAACTTCCCCTAATCCATAGATATTTGTGTTCACTAGTGGTGCTACAAAAGCAACAAGCAAATCAATGATGCTCTGATGTGAACATTGAACTATCATATAAATGACTTTCCCTAGTTCTTTTAGAGGAAATGGTAAATCTGTGCCCACAAAAAGTTTTGTTCATTGGGGTTATTCCACCTCCTAAGCTAGCCGAGTTATCAGTTGTTGGTGAGAATCCATTTTCATTGTTGTACAGATGTCAGATCCAAGACTTTGTTTCTACTTGCACAGGCCTTTCACATGTTATTGCACTGATGTTTCACAAATTGGTGAACTCACTATTCCTCAGGTGATTGCACAAATCCTTCCATAAACCATTGAACAACTCACTACAAGGTCCTTGGGTGATATGTTACATGTGCTAACGGTACTTGTTTTGCTTACCCTTACTCAATCGCTAGCCAAATCCCAATTCCTCTTACATACTTTTCTCTTGGATAATTTTGGATGCAACTCAATTTTTTTTCTATGTATGTATTACTGTTGTAAGTAACTTTATTGGTGTGGCTGACTCACATGGGCAATGGAGTGTCTGTTTATACAAGGCTCTTCTGGATTAGGATAAATGTTCTAGAACTATTTACCAATATGGAGCACTGCCTGAAAGTCAGAGATGTCCAATAAATGCACAAATATATCCTTTTGGATAGCTCTGCATTTGAGCATGGAAAAGTAAATCTCCATTGCAGGAGTCACACAAAAAGAGTTCTGGTTCATTCTCAACCTCACAAACAGTTGCCCAAGTGTGACTGGTCTGAGCAGCCTCTGAGTGGTCCAGTAGCCATTCAGTCTCAGCCAGACCCCCAGAAGAAGGTTTCATTATACTAGGAATGTGAATCAGTTGTGTCTTCCAAAACGAGCACAGTTCTTCCTCCATCACTACTACCAGCAACACAAAATGTCCCTCCCCACTTTTACAGTTTCTTATGGTCTTTTCAATAGCTGTTTTCTTCCTTAAAACAGGGCAATTTCTCTGAGTGATAGAAAAGGCCTATTTGTGGTGGAGTGCAGCTGCATTTCAAAGGTACATTGTTGGTGAGTTATGAATTTACATGCCTTTACTAATGTGTGGAAACAGGGGAATCCTTTGGCTTTTTTCTTCAAAATTGATGTTACTCCTCTGCCAGTGGCACCCAAGGAACGGTTTTGTTCCATTTCCTCTCCTTTCATGCAGTCCTATTTATGTTTAGATCTGGTTTGCTGCCACTAAGCATCATTGTCATTACCACCAGTGTCTCTGGGCTAGCCAAATCTAGCAGCTGTGGGTTTAATGCCTCCCCTGCTAAAGTTTATTTCCTTGACAACACATGCTGGTGGAAGCAACTTGTGTGTGTGTATGTGTTTGTGTATGCAAGTGTGCGAGTGTTGAAATCTCCTTGCAGTATATTTTAATGTTGCCATTTTCTGGTCAAGTGTTAGTATTAAAATGCTTTTTTTTTTAAATTTTGATTTTAGTTTTGGGAGTTCTCAAGTGCTCTCACCTCCCAAGCTAACTGTGCCTAACCCAGCATCTAAAATAGAATACCTAGGTGGCCAAATGGGACCCCCTGACCCCTATATCCTGTTCCTTTCTCCATGCTTTGCTGCCAGTTTCCTTGATAAAAGGAGAGAGTGAGAGATAATTAACAAAAAACATGGCCCCTAAACAATGGAACAACTGGCCTTAGCGAGCAAGAAATTTATCCTGGTTTTCTAGGTGAACTTTCTCCCATCAATCTTTCTTTTAACCTCCATGTTCGTGGAAGCAATAGGAACAGCCCCTCCCCTCCCCTGAGCAAATGCACTCTTTTGACTGGAGACAAAAAGGGGGATCGGAGAGCGCTGAGGTAAAATCTGGGTGGTATAGTGCGGCAGTACAATGCCATCACTGTTCCATTGGCAATGGCTTGTGTTTTACAACAGGGGAGGGGAAGGCATGAATAGGCTGATGATGTGAAACAATTCTCCCAATTCAGGCCTACAAACCCATCTTCTGTTCCACAGAGTTTGTGAACAAAAAAAGGGGGGGAGGAAGAAGAGAAAAGGAGGAGAGGGGTATGAAAAAAGAATTTAAAGAAAATGAGATGATTTTCACAACAACAAACTTCTGGAAACGCTTCTGCACGATTTTAAAGCAAAGGTAGAATCTCTCCCTCCTCCTGCTGCTCTTGCTGTCCAGGTTATTGACAAAGCTTAAGGGAGCTAAGGCTTGTCAATTCTTTGTCTAAAGGATAAAACACATAAGCTGTAAGTAGTAAAAACTCTTTGGGTTGTTTAACGCTTAACGAGAGGAGTTGTAAAAATTGTTTGGCGGTGCTGATGCAGGAGAGCTTGTGACCATGCGCTTCCACTTCAGGTCTTCTTAAGAGGGTATTATGGGAAGGGAAAATATTTGTGCTCTGAAGATGACACTCTCCATTTTGTTAATGGCTCTCATCTGGCGCTGATAATCGTCCCCACCGCACTCCTGTCAGTTGTGTGCTGTTTTCCAATTAATGGGGCCTTGGAGAAAGCATCCCTTTTTCTGCAACCAAGACAATTACATTGTGTTCACCTACTTGAGATGAGGGAAAGGTGACTATGAGGGCATTGAGCATTGTAAATTACTATTAATACGAGGAGAGAAGGAGCACCCCACTAATAAATTAAGACTGTTGGCTTCCATTGGGTCATGGCTTTGGGAGGCTTTCTGTGTAAGGAATCAGCACATATGAGCCAGAGCCAGTTCAGCACTTTGAGACCCCAGATGACTCCTAAGAGGAAAAAAAAGCATTCTGCATTTGAGTGTTTGAGGCAGTCAAATACAGTTTATAATAGGATGCACCAGCCAAGCCAGAGTTGAAAAAAATGTCCACATCAGCCAATTAAGGTGTAGCAATAAGACCACCAAACATTAAAACTTACTTCTATACAGTTTATGAAATCACGGCCTTTAAAGGAATTAAATAATTCTGGTGCAACGGGCAGCAACATATACTCAGTGCTACAACAATATACCAGAAAAGCATGGCCTAACTAGAGGTGACCCATTGAAGTAGTTATTGAATGGTGAGTCAGCACATAGATAACTCCACTTGATTAAAAATAGGCCTAATGTAGTCGGGACTAGCAATAGAATTTAGGCTGCTTATTTGCTGTATAAGTTGATAGGCAACTTGAAGGCACATACACGCACACCTGCCCCACTATCTTAGGTAAAAGAAGGACAATTAATGTCTCAGTTTTAAACACAGAGCATAAATTCTGTTGGACATCTCTACTTGGAAACATGTTTGTATACTGTAATTGATGCAGTGCGGTATGATTGTTCAAGGGCGAGCAGTCAAATGTTTTCCAGACTTAGTTCAAGGTTTGGGGTTTGGTTTTTGACCTTTAAAGCTCTGAAGAGCTTGGGGTCTGGCTATCTGATGAACCTCCTGTCTTCATATGGACCTCTCTAGTTATCCAAATCAGCAAGAAAGTGGTTTTTCTTGTGCCTCTTCCCAAGTCTGAATTGCATTCCCTCCCAAACTGCAATAAGGCCCTCAGGACACACCTTTTTCACTTGAATTTTAAAATGATTTTTATACTGCTTCATGTGGCTTTCAGTGTTTATGTTATTTCTTTTTGTTTATTTTGGCATGGTGTTTTTTTCCGGTTCACTACCTTGGATGATTTCAGAAAGACAGCACAGAAGTGGAAGAAATGAACAAACAGGATGGCCTGCTACATTTGATACATGACATCCTATGGGTACATTCCCTTTAGGGATTGGCTTTGGGTAGAAAAACACTCTAAAGTGATTTTGCTTCCATGTCGATATATTTTGGATTAGAAGGAAGTCCTTGAAGCTAAACACATTAATGTTCTTTTGTGGGTGTGGGTGTGCACACACGCACGTGCACACATATGTGCACTTTAAAAGTCCTTTCAGGTTTAGTTTAACCAAAGGTTGAAATGGACGTTATCTCAGCCAAAGAACTGTCCAACAGGATCTCAGCAGCAACTGCAGATGCCTGGTGCGGAGGCTTGGGAGCTGTCCAGCAAAGACTGGGACCAGAGTAACAAGGCTATGATGAGAGCTTTCCTACATAAGCCTCAGAGCGTATCTGAAGAGTTTTATAATAGAAATGGCTTCTCTTCTTCCTCTAGGATCTCAGCAAGGTCCGAATCCACAGTAAGCAGTAATATTTGCTACTTCCTCCTGGGTAGGGCTGAGCAAGGGAGAGCTTGGATGATCCAGCAGATGCTGTGTTACCTGACTGGGGTTCAGTACAGGCCTGTTGTCATTGCAGCTGAGGGGATGAGGAAAGATCCTCAAAAGGATTAATAGGATCCACTGTGTCCCTTGATACTCAAGCTTTTGAGTGGGGGGAAAGCTGTACTAAAGCCAAAAGGAAGGTCCATCATTGCTTCTTCAGTACTCTGGGCATAGGTGAGCTTTCAGTGAACCTTTCTGAATCACTGCACTTAAAAGTTTTGTTATCATTACTCATGTCCGTATTGTCACAGCAGACCGCATATATCATACTACATGACAGGTTTGATCAGGTTTGTTTTCCAGATGCCTCAGTGGAGGACAATTTCCCTCAGCAGTACCTTCTGCCATGAAAAGTCTTTGGTTTTTCAAATGTTGTTGGACTACAGCTTCCATGATCCCTGATCTTTGGTCATGCTGGGTGGTGCTCATAAGTGTCTGAGTTCTGCAACCTCTGTAGGGCCACAGATCCCCAGCCCTGAAGTATAAGGCTCAGGGTGTTGAAATAGATAGACTGTAGGAATGACTGAGCAGGGCCTTCTAAAATGAGCACATTATGAGCATCTAGGAAGGACTGCCTAGTTCCAAAGACCACAAATGGTCTCTAAAGCAAGTTCAAATGCAAGACACATCAAAGCTGAATTTTATGCCTTTTACACATACATTATTCTGAGTTTTATTCTGATTGAATATGGTATAATGTTTAGCGTGTGGGACTGGAGCTTGGGACATCCAGGTTCAATCCCTAATGCAGCCATGAAATGTATGTAACTCTCTTTGGCCCAGTATCACAAAGTTAAGGATAAATAAATGGGGAGGAGAGAGTTATGTGTATTGTTTCACTGAGCTGCAGGATGTAAAGGAAATTTAAAATAAATTATTATATACAATAAAGTTATAGGAAAATTGTTATTCCAAAATGACAGTAACAGATCCTACATTAATGACAGCAATATGTTCTTTAGTATTATGTTAACTGGAGGACATGTAAACAAGGAGGATACTGTCTTAACAGAATGGTGAATGTCATTCATAAATGGAGACAAAAAGCCTTGTCCTGAAGTTAACTCAGTTCATTGCTTGGAGACTTATGTGTGATGCTGAGCTGTAGAGAAAAGACATTATCCATGATTGGATCCCTTCATTACCAGCCTTGTTTACTGATTTATCCATCTTCTCTCTCTCTTCCTAGTTAAGCAGTCACCCACCAATGTGAATGCTGTCATTGAAAAGGACAGAACTTGTAGCTACCAAGCATCTAGTAACAGCAACAAAGAGTATTGTAAAGCTACAATTGCAGAACTCAGACATTCATGGCGTTGCAGCATAGATGAGGCAGAAAAGGATATAGAGCACTAAATCTGTTTGAGAACATGTTTACATTTAAAAAAAAAGTCTGTTCCAACACTGAGAAATTGGTATAGGCCTTTGTGTGAAATGGATCTATTTACATGACAAGATAGACTGAAGGAAAGAACAGATAAAATGTAGTCCAAAGAGCAGAAATCTCTCCCACTGTATTTCTACTGGGGTTCCACTGCCACCACCTGTGGGTTGCTAGTTTGACGGGACTGGAGAGAGCATAATTCCATGTGACCAGTGAAGTTTGAAGTTCCTGGGCAACATCTGGCTGAGGCTGCACAACTAAGAAAAAGGAACAGCCACTGCTCTCCTGGGCCATGTATTAATGACATCAGACTCCTAGATGTACTCTCCCTGTAGCTTTCGGTAGATACCAATCCAAGAGTGGGCAGCTATCCCAAGTCTGGGGGCCACATGCACGATCTAGCAAACCTAGGAGGGCCACACCTCTTCTTATACTTTTTGTGGGGAATTTCAAACAGCTTTTCTGTGCCTTTTAGGGACAAGGGAGCATTTTCATCATGTTTTGGGGTTTCTCTGGCCACTTTAGGGGCCTAGGTGACTGTAGGGTCAAAAGTATTTGGCGTTCTGAAGCTTTTCAAGCGTCTGTGAAGGACTGCATTGTAAATAAATAAACAAACTGGTTGTGTTTTACTTTTCACTGCTAATTGATTGAATAGTCCATATGCTAATATTTACATTACAGATGTGTGTGGGCATAATTTCCCTCATTTTCCTGTTTGTCTTTGTTGGTTAAAGTGAGACCAGCTTTGTTTTGTTTTTAATATTAAACAGTTGCCTGTGAGACTACCTAGAGTCCTTCAATGAGATAACAGCAACTTAAAACCCAAATGCTCTAATTTAATTTACACATGATCATGTTTCATATAAATCAAGGGCCAAGCACTCATGCCACTGATGTTCTTCTACCCTTACTCTGTCTGTGTGTTTGATCTTACCTGTTGGGGAAGCAATAAGTGTTTCAGAGAAAACAGTGAGAATGCTTTTTAAAGAAGATATGCAGAGCAGCTAGATTGGCTTTTTTCCCCCTTTCTTTTCTTTTTTTTTTGCTAAATAATTGCTAAGTTCTCATTGGAATGATAGAATATGGCACAGCAAATGACAGAGTTTTTGAAAAGAGCTGGAGTATAATTTTGTGATCAAACATGTTACCATATCAAAGACCCTGCACACAGAAGGCAACTTTTCAAAGTAAAGAGGTGTCAAGATTTATGTAAGTAAGTCAAGGCAAAAGGTTGAGAAGAGGTCAAGCGCTGTTCCAAGGGCCTGCCTACAATGTGGAAAAAAAAAAGAGCCAGGAAGTCCTCCAATAAATTGATCATTAATTAGAATAAACACTTTCACTGCAAGAAAAGGCTCTGTCCTCATGTAAGTAGAGCCCCTGTACTGTCACAAGAGCATGCCACAAAGACAACTCTTCCTTTGATTTCAGCAGCAGCAGATCCCATGGAAATATTGTTTTAAACCCAAGACAACAATATTGTAGAATACCCACAAATCTATTATTAAATTGCTTTTTTGCAGGACAAGCCTTCAGATTTACCCAGAAATGCCTCCACTGTGTATAATAGTACTTACTCCCAGGTGAGCGTGCACAGGACTGCAGCCTTAGAAACTTGGTTTAAAGAATGCTTGTCATGATTCTCATTTGGCACTCAAATTTCACAAAGCCAATCTGAATGCTCATTCTGTGTCCACAGCGCTTGCCATTATTTCTAGATAATAATAATATTTCATGGATAATACTAAACAGAACAATGACTAAGCTCTGTTTTAGTGCATAGAAATATAAACAATCTGTAAAAGGATACAGAAATAGATTTCTCTGAAGTTATCAAAAACTTAAAACAAAACTCAGTGGGTTGGATCCAAACTGAAATAGAGTGGGCAAAGGATGAGCAAATTAGTCATTTCTGTTTCTCATAGTTTTTAATTGTCCCAGCTTTCATTCCATTTCTGCATTACCTTGCAAGTTTTTTTAAAAAAATCTGTACAGAAATCCATACACATTTTTGTATACATTTCTCCAAATATACATGTGAATGCACCCAGTACATGTATTTTGCCTAATATACACAATTTGAAAGCAATTTTCTCTTTTTGTAAATGGTTTTTGCACATTTTTCACTAACATACGTATTTCTTTATCTCTAATATATGCATTTTCGTGTGTGCACATTTCCCCTATTTTTGCATGTTTGCGGCATTGTGAATCGCAAAACCTTATACATGTAATCTAAAAACCCCCATTTGTATACTCTTTCTCTGACGTCTGAATAGCAAAAGATGACTGTGTTCTGATCCAAATGCTGATTTGTGAAGTGCACATTTGGTAAGTTTATATTACAATGCAAAGTCAGTTAAATTCTCCCTCATCCCTTGAGTAGGTCAGTATAAATAAATCGGATTTATGTTGCTTATGAATGACTGAAGCCTTGTTGCCTACTGTTAAGGAGAACTAAATCTGAATCCAGTCCAGGATGTTTTGGACTACAAAGGGTGTCTTTTAGAGGAACTATGTTAATACGATGCAAGATTTAAATAAGGGTGTAAATAAGCAGAAAAGGAGTTTAAGGTTTAAGTTGTACTTTAAAACATGCTGATCTTTTGAGCTGATTTGTCTATTCTGTTTTATGAAACTTCACATAAATTTGTTTCTGCTTTCTTTTATAGATGGCTATTGTGATTTGCTAATTTGAGAAATTCTATCGTGATGGATTCTGTTTTTAAGAGCAAATGGACATTGGTTACCCATTCGCTGCACACAGTCAACACACCTCCCCTGGGATTGTGTCTCTGCTAAAGATACATCACGATAAGGGAATGGTACATGTCCATCCACAGCAGTTTGCCATCCATCGTGAAAGTGATGTTAATCTTGAGCTGCTATAATTTTGCAAACTGGCATTGTTAAGTTTCCAGCATGGCCTTCGAATCTGCATTGGTGACCCACTCAGAAGTTTAACTGTAGGACCCTGCCTTTCTGTTTTCATCTTTGACTTTAGAAAAGAATCCCAATCACAAGCAACAGTGAGTTGGATGATCGCATTAGCTCCCTCCCCCCCCATGCCCTAATAAGGGGCTAACATCTCAATGCAGCCCTGAAGTCATCACAACAATATCATGGCTAATGTGATCAAAGGAAAGGGTTTTCTTTAAAAAAAAAATCTTACCAGCACAGCAAAAAGCTGTAGTGCAGCCACCGGGGCTGCACCCTGAGAAGTCTTCATTGTGGAGTCTTTACCCTCTCGAGTGCTGCAGTCATGCAATCAAGAGTGGAGACAGGGGTGGAAACTGGAATAACTGATACACTGGAGCATAACTTTTTTAAAAAGTGGCAAGTAGCATCAATTCAGTTTCTCTAATCAGTTTCAAAGGACTTGTAACTCTCCCGTAACCATTGTGTGGCTGGTAATTCTGTGTCACAACTAATTACTGCCTAATAGCCGTTGAAGGGAGAAAGTCCCCTGTTTAAAAGAGAAGTCTATTTCATCTCACATTCAGGCCTAATCTGACCCTGAATGGTGGAGATTACATGAGGTAATACGGCAGTTATTTCTACCTGCTGTAGTTCATAAGCTCCGTCTCCAGCTGAGGCAGCAACCCCAACTCCCCCTTTATAAAGATTATTTGTCATTAAAATGCTCAGTAGTTTCTCTCCCCCCCCCCCCCCCGCTTCAAATCTGGTTGTTGCCTAGACTTTCAGAAAGGTTTTTGAAGGAAGATTAGCAGGATTAGGAAAGGTTCACATATGTTCAACTTCACTATTGGTATTCAAGACATCACAACTGCACCACCACCCAGGCAGCCAAAGAAAAATGAGTGCAGGGAGAAAGTGTGAGGAAAGAAAGAAAGAGAGAGAGTGAGAGAGAGAGGGAAAGAGGGAGAGAGAAAGAAAAGAAAGGAATCAAAGTCTGCTAGTTTACAATCTTGTAGCCACCTGATCATTTTTTTGTTTTGTGACAGATTGGGAAAGTTAGGTGTGTGCATATATCTGCATAATATAATTAATGTGCTTAACAGAATATACATGGCAGCTACTTTCTGGACATTTTATTCTTTAAATTTGTTGCGTCATTAAGAACGCTCGATGGACAGCCCATGACATGCTCAAATAAACTGCACACTTGCTTCTGGCTCATTTGCCTTCCAATTTTATTTCAATTTTTCTGGCATTCAGAATCAAGCCCCTAAAACTAGAGTGTTCTGAACTTTTTTAGACAAGCAGTGAGCTTCCAATTCTCTGCCTGGACAGTTCTCATAAAATATAGAGCATGTCCATCAGTAGAATACTTTGAGAGCCAGATTGCAAATTAAAATGGCAAGTTTTAAAGAAAATTCTTGATAAATTGTAATTATAATTTTTTTAAAAAATCCTAAATCATGTTATCTCTGTACTGGTTTTGTTGTTGTTGTTGTTGTTGTTGCATTTGAGTGCTTCCTCAGAGCAGTATTACTTCATTAAGATTAAACAAAGATAACAGTTTGTCTCTCAGCAAACATCAGTTATTGTGTGACAGATACAGCATCTGCCGCCATCATCGTCATTGTTGTTGTCACCACCACCACAATGTTTCTGAGTGCTCAGAGTGCATACATTGGATTGGATCTAATAGTCATTAGGAGTAGGCTTGTAGCAGACTTACTGAGCTGTCTTAAGTCCCATTTATTTCAGCAGGCCAACTCTAAACATGACAAAGTCTAGATCCAGCCCACTGCCTCAGGAATTCTAACATATTTGATAGGCAGATCAATGTAATTTACTCCACATACTAAACTTAAGCATGTGTTCATTTGAGGAAAAGCAAAAGGTAGCTGGCACTGGCTTCCAGGTTGCTTAATAGGGATATCTGCGTTTTCTGCGTAGATATTATCAGTAAGAGTCCATGGATCATATTTTCCCTGACTGAGCGGATCAGGTTCATTAGCCAGGATGAAACAAAGTTATCTATTACTCTGTGTGCTGACTGGAGGTCAATGTTTGAATTATGGGAGGAATGAGGAGGAGTTAATGACATTCTCAAGCCCCATAGTCTGATTCTCACCCCCAGATTTTAGTTTTTTTCCCCAGGAGCAACTTGCACTACAAGTTATGGAATATTCTCCCCAGAGAGGTCTCCCTGGTGCTAACTTTATTTTATTTTGAGCTCCAAGCTAAGACCCTTTTATTCAGAGCTTGAAAAAATTGCACAGGCCACACTAACATGCTGGCAGCTGTAGTCCAAAAGGTAATTTTTCCAAGCTCTTGTTTGTTTGCTTGTTTTTGTTGTACATAACCCTACTAATGTAGAGCAGCTAAAATATTTTACAAACAAATAAAACAAAAGAATAGTCCTTGCTTCCTGTAGCTCTCTAGAAACAGCTATAGGAAGAAAAAACATTCTTCTGTTTGTTCATGTCTAAAATCTGTTAGTCTTGCTACAGCTAATTGGGCAATATACAATATGCTCTTTCATACTACACAGTTGTAGCACTTTGATACCACTTTGGTTGCCATGACTCAGTCCTGTGGAGCCCTGGGCCCAGTGGTGAAGCTTGGCGTGTGTGGAGGGGGGCCGGGAGGGGGTGTGGCTATGCTATGTGGGGGCAGGGCTAGAGCGCAGGGGCATGGCTATGATGCGTGGGGGCGTGGCTATGGGGGCAGGCTACAGTGCATGGGGGAGGAAGAGCAAGGAGCTAGGACACCCCCAAAAAATTGCTGCCGGGGCAAACCACCCCATCGCGCCCCCATTCCTATGCAACTGCCTGGGCCATGGGTCTCCAGTCATGAGACCTATTCAGTGTCCATTGGTACCAGTGGAAGTGGTTATATTTAACTCACCGTAGTTGTCTGCAGGGGGATTTTCAGGAAGTGTGAAACTGAGAAGAGAAAGACTCTTCCTCTCTAACTGTGTTGTTTCCTCCCCTTCCCTTACACTGGGAATTAAGCATAGGGGGGAAATCCCATTCATGTCAAAACAAGGAAAGTTTCCACCACCCCCCCATGTTTAATTACATGGAGTAGAAGCAGTTTTCCTATATCAGGAAAAGTTGGCCGAGAAAAGTTGTCAGAGCTTGAAAAAGTTACTTTTTATTACACCCCCAGAATCCCCCAGACAGCATGGCCTCTGGTAGTAACTTCCCCACCCTTGAGGTATATCTGGCTAGTATGTACTTTGTTACATTTTTTTTGCACTGAGCAAAGGCTCGGAGTAGGAATTAAGAATTTGGAAAAGTTATTTTCCAACCCCCAGAATCCTCCAGCAGCGTACTGTAGTCCAAAAAGGTTACACCTCCAAGTTCTGAAAAGGGGGAGAGGAAAGAAAAATATGTTGATTGCTCTCCTAAAATAATAAACTATCAACCAGACATCCTTCAGCAGGTAACCTAAGTGTGTATTAGATCCAGGTCATGAGTCTGTATACGCATGCGTGTCTTCTTGGCTTGTATGGCGGCACACTAAATAGTAGGTGTAAGGCATCCTAGCCTGCTCTGCTTACAAGACATAATGCTCCCAGAAAATGCAGATCAGATTTTTTTTAAAAAAGAGAAAGATCATCCATTGCCACCTGCCTATGACTCTGCCTTTTCTTCACTATTCTGTTTCCAGACACTTTCTCCATCCTTTCCCTCCTTCTTGTTTGTTACCACCAAACTCACCTCTTTCTCCTTCCTTCCCTCCTTCCTTGTCTTCTTCCCTCTACTCTTCTGCCTGCCCTTCAGTCCTCGAATATCCTACCTCCCATGCAGGATTTTGAACACTTTCCCACACTTTTGGGACTGTGCACCACTTTGCTATATTTTGAAATGAATTTATAGAGGTAATAATGATTGACAAGCTGGGTAATTAATTCAGTTTCTTAATTTTTTCAGAGAGATCTGGGCACGACTGTGAAACTTATTCATCATGACCAATAGTTTCCCTTGATTTTGTTTTTCTGCTAATCTATAAGATTTTCACAATTCCACTTTGATGCAAAAGTAGCAAATTTGTTAGTATGTGTAAGAAAGTGGAGAGAAGGGCTTGTGATAAAAATTACCCCAGGGTGGGCAACTTTTGAGTGTCTGTGTGCTGGATCCCCCTGTGGGCCACAGTAGGCGCCCAAGTAAGCAAAATTTACAGATCAAAATTGGATGCAATCATAAGACCAGTCCCACTTTTGCTTTTCAAAACTTGGGGTTTGAGACACAGTCAGCAGAGTATTACCTAATTAAAGTGCAAAACCACATATCTTAGAGGCTGCCAGGGGGAGAAAAAAAATCAATAAGAGGCACTGGAGAAACGGAGAAGGCTTTCCCAAATGACATTAAGACCACATTCTCTCCACACTTTGCCTTCCTCTGAACTGCATATTATACTTCCTTCCAGATACCGTCTGTCCGCAAAGGGAAGGGAGAAGGCAGATTACAGTGACACACTTAAGTGTATCTATGTTCTCTCGTAGGCATTTCCATACCGGGCTTCTGAAATGGTGTAGAGCGACCTCTCACGGAGGTCTTCTACACCATAGAGTGGACTGGCGTGGACTACTTTTTGCAGTTCCACACCAGAATCCACTCAGGAGCGGCCGGAACTAGCCGCGCTGCATGTTTTTTAAAAACCTCTTTTTCGAGGTTTTTAAAAAGCATGGAGTGTGCAGCCCTGCGCTGCTCCGGCGCCCGGCTCCCAAGTGGATTTGCAGGCGCGCGCAAGTGCGTACTTGCAGATCTGCCAGCGGCGGGCTTCCGGCTGGCGAGCTTCTCCGGTTGGTGGAGAGCCTCCACCAACCGGAAGCCACCATTTGGGATGCTGGAGGACTGCGGAGCAGCGAGCTCGTGCTGCTCCACGTGGCGACGGACTTACCCGGTTTCAGGTAAGCTCCGTTTTTGGCCATTTTTGCCCGTTTCCCCCCACACACATGTGAAAAGGGCCTTACTCTGATCTTCATTAACACCACGGAAAAAGGGTTCTTGGAAGAATTCAGTCTGGAAGAGGGCTTCCAAGCATGTATTTCCTTTTGATCCATCCCTCCAAAGGAGCAAACAAAAATCTAACTTATCTTCTGTAAAAAGGGATTTGAGAGATGTATAAACTAAACAGAAAATGTTGAAGTCTCAGTCACATATTGGCTGTGATGACAGGCATGTAATACTTGAACTGTTTCTAGTAACAAATATTATTCAAGAGTGATACATACCACAGATTGAAAAACAAAGGTTGGTGGAACTCTTGTGGAATTCCAAGGGAAATTCCAGTCACAACGTACTATATTGGGATTAAGTCCAAGGCGACTAAACTTCAGTTGAACTCAAGAAAAGGAAAGTTGGAGAGGGAAGATCTGGAGAGCCCTATGTAATAAATGCAATTTGATATGTCTGCATCTCTTCTGCCTCAAAGAGAGGCAATTAAAATGCTTTATCTGAATCAGAGACTTAGGCCCTTTCCGCACGAGGTGAGGGATTCGCTCCGTGCCGTTACTCACAGCTTCTTCTGGGGTCCGAAGCAATGTGGATTGTCCCTGAAGCCCTTCTGCAGAGCTCCTCCTTGGTCCAGGGCAAATTGGAGCAGTGCAAGGTCTGTAGATCTGCACTGCTCCGGCTTCCAAAATGGCGGCTTCCAGCTTCCAAAATGGCGGCTTCCAGTTGGTCGTGGGTCCTGACCAACTGCTGAAGCTTGCCACGCCTAAAGCCCATCCTCCGCTTTAGGCTCACAAATCTGCACAAGAGAGCGGGAACGCTATTTCCAGGAAAATAAAGGCCTGTTTTTTCCAGTCTTTCAAAAACACGCTGGAAGACCACTTGGGATCGTCTTGGAGCAGACTGAGGTGCGGATCTCTGGTAAGTAGTCCGCTCCTAGTCCACTCGAAGGTGCAGACGACCTCTGTGTGAGGACACACTGCCCTGTTCTAATTGCCTGGTGCAGAAAGGGCCTAAGTTTGTGTGATTGTGCCCCTCTGTCTTCATTTTTATTGTAATTTTACTGCATCTCTATACTAAGGTCTTAGAGCCAAACCTGGAAAGTATAGACCCTGATTTTGAGAGATGGTTAAGAGCACTAGAGCTCAGCTAGTCCCTAAGGCTCATGGGAGACAATTTCATAGCTCTTCCTGTTGGGCCTTTGTAACATCACACACCCATCTTGCTCAATTGGTAATGGCAAATTTCAAAGGAAAGTCTGTAGCAACATCAGGAGGCAACTGAATTTGGAGAATGCATCTATTACAGAGAAAGCAGAACTGGTGAAAAATGAAGCTGAAGAACTTTGATGTGAAAGCAAAAAGAGGAAATCAAGAAAAACATCATGCCACTTAAAAAGGGCTGTGGTAGTGTTATATTTCTTCCCAATAATGTTGATAAACATGGGAGCAATGGAAGTTCAGAGATACGAAGCCAAGATGGTAGTGTAATCCCTAAAATGTATTGGTACAGGAGATTAATGAGTGCAATGTCAGGAAGAGATCTAGGGTCTACAGCAGAGAAGCATAGTTCCTTTACTCCCTCCTCTTCCTGAACTCCCATTTACTCTTTCCCAACACAACAGAACTTAACTCAGAATGGTTGAAAATGGTTCAACATTACTCCTTGCACCTTCTAAGCAATGGGTTTCTGTGTCATGGAACCTCTTCATCTTGGATTTATCATCCTTCATCCAATGGACTACAGTAGAACTGCCTCCACGGTATGCCCTTTAACCTCTAGACGGATCAGCATAGATGTCAGAAGGCAGAGGCAAGTTGGTAGATGGAAGGGAGCAATCCAGCAGTATAAAGCAGGTCATGAAGACAATGGAATGAGGAGACAATTTCACTAGTAAAATCAACAGGACTTGCAAAGTAAAGAGGCAAGTTTAGGACCTGAAGCTGACCAGAAGCAGACTAAAGTCTTCTGGCAAGTCGATGTTTGTGGATGGCAGCTGGCAGTGTTTGCATTTTGAAACCAGTGGATGTCACAAGACAGGAGCTGGGAGAATCTTTCTAGATACAAGCCAGTGAAAGTTTTCCTTCCAAAGCCAGCTGATGAAGCTTGGTGGATATTTGTGGATTGGAGGCAAGATGTTTGTCCAGATCAAAGAAGAACGGCTGATGAAGTCGATGGTAGCCAGTACAGATGTTCCCTTTGTGGATGCCACTTGTGGTGTTTAATGTGTGCATGTCTGTGTGAGGCAGAAAATGAGGATGAGTAGTTTGCTTGTGTATGAGCACATCTAACTGCTGCCAGAGTTTGGTGTAAAGACATTGCAAGGCTGGGATTATGCGTTCTGAATTTGATACAAGCCAACATCCAGATGGGAATGAAGGAGATGAACCAACTGATATGCATAGATGGAAGTCAGTGGATTTTGTTGAGTGGAAGCTTGGGAGTTATGTTCCCAGACAGAAGCCAATAGATGTATCTGGAAAGATGCTGTTGGATGGTTGCGGATGAACAAGCTCCCTTACTGTGTACAAGTTTGCCTTCTGGCGATGAGGAGCTTTATCTCAATATGTGACATTCTAGTGATGGCTCAGGCAGACATCTTGCTGAAGCTAAATAGGTCTGGGTCTATTCTTAATACCTAGAGGGGAAATATCCTAGAAAACTCGCTTGCAGGATCCGGGTCGTGTTGAAGGTTATTTATGATACTTATTTATAATACTTATGTAACATCTTTTTGAAAATCTACAAAAAACACTATTTAAAAAATACTTATCATCATCATCATCATCATCATCATCATCATCACAATTATCAACCACATTATCAGTAGCAGCTGATCAACTCTGTGCATGGTTCTTTCCAAGAGATAAATGCTTGCCCCAAGGAGGCTACAATCTAAAATTCCATACAGTGAACACGGAAGAAACGGGGATGGAGGCAGGGATAAAAAGGGAAGTCATATATGTTTTGTTCAGCTTAAGTTGCCACTGTTTCCACTTAGTAGAAAGGTAATGATGTATATCTGAAGTTAAGCACCATCAAATTGAATAAACTGAGTAGCTATAAATAGGATTTTGCTGTTAAGTTACAGCAAGGCATGAAAGCAAGAGGACTGCCCTATGAACTTAAAATAACTAATAAATTTCCAGAGTCTTATAATCAGTTTCTTTCCTCTGTAACACTAGGTAGGTAGGTAGGCAGGTAGATAGATAGATAGATAGATAGATAGATAGATAGATAGATAGATAGGTAGGTAGGTAGGTAGGTAGGTAGGTAGGTATTTTTACTAAAGGTGTATCTACACATCACAGTTACATCAGTTTAATGTCACTTTAATCATCATGGCTCCATCCTATGAAATCCTAGTTTGGAGACATATTTACAGTTCCCAAGATGTCTTGGGAAAAGAGGAACTGAGAATCAAATCAGTTTAATTCTAGTGTATAGGAAGGCAATGGCTCCTCTGAATAAATCTTGCCAAGAAAAATCCACAACAGGTTCACATTAGTGTTGCCATGAGTTGGAAACAACTTGAAAACACACAACAACAACAACAACAACAACAACGGCACTCAGTACTTATGTCATTGTAGTTCAAGAAAGTGAATTATAGCAGTGCTTCTCACGCTGCCTAAAGTGCTGGACTGGCAATTTTTCACAAATAAACGAGGGACTGATAATATATTTTATTTTGTATATCAATTTTCATATTGATAGTTCCATGCAAAGTTGATGCATAGCACTAGCACTTTTATCATCACACCATATATGTTTTCACATTTTGTAGTAGAGAAAATGCTCCAGCTTCCTGATCTTTTATCCGTGTTTTTGAGCTCTATAATCACTTTTGCAGAAGGGGACTGATCCTGACTGGACCCACTTTTCCAAAAAGTGGCTACGCTATAAATGTATAAACGTGGAGCAGGACGGTCTTATTTTAAATTTCATCCCTTTCCTCATCATTCCTAAGACAAGCTTTACCTTTTTCACTGCTGGGCTGGTGCACCACGCTAAGTTGCAACTGAATAAAATCATTGTGGTTGTCTGCAAGCTGAAATAGATGAACACGAAAGAAACCCACAGTTTGACTAAGTTGCAATGTCTCTGTGAGAGAGGCATATGGTTCCAATGCACCACCAAAACTATAATTACTGTCTTCAGGTTGCACTGCTCCCATATCCCTTATAATGAGTAAGATATTTAAAGTCCTAAACTATTTATGTGACATTTCAATAAATAAATGCAGAGATTTGACAGCATTTCCATATTCCTCCTTTAAAGTCTGAATGTCTCTGACTTAATCCAAGTTCCTTGGCATTTATTACTGTTTGTTACACTAACAAGTGAGATTATGAGAATTCTAATGAAGGCTTCCAGTGGAAAAACTCTGTGATTAAATGCCATAATAACAGTTGCATGCATTTATGTGCCTGATTATCATAATCTATTTAGCACAAGTAAACATACAAACAGAAGGAGAAAAGCAAGCACATTGACACTTCAGCTAAAGGAGGATTTGAAATGAGGAAGAAACAATGTAAATATGTAAATGTCTTTGTGTATTCTTTTTTATCTCCCCCCCACCTCATCCCTACTCCCCCCCCCCATTTGCTAATGAGACATCTATGCTTCCTCACATGTGGTCCCCCTTTGCTAGGCCGAGGTGCATTTTTGGGCCATCTGCTGGGGCTAGTAGCCCAAACAATACCACCCAGAAAGCAAGGGATATATTTGCAGCAACCTTTGACATCATGGGGCACATGCAGGAGCGTCATACAGACTATAGCCTTTGATACATTCTTTCTCAAATCTTAGTTCAGCTGTTACTCCATTAGTGCATTTAATGTCTTCCTGGACTTCGTTAAGTCCCACAGTGACGTGAAAATCATCACTGTTCCTCCCTTAAGTCAGTAAGCATATTTTTAAAAGAAAAATGTGGGCGGAAGGGAAAAGATGCTTCATATGTCTTGTAGAATTGATTTATTACTTTTTCTTTTTAGACAAAACTCTTTCAAATTTCGCTGTTGTGGCAGTTTGTGCATTTTCACAGCCACCAGGCCCATTGAATTCAATGGGACTCATTTCCAAGAGTTCATAGGATAGGGCGCATCTTCCTCACCTGTACAGTGTATAGGCAGATGAAGGCGGTCTTTTGCACACCCCTTTGTGTCCATTCTTGATCACTGGAAGGGGGGAAATATGCTTTGGACACAGCGGTTAAAAGTCCTAACACATTAATGAAAAGGATGGAAGAGTGCTAACAGAATGTAGCCCATTTTCTAATACATGATGGATTGTTATTTCCAAATATGAACCTGTCCCGGGTTTTAAATTTTCAGAATAGATCCATCACTTTTGGGGGGCACAGGAGAGAGACAGACAGGGTCTTCTCAGTGGTTGCTGTCAGGTTGTGGAACTCCCTTTCAAAGCAGTCTAGGAAGCTTTCAACAGCTGGCAAAGACTTTTTTATTCAGCCAAACTCTGGCAACTGAATAGCCAAAGGAGAAGGGACTTCCTCCCACCTTACTGTGGTTTTCGATTATTTTTTAATTCAGCTACTTAGTGACCCATGTGGACGGGCACAGATTGATCTCCTTCGTCAGCAGCCTTTGTCAACAATGAGTAGCAAATGCCAAGGAGTGGTAAGTGGCAGCAATTAGGTGTGCCCCCAGGCAGCTCAACAACCCCAATCTGTAGCCCTCAAACTGGACAGGGGATGCGATCCTGACCTCTAGCACTGCTATCAGATTCAACACCCGTTGGTTTTCCCAAGATGGCACTGGGACTGGATCAGTGTCTTCCGGTTTTCCTCCCAGGCAGCTAAATTGCAGTGTGATGCAATGGTAGATTGTTGGATTGTGACTTGAAAGTTCTGGATTCAAGTCCCCCACTGGCTCATTAGTCTCACCAGATATCCAGTTATTCTCATTCCTTCATTCCTGGCCAACCTCATAGGATTGCCGTGAGGATAAAGGAGGAGGAGGAAGAAAGCCATGCAAGTTGAGTCCTTTGGGAGAACATGGGATATAAATGTGATAGCTAAATGCCTTGCAATTTCAACCACAGTAATATTTGGAAGAACAGCAGATTGCGCACACCTTTACAAAGATGAGCACCAGTGATCACTCAACTGAAATCAAAGAGTCATGGGACTCAGAAGATCCCTCACTATCTGAGCTCCTCAGCTTCAGTGCCCCAAACCAGTGCTGCTTCCAGGAACACAGGGATGGCAGGGAATGCAGGAGATAGACAGAAAATGCACCAAGAAGACAAGAAGGCTGTCTTGCGTTGTTCTTGCCCAACAGCCAGTGAGAGGAAGAGGTCGGAAGGGGGAATGAATGTCTCTCCTCTACCTTGATTTTGTTTATCTTGCATCCCTAAGTTATCATCACCCTGCAAAACCTGTTTAACCTACAGCCACAGCAGAAAGCAGAGAGAAAGATATGGCAAGGGAAGCCCAGGCTTTCTGGAACAGCATTTGTTTCGAAAATTGTAATTGCTCTCCTGGTGTCCCACTTATTATTAGGGTCATGTTTATCCTCATAGGGAATCAGAGATGTAGCCACAGGGAGGGGAGGCAAAATGAGAGTGTTGCTCCCCCAGTAAAAATTATGAATTTTCAGATGCAACTTGTTTCCAGTCCCCATTGAAAATCCCTCACACTTAGAACTCTTGTATTTGCTGTGTTCTCATTCCTATAGTAACTGTGTTCTTTTTCTTTGGATACTTTACATTACAGGAATTTTAGACATTTGGGGACTGACGGAAAATTTAATGGGGGAGATACTAATAAAGGGTTAATCCTCTAACCCCCCTCATCACCACCTACACAGCACCTGCCTGCAGGGAATCTGTGCCACGAAGAGCTGGCTGAGCGTCAGAAATTAGCGAGGCAAAGGCCATTTCCGCACTACAGTGCTATTATCCCACTTTCAACCTCCTATGGAATCTTGGGGTTTGCAGTTTAGGGAGGGGCCTTAGGGGGCCCCTCCCTGAACTACAAACCCCAGGATTCCATAGGAGGTTGAAAGTGGAATAATAGCACTATGACAGTCTAGTGCGGAAATGGCCAAAATCCTCCTGGGCTGCAAGCAAACATCCTCTTGGAGAAAAACCGGCGGCTGGGTTTCTACCGGCTGTTCAAAGCACACCAGCGCTCTCTGGTTTGGAAACTGAAAGCCTCCGACGGGTGCGCAGCGCCTGCTGCCGCATATCTCCACAAATCGCCCCAAACGGGAGAAGGAGGGCCCCGCGAGGACCTCTGGGGGTCGTGTTCTGCTCCCGTTCCCTTCCACCGGATGAAGAATTGTGTCAGCCTGAGAGGTCTGCCTGCTTCTCCAAACGCAACTGGTCTCATGAAGACTTCCTTCTGCGAACCTGTGTATTTGGGCCGAACCAACAAAGCAATCCCCTTGTTAGGAGCTTCGCTTATTTATTTATTTATTTGCTTAGCGGTACCGATGAGCTGTCCTCATACTGGCAGACAAGAGGGAACACTGCCAACGCTAAACGTCGCTGTGTGTGTGTGTGTGTGTGTGGTCAAACACGCCACTCGTTCACCCGCCCGCGCGCGCACTGACTGCATTGATTCCAAGGGCCTTTTCGCACTACACTGTTATAGTGCTTTTATTCCACTTTCAACTTCCTATGGAATTCTGGGGTTTGAAGCTTCCTGAGGTCAAAGAGCTCTCTGGTTGAATGTTCTACACGCCCCTTCCTAAACTGGAAACCCCAGGATTCCATAGGAGGTTGAAAGTGGAGTAACAGCGCTATCACAGTGTAGTGTTGAAAGGCCCCCAGATTTAGCAGAGATCGGGAAGGAGGCTTTTTTGGACTCCCTCACCCAAAATCTCACAGCTAGTATGCTCCCCTTCCAGAGTAACTTTCCCACTCTCTGAGCGTCGCCCTGCTTAAAACGAATCCATGAGAATCAATGAGATCCGACTTTATTCATGACTTGACTCTTCCCATTGATTTCAATTAGCCTAGTCCAAGTCGAAGCAGGACTGCGTTTGGAGTCCCCTCGCCAACCCCGAGTCGGGTTTTGTTCAGCCTTCTTCTGCTGAGATGAGATCGAGGGGATTAATTTAGGAGTCAGCCCCGGTAGCCTTGGGTAGCCTGTGTAGTTGGCAAAGGTGAAGGGATCACCACATTCTTTTTCCAGAATTAGGGGTGGAGTGGGGGAATAACGATGAAAAAAACGTGGCATCTGAACCGGGCTGCGGCCTGTATTTAGGGGAGTTTTATCCGCCCTGCTGTTCCCCGATGGAAGTGTATGCCATCCTTTTCTATGAATCTGTGATCGCGAGTGACTGGGACATAACTGGAAGTTTGGAAACCAAGTGCCAGGCAGAAATGAAAGGAGTCCAATCTTTTAGCTTCAATGTTCTGCCGAAGTTAAGTGGGCGCCGATCGTGTGAATTCCCCTGCTCTGGAAGGCAGGCAATAAAATCAAAAGAAAGAAGAAAGCGACGCTTTGCCTCTGAAAGAGTTTAGGACAGGGTGTGTGGGTGAAATTTGAACCGCATTTCCGTTCCTTCCTGGGTGGACCTCTTCTCTTGAATTTAGCTAGAACACAAGCCATTTCTCCACGAGACTGTTATAGTGCTGTTATTCCGCTTTCAACCTCAAAGGCCCCTCCCTAAACTGCAAACCCCAGGATTCCATAGGATGTTGAAAGTGGAATAACAGCACTAAAGCAGTTTAGTGCGGAAATGGCCACAGTCCTGCGCATCTTCCTGCCTGGTTCCTTTGAGTACGAGGCAAAGAAGCTGAATATTGCCTGGATCTAGCAAAGATACCGTTTAAAACAAGTGACATCGTTGCTACATTTCTACAACTGTTCCGCTTGTGGCCAAAATCCATACCTTTGGCAATCCCTAACATTGCTTACCTGTCAGCAGCCCTGTCTGATTCGAAACCAGCCCCTGTCCTGAACTCCTCAAGGGGACACCTCGGGCTCAGGAGATGCGGATTATAATCCCGGCCGAATCAGATCCTCGAACATAGGGTAAATAAATCAAACGCCTTATTCGCAGTTCAGAATATGGGTGAGCCTCCTCTCTCCCCTTCCATGGAAACGGATAAACTGACGAGAAGATCAAAAATGTATTTATTGATTACGTTTGCGTTCTGCCTTTCTTCCATCGTGGAACTCAAGGTGACTTAGGTTATTTCTGCACTAACTTGTTATAGTGCTATTATTTCACTTTCAACATCCTATGGAAGCCTGGAGTTTGCAGTTCAGGGAGGGGCCTCAAAGGCAAGGCAAACCCCGGGATTCCATGGGATGTCGAAAGTGAAATAATAGCACTACAACAGGCTAGCGCGGAAATGGCCATAAAAGGGGCCCCATCTTGGCTCAGAGCTCACCGCCAGCAGCTTACCTTCAGCGCAGTGGCTGCACTGTGGGAGAAGAAAATGTGAATTCTCAGTCCACTCCAGTTTAGATTCAAAGGCTTATAGTTGTCGTGTGCCGATTTTGGGCGACCCTATCCCCGCTTTTCTTGGCAAGGGTTGTTGGGGAGCGCCACTGAGGCCGAGAGAGTGTGACTTATCCAGTCACCCACTGGTTCTCCGTGGCCAAGAAGGGATTCGACGCCTATCGCCCGAGTCCTAGTCCAACGGTCAAATCATTACAGTGCGCTACACTGGCTCCGCCTCTATCACCGTGTATTGTATTGCAGTGTAATGTAGCGTATTGCATTTTCGGTTGGGAGTCCAGGGACAGATCGCGCAAGCTGGCGCCCCTTCAAGAAGAAGCTGGAGGAGTCCCAGGTCCGGGGAAGGCTCAGCTTAAAAAAATCTCAGGTCAACAAACAGTAAAGAGAGGATCTCGGACCACCTGCAGAAAAGATTTCCCAGCAATCCTGAGTAACTAGCCCTACTTCCCAGATATGGACCCCAGAACATGGACCTCCCGGTTAGGCTGGAGGCGGATGCTGAGCTCCCTCTCCCCGAAAAGATCGGCCACCAAAGACGACCGAGGCTCCTGAGTAACTGAGCCCCATGAGGAACTACGAAGCAGAAACTGTCCCAGTTCATAGCCATCTTTGCATTCGTTTTAATAGCGACGTCTGTATTTTCCCTTTTCTTTGATATATTAACATTATTCTTTAAACAACTTTGTAACATTTCATTTATTAATTTGACCATTTCCGCACGAGACTGTTAAAGCGTTATGATTCCACTTTCAACATCCTATGGAATCCTGGGGTTTGCCGTATAGGGGCCCGCCGAGGTCCCCCTCCCTAAACTGCAAACCTCAGGATTCCATAGGATGTTGAAAATGGAATCATAGCGCTATAACAGTCTCGTGCGGAAATGGTCTTTGTCACTGGCCTCATAGTAGTTACATGGTTAAGTGCTTTAGCTGCTGATATTATTATTATTATTATTATTATTATTATTATTATTATTATTATTTATTATACCCACTTATTTATTATTATTATACTTATTATTATACCCACTTATTGTTATTATCATTATTCGCTGTAGTCTTTGTAGTATTACACTGTAATATTCACCGTAATCTGTCTTTTTACTTTTTACTTTTTCTTTTTTTTTTCTTATTTCTACTGTTTTGGGGAAACATACATCCAAGTAGGCAAAATTCGTGGGGCTCCTCCTGGCAGTCTTAAAGCACCCCACCCCTCCCGACCCCTTTAAAAACAGTTCCGGGGTCCTTGTTTCCAGACGAGGAAGGGTGAGAGTTTTTTCCTTCCTGTTTAAACCGGGGCATTCTTCTTGTCAGAAACAGAGCGTCCCTAGAGGAGTGATTAATTTTAAGCGTTTCGAGCAAGAAGCCCCCGAAAGGAGAAAGGACTCGTTTCTGTTGGATTTAGATGGCCCTGTCCTTGCGCACTTTAAAACTTCGCTCTTAAACGCACAGATCGTCGGTAGCATTTAGGAAAGCGTTGTGTGCGTCCGTGTGTTAAAGAGAGAGGGAGAGAAAGAAGGGATTTATAATTCATGTAAAGAAAGACTAGGATTCAAAACTAAGGGCATTTCCGCACCTCCCAAAACTGCAAACCCCGGGGTTCCGGAGGATGTTGAAAGTGGAATAACAGCGCTATAACAGTCCAGTGCGGAAATGGCCTAAGTAGTCAAAATTCCTCTGTATAAGGGGATTTTATGCTGTGCTGAAAACAGTCTGATTTCAAATGTTAAAAAGATAAGAACTATCTTGCAAATCAGATCCATTGAATTCTATGGGATTTACTTCTGACTACGGAGGCTTCTGATGCTCTTTCTCTTCTTCCAGGAACTGATGTGAAATGCCAAAGAAAACAGGGCCTTTGTGCGGACACACGCGTCACGACAGAGTAGATACGGGCTCTGGGTCTCGGGAAAGTTACTTTCTGGGTCAGGAACTCCCGGAATCCTTCAGTAGCCGTAGTGGCTGGAGGACTGGCGGGTGGACTTGACAGTTGGTTCGAGGAGAGAGCCCACCTGGTGCGGTGGGTTGAGGATTGAACTAGGACACCGCGAGAGTAGGGTGCGAATCCCCCTTTGGCCATGGAAACGGACTGGGTGACCTTGAGGGAGCCACACTCTCTCAGCCTCACGGGAAAGCAAAGCAAAGCAGACCTTCTCTGAACGAATTTTGCCAAGAAAAACCCATGATAGGGTCTCCTTAGGGTCGCCATATGTCAGAAAGGAAAGCTTGAACATCAAAACTCAACGTGACCAGGCGGGTTATTAATTTTGTGTCCTTGCAAGAGCAGGGCCGAGTACTTAGAACTGTACTTAGAAGTCTCATCCATGTGTTCAGTGCAGTTTACTCCCAAGTAAACGTGCATGAAATAAATGTATTTTATTTTACAGGTAGCCCCTGTTACTTCGGAGAGGGCTGGTGATTGATCTTCCAGCAGAATTACAACTAACAATTCTCGGGGAGGCTCAGCTACATAGTGAGCCTTAGTGGTTCACTTTTGGCAGATCATTTGTGGGGAGGTCTAGTCCCACTTGACTAAGGGGGAGGGGTTGAGCCCCCTCTCTCTTCGTTTCGGGGTCCGTGATTCTAGGTGTTGGGGTCCAGATCAATCACGCAGCTCTGACGGGAAGCTGAATTTTCACCGAATCGTACCCGCTTTCTGTCCAGCCCTGGTTTCCGAGGAAGCGCCAACGGAGGCGAACGGCGGTCATTTCCGCACCAGGCTGTTATAGCGCGATTATTCCACTTTCAACCTCCTATGGAATCCTGGGGTTTGCAGTTGAGGCCCCTCTCTAAACTGCAAACCCCTGGATTCCATAGGAGGTTAAAAGTGGAATAATCTCAATATAACGGTCTGGTCGGGAAATGGCCAATATAACAGTCTAGTGGGGAAACGGCCGGAGCAAGGGGTGGACGGAGATCTGTCTCCGACGTCTTTGCGAGGAAGGCCAGAGGAGCCTATTGAGGGTCCCCTCTCTCCTTCCCTTCTTGGCCGGGGAGGGGGGAATGGCTGCAGGCCGGAGCCCGCTTGTTTCTGCCAGGTTTTCTTCTCATAGGTCTGTGACGGATCATCACCCGAACCGTTGCAAGCCAACCTCGTTCACGCGTCCCTGCTTCCCCCGTTTTGAACGCTTCTGGAACGGATGGCTGGGGCTTGCCCGCCCAGCTGGGAGGCGGCCGAGCTTCCAAAGATCCCCGTTCGTGCAAAGGGAAACCTCGCCTCGCTCTCCGCCCGCTCCCGCCCCCCCTTCCCCCGGCCTCTCCGAGCCCCCCACCCCGCCAGAAAAGGCTTGGGAGACCTTGTTACTCCCGGTGAGAGTAAATCCACTGAATCAATAAGATTCACCTATCCCTTGATATCCGGTCAACAAGTGATTCCACGAGTCCATTCTATGGAGGACGATGGCCATTTCTTCAGGAGACTGCTATAGACGCCGGCCGGCCCCTCCCTAAACTGCAAACCCCAGGATTCCATAGGATGTTCAAAGTGGTATAATATAGCGCGATAACAGTCTAGTGCGGAAATGGCCATATCCCCCAGGATTCCAGCCGTTGTTTAGCATTCGGGCCAAACTGCAGATCGGGAGTTTCCCAAGACTGGAAACTGGCGAGGACGCAGAATAAACCCGGGTTCTGAATGCGCAGTCTTTCTACGCAACCCCAAGGCCTCTTCCGACGGTCGTTTGAGAGGCACGCGAGCCCAAGGGGGGCTGGGCCTGAGCACCCCCCCCCCCCCGGGGACTCCGGGCGGAGGCCTCGTCCGAGACTCCGGGCACCAAGAAACACATTCCGATTACATCGACGTAGCTGCCCAGATTTCTTGCAGGGGAGACTTTCTGAAACCAAATCGGGTCCTCCGCAGCGTCCCAGGAGCAGGCGCATAACAGCCTTCTTTCGCCCTCAGAATAAAATGGCCGTAACACCAACGAAGTTTTCAGATAAATTGGATCTTTTCTCCAGATTGCGGCTATTTTTTTTTAAAAAAAACAATATTTGCATGAGTTAGAGCTTTTTTGCGCTGGGGAGGCCTTTCAAGAGGAGACAATCCTTTAATGAAGTTTAGAACTATTTTTTTTTCTTTTTCCCCTGACAGTTTTGGAACTGCGGTGGTGTCCAAATGTTTAAATATCTGCATTTTTTAAGAAGTTACCGCGTATTTGTTCTTTAAAAAAAAAGACAGGTTTGAAAATTACTTCTTTGTAGTACAACTCCCAGAATTCAGCCAGCGGTTTTTTAAAAGTTGTTGTCGTGCCTTTGACCCCCCCCAACACTAAGTCCCCCCCTCGGGTTTGGGAAGGGCGATCCTGGGAGCGTTTTCCTCCTCGAAGGTTAGCCAGGGGCGGAGGTAGCCAGGAGGCAGGGAAAGAGCCGAGCGGAGGCGGCGACCCACGTCTCCCTCGCTGCGAGGGGTCCCCAGGGCACAGGGAGACTGCCTGGGCTCGAGATAAGTGCCTCGGTAAGTGCGGGATGGTGTCGCGTTGTGGCCCGTGAGTGTTTACATTGCGCGGGGGGAGGGGGGAGGGAAGAGCGAGATTCCCAAAGTGTTTGTCAAACCGATTCAAACTCCCTCCTCCTCCAGCCCCGGCGGCCCAGGGGAGTGGACCGGCCCCCGTCATGTGAGTTTGGGGAACCGGAGAAGGCGGGAGGGGGGAGCCCCGTCACATAAAATGTTATTGTTATGCCGGCCCGCAGTCCCGTTGGGTCCGATTCTCCCCCCTCCGTCCCCCCCTTCCGCACCAGCTGTTGCGAGCGCTGTCCTTGCGGCATTTCATTCGCGACGTGACAAAAGCTCGCTTTCTCCCGGCCGCGGCTCCGGGCCTCGATCTCTCTCCCCATTGGCTGGAGGAGCGAGGAGGGGGCGTGGGCAAAGGAACCCCCGGACGGGTGGTTTCATTGAGCGGAATCCGCCCGGCGTGACATCAGTCCGCCTCTCCCCCGGCCCCTCCCTCCCTGCCTCCCTCCGTCCCGCGCGCGCCCCCGCGCGCCCCCGGCACCATCCCCCTCGCTCATTGGTGCAGCCGCCCGTCCCGGACAAGCACAGTGGTTCGCGCCCGGCTCGGCCGGGCGAAGGGGCTATAAAAACGCCCGCGAGGCTCGGGAAGGGGCTTATTATTAATTGTGTGCCGGGATCAGCGCCACGCCAGCCGGGCTGGAGCGGAGCCGGGCGGCCAGAGAGCGAGACCTCCCCCGCCACCAGCTGTAAGTGGTCCGTCCCATTCAGTCCGCCGGCGCCGGGCTTGCTTTTGGCGCGCGGAGCTTCTTCCCCAGACCTCCCGAGGCGCGGCTCGGCCCCCGTCCACCCAGACCCCACGCGCGGGCCGTTGCCGCCTTCCCGTAGCCCGAGCTGCGGGGCGGGCGGGTCTCCATCCCCCGGGCGAGGAAGAGGAAACTTAACTCCCGAGCCTTGCAGCCTGGGTCGCTTTGGGGGAGGGCGGCGAGGGGGAAGGTGGGGAGCAGGGGCGAAGGGGCAGAGCCCTTTAGAAGGAGGATCGAGGAAGTGTTTCACCAACGAGAGAAAGTTTGCCCCCGTTTCCTAAGCAGGGATTCTCTTTGGTTTGCGAGAAAGTGTTTTTAAGGAGGGGGCTCAGCGCTGGCAGGCCGGTTGTTCATTTTGCATCCTTGGGTGTATTTGCGGGTGGGCCGGGAGGGTGGGGGGATCATCTGTGATAATTCAAACTTCCCTAAAGAAGAAGACTCCTGCAGGCAGGAACAGTGTGTATTTAGAAGTGCCTTCCGTGAAGTCTGTGTAGCTTAAAGGCCGCCTTTACTATTTCTGAGCGAACTTATTGACCGTCGCTGCCTTAATATTCCCAGCGGCTGATCGTTTAGTACACTTCTTATTGATAATGTCAAGAAAGGCATAGGAGCCTTGATGGTCTAATTTGCTAGATCCTTTCGGGGGGCTCGGGCCCTCGAAGTAGTGATGTGGGGCCTTGAGTCCCGCTGCCCCGCTCGGGAGTCGTGCTTTGCAGAGGCCTGAGATGGGCGGGGGCGGGGGCGTCGTGGAGTTCTTCTTCTTAAGAGAAACTTGGGAAGTAACAAGGCGTCAGCAGGTACATCCACGCCCGAAATCTCAATGTCTTCTTATATAGAGCTTCATCTGAAAAAAAGATGTTTTCTGTTAGGTTCCTAGACTGGAAATTAGGGCGAAATCTTCAGGAACTAAAGAGGAAAAAAGGCTCTGAGATGTAATTAGAGAAAGCCCTATCCCAAGGAAAGACCCTTTTCAAAATCAGATTTCGCCCCCCCCCATACCGCGCTTCTGCTGTTGTTTAATGGAAAGTTCCGTGCAGGGGGAGGAAAGTGCATCCGTGTTTCCGTTTATTTGTAGTTTTATGTTGACTGACAGGTGTGGGATAAAAACGCTACCAAGGGGATGCCCGGAGTTAAGCGATCCCAAGTTGCCGGCCGGGTGCCAACGCTTTAACACTGAGTCTCGGCATCCAAGAACTGGGTCTTGGCCAAAGGCCTGGTTCCCACTTAGGACGCAGCCCTTCACGCGCCCCGTGAATTAATGGTCTCTCCTTATGCGTTCGAACCAAACTTTTGAACTCTTTGAGTCGAGTGCTCAAAAAGATCTAGAAACCTACCGCGAGCGGCTGGGAGGCGGCAGACTGTCAATGAATGTTTGTGGATGAAAATTCTGAGCCTCCATAACCGTGAGCAAATCATAAGAATTGATAGTTATTGGGGGTTCGATAATCTGGAACAAATTGTGGGTGGTTTTTATTTTAAAAGTATTATGCCCCAATCCAGTGGCCAACCAGTGGTCCAGCCAGCCTAACAAACAGCTAAATCTCCTTGTCACCAGGGGGAATTCGCTTTCCATGGCTCGGGACTAATCTCGACCGATTTTTGCTGGATTGTATGCCCTTGATCATATAGGAGTTAAAGTCCCCCTGAAATCGATGAGGCACACTTTGGAGCCACCTTTTCCCGATATCAGTGCCGGCGGAACCGGCCCGGAAGGGTGGTTAAGGGCGCTTCAAGTTGAGCCCGGAGGTCCTTCGGCAGGGAGGGAAGTCACCTTGCCGGCCAGCCGAGCCCCCCCCGCCCCGCGCTTTCCGTCTGCCTGAGGCCGTCCGTCGGTGGGGAGCTTGGCAGGGTCCCTCTCTTTCCGCCCGGCCCTGCCACCGACTGACGCGCGTTGCTCTGTCCTCTCGCCCCTCTTCTCCGCAGGCAGCCCCGGGCGCGGGCCAGCATGGACTCGGACGCCAGCCTGGTGTCCAGCCGCCCTTCGTCCCCGGAGCCCGACGAGCTCTTCCTCTCGGCCAGGAGCAAGAGCGGCGGCGGCGGCGGCGGAGGAGGCGGCGGCGGCGGCGGGGGAAGCAGCGGCGGGGGCTTCTCCTCGTCCTCGGCGGGCGGCGCTGTCTCGAGTTCGACGCCCAGCGAGTCGGCGGCAGAGCTGAGCGCGGAGCTGCGGAGCGCCATGAGCGCCGCCGGGGTGGTGATGGTGGAGAAGCTGGCCTTCAAGTCGCCCTCGTCGTCGTCGTCGTCCTCCTCCTCGTCCTCGTCGTCGTCGTCCTCCTCCAAGAAGGACAAGAAGCAGATGACGGAGCCGGAGCTGCAGCAGCTGCGCCTGAAGATCAACAGCCGGGAGCGGAAGCGGATGCACGACCTCAACATTGCCATGGACGGCCTGCGGGAGGTGATGCCCTACGCCCACGGGCCGTCGGTGCGGAAGCTCTCCAAGATCGCCACCCTCCTCCTGGCCCGCAACTACATCCTCATGCTCACCAACTCCCTCGAGGAGATGAAGCGCCTCCTCAGCGAGATCTACGGCGGGCACCACGCCGCCGCCGCCGCCGCCGTCGGCTTCCACCCGGCCGCTGCCGCCGCCTGCCCCGGGGGCATGGTGGCCGGCCACTCGGCGCCCCTGCCCAGCCACCCGGCCTCCCACGCCGTCCACCACCCCATCCTGCCCCCCGCCGCCTCCAGCGCCTCCCTGCCGGGCTCGGGGGGCCTCTCGGCCGTCGGCTCCATCCGGCCCAACCACGGCCTCCTCAAGTCGCCGTCGAGCGCGGCCGCCGCGGCCGCGGCCGCCGCCGCAGCCGCCGCCGCGGCCGCCGCCTCGGCCCCGCTGGGCAGCGGCTTCCAACACTGGGGCGGGATGCCATGCCCGTGCAGCATGTGCCAGGTGCCCACCCCGTCGCACCACCACGTCTCCGGCATGAACACGGCCAACTTGCCCAGATTAACCAGCGACGCCAAATGAACGCCGGCGGGGGTGGGGGGAGGGGGAAGAGGACAGGGGAGGGAGGAGAAGGAAGAAAGGAGGCCCTCCCCACGTCCAAGGAGGAAAGGGGGCGCCCATTGCCCTCCCTGGACCTACAAATCTGGATCGTCATCCTTAGAGACTCCGGACGGCCGCCGCCGCCGCCGCATATCGGGACACGGAATTCACGACGCCTCTCCGTCTTTGCTGTTCCAAGAACTGGTCCAACAACTGTGGGGAGGGGGCCAGGGGGACAGATTCCCCTTGAACTTCACTGACTTTGACTCGGTTGCTTGTGTAAATTCTCATGTCGCGTCGCTTTCGGGATCTTGTATGCCGTTTTGTTTTAAGGAAAAGATTTGCGACTTGGATGGGGCCACTCGGGGTGAGGCCCTGCCTTGGTAACAGAGGAGCGAGAACTACCTTGCCTTTCGTTTCCCTAGCGTTCCCCTTTTATTCGCTGGCATCTTTTCTGGATGCTCCAACCTTCAGTCAGATCTAAAGACAGAACACGCTCCACTCCCACACACCTCCTGTCAGGGGGAAGTCAGGGGTTTTGACACCAGTGACGTTTGGTTCCGAGGAAACGCCTTTGAGGTCCAGTACCAAACCTCTGCTGGAACTAAGAAGACGAGTTTTTAGGTTCTAGAGTTAGGATTCAGTCGGAAAGTATTGAGAATAAACCCCACGGATTTCAGAAGCGCGTCCTCCCACCTACTTCTAAAGGCAGATACATAGAAGTAGACCCTAGAAATTCGAAGTAGCAGCTCCATCTTCAACATCTTTCTTGGAAGTGACCGTTGAAGCTCACAGCGTTGACGCCCTGGCAGGGCCCAGATCCAATACCGAACGATGCTGCTCGCAAGTGTCACTCCATGGGGAAGGGAGGGAGGGAAGGTGCAGCCTTATCCTATGCGCATTCACTAGGAAAGTGTGCACCATGGAAGGCAACGGGCTTACTCCCCGTGCCTCGGATCGCAGCCGTAGGCGCTCAAGATGGGTAGCTTTAGCCGGAGGGCTCCCGAGGCTCTTAAGATCTCCGCGCTAAATTCAGGCCGAGTTGCAGCAGGCTCAGGTCGTAGACTGTGATCTGATTGCACACCTTTCCCTACGGTGGGTCCCATTAAAGGGAAGGGGTTCACTTCTGAGTAAACATGCATGGGACTGCGCTGTTAGAATATTAATCTTAAAAGTTAAGAAAAGCTATGGAATCCTGGGGTTTGCCGACGGGCCCCTCCCGAAACTGCAAAGCCCAGGATTCCATAGGATGTTGAAAGTGGAATTATGGAGCTATAAGAGTGTAGTGTGGAAATGGAGTCTCCAGGCCCTTTTCTTCGTTCACCATCCATAACACCGCCCTTCCCTTCCCTAACTGGTGTTCCGCTCGCCCTGCAAGAGATCTCCGCCTCGGTCCTGCTGCAGTCTTCCGAACTCTCTCCTCTCCTCCCTTCCCGCCCACCAAAACCCTTTCCCAATAACCTCTATTTTCTTCTTCTTTCCTTAGCGCTGTCACCTTCAAGAGATTTTTTATCCACCTGTTTATTTTTATATATAAAAAAATAAAGAAATGAAAAAGTTGCTAAATAATATTTATTGTTTGGTTGCAAGAAAAGTGATCCACTGTTGACATTTTAAAATAATATTAATTAAAAAGAAAAGAAATTGAAGTGCGCAGTCGTTTTCTGTTCTTTTCTTTCGTAGAAAGTCGTTTTATAGGAAGGAGAGAGGATCCGTGGCTCTTGAAACAGAACACCGGACAGCAAAACTCCGTGGAAGCAAGGAAATCAGTTAGGAGAGGTACTTTTTCTCAACTTCCCATATCTGGGGAACAGGCTGTGAAAAATCTCCTTCGATAGGTTTTTTCCCCCCTCGAATAAAGGTGCCTAGGACAGAAGCGGGGAGGACATGGAATTCAATAGAACTCAACAAGACGCCGCGGGCACAGAATCGGGTCCTTGTTGCTATTCTTTTAGTTCACTGGCTTAATTCGAAGCTATCCGGGGAGGAACGGCTCCTTGCCAAATACACAGGCTGCTACGTTGCCGGTTTTACTGAGAGAGAAGTTGAGCTAAACTTTAGCCGCAATCCTAAAGGTTGGGTCGACTTTATGGCTCAGTAACTCTGTAGCAGCCCGAGTCCAAGAGTATTTCTATGCAGAGGCTTGTTAGCCTCATTGAGTTCAATGGGACTGAATCCAACGTTATGAATTTGAGGCTTAGGATCCGGACATTGTTTGGTCAAGCATTTCTTAGGTCTTCCTAAGCGCGGCAGTGTAAGGAGACTAGAGTTAAAGTCTAAATGATACAGGCGCAAATAAGAACTGAGAGCTGGCAGAGTGGAACAGAAAAACATGATGAAATGCCCACCGGCGGATAGAAAAAGCAAGCCTTCTTCTGTCGAGAAGGCGTGCTTTATTGTAAAACAAACGATACCTGTTTGAAGAAATATTTGTAAATAATAATATTACTGCACTCACCCACCTGGGTATTGAATTCAATGGAACTTATTTCTGAGTTAGCAAATCTAAGGTGCAATCCTACACACATTTTATTACCAGAAAATTAAGTACCAGCTGAACGGAACGGGACTGACTTCTGAGCGAAATGAAGGCTCCGTTATGAGTAAGTTATTTCGCTCGTTAGACGCCGCGGGAATAATAAGATTGAAGGGCGGTGTATCAATATAGTACATTAAATTTTAAAAAGAAAAAAAAAACCCGAAACCCTCTGGGTGTTCAGACCACATCGTGCCCCGCAGTGGTCCTCGGAAACGAGTGAACATTCGCTCTGAATTGCAGCGCCTGGTCTTGCGTGGGCTCCGCGTGGACAGCGCTATAGGGTGAGAAACGGCTCAGGCTGCAACGAGATGCCGTTTTGAGGAGCCACCGGGGGTCTCAGCTGCTGCGATCCAGCGGGAGGAGTGTTTCTTTCCTTCCAGCCTAATTATCTGGGCGCCCCTGTGATTAGCTGCGAGAGGGGAAACGGAGGAAGAGGCACAGCCAGAGAGAGCGCACAGACCTGCGAAAAACTGCACACCCTCTGCCTTACAACAGAGTTTTCTGGACCCAGTGAGGAGACAGAGACCGCATGGCTTTAATTGTCAAATACTTCTCCTTTCAAGAGTGCCGGTCCTGATCAGTCCCCAAAACTGGGATCCTCTCTAGGTCTCCTCACGAGACTATTATAGTGCTTTCCTTCTACTTTCAACATCCTATGAAATCCTGGGGTTGGCAGTTTAAGGGAGGGGCATTTAGAATTATCAGCCAGAGAGCTCTTTGGCCTCAGTAAACGACAAACCCCAGAATTCCATAGGATGTTGAAAGTGGAATAATAGCACTATAACAGTCCAGTGCGGAAACAGTCAGTCCAAACCTGCTCCAAGATAATCTACGGAGCCGAAACCGGGGAGGCCACCAGGGCCAGATTATCAAAGATGCCGTGGGTGCAGCTGCTCCAGGCGTCTGACGGGCCAGGGAGCCCTGTGTCGGGGAGACTCAGGTGGAACTTGCCTCTTCTAAGTCCACCGGTGGCTTCGTGAATCGCCCGGTGTTTCTGTTATCATCAGGGTTTTGTACGTTACCTGGATAACGGAGTAACAATACGTGAGATCAGCTGGATAGTTTCACTGAAGCCACTGGGTTAAAACTGGGACGGCGTACACGGATTCCTGCGGCATCGGTGGTAAATTCCACTCAAAATCAAGGCCATTCCGCACTAGACCGTTATAGCGCTATTATTCCACTTTCAACATCCTGTGGAATCCTGGGGTTTGCAGTTTAGGGAGGGGCCTCTAAGGGACTCTAAGGCCGCTCTCTAAACTGCAAACCCGAAGATTCCACAGGATGTTGAAAGTGGAATAATAGCGCTATAACAGTCGAGTGCAGAAATGACCCAACTCAAGTGACAGGATCAGGGTCGAAGGGCACGGATTAAAACTCAGACTACCGGGCGGTGGGGAGCTTGAAAGTGGGAGTCTTTACAAAAGCTAACTACTAACTACAGGATTCTGAATTAACTGAATTAACACTGTTACTTCACTGTTAGCTAACACTGTTTGATACTGACCAAAATATTTTGCTAACCGAGGCAGAACAGAAAATGAAATTCCTCATCCGTCGGACCCAAGTCCAAGTACGCGGTTCCCCACATATCAGGACACTTTGGGCCCGTGAGACAGAAAATCTCACAAGCGAGTCTATCCGACCCTGTCAAAAGCAACAAATTGGATCATTTACAACCTCCTTCTCTGTTATGATACCCCATATTGACTCACTTCTCCTCTTGGTAGTGCGGGGCTTGTCAGGGTGGTCCGGTATTTAGTTTCTGAAATACCTGTTTTGTATGTGATTTGGCCACAGGTTTGAAACTGCTAGACTCTCCTCGAAAAAGGGCGCACTGTCCCGCCACCTTGGTCCTTTGATTTATTCCTTCCTCCCTCCCTTCAAGTTTCTACGGCTCCTTTTTTTCTGTTTCTAACAGTGAAATTAAATATAAGTATTTTAATAAATCAATAAATTGCTTCCGATGTTTTAAAATTAATGTAAAATCACCTTATCTACTACAGCTCCTTCGAGTTATCTTTACTTTTCCTTTCAGAGAAGAGTTCTGTTTTTGCAAGAAATCCTCCACTGAAATAACCTTACGATCCTAAAGTTAGGAGGTTAGCAGGCTACGTGGAGGGGGAATTTCTTGAAGTTTTTGAGGCGGGCACTTCAAGCTAAATGATTGCTAAGGGGTGCGATCCGCCACCAACCATCTCTGAGCATGTGCAGAGTCTTGTTTCCCTGCATACACCCCAACCTTTCTGCTTGCGATAAGTTTCCCAAATCCCAGAGAAGGCATAATTTCCAGGCAATCTTAAGCTCCAGCACCTGTCACTTTGGAAATCAAAACCCTGCAGGTCAGATTTCCATGTCATAGGGCTTCGAGTTCTAACCCCGAGGGTCCGACTAATAGGGAAAACCTTCTCGGCAGGGGAATGCCTTAACCTGTTTAATGTTGCTGGAGAGGCTCACCTGGAAAAAAGACAAGTCTCAGCGCCGAGATGCTTCCGGCTTCGGTTGGCGCAGGGTCCAGCCTTAAACCTATTTCCCTTTTTTTCCCGTTTTGGACCGTGGAGAAAAGTCGACTTCAGAATAGTTTACAATAGAAACAGGAGATAAAAGGTCCGCACGAGGAAGATCCTACTAAGCAACATGTGGGGAAAGTCCTCGTCGCCAGAAATCAGATTTGCAGGGCATGGTCGCCAAGGATAACAACACGAGGCAGTCTACGACACAGCTTAATTTTGGCTTAACTTAGGTGATATCATTAAATAACACCGACAAAAGGACCACACCACCGTTATTCATTCCTGGGCGCGTATATCATTATAACTATGACACGCGAAAGGCGATTAACCCAATATGATTGTGAAGACCAGCCATTTCTCTGATCCTGCGGTTACTCCAAGTTGCAAGCAGTTTGGAAAATGCAGCTAAATTCCAGGGGCCGAGAGGTCCATGACACCACCGCTATCATATGATCTACTTCAGTGAAGCCCTCTTGGGCCATTTCCGCACTAGCCTGTTATAGTGCTATTATTCCACTTTCAACACCCTATGGAATCCTGGTGCTTGCAGTTTAGGGAGGGGCCGTTGAAAGTGGGATCATAGCACTATGACAGGCTAGTGCGGAAATGGCCTTGGTGTTTGCAAAACTGTTGTCCCATGATGTGTGTCTAAAGGAAAGGAGTCCAAAGGAGTCTCTTGCGACTTGCTAGGGAATAAATGCGTCGCGGAGGCGGAAAAGCCCAAAGGCCGCCACGCGAACTTCTGTTTCTTTTTTCTGGCCCTTTCTTCGAACTGCGAACTTGGGCGGCTGACTGCGAAATCTGGAGAGAAGGGTGTTCACACACTCGAGAGGCCTCCTAGATAGCCAGAACTATACTTGTGTATATTAAAGGAAAAATAAGAGAGTTTGAAACCCACACACGAGGCAAGAGGATCAATATAAATAAAAACCTCATGGGTTGGACCAGGAGGTTGTGAGATTTCAGGCCTTATGACGACCCCATGAATTTCATCGGGTTTTCTTCGGCAAGGAATATTCAGAGGGGGTTTGGTTAGTTCCTTCCTCTGACCCCTGCTTCTGGAACAGAAGGAAACCCTCCTTACTGGTGCAAAGCCTTCATTTTTGGAGGGTTTGCCTTCGGCTTCTCCCTCCCTCTTTCGGTTTTGTTCTCCTTCGGACAACAAGAGCACCCACCCAACGCCATTCGCGGCCTGCGCTGTGAAAGGAGTCAGGCGACCCCCAGACGCCGAGACCCCTACTCTGTTTGTAAGGTGGGGGGGGGGGCAACGTTGTCAGACAAGTCCTTATTAATTTAGACTGCTTGCAGGTATGTTTTTACAAACCAGTTGAAACACTGTATTTCCCCTTAAAACAACCGTCCTTTTCGTTCAGCTGGACGTGGTTAATGCCCAAGAAAGCAAGAGCGTAACAACGGTCCTTTGGTACACGTCTGATAGATAATTAATCCTCCGGGAGTTCAATTATGCAAGAGTCTAGGTGGTCTAATTTGGATTGATTAAAGGAGGGGGGAGCTCAGCCCCCTAACCTAGTCTTGGGGGCCTTGAGCCCCTTTACCTCACCTCCATTCCGGGGTTTATGCCCAGATCTTTTGCTGCCTGAGGCAGAGTAGCAAATACAAGTCAAAAGAGTATCACAAACCAAGATGTTGCTGGACTCCAGCCCCTAGAAGTCCAAGTCGGGACTCTGCCTCAGGAAACTAAAAACCCCAGGATCTCCTAGGAAGAAGCCGTGGTAGCTGAAGTGGTTTGCCGTTGTCGTGGGCCTTCAAGTCCTCCTCGGCTCACGGCGACCTCGAGAGAGACTGCACGGTGTAGCGTTTTGATCGTCGGACTACGATCCTGGAGACCAGGGGCCGATTCCCCACTCGGCCATGGAAACCCACTGGGTGATCCTGGGCGTCTGACACCCTCTCAGCCCCAGAAAACCCCGCCGTAGGTTTGCTTTAGGGTCGCCACAAGTCGGAAACGAATTGAAGGCACACATCAACAAGAAATCGTAGGGTTTCCTTGTTGCTCTTCTGTGACTTCAAGTCATTTCAGACTGATGGAAACCCTAAAGCGAACTATTATGGGGCTTTCCTGGCAAGATTTGCTCGGAGGAGGGAGAGTTGTCTGTGCCTTCTTTTGAGGCTGAGAGAGTGTGTGACTTGCCCAAAGTCACCCAGAGGGTTTCCATAGCTGAGCAGGATTCGATTGAGTCGTAGTTCAACGCACAAACCACTCCACCACCCTGGCTCAAGGTTTTCTTGGGGAGACTTACTACTGAGTAGTTTGCCCCTGTGACCTGCCCAGGGTCAGCCAGTGGATTTACATGGTGAAAGTGGGTGTTTGGTTACTGTGGTCTCCCACAGATAAGGGCCATTTCTGCCCTACACTGTCACAGTGCTATTATTCCACTTTCGACATCCTGTGGAATTCTGGCATTTTTAGTTTACTGAGAATCATAGAATCATAGAAATGTAGAGTTGGAAGAGACCACACGGGCCATCCAGACCAGCCCCTTACCATGCAGGAATACCCTCAAAGCACTCCCGACAGATGGCCATCCAGCCTCTGCTTAAAAACCTCCAAGGAAGGAGACTCCACTACACTCCGAGGCAGCATATTCCACTGCTGGACAGCCCTGACCGTCAGGAAGTTCTTCCTGAGGTTCAGGTGGAATCTCTTTTCCTGCAGCTTGAATCCATTGCTCCTTGTCCTGGTCTCCGTAGCGGCAGAAAACAAACCCTCTACATGGCATCCCTTCAAATATTTAAACATAGCTCTCATGTCCCCTCTTAACCTCCTCTTCTGTAGACTGAACATACCCAGCTCTCTAAGTCTATCCTCATAGGGCATGGTTTCCAGGACCTTCACCATTTTGGCGGCCCTCCTCTGGACCTGCTCCAGCTTGACCATGTCCTTCTTGAATTGGGGTGCCCAGAACTGGACACAGTATTCAAGATGAGGTCTAACCAAAGCAGAGTAGAGTGGTACCAGTACCTCCCTCGATCGAGACACCATACTCCTATTGATGCAGCTGAGAATTGCATTGGCTTTCTTGGCTGCCGCATCACACACTTTGGCCACACTGAGGCCAAAGACCTTTCTGGCTGAGAATTCTAAATGCCCCCCCTCAAACTGCAAATCTCAGGATTCCATAGGATGTTGAAAGTGGAATAACAGCGCTATAATAGTGTCATGCGGAAATGGCCTTGGTCCAGCGTCCAGCGCACCCCAGTTAAAGTGCTGTAATTGGGTCATGCGAAAGGACCTTGTCTCTCTTCCACTCCACTCCACATACGCCCAAGTAATCCTGAGAGATTTTTGAGTGGGATTTTTGACATGGAGCGCCCAAAATTCAGGCCTAAATCCAGTTCCCAGACCCTACTACAATAGACTCATTGACTCAATAAAATTTGCACCAGTGTTCCTTTATCACGTTTCCGTAGATTCCGTGGGTCTGCCCTTATTGGGAGGCTCTGACCTGGGACAGTCTTACACAAAAATCCCATTGCAGTGGCATCGCCTTACTTCAGAGTAAACATGGCACTCCTCGCCTGCGAAACTTTTGAAACGGGGTAGATCAAGGTAACCTTCACTCCTTCACACCGCCTCCCTGTGCTTACGCAGAAGTCAGTCCTAGAGGGACGCGCCCGCGAGTGAACAGGCTCCGTTATTTGGCCGCAAATCCCATAGAGACAATGGCAGAAAGAGATCGTGTAGGTTGCGCTGATTCCCCCGCCGGATCCTGACCTCGGAAGAAGACTGGCTCTGTAGACTTCTTTTCAAGCCCGCCAAAAGCAGGCACCGAACGCAGTTGCCAGGCCGGTCACGCTGCCAGGTTTAACTGCTTTCGGAATCGCCTCACTCGACTCCGCCTCGGTCCAAACTAGAGGAAGAAGGTGGTAGTTTGCTCAGTAGTAAGGGTCGAGTTTCTACGCCTCTTGGCCAGAAAACACGACGCCAAGGAACCGAATTTCCTCCAAGTTGCCGGTTTGTTCTGCTGTTGTTCCCTGTAATCCGACCGGACCTGGGCCATTTCCGCACTACACTCTTATAGTGCGATCATTCCACTTTCAACATCCTATGGAATCCTGGGGTTTACAGTTTCGGGAGGGGCCTCAAAGACAAAGCAAACCCAGGACTGCATAGGATGTTGAAAGTGGAATCGTAGCGCTATAACAGGCTAGTGCGGAAATGGACTGTGATAGAAATAAAATAAATAAATAAATAAAAAACATTTGCCTCTCCCCTCCATCTTACTGTCCGCGTTTCTGGATTCCAGCCCCAAGCAGCATAGGAAATGGAGAGGAACAATGAGAGTTGCAGTCCACCAACATTTAAAGGAGTGCATTTTCTTCTCTACTGCCATGGAGAGGAATCCGAACCTTTAACACAGAGAGGGGTGTGTGTGTGTGTGTGTGTCTTCAAGTCCTTTGGGACTTATGGAGGCTCCAAAACGAACCTATCAAGGGGTTCTTGACAAGATTTGTTCAGAACGAGTTTGCAGAGGAGGTTGCCTCAACTGAGCAGCTTTCTCCCCTGGCAACTTCCCTGCCAGTGGGATGGTCAACCTGTTCTGAATTCTAATGTGAACTTTAAACGATGCTATTCAAGGTGCTGAAGTGTAATCCCCCTTGGATCCAGCTCCTTGAATAACACTTTTAAAGCCCAGACTAAAACCCAGGTGGGATTCACCGCCCCTCCCATGTGGAAGCTGCTTTTGTTGTTGTGTGCCTTCAAGTCCTTTCCAACTTAGGCCTACCCTAAGGTGAAACTATCACAGGGATTTTGGGGACTGTGTGCGTGTGTGTGTGTGCGCGCGCGCGTGTGTGCGTGCGTGTGATGCACCCAAGGTCACCCAGTGTGTTTCCGTGGCCAAGCAGGGAACCAAAGCCTGCTCTCCAGGCTCCTAGTCCAAGGCTCAAACCACTAGACCTGCCAGCTACAAATTCAATGACCTTAGGAGCATCATGGTTAAACCTGTGCCTGAAACACAGCAATCAGGGTTTCCAGTTCATCTCATCACATACCCCCTCTTTCTCCATCACTATTTGCTCAGGCAATATCAAAGATCAAACTTTGGAGTGGCTCCCTAATATACTAGTAATCATCATCATCATCATCATCATCATCATCATCATCATCATCCCCTACAAATCAGAGAAATGGATAAAGGAAAATAGAAGATTCCTAGATAACTATTTGGATTATTTAATATATTTATATCCCAGACAGAAGTGTAACTATGGAAAGGGGTCAAAATGAGGGCATTGCCACTAAATAAGAATTCTTTTCCCCCAAAACAAAATTTTCCTTCACTCCCCAAATTTCTAGAGTTGCACAGAGTGAGGTATTAATTTTGTTGTTATTGTGTGCCTTCTAGTCATTTCTGACTTATGGCAACCCTAAGGCAAACTTATCATAGAGTTTTTTGCCAAGATTCGTGCAGAGGCGGTTTACCTTTGCTTCCTTCTGAAACTGAGAGAGTGTGACTCACCTATGGTCACTCAGTGGGTTTCCGTGACTTAGTGGAGATTCAAACCTTGGTTCCCAGAGCTCCAGTGCTCAGATCATGACAGCACGCTGGCTCTCAACAATCATAAACACCTATAACTTTTAGGGCCCTAAAAGTACTATGATTCCTCTTCAACTAACAGAGCAATGGCCTATGGGATCCCAGGATGTTCAGTTTAGAGGGCTGTACTTAGAATTCTCAGCCAAACAGTTCCATCAAACTACAAAGCCCAAGATTTCATAAGGTGCAGCCATTGAAGGAAGGAGAACATGAGACAGACCTAGATGACAACTCTATCTCCTTCGCACGCATTCTTCACCTCTTTGTCTTCCAACGTGATGCATGCTGCTGTTGGACAGCCACACCCTTCTGCCTTCTACAAAGGACTAGCACAAGGGAATATATGGATACAAAACTGACACCACGATTTGTAATATTTGTAACCCAGTATGGAGGGGGTGACATTTCAACCTCCTAGAATAATATAATACTGGGCTTGGTATCATGCACCTCCCCAAGGTTTTGGGACTGTAGCTCACATGATTCCTTTCTATTGGCTTTGCTGGCTGGAACTGCTGGGATATGTAGTCTATCAACATGGGCAGAGGTTTGCCTAATTTCCACACCTGATATAATGATTCATCTTAAACTGACCATAGCAAACCAAAGGAACTTCAAGGAACAGCTACAAGAATTTTGGTTCTCCCACCTATGGCCTAATAGATTTGTTATTATGCGACTCGTGTTCACTGGCTCACCTCAGGCCAGGATGTCTGTGTACTGTGAACTGCTGCTGTTAATAACAACGTGGCTTTGCTATTTATAATTATCCTGATCCTAACTATCCATCTATGTATCTATCCATCTAGTCATCAATTTATTCATCCGTACCTCAGAATATTGCTGTAAGCATCTGCTGAAATGGAACGAAGCATACGGAAATCTTTATCATGCCACAATAAACAGATCAATCTTTTGCCAAAAGAATCTTTGCCGGTTTTGCTGCTACACACTAATATGATTAAACCCTAGGGTTATATCCTGACTAATGTGGCTCACCAAAACCTGGGGGAGGATTCATAACAGCCTCTGGATGCTGTTTGATTGCATGTCCCAACATTCCTCCTCACTGGCTAGGCTAGCTGAGGCTGTTGGGAACTGCAGTCCAACAATATCTAGACAACTACATAATCCCCACTCCTGCTTGAAGACAATCAGAACAAAATAGAAACTTCTTTCATCAAAAGAGAGAGCAGAGAACCTGAGTCTTTTCACAATACACGGTTATAGCACTACGATTTCACTTTAATCACCAAGCATCATCTATAAAATCCTGGAGTTCATAGTCTAGTGAGGCACTAGAGCTCTCTTGATGAAGATTCTAAATAGCACTCTCTAAACTGCAAATTTCAATAAAATCCAGAGTGCCCCACTGGCTAGGCAAGAGGAATTGCCGGCTCTCTTAAACACTGCCCTATAGACTGGGGTCTGGGCAAAGCTATCTGGACACAGGGTAGAATCATCAATCCATCCAGCCCATCTCCAGCCCTGTTCCCATATGTTCACCTGATGGCTTAGCATGATGTGCATCCCAAAGGGACCAGTTTATTATATTTGCTGTAGATGCTGCCTTTAAATTGGGTTGTCTAATGTTACAGAATTAGTGGTAGAGAGGGGGGCCACCCATATGCTTCACTTTGCACCAGATTAATTTTGCTTTGTGTCCTCTCCTGCATGTTAACCACAAAAGGATCCAGACCTACTCATGTTTTCCTAAGAATAAGACCCAGTCAGTCTGCATAAAGATGTATTGGGTTGCACTATTTGCCTCTCAGAGCTATGCCCTTAGCACATTAGCTTAATATTAAAATATTCATAACAACAACAACAACAAGTATATTCTAGGCTAATTCTGAACCCTATTATGTATTTCATGCTTGTGTGATATGACCATGGACTGGCAAAGAGGCACACGGCTCTTCCCAGAGCTTGAGGGTAAAGCAGATAGGCAGAATACTTTTTTTTTTTTCTGACAGAGTTCTATGCCATTCATCTATGCATCTGATAAAAGTGGGCTGCAATTCCTGAAAGCTTATGCCAGGAAAAACCAGGTCAGTTTTTAAAACAAAGGTGTTGGTTATTTCTGCTGCACAACTCCTTGGAATATATACTTTTTGCACAGGGATGGAATTCATGCAGCCCTCCAGATGTTGATGGGCTGCAGCGCCCAGCAGCCTTATCTGGTATAGCCAGAGGTGAAGAATATTGGGCCCTATTGTTGAACGACTTCTAGAAAATCACATGATTCCCAGTCTTGCTATAAGGCAGGAAATAAATTAATTAATTTAAAATTGAGAATACTACCTTAATGTCATTTTACTTTTATTTTATTTTAAACATATATGCTCACATAAACTAAAGCAAACAGGTGGTTTAAAGTATAAATAAAGGAGCTTCGTACGCTTGCCACCATTTTAGAATCATATGCTTAACCCAACCTAGCTGCACATAATTATTTTTAAAAACTCTTTCTTTGAAGTTGTTAATGCACACGCAAATTTATTGAAATCCCACAGACTGAAGAAAATGATATGATTTGTTGACCATAATTACTTTTAATCATTCTGAACCTTCAGGTGGCACTCTGAAGAGCAGCAAGGAGAAGCCAGAAAGGAAACCAGGAACAGCAAATGGAACATGTGTGTAGGGGAACTTAAAAGATAGACACCAAAACACTCAGGCCATTTCCACACAATCTCACTATAGCGCAACAGTGGTGGGTTGTTTCCAGTCCAGGAGCTATGCTACCACATGATGTCATTGCTATCCAGCTGCTATCCTGCCCCAAGTGTCTCCAAACTGCCTTATTTCTATTTCCAGAAAAAAATCCATTAAGAGCCCCCTTTAGCATTCAATCCCATCAGCTATCTTAGTGCGGTAGCATTATAGCCCTTGATAGCACTTCCTGTGATCGTGGGTGGGTGGGCTGTGGGCACGCCCAGCTTGTCCCTCCCTCAGTGACTCCCATGGCATGGTAACTTTCTATCCCCTCTCTGTGTTTATTTTAAATTTCTCCTTTGAGTTAAAACTGTTTATTTTTTAAATACATTTTTAAGCATTATAGGGCAAAAGTGCAAGTGTACCAGCATGTCATGCCATTACAACATTGCTGTGTTAGTACAGCTTCCAAAAATAAAACAACAACAAACACGCTATCAGGAGTGGTGGGGCAGGCTGAAGGCAGGAGTGGCCAAGGACGCTGTAATGCCGAAGGAACACCGGTGGCAATACTGTTACTCAGAAAAGAGCATTCCTAACTCAATAGCATCACATGGATGGCAATGCCAGGATTGTAACACTACAGTGTGCTAATGGCATCTAATGGGGAAATGGCCTAAGTTGCAGATGAGCTGAAGAAAGGATGAAAATAGATCAGCTTTTGTATGGATCTAAGGAGAACAGAAAAATATTGTTTCCTGAGCTGAGATGTGCACTTGAGGCTCTTGAATTCCCCTCTCTAGGGAAACATAAAGGGATGTAGAGAAAATGATGGGCTGATCTACTTAGCCAAGGTACGAAGGGAGGGATTTAACTTCACCAAAGCCCCTATACCTCGGGAGAGATTGACACCACAGGATGTCGCTTAGAGAAGATGTACAAGGAAGCAGGTTCTACCTTCAGGCTGGTTGTGTTTTAAAAATTTGGTCTTGCATAGAAGCAAGGGCCCTGATTCACCAGAATTAAGTAAGAGGAGCTTTCCCCATCACTTTAATTTAAGCTCTTTTTCATGCTACACAGTTATAGCACTGTGATTCTGTTTTAGCAGCCATGGCTGCATTCTAGAGAATCTTGGGATTTGAGGCTTGGTGAGACACTAGAGGTCTTTTGCAGAGTGTTCTAAATACCTCAGAAAACTAGAAATCCCACAATTCCACAGGATGGAGGCATGGCAATTAAATTGGTTTCAAAGTGCTAAAACTGTATAGTATGAAAGATACCTAAGAAACATCTGGTTTGTGATCCCATGCACACTTGCCTGAAGCATACAATGGCAGCTGGTGGCTTCCATATCCATGGAGTGGTGAATCCAGCATGGGTTTCAGTCCAGATTTTCAAAGAATTATACAGAGTGCTGAATCTAGAGGGGGCTATGGTTCAGCACCCTGGATAGTTACAATTATATCCCATCTTTCCCCCAGTGAGCTCAAGGCCACAGGTAAGACTCTTTTCCTCTTCACTTTATCCACACAACAGTTCTGTAAGGTAGGTCAAGCTAAGATAGAATGACTCATCCAGGGTCACCTAGTGATCTTCATTGTCATCTGGGGACCAGACACTCAAGTCTTAATGTCCTGCTCTAAGCAGTATACCAAATGTGGTACGCAAGATTCACAACATGAATGGAATAGGGAATTGGAGTGGCCAGTTTTGAACAATTAGAGATCAGCAGTTTTAGCATCTATTCCAAGTAGGACTATAGCTCTCCAACTACATTTTATACAACAAAAGCTGCTATTCCAAGTATACTGGACACCACATTGTCTTTTTAATAAGGCTTATCTAAATTGCCTGTCTGTTAGAGATGTTGGAATTTAACACTTCTTTAATCCACATGTTTTGGAAATGCCACACAGTTGCCTTATGTTGGAAGGATGTAATTATACAAATAAAATTGGGACTAGAAAGTTCTTTGGTATTCAGTGAGGCATATATTCTTTTAAGCTATTTACCCATGTCTTCGAACATAACACATGATCAGTAGAAATGGATCTTTTGTGCTCTCTTGAGTGCTAAAAGACTGACACTTCAGTAGTGGAAAGATAACATATCCCCACCTGTGAGCTGATGGGTAACTGGCAAGATTTGAAAGAGTGATGTATTCAGATATCTGGTCTGCTTTTATTGAAATTGTGGAATAATCATTTCTCTTTTTTAATCTCTTATTCTTTATTGCTGTAATAATTATTGCTGTAATAACATCAAGATATGTAACTAAGAAGCTTCCAATGTGATTTTAAATATAAATATAATTTTTATTTTTTTTAAAAAAAATTGGAAACAACAGTCCTGCTGGATGTATTGGGATTTTTCAGCATAGATGGGTTGTTGTTATTACTGCATTTTAAAATTGCTCTTCATCCAAAAATATCAGACAAGTATACAAAACAAGACCTGAATACAATAATGTCAGCATGAGTGTGCATGTGTGTGTGTGTGTGTGTGTGTGTGTGTCTTTATGTTGTATGTCATCTTATGGTGACCCCATACATTTCATAGGGTTTTCTTAGGCAAAAAATACTCAGTGGTGGTTTATCAATGCTCTCCTCTGAAATACAGCCTACAATTTCTGGTATTCTTTGGTGGTCCCCACCCAATTACTAACCAGGCCAAGCTTAGCTTCTAAGATTGGATGGCAGCTGGTGCCTTCAGGGCATTTAGGCTAGAATATAATAAAATCAAATCAGGCTACAGTTGCCTCTCCATTTTCATGAGGGTTCAGGGTGTAGAACCCTTAACGAAAGTGGGAAAACTGTGAATAACTCCTCCCCCTTCCCCTCCTATTCCCTTCCAGAGCTCCCCCCTTCCCCTTCCTATGCAAAACAGGAGGGAATAGGGTTGGAGGAAGGCTCATGTGAGCCTTCTTTTCCCCATCTGGAGCTCCCCCTTCCATTCCTATGCATTTTGCCTCGGTGCTGAGAACTCCCGTGAGCCTTCCTCCCCACCTATTCCTTCCCATTTTGCTTTGGTGCACAAGCCTTCCCTCACCCCTCCCATTCCCCTTTGTTTTGCCCCAGCTTAAGTTCTCTGAGCTGGGGCAAAATGCATGAAAATGGGAAGAGGAGAATGCAGGGGGAAAGCACACACACTTGTGAGTAATCAAATTCGTGAAGATCAAACCCACAAATGAAAAGAGGGTTTCATAAAGTCAGTGCTATAAAGAAGTCACTTTGCATTGTTCATCCCTCATATGTGAAAGGCAGTGGCAGCTGGAGATTTCCAGGTCAGTGGAGTGGTGAATGCACTCCGGGTTTTAATCTAAAATTTAAAGGAGCTACTCATGGTGCTGAATCCTATCCCTCAAATAATGTCAGGGCGTTGGATAATTCCTCTAAGACTAAACTCTGGAGTGAATTCACCCATAAGCACATCCCCACTGACAGCAGGTGCCAGCCTATCACAGGTGAAAGAGGGGAGCACAGGCTGAGTAGCAGGGGAAGACTACTGGAACATGCAGCCTCTGCAGAGCTTGGACACTTTTGCTTTTCTGACTTCTTGTTGTTCTGCGCCTTCAAGTCATTTATGACTTATGACGACCTTGAGGCAAACCTATCATGGAGTCTGAGTGACACACCCAAGGTCACCTTGTGGGTCTCCATGGGCGAGCAGGGAATCTTACCTTGGTCTCTGGGGTTGTAGTCCAGTGCTCAAACCATTATGTCATCTTATTTAATTCAGAACTGCCTGCTAAAAACACGGATCAAAACAGAGCTGAGACTTGTCCAGAATAAGAATTTCTACAGGCTTGATGCAAATATGATTCTGATGTTACATCAAGTACAGTATTTTCTCAGTGTGAATATTCTCACTGACGGAATGGAGGGGATGACTCACTCTGGCCTGTGTCTTCATTTAAGTTCAGTGAATGGCGATTGAAGAAAGAGCTAGCATTGTTGTTTACTGTGCCACAGGCATTGAATGCAGTCTAATATATGTAGGTAAAGCAGGCCAGGCTACAACAGATGGTTGCAAGAATACTCTGAGCTACTATAGTCAGTAGGCAGAGGGAAGGGGGCAAGATGCTGCAGGGTTTCCAGTTTCAAATCAGAGTCAATCAAGCTGGCACTCTCCCTCTACCAATGGGAACTCTGGCCGCCCTGGGGGAGGTCTAACCATGTCATTGCATTCAATATCTGCATAGCTTCCTGATCACTGTAGGAGGGAGGACAGGTTTGGCAGGACAGGCCAACCAAACACCTGTGCTCACCTCACTGGGGAGGTTGTTGACTCACTTTCTTTTAAGAAAATATTTGAAGATCTTTACTATCAATACAAAATCTCATAAAGTCAGCCAGAACTGTAAAGCTGCAGCCCGCTGCAAAGACACTGGGCCCTAATTCTAGTGCATAAAATTGGACTATAATATTTATTTCACAAATAGAATCAGAGCTTACAGAAGTTACTTTTGGGAACTACAACTCTGAGAGTCCCCTAGCCGTCATGATCATTGGGAGTTATAGTCCACAAAAATAACCTTCCCTAGATCTGAATAGAATCCACCAATAGTGAAAGGTTTATCCATTGTGTATCACACCCTTCCTCCCTCTCAGTAGGGCAGGGATGGGAATTATCCAACCCTCTAGATGCTGTTGAACTAAAACTCCAAGCAGTGTTAACCTGAACAAACAGCAGGGAAAAATACTGGAAGGCCAAATCTTCTCTTCTTCTGAGCTAAAGAAATTTGAGGGAACCAAGACTGAGGGTGAAGTGTTTGTGTGATCTGTCCCAAAGCCTGATAATCCTTAGACAAGTCAGTAGAGAAGCTCCATAAATGTTCAGCATATAGAATTGGTTGATTGATTGGATTTATATCAAAGAAATATAGGGAGAATTCTGAAAATCTGGGGATGATAGCAATTTATCTGGGAGATTCTAGTTGCCTGCTGCCTAGACAGAGTTCCCTTTGAAAGGGTTTGTCAGATCCAACTCCCCAAGTATTTTGTTTTGAAGTACTTCTTATTTGGTCATCTGGGAAACTTTGTCTTTAATCCATCCTGTCACTATTTCCCCTCTCAGTCCCGCTCCTGGGTTCTATCAGCCTATCCGTCACCTTCCTTTGACAGAATCACTTCCAACTGCTGAGTCCTGGACCAGAATTCTCTTCCAGTTGACCAAACATCATGTCATCCCAAGAGTCCCAGCCTCTTCAACCCCTGGATTCAGCTCTCCTTCTAGATGGTTTGGACTATACTTCTATCATCCACTGCCAACGCAGCTGTTGGGCGGCAATATCAAATATTTAGTCCATAATATCCAGAAGGACTCAGATAGTGAAAGCTGCTCTGAAGTTAATAGTCTGGGTTGCTGTTCTTTTTCTAAACATTTGATAGATCTGCAGACATCTGCAGGTAAGATTTTCAGACCTCAAGGCCTGGCCCCAAGCCTCCGGGCCTGGACTGTCCTGTCCAGTCTTCAGGGGAAGGAGGAGGAATTTCAGGGCAAAAGCACTGCTTGAAAAGTATGTGTGTTTTCCCCAGTTATTTATAATTGTTGCTTTTTGTGTGAATGGCATGCTCTGTGCAAATGTGATTTATGTTTCATGTATCTTAACAGAATGAACAGGAATTGCTCCTTGTGACATCACAAGGTATCATTCCCGAGGTCTCTGGTGCTGCAGTCTCAGGCTTTGGGGTAGTCCTGAGCTGTCAGCCCTATTTGCAGGGGTCTCTTGTTCCTGAAAAGTTTCACCTGCTGGTCTCTATAAAGCAGATGACTGTTCAAAGGAAAGGAACAAACGAGAGTGTTTCTCTCCACCCACCCATGTACCCTTTCTTTCCTGGCTACTTCCTGCTTCTAGCAGCATTACTTGGCACAGGAAGAGCACTTAAATGGGCCTCACAGTTTCACAAGCTTAGAATCATATTTACATTGGCTGAGCACAAGATTTCTCCAGGAAATCTCCAGGAAATCTGAACTAGTAACAAAAACAATTTCTCCGCAATTCCTCCATCCAGGTGCAATTTTCCAACTCTGATCTTATCAGATATATTCACAGCTATCCTCAGATAACCATAGTGGTCCAGGTATGCCCTCATTTGTACATTCTTAAATAATAAAAAGTAACCTAAACACTTCCTATCGGACCACAACTCCTACAGTTCGTCAACCAAACCTGGGAGATTCTGTGACCTGTCATGCAAAAAGCTATACTTTCCAAATTCTGGGCCTTTCTGCCCTACACTATTATAGTGCTATTATCCCACTTTCAACACCCTATGGAATCCTAGAGTTTGCAGTTTAGAGAGGGGCATTTAGAATTCTCATTCAGAGAGCTCTTTCACCTCAGTAAACCCAGAATCCCAGAATTCCACAGGATGTTGAAAGTGGAATAATAGCACTATAACAGCACTCTGTGTGGATTCATAAATCCTTCCATCCCTAGCTGCCATTCTCAGAACTTCAGTGGTATTCTTTCTAGCCTTTCCTGTTAGAGCAACCTGATATCATTTTAGAAAGGGAAACTGCCTGAAATCCTTTCTGTGATTTTGATGAAAGGTGAAAGCCTTGCTGCATAGTAGTGTCCCTTTCCCTCCCTCTGCACTCAGTTTAGGAACATTCAGAACTGTTGTGTATATGAGATGGAGGCTCCACTGATTCTTGCTCTCATCAGCTCTTTACATATACTTCCCCTTCCTCCCAAGTCAAAACATAGATGGCTAAATGGACATCATCAGTTGTCCTTAGGCTCTGCTCCTGTGGCCCTGGAGGTGATGAGGGCAAGGGACTAAGAACCAACCAGAAGCACAGGCACCTGTTGTGGACATGGTTGGTCCTCTGTTGGGGATGCCTGATTATCATGGCTCCTCAAGATCACCACATAAATAGCGCTACTGTTGCTCTTACTTGGAGGGAATCTCAGTCCCATTTTGCTTTCTCACAGATTTCCCTTTTTTAAAAAAAACAACTCACATTCTTTCTGTCAGATTTATAAAGCCATTTGTCAGTTTTGGGAAGTTCTTATCAAAACTAAACAAAATGCTCAAAATATGCCCTGGCCAAATTAAATAGGTAGAGCTGTTCCTATTATAAATTATATGTCTACCTCCCAAATGATGTGGAGCCTGGAAGAGAAAAAAGAGGTAGAAGGCCTAATTCAGTGTCAGAAATAAGGAATCAGTGTTAGACTTCGGAGAGCTAAACTCACAAATCTCTCTATCTGGAAAGGCAAATCTGTCAGTTTAGATTACTCCCACATTCACATGTAAAAAATAAATGTCAAATCTCTTTGTTTGTTTTCTAAATCCAGGCTAAGATAATTGTCACCCATCCCTAGTCTGGGCAGGGCTGAGTCCTGACAGGTAGATCTCAAAGGCATCTCACCTAGAATATCTCTCCGTGTAGAAATTAAGCTGTTTTAGTATGTTGAGTATTCCAGTTCCTAAACCATCCCATGATTTTTCAAGAAGGCAGGTAGTAGGTACGGTAGGTAGGTAGGTAGGTAGGTAGGTAGGTAGGTAGGTAGGTAGGTAGATGAATGGATGGATAGATGCATGGGTAGATAGATAGATAGATAGATAGATAGATAGATAGATAGACAGACAGACAGACAGACAGACAGATAGGCAGGCAGGCAGGCAGGCAGGCAGGCAGGCAGGCATCAAGAGATCTCTTTCCAACTTTTCAAAATCAAGACTTTGATATGTTCAACGACTGATTAAAAAGACAGTCGAATGTTTATCAATCCTAATTTGTAATTTCTCCAAAGTCCTTCTGAGTCACGATCCTTTTATATCGCATGTGAATGTTGGTATCTTCTGAGAGTGGACTTTTTTCCAAGCTTTTGTTTCTGCTCTGCTCCGTGCCTTGCTCTTCAAACAGACAGACTGAAATGTTAAGCAGCGCTTCCGTTCTCCCCACTCATCCTCTTTCTTAGGTTTATCTTTGGAAGTTTTGTTCCGCCATTCATCTTCACTTGTTGGAGATGTCTTGACAAACTCTTGAGAATTAATTTCCCATCAGCTTTTTGCCTTCTCTTCTTGAACTCTCAGGTCAGAACTTGCCATATGCATTTGAAGGGGCTATCCGGATGGGCCACCCGGCTCCATTGTCCCTTCTGATGCATGCCCTGACATCAGCAGGGAGCCACTGGTGAGACCTCAGAGACCAGGCAGAGACTCAGCCTGTGTTCCTAAGCAGACCTCAGCTCCCCAGCCATCATCAATCATTGTATTCCCCTGCCAAAACCAATACAATTGGATCAGGCCCAGTGCACAAGGGTGCTCCTTGAAAGTAGGAAGTGTGCCTTTGAGTTTAATATATTCCCTGACTTGATCCTAGAAGAACAGAAGGAAATCCATCAATGTCACAAGACACTACCAGACTGCAGATTGATCACAGTGTTGGAATTGTATGAGAGTTTTACAGATGCAAAAGCAATGGTTCCATTCTTATTCTGAACAAAATGTATATCTTTAATTGATAGCCACATCCTTTGATTGGATTACAAAGCTTTGGTCATATTCTACTCACTAATAGTAGTGGGTGGACTATTGATTGTCAACTCATTCCATGAAAGTTTAGCCTAATCCATTACCTGTCTTCAATCTAACTGGCCCACTGATGGATTAAACATTTGAAAATAATGATGGATATAACTTTTATGGCAAATGCAACCCCTGAATCAAAGTGTATCTGTGGAATCTCTGCCACACAGATATCAACATTCAGCACAAAGCAAATCAGATTTTTTTCCTCACTTGTAAGTTTACATTTTGATATATCATTTCAAGATTCATTGCACTGATTTGGCTGCTGTGTGCATTCAGCCCATTCATGTCAGTGAGATTTTTACAAGTACTATTTGTACTACTCTACTGACTGCAGATAATTTCAGTGATTTATTGAAATACATTAGGAACAGTTTAATTTTGGCTGAAGAAGTAGGTAGGGCTGTAAAGGGGAAGAAAGAGAGCAGGAACCATGGCAGATTATGACAGTTTTCACTGCAAACTTTAACATTTGCTGTGCCTCCTAAATTATGTCAGAATACAACTGGAAAAGGGAACCCTGCTGCAGAGGGTGAGTGTGTCCCCAGTCATGACAACTTACAGCAGAGGGATCACCTGGCTCAAGGGCTGCATGTGACCCTTGGGGATCCAGCACCCCCCCTTGGGAATCCCTACTGACGTTCCCAGAACCTCCACAAACACTCCCCCAAAAGTTGGAAAGATCCACAAAATGGCTTAAAATGGTAGAGCAGAGATAAGTAAATACACTGTTTGGGAGTGCTCCCCCTCAAAATAGCAGGGCCCCTCTAAAACAATAGTCTCTAAGGGGATTGCATCACTTCCAAGTGGCCAAAATGAAGCCTGCTAGGATATTGTACTGCCTCCTAAGTGCTGGGAATCAGCTGATGTGGCCCTCTGCACTTGGAAAAGAACCACTGACAGGAAAGCTAGACATGGTGTGCCTGAGTCCATGCTCCATCAGTGGCAGTATCAGTGGTGTAGTGAATCTGATAAAGATTTTAGTGCAAACTTTAAAGGAATTATCCAAGGTACTGCACCTTATTTCCAAAATAGGTGCTGCATTTGAATAGCTCCTTCAGTGTTAGACTAAAACTTTGTCGCATTGATGCAGGAGTCATCAGCCATCACTGCTCCCTCCAGCATCCATAGTACTGCTGGAGATAATGGCTGAGATCCTACATCTCTTTAGTGTAGCAGAAATATCCGGCAGCGGGGTCACACAATGCTTGCATTATATAACCCCTATACTGGATATCAACATAGCACTACTCAATAGCCACTGTGAAATATGATTGTGTGCACAATGTGCATGTGCATTCTGCTCTTTGAACTTTAATGTGCTACTGTATGCACGAGGTTTCCACACGTGGAACTCTGTTTATGCTACTGTCAGCTGATTACAGCTGTCATGCACTGTCCGGAAAATTCAGTGTACATGCATAGTGCCTGCACACATCTGTAACAGGATACTAGCCTATAGAGTCAGTGCAATGGAGCAGTCTGCAGGGAGAGAAGACATGGACACTATTGTGGAGGTACGGCCAAACCCTAGTCCTCCAGGTATTGTTAGACTCTGGTCTTCATCAGGCCTAGCCAGAAATCCTAAGAACTGTATTCCAACAGAAACTCCACAATTTCCACTACGCTGATCTTAAACAGCATTGTACTTTTTCTCTTTTTCCTCTTTCTTTTCTGGCTGCACCTGTCACAGTTTAATTTTGTACTAATGTGCCACACTAGGAGACATTTGGGCATGCCAATTCATCCAACAAGCTACTCTTCCAGTGGAGAGCGATCAGCTTGGTACTTTCAACCTGGGGGCTCACTTGTGTACCCATGGAATGTGGCAGGGGAAGGAGAAGACACTTGAAAGAGCATCTCTGACATCCAGAAGCCCAATGGACATTAACTATATTAACAGATTGCTCTAGCCATGGAAAAGTAGTGGACACAGAAGGCAACTTGTTTACCTTGTGCACCTGCACTGTGGTCCCTAATATCATCTCCCACACTGTTTCTGAACGCCTGCTCCCAGATGTTTTGTGGGAAGGAAAACAGGAGACTGCAGGAAGAGGGAGGAAATCAATATGGGGTGCCTTCTCCCCTGCTTTGCCAGTGGAAATAATTAGCTGGAAGGCTCCTGTGGATTGCAGAGACTTTCCCAGGCAACTTGCTGATTGCAGAAGGGGCTTTTAATGGTGTGTGTGTGTGTGTGTACACCAGGTGCACCCATGCCTTCCAATGATCTCTTGACTTATGGCAACCCCATTGAATTCATAGGATTTTTTTAAGGCAAGGAGTACTCAGAGATGGCTTATTATTGCCTTCCTGTGAATATAGCCTGCAGCACCTGGTATTCCCTGGTGGTCTCCCATCAAAATACTAACCAGGCCTGATCCTGCTTAGCTCTCTAGATGAAGAGCGTTTGATTAGAGAGGAGTTGCATTTTTCTTTTATTGTTTTTTATAAATCTGTTTTAAAAATTACATGTTTGTATTTATTTTATATATTGGTACTATTTTACTCTAAGTTACTTTGAACTTCCATTCATGACAGGAAGCCAAATCAGTCACTAAGTCAATCAAATATATTTTTAAAAATCCATAGAAGATAAATCCTGGAATCAATCACACGTTCATGTGTATACATACACTTATACACAAACACATACATGCTCCTGTTCTCATTTTCAGGGGAAAAAAGGCCCTAAAGATGTAAGCACATAGTTAACCACATCCCATTAAGCGTTAGTTGTAAAAAGCGCTAGTTTAATAAGGACAAACCCAGCATTAAGGGTCCTCTTACATTTGTGGCCAGATTTAAAAGTGAATGTATTGAGACATTATTGTTCCAGATAGATGGGGAACCAGCCTTAATTTATTTTTGTCCTGTCACCAAGAGTGTGACAATGTCTTGTCTGAAACTGCCCTGGGTATAAGCTATCATTGTGTAACTTAATTGAATATGCTAGATGACAGTGTGAGGGACATATGTCTATTCACTATAACAAACACTGGGAGGCTGCCCCAGGCTTCTGCACGGCTGGCATAAAGGGAGAGCAAGTGTGCGTTCTCCCAAGGACCTGTGGCCCCAAGCAGCTTGAGCACAATCCAGCAGTATTCAACAATTAGTTACAGTTTATTAACAGCCCATAAATTTCTCATCTGCTCCTGGGGACTTGTTAGGCACATCACCTGCGACTTCAAGAAATAATTTTGAAAAGCACAATTGATCGCCAAAAAGGCGTTCTTTCTCATAATGATAGATGGTGTTTGATTCTGTCTTAGTGATGCTCAAGCATTTAAGGATAACCAACTATTCTTCAAGCCATTTTTTAAAAAAGAAAAAGAGTAATATTTTTTCATTCTAAATGTTTTCTTTAATTAATGTTACACTGTAGTTCACCATACAGAAATCAGGAACCATAACATTTCTAAAAGAGGCAGTCTCATGTAGTGGTTTGAGCACTGAACTACGACTCTGGAGACCAGAGTTCAAATCCCTGCTCACACTCTCTTAGCCTCAGAGGAAGGCAATGACAACTCTTGCCCCAACCAAATCTTGCCAAGAAAACCTCAAGATAAGCTTGCCTTGAGGTCATCAAAAGTTGGAAACAGCTTCTGAAGGCACACAACAACAAAAAGATTTTTCGAGAAACAAACATACCCCAGTCCACAACATATATTTAAGTTCAGTCTAATTATGGTATCTATATTTCTGGTCCTTTCAGAATAATACTAATACCAACAAAAGTAATGGTAATTCAAAGCTTTTCTTCCAATTTATTCAGAAACACACACACACAGAAGACTGAATCCTGTTGGGAGTCCCAACTAGAGCAAACCTAGTGAATCACTGGGATTTCCATAAGTGTTGATTCACTTTTTAAGAATTGATTCAGTGGTTCTACTCTAGCTGACATAGGGTTTAAATCCAACAGGATTTAGGCCACACGCATACATGTGTGTAAGTGATGCTATTAAAGCACAAATGTGGCAAGGGTGTGATACACAGTGTCAACAATCAGCTGCCCTCAAGGAGTATGGTTGGAGTGGTTTTCAAGTGAGATAACCCAGATAAATGTATTTGCTTGTATTCAGTGGGACTTACTCCCAAGTAAGGATTGCCCTATAGGTTTCAGAGTCTCGTTGTCAAGGTGAGGCTTTTGTAACATGTCTTCTTAATGATCATTATTTTAGGCACTGCACATGGTTTTACATGTTTTCAAGAACTTGTTGGTTTTGCATAAAGACTAATCTCAATTGAAAATGTGTACGTGAAAAATCTACTGTTTTCTAGAACCTTATTAACTGAGCCTACATTGATGTAGCTGATTCTATTCAACTCACTTCTAGAAACATGCTGCTGTACATTTTTTTCAGTCAAAGGGATAACCGTCACATAAATATTGGACCAAATACCACATGAGAAACTATCGATTTCCTACCAAAACTCTGTGAGCAGAATAAAATTATGTATAGTTCTATGAGCAGAATTGGCCCCTACTTCAATGCTTCAGACAGTGATGTGCTTTGGCTTGGATGACTGTTGGCTCAGCCCGCTTCATTTTCTGCAGGGGTGGGTGGGTGGGCAGAGGAAGATATGAAAAGTTTTGTAAAGGGATGGGGAATTTGTGGCTTCAACTCTGACTGCAACTCCCATTAGGTCCAGACAGTGTAATCAGGAATTATGGAAGTTACAAAACATCTAAAGGGACCCAGATTGAAGAAGGCTATGCTAGGACAGAGCTGCCATTGGATACAACTACGTGCTTTCTCTATGGTTTGGAAAAGGTGGCCCAATAACTGCCTCATCAAACTGTACGGAACATGATCTCAAGAGATGATGTCATCAGTGCTTGGCCACATGATTCTCTGATCCCTCCCCACTTTTTACAAGCCACTGAATGGCCATGGAGGGAGCTGTAGCAGCTCAACGGTGAGTCTGGGAGGTGATGGGTGAACAGCTGTAGCATAGTTCTGCATGTATAACTATTATTCTGCGTTGTGCCACAGATGATCACAACCGGTATACATCAGTTTCCACTATTTCCTGACTTCATGTGCAACTTATTTCTTTGGGCAATGCAGTGGGATCAGTTGGTCTTAGCCCACTGTTGGGAGCAGTCCAGTTTGACAAAAGTGGCTGGTCCCTATAGGTCACCATAGGCAGCCTGTTTGCCTCACCCCTCCTTTTCCTGTTTGGGGTAGAGGGCGGCTGAACAAAATCTCTACCACTATGCTAAATCAGAGGCAGAGGCAGGGAATAGATGAAGTTGTTATAAGGGTTGCCAGTTCTCTGAGCACCTCCCAAAGTCTGTGGGAATCAAGTCTCATTCCTGGGCCATGGGCAAAGTCAGAAAACCCCAGCCAGGCAAGCTATGTCCTCCTTAAGAAAAAAAAAAGGAAAAAAAAGAACCCCTTTAACTGGAACATACTGCAGCCAGCAAACCACACTACAGCAAAGCCTCGCTGGTTGGCTGTTGGAGACTGTTTCTGGATGGATCTTTGTTCTTCCCCCGTGCTTCCCAACTTGAAGTCAGTAGCAGAGTTCAGCAGGATTTCCTGCCTTTGCAAGCTTGTGCAAGGTAGGAAAAGCTGAGCTGGAGAGGTGCATGCACTATTTTAAAGTTGGCAGTTTGTTTAGCACTGTGGTGCAGCTGCCCTGGTTTAATGAATCAGGGAGGACTGTGAGAGACTGCCAAGGAAAGGAAAGCAGGGTTTATGCAGAATGTTACACCCCCCTCTCCAGTTTTTGATTCATTCTCTTTCAGGCTCTTTAATCTTTTCCAGATCTTTTCTCTCAATCTTCTCACAGTCAACAGATCAAATGTGCTACTTTGGTTGCAAGGGAAGGGGGGTGGGAGTTCAAAAACCTTTTAGGCTTCATTTCTGCCACTTTACTTTCAAACAGTAGACCAGAAAGGAAGCTTAGTTTCTTTACATTGATCTGGTGATTTCTTTGGTGATCAAGCTCTCTCTTTTCCTACTGTTACAAGATGTTGCACTGGGATTTATTCCTGAGTATTGGCTGGCATAATCCAGAAGACTGGGATTTCACAGTATCGCTGTGGTGTGCATCTATTCCAGTGGATGGGATAGGTGGGAATTGTTTCTCCATTTTAGCTGCTGTTAGTTTCTCCTCCTTCTCTTTTCCCTGTAAGAATAAGAAATGAAAGACTGTTTCTTGTTGGGTGGTGCTGATTATGCAAAAGCTGAGCATCTTCCCCTGTTTTGAAATGAAACAGAATGGGAAGAGAAGGGAGGAGTCCAGCTAGAAAGTTCTTAAATTCCATTCCCCGTCCCCCTATGGTATCCAAACCAGCATTTTATTTTATTTAAATATTGATTTATTGTTCTATCTGCAGTGTTTGGAGCTTGGAGCTTAAGAAAACTAGTAAGTGTGGAAACAGGCCATGGGGAGGGGTTGAAAAGGGAGGAGTGGGCGTTTCTTCACTTTCTTGCTCCAAAAGTTGTATATGTGTGCATGTGAGGAACTGCTCCTGCCTTGCACAGTTCTGAATTTTGATTCAAATCCTGGTCTTTAGAGTCATAGTCCAGTGTTCAAACCACTGCAGCACACTTGCTCTCTGGAATTCTTTACCTTAACAAAATTTTCACAATGCCTAAGATAATTAGAAATGCATGGTACAATTACTGCTTCTGCCACGAATTATACTTCAGACTAGTAATGATTAAATTATAGAAGTCCACGTGCTAGCAGGGATGGAAATAACATTCACAAATATTTGAGTATCGGTTGAAAAAATGCTTTCCTCAGTGTTGGGAAATTCTGACAAGGATGAGAATGTATGGATGAGAATCTTTGCAACTCAGGACTTATTCTGCATGAAAAACATACGAGGACATTTTTTACACAGAAAATTCCATTTTCTGCACAGAAATGTCATATTCTGTGCTGAAAGAACATTTCCTGCACAGAAAGTATTATTTTATGTCATTTTCTGTGCAGGAAACAACATTTCTGAGCGTAAAATAACATTTCTGTGAAAAAACCCCACATACGATTTTTTTTTCAGAAGAAATCCCAGACTATGAACAATCTTCAAAACTGCAGTTTCCAATGGATTTCTCACAGCAGGGAATGAAAGAGTTTAATTATTCATTCTTGCCCATGAGAATGAAAGTTACAAAGACTGACATCCCTGTCACTGGAAATAACATGAGGATCTCCATATGTTCCATCTATCTCATAGACTTCTGTTAATCAAACACTACCAATGAAACACAGGATCCAGATCCAGATGCAGAAGAGACACAACTACACCACAACTATAAACAAACTGCACTACCCCTCAAAAAGCTTTGTTTTTTTTATTGCAGGTCCCATCATCCCATCCCTTGTTCTAAACCACAATTAGGATCATTTTGTGTGTGTGTAAGGTGGACGTTTGGAAAGGGTTACTTAATAACATCACCAGGGGCTGCCTTCAAAATCTCAGGTGTTTGATGCTCCTGATCTGGCAGCCTTTGTGGTTACTTATTCAACAACCAGCCCTCTATGCTGTAGCACCCAGAGAGAGACAATGAGTGATGAGCAGGCAGAGGTGTCCACTTGTGCTTTCTACTCAGGTTGCACGGCAGGCCCAATCCTCCCAGTCAGGGCGAATAGTCTACTTCAAGCAGTAGCACTGCAAACCAGAGAAGCAGCATTGTGGTATGTCTGCATAAGTGGTATAGTGGTAAATTATAAAATGCAGGGCCTTGTTATGACAGTCCCAATAGCAACACCCTCAAGAAGACTTTTAAAAATGTAGCCAGTTCTTAGTGGCAGTAACCAAGCTCTAGAAGGAACATTTTTAGATCACAAGTTAAACGGTGTGATGTGACAGCTAAAAAAGCCAATGCAATTTTGGGTTGCATCAAATAAGAAGATAGTATCAAGGTCAAGAGATATAATAGTACCTTTCTATCTTGCTTTGGTCAGACCTCACCTAGAATACTGTGTCCAGGTCATATTTCATTGCTATAATAGCCATCTTCCAATATTTGAAGAGACGGCATGTAGAAGATGGAATGAGCTTGTTTTCTCCTGCTCCACAGACCAGAACACAAACCAATAGATTTTATTTACAAGAAAATAAATCCTACCTAAACTTTAGGAAGAAATTCCTGATGGTAAGAGCTTTTCAACCATGCTTCACAAAGTGATGGACTCTCCTGCTTTGGAGCTTTTTAAATAGAGGCTGAGTGGCCATCTCTCAGGAGTGCTTTAACTGAGGAATCCCGCATGGCAAGGGATTGGGCTAGATGGCCCTTGCAGTCCTTTCCAGTGCTATGATTCTATGATTTTGACTTTTTAGAGTAGGGGGACACCCAAGAGGAACAGATTGAGCCCAAGGGCCTGAGGTTCCCTCTCATTACTACAGACTGATGCTGGAAAGTGAACTTACCAGCAAAGTTTGGGATAAATTCAGATCTAGAGTGTTTTCTTTTTAGTTGTTCGCTCCTCTCCCTGTCCTACCATCTGATTCTCTGACTGAATGGTGTTTTATGCAGAGGGGCAGCAGGCACGGCTGTTGCATAAATTGATAAGAACTTTGAGCCAGCAGCAAAGGAATGAAGCAAAATGGGGAACAGTATCCCTCTGTATCCACTGTATGGCCGTCTGCTTCCAATAAAAAGAGAGGGCCGCTTGGACCTCCATCCCCCTGTCCTTTGCAGGTGTCCTCGGAACTTGGCCATGGCCCTTCCACCAGACACATTTATTACCTTTTCGATGCTATAATTTATCATTCATTCCATTCCAAGGGAAAAGAATGGAAATTCAGCACCAAGCTGCCCCTGCCTTCTCTTCTCAGGTCTCCCTGCCAGTACATTTGGCTTGTTTGTTCTCTTTCAGTCCCCCTCTTCCTGTTGCATTCTGTCCATTCAATGAGGGAAGAGGAGAACCGGATGGCTGAGATTCAGTTCAGGGAAATGACTTCAGAGCTACCTTTGTTTTCCCTCTTCGTTTCTTTGAACACACTTGGCCATGTGTCACTATGAAAGGGTTCATTTTAACCATTTGGAACACCCCAGAAGCAAAGCCCCGTTAGGCAGAATCATTCACATCTTTTGAAGCTGGGCTGACTGAGACTTCAAGTTAAACTGCCAGCATTTTGTTGCAAAAAAGCAGGCAGGGACACACATACAGACAGACACACAAACATCCCCACAAACCTTCACTATGACAGTGGGCACTGTGCTATAAATCAGCCCCAGCTATCTAAGCAAACGGTTCCTTTTATTGGATCAGGGAAAGGCTCTACAGTGTTTGGCTTAAGCTCCCAACTTTAGAAATGGCTCACAGATTTTTTTTCCCTTTTTCTTTGCAAAGAAAGCCAGCTCTTGGAAATGGGTTTTATAGAGTGGTGTGCTCAATTTTCACAGCACACTGGATCATATGATTTTCAGACAGCTTGGCTGTTTTATACACAAGCACACCTTTAAACCTAGTCCAAAGTTTAAAGCAAGTGTTTGTCCATTTCAAACACATTTATTGATGGGGGGACAGAAAGAAAACAGGCATTTTTTTTCCGCTGGTTTTTCTTCCCTTTAGTATCAACAAAAGCATAAGTTACCATAACTTTCCTCTCATTTGCAGAAGGAAATTAGGTTCTTCCGGAGAATTTACAGAATCAAAGTATTCAGGTTTTTTTAATTGTGAAAATGTGCTATGCTTCACTATTTTTGTTTTCCTTTATGCTTAAGTAGCTCAATGAACAATCCACACTAGCAATAATCCATTATTAGAATATTGTTTTCAATAAGTGCATTTCAATGCTTTTTATTTAAAATGGTAGGATCAACATTTTCCCCTTCAGTTAGTTCACAGCTTGATTACTGCGGTCTCAGGTGTATCTATAATTTTGTAACCTCAGCAGTGGAAACTGGTTTAAAGCATACCATGAGCTTTCTGTTTTCAAAACCTAAAAGCTGGCTATTGAATGCAATAAGTTTTAATTACTATGATTACCAGAAAATATTGCAAGGAGGAATCAGTGACTACTGAAACTGTGACCATTCTACTTTAATTGTTGTGGCAACATCCTCTGGAGTCCTGGGGTTTGCAATTTAGGGAAGGATATTCTAGCAAAATTGAACCACCGCTCCAGTTGGCTTCTGTGCTTGGAATGGAGAATTGACACTGTCATGTCCTTTGCCTTAGGCAACAAAATATCTTAAGCCGGTCTCAATTCCAGAGCTACTGAAAGAGGTTCTGGAGATGTCCTTCCTCTTTCTTATCTCAGGAGTGGGTAAGCTATAACCTATGGCTGATGTAACCACAAGTCCCTTTTAGCAGCTCCCAAAACCTATTATTTCCCCCAAGCCCATGGACGCTGCATTTAAAAAGAAAACCTGGGCAAAAAAAGTTGCCTTGGAACACCAACTGGAACAGTGGTCTCCTGAACAATGCCCCCAAATCCAACCTCCTCTACAATCCTACCCCCCATCCAAAAGCCTCAAAATTGACCAAAAAACAAACAAGAAATATCTGAAAGCACAGAAGGAAAAACTGAAGGTACACTTTCAGCTATTTCTGGAAGCATTTGGGGCTGATTTTCAGCACTATAACCTTCCACATTGGAACAGAGATGAAAATTAGCCCTCACCTCCATTGCCTATTCTAGAACTGCACCATGCTGGCTCCTGCCTTTGGACATTTCTACTGGTACTAATCGGAAATACATCCCAATGATATCCAGAGGACCACAGATTCCCCACCCCTGCTCTGAACATTGGCCAGGGGTCAACATGGGGATGGGGCTTGTTTGAGATAATTCCAGCATCAGAATGGATGTAGAATCATTGACAAACCCTCAATGTTTATTTTTCCTATGTTTATTCAGAAATTAGGAATTAGGAAACCTCAATAAATGCTTAGAATGAATATTTAAATGCAACAAGTAAACTCTCCAAGCATGTAGCTCAAATGTTGCCTGCTTCCCTTGTATTTTTCTGAAGTTAGTCTCAGTGGGACATGCTCAAAATTCAGCAAATTTATCTGCAAAACTCTGCTGAAGGAGCCTTAAGACATCCAGGCTCCATCCTTTCCTAAAAGGTGCTAACACCCCAGGAAACTACCTCTAATCCAACGGAAGAGTGAAGCAATCCCTCAAAATATCCAGATAACAAGCTGTTTGTAAAGCCTACATGTTTATTTTAGGTGCCGCCATGGAGCAACCTAGGGCCTTTCCACACTACACTGTTATAGTGCTATTATTCCACTTTCAACATCCTGTGGAATTCTGGGATTTGCAGTTTACTGAGGCCAAAGAATTTCCTAGCTGAGAATTCTAAATGCCCCTCCCTAAACTACAAACCCCAGAAGTCCACAGGACGTTGAAAGTGGAATAACAACACTATAACAATGTAGTGTGGAAAGGCCCCTAGTAGGCATCCCATACATCTTACTTGGAAGTAAGTTCAAACTGAGTAAAGACATATCTCAGTTAACGAAGCCTCTGACAGTGAAGCTCCTTTTTACAAAGGCTTTTTATGCCTCCCCAGCCAACCTTTTCCTCCTTGTCCTCTATCTAGCTGGATATTTGTTAGCAAGGTTGGCATTGGATCGATGGTGAAGGAACGATGGAGAAATGCAAACATTCTGTTTCAGGTTGCAACAGTGTGTCTCCAGTTAACAATGCAATGAGCAAAGCTTGAGCTGGGAAAGGACAGGATTCTGTTCTAGCAACATCTATTGTAGCCATATATTCTTCTCTACAACAGGCAAGCTAAGCAGCCTCCAAAATCCCTTATTACGCATTCAAGAATAGCAAAACAGAGAGAGAAAAGGTGAGATAAGCCTGGCTTGCCAGCTCCCCCAGTATGTTTTTTTTTTTAAATAGTTCTGTACATTTGACCACTAAAACTGGGTGCATGTGAAATCCCCAGCGGCATTTTGGAGGGAGCCTTCAAATGGTCTCTAGAAGGGGCAAAATGTTTGTGTTTACTTATGCAAAGCTTGCTCTTTTCGTTCTACGTATTTGTATTTTTAGTTTTGAATTAAGTTTGCTGAAACATTGAACTGCTCTACCTTTTTGTGGTGTATGAACTGATCCCAATTCTTTCCATTTTCTCTCTGCCTCTGGTACCAAATTTTCTGTTAATGAAACAATGCCCAGGAACACATGCACTTTTTAAACTGAGATATATTTATATATGGGAGTCCTCAGAGGTGCTGCCAAGTTTTTCCCCTCCTCATTCCTTCCTCCTTTGTATCTTATTTGTGACAAATAAGATACTATTTTTTATTACAAACCTTAGATTTGGATGTTTCTGAATACTACTTGCTGATAGGACACAAACAACCAGAGCTTAGACGAGTTACTTTTTATTGCAGTTCCCACAACCCCTCAGTTAGCATGACCATTATTTGCTGGGGGACTCTGAGAGGTGAAAGTTTTTTTTTAAAAAAAATAGCTTTTCTAAGTTCTACAAACAACACAAGACTGCTGTTGATTTTATGCTGGCTTCCATGTTTCACAAAAGCATTTTACTAGCAACTGCTGGAGAAAGAATGATGGACTTGTTGAGCCTTCTCTAGTCAGGTGCCCTCCAGACATTTTGGACTACAGCCCTTACCTGCCCCAGTTGGCACAGCCAACTGGCAGAGATATTGGGAAGCGTAGTTCCGAATATCTGGAGATCAGAAGGCTAGGAAAGTCTGGACACAGTTCTTCCTATGTTCCCACACAATGAGGTGTGTAACACCTCTACGTGTAACATCTGTAGATCCTACTCCTTCTGAAATTACAAATACCTTGCATAAATAAAACACCAGTTTTACTCAGAGATTTACAAGTGAATCATTTGCCCTCTCTCCATATCTAAAATGAAACAGCATCAGTCATAAACAAGGCTGAGAGACTCTGCAAAGCTACTGATGAAATTATGGTTGAGGAACAACATGCTCTATGAGGAGCAGCTTAGGGAGCTGGGTATGTTTAGCCTGGAGAAGAGAAGGTTGTGAGATGGCACAATAGTCATGATTAAATAGTTGAAGCGATGTCATTTCGGGAGATTGAGCAAGCATGTTCTCTGCTGCTCCAGAGATTAGGACAAGGAGCAATGGATTCAAACCACAGGAAAGGAGATTCCACCTAAACATTAAGAAGAACTTCCTGGCAATAAGAGTAGTTCAACAATGGAATATGCTGCCTTGGAGTGTGGTTGAGTCTCCTTATTTTGGAGGCTTTTAAGCAGAGGCTGGATGGCCATCTGTCCGGAGTGCTTTCATTGTGTATTCTTGCATGGCAGGGGGTTGAACTGGACGGCCCTTGTGGTCTCTTTGAACTCTATGATTCTATAAACAGAGCGATCATTTCAAAGTCGAATGTCTCCGCGTGGTGCACACAAACCCCCGAGATGTGCTTCTCAGAATGAAACAATAACCCAAGAATGTAGTTGTGGGTGAGCTCCAGAGCTCTGTCCTACCGGTGCTCAAGTGATGGCTGGCTCTCGCTCTTCTTAAAACGTTCCAAATTTCGACGCACAGATGCATTTTAAAATCTAATTTCTAAAAAGCGAGAGATTGATACCATCTGAGGAGCAACCAGACTAAGACAAAACAGAGAAATCGGACACGCCACTTCAGAGGACAAGCACTCTAGTGCTTTGGTAAGGCCATTTCCGCACGACACTGTTATAGCGCGATGATCCCACTTTCAACCTCCTATGGAATCCTGGGGTTTGCAGTTCCGGGAGGGGCCGACCGGCCCCTCCCGGAACTGCAAACCCCAGGATTCCATAGGAGGTTGAAAGTGGGATCATCGCGCTATAACAGTGTCGTGCGGAAGTATTCGATATACCTGTAGACGTCAAAATGCAGGAACGAAACGAGACCATCAATGCAAGGGGATGCAAGGAGGGTGCGCGCGCATCCCAGAGGCGCTTAGAAAGGAGAGGAGCCCCCACAGGGCGGATCGAGGCCGAGCGCCAGACCCGACCATTTTTGCCCGCTTATTGCAACGCTTTCCCCGCACGCCTCACGCGTCAGCCAATGGGCTCCTCGCTCGGCGCCGCTTCGCCCTCTCATTGGCTGTCGCCTGTCCTCCCCTCGCTCTAATCCGGAGTCGGGTTTAAAGGGAGTTGCGCGAAATGCCCGTTTCTCCTCCTCTCCCGGGGAAATCACCGGAGGGTGCCCTCCCGCCCCCCTTCTGCACCCCCGCCCCCTTCCCCTTCAGCCCGGGCGCTCCGCAGCCTTCACTCGTCTCTCCTTCCTTCTGCCGGCGGGCGAGACAACGGCGCCGCTTCGCCCGCGCTCTCTTTTCCCTCCCGACGGCGCCCGGCCCTCCCCGACGATGACGGCGCTCCGGCGGATCTGAGCGCCGCCCGCGGCTCGGGGACCATGCTGAGGCAGCAGCCCCTGTACGAGCTGGTGGCCTTCCGGCAGCCGCCGCCGGGCAAGCCCGCGCAGGAGCGGGCGGAGTTCGCGGCGCCGGACCGGCAGCACGCGGGGTCCGGGATGGCCGCCGCCTCGGCCGCCGCCGCCGCCCCTCCCTCGCTGAAGGGCGACCCGAAGAGCGAGCAGCAGCAGCTGCGGCGGAAGATCAACAGCCGCGAGAGGAAGCGGATGCAGGACCTCAACCTGGCCATGGACGCGCTGCGGGAGGTGATCCTGCCCTACTCGGCCGCCCACTGCCAGAGCTCCCCGGGCCGGAAGCTGTCCAAGATCGCCACCCTCCTCCTGGCGCGGAACTACATTCTCCTCCTGGGCAGCTCCTTGCAGGAGCTCCGCCGGATCATCGCGGAGATGAGCGGCGGCGGCGGGGTCGGCGGGGGGCCCAGGCTCCTGCTCGCCGCGGGGCTGCCTCTCTTCGCCGCCGCCGCCGCCGCCGCCCCGGGCCCGGTGCTCCTGACCACCCCGGGGAACGTGAGTCACCACCACCACCACCACCACCACCCAACCCCGGACACCGGCGCGGCCTCCGCCAGCCTGCGATCGAGCAGCAAATACCTCGCCGTGGCCCTGGAGGAGCCGCCGCCGCCGCCGCCGCCGCCGCCCTGCGGCCAAGTGCAGCTGCCCGGCGGCGGGGGCGGCGGGGGCGGGGCGGCGGGGGCCAGCCTCTGCACGTGCGCCGTGTGCAAGTTCCCCCACCTGGTTCCCTCCAGCCTCGGCTTAGCCGCCGTCCAGGCCCAGTTCGCCAAGTGAGAGGCCCGCTGGTCCCGCTCCCCTTCCGCCACGGGACTGGGACGGGCGAGGGGGGCGCCCCCGGCGGCGGCGGCGGCGGCGATCGGACCTGGGGGGCGTCCGCGGCTGGGGGCGGAGGAGGACGGAGCGCGGGCCGGGCGGCTCCGGGCTCCGAGGTGGCGCCCAGGAAGAGGGAAGGAGGGAGTCAAAAACGAAGACTTTTCGAAGGACGGCTCGGCACGCTCTTCCCTTTCTGAAAGGTGGCCCTTCGAACCAGAGAGCGCGGCCGCAGGAGCCGGGCAGCGGGAGAGGAGGACCCAGTGGGACGCCCGGCGGGAGGCAGACCTTGTGCCGGGGGACACCGTCTCAGCTCAAACGGAGTCGTCGTCCAAGCTGGGCTGCTAAAGACCCCAGTTTTGTAAAGGGCATGGCATCCTGTAGGGCTTGAGAAAGTGGCGGGGGGGGGGACTCCCAGCTCCCAGAATCCCCCAGGCAACATGCTGGGGAGGGGTTTCTGGGAGTTGAATTCCAAAAAGGAGCTTTCCCTTGCTGTTATTGAGGTCCCAAACCAACTATGCACATTAGGTTGGCAGTAAGCCACCTCAGATACAGAATGGGACTAAGTCCTAAGTAAAGGTGCCTGAGGAGGTCTCATTGATTTCAACCACTAGTTCAGATTTCCCATTGAAATCCTTAGGAGTGGTTCACTTTGGCTAAATGGCGTCTCTGTAACTGTTTCACTTTACCTAGCAACAAATCTCTCTGCCATCAGCGATGCCAATAAATTTGAGAGAGCCTTCCCATCCCCCAACCTTATATGTAGCTATTTTAATTGTAGATGTTGAGTCATTAATCGCCAGTGTTGTTGCATTATTTGAAAGCAATACCTCCATGACCATGGAGAGTCACATAGTCCAAGCCTACCCATCATGTTCCCTCAAAAGTAAGTCCTACTGGTTTGAATGAGACTGACACCATTTGAGTAGGAAAGTAAGCCACGGGATCCAATCCTAAACCTGCTTACCCAGAATAAAATTCTCCTGAAGTTAATGGAGCCTACTCCCTAGTAAATGTACTTAGAATTCAAGTCTTGGAGTCCAGTCTTACAAGTATCTACTCAAAAGCAAGCTCCGCTGAGTTCAGTGGGGTTTACTTCGAGCTCAGTGTGCACAGGATTGCAGCATCACTTTACTAAAAGAAGATGAATTTGTAATATTAGCATGAGGATGTCACCATAAACTCTGATTTAGTGGTGATGGATGAAACAGAAATGGCATTGTCTTAGAGGCAGAAAAGAATTAAACAAATGCTTGTGACTTCATGTTTGCACTCCTTCTGTGCTGATTTTAACCCTAGATTCATTTCTGTTCTGAACATTAATATGTTTAATATTATTATGAATTTTTAGAAAAATACAGAGCTCCAGAAAGGATATTGTAATATGCTGATATCACAACAGGTTACAGATTCCTCACCTATGGATAGTCTGCTTTATAATTTGGCTGCTTAAAGAGGGTCATAATAGAATGGAGGTGTCTTCTAAGTATCTTTCCATCCAAAATTGTTCTGGTCCTTTATAGAAATGAAGATGTACAATTCTAAAAATAATGTTTTTTTTAATGTGTTAAGTGCACTTATGTCCAAATGGTTGCATTTTAATTTTTGATAGTTTCTGTTCCATTTTTAAATGATTGTGTGTGTGTGTTTTCCAACAAACACTGGACCCTGCAATCTGCATCAATATTATTATAATTGGCACAAATAATAGAATAGTAGAGTATTGACATCCTTCTGCTCACATGCCCTTAGACTGTAATATTAGTGTGTAACAATATGGCCATGTTTTAAATGTTAAGATAACTATTCTATATAGACTCATTAGGAAGTCAGCTCCATTACGTGCAATGGGATTTACTTCTGAATGGAATATGAATACAGTTGGGCAACATCAGGCCATTCTATATAGCATCAGACAAGGAACATGTTAAAGTGGAGTGACAGTTGGTTTCTTACTGACTTTAGGGTCCCAAATCTGCTTACTTTGGTGCAATATTATTGTCTTAATAGTCTGGAATAAAGTGATTTTTGATATAATGTTGTTTGTTTCTATTCTTATTCCCTTCCTATAAAATCAGTCTAAACTATGTATTTGCCTCTGGAGGAGTCCAGTTATTACAATCTTCTTTAATTTAAGCTGCTCAGCTGTTACATTGTCTGATGCCTGGAAATTACAGACAAGCATTAGTACTGATATCCAATTTAGTGAACCAGTACCTAGATTTGCAAGGCAATGCTAGGCAAAATTTAGTAGGAGTTTTTTTGTTTTTTGGAGGAGGGGGTTACAGACCTTTTTAGACAACAACTTAGTGGAATGGAAGTTGCATAAAGCACAGTCGAGCTTTAAAATAGATCCCATCCATTTCAATGCAGCTTGCTCAAAAACAGTGTCTTGTGGATTGGAGCCATTGGGTCCTTAGCTAATGGAATACACTTAGTGACATGTAGTGTGTGTGTATGTGTACGAATCCACTCCTAGTTTTAGTCTGAACTTTAAAAGTGTTCTTTAAGAACTTCAAAAGTGCTCCTCAAAAGTGCTGTCCTTGACCTATTTATGAAGATAGAATTAGCACCTTGAACAGCACTTTCAAAGTTCAAACTAAAACATGAAGTAGTTTTACTGCCCCACTGGCATGAGAGTCCCCATCTCCTTTCCCCCAATCCATTACACTACAGATGGGGTTGACCTGCCCTTACTTATTAGAGGTAGGATCTGTCATCAAGTTACACCTTGCAGTTATATTGGGCATCTAAGCAGTCACCAGGGAACATTGCCTCAGAATAGTTGGAACTCAGTGATTTCATACTCCACAATTATAGTGCTATGATTCCATTGGAACCATGGCAATTAATGTGAAATCATAGTACTATAACTGTGGAGTGTGAATAGGTCCTCTGACAAAAGATGGAACCACATAAGCAGTATTACATGAGCAGGTAGTATCTTCAATTCGTTGTAACCAGATGGTGGCTTGAAAATGTCTTGGAAGGATGCATGTTGGTTGAAATGTGGTAGAATTGATTGGTGATAGGAGTTGAGTTTTTAAAAAAAACAGGATTTGGGATACAGAGAAGAAGGGAAAGCCAAACATAGAGGTGAAAAAGTCCATGGAATCCTTGGAATTAGCCACTTTCTCCCTCAAAGCCATCTTTAGTTAATTGCTTCTGAGGAGTTAACAAATCTTGAAGTCGGCACTTTCTTTTCTTGCTGGTAGTCTGGAGCTTCCAGCAAGAAAAAGGAGAGTGCTTGCTTCAAGATCTGTTAACTCCTCAGATCTTGCTGGTAGTCTGAAGCTGGACATGCCTAAATACCCTGAAGGTACCAGATCCCATGTGATTTTGGAAACTAGACAGAAACAGCCATAGTTAGTATTTGGATGGGAGACCGTCATGGAATTCCAGGTACTGTAGGTTGTGTTTCAGAGGAAGGAACTGGAGAAACCATCTCTGAGTATTTCTTGCCTAAGAAAAACCCTATGAAATTTATGGGGTAACTATAAATCAACAGGCAGCTTGAAGGCACATACATACTCAGTGTGAAGCTGGGAGCAATCTCTTGAGGGCTTCAGTAAGAGGATCAAGGGAAAGCTGAGACTCTTTTATAGCTCAGAGATACACGCAAGTCAGAAGCAAGACCCAGTCAGTAGCCTAAATCCAGTTGCTAGATCCAGCCAGTGCAGACCAGTTGCTAGATCCAGCCAGCACATCAATTGCTGCATTCAGATCTGCTCTAGAAGAGATGAATCTTTGGAGTCACATCACTTTGTTCACACTAACGTGTTGCCAGGTTAGTATAGCAATGTTAGGATTGCAGGTTAGTATGGTAATGTTAGGATTTCAGTGTTAAGTTCCCCAGTTCGTTTGCTATTTTCACATCCCACACTATGGATTTCCATGCATTTTCAAACTCTCAAGCTTAATTCAGAATAGGAGGAAGAGCTCGTAGTACCCCTGCTTAGATATAAGAACAAGCAATTGGAAGAATGTGGGATCCATTTCCCAAATTTTCTATCTATAGGTGGAGACATATTTAGTTTTGGATGTCAATTCTCACAGTCTCTCCCCATTGGCCATATTTGCTTGGGCTTCCTGGACTTGGTCCAAGGCCAATATTTCCCCATCCCTATGGTAGTGTGAACAAGACTCTTAAGAAACATAAAATGAGATCTCGCATCTCATCTTGTTTACACTCACACTATTGCACCTTTCTGCTGAGTACCAACATTGTGCAACTGTGAGTAGTTACGTGCCATCCAAGTCTTGAATGTGGAGCTCCATTTATGCAACTCTGAACTGTTAAACCATGGCCCAAAAAGCACAACCACATATGTAAGGGAAATTATGCATGTATAAAACACCAACAGGATGCCAAACATAGAATCCTTGCTCATACGGAGGCAGGGAAGACCTTGCTTTTATCCACATGACATTTTTAGTAGCACAAACACTAGCATGCGAACAATCATTTTATTCACAGCCCAGAAAACTGAAGAAAGAGTGCAGCGGGGGATGCAGAGGAGAGATGGTTACACTCTGCAATGGGTTTCAGCAAAGTGTGACTTAGGGACTGCATGCAGCTCCTGAACCCTATTCTTGTGGACCCTGAAGCTCTCCATTAGATCCCCAAAGCTCTCCAACTCTCCAGTATTTTTTTAAATGGTGTAATTTGGGGGCAATTTTTATCCCCAAATCTCACAGTGAGCCCCCCAAATGCATGAAAACATGTGAAAATGCCCCCTCACTTCACTCTCACATGCAGCCCAGAACCATATGTTACTACCAAGTACCTCTATTTGCCTCTACAGGCACTTTCAAAAAGGTGACTATCTCCATTTTGAGAGAGACTGTGGAGAAAACACTGAAATGGATCCAATAGGTCTGTTCTAGAAGAGACAAACCATTGGAGTTTTGAAGACATCTAGAGAAGGAGATCTCATCATCTTACTAGGCAATTGTTTCCATTGCCAAACCACTCCTGCTGTCAAGAAAATTCTTGTAATATTCCTTCCCCTCCTCACTATAACAGCCTTTGAGGTATTTGAAGAGTGTGATCATGTCACCCCTCAGTCTTCTCTTCACCAAGTTGAACAAGGTCCTTCAACCTTTGTTTTGTTCTCTGTACCTCATATCATCCTGGTTGCCCTTCTCTGAATCTGCTCCAAAGTGTCTATATCCTTCGTAACATGAGGCACCCAGAACTAAACACATCACTCCAAATGAGGCATGATGGAGACAGAACACAGCAGGACTATTACTTCCCTCAAAATGGAAACCATACTGCTATTAATGCAGGTTAAAAGAGCATTCACCTTCTTTGCAGCAGCATCACATTGCTGGTTTATTTATAACTTATGATCCACAATAATTCCAGGGTCCTTTTCATATGTAGTAGTACTGTGCCTTGTATGCCCCATCTTATACCATTGTGTTCGGTTTTCATGGCCTGAATGTAGAATTTTGCATTTGTTTCTAATGTATTTCATTTTATTAATTTCTGCCCAATTTTCCAGTTTATCTAGGTCTTTTTGAATTCTGTTCTTATCTTCCAGTGGGTTAGCTGTCTGTTCTAGTTTTGTGTCACCTGCAGACTTGATAAAGATTCTCTCCACTCTGTCATCTAAGTCATTAATAAAAATGTTGAAGAGTAATGACCCTAGGACAGAATACTGAGGCACTCACTCAAGACCTCTTTCCAGTTTGAAGAATAGCCATTGATGACAACTCTTTGAGCCCAGTTTTCCAACCAACTATGGAACCATCTGACAGTATCCTCATCTGTTCCACATTTAATCAGTTTGCTAATCAGAATATTATGGGGATCTTACCAAATGCTTTGCTGAAATCCAGATAACTGACATCCACAGCATTTTCATTGTCTACTAAACTAGTAGCCTGATCAAAAAACGATATCAGGTTAGTTTGGCAGGTTTTATTCTTGACAAATTCATGCTGGCTCCTACTAAGCACTTCATTGTCATCAAGATACTTGCATACAGACTCCTGTATAATCCATTCTAATATTTTACCTGTCCTTGAGTTCAGGCTGACCGGTCTGCAGTTTCCTGGATCTTCTTTTTTGCCTTTTTTGAAGAGGATAATGGTTGCTCTTCTCCAGTCCTTTGGGATCTCACCTGTCTCCAAGATTTCTCAAAAATGATGGCAAGGACATTAGAGAGTACACCAGCAAGTTCTTTCTGTACTTCAAGATGCTGTTTGTCTGGCCCTGCAGATCTGATTTAGGTTAGCTGGGGGATTCCTGACTAGCTCTCTATCAGTGTTGATTCAACATTCAGATCCCCTGCTAAGGTTTTTGCTGCTGCGTGGAAGAATGCAGTTATCTTTTTGGGGGAAAAGTGATGCAAAGTAGGTATTGAGTAGTTCTGCCTTTTCATTGTGATCTGTTAGCATTTTACCATCCTTATTAAGCAGCAGTCTCCCTGCCTCCTTGGCCATTCTCTTTCCTAAAATGTATCTGAAAAAACTTCTTTTTGTTACTCTTGCTTGGCTAGCCAGTCAAAGCTCATTCTGAGCTGTAGCTTTCTTTATACTCTTCCTGTAAGCTTGGGCTACACATCTATACTCCTTGGTGATTCATCCTTCCTCCCATTCTACTTTTCTTATCAAATTAGCCAATACCCTGTGACCCAGTGTGGGGTAGTGGTTTGAGCATCGGACTGCAACCCGGAGACCAGGGTTCAATTCCCCTCTCAGCCATGGAGACCTACTGGGTGACTTTGGGCATATCACACACTCTCAGCCCCAGAAAACCTCATGACAGTTTTACCTTAGGGTAGCCATAAGTCAAAAAGAACTTGAAGGCACACAATAACAGCTAATAGCCCAGAGGAAAGGGTAAGAATTCAAAATGACCTTAACTGGTTAGACTGCTGATCCAAAACTAACACAATGAATCTCAACAGGGATAAACATAGGGAACTGCATTTAGGCAGAAAAAAATGCTATATACAGCTATAGGATGAGCGACACCTGCCTTGACCACAGTACATGTGAAACAGATCTAGGATCACAAGCCGAACATGATGTAACAGTGTGATATGGTGGCTAAAAAACCACTGTTGTTCTAGACTGCACCAGTAGACCTATAGTGCCTAGGACGAGGGAAATAATAGTACCACTCTATTCTGATTTTGTCAGATCTCATCTGGAATACTGTGTCCAGTTTTGAACACCACAACTGAAGAAAGATATTGATAAGCTGGAATGTGTTCAGAGGGTGGCAAACAAAATAGTAAAAGGTGTGGAAACCATGCCCTCTGAGGAGAAGCTTAAATAACTGGGTATGTTTAGCGTTCAGAAGAGAAAGTTAAAAGGTGACTTGAAAGCCATGTTTTAATATTTGAAAGGGTGTTGTATGGAGGATGGAGCAAGCTTATTTTCTGTTGTTCCAGAGACTAGGACAGGGAGCAATGGCTTCAAACCTGAGGAAAAGAGATTCCACGTAAACATTAGGAAGAGCTTTCTGATGGGAAGAACTATTCAACAGTGGAATACTTTGCTTCAGAATGTGGTGGAGTCTCCTTCTTTGGAGGTTTTTAAACTGAATGGCCATCTGTCGGCAGTGCTATGATTGTGTATTCCTGCATGGCAGAGTGCTGAAGTGGTGGCGTGGCATCTTCCAACTTTATGATTCCATGATTCTAATTACTAACCAGGCCTGAACCTACTTAATGTTTAATGTCAGAGAAGACCTGGTACTTTCAGGGTATTTATGCAGTCCCTAGTAGAAGTAGTGGTAGCATTATTTTGTCAAATGCAATCATGGTGATACAGTGACTGCATAATATACAATGTAAACTACAGGTGCTTCCAATAGTAATGACATATGCTAAATAATACAAAGCATTGCACTTGTTTGGAGGTTCTAGCACTGTGCAAAGGAAAACAGACAGTTTCAGCTTTATTTTGGACTTCACTAAAAGATGCTCCATTGCCTTACTCGTGTGAAAAATGCAGGTTGCTTGCCTTATAAAAATTTGTTTTCAATCCCATATGGAAAAAGAAGTAAGAAGATACAAAATTTTGCTCTAGAAATGCAAAAGACTGGAGAGTCAATAAAAAATAAAACTGGGAGTATTTAACAGGACCATAGATTCCTGGCAACACTAATGAATGGTTGCCTTAGTTTGTGGAGTGTTTTTCCATTGTTCTCCCAGTTGCCAATGGCAAAGATTGTGAAAGTGAGCTTCCCCTAGTGTAATGCTCCCCTAAACATAATAGCTGGTCAATAAAATCTAAGACAGGAATCCTAAAGCAGGAAAACCTAAGGCAGGTGTACATCAAGGATGAATGTTACCATATGTTGAATATGGTCAACTACCGTCTTGTGGTTATCTGTAGGACCATAGATTTGAGAGAAAAAAGTGTGTGCTTATATTCATGTTTATGATCCCTAATTAGATCAATGAGCTAACAGGCTATACAGAATTATTGGGAAGCCAAAAAGGGGCAGAACAGTTCTGTTTTGCTATCCTTTGTATTTCAGCTTTTTAATATCTTTGCCAGATACTTTGGACAAGCCATGACAATGGACAATGGCTTAACTCTATACCGGTTTGTGTTTATTATACTGGGTGGGGAATATCAATTCAAACAAATGGATTCACCAGACAAATCTCTGCCATGGGATAAGATTCCATACCCTGGGTAACTCCTTTAAACTCTGAGATGAAAACCAGAACAGATTCACCAAACCTGACATGGAAGCCAACAACCACTACTGTGAGAGCAAGAACATTCTGAATTTGTGCCCCATGATAGATTGATAAATTAAATTGCTTCGGGGCTAAGGGAGAGGACATGTGGCTTTCCCAATATTATTGAGCTGCTGTTTTCAGTATTCCTCACCACTGGTTATGCTGACTAGGGCTGATCGTTGTTGTAGGCCAAAAGCATCTGGAAGGCCCCAATTTACCCAATCCTGTTTTAGGAAACTGAGAAAAAAAACATGGCAAGGTAGTAGAGAGAAGACTCTTCAGTTTCATTCCAGTTTTCATCTTAACAGATCCTACATCATGTTTGTATGAAGTAAATCCCCACTAATATAGTTATGTGATAGTTGCACCAGACCATCTTTCTGCTGAACACCAATACTGCTTGATCCACTGCACAACTGCAAATGTTTGTCCTGTTTCCACAATTCCAGTGAATCAAGTGGTGTCTTAAAGGCACTGATGAGTAGTTACACACTAGCCAGGAATGTACAACTGCAAGTGCAACAGGAACACTTGCAGAACTTCACTTATGCCACTGTAAACTGAATACAGATGTTATACCACGGCTAAAAAGTACAATCCATGTGCATCAGAGAACTTGCATGGGCTTTAAACACCATCAGGATGCCAGCCCATATTTTAAGTTTCTAGTCGCTGTTGCATATTAGAGAAACTTCACAACTTACACATAGAAGATCAATGAAGGAACACCCCACCCACACCACTGATCCAGCTGAGGTAATGAAAACATAAGTAGAAAGACAGCTGGTAGAAGACTTCATCATTTCACATGACACACACACATGTCTGCCTTTTTATTTCAAGTTCCTGAGTAGAAAAGTAGTCTTAGTTGTCAATTGGCTAACTTGCAGCGCTAATAGATTCTGATGGTTGAGGAAGCGGCGGCAGTGGGGGGGATCAGCTCAGAATTTAATTTAACAACTTACAATACATCCACATGCCCAGAAAATGTGGACAGCTTGATAGGGTTCACTGAGCCAAAGAAGTAAGACCAAAACAGTGCATTAATGTATAGGGGAAGAATAGTTGCAATCAGTTCTCTTGTGAATTGGACAGAGAGCTTGGAGATGAAGCAATTATCAGCCATCGGGGATTAATAGTAAAGTGTGAATGCCAAGCTGTATATGTTAGGGGCAGAATATGTTGCCTATAGAAAACAACAAAGAGCGTTTCTTACTATTAAGTGAGATTAAACGTAATGGCCTGATTTAATCACAAAGGCAGAATTAAATTCAGATGGCAACTTCAAAGTGGACACATGCACACAAGCTACTGCATACATTTACATATAGCTGGCATAGCTTGGCTTGCATTACAATAGGATAAAGTTTCTTTGGCCACTTAAACAATTTTCCATTCTCTGCATTTCATTAACATGCACTGTCTTTATCTCTAAATTGCTTTTAGTTAATAAGAAGGTGCTAAGAGTTATATTTATTCATGGAGGTCCATGAATAATTCCTGCAAGTAAATTTTTAATTCCATCAAGTTAAGGGGGAAAAAAAACCCAGCAGCAGAGGGTCAACAAAAATAGAACAGCTGTAATCAGGTAGCTACAAAATGCTGCTGTAGTAACCTTTCTTTTTCATGTGTCTCCTAACTGCGAGTCCCAAAGTCAATATACTGAATTATCCATCTGACTTCAGTCCATGAAAAGTATCTTCTTTTCATCCTATTCATGGAACACTCATGTTTTAATGAGTGCCAAACTATGTTGTCATAGCATTGGTATTCAGTGAACTAAATGGCTATCTTCATATTTTTCCTATGATACTCTGTTTGCAAAAATTGAAACATTTCACAGGCTTCCACTTTTAACTTCACTTCATGCTAGGGATGTTCAGTTCTGTAAATTAAGAACTAAATTCTTTGATCCAAAACACATTTACTTGTAAGCAGTTTCCACCAGTTCTTAGTAACACTTAGAAAGGACACTCAAAGTTGCTGCCAAGGTTCAGTCCCTTATGTTTTGTCTGTTAATTAGTTAAGGGGGTTTTTGGTTAATAGCTCATTAAATTCAAAATAAACTCCTGAATTGAAGGGTTTATGTGGCACATATTTTTTCAAAATTAATGGCAATTGGTTGTGTTCATAAGAAAGACAGTTCAAAAGAAAAAAAATGCTCTCCTTTCCTTGTTGGATGCTGAAGGCCCTATAGTCATGTGCAGTTTGAAGGCTGATGAGAAAAGATAGTTGGAAAAATTGATGAAATGGACACTAAATAATGGAGTTCCACTGAGCATTTTACTTTACATTTAGGTAAAATAAACGTCATTTTAGAAATCATGGTGCAACAAATGCAACTTTCATAGAAAGTCAATCTTGAAAAAGAAATGTAAATATATAGCTAAAGAATAAAATGTCCCACCTCATCACACAATGATAATGATAAATACCAAATGTAAACCATGTTTGCTTGGCAAGAAGATCAAAAAGTGACGCTGGTAAAATTGGTGACTGGCTGATGATGTCTGCAAATTCATTCAGAGGAAAATTAAAGCCAAAATCCTAAACACACTAACTAAGAAGTGAACTCCACAGAACCAGAGGGACATAACTTACAAGCATGCACAGTATTGTGCTGTAAAATATTAACACTCTTATGAAGTTTTATGCATCAACCTCACTAAGAAGAATCCAGTACCCTCCTCCATACTACACAATGTTCAGAGCAAAGCTAGAACCCAACTTCCCTAGCTGCCATAGGTATCAGCATAGTGCCTTTTTCCTCCTCGCATCTAGTCATCCATTATTCTGAAACAACTACTGACCTACAGGTTTAATCCTGAATTCTGTTGCTATTGCCAACTAGAATAAGCCTCCTAATACCATGAGATCCACTGGACTTTTGATTTACTGTTCAGCAAACGATTCAATGGGTCTGCTCTAGCTGGGATAGCCTATTGATTCTAGACCCTGGAACACTTTAAGTTATATGGGTAACAATTAGGTAATACAGGAGTAAATCATTAAAATCCCAGAACCATTTTGCTTCATAGTTCATGAAAGCTGTATTAAGTTTATCTGTGAACTGTGTCAGAAAGGTATTATAGCTTAGGGATGGACAGAAGGTAGATCTGGATTTAGTCATAGATTTCTAGTTAGCTTGCAACAAAGTCAGTGAAGATTTCTTTGTCTAAGTCAGGGGAAGAGAGTGCCTCCAAAGTTACTAGTGTGAAGAATCCAATCCATCTCTCAGACTGAATTTGAAAGAAGGCATCCAGGGTGCTGATTCTATCTTGTAGATGGAGTTCAGCACCTTGGATAGTTACTCTAAAATTCCAACTAAACTTTAGCATGGAGTCCTGATGCCAGTAATATTTAGAGTTGCCCGCTTCCCCTGTTGTTGTTATGAGTCTTCAAGTTGACTACAATTTATGGTGATCTCATCATGGGGTTTTATTGGCAAGATTTATTCAGAGGAGGTTTCCCATTACCCGCCACTACGAATGAGAGAGTGGTACTTGCCCAGTCACCCAGTTGGTTCCCTCGGCTAAGCAAGGATTCAACTTGAGTCTCCCAGATTCCCAGTCCAACACTTTGACCACTAATCCATACTGGGTCTTCCCACTTCCCTGTTACCTGTTCTTTTTAACAAAGCAGCAACAAAATGGCTTCTCCGTCTCCTAAATTATACTGCTCAAATAAAGAAGAGGGTAATTATGAGTGAAGACAGAAGGAGTCTTAAGCCGTTTCAAGTCTAGTACTCAGAATAAATTCTTGAAAAGACTGTGTCTTTTGTACCAAACTCTTGTTGTGGATCGATGATTCCAATACAGCCCCCCCCCCAAAAAAAATCCAAAAACATAAAAGATTGAAAAAAGGAAAATTTCCAAGCCTGACTTTTTAGTCCCCAGCAGGATGGAAGGATAGATTAAAAGACCGTGGTTTACTCAACAATGACATCCTGTAAGATTCATAGCTGAGTGTAAACATTTACTTGGTGATCACTTGCCTGAACAAACCTATATGGAAGGAGAGCAGTTGTTAAACAATGCAACATCCAAACATGATTGCTTGAATCCTTTAATAAAATGCTAAAAATACAGTTCCAAAGTATCAACCTGAAGTCACATGTTCAAGCCAACCAACCAGAAGAGGAGCATTTGGAGCCATAGGGTAAGCTTTAATAAGCTGGAAACAGTCTGAGGGTATCGTAATACTTTCTAGAGCTTGGGAGAAATCTACTCTTTAAACCATGACTCTTTTTTTTTTTTTTTGGTTTAACTCCTATTGTTGTTGTGTGCTTTCAAGTCATTTCTGACCTATAGTCACAATGAGGTGAATTTACCTCGGGTTTTCTGGGCAGAGTGTGTATGAAGTGCCCATAGTCATCTAGTGGGTTTCCATGGCCAAATGCGGAAATGAATCCCAGTTGTCAGGGTCATAGTGCAACATTCAAAGCGCTACAGCATGCTGGCTCCCTTTTTTTTACACCTGTTTATTAAAGCTTTTGGGTCCCAACTGATTTTCTGCAATTTGTGTATGTGCAATGGTTTATGTTTAATTGGTTTTAAATTGTCTTATTTTAAGTAATAAATGGCTTGATATGCATTTAGTCTTTTAAAATTATTGTTAAGTTTCAAATTTTATTATATACTGCCCTAAGCTCCTCAAATATAGGGTGAGTTATAAATATTTTAACAAATAGCATAAATATGTTCTGAGAGTTGTAATACAAAAAGTAAGTCACCCAAGCCTTGTTCTTGTGGTACGAAAAATTAAGAGTTCTAGTTCCTACAGTCGACAGTGAACAAACCTGAACCTTTCTAACAGTAAATGGCAGTTTATGTTTAATATTATCAAAGAACCACCTTCACTGTCAACAGCCCTAGTATTTAATGTAGAATAGAATTTAATAGCTTGGATCATCATGGCATTTGACAGCCCACAGTTATCTCATAACATCTACACTTGAAATTAAATGTAATTGTAAAAATTAAATGTTTGACAAAATTTAGGCTATTGATAGTTCTTCATTTTAGCTCTAACCATTGGACCATCGCTCAAATGCTAGGTATCCTTATATATCAATTTTTAAATGGTTTCCTTTGCAGCATAGGTTATACATATCTGCACTGTATTTTGGTTCAGAACACTAGATAATCTTATCCTATTCCAGTCCACAGAAGAAAACCACTGATTGTGAGACACACCCCTCTTCTATTTTTTCCATAATTTTAATTTATGAAAGGGCAGGTTATCTTTTTTTACTTGCCTAAAAAGAATGAAGGTCTATCTCTGGAATGACTGAATGACAGGACTGTGTGTTTTAGATTTTATGATGGACGTGCACAGAGGAGAAGCTGTTTACTTGTCTCACTCATTAAATATGTTGTGTTTCAGGGCAAAATAATGGCTGTAATGATACTGTCCAAATCTTCTCACTTGAAAAGAGGAAGGTCAATTTCAGAGGACAAAAGACTGAAGTACTCATGTGACAGGTCACTAAACTGGACTGGCTATCGCACTGGTCAGAGCACTGAAGAGACGTCCAGCTAAGTAGTGCAGAATATGGAACAAAGCCGTAGCCATGTTTTGTGCCTGCAGACATTGGATTTAGAAGACTAAAGAATTTCAAGTAAAACTTTGAAAACAGGAGGTTGGAGGGGTAAAGCAATTTGCATTGTTTCTCAGGCAACCAAAAACAAAATGTGACAGCTACCCCAACTGACTTTCACTTCAGTTGGGTGCTGTTGTAGGCCAACGAATTCTGTCTCAGAGCACTGGTGTCATCATCTCCCTTACCTACAAAATTTCACATTGTTACTTTTAAAAAAATCTTTTTGAGTTGGAGAATGGTATGGAAAACAGATTTAAGATTTACATTAAATTTAAATTTAAGAGAAAACTATTATAAAATGTTGCATAGATGGTATATGGCACCAGAGAGATTACAAAAAATTACAAAGAATGGAAATTCGAAATGCTGGAAGTGCGGAGAAAAAGACGGAACATTTTATCATATGTGGTGGACTTGTAAAAAGGCGAAGAAATTTTGGAAAGAAATACATGACAAAATTTAAAAAATATTCAAAATGAATTTTGAAATGATACCTGAATTATATTTATTGAATATAATAAAATCAAAGGCAGAAATTAGAAAGCATAAAAAAATAATTTTATATTTAGTTACAGCAGCTAGATTAACTTATGTTCAACATTAGAAACAAGATATTAAAATAAATTTAAATGAATGGAAATTAAGGGTTATGGAAATTAAAGGAGATGGAAAAATTGACAAACGCATTAAAGAACAAATCTACTCAACAATTTGACAGAGAATGGAGCAAAATAAAAGAGTGGTTGCAATTGTAAAGCTAATGATTATAATGATATAATTTGATAAAAAAGGTAAAAATGTATTGACTGGTTAAAAGACAAATTATGATTGTTATACCAAAGATTCCATGTATAGTGGACTGGATTCCTTGTATTGTATTGTATTGTATTGTATTGTATCTTTTCTTAGATTCACTTGGGCAAAACTGGAGAAGAAAACTTGTTATGGGAGTTGGGGGGGAACATTAAGAAGAAATGTTCCCATTTTATACTTTTTTTAGAAATTTTAATAAAAATACTTTAAAAAAATTTAAAAATTCTTCTCGGTTAGACAGAGGCCCTTTCCACATGTGGTGGGGGGGACGGGCGAAAACGCCCAAAAATGGAGCTTACCTGAAGCCGGGTAAGTCCGTCACCACGTGGAGCAGCGAGAGCTCGCTGCTCCGCAGTCCTCTGGCGTCCCAAATGGCGGCTTCCGGTTGGTGGAGGCTCTCCACCAACCGGAGAAGCTCACCAGCTAGAAGCCCGCCCCCGGCAGATCTGCAGGCACACACTTGCACGCGCCTGCAAATCCACGTCGGAGCCGGGCAACGGAGCGGCGCGGGGCTGCATGCTCCGTGCTTTTTAAAAACCTCAAAAAAGATGTTTTTAAAAAACACGCAGCGCGGCTAGTTCCGGCCGCTCCTGAGTGGATTCTGGTGTGGAACTACAAAAAGTAGTCCACGCCAGTCCACTCTATGGTGTAGAAGACCTCCGTGAGAGGTCGCTCTGCACCATTTCAGAAGCCCGGTATGGAAATGGCCAGAGTCAAGAAGAACAGTGATGGCTCAATATTTCAGTGTCATAGACCACATACTGTATTAGCCCAAGCAGCCATATTAACTGTGCGATAAGGGAAGTGTTCCTTCCTTCAGTGCCTAAGTACCTAAGTGACTAAGAATTACTATTTCAAGATGTAGTGACAGTCACCACCAACTTGGATGATTTAATAGAGAATCATACGACAATTATGGAGGATGAGAGTACTTGTCATAATGGACAAATATTACCTTCAGAATCAATGGCAACATGCCTCCCAGTCCTGGCTATTGCCCTCATTCTCCACCTGAGGGCTTCCTATTGGCATTTTGTTGGTCATTGTGTGAAGAGAATGCGGGAGTAAATGGGTTTTTGGTTTGATCCATCAGGTTTCTTCTCATATTATCAATTTCAGTGATACTCATTCCCATGTAAATATGCAAGGATGGATCTGGCGTGTTCCTGAAAAAAATAAATCTTTGCCCCAAAACAACAATTTTGAGAAAATAATCTAGATTATGTTATCTGCTATCTTGCCAAAACCAATCACATCCTTGGTAAGATTCAAATCATGTACACACTGATCCAGCAGTAGATCTTACAGATACAGCGAGACTTCGGTGTCAACGTACAGCTTTGTCATGAAAGATTTGTTTGCAGCAGCTGGCATCTAACGATGACTCACAGCATGTGGTAGATAAAGAGAAGAAAATCAAGCAGGTTCAAGTTAAAGACAGATACAACACTAAAAAGAAACCATGGTATATCCTGTAGCTGAAAGCTGAACCAAGCTTTCCAGCTGAAAAATCAAATGGATGTGCTAGCAAACTGAATTGGCTCAGGGAGTCTTGGCCATCTCCCCTTGCTCCAAGTAGATTGTCCACTGTTTAGGTCAAACATGAACAGTTATTCAGTAATGCACCCATTTGTTGCACAATTCTTTGTTTTGAAAAATATTTGTTAAAGCTCCACCGTGCCCTGGCAAATGAAGAAGAGGCCTCGATGAGATCATGGGAATGCAGTCAATCAGTTCTGTGCACAGCCTACAGGGCCATGTGGAACTGTTGGCCACATGATTCCCACTTTTGTCTAGCTAATCAGGGCCAGTTTGATTGATTTTATGGGTACATTCTTTTGGGAGATGTTGTCATTGCCACAACATTTTAACTTGCATATGGAGACAGCTTAGAGAACTAGTGTGGTATCAGGGTTTGAGCACTAGACAACGACCTTGGTGCCCAGGGTTCAAATCCCTGCTCAGCCATGGAAACTCACTGGCTGTCACATCCACATCAAACTCACTTGGGAAAGTCACATCCTCTCAGCCTCAAAGGCGCATACACACACACACACCAAACAAACCTTGCCAAAGAAAACCCCTTGATAGGCTCGCCTCATGGTTGCTATAATTTTGAAACAATTTAAAGGCACACAAAAGCAGTAATGGACTCAAGTCAGACTTGAATTGTTTCAATACTTGCCTTGGACTTGACTCAACAATAAAGGATGCACTGACGTGACTCAACTCATGACTTGTATATTTTTAGTCACTGACTTGCTGCCCTTGGTTCAGTAACATAACATATTCATCCGGAAACCTTACAACTTTGAACAGTGCTTCCATCTCTTTTTGCCTATTGGTCGCATGATGCCCAAAGCGTGGGTGCATTTCTCAGAGGGAAATAGCAAATGGGCTAGGCAATGAATTGAGATCTGCCCAACAGCTGTCCCACTGTGTATAGGAGCTTTCTAAAACTTTTCCTAACAGCAGAAGGCAAGACTTGCCCCCAGAGCCCAGGGCATGTATCTCAGAGGGGAACAGAAAATGTGTTAGGCAATGGGCTTGAGGAGGAAAGATCCTTCCTTCTAAAGCTTTTGGAGATTCAGTAAGGGAGAATAAGAAAGATCCTATTCTCCACTTCTAAAAAAGCCTCCAGCTTTGCAAATGGGAAGTAAGAAGGATCCTATTTCCCACTTCCAAAGCTGCAGGCTCTTTTATGGCCATTGACACAAAAGCCTTCAGCTTCAGGAAGGGAGAATAAGAAGGAGCTTATTTCCCACTTCTGAAGCTACAGATGGAAAAATTACAAATGTGGAGGGCTGATTCTACTTAAATTGTTAAAATTGACTTTATTCAATTCTGTTCAGAAATTCTGAAAGATAGGTTGGGGTATAAAGTTGGCTCCCAGACTTGAGACTTGACTTGAAAGTATCTTGCAAGGACTTGAGACTCGACTGGAGACATAAAGGTAGAGACTGGAGACTTGGAATAAAAGGCTTAAATATATCACTGAACAAAAGCATAGGGGCAGCTTATCATGTGGAGGCCCTTCTTGTAGACTGAGAGCAGAGACAGTGCAATTCTTGCATTGTTTAGACAAGGGGTCTCCAACTTCAGTACTGCATCTAATGTCCTTCTGTCTTCTGTATCGATTACTAGGAGCAAAGTAAGACATTTCAGATTCCTGAAACATTTGGATCATTCCCTGCTGGCATTGGATCTCTTTCTGAGCCCAGACATCAAGATGAAGCTACAGGTACAACTGTTGGATCTTCTGATCCACCTAGGAAAGTAATTAGGGTTACCAGTTCTAGATCATCCTGGGCCCTGAGGTTTCTGGACCAAAATATGAGACTTAGGGATTGCCTGGGAGGGAAATGTGACAGAAGTGCTCACCTCTGCACAGGCTGCCTGCTGGACAGGAGGAAGTGCAATGGCTCTGCCTCCCCCCATTTCCACAGTGCAGCCAGCATTTTCCCAGGCTGCGCTGGGGGAAGAAACGCAGCCGTTACTACCATGCAACTGCCACTTCAATTATACTTACATTGGGTCAGTAATTATCTTCTGTATTGAATTAATACTCTCAGCACCTAATTATGATATGAAAAAGTACAAGAGAAAATTCTAGAAAGAGCTAGACTTTTTCCTGCGGGGTTTTTTTTATATTTCCTGTTTTGTTTAATTTAGAAATTCAATAAGATTTTAGACCAGTAGTCAGTTCTGGATCGTTTGCTAGCTCTGCATAACCTTTCTCAAAGCACATTTTTGAAAACAGGATAGACAGTTGCCTGGGTTTGGGGATTGCATTTGCCAATCATGGGAACTTGGAGGGCTGCACTGCAAACCTACACAATCCTCCTATCTGTGGGGCGATTTGTGGGGGAGCAATTTTGCTGAGTTCTGAGACTTCCATAGGTGATTAGACCTAGAAGAGGCCTTATTTCAATAACAAAGTAAACCAGAATACTGGCTGAAAAAAAAGGGTTTCCCCAGGCCTAAAACAGCCCACAGACAGGAAATCTTTGTGAAATTGCCTTCCTCCCTCTATGAGGATGGGGAACTCCCTCTCTCTCTCTCTCTCTTTCATTCTCTCTCTGTATCCCCTAAATTGGAGATAGTGAAGGATCTCTAAGACCCTCAAAAAGGCCTTGGAAGACTGTATGATTGTCCCCTGTGGCAACTGGCTTTTTAACATTCCCTTATTCAATGACGAAACTTTTAAAATGCATGGACAATTAGCATATTTTAATATTAATGAAAGGTCAGTTAGTGCTTGTGCTAAAATATACAGCAAGTCCTCTGGTTATGTATCTGTTGAACTTCACATTTAGCTTATTTAGCAAAGTTTTGAATACATCTGCTAACTGCTGGAATTGTGATTCTACACATGCATCTCAGTCTGGTTATGCCTGATGTTTTGGGTTTTTTTCCCTTCTGGGCTAAGTTTATCAATCAAATTAATTTTGTTTTAGAAGAGTCTTTGGATTCTTCAGATTTCCTCATGCATTTGAAATTTACCTACAACTTAGAAATTAACTTTTGATCCGTGGAACTGGATTCTCTGTGCTCTTGGCACCAACTAAAAGACTTACATTGTGGCACTGGAAAGGCAAAAGACCACATTATTCAATAGACAGAGGACTTTCTAAAACATTCAACATTTGCACATGAATTCTTGGTCATCATTTTAAGAAATGTATGCATAAACAGTTTTTCACTGGTGTATGATGTAATCTCATTTGAGAGAGCCAGCAAGGTGCAGGAGTTTGAAGCCATTTCTGCACTAGACTGTTATAGCGCTATTGTTCCACTTTCAACATCCTATGGAATCCTAGGGTTTGCAGTTTAGGGAGGGGCCTCAGGCCCCTCCCTAAACTGCAAACCCTAGGATTCCATAGGATGTTGAAAGTGGAACAATAGCGCTATAACAGTCTAGTGCAGAAATGGCCTGAGTGTTGAACTAGGAGGTCAAGATTCAAATCCCTGCTCAGCCACGGGCAGCCCCTTGGGCAAGTCATACTATCTCAGACTTAGGGAATGGCAGTGGCAGGCTTGCTCTGAATAAATCCTGCTAAGAAAATTCTATGGCAGAGACAGCAAAGTCAGAGTCAACTTGCAAGCACACAATGACAATGTCAACACTGTCATTTGACCATCAGTTTGCTTATTCCTTAAACAATTATATTTTATTTCTTTCTTTTTTCTTTTTCTTCATATGATTTTTGCACTCTTTTTTAAAAAAAGTCTCACTTGTGGGTTGCCATTTGGTTGACCATTGTGGAAACAATGGACTGAATGGGTTTTTGTTCTGATCCAGCATAGTGGTTCTTATGCTCTGGAGCTTTCCTTAGACTCTCGATTGGACTCTCACATGAGGACACAGACTGGAATCTGCACTCAGCAATCCCCCTAAGTTGAAGTGCTTAAGAAAGATGTCTTTCTGTTTGGAAGATACTGTCCAGTGATCACAGCAGACATTTTATCGTAAATAAGCATATTTAGGCCTGAGGATAATTTGTATCTAATTTGTGTTGTTCTGTATTGCTTTTCTTATTTATGGACATATCTATCTATTTTCGGTTTTATTTTGTAGTCTCCAGAGTACATAGTGAGCCCAAACATGTCAGGTTAATTCTAAATGATTTAATATATTTTGGGTCCTCTTGAGATCTTCTCTCTGTTTCCCTCTGTAGGTAGACAACGTACAGAGTTATTTTTTTATTTATTTTTACTGATATCTCCCAACAGATATGGGGATCCAGAAGCTAACAGATTGCATTTGGCTCTTGACTTTCTCAAAACAGATGTTTTAGTTTTGGGAAAAATGGCACAGTACCATAAGCTGGAACCTGCTTTAGACGTACCTTTGGAGCTAGGAACAGAAAAAGCATCTGCTCCATGGCAACTCCTGGATAACATTAGATAAAAATATTTCCAGCTTTCTCTTACCGTTCCTAGTCCAAAACCTAAAACTTTTGCTGAAACTTCGCCTCAGCATCGTCCAGGACTTGCAGGTGCCTATTTCTTGTTAGAGAAAAGACCACTAGCCTAATGTTTGTGGATAGTTTTAAAAAGACGGTACATTAGGCAGTACTTAACAATTGTCTTGCACAATGGCAGCGACAGTAGCGGAGTCTCCATGTCATGAATGGTCATTAACACAGAACAACACTTTCTTTCCCATCTGGCTTTGTTTCTGTAAATACGTCCAGCATAACATCTTGAGGGCTTCTTTCCCCAATAGGTTGTTTCTTGGTGTTTTGCCAAATGTGTCAAACAGAACCATCTGGGTTTGGGAAGGTTCTAAACTTCCCCAGGCTTGGCTCCATATGCATCACCCGGCAGGCATTCCTTGCCCTCTCCAAGCCTGCTGTGAATCGAACTGATTGTTATTCAGGTGGGATGGCCCGGTCATGAACTGCGCTAATCAAAAATCAAACTGCACCAAAACACTGGGGCTCACACACAGGCGAAGGCCTCCCTCTGACCTCTGTTAACCAGCCCCTTCCAATGGAAGTGATTCAGGTTGTTCTCCTTCTGGATTTCTGCACCTTCCACAGTTACCCAGACATCTGCGTCAATCCTCATCTCCATCCAACCCCTCCCCTTGCCTTGTGCTGGGCACTGAGGTCAGTAATGTCCAACAATTCAACGTGGGAAGTCTCCCTGAGGAAGTATCAGGCCATAAATTTCACCCAACAAGAGCCACCTATCAAGTTTGGCCTTGTTAACGAGCTTCTCAGATATTAATCACAATAAAGTCTATGGCTTGCAGTTATTGTGTAGAAAGAATGAAACACTTAGGAGGCTACAAAAAAAGAGAGGGATTTTTCATTCCTTCTCATTTAATATTGTTTGGCTGGTAGGTTGATACTGTATCCTTGACTTTAGCCTAACTAACATGTGAAAATGCCAGAATGTGTGTTATCTGCATGTGCATAACTACAACTGCTCTGAATGCCATTTTACACTAACTAGTGCTCTTCTGTGGAACCTTGAAATTATTTAAACCCAATGCTGCATACATTTTCTATCTGACTTTCCAAATGTTACTACCACAAAGCTAAATAAGCTAGTGCAGTTAGCCTTGTGTGGGATCCAAGGATGTAATTCATTCTTTGTGCACTTGCCTTCAAAACAATGAAAACAGGTCAATGGGATTACTCTAAGCACATCTCAGTTCGGAGCTAAGACTTTATGGTCAAAAGAAGTCTAAATATCCCATCAAACAAAAAGAGATGCTATTGTTTTCATTTTTTGTTTACTGGTGCTAAATAATATCTTCTGATTAGTTTGGTAGCTCCCATAAGTGTTGGCAAAATCAAAAGCTTATTTCCTATTCAGTAACTGAGGGTAACTTCAGTAACTTAAGCAGCAATAGTGTGTCTTGGGGTCTCAATATGGCTGAATGTTGTTCTCCAGATGGCCATCTACCCCTCCCCTTTCTCCATGATATCTTTTGGTGGTTCACCAATTTTTGTATGGGTTTTCCCCAGTTGGGACACATTGAAGTACCTCTAACTTGCCTGCCCCTAAAAGCTTTAAGTTCTTGTATTTTTGGTTCCACTCTTTTGCCCTGTCTCTATGCAGTGCTGGTATGAAGCCCTTGAGAACATACCTAAAACTAAATTTGGCCCTCAGGCGGACAGAGATTCTTCACCCTTCCTTTAAATAAAAGATGCTACCCAAGGTATCCCTGGCTATTTCTGCACTAGACCTTTATAGCACTATTATTCCACTTTCAACATCCTATGGAATCCTGGGGTTTGCAGTTTAGGAAGGGGCCTTTGAGGCCCCTAAACTCAAAGGCCCCTAAACCTCAAAGGCCCCTTCCTAAACTGCAAACCCCAGGATTCCATAGGAAGTTGAAAGTGGAATAATAGCACTATAACAGTCTAGTGTGGAAATGGTCCCTGTCACAATGTTATGGGCCATGATGAATGACCATCTGCTGGTGCCTCCCATGGAACAACTTCATGCAAGAGGTGAATAAAATATTATGAGTGCACACATTTATTTATTATAAAAGCACACAGAAAAATCCACAAAGGTTTGAATAAGAAGCATACAGAGCAAAAAAGTTAAGAGAGAAGCATCTAATACCTAATTCTCATGAACAACCACACCAGTCTTTGAAATCTGAATCAAATGATGGCTGCTCTACACAGAAAATCATTAATGTTTGCCATGATGCTCTCTCATGTTTGCCATTTCACTGCATCACTGTAAATAATGCTGGCTGCCAGTATCAGCAACATGAGAAAACGGCTGGACCGATATAACATGCAGCACACATACCATCACGGAAGTTAGTGGAGTAAAAGATTTCTCAATCTGTGCAGAACTAGCAAAACCAAATCCTTCATTTTCTAAAAAAGTTTGATGCTACTGCTGCTGCTGCAGCTTCTGGGTTTATATGCTCATCTGCCATTCTGTACTTATCCCTGCCCATTTAAAAAAAAAAATCTGACACAGGACATTGCCATACATGGATAGCATATTCCTAAGTTACACTGGTTTGTCTGAGAATCAGGCACAAATATCCCACGCTGCGATTTCCCAGCCTGCATCTGGTTCTGGGAGAATGGAGAGGGTTTAAAAAAAAAAACCTCTCCCAGTTTCAAAGAGTTTAAAAATCTGTTTGGTCTCCTTAGCATAGCTTGAAATGAATGATGAGTGGGAGGAGGTGGGAATGGGGAGAGAGAGACTAAGAGAGAGAGAGATTGAGAGAGAGGGAGCACATGCTGTGTACTGACAAAGATTTTGTAATTCTCAGGATCACACTAATACCAGTTGTTAAGACACAGGTTGGTGCAAGCTCCTAATTGTGTTTGGTGTGATGTACAAAACAATATGTCTTGATCATCTGAATGGCAAGCTAGTGTTAGAATATTCCTGGCACCACTATAAAGCAAAGCTTTCCCTTTTAGTTAACCAGTTACGGAATGTGGGTTAACGCAGCCTACCCTTTCTACCCCCACAGCTCTGTTTTTCTGAGGTTGGCAGTAACTGACACTTTTTCTTTTGCTTAATTAAGTTGTTCAGAAGAAGGCTGGTCAAACAGTTGCATCTACGTGGGGAGTCTTGAAACGAACAGAAAGCAGTGGGTGTTGCCAACATAAAAAGGGGGATTCTGTTATTGTTTGGGTGTAGACGGGTCATTTTTTCAAAGTTACTGCTGCCTGAGTGACCACAGCCCATCAGCAAGAGCAGGAGCAGCAACAGCGAAAGTGCATGCAGCTGCTTAAATCCAACTACCTTGGGCTTTACAATCTGGAGGAGGAGGGGATGCCAGCACCTAGAAACGTTGCCCGTATCTTGTTTTTCATTCCTTCTTTTAAAGAAGGGAACAGGGTTTGAAAATCCACTATGAAGTTATTGAACTGGCTAGATTTGAGATCTGCTCTGGTTGAAAAATGGGGAGGGGGCACCCAGCCCAACATCTGTTTGATCACTTTGGGTACACTCAAGACACTTTCAGTGCTTTCTTTGAAATAAAACTTGTACCAATGTGCATGGAATAATGCAGTCTTTAGAACTTTCTTGCTTTGTTGTTGTCCACACTGCAGAATTTCAGTGATCACCATCTTTTTCAAAAACACGCACCTAACTGACAATCACATTTTATGGAAGTGGGTGTATATGAACATATGCCCACTTGCACTCTCAAGCCTGTGTGTGCGTTCAAGAATTTGTTTGTCCTTTGGTGTTTCTCAAGAGTTCTCTCTGCCTCAATGGCCTTATTGAAATTCTACTGGGCTATTTGTTTGCATGCAGTTAACATTGTTAGTTGGTGACCCCACATTTCTGTTAGGATGCATAGAGCTTGGAGAAGATAACTTTTTATAGCTGCAACTCCCAGATTCTTTGCTAAATGAGGACAGCAAAGAAGAGATGCACCATTTGAACTGATTATTTTTATCTCAGTTATATCCAAGCAATTGAGTAAGGATGGACAACAGTCAACAGAACATCCTTTAGAACATGTGAATGACATAAGGAAAACTCTTGAGCTGTGAGAAGGTCTTGGCAGCCAGAAGACACTGAAACACCAATATCCTATGCAGGATATCTTTTTAATTGTTATTATTATGGGCCTTGATGTTGACTTATGGTGACTCTGTCCTAGGATTTTATCAGCAAGATTTATTGAGATCAGGTTTGCATTGCCTTCCTTTTGGGTTTAGAGAGTATGTTTACCCAAGGTCATCCAGAGGGTTTCCATGGCCAAGCGGAAATTCCAGCTCTGGTCTTCCAGGGTCCAGTACACCATGCTTGTTCCTTGTCTTCTTAATTAGAACAAAGGAATATGTTTGCTGGAAGTTTACATTTTTAAAGAATACAAAAATGTTATATGGTGGTCAATTTATTGTTGTCGTGTTGCTGCTATGTGTCTTCAGATCAACCCTGGCTAATGACAACTGCATCAGAGGGTTTTCTTTGCAAGATTGATTCAGAGGAGGTTTGTGTTGCCTTCCCTAAAGACTGAGAAATTATGACTTTCCCAAGATCACTCTGGGGTTTTCCAGTGCTGAGCAATGATTTGAACCCTAGTCTCTCAGTCCTGGTCCTACACTTAAACCACTACTACACAGTGGCTCAATTATTGCTGTTGTGTGCTTGCAAGTCATTTCTGACCTATCGCAACCCTAAGGCAAACCTATCATGAGGCTTTCTGGGGCTGAGAGTGTGTGATGCACCCAAGGTCACCCAGTGGGTTTCCATGGCTAAGCAGGGAATTGAACTCTGGTCTCCAGGGTTGTAATCCAATGCTCACACCACTACATTATTTCATGCTGGCTCAATATCTATCAGCAAATAAGAAGTTTTTGTGTGGGGGTCATGAAGTTTCTCAGAACAGGAGCTGTGAACTATGTGCTATGCAGCTGGCTGAAGGAAATCCATTAGCTCCCAGACTAAGGACCAGGACCCTAGAAGAGACAGCAATTTTAAAGCCATTTCATTGGAATTGTCCCTTTGAGCACTCACTACCCAAACTAGAAAGGTTAAGAGTTGTAATACAGTCTACCTGGAGAGTACCAGGTTTGGGGAAAGATGCAAGGCCTAGTAGATGTTTGGGGGCCCTATCCTACAGGAAGCCAGTTGCAGACTATTTCTCTCTCTCAGTTAACTCTTTGATAATAGATTGATGATTTTGGTTTCAGTTTAGATACATTCTTTCATTTCAGCCTCAAAGAAGATTCTGGTATTGGATTATAAACACTTCCATAGCCCTTTTCACAGAGACTACCCATAAAATATGTGATATTTAAAATGATGACTTAGCACATTTTTGTCTTGTTTCTCTCCTCCCTTTTGTTTCGCATTGTTCATTTACCCAACTTTTGACAATTAAATGGTAAATTCATGGGGCCTCTCCCGAAACTGCAAACCCCAGGATTCCATAGGATGTTGCAAGTGGAATAATAGCGCTATAACAGTCTAGTGTGGAAATGGCCAAGGATTAATCAATACTATTACACAAAATCCCATATTATGGTAGAGGTGTCAAAGATATCCTTTCCGTTAAATGCTACTTACCATAGACTGAATTTGGAAATGTTATTTAAAATTACAGTAGGTTAGCCCATTGCTAGAGAGATAGCCTGATGTAGCAGTTTAAGCATTGGACTATGAGTGTGGAGACCAGAGGTTGAATTCCCACTGGGCAAGTCATATTCTCTCTGCCTCAGGAAGACAAAGGCAAATCTTCTTTGAACAAATCTTGCCGTAAGTCAGAAACAACTCGAAAGCACACAAGAACAAAACCCAATGCTAGGAAGTATTTATTCTGTTGTTATTTCCAGCAGGTAACACCATCTCACGATATGTCAAAAATACAAGAGCCTCAGTTTAGTCATTTTGGCTCCTAATGAGAGTTCAGACCTGATTTGCTCTAGGATCCATTCATTTGTCTTTTTAGCAATCAGTGATATCCGTGGAACTCTCCTCCAGCAACACATTCCAGATGAGTTGATTTTCTTCCTTTCAGCCTTCTTCACTGTCCAGCCTTCACATTCATACATAGCAATCAGAAATATTATGGCCTATGGGTCTAGGCAGTATAAAAACAGGTTTGTCTGCACAACACAATGACAACAGCTTGATACTACTTTTATAACGCCACAGCTCCATCCTACTGAATCCTGGGATCTAGTATTTAAAAGTCTTTGTTTTATTTCTGTCTATAGAGAATTCCAAGTACCTTTTACCAAACCACAAACCCCGTGATTCCAAAGGATATGGCCATAACAGTAAAAATGGTAGGAAATTGGTATAACAGTATAGTGCAGATAACAGTCCCAAAGAAAGTTTCCGCAGGTACTGAAAAACAGCCTTTTAGAAACAGCTAAATAATTGGTCTCAGCCCCAGAAAACCCTGGCTATTTCCGCACTAGCCTGTTATAGCGCGATGATTCCCTTTTCAACATCCTCTGGAATCCTGGGGTTTGCAGTTTAGGGAGGGGCTGGCCAGCCCCTCCCGAAACTGCAAACCCCAGGATTCCAGAGGATGTTGAAAAGGGAATCATCGTGCTATAACAGGCTAGTGCGGAAATGGTCCCTGTGATAGGTTTGTCTTAGGGTGGCCATAAATCAGAAATGACTTGAAGGCACACAACAAAAACAAAACAAAACAAAAACTTAAAGTGTTTATACCCCACCCTTTAGCTGAAAAATCTCCCACAGTATCTTGTAGATTGCTAATTTGACAGTTCCCTGCCTTGAGGCTTACAATCTAAACAAGACAGGACACACAAGGAAAGAGGAGTGGCAGCAAGGGGTAGGATATTATACATATGGTGGTGGAAAAACAAATCCAAATTGTGTATGTGTGTGTGTCTGTGTGTGTGGAGTGATTCTGAATAGCAACAAACAGTTAAAGGTGTACCCTTTAGCAGCTTCTACTGTTCTAAGATATTATCAAATTGTTTGGTTAGCATTTGGACTTGCTACCTCTCCATCTTGTCCAGCCAGTGCAAATCACATGCAAATTTTATACAGCATGATAAAGGATTCTTAAAAGCCTCCAAGTCCCAGCTGCTCCATTTACTCAAATCAGCTTGATTCATTTTGTAACAAGTTGACTAAGAGGGATGCCTTTACTCCCAGGAAAACAGAAGGCTTTGCTTGACATGGGCAGCCCAGCAAGAATTGAGACACGGCAACTAAGGTCCAGAACACAGAAAGTGAGATTCACAAGGGCTGGACAGAAGCCATTTCACAACCCCTGACACCTCCAGTTCCACATGGAGCTCTGCTGCTGATCAGGACAAAGAGTGCTGTTTCTTTTTGCCCCATATTCTGCTGACAAATGCATAATAAACGGACAGAGACCAAGCCAGATTTTTTTAAAAAAAAATACATAAAGCCAGTTACACGGTAGGTACAGGATAGAAGGACCAAGGATGGTCACTTTCTGCAGGTGTTCATCCAGTGCCCCTGCATTTGCATATATTTGCATGCTGTCAAACAGCCAGCTGACAGGATCTCTGAGAAGGTCTGGACTGAGCCCAAACCTGTCAGTGACTTTCTCCTTGCCAGTCAAGGTTGGCTTTGGATGCAATTAAAGAGAGAAACAGAGTACTTTTGACATTGCAAAGAGAGAAAGAGTCACAGATGGAGTGAGGCAAAACAGAGGGGAAAGACCATGCAGCAGCATACCTAAAACACAAGACATTTACTGGGAAATTATTATACAGTAAAAGCTTACTGCTATCAGCCTTGCTTGGAAGGAAAATATATATATACAGAGGGAGAGAGAGGGAGACAGAGACAGAGAGAGAGGGGGATTTATATTTTCTGGGAGCCAGTTGTTGTCAACGCTAAGCATGGCAAATTGCATATAATAATTGTGGGAACATAAGACACTGCTTTTGGTCCATCTAGTTCCATATTGTCAGCTCTGACTGGCAGCAGCTATCCAGGATTCCAGGTGGCATCCCTTCCCATTGTTATCTGGTGGTCTGCCACTTACACATGCCAGAATGAAAACTGGAAGGAGCTCCTGTATATGTCAGGATCGTGTAGAAGAGGGGATTTCAGAAGGTGGTGCTTGTTACCTGGTTGCCTGAGAAGCAACACTCACTGAACCTTCCTCTTCTACACAACCCTCTCTCTAGCTCTCTCTAGTTTTCATTCTCGTATTCCTGTGATTGTAAGGCTTCATCCTGGTGCAGAGACATTGACCCCAAATTCTGATTCATATTTCAATTTATTTCATAAATAGAATTATAGCACACGGAAGTTATTTTTGTGGACAATGGCTCCCAGGTTCCCCTGGCCATCAGGCTCATTGGCTATACTGGCTGGTTGTTTTTGGGAGTTATAATCCCCCCAAAAAGTAACTTTCCCTAGTTCTGATAAGAACACACTAATTATGAAAGGGCTAACATACGCTGTTTTATATGCTAACTCTCTTTCCTTCTAGATAGGGCAGGCCAGGGGTGGGAATTATACAACCCTCTGTTGTAGCAAGGCACAACCTTTAAAGGTATAGGAGCCCTCTCCAGTTTTCAATCTGGCAATCATATAACCAGGGCTAAACCTTTAAAAAAAACTTTCAAAATCAGAAAATACCAGGTATGCCTAGAGTAGAATGGTGATATTAAAATGTTATAAATTCTAATAGTTATTGGATTTTTAGAGTAGTTCTTTGGGGGGAAAAAGCTAACGCAAAGAAAATAATTATATTGTTCTGATTTTTCTAATCAGCTTTGTTTTCATTTTGTTTGTTTGTTGTTGTTTTCTAGTTATACTGTTATGGCAGGACACTCTCAAAGGGATACTGGGGAGGAGATAGTTTTGTGATGTGTTTGCTTTATATTTTCAAAAAGAAGTCAAGCCATTTGAGCTGAGGATTATTCTCCTTAATCCTAGGTCACAGAATTATAAAATTTTAAGGCTGGAAGAAGTCTTGGAAGTCATCAAGCCCAGCTCTCCTTAAGCAATCTGACATCGGGAACTGGCAGGGTTTTCTTTCACAATGTGCCAGAGCTGGGCACCCTATTTGTGTCTATTGACAGCAACTGTTTCTTTTGTTCCTGGAAACTTGCAGCAGACTGGAAGCCAAAAACTCACAAATTGACACTGATCCATGAACCACCATTTTAAGTAGCACTGATCTAGTCTAAAGAAGGAATTTTTCAGTTGACACACCATCTTCCAGATTCTGCTTATAGGACTACAGTGAAGGTTAACCAGCACCTCCCAAGGCAGTATATTCTGCTGTTGAACAGCTTCTGCCATAATGTAGTTTCTCCCAGTATTTAGCTGAAATCTACTTCATTCCACTTGCTGTGTATTGTCCTCCACAGTAACAAGTAACCCAGTCAGCTGTCATGTTTTCCCTTAATCTTTCCTCTTCAGGCTAAACATACCCAATTATTTCAATTGTTCGTCACAAAACTGGTTTCCAAGCCACATATCATTATTGTCCTTCAAATGTGGTATCTATGTATAAGGGGTTTCTTGACCTGGGGAGAGAGAGACCACTTCCAGTTAAGCCTTGTTTTGTATGAGACAGGTCACAACTATTTTAAGCGGGGAAGTAGATGACTAGGTAGACTGTGGTCTAAATTTTATATTGTTCTGTTCAAAGGCAAGTGAACTTACCTGCCCATTTTTTAAAGGCTGCTCTGCTTTTAGTGTATTTTGCTTTATGGAGCTGTAGAAAACCAGCTCACCCACTCACCACCATGTATGTGTACCTGCTGGGTATAGTAATCCAAAGATTGAGAACGATGCTTTGGTATCTTGATGGCTGACATCCAACCCTTTCATCAGAGGTACATGGTGTTTGGGAGCAATAATGGACTCGATGAAATCCATCTTGGTCCACAGAGTGCTATCTGCTAACTAAGACCAGTAAATTATCCACGGCCCCTCCTGAGTCAGGACTGTTTGGCCATGGTAACCACTGAATTATTCTGCTACAATGCTACAGTGATATATACATGGGTTGCCTTCAAAATACAACCAGTCAGGTGTTAAGTGGAATGAGGCAGAGGGAAGTTATCTCAGCCATGCTTAAATGATACCACTAGCTCCTGGCTTATTTTTGTGAACAATTCCAAATACTTACCTTTAAAGCACAATCTAGCTCATTGCCTATCTACCTGCTGCAACACAGGGCTGCTGCTACATAATCTCTCAAAGCCATCTTCTCTCTGCAGCCACCATCTGTGGTGAGGCTGGTAACAACTGAAGACTTTTTTCCATGGTGACATCTTCATTTCTTCCACAAGGCTTGCATGATGCTGACTGTGATACCCAGTGAAGGGATCAGGTAAATGCTTTACGGTCTTTATCTGTGGTGACATTGTTTAACTAGTAGTTTGTAGTGAGAGTTCCAGTTCCTCCAGCCACTTGGAAACATTCACAATTTGCCCTCAATGTTGTCTGTTGTTGTTGCATGCCTCCAAATCATTTCTGACTTACAGCAACCCTCAGACAAATCTATCATGGGGTTTTCTGGGGCTGAGAGTGTGTAATGTGCCCACAGTCACCCCATGGGTTTCCATGGCCAAGCGAGGAATTGATCTGTAGTCTACAGGGTCATAGTCCAACACTCAAATCACTACACCATGCTGGCTCTCAATGTTTCCTAGTGTTACCTAATCTAAATTTAAGCATTTCCAGTAGAAAAGACTGTTATCTTACATGTTGCTAGCATAAAGAGTGCCATGTTTCTCCATGCTTCTATGCCAATTTAGAAACCATTACCCAAAGCAATGGATTGATCTTTGAGTTATGGAAAACCTTGTGTTATCCGAAATAGAAAGTATGCATTACTGTTTGATACTTTCACACCTACCATGATTCATTCAGTCTGCAGTCTTCATTCTGGAACTGGAGACCACATGGCCATAAACATTTGGCCTAATTTTTGAATTTTTGTTTGTTTGTTTCTTCTCCCATCACTTCAATTTTTGTAACACCTAGCCTTATGAAAAGTTCTGAAGAATGTAAAAAGCTTCCCTGCTTTTGTGACAGTTGAGCTAGTCCTAATAATCCCAACAATCCCAACCATGGATTTCATTTTTACGTATGGACCAGCACAGTTTCATTTTTTGTACTCTGTTTTATTTTGCAGTTTATTCATTACATTGTTGTTTTTATTATTGTTCCGTTGATTTTACGGTTGTTTTAAAGGTAAGTTTTGTAACCTGTTCTAGAAATATTTTTACATGGAAAGCAAGGGTGTACATCCATCAAACCAACACAGTTAAGAACATTTATCAATCTGCAGATGGCCCAAATTACAAAAACAAAGAATTTTGACCTTTGGTCTGAATGTGATGCTAGTTGTCTTTTATGGGCTAAATAGAGTACAAGTAGGAGACATCTACTAACACACTTAGTGCTGCTTTTATTGTTGCTCCCCATCCGTTAGGAGTTTCCAAAGAGACAGCCATGGTAGTCTGTTTCAGCATAAAATGGAAGAGGGTAATGGAGGATTCCAGCAGCATCTTTGAGACTAAGTGGTTTATTTCAGCACGAGCTTTCCTGGATACCAATGCAGTTCTTCCATGCTCAAGAAGTGAATTGGCATCTACAAAAATTCACACTGAAATAAACCAGCCAATCACAAAAGTGCTGCTGGAGTCCTTCATCCATCCCTTCAACTTCATCTGTTGAAAGTATGCCCCTTATGTTACACAAACATGACATCAGGAATGTTTAAATGTCAAAGGGTTGCCCTTTATTCCGACTGGCAAAGCTACAGATTGGTGGTGAAAAACATGCTGATACAGGTCAAGGGGATCTTAAGTGCCGGTTCACAGTTGGTTAGCTTGATGAATTTGAAACACAGTAGCATGTGGCATGTGGTGTGTTTGTGTGTGGATTAGAGATGGGTGTGTTCATACATTTAAAAATTCAGTGACATGTTTTCAAAGTCCCCTGGTTGTTTTGCATATTCTTCCCAAGACACAAAAATTTAATAGTTCAAGTTTCTTTTTAAGTTTCTTTTTTTTTTAATCATTTTATTCAAATTCAGATATAAAACAAACAATTATAACTGTCAACTTATTTGAAATATTTCTGATCTTCCACACTGATCTAGATTTCATTATCAATATTTCTTAACATGCTTAAAATATTGTACTACATTTTAGTGCTATTATTACTTGTTGATTCTTGCACTTCCACCTCCATATTCCCGCTTCATGATATATATCCTGTAGCCCCCTCATAATTTATCTTAAATCATGAATCACAGATTTCCATCTGATGGTACCCAGCAATTACCCGTTACAATTTGCCATTCTTTTTGTATCTCTTCGTCTGATTTCCCTTTCAATCTCTGAGAGACCATATCAGCATTTTTGTTTTCAATCAGTGTACCCCACCATTGTTCTAATGTGGGTATTTGCTGTGTTTTCCACATCTTTGCATATTCAATATGAGCTGTTGTTATCATGTACAGTAATATTCTCCAGTACTTCTTTATACCAGTACCTTCTAATACATCAGTCATATTTAACAAATACAATTCTGGTAACTTAGCAAACTGGACTTTCATTAATGCACATATTTTGTTATGTATTTCAGTCCAATATTTCTTAGCTTTAGGACATGTCCACCACATATGATATATCGTACCGACCTCATTCTGACATTTCCAACATTGTCCAGTACCTGTATTATAAATCTTTTTTAATTTATCTGGTGTCATGTACCATCTATGAAATAGCTCATAATAGTTCTCTTTCAAATTCTCTGCTACTGTAAATTTCTGTGTTTTTTTCCAGCTCTGCTCCCAAGACTCTAATTGTATTGAATGTCCGATATTTTGTGCCCATGAAATCATTGTTGCCTTTACTGTTTCTTCTTGCCTCTCCTGATGTAGTATTTCTTGATATATTTGGGCAAGTAAATGAGGCGGATTTTCGAACAGCCATTTAATTACTCCAGTTTTCTCTTTAAGTTCAACTCCATATGTTTTTATATCCATCTGAAGCCTTTCTGCTAACCGTCTGTAAGGGAACCAACTTAATGTTATTCCCTCTTGTTCTAGTTTTTCTCTTGTTTTAATCTTAAAGTTGTTGGACGTTGATCTCTCAATTATATCATCATATAGCAACCATTTATCTGTGTCCGTCCATCTACCAAAAAAAGCCTCTTGCGGTGAGACTCAGGTGGGGAGCTGCCGTATGTTTTTAGTTTTATAATCCTCCCAAAATAGTTCATGTTTCAACAGTGACGGGCACTAGAATTTCATAGGCAAGAGACAATGGGTTCTGACTACCCAACAATAAGAGACTGTTTAGCTCTGGACTGCAAGTGACTGAGCCATCTGGCCCAGATCTTCACAGTACAACATTGTCCGTGCCACAAAAATGATTGCATCCCCAGGACAAACTAATGTGACCTCCAAAGAAAGGCTTCCTCTGAAGCTATGATATCATACTGCATAGGAGACACCAGCACAATTGAATCTGGTCACCAAGGGAGCAAGTGAGATCGGACTATTTAAATCAAATTGGATAGGAGCCTTTTTGTCCTCTGTGGCAAATCATCTAGATCCGACGACAGCATTGAAACATCTTTTTTGATTCACTCTTAAGGCAACAGTGCAGTTCTGTTGGGCATTGGCAGACGTCTTTCACTTGTGCTCAGTCCAGGAAGTACACATCCATTCGCAGAATTAGCACCTGCAAGTTTTTCTCCCAACAGTGTTTTACTGATGGTTCACCACCTGCACCAGCCTTTTTTCTTGCCATCCCAGAAACAAGCAGCCCTTTCTCCTCATGCCAACTGGGATGTCCAAAGTCTGCCACTGCTTTACAAATAAGTTTCTCAGCTTAAGAAGTCATTCACAGTGATCTTCTACCTGAATGGCTGTTTCATAAGGGAGGACAAATTGCCCAGCCTTTTTTTTCCCCCTGGGGTGGGGGGAAGACCATAAAGAAAAGCCAATCTCAATGAAAGAAATGTAACTTTCTAAATAAGGTCAATTTATCTTTGCCGATACACTGTTGGTTTTATAGTAGCCTTTTAAAGAAAAGTTTAGTGAAGAGGAATCACAAATCTAATTAAAGACTAATCCTTTTAATGAAGACAGTGCCGCTGATATGAATCCTAACTGACTTGTGGGAAAATGACTTGTGTTAATTGTTCGAGCTCCGTGGAGTTTCTTTTATGACGCTGAATCTCCACTTTATTGAAAGTTTATTAAGCATGGCTTTGAATTCTGTGGTTTTAGAAGCATCAGTGTAACTAGTCTTGTTCTAAAAAGATTAACACTGCATAAGTGCTAATTATATCCTGCCAACAGCACAAAGGACCTCATTAGTTTTAAACCTAAACTAGATACACTTGCAAAGGTTATTATTATATGATTAGTTTTACCCTTCTCTCCAACACCCCCACAATAGGATGGGAAGGGCTGGCCCTTGTTAAGGAAAAAAAATCACCTACTTATCACTCAACAGATGGCTTTCCTTTCAAAGCTTCAGGACTAATTGATTCAGTGGCCATTTGGAGGAGGGATACTTTCCCCAACTTCTTCAGGAATTAACCATTAACTCACCTGGGCTCCATACCAACCCCCATTTCCAAAAGCAAAGCCAGGGCATCAGCTAGCTCCAGACCTTGAACATTTCATGTTCCTTTGTAAGGTATACAGAAGAGAAAAGTCCCCCTACCTTGTAGTTGCACATTTTGGAGATTTTTATAGTGGTTCCCAGTTACTGTCTCCCTGTTTTCCAGTACAATTCTCGGTATGTGTACTCAGAAGTAAGTCCTATTAGACTTAGGGACAACTTAAAAGAAACATTGAGTACTTTTATGGCAGAAGTACTCCTCCATGTGGTGCACAGTATTTGTTTGTCATAACCTATGACATTCACCACCTACATACCTTGCATTTTGTGATCGGTTAATGGAAAGCCAAAACAAGCTGCATTTGAAAGTCTGATTGTAGAAGCATTTATTTCTGCAGATATCCCATTGTAAGAAGGAAAATGGGTTAAAAAAGGGAAATATGCAATGCTTTGTTTGACATTTAATCTCAGTGTGTATAGTATTGCTGCCTTAAAGGAAGGGGAAGCTATCTGAGAAGTGAAGGCCATGCATGCCCCTCGCAAGAGAAAACTGCACATTTCTCCACTAGATCTCTACTCAAAATACCTTTCTGTACTCTCTAGGAGGAGCCAGCATGATGTAGTGGTTTGAGCACTGGACTTTTGACTGGAGACCAGAGTCTGATTTCTTGCTTGGCCATGGAAACCCACTGGGGGACCTTGGGCATGTCACACACTCTCAGACCCAGAAAACCCTGTGATTGGTTCACCTTAGAGTCACCATAAGTCAGAAATGATTTGAAGGCACAACAACAAACTCTCCAGGAGATGTGAGGAGCAGTTCTATCTCTGTCATGTCCCCCTCACAAAGGGTGCTGTTTAAAGAAGTAATTTGGCTGTAACTCCTGATTTGGAAAAAGGTTATCTCAAAATAAAACAGCCTAGAAGGGGGAAGATATGACTAGATTTCCCCCTTGCAGCCCCTAGAACACATAGAAGCCATTCTGAGTTAAGTAAAAAGAACAGGTGGGAGGGAGGCCCTTGGGAGCCCAAAAATGGCCTTGGGAGGATGAAAGTAGCCCGTGGGCTATACTTTCTCCATCCCTAGCTTAAAGGTAGATCCCTTTCAGAAGGGAACAAGATGTGACAGCCTTACATACTGAGGTTAGGAGGGGACATGATAGCTATGTTTAAATATTTGAAGGGATGCCATGTAGAGGAGGGAGTGGGCTTGTTTTCTGCTGCTCCAGAGACCAGGACAAGGAGCAATGGATTCAAGCTGCAGGAAAGAAGATTCCACCTGAATCTCAGGAAGAACTTCCTGACAGTCAGGGCTGTCCGGCAGTGGAATATGCTGCCTCAGAGTGTAGTGGAGTCTCCTTCCTTGGAGGTTTTTAAGCAGAAGCTGGATGGCCATCTGCCAGGAGTGCTTTGAGGGTATTCCTGCATGGCAGGTAGTTGGACTGGATGGCCCATGTGGTCTCTTCCAACTCTACATTTCTATGATTCTATGATTCTATGATTCTATGACAACAAAGAAGTATATTCCATAATCCAGTGCACAAACCATCAGGCAGAATGAGGCAACTGGCTCAGGTTCCCCGATCTCCAGTTCCTCCTGAGTCCCTGGTCATTCCCATCTATTGGAGGACAGAGCTGTACATGCCACACAGTCTGTCCTGAACCCCCTAACCTACCTCCACGGTGATGGAGGTTGCTGTCCCATTGCCATAAGATTCAAGTACAAGTCCAGTTCACTTCTGTACATGGAGTGGAAGGGGATGCATTTGCCTCAAGTAGCAAAATCTTACCAGATTTGAGTTTCTTTTTACTTAAGTAGATTTCTAACCCTTACCACATCATAGACTTCTGATGAAAGAGAAGCACAGATTGCTCTGCATGGCACATCAGTGGTACACAATCAATGTTATATTCACAGCAACAGACATACCATGTTCCCATTTGGTCACTATCCTTAGGCAACTGCTGAGCCCCCAACACCTTGGCAGGGCCCAGTACTGACAGCTGATTCAGATTTCTACCTGTGAGTGGCTGACCTTTTAATTCCTTACTGTGCTCCAAAGGTACCACTGTCAGCCAAAAGCCCATCAGGAGGGAGAGAACCTGCTGGGAAGGGGCAGAAATTCTGCCAGGGATGCCAGCTAATGTAGGATGAGATTTGCCAGAGGCCTTAGTCCAATGGCCCCCTCAAAACTAGATTCTGTCTTGTACTGGAAGGCATACTTTCTTAACAAAACAAAGAATTGTTGTTTCTTGGTATTTGCCATCAAGTTCACTTCAACTTATTTATTCATTTATTTATTTGATTTAGATCCTACCTTTTTCTCAAAATGGAACTCAGAGTGGCCTTCAATAAAACAAAATATCTAAAACAACATGTTGTATGAGAGTAAAACAGCACTAAATGATCAATCCAGTTAAAAGATAACTTTAAGACATCAGTTAAAAATGGTTAAAAATACATAAAGCATTTATTACATATTCAGAACAGCACATCCATAACACATCCCTCTACACCAACCCATTAAAAGTTGGACATAGGGACGGGAGGGGGCGATGAGGGCAGCGCACCCCCGACAGCAATTTTTTGGGGGGTGCTGTGGTTCCTTGCTTGCCTGCCCCACGTGCCATAGCCCTGCCCCCATGCACCATATAATACCCTGAAAATTGGGGGTATCTCGAGGACACCCAAACGGACTTCAATTAAGGGAATTAACAGAGACACTCAAAGCTTGTGAGAGGTCAGGGCAAGGGATCTTTAGCCCTATGTCTATGGGGTCAGAACCACGCAAGAGTCAGAGGAACAGTCTAAAGTAAATTTATTAAAACTAACAAAGAAAATCACAACACACGTTAACAATAATCCTGCAATCACACAAGGGCTACAGAAATGAAGTTGGAAATGAGAGACAGTTGGGGAGAGAAGGCATACGGACCTTAGTCTAGGTGTCCTGGAAAGGAGAAGATTAGCGGACGCTCGGTGTAAAGCACCAAGGGGAGGCTGGATCCCGGGGCTGGAAGGCTGGAAGCAGCGGGGTTTCGTGGCGAGTCGGATACGCGAGTCGCGTTTAGCTCTCAGCAGCGTCTGAGAGGCTTAAGAGGGACACCTCGGTAGCAGCGAAACGGGCCCTTGTCTGGTCTGGGAGGCCAATTTCTGTCCTCAGGCTGTGTATAGGCTAGCAAAGTGGCGTTAATGGGTGATGATTGTGGAATATAATGTTAGGCAAATATCACGACCTCTCCTCAGTATTGTTTCTCCCGGGAAAGTCCAGGTACATGATAGGATTATCATTCCAAATTGATAGACTTTGACTGTCTATCCTCGCCAGCGTGGCTTGGGGCTGAGGCAACCTTTTTATTAATCAAGGAGAGAGTCTATTGTGGCTGCCTAGAGATGCGTGACTGGGAACAATAGGTCGTTGTCCTTTAGCCCAAGGGACGTTGTCTACGTTCCCATACAGCAGCAAAGCCGTTGTTGGTCTTGAGAATTTAATTCAAAACCAATTTTACTTGCGACCGACCTTTGCTAGCCAATATCCAATATGGGGGAAGTCATGCCAATTTAGGGGCCCTCTCTTAGGGTTACTCTGGGGTGTAACAGCCCTGCCCCCGCACGCTGTAGCCAGGCTCCATGTGCCATAGCCCCCGCCCCTTGTGCCATAGTCCTGACCGACTGCTGTAGCCTGGCCCCACGCACCGTAGCCTCACCCCCACATGCCATAGTCACACCCCCACATGCTGTAGCCATGCCCTCGCTCCTCCACCCACCTACCCCCCACTGCTCCAAGCTCCACCACTGAAGTTGGAGGCCTGCCAATGAAAAGAGAGCAGATAGGGGGCCAACAGAGCCTCTATTATGGCAACCCAATGAATGAGAGCGCTCCAAGAGGGCCCCCCCCCATCATCAACTGCCTTGTTCAAGTCTTGCAGACTTAGAGCTGTGGCTTTGTTGGCTAATTCAAACCACTTTCCTTTTTTCCTACTGCCTGCCACTTTACAGAGCATTCGTCTTTTCTAGTGAGTTATATTTTCTCATGATCTGCCCAAAGTATGTCAGCCTCAGTTTAATCATCTTGGCTTGATTTGCTCTAGGATCCATTTATTTGTCTTTTCAGTGGGCCACAGTATCCACAGAATTCTTCTCCAGCACCACATTTCAAAGGAGTTGGTTTTAATGCCTATCAGCTTTCTTCATTGTGCAGCTTTCACTACCATAGATGGCATAGATAATTCTGACCTTAGTATTTAATGATATATCTCATATATCATTGAGTATCTTACCTAATTTCCTCATGCCTGCCCTTCTACATACTGTCTTCTGATTTCTTGAGTATGGCCTCCAGTTTAAGTAATGGCTGAGCTAAGATATAGAAAATCTTTAACTCTTTTGATGTCTTCATTATCCACATCAAAATTATATAAATAATTGTTTTTGTTTTCTTGATATTCAGTTATAACCTTGCTTTTGCAATTTCTTCCTTAACTTTCCTCGTTAGTCATTCCAAGTCTTTCCTATTTTCTACAAGTAATATAGTGTCATCCCCTATCTTAAACTGTTGGCGTTCCTTTTACCAGTTTTCATGCCTCTATCCTCTGAGTCTAATCCTGCTTTCCATATGGTAAATCTGCATATAAATTAGGGAGAAAAACACACACTTTTCTTCCTCCGTTCCCAGTGAGAAAACATTCTGTTTCCCCTTGTGTCCTGACAGTCACATCAGGTCAATCAAATGTTGCGGCACCCTCATAAATGAATAAATCATACAGATTATTAATTTTATAAATCCTACAGGTTATTACAAGACATTGTTCAAGATATTGTTACTGGGTGGCCTTTCTCCTATTCAAAAAGTTGATGCAAAAAGATTCTCTACTACTTACAATCCTGACATCCAGATTGTGTGGAGAGGGGTTTTTTTAAAAAAGGAGGAAGTCAATGCAGAGCTAGAAATACATTTAAACACATCAGTATCCTAGCAATTTTTGCCAGAAAATGCTTGAATTAAAAAGAAAAAGAAATCCCTAGAACTTTTATCAAAGCTTATGAAAATAGTTTAAAAATACAACTGATCTGGAAGAGCAAGAGAGAACTATCTGAAGCTTATTTTTGGTTTGTATTAACTTGCAGAAGACATTGGCCATTGTCCCACTACCCTGTTATAGTGCTATTATTCCACTTTCAACGTCCTATGGAATCCTGGGGTTTGCAGTTGAAGGAGGGGTATTTAGAATTCTCAGCCAGAGAGCTCGGTAAACTACAAACCCCAGAATTCCACAGTATGTTGAAAGTGGAATAATAGCACTATAACAATGTAGTACAGAAATGGCCCTTGAAAGAATGGTGAGAATCATACAGCTCCCTGATTAAATTGTAAATTTCCATTTGTCTCCACTGGGTTTCCAAAAGCCAGGACTAGGTGTCCATTTGGATGTACAATTATTACCTCAGAATGCCTTGCATTATTAATTTAAAAACCGACAACTAAGTACTGACAAACATTATGCCCCAGGCAAGAGCTAGTTTTGGATGTTAGCTGTAACGTAAGTTTTAAAAACAAGTTGTGAAAGTCATATACAGCAGCACAGGCATTCTGCTTTCATTAAAAAACGTTTCCTTTCCCTTCTTTCCTTGTTTTTGCCTCCCTCCTGTGTTGATGCAGATTTAGCCCTTGTTTCCTGGTCACAGGGATTATGCAGTAATCAAATGCCTCGAAGAAGTTATGCATCTCCCCAGTGACACAGATCTTTTCTCTTTTTAAACTTCAGTCATTTTCAATGCTTCCATATTCCTTTTGGTCTTTGAACAGATTTTAAACCAAACCTGCAAAACAAATGTAGCACGCTTAGACTTATTTTTAAGCCTGTATGTCAGTAAAGACAGTAGAAAACTTTACCAAAACATGACATCTATGCCATATATCTTCTTATAGGGTGGTATATATTTAAGACATTTCACCAACAGATCATTTTTTGAAGGTGAGAGTAGGAAAAGTTGCACCATTTGGAAGAGGGAGAGGTGGCACCACTGCCTGTTTGCTTGGAAGAGTCCTGATCAGGGCTTTTGAAATCATTTTTATGGACTATAGCTTCCAAAATGTCCCTGCCAGCATGACAGCCATAGTCCAAAAAGTAACTTTTCCTAGCTCTGCTTATAAAATACTGTACAATGCTATGGGTCCCTTTCATACTATATAATTTTAGCAGTATGATTCCACTTTCACTGTCATGGCAATGTCCTATGGAATCTTGAGGTTTGTAGTTTGGGGAAGCACTAGAGCTCACTGGCAGAGAATTCTAAATCTCTCTCCCACAGCGGCCACTCTCAGAATTCCTTTGAATTGAACCATGGCTGTTAAAATGGAAACATAGTGCTATAATTATATAATGTGACAGGGGCCTAAATTATGAAAATATGAAAATTGATCAAACAATGATAGTAGACTTATAAATTTTTGTCTTAACTAAACAATGCTAAAGTTATATCTTAGTTACACACTGAGTTTCTAATATAATATAATATTCTATAATGTAGCTTATATATCATATCATATCATATCATATCATATCATATCATATCATATCATATCATTGAGTATCTTACCTAATCTAAGAGTTGTGATTCCAAAAGTGTTTTTTTCGGGGGGGGGGGCTTTGTCCAACAAGAGGCACTAGCAATGTAGACCTCTGACACTCATTTATGTGCCAAAGGTCCAGTCTAGACAGCAAACTTGAAATGCAAATCTATTTATGCACGCTGATCACTTTCATTAGAAGTTGCACAGAGGCAGCAAAGAGGCAGCAGTGGCTATATACTGAGAAAAAATAATTTCTGAGTAAGGTAAAAGAGTCCTGGACTTTTTAATTTTTGAGAAAGCTGACAGTCAGGGCAAAATGAACCACTGCTGGAGGCCAATTGAGTTAGTTCGAGAAAGGGCAGAAGTGCCTCTCTTCCAGGACAGAGGACTTTGCTGGTGCACCCAAAAAACCCCCCAGAGCTTAGAAATACTAGCATCTGGGGCTACAACCTGCAGAAGTCCCCAGCCAGCATAGCCAGAGGCTGACTGGCCGCTGCTGGGAGATTCTGTATGCTATAGTGTGAAACTAATTTTTCAAACTTCTGGGAGCTCCCTGGGCATGTGATGGTGTTGAATTAATACCTGCAGGATCCAAAGCCCCTTGCTCACCCAGCAAGATATTGGGTTGAGTCACCAAACTTCACAAGCTGGATCTCTCCTAATATATTTAATTTGTAAGCACTTCTGTCCAATAAACACATTTTTGCAAGCAATTTCCACTAATACAATGCATTTTTGACACACATTTTTGTGTGCGCTTTCCCCTAATATGCACATTTTAAGTGCAAATATGCATTTCAATTCACTCATTGATTTAGCTACAGCAAATTAAGCATGTTTACTTTAAATTGTCAGCAAATTTTCTACGACTGTTGTGATTCAGTAAGTAGTATCACCAGTTCAAAACTTCAAGGGTCAGGCTTTGGGAGAGTGAACTTACAATATACACATTCCCCCTTCGAAAAAGAAAGCCTTCTTTCAACGAGATAAAACACGGGCATCCACCACTTATCTGATGGGTTAGGGACCAGAACACTGTCCAAAAGTGGAATTGCTTGAAAAACGGGATCTGGTCTTTTGTCAGTTTTTCTCCTCTTGCCTTTTTCCTGGAGGGAATATGAGGTAATTACGGACCCTCCACAATTCTCTCACATTCAGGAAGAGAAGAACTAAAGAAAAAGCAGGGCCTGCTTCAAAAGAATGGCACATGTCTATATTTATAACGGCTGAAAGTGTGGAATGTAAAAAAAAAACCACAAGGCATTGAAAAGCAGGGGGATGCCTGTATAGAGGAATGGCTGAAAAAAATATGTAACAGTCACTCTCTCCTTTCTTGCCACTTCCTCATAACAAAGTAATCTCTCTTCGTTCATGATGTTATGACAAAAATAGGGGGGAAATGAGCAAGTTCTATAAGCCACACTCTTTGGTGAAAGTGTCATGTTGTAGACAATACAGTAGAAAAATTATTGTAAAGACTGAGTTACTGATACTGTAAGATGTCTAATTAGAAGTAAACGTTGCTGCTATTATACTGGATATCTGGCAGACTCTTTTAGTCTGCAAGGTAAAATCCAAACCATTTTTGTGTAGAGCACAGACAGCATTTTAATAAAATCACTTTCTTTGTATGCCTTTTCTCCAGATATTTTCTGCTACCATTCTCTTGATTCTTCTAATCCAAAACACCCAGCACAAGCTGATTATCAAAAGCTAATGCAACATGATTTGCCTCTCGATATATCCATTTAATATGTCCAAGACTGGCAGCCAGCTACTGCTTTTCAAAGGACAATCTGACAGATCCTATTCATTTTCAAAGTAGCTTGCTACAGTCTGAATAATTATCTTTCAGTTCCCACTTTCTGACACTTTTCAATGATCTGTTGACATCTGAAGAGGTATCTGCAATCCCAGAAGAGGCAGCTGGACTTTCCACCATGTAACGTATACATTCAGAAAAGATTCCAGTAGCAAATCAGAAACTACCATGTGCTTTGGAAATGGTAACCTACATTTGAATATTAATAAGATACTTTTTAAAAGGGATTATTCATGAATCAGTTATCACTTTTAACTTTTTCACTGCCAGTTAAAAATCAGAATCAGCTGCAAATTCACATTTCTGTGCAAATTTGATCCAGATCTGCCTGATACAAGTTTTGATTTCTTGTTTGTTCTTGCTATAGTTTTACTTCTAGACTGATTAAAAATACAAAAGAAATAATAATGGTTATTTCTGTAATATGTATCTTAAATACAGTACAATAGTGATATGTGTGGTGCTATAGACAGGACATCCAGACTGGCAGGCCTGCTAAATAAATGGTTTTTCTTAAAGCCATTTCCAGATGTTCCAGGGTGGGGATCATGCAGTCCTCCAGATGTTGCTGGACTGGAACTCCCAGTATTCCTCACCTTGGCTGTTCTGACTAAGCCTTCTGGGAGATGTCCAACAACATCTGGAGGCTGCATGATTCTAGCCCCTGAGCAACTTGATTCTATACCAAGCTGTTTATAGCTCAATTAAAATACATAATCCAAAGCCTATATAATTCTAATGATTTTACATATACCCTCCTCTCCACAAAAGGTTTTACACAGTAAGTTTACTTTGGGAGAAGAAAAGGCTAGAGTGTACATCATAATTCTATGCTGCATGTCTATATGCACTTACTTGGAGCTCGTAGTGAATAGTACTGAGCTTCTGAGTAGACACACACAAGAGGAAATTGTTGTTAACATGTTTACAAATGAGGAGGTTAAGAAAGGGGCACAGAGACACAGCAGCAAGAACATATAGGCCGAGTGTGCTGGTCACAACAGCAAACTCCAGAAATCATGGAAAATGGCAACTTTAACTTTCTCTCCTAGTCCTGTACTCCCAAAGAATGTAGGGAAAGAAGATAACATTCCATTTTATCTGAGGTAGGTTAGATTATTAAAAACAGTTATTTGGCTAAAATTTCATAAGGGACAGAGCTAGCACTACCTTTAGCCAGAGTGAGGCAGCTGCCCCAGGAAGCATATTTGGAATGCAATTAAAGGGTAGCAAACCTTATTTAATTTAATATTTTTATAATTTATTGCCAGAGAGGGGGAATAGGCACTTGCAGTTTTTTTCCATACTTGCTTATGTGCCAAAATAGTTTGGGTGGCTGCACCTTGCCTTGAGATCAGGCCATTTTTATCTCTGCCTTGGGCAGCAAAATGTTTTGGTCCAGCCCTGGCGCAGGAATTTATGAATTTATACGTGTTCCTTCAGTAACCTTTTATATTACAGTTCTGGTGGTTCAATCAAAGCTTGCGACCTAGAAAGGGAAGGCGAGGTCTCTGCATTGCCAGTGAAACCAAGTGGTTAGAGTATATATTTTCAAACTTGGCAGTATATCAGATCACTGTTTACTGTTTTTTGTAACAGACAAATCAGATTCTCTAATGTTAGATTCATCTGCAGAGGAGGGGGCAGACTTGAAAAGTTTCTGAATTTAAAAGTCAGTGACTTGTTGCAGCTGCACTAAACGCATCATGTGAGGAGAATTCATCTCTTACAGTAGCGTGTTGTGTAAATCACATCAAGGACACAGAATGCATGCACAGACAGAAGTACCTTCAGTATACTTTTGCTCTTACAAAAATTTCAATATTCAGTTAGCTGAATGAGAGCAGCAAGGGGATTGAGTTTTAATTCTGTATTTGACACTGATCCTCAGATTTTCAGTAAGAACTTCTCCATTGGCATTTTCATTGTGGTTTAAGGACCATCTGAAAATGTATTGTGGGCCACAGTTTAAGAATAATTGAACTCAACTGACTATTTAAGTCCAGATTATTTTTCATTTCCTGCAGTCTGACACTCTTCAAAGAAGAATTCACACAGTGCTAGCTTTGGAAAAATCCTTGTCTCCCAGTCTCAGTTTCCTCAATTGTAAAGCAGGACAATGCCTTAACTCGTGGGGCTGTTATGAGACTTAAACGTGCATCACAAAAACTAAAAGTACTCCAACTGGACCAGCATCGGCACATATCCTTCTGTCTTTTGAAAATATTCTTTTTTTCTGATCATGCAGTCCAAACAATATCAGGTGATAGAGTCTAGCTGACAGTTTATTCTTCCATAATGCTCTAAAACAAGATTACATAGGGGGGAAATTAAAATGGAGGCTAACTGGGAACATTGTCACTGTTGCTCCCCACTTGCCCAGAGCCCTATCCTTGGTCAGACCTGGAGCCAACTCTGTTATGAAAAAAGGTGGACAGTCTTGCCTAAAGAGAGAGGCGGAATCAGGTGGAAGGCAGAATGTGGGAATCAGCATTTGATTTCCTCCTTAGATTTAACCCAGATGTGGTTGCCAGATTTAAAACTGAAGAGGGCTTCTAACCTTTTGTTGTTACGTAGAAGAAGGAATTTTCAGCAAGTCTTGTTTGTTAGTCAACCTGGTAACAAGCAACATCTGCTGATATTCTCTCTTCTACACAGTCATTAAAGGAACAGGAGCCATCTCCAATTTTCACTTTGGCAACCCTAAACCCATAGAATCTATCATCAGCACCCGGTGCCTTATTCTTACAGCTGGAGTGGAGAGCCACTGACCTAGGCCTAAGTTACTCCTTAGTACTGATTCAGGAACAGAACAATAGCTAAGCTACTCCTTAGCATCAATTCAGGAAAACCTTCTCTAGTCCTCTACCGTCAATGCATTACAGACAGCATCAGCCATCTCTGGGCCTTCAGGGCCTTATTTGGCCCGCTGTAGAATGTACTGCTGGCCTGCATTGGGGTGCAGTGTGAGGCAAGCTAGAAATTAGTAGCCATGTGGGATGAAACCAGAAGTATCAGCATTAATTCATAGTGATAAATTATCTCAAACAGCAAGAGATTCTTGTTCCTGCTTGAAAATGAACAAGTTTATTATGATCTAATTTTTAATGAGATAGCACCCACGCCATCAGATGGCGTAAAGTATTATCTTCATTCGACAAGTGTATACCTGGTGAAAAGGAAGAATGATTCACCATGGAATATCATTGTAACAACATGGAAAAAACACAGCCTGGGACAATGCAATTAAAGCATAAGAGTATGCAAAATAAAGAGAGAGCACCAGTGTTGTGTAGTGGTTTGAGCATTGGACTACAACCCTGGAGACCAGGGTTCAGTTCCCTGCCTGGCCATGGAAACCCACTGGGTGACCTTGGGCCTGTCACACACTCTCAGCCTCCAAACCACCCTGTATTAGGTTTGCCTTAGAGTCTCCATTAGCTGGAAATTACTTGAAGGCACACAACAACAACAAATAAAGGGAGGGACGAAAAGAAGAAGTGACACACTTCTTACTCTTGTTATAAATGGCCCCATAACTCATCACTATTAGCTATGGTGGCCAGGGCTGCTGGGTATTGCACTTTAACAACATCTGGAAAGTCACACAATTCTCACCCTAGATTTATAACAGCAGTGATGGTAACATCCTCAGGACTTTCACCACAACATGAAAATGTACAGTAACGCATTATTGGACAGTGAGATTTGAGGACAAATATATGTGTCTCCCTTTGATTGTGTACAACAGCATTTTATTTTATTTTATTTTATTTTTGAAGTCAGTCTGTCTGTGATAAAAACTGGCCCATCAGCGAATGACTGATTATCATATTTCTCTCAATCAACAGTGCCCCTTACTGGTCAGACAGCTAAAGGAAGAAATGTTTCTCTTGCCCTTCCCCCACCACGCACACACTACAAAAACTTATTCTAAAACACTCTAATAACTTTACATTTTGAATGTATGGAGAAAGAACAAGCTTGATATTTTCACATGTGAGTTAACAGGCTCTTACAGTCTGTTCTGGTGGTTTTAACTCAACCATTTTCCAAGTAGCAAATATAATTCAGAAAAATTTTCTGTTACAATAAAGAAAACTACAAACTCATCAAACTTGATGAAAAGGAAAAGAGTCTTAATAAAAGTCTTCTCTTGCCATTTCCCAGCAACTGATATTTAGAAACAAACTGCCTCTGATCCCGGTGGTAGCATGAAGGTATCATGACTACTAGTCTTATATAGCCTTATTCTTAGACATGAACAGAGCTGACAATGTGAGTTTCTGCCTGTGTCTTGTTTTTCCAGTTCTTTCTACCCCATCTCTGCATCACTCTGCAATTTTTTTTAAGTTCATATAAAAATTCACTTGCATGATAATGTAGGATTTTCCTAATATACAAATTTTCACACATACAGACACACACAAACCAGACCACCTGACAAAACGGTTATGTCAGAGATATCTGATAGAAACAAATCATTCCAAATAAAAATGTTCTAGGTTAAGAACTACAGCATATAATTGAGAATATCGACAAATCGGCCTCTTTCCAAAGAGTAGGTTCCCTGTGCAATAGTGGTCCTCAACAAGAAACAGAAGGGTAAATATCTAGAAGATGTACCAGCAGGCCTGAAGAGGAGGAGGTGAGGATTGCTGCTTTTGTCATAAAGGTCCAGTTCTGCTCATGTTGATCATGGTAGTTCATTTGGGCAGTAAAAGCCAAAAGGAACTGGTATAGTTTTCATCAGAGCTAGTTCTTCTGAGTGTTGCCTGCTTTTCAGAGTATCAATAGAAAATGGTTGAAATTCATGACATGCAGGGTTGACAAGCTGGAAGTAGCTATTAACAAGTCTGTGTTCTACCTAAACAACAAATGAAAGCACTGATTTCAATTAACCTGCTCATGTATTTTTCTGCAAAATTTACTTATTGTTTACATGATGCACACGTTGTCTTGAGGAAGGGCCTAAACCCAAAAATGTACAATTTTTCATCATCTTATTCAGTCTATATAAAAGGGACAAGCTTTCTAGTCCTCAAATAAGGGATATCCCTTATAATAAGGGACACCTGGCATGCCACCTCCTCCTCATCTTTCTTCTCCTTACCATCTGTATTTATGTTTCACTTTCCCTCAAATTAGGATTTTTTTAAAGTAATTCTTTCTGTAACTTGTAACAAAGGCACCCCTTTAATTTGTTATTGTTACCATTTTATTCTAGCAATTCATCGCATTGCTTCTTATGTAATGTGTTGTTACCCTGTCTACTGGGGGTCCCGGGAGGGACACCAAAACGTGCACAACTAAAGGTGGGGAAAATTAGCTCAGAGCACTGCTTAACGTTACGAGAGGCAGGGTAACTTAGCGAGATCTTGAACCCTATGTCTACGGGGTCGGGTCGACTCAAGGGGAACACAGAAGTTGAAATAATAAATGATGTTTATTAAACACAAGCAAAACAGCGTATGCGACACACTCACACAAGATAACTAAAGAAAATAAAGTTTGGAGTGATATAGAGAGATTTTTAGAAGGGTTGCTGGTTTGGGTGATACTTCACCTGTCCTGAAGCCCAGAAAAATAGAGAGCGAAGCTGGGGTGCGATGTAGCTCAGCACGTGGAGCTGAGGGGAGGCTCGCCAAGCAAAGCGGCAGCAAGGCGGGATGAAACTCAGGAGCAATCCGAGGAAGGTCTCGGAATCAAGTTTTTATAAGGAGAATTGTGACTGCAGGCTATGCCATACTTGGGGGAAAACAACAGATTTGGAGTTGGGGACAAAGCCTCTGAAAGGTCAGCATCTGAATGATTGAGTTATCGTAGCAGTTCTCAATAGAGTAGCCAGTATGAAGACGCAGGCTACTTGCGTATCGCATAGTTTACCCATCAAGCTGCCATCACGGGGCAGAGGCTCTTTTGTAAGTAGCGTGCATACTTAATTAGAGTACTTGCCTGGAGGTCTCCTAAAGCAGTGAGTCAGCTATTTCTGGCCTGCCTGTATTGTAGTTTGAATATTACGGCTATTAACGGCCGAGCTTGCTTACGTGCTTGTCCGGTGGCCTCGCAAGCACGTGGAAAGGAATAGAGAAGTGCAGCTGAATTGTGATATCAAGGGATATATTTTAATATCCCCAAAACTCGGACTAGCCAGAGCAGTAACAGTGTTGCTTTAAAAAAAACACACATAAAGCTGCAGGAGTTCTGTTTCTGAAAACAACTAAAACTTTCCATTATGATTACAGTGATTTTGAAGGGAACCAGTGAAGCTCAGTTCTTACAGTCTCTGGTTTCCATATGGATATTGTGGAATACAGTTGCAAACTGCCATCATAGGTAACAATCATCCATAAAAATGGCATCCTTTCTTGAAATAAGATGCACAACATTCATATATCAGAAGTTACTCCTGTATTATTTTGTATGAAATATGAATAGTTCACAAAGAGCGAAACAGGAACAGGTCCAGCATGGTCTGTATTTCAGACATGGTCTAATATACACAGCCATCATTTACAGCATTATCATTTTCAACTAAAAAGCAGCCACATCTGAGATTTTATGCCTATACTTACTTTACAAATATGTATTTTTATAGATTACACTCCACTTTGGTAAAGGTATCTGACTGTGAACAAGGAAAGCACATGTTCTTAAAATAGATGCTACCAAGGCATCTCCCTTTAATGATGACGACGACGACGATAATAATAATAATAACCACCACCACCACCATCATACAGGAGTGCTGATCTATGCTCAGATTCTGGTTTTAATGCCTTATCATTCTGGTAAGTATCAGCCACAATTTTACACAGAATGAGGCATTCTTATCAGTCCTTGCAACCACTGTGTTAAGGGTGTCCCTTTCTGTGCTGGCCTATGGACACATTCAGCTTTTTTACAAAGTTATCATAAATGGAGAGCGGGTTTATAAGACATATGATATAGCCTTTCCCAAGCCCTCCTGGCTAGCTGCAACCCAGGTTGCAAACCAAGACGGTGGCTTTTACAATACTTACTTTGTTCTTTGTAGTCTGACTTTTCACTCTTTCCTGTTGAAGTCAGTGGGGGAGAATACCTGTGGTGTTGAACCCTACATGGGGGTACAATAGAGCTTTGGATCTGGCACACTCATAGCCACTGCTACCACACCCCTGGTACACCCCAACTGGGAGGCTGCCACTAGCAAAACACCACCTGTGGGGTAATCATATGAAGGTTTTATACTGGCAGATGGACCACTCTGCTAGCACAATTTCTTTCTGCTGGCAGAGGCAAACTTCCACCCAATGCTAGGACTGCCAGAGTAAAAAAACCTCATCCTTTCATGGTTGTGTAGAAGAGGGAATTTCAACAGGTATTGCTTGTTACCTAATTGCCTGACAAGCAACACCTGTACCGTGAAAGGTACAGGAGCCCTCGCCAGTTCTCAGGCTGGCAACCCTAACCCCGGCACACCCTCTCCCCACCCTCAGCCAGGCTTCATTAAGGGTTACGATTGCCCTGCCTGTTAACACAAGCAAGTGTCAGGTTTTGAATCCTGCATCAGTGTTGCTGTTTTCTTAACCAAAAATAAATAGAGAACAGTGTTTTGTTCATTTGGACCTTTTCGGGCTGCCTAATCTATCACCTTGGATACTTAGAAGAAACCTTTGAATGTTGGTTATGGCAGAGAAGTTTAGTCCCACCCACACAAAGGCCAATAAGGCACAACCTTTGGAGCCAGAACCAGCCCTGCTGGCAAGCTGGAGCTATGGTGAAACATGGGAAGAGGATAGAGCTGTGTGTGATTCATGGTCCACCCTGTGCCCCCTAAACTAGGCTGTTCGCCTTCCCTCTTGAAGCTCCAGCTGCCTGCCCAGTCATCTTCTGTAAACAGAAGGCAGGATGCTCTCTTGTCCTATACTTCAAGAAGCAAATGCTCTCAATCAGAAAATGACTAGGAAAAAGGCTCTGTGTCTCCCCTTTCCATCTACCCACCCCCATTCCCACCTTGGAACCTTTTGATCCTTTCTCTGCCCATTAAAAATTAATAAATAAATTTTTACACATGCTATTACAATGTACCAAAGATTACTTATGGCACTTCAAGGAGCAGCAGCAGCAGCAGCACTCTCGGGAAGAAGCAAATCCCTGCTTAGGCCTTGTTTACACCAAGACTTTGCCCTGACTTCAGCCATCTGTGGCCTGTGGCCAATGCAGCTGTACCAGTGCAAAGCCCCAAGGCAGATGAGGCAAGCAGCAATTAACGCCAGCAAAACTTTCCCTTCTTTTTCATCATTACTCTGAAATTTATGCTATCTTCACAGCCTCATTTCTCCAGGCAAGCTCTGTGAAATCTGAAGTACTGAAGTCCTTCAGTACTAGCTAAGCTTTAAAAACCAAAGCAGTATCACCTTAAAGAAAGCAAGGGTTAAATTCAGCAGAAACTGGCAGTGCATTTACCACCATTCCCCAACCCACCCCTGGCCCTGCTGGTTGATGATTCACAGCCACTAACGGAGAAAGCTTAACCTGTTGGTGTTCAAAGGCACGAATGCCATTCCAAAAATAAGGCTGCAGCCCTATTTAGCAGCAGTGTCCAACTAGCAGAAATATGAGACAGGGATGATGATGATGATGATGCTGATGATGATGATGACGCCGACAACGACAAGAACAACAGTAGTAGTAGTACTGCCTATAAGGCAGGACCTTGTGTCATCATTACATCTGAAAGGCTATCTTACATGTTGTATTTCTTGAATAAGCTATCTTTACTATTTTGTCAGTTGTTTTGTTTTTAATTTTTCTTATTCTAAGTCTCATTGTAAGGGCTTGTCCTAACATGCAGGCTAGAAAGTTCTTCAACCAATCAGTCAATCAATATCTCTCAATGAATCAATTGCTTAAATATTCCTGTGTGGCAATTGCCAATATAAGGAAGTTCTTGTCACAGTTCATCCACTTATACATATGTTTGTACCCTTTGCTGTATTCTTTCAAGAAATGGCATATAAGTACATTACACTCAAGTAAAAGAAGCACGTTGAATGCCCAGTCTGATGATCCAGATGTTACTATGGTGGTCAGAATACAGGGAATGTGATACTACAGATGCAGTTCTGATATGAGGACAAAACTGGTACCAACTGCATTAGATCTCAACCCAACCCCATAAAATGGTTGCCCTGATGAGGCTGAGACAGGACATGTCTAGAGAATTCTCTTCAAGAACCAAGGAGACTAGGAGAATCTTGTGCAGCCTGAGATAACAGTGATTTTAGAAGAAAACTTGCCTGAAAACTTGTATACTTAGAATAGTACACATGCAACAGAATTAAACAGGAGAGGCAGTCTCCAAGTGAAATAGATTTAGTTCATACATTTCATTCTTTAAAAAAGCCAGTCTAAGACAAATGGGAAAATTGCAAAATTGTTTAGTTAACTTGGTTCCAGACCAAATTTATCAAAGTTAAGTTTACACTGAAATCAAAGATCTTTGATATTTATAATTGATATATACCACATAACATACAATATAATATATATATTTGATGTTCTTGTTGTTGTTGTGTGCCTTTAAGTTGTTTCTTACTTAAGGAAACCCTATGAGGAATCTATCACAGAGATTTCTTGGCAAAATTTGTTCAGGGAGGGTTGCCTTTGAACTCTGGTCTCCCAGAGTTGTAGTCCAATGATGAAACTGCTACAACATGCTGGCCCACATACAATGTTATCCCATAGATTTCAATGGGATGTTAAATTTAACTATTTTAATCTGGATCAAATCGACAGTAAAATAGGAAAGTATTCCAACAGGATATTTACTCATCCTTTAAATATTCTGATGCAGGGGGTCCCAGAAAGATTGGCAAGGAAAGACAATCCTTAACAGTGTATCCCCAGAGAATTGGCAAGAGAAAGCAATTCTGATTGTTCAAAGTTGAGAGTGAGAAGGAAGCCCTATTGGCCTCACTGAAACTTGACATGATATGCCTAAGATTGCACTGTTACCCTGCAAATTTTGTTTTTCCCTAAAAGGAAGAACATCCCATTGAAAGCAACAGAATATGCTTTTGAGGAAACAATATATAGAGAGAGTTTCACTGCATAATAAAAAAATCTAGTTGCATATGTTTCAGCAAAAATATGAAATGAAAAATGAATATTGTTTTACTGTTTGTAAAAGAAACCAATACAGAATAACTAAGGAATAAGAGATTCCAAATAAAACCAAGAAGAAACATGTCTATGAAGAACCCAAATTTTACTTTTTTTAACTACCTTGGAATTGCTCAAAGCCCTTGTTGGGACAACGGTGAAAAGAAAAGCGGTTAGTTATTGGTTTTATTGCCCCTAATTTTTGCTGTCTGTGCCTCATTACTGGGAGGTAGCTTGTTTCATGCAAGCCATTGTTGGTTTCCAGAATAACAAGACCTGTACTGTCTGTGTTGAAGTTATATTCCCTAGAGAATACAAAACCTCCAGCGGAGAAAAGAGGTGGGTTCTCCTTATTAAGCACTGGAAATCAGCTGAAATGTAAATGTGTATTCGTTTCTTACAACATGCCTAATTACCCATAAATGTCATTAAGTCGAGAAATGTTTTCCACCAAATTAGCTTTGACTCGTCTCATCTAATTAGCTGGGGATGCTGTAAGGTAAAACTTAGGAGGCACTGTTGTAGAAAACATGTTTTAATGGTTGATTTTTATGTTAACTGGCCTGCTGAACCAGGTACTGCTGCTGTCAAAACTGACCATGATCCTAGCAATTAAATACAATAGCCCCATGCTGCCCCAGACAAAAGTAATTTGACAGCTCAATCACAGGCAGAAATGTGGTTCAGCTAAACTTTCTGAAGGGATTTCCAGGCATTTGGAGACTTCTTTAGTTCTGAATAAGTTCTGAGTAATCCACCACACTTCCCCTCTTCTGCTATCCTGATAGGCGTTTTATGGATTTTTGTGGTACTGCAGAATGGACACATGAAAATCCAGGAAATGTTGGAATGTTCAGGTCCAAAACTGAAGAATGGTTTCATCCATCTCAGTACTGATGTTTGGACCCTGGTAGTGCTAGTAGCACTATAGACTAAATTATCTCTCCCATCCCAAACTTGGTATCCTTTAAATCCTTTGGACTATAGCTTCTATCATCATTTACATTTGGCCATTCTAGGTGGGTCATTTTTGACACAGTGAACATGGGTGAAAATGTCCATGCTTGCACTCTCTCATTCATATATCTCTTTAGATCATGGATAAGCAATGTGCCACTCTTCTGATATCATCAGACAACAGGCAACAGCCCCAGGCCGCAGCATCAATGGTGAGGAATGCAGTCCAATAACCTCTGAAGGGCCACATTTCTTTACACATCTCTGCACGCATCTCTGCCTTGTGACGAGCCAGCCTGCTTTCCTTGGAGGAACCTTCTATTCAGACTCTGAAGGGAGGCTGTCGTCATCTACCCGAATATCTTGCCTGAGCAATTTAGTCCTATCCTGCCCCAAAGTTCTGACCAAGATATTTAGCTGCCTAAGGCAGAACAGGAAATGGCTTCCTCCTGTTCCCAAGTCATAACACCTGAAGGAAGGCAAGACATCTTGTTACCTAAAGCATGAAATCTCAGAGGCTTCCTTTATCCTTCCTGGCAGAACAAATTAAACCATCGTTATGTGATGCCTGTCTGCTGCTTGAAGCAGCCACCTCACCTTTTCTAATAGTAAGCCCAGCTTTAGGCCTGTTGAAGGCGCAGTTTCTCTCCTCCCCATGGGCAACCATTCTCAACACTGGTATCCTGGTTTTGTCAAACTGCAATAGCCAAATTAGAAAACTGGTTTAAGGAATGCTTGAAAATGAGGAAACCAGTATCAGAGGTTTTGAATCAGAAATGTTCAGCAATGGTGAGAATCAAAATATGAGAGGGGCCGAGCATGGAAAAGTTACTTTTTGGGACCACAGTTCCTAGAATCTCCCAAGTTGCAGGGTCACTGTCTGGGAGATTGCAGGATCTTTGGTTCCCAAAAGTAACTGTTCAGTGCTCTTGGAAAATCAAGTACAGGCTATCCTATGCCTTCTGATTCTCTTGAGCAATGTTGCCTTGAAGCTGTTTTCCACATAGGCCAAACTTACTACTCCCCATTGCAACTGTCCTGATTTGTCAGGGATAGACCTGATTAATCTTCTGTCATCCCATTTTTTCCGCTGCTTTTTAAAAAGCTCCAGTTTCTTTCTCCCCACTTTGTTCTCAGTTTATTTCAGGTGCTGCAAACCAAGTTCGAAGTGCAAAAGTAGTTTGCACTCAGTTAATGCAACAGGAAGAAGAGGAGGAGAGAGGCATCTTGCCCTTCCCAGTAGATTCAGGCAAAAGCACAATGCACCAGCCTCTCCTTTTGCCACCCTGATCACACTCTGATCTTGCCCAGTTTTCGTCTGTGAAATATTGGAGGGTATGACTTTGTATGGAGTGGGAGAAAACAACACAAACAAAATGGAAGCTACAGATTTTTGAGGGGAGGGGGGCAGTATTTTCTGGTGAAACTATGGCCATTTCCACACGGGGTGAGGGAATTGCCCTGTGCCGGTACTTACGGGACTTCTTGGCTCCCCGGTCTGGTCCGCGGTGCTCCGGAGCAATGCGTGCTCGTTGCTCTGCACTGCTCCAGGGACGAAAATGGTGGCTTCCGGTTGGTTGAGGGTCTCAACCAACTGCTGAAGCTCGCCAGCCTAAAGCCCATCCCTGGCAGATCGCAGGCTCGCACTGGTGCGAGCCTGCAAACCTGCACCAGAGGGCGGGAATAGAGTGGAGTGCCCCGTGCTTTTGAAAGACTTGTTTTAAGCGGTCTTTCAAAAGCACGCTGGACGACCATTTCAGGTCGTTCGGGAGCGGGCTGAGGTGCGGAACTACAGTAAGTAGGTCCAACCCAGTCCGCTCCCAGGTGTAGACGTCCTCCCTGGAGGACGCTCTGCACCATTTCTTTAAGCCCGTGTGGAAATGGCCTATAACAATCACCTAAAAATGGCTTCACTGAAATGTATTATTTTTAAGTTCCCTATAAATATACACAGAAAACAAAGACCATCAAGCTCCATAAAGCTCTGTTCTACTATGAATCCCCATTTCTTAAACACATTTGTAATCCAAATTCAAAATTTATACTAGGGCCTTACTTTTATTAAGAGAAACAGCCACATTAGTGACTGGGTTTCTCTCACACTGCCCTTGAGCTAGATGTTAAGTGCAATGAGGAAGACAAGAAAAAGAACTAACTTGACATTAAATAAGACCAAAAGTCAAATTATATAAGGCAGAAGGACCTAACCCTAATTATCAGTGCTATCTAAAGGAAACTTATTGAATCAGTGGAATTTTTGTAAGTGTTCACTTAAAATTCAGCAATTGATTCAAGGGGTCTACTCTAGCTGGGACTAGGAATTGGATTTAGGCCAAAGTGTTTTCACTTTTAATTTAACTCATTATTTCTTTCTATTAACATCTGGTAGATGGGGGGCTATATTATGACACTGATCAGAGAGCTCCATAATAGCCAGCCAAGCAAAACATTTTGGGCACAATCCAACATAGAGTTAAATGTGTTTAAACCCACTGACATCAGTGTCTCTCTGGGCAACAGAGGGCATGTTTTTGCATTCATTTCCCATGCTATAATAACTTCAGTTCATCAATTCATATTGTTCAGCTGGAAATATGCCTCAGATAAGTAGTTTAGACTACCCGTGTTTTCCTCTCTCAGTAACACATAGGAAGTTCATATATTCCAAGCTGGTCACTGCAGATGCTACCATATATGCAGAGCTTGGAAGTGTTACTTGTTCAGAATATAAGTCTTAGAATCATTCACATACCAGCCACATCGCCAGTGCTTACATTCAGCCCTCCACATTTGTGGGTTTGGCTTTTACAGATTTATTTGCGAGTTTCTTCAGCTTCTGGCCCCACACCTCAGGCATTTCTTTTCTAGGGGAACCTTCCCTCTTGGCAGCTGCCATCAGGCTGTGAAACCCACCTCTGGTCATCCTCCTTCTCATCCACCAACCACTGCCTGGCCAGCTAAGGACAGCTCGCACACTAATTGCACAGCACCATAAACTCTCTTAAAATGCCCCACACACACCCAAGGAAGAAGATGGGCAAGAAACAGGAAGTACAGGGCCACCATGCTGAACTACTCTCCTTCCCTCTCGTTTCCTTGCCTTGATCTGGATTCTGGGTGCCTGTTTTCCTCACCATCCCTCAGCCCAATTTCCACAGGTACACACACACACATTTTGAAATTAACATTTTTCCACTTGTGCCCCTAACCCTAGAAAATGTGGAGGGCCAAGTGTATTTGTCATGGTAATTGCTGCAAGAGAGAAATTTTTCTGTATTTTAATTTACTAGATTTCAAGTCATTTCCAGGAGATAGCTCTAGTCCATCACAAATTAGTCATGCTTGAATATCAGTGAAAGCAATGGGACAAGGTAGTCATGACTAATATCAGCCCCATGGATTCAAAGGGCCCTATAGCTGAAAGCTATATGTCTCAACTCAGAATTAATTTTCATTGACTTCAGTGGGAATAACTTCAAGGTGTGTGTATGAAGGATTACATCCTCAAGTGCAATTTAGTTTTGCTCAGACCAATGCTTTTCTTGCAATAGTCTCTCATTTTTACCCAGATCTGCAATGGAATGCAGGAATCTTTCGACAACACAATAATTGTAAGGTAAAGGAGCTGCAATATCATGTTGCTAGAAAAGTATTGTTCCCTTTTCATCTTCTCATTGCTCTGGAAAACAGCTTTCCCCAAACTTGTGCTCTCATTTCAGAATCAGCCCTACCTTTTGGCAGAGTGGGCCAGCTGCTTCAGGCAACGAATGCCCAGAGGTGGCAGCAAGGTGCTGTGTCTTACACCGCCTGCCCTATACTCCCTTTACTAGCCCATTATGGAAGAAGATGCCCTGTTGCCAGTGCTGAGACTTTCATGATGTCTAGAAGATTCTGGGAACTGGAGTCCAAGAATGTAATTTTTCAGTGTTCTTTTTCTCTTTCACTGTTCTGGTGTCTTTCACACTGTGCAGTTATAGCACTAGGATTCCACTTTAACTACCACAGCAACATCCTATGGAAATCTGAGACTTGCTGTTCAGGGAGGGGCATTTGGAATTTTCAGCCAGAGAGCTCTACTGCCTCTGACCAAACCACAGACCCCAGGATTCCACAGGACAGAGCCATGGCAGCCGAAGTAGAATCAGAGGACTAAAATGAAAGGGCCCCTGGGGATACCTGTTGACCAGTTTTTTCCCCCTCTCAGTTTCAGATCTTCTCTTGCTGTCAGGGCCACATGCTTCCCTGCTCATCTGGGCAGGCCCAGCCTCATTAGGAAAGGATTTTGTGCATGTTCATTAATTGAGTCCCATCCTTGCCACCTGCCACTCGCAAGTCTCATCTGTACACTAACTGCCTCTAATTGTCATCATACGGCCGGCTCATGGCAACAACTTGAGAACAGATCTCTAGCAGTACGTGTGCCGTAGGGCTCTGCAATCTTCTAGGGACCAACAGTGTGGCAAGGAGCAGCAACTGTAACAATTTGTCAAGGGACCAGATGTTTTGACCAGAAAGGCACCCTGAGCTAACATCAGGCACCAAGGCGGCAATGTTTATTGCCATGTCAGATGTTAATATAGAAGTCTAGAGTGTACAAGGTTTTGCCAAGACTAAAAATGAATGGACCTTTGCTTTCTTGCTAACACTGTAAATTGTAAACAGCAGGGACCAGGCACAATGACTTCAGTATAAGTGAAGTTCTACAGCTCATTAGTTTATAGTTCAAAAGCTTGGAGGGAGCTGCATCGCTGGTAACATTTATAGCCAGAAGTGTGCTGCTAAAAGAATGTTCTAGAGAGAAAATTCAGTGCTGGCAGCAGGGCATACGAACAAAGGCATGGGCCTTGGATATCTATATTGTCTCCAGAAGAAATAAGTGACACTCTCTGTGTTTTCAGTGACCTATCAAACAGATAAGAGTCTTTCATCTTTGTTTCAAAAGATGCAGTTCAGGGAAAGTAAAATTTCCTTAAGCACACACAGTTTAGGTTCATAAAGCTGGTCATAGCAAAAGTATGTTATCAACAACAGTAATAATAATACCATTAACGAAGTTACTTGGCATTTTGGTTTAGCACTGCTTTACTTTCTCCATTACTTCTTTGTCCCTCCATGCTATGATGTAACTTTTATGGGGGGGGGGGGTATTGATTGTAATCTTATTTGATTAGCGTGTAAAAATTTTTGCAAAACACCTCCTTAACACAGTGCATTTCCTTCAGCAGCAGCAGTAGCAACATGTCCTCTCCTTTGTCATCTGTTTTTGTCTGATGATGGATTCTGTTAAACTCAGTGGCAGCTGAGAGTATTCATGTCATTGGACTAGGTTTTGTCCCCACTCCAGGTTTTGGTCTACACTTTAGAAGAGTTGTCCAAGGTGCTGAATCCTATCCCCAACATATGTTCAGCATCTTTGATAATTCTCAGAGCCAATTCCACCACCAAGACAGGAACTACTGGCCATCAATGGTTAATCTTTACAACTAGCACACTGCATTGTGGGTTTTTAAAAAATGCTCTCAACTTTTTGTGTTCATTTTCCCTGTCTCACTTGATAATTTTGTAATCTGTTTCTAATTATTCTCATCTGTAAAAATGCAAACAAGCCAGTACCTCAACATTTGAAGGCAGACGTTTACATGACAGATCAGTTTTTAAAAGGGGGGGGAGAATACCTTGCAAGTCAAAGAGCACAGCTTGTTCTTGAGAGAAGATGGACAGCAGTTTTACTTCTTAATAGATGGACAGATACACCTCTTTCCTCCATTTTGTGTTCTTTATCTCAGCCTTTGAAAAGTTTCCTGGAAAACACTCATAACTATTTTTGTTCAAACAACAGCTAGTCAGACATTTTCCTGTCCCCCTTTGTTCCTAAGTAGTCTTCCCCAAGCTTGTGTTCTCTACAATTGTGTTCTCTACAATTCTCACCAGTGTCCATGCTGGCATCGGAATGGTGTCATTTATAATCCAACATATTTGGAGGGTGGGGCAGCTGGTGGTTCTCCTGCCATGGATTTTCCCACCACTCTTGCAGCTGCTCAGAGTTGAACAGCACTTCTGCTGGTGCTGGACCTTAGTTCAGCACTGACAGAATTCCTGTTCAGCCTGCAGCAGTTGCAAGAGGAAAGGAAGTAAAAATGCAGGGGATTTGCCATCACTGCAGTGGTGGCACCACCAGCTGTCCCAATGGAGGACATCCACACTATACAATTATAGTGCTTTGATCCCACTTTAACAGCCCTGGCTTCATTGTATGGAATGCTGGGATTTATGTTTTCATGAGGTACTCAGAATTCTCTGCCAGAAAGCTCTAATACTATAGTACAGTGAATGCATAAGAGAATTTCAAGTACCTCACCAAACTACAAATCCTGGCATTCCATAAGATAGATGCACAGCAGTGATATCAAACTCCTATAATTGTGAAGTATAGATGCACTCCATGTTACAGAGGGCTGGTTCCAGGGGTTCTTGTTGTCTTGATGGCTGTTCACTGAAACTGAAACTATCCCATTCCCCAAAGATTACCCATATCTAACCTTCTTTCCTTCTCTCTCTCCTCTTCCTTTAGGGGTTCACCTCCCCTTAGATTACCTCATCAGCTGCACACATTTTGGGAAATGGTTTGGTTTTATTTCTTTGTTTATTGGTTCTTTTGACCTTGAAACAGCTATTTTCTCCATCCCTCATGATTCAGAACTTCTTATTTTGATCCTGGTTTTAAAAAAAATCAGAATGTTGTTGCCTGGACACCTTTAGCCCACGATCACATTTATGTAAATAAATTCTGAAGTAAAATATAGGATATCTTATTGATCTAAAACAGAAGTCTTTTAAAGCATACTCTTTAGGAATCCTTTTGCTTTTGTTATCAATTTTAATGGTGCCACTAGGGGAAAAATTGATTCTGAAAGCACAGTCCTCATCTTGTGTGACACTGATTATCTAGAGCCAAGATGCCTAAAAGAAAGGACATTTCCTAAAAACAAAACAGAAAAAGAGACATCTGCTAATCAGTCAGTCCAATCATTCGGAAAACTGGTGACAGTTAAACTTTTATCAGGGCAAACAATGAAACCGACGTTTTTGACCAAGCTGCACAGGTGCTAAGTGTTTCCATCACAGCCTTTATCTTAAAAAAAAAAGTGTCAAGGAAGCCTCACTACTCTGAAGACAATGGGACTTAAAAAACTACTCAACCCATTAATTGTTCTCAACTGATATTTGTATGAAATACCAAATACCGTACAAAATGACAAGTCACCATCCAGCATAAGTTTTATTGAAATGAATTCAATTTGGAAGGGGTTGCCCAGAAAACTCTCTGAATAGGTTGTGTTCAGAGTCTCTCCTACCCTATATACTCCCCGACTTTTTAATTTTAAAAACACACATGAGTCATTCATTCATTGTAAATTCCATTTATACAGAGCTTGGTCCTGAAAACAATTGCTGCTGCATTAATTGTATTTAAATGAATGCTGTACATAACACAACTAGCAGCAGATTTCAAGAAACTTGCCTCAAAAGTACCTTTGTTTTAAATCATATGGAATTCATGCCCGTTTCTTGCCATAAAATCCAAGTTATTTCAGCATGACAATAGATTTTATAGAACAACTATTACTGTAACCCAAAAGGTTTAAGTACTTCAGCTACCTGTTTTCTTGTAGTTCCCTTTAAAAACAGCCAAATAGCACTTTGTGATCATGTTGGCTGGGGGATTCTGGGAGTCGTAGTCCAAAAAGTAACATGCCCAAATTCTGATTAAAGAGTACCATAAAACACTGCTATATGAAAATATACGAATGACCAAACAATGATAGATGAGTTACACATGTCCTCTCCAGCCTCCGCTAAACAGTGCTAAAGCTGTATCTTTTCATCTGTATCTGTATTTACATGTAGCTATATATAAATATGCATACACGTATGTTTCACTGTTATTGAGTCATTTTTCATCATTGAATATCGGGAGTAACACTTCTCCAGCTTGAAACTGGCCATCAGTTTAAGGCATAACTTAAACTTTGCTTCACAATATAGGCAATATAAATAGCCTTTTCTTTGGGGAAGTAAAATGAAGAAAGCCAGTGATGGAATATTCAGCTCCTGCACGCTGCAGCCCAGCCAGAAGGCAGCCATGAGTCTAACATAAACAGAAGCAGCTGGTCGCACAGCATGCAGTGGCGGGACCACGAAACATGGCAGATGCAGTTTCAGCTGTTAATGGGTACAGAGCACCAGCGTCCAAGCCTGGGTCACATGAAGGACCTGCTTTAACTATGACAGGACACTGTCAAACTGCCATTCTTGCTGCTTGACAAAAAAAAATCTGTCATATCTTCGTAGCAGCAACCCCCTAGCCTCAAGTTCAGAGGATAAAGGGGTTTTTAAAAGAACATGGTGAATTTATTCTGTTTTCAATGGAACAGTTTTACTTGCAGGGAGAGGAGAGGAAAACCTTCACCATCTGTATTGTAGAGGCAGCAAAACAAATCTAAATTCAGAAGAAAATCACTTTGAGGAAATTACACTTGCCTACTCATGAGTGTACCACTTAGATTGCTTACATGCGAGATATGAAATAATGCATCTTGAACTCAAATAGAAATGATGGTTGATTAAAATGAACAGGGAATAAACTTTCAAGTAGTGTTTTAAATTATTGGCCATTTCTGCACTAGATGGTTATAGCGCTATGATTCCACTTTCAACATCCTATGGAATCCTGGGGTATGCAGTTTAGGGAGGGGCCGGCTAATGGCTTTTAATAGTCACTGTACTTTGATTTTGTAAAATAGTTGCAAAGTTTAATTTTCTGTAGGAAATCTAGTTTTCATCAACAATGCTAATTAGCAACACAATAATCCCAAGTGGGTGCATAATATATAGAAGCCTACACTTTATCATGGAAAAAGAGACTGAAAGTGTTGAACCTTTTAAAAACAACTTCTCTTTAGCCAAAATCCAAATGTGTCTTGCTAGTATAGCATTTTGAAATGTCTCCAGGAGGAGAAGCTTAACACAGATTTGCATTCAGTGTATCTACATTCTTTTCTTATGTGTACGGTATGGACTATGTACATAACTGTGCTACACTATAAGTTCTCTAAACTGTCATTATAAAGGCTTCCAACAATAACATCTTAATATTGTTCTTTGTCATGGTAATCTTTAAGCGAACAAGCAAATATACAAATGCACACAAAGAACATAAAGACACATACCAAGAAAAGAGATCAAGGAAAATGATGGCAGTGGGCAATCAACAGATCTGCAACTTAAAGGGCACGCTCTATAGATCTTTTTCATTGGAGGCACTGTGCTGTTTGCTAAGGGATCAGTTGCAGGCATCTGTGAATCATTATATACTGAAAACCCGCCGCAGCATTTCTTCAGGCCTGCTATAGGTGTCTATAGAAACAGATTAAAAGGGCTAGCTGGGTGAAGAGATGGAGAGAAACTGCTATCAAGTTAACAGAGTCATTCTAAAAGAGGAAGATTCATAGTATATTCTATTTATTTATTTATTTATTTATTTATTTGGTTGGTTGGTTGGTTGGTTGGTTGGCTGGCTGGCTGGCTGTATTTTTTCCAAAATGCATATGCGCTACATCAAAGCTTTCAAACTTTTAAATTTTAAAAACATCTAAGCTTACAATTTGAGAATATTAATTTAAAACAGTAACCTAAAGTATAATCCACAAAGCACATTTAAAAAGAGTATGCAGCAGATTAAAAAAAAAACGCTGTAGTCCAATGCAGATTTCCATGGGACAGAGGCCAAGACTTATGGAAATAGAAGTCCAATGACATTAGAGGGCCACAGGTTGTCTAGCCATGCTTTAAAGCAGAGCTTTCCAAACTGTACGCAGTGACATGTTAGTTTGTCACCTGCAGTGTGTAGGCATGTCACGTGAACATAATGGTTGGAGGGACTGCCTCTTCCACCACTGCTACAGACCAGGCCTGGGTGAAGGGGCTGCCTCTGCCACCACTGCGCATCCCAAGCCAAGGAAGACCCCGGCAATGGTGGTGGCAGTGGACCAGGCTCAAGTAGAGGGGCTGCCTCTCCCACCACTCCAGGCTGAGGAATACCCTGGCAAGAGCAGCAGGAGCAGTGGGCCAGGCTCAGGTGGAATGGTTGCCCCCACTTACTGAATTACTTACTGAATTACTGTGTCACAAAATGATGCATGTCTAAAAAGTGTGTTACCAAGATAAAAAGTTTGGAAAGCTCTGTTTTAGAGAAACATTGTAAACATGGGTTGGATTGTGTTTTGAATACCTGTAAGAGGCAATATTGCCATATCAGTACTGAAACATTTTAAATATCCTGGATAATTATATCAATAAATAAGAACTCTCTTGACACCTAAAAACCATTAAGCTCTGTGAAACTTTGGTCCATAAATGGAGCACCACTACTAACATGGCATCCCTCCCAATCACAACTCATGTAACATCTGTTGATGGGAGTAGCTAGAGCTGACCCTGGAATGGTATAATTTAAAAGTAACCTTTTAGTTTCTGCAACTACTGTATTAGAAAAAAGCTGTTGAATCAGAAAAAATATTTTGTATTTGTAAATGTGTATGTACTTTTAAACTGGGGGTCCCGTGAGGGACACCAAAATGTGCTCAACAATAGGTGGGGAAGATTAGCTCTGAGCACTGCTTTAGCGTTACGAGAGGCAGGGTAACTTAGCAGGATCTTGAACCCTACGTCTACGGGGTCAGGCCGAAGCACACAGAAGTTGAAATAATGAACTTGGTTTTATTAAAACACAATCAAACAGTGTATGCGACACACTCACTCAAGATAACTAAAGAAATAAAGGTTGGAGGGGGATAGAGGAGTTTTTAGAGGAGTTGCTGGTTTGGGTAATATTTCACCTGTCCTGAAGCCCAGTTGGAAGTGGAGAACATGGTGAGCGTGGATCTCAGCATGTGGTGCTGAGGGGAAGGCTCACTGGACAAAGCGACAGCAAGGCAGGATGGAAACCAAGAGTGATCCAAGGAAGCGCTCAAAGTCAGGAGCTTTTATAAGGAGAATTGTGACCGCAGGCTAGGTCAGACTTGGGGAAAACAATAGATTTGGGGCTGGAGACAAAGCCTCCGAAAGGTCAGAATTTGAATGATTGAGTTACAGCCAAATTGTCAATAGGATAGCCGGTATGCAAACGCGGAGTACTTGAGCGTTGTATAGTCCGGTCATCAAGCTGCCAGCGCGGGGCAGAGGATCTGTTGAAAGTTGCGTGCATACCTAATAAAGGTACTTGCCTTGAGGTCTCCTAAAGCTGCGAGTCAGCTATTTCTGGCCTGCCTGTATTGTTTTGGAATATTACGGCGATTATCGGCCGAGCCTGTGTGTGTGCTTGTCCGGGGGCCTCGCAAGCACGTGGAGGGGAATGGATATGTGAAGCTGAATTGTTGAAATCAAAAGATATCTTTTTATATTCCCAAAGCTCGGGCTAGCCAGGGCAGTAACAAAACTATGGTCCTGTGACTTGGAACTTAGCTGATGGTCAACAGGTTGGATCCTGTATGCTGTTACTGTAGTTGAAATACTTGTACTCTTAAGGCTGAAAAGGCAAATATTCATCATCCATATCCTTCTCTCACCTACCTGGATGGATGGATGGATGGATGGATGGATGGATGGATGGATGGATGGATGGATAGATAGATAGATAGATAGATAGATAGATAGATAGATAGATAGATAGACTGTCTTCATGTCCAGTGCACTGGCCGTTCCTCTGTTCCAGAGGCCAGCCAGACTTCAACAGGATCACCTGCCAGGAAATGGGGAACTCCATCAAGAATCCATCTGGATGATAAGCTTCCTGGGGCAGACCATCCTAACTGGCCTCCTACCACTGCAGAGGCTCTGAGTTCAGTGAGTCTAAACCCCACCAAGCAGTGATCTGTCCATCACAATGGAACTATAGGAAGTTCCTCATATCCAGATCACCACCATTTTGCCCTGCACAGAAAACTAGGTCCAGGGCGTGTGGGTGGCACAAGACACTACTTGAGACAGATAGAATCATAGAATCATAGAAATGTAGAGTTGGAAGAGACCACACGGGCCATCCAGTCCAACCCCCTGCCATGCAGGAATATCCTCAAAGCACTCCCGACAGATGGCCATCCAGCCTCTGCTTAAAAACCTCCAAGGAAGGAGACTCCACTACACTCCGAGGCAGCATATTCCACTGCCGGACAGCCCTGACTGTCAGGAAGTTCTTCCTGAGCTTCAGGTGGAATCTCCTTTCCTGCAGATCTATGGTGGTCATGGAGGACCTGAAGTCCTGAGCTGCTCCTGAGGTTGCCATATGGATGTTGAAGTCCTCCAGCACAACAAGCAAGGGGACTTCAACACCATCACCATTTTTGTGGCAAGACAAACAGTTTCCACATCTGCTTGCTGAATTATGATATATATGTGCCTCTTAGTGAAAACAGACTGGACAGTGGTATTTTTTCCCTTTTGCTTTGTTCGTACAATGTAATAGACATGCTCACCTTTGTCTTCTATCGGTTTGTCTGTATCACATAAGAGCACAAACCAGACTTGAAGCTTCATCAGCCTTATATTACATTAATGCTAAGCCATCTACTGTTTTAAGGCTGTAGTCCTTTTCACGTTTACGTGAGAGCAAATCTCACTGCACACAGTGGTTTTGTATCCATTTAAAACAAGCTCTATATATTGCACATTGATGTTTATTTGTGGTGGCTTGCAAGATTACAAATTGGTTGCCACTCATGCTCACATTCACACTAGCTATTCCTGTGAAGCATTCTCACCAGCTTTCGTCCAAAAAGCTACATAGCTGTGGCTGATTATAACCTCAAGAATAGTGGCATATCTAGTGTAAACAGTGCCTAGGGCAACAGTGGAAGTTGCTCCCCACCTTCTTTCCCCTACCCATACCCCCACCTCCTGACATGCACATCTTTTTTGCACCCCCTTGGCATTGGTGCCCAAGGCACATGCCCTACTTGCCCCACCCTAGGTACATCTCTGCATGAGAAATAGCTGTTGCTTGGCTACAATGTTAATTACACCTCACACATACATACGGTCAGCACTCAAGATTAAATGAATTTCCCTCTTTTGAATCTTTGGCAATCAAACTAAGCAAATTTTCCTCTGATGAACTCATTTCCCTTCCTACAATATGATTTTCTCAGAGATATACATCTCAGCTATCATACATGCTAATTAAGCATGTGTTTATTTTCCCACAGTGAACAAGAGAACAAAGCACAGTAAATGCAAGATTTGTTGGTGAGGAAAAGCCTGTGCTATGGAAAACAACTTTCACTAATTAAGAAAGCATATATTCTTTAAAAAAAAAACCCTAACTGAAACATGTAATTTAACCCATAGAGCCAATTCAGATGTAGCATTTTTGTCTTCAGACGAACACAAATGGATTTTAGAGGCATGAACAGAAGTAGTCTAGAATCCAGCACTTTGCTTAAGGATTTTCCAGGTGGGTGTTTATTTCAGTCATACTGGCTGTGTATATTCTTTGATGGCCCAAAAATATCACAGAAGAGCCTCAAAGAAAATTTGTGTAGCAAGATTAGATTGTAGATAAAACAAGAAAAAAAAAACGAATCCGTGAATAGATGGACTAGATCAGATAACTTCCCTTAATTAACCAAGATGCCACTCTGAGCACACTAAACAGAGGGATGCTATGAAGGTCTTACCACCTCACTGGAGATAGTTATAACTGTAGCAGTCAGGTGTTCATGTTCAGCCAAGACGATTCCCAGACCCCTCACAGCAATATTAAAATGGCAAACGATTCAGCCACAGCATCCCCCCAGCCTTCCCACTGTTTTTTGGGAGGAGGGGGGGTTGGTCCATTTCAGGCTGCCAGCAGAAAAGTCCAATCAGCAAAACAAAAGGGATAGCTTTGCAACAATCCAAGGACACTCCACTGCAGAACATGAGGTGGAAGATATGCAGTACTTCAGCACAAAGATCACTTGCCATGCCCTCTATCTGCCTACTCAAAATGGCAGGCCAGTGGTAAAGTTAATCAGAAACTCGTCAAAGAAAGAACTCCCTTGCCTTTTAGAATGCATGTCACAGCCTTTTAAATTTAATCAATTAACCACTTGCTCTTCAGGCTCTACCTCACACCTGCCTTCTGATTTTAGACTAAGCTGCCATGCAGTGAACAGCCACTACACCGAGCATAATGTGAATATTCCCACCCATTGTCACTTTTATTTTCCTTTCCATGTGACCTTCATTATCCCACTGATCTTTATGTGTCATCTTAACATGCACACTTCCTTGTATGAGAAATGAGAGCTCAATAGTTTTTTTTAAAAAATAATACCTTTTGAGCATTTGTTTGAATCTGTCCAAAGTGTATGTGTGGTAAATCATTTTGTTGCTATGCCAAATGTGGGGAGGACCATGGCATATCTTGATGAGTCTATGTGCACTACACCACTGTCGCAGTTTGAGACCACCTTAGCCATCATGTCTCCATCCTATGGAATCCTGGGATCTGTAGCTTGGGGAGGAACTTAAACTTCTATTCCTGTAGTTCATGGCAATAGACTAGGGTTCTCAGGCAGCAAATTGTCAGTCCTGCAGTGAACAACAAATCCCAGAATTACATAGGATGAAGCCACGGAAGTTAAAGTGGGATCAAACTGCTTTCATTGTGGCGTGTAAATACCTTTCATGAGACTGAATCACACCCAGTTCATATGTTAAGCTTGGGTACAGAACTTCTTTGTGTAAGCTTCCCACATTCAGCGTTCCTGTTCATGTTTTAATGGGCTCAGCCCATATGGTGGACTATTTTGGTGTAGCTTTAGCATGTCACTGGTTAGGAATACTTGACACAAATGTTAAAACTAGACACAAATGTGTCAGTGCACATGCTATATGAATTTAAATGCAATAGGAGAAGGCACAGAACATGCAGATAAGCTCATGGTTTACCTGTGGCCCATACCACATCTAAATTGGACCCTAATTTAGGTGGTGCATGGTTACACATAACCTTTTCTTCTGCTAAGTGGTATTTTAATTGCAGTGCTGAACTCCAGTTCTCACCAATTGTCTAAGCTAGCATGATGCTCTCAGTTGTAAATACACAAGAAAATGAAAGTTGAAGGAAAGAACTGGGGAAAGAGAAGGGGAGAGTGGGAACACAGAAAGAGAGCTCTAAAGAACAGAAGACTATGGGCCAGAAAAACACACAGACATATTATTTTCTAGTCCTAGATTAGAGACAAGGCATGTATGGTCCTCCAAGTATTACTGGATTGCAACTTCCATCATCCCTCACCAGTGGCCAAGCTGTCCAAGAACCATAGCTTCAATAGGAGCCACAGTTCAACAATATCTGGAAGACCACACACTCCCTGTCCCTTCTGTAAGGAAAAGCTTTGAGACCATGAGTTTTTGAACACAAGGAAAATCCTGCCTGTTGTGCCTTCTATTGTCATTGAAGCATTATATTCTGGCAACCCTCAGGTCACAAGGGGGCAATGAGAGCCAAGAAGTGGTGTGCAGACTGATGGAGTTTTACATATTGATTTGGTCTACCCCGTTAATTCTTCAGCTGAAGGCCTCTAGTACTCTTTGTGAAGTTGTTAAGAAGCCTGTTTACTAAGAGTCAATAATGAATATAAAGGGACACTTTCAAAGTGCCTCACCAATTCCAAGAGATGTGTAGCCACAGGCTGAATTTGAAATTCTTTCAAATTTCTTTGAAAGTTAGTTTCAAATGTATAATAATGAGACCAAGCTAGACAAAGCATTTGTTATATATAGGTGGCAGCTAACGGGTTTAAGATGCCTTTCAGTTTGTCAGTGTTTCTCCAGCGTGTTGTCTGAAGACTAATCATTCTTGGGATCCACTGTAAGCCCTCTAAGGATGTATAACTGTCACAGCTTTGTAGAATCACTGAACTACAAGTGGATAAAATGAAGAGATGGTTCATATCCAGCCAAAGATGAGGATCATTCAATCACTACCAACTTGCCCTTGATCAGTCCAAGCCAGGCAAGCCACACAAGTAGCCAGCAGGCATGTACCAAAATTCACTTGTGGCACTAAAAGTTCTGGATGGCTTAGACAAGCATTCATAACATAAAATAGTGGAAAGAGGAATAATAAAAGGAGGTCACAGAAGGACTGGTGGTGATGTATAGTTATTGCATCCTAAACAGCAGTCAAGAACATGGCTCATTTGTGCCTTTGATGCTACTCATTTGTAACTCATTTTTGTCCTTGATACTACTGTGTTACTGTATACAAGCTAGACATAACAACAACCACTTTTTAATCTCATGGGGTTGAAAACAGTTCTTTTGTGCCAAAAAGTAGCCCACAAAGTGGCTAGGCAGGCAACAGTTAGAACACCACAGAGACTCCAAATGAATCATATGCTCTAGGACTGAACTAAAGTTTTGTTTCCAAGAGCAAATAATACTTTTCTTGCTCCAAAATAATACTTTTCTTGTTCATTGATGGATGGAAGGCCTTAAAAGGGAAGGTCTCTAAGCAGGAGCTTCATATGCTTCTCCCTTTCAGACAATTGACTCCAGCTTACTGCCTGCACTGATTGTCCACCATAGTGGCATGCATACTTCCTGGTATGGAGAGGGCCATTTCAGAGTTCCTGACCCAAGATCCCCCAAATATGACATGTTTGGTGCTGGCTTAGTCCCAATCATGATTCTAGAGCCTAACTTAGCTTCTACCATCTGTTGGCCTGGTCAGTCTGGAAGACTCCATAGAGGCAGAGCGCAGAGCAGGAGTCTTGACAAAAGTTCCTCCAGCCATCCTTGCACCTTGGCTGTCCATCTGTAGCAAAACCTCCAGAGCACTCCAAGGGTGAGAACTTTCCAGGTCCTTTCAGCTTCCTTTCAGCTTCCAGGGCTAAGCAGGTCGGAACTCCTTAGAAAAGAGATCCTGTAAAGTCACAACTTACAACGCACTACAGGGGGGGTACTATACAGTTAGACAGTAAGAAAGTCCTGCTAAAACTATTGTGGATGCTCATACTATTCGTCTCCCCTCGCCCACATGATCACGCATGGCGGGGTGGCCTCCCATGAGACTGGCCTCCCATGAGGGGAGACCACACAATCACTGCACGACAAGGATGGGGAGAGGGCGGAGTCTGCAGCCCCCTTTTAGGGCCATTCCACCCCTTCCTCAGCCTCTTTGTTTGCTGGTTGAAGTTCACTATCAGTTTTATGTTAATTAGGCATACATTAATAAATTGCCCTAGTTCAACTCAAGTCCCATGTGTGGTCTCTTCATTTTGTTGGTTGGGCAGCAAAGTCCTTTCACTCTCCTTCCCTCCCTCTTTCTCTTGTGCACCCACCACACACACACACACACACAGAGGAAACTACATGGCTGTGCATGGTCTAACCCAGAAAAATGTTTTTGTATTGTCAGGAAATTATTCTCAGGAAATCCCATATTCTCAGGAAATTACCTCCAGAAGAACAGGTTCACACTGTCATATGGTATATCTTGTTCCCTAGGATGCCAAAGGACTGGGGAATGGTTGTTTACCTTAAAGGAGACTGCATATGGCCAACTGATGCCAAGCCTATTGTGAAAACTTCTATTGAATTTGTTAGCTTGATGGAATTTTTACAATAGATGTGCTTTGCAGTGGTGACTTTGTAACTCTAACAAACTATGTAATAATGTACAAGTTCATGTCTCAGGGTTCCCATTCTCTTCAAATTCTGATCTGTTAGGGTGGGGAACAGAAAGGCATTTCTTTTTCTAAATAAAGTTGGATCCTTGATTCACCAGGCCTCATCATCTAATTTCTGCTAGAATTAAATGGGAAAGGAAATTTCCCTTCAGGGGGTTTTAATATTATGTAAAACCCTCCCTTGATAAAATGCGGAAAAACTTTGAATATAACACACGGTTATCCGGTTTCAAATGCATGATCATTCTTGACATTCAGCATCACAAAACAAGTATCAATGTGATATAGTGGTGAAGCAAATACGATGCAGTGGTTAAAGCACTGGATTGGGACCTGGAAACTCCAAGGTCAAATCCCCATGAGCCATGAACTCACTGCATGACCTCAGACCAATCCCAGTCTCTCTGTCTGAACAACCTTACATGTTTGTTGTGAGGATAAAGGGGGTGGTAGAAGGAAGACAGCCATAAATGTCAACTTCAGCACATTAGAGAAAAGGAGGATATAAATATGACTAAAAAATAATAATACTAGCACAATAATTCCTGGTTATTGTGCTACTCTCTCTCCTACTAGTATGTCTTCTAAGAGAGACTCTTAAAACGCTTTCAAGTCATTATTCTTTTTACTTTTAAAGATTATACTACTAAATCAGTTTGAAAAATTTGCTCCCGCAGTTATCTCAGCTGCTTTTAGTTAAATATACTGTATTTAACCAATGTAAACCTAATGTCAACACTTTGTAATTTCAATTATACAAGAGAGAGAGAGAGAGGAAAAAAAATAGAAAGAGAGGATGCTTTGTAATAAATGCTGACTTGTATGCAAATTAGCATCTAATTGTATAGTACTCCCCTGTGGTTCTCTGCATGCTGTAACTTTACAGATGTTCCCAAATCACTCCATGGATTATATAAAGAAAAGACAACAATTAAGGACTGTCTTGTTTAAGGTCCACATGCACCATTAGTTCTTGCCAACTTATGTGCATTCAATCAAGCAGAGATTTGATATACATCTGCTTCTTTTTTTTCCTGCACCATCTTTCCAAGAGAAACAACAGGATACTTGTTTGCTGTTTCTTTTCAGAATTAAGAAACACTTGTTTCTTTTGTTCACCAAACAATCATTTCATGGCTGGAGAACTGCCAGTTAGTTCTGCAGCTTGTTTGCAACTGAGAGATGTATTGCCTTGAGTAGGTGTCAGTCGTGGGTTGGATGGAAGTGCGTCTGTTACTCTACAACTAGGGAACTATGTCTCTGTACAGGGTACTGATGGTACTATCTGGAGAACAGTTTCAGCTTGATAGATGAGGCACTTTGCTAATCTGAAGATGTACATTTTCTTTCGACTCTTAACTCCCAGAATCCCTGGTAATTATTACCACTGGTGATGCTGGCTAGGGGATTCTTGTAATCCAAAAAGTAACTTTCCCAGGCTCTGCCACTGATATTTTAATTCATTGAACAGCTCAGATAACACACAATACCCTCCATTTTTTGTAGGAAATGTATATCAAAACCTCCTTCTTCACTGATAATACAAGGGAGTGGATGCTAACTGGAAGACAAAGGTGGAAATAAACTGCACCATGAGTCCGGCTCAGCAATTTCAAGGTGCAATTTTTTAAAAAAGTATCAAGGTGGCTTGTTTAATTTAGTTTTTTGCCTCACATGACTGTGATGGATGATCATACCTTGCAAGATATAAGATAACTGTAGACTTGCTAGATGTTTGGCTTACTCAACCATCATCTGTAGCTTAGCAGAAGAGGCAGGTGAATTAACTGCAGGCCAGACGTTGTCAAGAGATGGCCTCCCAATTCTGAAGGTCAGCATCAATCACATAAGGGAATTTCCCTTTAGGAGACTGGCTTGGGAAGGAGGCCTAAGTGGGGAGAGACTTCCCGATACAGGACAGATAAGGTAATTCTGTGGGCTGGATTAGGCCCACTGTCTGAAGGTCCTCTTATCTTGGTCCAGAACTGAATGTAGTTCTGGGCCTCTCCAAGGGTTCTTTTGGTGCCAGACACTGATATGCATTACTGCTATAGTAAAAGCATTAGATAAAGGATGCAGCAGATGGCACAAAACAGAGAAGCATTCTAGCCCTTTCACTAATGGGGCCCAACACCCCTCACAGCAAAGGGTAGAACTGGACCCAACACAGATTCTATCTAGACTTATGCCTTTTGCCAGCAATCAAATCAAATCCCTATCACTTGACATATAGCACATCTGGGTTGGGGTACACTCCCCACTTAGGTTGAGGCAAATGAGAGATGAGGTTCCAAGGGTTTTATAGTGCAGAAAAGAAAAGAAAAAAAAACAAAGGAAACCAAAGTGCACAAGCATGACTCATCTCCTCCCTAACAGCAATGAGAACTGTGCAAGCAGGTTAGCAGCAGAGAAAAATTCAGTCCCCAACTCTGTTCCCAATCTTCATATCTTTTCCCAGCCTTGAACTGCAAAGTGAATGCAAGAAGTATCCAATAAGATCACTAATACAAATGAACCCTTTCATGAGACTGGGCAGCTGTTAACATTCAGCCATGATGCTAACCCATTTCCTGGTGACAGAGCCCAAGCTCATTATACCTGCTTTCCTGATTTACAGACACAGAACTCCTTTTGGGTGCATGTGGTTCTGTCTTGGGGGCATTGCACATCCCCTTGATCAAGCCAAAACATTATACTTTCCTCTGCTTGCAAGAACATTATAACCACGGTGTCCCATTTTGAATATCATGTGAATGTTATCAACATCTGAACAAAGTTTGTGCCTGCTGCTGCTGAGATAGAATTACTCTCCCAGCACACACTCTTCCTGTCCCATGTTGACTGGGGAGATCTGATCTTGAAGTAACTTTCTGATGCACAGAGGCTTTGATATGAGGGAGCTTCCAAACCAGCAACAGCCGACATCAGGGGTGAAAATAGTGCAGTCCCCAGATATTTTTGTACAGCATCTCCCAGCATTCCTCATTCATGGCTACATTGGCACTAGGATTGTTGGGAGATGTCATAGTTCTGCCGGAAGAAACTGGTAAAGAACTGGCCTCCCTGACAGATCCAAAGCATTCAGGCACATTCGCGTTTCCCACCCCTGTAAAGAGGGAGCTCAGCTTCAGAGTCCAAAGTGGAGATGGACCCCCTCCCAGACTGCAAAAATGATGCTGATTCAACCCAGCACATTGATTACAGGTGCCCACGCAAAGTGCTCAGTTATGAGAAGGTGTTCAAAAACCTTGCTGTGTCTCATCTGACTGCTTGAATTCTATACTTCACTTTGCCTCCTGGAGTTTCCATGTTTATTTATTGTTTGCAATTTGACAGACTGAATCATGGACTGTGGTACAATCTCATACTCTGATTTAGAGTAAGCTCCATTACACTAAGTGTGATTTACTTCCAAGTAGTCATACATAGAATCAGTCCATAAATCTCCTTCAGATAAACTTGCTTTGGTCCAAGTTTTCTTAGAGCACTTCTATAAAGACATTTGTGGACATCTTCTGTTCCACATGTACATTTCTGCTCTAGATCAAATAGATCTAGAACATTTGGCATTAAAAATGAATGAAGACCCTGATATCTGCTACCATAATTACCACTATATACATACCTGGATATAGTTAAGTTCCATTGTAACTGCTGCTTCTCACATTTTGCACCAAACTGGCAGAAAGAAAACTCCAGATCTGATGCAAAACAACTGTTAAAAATTAAAATAATTACCTGAAAATGCTGTACATGTTTCTCTCAGCTAATTAGGCAATCTGCCCAGGTGTTTAGCACCAAGGCATCAACACCTTAATTGGAACAGCATTAATCAAAAGCAGAAGTCTAGCAATAATTAACCATGTATCATTACCATAATCCAGTCCCTTTATTATATAAGATTCACAAATTACTTAAAGTATCACAATAACCCTTGTTAATAATTATTTCCTGACAAAACTACAAATTAGCTTTTTAATTACATGAAAGCTGCAGAGCCAAAGATTCTATATAGAATAGGGATATGGATCATTCTAATGGCATACAAATTATTAAAAAAGCAAGGGGAATATCGATGGTTTTATTTTTTTAAAAAAAAAGCAAAAACAAAAACAAAAAAAATGAAGACGCATGCTTTCTGCTATTTCACTCTGTATGACATGAGTCATAAGAGGATAAATGATTGTCCTCTCAGCTCGCACATATATGAACATACGCCGTGCTCCATGTAGCTAGAGTTAAGCATTTCAAGCCCCCTTCTTTTCAGCAGAAGAATTATCCACATGCTCAAATCTTCATCACTGAAAGCAGTGGGGCTTAAAGGAACTGAACTGTGGTGGGATTGTGCCCCACAGATTTAGCTTCATGTTCACAATCTGATAAAGTTTATTCTGAACTGGATAACACTGGTGGCTTTGTAGCAAACCAGTTCTGAGGTTCTAGTAACAGATTCTGCTGTCATGGCTATCTTCTCTATTCTACACAGTTAACTATTTTTTAAATTAACCTCACTTTATTTTTATCCAGTATTTTCCTTTGAAATCCCTTTTTTCCCCTCTTTCAGCTTTCTGCAGTAGAAACTTTTTTTTCCTAGAGATTCGAAAATAATTTTCATGCGTGGAAAGGCTTCAATCAGCTCTTGTAGTTGAGCTGTAAATTACATGATTATAATATTAGCATTGATTTCCAGAACACTGACATGCCATTAAGTGATTATTCACATGAAGGAAAACAAAGCAGGATTGAAAGTATTATAACAGTGTGGCCCAATCTGGGGAACCACAGGGGTTTAATTCTTCAGACTAGAACAATTTGTATAGATGATCTTTGTTTTTACTTGTCTTTTCAGTAAGTGGAACAACTTTCCACCTAACTATAGTGCTGGTTAGTATTTGGATGGGAGACCGCCAACAAATACCAGGTGCTGTAGGCTATATTTCATAGGGAAGGAACTACAAAAACACTTCTGAGCATCTTGCCTAAGAAAACCCTATGAAATTCATGGGGTTGTCATAAGTTGACAGGTGACTTGAAGGCACGCACACAGAGTGCAGATCCCATAGTAGCATACGTACAGATCAATCTAAACCTGATGGAAGGCAAAGGGATCCTGTTGTATGGAATCTTGCTTGCATGGCATCCTGAATACAGGTTAGCAGTGACATGCCAAAGCTTACGCTGAGGCATGTACGGTTGTGCATGAACTGACTGACTAGTAGAAAGTAGAAGTCCACAGGCAGGATTTGGCTATAGGAATCACTAAGTTGGCTTCTCCAGATGGGGCAAATGTGTTTGGAGGTTGCTAGAAGTTGTGACATTAGTTATCATTAATATAAGATAGAGTAATATATAAGACTAATATACATGACCAATATATATGTCTGATATATAAGACAGAATAAGTTAAGGACTTATATATTCATTGTTAAGTATGTAAGGAGTTATGAACATGTTTACACTAAGATAAAATACAGAACGGGTTGGGAGTTGCTTGTACTTGATCATAAGGGATCTGTATTAATTAATTAATCTTGCAGGTCTATATTTACAATGAAAATAAATGATAGGCAACAAGTATTAACTTTGATTTAAATTTAAGGACTTGATAGTTATTACTGTGATTATTATTCACTGTTTGCAACAAAGGCCAATTTTTAGTTATTTATAGTTCTGTTGTCTTGTAGTTTAGTTTAGTATTTGTAACCTTGTTTCTCCTTTGATAGTGTATTGTTGTGTAGTCTTTTTTTTTTTTTGTATTATTCTTACCGTTGTATTTTTTTAACCTAATAAAAATGTGAGGGGAAAAATGGAAATTGTGGTATTGTGGCTGTAGTTCTCAAATATCCAAAAGACAAATCTGTGGTCCAGGATTATTTTCTGACATTTTATTCCTACTCTTGAATGGGTTTCTTCTTAATTCTGAGACATGGTTTAACAAAAGAAATTATGCTCTTCTCTCCCTTTCTCTTTCCCTTTTGTTTGTGGGGGACAGGAAAGAGTAATAATGCTATAGAATTTTCTAAATTCAGAGGAGAAAATTAGACCTGCAGACCATAGGACCACTTCAGCAAACCATGTCTGAAACCTTTGGAAGAACCCTAGTACAGATTCAACAAGTTGCTACAAATAATACCCTAAAACGGAACAATACAGAATGTGTGGACACGGAAGCAACAACCAGCAAACCCCAGTAAAACACATGGAGATACCTCACAAGAACTTGTGCTTCTCTAGATCAGTCTAAAAGAGTTCACTGAAAAGATAGTGAAAACTGGCTATGTGCTGGCACTTGGACCCTCTACCAATTGTGTCACCTATTTACTGATCTTAAATTCATTCTCCTACATTTTTTTCTGCCTGCCCTTCTAACTCTTCATAATTGCTGTCCAGCTGGGAGAACACATAGACATAGCACACTCAAGTCATTGATGGGATCTACATTACCTTGAGGCTGATGCAGCTTCTACCACAGTCCATTCTACCACTGAACCCTTTCCCATCATTGCTGCTTACTACTACCAAAGGACAGAGTGGCACTGCACTTAGCAGTTGCTCTTCACTTATTCAGCTCTTCGTTCATTCACGTGATGCTGCTGAATGGCCACTACATCATATCTTCTAAAATGCAATGCCCAATGGTAATGGGAGTTGCACTTTGGAAACTATAAGACAGCATCTGATACCAGTGCCTGGAGATGACTGATGGTTTGAGGAAATGAGATTCAGAGGCTGGGGAAGTTAGTTTTTTGGACCACAAGTTCCAGAATCCCTCAGGCAGTACATTCTCTGCTCCCAGTAGATTCTGAGAATGGTAGTTCAAAAAGGTAATATTCCCAACTTTTGATGGAGTGCATGTAGCAGGAGTCCAGAACAGGTAATAGGGGTGGGAGTCCAGGACAGAACAGGTAGGGAGCGTTTGAGCATTACTCAGACCTTACATGAGCCCTCACAACAGTCTTCCTGAACAATTGTGTGTATCAAAATCAGTGCTTGGAAAAGTAGCCATGCTATCTGGTAAATTCTGGAACCAGTAGTAAAAAGAAAAAAAGCAATATAATAACATACTGCAATGTTCTCTTAAATGTAACACTTAAGAAAGAAAAAGAAATGGGCATCTTTCTGTACATTTTACCAGAGACCCAAGAATCATCACCATCACCTTTATTTGTATCCCACCTTTTCTCCCCAAAATGGGACTCAACACGGCTGAGAAATTAAAAACAAATACAATATAACTAAAACATATCAAAATAACATTAAAATGTAATTAATATTATCAAAAACAGTGTAAAACATAACAGTTAAAAGAATAAAAAGCAGTTTAAAAACAGTCAAAAGCAGTATAGTCAAAAGCAGTACAGCATCTTATTAAAAGCCTTTCTTTGAAAGTATTCCATTCTTGAAAGCCTCTCAGAATTTTTTTTTAAATCTATTTTCCTATGGACAGAAGAACTAAAAGAAGGGGACTGTTCTAACCCCTTTAGAAATAGAGTTCCAGAGTCTAGAATAAGCTACCCAGAAGGCCCTATTTTATATCCCCCATGCATATTTGTGAAGGTGGTGGGACAGAGAGAAGGATTTCTCCCGAAGTTTCACATGGAAGCATATGGTCTATCACATAGCCTGGACTTGGGGCTTTACAGATTAAATACTTCACATTGTGCCTGAAAGCACACTGGTAGCCATTGGAACTGTTGTAATAAGGGAGTTGTGCTCCCTATAACCAGCCCCAACTAACACTCTGGTTGTAGATCTTTGCACTAAATGAAGTTTCCAAATACTCTTCAAAGACAGCCTCACACAGGCCATTTCCGTACTACACTCTTATAGTGCGATTACTCCACTTTCAACATCCTATGGACCCCTCCCTAAACTGCAAACCCCAGGATTCCATAGAATCTTGAAAGTAGAATAATCACGCTATAAGAGTGTAGTGCGGAAATGGCCATAGTATGTCTTCAAAAACACATTTTTGTTGTTATGTGCTTTCAGCCAAACTCCAATTTATGGCAATCTTATCATAAGGTTTTCTTGCCAAGATTATTCAGAGGAAGTTTGCTATTGCTGTTGCTGCTATTGTGTGCTTTCAAATCATTTCTGACTTATGACAACTCTTTCATGGGGTTTTCTGGGGCTGAGAGTATGTAACATGCCCAAGTCACTCAGTGGGTTTCCATGGCTAAGTGAGGAATTGAATCCTGGTCGCCTGGGCTGCAGTCCAACACTCAGACCACTACCCTATACTGGCTCTCTACAGGTTTGCCATTGCCTTCCTCTAAAGCAGAGAAAGTATGACTTGTCCAAGGTCACCCAGTGGGTTTCCATAACTAAGTGGGGATTTGAACCCTGGTTTCCTGGACTCCCAGGCCAGCAGTTCTTGAACCACAAAACCATGTTGCCTCTCAAACACATTTTATTCACTACGTACACAGAAAACTACCAAAACAAGAGTGTCTTGCTACAGGAACATATCATATGGCAGGTTGACTGGAAAATCTCTGCCAAGCCTGTTGCATGATCCAGGCAACCCCACAGTTGCAAGCAGGGCAGGTAAAACAGCATAGGAGCGTCATGACATGATGGGGCAGCTGGATCTGGATGTGCACTATCCTTCAAAACCACTGTCTGGGTGTTATGCAGCAGATACTGAAAACTGGAGGAGCTGAGGCTTACGTTGGCAGAGAATATGCAAGAATATTTGAAAATTGGTTAAAAAACAGGCTTCTTAAGTGTCAGAAAACCTTGATGAGGAAAATCCTAGAAATGTCAGAATCTTTACAGCCTGGAACTTAAGGCCCCTTTACACTGCACAGTTACAGCACCATGATTCCACTTTAACTGCCATGGTTCCATCCTGTGGAATCCTTAGGTCTGAAGTTTAGGGAGCGGTCTTTAGAATCCCCATCCAGACAGCTCGAGTGCTTCTGACCGAAAACAAACCTCAGGATTCCATAGGATGCAGCCATAATTGTATGGTATGGGTGAGCCCTTATTCTTCACCAAAAAAGAATGTGGTTTAAAAAAACAAACAAACAGAAAATGGATTTTTTTTCTACAGAAAATAAGTTTCTTGGACATTTAAAAAAAAGGATTAGTGTGCACACAGTAACATTTTTGAACAAACAATGCTGTTTATATGTGCTGGAAACTTGTCTTCTGTGCAGAAAATGCTGTTTTCTGGGCAGGAAACAATGTGGATAAAAATGGTTAAAGTATTTGTTTTCATAGTGAGGATAAACATGGTAAAAGTATTCATTCCCGAACAGGGAGAAAGGAAAGAGAAGCTTTCTAAAGTTTTGCAGAAATACAAGAAATCTTTAGAGGGAAAACTAGGAAAGCAAGCCACCCCACAAAAGCAACCAAATGCTGTTTAAGCAACATTGGCAGCTACAGGACTGCTGATAGAGATAGGAGTGTAGATGAAAACTAGGGAGAAAAGGAGGTGATAGAATGGAGTATCCTGCAAAGGGAGACAGCTGACTCCCTAGATGGAGCTTTGAGAAAGCGGACTCCATATTGCAAAATGCTATAGGTCCTACCTGGATCATCATGCTCTTTCATATGAGACAAAATACACGCTCAGAGGTGTATCTAGCACAAACAGCACCCAGGGCAAGCATGGAAGTTGCACCCCTACCTCTAAGGCTGCTGCTGCTGTTGCTGCTGCCACCACCATCACCTCCTCCTCCACCACCACTTCCGGTACTGCTTTTTTGCACCACCACCTTGTCAGCACTGGCACCCAGGACATGTGCCCTACTTGCCCCACCCTAGATACACCTCTGTACATGCTGTGTAACGTTGTTGTTATTTGCCACCTGTCCTATCTCAGTCCTGGCACAGCTGATAAATCAAACAAAACAAACTGAATATCTCCCAGCTTGTTACCAACCTCCAGGCAGTAAGCAAGGAGTCATAAATAAAGTCCAACATAAACAAAGTCTGGCAGGATTTCATGGCAAGGTAGTGTCCAAGGTCAATCAAGCATTTGTCAAGGCATCCAGGAAGGCAGCAGGTCAGATAAGCTCTGACAACTCTTGGAGGGAAAAGACGCCAGCTAAATAGGTCCTAAGCCTAGCTGAGACCGGATTGATTGTTGCCAGTTATAAATTCTGAGACAGCAAAGCTGAGTCAGTCTTTGCTGCTTGTGCTGTGTGAAGCTGGGTCTAGGTAAGTGTTCCTCTATATCTGAAGAGGCAAGACTCTCTGCTGCAGCCGGTACCATCCCCTGTTCTGTTTCTGGCACTGTAATCTCTCTCTGTACAGCAGGCGCTGGCATGCCCTCTGTTTCAGACTCTGGTATGCCCTCTGTTTTAGGTTCTGAGTCAGAGTCCATGCTCTGGAAGCAGGGCATGACACCATCAAGTCAATGTCAACTTTTGGTATCCTTATGAACGAGAGACCCCCAAGACCTCCTCCAATTACCCAATGCCTTGCTCAGGTCTTACTAACCCAGGGCTGTGGCTTCCTTGATTGAATAAATGCATTTGTAGTGTTTGCTCCTTCTTTTTCTACAGCCTTCCATTGCACCAAGTGTTACCATCTTTTCCAATAAGTCACGCTGACTTTTGGCACGTCCAGAGTACAACATCTTCAGTTTAGGAGTGCAAAAAGATAGTAAAATTTCTTCTAAGCCTAGAAGATAGTAGTCAGGGGTTCTACATGATAGGTTCATTATTTTTTCATAGTGTAAAACAATCTCCCATATATTTGGGCATCCTTTCCCAACCAAATGTCCTCTAGGTGTTTTGGACAACCTCTTCCAGTTATCCTCATTATTTCCTGCCCATCTGAGTAGAATAGAAGTTGCTGGCCAACTTATCTGAGATGATGAAACTGAAGAAAGCTGTATTAGAATGCAGGCAATTAAATTAAATTTTATCTGGGTTTCATTGGGTACTAACCCATTCTTTATGATACTGGTCATTTCCGCACTAGACTCAAAGGCCCCTCCCTAAACTGCAACCCCAGGATTCCATAGGATGTTGAAAGTGGAATAATAGCACTATAACAGTCTAGTGCGGAAATGGCCACTATCACAATAACCAGATTGATAAAACAGATCTATCTGGTTTTCATACTGCAGCAACTTCTGGAGTTCCAGTTAACCTTCTGATCATTTCTCTCAACAGTGCTGATTTTCTAGATGTTTGATTACCAAATTGCACTGTGCCCTGCAACAGCTGTTATTGTGAAATGATGTCAGCATGTTTACAGCTGGTAAACCAATAGCATCATCTTCTGCGCACAGAGGATGAGAGAGCCACCACAATGAAACTATTGTTAGGGTTCTCTGAGTCATGAGGGGTTTCAGGGGTGCAGCACTCGTCTGAGTTTCCTTTGGAAGGAAGTAAAAGAAAGCTTCTGCGTTGGAGAACATTTCTGTTTATTACCAAACACACTGGTCAATAAGGGGCAGATCTCACAGCTGTAACACTCTAAAATCCAGCACTCCCTCATCAGTTATGTCTGTGCAACAGCCTGCACCCCAGAGTTTGGAATATTATTTTTAAAGTTATCTTTAAAATAGCTGCTATTTGTTACTGCTAGAATAACACATCGTTAAAACATCATCTTTTCGTTACATCACCATCAGCTTACCAAAAAAAAGATACTTTAAATAGAAGAATGACTAAAACCACTCCCAAAATGACCACCAAAGCCAACATTTTGGAAGTAACAAAGAATTGTTACTCCTTACATGCAAAAAATAACATTAAAAATAACAACCTACAAACATGGCACTATTATGCCCCTGTTGCCACAAAAGTAACATTATTGGTAATGTTGTTGCTTGTATTATGTTACTTTCAAGCTCTGCTTCACCCTAAGATACATCCAGAGTTCAAAGTGGGTTCTGTTTTTGTGCCTTTTCTTTCTATCTCCACACTGCTGTTCCTTCACACAGACATCTAGCTTAGATCATCCCCAGCTGGTAGAGGAAAAGGAAAAAATTCATTTAAATCTTTGCTGGCCATTGTAAACACAGCCATCAAGTCCCATTAGCTGATGTCCATTACAGAAGGACAGAATCTGCCACGCTAAACTGATTCTGTTTGTTTGACTGTCCGAGCAGTTCTCCTTACAACTGTAGAACCACACGGTTGGAAAGGGGCCTGTGAGGTCATCCATCTTGTAACGTTTACATGAGCACTCTACTGAAAGGAGAGAATTATGGTGAATGTGTAACTGCTGCAGTACAGGGATTATGAGGTGGAAAAAATTAGGAGCATTCTCCACCAAATCCACAAAAGCACCATGCTCTGAATCTCCTCAGCACTAGACATTCCAATAACCCCTGAAACAGTCTATAAACAATAGCAAAAGAGAGCACCACAAAACATTAACAGAGAGCTGGGTACTGTTGGCTTCACCAGGGCCTTCAGTGGACCGATCTCATCAATTGCCTGCTACCTTTCCTTCTGGGTCCAGTTCCCTTGGCTGCCACAGGGGCAACAGCTGGGGAGGTCCTTCTTCTTTCTTCCATCACTCATTTGCGGTTGCCCTTGGGACTTCCGCACTACACTCTTATAGCGCGATTATTCCACTTTCAACATCCTATGGAATCCTGGGGATTGCAGTTTTGGGAGGGGCCAGGTGGATGTTGAAAGTGGAATAATCACGCTATAAGAGTGTAGTGCAGAAATGGCCTAAATCAAATAGTTGCAGGGCCAGAGGGCACAAGTGGTCCCTTCTGAGTCCCACTCCCTAATTCAAGCACTGATGTGCTGACCTATTAAGGAAAAAGAATATTTCGGAGCATTTGGCAAGGTTCTGAATATTTTTATTTAGAATACCCGGGAACATTTCTGATAGTTTCATGCCACGATTACTTGATACAGCCCTAATCTCATGGATATTTGGGGAACAGGTGGGGAATGATGATGATGATGATGATTATGATGATGACGACGACGATGACGACGACAATGTTGGAGCATTTGTTTCCCTTGGTAGTGACACTGCCAGCCCTCTGTAAAACCCATTTCTGATCCTAATTTTCCACTGCAGGTTCATCCCCCTGAGACTGACTGGAGTAATCAGATGAAAAGAAGCATCCATAACTATTTGTGGGATTTGGCCTTTATTACCTTAGCAGATTTGCAGTTTTCAGTCCGTCAATATATTGCTTCTTGCTCTGTTAATCTGTTGCAGGCTGAGTTTCCCCCGTTTCCACAGCATAGACCTCCAGAGGCTAAAACCAGAAACAAATGCTCAAAGAAACTCTGTAAGAACGAAACTAAGACAGTGTTCTATGTCTATGTTGACCTTGTGAAGCTTTTTAAAATTCTCTCACCTGTTGCTTCCATGCCAGAGGGGCCGTAAATCCACTCTGGTATTTAGTCCAAATTTTAAAGAAGGTATCCAAAGTACTGAACTTATTTAGGGAATAGGTATCAGCCCTTCTGATAGTTTCTTTAAAGTTCACAGTAAAATCCAAACTGGATTCACTGCTGTACTGACATACAAGCAGCCAGCTGTTGCTGGGTCCAAAGCCATTGCGTTCCATACGTGCAGCTCACAGCTTATTCCTATTAAGAAGCTTCAGCAACAGTACCCTTAGCAAACTATTCCCCAGCACTGGATAAAGACTTGATGTAAAATAGCTGGTTATCAGGTGGCTGAACTATAACAGAATGTAAGAAATTTGTTGCAGGTTTTAAAAAACTCTATTCACTCTATTATGTTTTGGAAAATATTTTTAAGTGAGGAGGAAAACGTTGGAAAAGAAAACTGCGATTTTGTTGGTGTGTGTACTAAGAATAATTGTCTGCAACATTGATTAGTCCTTTGAGGCCAAGCCGAATTTAAAAACTGCAGATGGAGAAATCCCAGCTGATACACACACCGCTTATTATGGTTCCTATGTTTAAACATCTCAGAAAAATGTAAAACTAATGGCCTTGCATTGGGTAAAATGTGTTATCATACAGCAAGGCTCTTGTTGATTGCAGTCTTAATTCTATCACTGAATAACAAATTCCAGAAGGGTAACCATAACAATCTGTGTAATAGTAAAAGCAGGACTGATCCTACGATTAGGTGGAGAAAGGCAGCAGGTTTTGAAGGGCATCAGCCTTTTTCTTCCTTGCCAGAGGTAGGGAGAGGTGCTTGTGGTACTTTCTATTTCATGTGCCAAAATGTTTGGAATGGGTTGGGGGACTAGATGCCTTGATTGCAAAGCGTGTGTGTGTGCATTTGCTTGTCTACATAATTTGCCGCTCCACATCTGGCAAAAAAATATTTTGAGCCCTGAGTAAAAAACAAACAAACAAGCAAAATGATCCTGTACTAGCTTAAAGAGTACCCAGTTTATAGTAGCTTCTGCTTATATAGACTAAAACAATGGCATAAAAAGTTGACAGCTATATAGTAATGATTGGCCTAAAGGAACAGTTTATTCAGTTTATTTTCTTGTCAAAGACAAGAGAATGTAGTGGGATCAGGTGAGTCCCAATGTTTATATAAATAGCTGCATCTGAAAGTAACTCTTCTTCAGGCCAGTGAGACAAGGCTTATGTGGCCTTCTGGATGTTGCCAGACAACAACTCCCATCAGACTTAGCCAGCAATGCTGGTGGGGGTGGTGGAAGCTGCAGTCCAAAAACCCGTGGAGGATCACACAAGAGTCAATTTAACAGGCTGAATTTAAACTCACACAATATAGGACATCCAGTGACAAAGTATATCCATGACGCTATCAGCTCTGAATGGCACATGTATATCTTAATGGCAGGTTTCCTCACAAAATAAATGGAAGCAATGATAGGGAAAATGTTAAGTTGGATCCTCATTTCTGTCTGTGTTTATTATGGAAGGAAAAAAAAATGTTGTCATTGTTCCACCTTGGATATCAGTGGAAATAAAATCTCTAAGTGGCAACTTTTAAAATTTGCTGTATGCACATGTTCATTTATGTATATTTTTAGAGTATACTTTCCCACATTTTTTTAATTCTTATTTTCATTCTGAATATTTCTGTCCCAGCTTTCTGATAAAGATAGCATTCAAGGTAACCAACATCATCATTTAAAATAAACTGAACAATGCAACTATTAAAACCAGCACTACAAGACAATTTAAACAATACAATCACTAAAGTCATAACTAACAACCACTAAAACAGTTTAAAAGTCCAGTTTAAAGGCATGTATCCTCACACCATTCTTAACAACTAAAAACCGTTGACAACTCTGAGGGGAATACGTTCCACAATTTGGGAGCAATCATCAATAACCTTCAGTCTCTCCTGAAGATCTGAATTTTGGACAGATTTACAGTGAGACTGGTTGTCCTCAGTGAGACAGGTTCACAATAAGATAGGTTGTCCCTTAGATCAGTGCATCTCAAGCTATCTGAAATACGGGGCTGATAGGTTTTTTCCAATGTGCTAGGGAGTGGTATCATATCTGGCTACATTTTTTTCCCCTTCTCATGGAAACTTGTCAAGGACTGGCAATTGAAGGCTCATAGACTGACACCAGTCTATGGACTACTACTACTTTTAGTAGAACTGCTTCAGATAACCAGGCCCCAAGATAGCAATAGCAGTTATATTTCTATACCACTTATCAGTGTGAAGCATTCCCTAAGCAGTTTACAATGCGTTTAGCTAATTGCACCCACAAGCTGGGTACTCATTTTACCGACTTACAGAAGGATGGAAGGCTGAGTCAACCTGGAGCCTGGCAGGATCAAACTCACAACGTTGTGGCTGCAGTGCTGGCATTTAATCACTGCACCACCAGTGCACTAAAGATATTTAGCGCTTTAAAGTTTAAAATCAACACCTTGAACCAGACCCAGAAAGAATCTGGAAACCAATGCAAATGCCTTATGACATGGGTGGGCAAAGCAAAATAGGACCCTCCAGATATTCCTGGACTGTGGATCAGAACAATCCTTGCTATCGGCTAGGCTGACCAGAACTGATGGGAACGGCAGTTCAACAACATCTGGAAAGCTGTACTTTGCCCACCCCAGCTTATAATTTTAAGAAATAAATAGCATAATTTGAAGGAATCCACACCAGTATCATTGTGTATGTGCTTTCAAGTTGCCTATCAACTTACGGTGACCCTGTGAATTTCATAGGGTTTACCTGGGCAAGAAACAGAGGGGTAGTTTTGCCATTTCCTTCCTCTGAAATATAGCATACAACATCTGGTATTTGTCAATAGCTTTCCATCCAAGCACTAACCAGGGCTGACTCTGCTTGCCTTCCAAGATCAGACAGGATCTGGTGGCTTAAGAGTATTTCAGTCTAACACTATCTTTACTCCCCAAAACAGAAACCTAGAGAAACTGCACCACCTACAGGACATACAGTGCCATGATACTAATTTGTTTACAAACTTTGCTCCAACCCAAACCATACACAAACTCTATATACTCCATCACTCGCAGAGGGGGTATTATGATTTCGAATGGAGAAGCAGCAGGAAGGAAGGAAAGAAACTCACTTGTCTCCATCCCCATTGCTTTACAGGTCCAAATCACTCCCACCTCACTCCTAGGAGGAAATAATGGACTGACAGAATTTAATTATAACTGTAATTTCTTATTAACCCCTTTAACAGCACAATCCTATAAAGCAAACTCCATCTGTTTCAGAGGGACTTAATCACAGGTGAGAGGTTCCAGGATTACAATCTATTCTTTTCTTCCAACTTTAGCATACACACACAAATTCACAAAATTGACTGTTCATTTTCATTTTGACAGAATTGCACAAATTGAAAAGCACTCCGCCAATATTTTACATTGGAAAACGGTGTAACTCTAGTGTCCAGCACATCATCATCACCACCATTATCACTGGCATCAACATCATCATCATCCCACCTTTTCCCAGTTATAATAAAGACATATAACATTTCAGATCATACAAAAGTTACAATAAATTATCAAAAGAATTGAAAGAAATTAAAAAATATACCCATTGCAAACAACAATAAATACAGACAATACAACATATGTATTGTTAAAGACAGCGGGCAGTCAGTTCTCAAAGGCCTGCCAAAATGTTTTTGTCTGCCTACAGAAAAATAGGAAGGAAGGTACCAGTCTAGCCTCTCTAGGAAGGGAGTTTCAGAGCCTGAGAGCCACCACCAAGAAGATGCTTTTCTGTGTTCCCACTAGACGTACCTGTGAAATTGACGAGACAGAGAAAAGCACCTATCCTGATTATCTCAAAACCCAGGCAAGCTTGTATGTGAGAATATTGTCCTTCAGATAACCTGGATTTGAACCATATGTGGTTTTATAGTCATAACCAACAATTTGAATTGTGGTCAGGAACAGACCAGGAGTCAGGCCCTTTTCGCACGCAGTTTCTTTTGCGAGAGGGCCCCTTGAGCGTCGCGTAAATGGGAGCGGTGGTCCGTACGACACACTCCCATTTACGCGACGCTCACGAGCCTAACGCGAACTGCGCACGCATTTTTTAATTTTCGGCTTCAAGCCGAAAATGCTGCGCGGTCGCGCAAGGCTCCCGGGGCCCGCGTGTGCTTACCTGCCCTGCGGTACGTCGTCCCAGGCGCACAGGTCGCACTTCCTCCCCCAGCGCAGCCTACAGCTCCCAGGCTGCACTGTGGAAGGAAGGGGCAGGGCACTCAGGCGACCAGGAAGCCAGCTGCGGGACGAAGGAGCAGCGAAGAGAGCGCCTTGCGCAAGAGCCTGCTTCTGCGAACGGCACCCCCCACCTCCGCAATAAGGTAGCATGCGGAAAGGGGGTCAGTGGAGCTGTTGCAACCAGACACTTTTATGTTCCGTCTACCCATCTCCAGCTAACAATCTGGTTGCCATTCTTTGGACTATACAGCATTTCTGAACACTCTTCCAAGGCAGCCCCATGTAGAAAATTTTACAGTAAACAAAATGGAATGTGCAAGGGTTCTTTGCCAGACAGTTTCTGCTTACCCTGCTATTCAGATTTGATTTGTTTAAAACTTTTGCTGCAACCATCTAGGAACCAACTGAGAACCAGAATGCTGTCCAGTTAGAGGAAATATGTAACTGCTTTGTTGAAACAGCTGCATTGGCTACCTGTTCATTTCCAGGCACAATTCAAAGTGCTGGTCATGAGCTATAAAACCCTATATGACTTAGGTCTGGACTATTTGAAAAACTGTATCTTTCTTTATGAACCAGCTAGACCCCTAAGATCTGCGGAGGAAGGCTTTCTCTCGGTCCCACCACTGTCCCTGGCTTGCCTAGTGAGAACACGGAAGAGAGTCTTCTCAGTGGCTGCTCCCACCCTGTGGAATTCTCTTCCACTGGAGGCTAGGCTGGCCCCCTCCCTGCTTTCCTTTTGTAGGCAGGAAAAGACATTTCTTTATAAGCAGGCCTTTAATGGGTGAATAGGAAAGCTTTTTACTTATTAGCTGTAAAATTTATTGTACGTTTATGATTTTATTTTTTAAATGTTTTTAATGTTTTTTAACTTTGTGGAAGCTGTCTTGGGTTCCACTTTGGGAGAAAAGGTGGCATATAAATTCAATAAATAAATAAACATAATTAATAAACTGTCTACAGGTGTGACAAATATGACTGGTCTACTGTGGATATTGGATTAAGCTAAGATTTAACATCTGAGATTTGTTCTGATTTTCTTAGACACTAGTTGCCATTTATGATGCCTTGATTACTGTTTTATTCATTATTACATCATAGCCTTTTATGCTAGTCACAGTGTAACTGATTATAATGACTATGTCTGATGCTACTCTTACGGTCTTTATAACAGTTGTGCCTTAGCTACTTATGATCTCCTTATTTGCTATCCGTATGAAGTTGATGCTATGATTTTCTTACTACTACCTCATATTTTACATTACTCACTGTTTATAATTCTGTATTGCTTGTCACCATTCTGTCTATTGTCTCAATAAATTTTACAGTTACTTTACTTTTGAGAGGGCTCTTGGTTCAAAGATCATTCTCCCTGCTAATTGCAGTTATATACTAAGAGTGGTATAGAAAAAGAACCTAGAATTTTCATATTCTAGCCTTGGGTGATCTTGCTGTTGATCCAACATTTTGACTCAGCTGCATGGAAATTATAAAGGATTTTATTGCCCACGTATACATGGAAAAAACAAGGGGACTTTCCAACTGAAACAAATGTCTCAGGAGGTGTAGTATTTATTGCTGTATATCCTACTCCTAAAAAAAAAAATCCAGAATGACATCCTGCAAATCACATGCTGTTATGGGTTATTTTGTTTTTACCCAAAAGCTGAAGATTTTTTTTTTAAATCAAAAAATAAATTTGCTCTTCACATGAGTGGTGACAATTGAATTGGTGCTTTTGTACTCTTCCTTATTTTTCTTCTCTCTTTCTGTGGCTCCTCTGTTTTTCACTTTTTTAAAAACTCTCTCTAGAGTAGGTCACTGTGCTCAAAAAGATGAAACCTTCACCCCCCACGCACCAATTTCAATTTGGGTTGAAGCTGCAAGATTAGGAAAGGGGTTGGCAGTGGAGCTTTTCCTCAGGTTAACTTGTCTGTGCATGTATATAGGGGGGCACTGAGCACAGGCACCTACTGTTTTTGCAGTCAAGCACCAAAGACTTTTTTTAAAAAGCCTCTAGAACTACAGTGCAAAAATGATAAACTGTAATACTGCTATTCCTATGTTTGTTCCCATGAAACAATATCACTCTCCCCACCCCAGACATAACAACTGGCATCCCCTTGGCAAATTACAATACAGCAAGTCAGGCTGAAACCATCACAACTCATTTTTTTTCATTGTTGGAGAGGTAAGAATTCACTACCAACTGCGCGAAGACCAAAATGTGCCCCCAAACCCCTAATTCCTCACTGTCCCTCCACTTAAAATCCATCCCTCCTAGTTGGTAGGAAGTTGGTAGGAAGGGGAGCAGCATCCAAGGGTCTGGATATTTTCCTATAACTGAACACAGAGCAATGACATTGATATCATCTGCAGAGTTCTCCAGAACACACACACACTCACACCCAAAGTCAGTGTGGATGCCTGTCACTGTGTTTACAAGCAGTAGGAAAATAGCTGGATGCTTCTCTGCTGCTCCCCCGCACTATCTGTTGAAGTGGTGAGAGGGGATTCCTTTCAAGTCAGCGGAGCATTTGGACAAAGAAACAGCATTACACAATGCACAATAAATTGCCACAAATCACCAATCCAGATAAGCCCAAGCAAATTGTTAATGTCATATAAGCCACCAGTGAGTCCTCTCAAACATCCTTATAACATCTTGTGGATCTTACAGCAGACCTCAAATTAAACCAAGATGCTAATGTGCACGTACACCGAAATACTACAAGTTGTGGTAGTAGCATAATGTAGTTCAGTTCCAATCCCTCATGCCAAATCATGCTTTGTGCTAACCATAAGGAAACAAGGGACCTTTCCGCACTACACTGTTGTAGTTCTGTTATTCTACTTTCAACTTCCTGTGGAATCCTGGGCTTTGCAGTTTAGGGAGGAGCCTCTAGAATTCTCAGCAAAAGACTTCTTTGGCCTCAGGAAACTACAAACTTCAGAATTCCAAAGGATGTTGAAACCAGAATAATAGCACTATAACAGTGTAGTGTGGAAAGGCCTTTGGAGGCAGCTGCCCCAGAAATGTCCGATTTCATTATATTGGAGTAGGACTTGGTTGATCATAATCCAAGTCCCCATTGAGAGGTAAAAATCAGAGGGTAATTTTAGGCAACACCCTCCTTTCAGACTGAACTACTTCACAGGGTTACTGTGCAGGTGAACTTGGGAGGAAACTAATAAGCAAAAAAACAAAACAAAAATAAGGAGACAACTGAAGTATCCAAATGCAAACTAAACATAGAAACTGATAAAGTTCTAGAGATCTGTCTGCATTTATCTTCAAACAGTTATTTCCAGGGGAATTCCAAAAGACGTGGGGAAAACAGAAAGTAGCTAAAATCAGCATGACTCACTCCGACTTCACTATGACTCAGCAAGAGTGCACTATTTGGGAAATGAAAACTGCACCAGAAACTGCAAGATGCCTCTCCCTTCTGTTTATTCAACTAGGCTGGTAATCTCTCAGACCAAAAGGTCTCTCTGGCAGCTCTAACACTTTGAAACATCTATCCTGCTTACCGCTGTCCGATGGTTTACAGCAGACACCAGATGGCACCATTTCTCAAAAGTAAGGTAGGGAGAAGCTTTCATGTGCAACTATTCCATCTTGTCTGAAAACAACAAAATCCAAAATTCACAAAATAGAGATACCGTTATTGTGCCAACTAAAAAGTACAAAATACATCATGCAAGCTTTTGAAGCTTCACTGGCTTCTTTATTGGGCAAAGATGTTAAAAATCATACGGGAGAGGAAAAGCGATGACGTTAAGAGTCACAGGCCTACATTTTATCTCAGGTGTTACTTCTATTGTCAGTTAAAACAGTCTAGAAAGATATCAACGCAGCAAAGGCCACTCCCGTTCTTGGCCATGTGGAGACCAGACCAGGGCCTGGATCTCAATGGAAGTTACTTTACTGCTGCTAATGGGTGTGAACTTCCATTACCTTGTCTGAAGATTATTTAATTCTCAACAGAATACATAAACTCTTGGATAAGAACTTTTCTCTGTGTTAAAGAAACATAATAAGAGTTCCTGAATTTCAGTTTACAATTGCTCCAAAATCCACAGATCCAGATAAATATGCACTAAATTGGGAGCCAACTTTCTTTCAAAATCTTAACATCTGTTCATCAAGCAAAGGGAAGCGGGCAGAGAAAAGGGAATTGCTGGTTTGATATCAAATCTCCAGTCTGCATAATCAGATTTTTAAGATGGAGTACAGGAGAAGGTACAGACTTAAATGGATTAGGTAGACATTGTGTAAAATTCAGCTCATAACAAAATATTACTATGAATTCAAAAGCAGATAGTGGTGGGCATGTGAGGAAATTTATATCTAGAAGCACAAACACATAACATTTTAGGGACAAGCTTCCATTTTCATTCAGATGTACAACCTGAGCTGATAAAACATATCCAACTACTTTCAAATAGATGTGTTTCAGTATCTGTCACTCTACATCAGAGCTTTCCAAACTTTTCATGCTGGTGACACACTTTTTAGACATGCACCATTTCGTGACACACTAATTCAGTTTTACTAGCAAACCAGAGGTTAAACTAACCCCTTGTAAGAGACACGGGCACATACATAAATTGTAATAACAAAAGGACACGACATATCTCATGAAAATCTTTCATTTATATATTTAAAAATATGTGATTTATAAATAATAACATACATTTCCAAGGCTCAGGTGGGAGGGGGTCATTCTTGGCCCAGGGAGGTGACACACCTACACACTTCAGGCAACACACTAACATGTCACGACACACCATTTGGAAAGCCCTGCTCTACCCAGAAACAAGATCTAAATTTAGAAGTGGCTGGCTTGTAAAAAAAATCTATCTGGCACTTGATAAACTGTTTGACACTGGATAATTAATACAAATGTGACTATAACAGGGACATAGCTAGCTTAGGAATTCATATGTTACAGCATGTCACTGAGAAAGCTATCATTATCATTAATGCTACATTTGTATCCTGCCTTTATTCCGTCGAGTTCAAGGCAGGATACAGAGCTCTCCTCCCCACTTTATCCTTACAACAGCCCTGTGAGGTAAACTGAGAAACAGATCCAAGGTCAGCTAGTCAGTTTCACGGTCAAATAAGGACCAAAGGCACCACCGGCCACAGTCAAAACCTGGGCATCTAGGCTCAGATCTGAGCCAGGAGTACATCCAAAACGCAAGCTTAAGATTTCAGGGGGAAGTGAAACCCCATCCAGCACAGGCTAAATCCCTATTCCCTGATTTGCCTTTTGACTGAGCAGGAACGCCTTTGCCTTGTCTGGATAAACTTTCAATTTGTTCACCCTCATCCAGTCCAGTACTAACAGCAGACACTGGTTTAGTAAAGAAACAGCTTCCTTGGAATCTGAAAGCAAGTAGAGAGAGATTGGAAGTCTGATGACCCTGAACCTCAAAACTCCAGATGACCTCTCCTAGCAATTTCATGTAAATATTAGACAGCACAGGGGACAGAACCAAGCCCTGAGGGACACTGCAGTCCAGTGGCCAGGGTGCTGAACAGGCATCCCTGAGCATCACCTTCCAGGACACTCAGAAGGACCAGAACAACGATAAAACAGTGCCCAGCCCAAAGAGGCAACCCCAGAAGGATACCATGGTTAAAAGCCACTGAGAGATCCAACAGAACCAAGAGGGACATGTTCTCCTTGTCTAGTTCACTGTCTAGGTCATCCACCAAGGCAACCAAGGCTATCTCTGTTCCATAGCCAGAAGTTAAGACAGACTGAAATGGATCTAGTTCGTCTGTTTCCTCCAGGAAGCTCTTAAGCTCAGAGGTCACCCGATGCTCCAATACCTTGTCCAAAAAAGGGACCAACAGTTCTCTAATACAATGGGGTTCACAGAGGATGTTTTCAATAATAGTCTCACCACAGCCTCTTTTAGACAGGACAGAAACCTGCCTTGCTGTAGTGAAACTTTCCCTACTCTTATTTTCCAACCTGCCAGTTCCCCTCCCACAGCCATAAACAGCCAGGAAGGGCAGGGGTGCCTCTCACCTGGCCAAGAATCCTCTCCCTGTCCTCAGGTTGCACAAACTGAAAGATATCTAATAACGCAGCAGGACAAGCTGGAGCCAAGGTCACTACACCAGGCCGAGGCCATTTCTGCACTAGACTGTTATAATGCTATCATTCCACTTTCAACATCTTAGGGAATCCTGGGGTTCGCAGTTTAGGGTGGGGCCTTGAGGTCTATTGGGGAAATGGCCTGAATCTCATATCTTCCATCTGCTTTTAAAAATTGACATTGCAGTTCTCTCTGAAAATGGCTGCAGATCGCCCACCCAGAGTTATATTTTGCTCCTTGTACGCCCCCTCTTTTTTGCCATGCCACTGTCCATTCCAAAGTGGAAAATATAAGGGCTGGGGAGTGCCATGAGCTCAGTATGATGTACAAGCGAAGTCGGGGAGGGGGGGTAGAAGTAATGGGTTCAAGCAAGGCCGCTAAGCCTCTTACATAACATCTGATTAAACCACGCTTCTGTGGGCCACGAAGACGGACGCTGCAGACCCGGGAGGAGGCCCCGCTGAGTCAGCGGGGGAAGACGTCTCGTTTCCTGCCAGGCCGCGACCGGCCCGTCTCTTTCGCCCTCCCCGAGCCTGGCCCCGGCTGACAATTCGAAAAGTCCCGCCTTTCTCTCCTTCCCCCCGCCCCCCCCGCCCGGCTCTTTTGCCTTCGGTTTCGGAAAGAGCGAAGGTCGGGAGCTCTGCGGCGCAGAGAGATGTCGGAGCCGCCTTGAGGAGGGCTCCGGTGGGCTCCGCTCCCCACGCGGGCAGGACAGGCGGCGCCCCGGAGAGACACCAAGGTGGCCACTCCCAGGTACGGCAGATGGAAGGCGCGGCGCGCTGCCTGCAAAGAGGAGCGCGAGAGATCATTGCCTGGAAGGGGTTGGCCGGATGGGGAAAGCCTTGCGCAAGGCCCGGCGAGAGGAGGGCCTCTCGCGGGGCCGAGAAGCCCGTTCCTCGGAACGCTCGTGGAAACAGAACCCGGGCCTGTGCCAAGCTTGACAGAGGCCGTTTCCGCACTGGACCGTTATAGTGCTATTATGCCGCTTTCCACAGCCTACGGAATCCTGGGGTTTGCCTTTGAGGCCCCTCCCTAAGCCGCAAACCCCAGGATTCTATCGGAGGTTGAAAGTGGAACGATAGCACTGTAACAGTCCAGCGCGGAAAGAAATGGCCAGAGTTTTTAATGGGTGGCTGCTGTGTCTGTTAATCGCTTGTAATTGCTATTGGTATATTTTTAAGACTGTGTTTTAAAAATCCAATTATGTTGCAATGTTATGATGCTCTTAATTTTGTTTTAATCATATAAGTTATTGTGGGGGCTTTTTGCTCCAGTTTTTGAGTCATCTTGCTAGCCTTTTTAGGTTCCAATTTCGAGAGAACGGTTGGATATAAGTCAAATAAAACAAATCAAAGTGCTAAGAAGAGTGGGTTCCAATAGTTTTATCATGGCTTTTTTTTTGCGTGTGCCAGGAAGAGACAGGAGCTCTACAATGTTTCCCACACACACCCAAGCTAATGTTGGAATCAGAACTCAAATCACTGGGTGTGTTTTTGAAGGTAGTGCTCAGTCTTAAAACAACTGATAGAATAAACAGGCAGATGTTGTGCAACATGAGACAAAAATGAAACCCATTTATTTTATAGCAACATACAAAATCAGAAATATCAGCAGTATCTTTACTGGGGCAACCAAAAATGCACAAAATATACCATGCAGGCTTTCAGATCTCCACTGGCTTCTTCATCAGGCAAAAGTGTTAAAAATCATACAGGAGGAGAAGAAAATGCAGATGTTAGGGTCACAGGCCTAGGTTTTGTCGAGATGTTGTTTTTGTTGTTGTCAGTTGAGATGGTTTGGACAGATATTAGTGCAGACATAGATCATTCCCATCTTTGGGCATTGGGCACTGGGAGAAAAAGGTCATTTCTGCACTATACCCTTACAGTGTTATTATTCCACTTTCAACACCATATGGAATCCTGGGATTTGCAGTTTAGGGAGGGGCATTTAGAATTCTTAACCAGAGAGTTCTTTGGCCTCAGTAAACTACAAATCCCAGAATTCCACAGGATGTTTAAAGCGTGGAATAACAGCGCTATAACAGTGTAGTATAGAAATAGTCAAAGAGTCCTAAAATCTAGGCAATAAAATTTCAACTCCATTAGCAACAGAACAGTCCGCTAGCGACATTAGCAGTCTTATATGTGGATGGGTTAGGATGAGAAAAGGTTTGCCGAAGATGTTCAGAGTACATTATTCTTGCTACTGAAAAAAAGTCACAGGCCAGCTGGCACACTTCGTATTGGATGAAGGATTTCTTTGGCACAGTGGTCTGGCTTAGCTTCCAGGAAAGTTCAGGCACAATTGCTTATCCAGCCCTTGGATTTTTCATGTACACTAAGTAAGCTAAATCTACCAGTGGTCCTCGTTTGTCCAATACAAGAAGTACATTTTTGTGGTTCTGCACTTTTTGGTGAGCAAAGATTAATAGTAGCTGCAATAGCTGCAGTTGAGGCATATGCCCTGGATCACAAGCCTCCAGTACAGGGATAAGAATGTAATCTACTAGATAGATAGTAGTGAGCCCTGAGAGAGGGATAAAAGTCTGTACACATAAAGCATCCTCTGACACCCCTTCCCAGAACAGAAATGGGCTGTCAGCTGATCTCACTGGACTCTGCTTGTCTTGCCTGTGTGCATATTTATTTCCTAATGGAAGATGTGGAGCCTATTTAATAACGCATTTTTCAAATATCTTATATTTGCATACATTTCTATGGTTCTGTGTATCACTCGGTATCCATTTAACTATGCTGGCCACCTACACTATACACAGCTTGCCCTAACTCAGAATTTCTGGCAATAGGCTCAGATCTTAAGCTGTTTAGAGATGTATTGTGTCTTTCTTTTTCTCGTTTAAATGCAGTCTCCACCCAATATCCAGCTTCTTAACCTCTATGCTGACTTGTATCAGTTTGTTATGACTTGTCATCTGAGCCGAGTACAGTGGCGATTATGTTGTGTATTGCTTCTAATGTGTTTGCACATGTTTAGTACACACAGACACGAACACATGTGTATATTTGGTCAATACCTCTCATATTAATATTCATGGAGTTCCATAAATATCAGTTTCTCTTGGAATTTAATAGAGCTATTGAAAACGCTGTAAAATTTTTGGTGTTACCATAAGTCAGCAGGCAGCTAAGGCTTGTACACACACACATTGTCCTTTCAAGGAAGCTGAAGGCACAAAGCCCGATCATTAATATGTTTACTCAGAAGTAAGACCTTGTGGCTTCAATATCACCCACTTCTTGTTGTGCATCTTCTACTGATAATGAAAGAGCTCTCTTTGAATGCTTCTTTAGATGCTTACTGGACAGGTTTCATTATATGTTCTAAAGCAGGAAAAATGTTGACACTTTGTTGGATTGACTACAGTAGTTTTTAAAAGTAAGTTTCATGTTTGTTCATTTATTTACAGTACTTATACTTTACTGCCAGAGAGAGCCATCATTGTGTAGTGGTTAGAGCATCAGATTACGACTTTGGCGACCAGAGTTCAAATCCACATTTGACTACGGAAACCCACTGGGTGACCATGGACAAGTCACACTCTCTCATCCTCAGAGGAAGGCAAAAACAAACTCCCTGTGAACAAATCTTACCAAGAAAATGCTGAAATAGGTTAATCTTAGGGTATCTATAAGTGAGACACAACTTGAAAGTACACAACAACAATAATTTATAGCCCTCCCTAAAGCCAAAAAATCTCTCTGAATGGCTTCCAAATCACTAATTTGACATTCCTTGCCCTCAGGCTTACAGTCTAAATTGAACATGAGACATAAATAAGGTATTTGTGGTTAATTAAATAGATGTACTCCTGATGGAGAACTTTTAGCCCTCCACATGGTTTGGACTGCAGTTCCCACAAACCATTACCATTGGTCATGCTGATTAGGTTTTCTGGGACCTGAACATCTGCAAAGCCCAATGGTCCCCAACCTCATCTTAGATGTACGGTAGGTGCCCATGTGACCCATATCCACAGTTTCCTTTACCCATTATCTGCTCCAGGGTTGTGGCTGCTGCCCACAGCCAGGTTCCCTACTGTGTGCACCTGGGCTGAGAGAGAAATGCCAATGCTTGTACCTGGGACTTTCTGCATGCAAAGAAAAACATAAGATAAACATTGCTGGAAAAGGTTGTCTAATCTGGCACTCTGGTCACATGTCAGCTGTTGAGTTGTCTCTGGGAAGCTCAAAAGTAGTGTGTTTGCTTGCTTGTTTGTATCCTGCCCTTCTCCCACAAATGGGATTCATGGCAGCTTATTAACAAAAGGGTACAAATACAATTAAAATATAAAATTAAATGACAAGTAAGGGTTGAGAAGCTGTATCTAGACAGAATGATATAAATCTTCGGGAAACTCAGAATATATAATGATTTAGAATCTGGCTTATCAATCAAAAATAATAAGGTTGATTTAAGACACCACACTCAAGGTCAGGAAGGGTCGTGATGTGACACTTCTAAGTGTAGACTACTTGATAAGATAATAAGTAAACGTATTTAATATTTAATTCCAACAAAGGAAGAAAGGAAGTCTAATATAGCACACCAACGTGTACTGTGACAATTCTACTGTATTTATATTTTAGTATAACTGCTTTTCAGTGAGTAAACTACTGTAATATGGTGTATATATAATTTGGTAATGAAGATACTGATATTCCATTTTGGTTCTACTAACACAATGTTGAGAATAAGGTTCTTTTACTTTTTTAAATAACAATTATTTTAGAAAAATATAAAATTAATAAAATATAAAATATTTTTAAATACAATTTTAAAACATATCAGTGAAAGAAAAAAAATAGGACTCTCCTGTCCAGTTAGAATTCTCTTCTATAGCAAGCAAAGCCAGTTGCCAAAGCCCTATCTAAATAAAAGTCTTACCAGCAGAAAGCCAATAGGAGGAGACACAGCCAGGTGTTTCTCAGCAACAAGCTCCAAAGCAGGAACTGAAAAAGCCTACTTGAATGCGGTATCATTCTTCTGTTCATTCTCTTCAGTTTAACAATATGCTGTGTGAGCAAATATGTGTCCTTAACCTCCCACTATTTAGTTTCAGAGGGTGACTTGGGATTCTAGTATTGTATGAGAGGAAAAACTCTCTCCTGATCCACTTTCCTCATGTTCCTCACTCATTTTCCGTTTGCCTTCTTGAAATCAGTGGGACTACAGTGTAACTTGCTTAGTCAGGATCCCATTCATAAAGTACAGTTGTAAGTATTTTTACTTAAAATTAAGGTTGCCTTGTTTCTGTGGGATTTCCTTCCTTAAAAATATGCATATGATTGGATTCTGAGAGAAGTGCTTCTGTGTGCATGCTCAGTGAACGTAAATGAACACTGTTCTGACTAGGACCGTTCCAGGTGAACACGGATAGTTCATTTTGCCACTGTTGTCTTTTAACTGCAAGGAACGTGCCCTTCTATGTACAGCATCATGAGTGTGTAGGTGGGCTCCGATTATGGCATTCCATGTCTCTATGTGTGTTACGTATCGTGGGTATTGGTTGTTACATGTCTGCCCTGCTTTGGAAGTGTTTGCAAAGCCTTGGATTTAAACTAGAATAAAAGGTCAAGCTTTTATCGTGTTTTTATTTAGTCTGGTTTTCTGGGCTGTTTTGAGAGCAATGTAAGACGTTCCGTAGCAGTGACCTCAGTTTTCTGGAGAAAGCAGAGCTGGAAAATTTTCTGGAAAATAATGTTACCTGGTTTAGTAAATTTGTTTTAAATATTATAGTCAAACACATTTAAAGATTTATATGAAAAATATTTTATTAGAACACTTGTAATAATGCAAAGTAAGAACATCTTTTATGGGGACAAATACTTAAAGAGAACTGTACCCAATATATCTTACATCATCATTTTAGCTTTAGTTTGCTGAGGTATAACTAGTATCTTCAGCTTCAATCATTCTCCACACAACTTGTTAGTTCCATTTCAAGTTAAGGAAAAATCTGATTCAGTATAGCTAATTGAACATTATAAGTACAACAGTCCTGGTTGAATGTAAATAGGTAGTGAGTGAGTAGACAGATAGCTATCTGGGATGAAAAATTTTCCACAGAAAAATATAGCTTCAGAAGAGCTTCTAGTTCCACCCACATCTTTGGTCTGTACCCAGGAAGGAAATGGATTTAACCTTCACCTAAATGCTGATCTCTTTGTTGTTGTTTTTTTAAATCATTTTATTCAAAATTCTCGTTATAAAAAACATACATATTCAATTGTCAGCTTCATTAGAAATATATCTGATCTTCCACATTGATCTAGTAAATGCTGATCTCTTTGGACAAGGTGTTGTTGTATATAATAACTCTTCAAGCCTCATGCTTACAATGGGCTGTATCCCTCTATGTCCTTAAGCTGATGGAAGGGTTTTGGGGTTTTTTTAATACAGTAGAAAATTTGATATATGGTTTCAAGAAGGGAGATGAATTTCACAAATTCTCCCTTTCTCATATAGCCGCACTTCCCACACCACATAGTTCCAGAAGGTACCCAAATGCTCTAGAATGGTTTTGAGGGGGACAAAACAGGCTCTTCTATGTATAGAACTCTCTGCTGCGTCAGGAGAGCCAGCATAGCATAGTGATTTGAATATTGGACTATGGCCCTGGGGACCAGAGTTCAATTCCCTACTCAGCCGTGGAAAACCACTGAGTGACCTTGGGTGTGTCACACACACTCAGCCCCCAGAAAATCTTGTGATGACTTGAAGACACACAAAAACAACAACAATGCTGGATCAGACAGCCTTCCATGAACAAATGGACTAGAGCATTTTTGATAACAATCAAAATCCCACTAGCCAGATTGAAAGATTCTAGGAAATGTAGTCTAAAAGAATTAACTTTTCCAAAACTCTGGAAGGACACAGTTAAATACATCACTTGATACCTCCTTAGAAGCCCTACCATTAACGTTACACTGTGCCTTAAGTTTAGCCAGTTTCGGGGGTGCGATGATAAAGAAAAAGATGATAGTCATCTGAAAACAAATTTGTTTGTGTGTTTACAGTTTCAGATGCAGAAGTAACATTAGCATGTGACTGCCCGTAGGATGTGATTTTAAACTATGATGGCACTTTTCGTGGGACCACTGAATTTCTCCACACTTGGTGAGTTAAATCTAGACAGAACGTAAAGTTTAGGTGCCTTATTCCTTAATACTGTGCTTTCTCAGCTTCTGGGTGAGCCCTGTACTATATGCTTTTGGCAATTAGTTTCTGACTTGTTTCTAAGAACAAACTCCTCACTTGATGCAGAATATTATTAAACAAAAAGAGGGTAAGGGGGCTCATTCATTTGAAATGTTGCAATTCTGCCCTGTCTTAAGGATCTCTCCGGATACATTGAATCCTGTTTTCAAAAGAAACACAATATTGCAACATTTCCTGTTCCCATTAAGAAACCTGATCTGTGGTTTCGCACATATAGAGACGTCGCTGTTACATGTGACAGAGATGTGGGAAATAGAGATGATACCAGGGCAGAGATTCTGCTTCATAAGGTGGCTCTGCCTATGTCCTTCCTCCTCCCCAGCAGCTGTGAAGCCCCCAAGAGGCTGCTGCTGTTGAGTACTAGTGGGGAAGGGAGGGGGGAAGATAATTCAGTCTATGAAGCAGAACTTGGACTCAGCAGCGGGAGGGGGAGAAATAAGAGTGTACTCATGGGTTGAATACACTCTGCTTTTTCTTTCCCCTGAGAACCCAGAGCACTTGGATAGATTCTTGTGGTCTGAACTGCTGCTCCCTTCCCTCCCCTTCCCATCAGTACAAAGCACCAGCATCAGCTGCCTGCGGGGAGGGAGTTTTGGAACAGAGTGCAAGGGCATGAGAATAGCCCTGTATGCAAAGGGACGCACACATGTAAGCTGCCTGTCACTAGCAGAATGTGACTGTTAATTTCATCTGGTTAATATTAACCATAAGAACAAAACTAGTGTGTTTGAGAGCTTGCCAGATTTTGCCCACTGTGCTCCGAAACAATCCAGTTACTTTGGCATGAACTTAGAAAGAGAAAATGTGTCATTGGTTCTTACAGCTCAACATGTGGTCATTCATGGCATGCATTTCTTCTGTTCAGTGTTCATATTCAGTTTGAGGAATGTGTACTTGTGATTTGCTAACACATTAAATCAGAAGCAGGAGATAATGTATCCTTTAGAACAGGATCAAAAAATCTCTGCCCCCTTTCCGCCCAAATGTCTTCGACTGTAATTTCCAGTCTCTTACCATTTGCCATGCTGGTTGAGGCTGATGGATGTTGCAGGCGGAAACATCTGGATGAATTAAAGTTCTTCACCTCTGCCTTAGATGCTGTTAAAAGTAGAGTCATCTGTTATTTCCTATTGTAAGGATACCCAAATATCCAGATTCTGTATACAGAGAAAAAAATCTGAGGTGATTTTCATTTAGCAGTGAAGGCCTGTTTTTGATCTGTAGCTCTCGTTGCCTCTTAAGCTTTACATCTGTTCCTCTTTGATCTCAACTGTTTTGGGCTCTTGTTTGTTCCCGTGCCTTGGAAACTTTGGTTAGACTATAACTTTTACAAATAAATAAAATTATCTTAGAATCACATGTTTGTCTTGACATAAGGGAAATACCACCCTGCTGCTAATAATAAGATGAAAACATGCAGCCAGATCTAAGCACTTTTAAATCCCAATGATTTCAGTAAGAGTGAGCTATGGGAACATGATGCCTGATTTTTTCTGATCCTAACATTCTCCAGAAAGCAAGACTTACTAAGTTCAGGATTTCTTATTGTCTGGTTAAGTGCACTGATGACTATAGTCTTAAGATGGTTCTGAGCATTAATGATATCATTATGAGCATGAAAAAGATAAGTGAGATTTCACCCAGTTGAAAATTTGAATTTATTCTGCGTGGAAGATAGGAAGCTGCCTTTAAAAAAATAAAACATCAAAAATTATTTTTTAGACTCCAGCAGCCAAAATCTCCCAGCAAGAATGGCCAATAGTCCAAAAAAGTAACTTTCCCAAGCTCTGCTTAAATTAAATCACCTGCTCTCTGCAATGCATCTCTGAATTATGGGCCCTCTCTTAGTATTCAAAGTCAAGTGAGAATAACCTCCCAGAACGCTCTGTCACTGACCACAATATATCACAGAAACTTCACAGGGAGATCAAGAAAGAGAAGTTGCTGACTTAGGAAATTCCACCTCTTAGAAAATTTACTTTCTTGGACTACATCTCCCAGAATTGTCCGTTACTGACTGGGGGGATTCTGGGAGTTGGATTCCAAAAAAAGAGACTTTTGCAAACTCTGGGAAGTTCCACTCTGTCACCAGAGGTTTGAATTAAGGTAATATTCTTGTGTTCTATTTGACTCACCTAGTGCCAGAATGTTTGTGTTGTCAGCAACCATTTTTTAATAATTTAATTGTCATCATCAGTATAACTTATTTCCCCTCAGACATCTCTGTCTGCAGCCCCATCATCAGTCATTTATACTCTGTGCGTGTGTTTCTGAAATTCTAGATAACAGTTTATAGCTTCTGATGAAGTGGGCTGTGCTCTGGAAAAGTATAAAGATGTTAGTCTAAGTTTAAGATGCCACAGGAGTCTGATTGGTTTTGCTGCAGCAGAGCACAGTTACCACTCTGGAAATTGAAACACTAATTTTCATCTTATGGGGTAAATTCCACCAGTTGTAAGTATATACAGTCTTCTCACAGATTCTTGCGTCTCACAGCCAGCCATGGGTGTCCAGACTGCATTCTTAAAGTAAAGTTGTTTTCTTAAAGATGTTATTAGCTGCCTTGAGTCCCATTATTGTTAGAAAGGAAGGATATAATGAATAAATGAAGTGAAATAAATAAATAAATAAATGGTGATGATGATGATGATGATGATGATGATATCAACTGTGTAAAAATAATCTTAAAAGTTTTACAAAACTGGTATCTATAGTCCTTGTTTTTAAAAGAATGTTTATTCATTCTTTGTCTGGTTTTGGATTTGTTCCTTCACTTGATAGAATCCAAACTTAATCACGTTGAAGGAATCTGACTGAAATCATGACTTGCCAGCATATAAGATGCATTTTTCCCCAAAAAACAGCCTTTGAAAATGGGGTGCATCTTATATGCTGGCTGTGTCATTGTGAGCCTTCCTTTTGCCCCCTCCTCCCTCTCCATGCCAAGGCAAAATGCATAGGAACGGGAGGAGGTGAAAGGAGGACTCCCATGAGGCTTCCCCCACCCCCTCTTCCCTTCCATTTTGTCTCGGTGGGGAGAACTCCCCACTGAGGCAAAATGCATAGGAAAGGCAGGGGAGGGTCTAGGAAAGCTCCGTGCCAGTATTGGTTCTCCCCCTGGACCCCCTTTTCTCTTTCCTATCCATTTTGCTTACGCATAGGAAAGGCAGGAGAGGGTCTAGGGAAGCCCTGCACCAGTGCTGATTCTGCCCCTCAGACCCTCTCCTCCATCTTGCCTATGCACGGGAAAAGGAGGGGGAAGTCTAGGGGGCAAAACGGGTGCTTGGGCAAGGCTTCCCCCACCCCCCTCCCTTCTGTTTTGCCACAGCAGAAGTTGTTTGCACCATGGCAAAATGCATAGGAAAGGGAGGTGGAGGTCTAGGGGGTGAAAGGAACACTTGCTCAAGGCTTCCCTAGAGCCCCCCCCCTTTGCTATGCATTTTGCCTTGGTGGAGAGAACTCCCACAGAGGCGAAATGGAAGGAGGGTTGGGGGAAGCCTCACTGGCATATAAGATGTACTGGTACTGAAATTTTTTCCCCCAAATAAAACCTTTGAAAATGGGCTGCATCTTATAAAGCAGTGTCTTATACACAAATACAGTAATCAGGATTAACTGAAATCCCAGTTATTTTTCTCTAATTCTCCTCTAAGCATAGATTTAACCCATAGTCTTATAGCTTGGAAAAACTCCAGCAACATCTTTCCTTCAGTGGTGGTGATAAGAGTTGTAGTCCATTACATGGTGTTGGAATTGAGAAGCCTGATGCTGGCTAGTAGGACTGATGCTGCTGGTAAACACTAGGCTGCTTCTTTCATAGACAAAATAACAGCAAATAGTGGCAGAAAATGACAATTATTATGAGACTATCCCAAATGTTTCGTATATGTATCTATATTTTAGGAAAGAGAAATGCATTGCAGTGGGGCTACAGTCCAGTTTCCAGTTCATGATTATGTAATTCTCTTAGCAAAAAGTATTTACCAGAATATTGTGATAGTCTGTCCTTTTTTGAAAAAGAATGAGGAAGAGGAAGAAAGATGTGGCTGAATAAACATGTGCTCTGATTTTGTTGATCATTTCTACTTCCTTTTTAAAAAAAGGACTGCTGAAAGGATCAATCTGTTCTTTAAAAAAATGTTTAGATATGAAGAACTGATAGGAAAATGTCTTATACATCGTATAGATGATACACCATGGTATCATACAGACAATAGGCAGGCAACCTTATTTAGCTAAGAAGACAGTATCCCAAAAAACAGAAGGTTGAATATATTTAATATAAGGACAAATTTATACTTTGTCAGACTAAGGGTGTACGGTTCACTCATTGCAAGCATGGTCTTTTTCCTGTTTCATAGTCCCTCCCAAACTTGGGAAAGTTACTTTTTGGATTATAATTTCTATAATTCCAGCTGGGGGATTCCAGGAGTTGTCATCCAAAAAGTAACTTTCTCAAGCTTTATCATCTTCCAGCAACTATGTTTTAACAACTGAAGAGAAAAATGAGATAGTTCTTCAAAAGCAAGAACTGTAGTTCCACCCAAAACAGGAAACAACAAAATGGACAAGACTCAGCAGCTTTTGGGGAAGGAGTTTATTCAACCATCTGGCAGCTAGGTTATGGCCATTATGTTGTTTTCTATGTTGTGTATTCCAGTTTAAAGAACAGTATACTTCTCCTTGTGCAGGACAGGTTCGCACTGCACTCCCAGACCATGTTTGTGTTGCATTTTAAATGGGGTGCAGTATTATTTTTTTTAAGCTTATATCTCTCTTTTCCATTTCTTTCTTACCACTCAGCTTCTGTGTTCTTAGGCTGCAGCTCCCATTAGCCTTAGCTGGCATTGTTATTGTAAAAGGTGGGGGACCTCTTGAGGTCCTCCAGCAGTACCTACAATTCACTATAGAAATACAGAATTAATTAGTTCTAATTGAAAAGGCAGCAAGAGGCGGGATAACTAGCAGGATCCTTTCACCAGTGTCTATGGGGTCCTTCAAGAAAACCAGCCAGCGATTCAAAAGTAAACTAAAAATATGTTTATTGAGGGGAATCCAATCACACATGCACACAAGATTCAGTCACACACTTACACAATTGCTAACCCAAGGAAAAGAAGGAAATTTGGACAGAGACTTAGGGAGCAGGTTATAATTACCAGTTCAGAAAAGTAGTGAAGTAGCTTAGACTTTCATCTAAAAGCAGACCAAATCGAGATTCAGAGCAACATAGTGGTGTTCAACATTTTAGGTGCTCAAAATGCGGGATTCTTATACTCAAAATCTGCCCTGAGGGCAAACAGTGCAGATTGCTCTCTGGCTGAACAAACAGTGGAGGTTGCAGAGTGGCAAAAGGTGGCCAGAATGAGATGATGGTCTTAAAGCATGTAGGTTACAAAGGCATTGATGGCTATGTGACAGTTCTGTGTTTGAGGACAGGATCAGGGATAATGGAGAGATACAGCTGAGAGAACAAGATGCTTGAGACAGTCATCGATTTAGTGGGAATCTTCTTGCTTTGTGAGTCAGCACTGTCAGAGCTGGCAGCGATCCTTTTTGTTTTGGAGTTTTCCAGTGACCTGTGACTTCAGTGTACCTAGGAGTGGGGTTGCTGGTTAATACACTGCATATGTGCCTGATCAGTTGTCACCCTCTTATCCAGCTCAGCTACCCAATCATAGCAGGGCCAGTTTTTAACAGCAGCCAATTCCCATGTTGATATCAACTGAAAATCATATTTTCCCCGTTATATCATATCCAACCTGGAGGGTGTGCAGGGCTGGTAACAGTATAACCAGTGTGAAAGAGATCTGTGGTTCAGCAGTCTCTGAAAGACCACACACTCCACCATTGTTGGTCTGGAAATCTGAAGTTATCTTAGTTGTTTGGGATGATGATAGGGGAGCAGAAGGTGGCTCCCTTCCAGGAAACCTAATGTTTCCAGTAATTTATTCAAGATTTGTAATCTAAGATGCTCCCACTACTCCCACTACTTCTTTGGGACATGAGAGAAGTAGCATTAAGAAATTCTTTTATCCAGGGAGCACTGGATATCAGAAAGCAGACAGCACTACAAAATAGCATTAACGAGCCACAAGTTCCTCTCTATGGAACATCAGAGAGTGGGAAGCAAAATTCTCTGTTGTATAATTGCTTTGCAGAAGAGTTAAGCTAAATGTTTTAGAACTAGACTAGATAGAGAGTTAAATATTTATATATAAAGGAAATTCCTTTTCTTCAAAGTGAGGGGACTTACATTGATTGGGTAAAACGACTGATGTCAGGTAATGTGGGAAGTTAAGGTGGGGGGTAGAGGGTATTTTTCTCTTAGCAGAATTCTATCAAGATTTCTTTTCTTTTCTTTCTTTTTTCTCTCTTTCTTTTTTCTTTTTTCCTTTTCTTCTCTTTTTTACTTCTTTCTATTCTTTTCTGTCTCTTGGCTCTTTTAACCTTAACCTTTTTCTAACCTCTCTTGGTTTTCTAACATTTTTCAGTCTTTGTTGTCTAGGTCACTGGTTTCTTTCTTTTCTTAATTCACTAGAATAGAATATATATATATAGGTATGTCTTTTTTATTGTGAAAATTCAATAAAAATTATTTTAAAAAAATAAAAAGAACTAGACTTTGTCCGGATATCCCTGATCGATCAACTGTGAGTTGGTTAGTCAAACCTTGAGTCCACAAGTGTCTTAGAAGGGTTGGATCCAGAAGATGTAGTAGGCCATGCTTGTGCTGACACCCAGGCCAAGCAATGATTACCCTCTAGATGGCTTGCTCTCCCTATAGTTTTCTTCAGTTATATTATTGTTGTTGTTTGCCTTTAAGCCATTTCTAACTTATGGCGAACCTGTCATGGGGTTTTCTCTGGCTGAGAGTGTGTGATGTGCCCAAGGTCATCCAGTAGGTTTCCATAGCCAAAAGAGGAATCAAAAATACCACAAGAGTATTTTTTATATGAATGTCTGTGAGGTCTATTCAGTTCCAGTATTTGGAACAAAGTCCTCATCTTCAGATTTGCTAATTCCACAATATTTCTCTTCCATTATGTCCTAGTTAATGAATCTCAGAGTTTTAGTAAAAAAGAAAGAGGGAGGGAGGGAGGGAAGAAACCAAAATAGATCTTGCAAGCTTGAAGTCTGCCTGCCTCAGGTATATAGTTTGTGTACCGCCTACCTTGGATAACTCCTTTACAGTTTGAACTAAAACCTGTCGTAGTTTCCCTACGTCACTAGCATGGAAGCCACAAGTTGCCATTGCTTCAGGAAGACACAACTTAAGTGGCTTAGATGTGGGAGTCTTGGAGAAGGGCAGAGACAATAGACATTTTCCACCACTCTGGACCCTTTCTTACTACACCACTATAGCACTATTATACCACTTCAACGGCCATAGTTCTGTTCTGTGGAATCCTGGGATTTGCAGTTTAAGCAGGGGAATTTAGAATTCTCAATCAGAGTTCTCTAGTAACTCATAAAACTACAACTCCCAGGATTCCTTAGGATGAAGCTATGACGATTCAAATGGAACCATAGTGCTATAATTATGTATATGAAAAGGTCCCCTAATGCTCTACGCATTTCCCCAGTTAACACTCTGTAAAACTATTTTGAAGAATAAACATTCCCCCACCCATCCCCTTTTGGAATAAATGCCATGAAGCACAGATACTGGGTTCCACAAATACTAAGGGAAGTATGTTCCACTCAGTTTCCAGACTATTAATAATGCTAGTTTTGTAGCTCAGGCTTTTATAGATACTTTTCTAATACATTGTTTAAATTTACAGTATACATCAGTGTGATAACTTCTACTTCATGCAGCTCACTTGGTAAGTGATTTTTAAAGTACTTTAAAGATCTTCTTTCTAAACTGAATCCCTGTTACTGTCACATGCTGAACACACTATTCCTCAGCAATTTTGTCATGCTGGTTTGGGGATTCTGGGAGTTATCATCCTCAAAGGTAACTTTTCCAAGCTCTGTCAGAATAGTTCCTGCAGAAGCCCCCACAGAAATAAAGGAAAGGTCTCCAAATGTACTGATTGCTAACATCCATTGAGTGTTTGCAAAGAAAAGCCCCTGGTCATCGTGCCTTATACAGTGGCCCCTCCACTTTTGTGAAGGTTTGGGGTGTAGAACCCTCATAAAACTTTTTTTAAAAAAAGAATAACTCTCCCTCCCCCCCACCCCCCACCCAAGTGAGCAAACAAGGGAATGCATGCACATGCTTTCTTTCTCTGTGCTCCTCCTCCCATTCCGTTTTGGGGCTCCCTTCTTTCATTTCCTTGCCTTTTGTCTGAACACTCATGCCTTCCTTTTCCACACCCAGGCAAAGGGCAAGCAAATGGGAGGAGGCAGCCCCATGCATGGAGAAGGTGCACACGTGTCTTCCCTCCCCATTCTCCCTCTCCCATTTCCTTGCCTTTTGCCTAGCTGCGTGTGCCTCCTTTCTCCGTGGCCGCACAAAAGGCAAATGAATGGGAGGGAGCAGCCCTGGGCATGGAGAAAGAAAAGACAAGCATGTGCATGCCTTCCTTCTTCCCTGCATGCAGGGCTTTCCCCTCCCATTCACTTGCCTTTTGCCCAGATGTAGAGCGTGCATGCCCAAGCAAAGGGCAAGGAAATGGGAGGGAGAGAATTGTGAGGAAAGCACACGTGAGCCTCACAAATAATCACATTCGCAAAGGTCAAACCTGTGAATGTAGGTGGAAGATAGTAGTAAACGAATTACTTAAGCACACTGAATTTTAGTGTCTTGTTTTGCACACACTCATTGGCTCTATTAATGTGTTGTAATTAGTAAGTCACAGCAAGTTTTGGACATGCCCATCATCCCAGTACCTCACCCCATGGCTTTCAGAAGGATTTGAATAGCATTTTCTTTAAGCCTCCTTCAGAGTTGTTGTATGCAAACGTATGATGACATAACAAACAAAACAAACCAGCTTCAAACCTTGGGTTATAAGGTTGATTTGTTTAAGCTGGCTATAGTTATATTCTGAATTTGTATGCGAGGAAAATCAACTTTAAATTCTGTGATCCTGGCTGCTCAGGAGGAGGACAGGAATCATACAAACACAAGGCACATGTGGCACATTCCAGTTTGTGCATTTTGCACTAAACCATGGTTTCAGGGGTGTCAAACTCAATTTCGTCTTGGGCCGCTTCAGCATTATGGCTGCCTTCAAAGGGCCAGTTGTATCTGTAAGACTATATAAATGTATCTACTCTTTTATCATATTAAATAATTGCCTCTGCACTCTGTTATTACTGGTTTTAGTAATAACTATCTCTGAATCTATAAGTCTAGGAAAAAATAATGGCAAGCAGATATTCAAGTGAACAACAATTGTACAATTTATTGAAAAATGAGTCTTGAAAACAAAGTTATTTTTTTAATCATCAGACAAATATTATCAAGCACTGTCTTATTACATTAACTTTGTTTAATTTTTTTGGTCCCAGTTGAGAACCTCTCTGTGCCTCTTTCTGCTCCCCCACTCCCCTGTGGCTTTTTCCCCCTGGCCCCTCTGTGTACCTGGTGAGCCCAATCCCCACATTGCAGGCCCCTGGCTGCTGGTATTCTGAAGAGGGGCCCAGCAACCAGCACTTACAATCTACTTCTACTTCTGACTGCTTCTCTGTCCAACCCTTGCAAGGCGTGCAAAGTGTTGCCTTGGTAACCCGTGGCAACATTCTGATGTCGAGACTTGGACAGAGGAGCAGTCAGAAGTAGAAGTAGATTGCAAGTGCTGGCTGCTTGGCCCCTATTCAGAATACCAGCAACCGGGGACTCACAATGTGGAAATCAGGCTCACCAGGTGGGGGGACTGCCACAGCTGCAAGAGATGTGCGAGGGCCACGTGAAATGGCCTGGCAGGCTAAATATGGCCCATGGGCCTTGTGTCTGACACATGTGGTTTAGCATATTATGTAAATGCAACCATCATATTTTGCTCCCCTGTACAGACTCTCACTGAAGGTTAGCGGAAACCATTTCTTCTTATTTGCTGCAGGATGTGGTTGCCCTGGATGGCTAATGGTGACATTTCTAACTTACTTTCTGTTCCTCTCATAAGTATTCTCTTTTAAATATTATTTTTCTCTCGAAAGCAGGGGAAAGAAATGAGTGAATATCAAGTTGAATAAATGAGTATGAGTCTGTTAAAAAATGTAAATATCCCACCAGTGGGAGTTATACACTATGGGCCTTTCTGAACTACACTGTTATAGTGCTATTATTCCACTTTCAACATCCTGTGGAATTCTGGGGTCTGTAGTTTACTGAGGCCAAAGAACTCTGGTGAGAATTCTGAATGTCCCTCCCTAAACTGTAAACCCCAGGATTCCATAGGATGTTGAAAGTGGAATCATAGCACTATAACAATGTAGTGTGGAAAGGCCCTATGTGAGAATGTGGGACATGCTGTTTTTCATTATGGCTGTGTAATGTCTTCTCTTTTAAGGCCTGATTCACACTAATGGTAACTTCATTCCAGGGGCAGATTAAAACATGACTTTTGGTCATAGCCTTTGGGATCTTAATAGTGTTGCCCAAATCTGTACGCATACATAGTTTTAAGCCCTTTCAGTTTGTTTTCAGACTATTTAAATTATTGCTCACTATTTATAAATTATTTTATGTATGCATCACCCTTATGATATAGGGTAAGATATAAATTATATATATATATACACATACACACACACACACACACACACACACACACATATAAAAATGGGGGCAGGCAGCCCTTCTGAGGTGGAAGAGACAGGGAACAAGAGAGATCACTTAATGCTTGCTGGTCAATATGTCTTTCGCATGAGCTGTGAAGCCAAGCAAAGACAGATGAGACAAACAATCACAGAAGATCCTAATTCATCTCTACATCTGTACACACTTTCTTTCTTTCTTGTTGTTGTTAATTCTTGTCATGTCAACTTTGACTTATGGTAACTTCATGAATGAGAGACCCCGCAAGTCACCCTGTCATCAGCCCTGCTCAGGTCTTGCAGATTCAAGGACATGATTCCTTGATTGAGTTTATCAATCTGTAATGCCATTTTTCTGTTTTACTACTGCCTTCTACCTTACCAAGCACTTTTACCTTTTCTAATGAGTCATGTCTTCCCCGATACAGTATATCTGAAGTATGTTTGTCTCAGTTTAGTCATCTTGTCTTCTAGGAGGAGTTCAGGCTTGATTTGCACTAGGACCCCTTTATTTTAGGAGTTGACAGTATCTGTAGAATTCTTCTCCAGCACCACCTTTCAAATGAGTTGATTTTCTTCCTGTCAGGTTTCTTCACTGTCCAACTTTCATAACAATACATAGAGACTGGAAATACAATGGTACATACCACCCTAACTTTCATATTCGATGATAAATCTTTACGCTTCAGGCTCTTGTCTAGTTCCTTCATAGCTGCCCTCCAAGTCCTACTCTTCTTCTGATTTCATGACTACAATCTCCATTCTGACGAATGACTGAGCCAAAGTGTGGGAAATTTTTAACTATTTCAATGTCTTCATCTACTTTAAAGTTAAGTAAATCATCTGTGGTCATTATTTTTGTTCTCTTAATGCTTAACTGTAAATCTGCCTTTGCACTTTCTTCCTTGACTTTCTTCAATGATCATTCCAAGTTTTTGCTATTCTGCTGGTAATGTCATGTCATCTGCATATCTTAAATTGTTTTTTCATACCTCCTTCCTGAAGTTTAATCCTGTTTTTTATATGATATGTTTAGCGTACAGGTTAAACAGATAGGGTGATAAAATGCAGCCTTGCATGACCCCCCCCCCCCTTGTCAATTGGAAACCATTCCATTTCTCTATATTCAGTCCTGAAGGTAGCCTCTTGTCCTGAGTACAGTTTATGCATCAGGACAACTAATGTTGTGGCACTCTCATTTCTTTAAAGAGCTATCCATAGTTGTTGTTGTTGTTGTTGTTTTGGTGTGTGTGTGTGTGTGTGTGTGTGTGTGTGTGTGTGATCTATATAATCAAAGGCTCTGCTATAATCTATAAAGCATAGGCTGCTTTTCTTCTGAAATTCTTTGGCGTACTCCATTATTCAACCTATGTTTGCAGTATGATCCACATTGCCTTTTCCTTTACTGAACCCAATCTGGACATCTGGTATTTTTCACTCCACATAGAATCATAGAATCATAGAATCATAGAAATGTAGAGTTGGAAGAGACCACACGGGCCATCCAGTCCAACCCCCTGCCATGCAGGAACACTCTCAAAGCACTCCCGACAGATGGCCATCCAGCCTCTGCTTAAAAACCTCCAAAGAAGGAGACTCCACCACACTCCGAGGCAGCATATTCCACTGCCGGACAACCCTGACTGTCAGGAAGTTCTTCCTGAGGTTCAGGTGGAATCTCCTTTCCTGCAGCTTGAATCCATTGCTCCTTGTCCTGGTCTCTGGAGCGGCAGAAAACAAGCCCTCTCCCTCCTCTACATGGCATCCCTTCAAATATTTAAACAGAGCTATCATGTCCCCTCTTAACCTTCTCTTCTGCAGACTAAACATACCCAGCTCTCTAAGTCTATCTTCATAGGGCTTGGCTTCCAGGCCCTTCACCATTTTGGTCGCCCTCCTCTGGACCTGCTCCAGCTTGACCATGTCCTTCTTGAATTGGGGTGCCCAGAACTGGACACAGTATTCAAGATGAGGTCTAACCAAAGCAGAGTAGAGTGGTACCAGTACCTCCCTCGATCTAGACACCATACTCCTATTGATGCAGCCGAGAATTGCATTGGCTTTCTTGGCTGCCGCGTCACATTGCTGACTCATGTTCAGCTTGTGGTCTATTAAGACTCCTAGATCCCTTTCACACGTACTGCCATCCAGCCACGTGTCCCCCATCCTATATTTCTGTATTCCATTTTTTCTACCTAAGTGTAGGACCTTACACTTCTCTCTGTTGAATTTCATTTTGTTAGCCTTGGCCCAGCTCTCCAATCTGTCCAGGTCATTTTGAATTTTGATCCTGTCCTCTGGCGTATTAGCAACCCCTCCCAATTTGGTGTCATCTGCAAATTTGATGAGCATGCCCTCTATTCCTTCATCCAAGTCATTGATGAAAATATTGAACAGCACTGGGCCCAGGACAGAACCCTGTGGCACCCCGCTAGTCACTTCTCTCCAGGATGAAAAGCAGCCATTGGTGAGCACCCTTTGGGAACGGTCAGTCAACCAGTTACAGATCCACCTGACAGTAGCTCTGTCCAGCCCACATTTTACTAGCTTCTTTGCAAGAATGTCATGTGGAACTTTGTCAAAGGCCTTACTGAAATCAAGATATGCTACATCCACAGCATTCCCTTCATCTATCAAGCTAGTAACTCTATCATAAAAAGAGATCAGATTAGTCTGGCATGACTTATTTTTGAGAAATCCGTGTTGACTTCTCGTGATTACCGCGTTGCTTTCTAAGTGATTAGAAACTGACTGCTTAATGATCTGCTCCAGGATCTTTCCGGGTACAGACGTCAGGCTGACTGGGCGATAATTATTTGGATCCTCTTTTTTTCCCTTCTTGAAGATGGGGACAACATTTGCCCTCTTCCAGTCTGCTGGAACTTCTCCTGTCCTCCAAGATTTCTCAAAGATTATAGCAAGCGGTTCCGAAATGACCTCTGCCAGTTCTTTTAATATCCTAGGATGCAATTCATCTGGCCCTGGAGACTTGAATTCATCCAGTGTGGCCAGGTATTCTTGTACCACCTCTCTACCTATTATGTGCCGCATTTCCCCTGCTTCCTCATCTGCTCCCCAACCACCAGGTTGAGTGCTTGTATCCTTCTGGGAAAAAACTGAGGCAAAGAAGGTGTTAAGTAGTTCTGCCTTTTCTCTTCCCTCTGTTAGTAATTCGCCATCTTCTCTGCGCAGCGACCCTATCGCCTCTTTCTTTTTCCTTTTGCTGCGGACATATTTAAAAAAGCCCTTTTTATTGTGTTTAATGTCTCTGGCCAGCCTAAGTTCGTTCTGTGCTTTAGCCTTTCTGACCTCCTCCCTACATTTCCTGGCTACTTGCTTAAATTCTTCTTTGGTGGTTTCCCCCCTCTTCCATTTCCTGTACAGGTTTCTCTTAACGCTTAGCTCAGCTGAGAGTTCTTTAGTCAACCATTCTGGTTTCTTCAGATGCCTTCCATTTTTCCTCCTTATTGGCACAGTTTTAGACTGTGCCTTCAGTATCTCCCTTTTAAGGAACTCCCATGCCTCCTGAACTCCTTTCTGTTTCACTATTCCTGACCACGGAATTTCAGCCAGCAGCTCCCTAAGTTTACAGAAGTCCGCTTTTTTAAAATCTAAGATGAGTGTCTGGCTACACTTATCTTCTCCTTCCCACTGAATGCCAAATTCCAATAGGGCATGGTCACTCCCCCCTAAAGATCCAACCACTTCTACCTCATTAACAAGGTCATCCCTATTGGTCAGGATCAGATCTAGAATATTTGATCCCCTTGTGGCCTCTTCCACCTTCTGGACCATGAAATTGTCTGCAAGACAAGCAAGAAACTTGCTGGACCTTGCTGTCTTGGCAGAGTTTGACTGCCAACATATATCCGGGTAATTGAAATCTCCTATTATTACTGTATCTCTCCTTTTTGAATGCGCGGTCATTTGGTTGAGGAAGGCATCATCAAGGTCCTCAGTCTGGGCTGGAGGTCTGTAGTAAACCCCCACCAGAATATCCCTATTGTTTCTCGCTCCCTTAATTTTTACCCAGATGCTCTCGACCTGGCTTTCTGGGTTCAAGTCATGGATCTCTTCACAGGTGAAAACATCCTTGACATACAAGGCTACTCCTCCTCCTTTCTTGTTTGGTCTATTTTTACAAAATAGGCTATACCCCTCTATTCCTACATTCCAATCATGAGACTCACCCCACCAGGTCTCAGTGATGCCTATCAAATCGTATTTATTTAGTTGTACTAGGAGTTCAAGTTCATCTTGCTTGTTTCCCATACTCTGCGCGTTAGTGTAGAGACACTTAAATCCCCGGGCCCTTCCTGCAAGTCCTGTACTATAGTTTCTACTCCTCCCACCACTGGACGCTTGTACTACTTGGTCAATATAATTTGGGCCTTTCCCCCCTGCACTCGCCGTGTCTTTGCCCTGAATAATATTGTCTCCCTCCCCAGCAGAACTTAGTTTAAAGACCTCTTAATCCTCCGTGCAAGACTGTTTGCAAAAACATTCTTGCCAAGTTTCGTGAGGTGCAGCCCATCCCTTGCCAGAAGCCCACGTTCATGGAAATTCAGGCCGTGTTCCAAAAACCCAAACCGTTGCCGGTGGCACCATGTGCGGAGCCAGTTGTTGACCTCTGCTATTGCCCTTTCCCTTTGTGCACCATATCCTTGAACAGGGAGGAGAGATGAAATGACCACCTGCGCACCAAGGTCCTTAAGCTTTGTCCCCATAAGCTCATAGTCCTTTGCGATGTGGTAAAAGCTGCGCCTCGCAGTGTCATTGGTTCCGACATGAACCACAATGAGGGGCTTATGGTCAGTGGGCTTGACCAGCCTGGTTAACCTCTCTGTTATGTGGTTGATCTTGGCCCCAGGAAGACAGCAGACTTCTCGATTGAACTTGTCAGGTTTGCAAATTGCCGGTTCAGTTCCTCTGAGCAAGGAGTCCCCAACAACCAGAACTCGCCTCCTCTGAGGCTTGTCCGGTGCTCCTCGACGAGCAGGTTCTTCCAGGACTGGCTGGACACTCTGTTGAGGCTGGGACTGTTGATCTAGTTCCTGTTGCCGATGCTGGATTCCTTCTTGTTGACGTTCTGTTCCCTCCTCCTGGTGCTCCTCGTCGTTCATAAGGCCAAGAACTTTGAAGCGATTGTGTAGGTTGAGAGTCTCTGTTTCCTTCCTGGTCCTCCTACTCCTCCGTGTGACATTCCTCCAAGCATCCGTTTCTTGGCCCAGTGTGCTGACTTCCTGATCGGGCAGCTCCCCCGCTTTTACATGTGGTAAAAGTCTTTATTGTAGAATTTTGAGCACGACTTTGCTTGCAATGATCCTGTGGTTACTGCAATCCCTGGTATCCTTTTTCATGGGAATTAGAATGTGTATTGAGAGTTTCTAATCTGTGAGCCATTCTTTTGTTTTCCATATTCATTGACATATTTTTGTTATAATTAGAATAGATTCTGTTTCTGTAACTTGAAGCAGCTCTGTTGGTATGCCATCAGTTCCTGGTAATTTATTTCTCCCAAATGCTCTGAGTGCAGTTGCCACTTCACTTTCTAAAATTGTGTGTTCCTTTTCAAATGGTTCTTCCTTGAATAAATGTTTAGTCATTTCATCTCCTGTATAGAGGTATATTTCAGTTAACAAAGTAGTTGTGTTCCTGGGCATTACTTCTTTAACAGAAAATTTGGTACCAGAGGCAGAAATAACACAGAAAGACTAAGGATAGATTCCTACACCACAAAAACAAAAACAAAAAAACCTTCGATGTATTTCAGCAGACTTTGAACCATCTGTCCTTAACCACTTGAAAAGTTTCATCTTCATCAATTGAGGCTTCTCTTTCTTTTTGGCTGCAGATGTCTTTTTCCATTCTTCCCTGACAATGTCCCCCACTTCAATCCAGAGCTCTGACTTCTAGTCAATTAGGCATAATTGAGCCAAATCTATTTTTTTACATTATCTTTAAATTCTACAGGAATGTTCTTCAAGCTGTGTTTTGGCACAATGGTTGGTTTAGTGTTTTTTATCTAAGGTTTACTCTAATCTTTGATCGTAGCAGATCGTAGCCTCTGCATAGTCTCCTCCTGCTCCTGTTTTTGCAGAGAGAGTGCAACTTTTCCATGTTCTGCTTCCAATTATATAGTCTATTTGATTTCTATATTGGCTATCAGGTGATATCCATGTATATAGGCACCTCTTTGATTGCCTGAAGAATGTTTGCAGTGAACAAACTGTTGGCTTCACAAAATTCAGCCAGTCATTCTGCTTCATTTCTTGGTCCTAGGCTAAATTGTTCTACAATGTTTGGTTCTGTTCTGTTCACTACTTTTGCATTCTAATCACTTTGCATTCCAAGAAGTCCTGTTTTGGCATGTGATCAATTTTCTCCTGGACTCCCACATAGAATCTTTCAACTTCTTCCCCTTCTGTCTCTGTGGTTGGAGCATAAATTTGAATTATGGTTATATTGATAGGTTTTCCTTGAAGTCTTGGTGCTATTATTTGGTTAGAGTTTACGTTATATCCATTGACTGCTTTTGCTACCTGTTTCCTCAGTATTAATGCCACCCCGTTTCTTCTTAGATCTTCGTTTCCTGAGTAAAGGACTGTGTAGTTATCTGACTCTAAATCTCCCATTCCTGTCTACTTTAGTTCACTCACCCCAACTATTGCTATGTTTATGTGTCCCATTTCCTGTTTTACAATGTCTAGCTTCCTCTGATATGTGTTTTTCACATTCCATGTTTTTATAATATGTATTGTGCAGCTTCGGACTTTCTTCCCACCTCTGAGCACATCAACAGCTGAATGTCCTTTTGGCTTGAGCCCAGTTGCATCATTAACTACAGCACTACTCATTCTTGTCCTCTGCTCTTCTCCAGTAGCTCACTGAGTCCCTTCTGACCTGGGACTCTTATCTTCTGCCACTGTCTCTTGTTTCGTTTTAGACTGTCTTATCATAGAGTTTTCAAGGTAGAAGGTTTCAGGACTGGTTTACTATTGACTTCTTCTGCACAGTATTAATAAGTGTTAGCTATGGTGCCACTGCTGTTGTCTCTGAGAGATTCTCTGCCAGCACTGCTACTGTCAATTTAATCTCTTGCCTCACAGAAGCCACACAATCCCACTACCACAGAAAGGTAATGGCCTGATTGGCACAGATACTTAATTTTCCATAATTAGCAGAATTGCACTTCTCGCTACTTGAATAAATGTTCTTTTTTTTTTCCTCAGAAAAAACACTGAAAATGAATCCAAGGGATTTTGAGTATGTTTTAACATGGGAAACTGAAAATAATGCAGGAATGCCAACGTGCTTCAATGTGATGTATAGTATAAAAAGGTATCTATTTTTATATATATATATATATATATATATATATATATACAGATTTTGTAAATATTCATGATATGATCAAGTACATTATTTTAAGTATATTTAACTATCTTTTCTTAAGCTTCTGTCAGAGACCCCAGAACTGTTTTGAAGGGGTGTGCAACATTGGCAGGCAGGTTATTATTAATATTGCTAAATTTACATTATTAATGTCATCTACTTTTCAGAGCTTTTCAGAAAAGTTCCTTACAGAGAATACATCAAACAAATTAATCCTTTGACATACATGCCTTTCTCTTCACTGTAGTTCTCCGAGTTGCCCCATTAAAACAGAATCAAATTCATCAAAAAAAGACAATGGACAAGATACGTCTTCCAGCAAGTAAGTTATCTGTTAAAGTTGGTTTTCAAATATATGTTGGTCCTTAGGGTGTTTCCAAATCAGAGCATCAAAGAAACAGTTTTGGTCCACCTGTTTTTCTGTGTTATCCAATAAAAGTAGCAGCAGCAGCATCATTTTGGCATCACTGAGGAATAAACTGTTTTGAATTCAGACATTAGTAGCATTAGTAGCCTTGCTGCTAAACATTACTGCACTTCATTATGTTTCTTTTTGGGGACTGTGTTTCATAGATCTGGGTTAAATCAGGGATGCTATCTTGGAAAATGTCAGTAATATATTTGAGTAAAGTCTGTTCTGTGGTGAGGGAAGAGGATTCACTCCCTTTTTCTACATCCAGTCTGAGCTACAACCTGGTGCCCTCCAACAACATGTCCATTGGCTGAACCCTGTGGAGATGAGTTGTATTCCAGTCCATCTGGAAGGCACAAGATTAGAGAAGATTAAATGGCACTGGTGCTGATGTTTACTTAGATTTGAAAAGAATAGCCTGCTGAAGGTGTGGGTTTGTGCCCATAGATAAATATGACTCTGCTTCTATACATTAAATGGAATGAAATCATGTCAGTGGCAATCTAGTGGGAAATAGCACCAAAATGGCAATCAAATGGGGAAAGCCTTGCCCACAAACTTGTGTTGTATTCAGGTTAGCATTTGAGGAGAGAGAGTTTCCTCACTATGGAGCATTTTCCCAGAATCTCTCTGTAGCTTCTTCTCACATACATTTTCAAACTGTGAAGTAGGTTCCCAAGACATTGCATCTGACACATTTGTAAAGCGGTGGTGACACAAGTATTTGAAGTCTGGGAACAGTCATCAATGAGTACTGGGAAACAAGGGATTATTGATTGTTGTTCTCTTCTGGCACCTTGGTTCTCTGCAACAGATACTCTCTTCTTCCTTTTCTACCAGGTCTCAACAGAGTGAGGATCCTAATCAAGTGCAGCCAGGGAAATCATCTGTCTGTCCATCTGTGCCAGAAGAAAATATGTGGTCAAAAAAAACCAAACACAGGTTTGTGATCAAAGACGGTCAGAGGTTCAGATGAAAGGCAATCATCAGTAATAAGGAGTAGGATCTATGCTCTATGTTTACACAAGAAATTAGTTGCTTGCACTTAGAAGCCAGATCCAAGGCTATAGGGGTTTACATGGGCTGGGCATATGAGATCCGCTGACAATGCTCAATTGCTCAGCTCCTAGCCCTTCTTTATCACAATCCTGCCTCCCCCAAGCATTCTTGCCACTCCCATACGCTCCACTCTTTTCCTTTACCAACTAGCAAAATAGGTAATAGAAGAAGCAAAAGGGAGCACTTTCGTTTCTTCTTCCATTCATCACAAAGAGTTAAAAAAAGCAACGGTAGAACTTAACAATATCATTGGCCTTAATACATTAGTGTTACAATATTAGAGAATGTTCACTGTTGGAGGACTCATCAAATGTAATAAAATGGATTAAATTAATTTGATAGATAATGATAAAATAATAAGTTGTAGTCTCACTGTTAAAAATGTTGGTCTATTTTTTGTTGTGATTGTTATGTGAAATCTTTCAAGCTGAATCCAACTTACGGCAGCCCTATCATATGGTTTTCTTAGTCAAGGAGTTCTCAGAGGTGGTTTGCCATTGCCTTCTTAAGAAATACAGCTCCTGGTATTGCTCAGTGGTCCCCCATCCAAATACTAGCCAGACCTGTCTCTTTTCAGCTTCTAAGATCAGACAGAATCTTAGCAGTAATTAATTATTTTTAATTTTTTTCCCCAGCTCTTGAGTAATGGGGTATTGGACATTCTGGTCCAAATTCTGTTGTTAGTCCAAACTAGAGCAAGTCTGTTCTTCTTCTTCATGATCTCTGTGACTCACACAATGGAGTCATTCCTATACCTGTGCAGTGGAGTTTCCAGACCAACCAAAGCTCCTAGAGTGTTTTGCAATAGCCCTGCCCACCCCCACCCCCACCCATACACATGTCTGGTGCCATTCGCACCTTTTTGCTTCAGTTCCTTCTACCCATCACAGTGTCGCAACTAAATTAGGAACTTCTTAATTGCTTTAGCTCCAAGCATCTCATTAAAAAGAATCCTTTTGTTTTCTTTGTCCTTTTTGGTCATCTTTCTCCATTTTCATTTCACTTTCTTGGTCTTCATCATCACCTCACCTCTTCATTTGTCATTTTTCGTCATCATCTTCTTGGGCTTCCTCCCCCAGGATGTTGTCACTAAGGCCTTGGGGCAGTGCATGCCAATTTATGGCCTGAGGACCCTATTCAAGAAGTGCATCTAGATTACAGGTCCCTGTAACAGACAGGCATTCCCACTGTCTATTCTGTTCAGGAGAGTCCCATATTGTAGTAAAGTACAAACGCTGTCAGGCCTTTACCAAACAGGCTTTGAAGAATCACACAGAAGTCTGAGAACACACACACTGGAAAAGGATTTCACATACTGTCTGCTGGAATGTGTGGAGCTGTGATGAATACTCCACATTTGGGTCACTCCCAGTCAGGCCCAACATTGTCGATTCTAGTGCCTCTGACTCCAGGGCTTTCCTCCCTGCTGTGGGTTCAGCACCTCAAGTTCCACCTCGGTTTGCTTTAGTTTCCAAATATTCTATTCATCCTTCAAAATGACTATACTCCCATTCTTCTTCTTTGGGTTGTGATACACAGAAAAAGAAGAAAAAGTAAGATAAACAGGTCTTGGCTTCCATGTTCCATTAATTGGAGGCACCCCAATTGGATCCAAGTACGTTGGTTCCTACTGAGATTTCTCCTGGGACAGAAGAGGAACAGGTTGTGGGGTCCCCCCTTCCACTCCTGTCTCATATCCAGGTACTATTACAAGCAGAGGACCTGCAAGAGCTCGAGCTACCACTGGAAAAGCAGGTCCATTACAGATCCAGTGGGGGTGTCCAATTAGTAGGGGACTATTCTGAGGCTGAATTGCAAGACTCCTCATCACAGATGGCTTCTTTCAATTCCAGTGAGTCAGTAGATAACAAGGGAAAAGGTAGATACTGCTATAGCATCCACAAAACAACATATTTGCTCTCGGCCTAACTGGATAGAACCAACCACACATGCTGGCCCACCTGCTTCAGCTGTGATTGGTCACCTCATTTCCATCAAAACCAGGAGCAAGATACTTTACCAGTTTTAGTAGTTCATCAATGTTGACAAAATGGCATCCAATAGATCTGTGGGAAAATTGAACATAGAAGAACCCTTCCTCTATTGTGCCTACATCATAGATTGAGAATTTGTTTAAGGTACAGGATGACAGCTGTGAACTTTTGTTAAGCATCCACAACAGAACTCTATTACAGTGGAAGTAGCTCAACATAAACATAAGGATAGGCCACACTCCACGCTTACAGATAAAGAGGGCCACAAGTTAAATGCCACAGAACACAAGATTTACTCCTCTACTACCCTACCCTCAAGATTGCCAATTATAATGTGTGCATGGCTGCGTATTACCAGGTCCTGTGGGAGAAGGCTGAACCATTTTTTAATAAACTGCCTGAAGAAGACAAAAGGCTATCCTAGTGCTTCAACAATAGGCCTTTACTTTGGGAAACCATCAAATAATCATGACCAGACACCTTGCTGGCCGTGGAAGGAAGGCTCTGGCTACAGCAGCTGCTCTACAAAGCCATGCCTAGCTGAGATCCTCAGAGTTCTTTTCTGAGGTTAAGGTGTCAATTGAAGATCTCCCTTTTGATGAGCAAGGCTTGTTCAGTAATAAGACAGATTAGAAGCTTGACCAGACTCAGAGGCCCAAGACCTCAGATAAAAAGATGGGGGCTTCTACTTCTGCAAAATCTGCCCTGTCACTTTACAAACAGTGCTAATATCAAAAATCCTTCCAGTCATTTCAATGTGCATCATGGTCATAGGTCTTCATCAGGCAAAACTACATCTCAGTTTTCCAAACAGACTTATCACTCTTCTTGCCACTCCTGCAAGCCAGATAACTCGCAGAGCCTTTAACGCTGTTTGCATTCCTCTGTCAGATCCTCCTGACTGGCAAATTTTTACCGAAGATGAGACAACATTAACACAAATTCCTGAGTCCTTACTATAGTGTGCCTTGAATATACAATAGAGTTTCTCAGTCAACATCTTATTCAGTTTTCTGAATTACTGTGCTATCCCCCCAACTTCCATGGGAGAGAGCCCCTTTGTGTAAAATGGTTTCTATCAGACAACTCCATGGTTGTACAGTACATAAACCAGCAAGGAGAATGAAGTCTCAGACATTGCTGCAACCAAACTGTCTCTTTGGGACTGATGCATTCTGAAGGGCATCTGGCCAGTAGCAGCTTACTGTCCGCGGGAGTCACACCTGCTCACTGATACATTAAGCAAGCTGGCTTCAGTCTCCTATGAATGGCAACTCAAGAGGTCAGTAGCATGGCCTCTGTTCAACAGGTGAGGGCACTCTGTTGTTGATCTGTTTGTTTTGCTGATCAATACACAGTGTACTTCTGCTCCTGGACCAAGAAGCAAGGAGACAGCTTGAGAGATGCTTTGCTTTACAACTGGGCAGAACCACTGGGGTACACCTTTCCACCGTTCCCTATGCTCTTCCAGGTAGTCATGAAGATACACCAAGACAAATTGAACTTCATCTGATTTACCCCTCCATGGCCATGCCAACAGTGATTCACCCCACTCCTTCCAGTGCAACACCACTTCCTTCATTAAACAACCGCCCAAGACCTTCTAACAATGTCAGAGGGACAGATTTGCCATCCAGAAGTACACATGTTGAGACTGTGTGGAGAATACAACCCTCCAGGCATTCCCAGATAAGGTTCAGCAGACATTGCTGCCTACAAGCATTCCACCTGCAAGCGTTTTTATAGCTCATGTAACTTCTTGGAGTCTGCACCCAATACAACATGAACAGTCACCCTGCACTAGGGAAGTTCAAACTGGGTAAAACTGACCTGTTGATAAGAGTTTTGAAAGAGTCCGAGGAAAGAGCAATATGCCTATGTTTTGAAATTGAATGTGTAGAAGAATATTTTGTGTAGACTATTTGTGTAGATCATGGCAAAGTAATTATTTATTACTGTGAAACTATTGATTATGCCCGAAGTGCAGTTATGTTTCCATTCAGCAATATTGGGACTGTATGCTCTACTTCTTTTCATTTTTCTTACTAATGTTTATTCTTGTTCTATTCTCCTTCCTTACATTGCTTTGTGGAATAAAATCCAATAAACATGTTAATTAAAAAAAAAAAGAACAGTCACCCTGCTACGGGTGCTTTCCTTCTTGACACACAAAGAAGAGAGGATCTCCATTTCTCCCTCAAGGTCTACCTTGCTGCAGTTTTTGTGTATGCCCTTCCTATGGACCATTCATGTTGGCTTATGGTTCCATATGTGAAAACATTCCTCAAAGTCTTCAAAAATCTGCACCCTCCTGTGTCCCTACTGGGCCCTGTATGGGATTTGTCTCTTGTTCTATCTCAACTCACTACACATCCATTTGATCCTCTTGTGACCTCAGAACTATAGCTTCTAATATAGAAAACTGTCTTCGTAGTTACTATGACTTCAGCACAACAAGCATAAGAGATTTGGGCTCTCTGGTAGGACAGTCCATACATGAAACTCCCCAGGACGAGGTGGCTTTACAGCCTGGTGTATCCTTTTTGCCTAAGGTAACATCGCATTTACACCTGTCCTAGAAGATTAACCTGCCGTTCCTCTGTTCATCTCCACAGTCTGACACAGGGGTGAAATTTCATTCTCTGAATGTTAGAAGGGCCTTGGAGTCTTTTATTAATAGGACACAGGGATTTAGGAAAGAGCACAAACTCCTTCTGTGTTACGGTGCACCTAAGAAAGTTAACACAAAGGGTTTCTAAATGGATTGTAGGTGGTTTTAGACTGTCGTGTAAACTTATCAGGAAACCTATGCCACATGTAATTCGTAGTCACTCCACCTGAGCAGTGTCAGCGTTGGCTGCATTCTTGGCAGGAGTGCCATTACAAGACTTCTTCAGTGTGGCAACATGGTCCCAACCTACCACACTCATTCACCATTTATAGGCTGGATATCTGACAGGAACAGGAAACATTGTTTGTCTGGGCAGTTCTAACTTCCCATTTCATTGACACACTTCCCAGTTGCCTGAGAATATAGCTAATTAATCACCCTATTGTGAGAGTCACAGAGAACACAAAGTAGAAAAATAGATTGCTTACCCGTAACTCTGGGCAGTCATCTGTGAGCTCACACAAACCCACCCATCTCCCCATTGTGTACCTCTTTTGTTTCTGCTGCTGCAGGGCTGCAGCAATCCAGGAACAAAGGGAAAAGGGCTTGAACAGCACCAGGCATGCATACTAAAAGGGGACAGGGCTATTGCAAAACACCCTAGCAGCTGGAGTAGTTTCTCAAGCTCTCCTGCACAGGTGCAGGAATTACCCTATTGTGTAAGTTCACATGTGATGACTTGAAGAACCACAGTTACATGTAAACAGCATGTTCTTAACTTACAATTCGGAAACTTACTGAATGGGTCTACTGTAATTGGAATTAATGTATAGAATTCCAGATTGTGGTCACTATATATTCTTTTTTGGTTGCCACTTTAGATAGCAGTAGAAGATATTTCTTTATTCTTTCTCATTTCTTTTTAAAGTCTTCTGAAATTATTTTCCAGAACTGTCATGGAATGTTCCAATATCACAAGGTCACTCTGCAACCTAACAAGAGAATTTACGGATGCTTGCAAAACATACATAATTTTAGTGGAGCAGGTTACAGAAAATCGAATAATAAATGCATCCTTAAAGTTCAATCCATACTTGGATAGTGAGTATTTTCTATTTATATTTGAAGTGTTTGATTGGTCTTGCTTTCATGTTCCTCTCATAAGCTTTCTATGTGAATGTCCTACCTGGTATTTTCTACCTGGTGTTCCCCCGCGATTGTCATCCAAACTTTCTGGAAGGAATCATGCTGAAGAAGGCTATCCTACCATTAGGCAAAATTGGATGGTAATTTCAAGCTGCCATAACTTTTATCATTTAACAATAGTTAGTGTCTGAAGTATTTAATTCAGAGATGGACAATTTCCATGTATCCAGGAGCCATTTCCTCTCCCTTGGAACCCCATGGGGCTGCCCCAGGCTGCCAGTGTGGATTTTGCTGCAAAAATTTGGCAGTGCATTGGCAGTGAATGTAGTGCTTTAATTTTAAAAGCAATTTTTTCATTTAATTAGTGCCCAATCTCATATGCACCTTATTTGCAGGCAGATGTGTGCTTCCAGAAGTCTCCTAGAAGTGCAATTCTTCTTATAAACAAGGTGTGTGAGGATTGTACACCCTGTTATAAAGAAACATTATGCTTTTAAAATAAAAGCAGATTAAAAAAAACTTTTATCATACCACAGCGCTGAATGTCAGGGGGGCATGTCCTGTCCATCCATTACTCCATATATGTAAATGTTTTTATTGGAGGTGGCATAGTTTATGTTTATCTCCAATCCTTTGCCTTCCATTTAAGGAAGTGGCAGACTGGACCAATTTTTTAATAAATAAATAAATAAACTAGAAGTTAAATTCAGCATATGCAACTTGAGGTTAGACTCAGAGCTGGTTTTCAGAATCAGAATTTAGTGGAATTTAGTGGAATTTAATAAATTTAATATTGATTAAAGCAACACAAGTATCGAAAGCAAAAGAACTAAATGTTTATGCTTGAATCTTAAGCATGCATTTTTGGAAGTATGCCAATTAGATTAATTTATTTCATTTGAAATCTTTTATTCCAGTTAGATATGCTTTGAATAGTTCATTCATTAATTTGATTACAAAAATATACACCAGAAATGTTTATGTTAGCAAATGTCATTGATACCTTTTTATTATATTTACTTGATCAACAGTATGCCTGGGCCAGCCTCAGTTTAATATTTCAGCTTGTCCAAAGTGTGTAAATGTGTCAGTGAAACTTTCATCACCTTTATTACTGAGAGTATATGGAGACATTAAATATACCATCAAGGCATCAACAGCAGGTTTCCCAGACAAGGTCAGTAGTTACAGTACTAAAAGAAAATGCTTAGAAAATACCAAAGCAAATTTACTTAATCATTAAGAAAGTTGCTAGCTTTTCAGCTCTAATATATTCAGCTTTAGGCTAGTACTACTCCCTGATCCCTGTTTAGACTCTAACGCATGACTCAAGCATATTCATTTTCCAAATATTCCAAATATTCAGCCAATAAATGGTAATGTTGCCATGATTATTATCATACTTAGAGCACACTCATTGAAATCAGTGGGGCATAAATTAGGCATGAGCTAAAATTTATGATGAGGGATAGCTCAACATTACTGAGGTGGAAGTGACTGTTTGCTCAATATATTCCTCAGAACTGCTGAAAGATCAATTGGATTAAGATGTTTATAATAATATAGCACAGCTGTTGTTTTTGTGTGCCTTCCAGATGTTTCCAAGTTATGGTAACCCTAAGGTGAACCTATCATAGGGTTTTCTTGGCAAGATTTGTTTGTGGGTGGGGTTGCCTATGTCTTCCTCAGAGACTGAGAGAGTGTGACTTGCCCAAGGTCACCCAGCAGATTTCCATGGCCGAGCTGGGATTGAAACTCTGTTCTCCAGAGTCATGCCCAAAATTCAGACCACTACACCATGCTGGCTCTCTCCTGTTCTTGTACCAGTATCTATTGAGAGATGGGTATTCCAACATCTATACTAGCAGAATATCAGAAGCAATTATGTTTATAGGGGAATGTTGTGCCATCATATATTCTTCATAGGAAGAAATGTCAATGCAGATTTTAAGTGTTATTCTTTATACGATGCTTGTTGGGTTAGACTGAGACTTAGCAGACCCCTTGAAATCAGTAGGGCTTAGTCATGAGTAATTTGAGTCCCACTGGTTTCAATCCATGATTGTTTATATGAGTGTTCTTGAGGTGTTTGAAGTAAAATTAGTATAACATTATCTTTATGAATCCTACAGCAGGGCTGTGAGGTAAGCTCTTGTAAAGCCTGGAAAAGTTATTGGGGGGAGAGTTACAATTCCCACTCAAAATCCTCTGCCAGGCTAAACTAGTTGGATGATTCTAGCTGTTTCAGTCCAAAAAGTGACTTCTAACAAGCTATGGACTAATATTGTTTTCCCCTTCAGATTATGGACATGTTGCTTAAACTAAGGCCATTTCCGCACTAGACTGTTACAGAGCTATTATTCCACTTTCAACATCCTATGGAATCTGGGGTTTGCAGTTTAGGGAGGGGCCTTTGAACCTTTGAGGCCCCTCCCTACACTGCAAACTCGAGGATTCCATAGGTTGTTGAAAGTGCAGTAATAGCACCATAATAGTCTAGTGCAGAAATGGCCTAAGAGGGGGTAGAGGGCTGTGCATTTGCTTCTAGACTAGGTGAAACTTTCCTGTTCACACCACTGTATTTCACAGACTCTCAGATTAGTATTCTGTGCTGTTTACAGTGCATTCACCAATTTCTGAACAGAACTATTTGTGTCTTACAGCAAGATAACAATACAACCAAACAAGAGAGTTTCTACGCTGTTATGGGAAATTTGCTTCCAAACAGGAATTATTGCCTTACTGTAGACGTGTATACAAGTGTACATAACAAACAGTGCACTCCATCTCCCCCAAAATGTATTGTCATCGGGTCCAAGAATAAATCAGGTACTGTGAGTTATGGTGGGAGGAAAGGGAAGGTAATGGGAGCTTGTTTTGCCTTTTAATCTGTTGCAAAAGCTAAATGCTGATCTGTAACAGATAATAAGAGCTCTGGGTTTTGTTTTGTTTTTTGTCTTCTTGCATTTTCATATTGTAATGTTCTCTATGTCTGACGATGCCATGATATTTCGCAGTAGCTCCGAAGTGTCTTTTTGTTTAATCTATTATATTTTTATTTCACAGATCACATTACAACTGCGATCCTGGTTGGGGCATTTGTGCCATTGTTAGTGGTATCAGTTCTGTTAATCCTCTTTAAAGTTGGATTTATCTGCCTAAGGATAGATTGGCCAAATGTCTTGGTATGTAGTCTTGGAAACGATGATGCCTACTTTTCATTAGGTATACACTGCTCAACTGATTTAAAGGATTTTGTATCCTTGCAGGAAGGTTTTGCTCTGTGCTGTTGAGACAGGGATCCCTGAAATAGGTATCTGCCCCATACCCCCTCCCAAAAGAATCCAGTTAACTCAGTCCCTTATGCCTTCCAAGAATTGCTTTAGCTTCTGTCTAGATGCACCTGGCAACTTTCTGAGGAAGACAAAGGATGTTTATCCCACCCAATGTGAAAAGCACACTGCTCTCCATTTCAATCCACCTCCCACTTTTGTGTCCAGCAGTTACTCTTTTGATCTATACCCAGAATCCCAATGGCATTCTGGAATTGTAGCCCCAAAAAGTAACTTTTCCCAGGTCTGAGAAAGCAGTAGAAACAAAACAAAGAAGACCCGCAGAAAAACTCCTTTGGTAGAAGCATTCATTTTTAAACAACATAATTGTTTGAATTCTACAATTTATATTCATTTCATTTTATATATTTTCCATTGTTAACTAAATGAGAGCTACCATATAAGTAACGTTGTATTTCTGCTTTTGTTTTAACCAACCATTTCCAATGTAAGATGTGTAAACATGCAGGTATGCTTCTGAATGCAAGCATGAATTCTGGAGAGAGACTACTATTTAATAATAGAGTATCTCCTTTGCATTGAAAGGTCACAGATTCAATGCCTGGCATCTCCAAATTGAAAAGAGGAGAAATTTTAAAAAGTGGAAGAACTTTCTGTAACTCAAACCTGGCCTGGAGAGCTGCTACCGGTACTAGTTAGATGGAGAATAGTCTGATATGGTAGAAAGCAACTTTTGGTTTTAAAGAACTGAAATACAGACATACCTCAGTGAACAAAGCTTCTTGCAGTGAATACATTTTTACAAAACCTCTTTATATCCCTCTAGCTCTCCCTTTCCGTGCTCTATCTGTCTAGCTGGAATTTCTTTAGCAGTATCAGCACTGGGAGATGGTGAAGGAGGACTGGAAAAACACAGATGTTCACTGTAGGCTTGCAGCAGCATGTCAGTGTAATAAAGCTTAAGCCAAGAAAGAACAGTGCTTTAGCCAACCCTACTGTAGCTGTGTGTGTCTCCCTAAAACAGGCAACATAAACAACAGCTCCCTCCAGAATCTCTTACTGAGCATGCATGAAATGCATAAGGGGGAGAACACACAACAGCCTGCCTTACCAACTCCCCTCAGTATATGGGGGGGGGAGCATAGATCTATCAGTGTAGCCATCAAAACAGAAATCATAAAAATCTTGGAGGCTGTGAAAGAAAAAATTCACCCAGATGCATTATGGAAAAAGGTTTCAAGTGGCCTTTAGAAGGTTTAAAATGTTTTTGTTACTTATGCAAGATTTACTTGATCTGGTTGTTTCATTTCACATGTGCATGTTGTTAGTTTTGAACAAAAATTTTGCTGAAACATGTTAAAATCCTCTTCTTTTTTGTGATGTAGGAACCAATCCCTATTATTTCCATGTTCTTTCTGCTCCAGTACCAAATTTTCTGTTAAAGGGTTAATGCCCTGAAACAAATCTTCTTCATTAATTGAGGTACACCTATACTCATGTTGAGACCTGTGTATCACCTATTGAGCCTCAAGATAATGCAACTGAGGCTTGACTAAATGAGAAAGAAAATATTCTAAATCCTCAGTTTTCTCAAAAAAGGATTTCTCAATGAAGTCTCCCATTTTGATGATGCCAGAATTGCAAATATATGTCACTGAAAGCTGTGCGAGTTGCATGCTTTTATGGATTCCAGGATTAGAACTAAGCATCAGATGGAAGCTGTTTGTTGCCTTCTTTATAACAGACCAATGCTGTTTTGCGAACATCTGTCATATGTTTTTCCATCTGTAAATTTCAAAGATTTGTTTTCCTCCCTCCAGGAAATCTTCCCCAAATTGGCTTATTCAGTCTTCAATTCAGTTCCTGAAGAAGTGCATAATGTCAAGGTCATAGAAGAAAGAAAGAAAAAAGCACGGAGCTATGATAATGATGATGATGATGACAGTGGAAGTGATGCTAAAAATGATGGTTTCTATACTGTTCATAAGATTTTAAAAACCTGTTCCACTGTAGACACCACAGAGCAGCTGTCTATAGACTGCTCGTCTCCTACAACTGATACAGTTGAGTTTGGAACTGCTGATGCAGAAAGCCTTCAGGATGAGATTAACGACAGTGAAAGTTCAACAACAAGCCAAATCTTTTATCATTCTTCTCAAGTGAGTTCCACAGATGAACCAGAGTTGGAGCACAGCAGCTGTTTAAATGTGAACTTAAATAGCGTAAAGCTAGGAATATCTGCTGACGGTTGGGATGTTCTTGCACATCTAGACCCTGACAAAGAAGATCCAGCAGACTTGAAAGAATCATGCATTACTGATGACTCTGAATCAACCCGCTTCACTGACATCCCAAATGTGCAGAGCCCCAGTGCCCATAGCCTCTTCTCTACATGGCAAAATTCTAGTGGGTCTGGAGAAAGTGAGTCGTCCGATTCAGAAACAGACCATGTTGGTGACTATATCAGAAGATGAAAGCTATGAAGATACACATTACCACTTCATCATACTGTGATCAATGTGCCAGTTTATTTTAAATTTGTTAAAGAGCATATTCTATAATGCAATCAATATTATTGATGTATGTACAAAAATGTAGCACTGTCCTGAATGGCCACAGAATTAACATATAGCTGGTAATTCAGGGTTTCTATGAGCCACAGACTAACCAACTTCAAGCACAAAAATAATTCCAGTTTTCTGTGTGGTTTGAATAGAATTAAGTGAAAAGGGAATTACCAATATTTTCATATCCTGTCCTGTTGCTAAAGTGTAATTTTAAATCAAAAACTACTTTGAGGCTGAGGCTGTCAGTCATCTTTGGGTGTAGTTGACTGCCTGTTCAGCTACTATTAGACAGACTGAGGCATGGAAAATATATGACTACCATGTCCACACTGGCTAGGGGATATAGCCAAAAGTACCCCCTTCAAATCTGAATTACATCAGAATGGCTCCAATGTGTTTTGGCCAGCTATAGACAGAGACTTTTGAAACCTGAAGGATACTATGCTTTTGCCTATATCTCAGTTTATTTGGGAGCCTGAAAAGTCCAATGCCGCCACTGTTACAATGCACAAGAGCTACAGTACTAGTGCAATTCAGTACTCCTAGGCTGCTGCTCCCATTTCATATTTATGTTTTTACTTCAGTTATGATGCTTCATTGTCTTTTGTCATTAGCAGCCTGTCTGCCTCTTTCTGATCTGTTAGACCACAAACCACTCCACCAGGTGAAGATGAACTACAGCTTCCATCAGGTCTCACCACTGGCCAAGCTGATTCTGGCTGATGACCATTGGAGTTCCCCACCCTCGTCTTTAGTATTTTGTGATATGGTAGGAGAGGAGACAAAGGCCATTTCCACATTAGACTGTTATAGACAGTTTGAGGCCCCTCCCTAAAACTGCAAACCCCAGGGTTCCATAGGCTGTTGAAAGTGGAATAATAGCACTATAACAGTCTAGTGCGGAAATGGCCAAAATATAAACTGGGTGAACTTAAGCTCTTTTCAACTGGAATAATCTCTGATCAGTTTCTCATTCTAGAGAATCTGATTTTTTAGCAGTGGATTGGAATGGGTGTTGCCATTTCCAGAGTTGCAGACATTTTTTTTAACACCACTTGGTTTAAGACATCTCAGTTCTTGCAATCAAGACAAGACTGGAGAATTTAATTCTTCATATTGCTGAAAGCCATCTTAATTACTACAGAAAGGAAATAAAGACACAGAACACTTGCTGTGCAATGTTGGGACTCAAAGCATCTTGTACTTATTCTGTGCGAATTGTGGAGTTCGTCACAGTTGTCAAAGCTCAGCTGTATGTGTTTGTATATAATATGTAATTCATCTGTTAAAACCCACATGTGAACATGCAAACTCAATAGTGTTAAGCCCTGACACAGTTTTTTTTAAATAACAATGAAAGATCACTTTTAAAAGAGGGCATTTAGAGCAGAAACTTGTCTAAGCAGAAATGTGTCTTACTATGCCACCTTTCTTGGCCACACACCACACCAAATTGCCTCTGGTAGCTACAGCAAAATCATGCAAGTTCAAGGCAGTTCAGTTTAGGACAGTTCAGATACGTGTGTTCATGCAGAGGTTTGCTCTTAAAAGTGCCATTGGATAGCACCATCATTTTTTTCAGAACTTGCAAAATTTACTTCTTGGACTACAACTCCCAGAAACCCCATCATCAGATCCACCGGAGCATTCTGCAAATGGTAGCTCCTACCTGAACAACTTTTCCTAACTGTTTTCTTTAAGACCACATGATGAAACCTACATCAACTTTAATTCCACAAGCTAGAGAAACATGTTATTTGCAGAGGTGTTACGACTGCTAAATAAGTTTGGCCAAGGCCCAGAATGTTTCTTGAGTTGCACCAATAACCCTGGACACCCCTGCTCTCCATTCATGACAGCTGTGATATCTTTATGAAGATTTGACATACTCTGGAGAAGAATCTAGAATTTTGCTGGCACTTCCAACCATGTGGCTCTGGATTGCAACTCCTACCTTAACAAATGTGTAGTATTTACTATTACACTCACACTGAGTTGCAAAGAGCAATAAGAGGCCTCTTTCTTGCTTCCCCAGTTAAAATGCTATCTTAAACTTCTTGTTCTAAGCACAGCTGTTTCCTTACATTTTAGTATGAGAAAGTGACTTATACATCAAAGAGAAACTTGCTTCTTTGAAACCTTAAATGTCATTTCTGAACAAACATTTCGAAAACAATGAACCACTTCCTTGGGAGTAGATCCGCTGCTCAGCAGCAGTTCCAGCCTGTTTCTTGGAACTGCTTCTGTTGTGTGCCTTCAAGTCCTTTCTGACTTACAGTGACCCTAAGGTGAACCTATCATGGGGTTTCTTGTTCAGAGGGGGTTGCCTTTGCCTTCCTCTGAGGCTGAGAGAATATGACTTGCCTAAGGACACCCAGTAGATTTCCATGGCCAAGTGGGGATTTGAACTGTGGTTTCCAGAATCCTCAACCAACACTCAAATCACTGCACCACATTGGCTCTCAGTCTTTCCCAAGCACCACAAGAAATCTCCCACAAGTTTGTCCACATTTTTCTGGTAGAGGCAAATTATTTCAAGAGATTTTTCAGTATTTATACAGTGGAACCTGTTGCAGTTACCTCAGCCTTGTTTGTATTTTCTTTGCATTTTTAAAAAAACTGTATAGTGATTTGTATACTTTAAAGTGCATTAACAGTATTACTGATTTTGTTGTATCTTTTTTTTGGACAGATAATTTTACTAAAATGGCTTTTGAAACATTTTGATTGCAGTAATGACAGGATGAGAGAAGTATACTGACACTCAAATAATTCCAGTGATTGGATCTGTTACTATTTGTGGGCATTTTGTCTAGCCAGTGGAGTGATGTCCACCCTTTTCTGTAGAGGGGTTGCAGTTTGGGGTCATTCATCAATCGTAAATTGTCAGGAACTGCAGGTAGCTCAAAATGCCTTTTATCGGCTTTGGGTAATAAACCAGCTCTGTCCTTTCTAGGCTGAAGAGAGCCTCGCTACAGTTATCCTTATGTTTGGGTTTGCAAATTTCATCCAGTCTGAAATAGTACTGCAAGTTAGTTTATCTGGGAACAGATGCTTTGATGGCATTATACCAGTTCTTAGTCAATTTTGCTTGCTTTAAGGCCATTTCTGCACCGCATTGTGATAGTGCTATTATTCCACTTTCAACATCCTGTGGAATCCTGGGCTTTGTAGTTTACTGAGGCCCATGAGCTCTCTGGCTGAAAATTCTAAATGCCCCTTCCTGAACGGCAAACCCCAGGATGCCATAGGATGTTGAAACTGGAATAATAGCACTATAACAGTGTAGTGTGGAAATGGCCTAAGTCCATGTTTGGGCCAAATTCAAGTTGATGGCCTTAATCTGGCCCAAGATGTTATCTTGCCACATATTCCTAATCCCTATCCTTCATGTCACTGTCAGAGGAACTTCTCTGAGTATGACCCAGATCAAGTGAATGGCTACAAGAAAGGCGGGCCTCCTTCTGTGATTGCTCCCCAATTATAGGATGCCTTTCTGAGAGAGGCTTGCCTTATGCCTACTTTGGATTTTCTCAGTCATTTAGGAGCTTTTTAGGGGCTTTTAAAATAAGTTTTAACATTCTGACTTTTTAAAGTGCAAAGATCTGATTTTGCTTTATTGTATAACCTAATCTTTATTATGTGTTTTATATTGCAATATATTTTTGTTGTTGACTGCAATATTTTGTTGCAACCACTTTTTATGTGTACTGCCAGGGAACTTTAGTTATGGTATAACAAAGAAACACCATAAATAAATTCTTTTACAAATAGTGTGCTTTCTCCCTTCTGTTTCTATTTACCAAAGAGGTTGATGCGGGACCATACAAGATGTGTGAAAGATACAATAGAATATTTAGAGATCTGTAATAAAAATAAATAAATAAATGGCTTTACATTTTGGATGAGAAGGCCTTTGATAATGTGAACTGGTCATTAATGACTGAGATTGTAAAGAAGATGAACTTTGGAGATAATTTTATTATATGAATTTGAAGCATCTTACTTAGAAGGCAAAAATTTTGATCAATGGGGAATCAACCAAAAGTTATGAGATGCAAAGAGAAACTAGACAAGGTTGCCCACTTTCACCATTACTTTATATTGACCATAGAAGTTTTGAATGGAGCTGTTGGACAAGAAAAAGTGAAAGGTATGGTTATAAAGAAGCAAATGTTTAAGGCTGTTTTTCCCTAGAATCTGTAAATGTATTGTGTAAGCTTTTAAATGATGAATCTGGCTGGTTTTAAGATAAATAAGGACAAGACAGTTATGCTGACTAAAAATGTGATTAAAAGAGATCAACATTTGGGGAAAAAAGGATTTAAGATTGTGAAGAAGGTGAAATATTTAGGTATTACTTTTGGAAAGCAAAACTAAAAGTTGTTTCAGAATAATTATGTTAAAGTATGGAATGAAATCAAGCAAGACCTTCAGAGATGCTCTTGGCTGAAACTTTCTTTACTAGGAAGAATTTCACTTGAAAAAATTAATGTTTTGCAAATGATGCTGTTTTTATTTCAGTCAGTTCCTATTGTGAGCAATAATGTGCCATTTAAACAGTGGCATAAAGATACTTCTGATTTTATTTGGCAACAGGGAAAAGAAAACAAGAATAAGATTTAAAATATTACAGGTTCTGAGAGAAAGAGGTGGACTTGGTCCACCAGACTTGAAACCGTATTATTATGCTTGTTGTATGGTTTGGCCTAAAGACTGGATTACTTTGAAAAGGGAAAGACTTATAGAATTAGAAAGGCTCGATTTGAGATTTGGTTGGCATAGTTATCTGTGGTATGATAAAGCAACAGTGGATTTTAATAATCATTATATCACATGTGCTGTTTTAAGAGTCTGGAATGAATATAAAATAAGATTATGTCCTAAAATGCCTCTGTAGGTGTCATCACATGAAGCTTTGTTTAAGAGAGAAATAACTTTTACAGATAGTTGGATACGGTAAGAGATTTACTAGTGATGGCAAAGGAGCAATTAAGAATCAAAATAAATGAAGAATTAATTCAAGAAGGTTTTGACATATACTGGGGTTTTTTATAGGCAACTGATTGAATGTTTTAAAATGGATAAAAATGTATTGGGTTTTGAACTGTCTTAATCTGAGTTCAAGGAACAATTATGCATTGATGAATAACATTTATTTGCTAAAATGTATAAGTTATTGTTGAGAATTGAAATGGAGGGTGAGCAGGTAAAAGACTGTATGATTAAATGGGCAAGAATGTGGGTCATCATGTACAGATGGAACATTGGGGGAAAAGATGTGGATAAAAGATTTAAAGTTTACATGAAATTATGATCATAGAGAGAATTTTTATTAAATGATGTATAGATGGTATTTAACACCAGAAAGATTGTCTAAAATGTATAAACGGTCTTCTAATATACAATAGGCCCACATTTGACACAAGTTCATTTTACATGGTTTCAGTTATACACAAATACCCCTTTTGTGATGCTCATCCTGCTCACAACATCTCCCACTGCTCACAGTATCCACTGCTGGCTCCCAGCGCTGCTCAGTCTGATGGCGATATCTCGTGCTACTGGCCTCCCTGCTTGTACTGTTCAGGCTGCTTGTGGTATCTGGCGCTGCTGGCTGGTACTAGCCCATGCTCCTTGCACTATCTCATGTACAGCTGCTTGGGGTGAAGTCGTGCTGGGAGAGTGGCCTTGCTGTTGAATAATGGTCCGAAAGCACAAGAGTGGTGATGCTAGCAATCCAGATATGTCAAACAAAATCCAAAAAGGGCTTCCCTGAAGTGAGGAGGTGAAGGTTCTGGACCTGATATTGACTTTGAACCATCACAACATCCTGGTGCTACAATCCAGAACCACCATCTGACGACCCTCCTTCTGGTGAAGTTTCCTCTCCTAAAGCTACCTGTATGTCAGAAGGCCAGTACTGATAGTTTTCAGCAGCTGTGATGCCTTCTTCATTCATTTTGGGTAAGAAAAAAAGAGTTGCATATGATTTTCAAAAATTGTATAATGCAAGCGGTTCTGGAACAGATCCCTTGCATTATACATAGGCCTACTGTCTGTTGGAAATATGCGCAGAAAGAAGAGACTTTATTTTACTTGTAGTGGATATGTGAGAAGGCAAAGAAATTCTGGGTGATGATTCATCGACTAATAGAAAGATCTTAAAGTTGAAAATTCAGCTGAAACCTGAACTCTTTCTATTGGGACTGATGGATGAACAGACTGATAAGAACTGTGGAAGAATTTTCCAGTACATGATCACAGCTGCCAGAATGCTTTTCAATCAGAAATAGAAAGATGTGATTATTCCATTTTAAGAAGAAAGGTTGATGAAGTTATTTGATTTGGCAAAAATGGATAAATTAACTATTTTAATCAAGAAAGGATCATCAGGTAAATTTATGAAAGACTGGGATAACTTGATTCTTTGTTTAAGTACTCATTGGGGAAAACTAATAATTTACTAGTTGTTGGTTTTGAAAACTAATAATTTATTAGTTGTTGTTCATCTGCAGACATGTGTGGTAGTGTTATAAGAAGTATTTTATTTTGCTGTGTAACCAACTGTTGGCGGGGTTGGAAGTCACATGTCTAATTCTAGCCCCTGTTTATTTTACTTTAGTTTTGCAGTTAATTTTAGGGGAGGGGTTAGTTTAGGAGGGGCTTTTTTGTTCTGTTGTCTGTTTTGTGTACTCCTATATGTTGTTGTTTTAATTTTTTTAAATAAGTGTTAATAAAAGTATTTTTCAAAGCCTTTCTAAAAGGCTTTATCAGAGCAGATTTACCATATTTGCTGGCGTATAAGACACACTGGCATATAAGACACACCTCATTTTCAAACATTATTTTCCAAGAAAAAAATGTTTTAGCACCAATACATTTCTGATTAACAGTATTGCAAAACAAAGTACTGTAATTTTCATACAATTGGTGCGTAAAATGAATTTAGGTGCAAAACAAAGAATATTCAAGTGCAAACCACAACAGCAATAAATAAAACACAAAGAACAATACGATTACTTTTGAATGTTTTACTTGTCATCATCTTCACCTGAGATGTTCTCTTCAGAACTAGGCAATCTGTCACTTGAAATCTCAGAAACTGAGCTGTCACTGTCTTCAAACAATTCATTCTCCTCAGAACTATCAAGAGCATTACTAATGCCACATTTCTTAAATGATTTTATGACAGTTTCTTGTTTCACGGCATTCCATGACTCTTTAATCCATTCACACACTTTTGAAATACTTGGCCTCTTCCTTCTTCCTGTTGGAGTCACATCAAAATCTGGAGACTGCATCCAGGTATTCCACTTCTCCCTCATGAATCCTCTGAATGGCTTGTTAATACAAACATCTAAAGGCTGAAGCTGGCTTGTTAAACCTCCTGGGATTACAGCTGAGTTTTCATCTCCCTAAGTTTCTTCTTAACACCTTCAGTTTTGTGACATCAAAACTGATCCAACACCATCAAGGAAGGTTTTTTCGGCAGTCCACCAGGACACCTAGACCACACTTTTTCTATCCACAAAGTCATTCCTGCCTCATCCATCCAACTTTTGGGGTGAACATGAACAAAAACTCCTGTTGGTATTCTTTCCTTGGGTAATGTCTTCCTCTTCCTCTTAAATATCAAGAAAGGTGGCAATTTTGTTCCATCTGCACAGCATGATAAAACAGCAGTATAATGTGTTTTTTCATGACCACATGTTTTGACAGCAACAGTTTTTGCACCTTTGGAATCCACTGTTTTGTTTGAATGAACATCGAATGTAAGGGGGACCTCATCCATATTTGCTATCTGTGAAAGTTCAAAATGTCCAAGTTTTCTGCTGTTAATGATGTCTCTGTGAAACTCAATAACTTTATCCTCATAATCAGTTGGCATTTTTTGTGCTATTTTTGTTTTGACATGCAATCTCTGTGCAAAGAAAAAAAAAGAAAAGGGATGCCCAGGAAAAAAAAGAAGGGTGGGGGAAGCGGCTCCTGGTGGAGTTTCCCCCCTTCTCCTTCTAAATTTTTAGTTTTGCTGGTCTATGCAAAGATGCCTGGGGATAGAGAAGAAGGGGTGGATGGAGAGGCTTCTGGTGGAGTTCCCTCCCTCCACCTTTTTTTGCTTTACAGAAGTCTCCATGCCGAAGCAAAGCAGAATGGATGGCCAGGAGAGGAGGATAAGAGGGGGGGGAAGAAGTTTCTGGTGAAACCCCCCCCCCACCCTTTTTCCTTACAGGAGTTTCCATGCAGAGAAGTAAAGGAAAACGGATGCCTGGGGAGGAGATTGGGGGGGGGGGGAGGCCACTTGCAAAGTTCCCCGCCATCCATTTTGCTTCCGTGTATAAGACACACCCTGTTTTGAAAGGTCATTTTCCAGGAGTAAAAGTGCGTCTTCTACGCTGGAAAACACGGTAATCTACAGGTATACCTCAGTTAACAAAGTAGATGTGTTCCTGGACGTTACTGCTGTAACAGAAAATTTATTGCTAGAAGCACAAATAACATGGACAGAACAGGAATGGGTTCCTATACCACAGAAAAGGAAGAGCTGTTCAAAATGTTTCAGCAAACTTTTTTATTCAAAGCTGAGAATAGGTATGTGATGATGTTTGATGTGTGTTCCTGAATGGCAGGGGGCAATTGCGTATGAACTTGGGGGCGGAGGGGGCGATTAGCCCTGGGTGACAATGTTTCTGGGGTGTCCCAGCCCATAGCAACTCTCCCACACACCACAGCCACGCCCCACGCAGTAACCACGCCCCCTCGTGCCACAGGGGGGCCCCCACCCTTCCTTCACACATTCCAAGCTCCGCCCTGGCAGGGGGTTGTATGGATGGCCCCTGTGATCTCTTCCAACTCCATTATTTTATGATTCTATGTGGAACAACCATGTCAAGTAAGCCTTGAAAAAGTAAGCAAAAACACTTTGAACCTTTTAGAGACCTTTGAAGGTTTGTTTCAAAATGCATCCAGGAATGATGTATCTCTTGTGATTTTCATTTTGGTGAGCAGAGGCATATATCTATGCTTTTTCAACACACTAGCATTAGCTAGTGAAGCAAGATTATCTGCTCTCCCCTTTTCTCTCTGTTTTGCTATTTATGCATGCACAATGAGTATTGTGGAGGCAGCTACTAGATTACTTTGGCTGCTGTAGGCAGAAACAAAAGACTACAGCAGGATTGATAAGAACAGAATCTCATTCTTTTCCAGCTCTATTGCACTGTTTGATGCAGATATGCTGCTGCAAACCACAGCCTTCCTTCACCATCCTATTGATGCTGCTAAAAAACTTCCAGCTAGACAAAGGATAAGGAAGAAAAGGGTTGGGCAGGTTAAAAAACTCCTTTGTTTAAAAAAAAAAGAACATCACTATCAGAGGCTTTATTAACTGAGGTACGCCTATATTTCTGTCAAAAAGAAATTCTGCAGTGTCTCTACATGCCGCCACCAAAAACACTGTATTTCAACATCATTCAAGTTTACTTCTCAGGATTATCTTTTACATCACAGGAAGGAAGGAAGGGAAGGGGAAGGGAAGGGAAAGTCAGTCAGTCACAAAACACCACTTGTCATACGAAACTCTTGGTTAAAACAACTCCAACAAACCATTGACTACCTACAGCCCATCCTGGATAATATTTCTTCTTTTTCATCTCACATTCCATGACTAGCATGGCTATTCTTACTTGGAGGTACACCACCACCATCACCACTCAATGGCAGTGGTAAATTTTGAAGTGCAAGCACTCTTCATGACAATTCTCATAAAAAATATAAGCAGAGACATTGATCCATATCAGCAAATGATTTATAATAATTTTCATCTCTACTACAAGCAGGTCTTATATAAACATGTAGTTCTTAGAGGTCTTGCAAATTATGTCATTGTCCCTGCAAATCAAAAAGCCTCAAGGGTCCAACCCTGCAAGCTCTGGTGTCACTATACTTATGATATCTTATGATATCTTATATCTTATATAGCTTATGATATCATCAGCCTTTACTATTCAGCTTCCAAACATTAGTGCTTCACTTGGCTGTCACGGCTGGTAAGATAGAAGGGACTTCCACTGGCAATCTTTGGGTTAAGCAGATAGAAAGAGCTGTAGTCCAAGGCAAAAAGTAATGGGGATATCTTGAGAGGGTGGGTAGGTTGCATAAAACCCCACATTTTGGAAGCACCAGCATTTCTATGGTCTTTGCTAAAATAAAATTCAACTTTAAGCATTTAGGAAGCACTAGATGACTGGCAAGTTTAGATTTTCCAGCAGGGGATTTTTCATCTAAACTTCATGTTCCATCCCTTGTGGATATTTGCATCTTCTGAGGTTTCCTCTCTTTTGCCTCAGCCTAGAGGAAGGGGACTTCTCAAGTTGTTTTAAGTTTCTGTTGCAACATAGCAGCTGGTTTCTTTTCCTGTTTTGTCCTAGCCATCTCTTGTGAGAAGTGGTTAGATCTCCATCTATCACATCACCTGAGTGAAGTAATGAAAAATGTAACATTAAGATGCACTGCCAAGGCAAAAGCTGAAACATTTTTCTATACATAAAAACAGCTGTCATTGGTACTGAAATAAGATTTCAACCACTAGTCTTGGCTGCTTCCTTATGTGCAGTGTTGGCAGGTGAGGGGGAGATCTTGTCTCTTTGCCTCACAGTAAAATGTCTTGGGTCAGCCTTGGGGCCTGTTCACACTACAGAATTACAGTGCTATGATTCCATCTTAACTGCAATCAGTTGTGTTTGGGACAAAAGAGTGAGACTTAAAATACCACCACACTTTAGTTTTAAAAGTATTAGTGTCAGTAATTAGGCCTTAGAAGAGGCATTTCATCCTTCTAAAATGGGGTGGGGGTGTGGACGAACATACAAAATCCAATAAACTACTAAATATTGTTGTCATGGCTATCTAGGGAAGCCAAGAGTACCAGAATGGGATATCAGGACAGCCACATTTGGTCTAAAAGCTTGAGGTTCTCCACTCTTTCCTCCACTCCTGGGGAAAAGGCAGGATATAAATAAAGTGATTGTTTGAATTGGTTTAGGGCTGGGAGATGTAAATCATTCACTTCCTGCCCCTTTTCCCATCACCACATAATAAGCAAATGTGAGCTGTCATTTTAAAATGGACTTTAAATTCCATCCTTCCTCAAGGCAGTATTTGCCAGGTGTATTTAACTACAACTGATACCAGTTCCTGCTGTCAGTATTGCCAGTGTTCAGAGAAAATGAGGTTTGTAATATAAAATATCAAGAGGGCACAACATTAGGGAGGGTTGCCCTGCTTCTTTTTTTAATGAGATTTTTTGTTGTCAGGTGCCATCAAATCAGCTTTGACTTAACATCAATGCTACAAATGAGACAACTCCAAGGGCTCCTGTTATAAACAACATTGCTCAGATCTTCCAAACTCCATTTTGAACGTCACAAAGGTTGGGGGTGTTTCCTTTTGGGGAGGACAACATCTAGAATCCCCCAGCCAGCACAGGGGGTTGATGTTTCCAGGATAGTCATAAACAGGGCACAACAGCCCAGCAGTTGGCATTCAGGTAATAACAGACTTCTCCCACTTATTTGACAGATTAGGGACTAGAGCAGTGTCAGAAAATGGAATTGGTTGAAAAGCAGGATCAGGCACTGAACTGTAGGGAGCATGAAGGATGTAAGGCAGGCTCACTTGTTACCGAGCACGCATGCACTGCTTGTAAAGTCTCTCTGCAGTCTTAGTGCATTTTTCCCCCTCTCAGCTCACTTTGCAAGCAGCAGGCGCATGCAAGTGGTTCCAAGCAAGCCTCCATAGGCAAGAAGCACTGATGAAAGAGCAGAACCCTCATCAAATTAATGGAACTTGTCCGTTATTTGGAAGCTTCAAAAGAGCAAGTGGTCACATAATGGGGCATCAGAACGTGGGGGCTTCCTGTATTGTCTCTGAATGGAAAAGCTCCACTTAGGCATCATGATTAATAGCTGTTGATAGATTACTTTTCCAAGCTACAGCTTCCAGAATCCGCAGGCAAAAGTTCCCAAAAGTGATTCTGCATGTTCTGGTGGTGTAGGGCTGTGGCTTCCTTGACCGAGTTAAGCTTGATTGACTCAATACCTCTGTAATGCAGTTTTCCTCTTTTCTGTCTGCCTTCGACAGCATTGTTGTCTTTTCCAATGAGTCATGTTTTCTCATAACCTGCCCAAAGTACGATAGCCTCAGCTTAATCATTTTTGGCTTTCTAAATAGTTTGACAAAGGTATTCCTTCACACATGACCTCCCCCTTTCTTTTTTGAATGGCAGGAGGCATGGTGACTACCATGGGAGAGCCTGAACACGTCCTAGTTTGTGGAGCTCTAGACCTTTTTACTGTACATTTATATTTCTAGAATGAGCAAGACAGTATCCTCCCCCCCCCCCCCCCCCGGGCAAGCTACAGTCTTGGGTTTTGTTATCAAACACAGTTTCTGAGACTGAGGGCCTCTGCCGCACTACACTGTTATAATGCTATTATTCCACTTTGAACACTCTATGGAATCCTGGGGTTTGCAGTTTAGGAAAGGGCCTGTAGAGTTCTCAGCCAGAGAGCTCTCTGGCCTTAGCAAACTACAAAGCCCACACTTCCACAGGATGTTGAAAGTGGAATAAAAACACTATAACAGTGTAGTGCAGAAAGGCCCCCAGGAACCTGTTCCCCCATATTGGCACTTCTTTTTGACCCCACCTTCTTGTTACAAGGTCAATACTTAACAAAAGGGCCCCGGGCGTCAGTTGGTGCTACTGAGCAGGCTGTCTCGCTGTTGGTGTGGAAACGAGCCGTGGCCATCTCGAACGACTGGTTGCCGCGAAGGCGGCGCTTTGCTCCGCGCGTACCTGGGCTAGGCGAGCCGAGCGGGGCGGGGGGCGGGTTATGCCAGCCGGCCGCCTCTTTCCTTCACCAGCCTTCGAAAGCAGGAGTTCCCGGGCTCGGTGCCAGGGCAACCAGGTGACACTCCTCCCTCCCTCCCTCCCTCCCTCTCACATACACTTTGTGGGGACAAGGTTCACCTGGCTCCTGCCAGAAAGGAGGAGGAAGTGGCCGCGCCGGGCTGTGGGCGGCGAGGTTCGCGCTGCCACAAGCAGAAGTGAGCGCGGCAGCAAAAAGAGGAAAGGCCCACAGGGTGTCCTCTGACGCCAAAGCGCGGCCCGGGGGTTAGTCTCTAGAGGCGGCCCGCCAAGAAGGTCCCGGGGGCTGGACCTCCGGGGGGGGGGGCTGAGCGCGCGGGGCGTCGGAGCCGGAGGATGGCGCCGCGAGGCTGGCAAAGCCTCTTCTGCAGCTGCCTCTTCTGGTCAGGTAAGGTGGGCGGGGCAGCCCGGGGACAGGGCAGGCCGGAGAGGCGCCGCGGAGGGTCGGGGACTGTGGCGAGCGTCCTTTTGGGAACGGTCGCCGCGGCAAGGCCCGTCCGCCTCCCGGTGTGGGTCGCTGAAGGGCGAACGTGGGTGCCCATCTCGCCTGGGCGTCAAGAAAGGGGGAGCAGGGAGGCGGGCGTGGGCGCGGCGGGGGCAAAGAGCGGCCGCCCATCCAGAGCCTCTCGCCGACGGCAGCAGCCGCGGAGCTGCGACCGTCACCGCGCGTGTTCGCGGACCCCGTGACCAGAGCGTGGAAACGGGGCCGCGGACTTGGGAAGAGTTCGCAAGGGCCGACTGTGAATGAGAGGCCGTTTCCACACTAGACTGTTATAGTGGTATTATTCCACTTTCAACATTCTATGGAATCCTCAAGGCCCCTCCCTCAACTGCAAACCCAGGATTTCATAGGATGTTGAAAGTGGAATAATAGCACCATAACAGTCTAGTGCGGAAATGGCCAGAGACTTCCAGGTTGACCCCTTGTTACTAACATCCTTGGCTCTCTTGTTTGGGTCAATCCTTGTCTAATGTGGTCCCCCCTGTTCCTACCATCTTCCACTTTGTCTTTTCCAGGGTAGGAGTGTTGTTCCATGATATGTACAATAACCTCAGTTTAGTCTTTTAAACTTTTAACGAGAGCTGAGGTTTGATTAGCTCTCAAGACCCCTTATTTGTTTTTTTGGCATTCCATGATATCCGTAGAACTCTGATGTTTCAGACCAGGGTGTGGGGTTTTGCGCCTGTCGACTTCTTTCACAGTCTAGCTTTCACACCTATACATAGAAATCAGAAATACCACAGTATAGATGATCCTAACTTTCGTATTTATTTGTCTTTATAACTGAGGATTTTACCTAGTTCCTTCATAGGTGTCTTTCCAAGTCTTATCCTTCTTCTGATTTCTTGACTGTTTTGATTGATGGTTATAAAAAAAAAATCGTACATAGTTCAGTATCTTTATCATCATAGTGTAACTCTTCTGTGGACATTAGTTTTCTTAATATTTAGCTGTAACCTTCCTTTAATACATCCTTCTTTAACTTTCATCTACAGTTTTTCTGCCTGGGGATTTTGAGAGCTGAAGTGCAGAAAATGAGATATATCCAGAACACCAGTGGCTTCCATGGGTTGTATTAGATCAAGGGTGGGGAAAATGCAGACCACAGGCTGTGTGTGACCCTCAAGCCATACTTTTGCAGCTCTTCCAGAAACACCCCAGGTCCCTTGAACCCCAAAGTTGGTGGTGTAATGAAATTTGGGCTCACAGGATTAGCATAGTGAAGATGATGACATGACCTGTCTCCACTCCCCACCATTCCCTCTGAGCTTAACTGCAATCTTTAGGTTAGCTGGAGGGAAGAAAGATTTCCCCGGCATGTTGTTTTCTTTCCCTGTTGTCATGCTAAGTAGGATTCAAAGCAGTTTATATATGAAAATGATTAAAATATAGTTAAAAACATAAAACACATCAACATTAAAATAGCATTAAATTATTGACAATAGTATAAACAATTTAAAACATATAGTTAAAGAGGATAAAAAGCAGTTTTAAAGCAGTGCTATTAAAATAATACAGCAACCACTTTTAAATTCTTTCCTTAAAAAGCTTCAGTTTGAACAGCCTATTGGAATCAAAAAGTCTTTGCCTTCTGGTGGACAGGACTATTCTAACCTCTCTGAAAAGGGAGTTCCAGAGCCTTGGGGTAGCCAAAAAGAAGACCCTGCTATATGTCCCCCACCAGCCATGACTATGAAGGTAGTAGGGCTAAAAGAAGAGCCTTTCCTGAGAATCTCAGGGCCAGGCAGACTCTATGGGAGGATATAGTCTGTCAGATAGACTGGTCCTAAGCTGCGTAGGGTTTTACAGGTCACAGCCAAAACTTTGAATTATGCCTAGGAACAAAAAGTCAGCCAGTTCAGCTATGACTGAGTTGTATGATCCCTATAATCAGTTGTAACATGTGTCCATCTTATTAATTCTCAGTAGCTTGCACTTGAAAGGTAGTTTAATTGGACAGGATTCAAAGCACATTCACATGTACTTGAAAAAAAAAGAGTCTTTAGGTTATGGCCTGTATGTATAGCTGGCGTGTCAACATTTTTTTCCCAGTACAGGAAGCCCTTTTCTTTCACTGCCCTGTTATCTGACAATTTGCTTTTTTGATGCTTCAAATTAAGGACAGGGTCTATTAATTTGACAGAGGTTCTGCTCTTTCATCAGTTCTTCTTGCCTATTGAGGCTCACTTGGAACTGCTCACATGCACATACTGCTTGCAAACTGAGCTGGGGGTGGGGAGTGGAAGGCACCAAGCCAGCTGAGAGACTTTACAAGCAGCATGCACATAATTGTTCCCAAGTGAACTTCTGTAAGTCCTTCATGGTCCCCACAGTAGATGAGTTCCATTTTTCAGCCAGTTCCATTTTCTGACAGTGCTCTAGTCCCTAACCTGTCAGATAAGTAGAGGAAGCCAGTAACCAAAAATTACTAGTTTGTTTATTTTTCGTGATTATATTACACTTAATAGTTCTGAGCTGACACCTCTGTAAGTCAATTTGAAATTCACTTGGAAAATCCAAACGCTACATGAGTTTGCTTTCCTCTGATTAAAAAACAAAAGATCTGCTGAAGAGCATTTGGCTGTGCTGGAAAAATAATGAAACACTTTCTAGTTTCAGTTTTGTAGTGGCAAAATTTTTTTTAAAAAAAAATCCAGAAGCAGAAGAGGAAAGGACAACTCACAGACTAGTAAGATTAATCAAATATTTTGGTGATTCACAGTATCTTTAACATTGTGGCATTTTGCAAGATTGGGTAAAAGTTTTCTCATTAAAAGTTCACGGCTAGTCAGATTCATTTTTAGGTTTAACTAGAATATTTCACAAAGACTTGTTTTATTGTATCACATTCTTTTTCCAAAGAAGTTTATACTTCCTATCATCCTTTTAAAGTTGCAGTAAAGTAATGACAGAAACAATGACCAAGAGTTGTTTATAAAATACAAAATCATAAGCTTGGATCCTGATTTTAATGTATGTAGTCACATTGAATCTGGGGCAACTCCTATGGTCAATTTGAAGTAATTCATGACCAACTGAAAACCAGCTGATTTCAATGGATTCTCTGTTAGTCATTTAAAACCTGCATTAATCTGTTGCAGCAACAATGATCAGTGACTTCTTTGGCATTTTAAAGATTAAACTGATTACAGCATAAGCCTTCAGGCACTGTAGTCCACACCATTAGATTTTTTTACTAATTATTTTTATATTATATTAATACGCTGCCTTTCTTACAGAGTGGGAGAAATATGAGGAATATTTGAAATATTGTTCAGAATTTCAGATATATATAGTAATGTCTGTGTGCATAGATACACATAGCACAAGGATGGGGTAGGATTATAGATGGTGCGATCAGAGAGTCAATTAAATGAAGAAAGTACTGATAGTCGCTGTTAGATTATTAACACAGAGATTAACAAAACAGTTGCTAACCACTCCACTATGATAGTAAGTATTCCAATAAACAGCAAGAATCTGTTATTTTAATTCAGTTCCAGCAAAGACTGGCACTTCCTAATGAATTTTAACTGTCTCTCAGCTGTCTCTCAGTCTTAATCATTCTTACTCTGACTGCTAACAAAGATTAACTTAAGATCCATTGATTTAATAGGTTCTGTTCTAAATATGAAAAAGTTTGGGTCTAACTCAGACCTTGGAAAAATTACCTTTTGGACTACAACTTCAAGAACCTGAGATAAAACAGTCCATCCAAAAGAACTGGAAAGAATTGCTTGGCTTTCTACTGCATCTCTAGTACTAAAGCATTACAAACAGGGCCCATCTGTCCTTTTCTGAATAACCTCCAAGGAAAAGGAAAACACTATCTCTTCAGCTGGCATTTCCCTCATAATAAGTCCACTCTTATAGTGAGAAAAGTATTCCTCATGTTGAATCAAAATCTTCTGAAACTAATTAATCCCAATCCATTGATCACTTCCAGGGCTGAATGTCCCATTCTGTTCATAGAATTGTCAATAAAGCTGTCAGTGCTGTTCTTGCGGGAAAGTTTCAGGTGTCCCCTTGAGCACATAAGGAGCTCTAGATGAGCAAGTCATTTCATACTCTTCAGGCCAGCCCAAGTTTTTCTGGGAGGAGAAACTTCTAATGGTGTCTGTTTCCTCTCTGTGGGAAAAGTATATCCATTTCCATTTATGTAAATACCACTGATACAATGGATTTACTTCAGTTGGTACTAACAATTGAATTTAAATCAGTTGTTTAAAAGGACATAGTTCAGATCAATTTACTTACTGTCAATAGCATGTACTCAGTCCTCCTGTCTGTCAGTAGAAAGGAAACCCATATCAGAATGCTCTGTTGCCTTCCCCTCTTCTAGATCTTCTCTGGAGGGTGACTTTTCTTTTCAGAATCTCTACAGCAAGAGTAGGCAAAGGAGAGCTCTTCAGATGTTGTTGGACTGTAAACTCCTAGCCACCCTACCCAGGGAGTTGGAATTGATGGTCTCGCCTGCTCTGTGTTTCCGTAATTCTATGATTCAGTTCTTGATTAGCCCTGTTGTACTGTAATTCCCAAAATGACTGCTTATGTTGTATTTTAGTAAACAGTCAAAATATACATTGCATATTAAACCTGTTACATGTACTATGAAGAATATGAAGAACTCAGCAAATCTGTGGAAAGAATTAACTATATATACATATTAAACATATTTACAGATGTGTACGTTTTTTGTTCCAGTAAATGAAAGAATTTCAAGCTCACCTAAGTCAAATAGTATGTTTTGTTTATGTATTACAGTATATGGAATGGTACCAGAGCCTCAAAATGTAAGACTTCATTCCATTATGTTTGATAGTGTTCTCCAGTGGGATCCACCTAATTTTCACAAGGAAAATGTGGTTTACACAGTTCAACTCAGAAGGTAAATGTTAGAGGAAAGGCTAATAATTTTAGCAGTATATTTTAAAAGGATAGAAACAGGACAGCTCTTTGTTTGTGTGGTTGTGTGTTCTTCTTCATGGAGAAGCCCATACCTTCACAGGGATATTTGGTGGAGAGGTGGGAGAGGGCCTTCTTGGTTGATGGCTGTGCAATGCCCTTTCCAGAGATATTAGATTGGTCCACTCCCTGTTGTTCTTCTGCCTCCAGGCAAAGACAATTGGCCATTTCCACACTACACTGTTATATTATTCCATTTTCAACATCCTATGGAATCCTTGGGCTTGCAGTTTAGGGAGGAGCATTTAGAATTCTCAGCCAGAGAGGTCTTTGGCCTCAGCAAACTACAAACCCCAGAATTCCACAAGACGTTGAAAGTGGAATAATAGCGCTATAACAGTATAGTGCGGAAATGGCCATTGTTATTCATTCAGACTTTCTGTCCAGTGCTAAACTGGATAGAAATGGAGGTGGTGATGTTTTAACACTTACTAAATTGAGCTTTTTAAAGTGTTTTAATGGTTGTTTAAAATGTCTTGAAACATTACTGTGTTTTGTTGAGAATTTTTAATGTGTTGTAGGTTTACCTTGCACCCCAACCTTGGGAGAAAGGTGAGATATAAATAAGTAATTGGTTGATCCATTTAGAAATGAAAACATGTATAACGTTTCCCGTTGGACTGATTTTCTCATTCTTATACATACGAACAATGTGTTTAACAAGAAAGTTGTAATAGGAAGTTTGAGGGACATTGTGGAGTTACTTGTTATGAATATTCATTGTAGGCATATTGCCACAACTGTTCATCTGCCTTTAAACCAAATCTCATGATTTAACACAAATTTTAATTTGAAAATAATATATAACTACTAAAAGGGGTTCACTGCGCCATGCCATATACCACAAAGAACAAACAGAATTCCTGCCTATCGGAGGTGACTTTCATGTGTTTCTTGTAAGATAAATATGACCTTTGGATTGGAACAAAGAGTAGTTTCACCTCACTTAGGCCTTTTTTCCCCATGTAATATGTTTGCCATGTGGTATATTTGTCATCCCTGTGGCAGTCTACAAGATCAGTTAATTTCTTTCATCAGTATTTTTCACTGGAGATACTCTTTTCTCCTTTTTTTTTTAAAAGCCCAGTTTCCTTATAGCAAGTTGGGCAAAGTGTTAGACTGGAGCTCCTAGTATTCCTCACCGTTGGCTATGCTGCTAAGGCTGCTGGGAGCTGCACTCCAAGAACATCTGGAGGTCCCCTGCCTTATAGCAACTGAGCAGGGAAATTCATATTGATGTTAAGTGGCAAAAAGAGGTCCTCATCTAGGAGATAAGAGAGGTACTTGATGCTTTTCTCCACAATTATTTGAAATTGTAGTGTAAGTGGGATTATGAGCACGCAAGGGTCCTGCTGCCATTTTTGTAGGAGGACTGCAGTGTAAAAACATCAAAATCAGACAAGTAGACAGAACTCTCAGGCAAGGACAGTGGTCCTTTTCTGGGTCATCTTAGTAAGCCATTGGCCTAGAAGCTGGGATGAATTGCTTACCACAGTACATTCCAATGCACTTGCAATCTGTGACTCATCCTGTTTATGATTTACTCTGCTTTATCATAGCATTTTGTCACAAGGTCAATCTCTCTTCCAGTGTTCATCATACACATGATTCAGGGTGCTTTCAGATAGGTTTTTTCTTCATCATTCATGAAATTTATGGGGAGTCCAGGTATTGCTGCTTTCCCTTTGAAATCTTACTATTTTTTCTTTACTGCTATTTCTCTTTCCCTACAGAAACAGAAAATCTGTTAATGGGAGAAAGTTTGAATACTGTCTTTAGATAGATGGCTGTATGGGCTCTTCATTCAAAAGTACCCCTACTGCCTTAACTTGTTTGATTCTGAAGATATGCATCTCAGCCTTCCTTACAATTCAAAGTAGCTAACTTACAGGTCACTAAAAATAAATAATTGCATCAACTGTAAAATAAAATATTTTAATTTGATATCAAAAACCCAAAAGGTTCAGTAAAATCAAAATTCTAAGATCATTTTCAATGAATGTTTTTTCTGCTCTTTTAAAGCATATTATATTCTAGGCAATATGAGACGGGCCATTTCCACACTAGACTGTGATAGTGCTATTTTTTCACTTTCAACATCCTATGGAATCCTGGGGTTTGCAGTTTAGCAATGGGCCTTGAAGTCCCTCCCCAAACTGCAAACCCCAGGATTCCATAGGATGTCGAAGGTGGAATAATAGCACTATAACAGTCTAGTGCTGAAATTGCCAGGAAGAGCACTGGTGTATCCTGAAAGGAGGTCCTACTGTACTGTACTGTTTTCAGAGAAAAGACTGGATGGATGGATGAATTGATTTTCTATCCCATCTTTCTCCCATTGTAGGACCCAGGGCAGCTCATGATATAAGTAAAACAAAATACAGTTAAAACAACAAATAATGCAAAAATTTAAAAACAAATAAATGATCACATTAAAAACATTATTTTAAAACAGGTAGAAAGCCAGTAAAAACATAAAAATAATGATAAAAATACAGTACACCCAAATTAAAAGACCTTCTGTAATAACAAATTAACAATCAAAGGCCTGCATAAAACAAAAAGGTGTTTGCCTGCCTACAGAAACAGAGCAGGGAAGGGTCGAACCCAGCTTCCCGAGGGAGGGAATTCCACCAAAAAGGAAGCATCCACTGAAAAGATTCCCTCCCATGTCCTCGGCAAACACACCTGTGAGGATGGTTAGCCTCCACTGAGGAACTTAACATTCAGACAAGCTTCTATTGGGAGATACAGTCTTTTAGACAGTCTGAATAGTTAAACCATATAGTGCTTTATAGGTCATAACCAGCACTTTGAATTACATCCTGAAAAGAAGTGCATGCTTCAGCAGATCTTAAAGGGTAGTGAGCCTATGAAGCATCCTACCTCATACGTAGAATTTAGATCAGGACCAGTATCTCAAATTGTTTGTTGTTGTTGTTGTTGTTGTGTGTCTTCAAGTTGTTTCCAGTTTATGGCAACCCCAAGGTGAATCTGTCATGGCATTTTCTTGGCAAGATTTGTTCGAAGGAGATTTGCCTTTGCCTTCCTCTCAGGCTGAGAGAGTGCAACTTGCCCAAGGACACCCAGTGAGTTTCCATTGCTGAGCAGGGATTTGAACTTTGGTCTCCAGAGTCACAGGCCAATACTCAAACATGACTGCACATGGATATATTATAGGAAGACAATGTTTTTTCCTATCTCTTTAAAACTGTGGCATTTTGCACCAATTAAGGTTCTGGGTAAAGTTTCTTCTTCGAGGAAAAAAATATGAATATAGCCCTATTTTTGGACAAATCTACAGATGGCTTAGTTGTAGAACTGTTATATTCATACAAAAGGAAAGCTAAAGAATGTAAAATGTAATTTAAAATGGTAAATTTTAGCATTCTAGCATTCTAATTTTATGGATGAGAAAGATATAGGCTGAGATCCTGCATGGGACATGTAGCCTGTCTCCCATTCCGACCTCCTAAAGCAGAGCTTTCCAAACTTTTCATGTTGGTGACGCACTTTTTAGACCTACATCATTTCTCAACACAGTAATTTAGTTTCACTAGCAAAACGGAGGTTAAACTAACGCCTTATAAGAGGTACAGACACATACATAAATTGTAATAACAAAATGTATGGGGACACAACATATCTCATGAAAACCTTTCATATATTTTTTAAAAATATGATTTATAAATAATAACATACATTTCCAAGATTATAGGCAATACACCTACACAGTTCAGGCAACACACTAACGTGTCGCAGCACACCGTTTGGAAAGCTCTGCCCTAAAGCCTGCCTTAAAAGCCAGGCAGCTGTACTGGGCGAAAGAGTTCTGCAGCATTCGTGAGTGAGATGTAGAAAAATGAGGCACCCAGCCCCTCCCACCAGTGAGCCACAGTTCAGCAAACATAAGCAGGGATCTCTGTGTGGTTCTGTTCCAACTTTACATCACACTGTGGCTTGCTGACAGAAGGAGACTGGATGCATCATCCCTCAGATATTTCATATAAGTTACTTAAAACAAAAGGTAAGAATAAAAAATGAAATAATACTGTGATTTAGTGCCTGAAATGAGAAAGAGTGAGCTCTTTATTCACTCACATACCGTGTTAAAATGTTAATTTTTTTTCTTTTACAGAGCATTTAATAATACATATGCTGACATGTGCCGAAGAACTGTCTTCACAGAGTGCGATGTGTCAAGTATACCTATATATGGTTCTTCCTTTATAAGAGTCAGAGCTGAATTTGAGAATAAACAGTCAAACTGGGTGAACCTCAGCATTACACCATACTTAGACAGTAAGTCATTCTTCCGCTTCACTCATCCATATGAGGGCATGGCAATCCTAAACCTTATCTTGGAGGGTTTTGTCACTGGATCCCTCAAAACTCTTCTGGAATCATGACAGCAGGTGGAAATGAGGCAGAAGTGGTATTTTTATGTCTTTTCATCTGCCACCACCCCAGCCATCTGTTCCCCTCTGCTTTGTAACCATCTTCAATGGGAAGGAATTAACATGTGCCAGATTCAGGGTTTTCTCCTGTGTTGTGATTGCTGGCATGATTAGAGGCATGTGCAAGGATTAGTAAAGTGGGGGGTCTTTCAGATCCACCGCTTCTTCCATACTTTCTCTCAGCACTCTGCCTTCCTCCCCCACTGATCTCGGAAAGACCTGAGGATGCTGCCATAGTTGTGGGAGAGAGGTCCAGGGGTCAGAGCTCTTTCTCTGACAATAGACTTTAGAAGCAAAATTTAACTGCAAAATTCTTTTGGGGTTTGCTTTCAGTACAGAATATGTGGTGTTCATTATTACTACTGGATGTTAGACAACTAGCAGTATTTAATATTATTGACACTGCTAACCAACAGAACAGAGAAACTGTTCCACAAAGCAGTGTTTGCACTCTAAGCAAGTTCAAAATTCTTGCACCCAATATCTCTGTCTTAGCCCATTTCCACACTGCACTGTTAATAGTGCTATTATTCCACTTTCAACATCCTGTGGAATTCTGGAGTTTGTAGTTTACTGAGGCCAAAGCGCACTCTGGCTGAGAATTCTAAATACCCCTCCCTAAACTGCAAACCCCAGGATTCCATAAGATGTTGAAAGTGGAATAATACCAGTATAACAGTGTAGTGTGGAAATGGCCCTAGACTCAGATATCAAATGTCAAATCTTGGATTTTATATATTCAACACATCCAGTCTGCAACCCATTACAGTAAATACTACAGTGAACTATGGAAGCAAAATGTATATACTTGGGTTAAAAGGAACAAAAGGGTTTTTCTACACAACTGGTTTTAAAGGCCACTGCTTATTGTAAGCTGACAGTATTCTCCATGGAACATGGAAGTTTCCCCTTGGATCTGATTGGCACAGTCCCATCCTGTTTCTTTTCTTGTACAGCTTCAGAAGGCCTGTCTGTTTGTTGTGTCCTTTGGAACAGTTTCATTTTTTGTTTGCATTTGTTTTCCTTGCTTAGATTGCTGTATCCAAGTACTGTTTTTAGCAATAGATTTTCAGAGCTCTTAATTTTGTGACTATGTGCTTTGTACACTTACATAGTTGAACAACACCGTCCACAAACTTCATCTATACATTTTTCATTATCAATAATAATAATAATAATAATAATAATAATAATAATAATAATATTATCGTTGTCATCTTTATGTCCCACTTTTTTCCTTGAAAAGACTCAAAGCAGCTAACAGTAGTTTAAAGCCAGCATGGTGTAGTGGTTTAAGTCTTGGAGTATGACCCTGGAAACCAGGGTTTGATTCCTCACCTGTCCATGGAAGCCCACTGGGTGACCTTGGGTGCATCACCCACTCCCAGCCGCAGAAAACGTTGTGATAAAGGCATTCTCCCTCAGCCATATCTTGAAGTTTAAGAAGAGCCTTGCCCTGCTGAGTTTAAATGACACTAGGGATAGAGCCACTGGGTCTGACAGTCACTTTCAAATTCTTTCTGTAAGGCCATTTCCTTTGAGGCTCCTCCCTAAACTGCAAACCCTAGGATTCCATAGGATGTTGAAAGTGGAATAACAGCACTATAACAGTTTGTGCAGAAATGACCTAAAACTAGTGTTGTTAATTGCATTTTAGCAATGTATGATTCTTAGAATGTTGATGCCGGTGATGTATTTAAGTCTTTTACTCCAAGTCTCAAGTCAGGTCTCTGGTGCCTACCTTGAAATCTCAAGTCTCAAATCCTTGAAAGATAATTCAAGTCAAGTATCAAGTCTGGGAGCCAACTTTAACAGAAAAAAAGGTGGTGCCATTTGGGCAAGGTTACGTTTCAATAACTAGAAAATCAAAATCCTGTCACTTCCTTTCCCACCTTGCCTCAGCAATGCTTCAGCCAGACTTTAAACCTGTTAAAGCAGAGTTTTAAAAAAACATGTTTTCCCCCCATCTCTTTTTAGCAAAAATTGGGCCACTTGCTGTACAAGTTGAAGCCACGAAACCTGGAGTCTTGAACGTACAGCTCACAGAACCTTTCTTCACACGCGGTGGTGGGAAACATTACCTACAGGAGATGTATAGTTCTGTGGTTTACAGGCTCAGAATCTGGAAGAAATATAGTGATGAACAGGTAATGCTTGCTGGCATTTGGGGATTTGTAACTTCTTCTTCTAGTGTTTAACTATACTTTTTTTTCCCATTAATAAGTATAGGAATGTTCTAAATTCTGTGTCTTGAAGACTAACAGTTCATTACAAGACAGCTCCAACATCCAGATCCCTATAGATTCGAGCAAGTTCCCAGCAGGGAATCTAACCAGCATGGCTTCATGTTGTGGACCAAACAAAATGAGATTCTCTAAGAAACATGAAAAAAGCAGCTTGTTCCCCCCAGCTCCCAAAGCAGAGGTTTGTGATTTGGGTGAAGAGACAGGACCAAGACCTAGCAAGCATGTGCAAAGGAAAAGTAACAGAGTAGACAGATCTGCAAACGTATGTTAGATAATAGAATGTGGCCCTTTGTGCACCTTTCCTTCTCGCATCATCCTCTGGTCACAATCCCTGCAGTGCCTCTGCAGGGAAAGGAGTGCGACAGGAATGTTCCCCTTTGCACCAGACCAGCTCCCTGTGGAAGGGAGTGCAATGGACATGCCCCTTCCTTCCGCAGTGCAGCCAGGCACTTTCCTATGCTGCACTGGGGCAGGAAGTGCCTCCATTGTGCTTTGGGGCCTTCTGCAGGACAGGTAGGTGTGGAACTGTCATGCGATTGGGGGTCATTGATGGGGAAAAGCCGTCAAGGATTTACTCCACGACTGCACTGTTTGGCAACGAGAGAAGGATGGGACTGCAACAATGTCTTGCGGAAGTGTTGTTGCGGTCCTGCTCCACTCCTGTCCCTATGGTGGGACAAGAGCCTCCTGCAGAAGGGGCCGCTGTCAAAGAATTCCAAAAGAAAACCAGCCTGTGCTTTCAGATTATTTCAAAGCCTTACACTGTGTAGATCCTGAAAAACTATGGGTCATTCTTAACAACTATGGATCACTCCACAACATTTGATTGTACTGATGCATAACCTGTACTTAGTGCATGGGGCACAATACAGATAAATAGATTGGCAGTTGGTAAGGAGGAAAGGCAATCCTGCATTTCATCACCTTATCTGTTTAACTTGCATGCTGAATATATCCTACATAAAGCAGGATTAGACTCAGAGGAAGAAGAAATGGAAATTGGAGGAAAGAACATCAACAATTTAAGTTAGGCAGGTGAAAACATACTACTAGCAGAAGACAGCAAGGGTTTGGAACAATTACTCAAGAAAGTGAAGAAAGAAAGTACAAAAGCAGGTTTACAGAAAACAAAAATAATGACTACAAATGATTTACTTAACTTTAAAACAGACATTGAAATAGTTCAAGATTTTTCATACTTTGGCTCAGTCATTAAACAGAATGGAGACCATGGTCAAAAACTCAGAGGAAGAGTAGGATGGGGGGCAGCTATGAAGGGACTAGACAAGATCTTGAAGTGTCAAGACATATCATTGAATATTAAAGTTAGGATTATCTATACCATCATATCCCCAATTTCCATGTACGGTTGTGAAACTGGACAGTGAAAAAAGCTGATAGGAAGAAAATCAACTTACTTGAACATGGTGCAGCAGAAGAGTTCCACAGATACTGTGGACTGCTGAAAAGACAGATACATCAGTCCTAGATTGCCATACTTTGGACATATCATGAGAAGACATGACTCACTAGAAAAGACAATAATGCTTGTTAACGTGCCAGGCAGTAGGAAAAGAGGAAGATCTCACTAGAGATGGATAGACTCAATCAAGGAAGCCACATCCCTGAATCTGTGAGACCTGAGCAGGGCTGTTGATGATGGGGTGACTTCGAGGTCTCTCATTCATAGGATGGCCCTGAATTGAAGGCAGTTTGATGGCAGTTAACAGCAAAGACAGATTGGGGGAGAGTGTCTCAAGGGCAGATTGAGGGGGTTTCTCAAGGGCAGAAGAAGCTTTTGAGGATATAATGGTTATTGGACCTGTGGCTGTTCTAGAATTAAAGAATTCCAAGAGAGAATTCATAAGGGCAAGGAAAGTAGAAGAAGAAGAAAGATTCCTTCCGTCGGGTAGAAGAAAAATTCCTTGGCTCACAGAGCAGTTGCAAAGATGAATTAAGTTAAAACTGCAACGTTGATTGTTGCAGAAGCTGTATGTCCTGTTCTATCCATCTTTGTTCCTTGCATTGGCACTATTATGTCAGTGGCACAGTTATTCCAAGAAGCTTAGTTTCACCATTGTTATCATGGTGGTACACCAGCATGGAATAATAGTGCTGACATATTTGAGTCTCCATCAGCACAAGTGGATTTACTCACAATCTTGTCTTTGTTATTAGGCAAGGCAGGGGACATTAAGCCCCATAACTGCTCTGTAAGAACTCATATACAAAAAGTATACTGTTTGTATTAGGGTGAAAATGGTTCCTTAATTAGACAAACAGTGTTACACGAAAATACATTGAATATATGAGGTTGAGATAAGTGGTGAATTGTTGTTATGTCCCTTTGTGATGAAAATAATAATAACAACGAAACACTCACTCTGAAGGGTAGAAATTCCCATTTTCCAAGCTGGACTCAGACCCTCACTTTGGACCTTCACAAAGTGTGTACCTATTTCTGGTGCAGAAATAAACTGTCTTTTTGCTCTTAAAAAAAAAAAAAGAATAGCATTGCCCTGTGAAGTTTTGAATTTGGCAGTTAACTGTTGTGATTTTGTATGCTTTCCTACTAGGTTCTAGACGTGAACTCAACTGACACCTTCCAAACAATATCTGACTTGGATCCTATGACAACTTATTGCCTCCAGGCTCAGGCATTTATTCGGGATTTGGATAAAGTCGGGGAGTGGAGTAAACCCATTTGTACCAATACAACTGACACAACTGACCCTGGTAATATTTAAGGATTAAATGCTTGTTTGGAAAAGATTCTGTACTCTTTTTCTCCTGTTAGTGATCTGATTCAAGAGAAGTATCTGTATGTGTTTATTCACAAGTAAATCCTACTGATTTCAGCTGTTGACAGTTACTGTCAAGTAAGTGAGCATGAGATTGTTTGTTTGTTTGCTTATATTGAAATATATGTATCCCTGTATCACAGGATCCTATTTAAATAAAATCAGTTTAAAACAATTTGATGCAATTTAAAAATATAAAAGAGAAAGCAATAATATAAACAGTCTAAAAGCATATTAAACAATTTCTTCATTAAACCAATCAAAACTATGTACCTGTAGATTTGAGCAAAATCTTTGGATCCAGAGAACGTGGACTAAAAGCCATGTTTAAATTGGTGCCAATATGAAGCCAGTCTCAAAGACCAACCAGGTCTCCAAGAGGAGGGTGTTCCATAACGGGGGTATCATGACAGAGAAAGCTTTCTACCATAACCTGACATAAGAAGATGATTTATGTATTTAATACATTTTTTTAAAAATTTTTGCACAGGAAGCGACATGGACAATATTGAATATAGAGTTGACTATCATCAACATACTGATAAAAATACATTCCCTGTCCCCTGCTTATCTTTGGCCATGGTTTCATGTACAGGCTGAAAAGGACAGGATGCAAAATAAACCCTGTCGATTTGATAAGCCTAAGGCTGAGGTGTGGAACATGATGCTCCAGAACCACCTTATTAGATTTATCTTTCAAGCAGATTTTTTTATTCTATTTAATTTAATTTATTGATTTTGGGTTCCTTATTTTTGTCTTATAATTCTTTTAATGATGGACATGTTGATTGTTTTTATATTTTATAAACCACCTTTATCCTTTTTGAAGGTGAAAAGTAGGCACACGCTTTTTAATAAAATTAAAAAACTAAATTTTCAGATCAAAGCAAAAGCCATAGACCTGGTTTATACAGGATGTGAAACAAAGAGACAACTTGTGTAATTGTTCCGTGTGCACCCAGTTGTGTCTGAATGCACTTACCGCATAAAATGGCCTAATCACATGTGAACATTACCAAAACATCCCAGCAGAGCTCTTTCCCATGCTAGAAATAACTGGTGTGCTAACATTAACAGGTGAATGGTCCAGCACACATTATGAGTTCACTTAAATGAGTCAGGCATATATGAAAAGTGTCCATGGATAAGACTTTCTTCATGGCCATGACTTTCTTCAGCTTTTAGTTAGACCTAATTCACTTTCAGATGAAGGTACAATAAAATGTTGTACCTGATAGAAAAAGTTTAATATAGAAGCAATAGCCTCCAATAAGTCTGAAAACAACTGCTGAAACTTGACTTTAAATGGGACTAACACATTATCTAGAACCGTGCTGTAGGGCAGACAGTCTATCAATAGGCTATATTTTATTTTCATTTCCTCTGTGCAGCTAACATCAAACAAAAATATTGTCTCAGTTGAGTTTTTTATTATGAAATTTCTTATTTAGAGATTTTAGAAATTGGTGAGTAGGAGAATATGTGCATACCTTTGTTTAAGCTTAGAGTGGCCATTATGGTCCTTCCAAAGGTTGTTGTACTTCAGCTTCCAGCATTCTTTACCATTGACTCTACTGGCTGATACTGGTGGGAACTGCCATTAACCCCTAGAGGGTTTCAAAATTCACACCCTTGATTTAAAAGATACACCCATCATGTTTTCCATGCTGCATTGAATAAACAGGTTTTTTTTCCTTTTCTCTTACAGGTTTAAATCCAGTCCTACTGACTGTTATCCTACTGTCAGTGTTGATATCATTACCTTTCTTCTCCTTAATAATTTTTCATGCTTATCAACAGATCAAATATGTCTTTTTCCCTTCATATTCTTTGCCACAGCATTTCAAAGAGGTTTGTTTTTTTGTACTTTGTGCCTCCCTAACCTTTACAAAATAAAAGTATTGTTCACTAAATTGTAAAACAGGTTGAGCATCCCTAATCCAAAAATCCAAAATGTTCCAGAATGCAAAATGGCTGGTTGACATAACGACACCTTTGATTTCTGATGGATCAGTGTAACCAGACTTTGTTTCATGCACAAAATTATCAAATATATTATATAAAATTACCTTTAGGCTATGAGTATAAGGTGTATATGAAACAAATGAATTTTGTGTTTAGACTTGGATCCCATCTCCAAGAAATCTCATTATGTACATTGAAATATTCCAAAATCTGAAAAAATCTGAAACATTTCTGGTTCTAAGCATTTTGGATAAGGGATACCCAGCCCATGTGTGCTGTGGATAAACTTTGTTTGCTACACTGCTGAAATTAAGTAAAGTTTAAAAACCAGCAGTCAGTACTATGCCTGAGGGGACCAGCACAATGTAGTGTTTGAGTGTTGGACTGTGACCATGGAAACGCATGGGATGATGGGCAAGTCAAGCTCTCTGAGCCTCAAAGGGAGGTAATGACAACCCCGCTCTGAACAGCTCTCATCAAGAAAATTGTGTGATAGGTTTGCCTTACGATCATCATAAGTCACAAATGATTTGAAGGTGCCTAACAACAATAACAACTATTCCTGATTACCATAGTCATAACAGGGCTCCTTACAAGCAACCTGTTTTCCAAAGTCCAAGAATGTGAACAGCCACTCTCAAGCTCAGTCCTCATCTTTGAAAAATTGGTCAATAGAAAGTAATGATAAGGTGGTCACTTCACCTCCTTTTGTGTAGCATAGTCATCTGGAAGTGATACACTTAAAAATGTGACTGTCTTATCATTAGATTCTTCTAAGTGGAACACAAATAGGCCCCTTTTTTCAGATTATATAGCCAAATATATTGCAGTGCCTTTGGCCTATAGGCATCCTGCAGAAGCATACCCTCCAACACTTCACAGATGAAAACTGGGACACCTGTGGCCAAGCAACATCACAATGTGGTCAGGATGCAGGAGTTACTAATGACAAAGAAAAGCAGGCTAAGGCGCGCTGAAGTAGTTGCTTTTGCCTACAAGGAAGGGGAAGATTCTGCTCCCTGTTCTCCTGCTAAGTACAAACTACGTGTGCACTTTGGACTTGGTTGGCAGCAACTGAAGTAAGACAAAGACAAAGGGGGAAAGTGGGAAGGGGAGAGAGGAACTGGGACATTTAAAAAGCAGCTGAAAAAGTGGAATGAAAGGGCATTAATCGGGACTTTCCCAGCCAAATTGGGACAGAGGGCATGTGGAAGGCTAATGGGCAAGTAGACCTCAATGGGGTCTGCTCGGTGTGCCTCTTCACAAGTGGATGAGTAACACCTAGCAGTTACTTGCTTGGAGAGACTTAATATGATGCAGTTTGAAAATTCTTCCCATGGTGCTAGCCTTGGAGAAATATCATTTAATGTATATGCTCATACGTAAGTCTAAAAATTTTAATCAAAAATTGACCCAAAAAATTTGGGTTGACTTATCCACAGGTCAATGGAAGTGCTGTACCTTAACTTTCAAAAAAGGAATCATCCCCTTCTCTGAGGAGTGGTGAAAATCAAAAGCTTAGTCCATTCTGGCAGCACCTAAAAGAAGCACTGACCCCCTCTATTCTCTCTGCTGTGGTGCTGCTTTTGGCCTTTTTGAGTGCCTAAGTGGGAAAATGGTACTTCCCCTCAAAGGAGCACCGAGAGAGTAAGAGGATTTGTTGCTGCTTTTAGGTTCTCCCGGGATGGACTAAGCTCTCGCCTTTTGCCACTCTATTTAGAGAAGGTGATGGTTCCTTTTTTTGATAAGAACCTTATCAAACCTGTACCTTAACTTTTATCAAAAGGGGAACCATCCCTTTCTCTGCATAGAGTGGCAAAAGTCCTGGGCAGGCAATTGGGGTCAGGGGTGCCTCCTGAGACAGTGCTGGTCCTTTCTTCTCGCTGTTAAATAGCCCTTTACTTATCCATAGGTCATATCAAAATCCATAAATTTGGCCCCTTAACCTGCCCTTGACTTATACATAAGGTTGACTTATATATGAGTATATGCAGTATATCTTTTTTTAATACAATGTCTTTAACATAAAAGCTAGAGAAAAAGTGTTCTTAAAATGAAGTTTGAAATTTTTTGGGATTGTAATTGGCAATTAGACATGTAGTTCACACTTTTAATTCATGGGCACAGTCAACAGAAGATTTATGTCCTTGGCTTAAAATCTCTCTCTCTCTCCTTTTTGAAATAGCAACGATAAACACAGATATTTCCTTTTCTCTCTCCACAGTTTTTAAGCAAACCTTCTTATGGTTCACAGTTTCTTGTGTGCCAGCCACAAGGAGAAGAACATGCCTATAACAAGATAATTGTCCTCTCAGAGGAATTGAAAGATACTGCTAATGAATCTGAGGAGCAATTGAGCAGTGCAGAACAACAACCTAAGCAGTCTCAGAAGGAAGCCTCTAACGCAAAAGAAGGATCAGACTGTATAACCTTGGTACACACTTAAAACTGTTAGGAATAATATACTGCTCTTTTGGGCCCTTGGTGACACTTACAAAGCAGGAATTTATATTTTGCACATTGCAAATTTCAAAATTGTTGAGCTTATGCAAAGTTTTTAATTAAAAACATATTTATTTTGTTATAAGATATCTGGTAAGAAACATGTATATAAAAATATATATTTGAAAGTTTATTTACAGATGCAGACACAACATAGCAGGCTTAATTTTAGAATGAAGGGTAGACAAAGTATTCAGCAAGTTTCTCTTGCTTAAAGGACAGTATAAAATTCCATACAATATTTATTAGAGTGGATATGTATTGTATCATATTGTATTGTACAGAAAAGTTTAAATTCATGAGATAAAATTGTTTTTCTCTTGTACTTTGTTTCCTGACACACATTTGCCTTTATGTGATATTATTTCAGTGAAAAGTATATTCAAGAACATAAGCATATATAGGGCCACATATCCTGAGCTTTATAAGAGTGCTGGGCTCTATAAGCAGACTTCTGGATATACAAAACCATCAATGCAGATAGGATGCATGTGTGATGCAAGTAATTTCTATCTGCAAGCTGTGATACCAGTGTGATCTTCATTTCAATATGTTTGTGCAGTCGTGTTTTGGAGCAACTAGTGGCATCTACATACTTTTGAAAGCACAAATAGATTGGATTGGCAGTCTTCACACCACAATCCAGCTACAGCCACATACACTGAAATAAGCTTCTGTGTTTTGGTCTTTATCTATGTAATAAGTAACAGTAACACACATTGTGCTGTGCTGTGCACATTTTTCTCCAAACTGCAAGCTCCTATCCCAGCCCTGGGAGGAGTAAAGGCTGGGTTAAATCCAGTTGTTAGTCCTAACTGGAGTGGACTCGCTGAGCCAACTGCTGAATGATAAGTCAACATTTAAGCCCTGTTATTGAAGTTGGCACTAGTAAGTGGATATAGCCCAATGAATCCAGCTATACATTGTCACCTCTCACCGTGCTTCCAAATCATTGGTGCTATTATTGCTCAGGAGTACAGAAGACCTAGAAGGCTAGGTCTTACCCTTACCCTAAAGGCAACAGATCCTGTTCGATCTTGGAAGCTAAGCCAAGTCAGCACTGGTTAGTACTTGGATGGGAGAGTACCAATGAATACTTGGTGCTGTAAGCTATATTTCAGAGGAAGGAACTGGCAAAACCACCTCTTAAGTATTCCTTGCCTAAGAAAAAACTATGACATTTATGGGGTTGCCATAAGTCAGCAGGTGATGTGAAGGCACACACACACACAGGAGACCTAGCTCTTGGATTAGGCTTTTTGATTTGGTGAAATTTATACAATAGCTTACTACTTGTTAGAGGTGTAGCTGGACTGCAGCCAAGAGACACAATGTAGCATAGATTAGTCATGATTACATACCATTTTAGCAGAAGATGAATAAAGAGTTATTCCCATTACGAGGGAAAAACCTCCACAATACCATTTATTCTTGAGTAATTCCAGTAGAAACCTATGTAGAGCATTTAGTTGAACCCGCCCAGGCATGTGAAACATGACACTACAACTCATAAAATCCCCTTATGATGTAAAATGCATATTTATTGCAGTTGCTTAAATGGAAACTTGGAACAAATTAGCTAGGATGCTGTGGTAACATTTCCTCTTTCTGTTGAGGAGGTTGAAAAGGTCCAACAGGAGAGTTTTTGGGGTTCATTTGAGAAGCTGTTGCAATTAACTGTAGTTGGTCAGACATATAACATAGGGGTGCATTCTGATTGCAGACTCTTTGTGGTATATAAAGGAACTAGAAGGAAAAGAACATTTTGCATGAAAAATTGTTTTGAATGAAGGGTATTTGTAAAATATTTTAAATATCTGAAGTTAATTTGTTTACTCAAGTCTGGCTTTTTCTTAACTTGCTTAATGCTAATGGATGAGGTTTTTTACTCTTTATTGGCTGCAGAAGCAGAGGAGAGGAGTACAAAAGGGATAAAATCTAAATCTTTTGAAATCATGTGGGAGTTGCTCAGTTCCCTCTAATGGAATAAAGAATGAAGTCACATAGATATGCATTTAAATTAATAATTACAGCATTCATATAATGATAGATGGTCAAAGCCAATTGTTGCAAGAAAACTGCTTACGAAAAATACCTTGAAAGTTCCCACAGTGTTCAGTGCGTTTCAAATATTAGTGTACGTCCCATGGAAATGCAAAATTATATCTAAGCTACTTTGCCTCAAAGACTTAAGCATGAGTGCACCAGTTATACAATAGCTATTCACAAAATATGCTACTTTTAGTTTTGACTGTAGACTTCTTTATGTGTGTGTGTGGGGGGGTAGGTTTTATTTTAGATCCCAGTTAATTCTAAATTTAAAATATTCTCGTTTTCGTTTTTGAGTTCAAAAAGAAATGAGTGTTTAGTTGCTGTAGCATGTCTTTCTCTCTCTCTGTCTCTCTGTCTCTCTAAGTTTCAATTCACAACTTTATTTTAATGCTTGAAACAAAAAACCTAGAAGGTGTAGACTGTTGATGCTAATAGTTTGTTGTCTGATTGGTACCCTGAGGTACTTTGATCTACTGGAGCTTCCAAGCAACAGAAAAAAGAAAAAGGAAAATGTAACTTTTTCCCCTCCTCCCTTTTCTTCATCCACCTCAATCGACTCTAGGAGGCTGAGACTAGAAGACTTTGGTATACTGTGAGAGGTGACACAGGGCATAGCAAAGGGCAAGGAGAACAACCAAAAATAATTTTCCAGGTTCTTCTGACAAAAGGCCTTGCTGGATGGAAGAGTCATCCATCAAGCAAAGAAACTTCAGCTGGATACAACCAATTTATATTAATTTGTTTTTTTAAAAAAACACCATTTTCCATCACTGGTATTTCAGCACTACAGGATGAATGGGGAAAGGGAACTAGTCATCATACCCATTTCCTCTTCACTTTGTCAATCAAAATAAGTTACAGCAAGCACTAAACATGATTTACTCCTCAGTCTGAACGCCAGCACATATGCAGAAAGTTCATGATGTTACCACATAACGTAACATTGCAACAGGAATAAGAGTGCTTTAAAAAACAGTTATCTTGGTTTTCGGATTTAGAACCAGAGTACAATACTGCTTCTACTATGCCTAAAGCAATATTTGAAATATAAAGTCCTTTTTTGAGATGAGTTGTTAGAAATAACAGGAATAGGAAAAAAATGCAAATATTGTAAGGGACAAAGGTTTCATATTTAATAGCATTGCTTGGCAGCTGGTGTAAATTTTCTAACGGAAACCACAATTGTCATGAGTTCTTTTCAAAAATTGCTAATGCGGCATATTTCCCTCTTCTGAATTCTCATTAAGTATTAAGTTTTGGTAGCTGGACTACAATAGAACTGCAAAATTTGTTCAGTTGGGTGTATATATTTGGTTTATTTAGTGCTTTTTTAAAAAAGGATGTACAATTCCTGGACAAAAATAGTTGGCTCAGATGTGGTTTCAAATTTTTATCTGTTAAAGGTATAGTTTCACATTTGACCCTGTAGAGAGGAAGATGCTATGTTTGTGGTTATGATAGTTACTACAGTCTAGGGTTGATATCTTCTCTGAGTGAAATAAGTGGTATTTGCTAGGATCAAAAGATTCAGTACAAATGGCACTTTGGGGGTGGGATGGGTGAGAGAACAATTGAAAATTAATGGATGATACTTTCCTTGAGAGAGTTGTTCCCACAGCAGTATGGAAGAAGGAAAGGCAGCCTTTCCCTTGATGACATAGGGATCCCTTCTTGATCCATAAGCCATGTTTTACATAGAAATCTTCAATGCTTAGAAGACAGTTGCTCACATATATGCCAGTTGAAGGATAAATACAGAATCTGGAATTAAATCTTTGGTTGCAATGCAATATACTGCCCTTGAAAAACACTACAAAGAGGTATCTTTACACCTCAAAGGAGACATTGGCTTGAAAGTGACTGAGTCAAAACGGGGGTTTTTTTAGAGTGGGAGTTCAGCTACACAGCCATTTTTTAAGAAAAAAGAGTGCACTGGTTTGACATCCTTTCAATATATTCATAAGTGTAGTGGTCAAAATGTTTATCCTCAATGATTTCTTCAATTTTTATAAATGTTTATCCCAGTAGATGTACTTGTGATACAGAAGTGTCCAAATAAATGTCATCATTTTCATCATTGAAAATGACTTTTTATCATTCACACAACAGTATCTGTAACTGAATAGAGGAAAGCACTGCTTGGTTATTGGATGAGATTTGCATTACAGTGCTTTGCTTTGGGGACTTTGGTTCCAAGAAGGCTCTTTAAAAAAAAAAAGTCATTTCTTTACATAACATTAAGTAATTGGCTATTACTTAATATTAAGTAATATTAAATATTCTCCAGAATAGTGGAGAATCAGATTTTAAATAATTAATCAGTACACTGTTATTCATCAACAAATTTACTATCACCCCTTCACCACGTATTCCTTCTGTAATGATTTCCTATGATGTATTTCCATGTATTTCCTACATTTTAGTGTAAGAGGTAGTCACTATTTAAAGGGTGCATTTTCTATTTAAATAAGAGCATCACATCTGGAGGTAAAAGCTTCTATATTTTTTAATTTATGACTTGTCTTCATCTATTTACAGTGTGGAACTGAAAAAAAAAGATAATATTCTTCATTTCCTCAGTAATAAAAACGACTGTAATAAATGTATTATGATACAAGTATCCATTTTCCATTGCACCTTTATGGATAAAGCTAAGTCAAATTTTACATCTCCCTTGCTTCATTCTCTTAAGAGGTACCCAAATAATTTCCTTCTTAATTGTCCCCATCCCAAATACAAACTAGGGTTAACATCTACAAGGGCTGAGTGGAGGAGAAGTGGAGATGTTTCATATAAAAAGAGTTGATATCTTTGATACCAGGAAGTCTTATTGAAGATCAGAATCTCCATTCATTAGTGTAAGGCCACTCAACCCTACACAAAAAAAATAAAAAACAAAAAAAGCATGGCAACTTTTCGCCAGATTGATTCAGACATTCTTGAAATTGGTCACACCACAAGGCCTTCCCTTATATCTGACCATCTGTTGACGTATAAATAACAACAACAACAACAATAATAATTGAAACTGTCTTCTTTTATTGCTTATCCAGCTTATGCAGAGAGTGTATTTGCAACTCCAGAAATTTCTGTTGTTGATTTGATTAATGGTATGTGTTTAATCTGATACTAAAATAGTATATTCTACCATGGTAATTTAGAAGTATAATGTTTTTATTTACATCTTGTTCTTTTGTAAAAGATTTTAAGTGTGTGTGTGTGTGTGTGTGTGTGTGTTTATTTTTAACATAGCCCCTAAAGAAAGCCAATCAGCTTATTTAAAGACCAAAACGCATTGAGCTTTTTTTAAAAGAATAAATTTGGTCCACCTATAAGCACATGGATCCCAGGCCCTTTTTCTGCTGATTGATATGAAAAGAGCAGCAGAAACACATGAAAATAAATTTTAAAAAAGTCTAGAAACATATTAACAAAACTTACAAGTTGAGTAGGTAGCCATAAGGAAGAATGATGGGATAAGTAGCATAGCATAGAAAAGGAAAGAAATATTTGGGGCATTTAAACGTTCCAAAATAACCAAATAGGTTTTAAGATAACAGGAGGAAAGGAAGTGACACCGTCTTGAAGTTTTGGGGTGTGAGATAGGAGTAGAGCTACAAAGCCATATGGCATGAATATTTGGCTTTGGGGATGTGGAAGGAAAATACATACAGGAATGTTTCAAAATGCACTAAGAACTCCAGTAACATTGTATATAGGGTGAAAAAAAATTGCCAACAGAGTCAAAAACAGTTAACATTGTTTCTCATATGGGGTTAGGTAGCTGCAGTGGTTGAAGAATATGTCTGTGGAAAAAGGGAGGTGGGAAGGAAGAGAGTATCATTGCAAAACTGTGACTGCCCAAAAAAGATCAGGACCTCTTTAAGCACTTGTTACATAATTGTCTCATCTGCATACCTGTGCTTACATACACATGTATGTGTGTGTGAACTGGATGTTGTAGAGTTAATTGCAATTAGGGGTAAGCATTTAGCTTTATCAGGGAGGTGTGGATGGGATAGGCCAATGATGAACGTTTTAAAGATCAATAAAACATTTTTTAAGAAAGAGGTCAGGTATCTGGCACATAGCAAGCTTACATGCAGTTCTGAAAACCATTAAGCATATGTTTCTGCTTAAGCTAATAGTTAATACTCAACAGAGGGTCTTTCCCACTGCTGTTTCCTCCTCCAAAGTCTGAGGAGTGTAAATTTACAGACTCTGAAAAGGAAGAGGTTACTGGGCTCATAGTTTGGGGAGATTAAGATGTTAAAAAGCTCTAGACATTTATCGCATTCCCCATTATACTGGGGAAACATAAGATGCCAAACCAACCATATAAACAGCTGCAGGAAACTGCAAACTACTGCTCCTTAGTCTGCTGGTGCAGAAACACAGACCAAACAAAATTGGTATTCAGTAGTATTCAGTGGTATTCAAAATTGCACCATTCTGTCCCAAATCCCAGTAAAGAGCAGCATGTCTTATTATTCCCTCTTCAAAGCTGTGAAATACAGACAAAAGCCATTTCCTCACTAGACTGTTATAGTGCTATTATTCTGCTTTCAACATCGTATAGAATCCTGGGTTTGCAGTTTAGGGAAGGACCCTTGAGGCCCCTCCCTAAACTACAAACCCCAGGATTCCATAGGATGTTGAAAGTGGAATCATAGTGCTATAACAGTCTAGTGCGGAAATGACCAAAATCATGGTGCTGAAAAAGCCATTCATATTCTTTTCAAAGAAGCATCCCAAGTGAAGGAGATGTCCCATTTGGCCCTACAGTACCTCAAGCTCATGGTAACCCTCGAGGATGGTGTATTGTGAACAAACAGGGCACACAACCTACCCCAAAATCTATCCTTGAACAGAAAAAAATGGACCTAGTTTGTAGTGCTACTACAAAAGTAGTGCTATGAGAATAGGGAAGCATGTGGTAAACTGTCTGGAAACCATTTTCTAGTGATTGAAGATGGAGGGACCAATGTAGAAAAGAATCACAGATTACCTCAACATACATTCTTGTGCAAAAGAAAAAAAAAGCCATTTGCCAAAATTAAATAAATTCTTCCATGGTGACAGGGAAAGCTGTTCCTCTTGTCACGGATGTAGCTCCACCAGACCCCAATATGCAAGTTTATGCAAAAAAAGGGGGGTGGTTCTTGCTTGAGAAATGGGTGCCATTTGAATGGTGGAGTATCCAGATACTTGGAAATCTGTTACTGGTGGTCAAGGGAGTTTGGACGATCATGGAGAGCAGACACACTTTACGACAAAATGAATGTTTCTATACGTCCACTCTGTGGGGGAGCACATAAATGGGGTTGCTCTATGCAGAAATAGGCAGCAGGGAGGAACAGGACAGAGGGCTCTAGGACACTAGGGAGAATGGGGAGATACAACATCTGAGTGAAATCAGGATCCAAGGGTGCTCATATACCTAATGCTACAGAGGGAAGGCATACTCCTAACTCACAGACATTCATTGTCTGGGATGGAAGGGTGGGGGGAGTGGGCCAATCAGTGGCATTCAAAGTTGACATCACTCTGGAAAACACACCCTTAGGCAGAGTATAATGGTTCTGCCCCTTCATATTATCTCCACTCTACAGAGCACAGATCCAACATGCTGCTGAAGAGTAAAGGACCTTCCCCTGAGTTCTGCAGGCCTGGAAACCTATCCCTCTCCATGGGGGTGCTGAAATGAGCATGGGAAGGTATCACACCTCATCCAAAAACCATGCATTGTACTATTTTTAATCCCTTCTTCACAGTGCTTTGAACATATACAAACCATGCTGCTGAAGGAGCCCACTGAAATTCTTCTCTGAGAAGACAAGATCAAAATTGACCCTCTGAAGATGATGAAAGAGAAATGCAAAGATTCACTAGACTATTATATGCAACATAAATTGAAAGAAGAAATACAACTAGCTCTTCAGTTTCCTGCATGTTCAAGGGCAGACCTCTACAACTGGAGTTTGAGCTGCCTGAGGAACTGGAGAACTTGCACTGGTGTCTGATGGAATTATTTTTGAAATGAACTTTGGAAACTATCAATTGCATTCCTCCTTTAGGAATGTTGGCTTGAAGAAATTTAGAAAAACTGCAATTTATATCAATGAAAATTCTGGCTGTCTTTGTTAATATGCACAGGAAAACCACCACTTGTCAGGCTAAGCTCATTTCCACAGCCTCAGGGAAGCTCCAACAGGCTTGAAACCTGTTCCTAGTGGTCAGGGATCCCAGGAGGAGCTCAGAGAGGTATGACACCCCACTCATGTCTTGCCAAACAAGGATGGCCACCATCTGTCATGCTAAAAGCATCACCATACCTGCAAGGAAGCTCCAACAGGCTCAAAACCTGTTTCTAGTCATTAGGAGGCCCCCAGGCGAGCTTGGACAGGGGTCACACCTTAATCTGAAACCTATGTTTTGTGCCACAAAGATGGTTGCCAGTTTGGTGGGCTTTTGGGTTCAGGAAGGAGTCTCTGAGGGGGCCCACAGACTTGTAGATGATCCCTAGGTAAGCCCCAGAATTTCCAGAACTTGGGGAGATCAAGAGGGGACCCCCCAAAAGATATTCCCTCAAGAGTCACCCCAAAAACAGGGAGGCAGGACTAAAAGGGATGAGTGCACCTTTCACTTTTCATTTGACAAGTCATGCACATCTAATACATGAACCTCTTAAAGTTTAGAGTGTGACACCACAGTTATCATAGAGTCTAAGGAAATGTCCAGTTCTCCATCTGGTCAGTTTTATAGGATCAGCTTCAGCTGTTGCGGCCTGATGACAAGAACAGACACTTAGATTAGTTCCTCCCACCATACGTAAGCTAATAAAATCTAATAGACATCGTGTCAGAAGGATCTGTGGGTCAGTGGTTCTAAAGTCGAAAAATTGGGTAAGCTGTCCTGGATAGGACTGCATTCCCCAAAAGGGGCAGTTTAGCTTGGAAGTACTCCTAGATCCATCTTTGCCACTGGATGCCCAAACTGACTCCATGGCTCAGAATACTTTGCACTAGCTCTGTCTTTCTAGACAGAGATAACTTAACCATGCACTGGTAACTTTCCCATTAGGCAATTGTAATACACTCTGAGGGTGACTGGGTCAAACGTAAGGCAAGTGCAAAACGCAGCAGCAAAATTGCTGACCTAGGTACCATAAAGACCACGCATAACAATGGTCTTAAATGAACTGTACTGGTTGCCAATTTGCTTGTGGTCTTAATTCAAAATGGTGGTGACAATATTCAAGGGCCTTAATGGCTTAGGACCTTGATACCTGAAGGAGCTTGCCTACCTACGTATCCTTGCCCAAACACTGGGATCTGCCAGAGGGGTCCTCCTCTGTGTCCCACCAGTGGGGGCAATATGATGGGCACTCTCCCTATGTTGTAGGGAAAGGGCTCTCTTCCCTGTGGTGCCTCACTTGTGGAATGCCCAACTTGTGCTCACATTGGTTTCTTTGCAGCACTAGGTCAAAACATGGCTTTGTATTAAAGTCTTTGGGGACTAATTTAGTTTCAAGCAAATATATGGCTTTAAAAACTCTTTTAGCTCTTTTAAGCTATTTTAACTTGTTTGAATTAACATATTTTTATCTTTTAAAATCTAAGTTCTGATTTTAATTTGCAACTGGATAAATTGTTGATATTGGGTTTTTTTCTGTTTACCACCCTGAGATCTAATGAAGAGATAAAAACATGAAAATGAATAAATAAAGGGCCTAACTATATCTGATATTAATGACAATTTCAGCAATAATTTTATTTGTTTTTAAAATTAGATACTAGGCATGGAGTTGGGAGTGCAAAGGTAGTAATTAGTCCTGCATGGCAGAGTGAGAACAAGTTTAAAGCCTGAGCTCCCAGGCTACCATATCAATAAAAATGGCCTTCCTTCTGGGCAGCAATTTGCCTTGGGAACAGGGAACCTGCCATTGGAGTGTTCAAGGAAGTCTCCTTAGGAATGTGAACTTTTAATACTTTACTTGGGAATCAACGCCAACTTAAGACTCCTTTAAAATATTTCTAACCTGCACTAGTGATACTGAAAACATTTTGAGACTGATACACAAAGATATGTATTGTGTTAAACATTTGCCTCATTGTAATATTACCCTAATAGGTGGGGGACATTGTGGTCCACCCACAATTCCAGCATCTCCTAAAAATTTGGGGGAATTATAACTCAAAGGAGGCCTGCGAGAGGAGGAGGGTAACGGCAGGATTTTTTCACTTACATAGACCAGTACTAACTGTAGAGAAGACTCCTGTTTAAAATTAAACAAAGTGTTTTATTTGAATTAGCAATCACATGAGAAATCACACACTCTTAAGAACCATGCAAGGCTATTGGAAAGTAAGGCATGAAATGTTGGATAGAGAGAGATTAGGGGTGGAAAAGGTGATTGTTACCAGTCTTGAATAAGGAGGTCAAAGCTGAGGGGCTCAGACAGTGCCTGATGCCTAATGGCTGTCTAGGACACAAAGTACTACATATCACAATTGGCCGGGGTCAAAGCTAGGATTTTTATAGTCTATTTCATTTCAAGGGGTGAATGGACAAAGTTGTAATGTTGCAGATAAATTGAGAGCAAGACCCACGGAGTGGAAATTCAAAGTTTTATTCAGCCGGCTGGGTCTCGATGGAATCGCTTCCAAAGCCCGAGAGCCCCGTTGCTATGGAGTTACATCAATTTATACATTCATTCTTTGATACAGTGTTATCATGTATGTCTTGGCAGGCACCAGGCACCAGATGTGCAACATACTACAATAGACAATAGACCATTCTGTAACTGCGCGTCCTTCATGTTACAAGTAGAAGTTTTACCTCACTTTCTTTCTTTTCCACATTCTTTCTCATTCTCCACTTTTATGCTAAATTCTACACAGCAATTTAAGCATAATTACTTAATTTGAGCCATTAGAGCATAAGCTGTGGCCTTCCCATCCATTATTTTACTCATTGTAGATTGGAAGCAGTTTAACAAGCAAGGTACTATCATACATATCATTAGCCCTATCATTAATACAAAAAGAAATCCCACAAACAGCGTCTTCAGCCATGCTAAATTCGGAAGCCAGGAAGTTAGCCATGCCCACATATCCAGAGACTGCAAGTATGATTTCCTAATATTAGATACCACAGAATGTATTTTCTCCACATTGGTCTCTACTACTCCAGATTCATTAACATAATGGCAGCAGGTAGTATTTAACCATACACACAAGCCTCCTTCTAGGCTGAGGAGGTAATCCAGGGCTATTTTATGATGAGTCAGCACAGAGGCCAATGAGTCCACCTCTGTCTGGAGGGCACTAATCCCTTTAGCTGTTGAGTTAGCCAATTTCTCCAACTGGGCTGACAGTCGCCATATTTGCCTTATGTTAAGGGCAACTCCCGCCATGGGGAATATTATGGCTCCAAATCTTTCACCCTCAGTTAGGTAAGTATTGTCTGGGTCATACCCATAACTCTCATCATATGCCCTTTTGACCCTGGACCACCCAAATTGTCTATCCCAAACTGTTGCAATGGGTAAAAGGCAATTTCAGTCATTACTAGGCTCTCTATGGCACACATTCCATTCCAAACGGGGGGGGGGGCCTTTCCTGCCCAGGACCCACAGATCCAATACGTACCAGGGGACAATCCATAGATCTATTGACCGCTATGCCCTATAGCGACGTCCTGAATTCTGATCAGGGGGTTAGCTCCTCTTAGATTCCCATACATTGTTACTATATCAATAGTGTCCCCTATCCCGCACGCGAAAGGGGTGGAAATATTCGGGTTAGTCCTTTTACAATTATAGTTGTTATATTCCAGAACAAGAATAGTTACATTACAGTTGGGGTAATCCCCCACTGATATTCTAGGCAAAAGATATTGTTGTGTCCCCCCTTTTCCAGAAGTTACATAGTACCCCTCCCAAGAGATGTTCCACCTTCTTACACACAAAGGAGCCAGGGGTACCTTTCCTGTTCTACTCAGTACAAATTGGCCGGAGTCCCTTAAGGGCTGTGTCTTATCCGTAGTAAATACATATATAGTAGTGCTATTCCATTCAGTCAGATTCATAGTACTAGCTGGCATTACAGGCCACCCTTGCATGTGTGAGCTTGGCCCATGAGAACATACCCAGCAATTACTGACATTCAGGGTACTCAAGATCTGATTGACTAGCTGGTGAAACCGATTCACTTCCCAGCCTCCCTCGCTTGACATCACTCCCATCATAAATAACAATCCCCATGTCCACATATCGCCCAGACCCACAGAACCACTGTCTGAAATGATACAATAGATAACAAAGTCCTGCCGCTCCCCCTATACCTCCTCCGACCCACACTATTGTTTCCCACATTCAGGATCTGGCCGTACATGGAGCAGTGCATCCTTGGTAGCAACTGCAGTAGGGCCTAGTCCCAGTCTTCTTTCCTCTCCAGATGGGGATCTGGCCGTGCACCGGATGTTCAGCTTCCCGGGTTGTGAACACAGCAGGGCCTAGTCCCTGTCTTCCTTACTGCTTTCTAGTGATCTTCATCTTCAAAGGTTGCCCTACAATTGGGGCAGCAGTCCAATCAATATGAGCCCTCTTTATCCTAGTGTAATGCACCCAAGGTTTCAACCCTGCTACCTTCACTGCGGTGGGGGTTGTCAATATAACCTGGTATGGCCCCCTCCACCCGGGGCTAAGTGGTTCTCCTTTCTATTCCTTCACCCATACCTCATCTCCTGGTTGGAAAGGATGCGCCTGAGTTTGTAGAAAGGGGAGACACTGTTCTAACGTATACTTCTTCATTTTACTCAGAGCTTTCCCTGAGGCGCTAACCTCCTCCTGTAGAGCCATATTCCCTAATTCCTTTGTATCTCCCCTCAACCCACTAAAAATAGTAGGGGGTCGCCCATACATCAACTCAAAAGGGGACAGTCCTGTGGTTTGATGTGGCGTGCACCTTATCCTGAAAAGGGCTACGGGCAGAGCATCCGGCCACTTCAACCTCATTTCTTGACACAGTTTGGACAACTGGGTCTTTAGGGTCCGATTCATCCTTTCCACCTTCCCTGAACTCTGGGGTCAGTATGCACAGTGTAGCTTCCAGGTGATTCCCAGAGCGGTGGTTAGATCTTTAATGATCTTGTGGACGAACGCGGGTCCGTTATCCGAGCCTATATGATGTGGTAGTCCGTGTCAAGGAATGATATCTCGAAGTAGAGCCCGTATGACCTCCCAAGTTTTCTCGGTGCTGGTGGGGTAAGCTTCCACCCATCCTGTATAAGTACAAAGACCAAGAGGTAATGATAGGCTCCAGCCCAGGGTAATTCAGTGAAATCTACTACCAGCGATTCAAAAGGACTGCTTCCTTGGTACTGCTGTCCCTCTGCCATCTTGGGTCCCTGTCGGGGATTAGTTTTGGCACACAGCTGACACCTTGAGGAGGCCAAGGCAGCAAATCCATGTATCCCATTTAAATAGATCTCCTTTTCCAGTAGCTGGACTAGAGCCGTCTTTCCTAGATGTGTGGCTTCATGGGCCTTCTGGACTACTGACCATCCCAGATGTCGGGGCAGGTAAATTCTTCTGTCTGGCAGCCTCCACCATCCATCGTTTCCCTTATCTGCCCTGAGGTCTTGCCTGGCTGTTTCATTTTCCTCCTTGGAATAGGCCGGGCTCAGCTCTCTCAGCGAAACCTGGAACAGTGGGGCCATAAGAGGGTCTCTTACCAATCCTGTCTGTAATTTTTCTGCCGCCGCTGCTTTAGCCGCCTGGTCCGCCTTCTGATTTCCCCTGGCTATTGGGTCTCTTCCCCGTTGATGTCCTCGGCAGTGGATCAGAGCCACCCTTCTAGGGATCCAAACTACACGGAGCAACTCTTCTATTTCTTTTCCATATTTTATACTTTGGCTGGTTGAATCGATCAACCCTTTCTCCTTATACAAAGCCCTGTGTGCATGTAAGGTGATGAACGCATATTTTGAGTTGGTATAAATATTCACTGTGAGTTCTTCCGCAAGTTCAAGGGCTTGGATCAGGGCAATAAGTTCTGCCTTCTGTGCAGACATTCCCGTTGGCAGGAGTTTGGCTTCTATAACCTTATCCTCTGTTACCAGTGCATATCCAGCCATTCTCTGCCCCTCTCGTACGAAGCTGCTTCCATCCGTGTAATATGTAACATCTAGATGCAGCCATAGAGTATTCCTAAGGTCCAGGCGACTTGAGTATACTTCATCCATAGTCTGGATGCAATCGTGCTGGGGACCCTCAACTTCCACGGGGAGCAGTGTAGCTGGATTAAGAGTGGTAGTAGTCTCAAGTCGAATCCTGGGGTTCTCACACAGCATCCCTTGATATTTCAGCATCTGACTATTAGTGAACCAGTAGTTCCCTTTGTACTCCATCAGGGTGGTAACAGCATGAGAGACTCTAACAGTCAGCATCTGGCCCAGGGTAAGCTTGTCGGCTTCTTTGACCAGTAGTGCTATAGCTGCAATGGCTCGAAAACATCCCGGCCATTCCCGTGCCACGGGGTCCAACTGTTTTGAAAGGTAAGCCACGGGCCGCTGCCAGGAACCCAACTGCTGGGTTAAAACCCCTACAGCCACATTCTTCCTTTCGTCCACATAAAGGGTAAATGGCTTAGTCACATCCAGTAAGCCCAGCGCTGGGGCTTCCATCAAGGCTTTCTTTATCTGCATCCATGCTGCCTTTTGTTCCTTTCCCCAATGGAACTCCACTGTCTCCTGCCCTTTTGTTGCCTCATACAGGGGCTTGCTTATCACAGCAAGGTTGGGGATCCAGATTCGACAGAACCCGGACGCACCTAAGAATTCATGGACCATCTTTCGGTTCCTGGGTTCTGGGAGAGCACACACTGCCTCTTTTCTTTCGCGTCCTAGTGCGCGCTTCCCCTGGGAAACCTGGTATCCCAAATAGCGTGCTTCTGTTACACAGAGCTGAGCCTTCTTTCTCGAAACCTTGTATCCAGCTTCCCACAGAAGGTGGAGTAACTCTTCAGTTCCTTTCCGGCACTCTTCTTCGCCAGTCGCCACCAGCAGGAGGTCATCCACGTATTGCAACAGGACTCTTCGCCCTGGTTCCAATGGGAACCGTCACAGATCCTGGCTCAGTGAGGTCCCAAATATCGTGGGCAAATTCTTCCATCCCTGTGGCAAGCGGGTCCAGGCGTACTGGGTCTTTCTTCCCATTACTCCATCTTCCCACTGAAAAGCAAAAATAGGCTGGCTTTGTGGGGCCAGCCGTATGCAGAAGAAAGCATCCTTGAGGTCTAAGCCGGTGAAGTGCGTTGCCACTGAAGGAATCAGCCCTATTAGTACATATGGATTGGGCAACACGGGATGGATGGTCACTGTGGCTTGATTCACCATTCTTAAATCTTGCACAGGTCGGTAATCACTCGTCCCTGGCTTCTGGTCAGGCAGAAGAGGAGTGTTCCATGGAGACTGGCATTCCCTAAGAACCTGATACTTCAATAGTCAATCTATGTGTTTCTGTATGCCCTCTATGGCCGCCCGAGGCAGATTGTATTGCTTGACAGATATCGGGGAGGCTCCTGGTTTCAGTTCTACCACAACCGGGGCTATGTATCAAGCTAATCCTGGTGGATTGTCTTCCGCCCATACCCCAGGACGCCCGTAGGAAGTGTCATCCTCAGCCCGGCTCATAAGAGTTTGATGAATCCTCCATTCTTCTTCCATGGGGTATGAGATCAACAAGCTCCGTGGTCCTCAGAACTCCATCTCTGTGGACCCATCATCCTCAAAGATAATCTGTGCCCGTAGTTTTGACAGCAAATCTCTTCCCATCAGGGGCACTGGGCAATCAGGTAAGTAGAAGAATTGGTATGTGACTTGATGCCGCCCCAGGTCAATGAGGCATTTTTCCAACAAAGGCCTTTTCTCAGTTTTCCCTGTGGCACCAACTGTCTTCACACACGTAGTTGTCTTCGGGGCTAAGGGGGTAGTTACAACAGATCGAGTGGCCCCAGTATCGATCATCATAGGAATTGGCTGGCCCCCCACCTTTGCCGTGACCATGGGCTTCCCGGGGCCAGCAATGAGGGGGTCCAGTCTGTCCTAATCCCACTGTTCCATCTCCGCCATCCCTATGGTCTCATAGGGTTCTTCTCCTCTCTGTCTTTCATATCGTCCGTCTATCACTCGTCCTCTTCCTCTTCTGCCACCTCTTTTCCGTCCCCTTTGGGGGCTGGTCGGCCCTGGTCCAGGTCGACTGGGGCATTCATTCTTCCAGTGACCTTCCTGCTTGCAAATGGCACACTGGTTCCGCCCGAGTCGGGATCGAGGTCTCCCGGCCCTTTCCATCCTCCTTCCTCTGCCCCTTTTGGGTTCAATTATCCCTTGGGTGGCAAGAGCCGCCACTAATACTTCTGCCTTCTTATGTATGCCTCTGTCCTTTTCCCGCTTCTCTTCTAATTCCCGATTTATGTAGACCTTCTGAGCAATTGCCAACAACTGACTCAAATTCATTCCTTCAAAACCTTCCTGTTTCTGCAGTTTCTTTCTTATATCCGGGGAACTTTGAGCCACAAAGTCCAAAACTACCGCCCGCAAATTCTCAGGGGTATCCAGATTTATTGGAGTATATTGCCGATATGCATTCAACAATCGTTCCAAAAACTGTCCTGGAGGTTCGTCGGCTCCTTGCACAATCTGCTTTATTTTGGACATATTCACAGCCCTCTTCATACCTTCCCTCATTCCTTCTAACAGCACAGCCTGATACTCTGTAAGACGAGTAAAGTCCTGGTCGTTACTGACATCCCAGTGCGGCTCTACCAGGGGCACTCTCTCCCTAATTAATATTTCTTCATTTGGAGTACCGGGGGTTACCCGAGTCTGAACTGCTTTTTCTGCCTCTCGGAGAATGCATCTCCTTTCTTCTGCGGTGAATAGAGTCATGAGCAATTGCTGGCAATCCTGCCACGTAGGCACATGCATGGCCATAATAGATGTACATAATTCTATCATTTCTTGGGGCTTTTCCGTATATGACCCATAATGGGTCTTCCAATTCAGGAGATCGGACATAGTAAAAGGCTTTGCATCCGGCGATAGCCCCCCTCTTGCTGGGGATCAGGGATCAGCTGGCTAACCTGCCTAAGGGGAGCCACTACCTCCTCTTCATCCCCTTCCTCTTCTCCTTGGACTTCACGGGGGAACTTCTCCTGTATTCCTTTGATCTCCTTGGCCTTTATCTTCGGCCCACTTCTAAATAAGTAAGCATCAGTTGGACTGGGGAGGATAGACCCCTCTTTCTGGTCCAGATGGTCTGGGTCTAAAACATGAGGTGATGGTGGCAGCGATGCCAGGGCCGTCAATTCCAAAGTAATGGAACGGTTGGCTGGGTCTTCCGGTGCCGCCGCTTCTGCCTGCACCATCAAGGCTGGACCAGGGACCACTGTGACATATGGGGGTGGTGCACTGGGTTCCTCTGGGGGATTATTTAAAACTACAGGGCCCCTATCGAACTTCTTCCGGGTTTTATCCTTCATCAGCACCATAACTTTACTGCACTGTTCCTTACAGTTTGCAAGCCACATGGGAGATTCAGTTACTACAGTGTCCCATGAATCTATATAAGGGTACTGATCTGGGTGTCCAGGGTCCCCCACCACCACAGCATACACAGCCCTGATCTTTTCTGGGTCCAAACTTCCTTCTGGAGGCCACCCTACCTTGAATGCCATCCACTCCACTTCACACAAGTTTCGCAACCTACCTGGCATCATTTTTGAGCATCCATAGTCTCCACTAAACCCTTTCTTGAAGTTTTTCAACATACATTGGAGCAGCATTTGTCGACTGTTACCCCCACCCATTTTTCTCCCCAATTGTAACAACACACAGTGGGTCAAGGGATTTGGACTGTGGGTAAGGGGTCCCAACAGTCCAACACAGTAGCGTTTAGACAGTCAGGCACGCACACCGACCCAGGCACCCGGACTCTCAACGGTATGCACTGGGAACTGCAATGTTATTCACACGTTCATTCATCCAAACAACACGGCCACCCTCCTTTTCCCGTTCTCCTAAGGAGTCCTGCGGTTTCAGTAGCCCCCCTCTGGGACTACTCTACTAGGGTAGGTCCTAAGGGGGTGATCAGGCCCCTCTTTTCCCCTTTCACACAGTTCTTGGGGAGACACTTACCTAAGGCCGTGTCTATGGCGAATTTCCAAACCGTCCTGGGTTCCCAAGCTGGCAGACCGATCCCTGGGTCCGATGCCCTCACGAGGAGGACCGTCCGACAAAACGTCGGGGGCGCCCAAGGCCCCTGTCGGGGAGGGACGGATACCGGGGAAGCAGTGGCTGCTTAAGTGGGCAAAAAAAGCCCCTCAGATCCCAGGCGAGCCCCCAGAAAATGTTGCAGATAAATTGAGGTCGAGACCCACAGAGTGGAAATTCAAAGTTTTATTCAGCCGGCTGGGTCTCGATGGAATCGCTTCCAAAGCCCGAGAGCCCTGTTGCTATGGAGTTACATCAATTTATACATTCATTCTTTGATACAGTGTTATCATGTACGTCTTGGCAGACACCAGGCACCAGATGTACAACATACTACAATAGACAATAGACCATTCTGTAACTGCGTGTCCTTCATGTTGCAAGTAGAAGTTCTACCTCATTTTGTTTCTTTTCCACATTCTTTCTCGGTAATGGCTTTCCCACAATACTGACAAAGGAGTCTGGAATGGGTTGATTGCTTTAACTCTGGAGTGACAAAACATTGATGGGAGTCATGACAATCTCTTAATGTTTGGTCAGGAAGGGGCTATAGGGAAGATCACCACAGAGTAAGATCAGGGAATGGTCTCCAATTAATTTATCTGGGCGTTTCTTCCTCTATTGTATTCAAAAGTGCAGAAAGAACCTGAAGCAGTGAAAGGATTAGCACAAACCTATCAGCATCAGGTTTTCCACATAACCCTACCTGGATTCATGAACCTGAACACATTTCAGGTCACCCTGACCCCAAACACATTCTCTGGTCAGTATGACCTTGATTATGCTCTCCAGTCATTAATAAGTCCAATTTATGAAAATCACATACCTTGTCGGGGGGATGGTAGGGTATGGTAACAGTAAAAGGCACACTCTTTCCCACTTCAGCTTAACATACAGTAAACAGTAAAAGTGAAAGGGACAATATAGTACACACAGCAGCTTCTATGACAAACCCACCAACCAATCATGCTAAGCCCCTTCCCCTTTGTTTGGCCATAGTCTCCAGAATCTCATCCTTAAATACATGCTTGATATGGTAGACCGAACCTCTGCGTGGCCATTAGGTACTGGACTTCAGAAGATAGCAGGTAGCACAAGGTAAATGACACATGATAGAAACCAAAATCAGATTGTGTAATGAAGACGTTGCCAAAGATTAGGGAAATCCCCGCCCAACACACTCACACATGCACTTTTTTTCCACAGTAACTTCTCACTATTTTTGCTGACACCAATTTATTGCTGGCATTTGTGAGAGAAAATTCTGGAACCTTGAGTTGAGAAATGAAAAAGAATCAGATGTGGCACTGAGTAGTCAAATCTCTACCTTAAGCACCAGAACTGGAAAATGGAAACTTTTTACTGTGTTCTTCTCTACTGCTGCTTCTTTTATTCCAAACAGAAATGTTGTTACAGCAAAAATATTGAATATAGCAACTGTGAGACACTGATAATAGCAACAATGAAACACAGTGCATTAATATGACTTACAGCTTTTTTGAAGACCTAGAAATTTGGGGAAACTTGGCATTTATTGGATTAAAGTTCAGTTTGGTAGAAATCATGGCTCAAGTTTCAGAATTTAGAACATAAGCTTAGAGATCCCTCCAAGTGGCAAATTATAGATTATCTTGCCTTACCAAACTGAATCATAATTAGCTTTAGCTCTGCCATGTCATCTTGTACTTAGGATCATCTCCTATGCCATGCTCTCACTCATTCAATTAAATCATACAATTGTCTGCTAGCTCAACTACAAGTCAATATCTAAAACAATATTGATTTAACTGCTCATTTACATTTTTAGGAGTTGCATCAAAGGAAGTGTTACATTTATTTCAAGGATTTCCCCGCACAGTTCAAGAGTGCTGTTTCGTAAATGGGAAATTATGTATGATACAGACAGACTGCATATTATGCAACAACAGCAACTGTTTCAAAAGGAAACAAAATCATGAGGAAAAAAAGGAACTGCAGACTTGAGAATATTCTATAAACAATGTTTATTCTATAAAATTTCTTGCTATCTACTTCATGCGTGGAAACAAGCCATCCTTGAAGTCACAAAAGAAGCGCAGAAAAAAATCTGTAGACATCAACAAACTGAGGAACGCAGCCATCAGGTGAGCAACTTTTCAAGTGTGATTACTGATCCATTATACTCTGTACCAGAAAACCACTTGTACAACATTTAGCCCTGGATGAACATCTAGACTGCAGCAGCAGTCCACAGAAGTTTATACCAAATAAAATCCGCTAGTTTTTAGGTGCCACAAACTCCTCATTGCTTTTGCTGCAACAGACTGGCCTGATTAAACTTCCAAAAACCTAGAAATAAACTCACACATTTGCAGTACAAGATTTATTGTAGTTTTCTTCTTCATCCAGTTGAAATATACATAGTTTTCACTTTCCCCATTTTCGCCTTACAAGTCTGTGCGGCATGATGTTGCATTGAGAGAAGTGAGTGGTTCACAGTCACTCACTGAGCTTCAAGGCTGAGTGAGGAACTAAACTATGAACCATTGTACAAATATCAGTAATGGTGACAATATACTGATAGAAAAGTGGAGATAATACAGAATTAAGGCTGAAGTCCTGTGCCTTCTAACCCTAGAATCAGTTCCAATAAATAGGAGGCTTTTGGACAGACATTCATAACATCTTACACTTGTTGTGTGCCTTCAAGTTGTTTCTGATTTACGGCAACCCTCAAGCAAATCTATCAGAGTTTTCTGGGTCTGAGAGAGTATGATGCACCCAGGGTCACTCTATGGCTTTCCATGGCCAAGCAGGGAGTTAAACACTGGTCACAATCCAATGCTCAAACCACTACACTATACTGGCTCTCTCTTACACTTACTCTTTACCAGTTATATAGGTTGTCTCCTCATTTCCAGGCCCACTTAAAAACGTTCATTTTAGACATTAAAGCTCTAAGTGTATTGGGATCTGGCTCTTTCAAAAGTAACCCTGCCTCTGTATTGAAAAAGTGTTTGGTCCTGCTGCCAGACTTACTTTTCTAAGGTGTTAGATTGGTAGGTTTGGGCAGCTTGGAATTTGGTGTTCCAGGCCATTTTTCTGAAGTACTGATTACTGCCCAGGACTGTCACGTAGATGGGATTCTGTGGAAGCTTTGCAACTCACTACATCAGTTTCCTCTAATCATTTGTAACTGCTCAATTTGTTTGGCTTAGAGATTGATTTCTGGGCCATTGTATTCTATTTCAGATAAGGTCAGGGAGTTTAAGGCATAGTAAAAGCGTGCATGTCAGCTTTAAAAGTGTACGGTTTTGATTTGTTTTATATGCCTCTGAGCCAACTCTAACTTACAGTGACCCTACTCTATGGTTTTCTTGGCAAGATTTATTCAGGGATTCCCTATTGTCCTCCTCTACTACTGAAAGAGTGTGATTTGTCCAAGGTCACCCAGCACATTTTGAACTCTGGTCTCTGGAGTCATAATACACAGCAGATACATACATACACACATACATACATACTGTACATACCTGCGTACATGAATAGTCATTGTAGCCTGTAATGTTTGCTACATCATAGGCCCATTCATACTATACAATTATAGCACTATACCACTTTAACTGCCATGGTAACATGGTACAGAATCCCTGTGTCTGTAGTTTGGTGAGGTATTAGAGGAGCTCTCTGGCTGCAAATTCTAAAGGACTCTCCCTAAAGTCCCAGTCCCAGGATTCCTTTGACCCCAACCATGGCAGTTAGTGGAATAATAACGCTGTAATACTGCAGTGTGGATGTGCAGTCTTTCCTCCACGTTCTCTAGGGTTAGGGGCACAGGGCCCCCATGAAAGTGAAAAACCGTGGTTTTTGGTGTTCAGCTAGAACTGCAGAGACCAGGATTCAAATTCCCACTCAGCCATGGAAACCCCCTGGGTGACCTTGGGCAAATCACACTCTCTCAGCCTCAGAGGAAAGCAATGCAAAAAACCCTCTGAACAAATCTTGCCAAGAAAACCGCATTATAGGGTCGCCATAAGTCAGAGACAACTTGAAGGCACACAACAAAAAATCCTATAGTGTGCATAGGTCCTACAATTAACAGAGGAGAGCTTGCACTGGAACTCAGACTAAAGCAAGATAGCTGTTAATTGCCCAAACTGCTGCTTCCAGTCCCTGCTCCACTGATTGCAAGCAAAAGATTTGCAAAGATGTACCAACAGGAAACACCAAAAATGAGGACATTTTTCTCTCCTCACATAAAAATTCTACTCCCAATGACATTTTTCTTCAGTTGCTAAATTTCTAGCATCGCAGAGAGTAAGGTCGTTTCTGCACTACACTGTTATAGTGCTATTATTCCACTTTCAACATCATGTGGAATTCTGCGGTTTGTAGTTTACTGAGGCCAAAGCGCTCTCTGGTTTAGAATTCTAAATGGTCCTCCCTAAACTGCAAAGCCCAGGATTCCATAGGATGTTGAAAGTGGAAGAGTAGTACTTTAACAGTCTAGTGCAGAAATAGCCTAAGACATTGAAAATCGTTCATGTCTCGAACTCGTATATTTGCTGCGTTTGCATCCCCTTGGGATGTTTTCCTTCCTCTTTGCTTGGGTGCCTAAATTAATCCCTCTGAATGCTCCACTCTAGTTATGTTACTGCAATGCTGGAAATACGAAGGATAAGCTCATGTGCGGTAGACAGAATTCTTATTTGGGGGACAGTGCCCTCATTTTGCGCCCTCTATTGCTACACCCCGTGGATCCCACTTTTCAAGCGCTTCCCATCAGCTGGGAGAGTGTGGGGGCATTCCAAAGTCGGAAAGGGAGGTTCTTGACAAGGGCGAGAAGATGCCACCCATCTTTTACCCATAAACTTAAAAAAGCGATTGACAGCTTCCTCCTCGAATTGCGAGACTGCTGAAGCCATTTCCCCCCTCTCTCCGCCTTGCGGACTAGCAGCGACGGATGCTCGTGCAATACAGGCAAGTCTGAACCGTGCGTCGCAATCCAGTGTTTATTTTCTGCTGTGAGGAAAGGATCCCCGAGGCAGTGCATGTGCGCGTCGGTGTACGGGAGCTTGCAATCTGCCGTGTAGTCCAATACTATTGCTGCACAGCTTTGCAACGTGTGTATATTTAGGATTATCAAACGTGTCGGAGCCTCCAGGCTAAGCCTAGCCACTTCTTTCTTCGGGTACCTGTTAGGATCTCCATCTCACACAAAGCACACTTCAGACCATAATAAACATAATTCGTTGGCCATTTCCGCACTAGACTGTTGTAGCGCTATTATTCCACTTTCAACATCCTATGGAATCCTGCGGTTTGCAGTTTAGGGAGGGACCTTTGAGCACTACAACAGTCTAGTGCGGAAACGGCCTCAGTTGCGTCCGCCTCGCCTTTGGCCCCTCAAACCCGAAGCCAGCCGTGGGTTGAGAGCAGACGCCTTGTGCCGCGTTCCAGCCCCATAGGTTGTGCTTTTAAGAATCTTTGCACTTTTTTCTTGAAAACTGGAGGTTTCAGATTAAACCGGGTCTCTTAATTAACCCTGATCCCCAGAGCCGCAGTCCAACCTTCTCCCCGCTCTATCACTCCGCGGACATTTTGACTCTATGAGCACAAAGGGGGCGGCGCTTTTGTCCAGAGCGGACTCCCTCAGAGGGGCGGGAAAAGGGCGCCACCTTCCGTCCGGAAAGGTGACGGCGGTCACGTGGGAAGGCCGGCTCCGGGGTGGTCGGAGCCCGCAGTCTCGCGACGCGGCTGCTTTGCGATTCTCCCCGTCTCTCGGGCCGGCCATGGAAGGGGGGCGCGCCCTGCTTGTGGTTCTTTTCGCAACGCTGGGGGCCGGGTCTGCGTCGTCGGGTGAGTTCCCATGGGGTCGTTCTTCTTCGTCTTTACCCAGCCCTCCGCTCCGCCTCGGCTTTGGGTCTTTTTCAACCTGGACCTGGGAAAGGGGGGGAGGGGGGGCGCAAAACAAGGCATTACCGTCATAGTTAAGAACTCTGGCCATTTCCGCACTAGCCTCTTCTAGTGCAATAGTGCTGTTATTCCACTTCCAACATCCTATGGAATCCTGGGGTTTGCAAACCCCAGGATTCCATAGGATGTTGAAAGTGGAATAATAGCACTATAACAGGCTAGTGCGTAAATGGCCTCTTATCTCGCCCACCGTGAAATTCTCCTTCGGTCGCCAGATATCTAACATTGCAGATGATAATGAAATTCGTTTACCTCTTAGTTTGCTGTGCAGTCTTTCCTCCACGCTCTCTAGGGTTGGGGCACAGGGCCCCCCTGAAAGTGGAAAACCGTTAATAACTCTAGGCCCTCTCAAACCATATGTAAGCCACAAAAAAAGTATGACCCACAGCGGACTCCTTTGAGGCATCAGGATTCCTTCAGAAGGCAGAGGTGGGTGGGTGGTGGGGCTTACTGCCACCTCCACTGCTGCCCCACACCATTTTTAAGAGGGACCTGCAAGCCTCATTCTCACTTTCTCAGTCTCAGGAGGCTGGCAATCCCTATGGATAGGGAGGCAGCAGAAGTGACAGCAAATGATCCATGAATAATCAAATCCGCAAAAGTGAAACCCGCAAATGTGGAGGACTGACTGTATCTGCATTCCCTTCCTTGCCTACCCTTTTGTTTTGGATGCTTAAACTGTTTCTAAGAGCTCAACTGAAGTTTTAAATTACTGCAGTGCTAGACATTTGGCACCCAAATAGCATGGAGGCAGAATTCTTATTTTAGGGTGCTGTGCCCACCCTTGGTTGCATTCCCCCTCCCTCCGGAGCTACATCCTTGTCCTGCTGTCTGTGGATATCCCTTGGTTTTAAGTCAGTTCTACTCAAAGTGGCGGTACACAAGCAATCGGCCGCTGGTGCCAAGCAAGTTTCCAGGAAAGAAGGAAACAGTTGTAGCCAATGGGCACAAGTCTGGTACTGATACTCCGCACATTGGGGAAAAAATAATTGACAGTGCCCTATATCATTCTGCTTGAGAAGGACTGGGTTCAGGTACAGTCCTGGGAAGAAGCAAAGTAGTGAGGAAGCAAAGAATGTAGAACCACATTGGGTTTCTGCTTTTGTTCATCACAAACAAAGCTAACGCTGTACTCAGCACACAGTGCTGAAATGCGAAGACAGACTTCCCCAATAAAGCGTCATTTCTTGGCATTTCTTGGTATCTGAGCACAAGTTGATAAGCCAGGAACTAGGCTGTCCTGCGATTACACAGTGCGAAGTAGTTGCCTCAGCCCACAAAGTTTGAGTGGCATGGAAAGGGCAGGAAATAGTTATTTTAGGTTTTTTGTATGTGTGTGTGTACGTTGTTTGAGAGCCAATGTGGTTTAGTGGTTGAGCATTGGACAGTGTAGTGTAATAGTGTGTGCATTAGAGGCCAGGATATGAATTCGCACTCAGCCGTGAAAACCCACTGGGTGTCCTTGAGTGCATCACACACACTCAGCCCCAGAAAACTCCATGATAGTTTTGCCTTGGGGTGGCTGTATGTCAGAAACGACTTGAAGGCATGCAACAACAAATATATCCTTATTAATTAACGCCATTTCCACACTACACTGTTACAGTGCTATTATTCCACTTTCAACATCCTGTGGAATCCCAAGGTTTGCAGTTTAGGGAGGGGCATTTGGAATTCTCAGCCAGAGAACTCTTTGGCCTCAGTAGACTACAAACCCCAGAATTCCATAGGATGTTGAAAGTGGAATAATAGCAGTGTAGCAGGGTAGTGCAGAAATGATCTCAATGTGAGTAAAAATATTTGTTTCATTTGCCAAAATTGTTTGGTCAGTGTAGTGCATTATGCATCTTGATTTGAGGGGATGTTGTGGATTGAATTTTGGACCACAGTCTGAATCTCCAGTCCAACAATGAAATTCACTGTGAGACACTGGAGAAATCACACTCTTTCAGCTTCAGAGGAGAGCAGTGGCAAACCATAGCAAGATATAGGATGAGTGACACCTGGCTTGACCACAGTACATGGAAAAAGGTTCTAGGAGTCTTAGTAGTCCACAAGCTAAACATGAGTCAGCAATGTGAAGCAGCGGCTAAAAAGGCCAATACAATTCTGGGCTGGATCAATAGAAATATAGTGTCCAGGACTAGGTCAAGGGAAGTGATAGTACCACTCTATTTTGCTTTGGTCAGATCCCACCTGGAACAATGTGTCCAGTTCTGGGCACTACAGTTCAGGAAGGATAATGACAAGCTGGAACACGTCCAGAGGAGGGCAACCAAAATGGTGGAAGCGTGGAAAACATGTCCTGTGAGGAGCAGCTTAGGGAGCTGGGTACATTTAGCCTGGAGAAGAGAAGGTTAAGAGATGGCATGATAGCTGTGTTTAAATATTTGAAGGAGGAAGGAGCAAGTCTGTTTTCTGCTGCTCCAGAGACTAGAACATGGAGCAATGGCTTCAAACTTTAGGAAAAGCGATTCCATCTAAACATTAGGAAGAACTTCTTGACAGTAAGAGCAATTCAGCAGTGGAATACACTGCCTCAGTGTGTGATGGTGTCTCCTTTTGGCGTTTTTTAAAGAGAGGTTGGGTGGCCATTTGTTGGGAATGCTTTGATGGTATATGCCTGCATGATGGAAGTTGGACTTGATGGCCCTTGTGGTGTCTTCCAATTCTATGATTCCTCTGAATAAATCTTGCCGAGACAACTCTAGGATACAGTGCCATAAGTCAAAGTCAACTTGAAGGCACAAAACAATAAGCAACAACTATTTGCTGCTCTGCCTCAGGCAGCAAGACCTCTGGAGCTTAGCCTGGCTCTTATTTCTGCCCTTCCTCTGTTGTGTGGTTTTATCAGTGTCAGCTTGCAGGATGCATCAGTGTGATGTGGTTGGGAGACGAGTGTTAGGATGTTGTTGACAGAGATACTTACTGGCACAAGCTTTAATGGAGAAAATTGATGTTTCAAAATAGATGGAAAAACCATCGTTCTAAACATGCTCTTGTCCTTTTTTTCTTCACTGTAGAGTTTTGTTTTGTTTTTGCTTTCTATCACAAACAGAGGATGTGAAGACTTGATAGTGATATGAAGAACAGAAAATTCAATAATTCACCCATTAATTCTTTTATTATTGATTCATTATTAGTTACATTTATATCCTGCATATCATCCACTTAACTAAAAGTGATTATGTAGCTCCTCTCTCCACCATTTTTTTTTCTCTCAACAACTTTTTGAGGTACATCAAGCTTAAAATACATTGACTTTCCCCGAAGACAACCCAGTGGCTGTGTGAGGCCTACAACCTGGGTCTCCCAAATCCTAGTTTGGCACTGTAACCACTATCCCATACTGGCTGTTCAGGTTTAACCCCATGACTTAACTGAGAAATCCTGCCCTGCTGCATGACAAAGCATTTAGAGCACCCTGTGAAATTTGTGGGGTTGCCATAAGTCATCTTGAAGGCACCTACACAAACATCTGTCTTTTAAGGGGACCTCCATCCATTTTTCCTTGCTGCCTTTTCTCTGTAGAAATCTCTACAAAAACATGTGTGACTTGTTGTTTTTCTCTCTCTTCACTTCAAGCTTCACCTTATCCACAAGTGTTCTGGCTTACTTGCTTTCTCATCTATACTCAGTGGCAGCCTCCTGTTATGATTTTTTTTGTCCTAAGAAGATTGGATTTTTTTAAAAAATTATTTTGAATTGTATTTTTAAAAGTATAACTACATAGAAAGACAGTAAAGAAAAGAGGAGGAAAAATGAAAAAATAAATAGGAATACATAGAATGTGAAGAAGATTTAGGCATATATATTGATATAAACAGATCATATTTCCAAAAACACATTTTTTTTTAATTGGCAGCTCTAAAATACGTCTTTATAATAAGTAAAGAAGTAAATTCTTCTGGCTGTTTAACAGTAGATGCTGAATGTTTGTCTTTCCAGTCCTGTGTTATAAGGCTTTTAGCAGCAATAAGGGCATGCAGGATCCAACAACATTGACCATCGGTTAAGTAGAAGTGGAGCAGTCAAGGGAGCAGCCATTGCACTTTAATAGGTAGAGACAGATACAGAGTGAGGAGAAAGAGCTGTCATCAGGGCAGACGGAAGAAACACAGAGTGTTGGTTGCCCCTAAATTATCCCCCTCTTCAAATACTGGTAGTATGGATAATCTTGGCAACACTGTCCCCTGACACACACATATACCCTGAAAACACTGCTGCTTAATGCCAGGTTAGTAAATGGAAAAACATCCTTGATCCAGAACTTGATCAAGGATGATCTGTGTTGCATTATGTAGACCTGGCTGGATGAAGCTGGGGGTAGGTGGGGAATCTTTCCCACCTTTGTCAACCTAGGTTCTTTGTGGAGTAGCAGATAAGGCTTGGGGGCAGGAAGGCAGAATTGCAGTGGTCTGTCAGGAATCCATCTCCTCACTAAGTGCCCCATCCCACAGTCTGCTGGATTTCAAAGTGTGTATTTAAAGGAGAGTAGCCAGGCCAAAATAGGACTTCTGTTGGTATAACAGCCACCCTGCTGCACAGTAGTCTCCCTTCCTGAGCTGGCTGAGTTGTCTTGGTGGTGGTGTTGGAGACCTCTCAGGTTTTTGTGCTGGAGGACTTCAACATCCATATGGAGACCTCTCTGTCAGGAGCAGCTGAGGACTTCACGTGCTCCCATGATAACCATGGGTCTGTCCCAAGTAGTGTCTGGCACCACCTATACTGCAGGACACACATTTTGTACCTAGGGCAGAATGGTGGTGATCTGGTTGTGGAGGAACTTTCTATAGTTCCATTGTCATGGACAGATTACTGGGGTTTAGACTCACTAGAACTGGGGTTTAGACTTACTAGAGCTCAGAGCCTCTGCAAGAGTGTGAGTCTCCCTTTCACAAATTAAAGCTTCTTGGTCCCACAAGTCAGTAACCCCCTCCATTACCTCGACTTGTTTGTCTCTCCATCTGGTTTTGTACTTTTTCGCCTCCATGTTGCTGACGTCTATGCCTTCCTGTTACCTTACCATCTCCGTGGTTATCTTTCTATTATCTTACCATTATCTCCTGTTATCTTCCTGGTATCTTACCTTCCTGTTATCTTTCCATCTCTGTCACATAATTCTTTCCTCACAACCTCTGTCATGTTCTTCTGTCAGTTTAGAAGTTCAACATGTAGCTCTTCTGGGATCCATTGTAAAAAGTCCTCAGAATGTTCCTGGAAAGTTTCCATCTTTCATTTAATCCAGCAGTTACTGAGTTAACAATTCACTTCACTCATGTCTAGCCAGAAGCTGCCAGCAAAACAGTGTTACCAACATCAAACAGATAACACCTGTACATTCTCACACTGTAACTCTCCTTGTTAAAATCCAATTTAGTCTTACCAAATGAAATGCAATTCTGTCTATTCTCTAAGTGTATGCGCTTAAACTTTATTCTTTTCTGAGACATCAATCTCCAATTTTCTAATTCATATGTCCAGTCTTGTGAGGTAGACAGACTTAGTTAGCTCTTGATTACATAAAGAATATAGCCGCATAGGGTCTGTTGTTGTTTTAGCCAGAAGTATTCTTCACTTTTATGACTTCAAAGGTTTAATTTAAAAATTCTTCTTTAAATAAAGTGGGTTGTTGGCATAGAGGCCATCAAATCCTTAGATCTAAACAGCTGCATTTCACTGCAAAGGCAAGATACCATTCCCTTGGTCCTTCTCATTTGTTTTGCATTTACTAATAAGTAAATGCAAGTAATGGGAGTTCTGGACCCTAGTGGGTAGTCTTCCACTCTCCTTTTAATCCAAAGGGACTTTCTCCAACCAGAGATTCCTCTGGCTGGCAGATTTACCATGAAAGCTCTCCTCTTTGCAGAGGTGCTGTGATGAGTGGCTGCCAAGCTAGCCTGCTGGAAATCACATACTCTATGTAGGATTTTTTATTATTCTTGTCATTTTGCTGGGTTTAACCCTGCTCACTGCAGAACTGGTCTTCTCCCTCAAACCCATGTGTTTCCAGTTGGCAGTGGCCTCGCTTGCTTCACCTCCCATGAGGCATATGAGTACATGCACATGTAAACACACACAGTCTCTCTCTCTCTCACTCGCGTGCACACACACACACACAGGAATAATGTTGGGCAAGACAGCTCAAATGTCAAACAGCCATCCTTTTTTATTGTTATAGAAAGTAACAGCCATATTTATTCCCATGCTCTGAGATTTTTTCCTATACTGCATCTTGATTTGGGGGAAATTCCATTGGCTCCAATGGGAGGTTTGTGCAGGAGGATTTGGGGAGGCTTCATCTTTCTATTCCTAGCTGTGACCTCCCGCAAATTGCCCAATTTGGTATGGCAAATTAGATGTGAGGGGAAAGGAAAGGATTCAGAAAGGGGTACAAACAAAAAATTCTGATATTTTGCATACCTTTACCTGCTGGCATGTTAAAGAAAATGGCCCATACAGGGTAGTGGAGAGATAAAGAGCTATATTTTTTAAACAATTTCAGCCCATCATTGTGTTGAACAATAAACAAAAAAACAATATACAGCAGACACTCTGTATATGCAACTTCCGAATCTGCAATTTCAAGTGTCGCATCCTGTACATAAAATGATGACATGAATATGGATGTGCTGAAGCATCTACTCACACACTGCCAACATGTAATAATATGAGATGCAATCATCTGCATTTTTTGCTATTCACAGGAGGTTCTGGAACCTAACCCTCGCAGATATGGAGGGTCCACTGTAAACACATTTTATCACAAAAACATCAGCCACCATTGTCCCTGAACACCTGCTGACATAATCAAGTTGACTGTCTGTCGGAACTCATAGAAGGGAAGTTCCAAAAAATGTGCACGTAACTAATTGTGTTGTCATCTGAGGTTCTTTTGAACCCAAAATGTGTTTTGTCTCTGCACTTGCTGATACAGAAATCAACCTTTGTTCGTATCTTTTTCTCCCCACTTTGGGCCATGTCAGGTGGCTGCTATGCATGTTACAGTTGTAAAAGAGATACATAAATACATAAAATAGTATTAGATAGTATTAGATACATAAAAGAGATACATACATTTGGTAGGGGGTTGGACTGGATGGCCCATGTGGTCTCTTCCAACTCTACATTTCTATGATTCTACGTACTTGGACAGGTTTTTACTTAATAGGGTGGTATTCCTTGTGTGATAAATAGTAGATTAAACTACCTGATCTCTTTTGGGCTTGGAGCTTTGGAACTTTGGAACTTTGAAACCAGATTTCAAGCATAAAAGCCTTTTTTTTTTTTACATTTCTAGAATTAATATGTCTGAAGCAACCGCACAATGTTACTGTCGATGTCATTGACACAAGAATCAATCTGAAATGGGAGTGGGATAATCCATGTGATCTCAATGTAACCTTTTCAGCTCGATACCAAAGGTAAGTTCCCAGCTAACTATAACTCACAACAGATAGCTGTGAAATGTTACTATAACTTTTGATTCAGTATGTAAATTCAGTCCCAGTCTGTGTGTTGATATGTTCTCCAAAACAATGTTGACAAGATTACTTTATTCATGGGATTATATTCTAGTCAAAAAGAGACACATACAGGAAAACATATGGCACAAATTACTGGAATGATACTAAATATTTCAGGCACAGTCGCCCCTCTACCTTCGTCAGGGTTCGGGGTGCAGAACCCTTGCAAAAGTGGAAAAATCATAAATAACTCCCCCCCCCCCAACAATCCCTATCGCATTCTCTTTCTTCTCCACACCCAGGCCAGGAGCAAGGGAATGACAGGGGGAAGCTCCGGAGGGGAGAAGGAAGGAATGTGTGTACCCCCCCAACTGCTTTACCTTTTGTCTGGGTGCAAGTTCTCAGCACAGGGCAGAGGCAAGGAGATGGGAGGGGAGGGCTCTGGAGGGCGCAGGGAAAGAGCGCGCGTGTGTGTCTTCTGCTGCCCCATTGCCATTCCTTTGTTTTTCCATGTGAATGATACACCAAATGGTCTTAGCTTAGGTCTTAGACAGGATTTCCTTTCATACTTTTTCTGCCCACTACAACCACTCTACATGAGCATATAAAGTGCTGGAATCATTCTTAATTGTATTAATGATACAGGAAAGACAGTAATCTTCTATAAGAGCATGCTGCTTACAGAACAGAAAGATCAGTTATCAGGACTCTGAAATCAAGACTGTCTCACCCCCATTCCCTCTGACCCTTGTTTCCTCCTGACCTCTCCATTTAAAAAAAATGACTTCTTACACCTCCTGTGGAATACAGAGGGTAATTTCAACGTGTTTCATCACAAACTGACTTTAAGCCTGTGGAGGAGACTTTTTCCAAACTGTAGATGACTAGGAGACACTTTGGAGTTTGGCCAAATCTATCCATTATCTCTCATTTTCTCTCCCTCTCACCCCATCTCTCCCCCTCTCTCTCTCCCCTCCTCCCTCCCCCTCTCTCCCCCTTCCCCTGGCAGCTCAAAAATCCAGTGAAATTGCTCCCAACTCCCTGCAGTAGTGGTTCTTGAATTCTGATTCTCAGCTCCCAGAAGTTGCAACCAGCTTGGCTGGTGCTCAAAGGTTGTAAAAGCTGGAGTCCAAAATATCTAGATGATCAAAGATAGAAACCCAGGAGGCTTTTAAAATTGAAAAAAATTGGAGGCTGCATGAGTGGTTGCCCTTTACCCATTCCTGTTTTAGACTTTTGTGGTTCTGGAGTAAAATCTTCCTTCTCTTTTTTAAACGTGTTACTGAGTCAATTTTGGATTTGCAGGGGGAAATGGCAGGTGGCAATGCTTAAGCTTTCTTACACCAACTTGTCTTTCCTCTATGAAAGTCAACTGGCAGCTGTCACTTTCCCTTTGATTCAGTAAACAGGAAGAACATCTGTGAGAAGGCCTGGGAGTAGTTGGCAAGAGGAGGACTGAGTACTTGTGTTCAGCCAACCATTTTTTCCTTTTAGATTGTTTCCTCCCCCTCCACCGAGCTCCACACTGATGCTTTGAAGCAGTTAATACCTGTTGCCAACTCAGCAGGTAAACACTGTAGTAACAAGAACAAAACATAATTGGCACCAGGTGGTAAAGATCAAAACTAAACTGAATTGTATTCAGGGGTCAGCAGTGCTTACTGGTCTACGGTGTTAGCTCATGCATTTGCTTTTTCCCCTCCAACAGAAAACCTGAAGATGAAGATGAAGATGAAGAAATAAGCCCTGAAAAGTGGCCAGTAGTTTTGGAGTGCCAAAATATAACAATCACAGAATGTGATCTCTCGTCAACTATACCAGATTATTTTGAAAGCTATATTGTGAATGTAAGAGCGGACACTACAAAAGATCACTCTCCTTGGGCAAATTTAACATTTTGTCCTTATGAAGAAGGTATAAATTTATGTCTTTTCTATCTGTATCAAGCCAGAAGTCCAAAACTTTACAAAAAGTTATTTATGATATTGTTTTTTACAGATCAGAACTATGCCCTCTTGGGTCTTCACAAATAGATGTGTATAACATCACCGTATTGTGTATAAATTGTCATTCAGAATTGTGTAGTGCTTATATGTATTTTATATTTGATGGCATTGCGTACTTCTTCCATATAAATTCTTCTGTTAATTTTGTTTTCAGGGCATTTGTTTTTTGGTGGTTCTCTTCTTTTGGGTTTACCTATGTCACGTTACACAGTAAAATAGTGCTGAAAGGGAACTATAGATTTAGGGTGTGTGTGGGATGTTTTCTTTGGGGGGGGTTAATCGTATGACTTCCCATGACCTAAAACTATACCAGTGATTTCTATTTATTATTATTATTATTATTATTATTATTATTATTATTATTATTATTATTACACTGTGATGTGAGAAGATATGCTTGTTAAGAGTCTGTGCAACCCTTGTGCAGTAAGGCACCTTCATTTTAAAGAATTCCATAGTTCTTCAACTCAGGAATTTCATCATCTCTCCCATTCTGTGGTTGGCCTGTAACTTTTCTTAGGAGGAATGGCAGCAAATCTCTGTGAAACTTGTCCCATTCTTTCTCTAGCTATTTAGTAATACAGGATGAGAATGGAGACGTGTTATTGTTCCTATAACAGCAGGAGGGTTTGCAACTGCTTCCCTGCCTACCCATAGCCCACTAAACTAGATCACTCAGCAGAGTCTATTTGAAATATTTGCTTTCTTCATTTTAATTTTAAACTCGTTTTCTCGTGCATACTTCACCCTCTTTCTATGTGCCTTTCAAGATCCTCCTGTTCAACTCACTTACAGAGATGTGTGCTTTTATGTCTTAGTGTTTTGTTTTTATCAAAATGCTCATGGTATGTGGGGGAGGGAGAGTTACTACTCTCTGCTGCTTTCCTGGTCAGAATGCTCCCTTGCAAGTTGCTGCCACATTTTTGCTTATCCAAATCTTAGAATGTTAGCGGACCAAGAATGAATATAATGTTGAAGCTTTCCATAATTCAGCAATAATGTGAAGATGCTCTGAGACCCAGAGTTTTAAATGGTTTCAGCATGTTGGTATATTTGCTCTTGTTAAAACTAACTTTCCAAGCTCCAGCCAGGGCAAACAGCAGCTGGAAGTGAGTGGGACTGGGAATTAATGTACATTGCTGTGATCTAATTCCAGCCACATACAATATTGTTTTACCTTTATTTTTGGCTGATTTTCAGCCTAAATTTTCCTTTGCGGGATGGATTTGAGGGTTGAGAGGGGCAAATAAAGCCTAGCAGTTGCATTTGAGTGTGGATTTGCAGTGGTTTGGGTAATTTTTTTTTTATATATTTTAGCCCCAGTTTTTCTTAATTGAATAATTTATGGCAGTGGTTCTTAACTTGGGACCCATAGAATCCTCACAGGGGTCTGTGAAGCCTTGTTTTTGCACACCAACAGCAATGGCAGCAGCAGTGACACAACAGCAGTGAAGTGCAGATGCCAAAACTGGTCCTGCGTTTGCAAAGTTTTGGTATGAGCGCACACCTCCCACAATGTCCCTTTCATCAAGGATGTGGCAGCAGGGGGTGTGGGCCACAAGCAACATGGCAATAGGGGTGTGTGTGCGCGCACGCACGCGTGTGTGTGTGTGCGCATGCGCCCAAACTGTTTTGGCACTCACACCTCACCCACCCCTGCTGCCATGTCCCTGATAAAAGGGTCACAGCAGCAGGTGTGGACGTGTGCCCAAACAATGACTCTGGAGACCAGAGTTTGAATCCCCATTCACCCATGGAAACCCCCTGGGTGACCTCAGGCAAGTCACATTCTCTCAGAGAAAGGCAAAGGCAACACATCTTGCCACGAAAACCCTCATGATAAGTTCACTTTAGGATTGTCATGTCCATTTTCCAAGGGAGAGACATGATGGCTAGAAAGAACCTCCCTCCTGATACTTTGTTGATGTGTGCCTTCGAGTCACTTCCGACTTGTGGCAACCTTAAGGTCAACATATCACATGGTTTTATTGGCAAGATTTGTTCAGAGGGAGTTTGCCTTTGCTTTCCTCTGAGGCTGAGAGAATGTGACTTGCCCAAGTTAGCCCAATGTCTGAGAAAGGATTTGAATCCTAGTCTCCAAAAAGCCTTTAATAAATAAATGCATAAACAAACATTTGAATATTTAAATGTTTAAATTTAAATATTTAAATCTTGAGTTAAGTCTTGGGGGTCCCAGGCAACAAATTATATTTACAAGGGGTCTAAAGAACCACTGGTCTTGGGGTTTTAGGGACTGCAAAAAAAATGTTGAGGATACATGTGACTTGTAGTCCTCACTTTCCCCATCTCTATTTTAAGGTAGGATCACTGTTCCTAGAGGCTGCCAGAGGAGAATCAGTCATTTTTTTCTGCAAGAAAATGTAAAATAAAATCAAACAAGGACCTGCAGGCTACAAAAAGGGCAGGATTCTGACCTCCATATCTAAATGTAAAGGTGCTGTTTCCAGGCAAGAGTATGGCTATTCAGTCTTATGGATACCTTGTTCTTACAGATTTTTTTCGGTAACTTCAACTTGTTATAGATAGCCAAGTAAAATGTGTTATTCTTCTGTTCTTTATTAATATACATCATAATGTCTCATCAGAAGCTACCAACATGCATACTATTCATTTTAAGTATCCTAAGTTCTATTATTTTGCTCTACAGCCAAGATTGGTCCCCCAGGAGTGTGGCTTGAGTCCACAAATGGAAATGAGAAAATTAACATTTTACATCCTGACACAAACCAACCAAGACAAATGTGGGACGGGGAGAATTTCAGCTACGCACTTACTATCTGGAAAAATTCATCTCATCCTCAGGTGCTGAATTTCTTTTCATGACCAATTTCAAATTTCTTTTTTTTGTTGAAATATGCCTGTAGACATAGCTGCTGTACATTATGGCTGTACATCATGATGTATGTGCTAAGGCAGTGGTTCTTAACCTTTTTTTAACCGGGGCCCCCTGTAAATATAATTTGTTGCTAGGGCTCCCTAAGACTTAACTCAAGATTTAAACATTTAAATTTAGATTTAAATATTTGAATATTTATTTAAATATTTATTTATATATTAAAGGCTTTTGGAAACTAGGATTCACATCCCCGCTCAGACACTGGGTGACCTTGGGCAAGTCAAATTCTCTCAGCCTCAGAGGAAGGCAAAGGCAAACTCCCTCTAAACAAATCTTGCAAAAAGAAAAACCAAACTGTGATAGGTTCACCTTAGGGTTGCCATAAGTCAGAAGTGACTTGAAGGCACACATCAGAAAAGTGCCACTGATGGAAGGAAGAGGTTCTTTCTAGCCATCATGTCTCTTCCGTTTAAAAACAGACTTATGGCGACCCTAAGGCAAACCTATCATAGGGGTTTTCTTGGCAAGATTTGTTGCCTTTGCCTTTCAGTGAGAGAATGTAACTTACCTGAGGTCACCCAGTGGGTTTCTATGGATGAGTAGGGATTCAAACCCTGGTCTCCAGAGTTGTAATTTGGGCGTGCGCACATGCCTGCCACCGTGTCCCTTTCGTCAGGGATGCAGCAGCAGGGGATGTGGGAGGCCAAGGGACGTGGCAGCAGGTGTGTGCATGCCCAGATTGCTCCCTCATTTGCAAATGTGGTAGCAGTTTGGGCATACCCACATGCCTGTTGCCATCTCCCTTAGCACACTCACACCCCCTGCTACCATATCCCTGACAAAAGGGATATGACAGCAGGTGTGTGCACATCCCCAAACTGCTCCTTCATTTGCAAACGAGGGAGCAGTTCAGCAGCCGCACCCTCTCATTGCCATGTCCTTGTTGTTGCTCTGCTGCTGCTGTCCATCAGCAGGGCTTTGCAGACTCCCTATGAAGGCTCTGCGGATCCCCCAGGGTCCCCAGACCCCAGTTTAAGAACCACTGTGCTAAGGAAATCACAAGCAGTGATGAGGTTATGTTTTCTGGTGGTATTTCTAGGACTAATCTGGCTTAATTCTGCAATACTGAAGATTTGGATTGATAAAATAGCTTTGGAACAACTTGACAGCATAGATAACATGTAGATAAATTCTACTAACAATTATATCTGCTTGACTGAACATTTTTGAATGGCAATTAAATGATAAGTGATAGTTAAATTATAAGGTACACTGTTATGATCCAGTTGAAAAGATAATATTAGTTCTGAAATGAAACCAATTTTGCTCTTGTTAGGTTAATAAAAGTTTGCCCTATTTTTACAATTTCTGCATGAATTGAATTACAAAACTGCATAAAACAAATTATGCAATTTTTTTTTCTGCAGGAAAAAACTGAGCCTGTTTTTCCAGGACAATTCATTCATGACCTTGAACCAGAGACTGCTTATTGTCTAAAAGTGAACGCACATGTAGTTGATAAGATTGGTTTATATAGTTCAGTATACTGTAAACGAACCCCTACAGGTATGCATTTGTTATCTATTCATGTTAACGTTTCCATTCCCTTCTGGCCTGGTGGAAAAAGGAAATCTCTCCAAAACCAATGATAGTATCCTCAAAAAATTCCATGGCAGGAATTGATCAGGAAGTTCCTTAGCCACTCACAAGAATATTTATTCACCGCTTTTTCCTCTCATCTTGTTTCTAAATTTCAGCACCTTGCATGGCATTTGATGCCATTTCCACAATACTCCTAACCCCAGAGAGTAGTAGTTGGGTAGCTCTTGGGTATTCTTTTCCGAGTCTTCAGTGATCCTTTGCTGTTGATATGACTGGAACTTGTTTATAGCTCTTCAGATTTGCCATTATTCCTAAAACTGAATGCATGATGGATTCCTTTTCTTTCTTTTTCTTACAGCTTGGACTGGTCTGCCTATTCCTGAAAACCTTCAAGTACATGCCTTGAATATGAAGTGTGTCTTGTACTGGGATTATCTGTATGAGGGAAATGTGAGCTTCCTGGTACAGAAGCTTGAGTAAGTATCCTTGTAGTATACATTTTCACATTGTACCATCCAGTGTCCACTATTCCCTCACCTGCCAAATCTTTGAAAATCAAGGTTTCTAGAAAGTACACATGATAGGTAACTTAAGGCTGTAGAGAGGTTGCACTGAGACATGATCAGAAGCAAGCACCAAAATCCCTGAAATCCTTGTGAGCACATTGTATGCGAATACCTCCCTGCTCCTGAGAATTCAGAACAGAGGAAATACAGAGATTGGTACAGAGGAAGGAAACAAGCAGCCATGGGTGATTTGGAGCAGAGCTGGGGGGAAAAGATTGCTGTTTTGGCCTACAAAACCCCCCAGAGTTTCAGTGGGCATGCTGGCTAGAGGAGTCTGAGAGTTTTTATATATGAGGTCTTTGCCTGCCTGACACAGACAAACTCAAAAAATTTGACTTTTATATACTATATATATCAGGCAGGTGAAGACCTCATATGATTGGCTGTGTGAGGCAAGAAGACCTCACATGATTGTCTGCCTGTGAAGATTCTGTGGAATCCTGGGGTTTGCAGTGTAGGGAGGGGCCTTTAGAATTCTCAGCTAGAGATAGGCCAGTTGCTATGGCAATGAGGCCCAGCAGCGAGGAGGAGGACAGTGTATTCCCTCAGGAACCCAACTTCTGTATGTTAACAATTCTGAATACAGATTGGATTGGGGAATATGGGGGAAAGTTACAGGTACTGGAGAAGACAGTTTTTTGAGTTCTCAAGAGGAAAATAAAATCCTGGGCAACATCGGGTAAATACGCTAGTATAAAGTTTTCCAGGCTTTGACTTGATGACCCTAATTGAGCTTATTTCCACACTGGGCACAGAATTCCTGATGAGAGAAACCCATGTCATTTGCATCATTTTCACCAGGGAGAAAGATGGTTGACAACTCTGGCAGAAAAGGACTAATTTTTCTGAATAAAACATAGTATGTGCATGCATGCACTTGCGTGCGCGCGCACACGCACGCACGCGCGCACTGATAAATTTTGTTAGATAATCAAAGAGGCTTTTTAAAATCACAAGGGTTATTTAGTTCACATCCTCATTTGTTACCATTAGTTACTTCAAACCTTTGGAAAAAAATTGAAGCAAGGCTTGGTGATAGAGGAATTCTATTCTGATTTAAGTGTTTATGATAACATAACTAAACTTCTGTGTTGGTCTGGCATTTGATTTAAACAACTACTCTGATCTGTATTTCTCCATTTCATTTTATTTTTTTTATTTAATTTTTTTTTAAATTTTTATTCTGTCCTTCCTTCAAGTAGCTTCAGCAGTGCATATACTCTCCATCCTACCACTCTTATTTTATCCTTACAGTAACCATCTGAGGTAAATTAGTGAGAATGAGTGATTAGGCCAGACCTGGTCTACTGTGTGAGTTTCACGGCTGAGGAAAGGGGAATTTTAAAATATTGGTTTGCACAGTCTTAATTCAATGTTTGCCAGAACCCCATATTGACATTCGTTAGTAGAAAATCTCCTTACACAGAAAGGAAAACATTCTTTTCCTAGATATAGCAGTGTATCCTTCTTTAATTGGTTTCATTATTTTAATAAAATGGCAAGTTCCTTGGTTTATTAAAGAACACAGCCCATTTTGTCCTCTTATAGTTGGTCCCAATTGATGGAATCAACCATAATTGAATGTAGATGATTAATCTCTTTGATCAACTTCATTTTATGCTGTGTTTGCAACAGGATTACATACATACATGTTGTTGTTTATTACCCCATAGTTCTGTAGCTATGTAGTGACTCCTGGCCCAACCCCGTCTCCCCGCTTATTGGGCAGCAGCTGCAGCAATCAATGTGACTCTGTTCCCGTCAGTTAGAAAGCAGCTGCCTGACATTCCCACCTGTCCTCCTCATGTGAGTGATCTCTGGGGCAAGGGGGAATTACAACAGGGGTTCTGCTTCTGCCTGTTGCAGTGGAAATCACTCACAGGAGGGGTGGGAACGTCAGTCAGCTGCTTCCCAATCAACAGAGGAACAGGAGCCCATTGATTGCAGCGGTTGCTGTCCAGTAAGTAGGGATTGGAGGACTATCACAGTCCTTATGTATCCCCTAAATTAGGGAGTATCTAGGGTTTGTGAATATTTTTTTTATTTATTAAAATAATTTTATTGAATTATAAATTTACAAACATTAAAAACATATACACAGGGGAAAAAAAGAAAAAATTCATGGGTGTACTAACGAGATATAAAGGGCGGTATCTGTTTTCCATATTATATACCTACCTACCAATATATTCATATATAGGGATTGTGAATATGAACCAATCATTCATAACTGTCTTAGTGAATTCCAGCCAATAATAAGTAGTCGTAGTAACGGCCATTTTTGCAAAAATCAACACCAGTATTGAAATCTCCAGCTCCTTTGCAGCTTTTGTCAGATTTCCCTATTGCTCTTCTAAATCTGCTTTCCAAATGTGACTAAGGCTGTAATCCTATGCACACTTATCTGAGAGTAACTTACATTAATTATTAGTCAATGGGGCTAACTTTCAAATAAAACATGAACAAAGCTGCAAAATAAATCATCCTTCTTTTCTTCTAGCGGTTACAAAGTACGGTCTTCTCTTGATATCTCAAAGAATTGGGTCGATGTACCTGGATGTGAAAATGTCCAAACTGCACATTGTGATCTGTCATCTGCTGTTGACTTCACTGGAATTTATTATTTCCAAGTACAAGCTGTGTATAACCATAAGAAATCACCTTGGTCTAAAATGCAACAATTTGAACCTCAAAAAGATAGTAGGTATCATTAAACGAATGTTCGAAAATCCGCCTCATTTACTAGCTCAAATATATCAATAAATGCTACAACAGGAGAGGCAGGAAGAAACAGTAAAGGCAACAATGATTGCATGGGCTCAAAATATTGGACATTCAATTCAACTAGAATCTTGGGAGCAGAGCTGGAAAAAAACACAGAAATTTACAGTAGCTCAGAATTTGAGAGAGAACTATTATAAGCTATTTCGTAGATGGTACATGACACCAGATAAATTGAAAAAGATATACAAAACAGGTAATGGGCATTGTTGGAAATGTCAGAATGAGGTCGGTACGATATATGTGGTGGACATACCCAAAAGCTAAGAAATATTGGAGTGAAATACACAAAAAAATATGTGCATTAATGAAAGTTCAGTTTGTTAAGACACCGGAATTGTATTTATTAAATGTGACTGATACAGTAGAAGAGGTTGGCATAAAGAAACATTGGAGAATATTGCTCTATATGATAACAACAGCACGTGTTGAATATGCTAAGTTATGGAAAACTCAGCAAATACCTACAATAGAACAATGTGGGGTACACTTATTGAAAATAAAAATGCTGATATGATCTCTCAGAGATTAAAAGGGAAATCAGACGATGTGATACAAAGAGAATGGCAAATTGTAAACGGTTGTGGGTAATTGCTGGGTAATCAGTTGGAAATCTGTAATTCATGATTTATGATAAACCAGGAGGGGGCTACAGTGTATATATCATGAGGCGGGAATATGGAGATGAAAATGCAAAAATCAATGAGTAATATTAGCAGTTAAATATAGTACAATATTAGAAGCATGATAAGAAATATTGGTAATGAAAACTGGATCAGTGAGGAAGAGCAGAAACATTTCAGTTAAGTTGTCAGTTACAAATGTATGTTTTATATGTGAAATTAAATAAAATGATTTAAAAAAAAAGATAGTAGGTATCACCTAAAAAGAAGTTATCATTCTTCTTGTGTATTTACTTGGTATTGTTTATTTTTACAGTTTATGTGTAGCAACCTGTACATCATATAGCTTAGCATCACAGTTGATAGCTTGCAACAGTTTAAAAATTTAGCTTTTTGTTTACTGGATGAGATGCCCAGCAGAAGTTCTTTATGGGTTGTTTTTTAAAAACTTGTAGATGGGCTCAAAAATATGCATTTATAATTAAAGTTTGCTTATAGGTTTGATAGCAATAGAGTCACCAAAAAAAAAAAGTTTTGTGACCATTGTGTGTGTGTGTGTGTGTTTCCATTTAACATATTTCAGTACCAGACTTCCCATTCACTCTTTTTGTAATCCTCTCATGAAGCAGACATTTGCCTGATGTTTCTAGCTTTCTTTTGCTCCCATTCTGAGCTAAACCTACCATTAAATAGAGCAAGGCATCATCTTAAGCAGTAATTGTGGAGGGCAAGAACGCAAGCCCCTAGCCCTTCTTTCTGAGCCTCTCAGAGACTCTGCTCTGTTAGAGGAGAGAGTTGTGTGTGCCGCTGCATGCTGTTTTGTCCCTCCAAACCAGCCTGCTGCCCTCAGATGTAGTAGAAAGTACTGTTCCATCAGTAGCATGTAAGTAAGGTCCTCTTTTTGGTCTGTGTGCAGTGTTGCTACTGTTACTTCCATCTTTATCAAGGATAGAAAGATGGGATGCTTTTTGACAGGTAGCACCAGGATCCTCCCTCTGAAACACTCTTACTACAACACTAAATCTGAATCTATTTAGTTGAATTCAAGTGTTTAATAACCTATATAACATTGTTTTAAAGATCAGATCGGCCCTCCGAGCATCAAAGTTAATGCCAGTGAGGAATCACTTCAAATTTCTGTTACTTCTCCTGGAGAAGCTGAAAATAATTCCATGAGTGAAAAGTATGGGCTGACTTACCAAATTTGGTACTGGCCAAATTCTTCATATACCAAGGTAAGATTGTTCTTGCTATTGCTGCTGCTCCTGTTACTGTTGTTATTCCATTAGGATGTTAAACCATGTATGAAAATACTGAATTGTAACACCTACGTTTTCCTTTACCTTGAGACATCTATGTCTTTTTTGTCCCCGTGTTTCACCAACTCCGTATTTTTCCAACTGAGCAACTGAGATGTTAATTAGTAAACAGTTGATATGCCAGATTTTTGTAAAAGTATTTTAATAAAATAAAATCAGACAAATTTTATCAAGAGAGGCAAAATTACCTAAGAACATAAATCAGAGGGCTAAAAGAATATACAGAAGCATTTTTAGAAGAAGATATCCAAGAGATGAAAAATTGTACAAAAATATACATAGACTAATTCATTGGTTCCATAATTCAATAAGGTAGCACGTACCTTAGGTGGTGGAGTGATTTTGGAGATGTTATTTATATAAACAGCAACAGGCTACTCAGTGCTATAAAATACATCCGTAGAGTCTGGATATTTTAGGCTACCAATCTGATTCATTAGATACTCTTAATAGATAACTTTTTTTTTATTCCTAAGATACTTAAACATATTAATCCAAATATTGTTATCAGTCCCCTTGTTCATATCACTCCAGATGCTTTTTCCCTTTTGCCTAAAGGTTATCCATATTGCTCATGTCTCCATTTATTGTAATGTCCAGTAACATTGGGTGAAAGTATATCTGTGCACCAGCAAGGTGCGGGAATACACTGTGCTTTATAAATGCATACACTGCTCCTACTAATGCTTTTTAAAAATACTCCCTTAAGTAATTTAGGATAACTTTTTGTTTTCAAGTCAGTATCTTCAATGTGGAACGTGCTAAATATATTTTCTGTTGCTAATTAATTCCAGTATCAGACCCAGCTAGAGAAATCTAGCTTAGGTGGGCCTGGAATCACCACTGCTCCCTGCAGTTTCTTGGGGTACAATTGGCCAATTTTAGGCCAAATACAGTTTGGGGGTCAAGGCATAGGGTTGCAAATACGACCTTGAGAACCACATGTGGACCACAGGTTGCACTTTGCTCGTTGTTGCTATAGCAGATGAAATTCTACTCTTGCAAAAGTTGTACATACATACACACCTTGTTTGGCAGGGAATACTTCAAAAAATGGAAGTATTTCTATTTTTGAAACCTAGAAGTGACCTTAAGTTATTTTTGGTTTTGAAGAATGGGTGGTATGGCCCCTGGAGAATCCACGGTGGAGGAAAATTAGGGCTTCTCACCTGTGATCTAGAAAAGTGCTACTCAAAGTGGTGGACCCTGAACTGCTGCTGGTCCCTGAGCCATTGACTGTTGGTTCCCAGTGAATTTCCAGGAAAGAAAAAAGCAGTTGTCACCAATGGGCACAAATATGGTGCCAGTCACTGGCACATTGAGGAAGAAATAACTGCTGGTCCCCAGCATCACATAGCCTCAAGAAGTCCTGGTCTAAAGAACAGTGTCTGAGGGTTTTCACCTACTTGTTGTCACATCTTGAGTATGTGTTCTCTTGAATCTGGAACAATATGCTTGGTGTTTGTTGTGGTTGCAGCATAGTCAATGTGATTTGCATCCCAAGTTGGAAAGGAAATAACTTAATAATTTTTGATCTGGTTTACACCCCCCCCCCCATTTGTTTTCCAGAAGAAAGAACTTGGGGATAAAACATCACCACCATATGCGATCACAGGCTTGAATCCATCCACTCTGTATTGCGTTAAAGTGCAAGCATTTTCTCAACTATATAATAAAAGTAGCAAGTTCAGTAATGTAGAATGCATTAAAACAGCGAAAGGTATGAAATGTGTAGCATCTGGTATGGAATGTGTTTTCTCTGTTCATGAATAATCACCAACACAGGAAGTGGGGAATCATCCATCTTGGGAGCTGAATTCCAGTTTGGGAAAGGATTTAAAGGGCTGCATTGCAGCTATGGCCAGGGCATTCGCAGAGCTAAAGTCAGTGGATGGAGGCAGATGTAATCCTTATAAATTTGGATATTTTCCCACTGAGCAAACAAAAACCTAAATTGTCTGGGTATGATTAATCAAGATTAAACCCAAATGCAACAGCTTTCTTCTATACTCATGTTCATGCCACCAGCAACTCACAGCTTAGTTCTCTGTAGCAGCTTTCTTATCTCCAGAGGAGTTCTGGGCAGAACATTTAAAGAAGTTTTGTTGTTGTTATGTGCCTTCAAATTATTTCTGACTTAGGGCAACCTTAAGGCAAACCTATCATGGGGTTTTCTGGTGGCTCAGAGTGTGTGGCTGAGGAGGGAATCAAACTCTGCTCTCCAGAGTTGTAGTCCAATGCTCGAACCACTCACCACTCTGGCTCTCAGTACTCTTTACTTCCATTCACTGAATGGAGATAGTAGAAGAAATTTGCAGTTCAAATGGGATACCACAGCAGCTGCCTGTAGGGTGGAAGCTCCCCACTACTTACTGACATACCTGGCCCTTCAGAAACAGATTTATCACATCGAGCATGGAATTATCTGCAAAACCCTCTTTAAACTTATGAAGACTGGAATAGTTATGTGTGTATAGTATATGCTGTGACTTGAATTAACTAAGTACTATAAATTAAGCATATTAGTTTGGCTCGATTATGATCAAGGGCCAACAAGTGCGCCCTTCTTCTGGAACATTCCATTCCATGTTAAGAAAGTGTGTTATATTAAACTTTGACATTTATTTCAGTATGGGACATCAGTGTTACTTTACCTAGGCTTTGTTACTGAAATCTTTGTATGGATAAGGCTGAGCAAGTTCCGCATCTCACATGTTCCGTTGTAACAATTTTCTGGAGGAATTTAATTTTTCAGGTGCCAAGGCATCATATATTGACAGTAAAAAAAATAAAAATGGCTATTTGAAATTACATTTTTAGAACTTCAAATGCTATCCTCCTCACCACACCACACCTCACATGAATGCATACCAGTATTGATTAGGATTTCTTCTGACCTCTGCTGCTGCATTTGTTGTGACAGCTGTCAGAAGCTGCCACTGTTAGTAACAAACCTAAAGTCCAGAAATGGGGTACGGCAGGAATAGGTTGGAGCTGGCTTTGACCTGCTAGAACCAGAGTAAAGAGAGGTAAAATATATTTTAAAAAATAGTCATCTTCACCAAGGGAATAAGGGAGAGAGATGCACACACCTATATGTGTCCATATATACACCTGTATCTTCTGCATTGGCTGGTGTGAGGCAGCGGGGCTATGGATGAGGCCTTTCAACCTTCAGTCATTCAACCCATCCCTGCCCCACTTCTGATTGTTCTGCCTGTTGATTTACCCCCTTTTTTCCCCAAAATTTTAACACTTAATTTGCTTCTTTTTTCTTTTAGGAAAATCTTCAACTGTGTTTATAGCAATTGCAGTTACCGTGGCTGTTACAGTTTTAGTAGCAGGCTTGATCTGTTTTGCTTATTTCGTTTGGAAGCAGGTCAAATACGCATTCTTTCCAAAGTGCAATCCTCCTGTGACCATAGAGGTATTTATGCTTGATTCTGTTCCTTTCTCGTTGCACAGCCGTGACATAATTATGTCACAAGTATTTTAGAAACACCATTGCAGGTGCTTCTGTGTGTATGCAGAGCTCATGCTGAGCATATGCTTGCTTTTTCCACTGGGAGAATAAACATGTATGCAATGTGTGCAGTGCTGTGTGTTTGTTAAAGAGAGGAAATAGTGGTATAGTCCTAGTGCTCCAGAGAGATGACTTTTAACATGCCGTATGTAAAGATCTTTGCCATACATTTTGCTTTGGGACATCCCCTAAATTTCTGAAATATGGGATATTGGATTGGCATTTTTATTTTAACATCTTTATAATGTCTTAAAGGAAGTTCTTCCTCTACAGTGCACTGATCATACCATAAAAAGAAGTTAAATTTCAAAGTTCTGTTCTTCCCTCTTAACTTTTCACCCCCTTTTGGAGGGCTGCATAGACATTATATACACTTTTGTACACAGATCCAAAATGAAGTATTTCATATGTGCATGTGTACCTTCATGCCATCTGTCATCTTAGGGCAGCCCCATGAATTTCATAGGATTTTCTTAGGCAAGAAATACTGAAGAGGTGGCGTGCTATTGCCTTCCTCTGAAATACACCCTACAACATCTGGTGTTCCTTGGCATTCTCCCAAGCATTGTACATCCCAAATATAATGGTAATATTTTCACATCTCCAGTATCCTCTTTCTGTTCATCAGAGAAGGCGTGTTCTCTGTGACTATTCTCTGGTTTTAAAATAATGTTCTCACCTCCAAGTTATCCACAAATGTATTTATTTTTAATCTACAAAGCAAAATTGTAGACTGCCTTGTATTGTACTGTTGCACCAGAAATATATCTTACATTTTTGTTTCTGGTATCATGAGAAAGTTTTGCAAAGAATGAGATCTTGCATGATAATGAAATCTGTTGCCAATTCTTGTAATGAACTAGAAGTTGGAACCAAAGTCTTTCTTTGGCACATTGAGGCCAACATGCACATAGGTTGAACTCACTTCTTTGTGCTATTAAAATATTAATTCATCTTGGCTTCTAATTGCCAGCTCACCAGTACTCTTTTCTCTCATTATTGCCAACAAAAAAAAAGCCAGCTTGGCTCCCCTCACGGCATCTAGCTGACTAATGTCACAGTATACTTCATTTTACCTCCCACCACCTTGCTGATGGCCCTCATCTCTACTCAGTCCATGTTATCAATTGGCAAGAGACACTGAAATGTAGAATTGTGTGGTGTGAGAACATAGTTACTAGACACTACGGAAAAATAGTTACTATGGAAGAACAGCTAAATGTGAAACTACCAATTTTGTTAAGGGAACTTCTGCATATTGCATAATGTCTGTTTTGGCTTAAACTCTTCCTCCAATATATTGAAGTAATCTGAATTTACCTGGCTAATGCTCCTAACAGAAGAGTTTGTCATCTTTCCAGTATTTTATGCACCACTGGTATCCTCAGTCTCTGAAAGCAGCAATGATATGAAGTTAATTCTAGCTATACACATTAGCTTTCTGTAGTTCTCTTTATGTAAAAATAAATTGGAAAATGTTTTTTGCAAGTAAGGCTTCTCTGCGAAACTAAATGGTACAATAAAATTGTTTATTAAACAATGGAAAAACTTTTTATGTTTTTTTCTCATTACTTCCTTTTTTTCCTCTCCACCTGCAGAATGTTGGAGGAAAAGATGTGAGCAGTTCCTATTTGCTGACTTCAGAAGAGCCAACAGAAGACTGTCTTGTCATAGTTGACAGTAGTGCTCTAAAGGATGCTAATTCGGTTGATGTAAAAGACCATAAAGAGCTAATAGACATCAGCCAAGACTCAGAAAACTATTCCAGTCTTTCTGGAAATAAAGACTCCTGTAAAACCACAGAATGGAAAGCAGCCTGAGTCTATAAAGTAATGGGCAGAAGCCACAAGATAAGATGGTGATCAGAAATTTGGACTCCCAAATAGGCTAGCAGGTGGCATTTGATACTTTGGATTTTGTTTACTGCTATTGGAAGAACTGCTAATATGTGGAGAACAACTCTTACTTGATTTCTCTGCCTAAAACATGATGGGGAAATGTTTACGTCATCATTTCAACTAGAGGCTGGTGCTTAAATGTGTGGTAAACCCCAAAGGCATTCTGAGAACACAGAACTTATGCTGGCATGGATACCAAGTTGATTGTTATAGTATGAGTTGTAAATACTACTGGTCCTCTGTGCACTGTGGGTTGCAGGAGCTTCCAAAAAATTCTGACATGTTAGCTGTCCAGCTTTCCAAAAGGAGGAAGGCTGTTCTCGTCTGACCAAACAAACACCAACACTGGGAGTTTCAGTTAAGGTTCATTACTTTCAGCACACACACTGTTTACTGGTACTATAATGTAATCTTACACAAGTTTACAGTTTCTTTACAGATTGGTTCTGCCAAGATTAGCATATTACAATCCTGAGTTAAACATTCCTTATAGGTCACAGTTGGGAATCCCTTTTGACCCAGGACCTGAATATTAACTTGGGAATGGTTTCAAGATTTGTATTCCAGCTAACGTGGGGTTAAGGGAACAGGATAGCCCATGTTAAATGTATATGATTTAATACAGGATAGTCTGAGACAGTCTTTACTGTTGCTCAATGGCAATCATTGAGCAAGTTAGCAGTGTTTCTCAAGACATTTTTTTAAAAATCATTTCTGTGTTGTTGGTTTTTTATTTTTATCCTCTAATCTGTTTTCTTTGATGGAAGGAGGAATTTAGCTACATTGAATTGATCTGTTCGTGTGCCTAATAACATAATGTTAATGGAGGAGGAGGAGATGTGTGGCTGTATTCATGTTGACTACAATCCATTGCTTTTGGATTGTCAAGTAACTTGTACAGTTTGATTACTCCTTTCCTTCCTTTCACAATCTGGTGCCCTGTTTTAGAGTTTGGAGGGCTGAGTCATCACAATGATGTGTGCCATTGGAGGAATTTTCTACTCCACACCATCAAGGTTTTGCTGAAATATGAGTTCCTGGGGCATGTCCTATGCATGTGTGATTTTAGTGATAGTAAGTAGACTGGTGTGGGGTGTAAATAATGTTTACATACCAGTCTTCATTTATAGGTGCAAAAAGGGGCAGCCAGCACTCAGTATTTGAATGCTCACTGTCTTTTAGCCTTATTTTTAATTTTCAGAAAGTACATCATACCATCCAGGAAGCATATTTTTATCTGAATGCTTTGTTAAAAAAAAGGAGGGGGATTGTACATATTTTTTTTAAAGTACAAAATAGTGAAGTGGTGTGAGCAAATTTTGTAGTGCAATACCAAAATATTAGTATTCTGCTGAGTGGATAGTCATGTAAGGAATACTGAATGAGAATTTTGGAAGGCTAGGGTGTATAAGGGCATACTTGAGAGCACACCTGATTTGTGTGTGTGTGTGTGAGAGAGAGAGAGAGAGAAGGGGAGAAAACTGCAGGCTTACATGTATATATGCCTTCAAGCCACTGGTCAACTTATAGCAACCCTATGATTTCATAGGCTCCTGCACATGGAATATTCCCAGACACATGTCTCATCTGCCCATTATTATAGGATTTGATTTGGAGACATGTCCTTTTTATGTATTTCCTTTAATGTTATGAAGAAGCATTAGGTATGTGTGAGAGAACTTTCTGTTCAGACAAATTAAGAGTGCACGTTGGAAGAATAATATTGCATAGTGGAGAGATTATATTGATATCCTCACCCCATTGATCCCAATTGTATGTCATCCCTTATTTTATCATTAAGACTAACTTGTTGAAAGGCTGGGAACAAAAAGGACTTTGTAGTCTACTACACTTTTATACAAAAGCTAAACAAACATAAGACTTGCAAACAAAACTAAGGTTAGTTAGCTGCATTTAATCCAGTGTGGATCCAAATACATTTATCTCCAGAGCAGACATAAAAACACAGGTGCAGTATCCTCTAAGTAAATGTGAAATATTTATACAACATTCCCAAACAAACATTAAAGGTTTAATGTCAAAAATCTATAATCTATAGATTATATCAATATACCAGGCCTTACGGGTTCAAGAAAGCATGCGATACTGATCTACATACAAATGTGGAAAATGTTAAACAGAAAACATTATGCGAACATTATCTTCCAATAAAACCTGTATCTTCCCATATGAGGGACCAATCCTTAAAAATAATACATTGTTGGCATCTAACCAGAGTAAAATGAAATATATAGGCAAACACTTATCTGACAAATGCTGGAGGAATTGTGAGGGCACTGGGAACATATTTCCATTTGTGGTGGGAGTGTCACGGTATTTCTGAATTTTGGAAAAATATATTTATAATAAAATTAAAATTGAGTAAATTACAAACCAAGAAATTCCTCTTGGCCCAGGATAGGACTTGTCTCTATATTTTGTGACAGTTATGAGGTATTAAATCATAAAGACTGGGCCATGTCTCAAAACCTGGTATTAAAAAAAAAAGGGTAATAGCACTTATGGAAAAGCTGACATCTACTGTAGAAGATTATAGAAATTTCTTTTTAACATGGTTTCCTTTTATCAATTTCTTCAATGACAACAAGGAATTTCCACCTCCTCCACAGTCACATTTAGACTTATGGAGAGATACTTCTGTTGAATGGTAAATTTATTTTTTCATGCTCTGAATCTGTCAACCAAAGGTTTCATATAAACCCTTGAAGACTTACTTTTGGGAAAAATAATATGCAATTCCTGGTCAATTTCTTGTTTGTTCTCTTAAAAAAATCACATTATGTCACTATGTCTTGTTAATAATAATTTTTTTAAAAAAACATTGCATAGTGGAAGTATATTTTTACTCATAGAATTTGCTTCCAAGAAAAAAATGGATGGTTGAATAATAATGAGAGAAATCGTGATGCCTATAAAATAATTTAGCCCAATTAAAAGGCACTCAGAACTTCATCTAGTAAAGCGTGAAAGTATTTATTCCTGACATATATTGCTATTCCAGCCTTGGTTGTAGTCTGCTCTGTTTTAAAACTTCTAATTGTGCTTCACTGTAAGAATGCAACATCTTCCTTCAAGGTATGGTGGTATCTCTTCCCAAAAGTTCAACAGGAAGTAAGTAATTTTGAAACCCATTTGCTATAATAATGAAACTCACACAATGTTTGATTTCTGCTTTCACCTGTCCCTAGATACTCGTACGATTAGCCAAAACAAAACAAAAATCAATGCTAGTTCTTTGTTTGCAATTCTAAATATTCTGCTTCCGTCTTTATTTATATTTCATGAACGTGGGATTGAATTTAGATGTGAGGTGTGGCTCAATCTAATCTCTCACTGAATCCTTAACCTCAAGGAACACTCATAACCAGTTGTCTCAGCTTATGAGAACAAAATGAGTCAGGATGTACTCTCTTAACCCATCCTGAGCCATTCAGACAGGGTGCAAAGGGAACATTGCATTATCTGTTCTTGTTTGCCTCTTGTTACAATTTCCCTTGCAAATTTTATTTGATTACATACCCTATTTTTACAAATAATGCTGAAGCAAATTGTTTAAAATTTAATCTCTATTTCAGGCAGACTTATCTGTACAACCTATTATATAAGGCCAAAAATGTGCATATGATTCACTGTAAGAGTGTAATCTATATATGCGGCATCTTGCTGTTGTAATTTTGAAACTCTGTATACAAGTAGAAATGTGCTACAGTTTTTTGGAAACTTAATCACAAATTCCAGAATATAAATATTCAATTTTATGATTTATGAACCTCTCAATCTACCATGTCCCCCAAGATGATGTACAATGGGAAAAAATTGTTTTAAAAAATTAACTCAAAACTAATTAAAACATTTCAGACTTCTCTATTAAAATACTCTGGAACATGTGAGATGCTGTGTCTGAAATTCTTTCCATGGGAATAATAGTTTTTTTCTAGACTCTACCAATTTAGGTAATTTTGCCATGAAGAAATCACATATAGAGTTTTTCTATTTTAAAAAACACAGGAAGTCTTCCTGTATGAAGAAAAATAGTATATTGTGGGAAGTGCTGTTTAGAATAATTTCCCATAAGCTGTTTTATTTCTTCTTAATATGCAAGGATCTTTTTTTCTCCGTGGATGAAGCATTTGAACCTGTGTGGTGAGGCTGCAACTTGTGATAATAGTCCAAGAAAAACTGTTTCACATTTCTACTGTTATGTGTAGATAGTCTCTGTAAATTACAACAGTGAAAGTTACTTACAATAAATTGCCTGAGTTTTGCACAGGTATAGTTGTGTGAGAGGAGTAAGAGGTTGATAAGGCACACAAGGTGAGATTATAATCGTTACACAAAATATGATCGTATCTGCATCACCATGAACATAAATTAAACTTTCCAGTACTACATAAACTAAAAATTTTCAGAATACAAATGTAAAAAATATAGACTGAGAGGAAGCCATCTGGACAAAAATCAGGCCCATTTACAGATCCTACATCTCCTGTTAATACACATCCACTGATCATAAGTGGGAGCAAATGGAGAAGACAGCAAATGAGAAACATGAATGACCAGGACTTTGTGCAGCAAACAGCAGTCTGTTACAGACCATCATAAGACTAATATGATAAGAGCTTAGTCAGAAGGGCTCTGGGTAGATTCCCATGTGTATAAAGAGATTGCTAAAATAAGTAACCACTTTAACAGCTTTGAGAATAGGTTGAATCCACTTTGAAATAAGCTGTCACCATAACCCTGAAAAGCTTATTGTGGAGGTTTGCTTAACTGCATGCCAGAGAAACTTGTAACAAGGTTTACAGCAAAATTTTCCACGAGGTTCTAGCCAAGAGACAGAAAAAGAACTCCAGTGGAAGATTAAGTGAATGCAGACAGCCATTTGTATATGAGTGTGAAGAAATCACTATAATCAGATCAGAATATAAATCAGTTGTATTTGTGACCTTGCATTCTTATATCAGAGTTTAAGAAATGCAAAACTTTTGTCATTCGTATTGAACACTAATTTTCACATGTGCTTTTTTTCTGTTTGCCACCTCAGCATTCCCTTATTCACTTTTCAAGGAAAAGCTATGTTAGTCTGTTGCACCAAAAAGAAATGTCTACAGCATCTTAAAGAACATCTAATTATGGCATGAGCTTTTGTCCATTTCTTCAGAAACATGAACTATTACCCTAAGGTAGTTGAGATGGCAGAATAGTAAGTAGTGAAGTTAGATTGAAAATAAATACAGTCATCCCTCCACATTCACTAGGGTTAGGGGCACAAGACCCCTGTGAAAGTGGAAAAACCGTGGATAACTCTTTAAGACCTCCCAAACTGTATTTAACACAAAAAAAAGTATGATCGCTATATTCGACCCACAGCGGATTCCTTTGAGGCATCAGGGTTCCTTCACAAGGCAGAAGTGGGTGGCTGGTGGGGCTTAGTGCCTCTTCCACTGCTGCCCCACACCACTTTTAATAAAGACTTGCAAGCCTCGTTTGCAGTTTCTCAGTCTCAGGAGGCTTGCAGTCCCTATTAAAAACGGCATAGGGAGGCAGCATTGGTAACAGCAAATAATCCGCAAATAATCAAGTCCTCAAAAGTGAAACCCACAAATGTGGAGGGCTGACTACAAAAATATAGACTGTGATCATTACATGAAATATATATAAAATGCATAAAGAGATCATTCATTATATAGTAGCAATCTTGGTACTGGTAAGCTAAGTAAGGACAGATACTCATTAGCTTGCCAGTTTCTAAGAAGTTCTTGCCATAGAATTACTTCGCAGGTTAAACTGCAGAATTCACTACTACAAGATAACAGTGGTGATATGTGTTATTTGATTATTTTACAAGTTTGCATAGGTTTGTATTTTAGAATGGTTATGGTAAGGTGCATTGTAAATTAGTACTTTAGAATACGTAAGGTGAAGTATGAGAGCAGGGAGTGGTGAATGGATGACTGCAAAAGAACAGAGCTATTCAACGTGGTGGACTGGGGACCAGTGCCAATCCCTGGGCCACTGGCTACCAGTCCCTGGCAGGTTTACAAGAAGGAAAAAAGACTGCACCCAAAGGGCAAATATACAATGTTGGTCCCTGGCACACCAGCAGTAGCAGTAGTAATAAGAGAAAGAGAGAGACAGAGAAACAGACAGACAGACAGAAAGAGAAAATGTCATGGCTGAAAAAGAGACAAAAAAACAACTGTTCTGATGAGCAGTAGCAACGGAAGGTAAAATAGGAAGAATTTAGAGTTTTATTGGAAAAGATACGTTGCGATATAAAAAAAGGACAGTGAGCTGTAACCACAGGCTTTCAGAAACCTGTTTAACATCAACTTAGTTATTTTTAATGGTGGTGGTGTGTTTTGTTGTGTGCCTTCAATTTATTTCTGACTTATGGGAACCTTAAGGCAAACCTATCATGGGGCTTTCTTGGCAAGGTTTGTTCAGAAGGGATTTGCCTCTGCTTCCCTCTGAGGTTAAGACAGTGTGACTTGCCCAGGGTCACCCAGCAGGTTTTCATGGTCAAGTGGGGATTCAAACCCTGATCTCCAGAATTGTAGTCCAATGCTCAAACCACTACACCACACTGGCTTTCTACTGTTTTGGGAACAATCACTGCAATAACTTTATGTACATTGAAGCCTTACTGTATCTCTTTGTCTTCACAAATAAATAGCAGCAAGGTATTCTCAGCTCAGCCTCGTGGTATGTAAAATTCGTACTGCACAGGCAGTTATGGTATCAGCTATACTTTATGAAAACATAGAATAAAATGCAGGCATTCAGTGTATTAATTTTGCATTTTTATTGGCCTCACTTATACTTTATTGTAAGTATCAGTGACTCATACAGTGAATTCCATAGATGAGCCAGTTCTTTGAGTTCCTCTATGGCCACAGATTTTGTTAACAATGTGGTGAACAAGAAATGACTTCTGAATTGATAAATCCCCATTTCAACTCTCACCTGAATCATAAAGGGTTCTCAGTCAAACCACCACTTTCCATGTGTGACTCTGAACCCCTTTCCATTTACAATATGAAGATGATAGTGCCTGTTTATAGGACTGTTGTAAGAATTATTATGTACTTTGTGGGAGGCATGGTGTAGTTGTTTGAGTGTTGGACTAGGACACTGGGAGAGCAGGGTTCAAAGCCCTGCCCGCCCATGGAAGTCCACTGGGTGACCTTGGCCAAGTCACACTCTCTCAGTCTTAGAGGAAGACAAGGCAACCCCACAACAAATTCTGCCATGACAGGTTCACCTTAGGGTCACTGTAAGTCAGAAATGACTTGAAGGCACACAGCAACAGCAAGAACAAAGACATGCCAACAGTTACCAGAGCCATCACTATCCTTTAGAACAGGGGTGTCAAACTCAGTTTCATCTTGGTCAGCATCAGCATTATGGTTGCCCTCAAAGGGCTGGTTGTATCTGTAAGACTACATAAATGCATCTACTCTTTTATCGTATTAAATAATTGCCTCTGCATTTGATTACTACTGGTTTTTACATTGCCTTCCCTCTGCATCCACTTTTCTTTTCTTGGACATTTTGGACTATTTGATTACAGTTTATGGTCCCTATACCTCTGTAAAGTGACATAGAATTGGTCAGTATATCAAAAGTGTGCCACTTTCTGCTCCCCAGACCCTCTCTGAGCCTCTTTCAGCCCCCCAGACTCTCTCTCTGCCTCTTTCTGCCTCCTGCCCCTCTCTGAACCTGGGGAGCTTGATCCCCACATTGCGGGTCCCCGATCGACGGTATTCTGAAGAGGGGCTCAGCTGCCAGCACTCACGATCTACTTCTACTTCTGACTGCTCCTCTGCCCAACTTTCACAAGCTACGTGAAGCGTTGCCATGGTAACTCATGGCAATGCTCTGAAGGCAAGACTTGGCGAGAGGAGCAGTTAGAAGTAGAAGTAGATTGCGAGTGCTGGCTGCTGGAACCCTCTTCAGAATATGGACAGCCCGGGGCCCGCAATGTGGGGATCAGGCTCACCAGGTGGGGAGAGTGGCGCAGCTGCAGGAGAGGTGCAAGGGCCACATGAAATGGCCTGGCGGGCCAGATTCAGCCTGCAGGCCTTGTGTTTGACACATGTGCTTTAAACGTAATATCTGAAGCCTTGGTCTTAAATTTAGTTATCTGAAATTAACTCAAGAGAATTAGATGCAAAGGAATTCACTTTCCATAAAACCAAAATTTTAGACATCTAATTATAAATAGCATACCCATACTGGATGGTGCATTCTAAGAGATGTAACAGAACAAGATAAAATAATTTAAATTTAAAATTTACTAAGATTAAAAAGGATCTTCATTAAATTTATTGTTTCAGTGATAATAAGGCAGAATTTTAGCATTAGCTATAAGGAGAGACAGCACTAAAATGCTAACAATTTTTTATATTTCTCAGCAAATTCTTTATCCAAGGCTTTGTTTGCTTGGGTTTTTTTTTAAAAAACTACTTCTTACTTTTTGTGAGTTCATTAGGGCTGGGAAATTACAATGTTTAGGTCACAAGATCTAAATCAACTATTTTAGTTCATGGTTGGATATGATAATTTAGTGAATTCCAAGATTAAAAGATTTTTAAACCAAGTGGTAAAAACAGCTTAGAATGGGGTGATCTTTGCACAGGTGATTTTCCTGTGTTCTACATCAGAAACTGCGTAAAGTGTTCCAGGACAGTGAATTATGAAGCTTTGAACTCTACAGCTTTTGCAAGGATCCACACAGAAATAAGTAAGCTAAGGAGGGTGGTTAAAGAGATGCACTTGTAAGGAAGAAAGAGAAAAGCTGAACAATGTTTTTAGGTGGGATGGATGAAAAATGGGATCTTCAAGTACAGTGTGCCCTCCTTTGGCATGACCTCTGCACACACTAATGCAAGGTTGCATGAAGCATCACATCCCGTTATAGTCAATGGACATGGCAAGACATGTGCATGCTGTGTCCATTGACTACAATGGCATGCAACACTTGCATTTTTTCTTTTACATGTGGGTTCCTAGAACAGAACCCTCACATATATAGCAGGTGCACCGTATTCAATTATTTCCTTCCTTCCCAAAACAGGAACAAGGGGATGGAGAATTGCATTTCATTCTGGTAAGGCTTTTACTGCAATTTATATTTAAATGACCAACTAACAAATGTAATAGTTCAAATCTTCCATGTAAATGCACTCAAATTAATTTTTTTCCTTATTAAGGATTAACTAAACACATTAACCCTGTTCTGCTAACTTTCCTGTCTCTGAGCTGTAGTCCAACAAATTAACAGTTTATTCCAAATCACAATACACTGACGTGTTAAAAATGGCTTATATCACTCAGTTCTTTCTCAGATTGTTTTTCCCTTCCCTAGCACCAGTACTTGCAGCTTCTTGATTAGTCTTTTTTTCCCTGGCAAATATTTGGTGAGAGGTTCCACCAGAGAAAAACTTAATACAGCCTGTCCAATTTTAGATTCATATCCCAGGGTTCATTTTGTCCTCTATGAATCTGTATCTGTTGTGCACACCCACTGCCATCATGGATCAGCACCATCTTATCCCACTGGATCCTTCTTTCATGTCCTGGCTAACTTGCACTGAATAATTCTGCGCAGAGTTTCAAAACAGAATGCTTATTTCAGGAAAGAAAACTGACTGGAGCATCAGAACTAAGCACAAGTTTTATACCTTTCCATTTGAAATCTAGCGAGCACATCGAAGATTGGTTAACACCTCACATGTTAAATCACCCTCTCAGCGATAGCATTTGCTCAGGCATATAATTATTTACATACTTTGCATCCTGTGAGCCAGTATGTGTGTACTGACTACTATCAACACAACACAACAACATTCTCGTCTTTTTGTTGTTAACCCCCTCTTTTGATCTCCTCTGCCAAATGGCTGCTGCAAGGTGAGCCCAGAGCAAATCACTCCCTCAGCCTCTTGTTATTGCAAGTGTTAGAAGCAGATATATTGTTACATTGTCAATTAGAAGTGGATATATGCTAATTCTTCCATGTTTTGCCCTACTGATACTACTGTCCTATGGACTGCAAACATTACTGACAGATTCAAAGCACGGCAGGATGAATGCCATCCTGACAGCTTCCTCGTGTACCCCTGTATACGGAACCATTGTGTAAACTATAGCTTACCACTTTGCCCTTTCACAATACACTTTCATGGGGAAGTCATTGGCACTAAGGCCCCTCCTGTCAACTCTAGCAAAGTGGATCTTCCTGTTACTAGCAGTTGGCAACAGAAGAGAATCATAGAATCATAGAAATATAGAGTTGGAAGAGACCACACGGGCCATCCAGTCCAACCGCCTGCCATGCAGGAACACCCTCAAAACACTCCCGACAGATGGCCATTCAGCCTCTGCTTAAAAACCTCCAAAGAAGGAGACTCCACCACACTCCCAGGCAGCATATTCCACTGCTGGACAGCCTTGACTGTCAGGAAGTTCTTCCTGAGGTTCAGGTGGAATCTCCTTTCCTGCAGCTTGAATCCATTGCTCCTTGTCCTGGTCTCTGGAGCAGCAGAAAACAAGCCCTCTCCTTCCTCTACATGGCATCCCTTCGAATATTTAAACATGGTCATCATGTCCCCTCTTAACCTTCTCTTCTGCAGACTAAACATAACCAAGTTCTCTAAGTCTATCCTCATAGGGCATGTCTTCCAGGCCTCTCACCATTTTGGTTGCCCTCCTCTGGACCCACTCCAGCCTGACCATGTCCTTCTTGAATTGGGGTGCCCAGAACTGGACACAGTATTCAAGATGAGGTCTAACCAAAGCAGAGTAGAGTGGTACCAGTACCTCCCTCAATCTAGACACCATACTCCTATTGATGCAGCCGAGAATTGCGTTGGCTTTCTTGGCTGCCGCATCACACTGCTGACTCATGTTCAGCTTGTGGTCTATTAAAATTCCTAGATCCCTTTCACACGTACTGCTATCCAGCCACGTGTCCCCCATCCTATATTTCTGCATTCCATTTTTTCTACCTCAGTGTAGGACCTTACACTTCTCTCTGTTGAATTTCATTTTGTTAGCTTTGGCCCAGCTCTCCAATCTATCCAGGTCATTTTGAATTTTGATCCTGTCCTCTGGCGTATTAGCAACCCCTCCCAATTTGGTGTCATCTGCAAATTTGATGAGCATGCCCTCTAAGAGAAGTAGGGGAATCTTCCACCTCTCCCTTGTTCATCAGTTTGGCTGGAGAGTGAAAGGCAGTGGCATATTCAAATTTATGAAGGCAAGGAGTCTCAGTGGTCCATTGCCAGTGTGCAGTAGCCAGGTGGTTCTTCATGCTCTCTGTGACTCACATATATGGGATTCCCTGCACCTGCACGAACTATCGTCAGAAACTTCTAGAGCTAAATCTCTTCGGCTAAGACCCTCCCCACCCTGCACTGCATATGCTCAGTACGGTTCCCACTCAAACCTCCTCAGTTTTCTTTCATCTGTCATCACAATTACATCATAGGGGCCTTCGGGTATTATGTAGTTACTCTACTTTGACTTGTTTTTCCTGAGTCCTCGCTGATTTATAGCACCTACAGCATACTTTAAGAGATGTGTCTCCTGTGGAAAGAAGATGCCCCAAATTCTGCTATTCTAAGCACCTCCTTTGCTTAGGGAGGCTCACGTTGTGGACAAGTATTCCCAGTGAGAGGCTTTTCCTACCAGGCCCCTTGGAATATAGCCTCACATGTTAACAGCCTTTCTCTAGGGGTCAGCTACTATCACAGCTGATCTCACCATTGACTTCACTATCTCTTGTACTGTACCACTGCCTTCACTATCTCCTGTACTGATGGATTGCATTAATACCGACAAAACTTCCCTCCTTCATCAGGGAACCTCAGTACCATCAACTTCAGATTCGGTCTAGCTTCACTTAGAGTCATCGGCATCACATGAATCTGTGCAGTCCCCATCCAGAGTCTCTGCTGCTTCCAAGAAGTGAAAGAAGCTTTCTGATGATTCTTGAAGTCCAAGTCTGCTGATGCTACTTCAGATGACCCGTCATCTCATCAGAAATCTAAGCCTGTTTGTGTACCTTTCAGCTTGATTGACTTGGTGCACAATCCTGCCGGTCTGATGGTGCTGTCTGTTCTGGTTCTCTGGGTTGCTGTTAGCTCTCGACGAGGTGGGCTCAACCTCATCTGTGCCTGGTTCTCCTGTTTCTGTTCTGGAACACTTGGAAGATTTTCTTCTCCCGGAGTCAAAGCCACGGAATTGTTCTGTGCCACAGAAGAATAATGGCAACTTCTGTGCCACCTTCCATTTTCCTTGTTTCACTTTTCAACAAACATTGTTTGTCAAGGCATCACCACTTTGTGTCCAGGTTGAAGGATTTCACCACCTGTGAGTCAGTGGTTACAGTCGCTCATGACATGTGTGTGTGTGTGTGTGTGTGTGTGTGTGTACTGGAAAGCAACCCTGTTTAGAGAGCTATTAATAGATTCTAGAGCACCATTCACTTGCCAGTAGCATTAACTCATGCATGTATTTTCCCAAAAGCAAACCAGTGTGGCTTAAACAAAACTCTTTTCAACTCAGTTTTCTGTTCCGACATATTGATGAGGTTCAAGAGGTTAATTACTAGCCCAGAAAAGCCCATACAGGCATAGGTGAAATTTGAGACATACTGTATTTGCAGTCACAGAACACAACAATATCCTTATTTCACAGAAGATGAAGTGGCGAATGCCTAAAGCAGACGAGGGCCAGTGTGATGTGAAACTCTGTAGGGCTAGCAGTTTTGAGCGCTGGGCTAGGATTCTGGAAGATCGGGATTTGCATTCCTGCTCAGGTTTGAAACCCAGTGGGTGATCCTCTCGTGTCCTAAGAGTCAGGTAACTGCAAATATCCTCTCAAATCTTGCCTAAGAGAGAGTTTCCATGAGTTCAAGTTGACCTGAAGGCACATAATGAAAAAATAAGCAATATAAAAAACAAAACACTTGTAAATACCCTGCTCCTTTAAACTGCTCCTTTAATCCGCGACTGAGAACCAGGGGGACGCAGTAGTTTGAGCGCCGGGCCGGGGTTCGATTCCCCGCTTGGTCATGGAAACCCACCGGGTGACCAGGGTCGCATCACATACTCTCAGCCCGCAGAACACCCGTGACAGGTTCGCCTTAGGGTCGTGCTAAGTTGTAAATGACTGAAGGGCACACGACGACGACAAGACAGCAGCTAAAACTTGACAGGCACGGAACCGAGCTCTGCTTGACACGCGTGAAAAGCGTGGCGTGGGAATTCGCTCCTGAGCAGCCAGGCACTGAGCTGCGCTCGGTGGGCAAAAGTCCAGCGGGGAAAAACAATTAGGTCCGGCCCCGCCTCCTTGTCCTTCGCTCCCGCCCTTGCGCACGTAGCCGACTCAAGCGGCATCCAAGACGCTTCCAAAATTGGTATCCGATACCACCACCAGCGTTACCCCCCCCCTCCCCGCAAAGGGGCCAGGAAGTGAGGCTGATAAGAAGCCGCCGCCGCCACCTCCCTTTCTGGGCGGCACACGACCATCTCCGCCCCAGCCTGTTATAGCGCTAGGATTCCGCTCTCAACATCCAGTGGAATCCTGGGGTTTGCAGTTTAGGGAGAGACCCTGAGGAGGAGCGGGGCCTGGTTCTTGAGGCCCCGCCCTCAACTGCAAACCCCAGGACTCCATAGGATGTTGAAAGTGGAGTAATGGCGCTATAACAGTCTAGTGAGGAAGCGGCCACGGATGCAGTACCAAGGCCGGGGTGAACGAGCCACCCACGGTCGAGGGGCCCAAGCCGCGGAAAGCCCAGCCTCTCCCCGCAGGCAGTGATTACCGGGTTTCCGGTTCAGCTTTGGCCGCCCACGGGTCTCTAGCGCCTGGGGTGCCCACCGCCGGCGCCCTCCCTGGGTGTATGGCCTGCTTTCGGGTTAACAGAAGGTGGTCTGCAACGTGCACGCGAGATTAAACCGCGCACGTTGACCGTGCGCTCCGCTGGAAGGAAAGCGCCACCGAGAGAAAACCCACAAAGGGCGCTTCCAATCAGAGCCCGCGACCGGCGACCGGCACCCAGGTTCCTCCGTCACGCCTCTTCTCTCGCCCACGCGCCCGCCCTGCCGAAGCCGGGAAGGGGCCGGCCTTCGCGCCCAGAGGGCGCGGGGAGGCTTCTGCGGGCAAAGCAGGAAGCGGGTTGCCAAAGCGGCGGCGGCGGCGGCGGCGGCCGAGGCCCGGAGAATGGCGGCCGGGGCGAGGGAGGGGCCGCCCGCTCGGCCAGCGGGCGCGTGAAGCGAGGGAGTCTGGCGGCGATGCTGCGCCTCGGCCTGCCGCTGCTCCTCTTCCTGTGGAGGCCGCTGCCTTCGGGGGCCATCGGAGGTACTGCCCGACGCTCCGCGAGCGCAGAAACGGGCTGGGGCGGGGGGTGGACCGGAGAGAAACGGCGATGAGACGGGGCGGCCGGCTCCTGCAGGCGCCCTTCCCGTCCCTTCGCTGCGGCGCATTGCCTGGATTCTGAGTAGGAGGTGGACGGTGGCTGCTCAGCTCCGAGCGTACTTTCTGTCTCTGGGCAGAGTTGCTTCTTGGCTGAGCGTAGTGTAGCTGTTGGCTGTTGAAGGTCCCGTGTGCGACGTTTTCCCCGGCGTGGTGTTTAGTGCGTCGAAACTGCCCCCGTTGAACTGCTCTGTATGCCGGGGCCAAGGAAGCAACGGGGCGAAAGACGTGGGATCAGTGGGTTCTTGACAAGTGCAGGCTGAGTATCAAGATCCAGGGAAGGGTGGGAACGCGCGGGTTAACGATTAGTAGTACAGTAACGGTGGCCACTGCCGCACTAGACTGTTTTGGCGCTGTTATTCCGCTTTCAGCATTCTATGGAATCCTGGGGTTTGCAGTTTAGGGAGTGGAATAGTAGCACTATAACAGTAGTGCGGAAATGGCCAATATGTTTCTCCCCGTGAGTAAACTGATTTTAAAAAACTGTTTTGTTTGATACAAGAGGGCTTTTTTTTTTTTCAATTTCTAAAAGGAATTTGGAGGGACTTTCCTGAACTGAGGGAAGAAATCCCTTTCTGAACCGCAAGCTCCTTTTTTACAAGTAGTTATGCAAAAAATGGGTTGCCCCAAGAAGCTTGACTGGCACACATTAGAAGGCACGTTATACCACCCTGGGACAAATGGCCTTTGGGAAGGATGCAGCCAGCTTTAAATCTGGAGTAGCATCCCAAACTGAGAACCAGTGTGGGGCAGTGATTTGAACATTGGACTAAGATTCTGGAAACCAGGGTTTGAATCTCTGCTCAGCCATGGAAACCCACTAGGTGACCTGAGGTAAGTCACACTCTCTCAGCCTCAGAGGAAGGCAAAGGCAAACCCCCTCTGAACAAATCTTGCAAAGAAAACCGCATGACAGGATCACCATAAGTCAGAGATGACTTGAAGGCACAAAACAAAGAATTTTGTAATGTGCATGGGCCCTATGAGTAACAGAGGAGACCTTACAGGGAACTCAGATTGCAGCAAGTTTGCTGTTCATTGCGTAAATTGCTACTTCCAGTCACTGCTCTATTAATTGCAGGCAAAGGGGTTCCTAAAGTTGAAACGACTTGAAGGCACACAACCAACTTCTCAGGCTACTTCAATTTATTTACTATTCCACCATTCTGGTCTTTTGAGAAACATTTGGTGAAGCAGCCTGTATTTGCAAAAGCTCATGCCATTATAAGATAGACTTAAAGTGCCACAGGACTCTTTCTTCAAAACTGGTAGGTGAGAAAAAAAAATGGAGCCAGTGAGCATGTTTGTCCTACATTTTCTGCTTTATTTGCTGCTGTGTTCTGTTCCGGATGTGCTCCTTAACTTATTTCCAGTTCCATGTTAATGCTGAAAATGTTGTGTCTATCCCTTAAATGTTGTACGGTCAGCCCTCCACATTTGTTGGTGTTTGGGCAGGACCCCCACAAAAGTGGGAAAATGGCAAACGTCAAAATGTGTGTCTGTGTCTGTCTGTCTGTGGGAAGGAGAAGATACATGGTGGGGAAAACAGGCACTGACGGTCTAAACCAGATCAGAAAAAGGAGAGGGAAATGGGATGGATCAGCACGATGGGCCTATACTTGCTCTCTCTCACCCATTTCCTTCCTTGGCTGTGTGGGGCATCAGGAGAGGGTTTGTGGTGCTGAGAAACTGGGCTGTAAGCCATCCGTACTGGGCCAGAGAGCAGCTGGAGGAGGAGGAGGAGGAGGACCAGACGGGGGTGTTTCTAAAGGGCTGTGCAGCTTGCTCGGAGCCGGGGAGAGGGAAGGTTCCCATGGAAAAGAAGTGCCTGAGGTGGGGTTGGGGAAACTCTCAGATAATCAAATCCATGAAAGTTAAACCTGCAAATGTGGAGGGCTGACTGTAGTTACAAAAGTTATCTGCCTTGAAGTCCACTCTGACTTATGGCAGCACTATCCATGGGTTTTCTCGGCAAGATTTATTCAAAGGAGGTTTGCCATTGCTTTCCTTTTAGACTAGAGAGTGTGACTTGCCTAAGTTTGCCCAGTGGGTTGCCGTCACTTGAACAGAGATTTGAACCCTGGTTTCCTAGACTAAGATCCTACATTGCTGAGTGTAGTGTTAATTTTCAGCAGATGAAGTTATGCTATGGCTCCCCTCTCACCACTTTCAGGACTCACCAATTCACTATTATAGCCCCATCCCACCCCTACTATTAAGTGCCTAGGGAAAGAGGAATTAGAGAACTGTCTGATTATGTCCCTGTAGCCAGACCAGGTGTCCTCTGGAGATCTCAGCAGATGATTTAATCATTCTGTGTTTGCCAGTGGGGACATAGCCAGACACTTCTCCACTCCTCCCCCCACCAACCAGCCACCGAATGGCTGTGGAGGGGGACTGTTGCACTGCCATGATGAATCTTGGGAGAGGCTTTGGTTGTTGCAGATAGAAGAAGAAAATACCAACTTCCACAACAATAACAGAATACATAGGCATACATTGGAGTAACGCATGTGTATGTCACCAACAGTGTGCCAGCCTTGATCTAACACTGAACACTGTAATAAAGCACTAAGTCTCTAAAGTGCTAAGCACATTCCCCTACCCACCCAGGTTTTATGCATTAAAAAAGCAATGTAGATGGGAATTTCTGGATGAAGCATCATTTTTCAAAGAAGTGATCATGTTAGTCCCTTGCAGCATAAGAAGGAAGGGGGAGTGGGAAATGTGGCAGCACCTTTAAGACTAACTGGTTTTCATTTTCACATAAGCTTTCATGGATATAAACCCACTTCTTTAGGTGCAGTATCAAGTGGTATTAAGGCTTCAGGTATAGAGCATGTTTATACAGTTGTAGGAGTGAGACAGAATGGAGTAGGATCCAGAAATATGCAAATCATGTCCCTTGCCTTAAATTTTCAAAGGGCTGCTTAAGGTATTTGAGATCTTTATAGTGGTCATCATTGTTGATGTGTGAAAGAAAGAAAGAAAAGTTTCCCAGGGTTCAAAACACTCTCTCTGAAGATTCCTTTTGTTATATGTGCAGTAGTGAGGGCTCCTGTATTCATTTAATACAATACAATACAATACAATACAATACAATACAATACAATACAATACAATACAATACAGCAGTTTGTCTTTCAAGTGTTCCTCTGTAACTTCCTTGTTAAGTACTGTAACCTGTCAATCCCTTACTGTGGATTCAGAAAGGTTGAAATATTTGACAACTGAAGCTGCTGAACTGAATTGTATTCAACAAATTCCAGTCCATTAGCTGAGGTATGGCTTCATGCCACACCACATATATTAATGCAAGAGTCCTTGATACTGCACATATAACAAAAGGAATCTTGTCAAAGTTTTAAATCCTGGGAAAGTGATTGTTGATAAGCAGATTTATTGCTTTCACATGCCAGCACTAACTAACCTCTGTAAAGATCTGAAAGATCTATATCACCTTACATAGCCCTTTGAAAATTTAAGTCATGATTTGCATCTTTTTGGATCCAATTACATTCTGTGCCACATCCACAACTGTATAAATACAGTCATCCCTCCACATCCACACATGTAACTTTTGTGGACTTGATTATTCAAGAATTATTTGCTACCACCTTCACTGCTGCCCTATGCCATTTTTAATAGGGACTTATAAGTCTCACCTTGTATTTTCAGTCTCTCTGCATACCTCACGAGATTGAGAGAGACTGCAAACGCAAGGCAAGGCTTGTAAGTCACTATTAAAAATGGCGTAGGGCAGCAGCAGAAGTGGCGGCAAGCCTCACCAGCTGCCCACTTCTGCCTAGGGAAGGAACCCTACTACGTCAAAGGCAGAACCGGGCAGCTGGCATATTCCGTACCACCGATTCAAATGTATTGTGTACTGTACTTTTAAATCTGCAGTGCTTTGAATCCGTGGATAATACTTTTTTGTGTTTGTTAAATATGCTTTTGGGGACCTAGAGATATTCACGGTTTTTCCACTTTTGCTGAGTCCTGCACCCCAGCCCCAGCCAATGTGGAGGACCGACTGTATGCTTTATGCCCGAGGTGTTAATATCACTTGTAATGCATGCAAAGAAGTGAGCTCATGTTCAAGAGTGCTCATGCAAAAATAAAAACCACTTTGTCTTAAAGGTACTGCCACAATTTTTTTTTCCTCTTCCCTTTCTTTGTGCTTTTTAACATCCTTCTTATTTCACTTTGGGCTCTAGCATAATTTTCTAATTTTTAACAACCAAAGACAAAAAAACAGTCTATCTACAGGCAGACAATATTTTGCATACCAGTATTACGCCTAGCGATGATAAGCCACATACTGTTTTTACCGGTATTGTTTTATGATACGGTTTCAGCTGCTTTGGGTCCCGTATGGGAGAAAAGTAGGATATAAATAAAATCAGATCAAATCAAAAGGCCTAGCCATGTTTTATCTACATGATCATCAGAGATCAACACTGCCATTGTTATTATTCTGCTTTGTTCTGTGCTTTGGTGGCATTTGTGTTTAAGTGTTTTTACTCTTACGAAGTGTTCTGTTTTTTGCTCATTTTTTTAGAGTCTTCTGTGTTCTTACCTGCACCAGAGAATTTGACAATTGAGTCATATAATTTTGAGAATACATTGAGATGGTCTCCGGTTAAGGCAATCAATGGCACAGTATCCTACCGTGTGGAATATCGCTTGTAAGTAAATAGTTCATATATACCAAAAGAATGGCATGCATTCTGTGTTAAATATTCTCATTGAAAAATGCAGCTGTAAGAAATTCCATTAATTGTCTCATCTTTGTATTACATTGCAGGCAATCAGACAAGGAGTCAGATGAACATTGGGAAGAAGTGAACTGCACAAATATTGCAAAACCTGAATGTAATTTTGATCACGGGAAGGATTTTTATCGCATCCTTTTACATGTCAGGGCCGAACAGGGGGAATTAAAATCTAACTGGAGTCAAGCACGTCCCTTTCAAGCAAAAAGAGACAGTATGTATATTTTGTTGCACTTCCATCTGATTGTAGTATTATCTCTGGGAAAATCTGACTATCTGTGGATGAGAAATAAAATGTGAGTCAGCAGGACTCCCGGTACTGTGAACAACAGTCTTGTAGCACTATCAACACTAAGCAATTTAGTATGGCATTAACTTTCATAGACCAGAAACCATCTCCCTCTGATGAAATTCATGGTCACTTAACCCATAATAAATTTGTTAGCATTTGAGATGACAAGATTTTATGTTTGAAGTCGTAGACTACTACAGTTGTTCATATGCAGTGAAAGATGTTGCATTTAGATTATAGAGATAAGCTGGTTTTATAATGATATTTGATACATAAGATGATGTTATACTGACCCCTTCACTTTTGTAAGAGTTCGGGGCTCAGAAACCCCAGGAAAGTGAAAAAAATGCAAATAACTCTCCATCTATTCCTTCCAGGGCTCTCCCCACCTATTCCCTTGCCTTTTGCCCTGGCATGCATGCCTTCCTTCTCCACACCCGGGCAAAAGGCACAGGAAATGGGGAGTAAGGCATGTGTGCCTCGCCCCATTCCCTTGCCATTTGTCCAGTGGTCCTGCCCTCCTGCCTTTCTGCCCCAGCAGAAAGCAGGTGACTGGGAGGGAGAGCACCACATGTGGAGAAGGAAGGTGTGCATGTGCCTTCCCTTGCCTTGGTGCGTTTTCTTCATGCGCAGGCAAAAGGCAAGGGAATACGAGGGGAAGCACTGTGTTTGAAGAAGGAAGGCGTGCACCTGCCTCCCTCCCCATTCCCTTGCTTTTTGCCTCCGTGCATGTTTGCCTCAGTGCATGGAGACGGAAGGCACGCATGTGCCTGCCTCCCCCCATTCGCTTGCCTTTTGCATTGGCATGCATTCTCCATGCACAGGCAAAAGTCAAGGGAGCACTGCACATGGAGAGGGAAGGTGCACACATGCCCCCCTCCCCCATGCCCTTGTCTTTTGCCTCAGTACACATTCTCCATGCCTGGGCGAAAGGCAAGGGAATAGGAAGGGGGAGCATTGTGTGCAGAGAAGGAAGGCATGTGCACCTGGGCACAAGGCAAGAGAATGGGAAAAGAAGAATGGAGGGGGATGGTATATATGCTCCTTGTGAGTAATCAAATTCACAAAGGTCAAGCCTGCAAATGTGGAGGGAGGACTGTATTTGCTGTCAAGTTGGCCTCAACCTATGGTGACTCTATGAATAAAAGTCCTCTGAGAGTCCTGATTGTACAAGTCCTGATCATGTAAACCCTGTAAAGTAAGGGCTGTGGCTTCCTTGATTGAGACAATCCATCTGTAATGTGATTTTCCTCTTTTTCTACCACCTTCCTTTTCCCAGGCATTGTCGTCTTTTCTAGTGAGCCATGTTGTCTCATGTTGTATCCAAAGTATCACAGCTTCAGTGTAGTCATTTTGGCTTCTAGGAAAGCCTAATTTCCTCTATTGTTGTTCCTGTGCGCTTTCAAGTCATTTCTGACATACGGCAACCCCAAAAGCGAACCTGTCACGGGGTTTTCTGGCAGTGAGAGTGCGTAGGACTCATGTATTTTCATTTTTGGTATTCCATGGGATCCACAGACCTCCCTTCCACCACTGCACTTCAGCGCAGCTGATTCAGCTGTCAGTTATCCTCACTGTCCAGCTTTCACAACCATAGATAGAAGTTTATGACATCACATAGACGCTTATGTGGATGAGAAGCAAATGAGAACTTCTTCTTTTGCCAAAATACCCCAGTACAGGGTTGGCTTACTGAGAAACTTGAAAAATTCCTATCCTACCCTGTGCACTACCAGATTCTACATTGGGATGAGCAACTGTGGAGGGGGTAGGCTGCACTGTCACATTTTGGCTTTTGGGGGGGGGTCAAGTTTTATGGGCTGGTTGGGTGAACCACTGCAATTTTCAGGTGAAAAGTCACCTATTTTAAAACAAATTCCTGGGAGTCGGGGGGGGGAGGCTTCAGTGGCCATGTTTTGCATCTGAAGGGCCACATGTAACCCACAGGCTGTACTTCAACCCGTTCTACATGAAAGAGAATAATTCTGCATGTGGATGACAATCAGTCTTCTGATCTGTTTCTCTGATGTTTATGAACTTCCTTTTCTCTGATGTATATAAACTCCCTTTCAGAGTTTTCCTGCACATAGTCAGAGAGCACCAAGGTCTTCCACTGACGCAAAGATTTATCCCCTTACATAAACAGCAGTCACAGGAAATCCTGCAAGTTTGCATTCCTGTGTGAATGCACATCTGCTGTTCCCATTAAATGAACTATATATAGTGGTTGCATTTTTACCACTTTTTGTCTTTGTCTCCATTCTTTTCAGCAATTTTGAGACCTCCACGAGCAATAAATGTGACTTCAGAGGCAAACTCACTTATCCTGAGGTTTTTGCCTCCTCTTGCGCATAAAGGAGATACCTTTGTTTTTAAATATATAATATACTTCTGGGAAGAGTCAGTGAAAACAAAAGTAAGTACTCGCCTTTACTGGGTAAGCTGGTCATGCAATAATTTCTATTCATGATGTAGACATACAGGAATACTTTAAAACAGGTGGTCAAGTGTGGTGGCTTATTTTCACTTCTGCAAGCCCACTCCCCACATTGTAGGTCAAACCAACAGTGAAGTGAGATCTGGTTTTCATTTTTCCTCGTTTTGAGCTTAGTTCCCACTTGGAGAGTTGTGGTGTACATTTGGCAACACAGAACATTGGCTGGTGGTTCCATGGGGCCAGTGAGCCACACTTTTTCCTATCTTGGCTATAAATGTACCAGGGGGGTTTCAGTAGCTATTAAAATTAGATTTACTTGGGCTTTACAAATTTCTGAAAATAGTAGGCTGGCTTCTTGTTTGTAACTTTGTATAATGTCACTTCTGAAGTCCAAGTTACACACACACACACACACACACACACACACAATCTCTCTCTCTCTCTCTCTCTCTCACTTTTTTCTTATTTCAGAGGTAAGGCTTGTCTATCTCCCTCATGCAGTGATTTAAAAACACTGTAAATCCACCTTTTTCGTACAGCCCACCCTCAACACAGCCATACAATGGCCAGTGGAGAGCAGGGGATACCCAAGGAGCATGTTGGCATCTGGCTATATCCTTATTGCCAGATGCACAACGATGACATCACCCTCTATGACCTTTGGAGAACCTCTGAGAAGTGCCAGAGGATGCCACATCTGTCACACATTTGGCTATAAGTACATAGCCAGAGGCTTCCCAGACGGTGTGGCTATAATGATGTAGTCAGAGGCTTCTCAGATTTCCCTGCTCTCCCCCCACCATTACACAGTCATGGTGCAGGCCAGTAGCATGAAAAAGGTGGATTTACAGGAAGAGAAGGATATGTAATGTAGTTCCACCTGCAGAATTTATACACTACATCTGTCTGATAAAGGAACTCATCCAGTAATCTTTATAAATCATTGTAAACCTCTAGTGTGCATCCTTGCTTGGTTTATATTTATTGAATGGTTGATTTTTCTAGCTCTTTGGGTATATTCATTTAACCAGTGTAGTGTTTCTATCAATGTGTATTTTTTCCATGTTAAATGGTGGGGGCAGGGGCTGCAGTCTATTTCAAAGGTGAACTATTGCCCCTGGAAGTTTTTAGGAACAGCAATTCATCTTTTACCATGGTCAGAAAAGGGCAATTCGGGGAGTTTGGAGGGGATTGGGGACTGCCAGAATAGCTGTGAACATTGCATTTTCTGAGAGCCAGTGAGATGTAGTGGTTGGATGTTGGACTAGGACTCTGGAGACTGGAGTTCAAAAGCCAGTGAGTGACCTTGGGTGGGTCATATTCTCTTGGCCTCAAATGAAGGCAATGGCAAACTTCTTCTGAACAAATCTTGCAAATAAGTCAGAAATGACTTGAAGGCACGCAACAATTGCACTTTGTTGACCACTGATATATTTTAACAGCAGTCTCAGTTCTCCAAGTGCCTGTTCTGCAGCATATAAGAGGGAAGTACCTATAGACTAGTGGTTCAAAAAATATAAAAAAAAAGTTTGGGGGGGAGACTGAAAGGGAGAGTCATACACATCTTGCACAAAGTTGGCTAAGTATGCTCAGTGGGCATGGAATTCTTGCTTGGTGTGTGTGTAGAAAAAAAGCAAGGGATAAGGAATGGAATAGCTGGAATCCTGAGCAGGGGGCACTCCACACTGTAACATTTTGTCGCATGTCCTGCCCGTTCTCCTTTGCAAGGTGCAGAAAGGCTCAGTGTTCAAAAAGCTTCACAAGTTGCCTTTCAAAATGGTTCTTATCAATGGAGGCATCAAGTTAGCGACTAAAAGATGTTGTGCTGCATCTACCAAAGGTTGATTGGAAAGCTTCAGTCAGGGATCCGCCTTATTTTGCACTGACAAATCAAACCCTTGATGGGAGGGTCTACAAGCATTTTGAGGTATGCCCATAAAAGCATTCTCAGAGGAATAGTGAGTGCAGCTTGAGGATTAGAGAAAGAGCTACTGCAGGACAACAAGCCACTAGTATGAATAGGAAGAGCTTTGAGCACTTTTAATTTTGCAGATATATGCACTGTAAATGCTGGGGAAATGAACTAACAGGAGCACAGCAAATCATATTCATGCCTTTTTGCTGTGATATTCTGTACATAACAGCTCTTCTAGAATCCTTTGATGTATAGGAATGTGGCAGGCACAAGAAATCCTATGGACAGTCCTGCTGAATTCTGTAGGATTAGAGCTAAAATATTCCAGATAAATGGACTGAAAGAACTGTAACATAATCCATTGGTATAATTAAAACTAAATGATAAAGTTCACGTGAAATAGATGTTAAGTCAGTTTGGTTATAACTATTGCTATATAAGAATACTTAAATTTTCCCTTCCTCTGCCCTATACAGACTACTACAGAGACTAAAAATACAGAAAAGAAATTTAAGAATCTAAAGGAAATGACAGTATATTGCTTTCAAGTACAAGCAGTGTATAAAGAAAATAGAGGACAAATAAGTGACCCTCACTGTAAAAAAACAACTGGTACGTATTTGCTTTGTAAAAAATGGTAGCTTTAATCACTATGTCAAGAAACTGATGTGTACTTAAAGGAATAGATTACACTTATGTGATTTCTAATGCTAAAATGATGCCTTAGTTAGTCAGAAACATGCTAAGGAGAGGTTTTCAACAGCTAAATAGTTGCACTAAGCTGTTCAATTTGTACTAAAGAGAAAACAGTAACTATAGCTCTGAATATGTAACATTCTATATTTTGCAAATGGGATCCTACATTGGCAATAAAACATTTAGCATGTTTTCATGAATTTTAATTTGGGTTTTGCAGAATTTGAAATTCTTTGTACCAAATATTTAGTATGGATCAGTGTAAAAAATGTGTACAGTGGCAAGAGCTGCAATAGGACTGGAAAACAGATGTAGAAGATATGCTCAAAGGAAATGGCTTGCATTCAGGCTGATGAAAGCTTAAACTCTTTTAAGTGTTTAAGGGCCATTTCAGATGTTTCTTACTGCAAACCCCTCATACTGTAAGTCTGAAAGTATGAGGCCCGCATGCTCCTGCAAACACACGTTACTGCATAAAATTGTAATTGACAAACCGTTGATGGTCTTCCGTTATAAAATATATTTAGACTTCAAACAGAACTACAGGTTGGCTGTCTCAGGCAGCCTCTACTTTAAACTATGTCCCTTGGCCGCCATCTTTGAGGTATTCAATCTTGAATGCTATAGTTGTGAATCATTATATGAATGCAAGTTCTGATTTCAGTTAAATAGGGTTTTGTGTAAGAAGCACAGGTTGCTTGGATACCAGTGGTCAGTGTCAGTCTTTTACATTCCATGGCATATTATTTATTCCTTATCCTAATACAGAGGTAGGCAAAGTATGGCCTGGATGTTAGACTGCCACTCCCATCAGCGCTCACCAGCTTAACTGATGGTAAAGAATGTTGGGAGTTGTAGCCCAGCAATATCCAGATGACCACACTTTGTTCACCCTTGTACTCACGGAAAGAAGGAGTAATAACTTTGTACAAATGTTTAATTGTCCCCATTATTCAGCATTGCTTTGAGGAAGCATTGTGTTCCCCTTCCTGTTGTCCAGATGAAAACTCCTAGAGCCTTGTAGGCAAAAATTTAACTTAGTTCAAATTGATGTGTGAAATTCAACCATACAACATACCTTCTGCCCCCTTCCTTTAACCATCTTGCCTCTGGTCTTTCTTCCAACATATATTATTTGTCTTCAGTCCTGCTTTCTGCACACATACATTCCCTCAGGGAGTCCTGCATTTCAGTAGTGCCCCTTGTCCTATGGAAAGTGTCTTCCAGCTAAAATGACATTTCATTTCCCCCCACAGAATCTGCCAGTATTGTATGCTGTCTTTTTGCAATTATTATGAGCATTTCACTGCACTGAAAACCAGTTATCCAAATGAATTGAGACACTGGCTCATTTATAGATTCTTGTAAATTTGATTTTTGTAAATTTGTAAATTTTTGTAAATTTTGTAAATTTGAGCTAATCAAATTCAGTAATGTCAATAATATCAGGTTAATAATAGTTGACAACACTTTTTTTCTTTTTCAGCAGCAAATCTTTATATCATACTGGCATTTGGAATTATCTGTTTTGGCATTTTGGCAGTATTGTGTTTGTGGATTATTCAGAAATACAAAAATACGATTAAATCTTTTTGGCAGCCTCCTCTAAGAATACCTTTCCACTATGAAGAGGTGTGTATACTGATCATTTCTGATTATTTAAAATAAAGTACAGTTAGATTAAGCTGTAACTAGCATATGTTTAGGGTCTGAACTTTGAATAGGCTTGACTTCCCCAGCCATTTCCTCCGCCACGGACTCCAGGCACGGCTAGAGTTGGGAGGCCACATGCTTTGCTTGCATAAGGACATGAGCAGTTTTTCTCACTTAACTTTAAACTCATTGCATTTGTTCGATCTGGTTGAAGCAGAACTATACTACTTCCCTACCTGACTCCATATGCCTTTTGTATCTTGAGACCCTCTCCCGGTACTGGTGCAAGAAGAGGAAAAGCTGGCCAGTAGCTGTGAAAGACTAACACTAGACCAAGGCTTCAGCTTTTGGATTAAGCAAGACTCTGACTTTCACTGTGGTTAATGTCAGTGATGATATAGGTGTTCACTGCACTCGAATCCTACCAGGGGAAGCTGCCCTCCAGAAGAGAAGAGTTTGACACGTGATCCTTAGTTGCTTTATTCTGAGGTAGCTCAGGAATGCTGTTTCACATACATTTATATTTGACAGCAAAGACTGACACTTACTGTTTTCCTTCACATTTGAAGTTATTTAATCTTTTCCTGGCACTTAAAGCACTACATTTAAAAAGCTGAGGGTGTGATTTTTGTTTTTGCTTTTAGTATGAAATTATCTTTCATCTAATGAGTCATTCTGTTAATCGGTTATTGTGGGTTTTCTGGGCTTTGAGGCCGTGTTCTATTGGTATTTTCTCCTGACGTTTTGCCTGCATCTGTGGCTGGCATCTTCAGAAGATCTAGTGGCATGGAAGTGAGACAGAGTATATATATATACTAGTGTAGTCTCCAGGTGGGGGGGAGCAATTTGCATGTGTTACAGCTGGCCTGTGTGATGGCCTGTTGTTAAATGGGATATCCCCCAGGGTGTTTATGGATCCATAAACACATGGACAATTTCAACAGGAAAGAAAGTAAACAAGATTTGGCTACCAGTACTGAAGAACACTAAAATCAAGACTCAAAAATATGCCTGTGAACACCACCCAGACTCTAGAGGTCCTTCCACAGGGACCAATACAATGGGTTGCTAATGTGCTTAATGCACTGTTATGCATATCCCCTGACTAACAATACACCCTGGGGTATATCCCATTTAACAAAAGGCCATCACACAGGCCAACTGTAACACATGCAAACTGCTCCCTCCCACCCTGGGACTACACTAGTATATATACTCTGTCTCACTTCCATGCCACCAGATTCTCTGAAGATGCCAGCCATAGATGCAGATGAAACATCAGGAGAAAATACTAATAGAACGTGGCCTCAAAGCCCGGAAAACCCACGATAACCTATGGATTCCGGCCGTGAAAGCCTTTGACTTTACATTCTGTTAATCATTCAGCTTCTCTTTCTTGATTTCTTTCAGATAGAACAAAACTGCACTTTGTTTCTGTCATAAGTGAACTGAGAAAACATCAGAATAAATTGAAATCACAATGCATTTCTAGGGACTGATCCTGGATAGTGGCTGGAATCTTGTTGGGAGTGTATGTATGGGCAAACACTGTAGGTACAGGCTAACACAGTGAATCCTGTCTCTCTCTCCACTTACCATAAATCAGCCACTTGGATTGAGGTTCCCATCACTTAGAAATGCAGCTGAATGAAAGTCTCTCCCCCTTCTGTGAGCGAACTTCACTGCAACAGACAAAAGCAGGACCCATCACAATTTCCCTTCATACTAGAGATTGTTCTTTTGAAGGGCGAGAGGCCCTATTAGTCAGCTGCTTGATAAGGGGAACATATCCCCACTGATTGACAGGGGTACAGACCCCCATCAGTTGCAGCAGCTGCTTTCTTGTAAGTGGAGTTTAGGAGACTTTCACAATCTGTACACAGGGATCATGAATACTAAGCAGTCATGAGCGCATAACTCCAGGTTACACATTTGTAAATGCCCAGCGGGATTCTGGCCAATATTTCTAGGATCCTCTCAGTTCAGCAGGGGCTTTCTGACAAAAACAGAGTTCTTACCAGATAAATTAAAGATGACCAAGGTGAAGTTAGTTACGAAAGCACAGAGTAACGGTAAAATCACAAAAAATATATACATAATTACCCAATATACCAGCACATCCTGGCATGACTAAGAAATAGAACCCAAACTGTCAACTTGATCCTTAATGGCTCAAATTACTAGGAGTGGAGTAGTTTTATCTGCCACCCAAGCAGGTGGCCTTCCCTGCATGCTTTTTACTTCTTCCTCTGTTGTGAAAAATTACCCCTTTGTACCAGTAAGGAGAGGAAAAAGTTGGGTGCTGCATTTGATCATGGTTGCAGTGAACGATAGTATAGAATTTGTTCTACATATTTAATTTAAGTAACAATTAAATGCTTCTTTTTTCCCCCCAGGACTTACAAAATGCTGCAGAGGGTATGGAGTACACATTTAAGAATTGTGCAAAAGAAGAACAGTGGGACATTGTGTCCATTATCTCTAGTACAAGTCAAAGCCAGACTTTGAGAGACAGCTTTGCTAGTGGAAATCAAGCAGATGTGTCAAAATTGAAAGAACACAGATAATAATATAAAAAACATCTTCCTTTCACATTGCTCAGTGACTCTTAATGCTCACTTGTAGAATTTCACTACAGAGAACTTGTTTCAAAGGCCTTCTTTTTCTTTAAAAACATCCAGCTGCAAAGAACACCATCCATGTGTTGGACAGTGAAATGGAAAGCAACACTAAATTTGTGTTTGGAGGATACAAATGCCATGGATTGACAGGGATCTCAGTACTTCTCAAATGATCAGAGACTGGTTTTCCCCTGGAGTCTGCTGTTTCATAACCTACTGTTTTCTATCATGATTATGGTTTCATGAGTCACTGCAGTAGGCTGAAACTAGAAGTCAGTTTTGGCACGCAATTCAGTTAAGAGACTGCAGTACTGTTAAGTATAACCAGGAAGGTACAAGGAAAACTATGCACCAGTGATCTCATGTAGCCTTATCGGGAGTGTGTGGGCAAGGGTGGGGTGAAGTTTTTATACAGCACAGAGGACAGTTGTATTGTTACTCTAGTTTTCATACAGTGGTGCTGTCAGTTCACTTTCAGGCCCATTTTTAAGGGGTTTCACCTTTCTGAAGCGCTAGAGGTCTAGCCCCATGTTTCTGACCTTCTGTTTCTAAGAGAGTCTTCCCATCTTTTATTTGTTTAGAGCAGCACAGTCTGAAAGGGTGCAGAGGCAACCTTTCAGTTGTGGCGTCTCATTGAGGAATGGCTGTACTTGCTGCCCTCACTTTCTAGTTTCTATTGACAATTCATTATGATTGCTTGAAAAGGAATCCACAGGGTGGTTTGTGTTTACAGTTCATTTTGGATTGTTTGTGTACTGAGTTATGTGTGTTCTGTTGATTTCAACTATTTTTGATTTAGTACAGCCTTGTATATTGGTTTGAAAGCACCAGTTCAGAGGTGAGGGAGTTGTGTTATAAAAGCAATATTGTAAATTGCATACTTTATGCTTTTTGATTTTTATTTTATATTTAGAATCAAATTACCATCAGGATAGCTAAGTAAATTAAAGTTTAATGAATTATGTTTTTTGTATTCTTTTTGCTTCTAGTTTTTTTTTAACTTAACAGAGACAAAATCAAAATATAAACAATCCCTGTGAATGTAAAGAGAAGGGTAAATGTGTACTACATTTGGTTAATGGCCATGTTCAGGTAAGCACAATAAGCCAGAATTCCTTGGAATAATGCTAGCCCATGCTGATCAAATACATACTCCTGCAAATGGGATCAGGTAAACCAGTCACAAATGTGGCTTGTCATGATGTATAAACACACCATTGTGGCTTCCAAAATAAGTGAGATTGATCATCCACAAACTCATGATTCTGGCTTGTCTAGGAAGAAAGAACATTGGTTTCAGACATTAAAAAAAGCAAACCACAGATCAGATTCAGACATCATAATAAACAAACAGCAGCAGGAGTGATTGGGCAGCACTGACCAGCACATTATGATTGTTCGGATGCCAGAATTCTGACCTATCACTATCTGAACCCTCTAAATATATCAAAGTGACATAACTCTTCTTTCACTATTATTCCTTAATTTGAGCAAAAAGAACACTGGCTGCAAGAATAAAAATATATTTAGAATATTCTGTAGGTTTAAATACTCTCTTGTGCCAAAATTTGAAAATTTTGTTCTTTTTTGAGAAAGCAGCAGTTACAGTGCTGAAATAACTTCTATCTTTTTCAAGTAGTGTAAGCAGTTGCTGCATAATCAAATTAGATATTTAGAAGTAATTTCATATCTAACAGACACTGTTGCCTAAATCTAATTGCTGTTCCCAACTACAGCAGACCTATTGACTCAATGGAGCTTGCATAACAGTTTTACTAAATTTCCCTTGAGTTAATAGGCCCCCTTCTAGTTGGGAGTAAGCAAGGGTGCTTTATTCAGTAGCAACTGGATTGACACCAAGCTTCTCTGGTAGATTGGCAGGTTACTGATGTAAAGGAGAATATGCTTTACACAGAGTAGGGAATGCAGTGCTATTATTGAGTTCTCTTGTGTGTAAGGCACCCTGAATTTTAATGGAGGAATCTCTGTCTAGGTAGTCTCTTATGAGTGTGGCCTAATACCTGTGGGGTTTGAACAAGAACATCTGTATCTCTTCTCCAGAAAGACTGATATCTAGAAAGGGGATTGAGGCCAGGTTAGACAGAGAAGCTTCAACCATATTTCAGATCCACAAGACCTTCTCTAGCAGCTTTGAAATCAAGTAGGATGTCAGCTATGTATGACCCTTGCACTCCTTTCTAAGTCTATGATTATTTTGCTTTAGTTGTGTATCCTTGCGTGACAAGTGGTTAGACTTCAAAAGTAGGTTTTTGAGATAGCATCATGAGATGTACCTACAAGAATAGAGCTCCATCATTGCAGTTCTTTCTCCCAATGCAGCTTAGCCTACGACCTGAACAGTCTGAAATTAATTTTTTTGATGTTGCTGTTGCTGGGTTGTTTTTAAAAGTCTTTAAGCTGTGGTCAAATCACTCTTCAAGCTTCATCGTTTGATAGATCAACAGGATAATTGCTTTTAAGTAATGAAAAGAGAACCCTTGTAGCAGAGATATGAATCTGAGGGCTGTTCCTCTTGTTTGCTCTGCTTCGTATCTTGAATGAGCTCATTTTTTAAGACACAGCCTCCTTAGAGGAAGTCAGCCCTACAGTGCTTACTTTTTAAAAATTATGCAGAAAATGTGATGCAGCTACGCTAGAGAGTATTGACCCTGATTAAGCGGTTCAACACATTTCAGTATTTTTTTTAATAATAGGCACAAGTGACATGAAACAATCAGGCCAGGTAAGCCTTGCATAACAAAACATTTTGAACCTGCTAGAGACCACTTGAAACTTCTTGCAAAGTTCTTCTAGGGTAACTTTTTCTTTCACCAGCCTGCAATCTTTTATGGTTTCCATTTTGGTCGCCAGATCTAAGGTTCTTTACCAAACTGGGCATAAGTGGTAAGGCAGCCTTATGTGCTTTCCTTTTTTTTCACTGTATTGCTGGTCACAGAGGCTCAAGTAAGTGATGATGGAGGAAGCAGCTGTTTACTTTGTCTCTTGTGGACAGGTATACATCATGGCTGTAGTAGGATCAGCTACAGTACAATCTCATTCTTTCCCACCTCAAGAGTTTTTGCATTGTTAATCGCAGACACACTGCAGCAACTTGACACCAAAAGCCTATACTTCTCCAGCTCTCTTTCACCATCTTCCCAATGCTGATAGTGCCAAAAACCTTTCAGCTAGACAGAAGACAAGGAAGAAAAATGGGGGCTGAGCAGGCATGAAAAGACTTCATAACAATGAGCATCTTTGTCAGAAGCATATTAACTGAAATATGCCTGCCTGTATTTGAAAAAAACCCAAAAACTTTCTTCCTTAGGTATGCAAAGCCACCTAGTGGTCAAAGCAATAGTGGACCAAATATCCTCCTCCCAAGATGAATTTTGTTTTTGGAAAAAACATGGAGAAGTCTAGGAAATAACACCAGACTGTTTCTACCCTGCAGCTGTGCTCCCAGAGATTTTTCTTTGTGGAAGAAGGCTGCTTACTTAGCCTCTGCAGATGTTTCCAGTTCCAGGAAACTACCATAGATCCATGATAGGCATGTTCAGATTCTGAAGAATTCCATCTCAATTTTCTTCTCCATCAGAGATGTGCAGAGGGCAGCCTACATGTATGCTTCTGTTTCCCCAGGTTTTTTTTAGGGAGTGGAACTCACCAGAGGGATGAAAAATAGTCACTGGACCCTCAATAATTGCCTATCTATACGAAGCATACTTACCTCTGAAGAGCATTTTAGTACTGAGAAACCTTAATGGCAGCTAGAACTTGAATATATAAAAGAGAACTTGGGCATACTACCTTCGTGGACTATATCTCCCAGAATCCACCAGCACAGTCAGTAATGTTTTCATGCTATGGCACACCATCTAGAAGGTGTCCAGTGCAATAAACGCCATATAACAGCTTAAACTTGTAAGCAGAGAGCGCAGGAAGACCAAGCTATGGACTAGGCCTCAACTGCCTGAATAAACATGTTGTAGATAGTCTCAAAAGGAATCAATGATAGATGGAGCAGTCTGGTTTTTGCTTCTGGACCTTTACCTCTTGATCTGTTTTTTTTTTCCTTGTTTGCAGTTTTGGAAATGAGTTCATTTTCCCACTAAAGCCTTAGGAAAAGAAGAAAATAAAGCAACAAACACATGGAAGACTTTAAGGGAAAAAAACAAGAACACAAAGCTTAAAATTTTTGAGAAAGGATATTAATATAAGTAGGCAAAGAGAGAGAAAGGACTGGATAGACTTTATGTTGGGAGATCTTACACAGGAGCACCCTTCTAAGTGTGGTGGTCATGTGTTTTTGTGTACAAGTATTCAGAACAGTGCAACAAACTGTGAGGCCAGGCCTAATGAGTACTGTCACCTATGGAGGCTACTGGTATGTAAAGGTCCACCAGCATAGTTCCACCTAAGGTCCGGGAGGGTGATAGTTGGTCCTCCTCCTGTGACTGGAGAGGGCAGCTACATGACACCCAGACATACTCCCATATTTAATCAGCTCTACAGGATGGTAGAGCTATGCATAGGCACCATCTAACTGCTGTGCATAGTCAGGAAAGGACAGTTCTTCAGCTTTCTTGGAAAGCCAGCAAGATCCAAGAAAAGAAAGCCTCCTGCTTTCAGCATAATAGCAGCTAGACAGCACCCTCACTCTGGGTAGTGGAGCTAGGTACCATCAAGCTACATTGTGCAATCAGGAAAAATGCTACACACACGAAGGTATTGGGTATCTCTTTGAAAGTACTTATCCTTATGAAATTGGAGGCTATGCCACCTTAAATCTCCAACCAGCTTCTATCCTAAATTTAGAGTGCCTTCCAATTTCTCTACAAGCAATTATTTTATTCTGCGTAGGAACAGCAAGAATTTAAAAAGTTAAAAATTGACAAACCTTATCTTATTATTCAATTCAAACTGCTTCTTAAGAGCTGTGAGGAAATTAGCATGCAGTAGTCCTGCAAAGTGGGTCAAGATCACTGGATTCAAAGTTTTCATGCGCTTGGGTGTATTAAGTAAACCACAGTGAGTAGAGAATATTTCATCCATGCCCTTTGCAATCATCTTCAGTAGGTAAATCAAGCACCCGTGCAGCCTTTCCAGAAAGTCAACATCACAGACAAAATTTATAGGAAAATCTTACAGCAGTGATCAGTTTAAACTTTGTAAGACAAAATATTTTACCCATCTTTATTGGATGCTAATGTAAATACAATGAACAACTAAGGTTGCCTAATCTTTTATAACAGATCAAAGTGACAGTCTGATGGAGAAACCAAGAATGAAATAAGTCTGACATAACAGGACAGCTCTCAGCTTAAGGATTCACTTCATAGACTGTCCTCTAAAGTTTCTAAACATGTTTTCAGATAATCAATGCTTCCAGGCCTAATTACTTTCTAGGTGTGGGAGAAGTCAAAACAAACAAACAAAAAAACCATGCCAAGACAGCAGGAAGTAAGCCCTTGGCCAGGACCTCGAACAGTCAGAATGCAGGGCATATCTAGTTCACCTGATTCATCATCATGCTCATACAATCTTTTCTTATAAGATTACTTAATACAAAAGAAAAAATGATTAAAATATGTGTATGATGCAGTTTGACATAATTATCATTAAATAATTTGGATTTAGGGCACAAAATACAACCAGTCCTGGTTAATGCAAACTGCACTAACACACAGGCTCATCTTTTGTACGAGCAAAATATATAAGCTCTTTGAAAATATGATACTCTTGCCACAAGTTGAATGTGAGCACCTAAAAAATATCAATTTCTTCCAGTCCACCCCCCCCCCCCGCACCTTTTTTGGAATCTAGCAAAAGACATCTAAAGACAAACCTCCTCCTTAAAATATTCAGAAAGCAGCAAAGCACGAGTTCCTACAATAAGTGGAACACGGGACCTCCCTCACCCTAAATATTGCATAAGCAGGTGAATATCCAGAGTAAAGACAATTTTATCTTAAAATAATCACAGTTAGCCTATCTGAATATCTAATGCCTCAAAGGGCCATAAGTTATTAGACACCTGGGAGATGTTTTTATAATGAAACCTCTCAAGTTTAACACCTACTATTCTACTACATCTTGTCAAACATACCAGTACTTCAGTCTTAAATAATTTTTGGACCATCTCACCTAGGACATGCTGCATTAGCCAACAAAGTGTTTGACATCTGAATGCATTTCAGAATTTTCATATCTCTATCATGCCTTTGTTCAGTGCAGATTTTGCAGCAGTACAGAACATTTCTAGCATTCAGGAAATTCGTGCTAGGTGAAGTTTTACAATATGCTTCCAGAATATACTAGCTTTCAAGAACATTGAAAAATGATTTTTTTCTCTCATGCATTACAAAATGGCTGATTTGAGGAACTTTGCAGCTAATCACCTCTCAGCTAATGTACAAGAAGCTACAAAGCTGTTCTGTGCTTAAAAACAGCATGTGATCCTGGCAAAGCTATGAGCCTCTTAAAACACTCTCTTAAAATCTGCCAAATGCAATATAATTTTAACATTGTTACTGATGTTGAGAAATGAGGAAATAGCACACAATATTCTCCCCACGATTGTCATTTAACATATAGATTCGAAGAGCAATAATATGTACATATGCACAAATCTGTTCTATTAAAAAGGTAGCTAAATACAGCAACTTGAAACAGAATATTTAAATCCGTTCACTTTCCAAACAAAAATTTTTAAAAAAAATTGAAAACATCCAAAATGCTTAATGCAGTGAGTCTGGCAAAATAGAAAACAATCAAAACATACTTTATATTTACATATAGGACTTGCTGAAGAAAAACTGTACTCTTAAGCCCACAATTCTTCTGTTCTTCCAAATTTGTAGATAAGGGTACTATCAAAACAGAAGTTGACATTTATAAGACAGACATTAGTTCCATCTTCATGCAAAATGAGATAACAGTAGCTTACACAGTATATTTCATTTCATTACCATCTCCACTGGCTTCTTAGAGTAAAAGCCCAATGTACTTCCAACATGCTGGAATTTAGTACTGATAGCAATCTGGACATGGACTGTAGTCCAGGCATGTGATTTGGTATGCATGTCTAAAATATGAATCTTAATCCAACTGTTGGTCCCAACTAGAGTAGATCCATATATTAATGCAAACGTGCTAAGTCAACATCTATGTTAAATTCCAGTGATTTAATGTCTGAACTAGCAACTGAATTAATGCTATAATCTAGTTTAAATATGGCCTTTTAAAACTGCAGGTTCTCTTACTAAACCTTACTAAACAAAACTGTTTGAAACAGCCTCTAGGTAGCAGTCAATACATACTTTTGGAAAAGGCACAAATCAGTTTTTGATAAATTCAAGAATATTCTTAAAATTTCAAAGAACAACAGCAAAGCAAAGAGTTTGTGAAAATATTGTATTCAATCAGTTAACAAGGCTTCGCAATGGAGAAGTCTATAACCCAGCCAATGTGAGTGCCAACCACATTTTTTGCCCAAGAAATTCTCACGTGCAGCCCCCCCCCCCCCCGGACGCAATGATTAACTTTCTCTTCCACCCTGACTTTTCACTAACTTTGAGAACCACACTTTTGAACAGAAAGCCAGTCAGATATGCTCACTCTTTTTCAAGTAAGAAGATATATCATAACCCACTGTAACAGGTTTTGAAATATCATTACATGCAAGCAACTAATAAGAGACAAGGAGGAACTGATTATAGGACACAGCAGGAGGTATTGCTCTCTGGACATGGAGAGATATGTAAATGCATAGATAATTTATTTCGAATGCAACATGCTATTACATATGTCCTTTGATGTAGCACAAATTATTCAGCCATCCAAGAATTTTTTTTTCAGACAGAGAGATGGCTAGAAGAGTCTATGGAATGCGATTCTACAGTGGCACACTACAAGAAATTTAAATTTTTGAAAGGTGTAACGAAATTTTATAAACCAAATCACCAAAGTAGTAAGTTAAGATGCTGCTTTTGCAACACTGCATGCAGTACCACTCAGCGAACTTCTCATCACTGTCACTTGCTTAGAGGTAATTCATATATTTTATTTTTGCACTGGAAGTTTGCTTTTAGTTTTGATGTTTTGTACCATGATATGGAATTCCACAACAAACCCTAACATGTCTAATTCTTCTGTCTGAATCAGGCACATTTTAAGCATTTATTTAACACAATCATTCAATTTTTAGGAATGACTTACCTAAAAAATATCAAAGCATTTTGAAAAAACACTGCTAATCCTGGATAGACATTAGTATCTATAAAATAAAAATACAAAAAACATCAAGCGATCTTCAGAACATGCTAATACAGAGGGGTTTTCGTCATTTGTTGAAACAGCTCTAAAACAGTTCTCTTAACAAAAGATACTTGACAGAGTCACTCTCTATCAGAAAACACTAAGGCTTTGATTGAAAGAATTATATAGCAGAGTCCCACCTGACTGTGGGCCTTCACACTGAACATGTTTCCAAGAACTGGACTGTTTTAAAAACACACACGCCCTACTACTTTGAGGATGAATTGATAAGGTGGGCAAGGGGGCAAACTTAGGAAGAGGTCTTTGGATTGTGCTTAGAGAAATTTTTATAAAAAGCTATTACTACTTTTTGTAAAAAGAACACTTTTAGAACAGGTAAAGTTACAGGATACAACTTTAACCATGTCAATTTGTGCCTAACTTATGAGGAACCATCTGCCCTTTTCTTTACAAGAAGAACAGAACATGGCAAAAGTCCTTCTGCCAAACACAAAGTCAACACTAAAGTGTTGATTTTTCAAATATCCTTGGAAAGAGCCAGTAATTTCCACAGAAGACAATGCTTTTGCACTCTGACTCACTGAGGTTGATTCAGTTAGAAAATCAGGCCAACAGAACCTCTCTTACCACCTACTACTTCTAGGTAGAAGCTGACTCTGTGTAACTTACAACAGCTGTACACAAATCCGAAATAAATGGGTTTCTATTAAGTACCAGAATAATAAAGTTAAGTTCAGATCCATTCAAAGTACCGTATTTGCCAGCATATAAGAAGCACCCCATTTTTAAAATGTTATTTTTTGAGGGGAAAAAATAGTTTTAAAAAAATAGCATAACCCCCCATTCACATTCCCTTCCATTTTGCAGGGGAAGGGAACGGAGGGAGCTCCAGAGGAGGGGAAAGAAAATTGCTAGGCACTTTCTTCCCCCTTCCCTTCCCTTCCGTTTTGCAGGGGAAGTGAAAGGAAAGATCTCCAGAGGGGCAAAAAGAAAACTGTGTGAACTTTCTTTCCCCCCCTCTGGAGCTACCTCCTTTCCCTTCACATGCAAAACAGAAGGGAAACTGGGGTGAGGGAAGCCTTGTGAGAGGGTTCTTTTCCCCCTCTGGAGTTTCTCCCCATTTTCAATGCATTTTGTCCCAGTGCAGAGAACTCATGCTCAGGCAAAATGGAAGGGGGGGAGCCTTGTGGGAGCACTCCTTTAGCCCCCTAGAGCTCTCCCTCCCTTTCCTATGCATTTTGCCTGGGCACTGAGAACTCAGTGGCAAAATGCATAGGAAAGGGGTTGGTGTTTGCTGGCATATAAGACACACCCCATTTTAAAACATCATTTTTCAGGGGAAAAAGTACATCTTATATGCCAGCAAATACAATACTACAGGCACTCTTCTTGCAACGAACCATCTACCTTTAACCCTACAAAAATGAGACAGCACTCTTCCGCAGGCAAACATCTCCCACAGAAATCTTCCCATGACTGACATATCTGCCCAAATTCCTACTTTTTTAATCTCTTCTGATTTTGTTAGAGAGTGAAGCAGACCATTTTCAGTGCAGCTATCTCATACATAAAATAGCACTCTTCCTCCAAAATATTTGCCAACCCAAATTATTAATCTGCCTTTTGCCATTTGATTTAAAAAAAACAAACATGGTACCTTTCAAACATTCTAAAACTGGCTGCTGGTGTTGTTGTTGTTTAGGCCACATCACCATTCACTTCTTCTTGTTTTTATACTGTTAACTATTTTTATAAATTGCACTGTGTGCTTCTATTTTGTTTACTGCCTTGAGCAGTTTCTAACAGAAAAGCAACCAAGAAATGCTGTTAATCAGTAACATTTTCCACAATACTAGTTAAGTCATTTCAAATGATCAGTATGACACAGTGGATGTGCAGCATTTGTTAAGTACTACTATTTTCAAGAACAGAGTTTCAAAAAAATGCATTTTCAGAAATTTGATCACCTAGAATTAATATATATGACTAGATCTTGTTCATAGTCTAAGTATTTCCCTCTGCTCTTCCATCTTCTCTTTTCATTTTTTCCTATTTTTTAATTTTTGTAATATTTTAAAAATTCAATAAAAAAAATAAAAAGAAGAAAGTTGAGGACATGTTTAATTTAATCCCAAAACGGAAGGAAGGAAGGAAGGAAGGAAGGAAGGAAGGAAGGAAGGAAGGAAGGAAGGACGGAAGGAAAAAGAAAACACATGTTTTTTAAAAAAAGAGTAGTTAAGGGTACATTCCTTCCCTCTCTCCCAGTTTACAAAGTAGTAAGCATGACTCTTACTTTGGGTAACATATGCTCCAAAAAGGATCCACATGGAAGCAATAAGTGAGCCAAACATCAACATGAAGCCAATGAAGAGCCAGACACGCGCACCTGTAAGAATGTACAAAGCTAAGCACTGAGGTAATTTTTATGTATTTTTTGGTAAATTATGAGAGGGTACTACTAGGAAGGAACACCACTGCTTAGTCCACTCAGGAAAAGCACAACAAGACTTACATTCATCATCTCAACAATGCAAAGGGTTTACCTGCATCTGCATAAGTTTTAGTGACAAAAAAACATGTCTGCAAAGGACATTAACTCCTCTTAAAAATCAGTAGTTCATGACACGCTCCAGAAAAATTATGGTATAACAGTGCAAGATAAATCGGATTATCTGATGAAAATCTTTTGTTTTGTTAAGCTTGTGAGGCGTTTGGTCTGAACAATCACCTGTTAACAGTGACAACATCACTAAAATGCAATGTAATAGAAAGAGAGTTAGATTTGAATGAGGGAGGCCTGGACGTCTAGCCTCTGATATGAAGTTTCTTTCATTAACTTGGTGAGCCTTATTACCTCTGAGAGTAATCTACTTCAAATGTCTTCTTGAAAGAAAAAATGGAAGTTACCCCACGTATAGCATCCTTGAATCCTACAGGAGATGACTACATAAAGTGCAATAACAAACAGAGCTTTCAAGAATTCATCAAAGACATTTTTACTCTGTCTTTTGTTAACTCTAAATCTAATTTTCAATCCAGTAAAAGAAATTATTACCAACAATATTTTGTACTCAGACTAAAAAAAAATGCTGACACTACCAACCTCTATGAACTGCACTTGCACATTTCACATTGCAATACCATATTTAAATACGGTATGTCTCATCTTCTGCTTGTAAAGCAAATTCTGAGAACAGTATGCAGTTGTAAGTCTACCTGAATGAACAGAAGTACTCTCACCTGTTCTTCCTAGACATCCATCACCATAGCTATCTCCTCTCACCTGAGCATTTGATACAGCATTTATCCTAAAACACAAAAAGGAGCACTTTAAATTAACTAATTTAGATTGCCCCCCCTGCAACCTAAAAAAATCAAAATCTTCACTGTTCTGGATCCACAATATAGCCCCTCTCCATTTTGTAAATAACGTCAATGTCAGCATTCCTTCCTTTGAATTTATCCTGCAATAAAACGTGCAATTGTTAAACCTAAACAGGTAAGAGGCAAATGCTTCAACCCAGAAACTGGTATCTGACAACAGGAGTACTGAAGTCACTGGATTCTCTCTCAAATGAACACTACACGCACATATATGGTCTTTCTACATTTGAAGCTTTGACCTTTGCGGATTTGATTATTCATGGATTACTTGCTGCCGCTTTTGCTGATGAACTAAATCATTCTTAATAGGGACTTTAATGACACCAGCGTCCATCTTAAGCTTTCAGTTGAGTTGTGTTCTCTCACATGCTCAGTCACATATATGGATGGGTAGGGAAGGGGGGCGCAAAGAGGGAGGGCATGCTCAGTCACATATATGGATTCCCTCATGCATGCATGTAGGGGGATGGGATGGGATGGGAAGGGAGAGAGTAAGGCCCTCAGGAAGGGTGTGTGCGTTCCCTCGCTCACTCACTTGCACAGGCAAACGGGATAAGACAGGGGAGTGTGAGGAGGGTGGGTGTGCACACGCATTCCGCTGCTCGCTTGGGCAGGTGCGTGGCCAGAAAATGGGATGGGGAGTGGGAGGAGAGACAGAGTGCACATGCATTCCCTTACTCATTCACAAGGGTGAAGGAATGGGGGAGTGCAAGGAGGGAGGGCGCACACATTCATTCCCTCACTCGGGAGGAAGATGGGATGGGGAGTGTGAGAAATGAGGGCATGTGCATTCCCTTGCTCACTCACTTGGGCAGAGGGGAGAGGGGATGGGATTGGGGAAGTGTGAGGAGGGAGGGTGGTACATGGGTCTTCAGGACAGATAGAGGGAGTTGTACCGGAGAGGGAGGGGGAGGAGAGAGCCAAAGTGGGCAAGTGAGATGGTGGCAGAAGTGGGAGGAGGAAAAGCACAGCAGGAAACAGCTGCAGCAGCTGGTCTTACAGCAACAGCACTCCCTTCATCTACCCCAGAGACCCATGCACCACCTGCCCTCCCTCCTCCCACTCCCCGATCCCATCCCATCCCATTCTCCCACCTGTCTGAACAAGAGAGTGTGCAAGGGAGTGCACACATGGCTAATTGGGGCACAGCCACCCCACCAATATAGGTACTTCTTTGTGTGTGTTAAAAATGGTTTGGGGGGCCTAGAGATACTTGAGATCTATAATTCTTACATCTAATTTTAATATTGCCAATGATAGCGATCAGTCTGGTGCAATACAAAATCCAAAACCAAAAGAAAGGATCATTCCTTGATAGTTGGTACAAAGTACAAAAAACAATGGGAGGTGTTGGTCAGAAACGGGTCTCTGAAGATGTTGGAGACAGGTATCCAGGATATCTTCATTTTTAGAAACCTGCCCCATGTCTCTCCCTGTGTCCCAAAACAGAGAAGGCACCAGTCATCAAGATCTTTAAGAAATTAGCAATTAGGATGATATACAAAAATGAAAACAAAGTTAGAGGAAGAACAGTTCCTTTGTAGCTTCTCTTTAGCAGTTGAAGGTGAACTGTCTCAAATGATATCTTAGGTATGGAGTTCTCTTTATACATACTTACATGAAGAAAGCCAATGTGGAAAACACCCCACAAGTATGGAATGCATGGTTCATTTGTTCTGGTTTAGGATAGACTACTGCTGCGTCAATCATTATCCACCAACCTGTAAAAAACTGCAATAGACATGATGATTAAACTAAGTCAGAGATCACACATGCAGTTGGCTTTTCAATCCTCCAACCAAACTTTGTAATCATATGGGTCCCAACCATCCAGTCCCATAAAAGAAGCCAGGCTTTTGAATCAAATATTGTCCCACTTCGTAGCCACAGAACTATCTCCTTCACATTAGCTTTTAGATACCTCTTAAAGCAGGGATTGGTGTTATGCAGCTCATGAGCTGCGTGCAAACTCCCCCCATAAATTTTAGCAATATCTCATGGATTCCCTGCACCACACCACTCTAGCTGCTGTGAAAGAAGCAGAGGTGGCTGCTTTAAGAACATGGTTTTTTTTTTCACTTGAAACAGGAAAAATATACCTACCTACAAATGAGCACTTCCAAGAGATGCTCCATGTAAACAAGATGTTTCCAAACTAACTTGCCTCATCTGCCCATGATAAATGGGCTCAAAATGAAGGCAACAGTAATGCAGGCCAAGCAGACTCCATTTAACTAGTAAATGTCACTTGGAAACGATGACCTCCCACAGCTCTAATTAAGAGGTCATACCTCAGTAGTGGCTTCAAGATACATAATACTGTATGGCTGGCTTTATGGCCATATAGGCATAAAGCTTTTTTTTTTCTTTTAAATACAAAAAGTAGTGGACAAGTTAATGTCAAATAGCAAACCATCACCCCTCCTTATCACGACTGCAAAACCAGCATGTATTAATTTTTTAAAGTATATGTTCATTCAGGGACAGAGAGGAGAGAACAAAATATGCCTTTTCCATTTTTGCTTCATATTCTTGGTAATGACTTATCATTATCATATGACAAAATGTATCAGAATAGCCTTTCATAATTCTTAAGAAAACTCTCTGAAGTTGATTAATATATTATGCTATCTGAATCCATAATGGCACATATCATTTAAGGAAAAAGAAGCCATTAGGAATGTAGCCATCAATACAGCATCACTTAGAAAGTATGCTTGGAATAACGCCCAAATAACCATTATGGTAAATATGCTGATCTAAGAAACCTATGCTTTCATTACTCTGCTGTGCTGATTCCAGCTCTCCAGAAAGGAAACCTAACAGCAACCCATTTTGTAGCTCAAAACACTCCCAGAGTATTTTCTGATATAATAAGTCCATTAATGCAGATATTCTTATTTTGGCTAATCTACAAGTGCTGTGGCTCTTCTCAAATATAATCATGTGCACAGAATACAAATAAAGCAAGTAACTAATAGTGCAACAGTAAGCACATTTTCCTCCAAAAAAAATCCTACTGGGATTTAGTAGCAGGTATGTGTACAAGGCACAATGACCTATGACTTCAATCCAATGTAGACCTATCTGGTCCCCACAAAATGCAACAGAACTTGACTTTGGAGAAAACATGTACACTGCTGCATGGTAACAGACCAAATGTTTCCCAGAGCTTCAATATAAGAATGCCGTTAATATGAGAAACGTTATCATCAATAAGTGGGAAAGATCTGGCAAATAATAAGAATTTATGACATTAGACTTTTGCTTAGCACATACAACTCTAAAAACTGGCTCTTACAGCATAATTATAAGGAAGAATGCAAATCACTATCTGTCTATCAAAGATTACAGACACAATAATTATGGCCAGTTCCGCCAACCTAAGACTGGCCCTTTTAGTCACCAGAAAAGATACAATTAAAAGATAACCCAAGTCATTCAGAAAGATGCTACAAGCTCTCACAAAAATGAAATAACTGCTAGATATTAGAAGCAACTGACATTAGAGACACAGATGAAGCAATGCACATATAATTTGCCTAAAAACTTACCAGGATCCCAGCTACCACTGAAGCAACGGTATTTCTTCTTTCACTCCAATCAATACACTCACATTCAGGCCATCGGAAATTGTCCAGGAAGCCTGCCATTTTTCAAGTTCAATTTGGCTTCTTTACTTGTATTTACATTAGATTCTCATAAACTACCAAGGCCTAAACAAGAGGACAAAAAGATAAGTGAGGTTCCTTCCCATAGACTACTTTCTAAACAGTAGTACTGCAATGATACATACAATTTTCCACATCTGTATATACTTACTCAGACCCCTGCCCCAGCCTCTGTATAGTATTTCTCTTCTGAGCTAGTCCAGATAGAAAGACAATACTTTTGCACTGGATTTCCCCCAGAAGATATTTTGTTCAGAAACAATTTATACATAGCATACTAATTACGGTCAACATGTATTTCCTTGAATGCTGCTGTTTGAAGGTGGTAAATGGACTAGACAAAGCATCAAAAGTGATGAATTATGAGTTCAGCCCTTTCCCATCAGCAGGGGAATGCACAGAGCATACGACAGTGAATGAGACTAGGAAACCCTGCGTGCATACATTCGGTTACACATCAGGAGATTAACATTCAGTTTCTCCAACTCAAGTAGTTTATTTACATTTGATGAGGATTCCAAGATTGTGCTCTGCTTTCCATATCCTGAAAACTGCCATTTGAGACATGTTATTTTGTGTTTTATCTCTGTGATTGTTTAAATAAAGCACAAACAAAATTTTAAAAAGTGTCTCCATAAACTTTAACAATATACACGTAGAAGGAATAATCAGATACAAGGTAGTGACTCAAAAATCACACTACTCACAAAAACAGACCATACACTTGAGGAGGGTTTTCTGCTGTTTTAGGTGTAATTTTTTCAAAGAAAAAAAATACTCAGACTATTGTGAAGACTTGGAGAATCTATTCACTGGGAAATGTTCAGTCCACTCATATCCTGGATTTATATAAAATGAGCAAAGGGTATAGCATGTCAGATTTTCAAGGATAGGTTAGGGGTGTTTTAGGCGCAGAATATTTGATTTTGAAGACATGGTCAAACTGGAATATCTACCCAGACACTTACTGCTCTACAATTATAAAATACAATACTGACAGGAAGAAGTCACACAGTTGTTCACTTTGAAGCATGGTGGTTACATGAAACATATACACACAGTCAGGCCTTCTTTTATTTATTCTTTATGCTATACTTATTGAGAGGAACAAAATATATTCCACTCATCATCATGAACTAGAATATCAGCAAAACTGTAAGACTGCAGAAAGAAACAATTAAGAGATAATTACTCTATATTAAGTGACATCTAATACCGCAACAGAGACCCAGCATGGTGTAGTAGTTTGAGCACTGGACTATGACTCAGGAGACCAGGGTTCAAATCTCCACTCAGCCATGGAAACTCATTGGGTAGCCTTGGGCAAGCCATACTCTCTCTGCCCCAGAGGAAGGCAAAGGTAAATGCTCTCTGAGCAAATCTTGCCATGAAATGTGTACACGTACACAGGATTCAGTTGTAACCTTCACCGGTTTTAGCTACAAAATGTGAGAGACTTGAAACTTACTTCTTACCTTTCACTCTGAAACCAATTTCCTAAGTCTTAATCTTGGATCCTTCGTGGGGAGAAAGGACGGATATAAAACAAGTAAAAAACTAAATAAATCTCCCTAACCTCAAAAATATTTCACTTTCCCTTTGAAGCCAAGAAATTATCATATTCAGTAAGGAGATAAAAAGTAATGTGTTACCAATATGCATGCATGAAACATTAATTATGATGCATACTCCCTAACTTCTACTGCAATATTTACTTTTTCATATTTTATATATCCAGAGTACACAATCTACCTTTAGTTAACCCAACTTTAAAGGTTTTAAAATACTCTCAGAACTCCCACAAAGATGCTGATGGTGATTCCCCAACAGCAGTCTTCTGGAACTCTGGTCATTCCAGCTACTATCAAAACAACCTCTTTGCTGCCTATGCTACATCATTCCAAACACCAATCTGACAACCTTTCCACACAAAGCTCTCGTGTGAAAGCCGCTAATAGGAAGTAATTACTTTGCAAAAAGTCTGAAATTAAGATTTTTAATAAATAGGCATGCAGTCTTTACGCAAACACAATGCTTTAACCAACTTGCAATAAAGTCCATACCATTTACTGACGTTTTGCCCTTCACAAGCACCCATACAAAGCTACAGTCATTCTCTCTGAGTATGGTCCCACAAGTGGAACCGGTTTCCGAGATTGAAAGATAATATAGAAGGGGTGCAGTCAACTACTGTGCACAGAATCAGACGGAAGGGTGTGTAAAGGCATCCGCGGGTGACAACTGCGTCCTCAGCTATTCTTAGGAAAGGTTTTAATCTCCCCACACACACCCCTGCCCACACAAAGTTCCGCACTAGCCTGTTATAGCGCGATTATTCCACTTTCAACATCCTATGGAATCCTGGGGTTTGCAGTTTAGGGAGGGGCCGGCCGGCCCCTCCCTAAACTGCAAACCCCAGGATTCCATAGGATGTTGAAAGTGGAATAATCGCGCTATAACAGGCTAGTGCGGAAATGGCCAAATAGGGCATCTACGCGAATGAGCGTGCAATCCATCCACCGGGGCTGCAAACCCAACCTGCTTGGAGATCGAAACTGAAAGAAGAGCTTAAAACTCACTTCGCCCACAGAGAGGAAAGAACCAGACGCTTGCTTTGCGTTTAGGGGAGGGATATAATGGACTGCAAGTGAACTTTGAAATAAAAATTCTTTGGACACAGTACAGAGAACAGACGACGCACCGCAGATTACTAGGCTCTCGGTCGGCTGGCGGAGCAGGGGGGGAAACGACTCCCGCGACCCTCCAGGAACAGAACGAAAGCGCTTTTTAAAGAGAGAGCCCCTGCCTCGGTCCGTTTTGAGGAGAGTCAAGGAAAGGCGGCGGAGGCGTCTACTGGCACCTTCGAAACCGATTTATTTTCCCCTCAGCTTTCGCAGACTCCGAGCCACTTCTTCCCACCACCTGAGGGAGAAGCGGGGCGCTGGTCTCCTCGCCGCCCGAAAAGGCAGAGCGCGTGCGGGAGGGCGGTATCATCTTTCCCCACAAGGCCGGGTACCGCTCGGGGCCGTTCCCGAGGCCACTCCGTCAGAACCACCTCACGCTCCCTTCCAGCTCCGTGAGGTTCATGGATAGGAATAAAATGAACGGGGAATGGGCGGCTGTTTGGAACCTCTCCCCCTCCCTCGCACACAGACACACACACCACACGCCCTCCCCTGCGCCGCCGCCGCCGCCGCCACCCGCCCCCCCCGACTCCCTTACCTGGAAGCGGCTCCATCCGTAGCCCCAACCTGGCCGGCTCTGCCAGCGAAAGGCGTGGAAGGAAGCGACAGGAGCCTCGACCAATCCGCGCCCGGCGCAGCGCGTGACACTCAAAGGAACTGCAGACGCGAAGGGAAAACGCGGTGATTGGGCGGCGGCGCGGCGCAGGCTTGCTTCGCGAGGCGAGAAGTATCGCGAAGGGAGCGGCTCCAGGGCGGGAACTGCTAGTTGGGTTCTCGAACGGAGGCGGGCGGGGGCTTGGCTCTCCTGGCGGCTCCTGTGGCCGGATGGGGGGGGTGAGAAAAGAGGATGCCCGGTACAAACCTTCTCGAGGTCTTAGTAGACGGCCAGCCCGAGCGTAACCGCCCTGCTTTGTGCAATAGCAATTTTACCAAGGAAACCCACGTGGAATTGCAGCTTGGGGGGCACGCACGTGGTATTTTGGAACCTTGCTGCTTCCAATTGACTAGAAAAGACACATTTTGCCACTGGGAGTTAGTGCCTGAGTCTGGCCGTTTCCACGCTACACCGTTATAGCGCGATTATTCTGCTTTCGACATCCTGTGGAATCCTGGGATTTGCAGTTCAGGGAGGGGCATCTTTGGTCTCAGTAAACTACGACTGCCAGAATTCCAGAGGACGCTGAAATTGTTATAATAGCACTTTAACAGTGTACTGCAGAAATGGCCTCTAATGTACCAGTTAGATGCCCTTAAAGTATTATGTAATAAAAAATATTATTTGTATGCTACTTGAATGCTGGTCATGGAGTGCTATTATTTTATAGTGCTGTTATTCCACTTTCAACATCCTATGGAATCCTGGGGTTTGCAGTTTAGGGAGGGGCATTTAGAATTCCCAGCCAGAGAGCTCTTTGGCCTCAGTAAACTACTAATCCCAGGATTCCACAGGATGTTGAAAGTGGAATAATAGCACTATAACAGTGTAGTGCAGAAAGGCCCATGGCTTTTATTGTAGGGCTCTCCAGTCTGATAGGAGTCCATACACTATGAATTTGACTTCTTTTTCCCTATTCAGCTGTTGCCATTCTGCCCAGTATTAGTTTAATTTCATTTTCCTTATTTTTCATTCTTGTTTTTCCATTTTATATTTTTACACTAATATTTTTGTGTGTTTTATTACACCTCCCTATCCACTATTATTCTGTATCTCTAGTTCCACAGGCTTCCACAGAAATCAGGGAAATGCAAATTTGGGGATTTAAACAAACCATGTGATTTTCCTGCATAGATCAAAGGAAATTTTAAAATACGCTCATGAAATAAGTAGCATAAAAGTAGTCACAATATGTTGTCCCATTTCATGCTGATAATTGTTTCTTTTCCACAAAATCCAGATGACAACATTAACAATGATGGCATTAGTAACTTCCATTACACATCTGCATTGCTACACACCTCTTTATACAGTTGTTACTCCCTGTTGAACAGGTTTGTCATTTCAGCTTCAGTTAGCAAATGTACATCTTAAACCTTCCCATCTGTCTGTTTCCTTCTGAGTTACCTCTTAAGCATGACTGCCTGCATCCTTTTACTTACATTATAGGTCTGTTGCTTGTTTAATCCTATGCATATCATCTCAGAAATTAGTCCTGTCAGTTTCAGTGGCACTTACACCCAGACAGCAGTCCATGACATGGATACAGATCTGATTTGTGCCCATCAGCTCCTAAGAATCAGGATTTTACTGCAGCACTGTAATAGCCACACTATCTAAACTACACACTGGTGTAAAAATAGCAGTTACAGGTTTCTTCATTTACTGTTGCTGCTTAAATAGCTAAAGAATATAGGTCTATGAAGTTTTCCCATTGCAGGAGTAATAACTGTCAGCCATTTTTATAGATCAGTGATTTGTTTGTTTATTTTAGTAATAGTCACTTCCCTTGTGTGTTATGATTCTGGGGTAATAATCTGAGGATTCTTCTAACATCAGACATAATATCACATGTTCCTCTGACATGTCATTTGAATTATGAGTTTCTGAAATAAATATTTACAACTCCTTCTTATGTTTGCTTAGAAAGAAATCCCACTTTACTCAATGGGGCTGATTGCCAGGTTATTTTTTCCTACCTTTGCAGTTTAAAACGATTTTGTTTAATTTGAAAGTTGTGTGCTTACCATCACCTTGCAAGAATGAGAAATTCACTGTCAGCAAGACTAACGTGTCTCTGAGAACAGGACTGCCACTACAATAATTAGCAGTAAAAGTTATTTAAAGCAGTGTAGAAACTTCAAAGTCTAGAAACAAAATTTTTGGAGCTAGGTTTTTATTTAGTCTCAGTCTGCGGGAACAATGGAACAATATGGCATAGTTATTACAGGTAGTTGTAATTTTCGGTGTAAATCCAATTGCTAGTCTCAGCTTAGGCAGACCTATTGAATCAATGTTGTTTACATAAATATTGGCATATCATTCAAAAATTGATTCAGTAGATCTGCTCTGTATGGAAGTAGCAACTGAATTTAGGACAATGTTTCTTCCATATTCATCTTTTTAGTGTCCCTAAGAAATTGCGACCATTTAAAAACTTTTTGCTCTAGGAACAAACATTTATCTGTGTCAACTAATTTTAAAAATGTCCAAAGTGTGTAAGTGTAATGTGACTAAGCTTCTAATCTAAATGTTTACCACATAGACAAATAAAGAAATGGCAACAAAACCAAAGCCCGCTGATGGAAGTGTATTTATTTAATCTTATTCTACCACAACAAAGGTCACTTAATTACCTGTTTGAATTAGATATTGTTCCAGTAGTAAAACAAGACAAAACCTTAAGGTGTTTTGGAAGGATCTATATTTTATAGAGAAATCAGATTATTATCTATTTAATTCTACTTCAAAATAAGAGTAATCCATTTTAAAAAACTGGCTTTAACATCGGATGGTTCACCATTTGTGTTTTCTGTTTTCTTTGTGTCATTTCCAGTATTTTTTTCTACGTGGGCTTTGTAGTGCTCCTGTACCCGTGCAATTTCTTTGCCTGCATTAAAATGTACCATCTGTCTGCTGAGAATCGGAACAACTAAATTGAAATCATTAATTCGTTTGTTTAATGTGTTGACATCCTCTATAAACTGTTCACAAACCTCCTTCCATTGTTTCTCTTTCTGCAGTGTCATAGGTTCTCCAAGTTTCTTCCTAGAAATCACCATATCCTTTCTTAGCTTTTGAATGGTTTCCCGTATTTCTTTCTGCATGAGAATCCATTCTGGTTGGTATCCATTGTCTATCAGAATCCGGTTCAAGTTGTGAGTCATAGGATCAATATGTGGACAATCTGAAAATTTTTTCAATGGCTTTCCTTTACCACTAAGGTTATCAAAATCTCCTTTTGCCATGGACTCCTGAATGAGGTCCTCAACTAATCGTTCAATTGCTTGGGTAATCTTTGCTTTCTTACTTTGCCGAACGTCTTTAGCTAACATAGCTTCACTCGTAGCAAGTTGACTCTCCATGATCTGCTTTCGGTATTCCATGACTTGTTCAGAAGCCCGATCAACTCTAAACTGCATGTACTGTTTTTGTCTTTGACTTGGAGTACCATAACCAATACCTTCAAAACTTAAATAGTGTCTGTGTTGCGGTGCTTTGGATTTGAATCTGTCTTCCTCATCCTCTTCTGCCTTTTCTTTTGATTTCATTTTCTCAGCTATATCATTAAGCACAGTTGTATATGCTTCTTGAATTTGCACAAAAGTTGCAGAATCTGCTGTAGCTGATCCACTGTCTGGATGATATTGCTTGGCAAGATCTCGATATAAATTTCTAACATCATCCAGCGAACAACCTTCCTGAAGTTTAAGAAGCTTGTAAGAGTCTCTGATGTTCTTACGTTTGTGATCTGACAGCAGTCGACAGCCATAGTCAAAGCAATGTGGAGCTAGCTTGTGTTTCTTTGGAACCAGCACTGAACACATCCAGATATGACACTGTATTTTTCTCATCAGCACCACACAAAGCCACTTCATAGCTCTTCAGTGTAGCTACAGTTACAAATCTGAATAAGTTCAAATGGAATTTAAGTGAATTAAATATCCTTTTTAAAAGATCTATTGTCATTCTTTGGTTCTTTCCTATGAGTTAGTTTAGAAAATCAGACTTAAGAAATGTTCTGTGTTCATTCTCACGCATAGTAAATCCACAGGCCAAACCTCCCCAGTTTTCAAGGCTGACGAGCACCCTGGAGAACCCTGTGTAGCATAGAAGTCATGCTTTGACCACCCCCTCCTATATAAACATGTTTGCCAGATTTTGCATCCACAATATCAATTAAATTTGAGCATTTTTGAAGCTGTGTTCAAGCCATTGTGTTAGTATTAAAAGAATCATAACATCTGATAACTCAAGTTGTGAATGCTAATAAAAATCGAGGCAAAAGATGCAATTGGACATAAATACCTAAAACAATTTCATGCCTAGAAGGTTAGGATGCCTTGTAAAGTTTTTGTTCCATTTTGTTTTGCCAGTCCCATATCCACTCTCCATTTCATATTTTCAGATTTAGAGTTATACTGTAAACAGCGTAAGCCCAGCCATGAAATTGTATCAGGAACCTTGCAATCTTCGTCAATAATTAATTTAGAAAATAGATGATGGAATATTCTTAACTGTAAGTGAGAAGGCCGATAGCATTTTACCTTCCATTCTTCTATTATAAACATGGTTGTTGTGCATGTCTTGACAGTGCTGAAGCCTTCTGTCAGCTTCTTTTAAACTATGGGTAAAATGAACAGCCCATCAAAAGAAAACAAAAACAAAAATAAGTATAAATCATTATCAGCAAAGAACTATCAGTTAATTGTCTCTAATACTTATGTTAGTTGAATAGTCTTCATACATAAAACTGGTAACCTTTTTTCCTATTTGCCATTGTTTATAATCTTCTATCTCAGGAAGGCAAGAGATATAAGTCAAAGACTTAAGTCAGTGGAATAATTACTAGATGGCTTTGTATTTAAGTTAAACAAGGAGAAAGAAACAGAAAATATCATTTGTTCTGGCTGTGTTATGATTAGCCATGCGTAATTCCTTTAGTCTTGCCATTAAGTTCCATCAGAAAATCAGACCCAAAAGAGGGGTTGCAGTTATTGAACAGTGATGAAATGGCATATACTGAAATATATGCTCAACTATGTACATTTCTTTATTACTTCACTTGGCTTGTTTCCATGTCAAACTGAGGGTTGAATTTCATAAGATAACAGGTTCAGGAGAAAGCTGTTCTCTGCAGCTCTGGGGGCAAATAGTTGCTAAACTCTCAGTGTTACAATGTTGTGTGTAGGCACTAGACCCTGCCTGGTCTTGAAAGCTATGCAGGGTGAGACCTGCGGGGCTTTTCATTTGTTCATTCATGGGAGATTGCTAAGGAATATGAAGTGCAGTAGGCTGTATTTCAGAAGATGGCTATGGCAAACCACCAGTGAGTATTCTGTGCCAAAGAAAACCCTATGAAATTCATGGGGTTGATATAATTTGACAGCCTATTAGAAGGCATGTACACATACATTTAGAACCTGTTATTTGCCCATTTTGAAGCATATTTCTTGTTCACACATGCAAGATTTTTAAAAACGAAGTCATGTATTCATTTAGACTTGCTTTGCTCAAGTACTGAACTGGAAGTAGACTGAACCAAAATCCTATACATACAGTTGTGGCTCCTGAGACTGTTGAATGCACTGAATCTGAGGCAAATTAACAGATTTTCTTAGGTATCTGTGGAATATGTACAATGATAAGAGAAACAAAAATTTTCATGTGCTATTACCCCATGATTGTTAGAAACAGTATCAATATCTGAGAACAAAGTGAATTTTCCATGGTTATACTTTTGGCTTTAATACACTTTTGGATATGCTATATAGTGAGATTATATAATGAAATGCAGTAATAGGGAAAAAAAAGCATAACCATTTTTTTTCTTTTGTTCAAATCAGTCCGTTCCAGTAAATTCTGTTCCAGCTTTTATCCAGTCCCCTAACCTTGAAGCTGGCATAGTTCCACCCCTCTATTTAGAAATAAATTCCCTGGACTTGAATGACCCTTACCCCTAGGAAAAGAGGTATACGATTACAACCAGAAATTCTTCTAAGAGAAGAGGTGAAGTTGGGAAGGAGATGCACATAAGCTATCCATATTTCTGCACTAGACTGTTATGGCGCGATTATTCCACTTTCAACATCCTATGGAATCCTGGGGTTTGCAGTTTAGGGGGGGGCCGCCCGGCCCCCCCCTAAACTGCAAACCCCAGGATTCCATAGGATGTTGAAAGTGGAATAATCGCGCCATAACAGTCTAGTGCGGAAATGGTGCATGCTAGGAAATGCGAGATAAAAGGTGAACTTCTAAGATGAACTCCATGAACTCCTAAACTGATTTTTGAAAAGCAACAGGGGCGACATAAAAAGGAGGAAATAGCAGCAGGTTGGACCTTATTCCTCAGTGGCTAATTCCATTGAAGGGAAGAGTGATACCTCCCCCTGAAACGTAATGATTGAGAATCTGAGCACACCCCGACCTTTTCCCGCCCTTTCACCTCCGCCATCGCGATCCAAACGCCCCGCCTTTCGACCTTCCCGCTGCAGCTCCGCCCACCTCGCCCCCTTTTTTAGCCCCCTCACTCGGTCGCGCCTGTTGTGTTTTGCGTATTTAGCGTTTTATCCTCTAGCGACTGACCTTTCTCAACGGCTCCCAAGGAAGCTGTCAACACAGCCCCGCCTCCATGGTCCGAGGGCGAACTACAGATGTTGCCGCTTGTGCCGCTTGGGATTGTGGGAAACGTAGTTCTCGCGAAGGCTGCAGGGGAGCCAGTCGTGATACGAGACTAACGAATAGGACATAGGTCCTCGGTTTCTCAACCAAGTTCTTCACTTCGTGTTGCTAACTGACTTCAGAATGTGCGTTACAGAATTCAAGTGAGCGATGCAGATGTGCTGGAGGCATCTACAGACTTGTTTATGGAAGCCCTGTGAATTACACGCACTGCACAAATATACCACTCTGATGCCTATTTGACTGCCATAGCGGCATCCTATAGACTCTTGGCATTCCTAGGTGGTGAGGCACTAGACTGAGAATTCCAACTATAGCTCCCTAAATTGCAAACTCCAAGAGTATATAGCAGAGTTTTCCAAACTTTGTCACGACATGTTCGTGTGTCGCCTGCAGTGTGTAGGTGTGTCGCACAAATGTAACAGGTGGAGGGGCTGCCTCTCCTGCCGCTGCTGCCCTGGGCTGAGAAAGGCCCCGGAGAGGACGGTGGCAGCAGCGGGCCAGGCTCAGATGGAGGGGCTGCCTCCACTTACTGAAGTACTTACTAAATGACTGCGTTGTGAAATGATGCACGTCTAAAAAGTGTGTCACTAACATGAAAAGTTTGGAAAGCTCTGGTCTATAGGATGTTGCCACTGTAGATGAAGTAGAATCCATAGTGCTATAATTGTGTAGTCTGAAAAGGCCCCAGATCACTGCAACAAGTTCTTGGAAGAATCGGTCCTTAGGAAGAATTAAGAAGAAGAATTAGTCAGCAGAGCCAGCTGCTTATACTATTAGGGTTACCTCTGAACCCTCAAAATTGTTAGAGTTACTAATTAACATACAAAGAGCATTTGAGAATTAGTAGTTGGGTAAAAATACATTATTATATTCTAAAGCGTTTTAAAAAAATATGTACTAAAGTGTTAAGGTTACTTAATAGAATATCCAGTACATAAGGACCTGGACTGAAGGTTATTAAAAGACAAATGTTGTAGTACGTAAACAACTGGTAACATTTATGTTAATACTAAGATTCTAAGTAGAAGTGTAGGTGGATAAGAAACTACAGTAAACTTTCATGTATGTAGATAAAAATACGATGGAGAAACTGTTTTTAAATATTTGTTTTGTATTAAAATAATATACAAAAATGATAAATAAAAAAAAATTGTTAGAGTTACCCCTGAACCTCCCCCCCCAAAAAACACATGGGGCCAGACCTAAAATGTTAGGTCCACATGGACTACCCCAAGTAGTCTACATGATTGCAGGTGAGCTCTAAATCAGCCTGGAAAGGTTCCCAACTTTGGCCAAAGGGACTTCCCCCATTCAGGAAGAATGCGGTCAAAACCAGTTCTTACATGTGCTTACATGAGCTTCTTGGCTTATAAAAGCAGCCAGAGGGAGAGTAGCTAAGTGGGTAATGGCTATAGTGAATGCCTCACTGCAGCAAGGCAGAGAGTTTCATCTTGTCTAAACCTGTAACAAGGCTCCTACCAAAAAACAGTAGTGCAGGAATATGGGGATGGGGGAGCGATTCGCCCCGGGCGGCAATGTTTCTGGGGCATCCCCAGCCCATAGCCATGGCCCCGTGCACCCTGGCCATGCCCCCTTCCAAAACAGCCACGCCCCCACACAGTGGCCATGCCTCCACACAGTGGCCACATCCCTCGTGCTGTAGCCCCATCCTCCTCCCGCCCCGCCTCCACACACTCCAAGCTCCACCACTGCCAAAAAAACAAAACAAAACCCTGAACTCAACTACATTGGATAACTACTGGCCAATTTCCAATATTCCTTTTCTGGGCAAGGTTATGGAGCATGCAATTCAAAACTCTTGGCCTCCTGTCATTCATCTTGCCCCTTCCACCCTACACTCTTTGGTTCCCATATGGGGACCCCATACCTTATCAAAGCCTGGGTTGCACGGTAACCACAATCCCAGATCCAGGACCCATGCTACCACCCCTTTAAAAGTTGTGACAAGTTGCAGTAACCCCCACTCTACCCCGACAAGGTGTGACAAGAATAGAAACCACACAAAGAGCATGTACCATGCTGTGCCTGCATGAAACAGCCAAAACACACATGCAAACCCCACATGGTAGAGCAAAAAGAAAGAGGGTGGGTGGGATGGCTCCAGGCAGCAAACTGATGAGGAGCTGGGAGTCCAGGGGAATAAATACCCCATCACCCAACTGGAGCGAAAACCACATCTGGGTTACTCTGGCAGGACTCCAATCCTTTCCATCCAATGAATTCAAACTAGCTGATTTGAATTCATTGGCTGATACAGTCTCTTTCCCTAGAGGCTACCTGGGGCTGTGCAAATCTCTGGGATGAAGATGTGGCCCCATCATGGCCATGTGGGCTACCACAACCACTCCACCAAAAGTTGGACAGATCCTTTTTAAAGTTGTTTTAACTTGTTTTTTTTAACATCAAATTTAATTTGAGTGATAACTTTTGTATTGAGAACTTTTAAAAATGTACCTTTTTTTTTAGATGCTGCATGCCACCTTGAGGCCCATGATGGGAGAAAGATGGAATATAAATAAAATAAAATAACTTGGCTACCCACAGTCTACCTGTGGCTCTAAACTGGCTTCCCTGCCAGCCACATGTCATCTCTCGATTCAAACTGATTCATCTTCACCACTACCGTATGCCACTCACCTGTGTGGAAATACTGAAGATCTCATGGTCTTGAGAGTAGAACTTCTTCATCTCTGCTGGGTGTGAGGGACAGTTGTATTTGTGCATATGACAGGGCAGGGAAACTATGTGACTTGAGTGTGTGCATATGTGCAGGCAGGGAAGTCTGTGGACAGAATTATGGATATTCATACCTGGGTGGGTAGTCTCATTGCAAGCTCTGTTCCCACCCACCATCCACAACTATCTGCAGGGCAAAAAGGCTGTTCATACTTAGAGTAGTGATTTGTTCACAAGGGTTCTGTTCTAAAGTAGAACTGGGAATTATACCACTCTCCAGATGTTGAATTGAAACTCCCAGCATTCCTTATTAAGGGCTACACTAGCTAAAACTGATTTGGTTCCAGTCCAACAGTATTTTAAAGAACCACATAATTGCTACCTCTGTTCTAGAATCACCAGTTAACAAAAACCAGTGGGAGTATGCTATACTGCACTCCTAATTATTTGATCAAGATTCTCAGGATGACAGAGGAAGCCCTTCGTTTGCAAATCTTCGAAACATTTCTAGTATTAAAAGAAAACCCAGTTTCTTCTTGTGCAGTTCATCAGATGTCTCAGACAGAACAACCGAATCTTATTCCAACTGTATCTGTTTGGCTAACAAACCACTGCTTGCTGTCGCTGGAAAATTAATTTTGCCATACATGTTCATCTATTGAATTTTTATCTCTTGACAGATTGAAATCTTATCCCGATTTGTTTACTTAGAATCTTGGCTTTTACAATGCTATGTTTGTTCCTTATTTCTTTCTTTCATCAAACACATCCCTCTAGTTTTAAATGAGATCATCTGAGCTGCACCATACAATCCAATCAATGCAAATTTACTGTTAGCTTCCTCTTATGTGATTGGTCAGAAGCAGATGGAATATCAGGTAGTGCATTCAATCAACAATCTAGAGTAAGGCTTTCTCTCAGCAAAACAATTTCTCTGGTGGCCAAATATTTGTATGATTTAAACTCACATCTGTTCAGGAATTTCTTTTAAGTAATGCTGTTTACAATTTAGAAGGAAGAACACTGAAACTGATTTTTGTAAATTTCAAAATAACTGAAACATTTGGTAAGTTATGTTTACAATTCTTAATATAAACAAGGCTCTTAATGAAGTAATAAGATAAAATATCTTTTAATTTTTATAAGAGAATGGCATCTGGGGAAATTTATTGCACTTTAGTCTTTAAAATGTACATTTGTTATGGTGTGAAAGAATGAATCAAGTGTGAAATATTTAGATGAAGAGAAATAAAGAAAATGGATAACACTTTTTTTACATGTGAGCAAAACCAAAATAATATTTTGTTTTGAATTGATTTTACTCTTCAGACTGATTTCCACTAAAATCCGATTGTCTCCAGTTCCTGGGATGATGCTGTGGTTACTAGTCTGTAAGAATGGTGAAAGCTAGTACAGTTACTATTATCATCTGAAAAGGCAGCAGTTTATCTAGAGCAAGGCAGTTTAGACAGTGCTCTGGGTATAGCTGAGTTAAAGATACAACCTGAGTAACAGAGGTAATGTAAAACACTGACAGTTGCTACAATACTATTTAATTATAGGGTATTTTCTGTTCAGTATGATGAAGTTAGGCATATTTTAAGATGGTAGCAGAATAGCTAGACAGTTGGTTTGCTTAGAGATCTGTGTTGAACTGGTCTGTCTGCACCTCCAATCCTGCAAAGTAGGACTGGCTGCAAGATCCTTTTTGTCTAGATTCGAAAGAAACCACCAATTCCACTCATATGTTCTTAGTATGACTGTAGCCAGAACACTTGAGAATACAAACTTATGTGTGTATATGTGTATATAAATACATGTGTGTGTGTATATGGGAAAGAATGAAACACACTTTTTTTTACAGCTTTTTTTTCTTTTGAACCAGCAAATGCAATGTGTTTGCTATGCAATCCAGTACCTGAGCGAGGTCACTCTTCAGACCGGGGAAGAACTAAATTAATTCCCATTTTCACTTCAGTGAGCTAAATCCAACATTAGTCTGCCTAGAAATAACATGCACAGGACATTAATTTTAAGGGGTCTAGTCTCCTTTGGGTTGAATCTAACATATTGTTTAAAGAATCAAGTGCAGCAAATTTGAAATTAATTGCTTGCTTTAAAGAAAATAAATTGAACATAAATTTGGCTAACTAAGATGGATCAGGAGTAAGAATAAGAACAGTAAGAATAACTTATTAAAGCAGCATCTGGGGAGAGCCCCTGCAGATCTGTAACATGGCTTAGTCCTGTTCTTATTCTACCCACAACCTAAAGAGAAAGAAAAGTTTGTCACACCAAGGGGGCTGGGGAGCTCCAAAAGAGAGAAATTCAAACTGACCAATCAATAGCCTGGAAGGACTTTATCAACCTCCTGGTGATTTCTGCAAGTATCAAGTTTATAATTTAAGACTAAAGAAGAGAAAAAGCAGGAGAGACACACCCTGGGCCATGTAAAGATGTAGATTTTTGATGCTTGAAAGTACCTGGCCATGATCCTTATAGAGACACATTAGCAGAAAGAAGAGGGGGATAAAGACTGGACTTTTGACATGGGGCTATTGGCTAGGGCAGAGTGGCACTGTTTCAGTTTCTCATTTAGGACCCTATCACACTACAGTGTTATAGTGCCATTATTTCACTTTAACTCGGGATATGGAATTGAATTTGTAGTTTAGGGAGGAGCATTTAGAATTTGCAACCAAAGAACTCTTGGGTTTTATTAAACTACAGACTCTAGAATTCCATAGAATGTTACCATAGCAGTTAAAGCGGAATAATAGTGCTATAACAGTGTAATGTGATAGGACCCTCAGGTCTGTCACATGGAGCCATTAAGGAGCAGTTTTTTTGGGTTGCATTTTGTTACATAACAGTTAACAGTTTTTTTCTGAATGCTTTGGGTGTGTGCATGTGTTCACTGCCAGTAATGAGAAGACACGCTTGTGGGACTTTCTCCCTTAAATGCCAAAATGAGTTGGCTGGCTTTGGGTGCTGTGCATTGTGATTTGGGTGGTTGCTCCTCTGCTTAAGGCACCAAAATATCTAAATATCTTGGACCAGCCCCAGGTGGTGTACCCATAGCCTGAACATATAGAAAAACATGCCAAGATATTGAATCTGAGTGAACAGAAAACCAAAGAGAAGTGAGAAGCAACAACTAGGGCCATTGCCACACTACACTGTTATAGTGCTATTATTCTACTTCCAAGATCCTATGGAATCTTGGGATTTGTGGTTTAGGGAGTGGCATTGAGAATTCTCAGCCAGAGAGCTCTTTGGCTTCAGTAAACTACAAACTCCAGAATTCCACAGGATGTTGAAAGTGGAATAATAGCACTATAACAGTGTAGAGTGGAAATGGCCTAGGAGTTTGTTGCTCAACAGTTTCAAGGCAGGACTACTATATCTGACCACTGGAGAATACTAAGATGTCCACAGGCAGTATTGGTTCTTGGACAGCACAGGACTGGGACACTGTTCAGCCCTGTGAGGCAATACATGAAATCTTGGTTTCTTTGTAAAAATGCTGATGGATTAACTCAGTGAAACTGTTTGCTAACATGTGGAAGTAATTTGCTATGGTCTATATAGTAATATTAGCACATGTGTATCTTCACACCTGCAAAATGGATACTATAAAACCCTTGTCAAGTTTTGACACACTTGTTTCTGTGCCCATTCAGAGTTATCAGATATGCAGGAAAATTGCATAGGCTCCAACACTGGCATTTAGCCTATCCTTGAATAATCCCAGAATATTTCTCTGGGTGGAGATATGAATTAACTGTAATGTGTAGTATGAGGAGCACTGTGCTTGTCAAGGAGGGAAGGGATCCTTTGAAAGCCAGATAGAACATGAGAGATCCAAGTTTAAATCCTCACTCAGCCATAAAGTTTGTGGGATGACTTTAAAATAGGTTCAGCTGTCTGTCAGCTTGACTTGCTTTGTAAGAATTGTTTGGAGAATAAAATTGGAGTGTTGAACCATATAGACCAGCTTGAGTTCCATGGAGAAGAGGAAGGATAAAAACCGAGTAAATTAATAAATGTGAACTGCTCCAAGTGCAGACCCAGCTCCCAGTACCCAGCCGGCCCCTCCCTAAACTGCAAACCCCAGGATCCCATAGGATGTTGAAAGTGGAATAATCGCGCTATGAGAGTGTAGTGCGGAAATGGCCACTGTTATGGTGCTATTATTCCACTTTCAACATCTTGTGGAATTCTGGGGTTTGTAGTTTCCTGAGGCCAAAGAGCTCTCTGGCTGAGAATTCTAAATGCCCCTCCCTAAACTGCAAACCCCAGGATTCCATGGAATGTTGAAAGTGGAATAATAGCACTACAACAGTATAGTGGAAAGGCCCTAGGACACAGACCAATGGATTCAAGCAACAGGAAAAGAGACTCCACCTAAACTTTAGAATGAACTTCCTGACAATAAGAGCAGTCCAATAGTGAAACATGGTGCCTTGGAGTGTGGTGGAGTCTCCTTCTTTGGAAGTTTTTAAACAGCGGTTGGATGGCCATATGTTGGGAATGTTTTGATTGTGTGTTCCTGCATGGCAGAGGGTTGGACTTGATGGCCATTGTGGTCTCTTCCAGCTCTATGATTCTATGATCTCCCCTACAAAGTCATCTTTTCACCTCTGACTTCTATAGGTTGTGCAGCAAATTCAAAACAAAGATAAGATTGATGTAAAAAAGAGTTGTGGTCCTGCTTTAGAAAAGCTGATACATTTCACAGTACTTTAATTAATGTATTTAATGGGCAAGGCCAAAGAATGTATAATGTCAACAGTGTATTTCTTAAAAGGTCACATTCACTGCGTGTTTGTCTCCTCCTCTTGGCATTTATAATTGCTTGTTCCCAAGTCATATCAATAATAAGGTCACTGAGTGAAGGCAGTCTTCTGAAATGTTGAAAGTAGGTGACTCCAGAGAACAACTGTGATGTACTGGTTGCTGAGAGTCCGATTAGATCTTGAGAGGGCAAATTTGCTTGCCCACTTTGGAATATCTACCACTTTGAAATCCCTTTGCAGCCTTGAAGTTCACTATTTATTTATTTACTTTATTTCCATCTCACCTTTCTCTCCAAAATGAGATTCAAGTGAACACAACACGATAGAAATAATGCAATTAAAGCACAAACCAATAAATATATTAAAGCACTGTTATATTAAAAACAGAGTTGAAAACAATTAAAACACACTGCAAAACAAATTAATAAGGAAAAATGGAACATCCGCATGGCCAAAACCTCCTAAGTAACCAGACAGTTGCCCAAAGCTCTTGAATAAAAAAGGCTTTACCTTTCAGTAAAAGCAAAGATATAGTTGATCCTGGGCCAGTTGTATATTTTCAGTTTAATGTATGTCACAAGTTTATTGTGCAAATAAATAGTGGTGAAGAATTGCAAGTGATAAATACGTAGAATAAACATATAGACTCCTTGCTTCTTTCTGTCCAACAGCATTTCCAAGCATTATCCAGCACTGGCTATGTTGCCTAGAGGTGTAGTCCAGCAACATGTGGAGGACCACATGATTCCTACTCCTGCAATAGGAAAAATGGTTTGCTGGAAGTCCTGAAGAGCCACTATTACTCAGTGTAGAGTAGGCAATACTGAGCAAGATGGACCAGTGGTCAGACTAATTTACTATAATTCACAGTATATCTGAACTAGAACAGTTGTAGAAATTTAACACCACATTAATTGCTACACCTTTATTCAAAAGAATCATGGGGTTTATATTTTGGTGAGATACTTAGGCCCTTTTTGCATGGTATTTGCCATGCGAAAGGGGGCCTGGAGCATTGCGCGATTGTGAGGAGCGATCTGCACGATGCACTCACAATCATGCCATGCTCCAGGGTAGGGCAGGCGCCGATCGCGCACCTTTTCATTTTTGGCTAGGAGCCGAAAATGGTGTGCAATCGCGCATTGCTACTGGGCCCCACGTGCACTTGCCTGGCATGCAGAGCCTCCAGAGCCGAGCTGGTCGTGCTTCCTGCCCCACTGCAGCCTGGGAAATTCCCAGGCTGCGCTGCGGAAGAAAGGGGCAGGGCTTTTGCATGAGCAGGCAGCTCATGCGGAGCCAAAGGACCCTGGACACGAGAGCCTCTCACTGGAGGCTCCTCGCGCAATCCCCGCACCCCAGCGCCGGAAGAAAGTAAGGTGCGGAAAGGGGCTCAGAATTCTGTGTTAGAGAATTCCAGTTCATTCCCCTGATCTTTAGCACTACAGCTTGCTAGCTCAGAATTATTCAGTTTTTATCTGCCTCCTCTCCATGGAGCTCAGGGTGGTCTATGTACTTTCTACCATCCAAAGTACAAATCCCAGAATTCTATAGGATGAAGACCATGACTGTTAAGGTAGTAGCAAACTGCCATACCTGTGTACTGCAGATACATTCTTAGATACATGGCGCAGGTAATAAATTTGTTCCTATTTTGATACAAAGTATAATATAACATAACCTTATAATGTCTACTCAAAAGTGAGTCCTACTAAGTTCAATGGAGCTAACTCTCAGATGAGTGGATATAGGCTCACAGACATATTGTTGTTTGACATATAATTTACTTACTATCCACCATGTGTACAAGTACTGTTACTTTAAAGTGTTCCAAGGTCACAGCTTCATTAATCAGTAGTAGAAAGGCAAGAAATAGTTGCATGTTGAAAAGCCGTGTTTCTCTGTGTGGATGGCTGTATAGGATCTGGAACTCTACATGGTAGAAAAATGTAGGGAAAAATCAGATGCCTAACAGGAATAACCACCATAGCCACTTTTCAGTTTATTTAGTAAAATTTTATTATTTTTGTGAGCACTTTAAAGTTCTCCAGTTCTCTAGAAAATATGAAACAATTATACCAGTCCATTTTGTCACACATCTACATTTAAGAATATTCAAGAGGCTCTTTAGATTCGTTGTTGTTTGGCAAAATAAACTGTTGTCGTTATCTGTTATTTAATTAATGTTTTTAAATCATGAAATAATTTTCCATGCAATAAGTTTCCATGCAGTGAACAATGTTTAGGACCAAGGCACTGGAGTGGTCCCGTGAATGACAAAGCGCCTCTCATTCTGAACACTCAGATGGCGGATCGAGTGCTTGTGATTGGCAGCGGAGGCAGAGAACATGCTCTGGCTTGGAAACTGGCACAGTCTCCATATGTGAAGCAGGTATTGGTTGCTCCTGGAAATGCAGGCACAGCAAGTGATGGGAAAATCTCTAATTCAGGTAAAAAGATCATTACCTTATAGACTGTTTCTCAAACTTTGGGCTGGAATCCACCGGTGGATCCAATCCCACTTGCAGAAGGAACTGCTTGCCCAGCCCATCTTAGCTTGAGCAGCCTGTGCCACAGTTACACTGCAGCCATTTAGCTGGACTGACAGCAGCAACTCCCTTCACATACAGTGCCTAGGTACCTATGACAGTGGGAGCTGGTTAGGGAGAAAGCCTAGAGTAAGATGAAAAGGTCGAGGAAAAGAAAGGAAGTAAAGGAAAGAGGAGAAAAATAGACAACAAACAAAATCAGCTGCTGGCTAAGTACCAGAAGAGGAAGAAATAGGGGGAAGGGAAGTGAACAGTTCAAGACATTGAATACTTAACAGTTTTAAATTTTCACTGTGGAAACCACCCCGAGGAGACTTGGCCTGAAAAGACAGCATAAAAATATTTTAACCAAATAAGAGGACAGTCAAATTGAGGAACAAGGAAAGAAGAACCAGAGGCAAGTGGTTTTCCTGGTCTTAGCTGACAGCTACAAAACTCAGCCTGGTGCAAATAGAACAAATGATGCACTCAGTGGAGTGCAGCCCAGAATAGGTAAGGAAGTAGTGGAGTAATATGCAACTCTAAACAAATTCAAGTCTTCAGGCCTGGTTGAAGTGCATCCAAGGGTATTAAAGAAACTTGCAGACATAGTCTCAGAGTTTCTGTCAATAATCTTTGAGAATTCCTAGGGAACAGGACATTTGATTTCAGTAAAGCTTTTGACAAGTTCCCCTTGCAAGTTTCCTCTTGCAAACAAACTAGGAAAATGTGGACTAGACAATACTACTGTTGGTAGACTAAACCTTTGGGTTCTCACTGTGCTCACTGATTGTTCCTCTCCATCCTGGGGAGAAGTGACTAGCTAGGTGCCTCATTATTCTATCCTGGACTTGGTGTTCAACGTCTTTATAAATGACACCAAATTAAGAGGGGTAGCTAATATTCCAGTGGACAGAATTAAAAGTCAGATTACTTTAACAGATTAAAGAGCTGGGCCAAAAATATCAAAATAAATTTCAGCAGGGATAAATTCACTCTATTCTGCTTTGATTAGACCTCATCTGGAATATTGTATCCAGTTCTGGGCACAAGTGTTCAAGAAAGACATTGATAACTGACATGTGTCCAAAAGGAGGGTGATCAAGATGGTAAAAGGCCTGAAAAAGACATTTAACAAGCTGAAACGTATCCAGAGGTAGGCAACCAAGATGCTAAATGTTTTAGAAACCAAGCTCTATGCAGAACAGCTTAGGGAGATGGGTGCGTTGAGCTGGGAGAAGACTGAAAGACAGTATGATGGTCATCTTTAAATATCTGAAAGAATATGTAGAAAATGGAGCATGGCTATTTATTGTTGCCCTAGGGACTAGGACATGGACCAGAGAATTCAACAAAAAGAGATTTCAATTAAAATTCAGAAAAATTTCCTCTAGTAAGAGCTATTTGACAGTGCCAAAGACTACCTGTGAAGATGGTAGAGTCTCTTTCCCTGGAAGTCTTTAAAGAGAGGCTGAATTACCATCTCTAAGAAGTGCTTTAGTTGTCTATTCTTGCATGAAATGAGGTTGGACTAGATGGCCGTTGTGGTCCTTTCCTGCTACATGATTCTTCTGTCTTTTTGTAATCTGGCGTTTGGTATCTACTTACATTTTTGATATTAGTCTTTCTTGATTCATTGATTGATTGTATGGTTCCATCTCCCTTCTTTGGCAGTGATACAAGAATAACATGTAAACTGTTTAGCATCCAGGTATTGACCATTTATCTTTATCATTCATTTCAGCTGTTTTAATCAGCAACCATGCTATTCTTGGCCAGTTCTGCAAAGATCATAACATTGGATTTGTGATTGCTGGACCAGAAGCAATGCTTGCAGCTGGTAAGGTTAGAAAAGCTTTGAAAGAAAAGACCTTGATTCTAAAAATCCAGTTTTAGGTAGCAAATGTTATTTATACAACCTGGATTAGGAACCCAGTTTAAGCACATAGCACTGAATGGAGCGTCAGACAAGGTGGGATTGATCTGCTCTAATTGGGTTTAACAATTCAATATGCCTTAGTTTTTACAATTAGCACCAGCCTGTTGTCTGCTGTTCTGGAATTCTAGAAAGAGCTCTTCCTGATACTTCTGCAAGGAGCTAGTCATATGCCCATAACAACCTTAACCAGAGCAACAGTGTTAGACTACAATTCCTATCATCTCTAGCCAGATAGTCAGAAAACTGACCCATAATATCTAAGAATATACCATAAAAATTGTCTTGCTAGACCTGAACGAAAATCATTGCAGTGTTAAGGATGGACACCCTTATTTTCCTGGAAAACTTGCAAGGTGATAGAGATAGTTATCTGTTTGTCCCAGGTACTTGGTAATCAAAAGTAGTCTTCATTCTGAACTCCATTCTTAGATGTCAATGTTCCAATTTAATTATACTGTAATGTGACAAATAGTTTAAGGGTGATAATGATCATTAAGTCTTCCTTCAAACTTATGGCTTGCTTTCTGATCATTTTAATTGATCTTTTTCAAGTTCGTATGTTATCTGTATTAAGATATGGAAAAATTAATACTTAAATGAAATACAACATTGTGTAAGGAGTTAAGTTTGAACTTTTCAGTGTTTCATTATTAGGAATTGTTGATGACTTGACAACAGTTGGAGTTAGATGTTTTGGCCCTACAGCCAGGGCAGCACAACTAGGAACAGACAGACATTTTTCTAAAGTCTTTCTTGCTCAACATGAGATTCCCACAGCAAGATGGAAGGCATTTTCCAGTTCTCAAGAAGCTTGCACTTTTATTAAAAAGTAAGTGTTATTTTCTCTGTCAGTTTATGAATAACTCTTTAGAGTTTGTGATAATAGATTGTTGTTTGCATTAAGTTTCCAATTATATAATAACCCTAGAAGGGGCCAGTTAAGATGTTCAGAATGCAGACAATGTTGCCTCACTTTCAGCCACATCTTTACATTTTCTTTCATGGACAAATAATCAGGTTTATAAATAACCACTTTTGATATTGTTAATATCTTTTTATAAGAATCCTGCTATAATTGATGGATTAAAGAGAAATCAAAGAATTTAGTTTTGAAAATCTAATTTGTTGCATTTTATGTTACTTTCTTTTACATTTTTAAAGGAAAAATGCAAAACTTTCAAGTACAAAAGTGGAAAGAAATGCCTCTTAAAGTGCCTTACATGCCCTTAAAAATAATTTTGAAAGTGGTTATTGGTTAAACCAAACAAAGTAACTTCATTCCCAATCATAGTGTTACTCCTGAAACATAGTTTTTCCATCCACATTACAAAAATGGCACTTGTTGCAGCCAATTATGGAAAGGTACCCCACCAAAAAAATGGAGGAGATAAAGAACAGGCTGCATCGGTCCTTTTATTTTTCTTTCCTTTCTGTTATTAACGTTTGTGGTTGATTACAATACCTGTCTGCCTGGGTCAGCCCCCTCTCAGTTTGGGAAAGGCTCTAGTTTCCTTTGCCCAACACTTCTGGAATTCCATGCACGTTGGACAGAAAACAGAGATGGGGAACATATGGACCCAGTGTTGTCAGACTGCAGTGCCCATCAGCCCTAGCCAGAATAACCAGTTGGATGGGATGATGAGTAATGCTCAACAATATCTAAAGACCGACATGTTCCTCAGTCATGGACAAGAAGAAAATGGTGAAGTAAATACATTCATGTATGTCCCACAGTGGCTGTATGTAATGGTGTGAAAGTAGCTCTGAAAAATAGGGGGAAAGTATAAAAAGACACTGTTCAAACAATGTAGAAAACTGGCTCTGTAAATTTTAAAAAAGGAATCCTATCCAGCTTTTCTTCAAATGCACACCTGCTTATAGCCTTCCATTTTGAAATGTATTTAGTTAGCAAATGGACATAAGAGGGAGTAGAACTGGGATGGTTTAGAGATGGGCAGACTGGAGATAGATGATGGTAGATAAAAATACCTCTGTGAAGTGCATCATTCTAAATTAGAGATTTCCAATTTTTTTATGTAGGTGACGCATTTTTTAGACATGCATAATTTCACGACACAGTAATTCAGTAAGTGGAGGCTGCCCCTCCACCTGGACCTGACCCACTGCTGCTGCCCTCATCAGGGTCTTCCTCGGCCCAGGGTGGCAACAGTGGTGGGAGAGGCAGCCCTTCCACCCGAGCCTGGCCTGCCACTGCCAGCCTCTCCAGTCCAGGGTTTTCCGCAGCCCAGGGCGGTGGCAGCAGGAAAGGCATCCCTTCCACCCGAGCCTAGCCTGCCACTGCCCTTGCAAGGGTTTTCTTTGGCCTAGGGTGGCAGCAGAGGCAGCCCCTTTCCCCGGGCCTGGCCTGCCGCGGTGGCAGAAGAGGCAGCCCCTACGCCCATTACGTTTGCGTGACACACGCACTGCAGCTGACACACTAACATGTTGCAGCACACAGTTTGGAAAGCTCTGTTTTAGACTTTGCTTTGCGGAGGGGAAGTTTTTTGGTGATTTTCCTCAAATCTGTTATATTTTAAATTAAAGTGCAGATTTTCCTGCATTGGTGGTGAAACCTAGTGGCTTTGGTCCTAGAAAAGAAGTAATTCTTGCATCAAACAGAGAAGAAGCTTGCAAGGCAACACAAGAAATTCTGCAGGTGACATTGTTTCTCTGTGTTAAGCAATAGTGAGAGTTACTCTGGTTTATAATGGCTTTACATAAGTCTTTAAAACTCAGAGGAGTTGCTGTGTATATCAAAATGAATAAGTAACAAAAATGAGTTATGAAGCCCATTGATTTTTGTAGTATATGCATTATTTTTTGTATATGTTCATTATACTAAGTTGAAATTCATAACCAGTACATACTTAAAATTGTACTGCTAAAGCTGAAAAAAACTGCAGATCAATCTGCCATTCAATTAAGCTGATATGTATATGCTACATTTTAATCTACATTCAGAAACACAATTGGAAACTCTCTGACATGAAATAATGCCTGCTTGTGGAAAGCTAGCATCTCATGGAGAAATGTTCTATCTAATCTTCCCTCATATATAGTTGGGAAAAAGGCAACTGAACAGTCCTATATCCAGGCAGAATCTGGATCCAGAGGAATACTATAAAACTGAAATAGATTTAATAAAATGGTTCAAAATGAGAGTTTATAAAAAGTATGAAAAGTTCCGGCTTCCACTTTCCTTAGTAATGTCTCTTAAAACGAGAATGAAAAACAGCTTCCAGCAGCTGTTACAGAATTCTGAAGGTCTAGACACAGGATTCAGAAGATGGTGCCGGGGTTATTATCTGTTAAATTAAGACCATATGACATCAAGGCATCAAGTCTATAGATCCAAGAGATTCTGTCTCTCAAGCATGCTTGGATCAAAAGTTTTCACTATTGGAAATATAACCCTATTGGATAGTCATTGTGTTTGTAAGTTTTTTTTTAAATTCTAATATGTAATCCTTGACTGGTATTCTCAGATGATACAGTCTTCCTAAGAGGGCTTACTATGTGTTTCTTCATGATGTATATATTATCTCCCCCTCAAACTACTGTGCAGAGTGAAGATACATTATACATATAGTGATGTTTACAATCATCTAAATGATTTAGACTGAAAGTTACAGCCAACAAAATTACATTCTCAGCTGGTGGTAACACTTGAGGCCAGTGTCCAGACTACATGAAGATTTGCATATGAATTTTTAAAAAAACCTGTGACTATAATTGGAAGTGATTTAAAGATAGCTTTCTATTAAAAAAAGAAAAGAATGAAAATCTGACCGGTATCATGTTTATAATGCAGGACAACATTTTTGAAGACTATCGAGAAACAGTTATCATTGAAGAACTTCTTAAAGGCGAAGAATTTTCTGTATGTTTTACATTTAAAAACATGGATTTCTTGTATTGTTTTCATATTGCCAATGCAACTTAATTTGATTTAGCATCAGCTACAACAAAAACAGTGCGGAATAGTGGTTTTAGAGTTGGACTCTGACCCTGGGGACCAAAGTTTGATTCTCCACTAGGGTATGGAAACTCACTTGGTCACATACTCTCAGCCCCAGAAAACCTCACGATAGGTTCACATAGGGTCACCATAAGTCAGAAATTACTTGAAGTCAATAACAACAACAAAAACACAGATTTCATAACACTTACCACAATCTAGGGCCCAGTATTAGATATTCACTGACATTTGTAGAATACAGTTTTTTCTAGTGTATTGTCACGGATAATCACAGAACTGTAGGGCTGGAAATTATCCAAAGGGTTGTTTGTTAGTCTAGTGCCTTGCCAATAAAAGAAAATGTGCTGGACTGAGGATTTGATCTTGGACCTCCAAGCTTGCTATGAAGCTTATTGGATATCCCTGCTTTAATTCCAGTCTCCTAGCTAAATCTACTTGGAATGATTGTTGGACAAGTGGACTGCTGCATGAAAGAAGGAAGGTGTTCTTTAGCTGAGATGTGCTGATGATCAGAACTCTCAGGTTTTAAGAAAGATCCAATGGTTTGTGGGTTTAGGGGAGAGGATTGTACATTTTCTTCATAGGGGTTGACGAGGTAGTAAGTCTTGACAGACATTAACATGATTTCCATCAAATAATACTAAGGGATGTGTTTGTAGCCCTTTTCAGAACAGAGCAAATAATAGGTCTTTCAGACTCTTTCATACTACACAATTGGAACACTTTGATTCTACTTTAATTGCATGTCTGCATCCTGTAGAATCCTAGGATCTGCAGATTAGAGGGTGGTATTGAAAATTTTCAGCCTAAGGATGCTAGTGCCTTGCCAAACTATGACTCCCATAGGATGGGATTTGGGGTGGAGTTATAGCAACTAAAGTGAAGTTAGAGTATTATAACTGTGCAGTATGACAAGGTCCAAATTCACTATTTTTCATAGCCAAAGAATACAAAGAAGCTTTTCTAGAACCTTTTCCTTTTCTTCAGTGTCAAGCAATTGGTAGAAATTGTGGTAAAGATTCTTTTCCTCCACTCCCTATCCCCGAGCCTAAAGCAGCCTTTCCAGCTACTTGAGCACCTGCTGCCATCATCCATGAGCACTGGCCATACTGGCTGCATGTGATGGGAGTTACAGGCCCACACACTGGGAAGAATACATGGGAAAGGTCACTGGGGTGACCTTGCGTGCATCACACATTCTCAGCCCCTGAAAATTCCATGATAGATTCCCCTTGGATTGCCATAAGTTGGAAACAAATTGAAGGCAAGCAATGACAGCAACTGTCTGAAAGAAAGGAAAAGAGACCTGACAAATCTTTGAGGATTTGAGAAAAGAAGAGACTAACAGCCAGACGGAGGTAGGGGTGAAGAAATAGCTTGCCACCTTTTCATCTAATTCCTCCTGAAGTTGTGCCTGTAACTGCAGACTGGTTTTCAACACATAGCAAGTGCTAATGAGCTGTGTTCACTGTGGTCATATTAAAGCAATGCCACTTGTGGAAACTTTGTTTTCATCCCTGCATGGGTGTCAGTCTCTGGTACTTTGATTCTGTTCATACAGGCTATGTTGTAAGTTCTTGAGCAAACCATTTGACAAAATGTTATATGCACTGTTTTACAAACTCGTCATGGTGTCACATGGTTAGAATGTTGCTTGCACTAACTGGTCTGCACTAGTGCTTGCACAACCACTAGCAAAACACTGCCACTTCTGCAATGTAGCCAGACATTGGAAACATCCTTGGTCACTTCCCCATAGTCAAACTACTATTTTCTTGAACTTTTGCAACCCTATTGTTACTAAAAGAGGTGTGGGATTTTGAGGTCTTCCTGCAATGCCAGTGTCTCCGTAGAATTTGAGGGAATTATAGCTCAAAGGAGGCCTGTGAGAGGAGAGTAGCAGCAAGATCTTTTCACCTATGTATACCAATACTAACTGTAGAGAGGACTCCAGTTAAAAGTTAAACAGAATATTTTATTTGGATCGTCAAAACACACAAGAAATCAGACACTTTTGAACCATATAAGGCTATTGGAAAATGAGGTGTGAAAGGCTGGATAGAGAGAGATCAGGTGAAAAAGGTGATAGTTACCAGTCTTGAAAAAGAAGGTCAAAGTGGAGTGGCTCAGACAATGTCTGAGGGTAACAAGAATGAACAGAGGTCTGAGCACCATGTATGTCCAAATACTGCAATTTTCTGGGGCTGAAGCTAGGGTTTATATACCCTGTTTCATACCTGGAAGGGGGAATGTGGACAAAGTGGTAATTGTTTTCTCACAGGGTTGACAAAGGAGTCTATAATGGGCTGATTGTCTTAACTCTAGGTGACAAAACATTAATGGGAGTCATGATAATCTCTTAATGTCTGGTCAGGTAGGGGGTCTAGGGAAGATTTCCATAGGACAGGATCACAGTATGGATCCTGATTGCTTCACTTGGGCAGTTTCACTTTCTATTGTATTAGGATGTGCACATAGCCTGAAGTCTTGAAAGGATTACCACAAAGCCATTAGCATCAGCTTTTCCCACCTAATCCTCTCTGAACTTATGACCTGACCATGTCTAAGGTCAGCCTGACTTGTCCATCTTCCAGTCAGCATTCCTTTGACCATGTTTTCCAGCCATAAATATCTTCTATTATGAAAGCAGCACATCCCACAGAATGGGAGTGTAGGATATGGTAACATTATGCATGGTACTAAGTGTAATAAATATATGTAACTTTTGCTGTTAACACATGCCACACAATTCCAATCATTTTCTTCACAGTATCTCTGCTTTGTGGATGGCGTCACTTTTGTTTCCATGCCACCAGTCCAAGTCCAAAAGCAACTACTGGATGGAGACCAGGGTCCAAGCACTGCTGGAATGGGAGCTTATGGGCCTGTACCTCAGGTACCAAAAAGGGTTTTGCTCTTTTTGTGCTTCATGTGCAAATGCTTAAATACTAAGAAGCCTAATTTCTTGCCAATCATACAGGGCCCCTCCGGTCTGGCAAAAAGCCTCAGGATTTTATGGGAATTGTTCCTGCACTTGTTGGGAGTTTTTTAAAATACCTATGTGACATGCCTCCTGCCCTGCTCGCTCACTCATGCTCTGTGTGTGTGTGTGTTTGTGTGAATTTCTGAGACCACTGCAATTTTTTAAATCCAAGACAGGGATTTTTTTTTCTTCTGTCCCAGCAGTTTCTGATACAGGCAGGGGGAAATTCCCACCTCTGTATGCACTATTTCATTTCCTCCTGTACTTCTCAGCAGTCCCACTGATGACATGTTGAATGGGGATTTGACCTTTGGCATGGAGGTTTTCCTTTGACCTTGCCTTCCTACTACACTTCTAGTTACAAGATCAGACATCTTCCCCCTTTTTTACAGTTATATTGTTACAGTGGTATAGTACTTTAGTACTATGGCTATAATCATTGTAAATAAATAAATAAAAGCCCATGGTCTATTTTCTGCATAACTTATTTGGCAACATTTTCTAGAATCTGGAAAAGTTGCAATGTCACTTCTTTTTATTAACAGAAAGTGCATGTTACCAAAATTCTCACAAATTAGAGATGTTTAGGCAGAATTTGCTGTGTTGCACAGCTATACCCTGTCAACACAGAAACAAGTACTGTATGTAGTTTTGCAGATGGGAAGTATTGCCTTCCTCTTTTTATGTTAACACCCCCTGCCTCTGCCATCTCTGGTCCCTGGAATTACAGAGGCATATTGAAATTAAGTTGACAATATCAGGAAAAATTCAGCTGATTGGTGGGTCCCTTGCATAATTCTTTGATCTTCTGATTTGAACTTGAGCAAAATCTGGAGGAGTGGAAAACAAGCCTGTTCCTGCTTCGATATGACATCCTCTCAAATATTTGAACATGGTTGGGAGTACTTTGATGTGTGTTCCTGCATAGCAGGGGATTGGACTGGATAACCCCGTAGCCTCTTCCAACTCTATTATTCTTTGATGCTATGATTTTAAGTATAATCAGGAAGGGAATGATTCACATAATTCCTGCCAACAGCAGAATGATGCAGAATGTTTAATTTTTGCTCAGAGTACATAAAACCCTGTGTCTCAGTTCCAGATATAAAGGCCATTTCCACACCGGGCTTCTGAAATGGTGCAGAGCGACCTCTGATGGAGGTCTTCTACACCGTAGAGTGGACTGGCATGGACTACTTTTCGTAGTTCCACACCAGAATCCACTCAGGAGCAGCCGGAACTAGCCGCGCTGCGTGTTTTTGAAAAACCTCTTTTTCGAGGTTTTTAAAAAGCACGGAGCGCGCAGCCCCGTGCTGCTCCGTCGCCCGGCTCCGACACGGATTTGCAGGCGTGCACAAGTGCATGCCTGCAGATCTACCGGGGGCGGGCTTCCAGCTGGCGAGCTTCTCCGGTTGGTGGAGAGCCTCCACCAACCGGAAGCCGCCATTTGGGACGCCGGAGGACTGCGGAGCAGCAAGCTCGCGCTGCTCCTCATCGCGACAGACTTAGCCGGCTGCCGGTAAGCTCCGTTTTTGGGCGTTTTCGCCCGTTCCCCTCCCCCCACATGTGGAAAGGGCCAAAGTAGAGGTGAGAGTCATGCAGCCCTCCGGATGTTAGTGGACCTTATTTTTCAACAGTTCTAGCCAATATAACTAATGGTGAGGAATGCTGGGAGTTGCAATTAAACAATATCTTGAGAGCTGCATGATTCCCACCGCTGCTCTGGAATCACAACTGCTTGCCCTGACGTGCTGATGGTATAGCAAGGCAACCGTGGCTTCTCCATGCCCTAATTCAGTATAGGAAAGGATTTAGGGTGCAACGTACAGGTATTTGGGACTAATCAGGACCACTGGCACCACGCCAGAATTGTGGCAGTAAACAGAGAAGACGATCATTGCTGGGTCAGATGAAAGGCCTTGCCTAAGCCAATATTCTGTTCCTACAACAGTCAACCACATGTCTGTGGGAAGCCTACACGCGATGATACCATTGCATTCACCTGCTCCTGTCCCCCAGCAACTGCCTGGGGCGTCATTTCTGGGCACACTTTTGCCTGGTAGGGAGCAGAATCATGTGGTTCTGAAGCTTGTCAAAATTAGACTGTTTAAGGAGCAAGAATGGGTGCCTTCTCAATGAGCAGCTTTTAGAAAAACAGTGACGTGCTTTTGGCTGGATATCATTGCTGTTTTTCCTTTTAAAAAACACTATGAGGTGATCCAAAACCACCATTCTGGAAAATAACAGTACTAGATCCTAAGGTATAAAATTACATCAGTTTAACTTTGAAGCTATTTTTATGAAATGTGCTACACTAACAAACATGAGTTTTGTAATACATCACTGTATGTAGACTTTAAACTTTATATTATTATTTCACATTTTAATTATGTATTATATATTGCTTTATATTACGTATATTTTATCCGTGAAACACCTAAAGTCTTTTAAAATGGCATCCAGGAAATAGAAATAATAGCAACAGCAGCAACAACAAAGCTGATTTCAGTAAGCTTAAGGAAGTGCTGGGTGAGATCCCATGGTCAGAAATGCTCAAAGGGAAAGGAGTTCATGGTACATGGGAATTTCTTAAAGCTGAAATATTGAAGGCACATTTTCCAACAATTCCAATGAGGAGGAAAAGTGGGAGTTGTCTAAAGAAACCACAGTGGAGGCACAGTGAATTATCAGATCAGCTGATATTTAAGAGAGACATGTATGAGAAATGAAAGAAGCAGATTGGAGCAGGGCAAATGTTGTCCCCATCTTCAAAAAGGTTAAAAGAGAGAGAGAGAGAGAACTTTAGCAAAAACCAATGTGTAAGTCTGACACCAATACCAGGAAAGGTTCTAGAACAGACCTTAAACAGTCAGTCTGTGCAGACTTAGAAAGGAATTCTGTGATTACTAAGAGCCAGCAAGGGTTTCTCAAAAACAAGTCATGCCAAACTAATCTTATCCCTTTTTTTGATAGAGTTATAAGCTCTATCAGGGGAATGATGTGGTTGATGGACAAGAAAAGAGATTCCACTTAAACATCAGGAAGAATTTTTGTACTGCAAGAGCTGTTCAACAATGGAATAAACTGCCTCAGAGGCTGGCAGACTCTCCAACTTTGGAGGTCATTAAGCAGAGGTTGGATAGAAATCTTTTAGGAGTGCTGTAACTGTGTATTTCTGTATGGCAAGAGTTTGGATTAGATGGCCCTTGTGGTTCCCTCCAGCTCTAAGATTCGATGATGATGAAAATGATGATGATGCTGATGACAATGGAGATGATGTTAGCTTTTGTTAATAACAACTGTCACATAGTTTATTGTAGAGAATTCTGAATGTTCCCATTTCGCATTGCTCCTTAGGTTTCTGAAGTTCTTCTGGAAAGAATCAAAAGCACACTTCTTCAACACATTATTGACTGCATGAAGCAAGAAGGCATGTCATATATAGGTAAGAGATTGCATTCATAAATAATCATGTTTAGAAATTACTGTTTGCGCTGTGATTGATTCTCACATATGACACTACTCTGTGTTGTCTTCCTGGGTTGTTTTATGTGTCAGATGTTCACCATATTTAAAACTACAGTTCTTAACATCTGTGCATCCACACAGTGGGTTCTTGACAATCCCATTTGATAAATAATGTGTCCGGAAGAATTTTTTTATTAGTGAAAAGCTTGATTTTCAACAAGTAACAATTTACAGGTTTCTTATGCTTTACTCCATCTCATGCCTTAATCTCACTGTCTGCTACTTTAAAACATTCCTATAAATGTACTTTTATAATTCTGCCATCCAGGTGTGCTGCAGATAGAATTCATACTTACAAAAGATGGTGTGAAAGTTTTAAGCGTGGACTGTAACTTTGGTGACCCTCAGTGCCAGGTAAGACAGAGTTATACAGCCTGATGCTATGAACCGTTGATCAACAAACCGGCAGTTTGGTTCAGTTTAATTTCTGATAATCATTGTATGCTGATCTCTTTGGGTTTCGGGAAATAAATAAAAATAGTATTTTACATTTAAAAAGACTATAATTATTGCATTTGACAATCCATCACTTGCCTGCTGTGTTCACTTCTGCAGGTAGTTCTTCGACTTCTTGACCATGATCTATATGAAGTGATCCAAGCTGCTCTCAGTGGCAGGCTTAGTAATGCCACATTAGCCTGGTCAGATAGTTTAACTGCTGTGTCAATTGTCATGGTATGTGAAGGCTATCCAGAACATTTTAATAAGAGCACAGAGATCACAGGTAATTCTTTCATTCCAACCACTTCTTTTGCAAGAGAGAATTAGTAATCTAATTTGATATTTGTTGATGATCATTATTCCTTGTCAAAGAAAAACACCATGCTAATCCTCTTAACCCTCAAGTGTAGGGATGAGGACAAGGTGTGGTCCTCCAGATGTAGTTGGGCTTCCATTAGCCACAGACAGCAAAGCCGATACTGACGGAATTGCACCTCAGCAGCATCTGGAGGGGCATGCTTTGTCCAGCCCTGATCTTATACTTTGAAATGTTTACTAGGGCAGGGCTGCAGCCCTGCGCTCATTCACTCATTAATTGTCATCAGATCAGCTTCTACAACGTCATTGTAAATGAGACATCTCCAAGAGATCTAGTTATAACAGCCCTGCTCAGGTTCTACAAACTCAGGGCCATGGCTTCCCTAACTGAGTCAATCCACCTGTAAAGTGATCTGCTTTTCTTACTACCATCAACTTTCCCAAGCATTATCAGCCTTTTCAGGGAGTCATGCTGTCTCGTGATATGTATGATAGTCTCAATCTAGTTCTTTTGCTTTCTAGTGTGAGTTCAGGTCCACCCATGGTACTTGAAGATCTTATCTTTTTCTATGTAGCTGGATTTCCAAGTCTAGAGTTAGCACTACTGAAATCAGTAGGACCTTACTTCTGAGTGGATAAGACTGTGCTGTTCATAGGTCTCTTCCTAGAATGAAACTTGGCGTAAAATGTAAAATAGGTTTCCCAACACCACCACCCCAGTTAAATAAAATCGTGTGTTGGAGCCCTCAATGGAACTGAAAAGATATTCTGAAAAGAATAACAGAGCCCACTTTCCTTTAAATTTTTGTAGGGCTACTTCAGGCTAAGGAACTGGGCCTGGAGATCTTCCATGGAGCAACCATATTCAAGAATGACAAAGTGTTGACTAATGGAAGCAGAGTCCTCACAGTAACGGCTATCAAGCAGGACCTCATGTCAGCACTTGAAGAAGCCTACAAAGGACTAGAAGTAATTTATTTCCAAGGTGTAACATACAGGAAGGATGTTGGCTCTCTGGTTAGGAGGTTCCTTGGGCAGTCTGGGTATGTACTTTTTAAAAGCACTAGTAGACAATAGCTGCAGTCCAGTATCCCCTCAGTCTAGCGTAAATATCTGCATGCAAAGATATGCTATTCCAGCACTATAAATCCGCCACACATAACAGCAACATTATGCAACACATGTCCATTGCACAATGCACAATGCCAATACACACTCATTATTTATTTATATGTTTCATTTTAATCCTGCCTTTCAACCAAACATGGTACTCAAGCCAATCCAAATGAACAATTCCTTTCAATAATGCTAACCTGAGGACATATGAAAACGATTACAAATTATGCAACTTCAATCAGCAAATCAAGGTATTAGTCAGTATTAATTATCAATATTTGAAATACCTGTGTAATATGACTAGCCAAGTTGTTGCATTATAAATAATACAACCACTTCAAAAATGCCAAAGAAAGCACCAGATTTGTCATAACCTGCCACAGATGCTGGAAAAATTAGCTTTTCTGAGGGCAGCTTCCAGAATCTCCCTGGAGAATCCGAGAGCTCCAGTTCAAATAAGCAACTTTTCCAAGATCTGACTGCAACGGATAGTCTCTGATGTGTCCCACTTTCTTTTTTCATTCTGGTGCAGTTCTTAAAAGCTTCATGGGCAACAGAGACTGGGTTGGGGTCATGTTCCATCTCTTCCCTTGTGCTCTGGGTGTTCTTGCTGCAGCATCTGTGACAGTGATGTGTTCTTCCATGTTAGGAGGCCATTATATGAAGACAAAATTGCAGATCCTCTGGCTTGCAGTATCTTGGTTCATCCGTCTAAGCTTCCAGCTGCAAGTGATTCCACATCAGGTAAAGAAAGGATGAATTGACAATTACCAAAGGATTTGATGGAAATATTTCAAATTTCTCCAATGCAAACCAAATAATTTCATGTCAGTACCAGCCAGTTTTGGGGAAAAGCTTCCTTCATTGTTCTTTCTTGCTTGTACTGAGACAGAGAGGTCAGGCACCAAAGATATGAGATAAATGTGGACTGCCAAACCTTTATAGTAAGTTAGCATAAACGTATGGATAGAAGAAGGAGTATAAAATACAGTATGCCAGGTAGCTGAGACCAGTGCGTGTCCAAAGGGGACAGGAAGCAGGTAGGTATCTGGTAAATGATAGCTAATGCTTGGCAAGATTCACCAATCCAAGGAGCTAGCACAACAATCCATCAGAAATGTGCCAAAACTCCACATATCCAAACATGCAGGTTAGCCCTGTCTGATTAGCTGTCAACCCCACAGGGCTCTCCCTTCCCAAATCTGTATAATGCTCTGCATTCTCCTCCTCTGCTTTCCTCCCTAACTAACAGTTGTTACAAAGCAGCCCCTGGACAGCCAATCATCGCAACATAGACCCTTTCTGCACCTTACCTTCTTCTGGTGCTGGGGTGTGGGGATCGCGCGAGCAGCCTCTGGCCAGAGGCTTTTGCATCTGAGGTCCTTTGGCTCCACACGAGCTGCCTGCTTGCGTGAGAGCCCCACCTCTTCCTTCCGCAGCGCAGCCTGGGAGTTTCCCAGGCTGTGCTGGGGCAGAAAGTGCTACTAGTGCAGCTCCGCAGGCTCCGCACGGAAGGTAAGTGTGCGCAGGGCCCAGGAGCAATGCACGATCACGCACCATTTTCAGCTTCTAGCCGAAAATGAACAGGTGCGCGATCGGCGCCTGCCAGCCCCTGGAGTGTCGCGCGATTGTGAGTGTGTCATGCAGATTGCTCCTCACAATCGTGCAATGCTCCAGACCCTCTTTCGCATGGAAAATGCCGTGCGAAAAGGGCCACAGACCCAGTGAATGTAAACCAATCAATTGTGGATAAAATCCATGAAGCCCCACATGAAATGTGTGAGACACCAAGGAAGGTGAAAAAGTAGGTGACAATAACATAGAAAAATTATTTCCCAGCCCTAGAAGGTGATCAAACTAAGCATAGGTGCTTCACATGGGTACGTAAAGCACATGCGAGATTTGACCAAAAATGGCTCACCAAGAGGCTAGCAGGCTTAGATATAGGCCACCCCTCAATTCCCCTCTGATCTTGCATAATTTGCAATTTTGAGAGAGTTCATGCCTAATCACTGAGGCAGCCATGTAGCTTGGAGTGTGGGTAGAGGGGTGGGGTGAGGGGACTGAGTGAGGGGGGCAAGGGCATGGCCACATCATGCAGGGCACCATCCAAAAATTGCCGCTCGGGGCGAACTGTCCTCATCATGCCCCCTCTCCGTACACCTCTGCACTGAGGCCAGATGGTGAAGCCACATGATGGCCACAATTATCAGCCTTTGCAGGACTTCTTCCCAGGCCTTCAACCAAGTAGCCACACAGCCAGGCATGGGCGTAAAGGTTACAGCCTCTCCTTTCAGTGCAACATGCCCTCCTCACCAACTGCTGCAGTGGCATGCAAGATGAGATTTCTTGCTCAGCTCTTTGCGTGTGGTCATGCTATTTTCCTGCTACACAAGGCAACAGCAGAAATCTTGATCAATAGGGATTCAAAATCAATTAGATTCAAGACTTAACATGTCTATGCTAAAGAGATTCCTTGATTAATTGGGGAACAGGTATATATTTTGGGTCTAAATTTACATTATACGTAGAGCAAACTCATTGAAATAAATGGAACTTTAGTCCTGATTAACTTAATTTTAATGGGTCCAGTGAAAGCGTGACTAAGGGCCTTTCCGCACTACACTGTTATACTGCTATTATTCCACTTTCAACGTCCTGTGAAGTTCTGGGGTTTGTAGCTTCTTGAGGCCAAAGAGCTCTCTGGCTGGGGATTCTAAAGGCCCCTCCCTAAACTGCAAACTCCAGGATTCCATAGGATGTTGAAAGTAGAATAATGGCACTGTAATAGTGTAGTATGGAAAGGCCCTTAGTCTGGGTCCAGCATATTCCTCCACACATACCAACTTAACTGTGGAATGCCCTCTCTCAGGAGTCTCATCTGGCACTTGTCTTTTTATCGGTCTTGCAGCTTCGGTTTTTTTTTAGTGCTTTTCATATCTTTCGCACTCTTGTGATTCCTTGTCATTGCTTTTACTTTGGTTTTATTCTAATACTGTTTTCATTCTATCAGAATATTATTTTTGAGGCTTCTTTGTAGGTTTCAACATTTCATATAAATCACCCAGGGGATATTTTCTTGCTAATTTGTCTATAAATACAGGAAATGAACACATGTTTTTTTCCCCTCACAAAGTATTTACTGTGCTACTTGCAAACAAACAAAATGTACAGCTTGCTTTGAAAATATTAGAGTTTTCTTCTCCAAAGTTAACAAATTAATCAAACAACCAATTACAAATAATATGAAGGATCAATTAAATGTAATGAATTAGGCTGAAGTTGTACATGTGTGTTACCACTAGCTATCCACAATTTGAAATAATCTTTGTATTCATCATAGAAGTTTGTAGAAACAATTTCTGTATTTTGTATACAGCTGAGCTGGGTTGCCTCATGCGGTCTTATCACAGGGGAACGTAGCAGGAAGTGAATGTGGGCAGGCTTCCTTTGTATATATGTCAATGCATTTTTGTTGTTCTAGTTTCACATACTGTAAAAGAAGAACAGAATGTGCCAACAGCTGTCTGATGATGATATCATATACAAACTTGGATGAACCTGAAACTTGCTGCTCAGATTTACTTTCTATTATCAACAATGGTAGCACCTGTTGTTTTCTCCTTGTACCACATTTAGCTGAACTCTAACACAGAAACAAGAAGACACAAGTGGTTGTTTGATAACTTTTTTAGTAGTCACCATTCATTATATACTATATTTACTACATGTATAATACAGTATATACTACATAATATATATACTACATAGTACAAAGAAGCTGAAGTATTTTAAAACCTAATTAATCTCAACCTGTGTGGCAATCAGTGTAGGATTGCTCAAAGGTGGTTGTTTTCAGTCTTGATGTTTTAGACTTCTACCAGAAGCCCTGATCATTGGCCATTCCATCTGGGGCTTCTGGAAGCTGCATTTGCAAAACCAAAGGTTGAGAGCTACTGCTGTGACGGACTCTTAACATTTTTCTGTGTGTCTATAGCAAAAGTGGTGAGATATGTGGAAGCTATGTCTGCCTGCAGTTCCCTCCCAGGAGAAATAAATTATGTTCTAGTTCTGTTGTTTTATTTAATGTTTCTTATAGTTTAGTATCTTCACTATTTGATACCACCAAGGTGGCTTGGTGGACACTTCATATTTACATACATGTTACAGTCTACATATTCAATATGAGACCCAGCTGAAGTGCCTTAGTGATTTGCAGTCAGGCAAATTTATTATTTTTAACAGATCCACACACTGCAATTGCAGAAAATTGTTTGGGATCACTGCACTCAGGTGTTGTATGCTGTGCAAGAATATGTGGCCAGTGATCATTAGACTTCATCAAGGACAGGGGCAGGATGAAGATGAGAACTGGTTCTTAATCTAAGATCTAAGAAATTTGCATATTCACCACGATCAGTATCACCAACACGAAACAGTGATCTACTTGTGCAAAACAGCCAACACAGATTGCACATCACAGCCAATCTCATTAACTGTCTCCCAGAACTTCAAACACAAACAAGTTTTTTCAAAGGAGACAGTTAGAAATATAGTTTCAGATTATGAAGTAGTAACAGAGGAGGGATATTTTATGTCATGTAAAATGATGCTTAGGTATGTGTGAATCAGATGTTTGTGAAGAGTAACTTTTCATCCAAGTATTCGAACTATAGAGGGGAGCACTGTTGTCCTCCTTCATGTATTTTGCCTGTGTCAGTGATCAAACCGAGGATTTCCAGTGGAGAGCAATCTTCAGCTTTCCCTTGACTTGTATGTACTCTGCAGGCAGCCATGGGCACCAACGAAGCACACCTGCCGCCTTTGATTTGAGAGCATCTGGTTATATTGATCCCATTCTAATATCCCAAACTAAAGGCATTGGAACAAAACAGAAGGTAAACAGACACATGCAGGTTTTGCAGATTGTATTATATGTGCACTGTCTTGTGGTAAGAGACTACAAACCTATCCCATTTTAATCCAGATGAAATGGTCTTAATCCAGATGAAATGCTTATAAATATCTCAAGTCACTTTCTGTTTTCGGAAGAAACTTTCTAGATCAGGCCTACACAGTTTAAGACCTTCCAAGCTAAATACAGTTCATCCACCATACATGGCAACACAGCTTAGAAATAACTAGATAAAAGTAATTCACTATAAGTCAATCATTATTTCCCCAGTAATTAAGTTATGGCTAAGTTACATTACAATGGTAACTTAAGAAGTGATAACCTTACACTTTTTCTGATATAACTGACATCTTAGTTACTATTATAGATCTGGTCTCACTCACTAAATGGCAAATTAGGAACCTCACATGGTTCAAGTGCTGGTCTCTGCTGTGCTTCAGGTTACAGCCTTGTGCACTGTCGTGGATGTTGAGGCATAGAGAAAGCAGATGTGAAGAGGAGGTACTTTGAACTGCTAGTCAGCTCCTTTTAGCATTCAGATTTTTCCAAGTAATTAAAATTATTTTTAATTTTATTTCAAGTAATTCCAAGTAATTAAAATTACTTTTGAGAATTAGAAAGAGGTGAAGAGTTAAAACTGTAACGGTTACTGTGAATTTGCAAGACCTGAGTAGGGCAGTTGATGACCAGGGCTCTTGGTGATCTCTCATTCATAAATTGACTTGATGGTAAATAATAACAGCAACAACTACTTTGGGGGCTTGCTGCCGTAATGATAACTTACTACCTTTTAAAAAAATAATTTTGAGCTTTGTTGTCAATACATCTTTCTCTCGGCTTTTCTTCCTTTTTTTTTTTTTTTTGCCAACATGATTTTTAAATTCTTCTTATTCAGTGCCAGATTAATCGGACCTGGAAAATAATGGTTCCAGTTTGGGGTGTTGGTGGTTTGGTTTTTCTTCCATCGTCCAGCCATAAGAGTGCTGCTATTTTGATGTTTCCAAGCAACCTGGCAAGCCCCATTATATTGCAACTTTTGTGTCTGACTTAAAGGATAAAACTAGAACTGGGATTCTGTTAATGTGCCAGTCACCTACTGCCTAACAGTCTCTCTTGTGAGCTGGTTATGAGGATAACTAAGCTTTGCATTTTGATGCACTTTCACACCAATGAAACCTTGTGTGGCTTTGGACTTCACTGCTAGCAGGGAAAACATTCCCCTGCCATAACTAAAGGCATATGGCAGGAAACACATTGTATCTGGTTGTCACTTCTCCTTTGTTCTATTGTGGAAAAATCATCATTATCTGATCAAGTCTGACCTTTTAGCCACCCTTAGCCCTTGATGGTGGACCAATTCTGATAGTCCACCCATGGAGGCAGAAAGATCTTTATGATCCCTTAGTCTCACTGTTTCGTACAGTTTTAGCAGGTGGTCTTGCAATGGCTCTGCTTGGAACAATAGCCGTTTCCACACTAGACTGTTATAGCGCTATTATTCCACTTTCAACATCTTATAGAATTCTAGGTTTGCAGTTTAGGGAGGGGCCTCAAAGACCCCTCCCTAAACTGCAAACCCCAGGATTCCATAGGATGTTGAAAGTGGAATAATAGCACTATAACAGCCTAGTGCAGAAATGGCCAATGAGATGACCCAAGCTATTGATACAATTATTCTCAAACAATCTTGTCCCAGTTCCAGAACTGTCCTTGGTGTTGGACACTACAAAGGGGAGAGGAAATCACCCACCTTCTTCGTCCACTTCTGGTGGCAAAGCAACCCCAGTTGAGTCATCCCTGAGTTTTTAGCTCCTTCAGGACCAATGACTGCTGCAGCCTTTATATTTATAAAAGAGCAACACATTTGCATTACAGTTCTGGGCTGATCCATTTCTTTATTACAGATTGCCCAACTCTGCAATAAACATGACACAATTGGTCAGGACTTGGTTGCCATGTGTGTTAATGATATTCTAGCTCAGGGAGCTGAGCCTCTCTTCTTCCTTGACCATTTTGCCTATGGAAAACTGGATGCTGGAGTAGTTCAGGTGATCACTGATGGCATAGTTGAAGCCTGTGAACAGGCAGGATGTCTTCACCTTGGTATGACCACTTGTTCTCTTTCATCTATTTTGAAATGTGTTCTTTGTGTCCAAGTAGCTGCATGTTTTTTTGGTAGCAGCACAACTATAGAATTTAGTCTGATTTAGCAGCTCTTCCAGATGTGGGAGAGTTGCACACAAACATCTGGACAGCAATTATACAGAGTTTGTGCTGGAACTATGAATGTTGTATCTGCATTCTATAAATAGGGAACAGATAGACTTGCACTAGGAGAAAAAACTGTACCAACCTCCAGCACCCAACTCCATTTTAAAAAGTGTGCTCTGTTGTCGGATCAGGATCGCATTTCCTGTGGACAGCTGATCTCAGAAACATATTGATGTGAGATAGTCTGGTACTGTGTTATATGTCCATCTTGTCATTGTATGGATTCAGGCAGAGCTAGAGGATTCTGGGTATTGTACACCCAAAAATTAACAGATTCATTTTCTGGATTACTGCTCCCTGAATGGACTTTTTTGGACTGTAGGTCCAAATGTCCACAATGGATGAGAAATGACTCCCCAAAAAATAACTATTCCAAGCTTTTGATGTAGGATATCAGATTACGATTGATGGAGGGACTTGAAAAAGTATCTGATGCATTCCAGATTGATGCCAGATTCATGACATAGGGAGTGCAGGCCAGCTGTGGGATCTTGGGATTTTTCATGTGTGTCACTTATATGCACATGGGCTCAGGCTTTGGCAATATTTTCCCCACCTGCCCTGCCCTCTCAATATGTGCTTCTGCTGACCTTTGTTGGTCTCCTTCTTTTGTTCCCATAAAACCAAACTTTGGGGATCAAACTCAGATTGGTGACTGTTATACACAATAAGACATACAGATTGTACCTGTAACAACCTTATATGGAAAACAAGCTTCATGAAACTTGATAGTACCTACTGTTGCTGTTTCCTCTCTTTTCCCACCAGCAAGAGAGATTAGTGAAATGCCTAGCACATGGGCAGCTGGAGAATACAATCTTGTTGGCTTTGCAGTTGGTGCTGTGGAACAAGGAATGAAACTTCCTCAGCAGGAGAAGATTGCCAGTGGGGATGTTCTCATTGGAATAGCTTCTTCTGGTCTTCATGGTCAAGGGTTTAGCCTAGTGAGGAAAATTATTTTAACATCATCGCCGCACTGTTTATCTTCAGTTCCTTGTGGATGTGACCCCCATACTTTAGGTAAATCAACATTGGTTATTTTCTTACCCTAATTATTTTGGAGGAAAAAATAGCACTCAGTGCAATGTTGTACATAATTGCCTAGTTTCTAATCTATGAGATATTTCACTTTATTTGATCTCAGTGTTAACTTCTAGTGTAATTCTTTCTAGTATGTCTTCAGATGAGATATATGTTTGCTCGCATCCCATATAGCTTCTGGCAAAGAAAAAACAACAACCCTATGTTGAGAAATATTATTTTTGCCTTGCTTGTTACCCCTTCAAACTACAAATGATTTCATTTTCTGTTTTAAATTCATTGCATCATATCTTCACAGGAGAGCAATTGCTAACTCCATCGAAAATCTATAGCAAAGCCTTGCTGCCTCTTTTCCGTTCAGGAAATGTAAAAGCTTGCATCTATATTGCTGAAAAGGGATTGATGGGCAGCTTTTCCCAAATTCTTCCAGAAAAATTTAGTGTAGTTTTGGGTAAGTAAAAAGAATTACAGGCTGGAATCCTGTTGGTGTACTATGTTAATGTTACTGTGCCAGAGTAAGCAGAAGGATGCCATGGATGCAACAGCAGTGATGGAAATAAGGCGTTGGAAAAACAGGCAGCTCAGAGCTGGCAGATTTTTTCCCCTGCTTTCCTTCTCACCACTGGGCAGCTCTGGAAAAAGCACAACCACTAGTTAGTGATTAAGAATTTACACTATGCAAATGTGTGTGTGTCACTAAATTTAGTTATTGTAAAATTTAATTCTTCAATTCAAACCCCTCTTTTCCATGTAAACAACACTCCTTTTCGCATGGCATTTTCCATGTGAAAGAGGGCCTGGAGCGTCACGCGATTGTGAGGAGCGATCCACATGACACTCTCACAATCATGCGACGCTCTGGGGGCCAGCAGGCACCGATCATGCACTTTTTCATTTTCAGCTAGAAGCTGAAAATGGTGCATGATCGCGCATTGCTCCCGGGCCCTGCGCACACTTACCTGGCGTGCAGAGCCTCTGGAGCAGCGCCAGTCGCGCTTCCTGCCCCAGCGCAGCCTGGGAAACTCCAAGGCTGCACTGCGGAAGGAAGAGGCAAGGCTCTCGTGCGAGCAGATAGCTTGTGCAGAGCCGAAGAATCCTGGACGCGAGAGCCTCTCACCAGAGGCTGCTCACGCGATCCCCGCACCCCAGCGTCAGAAGACGGTAAGGTGCGGAAAGGGCCTCAGACATATACATTTTAACCTTCTTGGCATTAACAATAGCATCCTGGAAACTAGAAGCTCCTCAAGATTTCTGGCTTTGGTACCCCCAGAAGGAAGAGTAGCAGGAAGGAAAACATTTTCCTCCTGTCCCTCTAAGGAGCAATTCCACAATAAATTTTGTCTACCACTACCACTATCATGCTATTATAACTCATCTGTTATAATAATAACAATGCCTGATAAGTCTTCTGTGCCAAACTGGAGCCTCCCACCAGAAATGGCAGATCAAGAAGCCGAACAAACAAAAACAGGAAGAAAGAAAACTCAGTGTAAGACTTAGATTGAAAGTTAATCCAAAATCCAAATTTACTGTCAAGCCAAAAGGTTGGACTGTAGTTCAAGTAGTGCTCTAAAGTCAACAATGGTTAGTTCCGTCATCATGGGGTTCATAAAGCTCTGCTTCTTTTTAAGATGAAAGAAGTTATCCTTTATTATATTGAGATAAGCTGTGCCAAAGCTGATACTTAATGGTTTGATCAGATGGAGAAAGAAAGTTATCACGGTGTACTGCTTATTTTAGGAAAAGATTCATCCAAGCCTGAAGAGAAGAGAAGAACCATTTCCTCAGAAGCAGAGTCTGAAAGCCAGACCTGTATTCTGGGGCTTCTCCTCTGTGAGAGCTTTGGGATGGGGGTGTCATTTCACTGATGTCTTCCTTTTGTTTTGGAAGAAATCAAATCAAATTCTTGGGATCTCCCAAACACTCGAACATGACTGTTGGTCTTCTGCAATTCTAAGTAACCCATTCCTTGAGCATACTATTCCATTTTGCTGCCTGATTTCAGAGTTTGATTAGAAAGATCCCTTTGGAAAGGATCTCAGTGTTATACTCACTTACTCAGCTCTCTTGATAGAGAGATGAAGCTGCAAAGATGAACAGGGCTTCAACAGTGACAAAACAAACTATGTAATTATACTGGCTATGCAGAAAGGTACTTTTCTTTACAAATTTAGTTGTTTTCAGATGCCCATCGTTGGAAGATATCTTCAGTCTTTTCTTGGCTCCTAGAAGAGGGAAATCTCTCAGAAGAGGAGATGATGAAAACATTCAACTGTGGGATTGGTGCTGTGTTGGTGGTTCAGAAGGAAGTTGCTGGACAGGTTTTGAAGGATGTCCAAAAATATGAGGATGCTTGGCTGATTGGAAGAGTCATCCATCATATTTCAGGTTACTAATTTCCTAAACAGATATAAATCCTGATTAGTTTTCTGATTAATTTTCTTACTGAGCCAAAAGAAGTGTTAAAAAATATTATATTTGGCTTCAAATTATTTCTATTAGGTTTCTGCAGCTGTACCTCTTAACGTGTGAAGTAGGGGTGAAAACCAATCAGATTTTAAAGACTGTGTTCTTCAGAATAATAGTTATCAGCCTGGAATGTCTTCAGCTCTTATGCCATTTCTGCACTACACTGTTATAGTGCTATTATTCCACCTTCAGCATCCTGTGGAATTCTGGGGTTTGTGGTTTACTGAGGCCAAAGAGCTCTCTGGCTGAGAATTCTAAATGCTCCTCCCTGAACTGCAAACCCCAGGATTCCAAAGGAGGTTGAAAGTGGAGTAATAGCACTGTAACAGTGTAGTATGGAAATGAACTTAGAAAGCTATTTATGGCCTTCCAGGACTAGTGTGATTCTAAAGCTTAGCTTGATTACAAGGATATTGCAATGAATTCATTCTCCCAATAAAGGGAACAGTGAGGGAGTCATAAACTTATCTTCATTATTCTTAGTCCTTCTTGTCTCCAAATAAAATAGACCATGCTGGACCTGCAGTAGTTATAAACTAACAACTCCCATTGATTTCAGTGAGTCTACTCTGACTAAACCTGCATCCAAGATGAAGCTTAATTTGTATTTCAGCTGAATTGGTCTGTTAGATATTATTTACTTGTAACTCTTTCATGGCACTGTAGTTAGTTTAGGAAAAGTGTAATGAATAGGGTTAAGAGTTACCCTATTTGCAATTATACGAAAAGCTATACTTTCATCAACTTACCTGATTTCTTAAACTGAATATTAGCTGCTCTATTTTATACCACATATGAGAACCCCCGATCTGTGCTCTAAACAAGCATAGCTATGTGTTGCATGAAAAAAAAATTCCTTTACATTTCTGTAAACATTTTTCAAATTGACTTATTTCCAGACATTACTCTAAGGGGTATTAGTGGACACTGGAAAATAGCAAGAAGTTGCAGTTCAGATGACAGTGATGGGAGGTGGGGCACACATCTATCGCACTGTAGAAGAGAATCTCTGGCCTGCAGGCTCTCTGAGCCTCCCCGGTGTCCATCTCCACTCCAACATCTGATCTGATCATCTCCTCTAGCTTTGAAGTTTTCAAAATGTATTTGGAGTTTCTTGCCAACACATACATTCTTTCCTCCTTAACATTACAATCTTATTCTTTTTTTTAAAAAAAAATTAAACACATGTCTTCAGTTATTTTTCCTTTCTTCAGGATATCCTCAAGTAGAAATCAAAAACCTCCATGAAGTGTTGCTTCGAAGTAAACATCTCTATTTCAAGAGTGTTTCTCCTGTAGATAGGCAGCTCCAGAATTTGCACAGAAAAAGCAAAGTGAAAGTAGCTGTTCTTATTTCAGGAACAGGTAAGCATGTCATTTTACTTCAATTAAAATCCACTTCTGCTTAGGAGGTTACTCATTCTGCCTTGTGGTGAGCCAAAGGTGTCACACTATCATTTTGCTACTGTATGGAGTTGCCTCTGATTGAATGTATTCATTTCCACTGAATATTGATGGAAAGAACTTTGCACGTGTGCAAATAATCTTTTTACTATTGATAGCATTGATCAGACTTAACATTCAGTGGAATTTCCAAATCTTACATCATATTATGTTGTTCAAATTTACTTTGAGAGTAGATTATCCCTATTGCATGGCCGTGAGACGCCTCAAACAGAATTTCCAAAGAAGAGAAAGAAATCAAGTAGCTTGATTGTATTTTTTTAAATGGCACTGTTCTTAATTGGTTTTTATTATTTGTAAGTGTACATTTTAAATTGTTTTAATAGTGTTAATAGTTTCATTCTATTTTAATGTGACTTTTTGTATGTTTTAACTATATTGTAAAAGTTTTAATTTATAAGCTGCCATGAGTCCCAATCTTGAGGAAAAGGCGGGGTATAAAGTAAGTTAATAACAGCAAAAGCTGGCATTCTTTATTGCAGTTACGGACCTGAAACTGCTCCATATTCACTGACAGTACATAGTGACAATTGTGGTACAGTTGCAAGGATTGTAAATGCTCTCCCAAACCTGTCTTACCAAGCAGCAGCCATCCCAAGTGATGGAGGCCTGTTCAGCAGGTGATCAGGGTCCAGAAGGATGGTGTTTCCGTCTGCTTCCCACTGTGAGCAAGTGAGGCTGGAACAATTAGAAGCAGGACCATTCTCACAATTACTTGTCACCCTCTCTCAGCCTCAAAAGAAGACAATGGCAATCCCTCTGAAAAATAATCTTATCCAAAAAAAATAAATAAAAGGCAGCATGAAAAGGTCGCAATAAGTTGGGAATGACTTGAACGCACAAGATGCACACTTACATATAGGTAACACAAAGACTTTATACAATAAGCTGAGAGGAGTATATGCAAAATACCAGTGTTCAGCATTCTGGTTAGCTTCTCTAAAGTCCAGATGAAAAGATATAGTAGATTCATTGCCTTGTGGGCATGGAAACTTCCACTGCAGCAAACCATTTGTTTGTTTGCTTGCTTATAGAAATTATTATATTTCTGTCTCTCTGGCTTCTACACACTACTCAGAGTAGCTAACAGCAACTGAAACCAATAATAAAATAAAGTAAAAATTACAAAACAGCAAAAAGATCATAAATGCAGACAGAAGTTACAAATAAGACATCAATTTCACAGGGTAAATTCCTGTTTAAACAAAAAGGCCTTTACTCTTCACGATATAACAAAATACTGTCTAAAACAGCAATAGGCTAACCTAGAATCATGGATTCATAGATTTGGAAGAGATTATAAGGGACATCCAGTCCAACCCCTGGCTATGCAGAAATGTACAATCAAAGCACTCCTGACAGATGGCCATCCAGGCTCTCTTTAACGGCTTCCAAAGAAGGAGACTCCACCACACTCCGAGGCAGGGTATTCCACTGCTCTTACTGTCAGGAAGTTCTTCCTGATGTTTAGGCGGACTCTTTTTTTCCTATAGTTTGAATCCATTGCTTTGTATCCTAGTCTCTGGAGCAACAGAAAACAAGTTTGCCCCATCTCCCATATGATGCCCCTTCAAAGGCCCTTTTTGCACCTTACCTTTTCCCGGTGCTGGGCTGCGGGGCTTGCGCAGGAAGCCTTGGGAGGAACGCTCTCGCATCCCTCCTGCTTCGGCTCCGCAGCTGCTTCCTGGTCGCGCAAGCCTGGCCCCTCCCGAAACTGCAAACCCCAGGATTCCATAGGATGTTGAAAGTGGAATCATAGCGCTATTAACAGTCTAATGCGGAAACGGCCCTTGTCAAAGGCCTTATTGAAATCAAAATATTTGAGGAATTTTATATCTGAAGCGTGACTTCTGTGAAACTATGTAAAACAAATTAAAAATGAAGATGAGAGACTTAATGCTCAAGGATATTTTGAGTGCATATTTTGGGATGTGCTTTTCTGTACAGTTGTGTACATGTTTTCTGTGTGTAACAGAGACTGACTGATTAGATGACTGTGTTTCCTCACCCAATTTAAGGTACAAGCCTCACAGCACTTCTCACGTATGCGAAAGAACCAGCAAGCAGTGCACAAATAGTCCTTGTAATTGCTGACAGGTGTGGGGTGGATGAATTGAAGAATGCCACTCTGGCTGGCATCCCTACCAGAGTAAGAAAAATTCTGTTCTGTTAATTTCACTTACTTATTCACTTACTTAAAAAAAAACATTTTTATATGCTGGGAAATATCTCTGCCTAGGATATTTTTCTTGCTTTAACAACGTTACACTGGGAGTAGGTTGAGATATTACTTAAACATGAAACAATGGCCCTTTTCACACCTTACCTTTTCCCGATGCTGGGCTGCTCGACTTGCGCATGAAGGCTTGGGAGGAACGCTGTCGCATCCCTCCTGCTTCGGCTCCGCAGCTGCTTCCTGGTCGCGCGAGCGCCCCGCCTCTTCCATTAGCAGTGCAGCCTGGGACCTCGCAGGCTGCACTGAGGAGAGGACGCGCGACTGGCCCGGCTCCCGAGGCTCCGCACGCCAGGTAAGTGCGCGCAGGGCCCTGGAGCGATGTGCGATCACACAGCATTTTTGGCTTTGAGCCGAAAATGAAAAAAATGTGTGCGCGGTCTGCGTCAGGCCCTTGGGCATCACGCAAATGTGAGTGCGTTGTATGGACCACTCCTCACATTTACGCGACGCTCAAGGGGTCCTTTCGCTTCAGAAATGCCATGCGAAAAGGACCAATGGTGTCAGTGAGTCACGTGGCAGTCTTGCAATTGGTAGGCTTTCTTAAGTGTTGATTAGTGAAAACATAGAATTATGGATTTTCATGCCCTAGACATTCACTGGCAGCTGAAAATGTTTTTGTCTAAGCGAGCTTTTGGCATATCTAACTCTAGTGCTCTTTTAGTTACTTTCCCTTGAGCTCATTCTTCGTAGCCTGCTTTTCATATGATTTGGTATGGCACAGTGTCTGCTATAGTTTTTATTTATTTTACATTAGCTGCCTTGGCTATACCAGAAGCAGAAAGGCAGAACCCACATCCTTTAACAATCATTGATTAATGAAGCAATTTAATGGAAACTGTTCATGAAAGCATTAACTCATCTTAGCTGTATTTTGGATGTGTTTGGTGTCTCTCCTGCAAACAAAGATCGACTCCTAAATCTAGGAGCTGTAGATGTACAGTTATAGCAGTCTGATACTACTTTTATCTGTGACAGTTTCATCTTATGGAATCCTAGGATTTGTAGTTTAGCGAGGATACATAAAACCTGAATTACAGCAGTAGAGGTCCCAGTAGACAATTGTAAGTACTCACCAAACTGCAAATCCCAGGATTCTGTTTAATGGAGCCATGAGAGTTGAAAGTTGTATCCAACTGTGTAGTGTAAATTCTCTGGTGGTATGCTGTTTGTCAGCTGTGTTGTACATGCAGGCAGAATAGTTAAACACACTTCTGCTCCCCATAAACACCCGTGGGGGTGCGGGGAGAGAGAGAAAGAGAGAATGAGGGAGCGAGAGGAGAGAGGGAGAATGAAATAGTTGGTAGCAGCAGTAGCATGTGAAATCATGTCTTCGCAGTGTGATCCCACATTACTGAAGACCATGGATGAATATTGCAACCAGGTTGGTTGGGATGATTGGTTCTTTCATGGTGCTGGCATCAAGGGTTGGCTTTGTGGGGCCCTGTTATGACCATAACCAGGCAGCAAGTCCACTGCCAATGCCTAGAGCTCTCCTTTCCTGGATATTTCTGGTTATGCCTTCTTCAAGCAGAAGAGGAGTGAGAAAGAGGAAGGGAGCACATCCGCCACTCATGTCCTCTCCTTTTGGGTGGTGCTACTAATTGGACCCGTTGAAGGCATCTTGCCAAATGCTGAGCAAAAGCTGGAGCTGGCAGTGAAAGCAGAAATGCCTGCTATCCTGGGGGAGATGTTAATCAGGTGGGAAAGGCATGCATGATTGGCCATGCATACTCTCCAACGATACGACACCCCATGACTAGGTTTCCATGTATGAGAGTGAAGGGGGGCTTGGTCATTATTGTTGTGATCTTGGTTGCTGTAGCCTAATGCCAGAACTCCTAAATGTAAATATATAATGAGATTACAGTGGTCAGAGTTGATTACTGGGAATCCCAAAAACATGGTCTGTACAGTGTTGTATATTAACCTCACATTACAAATGAAATGCCCATCATTATGATAGGCAGCAGATGTGTGTGCAGGAGGGATGTATATATTGCAGAAGCCAGGAAGAAAGTTTTAAGGACTGCCTATATGCTTTGCATGGACATAACACCACATGGTCCTTGTTAATTATCTGTGGTGCAATCACAGCAAATGCTCCAAGGCTTTCAGAAAGTTGCTGCTAGTGCTGCATGTACACACATATGTGCCTGCACACCCATATGCTTCTTGTACTGTGCTGTTTTCAAGAGAGAGAAAAACTTATGGGGAGTGGTGGGGAGCTGTGGGTCTCTTTGCTCTTCTCTTCCCCAAGATTTGGTAGCACTTACTACACACCTAGCCCAGCTGCACAGTGAATGTAGAGGTGGGTGTTGCACTGCATACTCCACAACATTTCACTGGTGAAAACTGGGACACATTTTGGCCAAGCAGCATCAGAGTGTGGTCAAGAAGGCAAATGTTATTAATAAGGAAGAACATACAAGCTAGGGGGGGCAGAAGCAGTTGGCTTTTGCCTGAGCCTACTGGGAAGGACACAACTTTGCCCCTTCCTCTCCTCTTGCCCCTGCTGAGTTCATTTTGTACATCCTACTTTTGTTTTTATGAACTCAGTTTGCATCAATTGAAGTAAGCAGAGGACAAAGAAGGAAAGGAGGAGGAGAGAGAAACTGGGACATTTTAAAGCTGGAAAAATGGGATAAGAGAGGATTAATTGGGACTGTCTCTGCCAAATTGGGACAGTTGGAGGTTGTGGCATTGTGGTTTACTGCTTGTAAGTCTCTGACCTTGGTTATGCCGGCTAAGACATAAGTAAGAGGAATATCTGGAACCTCTCTTTCATTTGAGCCTGAAAGATGCTGGCTCTGACCCCAGATTTTCCCTTGGCCTGGCCCTACCACCAAGCCTGATTCATTACAGCAAGAACCTAATCCTCTGAAAGAGGAACTTGCCCATGCTGTCAAGAGAGAGATACTTCTGTGGAAGAGAGTGGCAGTTCTTAAAGGTGGCCTTGTTTTCTAAACAGCTGCAGGGTTCCAGCCACTCTAATCTGGCCTTGCCCTTGGCAAGGTTGTAGGTCCTCAAGAATGTCTTCTGAATGTGTATCTTAGAACGCTGAAAGAGCTATATATACACTCACTATGTTGATTTTGCTGTTCAGTAAATGAATAACCTTGTTCTTCTGTTTTGATTGTGGCATGCTTGGAACTCTTCCCTTACCCTTTTTCTTATTCCAACGTTCACCTTGACTTTTGTAGGTAATTGACCATAAACTGTATGGAAGCCGATCAGAATATGATGGCACAATTGACAGAGTCCTTGAAGAATTTTCTGTTGAGATCATTTGTCTTTCTAGATTTACAAGAGTTTTGAGTAGTAACTTCCTCAGAAAATGGAATGGTAAGTAACTAGGGTGGAGTACCATTGTAAGACATGTTTAGCTGTGATCAGTGCTTCTCTGGGACTGAGAGAATGAGACAATGGTGCGGTTACTGGTAGGATATTGTATGGTTAAAAAAGATGACCCCAGATTCATGAGGGCAGCCATCTTTTCTGCCATATTATGTTCCTAAGGGCACTAATAGGACATCATGTCCTGTAACTCCTAGGGGTATTTGCAGACCACTTTCTTACATACATTGGCAGCATTGTATACTTGTTAGATTCTGTAGTGGCAGTCACCCATTGAAACAGAGGAAAACAAATGGTAGGCATTCTTTGGAGAACCTTGTGAACTGGGAAGCTTATAACACTAATCCATTTTCTGGGAGTTGTCCCATTCAAAAACCACTTGACCCATACTTGTGAAGGCAGCTGAATTACACACTGAAGAATACACTGGAAACAGTGTATGTTGCACCTTCACCACATTTGTGTTTTAACAGGGTAACTTCCACATTTTTCTCTTCCACACTGTAAGTTCCTCAGTACTGACAATACCATTCACGCAGCCCTGTTTGCCCTGCGTCCTATGTCATGACTGGCTTCCCTTTATTTTTTAAAAACTTTTTTGCTATAACTGAGGTTCTTTCTGCATGGCATTTTCCATGCGAAAGGGTGCCTGGAGCGTTGCATGATTGTGAGGAGCGATCTGCATGACGCACTCACAATCACACGATGCTCCAGGGGCCAGCAGGCACCAATCGCACACCTTTTCATTTTCGGCTGGAAGCCGAAAATGGTGTGCGATCGCGCATTGCTCCTGGGCCCCACGTGCACTTACCTGGCATGCAGAGCCTCCGGAGTTGTGCTAGTTGTGCTTCCTGCCCCAGTGCAGCCTCGGAAACTCCCAGGCTGCACTGCGGAAAGAAGAGGCGGGGCTCTCCCGCAAGTAGGCAGCTTGTGCAGAGCTGAAGGACCTCAGATGCGAGAGCCTCTCGCCAGAGGCTGCTCGCGCGATCCCCACACCCCAGCGCAGGACGAAGGTAAGGTGCAGAAAGGGCCTGAGTTATTATAGCCAATGTCATAATGCTATAACACTACTGCCTTAAAAAAAACACCGCTAATTATGAATAATAATTTAAAAAAAAAATTTAAAGGCAACTCTGTGGCAGTAACATTGTGGTTCATGGTGTTGCAGGAAAGAAGAAGAGAGGTATTTGGAAAACACCTCTGTACAGTAAGGATAGTGACTTTGAAAGATTAACAGGTCAGAATTGCACCCCCTACTGCAGTATAACAGCACATGTCATGCCCTGGAGAACTCACAGTCCACAAACTCCACTCTGAGGTAGGCAGGAGGGTTTATTTGTAGCAAAGCAAACAACACAGCACATTCCTTCTAATGTTGGAAAATAGAGCATATATGGAGTTCAGAGGTTTTATACGTTCACATATAAACTCAGGTGTGCAAAGCCTTGATTGGAGAAGTTTAACATTATCCCACATCTTTAGAAATTTCCCAAACTCGTGATTGTTTACCTATTTTGCATCCTTGGGGCAACAACATATTTCCTGCCCCTTATCTCTGGACACTTCAAGTTCTCCTAACACCTTTTGATGCTTTAGTTTTTCCCCCTCTCTGATCTTCTCCCCCGCTACCAGATACATTGTAGCAATGAGCAATAAAGCAATTAACCATTTGATACTCTGGAATATACATGCGAGCTTTAAACAGTTACATTGCTGCAATCAACAATTGGCATTCAATATTTTGTAGTGCTCTAACTAACTCTAGCATTTCCCTATGCTGACCTTGCATATTCCAATGACATCCAGCAGATACATTATGACAGGGGCTACACATCATGACAGCAACCCATTTATGTAGAAAAATTACAAATAAATATAAATAGGGTCTCAAGACTTTAAAGCATAGAAAACAGAGCAGGAAACACAGTTGTTTTCTTGACAATTTTTGTCCTCCCTGCCCATGTACTTGAAGTAGTCTGAGGCTTTCTGGCCAGAGATTTCCTTGGGAATTCCCAAGGGAGGGACAAACAGAGCACACACACACCGCACCCGCTATTCAATAATTCTCTCGATGAAGTGGAATGCGACATTTGCCCTCAAACTGGTATCTGAACCATAGCAGAAGGGCCATTAACAGATTATTTCCACCATGAAAAATATTGAATCCCCTACAACTCTACCCCACAACAACACTGGAAGAGCCAGGGCTTCTTGTGATAAGGCTGGGGCAAAGGTGGAATTAATCTACCATTATAACAGGTTAATAGCAAAGTGTGATAAGCACTTCACTGTCATTAGGTTTCTGAAACAGAAACAGAGCAAAGACGGGAAGCATGGCTAAGGGATTCTGGGAACTTTAGTCCCAATAAGTTCCTTTTTCCAAGCAGGAGTATGTTCTGTTCTTCGTATTAGTCCTGAAAGGATAGATCAGGTGAGTCTGCTTTGGAATTTGGACTTGGTGAATTCCTCCTCCATTCCCACTCAGAAGAGAATATGGCTGCTGAGTATTCAGCATCTATCAGGCAGTGCTTTCTACAGGCCAGTGAGGACTGTGTGAATTTACAGGTTGGATTCAGAATATCCAAAGCAATGATTTTCACTTGGTAATCTGCATATTAGGCCACAATTTGTTGCTTGCATGTCTGTGTTCTGTAATCATTCTGAATGGGGATTTTATTAATTATAGGAAAAATTCTGGGCACTTATCCATCACTTTCACGTTTAGCCAAAGGAGGAAATGTCCAGAAGCTTGTACACTCATCGGCAGACAAAATTGCTGGCTGTACAGTGCATTTCGTACTTGTAAGTAATTTTTTCCCCCTACCCATAGACAAAACAGATTTTTCAATGCTATGCATAATAACAGGTAATTATTACTCTGAGCCAGCATGGTGTAGTGTTTTGAGTGCTGGACTACAACCCTGGAGATCAGGGTTTGATTCCCTCCTCCGCCGTGGAAGCTCACTGGGTGATCTTGGGTGCCTCACACACACTTAGCCCCAGAAAACCCCATAATAGGGTTATTTTAAGGTCACATAAATCAGAAATAATAATTGACTAACAGCAATTATTATTCTAGTCAAAGACAGCATGTATTATCTAAATGTTGCTTAGAACAACAAATTTGGTAAGTAGAAAACATGTCAGGCCTTGGCAGATACTTTTCTGGGACTATAGAATATGGGTGATCCCATAATGCTCTTGGTGTTAAGCAACTATCTTCAGACTTCTCCACCTCCTAACACTGTTATGGCCCTGCACATCCCCCAAGATTGATATGGTTTAATTGGCAAATATTATAATTGGTAACTACCTTAATTGGCGTTGATATAAAATGGAACTTGAGCTGACTGGAAGGTCAAGCTGGAAAGAGGCAGACTACTGACTGTAAATGTGAGATTGCAAGGCAGTTCAGTCACATCACCTCCTAGGCAAAACCAAAGTCATTGTCAGGCAGGTTACGAGGGAACTCTGGAGACAATAGGCTTATGCTAAAGCTGGACATCTCTGTGCAGAGAAGGGAAGTTCCCACTAAGCTGTGATTGTTTTAACCCTGTTTCCTCACACCTGGATGATTCCCTGCTTTGTATTCCCAACCTCTATAATACAGAGCTATTATGACAGCCATTACCCCTTTTGTCACCTAAACACTGAGACTATTAGCACAGTCCAGACCTTATTATCTGTGTTGCAACTCCCACTGTCCACTTGGCTGGGACAGCAATTCACACCCATACCCGCAGGGTAGTTTTCAGGTGTAAAAACCATCAGTTTTGAGCTGTCTCTCATAGTCTCTCACCTTGCTGAACACCATGCTGTTGCATAGATTCCCAAACGAAAATTGTCCCTATGTGCCCACCCAAGCCACATTACCGCTTTCTTCCCTTCTCTCCAGACTGGTAATTGTCACCCAAACCCTAAAACTCCTCTATCCACAATTTTCCTCCCTTTATCCTTCAGTTGGTCCTTGTGTGAGTGTGTGAGTACTTGGATCTTTATATGTGCATGTGTGAATATCTCAAAACACATTTTAGTTTACACTTTGGATTCTCTGGCTGGTTCTTTCCTGCAAGACTCCATAAACATTGATAGGAAGATCTCGTTAAGTTGCCCCCCTCTTGCAGGCCTTCTAATTTTGAGCTAATTAATTCCCCTTTGTCACATGGATGTACTGGCATCACAGGTAGACTCCTGAATCACCCACATTTTGAGGTAACAACACCTGATTATGTTGGCCAGAAACCTGTTCATGGAGTCATGAAAGGTGTATTAGGTGCTACAATTCTGCAGTATGAAAACAGAAGACTATTTCCATTGCCTGGGATTTCTTGATGGATTTTCAACCTCGGTCTTTCTTTGTCTCATGCAGGAGGATCCTAGCCTTGAAGCAGTAATTTTCCAAGACCCTGCCTCTGTGAAGGCAGAAGACACAGAGGAGACTTTGCTGGAAAAGATCAAAGAAGCAGAAAACAGAGCATTTCCTATTGCTCTGCAGCTAGTTGCGAGTGGAAAAGTGCAGTTAGCAATGGACAGTAAAATCTCCTGGAACCAAGAAAATCAGAAACTGCTCCATCAAAAGGAAAGTCAGGACTCTTCCTGACCTTCATGTCATCTATGACAGTTAAATATAGTCATTAACAATACTTTGGACAATAACAAAACTAACCCTCTTGGTGTCTGGTTTCAATCTCTGTTTCCTTTTGTTTAAATATCAGAATGTGGTGATTTTCATGTGCAGTTACAGCTATTCTGTTTTCTTTGCTATAATGGGTACGTTAAGATCACTGTTGACTCCTCAGAGTGATAAAAGTGTGGTTTAGGACACTATAGTCTAAATCCAATTGCTGTTTCCAGCCAGAGTAGACCTGTTGAATCAGTGGACGTTACATAGCTTTCAAAGTTCTCATTAATTCAATGGCTCTCTTTTAGTTGTGACTAGTGATTGAATCTAGAATTATAGAATCGTAGAGCTTGAAGAGACCACAAGGGCCATCAGGTCTAACTCCACCATGCATCAAAGCATTCCCAACAGATGGTCATCCAGCCTCTGTTTAAAAACCTGAGCTCTTCAGAGGCAAAAGCTGCATGAAAAGGGACAGAGGACTGCCACATGTTGTCTGGATCTCCATTTCCCTACCAATGTAGCAGCTATGAATAAAATCTGTGACTAGGAATAGTCCATGTCTTCTGTACCACTACATTTGTGTGAAATCACACATTTCATGTGAAAAATGTTGTCTGCTATAAATATCTTTAGACTCTTAAAGTCTCCCTTCAATAAGGCTTCTGACTATGAGCCTTAGACACTGAACTCCAGCTTCTTCTCTCTCATATTTATAAGTGTCCCTTCATTCAGACCTGCACCTGAACCCTGCTGTTGACCTGAACCTTCCTGTCATGAATACTCACAGAATATGCCCTCAGGCCATGGATAAATTAGTTCAGTTTAAAAATGCAATAGTGTTTGTTCAGGCCATGGGCAGACTTGTCTTGTGGCAGAAAATCTACTGCTCTGTCATCATAGCCCTGTTTAGGCAGAGACTATAGTCTAGAGCCTTTCTATATCAGTGGCTCTGGTTTCACAGAGGGTAGGGACCTGAGTGCTGTGGGTGACTTGGGAGTATCTTCATATTTAAATTGTACGCTTTGTAATCTAGCATCTTTCATTAATGAAATTGTGCCTCATTGGCTTTCAAGTGTATATCAAAGTTTAATGATCTGTCAACTATAAGGAAATCTACCAAGTGTTTTAAACAACAGAGTGGCAGCTGTTTCAGAGGTTGTTGACAAAGAAAGGCTGTTGCTGTTCATAATGGTACCATTTCATCCTGAAATGGGATTGAGACACCATGGCACCGAGATAGTGTCATTTTTGTTGTTGTTTTTGTTTGTATTGGAAATGTCATATCAAATGCTAGGGTCAACCATGGCGAGTATCCAACAGTAGACTCTCTGAACACATTGTCTCTCCTAGAAACAGTCAAATACTGCAAGCCTTCCTTACATAATGTAAGGACAGATATCTTGGTAGACATCCGGGATCAAGGAGATATAGCATAAAGTTCTGCCATAGTATAAGGTTAAACCATGTCTCCTCTGGCACCCCTTCTGAAACCACACATTCTGCCTGCTCCCCACCCCCAACACAGCCATTTACTGGCTGACAGAAAACACGAGTGGTAAGGAAGAATCCAGCTTTGTTCCTATAGCTGGATGCACAGGAATGAGGCATTCTCTGTGACCTCCCCAGGGCCCTTTAGAAGTCCCAGAGGGTGATGTCAGTGCTGTGTGTCCAGCTATAGAAGCAAATTTGGAAGCTTTTCCACCAACCAATCATTCCACTGGCCAGTAAATGGACCTGCTGGGGAGGCTCCTGCAGGTTAAAGGTGGGTTTAGGACGGAGTTTGTTTATTATGTGTGAGATTGCGATGACAATAAGTTGGACTTATGCCTGCCTTAAGTGACCAACAGGATTCCAGCTCCTTGCACCAAGGAATTAATTTTTTAAAAAACATAATTCCTTGTATTAATTATTCTTTTATTAAAACTCAATTTGAGATCAAAGAGCTTCAGTACAAAATAGATAACAGGAATGTAACAGTATTGGGGCTCCAATCCAGCTCCTCCAGATGCTTGCAATTTGAACACTGTTTCTTGATGGTAACAAAAACACAGTACTGTGGCAATAACATACTCATTCCCTTTAGTAGAAAATTATGAAATGCTTTCTGAAAGGCACATGTAATATATAAAGACCTAATTTCCCTCTTCTGCTTTCAAATAGGACTTAGGTGCATTTCGGTCTGCTTCGCAGACATGATAAAGCATCCCAAAGAATGCTTTCACATGCTTGCATGATATAATTACCTAAGTTTTAATAGACTTTTAGACGATGTTTCACAGTATAATATGTTTAGAAAATAGGAAGAATAGCATCTCACATAGGTGATTAGCTAAGTATAGCTCCAGTATTCAATGAGACTGCTGTGTGTTTCTTTCAAGTATTTAATAGGCGATTACCTCAAGAACATTTGGCACCAGTGCTACAGTGGAAAAAGTTAATGGACTTGATTTTAAAGTACCTTGAAATTTAGAAAGAAAAAGATCACTGTCAGGTGCCATTAAAATGCTTAATTACACTATGGCCACTAGTGCTTTTAATCTGCGATACCTTTCCTATCCATACAGCCTGTTTGTGAGGACACTGATTACTACATCTGATTAAAACACCATGCAGTCTGAACCTATGAAGTAGAATCATATGATACATATTGCAATAGTAAGATGGTTAAGCTGTTAGGGCAGCATGGCCGCCCATGAAATTTTCAGACTGTTTAATGCACCATAGCAAGCTGTCATATGCTGTGGGTGAAGTTTCATGGATCACACAAATGGTTTGCCTGTGCCCCCTCAAGTTCCATTTTTAGCAGCCACACCATAGCCCAGTGGTTGAATATTAAAGACAGCAAATTTGTTCCCTTCTAGTTCAGTTCTCTCAGTTTGATGTATGATGCAGAAACAGAGCTTCAAAGTAATTTGTTACTCTTTGTTACAAGTTACTCTCTTCTAGTTACTTTTTAAAAAAATATACATTCATAGTTGTTTCTGTCTTTTTGACCTTGGCACTTTAGTTATGTTTTTCTGCATTCCAGCTGAGCTTTCCATCTCTTCCTAACTTCACCGCTCCACTGGCCACCAGCTGCATAGCTGCAGGGAAGGCTCTGTGTTCTGCCTCTTTCACCCTTTCTGACAAAGTCTTCTCCGTGTCTCCAGTCTTCACTGGAACTGGCTCTTGAAAAATGATGGCTCCAGCATCAACTTCCTCCTGCAAGGAAAAGGTCAAAAATTTTGGCAAGATAGAGACACAGTAAAGACTTTGGGCAACACAGCATGGCATTTGTTTGGTTTCACAACTTTCCCTCTTGCACTCATAAAACTTAATCTGCATCAGTGTGAGATGTATTGAGATTGGATAACATTGTTTCAAATAGGAAATATAAAACAGAATTAGTTGCTGTGAAAGCTAAGCAATTTAGTTAGCTGTGTAGTGGATTCCCAGAGAAAATAGTAAAGTCTACCTCTCTATGAAAACCATACAAAACAATATGCTTCAGAGCAGCATATTGTGTTTACACTATCAGGGAAGTAAAATACTCCAAACTACTCTGCCTACCAGTAGCATCGTTTCCAAAGTTAACTTTGGCCTGGCTGAAGAAAGTTTAAGATAGAATGCAAGTGGGCAAATTTGGCAGATCCAGGGCCAACTTTAGTGCCCCTGTGACCTCTATAGGCTTCGTTTACAGCCAAAAAGAAAAACCCAGGACAAAGAACCCAGAAATGGCTGGAACACCAGTTCTGATTTTGGAAAATAGGCATTTTTCAGTGTTAAACAGCACAGGGGCCATTCATCCCTTTAGAAAAGTGAGCTGTCTCTCTTTGAGCCTGATTTATGGCTCAAAAAGGGCTGGGTTAGGAGAGGTGGGTGAGGCGATCAGTACAGCCTTGGGGCCTGTACTTTGCCCTTTGCTGACATAAGCTATTTTTAACCTTTGGCTCTTTGGGTTACAGCAGGCAGGAGCTGCAGTCCTACAATATGTCTGACATAAACCTTCCAGGGTGGTGAGATGTGGTTGCCTTCAGGTGACATTGAAGTCAGTCAGAGGAGCAGCTACAATCCAGCTCTTGAACCATGTATTGAAATCACTGACCAGCCTAGAATGTTCTTGGTACAATGTTCTACCTTTATTTGTAGCTGATAAGCAATCTGACCATCACTTTGAACAAGTTTATTATTAACAGAGCAATAGAAAGGAGAACATACAGCAACAAAGTGCACAGTACACCCAGTGATTCGGACACCAGCCTCCAGCACCAGCCTGTGGGCATTAGCTCCCTTAAATGAAGGTAGCAAAGAAGGATGGATATTCAATATTTTTCCTAGGAAGGAAGAAGAACAAATGACATTGTTTACAGTTATCATCTTGTCCCTCATTTTAAGAAGCTGAAAACAACAGCAGAGACATCAAAACAGACACTGGAGCCAGCCTAAGTCATAGTTAGAACAGACTCGTTGAAATTGATAAAGTTTAAGTTAATCATGATTAACTGAACTCAACCCATGATATGCAAAAACAGATTGTGGCGGAGGTTCAGGAAAACTCAGGGAGCTTTGGGGACTCCAAAAGCGGGGTCTGGTGGTTGCATTAGGCCCATGTTTTCCCCACCTGTGATTTCAAACATGACAGAGCTGAATACATGCTGTGCTGCCCTGGCGTTAAAGCAGCATAACACCAATCTCTTGCTTACCCGTATGCATCCCATCCCTCAAAACATTGGAATCTGAGACATTTACATTTCACAGCCAGAGCAGATTGTTCCTATTAGGTCACTAGAAATCATAAGTGTAATGGTGAAGAAAGACTAGCCAAGGGGAAGACACTCACAGAACTGGAATACATCTCATGTTGCCACTGTCCTATGGTACCACAGCATGGTATTTTTACCCACCCAGTCCTGTCACACCCATCCACACCCTCCCAAACTCTGGAGGCTGGTAATGTTACCTAGCCAGATAGACAAGAGAGGTCGTGAATAGAGTTACAGATTAATTTCATTTCTTTGAGAATTAAAAACACTGGGATTTGGGGTATATCATTTCTGTTAGGCCACCAAAATTTGTCACAGTGAATAAGGCAGTGGGGGCAGGAAAGGCCAGCAAAGGAGAGAGACAATTACATGCCCCCTCTTGAAGAAATATGTCCTAGACAAGTTGACTCCTTTTATTTTTAATCACCTTTTTGTGATATAAAATAATAAAAAATGTGATTGATGGTGGAACCTGAGACTGAACAAATCAGAACAAGGAGTGTGTTGTTTGGATTGTTGCTCAGAAACTGTGATGTCCTGTATATGAATAACCCTACAGAGTTCAGCAAAATTCTCACCCAGCCTTCCTCACAACCAAACCACTCCTTATGTTAAACTCAATGTTTAATTACATGAACATTTCTAGTTTGTATATTCAGATGTGCTTACCGTCCCACTTTCTGACAAAAGGACCAGATAAGATTCGCATAAATCCTGCGAGACAGATCAGTTCAACTGAGAACTCTTCAAGAACTTTATCAACAGCACTGTCAAACTCCACACGACTACTATACTGTTTGTGGTCAATTACCTAAGACACCAGAAGCAGGATAGAAGACTGGTATCAATATGGAGTTTCATTCAGTTCAGATTTCCTCAAGCTGACACGCTTGAGATGTGCTGGACTACAGTTTCCATCATCCCCATCCAGCAGGGCCATTGGCTTAAAACCAGTGATCTGATTGTGTTTTCTGCCCACTCTGCCCTTTTGTCTATATGGTGCAGATGACTCCAGGGGGGATGAAATCATTCCTATAATTAATTAAGATATCAAGGCCAAACCAAGGCTTACAATCTTGCTTTAGTCCAGTTTCTTGTATTATTTTATTGGTTGATCTCCAACTGTCACCTGCCAATTCAGACATCATGCCAATCCATAATTAAATCATGGATTACTAAATCATGGCTCGGTATGATGTCTCATCTGAGCTCAGCTAAAGAATACAACTGACACATCATATAGGAAATAAATATACAAAATAAGAGAATTGTGCATTTTATGGTTACAGTACATAAATGAGAATAATGACTCAGCCCTGTATAAATGCTTATGTATTTCATGCAGTAGTAACTTAAGTTCAAGTGGTAATTTGCTGAACATGTACTTACTTTTGTAGGAATATCGGCTCTTTCTGCTCTTTTTAGCCCTTCAACGCCCGCTTTGTTTGAAACAACAAGGACTATTTGTGCATAGCTAGTTGGTTTCTTTGAGCTGGCTATGAGAGCTTCCAGATTTGTACCTGAAGAATCCAAAACAATATAATCCATATATGGATTATTCTTAAATGCCCTGAAAAGCTTGTTGCAGTTGGAAAGTAACACCTTTACTCAACAAGTTATCTTTACAAAAAGTTTATTAACAGATCCACCCTGTCCTCTTCTTGAATAGCAATGATATTCATAAGTATATCTTTCCAAAGCAATACATGCTTTCTTTTAAATTATAAAATTACATTGTCAAAAAATAAATTACGTGTAGCCCAATCCTATTATTCTTCCTTCTCTGTCTTGATACTGTATTACTCTAAACAACTATCTTTCCATGAATGCTTTGTAATCTGTATTGTGTACTACAAATGTCAAAGCAGATTTCACAAACGATTGTCAAAAATCCTCTGCTGATAAAAAAAGTCTGCTGTATTACATTACCTTTTTTTTCCTAATAAGACTATGAATATGTCGTATCTCCCTTATCTCACATACAAACTACTGACTCATAAAATTGTACCTAGAAAAGACACTGCCTCTGGATTTTTAGTTGGAAGAGTGTAAACTTTGTTCCCTGTTTTTAGGGAGAAGTGACTGGTCACTAAGTTATTTATGAAACTAGGTAAGGCAGATGGATATAAATGTAATAAGGAAGGGTTTTATCCACCTTTGCTTATAAGCACAATTATCTGAAATTATCAGAAATACAAGAAAATGCTTTTCCTGTCTGGTTTGATCAATCTACCTTAAGCCTGTGAGGAGGACATAATCAATGCCCCAGAGATGCTTGGGCTTTCTTTCTTGTAACAGACAGTGCAGGAGTCTCACCTGTTCCAGAGATAAGGACCGCCACCTTTGTTTTTCTTGACTGGGTTTTGCTTGGCTTGCTGTGGAAGGACTGCAACCTATTAGCATGTAAGGCCTGAAGCAAGTTGTTGACTTCAACATGGGCAGACTCTTTAATTCAGAGAAGAAATATTAATTGTAAGAAACATTATTGAAATAATAGCTCAGAATACACTGTACAATAAACATGTGGTATTTCCATGTGCTCCAAATAAGCATTTAAAATGCATATATGAAATGGAATTTTATTTCACAGAACTGGAAGGGACTCAAAGAGTCATTTAGATTAACTCCCTGGCTTATATCAGGACATGTTTATATCTTGAGCAGCTTTCTACAACTTGGTCTTTTCCAGATGTTTGAACTACAAGACACATCATCCCTGACCCTTGGCCATGCTGGCTGAAGTCAGGCACATTTGTAGTTCAAAACATCTAGGGGATGCCACAGTGGGGTAGGCTGATCTAAGGAACACTGACTAGCACCTGTCACCCAGCTACTGCTTTGACACTTCCAAGGAAGCAGTTTCTGCAACCTTTTTATACCACTTTTTCTATGCCAAACTGATTTTATAGCTCTAATGTTTATCCTCAACGAATCATCATGTGCTTTAAATTGCACTACCCAGAATGATCAGGGGGTTCCTCATTGCTTATGGGGAAAGGTTACAAGTTTTGGTACATTTTAATGTAGAACAGAGGCAAGGAAGGGGAGACATAACAGAGCCATGTAAAATTATCCACAAGATGGAGAAAGTCTGTATCTCTTGTAATACTGGAAATGGGGTCATCCATTGAATCTGAATGTCATGAGATCCAGCACAAATAAAAAGAAGAACTTCTTCACACAGGACACAATGGAGTTGTGGAATTTAGTTGGCCACCAATTCGAACAGCTTTAAAAATGGATTAAAGCAGATTCATAGAAGATTAAGCTTTCTACCAGGTACTACGTGGCAGACAGGGCTACAGTTGCAGGAGGAGGCAAAATGAGGACACTGTCCACTCAAATATAAATTCTTCCCACTCATAAAATTTTCCTTTAGTCCCTAAATTTCTAGCATTGCAAGAAGTAAGGCACTGGAAATCATTCACATCTAGAATTCATATATTTGCTGTGTCTACATTCCTTTGGTACCTTTGCTTGCCCTTTTTGTTTGTATGGCAAAGCAATATTTCTAAATGCTCATCTGAAGTTTTAAGGCTGTAGAAGAAGGGGTGGCAGAATTCTTATTGGAGTGTATATTATCCCCATCTTATCTCTCCTGTACATATTACCTTCAGTACCAGAGGTAGAATGCTCCAGTATATCAGGTGCTATTGAACATAAGCAGAAGGATGTAACAGTGCTCATGCTCTGCTTCTGAGGTTCCCAAAGGCAACTGATTGACCACTGTGTAAGCAGAAGCTGGACAAGACAGGTGAAGGGTCTGGAAGCCATGCACTATGAGGAGCGGCTTAGGGAGCTGGGTATGTTTAGTCTGCAGAAGAGAAGGTTAAGAGGGGACATGATAGCCACGTTTAAATATTTGAAGGGATGTCATGTCAAGGACGGAGCAGGCTTGTTTTCCACTGCTTCAGAGACTAGGATAAGGAGCAATGGATTCAAGCTGCAGGAAAAGAGATTCCACTTAAACCTCAGGAAGAACTTCCAGATGGTCAGAGCTGTCCGGCAGTGGAGTATGCTGCCTTGGAGTGTGTTGGAGTCTCCTTCTTTGGAGGTTTTTAAGCAGGGGCTGGATGGCCACCTGTTGGGAGTGCTTTGATGTGGGTTCCTGCATGGCAGGGGGTTGGACTGGATGGCCCCTGGGGTCTCTTCTGACTCTATGATTCTATGAAAATAATGAGGATCTCTTTCTTCCGTCTGGACATATCTATCAGCTGTATTAGTCAATTAAAGAATTCAGATGTGCTCCCACAAGATTTTCATGGCATCACCATGATATCATAAATAAACAAAATCCACAAAGATAAGTACTGACCTCCTTGACGCTGAACAACTTTCCCGATTACCCATGCCTCTTCATGTCTCTGGATGTCCTTCAGAACGTCCCCAGCCCGTTCCTTCTGCACCACCAGGACTGCACCAATCCCACAATTAAATGTTCGAGCCATTTCTTCTTCTGAAAGATTTCCCTCTTCTTGAAGCCAGGAAAAGATCTTGGGTATCTTCCAACTTAACGCATCTGAAAATAGCCAGAGTTGTAATTAACTAGAGAGTCAAATAGTCAAGAGATATTATGCCCACAAAAGGAAAGTGCCCACATGTCTCAGTTATTCATATTTTGGAAGCCGCTTTTCAAATGTAAAAACTATAATCCCACAAACAGCTTCACATCCAACTGTTAAAGCAGGCACTACAGAAAACAAAATGAACGGTATCCAATGTCACATAAGTAGGCTTCCACCTATGCAATGCGATTCCCCCTTATTCTTACTTTCTTTGCACCCCAAATCTGCTCCCAAGGTCCCTAGGCCCCAATGAGTTGATTTGTGAGACACAAGGGGCTGTAGCAAGCAAACTATTAGAAGCATCTATTATACTGGAAAACAATTGCTATTAGATATGAAAATGGCAGTAATGAAGAAAGTGCAATACTGCATTTTCAAAGCCATCTTTAAACTGACCATAAATATAGGTAAAATGATTTAGGTAAATAGTAAAATAGCAGTGTTAAAGAAAGCAAAATAGGAAAAATATGTTTGTAGATGTTGGCTAGGTGACATGAAAATATTCTTACCTAAAACCACTCCAAAAGACACTGGGAGCACACGTGGAATATTTTCCAGAAGTCCTCCACCAGTGATATGGGCATATGCTTTCACATGACCTGACCGAAGGACTGGCAGAAGAACCTTGCTATAGATTTTAGTAGGGGTAAGCAGTTGCTCTCCTGTGAACATAAGCAGTAAAAAAAATTAAAACACAGAAATACAGAGGCACAAAGAGAGCAAGAAAACCTAAGATGGCTGTTGTTGAAGCTCTCTGCACACAACAGTGTTCCATACAATTAAGCTGAAGGGAGGCTGGCCCTGCTCATAATGTTTTGTGGTTTCTCCAGCCTACCCTACCAACCAATATCCACAGTCAATGACTGGGCACAGCAGAGGGAAACCCTGCACATATAAGCATTCAAAAAAGTCAAAGCCTGGCATAACTGCAGCTCTACGGTACACAGAAGTCTATGTTCATTTTCCACCTGCAAACATCCAAGTCTAAAATGTGAATGCTGGAGATTGGCAGTTCTTGGAAAAGTTACTTTTGGGAGACTGTAACTCACAGAATTCTCCCAGCTAGCAGGTTCACTAGCTGTAACAGTTGAGGGGATTGGGGGGTGATTGTCCCCCCCAAAAAACATAATTTTTCTAAGGTCTGGGACTCAGGGAAGCCATACAACATCAGGATAAGGACTAGCAGTGGTTTTGCATTCCTTAATTGTATGGCGTCTTCTTAACAGATGAAGAGAGTGACAGGTATTAGAGATATATATTCTGTATATACAATCCCCTGTACAAATATATAAAATGACAGAGATAAAAATGCTTTGGCACTTTTTTATAGTCCTCTTTTCCCATCAGTAGGCCAGAAAATGTGAAGGCATTATGGTGACCAGACATTAATCTTTATTCAGGGGATATTTTATTCAGAATAAAATTCAGGAGAGGAAGAAGGTCATATACACAGATCTTACCTAATGTCTGGTTGGTAGAGCCACCCACTGAAGGAGAGGAAAAATCTAAAGATGATTTTTCAACAATCTTTCTCACGAGACTAAATCCATTGCTGTGAACACCAGAGGAAGCAACTCCAATGATTGCATCCCCATCAGCAATTCTGTCTAGCTGGGGGAGCATCTGTCCTCGCTCCACAGCACCCACTGTGAAGCCAGCCAGGTCATACTCTCCAGGTGGATACATGCCAGGCATTTCTGCAGTTTCTCCTCCTACAGGAACATGGCGGGGACAGAGAAAGACACGATGATGGTCAGACCAGTGGCGGTCCTTAAAGAAATCCTAATTCCTGGTTTCTTATATACATTTTAGCAGAGAAAAGTGGGCTTATTATAAAGGGCTTTTGCTCTTTAAGCAATAGCAATGGTTGAGATTATTTTTAAAAATGCTATTAAAAAAATTCCCGTTTCAATTTTCTACTGCCAGTTCACATATGAATATAACAGTCAAATAGCGACAGGAAAGGAATGATTTAGGCAGTGAAGAAAGGAATTTCAAAAGAAGCAATCAGAATATATCAGCCATACCTCTGAACGAACATTTTGATTGGGAAATAACCTATCACAAAGGAAAAGGTCATACTTGGAGCACTTGCTCACAACTTGGAAAAAATTACCATTTTGGACTGCCATTCCCACTGAACATGCTAGCTGGTGGAGTCTGGGATTGACAGTCAAAATAAATAAGTAATAAGCTCTGGGTTTTCCAGAGTATGAAATCAGACAAGCAAGAGCATCACATCAGGCACTTCTTACTGGACTGCAGCAATACAGATTTTTGATGGAGAGAGCTATATGCCTGAATGCCTTTGCACACATAAAAATTTCTTATGTGTAGAATAGTAGCAAGCTGGAGGAGAAGAAACGGGAAACTCATTCAGAATGTTCAGATAATCTCCTTTTTCCCATTCTTCCCTCTCATTTAGAGCCAGTGCCAGATGGCACAGTTCTGATAAATTTATTTTCAACTTTAAAGGAATTACCCAAGGTGCTGATCCTATCTGGGGAAGGAAAGGATAGGGAAGCAGCTCCTTGGATAACCCTTTTGATGAAGTAATTCTGATGGAGTAATTCACCGTTCATTAATGCAGACACCATCAGCCTCCACTGCTCAGAACATAGTATACACTGTGACAATCCATGCTGAATTTGGTGTGTAACTGACACAGATAAGCGGAGACACAACACATAAATGATCTTTTTCTCTAGCTAGCTGGAAACAGGACAACTTTCTCATGAAAGAGAAGCATGATTATTCTTACCAAGAAGAGCACATCCTGCCAGTTTACAAGCTTCTGCTATTCCAGCTATGATTGTTTGAGCCATCTCAACATCTAGTTTTCCACAGGCAAAATAGTCAAGGAAGAAGAGGGGCTCTGCTCCCTGAGCCAGGATATCATTGACACACATGGCGACCAAGTCCTGCCCAATTGTGTCATGCTTGTTGCAGAGTTGGGCGATCTGTAAGAAGTAGTGGAGAAGTAATTTTTAGAACTTGCCATCACTTATGGACAATACCTGCAAGGCTTCTCTTTTAACTACAGTGAAAGGTAGATTGGTTACTTTAATTGCAGGAGATAAGGAGGCTCTTTCATGCAGCTTATCTTGATCTCACTTGAGAAAGTGACAAGGGATGGTGGGCGTTTCCATAAAAAGATACTGGCAATTAGTTGCTGTCTACAGATACAGGTAGATCTGGATTAGAATTACAGTGCTATGATTCCATTGTAATTGGTAGAGCAATGTCCTACAGAATCCTGGGGCTTGTAGTGTGGTGAGGCATTACAGCTCTCTAGCTGAAAATTATAAATACTTCTCCTAAACTGCATACTTCAAGATTCCAATGGAAGTAGCTATAGCAGTTAAAAGTAGAATCATAGTGCTTTAATTGTATTGTGTGAAAGGTGTCTGGTAACTAAGAAACGTATACCTTCATTAATTTTTCTGTTCTTCCCCAGTGAGTTAGACCTAGTGCCTGGAATATGTCCATCTACTTGCAGTTGATTAACCTTCACTTTTACCATGGTTCCCTTTTGTGTCAATTCGTCTTTTAAATAGTTTACAAGGACTGTACACTAGTTAAAATTTTAAAAATTACAAACTGCTCAAAGAACAGTTTGGCCATTTCCGAGTTTGCTTTTTCTCTTTTGGCATTTTTTTTTTTTGACATTGGTGTATGGCCCTTGTGGGGGGGTGTTCCATGGACCTCAGGCAGTTGCCAGCCTTGTTCTAACTAGACATGCTGACTCTGAAATATTCTGTATCCTCTACCACTAAGCTGTGGTCCCCTTCCATGAGCCATTACAAATCTGATATGGAACTAAACATTGTTACAAAATAAAATTCCTGTTGTTAAGTTAAAACCTGGCACCACCACCACAACCTGCCCTCTTTCTCATTACCTTGAGTTTCGTCCCAACACCATCAGTTCCAGATACCAAAATTGGATCTTTATATCCAGCTCCCTTCAAATCGAAGAGTCCAGCAAACCCTCCAAGCTCAGCATTACAGCCTACCAGTTCGGGGGAGAAAATGTTCACCAGAAGCTTGTTAGTATAATAAACGCTTTCAGAGCTGCTCCAGGATCAAACCCAAAATACAGCAATTTTGCCACTCTTCAGTTCTTGAAGTAACCTCACACAAAAATGAGGTCCTGGGCTTGTAAAGGGGTCAAAATTTTCTGCCACTGTGAATCCATTCTGCAGTGTATATGCTAACTGCAATGTAATTCTACCAGCTAGCCCAACACATCTTGCTGCCTGAAGTGGAGAACAAGATGTCCTCCCCCCCATCCCCCCCCCCCTGATATTTGTAGGTGACTAGATTGGAACCTGTATCTTAATCTGGTCAAGGTAATGGGCCAAGATCTTCCATTGCATCTGAAGGTGTAGGGTGTATGGAACGCCACAGGGCTTATACAGTTCTGTCCACCAATATCTCACTGCGAATTCTCACCCTACAGTATTTGTCACTTGAGGTGGCTGCTTCACTTGCTATCCTCACTCTTGATAGTGCTTCTGAAAGTGGTGGTCCATAAATCAGTGCTAGACTGCAAGGTGCTGGCTACCAGTCCACAGAGAGTTTCCAGGACAGAAATAGTCACAGCCAATAGGTACAAATGTGCTACTAGTCCCTGGTACATCAAACAAAAAAAAATCTGCCAGTCTCTCACATTGGATTGCCCGAGAAGCAATCTGACACAATTTATGATATAATCCCTAACACGTCTATTTAGAACTTCAGTCTTAGGCTAAAACAAATATGATATTTGTTAAAATGGGTTGCTGTTGAATGTTTATGAGTTGCTGAATTTCACTGGCATCGTTCCCAGGGGTTCCTTAGCGGCACACAGGCTTTTTGGCCACTTCCTGCTCAAAAGAATTCCTGTCACTCAATATGTGCTATAATTCTTACTTGTAGCACAACCTATTAGTAAGAAATCTCTGAGAAATCTTAGCGGTCCATCTGAATGCATCATCTTAAATTCTTCACATGAAACACTAACAAAATTGTTGTATGTCATTACAAAATATAAGTATCAATGATCTATTTTTTTTTAAAGGAAAAGCTTTTATTGTGAGCTAACAATCTACACTGGCAAAAGGGCATACATGAAGGCACTTTCCTTAGGAATAATTCCAAAGTCACAAACACATCTTAAGTCATATTCAGCCAAGATTGAAAAGAACATAAACCTTAACATGACTAATTAAACATTCCTATGCTACTCACAATACAGAGGAAGTTCTGGGTCTTAATGGATGTAGCTATGTTGGTCTACTACAACAAAAGCAACAAGGAATCTTACAGCATATTAATGATTAACAAAATCTAATCTGGCACAAAGGTTTGTAGATTCCCATCCATTTCATCACATGCATGATCTCAGTTGTTCATGAATGAATCCTACAAGCATTTCAGTTAAAAAGTACAAGCTTACCTGGTCTTGATGTTGCTGCCGCTAAAGGCTTAATTTTCTGAACCAAGGTGTTACCAGCTGCAATATCTACACCACTGTCTTTGTAAGTCAGACCACTAAAAAGGCAGAAGAGCCAGTTATCAATTTATGTACACGTATGATCAGTACTGGCAGTACTTTTTTAGTACCAATACAGGTTTGTAAAAAATTAATTGGGATCTTAGTGCTACCTATACCAAAAAGTTATCTCTTTTTGCAGGACCGGCTTCTGTGCCTCTAACAAGCATAACTGAGAGATCAGCTTTTCAGCAAATTAAGGTTGTGTTCTGATGCACCTGATTTCAGAAGTCAGTAATTCTGTACTTAAGATCCCTGTGCCCTGTGGTATATGGTGCTTTGCTGAAAGTTGTACCCAGCGCATCGAAATGAAGAACATGCATCCTCAGATCTGTATTAAAGCTACAGTGTGTTACACAGTGTACTCAGTGTGAACAATTTTAAGTACCTATATCTAAGGTTCACGATCTCATTTTGAGGCTAATTATCCAGTAGGGCAATATAAAATGAGACAGCCCAAAATCAAGATCTGAAAGTGGAAATTTTAGCACCTCTCCCAGCTCTTGACTGAGCCCTAGAAGCAAATACTTGACCATGCCCTGATTAAATGACTTTGAATGTACAGCCATGAAATGAAAGGTGACTGATGTCATCATTCTAAAGCCACTACTATCTGTCTGTCACCACAAGTATTCTCAGTGTTGCTTTAACTTACATTATTTTACAGCTACATATCAGCTTCACTACAGTACACAAATACTTCATCTTAACCAACACATGTTCGTGTAGACCAATTAAGATTCCAGACAACTAAATATCAAGCTATAAACTCTAATTCACAGTAATTGTCTACATTTCTGACTTCCACAGAAAGGGTCCACTTATATAGAATTGTATCCTAATAACTTCCTGCGTACGGAATGGCATCTATAAGGACGATGGGAAGGGGTGACCTCTCTAACTCTTCTGCCCCCCCCCCCAAATCTGCCTGAGGCAGTTGGGAGAGTTGGGAGCCCTTTGAGAGAACACCTGGGAAGGGGGCAGGCACAAGGGAGGGAAGGCTAAATTCCACTACATAACCAAAAGTCAATTTCTCAAAAACACTGTATTTTGCCAATATGTATTTTTAAAAGTATAATATATTTGTATTCCATGCATTTGAAAATAAATGTTGATTCACTAGGTAAAAAATATTACACATATTTCATCATTTACCAGATAATTATCGAATACTAGACATTAAGGAAACATAAAACTAGAGACTGTACCATTTTTAATAATTTTATTGCATATATATAGGACAAATATTACAGATACTAATATCTTGATGTCATGTGCTTTCAATCAAATATATGTACATGTAGAAGACTATGTTACCAGAAGGTAGTATTGTTTGAATGGTTTATATGTGGTCGCACGGGTCAAAAGAAATTCATCTAGACCAAAAGGTATCTGCCAAAAACCATCAAGAGCTCACTTGATTCCAGTTCTTGCAGTAAAAGAAATGTTTGGATTAATTTTCCTAGTACGACTTGTAACAAATGCAGACATGGTACAAACATCTTCCCACTATTTACTGTTCAGAGAAGTAGTCTGTGTGATACAAGTGCCTGTATTGATAGATTTTTCATTTCTCCTACTGAGTGTAACATCAGATACATGGGTTCATATTTCAGAGCGAGAATGGGAATTGTTTGACCTTCCAGGTGTTGTTTAACTGCAACTCCTAGCAGTCCTACTTTAACATTTAGAGGGCAACCCAGTTCCCACCAGTCTATGTGTCTGTGTCTGTGTGTGTGCATGAGAGAGAGAGAAAACACTAAAAATACACAGGCCCAGAGAAAGGCTCTCTGAAGACAAACTGTCAATCTGACAAAGCCCAAACTGATAAGCCCTGCTTCTTGCAATAATATTTTAAATTGAAATGACAACTAAAACAATGCACTTTGCCACCTGTTTCTTTAAGAGTGAGAACTTTAGGAAGTGAAATCATGATGGCATTCCATGCTGTTCACATTCTATACAATGAACAAAATCAGTAGTTTTGTTGAAAAAAGTGCAGATGGATGATATCTACTACAAAGTCTAATATTGGCAGAGTGTGAAGAATTTAATGGGTATATCCAGTGTTGTCATTCGCTGCTTGTGGATCCTAACATTAATTGTTGCACAAGCTAGTGCCTAAATTGTTCTAGAAGTAGGTTCACAATCTATTCTGTAAGCCATATGACATAATTTGGCTAAACACTGATTATGACAGTTACAGTTGTTTCTTTAGTGCAACTGCTAGAAAAATAGTGTCACCTCCTGTACCTTTTCCACTAACTTAATGTTAGATATAACGTATTATGCACAAACTCACATCACGCTGCAGTTACTGCAGAGTAAGGAAAACAAAGTGACTTCTTTACGGTTTGGCTACCATTAATTTGCAATGCAGAGTTACTAAGTGGAATATCTCAAAAGCCTACATATACAAGAGGCTTATATCCTCAGCTTTCAATTCATTTTCTTCAGAAATGGATACAACTAGTAATATTGTTATGAAGTGATGTCAATACAGTAACTTTTATTTTGTGTATACAGGTTGAGCCTGCTTTATCTGGAAATCCAAAAACCTCTCAAAACCAAAAGTTCTTGCCACCAGCCTCCCACTTCCCTCTTCAAAGTGGTGATGGAGGCAGAAATGTTTGTCTTTCAGATAGATCCTCAGTCTCTATCCCCCTCTCTCTCTTTTCTCACCACCAGCCATCTGCTTCCCTCTTTGAGGCACCAGGGTTGTGGCACTACTGCCCATTTGTCTCTCAGATATGAGGGGCACTGCAGCTACCACCTCAAAGTCAAAAGCAGACAACTTGTGGCAAAAAGAGAAACCGAGAATCTGTGAAATGGTGGGAGCATGCATTCATGCCAAGCACTATGCTTGGATCCCCACCATTTCATAGATCCCCAATGTCTCTCCAGTGTCTTTGTTGCATCTCATACACAAGTACTGAATGAACAAGACATAAGGCTATTCCAAAAAGGTACTATATTTCAGTATCTTAAAAAAAAAACCCCAAAATAACAGAACATATCTGGTCCTAAGCATTTTGGATGCGGGAGACTCAAACTGCACTAATTTTCTGTAGATGCTCATTGCTGTTATAATTCTTTTTACACATTCTTTCTAGGAACAAACAGCACATCACAAAGCAAAACTTTTTCAAAAATGGTTTGTCCTGTCTTCTTTCAAAGAACTCTGGGCAATGTTGTTCTAAGAGGACAACAAAAGTGAGAAGTCTGATCCTCTGATACAAATACTATACACAAAGTTTCTAATAAGTACACTAGGCCACATAAACAGGTATAACACTGTGACATAAATATGCCCCGTGTACCAACAGAAAAACAAGTGAAACTTATCCTCATTTTCTTATCAATGTTTTAGAATTCTTCAGCAAAATCTATGTTTAACCTTTGAGCCCTGTTGTTAAGCTGCTGCACAATCACATCACATAAGAATTGCTATATGAGGATATTAAGTAATATATAGATATAAAACAGTACTAAATGATGCAATGACTATGTAACGATTTGCACGACTGATGCTTTTGGTTTTAAGATCTACGTTATTTCTTCAGTATCAATTTTCAGCTCTGCCTTCTGATAGATACCTGGTTTGTTTAAGGAAACTTATCGCTCGATAACCAATATCCTTTCTATAAATGGCCCCTTTGAACTTAATGACTTCTACTCCTCTGTTGGCTTCTTTGAAGGCAGATATGAGGTCCTTCTTAACAGCTGTCACGGTGAGGACTCTGCCTCCACTGGTCATAACTTTGCCATCTTTCATGGCTGTGCCTGCATGGAACACCACCAAGCCTAGGTCTTTAGCCTGAGAAAATCCTATAAAGGCAATAGTGCAAAGGTAAAAACACAACAAAAACAATTACTTACAAGTATATGCCTTGCATCTATTGTGTACAGTAAATAATTTACATACTTTAACAAAACAAGTAAGGCACTAAATCTAACTCTTAAAGCTTATTTGTAATTAATTATTCTATCTGAAATATCTGTGAAATCAGATCTTCTCCATCCTTGTCACTGTACTTTGACTGAGTGACCTAAGAAAGCAACCACAGAAATGACAACAAAAGGCTCTAGTTGAATTTCACTGTAATCTTACTCATTACTTTCTCTTAGTAATGTGGGTCAAATGTAGACCTTGTGATGGGTCCATAAACCACACCGTTCAATCTCCCAGCTTCCATCTAAAAGAGGAAGAGAGACCTGGGCCTAACTCCAAGTGCTGGTCCCAACTAGAGTACAGCCACGGAATCAATGGAAAGCTAGTAAGCCAAGAGCTATGTTAGCTCCATTAATTCAATATGTTTACTATATATGGGACTTCCAGTTCGATCTACTTAGCTGAGATTAGCATGCACCAATAGTCTTTCTCATTTTCCTCCCCACGTTATGACTGCAGAAGTACATAAAGAAGTAAGCAAGCAAGATGGCTATGCTTACTACACTTAGAAAGAGTCCTAAAAACTGCTTTGTAAGAGAACAATTGTAGTGCAGTGGTCAGATTATCAGAATAAAATGGGGAAATCTGGATTAAAGTCCCTGCTCAGCCATGATGTTCACTGGGTGATTTTTGTCCCAGTCACTGCCTCTAGGACTATTTTCCAATTTTGTTGCGAGGGTAAAGTGGGGGGGAAGAGACCAACTATGCAGACATCTGTGTGCCCTTGAATAAAAACAAAATAAAAAGGTAAGAGATAAATAAAAAATATTTAAATCCAGCTTTTCTTCTTTTGGCAGCCTATCGTGTAGACATTATGACAAGACATGGGAAACAAATATCTCTGAGACTGAGATCCCATGTGAATTTATCTGAGAGTAAGTCTTAATGAATTTGGTCGAACTTGGCAATTTCCACAAGGGCTTAAAGAAACGGTGCAGAGCGTCCTCCAGGGAGGACGTCTGCATCTGCGAGCGGACTGGGTCGGACCTACTTACTGTAGTTCCGCACCTCAGCCCGCTCCTGAATGACCCCAAGTGGTCATCCAGCATGCTTGTGAAAGACCGCTTAAAACAGGTCTTTCAAAAGCACGGAGCACGCCACTCCGTTCCCGTGCTCCGGTGCAGATTTGCAGGCTCACACCAGTGTGAGCCTGCGATCTGCCGGGGGCGGGCTTTAGGCTGCCGAGCTTCGGCGGTTGGTCGAGACCCTCGACCAACCGGAAGCCACTATTTTCGTCCCCAGAGCAGTGTGGAGCGACGAGCACTCATTGCTCCGGAGCACCGCGGACCGGACTGGGGAGCCAAGAAGTCCGGTAAGTAGCAGCACGGGGCGATTCCCTCGCCCCGTGCAGAAATAGCCCTTATTTCTCAACAAGCCTTACACATTATACAAAAGAACCTGAGCATTTCACATGTTGCAATTTTCTACCTCTGTCTCTAGTATAACAAGCAACCTGATTTCCTCTTGCAGAAACATAGATGCCAGTCTCCTTTTCACTATGATGCAAAATGGATGCTGTCTCTCCACGAAGCAAAAGCAACCTCACCCTACTCCACTGGTTTGAATTATGTTATCTGAACATGCCAAGTTCCAAGAGCATCACATAGCCTCTGGTCAATCATATGAATGTAGAAAGATAACATATACTACATATTTAGGTTCTGTGTATCCATTTCTTACCTGTTATTTCCAAACCCTTAGGATAACTTCCTGGATAGCCTTCACTAGCCATGACCACTGTCACAGCAGCACAGTCTTCAAACCAAACAGGCATGCAGGAAGACAACTTTCTATCAATAGTTGCTTGTACAACTTCATAAAGGTCACTCTTTAGTAATGGTAGAATTACCTACAAAGGCAAAAATGAACAGATATGCTGACAGATAATAAAACCAGGACATTAACAACTAAACACACACAGAAATCACAAGAGACTTTAAAAAGTATCTGATTTATGCTTATGTTCCGTATAACAAAAACAAAAGAAAGATAAATGTGATAGCCTAAGAAAAAATATCAGATTCCAGAGCTTAGGACTAGTTTCCTTAAGATCAACCAAAAGGACACAAAAGCATATAAGCTTTCATGGTTTGAGTTACACAACACTTTATATTTTCAAAAATGGGGATCAACTATTGCTTCTGTGTTCTAGAATGCACTCTTAGGGGTAATCCAGTGTCTGCAAAACTGTCAGACAAAAACTTAGTTTGCAAATTTCTATTTTGAGACTAAGCTGCAGAGCTTATGGCCACAACATCTGATCTTATGTTTTTATTTTTCTGTTTCTTTTCCATCCTCTGATTTTTGCACCATCTTAACAGGACCTAATTCTATGTCTTGGCCATGGAACTCCCCTCGATGATCTTGGGCAAGTCTCACTCTCTCAGCCTCAGATAAGGGCAATGACTTCCCCTCAAACAAACCTTACCAAGAAAACTATATGAGAAGTTCATCTTAGGATCACCATAAGCTGAAAATGACACGAAGACACACACACAAGAACAAGCACCACAAGGAGCTCTGAGGAACCCCAAAACCTGTACACTTTTATAGTACTCTGTTGGGTCATAAGAAAGATATGGCCCAAATGTTGATAACAAATATATGGTGTTACCCAAAGTTAACTGCTGTCAAGACGATTTCGTCTTACAGGAACCCTACGAATGAGACCTCCAAGTCTCCTTTCATTAACAGCCCTACTCAGGCCTTGCAGATTCAGAGCCATGGTTGTGTCCATTTATAATGCACCTTCCTCTTTTCTTACTGCCTGTTAGCTTGCCAAGAATTATTTCTATTTCTATTATTTTTCTAGTGAGTCATGTCTTCTCGTGATATTTCCAAAGTACAACAGACTCAGTTTAGTGATCTTGACTTCTAGGGAGAGTCCAGGTTTGATTTGTTCTAATATTCATTTGTCTTTTTAGCAGTCTATAGTATCTGTAGAACTCTTCTCCAGCACCACATTTCAAAATAGCTGGTTTTCTTCCAATCAGCTTTCTTCACTCTCCAGCTTACACAACCATACATAGAAACTGAAAATGCAATGGTATGGACAATCCTGACTTTAGTATTTAATTATATATCTTAATTATATATCTCACATCTTATTCCTTCATAGCTGCCTTTCCACGCCCTACTCCTCTTCTGATTTCTTGACTGCAGCCTCCATTCTGATTAAAAAACTATTTCTGAGAACATCCCACAGAGCATAGAGGGACTTACTTCTGAGCACACGTGCCCAAGATTGCATCATTAGAGTCTCTTACCTGACATTCGGGGTCACCAAATCTGCAGTTGAACTCTAAGACTTTGGGTCCCTCTTTGGTGAGCATTAGCCCAGCATACAACACACCTAATTGGAAAAGCATAATATCTTCAGAACATGCACAACTGGTAAAATATGCATTTTTAAACCTTTTGAAAAATAATGTTGCTTTAATGGCCCATTATGAATCTTGCTTCTACCATGTACAGACAACATGAAAGCAATATGTAGAACTTCATCCATAATTAATTATGTTTGCAGTTTTTAGAGTATAGTCATTTACTGTTCAACTCCCATTAGACAGATGTATCTGAAGTAGGAACATATGCTCGATGCTTTAAAGAAAACATGAAGATGATGCAAAGCAGTAGTAAATGGAAGCAATTAGGAAGAAAAAGTTTGGCTAGTTAGATCAATTGTTTGATCTCCTTCAAGATAGCTGAGCAAAGCAGCTTATAACTGGTTGTTTGTGGTTACTGTTCTTGCTTTCACCTAGATCAGCCATCATGTTTTTTTCCAGATGTGTTAAACTCCCCCACCTCAGTTCCAGGCAGAAGGGAATGTGTATTTTCCCCTCTTCTCATACAGAAGGGAGATTTGCATACAGCTAAGCCTGTGCAAAGGTTTGGCATACACATTATATACCATGACAGAACAACAGGTCAGTCCACCTAAATGTCTGACCCTTGCAGAAACAGCCTGGGCCAGCTGTCTGCAATTACAGGAGCTGGTGGTGCAGCAGCTACTCTAGCTGAAGCCTCATGAAACCAGTAAAGAGGGCACCAGAGAATAATAAAGGATGCTATGATAATGTCTATTTGGCTGCATTAGAAGGAGAGGGAAATAGCACAGCCCATTCCATTGACTCACCTGTGATCAATTGCCTTTGATAACAAATATATGTAACATTTATACATTTATGTATTTGAAATGGGAATATTTTTCTAAACTGCTGTTCTCCATCCTCCTTTTTTACTGCAGCTATTAAGACTGTGAGCTTGTAAGGAAGGACTATTTTCTTCTCAGCTTTTTGTATGGCACTTAGAAATGTTAGGTGTGCTGCACACACATACAAGTGTCCACTTACCTACATAAGGGATACCCTCATTTCTCATGCCATCAATTGTTTTCTGGAGAACAGAATTTCTGACTTCCAAAAGGAGGTCCTTGGACAGCTAAGAAAATGTTACAAAAAGTAGAACTTGTAAGCATGCAAATATGTAAGTGTGAATCAAATGCATTCCTATCTTCCATCAGTTCCAAGAACTCCTGGGCAACATTACATGGAGAAACTGCTCATGGTTTCTCATGTTTGAGCAGCACAACACATAGCTAATATGCATGCAGTCATAGGTTCCAGTCCAAGCATCTCCAGCTTTAAAAAGTCCTCCATCAACAGAGCTGCAAAAGAGGCTGGGAACTTTATTAGTCTGGACTACAACAGCCAGAATCCCCCAGTCAGCCTGGCCAGTGTATTGCTGGCCAACCCATGAAATGACCACACATAGGGCTTGGGTTGAACTAAGGCTAGAAGTGAACTTGACCTTGAACTTGGGCCTGAATGCATGCCCAATTAACACAAGGCTAGAGGTGAACTTAACCTTGAACTTGGGCTTGAATTTAAACTTGACCTTGAACTTGAATTTGAACTTATGGTCTGAGAAGGGGGGGGTCAACAGAATGGGTAGGCTAAGGCAAGGGTCACCTCCAGACCTCTTCCCCAGCCCTCCTTGGGTGAAGTACTGGGCCCCAAAGCCAACCCATGAGGCTGGGTTAAAACTTTGGCCGGCCCTTTTCTGGAAGGTGAGGCCCCAAACCGCAACCCTCCATCTCGTGACGCCGTGGTAGGGGCAAGTCCCGGGCCCGACCCAAGGACAGCATTTATCCTACACCAAAGGTACTCACCATACTCACTCCTACACCATAGGTACTCACCAAAACCCTCAGACCCCCCCCACCAGCCACAGATAAGAGCAAGTGTAGCTGTGGAGACCTATTTAATACCTAGCTGAGACACCACCTTCTAAAGCCAATTGCCCAATCCCTTGGTGCAGTGTAGGGTAGGCGAAAAAAAAACCCAAGGGGAGGGGGAATTCCTACCCGGCCCCGAAGCGACCAGCAATCTTACACTGAAACCACAGGGTGGGAGGGTGGGTCGCCAGCAAACAAAGAGGCTGAGGAAGGGGCGGCGTGGCCCTAAAAGGGGTCTGCAGACCCTGCCCCCTCCCCATCCCACCATGTGACCCTTGTCGCATGGTGATTGCATGGTCTCTTTTCATGGGAAGCCAGCAAAGGTGTCCCCTCCCCGCCACGCGTGATCACGCGGGCGGGAGGAGATGAAGTCCAAAAGAGTAACAAGCTCTGGATCAGAGAACCATCAGAAGCTTCCTTACAATGGGTCAAACCTTTAGTCCATCTAGTCCTATACTGTCAACACAACTGAAAGTACCTTTTCAGGGTTTCAGGCAAGATTCTTTCCTAGACCACTCTGGTGATTCCCTGGTGAGCTTGCATCGAAGAACTAACCAGGTCCAACCTTACTTAAATTTCAAATTCAGACAACAGTGGGAATATTTAGAATGGCATGCTTGGTATGACCTGACTCACTAGGAATAGACTTTATTGTTTATAAGACTGACTGATTCACTTTTCTCCTTTAAACGGGATTCAACGTGGCTATATGTTTTGTATGCTTACATATGTAATTCACCACCCGTAAGACTGTAAGTTTTTCTTCCCACTCCTCAAATCAATCTCACAAATGGTGCTCCCCAGGAATAACAAAGAAACATTGTACATCAAGGCACCTTACCTGAGGTGCTGGGCAATATGCACCCATGCCACCAGTGTTTGGGCCCTGATCTCCATCCATTAGCCGTTTGTGATCCTGGGCAGGTGGCATGGAGGCAACAGTGACACCATCCGTAAAGCATAAGCACTGTAACAGAGCAAGATGAATAATGAAAAGTTCCATTAGCAAAAATGGAAAACACCTTGTCATCCAGGTTTATAAGGGTGATGCTTAATAGTATCTTATTTGTAACAAGAAACAGCATTATGTACAAAAAGTGTTGTTCTCTTATTTCCACTGGCATTCCTTTATCCAAATACTTTGAAACAAAGCAAGTATTTCTTGTGCAAATTGTTTTAAAAGCTACAGAAGTGATACAAGATACCAACATTGCTTTTAATGCTTTATTCAAAGCATTTATACCAGAAAGTAGAAAATTTCCCAGCAATTAAAGCACAAAAGTAAAAAACAAAAAACAGAAATTTGTTTTACCAAAGTGAGTATAAATACTACAGCCTAAATCCGACTGCTAGCCCCAGTGAGACTAGATCCACAGACTTAATGAAATGTACTTAAATATTGTCTTAGCATACAGTAATTGATCTAATGAGTATACCCTAAATAATGCTAGGAATGTGATTAGACCTATGTTTTAGGAAAAAAGGGCGCATCATAGGGCAATTGTGTCCTTGTGCTACTTGAGGGGTGTGGGTATACATGCACAAGTGTGCCTACGTACAGGGAATCCCGACAATCTAGTTTGGTTTACAAATGGGTTATCTTTCTATTGGCCATCCAAGTGAGGTTCAGCAAAAGAGAGGAATATTCAAGATTCTCTTAACAGGAAGCTAATTCTACATTTAAATCTCATAAGTGCATTTAGTACTCATTGTGTTCAGTGCGGAAGAGTAAAGAGTAGGGTGTTAGACTCAATGGCCCTTGTGGTATCTTCCAACTCTACAATTCTATGAAAGCACCTGTTTAATTCTTGTACTGAAAGAAATGAGTCATAGCAATGATTAATTTCAACTGGATCTGTTTAGTGTATTACATTATAAATATATATGTGGTCAGATCCAGCATAGTTGGTCTGTGAATGGGAAGTGTCATCATGAATAAAACAGGAGTTAAGCAACTCTCTTTCCATGAATGGAAACTGCTTCCATTCATCCATGGACAAAACACACATTCCATATGCAATGTGCTATGTACTTACAGAAACCTCTTCTCCTTCCAGTAGTTCCTCAACCACAACAGTTTCTCCAGCTGCTCCAAAAGTTTTATCCTGCATTAAAAATATACACTGACATTTATTCAGGCTGAAGGCTTGCAATTTATGACACTGATCCAATATATGGAATCTGTCTCTTCTGACAGAGTGGGAGCAGGGGTTGACAGAACAAATACTTCAAATGGGTTTTCACAAATACTTCAAATAGGTTTTCTGTCATCTATTTTGGGAGTCCAAGCAATATTAGAGAACATTTCCTATTCATGGTCAAATTTCATTTCTGTTTTCAAATAGCAGTGTTGGCCAAATCAGGCACAAGCATACTTCAGAAACTCCTTCATAATTTTTAATTCATGTCAAGCTTCACATTGGCACTCCCACTAAAAGAAGCCATTTGTCTTGAGCTCTGCGGAACAGAACTGACACTTGTTACAGCAGTATTTCTGCAATCTATCACCCACTGGATGTGCTGGACTACAACTCCCAGCATCCTGATGCTGGCTGAGAATGATGGATATTATAGTCTAAGACATCTTGAACAGCATCAGGTTAAGGAAGCCTGCTCTAAACCACAGTTCTACATATCGGTAACAACACAGTCCTGTGCACGTGTACTCAAAACAAAACCCAGCTGCACTCAACAAGACCCAGTTACAGAGAAGTACAAATAGATCCTGAATTACACTGTAATGCTAAGCATGTTTACTCAGAACCAAGTCCCAATCCAATCAGTGTAATTTATTTCCTAATGAATTTATCTAGTGAATTTATCTAGGATTTCAGCCTACAGCTTCATTTGGCCCAATCTTAGCCTCTCAGAAAATAATTCTAGGTGTAAAAATGAGCAAAAAAAAATTCTTTCTATTAATGAATAATTAAGTTGTATCTCTACAAAAGATGCAGTTTTAGAAGAAATAAAATGATAATCAACATTGTGTTTTACAATACTTTTGTAAGAGCCTACTTTCAAGAATATGTACATACATTTCTTGGCATTGTAACTGTATCTACTTGAAAGTAGGGAGAGCTGTGAGTACAAACTGGATCTGCAAAACCAGGAAAATCCTAAGAACTAAACCATTCTTTGAGATTATGAGCAGTTCCCCTAGTTGGTACCATACGAAGTGAGAGCCAATGTGGTTTAGCAGTTTGAATGTTGGACTGGGACTCCAGATGACCAGGATCTGGATCCCTGCTCAGCCACAGAAACTCACAGGGTGGCCCTGGTCAAGTCATACCCTCTTAGAATCAGAGAAAGGCAATGGAAAACCCCCTCTGAATAAATCTTGGCCAAAAAATCCTACAAGAAGGTTGCCATAACAAGAACAACTACAACAAGGTATCAATAAACTAAGAACGCAGCGTCAAACAGCATCTAAGACTGTAACGCTAAGTGTATCCATGTTCTGAAATTGGTATTTTTGCTAGACTGTGATGTACAATCAACCTTCCACTTTTGAGGGTTCAACATTTGTGAATTTGATTATTTGAGGGTTATTTTATTTTATTTTAAAAATTCTTACTGTACTTGCCCCTGCCATGGAAAAACTATATTTTCTCTAGGAATGTCTAGGTACTCCACTGTGATTCTATGGTTCGTTTCCAGACCATGTGGTCCACCAGAAAAGGAACATAGAGTTGCACAGGAGGACCTACAGGTTCCTAGAAAGAATACTTCTCTAGGCATTGCTAGAATCATCCTCCAGCATGATTCTGAGGCCCACTTCCACCAGAAGTAGACCATAGATCACACTGGATGACTGACAGATTCCTAGAGAAGCGTTCTTGGGTTAAGAAAAAATAGCACTTGTGATTTTCATTTGTGCTTTTTCCACTTTCATAGGGGTCTTGCACTCCTAACCTCCATGAAAGTGGAGGGCTAACTATAGTCTGCATCCATCACATGCTGAATCCTTAGGCACTTCATTAAAAAAATGAAATTTAAACCCAGTGTGAATGTGACTTTACTTTAATACTTTTACATTCCCAACTCACTTGCATTATTTCATGCACAGCTTTGCACGCCTCTGCTTTGTTAGTGGCCACAATCACACCTTTTCCAGCAGCCAAACCACTTGCCTTTATAACTAGAGCAGGGAAAGGTGCACTGGGAAAAAAGAAGAAGAAAGTAAGTAAGTGGGATTTCCTATTTCTGGATACATTTTCAAAGCTAGGGAAGAAGGAACAAAATAAACAACCTTCCCTCTCACCAACATTATACTATTTTGGAAATGGGTACCTGGTAATAAAGGCACAAGCCTCTTCTGCATTAGTGAAAGCTTTCCATCTTGCTGTTGGAATGTCATGACGATCAAGAAATGCTTTGGAGAAACTCTTACTGGATTCTAGCTGAGCTGCCTTTGCTGTAGGACCAAAACATCTCACACCAGCAGCTGTCAAGTCATCAACAATTCCTAACAACAAACATATTTCCAAGTTAGATGGACTCTCCAAATAGTTTAAGCACACCCACAGCCTGGAAATGTTACGTCTTTGGACTAAAACTTCCAAAATCCCAGAGTATAAACAATATATATTAATGGCAATCTCAATGCTGTGAGTGCCATCTCTTATGTAGACAAAATGAAACCATCCATGAAAGAGGAAGGTATTAACAGGCTAGTTAATACCACGAGTAAGTAACAGACTGGTTAATACTTCAGAAGTAAGAGGAAGGAGGAAATGCAAAAACAGGAAGATAAGACTGAGCATGTTTAGTGGCTGCAGAATGCTGTCTGAGTGCTGCAGCAGGATGGAAGGGAACCAGAAAACCAATGGAGAAGGGTAATCCAATGGAGTTACCACGGAAAAAGTTATGGTTGACTGGCACTCTGAGCAGAACCCCTCCATACCACAATGTTTTGTTCTGCTCCCTAGTAATTAGTAATTACTAGTAATGCTGCTCCCTAGTAAAGTTCTGCTCACTAGTAAGTCCTCATTTTGCTGTCTTGGGACTTAATCCTCCTGGGATCTGATTTAAAAAGAAGACGGACATCTGTGAAGATGGCAGCAACAAAGAGATGCTAAAGAACTAGAAATCTGCCTCATCAATAACCAGATCTATTTCATAGAATCATAGAATCATAGAAATGTAGAGTTGGAAGAGACCACACGGGCCATCCAGTCCAACCCCCTGCCATGCAGGAACACCCTCAAAGCACTCCCGACAGATGCCCATCCAGCCTCTGCTTAAAAACCTCCAAAGAAGGAGACTCCACCACACTCCGAGGCAGCATATTCCACTGCCGGACAGTCCTGACTGTCAGGAAGTTCTTCCTGAGGTTCAGGTGGAATCTCCTTTCCTGCAGCTTGAATCCATTGCTCCTCGTCCTGGTCTCTGGAGCAGCAGAAAACAAGCCCTTTCCTTCCTCTACATGGCATCCCTTCAAATATTTAAACATGGCTATCATGTCCCCTTTTAACCTTCTCTTCTGCAGACTAAACATACCCAGCTCTCTAAGTCTATCCTCATAGGGCTTGTCTTCCAGGCCTCTCACCATTTTGGTTGCCCTTTGGTTGCCTTATTTCTTAACTATCATCTGCTGTAATTATTTCAATGGCAAAAATATGTGTAATGGATGTGACGGGGAGAGACAGAGAACTTTGTAGGGTAAGGGATTCTATCCTGACCAGATCAAAGCCAGCTGGCATCTCTGAACTGTTAGCAAAACAGAAAGGGCCAGAAAGGGCCTGCAAATTAATCATACCACATCTGTTACTATCTTCTGATAAAAGAAATGTTGTGTAGAACAGTGGTTCACAACTTTTGACCCTCCAGATAGTTGGGATTTCAGTGTTCAGAATCCTTGACCATTGCTGGTTGGAGCTACTAGGAGCTAAAATGTAAAACATCTGGAATATCAAAGGTCAAGAACCACTGCTGTAATGCACATAGTTCATTGTATTTGCAGACAGTGAGACACACAATTATTAGTATGTAGAAATGGTAAGTATTTATTGGAAGATTTACCATGACTATATAACATAAAGCTGTTAATACATTAAATTGGTGGCTAGTATTTGCATATGAGAAAATATTGTGGACATACCAGCAGCAAGAGGAACTTCTGGACCAACCACCACAAGTCCAATCTTCTGGTCTTTACAGAACTTGGAAAGAGCAGCATGATCGCTGATTGAGACCGCTATCATTGGAAATAAAAATCAGGTCAGTTGCAATTAGATGGGATATTTCTTCCTTAAAATTCTTTCCCATACAGCTCAGAAAGGCACTCTGAAAGGATCCCACTGAAGGAAGATACTCCTAAAGTATCCCCAAAAAGGTTACTCAGAAGACCAAACTAAGCATAACACTTTTCACACAATTAGTAGGTTTTTAAAAGTAAGTTACAGACATGGATCCCCTCCTGCCAACCAATTCAGACTGAATCTTAGCGTGTGGAGAGGAGGTAAAGGGTCTTAAAGCCTTTGTCCCCATTGAGGCTCCAACTGAGTTCAGCCTGCAAGTGATATTTGCATTGTGATCAGTGGTGGAACTTGGAGTGTGTGTGTAGGGGGCTACGGCATGAGGGGTGTGGCCACTGTGCATGGGGGCATGGCCAGGGGGCACGGTGGTGTGGCTACGGGCCAGGAAGTCCCAAAAACATTGCTGCCCGGGGCAAACCCTCCCCAGCCCCCCAGCCCTACGCAACTGATTGTGATGGTAGGGAAGCTCCCATTTTCCCAATATAAGCTGCCTCCATGCAAACAAGTGTGTGAATGGGGGTTAACTTTGATCAGGAACGCAGAGAGAACAAAGGGTTAAAGTTTCTTTATCTCCACATCAGGATCCAAATTGAGGACCTTGTATTGCAGTGCACTTTTAAAGAGCCATTCACGCAATCAGTAATTGTGTAAATGGCATCATGCCTAGTTGACTCTGACAGACAGCTATGTAGCCCAAGGTCATATAGTGAGCCACATACACCGTGGAGGGATTTGAGCTTATCAGTTCAGCCACTGCACCTCCCTGGCAATTATATAGTCACAGAGAATTTCTGTAATCTGCATAATGAAGCTTAACTGAAATGGTATGTATAGTGGTTAGGAACTAGGACCTGCAAGATCCACTCTGCGATAACACTCACTGAGTCCCTCTCTCAATCTGAACTATCTCACAAGACTGTTTTGAGAAGAAAGTGGAGATTAGGAAGAGGGGCATGTATGCCTCAGTGAACTAACTGGAGGCAATATATCAATATCAATATATTAATATAACTGTAACCATGCTAACTTAATAACAACAACTCATTATCATTATCATCTTGGTCACTGACTAGGCTCTACCAACTTAATATTAAACCTTGGTGCTACATAAATTCTGGCATAATACTCTGGGTAGCAAGGAACTTAGTTGGGAACAAAGTTTTCTCCTTTTTGTAAGAAGAATGTGTGAGGTACTTTAAGTTTAATAAGCAACATTTCTCTCTTTTTTATACACACACATACTTAATGGTAACATCTGCTCATAAGAGAGAGAAATCCAAGTACATGATTTAAAAAAAACCTCAAGAAGGCAATACAATTCTCTCCCTTTTATCAAGGCTAAATAAATCCAAAGTCTAACATGAACTGGGTCGTGTGAGTCAGCTGGCCAAGGCAAACGTTCTATTCCCACTTTCCACCCCCTTCTTCATGCCAAGTATTGGGCAGCTGCAAGGGGTGTTACACAGGCAGAAACCTTTCATCCCTTGGCAAACATGTGACAATATATTTCACCTGCTCTGCATATTTACTCAGAAGCCTTCTTTTCATCTGTGATGTCAGTCCTGTGTAGAGGTTGGGAAAGTTTTGTGGACCAGGAACTCCTGGAATGGCCATAGCCATAATGACTAGGGGATTCTGAGAGTTATAGTGCAAAATTTAACTTTCCTGATTTCTGTCTCTGATATAGGTTTCATTCCTTTGGCTTGTGAAAGGCACTGATAGGAGCCATGCAGGATTTCTTGACAGCATGAAAACTTGTATTGTGATTGCTTTCATTTTAACCATGTTCCAGTTCACTTTTGAATACTGGATGAATCTATAGAATGCATTGCATATTACTCTCCACCACCACCCCTGCACTTAGTTTCTGAAATAGGAGTGAAAACTGTGCAGCCCTCCAGAGGTTGTTGAACTGCAAGTCCTATCAGGTCTGGCGAGTGGTTCTTAACCTGTGGATCACAGACTCTCAGGGGTCCACTGAGAGTGGATCATTTAGAAACACTTTTGCTGTGCATTCCTACACAGCAGGGGATTAGACCAGATGCTCTTGAGATCTCTTCCAACTGTCCAATTCGTATTATAGCACTGGCCAGTGCTGCTCATTTTGTCAGCTGAAGGACATCACTGGGTACAGTGTAGTATATTCTTTGTAACAGAATATCTATCTCTGCTTCTTAAAAAAGCCCATGATCACTGTCCACCTTCTCCGCTTCTAAGATGCAAAAGAGGGGTTGGGGGTTGTTTTCACTTCACATCTTTAAGTCCCAAAAAGGGGCAGCAGCAGAACAATCCCCAGCTTGCGCCAAACCTTGCAGCTGGGGAAAGATAAGGGAGAGATTTTCCCTGCCATTGCACTATATTACGGAGACACTGGGAATCCTGGAAGTCCGGGACAATTATTAGCGTAACTCACAATCTACTCCCCAGCTCTAAGGCTAAGAGGAACAGGGAGCTCATCACATTTATCAATGGGCAAGAGAACACTCACTATGGCAAGCATTGCAAATGCAGCTGATAACCTATCTTTCCACTTGTTTTCCCATCCAAAAGAAAGATCAAGATGTGGAAGCATGATTCCACATGGAAACCCTCTTCCCTAATAGGGCATTATTCTTCCAGGCCCAAAGTTGTATTTCTAACTTAGTATATGGAATTATAACTTATTACTCTGGTCACTGCTAAATTTCTTTTTCTCCACTTGAAAAGGAAAAGGTTTGTTATATCACATGAATCAGTATGTTCTTCTTAGCTATCATTTTTGTGAAGAGAACGACATATCCTAAGGCATTCATGTGGCAATCATACGATCTATTCAGCTCTACAGCACTGAACAAAAATTTGTGTGTCTGTGTTAATTGAATTAAACTTGGTTTCCTCTCCCAATAGTCTTGTCTTGTCACATGACAGAGCCAGTACTGCAGTTGAATTTACTGCATTTTTATTTATATTTTAACAAGCTCCTACTGGTATTGCCAATGAAGAAAAGAGTAGAAAGTTTGTCTGTAGATTAGAAAACCTCAATTCTTAAAATAATAAGAATTTTTAAAGGAAAAAAAAATTCTCTTTTTAGTTTCTGAAAACTTTAAAGTGTGTAATTTGATATGCCTTACTACCTGGTCTTGATAGATTTCTTGGATGCAGATTCCATTGGCTTAAGCCTTTGGTCATCCTGTTATATTTTAGACTTGTTTAGGTATGGTTTCATTCCTTTACTTTAATTATGGTTTCAAGCAAGTAGAAATAGTTTTCTCTTTTTATTAAAAACAACAAATTACAATTTGCTGCAGACCAGGGTCAGATGTCACTAATCATTGCATGGAACAAGGAGTATGAATTCACCAAGTCCTGTAATCCCAAACCACGGTTCAACAGATTCTCTGTGCAAGCAGCGGCTTAGTGGCTTAGTCTTTGATGAGTAATTAAGACCGATTCACTTTATAAAAGACCTGCTGTTGGTAGAGATTAAAACCACTAGCACGGGTTTGTTGATACGGATCAACCCACTGCCTGCCTGCTTAGGAGTGTGGCTATGGGGACTGATGAGTGCCTCCAGTTCAAAGTTTACTACTAAACCACTGCAATTAGCAGGCCCCAATTTATTTCACTTATCAAGCCCCTCATGTGTCCCCTAAATTAGTTCTGGAAGGTTTGAAAATCATCTGGACAATGTTGGGGAGCATGTTGGGGAAACTGTAGGAGGTAAAGGGGAGAAGGGAACTGGGTGTTGCATAGGTGGGTGCTGGATTTAGCCCTTTAAAAAAATACTCACAAATAAAACAAGCATGTGGAAGAGTCTCACTAGTTTTACCATACTGCATTCAGATTATCTACCTGAATCCAGCAGGGTCAAAACATTATTTAACCAAACTGCAATTTCACAACTAAGTATCAAGCTGCTGGTTTGCAGTTCAGAGAAAGATGCTGTTGAATGGGATGCTCCTCTTTAAGTTTCAGTGGAACAGCAGGGTACACACATCATTTATAAAGGCAAATATGGACTGACCATATTTTGAAACAAAAATGGTGGCAAGGTGGCCTTCAAGAAATTGTTAGATTGGCAAAAACTGTTAGTTCAACATTGGTTACGCTGGCTGGAGGTGGTTTGTGCTGTAGTCTCTGGCGTCTGAGGGACCAAATATTCCCTACCTGTGGTTTGGGATGACCATTTTTAGTCTGAGGTCAGACAGGGCAAGGGGTGGTGATTGATTTTTAGAAGCAGGTACTTCTTAATTCCTTCTCAGGTGCTGCTGTGAGATGAGGAAGGGAGAGCCAGAGACACACTGGAGTTAAACAACCTCTGCGCCTTCCAGCTGTCTGTATAATCATTTCTTGCATTTATAAATGCTGATACATATAAAAAATAAAGGCCTCTAAAGGGGCCCACAGAGTCTGTACGGATGCTCTCTTCCATGTGGGAGATGTATGAAAGATAGGCCCTCTCAAAACATCTAAAAATACAAAACTGACAACATGCTTCCAGCTTCTCTTTTCACATCTGTTCCATGGCTGTCCACGAAACAGCTCTGAAACTGTTCTGCAACTGTTTTTTTGGTATTGCCATTTCCAGTGTCGGATTTCTGTCTATTAATCCTCTTGCACAAAGGTTGCCCTACATGTCCAATGTAGAATACAGAAGTAGTGACAATTGTCAGCTGGGAACGTTTTTAAAGGGAATGGGACCCATCTATGAAAGACTGGGCTGTCAAAGGCTAGCAGTGGTTACATGTTACTCTCCAGTATCAGAAGCTATGTGGCTTTGGATATCAGCTACTAGGGAAAACAGGTAGAAAGGTGCTCCAATGCTCACGTCATGAGTTTTGGGGCTTGCTGTATACATCTGGTTGGAAACAACTGTTGAGCCAGATAGGCCTTTGGTCCAATCCAACATAGCTCTTCTTACATTCTACACCTCTCAAATTATTTCACATTTTCATTAGTTACCTGAGTTAGAGATCTTCCCATCATTCGCTGTGCCTGCATTTCCTGGAGCAACCAATACCTGCTTCACATGTGGAGACTGTGCCAGTTTCCAAGCCAGAGCATGTTCTCGTCCTCCACTGCCAATCACAAGCACTCGGTCTGTCATCTGGATGTTCAAAATAAGAGGTGCTTTGTCATTTACAGGACAACCACAGTGCCTGAGTCCTCAAAATTTTTATTTGGCATCTAATCCAAAATGGGTACAGAATTGCATCTTGGTGGACTGGGGCAAAATTCAAGCAAGGTTCAAAGGCCTGTTTTTAGACATACACAGCATTTTATCTGTGAAATGAGCAATATCTTTTTAAATATCTCTCAAAATTACTTTTTTTTCCTCATAGTGAGCATTGGACTACAACCCTGGAGACCAGGTTCAATTCTCTGCTCAGCCATGGAAACCCACTGGGTAACTTCAGGTGTATCACATATTCTCAGCCCCTGAAAACCTCATTATAGGTTCAGCTAAGGGTCACCATAAATTGGAAGCATCAGAAATGACTTGAAGGCACACAGTAACAACAACAACCAGCATGTGGCCTGAAACAACAGAATGGCAGAATTATTTAAGTGTTGCTTCTCGTCTGAAACAACTCTGGTCCTTAATGTAATAGCATAGATGATAAAGTTTTAATACCATTCAAAATCATCACAGATTGTAAATTAGCAATCAAGGTGCCAATCATTTCTTAGTTTTGTTTATATACTTTTCCTCAAAAAAACACAAGGTGGTGCACTACATAGGGATCCTGTTCTCTATCTTATCTTCTCAGAAACCATGTGAGTAAAATATGCAGACAGAGTGATTGGCCAAATCTCACAGAAAAGATTAAAATAGAATGTCAAGAGTCTATTACAGATTCAGATCTGCATTAATCAACCCCAGTTATCTGACAAGTACCCTATTCACTTTTACAGAGCCATAATACAAGAATATTTTTATATAATAACACTACATTTAAAAATATTTACAAAAACACTACAAATAGTTTTAGGTGCTTATATGCATTTTATTTAACATGCATGTTCTCTTGCTTTCTCTCTGCATTACACACATACACATTTACTAGACTATTTACAAAAAGAACTTAACTAACATTTTGGTTTCCATCTTCTTCAGCTGCTCATAATAAAAGTGAACTGTCTCCAAGGTGGCAGATCAGAACACTGACTTAGAAGGCTGTCAAGCTTAATAGTATACTCGGAGGTAGACAGCTGGGTGTGATACAAAGTGTGAGTTGCTTTTGTATATGAAAACAAATGAACAGTCCTTTTCACAAGTTGTTTTGGATCTCAGAAGGATACAGTTAATTGCTTAAAATATACATTTATTAGAGTGATTAACAAATAGAACTTTATAAATGAATTACCAAAACATTTCCAAATGCACATACATCTCCGCTGTCTAAATGAAACAATAAGGTCAATAAGCTGCTTTCTTTATGGAAGCCTACCTATAGACCCTAAGGGAATAAAGAGTTTTACACAGACATGTAGACTTGCTGTTGCAATCTTAGCAAACAGGGCATTAACCCTCCCCACCCCCATGGTATCATCTTGTAAAGAGGCCATTCATTAACTCCACTCTTGCCAATGTGTACAGTTCCTTCTGAAGTCAAATGTAGATAAAAGCACTTGGCAAGCTTTTTAGGTATGGAGACACACGTTCCATTTAGAAAGGCCAAGGATTGGAATTGTCACACAAAATGACATCAGGGCTGCCAAGGAAACTCATCCCTCCACAAACAACTCTTTCTGAAATTCAAACCAAGCTTTCCAGGGTTGCAGGCATGTGTCCTACTTCCAAATTAAGAGATTTCCTATACTTTTTGGATCCCCATCCTGGTATGAATTATCTTGCAAGGTCTAACCTCCTTGAATGTTTTACACATTACAGGCATGCTTAATATTAATGTAGCTTCAATTTTATATACCAGAGGGACCAAATAACAATTAAATTATGAGAAGCAATCCTTTAGCTACAACAGTTCTTACATCAGTGATAGCTGGATTATATAAATTCTGCAGAACCCCTCTTTTAGATAAGTTCACCTTAGGGTCACAATAAATTGGAGACAACGTGAAGGCATACAACAACAAACCCATCAGTTGCTGGCCACCGTTCCGTTGTTTAAATCTGGGATTTAAAAATCCCTAAATGATGCAGAATTGGACCATGGGAAACAGGGAACTGTTGTACAAAGATTAAACAAAGTGTAAGGTTCCTCTCAGAAGTTAAGCAGGGTCAACTCTTGTTAGTTCTTGGATGAGAGACTGACAACAAATACCAGGTCCTGTAGGCTATATTTCAGGAAACTGAAACTGGCAAAATGACCTCACAGTATTCCTTGCCTAAGAAATCCTATAAAATTCCTGGGGTTGCCATAAGTCAATAGGAGACTTAAAGGCACATACACACACACACGGCCAGAAGTCTATATACTAACCTACCCTAACCCAGAGCTTGGAAACATGGCTTCATAAGGTGACATCTTCCAGAAACATTCATGCTTGCTAGGGAATTCTGGGAAGTATAGTCCAAAACAGTAACATTTCCAAGCTCTTCCCTCACTCAATGGCCATACTAGCTAGAGATTATAAGAGGTTAGCCTAACATATCTGAAGAGTATTAACTTGGGAACGGCTGTTATACACATTTAGTTAGGAGTTGATTCATAATAAACCCAATGAGACATAACTTTGAGTAGCCACATGCAGTGTTAGGAAATAAGATTATAAATCCTGACTGGAGAGTAAATCCCACTGAACTCTGTGAAACTTACTTAAAAAACAAAAGCAACAAGCTGTATATTCCACTACCTTAGAAGCCCCTGAGAATGCCTAAAATCTAAATAGCATCTGTGAGATGCAGAGAAACCTGTATAAAGTTCATACCAGCTGTATTTGCAATCTACAGTCCAAAATAATCAGAATAACAGTTTAAACAACACAAGGTTTTGATATTTAATGGGAAGGAAGATTGTATATAATTTAAAAATGCAAGAAGAAATCTGGTAGCGCTTAAAAGAAATATATACTTTGATTATAAGTAATTTGTATAATAAAAATTATGCTGAAACTATGGTATACAAATAGTCATTTCAAAACAATATGCACTGTTTTCTCGGTCCCAAACCTCGCTGTTGGCAAATCCAACAGATATCTACTGAAAACACTTCCCATATTTGTTGCTGCGCTGTGCATGGAAATCAATGGGATTTAATTCCAAGTAATGCACTAAGGGTTGTTATATAATATCAAAAATATCAGAACAGAATTGTTTAAGGATCAGAACAGGAAAAGTTTTAAGAATGCTAGTAGCTATTCTCCTAGAAGTGGAATGGAAGGCTAACACTGACACATAGTATACTTACTGTGATCCAGCTACTGGCAAACTGGAAAGAAAGAATTTCTAACAGACAGGCAAAAAAACATGAAGAGTAGAAAGCAGCCTCCACCGTAAGCCTATCAGAACCCTACTGACAACAGTAAAGAAATGACCAATGAATGATAAAGTTCAGTTCGGCAGGGGTGGAGGGCGGAGAAGGTGGCTACAATTGGTCATTCGGACATTATCTTCTAAGCTAGATTAGACCCTTTTCTTTAGTAAAAGAATCAAATTAAAAACGAACGCACAGCCTCACTCACAATTCTGAATATGCTATGGATCTAAAGAACTACACAAAATGGTCCTACATGTTCACAGCCACTTCATTTCCCCATACAAGAGGGCTAGCCATTTTTAAAACAGGAAAAAAAAAACCCTTCAAAGTGGGTGGGTGGGCGGGCTACGGAGTTTGGGAAAGTTACTTTTTTTGGATGACAATATCTTCCTACTTAACACTGAATGACTGCACCAGCAATGGAGAAAAAGACCTATGCAACCCTAGGACCTCTGCAGCTAGAATAATTTCTCTTGCCCACATTTCATGGGCTCTGTTCTAGTGGTGGTGCTAACATTCTAACTGTACTGCAGACTAAAAGTATACTTTTGGTACAAGAAGCATTCCTAGTACCAGCTACTTTTGCATCTAAAAATAAAACAGAAACAAAGGGTTAATTTGTCTTTTGCCTTAATCTCTGAACTATTATAAATATATGCAGCACAATATATAAAAAAAATACTCAGTAAGTATACTTTTGAGGATGGAGTAAAAGAAACCATCACCAATGTTCTTAGTAATTCATGAGTGCCTGCACTTTTGAGCTCTGAATACAATATAGTGGGGTGAGCAGCTCTGCCCTTATGAATATCTTGAGCCTACAGTTCCCATAATCCTAGCCAGCAGAGTCATTGGTAAGGGATTACTGGAGCTACAGTCCAAAAATATACAAAGGACCACAAGTTGCTGATCTCTCAGCATGAATACTTGCAAAAGACTCAGAGCCCTGCAGGACTCAGGTAGAGGGACAGTCCTGCTCTCTGTATTCCTGCCATCCGGATGCTGAGTAAAGAGGTCTGACCAAGGCTTCTATACGCTTTCTTTTGAACATGAGTAAGAGCCTCCTTGTAACAGCAAACCTCTTTTTTTAAATCAGGATGTTCATTTACCCAGAGGCTGAACAAAGAGAAGCCTCCTTCAGGTCTCCTAGGTCCACTTGGGGAAATCAGGGATTTGAGAGGGCTGGAACAAGAACTGGGTACTGGTATGTGCAGCCCTGTGCTGCAGACACAGCATTCCTTTATCTTATTCAGGCTAAACATCTGGAAATGGCTATTGCTGAAGCCAAATATCTTTGTAGTCTTCTAGTATGAGACAGGCAGAGGTGGATGGGGATCTGCAATAAAGGTGATGTGGATACATTCTTCTATTTTGTCACACTACACAGTGGTAGCACGATCCTCTTTAACTGCCATAGATTTATCCTTTGGAATTTTGGGACTTGCAGTTTAGGAAGCCACCTGAGTTTACAGCAGACCATGAGATTTTAGTAAACAAAGTAGCTCCTTATAGGTCCAATGTTGGCCTTCCCCTCTTCTAACATAAAAGGAGCAGTTGTATCAATCTCAAAATGTCTTTTGATATGGTAACTGTATAAAAGTGTCCTGTGGGCCAATCTACACAACTGGATAAATGAATAATGATTCTAAGCTCAAATGACATGAACATACCAGGAACTGATGAGAAGAAGACTTTTTAAAAGAGGTTGGGAACATGAGAATAGCACCTTAGAACAAAAGCTGATTTGGCCATTGTGAGTGAGATTGTGTATGCTACCTCATTTCCATGTATAATACTCTGAGTCCTCTCCTCATTTCCTATGGCTATGCTGGCTAGGACTGATGGGATTTTGAATATAAGAGCATCTGGGCACCCCATGTTTTCCAGTCAAGGCAGCATTATCAGTGGTGCAGTTGGTGTAAATGTTCCAAGGACCTCAACGTCTAAGGGCCCCATACTGCTGGTACAGCACACCTACATGTGCTTCTTGTACTGTGATGCTGTCAAAAAAGAAACGCTCCTGGTGAGAGAGTGAAAGTAGATGTCTCTTCCTCAGTGGTTGGCAACATTTACCGCCAACCCTGGTCCCATTTCCCAAGTGTGGTGTGAGCAGTGATGGAGGGGAGGCTGCCTCTGAGACTGGGACACATATAAGAGAGAGGCCTAGACCCACCCTGACCCTCAGACCTGGAAGGGAGGGCTCCTCTTGGTCTAGTAGCAATGCAACCAACCCAGATCTGCCACAGCACAAAAGCAGTCCTTCAACAAGAGAGCTCACACAGATCCAAAAAGGGTGTCCTGCTTTCTGGAATGGCTCTCGGGAAGTAGCCACCTGAATCCGGCTTTATCTCCAGCCCTGAATTAGAGCACACAAAAAGAAAGAAGCACACTTCTTCACAGACCTCTTAGAATCATAGAATCATAGAAATGCAGAGTTGGAAGAGACCACACGGGCCATCCAGTCCAACCCCCTGCCATGTAGGAACACCCTCAAAGCACTCCCAACAGATGCCCATCCAGCCTCTGCTTAAAAACCTCCAAAGAAGGAGACTCCACCACACTCCGAGGCAGCATATTCCACTGCCGGACAGCCCTGACTGTCAGGAAGTTCTTCCTGAGGTTCAGGTGGAATCTCCTTTCCTACAGCTTGAATCCATTGCTCCTTGTCCTGGTCTCTGGAGCAGCAGAAAACAAGCCCTCTCCTTCCTCTACATGGCATCCCTTCAAATATTTAAACATGGCTATCATGTCCCCTCTTAACCTTCTCTTCTGCAGACTGAACATACCGAGCTCTCTAAGTCTATCCTCATAGGGCATGGCTTCCAGGCCTCTCACCATTTTGGTTGCCCTCCTCTGGACCTGCTCCAGCCTGACCATGTCCTTCTTGAATTGGGGTGCCCAGAACTGGACACAGTATTCAAGATGAGGTCTAACCAAAGCAGAGTAGAGCGGTACCAGTACCTCCCTCGATCTAGACACCATACTCCTATTGATGCGGCCGAGAATTGCGTTGGCTTTCTTGGCTGCCGCATCACACTGCTGACTCATGTTCAGCTTGTGGTCTATTAAAACTCCTAGATCCCTTTCACACATACTGCTATCCAGCCACGTGTCCCCCATCCTATATTTCTGTATTCCATTTTTTCTACCTAAGTATAGGACCTTACACTTCTCTCTGTTGAATTTCATTTTGTTAGCTTTGGCCCAGCTCTCCAATCTATCCAGGTCATTTTGAATTTTGATCCTGTCCTCTGGTGTATTAGCAACCCCTCCCAATTTGGTGTCATCTGCAAATTTGATGAGCATGCCCTCTGTTCCTTCATCCAAGTCGTTGATGAAGATATTGAATAGCACTGGGCCCAGGACAGAACCCTGTGGCACCCCGCTAGTCACTTCTCTCCAGGATGAAAAGCAGCCATTCGTGATCACCCTTTGGGTTCGGTCGGTCAACCAATTACAAATCCAACTAACAGTAGCCCTATCCAGCCCGCATTTTACTAGCTTTTTTGCAAGAATGAAAGAATGAAAGAAAGAAATAGCTAGAAATAATGGAAATGGTAGCCTAGCAAGTCAGAGCCAGTATACTGGTTTGAATGTTGGACTAGGATTCTAGGAATCATTGCTCATTGATGGAAACCCATTGGGTGAACCTGGGTAATTCACACTCTTTCAGCCTCAGAGAAAGGCAATGGCAATCCTGCTCTGAATAGACCTCGACAAGGAAATCCTAATAGAAGGCCACTATAAATCAAAGGCAGTTTGAAAGCACCAAATAACAACTAGCAAGTCAAAAATGTAAGAAGGACAGTAAAGAGATTTAATAAGTAACACCAACTAGTGCTAACTTGAAAACACAAGAAACACCAATATGATATCGAGATTACAATGTCGGACTGAGATTTGGGAAATCTAGGTTCAAATCACACTGAACCTCAAAACTCCTTCATGGAGAGAATATAGGGATAGTGGAAAAGGCTGGACTTACGCCTTTGTTTTTGTGTTAACTCAACACATTTTGAAAGTGAACACATAGATATACTTTCTTTTATTTGAATTGTGTGCCAATGTAACCCTTGTTACTATGTTGCCATTTGCTCCATGTGTAGTATTTCACTCTTCCTTGTATCAATAAACAGCAATCATTACATTTTACAGTAGAAAGAAGTGTGGCACAGTGTGCACTGAACTCCAAATTCCAATTGAGGCATTAAATTATCTGGGAGAGCTTGTGCCCATTTCTCAGACTCACAGATAGCTGCTAGACAAAAGTGCAGAAGGATTACATTATTTTTAGACCTCAGTACTTCTGGAAACATCTAGTGAAAACTTATTTCAGCATCACAACTTCAAATATTAATCACCAGGCCAACCAAACATTGCTGCATGCTATTGTCCAGTATGTAGCTCAGAAATCTGAATTAGTCCTGGAAGATTCAGGCTGTTATAGTAGCGGTGGTTTGAGCATTGGGCTATGACCCTGAAGACTAGGATTTGATTCCCTGTTCGGCCTTGGAAACCCACTCGGAGACCCTGAGCACATCACACACTCTCACCCCAGAAAACCCCATGACTGTTCACCTTAGGCTTGCCTTAACTCAGAAACAACCAGAAGCCACACAACAAGAAGAACCCATTCTCCCATGGCTCAAGAGGAGAGGGGAAAGACTGGTGGAATGCGGGGTTGCCAAATTGTTACTCTCCAGATTTTAGCAAGCACTGTCGATGGTTGGATGATGAGAGCTGTAGTCATCAAAAGTCATCTCTGTCCCCTCATCACCAAAACTTATGTGAGAGGACCAGGAAAAGGGAGTTCCTACCAGGTTTACAAGCATGCCAGATTCTGTTTAACTGTATTCACCATTTACATTGGTTCATGAACATGTTAATTTTAACAAGCCATCAAGTGATTTTCTCAGACAATGTGATCCTGATGTGCAAACGTCACATGCAAATACACTGGTGCATGTGTATTTACATGGGATCAGGCATCCATGCAGAAGGTAATACAGACGTTTTCCACGAGGGCCACATTCTGTATAAATTAGGCCAGAGCAATTTTGAACTCTGACTCTCCCAATCTGAACAGGGTACGGTATCAAGAAATATGCACAAGAGTTTGGAACTAGGAGTTGGAAAAATTTATGTTTGGACTGGAGTTCCCAAAATCTCCCATGGAACTTTGGGAGCTGTGGACTCAAAACAGTTGTAGTCCTAAAAACTAACTTTTCTTCTTCCTGATGAGAAGTAAGCTACAGCATTACTCGCTACTGTTTGTACTAGCAGCAACCCAAATGATTTTCATCGGAAACACAGCAAATTCATCAAGAATGTAAATGTTTTCCTATATTGTTTAAAAATTATGCATTTAACTGAATTGAATACAGACTTACGCATTCAATTACCACTACAAGCAAACGTAGTCCTAGTTGCTTACCCCAGATAAATACAGTACATTTGCAAAATGAAAGTAGCGGGTCACGATATCGCCGTTCTTCAGAAGAGCATGTATCTCTCTAAAATGCTGATAAAAGACCTTAACATAAAGTTCAGGTTGCAAACTTTTCAACATACGCGGATTTTATAAACCTACGGAAAACGACGTCCATGCAAATTTAATAATCTCAGGTCAGTTCACTGTTGCTGTTGGAGTCTTGCTTGTGTTGGAAGCAAGTAGGTTAAATGGAATTAATTCACGAGAAACACAACTATTATTCGGTATTCCTGTCGTCAGTTTTGTACACAGCGCAAGGAAGCCATTCAAAACTTCAGAAAGGAAAAAAAAAAGATAGCATGGAAGAAGCTTATCAATGCTGAACACGTGGTCGCCAAAACTTGAAAAATAAACTTTTTTTGTCACTAAGAAATCAGGCAACCATGCTGCAACACAGTCTAAAGAAACATATCGCAACCTTGCGCTACTTTCCATACATTTTTCTCCCCGCCAAAGAAAGCAAATACTTACTTTTCAGCAGACAACTTTTTTAAAACAAAAAAATGGGCAGCGCCTCCCTGGATCTTAAAACTACACCTCCCAGAATGCTGCAGGTTCAAGAATCTGTAGCTCTTCGCGGGAAGAAGAGTGGGATTTAGTTTGTATTAACATGGCTGAAAATTAGTAGGTACCGTGTTAGTCTAAACCAGATAAATTACCCAAGGGATTTTTGTAAAATAATAAACTTTATAGGTTTGGGGTTCACACGGGATTTTCATGTATTATCTTTGTTATTACAGGAAATTTCGGCATCTGTACGTACGATGTAAAGGATAAATCTCCCGGAGACTGAATCACCAGCCTTTAGGCTACGCAAACAAAATAGGTTGCATAACAACATGAGCAGTCAACTGACAGATTCCCATCACTGTGTCTCAATCCTCTCCAAAGTGCAGGAGAGGAAAACCAACAAACTCCCTCTGACCTGGGATCCTTTCTCACCTATCCGTCATAAAAGGGTTTCCCTGCAATTTAGAAGTAAAGGAAATCTGCCCCGTGTCCGGAAGAGGGGAACAGTCATGTTACCCCACGTCGTTGAGGCCATCAAATGTTTTGGACCAGGGACGCCAGTCAATTTGGCCAAGGGTAAAGGACCAGGGTGTTGCAATCCAAAACATCTGGAAGACCAAAGATTCCCCACTCTTCTCCTATTGCATGTGTTCTAGGTCTGGACTGTGACTCTGAAAATAGATGTTGGGATGAGACGGTAAAAGATGGCAAAAATTAGGCCATTCGGATTTCCAATTACATAAACATTATTTGTATCTTTCTGGATCTTATTACATTCTATCCCACTCACGTGTTTTGAAATTTTTTTTTATCGTTGTATTGTTTTAATTAGCGTAAATTTTTTCATCACCTCAAGACCCTTGTGGGTTGCTGGGAGGAAATAAAGAAATATTTTAGATAGACAAATAAAAATATACTTTAAAAATATGCTTTATGCTGAAAGCCTTAATACCACTTAGTACTGCATCTGAAGAAATGGTTTTATATCCACCAAAGTTCATGCTAAAATTTACAAAAACAATCTTGAAGGTGCTGCCACATTTCCTTTTAATCTCCCTCCCTTCCCCCTTTTTATTCCTAATGTAGGCCATTTCTGCCCTACACTGTTATAGTGCTATTATTCCACTTTCAACATCCTGTGGAGTTCTGGAGTTTGTAGTTTATTGAGGCCCAAGAGCTCTCTGGCTGAGAATTCTAAAGGCCCCTCCCAAAACTGCAAACCCCAGGATTCTGCAGGATGTTGAAAGTGGAATCATAGCGTTATAATAGTCTCGCTGAAGGGGTGATTTGGTTTCCAACCGGTGTATAAGTGGACGTGTGAAACGGAACAGACACAGGACAGACCGATGCGGCTGCTTCATTTAGCAGAGAAATAAGAATGTCTCTTGGGTCAGGAAAGGAGCCACTGCAATATTCCGTATGCTTGGCTCCTTCAGACGTGACACTGCTCAGGAGACTTTGGCCATTTGCGCACTAGACTGTGATAGTGCTATTGTTCCACCTTCAACATCCTATGGAATCCTCAGAGGCCCCTCCCTAAACTGCAAACCCCAGGATTCTGTAGGATGTTGAAAGTGGAATCATAGCGTTATAATAGTCTCGTTGAAGGGGTGATTTGGTTTCCAACCGGTGTATAAGCAGACGTGTGAAACGAAACAGACACAGGACAGACCGATGCGGCTGCTTCATTTAGCAGAGAAATAAGAATGTCTCTTGGGTCAGGAAAGGAGCCACTGCAATATTCCGTATGCTTGGCTCCTTCAGACGTGACACTGCTCGGGAGACTCTGGCCATTTGCCCACTAGACTGTGATAGTGCTATTGTTCCACCTTCAACATGCTATGGAATCCTCGGAGGCCCCTCCCTAAACTGCAAACCCCAGGATTCCAAACGCTGCTGAAAGTGGAATGATAGCACTGTAACTGTCTAGTGCGGAAATGGCCTACAGCGCCGTGGCCCACCCCTGGCGGCTCGGGCCTTAGCCTGGGCAACGGCTCTTACAGGCGACCAACTTCGTACTCTATGGTGACAGAGATGGCAGAGCGTCCACTCGCAAGCCGGCTCGGTCCCCACCCCCTTTGAGAAAGAGAGCAATCAGAGGCCGAAGAACATAAAGGAAATGACGAAAGGGGCGGCCGCGTCTACTTCCGATGTCGCACGGTACGGCGCAGGCGGATCTGCGTCTTAGAAAGCGAGCGGAGGAGGGAGGGGGGAGAAGAAAGGCGCTCCGTGCTGCGCGAGGCGATCATGGCGACGAACATCGAGCAAATTTTTCGGTCTTTTGTCGTTAGCAAGTTCCGGGAGATCCAGGAGCAGCAGTTCGGCGGGTGAGGGGCCGGGGGAGGGGGAGCGGGGCTCCTGCCGCGCGGCGGGCGGGCGGGCGGGCGGTCTCCTGGCGGCGGAACGCGGAGTAACGGGTGAAGCGGCGGCGGCGGCGGTGGGGGAGGGGCCGGGGCGGGAGAGACCGGAAGGGATGCTGAGGGAAAGAGGGGGTGGCGGCGCCGTCGTGGGGACCGAGCTCAGGGAAAATGGGGGTGGCGAGCGACGAGTTTTACGCGGCAGTGGCACTGGGAGAGAGTCCGGGGTGCCAGAGGAGGGAGGGGGAAGGGATGAAAAAAGCCGCTGAGGCGAAACCGGCGCAGATGGCCGAGGTAGTCGGACCCGCCGCGAACCCGATGTGGGAGCGGCGCCAGAGGCCCTCCGGAGGCGGAGCCGTTTGAGGTTTCCTGGCAGTTAAATTTGACACGTCAGGAGTAAGGGTTTACAAACAGATGTTGAGACTCCAAACGTCAAGTGAAAATGTTTCCCTAAAGAATACCTTAGCCAGTATTTGCGGGAGAAAGATTGGTTCTTTCCAGTGCCAGTGGACAAAAGTTGAGGAGAAACCGATGGCTGTAGGCATCTGAGGGTGAAGGAATTTACAGGTTGAAACGATGGTCGTTAAAAGATGCACGTTGAACTCAGTGGGACTTCTGGTAGATAAGACCCTACAAGAAAAATCGAGCTGATTTTTTTTGGTCAATTAATACAGTAATTTTTACACTGGAATGAAACCTTCAGTTTTTAAATACAAGGTATGGGATGAATACTTTTTTATGAACATAAATAAATGTTCTTAGTAGGTCATTCTAAGGCCTGGACGTTTGGGAGTCTGTGGTGCTGCATTGTAGATGCTCAGAGTAGTATCGAAGCTATACTGCTATCAACAGAATGCAGACTGCTAACAGAGTAGGTTTCCCCTCTCCCTTTAGTCCTTGCCGCCCCCCCCCATTTTTTCTGAAGTCTTGTGGAGTTCAGTGTGTGAGATTGGGGGTGCTAAGTGAAAAGTGGAAGGAAAGTCCTTTTACACAACCATTGTTTGCTGGTGTGGCTTTGGATATCTCCTGTAAGTCAAACAGCAATGTTGACCTTGCGACAAGCCATTATGTTAACTGTTTTCATATTATGAAAAATATTAAGCACTGCATAAAGTGATTTTTTAAAATATATGAGCTGTATAACTACTACTATTCAAACAGATTTTCATTTCATTCATTGAACAAACTATTTGACTATTTTTATTGGAAGCAGGAAGACATTTCATTTATTTGAATTCTTGATATTGTATGAAAACAGAGGTAATATGATAGTTGAAGTATATTACCTAAGTGCAAAGCTGATGGTGTTGATTGCATAATACATCAAATTCTAGCACTGGTCACTCACTAAAGAAGCACTAAATGAAATACCACAAAGACCTAAATCATACACAACAGTTATGAAAAAGAGATTTTCTTTTGGAACAAAAAGGTACATGTAATCATAATAATTTAAAATACAACAAGTATTTTAAATTCTACACTTTGAGATCAGTCCTCTAACAGCAAAGAAGTAAACTTTGTTGCAGGTGCATCTGAAGTTTATACTAAAAGCATATTAAACTTATAATGTTTACATTTTTTAGCAGTAAGTTGATGAGACACAAGATTTACCACTGTCTTATATTTAATTCCTCATTGTAATATCCTGGTAAATTTTAAAACAAGCCATCATATCCAGTGGGATGTGAGTTTCTAGAAAATATAATAAACAAAAGACGTGCGACATGTTCCTAGTTCTATTAAATCTATGCATTGACTATCTAAAACAAATTACGGTAAGAACTACCTTACAGATTGGCTTATTCAAGCACAATTTTAGAGCTGTTTCTTAATGTGTAACAGCTATTATGAAACTGTGGTAATGCTGCAAGGAAGTCTATTTAGGTAGTGCTGTGAGAAAAATCTAAAACTTCTCAATTTTTTAAAAAAAATACAGTTCAGTTTTTGAAATTGACTGTATACAACTGTGCTAGGGTTACCATTCTCTTCTACACATCCCACAAAGTGAAATTTTACTCCAGTTCGTAACTGAGAACATTAATCTATCTATCTATCTATCTATCTATCTATCTATCTATCTATCTAGAGTATTTATGGCCTGTTCTTCAGCCACAAAGGCTCTCAGTTTATAAATTGTCAATTTTTAAGTTTCCTGCCCTCCAGTTTACGATCTAAACAAGACAGGACACATAAGGAAAAGGAGATGGCACTGTGGGAGGGGTGCCAGCAGATACTATCTCTTCTCTTCTTCCAAGGCTAGGGCAGTGGCAGTTGGAATGGAGGGGATGCCTTTCATCTACTGCTAGGGCTAGGCATGATGGAAGAACATGCAGGAGAAAAATAAGAATGGTGTGTATCCAGTCTAGTAAGGATGAAATGTCAAGCCAGTTGTATTTGTACTACTTGCTGTAGAACAAAACATAGTTCTGCTAAATACTTTGCGTTAAAGGGCATTTCCAGTGTTCAGTTCTTAAATGTGCTGTGAAATTCTGATTCTCAACATATTTGTATTTTCAGTAATCACATAGGTTTCACAGCCAAATTGTATTAATATACATACAAAGTTGTTGCTATTACAAGTTGTACTTGTTTGCAGCCTGTGTATTCGGTACACGGTTGGTTTTTTTTTTTTTAAACATCAATTGTATACTGTACCCCCAAGGAAATGTGAATATATAGTATAGCCACCAATGTATATGTCTTTGCCCATAATTGAAAATAGGACTGCATCATAGACCACACTGTATATTTTAAAGGTTGTATATATTTGTTCTGACATAACAAAAATCTAGAAATATGTGATATTTCATTGTTTCTATAATGATTAGCATCTGAATTAGAAGTTTTCTGTGATCACCAGATCCTGCCAAAGCAGAGCTGTTTCTTTTAAGTGGTTTAGATATGATACTAACAACCATAATTCTAGAGTTTATGTTAGGCCATATTTTGTTAATGAGAGAGATGCTTGTATGATTAGATGGAAAACTTTTAATACCACCCACCATGTTGGGTGGGTTTATTTCTTTTTAAATTCAAGAACTGTATCATGTTAATGGACATTTATTTTGGTAATATGTGTAATCTTTTGCATTTTTTCTTGATTAGTGGAAAGCTAGGAAGTCAATACAATGGTGAAATAAACTCATGTGAACACATCAGTACATCAGATGATACAATTGGATCGGTTGAGAATCTTCAGAATGATCCATTAGTGCAGAAGATAGAACAAGTATTGTCAGAAGTATTGAGTGCAGAGTCACAGTACAAACCAGGTAAACAGACAATATTTGGTGTTTTTTACATAACTTTCATTAAATGTTCCTCCAGAATTATAAGTGTATATTTTATAGAGGAAGAGTACTACCATATGTTATTTGCCTATGTGAGGAGGATTTATAGCTCATAATATTTGTTCTACCTGCTATGGTAAAATATGATTGAAATAATGGAGCTGCTGTTTGGTGAAATAGACCATTATGTGTAATGTGTAAAATTTACCTTTGAGTAAACATGCTTTCATTTGTAAGATTGAACATTGGGAGTAGATTTATGAGCATAGTGGTTTAAAATTAAATTATAAACACTTTGAAAAATGTGTTTACATTTTCTGGTGTTTTTAATAGGATTCATTGTGCTTATTATTGAGGAAGTTGAACTTCCTTGCATTTTGTGTCAAAAAATGTAGTTTGTAAGTTGCTTTTAATTTTAAAGAAGTTTATTTTCTGCAGGAGAATAACCTAATTTCTGGACAATAAGATCATAGATATTACAGTAGACTGTAATTACTCTAGCTTTTTGGTTTTGTTTGCTTATCCATCTGCCAATGACAGTTTATTTTGCCATATAGTGGGCCCTCAGTATTCGCTAGGGTTTATTTCCTGTGGATACCAAAATTCATGGATGTTCAAGTCCCATTATATACAATGGCATACTGAAATGGCATTCCTTATATAAAAGGGTGAAATCAAGGTTTACTCTTTAGAATTCACTTTTTTAATATTTTCAAGCTGTGGATGGTTGAATCTGTGGATCCAGAATCCATGGATATGGTGGACTGACTGTATTTCACTCACATTTGCCAATGAAATACATTGAAATTGATTTAATTTAGTGTTCAAGTAAATTTACATGCTGTTAAACAGGGATTGTTTCACTTGTCTAAAGCTGGTAAAACAGGCTTAACACCTGCTACATATAAAATGTATGTAGAGCTGGGAAGAGTGGTGAAGGGAGCCCTGGACTACAAAACAAGACTGATGCTAGGGGAGTTAGCCCTGAAACTCAATCCCCAGCACAGTCACTCAAAACAAAAATGGAGATACAATTGTATTTTGTGAAAAATGTGATCAGCTGTGTAATCCCTGCTCCTAGGTCTTACAACCTAGGTTCCAAGAACATTTTTACAGTAGCAGCTGTGAATCTAGGTTGGACAGTGCTTATGTACCTACTCCTTATGCTGCTCTCTAATAACAAACTCAAGTGATGACTGCTGCCAACAGTGGAGTAAAACAGGACCTCTGAAAAATGAGAGTGCGGTATCTCCATGCTCAGGGGAATCCTGCAATTTGCAGAAGTGCAAACATCTAAATCAAAAAAGAACCTGAGGAAAAGACAGCCTTTTCCCTGAAACAGGCCAATTTGGACTGATCATGTGTTTGGTATCTGTAGAATGTGGCTCATTAGAAATAAAATTGTGGGGTAGTTCGAGATGGAATAATGCACCCTGGAGCACATAATGGGCATTCCTATATTGAAAGTTACCTGTGACATTGTAGATATTGAGATTTTCCTTTAAATGAACACATAATTGCCTCCTGAAACAAAAATTGCAATGTCAGTTTTATTTCTGCTTTGTAAATTAGGGTTGCCATGAAAGCAACACTTCGGGTTCCTGTGTTTCCTGCCTTGTTTTTTTTGCCTTTTTAAGTTGTTCACTGAAAGCGTTTCCTTTTGAATAAATTACATCATCCCTTACATCTGAACTTAGGAAAATTGCTTCTTCAGATTGTACTTAGTTAAGGCAAATGAGGATAAAACTTTGGTTTGATGCACATCCTTGTTTGTAAACTGTAAATGGCCAGTGCTTTATATACTAGCTTAGTATTAGATTCAATAAAATTGTGTTACGGAAATTAAATAAATTTCTTTCTCTGACAATTTTTATCTAATTATTTCCCTGCTTAACTTAGGCTGAAATTTAAATAGGTTTACTACAGAGTAAGCCTCATTAAATATAGTGAGACATATAGCTGAAAAAAATAGTATTTTTCAGTTTGATAAATTTTATTCTTTTGCTTAATAAGCTGCAGGAACGAAATAACTTCTTGTGCTTTCTAATTTGGATGCTGAGTAGTTATGTACTTTGTTCCCATTTCAGTTTTTTTTAGCTTAAGAAGAATTTTTCAACTCTGACAAATTCTCAGGTTTTAGGAAGGAAATTCCTTCCTAAAACATCTTTTAGTAACTTTTTAACAAATATATGTTTTTATAGTGTCTTTAATCCTGCTTCACAAGTCATTTCTTCTCTCGTCTTAATTTCTTTCTTTGTTACAATACATTGGTTTATTATTAACAACAGTCTCTCAGAGATGAATTGGTGGCATCTGTTTAGTAGCATGTGGCAGTTCAATAAGGCAATAAAATGATTCAGTTTAGGAACTACATGAAGTGATCTAGCTGCTAATTATAAAATACGTAATTGGTTATCTTTTGGAAATGAAGTGTTTTTTGTATTTTGTTAAATTTCACTTTCAGGAGAGATGACTCTCATTTCAATGTGAAAGCTTTCAAATGCAATACCTCATTTACACATAAAGAAAGAAGAGAGTGGCTAAGGCAGTGCATGCACCTGTGCAGGTTTATAAGAACCAGTCCTGGTTTGGTATATGTGGACTGTATCACCACATTTGACATTTTGAAATGATAACTTTTAACTTATTATGCCAGGGATCTGTTCTTTTATACTTTGTGAAAAATCTCGCAGAGATGATCACTCCAATTATGTTGTGATGTGCATATTCTTTCTTTGATGCACAAATTGTATGTAGTTTCTGGTTCTTGTTAGCTGACAGTACCCAACATGCCAATTCCTTTGACTATGTTCACAGGTCCTAATGAGGTGATTGATACTGCCAGTTTTGACAGTACCAGCCAGCTGTTTAGGATTTTTAATGGAATCAATCCTTGCAAAAATTGGAAAGAAGGTTTTGTTTCATCTGCTTCTTCAAGTTTACCTTTTCTAAGTTTTCCTGGCTGACTTTGAAGATGCAACAGCATAGCATGAACTCTGAGCATAAACTTTGCTTGTGAGGTGTCCTCTGACTCCTTGCATTTTGGGGCTTTCAGGGTTCCCCAAAAGAAGTAGGGTGATCCAGGGGATGGCATTGGCATGAAGAAATTGGTTGACATAAGGGATGGATAGCTTCCATGAGCATATTTTAATGTCAAGCCATAATTTTATAAGGAGACTTTTTCTAACCTAGTTTTATGGACTTTCATGTGATTTTGTGAAGGTATTTATTTTACCTTTTTCAATTCTTTCAGATGGTGGAGAGGATGCTGTGAGAAGTAAATCGCGCTCTGCTAAAAGAGTGTTATCTGAAGAAGTGCAAGATGAAATTCCAAAGAAGAAGTCTAAAAAAGATAAAAAACATAAAGAGAAGAAGAAGAAGAAAAAGAGAAAGAAGGAGAAGAAGGAGAAAAAACATAAAAAACAGTCCAAGGAATCAAATGACCAGCAAGAAGAATGTGGGGATCTGCAGCTTGTTTTGCACTCAAAACCAGAAAACTCATGCTTCATATTAAGTACAGGTGATGATGTAAATATAGAGTCTGTATCTGTTTTGAAACATGCTTCTGTATCAGTTCAAGAAAAAACTGCATTTGAAAATCAAGACTCAGCCATGCCAAATTCACACAATATTAGTTCAGATGGCAGTGAACTGGATACATCTAAAGAAGATTCTACTTTGTTCGATAATCAGGAGTTCTCTGAAGTCAAGCTCGCAAGTGAAAGGGAACTGGAAAATGATACCTGTAAATCTACTAGCCTGACTATGAATTTATGTATAGAAGATCAATCTTTAAGAACTGCTGAAGTTGAAGATGGTGCTCTAAGTGTGACCAGAGGTGGTGTTTTGGAACAGAATGAAGTTAGTTCACTACTGGAGGCAACAGAAAAACTGAATGTTCCTGAAAATAGGGACAATTCTACAGCAGTACAACTGGAAGTTCTGGAAACCAGCCTGGAGTCTGAAATGATAGAGGTTAAAAATTTGGGTTCTGTCACAGAGTCATTAAATCCAGAAAGCGTGACACAGTCAGCATCAACTTCACTTGAAACACCTGTTTTGCCCCAGTTGGAGGCAAGTGCAGAAGCCAAAGATTCAGTGACAACTTTGGGATTTTTGGCTCTGGTTGTTGGGAAAGATTTTGAAGCAACTTCAGAATTTTTGAATACAGCAAAGGTAAAAGCTTCTGAAAGAAGTCCCAAACATACTCCACTTACAGATATGAAAGATGATTTAGTTCATGACTCTGGGAGACATGTCACAGTGCAGGATTTGCAAACAGCTTTGCAGTCTACAGCAGAGATGAAAGATTCAAGTGCTGCAGAATCTCTGCATGTGGTCTCTGAAAAAGATTTTGCACCAGCTCTAGTAACCAAGCTGGGACTTCAGCAGACAGACTCAAAAAGAGTTTTAGAATTTGGTGAGCAAAAGTGCATGACAGTAAGTTCTGATTCTGAGCTAGTAGTAAGGGAATTAAGAGAAACCCAAGTCTCTGCTGTTGTGATGGAGTTGAAAGAGTCAGAAAAATATCCACAACAGTTGCAAGTTGAAAAAGTTAGAAATAATATTAGAGGAACACCAGAATTAGAGATTATGGATAAGACAGGTTTAGCAGTATCTCCTTTGGATGCAGGAATGGAAAAAAAGGCTTTGGACACTGCTTCAGAATTTGAGAAGATTGATATGAGTTGTTTGAAAGCAAAATCTGTGACAGAGAAGGAAAATCAGAATACTGTTCTGGAACCTTTTGGAATGATGGGTTTGAAGAATATTGGTTCTTTTCCAGAATCTGAGGAAGCTATAATGGCGAGTAGCTCTTTGGAAACATCTTTAGAAGCTGTTGTGGAGGAAAAGCAAGATTCAGAACTACCTGAAGATTCTGAACCAATGACTGAGGTGAAAACTCCTGAAAGACTTTCACAATCTGAAGCTGTTTTGATGATTCATGGTTTAGAAACAGCTCCAGGAATTAGTGACGTAGCAAAACCACAACATCCAGAAGTTTCAAAATATATAAGTGCAAATAAAATGGCTGAGACTGTGATGACTCTGAAGGGTATAAAAAAAGTTTCAGAATCTTCAGGAACTCTGAAAAACACGGAAGGCACTTCAGAATCACAAAAGGAAAAAGAAATGATTTATGTAAATGACTCTTTACAGTCTGATGCAGCATCACAAGGAAGAGATTTAAAAACTAACCTGGAGGCCAAAGGAAAATCAGAGCAAAAAGATATGGATGCTACTTCAGAGTCATTGCATATGATATTTACAAACTATTCAGAACAAAATCTTGAACTTCATACAGAACCCAAGGCTACAATGAAACTGAAAAGTTCAGAAATACTTCCACAGTCATCACACATGGTGGATGCAAACAATTTGGAATCACAGCATATTAGGAAAGTCAAAGACTTAAAAACAGTAGAATCTGAAATGATGGTTGAATTGAATGATTTACAGAAAAAAATAGAATGCTTGCACAGAAATGTGAAAATTGTGGAAGCAGCATTGGAATGTAAGACTGTTTCTCATTGGGCTGCGCTAGAGGAAAAGGCTTCTGATACCATTGAGAATAAGAAGAAAGATCAGTGTGATGCAGGGACAGACTATTTGCTTATTTCACCAAGATCTGAAGATGTGAATAATGGCTCCAAGACAACAAAAGGAGATAAACTGGGTGCTGAGAGTGAAAACCTGTTGTTGACTTCAAAATCTTCAAAAGACATGGCTATGATAAGTTCAGAAATAGTTCCAGAATTGGAGGCTATAGCAGTTGTGCAAAAGTTAAAAGAAAGTGTAGGATTTACAACTAGGCTTGAGAAGTGTAGTCCTAAGGAAACCTTAGAATTGAAAAACTCAGAGTCAACAGAACTAAAAGACACTTCTAAATCTGTGAGTACTGTAAGATGTTTTGAATCAGTTTCTGAATCTCAGAGAGAACAAAACCTACAGTCTTTGCAGGACACAAAAACAAAAGCGAAGGAAGTGAATTTAGGTTCTCTATATGATTTGGAAGCTGAGTACACAAAAGGAAGTCCAGAATTCCTGTTTACAGACGAATTAAGTAATCTGGAAGAGAAACAAAAATTTAAAGAAAGAGCAGGATTGACAGCATCTTCAGAATCTCTGTATGTATCAGAGAGACATCCAGTTCAAGTTCCAGAATCTGAGGAGATTAACAAGGTAGGACCTCCAGACTCTCTGTGCCTAGCAGAACCCAATTCAGAGAATGTTCTGATCTACACAGTTCAAAAGAAAAAATCAAAAACAACATCAGAATTGAAAATTCCGGATGTAAAACACTTGGACCTTGATTCCGAATCTGCCCTCAAAGCAAATGTAGAAATGGGAGATAATCTTCCAGAATGTGTAACAATGGTAGTGCCAGGAATGGAAACTATGTTAGAAACACCAAAGAAAAATGAACTCCTTGAGTCACAAGATACACCAACATTGCAAGAGTCAGTCTTCAGGGGTAAAGTAACAACCCTTACAAATTCAGAAGCACGTAGCAAAACTATATGTTTGAATGATAATGAAAAGTTGGAAGTACCTCCACAATATGAAGTATTTGAAGTAGTAGAAAAACCAAGAGACTCATCACCTTTGTTTACACTAAATACAGTAGATATAAAAACAATTCCATTCTTTGTCCATGAAGCTGAAGATAAAGTATTAAAAGATGCTAAAGCAGCTGAAACAGCCATGGCTGTAGCAAAGTCAAAAAGATCAAAGGAATCCATGGATATAATGAAAGAAACTTTTGAGCCTGCTTCTATGACACATGTAAAAGATTTAGAAGCCAATCAGAAGCTGAAAACTACTTTGGAGACAAAGGAAATGAATTATATATCTACAGGATTATCTCAGAACAGTGATAGAAATTGTACAGAAACATTTAAAAAATCTGAATCCATTGTAGTCACACAGATTTCAGAAAACTTAATGGCTGCAGACAAAGCAGAAGAAAAATGTCCTGGAATAAATGTTGAACAAGATTCGAAATTGGTCAGAAAATGTTCTGAATCAGTTTCAGACTCTCTCATGGTTTCAGAGAAAGAGGGTTGTGATACAGCTTTGACTGAGTTTATGATAGATGTCAGAATTGCAGAAGCAAATTCTAGCATGCTAGATACAGTAGAGGGGACGACTTCGAAAAGCACTTTGCAGCTTGAAACAACTTCAGATTCAAGACAAGTGGAGTCAGGACAAAAAGAATCAGGACGAGTAGTAAACTATGAAAATGTGTTGAAAGTAAAGGATAGTGGTTTTCCAGTGACCACTGCAGCGCAGCTAATCACACCACAGTTCAAATCTTCAGAATCAGTCTCTGTGTTAGAAGAAACAGACTGTGCAGGAAGTCTAAACCTAAAGCCTACCCCAGTATATCTAGGTACACCAGATTTTAAATCTTCTGGCACAGTTGCAGAGACAGAAGTATTAGAAACAAGTGACTCTGAGATTCATCAAAAAACAGAAAATAATTTGGAAGTAAAATATTTTGAAGCTAGGTCAGAAACTGAAAATGTTCTACAGAAGACTGCACCAGTTTCTGAAAGGATGATGGAGAAATTTTCAGAATTAGTATCAGAGGACTTATGCCCAGGCAAGATGAAAGATCTGGGAAATGCTTTAGAACCCAAATGTGCTCAACAAACACAAAATTTAGAATCCTCTTTACAGTCTGTTTATACAGTGGAGACAGTAGATTTGGAAGAGAGTCGTATGTCCAACGTGCTAGATGTTTCAGAAACTAATCAACAGTTTTCAGAAGGTAGAGAAGCAGCAGATTTGGGAGCTGCTGTATCATGTGTTATTGTAGAAGCAGAAGCAGTAAAAGAGCCAGAAAAGCAATTACAATTAGAGCTGCATTTTGAAGAAAAATGTTCAGAAATCACTCTGGGAAGTATGCACACATCAGATTTGCAGGATACTTATGTAGGTGAAAGACCAGTTTCTTTAGCAGGAAAAAGCTGCCCTAAGCCTGTTGCAGAAATAGCATCTGTTATAGATGTCAAAAGTTCAAAGTCAAATTCTGAACTGGCCCTAGAGTTAAAAGATACAGATGTAGTTTTCAAATATCCAAGTGTTCTAGAGCCTGTTCACACAAAAGAATCAGAAGACTTCAAAACAGCAAGCAAATGTGAATCTTTTGAGAAGGTAAAAGATGTCCAGGTTCCTCAGAGAGCAACAGACAAAGAAAGGCAAATGGATTTGGAAGGAATGGCAAAATCTGTGTTAACTTTAGAGAGCAAGAATTTGGAAAAAAATTCAACCTCTGTGTTTTTGCCAGAAGGAAAAATCTCTGAAGGATCACTAGACTCTGTCCATAATCTGCATGTGAAAGATTCTGTATTAACTCCTGACTATGTGAGTGCAAATAACAAAGAAGTTTCAGAAGAGAATTTGAGTTGTACACACAGAGCAGAGATGAAAGATTCGGAATCAACTGCAGAACATGTTACGGAAGCTAGGAACTCAGAAATGATTTCACAGGTCACTGTAGAAGAGAAGCATTCAAAATCAGCTTTAGAACCTACGACCATGTTGAAGGAAAAAGATTTGAGTAGAATTCCACAGATCACTGTTGAAGAGCAAGGTTTAAGAACAGCTATAAAATCTGTATGCCCAATAGCTGAAGAGACCATGGAAGTAGTTCAGCAAATAACTGGGGGGTTGAAAGATTCAGAACCAGTTCTGGAGTTTGTGAATATGGCAGAAAAGAATGTGAAAGCAGGAGAACAAGTAATTGTAGAGGTAGAAAACTCAGAAACAACTTTTAAATCTATGCATGTGACAAAAGAAAAGGATTTGGAAACAATAGTACAGGACTCTGTAAAGGATAAAGATTCAGAAACTGTTACAGAGTTTTCAGACATAGTGAAAGAACGTGAAGGAAGTGTTGTAAAAGATAAGAAAGTTGAGAAAACAAGTAGCAAAAGTAAAGATAAAAGTAAAAGTAGTAAAAAAGCGAAAAAGAGTAGATCAAAATCTCCTTCCAAGTCAAAAAAACATAAAAAAAAGTCTAGATCACATTCTACCACTAGACACACAGCATCAAGAAGAGAACGCTCTAGAAGTAAGCATGATTCCCATTCCAGAAAAAATCGATCTACCTCACGGCATAAATCGAGATCAAAATCTACTGACAAAAAAGAGGATAAAGAATCTTCGAGGTCTAGGCGGAGACGATCACGATCTAAATCTAGATCCAAATCCGGAGACAGGAGAGAAAGGCGGAGACGTTCTAGATCTTATGATCATCGAAAATCTAGATCTAGATCTACTGACAAAAGAGAATCACTTAGAAGGAGAAGAAGATTGTCAAGGTCCTCTGATAAACACAAGTCTAGATCAAGATCTGTTGAAAGAAGAGAGACTTTGGTAAGATCAAGGCGCAGGAGGTCAAGATCTTCTGATCATCAGAAATCCAGATCACAATCAGCTGACAAAAGAGAAACTTCAGTGAGGATGAGGCGAAGACGATCTGTGTCCTCTGATCGTTGCAGATCTAAATCCAAATCTCTTGACAGAAGGGAGTCTTCAGTAAGAACACGTAGAAGACGGTCTAGATCCTCTGATCATAATAAATCTAGATCCAGATCAGCTGATGATAAAAGAGAAGTTTCAGTGAGAACAAGGCGAAGGCGATCTAGGTCTCCTGAAACTCGTAAGTCTAGATCCAGATCTGTTGACAAAAGGGAGACTACTGCAAGGGCAAGGCGCAGGCGATCTAGATCCTCAGATCATTACAAATCTAGATCCAGGTCAGTTGATAAAAGGGAAAGTTCAGTGAGGACAAGACGAAGGCGGTCCAGATCTTCTGATAATTGCAGATCTAAGTCCAGATCTGTTGACAAAAAGGAAACTTCAGTGAGGACAAGGCGAAGACGATCCAGATCCTCTGATAATCGCAGATCTAAGTCAAAATCTGTCGATAAAAGGGAAAGTTCAGTAAGAAGACGGCGGAGGCGGTCCTTGTCCTCTGATCGTAAATCTAGATCCAAATCTGTTGAGAAAAGAGAGACTTCAGTCCAGGTGAAAAGGAAACGCTCCAGGTCTTCTGATTCTCATAAATCTAGATCCAGATCTGCTGATAACAGAGAAGCTTCCAAGAGATCAAAAAGGAGAAGATCCAAGTCTGCTGATCATAAATCTAGAACAAAATCTGTTGAAAAAGAGCCCCTACTCAGGTCTAGACATAGAAAATCTAAGTCATCAGATCGCCGAGTATCTAAATCAAAATCCAGATCCAAATCCGCTGAAAGAAGAAAAGACAAAGATTCTTCAGAAACATCGAGAGGAAAACGCTCCAGAAACAGATCAAAGTCCAGATCTGTTGAAAAAACACAAGAAACTGAATCTTTGGATATATCTGTGCGTAATCATACAAAATCTCCTGAACAACGTAAATCTAGATCTAGGTCAAAATCTGTAGATAAAATTGGTGACAAAGAGAGTTCACGAAGATCAAGGAGTAAAGGCTCTAAATCCCCGGAAGCCAGATCTCGAAGACGTAGATCAGTATCACGATCTAGAAGGAATAATTCTCGATCGTTAACACGGAGGAGGGCCTCAAGATCAAAATCTGATCATCGATCACGAACACGGTCACGAAGTCCATCACGTTCAAGACGCTGGAGGAGGACTAGATCAAGGTCTTTGTCAAGACAACGATCTTTATCAAGAGAAAGGCGTAGGAGATCTCGGAGGAACAGATCAAGGTCTCCTGATCGGAGGAGGAGGCGGTCTGATTCAAGAGACAGTTATAGAGTATCTCTCAGATTACGGTCCCGAAGTCGAACACCTGCCCGTTTGAGGTGCTCCAGGTCTACAGGAAGAAGACGAAGCCCCAGTAAATCGCCTGACCACCGAAGATCCAGATCTTCAAGCAGGTCACCTAAACGTCTGACTGATTTGGGTAATTCATCTTCAGCAGTTTTTTGCATAGATAAAATATATCATAAAGCTAATTAATGTGTTCTTAGTTCTCAGGTTCCCTTTAAGTTCCTTTATTTGAGATACCCATTTGCTGGTGTTTTTTTTCCCCTGAAAAAAACTGTTTGAGAATGGGATGCATCTTATACGCCAGTGCATCTTATACACCCTCAAATAGTATTTGCCGGCATGTAAATGGGATGCATCTTACGTGCTGGTGCGTTTTATATACCGGAAAATACAGGTAATTCTTTTTAAGTTTAATGATGGCATATTTCTTAACACAGGTTTTGTGAACATGTTATTATACATACTTTTGTTGTCAGTACATGTGGAAGCAGAAGCAAATTATGTTTCAAGATGGTGTGTTACAAAGTAATGTATGCATGGTCACTAGGTGAAAATGCAAGGCTTTGGAGAAGAAAAGAAAGGATGCAGTGTAATTTTGAGGCATGGATCTTTCAAGATTTCTTTAAATATTCTGTTCACTCAAATGGGACATCTTGGTACTCACAGAGTCATGTTCTGTTGTGGAATCCATATAGAACAACAACATCATCCCCAGAAGAGTTGTAAACAGTGCCCCTAATTTTCAGCCACTTGCCATATACAGGTCTCAAGCCCCCCCCCCCCATAAAAATAGCTGGAACAAAAATTGTCCTGAGAAGTCAACTGCTTTTTTGATGTTTTTTTTCCATGCAATGCAATTAATTGGGACATAAAGTGTCCTGTATTTCTTTTCAGCCAACCATGATGTAGTGAACCTGAAATTACATATTTTGGTTATAGATTGGCCTTATTCAGAGGGCTGGGCATTATAATTGTCACTGACTTCAGGGAATGTAAGATGTGTGAGATTAATCTATACGTTAACCATAATTTTCCAATACATTGAAATTCCATGGGATCAGAAAATGCCTCAGAATTCACTCAGTGCAAGCTTTATCCACCCACATGGGGATTAAGAATTTTCTGTTGCAAATATAATTTGACTTGAAGTCACCTGTAATCAGTTGGAGAGCCAGACTCCCCATCGGACAGAATTATTTAATTTCAACAAAAAATCAGTTCCAACTGTTATTAACTGCTGCCAAGTCAAATTCAACTTATGGCAACTCTGTGAATGTGAGACTTCTAAGTCATCTTATCGTCAGCAGCCCTGCTGAGATCCTGCAGACTCAGGGCTGAGGCTTCCTTGATTCAGTTTATCCATCTGTAATACAGTCTTTCTCTTTTCCTGCTGTCTTCCACCTTACCAAGCGTTATTGTCTTTTCTAATGAGTCATGTCTTCACATGATGTGTCAAAAGTACAGAAATCTCAGTTAAGTCATCCTGGTTTCCAGGAGCCATTTATTTGTCTTTTTAGCAGTCCATGATATCCTTAGAACTCTTTACCAGCACCATATTTCAAGTTAATTGTTTTTCTTTCTACTGTTTTTTTTTTCTGTCCAACTTTTTCTACCATGCATATAAATTGGAAATACATAAACAATCCCAACTAGAACATTCAGTGATATATCTTGACACTTCAGGATTTTGTCTGGTTCCTTCATAGTTGCCCTTCCAAGTTCTGGTCTTTTGATTTTCTTGGCTGTAGCCTCCATTCTGATTAATGACCAAATCAGTGTATGGAAAATCTTGAAATATTTCAAGGTCTTCATTGTGTACTTTAAAGATATGTAAATTATCAGTAGTCATTATTTTTGTTCTCTTCATGTGCAACTGTAACTTTGTACTTTCTTCCTTGATTTTCTTCAATAGTCCAAGTCTTTCTGTTTTCTGCTAGCAGTATGGTGTCATCTGCATATCTTAAATTGTTGATGCTCTTTCCTTCAGTTTTCACTCTCTCCAAGTCTAATACTGCTTTGCATATGATACATTCGGATAGTGTGATAAAATGCAGCTTTGCCGGACCCTCCTGCCAGTTGGAAACCATTCTATTTCTCTGTATTCTCTCTTGGCCATGGCCTCTTCTCCTGACTACAGGTTATGCATTGGGGCAATCAAATTTTGTGGTACAGCTGCTTCTTTAAGAGCGATCCATAGTTTTTCATGATCTACACAATCAAAGACATTGACATAAAGCACAGGCTGCTTTCTTCTGAAATTCTTTGGTGTGCTCAGTTATCCAACATGCGTTTGCAATGCGATCCCCCTAGTATCTCTCTTTCCTGAACCCAGCTTGGACATCTGGCATTTCTCACTCCATATATGGTAGAAGTGTTTGTTGTAGAATTTTGAGCGTGTCTTTGCTTGCATGGGAAATAATGGCTGTGGTTCCTGCAATCCCTAGTGTCCCATTTCTCAGGGACTGCAATGTACATTGTGTATTTACGATCTGTGGGCCATTCTTTTGTTTTCCATATTTGTTAACAGATTTTAGTTAGAACTAGAGCAGATTCTGTCTCTGTAGCTTGAAGCAGCTTTATTGGTCTTCCATTTGTCCGTGGTGATTTATTTCTCCCTCGTGCTGAGGGCAGCTTAGTCTTCACTTTCTAAAACTGTATGTTCATTTTTAAATGGTTCTTCCTTGAATGAATCTGTCACCCTTTCATCTTTTTTATAGTTCTTCAGTGGATTGTTTCCATCATCTTTTTGTATCTACTTGGTCATGTAATATGCTGATCATAGAGCATCTCTATTCTTGGCTTAAATCTTCCTTTGATTTCTTGGATATTGTAGAAGAGGTCTTTTGTTCTTCGTTGTTGTTGTTGTTGTTGTTGTTTTCATATCTGTTTCTCTGCACTGATTATTACAGGAGTTCTCCTTGTCCCTGCACACAGGTCATTGAACTGTAGCATTCAGGGTTCTGGCTCTATTTCTGTCACCTTTTACTTTTCATCTGTCCTTAACTGCTTGAAAAGTTTCGTCTGTCATCCACTGAGGCTTCTTTCTGGCTGCAAATAGTGTCTTTTTGCATTCCTCCTTGATAGTGTCTTTCTCGCTCCACAGTTCTTTTGGCTCAAGATTAATTAGGCTTAATAATGCAAATCTGTTTTTCATATTATCTTTAAATTCTACTAGGGGTGTTCCTCAGATTGTATATTGGCAAGATAATTAGTTAATGTTTTCCTCTAACGTTACTCTCAATTTTTGATCTTAGCTGTTCATAGTCTGTGCCACAATCTGATCTTGGTCTTGTTTCTGCAGAGAGAATGGAGTTTCTTTGTCTTCTGCTTCTAGTCATGTAGTCTGTTTGAATTTTGTGAGGCCAACAGTTTGTTCATCACAAACACATTCTTCAAGCAACCAAAGAGGCGACTATATAGAAGGACCTCCGCTGTACCCCAGTAGCTCATTGTGTGTCATCTTACCTGGGAGTTACATCTTCTAGCACTATCTTGTTTCATTTTGGATTGTCTCATCATAGAGTGTTTGTGGTAAAAGCATTCAGAAGTGGTTTACTGTGCCACCTCCTGTGCAATACTAATAAGTGTTAGCTGTGGTGCCATAGCTCTGCTGTTAACTCTGAGAGATCCTCTGCCTGTGTCATCCCTCACTACTGCTACTGCCCAATAGGTGTTTGCCATATTTAGTATGGTATCGCTCCTCAGCAAAAGCCTGTCTAATGTGGGAGACCCTGCCAGCAGCATTGCTACCATCAGCATAGCCTCTTGCATGACAGGAGCTTGCAGTTCCACCAGGGCAGAAAGGTGGTGCCATTGGTGGGAGTTCCAACTGCAGTATGCAGTATTTATTGAGTTAGTCTGTTGATCTTACTGAAAGTATTGGATAGGACCTGAGGGTAGGATCCAGAATTGTCTCCTCCATGACAGGAATGATCCAACCATGACTCCTCACTGGAGGAAGGATAATTTATCCCAATTTCCCCTTTCTGTTGCATCCCATAGCCAACTTCCACACTTTTCTGGAGGGTCTCTTGATCATCCATAACAGTGTTGGGAAGGGAGTACTGTGGACTCAGGGAAAAGTGGGAATAAGCAAAAATTGCCTCCCCCATCTTCCTTGTGAAGTTACGCCCTCAAGTAATGTGAATTCAGTGACATAGGTATCAAGATGCTCGTATAGTTCAGAAATTAATTCAGTGTCAATGTGTGATGTTGATACCTGAAATATGGTGTATTCATTTTTTTTCAATCCCCAGATGGTACGTATATTCTCTGAGATGAGGATCATAGACTGTACCTTAAAATGGATGTGATATTTTCAGGCTGAGAGACTAACTCAAGTCATCGCAGGAGTTAGGAGGATCATTCCTTGAGTGAGATGGATCAGTGGATAAGAGCTAGACCTTTTTAACAAAGGCTGGCGTGGAATGGGAATGTTACTGAGACTTGTATTTTGAAGTATTTCATATTGAGTAGATATCAAGGGGAAGATGGGGTAATTTACTGTGCTGTTGCAGTTCATCATGATTTACTCTATACTTGACAAGCATATGCTTTTCAGTTTTCTATAATTACATAATGTGAATTAGTATGTTCTGGAGCACCCTTTCAAAAGATATCATTACTATTCCCAAATATGCTTTTATTCCAAAATTACTGCAATCCTTGTGTGCTAAACTACATGAAAACTATGTGGAAGAACTATATAAATTATTTAAAGTATACCTATTTCAGCTTTTTGTTCAAAAATGCTCAGAGTGATTAAAGAACTAATCAACATAAGGAAACAATAAATATCAATAAAGAGAAGAGGCAGCAAATAACATGGGAGGAGAGTATAAATCCAGCAGCATGGCAGGCAAAATGCCTGTTGGAAAATAAGTGTCTTGTTATATTGAAGGCTGTTAGAGAGGAGCAGAAATTGGCTCCCCGTAACAGGGAGTTCCAAAAGCTGGATGTGGCCTTTCGGCAACCTTGTGTGACTCAGATGAGAATTGGGATTTGGAAGAAAGCTTCCAGAGATGATCTGAAAGGACAAGCACACTTGTATGAAAGAAGACAGTTCTTTAAGTGACTTGGATCACTGTTTTCATCTTCAGAGGCCATAGCAAGAACTAGGAACTAGACCTTAACACAGACTGGAGGTTGTTGTAATAAAACAGTTAGAATAAAAGAGATATATGATTTTATTAACCTGCTCAAGTCAGTATTCTCAACCAAATGAAATTATGACCTGTCTCATGTCTATTAGTGTCCATGCAAATAGGGACATTTCTGTGCTATTTGCGTATTGCTGTTTGCCCTGAAAACAGAAAAATTATTTCATACTATATAAAGAAGGAAAGATAAAATGAGTGAGCAACTGTGTGGGGCCAATGGCCGGTTTTCCACCACTAGGCCCCAGAATGGTACCTCTCAGCACGCTAAAATACCTTCTTTCCTCTCCCTTTCCTTTCCAAAATGGTAAATGGAGGTGATGACATGTCACTTTATGTTGCCATTTTTGAAGTGAAAGGGAGAGAAAAGAAGGCATTTGAGAGGAAGTGTGCCTGCTGAGTGAGTATGGTGGGATTGGAGAAGGTGTTTTTTGTTTGTTTGGTTTTTGGTGTTTGCAACACATTGGATGAGTTAGATATGATTTGGGGTGTTTTGCCTGAAAATTAACCCCCCGATGAGGGCATTGGGGAATTGATGGAGGGGTTTAAAGGATGTAAAAGTGGGTTTCAGAGGATGCACCTGGCATGTTTGTTGCATTTTTGCTACCCCTACATTACAGGGATGCACTTCTGATTTTTTTCTTGGCGTTTATACTCTTGAGCTTAACTGGGATGGCTTCAGAGGCAGAAATATCTATTTAGAAATAGTCTAGTGTTCTTTATAATAAGGGTATTTAAATGTATAATACTATGACTATTTCCAGTTTTTTTAAGTAAAAATATTGAAAGTAAATTTGAATTCTTTGGAATATTTTTAGCAAGTACTAACATCTTAATATTTTTTCTAGACAAGGCACAGCTACTTGAAATAGCCAAAGCAAATGCAGCTGCCATGTGTGCTAAGGCTGGTGTTCCCTTGCCTCCAAGTCTGATGCCTGTTATAACTCCAGAAAAGAAGGAGGAAAAGGTTACTCAAAAGTCAGCAAAAGAGACAATATTGGAACTCACTGAGGTGAGAAGAACAAAACAAAGAATACGTGTTAAGCAGCATCTGTTTCAGTAAAAATGGTTTCTACAATATTTGTCCTTGAGATGTATATAAATCTGGTTGAGAAGCTGTAGGATTTTTGAATAGTTATGGTGGGGTGCTATGATGCAGGAATAAAATATGGCTTTTGACACATTTTCAGAGGGGGTAATAAAATTACTTTAGTCTTTACATGAGATAAGATTATGTTTCACTTATGTGACAAGCAGCTCTCAAGCAAATGTTACTTGGCTGCCACCCGGTTTCATACCTTTAACATGTGGTGATTTCATGCCACTCTTAGCAAGCTCTGTTGTAGTGGAACTATGGTCCTTTTCAAAGTGAATATATGCTTCAAGTCAGATCTTGAATGTGCTGCTACTGCAATGTAAGCTGTTCGCTTCTCAGAATAGCCATTACTTGGAGACCGCATTAATTTTTTCAGCTTGTTCTCTTATATCTTATGCCTCGGTATTGGTTGATCTTTTTTCTTTTTTAGAAATGCAAGAAGATAGCACAAAGCCAGGAAGATGATGTGATTGTGAATAAACCTCATGTATCTGATGAAGAGGAGGAGGAACATCCTTTTATTAATCATCCCTTTAAACTCAATGAGCCAAAGCCTATTTTTTTCAACTTAACGGTAAGTATTATTAAAATCACATCTTGTAAGGTTATTTTATTTATTCATTTATTCTTTTATGGAAAATGAATGTGAAAAGTGGAAAAAATGGGATAATATTGATTTATTACTAAATTAAATTGTTGCAGAGTAGTTTTGTTAATTTTCAGCTATCTTGAAAAAGGCAGTAATTCTGTAGACGAACACTCGGTGCTTTTGAAATAGCTTTTAGAACTGGAATACATCAGCAAATATACAGAATCACTGGAAAGGGGTATTGAGTATATGAGAGTTTTAGCTTGTCCCTGCAGATTCATTAATCTTTACTCTATTTGGGCAGTTCATAGCAATATTTTTCAGGCATTCACTCTGCTACTGAAATGGCAATGAATGTACAGTTTGATTACAGTAATACAAATTACATTTTATATGTCATGCAGCTAACCCTTCCTGTCAACAGAATTGCTTTTGTCCTCAGAACTTGAAGGAGCCCATCTCCCTTCCTTGCTCGCTGCCTCCTTTTTGCAGAAAGCTAGTTTATGAATTATAAAAATAAATAAAATAAGCCATCCATCCCCTAGCATGCTTTACCTGGAAAATTTACTGCTTTGTAATTGAGAAGTGCTTACTTTCCAGAAAGATGCCATCAGAATAGGAGTTGAATTAAATTGCATTATAGTGCGATCAAAACTGATCTCTGCAAACTGATAGTGCTACAAAGATTCAGAAGACAAAAGAGGACAGTAGTTTCTGTGTCTGTGATTCTGGTTTTCATAATATGGAGGACAGATGTTTGGAGAAGCTCTGGCTAGAAACTGCTATGTCCTTTGACAATAAATGCTTACCTTCACTGTGACGGGGGGGGAAGGATCCAACCTAATATCCCCTAGAATGTTAAAAAGTTGATGTTCATAAACTGTTTAGTGCACATTGTTTTCAGTTTGTTATAAATGTTTTGTTAAGCACTGGGAATTGAGTCAGCATGTATTATGTATGAATCATAATTGTAATGTTCTTTTTCTCCTCTCTTAAGACTCCAACCATAAAGCCACCACCACCGAAAAATCAGGTTACTTTGACAAAGGAGTTTCCTGTTTCTTCTGGATCTCAGCACAGAAAAAAAGAAGCAGACAGTGCATATGGAGAATGGGTTCCAGTCGAGAAGAACAAGGATGAAAAGAAAGATGATGTGTTTCCCAATCCAGCCAATCTGGAGGTAAAATGTAACAAGGTGTTAGTACAAGGCTGTAAACATGTTTACCTACAGATGGAAGGTATATTGACTACGAATCTTTATAAGGCAATTTGTAGAATTTATGCTGCATTGTGTAAGACACACTCACAACGGATTCTAACTTAATTTAAATAAAACTGAACTGTGGCTATTCTGGAGGCTTCCTGTGTCCAAAATTGGCTTTCCCAATAAAGCCTGTAGTTGCTGTTAGGTGAGAAAAAAGTTTTAAAGCTTTTCTGCATGTGTAGAATTCATTCTATGGCCCTCTAAAATGCAGCCTTTCTTTTATTAATTGAATATAGGAAAAGCATCTAACAAAATCAATGCAACTACCTTGAAGCGCTGCTGCTTCAGTCTGATTTTTTTATTTTTTATGACTGATGTCAGAAATTCTGGTGTTGAGATATATACTCTTGGTATGATCTTTTAAAAGGCCTATGTCTGTTTGATTCTGATGCTGTATTGGTGCTTAGTAGCAGTCAAACTAACCTAATGGTAAGATTAGTATCTTGCTGCCTAACTGTGCCAATTGCTAATTGACTGTTGGGATTTTCTGTTTGTTTATGTTAACTGTTGAAATAATATTCCAGCGGTGTCTGCTTCTTTATGGAGACTTTGATGTTCTCTATATTTAGTACTAATAAAATTATGGCTCATTAGAAGAACTGGGGTATGTGCAGGAGTGAATTCCTTGTACATGAGGGCTGGAGAATATCTGGCCCTCCAGATGTTGATAACCTGCTACTCATTTTGTCCAGCTGATTGAGGCTTATTGTCATTAGAAGCACACAACATTGAGAGGAGCACATCTTTCCCAGTCCTTAGAGCTTTTAATTTCTTCTGTGTTCAATGTACACAACCATACTGTACCCACAGTGAGATCTCTAAAATTTCCAGAAAATGCTTGTCTCTGTGAAGTGCCTAAGGAGTGCAACTTGAGATACATTGATGAGACTGGGCAGCCTCAGAGTGCCCAGGAGGCAATTCTTATATTGAAGAAAGTAGATACTCACCAGTGGTTAACTCCTAATGCTAACCAGGCGAGACTAGAGACATATTATCTAACAGAATCTTAACAGTCTTGTCCTTGGTTCCTCTCCCGCTTCTTCCTCCTGCCTTAACCTGGGTCGGATATGTTTGGCTCTTCCTCTTGGTTTAGTTGTGTGTCTGCCTTTTTCATGATCTTTTTTACCCTTTTTGTTATTACTTGCTAGATTTTTTTATTGTTTTTCGTGGAGAATCTTTCAAAGAAAGTATTCAGCCTTTTTTCCCCTTCTCTGTTTCGGGGCACACTAAACCCTTCCTCCAAAACTGGAGGTGGCCTTATTTTCCAACTGAAAAATGTTATTAGTTTAAAACAAGGTGAGCAGGGCCTTGTGTGAGAAGAGAATTTTGCTTCTTGCAGTATGAATCTTCATGTTCAACATTTTTTTGCCTGGAGCTAGAGTGACCATTCACTTGTGTGGCGGAAAATTAAAAGCAGTACACGTAGGGAGATAATTGTGATTTGTACTACATCTACTCTCTCATGTCTGATTAGTAAATATAAACCATGGATTTCTAGAGGCAGAATGTAGATTTATTCCATGCTTCAGTGACAGTCCTGAGTGTGAGCCCTTTTACTTTCTTCCAGGTTACGAATAGTCTAAATCCTGATTTCTAGTTCTTGGTTGAGAGCAGAGAGGCTTCCAGTTTTTGGAAATATGGAAGTGACCCTCTAATCACTCTCAGTAGTTTCAAAGAGACAAGTGCATTGTCCACAGAGTCTAGGGGCTGGTGGCATCTGACCCCTAGACACTATAGTTGCCTATCTCCGATGGATTAAAATGTTGAACTGGCTTTTATATAAATGAATATCTCTCTGTACATTGGCATAGATGTGTAGATTAAAAACAGACTATGTCTGTACTATTTTTCTAGCCTGTAGACATTTCATCAGCTCTGAATGAACGGACTATAGCTCAGAAAAGGCTTACAGAAAACACATTTGATCTGGAGGCAATGTGCTTGTTAAATCGTGCACAGGAACGGGTAAGTTACACCTTCTTTTGGGTCTTAATGATGCCACTTGAAATCTTTATGAAAGCGAAGCATACTGTGATTGCTGAAACTGTAATGTTCTTCCATGTGTTTCTGGCCATGTTAATTTTAGAATTCTTATGCTTTTAAGTTTCTAGTCTAAATTAAAACCACAGTTTTGGAGGTGTGTGGCTAGAAGTAATAAAATTAGCTTCTATATTGAAATGTGGGGTTTAAGATAATTTTGAAATAGAAGTGTGTTTGGTCGTAAACATACACAGTCTGGCACTTCCACCAGGAGATGCATTTCTAAAATTTTCAAATGTACTAATCCATTGTATCATTGTGCTTATTTCTGCTTGCAGATTGATGCCTGGGCTGAGCTGAATTCTATTCCAGGCCATTTTACGGGAAGTACTGGAGCACAAGTCTTGTCTTCAGAGCAGTTATCCAACAGCGGTCCCCAAGCTTGGGTTAAAAAGGTAGATGATATTGAGACGGATGAGTCCAAATGTCACTTGTTAAGTTCCTTTGAAATCACTGGAAGATGTGATAGTGATACACTTAGGACACTAATAGCCTCCTAAAATACACACAGAAAATAAACTGAATTGATTTACTTTTGTAGTCTTTCAAGGTGTGTTTACACTCTTGTTTTGAAGTCTGTATCTACTATACCTGATTAACTCTGTTGTTAATACTGGTTCTGGTAAGCTAACTGTAGAAACTGGGGGAAAGAGCTTTGCTTACTTGTTTGAAAGAGTTCTAATTATTCCCACTGGTTACTGTTATCTTGTGCTGAAATATTCCTGTAATATGGATGCAATTTAATGGAGCATATTTGCTTACCTAGATAGAGGTCAGTTTGATCCTGATTTCATTAAAATTTTGACAGCTCAATGAATGGTTAACAGGGCTGTAAAAATCAACTTGCTTGCTTGTTTTGAGAGCGTTGAAAGTGGAGCAGTAAGAAGGTGGATGGCTCAATCTATGTACTTCAAGACTCTTCACCTTTTGCCTGCATCTTATAGTGAAAATAGGCACAAGTTTACCTCATCCCTTCTTTAAAGAGGACTTGAGATCCTCACCACTACATGATCTTCACAGTAACATCTGGAAGGACTGATATACCTGCTCAACTCTTAGGAGAGGAGGCATTATTCTTTGATTTCCTGCATTAGTGGATTAGCATGAGGAACAAGTTTGCTTGTCGTGTTAGCTCTGAGGAAGAGGAATAATATCACGTGAGGGAGAAGCAGAGTGATTTCAGCATCTTGTGCTAAATAGGGGTTGAGGATGAGGAACTTACAAGGTGCTGGGCAGGAGCCAAGAAGGTGTATCTATAGAGTAGGATTGTAAGTCTTGGTTAGCTGAGGTCTGAGGAGAAGCAGAGTATATGTGTCCATTATGAGTTGTGTCTGTTATGAGTTGATCAGTGTTTATAGGGATTAGAAGAAGATTAAAATAAAGAATGTTGGGATGCTTTGGTCTCAACTGAGATTTATAAAAAGAGCTCTGGTCGGCCCTCCAAACTCTTGTTTACCGCCTTGGAAGCCCTTTTGAGTTGAGAGGCAATACAGAAATACTTTAATAGTAAAATAAATGATAAATATTGGATGACTTTGAGGAGAAAACTCCTGAGGAGTTGAGTTTCTGATTTGTCTCCAGTACAGAATTGACTCCAGTACAGAATTTAGAAAACCCCTGTAGAGTGAGGTTGTATGCTTGGCAAGTATATTTTTACAGTCTTGATGAATAATTTTTCATCTTTCTACAAGCGCACTTGTCTGTCAGAATTAATTTATCCATTTTCTAGCTTCAGTTGTTTTCGTCATAGCACTGTTTCTTGGAGCCAACTGTTTTGAAAGATGATTGTTGTTGATATAATGTATAAGCACTTAGATACAGTAACTAGAGGGTTTTTAAATTGTTACTGATAGAATGTATTATACACTTTTACACTTTTGTAATTAAAAGTATATGGGAAATTCTGTAAATATGTTATTATTTGTAAATATTACCTGCTGAACAGGTTTTCTTTGTGGAAATAAAAATGATGTGGAATGACAGCAGCCATTTTAAGAAAGGTTTTGCTGAAGCTTCCATTGTATGTTTGTCTTTCATCACCCATGTACCATTCACAAAAGAGACCATACTCGCTGTAGTTTAATTGGCAATATGTCGATAAGGTGTATGCTATTAGTTTTTAATAAAATCTGAGAAGATTGAACAAATTGTTCTTGAATAATGGCATCCTGAAAATAGAAGAGTTGAAAATAATTTGGTCTTCTCCTTATTTTACCAAGAAGTGTGTAAGATGTCTGGATGTGTTCATAGCCTGTTTACATTTTGCAGCTGATTCACACTGTAGTAAAAAGACAGTGGGAGCTCTAAGGCACCTTAACATAATATAGTGCATGATGTAAGTAATGTTGCCACCTGAGCACAGTGGTACTAGTACTAGATTGTCAAAACAAGGTGAATGGTGTTTTGATTTGCGCCAGTTGTTCTCATCAGGTCTCTGGAGAATGAAGATCTTGTAATCTCCTCTTTAAAATTAAGTTTGCCAGGTCAGTTGCAAGCTTTCTGTCATTCTCTTTGTCTCCTAAGTTATGCTTACATGCCAGTTCTTTCAGCCACTGTCTTTCTTGATTTGAGTAGTATTTGGATGTCTGAGTGATGGAACATGATTTTGCTAAAAGCAGGTAGGATTTTACTTGGAAATATTTTCTGATGAGAACTTGCTGCGTGTAGGCATAGGTGAGGGTGATGAAGCACTTGCATTTCCATCCCTTATTTCCTCCATTATGTATCATGTGTGTTTGTACCACTTTGTATACCAAAGAATGATAAGAGAGGTGGTTTATTCCTTGATATCAGTGAGGTTACACTGCTTTGCTCTTGATCTTAAGAGAGTGCTTCTGGATTCTGGTTGCATAAGATTAAACCTTGGGTTAATAAATGAGCCCTCTTCTTGTAAAGATTTTTCCCCCTATTGAAGAAAAGTCAAAGATAGCTTGTAAGTAGATCTTTAAATTGTACTAACAGGAGATCTCATTTCCAGTTGAAAACTTTCTGGTTAAATTAGGCAACAAAATTGGTATTCTCAACCAGAAAGTCCCCTTGCTTTTTGCTTTTTTATAGCAACTTAAGGTTTAGTTGGCTTGGTCTATGCTGCTAGGCACTCATCCTTGGAAATAAGCCCCATTGAAATCAGTGGGGCTTCTTGGCAAGTAGAGCCGTAAGAAAACCAGACTCAGCTACCAATGTCTAAAACAATAAAAGTTCATTGTTATCCCTGAGCACAGAAATTGGAGTGCTTTTTACGGATATTGTATTTATTTGACTCTAAAGGAATCTAAAGTGATATTGGCAGTTTGTTTGAGAGGTGAAATTTTACGTCTGTGTTACAAAGTTTTTTTAACTAGTTGAGGTAGAGTACCCTGAAATTCATTAAAATTGATTAGAGAGATGCTTGTCAATATACTTCATGTTGTAAGAGAGAAGCCACTTTAAAGAAAAAACAGTGGGAAATTATGTTGGTTTTGTTTTCATTTGTTTGACTTTTAGTAATGTAGATTAAAATGTTTGGGCATTAGGTTAATGAACAATATTTGTTAATGAACAATAGATTCAGTCATAAATGATTCCTGTTCTGCATTGTCAATGATGTAATCAGTTCACAAATGGAAAAGATTGAACTCTGCACAGTATGTGTGCAGCACATTTATTCCTTATGGGGATATTATTTGTTTATTGGTCCAAACATATGATAAAGCACTAGAGGCTTTTTAAAAGGAAGTTAATAAAATACCTAAGCATGCATTCAAAAAACAAACAAAACAAAAACCCATAGCCGATTCCATGTGCCAGAGAAGTAGATGGGTGTGTACTTCTCAGAATAGCAGTGCTTCTACTGCTCTGTGGTTAGGGCTGAAGCCCTAGTTTTATGCTTAAGCGGCATCATCAATTTTCAAACAATACCACTTACTTTCTTCTGCCAAGTGTGAGTTCCCAACACTTGAATGGCATTTTTTACTTTGTGTTGACATCATATTGTAATATATTTGTAGAAAAGAGAAAGTTTAGGGCACTTCAAACAGAAAATAAATATTTTTCTAAATCCTGTTCATCATCTGAGCTAAAAGATCCAGTGAGTGAAAACATTTTGTGACTTTATGTCTCTACAGTAGGAGAGTTCTTACATTTGGCGTTTCTGGAAGAAAGTAGCTTTTGAAGGGAACTAACATGACCAATATGTGAAGGATAGAGTGTGAGGTGAATGTGTGTCAGTGAGTGAGTGTTTCTTGGCTGTTCTGAATGTTTTGCTCTTATGAAGCTTCCCCTGTCCTAGTACCTAGGACTTAGATTTTCTCTGGTGGGGCCTGACTACACTGATCTTACACAGTTGCTGCAATGAATAAGAATCCTGCTGCTGAGTGCCCAGGTGAACATTTTGGGGAGAAAAGTTAGTACTTCATGGGTGCTGGACTGTAATAATTATCTTCCCTTACTTCAGAAACCAGTGACTGCCAATATTAATGTTTCCTGAGAGCAATACAAGATTCTCCAACAAAGTAAGCACTTCGTGGTAACAACATTCAAGGGGATGGTGGGTGGGAGGGCTGACTTTTTTTCCTCTTAGGAACTGTGCTTCTGTATAGGTTTCCAAATATTTGGCAAAGGTCAGAACATTGTTAAATCTCAGCTTTTTCAGGAGGCTTAAACTGATAGGTTTCTGATCATCGTACTACATCAGGTCTGTATAACAGTAAAAAAACGACTACTGGATAGTGTATATTGATTTAGCTGAAAGATGAAGGCAGGTGAGGATATGTTAAATGTGTAATTTTGCTTGATATGGCTGTTACATAAATAAGCATCTGTGCTACGTGGGTAATGTGCTTTAGGACAGGACTGTTTGTTATATATATATTCACATGTGGTTCTTTAGGAACACAGGACATCCTGAAAACTTCAACAGTTTTTAAAAAGTTCCCTTGCTGTTGTGATTGCAGAAGATAGCTTAGATAAACAGGATGTATTTGCCCTGGAAAGGCACACACCACATATGGTTTCTAGTGATGAAAGAATAGGACTTGAGTGCACCTTCCAGCACCTGTTTTACTTTCACTCTGTTAGCTATTGTACCATAATAGTAGCATCCTGAATCATCAGCATATATTGTATTATGGAAAGTAATGTATTCTGAGCATGGAATGTAGGTCTTTGTGATATTTTTATCAAACTGTCTTTCTGTAAAGATCCTCAAGACAATGTACAGCAAGACAATATCATAAAGCAGTTGTAATAGTAATAGTAATATTAGTAGTGGTAGTAGTAATAATGATAGTAGTAGTAGTAGTTATTATTTGAAACACTGAAACAGCAAAACTACGAAGCATGGCTGTACTGCCCACACTTCTTGCTATTTTCTTTCTCTGTCTTTGTGCCTTCTCTTATGTGCTTGATGACTTCCAGAGTTCTGTTGCCTCCCAGGTACGTAGGCTCAGAGAATGCCTTGGCAGTTTCAGCTGTCTCCTTCCCTGCTTCACTCATGATAATTACCATCTTAGGTCCACTTAAAGAAAAGTAAGATGCTTACTAAATTTGTTGGTGGAGAAGCTCTATATATTTTATCACAAGAAGTGCTTGTGAATGTACATAGAAAATATGAATTTGGATCAGAAGAGGTTCTGTAAAAAACAACAGTATGAGTAAAGTTTTGTTTCTAAACCAATTACAAGCTTCGACAATATTGTCAGTGGGAGACATGGTCTGCTCAGTGTAATCCATTGTCTTTTTTTCTTTAAATCGATATTTATCCTTTCATCCATGATTGGATGATGTTGGAGTTCCCATTTGTATAGGCATTTCTTGGAATTCAAAGGTTCTGGTAAATAGTAATTTTTTTTTATTTCTTTGCTTTCTGACCCTTCCTGTGATAGTCTAGATATCACACTGCCTTTTATTCCTGTATGTGTTGGAATTGATTTCTTCCAGTGCCCCAAATTCTTAGATGCTTTTTCTAAGGTTTCATTTGCTTGTCCTGTAAACTGAACATGAACCAGTAAGCTCTTTCCCACAACATAAAGAGGAAATGGACTGGTTCCATCTATTGGCAAGAGACCCGCAACGTACTAATTTTATCTGACAGAGAAAGATTAGACCATTCACAGATGAGAAACTGTCATGAAATCTACAGAGTGAATATCAGAATGAGAACATTAGAATGCTATTGAATGGAATTGGATAGAATTAAAGAATTAAGGAAATTGGAATTGGATGGAATTAAGGAAATAAGGTCCCATTTCCCTACCTTTCTGTTAAAGATTATTAAACTTTAAATATTGCTCTTAAAATTTTATTCAGTTTTAGAATAGTTTAGACATGTCCACATGATTCAAATAATTATCTTTTCTTAATTTTGCTCACTTCTATGATAACCAGTAGCACTTTGCTGTATCACTTTAACTGTACCACACGCTAGTACTTTTGTTTGAATTCTTGTCACCCAGTGAGAAAAAATGTCCTTTGTTCTTATGTTCACACACTGAATTACTGTAATTCCAGCTGCTTGTTTAGTTTTCAGACAACATTTAGCAAACCTTGTAAAGAAAGTAGCATTATATTTGCATATAAATATTATAACAGCACTGGTGATTTATTCTAAATTACTTCTTTGTTGCTAGTTGTCATATCTAGTTCATAGACCAATTCCCAGCTAAAGGAATCAGACTCAGAAACTCACATATCATTATTGTTAAAAAGTTATTTTATATAATCTGTGAAGCTATAAAGACTTGCTTGGAAGCTCAGTAATTAGCTGTGTTGATTCTATTGCAGTTGATGAAGAATTGAGGGATGTAGTTAGGAAAAATGAGGTATTGTGAAATCCAATTAGTATCATTAACAATTCAGTGGACAGAGGAGTACTTAACAGGACAGTCCTGTAATTGTCTACATAATTACTGTTGCCATTGAGTTCATATCTCGGATTACAGGAAATTATGTTTGTAGACACACATAGCTTCCTTTAGATTCTATTATAAAGCTACAGAACTAGGAGTAATACTGGACGTAGCTGACGTAAGTCCCCTATCAGGCCAGTTAGGAAAGGAGATGCCTAATTCCAGAAATGGTTTTCAGAGATGAACTATACTTCAAAACACATGACTCTTCTAATTGTACTAGGTTTATACTTTATTCATTTATAGGACTTTGAAATATGCATCCCATATACCTGGACAAATGTGCACTCAATAAACCACCTCTTGCTTTTAAACTTAAGATTATTCTTATTCCATCACCACCAATCGTTCTGGAAAGTATGTGGGAATGTCCTACAGCCATCAAAAGATCTTGTCAAAATGATGGTCTGTGTCATCCTTGTGAACTGGTTACACATTGGTGATGAAACAGGCATTGTTGATGAACATTCTATCATTGCAAAGCAGGTACAAAAGAGGAATCGGAGCCCTGGGTGACATTGGCTGGGGTTTGTATCATTCTCTGCATGGTTGCCCTTTTCTAATGAGAGGTTCCTGGAAAGGAGAGGGGAGGATGAAAATGGAAGTAAGTAAAAGCTATTCTAGGTGTATCAACTTGAAGCAGTTGGTAACTGGCATCAGCTAAAATCTCTCTGTGTACTCAAACTGCATGGCTTGCACCAGTCAAAAATGCTTCAGTGGCAGAGGTAAAGTTTGCCTCAGTTTAACCTTTCTGTATAGCCAAACACCATTTCCAAAGTAATCTCCAACTGCATGATTATAAGCATCAGTTTAACTGCGTTAAAGAGACTGATGCAATATCTGTGCGACTCAGATTACACATATTCTGGAAACTTTTAGGATTCCATTTATTGATACTGGGATGTGAGGGTGGGGTGTTACATCACAATGGCTATGTGTGTCTTGACCATTTGTGTTGAAGAAGAAGAAATTTTTAAGAATGGTTCTACACTCAATTATATATTCTTCACTTGCTTTCACAATCTATTCTCGGTAAATAAAAATAGAAAACAAACTGAAAGCAAAGAAATCATTGATGTGTAGGCTGATTCAAAATGGTTGTTTTCCATCTTACCAAATACAACCTGGAATATTTGTTGTGTTAATGCTGCCAATGTATATTTTTAATACAAGCAGTTTGTTGCGGTGGGTCATTGGGTGGGGCAGAAAAGAGAGATGATAGTTCACAGAATAGCCTGTGAACTTTCACCCCTCTATATGGAAACTTGTTTCAGGGCCAAATCTGCCTTGTAGCTGTCTTCTTGCCACGGTCAATGCCAGCCCTACTATTCACAACACTGCGGCCACCGAGGCCTAGGTACGTAAACGTTTAAGGCGTTTTTAAAGTACTTTAAAGCAAAGAGAATGTTTTAAAATATTTGTTTGGTAAACTTAACAACATATAATAATACAGCTTGTGATTATTTGAAACAGTTGTTACGTGCTACTGTCGAACTTGTGTGCCTGTGTTGTTTTGCTCTTTTAAAGAAGTGCTTGTATCACGTAGAGCGATCTTTGGGCTATGAGCATATGCTGTTCTCTGTGTGATAGGGGTTTTTAGAAACCAAAATAGTCTTTGAAATTTCCGTTTGTGAATGTTTGTGTTTTATTGAATAATTAGGTATTGAATCATTTAATAACTGCCTCTTCCCACAAGATGAGAAAAGATACACTGGAGTCATAGTAGTGTATTTTAAATCTTTCCAAAAATAAATACATACAGTAAGCAGTGAATTGTTTATATTTCCAGTTTGTATTGAAAAATTTAACTTTTAAATAATGTTTCTATATTGGTTATAATACAATAAGTTAACAGCTGAAAACAAGTCTTATATTGTAAGAAAGGTGCATGTATTTAAATGATGGCTAGAAACTGAAACTGACAAACTTCAAAAAGTTCTTACATTTTCTTGAGAGAGTGTTAAACAAAAGATTTCTTTTTACTTTTTCTCTTTGGGTAGGATCAGTTTCTCAGAGCTGCACCTGTAACTGGAGGAATGGGAGCCCAACTCATGAGAAAAATGGGGTGGAGAGAAGGAGAAGGCTTGGGCAAAAACAAAGAAGGAAACAAGGAGCCTATTTTAGTTGATTTCAAAACAGATCGGAAAGGTGAGTCATCCTCTTGAAACTGTCACCTTGGTACTACTTAGATTCAGTCCAGCAAAGGTAATCCAGTTATTGAAACAGTTCATCAGGTAAAGTTTGCTTCTGTTTTTCTCAGTGGAAATCCTCTTTGAGGGAGGACAGGAAGGGAAAACTCCTGCCTTGAGCGCTCTAATCTAGTGCTTTCACTGGATGTGTCACTCCAACAAATTTTTGTTAGCCATGATTACCTGTTTGTTAGAGTTTAGGTAGTTATGTAGACATGTGTACAGCCAGATGTCTGAAATAATGCATGAAAGGATTTTCATATCTGGGTCATCACTTTTTTGGTATTCCAAGGAATGTAGGTTTCCCATTTAGTTTGATGGGCTGCAGGTTTTTATTCTTCTGTTACTTTGATCATTACAGTGAGTTGTTGGCAGGCCTTTATGTCTGGCAGTCATCACTGTTTATGAAAAAAGATGGAGCTCTTTTGGATCTACTTACTTGATCATCGGAAAGTTATTGCCATTCTGTTTCAGGCATGTCATGTTGCTAACTGTCTAGTGATGGTTATGGCAGTTGCATTAGAGATGCTATATAGAGTTCAGGTCACCTAGAGTTATGATATCTAGTTGCATATGGAAGACTTCTCGTTTGATGGGGAAATAATGCCAAGACAATCTATGTTATGACCCACCTGTTCATACCTGGTACGGTAATGAAAAAAGTGGATGTATGCGCACAAGCTCAGCACCCAAGGACTCAAAAGTCTTGCTTGGTGGAGTCCTTGTCATCATACACTGTATCTAATTCTTTTGCTTGTTCATCATGGTAATCATCTCAGGCCTTCTGTCAGCTCTACAAGAAATTAAAATATTGCTAGTGTTCACCCAAGAAGATATCCTCCAGCTTGAAACAGTGGTTATGATTCCCCCCCCCCCATGTGTTTGCCCAAGTCCATGTCATCAAGTACTCTTTCTAGCCATGCCATCTGGGTGCCTATGCCGCCATTTCAACATCTAGGGCACCTCAGTCATCATATTTGTTCTTCCCAATACAATCTGCTCCATTCATCGTTTGTGGTTTCTGAAGGAACAAAGTACTGTGTTCTGGGAGAGGGGTGCTGTGTGGTGGCTGCATCTTCAACATAAGCACGCTTGCTTATTCTCAGGAAGGCTTCAGAAGCAATCCATGACAGAATGGATTATTTCCTCATGCCAGCTGATCAAAGCAGGAGAATAAAAACTCCTGATTGCTCCTTTAGTCTTCCTAGAATGATCCTTCTTGGTAAGTGTCAGTCTCTCATTCTGCTGCTATCATATCCCAAGAGAGATGGTAGTCTGCACCCCATATTGGACATTAGAGGCATGAACAGATAAAGCCAGGCAAAAAGTTTATATGTAGTTGCACTTACCTCTATCACACCACTCCTTCATTGAGGTGACTGGTTTGTCACCACAGATCTGAAGGATGAATATGTTACAATTGCCCTTCACCCAAATCAGTGCAGGTACTTTGCTTTGGGCCAGCACCTCTTGCAGTTCAAAGTTCTGTGCTTTGATAAGGCCACCACCAATTAAAATGTAGTGGCAAAATGCATGGCAGTGATATTGTTGTTCTTGAGGGTTGGGAGTAAGTGGGTGCATTGCTGGTCAGCTCGTGGTGACAGACTTTTGACTGTAGGTTGACCTCATCTTAAACTTGTTGATAGACCTCACCTTTCATATCAGTTGCAACCCGCCCCCCCTGCAAAAACCCAGTAGCTTATTCCTAACTTTCTATCAAGTCTCACAAGAGTGAGCTCTCAAATGATGTCAGCAGTATGGATGGCTTCTACACCTTTCATGGCCTGATGGCCACCACCACTTTTCTTGTCTCTGTAACTATAACAATAGATGCATCTCTAGCATATTCAGACCCCCTGGTCACTGAGCACATGTAGTACAGGTAGGCCCAGAGAACTGCACAGCCATGTGCTAAGGTAATCAATAGGGCAGCAGCTTGGTCTTTCTTTCTGGTTTTGGGACTGGTATGTTGCAAGGCAAATCCTGCTTATCATCATTAGTCTAATTGGAGATGTCTGGAGCCAAGACAGCTTAATCGTGGACAGATGTTTTTGATATAGAAGGTGTTCGGGTTTCTTGTGAAGAGATGGAAATCTTCTTGCATAGACATCTTTGTGTCAGCCGGCAATGTAAATTGCCAACTGTACTGCAGCGGAGCAAGGCTGAGTTGATCATGGCTGGGGAAAACGAAACGTTTGGTTTATCTGTTTTTGTTCACGTAGTGATCAAGGTTAGGGAGCATCTGATAGAAGGGCATGCTCAGTGTTTGGCAGCAGCCTTGCCAACTTGGGTTTCTGTGCTGCACTTCTCCCACCGTTAGTTCATCTGCCTTCTGACAGATAGCTATTCTGATTGAGACCAAAGGCAGAATCAGGGATCTGTTCTTAGCACATTAAGCTAACACTATGAAGGCCAAGGCCTTCCTGGAGATCATGAAATCCTTTTACAAGCCATCTGTTAAAATGTCCTGTGGAATTAAGTGACACTGTTTCATTGCATTTGCAAGTTATTCTGAATTTCCTACAAGTAGTTCTCTGTATTCCGTTGTCTTGGGTATTGGAAGTTGTTAAGCACAAGAAAACTGTTATTCCTATAGTTGTATCTCACCTTTCTTCTTCGTGGTCTCTGTGACTCACACAATTGGGTTGTGTGCCTGCACAGAACAGCGTTCAGAACCTTCTAGAAACCTAGGAGTAGGTGATTTGACCATTGAACCCCTCCCCCATCCTCCAGGGTATAAAAACCCCCTCCTGCTCTAATGGTCAGTTCCTTTTCTTCCGCCGCATTAGCAGTGTCTAAGGAGCCTTTTTCTTTTCTTGACTGATCGGTTACTTTGACTTTTTTGGTATGGCTGACTACGATATTTCTTGGCGTTTTGGATTGTTGAACTGTAGACTAACTGGATTTGACGACGGATTGTTTTTTACTAAAGTTTCAGATTTGGATAGCGTACGTGGTGTATGGCAACCAGAGTGTTTAAACGCTGTACGGTATGTAAAGGCAACATACCTGACAGGGATGGCCACTCAAAGTGCCTCTTATGTCTGAGTGAGGACCATAACGTGAATTCTTGTACATATTGCAAGAATTCACCCCACAGACTAGATATAATAGAGCAAGTCATCTAAAAGCTTTGTTCTGGGAATAAGTTCTGCCTACTTCAGAACCTACTGTTTGTGCGAAGGCGTTGAGCAATATGTTTAGAATGGCCCAGTCATCGTCCACTTCTTCGTCTCATCAAATGGCCTCTTCTTTGATACCGAGGTCGAGACAGAGGTTGAGGTCGGCCTCTCAAGCTTGAGAGCCACGACTCGAAAAGGCATCCAAGAAGGTGTCTGATGCTAGTGAAAAGAGGTTGTTCCCATCTTCAGTTAAAAAGAAGGATAAGGACAAAAAGAGGAAATTGAACGAGTCATCAGAGCAGGGCCCTTCGGGGAAGTATAAGAAGAAGGACCAACATCTAACATCACCTTGGGTACCATCATCACCCAAGCTAATTACATTTGAGCCTGTTATGAAGGTACTGCCCGAGTCCTCGTCTCCAATAAAGCATCTGGAGCAGGCCCTTGACCCTCCATTGGAAATACAGGAGGTTTGGGTGGAGTCTGAAGGAGAGATTGTTGATCTCCTCATATGTCTTTGGGCTGTTGCCCTCAGCTTCAGGGTCGAACTCAGGAGGCTGGTCAATTGGTGCTGAAGCAGGAAAGTCCTCAGCGTGAGCTGCAGACTTCCAGCCATCGTAAAAGAACACCACCATCACCTCCACATTCCTATCGTCAAAGGTTGAGGTTGACGAGTAGATCGCCATCACGGTATCACCAGTATAGTCATGTGACTTCTTCTAGACACCATGAGTGTTACTTAGATGAGGTTTCAATGGACTCAAGAGATGTTTCACCTTATCGAGAGGATTACTATTACTGCAGACATTATCGATACTCTTACAGCTGATATTGACATGATGACCATTACAGATCATGATCCTGGTCTGTGTTGCCTTGACGTTGAAGGGTTGCTGAGGTGGATGTGGAACAGGCAGCGCCTTGGCAGGAACGAGAGGGTGTACGGGAGACTCCCCGTAAGGAGCCTTCTGGAAGATCTCATGAAGGATTAGGAGAGAAATCCACAACTCATCATGTTGAAAGGTGGGTCTTGGTATCGAGCTCGACGTCATCGCATGAGTCCATAGATGTTGATAGACATTGCTCTAACTTTGTATCTACTGCCAAGAGGATCTCACCTACCGATGATGTCAGATCCTTTTTGGACCTTGTTCTAAGAATGTCTCGTTCGCTGAATCTTACAGCTAATATGGAGAAAGAAGATTTAAAAGACCCTATTTTTCCGGAACTTCAGGATAGGGCACCTACAATATCGATTATAGCGCCATTACCTTATTTGTTGCATACTGTGAAAAAATCATGGGCGACACCTTCCTCAGTACTGTCAACATCAACGAAATTGGAATCTCTCTACCATGTTATTGAAGCTGGACAAGAGTGGTTAACGCATCATCCTAAACCAAATTCCATCGTAGTAGATGCTGCCCAGTCCAGGCAGTTCCAGAGACTGCATATCACACCTGCGGATAGAGAAAGCAAGAAGCTGGATAACTGGGGAAGAAAAGCACACTCTAATGCGGCATTGCTATTCAGAATTTCTAACTATGCTGCATGTATGAGAGCATACCAACAGTTTTTATGGACCAGAGTTAAAACTTTCATTGAGAGCGGAAAACTGCATCAGCGTTATATGGAGAGGCCTATCGACTTTCCTCACAACAGCTTACAACAGCAAAGCATATAACTGACTGTAGTGGGAAAGCACTTGCTGGAGTGATAGCATTGCATAGACATGCATGGTTAAGGTCATCGGGACTATCTCAACAAGCTGAAAACATGATAGAAGATCTGCCTTTTGATTCTGTTGGGTTGTTTAATGCTGGTACTGATGATAAGTTGGAACATGCTCAGAAAATGAGGAACACTGCTACAAAATATGGATTTCCATCTACATATTATTCATCCAGGTACAGATATAGAAGATATTGGCCTTTCATGAGAAGACCAATGAGCCCAACTCAGTCACAGCATCACAAGCAAACCACCTCACAGGATCAAACAGGAAGGACGTTTCCCTCAACAAGATTCAAGCAACCACAATACAAGAAACGTCAACCTGATCAAACTAAGCATAAGGTTTGACAATCAAGTGTACGATACCGATGTTTTCTGAGATGTAATCACCACGTTGAGAAATGCTATTTTGCAGGCCTCTCCAATTCCGAGTTGTTTAGAAATACCACAAAGTACCGAAGATCTGAAAGGGGATGGTATTTGCTTGCACTTAAACACAGATGCGACACCTCTCTTTGGAGACAGATTGAAGAAATACCATCGTGCTTGGGTGTCTATAGCAACAGATGCTTGGGTTCTTGGAATAATAAATCAAGGTTATTCAATAGAATTTTGAACTCAACCAAGGATAGGAAGAGTTTGCTGCACAAAACCATTGCCACAGCTGCAGGAAGAAATCAAAACCTTACTGTTAAAAGAGGCCATAGAAAAAATTTCCAATCTGCAACTCAAGAAAAGTTTCACAAGGTACTTTCTGGTGTTGAGAAAGGACGGGGGCCTTCGACCCATTTTAGATCTGAGAAGGGTGACTTATTACATAAGTCCAAAACACTTTCGAATGGTAACCCTTTCCACCATAATGCCTTTATTAAAACGAATCCACTGGTTTGCTGTGCTGGATCTGAAAGAGGCCTATTTCCATATCGCTATCAGACCAGAGCACAGGAGATTCCTTGCATTTGCTATAGGCAATCAAGGGTACCGGTTTCGAGTTCTGTCCTTCGGTATCTGTATAGCACCGAGGGTATTTATAAAATGTATGTCCATGGTGGCTGCTCATCTGAGGAAGAAAGGTATCATAATGTTCCCATATATAGATGACTGGTTGATAGTGGCGCCAACAAAACAAAGACTGCTTACAAATTTGAGTACGACGGTCCATTGTCTACAAGAATTAGGTCTAATGATAAACTACATGAAGTCGACGTTGGTACCGACAAAAAGAATGAAATTCACAGGAGCTATACTGGACTCTTCCATGCAGAGAGCTTTCTTGCCAGAGGAAAGATCGCTGACAATGTTGAAAGTGTTCAATGCAATTCAGCATCAAAGAAGGAAATACAAGTTGCGTTGGGACTAATGGCCTCAGTAACAATGGTGATGCCTGTAGCGAAGCTAAAAATGCATGCTTTGCAAAGGCGGTTTATAGACAATTTCGATCCACTGCGGGAGCGGCAAAACAAATTCCTCATGGTACCGAGACCGGTATTACGGTCCCTGCTGTGGTGGATGGAACCATGCAATGTGCTAATAGGAATGCCTTTTTTACCTCTACAACCGTCCATGATAGTAACAACGGATGCGTCATTGGGCGGATGGGGAGCACATCTGGAAAACCTGACAGTGAGAGGGTGATGGAATCAGAGAAAATGTTACACATCAATGCTTTGGAGTTGAAGGCTGTGATAAAGGCACTCAAAGCTTTCCAGTACCACATTCGGGGCAGATCTGTACGGGTCATTACTGACAACACGACCGTGATGTATTACATAAACAAGCAGGGCGGAACTTGGTCTCGGACACTGCTCAGTCTGACCTTGCAGTTGTGGGAATGGTGTCTGTCGATGAAAATCACTCTCTTGGCAGTTCACCTGGCAGGAGAGTAAAATGTGTTGGCAGATACGCTCACCAGGATTCCCTTGTTGTGCCACGAATGGAGGCTGGACAGAGAGATTCTGTTGGACATCTTTTGGGACAGGGCTTATCCTCAAATAGATTTCTTTACATCCAAGGAGAACAAACAATGCAAACTGTACTGCTTACGACTAAGGAAATACGACAAGTCCCTCGGAGATGCTTTCCTGTTCAACTGGGCAGGACCGATTCTTTACACTTTCCTGCCATTTCCCCTCATCACGAAAGTCATATCGAAGATTCATCAGGATTAGGGGACTGTGATTTTGATAACACCTTGGTGGCCAAGACAGCCTTGGTTTGCAACCCTAATGCACCTAGCCAAACAACGGTATTGAGCGTTGCCGTGCAAGCCAGACTTGATTACCATCCACAATGGGACAGTACTCCACCCAGATGTCCACTCTTTGAGGTTGACAGCGTGGAACCTGTTAAGATAAATGACTTACCTGACAGTGTCAGGAAGGCCTTGATGGTAGCACATAAACCATCTACGTCTAGATCATATACTTATAAATGGAACAGGTTTATTAAGTATTTGGATGACATGAATGTTGATGTTCAAAGTTATACTGTTGTTCATGTGCTTGACTTTCTATCGAGATTGGGGACAGAGGAATTGACCCTGTCATCAATCAAATGCTATCTAGCAGCTGTTTCTTGGTACCGTCAACAGGATGGTAAGCCATCTCTTTTTGAGGAGCCTATGGTTAGAAGATTCTTGCAAGGCTATAAACATTTGCACCCCCCCGGTTAGACCTCTGGTACCATCTTGGGATCTGAGTGTGGTGTTAATGGGATTAACTGGTAAACCCTTTGAACCCATGAAAACTTGTGAGTTGCATCTTCTGACATGGAAAACAGCTTTCTCGGTGGCAATAACATCTGCTAGAAAGGCGAATGAGTTATATGCATTGAGGGTCGACCCACCATACCTATGGTTTCATAAGGGTAAAGTAGCCCTTAGACCAGATATCACATTTTTACTTAAAGTTGTATTGTCTTTCCATTTAAATTAGGATATAGTATTACCTTCATATCTACAAAATCCTGTCTCTGATATGGAAAAGAGGTTACACTGTTTAGATGTTAGAAGGGTGCTAGCCTTTTATGTGCCGCACACTGCTGTTCTTAGGAAAACTAACAGATTGTTTGTTTGCTATTCTGCATGTAAACAAGGGATGCCTGTTTCATCTCAGAGGTTATCTAAGTGGGCTGTTTCTACTGTTAAATTGACCTGTCCAAGAAAAAATTGCCTAAGGGGGTTAGAAGTCACTCAACCAGAGCAATAGCAGCTTTGATTGCTTTTATTCAAGGTGTACCATTAGATGATATATGCAAAGCAGCTACATGGTCGCAACCATTAACTTTCATATCTCATTATAGAGTGGATAATAGAGACAAAAGAGATGCAACTTTTGGGAGAGCAGTTTTATTTTCCTCTGTTATTTAACAAATATTCATGATAAATGGTTTATTAAGTTTGAATTAAAAAAAAGAATAAAGTTTGTCTTTCCAGTATTCAGCATATGATAGAGTTCTAATGTTAAGCTCATATAACAATGTTTTCAGCATGACATCCCACCGTCCTTGTAATGACAGCTTGCTAGTCTCCTAATGGTGTGAGTCAGAGACCATGAAGAAGAAGAACAGGTTGCTTACCTGTAACTGTGGTTCTTCGAGTGATCACGTGTGAACTCACACAAACCCTCCCATCCTCCCCACTGTCTGTCCTGTTGACTTGTCGGTTCCATTAATGCTGCTACTGCGGCAGAATGGAACTGGCTGTTAGAGCAGGAGGGGGCTTTTATACCCCGGAGGATGGGGGAGGGGTGCAACGGTCAAAACGCCTACTCCTAGGTTTCTAGAAGGTTCTGAACACTGTTCTGCGCAGGCACACAACCCAATTGTGTGAGTTCGCAGTTGACCACTCGAAGAACCACAGTTACAGGTAAGCAACCTGTTCTTCCCCCAGCCATGTGAATCAAGATGGCTTACAAAAATTAAAACAGTGTAAAGTCATAAAAAGTTAAAATACAATTAAAGTGTCAACCCCTATTGATGGTAGAAGCCCTTTAAAAGCATATGCATTAAAAAAACAATGAATACAGACAGTGTAGCACATTGTTAAAAACCTTTTATCCATAGGAAGTCAGTTCCAAAAGGCCTCTTAAAACAAAAGCCTTAACCTGCTGCTAGAAGGACAATATGAAGGAGGCCAGTCTATTACTTCTAGGAAAGGAGTCCCAGAATTAACTAGAAAATTCAAGAAAGCAGTTAACTCAAGCATTAGTAAAATTCAGTCATTGTGGGGCAGCCTTTGAAGATGATGCTGAAATTTCAGCTTGTATAGAATGTGATCGCTTGATTGTTATGGCTAGTAGTTGATAATGTTTCACCATGTTGTAACTATATCATATTCTGGACCAGCTGTGATGGTTGCTCATTTTTAGTTGTTGGCTTAAAATACTCCAGTGCAAAAATTTGTCCAGTTTCTGATGTGTGTGATAGAAGAGGAGGAAGTGAATGACATATCAATATGCTTTTTTAAATATATTTTAATGTTTTTTAGGCTTGGTTGCAGTGGGAGAAAAGACACAGAAAAGACATGGACCTTTTAGTGCAGTGAAAGATCTTTCAGGTGAGGCATTAACATTTTTGGGTAGGGCTGAATGCTTTGCATAAAGAAACTCACATATTTAATCCCTGGCATCTTAGGTTAAAAGGATCAGGTAGCAAATGATGGTACTGATCCCTGCTTGCAGCCCCAAAGAGCAGCAACCGGTTGGGTACACAGTTCTGAGTTAGATGAGCAAAAAAATCTGCTCCTTGTTTAGGCTTGCTATGTGCTTATCTGAAATCTACTAACTGTGGTATTTCAAGGTAATTTTTAAAATAAATTCTGTTTTCATTAAGGCAAACATCCAGTTTCAGCATTGCTGGAGGTCTGTAATAAAAGAAGATGGTCACCCCCTGTATTTGTATTGGTGAACGACAATCGGCCTGAATATCGGAAACATTTTCTTTTTAAGGTAACCTTGAGTTTTCTTACAATACTGCTAATTATGTTTGAATTTCATGCTGCTAGTATGACTGCTTCAGTCATATAATCATAGTGTGTAAAGATAATAGCTGGGATCCAAATTTTTTATTATGTTCAAGATTCTTATCTATAAATGCCACTTTTCTCCTTTAACAGAAGCGTCATTTAAGGACCAAAAAGTTAGCATCCAGAACAGTGTGACAATAAAAACCAAAGCCCCTTGGAGCTTTCTGTTGAGAACAGAATTATTCCTCTTTCCTCTGGCCACATCAGGGTTGGTAGTCTGCCTGTGATACATCCTTCAATGTGTGTAGTAAATATAAATATAGTCACCTTAGTGAGGGAGAAATAACTCTGTCACTGGTTCTTGCAGTATGTTTTATACTTGGAAGTATTTGAAAGGAAAGCATAACACTGTAAGCTGCAATTGTTTTGTGCATGAATATATGTGCCCAAGAGCAAAAATGGGCTCAAAAAGTTACTGAGAGAAGGCCAGCATGTGTTCCTCCAAAACAGAGTATGCAGAAGATTTTTCTCTGATTATCCAGTGTACTTTCTAGTATGGAGTCTGTTAACACATACTGGAGGTTCTACAGTTTGACCTCTGTATCTCTGGTTTCTGTATCCACAGATTCAACCAACCATCACTTGAAAATATGCCTCCCCCACATAATTCCATAAAGCAAATGTTGATTTTGCCATTTTTATATAAGGGGTACCATTTTACTACACCATAATGGGACTTGAGCATTCATGAATTTTGGTATCCACGGGGGTCGGGGGGAGGTCCTGAAACCCTAGTGAATGCCAAGGACCTTCCTGTATAACCTTTTTTTTAAAAAGGGAATTATTTTATTTCTCTTTGACAAAGCAGTGTGCTTGTTTTATACAGATTCTTGTTTGGTTAGTTGGTGGAACTGTCTGTAAAAACCTAGGGCAAAAACCTAGCAACCAAAAAAGGGACTTTTGTTTTTGTGTTAGGAATTTTCCCTTGTCTCCATGTCCTTTTATGTCCCCATACGACCTCTGAAGAGTCCCCAAACTACCTTTGGAACAGATTTTTGAGGTGTAGGGTCTCTGCTGACCTCTCCATGCTGTCAGCGCTAGGGGTTACTTCGATGCAAACCCAGACGGGGTTTGCAGAAGTCTTCACTGTGTTTGATTTTGCCACACTGAAATGTATTTAACTTGCATTGTTACCACTCAGTATACAGAAGAGATTCAACACTGAAAGTGCAAGGTATTTTTTATTATGGCATGAAAGTTAAGTAAATGAAAAAAATTGGCACTTGTTAGCTGCATAAACATTTGCCTTCTTTGCTGTGACATGCCCAAATCAAAGAATCATAGAATTGAAAGAGACCGCAGGGGCCATTGAGTCCAACCCCCTGCTATCCAGGAACATCAAAGCATTCCCAACGGATGGCCATCCAGCCTCTGCTTAAAAACCTCCAAAGAAGGAGGCTCTATCACACTCCGAGGCAACATATTCCACTGTCGGACGGCTCTGACTGTCAGGAAGTTCTTCCTGAGGTTCAAGTGGAATCTCCTTTCCTGCAGCTTGAATCCATTGCTCCTTGTCCTAGTCTCTGGGGCAGCAGAAAACAAGCCTGCTCCCTCCTTGACATGACATCCCTTCAAATATTTAAACATGTCTATCATGTCCCCTCTTAACCTTTTCTTCTGCAGACTAAACATACCCAGCTCCCTAAGCCGTTCCTCATAGGGCATAGCTTCCAGACCCTTCACCATTTTGGTCACCCTCCACTGGACATGCTCCAGTTTGTCAGTATCCTTGAATTGAGGCGCCCAGAACTGGACACAGTATTCAAGATGAGGTCTAACCAAAGCAGAGTAGAGTGGTAACAGGAGCTCCCTCGATCTAGACACCATACTCCTGTTGATGCAGCCGAGAATTGCATTGGCTTTCTTGGCTGCCGCATCACACTGCTGACTCTTGTTCAGCTTGTGATCTACCAAGACTCCTAGATCCCTTTCACATGTACTGCTATCCAGCCACACAACCCCCATCCTATATTTGTGCATTCCATTTTTTCTGCCTAAGTGTAAGACTTTACATTTCTCTGTTGAAATTCATTTTGTTAGCTTTGTCCCAGCTCTCCAATCTGTCAAGGTCATTTTGAAATTTGATCTTGTCCTCTGGGGTATTAGCACCCCTTCTTAGCAACCCCTCCCAATTTGATGTCATCTGCAAATTTGATCAGCATCCCCTCCACTCCTTCATCCAAGTCATTGATGAAGATGTTGACTAGCACTGGGCCCAGGACAGAACCTTGTGGCACCCCACTAGTCACTTCTCTCCAGGGTGAAAAGCAGCCATTGGTGAGCACCCTTTGGGTTCAGTCGGTCAACCAATTACCAATCCACCTAACAGCAGCCCTGTCCAGCCCGCATTTTACTAGCTTCTTTGCAAGAATGCCATGGGGAACTTCGTCAAAGGCCCTGCTGAAGTCAAGATACACCACGTCTACAGCATTCCCTTCAGCTGTCAGGCTTGTAACCCTGTCATAAAAGGAGATAAGATTAGTCTGGAAGAGCTTATTTCTGAGAAATCCATGTTGACTTTTAGTGATTACGGCATTCCTTTCTAAGTAATTACAAACTGACTGTTTAAGAATCTAGGATGTTTCCTAGTATTGGTGTCAGGCTGACCGGGCCATAATTATTTGGGTCCTCTTTTTTCCCCCTTTTTGAAGATGGGGATGACATTTGCCCTCCTCCAGTCTGCTGGGACTTCTCCTGGGAGTTCTCAAAGATTATTGCAAGTGGTTCAGAAATGACTTCTGCCAGTTAATATCCTTGGATGTAATTCATCTGGCCCTGGAGACTTGAATTCATCTAGTTTAGCCAAATATTCCTGTACTACTTCTGTACTTATTCTATGCTGCATTTCCCCCTCCCTCTTCCTCACCTGCTTCCCACCCCCCAGGTTGAGTACTTCTGTCCTTTTGGGAGAAAACATAGGCAAAGAAGGTGTTGAGTAGTTCTGCCTTCTCTCTTCCCTCTGTTATTAATTGGCCATCTTCTCCACGCAGCGACCCTTTAATTTCCTTCTTTTTCCTTTTGCTGCGGACATATCTAAAAAAGCCCTTTTTATTGTTTTTAATGTCTCTGGCAAGCCTGAGTTCATTCTGCGCTTTAGCTTTTCTGACCTTCTCTCTACATCTCCTGGCTATTTTCTTGAATTCCTCTTTGGTGGTTTCACCATTCTTCCATTTCCTGTACGTGTTTCTTTTAACACTTAGCTCAGCTGAGAGTTCTTTAGTCAACGATTCCGGTTTCTTTAGACACCTGCCGTCTTTCCTCCTTATTGGCACAGTTTTCAGTTGTGCCTTCAGTATCTCACTTTTAAGAAACTTCCATCCGTCATGAACTCCTTTTTTTAGTATTCTTGACCATGAGATTTCAGCAAGTAACTCCCTAAGTTTACAGAAGTCAGCTTTCCTAAAGTTTAGAATGTGTGTTTGGCTACGCTTGGCTTCTCCTTCCCACTGAATGACAAACTCCAAAAGAGCATGGTCACTCCCCCCTAAGGATCCCACACCTCCACCTCATTGACTAGGTCTTCCCTGTTGGTCAGGATCAGATCTAAAATAGCTGATCCCCTTGTTGCCTCTTCCACTTTCTGGATCATGAAATTGTCTGCAAGGCAAGCGAGGAACCTGTTGGACTTTGTGGTCTTGGCAGAGTTTGACTGCCAACAAATATCAGGATAATTGAAATCTCCCATTACCACTGCACCTCTCCTTTGTGAATTTGTGGTCATCTGCTCCAGGAAGGCCTCATCCAAGTCCTCAGGCTGGGCCAGAGGCCTGTAGCAAACCCCCACAATCACATCCCTATTGTTTCTCACTCCCTTAATTCTTACCCAGATGCTGACGTGTCTTCCCAGATTTAAGTCATGTGGATCTCTTCACAGGTGAAAAAACAGGCTACTCCTGCTCCTTTTTTGTTTGGTTTATTTCTGCGAAATAGTTATACCTCCCTATTCCTAAATATGCTCTGGTGTACCCCACTGCCTCCAAAAGTCAGGCAAGTAATTGAATGGGGTCCATCTATTTGCTATTCTAGTGGCACATGATCTCAGATTAAATCATACCTGCTTTTGGACGGCACCAGAATTTGGAGAGCATCAAGACTGCCAAGGAACTATCCAAACAAGGCTTGGGTAATACTGTGTAGAAGGACCAATCAAACTTGGATTATGAAAAGAAATGCTGAACTGTGAACACCCTTTGGAGCATAGAGTCATAGAATCAGAGTTGGAAGGAGCTTTATGGGCTATCAAGTCCTAACCCCTGCTCATTGTGGGATCTCCAGCCTCTTTTTGAAGACATCCAAAGAAGGAGACCCCATCACTCCGCTAGGCAATTGATTCCATTCCGTTCCGCTTTTACTGTCAAGATGTTCCTTCTAATGTCCAATAGAAATCTACCTTCCTGTACCTTCAAGCTGTTAGACCTTTCCTTCCTTCTGGAGCAGCACAGAACAGGCCTGCCCCTTCCTCTTTGTGACAGCCCTTAATATAACCACAGCAAATGCAAATTTAGATAACGGTGTCTCAGTAACCTCATTGTTACTGTGTATAATTTATCAATGTTGTTCATGTGCAATAATTTAAGAATTATAGTGGCTTTCATTTTGTGGGGATACTATTTTTTAGCATGGACTGGGAACCTGTTAGGATTGAGGGCAAGATGAAGAGAGAAATAAGAACCGTTCTTGAGTTAAACCTGATTCCGTCTGCAAGGGACCTGGGATTGGTATTGCCTTCCACAGCAGAGCACTTACCTAAAGAAACAAAAGTGGTTTCTGCAGTGGTTTAGAAACAAGAACTTGAATGTACTAGAATGGTCCAGTAAAAGCCCAGACCTCAATCTGTTTGAGAATCTGTGGCAAGACTTGAAAGTGGCTGTTCACCAGCAGTTTTTGTCCAATCTGACATAGTTGGAGTAATTTTGTCAAGAAGACTTGACAAAAATTGAAGGATCCAGATGTACAAAGCTGATCATGACTTGCTCATGTCACAGCTGTAATTGGTTTCAGAGGTGGTTTTACCAAATACGTTGGGTATGTTCATGTGAACAAGTGCCAGTTTGTCTACTTAACATTTGTGCCACATTTTGCATTTTTAGTGTCAAGTATTTTGTGTACATCAAGTTCTAATAATGCCAAATAAATACCTTTCAATTTGAGGGTGTAACAAAACAAAATGTGGGAAAGTCCAACAAATAAATACTGACGCAAGGTGCTGTATTTAGTTAAAAATATCCCCCAATCAGATGGCCAAAAGATAACTGAAAAAAAGTAATCTTTGAAATAAACATCTATAAAAACAGCAGATGGGAAGCTTCATGTTAATAGGCTAATTGTATGTTAACCGATTGTGACTACTTGGCTGCCAGTGTTAACTGTTTTATTCTGTGTGGTCAAAATGTCTGAAATACTATGTATACATAAGAAAGCCAGCATTGTGTAGTGGTTTGAGCATTGAGTTGCTATCCTAGAGATCTGAGTCTGAGTCCCCACTTGGCCATGGAAACCCACTGGGTGACATTGGGTGCATCACACAGCCCAGGAAACCCTGTGATAGTGTGACTTGAAGGCACACAGCAACAACAGTTAGTACATAGCATGTCAGCATACAGGATATTAAATAGATATAACCTTTTTTTTTACCATGACATACGGTAATTTTTAAAACCCTTTTTCTTATACAGGTGATGGTCAATGGAGTTGAACATAAGCCTACTTTTGTCAGTCCCAATAAGAAGCATGCTAAAGCCATGGCAGCTACTGTGGCACTCCAGGCATTGGGACTAATACCAAAGGACCTCTTGGCTAATGCCACCAACTTCAGGAGTGCCTCACACAACTAAATAGTTGTTTTTATATTGATATTTCAGATGCTTTTATTCTGGATAAAAGGGTATTTCCCTCCTGTGACTTTGTAAATACATTAGCAAGTCATTGTAAAAACTGTACAGACACCTCCAGGCTTTTCTTTTTGTACATGGAAAATGTATTTAAATCATTTAGTTTTGGTATGTATATTATTGTTAGTGATATCATTTCTTATATTACTAAAAATCAAAACATGACTCTGGAAGTATCCATAACTTGTTTTAAAGCTCATTCTTCACCCTTCAGTATGAAATGTAAATTGTTACTCTTTTGTACTATGATGCAGTTCCAATACTTTTGGTAAGTTAGAGTCAGTAAAGTTGTTTCGTCTTGAGCCTACAACAGCTGGCAGCTAATGCTAGTGTCAGGCCCTATTTTAGCTGCAAATCAAAAATAATAAATTTGCTGGGTGGTGTTGCAGTTACTGTTTCCCTGTTTGAACATTGTTTAGCAGTTAATATGATTATCCAGTTCAGAAAAAAAATCTGCATTTAAATGAGAAGGAAGCATATACAAGAGAACTGATGAGAACTGCAACATAATTTGTCTGCATGTTTTGGTACAAGAAACATGACTGTAATTTTCTGTCTCAAACATAATGCTTGATGCTGATTGTATACATTTGTAGTAAACAAATTTTCAGCTATAACTGGATGGGAGTGTAGAATGATGCTAATATTGTATGCAGCCTTGTCAATAAAGCAGCACAAGTTCATTCTTACTTATTGACCAATTAACAATCCATTAAGGTTTTATGACATTCTGATTACTTGCAGGAAGAGTAGTGAAGGGGGGAGTGGTTTTCATGTTACGACTTCTTAAAGCTCCCAGTAAACCTCACAGGCTTTTACTATTTAGCATAATTGAATTCTTAAATAAGTTAAAATGCTAGCACTCACCTTTGTCAAGAAGCCTGTTAAACCTTTCTTGAATCATGGGAAACTTGACAGCAGTATTTGCAGCACTAAATTCAGTGTGAGAGGTCCTGAATGCTTTGAAATCGTAGGATATTAAAGAGGATATATCAGAGTTTAAATATAGTCAGCAGTAGCAGACTCTGCTTGCATCTTAGCTCCATAGTTGTTGTTTTATTCACTTTTTAGTACTGCAGCTTAATAAAGTTGCAGGTGGTTGGGTTTTTACAGAGCAACTAATGAAGTTAGTGGCAAGATAAATGTTCAGACAACCAATTAGTCATGTACTTCTGTTAAATCATTTGATATTGCCTCTATTAGTATTTTCTCACCATTAGTACATACATTGTGAAGAAACAATTTATTCTAGATTTTAATTGCATGTGTGAAATATAAATTAAGATTCTAAACTGTCTCTATCCAAAGTGTGCCTTCTTTATTTGAAGATAATTCTTTCTGCTGGTGTACAGAGCAACTTTCCAATGACATCTTTTGGCTCTATTTTGTTTTACACATGGACCTTCAGAAATATAGTACCTTACAAATATGCCCTTGTTGCAGCAATAAATAGAATCAGGAAGTAGCAGAAAGATAGTCAAACTGTATTTGCCTCACTTGAAAACTGAACTATATAAAATTCTGACAGGCAAATTTAGTAAATACAAGGATGTGTTAACAAAAATGTAAAACAGCTAGTGCTAATGAGTAAGTTTGGTATTAAACCAATCTTGTTCAGTATTGTGACCACTCTATTGAAGGTGTACTATTCATATGGTAATTTGAATAAGGTTGTGTAACATGAATACTTCAGTGGTGTACACTACAAAAAAAACTAAAATTTGAAGGGCGAGGTATAGAACTGTGAACATAATGAAATCATAGTAAATGAAGCTTCAGATACAAGTTCTTCAAAATATTAAAAAATCTTAGCAGTTTAAATATTTGAGATGGATTTTAAAATACATGCTGTATTTAATTTCTTTGGTGTTTGCTAAGATAACCATTGAGCAACACTAATAAGCCCACACAAAAGCCATACTCCACTAGACAGCCATTATTACTTCAGCACTATTTTTCCCATGCAAGAGGTTGCCCTCTTCTAAAACACTAACATGCATGAATGTCTGTTAACCTAAGAGAACTTAACCACACAAAGGTTGTCTTTCTAATGTTCACTCTGAATCTGGCACATGAACTAGTATAGCTTTGGAAAACATACACTTTTAAGATGGGTAGTTTAGCTAAGAATTAACCTTGTGCATTCTATCATTAAATTCCATAGGATTTTCTTAGGCAAGAAATACTCAGATTTGGTTTACCATTGCCCTCTTCTGAACTACAGGCTACAGCATCTGGCATTCCTTGGTGGTCCCCCATCCAAGTATTAAACAGTGTTGATTACATGTTTGAATTATCAGTTGTACTGAAACTGGCAAGGTTTTTAAGGAAAGATTCAATGAGAAAAGACTACTGCAACTGGTGGTCTTCAGATTGGGTCCACATTTCTTGGCAAACCTATGGTCCGTAAAAGCTCACAAACAATATACAGAAGTTTTCTTCCCTGCTCAGTATTTGAGCATATATTCTATGATCATTCATTTTAGAACCTTTACTATCATAAAAATACACAAGATTTTTTAAATCAAAGTTTAATTTAAAATCTTAAAAATGTTACAACCGTGAAAAAATAACAGCAGCTGTTATAGACTGACTATACAGAACAACTTTGTCAACTCAGGTTACAGAAAACTCACCTAGTGGGAGTAGTCTTCAAGTTTCGTACATTATTAAATGTTATAGGAATAGCAGCAGGGAGTATTTCAAGACAGCAATTGTTTACTGTTAGATTTTCCATGTGTAGATGTAATCACTGACTTCAAGGACCCTTATAGAAGACTTCCCTAGTGTTGGACAAAGAGCAAGTTGATTCAAAGTGTTAGGGTGTAGTCCACAGTTGCAAAGGTCTTTGCCAAGGGATTCCTGTGAAAATTGAGATGTTCAAAATCATTTTAAGTCTTACTTAAAAAATTAATATCATTGTTTTCCATCTGAAAAATTCCCAGTGTCTTACAATCCCTGCAGTGACGCTTACCATCCGGAGACAAAACAAAAAAACAATGGAAACAGAAAAAAAAATTCCAGCCCCAGTTCTTACAATTATATAAATCAGCTGTAAAGTAGGCAGGAAGCTCTTGGTCTTTTTATCATGGCCAGCTGGAATGAAAACAAGGAAGAACTAAAAACTTTTGGTGTATTAGCTGAGTCAGCAGAAGGGGGCTGATGGAATGGCTGCTAAATTGTATGAGGCAAGGCAGCTAGGGCTGATAATGGCCCTGTTTTCCTTTTGTGTCCTTGCTGTGCTACTAGGACATTGACCTGTTGGACAATATACCATCAGGATGATTACTGTGGCAATTAGATAACATTAAGAATGCTCTGCATTACTACCAATCATGATAGTTACATTAGTCTTACTAATGAGTCAGCATGCTTCTTAGTACAAAGTGGTGGCAAATAGATGTGGAAGTTACTTTTGTACTTCCCTGACCTTGTGGCTTCCCTTAAGCATCTGTTCAGTCACTGTGAGAATAATGTTAGACCAGAAAGTCTCTGGCCTGATCCTAGAGGGCCTCATTTATGATCTCAACTTTCAAATTAGCAAAAAAACTACATCATGCCCACTCTGCTCTTAATGCAGTTTAATTTAGGTTTACCTTTATTTCTTCTCTCTTTTAGCTTTCTATTTGTGATAGACACAAATAGGGGGAAAAGGCAAAAAAAAAAAAACTGGCATGAAGAATGAAAACTACAAAAGATGCATCTCAAAGTACTTGGAACACAATGTAGTAGTTGAAAATCCCAACACATTTCAGCCTATAGGTGCTCCTAAGACCTCCTTCAGGGGAATCAAAACTCCAGAAATTTTCTGACAGATATTTCCGAAGTCTTGATTTTATGTGGTCGCTGAAGAAGGCCTTAAGAGCACCTGTAGACTGAAAATGCATTGGGCTTTTTAACTATAAGCTGCTCAAAAGATGATTTGTTTGAGACAAGTCTCTTGTCAGTTGTGATGGACACAAAATCTGCTTACCTTCTTTATATTCTGGTCATTGCTGATGCCCATGTTGAACACTGCTGTCGGCTCATGCGTGTAACACACAGCTGAGAAAGATCCATTCTGAGCAGATTGCAGCAGCATGGACAAAGAATGTAGAGAGTGAGGCATGATAGGACCCACAATCTCCAGACTAAAGGCATCTTTGTAATGTGAATGGACTTGCGTTTTTATATTTATGCTTCGGGCCTAAAAAAAAAAAAAGTAAAGTATTATGGCATATTCACTTACTGCTTGCAGCAAGAGTGGGCCATTTCTTGTAGATTGAGCAGTCTTGTAGGTTGTGATTCAAGGAGCGGGGGGAAGCAAAAAATATTTTCCCTGAGCTCCTTACAGGCAACCAGGAACTACAGCTTAGATATAAAACTTCCCACAAGATCTCCCTGAAGCCTCCAAAATCCAGACTGAAAGTGGATGTCAAGCTGCATTTTTAAAACCGTGCATATTTCTGGCCATTTTGAGGTCTGTGGCAGGTGCTGAGGGTTAAAATTTGGCTCCAATGCCTGAGAAAATTGCCCACCTCTGATTTATGGAATAGGGAATGAATGAATTCAACAATTTGAGTTTCTTTCAGTTCCTCATTTTCCCAATCTGTTCATTATGTCCTATTTCTGTATCAGATTTTTTAAATTTTTTTTTAAAAGATGAATAAATTCCTAACATTTTGCGTGCTATTTTAACATATTCACTCTTTGCAAGTTTCCCATCACACACATTTTTGTGTACTATTTCCATTAATAAATATCCTCATCTACTCTCACATACCCTCCTCCCACAGCAGTCTCACCAGGACAGGGAATTCTGCTTAGTATGGTAGCCTGGACTGAGGAAGGGGCAGAGCTATCTGTGAAAACAGCAGTGGCACCTTGCATGCATGTAGAACTTCTGCCTGTGGAAAGCAAATCCTGGTTACAACCTCCTTATATTGTATGGCAGAGTTCAGAGTAGCAGTCTGAAATTATTTTAAGAGGCAGATTTTTTCCCACCTTTAATCACAATATAGTGAAATACACAATAAATTAGGTCAACAGGCATGCCAGTGACATGAAATATTCCATGCCAGTGACATGAAATAATACCAGATTCCAGCTCCACCATGCCTTAGTCCAAAAGCAGATGAAAGGCCCTCTCTCCATCCCAGCTGTCACTGCCTGGCCTCAGAGGGAAGAAGAGACAGTATCCCTTCCCACACTTCCACCTGCCTTTCCTTTTATGTCATGTCTCCATTAGATTGTAAGTCTGAGAGCAGAGAACTGTTTTGTTGTTCTTTTACTTGTAAAATGCCATGTACAGTGGTGGCAATATATAAATTAAATTATTTCAGTAGTTTCTTTCTGCCAATAGGAGTACCACAGGTGGAGTTACTCGGGATATTCCAGTTGGGGAGGGGTCTTTCTTAGCTTCCCCCTTCTTACTGTAGCCTCCTGCACCACTTCCCATGCTGTTCTGAAGGGTCTCCCAGCTATCTAGAGCGGATTTTCAGGAGAGATATAGGGTTGCAGGGGGGAGTTGCTGGACACTGCCTCCCTTCATTCAGCTAGCAGAAGACCTCCACTCAATCAGAATTCTTCTATGAATGGAAGCAGCTCTTCAGTCCACATTCCATATCTAACCCCACCCCAGCAAATCATATGTGTACTTTTTTTTAAAGTGTTACTACACCTTTTACCTTGAGCATTTGCATTGTTGCCCCTCTAAAAGCAACTGGGGACAGCAATGTTGGAGGAAGACCAGCCTGAGGACCAGCAGAAGCCACCAAACTCTTACAGTTCATCAAAAAGTTTAGTAAAGTGAATGTGTTTGCTCCTTTCACTAACACCACAGATTCAGGCTTGTGATCCATCTGTACCTCATTTCTCTCTTTACTGCTACATAGGCAAAATGTTAAGGAGGATGTGCATAGTTGTATAATAGCAGAAGATTAACAGAAAACATCAGAAGTCTGCAGAAAGAGTACTATTTTCCATTTTTCAGTTTTAGGCATTAGAATTTGCAGGAATTTTCTTATCTTAGCACACACTTTGATGTTGCTGCTCTTGCAACCCCCTCCCAAAAGAACTGCCATGGAAGAAAATGCACTTCTGTTATTTATTTTTTTTAACCATAACGGTGATGGTGATGTTTCTGCTCAATGACCCTTTGATATGCTAGATAGAACTCTCTTTCCCTTTAGGGGAAAGGTGGAGACACTTGGCCAGCATCATCTAACAGCCAGTTAATTCTTTCCTCTCTGCTGTAGGAGTCCAGGTAGGCAACACACGGAGGAAGGGAAGGGTTGTTTAAGTATTTACATATGCATTTGTTTAAGGGAAAAGAGGTGGGGTATAGGCGACAGGCAGGCTAAATACTGAGGAGAAAATTAAAGTGAGCAGAACAGATCACAACAGAAGAAGGTAGGAATGAAAGGGAGCAAAAAGCAGTAAGAAGATTACCCCCCTATGCACAAACAACCTAATCCTTTTGCACGGTCCACATCTGCATTGATTTACATTCCACAACCTAATTAGGTTCCTTAGGTGATTGTAGCATATACTGTAAGTGCATATCTGCTAGAACTTGGTCTAAAACAATTCTGATTCAACATCACATTCACTTAGATTTAAGTCACACTATACTGAAAAAGACCTTGGGCCCTGATAATTTGAATATGACTGACTCAGCTGCTTCCCCCCGACATGTCCTTGTGTGTAAGAGAATTTAACTGTACTGTCAAGTCCTCAAAAGGTATTGCTGGAGAAACTCTGCAAAGTTACATATTTTTCTCTATATATTAACTGCTGCCTACTGGTACCTGTGGTTTAGAAACACACACCTCCAAACACAATGCACACTGTTCTGGGTCTTGGGCATAAGCCATTCTGGAATGCAAGAAAGTGAGGAAAATGTAACTCAAACATAGAGAAACAGCTTTCCAGTTCTGCTCTGACTCTGTTTTAGAAGATAGCTACTGTCACTCTAAATTGACACAGACTGGCACATTTTAACCAAAACAAAAAAGCAAAGATGTAACACTGGACCCTTTAGTCAAGACAATGGAGTGCCTGCAGAAGAGAACCAGAGACCAGATGAGAATCTTTCCAAAAACTGAGCACTGAGAAAGTACGCATAACACAACAGAATCAAATGTTCAGCTAATGAAAGCTATACTAAAGGGAGAGGGAGAAAGAAAAACAAAGTGTTACAGAAAGTTGGCACAATTCAGGTTCTAAAGAAGAACAGCAGTAAAACTAAGAAAGAAAACAGTCATTTTGCAAAATTTGCACGAATTGAAATATTACATTGCCATTTTGAGACTGCAACTATTCTGCAATTTAGATCCCAAATATCACATTAAAAAAACATATTTCTATCTTCCCACTGTAAGAAGAAGTTGTATGTCTCTCTCAGTTATTTGTAAGAAACAAATGTTAGGCAGACTAGCCATGTACACAGATGTAAATCACTGCTTAAAGAAAGTAACTCACTCCTTTAAAGGATACAGTTGGATAGAAATCGTATCAGGTTTTTTAATTTTGTCTTGAACGCCCATCTCTTCCAGCCATAAAAATCCTTCGTCGTCGTCATCATCATCTTCACCATTACCATAATCAATCTGTTGTCCCCTAACAAGACAGATTTAACAGATTTAACACTGAAGCATCCTATTAGGACAGGAATTGATAACAGTAAAGCAAGTTATCAGAGTAGGGGAGAAGAGGAAAAAAGGAACAAGAATATTTTACCCTTGTTTCTTGAAACTATCACAGAAGTCCTTGAGAAATACAATCTATATTTTTGGAAACTGAGAGAGTTTTCAAAGAAATCAAGACTATTTATTTGAAAACTCTCACAATCATTCTCTTGCAGCATAAAAAAAAGAAGGGAGAGGGAGAGGGAAAAGAATATAGCAGCATCCTTAAGACTAATTTTTATTTTAGCACAAGCTTTTGTGGATATCAATCTACTTCTTCAGATGTATAGAGGTCCTTCCTTACCCACAGTCTCCAGATGTGCAAGTCTGAGTGACTGTAATGCTTTGCATCCTATACCTAAAACGGCAGACATGCCACTGAATAAAATATATAATAATATAATAATGATATTATACTAATGAATTCTGCTATTTGCGAGGATTCCTGGAACAGAACCCCTGAATATACAGAGGGTGCACTGTATTCTGAATTACATGCTGTACTGTATCTGAAGATGTGGATTGATATCCACAAAAGCTCACACTAAAATAAAAATCAGTATTAAAGGTGCTGCTACATCTTTTCCTTTCCTTTCCCTTTTTTTTTACTGTGTGCTTTTCACCCTTTCTATAAACATAACAAGCCCTTGAACTATGCATGTTTTGCAATAGCAGCTTTTTTTTAAAAAAAATTCTCAATCTAATATTTTTAATTTTTAATAGTTTTTTTAGTGAAGGGGTTTTTGTTATGAGAATTTAGCACTTTCAGCATACAGAGAGAGAGAGAGAGAGAGAGAGAGAGAGAGAGAGAGAGGGAGAAGGTATGTCCTTGGGAATGTCACAAACTCTCAGCCCCAGAAAACCCTGTGATAGGTTCACCTTAGGGTCGCCGCAAGTCAGAAATAACTTGAAAGCACACAACAACAAGAACAAGAACAACAGGAGGGATTTTTCCAGTAAGAAATGTACAAGGCCTCATAATAAACACTTTATTACATACTGTTTATTCTCAGCATCCTTGTCTGTTCTTTCAGGATCATTACCAAGTCCTACTTCTAGATGGGATGCCAAAGCATTTGATTTTCTTTTTTTAATTTCTTGGAATGGCATATAAAAGTCAATGCCTGAAAAGGAAGGAGGAAAAGTAAGCAAATGGTGCTTGTCTAGTGCATAACACAAGAGACATTTGTAAGTTTTTCAGAATATATTCAGTCATACTTCTTTCTCACCTTCACTTTTCATGGCTTCCCTTAAGCCTCTGGTTGTGGGAGAAATTAGTGCAGTGATCACATCACTTCCAGCAAGTCCTGCTGCACGGAAGAGCACAGTAAACTGGTAAGTGCAAACATAGAAATAGGGACATAGCTTGGCTCTCAACAGATTATATAGAGAGGTAAAACTGAGAGACCTGTAAGTGAAAAAAAAAACAAGATGCAAATGGTCAGCCTACCTTCTGGGTAGCAGCAAAAGTGAGGTAAGCAAAACCTACTCAAAGAATTTTCATGGATGGAAGATTAATTCTTTCCATACATCTTATTATCCTCAGTGCACATTTTGTTGTCTTTCCTGATTAAGTGAAGAACTTTCACCTTTTCATTTAAAAAAAAGCACTTTATGGGTTCTTTTAAACTTATCAGGATTGCCAGCATCACCACTCTTGCGCTTTGGGCCATTATAAACAACACAAGCACTCAGTCAGAAAGATTTTACTACATTACTGTACTGTATAAGGAGAAGGACTTGCCTGTACTGTACAAGCACAAGAGTTTTACAGAAAGACTCTGTACAGTGAGCAGATCACATGTAGTAATTAAGAGACCATTACAGCACAAGTATACAGCGAGGAAATGCAAGGCAATGCAACTAAACAGAGTGTAATTTGTTGGAATTTTCCATTCCTTTCCATTTTCCACGTAATACTGTATGCATTTCACTTTATTACTTCAACTTTTATTTTATTACTATTTAATTCAAAGTACGTCTTTTCGGACATTTCATCGTGGGTCAGTGAAATCATGTATACCAGTCATGTGGTTATGGAGAACCTATTGTACTTGGCTTGACATGGCATTTTTTCCTTTGTGTTTTCATATTTATGTCTCAACTCAATCAACTTGCTGGAAAACATTTTCACTAAGTTATGATAAATTCCTTTAGAACATCTCTGCAGTTTATCACTTAGTTACACTGTCATTCATTTCAGCTTACCATTCACTCATGAGAATTTGCTGGAGCGCCTCATCATAGGACCAGGGATTATTTTTTCCAGCCATTTTCCTATCCGCTCCAATGCGAGGAAACAGATGCAGCCATGGCAGGAAAGGATGAATCCAATATACAAGGCTTTGCTGGAAAGCACATCGGAGTTCTGTGGAGAGTTTTGGTTCCTAAGATATGATAGTACTGAAGTTATGTTTTAAAATGCTCCTTTTAAGATGTCCAAAAATTTTCACAGCATACAATTTGCCTATGAGTCACATAAGCTGGTATTTTTAAAGGGAATATGAAAAATAGTAACTATGAAATTCTTAGGTACTGTCTAAACTATCTACATTGATTTTACACAAATTTTACACAAACTCAAAATACAATTTGAGTTAGTGCCCCAGCTGCCATGAAAGAAATATTCTGACCTAAAATCCACTTGTTAATACCAGCTAGAATGAACCACTCACTTAATGGAAGTTGGGTAAGTCGCCATTAATTCTACTGTTCAAACAACTGGACTTAGACCTGTGAAGGATTGGTCCACATTTTGAGCTCCGGCAAAGTGCGGGAGCTTCCGCGAGTAGCTAAAATCAGGGTGGGGGGAGGGGGTACACTTAGAACAAATACAGTGTGCCACTTAAAGACAAGCAGGCTTCATTTTCTGTTCCTCCAATCATGCCTTGAGCTTTGGAAATCACTTTTTCTAAAAGTAAAAACAGTAGCTATGAGGATATTCTTTAATTTCTACCAGAAGCCTAATAAAGAATACATTCGGACAGTCTGCAACTTGTGGTCGAGATGAAAAATATCCTTTTATTTGCTAGGGATGTTTTTTGGAATCTAGATTTTTCTTCACCTACACCCCATTTTCAGAGATAGGACAAAGGGGAAATATAAGACATCTGTAGAAGCAGCTGGTTGCTTGCCTATTAGAAAGTAAAAGCACACTTTGTTTAGGCTCTGTGTAAAAATATAGAAAAGAGGCTAAGGAGACAAGAAGTGCTTGAACATGGCCAATAGAAAATTTGTTATGCTGTCTTGAAAGTCAGCCTAATACAAATCAACACAATCTCTCCTTCCAGCTCTAAAGGGTATGATTCCTGCCCACAAGACGGTGCGTTCAACCCTCATTCAGTATGTTTTTGACACTGATTCAGTTTGAGGATGAACTCTAATGTCCTGATCCAAACTATTTGGCCAATACACGATGGTGGGGGACTGGAGAGATGGCAGAAAACTTTCTTTCAAGTGCGTGCCTTGTAAAAACTGAATGAAGACATCTGGCAATTAACCAGTTGTACCTAAGGGTTTTTAATAGATGAGTGTGTTGCTTTTCATCCTTATTATGATTTTTTTTAACATTATAGGAGGTTTAACGTGTTGGCCTTTTTAAAAACTTTTCTATCATCAGACTTTTAGTATATCTTGTTCTAACCTTGCTGTAAGCCACCTTTGATCCTATGCTGCAAGAAGCAGGGATATGAATCGAAGTAAATCGTTACCTGAATACTTTGAGGAAGTTTTATAAATGTTGATCTACAATGTTGGACACATCCTTGAGATTCTTCTTGTGCTTTTATGTGATCAGCCCATGCAAATGACTGAGAAGATGTGAACAAAAGACGAGTTTTAATACTCCAGTCTGCAGGAAATTCATAACTTTGGAAGGGAGGAATACCAATATTGGAAATGGCCAGAGATGGAGGTTCCTTGCAAAACATAAAAGTCATAAAAATTATAAGAAAGTTACTTCCTCTAATCTAAGATTAGATTAGACAGTTACAACTATTACACTTACTAATGAGTCAACAGCAGCTGTTTCAGAATAATCTTCTTTCTGGGTAGATTTGTCCTCCTGAGGACCATTTAAAAACTGGAACACAGTGCAAAAACAGATTCAGCTTTGTGGCAGGCAAGTAAAATATATCATTGTTCTTAGCATAAACTTTAAAAATGCTCAGAATTAACTATTACAGATAGATGTATTAAATTCTGAATAAACTTCAAGCATAGCAATTCTTCCCTATTAATGAGCATTCTTACTGGTGCCCATTTAAATATTTGCTAAATAAAGAGGTACTGAACTTGTTTGTTGAAGAGTTTTAGCCTTGTTAAAGATCCAGTCTAGCTAGACATTTGACCCTCATCAGCTTCACTGTGAGAGTAAAGCCTGTATTTAATTGCCTCAAATTAAGGGGACTAAGGCTTAACTCTGCCTTGGCAGTGACCCTAATCTTTTCCCTCTCGGAAGAAAAAGCTTTATAATCAGCTTCAGTAGAAAAACACGTAGTCCTGCTAAATTGATCAAGTTTTTCATCATATTGGAGAGAAGATTCTACATGATGAAATAAAGCACAAGTTACAGAGCCTTGAATGGCTGTTCAGAAAAGATCAAAACCGTCATTCATAACTATCACTTATTTTATTTGAAAATGTCACATGTATTTCTGTAAGATAAACAGCATCCTCTTAACAGCATTTTCTCTTACAATCCAAAACAGTATTGGCCATACAATTCAAAATTGGCTTTCAGTATTTTAACTGAATTACTAATACATTTATATTAGCTATCATATTTCATGCTGATTAACTGCCCACATTCATCCTGTTCAATACGTTTGGAAGACATCCTGCTCATGGTTTGTCAAGTATGGCCATTTCTGCACTAGACTGTTATAACGTTATTATTCCACTTTCAACCTCCTATGGAATCCTGGGGTTTGCAGTGTAGAGAGGGGTCTTTGAGGCCCCTCCCTAACAGTCTAGTGCGGAAATGGCCTATAAATCCCTCTAGCTTTAACCGGATTTATACTCTCACATAAAAGACCACAGGATTGCAAGCAAACAATCCTGACATCAGGATTTAAAACCAATTCTCGCCCTAAAGGGATACAGTTTTATGAGAGGTACGCATTTTCCAGATTATTGGCGGCTATACAGAATCATTTCTGACCAGAACTTGGAAAAATTACTTTTTCTTTTTAATGAATCCCTTGCAAGCAGGTTCATTTTTAGCCATTTTTAGCAGTTTGATCAGAGCCAGCCTGATGCAGGGGTTTGAGTGTCGGGCTACGACCCTGGAGACAAGGGTCTGGATCTCCGCTCGACCAGAGAAACCTACTGGGAGATCTTGGGCAAGTCACATCCTCTCAGCCTCAGAACAAATTCTGCCAAGCAAACTCTGAGATCGGTTCACCTTTAAGGTTGGAAATGACTTGACGGCGCACAACAAAGTCCAAAAAACACAACCTCGAAGCTCTGCCAGCCCTCTTCCTTTCTGAGGCCAGCAAGGGGGGGGGGACGGGACTGGTAGATACTGAAATTTTAGAAAGAGCTGCTATTAAGAGCCCCGAAGAGGCGGGAATCCATTACCTGTCCGCTGGGCGGATCGCTCGCAGCCGCTGCCCACCTTTCCCGCGCCCCCTTCCGAGCCGGAGAAAGAGTCGAAGGGCGCGGCGTGTTCCCCAGGTTCGAGAAAGGATTGCGCCGACCGCTCCCCGGGTAGGGCCGGGGGGACAAAGCGGAGCCCTTTGGGGCCACGGCGGCGGCGGCGGCGGGAGACCCCTCGGACCCCGGGGGCGGCCCGCTTCGCCGAGACCTTTTCCTCTTCAGGCGCAGCGTCGCAGGGGGCTTCTTGAAGCCCGGAGAGTAACCGGGGACCACGGAACTCATGGCCGCGAAAATGGAGCCGCCGCCGCCGCCCTCCTTCGCCAGCGGGGCTACGAATCGCGCGCCTAAAGGCGAAGCCCCGCCCCGAAGGCGGGGGTGGGCCTGTCGCTCGCTCGCGCGCCCGCGCGCGGCGCCCGGCCAATCCCGACGGGGCGCTCCTCCGACTCTCCCGCCCAGCCCTGCCGGCCTCCTCGTCTCCGCTCCCCCAGTGGAAAGGGCTTCCTGTGCTGCCGCGGAGGGGTGGGCGCGCGGCAGATGGGCGTGGCGTTGTGACTTTTTCCGCGGACGCACGTGCGCGCCGTTTCCGCGCTAGAGTGTTCCAGCGCTATCATTCCACTTTCGACCTCCTATGGAATCCTGGGGTTTGCAGTTTCGGGAGGGGCCTCCGGCCCCTCCCGAAACTGCAAACCCCAGGATTCCATAGGAGGTCGAAAGTGGAATGACAGCGCTGGAACAGCCTACTGCGGAAATGGCCACGGTGACACTCCCCGTTCCAGAAGCTACTGTTAAAATGAAGAGCACTCAGATGACTGCAGTGCTTCGAGACCAGAAAGCTCGTCACGAATGGCCAGACTATGATTTAAGTTGTTGTTGTGCGCCTCCAAGTCGTTTCGCACTGAGAGGGGGCCCTATCCCGGGGTTTTCCTGGCAGGGTGTGTTCAGAGTGGGATTGCCTTTGCCTTTCTGTCGCCCCCCGAGTTGCCCAGGGACGCCCTGGAGGTTCGCATGCCCCCGCCGGGATTCGAACCCCGGTCTCTCTAGACCGCGCTGACTCTCCACACTTTGCATACAGGAATGCGAAGCAGCAGCAGCTGTTGTGGAGGCCCAAGACCACGTCCCGCGAGTTCGCGAAGTGCCCGTCCTCAGAGAGGCACAGCAGCCTTTCTTTTTCCCCTGGAGGAACCCATGAAGTAATTTATCAGGTCCGAGGGAATCCCTATATAAAATGTATACCCCCAGTTCAAACAAAAGTTTATTCTTTTCTCCCCTCCTCCCCACATTTCATGCAACCCCTAACCACCTCTCAAGGAACACTAGGGGCCCTGTTTGAGAAACCCTGGCATACAGTAATGTAGTCATGTTACTTTGTTTTAGCATAAGACAGAAATAAAAGAATCCAGTAGCGCCTTTGAGAATCCAGTTGCACCTCTGAGACTAACCGGGAAAAAGATATTTCTAGTGTAAGATTTCCTGGGCTACGGTCCATTTCATCAGACACCGACTGTAGTCCACGAAAGCAGGTTAGAAGTTTCTTTTTCACAATTAGTCTCTAAAGCGCTACTAGATTCCTTTATATCTTTGTGTAAAGTAAGAGCACGGTATCATGAAATGTAAGAGGTACAAGTGTCTGATAAATTCAGAGATTTTAAATTGGTTTTTACACTACCGCATTTATAATACATATTTACCATCAAATGATTTTTAGTTATGCTCTTGGCCATGAAAGCTTATGCCCCAATAAATGACACTGATATGTTGTTATGTGTCTTCAAGTTATTTCTAAGTTAGGGTGACCATAAGATGGGGGTGCTTGGCAAAATATACAATATTTAGAGAGGCTTTGCATCACCTTCCTCTGAGGCTGAGAAAATGTGTCTTGCCCAAGGTCACCCAGTGGGTTTCCATGGTAGAGCTGGGATGTGAACTCTGGTTTGCACTACACTGGCACAAGCTTTTCCTTGTTTTGTTGTGAAAGAATACTATGATTACCCCCTTGAAGCAAAACATTAATTACAACTAACCAATTTTTATGCATTAAAAGAGTTGTCTGAAGACTCAAAATGCTTTTCTTCAACACAATACAGTTGTCACAGACGATCTGGTGGTATTTATTCACTGTTCCATTTCTTATATGGAAATTTTTTTTTTCTACCAAGTAACAGCAATCTTTTGTTCCTCTGAAAAGACGGTATATTAGAAAATATCTTTACCCCATTTTGCCATATTACATTTCTATGATTTTTGGTCCCAAACCAAATTCTTCCTGTTCCCCTAGTATAGCTATGTTAATAGGACTTGTTTCCAGGATATTTGTTTGAAATTGGAGCCTATGTAATAATGAAGCAACTTTGAAAAGAACTGGAATGCATAAAAAGTTGTTACAGAAATAAAAAGGACAACAGATTTTGCTAATACCTATTTTGATACTAGTACAGTTGGCCTTCCAAATGTACAGATTCGACTTTCATAGATTTAATTATTTGCGTGTTTCTTCAACCTCTGTCTCCCCACCTGAAGTGCCTATCTTCTGGGGGAACCTTCTCTTTCAGGGGCCCGAATCAGGTGTACAGCCCTTTAAAAACCTGCTTCTGTTCTTCCTCTTTCTCCACCAGCTGCTGTCTGGCCAGCCAAGGATAGATTGTAGCCTAATTTCTCAGCACCACAAACCCTCTCTGGATGCCCCCCCCCCCACACACCCAAAGAAGGAGACAGGTGAGAGAGAAGAAGTATAGGGCCAAAATGCCAACCCACACCTTTCCCTCTCCTTTGCCTGCCCTGGTTTGGAGACGTGGGTGCCTGTTCTCTCCAGTATGCCTTGGCTGCCTCACCACATTGTGCATACATACATTTTGATATTTGCAATTTTTCCATTTATGTGAGAGTCCCGCACCCCTAACCCTAGTGAATGTGGAGGGTTGACTGTACTACTGAGCACTTCTAGGAATAAAGCAGAACAAAAACAATCATTCAAAGAAAAAACAAGCCAATCATGAGAATTAAGTTACATTAATAAAACACTTAGCAGATCTTGTCAAGACTGTGCTTTTCCAGTGAGACCTTTCCCAATTTTAATATGATTTTTTCCTCTCTTGATTTGATTCAGCATGTCAAAATCCAAAGTAAACAAACAAGAACAAAAAAAGTGTAACATTGGCAAAAAAAAGAAAATGTTGCCTCTTCTATGCACAAGAGTTCCAAAGAGAGAAAAAGGAGAGGACAAACATGAAGAGTTATATCATGGTTGCTGATAGAAATTTTGCATTAGATATGGTGACAGAAAAATTAAAGCTCTGTCAAGAAATCTCTGTTTCCTCCTCAAAATGTTAAAGAATCTTTCAACTGGTAACCACAAGACTAGCTGAAATTCACTGACCAGTGTTGATAATTCACAATTATACTGCCTGAAAAACTTCACAGCTGGACAACTTGTTTTTTTCTTGTTTGATTCTTCTGAACCATTTCCATAGAAACTTTAGCTTCATATAATGGGATTGGCTCGTCCAACAGAGGCCTAGAAGAAAATAGTCTCTCAGAAGTGTCTCAAGTGTATGCTCAAATGAGAATATATACAATGCAGGACAATTGCCATAGACTTTACTTTTTAGTAGAGCAAACTTTACTGCTTAAACAAACTGAAAGTATTATAGGCTGCCTAGAATCCCCAGAACAAGGGGGTGGAGAAAAAACAAATAGAAAGCAGCTGTTCAATGTATTACAGACATTTAAAGACAGTTATTAAAAGTAGTTTTAAAGATGACCATTTTATGAGGCTTTGCCCAGCAATTATGAAACTTTTATCCTTCTGTATCCTAAGCTCAACTGCAATCTATGCTATGCAAGGTTAACTGTTAATAGAAAATTAACCACTGCTGCAGGGTCAGCTTGGTTAGTACTTGGATGGGAGACTGCCAGTAAATACCGAGTGCTATAGACTATGAAATACATCCCTATATCCACAGTGGATATGTTCCCAGACTTACTGTGGATAACAAAAAGACATGGGTAATAGTGAACGCAATTTTTTTCAGTGAGATGAATGATGTAGGTATCAAGACAAGTATGCTGCTTGGAGAGGAGGCTCTAAAACTGGACAGAATTTTAGAATTTAAGAGAAAGAAGGCTTTGTAGCCATTATTTGCAATCCAAAGCTAATGCACAACTGATAAAAACATACAAATTAACAACAATATGTGGTCAAAAAAGAGATGGGAACAAAATGTTCTTGGACCACATTTCAGGATAAGTGGAATCACATACACTGGTCACATGGATATGAGGGATGTACTCTATTTCAGTGGAAGGAACTGGCAAAACCACCTGAGCTTTCCTTGCCTAAGAAAACCCTATGAAAAATTAATGGGGCTGCCATAAGACAACAGGTGACTTGAAGGTGTGCATACACAGAGACACAGAGACAGACACACACAAATTACCCCCCACACACACACACAATTTCACACCAGAAAACCAACTCAGGCCACTGTCATTCAACAGCAGTCATACATATGCACATGTACTGTAGTTAACTGTCTGCTCTGCAGAGGATATTTCCAAAGTAACACATTTGCAGCGCAAGTTTATTTAATTTATATCCTGCCTTTGCCCTGATATGGGACCCAAGGTGGCTTACAACCAGGTTAAAACATGATACAGCTAAAAACATGATGATAAAAAGCTTCTAAAAATTATTAAACTACCATCATTAATTTAAAACAGTAGAAAATCATTTCAAAACAAAAGAATGAAAAAGCACATATACCTCATTTTAAGACTCTTTTTTTTCTTTATTTTTGTTTTAAGACCCTTTTATTTATATACCAAACAGCTATATAAGTTAAAAGGTCTTTACATGTCAGTGGAAAAGCAGTAGAAAGGGGGTCCTCCTAGCCTCCCATGGGTGGGAGATCCATCTGGGAGCAGCCACCAAGAAGGCCTTTTGATATGTCCTCACCAGATGGATCTGTGACAGCAGTGGGGCCAAAAGAAAGCTCTCCCCCAAGGATATTTGCTGTTTTGTGCCTTCAAGTCATTTATGATCTGTGGTGACTCTAAGGCGAACCTATCACAATGTTTTCCTAGTAGGTTTTTGTTCAGAGGGGATGTGCCTTTGCCTTCTTCTAAGGATGAGAGAGTGTGACTTGCCTAGGTCAATCAGTGGGTCTGCATGCCTAAGAGGGGATTTGAACCTTAATCTCCAGATCTTAGTCCAACATTCAAACCACTGCACCATACTGGTTTCTTCAAGGATATTAGGCAGGCTCATATTGACAGAAACAGTATTTCAGATGGTCTGGATGTAAGCCATACTTGGCTTTATAGGTTATAAAGCTGATTCAAAGTGGGTTAGGATAACATGTAGAGATTTCCACAGCAATCTACATTGCAAGGAATGAAATTTTCTTCCCTGATTCCTTTCCTAGTATGGCTAGAAGGAAAAAAATCCCCAGCATGTTGTATGTGTGTATGTGCCTTCAAGTCGCCTGTCAACTTATGGCTACCCCATGAATTTCATAGGGTTTTCTTAGGCAAGGAATAACCAGAGCGGGTTTTGCCAGTTCCTTCCTCTGAAATATACCCTACAGCACATATTTATTGGTGCTCCGCCTTGCAAATACTAACCAGAGTGACCCTACTTAGCTTCCAATCATGTTACCCCAGCATTAAGTCTAACGGCTAGGATCATGGGAGTTGCTAGAGGTCAGGAACTACACAATGGTGTTAAGCAGAAGTTTTATCTTTTCTTTAAACAGTATGACTTTGCCCACAGTAACCCTGTCCTCTGATTCACCAGCCACCACCAGCTAATCCCACGGGTACTGAGCAGCTTCCCTTCAGGCAGTTTATCATTTGTTGTGTTTTTCAAGAAAAAAAAATCTGAAGTCTTTTGGATTGATGGACAGACTTCAGGTTCTCTATAGTGAATGTGAACAGCTACAAAGATAAACTATTAAGGCTGAAATTCTCTATCTGCATGCCTTGCAGTCCCTCTAAACTCAGTGGAACTTATTTCTGAGAACCTACGTTCAGGATTTCAATATGCATATTCTAGGTTTTCAACTTACCTGAAAACACCATTTGATAACTTTTCCATTACATCTTCCAAAATGCGTATGAGAAAGAATTGTCAAGAAAAACAATTAGTACATGGTGACTCATATGCAAATCAAAACACACAGTTCCATTGAACTTCAAGACACTTGTTTTTGATAAAACAACTACAGGATTGAGTTGCAATACTTCAATCTGCAACAAGATGGATTTATTCTTGGCATATCTTTCATTTCTGGGCACAAATGCATGGTACAGTTTTAGAGATTATCTTCATTTATACAGCATCTGAGTGGCACATACATGAATTAAAACCAAGGCAGTGCCTGGTTGTAGGTTTGCAATCTAAAATGCTGAAAGTATATAAAATCAGGGAAAGAAGTAAAATCTTCCATCTAAGCAGGGTGGAAATACATAAGTTGATGACAATTCTATGTAGCACAGTTTCCATAACCTTTTCTAGATAGCAGCTTTCAAGGAAATAGTGATGGCAGTAAAACAAATGACCCTCTTGCCACAAACAATCCAATCCATGATTACAGCTAGGGTAGGATTTCACAAATTGGGCCACCTGCATTTAGCATCTATCAGTTACAAGAAAACTTTCCTATGAACAAGTGAGAAGCAAATTTTATTTCCTTTTTGTAGGCAATCTGTAAAAAGATTTTTTTAATAATGATCTTGCAATAACAAGTATATAATATACCACTGAAATGGGATATCTTGGATATATTATATCAAGAATATTCATGATTTTTTCATTCCTAGACTCTATGTATCATCATCCTTGGTCTTGTCAATGTATTTGCCTTTGGTTAATCTACTGTGCACTTTCCTATTGAATGAAAGTTGCTCTTGTCACAGAAACATTTTGTAATTTACTCAGCAAGCTTGTAGAAGGTGATGACCAAATTAAAAATTATTACTATCTCAGGTTATTTTCCTGAACTGCAAAAAAGTTTCAGCTGAATATGTTGTCTGCAGTACACAGCATAGAGTCCCTGAAATTGCAATTTCTTGTTAGACTGGAGTCCAGATACAAGAGCTTACAAAATAGCCCAGAAAATGGCTTATTTTGAAAAAGTGTCAGAATACAAGAGCACTAGCTTAGGATAACTTATATACTGCTCACACAAGAGCATGTGCATTTTCCAAGATCCTATACACTTTTTGTAAATACACTCTACTGTAGTTCCCAAATGGTTAAATAATGGGCCTCTACAGCATCACAGGTATGCGTGTGTCACATTGATTGACTATAATGGCATGCGATGCTTTGCACAACCTCACATTTATGCATGTGGAGAAGAGGGTGCACTGTACTCTCCCATTAACATTTTTTTTACACACACACGCACGCACACACACACATACACACACACATCTCATTCTGCCCAGAAGGGAGATAAGAAGAAGCAAAAATATGCTGGTGAACTGGCACTATCCAGCTCCCACCCTCACACAAATGTCATCAAAGGAGTTTGCCCAGCATGAAAAAGCAGCAGAAACAACTTTATGAGAACAGATTTTAAAAATTTCTGCTTTATTGTATACATTTTATTTTAAAAACAAAGCCTATTGTTTTAATTACTGTATGTAAACCTGTTGATGATGCTTGCCTGGAAGTGGCATATTAAAACCTTAGGTAACAAACACAACAACCTGGAAAGGATATATAGGTACTTCCCTTGTTGCATATTTGACAAATTCCACACTTCGTCATTTAGAAAAGAGACTGTAGCACCTTTGAGGAAAAGACAACGACTATCCGGAGGATCCAACTTTTTGAAAAATGAGAAAAATTGTTAAGCTATATAATGCAAAATGATAGTGACGTGAACAAAATGTATTATTGAACAGTTGACGTACATGTTCTGGTAGTAAGCAATGCAAAGAGTTTTCAAGATACAAAATTAGATTATTGCTTTCCAAATTTTTATCATCTCTAATGTACAGAACAGGTCATTCTGAGCTGAGGACAAATTATCATTCAGTACTGGAAGAGTTGATTCCTATGATATTAGCAATTTCATTTTGTTTCCTATCACAGACTATTGCTGTGTAGGACAGTGCTGCAATTGCTAGTTGTCTGGTTGGCAATAGCACCTGCCTCTAGAAAAATGGTAGTATGGCAATAAATAATAGCAGGACAACCCTAAAAGCACCAGATCCCATCTGATCTTGGAAGCTAAACAGGGTCAGCCCTGGTTAGTACCTGGATGGGAAACTGCTATATTTCAGAGAAAGGAATCGGAATTGTGTAAGAAAACTGTATAAAATTCATGAGGTTGCCATAAGTCAACCGGTGACCTGAAGACACGTGGACACAAGAAACTATGGTGTGGCTGCTATTGAAAAACAAAATCCTTCCTGATCCCCATTAGACTACAGAATTACTAGCCAGTAGCCAGCCAACAGGCAGCTTGATAGCACATACACACACATAGGTTTAAGCTATTGCAGCAAGAACAAGAAAGAACACTATGCCAAGGTGAAAGTCCAGAAACTGGTCTATATGGTGCGAGTTGCATATATCTGCCTGTCTTCCTTTTACTTTGTCTTGAAGTACAAGTGAGAATCATGCAGCCTTTCAGTTGAACTACAATTCCCATCATCCCTAGCCAGCATAGCTATGGTGCAAAATGTTGGAAGTTGCAATCCAACATAAGCAGGTGGCCCACATGATTCCCACCTCTGCCTTAAAAGACTACTGATCGAGTTCCTGCTCAGTAATGAATCTCTTCTCTGCATCCTTCAAGTGGGAAACAATATGTGCAAGAACTAACCAAAAATACAAGAGACCCAAGAGACATCTGGCATTAATAGAAGCAGTGGGGCAAAGGAATTTAGACTGTGTGCATTTGGTTGGGGGTGGCATACAGAGAAGCTAATTACTGCTGAACTTGATTTGGAAACGGAACACCATCAGGGGTGATGGCAGATGGTGTGAATTTCTGCTCTCTGATTATTGAGCATAAATGCAATTATTTCCTTTTGTAATAGTCATATCTTACACGCATTTCCTTTTGTGCTCTGTTAAATTCAAGCATTTAACTTTTGTTTTCTAAAACTATCTTTTTTTGGTCATTGCTGCTTTTCTTCTCATACCATCCCCCTCTCATTCCTGTCAGCACAAGCTGTGTGTTTCCCTCCTTGCATTTTCATACTTGTTCCTGATAGCTGAATGGTCTTAGCTCAGTTACACATTCCTGTTTGTTACTGATGCTCGGTTCTATTTGAAGATCCACTTTTCCAGATCCACTGGCTCACTTTACCTGCACATCTACTCTTGAGGTGGGCAACCTGTGGCCCATGGGCTGCATGCAATCCTCCAATGCTATCTGAGACTCTCAAATGTTCCTCCCTTAAACTTTTATTCAATTCCTTCATGTCTAAAAATAAATACTAAAAACAAAGCAGAATTTTAATTTACTTCCTGGTTTGAAAAAGGTCTCTTCTGGGCCTAAATCAGATGAAGAGACAGCAAAATTACTCTCATGACCCTTAAGGTTTAAATATTTTTCAGTTAAAAAAAAAAAAGAAATCAGGGTTGGGGGCACAGTGGGGTGTCCTTCAAGATCTTGTGGGAGATGAGTGCAGTCCCTGGCACTTGCCAACTCCTGGTCCGCACCGTAGCTTATCTCAGAGAAAGGAAATGCCAGCTACAGCGGGAGCTGCAGTCCAGCAACATCTAGAGGGCCATTTGCTGTCTCTGGGCTTGGCTGTCCTCCCTAGTCACTGGCATTATCTGCTGTCTTACACATTCTCCCATCCTACCCATGTAACACAGAATGGACACATATACTACAAGTCATGTCACTCCTATTTGGTTTACTATACTGAGCCTAATGACAAGGCTGGTACTAAATAGATATTAGACACTAGCCCCATTTAGAACTGTGGCTTACTTATCTAGAACATTTATACCTCACCCTTTGGGCTCCCAGAGCAGCTTACAAATGGTTGATTTGACAAGTCCCTGCGCACAGGCTTACAATCTAAAAAGATGCAAAACACAGGGAAAAAATGAGGGTAGTGGAGGATAGAATTAAGTCCAACAAATGCACTGAAACAGAGTGAGTAAGTCTGTCAGGACGGAGTGGGCCTGTACCAATTAGTCCATACCTTTGGCATCTGCTGGAGGGAAGCCTTTTGAGACAGCTATATCTATGCGATCTGAAACCCTGCTTGCACAGATGCCCAGATTACATAAAAACTTCATGTATTAGAGATGTAGATTTAAAGGCTTCCTCCTTGCAAATATTTAAGTTGTACACATGGATACCAACAGGAAGGAGATCATCAATGTATGCTATGTTGACAAGAAGGCTAGTCAATGTGGTTCTGGTCCCACCCACCCTTGCATTGTTTCAATACAAAAGTCACATTTCTGAATAAGGCTAGTATTACATCACAGTCTCATGTTTGTTTACTTGGAAATACATTCCTCTGTGTTCAGTGGATTGTACTCTCAGGCAACTATTCTGCCATGGGATCACCACCTTATGAGTAATTTGATATTCACTTTTACAAGCTGATAAATGATAAACATAAATATGCATATACTTACTGTAATACAATCGTTTAAGATAATTTATTCTTACCTGAAGATCTTCGTTCATGGTAACCCAGTGGCCTCCAACACTCAACAGTGTAATGATGTCATGTTTGTGCGGCAACAATTGTTGTGAAGTTGCTTTATCTTCCTTACTGTGTAATCTCACTAAAAAGATGCAAATTAAGTCAATTTCATAAAAAAATAAAAGTTGCATGTGTGTTGCCAATGTTTTTAACACTTTTTCTTATCAATACATCTAACATATTCAAGATACAGCTTTTTTCTCTTCAACAAGGACTGTGGAACCCATGGCTCTCCACATGCTCCTGGGCTCCTATTTCCATCAGCCTTAGCCAGACTGGTCAATAGGGAAGATGATGGGAACTGCAGTTTAGCTACCATCACTATTAACTACTAGCAAGCTGAAATCCAGCAATATATGCACAGCGCCAAAGTCTCTATACTATATCAATTTGATCTTCGTTAGCATTTTTGCTGTGTGGCATTTGCACAGAATATTGTCTTGCAAAGTCTTTTTTCCCCCTTCAAATATTTCCCTAACTTCAAATATCTTTGCCAGGTGCCAGCTCTGGTCCTTAAGCTACCTTCACCTTTCTCTACTTTCTGAATGAACAGAAGGCCAGTAATGAGTGTCAATTAAAATTGCAAGAATTACATGGACAGCTCAATAGAGCAGTGCTACTCAAAATGGTAGTCCATGGACTAGTGCCAGTCTCTGGAGAACTTCCAGGGAAGAAAGAAACAATTGTAGCAAATGGGCACAGATATGGTACTGGTCCCTGGCACACACTGAGAAAAAAATTGCCACATCAGACAGCTTAAGAAGTACTGCAAGAGAGGATACAATATTCTAATGTCAGCATTCAGATGGCTTCCACTTGCAGTGAGACCAGCTGAATGAACCACAGACTTTGGTCTGTAGTCTGTTTCTAATGCTATTCTAACATGGGTACATTTGGCTCTCTGGCTTTGTTTTTCTCTTAACAAACCTGAAAAGAGATAGTGGCAACATTTACTTCTCTGGCCTGATGGGAGAAAACCAAGTTGGTGAGGTGATGAAGCTGGCATTTGGATGTCCCAACAAGAAAACCATGGGCAAAGGGTTGTTGTTTTGTTAGCCACTCCTACTGGAACAAAAAGTGATCAGAATGCAGGGGCCAGCATGTTGGCTTGTCCATAGAAAACCAAGATAATCATGGAGTCCTCGCAAACTATGATGCTTGAACATACCCATTATACAATAAAAATATACAATGTGGAAAAGTAATAAGATATTTCACATGTAATCATTAATTTTAAAAAAGAAGAAAATGGTGTTTACGACAGCATTTCTGTATTTTTTTTCTAGGTATATTCATATTCTAATAAAGAAAATTTTCATTTACATTATGATTACTATTCCAGAGCAATTTATATGCAGTTACCTTACTCATCAGCATATACAGGTCTTCCACTCCAAATTTCATCATCTTGATTTTATCATTTTCAAGGTTTTAACAAAGAATGCCTCATGTTTTTATAAAAAAGCTTTTACATTACATATGACATTGGATACAGATGGAGTAAATTTAATAAATAAATCTTTCAACTTACTAATAAATTCTTGAAAAACTTGTTAAGAAATATTTCACTGCATTTAATAGCATTCTGAAGTAATTACAGACCTCCTGCATCAAGGATGATGTCAACTCCCAATCCACCTGTTTCTTCCAAACAGCTTTCTGTCAGGTCATACTTTCCATTTGATTCATCTATAATACGAGCTAGAAGGGATGTGACAAGAAGATAAATTACAGCAATAATTTTGGCCAAAAATTTCAGTACATGATATCTGTCTTTCAAATCAGAAGCACACATCTATGTGATAACAATTTTCTTTCTCAGCAATACTGACAATAAATGAGTACATATACAGAAAACAAAGAGGTTGCCAAAGATGAAGGATCAGATGGATTGCTTTGCCTTCCATGAACAAAACAGTTTTGTTTTGTTTTTTATTCACAGAAGGATTTTGATCCTACAGAACAAGGATAGGAATTGTGCATCCATTAAGGTCATTACGGAGGTCACTTCCATGTTCATGTGAAATGGTTGGTACGACTCCTCAGAGGGTCTGGAAGATGGCTTTAGATCCCTGGAGCTTGGCTAGCTCTACAAGAGATTTTTCTGATGGAAGGGGATAGAAAATGACTTTGACCAATTCTGACTTTTCTCTGCAATCCCCACACATATTACCTTCTACATCATAATGGAGGGTTTACCAATTCTCCAGAGGAAAATTTCAGAGAGTACAAGTGGAGGCAGAGTAAAAGAGAAAATCAGTTGAAATCATTTCCATGATTTCTGACAATGGAAGCAAAGTTCAGGTTCAAGCCTAAAAATATAACCCTGGGCAGACTTAATTTTTACAAACTCATTGCAGTTTACTACTGAGTAAAATGCCCAGAACTGGGATTTAAAACTAACTAAATAGATATAAATAAATTAAATAAAATTTGCTTTCTTTATTCTAAGTTCCAGAAATATAGAATATTTTTGGTGATACATATTGGCAAATTGAATTTTCTGCCATGCAGCATGTAAACTAGTGGAATTTAATTAAAGATAATGATTAAAAATAGAAGGCTATCTCCTATACTTACCTACCAGTGGTTGCTTGATACCTTTAAAATAAAAGACCAAAACGAGAATTAGAATCAACATTCCAAATATTTAAATACTGCTTTTAAATACCAAGGACCCAAACGTTCTTCTTCAAGGTATTGCTGAGACTGTGAGAGTAGACTGTCACAGAGCTGAAGGGAACCCTCCTCTCTCCTTCCTCCCAACTATGCCTTGCCAGATCATGCCCCAAGCAACATGCTGGTCATTATTCACAAGGCAGCCAATGAATATCTTATACAGAGTGAATCTACTTCTGCCTCTGTTACTTACAGATGAGGAGGTGGTCTAAGTTACCCATCTCTCTCTCATTGTGAATCATGGCTGATATACAGCAAGGAGTGCAGAGGGCTCTGTAAAATCCTAAGGTGAATATATTTCTATAGCACTTGCATCTGTATGAGTATCACACCTTATCATGCACACTATTCACATTTAAGCATCTAGAGTATAATTATTTCACATAACACTTAATTTTCTCACTGAAATCCATGGGAGGCATACATATTTAATCTGGATGACATCAGAGTTATTGTTGTTGTCATTGTTGTTGTGTGCCTTCAAGTTATTTCTGACTTAAGGCAATCCTAAGGTGACCTATCACAGGGTTTTCTTGGCAGAATTTCTTCAGAGGGGTCCCCGGTTTTCTTCTGAGCCTGATAGTGTGACATCATACCCAGTAGTATTATGTCTTTGACTTGTAAACTGTTTTGGAAACACACAACTTGACATTGTTTGCAATCACAGCACTACTAACACTACATTATAATAAAAATAACTACTTTGAATTGCATATATCTAGTTTTGGGGATCCCTCTTCCCCCATCCCCTGTACTACAATGACATATCCAGTCTGATCCCACCATTCCTGAATAACACTTGAGGAGGAGGCAGACAGGTCCACTCTTACTGGTCCCACTGTAATTATCTAAATCTGGAGCAACCTTGTGTTTTTTCTTTAATTATATGATTCTATCTTAACTCATATTTACTCACTAGAATCTGATTCTTTGGTGGGCAAATATACTTACACATTTTTGAAAGCCCGCTGAATGGTAATTTGGTACAGAATAGTAGTCCATTTGTATAGCTCTTAAAAAAAGATTATTTGGGAATTGCTGGTTAACGTCAACCTTAGCAATTCAGTGAAGTTGCCTAGAAGAAATGTGTTCTGGACTGGAACTGCAAACACTTTACTGCCAATTACTTACAACACAATTCAGTGCCATGTGCTTCCGACATTCTCTCATTTAGTCCCACTTCCTATAAACACACTGCAAGCTATTTTCCTGTACCTTCTGTGAGTATTCAAAAAGAAGGCTATCTTTACCTAGTACCTCTTTTCCTTTAATACTATCAATAGGGAGAAGAATTATGAGAGTTGAAAAACAAGAAGTAGAATTGTATAAAGGCTGTACAAAGGCTAGCAAACGTGATCTCTTGGGGCTCCCAATATGACTTGCCAGCGCCACTACAAAACTGTGCTCACATTTCTGTGCAACCATCGGCAAGAAAAACAACTTCCAGCATAAAGTGAAGAGGCTTAACTCAAGCTAATCACTAATTAAAAAGATGCTCTAATTATTTCAATTACACTGGCCATACAGCTATCACAGAATATGGGGAGTGAAATGCAACAGTCTGCCAAAGCTGTGTGTGGTATGGAATTAGAACTTGCTCATATTTGCAGATAATTAGGAAGTACATGGAACAGTCACAGAAGAAAAAGAACACACAGAGGGCTGGGAGGGAAGAAAATTGTTTGGCATAATGGAAATTCTTTTGGAGGGTAAGCAAAGGCATGGCTGCTTACATATCCTAAAGGTACTAGATCTTGCCTGATCTTGGAAGCTAAGCAGGATCAATCTTGGTTAGTACTTGGATGGGAGACCACTAATGAATACCAGGTGTTATAGGCTGTATTTCAGAGGAGGGAACTAGCAAAACCACCAGTGAGTGTTCATTGTTTAAGAAAATTCTAAGTTTCATAGAGTCACCATAAGTGGACAGGCAACTTGAAGGCAAGCTCATGCACATGCGTGTGCACACACACAAGCAAACACATGTGGGAAGGAAGGTTTGGAGTACAGAGAAATTGCAGGGAAGTGCTTAGGTAAGTAGGTGGGTGGGGACTGGAAGCAATGGTAAGAGCTGTGAAGAAAGTTAAGAAATCAAGATTTAAGATATACATGGGTACAGAAGGAGAATAAATATTTTTAAAAGCTGTTTCCTGGCTCTATTACTACATTTCTATTCCAAAGTAAGAAGTTTGCAGTGGAAACATCTGAGACCCATTTCATCTACTGAGTGGGGAGTTTGGTTCAACAGCCTATTTGGGATTGATGACCTTCTGTTAAAATATTTGCATTGCTGTCATTATATCCATTGCTGTCACAAGGCTTTTACCACTTGCAGAAACCTCATTTTCACCCCTACTCAAGTTTCAAAATGATATTCTGATTATTCCTTTTGAAGATGTGTTACAGCTTCTTCTGCAAGGCATTGCACAACTCATTATGACTTCTTTGGGCTAGATGTATGTGTCCTAATTGTTCTTGCTCTTCTGCAAGTGCTTCTACAATTGCTAGCAGAATAATGTTAGTGCTTGTAATACAGGATGTAACCCACAAATGTTTAGCAGTGTGTTACACAGTACAGTGATTTGGCTGTGCTAAATAAGAGATTATTCTCAAGCTGCTGGGAAGCACTTAAAGACTGCTTCATATAAAACATTTCAAGCTGCATTTAGCAGAAGCTTGGGAAGCTGTTATTTGGGTCATTGTGTTCCATGTTTAAACCTCCTTGTGCTTACAAAGCACTAGAAGATATTCTCTGCTTGAGTATACAAGGCTTGACTATATAATAAATATTTCAACACGCTATTCCAATCTCAAGTCCAACAGTTCACAGTTAATTCTCTGTACAAATAATTTTTAATATGCCCCAGGAGTGTGGACTGTTTGGCTTGGTAAGTTGTATTAACTAGTAACTGGCAGTTCTGTTTTATTATACCGATGCTGTATAATGTAGACCGTTTTGTTTCTCATACTTTCACAGAATTTTAAATAGCAAGAGAAGCTACATTCAAACAACTAGATGCCATAGTTCCACTCATCATAGAGTGGTGTGAAATACAGAAACTGTCAAAACAGATACTTGCAATTTATTTTATAAGACTAGACACGAAAGCATAATAATCAAATTGAGCTGTATAACAACATTTCCAATTAGAGGACAGAGAAGAAATGTGGAGCTCTACAGAAATAAATTATTTTACTGAAAACAAAATTGGGAAGGGGAAAAACTATTCAGTAGTTACATGAGACTGCAATGTTTGAATGAAAAACTTTAGACCTCTGTATTGAAGAAGGACATCTGCAGCCACAATAACAAATGTGACATTTGAATATGAGAGATCTTTGAGAAAGAATCTGCAGCTGTGTACCACTAATGAATAAAAATGTCTTCATTATGGCGTAATCCATCTGTGCAAGAAATTATTTTGTGCAAATTCTGCTTGCTTTTTCTCTTTAAACTCAACTGTAGGATATAGCAGACACATCCAGTTTGCAGATGAGGAGTGGGCAAAGTGTCCCCTGTGTTGTCCCAGTGCAGTCCCAATTTCCCAATTTTTGCATTTTAAAAAAGTGGTAGAAAAATCATGCCATAGCCTCTGCTCCCCTCTCCCCTTCAGATCAAGGAAGGTCTTTCTCCAAACTGCAGAGACCAGAAAAAGGCCTCCTCCCTCATCAATTTTTTTCAGGGGTTCAGAGGAGGCACAGCCCTTGCATGTTTTAAAAGGAGTATGCCTAGATCTGGGGAAATTGCCCATTCCCACTGTAGTCCAAGACCAAGAGTTGGTACTTACGTGAACGGTCATTCTGGGATGACAGGAGGAGCAATCCACAACACATGGGTTGTATCCCTCGTGCGCCAGCCGATCCAGAAGCCGTCCACGTGCCATTTGAAAACAACCGTTAACTGCTCCTTGTCCCTCTCCGTTCAGTTCTGTTTCCTAGCGCATCGAGATGATGCTTTAGTCTCTTCTTCTGTGACATTTTTTTTTTTATGTTTTCTCTCTCATATCCTCCACCCCAGACCTCTACTCTAAAACCTAGGCCTAAAGGGTGGGCGTGGATTGCTCCTCCTGTCATCCCAGAATGACCGTTCATGTAAGTACCAACTCTTCATTCTCGGGCTGACAGGAGGAGCAATCCACAACACATGTGACCTTCCCAAGCTGTTCTTTGGGTGGGTACATTTTTAAAGCACAGCCTGCAACACACGACGGCCAAAAGCCGCTTGCGCCGACTTATACTTGTCCAACTTGTAGTGTCTAATGAAAGTGGAAGACTCTTTCCAGCCTGCTGCACCACACGCATCCTCTAGAGAACAGGATGATGCATATGCCACAGACGTTGCCACTGATCTGGTGGAATGCGGCCACACATTTTCTGTTCGAGGCTTTTTTGCATAGTCATAACAAAGGTAAATACATGTCTTAATCCACCCAGCAATAACTGACTTGCTGGCTCTCTGTCCTAAAGTCTTTGGCTGAAAAGATAGTAGCAAGGCATCTGATCGCCTGAAACCTTTTGTCCTTTTAATGTAACCCTTTACTACTCTCCTTACATCTAACGTGTGCCATTTCTTTTCCAGAGCGTGCACTGGCTTTGGGCAGAAAGTTGGCAAATGTATCTCCTCTGGACGAGATGTTGATGACACACACTTTGGCAGGAAGGAGGGGTCGAAGCCCAGAGTCAACCTTTCCTGCTCAAATCTACACAAATATTCATTTACAGATAGTGCTGCCAACTCCGACACCCTTCTCGCTGATGCCACCGCCAGCAGGAATGCAGTTTTGAAAGTCAGGAACCTCAGTGAAGAGTCCCATAGCGGTTCAAATGGTGCCAATGTTAAGGCATTGAGCACGAGATTAAGGTCCCAGGTAGGAAACCTATGCACCGTTGGAAAAGAGGACAGCGTTGCACCTCTTAGAAATCTCTTTATATGAGGATGTTTTGAGAAAGACTCCCCATCTGTTGTTAGGAAAGCCGACAACACCGCCACTTGCCTTTTTAAAGTGTTTGGGTGCAGACCTTCCTCCAAACCTTCCTGGAGAAAATGCAAAATATGGGAGATCTGCACACCGTCTTCTGCAACCTTCCCGTCCTTGCACCACTTCTGAAAGGCCCTCTAAGTTCTATCATATATCCTCTGAGTGGCCTCCGTTCTTGATCCCAACATGGTGCGCACCACACTGTCGGCATATCCTTGACGCATCAGAAACCTCTGTTCAATTTCCATGCTGCAAGACTCAACCACCTGGGGTCCGGATGGCACACTGGCCCCTGGGTGAGTAAACCCTCCCTCCATGGTAACCTTCACGGAGGCGCCTGAGCCATCTGCAGCAACATTGGAAACCGTGGCCTTCTTGGCCAGTAAGGCGCTATCAGAACTACTGTTGCCTTTTCTAAATGGATCTTTGACAGAACCTTCTGCAAGATCCGTCTCGGCAGGAATGCATAGTGCAGGCCTGGCGGCCACTTCACTGACAGAGCATCACGTGCCTCTGCACCTCTGCTTCCATCTATAGAAAAATATCTTTCTAATTTGGCGTTCCCAGCAGAAGCGAACAAGTCCAGTAGCTGTAGACCAAAAACAGTGGTTAACGTGTTGAACACCTCCACATTGAGAGACCATTCTCCAGGGTGCAGCCAATTCCTGCGCCAATAATCTGCCTGCACATTTGTCTCTCCTTTCACATGTACTGCCGTGAGTGAGCTCAGATTTCTCTCTGGCCATCGAAACAACCTGGCTGACTCTGCCACCAAAGGAACTGAATGTAAACCGCCCTGTTTGCAAATGTAAGCTTTGGCTGTCATATCGTCTGTGAAGACCTTCACATGGCGACGCCTCACCAGCTGCCAAAACCGCTGCAGCGCCAGGTGAACGGCTTTCAACTCTAGATAGTTTATGTTGTGCCGCTTGTCTAAATATGTCCAAATGCCTTGAACTGAATGCCCTTCGCAGTGCGCACCCCAGCTGCTGAGACTGGCATCCGTTGTTATATGGACCATGTTGGAAATATGAATGGGGATCCCTGAAGCCACCTTCCTCTTCTTCAGCCACCAGGAAAGTTCTTCCCAAACTTGTTTTGTCAGAAGCACCCGGTAATGTTTCTTTACCGATATTGCAAACTGATGTGGCATTAGTAGTCTTTGCAGAGATTTCACATGGCAACTTCCCCACTGCACAAGCTGTGTCAGAGACCAATATTCCTAGCAGCCTTGCCAGCCGCATCAGATCCACTGACCTGCACCTCAGCAACTCCGCAACTTCCTGCCTCAACTTGACTAACCTGTCTTGGGAAAGGTATAGTCTTCCCTTCGAGGTGTCTATCCGCGCCCCCAAGCACCCTGACCTGTGTTAAAGAACTCTTCTCGAAGTTGAGAAGGAAACCATAGCCCTTCAATATCTGCATGGTTAACTGCACATCCTTCCTCAATCTGATCTCTGACATCGCCTTTAAGAGTATGTTGTCTAAATATGGGTAAAGCTGAACCCCTTGAATTCTGAGGAACGCTATCAGTGGAACCAGTACTTCCATGAACACTCGAGGCGCTGATGCCAACCCAAATGGCAGCGCTTTGAATTGGAAGTGACTGTCCTGGTAATTGAATCTCAGGTACCTTTTGTCCCCCTTGCTCATGGGAACATGTAAATAAGCCTCCTTGAGGTCTATGGAAGCCAAGACCTTCTCCAATGCTTTAGCCCCAAACAGGAGCTCCCCTTGAAAAGAGACAAAGGCCAGATTATTGTGAGACTTTTGGTCCGCCTCCCAGTACCATAACCACAACGAATTGCAATTGCCTTGCAATTGTTAACAAATTTATATTTCTGGCTGCAAACTCTGTAGCATCATGAACAGCATCCGCTACATATTTTAGTGCTCTCTGCACTCTCACCACAGCTTTCAATAACTCTTGCACGCACAAATCCTGATTATCCAGAATATCCTGGGTCCAGAGCACTCCAGCTCTTGCAAACATAGAGGCAGCCCCCGAAGCCTTTATAGCTAAGGATGATGCCTCATGCACCTTTCTAAGGGAAGTCTCTGCTCTCCTCTCATCCACCTCCTTTAATTGTGTGTTGCCCTCTCTTGGGACAATGGCACCCGAAACCAATCCTGCAATCGGGGCGTCCACTAGGGGCACCTTGAGAAAATCAACCTCAGATTTTACAAAAGAGTATAACTTCTGAGAATAAGTAAGTAATCTCTTAGTCGACCACTGTGCCGACCACTCACTGAGTATTACATCTCTGAAAAACTCTGGCATTGGTAACTCTAAGCCCCTTGCCTCCCTCTTTTTAATAACCGAAGCTATTTGACTTTCTTTTTTGGTGCTCTCACTACTTATCTGCTTGTCCAATTCCAAACTCAATGTCTGTAGCACTCTCTTTAGAGTGCTGCGGAACACCTGCACATCAAACAACCTATCCAAATCCACCTGCTCATCACTCTCCTCATCAGAACAGATGAATTCTTTGTCGCCCAAATCTAAATTCTCCTCAAGCAAATCATCCTCCATATCACTCCCTACCACCTCCTGTTGACTTTCTTTGTTATCCTTCCTGTGTTCCTTCACATACTGTGTAACTTTATCACTTCCTTCTCTTTTTGAAGGAGAGGTCTGCAGACTTTTAGAATTGCTAATATGGTCCACAGTTTTGTCTTCCTCACATTCCACTCGCCTCCTCTTGGATGGTGGCTGGCTAAAGTCATTATCAGCAGTCTCTTGTCCTGCTGGTTTGTTGTACGCATTCACTGGATTAAATAACGGTAATTGATTCTGTCCTATTGAGTTTAATAAATTAATTAGATGGCAAATCATGAATTGAGTTTGGGTATCATTTAAGTTGTAATTCATTGAATTAAAATTCATTGGTGGCAACTGCACTGATAAAGCAGATTGCACTTGTGCCCGAACTGCCTCATTAATCATTTGCTGCAGGTCTCCCAAAAACTCATTACTGGGACGCTGCAGGGGAGCAGTTCCTAGACCACACTGGAACTCACATACTGCTGCCTCCTTCTCCCTGGGCCGAGCGGGCACCGCCCACATCCATTCCGATAAAAACTGTTCAATCTCCAGTGGTAGGCCTGGTCCTGGGCCGCAGCCACTGGATCAGCTGCCCTGCGGTCCAGAATGGTGGACCCCTGCTCTCTCTCTGGTACCACTGTAGCGCTTTTGATTGGGCGAGCCGAAACGGCCACGTGTTGGGGATGATAGGAGTTTCAGCCCCACAGAAACGCAGCAGAAAAACCAGAGTTCAGCGAGCCAACAGCAGCAGCCTTATTCCCCAGTAAGGATACTCACACACAGGGGAGTTCTTTCCAAAACAGGAGGCACTTTATCTTGCAGCAAAGTTCCATTATATACAAAACATAGGACAGACGGACAAAAGCTTGCGCCAGGCACCAGGTTTGGTCAACAGACAAATACATACCGGCGTTGCTTTGTTATATACATATCTACAACCAATCAGGTAGAGGTTTGCACACCTCCCTCTACCATCTGCACACGACCCCAGTTTCTTATGCAACCTTGCAATTACCCACAGCTGGGGCATGATGCAACATCTTTGCAGTGGGCTGATCATTTTCCCAGGGTTCCCTGTCTGGAACCCCTGACAACATGAGCCGAAGGTCCGCCCCCCCCACGCTTGCCTCAGAGGCCTGTGAGGCCCTGGAGGAGCCGCGCTGTGTCAATGTAGAAGGGCCGGAATCAAGATGATGGCCCGAGCCGTCAATGGTAAGTACCTTTGCTGTGTCTGACCCCTTTGGGAGTTTATTTTTGCCACCCGATTTGTCTGTTTTCTTCACTTTCTTTAACTTATCTGCTTTGTCCTTCACCTTAGCTTTTTTGGGCTCCATCACTTCAGGCACCAACTTTATTTCCTCCACTTCACTCTTGCTGGAACTTAGGAATATTTTCCTTAAGTCCACGGAGTGCTCATCATCAGGCATTTTTTGTGGCTTGCCTTTGCCAGCCCCGCTAGTCTCCTCGTCTGTGACCTGCAAAGTTGCAGTTTTCTGGACGGTAAGCTGATTTCCGTTCGAGGCAACCTCGTCTGTGACCCGCTGTAAAGCAGTTTTCTGGACGGTATGCTGTTTTCCCTTTGAGACCACCTCGTCCGCGACCCACTGAAAAGTGGTTTTCTGGACTAGTTGATTCCTTTCCTTGTCCAAGCCCTGCGCTACTGCAGCGCTTCGGACCAAGGCGGAAGCCTGCAAGTCAATATCAGCCTTCGCTGACATTTTCCAGTAGGTAGAAAATAATTTTTAGTCAAAGAACCAGAGAGGGATAGAAAACACCACCAGCTGGTTAGCAGGAGAAAAAAGGAACTGAACGGAGGGGGACAAGGAGTAGTTAACGGTTGTTTTCAAATGGCACGTGGATGGCTCCTGCATCGGCTGGCACACGAGGGATACAACCCATGTGTTGTGGATCGCTCCTCCTGTCAGCCCGAGAATTGCCCATTCCCACTGTAGTCCAAGACCAACGTAGCCCTGAATGAAGAACTTCTACATGTTTCACCCATCCTGGATAGAATTCCAGTACTGTGCATATTAGCAATAATTTATAGCTTTGAAATGTTCCCTTTTTTGGATGACATATTCCTTTGGGGCAACCTTTTGGAGTGTGCAGGGGCCTCCTAACTCCAGAGGTTTCTGGATGAGATTGATTCTCTAGATGTAATTAGGTCTCACTTCAGATCTGGGTATGGGACAGTGATAGTTTAGGTCACCTTGGTGGATGACCCACACTGGGAAGTGTACAGGAGAATATCTCTCTCTTAGTTCTACTGGACCTCTCAGCAGTATCACTGACCATGGTATCTTTCTGGACCACCTCCCTGAAAACAGATTTAGGGACACTCTTCTCGAATGAACTCACAAGGTGGTGCTGAGGGAAGTTTGATATCCTGGCCACTGGTGTTCCTCAAGATTCAATTTTGTCCCTGTGCTGTTTAACACATATGTAAAACCACTGGAAAATTTTATCTGGAATTGTTTTGGTACTAACCAGTGTCTACTGTCAGTAATGGACTGGGTGAAGGTGAACAAACAGAATTAATTTTGAAAAGACAGAAGTGCTCCTAGTCAGTCAAAATCAGGGAATAGGGATTCAGCTTGTACTGGATGGGGGTTATACTCCCCTTTAAATCTCAGGTTTGTATTCCTAGAGTCAGCCCTGAGGCTCGATGCCCAGGTTTGGGTGGTGACTAGGAGTGGACTTGCACAGTTTAGTATGCCAGCTGTGCCCATACCTAACGATGTCAGACCTGGCTGCAGTAACACATACCATGATTACACCCCATTTGGATTGCTGTAACGCATAGAGCTGCTTTTGGAAACTGCTCAGAAACTGCAGTCAAAAATGCTACAGCCAAAGGGCAGACCGAGTCGGACTAGAGGCAAAAGACAGTGGACCCACCTTATAAGTGAGCTTTGGCCCTGTGAATTTAACTCACTGTGAATTCAAAGGTACAAAACACAGTATATTTGAATCCATGGTGGGAAGCATGCTAGCCATCTGCTTCTTCTTTCAAGGCACCATTTTTAATACTGTAGGGGCTTAGTGTATAAGCCGTGCCTCACGAGGCTTTGGAGTCTCTCTCCAACCCTTGCAAGGCTTCAGGGTCTCTCTGAAAGCGTTGTGAGGCCTGCAACAAGACTGTGAAGCCTTGCAAGGCAAGCCTTACCCAGTAAGTCCAAACAGTATTAAAAATGGCATAGGGCAGCCGCAGAGGTGGCAGCAAGCCCCAACTGCCATGTGCACCACATTCTTCAGGCTCTCTTGCCTCTGCTGCTGCCCTATGCCATTTTTAATATGGGGTTACTATATAAGGCTGAATTTACCATGCGTTGTGTGTGTGTGTGCGCACACACAAGGGATCCTGGAACCAATTCCTTGTGGACATGACAGGCCCATTGTATATCTTCTCTGTTGAAACAGCTTCACTGGCTACTAGTTCATTTCCAGGCACAATTCAAAGTACTGGTGATGACCTATATGGTTTAGGTCCAGACTATCTAAGACCTCATTATCTCCCTGTATGAGCCTTCTTGAGTTTTACAACCTTTAAGGGAAGGATCTCTCTTGGTCTCACCATTCTCACAGGCCTGTCTGGTGAGGGTTGCTCCTAGGATACAATATATGCTCACACCGGAGGTTTGGTTGGCTGCCTCTCTGCTCTTTTCATTGCCAGGCAAAGACCTTTTTATTTAAACAGACCTTCAGTTATTGGTGTTAGAAAAAGGGTCTTTTACATGGACAGTCTTTTAAACGTTTTAGTTGAATTGTTAACTGTTGCACTACAGATTGTTTTAGCTATATTTTGTTTTTAATTCATCTTGTAAACCATCTTGGGTTCCATATTGGAAGAAAGATGTGATATAAACAAAATAAAACCAGAAATAAATAATACAAGCAGCATAACATTAATTCTAGGACCTTAAATAAACCTGAGAGAAAAATTTAATGCATGCATCATATTAAAACAGATGCACTGTTCAAATATCTGGCTGAACAAAGAAAGCTTTTAGTTCCCTTGAGCCTATGTTTGTGGTTGGGCATGACCCCTTAAGGAGGAAATACCATAACTGGGGTGCAACAGTTATGAAAACCCTATCCTAGGCTGACATCAGTCTCCATCAGATATGATAATCACTTAGACAATAAAATTTGCTGATGACCTTCCAGTCTGGACTATGGGGTACGGGGGTATGTATTCTCCTTCTTCGGTCCCAAATTGTTTAGGGTTCATGTAGAACACATAAACATTTCAAAATAAGAAAATAAATATGAATGCTGTTAAGTTTCCTCACACAGTTTAGTATGAAGCAACGGAACTCACCCACAGAAGGTGTAAGCCTCTCAAGATACTGCTTGTCTTCAAGGCTGTACACTGTAGAAATTACTTTGGCTCCTCTGTGTTGTGCCAATTGAATAGCTATGGTACCAAATGGCTGCAGGGGAAAAAAACCCAAACCATACATGTACATATGTTTATATATCTATGTAATATACCTTGAAATTGGTCAAAGAAAAAAAACAGGAATATACATTCAAGAATTAATTTGCTTATATTTGCAAATAAATTGGGAGGTATCTATTACGTGCTTCTCAATTTTAAACTATAGTAAACCACATTAAAACCAATTCATTTGATACCCCCCAGTCACTCCTAATGAGACTAGAAGCAGATCTGAAGCTCACAAGCCTCATCAGCTGCTCCAGTGCCCAGTGGGTAGCAAAGAACAAGCCTCTTGCCATTTTCTATATGTGACAGCCCTTCAGGTATTTGACAGCACTCTCACATCTCCATTTCATAGTGTTCCCTTCACTAGGCTGAATATACTCAGCTCTTTAAACTTCTTCTCATTGGAATTTGTTTCCAACGTCACTGAACCCATTCTAGTCTGTCTACATCATTTTCAAAAAATCTGCACTCAGACCTGGTCAGCTGAGTCTGACTAGTGCCATATAATGTGGAAATTGTTACCTCCTCAAAACTTAGGTTCTATTAATGCAGCCTAAAATCACATTAACTTTCTTTTTGGGAATCACTGATGCCTCATATTTAGTTTATGATGGATTAAAACTCTCAGATTTTTTTGATATCTATAGGTGCAAAGCCAGGTATTGAATACCCTATAGCTGCTCATTTGAGCCTTGTCCATCAAGACTACTTCCCATTTAAATGCAGAACTTCACATTTGCCTGAAACAGATTTCCAGCCTATCAGTGTCATTTTGAAGTTTAATTTCTGGGTGGCATGCTCAAGATACCATGGCTGAAGCATGCAAGACACATTCACAAATATAAGAAAGAAAATGCTGCAGTCAATTAGTAGAATACTGCTTCCTCTTTCTTCTGGATCATATAGAAAAAAAGCATACAATATTTAATTTTTTCCCAAGACAATTATACCCCAAATATGAGTTCAAAAATAATAATGGCTTCTTAAATAGTTTTCATAGTATGCCATTAAAAACTGCGTTTCTTGTACTTACACTTGCTCCATCTATTACTAGTACAGTTTTTCCTGAAGAGACGTAGGAAAGATAATGCAGAGCTGTATATGCACGGAGACCATTGCGAAGAGTCCCTGCTGATTCAATCCAGGAGATCTTTTCTGGTTTATGAACTGTTTCACAAGAGGAAAACAATGTTGATGCAGAGATTTTAAAGAGGTCTGAAATTTGCCTCATTCGTTATCAGTTCTGGAATGAACCATTCAATTTGCTGTTTTTAACAGAGCAGAATGTATTAGGAAAAAATGGGCAGTATTCCTTTTCCTCCAAACAAGAAAAGTAAGTAGAACATGCTTACCATTCTACAGCCTTTATTTTTAAAATGTTAACTAATTCTAGCAGCACCTTAGAATGAGCTTTCATGGATTTCATTTTATGTCCTCAGATGCTATAGATGCTTGGCAAAAAAAAAAAAAAGTTATTATATAGTTTTACAGTATCATTTCAGATTTCATAAAGATGTGGAAATTTAGGATACAAACAAATATATAAGCTTGAAATTAAAACTGCTCACTAACTAAATGTTAAATGGTCTTATACCATGTCTGATTTCACAATGACTTAGTAGAAGCCAGGGAATAAACATCTGAACAAATCAAATAATTATTGTTGATTACTTTTTTTAAAATAGCTGTAATTTCTTTATGGGAAAAGCCAGCATGGTGTAGTGGTTTGAGCACTAGAAACTAGAGGTTGATTCCTCACTTGGCCATAGAAACCCACTGGGTGACCTTGAGTGCGTCACACAAACTCAGCCCCAGAAAATCCCATGATAGATTTGACTTAGGGTTGCCATAAGTGAGAAACGACTTGAAGGCACATAACAATAACAACAAAATGGTTTGTTACAGTAAGTTCAAAATATGTACGTGGTATGGGAAAAATTATATACTATAAACTATTACCATTCTGAATAATAGAAATCAGCTTGAGAATTTACACTAGGTTTGACTGAAGTTGTTCAAGACTATATGAAGGTATGAAATACAGAAACATTCAGAATACATAAGGTTATGATACCTTTCTTTGGCCAGCTAAAAAGTCACAAAATACAGCACACCAGCTTTTGGGGCTCACTGGCTTCTTCATTAGATTCAAATGTTAAAGAACTATTCAACCATACGGTTGTATAGCCAACATGGATACTCCTGCACTATTCTTGAGATATGAAGTAAAAGAAATAGAAAAATGGAAAATTTGGTCTTGATTGTCATCAAATGGACTCTCAAGAGTTAGGCCGGATTTACTGGATCTCTTCCTCTAAATGCACAAAGAGAAAGAGGGGGAAAGACAGAGAGAGACAGAAAGAGAGCTGCCTTGGAATGTCCCCTCCTAGCACAACCCACTTGGAAAGGTGAAGGAGACACAGCTCTCCTGGCCTCCAGCCATAACCCAGGTCCTAGTCTATGAAACTTCTAAAAGTGCCATCCATTAATTCCTTCACATTAGTTTTCAATACAGAATGAATAAATAACTAAAGTTAAAAAGGGAAGAAAATAGTAAAAATCCTGCTCTTCCCTCATTTCCTCCTTTCACGCATGATCCCGCAGGGCTTTGATATTGCTGAGGTTAGTGCTCTTGCAGCTAGAGGATTGATCACTCTGCCCAGCTGCAGAGTTAAGGTGATGAAGTTGGAATATCTCTGTGAAATTTAAAGTATCAGTGCAAAACACTAAAAGAGGCTCTTAGATGTTAAAACAAACACTTCTGCTGCTTTAGATATTCACATTGCAAGGTCTGAATCTTGATAACACTATGATATAAGAAACCAATATAAGTAACCCAAGGTAAGCTGATTTCCGTGTTTAATAGTAAGAACAGAACCTACATTTGCAGGAAGGTATGGGACACACAAATCTGTATCTAGTGTTCAGATAAGATATAGTACTAGTTGGCTATGCAAAAACCATGCTATAGAATTTAAAAAAAAATGTAACTATTACAGCAGGGATATACTGACAGCAGTCTTTAAAAGAAAGTTCCTAGGTTTTTTGTGTCTGGTAGAATTTGTTTTTGGGCCTTACAGAAAGGCATAAAGAAACTCTCATCCAAAAGGCTTTTTTACAAGTGATTATTGGTGAGTGCCTTACAAGAAAAAAGACTTTTTTTTTTAAACAGCTTGTGAAATTTAGAAAGGACAAAGCATTTATCGATTTGATTCTTGCTCAGATTGCTGTCATTCATTTCTCTGGATCAGATCCATTTCCAGTTCAACTACAACATATCTAATTAATGGAAGCATGCCCAGCATTTAACTTTCAGTTGTTAATAACTGCCAGCCAAAAAAGTTAACATTATTTACTGAGAGACATACATCAATAAATGAGAACTCTTTCTGGATGATTAATCTGCATTTGTTCATTCATTCACACATTCACACACTCTGATAGCAAAGAAGTAGCAAGCATTCACATGTGAACCAGTCTCTACTTAAAGCAACCATAACTGCCATTAAAAAAAAAAAGGAATTTTCAGTCTCTAAAAAGGTGTGGCAACTACTTGGTGGAGACAGTCAACCAGAGCTGGGGAAAATTTTGGACTTTAAAGCATTCTGCCACCCTGAGTCTTAAGACGAGCAGAAAAGTTTGGCCCCCAGAAGCCCTTCAAGAGTCTCCTCAAATTCATCCAAAAAACACATCATCAAAACCACCACAAAACAGAGCAATATAGGTCTCCTTGGACCCAACTACTCCTCAAAGCACCCTTAAAATAGTCATATTTTGAGCAAATCCTGAAACCAGAAGTGATATCATATCACTTCCTGTCACACTGGGGTGGCATGGAAAAGGAAATTGGCTTCACCCCTTCTCAGCTGCCTATCCCTGACTTATGCAGCTTTATTGGTATATAATTTGCCTGCATGCCATTTAAGGAAAAATGAATTATACAAGTTTAAAAGACACTCAGCTGCAACATTTCTGTATTTTCAATTAATTAATTAACATAAAGATCAGTTCTAGTGCAGATGTTTAAAAATGTATTATTTTTAGAATTGTGCTTATAAAAACTGGAGAGAACAAGCATCATCTTCTCCCTCATCTAAGAAGAGGGAGTGTCTCTTTCTGAGATGATGCCTGTGGAAGACTTAGATGTGTTATCTAAAAAACAAAATGTACTTGTAGCTGCTCTCTTTGTTAGTATTATTTTACCCATACACAAATTTAATTAATCTATTCATTCACTGATTGAAACTGACACAATTAATTGCCCGTAATCTATTTAATTGGATAACAATACAACAAAGGTGTAATATACGTTTACAATCTACATATTCTTAGACAAGTGCTAGCACTGGTATATACTACAAAATGTAAACAGGTAAATACCACAATACAGTGAGATTTTCTGACATACCAAGGGACATGCATGAATGAAGTAAGTTTTTCAACATTATTTTCTTAACAGCAGTCACCTACCCATATACTGTGAACTATGATCTTCCTTGGACTCTACAAAAACTATTTGTAACCCACCACAGATGGTCTGTTGTTGAGAAGATGTAAGCTCTCTTAGACTTAAGGAGATAATTGTGCAAATCTCTGGACTGTAGCCAAAGTACACATAATGGCTTGCCTTAGTGTTAATCATTTTGCTTTGTATTCAGCACTACATATAAATACACTTCCTAAGTATAACATTCTGTTGTTAGATTGAATATTCATACAAAACATTCAGATTTATGTTACAAAACAATATGAAGATTCCTGCAAAGACCACTGTTTTAGTCTTGCATGGGAGGCAAGGGTGAATAGACCTTGATGCCTGGAAATGCAACTGGATGTGTTACTCACTTGAGCCATAAAGTTTTTCCAAGATCCAATGATTGGGTAGACATAATTTTTAATGTGATGGAGGTTTGAATTCTCATCTGGGCCACTCAGGCAAGTTACTAGTTCTGCCTGACCACTGCTGGGTTGGGATATATGATTTTATTGTCATGTGGGATTACCAGGGAGAATACCAGTATCATGTTTGTTTTATCTAATAGCAATCTAAGAGCAGAACTGCTGGGTAAAACCTTGCAGGAACTGTAAATGTTTCCAAATTCCCAACAACTGCAAAGTGATGACTATAATGAAAAAATGTTTAAAAATACTAGAACACACTCCCAACATCACTGAAGACTACTAGCGTGTTTCCACTGAGGAACTGGAAAACTTCTATCCATGTCAAGAGAAGACAAGTCTATAAGGGAAGTCAACTGAAATCCAGAGACAATGGTTTTCTACCAGAAGTGTTTGCATAATGTTGTACACAAGACTTGTCTACATATATTACAGTAGGCAACTACAGGCAGCTAGGGAGGTGCATTAACCCCCCAGGAGAACTTGGAGGACTGCAACCTCCCTGCACCCTTCCCACAATAAAAAAAAAAAAGCCAAATGCCCTCTAGGGGGAGTAGGAAGCATTTCCACCATGTTTTCAATCCCTTCAGGCCACTTTAGGCCCAGCAGAGGTCTTTTTTTTAACAAAAGGAAGTGAGTAGAGGTTACTTTTTAAAGGCCTCTCCTAGCCCTAAAATGGCCTGAGGGAGACAAAAATATGGCAAAATGTTCCCCATGCCCCTTACAGAGCATTTGGGAGCCAAAATACTCTTTCATGAGGGGGAAAAAACTTCATTCTGGGTTGTCCTGGGGGTACATGTGGCCTACAGGCTGCCATTTTCCCACCTTGCTGTAGAGAACTACATGTGCAATTTCCTCTTACTTACCTATCTTCTGCCATGGGCTGCATCCTATAGAATCCTGAGGTTTATAATTTGGTGAGGCAGGGGCACAGAATTTTAAATGTTCCTTTCTAAACTACAGTTCCCAGGATTCCACAGAATGGAGCCATGGCAGTAATAGTGTAGAATGAAAGGGCCCTCTCACTGTGGGGCAAAATACACAGTTGAGAGCTCCATGTGCCCTTGGCCATTCAGGCTTAGTTTCCAGTGGGGAATATCTCATGAGCAATACACACCCCTCCATCTTCCCACAATACAATGTCTAAAAGCGTCATGCCTACACGTAATAGCCTAGATCAAACATAATCATTTTGCATACAGTGCCAAAGTTTAATATTTTGTTTAAACAAAACTTTCACTACTGCTTTTGCAACATTTTGCTAGTTTTGAATCCAACCTAAACGTTCTGAATTTTTCCCCTACTTGTGATCTTCTGGATTTTCATGCTGTTTTTCTTTCTTTAGCTTGTAAATGTATGTTCTTAACCATTCCACAGGACAAAAGGGATACAGCGGAATAAAATACATTGGCTGAAAAATGCAAAGTTCAAACAAGAGTGAGTGCCTCATTCAGAAATGCTTGTTTTTGGAGTTTCAGGGTCAAACAGGAGGGAGAAAGAGTGAAGTAACAAAAGAAGAAGTTTAAGAAAAATGGATGAGTCAGCTCTTGTGGTTTCTGTCAGAACATTAATCGCCTGACTGGTATGTATTGCTACCATTGTTTATGAAAAGCCAGAAATCATAGAATTTAATGTGAAATAGAAAACTCTGGAATACACTTGAGCATTGTTCATTATGTAGAAAAAGTCAACAAAAAGTTGTTTAAGTAATTAATTTTAAAGTGTTAATTCCTATTCTCCTATGTCCATTAATATAACATACATACCTAGATAATGCTCATGAATGAGAATAACTTCACACAAACCAGACTCTTCAGAATCCAGTGGCAAAATTCCTACGAAACCAAAACAAAACCTGCAAATCAATCCAAGCATGTCACCACAAGTGAAACAAATAATGGATTTCTAAGCTTACCAATTAGTGTGCACACCACAGCATTTTTAAGTTCTACATAATATAGGTGCAAGAGACAACAGTTGAGAACAGCAGCATGCCTTGGCTAAGAATCCCTATATTACAGGGCTGTTTGGTGGATCTGCCACTGTGAGAGTGATGAAACCACTTTTTGTTTTTACTGCCATTTCTGCTGTAGCTGCTTTGATTTAACTGAGAGCTAATCAGTGCTGGCCCAAATCACTTCAGAGGTTTGGTACTGAAAGTCCAATGCTCCTGTTCAGTTTGGAACAGCAGGAAGACGCAGCAGTCAAATTAGTGCCCCAGTGATGGATCCACTAGCCATTTTAAACAAAAACATGTTACAGAAAAGGACGTGTAAAATATAATTTGGGGAAGTTTTTAAAAGGAGATCCAGCTAAAGGGCACTCTGGCATCAGTGAATGATGATTATGGACTCAGGATTATTGAAATGCTCTTCAAGTATGTGGGTTCTTTTGTAGCCTAAGCATGTCTAGCTTTTTGTACTATCTGTTTCCTGATATTTGGATGAGAAGGTATATAAATCCAAACCCATATTGGCTGGTATGTTACTGTTTGTGCTTCACCTTCCTGAATCCGTCTATCCACCCAGAAATTTTGTAAGAGAAATACAATATTTTACAGGGCAAGGTTGGAGAAACATTTTGCAAAGTCCTTCTCAACTCTTATCCTGCCTCTTCTTCATCATAGCAGACTCTCTTTTAAAAATAAATGCTAATGCTATTTCGTTTATTCTCACGAGTACTCATTCTTTTACATAATTTAATTCCATCAGCTAATTTTTGTGACCTGTCTAAGTATCAAGGGCCAAATTTAATGTTAGTCCACCATAGACCAGACCTGCTGAAATCACCAGTGATTAACAAGTCATCTTGATTTCAGTGGGTCTGCTTTAAGCCAGAGGTATATTACAGGCCAATTTCTTGCAAAAATACTTAGGGACCCCATCTGGCCCATACACTGCCAACTCTTGACCTAAGAGGAAGTGCTCTGGGAAGGTTTCCATTAACTTAGCGTCACATGGAAGACAAGAAAGAATAGCACCTCTAAAAAAGATAAATAATAAAAATAATTAAAATAATTAAAAGCTTCCAGCCAGAAACAGTGGGAAAACATCAGAGCAATTTCAGATTTCATTTGGTCCAACTACAGACTGCACAAGTGACACAGTCTACTTAGATAATCTTGTCCTTGAGAAGGACAAGAGCATGACTGGCCATCCTCCCCCCCAGAGCTGTTTGTTGAGAACTACATGTTGGCAATGGGTAGAGCTAGAGCCAAACAGCAGACTGACACATGCTTGTTCCTCTTCCACTGTTTCTTTCTTGTTCTCTTAGAAATCATCAAAAGAGAAATGATACAAGTTGGTAAAAATCGTAAGACAGAAACAGACTAGAGAGGCCATGATCCTATCATCGTCGCTTCACTCTTCCTCCCTCTTCACTTTTTTCATATTTCCCTATCTCACTCACACACATCCATCCATTTGTGCACATGCACATAGCATGGACTTACATTCTGATGAGCCACAAAAAATGTGGCCAAGGGCTATATGCAGTCCATGGCTGTCCAATCAATTCTACAGACTTTTAAGTCTAGATATATATGCATTTGCCTTGATGTGCATTAAACATGTTGGTCATGTTGTATCAGAACACAGGGTAACTCCAATCCCCTAAATGAGGTATACTGATTTTTTAACCAAAGACACAGTATGATTAAATTATTTGTAAGGTTTAGTGACATTATTCCTACTTACTCCACTTTCCTAACTCAAAGTCCCCTTCTTTTCAGCAAACTACATTATAGTTTTACATATTAACTAGTCTAAACATACACAGGTGTGATTGCATGCCCAGATATTAAATTTATGAACCTGTGTCACTGCACATGGGAAAGAAACTGCAAGAGAATCAGGGCCTGACATTACTTTTTGTTCTTCCATTTTCTCCTAATATTCCAGTCATCAAATAAGTTACGAAGCACATTATATTTCAAAGCAAAATTATTGCAAATAGCAAAAGATGGCTGTGACAGGCCCTTACTTCCGTCACACTGGTGTGGCAGTTCCCAAGCTGATAAGACACCCTGTCTTTACCACACAGCTCTGCCTCTCTGCTAATAACACCACCTTTGCGCAAAAGGGTGAGGGCTTTCAACGTTTATTTAGAACCCCTTAATAATTTTACGGCAGTGTTTTTCTGTGTTCCTTATCACTGTAGACAACTCAAGGCAAGACTGTATTTACACAGCCAAACTGTAATATTTATTAAGATAACAATAAGAATAAAAAAAGTGTTAGAGTTCATAAAGCAGGTTGATACATTTCTGCAGGAGACTTTTTAGACAATATAACAGGTAACTCCCTGCTCTGAAACAGTTTGACTATACCTTTAGACTTTCATAAAAGGCACAACTCTCATATAAGAGAACTTTGGCTAGAATCTCACCAACTCTCAATCAAAGTCATACTCTCTGACCAGATCCTACTAGAGTTCAATTACTGGATTTGCTGGTGTATAAGATCCACTTTTTTCCTGAAAAATATTATTTGAAAATGGGGTGTGTCTTACATGCCGGTGTGTCTTATATGCCAGAAAATAGCATTTGCCAGTGTATAAACGGGGTGCATCTTATATGCCAGCATATACGGTACTCTTTTGCCTCTCACTTGGCTTTCACTAAGAACTAAATCTTCCAAAACAGTCACACTCTCTGACTGACTTAGGGACTCTACTCTCTAGCTCCTTGGTAGACTCCCATTGAAGGAATCCAAATACCCACTGGTACTTGTCTTTATATAAACTTTTCTCTCAGCCATAAGGCCCTCCCACAATCTATTAGTTTGGATTTCTCTCCTGAGGTGCTATTCTAGTTGCCTAGCAACCTGCTTCCTGATTGCACTGCCACTTCAGATAGCCACACCCCCAGAAATTCATCCCAATGGCCAATCCATGCAACTCACTCTCCCAAAATAATAAAGAATTAACTTAATTCAAAGTGTTGATCATTATTCAAAAATTTAGCATTGCTAGTATTCAACAACTAACTTAAAATCATTGTTAAAAATGTTAACACATTTGGGATAAGAAATGTGAAAGATATTTCCAAACGTTGTATATACTTCAACTATCGGTCAATTTCTGACAGACCATCTAGTGCCTGATGCCGCTAAAATTCTTAGACAGAATGTTGGACTGGGCCTTGCTCCGATTGAGCAAAATGCTTGTGTTATGTTTCAGTCAGATTGCAAATTCAGGATGACAACATAAATATGCTATTAAGAAAGCTATTAAGAAATTAAGAAATAAGCTATTAAGAAATAAACAATTAAAAGGGTGCATTCTTAGTTATAAATTTATCAATCATGGCATCATCAGGATTCTGATAAAGAAGCGAGAAAGCAAAATGAAGTTATTTTTTATTTACCCTAACTGATGTGAATAGGGCAATTAATGAAGTCACTACATGTACTAAGGTCATCTAGGATTAAAGAGTTTAAAGGACTAGTTCTTAGTAAACAGCAATAAGATTTAGTACTGAAATTTCTGAATCCACTGTGTGTCCTTAACAAGTTCAATGTCAACATATGCTAGCAAGCTTTAGACATGGAGGCCCAAGCTATGCTCAAACACAACTCTCACTGGATATGGATAAGTCAACATCTGTTATGCTAGCTTCACAGGGTGTGCCAGGATAGTTGTGCAAAAAAAAAAAAAGCCAGAATTTTTTAGAATTCTGAATGAGCCAGCATGCTGTGTGACTACATAGGCTTAGCTCCTGCTGCAAATAAAAACAACTAAACAAGCCACATTTGTGGTGGTTTTCATCTGTAATTTATTATGGTGTGCCAGCCAGGAGCTCCGGTTTGTCTCTCTCCTCAGCCAAGACCAAACTATGACAGGTGACTGTGGTTCTTCAGAGCAGAGGTAAGCCCAAATTCTTAGTATGCAAGTCATTTGTATCCACAGACATAAATAAAGCATGGCCTTTGGTTTATATAACCATTCTTATTGGTATTAGGATATTAGGATCTGTACAACACCCTTCTAAGATGCACGTGGATTATGTTCCAAAACAAAACTACTTTGACTAGCTGAGGATAGCAAGAGTTAGCAGGGAAGCTTCTCCAGTCCAATCCTATAGCTAGCACCTATGCTGGACTCCATTATCTACCATCATCAAGTTTGTTAAGCTTCCTGATTATACTATTGAAATACTGAATACTCCCCAAACGAGGGTCTTTTTCTTCAAACATGTTATTCTGCAGGTCCTGCATTACAGACAGGAAATGGGACTGATAGGAAACGTCACCTTTGGGGCACTGGCGATTCAGCTTAAGGCTTCCATCATGGTTGTCTGTAACATAAGTATTTTTGTTAAACCAAGTTATTATCCAATGTCTCTCGGGAGTCCAGATGTGACACTCTTTGGCTGTACAAAGTCCCACTGTTTTTGAGAGCTTCTTGAAATTATTATTTTTCTGCCTGAGATGCTTTAAAATGATCCCAAAATCAAAGGTAGGGTGTTCTGGAGGTAGAGTCTACTTGAATCAAGGGCTCATGCTGCCTGCCTTCTACTTCTGGAAGTCTCTTGCTGAAATCATTGGCTTAGCTTTGCTCTTCTCTTACTGAAGTCACTGCCTAGGCTAGGTCTTTCTGCATTTAAGTTGAAATCAGTCTTTTAGAGCAGGAGTTTGGCCAGAGAATCTCAATTAAAGTCCCGGTTCTGACAAAGGATCTTAGTTAACTTGGTTTCCTTGCACAGTTCCAGGTAGGAGTGCCCATGCTGTACCAGCCAAGAGTAATCCCTAGTTTCTCATATGAAAAGTCCAGCAGGACCAAACAAGAAGTAACTTTTGTGATCTCTAAAATCTATATTTCAGAGAGTACTTTCCCTGTTCCTTGCAGCTGCCTCAAAGTACTCCCCTTTCTTGTTATTATACTGTGGTACTTTGAACTACTCTCTTTCTTTTCTCTCTTTTTCCTCACAGCAAACCCCTGTACATTGCTTCACATTCACTCTTCTCATTGCTTAATTCCAAACCCTTGTAGTCTTGCAAGTTTGCTCATTTTGAGTTAGTATCTCTCCATCCTAAAGTAACTGCTGTATTAGGCATTTGCTTGCATTTTGTACATACTGTTCACCATTTATGAAGCTCTACCATAATATTTGCTATTCCCCAATGCAGCTATTGTGTATCTACGTGTTCAATAAAATTTTCCTTTTAGTGAGTTCTGCGTGAATGTAGGTTTTTGATTCCAGTTTGTGTAAAATGCACAATTGGGCAAGGTCACAAAAGCCTTTGTAGGCATATGTGCTCAGAACATGTATGATTTCATTCATGTGCTCTGAGGCTATAACCTAAAAACAAAGAGCAACTGGGAAGTATACACAAGCACATTGTTTATAACAGATAAGCAGAGGTTCACCTTGGAACCCCGAGTTATGTGTGAACCAAGGGTACATTGTTGATGAGAGCCAGGCAGTAGTTCTCTGAACTGCTTTGAGGATCAATGGGCTTTGTAAAAGTTACAAGGGTATATCCTAGTGCTCTCCTTAGATTTTTAATCATCTACAGATTTTTGGAAGACCCATAAACCTTCTGGACAGAGGAATGGGAATAACACCACTCAAACAGAAATATCCAGTGTTAAGTACTAGCCAATGTCAAATAAAAGGTTCCCAAGGAACAAATATTCATAACCTGGTGCAATTCTTATAGTTTAAAAGCTTTAGCTGATTAGAAAAAAGAGCAACTTACCCACTACCTCATCATGTGGTTGGAAAGAGGACACTTTATTTCCAACTTGAAAAAGAGAGGGTAAGAGAGAGAAAAATTACTGTACTTATGAAGAAAATCATATTTGCTAACAAGAATTTACCATACAGCCCTTTAATTTGCAGTAAGATACTACTATGGGAAAATGAACACCAGTTTTAATGTTCACAGAGCAGAAAGGGGGAGAAAAGCATTCTCTGAGGCAGAGTTTAGTGCCTGTCCTCCAGTAGGTAGGGATAGGCTGTAATGTGAAATGGGTATACGGTTTTATTCCTTGAGAGGAAAATACATGCAAAAATGTACATAAGCATTGTGAAAAAGAGATGGTCTTCTGACATGCAAAAGCCGTTACAGCCTACAAAACAGTCTATATTTCACTGGTAGGAGGGAGCAGCCCTACAAAAAAAAGTGTTTACAGGGTAAAAACTCAAGAGACTTATGCAGATAATCTGAACCACAAAGAGCACCAAAATGCAAAATCTGCAGGGTGATTGCTAGCACAAGCTGTGAAGAACTTCCTCTGACCTAAAGCTATCAGTTATGCTGAGCTGTCAGTCACATTGGTTTCAGATTCTGGCTTGTTCTTATAATCCACAATTTAAATAAGCCACAGGTCTCAGAGTTCAAAGACCACAAAGAAATGTGGTTAGCTGAACATTCAGAAGAAGTTATTTACGATTTCTTTCTTGATATATGAAAAAGCAGCAGAAAGGATGGAGCATGTGAGCCTGAGGCATGTCCGGTCACCATATTTCCTTATTATGTCTGAATTGGGCATTAATTACTATGGATAAGAAACAGAACTTGACAGCTATGGAACTCGTATCACTGAAATATCAGGCTAGCTCAACTTCTCCCTTTAAAAAATTTTAAGAACAACCTTAGTTAAATGGTGTTTGAAAATCTCAACTAAAAATGTTTTGTCAGTTGTTAAAAAATTGGTTTTATAGTGCATTTTACTAATGGTTCTATTTATATTGTTGGGGCTGGGTCTGCTTAGTTTTTTTATAATAATATTGTTGCAAGTATTGTAGTTTATTTTCTCAATAGCATTTTCATTTATATGATATAAAGTAAAGGGATGCACTCAAAGGCAGTGTCAGATAGGGCAATGCCAGCTCCTTGGCATTTATAAACCCAGCCATTAGGATCATGCTGGTTTTAGTTTGCCTAAGTCCATTCTGCCTTCTGCTTCCCAGTTATATCAAACGAACACTGAAAACTGGCTTTTTATAAAAAGATGAATGGTTCAATGTTGTACAGTTCAAACGGTATTTATATTTAAATTTCCCCTGCCAAACAAACACTAACATGCCAATCAGACTTCCAACAAATGCTAATTATACTCACTTTCCAATACAACACCAGCAACTTCCCTCCCAACCGGCAGGAATTCCTTCTCCATCTTGATTTCTGACAAAAGCTAATTCAATTAATGGTTAAAAGATCTAAGTGTTAGCTGCAGACATTTAACAACATTAAATGCTACTTTAGTCTCTTGCCAACATTTACCTCACAGCCTTTGATTATTCATAATAACAGATTCAAAAGAGGAGAGGAAACAAATAAGACTGAAATCCTGAGCAAATTGATAATACAGATTTGGGCATACTGAGGGAGCCTAGTTCTTTACAGTAGCTATGCTCCATCTCCCCTATGAACCAAACAGTACTCTTTCTATGAAAAACTAAGCTAAGATCCCTTCACAAATACAGTTGGCCCTCTACATTTGTAGGTTTGACTTGCATGGATTTGATTATTTGCAAGTTTCTTCAACCCTACCCCCCCATTCCCTTCAGGTGCTTCTTTTCCCAGGGAACCTTCACTTTTCGCAGCTCCAGTTAGGCTGTGCATCCCTTTAAAACACCACTCCTGGTCCTCCTCCTCCTCCTCCTTCACCAGCCACTTCCTGGTCAGCTAAAGACAGATCACAGCCTGATTTCTCAGCAGCACAAACCCTCTCCCAATGCCCTACACACACCCAAAGAAGTGGATGGGCAAGCAAGGGGAAGGGCCACCATGCTAACCCACCCCCTTTCCTTCTTTTCCTGACTTGGTTTGGACCCCGGGTACCTGCTCTCTCCACCATGCTTTGACCCCCCTCTCACAGACACCGCACCACATTTTGATATTTGCAATTTTTTCACTTTTGTGGAGGTCCTGTGCACTAACCCTAATGAATATGGAGGGCTGACTGTATTTGAGTCCTCCAGCATGTACAATCTTGAATATACATGCAATGATAAATTCTCTGTATTTTCAATTTAGAACTCTAGCTAATGTATTGAAATGTTATGAAGATATTATGCATAGAATTACTATTAATAGTTCTAATATATATTAATAAATGTTGCCATGTTATTTTCAACAGCTGGCATTAATCTTTATTTCCCCAATTCTGCTCCACTCACTATTTCTTTCACAAAATTAACAGCACAATCTATGCATATCTATTTATAGAAAAGTTCCCAATGAAATAAGTAGAACTTCCTCCCAGATAAGTGTGTGTAGGACTGAAGCACAAATGGTTCATTTTCTGGTCTAATGAAACAGCTATCTCAAACAAAATAATACACACAGACAAAAAAAAATCAAAGAAAATCACATTCTCAAAAGTTTTTAATTTTCATTTAAAAGGTATGTAGAAAATGCACACAATAAACTTGAGATGTTTTCCAGCAGGTGAGTCTAACACATCAGCTTTAGGCTGGCCACAGTTTCAGATACTTAACTTCACACACTATAGCACTGATCCTACAAAGGATTAAGTATATGTTGACCAGCTGATTCCTACAAGACTAAACAAATATCTTGGGGATGCTTAGCTTTAAAGGGATGCTTAGCTTTAAGTGTGGGCAGATAACATTCACTTATGTCTGTACTATAGCCAATTTATATGTAATAGTAGCCACAGGGATATCACTTGGAACCACCTCTGCATGGTAGCTGCAGCAATTGTAACATGTAGAACAGCTCACTGCAAGGATCCCTTCTATTGTGTGGAGATTTACCACATCAATAGCAAACATTCTTGGCAGTGGAATGAAAACGTTAGAGACAAAAAGGACAATTCATGGGATAAGCTGCTCTATCCGTTATGGCTATCATTCTCCTCATGGACAAGATTGTTTCAAGCAGTTTGCAACTGTGACGTGAAAATCAGCCATTGTGCTCTCAGGATTTATTTTCTTTCATTCAGGCTAGCATTTTATACACTTGAGTAAGACAGATCTCAGTAGAGAGGAAGTACAACAGTTCAAATGGACCAAGTTGTCACTTAAATTTTAAAAGAAAATTAAGGATAATAACAGATAATGGAATTACTCACTTAAAAGCTGCAATCCTATTTACCTGAGAGTAAGTTCCCCTGAACACTGTAAGACCTGATTCTAATTGAATATGCCTAGAATTGAGGTGTGACTTACACATGTAACCTCACCCTCACAAAGCCACTGCAAAAATGAACTAAAATTACTTATATGTTTGATTCCACTAACACCAGGTTCAGTGGAAAACAAACTCACATCAACTTTCTACAAATAAAATAGTATAAATACCTTTGTGTCAATCCGGCTAAGAGCGCAAGCTTTAACTTGCACTTTCACATAGTTGTCTTTCACAACAGGAAGGTTATCCTAAGGTGAATTGATAAGAAATACACGTTATAGATCATATAAGCAGACCACAACAATATTTTACTTATCTTTTTATAAAGCAACCAAAAAATTTAGATTACAAAACAGGAAAAGGCAGAGTCAAAGGAATTTATATAGATGCATACTGAGACACAGTCAAAGGAATTTATATAGATGCATAAGACAGGACATAGATTTCATGAAATCTAAAGGATTCTATTCTCCTATATGTGTCTGCCCTGTTTCTGAGATCTTCAGCTCTGTACCACTTCTCTCTGTACCACCACCTTCACAGGTACACAAAGTGGCAACACAGAAGAAGCTCTTCCTGCTTGCTGCTTCCAAGCTATGGAATCCCCTTCTTAAAAAGGACAGACCTGCTCCCTCCATCATGTCCTTGTTGTGGCTGGTAAATGCCTTTCTGCTTCATCAGGCTTTTGCAAATTGTTTACATGCTTAGAGTTTTCAGTAAGATGCTGATCATCTATATTTGTTGCTTTTCAATAGGTATGTTTTTAAATCGCTTTTAGTTCTATTGACAGCGTAATTATTTTAATGTTTGTGTTTTCCATAATATGAACTGTTACTTGTATCTGTTTCAGTTTTTGTAAGATGACTCACGGCCCATGTCTAGTAAAACAAAGAAACAAACAAAAATATGAATAAAAAATAATATAGTTGAAGGCTTCTTTGAATCATCCAAGACATTTGCGGAAATAACTGGAAAAAAAACCCATATCTGCAACTAAAAAAGCAGTTTATACCTTTAGCAGTTTGTATTTGTTGGTGAAGTGTAAATCTATGTGCAGAATTATATGTTATACACAAATATGCAGTGAAAAGCAACAGACTGGGGAAACATTCTTTTCATCTCTTGCTGCTGCTGTTCAACATAGCTCCTGCTCCCACAGTCCCAGCCATTTTGCCACTTCACTGAGTTCCATATGCAGATCTATTCTCACTAATATATGTGTGGAACTCCACAAAGGGGAAAGTGTCTTCCAGGTGGCTAAATGCAGAGAAGTGGCAAGAGGAGAAAGTCTGAAGCCACGCCCATACATGGCCCAGAGTCTTTATACAAATAAGTCTTCAATCCTATGCCCGCTTACTTGGCAATGAGATCCATTAAACACAATTGGTCTTGTTTCTGCATAGGTATTATAGGACTATAGTAACTCACTTTTTCCAGGAAGACAAAATTTGTTTCTTCTCCAGATGAATTTTGCTTCCAATATAATCCCTTCATAGTGACTAATAAAATACAGAGAGGAAAATGAAACACCTGTTTACAAAATCTCCAAACATTTTTTCATACCTACTTGACCATGCGAAGGCAAAAGAAGAAAATATTTTTTTAAAAAAATAAAGGAACAGCTCATACTTAAAATGTATGGCCTAAATCTAATTGTTAATCCCAATCAGAGTATACCCACTGAATTACATGAATTTTGACTTACCATTGAACAATACATATATTACACATCACAAATAATATGGCATACAGTATAGCATGTATTCCATATGGTTTGATCGTTGGACTAGGACTCTGGAGAACAGGGTTTGAATCCCCACTCAGGTATGGAAATCTGCTTGGTGACCTTGAGCAAGTCACACTCCCCAACCACAGAGAAAAGCAAAGGCAAACATTGTCTGAACAAATCTCGCCAAGAAAACCCCATGATAGGTTCGCATTAGGGTCACCATAAGTCAAAAAGGACTTGAAGGCACACAACAATAATATTATGTATATACTACATTATATCTTATATTATATATCATATAACATAGTATATCATACTATCTGCTGTATACCGTATAAATATATACATTACAGAATTTTATGCAGCAGTATTGAAAAGCAGTGCTGCATCTTAGCATCACCTCCATAGAAAGTAGAAAGTAAACACATTTCTTTCTTTAATAACATCACAGGAGGGAAAGGAATGCAAACAATACAAGTAACACTTTTTCTAGTAACTAAAACTTGAGTTGGCAACACCAGTAAAGCCTGCTCAGCATTTCTCAGTGAATATTTTTCATCTCTCTTGGGTCAATGAGGATTGGGAACTATTTTTTTTTCTTCTGTAAATAGCTTTAGGTTTGTGGTGAAAGTGTGTAGAAATGCTTTACAAGGATTAGTCATTCTTTCAGTAACTCTGTAAATATACTGTATTGTTCCTCTTTTTTTCAGATGAGATCAAAACATAACCAAATGTGATTTATTCCTAATGCCAGTCACTAAACTTCTTGGTAATCTGAAATTAAGAGTTAAGACTTACATAAATTAAGACTTACACATAATGGGGTACTAGACTATTCCAGGAGTCAGAGTGCAAAACTTTTGATCCAATGAAGTGTCTCTGAATAAAGGAATGAAAAGATCAGTGCTTGTCAAACTGTGTTCTGGAGAAACCTTGAATAACTTGTGCGTGCATGTGCCTTCAAGTCTTCTGTTGACCCCATGAATTTCATAGAGTATTTTTAGGAAAGGAATACCCAGAGGTGGTTTTGCCAGTTCCTTCCTCTGAAATATAGCCTATATGCCTGGAATTTGTTGGAAGTCTCTCATTCAAGTACTAACCAGGGTTGATCCAGTTTAGCTTCCAAGGTCAGATGGGATCTGGTGCCTCTAGGATACTGGAAGCTATCCGCATGGTACTAAGACAATAAATAATTACAATCGAACTTGTCTGCAAGACAGTTTGGCATAAGTGATAATTTCTTTAACAGCACGAGCAGTTTTCAATGTTTGTTTATTTAATGTGATTTAGTGGTCTTGCGAAAACAAAATAATATATCCCAAGCACTGTTATGACATCCTGTACAAAATCATGTGGAAAAAAATTAAACCCCACTCAATGTATGTGATTATAGCTCAGGATAACATTTCATGCATCTGATCGAGATGGGTGGGTGCTGAAACTGCAAACAAGGGAGCAGTTTGGGCACGCGCACATGCCTAACACTGTGTCCCTTTGTCAAGGAGGCAGCAGCAGGGGTATGGAGGGACATAGCAGTAGGGGTGTGTGTGTGGACCCAAACTGCTCCCTCATTTGCAAACAATGAAGCAGCTTCAGCTCCTGCACACACACACACACACACGTGCACACACTGCCACATCCCTGAGAAAAAGGACACAGCAGCAGGTATGTGCCCAAATGATGACTCTGCAGACTAGAGTTTAAATCCCCACTTAGCCACAGAAACCACTGGGTGACCTCAGGCAAGTTACATTCTCTCAGCCTCAGAGAAAGGCAAAGGCAACAAATCTTACCAAGAAAACTCCTAGTTTTACCTTAGGGTCTCCACAAGTCAGTTTTCAAACGGGAAAGACATGATGGCCAGAAAGAACCTCCTTCTGTCAGCATCATTTTGTTGTCGTGTGCTTTCAAATCACTTCAGATTTATGGCAACACCAAGGTAAACCTATCACGGGGTGGCTTGCCTTTGCTTTCCTCTGAAGCTGAGATAATGTGACTTGCCTAAGGTCACCGTGTCTGAGTATTTGAATCCTAGCCTCCATAAGCCTTTAATAAATAAATAAATATTTGAATATTTAAATCTAAATAATATATAAATCTTGAGCTAAGTCTTGGGGGTCCCTGGCAACAAATTATATTTACAAGGGGTCCACAGTAAAGAAAAGGTTAAGAACCACTGATCTGGAACTTTCTGCAGCCTAGTAGATTCTAGTACTGAAGACTGAGTGTTTACTAAAGCTTATATAATTGTAATTTTGTCAATTTCATTCACTGTTAACTCTGCCTCCTTTCACCTTTTCCTGGAAGCACATCTCCCAATTAATGCCGTAAATATATAAGACTTTTAGGCCACCAATATCTGAACAGGTACAACAGCAGCAACCACAACTGGATTATATTAGTAAATCACAAAGGAACATACAACTCTATGCTTCAGTAGGAAAATTGTGCAGTTACGTCCTTTTCTTACTTGCATCCTACAACAGTGTTTTGAAGATGAGACATATTTTCCTGTATGTTTCTACCCAGACATATTAAGGACATATTTACAAGTCTCCCTTTGCATTTCTGCATCTTCAGATATGAGGACGGTGAACATCCAGGGAAGGGCTCTTTTGGTTCTAACACTGGTTTTGCAATGTTTGACGTTTTCGCAATAGGAAACCAATAGTTTCATTTGTAGAAGCCTTTTAGGTGCTTTATAGCACAACACAATGCATGTTAACTCAGAAAAACTGGGTCACTTCATTGAGTAAGAATGACAGTACTTCGAAATAACTGTACTGTACATCTGACTGAAATGATTAAGGTTGGATTGCATTTGCAACCAACAGATGTTGCTTACTTTAAAAAAAATACAATATTGTGTTTTTTTAGTCAACTGTTAGTTGCTCTAAGAATCTCTGCCACCTTAAAACTGATAAATGAAAATGGTCCATTACTTGATCAAACTCTGCAGGTTATACGCTCTTAACTCTTCCTTCCCCGCTGCTAAAAAGCCGTGGAGACAAGCAACAGCTAAAGGCCATTTCCGCACTAGACTGTTGTAGCGCTATTATCCCACTTGCAAACTACGGAATCCTGGGGTTTGCAGTTTCTAGAGGGGTTGAAAGTGGGATAATAGCGCTACAACAGTCTAGTGCTGAAATGGCCAAAGAAAACTGCCCAGCTTCAGGGCTCCGGAGCCTCACCCTTCCTCCCGAGCGCTGACAGCAAGCCAAGGGCTGCAAGGGGATGGAGATTGATGGGAGTTGTCCGACAGACACTCCCCAGAACTACAGCACCGACACCCGCCCCTCCGCCGCATCATTCGCCAGGCCTCTCGCCCTACTCTAGCCAAAAGGACGCTGGTTTCCATGACAAAACCCTTTACCTCTTTTAGGCCCCTCCAGGTCTCGCGGGAGCGTAAATTCCGCCTGGAAAACCTGAAAACCCGAGCCCCACCGTTCTCAATTAGCCATTGGCGAGGGTCGCTCTCACTCTAGGTAGGAGGCGGGGCGAGAAGAGAGGAATCCTCCATTCAGGCGCATTCCAATCCCCTCGCCACCGGATCTCCGGGGCGGCGAAGACTACACTTCCCGGCATGCCCTTCAGTTCGAATCACCTGATTAGCTCCAGCCTGCAGCATCTCTCCTATGACTAAAGGAGAGGTTTAACCATGTGAAAGGTTTAAGCGCTTCGCTTTGGAAGGAAGGTGCAGTTGCTTCGTTTTTGTTCATTTTCTTTCTTTTTTTTTTTTTCCTTACTACTGTGGCTACCCACTCATGACCGCACCTTCGCAACTTCTTTCTTGCAATGAGTTCAAGTTCGTCTTTCTCACTTGAACGAATCGAGGTGGGTTCTTCTTTCGCCCTTCCCTCGCTCCTGGCCCGCGGACTTCGCTATCAGTTCGCCTCAGAGCGCGCGGGAGCCACGAAGCCCGTGGCGTTCGCCCCCTTTTCCCTAATGGTGAATGGATGCGTCCGTCATCGGGAGAGGGGCGGGAACTCCGCGTGGGGAGAGGACCTTGGTTGGCTGGCCGCGGGATCTGCGACTCGCTCTGGGCTGCGCAGTAGTCCAGCGGCCGTGTGAGAAAGCGGCGAGCCAGGGAGGAGGTGCCGCCGCCGCCGCCGCCGCCGCCCCTCCTCCTCTGCCTCCTCGTTCCCAAGACGGTGGTGACTCCAAAGAGGCGGTGACGGCGGCGGTTGGAGCAGAGCAGACGCGGGAGGGGATGGTGCGCCTCGCGGAGGCGGTGGCCTTCGCCGCCGCTACGCCGGCTGCTTTGGCTGCCGCTTGTCCTGCTCTGCCTCCGTCCTTGCCGTGGGTGTGAAGAGGACGCCCGAGAGCGGACAGATATGAGGTAGACCGGGGGCGGCCGAGGAGGAGCGGCGGCGGCGGCGGCGGCGGCGGCGGCGGGTGGGGGTTCTCCCTTGGCGGGCGGGGCGCGGGGGTCACCCTGGGCGAGGGGAGCGCAGGCGCACTGGGGAGAGACGGGCTGTGAAGGGGTCCCCACCCCTTCCCCCCGCCTCACGGGCGCAGCTCTCCTGCCCACGCCTGCCTGTTCAGAGTCCCCCCCTCTCCGCCCCACACGTACCCGTCTGTTTTCTTCGTCCTCCGCCCGTTTCTGGCCTCTCGGTGGTTCTTCAGGCCGGCTCGTTTCATTCCTCCGTCTAACCGCGTCCCGCTTCTTCTCTCCCCTCCATTTCCAGCCCCATAGCACGGCCCCGAGCTCTCTCCTGTAACACCCCACCTCCCCCAGAGACATCGTCCCGGGCTTTTCCCTCCTTGTCGCCTCAGGCGCTTCCCTTGTAAGCATAAGAGGACAGCGACCCACGGCCAGTGACCCATAGGCTGCACTAGGAGCAACCGCGATTCCTTGAAAAAATATGTTATTTTTAAAGCTAATAACTGAGCGCCGGTTTGGGGGGGTGGCGAGCAAGGGGCGCACCATCTTTGACTTCGGCTTCCCCAAGCTTTCTGACTCTTTACTCACGGGGAGGGGGTCCAACAAGCAGAGCGAAGTACTGTAGTGTGTAATGTGCTGACCGGACCCGGATTGTGCGTGGCTTCTGCCCGTCTTGGTGAGACGATTGCCCTCCCTGCCCTGCCTTTTTTGAAAAATAATCGACATCTCTGTTGCTCCTCTTTGTGGATCTTCTTGTTCCTGCCCGCCTTAATGGACTCATCCATCGAGTGTCTACAGCAGGAGTCTTGAGGTGGAAGAAACAGAAGTAACTTGATTAAGTGTCCCTCTCTGAATTCCTAGTAGTCCAGAAGGCACTGCCCACGGGCAGCCATCGCTCCTCAAGAGAAAGCTCTCCTCTGTACTCAGCTCTGAGATGCTCTCTGAGGCAGAAAAAGTGTCTGGATTTCTGCTTTTGGCATGACCTTGCTCTTTTTAGTCCTTGTCCCCTTCTTTTGGCCTTCACAGTTAAAAGGGAATGTGATCTACTGTGACATTGGCTTTTAGCCTTTGAAGAAGCAAGGCCTTTATCATGTCCATTCCATTTGCCTTGGATGGCTACAGCATATTGATTACATCTATGCTTCTAGTAGCTAGTTCACTTTTTCCATTTTGGCGAGCGTATAGTATGTGCTTTCTTGCCTTCTAGGAAATTATCTAGCAAGGACACAGCCACTATCTATTAGTCCACCGAGTATATCTTTTTAAAAAAAATATTCTTAACGGCAGTCTCTTCTGATTTCCATTTGGAGCAAGTGTTGCAAGATCAATACTGAAGTATCCCTGAAAGGATGATGTGGCTCCTTATTCATAGACGTCCTTCACAAATGCTAAACTCTTCTCAGAGATATATTAAAAATGAATGTGACTTAACTCGTTTCATTGTGCTTGAGGATGAGTCCAAGAAAACAGTTGCATTTTCAGATTGCCTACAGAATTATTGTAAATATTTGCTAGCAGGAATTACATTTGACTTAAACACCAATTCAGTGCTGAATTGAAGATGAAATTTTGCATGTTAATACTCTGGCATATCTGGGATTTATGATGCATCCTAAACTGAATTGTAAAATGCCACATTGCAGTATTCATTCCAATATCGCTTTTGACATTTTACAATCACAGTATACTTGAAAATGATATAACTTCTTGGCTGTAATTCAGGAATGGGGTGTTGTAGTTACTGGACCACTCAAAGATACTGCCTGGCTCCCTACTTACCCTCCTAGACTTGGAAGGAATTAACATTTATAGCAGTAAATTACAGGCTGTTGAGTTGGTGCAAAAAGTTATTCTTCATATTACTTTTCCCCTAACAGCCCTCCAGAAAAAACTACTTGCTGACAGGAGCGCTAACTTACTGATCTGATCCGTATAGTTTTGTAGTATAATGTAAAAGATAGTATGTTGAGAGGGAAAAGAATAGAAAGTGGCATATGACAATCCAAAATCTTAGAATAGTTTAGATTCTGAAGTATATTTATTTTATCTTGTTTTTGTTTTTTTTGTTATGTGAGAGAACAACCACTTCAGTGAAAAGCGTGTCAAAATAAAATAAAACCTATTTGTTTGCTAGTGGGAAGAGAGCAGAGAGGTAGCTGGTCTAGCCTCCTGTGGAAGAGAGTTCCATAGTTTGGGGAAAGCCACTGAGAAAGCCTTTTCCCATATCCTTAAACATGCCTTTGATAGTGATGGCACTGACTGAAAGCCTTCTGAGGATGTGAAAATTTAGGCACATTCATATAGGGAGATACGGTCTTTCATATGGTCTGGACCCAAGCCATATTAGTCTTGTTAGGTCATAACTGGCATGTACGATTGTGGTGGGAAATGGACCAGTAACCAGTCAACCTATTGTAATGGGGGAGTTAGTTGTTCTGTGTTACCATGCTGCTCAGCTGTTTGTTTTTGCTTGAGATATAAAAGAGCTAGCAAGTTGAAGTTATGTCATAGTTAATTTAAAAGACCAGTGATTTTTATTTTATTTATTGTTGAGCATTGAAAAAGTTGAACAAAATATGTGCAAAATAGACTGTAGAGATAGAATGGTAAAACCTATCTGTAAAATTGGAACTCTTCTTGTTAAGTTCAAGAAATGTGTAACTACCTTTCAGACACAGTTTTGAATGGCTTAAAACTGAGAAGATAAAATACAGTGAATTACAGTAAAATAGTAATATGGAACAGCAGTAGAATTCTAGCATGTATTTAAACAGTTTTCATCTGACAGCAACAACCAGTACCAGAGAAATTGTCTGGGAAAGGAATTCCAGAGATAGGACTTCTAGATTGAGAAAAACTTGTGTCTGTCTGAAATTTTCCTTCTTTACCATGGATATGGATTTGGAAAATATTTTACATTGATATTTAGACAAGACATTGTAAGAAGAGGTGGTCTCTTAAATTTACTAGCCATTTAGGACTTTAAATGGACTGAGAGTCTGTCTCACTGTTTGTGAACAGGGTGAAAGATCGTGTTTGTACCCAGTCAAGTAAGTTTTGCATTTATTTAGTTTATATTCCACCTTTGTCCTGAGAAGGGACCCATGGCAACTTGCAAGTGAAAAACAAGGGACCCAGGTTGTTCATTCATTGTTGTCTTGTTTCTTTCCACTACAGTGGTGCTCAAGGCAGCTAGTAACAAGAGTCTAAAAATATAAACTATAATCAAAACCTAACATCAAAAATAAAGAGTATCCACCGGTTAAAACCTGTTTTAGCAAACTTGATAAGTGGGCATAGAGGCCAAATGGCTGTCTGAATATTGAATCTTTGCTATCTGAAGGATACTAAAACTACTGTGTATCCTCCACATTTGCGAGGGCTCAGCCTGCAGAACTCTCCCGAAAGTGGAAAAACCACAAATAACTCCCCTGCTGTGATCCGCTTTCCATTCCCCTCCGGAGCTCCCCCATCCCATTCCCTTGCCTCTGGCCTCAGCACTCCCAGGGCGGCGGGAGGGGGAGAAAAAGGACAAGATAAAGGATACTTTCTCCTCAGAGAAGAGCAGAGTGCTGAGTTCTGACTTTCTTGCTACTTTCAGTTGCCATCGTGAGAAAGGAGATTCTTCCCAGAAGGGAGGGGTAAGAGCCAGAAAGCACCTGATCCTTCAGCCATTGCACAGCGGAATGTGCTGCTGTATGGCAGAGAGGGCACACCTGCAGCAATTGGGGGGGGGCTTTGCTCACCCAAGAGGAAAAAAAATGTCCATTTTAAACACAAGCCTCATCAGCTTGGGATGAGGAATGCAAGGGAATAGGAGAAGGAGAATGGGAGAGGGGAAGGCAAGCACATGCCTCACAAATAATCAAATTTGTGAAAGTCAAATATGCAGATGTGGAGGGAAGACTACAGAGCTAGCTTGATCCCCTGGGCAAGCAGTTTCAGTGCCTTGCAACAGCTACCAAGAAAGCCCTTTCTTAGGTTCCTGCCAAATATGCCTCAGATTATGGCTGAATGGAGAGAAGGATCTCCCATGAAGATTAAAACAATGAGACAGGCGCATATGGGAGCACATGGCCTTCCAGAAGAGTCCCTTCTCAAGTTGTATAGAGATTTATAGATTATAATCAGCACTTTGAATTGTACCTGGAAATGGAGCGGTAGCTGGTGAATGTTCAAATTTTATACGCTTTATATAACTGGTCTTGCCAGTTATACTTTTGGAAACCAGATGAAGTTTCTGAACACTTTAAAGGTAGCTGGCTCCATGGACAGTGTGTCTGAATAAAGGAAATGAAACTACATTGTCATGGCAGAGCTGGCATTTCCAGGAATGCATGCAGCTGACACACTAACTTTCTGATTACTGCTGAAACCTGGGCATTCATGTTTCCTAAATCCAGGAGCACACCCACACAATGAACTTCAGTCTTCAAGCCCATCTTGCATAGGTTGACTCATCATTTCGTGGACCACCTTTTTGCTTGAACAGACTGTTTTCTGCATTCTCTGATTAAGCTTCAGTTTATTTGCTCTCATCAGCATTGTTAACATCAGACACACTTAGAACAGCTTCTTTCAGTTAAATGTGTGGCCTTGCAGAACTTGTTGTGTAGTTCGGATCCCATCAGCCCAAGCTAGCATAGCACAACCATTAATGAGTAATGTTGGGAATTGGAGTCTAGCAACATCTAGAGGGCTGCAGTTGCCCACCCCAGAGAACAGAAAAGAGAAAGGAGTGTCTTCAGCATACTCGTGTCACCAGAATATTAATTGTTTTGCTGCTGTATTTTACAGGCATTTTAATTTTTGAAGAGTCTTCAAAGGCACGATCTTTATGATTAGCTTTTCACCAAAACTTTGTGTGTGAAAGAAGATAAAATTATTTCATTGTAAAAAGATTTGGTTAACAGATGTGATGACAAGCATAATTACTCTGAAGTAAATTCAACTAGAAGCTCAAGCAGAACTGTATTGCAATCAAAATAGCCTTTTCTGTGGCTGTGTCCAGGCCCCTGGATGCTCTGCCTAGGGTGGCCTTGTTCATCCCTTCTGTGATAGCCTTAGCCTCAGCTGTAGCATCTGAAGATGTAACGTAGGTTTTGGGATTTTGGCTATTTTAACGGAATACACTATTTCCCTGTTGAGTCTTCAGGATGCTTCTAGCCAATTTGCTTTTTTAGTAAAAAAAATTGTTTCCTTGAATGAGGAAATTGAATTTTATTTTCTTAATTCTTACAGTTTCTAGGCTCAAGCCAGGATAAGTAAGTTGTATTAGTCTAAATGACAGAAGTAATGAATAGCTCAAGTCCCACTGATTTCAGGAAAGCCAGATATAATTAACTTAAAGTCGGGTTCAGACTGTTTTATTTTTATATGTTATTTTTTATTTCCTGCTTCTTCGCTTCTTCACGAACAATATGAAGAGTGAAGTGAACAGGAAGGGAAATGGGAAGCAAGCATTGGTCTCAAAGAGTAGGGCCAAATTGGTCATCTGTTCTTCCTAGGCAACATATGGTGCAGCTTCATAGCGGCTTCTGAGTCTCCTCACTTGAGGCAGAGGCTATAGTACACACTTTTCCCATTCAGAAGTGTAAGGGTAATTGGGAATTGGAACTCAGTCTTCTTTTTTGCAGGAGTGGAGAACGCTAGCTCTCTGCAGCTGCCCTATCTCTGATCAGTGGATGGACTTTCCTTAACTATGACCATCCTCCTGGGAGAAAGAGGGTACTGTATCCAGGAAGCCTTGGGTGGTGGTTATGATTATTATTAAGTCATTTAAAATAAAACAAACAAACTATAATGTATGCTTTCTCCTTTATTGGCTTATTGCTAACTTCTGTTTCCAGTATTTCATTTTAGATAAATTTCTACTTCCAGATTTTGTACTGCCCCGAAGTTTAATCTAAAGAAGAGTAGAAGATAATAGAATATTTAGTTAGATTTATAAGGTAGGCGTTCTGTATAACTGGAAGCAGGATTGCAGTTTCTTCTAGGTGCCAGGGAAATTGTCAGTGGCATGTAGAGGAAATGCATATTTCTAGTAAGGGCAGGCAGTCAAAAAGAGGGAAATGGTTTAAGTTAAAGGTCTTTTTAATTCAAACCATAGAACCATTGGTATTTAGCTGAAGCAGCTCACAGACCTTTCAAGCTTGTATGATTAGTACTTGTATGCTCTCATTTTGGCAGCCTTACAACAGTCATGTTTTCACACAAATGAGCTGTTTCAGAACAATTTCACCAGTGTATTAAGCCCAGAATCTTTTCTTCAGAGTTAACAGAGAAAGTGTTGCTTAAAGCTGCAGTAAAAGGAACTGATTGTTTCAGTTTCTCCCTTATTTTATTAGTGTCACAACTGGACAATTGTAAGCTTTATCCAGGTTTCTATCTGTTTTGAGAATAAGCTCTGAACTTTTAGATGTAGAGAGTATAAGTGTACTTGAGGTATTTTACATAAGAATCAATAAGGAATATTTCAAGAAAATAGACATAAGGTTGAGATTCCCATATATAGATCAAGAAAACAACTGATAATTGACGCTGCCAAAACTAGATGTGGAAAGCAGAGTTACACTTGTTCTTGTGTCTTTTCTTTTCATATTTAAAATGGAGTTAAATGCTCTTCACAACAATAAGTACACACAATTAAGAGGGGATAGGCAATGTCCTCTCTTGAACTTCTTGTGATGTATCAATATGATGCAGTTTTCTTCAGCACAGTTCTAGTACTGTAAATGAACTGAGCTGTGTAGAAAAATGTTTGATGAAATGAAGCACAGTAAGATAAACAAGGCCAGGGTTTAGTTCCCTTATCCAGTTATGCCTGAGTAAAGCATGACTACCCAGCTTTCATCCATTACCGTTGGTTAGTGCTGGCTGAGAGAAATGATAGTTGTAGTGTAACATCATTTAGAGGGTCACACGTTGCCCACTGTTTGAAACTCAGTTCATTCTGAACGTCAACTGAGAAACTGGTGGATGAGCAGGTATGGCTGTCTCTTTCCATTCTTCTTCCCAGTTTTGTGCAAACACATGCTTTCCTAATAAACCTTTGTGACCAGCTGCTATGTAATGAAGTGTTGCTCTTCCCAGAGGTCTGAAATCTTTAAATTAGGCTGAAGGTCGCATTATCATATTGTGACCTTATTTTATTCTAATCATATTTCAGTATTTTTTAATATATTCTTTTAATGTGTGTGTGTGTGTGTGTGTATTCATTATAGTGATGAAAATTAACGAGACAGTTTTCTAGATCAAAAATTGTTCAGATAGTAAGTATGCAATCTGCTTACTGTTTCTAAGCTTCCTGATGAACATTTAGTTACATATATTGTTTTCTTGTATCCCTTGCCTTAAAATTAACCTTATATTGTGTTAAGTTCATAAAGTTTTAAGTACTTATAGTACAGGTATCTGGCTGACCTAGAACTAGTGATAAAGTGTTTGACCTTGAGATCAGGGAAACTTTCAAAAAGTGAAATTTGAATCTGAGATGGATCTGACAGGTTTTGTAGAGCCTGTGATATTTGACTGTTCACATGGAAAATGATGTATTTTTCAGTGGTAGCTGTTAAAAACTCATTTTGGCTTGATTTTATTGTTAGTTCAGAAGTGTAAACCTTACTTTTTAAAATCTTTATAGTCTTTTTAAACAAAAGTGTTGTTGGTGTGTTGGTACATGGTTTCTGAACTAGATTCTTCAATAGCCTATCTTTATGACTTTGAAGAATTTAAAATAAGTGAAAGTTCTGGTTTTGAAACACAGGGATTACAACAAATAATGATACTAATGTAATTCATACTATCAAACCAGATCTTTAGTTCTGATACAGTCTAATTTGTTCTGTGTCAGAAGTGTACATACATATGCACAAATAAATTGAATTCAGATTGTGCTGCTGCACAATTTGGAGTAATTTGTCATCGACATATATAATGCCTCTAACATCCCAAATTGACACTTAACTCTCAAAACTTAACTCTCCGAAAAACCACTTAACTCTCACAGTACCATAGATCTCTCATTATTTTGTCCAAGAACTGGTCAAAGAATTTGAGTTGGGTACCTTTTCTGCTACTATTCTGACTTCTCAGCTGTGTTAAAGAAGACATGTTAAACTTTTATCAACAGAATATTGTTATTAAAATGGTAAAATTACTACAGGAACAGCAACTTATCAAGCGTTTACTTAAAAATACACTATTAGAGTATACATCTGAAATATATTTTCTTATTCTTTTCCATTGAATTTTTTTCCAATGCAAAAGCTGTCATTGTTTTCTCAGTGTATAAGCCTTGATAAACACTTGATAAATTTGGTTACAAATAATACAGAATTGTTACTTTTAAAAATGTCAGGAGCAAATAGTCACAGAGATAGTACTAATTCAGAGTTTCATACAGTGACCCACATTGGCACCTGATGCACAAATGGTAATTAATATTGCCTCTAAATCTGAAAGGTGTTTGGCAGAACAGGAAGCACATAGAAAAGGTCCTCATGCCTTATTCTCCAAGAAGTTCCAGTGGTCACCCGTCCTTAGTAAATACCTAGAGTGTTGCACCTTATTTTGGGTTTCATTGCAGTGCTTTCCTTAAATCAAATATACGTTTTATTGTGTAACAAGTGAATAGAATCATAGAGTAATAGAGCCGGAAGAGACCACAGGGGCCGTGCAGTCCAACACCCTGCCATGTAGGAGCACACATCAAAGCACTCCCAACAGATGACCATCCAACCTCTGTTTAAAAACCTCCAAAGAAGGAGATTCCACCACACTCTAAGGCAGCATATTACACTGCTGAATAGCTCTGACTGTCAGGAAGTTCTTCCTGAGGTTTAGGTGGAATCTCTTTTCCTGTAGTTTGCATCCATTGCTCCTTGTCCTAGTCTCTGAAACAGTGGAAAACAAGCCTATTCCCTCTTCAATATGACGTTCTTTCAAATATTTAAACATGGCTGTTATGTGATAAATAGCTGCAGTAGATATTAAGCCATTCTAATACAGCTGCTTGAAGGCCAGTAGCTATATAGTCAAATCAGTACCTATGTAATAAGTCAAATTTGTATAGTGGTTGTGTTTGTTTAAACTATAGCCTAAATTTTGTTGTTAGTACTAATTAGAGTAGGCCCATTTAATCAGTGGAAACTTGGTAAATCAACATTTATGTAACTTTTATTGATTTAGTGAGTCTAGGCTAGCAGTTTGGTGTAGGCCTATTATTACCATTGATATTGTTCAGTTTGTATTGTCAGCCTTGCATTTAGATTCTTAACATCTTTTTAAAAGAATGTTATCCAAGAGGATAGTATCATGAAATAGAAAGAAATTCAGCTGCTTGCCCTTATAACTCATCTTCCTGTGTACATAAATCTAAGCCTATAAGCAGAGTAATCTGTACTACAGCCATTAATCTCAACAGTCTTGAAAATGGCAGGTTCCTTATCCTTGTTACACTTGTGCATTTTTCAGGATGAACTGCCCTCTAAATTATTAACTTGATGGACAAACTAGAGAAATTGATTCTCAAGTATAAATCTGTGTTGTCTTACTGAAATTAAAACAGCAATTATATATGTTTTTAGTTTCCTTGTCTCAAAGTAAAAGGAAATCAGATAGTCATTTCTGCACAAACCAGTTAACTCCTGATAACTCTAATTCAAAATACCACAAGGAAAAGAAGTAAATAACTTTCATCTAATATGTGAGATGAATGGGTTTAAGAAGGCAAACAACAACTTACCTAAACCTGTATTGTTGGAAGAAGAACAATTATATTTAGGGTAGATAAATCTACATACCAGTTGATGTTAATTATATATTAGGGAAGAATTACCGATCGCTGAAAAATAAATTAAAATTTTAATTTCACTGCTCAGCTTGCTACATTGAAGCAAATTTTGGCTTTCTGTATAGTAAATAATTGTTGTTGTGTGCCTTCAAGTCATTCTCGACTTATAGTAACTGTATCACATGGTTTTCTTGGCAAGATATTTCTTTGGCTTTGCCTTCCTCTGAGGCTGAGAGAATGTGACTTGTCCAAGGTCTCCCGGTGGGTTGCCATGGCTGAGTGGTAATTCAGACTTTGGTCCAATGTTCAAACCAGTATACCGTGCTGGTCAGATTCTAGTTGGTGAAGAACAACATTCTGAGTGCTTTAACTGAGTGATTTTATTTATTTAATTTATATCCTACCTGTGATGGGATCCAAGGCAGCTAAGGTGCCAGTGAAAAGAGGACAGAGAGAGAACCAGTACAACTTTCAATGGGAGAGAGTAAGGAGCAGTGACGAAGAAGGCTCTCTCATGTGCCCTCACCAGATGGACCTTTGAGAATGGTGAGACCAAGAGAAAACCTGCCCCACCTTGGGCAGGATCATGTAGAGAAATATGGCCATTCAGGTAAACTGGACAGCAGCCATATAGGACTTTATGGGTTATAATGAGCACTTTGAACCAATTGCCAGTGAAGTTGTTCCAAAAAACAGAGTTGTATAATGCTGTTATTAGCCTCAGTCAGCACTCTGGCCACAGTGCTTTGGACCCACTGAAGTTTTTGGACAATTCCCAAAGAGAGCCTCACATAGAAGATATACAATAATACAAAGAGGATATACATTCAGCCCTCCACATTTGCGGGTTTCACTTCTGTGGATTTGATTATTCGTGGATTATTTGCTGTCACCTCTGCTGCCTCCCTATGCCATTTCTAATAGGGACTGCAAGCCTCATGAGACTGAGAAACTGCAAATGAGGCTTGCTAATCCCTGTTAAAAATGGTGTGGGGCAGCAGTGGAGGTGGCAATAAGCCCCACCAGTCACCCACTTCTGCCTTATAAAGGAACTCTGATGCCTCAGAGGAATCCATGGTGGGTCAAATATGATGATCATGTTTTTTGTGTGTGTGTTAAATATGGGTTGGGAGAGCTGGAGTTATTCATAGTTTTTTCACTTTCACGGGGGTCCTGTGCCCCTAACCCTAGTGAACGTGGAGGGATGACTGTAATTAAGTCAAGTTTCACTGTGGCCATATCTGACATCACCAGGATTGGACACAGATGGTTCAACAGTTTTAACAATGGAGAAACAGTCTTGAACACAACCCAAACCTTGGACATCCAGGCTCAGGGCTGAGTCCAGAAGTAGATCCAAGCTATAAATTGGGAATTTCAAGTAGCGTGTAATCTCATCAAACATAGGCTGAGTCCCTATTTTTTTGGTCTGCCTGTTGACTAACCAGGGACACTTCTGTCTTGTCTTGATTATGCTTCAGTTGGTTCACCCTCATTCATTTCTTACTAACTGCAGATACTAGTTTAGTGCTGAAACAATTTCCTTGAAATTGGAGGGAAGGGAAAGAGTTGGAAGTCATCAGCATACTGGTAATACAAAAGTCCCAAACTCCAGATAACCTCTCCTAGTGATTTCTTTTAAGTGTTGAACAGCTTGTGGGAGAAAACTATGCCCAGAGGGAATCCCCCAGCACTATTTTCTAAGTTTGCTCCTCCCAGATGAACCAGAGCCACTGTAAGACAGTCTGATTCCCAAAGAAGTGGCTTGGAAGGTGTGATGGAATCTTGTAGGAGTGACCATCCTGAATGGTAGAAACTTCCCAGCAACTGGTTGCCAGGCAACCAGAATAGCCATTCCAGAGAGTAGTCCATCCCATTAGTTTAAAGGAGGAGTTGGAGGCCTGAGTTGAAATGTGTAGATACCAGGCACACTGAATTGGTTTAGAGTCAGACTTCCAAGAGAAAGGGCTAAAAGTCAGTTCTTCAGCTACAGAACTTCTCAGTCAATCAAGAACAGGGGGGTTGAGTGAGAAGGGTGTGTTTTCTCAGAGAAGACCTAGAGAGAGGGGCACAAGAAAAATCAATCCACTTTTGAATGTGGTCGGATAATGTGACTAGATTTGGGAATTGAGCCTTTGGCAAAAGTGTAGCCAGGGGGCTGTGTGAGAGAGACCTGTGTTTTTATGCTAATGCAAAGAGATAAGAAACTATCTAAATGCATTCTGTTGAGCTTGGACATACATATGAAAACCAATACTGTATTCTGTTATTTTAATAAAGATTGTAGGATATTTTTATAGATTTTGACTTAGCTGAATAATTTTCAGTAGTTTACTCAAACAGAGCCATGCTACCATAGGTCAATAAATCATTCTAAATAACAACTGAAAGGCTTTACCCTTTTTATATGAAGGTGGCATTTTAAAGGAAAATGCAGAACTGTGTGTAAAGTGGCAAGGCATTTTAGCAGACTGTGGGGTGGGGGGGGGAGGGGAGCTGCCTTGCCACAGAAGGATACAACTATCACCGGTATCAAAAGCTGCTAAGAAGTTCAGGAAAACCAAGAAGGACACATTCCTACCATCCAGTTCCTGGCGTAGATCCTCTGTGAAGGCAGTCAAAACTATTTCTGTCCCATTACCTGGCCTGAAGCCAGATTAGAAATCAGTCTAGATCGTCCATTTCATCTGTGAGCCACTGAAGGCTCCAGAACCTTACCCAAGAAAAGGTTTATTGGAGTGCGTGTGCCTTCAAGTCACTTGTCTATTTATGGCAATCCCATGAACTTCACAGAGTTTTCTCATGCAAGGAATACTCAGAGGTGGGTATGTAGGCCACTGGCTTGTAATTCTGTAGTATGATATTTAAGTGTTTTACTCCAAGTCTCAAGCATGGGATACAACCTTAACAGGAAAAAAAAAAAGGTGCTGGTGATCTCAATGCGTGTGTGGGTTAAGTTGAGAGGAAGCAGGCTTGGAAGCAAGCCGTCAGCTGTCGAGGAACGGGGGAGGTGGCTACATGGGGAAGGGAGAGGAGGAGGATTTCACATTAGTATTGTTGGGCTTCAACCCCTAACCCTCCCCTCAACCCAGATGCAGAGATTACTCTTTGTCCACACTCGCCAGAAAAAAGGTGCAGAGTCCAGTTTTCCCCCTTTTAGCTCATCCTGTTCTTTTGCTTTTCTATAAACGGCTTCTGAAGAAAGGCGGGAAACAAAAGAGAGGCAGAGAGGTGGGATAAGGAGCCTGTGCAGCTCTAATTGGGTCATCAGCAAAACATTCCCCTCACTGCTGATTGGGAAAGGCTGGAGGGGGAGGCAGACAGCAAAATCACTAAAAAGATGAGTCTTGAGTCAAGTCTGTCAATCGTTTATTGACAAATCAAGTGCAAGTCAAGTCATTAAAGACACTTGAGTGTGACTTGGGTCCAAGTTGATTGACTGAAGTCTACGTCGCTAGTTTTGTTTTTCAGTAACAGCCGCACCATAGCCTTTTGTATGTATGTGCCTTCAAGTTGCCTCTCAACTTAATACAACCTCGTGAATTTCATATGGTTTTCTTACACAAGGAATACTCAGAGGCAGCTTTCCCAGTTCTTTCCTCTGAAATATAGCCTACAGCACTTGGTATTCATTGGTAGTCTCCTGTCCAAGTACTAACCAGGACTGACCCTGCTTAGCTTTCAGGATCAGAAAGGATCTGGTGCCTTTAGGGTATTTAGGCAGGGCCCAGAAAAAGCTACCTTGCCTCAATCAGGCAGTAATTAATCCCATTTAGCAATTCTGCCTCTGGTTGCTTTTATGAGCTAAGAAGGGCAGAGTTCCAGTTTGTATGTATGTGGTTGATGCATACATGGTGGTATCCACATCCTCGGGATGCACAAATTGAAAGATATCCTATAACACAGGACAAGCAGGAGCTGAAGTTACGTTTGTTGGACCTGTATCAGCTATGGCATCTCAAGTCAGAGTTTACAGCAGACTGTTGTTTAATCAGCATTCTTTTCTTATGGGGCAAAGCACAGAAGTCCACTGATCTAATATACAGAAGTCAAAATTTGTCTGTGAGTTTGTCTGTGTCAGGCAGGTGAAGATATCGTATGATTGGCTGAGTGAGGTGAGAAAACCTCATATGGTTGCCTGCCTGTGAAGATGCTGTGGAATCCTGGGGTTGCCAGTTTAGGGAGGGCTCTTTAGAATTCTCAGCCTGAGAGCTCTTGGGCCTCCCTCCAGTTCCTATGGAGACGAGGCCTAGCAGCAAGAAGGAGGAGACCAATGTATTCCCTTAGGAGACCAACCTCTATGTGTTAACAACTCTGAATACAGATTGGATTCGGTAATATGCGAAAAATTTACATGTACTGGATGAGGCAGTTTGGGGAATTAGAGACAAGGATCTCAAATCTGTATTTCAACTGCATCTGATTCCTAAAGTAAGGTAAGGTAATTCCTGAGGTATTTCTAACAAGTGTAACCTATGAGAAAATAAAATCCTGGGCAATGCTGGGTAAATACACTAGTATTATATAAAAAAATGCAATTGTAGAAGAAACTATAATTTTGACCATAAAAGTTGCATATTTGGATAATTGGTTTCTGTTAATGAGTTGTGGGTCTTTTAAGCAATTCTGTGGCTTTCTAATACAATATTTTGGAAAGAACCTGGCCTCATGAACAGCATAGGGCTACTACTCAAACCCTGCAGCCCTGATTTTCATATTACCCTGCAAGATATCTCTGTAATGTAATCATGTTACATGTACAAAAAAAAAGGGGTGGGGGGAGGATTCTAGCAGCATCGTTAAAATGAACTGATTAATTTTACTATGGTAGCAGTTTTATAAGTATGATGCAGTTTTGTACCACCCTGTAAGCCTCTTTGAACCTCAGTATGTAGAAAAAGTAAGATATAAATGAATAAAACAATAATGATGACCTTTTATAGATTTCAGTCTTCTTTTTCAGATGCACTGGTAGTGTTGTTGCTGTTGTGTGTCTTCAAGTTGTTTCCAGCTTATGGTGACCCTAAGGCCGTATCATGAGGTTTTCTGGGGCTGAGAGTATGTTATGTGCCCAAGGTTACCCAGTGGGTTTCCATGGCCGATCGGGGAATCGAACCCTGGTCTTCAGGATTGTAGTCCAGTGCTCAACCCAAAGCATCACACCGAGTCTACTGGTAGAGTACAGTATACATAACAAGTTATCTCAAAATTGTTGCTGTCTCTTTCCCTTTCTGTGTTGAAGCATCCTAACATGTCTGTCTTCTTGAAAACAGTAAACCTGTCATATGTCGATTCCCTTTTTGCTTCATTGTCTGCAAGGACTGGGAAATGCATCAGCCTAGGTCTCATTACCCTCTGTGCTTGTCTAGCCAGTTTTATTCTTCCCGCAGTCTCCCTCCCTGATACAAAGCTTTTCTTTTTGGTTGCAGCCTTTGCTCAAAATTGCTTATAGTAACATTGCTCATAACAACACATGAGATATGCAGTTTCTTCAAGTAGAATGCCATCTGGATCCAACTCTTTGCTTTCTAAGAATATTTTGGTTCCACATTTGGTGATTCTCTGAATCTAATCTATCCTCCTTTAGCTTGAGGCCTGTATGTCATCAATTTTGCTGTGAACTTTGACACAATATGTGCATACTATATTTGCTGGCATATAAGATGCACTTTCCCCCCAAAAAATAGCCTTTGAAAATGGAGGTGCTTCTTACATGTTGGGTGCATCGTTGCAAACCTTCCTTTCACCCTCCTCCCTCTCCATGCTGAGGCAAAATGTATAGGAAAGGTGGTGGTGAAAGGAGAAATTAAGCAAGATTTCTCCCACCCCCCTCCCCTCTGTTTTGCTTTTGTGGGGAGAATTCCCCACCAAGGCAAAATACATAAGAAAGGAAAGGGCGCTGAAAGGAATGCTCATGCAAGTGCTCCTTTTACCCCGTCCTTTCCCTATGCATTATGCCTCAATGGTGAGCACTACTTTTACTCTCCCTCCCTTTCCTATGCGTTTTGCCTTGGCTGGGTACTAAAACATTTTCCCCTGAAAATGGGGAACGCCTTCGAAAATGGGGTGCGTCTTTAACACCAGTGTGTCTAATACACCAGCAAATATGGCACTTAGAATGATATGGTGTTTAATCTGCAGTTTTCCTGGAAAGTTGTTTCATCTTAGTTTTGATTTATACTTCTGCAGTGTTATTAATATATGTTTGTTTAATTTATATCCTTCCTTTCTCTGATTGTGGGATCTGGCAGCTAGTTTGCAGCATAGGTTAAAACAAAATACAGCTAAAGCAATTGATAAAAATAAATTAGCAGCCCAAGTAAAAAATTAATTTAAAACAATTTAAAAATATTAACGTAATGTGTAGCTTTCTTATTAAGAGACCCTTCTGTCAGACTCTCTCTAAATAAACAGGTCTTTGGCCCCCTCTCTTTGTTTTTTCTGGCAGGCAAACTAGACTGCCCTGGCACCTGAGAGCTATCGCTGTAAAGTCTGTCTCTTTCATTCTCAGTGGATGTGCTTTTGATGGAGATGAAATAAAGAGAAAATTTTCCCAGAAGGATCTTAAAATATGGATAGATTCATGTAGGAACATACAGTCTTTCAAATAGTTTGAAAGACTTTTATAGATCATGTAGGATTTTGTAGATAATAAACAACGCTCTGTGTTGTTTCTGGAAACTGTCTGATATCCAACAGAACTTTTGCATGCGAAAGTTATATTTCCAGTTCTGGTCAGCAGTCTGACTGTATTTTGGATTTGTGGAAGTTTCTGAACAGTTTCCAGAAATTTCCATGTAAAGTGCATCATAGTAATCCAAATGGGATATAATGAAAGCATGTGTCACCATTGCCAGGTATAACTTCTCCAGGAATGGGTGCTGGTGACACACTAGCGTTCACTGTGCAGATAAATCCTAGATACTGCTGAAGCCTGGGAATATGCCCAAATTACAAACCTGAGATTTCAGGGTGAGTGTTGTCTCAAACAAACACAGGCTGAATCTCTGTTCTCTGGTCTGCCTTTTGAGGACCAGGTGCACCTCTATCTTGTCTGAATTGAGTTTCAGTTTGTTCATCCTCATCTGGTCCAATGACAGAGCATTTCAAAAGAGTGTCCCATGAACATGAAATGTTTTATCAACATTTGTTCCCCAGCACTAATAGAGGTGCAAACTTCTGTTAATAGATCTGAATTGGACTAGTTAGTATTTGTTAGTGTATGAGTATTGTCAGCTATCCACAGTATGATTCCAAGTGATTTCTCTAAGATATGCTTAGCTCTTGCTGCTTTGGTGTGTTAAAAGGCAGAAATGATAGAGTTGGTGCTGATGTCACTATACTTTTCTGTTATCTGGACCTGGTGCATTGGTTCTGAGCTGTTGTACAACTCAGATGATCTATAGCTTGAAACTACCAAGGGCAAATTCTTAGTTGACATTAGTACACGTAATGGTTGTGTGCCTGAAACAACTTGGAAACTATTGGTTACCTAATGAAAACTGTTTTATTAAGCAAATACATTCTTTTGACTTTATACAAGATTGATGAAACTAATTAGCTATGTAAATATATCGCTTCCAAATATCCAAGTATAAAATCAAAAGAAACATGTCAAGTGTGAGTATAGACTTCAGGGGAAAATACTGTGTTCAAATTAAGTATATTAAGTATTATTCCTGATGAGAATTCCCCTTTTTTGTGCATGTTCACACATAACTACCATGAGACATTTTGGGTTGTCTAGTGGATATTAGAGGCATGCTGTATGTGTGGTGACCAGAACACTTTTTTTCAGTCAAGTGGCTAAAGAATATCTAGGCTTGATATTCCTAATATTATTAAAATTTTATCTTGAACATCATCAGTTGCTTTATGTGCATAAGAGTCTTTCTGGTTCTCTAACAGATGGAACTTGTACTATATATATTTAGGCCTGTTTCCTGTGATATTAAGTAACAGTATAGTGGAGCAGTGCAGAAGATAGTAAAATGAAGAATAGTAACAATGGTGAGTCTGGCAGATCTGTTCCTCCAGTTTCTTTTAAACATGTCTTATCCCTTCTGGTGTTACTAAGCCATGAGCCTCATTCCTGTTCTCCTTAATATGTCAACTCCAGGAAGTCTGGATAACGGCTAGCTATGTAACAAAATTAGTGCATACCTTATAAGAAATTATTACTCATCATTCACCCAGTATTTGTACAGTGCTTAAATCTTGAATCATCTGCACCAGTGCAATTATTTATTTTTATCCCAAATGTGTGTTCATTGTCTCAGGTACATTGGTTTTGAACATCTCAACTTGGATTTTGATAAAATCCCAGGAGAAAACCATATGCCAGGAATTTTTAAACAAATAAACGTATCAGACAAATATTGACTCTAAGAAACACCAGTCCTTTTGCACCTTTTTAAAAAGCTGATTTGTCATTTACTGAAATTCTTTTTTCAAAAATGAATTTTTGCTGGGGTTCAGTCTTGTTAGAAGTAGTTTGTTTTGCTAGTTTATATATATTGTATATAAATTGTTCATGTTCTGGTAACTGGATATTGAATACAGTGGTTTTCACTTGTTTATATTATTAAGGGTTTGTCCCTCTATTTTTTGTGTAAAGGTGATTAGTGTTATTTCACTGTTAAACCTGTGCAATTTAAAAACATCTGAGAACAAGATAAGTGCAATCAGAATGTAGTATAAGTTGAAGGTTAAATGTCTTGGTACAGGTTGAGTGTTCTTTATTCAAAATGCTTGGGACCAAAGGTGTTTTGGATTTCAGATTTTTTGAGATTTTGGAATATTTGCACATACACAATGAGCTTATATACCATTCTTCCCACTGGGGATCTGCTCTTTAGCCATTTCTTCTCGTCTTGCCTTCTTCCTTTAATGAACTCGACAGAATTACAGAGAGATACTTGGGACTGTGCTTGCTGCTTGCAAAGTCTCTTAGTTGGCTTGACATCTTTTTTCTCCCTCTCAGATTACTTGAGACCACACATGCACGGCTTGCAAAGCAACTTGAGAGGGTTAAAAAGGCGCCAAGCCTGCTGGGAGACTTCACAAGGAGTAGGCACAGTCCAAAGCAAGCTGAGAGGGGAAAAGGTGCCAAGCTACCTGACAGACTTTGCAGGCAGTATAGGTGTCTCTGTAATCTCCTTGTGTTCCCAACAGGAAGATGATTGGGGTCTGCTTTTCAGAAGTTTTGGATTTGGATAAGGGATACTCGTCCTAAAATCATTTTTCTGTTTATCTTTGGCTTGTCCTTGAAAAAGAAGGCTTCCTCTAAAAGGCATTGAGCCTACTAATAAGACAGCTGACTTTGTAGAACTGATTTTCTCTAGTGTTTGCGTACGCTTATGGTGTGTGTGTTTGTGTTTCAGTTAAAATTAGTATCATGAGTTGCCTTTCAGAGCTGCAGAAAACTTATTGCCAATTGTTATCTGATGGATATAGGATATCAGTGTTTCTGGTTATATTTTAATTTGGTGTTGTATGGTTCTTTCAGCTTTTTCTGAGCGCTGCCTTCTATCAGCGAGTAGGTACAAATTCCCTTTAATTGTAGCTTGTGGTTACATATATTTAATCCATTACAGTTTAGATTTTGGCATATCAGATACAGTGCTGCTTTTAAAATTGGGAGCTGTGTCTGAAAAATTGTTATTGAAGATGTGTGTTATTGATCTCTAAAATTCTGTGTTTTTAAAAAATCTATTTTTACATTCCATATAATTCAACATATGTTTGTTATTTTAATGAAGAACTTGATGAAACTGTGATCTGATCAGCATTTGCAATCTTAACAGTGGCTAAATCCCAGTCCGGAAATCCAGAATCTGTGAATGAAGTCCATAGTACTAACTTGAGGCATGAAATAATTGCTGTGCTACTTTAATCATTTTTTCCCCTTATTTCATTACAGCAAATTGGTGTGTTTGAGTTTGCTTATGTAAAATCTGTGAAAATCCAAGTATAAGACAGGCTAGAAAATGAAACCACAATTGGAAGGAAGTAATGATAATGTTAGAGATTGGGAGACCTAATCTGTAGTACAAATCAGAACTGAATTGAACCAAGGAAGGAAATAAAGGGCACCACAAGCAAGAAATACTGTGGAAATACTACTTGTGTTATATAGTTTATTAGTGTTGGTGCCAAGGCTTAGAGACTTATATATTTAATATTGCTTTGTTGTTCTGTTAAAAGTATAGTGAATCCTTGTACTATGTTTAATTCACATAGACTTGGGACTGTAGGCAATGTAAGATCATAGTCATCATTTCGGAAGGACTGCTATCAGGCTTTTTTTTTAACATACTACTCTTTGCTAACAGATTCCACAGCAGTGTACACAATTCACTAGAGTAACAATTAAATTGGAGTACAACTTCATATCAGAAACAAAGTTCCACTGAAGTGAGTAGTAAAATCAAGCAGCTGCATGATTAAATGAGTTTATAACAGGTGTTTAAATATCATCATTGCTGGAGCCTATCATGCTGGAAAAGTACCATAACTTGAAGTGGAACACTATAACTTAGAAACATAGAGTTGGAAGAGATCACAACAGTCATCAAGTCCAACCTGCTGCCATGCAGGAGCTCACACTCAAAGCACCTCCAGCAAATGACCATCCAGCCTCTGTTTAAAAATCTCCAAAGCAAATGACTCCACCACATTCTGAGGCAGCATATTCCACTGTCAAATAGCTCTTACCATCAGAAAGTTCTTCCTGATGTTTAGGTGAAATCTTTTTTCCTGTAGTTTGAATCCATTGCTCCATGCCCTTGTCTCCAGAGCTGCAGAAAACAAGCTTGCTCCATCTTCAGTATGACATCTCTTGAAATATTTAAACGTGGCTATCATGTAACCCACTCTTCCTAGGCCACGGTTTTCCGACCCTTCACCCCCCCTCTGGACATGTTCCAGCTTGTCAGTGTCCTTCTTGAATTGTGGTGTCTAAAACTGGATGCAGTATTCCAGGTGATATCTAACCAAAGCAAAATAAAGTGGTATTATTACTTCCCTTGATCTCAACACTATATTCCTGTTGACGCAGCCTAGAATCACAGTGGTTTTTTTAGCTGCCACTTCATACTGTTGACTCATATTCAGCTTGTGGTCCACTAAGACTCCTAGATCCCTTTCACATATACTGTTTTCGATCCAGGTGTCACTCATCCTATATCTGGGTGTTTCATTCTTTCTTCCTAAGTGTAATATAGAATATTAAAATTAATTTTGTTAGTTTTGGCCCAGCTGTCTAATCTTTCAAGGTCATTTTGAATTCTGATCCTGTCCTCCTGGAATATTAGCTACCCCTCCTAATTTGGTGTCATTTGCAAAGTAGATGGGCACGTCCTCTATTACATCATCCAAATCATTGATAGCGATGTTGAATAGCACTGGGCTCAGGACAGAGCCTTGTGGCACCCCACTAATCACTTCTTTCCAGGATGAAGAGGAGTCATTTGTGAGTACTCTTTGTGTTCGGCTGGCCAGCCAGTTTCAGATACACCTAACAGTAGCATTGTCTAACCCATTGTCTAATTTTACTACCTTGTTTGCAACAATATCATAGGGAGTCTTGTCGAAGATCTTACTGAAATCAAGATACACTACATCCACAGCATTCCCTTCGTCCACCAAGCTTCTAACTCTGTTAAAAAAAGGAGATCAGATTAGTCTGGCATGACTTGTTTTTGAGAAACCCATGTTGACTTTTAGTGATCACAGCATTCATTTCTAAGTGCTTACAGACTGTCTCTTTAATGATCTGCTCTAGGACTTTTCCTGGTATTGATGTCAGGCTGACTGATGGGTAATTGTTTAGATCTCCCCCCCCCCCTTTAAAGGTGGGGACAACATTTCCCCTCCTCCAGTCTGCTGGGACTTCTGATCTCCAGGAACTCTCAAGGATTTATTGCCAGTGATTCTGAAATTACCTCTACCAATTCTTTTAATACTCTTGGATGTGGTTCATCTGGTTCTGGTGATCTGAATTCCTTAAGAGTAGCCAGGTATTCCTGTACTACCTCTTTACCTGTGCTGTGCTGCAATTCCCCTGTTACATCATCTGTTCCATTTTCTCCTCGTTGAACACTGTTTTTCTTTTGGGAGAAGACTGAAGCAAAGAAGACATTGAGTAGTTTGCCTTTTTGCTGTCCCCTATTAGCACTTCTCCATCTTCTGCTTGCAGAGGCCCTACCATCTCCTTGTTTTTCCTTTTGCTATGAACAGAACCAAAGAAAGCCCTTTTATTGTTTTTAACATCTCTAGCAAGCCTGAGCTCATTCTGTGCTTTAGCTTTTCTGACTTTTTCCCTAGACGTACTGACTATTTGTTTGAATTCCTGTTTGGTGATTTCCTGCATTTTCCATTTCTTGTACGTGGCCCATTTAAAAGTTCTTTAGACATCCATCCTAGTTTCTTTATAGATACCTCCCATTTTTCCTCCTGAATGGAATTTTTTGAAACTGTGCTTTCAATATCTCACTTTTAAGAAACTTCCATCCATCACAAACTTCTTTCTCTTTTAGTATGCCTGACCATGGAATGGCACCTGATATTTCTCCAAGTTTACTGAAATCAGCTTTCTTAAAGTCTGGATACAAGTCTGACTATGCCTGGCTTCCGCTTTCCCCTAACAAACTCCAGGCGAGCATGGTCACTCTCAGCTAAGGATCCCACCATTTCCAACCCATTAACTAGGTCATCACTGTTGCTTAGGCTCAGGTCCAAAATAGCTAATCCCTTTGTTGCCTCTTCCACCTTGTGGACAGTGAAATTATCTGCAGGGCAAATGAGAAATTTGTTGGACCTGGTACTCTTGGCAGAATTTGGCTTTCAACAAACATCAGGATAGTTGAAATCTCCCATTACTAATCCCATTACTAATCTCTCTTTTTCTGAATGTGTGGTCATCTATTTTAGGAAAGTCTCACCCAAGTCCTCAGTCTGGTTTGGGGGTCTGCCGTAGACCATTAAAATGACATCCCTATTTTTTCTCTGTTGGATCAGCTAAATCAAAACTGATTTTACACGTGTAAATTGGAAATTAAAAGTCACACAGAATGCAGTGTCTTCAGAACATTGCACTTGACTGCTGGTAATGAGACCAACTGTCCTTTCTGGCTAAGCAGAAAAGGGGCTGGTTCAAGATTCTGTTGTGCATGCTTGTATGGTTGAAAACATGTCTGCAAGGTGATAATTCATGTTTAATATAGATATGTTCTGCAGAGAAATTGTATATATGTCAAATCTGCTGTAGCTTTTCACATTTATTGTTAGAAGGGTCCAGATTGTCTGGTCTCCTGCCTTAAGGGCAGGACTGCCCAGTGCCCCATGTTGATGTTTTATGATGCTAATGTATTCTTAAAATTTTAGACTCAGACTACAAGCAGGTGTATTTTCTTTAAGTTCCCAAGAACTTCTGTTTGGAATTAGAAGGACTTTCTTACTTTGAGTTAAGAGATACTGTTGAGACTTGTTCCATGGCCTTCTGCTGTTCTGAAAGGTATAGTGGGGAGATCAGAGACTTAATTGATCCAATTTGAAAGTCTGACAAATGTTTCAGACGCTTGATCCACAGATCAGATTTCTGCAGGGAAGATTAAGTGGTCTATAGTTCTGACTCTTGGTTTCAAACTGTTAAGTTTTTTTTTTAAAAAAACAGTCAAATATTTGGAGTTCCTTTTTGAAACAATGTGTTTTCAAAAACCCTTCCAGTGCATATTGTTTTAATATTAAAAAAGGTTTCTTAGCTGTTTGCCTTGAGTGGTTCACAGTTCCTTGAAATCATTTGAGATTTACGCCTCTTAACTAGAGAGTGCTGGCTTTCTCAAAATAGTGGTTACCTATGGATGCAAAAGCATTGTGTCTGTGTTCCTGGGTTTTCTTTGGGTGGATGTGAAAGTTTAGCGATAAACAAAGAGCAAATCTAGTCATTTGTGTTGTAATTGCAAATGTTCATATATAAATCTCAGTGTGATTTACTGACAACTTGAGTAATTAAATCATGCTAATAGTTTCCTGATATTTTGGAAGGTGTCCGTAGGGAAATCTTATTGTTATAGCAGGCATGTAGATATTGCACAGTGTAATTGCTGAGTGTGTGAACCAGGTGTTAGTTAGAATTAAATGTACTTCAGATTTTTTTAAAAAAAAACTTGGCTGTGGATAAATCCTTGAAAGCACCTTCAAAACATCCCTTCATGAATATTAGTTTCTTTCATTAGTAACACGATGTTGCAGAGCTTCTTGAACTAAAGTGCACATGAAGGAAGGGGAGGCCATATTGCTTAAACTACAAACATAAAAAAAGAATTTCTTTAGAGTGTTAGAAGAACACAAGTAGAGAATGAAATGTTGAACTAGTGAGAAGGATGGTAAAGTAATGGTTCTGTGCAGCTATTGGATGGTCACAGAGTTCTTGCCACAGTTCATGAAGAATGTCTAGGTTTTTGTAATACCAAATATAACAGCTTTTGGGAGCAGAAAAAGAAGGTGTATATTTTGTATCATTGGATGATATTTTGCCTTGGTTATACTTACATAACCAATGCATATATTTTAAAAACCTTGTTATTAAAATATTCTCATACATATGAATAAATGATGGTACCTCACATAATTTGCTTTTGTATATCTCACTGTATTGTTCTTTATTTCAGGCATCTATTAGCAAGTTAGAGGTGATTAAACCATGGCTCAGTTTCCCACACCTTTTGGGGGTAAGTATTAACATGTTTTTCCTACACTACTATTTAAGAGTAAACTCTGTTTCACAGCCTAAATCTGGTTACACAGATGGACCTGAAGATCTTTCCTATCAATTTCATACATAGTTATGGTGGGTAGAAAAACAGCTTACTATTTACATATATTGAAGTATTTGTTGAGTTCTAGGAAGATGCGGTAGCTGGAAGTTAGGCAACAAGAACTGGCAGTGCAGTATAAAGCTCCATACCCATGATCAGATGCCCTGATAAGCCTGAACTGTAAAAAATAAGCTCAGGCTTATTAGGAACACTGCCCATTATTTCTGCAGCAAGCAGGAACATCTGACAAATTACAGCCCTTTCATATTAATTATTATTATTGTGATGTTCAAAGCAGGTCTCTGTGTCATGGTCTCTGAACATGTCTTGTATATGCTGTGGTCTGATGCAGTTGTATCATGCGTGAGGTGTGTTAAAGTTACTGACAGCACATTCGCAAATGTACACCTTCTCCTTACACAGAAATCCATCCATCTTGACTGCACTTAGTAGCCAGTCATCATTTCTGCTGGTGAAGAGGGTGTCAGCTTTTCTGCATCGTGTTGCTGCCTGTGTGCATTTTGAAAGAGGGCATTTTTGTCTTCCTTTGCTACTAGAGAGTTTTAAAACTCCATATGTGGTGGAGCATACTGGTGGCTATCATTGTTTTGAATCCTAAAACTAAATTTAGATTTACCATGGACAACTACATTTATGGATTCTGGGTCTTCAGCAGCAAGCCATCTCTGCGCTGCTTGTATCAACAGCTTGCTGTATGGACAGATCAGCAATGAAGAACAACTCGTGGTGGAGGGAGAATAGCAGGAAGAATATACACTGAGGAAGATTAATGTTCATAAAGCCTATAGTTTTTGACTGTATCTTAATTTCTTCCTTGTGACATAGGCAACCTGGACATCTGGGCTATAACTGTGGAAGAGAGAGCTAAACATGATCAACAGTTCCACAGTTTGAAACCAATATCTGGATTTATCACTGGTAATTCCATAGTTATTGTATATCATTTGTATTATGACACTCCACAGCATCATGTAATTTGCTGCTTCTCTTGGGTGAAGGTAGAGCATTCAAGCAAAAAGTTCCCGAAGTCAAGCATCCAAGAGAGAAGTTAGCAGCATTACTAATCCTTAATGGCTTTAGGAAGACAAACCAATACACCCATGTCCCCTGCTCAGCATTACTCTTTCAAATGAGAGGGCAACTGCTGTGAATCTGGGGGCCTGTTCTGTTCCTTTGTAGGCCTCCCACATTGCCAAAGGGGTGTGTGTGAAAGTTTTGTTTTGTTTTTATGTGTCTTCAGGTTGTTTCTGACTTACAGTTACCCTAAGGTGAACCCTTCACAGGGTTTTCTTGGCAAGATATGTTCGGATGGTGTCTGCCATGGCCTTCCTCTGAGGCTGAGAGTGACTTGCCTAAGGTCACCAACTGGGTTTCCATAAATGATCAGGAATTCAAACTCTGGTCTCTGAGTGTCCTAGTCCAACACTCAAACCACCACATCATGCTGGCTTGCAAAGTCTTGTTTTGCAAAACAGATTTATACAGAGAGAGGTATAGGTAGATATATCTCTATAGCTATAGGTATAGATATAGATATATTTTAAACAGTGATTGGGAGTCCTGTAACCTGTTTAAAAGATAGAGTCTTTCTTGGGACAAAAATTCCAGGGATGCTCAAGAAGTAAAGGGCCATAGAAGCACCCTTAGTCCCATTTTACATTTTGCCCACTGTTACAGTTATAGTTGTATTTTCAATTGCCAAAAAACAAGATCAAAATATCAGTTTCATAGATGTGAAACTTTTAAAAAAAATCTAGCCCTGTATATTGAGTTTCTTCAAATTTCTTCTGCTTGCATTTTTTCAAATTGGAATTTAATAGTTTTAGAAGAATATTATTAGAATGGATGCAGACTCACTGGAAAGATGTGCTTGATTTTTGTCTGCCAGATTTGCATTCTGCATATCTTCTGCCCCCACCTGATAAGAAGGAGGAAGATCATCAGATTGATAATGAATTGAAAGTATTTATTTATGTAAAAAAGAATGGCTGCTGCCCCCAAAGAGGTAAAAGCACTACAAGATCCTCCACACGTTCTCTTTGCCCCACCTACCTAAAGTTTCTACTTACTTGAACCAACCAAGTCTCTTCCATAGAAATCTCTCTAACCAGCTGTGGTAGCTAAAATGTTTAGAAGTGATATCCTGAAGAACAGCTGGAGAGGAATCTTGTTATCTTCATACCAGCCTTGTAAACTCTAAGCAGTCTTAGAAAACAATGAAGTAGAAGTAAATGCGCCATAAAATACATTATAAATTAATAGAATTCACTGTCACAAAGTGTATTGATGGCCATCGGATTAGATGGATTTTAAGAGCCATAAAATAAATCCGTGTATAGTAAATGTATCAGAAGTTGTCAGCTGCGATAGCTCAGTGGAACCTCAGTCTCCGGAGGGCAGTGTATTTTTAAGTACCAAATCTGGAAGATGATTGCCCTTTATATACTTTTTGTGTGCTTTCAGTATACCTATGTGGCAAGAATCTTCTGTTTAATGTAATGATTGAACTCTTTTTCCACATGTGAACTGAGTATTTGCTGCCTGGGGAAATTAATGCTCCATACAAATTTCCCTCTAAAATTTCTTTCTCCTTAAATTAATTTGTTTCCCAAAACATTTAGTTTCCTCTGAGATCCCATTTCTCAAAAGAAAAGCCAACATTTTCTTGGCATGCTTGCTTTGCTTCAGTTTAGGAGTTTATGTATGGCATCATAAATGATCTCTTATGGAGGGGTTCCATGCCTGTTAGGAATCCCTGCAAGGGATGTCAGGTGACATTTTGGTTCAATTTTTATTTATTTTTTTTATATATCAAGGCCTTGGTGTCACAAAAGTGGTCCTGGGAACCATATGCAGCCTGCAGTTCCCTACCATTGATAATAGCAGAATGAAGGATGAGGATTTGTTTTTATTTAAAATATACTAATAATGCCTTTTGTGGCAGTTTACTCAGGGCAATATCAGATTAAAACATACCTCATGTTTTTATTTCATATATGTTTATTGATGATATTCTGACATTCAAGCTGACAGAAATCCCAGGCTAGAATCTAGCTGGTGTACTAAGCTGGCCATTGCACCTTTTTTCCAGGGTTATCAAGCAGTAATGAGAGAAGACAGATAGATTTGTCAGCTCTGAGCAGCCTATTTATCCAACACCGCAGTTCTTTCATGGCTCCTATGCCTGTGGCCCTTTTACATCCTTTTTACCTTTACTGTATTGCATTGCACATGGTAGCTTGCTGAATGCTGAATTAGTCCCTAGAAAAAATTGGGGGAGCAGGTGGTGATTGGACTCTTGGGAGGCCAGTAGAGAGAGGAATGTCTATGCATGTTACTCATTAACCCCATGTGGGCTAATTCTGCACCCTTTAATTGTGTACTTTTGAATGAAAATGCTGTAAAAGCTCCCATAGTCAATCATATTTAAAATGGTCATTCATGTAGTTAGTAAGAATGCTTCTTGCAGAGAAAGTGTTTGCTTCTGTGCTTCCACAAAGCGCATAATTCCAGTAAAGGAACAGCTGTTAAAATAGACTAGACATCAAGAACCAAGCGTTTCCGTTCTTTTGTCTCAGCTGATATTAATACAGTGTGAATTTCCTATTGGCTAAAGTGCAGATGTTTCAGTTTGTAATAATTTGCATTTACCCTCTCCCACTGTAGCCTTATGCAACAGAGACCCCACCATTCAGGACAACTTCCCTCAAAAGGGTGTACACGGGACTAGGGGGCAGAGTTGTAGGGAAGTAAAGATTTGTAGCTCAGTTTGCCTTCCATTTCTAGAATCATTTTATAATCTCTGAAAAAGTCTCTGTAAACAACTTATGGTATACTAGATTTTATTATGACAATGTTAAGTATAACCTCTTAGCCATTATGCTGCATTCAGAAGTCTTCAGTCTGAATCTCTTATATCATTAAAAAAAACTGGTTTTCAAAGATGTGCTGTGTCTCAAAGCAGCATGCATTAATATAAATGATATACGGGGACTAACCTAAAGCTTGCAGATCTGAAAAACAAGATGGGCAATGTAGGGGCATCGGAAGGGAGAAGCAGAGGAGCCAGTTCAGTTTGTCAAAGTCGAAGCAAAATGGCTAGATCCATTGTGGTCAGGCTGGTCTTGCTCACAATCCTGCTTGGATAATAGAGGTGTGATCCAGAAAACCTTGTTACTTTGACTGGTGACAAAGTCCAGATTGAGCAGAGGCCTCCTCCCTTTGGTAGTCCCAGAGCGTCTGACAACTGGAGTAGGACTGCATAGAATGAAGGGTACCTATAGCTGGTTTTTTTCTGACCTATGGATGGAGCCTAGTTGCTAATATCTAGGCGTGGGGTTCTATAAATATAGTAGACAAAGAGACAGATTTACGTAAAGTCACCACTATTTCTCATTTTCATAGAAAAATAACAAAGTACACTGAATACTTTGTTAGGCAGCTTCTAGTTTCTCTAGTACTTTTTCTTCTTTCCAGGGGATTGTTTTCAGGATGAGCATGCAACTTCTACTTTGGGTTTCTCTGCTTGATATCTATGGACAGTTCTCACTTCTGGGGATATTTTACATCAGAAGAGGTCATGATTCTATATACCTTTTTCTTCCTGCTTATTGCCCAACCAGTGAATTCTACTGTCCCTACCACTCAGATTACTTAAGACTTTTGGTATCCCTGCACAGCCAGAGGTTATCCAGTATCTGCTGATATCTCTCTATTTGCATTGATGTAGATGTTTTTTCTATATGAGCATGAGAACATGTGAAGTAATTTTAGACTGAAAGATCAACCACCTTCCATGGTTGTTGTAAAGATTAGTGATGAGCTTTGAACAGTCTAAGAGTGTAAAATAGATGATTCATAATTCGTTGCTTTGCCTATGAGTCTATGAGAGGTCTTACCTCTCAGGCAGTTTCCAGAGGGTGGTACTTGGGCATAGCTGCTCCTAAAAAAAGGAGCTGTTATACGGCATACCACAAGGTGCCATTCTGTCCACAATGTTTTTTAACATCTACATGAAACTGTTGGGAGAGATCATCCGGAGGCATGGGACGGGGTGCTATCAATATGTCAACGACGCCCAAATATATTTTTCCATGCCTTCAAAAACAGCTAAGGATAGCTTGTGTCCTCTGAATGAATGCTTGAAGGAGGTAATGGGCTGGATGAAGAAAAACAAATTGAAAACTGAATCCAGACAAGACAGAGGTGCTTACTATTAAGGATCCTAATCTGGGGTTGGAGGTGTGTCAACCAGTTCTGGATGGGATCACACTCCTCATGAACGACTGTGTTCGCAGCTTGGGTGTGCTCCTGGATCCAAATGGTCACTCGGATAGATGTGATGGTCAGGAGTGGTTATTATCAGGTTCGGCTGATATGCCAACAGTGCCCCTTCCTAGAATTGGACGACCTAGAGATGGCAGTGAATGCACTGGTAACCTCAAGGTTGGACTTCTGCAATGTGCTGTACATTGGGCTACCTTTGTACCAAGTTTGGAAACTCCAGCTGTTCCAAAATATGGCAGCCAGATTGATTACAGGTACAGCGAGGGGTGAATATATCACACTGATACTAAAATCACTCCACTGGCTGCAAATTAGTTTCTGGGCAAAGTACAAAGTGTTGGTTATTACCTTTAAAGCTGTACATGGTTTGGCTGTACAAGTTACCGTACTGTATGTGGTTTGGCCATACAAATTAAAGCCATACGAGTTACCTGCAGGATTGCCTCCTCCCATACAATCTGTCCTCTGGGGCTCATTTACTTAGACTGGCACTGGTCACCCAGAGGACCTTCTCGTCAGCCGCCCCAGACTGTGGAATTATCTGCTGGAAGAGATTTGACAGCAAAATATGCTGTCTGGATTCAAAAAAGTGCTAAAGATCTACCTCTTCTGGCAGACTTACTGAGTCTATTTTTAATTATACTTCTAATTGTACTTGTTCTTTTAAATGTATTCTTAATTATATTTTAATTATGATACATTTGCATTTTAAATAGTTTTGTGTTTTTAGTGTATTTTAGCCTTAATATGTTTTTAATTGTATCTATGTTGTACCCTGCCTCAAGCCTGGGAGAAAAGCGGGTAACAAATAAAAAATTATTATTATATTAGTATACTGTTTGAAATTATTTCCCTCTCTTTTGTCAGGTGATCAAGCCAGGAACTTTTTTTTCCAGTCTGGTTTACCTCAACCAGTTTTAGCACAGATATGGTAAGCTTTTTAAAATTTCATCAATTTGCTAAGGCATAAAAATACACTAACAGCATGGTAATATATTGATTTTTTGAAAGTTTCACCTGTTTTATTCAAAGGTACATTGTAAATAATATAAGTATTTTTTGATAAAATGGTTAATTCTGTTTTAAAAGCACTTATAATTCAGGGAAATCATAAAAAATAATGCAGCAAATGAGAAACTGCTTTCTGCTCTGCTTACATACCTAGCCCTTTGAATAGCAAAGAAAAATCACTATAATGATCTGTTATTGATTTTAAAATTAGAAGGCAGGTTCTATACAGAGATATTGTTCATTATTTAGAGAGAAGCTGGTAGACATGAAGAATATAGTCTTTAAATTAAGCATCCTTAGATACTTGACTTTAGAATTTGAGTTATCACCTAAGAAAAATTATGAGTTTTGACTTGTATAAAGACATATAGAGTTGATGACACAGAACTTGTTTATTCAGAGCTGCAGTGTATGCTTTAAAATTCTTTGTTATGTCACAAGTCTTCTGTGATAGTATTTGCAATGGTGGTTGTGCATTGAGATGAAAACAAATTATTTTACACGTTTCCTTTACGTATTTTTAGAATATGTATTGACATTGTTAAGTCAAGAAATTTGTAGGACTGTCACTATTACCTCTACTATCTGTATAATTCTTTCACTGGCCTGTGTACAGGATTTGTGTTGGCAAGCCAGTAATCCATTAAGAAGCATCTTACATAGGCTTTCAAATCAAGCACTAATGTTCTGAAGACAGTAACTAAATATAAGTAGGCATAATCTGGATTACTTAAAGTTTTGTTCTACGTGGGTATTTGTACTCCTTGAAAACAATACTTCTGAAATCTATCTTGACCTCCAAGGATTCTTCATATATAACAAATATCCCACTTTCTTTCCATAGTGCTTATTGAAGCCAAACAGATCTACACAGATTAGATGTGTACCAAAATTGGGCACTGTAACAAATATCAAATGGAAATATCATTTCAGTTAATCATGAAAACATAAGATTTCTTGTATTTGAAGTATAAAATTAGGCTTCTCTCAGCAGAAGGGGGAAGCAGACTGGTTAGTTCCCAGGAAAGTCTTACCTTTCTAGGACAAAAGGCAGGCTCCAGTCTTCTTCCTGTAAGAAACCAGACTCCTTTCCCCAATCAGAAATGGAATTCACAGTTGAGAAGAGAATTTTCATATATTCCTCTATATGATACATTTCAATTGCTGAAGATATGATTTTGAATGATTGATATATAAGAAAACTCACCACAGTAGAGCATGTCAAATCACCAGTGTGTTTGCCTAATTTATTATTCATACTGTAGCTGTACTACTTCATGGCTCACTACCGAAGGATAAATTTTCCATATGAAGATGTTGGGAGGCAAAGTGCAGAGAGGCAACATTAATATTGATCTGAGCCAAGAATGAAGATACTTGTTCCCTGGCGTACTCACCGATTGCATTGCATAATCCATAACAACCCAGAATATGTGCTGAACTCAGTTTTCTTTGCCTTCACGTATACAGAAAGAATAGAAAGTATAAGCTGGTCTGAACTTATTTTAACTTGACATCTCCAAGAAAACCTTTTAGAGAACCACTATCCAGGTTAATCATGTGCTGGTGGTTGGTGCTGTTTTAAATTAACTGCTTTTAAATTGTCTAGTTTTTAACGATAGATGATTTAATGTATTTTAATATTTTAAATTTATTATTTATTGTTTTAAATTGAATTTTTTGTAAGATCTACAGTGATATATAAATATATAAATAGATAGATAAATAAATTGTATATCCTTAGAAAGAATAGGTGCTTTGTTCAGGTCACTTGCTGAGATACAAGTGGTTTTTTTCACTTCCTGGAGGGGAGTTCATATTTGTTTGATGTGTATATGACTGGCAATTATATATAGCTGGTACAACTAATAGTCAGTGAAATGAAGTAGAGATACTTACTACATGTGATGGAGAGAACTGCAGTGCCAGGCTCTTGGGTGGACAGTGAGACTGAGGAAAGACTTCAGGCAACAGTGTGAAAAACTTACCAGGGAGTTGAACTTAGCAAGTCTGGCTTCTAATCAAACTTGTGTATAAACATATGAAACTGAGCCAGATTTTTGATACATTTTATCCAGTGTTATTTGTGGCTCTTCAGGCAAAATCTTTTTCCACTTCTCCTACAAGAAATCCTTTTCAAGTAAAGAAATTAGTTGAACTTGGCACCTTTCTCATTCAAAGCACGTATTCTGTCACTGAGCCCTGGTCCCTCCCGTATAATTATAAATGTTCTGTGACTTTGCAGAGTGAGGAAAGACAAGCAGTCAGTCTTAAAAACAGGATGTACATCCAGGATAAGAGTCAAGAGTTCGAAATGTTGTTGTATTCAGATAAAAACTGTATTATTTCATTCTGAAATAACATGAAAAACGTGGAGAGAAGAGAGTGGGAAGAAACTACAAGTAGACAGTTTTTCACTATTCCTTTTGTAACCTTGACCTTACTGTTTCTGTGAAATCTGATGCATTCCTGTTAGTGAGAAAACATGCCAAAGTATTCATTTTCTGGGCTCTGTATGTATACATCCTATCTCAGTCACAATTCTCTAATAAAATTGATGCTCAATTCAACTTTAGCCATTTCCGCACTAGACTGTTTTGTTCCACTTTCAACATCCTATGGAATCCTGGGGTTTGCAGTTTAGGGAGGGGCCTGAAGGCCATTTCTGGTGCTGAAATAGCCTTTGATCGAGAATGTATTAAGTCCAGAAGTTGAAAACGCAAGGTTTAGTTACTGTGTTAGAAGTCATTTAATAAACAAAGCTGCAGATAACCTTCTAGGCATGGTTAGATGTGGCAGGCAGGGGGTTGGATCAGATGGCCCCCAAAGCCCCTTCCAGCTCTGTTAGTGGTAGACATTACTGAACTGGGTGGATCAATGTTGTAGTTTCATGCTGTTACCAAATGTTGTAACTGAAATGAGTTTTTGTTAGCTTTTGGAAAAGTTTGCAACATCTTTTTTTTTTTAAATTTTACTTGATATTGTAGGGCTCTGGCAGATATGAACAATGATGGGAGAATGGACCAGCTGGAGTTTTCTATAGCTATGAAACTCATCAAACTAAAACTACAGGGTTATCAACTCCCTTCTGCATTGCCTCCTATTATGAAGCAACCTCCCATTGCTATTTCTAGCGCACCAGGATTTGGTAAGAGTAGACTATCTTTGTATACTGTTCTGAATAATTCTGTTCTGCATAATTTTGTATCTTTCTGAATAATTTTGTTCTGAATAGTTTTTTAGCTTTCATAGCTTGAATTTACTCTTACATTAGGTTGTTGTGGGTTGTGGCTGTGTGATGGCCAACTGTAACTCATGCAAATTGCTCCCTCCCACCCAGGGACTACACAAGTATATATACTGTGTCTCACTTCCATGCCACCAGATCCTCTGAAGATGCCAGCCACAGATGCAGGCGAAACGTCAGGAGAAAATACTGATAGAACACAGCCTCAAAGCCCAGAAAACCCACAGCAACCTATGGATTCTGACCGTGAAAGGCTTCGGCTTTACATCGATACTCTTACATTGTTTACAACCCATTTTAATAATTCTTAGTCATTGGAGGAGGAGCAATCGATGAATGGGTTAACTCCTGTTGTTACCCAGGACAGGTGTTTTACGAAAGTATTTCGTGTTTGATCCCTGGTTCCCCACAGTTCTTTCACCTTGCCTTGCCCAGGAAAGGTCTTTCTTGTGGCTCTTTTTCATCTCCACTTCTCTCTCATTTTTTTTAAAGCAACCTCACTTTGTTAGCTCTCTTCTTTACTTCTTCCTGCCTCACATCCCTCCTTTTTCCATACCACATGCCCTTTGTGGGTAGGGATAGGAACAGGGATGGAGAAAGTTAAAACCAAAACTAAAGGCAGCTCCTTTGTTCAGAGTCCTCCAGCACCCAAATATGCCTGAATAGTGAGAGAGGTGCAAGGCTTTTTTCCAGCTCCTGTGGGACCTGCTGCTATAGATCAGGTGGTTGATTTAACAAAGGGAATATTAACCCTTTTGAAACTGAGCTTAGTTCTCCCTCTAATCTCAAAGGGGCAGAGGCTGCTGAACTAACTTCAGGATTCCAGTTAGCAAAGCCTGAATGTACTTCAGCCCCTACTAGTGGTGACAAACAATCAGAGGGGGCGATGGAGATAGAAGAGGAGGCTTTTTTAAATTCCCCAGTTGCCTCTCCTCAATTTTTTGAGATTACACTTCTCCCAAAGGGCTCCCAGGCAGAATCACCCAGACAGGTGTGAAATCTAAACAACCATCCCAGATAGGCACAAAACCTAAGTAGCCATGTCAGAAATTGTGCCCACATGCTCACTTGTAACACAGTGGCAGTTTTGAGCAATAAGCGGATGCCAACCAATTTGAACAAAGAAACCAAATCCTTCCAATGTCTTTTTCAGTTCTTGTGTCTCTGCCTGTGCCATTTTTGATCAGGACTCATGGCTGCAGCAACATTCCTCCATGGTGGCTAATGAGCTGAAGAAGTTGAACTGGCTGCCCCTCCACAGCTTTGCTATAACCAAATGACCTAGAATTCTCTCCCCACTCTCCATTATTGCTCCGCCACCTCCAGTCCCACCAAGGAAGCATTAAAAGGATAGGGCAGGCACTGTAACTATTCAGTCAGGTACAGAAATAAATCTAGGTCATTCCTTGGACAAGGAATCAACCTTGTCACCAGAGAGAGGGGGTTCTGCACTCTTTTTGCATCAGTTCTCCTCTAGAGATGTTGATGTAGCCTCCCTTCATTCATTTTCTCTCAGGGACTTGTTCTGAGGCAGAGGAAGGGGATTGGTCAGATTCAGGGAAACGGGAAGACCTAGCCAGAGAGAGAGCCATTTCAGTCAAAATTACTTTATAAAGTAAAATTACTTTATTCCTTTTTTATTAAAAGCAGTAGCAGCATTGGTTTACAAAACTCTTAACCTGATCTTCAGTAGTTCTAATCACTGACCACTATGGCTATGTTTCCTAAACCAAAAGCCTCCTCATGAGTTGCACCTTTTCTGTTTGATTTTAGTCAACTAGGAAGATCAGAATGGAACATCCCCACACAAAATAGAAAGGGCATTATTTTAGCAGAAAAGCTGTATGGTATATATTTTGTTGAGAGGCTGCGAATCTTCTCAAATCTGCTCTGGGACTTTGAACAAATGCCTTAATGGCCAGGAAAGGAGATTCTGCCCTTAAAGATTCCCCCCTCCCCCCCAAAAAGGGAGACTCATCACTTAAGTGCTTTAGTGCTCCAGCTGTGCATCTTCCACAGCATCCTCTGTTTCTAGAGCAGTCATGCTCTGCGTCCAAGATATTTTTGATAACCAGGATCTAGATGCAAAGGAGAGAAGGCCCTTCGGGACATCCTCATTGAAACAAGGGATAAGAAGAAGGCCATGTCTTCTATGCCATAGAAAAATATAAAAAGACAGACCAAATGATTTCAATCTTTTCAACCCTTCTGCTCCTTCTCCCACTCTAGACATGTCAGGTCTTTCAAAACTTCCTGGTGTAGGTTCCAGTTTCCTTTTTTCCCCCCAGGGAGGCCCAAGCAGGATTCCCCCATCACCCAGGGAACCAACCTGCTGGATATAAACCAATCTTGTGACTACCCTCTTCCCAAAATAAGAGGAAGACTGTCTCATTTCACAAAAGCATGGTTCTTCTCCACTTCAGATCGGTAGATATTAAGGACAATAAGCAAAGGTTAATAAGCAGGCTATTCTAAGAAGATGGTGAACATAGTCTTGGTGTCCAGATGAGGCTCCACCTGCAGGATATGAGGTCACCTGGAAGGCCTTTCTCAGATGTTCTCAGAAAAAATCAGTCTCACCACACAGCAAGTGTATGACAAGGTCTGCTTTTCTGCTTCTCAGACTGGATTGGCAACTTCCCTCCCTCCAGTCCACTAAAGCGCCTTGCTACTTTATACAGCTCTGGAATTCCCTAAAAACACCATCTTTGTGTATAAAGCGTAAATCCTTTCTGCTGCTGTTTAGAACCTCTTTGGAATTTATGGTAACATGGTTCTGTTTGGTTAGAACTACTGAGAATCATTTGTCTGAGTCAAATTCTATAAAAAATACTGTAATCTTTATGAAAACAACAAGCAGAATAAAGTATTCATTTTGTATATATAACCAAGCTCAAATAGATCTTCAGAATGTATTTAAATAGTTTTTTATATCTTTACATGTACATAAGGGCACAGATCTCTCTCACACACAGCCTCTGGCTACCTTTTTTGCCAAAAGCTTTCCCAAATCTAGGTCACTCTCTCTGATCAGATTCAAAAGTGAATTGATTTCTCTACTGCCCCCCTCTCTAGGCTTTCCCTGAGAAAACATTTTCATTCAACCCCTGTTGGTTGACTGAAAAACTCTCTGGCTCAAGGACTGACTTTCAGCCCCAAATCTGGAAGTCTCCCTAAACCTAATTCAGTGTGTACTATTTAAGCATTTTTTTCTGAGACCTCCAGCCCCTCCTTTATATTAATAGGCTGGGTTTTTCCCTGGAGTGGTTATTCTGGTTGCCAGGCAACCTGTTGCTGGGTGGCTTTCTACCACTCCCCTTAGGGTCTGTCACAAGGTGTTAAAAAGATTTTAGACTTCCTCCAAGCAAGCCTTGACCTAGGTCTTATGACCTTTTCATGCTGGACTATGGTCCTGGCATCCATTTTATCTATTAGCCAAAATCAAATTTCTGCACATTCACATACAAAGAGTTTTTTAAGGGGGACTTTTCTCCTCAGTCCCTGGTTGCTCATCATTCTCTGTCTTGGGATTGCCACAAGGAACTCAAAGCCTTCTCGAGACTTCCATTTGAACTGCTGAAGACAATTCCACTCCAAATTCTGTCCATAAAAGTACTCTTCCTCGTGACAGTCACGTCAGCCACGGCTACCTCAGAGCTAGCAGCTCTTTTTGTGGATCCCCTGTGCTAAATTTGGTACAGGCTGCTTCCACTTATGATAGATTAGAGACTCGAGCACTGTCACCTAAATGGAGTTGGTTGAAAAGTGGGACCCATGTGCTGCACTGTAGGGAGCATGAAGGACTTACAGATGCTCATTTGGGATCAATTGCACACACACTACTAGCAAAATCTCTCAGCAGGCCTAGTACAATTTCTACCCTCAGTTCACTTTGCAAGCAGTGCACATGTGTTGATGATTCCAAGTGAGCCTCTGTAGGCAAGAAGAACTGATCAATGAGCGGAACCTCCATCAAATTAATAGAACTTGTCCTTAATTTGGAAGTGTCAAAAGAGCAAGCCACCAGATAATGGGGCATGAACAGCTGGAAGCTTCCTGTACATACTCTGCTTCTCTCTGGCTTGATCCTGGGAGGGAGCAGGAAAGAAGAAAGAAAGAGAAAAGAAAGGAATAAAAAGAAAAAAAACGCTTTTGTTCTGGCAGAGTCCCACGCTTCACAGGTTTTGGGGAGGAAATTGCACCACATTTTTAGCCCCCCTTTCCCCTGGTGATTCTAGGCCCTGAAGAGACTTTTTTTTTAACCAACTTTGGAGTCACTTCCTGTTTACATCTCTTCTAGGTATAAAATGGTCCAAAGAGGGTCAAAAACTTTATATTATTCCAAACTCTCCCAGAGGGCTTTGGAGGTACTTCAGTGCCCCCTTGAATTGAGCAGGTGTGGTAGGATATGTGGCTCTCCAGGGTTCACTGCAGAGCCAGCATGGCCCTCTATCCCCAACAGTTTCCTACCTCTAATGTAACCTAAACCGTAGTGTTCTGATCTGTCCAAACCAGACCATTGTCATATGTCTGCTGCTTGTAAACTGTGATAAATTTAAATTTATCTCTGTCTTGTAGGTATAGGTGGTCTTCCTAGTATACCACCACTTACAGCTGTTGCTCCTGTTCCAATGGCATCTATTCCAGTAGTGGGAATGTCTCCACCTTTAGTATCTTCTGTTCCTACAGCAGCTGTGCCTCCCCTTGCAAATGGAGCACCAGCTGTTATCCAACCTCTTCCTGCTTTTGGTCACTCTGGTATGCTGAATTACTGATATCTGCTGTACCAGTTGGTTTGTACTTCTCTGTCTGAATTAAAAAACTAGAAGTGCTATGAATGCATCCTTATAATACCCCAAATAGGATCAGATTATGTTTTTAAAACAGAATCATTACATTCTTCTATATCAAGTCAGGTAGATCATATGTGCATGAAACCGTTAAATACTTTACCTCTTGAACTAGAGGTATAGTTGTTTAATTTTTTGTTCTTAATTTGTGCATTGCAAAAGCATGAACTTTTTTTTTTAAATTTTTTTTTTAATATTAAAATATAAATTTTATTATATTTAACAAAAAAAAAGACATAACATAACATAACATACATTCAATAGTACATTATACAAAACACATAACCACATAACACCCAATTACAAAAAAACAAAAAAAAAAGAAAAAAAAACAACAACAACATTTTAATACATTTCAATACAGTAATACAATAATATCCTTTCAAACAAACTTCACATTCTCCCTACATTCATACTTTGACTTCTTTTACAATCACCGAAGGGCGCAACCTTTTCTCTTTCCAGTCAATCCTACTCACCTATTCTTTCCTTAAATTTCACTGAAACATACCATATTCTGTTCGGCTATCTATACAGCTTCTTCTTTCAAACATACTTTCTTCAATCTTACTTCTTCTTCCTCGCAAATCTTCTATCTTATCGTCTTCTTATTTATCTTTTCAATTTACATCATAATCCTTAACTTATATACTTCTATTTCTATTCTTAAATATTTCTCATTATCTAATCAGACTAAAGAAAATCTAAATTATTCCTTACCATTTCTTTCAATATTTTCATATCTATTTTAAGTTCTTAATTTTATCTCTCACTACATGAAATTAATCATACAATCCCGTCAGGGCATGTTCATTCCATATTTCTGTCCACCACTGATTCAAGATCTCCCATTCTCGTTCAAAGCTTTCTTTCGATTTATTTTGCATCATCAATGTTAATTTATCCATCTCCGCCAATTCATAAACTTTATGTATGATATCCTCCTGCGATGGTGTGTTCTTATCTTTCCAGAATCTTGCGTAAACAATCCTGGCTGCGTAAATAATATAACATAAAATTCTTGAATACTTAGTCCTAATCTTCAAATCTATCCCATCTATAATATTTAATAAATATATTTCTGGGAGCTTATCATATTTTATATTAAACGTTCTTTCAATTAATTCATGTGTTTTTGACCAAAATGTACTTGCTTTCGTACATTGCCACCACATGTGAAAAAAAGACCCCACCCCCTGGCATTTCCAACATTTTGCTAGCTTCTTATTTTTATATATTTTAGAAATTTGTATCGGGGTTATATACCACCTGTAATACATTTTAAAAAAATTTTCCTTTAAATAATAACTTCTTGTGAAGTCTTGATTAATTTTCCATGCTTGTTGCCATTGTTTTAAAGTTATCGGATGACCTATATCCTGGGCCCACTTTATCATATTCTCCTTTATACTCTCTTTTTCCAATTCTAATTTTAATAGTAACTTATAAATTTTGCTTAATGGTTTTTTAACTCCCGGTTTCATTATGATATCCAATTCTGTGTCATCTAACGATATCCCTTTATTCTTTATATCTTCCCTAAATTTCCCCGCTAATTGCAAATACAATAACCAATGCGATGTATAACCCTCTCTCATTAATTCTTCTCTATTCTTTAATCTAATCATATTCCCTTCCTTTCTAAGTATATCTTTATATAATATCCATTCCTTTAGTTGAACTTTCTCTAATCTATAAAATGCCTCATGTGGGGAAGTCCAATATGGTAGTTTTAAATATATTTTTTTCTTTACTTTAAACCAAATCCTTAAAATTGCTTTCCTTACATAGTGATCTAAAAATACTTTATTATTTTTATGTTTATCATACCACAAGTATGCATGAAAGCCATAATATAGATTAAATCCCTCCAAATTTAACAGTTTTGTATCCTCTAGCATAATCCAATTCTTTAACCAGATTAATGTTGAGGCTTCATAGTAATGTTTCAGATCCGGCATATTTAAACCTCCATTCTCTTTTGTGTCCTTTAAATATTTACTCTTAATTCTTGGTTTTTTCCCATCCCAAATAAATCTATTTATTTCTCTTTCCCAATTAGTAATTACTTTATCATTCAATAAAATAGGTAAATTTTGGAACAGAAACATTAACTTCGGAAGAATATTCATTTTTATAGTAGAAATTCTCCCCAGTAGGGATAACTGCAATTTCTTCCACCTATTTAAGTCTTCTGATATTTCCTTCCCTATCCTTTTATAGTTATTATCAAATAAGTCCGAATTATTTTTTGTTATTATTATGCCCAGATATCTTACCTTTTTCTCAACTTTGAATCCTGAACATTCCACTAATTCTGTTTCTTGATTTTGAGTCATATTTTTAGTGATCATCACTGATTTATCTTTATTAATTTTTAGCCCAGCTACTTCTCCAAAGTCTTTTAAGGTTTCCATCAAAGACCTAATACCATTAAGTGGGTCTTCCAAAATTACAACCATATCATCTGCATATGCTTGAATTTTAAATTCATGCCCTTTGATCTTCATCCCTCTAATTTCCTTATTATTTCTGATTTTTGTATTTAATATTTCTAAGCACATTATAAAAAGTAATGGTGAAAGCGGACAACCCTGCCTTGTACCTTTACTAATCTTAAATTGCTTCGATTTTTCACCGTTGATTAATAAAGAAGCTTTTTGATCATCATATATTGCTCTAATCCACTGTTTATACCTCTCACCAATCCCTAACTTACTCACTACTTCAAATATAAAATTCCAACTCAAATTATCAAACGCTTTTTCCGCGTCCAAAAAAATTAATGTTACTTCTTTCTGAATCGATTTTTGATAATATTCTATTGTGTCTAAAATTATTCTAATATTATTTTTCAATTGTCTTCCTGGCAAAAATCCATTCTGATCATCCCCTATCCAATTTACTAATACCTTTTTCAATCTCTCTGCTAATATTGATGTAAAAATTTTATAATCAATGTTTAATAGTGAAATTGGTCTATAATTTTTTTTGTCCTGCTTATCCTTCCCTTCCTTTGGGATTAGTGTAATATTTGATTCTTTCCACGAATTGGGTAACCCTTGATACTTAATTGCATTTACTACTTGCACAAAAAATGGTATTAATTCTTCTTGAAAAGTTTTGTAATAGGCCTCAGTAAAACCATCAGGACCAGGTGCTTTTCCTACTTTTAGATTCCTTATAGCTATCCTAATTTCCTCTGTTGTAATTGGCTTATCTAATTCTTCTCTTTGTATTGTTGTTAACCGTTTCGTGTCTATATGTTCCAAATATTTTATCAACTTACTTTTTTGTGTTTGTGAGTATTGTTTCTCCTTAAATAATTCTTCGAAATATTTTACGAATATATTATTGATCTTTGATTGTTGATAATATATCTTCTGTCCCTCCTTTAAACAAACAATACTTCGTTTTTCCCTCTCCTTTCTTAATTTATACGCAAGCCACCTTCCTGGTTTATTCGCATGTTCAAAATGCCTTTGTTTAATGACTTTCAATTTCTTTTCTATTTCTTCCGTCATTAATAATTGTAATTGTTTCCTCAACACTGTTATCTCCTTATTTATCTTTAAATCTTTCGGTTTTTCCCTTAGTTCCTGTTCTTTTCTTTGTAATGTTTTTCGAATTTTCTCTTCTTTTTCTTTTCTATTTTTTACTACCCATGCCTGTTGATTAATGAAAAAGCCTCTCATAATTGCCTTACTCGTATCCCACACTATCTGCACTGATTGTCCTTTACCCTCATTTTCCTCCCAAAACCTACTTATCTCCTTTTTAGCTTTACTAACTACCGATTCCTTTTTTAATAAACTGTCTTTTAATCTCCAACTAAAATTATTTTTACCAAATTGCATTGTCATCAGGATTGAGCAGTGGTCTGAAATTGTTCTTGGCATTACTTCTAGATTCACCACATTTTTTAGAAACTCCCGGGTTATAAAAAACATATCTATCCTGGACCAGGATTTATGTCTTTCCGAGTAGAAAGTATATTCTTTATTTTTTTTTGTGCTAATTCCTACCTCTTCTAGGGACATACAATCTAATATTTCAAAAAACTTTTTTGGTAACTTCCCTTGATTAATTTTGTTATTTATCTTACCTTTACCTAATCTATCAGTTATTGGATTCAACACCCCGTTCCAGTCCCCCATTAAAATTAATTTCCCATCTTTGAAATCTAGTAATTTTTCTAACAAATTTCCATAAAATTTACTTTTATTTTCTAATGGTCCATAGACTGCTACTATTACAAATTTTAACCCTTGAGTTTTTACTTCCACTATCACACAGTGCCCTAAATCATCACTATATAGTTGTTTTGCTTCATGCCTATTATTTATATACACAGTTACTCCTTTTTTCTTTTTATTTATTGTAGATGAGAAAGCCTGACCTAATTTAGGATTCTTAATGTAATTCAAATCTTTAGATCTTATGTGTGTTTCTTGAATTGCGGTTACGTCTAAGTTTAATTTCTCCAATTGGTGGAAAATTCATTTCCTTTTATGAGGGGAATTCATGCCCCGAACATTCCAGGACAGTAGTTTCAACTTCATGTAGTATAAAATTCCTGTTCTATACTTACTTAATTACTCTTCTGTATCTTCCGATCCTTCTTCTCCCAAATCTTCTAATTCTAAGTCCTGTATTGAATTAATTTCTTCACCTTCTTCCTCTTCTTCCTCTTCTTCTTCCTCTCGTTCTATCACTTCCTCTACCTGTCTTCTCTCTGATTCTCTCTCTTCTCGTATTTTCCCTGATCTTTTCTGTGTATTTTCTTCTCTTAATCTTGTATCCAAACCTTGTATTTTTTGTCCATTTTCTTTCCTCTTCTCTCTATCCTGTTCCTGTATTACTTCTTCTATTTTATTTAGTTCTTCTTTATGTCTTCTCCAGAATTCGTTCGCTTTCATAACGGTGTTCAAGATAACTTTCTTTTGTTTCCAAGTGAATGAAATACCTTCAGTTCTCTCCCAAGTATATCTTATATTCTGGGCTCTCAACGCTTGCGTTATAAAATTATAGTCCCTTCTTCTCTTTAATAGGGCTGGATGGACATCTTTATAAATTTTCACTTCTTGACCCTCCACCACCAACTTCTTTACATAACTGCTTTGTATAACCAGATCTTTAACCCTCTCCCGCAAGAAATATATCACGATGTCCCTTGGTACATTCTTTCGTTTTGCCACCGCCGAATTCACCCGAAAAGTCCTATCTATTTCCAGATCCAGTTGCTCTGGTACCCAACCAATAAACTGCGCCAATGGTCTTATCAGTCTTTGGTACAAATCTTCATTTGCCACTTCTCCCAGCCCTCTTATTTTGATCGATTTATTTCTGTTCCTTATATCCAGTAATAATGTTGTCCTCTCCAGTTGGTCATTCCTCTCCTCTGTTTTTAGTGCCTGCGCTTCCATCTTAATTATTTTCTCTTCCGCCTGCTTCACTTTTTCAGTTACATGTATTAATTCTTTGGATATATTGTCTAACTTTGTGTTAAAAGTTTCTAATTCTTTCTTAATATCTGTCTTTATTTCCATTCTCATCTGCTTCATTTCTGTTCTTGTCTCTTTCATTTCATTTTTGAATGTCATTGTTAGTTTCCGTAATTCTTCAGTTATATCTGTTCCCGAGCTTATCCCTTGATTTTCTGTTCCTGCTGCTCTTGCTTCCGAAATTGGCATTTTAAGTTCTATTGAGGCCCTTCTTTGTAACAGTGATTGAATCTGTGTTTGAGTTCCTGGACCTCCCTTTCTTTTTCCTGCTGCCATCATTTTGATTATTTAACTCTCTTAATTATATTTTAATCCCTTCTTTTACAATTAATAATCTTTTTACTTTTTATTTTTTACTTTCTTAATCTCTATTTACTTATTTGTTTATATGATCTTTGTTATCCTCCCTTTCTGGTTTATCCCTTCAATTTCCAGCCAATTACAATTACTTCCCTCTTCCCCAAATATTTCCCTCCTATCTAGATTACCATCAACAATCTCACAAAACCCACCAATTATCTACCTTTCTCGTATCTCAATCCACAATCTTTAAATCTCCCCAATCACTCAAAATATACTTCTTATTCCACTTGTTATGACCTCAGTATACAATTACTTATACTTATTTAACCAATTAAATAATTAATTAATCAGTCACAATCAATTACAATTAATTACAGTTTGTTACAATTAATTCTGTGTAACTACAATAGTGATTACCGTATTAACAACAGTAACTATTTCCCCCCCCCTCAACTTCAAATTACTTATTCCAACTCCAATTAATTCCAATATATTACTACTTTATTTAATTAATTTCAGTTAATTTCAATTTTTTAATAACTTAGCCTTTTATCCCTTTATGGTCTATTGTTTTTAAATTTTCAAAGGTCTAAACCTATATTATACCAAACATAAATCTCAATTTTATTCCACCCACTTTAATTATCTACCCCTCTTCTCAACTCCCCTTATTTTATGATTCCCTTATAACTCTATATACTTCACATTCACATTCAATTTAATCCCAACCCTCAATCAACAATTCCCTCTTCTGTCTTCTTTCTTCTTTCTTTCTTTCTTCTTCTTCTTCTTCTTTTTTTTTTTTTTTTTTTTTCCTCCAACTCCGTCTCTTTCACCACAAATTTATACTTCACAGCAGCACCTCCGCAGTCAGGTCACAGTCAAATCACCAGATTAAATCCACTGACAAACTCTTCTCTAATTGTTTTCCCCCACACTATCTCTTTCAGCACAAAGTCACGCTTCGCGACTTCACAACAGCTCCTCCACAATCAGGTCACAGTCAAATCGCCATGTTAGATCCACGCTTCTAATCAGACAGGCGGGGTTTACTTTCTCGAGTTCCGTTACAATTTCCATCCAATCCAGTTCAGTTCTAATGTTCCTTCTCTTTTCTTCTCCTAAAGTCCCAACTTTATATCTTCTTTACTTTTAGGGAATCCTAACCAACAATCCAAGTATAGTCAAACAGATAGGTTTCATCTACACTTCTTCTACGACATTAAAGCTGTCCGCTTTGTGCCACCGCTGATTATTTTTTCCGAACTCCCAAATTCTTCTATTTTTTTTTTTTTAATGTCTGTGTTATTTTCTATACTTTGTCCTGTCCAATTGTAATTGTAGTATCTTCAATCTTCAATCTTTTCCCCTCTCTACTTCACGTACTTGCGAGTACTTAATTAAACGTTTTACTTAAGATTCTAGGCAGAGCGCAGTTTTCCAAGTCCTCACACTTCTTTCTCTCGTCTCTCCCTTTTCCGTCCTAGGGTCTAAAAGTCCTTCGGACACGTCTTTCTTTTCCCCCGAACAGGGCTCTCGATCCCCATCAAACTCAGCAAAAATTCATTAGGATCTCACTTACCCAACGGCTTTCTTCTAAGATAAATGTAGAAAAATAAAAAAAGAAACAGTGGTGACACGGCAAGCCTTTCTGTTGTTCAGGCTGCCCGGCGCGGTAATGGCGGCTCCGCGATCCCTGCAGTTCGTCCGTGCTCCTTTCCACCTCCTTCTCTTCTCGCACCCCGAACTGGATCGGATCCCCTTCGAGCCCCTCCGTGTCCCCCTTTTTCCAGGGGTCAGTTTCCTCCAGATATTGGCACTTAGCGAGGAAATACCGACCGCGCCAGGGTACGGAGTTCACCAACTTCGCGAACTCCGTCCAGTCGCCGCGTCGCCTCCACCGGAAGTCAAAAGCATGAACTTTTTTAAATAGAAAAATACTTAGAAAAAATTCCTTCAGAGTGCCAGCAACTTGTAATTTTCTGATCTTCAACTTACAGGACATATTTTTTCATAATTGTTAGTAAGTTTTCATTGGTGATTAGTTCTAATACACTTAAAAACTTCCTAAATTATATTCAGCATTTTTAAAAATACTGTACTTCGCTTTAATTAGTGTGTCCAAGTTTTTGCACATAGTGGTCTGATCTGATCTGTTGATACTAATAAATATGAGACTGGGTCATTTAGTTTTGCAAGAGATTAAAGTCTTTTTAGAGGCTTTAATTTTTGCACAGCTAAGTGAACCAATCTCATAACTGAAGAAACATAAGACAGGATCCAAGGACAAACTGTATGTGAAAAATTTCAGAATAACTTTTTTCTCAGCCTGTTGTAACACCCCGTCATGTATTCCATGCCTTTCTTGGTGATTGCCCAATTATTGGGAGAGGCTTTCTGAGATGCTTGAGCAGTTAGAGGTAGAGAAACCACATTCAACAAGTACTCCACTTCTAACAGAAAATAGCAAGCCCTCATTAAATTTGTAAACCATATAACATTTTTAATTTTTTTGCCTAAATCATTAGTTGCTAAATTCTTTGCAGAGATACTTTCCAAATAGAAATAGTTTGTAACTCAAGAAAACCTGTGTGTTTGTCTGTACTGTCTAATCTGTAAAAGATCATAGCTGTCTTATTTTATTACGTTGATTATGTTTTCAAAATAGGGAAGTACACTAATATTTTATGCATCTTATTCCTTAAATGATTTTAATTAGAAGTTCAGAGTGAAATAGAACATACTATGGCAATTAGCTTTTGCTGATGTTTTTGCCTAACCTTCTAATATTTTTTTGCTGTTCTTATTTTTATCTCCTAGCTCTCCAGTTTTGTTTTGTTTGTTTGTTGCTTAGAGTGTTTTATATTTTTCTTGTAAAGAACTTTGAGTTCTTTTATACCAAAAGGCATCATACTAAGCTAAAAATTAATTCTGTAAGTAACATCCTACAGACTGTTAATTGCAATTTGAAATACAATATTAACTAGTTGACTTTTAATTTCATTGACCATAAAACATAACTATTCCCTTTCAGCCACATTGCCAAAGAGTTCTTCCTTCAGTAGATCTGGCGCAGGCTCACAATTAAATGCAAAATTGCAAAAGGCACAATCACTTGATGTGGCTGGGTAAGTATGGTTCTTTGGCTATTTAGACACAAATATTTCCATTCAGACCAGGAAGGGTACTTGTATATAAGGAATGTGACTTTGTCATATAGTAGTATAATTCAGATGCATGAAATTAAATATTAGACTGCATTCCTGTTGAAAAGCATACTTGCCTATAAATATAGTAATTTCTAATGTCATTTCATTTTCTTTTGTGTTATGCCTGTATATGTAAAAGAAGAGGATGCATCTCTAAAATATACATACCTAAAAAGAAAAGAGTTTTCAGTGTGACAACATATGGATGCTGTCTAGAAAACAGTTTTTACTAAACTGTGACTGTAAACCTTCATGTAGGTGGTTTTGACAGGATATAAATTATACTACTCAGTGTTCTAAACAGTGCTTTTGCCATTTTATCAGTAGTGAGCTTCTTCAGTCAAACCCCACACCAGCATATAACTTAAAACCAACCCCTCTATTCCACATTCCTATCCCTTTGTCTTTGAGTTTGACCTGTTTTGAAATGCATTTTTTTTAAAAAAATAATTGATGGTTTTATTCAGGCGTTAGTTCATTAGTTTTCTTCCTGGTATGATTGAATTCTGTACATTGCCTGATATTATTTGTACACTTTAATACATTAATTATTTAGATTTTTAGAATTTGTTAAAGAGTGAGGTGTTCTCTCTCTTTTTCCTGGATTCAGGGTTTAGGACTAGAGGAAATACAGCACATATGTCTGTGCTGTCTTGTTGTTCTAACCACCCTACTGCCTCATGAATTTTAGAAGCAAGAGAATGGAGCAAAAGAGAAATGGTAAAGAAATAGCAGTAGAAGGGAGGTTTGATCTCAGTGCTCATCAGGAGGGTCTCAGACAGCCATGGTCCCTTCAGAGTATTAGGCTTTTTGGAGCTGAAGGATGGTATGGATAATCCTCCCCAGCCCCAGCATTATTAATGTGTATGGAATTTGGAATATTTCTTTGTGTATACAGGAAAGGGACTATAGTACCTTTTTCAAAACTCTTCTAATTTTTATTCATTATATTTTCTGCTCTTAACTGTTATTTGAGGTGAAGTGCAATGAACTGTGGGTAGTCTTTTGGTGTGTTTATTACTCAGTGTTAGGCACTTGCTTAATTAGGTGAATGTTTTGATTCCTTCATGAAACTTTTTTGAAAACATTTGACATGTGAAACATAGACCGACTACAGATGAGTAAGTGCAAACAACACTTTATTAATTAGCATATTAATGAAAGGTTAAAAAATGTAAACAAATGTTAAGATGGAAACAAAGAATAGTAGGCTTTTTAGATACGCGAGCCTTTAAATTGGAAGTGCCACCAATTGAACTTTATCCCATTCTAAAGTCTGCTCTTTCCCACAAAAATAGGATCTCTTCTCTTCCCTGTCTCTTTCACTATGATGGTACTTAGTGCCTCATTTCTTTTTCAAATGTCTGTAGTTGTGGCAACTGAAAGTTCTCTTAGTTGTTGGCATTCCAGACACCATTCAAAATTTTAATGTTTAAAACTCAGAAAAAGTTTAGTGTGCTGTAGTGCTAGCAGAGAGCCTGAACTCTGAAGAAAAATTGTATAGTTTCTAAAGATATACCACAAGCACAGACTAAAACAAACTGCTCTGTGACAGAAGTTTGTTAGAATTTTCAGATGGATGAAATGGGGAAATCAAGAAGTAGGAATTGTGACATTTACCAGTGCTAGTAAATTCAAGCAGTTTTTAATTTCAGAGAAATTCTGGATACAGGTGGTATATGTGTTTATATGTGTCTGTGCACGTGTGCCTTCAGGTTGCCTGTCAGATTGTGACATGCTTGGTGAATTGTGCAGACTTGTGTTGTTCTCGGGCTGACAGGAGGAGCAATCCACTATGCGTGGGTTGTGGTCCTCGCGCCAGCCGATGCAGGAGCTGTCCATGTGTCACATCAAACCGCTCCAGTCCCTCTCCGGCCAGTTTGCTTTTCTCCTGCAAACCAGCTGAGTGCTTTTCTGACCCTCTCCAGTTTTTCGTCAGATTAGGAAGGTGTTTGAGTGGAACACTAATTTACCAGGCAGGAAGAAAAATAAACTGTCAATATGTCCACGGAGAACAGAATTGGAGCGGCTTCAGGTGACTCAGTCCGAAGCACCACAGTAGCGCAGGGCTTGGACAAGGACAGGCACCAACCCGTCCAGAAAACAGCTACACAGCGGGTCACGGACGAGGGTTTGAGTAAGATTAAGCAGCATACCGTCCAGAAAACCGCAACTCTGCGGGTCGCGGACGATGAGGTGGCCGGTTCTGGTGGTAGAGCGAAACCACAGAAGGTGCCGCAGGATGATCGCTCTGTGGACTTAAGAAAAATATTCTTAAGCTCCAGCAAGAGTGAGGTGGAAGAGATAAAAGTTTCAGCCCGGGCTGCGGACAATAAAAAGGTTAAGAATGTGAGTAATAAGGGGAAAAAGGTAAAGAAAACTGACAAGTCCGGGTGCACTAAGAAGCTCCTGAAGGTGCCAGAGGCTGCGCAAAAACTTACAGTGGAGAATTCCGCCCGCCATCTTGAAATCGGCCATTCTAAGATGGCGCCACGTGATTCCAACAAGGCCTCAGAGGCCTCTGAGGAAGGCAGAAGGGGAGGAGCTGCAGCTCAGGTGACCACGACGGCTCATCCAATCAGAGAGGGAGTCGTGGCACCACAGAGGGAGCACGCGTCCGCCATTTTGGAGCAGCATACAGCCGGGCCTTGCTTCCCAACCCAGGAGCAATGGAGGCTGCCACCGGAATTCAGGCAATTCCTATCTGGCTGGATGGAGGCGGCGCCTGCTTGGTGCAGAGAGATGGAGGCTGCAGCATGTGAGTTGCAGTGGGGCCCATGCTTTGGCCTGCTGCTGTGCCCTACGAATGAGTTTATGGGAGAGATACAGCAAATTGTTAATGAGGCTGTACGTGCACAATTGCAATCAGTTTTAACAACGCAGCTGCCGCCAATGAATTTAAACTCAAATGATTTGCAAAGTCTACTCAATGTGTGTCACTTAATGACTTTATTAAATACAAATACTCAGAATCAATTTACGCTTTTTAATCCAACGAATTTACAAATACGGCCTACAGGCCAGGAATCCAGCATGGCGGATGATGAACTTAACCAACCACCATCAAAGAGGAGGCGAATGGAACAGGTGGAAAGTACAAGTGTAAACCAAATAAAGAATACTAACAGCATGCAAACCATACCAGCGGGAAAAGAAGGAAGTGCTAACAATACAGAGCTTGTGAAGGAACGCAGGAATGAGTAAAGAGTACTACAGCAGGAAGTGGTAGATAGTGATTTAGAAGATGAGATACAGGAGGAGGTGTTAGATTTAAAGGAGAAAGATTTCATGTGTAATGATGATGAAGAGGAGGAAAAGGAAGATTCAGATAGGATGTTTGAAGTACATGTTTTCCATAGTACTTTGAAGAGAGTGCTCCAAACTTTGGGATTGGACTCTGGCAAGGAACAGAATAGTGATAATACCACTAAGGGGAGTCAAGTGGCTTCTGTAATTAGAAGGAAGGAGTCGAGAGGTATAGAGTTGATTATGCAAAGAAGCCTCGACCGGAGAATGTGTGGCCACATTCTACCAGCTCAATGGCAACATCGGTGGCATACGCATCTTCATGCTCTTTGGAGCATGTATGCAGCGCAGCTGGCTGGAAAGAGTCATCGACTTTTGTAAAACACTACAAGCTGGACAAGTGTAAGTCTGCACAGGCAGTGTTTGGGCGCCGTGTTTTGCAGGCCGTGCTGTAGATATATACCCACCCATAGAACAGCTTGGGAAGGTCCCATGCATAGTGGATTGCTCCTCCTGTCAGCCCAAGAATGAAGAGTTGGTACTTACATGAACGGTCATTCTGGGATGACAGGAGGAGCAATCCACACCCACCCATAGGCTGAGGGAAAGTGCGTATAAGTCTAGGGTGGTGGACCAAAAAAAAAACCAACTGGATACGCTAGGAAAGAGAATTGGCCGGAGAGGGACTGGAGCGGTTAACGGTTCTTTTGATGTGACACGTGGACAGCTCCTGCATCAGCTGGCGTGAGGATCACAACCCATGTGTAGTGGATTGCTCCTCCTGTCATCCCAGAATGACCGTTCACGTAAGTATCAACTCTTCATTTTGGATTCAATCCAAGACTGCATTAGTAGCAGTGATGGAGACTATTAGTTTGGAGACACATCAAGACAGTTGATGCTTCAAGAAATCTCAACATCTTTGTTAAGGTTTATTGCATCTTTTTGAGGGTTTTAAGCAAAAATATCACAGTTTTGTATGTCTAGAAGAGTGAACCACAAAAACCACAACTAATATGCTTTCAGATGGAGTTCAGAGTATGCATTATGAAACGTGAAATAAATGGCCAGGATCCAGCTATTTTAGAGAAGTGTGTTCTTTGTTGTAAATTTTCCCATCTTTAACTAAAACCAGTTAGTTAGACTCTGCTTTGTGTACCTCAGCACTGGAGAAGTTAAAGGAACAGCAGACTAGAATATTACCTTTTTGGTGGTGATGCTGCCTGGCTTAGTTCTGAGAACATACCAAGCCATGAATGAGGAAGTTTAGCTATAGTTTGGCATTATCACAGTTGACTAACCTTGGTTTGCAGGCATCTGGCAAATCAACAGCATGTTTTGAAGTGTGTTTCCAAATCAAGGTTTCCAGTAACAGTTGTTTTTAATGGCTAAAGTAACAGCTCTTGATCCATCTCTGGCTGTTGCGTTGCAGAAATTTGAGGGCTGACTGATGAGAAAACAATCAGTAAATCATAGTTTGGTGTGATCTGTGAATTGAAGAATGGAATTCTTACAGGTTTGAAACTATTACCTGTTTTTAAATATCAAGGTTGATTGTTTCAGTAAGGTTTAAATGTAGTTTTCTTCCTAACTGGCATTTCTAGAGGCTTTTCTAGCAGTATTATAATTTTATAATTTGACAAGTGCATTTTTAAGAGCATTGTATAATCTGTAGGTATTGATAACAGAAGAAAAGTAATGTATGATTTTCAGAAGCAAAGTTTCAAAAGTTGAAGAAACAGAGAAAAGTTTGACAGTTTATGTATTAAAATAACAGTTTGTGTCTTAAAAGAACATTCCATCTTTGAAGGTTAATTAGGACAAAGTGTCTTTGGCATAGTGCAGAAAGTATAACAAAAGAAGCTTCCTTTAGACAACATAATTGTAAATGACAAATGCATTAATTTTCTGAATTTCATAGTAACACATCGAGTAGTGTTAAAATTTAAAGAATAACTGTGAGGTTGTTTTTTTTAATAGAGCTGACCATAGATTAGAACTTGGATTGCTTAGAAAGTTCTTTATTTCATGTTCTGTCATGTTTGATATAATGCAATGATAGTGATCGCATTATCCCATTGTCTTTTTTATTGTTCCAGTGCTTCTCCAGCAGCAGAATGGGCTGTTCCTCAATCATCACGACTGAAATATAGGCAGCTATTCAATAGCCATGATAAAACAATGAGTGGACACTTAACCGGTATTCAGTAATGCTTTTGTTCTTAAAAAAATTAAAAAAAATTAAAGCACAGGGCTTTGTGGACTCAATTACAGTGCAGTATTTAGAAGGACACCACAATGCAATGCAGTGGTTAAAAGACAGGTATATCAATGGGGTACTAGCTGCAATTACTAAATGGACCTTCCAGGTTCCAGGACGGTATAGCTCTCAGCACCCATTACTAGGATCAAAACTGTAGTGGAGGATTGTGCCTTTATGCTATACTGTGAACCAGCATTTAAACACCCATGGTTAGAAATAGGATGCTGCACTAAGTAGACTCTTGCTTTGATTCTGTAGGGCTCTTATATTTCTTAATATAATGATGCCAGAGCTCAGATTCAGCTAATGAGGTCGCTTACATGCTTAATCATTTTTACATAGGTGCTGAACATTTATTTACTAAAAAGATTTGTATTCTCACTTTTAACTTTTTAAAAAATTCTTAAAGCAGCTTGTAGACATTTAAAAAAATCATCTATCTCTTTGTGTCTTTTCTGAAAACATAAAAGATACACACTGATTGCAGATTATAAGATAATTGCATTATTATTAGCCTCTTTTATCTCGGCAGATGCCTTAGTGAGAAGTATACATCTCCCTAAAGTCTCATTTCCTCATTGTCACCATCAAGATAAAAGAAGCTGTTAAGATAACAGACCCATGCATACTTCTCTATATATACATGTACACAGTTGTCAAAATGATTAGCTCAATGCAGAAAAAATGGGGCAGATGTTAAGTATAATAGATTAAAATATTGGTACACCAAGCCTGCCTAATCGACAACAAGCTATGCCAATATACAAAGACCAGTAATTTGTCTGCCCTTTGGGCAAAGGCAGTTGACAATTCATTTCCCTTTTCAGTCATTTTTGCTGTTAAGATTGTTGGGCTTCAGCAATATTTTATACTTTTTCTGTGCAAAGGGTTTTTCATATTTGTGGTACATCACTGATGTTAAAAACCTCTTGCCAGATAAGACTCTGCAAAATTCCACATACCTCTTGTTTGTCAGAAGATAGTGAACTGGGTTCCTGCAGGATGGCTTGTGTTATTCTCAATTGTTTTTGTGAAGTAAGCCAAGCTTTGTACCCTTAACCACCTTGGCAAAGAATCTCTTGCCAGTTCTTAATTGATGGTACACTTCAGTTTCCAAAACAGTAACAGAGAGCCAGCATGATGTAGCAGTTTAAGAATTGGTCTACACCCCAAAGACTAGGGTTCAATTCCCTGCTTAACCATGGAAACCCACTGGGTTACCTTGAGTGTGTCACACACTCTCAGAAACCATGATAGGTTCACCTTGGGGTCACCATAAGTTGGAAATGACTTGAAGGCACACAATAACAACAAATCACAGAACTATGTTTGAAGAAAGTTTGGAAGTTTCAGCTCATCCAGAATGCAACAATCTGCCTGTTAACAGATACGGTCCAATTTCCCCTTATTGCCTATTTTGAAGAATGGGCATGGCCTGCCAGTTCATCTCCAGGCCAGATTCTAAACTGCTGGTTCCTACCTTTTTTTTAAAGCCCTTGGCAGCCTCAGTCCCCATTTTTTAGGGAAGGGATGAACATGATGCTATTTTCAGCTGTTGTTAGTATGCAGCTCTTGTGAGCCCTAGGCCATTATAGCTATTGGTGAGGAATACTACAGTTTGCATTTCAAAAGCATAGCCTGCCCCAAGAACAAGGGGAAAAACAAAGAAAAACCAGCTAAGAAAAACTCTATATAGATAAACAGAGATAGCTCTGCACAGCTGTCAAAGCATGCCAAGCTGCAGAGAACACCTTTAGCAGCAAATGCACTAGGCCAGTAACACTCACCCACTCAGCTTGTAATCTTCCAATGTGGAGGCTCTTTATTTTTTTTTTACTAAATACATACAATATTTACAAAGTCCAGATAGCAATCCAGCATATCTAGCTTGCTCTTTCCAGCAAAGCCTCCAGCAACATGTGCAGTTGTTGGCTGGGATTGTGCTACCTTTATACAGACACCTAGCCAATCCTGGCCAACCCTTGCATTGTCTGCACCTGGTGCTCATCAGCATTAACTAGCTCGAGCCACATTCCTTTCCACAGGTGCATTTAACAATTAAAGCGACATGACATTTACACTTACATCACAAAGTATTTTTCTTGAGGTCCAACCTTTTCTGACATAGCCTTGATCTAAGGAATTGCTCCTCTGTAATCCTATCCCAGCAGCTCCTTATATGGTCTGTTGAGATCCTCCTTTGCATTTCATACTAAGAGGAAGCTAAGTTAGTATCTAGTAGGAGTAGTGCCTCTTCTGCAGCAATTTCCAGCAAAGTGAGTCTAGTAACATTCCAAAAATTGGCAAGCAATTATTTCTGTCTTGATTGATCTTTGAAAGTTAACTGCTTTCTTTTCTGGCCTCTGTGTTGGGTTTGTAGCGCATTTTTAAAAAACCTATTTTAATTCATTCAGATTGCATTGTTTTGTGGGTGTTTTACAGCATTTTTTTTTGTGAACTGCTTTTGAAATTGAGATATTTTATATTGTTTAGCATAGAATTAACTAAAGCTGAGGAAGTTACTGGCTTGATATGCTAATTGACTGTGATATAAACATGCTTCATTTACTTGTTGCCAGCAGATGTTTGAACATTCTGTAGAGGTTGTATGGATATCAATACAAAAGAGCAAACCTGCATAAATAAAATAATTGACAGTTTGAATGTCATATATAAATATTCATGTATACATTTAAAAATATGCAAGAAAAGAATACTGTATTCATAGCACAAAACATACAAATCTGTATTCATTCACTTATTAACATTCTCTTTCTTTGTCATAAAAGTAGGTTGACGGCCTTCAAAAAGAGTTAGAGTTGTGGTTAGGGGTGGGAGTGTCGGGAATGTTTATATTGGAATTTAAAAGATTGTCTCCAGAGGCCCAATACTTAGTTATGTTGGAAATAGTTTAGATAAGATTATCACACAAGCAATTTTTTGAAATTCATACATTGAAAAGTGAATACATTCATTGCTGTATGTTCTAATGTTTCCATTAGGTCCACAAGCAAGAACTATCCTTATGCAATCAAGTTTACCACAAGCTCAGTTGGCTACGATATGGTCAGTATTTTTCATAAAGTTGTATTCATGTATAAAAGATGCTTCTGTTGTCTTCATCCTTCTGGTCCTCTTTGCTTCATTATTAAATTTTAGTATTTTTCTTTCTACTATTAAAGCTGAAGACATGTGCACACTTCAGAGTATAATTTGCAATCCTAAATGTTGTAATACCATTCTCTTAATTATAGAGAAGTATTTTTATATTATCTTCCAAAGGGTTTTTTCCTTGGTGTTGGAAAAAATTTTTTTCCTGTGAGATGTGCATAAATCAGGTTCTCAGTGATTCTGTTTAAGCTTTACAGGATAAAATTGGCAGGCCTTAGTTAACAACAATGGGCAAGAAGTGGGAAAAGCATGATTCCTTTAGGAAACTAACATTAAAAGCAAAGGTTAAATCTTGTTTGTGTAAGTGGATGATCTCACCATATTCCCTTTTTTAAAAAGGTTAGTAATACAGATGTCTACATAGTTACAGGATATTGAAATAGGAAGAGAATATGTGGTAAAATTCAGTTACCAAAATCTGCACAAAAAGCCTATTGCTTGTAAGAAAATAATTCCCCTTCCTGAAAGCAGTGAGTCAAAGTAGTCACCTCCTTGAAAGTGGGTATCTGGTTGCAATTTCAACTGTCTTCCCCCCTCCGCAATCTTACATTCTCTTAGTTCCTCTCAAGATTGTTAAATAATTTCTCAAGTGCAGGATCAGTCCATTTGATCAAAGAACCAACATATAGATGTCTGCTATTTCTCCTGGCTTTGAAAGTTACTGGTTGGTGCAGGAGCAGCAAACAAAAAATGTACTTGAGTCTTTTTTTTTAATAGGAATCTTTCAGATATTGACCAGGATGGGAAATTGACAGCAGAAGAGTTTATTTTGGCTATGCATCTAATTGATATGGCTATGTCAGGACAGCCATTACCACCTGTGTTGTCTCCAGAATATATTCCTCCTTCATTTAGGTAAATTATTACAATTTTGATTTTGATCCTAAACTTTATTATTGGTTAGATAGAGGACTATATTTTTTGGTTTTGTTGACTATATTTTGAGAAATGTATTTATTTGGGGAAATTTACTGGGTAAGTGTGATATAATTTCTTGTGCACCTAACACATAAAGAGTGCCATATCCCTTTGTTGTGTTTTTTTAATTGTTACATTGATGGTTGTAATAGCAAGTTGTTATAAGTGTTGAAGTTGCCATTAATCACGTTAGAGTTAACAGTTTTTTTAAAAATATATGGCTAAAAGTAACTGTGACAAGGGATTTTTTGTCCTTAGCCATGATTGACATAACCATAGCAGGCTGTCTGAATACAACTTGTGATTTGTCATAGCATTACAAATACTTCTCTAGTAGATGCTGAAACATAACCTCATAATTAAACCTCATAATGTATCAAATAGGAAGTTAGTATCAAAAGGAAAGAGGCTCAAAAAGCATATAGCTAGCCAGATACAGTGGTTAGATGAATTAGGCCTTTGTTGTGATCTGCTGTAATGCATGGACAATATAAGCAGCACTTAAATCTAGAGTAAGAGGAATGTCTTTTGTAGTCTAGTATTCATGTTGAATTTAACTTTATTGTAATATGATTGGTTCATGTATTTACCTGCCCTTGTTAAAGAAACAAATGGTAGCTTGTAATTGTAGTGTCACTGACAGTGTCTTACATCAAAACTCATTGCATTGTAAGTTGAACCACCACGTTTGCATACTTGGATATTAATTATATAGAGAGGAATCACATGATACACACTTGCATGTGAACTGGCCTATATTTGATTTCCAAAGCAGGATTTCTGTACAACAAACTAGGTAATTACATAGTAATATTAGAAGTAGTAATAGTAGTGCTGCATGTACACACTACATAGTAATATGTACCTACCTATACCTACCTATTATGGCCTTTCGTTACTGACAGAAGAGTTCGCTCTGGCAGTGGCATTTCTGTTACAAGTTCAGTTTCTGTAGACCAAAGGTTACCAGAAGAACCAGTGTTAGAAGAAGAACAGCAGCAGCTGGAAAAGAAGTTGCCGGGTGAGTGAAACTGTACATGAGGGTGGTTGTAACTTTCTTTCTGGGAAGGTCTGAAAAGCATGTTATCACATGAAATTCTTAGTGTAAGGCAGGCATGAGCAATTCGTGAAGGCTGGAGGCCACGTTAGATTCCCCCAAGAGACTTCGTTGGGTTGTCCCCACTACACAGAAGTTCTGAAATCCTTTTTGACTCCAAATTGCCTTATAGGAGGTATGGGGGCATTTTTGCAATGTAATTGGGCTCCCCGGGCTGTTTTAGTAGTCCTTTTTTAGCAACAGAAAGTAACTGGATATCATTTTCTGGACACTTACTGGTTTACGAAAAGGCCACTCCTGTACTTGAAATGGCCTTGGTGAACTAAACCTGGAGAAAATTCCTTCCACACTCAGTAGAGGGCATTTTGGAGCTCAGGTGGGGGCAGCATGTGACCTGTGGGCCATACTTTGCTGATTCTTGGTATAAGGGATAAGCTTAAAGAATAGTACGTGGCTGTCTAACACCTGAATTTGGGTAACTGCATCAATTGCGTTCTCTTCTGTGTGTTATGATGGTCACTGTGAAGGTGTGCAGTAGACAAATAGGAAATTTTACATAATGGAAGAAGTGGCCCTAAGCGGTATTTAATTCTAAACCATTGCAGAGTTTTGTTTGACTGGTATAACCACCTAGAATAATATTGAAATGATTTGAGACCAGATATTTTGTTTAGAGTTTTATGTACATTCTACTTGGAATTTGTAATTTTTTAATGCATAAAACATACACACATTAACTGAATTCTAATTCTAACATTCTTCTTCATAAAGTTACATTTGAAGATAAGAAACGCGAGAACTTTGAACGTGGCAATCTGGAGCTTGAAAAGCGGAGGCAAGCCCTTTTGGAGCAGCAAAGAAAAGAGCAGGAGCGTCTTGCACAGTTAGAAAGAGCAGAGCAGGAAAGAAAAGAGCGTGAACGGCAGGAGCAGGAACGGAAAAGGCAACTAGAGTTAGAAAAACAATTAGAAAAACAGAGAGAATTGGAACGCCAGAGGGAAGAAGAAAGGAGGAAAGAAATAGAAAGGCGTGAGGTAAATGGACAATTTCAGAAGGAATATCTACTTGTCTAAAAACAAATGAAAAGGTATATTGGGGAATGCTCATCATACTTTTTTTTCAAAAACTGTATCAGGGAAATCAGTTCTTTTATCAAATGGTGACAGGAAAATAGCTAAACTTCAGTGCAGTATTTTATCATGGAGGGCACAGAAAATTACCCAGTTCTTTCTTGGATTTAAGACAGCAATAGGGAAAGTATGCTATGCCAGGCATTGCTAGACAGTAGTTCCCATTAGCTCTCACCATTACCTGTGCCAACACTGACTGCATCCCAGCAACATCTGGAGGGCCACACATTCCTCACTCCTAATATAAGACAAAATCCTTTGAGGTTCAGCTCCGAATTGATTTAAATCCATATGGATTCACGTTGGGTGCTTCGACAGCTACACAATAATGTCTCCAGTTGAGTGAGGACACAGTTGAAAGTACTTGTATGCTCTTATTGACCTTTTTCAAGCCCTGCAGATCATGGAATCAAGGTACATTAAGGACTGATTTCTACATGTTTTAGGATGAGTGTGAATAATCTGGCCTTTCAGATGTTGTTGGACCACAGCATCTAGTATTCTCTCACCATTGGCTGTGTTAGCTAGGACTAATGGGATTTGGTTCCCATACCTCTTTAAGAGTATCCAAGATTTTGTTTTAAATATTCACATCTTCATAGTTAAGACAGTTTGTTTTCTAAGGCAGACTTTTTCATAGAACTTCTACAGAGCGCCACAGCTCTTAGGAAGTTTTTTGTATCGCCTGGCATTTTGTGAGAACTGTGGTCTTTATTGTGGTTTGCAAGCTGCTTGCAAAGTCTTTGGGCGTTGTACATTTTTATTTAAATAAAATTGTAAAACTGCTAGTATCTCTGCTGAAAACAACTAGAGTTACTTTAATTCACATGTTCCCTTTTATCTCAGTTATGAAAGTTAATGCTGTGGTTGTTGGAATTAATACTCAGACGAAAATTGTTATCAAGTGAGAATTATCTGAAAATAACAATATTTCAGTAGCCTCTTTTCTCTGTTGCTCACTGGTAGAACGCAAGCTTTATGAAAAAATTCCTGACATCTGTAGAAAGGGCTGAAAAAAAATCTGGCTTAACTGTGGACAATGTCTGCCAATCAGCAAAGGCAGCTAGATGGATCAGTAGGCTTTGAATAAGTTAGCTTCTTTGTTTCTAGAGGTATATCAACAAAGGCTATAAAAATATATTCTAACAATAATTCTGAATTCATCAGAATACTACAAGGTCTTGAGCTTTGTGTATGAATTGCTTGAAATAATGTTACATAAATTTTGCAGGTCAACATTTATGTTTTTAATCATTATTAGGCTGCAAAAAGGGAACTTGAGAGGCAAAGGCAACTTGAGTGGGAACGGAATCGGCGGCAAGAGCTCCTGAATCAAAGAAACAAAGAGCAAGAGGATATAGTTGTTCTGAAAGCCAAGAAAAAAACTTTGGAATTTGAACTAGAAGCTTTAGTAAGTAGGAAATATCTGTTAAAACCTATTATAAAGTACAGTAGTTTGTGAACCCAAATTATTAGAAATGACAGGATTTGCTAACTATATCACAACATGTCCTTTCCATACTCATTTTAGTTTCCTAACTTACAGGGTAGAGTAGAACATGCTGTCAGGAATAATTTGCTGTTGTTGGGCTTGATGGCCTTTGTGATCTGTCCCAACTCAATGATTCTGTGCTTATAGCCAATATTGCATTCTGATTAAAACTTGAGTAACCTTTTTTTTTTCTTATTCAAGAATGATAAAAAACATCAGCTGGAGGGGAAACTTCAGGATATCAGATGCAGACTGGCTACCCAAAGACAAGAAATTGAGAGCACAAACAAGTCCAGAGAACTAAGAATTGCAGAAATTACACATTTGCAACAGCAGTTACAAGTGAGTATATGATCTCTGAATTGTTTAGTAGTTACATTCTCCTTTTTCTGATACTAAGGAAGCCATAGAGCAAAATGCGTAAATGTTAAAAATAATAATTGTCAGAATATTAGTCTAACAGAATTATTAGTCCGTAATATTGCTCCAAATAATGTTCTGGAGTGTTTTATGGGTGATTTTTTTCTGCCAGGAAAAAAAAAAATCAAATGGGGGAGGTCTTAAGTGCTTTAAGGTGCTCTAGGTGGGATTTTTAAGTGTCACAAAAAGGGATTAGGATTTCATGAGATACTCAGTTAACAGAGTGGAACATGTTACAGAATAATTACATGCTATTGTCTTTAAAGATGTCTTAATTAAGTAATGTTAAAATTAGGTGAATTCATTTGTGTATCTTAAAATAGTAATTTGACCTGTGCTTCTAGATCAGGAGCAGACAAAGTGCAGCACACATAAGCAGTCTGTTCAACAGTCTGTTCATCTTTCAGTCCCCTTCCCCTGCTGATGTTCTCTTGCAGATCTTTCTGCCAAAATATTTCTTTTCTAAAGCTAAAATACCCCCCCCCCAAAAAAAAAGCATGAAAAGGGATTTTGGAGCAATTCCAGTTTTAGTTTCTCTTCATTTATGCCCATTTTCAGAAATGGTGTGGCTTGTGTTGGGTTCTGGAGCAGAAGATGAGCTCCTGATTCTTTCAGCGTTGTATTTTGTAGTCCTGTGAGCATGAAAACATGAAAACCAACCTTGGCAGGCCTGCCTTGGAAATGCCATATAGAGGGGAAATTACCTGTCTTAACCTCTATTATGAGGTAGATTTTTTTAAAAAAAGTAAGTTGTGGAGAATGTTCAGAGAAAAAATTGTAAAGTGAATTTTTTTTCTGTATATGTGTGAGTGGAGGATTGCTTAGAAGTCCTAGCTCAGCTGTAATCTGAGGCTTTTAGTTCTACTTGAAGTTTGTAATCTTTCCTGTTTTATTTCATTTAGGAGTCTCAGCAGATGCTTGGAAGATTAATTCCAGAAAAGCAGTTACTCAATGATCAGCTAAAGCAAGTTCAGCAAAACAGCTTGCACAGTAAGTATAATGGAAATATGGTGTGTAATGTGCACACTCATGCTGTAATTTTTTAGTTGGTTCGAGAATCACAAGTTGCTGAGAAGTATCTTTATTGTTGATGTTTTTTAAAAAACAGGAGATTCACTTCTCACTGTCAAAAGAGCCTTAGAAGCAAAGGAGTTAGCACGTCAGCAACTCCGTGACCAACTCGATGAAGTAGAAAAGGAAACCAGATCAAAACTTCAGGAGATCGATATTTTCAATAATCAGCTGAAGGTAATCTTTTCTGAGCTTTGAGATCCCACTTTGAAATCCAGAGACTCCACATCTACAAGGCAGAAGAAGCCTGCTGTTGTGAGGGTTTGCCCTGAAAATTGGTGGAAATGTATTAAGTAAGTAGAATGGAGATTGATAGAGTTTAATTAGCACAAGTGAAACATCTGAATATTTATTAGTCAAGCAAACAAAATTCTTCAAGTTCAGCATGGATGCTGAAGTTATGAAAATACTTCATTTGAGTTGCAAATGTTTACCGACAAATATTTGGTAACAAGAGGATGAACCTCAGTGGCCCTCAAATATCCCAAAATATTTTTGGCCAAAAACAACCAATAGCAACCTCCAGGGCAGAGGAGGAAAAAGTGTGGCCATGAGACTCCTCAAAGCTATTACTTTGATTTTTCACTCCACCAAGCTCCCCAGACTGCCTTTTTTTTGGGTCCGTACCAAAAAGGTGAATTGCCTCCTGAAAGCTTTCGGGAGTGGCAGTTCATCCTTTAAATAGCTTACTGGACCCTGCACTATTAAACATCAAAAAGTACATTTTTTTCACAGTCAGGAACAGAGTTCTGGCTACTTGTGCATCTGTTTGTTTTTGTTTGTTTTTGGCATTTTAAAAAGTCCCTGCCACCTCTAGAAGGCAGAAAAAATGATCCCTGGATCTGCTGGAGTTGTCCATCGCGCTCTAGGGCATTTATCTTATTTCCAGTTTTGAAAGAAGGCTTTCACTGTTATAGAAGAGGCCACTGCCATTGAAAATTGGGCAAAAATTTCTTGCTCCCACAGAATCCTGTTGGCCAAGAGGGCAAAAGAAAATGGAGTAAGAGGAAAGGATCACAATACAGTGAACCTGCCATTCATGCAACCTCTGCATGCACAAATGTGAGGTCACACAAAATATAGCCTCCCATTATAGTCCGTGATGCAGTGGACACGTGCCTGTGCTGCCATAGGCACGCACACATTGCGTCCATTGACTATAATGTGACGTGATACTTTGTGTTTTTTTGTTTCACGTGGGGGTTCTTGAAACAGTACTTCCTCCCAATATATGGTGGGCACATTGTATATGCAAACCTTCAAGGCCATTTATGGAGATACAATGCCTCAACCTCTGGAAATGGCACACTACGAGTTTTAGCAGCTTCATACCTAACTTGTTGTGAATGTTTTCGGTACTGAAAAAAGGAGTGAAAGGTGAAAATGAAATGAGGTTGATTATGCGATGACCTGATAGGACACTATGAAAAATACATCCTTCCTTACTCCCAGACTGCTGAAAGATCTTCAGTGTATGCCTGGGTTTTCATGTTGGGCAGCATTAATTGTTTGAAGCTTTTGACTGCCAAACCTGGAAACCACCACTCTTTTCTGACCTCTGTTTTTTAAAATAAAAGTTGTTCTCAGTCCAACTGAATACAGTGCTAAGAGCATAGCTGCAACTGCGTAATTGTGTCATGTCCCTTAGCATTGGGGAATCATTTTTTCCCCTGCTTTAAGTGGACAAATTTTGTATCTTCAGAACAGCATCCACAGGGGGTCCAGGGACCACATCTATTCAGTTTTGTACCCACCCTAAACCTCTGTGGGCTACACTTTGGTTTCTAACAAAACTGAAAAATAACCAGTAGATCACTTCCAATTTTGTGGAAAGTTGTGGTGGGGAAAAGTAAAAGAAGGAGTGACCTTGATTTAGCTGAGGATTATGCCCTCTGGAGGTTTTTAGGGACATTTTTACTCTGTTTTCTAAATATTAATATTTTTTTAAAGAGTTAGGAGGGGGCTTTGGGAGATCTGGAGGCCACATAATTCCCACCAAAAAATGTGATTCAGGCCTTTTGATTTTCTTTTTTGTCAAATTGCCAAAGTGGTGTTTTCTTTTCTTATATCGTTTCTTATTATTGTCGATGATGCAAGAAAGAATAAAACTTTAGTTTTGATGTGATGTTTTTTGACCCAGACATGAAGCGTTTATCTGAAATGATAGTTATTCCACATGTGGGGCTAGCTAACCACATGAAATAGACAAGTCTGAGTGCATTGTAGATAAGAGTGGTACAGAGAAGAGGGGTTTAAATACGTTAGACTGTGAGGAATGTTTTGGGACAAGCCAGGCCTGTACAAAATAGACTGGTGCTTGACATTAAAAAGATTGAGCAGTTTTGAACATTAAGCACTGGAAGAAAGCTGACAGTTGCCTGAAGAATGAAAGTAGATATTTCTGATTATCCAGACCAGGGGCAAGGTGGAAATTAGTCCACTAGCATACAATAAAACATGGTAACCATTCAGTGCTTTTTGGGGAGAAAGCATTGGAAAAGATTTCAGTAGGGAACAAAGATAAAAAACAAGTGATACCTACTGTGCAAAAGAGAAAGTCAGAGATGAAGCCCTTTCATAATGCTTACTCTTCCTTTTGAGAGGGAAGAGGTTTTGACAGATAGAATGTTGTTCGTGGATCCAGGTATCACTGGATCAAAAGCAAGAATCAGTTGAAAGCAAGGATTCCAACAACAGAGAAGAGGTGCAGGGTAAGCTGCCAAAGGTGACAGGCAGCAATACTGACACAAACATCATTCCAGTGGGAGGAAGATTGCTGCATTACAATTATCTCTGGTCAGAAATTACAACAGATTGCCGGGTGATTCACATAGCAATACAAGATCATATTCTCATGAAGACCAGCCGACGGGTATCTTCCTTCACCGGCTTCAGTCAAAGTTAAAACAGGACATAGACTATCTCTTGCAAACTGGAGTTGTAGAACAAAGTTATTCAGTCTTTTCCACCATGCCAAAGAGCAGCAGGTAGTATCCTGTTTTGGGACATGAAATTTTTGAACAGCTTTGTGAAGTATTACGGATTCAAGATAGCTACCTTACAAACCATCAGAGACAATTTACAAAGAAACAATTGGATGGTATCAATTGATTTAAAAGAAGCACATTTGCATGTTCTGATGGCCCCAAACTGTGTGAAGTATCTTCATTTCTAGTTAGAAATATTTCCAGTTCAAGGCACTTCCATTTGTTCTTGCCTCAGCTCCCAGGCTCTTCACCAAGGTGTTGTTTCAGGTTGTGGCTCATCTCAGGAGAGAGGGGGTACAGCTTCATCCTTAATTGGATGGCACCTTGGTGAAGATGGTGAGTAGGGAGAAAATAAAATGCCATGCACTGAGGACTCTGCATATCCTATAGAGAGATGAATATGTAATAAATTTTGAGAAGAGTCAGTTGGAGCCAACAACAACACTAACACATTCAGATGCACTGACAGACACCAGGAAAAGGTGTTCATTCCTGTCTCAAGAAAGCAACTGAACATAAAGAAATTCAGCATGTTCTGAAAAAGAAGTCTGTGGCTATAGTGCTAGTGGCAAGAGTTCAAGGACTTTTAATAACCAACTATACAACTTATTCCATAGGCAAAGAAATTAGAACTGTTCCTTATCCCTTACCACATGGCGGTGATAAGGAAATTGCATCACATACCCAGTGTTCCACAGTCACTAAAACAACTGTTGAAATGGTGGCTTCAAAGCAAAACTTGAACAGATGAACATCATTTTTGGTGCACCTGAAGATGTGAGTCTTCAGATATGAGTCTCTCTAGCTGGGTGGCCCACTGTTGGGGTCATTTGATTCAGGGGAATGGACCCACTTGGATCTCAAATACAACATATAGTCTACTGAAAGCAGTGTGTTTAGCGCTGCTTGGATTTGTACCCATGATCAAGGGCAACACCCCCAAGTGTGCATGGACAACCTGACTGTGAAATCCTGAATTTGAAATCAAGAGGGTATTTGATCGGTAACCTAATTGAAGAGTGGAACAAGATACTCTGTTGGGCAGAAGGACCTTAAAATCTGTGACTTCAGTTTTACCTGAATGGAGTTCTTAATGTTCTTGCAGACTGCTTAAGCATGCATACCATTCATCAGGAGGAATAAACCTTGAAGCAAGGGATAATTAAACATACAGAAACCTTCTTTGATCCATTCCAGGTTGATTTATTTGCATCTGGTGAAAATGTTGTCCAGTCACCTCACATTAAAAGATTTTTTGAAGGATGCAGCACTGAACTCGTTTCCAACAGTGCACAGATACCCCACATGGGATCTGAATTTAGTAATGAATATGTTAACGAGGCATCCATTTGAGTTTGTTAGGAATGTGTCTTTGAGATTGTTATCATTTAAGATGGTGTTTTTAGTAGTGATAATGTTGGCAAGGAAGGTTTCAGAGTTGGCACCGTTATCTGTAAATCTGAACTTATGCAAGTTTGACCTGAATAGACTCACTCTTATATTGGATCCAACATTTCTACCTAAATGCATCCCTAGAAAAGGTTTGTGTGAGATCATACGTTGACCGTTTTGTCCTTATCCAATACATCCATTAGAAAAGAAGTGGCCTACTTTGAGTGTTTGGAGAGTTGTAAAGGTTTATTTGAAGAAGACAATACAGTTCAGGCATAGTGAGGTGCTGTTTGTCTTGTATAATCCTAGGACTTCGGGTCAGAAGGTATCAAAAACAGTTATTGCAAGATGGATTATAGCTTGCATATATGTTATGAGGTATATGGATCAATTGTTGTATGTTAGTTGAGTTTTCTAGACAGTCAAGTCAGAGGTGGACAAACTGACAGGGAAGGGAAGGAGAGGTAACAGAATTAACTGAAAAGAATGTTGTCTTTTGCATTGTTGTTTGGCACATGTGTAGTGGATTGCTCTTCCTGCCGTCTCAGAATGATCCTTCGCAGTATGTGCCAAATTCTCATTTTCTGAATTTTGATACTGTTCGTATACAAGCAGGGGGAACACAGTACATGACCAAGTAGAAATAGGTGATAGAAATAATACACAGAAGAACTTTATAAAGTAGATGAAAAGTTGACAGATTTATTCAAGGAAGGACCATAGGAAGACAAACTGCCAATTTTAGAAACAAGTAAAAGCTGCAGTCAGAGCACTTGGGAGGAATAGATCATGAAGAACAGATGGCATACTATTAGAGCTGCTTCAGTGTGCAGAGACAGAATCTATTCTAGTTCTAACTAAAATCTGTCAAAAATATGGAAAACAAAAGAATGGCCCACAGATTGGAAATGCTCAGTGTACATTCTAGTCCCCAAGAAAGGGGACAGCAGGGATTGCAGTAACCGTAGGATCATAGTGTTAATTTCCCATGTAGGCAAAGTCATGCTCAAAATTCTACAACAAAGACTTCTACCATATTCGGAGTGAGAAATGCTAGATGTCCAAGTTGTCAGGGATTCCAGGCAGGGAACCCTGGGAAAATGATCAGCCCACTGCAAAGGTATTGCATCATGCCCCAGCTGTGGGTAATTGCAAGGTTGCATAAGAAACTGGGGTCATGTGCAGATGGTAGAGGGAGGTGTGCAAACCTCTACCTGATTGGTTGTAGATATGTATATAACAGAGCAACGCCAGTATGTATTTGTCTGTTGACCAAACCTGGTGCCTGGCGCAAGCTTTTGTCCGTCTGTCCTATGTTTTGTATATAACGGAACTTTGCTGCAAGATAAGGTGCCTCCTGTTTTGGAAGAAACTCCTCTGTGTGTGAGTATCCTTACTGGGGAATAAGGCTGCTGCTGTTGGCTCGCTGAACTCTGGTTTTTCTGCTGCGTTTCCGTGGGGCTGAAACTCCTATCATCCCCAACACAAGTTGGGTTCAGGAAAGGAGGAGGCACTAGGGATCATATCACAGACATACATTGGATATTGGGGCACACCAAAGAATTTCAAAAGAAAATTAGCCTGTGCTTTGTAGATTGTAGCAAAGCATTTGATTGTGTAGATCATGAGAAACCGTGGATTGCTTTTAAAGAAATGGGTATGCAATAACATTTGATTGTCCTGATTGTAAGCTGTTCTCAGAATAGAACAGAGAGATATGGAGTTGTTTCCAGTTGGGAATGGAATCAGGCAAGGCTGCATTTTATCACCCTTCCTGTTAAACTTGTACACTGAACATACCATATGTAAAGCAGAATTAGTCTTGGAGGAAGTAGGCATGAAAATTGGTAGAAGGAACATCAACAATTTAAGATATGTATATGACACCATATTACTAGCAGAAAAGAGAACAGACTTGGAATGATTACTGAAGAAAAAGGCAGAAAGTGCAAAGGCAGGTTTATAGTTGAATGTTAAGAGAACAAAAATAGTGACCACAGATGATTTACATAACCTTAAAATAGACAATAAAGACATTGAAATAGTTTAAGATTTTCCATACCTTGGCTTAGTCATTAATCAGAATGGGGACTACAGTCAAGAAATCAGAAGATTAGGACTTAGAAGGACAGCTGTGAAGGAACTAGACAAGATCCTGAAGTGTCAAGATTTATCACTGAATAATAAGTTAGGTTTGTTCATGACATTGTATTTCTAGTTTCTGTGTGCAGTTGTGAAAACTGGATGGTGAAGAAAGGTGATAGGAAGAAAATCAACTTATTCAAAGTTTGGTGCTGGAGAAGAGTTGTACCTGATATTTTTGTTTTATGTTGATTTCATAGAAAGGGTATTGTAGAAGTGGAAAAAGAACAGAAAAATTCATAGTGATCAAAAACCTTAAGCAAAAGGCTGAATCAGCTCCTTTTTGATACAACTTCTCTGTAGTGCAACATTTGGGGCTTTTCAAGCTTATAATAAAGGCAAGTAAGTGGGAGACATGATGGATGTTATGAAGAATGCATGCTGTGAAGAAAGTGGGTTGAAACAAGTTTTCTCAGTCTCTCATAAGGTTACAACCCAGTTATCCAATGAAGCAGAACAATGAGAGATTCAGGAGAGTGCAGCTAAACTATGGCTTTTACAAGATGCAGTACTGGCTTCCAGCCTGCATACTCAATTCCCTTTGAAAAGAATTGAAGAAATTCATGTACAGTAAGGCTTTCAGTGACCACTAGTTATGGTCTTCAGTATCTGAGGCACTGTGTCAATGTGTGATTGTGAAGCAAAGGAGAAAGAAAAGTGTTGCCAATCTGCATTTTTTGTCAGCACAAGTTCCTCACTTACTATTTGTGCCCCTGTTATTTTGCCTGTCTTGTCATCTTTTTTCACTGAGCTTTTTCTCAGACAGGCTGGGAAGATGTTGGCAGTAAGTTAGTAGCCCACACCCCTGCATTCATGTGCAAGGAATGCAGAACTGCTGCTACATGACCTCCACCTCAGTGCCTCCTTGTCTTCCTCTTTTCTTGGAGTATTACCACTGTGCAAAAGCAGTTCCTCTTGTGGTGGTCTTCATCTTCAGCAGATAGCAGTTAAGCAGCTGCTTCACCTTGCCTGCAAGTATGAGGGAGGGGGATGGCAGTAGTGCTTTGTTGGTTGCTTCAAATACAGGGGAAAGCAAGCATAAAGTAAAATATTTACTGGCATTGATAATGAGCAAGCAGTCCCCACTTCTCCCAAGTGCAAGGAAAGTGAGGCAGGTTCACAGCCTCCATCCATTTGTGACAGCACCATCTCTACTTTGCAGTCACTTTTCTCCTCCCCACAAATAGATTTTCTCCAAAAAGAGAGAAGAGAACTCATATAGTATGATCCTAATCTTGATTACTAAGAATTATTATTATTATTAGGTAGATAAATTGTATACTGAGATGGTGGGAAAGGAGTTTGAAAAAGAGACTGAGAGAAGCATAGTTACAGTGTCCAGTATTCCTTTAATATTACTGTGTGTTTGTTTATTTAAAGCCTAGTGTGTCCCTCAAGTACTAAATCAACAAGAAGATTGCCACTTGGTTCTTGTACAGTTACCCATGTTGGATACAGTGGTGCTACTCACTTCAAAGAACAAGTGTTAGAGAATCTGAATGTTAACCTTTGCTTTTGGTCTGATTTTCACATACACCAGAATGATATGGGAATAAGGCAGAATTCTGAGATGATCTTCACAGTTGCAGATAGAAGATTAAATGTTCTCATGGGTAAAATATGCCCTGTATGTGTAAAACTAGTACAGCAAGAAGCAAGTTGGGCCATAAACTTTCTTGCTGTTGTGCTACTTTTATTTTTGGTAAGGTTTTTCACTGATATGAAGAGGATTTAAAAAATGGGATCTCCCTCCTTCAGTTTCAGAGAGTCCAGGGCTACCATTTTACTGCAGCTTTTATCAGAAATACACTTGGCTGCCTCTGTAGCACTGAGTTCTGCGAGCCTTCAAACATACTCAGAATAGAGGTGTGTAACAGTTCCGTGAACACTGACAAAATAACAGAACTTTATTGCTTTTCTAGCAGACACCAGTGAATTACTTACACACTTGTGGCCAGTCAGTACAGGGGGCATAACATTAAACCACATAATGGGTTATAGCAAATAAGTAAACCTAAGCTAATAGCAAGTTTAGGAGCTTTTTCTATTATGTCAATAGACTTTACAAGAGGAGTTTTTGTTAGGCTGGCATGCTGAACAAAAGCATCTCACTTAACTAGCAGACCATATCAAGAATGGAGCACAAATGATGGCTATAGTGTATTTTTCCAGATATGAACCCTCATGAAACAGAGGAAAACTAAAGTGGCTTGAAATATTTATAGAAGGTTAATGTAAGTAGTCTTTGAGATCAAAGATAAAGAAGTTTAACACTCTTTGTATGATTCTCCCAAACATAAATGTTTTATTCTTCATGTTGAAAAACAGGGACATATGTAAAATAGTAACAGGGCACTCCATTGCAGGAACTAAGGGAGATTCATAACAAGCAGCAGCTGCAGAAGCAAAAAAACATAGAAGCTGACCGGCTAAAGCAGAAAGACCAAGAGAGGAAAACAGAGCTGGAAAAACAAAAGGATAGCCAGAGGTAAGCATCTTATGAAATGTATTCAGTTACAATAACTGTGAAAAGAATCTGATCAAAACTTTTGAACATCAGTTTCTTTATCATTTGGTGTAATCCAAATATTTAGGAATGGATGAACTTCAAGATGGGTATTTTGTTTGTTCATGCTGAGCTCACAGGTGCCAAACAGACATTGACAAGCACTTTGGTCTGTCTCCTGATCTGATAGCACCTCCTTGCTATTTATGCTCATTATCATGGTTAAGGATGATATATTCCAATTAGGTCTAGCCTCCTTATGCTGCCATGCTGCCAATATTTACATATTACAGGGGAAAGTTTGTCTTGTGGAAAAGATGAGGCTTTCTGTGTTTCTTTTCTATTGAAGAATTTGCAGATTGGTTTGGATATAAGTTACCAACAGTATCAATCCTGAATAATAAGAAACTGAGTCCTTATTTCCAAAACCTGGTGAGTCATTAGCTTTGATGGCACACTTTTTCATTCTTATGATTTACACTTTGTTGTTTAGAATGTGACAACAGAAAAAAGTCCTTAGAATATCACAAAATAAACACCCAGTATGATAAAAGTTCAAATAATTAGATCATATCATTCCCAAATGTATAGCTCCTTTTCTCATATTAATTTAGTTTCATTTGTACATGCACGCATGCATGTGCGGACACACACATAGTCAGAATGAATCAGCTATATTTGTTTGCTTTAAGAGACAAATGCTTGTTTTTTCATCAGATTGACTATGAATTTTTTTTTTCTAGTAAAAATGTATCAAACTGGCCAGAAATGGGAATTCTGTTAGTGCTTCCTCATAGATGAAGTAACATAACCTGGGTTCAGCTTTCTCATTTGTGCAGCCTGAGGATCTGGACTGAATTCTTGGGGATATAAGAGTCACCATGTGCATACTGGACCTTTGCCCTTCCTGGCTTATAAAAGCAATCGGGAGTAACTGGCTGAGTAGATTAGGGGAGTGGTGAATAACTCACTGCAGCAAGGCAGAATTCCATCGTACCTAAAAGAGCCTGTGGTGATGCTTTTACTGAAAAAACTCTCCCTGAACTTGACTGCACAAGATACCTACTAACCAGTTTTCAGTATCTCTTTTTTGGGACAAGGTTCTGAAGCACTTGTTGGCCTCTCAGTTCCAGGGGCTCTCCTGGATGAAGGAGATTATATCCATTTCAGTCTTGCTTCAGTCTTTGGTATGGGTATAGCTTGGTGGATTACCTGTGCCAGGAACTGGACAAAGTGGTATATGTTGGTTCTGCTAGATGTCTAGCTGACTTTTACTACCATTTACCATGGCATCCTTCTGGGATGAGATCTTCGCTGGGATGGAACTTGAGGGCACTGTTTTACAGTTGTTCCAGTCATTGGAGGTATACATTCAGAAGGTGATGCTGTTGAGATTCCTGTCTGACCCCATGGCTGTTGGCCTCCATGATTCCCCATGGCTCACTTTTGTCTTTCATGCTAATCAGCTTGTACAAGAATACACTGAGAGAAGTTATCTGGCATTTTGGGGTTGGGTGTCACTAGTAGATTAATGCTACCTGACACTACTTCTCTTTTCCATCTAATTCTGAGAAAGCTAAACCAGTGTCTGCTGTTGATAACAGATTGGATGACAGCAAATTGAAGCTTAATCCAGGCAAGACAGAGGTGCTCCTGGTCATTTGAAGGGCATATCAAGGAACAGGGATTCATCCTGTGCTGGACAGGGTTATGCTGTCTCTGAAATCTTACATTTTTAGCTTGGGTGTACTCTTGGACTCACACCTAAAAGCCCAGATATTAGTAGCAGCCAGGGTGCTTTGGCATAAATAAAGGATATGTTCTAGCTTTATCCATTGATGGAATGTCAGATCTGACTGTGATAACACATGCCTTGATTATATCCCCATTGGATTACTGTAATACACTTAACATAGGGCTGCCTTTGGAAACCGTTTGGAGTGCTTCAGCAAGAGTGCGGACTGAGGCTGGTTACAGGCAAATATAACCCCCCTGTTGAAACAACTTTATTGCCTACCAGTTTGTTTCCAGGCACAATTTAGAGTTCTGGTTATGACCAACAAAGTCCTAGATGGCTTAGAACCAGACTATTAGGAAAAATAATTGCTCCTAATGTGTACCTGCTTGAGCTTTAGGATTCTCAGGGGAGGATCTTAGCCCCACCACCATCAGAGGAATATTTAGTGAGAGAGAGGAGCGAGACTTCTGAATGGCTGCTCCCAGACTGAAAATTTCCTCGCACCGGAGATTAGGTTGATCCCCTCTCTGTTCTCTTTTGATGAAAAGCTTTCCAGTTTAACCAGGCCTTTGAATGTTAACTGTCTGTTTTGCAGAATGTATTTTAATTGATGTGTTGTATTTTCCTCATTGTTATTATATTTTAATGGCCTTTAAAAATAGTTTTAAATTAGTATTTTTAATATGATTGTTTAATTGTTTTTAAACATTTGCATTATTTATTGGTTTAACTGCATTTTGTTTTTAAATCATATAGTGAGGCACTTTAAGTCCCTTGCTGGGAGGAAGGTGGGATTTGAATGATTGAATGAATTAATGAGAGGTCTTACATGAATCTTTGTAGTTGTGGGAAGAAAATATGCCTTGCTTGTTGTCATATCCATCACCCAGAGTCAACCTTTATCTGGTGTAATCAAATCTTCAGTGCCTCAACTGCATGTACTTGTCCATCTGACCTTGTTACATTATTAAATTGTCATGTTTTAAGGCTAAAAACTAATATTGTTTTGTGTATATTGTATTCTGCATGGGCTTTTTCACTGTGACTTGCATGACTCAGAAAGTGTCTTCAACACACTAAAACATAAAAATATAAAATAATCATGTAGCACTTTTGAGAGTAATGTAGAGAAAGAAATTTCTAGCATAAGCTTTTGTGGACTCCAGTCTGCTTCATTGGATGCCACATTACAAACAGCCTCTTCATTGATGGGCCTCTTGCACTATAGATTTTGAGGTTCCCTAGTGGTTGGATCCTTGCTTTAGAACTGAGAATTACAGAATCGTAGAGTTGGAAGAGACCACAAGGGCCATCGAATCCAACCCCCTGCTATGCAGGAACACCCCATCAAAGCATTCCCAACAGATGCCCATCCAGCCTCTGCTTCAAAACCTCCAAAGAATGAGACCCCACCACACTCTGAGGTAGCATATTCCACTGCCGGACAGCTCTGACCATCAGGAAGTTCTTCCTGAGGTTCAGGTGGAATCTCCTTTCCTGAAGCTTGAACCCATTGCTCCTTGCCCTAGTCTGTGTAGCAGCAGAAAACAAGCCCGCTCCCTCCTTGACATGACATCCCTTCAAATATTTAAATATGGCTACCATGTCCCCTCTTAACCTTCTCTTCTGCAGACTAAACATCCCCAGTTCCTTAAGCCGCTCCTCATAGGGCATAGCTTCCAGACCCTTCACCATTTTGATCGCCTTCCTCTGTACACACTCCAGCTTGTCAATATCCTTCTTGAATTGAGGTGCCCAGAACTGGACACAGTGTTCCAAATGAGGTCTAACCAGTGCAGAATAAAGTGGTATCATTACCTCTGATGATCTAGACACCATACTCCTATTGATGCAACCAAGAATCGCATTGGTTTCCTTGGCTGCTGCATCACACTGCTGACTCACATTCAGCTTGTGATCTACCAAGACTCCTAGATCCCTTTCACATGTACTGCTGTCCAGCCACATGTCCCTCATCCTATATTTGTGCATTCCATTTTTTCTACCTAAGTGCAGGAGCTTACATTTCTCTCTGTTGAAATTCATTTTGTTAGCTTTGGCCCAGCTCTCCAATCTGTCAAGGTCATTTTGAATTTTGATCCTGTCCTCTGGGGTATTAGCAACCCCACTCAATTTGGTGTCATCTTCAAATTTGATCAGCATGCCCTCTACTCTTTCATCCAAGTCATTGACGAAGATGTTGAATAGCACTGGGCCCAGGACAGAACCCTGTAGCACCCCAGTAGTCATTTCTCTTCAGGACAAAAAGCAGCCACTGGTGAGCACCCTTTGGGTTCGATCAGTCAACCAATTACAAATCCACCTAACAGTAGCCCTGTCCAGCCTGCGTTTTACCAGTTTCTCTGCAAGAATGTCATGGGGAACTTTGTCAGAGGCCTTACTGAAATACTTTGTGTGCTCTACTGTCGATAGCAGTTGCAATAGAATCTTTTCGTTGTGAGGTAAGAGACTAGAAAGGAATAAGTAACATTTTTCCAGCCAGAATCTGGATGTAAAGTAGTACTTCATGATAAGAGTGCCCCTCCTGGCTTCAAGAGAGTCTTCTGTCTGCCCCATGATCCATTAACTGTTATGGAAACTAAATTTTATTTGTACACTTCTTTCCTTGCCCTTGTTATGATTTTAGTGAGAGGAACAGACTTCATAGTGCAGCAGGTTCTGGGCATGTTTTGCTATCTTTGTACTTCCAACAGTGTTTTTAAAAAGAGGCTGGATGGCCATTTGCTGGAGGTGTTTCAAGTGTGTGTTCCTGCATGGCAGGGGATTAGACTTGATGGCCCTTGTGATCTCTTCCAGCTCTGTGATTCTTTATGTCTTCCCTCTCTGGTCCCTTTTCTTAGTGGAAAATGGTTGGGAAAGTTGATTCCAGCTCATTCCCAGCATTGTTCAGTCCTGTAGCATCTCACTCAGAAAGATTAACAGCCAAGTAAAAGGTATCCATGTTACTTAGGACACAGCAATAGAATTTTATTAGGTAGGAACAGCATTCTGTTCAGTAATACAGTGATGCAGTTTGCTCATGTACATAAAGATAGCATGCAACACTATAACGGCATCCAATGGTAGACCACCAGCATTACAAAAGGTGACAGTGGTAAACTCTCTGTGTGCTTCCTTCTAGAAAGATATCACAAATAAAAGTGGAAGCCATAGATGTCAGTACCTAAACCTAAGTAGCAAACCATTAAAAAACAACCACACAGATTGTATAAAATTGCCCATAGTTAAGTATTTTGATTTTCCCATGTAGCACAACGTGGGTGATATATGTCACTTTCTTTGGGATCACTGTAGCTTTGATTAAAATGTTATGTTGGTTGTACAGTTGTGGTGATCTGGCATTATACATGATATATAAAAGATTGCCTCTAACTTAATTTTCTTGAAATTGTTAACACTGCTCTCATTATCAAACTATTTAGTCTCAAAAGAGTTTTAAGAACTCTTACAAATTGCTGCATTTTTATTTTCAGTGACCATATAGAATATTGTAGAATGTGCTCTCAAGAATATATTTTGACAGTGTTTTTTAGGAAAGGTAATACAATGTTGCTCTCATTTTATTTTTCTGCATTACTATCTACAGAAGAACTCAAGAAAGAGAAAGACAGTGGCTTGACAGAATACAACAGGAAGAAGAACACCCAAAACCAAGGAAAATACAGGAAGAAGAAACACAAAAATGGGAGGAATTAAACAAAAAGAGAGAGAATGATGATAAGAACAAACAAGAAGTGCAAGAAAAATTAAATAAACTTTTTCATCAGCATAAAGATCCATCAAAGCCAGCTATCCAAGCTCCCTGGTCAACTGCAGGTACAGCATAGTGGGAGACTGTAATGTACATGTGAAGTTTTACAGGCTTTACACTATTGTATACAACTGTACATCTTACTTTAAATACATTTTAAATTTATTCAGAGAGGAAAACCAAATCCATACTAGAAGCTTTTCCCCAGAACGCAGCAGAATTTGAATCATTATTTGAAAATCTCCAAAAATTTTCCAACAGAAAATGAAACACACCTGCAATCAAAAGATTGCTAGCTCCAAAAATTTTGACTGGTGTGGAAGAATGCTGTTTATTCCCTCCATCCTAAGTGGGTTCTATGCCAACAGCTCTTCCAGTAAAGGAAGAACTGCTGGCTCTTCCTTTTGTGGTTTGCTTGCCCTGTCAACACCAAGAGAATGTGTACTTCAGAAAAGCATCGAGAAGACTGTTTGCATCTGCTAAGCAATAAGCACATCCTCCCGCAAAACTACCAGAAATTTAAAAGCGTGTTTTAAAAGAAGGGGGGAAAAGGAGGAGATTGAGTACCAGCATTTTTGCAAACCACCTTAGATCAGGTAGTCATCTACCTGCAAAACATCAGCATGTTAATAGAGGAAACCCTTTTGTTGTATGCATTTGGACTATTCTAGGCTAGGTTCACTGTCCTCAAAGATACATTGGCATGACATGATTTTGGTCTTTAAAATCTTTCAGAAGTGTGGCTAGTAATCATGCTGGTTTTCATTAGGTAGCTCACAGTCTCATTCCCAAACATAAAAATAAACCATTTGATCATCAAAAGAATAAACCAAAATAGGATAAAAGAATACATCAAAACAGTGGCTCGGTGTGTTGAAGTGTTGAAAATTAGCCTTTGCTCCAATTATGGTCTGAAACAAAAGGGTTTAAACAGTAGGGTGAAAACTCAGGAACAAGGAAGTCAGGTGAAGTCACCATGGGAAGGCATTTTAGATCCTGAATATATTGCTCAAGAAAATTGTGCTCAAGAAACCCACCTGTTTGTCCTTCAGAAACAGGGAACACAAAACAGGACATTGGATAGTGATGTCAGAAAATAGAGAGGCCCAAGAAAGTGATGGAGTTAAGGAATAACCATAACTCATGCATGGAACATATGTTGTACAGGATGCTGAATTAAATACAGCTTTAGTCTGATTCATCAGGGCTCTTCTTATGTTCTCATCTAGTAGTAATCCAGGATCAACACATCATGTTTCTGTTTCCCTTCCTCCAATATTAATCTTCCTGTACAAACTGAAAGGGTTTATGCTCAGTTTCTCTACCTCTAGTATCCAGATTGTGATACTGCATCTTGTTGAGCTCTTCCTATATCCAGAATAAAACTCACTCCGTCTTGGTCTCTCTTTCTCTTTGTCTGTCTGTCATGCAAACAATGAAAAGTAGAATACAGCTGTTTTTATCCAGAAAGGTGATGTTTCTTCAACATAGTTGTATTGCAGAAATATTGGAGTGACTTATCAGAGCCTAAAGTTTTCTAATCACAAGGGTTTAGACTGGGTTACTTCTGCAGCTATGTGAATTTGCTGCAATGCAACCTGATGTCACTGGACAGAGAAGAGTAAAAGTTCAAAATAATCTGATTTGTGATGTTTTTATTTTAGAATGTCTTGCTTTTAAAATTCTAACACCTAGTTACTCTGATTCTGTAAAAGAAAATAATACTAACTTTTCATGAAGAATGTTCTGAGAACAGGTACAGCACATTTGTTTAGGTAAAGTGAATTTATTTCTCAGATCTAATAATATCTCTTTTTTAATTTTGTTTTTGTGGATGTAGAAAAGGCTCCGCTAACGTTTTCTGCTCAAGAAGATGTAAAAATAGTATATTATCGGGCACTATATCCTTTTGAATCCCGAAGCCATGATGAAATCACTATTCAGCCTGGAGACATCATCATGGTAAGAGAGGAATACTGCATTAGTAAAAAAAGCAAGAATGTAAGGATTGATTACATGTTGTGAAACTGAAGGCTGGAAGGTCATACTAAGATTGTGTGATGTTTGATAATAATGTATTTAATACAATGTGTTAAGTGGAAGAAGGCAATTCAGGGGAATGTGGTAATGAATAACAGCATAGCCAAAAACTGAATGTAGTATCTCTCAACCCCACTGCAGTGCTCACCAGGATTCCTACCTGTCCTTTAAAAAAAAAAATCAAATTAACTGGAAAGCTTGACATATTACAAAATGAATTACCAGCGGCCAGTGCCATCAATTAGAAATAAAGATTATTTAGAAATAATCTAAGAATGTCTCTGGGCCCCAGAAGCATTCTTCTGTAAAAGGGTGAACAAGGTGCAACCTGTGGTCCCCATGTTCTCCAAAGGGCTCTATTATGCCACCATTTCACGTTTTTTTTAAATGAAAAGCCCTACATCATATCCTTTAGGGGTAATGGGAAGAATATTACGACATTCTGGGTGGTCCTGTTTTCAGACAAGGAAGCCTCATTTTCAGATCTGGAAGTATAGTTCATCCCGTGGACCTGGGAGAGTTGTCTATCCCTGTTCTATAACAATAAAAGAGAATGTGTGGATCTTGTGGCTGTTGCATTTTTTAAATGTACAAATAATTGCAGTTGATTAAATCTGCCTGTATTTTCCAGTACCAAATTCTCTCCTTGGTAGCAAACTTTCTTATCCAGTAGAGTCAAAACTGCAGGTAGTCCTGACTTATTCTTTTCTTCAGAAGGCCCCTGTAAAGTTCCACATGCTGCTACTCAATGAAGCCTTTGAGGTCTTCAAAAAGTTAAAGGATAACTCATGATGTTTAGCAACAGAGAGGGGAGAGTTAGCAGGAGGAAAGGCTGAATGAGTGTTGGGAGTAGAGGAAGAAAAGAAGGGTGAGAGTGAGACAAGAAAGAGTAGGTAGAAAAAGTTAAACATCAAGGTTGGGAAAGGACTAGTGGGTTTCTAATTGTTGCCAGGCTGGATAGTTCTGCTACTAAAAAAACAAAAGGTGACTGCAGCCCAGAATTTCATTTTGAAGTATTTATTGTCAGCCAGGAAAAAAAAGATACGATGAGGATGGTAAGATGCTTCCTGGCAGGTAGAAGGACTAGTGGAGACTTAAGTTGCTAGGCCTAAATGATGTGCTTTGCCTCTGTGCATGCTAAATTATTTGCCTTTTGTGAAATGGCTACGTTATTGGTTTTTGTGGAGGCAAATATATGATTTGGCATTTGGTGCTTAAACCCTACCTCTGACTTATAATAATTTTATTGGCAAAATTAGGGGCTACATCAGTTTACTTTGTGGAAAAAGGGTGTTGGAAGAGAAAACCAGGTGTACAAAAAGTGGTTTTGAGTTTTGGAGCTCAGATCCTATTTCTGCCTTAAGTACTTGGGCACTTTAGTTTTCTCGTGGCTCAACTTGTTTGCCTTTTGAGATACATGTTTTGTGATGGGCTGTGTATACTGTTGTTATCATTGCTACTATTTCATGTTTGGAAAAGTTCCTTCTCCACCCCAAGAGTCGTTTTGTGTGTTTCCCCACAGCACAACATAAAAACTCCTAAAAACCATCTGGCCCTAAAAAATCTGAAGGCACCTCATTTCTTCCTTTTTTTTTTAAATCTTTTTATTAAAAAAGGAAAAGAAAGAAAATGACATATGTAAAAATTAGGAAAAGGCATAACAACAAAAAAGGAATAATACGTTTGTTAATACATAAACGATATGAGAAAACGTACAATATAATGAACAAGTAAATAACCACTGATAAACTTAGAATTATGACTTCCTAACCAATCAATGCTGAGTTCTTTTTTATAGTATGGACTCCTGAGATATAATTAAATTAATTAAATAAGAGCTCTACCACGGGAATATAGTCTTAGTCAATAATTTTGATCAAAATGACAGGTACAAATCATGTCTTAATCGTCAAAACTTCTTATTGATAATTTCTCCACCTACATTCCCAGAGAGGGGGTTAAATGTTTCCATTCCTGTTTAAATTTTCGGTCAGTTTTATTGTCTAGTAGCACTGTTAATTTATCCATCTCTGCCAGATTGTAAAGCTTCAAAACCCAGTTATCTATTGAGGGAATGTCTGGGTCCTTCCATCTCTGTGAAAAAGTTAATCTAGCGGCATACATCATGGAGAGCAAAATTCTCCAATAATCTAGAGTCAATGCTATCAAATATATTTAGGACATAAATTTCAGGCAACATAGGGTAGTTAATTTTGAGTATTTTTATAATTTGTTCTTGGATTGCTTTCCAAAGCTTCCTTGTCTTGTAGCATTGCTGCTATATAGGATAACATGATAAGATAGAATAAGATGATAATAAAATCCTATTTTTTCGCATTTCTAGCATTTATTTTTGTAATTTGTTTTTGTTATTTGTTCTTGTTTTTGTTTCCCATTTTCAGTATTTGGACTGGTATAAGATGCTATCTGTAAAACATCTTGAATTAGTTTTCTCTTAAATTGGAATTCCTTGTAAATCTCTGATTCTTCTTCGTGGTCTCTGTACCTCACACAATGGGAATCTTCATGCATGCGCAGTAGCGTTTCGGAACGTTCCAGAGCTGAGCAGCTTGGTGGGAACCCCTCCCCCACTCCCCCCATGCTCAGTCCCGCCAAGCTAACGGTCTTCCCTCAGTTTCTTTTTGTCCACTGATCAGTTAGCAGCTCAGAAGGTTTCCTCGCTGAGCAGTTTCTGTTCTTCGGATTTTCTCCGGATTTCTTGCTTGCTCTCCTTCCAGGATGAAAACTGTAAGGACTCTTCCCCCCTCTTATGTCTTCTCTTTTCAAATTGTGCGTAACCTGCAGCCACAAGGTTTTGCTGTCCGACGCCCACTCCAAGTGCTTGTTCTACCTTGGAGAGGGTCATAATGCTTGGGCCTGTTCATTTGCAAGGAATTTACCTCGCAGACGGTTAAGAACAGGGCCTTGTGTTTGAAATCTTACTCTTCGGAGCAGGCTCTTTGGTTAAAAGATCAGGCAGCTTCGAATATGGCTCTCTTTACTGCCTTAGTGTCAATGCGGCCTTTGCGAGTTCCTTCAACGTCGAAATCTTCTACTGCGACCTCGACAGTATCGACTCCCTCCTCGGTACTGACAACCTCGGTATTGACATCGACTCCATTGACTTTGCCGCCTATTTCCTCTTTGCCAAGGATTCCAAAACTCTTGAAAATGCCTGTGGTCCCATCTTCTAGTTCTGGAGACACCTCTTCTAACTCACAGCCGACGTCAACCCAGCAGCCTTGCAAAGTGCCAACCTTGGCAGAGCGTAAGTGGGTTTCATTATGCCATTCTTCTGTAGCTCCCAAAAAGAAGAAGAAGGAGAAACACCGTTCTCCTTCGCCCAATACTCGTCTGTCGGCTACTCAACTGGCTTCTCTCGATCCTCTACCAACACCTCCACCAACACAGCCTCAGACTTCTACCATGGAGGAGGCAGGGGCTTCCGCTTTTTTGCTGGTGCATGATCCACCCCAGCTTCCGGTACTATCAGTCCCGGCAACTATTGACCTTGTGTCCGACCTGGACCGTCAGCCTGCACCGACTGCTTCTCCGCCTGTTACGTTGGGCCAGCCCAGAGAGGGATCCTCTCAAACTCCACTTCCTCCGACTGTTTCTTCTGGCCATCCTGAGATGGACTGTCTGCCTGTATTGGACACTCCTCAGGCTTCTTCCTGAGACTGGCCTTGACCCAGTGTGGCCTGCTCTCTGGGACGTAGTGAAAGAGGCTCCGACAGTACAGGACCCGGTCTTCCGCTACATCGACATGTGTCCTGCCACAATGGCTCCAATTCCATTCCTGCCAGTCTTGCAAGAGGTACTTAAGCACCCATGGTCCCAACCGGCCTCCTTCCAGACGATTCCTTGTCAGTTGGGACATCTGTACGGGACTCACCAGAAGGATGTTGACTTTCTCTTCAATCATCCTACTCCAAACTCTGTTGTTGTTGAAACAAAAGGGGGTAAGAGAGCCCATACAACTCCCCCTGATCATGAGGGTCGTTGTCTGGATATTTTTGGCCGCCGGTGTCAATGTCAGGCAGCGGCTTAACCAGAAAATGGAGGCAGGAGCCGCGTTTTATGGCTTTTAGTAATAAAGTAAACAAGAGGTTACATCACCCAAAACGAACAGAGGCAGCAAACTCAACAGCTAGGGTTGGCCTGGAACAGAAAGCACAGAATGCAGATTTCCCGGATGGAAGACGGTTGTTGCCCCGTGCCCAGCTCCCCCCAGCGTCTGTCTTAAGTACATAGTCTTTAGCCCAGCTGGGCTGGTCAAACGTCCGTTGGCCCAGCTCACAGCTGGAGGCCCTCAGACTTCAGACGCTTCTCTTGCAACCGCTTCGAACTGCACCCCGCCTCCTTCTCCAGCTGCCTCTGGAGGAACGTGGGGGGAGGGTCTGCAGCAAACTCCGGGCTGGAGTCAGGAACAGCAGCTTCTGTCAAGCTCGAAGCACTGGTCTCATCTGCTGTAGGTTCTGGCTCGGGGACCGCTGTGGGGTCGCTGGCAGGCCCCCCTCTTGTCTCTGCCGGAGCCCCCTCTGCCTCCCAGGGACCAACCCCCGGCTGGGGTTCCCAGTCTAACTCAGAGTCCCTGTCTGAGTCGGCAGCATGCTCAGCCTGGCTCATGACAGCTGGTTTTATTCTGCCTCTTCTTTGATCGCCAGGATCTCTAACACTCAGGTCTGCCTGGCGGCGTATCAACGAAATATATGGGATAGATTTTTCCCTCTGATACCTCACTTGCGGAATGACCACCAGGCTAGTGCCATCCAGTTTTATAATGAGTCCGTTGCGCTCACAAACCAGCAGATCCAATCTTCCCAACACGCTGTTCAGGGTGGAGCGCGGGTGATGGTGGGTGTGATCGCTCTTCACCGGCTTCGATCCACCAGCCTGACCGAAGATAGCAGGAAGAGGATTGAAGATCTCCGCTTCGATGGTCAGGGCCTCTTCCATGCCACCACAGAGGATGCCATGGACCATCTGATGAAAGCTTGTCTGACGGCAAAGAAGATGGGTCTTCATCCATCAGCCCAGTCTAGGAGGCCCTCCTCATTCCGCTCCTCGTGGAGACGCTCTTCCTACTCTTACAGGTTGTCTTCTCCACAACGGTACTCTCAACAAGCTTCTCTGCCAGCTTCATTTCGTCGCTCCTTCAGGCATCGTCAACCATCTTCGAAGAAGTCTTCTTCGGCTACAAAGTCTCATTTTTTACTTCCCTTGCAGGTCGCCACCTCTACCACTCTTCCATCTTCCAAGCCATCTGTCTAAGACCCCAGGACTGCCTTGCCATTTCAACATCTGGCACACTATCACTTCGGACTCCTGGATATTAACCATCATCTGTCTTGGCTACGCCACTGAATTTCTAAATACTCCTCTTCTGGGCGTCTTCTACTCCATGCCTTCCAGTCCTGCTCTTCTTGAGGAAATCGATACCCTCCTATGCAAAGGGGCCATAGAGCAACTGCCATTTTTGGCCAAATCCACTGGCTTCTGCTCCTGGTATTTCACTGTACCAAAGGCAGCAGCACTCTCCTACCCATTCTGGACCCCGGGGGGGGGTCAACTCCTTCATCTTCTCCCAGAAGTTCAAGATGGTCACCCTGTCATCCATCCTCCCTCTCCTCAGCTTTGGGACTGGTTCACGTCCATAGATCTGCAAGACACCTACTTCCATATCACCATTCGCCCCCAACACAGGAGGTATCTCTGGTTTGCGGTTGACAGCGTGTGTTACCAGTACAAGGTTCTTCCTTTCAGCCTGTCTACCGTCCCCAGAGTCTTCACCAAGTGCTTGGCCCCTGTGGTGTCTTACTTCCGCATGAAACACGTCATGGTCTACCCCTACCTTGACGACTGGTTATTGTTGGTGCCCTGCAAGCAAAAGCTATACGAGGACATTCATCTTGCTCTTTCCCACCTCTCTGATCTCGGCCTCAGGGTGAATCCCAAGAAGTCCCACTTGGAACCTACATGCACCCTAGATTTCATCGGGGCCACTGTAGACTCCACTTCCGCCATGGTATTCCTGCCAATGAAACGCGTGTGGCTACTACACCGAGCAGCTGCTATTCTGCACAGTCCATCCATTTTCGCTTGTCGCATTCAACAACTTTTTGGCTACATGGTGGCCACGACCGTGGTCACTTACCTGTCTTGCCTCCATGCCCGTCCTCTCCAACACTAGTTCATCGGGCATTTCAACCCTCTCCTCGACGACCAGTGTTGAATTCATCAGATCCCTCATCCTGTCAGGGATTCCCTCTGCTAGTGGCTGTCTCTGCACCATCTACTGTCCAGAATGTCCTTTTCTGAGCCCCATCCGTCCCTCACCATCACCACTGACGCATCTCTCCTCGGTTGGGGAGCCCACTGCAATTGCTTCTCCATCCAGGATCACTGGACCGGGCTGGAGAAACATCTGCATATCAATGCCTTGGAGCTCCTGGCAATCTTCAAGGCCCTCTGGGCCTTTCGGAATCTCCTTGTAGGACAGACTGTCCAGATCCTGTCAGACAATACGACAGCTGTCTGTTATGTCAACCTCTAGGGAGGCACCTATTCATTCTTCCTGCTCCATCTGGTGTTACATATATGGGATTGGTGTGTCCCACTGCGGATCCACTCAATTGCGGTGCATCTAGCGGGATGAGACAACACTACAGTGGACACGCTGAGCAGAGACACAGTGTGCCATCACGAGTGGTCCCTCTCTAGCGTCACCTTCTGCCGGATAGTGTCCCAATGGGGCATCCTGTCCATTGACCTCTTTGCCACGCACCAGAACAGGAAATGCCCCTGCTGTTGCTCCAGAGCAGGCATGGGACGCCACTCTTTCGGAGATGTGTTCCAGTTTCCTTGAGACAAAGGGTTCCTCTACATCTTTCCTCCATTTCCTCTCCTGGGCCGAGTGGTGGCCAAGATTGCCGCGGACAGGGTAGACGCTGTTCTCTAGCCCCTTATTGGCTGAGACAGCATTGGTTTGGGCCCCTTCTCGCGATCTCCCGGGGCTGCTGGATGCTGCTCCCGTGCATGCCTGACCTTCTCTCGCACTCGGACGGTCGCATACTTCACCCGGACCTCCCTCGCCTCCGCTTGCATGCATGGAGGATAACCTTCTAGACTCTCCTGCTGTCTAGGCAGTCCTCACGGCCGCTAGAAAGGAATCCACTCACAGGTCCTACAACTATAAGTGGCACAAGTTCACGGCTTTCACGGATGCCCAGAGCGAGGCTCCTTCTCCAGCCTGCTTGTCAACAGTGCTACATTTCCTCCTGTTTCTGCAGGAACAAGGACTGGCCTTTTCCCCTCTCAAAGTCTGTCTCTCCGCGATTATCGCCTACCAATCATGTGGTTCTCCTTCCTCAGCTCTTTTCAGGCACTCTATGATCAAGCAGTTCCTTAAAGGCCTTCAACATCTCTACCCTCCTGTCTCCCCACCTCTTCCTCCATGGTTGCTGTCTCTCGTCCTTTCCCAACTCATGCGCCATCCATTTGAACCTGTGGCCACGTCTGACGACCACTTCCTTACTCTGAAGATGGCATTCTTGGTTGCTGTTACATCAGCTAGAAGGGCAAGAGAAGTGACTGCGCTATGTTCAGACGAACGCTTCTTGGTGTTTCGTAGGGACAAGGTGGTCCTGCGCCCGGACCTCTCTTTCCTCCCTAAAGTCATCTCTGACTTCCATCTGAACCAAGATACCATTCTGCTGATTTTCTATCCTGAACCATCTTTGCCTTTTGAGCACTATCGAGCCTCTGACCTTTGTCTACCACTATCGCCTTGATTGCAGAGCCCGATGTGATGCTCGCTTGGGCCGTGCAGTGCTGTCCTCCGTTCTCTAGAACCTGACCCGCCGTCCAACGGTAAGCTACTTAATCTCCCATTGTGTGAGGCACAGAGACCATGAAGAAGAGCAGGTTGCTTACCTGTAACTGTGGTTCTTCGAGTGGTCATCTGTGCCCTCACACACATCCGCCCAGCCTCACCTCTTTCAGGTCCCTTCCTCGGCGTACTTTGAAAGTGAGGGAAGACCGTTAATTTGGCGGGACTGAGCATGCTCAGTACTGAGTGGGGGAGGGGTTCCCACCAAGCTGCTCAGCTCTGGAACTTTCCAAAATGCTACTGCACATGTGCAAAGATTCCGATTGTGTGAGGGCACAGATGACCACTCGAAGAACCACAGTTACAGGTAAGCAACCTGTTCTTATTAATCCAGGCTTTTTCCCATCAGTCTATATTGATTGGGTGCCTAGTATTCTGGACCCACTTAATCATGGTGTCTTTGATAGGGTCCTGTTCCATTTCAAATTCAGAATTATTTTATAGATCCTGCTAATTAAATGTGCTAAAGAGCACTTCATTTCTTCCAAAAGGAAGACATGGAACTCTGAAAGAGTTAAAAGAATGAAGTGCTATTTAAGATTTTCTCTTTTGGAATGAATGCAATGCTTGTTATGAGGAGGTTTTCATCATTCTGAATGTGTACTAGGAAGCTCCAGTATTTGAGAATAATATTTGCTGTGTATACTGGAGAATTCAGAGGTTTTACTGTCATCAAATTTAGCTTAATGTTATGACTGTATGAGATTGTTTGCCCTCTAAATACACTTCTTTTTATTACAAAATATGTGATTCCCATGTTCAATTTTTACTGTGTCCTAGTTCTCCAATGGGAAAAGACTAAAATGCAGGGGGCTAGCTAGCATGAGATGAAGCGGTTCTGTTTTCTTTGTGTCATATTGAGTATGGCCAGAGCTTTCATTGTGTAACAACTTGGACTGTAATTCTGGACATACTTACCTGAGAGTAAGTTTTATTTATTTAATTGGGGCTTATATCTGAGTAGATAAGTGCAAGATTGCATTGGAAGGCTTCTTTACTTTTTGGGGCTTCATTCCTGTGTTTTTTTACCTGAGAGCAACCTTTACTAAGCAGAATTATGCCTGTCTTGTGACTAAATAGGTACAGGATTCTTTGCTATAAGCCACTGTGGGATGGTTTTTACCCTATCATCCCAGCTGGGTTTTTTTGTGTTAGGAAGGATTGGGGGGTTTATTCTGTTTCTTGTACCTGCTGTTCTTCCCCTGGTCCCAGCTGCCCCAGCAACCATACTCTTGGTGATTATGGGACAAAGAAGCTGTCGGATGGACCTCCCAGAGGCAGAGCTATGCTGTTGCTGCTTCCGTCAGCAGTGGCAAGCAAAATAATAAGTAATAATAATAAATGATAATCAGTATGAGCACTTCCAAATGTCAGTGAAGAAAGAGAGTCTAGAGAATTCAAGAATATTTTTATAAGTAAATATCCTGGGCATATTGGTTTGTAGGCTTTGTATTTGAGACTGAAAGATTGATATTTTACAACTGACCATTGCTGCTATTGAATTTCTGAAACAAAAGCTAAGAACAATCCTTCACTTCTCTTTCTGGCTTGTCAGGACAGTAATGAATCAGGTATCCTAGTTTGGACATAATGCTTAAACAAACTGCCTCTTGGTTTGTTTAGCCACTGACGGGAGGAGACAAAAATGAGAACCTAAGCAGTTATACCAGTATTCTTCCTTGTTTCCAGTAGGACAGAACAGTAAAGAATTCTGGGCTATCATTATGTCTGAACTGGGCCATTGTGTCCTTCAGGAAGACACAGCATTATTTGGGTCATTTGCTTTAAACCGGTAGCTCTCAAATTGTACTCTCATAGATTTCTTGATACTGATCACTTCAGGCCAGTAACAGGTTTCTTAGAGTGTTTTTAGGATTTTATCAAAGCATTCTACCCTATTCAGTACACCATACTTAATGTTCATTAAAGTAACTGTAACATTGTTGAATAGTCAGTGCATAGAATAAGAACATTGTTTCATAACTTTTAAATGGCAGAGAAAATATTAAGAACATAACTTTTTAAAAGCATTGTAGATTAACTTGTGATTTGTTTGTACAGGTAGATGAAAGCCAGACTGGAGAACCAGGATGGCTTGGAGGTGAACTGAAGGGGAAAACAGGATGGTTTCCTGCAAATTATGCAGAGAAAATTTCTGAAAGTGAAATCCCGAACTCTGTAAAGCCAGTAACTGATGTAACAGCTGCACCTAAAGTTTCCTTGCGTGAAACCCCTACAACACCATTGGCACCACCTGTTTCTACAGATTCAAGTACCACTGCCAACAACTGGGCAGACTTCAGTTCCACGTATGGTTTCATTGGGGCTCAATTTTCTTTTCTTTTCCTTTTTTTAACTCTAAAGGAGGATAATCCAAATAGTTTGAAATAACTTTGCTGCAAGTAGTTTTGAACCATCTATGCCTGTCCTTAGTAATTTGGGACATTTAAGTGTCGTGACCAAATTAATTCATCCTAGCAAATGAACTCTCAGAAGTTACTGTGTAGAAACACCAGACTGAAACATGAACTTTAAAACTATTTTAATGAAAACCTTTTCTAATCTTGGGCCATAGAATACAGGCTTTAAAGCACTAATTCTGGGATTTCAAATATTTAAAAAGAAAAACCAAAGGTTAAAAATATTTGGAAACAAAAAGTAATAATTCCATGTAACTACAAAATAGTTGTTTTCAGAGGTTCTGACTTGGTTGGAATTGTTTTCAGAAATTCTGCCTTGAAGACAGAAGAAAAATTTGTTCACTCAGAAACGTGCAGCATTTTCACATAGTATGGCAGAGCAATTCACACAAACAGTTGGGTCCCTGGCACCAACCAGGAGCTCAGAATTCCAAATCTATTGTGACAGTTGCCTCTCCTCTTTCCCCTCGGTATTTTTTCCTGCCTTGCCAGCCCATTGAGCTTTTACTCTCTCTTCCTTTTTTTGTCTCTATCATGCACAGGCTAGTTAGGTTAGGATAGTAAAGGTGACAATGTTAACAGCTGAGATAGTGGAGAAAAAGTGCAAGCATGGCAAATATGATCTAGAAAATGAGGAATGAGAGTCAACTATCATAACAGATTTGGAGCTTTAAACTCCTGCCTGACCAGGTTGGTGCAAGGGATCAACCCAATTGTTTGTGTGGATTGCTCCTACAGCCTTTCGAGAATGATTGTTCACGGTAGGTAAAAAGCTCTCTTTTCATAGGCAGACACCCATAACTCCTTCTGCTTTTTGGTCTGTGGTCTTCCAGTTGCTGTGCAAGCAGTAAAACAAGGAGAGAATTTGTCCTTGTAACAATCATTGTTGTATCTGCCTTCTTTTTCCAGATGGCCAACAAGTACTAGTGATAAACAAGAGACTGATAACTGGGATGCTTGGGCAGCTCAACCTTCACTTACTGTTCCTAGTACAGGACAGCTGAGGCAAAGATCTGCTTTCACCCCAGCTACTGTTACTGGATCATCTCCTTCTCCTGTCTTGGGTCAGGTGAGCTGCTGTTTGTAAGCAGAAGTACTAGTGCATGGATGTATGTGATGTTTTCATTTCTTGCTACAAATATTCATCTGTTATTTCAGAATAAAATAATTAAAGATAAAAAGAGAGCCATATAGACTGTTTGCCTTATTTTATAAGCATGGACAGGACAGTGAGAATTAACAGTTTAGCGGAGTAAACAGTTTTTACATGGACTTACTGTGTGGTTTGAAGCCAGTTACTGGATGCTATTATTGTATACCAAATTAATGCGTCCATTATTTTCTATATCCGATTAGGGTGAAAAAGTGGAAGGACTTCAAGCACAGGCCTTATATCCTTGGCGAGCCAAGAAGGACAACCATCTTAATTTTAACAAGAATGACATTATCACTGTGTTAGAACAGCAAGACATGTGGTGGTTTGGAGAGGTTCAAGGGCAAAAGGGCTGGTTTCCTAAATCATATGTGAAGCTTATTTCAGGTCCTGTAAGGAAGTCAACAAGGTACTGTTCGTATTTTTGCTGGACACTGTGAGACCCTTTCTGTAATATTTGAAGACAATCATGGCTAAAATTTTTATTTGGACAATTACCATGTGTTGTTTGTTTGTATGTGTGGTGCTGTTACCATGTAATATGATGTGGAAATAATATAAAGGTTGCTAATCAAAGCAAAAAAAAAATTAGAACCATTAACATTGTTACTTGTATGGTTGTGTTCTGTACTCTAAAGTGACATGGTTATAAAACAGGTCATTTTGTAAAGGCATCTTTGTTTGTTTCTTTAAGCATGGATTCCGGATCTTCTGAGAGTCCTGCTAATGTAAAGAGAGCATCACCAGTGGCAAAATCTGCCATTTCAGGAGAAGGTAAGAATGTTAATTAAAGAATCTGCACTGCTGTCTAACTTTTATACTCAAAATTACTGTTTCAGTTCAGCAGCTGAACGCCCTGGGGTCAGACATGATATAATAAACCGTGGTTTGTGATTATGAGAACAAGCTAACATGACCTTGGGTTTCAACGTGCTTCCCTTCCTTCTCCTTGTGTCACACATAAAAAAGGAGATCAAGTTTTTGCATATGAACTAGATACAGTTCTATTTTAGATCTAAGCTAGATTAACTGTGTTTAATTCTGACTGTTGGATCAAATAAGGTAAGCATCATGTGGCACTTTTTTGTATTGTGGAACATATAGACTATTTTAGTATGCGGGTGGGGTACTGCATTTTCTGTGTTTATCTAAACCACTTCATTTCACTTCAGTTAAAAGCATACCTCTTGCCATTTTTGTTTTGAAGATTATACATTCCTCAAAATATTCATTGGAACTGAGAACTGAAATGAGCACTTATAGAGAGGCCAGAAGTGAACAACTTCCAGAGGTCCATGGGCAGCTTCGCCCCTGGGACCTCAGAGGGGCTCACCTGCCTTTCCCCACCAACACCAACTCTCCCTTCCAAAAAGTCTCTAAAGTGTATTGGTCATTTAGCCCCATTTGCCCTTCAACCTGTGAGGGCCTTTTTTTTTTCAAAACTGGACATAACCAGTCACTTCCACATTTGGGAAATGCTTCACAGACCTAAAAGAGGTAGTGGTGGAAAACAAGGTAAAATAGCCATTTGTACCACAAATAGATATATCAGTCACTTGGAGACAGTTATTTTCAGGGTTGAGGGGTTGGATGGGGCCAGAGCCCAGCAATGTAGGCCCTGGGGGTGGAGTCATGTAACACAGGGTTCACAATTTACTCCGCATCTGATTTAGGCCTTTATGTGTTATTATGAGAATATAAAGCTTCTAAAAATACACTTTTGCTATTCCTTTTTAATAGAAAAGGGAGCACCATATGTGCACATCCCTTTGTACCCGTGGAGCTGCCCACTCCATGGAAATGAACGAAAAAGCAAGCTGGTGACCTTCCTGTTCCCACAAGGAATTTCCTGATGGGTAAAAAAATAAGATACTGAAATAGACTTACTTGTTTAACACTAATACAATAATGCTTTATGGATTTAATCATCTGCCTTTCAACTGACTAAAATTTTAAAGGATTTATCTGTGATAAATTTTGTGTAGACATCATAAGAAGGGAAAGAATCACAGTTCAATAAGGGAAACTATGCCTTTCTTCTTTTTTTGCTGAATTTTTAATTAATGCAAAGGAATGAATGAAACAAAATCCACCGTTTGTTCTAAGAACAGAGATTATCTTTAATTTCTATTTTGCATAAATAATAAAATCAAAATATTTCTACCTTTTAGTATCAACCCACTGAAATTTCCTGTCAGCAATTAAAATTGGCCCCTATGACTACTAGCCAGTGGTTGAGGTGATAGAGCAGTTAAAGCAAAAGCTAAGCTGCAGGTAGGGGTTAGGTGGTGCTCTGGCTCCATGTCATCCTATTGCCGCCCAGTTCCCCAGATTTTTTGTGATTCAAAAACACTTTCCCTAAAATGGCCAGTAGCTGGAGGCTGTTGATCATATTGCCATGTTTGTTCAGCACTTGAATCTCTTTTTAAGTCTCTATGTTTGCATGTAGAGGCCTAAAAAAGAGGAGGGGTCCCTAAACAACCCAAATATTTTAGAATTACAACTAAGCTATTCTATAGCAAAGAAATGGTGCTCCAAAGTTTAATGGGGTGAGGGCAGTGCCACACTTTCCCGCTTCTGAATGAAGGCTTGCAACAAAAATAAAGCCATTAAATGTGTTTATCTTAAAACTTCTTAATATAACAATAAGAAGTAAAAACTTCTGTACTTTTTATAACTCATTGGGAAGAAAAACCTACCCACACTAGCAGTCTTTACCGACATGAGAACATTGCAGTAATTTAAATATTGCACCGGGAACTTCAGAAAATGTACTCCCCTGAGGTTGGATTTCTTTAGGATTGCCTTGAAGTTGGTTTGTGAGAACTGAAGGTGCTGCTATGAAAAATGAGGGGAAGAGCTAATATGTATTTTCTAATTTCCACTTTCTAGAATATATTGCCATGTACACATATGAGAGCTCAGAACAAGGGGACTTAACGTTTCAGCAAGGCGATTTAATTCTTGTGACTAAAAAGGATGGAGACTGGTGGACAGGACTGTTGGGAGATAAGTCAGGAGTATTTCCGTCTAACTACGTTAGACTCAAAGATTCTGAGGTAAAATGTGTACACGTACATATTCTTAAAAACGCTATGACCATGATTTCACCTTGCATTTGCAACTACATTAACGTAGTTGCAAATGACCTAAGAAGCAGAAACCTTGTGGCACCATAGTTTGGCCCCACTTTCCTGCACTGCAGACTTCCATCACTCAGAGTAGCTCCACTGAGTTTACGGTGGGTTCTAGGGAATATTTACAATTCTGGCAATAGTTCCATAATCGTGAATACATAGCATATCTGAATATGGACTAGTTACTGATCTGTAACTCTAGGTTACAAATCCCTATCTGCACTGCAGGATGCCAGGCGTTTTTAACAATTTCTTATTCTCTCCTGTATTATGTTAACTGATTTCAAATTTGATGACTTTAACTGAGTAGATAGGGGGGAACAAAAGTGTTGAACTGGACTATTCCAAAAGCAGTCTTTGATTTTGTGGGTTGGCTACAGCCTAGTGAAGATCCTTGCTATTGCTGTTGTTGTATTTATTAGCGTAATTCAAGAAGATGCACATTTAACACGTATCTTGAAAAACAGTATCTTAAGCTTTAAATGGAAGTGTTACTCTCTCAAGTAAAAAAAAAACACAGTGAATTTGAAATTCTGTTAGCATTTACAAAACACCAGTGATGTCATTCATAATTCTGATCAGGGACCAGTAGTACTTTTTTCCAAAATGTCATGCTTTAATATTCATCATGGTGGTTCAGTTTAAGTTATTGTTGTGGCAAAACCAAAATAACTTTTATAGAATAGCTTATTTTAAGCTGAATCAGCTGTTCTATGATAACTGGAAATGCAGCTTTCACTCAGAGTACACATAAGATATGTACAGTTTAATTTTAGTGAGCACAGTTAAGAGAATGAAAGACTTAAGTTTCAGTTATGCTAGAAGAATGCTCTTGTATTTGATTTTCAGAATCCTTAAATGCATGTATGCTAAATGTGGCTTGCCACATTTACAAAGTTCCTGCATGCAAGGAACATCTGTAACAGGATTAGCATGTGTCACACACATAGATTGGGATATGTAACAACCCTCTGGTCTGTTAAAAAAAAACACTTTGTGTATATATCTGTCACTATTGCACTTAAGTAACACACTAATTCCCCACAGATGTGCCTTATATGTTGGTGGTTCCTTTTGCTAAAGGTCAGATTAGCAGCCTGAATGAATTATGTAAAACAGCAAAAACTCCAACATAAAATTGCATGGGTTTGCCTTAAATTTGCACAGTGAATAGAATTCTGTTTGCTAGAAAATTTAGATTCTCTGGATGCACAACTTAAGGTTGCTGTTTTTTTTTAAAGCAGAGAATGAACAGTTCTAACTATATCCATGACATTGTTATGTTGTTTTAAAGGTCACACAAATACAAAATATTAAAATGTTGCATAGGAAAACACCTTGGCCAGAAATGAGATAAAATTGGGCCACAGGCATACTTGTGCGTTGTGAGATCTTTGCTTCTTTTTCTTTGGACTGCAGGCCATCGTACTTTACACAGGTTCCTTTTGAAACACCTCTTATGTTTTCAAAGAAGTCTGCCATGCGGTATGTGGGAACTGCTGTTTGAGAACTGTTAGTGTAATTAGTTGCAGAGCTCTGTAGAGTCTGGCCAAGTTATACAAAAATTGCTGTGCAGAAGTGACAGTTTATGTTTGCATTATTATTTAAAGGTGCCTGGAACTGCTGGAAAAACAGGAAGCTTAGGAAAGAAACCTGGTAAGTTGTATTTTGAGAGATATGAAAGTAACGTTTGTTAAATGTTTCTTGTAATTACCTCTCAGTTATCATTGTACAGTCTAACAGTTTTAAAGGGTAAGTCTGCTGGTGTGTATCTTGTTCTTTTTTCAAAAATATCATAGTACTGCTATACATAACATTCCATTTCGCTACCATAGATGACATTCCGTTTTAGTATCTAGCATTCTTTCTAGACACTTCTCTAGATGAGAGAAATGTGTTGAGGTATTCTTCGTGGGTTTTTTTTTTCCTTATTAATGAAACAACTTTTAACAAATGACTTTTCTCTTGTCCCAGGCTATTTTCTGGCCATGCTCAACTGCTGCTGCAACATTTTTCCCAACCCTCAAGTGTGTTTTTTTGAGATTTTTTTTTCATTTTAATTAATTTATTTTATTATTTAATTCAGTTAATTATTTTTTTAAATTTTAACTAATTTATTATGAGATAAATTGAAGCAAAAAAGTCCCTTCTCTTCTCTTCCTATGTCTAAAAAAAATCTTAAGAGTTATAACACATAAATGAAATGGCACTTTTGACTGTAACATTGTATCTCTTTAGAATTTTAAGGCTCAGAAGAGCAACAGTAGGAAGAAGAATAAGGCTTTGAACCCACATTTGTTATGGATTTTGTTAATTAAGTGTAATTGACTCTTCTGACCTATAGGAAGAGGGAGTATATACCTATAATCCTTGTCACTGATCTTCACAGATAAAGGGCTAGTCTTATCTTGCTATCTGTCCTTCCTAAGTAGAATGCCAGCATCAGTACAATCTTTGGCAAGATCTTGGTGTCAGCCTGGTGAATTTCTGCTTCACTTCACACGTTAAGTAATTATCCACTGACCCTTGAAGTTCCTTCATACACAGGGGTTGTTTTCTGACACCATCAGGTGATCTTGACTACATAGCAAGTCAGTTTATGGGAACTGCAAATTCTTTATATAACAAAAGAGCTCCTGGTCCTTGAATGGTCTAACAGAAATTGTTATTTGTCACTTTTCCTTGAGAAGACTGCAGAGCTATATCATTGAACTGTTGATCTGTTATTCCTTGGTGTGATATTTAAATGAACTGTAAAAAGAACACTATATTGAAAATAGTGGCCACATTCAGATATAATAATCCAGGGAACTATGGAAACCATAGATTATTGAGTAGGTTATTGAATACAACTGGCATACTGGTACACACTGTCTCATTGCTCCTGTCACCAGACATGCCACAGGACTTTTTTCCATGGTTTGTTTATCACACCCTCTTACTCAGCAACAGCAAATGCTCTGGCTTGTGTTCTTCCCAACAAGTGAGAGGAAAACTCTAGTTTATTCTATAGCATCTTTCTCTGGCTGTTGTGGTGGAAGAGAGCAGGGGGAGGAGGAACCTGAACATTAGCAGCTCCTGAATTTGGACAACATAAACAAACCAAATTTGTTCATCCATTTCCACTGCAGGCTGGAATGATCACACGGCATGCATTAGCACGCTGCTTGTCCTTGATAAGCTAGGGAACTAGAGGACTCAGAGCTTATAATTTTTGTCTTGATCACAGCTGGCATCTGTTTGCAATTTGTGTATAAAATGAACACTCCCTGGTATACTAAATGGAGGCAGAATAAATGTGTGTTAAATTTAATTGATACTACTACTTTTCAGGTTCTAGATGAATGAAAATACATTTTTTTTCACTTGACAGAGATTGCTCAGGTCATCGCCTCATATACAGCAACAGGTCCAGAGCAGCTTACATTGGCTCCTGGTCAGCTAATCCTTATCAGGAAGAAGAATCCTGGTGGATGGTGGGAAGGAGAACTACAAGTTAGTCATTGATTTTGCCTCTGATCTTTACTTGTGTACAAAGCAAATGAGGGCTAAATTAACTACAGAAATAGGTTCATCTACATCAGTTGTTTAAAAAAGATTACCCAATCAAAAGTAAATGTTTATGCCCATTACTAGATAAGTTTTTTTCAAACCAATCACATTTTTTTGCATCAACTGTTAACTGCATTTTAAGTTTGGCCTAATAGTCCATACTTGTATACAAGAAACAGCAGTATGGGTTTTTTAAAAAAACTTTTGTAGTTGATGTTCTAAGCAAGGTGCCATAGCAGTTTGCTCCATGTGAGCTGTACTGTGTTTGTACAACACATGGGCAGAAATTCAGAGATAATGCTTCTAGAATTGATAAGATGGTTTTGCTATTGTCATAGCAAATCACCACGAATACAGCTTTGTATTATGTCTGTTTTTAGCTTTGCACATAGACCTTTCATGACACTAACGGCTAGGGAAGAAATGAAGAATCCTTTCAGTTCTCTGGTTCAGCTAGCCCTAGTGACAGGCTGCTAGGCCAAATGACACAGAGGAGTGCAATAACATGGGGGAGGAAATCCCCCCCCATGGTGTCATTTGTCTTATCCCTCACTCTTATTTTTACCGTCTTCTGTGAATAAAGTTGTGATGGTTAATGATGCTGTGATTTAGGAGCAACTGATTGTGCAGGGGGCCGAGCCAGTGAGTGAACAAGTCAGCCTGCAAACATCCTTTGCACTGGAAGGTCAACAGAGACTGAGTTGCCCCAGCCAGCTCATGATGGAGAGGGGACCAGGAGTGATGCAGAGGAGTTGCAGCCAGCTGTGCCCATCAGTCCTTAATCACACAGAAGGCTGAAATGGGTTGCGGAGAGGGAGGCTGCTTGGATGAGGCTGAGGAAACAATAATGAGCAGCACCTGCTTACAGGGGCTATTTAAGTCTGCTGGTATGGCTGCTTCTTGCTTGCAGCAAATTATTAGCAAGCTCTCACAATCTTTGTGTCTCCTGCTCCCTGAAACCCTCTGGATGGATCTCTGCCTCTTGAACCTTTGGACTGAACCTTGACCTGGCTCAGCTTGTGTTTTCCTGGTGTTTGGTGTATTCGGACTCCCCAAGCATTCCTGACCTCTCTCCTCCCTTGCTGGCTGCGGCCTGGCAGGGAGACATTCCTGACAGAAGTTCCTTTTTGCATCCCATTGGACAATGAGAGGCACAAGGAAGGAACTCCCCTGCTCACTCTGATCAGAGGGAACAGGGAAATTCCCTCCTGTCATTCCCAACCTCCTTGTTGGAGACACAAGCAGGATGGGAAAGAATAATTGATAGACTAGCATAGATTTCTGCAACACTGGTGTTCCCAGTAGAGTAGAATCCTTCTGTTACTCCTCTACCTGGCTCATCTTGCCCATTGGGAACACTGGTGGGGAGAGAATCTGCAGGGAAGTGCTTTGGGAAGGTGTTTGTAGAACCAACATAGTGTAGCAGTTTGAGTGCTGGACTAAGACTCCAGGAGACTAGGAGTCAAATCCCCACTCAGCTATGGAAACCCACTGGGTGACCTTGGGGCAAGTCACACTCTCTCAACCTTAGAGGGGAATGCAATGACAACCCCCATCTCAACAAATCTAGCCAAGAAGACCCCTTGATAGATTCACCTTGGGTAGATGTGCCTAATAAAAAACTTGAAGGCACACAGCAACAATGGCAGTGTAGAACCAGAAAGTTGCCTTCTGAATCCTTCACAAGCTTCAGGTTTCCTTCCGCAATATACTTAACAATATTGCTGGCATCTCAGGTTAAAATAATCTCACCCCTGAGAAAGAGGTGGTATTAGATTTAAAAACTAAATGTGTAAAATGAGATACATTAAAATTAAACTGTTTTAACAGGACTGATGGGAATTATAGTTCAACAGCATCTGGAAGGCTGCACATTTTCTGCACTGTGATTTGTGTGCAAGAATCTGCAGAAATTTGGATATCTCCTTCCTTTACACAGTGCTTGCATTCACTCTGGATTTAAGCCCTCTTATCTCAGCAGGCCCAGAACACTTCATTTTATCTATTAAGTCATGTAGCCTTTTTCTAATAATTGTTTTAAATAACGAGTTTAAACCAAGAAGTTCCTGATTTCTAAGAATATGTTCATAGATAGAATTCTGTCATTTTCTCCCTAGGCTCGTGGAAAGAAACGACAGATAGGATGGTTTCCTGCCAATTATGTGAAGCTCTTAAGTCCTGGTACTAGTAAAACTACACCAACTGAGCCACCTAAAACAATAGCATTACCTTCAGGTAAGTGAGCTGGGAAGTTCCATGATACATTTCTCTCCGACTTGGATTAGAGGTTTACAAACTGTCTCTGTTCAGGGAGCTCTCCATATACATTTACTGTTTTTAAAAGGGAAGGTATTCTTGTGGCATTTTCAAGACTGACCAGTTTCTTTCAGTATAAGGTTCTTTGGCCCACTTAGCTGTGAAACCCACTGTGTTACAGAGGGCAGTCATTCAGATAATATATGTTGCTGGTTCAGCCTCTGTTTGACTGGAAAGTATGTCTTAGAATAATAAAGCAGGTGTGCCTCTGCAGCTTTGCCTTGTATCATAAAATAGGTAGTGGTAGCTAAGTTGCCTTTCAGATAAGTTTGGCCATTACTTATATTGTCACTGAAGAATCTCTGAGAAACATTAGCATGTAAGGATGGAGATTATTGTCTTATGTATAAATCTAGAATACTTTGTGACTGAATATGCTACCAGATGGGGTGGATCCACATGACTACAGTGTACCTTCAACCAGAGTGCTTGAAGAATTATTCTCTAAATCAGTTGATGTTGACAATTGGTTGCTGTTATAGCCCTAAGACACATACCTATCCTGCTATAGTTAAAGAGGTATGTGTATGTAAGTATGTGTATGTGTGTGTATATAGACACTTATTTTCATGTTTCATGAAAATAAAATAGTTTTGTTTAGTTTCTTTTTTAAAGAAAAAGACTGAAATGCTACTGTTTTGTGGTATAAAATGCAATCTTCTCCCATCCTCTTCATAATCTCAACATCCACAGGTGCCCAAGGTGCAACACAAACCAGTAGTTAAAACATATGATACTCTTTCTCCACCATTTTGTAAAGCTACACTTCCATTACTATAAAAGTAGCTTATGAGTTACCTACACTGCAAAACAAGTGAAGCTATCCCGTAATCATTTACTGATCTAATGTAATGTTGTTATTTTGTTATTGGAAAAAGGGAATTAATTACAAACTGGTATTTGTAATTGGTTGATACTATGCTGAAATCTAAATGAGATGGGGAATCTGTAGCCCTCCTGATATTGGTCTTCAGTTTCCATCATTCCTAGTTAGCATAGTGGTGAGGGATGATGGAAACAATTAGACTTTCTCCATCCCATCTCTAAAAAGAGATTGTTCTTGTAATGTTGGGGGGCAAGTCTGTTCAGATTTCTTTTTCAGAGTGACTACAGCACTGGGAGCAAGATGATTCTTCTGTGTAATAAATAGTTGGTGATCCTTTGAGAGCTTCTATATTATAGAATATGGGTGCAGACAGAGAAAACAGAGCTTACTCTCTGATTTAACATTTTAGATGCTGCTTAAAATCATCTGGTTCTTTATATCTGTGTTGTGCAGTTGTGCAGATTAGCATCTCTACTGACTTAAGGCCATGTTATTGCAGAGCAGAGTCATTTTCGTGGACTTACATTTAGATTATATTTGTCAATGTTACAGTCATCACATGTATCATTGCATTTTGTATGATACCACATAATCTGAATTTTAGCTGCTGGTGCTAACTTCATGTAGTAATCCAGTATTACAACAGCTGCCACACTGTTGGCCTTGGCAAAAATAATTGGTGAAGCATTATATAAGTTTGGTTTCAAAGAAATTGCTGCATTCCCTTTTTATTTCTTTGACATATCACCTTAAAAGTGTGATAGTATTGAAGGCTGCCTTACACCTTAGAGATGTACAAAGTGTCAAGTTATTTAGTGTGACCTAGGGTACTGTTGGATAAACAGAATACATTGTTTATGCCATACTTAAAACGTTTAGAATGTTTCAGAAAGGTGTATGATTTCATTAAATGCTAATCCATCTCAAACAGCCTTATTTAGACAAAATGGATAGAAGACAAATGGTTGCTGCATTGAGAGTAGACAACTGTCAGGGTTGGCCCAAAAGACTCAAGAAGGCCACATATTCCCTCTTACTGGGGTCCCCATCCTGATTTTTTTTTTTTTACAAAAACTTATTTTTAATCATCAGAACTTCCTCTAAACACCAGGCAACTTTGGCATGTTTTGGGGGAAGGCAGGGCAAGCTGTTTTAAGGCCTATGAAAGGCCTTTTTTAAAAACAGGGTATCAACCAAAAATGGACATCTGATTTGTTTCTCATTTTGTTTGATTTTAAAAAAAGGACTTTCATGGACCCAAACCATCCAAGATATATGTTGCAAAATTGCATGGGGGGGCATTTTTGGCCAAGAAATTTTTCTTCAAAAGAAAATTTTGGAGAGGGGATGAAAATTACTGGGATGTTCTGGAGCTTGCTGGGGCTTAGAAACAGTCCACTACTCTAATCAACTAAAGGTGCATGTTCTCACATCTTCCCTTCCCTTCCAAGAACTAAGAGTCCTTTTGTACTTGGCACCTAGGAATACTCATTGGGGTTGCTGCTGTTATTCTCCACGCATGCATGTCTGCCCCTTTTAGTCTAAACTAACTGAAACTGATAGAGATATGTGTGTGATGGAACGTGGCAGCAGTTCATGTGAACAACTGATGTGGTAGAGAGGATGCTTGCTTCACATTCCTTAAGGTTGAAAAGATAAGGAAAAAGATATTTGCAACACAAATTCTACAAGTGGCTAGGAGTTGTGGGAAGAAAAAGAGTGAAGAACTGATTCTCCCTTCCCACTTCCAAGCTAAGGAGGATTGTGGGAGGTATCAAGTGTGTGACTGTATGATTTGGATGTGCTCTCCAAAAGGCCTCACAGATTATCTTCTTCATCTGCCTCATCCTTCTTTCTCTCTGTCACACTTTGGTTCATGGCAGTGCTCAGCACAAAATGAGGTGCCATTGCTGCCTGCCTTACTTTACATATACCTCTTCCCCCATCTCTGCACAGCTTGAATATGAAATGGTGAGGTTGTGCTGAGGGCCTAAATATTCTAAAGGCAGCAGATCCCCTGTGATCTTGGAGGCTAAACAAGGTTAGCCCTGGCTAGTACTTGGGTGGGAGACTGCCAGGGAATACTGGGTGCTGTAGGTTATATTTCAGAGGAGGAACTGGCAAAACCACTTTGGAGGATTCGTTGCCTAAGAAAACCCTGTGAAATTCATGGGGTCACCATGGTTGAAAGGTGATTTCAAGGCATGCATGCACACACATGGTTGTGCTGGGCAGTGGTACTCAAATACAAAGACTACCTAGCACTGAAAGGTAGGAAGAAGCAATTCATAATTGTGTCAGTTCCAAAGAGGCCTTATGACCTTGAAACTGAAGGTTGTAGGGGCAGGATCAACATTCAACTTCAGAGGCTTCCGCCTTCAGAGTTCAGCTTTACATCAGATGTAATTCCATGTGATGTGGGCAAAAAGGGACATATAGTCATATGTGGTGGGAGTGTTACCATGTACAAAACTTTTGATTAGAAATTACCTAAAAGATAAATAAAGCAATGGGGAGAAACCTCCAATTTAATAAAGAGATCTGCTTAACTTTAATCTAAGAAAATTGATATTGAATAAATTAGGAGATTTTTTAAGATCAGTACATGTGGTAATAGCATTGGGGTGGAAAAATAAACAGTGTTGGGATAAAAAAAATTGGACACATTATATAGCAGAATCTCTTATTTGATTTTTAAGGGAAATATAATGGGCAAATAAATGAAACAAACTGGTGGGATAATTGGCGCTTCTGGACTGAAAAGGTCAAAGGTGAAAAGGGAGAGAAACTACTGATAAAATATTCCACATTTGGGGTAATGGTTATTAAAATTTCCCTTTAAAACCATATGTAATGGCTTTAATGCCATATGAATACTGTATGAGCACTTGTCATCTTCCCTCCTTTTTATTTTAAGAGAAAAGCAGAGTCCATTTTTGAAAATGTTAGCTTTTGGGGGTGCATTTTCAGCAGTATGTGGATTATAACTGTAATAGCCAAATGTTTGTGAATGATCTTTTTCTGTCCTGTGGAAATTTTAAATCTCGAAAGTTGTATTTTGTCTGTTGTTTTCCAGTGTGCCAAGTAATTGGTATGTATGACTACATTGCACAGAACGATGATGAACTAGCATTCAGCAAAGGCCAGATCATAAACGTCCTTAATAAAGAAGACCCTGACTGGTGGAAAGGAGAAGTGAATGGGCAAGTGGGCCTCTTCCCATCCAACTATGTGAAACTGACAACAGATATGGATCCAAGCCAGCAATGTAAGTGACTGTTTTTTGTCAAAGTTGCTGAATTAATACTTATTTTAAAGAACAAACATGCAGCATTGCTGTGATTCTGCTGTGTTTTGCAGAACTTGGAACTTGGCCACTGCTATATATTTACCTAACTCTCTTTGAAGACCTTCTATATTGCAAGCCTAAACTTGTGTTGGTTTTTAGTTCCATTCCCTTTGTAGCATGTGACCTTTATCATTTTTGCACCATGCTGTTTACATACCTGGCTCATTTTCCTAGCTTGAATTTTGCTCATTGTTTTGTTTTGCTTATGTGTTGTTTTCCTCCTTTTTCTAGGAATCATATGTTGTCCATCCCCCACTCAGGCTTGAAAGTCCTCAAAGAGACCCACTATCCCATATCACTGTCCAGAGGGATGCTGGGAGATGCAGCCTTGATCATGTGACTTCCAGCATGATCATCTACTGCCTTCTGAGTAGAAGAACACACTGCAGAGCAGTTTACCTCATTTTACATTAGTTGCATGTAATCGCAATGTTTTTATTTAATATCTACAGATATAGAAGCAAAATTACAAAAAAGACAAAAAAACACAGGATAGTGGGTCCTTTTGTGGCTTTCATAGTTATCCACCTATTTCTCCACCTTGACACAGGTGCTTTCAATAGTATAAATATTTTTAAATGCCTATTTTAGCGTTTTAAAGGAAAAATTAGTATTTGTCATTGCAATTTTGTTATTGCAAAAAGACCCACTATCAAGGAATGCTGCATGTGCTATTAAAATTGTTCCAAATGTCCAAAAATCTGAGACTTGTATTTTCACTTTTTCATTTGTCCAATGTTGTTGTCTGTCTTTTTTTTTTCTTTGTGTACTACTAAATGGACTGGTTTAAAGGAAATTAAAATATGCTCAAATTACAAGTTCAGCTAAGGTATTTTGTTTCTTGTACTGTTATATGTCAGATGTTCTTGTGGAGTGTATGTGTGTGTGTCTGTATGTGTGCAATACATCATGGACAAATTAATTTCCTTCCATGTGCAAGAAAGAACATTCATGTATAATACAGTTATTCCTATTATGTTATATTTTGCACACTTATTTGTAACTACATATAGTAAGCACCTTTCTGTTCTGTGTCTCAGATTTCTTTTGGTTTTTTTTTCATATAAAATCAAAAGAATACAAAATTTATCTGTTTCTTGAGAATTAATTTTTTTCAAGTAAAATACACTTTTATCATCACAGTTACTTTAGTGACTATGGAACAGCATCCTTGAGCAAGTAATTATCTTGTCTTGACAAAAAGAATGTATAGAAATATCTTCCTGCAATTAATTTCCAATGTTTACATTTTTTAAAAACTAGACTGTGGAATTTATACAAATAATATTAAGTGGAGCTTACAGTCAAGTTTTATGTAGATGCGCTGTAGTCAAAGCTGTGTCGTCTTTCAGTTATTAGTTATAAGCTCTTAATTAAATGCCTAGTGTGGCCAGCACATAGGAAGAAAAGCCCTATGCCTCAAGCACAATATTGCATCTCTACTAATAACTTTAATATTTTCTTTTGTTTATGTATTCTTTTTCTAAATTTCATGCTGGCAATGTTGTAGAATTCCTTTTATCTTCATGCGTGTGGTGCAAAGAACAAGTGAAGCTCCTTATTCAGTTGCACTTCAGTATTTTCTTTGATATGAATGTAAAATATATAAATATATAAAACCTTCAGCTTTAACAACTGTAATACAGCCTTTACAATTAGCTACATGTATAGATAATTAAATTCTTCATATAAAAGCTAGACTAAAGTCTCTTGTGTTGTTACTGTGTTGGTATGGAATTTAGCAAGTGACACTAACTATAAAGGAATAGCCCAAATCCCAGATTTCACCACTGAAAGTCATCAGTGTTGATGTTTTATAAATATTCAAGGGGAGCTGATGATTTTTCAGCATGAATCCCAAATATCAGTGTTTCCTTAATGCCAAGATTGACATGGTTGGTTTGAGTTTTCTATCACAGTTTACTGTGAAGAGGTTGCTTTTTTTATTCATTGAATTTATGAAGTCACTTGGTCATTTTTTTCTCTGCTATGCCCCAAATGGAGTTTCTCTCCAGAAACATGCTATTGATAGACTAAGAAGAATTGCCCTTTTGTACTGTCTGATGTAGAGGACAACATTTTTTTCCAGTAGGCCTGGAATTGATACCATGTTTGCACCCATTGACTGCAGTTGTTCTTTCTTTTCTGGAAATTGACCAGAGACCTGCAATTTGAATAGCACTGAAATGGGACATTTCTTTGTGATGCCCAAATTCTGTTCTGAACATCAAAAGAATCATATTACTGCTTGTGTTTAGCATGGTGTTTAAAATAATGTTTTAGGTCTTTAAGTTTAGAGTAGATATGAAAAAATTTTGGCCCTCCAGATATTTAGGCCTGTAACTTCCATCAGCTCCACTTAGTATGGGCAATAGTATGGATATTGTGATCTAAAACTTCCAAAAGGGCTAAAGTTTTCCCACACTAAATCTAGAGTGAAACTCACTTTCCTAGCAACATTTTATTAAATGCAGTTTTATTGTAATATGGGTTTAGATTTTTGCACTGATCTAACTGTAAATATAAATTCACCATGTATAAGATGAGAACGTTAATCCAAAAGGCACATAAACTGGTGGTGCTTTAACAACTCAATATAATGATAGTTGAAACAAATTCTATAAGACCAGTGTAGAGTCATTATCTGAAAACTGAATCTAGTTAGACCTTAAGATGTTATGCTCTGTAATATGAGCAGCAACTTGACACTTCCATGTGGAAGGCAGTAAAGCCTGGTCATAAAATACAATAAACTAAGACAACTTGTCAACATATATTAGGCTCCCAAAAGACTGAAGTGGAATAACAATCCCAGATTCAAATTGTGAAACAGGCTCCTTTGTGTTCAGTTAGGCAGTCACCCATTTTAATGTGCACGTAGAATGTAACTGCATTGAGGTGCCTCAACTTGACCAGCAGGGACTGCAGTCTACTAAGCTTACAGCTTCTTCCATGTGCCTTGGGTCCCTCCACCATTTCCATGCTGAAGACTTGGGATTTTATTTTCAGGTCAAAAGAACTTTTCTTGAATGTTTGAAAGATGCCAAAACAGCATGTTGAGTTTCTTTTATGCATCCTCACAGTCTCTTGCTTTATACCCTGTACTTGCTTTATACTCTCATGCACTTGCATAGTCTTTCTGCTCATCATTCAGAAGTACCCCAGTAGACAATAAAATCAATTTTTCATTAGTTTTCTGGCTTGTCAGTTTATCATACAGTAGCCTCAAAATGCCATGCTGTGGTATATTAAGGGTCAACTTACTATGGCTGACAGGATATTGAAGCTTGCTAGATTAAGCAACCAGCCAAGCCAGGAAAACACCAGATGTCTTGGAGAAACCATTTTGCCTGTTAAGCTGCAGTAGCTAACCCTTTCTTCTGTTGGGAGCTGCATTCCTTCAGAGGTAATCTGTCAGGGCCTTCATGCTGGCAGTGGACAGGATTGAAACGAGGATGGACAAAGCCAGAGGACAGATTGCTCTTCCAGAGGCTTTAACAAGTCACTTGCATAGGGCTTTTGCAGTGTGGCTGAGGGGTTCATGTAGGCTAGCTCTCTGCCCTGCCACTCATACACTCATAAAGATGAAAAAAAAAAAAAAAGCAACTCCCAGAGGTAGGCTGCTCTGAATATAATTACTATAAAGGAGGGTGAGCTGTCTGCAGTTTTGAGTGCAGTTTCAAAAGCCATCTTTGAGCCATCAGTTCAGATGCTTAGCCAAGAGCATTCTTTCTTAGCTGTCCACTGTAGAGAATGGAGTGATGAGAGAGGAAATGAGATGGAAGAAAGAGAACAGGGATGATGCTTTTCCTGGGCATGTTAATGACAGATTGAACAGGTTACCTTCTGTGTTTGCAAATCACATTTATGAAGCTGGGTTTTTTTCCTCCCAGTGTCTTGTACTTTAAGTGATAATGGATTTTTATTAAAGATTTTTATTAAAGATTTTTTTCTGAGAACTCTAACTGAATATCATAATTGTGATTATATCCCACCCACATGGACCAATCATGAGTACAAGGAAATTTTAAGGTGGGGGGGGAGGGGTGTTCAGAAGCTCCAAAAGATCAATGCAGGTAAAACAGATTGGTAAATTACCTGCTGGACCTGAAGAGACAGTACAAAGTATCTCTGCTCTTTCTTTGATTGCACATTATACGGCTCCCTGGTCCTCTCACTTCTAATGAACTATCATTTTATTCTGAATTTAATGAGATTTCCTTGGGCTATAATGCTACCTCGTTTTCCTAAACCATAACCAATATTTGCTTGATCCCTGACTTGCAATTGGTAAGATGAAATAGAAGAGTTTTTAAAGTGGCCAGTTTTCTTCCAGTAGGTATTGGTAAAAGATTATATTCCTAGTGAAGTATTTTAGTAAAATATTAAGTCATGGGAAACCACTATAGAGGAAATGTTTATTTAATTAATTCTGTTTCTGACCTGGAACCTCAGTTTTGTTTTGATTAATTAAAAAAAATTAGTGCAACCTTATAGGTCCATAGTTTCTTCAATATTCAGGCAAAAATTTGTAAGTATTTTTAAAGATTTCTGATGCAAAGGGAGCCTCAGGTAGTTTTCTCAGAAGAAAAAAGAGGATTTAGAGATGGCTACTTTTGACTGTTCATATTTGTTTTCTTCTAGCAAGTTTAATCCAAGAATATAGAAAGTTTCTCTTTGTGCAGCTTTTGAAGATGATAGAGAACAACACAGAGATTCTTTCTGAAATCTATATTGACTGCAGATTATTGGCAGCAACTGAGATCCTGTACTGAGTATACTACACTCAGATATTTCTTTGATGATGTGTAGTGTCTTCAACAATGCTGCTAAATTTTAGTATCCACCTGGGAAATGAAAAGTGGTGCACAGAATCACAGAATTGGAAGAGACCACAAGGGCTGTTGAGTCCAACCCCCTGCCATGCAGCAATACACCATCAAAGCATTCCTGACAGATAGCCATCGAGCCCTGTTTACAAATCGCCAAAGATTGCATGCCCATTTTCCTTTTTGTTTATAGTTTCTAAATAAGAACTGTCCCCTTGACCATTTTATTATTACCTATTATTTCTAACCATTACTGGAGTAGTGTAGCACCACTTTAGCCACCCCAACTACTGTCTGTTTTAATTTTCATATCATTAATTCTGATATGGCTGAAATGATCTTAAATCACCAACATGCAGATGACATGTTGTCAGCCGTAAGAGTGAAATTTTGCTATCTAAAACTTTGATTTTCTTGTACCTAGTGATGGGGATGGAAAAAACCTTCTAGGTCAGGCTTAACAAAAGAAAGGGCATTTAGATATAGATGACTGGACTCCTCCTCTTCCTCCTCATTCTCTTGTTTTTACCAAAAATTGAGACAAAGTGGAACGGTTTGTACACGGTACTGAAGTGTCCTATTTTATGGAACAATGAAATTCATAAACCATTAAGTTACGGTAACTTAGTATAACATAACATAGAACATAAGATAACATAATTATCATTGAAATGGGAGAGAAGTTCTAGATAAGGCTGGAACATATCTCACCGAATCCATGACCAGCATAGCCACTAGTGATGAAGGCTTCTGGGAGCTGAAGTCCAACAACAAGTGAATCCTGCCTGATTGTAAACCAATGACAAGGAGATAGTGGACAAAGAGATGATGACCAAATGAAACAAGTGGTAGAGTGCATTTTGGGGTGAGAAACATGTCTAATCTTACAGAATCTGGACAGGCCCCGATGTTGACAGGGTGAGATACCAAGAAACCTCTTCTGAGTTGATTATCAGCATCAATTGGTTTGCGTGGCTTTCAGCCCATTTTGTTAGTTACAATTGTTGCCCCTTGCATTCCATAAAACTGCAAATCCAAAATTCCATATGTTATAAAAGTTACTGAAGATGTTTGAATCTGCAGTAATGTTATACACTTCATAACTAATTAGTAGTGTAACATGGTCTGAAAAATCAGACCTCACATCTGAAAATTTCTAAAAACTAAGTTTACATTCTGTGGTTTCAGCATTTGCAGAGGCTACTGAGGCTGAAATCCGTGCATTCTTATTCATTACACCTTTAATGGGAATACACACTGGGATGAGTAAATGGCAAATATAGTATGTGATGATTGAATTGGATGATCTCTGAAAAATCAGAAGCCTGGTCCCATAATGCACTTGAGGATTCCAGAGCAATTTATGACGATAACATTCAAAAATTCATGGATTTTTATATTTAAAACATTTATATTGTAACTTTCCAAAAAGAGATGTGACATGTATAATGCAGAAATATAAAGAAGGAAAAACACTAATAGAAATATGCCCACACAAAATACAATAAAACACAGAAACAACATAATTAATGATGTGGACATCTAAGAGGATCCAATGGGCAGATGGACATGGTAAACCTTAGTGATTGGACAACATAAAATTTTGCAGCTTAGTTGCTGAATCTACCACTCCTTCAATTTTTTCCAAGTGCTGAGCAAAAGGTAAATTGAGATCTGTTGGTAGATCTCTGTGATTTGCCATTGATAATCATGATTTCTGACACCTAAATTAGTGCTAGGAACAACAAATGAGGCTCTCAACCTCCTCAGATTAAGCTGCTGAAGTGGAGGAAGCTTGGAGGTGGGGGAGGGAGTGGAATCTGAAGCAGATTTATGTATAAAAGGATTCTGAGCTCAGCTCTGGTACAGAAAACTCCTTTGGTTGGGAATGTGTTCAGATGAACTGTTTTCCTTGATTCTGTGCCCAACCCCAGAGACAGTTTTGTACCTGATCTCTCAAGATTTTAGTAAAATCAAAACAGACCTCCAAGCCTGAAATCTGCTCACCCTGACTTTAGGCAACCTGTTCCCAATCCATTGCCATAACATGGCAGGTATAAATTTAAGTTGGAATCAAGATAAAAACCATATGGGTACATGTACATCTCAAAGATGTAATTCTGTGCTATTTTTGTTCTCAAAGGAAGCAACAGGTAATTTTAGCAACTTTTTTCCACTGTGAGAAAGTTTTCAAAACCTGTGAAGTTTTCAAAGGCTTACTCTGCTCAAAATTCACACTTTTTTTGTGCAGAAAACAGCATTTTCTGCAAAGGAACCTATATTTTCTTTACAGGAAACGGCACAGAAAATGGGGGCTTAGTCTGCATGAAATTCTATTTTTTTCACAGAAAATGGCATTTTCTGCTCAGGAAACAGCATATTCTCTGCAAAAAATATTTCTGCATGTAAATATTTTCTGCACAGACATTGTAGTTTCTGTGCAGAAAATACTGTTTTCTGTGCAAAACCTGTGCGTGAACTTTGTGCAGAATGAGTCCTGAAATGTGAAGATTTTCATCAGTCCAGGATTCTCTTTGTTCAGGTTTCTTGCCACTCAAAAAGCACATTTTTCAACCATTTTTGAAAAATATTCTTTCCACCCATAATCTATATGCATTTATATGCCATGATTGAAGTCCCATGGGCAAGAAAAAACATCTGAAAACCCATTTCAGAGGGAGAACATAAGTAAGAAGCCATACCTCTGTTTCCATGTTAGGGTATACATTAATGGTTAGAATTAGTCTGTACCTGAACAGAAGTACTCCATTTGCAGAAAATGCCGTGCTTTAGTTTCAGGGATCCCCATTTGCAGCACTCCATTCCACAGGGTACCCCAATCTGCTGTGTAGCTTCTTCGGGGAGTTAGAGGACCTGCACATAACCTATACCTGGATCTAACCCTAAATTATTCCCCTTGTCTAATAATGTTGCTGTTGCATTCAGTGTCACCCCTGGTGCCAAATGATGAATCACAAACAGCCAGTTAGTAGATACATGTCTACTTGTTACCTATACATGGTGATCTGCTATTGAGGCGCACTTACCTCCACGTTCACACAGAAGAAACCATAGATGAAAGCTTACAGAGATTCATCAGAGAATCTGAATTTAGTCATGCTTTGAACTGACTCCTTGAATTCAGTGGGTTCTTTGTCACAACCAGGGGTGGAATTGTATAGCCCTCCAAATGTCAGACTTCAGTTCCCAGCAGCTCTAGCCAGCAAAATCACTGGTAAGGAATGTTGGGAGTTGAAGTTCAACAACATCTAGAGGGCCTCACAATTCCCACCTGTGGTCTTAACTAATCTGTCCCATTGATTTCAGTGGATCTACTCTAGCCATGATTAAGCCTGGATCCCACTGTGTGAATAGAACACAATAGTGCATCACAAACACGCACACACCACTAATTGTGTTAACACTTGTTTCCAACAAAACACATTCTTCTCCTCCTATTCCTGTTGTCTTCTTATTATTTTTACTGATAAGCTCCTTGGGAACAAGGATTTGACTGTATTGCCATTGTTAGCACAGAACAAATAATAATTCCCCAAGCAATGACTGGCAGGAAGGCCAGACAAAACACTTACTTGAACGATACCTCAGCAGGACAAAAGATGCTTAGCCATGCAGTAAGATCAAATTCAGATTCAGGTTGTCCTTTTTTCCTACAGCCAAGGCAGCTGGCTCCTTGTGTGACAACAGGTGAAGAAAACTGCACCATCAGGCCACTACTTTATGGGACATTGGTGGGAAATCAGTGGGCTTGGATCCTATGTTGTGACAATCAGACGTAGCCAGCATAGCACTTCTCCCTAGCTTCCACCAGTAACAGATAGCTCTACTTTATGGCAGAAATACAGCTTGTGCAGTTTCCTGTCTACATGATGGTAATCTGTATATTTAGGATCATTCTTTTAGAGCGTGCATTGAAGTATCTTTGACAGGGCTTTAGGCAGCATAAGGTTACGGCATAAGGCAGTAAATCATAGAACTACAACCAAAACTGTGTGTGCCATGCACACACACACACACACACACATCAGCTAGCCTTCTCTTGTTGTCTGTGTTGGAAGATTCCATCCGATCACCACTGTTGATCTAGTCAGCTTGTATACGTGTAATGTGAAGGGGCACCATTTTGTCCTTTGTTTCAGGGAGCAAATGTCTTGGACCAGCCCTGACCTTTGAGCCTGTCTTGAAAGCCCCCTCACACACATGCTGTTGTTGTTGTTGTTGTTGCTGCTGCTGTTGTTGTTAGGAATAGTCCTTATCAGTAGTAGTAATTTTTTTAAAAGCTGCTGAAAAAAATGGGTGAAAGGGTGATGATATCCAAGAGCTAACTGCTATTAGGTTTGGCAGAAGATTAGATCCATACAGTGGGAAAGGCATTAGTTCATGGTGTGATGCCACTTTTTCATTGATTTATTTTCAGATTTTTTAAAAAACTTTTTGATTTGATATTGATATCAGATTTTTGATATTGTAAAACAGATGGGGACATGGCAGCCCTAGAAAACTGAAATCAGTTTTTGCAACAAGAAAAAGGCGCTCGATATACTTCAGCAAAAACATTCTTCACAGCAAAAATTTCTGATATTCTTTTGAGACATTACACTGGAAAGATACCTTACATAGTTCATTCTCTCAGTATACTGGCAATCTACTTAAGCACCACACGCACACACACACTTACGCCTGTGTTAAAGTCAACAGTGCAACATTAGAACTACAACCTGAAATGAGATTATGGAATCCAGTTTATGCAAAGAAAAGTAAACTTGCACAAGCATTTCGTTTTCCTTTATTTTCCTTTGCTAAAATAAGACATTAGCATCTAGTTGGAACCAGCTGTTGAAGAAAAGAAAATCTCATTCAGAGAAGAATCTTGGTATCTATAGTCTCTGAATAATATTTTCAATAAAAATATGTTGTATGATTTTCGTTCTACAAGTATAAACCTCAGTATTCAGCAATCAACATAAGTTGCAGGCTTCACATTTTTCATGTGATGACCGTCTATTTGCTTAAGTACATAATTTTAACAATAGTTGTGCCCCTCCATATCTTGCACAGGGGGGTCCAAGCTTGTAGACCACTTTTATACCCATCTTTACATACCCCTAGAGATTTCTATAGGAAGATCTGTTTGTGGGTTTGTTAAACTTCAATTGCTGACCTTAAAACTTCCTTGCTTATTATTGTCCCATCATCTAATTCATGATTGTCTACAATGACTAGCAATGGCTCTCCAGGGTTTCAAACAGAAGGAGCTGTCCAAGCCCTTCATCTGGAGGTTTACACTGAGTCTGAGATGGCAGAACAGCTGCCTTTCCTCAAATGATCTTGGCCTTTTTTCATGCTGTTGTATTGTCTGTAAACAAAAGTTCATTCTTACCTTTGTCGTCTAAAGCATGACATGCTTTTATAAAAGTTGCTGGGACTTATTTGATCATATAACTGAGCAGGAAAAAATACAAAGTCAATATAAGATTTATTTCATATATATATATGTATGTATGTATATGTATATAGTTTCTAGTATATATGTGTATATATATATGTGTGTGTGTGTGTGTGTGTGTGTTATTTTAATAATACAGCTATCATCTACATTGTCAAGACACTGTGGAATAAGGGTGATAAAACATCAGTGTAAAAGATAAAATCACATCTAGACAAAGTAGAACAATGATGTAAAAACTTTCATGTAAAATTTCAGCAAAGCACTTTAAAAAAAAGTTAGTGAATAAGTATTGCTTGTTTAAAGAAGGCTTTCAGAGTGTAGTAACTGGAAACTGAATTCGGCAGAGCCTAACTGTTGGAGAATATTTGTCCCTATGTGTGTATACTGTGTATTTATAGTGCTAAACAATGGAATTGCTTCCAAACAATGTCTTGTAATTTCCTGATGATGAGCTATGTCCTGTCATCTTTCTTCCTATAGAGTAAGCACAAGGAGAACTATCTGATTCATGAGCCGGGACTAACAGGAAACAAATCAATTACTTTTAAGCAGTAAAAATGGGATCTGACAGGGATCTTGATTGGGGCTACCATAGAGATAAGGAAGTATAGTGCACCTATTCCCCATCTTAGGGTAACAGTCTGGATCAGGTCATCTGTACTAGAAAGAACAAAAAAGACAGAGCTGCTAAGCAAGTACGCTTAATTTGACCCTTTGTTTGTGAGGCTGTTGTTTAAACATGCTACCAAGTTAAGTTTAGTCTGACTTGGTAGGCCTGCAATATTTCAGCCATGGGAATGGATTTTACTCCATACAAAAAACAGCTGTGTATAAGAAGTTGGAAAGAAGGATTCTGTTTACCACACAATGAGATGTGAGCCTTCACTTCAGTAATTCAAAGAATTTCTCCAAATAAATAAGAGATGCCACAGCTGTGTTTCCTGTTGTTAACTGCTGAGATAACTAAGAATTACTAATTAAGCATCATCATGTGTTCTGTGAGGAATTATGTTAGTAATTGAGAGAGTGAATTTTCCTTCCTTCCTTGTGTTTTCCAGGGTGTGCTGATTTGCACCTCCTAGACATGTTGACACCCACCGAGAGGAAACGGCAAGGATACATCCATGAACTTATAGTTACAGAAGAGAACTATGTGAATGATTTACAGTTAGTAACAGAGGTGAGTCTAATTATGCATGTTTTATAAACTCCTTTTGGCGTGTTTGCTCATACTTATCTCATTTAAATCTCGCTGTAGGTGTGCTTTTCAAAATCATGCGCTCTGGTGACTTCTACTGGTTTGCATGAGAATTGCTGGGCTTGAGTCCTTTAGAAGTCATACCATTGTGTCCAGCTGACAATTAAAAATAAACCTCAGTTTAGCTATATTTTTTTATGGCGGGGGGAGCTATTAAATATAAAGGCTTTACTTAAACATAATTGAAATAAGTGCATTTAATTGTCTGCTCAAATGGATAAAGGCAAGTTACAATCCAAAGCCCTATGCTCCTGAGCCACTATATAAGGTGGACTACATTAGTGGACTTGGGTTTTACCCCGTTTCTGTGGTTGGTTGCAATGTTTTGCTGGATGGCACTGTTTTAATACCATATGTAAGTTGCACAGTAAGTGATTGCATCCAGGCATAAGATGAGACTCTGAATGTTACTTCTTTTTAACTACCTTGACATATACTGGAGGGAAAAAGAAACACAGAAAATATTGGAAAACTTGGGAAGAGCTTGTCTGTGGGCATAGTGCTGAAGTGTTCTGTCTCACAGTGGAAATCATTTAGAGATCATCTTGATATGGTATATACACAAGGAGACCAGGAGAGGCAGTTATGGGAGATAACCCTCCCCCAAGCTCCAGAAATGAAGAGTGGAGAGACGCACCACATTTTTTAGAATTGAGCAAGCAACTACACTGTCATGTATACTATGACAGGACAGATGAACTTTGCCACGGGGGGAACTGAACTCCTAAGGTGACTGAGAGAGAGAGAGAGAAGAATAGAATATAGGCTCTAAATAGTAAACTCCTACCATATGATAGTAATGAATTTTGAATTGGGTCCAGATTTAGGTATGTGGAACTGGGCATATGGAAAGAGACTTCCACCCCCCTCTTTCCACAGCACCTCCTCCATCTCCATGAAAATTCTACCCAGAAGGTTGAGGATCCTGTGAACTGTGGTGTCAGGGCCATAAGGGTGTTCCGCAGAAGTGAGTGATGGTACCTTCCAAAAGTGGATCTTGGATTTATCTCTTGTCTTTTCACTACAACTGGGATTGCTTTGGGGTTTAATTTGGTGTAATACTGAGAACACACCTCTCCCCAAAACCGCTTCCAAAATCCTGTATGAACTTTAGACTTATAACACTAAAATAAACTTGCATGATTCATGCTAAAATGAATAAGATTCATTTGTCATTATGTCACAGTTAACAGTTCATTTCAGTATCCCATATGGTAAATTGTAAAAGCTTTCAGGGAAGCCATTAGGAAACACGTTGGTGAACTACCAAGGCACATGTTGCTTTTGCCAACATTTGCCTGATAGTTGTGGCCATGATCCAGCTGAAGCTAAGGGCATTAAGACTCCATTGATCTGAATAGCAGAATGAAGCAAAATATATCCCATTAGAATCAATGACATTTTAAAATATTTGCCATTGTCTGTATTACATCCCATCACATGATCACAGTGAGGCAGAAACTGAATTCAGGTGATCTCTTATTTTTAGCTGAGGCTGCAAGTGAAGTACAGCCAAGATGGTTATTATGCATTCTGAACTGTTCACTTGAATCCACAGATCTTCCAGAAGCCACTAATGGACTCTGAGCTTTTGACTGAAAAAGAGGTGGCTATGATTTTTGTAAACTGGAAAGAATTGATTATGTGCAATATTAAACTACTGAAGTAAGTTACGTTTTAAAATCAACAGTAAAGTTTTGGGGTACTTCTTCTTCCCTTTTTCTTGGAAAAAAATTGCAACAAATAAACATGATGCTTTATATATAAGCCTATTTTCTTTTTCTTGGGGAATACTGGATAAGATATTAGCAAATACAAGTTTGCAAAGAAGCATTTAGGTGGAAAAGACTATTTGTTACAAACTATTAAACTGTTATTAATAAAAATATTTCTATATCTAGAAATATGTTCATTTTCCCAACAGTTGTACCACACTTAAAAATCAATCATTTTCATCATTTCAGTCATGTTCATCATTTCATATTTAGAATGAAATGCTGTTCCCAACAACTACTCTATGCTGCAATTTATTTTCTTCTCAAGTTTTTCTTATACTATACAGATTTGGAATACTGAAGTGGTAGGAGTTTCCCATGAGCCATTTCAGAACCTCTTTTAGGAGGTCACAGGTCACACAATAAGTGATTTGTGACTGGTATGGGGGGCAACCTCAAAATTTAGGGATGAGCCAGACCACATCTTGGTTCATGAGCTGCCTCTGCTTCACAAAATCCTCTGCATTAATAGAGAATTTGAGTGCTGCTTTGTCTTTCCATAGAATCAGTTACAACAAAGGGGTTTATATTCAAATGGGTGTCCCTTCATTGACAAGTGGTTCTTTGATCCAGTTAAGCAGGGATGGGAATCATACAGTCTTCTCGAAGTGTTGGATCATAGGTTTGAACAGTCGTAATAAACAAAGCCACAAGTGAGGAATTTCAGGAGTTTCTATCCAACAATATCTGGAGGGCCACATGATTTCCATCCCAGTAAAGGTTTTCATTAGCAGAATGGTAAGGGGGTAATATTTATTCCTTCCTGCAGCTCCTGCCCAAAATCTACTGCAGAGGTTTGGACAGGCTTTCAGAGCAGGATGGCAAGTGGTATAAAGGTATGCAGGGTATATGGGGAATTCCTTCCCATTCCCATTATAGAAATCTCAAGTTGATCAAAGAGCCTTCTATCAGTGGAGAACTGGGTATACCTCAAATCTCTAATGCTTCTGCCTGGAAACTCAGAAGAGACGTGTTAATACCAGAATATCCATGCCATTTTTCCTTTTGTCTTCTACTTAGAGCACTCCGGGTTCGTAAGAAAATGTCAGGAGAGAAGATGCCAGTCAAAATGATAGGAGATATCCTGACAGCCCAGCTTCCACACATGCAGCCTTACATTCGTTTCTGTAGTTGTCAGCTTAATGGGGCAGCCCTCATCCAGCAGAAAACGGATGAAGTCTCTGAATTCAAGGAATTTGTTAAAGTAAGAGAACATCAGAGTTGATAATTTATTCTGTTCAACAAAGCTTATTCAGATCCTTTCCTTTCCTTCTCTTTTTTTAAAGTGCAGAAAAGGAACTTAAGTTATTTTGGACTACAACTTCCAGACTCTCCAGCCAGCATAGCTGATTTTCAACTTGTTTTCAAAGAGAGGTCTTTTTATGCAGTATAACAAATGACTTTTGAGAATCAGAAATAATTCAAAGCAGTATATGATTCAGGATTGAAGACTTTTTTTTTTTAAATGAGGATCCTAAGGAATATAAGAGGGTCCTGTTTCATCAAATCAAAGATCCAGCCTGTCTAGAAGCCTGTTTCCAACTACTGCTGGCTGGATGTTTCTGCAAAGCACAGAAATTGGTGCCGTAAGGAGTTCATTGAATTGTAAGCTTACTGAAGGATTTTGCACTTTGCAGGCCAAGAAAAAAAAAATCAGTAGAGAACATAAATAAATGCAAGTGCTGTAATATTTTCCTGTAATGCTTCTGCAGAGGGATGTTCAAAACATACAACAGAGCTTTGTTTCTTCTCAACTCTACAATGGAAATTCCATGTTTTTAGAAGTGTTGGGGAAACTCTGCTTCGTAAATGTTCTATATTCTGTCTAACAGACTTCCCCCTCGACTTGGTTAAAGAATGCTAGTTTCCATTTTGCCATAATAGCATGGTGTGGATATGTACAGTTGTACTTGTCCACATGCTTTGTTGTGGAGCAGGGTTCTGTTAGACACTGTATAAATGTGGAGGAAAGGATTGCACCCAAGAATTAGAAAGTGAAGCCATGTGTCTCCTCCACTTTTCCCAAGCCACTTCTCTTGTCTAACTTGTTTAGACTTGCACTTATTGTTCAGTGCCATTCTACATGACACATGTAAAATTACAGCATTATTTCAAAAGTCCTGTTTTTAAATAACCAAGCAATGGAACGAGTATCAAACAACCTGATACTATTAATTTGATATTACTTAGTGTGAGTGGACAGATACCTAGGTGTAGGAGTTTTTAAAACAGAAAATACTGAATCTTGAATGATCTACACATTGTAAGTGTGAGCCCAGATAGCATGTGATGTATTTGGAATATCATGTGATACAATTACAGACCTAAAAACCTTTAAACATTTAAGTTATCATGACTTAATCCTTATATTTTAATGATATTGTCTCTGTCAGTGAGGGGAAATGCTTGAGATCACAAAATACCACCAAAAAAACTCCAAAACCCTACCTTTCATCAGATATTGAATAAATGTGTCATTCCAAGAAATCTTTGCTTATTTCAGTCACCAAAAATCTTTTAATGGCATCCTGAAGAAATGCAGCTCTTACTAAGGAAGAGGATCATTTTGGTCCTGAGGCAAAACCATTGCAAATGCTTCCTAGTGTACCCTCACCACTCCCAGGAAGTGACTTTTACTTGAATATAGAGAATACATGTGGACCACAGTTTGCTTTTGGCATTTTGAAAGTATTTGTTTGACTTTTCTAAGCAAGCTACCAACATTTTGTTCCCTTTTACAATTTCAGAGGTTAGCTATGGATCCTCGCTGTAAAGGGATGCCACTGTCAAGCTTTCTTCTAAAGCCTATGCAACGAGTAACGCGATACCCTCTTATAATTAAAAATGTAAGTTTTTTTGCTAACGGGGACAGTATAATGGCAGAACTGCTGTCATTGAGAAGCTGAGATCAGAGGCCTAAATCTAATTCCTAGTCTTAAGTAGAGCAGACCCACTGAATGACAAGATTACCATTCAGTAATTGATTCAATGGATCTACTCTAGTTGGGACTGGCAATTGTATTTAGGTCAGAATATTAATATTTTCCCCTACATTGTGATCCACACTTCTTTTCTCTGTTAATTCATCATACAAGCCACTTGCAGAGAAACTGAAAGTGACCAGAAGGTCACATTCAATTTCTTGAAAATTGCTAAAAGTGGTTGTGAAGAAGGCTGTGCCATGTTTTTGCTGAGACTCATGCCTTCTACAGGCTTCTGGAGGCATGGTTCTCTTTTTTCCCCCCAATGTAGGTGCTCTGGAGGTTGTTCAAAAGGCCTTGGCAGTTTGCTCCCCTATTTTAAATAAACACAGGTACCTGCAGGATTATACAAGGCTTTCAGAAAAGAAGTCCCTCCCTTTCTTCTTATGGTCCTTTCACATTACATGATTATAGTGCTATGATTCCAGTTTAACTGCTATTATGTCATGCTAGAGAACCCTGGGATGTGCAGTTTGGGGAGAGGTATTTAGAATTATCAGGCAGACAGCTTCAGTGCTTCACTAAACTACAAATCCCAGAATTCCATAGGATACAACCATAGCAATTAAAGTGGAATCACAGTGGTATAATTATGTAGTATGAAAGGGCCCTACCTCCAGCTCACTCTTATCCATTACTAATATAAATTTTCTGCAGTCTGGACAAAGGTGACTATTCTCTCCCCTTTTTACTTCACAACCAGCATGAATGGAACTTTATCTGCTTCATGGGGCAAGAGCCTGAATGAGGATTCAGTTCTATACTTCCTTAAAAATGAATAATGACAGTTTAATGTTTGGAGATTGTAAAAATAATGAAATGTCCAGCTTATATTAGATTATATTAGATTAACACAGGAAAGACAAAAATGAGATTGCTTTGAATAGAGGTTCTTTTTGTACCATTTCAACAATCAAGTGACAAGTGATTTTTTAAAAACTGATTTAGGTTTGGATTTATTGAATTAAGCTGTACTTTTCAATTTTATTTATTTTATAGAGCTTTGCAGATTTAGAAAAAGTACTTTAAAGTGGAATAGATTTTTAGTTTTATGTGGAACTGAAGCAATTTGTTTTCCTGTAGATATTAGAAAACACTCCTGAAAACCACCCTGATCACAGTCATTTGAAACATGCCTTGGAGAAAGCAGAAGAACTGTGTTCACAGGTTAATGAAGGTGTTCGTGAGAAAGAGAACTCAGATAGATTAGAATGGATCCAGGCTCATGTTCAGTGTGAAGGATTATCAGAGGTAAAGGTGAAATACATAGAATCAGATTATCTTTACTAAAATTCAAAAAGAAAAGAAATGCTAATAAAGCAATGCTGATGGATTTCTTTACCTAAAGAAGAACTAATCAGTTTATCTTGCAATTTTGCACTTTTGTCCTGCTTTTCATTGCATATATTTTCTTCTACTGCTAAGTTCCTTTCCCTGATCCCTTTGCACTACCAGTGATTTGTTGTTTACTCTTACTGAGTAAACAGCTTTACCTCACATGAAATCCTGAGGTTTTGTTCGGTCTGTAACATTCCTTCATAGTAGCACTGCATTTCACCAGTGTAGTAGCAACAGTGGAATACTTCTAGCAGGATAATCACAGATTTCCTTCATTAACAATGTTGAAAAAGTAACTTTTCTCCAAAAGTCAAAAAACAGAAACTCAAACAAGTCCTGTTTATATAGATATGGATATAGAAAGATGAATTACTTCATACATTTTACATATCGTAGAAAACTTTCTGGGATCTAGAAAGCAGATGTCCCAGAAAAGAGAAGGTTGCAACAAAATGTCACACAATACCATTGCACAATATTTCTTATGAATATGTTGGTCACTCTCAATGTGCACTGTGTTACAGCATTTTACAGTATAAGCAAGAAGACTAGTCCATACCCCAAAGAACTTCCGGGCTAAAATTCAAAGTGACCTGCATTTCATTGTCTCAGAACAGCATACTTTAGCACGGTGTGCAAAAACAGGATGAGCCACAATAAGCATCAACCTCATGTTCTCTCTTTCCCTTCTTTTTTTCACACTGCCAGAAAGACATATTCGGAAACTTTGGCTTTTGCTTTCCTTTAACCACAGTTTGGTGCATCCACTGGAGCAACAAAATGCGATTACAATAAAATATTTATAATTGCCAAAGTGATTTTAGAATTCATCAGTTTCAAACCATGGTTTCTGAAGTTGGCTTGCGTAGACTAACCAGTTCCTGGTTTGGATGAGGTTTGAAGCTGTGATTAAATTAACGGAGAAGTAAAAGCTTTTTAACACTCCTCTTTGGTCACATAGGACAAAGTGGAGAGGATGAGCGTAGGAATCCAAGCATCACTCTAGATTCTTCGTCATGACACACTGACATGATAACTGTAGGCAGTAGAAGGAAAGTGACCAGGCAGTAGCAAAGGTGGCTTATCTTTAATCTTTAAAGGCTACCTATCTTTAATCTCATTAGTTTTTCTCTGTGATCTCTGTGACTTTTCTATATGGGTTCTTCCAATTCACAGAGCCTCACCTGGAAGACTCAAAAACTGAGGCTTATTAATCAAGTTCCCATTTCCAAACAAGAGAACTTACACTCTTACTACCATCCACAACCATGGCCACATCTGCTGTCTTTGTCTATGGAGCTCCTTTGCTAGGAATGTGTCAAGCATTGAGAAGGTCCCAGACTCCCACATTTATGGACTGAATGTTCAGTCTAGGTCTAATAATGTAGCTGCAGCAATCCTTGCACTCTTCATGGGGCTGTCCTTGAAGATGAGTTAGAAGCTACAGCTAGTGCAAAATGCAGCATCTGCATTGTAATGTGGCACACCTCATAGAAACCACATAGCACTGGTTTAAAAGTAATTGTATTGATTGCCAGTATGCTTCTGGCCTGGGGTGTAGCTATGGGAGAGGGATTCAGACATTGTCCTTCCATAAGAATTCTGCCCACCAAATGAATTTTTCCTTCAGTCCCCAAATTTCTAGTATTGCAGAGAATGAAGCATTAAACATTTTTTCACTCCTAGAACTTTTACATTTGCTGTGTTCATATTTCCTTGGTTACTTTGCTTACCCCTTTCTTTGTATACCTAAGCTGTATCTCTAAATGCTCAATTGAAATTTTACGTTACTGTAATGCAAAGAACTTGGAGATGAAAGGAAAATCTCATTTGGAGAGTAGAATTCCTTTTTGAGAAACAGTTTCCCCGAAAAGCTACACTCTTGTTTCTGGTCCAAATGCAAGGTGTTGACAGAAACATTTTAAAGCCCTAAATTGCTTTAAAACTAGAAGAAGTACCTGTCCCTATATATATGCCTGCCAAAGGGTTAAAGTCTGCCAGAGCAGCCTGCTTCTGTATACTGTGGGAGGATGTGGGAGAGGACCTTTTTTGTTTCTTTGTTGTGGAACACGATCCCATTACAGCCTCTTGGCACCAATACTGGTGTCATTCCAGTGCCAAGTAAAAACATGTCTCTTCATTAAAATCTCTGGGACCTAAACTGATTTCATCCAGATCTTTGTACATGAATAGTTTTAAAATGATCATAACTGTTTTAACTCGTTTTAGACTGCCCTGTTTTAATTGGTTAAATTGGTTTAATATGGTTTAGCCTGTTCAATTGGTTTTAAACTGTTTTCATTGATGTTATTGTATGCCAGCCAGAGAGCCTTGGATATAGGGTGGGATATACATATTTTAATAAATAAATCATATGATGTAATATTTAGATGAACATAAAGCCCCATTCAGAACATTGCAGAATGGATCTTTTTGGTGGGAAGCCTGCCTTTTTCCTTGTCATAACATGCATGCCTAATAAGCGTATGGCTCCATTTTTCTTATCTTTTCCAAAACCTTTGTAGCAAAAGGTCCTCTCATTGTTTGTCTAGCTGACTGTTCCACCTTTAGAAAATCAGTATAGTAATCTGTGATATGTCTGACTAACATAAATCATGAAAAGGTATAACAGCTCATTTCCCTGTAACTTGCTTTTTGAGTGGTCGTAGATAAACTCCCACAACCTCTTCTCTGTGCAACAGATGTGGGAATTACCACCTTCTGTACAACAATCTCACAACAGAAGAAGAAGCCATGTGCACTGAGAAGGATGCACCAAATACTCAATTCTACCAAATACTCAGTTCTAGAATATTTTGGATGGGATTCTGTGTAGGTGCAGAATCCATGTGTGGAAATACAGAGATGACCACTCAAAGAAACCAAAATAGCCTATTCTTGTATACGTCCATGCTGCTTCCTATGCTACTGTGGCAGAGCAGAAAAGAAAAACCAGGCATCAGTACTTCTACTTACTTTCTTCCTTTCTTCCTTTCTTCCTTTCTTCCTTCCTTTCTTCCTTTCTTTCTTCCTTTCTTCCTTTCTTCCTTTCTTCCTTTCTTCCTTTCTTTCTTTCTTTCTTTCTTTCTAAATTCTAATAGACTTTTGAGAGGTGAAGGTTTTTAAAATAAGTACTTATTAGAATGCGGTATACTGTTTTTATGATCCTTTTTAAAAACCTTTCTTAAATGTTTTAACGGCATGCTTTAATTTGTTTTTAGTGCTGTCAGTAGTTTAATTCTTCTGTAACATCAGACTTTTGTATTTTTTAACCTTTGCATTTGTTTTAATCTGCAAGACACCTTAAATCTTTGTTTGGCAGAAAAGGCAGGGAATTCATGACGATGATTATTGTTACAATTACGTTCTTCTTTCACTGATAAGTGAACTTAGCTTGGTTAAAGAGCAAAGAGTTGTAAGAATAAACCTCCCAGTTTCAAATTTCTTGCCATATCACCAAGTGCTGATCTTCATTGGTGACATCAAGGCATTACTAAGCATTATTCCTTTAAAACAAACTTAAAGCTATTGTCAGCTGCACACAGCAGTATCATGACTGTTTATATTTTTAAACATCTCATTGCTTCTGTTTCTCTGTGTGTGTATGTGTTTGTTGTTTCCCCCCAGCAACTTGTTTTTAATTCTGTTACAAACTGTTTGGGACCACGCAAGTTTCTGCATAGTGGGAAACTCTACAAGGCCAAGAGCAACAAGGAATTGTATGGCTTTCTGTTCAATGACTTCCTCCTGCTGACCCAGATCATAAAACCTCTTGGCTCATCTGGCACAGATAAGGTCTTTAGCCCCAAGTCTAATCTGCAGTATAAAATGTACAAAACAGTAAGTATCATTTTTAAAGGGAAATTTGTGTAGTTTGATAAAAATCCAACCCCCGCCCCCAGTATTGAAATCCGTAGAGCATAAATGTTTCTATACATGGGCCACTTTACATAAGACAATTCTTATATGGATTTTTGTGGAGGAAAACCACTGGACCGTCATAGTCTGTGATGAACTCAGATTTGTCTATTTTACTATGTGCATTCACAGCGGGGTTTCTCCTATCATTATACTTCTTTTTGAAACTACTTCAAATTTTATCGAGAGCCACATTCTCCATGCATAAGAGAGGAGGTCTCAGAAGACTTCTGGTGACCCCAAGGCTTGCAGGACTGTGAAAAGACTTAAGGGGAAAAACAACAGTGGGAAGGGGACTCTGAAAAGCAGCCCTTTGATGAGTCATTGGCACAGAATGTTGAAAGACTGAGAGGAAAAATAAATCACAACTGGGTGGAAAGGGTGAGGGAATGGAGTGGCTGGGAAAACATCCAGGTGCAGAGGAAGTGGGTTGGGGTGGTGGAACAAAGAGGAGGGAATGAAAAAAAAACCCACTGAGATTAAAAGGATGAACAGAACCACTTATTATCTGGTTAGGTCATTTGCTAGTTCATAGTTATTTTTAAAGTGTCCCCAAGGATAGAAGCAAGAGCTGCCCATGGATGCCAGTGAAGTGTATATAAAAAAACGTGACATGAGGTACAATAAAATAGGCATGTGAAAACTTGCATGTAATGTAAGTGCCTACTGACTGTTTAACTGAATTATAAACAAGCCTGGTTTTGTTGCTGTAATGTGTAAAATTGCCCTCTTGTTATTTGTATACTGTCAAGAGAGCCTTTTTAAATTAAAAAGACAGGTTACTACTTGCTATGACTAGTCCAGCGAGTAGTAGGAGAGCTGAAAAATACTGCAACACTAAAATACCTGTGTAAGGGAAAACAATGCTAGCTACATTCCTAGCTGTAAAGTCTTCTGCCCTCTCTGCCTCCTCAATCCAGCATTACTGTGATAAAGTATGTATGTGGGTTGTGCTAAGCCAAGGATTTATCTGGATCAAGGCCCAGGTTAGAAATTCTCAAATATTTACATTTGCTATCGAAGTTCAGGCAGAAAATTCCAGTTATTATTTGTATATGAATCCAGAACAAAAGCTGCATTCAGTTAAGAGTCTAAGATTTTGTTAATTAGTCGTACATGGTGGGAGGAAATTGTCTCTCTCTTGTTTATCATGTCTAGTTCTGTACTCATGTTTTACGGTTATTGAGCTACATTAGTCCCTTGAGGATATCATCTTAGAATATTAATTCTCTTTTTGTGAATGCCAGCAAAAGGAATCACAGAGAAACAAAGTTGATAAACTAGGTGAATAACAACCGGAACCTGGAACAAAATGTTTCACTGTGGAGTGCTCCTGTTCAGTGATCCAGCCAAACAACCATGCCTTCTTTAATAATACTTGATGCCATCCCATTCCTCTGTTATTTTGGGTCCCCCGCTCACCCACCCATTCGTGCATGAAGTAATGCCTGGCTGCTAAGCATGGTTTTGTCGTCTTTGGGTTGTTTATGTGCAGAGGGGCTCCTTAAGGAACTCTATACTTTCACAATCTTTGTCATCTTGATGAATGTAAGAATGCTGATACCTCCTCTTGTTTCTCAGGGCCAAAATAGATGTGATGACAAGCATATCATAAGAAATTATGCAGTAGTTTTTTTTTTTAAGTAGTAGTAGTGGCTATTATAGTGTATGTGACAGGAAGTTTTAACACTTGGCTCCCTAGATGGATACTATTGAAAATCCCCCCTACCCCTAGGCACATAGCTCTGTGCTTTAGGAAAGTTGTTTCCATAGGTGGTAGTGTTGATAAAAATCAGGAATGGCTCAGCTGAGGAACAGCCTTTTAGTATCCCACTGTATCTCCACAGGGTCCATGACTGCTATTAAATAAATAAATAAATAATCAATCAATCAATCAGTCCTGATGAGGTTTCTAATTATGTGTTTTGTAGTATCATATCTATTCTGGCTCCAGCACTGCCAGAGCTCACCAGCTTTTAGGATGAGTGATACAAATATACTTATGAACAACTCCTAATTTCTCAGAGATGTGTTCTTAATACCTAGCTCTTGTACTCAAAGGTAGTGACGTCCTGTAGAGGCATGAGCAGTCCTATGTAAAAATATGCCCTCCTTTTTATTCGTTTTCTTCTAAGAGATGTTTCTACTCTTACACATTTTGTGGTATTGATTGGTGGCACTGGTGGATTAATGGCACAGTTAAGTCAAGATCTTTGAAAAGATTGAGCACTTTGCGTTAAAAGTATCTTGCTGTGGATGTGTCAAGGACATGCATCGATAAAGCCTAAACATTTCCTGATATGGAGCCCGTTTTGAAACAAATGAGTTTTAATTTATATACTTTCTGGTTATAAGCCAATATTTTCTACCAGAATTTACATCATGAGCATGCTTTTGCTGGTGCTTATAAACTTTCAACAGAATAAGATAGCAAATTAATTTGAATGCCTATAGATTAAAAAAAAAACAGAAAAGAAGTTGCATGTCACAGTGTATTATGAAGTGTATTATGAAGTACCGTCTCTTTAAGCAAATATAGATGCAAGTAATTCACTAGAAAATGTTGTTAAAAAATGCAAGATACTGTGCTGAAAAATCATTTTATACATGTCGTTGATATAGTATTAACCTCACACCTTAATAAGAAACTTCAAAACTTCTAATAATGAATGAAAATTGATAGTGTATGGGACATATATTGATTTATAGGAGATAATCCTACAGAAGGTAATCATGATCTTCCTCATACTTTATGGATAAACCTCAACTGCAAATCCAATTTTTCCCCCTATTTATAGAGTCACTTTTTAAGTACTTATTTTTACAGAGACACTCAAATATCAGTGCAGAAAAGGATCAGTGTAATAATGTATAGTTTGGCTATTGTTAGCATAAGGGCAGCTATCTTGACAGTGTCAGGTGCCCAAGCAAAGCACTGAGTGAGAGGTGCTGCTGTGGCCATGCAAAGAAATGGCTGTGATATGTGAATTATCAAAGTGTCTGTAGGCCTTGCGTTCTCTTCTCCTGATTGCTTCATCTTGTCGCAGGGTCAGCTGTGAATAAGACTTATATAAATTGTGATTGCACACAAATCTGTAAGAAAAAAAGAACACTTTTTTTTTTGTCCTAAGTTTTTGTGGAATGATGCCTGGAGTATAGATAGCCTCTGCAAACACAACAAATTGCAACAAATTTACCACCTTTTTCCTTCTCCTGGAATGCAGAGTTTACTAAAAATAATGTTCAGCATTATTCTGCAAATATCATGTGTGTCTTGGGTTATGAATTAACAATCTCCAACTCCTGTCCCTATGAGGAGGCACTGCCTGTGTGAGTGTATGTGTCTTCAAGTCACCTGCCAACTTGTAAATTTCATAGGGTTTTCTTCGGCAAGGAGTACTCAGAGGTGATTTTTGCCAGTTTCTTCCTCTGAAATATAGCCTGTAACACCTTGTAATTGTTGGCAGTCTCCCATCCAAGTATTAGACAGGGCTGACCCTGGCTAGCTTCCAAGATCAGTTGGGGTCTAGCATCTTTAAGATATTTAGGCTCCTGGACAACTGCTTACTGTGATCTGTATATAAAAAAATATGTTTAGTAAGAGTCAATGTTTCATATTTTTAACTTAAAGTGAATGATACTAGGGTTAATCATCCCTCCCAGATCATCCCCACTTTGCACTTGGGATAACAATTGCCTCTTGCCTATCAGGCAGTCATCTTTTTTTCTTCGTTAGACTTTAAAGTGCTCCAACCATTATTTTAATTTTTGAAATTTTGCTGCAGCAACTTGTAAACCAGTTGGTTCACAGAGTTAGCAGCTCAGTGTTCCTTACTGGCCCTCACAATGTGAATTGGGCATATTTGCAGGTGTGTCATACTTTCATTCTGAGGAGTTTTATTTAAATCTAATATACAGCAAAATAAATTGTGGAAGTTGTAAAATAATACCTATCTAGAGACATACCAGTTATTGTATGCTGAGCTTGACACCTGCTATATAAATTCATTCAGAACTGACCTAAACTAATATTGCCTAATATTTCTGCAGCCCATATTTCTAAATGAGGTCTTGGTAAAACTACCTACAGATCCTTCTGGAGATGAGCCCATCTTCCACATCTCTCACATTGATAGAGTGTATACACTTCGTGCAGAAAGCATAAATGAAAGGTAAAATATTGCTGAATTATATATGTAATTAGAACATTGAAAAGCTCTTGTATTGGCATGCACACACACGCATACACACACGCTGGGCACTGCTTTTGTAATGAGATTCTCCCAGTATCCAGTGCTGTTGAAGATTCCTTTTATATGTTCCACCATTTTTATCTTCACAGAAACCATATGGCTTATCTTTCTGCCTAAAGGAGAAGTAACAGTTTGGGAGCATGGGGCAATTTTAATGGGGAAACAGTGCAGAGAGAAGGCTTAAATGTTCCCTCTGCCAGCCACACTATCCCAAAAAGCAAAGAAGATCCTGTTTTCAGATCTCTCTCATCTGACTCAATTTGGCTATAAGAACTAGCCCTAAAATACCAAGCAGTGTCTTCAGCCAGATCTTCTTTCCAGCCTGCATATAATCAGTTTTGCATAAACTTTATAGCACTATTTAACTTTATTTTTCTCCTTCTCTTTCTCAAGGACGGCTTGGGTTCAGAAAATCAAAGCTGCTTCTGAACTTTATATAGAAACAGAGAAGAAGAAGAGGGAAAAGGCCTACTTAGGTACCGCACTGAGGGTACAGTATTTATAAGTTTTCCCCAAAGTATCTGAAGAATATTTTAATGAATCTTGCCTGTTCTTGCCACAGTCCGGTCCCAGAGAGCAACAGGCATTGGAAGGTTAATGGTGAACATTGTTGAAGGTATTGAACTGAAGCCCTGCAGATCCCATGGTAAGAACTTTGCTTCCTTTCTATTTTGTTAAGAATCTGCCAAAAAGAACAATACCTCTTAGGAATACCTGATAAAGAGGGTTTTAACAAGTAGTTATTAATCAAATTGTGAGTTACATACAACAGGCTCATCCAAGGCTCTTATGAAAGTTCCAGAGGCAAAGTATAAAATCCATTCATCCAAATATTTGATTATGGCTCTGCTTCTGTCTGCCTTTTCTTTTTAGGGAAGAGTAATCCATATTGTGAAGTGACCATGGGCTCTCAGTGTCATATTACCAAGACTATACAGGACACTCTCAACCCCAAATGGAATTCTAACTGCCAGTTCTTTATCAAAGATTTAGAACAGGACGTGCTCTGTATAACAGTGTTTGAGAGAGATCAGTTCTCTCCTGATGGTAAGTGGTGACTCCTGCTTTTGGACTTTTTTTTTCTGTGTGCAGATGAGTGCATGGAACATACATTCACTTAAGTCTTTTTCTCTCTGGGTAGCTCTTCTAAAGGCACCAATCCCATTGGATTTTGGAAACTAAGCAGGGCCTGTACTGTTTAGTAATTGGACGGGAGATTGCCAATGAATACCAGGTGCTGTAGGCTATATTTCAGGAATTGGCCAAACCACCTCTGAGTATTTCTTGCCTATAAATTCATGGGATTGCCATAAGTTGACAGGTGGTTTGAAGACATGTACACATACAACTCCTCTAAGTATATTGCCGGTGACATTTTGTTCTCTTGACAGTTCTTCATCTTTGCTTTGGTTTTGGATACAATGGGCAAGACTCAAAGGGCTGTACCAGGCCTTTTCAATTTCCTCATTCCCATTAACATGCTGTAAAATACTGGTAAGGATCAGGGATCTTCCAGATCAGCATTGATGTGGCACAAGGAGCTGTAGCTGGAAGAGGAAATGCTATGTGCTTGCATGGGGTTCTTGGGATCCTGTTCCCAGTTTCCCTTTTTGTATGAAACTAAATTTCTGTCTCAGCATTTGAAGTTTGGAATTGCTGTGCTGGAAACACTATCTCTTGTGAAATAAAAAAGAAGTTAAAGGAAGTCCCACTGACAACCCATAAAGCTACTGTACTTATAAGATTTCCTGCTTCTGTTTTCAGTTTGATCTTAATGTTCATGCTGTTTTCTGAACTGATGTCTAGCCAGAGATGGATCTTTATTGGGAAAGCCTGTCATTTCAAGTCATGGCATGTGTTTTGTGTGTTTCAGACTTCTTGGGCCGAACAGAAATCCGTGTAGCAGATATTAAGAAGGACCAGGGGTCAAAGGGACCAGTTACAAAGTGTCTGCTCCTGCATGAAGTCCCAACAGGAGAGATAGTTGTCCGACTGGATCTGCAGCTGTTTGATGAACCTTGAAATGGAGGTGTTTCTCTCAGCTGAAATGACTGTAATAGGTGTTTACAAAGTCTGTCTGTAGAGATCCTCAGTTCTTTTATATGAAAAGAAAAATTGTCCTCCACATGGAAAGAGATTTATCAAAGCCACATAACCCTTTGTATCTAGCTAATCCTTGCAGAAAATTGAATTCTGATTTGTTGGGGGGAAATGCCATCTTTTTAAAAAGTTTTTTTTTTAATGTGGAAATTTGGCTGTGGTTTTTAAGATTTCTAGAGTAACAGGAGTTGTGGCCTGTGCTCTTGACAAAGAGGTTAAAACACTGCACTTTCTCTGGTTGTGGCCACATGCTGTGTCAACAGAAAAAGGGTGTTGCTGCCATGTCTCTGCAGATTTCTATAAATTTCCCCTAGAAATGTTGTGCCTATTGCCCCCAGAGTGTTGTATAAACATAATGTGAATATATTTATATAGAAAATACCTATAACATCAATGCATTTTTGCCATGTAAGATATTTGGATTTCTTTTAGGAAGTTTGTGATAATATTTGAACCTGTTTTCAAAAAATAAAAAAAAGAGAAAAGCATATTCCAATTTGAAGTTTAAATGACAATTGCCTGTAGACTGGAATGCTTTCAAGAGCTGAGGTACAGATTGCTTTTTTAAAGATATTTCTTAGAACTAAGCCAATATTGTGTGGTTGAAGGATTGAATTACTGGTCCTGGACCTAGTAGTTCAACCCCCCCTTAAAGGTAACCATGACCAGATGTTGGTTCTTTGCCATTTGCCTTGGAGCATCTTTTTCCCAAACTGTGTATGCATAGATCAGTGCATTTTACAGCTGTATTTCAGCTGTGCTGTAAACAACTGTTGATCACATTAAAAAAAGGTTTTTTGCTGTGTGTCTGTACTCTACCACTGAAACATAATTATTAAACTGCTGCTGAGTTGTGAAAGGCTGGGGAACTTGAACCAACATTGACAAAAAAAAACAGCTGCTTGGGAAAGCTCTATTGAGGCAAGACAAGCTGTCAGAAGGAATTAATTTATTAAATTGCACCGTGCCTAAATAAAAATTTGACACCATAGTTTTGAAGTCAGGGCGACAGCACACTGTAACTCATCAATGGCTTTTAACCGCAAATGCACTTCATTGCAGATTTGTCCATTACAGCATTAGGTGTGACCAGCTTTTTGCAAAATAAGTGATCCCAGTTAGAAAGAGTTGCTGTTTTGCAGATGTAAGGATTCACTCACACAGCAACCCACATAAAAAAAACTTGATTTGGCAAAATCCTTTTAAATTATCTGAATAATAAAAGTACACACTTTGCTAAACAAGGCACAATGTTAATGACAGAATTTTGGGAGTATCTTCATTTCAGTACCAAGGGCATTCATTCTTTTTGTGTTTCCAGTCCTTCAGTTTGTTACCCAAGGATCATGTATAAATGGGTATTTTTGTAACAACGTTCAGAATGGAAGGTGTTGACTGGTCTGTTAGCATGTCAATGTTCCTGTGAGGTGTTGGTTTTACTGTTTTTTGCATGTTGTTTTGGTATCAGTTTCCATGTTTCCTGTGGAGATGGTGTTCTCTAGCACAGCAATCTTTACTATTTCCATTAGGAAATTAGGATAGCTTTATACTTGATAGGTAGATAAAGTCTGGTGATAAATGTAAACTGTGCTTGAAAGTGTCTGTGTACTATTATTTCCAAGGAGACCACTGTATTATTTTCAGCAATTATTTTTTAAAAATCCTGTATGTTGGAGGGACAAAAAAAGTTTACATTTCATACTTTTAAGAATTGTTTTATTATTTATTTATTGAAGACCGTGTAGAATTTTGTATCAGAAATTACATACTTATGTATTTTTTTGAACAGAGAAACACACTTTAGTTAGAAATTTCAACTGCCCAAGTTTTAGAGGAGGTTTAACTTAACAGGCATGAAGTTGTTTACCACTGACTGGTTGAAAACACAATTAAAAAAAAAAAACTTTTATGTTTCTATTTTTCAGTGTTGTTACAAAAATGTTTGAATTAAAATATGTAAATAGAACTAAACCCATGCTTTCCTTTTTCCATATCAGTACATTTTATGAAATATAATGTATATGAAAATAAATTGTTGTGGTAGAGGAAAAAAATAAATCCTTTAGTGGTGGAAAAATATTAAATGTCATCGTTCTAAACCTTCTTTGGCTGTCCTAATTTTACTCAAGAGCTTCAAGTAAGCTGAGCCTTGCTGTATTTTCAGTCATTCAGACATAATGATAACATTAGGAGAGTCTTATCATTGGACTGTGAGAAGCGATAGAATTTTATACTCTGAAGTAAAAACAAATTATCTGTGTATTTGGAGAAGCCAAGAGGCCAAGATCTTGCTGAAGAATAAAATGAAAGACAGTTCATAGGCTCTCCCCCAGTAAAGGGCCTAATAGTATACAGTCAGCCCTCCACATTTGCAGATTTAACTTCCATGGATTTGATTATCAGCAGGTTTCTCCAACTCCACCCCACCCTGCCTCAAGTTCCTCTTTTCAAGGGTAACTTTCCCTCCCAGTGGCTCTGATCAGACTGTGCAGCCCTTTAAAAACCTGACTCTGGGCATCTTCCTCTGCCAGCTGCTTTCTGACCAGCTGAGGACAGCTCGCAGCCCAATTTGTCGGCACCACAGACCATCTCCCACTGCCCCCCCATACACCCAAAGAAGGAGATGGGTGAGAGAGAAGAAATACAGGGCCATCCTGCTGACACCCCCCCCCTTCCCTGACCTGATTTGGACCTGGGTGCCTGCTCTCCCCTCCATGCCTCAGCCCACTTCCCACAATCACACACACATTTTTGATATTTGCAGTTTTTCCACTTTTGCGGAGTTCCTGTGCCCCTAACCCTAGCAAATGTGAAGGTCTGACTGTAATTACTTTGTCACAGTTCTAAACTACTCCTGCCATTTTTGAGCAACAGCTTGCAAAAGCTAATTCCGGTTCTAGTCTTCCCCACAGAACCATTTTATATAACATCAGTCAGAAATCTTTCACTGTACTTTGAGGCCAAACATATTCTTAACAGTAATTTTGGTCACTCTGTCTACTCATTTATTCCATTTTTAGACTACTCCTTTACCTAAATCCTCTTGATGGTATATAGGTAAAGCTCTAACATATAGTACAGACTCTGGCTCCTTCAAATAATTATGTTCCAAAAACACAGTGGCCTTTACGGTAAGTATATCGTGCTCCGTTAGGCACTGGTTTTTATGTTTGTGTCAAGGGGATTGCGAGGAAGAATATTAGCCATGTGTTGTGTTTTGCATGATCTGCTGGTAATATGAATGTAAAGATAAGTTTTTCCTTGTTCAAAACTAAATTTGTCACTATTTGTGGTCCATTTTCCCCTACATGAAAGCTCATTCTTCCTGAGCAAGGTTTCTTAATAACCTGTGGCAATAAATGTTTTCATCTTCCCAGGCTAACAACCCACAGATCTTTGCTATTGCTGAAGCCCTCACTGACAGTATAGCCATGTACCTTGCTTGTGTTTCATGGCTTGGTTATCACAGAAACTCAAATTTGCTTCTCTGAATTCTCCTCCTCATTTTTCAGTGAACTGAATTACATGTATCCTCAGGTATGTCTTACTGATTCGTTTGCACACGTTGTTTTTAACCTTGAAACTGACAAAACTTCCAGTCTTGTAAGAAGAAGGGCAAGGTAAGACATTTATCAGAGACAACAGCAGCAGGCTGGCGCAGTGGCCCTGCCACAACGCTTCAGAGATAACAGGGGCAGTGTTTCATGCCACTCTCTGAACAAGGGAGAGAAGGGTGGGGAGATCTTCCATGATACTATCCAGGCTGGTAACCTGGTGGCCAGGGGCAGTTTGATCCATATGGTGGTTATAGTTCCTCACCCTAATATGTGGTACAAATTTAAACACTTGTTATGAAAGAACGAGGGAGAAAACAAATAAAATGAGACATTATCTACAGCTACAATCAGAGTCGAGTTCAGTCCATGATCTGGCTGTCTAGATCAAGCTGTGATTTTTCCCGCTCATGGAAGCCATAATGTAGCACCATTCAGCATCATGGCTATTGCAAACCTAGAAAGTTTATCACAGAATATAGATTCAGCATGCTTTGGCCGTTAGTATCTATCTCAGGGTCATATTTTACAAGAAAACATGTTACAGACTCATAACACCCCTCAACTCAGAAAATTCTTGTTCTTAAAGAAGACATGTTGAAAAGGCAGATGAGAGGGACCCAGCTTGGCTAGAATTATAAATAAGCAACAGCAGGGCTAAAGAATCTATAGTCCTCCAGCTGCTGTTAGACTGAAGTTCCCATCAACTGTCACCACTGGCCATGGGAATGACTAGAGTTCACCAAACCATTTGATTCTGTCTCTAGACCTTAAATCATGTTATTCAACATTAACAGGACCCAGTTCTTCTTTATAATGCCTTGGGTAGCCAACTTGCAGCCTTTCACTAGTTGTGCTACAGCTCCTATCACCCCTAGCCAGCATAGCTGGTGGTGAAAAGTTATGGGAGTTGTAGTCCAAATTCATTTGGACAGCCATCAGTTGCTCACCTCTGCTCTAGCCCATCCATAAAATCATCCACGTTCTACATATTGCACCATAGGACTTCAAAATTCTTCAACAACTAGTTCTGTTCTGTGACCAGCGTTTTCTTCCCGGTCAAAAACTGCTTGACTTTTTAGCAGTATCATAATTCTTCCAGTTATTAAGATATAATGGGGGAAGAGAGAAAGTCAGGCAGTCTTTAGCCACAGAAGTAAGACACCAAGAGGATTTGTAGGACCATGTTATGTGCAGGCTCAAATCCAGCGAGTAATTGTTAACATAATTTTTAACATAAATTTTGTTTAAAATCTTTGATCACATTGCTCCTATTACTCTACGGAGATGCTGAAACACTACAAATGGTTTGAACCAAGAGCAGATCCAACAAAAAATGGAATTATGTTACTACATATGTTAAGGTACCAATAGCACAAAATGATTACATGAAAATCTCTGATCTTGAAGTTATTAAAAATGATTACTTTTATTTATTGTTGGATGAGCCACTATTATTGTACTATCTATTCTGTTGTCGTCTTTTTAAGTTATGCCAGCATAATATCTACTATTTTGATTGGAAGAGGCATCTACATGTTTTCTGTCAAGGCAGAGAGTCAAAAGTCTGTCCCCTAGCTCTTCTGCTTCAGTCAGTTTGGCTTGGCCTTGGAATGTTGAGTTGATTCCAAGAAAAATATGCCTCCCTCTGTTCTTGCACAGTCTCTTGGCTACTGCGCACAATAAAGTACTTCTGCTAATACTGTGTGCTCATATAAGGTCCAACCCCTCCTGTCCCCGTTAAATCCTAATTTAGGCCATTTGAATTCAATTTTCACATACTACATCTGTTTAGACTAACCTTATTGATTCCTATTTATTTAATTTGAAATAAAGTTAGCCCTCCACTTTTGTGAGGGTTGGGGTGCAGCAACCCCACAAAAATGGAAAAACTTGCAAATATCATAAGCCCACCAAACTGTATCTAACACACACACACCCAGAAAATCTGTACTGGCAGGGTGAGCTGGCCCAGCCATGCAGGCATTCCCTTGCTAGCTCACTCACCTGCAAGGTGGGGGGGGGAGGATGGGATGGGGGGGAGAGGAGGGAGAAGGGGGGCACTTGTCCCATCCCCTTCCACTGTGCACAAGTAAACAAGCGAGCGAACTTGTACGCTCTCCCTACTCCTGCCCCATCACCTTCCTCCCTCTCACCAACACAAGGGAGCAAATGCATGCAAGCATCCTTCTCCCATGCTATCCACTCCCCCCCCCCCGCTGCCCATGCAAATGAGCGAGGGCATGTGTGAGTAGCTGGGCCCAGCCAGCCCACCAGTTTGATTTCCTCCTAGTGATGCCAGTGTTATCAAAGTTCCTGTTAAAAATGGCATAGGGCAGCAGCAGCAGAGGTGGTGGCGAATACAGTAATCTGTGAATAATCAAATCCAAGGATGCTTAACCTGCAACTGTGGAGGGCTGACTGTACTCCTGCTTAAGATTACTCTGTTAAGTACCAGAAGAAATTAGTAATCCATGTCCTTAACAGGCAACAATACAACTCACCTTGTGCTCCAATATAATGTAGTGTAGTAACCGAGGTCATATAAGCTGTTCATTTGGTTACATCCCACAGATAACGTTTCGTAAGAATTGGTAAAAAGACATGCCAAGAAGTTGGTTTTGTGAAGGTACTCTTTACAATTAGTTGTCACAATCAAGAATGAAGCGCCAATGTAGTCACTTTTTTCCCCCAATTTTTCCATTAATAATATTAGAGATTCATGGATGAAACAGATCCATGATCTGTGCCAATCTAGTTTCAGGTCTGGTTATGGGATAGACAGCTTTGGTTGCCTTGGTGGGCGACCTACACTGGGAACTGGACAGGTGGAGCGTGTCCCTGTTGGTTCCACTGGATTTCTCAGAACTTTTCCACTGAGCATAGTATCCTTCTTAGCCACCTTGCTGGATTGGGACTTGGAAGCAGGTTGACAGCGTATCTGCTCTTTCCTGGAGGGGTGTTTGGAGACTCTTATTTAACTCCCTGGCTGTTGGTCTGTGGGAATCTTCAGGGGTTCTATTCTCCCGTTATTCAAAATCTACTGGAAATCACTGGGAGAAGTCATACGGAGCTCTAGGGTTTGGTGCCACCAGTATAGTGATGACACCCACTATTTCTCTTTTCCACTTAATTTCAAGGAAGCTGATTTTGTTCTAGCATCAGTAATGGTCTGGATGAGGGCAAACAAACTGAACTTCAGTTGAGATAAAAAAGAAAAAAAGAGAGCTCCTGGTCAGCCAAAAGGCAGATAAGGAAAGAAGGGTACGGCTTGTGCTGGATGAGGTTACACTGCCCCTGAAGATACAGGTTCATAGTTTGGATGCACTCCTGGACTCAGCCTTGAAACTGGATACCCAGCTTTCTCTGGTAGCCAGAAGTACTTTTGCACACTTAAATCTTGTGTGCCAACTGTATGCATTCCTAGAGATGCCTGATGTGCCCACAGTGACACATTCCCTAGTTACATCCTGTTTGGATTACTGTAACGTGCTGTACATCAGCCTGCCTTTGAAGAATGTTTGGAAATTTCAGGTAAACTTCGTTGGATTACAGGCATCATACAACTCCTCTGCTCCAACAGCTCTACTGGCTGCTGGTTTGTTTCCAGGCGCATCAAAGTGTGGTTATGACCTATAAAACCCCATACAGCTTAGGTCCAGGCTATCTGACACACTGTATCTCTCTATATGAGCCTCTCCAGAACCTGATGTCCACAGGAGAGGCCCTTCTCTAAGTCCCACCACCTTCATACATATGCTTGGTGGCAACATGAGAGAGGGCCTTCTCAGCAGCTCTCCCTAGGCTCTGGAACTCCCTTTCTAGGGAGCTACAATGTCCCACTCTTTGTTGTCCTCCTATCAGGAAAACACTTTTTTTTTTTTTTTAAAAAAAAAGGCTTTTCCAGAATGGAATGATTTTTTAAAGGAAAATTCTGAAAGAGCTCTCTTGTTTTAGCTATATTAACTTTTTGTAAAAAAATAAAGTGTATGTTTTTAATATGTTTATTAATTTAAGATGATTTAAGGTTGACTTTTTGCATATTTTTAATTGTAATAATTTCAATCTTTTTAATGTGTAGTCAGCCTGGAGTCCCAGTTTAATAACAGTAACATGATGAGAAATCATGCTTATAAAATGTAGCTAATTTTGGACATGTCTTAAAAAAGCCAAGAGCACATAAACTAGATCTATTTCTAGGTACCAAATCAAAGTACTATTACTATTACCATGAGTTCAAGGAGAACCATTTTTATTATTTCCATAACAGAGTCGAGTAGGTTTACATGGAAAAAAAAATCTCTGGGTGGTCACTAGACAGTCTCTTTCATGATCTTGCTCAGTTTCTGAATCTTGGTCTTTGTGGACATGTCAATATATTTATCACCAATGCTGACAATCATTCCTCCCAAGATGGATGGATCAGTCTAGAAAAAGTGGACAAGAGTCCTTATTATACCAAGTACTGGGAACAATGTATTTTCTCTACAACACAGAAACTCATTGTACTTGTATGCTTGTATTTGGATTCTGATAAATCAACACTATTAGACAAAATTGATTACATGTATATGAAACAAACTCATTTCCACAGAACAATTTTGTAGGTTTGTTTAAAAAAGAATTACTTGACTATGCCAAGAAAAGTTCCTGTTCATACTCATGGTTCTGTTTCAGTTTCAAAAACATTTTCCAGAAACAGGAAGAAATGTCAGAACTAGAAACCTGAATGGCTCAGCAGGCAGAAAATCTGTCTATTCATCCATTTTCTTTCCTGTTTGTCAATTGACTATAAATATGATACTCCCCACTATGATTCTTCTGGTGATCATTCTGTCCCTACAGCTGATGACACTAGAAAACCAACCTGTTTGCTGTGTGACTCCTGATTTTTTAGTGGTCTAACCTGGAGAGACTGTAGGATAGATGGGAAAAATTCCAATGTAGACTGTTGAGGTAGCTCTTTTTCCTGTCTTGTTTTCACTTTATTGGGAAATGCTTCTGCATTATAGACAATCTATGGTTGTGCCCATACCTTTGTTTCCAGCTTTAGTACTTCTCCCTTAGCAATAAAGCCATTCAGAGTTGTTTTCAACTCAGAAAGACTGGCTTCATCCAAGGTCTAAAATATTGAGGTAAAAATAGAAGAGATTTTAGAAGTCAACAAACAATAATGTAACAATAAAATATTCAATACCCAAATTTAATGTCCATCCAGGATTGAAATATGGTATCTTTCAACACAGAATGTTCGCTGCCTAACTTAATGACACCTTGCTGTTTCGGTAGCATAGATTAAAATTCACCACTTAATAAATGGAATATATACAAACAATTTAATCTCTACCATTTTCTAAGTGAAAATAAGTTTTGACACCCACAAGGCAGTGGCAACACGTTTTCAGGATAACGCCTGCTCCAAGATCAAAAGTTACGAAACACATTTTTTTTAAAAAAGCCTTCTTTCCAGTTACTAGGAGTATGTTGTAGCTTAAATTCTTCAGAAATCCCACTGCTACACGGAAGGGCAAAATAATCCTTTCCCACCTTTTACACCCACAACAGAGAACAACAGCAGAAACATGGGCTGTCCAAGTTTTTATCTGAAAATTACAGCTGGTATTTGTTGAATAGCAGAGGATCTAGAATGTTAATAAAAAATTTAAAACCCTGAAAGAATGCTCAAAAGAGGAATTTATTAATGAATTCATCAGAATATTATGCAGAGCAGTAGTTTTCAATTTATGTTCAATTACAAAGTAAAGCCTATCAAGTCTCAAAGATATCACATTGTCTGGCTTAAAATTAAGAGGAGAGGAAAATGAACAGGAAAAAATGGTGTTTGCAGACTATTTCTAGAGATAAATTTAAGGGTGTTTGAGCGAGCCAACAAGTGCAAAAACATGTCTAACATACGTGCAACAAATAAAATAATCTGTTGTCATACTTATTTTACATTCTAATAAACAAAGAACTATTAATTTTGTAGATGTAATGCTCTTTCCCTTTATACGCTATAAGCCATGCATTACAACAAAATAACACTTTAGAAGAACCTTACAACTTACATACCACTGGCTTACCTGAGCAGTAGTTACAGAGCACAGCACCTCTCCACGATGTGCACTCATAATCTTACCAAATGCAGAAACTACACCTGGAGTGTAACTCAGGCGACCATTTTCAGCAAGCACATCTCAAAAAAAAAAAACAAGAAATGAAGGAGTAAGCAGTTGAATTCATTCAAGCTGTTCTAAAAATGTAATGGAAAACTGACAACTTGCAGAGGAAAGTGCATTCCAATTAACAGTATGCAATATTACTGTCTATTATTCAAAACTGAACACTCCCAGGGCCCAATCCTATTATTCTGTTTATTCTGTTCAATAATACAGGTACTGGACAGTGCTGGAAATGTCAGGAGGAGGTCGGTACGATATATCATATGTGATGGACATGTTCAAAAGCTAAGAAATATTGGAATGGAGTACATAATGTGATTTGTACATTAGTGAAAGGTCAGTTTGCTAAGACCCCTGAATTGTATTTGCTAAATATGATTGATATAATAGAGGGTACTGGTATAAAGAAGCATTGGAGAATATTATTGTACATGATAACAACAGCTCGTATTGAATATGCAAAGTTATGGAAAACTCAGCAAATACCCACAATAGAACAATGGTGGGCTACATTTATTGAAAATAAAAATGAGGATATGGTCTCCCAGAGATTAAAGGGGAAATCAGACGATGAGATACAGAAAGAATGGCAAATTGTAACAGGTAATTGTTGGGATTTAACAGCTGGAAATACGTAATTCATGATTAAAGTTATATTACGTGTGGGCGACAGGATATATATCATGAAGCGGAAATATGAAGAATGAAATGTAAGAACTATCAGATAAACTAACAGTATAATGTTGTACAGTATCTTAAGCTTGTAGAAATCTGGAAAATGGAATCTAGATCAATGTGGAAGATCAGATATATTTCAAATGAAGCTAACAATTGAATATGTATGTTTTTATAATGAGAATTTTTAATAAAATGATTTAAAAAAAATTCTGTTCATCAATAAGAGAGATTGCTACTTACTGAAAAAATTGACAGTGATAGGAGATAGCTTCTCTTTAAGGAGAACATCATTCACAGCTTTTTGCTTTACTGCACCCTTTACATGAGGATTCATGACAACAGCAGATAATTTAGGGTCCTTCATTAGTGTCTGGAATTATAAGAAAAGTACCACTTGATCAAAATCAGATCTGCTTCTCATCAGTTCAGTCACTATGAAACAACTTTTCCTATCAATCCAAAGATATTTAATATGTGATTTTAATTAAATTACAAACAATCAGTACAAGAACACATCCCTGTACTATAACACTTTGAAAATTTCATGAAGGACTAGTTTTTGATGATCTAAGATACTTGACAAAAATACTGAGGGGCAAAAATGTGGCAAAAATTGCCCGCATACTCCCTAGAGGATGTCTGGGCAAGGGAAAAAAAATGACAGAAAGCCTTGGGGATTGCATGCAGCTTATAAGTCACCCTTTGTCTACTCCTGTTTTCACATGATTACTCCTTCTCAACCACAACAGGGCTTTTCTACCTGAAAAAGTAGAGTTAAGACTGCGTGTTGTCTTTATTTCTTTCAAACACATTTAAATTAAACTTGTCTAGTTCTATAATAAACTACAGGTACAAGAAATTAGAGAGCCAGAATGGTTTAGTGGTTTGAGAGTGTTGGGCAGGACACTGGGAGGCCAGGGTTCAAAGTCCCACTTAGCCATGGAAACCCACTGTGTGACCTCAACCTCAGAGGAAGGCAAAGGCAAACCCCCTCTGAATAAATCTTGTCAAGAAATCCCTGTGATAGGGTCACCTTTGGGCCACTGCAAGTTGGAAATCACTTGAAGGCACATAATGACAACATAAGAAATTATTGTATCTCAATTAAGAAGACAAGAACATGAGAAGGGAAAAAATGTTGCCCAAATATAATTCATGAACTAAAGCCAGCCTTCTCAGAGAAGGATGATGCTAAGAGGTATGCGATAAGGCGATACAAAATCTTATTACCAACACCCGAGTCAGCTCTTTTTCTACGTGTTCCAACTTCTTTTGCTTAGAAGCAGCTGAGTAAAGCGCGGTGGCATATCGACCTTCCAATCCATACACTTGAATTGGGGGCTGCACAGAAAAACACAGAACCAAAGGCAAGATTGATGCTGGATAATTTACAAAAACTGCCAAAGAAATTATTCTTAGGAATCCCACTAAATCCAACGTGATATCATTTAAACCACAAATCCCTGCAACAAAATCTTACAGTGTTTTTCTGGTGTTTGGTGTACACATTACTTGAGCCTAAGGCAGAGAAAGCTGTTGACTTAAAACTGAAGGAGTAGTTCTCTACTGTGGCAAGGAGGCACCTGAAGGTTCTACCATCTGGTTCCCTGAGAAAAAGCTACAAGCCCTGTATCATCTCTTTCCCCAGTTGTCACCTCGCTTCCTTTGCCACCAATCAAGTATCTTCCTTTCCTCATCCTCGTCACCTCAGCTTTGGGATCCTATTCTTTTCTCCCCTCTACTTTCAGTTTCCTCTTCAACTTTATCTATCTCAATCTCCTCTCCTCTTCCAGCCAGCTTTATTCCTTGCTCCCTCAGTTTTCTTTTGCAACTCAGTCATAGCATTCTTAACATGCTTGGTCTTTATTGGATTGTGTATGTGTGTGTTGGCAGGAATCCTTCTTAGGTTAGATTCTTAAATCCCCAAAGAAAATTATACAGAATTTTGTACCCTGTGAATAGTGACTTGGGAATACTCCCTACTGAAGGCAGAGGGACTTTTAGGTAAACTTGCACACATCTGCTTTACCCAATGATTTACCTAAATTAGCAGTTTCAAACACAGCATTGTAAGTCATATCAAGTAGAGTGATGTATTTTAGAAATTCAGAGGACTGTATGTCAGGGTTGGCAGGATTTGGCTCCTCTGAGCATGACCAGAGTGCAATCAGTGCAGCAAGGCTTCGCTGCAGCAGAGGATCCCAGTGAAGCAGAAAAAATTCTAGAGGCTCATTAAGTAGGACTTAGAGGCAGACTTTATTGCCGCACTCTAAGATAAAGGAACTTGGCAAAACATTCCAGCAGCAATTAGACAAATAAGAATAATAAGAGATAACAGAGGATAGATGAGCAGCATCTCCCCTTATAATTAGTAAACTATCAACGGCATGACAGGTCCAGCTAGGCGTTTCTAACTGGCAACTGGTCAAGGCAAACACCAGCCTTTTTATGCTACCTTGTCACCCTGAAACAAGTGGGGTGACCCAATCAGTGCTCTGGCGTGTGGCCTTCTCTAGTACACAAGTCATAGCCTAAACAATCTTGCTGACCTTGCACCTGGTTGTCTGGCCACATGGCCTCTTCCCTCTGCCGTCCACTCAGAGGAAACCTTGCCTGCCCGGCAACAACCTTGACACTATAATACCTTCCTATTCAGTTCAAACTGGATCACGGTGCAGTTCTGTACAGTTATAGCAAAAAATAGGTCCCATCAAACTGAAAGCAGCTTATTCCAAGGTAAATATATGAATGCAGTCTTAAAAGCCTTGGTGCAAGTCATCAGCACAGTTTTAATGTTAATCCAACTTACCTGCACCAGTTTTGATATTGGCCTAGCCAGAGAAATACTGAAGTGGCGTACCTACAAAAAGAAAGTTATAATCTGAATTCTTTTTAAAAAAAATAGGAAAAAAATCATGCTATAACATAAGTATCAGCGGACAACTAGCAAATCAGTTTTATAAGTGTTGTTTCTAACCATGGGCTTCTACTGAAAACTGCAGACTCTTATGTCTAATCCTTATGTCCTACTATTTTCCAACAGATATCAATACAATTCAATAGATAAATAAATAGGGATCAGAGTTTAGAATCATGCTAATGCTATTTTCATACATTTTTACCATATGGTATTATCAAAAAGGCATACAATATAAGAGATACACTTCAAACTGGACAAGAGATCCCAACTTATTACTGTCATTTTCCAAAACACACAGCTAACAAGTGTTTTCCTTACTTATTGTCAAGGAACCTCCACAAGGTCAAAAAGTTACCCTTTGTACTCTTAACATTACAGGCCTCATAGCTAATCTGAGGAGAATCTGGGTATATGTCTAATAATAAGTCCTTTATACACTTAAACTATCATGACAAAACATTAATTAATCTGAAAACAAATTAAGCAAAGTTCATGTTAAACTAAGAAAAACAAACACAATGTTATTCGGAACCTTGGGGTAGCAAAGAAGGCAATGATCGACTTTCCAGTTGAAGGGAACACTAGGAACAGAGCTTTCATATTATCTTTCATAGTACATTTGCTTCCTACTATCTATTAAACACCATACAAAGTATTGATTGTGTTTTCTAGATTTCCACACTGCTGGAACAATCCTGCACAGGACTACACAGAACTAAAACTTTCTAAGTCAAGTGTATTGACTCGCAATAAGTGGATATATGATTTACAGCTTAACTCTCTCTAGCTGTCAGATCACATTTCAGTATTGATGAAGAGCTCCTTCTTAGTATTACCAGCACCTCAAGGAACAACACTATGCTGAAAGATGAGTTTTGATGTCTGCTATACAATTCCAGTACTTTCTCTGGAGACACAAAGTCTGTATGAGAATCCTTCTAAAATACTGAATAGATTGCTTTTAGATGATATGAGAAGGTCTGGATGGTGTATGTGTGGCTGAGGCTGGGATCAGTGCTTCAAGCTCACTTAAACATTTAAGTCTTATTTTATCCATTTTTGAATTTAGTACTACCCACCAAGGGATCTTGAAACTAGGAAAGATAAGAATCTAAACAAAGAAGCTCTACATTAATCTTTTTGGTCATGGCAGAATGAGCATACAGAGGCAATCACAATGTATTATTATATTATTATTATTCAGGCATTTAGCTGGGCATCCAAGACCTGGAGAACAAAGGTATCTAAAGATAATGCAAGTTATATGAACTCTGATACCTTCACCAAAATGTCCGCTGATACCAGTATGGTAGTTGCCACTCGAAAGTGAACAGGCAGCTACCATCAACTGGCCTTTTCCGGAGACACCTAAGCAAAAAGGTGTCTCAGGACACAATGAAGAAAGGTTATGCTTTTTTAGGAAAAGGGGAGGGGGAAGGATACTCTTCTTTCCCTTTACACTGGGGTGAGCAAAGTACAGTCTTACAGCCAAATGCTACCTCTAAGCTTCCTTCTTTGTTTTCCAACAGGTTCCTTTTCTAGCAAGAAGGGTGAATTACCTCTTCTGGAATTCTTCTGTAGCAGCAACACACCTTTTAAACAGGCTACAAAGGCCTGTGTGCCCCCCACCAACAAGGGAGAAGTAAACTTTTAGCCAGTGCCACGGTGGTTCTAGGAATCTCTGCAGCCCCTAGAGGAGTCCAGGATAGAGAAGTAGCTACGGACCTACCAAAGTTGCCCAACACATGCTTTAAGCCAGTCTACCTAAAGTCCTCCAATTGAAGAGAAAATAATCTAAAATGCGTTATATATTTATTCATTCCCCTATAAAAACAAACATCGCAGGACACCTGGGCAGATGACACCTGTATACATGTGCCTGTAAACCCCACATATCCACCCAGACAAAGACGCAACAACCCCCAACACTAGTTTCTAGATGTCTGTTTTAAAAGCAGCTACCTCTCCAGTGTTTTTCCCGCTGCTTTCATCTTTTGTTGGAAGAAAGATTCACAAGTTTCTCACCCGAACCCTACCATTGGCCCTGACAACTCATGACGACAGGTGTATCCACACTGCATCATTGTAGCACTTCGACACCACTTTAACTGCCATGGCTACACCCTATGGACTCCTGGGATTTGTAGTTTTGCAAGGTGTTTAGACAGACAGATGTAGTGCTGTAGTTAACAAGATTCTATGTCTCCCTGCTCCAAATACAAATCCCAGAATTCCATACAGTGGAATCACCCTACCTAAAGTGGGCAAGGTGTAAATCCCCAAAGTCTGGACAAAAGAGGAAACAGCGGTAGGCTGCAGCTCAACAGCAGAGCATGTTCTTTGCATATAAAAGTTCTCAAGGTCCAATCCTTCCCCACATGTCCTCCCGACTAACCATGCGTACAGGATACAATATATGTTTGGGCCACTGAGACACGTTCCGTGCACCTAAGAAATGGATTGTAAACCCGACAGCACACTCTATCATTAATCGGTTAGTCTTGAATAAACCTGTCACTGTTGTTTTAACTGAGGCCATTTCCCCACTAGAGCGTTACAGCGCTATTATTTCACTTTCAACATCCTATGGAACCCTGGGATTCCATAGGATATTGAAAGTGGAATAATAGCGCTATAACGCTCTAGTACGGAAATAGCCTGATAATCCGCGTAGACGACCCTGAACTAAACGGAAGAACGGCCTGATTCGGTATAAGAGTTTTTCCTCCCTTCCTGCAGCAGCAAAAGGTTGCAAGAGACCTGCCAGCAGAGAAAGGAGGCAAGCTGGCTCTGAGATTTCTCTCTTACCTCGGATATCGGGATAAAATTCCCATCTAAAGACCATACAAATAGTTCCTGCCCCATAAATCCTACAAGTCATCGATCTGCTACTTCATTTCGATATGTCTAACACTTTCCACCTCAAAGAGATATCCCTAGCCTCAGAAGCCAAAGGAGAGACTTGCAGTAAAGGCCCTGAGTTGGACCGGCAGGGCCTCCTCACCTTCCCAACCAGCCCCGCCGCCGCCATCTTCTCCTCCTGTAGGTCAAACCGGGTCCTTTCCCGTCCCACAGACAACCAGAGCGCATGCGCAGTGGTTCGGCACACGGTACTCCGCCGCACGGCTTTCTGGGAACCGTAGTTTCTGGTGAGCTAGTCCTCCTCATCGAGGATGGATCTGACGATGAGACGAGGCGGAGAAGCGGGTTGGTGTGGTGGAAATGCAAGGGAGGGGAGGATCTTCGCGAATATTTCTTGTAATCCCAGGTCTTGGAGTCGTGGGATTCCAGGGGGATGCGACGAGGTATGCCGTTTGCCATAAGTATCACGCATTGCTGGCGGATCTTTGTAGTTCATGCGGAGGAAAGCTGAATATGACTGGAATCTAAACCCAGGGCAAGCTGGGATGTATCAAAGGGGCGTTTAAACACGCAAAACAAGCGGCATGATTTATGTTTGGGCTGCATTTATTCCGTGCCCTGCCCAGTAGGAAAACGACTGTTTATTAGCAACGAAGTTTGCAATTGTCTTAATAGCAGCTTATTCTTTCCTTCAAGCTTCCGTAAATTTTCCGCAGAAGAAAGTTACAGTTTAACAGAGTAACTTTTCCCAACGCCTGCCTTTGGGGTTTTTGGGTAACTGGCAGCATTCTTCCTTATACCGGCAGCATTCTTACTACTGTGGCTCCAGTTTGTAGCAAAAAGATACTTGTTATTCACCCCCAAACTATCAGCCCCTTTGTTCCTTCTTCTGTCAGAGCTAATCTGTTTTCCTAAAGCCTGGTATTCCTATTTTTTGCTCTTCTTCGTGTCACTTATTATGCCCCAGTCCTGTGCTTGTGGAAGAAAATAAATAAAATTAAGAGGCCTTGGGCCACCTTAAAGGCTAAACAAAGTTTATTGTAGTATGAGCTTTCATAAACGATAGCACAGTGAAATTAGCTATACTTCGCAAGACCTCATGCTGGAATAAATCTCTTAGGATTTAAGGTGCTACAGGATTCTTTGTTGTTTCTCCTGTACTTGAGTTTTGCTTGGCTGAGAGTTGAGGCAAACTCTGGGATTTGGCAAACCCCTGCTACAATACTTGCAGAATGCCAGTTGTGCTGCTGTTTCAGACATGTTAGCAGAACGTGCATCCAGCCGAATTATTTCAGATCCACCAATGGAATTCAGGTGGATAGAGTTGTGAGCACCACAGAAGTTGTTGAAGTCACACACACCATTCCTACATCACATCCGGGGGGGGGGGGATTATTTTGTTAGACTACAGCTTTTAGAATTCTCTAGCCAGTGAATTTTATGGGATGTAATTCAAAAAGGTATATTTTCCAAGCTGTGTCCCTTCATTTGATAGATACATCCATCACCACCACACCAACCAAACTGAGAAATCAGATGGTCTTTGCAAGACCTACTCCCACTAAACAGAACTTTAGTTGTGCTACTAGGGAGTAGATAGCAGGCTATCTGATTTTTGCTGCCCACCTCACCATAGCCTAAAATGTCCAATGTGATCTTTGTTATAAGTTTAATCTTTATCCTTTTCTTGTTGGAGCTTAATGTAATTTGCTGTTCGTAAGTGTAGAAGAAGCCTGTTAAGTTAGTAATGGTTGGAATCAGATAAGCAGCCATCAACTGCAGCATTTAACAAGCCCTGGTGTTCCCTTTGGAATATTTTGGTTGAGTGAGCAGTCAGAGCAGTTGGGAAGAAGGAGATTAGAAAGGCCTATTTTTGTCACAGAGGAGTAACAACTTGACTAAATTTTCCCTCCCAGCCAAATACAGCTGCAGCTTCCTTCTTTTACTGGGCTATGCAAGCATGGTAGTCTTTATTGCCCAGCACACATACCTAAGCAACAGAAAAATTTAAGAGGGACAGGACAGACTATGGGTTGTCTTACTTGTACCCATGACTGTTTTCCATATTTCTTCAACTTGTACAGTACAAATCATGTTGTAAGTATTCTAAACACTAGATGATGCTGTTGCTATAGGCTCTTTTGAGGATCCCTAGAGCAAATTTGGTGAACAACTTTACTGTAATACGATAGGCTTAGTACTGAACAGTAACCAGAACAGTACAAGTTAGAGCCATATTAATCATTCAAACCAAGCATATACACTGTATGAAAGGGGGCAGAAGGGAATTTGAGTAGATGTTACATATATCTTAAACTTAGAGCTAGCTAAGTTTCTATATTCCAGCTTAGACAGAGATTAAAAACAAGAGACCTGAGCATGGAAGAGGTTTTACTGACATCTCATGCCGTGCTGCTCCTATTTCCTTCTGCCTTCTTTCTAGCAAGTGTTCAGTTAATGAGCCAGCCAGGCCAGAAATCAAGTTTGTCTGGAGAATGAGCCTCTGACTTAGAAGATTTCCTTCCATTGCCCTCCAAGATTTGCCTAGATTTTTGTGCCTTCTGAGTTAGCCTATACCAGCTGCTGTAAGCTACATTTCAGGAGGAAGAACTGGCGAAACCATCTCTGAGTATTTCTTGCAAACCCTATGAAATTCATGGGGTTACCATAAGTCAACAGGTGATTTGAAGGCACATAAACTAATATAATAACTGTATTGCACAATGTGCAGCTCCTCCTGCATTCCTACTAGTTCTTATACCACAACAGTGAAAGAAACCCATGTAGAATAGGTTTGCAACCTTTTTTGGGTATTACTATTTCTACATACATTCTGTAATGGAGTTTTAGCATTGATAGGTTTTGGTGCCTGAGCTCTGGCCCAGGTTAAAGACCTACTTTCACAGTAGGTTATTGAAAAAAATAAGGGTGAATTTTAAAAAGGAAAAGAAGACTGTAAAAACAGGGGGGAGAAGATAATATGGTGCCAAGGGATGATAAAGGAACAGAAAGGAAAAGGAACCAGAAAGCTAGTGAAACCTCAAAAGAATGCTAAAACAGAGCATAATGAGAAAGATATGAAGATTTGGAAAGAGGTGGAACTGCTTGGTGGTAAACTGAATGGGAAACTATGGGAGAATGAACAGCAGAACAAAAGAAAATTAACAAAATGAAAAAAGGATTAACATGTGAAAAGAATAGAGGAAGAAGAGAAGGAATGCTTGGTTTTTGTGCTTGTTGGTTTTGCTATGATAACAGCAGTATATGTGTGTGTGTGTGTGTGTGTGTTAAATTAGGTCCAATCTCTCTATGAACAACCCTCCTATTCCACCCCAAGCCTAATTGGCAAGTGGTTTTGCCATGTGGCCAAATTAAGCACCTCTGAAATTCTGTGCTTCTGATCTGCTGGCACATTGGTCAGCAGTTCCATTGTTTTTCTGCATTACTTTCCTCAGCTACCCAAGGGCTTCTTGTTTTCTCTTTCTCCACCTATAGGGAGAAAGGCGAATCCATTGACACTTGATTTTGGAATAGCAGTGGCCTCACATGCTCTTTCCCCCTGCTTCCAGATTGCTTTGAAAGCAGCAAGATGTGCAAATAGATCAACAGCTCTCTTTATGTGTAAGTGAGAGAATGAACAAAAAAGAGATACCAGCCCTTAAAGAACGGAAAGAATTAGGAGGCAAAGACAAACAGAGTAAAGAAGAATGCTTTCTCAGGGGTTCTGCTAACCCTGCTGTCAGGTAGTCAGAAACATTAGCCAGTCTGTTGCTATCCACATTATCCATAGTATCTAGGCTATCCCTAGTTTTAGGCAGAGTGAGGTTACTACCTTGGCAACAGATGTTCAAGTGACAGGAGTAGTGTCCCCCTCATGGGCTATTCATCCTGACTGCCTCAGGCCCTCCCCTCTACTGGAGGACAGAACGGTCCACATAACCTATCCTTTACCCTATAAATTAGCCTTCTCCTCTCAGGTGCTAGAGGACACTGCCTTATCACCGGTGGTGAATTAAAATTCAACTTTCAGTCCACTTCTGTGGTTGGAATGGTAATAGGGGAGAGGCATCTTATCCTTTTCCTAAGGCAGGAAAATGTCCTGGATTGGACCTGTCTAGGAATTTCAAATCCTTAATTGTATAGAGAATAAGGTTGGCATATGAGCTTTGAGAGAATGTGAAGCTTCCTTATGCTTAGGAACATAGAAATCAGGTCATTGTTCCATCTAAGCAAGCACTGTCAACTCTGACTGGCAGTGGCTCTTCAGGGTTTCAGACTGAATTCTGTCTTAACCCTACCTGGAGATCCCTAATATTCCCTAGTAGTCTCCCATTCAGGTGCAAACCAGGTTTGTTCCTTCATAGCTTCTGAAATCAGATGAGATTGGATTTATTCAGAGTGATGCTTATGGAAGTGTTTTTAATGTGGAAGTTGCATTGTTTATATCTTGCTAATGTGTTGGAAATTAGAGCTTGCTCATTAGGACTGGAGAGAAATTATGTCTTAGGTTGCTCCTGGATAAATACCTCCTTCCTTTCACAAAATAGATCTGCATTTGAGGACTTCAGAAAGACAATAGAGAGGACAGCTGTTGGTCATCATTCCGTTTATTACATGTAGTACAGAATGAATTTCATGGTTTCATCTGCCACATCCCAGCAACATGTATAAAGCAGAAAGTTGGGATAGCATGGATTTTATTCAGCCTACACAGAAGCAGAGGGAAACTTGGCTCATATTAAATCCAGTAAAATGAAAATTCTGTTCCCCCTCGTTTGACCTTAATGTTCTAGGGCATGTAAGGCGTAAATATTTTTAACTAATCTCATGGTCATTTGACTTTGAAAATAAAGCCTTTTTGTTTAAGATGAGCGTAAACATTTTGGACATATGTGGCAATGTATTCTGGCTTACCTAGTTACCTAGTAACATCTTGCAGAGTAATTGCCAAGTAAGCCTGAATATTAAATATTTTGATCAGACAACAGGGAGTAAGTAGTCCTTATTATGGTAGTCAAATGAGTTAGGAAACATGACATATTTGGTGGGCATTTTTATTTCTGTTTGTATTGGTTCTAAGAATTATAACAGTCTTGCACAGTCTTTTCCAGTGCTGTACCCATAATGTGGAAAATGCCAAACTTCACTAAGAAAGGGTGGGACAAATGTAGCACATCAACTATCAATAGAATACATAAGCTAGGTTGTTCTGCCTGCTGTCAACTGTTTTGGACTGTAAGGTATTCAGAAAAGAGTCTGTTTATTGCCCTGGTTGTATAGTACAATATATTTGCTGACTGTTGAAAAACTTAAACAAAAATTAATAATACTGACAATCTGAAGAGGTCTTCAAAATGTGGCTTATCAAAATGGCACAATTCACTACTGGCAATTGTGGAAAGATTATCATAATCCTTTTTTTTTTTTTTTTGAAGTATTCCATGTTGTTTAATGAAGTACAGTTTGGTACTGCCTTTATTAAGACCAGTCAAAACACAACAAAAATATGTGAACTTTCAACTTCCCTGGTCATCAGTGTAAGGCAAGAATCATGCTGGTTAGGGGTATTCCTGCAAGCCACATGCAGCCTCACAGGACCATTTTTCTGGAGTCTAAGGCCCTGGAAAGGGATGACTCTCCAAGTTCTCTGAAGTGACCAGTGCAGGCCCACTAGCTTCCAACAGTTGTGTATCTGCATTATTGGTACACTACTGTAGTAGTTGTATTTTTCCAGACTTGTGCAGGGTGGTGAGGGAGAGCAAACAAAATTTGCTGCCTCTGAGTACTGATTTTCTCAATACTTTACTTCCATTACTATATTCATGTCCTTTTCTGTTGGCAACACTTGAATAGTCATATTGGCATAATGCCCCAACAGGATTCTGGCTCAGGTTGTACAAAAAGTATAGGGATGGGAGGAAAGAGAAAAATAAATAAATAAGATCTAATTTTAGGGACATGTCACCATCACAATCATGATCCTAGTGGAAAGCAAAAGTAAGTGTGTTGGTCTAGAAGAAAAGCGAAAGAACTCCAAAATTTACACTTGGGCAATGCCTTCTCTTAGGACCAACCAAACATCATAAAATCATGTACAAGCTTTGAGTTCTCCAGAAGATGTCATCAGGTTGAGTAGTATGAGAAACAAGAGGCAAAGAAAACTGTATAAATAAATAGAAAAGAAAATTAGGCTGGGACTAAGTTTGCACCCAGTCTCAGAATGGGAGACTGCAAGTATCAAGACTAGTAACATGTAGGACTCTAAAACAAACAAACAATGACTGGCCCTGATTTTGAAAACATAAAAAGATCTTTTTTTAGAGTTATGTGAACGGGAAGAGTTCCTAGTTATTCGGAAAGCACAAAGAAAGTGAAACATGGCAATCTTCGTATTAGCAAGACCAGAGATTAATTCTGAATTTTGCACAAGGTTTTTTTTTTAAAGTCAAATGAGACTAATTATATAGTATTATCTAGTTCTGTGGGAGAATGAACCTCTCCTAAAGCAAAAATCCAAGTGGTAGTTTTCCTCTAACTGGAGATTCCCAGAACTATTTTAAATTGTTCCTTGATTAATTACCAGCTTTTCAAAACAAACTCCCCATCAAATGCATATCCTATTGAAGTATTGAGTTAAGAATTCTAGAATACCAAAAAGAAAGTGAAATTAACAAGGAGGTCAGTCTTAAAGAACAGGTCTAAGGAGTGTGCTGGACCTGTATCAGAGCTATGGTCTGGGTGTACAAAGTTGCACTATTTCATGCACAGCTTCCTCAGGTGAAATGGCTTCTGTAAATTTTTACAACAGCAATTTATCCAGAGTTTAGAAATATTATTTTGGGGGACTGATATTCCCCCAGCTGGCAGCTACTAGGAGCTGTAGTTGAAAAGCTAGCTACCTTTTCCAAGCTCTGAACTTAACGTTTCTAGAGGCCAGTGAGGAGTTTAGCAGGAGTTTGACGTGAAAGTTGGGAGGGGGAAGGTGAATGGAACGTATTAAGAATGTTGAAGATATTCAGTGGTTCTCAACCTTTGGTCCTCCATATGTTTTGGACTTCAGCTCCCAGAATCTGTCATCATTGGCTGTGCTGGCCAAGAGGTCTGGGAGCTGAAGTACAAAACTGTTGGAGGATCAAAGGTTGATAATTCCTGCTTTAGATGCTGACTACATTGCTCAGAGTACAACTCTAGGCATGCCTGCTCAGAAATAAGTCCCAGTCTATTGATTAGGTCTTATTCCCAGTTAAGTGTAATAAAGATTGCAGCCTGAGACAATTAGGTAGATTAAACATTTTAAGCAAAATATACCCCTGATGAATTAGTTAGCGGATTTGATTTGATTTTACATTAAATGTAAATTGGTCAAGAAATGGTGCACACCTGTCAACAAGAAAAAACATTCCTACAGTTGTGTCTGCTGCATCACATGCATTCATTCTCTAAAGCACATGTTTAGAACAATTGGTTTTATTACAAGCAAATGCATATAAATAAAATTTATTGGCTAATTAAGTAAAACTCACATGCTTCATCAACTAAGAATTTTGTAATAAAATGAAAGCTCTGTTAGCTTCCTGTTATTCTGCTGAAATAAGTGTAATTGTCCTTAAATACATTCCCCCATCATTTTATAGATTTTATGTTGGAATCTTGTCCTGCCAACAGATATCATACTGAAATAAAAGAGAAGAAAGATACATAAAAGAAATATTAGATTTATTTAGACAAGGCAACATGAATACCAGCAAAATTGCAATGTAAACTGTTGCCAGTACACTCCAAGCAGCACACATGCAGTGGCAAGTCATAATGATGTGGTTTGCTGGGGGCTGCCAGCATCCATTGCTGAGTGCCACTGAATGTGGGAGGGTGATGCTGATGCCCTTGAGGTGAAGAACATGTGGGACTGTTAACACAGCACCGTGCAGGCAAAACATTTTGAATTTTGAGGTAGACTAAACATGCTGGCTGGGGAATTCTGGGTGAGAGAAAAAAAGTGACCAAGCTTTGGACCTATTCCATCACCATAGCCCTATACTGGCCCCAGCTATTGAACTATGACTGAGTCACTTAAAAAATGAAATTCTAGATTCAAACCCTGGATACAGTCTCCCAGTGGAAAAGGCTGGATAGGGTACACACAGGCACTCTTGCGATGTAATACAGATCTTCTTATATGTTTCAGGATGCCTCTTGTTTACTCCTAGAGTCCTTTCTTCCCATCTAACCATACTTACCCCGTGATGGATTGCCAGTGTTGGTTGGTTATTGCCTCAGAAGTCCTGCTACCTTTGTTTACTGCCTCACAGTAGAAAGATGGGGAGCTAGTAGTACCCTTCCTACCCCTAGAGCATAGCTCAGGAGAAGTTACAAACCATCTGACTGGTGAGGTGGCAGAAAAGAAAATGTCACCTTTCTTCCAGTGTGTATATTTCCCTATCCTGAAGTGCAGCTAAGGTGGGAAATCAGAGAGGATGCACCTACTTGTAATCACAACAGTGACTTTGCTGAAATAGCTGTAGCTTTATTGAAAACCATCAGTGGTACCAATAGCTTTGGAGTAGATTAGGATGAGCTGGGCACTTCTCCGTGTACCAGTAATGGCCAAGATCAACTTAGTTGTCCCAACCACAGTAAGACCAATTGAATAAATGGGATTTACCTGACTATTCAGCAGTTCACTAAATGGGCTAACTCAAGCTGGCACTAGAAATGGGATTATATAGCTATATATTTCTGTCCGACCCTGTATCAAATGATCTGGGTGGTGTACAGTAAAATCAGTACTGACAGGTTACAACAATGTAAAACAACAAAAATGATTTAAATTGACTAATTAAACATATTAACAAGTTAAAACAGGTTTTAAAGACTGAAACAGTGTAACAGCCTTGTGCATAGCATTTGAAGTAAATCACTGAGCCCCAGAGGCTTGAATGAAGAGCCATGTTTACTTAGCACCTAAATGAAACCAGTGTTGGCACCAATCAGGCCTCCAGAGGGAGGGAATGCCACAGTGGGAGTGCCATGTCTGAAAATGCCAGAGGAGCCCCCCTCCCCACCGCCGTAGACCTCAGTCCTTGGGCTGCAATACCTAGCCAGAGGCACTCCCTTAAACACTGAGGTCCCAATCCATTTAGGGTTTAGTTATTACAAATTACCTTCAGTCCAGACCAGATTGGCAGTCAGATTTAGGCCTATATGTGCTTTGGAACTAGCTCAAGGTCTTTTGCTTCTTTAGGTGAAGAATGAGATGCTAGCCCCTCCCTCAATCTTCACAGAAAAGCTAACTGGATTGGCAGTTTGTAGCATATTATCTTATCTTCTACTCCACCGGAAGCGGTAGGCTAGTTTAGAAGGCCCAGTAGTAGATACATATCTTCATCCTGCAACAGATAGGAAAGACTGGGAGGCTCTGAAGGAATAGCTACCAAGCTGCCACTGCTCCCCTCCTAATGTTCCTTTGTCTCATCCTGCTAATGTTAGGGCCTCATATCCTCTCTACATTCTTTCTCAGTAATTCCCATCAACAAAGTTCTTGCTTGGATATTCATGTTGTCTAGACAGCATAGCATGCAGCAAGTTCTTTGGATGGGGCTTCCACAATCCTCCTGTGGAGGAGATCACAGTGGGTGAAACTCTCCTTTAACATGCTAAGAGCAAGGCAGAGGAAGAGGCTGGCTCCTGAGCAAGAAGAGGAATCCAGATAGGTCCCACTTGTAGGAACTTGTAACTTGTAGGAACAGCTTGTGCTATGAAACTGTACTTTGCAGGATCATGTGAGTGATAACTACCTGGCTAATCTAAGCACCAGTTAATGTAGAATGGAATTTCTATTGTACATACAAAAGAGAATGAAAAGAAGGGAGAAAGATCCAAAATTTGTTTAATTTCTTCTTATATGATGGATGTGTAAATTTTTTTAATGCAAGACTTCTGACACTGGGCTAACAATTTAGCCCACAGGGAAGCAATTCTAGGAAAAGGTATTTATTTTAGAGGCATATACCTCAACCTCCTGTAAATTTCCTAGGGTGGCTAAATGTTTCTATGTTTACCGATAGCACAGATGAAAAATTAAGGTTTGTTTTCCAGACTTGATCCCACTACTGTTTGAATCACCATACAACAGTCTTTCTTCTGCTTCCCTAAGCAGTTTGCTTTACTGTTTTGCAGTCATTTCATTGCAATATGCAAAGTGTAGGAAAGTTATGCCTTTAGACTGTCAGAATCCCTTATCCAGTTGGGAGATTTGAGAGCTGCAGTCCAAAACAGCAGCAGCAACAAGAACAACAACAACCGGCCTTTCCCAAGCTTTGGTGGAAATTCTTCAGTAAAATCCCTGATGGTATATGCCCCTGTATTTCCCTGCCCTTTAAATAATTTAAGTGGACTGGGCAGGCTCTACCATTAAGCAGGGTGAGGCAGCCACCTCAAGCAACAGATTTGAGACTTTGTGAAAGAGCAGCAGATTGTTTACTCTGTTATTTTTCTTGCCTTTTTTACCGCCACAGATGAGGAAAGGTATTTGTGGGATTTTCTGTTACTCACGCCAAAATAACTTGGCCAGCTATGCATACTGTGCACCTTGACTTGGGTGTGGGAGTGTGTGGCATTTGTTGCTGTGCCTCAGGCAGTAATATGCCTTGGTGCATCCTTGCATGTGAACCATCTGTCTGGAATATGTCCCTCTCCTCCTAGTCTTCCAACAATATTTACACTACCTGCTTTCCCACCCACATACTAACCTAGAAGAAAAACCTCTGAATGTCATAATGAACTTCAAGAAAGAAGGAAAACAAGCCAAACTTCACATGCAGAATTCAAGACAGCTTTAGCAGTGTCTATCTTTAGCTGCAGTAGTGAGTCACATCATTGTGATCTGACTGCATGGCTAGGCTGAGGTAATATGCAGGCCAGGGAACTGAGACAAAGCATGATGGGATTAAAGCTGTAAAATTCCACTACTCTCCCAATCAGGTCTATAGAGACTTAAGAGGCTATGGGTATTTTTTCAGCCAAAGGATAATTACAGAGCCTTGAAAAGCATGGATGTAGATTCCACACTCCAAGGAGCTATACAGAAAGTAGAATGGCATCTAGAAGATACCCAAATTTCCTTGCGTAATGTGTGACAGTTTTCTATGTATCTCAGTGTGCCAAGTGTCACGTCCAACTAGCCCTACCAGCCATTCCAACCTAATGCTGGATTTTCTTGGATGATGCCGTGTTGCTTAGCAACACTGCTAGGCAGCAGGCTATACATGATGCATAGCAGTGGTGACTGTGTTGTGCAGGGCCGATTTCTATTATTGTTCGTTAAGCTGTAAAATATTAATTTGCAGTTTGCAAATAAAAACTGTGCTAAGAGGTTATAAGCCTACCTCTCTTACCCCCCTCCTCCCCACATAAATGGCTCACAGCTCCTTTTCACCTCAGTGGAAACTATGGGCAGTTTCGAGCTGAATTTAGCCAATGTAGAACATGGATGGAATTCATGAGACAGAAATACTTCTCATGCCTTGGGTAAAGAGGCTGACATGTGCAAACACTTCTCAAGGTGACATTGTGCAAATTGTGTGGCATTTATGTACAGGCACTCAAGTAGATCGGGGGGTCATACTGTTTTCCACAACTGCATAAATACTAGGGTGGGGGTAGCAATTCAGAGAGAATAAAAGAAGCACAGTTTTGATAAAAAGTGAAGATTTTTCGGGGAGCTGCAAATCTGTTGTCAGATAACTGTTTAGATACACATTGAGATGATGGTTACTCGTATCAGCTCGGCTACTCAGCATGCATGATTCAGTTAGAAGTTGTCTCATTAGGAAGCTTTTTAGGAAGTAGAGGATGGAAAGGGGGCTTCTAAAAACACGTGAGGCCATAAATAATTGCTTTTCAAAGGCCTTGCATGCTGTTGGGTGCATGCACGGGTGGTCATGTTTCTTCTGGGTCAAGGGGGTTGGAGGATGAGCTTGTTTGAAGCCATTCTCTACCTGAAAGGCTGTTCAGGCTAAGGCTGGATCTACATGAGGCTGTATCCTAGCTCTACTGCATGGTATCTCTGCCCCAGTTTGACCTTTTTACTAACTTTAATCAGTTTGTAAAGCCACACAGAACTCCCATTATGTAGCCACATTGATACAAGGGTGTGCACCTACTGTGTGCATGTGTTTGCTATATCAGTTTATGTCCAGTCACGTGATTGCAACACATGCAGTTTTTTTTAATCGATGCTGTACATGCACATGTTCACATAGTTGCTTAATCAGATAGCCTTTGTTTTCCCATCATTCTGATTGTCCACCTGCACTTCTAGAAAGTGAGGCCAATAAAGCTAGCGGAGGTGAAGTGATGACCTGTGAATGTGTGCAATAGTATGTATGTGAAAGTTCACATACAAACACCAAGTAAAAAAAGTGGGAGGTGACACCACCTTTTCTGGCTGCTGATATAAACAAGGGAGCTGCCTTTCTGTGGTGGTAACATTCCAGTGACCTACGTGACCACCCGGCCTAAGTGACCACCCACCAACCTGCACCTCCTCCATTGTACTGTGTGAAGGAGGCGCTGGACAGATCTGGCTGAGGGCAGACAGTCACAGCTCCGGAAGTGTTGCGAAGGGGGTCAGCAGGTGAAAAGGTAGCCAAAACGCAGAGGCTGCCTCTGGGAGAATAGTCGGGGTTTCGAGCTGCAGCAGACGGGGTTTAAGACTTGACGAGACTGTGGATTTCAGAGAGACAGAAGAGTTAGGAAGGAGAACTTACTCTGGTTTTGAGGGAGCCATGTAAGAACAGAATACTCAAGAGTTAATATATTGTATTACTGAGCTTTAATAAATCCATATTTTTTTTAACTGTGTCTGGCTCTGTCTATCAAGCTTGCTAAGGAATCAGGCCGCACCTACCACAAAGAACCCTCATAACAATGCAGCCACAGGTCCATGTTTAAGGGATCAGTCTGAGGCCCAGGAACCCAGTTCAGGAAGGGATTCAGTAGGGAAACAAAGGCAAGGCGAGTAACAGGATTCCAACGGTTGGAACTGCAGGACCAGATCCTGTGAAAAAGCGTCTGGCACACACAGCAATCCCAATTTAGGAGTCAAACCACATGTTTTAAAAAAAAGTTCTTTCCCAGAACAGTGGAGTACATGAGAGGTTTTTAAAAATCATCTTAAGGCCCCCAAGCATCGAAAAGAAGTGTTTTCACATTGGAACAAGAGGTACATCATGTGTTCCAACAGGATTGGGATTCAGGTAAAGATGAATTATTTATTCTTTGTAGATTCGGCCCAAGTCTGGTTTAATGCTAAAGAACTGTAACAGCAGCTGAGAGGGGAGACCAGGAAACATAAAGTTGATGAGCAACCCTGTTAGCACCTGGAGTGCAGATTGAACAGGCACACAAGTCACCAGTACAGGGACCATGAGAATCTTCTTTCTTTCATTCCAAGTCACCTTGGCACCTAGCGTGATGTGTTGAAAATTTAAAGTATACTTCGTGTTTCTGAATTTGCAACTAAATGGGCATGTGTATCTTTTGCAGAATGCTGCACAGTCTCTTATTGCCTCTCTCTCATTCTCCCTTTTTTGAGATAGTCATTCTTGTGCAACTTGAGGTCAGGACTGTTCTGTAATTCATTTAGAATTGAAATACAAATTTTAGATTTGTATCTAGTCCAGCCTGAGAGTTCAGGAAAGGTCACAGGATTACATGACTTTTCTGTCATAAAGGATTATAATTCTAATTATATTGCTTGTGTGCTCCCTACTTCTGAGCAATGAGAACTTCTGGAGGCAGCACTACGGGATTTAATTTTCTTTGGAGAAGATTACACTGGAGACTTACAGTGTCTTTGTAATGTTTGCTACAGTTACAAGTAGACCATAAGCAGAGGCCAATATGTTCCTATAAGCAGTCAGTATGGCCCGCATACAATTTCCTGAAAGTAACCTGTGTGATTTCCTGAACATTACATCTCTGACTTTGGCTAACTTAAAGTGCAAAGTTCTCACCTCTCTCTTTTAAACTCACAAATGGCCATCAGCTTCTTAGTTCTCCATTTTCTTGCAATAAAAATCAACAGCAAAGCCAAATGTAGTTATTTTTAGTAAAAACAAGTGCCACAGGACTTATTCACAGAAGTAGTCTCGTGCCTTGTTGACTAAAGGTGTTAATTTTCATCCATGAATAGGTAGCTGTAGCCCTCTAAATGTTGTTTGGGCCATAGCTCCCATGATTTCTAGGCAGAGTAACAAATGGTGGAGGAGGAGGGCATGGGAGATAAACTTCAAAAGCAGGGATGGGGCAACTGAATTCTCGAATCCTGGGTAAGGATTTAAGACTACCAAGTCCGAATCCCTGTGCTGAAATAGACAAACCAAATCTTTCGAATCCACCAACCAATAGATTGTTGGAGACCGGGACGCCTGAAAACCTAGGAGACCAGACATACAAGGGAAGATGGTAAATAGGTGAGTTTTAGCCTTGGAGCAATAATGGCCTTTCCTGACAATTTCAGAAATTACATCTGGGCTTGTATTCTAAGATATTTTAATTGAACATTTAATATTTAATTTCAACACTTGACTGGAAGCTACAGGCTTGAGATTTCAAGGACAGCTGAAACATTCCTTTGCACAGCTCCCTTGCAAACCTCTTTCATACACAGTTCTGGGATCTGGAGTTTTACAAGGTGTCACAGCTTTCTCTGCCAAAGTGTGCTGGTGCATCATCAAAGTATAAACCCCAGGATGCCAGAAGGAGCTATGCAAAGAAAAGCCAGTTTTGACCTGGATTAGCTCTATACTGTAGTATGTGGCCCTGTTTACACAGGCAGAAAAATGTGGGATTAATCCACATTTTCCTGCCTATGTAGAAAGGACCTTCATGTCATTTTCAGTCTGGGGAGATCCTGAGGCAAAACTATGACAATTGTCTTGGCCAGATTTCTTCAGAGGGAGGTTTGCCTTTGCCTAGGCTTTTGCTAAGGCTGAGAGAGTGTGTTTTGGCCAAGATTATCCTTCTTTCCGTTGCTTTTTAAACCCTTTCTTTAAAAAGGATTCAGAAGGTTCAAGATTTGTGAGATGCGTAGATTCCCAGAACCTTCCATGGATTCGGATACAGATTTGGATGCGGAAAATTCTGGATTCATCCCATCCCTATTCAAAAACATTTGGAGGTCCGTAGCTCTTTGTCCAGAGTTACCAACTCTCAGAACACTGGCTGATGTTTCAGGGAATTGATATGCTACTTCCAGGAAGGGAGGCACATCTGAGGAAGAGTGGTGGAGAAGAAAATGTGATTTTTTCTGTATGAGGTAGCCTTAAAACCTGGTCACCCATTTCCACCCATTTCTGGTGTCAGGTCACTCTTGATACCTGTAGCTACAGAAATAATACCTTATACTGCCTTACAAGTTCTTATTTATGAGTTCCCATTTTTTAAATATCTCTTTTTATTATATTGTATTATATAGCTGTTATGTTATATTACTAGACTTTTTAAATTATATATAAATAGATAAATATATAAATATTGACAGGTTAAATATTCTTATTGAAGATACAGTAGAGATGAAATAATAACTACCATAGTCATTTTATAGTCATTAAGTTTTGATAGAAGCAAGATCAGGGAAAGGAAAAATTGGAGGTATATTATGGTATTTCAGTGGCCTTCATAATTACCATTTGAGTCTCTTCCTCTGCATATTCTACATAAACTCTGTTCAATTAGTATTTATCCATTTATTTGTAGTTGCCCTGTAGCTGAAGCTTTCAAAAAGATAATAATAAAACACATTAAAACAAACAAAATTGATACAATTAAAAACCAAAACCTGCCACAAGCACATTCTAAACTGCAAACTTACATGTCAAAAAGAACACATACTACCAAGATAAAACAACATCCACAGCAGGGAAAAAAACAGGTCTCAGAATTCTAAGATACATCAGGGCTATAGAGTATGTAGCAAGCTACCAAATGATATCTAATTGCCTAATTATCCCTAATTGTCTGACAATTATCTAATAGCAAGATTACCCCGCTATGAACCAAAAGCACAGCTAGGAAAATCTATGTATAGAATGTAAAGATCAGCTTTTGCTTCATACTGGAAAGCAAAAAAGTAAACCTGTAGTCCTAAGTATATATATTAGAAGAAACCTCGTGAATGCTTCGTAGTTCCATAAACTGGGAGTTATGGCGCTGATGCTGCTCCTGGATACCCAGGTGTCAGTGGTGACCACGAACACTTTCTCCAGGTTTTGGCTGTTGTGCCAGCCGTGTCCTTTCCTGGAAGAGCTAGACATCATTCTAACCTTTCTTGGACATTCATCTGCAAGGAAGTGGAGCATGGTACCCTCCCCGTCACTGCTTCTGTTACTCTCATCACATGTAGGCCTCAGAGGCCCCTCCCTAAACTGCAAACCCCAGGATTCCATAGGATGTTGAAAGTGGAATAATAGCACTATAAACAATCTAGTGCGGAAATGGCCTTCGAGTGACCTTTCGAAGAGAGGTCTCTCCTCTGTGCATGATGACTCTCCACGTGGTTTGGAGTGCTGATTTTATAACACGTGAAGGGCAATGGAAATGTTGACAGGTTAGAATACTCCTATTTTTTTTTGTGTTTATTTTCCACAGGTAGACAATGCCTGAATAAGACTCAGTCTTCATAATATCCTAGATTTTGGCAAAATGATTTCTATGGGACTGCCATGGAAGAGTTTTCAGAAACTTCAGTGGTTTCAAAATGACCAAACACAAACTGCCAGAATGATATGCTTCCTTACAGAATGTGTAATTTCAGTATTGTCCTTTCTTCACTGATTTCTTCCCAAGGCCAGATGTAGGTAAAATACAAGCCTGGGGCCACATATGCTTCCCCCCGCCCCCATTTTGGCACTCCAGAAGAGGCACCTTCCTTTTAAATAGGTTGCACCCCTCTCTTCTTCACTATATCCATTTTTTTTATATACTTTTTTTGGCCCCTACTTTAAAGCCACAAACAGGTTTGATCTCTGTGGCAGTATGTACTCAGGTATACATGTCACTGCCAGTCTTTTAGTCTGTGTTCTGTTCTAAGAGGGAGCTGTTTAATTCAAATAATGTAGCTATTCAGGGAGCATTTAAAATAAATGAAACTGGATGCTAGGGCAGGAGTGGGCAAAGTGCAACCTGAAGGGCATTTTTGTGATTCTCAGGACCCTCCAGAGGTCTGCAAATTGCCACCAGATGCCCTCTAGAGGTTGTGGTGGGCTTTTCTACCATGTTTAGGGATGGCACGGGATAAAACAAAACAAATGTTCCCAAAGGCCCTGGAAGGCTTGTGAGGAGATTTACGCGATGTTTTGAAAATCCTGGACCATCCTGAGAAAGATGTTTAGAGAAATTAATATGACTATAGGCCATAATATGTTTGAGATCGATTTGATTAGATTAATGTAATTAAATCATGGATAATATAGTGGAATTAAACAACAGTATTCTAAAATAGTTGACAATATTGATTTTTGGTAGGGATGGGCCAACCAGATCTTTGAATCCTTGAATCCTTGGCAGGGATTTGAGATTCGGGAATCTGAATCCCTGTGCCAAAATAGGCAAACCGAATCTTTCAAATCCACCACCCAGAGTTTGTTGGAGACCGGGACGCCTGAAAACCTGGGAGACCAGGACGCCTGAAAACTTGGGAGACCAGGACGCCCGAAAATTTGGGAGACTAGACACACAAGGGGAGATGGCAAGTAGGTGAATTTTTCCCTTGGAGTAATAATGGCCTTTGCTAACAATTTCACAAATTACAGCTGGGCTTGTATTTTAAGATATTTAGATTGAACATTTAATATTTAAGTTCAGCGCTAGACTGGAAGCTACAGACTTGAGATTTCAAGGACAGCTGAAACATTCCTTTGCACAGCTCCCTTGCAAACCTCTTTCAGACACAATTCTGGGGTTTCTGGTTTTATAAGTTGTCACAGCCTTCTCTGCCAAAGTGTGCTGGTGCATCATCAAACTACAAACCCCAGGATGCCATAACGAGCTATGCAAAGAAAAACCAGTTTTGACCTGGATTAGCTCTGTACTCTAGTATGTGGTCCTGTTTACATAGGCAGGAAAATGTGGGATTAATCCACATTTTCCTGCCTATGCAGAAAGGACCTTCATGTCATTTTCAATCTGGGGAGATCCTGAGGCAAAACTATGACAATTGTCCTGGCCAGATTTCTTCAGAGGGAGGTTTGCTTTTGCCTAGGCTTTTGCTAAGGCTGAGAGAGTGCGTCTTGCCCAAGATTATCCTTCTTTCCCTTGCTTTTTCCACCCTTTTAAAAAAAGGGATTTGAAAGATTTGAGATTCGTGGGATTTGTGGATTCCCAGAACTTTCCATGGATTTGGATCTGGATTCAGATTTGGAAAATTCTGGATTCATCCTATCCCTAATTTTTGGATATAAACATTTTAAGAAATTTAGAAACTAAGGTAATTTAGGAATATAAATATAATAAGCAATAATTTTAAAATAATAGAAGGAGATGAATTTAAGTATGTTTATATAACTTGGACCTGTTTGCAACAGGGGTAGGAGTGCTTTTAATTAGATGGGTTTTTTAAAAAAAGAGTTAGGTTAGTTTAGTATAATATGAATGTTAGTTTAGTTTGATATATGTGTATATATATGTGTATAGTTAATATTGATAATAGCGTACATATGTTAGGTTAGGTTAAGTTAGGTTAGGTTATGTGTTATATGTATTGGTGTGGTTTGGTCTTGTCTTTTTTTTGTGTGTATATATTTTTGTTAATCCTTTTAAAATAAATTAAAAAAAAACATAGTGGGGCCAATTTAGGTCCAGGAAAATCCCTTTTTGAGTGGGATGTGAACAGGAAGTTACTTCTGCTCACTTCCTTTTATTAAAAAAGGCTCTCCTGGACCAAAATGGCCCAGGAAGGCCTAAAAACCTGGTGAAAATGTATCCCATGCACCCTACAGGGAGTTTGTGGGCATTCGGGGGCATAAAAAGTCTTTTTTTAGCAGGAAGTAGTGGGAGGTGCAGCCCCCTAGCCTTCCCCAGTTGCATACCCCTGATCTAGCGCCTAAACAGCATGACAACAGTTGCATAGAATATCTTGGACACAAGAATCCATGGGATATGTACGTTTTTCTAGGGTTTCTGTTGCTTGGGATGCTTGAAGCAGCATCTCGGGCTAATCAAATGTTGATGGAAATTCTTGCCAGGAACCTGTTCTGTCCTCTCTACTGCTACTGGTGGGTGAGATGTGAGTGAGATAGGGAGGTTGTGGTGAGAAATAGTGAGGCCGTTTACCCTGACTGAAAGGCAGAGATGCATTACCAAATAAAAAGACAAGCTGATATATAATATTCTTATAAGTACAACAAGAAAGACATGTTTTTGTAAATAATGGCAAGGTACCTATGGCACTAGAGGTGCCCAAAACCAAAACTGGAACTATTGAGATTGCAGTAAGGTATTTAAACTATAGGTTGTACAATCAGTCCTCCCCATTCGCTGTAGTTAGCAGCACAGGACCCTTATAAAAGTGAAAAAAATTCCAAATGTCATAATATGTGAGTCTGTGGGAAGGTGGCCAGGGCATGGTGGGGAAAATGGGCACCTAGGTCCAAACCAGGTCTCAGGGGAAGGAGAGGTTGACATGGTGGCCCTATACATCCCCTCTCTCACCCATCTCCTTCCTTGAGTGTGTGGGGGCATCTGAGGAGGGTTCATGGGGCTGAGAAATTGAGGTGTGAGTTGTCCTTAGCTGTCCAGGCAGTGCCTGCTGGAGGAGGAGGAGGAGGAGGACCAGAGATGGGTTTTTAAAGGGTTGCATGACCTGATCAGAGTTGCAGAGAGGGAAGGTTCCCCCACAAAAGAAGCACTTGAGGTGGGGAGCAGGGATTGGACAAACTCACAAATAATCAAATTCATGAAAGTTAAACCTGCAAATTTGGAGGGCTTAGTATATATCCTTGTACCTGTATCCTCCCCAGGAGATGAACTAGCAGGCTGATTAAATGCTGGGCTATATGCAACTAGAGGCTTTTTTGGCTATCACTAGTCAGTATTGTTCTTTTTTGTATTATAGTGGCCCCTCCACATTTGTGAGTGTTTGAGATGCAGAACACTCATGAAAGTGGAAAATCATTAATACTCCCCTCCCCTGTGATCTCCCTCCAATTCCTCTCTGGAGTTCCCCCCTCTCATTCCCTTGCCTCTGGCCCTGGTGTTCCCGGGGAGAAGAAAAAAGACAAGACAAAAAGCTTACTGGTACTTTCCCTTCAGCCAGAGAACAGCAGGGCACTGGGTTCTGGTATTCTAACTACTTCTGGTTGCCATCTTGAGAAAGGAGGTTCCTCCTAGAGGGGAGAGGTAGAAGCAAAGAGAGCATCAGACCAATCAGCTGCTGTCACACAGCCACAGAGCAGAGAGGACACACTTCCAGTAATTGTGTGTGGGGGTCTTTGCTCACCCAAAAGGAAAAAAAACATTCATTTTAAATACAAGCCTTGCAAGCTTGGGGTGAGGAATGCAAGGGAATGGGAGAAAGAGATTTGGGTGGAGGGAGATAAGCATGTGCCTCATGAATAATCAAATTCACGAAGGTCAAACCTGCGAATGTGAAGGGAGGACTGTATTTGTGTATGCAAGACATGTTGTATGTGCTTGCCTGCTCACTGTCGTCTCCTCTTCTTTTATTTTGCAGGTGTTTTATTGCTATCTAATTACGGTGTTATCTATCTGTAACAGCCCTGCTTGTGAAATATTTGCTCCTGTGGAATGAATAGGAGTAATTTACATGTCTCTGGGACAAAGACCTGTCCTTAAAATTGTTTTCTGTATATATTCGTTGTAATCTGAAGAAAGCCTTGTAGTCAAAATGGATATTATACAAATTTTGTACATTATATTTGTATACCTACAATCCCCTTTGTTTTTGGTTTTTGGTGCCTCTTGTGCTCTATGTATCTTGCTAATATTTACATGATCTGATTAATAGGAATAATTAATATAATTAGTAGAAATTAAACAGAAAAACAATACTTTGTTCAGGGGAAGATTGTGACTAGATGACTTTATGCTCCTCTCGTTAGTGTGCTGTCCATATCTGAACTGCTGAGTGGTATCTTCACCCCCTTTTTTTCCCTTCTTACAGTTCTTTATATTTGAACCAGACTTTGAATGGACAATCTTTCAAATACAGGACTATCCTTAACAAAACAGAACATATGGCTGCTGAAGGAGAAAGAGCAGGGCAACCCCATTCTGAAGCAGTATCTGCGTATGGATTCAAACCTCTAAAAGCTGCCATCACTTTTCTGAAGAATTTTTTTTTTTAAATTAGCAGTTCTAAAGCTAGGTTTCCAAATAGGATGATCTAGATTTCTAAACTGATTGTCTGGCAACAGTGGAGAGGACCCTCTGACATCCCACTTTAGTACAGAAGGTATAGACTAGTACATTTCTTTCCTTAGTATATTCCTTGGTATATTCTTGGTACATTCTTTCTTTGGTATATTCTACAGAGTGGGCAGTGAGTGTAAACAGATTATCCAGGAGCAGGAGCTGTAAAAAGTGGTTCTCAACAGGCAAACAAGCAGGACTACATCCACATCTCCAAAGGGGCAGGATCAATACTTCTAGGTGACAGTTTTGCACAAATACCTGCACATTTGGGAATAAAAAATGTATGTAGCCATCATATTAGGGAAGACTATGATCACATGACTCATGTGGCTGCCCACTTTGTTACCAGGCATTAAGATAAACCCATCTGCAATTCCTTCTTATGGTTATCTATGGACTAGACAAGCTTTAGAATAGAACAAAGTGGGGCTGTGCAGAGCTACAGTTCAGGGGCCACATGACTTCCCCCCTCCAACTCTATGTGCTATGGCCACCTCGTTCTCTGTTAAATTCTGCACTGCCAGTTTCCCACTGACCATGCTGATTGGATGATTCTGAAAATGATAGCCCATAAAAGTAACTATTCCAAGCTCTGAGTATATTTTTCATATAGACCACTCTTTCCCACTACTTCTAGCTGTAAGCAAAAGGCAGTCTATATCAGGACCACTGAGGGAGAGGTTGGAGAGAACATGCTCTGTTCCAGCCAGCAAGGAGAGAGGACCATCAGGTTGTGCGAATGCATGTACATGTGCATGCACATATGTGCATTTGTATACATCTGTGCACAAGCATGTGTATGTGCAGTCCTGGACTCCTAAATTACCATCAACAGTCAGGATCAAAACCCCTGAAATGGGAGATACCGCTGAATATAGGACTGTACTCTGTTAAAAAAATGACCGGTTTATAATCCAAGTTCAACTAGTTTAGTATTGAGATATTTAATTTTGACTTCACTAAATCTTTCATGGCATAAATACCCCAAAGACCCCATATCTTATCAGATCTTGAAAGCTAAGCAGGGTGAGCCCAATATTCTGCATTTTCTTCTGGTGATGGGAAAATGAAAGACATACGTACCTGTCATGTATAAGCCTTGCAGACCTTGAACTGGTACATTAATAAAAATAATTTGCGTGGGAATTTCTTTTTCATTCCTATGTTGAAGTAGGAGTTGCGTTGCTCATTTCTCAGATGTGGCCATGAATATAATCAGATTCTAAATAATAAATAGTCAAACTGAAGAAAGTAATTGCAGCCAGTATCCAGTGGTGTCATTCTACTGGTGCAAGATGATCTGCTCACTGACACACACTTACTAGTGTATATGCATGGGGAGAATACAGCAAATTTTCTGATTACATAGCCAGTTGCAAAAGCAACAGTGTGCCTAGGACCCCAAATATGCTACCACTTGCACTTATGTTAGATTTAGGCCCATGCTTTCCAAGTAACAACAGTCAAGGTTGTGTCCCATGAACACAAATACAATCTTGAGGAACCTAGGGATCCTGCACAACAAATGATGAACAAATGTGATTTTCTTGCACAGTATTCCAATTGTCTAACAAGGTCCTGAATGAGGCTGCAGTATCTAATGGCTTTGAGAGAAAGAGCACAAAGAAGCAGGGAATCAGAAGGGGAGCTGAAATTCTACAAATACCCTATACCATTTACGCAAGGAAAATGTATTTGCATTGGACAAGAACTTGCTAAGATTTGCTAAGTTCTATATGCACAGACATCCAAATATGGTTGCTAGTATTATTACATTTTAATTCTTGCTAGTATTATTACATGTTTTGTTATTTATTAAATTTATCAAGTTTATTTTTGAGATTGTTGTAAGTTTAACTTTTATTTAAAAAATGATGGAAGACCTTGGATACATGTGGTTTGGCCTTAGAAGGTACAAGCAAGTGGCAGAATGGAGGCAGTGTCATAGTACAAAGTGATTTACTCAGAGCCAGAGCTCAGAAAAGTTAATTTTTAAATGCTAAACTGCCTAGGAGATCCTATGGAGCTGTAGTCCAAAAAAAGTAACTTTGAAAAGCACTGCTTAGGTCTCTGGCTGGTCTGTTAATGGGAAATAGTTTTTGATACTATCGAGAGGTGATGTCCTTTGCTTCTTTCTTTTCGCTGCTGCCTTCACCTCATTAGGAACATTTCTTGATGTCAGTCTTCAGTCACATGGATTGGATGTGTGGAAGCTCAAAGTTCAGTGCCATAATGTGACGCATACTTTTATCTTGGCTTGCTGTGAATAGTTTAATTTAAAAAATATGGGTGTCATCCTGCTATGGATCATTCTTTATTCTCTTCAGAACTATGTAATGAAGCCCTCAGATGCCTTTGAACTTTGGAGTATTGAAATGAATTTCTTAGCTTTATGGAGTCAGAGACCCATTTGACAAGCAGGGTGATCCATTAGTCTCATTACACCAGGTGGTTACTACAACAGAGCTAATGCCAGAAACCAGCATGACGTATCCCTTCTGCTTTGCTCAAACAGTAGCAGAGGCAACACCACCACAAACCACAATAAGAGAGGTACAAACAGTGCTCAGAAAGTAGCAACACCAAGAGACATACCTGCTGCATGTCTGGTATCTCTGTTGTTGACTGCCAAGTCACTTAGGGTGACCATAAACCTCCAGGTTACCCCATCATCAACAGTTCTGCTCAGGACCATGACTTCCTTCATTGCTTCTGTCCATCTGCACTGCAATCTTTTCCTGCTGTCTTCCACTTTGCCAAGCATTATTGTCTTGTCTAGTGAGTTGTGTCTTCTCATGATATGTCCAAAGTCTGACAGTCTCAGTTTTGTCATCTTGGCTTCTAGAGAGAGTTCAGGCTTGATTTGCTCTGGGGCCCATTTATTTGGTTTTATAGCCATCTATGGTATCCATAGAACTTTTCTGCAGTACCAGATTTTAAATGAGTTGATTTTCAACCTATTAGCTTTCTTCACTGTCCAGCTTTCACAGCCATACATAGAAACTGGAAATACAATGGCACGGACAATCCTAACTTTAGTATCCAATGATATATCTTTATATTTCAGGATCTTGTCTAGTTCCTTAATAGCTGCCCTAAATCCTTGTCTTCTTCTGATTTCTCAACTGCAGTCTTCATTCTGATTAATGACTGAGCTATTTATGGAAAATCTTGAAATATTGCAATGTCTTCATCATCTTCTTTATACAAATCACATGTAGGCATTATTTTTGTGTTCTTAATGTTTAGCTGTACACTTGCCTTTGCACTTTCTTTCTTGATTTTCTTCAGTAATCTTTCCATGTCTTTGCTATTATTTTCTGTTAATAATGTGGTATCATCTGCGTATCCTAAAATGCTGATGCTCTATCCTTCACTTTTCACACCTCTGAGTCTAACCTTGCTTTACATTTGATATGTTCAGCATACGAGTTAACCAGAGAGGATAATAAAATGCAGCCTTGCATGATCCCCTTGCCAACTGGAAACTATTCTGTTTCTCTGTGTTCTGTCATGGCAGTAGATTCTTGTCCTGAGTACAGATTATACATCAGGACAATCAAATGTTGTGGACACCTATTTCTTTAAGAGTGATTCAAAGTTTTGCATGATATACACAGTCAAAGGCTTTGCTATGATCTATAATGCACAGACTGATTTTCTTCTGAAATTCTTTGGTGTACTCAATTATCTAGTGTATCTGTGCAGTATGATCCTTAGTGCTTCTTCCTTTCATGAACCCAGCTTGGACATATGGCATTTCTTGGTCCATATATGACAAAGTCTTTATTTTAGAATTTTTGAGCTTCACCTTGGTGTTGTGGTTACTGCAATCACTGGTGTCCCCTTTCTTGGGATTTCAGAAAGTATATCAAATGTTTCCAATTTGTGGCACATTCTTTTGTTTTTCTTATTTGTTGACAGATTTTAGTTAGAATTAGAGTAGATTCTGTCCCTGTAGTTTGAAGCAGCTCTGTTGGATGCCATCTGTTCCTGAGGATTTATTTTTTCCAAATTCCTTGAATACAGCTTCCACTTCACTTTCTAGAATTCTAGGTTTATCTTCAAGTGCTTCTACCTTGAGCAAATCTATCATCCTTTCATCTGTTTTATATAGTTCTCCAGTGTATGGTTTCCATTATCTTTTTATTTCTGCTTGGCTATGCAATGTGTTCCCCTGCTTATCATAAAGCATCCCCACTCTTGGTTTAAAATTCCCTTTGATTTCTTGGATGTTTTGGAAGAGGTCTCCTATTCTTCCTTTTTTGTTGTCATATTCTGGTTCTCTGTATTGATTATGATAATTGTTCTTCTTGTCCCTGTGCACAAGGCATTGAACAGCTGCGCTCAGAGTTCTGACTCTATATCTGTCACCTTTTCCTTTTGCTTCTTGTCTGTCCTTAACTGCTTGAAGAGTTTCTTCTGTCATCCATTGAAGCTTCTCTTTCTTTTTGGCCACAGATAGTGTCTTTTTGCATTCCTTCCTGACAATGTTCCTGGTTTCAGTCCAGAGTTCTTCTGGGTGCTAGTCAATTAGATCAATTTTTTACAACATCTTTGAATTCTATGGGGATGTTCATCAGGTTGTATTTTGGCACACTGGTTGGTTTAGTGTCCTTCTTTAGCTTTACTCTTAATTTTGATGTTAATAGTTCACAGTCTCTGCTGCAGTCTGCTCTTTGTTTTTGCAGAGAGAATGGAGTTTCTCCATCTTCTGCTTCTGATATTTATGCATTCCATTTCTTGTTTTACTGTGTTCAGCTTCCCCTGAATCAGACCTCCCAGTTTTCTATAATAGGTGTTCCTATAATATGTGTTGTGCAGCTTTGGACTTTTCTTCCACTCTGAGCACAACAAAACAGCTGAACATCCTTTTGTCTTGAGTCCACTTGTTTCATTAGCCACAGCACTACTCATAGTTGTCCTCTGCTGTACCCCAGTAGCTTGCTGAGCACCATCTGACCTGGGAATTTCATCTTTTGGCACTATCTCTTGTTTCATTTTGGATTGTCTAGTTGTAGAGTGTTTACGATAAAAGTCATTCAAAAGGGCTTTACCATGTCTCCTTCTGTGCAGTATTAACAATTCGTAGGTATGGCCCCAGTGCTCTTGCCTATGAGAAATCCTTTGCCAGAGTCACTCCCCATTGTTGCTTCTGCCCAGTAGCTCTCTGGCATATTTAGTCTGGCTCCTCAGCAAAAAGCCTGTCTGACAAGGGAGACCCTGCCAGCAGCCTGCTGCCATCAGCATAGCCTCTTGCTTCACAGCAGCATGCAGTTCCACAAGCATGGAAAGGTAGCGTTATTGGTGGAGGTATCTCCATTGCCAACCATTAATCATACTGCCAGAACTAGCTATACAAGGAAGCCATCAGCCAATGCATGACAATGGTCCGTGATGTCACTTTGAAATCAGATAAAAAACACAAATGAACTTTGCAGTACATACCACTGGTATGTCCACTGGGCAGGAGGGTACTAGTAGTTCCTAACTCTATGGCTCCCTGCAGATTTCAGTTTGCATCTGCTGTCAGTATAAATACAGTCCATAGCCTAGAATATTACTTTTAAAAATGATCTATTACAGGCTTCTGGTCCCTTTAAAACTCAATTAATATTCCTTGTAATGTGTTAACATTCCTTGTTCCACATTAGTAGAAAAAATGGTTTTATCCATTATTAAGAAAGTACTGTTGTTGCTTTGTATTTATTATCTCTTAAAATAAATGCAAAATATAGAAATGATCAAGAATTCCCCCAAATGACCCCACCCCAAATCAATTGTTAGACTAATTATTTATTCATTGCATTTATATGTGCCTTTCTCCGGATGTGCCACCCAAGACATTGTAACACGTAAATATTACTTGCTGTCCCCAAAAGTAATGGTATTACTAGCTGTTCTTATTTTGAAAACATAACGGACCTGTGGGAGACTGTGGAAGAGTTAGGTTTTGACTATAGGGAAGGGGGGATTCTGGGAGCTGTAGTCAAGTAAATAACATTTTCAAGCTCTGAAAAAAGTATAATCAATTCTCCACATTCGCTAGGGTTGTGGGCACAGGACCCCTGCAAAAGTGGAAAAAATTGCAAATACCAAAATATGTGTGTGTACGGGGAAAGGGGACAGAAGTATGGTGAGGATAATGGGCACCTAGGATCCAAACCAGGTCTGAGAAAGAAAAGGAAAAGGAGGTGGGTGGCTTGGCATAGTGGCCCCATATTTCCTCTCTCTTGCCCATCTCTTTCTTTGAGTGGGTGAGGGCATTGGAGAGGGTTTGTGGTGATGAGAAATAAGGCTGTGAGTAGTCCTTATTTGGCCAGGCCGCTGCTTGTGGTGGAGGAGGAAGAGGACCAGAGGTGGGTTTTTAAAGGGCTGCATGGCCTGATCAGTCACTGAGATGGAAGGTTCCCCCAGAAAAGAAGCACTCGGGGTCAGGGGTCAGGGGTTGGAGAAACTCGCAAAAAAATCCATGAAAGTCAAATGCGCAAATGCACTCGGGCTACTGTAATGTGTTCTTGATCCAGCAGTGACTTCCTATAATATGTTACTTAGAATTTCTGACTCAAGCTGACAACAGAGAGTAATCCTATTTCCCATACAACAATCTGTGCCAGACGAAAAGAGAACAAGTGCTATTCTATTAAAAAACAATGGGCCAGCTCCGAAGCCCAGTGAGAAAATGTGTATTTGTAGGTCTGTCCCAAAGATATTTTATTGCCTGAGGTGCAAAGCAACAGATTGCACTTTTTGTCCAACTCCTAAGTCAAGATGTCTAGTACATGAAGCAAGCCAACCTATTTTGGCAGTGGAGGCAGAAAATCTCTCAAATATATCTTTCCATCCCTAGTGGTAAAAATACAAAATTAATTAACTAACTGAATAAGAATTTTATATCCTTTCAAAACTGCTTCCTGAGTTGGCTGCCTCACTTTGCCTAATTTAGGACTAGCTGTTATGCATTGGAAACACACCAGTTTCCCAGGCATAGGCGTCATGTCTCCCTGTGACTACCATTTTCCCACATAGATTGTTATAAGGGGAAACACAGAGTTCCAGGGCATGGTCTGAAGGCACAACCTGCATCTGCCTCCTTGGTGTTAAGAAATTTTTAATCCCTACAGTGCTTGGATGTGAAAGGCTATTTGGGGATCCCATCTACACTGCTATAAGTTCAGTGGCTGAAGGAAAGCAGAACTTAAATTCTGATGACTGCATGAGGAGAATAATTTTCTCCTAAAAACAGAAGCCACATGCACAAGGAATGGAAACCACAACTGGATGGTCACAGAGATGAACATGAGGAGCCATATGGTAGCTCAGGGGTAATGAACAGTGCCTGGGAAGATGTTGAAGTCACAAGTATAAGTCACAAGCTTACCTTCACCAGTGACATTTACTTTAGATGCTCACAGATCACAGGGTTGGAAAACAAGAATGCAGATTTCCTTGTCACATAGCCAGTGGCCATCTATCGACAAAGGCATGCTTTGAGATACCTGTAATCCCATTGCCTTTCTTTTATGTTCCTTCTATTATGTTTTATGTTTTACATTCCTTCTATTAATTGTCATTTCCTGTAGATTTAGTTATATCATCAGTCTCTGCCTGGCTCACATCATGGCAGTTACCCTGCTTAGTTTACTGTCATATTCAAAGCAAATAGAAAGATGTGAGATCATAGGAAGAACCATGCTGGCTTTCTAGTTTAGCATTCTGTTCATGTAGTATAGTGACTGACCAGCTATTTATGGAAAAAACACCATTATAGAGACCTGGCTTCCAACATGCTAGCAGAAGCAGCTCCTGGCAGCAGCTCAGCCAGGAGAGCTTTCATGGTAAAAGTGCTAACCAGAGGGGTCTCTGGTTGGAATTTTAACCCTCCACCTCAGATAAAGGACGAGTAGGGGATTACTCATTTGAGTCCAGAGTTCCCATTATATGCATTTACTTATGTGCTGTGAATGGGAAGGACAGAGGGAGTAATAACTTGCCCTTGTTGTCAAACATAGCTGTTTAGATTGGAAGTTCTGATGGCCCTATGCTGGTAACTTGCTTTTTAAAAAGAAGAACTTCTAATTAAATTTTGAAGTCAGAAAAGTAAAGAACCCTTCTGATTAAGATGGAACAGTGGAGCTTTTGCCACCTTCTTTCTGCAATCAAGAGGTGAGTAAATCTGTTTGCCCCATAAGACCACGACAATTGAATTTAAAAATTGGAGGTTGACATTTTAGAAACAGAAGAACTCAGAATTTAAGTTCATGTACTTTGTGAATAGATTAAACTGCATTTTACTTAAAAGAAGGCATTACATTTTAACAACCACAGCAAGAGAAAGTAGGGACATTATTAGTTGGATATTGTTGGCAGCCTCTGGCTAGATTCCTGGGTAGTGAATTGTTAACCCTATAATTGTGAGATTAAGTGAAAAATGGAACTTTCTCTGGAATACTTTGACTTGTGTTTTCCAAACTCTGGTCTTCCAGACTTCAGCTCCCAAAACTATTGGACCATTGGCCAAGGCAGCTGGGACTTCTGGGAGCTGAAGTCCAAATCATCTGGAGGACTAGAATTTGGGAGTCACTGTTAGAGCAGTGGCAGAGCTTGGAATATGTGGAAAGGGGGCAGGAAAGAGTGGGACTACTGAGCAAGGGGCATGGGCACTGTGTGTGGGGGTGTGGCTGTGGTGTGTGGGGGTGGCGCCAGGGCATGTGGGGGCATGGCTACAGGCCGGGATGCCCCCAAAACTTTGCCACCTGGGGCAAACCACCCCCCACCCCCCCATCCTCAAAACCTCTGTTAGAGGATGTTCTACTATGGACTATGAAGAAAATACATGGAGAATTCACGAATATGATTGACACCATGAGGCAAGACTTCAAGGAACTGAAATGATAAATAATACGAGGGAGAGATACAGAAGATATAGAGCGAGATATAAAATTATACATGGATGTGAAACAAGAGCAAGATCAGAAGATACATAGAGAGATATAAAATTATACATGGATGTGAAACAAGAGCAAAATCAGATGCAAGCACAAGCAGAGTTCATGGAAAAAGATTCCACCTTGGAGGAGATTTATGATCAGGAGGTTTTGATTTGTGAAAGTGAGATTAAATCTTAAGGGGGGAAAGCGGGGGATGAATTTAATTGAGACCTGTAAGCAAACTGTTCTGACCTGTGAATGAAACCAAGTTGGATCGATTTGAGAAAGATGTTAAAAACCAGGATGTTGTCTGAAGACTATGATTTTATAAAGCTACGTGTGAGGGCTGAATGAAACCAAGTTGATTTATTCTGTGAGACTGAAGGAGGTGGAAAGATGTCCTGCTGTCTCAGGACAGTGTTTTTAAATGTGCAAAGTTATGTGAGAAGAAGGCAGGGAAAGGATGGCTTTGCGGAAAAGGGAGAGTCAGATTCAAAATGAAGATTTGGCTTAAACAGGGTTAATATGGTCATTGATTGAGGATGGGAAGTGGGTTGGCCTATGAATTCTGTAATGGTTTTTAGAACATAAAATGATATTGATATATCTAGAAGTTAGTTATGCTACAAAACATGTCATAGGTTTACAGATTTAACTAGTGAATATATATAGTGTTCCCAATTTTGGATAATGATAACTGGATTGTGCTTAGAATGAGGTGGATATATTGGAATGTAAGGATGTTATTAAATATATAAGAGATTTATACTATTTATACTTTACTAGTGAAAATAGTAAGAAATTAAGTCAGTAAGCAGTATTTAGAAAAATTAATAGAGTTAAGATTATTTAGTAGTATTAATGTCTAATATGTAATGTTCTTTACTATGCAAGTACATTACGGTAAAATAAAAGAAATACAGAGATATTGTGCTTGGTATGTTAACATGAAAAAATCTTTTTTTTTTCTTTTTTGAAAGCTTGAAATGGGAGAAGGGGAAGAGATGGTTTGATACTCTCTTTTGGTAGGTTATATTCCTTCTAAAGGAACAGGGAGGATGACTCTTTTCTGACTGCTTTTTCTTTCTTCATCTTCTTTCTTTCTCTCTTTGTTTCTCTTTTTTCTTTCTTTGACCCTTTAACTTTTAAATCATACATTTTTATGTTTTCTTAGACACTGCTTTTTTTATATATATATATTCGTTAATGGTTTTGAAGTGTTTTTAGTGTTTCCTGGAAAATGTTAATATAAATAAAAAAATTGAAAAACACCATTGGGGAAGCACAGTGTGAGAGATAGTATATACTTCTGTATACAGGTTGCAGGTATGCAATTGGATTCATATCCTTGTTTCGCTGGCTTTCTGTAGTCATCTGGTTGGTCACTGTGGAAACAGAGTGCAGGACTAGAATGGCCTATGGTCTGATCTAGCACTCTACACAATGCTATCCAGCAGATATACTTTAGGAACAGATGTTAATAGAATGGATGTATGGATATAACAGTACAGGGACTTCTTGAGAAATTCAGTGTTTTCTGCCTAAGAAAGGGTTGGTTAGCTTTGCACAGGTCAGGGGCAGCCTGGATCTCAAGGGAAGTTGCTTTTCTGTTGCTAACAGAGTTGAAATTTTATTACCGGTCTTTTATTGCCCTCTGTCCCTATGTGCCCAAGAAGGTGAGTGGCCTCTGTCTGTATTGATATCCTTCAGTACTATCTCATCTGACAGCAGAAATAACATTTGAGACAAAATGTAGACCTGTGACTCTAACATTGTCATTTTTTCTCCTATATGATTTTTAACATCTTTGGCTGATGAAGAAGCCAGTGAAGCTCTGTAGGGTGTTGACAGATAATAATTCTTAATTCATGGTAGCATGAGTAGTTAGAAGTAAAAATCAGTGGAATATCATGGAACATGTAAAGTAGGGTCGAAGAGCAGGATCTATCTTGTATGTTAATAAATGCAATGCGATGCATAATGTTGATATGTCAATGAAATAACACTATTGAAGTCCAGAGAGGAGTGGAAGATAGCGGTAATAGTTCGGTAAAATGTACAATGAGAAATGTTGTTTTATACGATGTAATCACAATAAAATTAATTAAAAATGAAGAAGCCAGTGAAGCTTTGAAAGCTTGCATGATATATTTTGCGCGTTTTGGTTGCCCAATGAAAGCATTGCTGCCTTGAGGATTTTAGATTTTGTTGTATTTTTATGGATAGACTCACACTGTGAAGTTATATCCCCACCCCTTTTTATTTCACTGTTGCTACTTTAGCTCTCTTTGCTTTTTCCTTTGGACTTGCAATTGTATGGGGCTGTGCTTAAGCCATTGGCATATCATCAAGGTTCCAATGGCAACAGTGGCAACCAGGGTTTGCCAGACCATAGCATTATACTGTTAAGTGTTTGCTTTCAGTCCTTTCTCTTCTGAGGCACAGTTCTTTTAAGATCTATCCCAATTATGGTGTTAGTCCTAGGATTCTTGAGCTTTAAATATTAATAAATAATACCAAAGCCACATTGCCTTAGTCCTTTGATTTCCTAAGAAGTTTGTGAATATCTGACAGGCCTATCATATCTGAAGTCATCTTTATGGGTTTGGGATTTTTGGGAGGTCCTCTGGAAGCTTCGTTGTGAAGTCCAGTATAATGCCTGCAGCTGTATTTATACCTCTTGCAGGGCTATTAATGCCATTTCCAGTCTCACGAAGAAGACCTGGAAGCATTGGCTCATATCCAAATCACCAGCCGAAAACAGTGGTCTATACAGTTATGTGCATATAGTAACTGTTATTGGAGCTGGCAGGTAACTTATAGGAAGGAAAGAAAGGACATGAGGCAAGTACTTAGCTAGAAAAAGCAAAACTCAGAGGTACACTGGTGAAGTGTAAATGGAAAAAGGGGAGGGGTTAGAGCTGTTAGCAGAACACAATTATGGTTCTCAGCATATCAAAGGAGCCCCTTTTACTTTCTGGATGGTTAAAGGCATCATTATATCTTCTCTTATCAGATGAAACTTTGCTCCAGTCTACCAGCCTGTTTAGCACAAGTAAACAAGTGGTGGAGAAACATACAAAATAATATTGTTTCTCCTGCTGATAGTCCACCCTGTTTATTTTACAAGTCTCTTTATGCTTTCCAAGGACTGGTTCAAACAGTGGTTTGTTTGTTTGTTTTCATCATGCAAACAGTTGTGACCATTTCCAGGAATACATTTGTGGGGATAAAGCTTAATATGTGACCAAGTAATCATGCATAGGACTAGTGAGCCACAAAAGCAGATGCTGGGTTTATGAAAGTAGGAGAAATTGCTCGAATTTCTCTCCACTGTATGTCTAACTTTTATCTTGGAAAAGTTACTTTTTGGACTATAGTACTTAGAGTCAACTAGCTTTGTGTGGCCACTGGAATACTGGCCTGGGGAGTCTGGGGCAAGAACCAGTGTGGTGTAGTGGTTTGGTTTGGAGGCCAGCGTTCAATTCCCCACTCAGCCATGGAAACCCACTGAGTGATCTAGGGCATGTCAGACACTCTCAGCCCCAGAAAACCTCATGATAGGGTCACCTTAGTGTGGCTGTACATCAGAAATAACTTGAAGGCACACAACAACAACATACTCCAAAGAAGTAACTGTTCCAAGCTCTGGTACCGTCAAGCATTTGTGTAGGCACAATCTATATAAATTGTTTGAACCAGACCCTCAATATGACCAAGGCCATTTCCGCACTAGCCTGTTATAGCAAAGTGATTCCACTTTCAACATCCTGTTACCCTGATTCCTGGGGGTCTTGGGAGGGACACCTAAATGCACTCTCAATTTATCAGTTGGGGAAATTAGCCAAGAGCATTGCCTAGCAATACGAGAGGCAGGGTAACGTAGCGAGATCTTGAACCCTATGTTTACGGGGTCAGGCCGAGTCAAGGAGCACACAGAAGTTGAAATAATAAATGATGTTTTTATTAAAAACACAATCAAACAGTGTATGCGGCACACTCACACAAGATAACTAAAGAAATAAAGGTTGGAGTGGGATAGAGGGATTTTTAGAGGAGTTGTTGGTTTGGGTGATACTTCACCTGTCCTGAAGCCCGGTTGGAAGCGGAGAAGCTGGGGAGCGTGGATCTCAGCACGTGGGGCTGAAGGGAAGGCTCACTGGACAAAGCGACAGCAAGGCGGGATGGAAGCCAAGAGCGATCCAAGGAAGCGCTCAAAGTCAGGGGTTTTTATAAGGAGAATTGTGACCGCAGGCTAGTTTGGACTTGGGGAAAACAATGGGTTTGGGGCTGGAGACAAAGCCTCCGAAAGGTCATAATTTGAATGATTGAGTTATAGCCAAATTGTCAATAGGATAGCCAGTATGCAAACACGGAGTACTTGAGCATTGTATAGTCAGATCATCAATTTGCCAGCGCGGGGCAGAGGATCTTTTGAAAGTTGTGTGCATACCTAATGGAGGTACTTGCCTTGAGGTCTCCTAAAGCTGTGAGTCAGCTATTTCTGGCCTGCCTGTATTGTGTTGGAATATTACGGCGATTATCGGCCGAGCCTGTATGCGTGCTTGTCCAAGGGCCTCGCAAGCACGTGGAGGGGAGTGGGTATGTGAGGCCGAATTATTGATATCAAGAGATATCTTTATATCCCACAAGCTCGGGCTAGCCAGGGCAGTAACAATCCTCTGGAATTCTGGGATTTGCAGTTTCCGGAGGGGCTGGCCCCTCCCGAAACTGCAAATCCCAGGATTCCAGAGGATGTTGAAAGTGGAATCATCGTGCTATAACAGACTAGTGCGGAAATGGCCCAGGTCATACAGAATTCTAGTGCATATTTATTTATTTATTAAATTTATAATCCAACTTTTCTCCCAAGATTGGATTCAAGCAGGCTTACAGTCATTTAACATTAATTTACAAAGTTAAAAAACAATTAAACAATAATATCATTAAAAACATGATTAAAACAGTTAAAACACTTAAAACACATTTAAAAGATAATTAAAACACATATAATGTTTTATCACATAAAGAAAAGCATTCAGACTTCTCTGTATAAAGCAGTTCTGTGTTCACACAGGCTTCAAAGCTGTGTGTAGGGCTTCACAAGTAATTACAGATTGAGAGGAGAGCTTGTCTCAGGCACTTCCAGATGAAGGGCTCTTAGTACTATTAGTCATTGCCTTTTTCCTATAAGCAACTGACCATCTGTACCTCAGGAGTCTGGCACATTTGCTGTATTCTGTCTACCTGGTGGGGACAATGTAGCTGGGTGGTCTGTGTTGTCTTTTCCTTTTCCCCCCACTTCTCATTGTTTACCAAAAACACCCTTCTCCTGGTATTTTTAAGTGAGTGTTTCTTAGCACCATTTTCATACCCCCATGTGTGTGTCTGTACCTGTGCTTACAGTTTGTGAAATCAATGCAGTTGCTATTTAAAATATTGTAAAGCACTCACAGATTACATCGAGAGGACTGCTGTTTATATATTAGCAAACATTGTTATTATTTGGCCTGTAAGTCATGTTGCATTTGAGATGCCCAAACTTGTTTTGTGTACAGTCAGCCCTCCACATCTGCAGGTTTCTCCAACTCATGTCTCCTACTCCCACTTCAGGCACTTATTTTCTGGGAGAATCTTCCTCCTCGACAACTCTGATCAGGCCACGCAGCCCTTTAAAAACCTGCCTCTGATCCTCCTCCTCCATTAGCCGCTGCCTTGTCCGCTAGGAGTGGCTCAAAACAGATTTCTCAGTGCCATAAACCCTCTCCTGATGCCCACCCCTCACCCCCAAGAAAGGAGAAGGGCAGGAAAGAGGACGTATAGGTCACCATGCTGACTCCCCCTTCTCCCTTCCCTGACCCAGTTTGGACCCTGGGTGTCTGTTCTCCCCACCATGCCTCGACCCCCTTTCTGTAGAGACATACATACACATTTTGATATTTGCATTTTTTCCACTTTTGCAAGGGTCGTGTGTCCCTAACCCTAGTGAATGTGGAGAGCAGACTGTAATCATGTTTCACAACAGGATCTAATCAGACAAGTCAGTCTAGTCGATTTCTTTACAAATTAAATCAGTTTCACAACCCAGCCAAAAGGATTGCCAGCCTGATTCTTCCCTCCCATAACACAATGCAAAAATTAAAAGAGAGAAGTAGTGCCCACAGCACTACTAAGTGCTGTGGCTAAGGGAATACAGTTTAGCTTGTTTCCAAAGACATACGGCCCTTTCCGCACGAGATGGCAGAAACAGCTCGTGGTGTCGCAGGAGCATAGTTTATGACTGTGTTTCTGCGATGCTGTGTTCTGCACATTCTTCCACTTGAGGTGGAGAAGATCGTTTTCTCCTTCCACGCTACAGTGTCCACGACCACTCCCCTGCTCCGTCTTTACCCTGCCCCTGCTCCTTTGGTTGGATGCTTTGATTTTTTTTTAACTTTACCAGATGACGTTTCTGCACGGGAACATCTCTATGGAGAAACAACGTCATGGAACTTCTGGCCCTGTTTGAAATGCGACAGCAGGGTAGCATTTCACGGTCTGCGGGTGCCTGGGGAGTGGAGGATGTCCGTCTGCCTCTGGCATGGCTACTGTCGCCAGCACCATGGGCTCTGCAGTACTTATTCCTGGGCTTGTAAAACACTTCCTGGGCATCAGGGTGGGATCTCCAGTTCCCCCACAGTGCCCTCTAAGGACCTGAGCTGGCTGCCCTGCCCACTCTGGGGGCATCTCAGGGCCACATGGGAGGGCCAAGTACAGGGGGAGGGCTGTCTGTGGGTGCCTGGGGAGTGAAGGATGTCTGCCCCGGCATGGCTACTGTCGCCAGCATGACGTTAACGGCTAATCAAGATGTTGTTTTTTCACAGTAACTGTGTTTGTGCGGTACCTTTGCTGCTACGTAAGAAATGCCCCTGTCAGCTGACCCACCCCCTCTACTGAAAGGGAGAAGAAACCACAGGGAGAGGGTAAAGATCAGCTTTTGTTGGGAAACAACAAACAGCAACATTTATTAGCAAAGCATATAAAAGGGGAACATGAATAACCCTAAGCATTACATGTATTAGCCAACTCTCATGATGGCTTTAAATTTTTAACTTTGGACCACTAACATCTTGAGTAGATATGGTCTGAAGTCAAGCTGAACAGTTTTCAGTTGTGCCCAGGGACTGCTGGAGTGACTGCAGGTCCCATTAGGCTCATAGAGTGTTTCCTGAGGTAGGAAGGCCTGTGGCTCCCATCGTGCCTGTGTGCCAGATGGACAGCCTGCTCAACTGCAGTATACGTGATGCTTTCTGTTGTTGGGGGGGATGCCTTCAGAGTATACTGTAGAATCCATGAAGTCCCTGGTCAGGCGGAAGGAGGTGCAGCCAAGTACCTAAAAAGATGGAAAAGACACAACGAATTTGTGTTTTGAAGTGACTGCAGGTCCCATGAGGCTTGCAGAGTGCATAGCAGGGAGGGCCTTCATGTGGAGGGGCATCTTGGCTGGTCTGTAAGGAGGAGAGGGGTGGGTGAGGGGAGGTCAGTGGAGGTTTTGAGGGAGGTCAGAATGACTGCATGTCCCATGAGGCTTGCAGAGTGCATAGCGGGGGGGGTATGCAGCAGGGCAAGACGGGCAGTTTCCAGTGGGGAAATGTGTGGGTCAGAGGAGGCTAGTTGATGTTTTTGGGATGGTTTTGAGGGATTGCAGGTCCCATGAGGTTGGCAGACCACATATCGGGGGGGGGCTTTCTGCAATGGGGCATGTTGGGCTGTTTCCAGAGAGGCATGGGTGGGTGAAGGGAGGTTGGTGGATTTTTTGAAGGGTGTGTGTGAGCGACTGCAAGTCCCATGAGGCTGGCAGAATGCATAGCGAGGTGGCCCTTTTTGCAGCAGGGCATATTTGGCAGGGTGGGAAGGGGGTTCTTTTGGCCAAGGGAGGGCAGTGGAATTTTTTTGGGGGGGATTTAAGTGACTGCAGGTCCCATGAGGCTGGCAGGGCGCATAGCAGGGTGATCCTTTTTGTGGTGGGGCATGTTTGGCAGGGTGGGAGGGGGGTTTTGTTGGCCAAGGGAGGATGGTGGATGTTTTTGAGGAGGGATTTGAGCAACTGCAGGTCCCATAAGGCTGGCAGAGTGGATTGCGGGGTGGTCCTTTTTGAAGTGGGGCATGTTTGGCGATTGCCGGAGGGAGGTGTGGGTGGGGGAGGGGAGGGGAGAGGAAGGGAGCGGCGTGTTTGTGGGGGGGGGTTTCTGAGGAACTGCAGCTCCCATGAGACTTGGAAACGTTTACTTGGGGAAGGGCTGAAACTCCCAACATCCGTGTGAGCAGCTGGAATGCCTGAAGTCACCGTCCCCCAGCCCACCCCCTCCCCCTGAAAATTAGCCCAGTGAGAAGAGGGTTCCTAAATTCTGAAAAGATTGATGTATTAGAAAAAACTTACCTGCCACTTTCTCCCTGCTTTTTTTCTCTTCCATCATTTCTCACATGGAGGAAAAATGGCGGCAACCTCTGCTTTCGTGGGCAGGGGCAAATCAGGACGGGAAGTGATGGAGGGACAAGCCGGGCACGCCCTCAACCCGCCCATTTTGCAAGAATGCGCTTCAACAGTTCCGCATGTAGTTGTAGAAACATAGTAGAAGCGTTCTGAGGGAGTGAAAACGCATTTTTTTCCTTTGCTCAAATACAGTGCTTTAGCGACATGCAAAGGCGCACCGGCAACTTTGCATCCACTTAATAGCGACGACGTTGTGCAGATGCACGCCTCCTGAAGCTGTCGCAGCTACACAGTGACTACACCGTGCGGAAAGGGCCATATGAGTGTTAGTGCTCTGCAACTAGCAGTATACTGCAAGCACTAGAGAAAAGAGGGGAATCCATTGCATGTTTTTCTTCATTTACAGGGATATTCCTCCCATTGTGTCTCAGTTGTACATTTTCTTGTTCATGCCTGATTTTTCTTCCTTAACAGATTTTCTGCTATGAGAAAAATAATGGCAGTGGTGGAAAAATGTGGGGGGATTGTAAGTGAACAATAATATAATCTTGAACCTGCGTGAACAAGCTGTGGTAGTTGCACATTAAAAGCTACAATTGGAAGCACTATAAGATCCTTCTACCATTTATTAAATGAAAACAGAGATTCCAGAAATATTTATAAGGCCAAGAAAAAAAGGCCCTTCCCTTTTCTTAAAAGGTTGTTGCTTTCTTTCGCTTCATTTTGCATCAGTCCGTGCAGTTGCATATGGCAGAGATAACCACACCAAGGCTGCAGGCGACTGGTGTATATTAATTGTACTAGCTTGATGTGCTGGAAAATGGCCTAGGGGTGGATTTGAACTCTGACCAATAAATATGTAGAACTCTTTATTGTTGACTGCAGCTGGCTCCAGTTGATGCATTAATGAAAAGTTGTAGACCTTCATCCTTCGAAATTTCAGGTCACATGTGGCATTTCTGTCATAGCTGGTAAAAGAAAAAGAAAAATCCTGGGCATGGGACTTAACTTTAATAAGACAGTGTGGCTGTGAAGAAAATGGCCAGCAGTGACAGAAAGGATATAATGGATACAAAGGTTTACATGTTTATATCAGGTTCTAGTTTGCTTTTGTCCTCTCCTTGGGCCTTTTCACATTATACAATTGTAGAGCTATGATTGTACTTTAATTGCCATTGATGTATCCCCTGGACTCTTGGGAACTATAGTTTGGTGAGGCACAAAAATTCTCTGGCTGAGAATCTTAAATGCACCTAGGATGTAGCCATGCTAGTTGAAGTGGAATAATTGTGCTACAATTGTATAGTGTGAAAGGATTCTTAGATAAAGAAGTATCACATTCCTTCTCAATGGTTATTGACAAAGATTATGATAATTGTTGGCTATCTGAATCTCTGACTTAGGGGTGTCAGTAAAATAGCTATCTTAACTCGTTTGAAAAGGATTATCACTCTTATCTTTCCCATTTAAAGGTGTAGTGTTTGTTCAAGACATTTTAGCTTTGATCAAAACAGTCCAAGCACTGTGAAAAGGCTGAATATTGCAGACACTGGTGCCAGTATTTACCTGTTTGACAAAAATGTCCTAGGAGGCTCCTTCTCTATGTTCACAGTTCAGAGAGCATTTCTGCAATACCTTATTACCTTATTCATATATAATACTATTAATATCAATAAATTGTACTGTTTTTTGGATGGACAGATAGTGGAATACCAGAAATGCTTCCCTGGAATTCCATTTGTAACTTATCATTAACTGGGAGCCAAACTACATGTGAGAGTGAAAGTCAAACAAAATGTGATATTGCTTAAAGTTAGGTGATTGTTAATCCAGGTGTAAAGTGCTTGTATGGAGGGGGGGCAGTCAGAGTAGGGACCATGATCAATGGGGAAGGGGAATGTGACCATATACTCCTCTGCTGGACAGTCAGTGGAAATCCCTCCCCTTCCAAAGCTGCCACCAGGTTGAGAAATGAGGTCCTGTTGGCACTGATATTTTCAGTAAAACAGCTTCAGTTTTAACCTTTTCTGTTTGCATGTCTTCCAAGCATTTTAATATATGAGGCTTATACAGACAGACCAAAGGTATCAGTGGGTTTCTCTGTCCCCCCCCCCCACAAAGCTTTCCACTTTTTTGTTCTTTTTGGAAACTGATTTTTTTTAAAAAATCACCTGCCATGCGCTTTCAATTAGTGTAGTTCATGAAGGTGTCTAATTTCAGTGCATTTATGAATATCTTCTGGGATCTTAGCTGTGAGTTTGCCTAATCTCCTTGCCCCTCCTTCTTTTTCTAGTTGTTTGAAATCTTCACATTCTCTTTCTCCTCCTGTTTCATTTTTGATATTTTTCCACTTTCCATTTTTTAAAAGGGGAATGAAGGAGAAATGTAGCAGTATTTGGAAGCTGAAGCAGCAAGAAGCAACATTAAACATTAGAAAAAGGTATGGCACAAAGTATTCAAAATTATCTAGAGAAGCCCCCAGTTTCTTAATTGTTGTACTTGAATTGGTTTTTTTTCTCTTTGTTTTGTCTGTTGCTTAGGCAGTTCTTTCTTATTTAGTCATTCCTACTTTCAGTTTTGTTAGAAATTAACTGCTCAGTGGCAAGAGCTAATTGGAATCAGTTCCTTGAATACGACGTTCAAGAAGCAGCTAGTAAAATCCACAAGCTCTCTAATAAGTTGAATAAATCTTCAAGTATCTCAGCCTGAGCAGAAAATTATAGTAATTCAGTAATGTTGCAGTCCTTAATTTCAGTGAAATCTTTTAACAAAATTAGTCAAGTGTAGATGAAACACCAGGGAGTGCCCAGCAGCAAAAGATAGTGGGAAGTGTTCATGATTTAACTGGAAAATTCCCAGAAGGTTTCAAATTATTGGGCATGTCAAGATAAGGAGGGCTCCTTTTTTCATATGTGGAGGACTTATAAGAATGTGAAAAGTTACTGGCCTAATCCAAAAAAATTTAGAAGTAGATTTTTGTAATGTTGTCAGAAATGTGTTTTTTTGGACATTATGGATAAAGAACTGGAGAGTAAGTATAGATTACTTCCTTGACACATGATGACAACAGCAGCAAGAATATTGTTTGCTCAAACTTGAAAATGGACTGAAGCACCAATAATGGAAGAATGGATTGTTAAAGTTCCTTTGTTAGCCCAAATGGCCAAATTAATGTGGGTTATAAAGTGTAAGCCAATTGAAGGAAGACTTTTTGAAAAACTGGAAATTGCTTATAGATCTTTTGAGGCAATAAACAATCTAATGATGTAATAATTTGTGGCTATGGTTATTAGCAATTTTATTAAGATTATTTAGTTGACTCTGCAATGGTAGATTTTTTTTCTTTTTTTACTTTTCATTATAATCAGAATTGGAGGAGTCCTATTGTGTATTAGTTATATGTCATTTTTTCTTTTTCTTTATTATCCCTTTCTCTTTTTTCTTTTTCTCTCGTTTTCTTCATTCTGTTTCTTTATTTTATGAATACGTATTACCTTGATTGTGGATTAGATTGTTTGTGTTAAAAATTAATTTTTTAAAAAAGGTCAAAAGAAAAGCTGCGGTCATTTCTTCATAAATTCAAATGGCCAAAACATTAATTCAAGGAGGTGAAAATAGTAGAAAACGAGGCTAGATATAAAACATAAAGCAGAAGTATAAGATCTTCTTAGAAAAAATGGAAAGAAGGCGGAAGAGACCAGAAGTTAGCCTAAGAACTTGCAGAAGTCTAGTCCAATACTGACCATGCTGGCTGGTGGGGGGGAGGGATCCTGGAAGTTGTACTCTTCTAAAAAGTCATTTTTCCCCCTAAATTCTGGTAGGCCTATGTATGAAGTAAGTTGTACCCTACAGCTCCTGCATGCACACTGTCGAGACTAGCAAGTCCTATTTGGGGGAAAAAAACAACAACAACTAGAGACTGGACTTCAACCAGGATATAATTCAGCCAATTATTCTTGGCTGCTGCTAACTGTCCTTGAGGGCCTGTTACTAAACAAGCAGAATTTAAAGCAAGCTGAGATTGGGACATTATGAAGACAAAAATAGCTTAAAGCTACCTTTGTTCTATATTCATATTTTCTCTGAAAAAGCACTGGGGTGGAGAATCTGACCCATTGGTTAAGGACGGAAGGGGTTAGGCCAATACTGCATCAAGATAATCCATTCTAGATTAGTTTAATCTTGATGGTACAATGCTATTGTATACAAAAATGTACATTGTATAGGTGAATAATTGCTGTATTTGTTTTCAAAAGGCTCAGTTACTTTTCTTTGTTGCTGTTTCTATATTCATTCTAACATTTTAGCTTGAAAAACTCCTGTGTGAATTTCACGCTGAGAAAGTTATCTTTGAGAAGCAAGTAGTTACAACTGTAGTTCCATGGCCCCATTTTCATTATAGTTGTTTAAATCACCGTCTTTGCTGGTGTATAAGACGTACCAGAATATAAGATGCACCCCATTCATATGCCAGCAAATACTATTTGCCGGTGTGTAAGATGCACTGGCATATAAGATGCACCCCATTTTCAAACAGTATTTTTCAGGGAAAAAATGAGTCTTATACGCCAGCAAATAGGGTAACACAAAACACAGATAACTTTGTCTTAAAGTGTCCATTGTCCAAAGTAATCCATCACTTTCCTGTTTCTCAAAACTAACTAAAATGGTTCAATTCAGTTACTTTTAAAAACACTTCAGAATGTTACAAGGGGCTGGCTTGTGGTACAAAACACACTGTCCTCTTATCCCATGTGTCATCACTTCGGCTCCCACAATAAAGCAGGAAGTATCAGCACAAGGCACACCACAAGCCAGCCTATAAAGCATGTGATTTTTTCTTGTCCTTCTCCTCTGTTCAGCCAGGGCACATCCTGTTAACTATAAATGCAACTTTTAAAAATTACAGTTAGGATCCAGAAAGAGTGGGCTTGTTGCTTAAATTACAGTCATAATAGAAGCCAATCATAAGTAAAATTGACAAAGCTTTCTTGAAGCCTTAGAAAAGATTTGGGTTGGATCCTGTGTAAACTTCCCAGACAGGAAAGGACTAGCTTTTGCCCTCAGGAAGTTTCTGATCCATTGAAAAATTTCCATTGGCAGGATGGAGGAGTTGGAGATCTTTGTCACTTTCTCTGTCCTTCTGCAACTCTCTCTGCTCTCCCCCATGCCAGAAAGCTGGAAGACTGTGGACTGTCACAGAAGTAGGGAAAAATGAAAATCATCTCACTCCATTTCTACTGACAGAAGCATGATGGTAGGGCTATGCTGAAGTGATGTCCCTGCTGATGGGATGAAATGCTGGATCCAAACCACTAGTTGTGCTAATGAAATTTATAGCAAAATACTACACTAAACATTTTCAGAGTATACACATGCACATGTCAAAGGCAGCATGGACAACAGGCAGGGAGATAGAGGAAATGGGTAAATACTGGGCTGTGTTCCAGGTATTTAGCTTCAGAGATCAATCATTCAGCTTTTAAAAAAGTATGTTCTAGGTGACGGAATCCTTCGAAAATGAAAAGTGGGTGACTAGAGGAACAACAGTCTGGAGACCTTTCATTTATATAGGTGATAAAAGGACACTTTATCATGTTTTTTAAGATAAATATTTTTTGGCGACACCTCTCATTCTAGTCTGATGTGTCACTTCTGCAAGTGTTAATTAGAAGACCCTGCATCCAGCTCTGGACTGTATATCCTGTAGCTCTTTTCTAGTCATCTCCATCCTGGCTGCAGCAAGCAATAGCAGAATAATTTTCTTGTGAAGATTTTTCCTTTGGATGGAAGTACATCCTGTGACAAACAGATGAATACCAGCTTAGGTTTCAACTGGAAGGGATGTTCCACTGTTCTGTTTCTAAAGCATGGGCCTCCAAATACCGTAACACATGGGCACAGTGACCATATATGAATACCACTTTCCTTCTGTTCTTTCTGGTATATGTAGGCATTTAATAAAATGACTCAGTATAACCAGTATTGCAGAGCCAATGTGACATAGTGGTTTGAGTGTTGGACTATGACTCTGGAAACCAGGGTTTGAATCCCCACTCAGCCATGGAAACCCAGTGGGTGACCTTGGGCAAATCACACCTTCTCAACCTCAGAGGAAGGCAAAGGCAAACCCTTATCTGACTAACTCTTGCCAAGAAAATCCTGTGAAGGTTGCCATAAATCAGAAGCAACGTGAAGGAACAGAACAACAACAAAACCAGCATCAAGAAGGTTCCCTTATAAATGTAGATGTGACTTTAAGGGGTTGCTTTTCCCATTAAATATCCCATTGGGCCTTGCATGGTGCAGGACACATCATATTGTACACTCTGGGCTGGTGCCAACAAATACTCTCTGAACTGCAGAAGAAGGGGCTCTCTTGGGGTAGAGTGAGAGGGGCAGGAGAGGGCCAGATTCTTACCCCTTACAGGCCAGATCTCTCTCCATGTTCCCTGTTTTAAATTGATTCATGTTTAATGCTCTTTCAGTCTTGACCTCTGAGAGAAAGTCCAGCTGAAGTCAAAGCAAAGTCTGGAGAAACCACTCAGTGGAGCTCATGGAGGGATGACCTCAAGTACGGCTTCTCTAGATTTTGCCAAGATTTTCCATTTTTCCTCCTCTTCTTTCCTCATCCACTTCTGTGGCCTGAGAGGGGGAGAAGAATAGGCACTATCTGGCAGATTCTTTCCTCCACTGCCATTCCCTTTTCCTTGTGTTTTGTGTCTTATTTAGGTTATAAGCCTGAGGGCAGGGAACTGTCCAATTAAAGATTTGGAAGCTGCTCTGGGAGCCTTTTTGGCTGAAGGATAGGGTATAAATATAATTAATTAATTAAGCCATAGACTGTCTGTAGAGATCAAGAAAGGAAGTATTGTATCAGTTTTACTTAGGCTGTTGGACTTCCTTCTGAAATGAAACTGATCAAGTTTTGTGGTAGCATATGGCCTCTTATCAGTTCCATCTTACATTGCTCTGAAAGCTTATTTTTTCAAACAGGAATTAAGTAAGTAAAGTAAATAAAGGGGAAACTATATCTCCCCACGATTAACTTTCTCTTCCCTGGGCAGATCCATATATGGATACATACTTCTGGTACTATATTGGCAGATGCTCCAGTATTTATTTATTTTTTTTGTAGTGTGTTGCCCTGTTTCATGTTAAATCAATGTAGCTATTCTAGGGATGGGTCAAGTGAATCCGTGAATTCTTGAATCCTTGGGAAGGATTCAAGATTCACAGATCCAAATCCCTGGGCCAAAGCAGGCGAATCGAATCTTTTGAATCCCTGCACGCCCGGAGGCCTGAGCTGGCGCGAGCGCCCCGGATCACGCTCGCTCCTGCTGCCTGCCCCTGTGGCTGCCTCCCTCTGCAAGATAATCATTCTCTTCTTCCTATTCTTTTGACTTGAGACTGGATTGGGACTGGACTAGAGGCTGGTGTTTGTTTTTGTTAGGATTCGAGTGTGGACATCAGGGTAGAGAACTGAGACTGGGCTAGAGGCTGGTGTTTTTGTTTTTTTAAAGTGCCTTCCTTATTGCAGGACTTGAGACTTGACTGGAAAGTACAGTGTTCTTGAGATTTCAAGGACAGCTGAAGAAGATTCCTTTGCATAGCTCCTTTGCAAAGCTATTTCAGACACAATTCTGCGGTTTGTAGTTTTACAAGGTGCCACAGCTTTCTCTGACAAAGTGTGCTAGTGCATCATCAAACTGCAAACCCCAGGTTGCCATAAGGACCTATGCAAAGAAAATCCAGTTTTGACCTGGATTATCTCTGTATTGTAGTACGTGGCCCTGTTTACACAGGCAGGAAAATGTGGGATTAATAATCCACATTTTCCTGCTTGTGTAGAAAGGGCCTTCATATCATTTTCAATCTGGGGAGATCCTGAGGAAAACTATGACAATTGTCCTGGCCAGATTTCTTCAGAGGGAGGTTTGCCTTTGCCTAGGCTTTTGCTAAGGCTGAGAGAATGTGTCTTTCAAGGTCACCTAGTGGGTTTTTGTGGTCACCCAATGGGTTTCTGAGTGGGAAATCTAGAGTCATAGTCCAGTGCTCAAATCAAATCACTATACCACACTGGCTCTCCTTGAGCCCATATACTAGACAAAAGAGCATCAAAGAAAACAATGGGTAGAGAGATTCTGTGTGCATGGATGCATAAAAACTCCATCTCATGAAATTCCCTGCATGAAAAAGATGAGCTTCCTTCTCATGGCAGGGAGCTGACTGGTAAGGATTTTTTTTCCCCTCCTGAAGTGAAGTGAATACTCTCCATCAATCCCCACACAAGAAGAATCCCACAGAACTCTTCTTGCAGGCAAAGTAGTGCCTCGCCTCTACATGAAGAAGAACAAAATGAGGAAAGGGTCCCTTTCACAACTTCTTTACAATCTATGCATGCCTGCATGTGATTTGTTGATGGGAACCCAGTGAGGTGTTAATGCACACTGAGCAACCATGACTACTCTTTTTCTTTTCCTTTCTAGGCACCATGAGCCACATGACAACTCCTTTCCACCAAGCAAGAGATAAGAGAGCAAGGATGTGGCATGAGCATGTGCGCAGACACAGATACGTAGGTGCTCCTTCACAGTGAAAGAGACTTTCCTATTTAAGGAGATACAAAGGCAAACGATGCAAAACCACTGAAAAGCTCACTATTTTCAGCCTCAACAAGGTGCCAAACCCAGCAGGAACCTCTCCCTTCCTCAGGAGAAAGAGATGCTCCTGCAGTTACCTCTCTTGCAGCTTCCCTTCTACCTCCCCTTATAGGAAGAAAGGTGGGAGTTGCTTGAAGACAAAAAGCACACTGCTCACTGAGAAGTAACCAAGCCTATTCTTTCTCTCAAACACACAACATTTGTTGTGTGTCTTCAGGTGTCCAACTTATGGCAACCTTAAGGTTTTCTTGGCAAGATTTGTTCAGAGGGGGGTTGCCTTTGCCTTCCTCTGAGGCTGAGAGAGTGTGACTTGCCTGAAGTCACTCAGTGGGTTTCCATGGCTGGGCAGGGATTTGAACCCAGGTCTCCAGAGTTGTAGTCTAGTGCTCAAACGATTATACCACGCTGGCTCCACATGTACAGCATACACAATAGCAAACCTCTTTATTAAAAATTTTAATCCAAAGAGATATTTGGAGGAGGGTCTTACTCCTTTGTAAGTACGCCTCTGCCTTATATCCCAAATCCGCTGCAGAATAAGTCTCATAGAACTCAGGGGATCTTTGGGGAAAACATATTGTGGGATTAAGTTTGGCATTGGTTGAGATTGATAGCTTTTTGACCCTCCTAGATTTTGGTGACAGAAAAAGCAAAGCTGAGTTTTGCCCTTTGTCCCATATTCCTACCTATTCACACTTTGCTGCTTCTTTTTTTTAAACTGTGTCCCTCCACATTCTATTTCATTTTTGTACTACCTTCTTCTTTCCAGTGGAATGACTTCAGAAGAAGCCAAGGTCCATGATGAAGAAGAGAAAAAGCAAGGGAGAGGAAGGGAAATAGCGTGAGTGAGCAAGGAAGGGGTTACAGGGGAGAAACCAGTAGGTGCTGCTGCTGCTGTGCTTCTGCATGATGGTTCACATGGCACAGAGGGCTGTGCGCACGCACATCCTCCCCAGCCATATTAGCCAGAAAATGCAGCCCAAAATGTGGCCAGGGATATGAGGACTTTGCTAATGAGACCAGAACCTCCTTATCGTTAGAGAGAAACAAACCAAAACACCCTACACAAATGACTGGAGTAACTGTTGCTATCATCACCCAAAGGAGGATGTACAGGCAACGGCATGAGAGTGCCATGGGAATAGTTACCAACGGATATTGGTGTGCATCGTGTGAACAGAGAATTTGAATGCAGAAACACTAGTAAACTGTTAGACATATTTACGGTTAACTTTCACACTGTTTGAATTCCCCCACAACCAACATGGAATAGGTTCCTATGACAATTATAAGCAGTTCCCAGATATTCAGAACATCCAAACTTATTGGTGCTAGACTTGAATGTGATTTTATTGTGGGAATAATTTCTAGGCTGCTTTGAGAGCTTCTTGGGCTATAAAATGGGTGATATGTGTTGTTGCTGTTTCCAATTTATGGTGACCCTAAGGCAAATCGATCTTGTGGTTTTCTGGGACTGAGAGTGTGTGATATGTTCAGGGTCACCCAGGAAGTTTCCGTGGTGGAATGAAGAATCAAACCCTGATCTCCAGGGTTGTAGTCTGGTGGTCAAACCGCTATACCATGCTGGTCTCTGGTTATTACTCCCCCCCCCCCAAAGCATACAAAATCTTGCATTAATAATGGTGGTGAATCATTTTCATGACAGCAATATATTGTGGTTTGAACACCGGGAAGATATAGTGGTTGGAATCCTATTGGGGCAAGCCGCTTGTTTCAGTAGCCAATGACATAAATAGTTTGGCATTCTTGACACTAGTGCTTGCATGTCATTTTTTTAAAGGTACTGTCCACTTGTTCAACACCAAAGGCAGTGGTCTAGCAGAATAAAGCCTATGGGGCTTTCTTTTCTGCTGGTGCAGCTGAATCCTGACCCCATCAATCAAGATATATCATCTACAAGCAATGTTTTGCAACTATACATTTATTGTGCAAAACTGGTAATGATTAAGGCCCTCATTTGAAGATGGTAGATACTTTTATAACTTCAGGTATCATGACAATCACTTTGGTATAGGAAACCTTCTACAATAATATAGATTACTGTTGTTAAAGATAGCTTGAGCAGTATTCTGAAAGAGTTCTGCACCGTATCAACACACGTTAGAATTATTGTCCTTCATGTATTCTAGAGAATCTACAATGCAAAGAGAACCTAATAGCAAAAATGTCACTTACGTTAGTAAAGTTGCTGACTAGATTTCTCCTGCTCAGCTGGTCTCAGGTTACTCTAGTGCCTCAAGACATTATAAATCCCAGGATTCCATAGGATGTTGCCACAGCAGTGTAGAATATGGCCTTATATTTGTGTAGTATGAAAGGGTCCTGGATCTTCTTTCAAGGTGGAATTCAGTCCTCAAGAAGAAGGTAAGCCTCCACAGATGATCCCTCATTTCAAATTCTGTACTCTTCTAGGTACTCACTGGATTGGCTCTGGGATACCCTAGCCTTCTGCAACACCCAAGTAGAACTTGGAAGAATTCCTTTTTTGGACTACAATTCCCATTTAATAATAGGCCATTACACCGGTCAGTTGTAACATATGCAAATTGCTTCCTCCCACCTAGGGACTACACAAGTATATATACTCTGTCTCACTTCCATGCCACCAGATCCTCTGAAGATGCCAGCCACAGATGCAGGCGAAACGTCAGGAAAAAATGCTAATAGAGCACAGCCTCAAAGCCCAGAAAACCCACAACAACCTATGGATTCCGGCCCTGAAAGACTTCGACTTTACAATTCCCATAATCCTATAGCCAGTACAGCCACTAACAATGCTGGTAAGAGGCTCCTGGAAGCTGTAATCTAAAAAGGAGGCTTTCAAAAGGGGACTTTGTGAAGTGGTTAAAAGATTATTCTTCTTCATATACGGGACATGCTGATACTGATGGGATCTTATTGTATACTGAAGTTAACAGCCTGTTCAATCCACAAAAATTCTGGGCAATCAACAGCCAAGTTTGTGTGTGTTTTAGTGGCATATCAATTTAGTTTCATGTTGTGTTTCTTACTAATGTGGGGATGATACCATTCTGTGAAGAAGATCCCAAGCCAAACATCAAAATTATTTTGGTAGCAAAGTAATTTTAAAGACATTGGTGGTATAACTTCTAAGCCTGTTTCTTATTTCCAGGCTTTCTTAAAACCAAGGCTGGCACAAGGAATTGCTACTAAAACTGATATCATTAAGAATATACTCGCAGCCTTGCGAAAGAAGAAACAAGACTGCTGCTGAGTTGAGCCTATGGAGGGCTCTACATTTGGAAAGTTATTGTTTAGTGATATTTTGTCTGTTTTCAGGATTCTCTCTTTCTGCACTGGGAATCTGTGAAGGTTACCACAGGATTGTTCTAATTCCACCAGTTTTGCTTTGTGTTACAGAAGCACTCATCATCTGATTGTTTCCATCTAGACGGTTAAAAAAAAAAGCATGCTTGTGTTCCCCATATTTTTGCTAGGAAAAGGGGCAAAATTAATTGCTATGTTCAGAAAATCTCTTTCAATTTTCTTTCAAAAGTAACTTTAATTGTTCTTATTTTTCAATTATTAGAACCATAAAGAATTTGAACACAGAGATTTGGTGTGATAAAAACATGGAGGTGGGGATAGGGTGGTATTCCACATATAAAAATAAAATAAATAAATAAATAAATAAAATGGAATGCACAAATATAGGATGGAGGACGCGTGGCTGGATAGCAGTATATGTGAAAGGGATTTAGGAGTCTTGGTAGATCACAAGTCAGCAGTGTGATACAGCAGCCAAGAAAGCCAGCGCAATTCTCAATTGCATCAGTAGGAGTATGATGTCTAGATCAAGGGAGGTAATGGTACCACTTTATTCTGCTTTGGTTAGACCTCATCTGGAATACTGTGTCCAGTTCTGGGCACCTCAATTCAAGAAGGATATCAACAAGCTGGAACGTGTCCAGAGGAGGGTGACCAAAATGGTGAAGGGTCTGGAAGCCATGCCCTATGAGGAACGGCTGAGGGAGCTGGGTATGTTTAGTCTGCAGAAGAGAAGGTGAAGAGGGGACATGACAGCCAAGTTTAAATATTGGAAGGGACGTCATATCGAGGAGGAAATGGGCTTGTTTTCCACTGCTCCAGAGACCAGGACCAGGAGCAATGGATTCAAGCTGCAGGAAAGGAGATTCCACCTGAACCTCAGGAAGAACTTCCCGACAGTCATAGCTGTCCGGCAGTGGAATATGTTGCCTCGGAGTGCGGTGGAGTGTCCTTCTTTGGAGGATTTTAAGCAGAGGCTGGATGGCCATCTGTTGGGAGTGCTTTGATGTGTGTTCCTACATAGCAGGGAGTTGGACTGGATGGCTCTTGTGATCTCTTCCAACTCTATGATTCTATGATTAGCATATTATTAGGATGCTTCTTAGCATATAGTATGTAGCTCAGGCCAGTGTCCAACTGTCTTGGGCACCTGACTGCATTCCTGAAGATTGTGTGCCCTGCAATACAATCCTAATCAGGTTTACTTTTGCACCCAATTTTAAACAGGACTCAATTCCTTATATGTATTCATAGTAATGCAAACTGAATCTGTCTTGCATGTTGGGATACACAATCACCACACACATCAGATAAATGAGAATCTAGTCCACTCAGTCTTGAAAGCAAGTCAAACAAACTACTGGCTGAATCTCTTTTTGGTATCTGCTGGCCATGAAAATACCTGATCTATGAAAGCACATCTTCTGCATTTAGGTAAAACAAAATAGGATAAAATAGGACATGGGAGTAGGAGGAGTATAGGATAGGGGACAGGTATATGCCTTGGCAGTAGTACATGTGAGAATGATTATAAGATTGTATTTCAACAGTGAAACCATTAACTAGAGACATGGTTGGCTTCCCTCGCTGGAAATCTTCAAGCAGAGGTTGGACAGCTCTTTGATGATGGGCTGTCCTTTGGCTCTACAGTTCCTGTACTGAGCAGTGTATTGGAGTAGACTGGGCTGGAAAGCTTCTAGCGCTTTAGGTATTTTGAATTGCAATTCTAGTAATCCAAAGCATAAAGAAAAATTAAAACACTGCCTTATACTAAATGAGATTGGGGTCCACCTAGCTCAGTACTGTCATCTCTGACTGGCTGGGTCTCTCCTAGTGCTACCTTGACATTCTGGGTGCTTTCCCATCCCAGTACTAACCAGGCCTGGCCCTGCTTAGCATCAGAAATCAGACGAGATAAAATGTGTCCAAAGATGGCCTCACTGGTGGAGATGCTTAGGATTTGAAATACAAAACCCTTGAAGGTTCAAAAGGTTTTGTATCCCTGCATTTGGTATGATGATGATGATCTTTATTTATATCCCACTTTTTTCCTTGAAAGGATTCAAAGCAGCTTATAGTAGTGGTGCACAAGATCTCTCATCAATCTTATGATTGCATTACACTTCTTTATAAGGTTTTTATCCACAATCATCTGATTTAAAAGTTTTAGCAGAGGTAGAAATTTAACAGCTGAAGCTTTGTTACTACATTTTTACAGAGCACAAAGCCACATACCTGTTATAGTTGACTTAAAAGTAAAGGACTTTTGCCTGTTAACTATGTGATATCAGATAGAATAAAGCATTTTCTTTACCAGGCATGGAGATCAGGCTGTTAAGTTGTTTGTCACAGCGTGTTATTGAAAAAAAAACCCAGTCTCATCTGTTAAAACTTGGGCTAAAATTCTATTTTCTGGCCTTATTCCCAGCAGCCCTTGCCTGAGCCAGAGCCTACGTGAGTACATACACACACACACACAAGTACGGCTTCTACCTCTTATATGAATTGAGAGCCTGCCACCTAGCTAAATGTGGTTTGTAAAACTGGCCTTTAAAATTGTCTTTAATCTGTTTTTAAGGAGTGTTTTAAATACACTTTATTATCCTTTGCTCTGAGAGCCCTGGTAAACAGAGAAGAAATTAATATTTATTTAAAAGCTTAACTTTGTTCCATAGCTACTTAATTGTTCCTTAAATATTTCTGGGATAGATTCCTCCTTCTCATCATATTGTGCTTTGGAAAACGTGTGGCCCTCCAGATATTGCAGGTCAAAACATTTTTTGTACTGTCAGGTTTTTGCAAACTGACTGGGCTTGGGCTTTTAACGCGCTATGCAGTTCTGTTCTTAAGGTCTGTATATACTTTTTTAAAAAAATGCATTTTAATATTTTTAATGTTTTAACTTCATAAGTTCTTTAATTGTTTTTTCAATCTTATACTTTTATCAGTTATGAATGTGTGGTATTGTTTTTAAATTGAATTGTTTTAAATATGTTGTTAACCACTTTGTCTCTCACTATTGGGAGAAAGATGGGATGTAAATGACTAAAATAACCACAATAACATGCTCCAGCTGAGAGAAAGATTGTTATTGTATGCCTTCAAGTTGTTTCTGATGTATAGTGACCTTAAAGAGAACCTGTCATGAGGTTTTCTTGGCAAGAGTTCTTCGGAGGAGGTTTGCTTTTACCTTCCTCTGAGGATGAGAGAGTGTGACCTGCGTAAGGTCACCCAATGGGTTTCTATGGCTGAGTGAACGCTGGCCTCCCAGAATCCTATTCCAATGCTCAAACCTTGACTCTCCTAGCTTGGGTGTTCTTTCTTGTTAATAATTTTAACAATTTTGCCCGCATTCGGAGCCATTTCTGCATGGCACTCTTATAGCGTGATGATTCCACTTTCAATCTCCTATCGAATCCTGGGGTTTGCAGTTCCGGGAGGGGCCAGCTGGCCCCTCCCGAAACTGCAAACCCCAGGATTCCATAGGAGATTGAAAGTGGAATCATCACGCTATAAGAGTGTCGTGCGGAAATGTTCCTGGTCTTGCTTGGCTACGTATGTCCTAATTTTCATCTGTGAAATGTTGGAGAGTATATGTTAGACTGCAACTGCCAGCAGCCCTGCCAAGCACAGCCAATCGTAAGGAACACTGGCATTTGCAGTCCGCAATAATCTAGAGGGCTGTGTGATTCCCACACCTGCCAGTGTCATGATGACTAAACGTTTCACATTGCAATGATAAATATTCCTCCATCTTTCAGGTTTGCTGTTACGGAGATTTTTGTTCAGTGTGTTTGTTCTTCTCCTTGCCCTTTCTCACACTGGTCTTCTCTTTGTTTCTACTAATGAGAGCATGGTGGCACAGATTATGTTGTGGTTTCAGAGTAATAATGGTGCCTCAGCCAGAAGACGGTCTAGGAATTTTCATAGTATTTTTGCCCTAAAGAGAAATCATGTGCTCATTGGCTACAACACCAAGCTTAGGTGTGTCAGAATTTTGCCATTTCCTTTTTCCGACTATTATTTCCCTTTCACATCTGTTAAAAGCTTGTGGATTTCTATTTCACTTAAAAAATGCACAGTTTTAAATCAGAGAGTATCTGTACCTTCCCTGGTTTTGCCTGCTCTGAGCACTCTTCAGACCAAGGAATTGTCCTTAGCTTCAGTAAATTCCTCACAAATCTTGGAAAAGTTACTTTTTGGGCTACGTCTCCAGAATCTCACAGCAAACATGGTCACTGGTGTTCTTGGAAAAGTTGCTGAACAGGCAGTAGCAGTTTCTACTGTAAAAGAAAATATATATATAAAAAATACTTTCTGAAAAGTTTTGCAGTCAGAAAATGGAACATGCTTTAATAATTCTCATCTGGGAGAAAGGAAATTTCCAATTGCAGTCAAGTATATGTTTGTGTTTAGAGTATGCCAGACTTAAAATTAAAAAAAAAACTATTAAAGATCTATTTTGCTTTGTTTCTTATGCCACGAAGTGTGTAGGTTTCATTGAATGCCATTCATTCTGCAGTACTGGAGAGTTATGATAACAGGAGACAGTGGCCATAAAACAACAAGGTCCTGTTAGTGTTTTTTTATCACAAGTTGTAGCTGTGTTATGATGATCGCAGGCCAAGCAATTTGAAAGCAAACTTTGTTTTAGATTTGAAGAACCAGACTTTGCAGTCCAAATGATGCAATCAGAAGTAATTTATGCTAAGACAAAAACAAAATTGTATGCGTACTTAATTTGCATAAAGATGTATTTTCTTGACAGTCTGGTTGAAGCAAATGACCAAACTCACCAGGAACGGAGAGGAAATGGGGTGTGCAGCAGAGAGAAAGTGGCAGCCAGCCATAATACAGATATGTAACCTTCTGACTGTTTGCTGAAATATGATTTAACCTTTGAATTTTCACATAGGCTACAGAAAAGAGGAAGTCCACATTAAAGATAGTTTCAATCAATGAAGCCACAGCCCTTAATCTGCAACACCTCAGCAGGGCTGTTGATGATAGGGTGCCATAGAGATCTCTCATTCATAGAGTTTCCATAAATGGAAGTTGACTGGATAGCAGTTGACGACATCTCACAAACTGGGACATGGCGAGGCCAAACAACATTATAGTATGGTCAAGACGGTAAAAGTTAGTAATGAGGAAGGAAAGGCAGGCAGGGAAGGGCTGCCGCAATTTGCTTTTGCATGAGACCACTGGGAAGAGCAAGATTACGTCCCCTCCTTCCTTCTTTCCCTGATGAATTAATTAAGCACAAGCTACATTTGCGCTTTAAACAATTTGCAGCAATTCAATTAAGCTGAGGTCAAAGGGGGAGAGTGGGACAAGGAGAGAGAAACTGGGCCATAGTAAAAGTGGCTAAAAGATGGGATAACAGAGATTGATTGGGACAGAGATTGATTGGGACAGTTGGAGGATATGCAGATAGTATCAGCCAAAATAATAGAATCCATGCCAAACAATACCCACTATTTCCAAGAACCCCAGATTGTTCAGACCTCAGTGCGAAATGACTACCGTTTCCAGATTTTCCCTGGACAACGGGATCTAGAAATCTATCCTGGCTTTTTCTAGTTACACATATTAAATCAATCAGTGATCTTACTGTACATCTAGTAATTTTTTTTTTTTAGATGACACTGGTGTTACACCACTGCTGTTGAAGGCAGCAACGCATAAGCAGCACATAAGCATATGGAGTTGCTTATGTGAAGCTCTTCTCACACACTTCAGGCTGTTTTAACAATATTAGTGATTCCTGATTCTTCATCTAATTATTTCCAGAGCAGATGAGGGTGGAAGTTTAACAATGTTAGTTTTCTGTAGCAAAAGCAGCAGATGTTTCTGGCAGTTCAAAGTCTAACGAGTTTTAGGTAGAAGAAGCTTTTGTGGACTCTAGGCTACTTCAGTAGATGTACAGAGATGTGGTGTAGTGATTTGAACATTGGACTAGGACTCTGAGAGACCAGAGTTCAAATCCTCTCTTGTACATGGAAACCCACTGGGTGGCCTTGAGCAGGTCATGCTCACCCAGTCTCAGAGGAAGGCAATGGCAGACCTCTTTTGCTAAATCTTGCCAAGAAAACTCTATGATAGGGTTGCCGTAAGTTAAAGTTGATTTGAAGGCACATAACAACAACCACAAAAAACAGAGTACTACCTTCCATGCATCTGATGAAGTCAGCTGTAGTTCCTGAATACTTAGGCCAAGTAAAACTGGATGTGCCTTAAACCACCATTATTGACTACTAGTGTATTTACCCAGCAGTGCCTGGGATTTTATTTTCTCATAGGTCATACTTGTTAGAAAGATTTGAGGTCCTTTGTCTCTAATTCCCCAAACTGTCTTGTCCAGTATTTGTAACTTTCCCCCATATTTCCCAATCCAATCTGGAATCTTCTCAGGCAGCCAATCGTATGAGATCTTCGCCTGACACAGACAATCATATGAGGTCAGGTCTTCGCCTGACACAGACAAACTCACAAACTTTGACTTTTATATATTAGATTTGTTATTTTCATAGAATGATTTACTGCTTTGGTTGATATAACCTACATCCCATAGGAAACTGTACCTTACAGAGTGAGAGACATGCATATTTCCTCTATTTTAATTACAACCATTGCCTTAGCAGGGATGCTGGAAATAGGCCAGAAATATGAAATACTGAAGCAGGTGTTATACAGCTGGGTATAACAATAAATGGGCCATGAAAGGGGAGCTTCCACAGATGGAGGAGGATGTCACCTTCAGAAAGTCGCTTTCAATGTGTAGAGTGAACCAGGAATATAGATAGAGGGGACTAAGCTAGTATACTTCCCCCTTATACCAGAAATGCGTATAATGCCTGAAGAGGATATATGTATGTGTGAGTTATTCAGTTGGAAAAGATACACTTTTTGATGACAAATGGCTATGCTGGCGAAGGTATTGTGGAAGATTTAGTCCAAAAAAGTAATCTTTCCAGGCTCTGATATTAAAGTCCAAAGGGAGCCTAATGTCATCTAAGGAAAGAACTTTAGAATGCAACGAAGTATTTTGTGGATAAATTTGAGATTCTGCTTTCATATTTTGGCAGTCCTGCATATTTTCATTCTGCCTTTTCAAACAACTTCAGAACAAAAACCTCTGCTTTCTCAATCAGTTGTTCCTCGGTCGATATATAGTACCCTTTAATCCTGTAGGAAAGGATTAGAAAAAAAGTGTGAATTGTTGTTATGCTTAACAGAGTTTCCCAAGACACTCCCTGAGTGTAACAAGTGGTATTGTTAGTTGCAACACAAAGTAGCTTACAAACAAAGGAGTCTTTATTTTAGAAAATATTTCCACTGCACTTAGTAATAAAAAGGTCCATAAAAGAGGATAAAATGGCTCTTTCATTTCAGAAGAAAAATAAAATACCCACCCACTTGGTAGCACACATAGTAAGTGTCCAAAGTGAGTAGTTTGTTTGAGGCATTTACAGTTTTAGGCAGAGGCTCAAGAAAAAGACGGTATGCGGGGAGAGAAAGAAGCCAGAAGGAAGGCTCTAGAACCTGCATGTTGTGCAATGTAATCACTTCAAAAAAACCTTGGTGGTTTATTTGTATTAAATAACCACAGATGAAACATTTTGAAAGAAGCTGGAGTGTTTGCTTAATATACAGTTTGAAAGGGAGAGGGCGAGGGAGATGGGGCGGGTGTGTGTATGTGAGGAAAGGTTCATTCTGTGAACTCTTCTAGATCTATTTTTTGTATTCCTGTTACTCGCATGGGAAAATAACAGGGCATTCCAACCACATCATTTGGCAGATGCAAAATCTAAATGCTCCAGTTGGAGTTTCAATAAATCAGTACTGAAATTGGCACAGTCGCATTATAGACTCTGGGACATTGGCTTGACTGCCCTGTGGAGCTTTGTGTTGTCACGAGGCAGGGACTTTTAAGTCAAAATTGAAGAAGGCAAGGATTTATATTCATGCTTGTGAACGGCATATTATTTATTTTGTATGCAGGGCAGGGACATACTATTTACAGTGGTGGGAGAAGGGGTGTGTATGAGACAGATTACAAACAGAAAAGACAAGGTCAGTATGTCTATAGTTTCCTTCCACCTTCACCTCCCTCCTCACTGCTGTCTCAGTTACTAGCATGTGAAGCAGGAAATATGAGCCTGTGTGACAACTTCTGTTGAAAAATTGTCAACCTCCAGCACACTGTATGAGAAAAAGCATTGTCTGTATGATTCTGGATGGACCATCCTTTGTAAAGCTGATTGCTACTGGTCAGAAAGAGCTGGCTCACATGTCCTCACTAGGTAGCTTGGGTGTTAGCAAATGGTTCTTTGTGACGGGAGAGAACAGGCAAACCTTTTTTTATTATTAGGAGATGTTTTGAAAGTGAGAGCTGGCTCAAGATGAAGCATCTTGGGATGAACTCAGCTTGCATGCTTGGCATGCAGAATATCCTGGGTTCAGCTGCTGGCATCTTCAGATAGGGCTGGGAAACACTCCTGCCTAAAAATCCTGAAGAGCTCCATCAGCCAGTGCAGATACTGCTCTGTATGGACTGATGTTGTGACGCAGGGCTCCTCCAAACTGCTCAACAGTTCTGGTAAGGGAAGGGACTTTTTGGTTGAGGATTTCATGGCTTGTAATGATTGTTTCTGTTCCCACATCCAGAGGTGTACTAAATGTACTGAGATTTTGGTAACAGAGCTCAAAGCTACCTCCAAGCTGTATGTTTCTTTTCAGCTGCTGTTTTCTCCCACATCAGATCTCATCAGCTTGTCATGTGGGTATGATTTCCCTCTTCCTCCCTGCTTTCTCCTCCATGTACACTACACATACTTCCCCATGCTCCTCTCCCAGTATTGACAGTCCTCATCTGACAGTTATTTTTCTAAAAAAACTTTGTTACAGTGCTTAAGTGCTACATTGCTTTAGCACTATGACTATCAGAAGAAGAAAAAAGAAGCATTCCATTGGAAATGATATTCCATTGGAACCCAGGCTAGCAGTGCTGTTAAGCTGTAGTGTGAGCATGGTTTCCCTCCATCCTTGCCATCCCTTCCATGAGTCTCAGTTTTAGGAAGAAGACAGGGTATAAATAAAATGATTGATTAACAGATGAACTCCATCCATCCCCCTCCACCATTATCCACATTCTCTGTGTACATATTTAATTTTTTAAGAAATATTGTACTCGTAATGGAAAAGTACTGTACCAGCTTAGCACTATAACTAAAAAAGAAAAACAATATTAAAATATGAAACATTCAGTCAGAAATGCAATGAGGTAAGAAATGTCAGTGGAAAACTACTGTGACAAAGGTTACATCCTGCACTGAGAATGTAATCAGTGGAATCAAGAGGAACTGAGATAATGGATACAGACATGTGACATTCACCCCAGTTTATATGAAAAACTCTCAGGATAGAAGAAGAAGAAAAAACTGCAGTGGGTTTTAAAAGTTGCTGCTATTACCAGAAATTCACAAGAAAAATACTGAGACACAAAGAACATTGTGTACAATATGGTTGTCAGGGGAAAAAAAAGTAACTTCAGCTATAACTTCCACCAAATCCCAAGGTTTTTGGTCAGTTTGGAAGAGCTGTCAGTAGAAGCTAACTTCCTAACTGGGTGTAGGATTAGTGATTGTTCCAGAGGCAGTCTGTGGTCGCTGTGTGTGTGTGTGTGTGTGTGTTACACACTGAAGTGTGGGACCATGAGCTGCAGTAGGTTGTGCTGTTATGTCCCTTACTCTATATATGAATATTTGTATATCAAATATTACAAAGTGTCCCCAAATCTCCAGGATATGCTCTTATCCAAAGTTAAATCCTGTTACAGTACTCCTGAAACTCCTCCCCTCTCAGAAGTGGACAATACGAAACCACATCTATCTAAATTGGAAAATTAAGTGAATAGGTAAGAAAAAGAAGAAACCCCTTTGCATCAGAGTATATCTGACTTATGAAAGCCAGCGTGGTGTAGTGATTTGAACTTTGGAGTACTATGCTGGAGACCAGAGGTTCAGTTCTCCACTTGGCCATAGAAATCTACCGAGTGACCTTGGGTGTGTCACACACACTCAGCCCCAGAAAACCCTGTGATAGGTTAACCTTAGGGTTGCTATGAGTTGGAAATGACTTGAAGGGACACAACAACAAACAACAGCATCCTTTTTATACGGTTTGCCCACCATATTTGTGAGGGTTCCGGGAACCCCCAAGTAAAACAAAAAACCACACGTATTGTGTTCCATTATAATCAATGGACACAACGTGTGCATGCCTGCAGCAGTGCAGGCATGTGCCTGTCACCTCCACTGACCATAGCAGGACATGATGCTTCACAGGACCTCGCATTTGTGTGTGTGGAGGTTGCACCAAAGGAGGACACTATTACCAGCCCATACGCTGCCCAGATTTGATATGGTTTAATTGGCAAAATATGATTTAATTGGCAAAATACTTGAATTGGCATTGATACAAAATGGACATTGAGATGACTGTAAGGCCAGACTGGGCTTAGGGAAACACTGACTGAACATGTGTGCTGCAAAGTAAGTCAGAAGATCTCCTCTAGGCATAGCCAAGGTCATTGTCAGGCTCATCACCAGGTAACTCCAGAGATGATGGGCTTAAATTAAGCTGTAACATCTATGCGACCACACAATAGCGACAGGAAGTTCCCAGGAAAACACTGATTGTTTCAGCCTTCTTCCTAGCACCTAGACATTTCCCTCCCTTGTTTCTTTACCTGTCCACTATTACAGAGCTATTACGACAGCCATTAACTCTTTGTCACCTAACACTAAGACCATTAACACTGTCTGGAACCCATTGTCCATGTTGCAACTTCCATTGTTTACTCGGCCAGAGAGCCATTCACACCCTTGCCCTCCAGGCAGATTTGGGGTATAAAATCCCTCCATTTTGGGCAGTCAGATGCAGTATCTCACTTGCTGAGTGCCACGCTGTCATTCTGATTTCTAAATGAGTACTGTCCTTAGGCATAAGTCTAAGCCACATCACTCCTTTCTTCACTGCTCTCTGGACTGTTAATTATCTCCCATCCCTAAAATTCTGCTATCAACAACTTCCTCCCTTTGTCCTTCAGTTACTTCTTATGCGAGTGTGTGAGTGCTTGAATCTTTTGCATGCGTGATTGAACTTTTCAATAAAATACATTTCAATTTATTTTGGAATCTCTGGCTGGTTCTTTCCTATGAGGTCTCCATAAACATTGGTAGAAAATTTTGTTAGGTTACTCTGCGTCTCACAGGTCTCCTAATTTGAGCTAATTAATTCCTCGTTGTCATATGGAGGTACTAGCATCATGGGTGGGCCCTTGAGTCACCCACGTTTTGGGGTAACAACACACGTACTATAAAGAGAAACCTCAGTTGGCAAAGTAGATCTGTTCCTGGATGTTACATTTTTAACAGACAATTTGGTACCAGAGAAAATATGCCACAACAAAGAGCAATTTAACATGTTTCAGCAAATGTTTATTCAAAACTGACATTATGCACATGCGAAATGAAGCAACCAGGTCAGATAAGCCTTGAATAAATAAACAAAAACATTTTGAACCTTTTAGAGCCACATTTAGAGTTGCCTTTCTACTGTGGGACCCACAGCTGTCAACCTCTCTGTGGCCATATTCTCCCAACACATTTTATAGGTATTCCCTGCCAGACATTAATAGATCCTTTTGTCAATAGCAAAACCTAGCAAAATCTCAAATTTTATATGCCACTGCAAACTCTCTTATTATTTATCAAGTGCTAGCATGTAAAACTGTAGAGAACAAGTCACTTTTCTCAGTTGTCATGAGGAGGAAGAAAAGTTGTTTGTAACGTTTTGCTTGTAATGTTTGTAATGCTGGTTATTTGGACAATAGAAGTTTACATATGGCAGAATTTGTGTTTGCAAGGGTAGGCAATGTTAGCAAGTACAGGGGCCAAGCTTCTGTCCTTGGAACTCCTGGGGATTGCATAGAATGCCAAAACAAACAAAGAAACAAGACCAAAAGCATCCAGAAGTATCCAGAGAAATCTTGGAATTTTTCAGAAGAGGCAAATCACTTTTTTGTGTGTGTGCTAGGAAAGGGGCAGTCTTGGTTGGGGGCAAAGTGTATCCCAAAGACTGCACTATGCCCATACCTACTTAAAGACTTCTTCATATAAAACAGCTCTGAGGATCCTGCCTCTTTCCTTGCATAGACATGTGCAATAACATTTTGAATTCCATCATGTTGAGGAAAGTGGCCAGTAACTACCCTTTACAACTTCTCAAGAAGTTACTATCATTCTTGGTTTTATCCCCAAGTTACTGGGTTCTAAAAGGTCATCTCCTGGCTACTGCAGGGCAGGGGTCAAATTTCAGCAGTAGCCTACCTTCCATTATTTCACAGATGAAGACCGGGGCACATGTGGCCAGACAACATCAGAGTATGGTCAAAAGTTATTAATGAGGAAAAACAAGCAAGGAGAGGCTGCAACAGTCTGATTTTGCATGAGTCTATAAGGAGGGGCAAGATTCAGATGCTTCCTCTTCTCTCTCCCCACTGAGTTAGGTGAGTGGAAACTACTTTTGCACTTTGAATTCAATCTACAGCAATTTAAGTTGGTTGAGGACAAAGGCATGAAGTGGGGGGAGGAGAGAGAAACTGGGACCTTTTAAAAGCAGCTGAAAAACTGGCATGTCATGGGATTGATACTTTCCCTTCCAATGTGAGATGCTGATGGGCGTGCAGTACAATCTTGTCAGCCTTTGGAGGAACAGCACAATTCCTTCTTGGGGATGCATGTTAATGAAAGCTTAAATTAAAAATTGGAACTCTGTATGTGAAAGACTCTAAATCTGCAGCCATATGTTACAGCAAGGTGATACAAGGTTTTTCAAGATGGAAAAAGCAAAGTGCAGGGACAGGAAGATGAAGCCTATAGTGCTTTTAAATGAAAGGTTTATTATCAGTTAGAGGAAAGTTCTGCAAAGTTGATGCCCTAAACACTAATTGTGTCACTTTTAGCAGAATCCCTTGCTGCAAAACTCCAACATGGCATTGATCTCAGGCAGCAGTGCAAAAACAATATATATAGGCTCCATTGTGGATAGCTATAATTAGATAACTCCCATATTTGGAAATATTTACATCATTAAGTGCACTGATGCTGATCAGTTGTCTAGCATTAAGAGCATATGGGCATTTTTAGGTACGTCATCCCTGTCATCATCTAAATGAAACATCTTTACTGTCCTTGTGGGCAGATTAATGGCTGTACCATTAGTGAAAATAGTTCTAGTCTTTCCCCTTTTTAGATAGGTCATTAAATGCCAGTGAACAATGTAGCTGTTATGGGGAAAAAAGCATAATAAAATGCTGATAATAGTATTTCTAAACATTTTCCTTATGTAGTCTGACCTCTGCTTGTCCAGGACAATGATTCAATATGATGATGAAATATATCACTATGATTTATGTACCTCTGCAACATGGTAGCAAGGCCAAATAACAAATCTTGTAGAGGGTTTATAACTCCAATTTATATTCACTGACTATGACTACTGACCAGGTTGTAGGTTTCTGATGGCTGTGCCACTAGTCATACTGGGTGAAGGATTCTGCGTGGTATAGTTAAAAAAAAAACTTTTCTAAACTCTGTTAAATTATAATGCTATGGTATACTATGGTTTGGATCCTGATAATAAAAGCATAATTGTTGTTAAATGCAGCAGTGATACAGCTCGCACAGGCTTCTAGGGGATTCATTGTGGCCCTGGACCCTGGGAATTGGGGTATACCAAGAATTATCTCATGTTGACCAGTGCTATAAGGCTGGAAACCACTCTATGCAGAAAAAAAATGGTGAAGATTTCACTTATATTCAGACTACTTCACTTGTGTGGAATAGTACATGAGAGCTTTTGTATCCTTAAATGAGTGGCCCAAGGGTGTTTCATTTGCTTTTAGGTTTTCTTTTAAGCAGCTCTTAATTTGCTGCTGAAAGATGTCATCCTCATCCTCATCCTCATCTTTGTTATTGCGCCTTTCTCCCAAAAGTGGGAATCAAAGTGGTTTACAATTTAAAAAATAACAATATTGTACAGCTAAAAGCATAAAAAGTAAGCATTAAGTTAAACTAGAATTAAGTGGCATCAAAAAGATAAAAAGCAATTGAAATCAGTTCACTTTAAAATAATACAACACCCTTGGCCTGTTCTTTAGAAACTTTCTCCCTGTTAGAATAAAAATGTTTTGCCTGCTGATAGAAGGACAGCAAGGGGTTGGGCATTTTGGTCTCCCTCAGAAGGGAGTTCCAGAGAACAACCCCTGATAAGACCCTATCTCTCATCCCCACCATCTGTGCCTGTGATGGTGGTGGGACAGAGAGAAGGGCCGTTACTGAGGATCTCAGAGCTTGGGCAGGTTCATATGGGGAAGTATGGGCTGCTGATAGCCTGGATCTGAGCCATATAAGGTTTTATAGATCATAACCCCAGTACTTTCAATTATACCTGGAAACAAACTGGCAGCCAGTGTAGCTGGCTGAGAGTCACAGATGATCTCCACTGGAAATAGGCATAGTAAAGTTTTTCCTTCTGGTGGTGTTGGGCAATGAGATTATTTCTTAGAAGAATGGATAAAATGTGTCCTGCACATTTACTGAATAAACCACTGGGCATGTGGATAAGATTTTATCTTACAATGTCTGTGTAAACAGCTGTATATTTCACAGAAGGCAAAGTCATGATGGTTGGAGTTAGTAGAGTATTTTCTGAATACAGTCATGGTAATAATTTTTATGTTATGATAAAGGAGACATCTTCTCATCTGAGTATCACAGGCAAAGGAACATCGTCGTTACAAAATGAGCTTCAGAATTAAATAAATAAATCCATAATTTTATTTCAAAGAAAGCTAATAATATAACATTTTAAATCCTAATTTTTAAATGCCCCATTACTAGTGGATGGCATTAACAAGACTGTCCCATTTAATGTGGGGGTTAAAAAGGATAACAGAAACAACCACCAAGGCTATCAAAATTTATTGTTATAATCATTCAAAGATGTACCCAGGGGCTCTACATAGCAGAGTTCAGAAAAAAATTGGGGGGCCGTGACTCCCAGAATCCTCTAACCAGTATGGCCATGGCATGCCAGCTGGGGGATTCTGAGAATAATAGTACAAAAAAGTAACTTTTCCAAGGTCTGCCACATAGTACAGCTATGAAACCTCCATGCCAACCTTTTCCAAACTCATAGCCTCCAGATGTTAGGGTTACAACAAGTGGCAGTGCTGTATGAGGGCAATAGGAGGTGTAGTCTGATGCATCTCAGAGAAAGCAGTTTATACAGGGCTACTACTTCCTGTATAAGGAAATTTCTCCATTTCACCAGCACTTTACCCTGTCACTAGAGTCACTGATCTCCAGGGTGCCTATAGGAAAGACTCCATTACTGCCCTTAAACTTCTTTCAGTGACCTCTTTTCATATCCATCCTCCACGGATGTTCTTCAGACCCCAGGAGGCTCTAACCTGCATTATGGAGGAGAACAATTGGAAATTCATTTCCTCCCACTTCACTTGTGTTTTCTCATATTGAGCACAAAGATATGATGTCTGCTATTTTGGGCCACCATGGAAATTATCTGTTGGCCTGGTCTTTTTCTTCCTTGCTTAAGAAAGCCCTGTGAAATTAATTGGTTTCCCATAAGTTGAAAGGCAATTTGAAGGCATATACACAGAGACTGGCTTGCTTGCCTCATGTAGACAGCTGAAGAGCGCTGTTGATAGAGGGTGGCATATATCATATTAGAAGATGAGCAAGTGAAAGTACCTCTAATATTGTGAGTGATGTAATTAGGTCCTGTGTTGACATTTCCTGAGTAGATAGGACACAGTTGGCATCTGGGTTTGTGGCAAGATCTTGTATCTGTCTCCTCATCATGTCATGTGTCCTCTTGTAGGTAAGTTGATATTAGGAGGCTATCTGTAGACACGGAAAGGCCTGCTACTGAGAGCTCTTGAGAGAGCAGCAGTATTGTCCAGAATAGGTCGCAGTTAATTAATGATAGGTTTGAGTGGTCTTATTTGGGAGCTGCATGTGATTGCTAATGGGGTCCTGTCATTTCCTGTCTTTAGTCTGTTCTATAACAAAGCAGCCCTGGGTTCAAGTCTTGTCTTGTTGATTTTTTTTTTTTTACTTCATGTGGTGGGTACTGTGGCTTGAGGAATTCTGTGAATTTGGCATCCCTGTCTTGTGGATCTGAGCAGATGCAGTTGTGTCGAATGGCTTTGCTGTAAACTATGGCTTTGGTAGCATGTTCAGGGTAGAAACTGGAGGCATGTGAGTACATGTAGCATTCAGTGGGTTTGCAGTATGGTGTGCTGCTTAGATGTCCATTGTGTAGCTGTACAGTGGCCTCTAGAAAGTGAACTTGCTCTGTTGATAGTTCCAAGCTCAGATTGAGTGTGGGGTGGAAGTTGTTGAAATTCTGGTGGAATGTCTTGAGTGAATCCTTTCCATGAGTCCAAATTATGAAAATAGCAGCAAAGTACCTCAGTTGGAAAAGAAGTTTCTGGATATAGGAGTTAAGGAAGCATTGTTTCAGGTCAGCCATGAAGATATTGGCATATTGTGGTGCCATGTATGTGCCTATGGCAGTACCATTAACTTGAAGGAATATATTATTACCAAATGTGAAGGAGTTGTGTGTGGGAACAAAGTGACAGATCTTGGTGGCTAGGTCTGCTATAGTGCCATCTGGAATGATAATGCTACTTAGCACCTTAGCTTCATGAAGACCCTTTTGGACAGTTTATTGCATCTCCTTTCTGGTTCCCAGCCAGTATCACACCACATTCCTATAACCCCCTCTGCCATTCACATGGTTATCTACTCACCTTGGCTTCAGGCAAGATTTTTCCTCCTGCCTTTGTCCCCCAATGACCATAGTTAAAGTTTAACTTGTCACATCATCACCATACCTACAAGTTTTATATTTCTATTGCTATTCATACATATAGCTTGCTCATTCATAAAGGTCTGTTCCTAGGCACTTCACTCCAAACATCTGGTGAAGTAGACTTGAAACTTCTTTCTCTCAGTCTCAAAGGTGCTACAAGAACCCTTTGTAATTGGGAGTGATGTACTACAAATTACTCTGCAAATCACACTGAATAAGATACAGCAAATAACACTTAGATCAGGGTCAGCTTCTAGCTGACCCTGATCTAACCATTGCCCAATCCTCAATCCCTGTTTTTTAAAACAGATATTCCAACTGCACAAATCATCCTACATTTCAAAATAAGCCAAACAAATACAAAGAATGCTTTGCCCATTGTTTATACCCAGCATCCACATGAACCAGTAGCTCATATCTGTTCTACAGCATACTGATCCAGGTGAATATGTGTGTGTTTTAGAATCACTCCCAATAGCACCTGCGAAAAGTCTTCTTCCCCTAAAATTAACCTGCTGGGACAAAACAGGAGTGGGCTTTTGTGAGAAAGGACTTGTGAGCTTGGTTCTGGTACTCATCAGAAATTTCTGACTTGAGCATCCATTGCAAGCACTTCTCTCCTCAGTTCTCAGCATTATGTCCATCCATCTGAGCCTCTACTTTTTGCCTGGCTCCAAGTGAAGGCTGTCAGAGCTCTAGAAAACCATGAAGTGGATCCTGCAAGCCTGAAGTCCACTTCCATGCCTCTAAAATGATGTTCAAGTGCAAAGTGATAAAATTAATTGGTCCCAATCTTGGCAGCAATCCCTGACTTGATAGATTTCAAAAGCAGATTTTCAGTAACTGAGGCAAGAACATTTTCAGGAGGCTAGATGTACCTCTGTATCAGGGCTGGGCAACTGTGGGAGGCAAGGAGGCCACGTAAGCAGCCTACGAGATCTTGGGAGGCTGTACCCCCACATTTCCGCCACCAAAAATGCCCCAAATATGCCCCAATGCCCTCTAGGGACAGTGTGGTGGAACATTTTCACAATGTTTTTAGCTCTCCTGAACCATTTTAGGCCCAGGAGAGACCTTTTTTCCTGGGCCTAAAGTGGCCCAAAGGGGCAAAACATAATAAAAATGGCCTCATGCCCCTGGAGAGGGCATTTGGAAGCATTTGAGAGCAATTGTTTACTGTTGGGGGCCCCTGAGGGTCACAGAAATGTCCCTGGGGGTTGTATGCAGCCCACAGGCAACACTTTGCCCACCTCTGCTTCGTATAGATTAACCTCATAAGCTGATATATAAACTCACAGGGAACATACTGCAAGAATGGTCTGATACAGTCCCAGGCAACCGTAAAGGCTTCTGTAATTGCTGGATCCTCCAAGGTCTACATTAGCCCCAGTAAACCACAGTGGAATTTTATTTCTGTTTCTTAAAACAGTTTTTTTTAAAAAAATGGAAATAAAACAAGAGTTTCTTTCACACCACACAATTATAGTAGTTCCAACCCACTTTAATTGCCATGGCTGCATTCTATGGAATCCTGGGATTTGGAGCTTGGTGGGGCACTAGAGCTGTTCTCTGGCAGAGAGAATTCTAAACACCTCACGCGATGACAAAACTTAGAATTCCAGAGTATAGAACTATGACAGAACTATACTATATACTATATATACTATAGAACTATGAACTTCACACTCCATGAAGATGCAATTCACTATTTCTGCAAAATTCGGGGGTGGTGGTGGTGGAATGGAGGATTCTATGGAACGCAAAATTACTCCTGAGGCACATACAGAAGCTATGTGATTCCCACCCCTCTTCTAATACCTTTGAATAATATTAACATATTGGAAGAATTATAAGGACAGCAGTAGTCAGTACTGTACAGAGATGAGGGTGTTCTGTTCACTTTGATTACTCATGTAGAGTCTCATCTTGTGGCTTAAGGAGAATCCCAAAATGCACACAACTGTGTTGATCCACATCTATATTTGTGCCTCTGTCTGTATGCCTTGCATCATAATCAGTTTATTTGAATCCCCTGACAGTCACTGTACCGTGAACGGGGAAGGAGTAATGTAATTGTATAGCATATTGGACAGACCTGGATTTGTGTCTCTGATCCAGGGATATGGAGGTCATGTAATGAACTTGGCCCAGTCACTGACTAAGTAGGGACGGGAACATTGATTGAGAGAGCTTAATATGTTTTGTTAACTGAGGGTGAATTGAACACCTAAGCAGTTTACACTAACATTTAATGGAAACAAGTTTATTTTATTTTATTAAAATATTTATATTCTGTCCTTTATCTGAAGATCTCAGGGTGGCTTACCATAAAATCCACTAAAACAATAAATAATTACAAAAGTTTGAAAAGATAAAAATATATTAAATGGTTTCTCAATTTAAAAACAGACAAATCAAATAACATTGCTGTTGTGCTGCTATTGTCTTTAGAACTGTAAAAAAAAGGCATGTAATACTTGGGTGGACAGTCGCCACAAGTGATCCCTTTTGTTAGTGGCTACTTTAGAAAAGCTTCTTTTGGAGATTGGCTTGGATTCTCCAACCTGACACTTTCCAGATGTGTACCAATGACACCAGCTGATTTTTGGCTGGCGATAGTGAAATTCATAATCCAATATATTGGAAATGTGTTGGGAAAGGCTGTTCAAAAGTATGGCATCTTAACAATCTGTGCAATTACATTTTCCCACTAATTGGCTGCTAAATTTTCCCACTAATCGGCTGCTAAATTTTTCCCCTAATCTGCTGCTAATTTTCCCACTAATCTTTTCTACTGATCTGCTTTTCCCACTGATCTCTTCTTGCCACCAGTACTCACCCCCAGAAACACGTGTGCTGTTCACTCACCCTTCAAACATCATGGATTATGTAAGAGGGAATAACATACAACATGGAAAATTCCTCTCAAAATGAATCTAAAGATTAACTTCTAGAAGTAACCAGAATTGACTACTCATTAGACCAAAAAGATACTGTTATTGTCCCCAATTGATACATTACAATTGAAATGAAAGTTTGTTACACCCTCATTATTAAAAGGGGAAAAAAATAACTTGTTACAGTTAACTGTATTATTTTAAGACATTACTTGCAATTTCTGGCCTAAGTCTAGCTTACTTCACAGCACGACAGCGTAATGCCTCTGTGTTATACATACAGTTCTCACTCTTCTGTACTATCCTGCCCAGTGGAGGGGTAGAATCAGAACTTGAAAAAAATTACTTTTGACTACAACATCCAGAATGCTCCAGCCAGGATGGCTGTGCTGATTGAGGGATGCTTGGAACTATAGTCCCAAAAGGAACTTTCCTCAAGCTCTTGGTGGGATACATACGTGAGGAACATTTACTGTTGAGTGTATAGTAGCACTACTCAAAGTGGTGGTCCCCTGACTGTTTCCAGTCCATTCTAACAGCCAAGGGACCATCACTTTGTGGTGAGTTTCCAGGAAAGAAATGAATGGCTGTAGCCAATGGGCATAAATATGGTACCAGTCTCTAGAACATAGAGAATAGAATAAAAATTGCCAGCCTCCCATATCAAATAGCGTAAGAAGCACTGGTGTAGAGCCTATTACTTAGAATGCTGATGAAGCTCATTTTGATCTGTTCATAACAGACTGTGAGACAATTAAGTTATTTTCTAACATATATTAATGTAAACAGCAGTCAGCACCATGTCCATTTCTAGGTGTTTTCACCTCTCTCACTACATAGTCTTCTGTGAAGCTAATGAATCTTAATTGTCCATTCAAGACCAAGCCCACCACAAAATTCCTTCCATTAGCTGAGGTACAGCTCACAATGATCTTATGCTGCTAGGAAAATCTATTTGTCATTCACTACTGTGAGGATTGCAACAATGGTCAAAGGGAACAAGGAAATTTGAGGGGGCAGGAAGCAGCGGATGATCTCATTTTTAGTAATTGTTTCCCTGTTATTTGGATATCATGGCCCTGAGTTTGCAAGTCATGAGCAGGACTGGTGATGACGAGGGCTCTTGGAGGTCTCTTCTTTGTATGGTCATCATAAACCTATGGTGACATGATGAGACGTCAGAACAACAACAGCAAATGTGAGGTGTATTTAGATTTTAATAAACTATACATCACTCAGAGAATCTGATCAGTGGGCAGCTTAAACATTCAATAAATAATAAATAAAATTCATCCCTGCCAATCAAAAAACTTCAACCCTGTAAGCCCTGGCTCCCTGATTTAGATCAGGAAAACTTTGGTAGGAGAGGATTAAATACTCATCCCTTGAGCACTTCCCCAAATTAGCAACCTCATGTTTATGCTTTAACAAACGAAAGTTGAAAAAATGACAGTAAAGCCACATTGTGGATCTCCTGCATTATGGTTAGTTTGGCCTGAAACGTAAGCTTTGTTATGGGAAAAAAAGGGTTTTATTTCAAAAACATTGAAATCTGAAAATAGTCTGTTGACATATTCGCTGTACAAGTTCCATGTTGTAATACAGACCTGCATGATTAATTACACTCACAACATGCTACTTCTAAGGTGTTATACAATACAATAAGGGAACTAGTAAGAATGATAATATGCCGAAGGCATGAGACAGGAATAAATGAAATAAGATTTGCAGAATATTACGCTATATTTCACTTCTGTGATTGGACATAGGCATCCTGTTCTGCACAACAATTCTGTACTGGCAAAAATGTAACAGGTCATTTTCAGTCTTGCCTTTTAGAGTTCTGAAAAGGTAATACATTATTGTTTCTATTTAGGATAAATCTGAGTAACTTTGATGGTATGCTGTTGTTTCAGATCAAATGTACATAGGAAAATTCCACTGACCATTTGAACTTTTTTCTTTCCTGTTTTGATCACCATAATAAAAAAGAACTCAACTCACATGTATCTTTAGAGATTCCACTCTTTTCTAATTTGATGGAATCCCATGACAGAATATTAATGAAATTTAAATACAAAGAGGAGATATGTTGAGGAAAAGAACACAAGCTGATAATGCATGTGATTTTGGGGAAAGACTGATTAATCTTGATCAAAAGAACTGTGTGACAAGTTCTTTGCAGAGGTGGGAAAGTTAAGTTTAAGGGGAATGGATATAATGACTTGTTGAAGCCATCCATAATTCAGCAGTGGTAGGATGGCATCTGTGAGCCATGCAAGAGACATAGGGTAGGTATATTCTTTGCTATGTCCACTTGTATGCACACACATGCATGCGTATGTGCATGCATGTGTGTGTGTACACACACACACACAGATCCAAGCATACAACTGTAAGAATGTAGAGCCACTTTTGCGGTAACTAGAAACATTTTATTACAGCTTTTTCATAGAGCTGACCTGTCACGTTCAGACCAGTGATGAAAGTCCATAGACTAGGCAGCAAGAAGTTTCAAGTCAACACTTTGGTCTAAGGATGGCTAGAGCTAACTGAGGTCTCTTACACTGCTGGCCCAGGGCTACTCCTTCCAGGTGGCACCTATTACCAATTAGTAGTAGCCTTGACAAGACAACTGGTCTGTTGTCTGTCACTTCCTCACCTCTCCCAGAACTTCATCTGAACATGAAATTGTTATTGGTATGCCAACTCTAAGTCTGCTGGAGCTGCTGGCAGTGGATAGCCTGCCTCATTTCAGGTACAAGGCTCAGGAAGTGCCAACATTGTTATGGACATAGCAACCTCAGGTTCAGAGGTTTTGAGTCTGGCCAGTTCTGGTGTTACCTCAAACGTGGGTGGCTCAGGGGTCCGCCCACGATGCCAGTACCTCCATGGGACAGAGGGGAATTAATTAGCTCAAAATTAGGAGGCCTATGGGGAGTGGTAACTTAACAAGATCTTTCCACCAATGTTTATGGGGTCACTCAGGAAAGAATCAGCCAGAGAATCCAAAATGTAAACTAAAAATCTGTTTTACTGAAAGAAACACACATGCACACAAAAGATCCAAGCATTCACACATTCACACAAGAGGTAACTGAAGGATAAAGGGAGGAAGGTTGTGGACAGAGGAATTTTAGGGTTTGGGTGATAATTACCGATCCAGAGAGAAGCAAGGAAAAGCAGCAATGTGGCTTAGGTTGGCACCTGTCTCATTTGAGAATCTGGGTGATAGTGTGGGATTCATCAAGGCAAGAGATTATGCTGAATCACTCAAAATTAAAGGTTTTTATATGCAAAAACTACCCTGTAGGTATAGGTGTGAATGACTGTCATAGAATCATAGAATCATAGAGTTGGAAGAGACCACAGGGGCCATCGAGTCCAACTCCCTGCTATGCAGGAACACCTATCAAAGCATTCCCAACAGATGGCCATCCAGCCGCTCCTTAAAAACCTCCAAAGAAGGAGACTCTACCACACTCCAAGGCAGCATATTCCACTGCCGGACAGCTCTGACCGTCAGGAACTTCTTCCTTTCCTGCAGCTTGAATCAGTTGCTCCTTGTCCTAGTCTCTGGAGCAGCAGAGAACAAGCCAACTCCCTCCTGAACATGACATCCCTTCAAATATTTAAACATGGCTATCATGTCCCAGCCAAGTAGACAACGGGAGTTCCAACACAGACATTGGGGGCCAGAGAGAGTTAATTGTCTTAGTGTTTAAGTAAGAAACAGGTAATGGCTGTTGTAATAGCTCTGCATTGTGGAGACGTTTGGGGGACAATGCAGGGAAACATGCATTTGTGAGGAAACAGGGCTGAAACTATCACTGTTTGGTGAGAACTTCCCTTTTCTGCACAGAGATGTTCCAGCTTCAGGTTAAGCCTGTTATCTCCAGAGTTGCTTAGTAATCTACCTGACGATGACTTTGGCTATGCCTAGAGGGTCCTAGCACAATAACCAAACCCTATACCACACTGGCTCTCACTGCCCTGCTGCTAGGCCCAGTAACTTCTCTATTGGCTCTTCAGCCTCTGGGTCTGTGTAGAGACCACTGCAGGGCACCTGGGACATACTTGACCAAGCATTTTGTTAACTTCTGTATATATTGATATTTATATGCTGTCCATTAACAAACATAATTGTCGTGGATTACAGTAAAAGAGAACAGCTATATAAAAGATAAGAAAATCTAAAGAAAATGTAAAACTGTCAGCACATGATAAAGCAAATGTAATAAAACTCAAGCCCAGCAGCAGGAGGGGCAGGAGCAGCAGAAAGGTAATAAATCTCTAAAAATAAAACAATAAATACTGACACAAGATTACCAAAATACTTTAAGGTTAAAAACTGTGTCTACTGGAAAAATAAAAAAAGATTTCATTTGGCATTGGAAAGACCGGAACATAGGTCTTTCCAATGTTCCACTTTGCTAGATCTCAGGGCCTAGCCCCTCTCTTCAGGATAAGGAGAGAAATCTCAAGGCAACAGTGCTGTCTTAAAAAGTCTGCTTACTGGGGCCTGCCCACTCTGACCTAGCCAGCAGCCATCTCCAGGTCTTAGATTTTTGCTCCAAAATCTCAGGGCTAGGAGTCTTCTGACCTGGCAACACCAGTGCCTAGAGATCCTCTCAGAGAAGGGCATCCCCAAGCCCTGTATTCATAAAATATAATTATCTCCCTAGCACGGTGATTCCACTTTAACTGCCATGATTGCATGTTGTTCTGTTTTGCTGTGGGGTTTGTGGTCTGGTGAGGCTTTATAGGAGTACCAGCGTAGTGTAGTGGTTTGAGTGTTGGACTACAACCCTGGAGACCAGGATTCAATTCCCTGCTCAACCATGAAAACCAAGTTGGTGGCCCTAGAAAACCCTGTGACAGCTTCCTCAGCGGGTCACCATAAGTTGGAAATGACTTGAAGGCACCACAATAACAAGGCTGTCTGACTGAGAGTTCTAAATTTGCGCGCGCGCGTGCGTGTGTGTGTGTGTGCCCTTAAGTCTCTTGTCTACTTATGGCAAGGGGTACTCAGAGGTGTTTTTGCCAGTTCCTTCCTCTGAAATACTCTTCTCTAAACCACAAATCCTAGGATTCCACAGGATGTTTTCTTGGTTCTGGAGGTGGCAATCCTTAATTAACCAGATTCCCAAAGCAATCTTTTAGTACACTTGTCCTTTTTTTATTTGGGGCTTAAACTGGATCCAGAAATGTGAGGGATTTCAGGGCAGATGACACAACCCTGGTATATGATTTCATTATTAGAAGTTCTGTCTGATGCTCACAGACTAATGGTGGAGAACATGCAATGTTCCATATGGACTTAGACTGAAATTCCTATTGGTCCCAACTTACACAGCCTATGATCAGGGAAGCTGTAGTTAACTAACATCTGGTGGACCATTAACTCTCCATCTTTGCTTTAGACCAGATGTTTTAGACTTCAGTGCCCAGAAGCCTCAACCAGCATGGCCCCTGGACAGAGAAGGTGAAGCCCAAAGTATCTTGGGGACCTATAACTGAGAACCACTGATTTAGGCAGTGAAACCCTTTTTAAATTATGCACCCAGCAATTTCTGTTAGTTCAAGAACATATTTATACCACTTTTAATTTAAAATTTCAGAGCGGTTATAGTAAAAACAGAAACAATAAATACCATGGCTTAAAGTAATTTAACAAAATAAAATTCATTAAAAAATTTAGAGGTTACTGACAGCTTTCACCTTTCTACATGCTCTCCATGCATGCCTCAGGTTACAGACCGGTTGCCTCTTGAGTAGTCCTGCCATGTTCACTAACAAAAGAATGGTTGCTGAAGCATGGTTTGAAATATGCCCAGGGAAACACTGGCGCTGTACACTGTTTTCTAACCATTGCATTGTGGTACTTTGCTATACAAGAAGAGGCACTGTGGGTGCTTTCTGGTAACGTGCTTATACTTTCTATGCAAAGCTTGGGAATGTTACTTTTTTTTGAACTAAGATTTCCTGAAACAACCTTCTCTCCCAGACAGCAAGGCTACAACCCATGCTGGCTGGGGGATTCTGGAAGCTGTAGTCCAAAAAGTCACTGCCAAACTCAACTCCTTTGTGGGAGCAGACATGGCAGGTACTAACTGATACCTTTTGGTACTCCTCATATTCCAGTATAATATTCTTCCTGATGCTAAGTGTTTATTAGCTAATGAACACAAAGCATTCACTCAAGGGTTAATATTGGAAATAATGTTGTGATTGGTGGATGATGATGGTGTTGCTAGGATCACTGTGGAAGTGGCTGTTAATTCTGTCTTACTGATGTTATTGTTTGTTTAGGCACTGTTACAGCTGCTGCACTGGTGTCAGTTTCAGTCTAACAGTGCCAGTAGCCATTTCAACTGGACCATAGGATTGCCCAGTCTCTCTGTGCATTACTTACAGCTGCCTGTGAGGTGCTTACTTGGCTCACATGACAAGGAAGCCAAGGAAAGTTCTAGCTTCTAACATAACTTTCTGACGAAGACAGCCAACAGTGCCAAGAAGAGGAAGGCTAAAACCATTAACTTCTTAAAGAAAACCAAAATCTAGTAGGAACAGCTGCAAAACTGTTCAGGTAAGCCCATTTACTCATCTAGTTCCCTTTTTGGTTAGCATTTAATAAAAGAGGTCATGAAATAATTACATTTTTCTACATGTGGGAACTACTCGTATTTCATAGCAAGCTGTATAATAATATCCAAATATAGCAGGGCATAGTAGTAACATTACATGAGTAAAAATAAGCATTGGCAAAGAAGCTTTCCCGGGTAAAACAGACATACACACACCCCTTGAGGCTGCACACTTTATATTCTCAAGGGTCTGATGCTTAGGAAGTTTGGAGGAATGAAATTGTGTAGGATCCAAGTGGAATTTAAAGGCCTAGTAGATCCCAGGAATTGAGAAGCAAAGCCCAAGCTTGGAAAAGTTACTTTTTTGGACTACTTCTGAGGAATCCCTCAGCCATCATGGTCAGTGGCTGTGCTGGTTAGGAGACTCGTATGCCCTCCAGTATTTCACAGATGAAAACTAGGATAGATGTGGCCAAGCAGCATCTGAATGTGGCCAAGATGGAAAAGGTTATTATTGACAAAGGATGCACAAGCTTGGAGAAGCTGCAGCAGTTTCTTTTTGCCTGATTCTACTGGGAATGAGTCTCCCCCTCCTCTGCTGTTCTCTCCTCACTACTGAGTTAATTGAGTACAAACTACTTTTGTACTTTGAAAGTAATTTGCAGTAACAGAAGCAAGCTGAGGACAAAAGGGGAAAGTGGAAGGAAGAGTGAGAAACTGAAACATTTTAAAAGCATCTTCCAACTCTGTCCACCTCTATAGCATCTGCTGCCTGCAACACAGATGCTCACCTTGCAGTGGTTGGCATAGACAATGGGCAGGTGCCTTCTGGTTTTAATGCCCTTTATGTTATTTTTTAAAAAAATCCTTATGCCAGCATTACAGTATTGTGGAATAAGAGAAAGCAAATGTTTCAGTGATCTTTTGCAATCCCTATATGAAAACAGATATTTTAAAATAATATACCTCAAAAAGTGAAGCAGTGTAACCTCACACACTCATCCCATCCCCCTGCATTATAGGGCCAGACATTGTGAAAGAGTACCTTTCTTCTGTTTTTTCCTTTCTTTTTCTTTATGACAGCATTATGGCATTGTAGGGTAACAAAACCCAAGTATTTTGCAGTCCCTGCACATAAATATTTCTCTCTCCATCAAAAGGAGAGGCAGTGTCATCTCAAAACCCCATACAACACTGTAGTGTGTTATTGTGAAAGAATACCTTCCTCTCTTTCATTTGCCCTTTGGCACACAGGCTCTCCCTTCATTGTGGCATAACAGAAAACTAAAGTTTCAATGGCCTTTTGCAATCTTGACGGGATTCTGTTTTTTCATATTACTACATTATAAGCGGATCTTTCTAGCTCAGCCACCTAAAATGGTACTAAGAGGGAGCATACAGTTCAGAAGGGAGGAAGTGTGTATAGAAGATGTGACACCTTTTACCAAACTCTGGAGAATAATCACAAGGAGACTGCTTACCTGACAAAAGTCTGGTGCTTTCAAAACAGCATTAGTGAAGTAATGGATTATTTTGAAGCTGAAAAAAATTGGCATTGTAGGAAGATGGGGCTGATCTCATGTGGAAACACCTGTTGGCTCCCAACAGCAACCGCTCCCATTACAGAGTTAAACTCTCCTAGCTTCCTGTTCCCCTGCAATATATCCATTTATGGTAGCATACCAAAACAGATAATCTTTATATGAGCTAGTTTCTAGCTGAGATCCCATATCGAGAAGATAAAACATAAATTTATGTTTGCAGCATTTACCAGTGGCTGTGCAACACTATTTCATTAGTGAATTGCAATGTTGTACTGCAATGTACTGACTGTACAACCACATCTACATGTGTAGATGCATGCACAATATACAAGTTTTTACAACACACATGATCATCTATGTGCAATGGCAGGAGTGCAACTTTGATTTAAATAAGGCCATTCCACATTGGACAAAAATGCATCTGACAAAAATGTCCAACTGTATGAGAACTTCTGCAAGTTTAAGACACCAACAGGGTTCCTGATTCCGTGTCATAACCACAAAGTGAGAACTGAAACAGTTTAACTCAAGCTGGTGAGCTCAAACACATATGTCACCACGTGTGTAGCACTTAGGCAAACACAAGCACTTATAGCATGTTAACAAAGGAATTGTGCATTTAGGAAGACAGGGAGAGCATGTGTGCCAAAGGGCAAATGAATTAACTACAGAGAACTCAAAACCCTTACAGCAGATGCACAAATACACCCCATAAATTTGCTTGCACTTTTCACTGACCCTGCATAGTTCTTGTACAGTCTAGAATATGATATTTAGTGGACAATCACTAAGGATTAGAGAGTTACATTTTCCAAGCTAGGAGGGCTGAACACTGTGGGATGCTGGGGCCCCTTGTGAGACCCTGAGGGGCTGCAGTCCTCCATTTTTGTCCTCTTCTACCTCCAAGCCCTATCCCTAAATCTTTACAAGGAAACATTTATTTAACAACAATAAAAGTAGTCAAGAGTGCTCCTGAGGGACAATTGGCCATTTTCTTACATGTTTACCTCCTACAATCATCTGGTTTAGCGCAGATAATTACTTCCTGTTTTGAAAAAAAAAAGGCATTTGTAGGTCCAAAACAGGCCTGGGGGTGGGGTAGGAGAGATGGAATGGCCAACTGGGTACCACCAGAGGCAAAACAAAAGTAACATATTTTAGGTGGTCTGGAGGAATCCTTTGGAGGCTCAAAATCACCTTGGGGAACTACAAGTAGCTGGTGGGTTGCAGTTTTGTCATCCCTGTGAATGAGGAATGCACGGCTTTCAGATGTTGTTGCAGTGCAGAACCCATCAGCCCTTACCATTGGGCATGCTAGCTAGCTGAGGAATGGAATATTTCTTCATCCCAACAAGCCACAAATGCATAGGAGTAAAAGGTGGTATGCTGGCTCAGCATTTTTTTAATGCTATACATAGAACATTCCTTGCGTAAGAAAACCTTATGAAATTCATAGGGTCACCATAAGTTGACAGGTGACTTGAAAGCACATACACAAACACACAGACACACAGACACACGAATGAATGCACTGAATATACAGTCTTTAAACACAGTGAGAGAAGGATTAAGCTGTCTCTTGGGCAGCCACTGGTCTTGTACTGTATAGCCATATCCAGTATCATCTAGAACTCTTTCTTAGACATAACTGCATGTTTACCACCCACACCTATGCTATATTTCAAGAATTTCTCTCTCTCTCTCTCTCTCTCTTTTTCATGTACTCATAAAGATACAGAATCCTAAAAATTGGTAGCTGGCTTATATGCCAGCAAATACAGTATATTCTTTTAAAAAACATTCTTTATTGTCTTTGCTTTTTCTTTATTATCTTTCTTCTCTCTCTTTTTGTTTGTTCTTTTTTCTTTGTATGTATCTTGACTTCTTATCTACTGGAAAGTGTTTAATAAAAATTTACTAATTTGCCAAAAAGATAAATATGGTGAATGGATCCTAGAACAAATCAAGCCTGAAGTTTCTGTAGAAGCCAATATGACTAAATTGATGCTATCATACTTTGGACACATCATGAGAAGGCATGACTCACTGGAAAAGATTAAAATGTTTTGCAAAGCAGAAAGCAGTAGAAAAAGAGGAAGACAACATTAGAGATGGATTGATTCAATCAAGAAAGACATGGTTCTGAGTTTGCAAGACCTAAGCAGGACTGTGGGTGACTGAGGCTCTTGGAGATCTCTCATTCAGAAAGCTACCATAAATTGAAGCCAATTTTTATGGAAGTTAACAACAACAACAGACAGACAGGTGACTGGACTCCAGAGGAAGCAAGAGAATCACCCTACATTGCTTTACTTGCAGCAGCAGGTATGTGTGGCAAACAATTTCCCATTAAATTAAAACCTAAGTTCAAAATTTTACAAAATGTGTAGAAATGGTAAAACTTGATCCCTGTTGTTGCTCTTGTTGCTGGATTTTCTTGATCAGCAATTTTCAGCAAAAGCAGATTATAAAAATGTATAAATATATAAATAATAAACACATGTATAAATACATACATAAATACAAAAATACAACTTGTTGTTGCATGCTTTCAAATCATTTTTGATTTATGGCAGTCCTAAGGTGAACCTATAATGGAGTTTTCTTGGCAAAATCTGTTCAGAGAGGGTTTGCCTTTGCCTTCCTCTGAGGATGACAGAGTATGATTTGCCCAAGGTTGTCCAGTGGGTTTCCATGGCTGAGCAAGGATTCAAACCCTAGTTTCCAGAGTTGCAGTCCAACACTCAAACCACTGTACCATACTGGCATGCCATGGTAGTGCCAAGCACATTCCTGTGAGGCAAGAGGCTATGCTGACAGTAGCAATGCTGCTAGTAGGATCTCCCATGTTAGACAGGCTTGTGCTGAGGAGCCAGACTAAATGTGCCAAACAGCTACTGGGCAGCAACAGTAGCATCGGGAGACACCGGTGGGGAATCTCTGAAAGACAGTGGCAGTGGCACCATAGCCAATGGTTGTTGGTACTGTACTGTAGGAGGCACCAGTAACCCTTCTTGAGTGTCTTTTATCACGAAAACCCTATGCTGAGACAATCCAGAATGAAACAAGAGATAGCGGCAAAAGACCTGAGCCTTTTTCTTGGCAATGTTCATCTGCTTCAAGTAACATTGACAACATATTCACTACATTATTATCTGTGCTGGACAAGATTAACTGCCAAACTTTTAAATTTACAATGGCTAACTGATTGTGGCATATGAAGTGAACTAGTTTGAATTTTTTATAGATTTGGAATCAAGGTTACATTTTTTTATTTTGGGTCTCATGAAAAACTGCATGTTCTGTATGGAGACAAGAGGTTATGTATCCCTCATCTTAGCAAGGTACATGTATTTAGCTTTGTGGATCACTGAGTGATGTGAGTTACTCCCTTTATTTCTGCCTTCCATATGAAACTATTCTCACCTGGGCCCTAGCACACATTGCTAGCCTTTGTCCAAAAAATTGGTCAAGATGATTCCAAGTCTACATTCAATTTCTGTTATTTTCACAGTGGGTCTTTCATTTCTGTAATATTAGGGGCAACAAAGAACATTGTGTTACTCTTCAATTTATTTATTGTATATTTTAAATTACATCCTGTCAGTCTAAACAAGAACGCAAAGTAGATTCTTATTAACTATAGTTTAAAAGCTTAAACAATCATTAACTCATACATTATATAGCTAATCATTAAGAAAAAATATATCTTGTTACAGTGTTCGCATTTTATTCATAATTACATCTTGTACATTAGTTGTGTTCCCCTGGCTGGCACAATATCTGGGTATAATGGCTGTTGCCTTGAGAATTTTTATGTCATGCCTTGTCAGCAAAGATTACTCTACCTTGCAGTATTCACACTAGGGATGTAATAATGCTGTTTCTGTGTGTCATTTCACATTCCTAGCTTGCATTGTTGCTGCTGAATTGTACTTACCAGCCAATTAATTATAATGGATAAAACATAAAAACATGTCAACACTGCTCAAATGTTACTCACCATACTTTCTTGAACATGGGAGCAGGCGAAGGTTATCTCTGCCCTTTTCATCAGCACTTTGATCATGTGGAAAGAGACCCATCTCAAGAGAAGCTGGTCTTCATGTGGTTGCTTCTGTTGGGAGCGGCAGCCTTTGCATGCTTAATTAACTGGCTAGTTAGTTTGCATGTCTATTGTAGGCATAGCGGGGACTGCCTAGAGTAAACTTCCTGTTGTATGGTCAACACTCATTTCCCCTTGCATGTTCTCTTCCTCTTCCTCTTTTTTGTTCTTCAGCTTCCCTGCAAGCATGTGGTCTCCAATCCTCACATGCTTTCCTGTAAGCATGTGAGTTCTTATTTTCGTCTTACCTTTCTTCAAGAATTTGAACCTGTGTAAACTATGCACAAGATTTTGTGAATAAACTTTTTACATATTTTTAACCAAACTGTTTGTGTTTATTTTGAACTAGATTAAGTGCGTCTAGGGTGGAGATAATAAAGTGGAACTGGTAATTTGTTCAACTTCTGCCTGTGTATTACAAAAGACTCTGCTGATTGGGAGACTTATTACTAAAAATTCTCTCAATTTCCCAACAGCTTCCAGTGTTGTTAATTAGGAAACCTTACAGGCAAGTAAGAACTTATCTTCAGATATGTCATTTTCCTCATGGGGAACATGATCGTTAAAGAACCCCCTGCTCCTTTAATCAAGAAAGAGTAGTAACATCTGGCCAGGTCTAAGAAGGGCCGTAGATCAGGCCGCAGCTTATTCACTCCAGCATCCTGTCCCCATAGTGGCCAACCAGATACCTAAGGGAAGTCCACAAGGATTCTAGAAGATAAAACCCATCCCATATACTGGACATATATTCTAGTATGCTCTTTTTATCATTGTTTGATGACAAACAAACCCGCAATTCCCATGGCTAAACCCTCTTAGAACATAGCGTAATATAGGAAAGGTTAACATTCAACTCCTAAGGAAGAATTCCTGAAAAGTTCTGAAGATACTTACATAGTACCAGTCCAGTAGTTTGCTCAGATATAAGTGGATCCTTCTTATTCTGTTTGAGAATTGTATCTAAAGAGGTGGCATGCATACCACAGACACTGTGCTGAAGCCAGCATGCAAGTAATGATGTATCAACAAGAAGATCTAAAGGAATACATGACTCACTTTGGTGACGGTTATGTTCAGTGTATAGCAAGATAAACTGTAATGGAAATCACCTTTGAGACTGAGCTGTCATGAGTATCAGTCTACTTCTTTAGATGCACTGATAGACTGTTATTTATTTATTTATTTATTTATTTATGGGATACAGCTATTTAATCACTGTCACACAGTTATGGGAATGTAATAAAACATAACAGAATGAAGAAAGATGAAAACTGCAAAACTGGAAATAGCTGAACTGGGACATTCACAAATCTACTAACTGACAGAGGTATGAACAAAAATCATGGTTTCTTTTCACAATACGGATATTAATACACACACACACACCCCAATAGAAATCACCTTAGAGAAAGTTTTGACTCCAAGGAAACTGACTTTTGGTAAGCAGATTTATTGCTTTCTCACATCAGTGCTAACTGACCAACTACCAACTAACTGAGCAACTACTGAAAGATCTGTACCGTGTTACACAACTCTCTGAAGATTTAGAGCCAGTGTCACAGTCTCATTCTGATTCCTTTCCCACAACTGTGCAACTGTGCTCAAATGTGTGCATATGTGTCTTCAAGTTACCTGTCTACCTGTGGCAACCCACCAAATTTTATATGGTTTTCTTAAGTAAGGAAAATGCAGCAGTGCTTAAATACTTATGGCTTTAGAATGTCTGCAGAAGTAAACTAATATCCATGAAAGTCTTTGCTAAAACCAGTCACTTAGTCTCAGAGGTGCTGCTAGATTACTGCTTCCATTTCCCTTTCTCTCTCTTTCCCCCACTTTTAATGTGAAACAGATTAACATGGTTATCTCTTCAAAAATGTCTGTGATGAGAATATAATTCAATATAAAACTGGCCTACTCTTTATTAAAGCAACTACAATTAATATAACCCAGTTTTTTTTCTTGCTCTACACAGTACATGTAATGGCCTGTTTTTCTTCGATAATAGAGAAAAGCGGATCAATTTCTTTCTCATCTCTGCAAATTTCCCTTGTTCCTATTATTCCTGCCAAAATTACAGTTTGAAAAAGGGCCTGCTTGCTATCACTTGGCTTGTTCTATGGCTTGTTATATCAAAACCTTTTGGGCATGCCCACTGAACATAATACCGCAATAGCACAGTGGACACAACTACTCAGAAGTAAACCCTAATGAATGTATAGGGGCTCATCTCCTAGTAAAAATGTGTTGATTGTAGCCTACTCTTTTGGAAAATAGGAAATAAATAAATATATCTTATTGGCATATAAAATAAATAATTTCTCAAATTTTTGAGTTAAGTTTTGTATATGAAACATATCTGTAGTTGCATGCTGGGTTTTTTAAAAAGCACACACACGCACACTTCTCTGATGTTCTACTTTTTTCTTTAAGGAGAAGTGATCATTTGCAAGTGACTTAAACTTTATAGTTTTGGAAAGCTCCTGCTTCCCATTGAAAAGCTCGGCCAAACAAGTGTTCTGAAATACATTATTCAAATTACCAGGGGTGGGAGTAGTATGCAGTTAACCATTTTCTTTAAATAAAGAAGAGATAGAAAAGCGTACTTAAAAATTCTGTTTTTTTTTCTTAATACGAGGATGGAGAAGATATATGGGGCATGGATATGTCATTTGCTGGCACTCCGACGTCAAAAGTTGCTTGTGGGCTTATCCTCCCTTGGCACAGAGGTATGTCTGAGAGTGATACTACATATGAAGACACCAGGCTTATGTCTTCATGTGAAACACCCATTAACAGAAGGTGGGGTGATTTCAAGATAAAAGGTGGTGACTGAGAACAGATGAAGGGCCAGAGTTGTGTGGCAGAACATATGCTTTGATTGCAAGAGGCTGTATGTTCTATACCTGACTTTTCTGGGTAAAGCTAGGAAAGAACTCTGTCTGAAACCTTGTGGGGCTGCTGACAATCAGCACAAACATTTCTGAGCTAGAACAGCCAATGTGCTGACTCAGTAGAAACAAGCTTCCAGCTGATACTCACACTCAGAGTACAACAATGTTTAGATCCAAGCCATCCTTATAACATGAGTGGTGTGGTCCTCTAGGTGTGTCTGGAGGGCCACATATTCCCCAACCCTGCTGTAAATTTCAGAATTTTTACAAAAGATTTTATTTTCAAATTTTTATAACACTATAATATTTGAATACAGTTGTGAATCTGATTTATGTGCACAGTTTGGTATTCAAAACATACACTCATCCATACAGCTTTGTCAAATAATTCAGATGCTTTGCTGTACTTTATGGCTTGTATTTATTTTTTGCAAATGTGTCTTTTGACCACTAGAAGATGCTGTGAAACAGATACTGTGTGGCCAAGCAAATCCAAGGCATGGGCTGAGATCAAGAAGGGCATCCCCTGAGCCTTTAATGTAGGCTCCTTTGTTAAACCACTGAAACTTATGTGATCTTGGCAAACCTGTTTGTTTTCATATTGGTTTGGTTTAAGGACATGTAAAATTAACAGCCTCCAGGGAAGGAGATCTTTTGAAGAAAAAGGTCCAGTCCTCTTTCTCTTCCTCCCCCTTCTTCTGTATCTTCTTCTCCAAGCTGAGCTTGCATCTCATGTCAGAGCTCAGTTGAGGAGAAAATCTCCAGGGGTGGGTCAGTTGGGTGGGAGAGATATTACAAGATAGTAAACTACAGGAAGAGGAGGATTGAGTTGTAGTACCAAATGCCTGAACAGCCATTTGCTGAGTCAGACGACTATGGGGGGAATTAGGATTGCATGGTATAGTGTTCTGAGTGTTGGACCATGATTCTAGAGAACAGTGTTCAAATCCCTCCCTCACCCATGGAAACCTGCTGGGTGCTTTGGGCAAGTCACGCTCTCTCAGCCTCAGAGGAAGGCAAAGGCAAAGCCCACTCCAAACAAATCTTGCCAAGTAGGTTCCCCTTACGGTTGCCATACATTGGAAATTAGTTGAAGGCACACAACAACAAGGATTGCTCTGCCCACTTCATTGTTCAATTGATATTATTCTTACACATTTGAAACCATTCAAAGGAATTTACGTTGTAGGACAGTATTCCTGTCTTATTAATAAAAATGAAAATAATCAGCCCATAGGTGGGAGATTAACTGTGAACTCTACTGGCTTTATATCCTGCCTAGGAATTAAAGTGGATTAGATAGAGAAACAAATTATGACCAACGTCAACAAAGCAGGAGATAACCCCTAACAAGTCATTAATTATAAGCAGAAATAGAGATTGGCGGCTAAAATTTTAAGAAATGTAAATATCAAAACATACCATTTTATTATTATAATGCCATCAAATATCCACCAGTAAATGTTGATTCCATATATTTTAAGTCATCTTACAAATAACTGTGCAAACATTGTTATGAATTCAAAAAAGGAATGTAAGTATAAAATTGGAAGTGAAATTTAAAAAGTAAAAATAATACCTCTCTCTTTCTTTTTTAAAGGTTCCATAACTGCAGGCTACTTTGAGAAATATATTAGGTTTTCAATATTTCTTTCTTTCGTTTAAGTAGTTTGATGTTGTTACGTGCCTTCAAATTGTTTCTGACTTAACGGCCACCATGATGTGAACGCATCATGGGGTTTTCTTGGCAAGATTTATTCAGAGGGGATTTGCTTTGGCCTTCCTCTGAGGTTGACAGTGAGTGGATCTCCATGGCTGAGAGGGGATTGGTGCCCTAGTTGTCAGAGCCATAAACCGCTACACCCACTGGTTCCCAACATATGAAAATATGTATCTGTTTAAAAGTTACTTTACAACTTGTATTTAAAACTCCTGCAAGCAAGAGTACTCCCTCTCTCTCTCTCTTAACCTCTCAGTATCTTGCTCAACTTTAACCCAAATTGTTACAGTCAAATAACAAAGAAAAATTTTGTAGATCTGTATTTTCATATTCTGGTGTAATTTATACATTACAATTGTAGAAAAAGAAGATAATCCTGCTAGTTGTCTGCCCAACGTACATGCTAAATATAGCCATGTATATCTATTTTCAGAGCATTTTTTTAATGTTGTGCACACAGAATTAAATGCGAAATCTTGAGTGAAGAGCAGAATTGATGAACACAGTTGCATTTACTTTTTAAAAAATATATTCTCAATTTTCATGCTTGCAGATAACATTTGAAAACGTACGTTAAATGTCTGCAATGACTACAAAGTTCCTGGAGTGACACATTTTTGCCTAGATATGGCTTTATGATGACTCAAAACTGGATGATTTCTTAGGGTGCAAGATAAATCTAATTATTTTCACCAGTTCCACAGAAGTGAATTTGAGATGTGCAATAATTGTCACACTGGATTGTTATGTGTATTGTTTACTTCAAGCATATCCTTGCTTGGCCTTCTGTATTCCTTGGTCAATTACCACATTTTACCAAAAGCTCCTTGGTCATCCACCCCAGTACCTGCACCTTTCAACTTGTTGCCATGCCCCTGCCAAAAACTTAAAAATGTTTTACAACTAAAATTCTAGGCAAAAGGAAAGGTATGCACATCTTTTTTTGATCAGTCTGAATTATTTGGGATTTTCTTAGTATCAAATTTGAAAAATATTGTTACAGAGGTTTAGCAATCCTAACTGTTTTCATCTGTTAATACAGGAGAAAGTGTTTTTATTCAGAGGGATTGAAGCATGGAGATTTCGCTACAGGTGGGTCACAAACAGAGAAGGGAGCTGTTAATCCCTAACCACCTGGGGATTGCCTAGCAACCTCAACATTTGAGTACGGTACTGTCTTTTTCCTGGCTGGTGAAATGGCCAGGACAGTGTAGCAGACCTGGATTTTAAGCAGCTAGTTTGTTGGGCCTCCTGCTGGACCAGCACATTCAGCCAAATACCTAATTTGCCATTATAAGTGGCCTACCCTGTCCAGAACAAAAAATTAGTTTTTTTTGAAATAAACAATAGCGTGGATGAAATATATACAGCGGAAGGAATGTTTGAGGAAGTTCATTCTTCTGAGGATGTGGTTGCTTTTCTGCTATTTTCATCAATCAGCCTTATAAAATTTGTTTTTAATTTAATCTCACAGAGAATTATATGCACTACTAGATTTCAAAATAATTCATTAGAATATTGCATAATTGTGCAAAAGTATGTCTCCTCTTTCCAGAGCTTGGGAAAGTTACTGTTTAGATTATAACCCTTAGAATCCCTAGCCAGAGCTCGGGTGGGAGGCCCTTGGAGTTGTAGTGCAAAGCAAAATTTTAAACTCGGCCCTCTCCCTTTTCACCTTGGGAACTAGCTTACCTGGTGAGTAGGATTTACCAACTATTCCAGGAAGACTGGGGAAAAGTAGCCAGAGGCATTATAAACAGCCTAGGAATATCAGAAAGTTGCCTTTGAAAACATGACACAGTAACACTGGTGGTCAAGTATGGAATTAACTTGAGATTTTCAGTGTCTACACATGTTTGTATCTTGTTTCGTTTCCAAGGAAACATAACCTGATCCATGCCAACACAACTCAAGTGTTGTTCTGGAGACAATTCCAGGGAGAAATTCTAAGAGAGACCTTCATTTTTAAATTGGAAATGGGACTTAGCACCACCTCACAGTGTTAATTATGTTTCCTGAACATTTTTGGATAGCAAAAAATGGGCTGTTTATGTTGAAATATGAAGAGTATTTTGGAAATGATTTGGGTAAATAATACAAAGAGCCAGTCAGAATAAGGTGGCTGCTGTAGGCTTCACATATGGGTTAGGCAGCAGATGTTATTTATTTAACTTGCTTTTGTATTTTTTTTTTCACTGAAAGGAATGGAGGGAAGTATTTAGGGCATTTTCTGCCTGGGGTACCAAAATCATTTCTCTTTGGTACTACGCAGTGTGACTTGGGGTGGTGGTGATGGTGGGAGTAGCAGTGTACCTTCAAGTCATTTCTGACTTACGCTAACTCTGCGGCAAACCTATCCTTGGGTTTTCTGGGACTTGTATGTTCAGTATTTGGGTGGGGTTTTTCTTAACTTTATCTTTTTTTGCGATTTTTCTTTTTTCTTTATTCTACACATTTTCCATCTTTTATGCTTTTTATCATTTATGCTATTGTTACTGTTGTCATTGTTTTTTTTTCCTTTTTCGGTATGTCTTAGATCAACAAAGATTAATTTTAAAAAAATATTGGGTTTTCTGGGACTGAGAGCATGTGTTATGCCCAAGGTCACCCAGTAGGTGTCCATGGGTGAGCAGGGAATCGAACTCTGGTCCCCAGGGTTGTAGTCAGTCCTCAAACCACTATATCGTACTGTTTGAGATTCCTAAGGCAAGGCTTAAGGGAGGGGGCACATTTTCTGTTCTCCCTAAGATCTTGGGCCAGCCTCATAAGAAGAGATGATAGTGCTCAGGTCAGGATATTTTAGTATTAAGCACAATATTGGCTATGATGTGACCATTTCCTACATAAATGTATTGAAATACGACCATCATGCATTTGTAGAATAACAAATATCTATTCTAGTTGTGCACCAGAAACTTTTTTGGTACAGCTGAACATTGTAATCAGGTGGATTCTAGTATGAATACTAGTTTCATGAAAGCAGGTATGTCAGAGAACTAGGAAAATACATGTCTGAAAAATCTGAGATTTCTGACATATTTACTGAGCAAAACAATCTTCAAATTACATCATGCCAGACTCAGAGATATGGTGTCACTATGGAGCCTCTGTAGCCCACTGGATGATTAGATTGGGAGGAAATAAGGAGTATACAGCGACAAAAAGTACAATAACAGCAGAAAAGTAATAGAACAATGCCCCAGTCAGGGACTGTGCTATTAATGCTCACATGGCTCCCACACAGAAGAAGCCATAAACACACTGTGACAAAAACTCAGTCCTTCATTGCCACACACAACAATAAGTACGTTGTCAGAACTTTCCCACTTTCCCTAGTGGCACAGCTAACACCAACCCTTCTGCTTTGTTTTCAGGCGTTTCTTCCTAATGACCAGGGTTCAAATCTCTTTATGTTCCTTCCAGCCACTGTTTTATGAGCACAATACACAGAGGGAAGGAAGGAGAAAACACACCCAACCCCCTTGTGTTGGTTTTGTAGCACGTTTGTGTTGTGCTGCGATGGGGTGCTGAATTAGCTTCCAAAATGGATGGCCATCTCTCAGGAATACTTTTGTTGAGGTTGGATTACACGGCCTTTGTGATCCCTTTCAACTCTTGTGATTCTATGGAAATCTATATTGGGGTAATACCTGTTCTAGCCACAATTAAAAATCCCCACACGTTATGAAAGCTTTCAATATATTTAGATTTTTCATCAGAGAGTTTTTTTAAAGGGTGTGACAGAGAAAAGGGAGTGCAAGAGGGGGAAAACCTATTTTAGGTTAGCTATGGTGACATAGGAAGGGTAGCTGTCAATGTGGAACCAGCCAGCCACTACCCCCAACAGGAGAAAAATTTCTTGTACTATCACCAGAGCTAGTACAAAGTGAGTGCATCAATGGTCTAGAGCAGTGGTTCTCAAACTGTGGGATGGAACCCTAAGGGGGGTGACTCAAGAAAAGTCAGCCTGCAAGTACAGCAAAAGTGAAAAAGAAGAGAAAACCTGTGTGTGTGCATGTGTGTGCGTGCGTGCACACATGCACCATTGAGGATTGACTGGTCTCTGCAAAGGAATGACACAAAGTGTCTTCTCCTATTATGCCTTCTTTCAGCATCGGACATAGCAAAAATTGGTTTCCCTTTTTAAACCTTTTCTTCACTCAGCTTCCTTAAACGTTCTATTGTTGGCACAGCAGGTGCGTGCCCCTTAGTGACCATGAGGCAGTTTCTCAGGTGGGCCAGGAGAAAAGTGAAGAGAGAAGGTGGAGAGCAGGAGAACTCAGCATTAAGATGGAACAGGTACATGGCATGAGGGGCCTATGGGAGACAGAAGTAGAATAGGATTCTACTTAGTAGAATTCTCGGCTGCATCAATAGGAGTATGGTGTCTAGATCGAGGGAGGTACTGGTACCACTCTACTCTGTCTTGGTTAGACCTCATATTGAATGCTGTGTCCAGTTCTGGGCACCCCAAGGACATGGTCAAGCTGGAGCAGGTCCAGAGGAGGGCGACCAAAATGGTGAGGGGCCTGGAAGCCATGCCCTATGAGGATAGACTTAGAGAGCTGGGTATGTTTAGTCTGCAGAAGAGAAGGTTAAGAGGGGACATGATAGCTATGTTTAAATATTTGAAGGGATGCCATGTAGAGGAGGGAGAGGGCTTGTTTTCTACTGCTCCAGAGACCAGGACAAGGAGCAATGGATTCAAGCTGCAGGAAAGGAGATTCCACCTGAACCTCAGGAAGAACTTCCTGACAGTCAGGGCTGTCCGGCAGTGGAATATGCTGCCTGGGAGTGTGGTGGAGTCTCCTTCTTTGGAGGTTTTTAAGCAGAGGCTGGATGGCCATCTGTCGGGAGTGCTTTGAGGGTATTCCTGCATGGCAGGGGGTTGGACTGGATGGCCCGTGTGGTCTCTTCCAACTCTACATTTCTATGATTCTATGATTCTAGGATGTGGAGGGGTGTGGCATGGAGTGGGGGGGTCCTGCAACATCCTCATGTAGATGTAAAGGATGTCACAAGGGTAAATAGCTTGAGAACCACTGGTCTAGAGGAGTATAGGATACAAATGTGCTTCTTCATCATGTGACCCTGTTTTGGTTATTCTGCTGATACTATCTTCAGAGGTGGAACAGCCCTGCCAGCAGAATGTTCCATTGACATATCATGCTACCATGTTGGTGGTATTTTTAGTGTTGTGCTGATGTAGCAAGACTTCTGCTGGATTCTTACAGCCCTCTGACCACATACAATGGCAGTGTGAAACAGTGAGGCCCTCCGGTTGTTAATGGACAGAAATTTCCAACAGCCCCAATAGTATAGCCAGGTATAATTGAAGGTCAACAATATCTGGAGGACCACATGTCCAAATCATTGTAGTCTAAGTGTATATTTATTATTCATTTCCTCTTTGCCTCTTGACCTGAAAAGCCTTCAGATAGGCTTAGAGCACCTATGTAATATAAAATTGGTGGCTGTTCATACAGTTACAGTGCTATGATTCCACTTTAACTGCCATGACAACATGCTATAGAATGCTGGGATTTGGAGTTTAGGGAGTGTATTTAGAAATTATCAGGTAGGAAGCTCTAGTACCTCATCAAACCACAAATCTAGCATTCCGTAGGATGAATAATGGGAGTTCAAGTGGGAATCACAGTGCAGCATGAAGGGCTCCTGGTTTTGTTCTTTTATTTTTGCGAGTTGAGAATGTATACGGATCTATTTGTCATATGTTTTTTATGCACAGTTGATACAGATGGCTGGGGATTACTGAGTGACTGTTGAATTTCACTACCATTATCTAAGGCTATTGACTATAAAAGGCACCAGATGCCTTCTGATCTTAGAAGCTAAGAAGGTGAGTACTTGGACCACCAACGAATACCAGGTGCTGTAGCCTGTATGGGAGAGGAAGGACCCGGCAAAACCACTTCTGAGTCTCTCTTGCCAAAGAAAACCCGGTGAAATTCATGGGTTCGCCATAAATCAACAGGCGACTTGAGGGCACATACAAGCTATATCGTGTGTGCGTGTAGGAAGGAGGAGAATGCTTAGACTAAGAAGTTCGGTCTTTACTGCAAAGATGAGTGTAGGTTTTAGGTATTTCTGGAGGACAAAAAGGCGTCTTCATACACAGGTGTCACACAAGAGCTGAACGTGAAGCGATCCTGGAAACGATCTGCCGGGGGAGGGAGCGGCTCCCGGGGCTCATTTGGTAGCCTGTTTCTTTCAGCCTTTTATGAGGCTCATATCTTCCGCACCTCCAGTTGTCTAGGTGGGAAAAGAGCCCCGGGTTCTACTGCACACGGCGGTTCTCTGGGGCGTGTAGCTACCGGGGCACCAAGATGAACACGGAGGTATTTCGGGGGAAACAGACCATCCCTTATGGAGAGACTGTCCCGGACGCTGTGGTGGCTTGTGCGCCTACGCGGGGGAGGGGGGGGACCTCGACCTTTTCCTTTCTTTTTGAAAGCGGGTTTTCCCCTATTACGGCAAGCGGCGTTTCAGCCTGGGAGAGTCACAGGTGCTTCCAGAAGCTTCTCGAATGCCAGGGAGGCGTGGAGGATCCCACACTCGCCGAGACCTTCCCGTCGCGCGGCGCCCGTTCCCCTTCGGGTCTCCGCTGGGGGATGTTTTATTCCGTTCTCTGAGAAGGGCTCGCCTTACCTCCAGTTGTGGGGCGTGTTAGGTTGGCGAGGTGGCCTCACGTGTAGGGGGCTCGCTGGGCTGGTGACTTCCCATGTGTAGCCTCGAGTGGGAGGGAACGGAAGGGAAAGGCGGGGGGAGCGCGGTTCAGTGGAAATTTCCACTCCCTGCAGTAGTAGGAAAGAAAGAGGAGGGGAGAAGGCGGGTCGAGCATCAGCAGCATCACCAGGAAGACACGACGGCGCTTTTAGGGTCTCCCCCCCCCCTTTCAGGCGTGGCACCTCTTGCCTTCTCTCCTTTGTTACGGCGACGCCGAGTGTTTTTTTCCTCGTTAAAAGTCTCTCCCGGCGTAATTTAGGTTTTGCGCGGCGAGGAAATTTACTTTATTCAGGCCGGGCGCGGGCAAAGCGAGGGAGAGGGCGGGGCGCGAAGCCGCGCCTGACGCCAGCGAGGAGGCGGCCCCACCGGCGGGTGCCCGCAGCAGCCTCGCTCTTAAGCGGCGCGACCGCCGCCGCCTCCTCCGCGTAGCCTGGGACGCGTGCCGGGTGGGACCTGCAGCCCGCGGCCGCACAGACCTCTTCCGCCCCGCTTCTTTCTCAGGGGGCCGCCCAGGCGGTTGCTCTTTCTCGAAAGATGCCCCGTTACGAACTGGCTTTGATCCTCAAAGCCATGCAGCGGGTGAGTGCGTGTGCGTGTGTGCGTGTGGCTGTGCGGGGGGGGGGGAGACGACCCTTGCCCGCGTCCTGGCCCTCCCCGCTTCTTTTTTTTCACCCAGCACCCGCCTCCTCTTCCTCTCCCGGGGTCTCGTTCTCAGGAGCGCTCGGCTTCCCGCGCCGGCCCCGTTTCTAATTTCTGCCCGTTCCTCCGCGCCCCCTTCCTCTTCCCGTACGTCCTCGATGTCCGTCCGCCTCCCCTTCTTCTCTGCAGCAGCGGGCCGAGGGAAAGCTCCGCTCTCGCCCGTCGCGGTTCCCCTCCCGCCTGCCCCTGTTTGCTTACACGGGAGCCTCGGGGGAGGAGGAAACGGAGCCGCTGCTCTCGACATTAAACACAGCACCCGAGAGGGTCGGTCCTTTTGCCACCTTAGGCTCCTTCCTTTTCTTCCCCCGTGCATTTCAAGCGCACGTGTGCGCTCTGTTTTCTTGCTCGCCCTCTCCAGAAAGAAGTATACGGTAAAAATAACAGTATTTACTAGTTTACAAAGAAAGACGGGCTGTCTTTTTATTTTTATTTTCAAAATTCAATCCGATAGGCTCGCGGGTGTTCAAGTAGGCGTAACCTGTTTTTAAAAAAAGGGTGTAGCGAGCCACATGCAGAGGTGTCCTTTTACGCACAGACGTGCGCGCCCGGCCGCCTGGTGTCAGTCACGGGCGATGCTTCGCCCCGGCTGCTCGTGGGTGCTTCGCGCGTGTCCCTTTCCGCGCTCGCCCTGGGAGCGATCCTGCCAGGGCAGCAGGAACTGAGGTGGTTAAGGGAGAGGGCACCTTCTAGATACTCTGCTCCCAACGGCTTGGATTCCCAGTAGCTGAAGAAGCATGAATGAATTCGAGCCACATATGTAGAAGCCAAACTAAGAATGGATTTTTTTTTTTTTTTGAGCGGCTGTCAATGGCAGGGAATTTTATAAGGAGCATTTTTCACCATCACTTAAAGGCCTAGAGCTCCTCAGTGGTGAGTGATGTTGAGAAGTAGTGTAGAAAGCCAGCTGGGTTCTGTCTGTTTGTTTTTTTCCTGTGCCAGTATAAATGGTGGTGTGTTAAAACGCAGGTGATGCTCCTTCTTTGAGCGGCTGATTGCGGTAGACCCAGGGGATGACCTATGCTGCCCCAAGTGAGCTGGCTTTTCAATGTTGAAGGGCCCTGGTTCATTCCCTTGCAGTGCCAGATAGGGGTAGGACATTCCATACAGCTGACTGTGAAAAGCCACTACTAGTTAGTGTAGACAGTACTGAGCTAGGTAGATCCTCATGCTGGTTGGGGTTTATGAAAGGTAAGAATGTGGAATGGTACCCTTGTTATTCAGTTCTGGAACAACTTAGTCTGTATGGATGTCTTTAACACAGGTAATCACTGGTGTTTTTTTTTTTTTTAAAACACAGCTCCCTTTTTTCTTACAAGGGAATCATCTTAAGAAACAAAAGGGTTGTTGTGTAATGAGTTTTGCTAGGATTTCGTGCCAGTATCATCCCATACCTATCTAACTAAAATTAATTTCCACTGAGTTCAGTGAGACCTACTCCCAGATGAGTTTGCATAAGATTAGCAGTCTGAATGTAGTTTGGGTTAGGAAGATCTTTGCTTAGAGAGGTTTAACTTTATGCTTTACAAGGTGCAGTTTGTGTGTCTGTGCACACACTTCTGAACAAGTGTATGCTAAAGTGTAGCTTTAGTTTGTGTCTTGTGTTAGGAGTCATACTGAGGACTTCATGTATACTTTTGTAGTTATTGGTATGTGTTGTCTTCTGCTTGTTCTATCTTCATTCATTTTATATCTGATTTACCTACCTTCAGTTAGAGTTGACTTTTCACTGAAGCTTAATTGTCGTAAAGTCCAAGACAAGAGGGTTCTATTGCAGTTTTGGTTACTGTGGTTGAAATATTTTTTAAGAACCTCAGACTTTTCTACAACAACAATAAAAATATACTCAGGTAGAGACTTAGTGTTTCTTTTTGGCCTGCTACTCTCAGTAACCATTTAAAGCTGCACAAAGTACTTTTTAGTAACAAATAAATGCTTTCAGTAAGTGATCAAAATAAAGTTTTCAGAGTGTGTGAGGACAAAACTATTAAAACAGCCAACACCAACCTTCCTGCTACATCAGCACATGGGAATCTATGAATCAGGTTGTTAGAATTAGGCTTAGTACGAGGATTGTAAAGAGGGCAAACTAGGAGTTTTGTCATGAAGTGTCTGGGCTCTCATGCCACTTTAGGTACGAGGAAATAGACCTCTCTTGCACACAGATCTCTTGAACAAAAGAAGGTTGCTGAGGGAGCACAGTACCTGAACAGTCTCCATCCACTTGCCATCTCTATAATATGTGGGCTTTCAAACCAACCATTTGTTAGTCATTTTGGAGTAATTTCTAAATGTTTAGCTAATACTCAAACTCAGATTTAATTAGGAATTTTCTATAATTTGCCACGCAAATTACAAAAATAAATGGACTTGTAAAGTTCAAAAGTCAAATGGCATAGGGAGGGAAACTGTGCCTTTGTATGACTTGCATTTAAATTTAGAAATTACAGTTTAAATAGATATGTTCTGTGGGTTCACTAGATCCTGCAGCTGGCTTCTGCTGTAACCCAAGCTGGGTTGCTGTAGCAGCAGAACTTTTTCTGTCTTTTTTTTCTAAGAAGTGAAAGAGGATGAAAAGGGGGAGAAGTTCTAAGTGGATTCCACAATTTATACTGAGAATACAGTAGGTCTCAAGCTGAAGCCTATTGGTCTAAACCAGTGCTACTCAAAGCAGTGGTCCATGGACCAGTGCCTGTCCATGAATGATCAGCTGCCTGTCCCTAGCAAGTTTCCAGGAAAAAAAAAATGTAGGTAACAGGCACAGATTGCCAGTCCCCTGAATAAGATAGCTTGAGATGCATTGATGTGAATTTTTTTAAAGTTACTCTTCAATTTAGTTAGCAGGATAATAACTGTATTAGAAATATAAAATGTTCATAACACTGGCTACTTTTAGCATGATGAAATGCTACAGTCCAGGAAATAATGCTTAGAGAGTAGCTAACCAAAGGACTAGAAGTTCAGTTTGTACTCATAAGCATATTGGGAAGTTGGAATTAACCTCTGATTCAATTGGAAATCAGTTCTAAGTAAAAGTTTTACTATGCTTGAGGTACCAGTCTTCATTGTTCTTGTACTCACCAGAAGAGGGTGCAAGAGCTAAAAGTGGCCTGCCAAAAGTATAAGCTGTACTGTACAACAAACATCTTCATTTGGCCCTGTTCGTAGTAATCGTTTTTCACTGCTGTTCATCTTGTCAACTTGTAAAGTAAATGCACATTTCCAGGTGCAAAATGAACATGTATATTTAGAATTATATTGATCAAGGTGTTTAAGGTAAATTAATCAAAGATAAATAGTCTCAAATTATTCCGAGTTCAGGAACTGCTTAATCTGTGTAAATTTTCAAGCTATAACACAACGTAGCAGTTACTTTTTTATATATAATCTGAAGTATTTTAAGTTTCTAATTTGGTAGAAGAATGAATGCATGTATACTCTTTAGGGCAAGCAGACTTCACTATAGATCTCCAGGTTGTGAATGCAGTAGGAAAAAAATTCATATGTAGCAGAAATAGAGTAGTGGGACAGACAATAACTCACTAAACACTTTGTCTATTTTCCGAGCATCATGAGTTCATGTTGCAATTTTCTTTGTCTCAGACTGGAATGGAAATGTGAGCTTTTACTTATTCACTGGCAGTTTTTTTGCGAAGTTCTGTCTGAGTAGAACAACATATTTTAAGGTAGAATAGATGTTCTTCATTCTCGTTGTATTTTAGAAATTGTCCTTATTGCTGTGGCTTGTCTTGAGGCCCTCTATTAGTTGATTACTTCAGAAATGGAACCTTTTCTTAAACATTACTATTTTTTGTTTAGGTCTCTTCATGTTGGACTGAATCAGATGTGATTAGTCCTGGCTGTTTACTTGTGTTAAAGAGAAATTGCCCAGAGGAGCATAACTGTACAGCAGTTTGTCAACACAGTATCTTTCATGGCCCACAGCTGGGGAGTTGTGGGATTTGTAGCCTGGTGGGGTATTTAGCATTTTCTGCTAGAGAGCTGTGGTCCACTCCTGTGAGCTGCATCACTGGACCTTTCTGGCAGAGAAGTCTGAGTACCTTATCAAACCTCAAAAATCCCAAGTTTTCCCTAGACAGATACTAAACTGCTATGTTTAGGTAGCGTAGACTCCAGCTGTGTAGGTGAATGGCCACCTATGTACCATTTAACCATTTGGAGGTAAAGTCATATATAAATGTCAGTGGATCTTGTCTTTAACTTTTAGTCTCTTCCACAATGGGTATATTAAGAGATGAGTAATGCAAATGAGGTTAGATGAACAGATTTTGATTTTGGCAGTTCCCATTCACATGCCACTTCAGTTGTTTTAGTCTTACCTGTTCTGCACGTGTATATTTAAGGAAATGGGCCAGCTATCATCATCTTTACCTGGGGTCTGAAAACCATGTCTGCATCTGGCATGAATCTTGCTATCTTTCTGAAGAACCTTTCAAGATTCCAGCACCTTTTAAAACCATTTGGAATAGCTTTGTGTGATGGATAGTTGGTGATACGGCCAAATCAGATGAATGGATCATGGGAAGGCAACTGCTTCATGGCTTCTTGAACCCAACTACAACAGGTTGTGTGAGATTTCTTACGATCGAGAGGAGGTGTCTGAGTGAATTCGTCTTGGTGTGTGCAAGAGGTGAATTAAATTAGAAGACTAGTAGACTGTGATAAGAGGGTGCCGGAAAAAGTTGAAACACATGATTAATGTGATGACATGTCATACACATTCCTAGTTCTAAGATTTCATTTTAGCTGAAGAAATAATTTATCTTTCATCTTTGTATCGCACTTTTTAACAAACAGTAACTTTTTGGGTAGATTGTAGTTGGATATAACTGAGAAGGTGGGATTCAGAAAATCTCTTATGTGAGTGGAGTGTGTGTGTGTGTGTGTGTGTGCGCGCGCGCGTGCTTAGGCAAGGGTTGTATGAATATCAGCACCTCCTTATCTTTGTGGTACTGCAAGGACTCAAAGCAAGAAAGAGGAGAAGGAAAAGCCATGGTTCTGCTTGCATTCTCTGGATTTTCCCAGAGTATTTAAGACACAGAATTTCTTGGTCAAGATTCGGGCTTGTTTGTATAGCAAATCAAGTTTAAGCTAGAGAGTGTTGGTATGTTGAACCTGAATTCACTGACTTGTTCAGAAAACTTTATCAGACCATCTGAGACTCCTGTTTCCTTTTAGTTTTTAGTTTTATTTCTGCATTAATTTGTTTTTGGATTATTTAAAAGTTTATAAACTGCCTTATTTACAAAAAGGTAGACTCAAAGTCTTAGACACAAATAAGGGAAACAAAGAAGTCTCAAAGGATCTGATAATGCTCTTCAGTCACTGTATTGTGTGCTTATGTGTTTGCAGTTCAATACTGGCTATATCTGTAAGCAGTGAAAAATGATCTAATTTACAGGTAGCAATAATGGTGAGGAGTTAGAGTTTCTGTTGCTATGGGAAAACATTTGATAACAATTCACTGCTAGTATTAATGCTGCATAAACGGCTTCTTAGTACAGGTCATGTTACCTCTCTAGAAATATAAATTATCAAGCTTGTAGAAGGATTTGGTTTTTTGTACCTCAAAACTCATTATTTATGAAAATTTTCAAATTTAGCTGTATCGTATTACAACCCAATGATGAGTTGAAATAATAATATTTTTGTTTAGCAGTGCAATGTGTAGTGTGTTGAATTTTGGCTACCATAGGTTTTGAGTTGGGTACCTCTTTAGTCCTGCACTGGGGTTGTATGTATAGAGTTCTCTCACTCTTGTTGGTTTTCTGTCTGGACAAATTACTGACTTCTTAATATGCTATTGGTTGGGTCAGCTTGTGAATTGGCTTCATTGTCCATTGAACATCACCATCCTAAAATGTACCACAGCTTAATTGTGTTGGTTCTGGAAATGTCTGTAAGTTAAATAGTAACACTTAAGGGCTCGTCTCAGGCCCCTGGAATACAGTAAGTTGTGCATCTGAATAAAGTGTGGACCTTGTCTTGGCCTTGTATTTTTTTTAAAGCTTATGGGTATGTGAACTATACTTACAGATAATTAATTTCATTCAGTTTGTCATAATCTAAAGTAGTTATCTTATTTCTTCATCATGTGCTGTAGGTGGAGTCTTCTCACTTAGCCTCCATTGAAAGTCCTCACCTCGTTTGGTTTGAAAGTTATACATTTTGGTTCAAAAGATCTTGTGTGCTATATGTTCCACAGTAAATACATATTCATAAAGATAAATAGCATATTCTAGAAAATAGCCAGTATCCTCAGAGTTAAAATACAAAATAATTTCTGAACAAGAATAATTGGGGATAATGTCTAAAATAATAGAATATTACAGGTCAGGAAGAACAGTGTGCTTGTTTGGAAAACATCCCATCCTGATTAGTAAAATCTTAAACATTGTAAAATGGTAAAAATTACAGAAGGGCATGCATATCTTGGGAACTACAATGTTTGTTTCCTTACACATATACAGTCTAATGAGTTGTATTTGAGTAACATACTTCATGTAGTGACCACATGGTATCAGACTTGCTGGCTTTGTATGTAGAACCTGGAACAAGGGGGTACCTAATCTTCATTTCACCTCTGCCTTCTCAGTGTCAGTACTATATGAACAAACATCTCTCAATTTTACTTCCCTTTCATAATAATGGGCCCAGATTTAACTGCTGACAGATTATAGCATGTGAATTGGAGGCAAAACAATCAGTGATACTATATTCGCTTTCCAAACAAAGGCATTTAATCCTTTTTTGAAAAAGTTAAATCTTATCCATGTTTATGCAGATAGAGGTCCCACTGAGGTCAATAAGGTTTGTATCCTAGTAATCTTGCTTAGTGTTAGAGGAGTGCTAAGCATTGCACTTGTTGAGTGGATGATAGATTTTCTTGTGCTGAGTTGTTTATATTTACTACTTTAGTGTTATGCTGTGGCTGTACACCAGTTGAGAAGATAATGAGCTAGACTTAATAGGCAAATTGACTTGGAGTCCAAATCTGTCCATTCTACCCTCTTCCAGTTTTCTGTCCTTACCACAATTCTTTTCTGTGCTTATGCCTGCATCTGTTTTTCTTCTTTGACCTTATCGTTCCCTTCACCTTCTTTGCCCTTTGTTTGTTACCTTGTTGGTGAATGTGTGCCTCTGTCCCACTCTTAGCTGTTTCTAGAACGATGGTGTTCCTCTCAGTTTTGAGGAAACAATTATGAAGGGGAAGGGAGGAGATTAACATGTTGAGGAATGTTCTAGATTAATATTCAGTCTTATGCCTTCTCAAGTGGGAAAAACCCACAATGATTGTTTGGGGGACTACAGTGGCAGGAAAAGTCCAGCATTGTGTTACACTCAGATCACACTACAGAACATGGGACCATAACAGTACAAGATGTAAGAAAATCCAGCTAAGATTTCCATGCAAAAGCTATAATGTTGGCCCGGCTTTCTCTGCTTTTGCTTCCCACCCCGTCTCCTTAAAAGCAGTTGTGACCAACTTCTTTGGAGATATTCTATAAGGCAAGTCCAAAGTAAGCTGTGGCATCACTCTGCTGTACACTGAAGCATGTAAATAGCTCTGTTGTACTTGGTGTAGTTCTGCCTCTAGCATAATCTTTTAGAGAGCTGTGCTACACTAGAGAGGCAAGGTATTGACTCATTTCTAGTCAGTCAAAGTGTGATTTGTCCTGTACCATGAAACTTTTCTGACTCAGCATGTTGATCACCATTGTTTTCTGGCTTCTGATACTTTAGTAGTCTTCGGAATTTTTGTGCTATATTGTCTAGGTTCTTCCTATTTTCTGGCTGCTCCCCCTCCATACTGTTCCTCAAACCAGTGTCCACTAATTGCTGTAGTTTCCTACTTCTGTAACAACTGTAGCTAAAGAAATGCAGCACAGTGCAATGGTGTGAGATTAAAGGAGGGTATCAAGAGAGGGATGGGAAGGGTGATGAATCTGATTGGGAAAGGGCAATGCTCCTAGTACAGGTACTAGTTTGGGAAGTCAAATGATTTTCGTGCGCTAGATGAAGATGGCTCCTCCTCCCTGGAAATTCTTGGAATTGTTTAATCTGTTCCCTGGTGAAGTTTTGTAGTTAATGTGGCTCAGTGGTATATTGTATATCTCATCTACTGACAGCGTTACATGGTGACGTCAACTGTCATATCACAGTTTGGAAATCATTTGTACATTGAAATGAATTGTAAATGTGATGTGCTCGTATATGACCAGAATAAAGTTTTGACAGTGCCTGTGTGGTTTTTATGTATCATCATTTTGAGTATCAGAATTACTTTGGCCAGGAAGATTCGTATTAAATACTGCTGCAAGTCTGGAATCCTAATTTTGAAGAAAAGGATGCACGTTCTGTTACTTTATTAGAGAACTTTGTTTTATAGTCATTGAAAGTTATTTCTTGCATGATGCAAAATTCCGCATAATGATGCAAAATTCCGCATAACGTTTACAGAGGAAGAAAAGCTGTATTTAGCTCCTTGTTATAACAAATATTTCTGGTACCTAGTGAAAGCCTTCTCTAATTCAATCTTTGTCTTTTGTCTTTGCTGCCTTGCAGGGTTGGTACAGTAGGCTTCAGTAGACTTAGCTGCACCTAAGAATTTCTCCTACATCAACAAAGTTAATGGTGATGCTCTTGTGGATTGGCGAATAAAAGTTCACGTTAAATATTTAAGAAGCGGAGAATACAATTTTTGTCTTCTCAGAGTTGTACCACAACCACTACCATCAAGACAGCAAACCAATGGACAAAGACTTTGATCCAGAGTGTTTATAAAACTAACGTGATTTATCTTACTAAGGCTTGATTGAGGTCTGTGATCTGGACATCAACACTTGGAAGTTACTTTGTTTACAAAAATGAGGGCGGCTTTGGAACCAGCAGACATTGCCGTTGTGGCACTGTATTTTGTGCTTGTCATGGGCATAGGCTTTTTTGCCATGTGGAAATACAATCGAAGCACTGTAAGTGGTTACTTCCTAGCAGGGCGATCCATGACGTGGCTAGCCATTGGTGCTTCCTTGTTTGTGAGCAACATCGGGAGTGAACACTTCATTGGACTTGCAGGATCTGGAGCAGCAAGTGGATTTGCCGTGGGGGCATGGGAGTTCAATGCTTTAATGCTTTTGCAGCTCTTAGGATGGGTCTTTGTTCCAGTGTATATACGATCTGGAATATACACCATGCCTGGATACTTATCCAAACGTTTTGGAGGGCATAGAATTCAAGTATATTTTGCAGTGCTGTCTCTAATACTATACATTTTCACCAAACTTTCAGTAGATTTGTATTCAGGTGCATTGTTTATTCAAGAATCATTGGGCTGGAATATTTATTTGTCGGTTATTTTGTTGATTGGAATGACTGCATTGTTGACAGTGACTGGGGGTCTCGTGGCAGTCATCTACACAGACACAGTCCAAGCTTTGCTTATGATCGTTGGTGCCTTCACGCTTATGATCATAAGTATTGCAGAAGTTGGAGGATTTGAAGAGGTTAAAAGACGGTACATGTTGGCAAAACCAAATGTTACATCAATATTGTTGACATATAACCTTTCCAATACTAATTCCTGCCATATTGACCCAAAGCCTGATGCACTGAGAATGTTGCGTGAACCAACTGATGAAGATATACCTTGGCCTGGCTTCCTTTTGGGACAGACCCCGGCTTCTGTATGGTACTGGTGTGCAGACCAAGTCATTGTTCAGCGGGTTCTAGCAGCAAAAAATATTGCTCATGCCAAAGGATCCACTTTAATGGCAGGTTTTTTAAAGCTTTTGCCTATGTTCCTTATAGTTGTTCCAGGGATGATTTCACGGATATTGTTTCCAGAAGATATTGGATGTATCAATCCAGAACACTGCTTGCAAGTTTGTGGGAGCAGAGCTGGATGCTCTAATATTGCCTATCCACGTTTAGTAATGAAGCTCGTTCCTGTTGGCCTGCGAGGCCTTATGATGGCTGTTATGATTGCTGCACTAATGAGTGATCTGGATTCTATATTTAATAGTGCCAGTACCATATTCACGCTTGATGTCTACAAGCTCCTCATACGGAAGAGAGCATCATCTAGAGAGCTGATGATAGTTGGAAGAGTTTTTGTTGCTTTCATGGTTGTAATAAGCATTGCTTGGGTTCCAATAATAGTGGAAATGCAAGGAGGCCAAATGTATCTGTATATTCAAGAGGTAGCAGACTATTTGACACCACCAGTGGCAGCTATATTTCTGTTGGGTGTATTTTGGAGGCGTTGCAATGAGCAAGGGGCCTTCTTCGGTGGAATGGTTGGTTTTGCTTTAGGAGCTCTCCGGCTGATATTGGCATTTATCTATCGTGTCCCAGAATGTAATCAACCAGACACTAGGCCATTCTTTGTCAAAAGTATTCACTATATGTATGTTGCTACTGGGCTATTCTGGATCACTGGAATTGTGACTATAATAGTTAGCCTTCTTACACCACCACCTTCAAATGAACAAATTCGGATGACAACGTTCTGGTCCATGAAAAGCAGGACAGTAAAGGAAAGCACTTCTGTGGGTAATTCATTGAAAACACAAGAGAAAACCATCTTAAAATACAGTGAAACTCCAAATCCTGTATCTTCAAATGGGAAATCTGAAGAAAATGTTAAAAATGATCCACCAGAAAACGTCAATCTTCTAATTACTTGCAATGATGACAGCAATCCAGTGATTTCTCTAAGTAACTCTGAAGTTGAGACACCAGTTGATTGTTATTCTAATGGCCAGGCAGCTCTTATGGGTCAAAAGAAGACTGAGGAGGAGATAGAAAGTGGTGACAAAAACTGGAAGTTCATAGATTGGTTCTGTGGTTTTAAAAGTAAAGGCATGAATGGAAGAGTCATCCTGGAGAAGGGGGAAGATGAGACTGTTTGTCTACAAATGCTGGAAGAGACTCCCAAAGTTAAATTACTACTAAATTGTGGACTAATTTGTGTGTGTTCACTTGGAATATTCATGTTTGTTTATTTCTCTTTGTGAGCAAATGTTTTAATTTTAGGGGTATACTCAAAAAAGAAGTAGAGAGATGGTTGCTGGAGAAGTATTTATGTATAAATATGTTCATTTGTGTCTTACATCTCAGGCATCATGTACGCTACTATCAGCCAAACTGTTTTTTCAGCCAATCTGAAAATCATTAAACTTTTTATGTTACAGCGTTTCTGGCTTAGCACAGAGTGTCTGAGGAATTTAGTGTTCAATGTTGCGTTCAGTTTTGGCATACCAAAGTAAAAAAAAAATATAATAATCATGTATTAAAGGTGAAATATTACAGCACTCTGTAAAAAGGTCCTACAAAGTAAAAACTTATGTCAAAGCTAGAAAAAGTATAATTTCATATCTGGTCAAAAGTCTGTTACAAAGTGGGTACCATAACACTTTTGAGTGTGTGTTAATGCCATCTTTTGGATTATTTAAATGAAGTGACATTTCATGCTCCCTATTTTCAAACATCAGTTCTAGTTACATTCTACACAGAACCCTAAAATTATAATGACTTTTATCTGACTCTTTGTACTTCAGATGGCTCAAAATTCTGAACTGTTAAACCATACAGCTCTTTGTCATTTCCAAAGAAACCAAAATATTTTAAAACAATAATGTGTACACTTGGTATCTCCTTTAGTGTTTTCCTAACAGTAGTGATTTAAACCAGTGTATTTACCAAACAAATATACGCTTTCAAAGCAATGCAGAAAGAATTATGTGAACCAGCCTTCCCCAGCCTTAAGCCTTTCCACATAGTGAGCTACAACTCCCATCCCATCACTGTCATGGCAGATGGGATTATTGGAAAATATGATCTGGCACGTCTGGAGAGCATCAGGTTAGGGAAGGCTGCTCTGGACAGTGGGTACAATATGAGTCTGGTACATTTATTACTGTATATTGTAACAAAATACTTTTCATGTGCTTCTGATGTTTTCTTATTTTTGAATTTTATTCATTAAAATATTTAGGAGTATAGTTATTTCTCCTAGTGTATATTGTTAGAGGAAGAAATGTAGTATTCTTTTACAAAGCCAATGTCTGTAAAGTCAATTTATAGTGTAATGGTTTTCTGAAATTACTCAGAGATGGGTATCAAAGTAACAAATATAGCACAAGTCTATTGACTGATTATAACATGATCAATTAGGAAAAACAGAATATAGTGAGCCTTTCATTTTATGATTCTTGGGTTTAGTTTTGGTGGGAGTTGGGTTGGCATAGAGGGGGAGAATAACATCTTGGGCTTTTTTTTTTCCTTTCTAAAACAATAAATTTTGCAATTCTAAGGCATGTTTACTCTTTCATGTTCAGAGTGCATGTCTCCTGTGGAGCTGATTAGCACAGTGTTGCTTACACAAAATTTAACAAGCCACTACAGGTTTAAATATGATTATTCTCAACTAGAATATGAAATTCAGCAATTGGAATCATCAGCTTCAAAACAAAGAGAAGCTTTATAGGCAGTATTTCGTTCAGGCCTGGATTTTAATGACAGCCAGAGAAGAACTTGTCCCCCTTGTTGTGCCCATTGCAGGAAGCTGCTCTCCCATCCACCCTGTCTCCACTTCCATTTTCTAGTGCTCTGAATTTTGTGGATGGGAGAATGGTATATGATAAAGTCACCTCCCTTTGGGTACCTCAGCAGTCACCAGAAAATGAAGAGGGCAGAACCCATGGAGCTGGAAGCTGGCAATTATGAGTGAATTTAGAGCTTTCAGGGAAAATTCTTCTGGCATGGGATTTGTGATTGGTGATGCCAGTCCAAATTATGCATAGAGGATTTTGCAACATCCAGTGTTTAAGATCAGAGCTGAAATCTGCAATTTTAACAAGGAGTGCATTCCTGTACTTCAGTGTTAGGGAATGCCTGGCATTCCACATCATTTATTCAACTCCCATCATCCCTGACCATACTGGCCAGGTTGGAAGGGAGTTTGAATGCAGCAACTGGAAGGCTTTCAGGTTCCACGCCCCGTGTTCTCATGGTTAAATCCCGGGAATTGGCTTCCAGACTAATAACAAAAAGAGAAGAAGGCATTTCTTTATAGTTTTTCTCACACCTTGGAAATTCTTGAGATGGCAAGGGCTGCCACAACAGCTGACAATATTCTGGAATAACTAAAAAATAAATGAGGAGAATTTTAATTGGCAATATCATTTGTAATTATGTTGCCCGGCCATTTCTCTTATATCAGTGGAACAGCTTGCTCAGTAAGGTGACACTAATTGCTAAATGGTTCTAGAATGTGAACAGAGGAGTTTATTCTGGAATTTAAATGGAGCATGTTGTGTAATGCACTAGTGAGGCTTTGGTTTAGATTGCTTCTATTCATAAGAACATGAACGGTGAGGTTCTTTGTACACTTGGCCAAGAACCTCTGTAAACCTTTGGTTTCTTTCAGCCAAAGGGACTGACTGATGCTGGCTCTGGGATGCAGAGAAGTACAGTCACTGCTAAATAAGAGAGGGTTGTTCTTGCTAGCACTTGCAGAGATGGCTGTCTCTGAAGGAACTGCCAGCTGTCATTGTGCAGGTGGACTAGCTCAGGGATCCCTTCGGCTCCCACCCTTTAGTCCTCCTAAGATGCCTTGCATAGACTAAGCCATGTCCCAGGCCTTACTGCCATATTAAAACAGCAATGTCTAATACTCCTTCTGTCCTAAACCCAAGTCACTTAATAGTTTATGCAGTATTATGAATGTATATGGCAGAGTTTAATTTGGACCTATGTTAACTCTTAATGCAATACGGCCATATTCCATATAACAGTGCAGCGCATAAACATATTGGACCACTTTACGGTTTAAACAATAATGAAAAACTTTGCCAAAATCTATAGGGGAAAAATGTCTGCTAGTTTATCCTATTTGGGCCTTTTTAAAATTTCTGTTTCTTTATGTAGGTGGTTTATGTAGCCTACAACATTGTCAGATTTAGGCAGCTACTTGATAAACTTCTAATGCTTTTGGCAGGTTTGAAAACAAGAGACTGGCCTATCAGTTTAAAATGTCAAAGGCAGTGAGCAGGTAGGCAGCATTGTCATTTCTTGTCCAGCTTTACCATCTTTGAATGAGAGGAACTATAGATGTGGTTAGTACTCCTTGGAAAGAAAAGGTGAGCAAAGAGGCTGTAGTGATACTGGGATGAAACATTGTTACTGTTTATCTTTTTCCTATATCTGATCTCTTGGGCCAGGTTCAGGTGAACAGCTAAATCTAGTCGCACATGTCAGAATGTCAAAGTATAAATTCATATTCTGAGATTGCTAACTAGCTTTGCTTACAGCAAATGACACTTTGCTGAGCATGTAGCTAAAAGGAAACTGATGTGTTCTAAAGTTGCTCCCTACTTGTGAAGGAGGAAGGAGAAGGTAAAGAAGGCAAGTGCATCTCTAGGTCCACTGCAGGTTGTTCAGTCATCTGATTTTAGATGATTCTTCAGATAATCATCCCAACCAATCTATTAGGTGATAGGCTGTCTTTGTGGACAAAAAACTGGCAGGCCTATTTCTTGCTGTTTGTCTGTTTAGCAGAAGATATCCTAAGTGTAACTTATATAATGTAAACTCCTAATTCAGTCCTCCTATGGTAGCAAGAGCCACGATCAAGTTGGGCTTTCCATATTCCTTTACTGAACATTCCTTTTAGAATTACATCTTGTAATAATGCTGTTTCCTTCAAAATAAGAAAGTAAATCTGTAATAGCTTGTTTTAGTGCCTTTTAGTAACAAAATATAACCTTGTTAGGTTAGTGCATCTCATCTGTGATGAAAATACATCTTTGTTCTGATTCTTCACATTTCTACCGATGCCATGAGGGAGCATTTGTATTTTTCTAAATCCTTCCCATATGTGTCTTTGTAGTCTTACAGATAAGAAATTATTAAAACAGCAGGTTATAGTCTAAATTAACTGTTAATGGTATGGTACTGATTTGTTTTGCTTGAAAAGAAGGCATAGTAACAATTAACCTCTGAATAATAAAATATATTGCCACATTTTTGCATGTTGCATTATATTGGCTTCAGCTGTACAACAATATTTAGCAATGTTAAGGATAGCTAAAACAAAAAATTGCCCAAAGGAGAAAAAAAAAGTTTCAGCATATTGTGGTCTCATTGCTGCCTGACTAGAATAGTTAATAGGGATCCTCTTGACAGTTGCAACAAGATGAACTCTCTTTTAATACCATTTTATGTCAGTAAAAATTAGCATTCTTGATCTTGTAAACCACTGTAAATTCCATCTTTGATCCTCTGAAGTATGTGCTGGAAATTTTTTTTTTGTTGCATTCCATGAACACAACTCCCATCAGTTTTTGTGGTTTGTAGGATCGACGGAAGGGATCCTTGATTACCGTAGTATGAGTTGGTTCTTTTGGTGACCTAGCAGAAATTCAGAGGGAGTGTTCCACCAGTGACTCATACCAGGCTTTTGGCCTCTCTCAGCGGCTCCTCCCCATGCAGATTTCTCAGTGATGAAGCTGACCAGTTACATGGGAATTCTTTTTGGGTTTCTGATAGTTTATTGTGTTGCATGTCGGCATAACACTTGATTGAGCCCTACTTCAGATTTTCATACTGTGTCTTAAAAGGCTTTTTAAATGTTAATTTGAATATTTAAATGAACAGAAGCTTTATCTGAAGAAAGCTGTTATGAGGGCTTTATATTTGCACTGTATTCAGGGAAAACATAGCTTCTGTTCTGGAAAGCATTTCTTACTCCCTTTTGTTGCCAAAGTTTTTCCCCACCCCACCACTGCTTTGCTGTCTAGAAGCAACAGGAGGCTAAGTGACTGTGTGGCCCACATCTCTCCCTTTCACTTCTTCTGCCACCTTTTCAGAAACCTGAGCGTAGTAACTGTGCCTCAGTACCTCATAAATCATCTTGCTAGTTCGAAATATCTTCCAAAAAGAAAAACATAAGGAAAGGGATGGAGAGTGGGCTATCAATTACAGATAAATGTAGATGGAAAAAAATCAGCTTTTGTTAAATCTTACAGCTTTATTTTTAGATTTTATTCTAAGGTAAATTATGATGTATTGGGGTGTGTGTATGTATTATATATATACGTATGTGTGACCCCTCAGAGTAAACATATTAAATTCACAAATCTAGTTTTTTAAGGAAATTTTAAAGTATGGCAATGTATTTAAATTGAAAATATTCCTTGTTTTTCAGTATACTGTATGTTCTGTGCCCTTAAAAGTAAATGTTTTGAAAATAAAGCTAATGGTGTTAACATGTGATATTCTAAAACAAAGGCGTGTGAAATGCTTAAAGGTTCTTATCAGAGAAATAGTGTATAACTCAGTAGTTTTAAATGTGTTTTTAATTAACTTTAGGGTAAAGAGTAGTTCTAGAATGTAAGTATATACAACTAGGATTTCTAATTTCACTGTGAGCTCTTTCAACTTCTGTTGGCAAACAGCTTTTTCTTTCCTACAAACAATTTCTGGGGGTGTTGGTTTGAAAGCAAATGCTTTATTTTTGTTCTGATTGTTATCTAATATAAAATGTTACGTAGTGACATCTGGTGACTACTTTTCCATAGCGTTTATCAGCTTTACTGGGCAGTCAGACACTGAGTGAAGATGATGATGACATACAACAATACTTAAGTGTCTATGAATACATGCTTTTAAATGAGGTGGATATAAAAATAGTTGCTGTGCAAAAAATTTAGTAGTCTTCTTCAAGAAGAAAGCAAATTCTTTTCTAATAATGCTAGAGAAATATCTTTTTGTTCATACTCTTAGTTTTAGGTACAGTGTCAAAAGTGATGCTGCTTTTACCTTGTACCCTTTTGATAATAAGTATTATACTTTTTAAAGATATGTCAAGTGTTTTTCTGTTTTTGATGTACTTTTTGTAGCTTTCATGCTCATTATAAGTCAATGAATTGCTTTATTTTTTTTTAAAGAAACAGTAAACACAAAGATTTTGCAGACCAAAAACAAATAAAAGTTGTACAGCATGTCAAGTCTTCAATCTCCACCCTAGGTTGGGGGAAAATGAACCAAATGAGCACACAGATGTAGTGAACCTTGTTGATTCTAGAGCTCTTTGGTTAAGTTTTATTTTAATGTCCATCTGTCAAGAAGGGACATTTGAGAAAATGTAGTAATCTAGATTGAGAAGCATTAAGAACACAAGTCTGTTTGCTATTGTTACCGTCCATAATGACAAATTTATACAGAAAGAATGGCTTGAATGCAGAGAATACGGTGTGTATGAAATTGAACTAAATTCTGGTACAAAAACAGTTGTCATTCCTAGCCCTTGTGTATATTGTTTGTTGTAAACTGTATTTGTATTATTTTTGCCTCCTCAATTAGTCTTCAAAATAAACTCTTATTAGAGTGTTCTGATAATTAAAACTGTATTTCTTGCAGTTCACATTCCTTTTGAATATTGAATTTGTCCTGTCAACGTTATTGTATGGAAATGTTTAAACTTCAGTACAAAGTTTAAATAAAAGTACAAAATAAAGACTCTCCAGTGGATCTATTTTAGATAAGCTTAAGGGGGAACCTCAGTGAAAGTTTTTATTAGTGGAATTGTTAGCAAATTTTGGTGGTAGGGCTTGGGCTGTCATTCATTTAGTAGTCAAGCAGCGGATAAACTGAGAGTGCTCAGCATTTTTATGCATTTGCTGTGTCCCTGTATTCGTTCCAAAAAGGGATACACTGCTGACATTGCATCTCATTTCTGCCACCGGCAGCTGTTTCAACCTGTTTCTCTCCCCTTCCCACAGCAACTCATTAGATCTAGTGGGGGGTTTATCAGCACCCGCTCTTGGGAGTATGTGAAGAGATGGCAGATCATCTTGCCATGGAAAACAGGATGGCAATTAGGCAACAGTTAAATGAGCTGTTGAGCCTTTGTGGCTGCAGTTTTACTATGGGGGGAAGGGAGGGCCCTGCCTTCTGTGAGACCAAGGAAGGTTAACTACTTTCAGCCTGAAAGACGACGAAATTCTTGAGAGCTCCATTCTCGTGGGTGTGACCAAAGGCAATAGTGTGGGACCAAATATACCAACATAGTTCAGTTGAGAGCTCTGACTGTCCATAATTAAATATTAGGAGAGGAATTCCAACCTTTTTTAATGGGCAAAAACCCATACAGAACTTGAGAATAAAGGTGTTATTAGGAAGGATGGTAAGTAGCCAAGGGCTTGGTTTGGACAAAAGACTTCAGATTCTCAACTGATGTTCCAGTAGACCAATAATGGGAATACTACAGTCTGAGGGAAGAGGTGATGTGGATCAACACATAAGTTGCAGGAGTTCTCATGGTAAAGTCAGTCAACAGAAGAGTCATGAAAATTGGGCCTAAATATATATATATATATATAGTCTATGAAAACAGCATACAGAATTTTTACATGATACTTTTGAGAGGAAGTGAAAGATGCAATCATTTCAGTGCAGTCATGACTGGGCCAGTGGAGGAAAAGAAGTAGAGAAACTGAACAAGATGGTGTTGCAATAAAGGACAGCATATGGTGCGGTTATATCTAGTCTTAACTGGGCGTCTGGTAATTAGATTACTTTCTAGTGTTGCAGTTACATTACTTAGAATTGGGGCCCTTAATACCTGCACCTGTCCAGATTTATTCATCAGCACTAGCAGGCAGTTGTTGCCACATTGTCATACTTGTCAAAGCATACTTTTTCAAGTGCCACATAAGATACTTTTTAGTTTAAGGGAGAAAAATGGCATTCAGCTAGAGCTTGGGTGGAGAATATGTGGCACTTCAGTCACTCCTAACTGGCATAGTTGGAGTCAAGCATGGTAACTACAGCCCAGCAATATCTGAAGGATTGCATGTTCCTGCGCAATGACATGCCGAAGTTACTCTGAAACCTCTTCTCCAGACTGTGTTCCTCTAGCACCAGATGAATGTGAAAGTAATGATTAATTGATTCATATTATGCAATTCTCCAGTCATTTATTAGTTTTAACACAATCTTATTCACAAAGAAATCCATGTTCAGTAAAACGAATAGCAGAAAGAAGAAAAAAACATAATGCATACTAGAACACTAAGTTACTGAAAAACAAAAGGGCTCTGAACCACCCAATTCAAACAGTAATGAAACAAAAACAAAAAAATTATTCAACCACGACAGATCCAAATAAATAATCCTACTAGAATGACTATAACCATAGCCACAGATTCAGCTTTCTTATTGTTTCAAAAGTCCGTAAATGGTTTCCAATCTTTCAAAAAATATTCAGTTGGTCTATCCTTAAAACCCGCATTAGTTGGCAATTTGGGCTAACTCAGCGACCTTAACAATCTGTTCTTCCATTGTTGGTGCTTCCCTCCATTTCCAGGTTTGAGCAACAATGTTTTTGCTGCTGTTATAAATTGAAGAAGTAATCCATATATATTGCCCAATTTTTTATCCGTAATACCCAGCAAAAACATTTCTGGTGACATTACAAATTCCACCTTTAAAAATTCTTGGATTAACATTTAAGTATTAGTCTAATAACTTCTCATTCTTACAAGTCTTTCACTTATAGAAAAAGGAGTCCCCCTTATCTTCACATCCCCAGCATTGCTTTGAAACCTCCTTAGACATTTTCAACAGCCTTATTTGAGGTTAGATAACCATCTGTACATCAACTTGCATGTTTTCTTTTACACAAAATAAATTTTGTATCTAAAGATCACATTTTTCCCATACATGCATTTGAACGTTGTTTCCAACATATGGGCCCACCTTATCATGTACACTTTTACATGTTCAGGGGGTTTCTAAGCTTTTGAATTACGTGATTACCATTTTTACACAACTCTAAATAAATCTTATTGTCTTCAACCTCTATGGCTAAATCTCTTGTGTTGATTAAATCTGTTACTGAATTACACGTAAGCAAATCAATTAAGATGTTTGCCTTCCTTAAAAAGGTGTCCTAGTTGATTTAAACTGTTGTGTTCAAAATACAAAAGCTCATCATAAATCAACCATTTTTGATTCTTAACCCATTCTATCTTGAAAAAGGCTTGCTATGATGAGATGGCTAAGATTATTTTAGGAAAAAGCCTCTGCTTATATTTCTACCACACTTGTATGAGAGCCTTTCTAATACAATGGTTTTGAAGTTCAAAATGTGTCTTACCTTTATCATACCAAAGATAACCATGCCTCCCAAATCATAAATCATGACCTTCAGGTTCCAGTAATCTGTTATCTCTAAGCAATATCCATTCCTTCAACCATACAAAACAAGGGGCCTCATAATATAAATTAATTAGGAATCCCCACACTACTCATTTCTTTAACATCGTATAATGTTTTAAATTTTATTCTGGGTTTTCTTGACTGCCAAACAGATCTGAAAATTTGTTTCTGCCATTGTACAAAGAGTATTCCATTTCTTATTGCAGAAATTGCTTGGAAGTAGAATAAAAGTCTTGGTAAACATTTGCTTGTATTGCTGCAATTGTTCCTAAAAGGGATAAATTTAACTTTTCCCATTTTTTGAGATCTCTTTTAATTCCTTTGCGGAGTTTTTGATTTAATTGTTTTGAAGCAATATACTGTTTTTTATCTTAATTGTATCTCCCAGATACTTAATCCCCTTTCCTCCACTTTAAAATGGAAAAATCAGTTAATTAATTTTTGTTTTCTGAAGCCATGTTTTCAGTCAATAGTTTTGTTTTATCATAGTTCATCTTAAATCTTGAGCATGTCCCAAACGCTTTAATTTTTTTTAAAAGGAAGAATCCAGTGGATTTTGTGTCATTATCACAAAATCATCCACATAAGTCCACAGCTTATATTGTTCTTTCACCCTTGCTCACTTCACAAATTCTGTTATCTTGTCTGATATCTCTCAATAAAGTCTCCAATGCCAAAATAAACAGCAATGGTGAGATGGAACAACCTTGTCAAGTTCCCTTTTGTATCTCAACTGGTGTTATGTTGCCATTTACCAAAATCTGGGCTTTTTGAACTGCTTATATGCTCTTTATTGCCTGAATAAGTTTTTCACCAAAGTCTATTCTCCCCAATGTTTGAAGTAAGCAATTCCAAGAAATATTATCAAATTCTTTCTCTGCAACTAACCCCCCCCCCCATCAACATAGGCTTTTTGTCGTTACATTTTTTCAAATACATAATAATATTAAGAACAGTTCTTAGGGGTTTTTTTTTTTGTCAAAAATCCACTGTGACCCTCATAGATATTCTGAAAAATATGTTTCCACAATCTGCCAGAATAGTAGTAAACATCTTATATAGTTGATCTGCCACACTTGGCAGGTTTCATTTTCACAGATTTGATTATAGTTTCTCCAATCCCTGCCCCTCCCATCAAGCGCTTCTTTTCTATAGGACCTTCCCTGTTGGCTCTGATCAGGTCACATAGCCCTTTAAAAACCTGCCTCTGGTCCTCCTCCTCCTTGTGCACCAGCCTCTGCCTGGCCAGCTGAGGATGACTTGCAGCCTAATTCCTTAGCACCACAAACCCTCTCTCGATGCACCCCCCGACACACACAAGGAAGGAGATGGGTGAGAGATAAGTGTAGGGCCACTATGCTGACCCACCTCCTCCCCTCTCCTTTCCCTGACTTGGTATGGACCCTGGGTTTCCATTCTCCCTATCATGCCTCAACCCCCCTCCCACAGAGACACACACATATTTTGATAAAAAGTGCAATTTTCCCATTTTTGCAAGGGTCTTGCATCCCTAACACTAGCAAATGTGGAGTTATTGTTTATGTCAATGTCTCACCTGTATCTTCTTAATGAATCACTGTAATATAGATGTTTCTCCAAGAGTCTGGCATCCACCATATTCCTAATAACTCATCACACACCATTTTTAGTGGTTGAAGTAACTCAAATACAAATTTCTTACAATATACTGCTGATAGTCCATCTGGGCCTGGAGTTTCCCCAGCTTTAATCTTTTTAATTGCCTTGGTAAGCTCCAGACCTCTTCAAACTTTGCTTTTGTTCCATAGTTTGTCCAGTTGAAGTTCTAGTTCTAAACATAATAACATTTTGTATATTTTTACAATCAGATGGTCTACTCCTGGTTTTAAGAATTTATCGAAGTCTCTCTTATCTGGATCTAATCCCACTGTTTTCATGTCCATTTTAAATTTTTCTGCTGGTTGCCTCTGTAGGAGCCAATGAAATGTAAAGCCATAATCCATCAATTCTTCATTACTCTTCTAACTTATTTTTTCTCCTTGGATCTTTATAAGGTTTTTGTATGAGATCCATTTATCCAGCTGGGTCTTTCTCATCTACAAAAGGCTTCATGCGGTGATACCCATAATAGAATTTTTGGGTAATGTTACTATTATTTTTTCCTGAGAGCTCTCAGTCTTTTGGATATCTCTTTCTGGGGACTCCTCTTTCAGCTTTTTGAATAGATCTCTTGCTCTCTTCAGAGAGTTTATCATGTATTTATTACCTGCATAAGAGGTTATCAAGCCCTCTAGGATGATCCAGCAAAAGGATATGTCTTTCTTTTTTACCACCTCCACCAAGTACTTGTATTCTTCAGCATTCTTTCTGGAATTTCTTTAAGCATAATTATTTAATTGTCATTCATTTTAAGCCTCGTCTTAAATTGTGCTCTCACTATTTTATCTCTGATGCTTTTCTATGAGAAATGAAGTATCACATCTCTTGGAATTTTTTTTCCTCTATGCATAAACAGAATTTTGCTTATATTTTATTTCAGTTTCTTTATCAAGCTGTTCCGGATAGCTGCTTGTTTTAAATCAGTCAGCTCCTCTGGCACAGTCCTTAGTCTGATTTGTGTTTCCCTTGATTTTAAGCAGATCATCATAATTCTGTGCTGGGCCTTTCACAAATCCTGCTGTGAAATAACAATTCCCTTTGAGTTATGAGAGATCTCCTGTTTGTGTTTATGTGCAGTGACTGTGAGATTCTGAACTGATGCCATGATGTCTTTAAACTGTTTGTCAGTAGACTCATTAAAATGACATATTTGTCTTATAATATCTTATCTTAACAAGTCCAGTTTGTGTTGATCTTGGATATTGAGACTTTAATTTTTGTAAGGAGAAGTTCAGTTTTGTCCAATCCTGCTCCAACTTTTATAGTGTGTTAAAAAATATTTTCTACTTGAGTTCTGGCATTGGAAACCATCTTTATTCCCCCTTTTCTAAAATGTGGCTTTCAAATAAGCCTTTTAATTGTTTTAATCTTGGAAAACCTGAATCTGTCCAAATTGCCACTTAAAATAGTCTTGAATTCTTTTGAGTTCTATGCTGTTGGTCTTGGCACTAGTTTCAGTTTGCAAGTACTTAAATAATGGAGACCAGTCTAAGGATATTGGCAAATTGTTTGTACTCAGTCAAACATAGTAAATCTACAACTAAACAGGGGTTTTCTCCTTCCCTGTTCAGTGTGAGACATCAAAGGTCCTGTTAATCATATTGTAAGTCCGTGCTTAGAGAAGATTTTGTCTAGCCAACTTTAAAGTCTTTTATGATTCCTTTGCCTAGTATTTTCCAGGATCACATCTCAGCTGGACAGCCTCCTGCTCATTGCTGAGTTGGGGATTTCCAGAAGACTGCAGTTCTGCCGGTGTGGAATCCTTCTGTATATTTATAAGCTTAAAAATACTAATGAACCCTGCAGAGCTGGAACAGCATGTGAATTGTGCACCCATTTTGGCCAGAGTCACAGTATGCAATTTTTACATCTGAATCCATTTTGAATTTCTAGAAAATTCCCATGCTTACCCACATAACTAAAATAATGGCACTGTTATTGAAACTGATTCTTATTCCATAGTGGGGAGGCTATTCTGTAGCAGAGTTCTTTATTTCCTTACAGATATATACATGAGTCCGCATAGCTTATGAACACCATGCAGATCAATAGCAGTTTTGAGTTAAAAACTGAACAGTTGAAAACGAGGAGGAATGTGTGCATGCTTGCTTAAAAGCAACTGCAGCCTCTTGACTGCATCTTCCTGCTGTATCATTCAAGGCTCCCAGTAGACTCCACTGTTGAGATCAGTCAGTTTCACACCCCTTAAGTTTCAGTAAAATTGTAATACAAGGTAATTCCAGGCCATTTACTGAGTCCATCCTAATGAGACGATGTTTCTAGTAAGAGGAGCACACACAGAATTCTGACATAGGGAGGTAGAATGTGACCAAGAATGAGAAAGAGTTGCAAAAGGCAATATGAGATTGGCTGGAGAAGTGAAGGAAGAAAAAAGTGGGAGGATGAAGTACTTGCACAAAATGGAAGAAGGAAGGAAACCTATAGATCTTTAGGGACTGAGATTGCTGGAGAAACTGCCGCAGAGTAGTAGTGTTAGTATTTTTGTGTGATGGCTCTAAAAGTGTGTTTGGCTCTGCTTGGGCTTGGAAGATGTGGCTACACTTTTAAAAGTATAATCTAATAGAAACCAGAAAGCCGTAAGGCTGTGATTACTGTATGCACTTCTTAATTTGTCTTTCAGCAAAGAACATCCATCGGAACCCTGAGCACTTCTTCCTTTTTGCTCATTATACTTAGGTTTCTATTTTGGGGGCAGTAGAGACTAACTTTGTGGAAATAGTATTGTCTTTCATTAGCTTTTAGTGCAGGATCTTGTTGCAAAAACATCTCATCCTGGCTATCAGTTGCATATTCTGGGAAGGATACTTGAATATCTTACACGAAGCAGGTACATACATTTCATAGGTGCATCTTTATGATGAGACTAATTCAGTTATTTAGACTATCTTCTCAAAGAGACATGCTATATGGGTTGGGAATGATGCAGCTCTCCAGATGCTGCTGAAATACAACTCCCATAAGCTTTAGGCAACATAACTAGTGATGAGGAATGTGGCTGGGAGTTGCAGTTCAGCAGCCTTTGGAAGGCTGCATGATCCCTACCCTTTGACAGATCCTATCATTGGCTTAACTTTTATAGTCATCATGTAGAGTATTTTGGAAAGTTTCTTAAATTTTCATCACAGTGGTGTAGCTTGGGAAAGGATTAAAATGTCCCATGGAGCTGTGTTGCTGTAGTTAGAACTCCCAATGTTAGCCCAGCAAAACCCGCCTTGTAAACCATGCAGCCTCTAGCCCCCACATTGCTTTTTTGTTGGGAGCAGGTTATCTGCAGGAATGCATGCAGTTATTTTCCTGTAGCTGGAAGTGCTGTGATCATCAAAGGCTGAAGGATACCCAGTATGTTTTCATGACTGAGTAGAGATTTGAATCCTGGTCTCTCAGAGACATAGTCCATCGCTCTTACCACTACGCCACACTGGCTCACATCGCTGTGTGTTCAGCTAAGGGAAAATGTCTGGAACCATAACTGCTGATCCTCCTGCTGTCTACCATAGAAATGGCCATGTTGAAGATGCTGTGTGACATACACACCCTGGGGATGGGAGTATCATTGCATGGTTGGAATAGAATTCTGAACTATACAATGATTGAAAAATTGAGTTGTGATGTCATAAGGCAAACTTAAGACGTTGTCATTTATTAGGAATATGCCAGTCAAGAATTCTGTCCTTCCTACCCAAGTGAAATTTTCTTTCAGTTCCCAAATTTCTAGCATTGCAGTAATGTAAAACAGTTTTGCATCTAGATTCTAGAATGACAGTTTAGGCATCCAAAGAAAGGGGGCAGACAAAGTTACCAAGGGAATGTGAACGCAGCAGACACAAGAATTCTAGTTGTGAACAATTTTCATTGTCTTTCTTCTCTGCAATGCTAGAAATCCAGGGACTAAAGGGAAATTTCATTCGGAGAATAGAATTCTTGTTTGGAGGACAGTGCCCTCATTTTTACCCTCCCCATCTACAATCTTGTTGTGACATAACATTTTAAGCAACTGTATCTTGAATGCAAGAAGGAATTCCTCCCACATGGTTCTCTTTGCTATCTCCAAGTCCATCCTTCTGTGGGATGGGAAACTACAGAAGGAAGAAAAAACAGTGTGTTTGTCTACATACATGTGTTTCCCTAGCACGCAGATTGGTATATGTGTGTATGCAAGTGCAGGATCTCTCTGAAGACAAGAAAGCTGCATACTAAATTGCATTTTACAGGTTAGGTTGCCTCAAAAGCGTTACATTGTCAACACTGTTATGCAGAATTCCCAATACAAATGAGAAACACAAATAAGCCAAAAAACAGCTATGGAGAACAAGTCTTCTCTAATTGTTACACAGTGGCCAATCTGTATTAACATGTACAACTCATGCCCCCAGGTTTCTGCACCATCAACTTAATGGTTGCATCTCACATTCTATTTTGATGCATGGGAGAGGGAGTTTGTTTTTGGGGGTTTAGTATTTTGGGGACTGAGCTGAGGCATAAGGACATTTGGATGCTCAGGGTAGATCTGATTTGTGACCTGCCAACCTTAATTGTTCCCAGTCCATTAGAACACTAGACTAGGGGCTTGAATTGGATTTATGCTATAGTTTGTTGCTATAGTTAGTGCTTCTTAAGCTAAAAACAGCACAAAAGATTTGGACTCTTGGATTCTTCTGACTGCTGAGCACTCATCCTACTGGGAAATGGGAAAAAATACAAAAGACTATATGAGGTCTCAGAGCATTGTGCATGAGTGCTTAAGTCTTAATGGAAAGGGTAGTGGAGTTGTTCGTTTCAGGCCTTCATCACTTCATTCCTTATTGATGCTGGCAGAAGATGGGCCTTCAGAAATGAGCGCTGGTGGTGATGCTGGAAAGGGTTCTTGAAAAGTTTAAAGTGCTTTCCTTGGAAAATTGGAGCTGGTTCTGCATTTCATACATTGAGAAAGCAGCGGTTACAGCAGAATCAGTTGTGAGTTCCACTTACTTTTTCATACCCGAGAAACTTAGTCTAGAGGATCTAGTACTAAGCTAGACTTGTGAATTGCAAAAGCCACTAGAATCTTGAACATTTTATTCATTGTGATAGATCCTTGACTCATGTTTCTGCTTTGTAGTGTTAGAGATCAAGAAAGCCATACCAGTCACTCCTGGTGCTTCCCCTAGCATTGATTCCTAGATAAGTGAGTTAAGTAAAACTGATTCCTTTTATGTATCAATAATAGGCTAACAAAAAGCAGACAATAGATGTGAAAGAGCAGTTCACACAGTGGAAGAAGACGAGAAAAGATCCTTCAGAATCCTTCAAAGACATCAAGAACTTAGGCATGCCTTCTATATAGTATCTCTCTTTCCTCTGGCTTGAATATTACAATGTCTCCTCCTAAAGTCATATAACACTCGTCTGTCAGTACACCCCAGCTGAATTATTCCAAATGCAGGCCTCATATCTATCGAGCTTGTTTTGGACTCCCACGGCCACCTGTATCCCGAAACAGTATATTTTATTTTTATTTGGATTAATCTTGGATTTAGATGTAAAGGTTTCCATTCCACAACTAAAAATAATCCCTTCTATCCTTTAACAGAAAAAACAGTCTTTTTCTTCTAACTGTTGTAGTTCTGCTTTGCATCCTAGCTTTTAGCACAAAGGATAACCCTTTTGCAGTGCCTGAAGCTGTAAGTGTACAGTGATACAAATTCACTACCAATTCTTGTTTGACATTTAAATCGCATGTTCAGAAATGATGAGAAAAATCAAGTATTTAGGATCACCTTCAGCATTTTATTCTTATCTAATTTCTTCTTCAGTAAGATTGATTATTTTCTAGCCAGGTAAGTGTTAACAGTAATTGTTATTAACTGCGTTATATAAACACATTTCTACGTGTTCCTCCTTTTGTTTAAAGCCAGAGACAGCTGCAACACTGAAACGCACAGTGGAAGCTTTGATGGAAAGAGGAGCAGTGGTGAGGAATTTGGAAAATCTGGGAGAAAGAGCGCTGCCATATAGAATCTCAAAGCATAACCAAGATCACACCAGAGGAGGGTATGAGCCTTGCATCAATTTTTTGTAGATTTTTGTTAAACGTATGTTGAAGGTTGCAGTTAAAACTAGTGATTGGAGTGTATCAAAAACAATGTCTGCAGCTGTAGGTTGGCTTGTTGTTTCAGCCAGCTGTTCCACTGTGCAGCAGACAACCTGGTCATCAGTCAAAGGTTTGCATATAGTTTTTCCCTGTGTACACATATCACTTCTTTGGATTGCTGCCCAGGTCCAAACATGATTGCTAAAGGCCTTTAATTTCCATTGAGAAATCAGTGTAATTTAGATATCTGTCTTTTTATGTATAACAATTTAGATGTTTCTATCCCAAGTTCTCAAAATACCCACCTCATAAATCAGGTGTTTCAACACTTGCAAATGGAGATGCAAAAGAATTTGAGCAGAAAACTGCACTGTTCCTATTGAATTCATTGTGAAGTTATAATGATCAATTAATATGAACCCTTGAATTGTTTATATTGATCTGTTAGCATTGGCCGGTCAGTGTGTACTTTCCCCTCAGTTCGATAAATTTGCAGCATATTGTTATGCTTGTCTCCTTGTGAGACTCAACTGCAGCCTTGTAAGTTTGATTGTATTTCACATTTTCTTTCTTCAGAAACATGACTTCTTTACAGAGATCCTTCCACTCAGTACCAACATTTTGTTTCACAAGTGTCAACAATTTGAGAGTGTGCTATTTTGAGGGGTATTTTATTTTGTTTAGTTTGTCTGAACCAAAGGCTATTTTTGTAGAATCATACAGTTGGAAGGGACTGCAAGGGCCTTCGAGTCCAACCTCTTGCCATGCAGAAATCCACATTAAAGCGCTCCTGAGAGATTTAACACCAGTCCAGTTAGCAAAAATGGGGAAAAATGGTAACAATATTAGCTGCTGAAAATGCCAAGAGAGAGGAACCTCATTTCTCATCTGGTGGAAATGTAAAAAGGGCAAATTATTATTGGAAACAAATTCATGATCATATTACAAAAATATTAAAAATTGATTTCCCTGTGTTACCTGAAATCTATTTATTGAACATTCCAAGATTCTGTAGTTGAACTGCTATCAGGAAGTTTCCGCTGTCACAATGTCTGTAGCAACAGAAAGCAATTTTGCTCCCTCTTCTACATGACTTGCCTTCAGATTGTTAAAGATGGCTGTTGTATCACCTTTCTGTCTTCTCTTCTCCAAAGTCAACATACCTAGTTCCCTAAGCCATTCTTTATTAGGCTTTGTTTCAAGATCATTTACCATCTTGATTCCTCTCCTCTGGATATGTTTCTGCTTGGGGATATTCTTCTTGAACTGTAACGTCCAAAACTGGTCACGGTGTTTCAGAAGGGGTCTGACCAAATCAGAATAGAATGGTACAGTTACTTCCCTCTGTCTGGACAGTGTACTTCTGTTGACGAAGCCTAGAATTGCATTGGCTCTTTGGACTTGAATTTATTTTGTGGTCTGCTTAGACTCCTCCATTCTTTTCACATGTGTCATTGTCAAGCCAGGTGTTACCCATCTTGTATTTGTGTATTTTTTTTGTTTCCTATCTAAATGTAGTACAGTGGACCCTCCTATCTAAATGTAGTACAGTGGGCCCCTGTGAATAGCAGAAATCGTGGAATGCTCACTTCCCATTATACTCAGTGGTGCTGATGTGCATGTGGAGGCTTCAGTGCACCCATGTTCACATCGCTGCCATTTACATATAGGATGTGATGCTTTGCATGAACTGGCAGATACAGAGGTCACAGGGAAGGAGGACTCACTGTTCCTTATATTTATCCCTGTTAAAATTTACTTCGTTAATTTTGATGCAGCTCTCCAATCTGTTATGGTCATTTTGAATCCTGAGTCTACCCTGTGAGGTACTAGCTACCCCTCCTAATTTAGTGCCATCTTCAGATTAGAAAAACATGCCCTCTATGATCTTATCCAAGTCATTTATGAAGATGTTGAAAAACAGTGAACCCATGACAGAATCCTGAGGCATCCCACTAGTTACTTTGCTCCAGGATGAAAAGGAATGATTGGTGATCATTCTTTGGATCTGATCAGTCAACCAGTTAAAAATTAGTCTAAGCATATTATTTTCTAGCCCACATTTTATCAGATTGTCTGCAAGAATATAATGGGGACCTTGTCAAAAGCTTTACCAAAATCAAGATATACTACATCGGTAGCATTCTTCTGATCTACCAAGCTTGTAACTCTTTATCAAAAAAATTTACACTGGTGGGACTTCTTTTTGAGAAAACCATGCAGGCTCTTAATAATCACAGCATTCCTTTCTAAATGCTGACAGACTGGCTGATTAATGATTTCTTTTACAGTCTTTCCTGGTATTGACATCAAGTTGATAGATCAGTAGTTGCTTTGGTCTTCTTTTTTCTCCTTTTGAAAGTAGGACATTTGCCTTCTTCCAGTCAACTTGGTATTCTCCTGTTTCCTATGAATACTTAAGGATTATTGATAGAGGCTCTTAATATTTCATCAGTAAGTTCCTTTAGTGCCCTTAGATGCAGTTTGCCTGGGCCTAAAAACTAGAATTTATTTCGTGTACTTAGGTATACCTGTACTACCTCTTTACCTATTCTAGATGGCAGTTCCATTACTATATCTGCTCTGTTTTCACCAGAGTGAGCACTGTTTTGCTTTTGGGAGAAGGCTGAGGCAAAGCAGATGTTGAACAGTCGCTCCTTCTCATTTTCCCCTATTAACTTTTCACCAGCTTTTCCATACTGTGGCCATACTATTTCCTTTACCTTCCTCTTGCTCCAAACAGAACCAATGTTATCCTTATACTATCTTTAGCTTCCGTAGCAAGCCTCAGCGAATTGGGAGCTTTCTCCATACGGGGACTGGCTATTTGTGTTCCTCTTTGGTGATTTTCCCCTTTCTTCCATTTCTTGTACGTATCCCTTTAAAAAAAAGTTTAGCTCATCCAAAAGTTCTTTATATACCCATTGTGGTTTCTTTAGACCTTTGCCCCTTTCTTCCTCATTGGAGTTATTTCCAATTCTAGCTTCAGTATCTTTTCTTTAAGAAACTCCATCCATCATGAATGCTCTTCCTTTGAGCATTTCTGACCATAGGATCTCACCCAGTACTTCTTCAAGATTACTAAAGTCTATATATGTGTGTGAATACATTTCCTCTGTATAACAAATCCTAAGAAATATTCCAGGGATCCCATTACTTGTAACATAGTGACCAATCCTGCCATGTTGGTTAGGGTTATATCCAGAAAAATTATTTGCCTTGTTGCCTGCTCCGCCTTCTAGAGGTGAAAATTGTAAGCAAGACAAGTAAGAATGTGTTAGACTTTACTTTCTTGGCACAGTTTGACTTCCAACAAGTAGCAGAGTTATTATATTACTACTATATATCTCCCTTTTGAACATTTGATCATTGATCAAGGAGAGACCTTGGACTTGATTGTGTAGCTCCAAAGTTGTAGCATTGTCCCCCATAGTTCTGCTTATGTGTGTAACATTCTTCAAAGTGTCTGCCTCCTGTTTGGGAATTGCCTTTCTCCCTAGAGGCATCCCCAGTGTGAGAATCTACTTCTTCTGATCAAAAAAAATATTCACCTGCCCTTAAATATTTTAGCATAGCTACATGGGCCTCAGGTTGTTGCACCCTCTGTTCCAACAGGGCCACCAGTTTGCACTCACTGCAGGTATAATTTGCTGTATCGTAAGGCAAGGGAAAAAAGCATTGTACAGCTGTTGTAGGCACTGCAGCACATCATTCACCAGCCATAGGCTGTGTCTGAGCATCTCCCGTAAAATACCCACACCAAATTCCTATTTTCCTTTTCTTATTTCCTGAGCTCCTATTTGCTGAGCTCCAGAGACTGAAGGAGCAGTGATATAGAGAACTTACTGGCTACTCAGGCAGAGCACAAAACTGTAAACACATAAAGCAGCCTTCAAATATTCTAGCCAAACAACCAGCCTTAATCCAAAAAATACAAGCTGACCTTATTCTGTTTCTTGCACAGATCTCATGCAAAGTCCTCATTTTCATCCTCTTATTTCTTGGGCTCCTGGTTGCTGAGCTCCAGAAACTGTTGGAGCAACTATATAGAGAACTACTGGCTGCTAGATTTGTCCTCAACTAAGTGAATGACTCACTTCTTCTCATTAATTACTTCCTCTCAACAGAAGCTCTGCCCCCTTAGACAATGTGCTCAGGAAGAGCGCACAGCCCCAGATGCACACACAACCTCCCAAACACACAAGCAAGCCTCCAAACAACTCCACCAAATAACTGGACTTACCCCAAAAGACACAAGTTCCCCTTACTTTGTCCTTCAAAGAATCCGATACAAATTTTCTGTTTTCTTTTCCCTGTTTCCCAAGCTGCTGTTCAGCTGTTTTTAATAATACAAAACTGATTAAAGATGGCAGTGTGCACAGGTAAAAGAACACAACTAACATTTTAGTATAGTTATTTGTTTGGAGGTAAATGTGTTGCAAAGCAGAAAATAGTGCTTTGTCCTGCTGAAAGTTAAGATGCTTTATCAGTATGTGAGAATGGACTGCAGAATATATCCTTTAATTGTTTAGCATAGGGGTTGTTGCTGTTCCTGATGAACTCCCTGAGAATACCTTTTGAAAGAGAACAGCAAGGATGGAGAAATGTTGCTAAGCAACTATGATTGCATAGAGACTGCATAGATGCTCAGTAATCAAAATAACAATTTGCACTCCTTCTCCCTGGCATTTCAGGATACAAATGTGTGTAACTTGATGGGCAGTCTTTGCAGCTTATCCCTTGTCACTTGTGGACGTGTCAAATGATAGCACTGAGCAAACTGTAGTGAAGGTCTCACTAAAATGGCAGCCAAAATAATTGGGATATGAATTGATTGTTTTCTTATATTTTCAATGAAACATCTTAGATTTCAACTACGTAGATTGCTCAACTTGACATAGCTTTCTTAAAACAAAACAAAACAAAATGATAGGTATAGATAGGTGCACGGACAGGCACCAAGACATTATACTTCTTCTAAAATTGGTGTTGGTGATATCCAACAAAGGGGAAACACCTTCCCTCCCCTTCCCCTGCCCCCTCTCCCTCTTTTTCTTTTAATGACTTTACTCTGAGAAAACAGCTAGGAAGTAACAAATAGTAACATTTTGGAAGACAGATTTATGACATAAATTGAATACAAACTAGGGATGGGTAGTCCACCCATGGATTGTTCCTTCTGATGTGAACATGAGTGTGGGGGCTTTGGATACTTGGATATTGTAGAATGTTATTGATTTGGTACCCACAAACTTTCCTGTGAACCTGAATCTTTTTTATATTCTTCAGTTCTTATTGGGATCAGAAAATAACCCCAAATTAAGTCATTCAGGGTAGGTTCTTTCTTTGTCTGCATATGAACATTAAGTGACTTCAAAAATCATGCCGGAGAACTTCATGAAAAGTACATTTACCAGTGGATACTGGTCGTGATGGTTCTATGCAGCCTTCAGATTCAGAAACAAGAATGCCGCTTCATACCAGCTGCACAGGATGAAGAGTGGGAGAGAGCTCTTGCTCTCAGCTCCTACTTGTGGACTTCCCCTGGACTTCTGGTTGGTCAGTCTAGGAATTGGGATGCTGGACTAGATGGACCCTTAGTCTGGTCCAAGTGAGCTCTTCCTCTTTTCAGATGGAAACATGCTCAGTAGCTGTGTTTTAGAATAGTGGTTCTCAGCATCTGGTTCACCAGATATTGCAGAATTATGTCCTGGGGGTTCAACAATCCCTCTCAAAAGACTTTGCTGTATGTTTTTTTCATGGAGCTCCTACAATCTATGTCCCCTGCCCCTTTTTTAAAAAATTCAGTGGTAGATATTCATGTCTGGCATATTTACTAGCAGACTGAAACTCTTTTGCTTGACACAAGGGTTTTTTTCCCCTTCTTTTGGATGACTTTCTAAATAAATAGACTTTGTTCAATCGGATGCTAGATGTTTTCATGAGTGGGCATTGGCTGTTGGATATGCCTGTGTTTTTCAAGGACTTTGCCCACTTCTTCTGAGCTGAAGTATCCTTTCTGGAACAACAACAAAAATTTACTTTAGCAAACTGGATTGGAATGATTCCTATATTTTCAAATGGAACCTTGTGTTTTATCAGGTGTGGAAATACTGGAGCTACAGTTGTTACGTGACACACCACTGAGGCTGCAAAATTCTAAATCCATTTTCCTGGGAGAAAGCTATACTGACCCCTGTGGAAGTGAGTTAGATGTATATAGGATTGGCATATAAAAGCTTTGTCCTGTGGCCAGTCTATCACACTAATGGGGACTGTCCAGCCAGTCTCAGTTTACCCTCAACCAAACTATGCCTGCCTCCCTCTAAAGTTACAGTCAGTTCCCTCTCCATTAAATTGTTTTGCTTGTTAAAAAGGCAGCTTACCTCCTCTCCTCCCACCTTCCATTAAAACATGCTTTTAGACTACTGAGCATGAGTGATTGGTGTCTGTACACACTCAGAACATTCCCCCAGTGAGTGCCCTTGTCAAGTGGACTGTGTTGCAACTCTGGCATGGGCTGCTCCAGTGACACCTTGGCTATACCTAGGCTTACCCCATCCCATGCTTTACCAGTTCTAATCGTATTGGCAGAATATGCAGCAAAGCCTGTTTCCTCTGCTGTTGGGATTTGGTCTTGTAGTTTCTCTCGGTAGCTTATTTTTCCTCAGCAAGAGGAGCTGACCTGGAGAACTCGGTTTTGCATAGAAAACCATCTGTGTGAGTATGTGCCTTCAGGACCTCTATTGACTTACGGCGACCCCATGAATTTCATAGGGTTATCTTAGGCAGTGTCATAAGAGCTGCAAAATTAGCCATTTGATCTTTTCCAGAAATGTTTACCAGCAGCATCCAGCAACTCTGGGATTCTTAGTTTGCCTCTTTGCCTGGTGGTAGACAAGAAGCTATTTTAATCTTCTCTCTAGCTTCACAATCCATGGTATTCATCATGACTTATTAAGGCTTCTGTGGCAAAGTCTGAAAATTGTGGTGGCATAATGAAATGCTGAAGTTAGCTCTTTATAAAACATGGAAATTTTCTGGGCAGTCTCTTAACCAGGTTCTCCCTTGGGCACCCTGTCATACTTGATCAGTTGAGAACAGTTTTCCCAGTAGGTTTCCAAAGCAAGCTTTGACCCAGGTGCTTCTCTGATGCTGATTAATTCTTTTTTAAAATCCCATTTGGGAATACAATTGTTTAGTATATTTAAAGTCCAAGAATTTGAATTTTGGTCTGTATATAATTAAAGATCCAACTGTCCCTTTTTCACTGCTTCTTTGATCTGAAATGAATATCCAACAAAATCTTCATTTAACTATTTGTCATCCTGATTCTTTGCAAGGGAGAAATATTATTTTCCTATATTTTAATTGGCCATCTATTTAAAAGCACCCAGCTTACCAAAATGACTGTGGTTTCCGCAGTGAATCAGTGGGATATTCCTGATTTGTTTGTTCTGCAGTGGTGTTGCAACTGCCTTCTTTTAATGGGAACTGTGTTTCTGCAATTTACTCGAAAAGGAGTTTGGTTCCATCTCTGCAAATATCTTTGCACCTTGTTTCCTTTCCTCCATCCCCCCAGCTCCAAACCACCCCAGGTGCTCTTTAACTCCACATGAGAAGCAGTACCTACAATATTGCCATGACCATTCATCGCTCATTGCTTTAAATGAAGGTAAACATGATCCTGGTTTGCACTTTTTTAGAGCTGATGGACTGCACAAAATACCACTGTTGTTGGCTTGATAACCTGTTTCTCTCTTGGACTGCAGTTGACTTTTCTTCTTGTTGTCTCACCCCCACCCTACCCCACTCTGCCCTCACAAGCATACCTAAATTGTAATTACAAAAAGATAAGAAGGTCCTTTCTCAAGCAAGCCTTCTTGTTCCTAGACAGAGATCAGATCTGAGGTCTGGTTCCAATGCTGAAAGAGTGGTCTGACCCTGGTAATCCAGCGATCTTGTTGCAACCGCTGCATTTTTTTTTAATCGGTAGATAAAATTTCTGGCTGGTGAGAAGGCACAACAAAGACAATGTAGCTACAGCTCATCTCTCCCCTCCTCCCCCTCCCCACATTGCCTTCAGTTATCAGCAGCTTTCACTGCAGTGGAAATTTCCACTGTCTGCCTTATGTGAGCAGGAGAAAAAACATGAAGTGTTATAAATCACCCTTTTTGGGGACAGAATCTGTTTCTGTTTTAAAGGCATGATGCTGTGACAGAAAGCAGCCCCAGCGTTCTCATTTAGTGGTGTTACAAGAAAATTTAGTGAAACATTAGAAGAGGCCTGTGCTGGGAGATGTATGAGGATTACTGCCAAAGGATGCAGACGTTGTGGGCTCAGAATATACATTTTACACGATTTTGGTTTGGCAGGATGAGATGAACACAACATAGCACTCCAGGAAGACATTAGGGGCTTAAAAAAGAAACCCAACAACCTTGAATTTCCCTCTTGCTCAGTTTTGTAGTAAGGCTTCATTAAGACTAATTGCTGCAAGCTCAGTGTGAAAGTCCGTAAGAAGATCTCCTTTATCACCGTCAATGTAAGACAGAGCTCTTCAGTTTTCTACTGTATGATGTATATATAGCCAGAGAGCTAGACAGGCAGATGTCTTTACAAACCTTTCAGGCTTCATAAAGATCCTGTACTTGCCAGATTAGTGTGATGCGTGGCTTCTATGTAGATCTGTTACATATTTCGCTCCCTCCGTCCATCTTTGTGACTGTGCATGCACATTTTGTTGATGTATTCCATTGTGTAAAATACTATACATAGGGCCAATCCTATGTTTATTTCAAAGTCCTTTCTCTACACTTTGGTGTTACAAGAGTATTTTCATTTCCATTTTTATTGAAAGATAATAAATATTGTTTAGTGTTGTTGGAATGTGCCTATGCATGAGTAGAGCCAGTGTGGGGTAGTGGTTTGAGCGTTGTACTTCAGATTCTGGGAGGGCTTGAATCCCTGCTCAACCATGGAAATCCAGTGGATGACCTTGGGCAAGTCATACTCTCTCAGCCTCGGAGGAAAGCAGTGGCAAGCTTCCTCTTGTCAAGAAAGCCCTATGATAAAGTCATTATAGGTTGGAGTCCACTTGAAGCCATGTAACAACACCAAGCTTGTATGTGACAAGAAAAATATTTTTTTTTTCCCTTGAGACTTATTGACAAATGACTGGGTTGAAATTTCTTTTGGTGAGGATTTGCAGAGCATTCATTTTTATGCTGTTTGTATAGGCAAGGCACACACTTGGTTTCTGAGTCTTTACAGAATACGCATCACAGAGTTGCTTAGAGGGAATGGATGAGTGCATTACTTTGAACGGAGTGACAAACTGAGAGGATGCAGGCCATTTTGAATTGATTTTTTGTATGAGCTGTAATGAATACTGCAAGGTGCTTTTGGTTTTGGCTTCACATTTTGAACAGGTGGGCTGTCTCTAGGCCTGTTCTTTGTGGTTGATTAGTTAGATTAAATGATCTGAAGCCTTTTAATCAGTTTTAAAAGATATTTCCAGTTTGCTGGGCCATCTATAAACCCTGCAGTCTCAGGTCCCCTTCAGAACAAATATCAACATGTTTTGCCAGTCTGGTGCTTTTTTGGTAGCACAGACCACAGGTGCTGTGCTGCTGTACTCAAGTGTGTAATGAAACATAACATAAGTTTGTAATTAATATAAACTCCTGTTTAGCATTGTCAAAACATCTCTAAGCCCAAGTTATTTTTAAAGATCTTGTTACTGGGTGTCTGTTTCTTATTCAAATGGTTTGTGAATGGTAGCTTCCAGCTACGTAAAATCCTGACATTTGGACTGAGGTGAAAGTGATTTTTAAAAAACGGGGAGTAAATATAGAGTTGCAAATACATGCACATATGCACATTGGCCAGAATCCTGTTGTTGTTGTTGTTGTTGTTGTCATCGTGTACTTTCAAGTTTTTTCTAACTTGTGCAACTCCAAGGCAAATCCTATCACAGGGTTTTCTGGGGTTGAGAGTATGTGACACACCCAAGGACATGTAGTGAGTTTCCATGGCTGAGCAAGGAATCAAGCCCTGCTCTCATAGATCATAGTCCAATGTTCAAACCACTATGCACGTATAAGTTCCCCTACAGAAGTGGTTGGGCATTTGTATCTGATGTGGAATGGGCATGTTCAGTTCACAGTTATGGAAATGGAGTTTATCACCTAGTACTATTTTACATAAACACCATTGCATGTGCTCTTTTGTTGTGTATAGTTGTATGTTGTGCAGTGCTGAACATGTGCTTTAGGCACACCTGCACACTGATGTGTATTGCTCATTGGATCGTATAGCATTCAATTCCTTAAGAAGGCAGTATTGTCACATAATCTGTGAGCATAAAGTTATAATCTTGTCTCCTCAGTGTACAATCTCAGCTTTTATATCTTTGCATTAGTCTGTGTAACTTTCAGTGTGAATATATGTTCTTGTGTTATGGGTTGGATATGTTTATTTGTCTGTACAGTATTTCAAAAAACTAAATCTAGTTGTCCATTTGGTCAGACAGTTGCCTCCCTAGTAATGCCTTTTCTGAGCCTATGCCAAAAACTGTGTTAGCTACGTTCCATTCCTTGTCACAGACTGTTGTTGGATCCTCACCCCAAGTGTAAAGATGACATACTCAGAGGAAGATACTAATTCAAGCCATTGGTTTGTTCCTCACTCTCTTTATCAGGGTCTTGGGGTTAAGCTGGTTTGGGACTGCAAGAAAGCCTAGAGCAGTTTTTCTCAAGGCAGAGGTTAATCCATTTTATGTCTCCCTCGACTTTGCTAACTGGAGAAAGCACTTGATAACCAAAAGCTGCATTGGATTCTACCAGGGCTTCAAGTACCCACTCTTCTGATTATCATCTAGTTCCCTTTCTCTGCTCTTCTCTCTGCACAGATAAAAATAAGGTGAATTTTGGAAGAGAGGAAGGATTTAATAATGTCAAAAGGAGGAGCCAAGTGGCGTCAGAGAGCAGTGCCCAACATCTGAGTGTCATCTGGCCTGCAGAATTGGCTTGGGGAGCAGTCTCCCTGGACATAGCCATTTCCCATTCTTATGCAAGGTCACACAAGGGATGGATATGGTGTGTAAGGGAAAGCTGAAGTATTCTTTGAACTATTTTTTTTAATGTTTGGGGTTTTAATACTTGTCAATAAATGAATGTAATTGTGTTTGTCCATCAGCCAGTTTGCCCATCAGGGCAAAGTCCTTATATAGCACTGAGCAACTGAAGCAAATGATTATTTGTCTATTTAAGAACAATTTCCAAAGCTCCCCCCCCCCAAAAAAAAAGGGAGAAAGAGAAAAAGAGACCAAGTCCTTGGAAGTCAAGTCTGAGACCTCTATCCAAATTTTGAAATGAGCATAACTTAAGAGTAGGGTTGTATCCACCTAGCCCCCTCCTTCTGATAGAACAACTTTTTCATGATTACCCCTGATGCTGTGTCTTCCTGCATATCAGAACTATTTCAGGGGGACCCAGTGAGGAACTGAAGGAAAGGAGGAAGGCAAGGGAAGGTTGCATTGTACATGTAGAAGTGTGTGATGTGAACTTTCACCTAGAGTTTAAATTATTTCAGTATAAGCCTGAATCCAAAACATTTCTACAGCATTAGATTTTTCACTGTCCATGAGACAACTTAGTACCTTAACATGCTCTTCAACAAAGAGATTTTTTAAAAAAAATGTGGTGAAGATTTAAAACAGAGGAGTCCCATCTGTGAATTATTTCCACCAAATCTCATTTTCAAATATATACATTTGGTTTATATAAAGAAAGTTATTTATCTGGCTAAACAAGTAGCGGTCATATAATTATACAAAATAAATACAATTTCTTCTAATTTATGTTAAATCTCATTACTTTTCCATAGTGGCAGTTTTTTTTCTTGATTAGTGTCTTTTGAATTTCAAAGCATTAGTGCGGTGCCAGCAGCAAACTGATTGATGGTATGTGAGTGTCCATTAACTACCAAAATTACCACAGGATTGTGACTTCATTTGCAAGTGATTGCATGGGAAAGGCAAACAGCTACATCACCTTTCTGAGCATGTAATATATACCATATATGCCGGCATATAAGATGCACCAGCATATAAGAGCCACCCCATTTATACACTGGCAAATACTATTTGCCAGCATATAAGATGCACTGGTGTATAAGGTGCACCCCATTTCCAAACAGTATTTTTCAGGAAAAAAAAGTGAGTCTTACAGACCAGCAAATAGAGTATATGTTACATATACAAACATACATTTATACTTCTATCAGTAAGAAGAAGAAAAAATCTTGGGGAGGTATGGATCCAGTTGTGGTGGTGAACTGGTGAAGATATTCCTTGGTCCCTGTGGCTGGTGAGAGGCCCTCCCTCCATACCAACTGGCACTGATGTGACCTCTGAAAGAGAGAACAGCAGCCAGGCATAGTGCCATCATACCTTGTGTGACAGAGCCTGCGGATGTGGCTAGCGAAGCAGCCCAGCAACAGAGGGTGATATAATCAGATTGGCTCTGTCTGAGGGGGAAAAAAAACCCCCAGCCCTAGCAAGAGGGAGGTGAGACAGCAGAAAGCATATATACTGGGAGCGTGATTGGAATCTAGATTCCTTCAGTGAGAATTGTAGGGAGAACTCTACGTCAGGGCTCCAGTTAACCAAAAGAGGATTTTCTGTGAGAGGGTTGTCTTCTCAGGGACCTAGTGTGAGGGCAGAGAAATAACCAACCCACTTCTGAAAGGGGTCAGAAAGTGGAACCCTGAGTGGGGAAACAGACCATTGTGCTGGGAGAGCCAAAGGGGTGTGTGTGTGTGAAAGCTCTGTTGGTGAACACTGTGGTATTTAGGAGGAATTAGTTAAATATTTTTAAGGAATTACAATTTTGTTAGAGTATTTTTGAAACCACAATACCTTTTCCCTGATTTCATTCTATTTGTTTGTAAGTACTGCCTCAACAGAGTATTTTTTTCAGTTTTATTGTAATAACACGCTACTACAGGTTATCCATTCCTTTTTTGAATAACCATTAATAAGCTTTGCCCTTTACCCACTAAGGTTGTGGGTTTTGGGGAAAGCAGGGCTGTGAATAAGGGTGGGAGAGGGAGGCAGGATGTGATAATAAGATTAATAGGGGTGCTGCTACTCTAGTGAGGGAGAAAAGAAAAGCAGACCTGGTTTGTCTGTGCCCTGGGCTAGCCCAAGCAAGCCTTCCTTTACTGTCCTCTCCTCCCCACATGTGATACCTTGGTCCAAGCAGCTAGTAAGATGTCCTTCTTCCATACCAGCTGTTTCTGGTTTGGTGTCTGAGGCAGAGAACAGCTGCCGGCATTTTCTGGACTTAATCCTTCCCCCACTGCCATCCCCCTTTCCTTGTGTTTCATGTCTTTTTAAGTTGTAAGCCTGAAGGCAGGGAACTGTCAAAATAATGATTTGTAGGCTGCTTTAGGAGCATTTTTAGCTGAATAGTTGGATATAAATGCTGTAAATAAATATAAAAAGGTGTGCTTAACCCACTCCACACGGATCTGGTTTTACCTACAGTACCTCCTCTGTGTAGATTTTCAGATGCCCATTTGTCCCTTTGAATCCTTGTCTGGAACACCTGTTGGAGGAGAGTTGTATTATAAAAGTGGTTGGAGAATGATGAAGTCCTTGCCATCTCTCTGCTTCAAATATTCTTCTCACAAAGCTCCTTGTTCCAAATGGGTCACTGGGGTTTTGCCTTTCTGTTTCATATATAGTAATTCTCTCCTGAAAATAACACTACTATAGCCTAAAAAAAAAATTTCCCATGCACAAAATACAGGGTTTTTTTGGGTCAGGGTAGACGTAGCGGACAGGAAATGTTTGCCGTGATGCTGAGAATTTCAGGCTGTATTGGGAAAGTGTGAAAATCAGATCTCCTGTGTTGGCAAAGGACTAGAGTTCTACAGTCTGGCATGCTGTGAGTGAATGCCAAACAGTTTTAGTTGGGGCTGCCTGTATCTAGTTGTGACTTCTGTCCATGGTGGCATAATTCCAGAAGTGCCAGAACCTCCTCCCTACATCCATTGGTGCTGCCCCCTCAGTGGCTCTGAGGGGTTTCCTGATTTTCCAGAGAAAGATTTTGGGGTGCTCAGGGGGCTGTAATGCAGAAAGGAACTCCCCCCCTCCTCCAGTTCTGATGATAGAAGTATCTCCACCAGCAGATGTCCATCGGCAGATTTAGGCACCTTGTTTTGGATCCTTAAAGCAAGAGAGTAATCCATGTCTGGGGATTCCCACCTGTTTACTTGCTTGTTTTTTTGTGTGTGTGGGTGTGTTTTGTGGTGCTGGGGAGAGAACTCACAGTATCTTGTTGGAGTAGATATTTTTTGACAGGAGACATGTGTATCTTACGGTAAATAATTGTCGATCTCTGATAGCGCACATCTGTTCTCGGTAGCCTTCCCCTAAATGCAACGTGACAGTCCTCCCCCAAAGGAACAGGAAAATGCCCAGAATGCAAAGTTTTCTTCTTCATGATCTCTATGCTGTTTTTCACACAAGTTCCGTTAGATATGCAGAGCAATAAAAGACCCTCTAGGAGCCAAGGATTAGTTTTGAAAAAGAAAGTTGAATCCTGTTGTGATGTTTGCACAAAATATACTAGGCACTCAGTTTTCATGCAAGAACTGATGAATTATTTAGCAGAGTATCAGCCCCCTCCTCTGATACCATCCCACAAATCAAACCCCATATATGAAGTTGCGCAGAGACCACAGAGAAGATGGTAAAGAGTGTCAGCACATTTGGGTGTCAGCACATTTCTGTCACATACTCAGATCTTCTTCCCCTCTATAGAAATCTCTATTGATTTTAATTTGGACTGCAAAGAATTTGAGCTTTCCTCATCCTTGAAGGGGACACAAAATCCTGTTCCATGGCGAAGAGTTCTAGAATGTGGCGAGACTTCATCTGCGTGAATGGGGAATCCGTATATCCTGTCACAAATAACCATTTGAACAATGGTGAACAGATAAGCAATTGTGCATAGCAGTGAGAATTTGTACTGCATTCTGTGTGCAGTAGAAAGTCCAAGGGATAAAAAAATGATTGCAGCGGTTTGTGAAAACTATGGTAACTATATTGATTTTTAAGCTCCCAGGCAAACTGTTATTATTTGGCCAGGCTAGTAAAATGGTTTGATTGTCCTAATCTTGGTCACTTCCTTGATTGTGCTTTAACCTATTTGTCTGCTTATATAGTTGTATTTAATTTACCTTTTTAAATCACATTAGAATCTAAATATTTTATAGTAGCAAAGGGTTTTAAGTAAATAGTAAAAAATAATTCTAAAGAATGTGTTTACATGTAATTGTTTCTTCTGTACATACTGGTCTATGAGGGTCTGAAACAATTCCAAAGAATCATTTTCTTTCATATTTTATTTATTTATTTATTTAATTTATATCCCGCTTATCTCCCAATATTTGGAACAGTAGCAGCTCCCAGTATAAGTTAATACCCTAGATGATACAAAAGTTAAAACGCTATTCAATAGACAGTAGTATTAAAGACATTAATTTAAAACAATTAGAAAGGCAGTTACAATATAGTAATGATGATTACAGTACAGTATACCCCAAGTAAAAGGTGTTCTCTGAAGACCACCTTTCTCGGAATTTTTATGCCTGAAAGTCAAAACAACGTCTGTTTGATTCTGAAATTACAGCAATACTTAAGAAAAAAAAAGTTTAACATTTTCAATGTATTTGTTTTACTGTGCTTTTCTTTTTCTCCAGGTATTTTTTGGTAGACTTTGAATCTCCACCAACAATTATTTCAGACATGAGAGACCATTTAGGACGTGACATTGATGTAATCAGGTCTACTGTTTTAAAGCATCGCGTGATTAAAACAGAAGAATGTATGGGCATTGTTGAAGAAAATGATATTGATAAACTAATTGGGAAGAAAAAATAAATAATAGAAAACTATAGAACATTGTAACCACAAATTTGAAACTAATGTAATGTAAGCGTCTACATTTTGTGGAAAATAATTTTTTGGCTATTCTCCCCTTATATTTTTATCCGTACTTTGAAAATTCAAGTGTGCCTTCACTTCTCCTCAATGTTACATTTGTTTTTGAAGATTGCCCTGCCCTAAAACACTACCGATAAATTTTTATGCACGACTGAACCAAATGGGACTTATTTCCAAGCTAACATGCAGGACTGGTCAGAATCTTTTCACACTTTGTACACTTAACAGTAATGTTTTCTGTGGTGTATACACTATATAATGGTATTTGAAATGAATGTAATAAAGTTATAAAATGAACACATAGAGATTAGTTTATAAATAATAGTAAAGGGAGAAGAAATTACCATATGAATTATGTACTGTAGCATCCTGCTTCTTGGTTTCAGTGCAAGTAAACTTCATTGGGTACTAATCTACCCAAGCTAAGAAAATGATATGGCTGTATTAAAAATAAATTCAAGAGAATTCTTTTTGAAATTTTCAAAGATGTGCAGTTATTCCCCATTGTCTGTAAAACTTACTTTACTCTTGAAAGGAGAAGAAAAGTGACTTGCTATGACAACTTTGAACAACTCTGACCTAGGTGATTTTAATAGTGGTCTGCATCTATTGAATTCTAGGTATTTGCAACCATTTGTGTTCCCTGTTTAACTGAGAACCATCTCTGCTTAACTTAGAACAAGAGGGCTTCCATTGGCCTCTGGTGTAGAGAACCACTGAGATCCACAGCAGTGGTACAGCATCAGGTGCTCCAGAGTCATTCACTAGAGTAGGGGTAAACTGGATGATGTCAAACAATAGAGCTGTTCCCCAGAGTATCTCCCACAACATCATGAAGGCCACCATCTTGATGACCATTTTACTTTCTCTGTGTTGAGAAAGGCAGTGTGAAAGGGACATGCGTGGCACTGAGAGGTCTAACATCTCCAAGCTGAGTCATACTCTAGCTTCATGGGTCGCTTATCCCACTTAGAAAGTACACTAAAGGATTTTGCCAGGGCTTGGAGGACTGATGGCCTAACCCAGGGCTTTCCAAATGGTATGTCACAACACGTTAGTGTGTCACCTGAAGTGTGTGTGTCACCTCTCTGGGCTGAGAAAGACTCCCCCACCTGAGTCTCTCCTGCTGCTGCCACCGCCGCCACAGTAGGTCAAGCTCAGATGGAGGAGCTGCCTTTCCTGCTGCTGCCACCCTCACCAGGGTCCTTCCTCGGTGAGGGCAACAGAAGCGAGCCGGATCAAGTAGGGGGGCTGCCTTTCCTGCTGCTGCCCTCACCAGGGCCTTTCCTTGGCAAAGACGTCTTTCCTTGGGGTCTTTCCTTGGTGAGGGTGACAGCAGTGAGCCAGGATCAGGTAGGGGGGCTGCCTTTCCTGCTGCTGCTGTCCTCACTGGTGTCGTTCCTTGGCGAGGGCAACAGCAGTGAGGCGGGGGCGGGGGCGCTACCTTTTCTGCTGTTTAAGCTCTGGTTTGCTAGTAAAACTGAACTACTGTGTAGTGAAATAATGCATGTCCAAAAAGTATGTCACCATCATGAAAAGTTTGGAAAGCTCTGGCTAACCTGTGAAGGCTCACTCAAAGCCATAGCTGTCTGATGGTATAGAGAGAGTCTCTGAGAGTGTATGCTGCAAACTTCTTTTTCGCAATTAGCCTCAAAGGTGCTTCAAGATACCTATGTCTGAAGTTTTATGTTCTAGATGAGTGGGGAAAGTGCAACCTGAGGGACATAGGTGTTCGAAACCCTCAACCCACTGACTCCAAAACCTACCAAAATATGTCAAAAGTTGGCTGGAAAACAACAACAACCAAACCCAGAGGTGCAAATCAAAAGTGTCTTTTGGTCACTTAGAGTCACACTTTCAACCAATTTGTTGTTCAGGCCACTGTGGAGGTACAGGGGAAAGATGGTCCCCACCACATTGCCTGTCCCTGTTCTAGCTTAAATATGTACTTTGGACATTTACAAGGCCTTACAGTGTTTGAGCCTGAAAGGTTATGTTCATATCTGCTGATTCTTTTCTAACAAGAATCAATAGAGGGATATTCTATTGATTTAAGCAAGAGCAGGAATGTTGAGAAAACATAGCCATGCTGTCCTTAAGGTAAAAGCAGGCCACCATGCTAAAAAAAGCCAAAGGAAAACCAAAGGCATTACTGTCTAATGTCCCTCTTCCAGTGTCAGCTAGAGAGAAACTGCAGCCACAAAGATGATGGATTCCAAATACTAAGCAGGCATCCTGACCACTGAACCTACCAGCTGCAGCAAAGATTTGTATTGTATTAATATTTTGTAATGGCTAAATACATGCCTAGATATTTCTTTCCTCTCAGCCAGAAACTTGTGTATGAACTGTCCACTGGTTGAGCAACATCATTTACACTGATACAGATTCACATTTTCCAATCACCCAATACACACTTTGTGTTTTTGTTCCAAATATAAATTTAATACTCCCTGCAGCCCAGGCCAGTAATTAGCTATTTTAAACTACAAGAATGTAACAGCTCTTAAAGCTCCCTCCCCATGAAGTTTGTTTGGAGTATATACACCAACTTAGACGAAAAGTGTTCTTGGTTAAATTATATTTTAGTAAGCTGAGAGAGTGGACATAAAATTTCACTAGAGGAACTTCATATATGATAATGTACAAGCAAACATCTTTATGTGAATGGTTTTAGTTTCATTGGTTAGGGTTTTCTCCTATATGCTTGTATCATTGTTCACATCCCAAAGCACTAGACATTGAAAGAGCTGGAATTTCTCAGATATGTAGTTATGTCAGCTTCACAAAACATTCACGTGTTTGGAAATGTCCTTCAAATTAAGGGGGTGGGGTGGCGTACAAAGATTTCCCCCCCTTACAGGAAGTAAACGGTAAGGCCCCTGTTTTAGTGCAAGCTAACAGTACTGGGACCAGCACTAATTAATGTATTTGTAATTTCTTTGGGAACCAAATATGGCAGTCATCTGGAAATGACAGTAAAATCCCCAAATCCAATGCTGCTTCATTAAGGCAATGGGAATCTTGCTACAGACTCCAGTGGCAGAAAGTTTACATATCTACTACCTTTGGCAACAGTTACGACTACTTTCAGGTAAGTATCAGTTTTGTACATTTGAATCCTGCAATTTTTGTCTGTTCGATGTAGCAGGATTGCTCCAGCTTTGTTAGGTTTTATGGGAACCATTGATGAACAGCAGCTTTCATGTTTTAGCACCAGCTTTCAGTTGCATTGGGTTTAGTCTTTGACTAGGCTCTACTAAGACATTCAAAGTCTTAATTTTAAACCACTCCTGTGCTACTTTGCCTGTTTATTCAGGGCAGAGGTGTAACATTTCCAGAAATGTTGAAGCCATGGGAAGAAAAAGCAACTTTCAATTTTTTTTTCAGTAGAGGAGATTAATTGGGGGGGGGATAAAAAGCAAACATTAATCCTTAACAGATTAAAAGTCACTTTTTTAAATGTAGAAACATAAAATATGTTACAAATAACTAGGCTGAGTATAAAATATTCATGTTTGATGTATTAGAACAGTAGAATTATTTTTTTTCTTACAAATTGAACTGCATTTCCTGAATTTCAAGGAACACTTGAACTATAAAGTTACTGAATTTTGGAGATGCACTTTCATTTTGCTACTTTATGATCAAGCAGAAAACAAAACAAAGCAACAGCAACAAAAGGAGAAAGCATCAACACTAATAAAAGACAGAAAATTTTTATAGAAAAAGAAAATTATTTTGGCTTCTCTAGTCCTTTGTGGTGTCAAGCAGACATAAAGCATTCCCATGAAAGGAACTACAGCCATTAAAGCAACTTTGTATTTGTCTCCTTTCTTCTTGCCTTCAATCCTGATCAATTTCTCATTCACTGCTGAGGTGAAGAATAACATCTCCACAACATGCTGCTGCTACCACTACCATGTTTCTCCACGGAGGCAATGAGCACTGTTGACTACAGTGTGCAAGATAGTAGTTTGTAGAAATGCCCAAAAGATCAGTGTTAGTCTCATTAGATCAGAGAAATTTTCCTCACATGTTTGCTGTTTCTCATGTGCCTTTTTATGAACTTCAAATGGGCTGTGGTGCAGGTTTGTTTCTCAAATGGCTTTCTTCTCAGCCACTTGAGCCAGGCTTATGTGTGGTGCCCTGGTGATAGTTGACCCACAAATGGCTTCTTAGCTGCAGATCTCTTCATCACCTTCAGAATTACCATTGGCCGCTTGCTAGCTTTTCTGACTGATGTGTTCTTCGCTAGGTCACTAAATTGTGGGTTCTCTGAATTCTTTAGGCAGAGTCATGGTTGAGCTGTAATCTTTTTCATTTTGTAATAATGAATTTAACAGTGGTCTAGGGAAGTTCAGGGTTTAGGATATTTTTTGATTGGTGCTTCTACCCAACTTGTTTGGATAGCTCCTTGGTGATCTTGATGCTATTTGTTTGGATATGTTGTCCAACAAACTCTGGGGCCTTCCAAAAACAGGTGTACAGTAATTAATCTAAGATCATGTGGCACTGGAATTGCACGTAGGTGGACTCCATGCAATGACTTCTCTGACTTCTGCATGTCGTAGCCAGGTGGGGGGATTATGCAGCCAACAAATGCCAATTCATTTTTGCTTACTTCAGGTTTGTGCCATAATAGAACTATTTTGCACCTTCTCAATGTTCTATATCTTACATACATCAAGTGGTAACAATGCCACTTAAATCCATTTCAGTTCCAGATTGTAAAACAATGAAATGTGAAAAAGTCAAGGTAGGCCGAACACGGTTGCGAGGCACTGCAGCATTAGGCTAGCTTTTTGTAGGCCAGTTAGCTTTTGTGGTGGTTGTTGCTGTTTTTCTGTTCTACTTGCAAAAGTGCTTAGAGTGACATAAAGATTTTTTAAAAAGCAAAATCCAGTATTCTCAAACAAACATAAACTGAAGTCAGAACTTCTTTTAAAGCCAGGAACAAAACCAGCACAGCGAAACGACAGGCTAAACATTTCTAAAGGCCTTTAGGAACAAGTAGGTTTTTCAGTATTTTTCTAAATATGTATGCATACATACAACATAGCATTCTACGTCCTCCAAATCCTGTGGTAACAAGATGTGGATCTCTTCCAATTCTTTGGTTTTCGTTGAAAATGTTTCCAACACTGTTTACCTCTTCTTTGGGTTATATGCAATTACGATGTCTGAGAAATGAAAATATTTTGACCGACAACACACTAAACATAGAACCTTTTAAATTATCCCTTGACTGTTCTGATTAACTATCCCAGTGTCTTCAGGAATATGTAGAAAAGTTAGAAATCCACTATACAATGATAGTGGAATGAAAACAAATGACATTGAATATATTTCAAGACATTTCCATAGCTGTTTTAAGAAAGTTCAGCAGGTGGTTTTCAAAGAGAGGAAACATATATGATTGTGAAGACTGTCCCTCTCAACAAGCATCAATGACAAGTCTTTCCAAGAACTGCAGTAAACATTAAGCCATAAATCTATCACTCCCTACACTAGAGTGTATTTCTGTAATAAATTCTTGCCCTATATGATGATTGTCTTCAGAGGAGAGTGCTTACTCTGTTCACTAAAACTCATAACCTAGTGGAAGACCAAATACTTTATGTGTAGAAGATACCGAATTTGATCCTTTTCCTGCCATGCCTCACTATTGGCCGGGTTGTTTAGTTCTAATGAGAACTGGATTCACCAACATGAAGAACATAGTTTCCCCAGCCTTTTCATATCGGGTACAATGACAAGTGGAATGGAAAAGAGGATGGGCTAAGACCCTGGAGATGCACCAACAGACTGGGAACATTTCCGCATGACACTTTTATAGCGCGATGATTCCACTTTCAACCTCCTATGGAATCCTGGGGTTTGCAGTTCTGGGAGGGGCCGGCTGGCCCCTCCCGAAATGGCAAACCCCAGGATTCCATAGGAGGTTGAAAGTGGAGTCATCGCGCTATAAGAGTGTCATGCGGAAATGTGTCGGGATGGGATAATTATAAGTGTAAGAAAATTTGTCAAGACATATTGCAAAGGTCGAGGTCTAGCCATTTTGCTGCCAAATGCAGAACAGCAAATGGTGCTGTCCAATCATTCAGGTAGAGTGACAGCGTCCTGCAGGCACAGGAAGTGGTGGAAGAAATAATATACTCTAATCAGCATAGGTGTCAAAAGCTGGCCAAATGAATTCCCATTTGCCCTTGTTTTGCTCTACAAATAGTCTGATCATGTGGTGTAGTGGTCTTAGTGTTGGACTTTGACTCTGGAGAACGGAGTTTGAATCCTTACTCAGTCACAGAAGTCCACTGTGTGACCTTGATCAAGTCACACGCTCTCAGTCTCAGAGGAAGGCAAAGGCAAACCCCACTCTGAACTGATCTTGCGAGGAAATCCCCATGACAGGGTCACCTTAGGATCACCATAAATTGGAAATTACTTGAAGGCACACAACAACAAGAGCAACAAGAAGTCATCCAAATCAAGATACATAATGCCCAAAGTGAATCTAGCTATTTTGGCACATGAGCCAGAAAATCTCACATCCCTGCCAGTAATAACTAATAGTTTGTTGCCCTGTTGTAATATCCAAAATAGACTGCATGGGATACTTGCTTCACTTCGCTTAACAGTAGGATTAGCCCTGGCAATAGAGAGTGAGAGATCTGATTTTAATCTGGAATTTTCATCTTGTTCCCATCGGAAGCATCAGATGAATTGGGATGTAGATGCAAAAGGAAAAAGGGTTGGTTACAAGCCTGAAAAACACAAAAAAATTTCCTTCTGATATTAATACTGAGAAGCACAATAAAAATAATGCATTCACTTTTAATTGATTTATTGATTAATTGATCTCATCCTGTTAGTGACATACACAGGTCTAAGTCCAATTTATGCAGTGTATGTCTTGTTAGTGGTCATTGCAGACAAAGAAATTCCCTGTCTCCCTTGATTCTCACCTTCTCAAAACTCGCAATCCTCTATAAGTGCCCCCATGGCTGATGGAAAGCAGGAGGCATTGGAGAAACAACTGGCTATATCTTTAACTAGTTAGAAAATGACAAGGGCATTTTCTAGGGTCTCCCAACAGGGATCTGCCAACAGCTATCATGCCTTAGTTTGAGAAGCCCTCCTCAGAAAAATAGCAAAAGCAGCAGCAGGAGGGTGGGCTCCAGTGGAAAGATCTGATGGGAGACATAACATTCCTATAGCTAGATGCAGAATGAGGTCTTCTGGGACCTCCCAACAATCTCTCATAGGTGCAAAAGGATGACATCAGCATTGTACGTCCGACTATGTCTGGCTATAGTCTCCACCATTCATGAAATGGCCAGGAAAGAGGAGGGCACAGGAGGAAAGTGAATCCCATGGGAAAGGAGAGATGCAGTGTAGTATTGTTAGGCCAGAACTATACGCTCCATTTCCCAGTGCAGGATCTCTGCCTCTATGTAAGCAGGAAGGCAGCTTCCTGGGCTAACGGACACATCCCTTTCACCTATCACTGCTTCCACATGTTATTGGACAGCAAACCATATTATCCCTAACCATTGGCCATGCAGCTGGGGGTGATGGAAGTTTAGAGTCCAACAGCATTGGGAGGAACACAAGTTTCTGCTCTTGGCCTATTATTTCCTTCAAAGCTTTAATGAAAAGCATTTTGAGTCTGCATAAAAGAGTTTGTATTGCTGAGTACTGGGAATGCAGGGAAGCATAAATATATGTTTACACAGAGTGGAACACTGCAAGTTGCTGGTGAACATGAGACAATGCCCAGCAAGTTCAGAGTTTAAACACAAGAAACGAGGATATGTCAGCATTCTCAACATAAATCAAAGCAAAAACTGTTTGATCGTTTGACTTGTTAACTATTAACTAACATCAAGTATTTCAGATTACAAAAGCTACTGGGTAAGCACAAACTATTATCTTTAGTAATTCCTTAAATGTTCTGTGAATATCATTCCACCCTGCATTAATGAAAAGTTACATCAGAAAATTGCCTGGACAAATGAAAACTTAATAGCAGATGGGTGGGTGGAAGGGAATACATCAAGCCATGCATTTTTGATCTTGGTTGAACCTATCTTAGCCATGTTCAGAAGGCAGGCCCCTTGCCAAACGACTACTATTGCTTAGCCTCAGGATGGGAAAGGCTTCGTTCCCAAGACACTTCAGGGCAAAGGTTAGAGCAGATGGGCGCTTGTTTGTTTGTAGGGAAGAGGCTGAATGAACACAGTAGGATTTAAGAATCAGGAACTCAGTCCCAGAGGTTTTCATTAGAAGCCACAGGTCTTCATTCTAACAAAGCTGTAGGTGCTTTAACTGGCCTTATCACAAATGACATCTTTCAAACACCTCAAACATCACGTGTGAATAAGACAGATATGTGTTTGGATAGAGGTTTGGGAAAGAAAAAAGAAAGAAACAACAACAAGCAGTAGCTCATCTCTTTCTCCAACTTACACTGAAGGCATGGCAAATTCACTGTCAGGCAAGTGTCCCTGAAGAAAGGATTCCAGAATTAAATTTGATTTAGTTTCTGTTCTAGATAGCTATAGTTCTTAAGATCAGCTTTTGTACGTGGGTTTAAACAATGGTTGGCATCCTGTTAGTGACTTCCAATAGCATAAGTTGAACTTACACTACAAGTCCCCCTTTTTTTTGAGGGGAGGGACATTGCAAAGGTCAGAATTCTCTAGTGACCTTGCACAATGACCAAAATCTGCACAGTATTCACCTTTTAGCTGCTGGAGCCCCTTCTCTATGGCCATTTAGTGACCAGTGAAGAATGGATGGCATCAGAAAAACATCTAGCCATGTCTCTATAGCCAGCCACAGAATGTACACATCATTCACCAGGACTTCCAGGGGGCCTCCAAAGGTCTCAGTGAATAATGTCATCATCTTATGTCTGGTTATAGGGACATAGCCAGACACCTCTCCAATGTCTCCTGCTCTCCGCCATCCACTAAAGAGTGTTCAGCAGAAAAAAGATTACACCATTGTAAGTTACTAATAGGTGCCAGCCATAATTTCCATCTTACATTGCTGTGTAGTGTAGGGTGATTGACGTCCAACATACAGTGGTGGCTTGTGGCTCCAATGTCAGTGGGGTAGTGGGTTTTAGTTGAAATTTTAGATGACTATCCAGGGTCCTGAACCTATTTGGGGGATAGGATTCAGAACTTTGGATAGCTCCTTTAAAGCTCAGACAAAATGCTAAATGCTAGAATGGATTCACCACCGCACTGATATGGGACCCACCAGCTGCCACTTCTTATATATTTTGGCAAGCAAGCAGATATATCTGCAACACCAGAGAAAAACTTGTATACTCTCTGAGAATACCAGTGAGAACTGTGGGTGGGTATGGTTTAAGTATGTGGTGTAGTGAAGTATAAAATTATGTGCCTGATCCTCAAAGCCTATTTGAAGACTTTTCTAATCACGAAACAGATTATGCTTTTTTCCCCCCACACAGAACCTAAATATTTACTTCATTCAGTTAATAGCTGATTATTAAATAAGATACCACAATGCACAATGGAATTATATGTGCAAGTTTGGTTCTGATTAAAAATGCAGAGTGGCCTACTTCGGTGAAGCTACTATGTCTGCCAGTGAAATGGCATATTGATTCTTTTTTTTTTTTTAAAGTTAGAGCGGAGTATGACCCTAGAGACCATGGTTTGATTCCCCACTTGACTGTGGAAACCCACTAGGTGACCCTGGATGCATCACACACTCTCAGCCTCAGAAAACCCTGTGATAGAGTCGTCTTAGGATCACCATAAGCCAGAAATGACTTGAAGGCACACAACAACAACAAGAGTGAAGTATAGATAGAGGTTAGCTTCAAAATATACTGATCAGCTTCAAAAAAATTTTTTTGTGTGTGAAAAGTTCTTTCTTCTCATAGTATAACATCAAGTGCTTCATTTTATATTCTTCTAAGCTTCTGCAGAAACCATCATATCATTAAATCATTATAGACCACAGGAAGCTTCTTTTGGGGATGGCTATCTGTGTGTCTGTGTTCCTGCCTTCATTAGCAAAGTTCCTGGATTCTATGAAAATGATGTATCCTTAAGCAATTTTTCCCTCACTCAAAAGCAAGAACAAGAATATAGCCACCACAAATTTGAGGTGAATCACACTCAGCTCCTTTTGTTTACTTTCCTCTTCTTTTTTGTTCTCTTTGATAATTTATTATTGTTAGCCAAGTGTTTGCAATTCTTGGAAAGTCTGGTAAACAGCAGGCCATAAACTGAATATTTTGAAGTACACATTTCTTAGTGGAACAGGTAATATACTTCTATGGGTCGTGTATACATTCATATAGACAATGTGGTCGGGAGAACAGGTGTGAAACTAGTATTAATGGTATCTCTGGCTTGGAGTGGCCATCCGCAACCATTCAAATGTGTTTGGGCTTTCGACTTCAATTTCCATAGTCGCTCACCATTGGCTACTATGCTGACTAGGGATCATGGGACTTATAGGCTGAAAAGTACAAAGAAATTTAAGAAGAAATAAAAATGGTCAGCTACAGTTCTTACCCCTGCTCTAGGTAATTTCTAGTTCTTTCATTTATAATGCTAATGAAAGTATCCAGCTTCATTAGAGTCCAGATCTCCTATCCTGCCCAAGTACTATTTCAGCAAATGCAAGCTTTGCTTGGGTTCAAAACCATATCTACTTCTGGAGCCAGCAACAGGCAAGGCTCATCAGGCAGCTGAATTACACAGAAGTAGGACTCATACTGCCCCAGAGTTTAAATAGCTTGATCCTTTGGTGCCCAACAAGAATCAACTGAGAACATCTGGACCACACTTCAAGGCTCTCACTTGTGAGGAGCCTAGTTTCTCCCAGCCGTTGGCTTAGTAATTCATTGTCATCCAATGACTCAGTATGATACTGCAAAACTACAGATAGTTTAATTTATCCATTAAAAAAAACACACACCAAATAATCCTAAGTAATCCTAAAATGCACATACTCAGGGTCCTCTTAGCATTCATAATAAGTTTAAGATATATAGAGGTATTATAGTTTTAGAATTATGGTGGTTATCAAATTTTAGAGGATCAAGGAGTTTCCGAAATCAAGCCCTCTTTTTAAAATGACAGAGAATATTCCACACTAGTTATAACACTTTGATACTGCTTTAATTGCCATGGCTGCATGCTATGGAAACCTGAGCTTGGTAGTTTTGTGAGGTATGTATGTATGTATAAATAAGTATTCCTCTGCTACAGAGACCCCTGAATTCAAGAGAGTGCTGAATTCAAGGGAGTGTACTAGAGAATGCCAAGTATCTCACCAAACTACAAATTCCAGAATTCCATAGGAACTATTCATGGAAAATTGTATCAAAATACTATAATAGTGCAGAGTAGTTACACTCTGAATCTTTTTCTGGGTGATGTTTGCATGACCAGGGCCGATCTTATCACTGGGCAGAACGAGTCAATTGCCTCCAGCAACCAATGCTGGCAGGTGGCAGCAAATATGGGAGGAGAAAGTTGTGTGTCAAGCATACTACCTTGAGCCCTTTAGGCTATCATGGAGCAGAAGAGGATCATCTTCCATTGCCAGTTTGGAAGAAAGATTCCATTGCCAGTCCAGTTAGGTTTTGTGTACTTAACTGATGGTGGGAGAGAGGTGCCATCTTGTCTTTTGCCTCACACAGCAAATTATTGGATTTAATAGCAAAGCATGGCTACAAACTGCACGGCTGTTTGCTTGGCTGTGAAGATTACAGCTTAAATCAGGAGGGGATTACTCCCATATGCTGTCCTCCTCTTCACAAATGTGGTTCTCCACCCCACCAAACAGGTATTTGACAGGCAAGGGAAGCATGTCATTCCAGGCCAAGAAGACACACAAGGAGAATAATTCTCCAACCACCACCACAACCACTCTGTTGTCCTCCCTACTTAAATTCTGTCCCTGTTCTCTGCACCCAAATGAGGAGCACTGGCAAAAACTGAAGAGTAAGTGAGATGGCTATTTGAAATGGGGTGGGGGGAAACTGTGAAATGACAGAGCTTGTAATTTAGTGGCAGCCTCTTAGCATTTTGTGTATGTATGTGCTTTCAGGTCATCCATCGACTTCTGGCAACCCCATGAATTTCATAGGATCTTCTTAGGCAAAGAATACGAAGAGGTGGTTCCTTCCTCTGAAATACAGCCTACAGTGCTTAACACTCCTTGGTGCTCTCCCATCCAAGTACTAACCTGCTTAGCTTCCAAGATCAGATGGTGCTGAGGGGTTGGTAATCTGAGCACTGCTCCTGAAGACAGTTGGTATCTTTCTGTATCCTATGACATTCTGATCCTACTTCTGCATCTATGTCACTGTGCTTATATACCTGTGACAGTAATTTTGTACTCCGTCAGTGTATCTTAAGAAGCTCATGCTGAGACAAGTCCCTTAACCTCAAAGGCACTGCTAGAGTCAACTCCTCAATTTTCCTTTTTTTCACCCTTAAGGCAGTTAGCAGTTGGTTGGTCACCAAGAGGCTTATGCATTGTTCTGCAGAAGAATCTTGAAATAAATTTGTTCCTCTAGCCTGTTTTTGGGCCTTAGAACATTACAGCCCGTTTGTGTGTTTGTGGGCAGGCATGTTGGGGGCAAGAAGGAAGTCTCTGTGTTGGAGAGTGATGGCCTTTTCACACTACACAGTTATAGTACTATGATTCCACTTTAATTGTCCAGGTTCCATCCTATAAAATCCTGAGATTTATGATTTAATGGAACACTACAGATCTCTTGCTTAGAATTCTAAATACCCCTCCTTAAACTACAACTCCCAGAATTCCATAAGATAGAACTGCGGTTGTCAAAGAGGAATCATAGTGTTATACTTGTATAGTGTGAAAGAGTCCCCATGGGGTAAAGAATGTCTTTCCCCAGCTAGGTCTTTGTATTTGTATTCGGGCTGCCAGGTAAAATAAGGGACAGGGTTCCTGTAGCTTTAGGAGCTGTGCAGAAGAGAGAATTTCAGTATGTGTTGCTTGTTATGCAAGCAGCACTTGCTGAAATTCCCTCTTCTGCTTAACTATTAAAGGTATAAGAGCACTGTGCAACCTTCATTTGTATTGGTGTGTGAGAGGGTAAGGGTGTGTAAGGGGATGCTTCTCTTGATTGTGTCCACGCTTGCATTCAGCCACACCCACTGCTTATTGCGACATGGCTGTAAAGAAAAATGGCCGTCTTTCCCTTGACCTTGAATCCCTGTTGAATGTCTACAATTAGTAGAGAGGAAGCTTTATCTACATAGACACATAAGTGGGGAAAAAAAGTTATGTAAGAGATTGATTTCTTCACGGTAGAGGAAACGTCAGGGAACCAAAACAAGTATGTTTAGGGCAAATAACAAAGAAAAGAGAAGAAGCAGATGACAAAAGGAATAGTCTGAAGACTAGCGACAACTGATGTGGAAAACCTGAAAGGGACGGGTGAGCTTTTGAGAGAAAAATAGAGTGTTGGTGGTAATGTGTGCATGCAGGAGTGTAATCAGTGATGCAGTCAGTGATGATGGAAAGATTGGAAGCGTTAATTTTTGGACTACAACTCCCAGAATCCCCAGCAGCACAACTGGGAGATTATCAAAGTTGCAAAGTCCTAACCTCTTCCAAGCTTTGGACATGGGTGATAGGAGACCAAGGGCTGCCTGCAGATCTGTAGAACAGTGCTCCCAAAGATCCTCTCAGAAATTAGTTGTGGCTTAAAACAAAAAGGAGACTAAAAGAAAAAGAAGCATTTAGGAGGAGAACTGTCTGGAGACCATGAAGAACAGACTGAAGTCAAGGCTGTAGCAATAACTCTCTGATCCTAAACTTATTACATAGTGGCAAGCTTTGCTATTACCAATGAAAAATGCTTCCATGTTGTGTATGCGGGCTGGAGTGCATAACAGAAAGCCTGAGTGGGAGTATGGTAGTGTCTAGAAGACTTGTCTTCCTAAGGAGATGAATGGGCGGATGGACATCACGTGCAGATGTTTGGACATTTTGCCATTTTTCTTTTTCTAAATAAGAACAACCATCCATCAAATTCTTGGTTTTGAATCCATCTGTTTTTCCTCCCCCCTAGTTTGGTTCTCACAGCTGCAAATTCCAGTTTTATCTTTTTAATGTGCTATATATATCTACTGTGGGATTCTTTCCTGAGCTGACAGTTTCAGATTTTATATTTGAAACAGTATATTTTTATTTTCTTCCAAAATAAGAGGAACAAAACAATTTTGCCCCCAAAGAAGGCAAAATGTTGAGCCCCAAAAATCTAAAAATCTCTTTTATTTGATCACATATTTCTTCCATGAGTAATCTGCAGTGCAAGAGGCAGCACATCAAAATAATTTACTCTATTGAAAGTGGATATATGCGTAGAAATAAATTTTATCAAACAACAGAACGCATATATATAAAAGGGGGAAGCCGTAACTCGACAACTCCTATTATTATTATTTAATTGCATAACTCTAATTCTAAACAGCATAGTTCTAATTCTAAACAGCTGAATAATGTTGCTGCACCTGTGATGCTGTGGGTCTGCACTACATTGTGTATTGCCGTAATAACTTTGAATGACCTGATTTTGCAGTGACTGATAGCAAGGATTGATAACTGTAGCACTGCCAATGTTTCTTTAAAATTATGGTTCATAGCTTCCCTAGCCAGCAAAGCCAATATGGGAGAGTCAGGGGAACTGAAGTCCAGCAACATCTGGAGGGCCTCATGTCCTGCATCCCTGTTTGAGAGAGAGGGGTTGTTAAGATGGTGTGTAAACTATCCTTCCTTTTGGGTACCTTTCTGAAAATGGTCAGAATTCTACATGCGCTACTTAGTTACATAACTACGTTAGTTGCATAGCTAAGTTGGATCCCTCTGCCTGACCCCCTTCCTAACGTTGTCTTATTGGGCATCAGCCACTGCTAGTGATGAAGGTCTACTCTCTTGTCAATCAGGATGCAGCAGACTGATGTTTCCATCCCCTCCTGTGAGTAATCTCTGGTGTGACAGAGACAGGATTGCTGTCACAGTTCCTCCTTGCACTGGAGATTGTTCACAGGAGAGTGAAAATGCCAGTCCGCTGAGTCCCAATCAACACAACAGATCCTCACTGGCTGATTTCAGGCAGGATTGGGGGAATTTTACAATCCCTATATATTCACCGCACTAGCATTTCTCAAAGTTTTTGCCCTGGAGGAACCATCAAAATAATTTTCAGATCCCAAGGAATCTCTGCATACAAATTATTGGCTGGAATCCTCTGGAGGAGACACATATGTGTAAGCACAATAGTTACGGTGCTACATGGTAAATCTTGTCCCAGTCATCTCCAGTCTCCACTTACCGGGAAGCAGCCATAGTGATCGTGGAGGTTTGTTCCCCTGTTGATCAGGAAACAGCCAACTAATGGACTCCCCTCTTCCATGAGTGATCTGCAGTGCAAGAGGCAGCAGCAGGACCCCTGTTGCAGCTTCCTTTTGTGCTGGAGATCACTTGTGTGGGTGGGTTGGGGGGCTGTCAGCCAGCTGCTTCCTGACTGACAGGGGAACAGACCCTTATCAATCACAGTGACTGCTGCCCAGTAAGTGAGGATGGGGGACTTTCATGTCAATACATAACAATTTAATATGAATATATAACAGTCACAAATGCACACATGTAGGTTATGTATTTGTAACTACCGTAAAGGATAGTGACCATTATATCTATAGCTCAAAAACATATCTTTCAGTCAGGGTCTCTCATGTAAGCCCAAGTGAGCTCTTGTGGAACCCTGGAATTTCAGAAGCCCTGGTTGAGAAACCCTGTCCTATGCTATTGAATATGTAAGCATCATGAATACAAATCAGTTATTTGCTTATGAATTATCCTTGTTATTACCATCATTTATTTAGACAGCACCATCCATATGCATGTAGCTTTACAAGTAAAACAACAAGAAAAAATAGCCAGCCCTGCCAGAGGTGTACAATCTAAATACATATACACACATGTGAGAAGGACAGAGTAATGCAAATATGAAATTATACAATTCAACTGCAAAACAAGTTATCCAGATAGAATACAAAACCCCCACATTGCAATAGAAAATAAAGTATACTGACAGATATAATCAAAATATACAAGATGATAAAATAATATTAAAGTAAAACTTCAAGTGCTTTGTAAAACAGGAAAGTTTTCTGTAAAAACAAGCGAAGAAGCAGTCCACAAACATTCAGGGAGACAGTTTCAGGAATATAGATCAGTAAGTGACTTCCAGCCAATGACTTCTGAATTTAAAAATGCATCTTATTCTAGACCAGTGGTCATTGTTTTTATATGCCTTCAAGTCAATACCAACGTAGGGTGACCCCATCCTAGGGTTTTCTTGGTAAGATTTTATTATTCACAGGAGCTTTGCCATTGCTTGACTTCCCCAAGATCAGCCAGCGGGTCTCCTTGGCTGAACCTTGGTCTCCCAGGGTCTTAGTCCAGCATTCAAACCACGACATCATGCTGGTTCTCACAATACAGATGGGAATATTTCACAACTCCAAAATACAAGAGTGCATCCTTAGTATTGCCTGTAAGAGCACTAACTAAACTCACTATAATGAAATAAGTCCTTTGCTGGAGGGCCCTTATAAATGATTTGCATTTGGGCCAAACTCCTTGAGTGGAGTGGTTCATGACCTATTGTGCTTACGTTCTTTTGACAAATTACAAGGCTGCACACACACCCAGACTTCTATTCATGTACAAGCTTTCATGTAAAATAAAAATGGCATTTGGCTGACTGATGAGAAAAACAATCACAGAGTTTTAGAGTGAGAGTGCAAGCAGTGGGAAAGGCCAGCCTCTATTTATATTTCTTTCTATGGCTAAAACATTTTAGCTTTGCAAGTGGAAAAAATGGGAGTATAGTTGATATGTTGGGCCAAGGTCCATTTATTTTTCTTCTTCTTGTCTTCTCCACCTTATAAGAACATAAGAAAGGATGTGGTGGGGCAGAACAATGGCTTGTTTAAACTAGCATCTTGTTTGGAAGCCCACAAACAATAAATAAAGGCAAAAGCCCTTTGTAGCTGATTTTCTTCCACAACTTGTATTCAGCGACAGGCTGCCTCTGGTTCTGGAAGTACCATTACACCAGTGGCCACTCGTAAGCCCATCCACCATGAATTTATACAATTCCATTCTAAATCTGTGGCCATTTCTATATTGTGTAATAGTGAATTCCATAGCTTAGCTGAATGTATCTACAGTACAGTCCTCCTTCTACATTTATGGGTTTGACCTTTGTGAATTTGATTATTCACAAGGCACATGCTTGCCTTCCCCTCCCCCATTTTCCTCCTCCCATCCCTTACATTGCTCACTCCAGGCTCGCAAGGCTTGTGTTTAAAAAGGATGTTTTTTTTTTCCTTTTGGGTAAGCAAAACTCCCTCCCACTGCTGAAGGTGTGGCCTTTGTGCCATGTTGTTGACCTTCTGCTGTGTATTGGCTGCTGATTGGTCAGGCGCTCCTTTCTTAAGATGGCTGCTGGAAGAAATTAGAACTCCAAAACTACCCTTTTCTCTGTCTGAGGGGAAAGTACCTGTAAGCCTTTTAGATTGTCTTTTTTTCTCCCTTTCCCCTCCCCCCCCCAAGCTAAAAGCAAGAGACAAAGGAATGGGAAGGGGGAAGCTCCAGAGGGGAATGGGAGGAGAATTGCGTGGGGGAAGTTATTTGTGTTTTTTTCCATTTTTGTGAGGGTTCTGTGCCCCTAACTCTCACAGATGTGGAGGGGCTATTGTATGTTTATAGCCACTTTAAAAGTCATGGCTCCATTCCATGGAATCCTGGGATTTTAAGTCTGGTGAAGCACTTAGAATTCTCTGCCACAAAGTAATAGTCTATTTCACTGCATTACAGCACTATCGTTAGCAGTTCGCAATAGCAGTTACATTTCTATAGTGCTTATCAGTGCAAAGCACTCCCTAAGCGGTTTACCATGTTTTTAGCTAATTGCCCCCAATAAGCTGGGTACTCATTTTACTGACCTATGGAAAGATGGAAGGCTAAGTCAACCCAGAGCCCTGCAGGATCGAACTCACAACATTGTGGCTGCAGTACTGGCATTTAACCACTGTGCCACCAGGGCTCTCAGTAGAGAAATCTAAATAATTCATCAAACTGAAACTATAAGACCCAATATTCCACAGGATGAAGTTCAAGTAGCACTAGACTGCTGTAGGTGTATAGTGTAGTTCAGTGTTATTCAAAGTCATAGTCCCCGATTGGTACTATTCCCAGCCATTGTCTGCTGGTCTCTAATGAACTTCCAAGAAACAAACAAACAGTTGTTGCCAACAGGCACAAAAATGGTGCCAATCCCTGGTACATTGTAAAAATAATAATAATAAAAAATTAAATTAAATTTTAAAAATGCTAGTCCCTCAGATCAGATAGCCTGAGAACTGTTGGTGTAGACAATACCCTCTACATACTGTGTGAAGCAATTCCTTTTGCATGACCTGAATCGCCCACCATTCAGCTTCATTGGATGACTTCATTTGTCACTGAGGCAAAACATCTCCTCAGCTGAGGCTCCCATCCTGCTCTCAGAGCTTCTTTTTGTGGTATTTTGTGGGGATAAACTATCTATGAATATATATATATATTTATTTGTTACAGCAAGCAGCCAGCAAATTAAAACAGAATTAAAACAATACAATTGGAACAATAATTGATTATGTTAGAATTTTTCTACAGGCATCAGACATAAAATATAACAAGATAACCTTAACATTTGAACTTAGAATGGAGATTAAAAAAAATTAAATTAAAAAACATAATTTCTAAATTTATAAAATTTGAAATTTTATATGTGCGTGTGTGTGTGTGTGTGTGTGTATGCATGTGTACATTTATTTTTAGTCCAACATAACAAATAATTAATCTAAAGAACAAAATACAATAATAAGATGCGAATACAATAATAAAAACCCTGGAAGACACAATTTTAGAAAGTACTAAATTACAAGGTAGAAATTTTAAAACATGAATATAAAATATTTTACATTTTGAATATAAATATGAAATATATGAATTAAGTTGGTATGATAACAACAGAACATAATTTCTTGATCTCATTTGGGCTGAGGTAACATCCTATGCCGACAGGTAATAGCTGCTGAACAAAAGGTCACTACCTTAGCTGTAATTTCAGGGAACTGGTCCGCCAAAAGGTAATCGATATAAAATGCATCTGATCTCCCTGTTATACCTTGTAAAATTGGAGTAATAAAGCGGCATCGAAGATCTCGGTAAAAAGAACAATACAGTAAAATATGTCTCACTGTTTCTATCTTCTCCTCCTTGCAAGGGCAGAAACGACTACAGTATGGTACATTGTTATATCTACCCTTCAATAATGCAGATGGAAGCACATTAAACTTAGCCTGGGAAAAAGCTCTCCTGTATTTAGGGATAATTAAATTTTTCAAATAAGCAGCAGGACGGAGGGCCTGCCCTCTATTTTTAAAAACTGGGTAGATGGAAGCTGCGCTTACATAATCTTGCAACTCAATAAACCGAATACGCTGGCACATAGTTTTTTTTGCTTTCACATAACCCATGGCAAGAATAGCACCTTGTGAAAATCCTAACCTTAACACTTTCTCTCCAACTGTTTTTTTCCACCTTGAGTGGAAAGAGTCAGTTAGTGTCAGAGGAGCCAGACCTTTGGGCATAAATAACAATTTTAACCAGTAATTTAACTTATAGATCCATATCTGGGATGTAATAGTGGGTTGACCCGTCTCTAGCCGTGTGAGTACGTTTGGCACACAGCTAGGAAGACCAAGAATAATTCTCAAGAATTTTGTTTGAACGGATTCTAAAGCCACAAAATTGCTGAACGTGCACAATTGTGCTCCATAAAGCATTTGTGGTAAGATCTTATTGTTGAACACCTGTATTGCTGCCAGTACAAACTGGCCTCCCTTGGTGAAGAAAAGTGAAATCAATGAATTATAACTCCGTTGTACATTTGCAATGGCATAAGACACCTGAGCTTTCCAAGAACCAGTAGATTGGAAAATTACTCCCAAATACTTATAAGAATTAACCTGTTCAATTGAATGGCCATTTAGTTGCCAACGGTGTTTACACCGTTTCCGAGTGAAAACTACAACTTTGGTTTTATCATAATTGATTTCCAACTCTTCGGTGCTACAATAGGCATCTAACGCTCTTAGGAGCCGTCTCAAACCTACACATGACACTGAAAGAAGTACAGCATCATCTGCATACAATAAGACACTCACAGGTCTCCCTGCCAATTTAGGTGGATGAGAATTTGTTTCAGATAGTGTTTTGACCAGGGAATTAATATAAACATTAAATAAGGTGGGGGCAAGGATGCAGCCTTGTTTTACTCCAATGTATGTTGGTATTAAACTGGACAAATGTCCTTCCTGGTTACATCTTACTCGCAGGTATGTTTTATCGTAAAGACTGCGAATAAGAATCAGTAAACGCCTATCGACATTGGTAGCCTCAAGCTTGCGCCATAGTCTGTCTCTTGAAATGATATCAAAAGCAGACTTAAAGTCTATAAAGGCTGAATAAAGTGCCCCCCCCAGTCGAGAAGGAATACTTTTCTAATAAATGCTGTAATACTAACCCCTGGTCAGCAGAGGAATACCCAGACCTGAAGCCTGCTTGTTCTGCCTCCAGGAGATTTTCTTCTTCCATCCAACTTTGTAATTTCTCTAGAAGGTGACTGGCATACAACTTGCTAATAATACTTAGCAGGCTAATTGGTCTATAGTTGGCAGGATCTGATCTTTTACCTTTCTTATAGATGGGGATAATTATTGCAAGTCCCCAGTCAGATAGAATGCAAGCAGCCCAGTCAATGCAAGTAAAGAGAATGGCTAACACTGGTGCCCACCACTCCGAGTTTTATTTAAGCAATTCAGAAGGTATATAATCACTGCCTGGGGCTTTGCCCAATTTTAGTCTAGAAATGAGACTACCAATTTCAGATGAAGTGACAGGGAGCCAATCAGAGAGCCCCCTGAGGTCTTGTAGAGATTGTAAGTCTCCAGCTTGCCTGCCAGCATACATGGCACTAAAGTATGATTCCCAGGTCTTCACAGGGATATGAAAATCTAGTCCATGTATGTTGCTTTGCCAGCCCCTAGACACTATTCTCCAGAAAGCAGCTGAATCATGCATCTGTGATGCAGTGATTAGCTTCTGCCAGTTCAATCTCTGTCCCTGTCTCTTTTTTTCCTTAATTAGGTTTTTATATTTTTTCTTTAACCACAGCCATTCCACAGGTAATGATGCCATGTCCAACTCCCTATATTCTTTATATTTTCTGAGTAAAGTTTGCTTCACCTCCAGGCATTCCTGGTCAAACCAAGGTTTGGATTTGAGGGAGCGAAAATGTTTTCTGGGAGGATTATTGCATAGCAAACAATTCTGTAGGTGTACAATTAGATTCTGGTACAGACATAAGGCCTCTTCTGGTGTTCTTACAGATAAAATAGAGTCTCTTAATCTAAGACAACTTTCTGAGTGAAGGAGTTTAGTTGATGCTTCCTCTAACTTTATACTCCATTGGACACGGGAAAATCTTAAATCACCCTCCAGACTTAACCCGGGTTCGAACTCAGCATGAAGGTCTGGTATCTCAAGATTTAGTACAGCAATTAAAGGGAGATGGTCACTTTCAGTACGTACCTCCACCCTAAAACTTGAGACCAGATTTAACAACCTATAAGAAACCATTATATAGTCAATTGTTGAAGCCCCAGTGCCAGATGTAAATGTGACTTCACCAGGTTTATCTCCATCCACCCCACCGTTCAACATTACTAAGTCTAAGTTGTTCAACATTTGTAGAAGACACAAACCAGAAAAATTACATACCTTGTCTTTGAATTGCCTGACAGGTATCAAATGACCTGCTTCTGCTTCAGGGGGGTACTCACCATAATGGTTATAAATTGTTTCATTATTTAGGCCCGACCTGGCATTAAAATCACCTGCCAAGATCACAAGTGCTTCTGGGTACATAGCAGTCATTTTGTTAATAAATTCTTGTAACTTTATCCACCTATCCTTAATTTGATGTCTTTGTGATAATGGGGTAAAATAAACATTTATTAACAGCAACAGGAGTGAATGCTGTTTGGTGACCAGAGCAAGAGCGATATTGGGTAGGTGATCAATGCCATAGATTTTAACACGAAGCTTAGTGGAGATTAATATACCAAGGCCGCCCTTAGAGCGGCCTCCTCTAACACTAGGATCTGCTTTCAGGAGGTATGATTCATAACCATTTAAATCTAAACTATCACATTCCCATGTCTCTTGGAAAAAAAGAATATCATAGCTGCCAATAAAATAGCAGAAGGAATGGTCTGCAATTTTGCTACGCCAGCCTGCAATATTCCAGGACAGGAGTGACAGCTGACCAGCCTGGCAGATCTGACATGATGATTTAAGTCAATTGGAAATATAAAGTTTTAGAGAGCTTTCCTGCCTAACAAGGCCTTCTACTTGCCCCATAGAATACAAATTCGATTTGCTGTCAGTATGGTTTGGGGCATTTGCACCTTGATTGTCTACTGTGTTCTTTGAGGAAGCACTAGGCTTTCTTTGAGTGTGGTCATTTTGCTTGAGCCTTTCTGTAGTCTCATCCTCTTCTGCAGCCAAAACAACGGCATCCAAAGAAGTATTTAATCTACTCACATTGGAGACTAATGGCTTAATGATGTTACATAAAGAAGGTCCCATGATGGCTGTTTTTTGAGGGGAACCTTGTTCCCATTCTTTGAGTTCTCTCATTTTAAGCCATGCAGCCGTTGTGGTCATATTTGCCTCTACAGAGGGTAATTTGGAGGCGTAATCCTCAAAACTGCTTTTCGTTTCATGCTTGTGGAATAAAGGATTCATTTGTGCAGTAATCTGATGACACTGTGTGGTTGGCTTCTTGTCCCATGAATGTAACTCATGATGATTAGTCTGATGAGCTTCATTTGAAGCCTGACATGCTACACATTGCTCACGAAGATCCTCCTGCCCCTTCATCATACCTAACAAGTGAGAACGTAAAAGATCAAGACGGGACACTATTTCCATCTGGGCCTCGTACGGTAGAACATAAAACGATTGCAGTAAGCTCTTTTCAGTGTTATCAAAAGGACCATTCTCCAAATTTATTAAAGATGAAGATATGTGATCCTCACAGCTAGCATGTTCCGTAGGCTCTAGATTATGCAAATTTCTCAGTTGGTTATCAATGCAGAATAAATCCTGGTGTGCTACGTCACCTTCAGGGCTTTTAGAGGGTGCTACTACGTATGGAATTAATGAAGCTGGTGGTGCCGTGTTTTCAAAAAATCTTGAGACTAATAGGCCGCTCTTCTTCAGGTCTTCTCTATGTTCAAGCATCATCTTAGCAAGACTCCATTCTCGGAATGTAACTACTGCCCTGGCATGTGAGCCATCAAAATATAAGTACTCCACATGCTCTAAGTCTGAGATGTTCAAGACACCAGGAATAGATGCCCTTAAAATAATCCAGAGGTGGGCTTTACACTCCTTTTGTGTGAAAATTCCCCGTGGCTTGGGATAGTTTGACAAAACCAACTTATTTCAGATCAGGACCAAATTCCAAGTCCCATCAGAGGAAATTGTCTCTTTGGTTGGTCTAGTGTTGGCTCCTAACAAAACGTGAGACCAAGGATCCTGAATTTGCAAATCTAATGTGGAAGTCTGATTTAAAAACTCCAGCTGAGTGGCAAGGCAGGGTTTAGAGGACTCACGCTCTATTTTCTTCTTGGGTGTTGACTTTACAGAGTTCTGCCTGGGCTCTACAACTGAGTTTTTGTCGAGTAAATTGAGGAGCTTTCTGAAGTTCATTTTTTTATATTGCATTGTCCTAGGATTTTTAAAATTTTTACTTTTCTTTGTAGATATCATCCTCCTTCTGCATTGATTTATCTTACAACCTTTATGAGTCTGTTTAGTAGATCTGCTCTTCCTGCTACTGTTCTTTTCTGTTCTTATGGCTTCTTTATTTAATTTTATCATAGCGGTTTTGCAAATTTCTGCCAAAATGATTATAATTTTATTACAATCAGCTAAAAAAGTTTTTATATTTCCAATATCCTCAGTTAACAATATAAGCCATTTTGCAACTAATATGCTCTCCTCATTTTCCTTGCAGGGCACACAGAAAGAATCATTTGTGGTTGCATTAGCATTTTTTGAAGAAAACTCTGAAATTTGCTTTAACATTAAGTCCTCCACAACGGTTAATTTGTGGGCTGCTGGGCTCTTCACAGTAAACAATTCTGCAGCTGGGTCAAGCTGGGCTGAGCTAGCATCTTTCCTGTGACCTCCATTTTTATCGCAATTAGGCTTATCAAAACTGGTATTAGTATCTGGGAACTGCTGTTCCTCAGCTGCCTCCTCATATTTTTTGTCCATATAAAACTGAGTTATATTTGTCTGAGCCTTCGCTTTCTTCAAGGGAGGAGTTGTAACAGACGGGGTAAGGCCATAAGTTTTATAGCCACTCCGGGTCATCACCATACTCTTGTTTCTCCTTAAGTTTTCTTACTTACTTAATCCTTTGTTTTGTTTCGTTTCCGCTTGTAATTGTAGACTGTGAGTTCCTTAAATGACGCACAGAAAAGAAGAAAAGAAGGGGAGGGAAAGTAAGTACAATAAACTAAGATAAAATGTAAATACAAGCTAAAGGGTGGGAGTGAAGTAAAACACGTCTGATTGTGCCGCCGCCATCTTCCCCCAACCCCCCTGTCTATGAATGTGTAACACACAAAGTAGTTTAAGTGTGTGGCTTTAATCAATAGGTTTCACTCTTCTGCTGTATGTGATAAGAGAGAAGGTAGAATTATGCCTTCTGAGGTAGACATAAGGTTCTCAACCTTGTGTTCAGCTTTTAAGGCCAATTAAAGTGGAAAGAAGGAGAACGGGGGGGGGGGCGGTGGGAAGAAGACTTAATATTCTCTCGTCCCCAACTTTACCCTATAAATACTTCTGTAGATTACTTGTAACATCATTTCCCCCTCAGCAGACAAGAAATAATCCTAACGTGGAGAGAAAAAAAATTGTAAATAGAATTTGTAGAGAAGAATTAATGTGCACACACTACAAAACAGTAGAAATTTTGTTTCTTTGCTTTTTTAAAAAATATTACTTTTATTATGCAAAAATCATATAAAGAAAGAAAAAAAAATCCAAACTCCATGAGACTCTTTAAAAACACAGACACATACCTGCAATAAAGACAGAAAAACAATAGTGGAATGCAGGAAACTCTACACTCTGTCATTCAATGAATGACATCCAAATATCCAAAAAGGTATCTCCACACAAAATTGGCATTCGTATGCCACATAGTCAAAGATTTAAAGACCTGTAAGGTGCTCAATCCACTGAGTAATGGAAGGTGATTGTGTAAAATTGTATCTTCCCAGTATTGTAGTATGAATTTCTAACCATGATTAAAGGCATTGAGAATCCATTCCTATTGAACAGTAGTTGAGTTCCAAGAAACATACAATATATAGACATCCCCAAAATTCAAAGACTGTTCCAGCACAAAGTTAATATGAATAATGACCTCCTCCATAAAAGGAGCAATAACTGAACACAGCCAGATCCTGTTTGAAAAATACATCAGACTAATGACAACATCAGCATTTAGACAACTTATTCAAGGTTTTGCAGAAAAGATGTTGTTGTGACATCCTTTTTTTTTTTGCTAAATTAGTTGCAACTTAAGATCCACATATTCAGAGAGTATGGAAGTCAAAGCTGCAGTCCATGGATGAGGCAGAATAAAGCAGTTCAGTTCCCAATTCCTTTTATTCCTGAAATCCTGCCTATCATATTTATTAACCAAATGCTGAGGCACTCTAGGCTGTAGGACCATATGTAGATACTCATACTACAATTTAGATACTACAATATCCACAGTATCCATAGATACTACAATTCAACAGAAGCTGGCTATTTGTATTCAGCCCTTAGTCTAAGAGGTGAAAAAAGCTTTTCATCCCGACCAGTCAATTGATCCAAAATGAAAGTCTACTCTGTCATCTACTGAGATTCTTCCCAATCTGTTCCCTTTTTCTGACTGAATGGCATTTGTGCATGAACGGATCAGAATAAGTTTTTCTCCCTCTGCAGTATTTGCATTTAGAGAACTTTGAAGTAGAGTGTCAGGACAATGTTAATTTTATCCATTTTCTCAGACTAAACTAACCATAATTCAAATCAGTTCTAACTGTAAAAAGAATTTTCCCAAATTCATATTTCCTGAACTGACATGTGAACTAGAACATAGTTATTCATAAGTATTTACACTTTTAAGAAGTCTGCAATGGAGTTATCCAAACAAATAAACTGTTTACAAAAATGTGTATGTTAAGGGAAGGTGAACACAAAAAGAAATATACATGGAGGGGAAAAAGTCATTTGCAAACAGGCAGAAAATTATTACAAACATTGTGTACAGTTATGTGTTGCTCTTGTGTGCCTTCAAGTGGTTTCTGACTTATGGTGACCCTAGGGTGACCCTATCGCAGTTGTTTTTTTTGGGGGGGGGGAGTATTTGTTTAGAGGAAGCTTGCCATTCCTTTCCTCTGAGGCTGAGAGATCATGACTTATCTGAGTGGGTTTCCACAGCCAAGCAGAGATTTGAATACTGCTCTCCTGGAGTGCTAATCTAAAGCTCAAAGTACTGCACAACACAGGAATGAAAATGCATGTGTTTTTTACTTCAAATATTTTTTTTAATATTGCAAATTGATGCAGAAATGGCAGGGAACATATTGAGATCTGGAAAAACAGGAAACAGAAAGAATCAGAAACTGACAGATTTCTTAATCTCTTGCACAGGAAATGCTAAGCAATAGCTCTCAACCATTAACTTCCTGTTACAGGTGCCTCCCACCTGTTGCATCTCTATTATCCCAGCAAATATAAGTTTGGCAACATATATCTGTAGATCATGTGCCCAAAGTGAGATGGGTATAAGATTCTAACAGAAAGGAAACCTGCTCTGTCCACTGCAAAATTATGTTTAGCTTGCTTGGTATTTTTGAGCAAATGCATTCTATCTGACTTCTGCTTTGAAAGGATGAGTATCTGGTGCCTGAAAAATGTTGACAGCATCAGCCATGTATGGTAACCGCAGTTTCTTATGAGCTTAATTTTGTTGCTAAGTTGTGGGGTGCGGAGTAAGAGGGGCAAGATAAATGTAACAACAGCAGTGTGTCTTCTCAGTTGGCTTTGCTTAATTTATTTGTGCTATTTTTCAAAACTGGCCTCACAGGGCCAATAAAAATGGATTCTGCATTCCTTATTTTCCTTCCTCGGATTAAAGTATTTTAGTCACCAAGTGGTGAAAGTCAGTGGAGTAATACTGCTGAAGGCATGTCTTCCCTTAAAGGGCTTCAGTGTTATCATATCATCATCATCACCACCACCACTATTGTTACCCTGAAAATTGGGGGTATCTTGAGGACACTCAAATTGACTTCAAATTAAGGGAATTAACAGAGACACTCAAAGCTTGCGAGAGGTCAGGGCAAGGGATCTTTAACCCTGTGTCTGCGGGGTCAGAACCACGCAAAAGTCAGAGGAACAGTCTAAAGTAACTTTATTAAAACTAACAGAGAAGGTCGCAACACATGTTAACAAATAATCCTACAATCACACAACGGCTACAGGAATGAAGTTGGAAATAAGAGACAGTTGGGAGAGAGGGCATACGGACCTTAGTCTAGGCGTCCTGGAGAAGAAGAAGATTAGCGGAGGCTCAGTGTAAAGCACCAAGGGGAGGCTGGATCCCGGGGCTAGAAGGCTGGAAGCAGCGGTGTTTTGCGGCGAGTCGGATACACGAGTTGTGTTTAGCTCTCAGCAGTGTCTGAGAGCTAAAGTGGGACACCTCAGTAGCAGTGAAACGGGCCCTTGTCCGGTCTGGGAGGCTCTCTGAAGAGGCTCAGAAAGTGAGGATTTTTATAGCCAATTTCTGTCCTCAGGCTGTGTATAGGCTAGCAAAGTGGCGTTAATGGGTGATGATTGCGGAATATAATGTTAGGCAAATATTACGACCTTGTCTCGGTATTGTTTCTCCCGGGAAAGTCCAGGTACATGATAGGATTACCATTCCAAATTGATAGACTTTGATTGTCTATCCTTGCAAAGTTCATCAGCGTGGCTTGGGGCTGAGACAACCCTTTTATTAATCAAGGAGAGAGTCTATTGTGGCTGCCTAGAGATGCGTGACTGGGAACAATAGGTCGTTGTCTTTTAGCCCAAAGGACGTTGTCTACGTTCCCATACAGCAGCAAAGGCGTTGTTGGTCTTGAGAATTTAATTCAAAACCAATTTTTACTTGCAACCGACCTTTGCTAGCCAATATCCAATATGGGGGAAGTCATGCCAATTTAGGGGCCCTCTCTTAGGGTTACTCTGGAGTGTAACACTATCATTATCATTGCTTCCTTTGCTTCCTCCTTGAGCATATAATAAATATCTTCCAAGACTCTCCCAAAAGATTTTTCTTGCTTTTGTTGATTTAAAAGTGGCATTTGATTCCCTTCCTAGAAAACACCTGTGGACCAAGCTACAGACTTTGGGGAATGATCCACAATTGTTAAATTGTAGTATCAGCCTGTAGTCAGAGACAGCCCTTAAAATCAGAGCAGGCTGGAAAGGAAAATTGTCCAGTACGATCCCTGTGACAAAGGGAATCAGGCAAGGGTACTTATTTGCTCCACTTCTTTTTAATCTTTTAAAAAATGATATTGTAGAGTTTCTAAAGCATGATTATTATTTCTCAGTCAAAGCAGGACAAAATAAGATCTCAGTCCTTTCTGCTGATGATACCATTCTAATATCTCATGCTCATGTAGGATTACATAGTTTGTTAAGACAATTTAGTCATTAGTGCCAAAATGAGCAGCTCTGTGTAAAAATTATAGCAAAAACCAAGGCATTGGTATTTAATAAATCTAAGCAAATTTATAACTGGAATATGGATGGAAATAATTAATACAACAAGTCTCTTCCTTTAAGTATCTTGGGGATGTATTCCAACAAACAGGGACTTGGTTTCTCCAAGTGCTAATGCTTTGCTGGCTGATAAAAGTAAACTATTGAGAATCTTATGGATTTGTTTTAATAACTATATTGAAAAGGAAAAAAATAAAAAGGTGTGATCTTCAGGGTTCTATGGAAACCCAAATTCAGCCCCAGCCCCACTGTAGTTGCCTACCCCGATTTATTTATTTGTTTGTTTGCTTGTTTTATATCCTGCCTTTCTCTTTATGGACAATCCAAGACAAGCTGATTGTTCAGCATTCCCTCTGTCAGTGGCTAAGCAAAAGCCTTTTGCGAGTTCATGGAAGGGCATCTAAAGTTAAAATAGTTTTAACAGCTCATTGCAGCCCTTCAACATTTGAGTTTGAGCAGAGGTACGGTGTCCGGAGTGCTTGTGTGTATACTCTTTTTTTTATTTCATTGCCATTCATTCTCTCAAAGCATTACTTATGTGTGCCTGCCACTCCACGAAGGAAAAAATAACTTGAGAATCATTTTGAGCTTGAGAAGAAAATAGCCAGTGCAAAGGAAGGTGAAGTCCCCTCCTAAAAACATCAAGTCACAACTTAGAAACTCCCATGGAAGAGTTAGGTGCACTTACTTGTTATGATTAGCTTGGTCTTAAGACACAGTTAATAGACATATGCTAGAAATAGTAGAGTAATTCTGAAGAATTCAGAAAATTTTATCATCGACGAGATTTAATTCCTTGTACACTGACATTAAAGATTTAATTGGCTCATTTAATCATGCAAGTATAGGATTAAGTGGAACCTCTCCATATCTCCTCAGGTATTTTGCTACCATCATATATTTAGGAATGCATTTATTATCGTAATTACACAATATAAGTATTTCATAATTGCATAGTGCACATATTTCATGTATTTTATTATAGTCTCCCACAGAACACCTATAAATAGTCATTGGCATCTAGGATAGCAGATCAGTTTGTTGCCAATTCCCTGTAAGGCAGGGTGGGTAGGGGAGCTTTGAAGGGTCACTTACGACATAATTGAGCTCCCTCATATATGTTACTCCTCTCCCTTTTCTCTAGCCCTATAGAGTTCAATGGGACACAACTTTGCAATGCAGAGGTCCTATCATATCCCGGCCATATGGTCAAGATTTTCTTTGGAAGGGGCAAAGGAAAAAGAATTAGAGACAGGGCAAGGTGAGGATCAAAAAAGATGATGAACATAGCTAAAAGTGTAAGTAGAAGGTGAAAAAGATGAGAGAGAGAAGTAGAGAGACTGGGAAGGAGGAAGAAGACAAATGTAGACAGAAGAAGTAGGGAGGACATAGAAAGAGGAGATGAGACAGAGATAGAGGATGTCTAGCTATGCATTGGGGAAGAAGGACTAGAAAGAGAGAAGGAGAGGGAACAAGATAAAGGAGAAGATGAGTTGTGGGAGGGAATATAGAAAAAGAGAAAGGAAAAAGATGATGTTAAGACAGGAGTCACAGGGGTGGGGGAGAAGAAAAGAGAGAGAGAAAGAGAGAAATGAAATGACAAGAAGTGCCTAAGCAGAGAGGATGACGAAAGACAACAGACTAGTTGCTAATACCCACCTCAGACTAGGAAGGGAAATTATACTGTAGCTTCAACCGTTTAGGACAAGGTGACAATGGTGGGCACAGAACTGGAAAAGTTAATAATAAGATAGGAAAAGTCACAAAGCAGCAATCCTACGGTACCATGATCAGTGATTCTTCGGGCAGCAAAAACTGAGGCAGCTTAGTATTTCCCTCTGCTGTTAACTACTCCTTCCTGACCCCTAATACTGCCTACTGCCTATGGTTTAAGAAACTGTGAGAAGGTAAGAGAAAGAGATGCCCTGACAGATCCTCTGGACGTTCCACTGTGAAGCAGCCTGCAGTATCAGAAGTGAGCAGTGTGTGTGCATGCGCGCATGTGCGTGTGCCTTCAAGTGCAAAGTGTGTGTGTGTGTGTATTTTTAAAAAACCCTTTATATTGAAGGCAGTATGCTATCACCAGGATTCTCCCCCCCCCTCCCATTCTGAGGGCCAGGGGAAAGAGACAGTTAGTGACATTTGGGTTGACCCTAACTTGAAATAGCAAAATACATACCATTTATATGTGTGAGAAACTGAGGTAGCCCCTGAAGGAAAATCTAATTCCGTGCTATTATACAGTCAACATGGCTGGTGTGTCTGTGGACCCTGTCTGGGCAGGTGTGCAATCAGCAGTGTCGTATCCCCTAGAAAATTTGTTTGAGGGAGCAGACCAATGTCTTCCCTCTTTTCTTCCTTGTGTTGGTGCTAATCCTTTCTCCCCACTTTTATGCAGAAATGTGGGGAGCATTTGAGAGGGCAATCATCCGTTACAAAGAGCACACTTACCCTTCTCTTTACAATCATGCCTAACAGTACTACATAAAGTTTCTCAAGTAGTAGCCTGGAATACAAGAGCAGCTTTGAATCTCAATCCAGAAAATACTAGACATGATGATTAATTACATGTCTGCTGTATTTAACTACTAATTAGGACTGAGCCTACCAAAAGGTCAGGTGCAGATAAAGCACAGCCTGAGTGCCCTTTAAATCAGGGATGGGAATCATGCAGACCTCCAGATGTTGTTGAATTGTCCCTCTCAACATTCTTCCCTATGATCTAGACTGGCTGGGGTTGCTGGGAATTGCAGTTGCATGGAGGACAACATGATTCCCACCACGATCTAGACAAACAGCTCTTATATCAGGCAGAGGAGAAAGCCATTTCATTTAGCCTAGACTAGTGCTATTTATGTGCAAACATGCCAGCTGGAGTTGAAGGATGATTTGATTTGTTTATTTTAAGTATATTTTTAACACTATCCTTCAATCCTATTCCCAGAGCACTTTACAAAAGGAATAAAATAATAAAAATATAAATATAAACCAACTTTGTAGACATACAACTTGACCCAAATCCACCTCTCTAGAATTTGGACTCCATTCTTCAGTTATCTCCATGAGAACCAGTAACATTCTACTTTGTTTTCATAAAAAAGAAAAAAAATTCTTTAGCCTCATCTATGTATTCAGGGCTCCTTTCATGTAACACAGTTATAACGCTACATTCCACTTTAGCTACCATGGCAATTTTCAATGGAATCCCGGGATTTGCAGTATAAGGGGGGAAGTTAGCATTTAGAATTCTCAGCCAGAGAGCTCAGCCAGTGCCACACCAAACTACAAACCCCAAGATTCCATAGGACGAAACTATGGAAATTAAAGTAGAATGATAGCACTATAACTGTGTAGTGTGAAGGGGCCTCAGAGATATCATGCAAAATATTCATTCTAGGACTGTACCATTTTAAAATGCAGATAATAATTCACATAATGGAATGCTTCTTCCCCTGCACATGGACAGGTAGCATGTCAGAAAGAGAAATAATAGGTTGAGTTTTTCAGTTTTCAATCCATCTCTTCCGCATCAAATGCAGGAAATTCTATTTGTCATTTACATTCTGCATACCACCCAACTGTCCCAATTTGACAAAGACAGTGCTGGTAATCCTTTGTCATTCCACTTTCTCAGCTACTTTTAAAATGTCTCAGTTTCTTTTTCCTCCTTCCATTTTCTTGCTTCACTCTTGGTTTACTTCAATTGCTGCAAACTGAGTTTAAAGCACAAAAACCATTTGAATTCAGTTAACTCAGCAAGAAGGAGAGGAGGCGGAAGAGTTATCCCCTTTCTAATAGGACCACACAAAAGCAAACTGCTGCAATCTCTCCTAGCTTTGGAACAGAGTGTCTGTCAAGGTTGTTGCTGGGCAGGCAAAGTTTTCCTATGAATGGATGGCAGAGATAAGAGGCGATGTGGCCAGACAGCCAGGTGCAAGGCCAGCAGAATTGTTATGGCTATGTCTTGTGTATTAGAGAAGGCCACACTCCAGAGCACTGATTGGGTCACCCCACTTGTTCCAGGGTGACAAGGTAGCATAAAAAGGCTGGTGTTTGCCTTGACCAGCTGCCAGTTAGCTGCCCTAGCTGGATCTGCCATGCCATTGGCAGTATACCAATTGTAAGGGGAAATGCTGCCCGTTTTTTCTCCGTTATCTTCTGTTTTTCCTCTTTGTCTAATTGCTGGAAAGCTAGCATGTTTTTGCTAAGCCTTAACTTAGAGTGCAGCAATAAATCAGTACTCTAAGCCTAACTAATGAGCCTCTGGAATTTTTTCTGCTTCACTGTGACTCTCTGCTGCGGCAAAGCTTTGCTTCACAGATAGCACTCTGCTCATGCTCAGAGGAGCCAAATCCTGCCAACCTTGACAGTGTCTTGCACAGTGTGACACAAATTACTTTTTGAGGTAAGTAAAAGGAAGAAACATATCTTCTAAAAAGCAGGGGAAGGGAAGAGTGCTACCTTTTTAGAGGTCTTTCATTGGTGAGTCCCCCTTCGAATTACTGTTCTTGTAGTACTATATAGCAGAGTGTCTTCCTCACAGACACGCAAATCCTCCACTTCTGAGTTCCCTAAAATAAGATCAATATTGCAGAGGAGCATTCCTAATTTTTTTCCCCTCCTTTTCAGTTCTGATTTTTGTTTGTTTTTAAGATTTGCATAAACTTTATAGTATAAGGCTTTCTTTTACTGGTTGTCTTTTCTCCACTCCTTCCTTTTGATTTAATAATCTTCTGTCTGTGCCAGACTTCACACTGTTACAGGAAAGAAATTGTAATTTATAAAGATTGAAAACTGGGAGAGATTTACTGTCTACTTACTGATTTTTTTTTCCTGCAGAGCAATGTCCAATTTACATTAACAGTTGAATCACACACATATCCACTCAGAAATAGATACCAATGAATTCGGTGGAACTAACTCCTAGGTAAATGTATACAGGTTTGTAGTCCAAGACATTCTATGTGGTCTAATGTGCAATGTTCACTTTGCTGGGTCCCCTACTTCAAAATGTAACATCAGTCCCTTGCTGAATATGGATATTGCAAAACTGCTCAGTTCTGTTTCCTTCAGACTCAAGTCCACTTATGAAGATGTGAGTCTCCAAGTGAATTCCGGACTGTATGTATGGTTAGTTATGCTGTATACGTGTATGCACACACTGAGAGTAATGTATTTATTAATTTGGTTTTATTTATTTTTTCTTTCTTAAAGCTTTTTAAAATTCAGTATTTAAATTCCAGGGTTACTCTGCTTAAAACAAAAGTTTTTTGTATTCTTTCTCATTTCTAACTTGTTGCCACACCCATTTGACCAGCTTTGATGTTGCTGGTCACACATGTGCCAGTTTCCATCTGTAAAATGTTGGAGGGTATGATTCTTGTAGAGGTATTTTTATTAACATTTTCTAAAAACACCTCCAATACATAAAAGAAAAGAAAGGGACAACATAAAAGAATAAAAACATATGATTTAAAGGTTAAAAAATAGGAGAAAAAAACCTAACAAAAGAAGAAAGAAAAAGAATTGATCTCCTTCATTTCTTTGAACAGTTAATAGGAATCGGATTAATTCAGACCTCTCAAAAAAAATATCCAACATTTCTGTTCTTCCTCCTACCCCAGTACGTGCTTTCAAGAAGAAGAAGCAAATGAACTTTCTTTGTTTCAAAGGTTAACGTATCGAGCATTTATGTTATTTTCTGTTAACATTCCATTACAATTTGCTTACATGATGAATAGCATTACATGGTAAATAACACTAATACTACTAAATAATATTAATGTGACTAATTTTACTAAATGCTGCTTGCTGGCTTAAGTACGTAGTATTTTCACCAGTTAAAACTATAAATCTGTTGCATTTTTAAAATGATATCTCTTAAATCCAGATATTTAAATACCATTTTATATTACAAAATTAATTTACCCTATCTAGTTATCATTATCCTAAATTTGTAATGTTATCTTAACCTAGTTTAAACCAAATCTTTCATTTTAAATTTAATTTTCCTCTTCTGTTGTAGCCATCCTTTCCATTGACTATGCACCAACACCTCAGATTCCCATCCTTGCCTTTAATTACTCTTTTTAGTTGCTTCTAAAATTTCATGTGAGAAGCTACTTAATAACTCTTTTAAGGGCAAGGATCCCTGTCCTTATTATTGACATCTTTTTCATACAGCCTTCAATCATACAGGCTAAATCAACTTGGTTTTATTCAACCATCAACATATTTTGCTTTCAGATCAGTTGCTCTCTCCTCATTGAGATGTGATCCCCCTTTCACAAACTGAAGCTTCTTAATCATAAATCTCCTCCATACCAGTAACTCCCTCCTTTGACTTGGCTTAAGTTTGTCTCTTCATCCGGTTTTCATCTTTCATTTGTACGTTAGTCCATTTCCACACTGCACTGTTATAGTGCTATTATTCCACTTTCTATTTATTTATTTATTTATATTAAATTTCCATGAAAACTAAAATTTATATCACATGTTGTTTACAATATTACATATTGTACACCATTCTTACAGAACTTTTCTATTATTATTAATATTCTCTGTACACTATTAAATAATTATTTCCTCCCTTAATATATTGTTAAATCAACCTCTCCTCCCTCTCCCTCTTTATCCTGTCACCTCCCCCGTATTTACAATACATTATATATTAACGATGTATTTTTGCCATCAATTTATCCTTCCCCCTGCCTTCTCTCTCTATGTCCCTTCCCCCTCCCCCCTCTAGCCTTCCTTTCCTTATTACGCGTTTTCCCCCCTGCAATCTCTTTTTTGGTTTCTTATTCTAAACCTCCCTAGTGTGAAATCTCTTTCTGTTATTGTAATCTACCTTAATTTTCCTATTCAGTCTATATTCCGGCCTTAAGTATTATTCCACTTTCAACATCCTATGAAATCCTGGGGTTTGCAGTTTAGGGAGCGGCATTTAGAATTCTCAGCCAGAGACCTCTTTAGCCTCACTAAACTACAAACCCCAGAATTCCACAGGAGGGGGAAAGTGGAATAATAGCACTATAACAGTGTAGTGCAGAAATGGCCTTGGTGTCTGTGTCTCCTCCTTGTCTTAATTCTTAAATAATTTTTAATTCTCTGTCTCCCCCTTGTCTTAATGCCACAGTTCCTTAATGCTGAACTCCTTCCTCATAAACCCTATTGTGTTCTTTTGTTGGCTTAGGAATTCCAAGCTTAGTGCCTCCAAAGTCCATTGTAAAATATCCTCAGAATATTCCTGGGAAATTTCCATTTTTCATTTAATCCAGCAGTTACAGAGTTAACAACTCACTTTCCTCCTGTCTAGCTGCCAGCCAGACAATGTTATCAACATCAACCTGATAACATCCATAATTTCTATGCTGTAATTTTCCCCTGTTAAAATCCAACTCTGTCTTAGAAATAAAATGCAGTTTGGTCTATTCATGAAGTGTATGCACTTAAATCCTTAATTATTCTCTTTCCAGACATCAACCCCAATTTCCTAATTCATTTGTTCTAACCTTGTGGAGCAAACAGACTTACTTAGCTCTTGATTGCAGAAAGAAGATCATTGTGTAGAATCTGCTGTTTCTTCTTAATCAGAAGGATTCTTCATTTTTATAACTTCAGAAGTTAATTAGAAGTTTCTTCTTTAAAAAAGCAGATTGCCAGCACAGAGACATCAGATTTTCCAATCCAAACAGCTGTGTTTTGTGACAAGGGCAAGGTGTCACTCCCTCTGTTCTTCCCATTCACAATGCATTTACTAGAAAATGACTGAAAATAATGGGAATTCCAGATCATAATGGGTCATCCGCTGCTCCTCTTTATCCAGCCAGCGATCCATCTGGCCGGCACTTTTACTGTGAAAGCTGTCCTGGTTGCTGAGCTGCAATCAGGAGCTTCTGCCCATTGGCCTGCTGGAAGTCAACTCAAGGAAAGGTGTGATTCTGAAGGACTTTCCTCTGTTAATTTCCTGAATGGACTTATTTCTCCAGTTCACTCACCTGTTTCTGCATAGTGCTGAAACTGCTGATATGAGGTCAGACACTAATAAACTTTTCTGTTCAGGGCAACATTATTGCTAAGAGAGTAGGGTGTTTCACCAAGACAAAGAATGTCCTAGATGGAAGAATGGAGGTCTGTTTTAAGTCCAGCTTTGTGATCATGAGTCCCACTCTGCTGAGCTGAATGGAACTGAACTGTATGACTGCAAATGAGCAATCTCTTGTCCTTCCGTCTTAGAGTACTTGATTCCATCTCACAGAAGAGGTATAATCTCACTGAGGATGGGGAGAATAATCATACTAAAAGCTCCAAGGTACATTGGTACCACAGTGATAAGAGCTATATAAATAACGAAAATACTTGAAATCCATCTTAGTGTTTTCTTTCAGGTCTGGACAATTCGAGAGTAGAACAGTGCCCTCCCCCCGCACCCCGCATGGTGTTTTGCTTCTTTCCCAGTATGGAATGTGCCTGAGGGCAATTCCCAATGTCAAAAGATGAAATTATTTTTATGTTTTCAAAATGGTGCCTTCCAGGGAGGTGACTGGCTTCAATTGATTGGCAGGCACAATGGCTGCTTTGCCAGAAATGCTGCCTTCTGGCATGAAATCATAGCGTGTTTGACTGATGAAATGGTTGGCCTCTGGGGAGAGTGTGCGTTAGCAGGTGATTCACTCTTGCATTGTCTGCAAAAAGTTTTCAGTTCCCTGGCTAAGTCTTTCACTGGTTTTGAAAATAGTTTAGGTATTCTGCAAGAAGCTGAATTAAAACTAAAGCTAAATTATATCCATTTATCAAACACCATTGAGCCTGTTTTTTTTCTTGTGTAAAGAATTGTCCATAGAACTACTGGGGCAGTAGTCTGAGCACTAAAGTGGCGAAAAAAAAATCATTATTAAACTTATTATTTTAGGTTTGTCACTGGCCCTGGAGACTAGCAACCCACACATGCCCTAGTTTGAAAATCATGCCACCTTGTATCTCACTAAGATCATCAATGGAGTCCATACGAGGGATATTGTATTCCTGTAACATGTCCTCCACCTGCCCGACTAGGCAGTATCTTCAGTTCTCAACTAAAGAATGATTATGAAACTACCAAGTAAATGATAGAAGCATTTGTTTTCCTTTGCATTCATAAACACTGTTTTTTACCAGGTAACAAACATTATTTGGTTCTTTCAAATTCTGGACATGTTTGTTCAAAGTAAGACTCAGAAGTAACTACATTGTTCCCTGGGACTTTCAACAAAGCTTGCTGACTTTTGAAGTTGTAGTGCAAAAAGTAACCTTTTCCAAGATCTGATTTTCAAATAAACATATGTTGGCTCATAGATGTAGCCTTGAGAAATTGTACTTCTTTAATAACTTTGCATGCGACTACAGACAGAAAAAACAGAAATTAATGAATGCTGTGATCCTACATTGGCAGACATAGCTATAATGACAGAGCTCCATGACTGCAGTGTCTTCTGCTGATGTTAACCCCCAAAACCTACCCCTTAAGCCTGGGAGCACGTCAAACAAAGTGTTTCCGAAGTGCTTCAGATCAGGTTGGGAATTTACTGCGGCACTCTCCTGGTCACTGGGACAGGCAGCTGTAGAAAGCCCTTAGGGTCTTCTCACAGCTGCTTGTCTCAATGTAACTGGGATTACTATAGGTTCTTCACTTTCTGGGGTAAAGTAACGCTCCCCTAGCACCACTATTTGGGATCTATCAGAGTAGCCCTAAAATAATACCATACTTGACAGTTTCATGCTCTGTGCCATTTCCCCAATTAAAACAATTCCTCTTCCAGAGCTGCTATCTGCCATGAAAGGCAAGAAAAATATACACATTACATATTTGCACTTTCATATCTAATCCTAGGTGCTTTGCTGTTGGAGAATTTAGTCTTACAAGGGAGCCATTGGATTGTAAATCCTTATCTGTTGAAACTTCTTGTAACTTAAGATAAAGGCTACCAAAATAACCAATGAGATTCTATTGTCTTCAGTTAACATTCATAGGAACTGGCTTCTGTGTTCATTCTGTCAGCTCTCAAAGTAGCACAAAACTCTATTGTGTGTCGCGGGATGGTGGGTGGTGGAGGCAACTTCTAGCTGATGAGAATTTAATCCAGCAACATATAGGAGGCAACATGTTGTCCAGCCATGTTCTACTGTATGATATCCTTAATTTATATTGAGTCATGCATTATTCTAAATCTTAATCTTTGCTGCACTGTTTGAATGGCCAATTCACACAACTTCAAATGGGGCCCAGATCCTGCATCAGACTTGTAGCCACAATATCATGGCTATGATGTGTTTCCTGAACAGGTCCCCCAAAGTCACCTTAAAATCCAACAAGCTACACCGAGAGATGAAGTTCTGTAGCACTGATGAGTGGGATGCTGAAGGATAATACATCCAGCCCCCTTTTCATCAGCCACCAGCAGTGTACTGATCAAAAGCCGAAATCGCTGTGGGGTCCTTGGTGTACTGCCAAGTGCTGGTGGGAAAGGACTGACTGTATCATTCTTCAGCACCCTGCTTGTCAGAACCACAGAACTCGGTGAAGCTGGCTTTATTTTAAGATGAACAGGGAGGCACTCATGATTATGGTAATGATACCACAATCATAAATATGAATAGGAAATTTTATGAGGCATGCACTTTCCAGAAGTTGTCCAAGATGCTGGACAGAGTACTATCTCCAAAATAGGACAGCTTCTTAAGAGTTTGGATGGGACCAGATTCACAGTCCTGCTGACATGGAAGCCACCAATTTCAGCGATGGCAATTTACACCTATTGTTCCTTTGTTTACCTTTTCAGCATCTCCACAAAGCAGGTTGGTTAGTGATTGGACTAAGGTGACCCAGAGAATGCTATATCTCAGTAGGGACTTGAACCTTCATCTTCTAGTTCAATGTTCTTGCCAGTATACTACATGGCAGTAAGTTCAGGTTTTCATTGTGAACCACTCAAACCAGGTTGCAACAAAGATGGTAGGTCCTGAAATATGAGTTTGTGGCAATTGGCTGTTCCTTGCCTGGACTCAGTAGACCTCCATGGCTACAAAACTGATGAAACTCAGCATGCAGGCTGTGTGCCCATGCCCACTTTGTAGCCCTCTTGTATGTAAGCAGTACAAGTATACAATAACTCCTTCATGAGCTTCATAGTGGTAACAGCCTGATACAAGAGACGGGATTGTTGCATGGAGACAATACAATAGCTATTATTTTCTCAGCTGTAACTGCGTGCCAGTTTATCTGTCTTTACAACAAACAACTGAAAAACATTTGCAGCAGCATCATATGTGCAATTTCAGCATTAAGATTCTTCCATCAAACCAAATGAGTGAATAAATGACAGTCTATTGTGTAGCTCTTGGGAAATGCTCTTGTGGATTTTCCAGGGAGGCCTTGCTCGAAATTCTTCCACTAATAAATTTAGGGGGACAAATATCCAAGGCGAAATGGAAGCCTTCTTGACAGGGATACCAACATTAGAGAATTCTGTCTGAGATGTAATTTTTTTTGCATCTTTCATTACAAACAGCACAATGAGGACTAGCATTAAACACAGCTTTAAATCTGCAGACTCACTCAACAGTTTGTCCCATAGTTATTAGATATCCTCTGATCCAACTTCAGGTGATCTAAAGATTACTGTTTTCTTCATTAAATTAACGGCCATTCCACAAAATGGGATGCCTCTAAATTATAACAAACTTTCGCTGTACCAAGGGGAGTTAGTGCTGTTATTCCTTTTCTGCTGATTTTGCCAATCTAAGATGAGGCTTTTTCAGAGAGTCTTTGGGGCTGTCTAGAAATACACTCACAATCCTAAATGTTCATAATGACCTTGTGGGAGGCTAGGGGGATGCTGGAAGCACTTATCTCCCCTGTTGTATCCATGCACCTTTCCATATCTTCACCATGACAGTGTTCATACTGTTATCTCACTGGTAAACCCTATCCTGGGGTCTACAATTTTGATATTAAAATATGATTCAATGTGCCTGAGAGATCCTCCGACGGGGCACATAGGCAGGCACGGTCAGAAGATCGAAAGCCAGGTCAGGCCAGTAAAATCCTCAGTCACGTAGCCCCAGGAGACCTCAAGATGTGTAAACCCACAATAAACAAAGGGTCCTCAGCCCCTGAGAAGCCAACTTGAGGGGATTAGCGTGTCTGCCCCAAGTTGAGCAAATATTCCATCAGGCAAGGACCATTTACATGAAGTCACACCACAAACTAACACAGCCGAAGATCCTGAGACTTTGGCAACACCTTGCAATCCCATCACACAAAGGAAATTGTCGTTGTTGCTCCGACACCCATTGTTCTCCCCGGGAAAGGATTAGTCCTCCAGGTACCTTTTCCCCTACAAATAGTCCCAGTTTTTGAGCAGTTCTTTGGATCCCCCTCCGGTCATCCCAGCAGACTGTTGCTCCATCTGGTGAGTGATCCCCTCAGCCCTCTCCGTGCTGAGCCCCACTTCTCTGCTGTTTTTCCTGGACCAAGGACTTCAGGACAAAGGTGCAGTATCACCCCAGCTACACCGCTTCAATATTCCCCTATGCAGTTTCCTCTCTTTTGCTTCTTAATAGCTCTTGGGTGCGTGTGTGAGTGATTACGTTGCTGCGTGAGATTTTCATTCAATAAAATCATTTATTGGACATTTTTGTTTGGTTTTTGGCTTGGCCTGGCCCCGTAAAAACTGGGTAAAAAGACCCCGATAGGTTACCCTGCCTCTTGCATTGCTATTGCTTGTGCTCTGGCTGGTTTCCATTCCCCATCGCATGGAGCACATTGAGGTGTCCCCCAAAGGACCCCAGAAATCAGGGTAACAATACAAGCACTGTCTATGGTTACCTTGGTCTTTCCCCATGTCAATAAGACAGAGAAGGCACTCTGATATCCAGTCTGAACTTTAAAGGAGCTATCCCAGGTGCTGAATCTATTCTGGGAATAGGGTGTAGTACTGCCTGGGAAAATTGCTTTAAAGTTCAGACTAAAACCCAGAACAGATTCACCACTCCACCAACATAGAAGCCATCAGCATGGTTAGGGACCCTTTGGAAAGCACATATAGCAGGAGTGGGGTCTGCTAGCAGCATTCCACCTGCCCCATCTGCTTCCTTTGTTTGGGTGTAGCGTTGGGTGAGTAGTGCTTTTGAATTAGCATCCTCTTCATTTGCTGTTCCCATTGGTTAGTTCCTGCTACTTCTCTAAATGATTATAATACTATTCATTTATTTATTATAGAGCCTGCCTTTCTCTTGAGAGAAGTTTAAGATATATCTAAAAACCTGATGATAAAAACATTTAAATCCAATATAACAAACTATCATATTAAAGCATAATTAACTTTCAAAAGTATATTGCCATTAAAAATGTAACAGTACATTTAAAAATACAGTACTCCCTCTCAACGCTCCTGTGCAACCAAGTAAGCATCAATACATAATAACAACAACAACAACAACAACAATAATTTTATTTGTTACCTGCCTCTTCCCAAGGCTCAAGGTGGGCTACAACATAAAGTACAATTAAAACACATTGTGGTTAAAATACTAAAAACACATAAAACCATTTAAAATATAAATATATCATAATTAAAATTAATCACAGTTAAAAATAAACTGGGTAGAGTCTGTCGGAAGAGATAGGTCTTTAGTACTTAGTAAGAAGTGCCTGCTTAAATAAAAAGGTTTATACCTGCCAGCAAAAGAGAACAGAGGGGCCAGCTTAGCTTCCCATGGAAAGGAATTCCATAGCCTGGGAGGAGTGGCCAGACACATCCACACCAGATGGATTTGTAATAGTTAAGGGACTGAAAATCCTTTCCAGATGATCCTAAAACACAGGCAGGTTAATAGAAGGTGGTACATTCTTATTATATTGTACCTCTTTTCTTAAATTTTATCATTTCATGTTTTTGTTGTGATTATGCACTTTGCTGCTACGGATTTTGAAATCTCAAACTGAAATTTTTCATACCAAAGATGGGGATCAAATGTTAAAAGAGAGAGATATATACACTGAAAAGAAGGCACTGTTACAAAAAAGATTCCATCTGCTAGCTGCAAATTTTTGTTAGAATTAATGTACTTTCTGGGCCTATAAGGAGTGTAAATTGCTCCCTGTCATTAATTAAGAATGTTTTCTATAAAAGGATCATTGAGGAGTGTGACATGACTAAACTTCTCTCTGGAATGGAGCGTATGTTGGCAAGGCAGCACAGAGTCTGTTTGGCACTTATGCTGAAAATGTAGTCATAATTCTCAACCATTACTAATATTATTACTTACTCCTTCGTATTTCTCATCCATTTATAGTGGAGTTTGTGTGTGTGTGGGAGATTAGGTGCGAATGGAAAAAAGACAAGGACTACATGTCAAGTTGGCAAGCACATAACATTGGCAACTAGTTCTGTTTCTGGAATGGTCTTGCCCATTTTGGATAGAGGGTAGAGGGCACATAGTTGTTTATTTTTTCTGTTTTACTGCAAAGAGCTAAAAATAGTTCTTTGGATCACATGCTACTATAGTGAGGGCTTTTGTTTGGATATATTTTTACCATGTTTTCAAATGTGTTATGAGCATTGCACATCTGAAAACAAACACCATATATTTCTAGTGGGTCCGGTGAAGATTGTCCGCATGAAGAACCAGTGAGTGATATGGTGGACAGGGTGTTGAACGAGGACTGCGAGACTAGGGTTTAAATCTCTATTCAGCACTGGAATCCCACTGGGTGACCTTGGGCAAGCCACACACTCTTAGCCTCAGAGAAAGGCAATGGCAAAACTTCTCTGAATAAACCTTGCCAAGAGTACCCCAGGATAGCATTGCCATAAGTCAGAATCAACCTGAAGATGCCTAACAGCACCACAACAATGTGTAAATAAACCACAGAAATGGTAGCTTGAAGGAAGGAACAAGACAGACTAGGAGAAAGCTGAGTTCAAGGGCTCTTAGCAGCACTTTGGGTGCTACTTACTTCCCTGTGAAGCCCTCAAACTCTGGAACTTTGTTGTAGGGCAATTGATTTACCTGTTCGTTGGGAATGTTTAAATTGCACCTCTACATACCTACCTGTCCGTCCGTCCGTCCATCCATCCATCCATCCATCCATCCATCTAAATGTATATGTTGAGCATGAGGAGAAATGCAGCTGAAATTTCTCAGTGAAAAGCAAGAGAGTGTAAAACAACATCCTGATTATCTGATTCAATAATACCGTATGACGAAAAACCCTCACCAGATGAAATTAAGAATCAAGGCACCTAGAAGCATGCAACAACAGAATCATCAATTACTATACTGATAGGCAGTCTGAAGGAATTCAGTGCTCCAGCAACATATGGCACAAAAAGGCAAGACTTGCTTTTTTTTGGTAAAGTTATGATTAAAGTGAATGCTTTGGAGGCAGGAGGATTAAAGATGCAAAAGGACAGTCAGGGTGCCTAGGAGGCTTTGGCTGGCATGGGGGCTGCTACTCTTTAGGGATCTCAAGTGACAGCAGAGAGAACATCTGGCCCTCCAGATGTTGTTGGACTGTAGCTCCTATCAACACAGCTGAATGTGAGAGATGATGTAAATTGAACAACATCTGGAGGACTACAAGGTCTCATCTCTCAGCTGGAGCATTAAGGCCCCATATTAAAGGATGCTTTGAAACTTTGATCCTGACCGGACTGGTAATTTTTATAAACTCACCAAGACTTTGGCTGCAGGAAGCCTGTCACTTTACTCACTGATAATATCAGGGCTGACTGAAGATTACATTAGACAGTTTTGAAAACATTAGCTTTTGTTTTCTAGTTTGTATGGATTTCCTCTATATTACCCTAATCCATCGTACAATTTGCATTTGAAATCGCTCCTGGCTGTTTTACTGTAGACTTATTGCAGCTGACTCTTACTGACTCTGCGAAAGGAAGGCAAGGTGCAGCTTCAGTCCAAGCAGTATAACTAAAAGTTTGGGTAGATGGACTAGAAGCTCACTTCCTCAACCAAATGCATACGTGTGAAGTTGATCTGCAGTTTATAGCTTCCTGGATCAGTGTTGTTTTTACTGATCAGTTTTTATATATATGTATTTTATAACTTTTTTCTGGTAATGATTCAAACACTGTTCCTGGACCTGATCTTACTGTAGCCATTTCTAAAATGGAGAAATTTGTCTATGCTATCTTTTAAGATTGTAGAGAGAAAATTAATCACCCATTTTTACAAATATTTATTCTTTGGTAATATGTTACACATATCCACCTGAACACAGGCAGCTGCCTTATACCAAGCCCAGCGTTTGTCAATTCCAACTGAAAGGACCTCTCCAGCATTTCAGAGAGGAGTCTTTCTTATTTCTGTCCAGAGATCCCTGGAATTACCTGGTGAGTTTTCATCCAAGTACTAACCAAGCCTGGCCCTTCCAGTATCAAATGAGATTGAATATGTTCAGGGAAATATAGTTTGTGAGCTAATTTAGTTTGTAGATAAGATCACAGACTTAGGTGATTTGGAACCCCATATCTTTCAATTGCTATTTTCAGTAGCACATGGTTCTACTCTTGTGGTGACCACGTACCTTAGCTGTGGATCTTTCTGAATTAATTAGAATGCTACCCCTGTATAAGAAGGAGAGTCACAAAAAGGTCTAAAACTAAAGCAAAAGAGAAATATAAAGCTAGACTAAAAGGTACATAAAAGTATAAGTCATGATCTGTTTTTCTCTTGTGTGGCTAACTCTCCAGAAGCTACATGCCAGAGATGGGAGGGGAAAGGTATCTGACAGAAAACAAGTGATATCAAATGTAAAAGCAGTGGGGCTCCACCGACTACACACAAAGCAGATCCACATGCATTGTCACATATATACCCATTCATACAGACACATATGCATTGTCACAGACATACATGCATTGTCACAGTTATCACATAGGGTATGTTGCCTGTCGACTTATAGTGATCTCTTCAGTTTCATAGGGTTTTCTTAGGCTAGGAATACTCAGAGGTAGTTTTGCAAGTTCCTTCTTCTGAAATAAAGCCTACAGCACATTCATTGGTGGCTGACCCCACTTAGCTTTTAAGATTAGACAGGATCTGGTTCCTCTAGGGTAATTTTGGTCTTGTGGAAGAAAGGATACTCTGACCATTTTTCTTCCAGCTGAGAACATCTTATAGTGGTCTAATAATCAGCACCCATGGAAACACATCACCTGAATACTGCAGGCTATTAACACTCTTTTGTCAGATTCAAGATCTTGGCTAGACATTGCCTTAAGGAAGCTATGAACGATAGTTTTACTAAAAAAAAAAAAAAAAAATGGATAAGAAAATCCATTACGATATTAATGCTAATTCTTCTTGACAGCAGTGTGTTATATTCCCTCTATCAGGTTTCTCATATTTTGTAAACTTTTGCTTAAAATCAAAATGCTTTCAGTACAATAGTGGTTCAAAACTGTGATTCTTTCTTATGAAGGAAGTAACAGGGTCATGTATAATAGCACCCATCTCTAATCTTAAGGTCCTTATTCTAATGAACACATGCCTAGCCAGCAGACCAGAGCATGAAAAAGCTATTTTCACAAACTACAGTGCCTAGAATCTCCAAGCCACACTAAGTGGAACATTCTGGGAAGCGCAGTCCAGAAAGCAAGTTTTCCAGGCTCTGCAGCAGCTAGAGTTGATACAATTCCTTTTAGATATTGTGAGTAAACTGGGCAGTTGTTTGGCAGAGAGTGGGAAAACCTAAATTCAACCCAATCCTAAAGAGCTGATGAGCACTGGGAGAATCTAACTGGGTACTTTTGTATGCCTCCCAGTCTGCTGGAAGTGATAGAGGAATCACATGTACTGGACCAGCCTACATATGTGATATTCCACCCACTGTATGTTTCTTCTTTAGTCAACAGCCATGTCACTTTCTTCATGCCTTACAGCAAAAATATTCAATTTTGGAAATCTTTGAATAAAATACTTTTTTAAAAAAGTGTCATTAGTGGGCCGGGAAGCTCATGATGAGTCTTTCTATTTCATAACAATACAGGCAGTGTTAAAAGATAGTTATTTCAAGTTGTTAACGATGATTAATAGCAATGCCAAATTGTCCAATAGGTCTGCAACTGAGAACAGTGGTGTTTTTTTCTTCTTCATCCTGACTGACCTCAGCACCAAAATATGCGCACTTCCCTTCTGGCCCTATTTTCTGTGGCTCTTAACATTTTTATGCATAACGTGGAGAAAGAGCTTTAAAAATTATTTCATTTTTATCCCACTTCTGGAGTTCAAAACAAGAACTTTTGAGGGAGCTAATAAATATCTCAAAAAACAAGTTAAGAAATATAACTAAACTGAATCTTCAGAAGAAGAAGCATCAATAAACATCAAAACAGTTGAAAAGGGCCAGTTTAATAGATGAGTCTCTGTGTTCTTCCTAAAAATAGCAAATTGCAACTGTGTGGGGAAGGCATTCCATTATGGGTTTGAGAGGGTGCCTTTTATACTGATAAATTTTAAATATGAATCCTTTACAGTTTGACCCAGATTGTCGACCAGCACTGCTGTTAACAGCATTGAAACAGTGGGTCTCCCACCAGCTAGCTAATCAACCTGCTTGCAGGGGTAAAAAAGCAGGTGGATTTCCCCAAAGTCCGTGGTTGCAGGCCTTAGATTACGCAACCATGGTTTAAATACTCAGATCCAGCTATGGATGACCCCTTTTTCTTATTACTGCTTCCTTAATGATTTCTTTGCTTTCATATAAATGTTCATTTGCATTATTTTTTAAACTTCCGTTTGTCCTATTTGGAAGCTGAACTTTCAAGTCTGATCCTCTTCGTTTGCTTGTTTGTTTCCATTTCATTTTTTAATAACTCCTTTGTTCTTGTTACAAAAAATTTATGGGGCTCTCCCACAGAACAGTCTGTCATGTTTCCCTTGTGTATACAAAGGTAACTTAGACTTTCCTTATATCTCCATATGTAGCCAATATGAACTCTGATCTTGCCTGAGATTAAATAAACCGAAGCCCATAGAATCCATTTACAGCATGATACAATCCAACTATGTGGAGAAGGGCACGCAAATAATTTGAGTCAAATGAATGAAGTATGACATTTGATTAGCATTGTATATGCCACCTTTCCTAAGCTGTATTCTAATTCTTTTTCAAACATTTTCCCCTCTTGAAACCCTTCTTTCAAATTGCTATTGCAGTGAAATAATGAGTCACATTGTATTCTGAATTTGTTGAGAATGTTCCCAAGCTGACAGGATTGTATCTGATTATCTTGTTACTGCCTAAAGGATCTTTAAAAAGAAAGAGACATATTTTTTCTGTAGCAGTCACTTAGTGAACAGGCTCAGTCACAGAAAATAAGTTATGCTTCTGTAAAACGAAATGTCCGGAGACCATTTCCCTGCCCCTGGAACAAGCACATTCGTGTTAAAGTTGTCAACACCAGAGTTCTGAAATTAGTAACAAAGAAATGCTATGTTGCTGTGAAAGAAAACAACCACCACAGTTTTTTTTTAAAGGAACTCGATTTTTCGTTAGCTGTACACCAGGGCAGAAGAACCTCAGACCTTGGGGTTCATTCTGGCCTGCTAAGTTTCCCCAGAATCCCGTCATAGTTCTTCACATATAGAAACATCAGTTGGTGGTTTCCTTGCTTCTGTCTGGGTTCTCCACATTCTGAAAGGCTGAAATACCTCTCTTAAAGGTTAATTATTGGCAGTAAGTCCATCCAGTTAAAATGGGCTGTTAGTTTTGGTTTCACACATTTCCTCCATGCACCACTGGAATGCACTTCCCCCATACAACATTTTTGAAATTTAATCTGACCCCCCAGGCTGAGGGAATTTCTTCGCTCTTGCTCTACACATTAACACCTATTGAAATCCCATAATAAGAACCATAACAAGCACATGACTTAAATTAAATAGACAGAGTTGCAGAAAATGTGCTTGAGTAGTGCTTTGAGTCCTTTCGGTCACTATCACACAGTCAGTTATGAGCAACGTGTGGTCTTGGAGCTGCTGAGGCCTCTTCCTGAGGTAACTATCCTCTTTGCAATTTGCCTCAGTTAAACAAGAAACAAAGATAGCATCATATGGAAACAGGTGTAGCTATGGGGGGGGGCAGGCCCAAACTGAGGACATTGTGCCCCCAAATAAAAATGATGCCCCTTCCCATGAAATTTTTCTTCTGTTCCCAAATTTCTATCATTGCACAAACTTAAAACTACTAGCATAGCACTAACTTAAAATGGTATTTAGAAATATAGTTTACACATCCAAAGAAAATGGTCAAACAAAGGCACCAGGTGAATGTGAATGCAGTAAATATAAGATTTCTAGGTGTGAATGATTTTTAATGTCTTACCCTCTGCATTGCTAGACATTTGACAATGCAAGCAAATTTTCACTTTGGGGGGCAGAATTCTTATGAGACTGGGGGGGGGGCAATGCCCTCATTTTGTACCTTATCCCATAGCTATACCCCTGTTTGGAAATGTAGAAATGACAAATTCCTAAAAATAGAGGAGAAGCAACTATACTTTGAAAGTGTGGATTCTAAACACATTTCAACTTTGTGATATGCATATGCTTCAACATGTGACATGAAAATTGTGACACATGTGGCCACATCATGGCAGAGTGTGGTCAAAATGGCAAAAGTTAGGAAGAGCACAAAAGGAGGAAGAGCACAGAAGCTGCAAGAGAGTGGATGCAGCAGTTTACTTTTACCTGAATCTACTGAGAAGGGCAGTATTTTCCCCGTCCTCTCCCGTCCTTCCTGTGCAGTTAACTGAGTCCAAACTGCTTTTGCATTTTGAACTCAGTTTGCAGCAACGGAAGTAAAATGAAAACAAAGGGAGAAACTGGGATGAGGAAAGAAAATCTTGGACATTTTAAAAGCAGCTGAAAAAGTGGGGCAACAGTGGGTTAACTGGGACTGACACAAGTCACAACATAAAAGGAATAAAAAGGAAGAAGGAATGGGTAGGGGGGAAAGGAAGGTAGCAGCACCTTTAAGATTAACTGGTTTTTATTTTAGCGTGAGTTTTTGTGGATATAAATCCACTTCCTCAGATGCAGTACAGAGTGCTATCCAGGCGTCAAAATATAAATCATATTTACATAGTTGTTAGAATGAGAATGAGAGTGGTATAGACTATAATAGGATCCAGAAAGATGTAAAGAATGACTCTTGTCCTAAATTTTCAAAGGGCTGAATAAGGTGATACCGGTCTTTCAGATCCTTACAGTGGCCAGTTAGTGTTGATCTGTGAAAACAATAAATCTGCTTACCAAAAGTCAGTTTCCTTGGGTTCACAACTTTCTCTGAGAAGATTGCTTTAGTTGCACCTGCAGTAGCGAGAGGTCTTATATTTATACATGTAATGGGTCACAAAGCAATTGTCTTTGTTCATACCACTGTAAATGGATTGAAATTTGTAAATATAATTCAACCCAACTGTTTCTCTTTCTAATCTTCCTTTGCCATTTCCTTGTCCAAGGACTGCAACCTTTAATTTCTGTATTGTATGTCTAGGGAGGTTGAAATGTTCTGCAATGGGCTTTTGGGTATTGCCATTTCTTACAGACACAATTTGTGTTCATTTATCTTCTTGTATAGATACTGTCCTGTTTGTCCAATGTAGAGTGCAGAGGGATACTGCTGGCATAGGATGGTATATAGAATAGCATCAATTGTTTATAGCCAAGCTCTCTAATATAACCACATCTGCTCAGACTCGCCAGACAGAGACTCAGAACTCTTGGATTTACAGCAGGAATTTCTCAAACACAACATCTACTTAAGGAGGCAAAGAAACAAATAAATAAGGCAAGATTAATTCTCAGGAACAATGTACTGCAGGGCAGACCAGCAACACAAAATAACAGAACTCTTCTAGTGGTCACCTACATTCCTTTTCTAAGAGCACTCAAACACATCATCAACAAAATACAACCAGTTCTGGAGATAACCCAGCCCTCTCACAAGCTCTGGAAAGCAGGGCCTGCAGACAGCTTCCAAATCTTAAACAGCTACTCACTTACAATAGGATGTATAACATGGATGGTAACATTGGGACAAGACCTTGGCACAGACCCAGATGCTAACTGTCCCAACATCTACTCTGGGACCAATATGACAGGGGCCAATAATATCACCCACAACATCAGAGGTACATTCACTTGTTATTCCTCCAACAAGATATGCGCCATGTTTATTTGCATATGGGTTCTTCTTCCCTATCAGAAACAAGTTGCATGGATGGGACACCTACAACTATATCTGCCAAGGAAGGTCAGACTGTCATTTTAGTGGTGGTTGTCATCAACACTGATGAACATACATCTGATTTGGGTTATGTCAGATCTACAAATAATGACACATGTGAGCCTGATGAGGGTTAGGGAGTACTATATCGCTTCTGTTACAGACAAGCAAAGTGAGATCAACAAGATCAGCATAAACTGGCTGGACCTAAAAGCCATAAGATTGGGCCTGATGGCATTCCATCAAGAGATACGGAACACATCAGTCCAGATCTGAATGGACAATGTAAAGGTAAAGGTGCATGTGAACCATGAGGGGGGAATTCTTGGTGTCGCCGAGTGTCTGCAGGGGACACTTCAAACTGCTGGTCAGACAGGATTGACACAAGGCCAAGTTTGTTACCTGGATTCAGCATGGCTCAATCTCCATGCATGGAAATTGAAAGGAACTTCCTATGGAAAGAAGGATTCAAACTGAAAGTGGCTGAGACTATATCAATCCTAGATGTCAGTCTACAAGAAGAATTTACAAATATACTTTTGGTGCCTTTGCAAGGTAGACCAAAAGAAAACATCTCCATTGGGAATCAGTAACAGTCAGCAGCTTATTACTTTTTCTACAAGACAGTCTGGACAAGAGTCTAATGCTTTTAAAAGACAAATTGTGGCATTTACTTCAGCCTTACCAGTAGTGCAATCAAGGAGGATTTCTTCACACTCATACGTGAAACACTTTCTTAGAGTAACCACATTAATCAAGCATCTAGTCATCCATAGGTATCCCACCTAGAATATACATAAGGTTTTGGTGGTTCTGACAAAAGATCCATTCAAATCCTTGACGGAGGTTTCTCTTAAATTCCTTAATTAGAAGATCCTATTTCTGATGGTGATAACATTGGTCAGAAGGGTGTTGGAACTGGGAGCTCTCTCAGTAAGGGAAGAACTTTGTATATTTCACCAAGACTCTATGGTCTTATGAATGGTTCCTATGTTTAAGTTGAAGATCAATGCAGCATTTCATAGGGCTCAAGACATTATATTACTGCTGTTCTATCCTTGACAATAGAAACACCTAGGAATGTTGTGGCACACCCTCAACTGAAGAATATCCAGATTCTCAGGGACAAGTTGGGTAGTAAACCAAGTTTAATGAGTCTCTTGAGTCGATTCTCTATTTATATGTATAGTTTACTTACCTGCTTTTCTGAGTGATTCACTACCTTCCCATAATTCTTTGGCTGTAACATGGACTGAGGGACAGTGAGGATTGCTCCCCCTCCTGGCAGCTCCCTTGAAGTCTACCTACCTACCTGATGATAAGGAGCAACCTACAAAAGGATGTTTCCACCTGCACTGCTTAAAAAAAACATTTCACAGGTAAGACCAATGTTTCTTTCTGCCACATGCACCAAAATAACTTGGAGGATTTGGATACCATGCCATTTGGCATTTGGGTGTATGTGAGGGAACAATTTGTTACTTTCTCTTAGGCCACACACACACACACACACACAGCCAATCATGTAATGAAGTACCTGTGAAGGGTCTCTTGAACAAAAATAGTGCTTGCCTAGTACAGTGTACTGTGGTATGGAACTATCACCTCAGATCAGCTGACGCAGAAGTTTATGTGCTTGCTCACCTGGGAAATAGATGAATTGGAACCTAAAAATTAGGACCAGCTATGAAGTCCAGCTTTCTTAATACTATGTGTATATCAATATCTCTATTTCCATTCAAAGAACTAATTTTAATTGTGTTTTAAGGCAGCCGTTCAGCTTTCTCTGTTATTTTCTTGTTTTGATTTAATTAGGTATATGGAATATTTGTAAACAGAGAAATGCTTTTACCATGACAGGTTAATTGCTGGAATTGGTTTGAAGTTGGTACAGTGACATTTTATCTTTTCTGTAATTATGTACTTTAAGAAATACAGACTTAAGCTTTGAAAACAGACACGGGAATATCTGTTTAACAAGTCGAAGTGCATTGGGACAGTAACTTGTAACTTGATTATAAGTTGTACTCTACAGAGAAGATACCTTTTTGGAACTATAGAACAGAACTTAGAAGTGGCCTAAATGGACCACTGCTGTCACCAATGTAAAGAAACTTTACAGTGTTCTTATTTTGTTATCCTATTGTTAGAATTGCAGCAGTCTCATGCTGAAAAACAAGCTGGAATCATTACAGTACTGGAAATCTGGAGGGCAACAGGTTGGAGCATATCTGTCTTGAGGAGTTAGGAGACCCCTTCAGGGACCTGGAGTGGTGGGAGAAATAATATACATGAGTCAAAAGCTGGTCAGATGTATTCCCATTTGTTCTTGTTCTGTTCCATGAATAGAATGGATATGTGGTGGAAGTAGTTTGAGTATTGGACTACGAGTCTGGAGATCACAGTCCAAATCCCTAATCAGGCATGGAAACCCACTAGGGTAATCTTGGGCAAGTCACACTCTCTCAGATTCAGAGGCTGGCAAAGGCAAACCTCCTCTGAACAAATCTTGCCAAGAAAACCCATGATAGGTTTGCCTTAGAGTCATCGTGAGTCGGAGATAACTTGAAGGTACACAACAATAACTTCTTTCTCCTTCAGGATGGCCGAAAGCCTCCACAAGAAGTATAAGGTTTTCTCCATCCTTGTTGTACTTCACTTCACTTTGTTCCTCATTCCCAAAAAGATAGGAAGGGAAAAAACCTGAAACAAGATGGTGAAGAAATTCGGTTTAGCTTCTTCCAATAGTACTGGAAATGAGCAAGGTGTTTACAGTAGAGGTTAGTGGTCCCAGTGTCAATGGAGTGGTGGATCAAGTTAGGCTTCAGTCCAAACCTTAAGGGAGTTATCCAAGGCACTGAACCTGTTTTCAGGATGGAGTTCAGTATTTTGGATATACCCTTAAAGAGTGGGCTAAAATCTGAGGAAGGTGACACTAGAGTCAGCAGTCTCCAGTAGGTACTTAAGCAAAAGAGACCTGCTTTGTGTGGCCCCTTTTTAGGGATGCAGTCAGCAGATAAACCTTCACATCTCCATCCAGACTTTCCTTTGCAATTATGATATTTAGTAGAATGCTAAGGACCCCATAAGTTCACACACATACACACAGTTAAAAACTGGAGTTTTTATAGGCCATTTCTGTACTACACTGTTATACGTGTGGAATTCTGGGATTTGTAATTTACTGAGGTCAAAGAGCTCTCTGGTTGAGAATTCTAAAGGCCTCTCTCTAAACTGCAAATCCCAGGATTCCATAGGATGTTGAAAATGGAATAATAGCACTGTAACAATGTAGTGTGGAAATGGCCATAGTTCTTTTGCGTTCGTTTTTGTGTTCCTGCAATATTAGATGAATATGTGCCTAGTGTTACTAAGGGTATATCTAACCGTATCAGAGGCTTCTTAAATGGTACAGAAAGAGAAATTTGTGGACAGTTGTTTTCTTATGCTGTACAATTAATTTGTCCATTAGTGGCTAATATAAAATTGTGAGGACTCACCTTTCTTACTGCTCTTATTGTTATATCAGACATGGTTTCAGGCAAGACTGTATTGACAGAATAGAGGAAAACAGACCTATTTACATCCTCATTACATTTGTTTATTGTGGTTGCTAAAGTGCCAAGAGTGTCACCTACTGCGTTGCCAGAATTCACACTGTAAGCTATTTCCTTTCTTAAAGGCCTAGCACCTGAGATTATGTAAGAGTTCTACTTTTTGTTGTTTAAAATAATTTAGTAAATGAAATTTACCACCTGCAGTATCCATGAAAAAAATTAAACTGTGATAATATTATGCATGTGTATTTATAAGTATAGGAATGAAGTAAGTTTCAAGCTGTAGTCATAAACACCTAGGGTGGCAATAAGACATCACCAAAAAGAAGGAAATGGATCATCAAAAAAAAGGATGCAGGTTTGCACCAAATATACAAACCTGGGCTAATTTGTGTATATGGGTGCAAACATGGAAGTAATTACTGGGTTAGTCTGAAAAAGTACGAGTTCTCAGCATAAAGCTCCTTGTGTTTTGTTGATTCTGGTCACTTGTGCATCTATTCATTCCATTCTTTCTGAGGAGGAGCTTATCGTGTCAATTTCTTGTGTTACTTCCTTAGAATTGGCTTTCCCATTTTTTTAAAAAAACATTAGGATATGATTTGCTGAAGTGACCCTATGGTCTGAAGGACAAATTCTTCTCTTAATTTTTAAACTTTTAAAAGTAGAGTTATAGTGCAAAGGTGCCATTTCACTGATCCACTATAACTCTTTTATCTTATAAAATTTTAGAAAAGAGGAGAAAAGAAGGGAACATCTTGTACCAATATATCTTGGAAATAAAAAGAAACTCACTTGAGGCTGAGAAGAAAATGATGCGGCTGGTGCCAGAAATAGCTTGTTTGGGACAACTCAAATATCATTTAGATATTTTAAAAACCTGTGAGAACTACAGTAAGAAATACTGCAATCTCCTGAAATATTTGCCCCAGGCTGGAGGAGTCCATTGTCATTTAAACAAAAATACAGTTGGCTCTCCACATTTGTGGGTTCCACTTTTGTATTTGCTGCCACCTCCACTGCTGCCCTATGCCATTTGAACAGGGACTGTAAGCTTCCTGAAACTGAGAGACTGCGAAAAAGACTTGTAAATTCTGATTAAAAATGGTATAAGACAGCAGTAGAGATGGTGCCCACTTCTGCATTGCGAAGGAATCCCAACCCCTCAAAGACATCCATGGTGAGTTGAATATGCAGACCATACTTTTTTGTTTGAGTGTTAAATATGGTTTGGGAGGACCTATTCACAGTTTTTCCACTTTTAAGGGGGTCCTACACCCCTAGTCCCAGTGAATGAGGATGGATGACTGTAAAATATATCATACCACAGTGGGAAGTAATGGGATTAGGTGATCTATGTGCCTACTGATTCTGATATCCACATGCTAATTCATTCATGGGAAGTGTCAAATACCCTCTGATGACCCCTAGCCCCTGCTGCCTGTTGTATTTAGATCAGACTTGGACCAGACAGCTTTGCAAGCAGGGGATGTTTTCAAATAGAGGACTCTGTCCAACAAGACAACAGGCCATCCTATCAATATTATTTATTTATTTATTTAACATATATTCCCTCATTTCTCCAAATACAAGATCCAAGGTGAATCACAAGGAGAGTTAAAACAAAGATTACAATTAAAACAGATGACAATACAAAGGTTAAAAAGCAATTAAGCAAACAATGGCTGCAATCAACATCTGCTCAGCGTAGCATAAATATTCACATCCAGAGATATGCTAAGCCAGCACTACGCAAGCCCCATGCAGAATAGCTACCTTGTGCAACACATTAATGGGTGCCACTGTATAATCTGCACATTGTGAACAATGCTCAGTACCTAACTGCAGTGTACAATGTTGCTGTATGTGTGACTCCATTCCTGCCACTGTCAGCAGAATACACCTGTTGAGCTATGGCAAATTATTTGCCCTGTGTGTACAATATGACTTCTGCCTGTGTATCTCAAGAATAGAGTGCCATCTATTCATATTAAAAACATTACTTCAAAACAGTTCTTAAATGGCTGTTAACATTTAATAAAGATGATGATATAAATATAAGACAGCATGTTGTTGTGTTGTTGCACACTTTGTTGTTTTCAATTTATAGTGACCCTAAGGTAACCCTATGACAGGGCTTTCTGGGCTGAGAGCGTGTGATGTGCCCAAGGACACCCAGTGGGTTTCTCCAGCCAAGTGGGAAATGAACTCTGGTCTCAGGGTTGTAGTCCAATGCTCAAAACTACTACACTGTGCTGACTCTCATAATACAGCATACACCAACTAAAACATCTTCTGCATCAGACAGTTAACACTCAAAGGCCTAGGTAAACAGAAAGGTTTTTACCTGCCAGTGGAAAGAGAGCACACAGGGGTTCCTAGACAGCATAGTAGGACTTATCTCTGAGTAAACATGCATAGGATTGCACAGGAGAAAGCTGTTTCACAGGAGTATGGTTGGAACCTCCAGAGCACAAACCAGATCCCCAGTGTTGCATTTGCCTGTCGTAAGTTAAAGGTTTATTTGCTTGCCTAGGTAGTTTTCCTGATTGTTAACTGTAACCCATTGCTCTTAGTTTTTAATGAATTGTTTTGAATGGATTGTACTTATTTTTTTAAAAAATTAGCTACTACTTTGCAGTTGTTTTTGTTGTACGTTGCTTTGAGATTTTTCAAATAAAAAGCGGTAGAAAATGCAATAAATAAATAGATAAAATTAATGAGCACATTGGACCAGTTTGGACGTTGGACAAGTTTAGTAAAACTTTATGCCTAATGAAGGCCTTGTTTCATGTTTACATACTTGGATGTGGTGGGGGGAGTTATGGGGCAGACAATGTTAATTTTAGAGGTGCATACAAAAATTTTCACAATTCTCTCTCTCTCTCTCTCTCTTACACACATGCACACCCACCCACACATCTCTTTTCTTCATGCAAAAGTCTGCACAGATACACAGTTTTTCTTAAAACAACTCAGGTGCATGTCCTACTTTCAGCAGCCTGGAAGTCTGGTTGCCTGAAGAGTGGAATGTAAATATTAAAAATGGACCTAAATCTATGGTTATAATACAAAATACACAGCTCAGTCTATGGGACCACCTCTGTTAAAATGCATAACCATTAAGAAGAACTGTGGTAGCTGCAGGAGGTAAGAGATCTCATTTATTGATTTACAGTATTTTTGGCTGCCTTTCCCAAATTCAAGGTGAGAAACAAGAAAATAATACGCAAGCTATTGGAAGCAAAAAAGTTACACATGCTTAAAAGACATAATTACATACATATTTTTGTTCCAGCTGTGACTTTAGTTAGAGATGGACAGAAAAGGAGGAGAAAAATAACAGTGCTACTCTATATTTTCTTCACGGTGAGACATACTGAGCAGAATGCCAGTTATTCCCATGTAAATGTGAATAGGATCACCGCCACACATTATATTCTTGCTGCCCGGTGACAGACAACTGGGGAGAGGGAGATGAAGATTCACATCTGAAAAATATCCGGGAAATGTTATAACATTTTCTCAGCTGGCCAGATGGATGGGACATGGTCGGTTTTTGAAGGCAACTAAGTAAGAACTCTAACACAAATGCCTTAATTTTTATTTTGTCCTACTAACACTAAACTTCTGTGCTGTTCAAATTCACACAAAACACAAAGCTTTTGCCCAGTCCAAGAGAATTAATTATTTCACATAAGAAGTGTGTGCTTGTATTCTACATTGACCACTTAGTTACATATGAGTAATTTATATAAGTAACATCTCCTGGCTTGACCCCCCCCCCCTTCCTCAGCCCTCCTAGAGCTAGATTAAATTATGAGAATGATGAAAAGATATAAGAATACAGTTAATTGACAAAATAAATTGAATGCTGGGTCAATATATAAGGAGTGATTGATGACAGATAAAAGGTTTACGTTATAAGATGAATAATAATATTTATTAGCTTTTATAAGGAAGCTAGGAAGAAATATTGCACGTATGTGAAATTGTTGTAAGAAGATACTACCATTATATGTTGTATTACTAAAAGATGTACAGATCTCTTTTTAATTTTTGGATTTTTTTCCCAAATTTAATAAAAATTATTAAAACAAAAACAAAAACGCAGCCCTATGGGTGTAAAGAGGATGTTTCCACCTGCCTCCTGCCAGTGAGCAAGGCTGCAACAAGACAGGGGTGCTCCTTTTAATTATTTCTGCCTTGTTTTCAGTGGGAGGGAGGCAGAAACATCCTTTTTCTTGTGCCCTGATCAGAAGCTGGACAGACATTTTTCACCTTCATTCTGGGTTACAAATCTAGAACTGCAATACTTTTGCCAGCTATGAACTTTTCTGGCTTTTTGTGGCCAGGATCTAATATTGGCTTCAGCAAGTACTGTTGAACAAACTGTTTACAGAGATGGCATATGCAGTTATTGACTTTTTTCTCATAGCACTTTTTTTTTTAAATAATCTACAAGGCACATACAGCATTAACCTTGTTTTTCTGGAGTATGGCAGGAGCTTTCTTGATATTAGAAAAAGTCTGACTTTCCTCTGTCTTTGATTTCCAAGGTTAGTAACCTTTATTTTTCTGTTGCTTGAAATGAAAGTGCAATTTATATCATCAAAAGAAAAAAAATATGTCATCAAAAGAAAAGAAGTAAATTGTTCATAAGGTAATTTTAGCTTTTCAGTTTCTCTGTTTAATTTCATGGGAATAGGCACTGTAGTTTGCCTGATTAGATTTAGAAACCCATGTCCTCCTTTGCACTAATATTTCTAAACAGCCTTAAAAGAGCTATGATGAGAACCAGATCAAAAGTTAAGACTTGTAATTATCCTACAGCTAATGCTTGTTGACTAATAAACTGTGCATAAAGCAGTAAACTGCAACCAGCCATTCCATGTAACTATAATGAAATGATACTGACATAACAAAGAAGCCATAGAAGCCCATTGGGTAACATTGGGCAAGTCAGACTTGCTCAGCCTCAGAGGAAGGCAATGGGAAACCTCCTCTGAACAAGTCTTGCCAAGAAAATCCCATGATAGGTTCGTCTTGGCGTTGCCATAGATCAGAAACAACCTAAAGGCAAACAACAACAACAACAACAGGAATTGTATATATTTAACACTAGCTGTAATACCTAGCATTGCTGAGGAGATTCATTAACTACTGTTAATGACTGTTCAGTTTCAGTTGCTCTGAAGGATGAGTACCTTTCTCTTTAGATGCTCAAATGTTCTTCATGATCACATCAGTCTCAACTGCCCTTGAGAAAGCAATGCTCTCCTGACAGGTAGCCACGCATACTGATCTAAATGATGGGAAAATAATGGGGAAGGGAGTTGAATCCATTTTCGATACACCACATAGCTTATATGTTAACCTATAGCATCCCAAATATATCTATCAAAGTTTGTGGAAATCCATTCATCTATTTTTGTGTGATGCAGCAGCAAAACATATATACAGATGAACAGACTCTTAATTTTATTTGTATAGATGGGTCAACCTGATTTGTATAAAAGGGATTGACTTAAGTCCCATACGTTCCAGTTGGATGGAGCGGATGTACTGAAATCCATGGGACTTAAGTTAGTAACGATTAACTTGACTCACTGATTTGAATCCATAATTAATATTATATCCTCTCCCAGTCTCCACCCCATCAAAATGCTCCTTTGTCAGCTTTAACATTGTCAGTGATTTCTCAGCTCAATGAAAAGCTTTTTTATAATGTGGCATGTAATTTCTCTCTCCTCCTGCTGGTTAAGTAAATTATTGGAAAGTTGAAAATGAAGTCTGACTTCTTACTGAAGTGTTTATTAAGTGCAGTTTTTTTCAAGTATTATTAAACTTCAAATACTGGAGGGAGTGGACACAGGCTGAAAGAATACGCACGAGTCCTACGAAATTTGTTTTCCTCCTCTCCCTTTAGCACACAGAGGAGGTGACAGAAGAATCCTATATTTACATATTTGGGTGAGTTATTCTACACAGTTATTCCACTTAAAGCCAAATAAACAGACTGAGTTTCTCAAATGGATTTCCATTATTAGCCACTTAGAGTAAAAGCTTAAGCAATTCACTTAGTAAACACTGAATGAACTTGAACTTAATTATCTATGGGGAGAATTTTTCAGAGCCAAAGTGGTGTACTGATTTGAATATTTTACTGGGATTCCAAGAGACCAGTGTCTGAATCCCCACTCTGTCATGGAAACCTACTGAATTATCTTGGACAAATCACATTCTCTCAGTCTTAGAGGAAGGCAGTTGTAAATGTCCTCTGAATAAATCTTGCCAACCACTCCCCCCTCATAGGGTCACCATAAGTCAGAGCTGACTTAAAGGCATATAACAACAACAGCAACATTTTTCACCTTTTTGTGTTCTGAAGTGAACCACTGTAGGCAGTTCTGGCCTACCAAGATTTTCTCCTCTACACCAAATTTTGCTGCTGTTTCAAGGCATTGTTAAGGAATAGTTGTGTGTCCAACTGGATACCCAGTCCTACTTTTGGAAACCCAGGGTGTACAAAAGGACACTTTCCGTTTAATCAATGAAACAAGAATCCACATTTAGACTGAAACCAATAAAATACTGAAACACTCACTAGAGGGATCACCTTTTAGTAAAGTGGAATACAAAAATGAGTGGAAAGCCACATATGACCAATAAGTCACGTGATTATCTCCCCTGCCAACTTAGATGGTCAAGGGGGACTTTTTTATTAGTGATTCAAACATGGCACAAATTACGCCTATACCAAGAAAATTGGGTACATGTGTATATGGAGCGGGGGCAAGATGGATGTCCACCTTCAACTACAAAGCTTTTGCTCTGTCAAAATGGTGTAGGACAGGGGGATGGAGAGAGAAACACTCATTTGGTAAAGGGAAATCATTTTTCTTTTACTACAAAATATAAAAATGAAATAACAAATATTTCCTTTTCAATTCTGTTTAAATCTAGAACAATTCACATCTAATCTTAAAGTTCTGACATTAGAGGACTCAGTGTTACTAACTTTGAAGGGGGCAACCCTACTTTGCCAGACATCAGCTTCATCAAAAGAAGGATGTCCATTCTGCTGGTGACTGGGGCGTGGTGGATTATGTTTCTACTCCCATTGTGTCAGCAAGTAAGGCTAGGGCAAGGAATTGGTCCTACTTCTGATTGTCATAGCCCCACTTGCTGGCAGGAGGAGAGTTGAAACGTCATCCACCCATACCCAGACTGGGCTTCCTTCTCATGGTGTGACTGATGCTCTGCAAAGTGGGTTTGGGGTGGCCAGCTACGATCATGGCAATAGTGCCATGATTGTGACTGTGTAGGGCTCAGGTTGTGCACCTATAACTGTGATACTGAATTCCAAAAGTATTTGCAAAGATGAATTTATTCTCTTTTTTAAAAAAATATCTTTCACCTCAGTATGAATGATAGTGTTGTACCTAGTAAACAAGTGTCTACTCACAAACCATTTAACTGAGAAAATGCATACCCTGCATTGGGAGATGAGCCTATTACAGTGGAGCTTTGTTGTTGTAGCTATGTCTTTTAATGTTACCCACCAAAACTTACCTTTTCAGTAGTGCAGTCCCCACAACTGAGAGATTTCTGGGTTGCTGGAGAGCAGAGCAGTATATGATAATGCTTCCAGCACTCTCCCTCTCCCTTTCCCAAGAAGCTGCCTGTTGCAAAGATATTTGCTGCCGGGAAAGGGCTGGTGGCATCCCTGCACACTGCCCGACTTTTCAGCACTTTGGAATTCCTTCTGTGGTGCTCGCTTCGGCAGCACATATACTAAAATTGGAAATCCTTCTGTGGGTGGGTGGGGGGCATGGCTGCACTGATGAAACAGGAAGTTTTGGGGGCAATAGTGCTCATTGCAATAGCGAAACAACCATAAATGTGAATTCCAAAATTTACTATGTCATGAGTCCAGTTTTCATCATAGACATTGAACAGGCTGCCAGCCAATATCTTAAAAAATCCCCCATATTGTTTCAAGGTAATTCTTCTCTAATGTTTTTGAAGAAGGCCTTTTTAAAACACTGAGAAACCCAGCGAGGGGGGAAAAAGTCCATTTGAGACTCCTTGCCTGAGGTCTGCACAAGGTAATGGTTAGAGCGTTGAACAGAGGCTTGGGAAATCCCAGGTCTGAATTCCTGCTCAATCATGAAGCTCACAGAGTCATTTTGGACCTGTTGCTGACTTTCAGCCTAACCTTTCTCACAGAGTTCTTAAGAAGGTAAAAGAGAGACTAGGAAGATTAAAGGATGAGCTCTATTTGGTTCCTTAGAGGGGAGAAAAGGAAGAATATAGATATAATAACAGAAAAAGAAGAGATCTGAGTACAGATTAGGTTGGATTTTTACTGCCAGTGTTGCCTCTTTCTGGAATGAGTTTACTCATGCTGTCATGATAAAAGGACTCTGCCACAGCAGAGTTTGTTCTGTAATTATTTTATTCCCTTTATTACATCTGTGGTATTAGTGGGATTCAGAAAGAAATGAGTTGGCAACAGTACAGCAATGCTTGGGCTTCTATGTGTGAGGTCCTCTCTCATATGTGAGGTCCAGGACTATTGCTTCCTTTGTTCTCCCTTAGAAAGGCTCTGGAGCCATTCTGGATAAGTGGGGTGGTGGATGGCAACTCCTGATGAGTTACGTGTAAGGATGAGTGGTGAATGGTATGACATGGTTTTGCCGATCTATGGCAAAATCATGTCTTCTCACCCATTTTTCTCTGGGTAAGTTAATCCTTCTCCCTGCAATGACCATTTTGGCTTTGTGCAAGGATTAGACTTGAAAAGGCCTCCCACTGGAGCCAGAAGGTTTTTCCCCAATTCTCACTGGGGAGTGGGATCTTCACTGTGATCACAGTAGGGAGGAGAGTATTAACCGTTCCTTCCGTTGGCACACTCTCAATGACAATTGCCCCTGTCCCCCTCCACATGGCAGTTAGGCTCAGATGGGAATTTCCCTGTTATTCAAACAAAGGGGAACTTTCTTCTAAACGAACAAACAAACAAACAAAAAAACCTCCACAGTTTTTCCCTTCCTAGCTGTCTGGATCAATGGTTCAGTGTAGGTCATGCTTTTTCACAAGCCAGCCTTTCAAGTATTATGATAAGAGAGCTTCATTTTAAAGAATGGCTGCTAGTGATGTTGGCAATGCTATCTATTGTTGCCAGAAGCTGTCTATCTTTTAATTCCAGTTGTGGGGAGCACAGGGAGACAGCCAGCCATGGTGTAGTTGTTTCAGCATTCTCTCTCTCTCTCATATTTGTATGCCACCTTTTCTTCCAGAATGGGATCCAATAGGGCTTCCAAAATAAGTTAAAAACATTAAAAACATTTAAAATGTTTAAAACAGTTAAAAAAATTAAAAAAAAAACATAAAATTGTAAAAACTTGTAACAATGTACAATTTTATTGGACTCTGATTCTGGAGACCAGGGTTCAATTCCCTGCTTGGCCATGGAAACTAACTGGGTGACCTTAAGCAAGTCACATTCTCATATAAGGCACACAGTAACAAAAACAACATCACAACAACAACAACGACAGGGAGGAAGGTACTATTGCACAAATGTCCTGAGTTTGTGGACTTTGTGTAGATGGAGTTGCCAAGATCATGCGTGAGCCCCAGTGCAATTCTTTTCCAGGTCCTGGAAATTGGTTCATTCCCTCAAAGTCCCTCAAGGCCTAGTGGGAGGGGGCGCATAGTCACTGCCACTCCCAGTTAGCACCCTCTTCATCAACCATCTGCTCAGCTTCACTATTTGACCCACATCCAAAGGCTGCTCCCATCTCATACCACATGCCTCCTGGTGACCAATATAGACCAGCCAGGAGCTGTACAGGACATGCTCTTGGAGGCAGATGGCATGACAAAGAATTGGGAGAGCCACTCACTCACTCAGGCTATGGAGGAGGAACTGCTGCTGCTATTGCCCCTCCTACTCTGGGCAGTTGAAGCCACAATGCCCAGGTCTCTGTTCATAGCTATTACCACAGAGGGTTGTGTTTTTCCTGTGACTTTTTCTAATGCCATCTGCCCACCTCCTCCTCCATTTCATGGGGACTATTGTATTTGCATATCCTCCAATAATTCATAGATAAAAATGAGGACACATGTGATCAATCAACATCAGAACGTGGTCAAGATGGTAAATGTTATTAATGGGGAAAGACAGAGAAGTTAGGAGAAACCACAGCAGTTTGCTTTTGCCTGAGCCTGCTTAGAAGGAGAAGACAGGCCCTCTCTTGTCCTCTCTTTAATTGGGTGAAAAAAACTTTTGCACTTACAAATGAGTCTGAAACATGCAAAGTAATTTGGGGATAAAGGGAGAAAATGGTAGGAGGAGAAACTTAGACATTTTAAAAACAGCTGAAAAAGTAGGAAGATACAGGCTTAACTGGGACTGTCCTTGCCAAACTGGGACTGTTGGACAGTATGCATTCTTTAGCCCACCGGCTTTTTCTCCCTCATTTGGATCCCAGTCCTTCTTTCCCTTGCAGTCACACCAGTTAAAAACCATTAGTATTTTGTAATACAGAATTTTGTACAGTGTGATTATTTTCTTTGAAATTTGCTAGCTTTACAATGGATGCTAAAGACAATTGACAAATAATACTACCAAGAAAGAAAAAAGAAATGTGCAACACAGGCAGTTCTTGGGACTCCTTCTGGACCCCTAGGCCTTGGTTACTGATACCAGTTTCTTCTGCCCTTATTGGCCCTCTCCATAGACCTCGGGCTGCCCACTATTTGTGAATTGAATGCCTGACCAGATAGGCACCTTTGGTCTGATGATGATTCAGCACAATTCTGCATTCTTTTGCTCAATAGGGAGGTTTGCAGTAGACATACTGGCCTAAGTTGGCAAAAGGCACTCAGAACATGTGGTCCCTCAAGCCTTTCCAATGCACCAAGAGATGTGAATGATTTTAATTCTAAACCTCTGACTTGGAGAAAAAGTATTGTTCTCTCTTTGGCATAGCCTTTTTCCAGGCTACCTTTTGGAAGCCATTTTGCAAGAAAGCACATCTTGCCCATATGTTTCAGACTAATGAGCTACATGGTGTTCTTCAGTTCCTAAATGGAAAGAGAGCTGACATTTGCAGTCTTCCAAAGGGATATCAGCTTTCTCAATACGATCCTTATAATTTGGTATCTTGTGGCTATCCAGTTTGTTCTCACTGACATCAGAAGTCATGGGAAGAGTTTTCGAATGATAAAGTTTTTCAAAACAGCCCATGGTTCAAAAACAAGAGTTTAGTTGTAACTAAACACTTAATTTTTATACATATTTGTCCGATACCCTGAAGGTCCCTCTAGTTGTATTATGTGTTGTCTCATGCATAACCCTAGCTTTGGGCTATTGGACTTCAAAGTTAATCTTAGATAATATGTGATTCTTTAAAACCTCGAGCTGTGAAGGAGACAGCCTATAAATAGAAATGCCCCTAAGCTACCTTGTACAGTTTCATTATGAAACTGGAATTAAATGATTTGGAATAACAATTTTAACTTTTTTATTTAGAAAAATTGCCATTATTTTTGGTTTTTTTCATTTGTTTTTACTGTAAAATAAAGAAATCCAGGTGTCAGAATGAACTTAGGGTGAGAGATTGTTCTCAAAGATGGGGCATGTTTAGCCAGGAGGAAGGGAGTTGGTTCCACATCTATATTCCTAAGATCTGGTAAAATAAAATTACATCATACGGCCCTAGTTCAAAGCCCAGCAAGTCATGAGCCAAATTCTGCTGTCTTTGATTGTATCCAAATGACTGTGCCTAATTTCTTTCTTCATTATCTATGCAAAGAACGTATTGCACATAGCAGCCTCTCCTGTCTGGTGCCCTCCAGATGAAGACATTACAAGCCCTTCATCTCCAGCCATCTCCATCACAGCTTCTTCTTTCCTTTAAGAAATGCTGCTCCTCTTCATTATCTAATAGTTCTTCTACGAAAATTGAGTGCAATGCACATGGTATGAGGAGCATGTTCAGTATGAGTATTTGGCAAAGAGAGATGGCTCAAGACATTTTGCTGCTTGAGGTAAAGGACAATGTGGTGCCCCTGGCATTTCACATAGAGAAGCTGGGCAAACTTGCAGCTGTACCTTACTTACAAATTTGGCAGCTCATGTATTGGGCAGGCAAGATGTCTCACCTCCAAATAGTGTGTGCCTGCAGGAACAGTTTAATCCCTTCTCCTGTTTTTAATGAAAGAAAAAGCTTTGAAGGTAGCAGAATGTGTTTCCTCTCCGTCCCTTGCAGTTTGCCCCTTAGCGATCTATGGAATCCAGTAACCCCCTTCAGATAGTCTGGACCCAACCTGTGAAGGGCTATGAAAGCTATAATCAAACTTTGTACAGAGGTACAAAGTACTGGTTATGGCCTTCATAGCCCTACATTGCTTGGGTCCAGACTATCTGAAACACTATATCTTCCCACATGAGCCTGTCTGAGCTTTAAGATTTGGGGGGACGGCTTTCTCTCAATCCTACCACCGTCACAGGGATGTTTGGTGAAGACTCGGGAGAAACCCTTCTCGGTGGTTGTTCCCAAGTTGTAGAACTCCCTTCCCCAGGAGGTCTGGTTGACTCCTTTCCTGCTCCCTTTTTGCCAGCAGGTAAAGACCTTTTAATTTATGGAGGAGTTTGGCTTTTAATATGTTCAGGCAGGTAGAGCTTGTTGTTTCTGTTTCTGCATGTTGTTTCTGTTTTAAGAAATCCCAAAGCTTTTGGCATGAATCTGTCTCAAAAATGGCCCATTCTGGCCCACTCAGTCCAGGCGTTTACCCACAAGCAGTGGGAGAATTCCATTCAGTTCCTAAATGCCTTATTGTATCCCTCCTTCTTCACTCCAATGGCTCCAATGCTTTCTGTGAAGTATTTTCAGTAAGTTTGGCAAAAACAGACTTTCTATGGACATACTAAACTGTTCTGCAGACTTGTAAACTTGGCTCAGAAAAGTGGAAATTCACATGGGTCTACACTAATCCTTATGTATATTTCTGTAGTTACTGGCCCAGGAAACTGGAGACTCAAACAGAGATAGTGGGTCTTGGTTCATGTATATCAATATAGCTTACCTCTATCAATTCTGTGAGATATTTCAGTTGGCTACACACACTCAAAGGCCAGGTGGATTTGTTTCTCACAAACCAGAGTGGCTGTATGTTTTGTCTAGTAACATTGCTTGTAGAAGGACTGGAGCCATGCTTTTTAAATAAAAGTTTATTTTTTTATTTTATTTTTTTTTAAGAATCCCACAACATCTTATTTAATGAGACATTTCTTGAAAGTTTGTCTCAAAAATAACCTCCCCACACACTTCCATGCTTAAATCTTCCAGCTGAAATTGCTTATTTCCATTCCATTATAGACATAATTTCCATCTTACAGAGAGAAGAACAGTTACATTATTTCTTCTTTGATTTCTTATACATTTATATCCTTACCCAATCCAATACTCTTTTCCATTCTTTCTCAAAGTTCTGGATAGATTTATTCTTCAAAGAAAATGCTAACTTTTCCATCTCTATCATATCCAGAACTTTTAACTTCCATTTTTCTATATCAATATGTTTAAATAAAGGTTTAGAATTCAGCCCAGATGATAGTCCAGCTTGGTTGGATGTCTACAATTTGTATAAAAGTCACTAAACTGAGGGTATGGCAACCTGAGATTACATTATATTGGCTTTTCTTGTCTTCCTCTAATCTCGTATGAAACCAGCTAAAGATATTTAAGAACCATGGCAGAAGAATGGTAGTAGAATTTAGGTGCAGTTTAGATGCAGAAGACTTTAGGTGCAGTTTTCAGCATCTCTAGTTCAAAGCAGTAGCTCATAGATGATAGGAAAGGTCTCTCTGATCGAGGCTCTTTCCGTACCTTACCTTGCTTTGTCCTGGCGTCATCCTGGCAGTGCCTCTGCTGGGAAGGGAATGTGTCCCCAGTGCTCCCCTCCACATGTGACTGGCTGCCTGTGGAAGGGAGCACAAGGGACATGCCCCTTCCCTCCCCATTGCAGCTGGCCTTCTTCCTATGCTGCAGTAGGGAAGGAAGCACATGATCGCACTTCTTCCCCTTTTAGATGACTGCGTGCCTGCCGTGGAAAGCTTGCACGATTGGGGGTCACTGATGGTCATTGATGGAGTGAAATGATTGTGCCGGCTGGCTATGTGAGAAGGGTGGGACTGTGATGACATCATGCAAAAGTGTCATTGCAGTCCCATTCCTCTTGTGTCCCCATGCCAGGATGCTACTGTCCCGTGGAAAGGGCCTGAGACCTTGGAGAAAAACTGCCAGCCAGAGGAGATGATCCTGAAATAAATGAGCAGATAGTATACCTGCACCTGGAGATCCGTAGTACAAGATGGTTTCATGAATCAAAATTTTGGAGGAATAGCATCAGCTGTGTTTTTGGAAACATCTGATTACAAACAGCTAGTTAATTGTATGTAATTTTCCCTGATCCTGGAGGTATAACTCCATTATGTTACAACTAACTGTGTAAGAGAGGCGGCTTCTCTAAGTGAAGGAGGAGGAATATCACATGCTAGTTCATGCTGTGCTAGTTTGTGTTGTGCTGTTTAGGTAATGACACAGCAACCAGGAGAAGAGCATGCTTTGTATAGCAGACCAATGTGTTACCCTGCTTGCTGGGGGTCCCTTAGGGGGATTCCCAACGCCTGTTAAAAAGTATCACTTGTGGGGAAAATTAGCTACGAACACTGCTTTAGCAATGCAAAGAGGGCAGGGTAATTAAGGATCTTTTACCCGATGTTTATGGGGTCAGGCTCAGTCAGAAATCACACAAAAAGGTCCAATGAATGACTTTATTGAATAGTAATAATTCGCGCTAATGCAAACACGTACACATGCATCCAAGGACTAAAAGAAATAAAGAGTGGAAATAAGATAGAGGGATTGTTGAGGGATTCGCAGCTTGGGTGATACTGTACCTCTTCCTGAAGTCCTTGGTCCAGGAAGCAGCAATTGAACAGCAGCTCAGCGAAGAGATACTGAGGAAATCGCACAGCTATCGAGAGGGTTGGTCAGTTGGTATGACCGGGAGGCATCATACTTCTTGTCCTTGCCTTGCCTCTTGCCTAAGTAGCCCAAAAACAGGGACTATTTGTAGGACAAATTTACTCTGAAGGCAAATCTTTTCCCAGGGAAAACAAACAGGGACAGAAAAGAAAAACAACTCTACACCTGGCATTTCTCGAAAGATAACAAGTTGTCATCTCAGTAACAGGATCTTCCTCTGCTTTGGGGCTGCGGTGTAAGTTTCTGGAGATCCATTTGATAAGGTTTTATGGCTTCCAGTGCCCAACTTTCCAGGAACACTTTTACTCCCTTTAAGTGGACTCCTTAAAGGTTAAGGACCTTTTGTTCACCATGGGTTATCACAACATGAGGTCTCCTGTGGCTACATGACTGGGGATTTTACTGGCCTGACCTGGTTCAGTCGATCGTACAACCGTTATTGCCTACGTGCACATTCAGGTGACCTCTCTAGTGAGTTAGATTAATTTTATATCAAAGTTGTAGACTCCGGGACAGGGTTTACCAAGGGGGCAACAAATGATTTGAAACATTCAGACTGTTACAAAAGAGGTAAATGTCACCATTATTTTAGTTGCTTCTGAGAAAATGAGAAAGTAAAGAGTTACTTTTAAAGAGTTACTTTTAAAAAGTATACCCACAACGGTAGCCAACTTGAGGAGGGTGATTGGAATTATAACCCTCCTATAAACCTATAGCTACAACCTATGAGTTTTAAGAATCACTTCTCAAGCTCTGGATGAATTATGCTGTTCTCTTTAAGTCTTCTTTAGGTATACAAGAGCAGGGTACTCCAAACTAGACTTTCCCCCTCTTCACATATTTCTGTGGTTCTCCCGTCTGGGAGAATGACTTTTTAAAGTAGAGAGAATATTCCATAGAAGTCTAGGTTCACTTCTAAATTCTTATCTGAAAGAGAGTGGTACTGTAGGAGATTCCTGACAGAGAAGTATATTTAATTTTTTTGTGTCATGAAACATTTTGGAACATCGCACATATGTTTTCAAGACCACATATTGTTATGTCACTCTCTGTGGCAGCAAAGTTATAGAACTGTTTTTGTTGAGTGGGTACAATGGTTAGCATATGCCACCTTATTATATTACTGCTGCTCTAAGCAACTATAGAATTTCCCCCCAGAACACTGGATGCAGAATTTTGTTGTTGACTGCAGCCAAAACGTAATATGGCTTTTTAGCTTGCATTGTATTCGGAAGGTATCTGTCAGTGTCCATGTAGAATTGTGTGCAGGAAGCAGAATGACAGAGTGTTAATCCCTAAAGTATATTTAAGAAAGGAAAGGTTAATTTTCATTATTTGTGAAAACTTATCAGTATGTACGTGTGTGTGTGTGTGTGAGAGAGAGAGAGTGAGAGAGAGAGAGAGAGAGAGAGAGAGAGAGGAATGACTTGGCTAAGTATCTTTCCTCTGCAGACTCCAGGGCAATGAGACCACAACATGTAGAGAGGAAGATTAACTCCTTTCATGGTCTCGCTATAGTCCCAATAGAAAAGGCACCATGGAAAGCTGCAGTGGACCTTAGAAAATTCCCTCCCATATCACATGGGGTGTTTCTTGTTGGGAACATGGCCATGGTGCCGGAGCAACTATTTGGACATGTTCATTGCTCATCTAAGGAGAAGCCCAAGACTTTCTTGCAGAGGTTGCAGCAGTGGTAAGAAATAATGGTGGGAGATGGAGAGAAAGTAAGAGAGGCAGTCACCCTAGATGTACTCCCTAACAGAGACCAGCTCTATCTACAGTTGGATCTCACTTCAGCAACAGGCTTTGAGGGAGTCTTTAAAGTAATTGTGCAAGCAGTGGCTTGGGACATCCCCTGTTGAAAAGATACAGGCAGTTTTCTAGGCCACTCTTCATATTATGCACTGTTTCCAAATGACCCCTTGGAAAACCAGCACTGAGGTGACAGATAGTTCTTGCATAAGTTGTGTGATCTCTGTAGTAGTAGATTGTTATGTTCTTTCAAAACTCTGTGTGATCTTAGCCATTGTGTTGAAGGAAAGGATTATGCATTTTCTCTCCAAAAGCTATTATTTACAATTTTAGGAAGATCCATAGAAGTGTGAGTGATGCATTTAACATCATGTACAGTTTGGTTCTCTAAGAGTTGCATTTTTGCATTATCTTAGATAATATGTATTCATATAAATACCACACACACAAAAATATCCACCATGAAGGCACGTTTGTGTGAACCTGATGTGTGATGTGTGAAAATTGTAAGAAAGGCCCATATATTATGTGGGATGAATTAAGTGGCTAAATCCCATTGAATCACCCGTTAAATTTGTTCTTCCCCTTCATGGTTTAAAATATCTAGCCACTTTTTAAAGCTTCCAGCTATGCTGCTTCTCCCATTCCCTCCTAATTGTCTACCACCTAGCCTGAGGAAAAAGTTCTGGAACAGTCAAAATCTTCCATATTGTTGCAGAACTGTAGCTGGTTCTAGCCAAGGTCTAGCCTGGTTGTAGATTTGAGCTTTTGGTTTTCTTTCTTTAACTGTACATTGCTTGTTATTCTTTATTATTATCATTCTCCCTTCAGCTAATGAAGTTTGGAAGACACCTAGTCATTTTTTCTCCTGTTCCAAGAGCTAATTAAGCACGAAAATCACCAGTTAGATAAAGAGCCTGCAAAGTCAACACATTCAGCTGCAAGGTTTTCAGCTGCTACTTTGAAATGAAGCCAGGTCAGACCAGCCCTTCTGAGCTCTGATAGAAAGTGTTGCTCCCAGAGAGCTCATCTTTTCATGGAAAAGTACTGAGCCTGTTCAGTGCTTTTTCTATTACTGCTAAGAACAGCTGAACAACAGCAGATCAGTGGAAAATTGAAGAAAGTCATCATCTGCACGTAGAGCGTTAAGGGCATTATTTTTAGATGCTTCTTTTCTTTCTGATTTCATTCAATTCACTGAAAAACAAAGAGAGAGGCAGAGAAAAGAAACAGAAACATAACTCTGCTGTCCATCTATGCAAGTTTATTGGCAGTTGACATATTATGCATATTGCGATTGCCATGGGATAAGAAGGAAAATAAGTAAGAGGGGAGCAGATCTATAAATACATCCCATTTTTTAAGGAGGAGAGCCAAGGGGATTATCACATGTGACCCTCTGGAATGAAATGAGTTGATATGTGCCTATTCACTTGAATATAGATCTTTTCAAGAACTAACACTCCTCTTTTTCTCCAAGGGGGAACCTCCTTTTTTGCTAAGTACTGTTGCCTATTGTGACATGGAGGAAATATCAGATGTCTTTGGATTGGCTCAAAGCACAAATGAGGCACCACACAGAGCTGATAATTTGCAAAATGGCAAGTCTGTGTTGAAACTGATAATTAAGCATATAGCGCTTAACAGAATGATATATCTCCAGGCACCCCAGAATTGTAGGAAATCTCATTCCTTTTCAGTTTAAGTGCCAAGAGGGAAATTTGGAAGAAGTTCTCTGAAAAAGGAGACACTGTGTAGTACAGGGAAGCCCCACACCTCTAGTACATGTTGGAGTAAAATTAGGGTTTCCAGGAGTTCCATTTTATATGGAGTATCACATATTTGGGGTCCTAAAATCATATCTAGTATGAGAGTCATACGGGAATGCCCAAACCCTGTATATGAGAACAGTCACCTGCTGTGCTCCCACCAGACTGACCCTGAATATTTGGAATGTATGCAGCAATTGGGTCTTAGAGTCCAAACTCTAGGGCTCTATCTGCTGGGATCACAGCTGAAATGGCACTATTCTTCACCCTCCTTTTCAAGCAGCAGAGTTGAGTTCTCTTCTCATGATGGCTTGCCTACCAATTTGAGATTTGCATGAGTTTGGGGGTTCCCATGATATGTGAAATCTTGTAGGAGCCCTGAGATCTCAGAAGAGGTCATCTTTAATTAGGACACATGGTTGCCCCATGATATGGCTTCCCAGGATGTGGAACTGTATGATGATGGTTTCCTGACGATGGTTTTCTCCTCCCCATGCTCTCTTTTGTTTGCTTCTGCCCATACTTCTTGTTTCTTATGCAATAGTGTAATCAGATGCATTTTTGAGTGTGCTAAAGAAAGATGTTGATGCTTCTCTTTTGTTGCAAAATATAAAATATGAGATAAAAATGTGATACCTCTATCCATTTGAAACACCCAGATCAACATGTTTTTTTCTTTAGGTGACTGGAAAATGTTTGTCAGATTAAAATTTCAGAAATAAGTAACACACTGTTACAGTCTTGTTCTTCCTTCACTGATGCTGCACATTACTGATGCTGCAGGCCATAACATATACTATGAAGTAGCCTATATTATGAGACCCAGCGTGGTGTAGTGGTTTGAGTGTTGGACTGCAGACCTTGGAAACCAGAGTTCAATTCCCTGCTCAGCCATGGAAACCCACTGCGTGACCTTGGGCATGTCACACACTCTTAGCCCCAGAAAACCCTGTGATAGGTTTCCCTTGGGTCGCCATTAGTTAGAAATGATTTGAAGGCACACAACAACAACAAAGCCTATACATTTTGAAAGAGCAGATGCTGCTTTAAAGCAAAACTGCTATACTATATACAAGGATGACACTGTGTCTTTCATTTCAAGTGCCTTCCTCTACAAAACGAAACAAAATGGTGGGTGGGGGAGAACCCAGAGGCTGATAAAAAGGGATTCAAACTACTTGCACTTAAAGGAAAAATGCATCTGAAAAGGAATAATAATTGCAGCATTTCACCTTAGAAGTAGGTCCCTGCAGGACATAACGGTGGTGGTGAGAATGTGCTTAAATCATAGTTAGTTCTAGTAGAAAGAAGGTCTGTAGTTAAAAAGAGGAAGTTGCTTTATGTGCGTTGCCTCAGGCAAATGCCTGTGTCCACAAGACACATAGTCCTGCATGTAGCTTCAGAACATGACCTTGGCCAACTGACTACTTTTCAGTACTTTTAATTCCTCTTGGATAAAAAATGGGAGCCAAACATCGTAAAATTAATGGGGGGAAAAGGTTTGAAAAAGTGTCATGATGTTAGTGTTGCATTTTAGCGAGATACCTAGCTCCCTGAGTTGTTGAATGATTCAGCAAAGGATGCTCTGAATACACCACTGCAAGAGCTTAAACATGTTGATGAATAATATCTCCCGCCTTCAGTGGATTCATTCACAAAGGGCCCATGAATGAGATCATTCTACATACAGGGGACATAAAACACCTAAGGCCTTCTAGTTCGGTCCCCTAGCCAGGGCATGAAATTCCTAGCTAGAGAATCTTAGCAGAGGGCTGTCAAGCTTTTGCTTGAAAACCTCCCTAAATGACTTCTCCAAGTGCAACTGTTGATGATGCAGACATTTGAACTCAGGTCCACATCTTCCAGGACCACTTTGCCTCTCACTTTGTGCCTACCATCTGCCAGGTGGCCATGCTCTCTGATCTCCTCCAGTGGGGAAACAAGGAAGGAAATCATGAAGGTCACAAACATTTTAGCTTGGATATCAGCCACAACCAATCAAGATAAAAAAAAAGAGACTCTTTGACCTTCCTTTGCAAGACATCTGTAGTACTGCCATAGGCAACTATGAATGAACAGAGTGTATTCTTTTTTTTTTCCTAATGAGGAGGACAACTGTAAGAGAAACATTCTGTTTTCACTCATGGAGACACAAACTAAGAACCACAGTTTCGTCTTAAATAATCCAACTACTTCTGTGAGTCTTTTCTTTTCTTTTCTTTTCTTTTCTTTTCTTTTCTTTTCTTTTCTTTTCTTTTCTTGGTTCTCTCTTATGAAGGACAAACACAGGGTTCCCAGCCTTAGGTTTTCTTTGTAATAGAAAAGCAAAGGCATTTTGTGAGGAGAAGTCACAGTGGCATAGTCTGATTAACCCTTTCCTTGTCTATTGGTTATTTCCTAGAGACGTCTTTTGAGTAATTAAAAATGTGTTTTTCTTCTAGTCAGGCAAGAAGCTAATATGATAAAGGGAAGAGGGGCGAGGTAGGGGAAACAGTGGAGAAGAGATCTGTTCGGACAATCTGTAGACATTCCTATATTCTACTTAATACTGATCTTCTCTTGTAAGTACCTTTGTCTTGCTGGTTGTCTTGCTTATCTAGCGGGGCACTATGCTTGCTGGTAGAACAAACTGAGAAAGTAGCTGGATACTGTTTTTTTCAGTTGCAAAAAGTAAAATAGAACATTGACATATTAATTGTGTGATGCAATATGCTTCATAAACCTGTGATCAAATTTCTAAATGTGAGGATTCGGCATTACTGCAGGAGAAAACCTTGTCATTTTAGCTGTGTTGGTGACTCTGTGGTCCCTTCCTTGCTCAGCAACTGTGAAATCTTAAATCAGGTAGGCGCCATATTGATAATGCCACTTCTTTCACTTTTAAGTTGAATAAATGGCTATTGAAGTGTGTTTCTTTAGTCTGGGGTAGATGAAGACCCAGGATAATATGTTACTCCACATACCTGCCAGATGTGGCTGTTGGTTTCTATGTCAGCGGTGTACCAAAACCACTCCATATTCTGTTCTATAAAACAGCTATCTCAGGTACTAAGCCTCTTTTGGGGATAGGGTTGTGTAGCTTGGACAGCTTCTTTACAGGTCAAGCTAAAACCTGGCATGGATTTCCTGCCCTACTGAAATGGGAGCCACTGGTTACCTCTTCTCCACAGCCAAATGTTTTAATTTTTTAAGTGGTAAAACTCCCTTTGTGACCCCTAAGACAATTGCACCAGGCCTCTCAGAGATTTTCTTTAAAGTTGTTGGGGACCTTTTTTTTTCAGACTGAAAGTGACTTTTTGTAATTTCTGAATACGAAAAAAGGGTCTTCTTGGGCCTCAGTGATGTTGGGTTGGGACCTGGCACAATTGCTCCCATATCCCCTAGAGGACACGAGGAGCCTTTTTCAGAAATTTTACAAAATATTTTTGGTGGTGGGGTATGTTGGGGGAAGGATGCAGGTGTCTCAAGTCCAACCAAGGGGGTGTTTGCGGTTCCCAGACCTGGGAAGTTTCTTATACATATTCTAGTCAAAGGCTGATGAAGTATCCTGAAAGACTGTTGCAAGGACCACTGCCATGTCCAAGTGGTTCAATTAAGAAACAGAAGAAAAAAACTCTTTAGGGAAGCTTTTAAAAGACTCCTTCCTTCCTTCCTTCCTTCCTTCCTTCCTTCCTTCCTTCCTTCCTTCCTGGTTACACATTTGTGGTTCATGTGCAAAAGTTATGGAAAGCTTTCCATCCAAACTAATCAAACAAAAGTAAGCATAACCATCAATGGTGTGGCTTTGCTTTGTGGTGGTACGGTTGAGGTTCTGTTCCAGTTGGCTTCCTGATGCAGCCTCCATCCTGGAGTCTAGATTGTCACTCTTGCTTCCCCCTTACAAATGGAAGAAAGTGGGCCACTTCTGTCAAGAGTGCCTTGAGAATGGCCTGTGGCTTATCTTTTTCAGAGATGGTGATTCTCCTGTTTTGCTGATTTAAAGCTTGCCAAGTATAATATAGAAGCTCTGAGAAAGAACAGGGAGGCCTGCACTCCTCAAGGTTGTTTTGATTTGTTTAGTCCCCTTGATTTAATACACAGTCGGAACTGATTTCATTCCCCTTCTCCTTGACAATGTTTGCTGCTGCCTCCTCCCACAGGCAGTAAGCTGCCTGCATTATCTTGCCCCAAGTATGATCTCTTTCTGAAAAACCGATTATTGTGCATTTGTCAAAAGCTAAAATCTACTAAATGTGACTGTCACTTCATTTTGATGTGGAAAAAGTAATGTAAATTAATCCACTCCCTCACTTAAATCTCTGCTAAATATACACCCATTGATCACTTAACAAGATACTTATATCAAAACCCCTAAGCATTTAAGACTGAGGAGGCTAGCAGGGTCTGCCCAGGATATTCTGCTACCTGAGGCAGAATGCGCCTTTTTGCTCCCAGTCTCAAGGCTCAGTAGTATTCGAGGACAGCCAAGTAATTTAGGCATCTCTGATAGAAAATTTCACAAATGTCTCTCCATCCTCTTGGAAGTAAAAACACAGTAACAAAAACTTAAGGCTGGCAACCTGTATTGCAGATAGAGATCTGTAATCTAGAGTTATAGATCTGTGACTGCTCAGAATTCAGTTACCATATACTATGTATTCACGATGATGGCACTGTTGCCACAATTGTAAATGCCCTCCAAACCCCACCTTACATTTCATTGTTTGGAGCAATGGAGGTCTGTTCTGCTGATTGAGTGGCAATAGGTTGATGTTTCCAGCCTCCTTCCACTGATAGGCAAGGCTGTGACAATCAGAAGCAGGACCCCTATTGCAATTCCTCATTGCAGCCTTGCTCACTGGCGAGAAGGGGCTGGTAACATCATCCTGTTGGGTCCTGACCTCCAGCAGAACAGTCCTCCAACCATTCAGGGCCCGGAGATCCTGTTTGATCTTGGAAGCTAAGCAGGGTCAGCCACCAATGAATACCATGTGCTGTAGGCTCTATTTCAGAGTAAGGAACTGGCAAGACCACCTTTGAGTATTCCTTGCCTAAGAAAACCCTAGGAAATTGATAGGGTTGCCATAAGTCAACAGGCAACTTGAAGACACATACTCACACAACACAGTCTCTAACTGCACCTGATGAAGTGGATTGTGTCCATGAAAACTTATATATGAAATCTAGTCTTCTCAGTCTCAAAAGTGCTACTGGATTCCTTTATGTCTTTTCAAACAATCAATGGATTTCTTTTCAAAAGAAAATAAACCATGGCTCTAACATACTGGCTTTCCTAGTAATGTTTTTAAGCTCTGTTCTAACAATAGGGTCAGTAGACTCTTTGCTTAGTTTCAAGTTCAGGGATGGAGGCAGGGTCCATTTCTTAGGTGCAGATTGTGCTGTAATTGTGTGTGATGGTTCTAAGTCCAAGGATTCTGCATGTGTGAAAACTTAAGGTAGCCTCAACAACTGCTATCTCTCAGTGGGAAGTACAAGATTCCCAAACCTCACTGGATTGCTTTGCATACTTTCCAACTGACTATCAGCTTCTAAAAGGAGAGAGTTGGCTGGGCAGTGAAAGACTCATTGCAATCACTGTCCAAAAGGTATCCATGATTCTTTCATATGACACTGCTGTATAATTAAAGAACAACTCTGACCTTAATATGAACACTGTGCTCTATTTGGTGTAAGTTCCGCAGAGCTGTTATCCAGCCTATCCTCTCCTTGCAAGGCCTGCACATTCCGAGTGGCTGTTCCTCCTCCACTCTTCCTGGTTCGCTTTCCAATTCCACCTCCACACTGTTTCTTTCAGTGCTTGAAGCCCAGGCATGTTATCACAAGGTCATCCAGCCCAAATGCCCACATATAGCTGATTGTGCTTCTAGGGATTTATAAAAGGCTTTATGAGGCTACAACATAAAAATCCTATGAAACTTTAATACACCAGCTTGGCCAAGAACAAAAATACAAAAATTAATATGTGTACCACAGCCTGTTAACTTAACCGGATTGCTTCCAGTGACTGTTGCCTGTGTCCAGATGATGGATGGAGTTTAAAAGAAAACCTCATTTCTTGTTCTTAGTCACTGTGATTCTTCCATAATATTCTGGAATGCTTTACATGTATACATTACTATGACTTTGTTGTTCTTGGCTTTCTCTAAGTAGTTTTACTGCTAAGTCCCATACACAGTTACCTGGGAGTAAGACTCACTGAGGTCAGTGAGTCTAATCTGCCAGTAGACACATGCAGAATTGCACTGCTCCTAATTTGTAAATTGCCAAAGGGGGCACCACTCACCCACATCATATAATATCGTCTATCATAAATATATTCAGTAGGCATTGGTCATGAGCCAGTTATGTGCAGTGAGCAGTCACCAATCAGCTTAGTAGTTCTTGTCAGTTCTGAGTCCTGATGTGGCAACCAGTCGTTGCTAACAAGTGATTTCCATGCCCAAAACTAACCACATACATTTTCAAACTGAACTTCAGTTAATTGCCAAGATTCCATATAGTTTAGCATAATGTAAACATATATTAGTGTCAAGGATGTAGCTATGGGGAAGAGGGCAAAATGATGGCACTGCCCGCACCAAATAAGAATTCTGCTCCTGAAAATAAAATTCCTAGCATTCCAGAGAGCATTCCCCCAAATTTCTAGCAATTTCCAGAGAGTGAGACATTGCAAATCTTTCAGACCCAGAACTCTCATATTTGCTGTGTTCACATTCCTTTGTTAACTGTGCTGCCCCTTTTCTCTCTGTGTTATAGCTGGGTTTCTAAATGTTCAAATGAATTTTTAAGTTAGTGCAGTAGTTACTGCAGTGCTGGAAATTTGGGAACTGAAGGGAAATTTTGTAGGATGAAAAATTCTTACTTGGGGGGGCAGTACCTTCATTTTGCCCCTTCTCTGTAGCTATACTCCTGGCTGGTGCAGTTTCAGAGCAGATGACAAGCTCTAAAGCTCACTTATTGTACAACAGTCAAATAGCTCCCCACTTAGACGGTCAAAAAAGGGAGAAAGTGAACTATCCCTGTGCTTGCAGAATGATTGACTGCACCAGGGATCATGCTTAAACAACCTCTAATAAAGTGAAGCTGCTTGTGTAACAATTTTTATGCTAGTGTAATGTCTCAACAGGTTTCCAGCCTATGATTCGATGACAGGAATAAGATGTGGGATGCAGCTTATTGTAACAAAGTACAACACCTATTTACTGGGCACTTCCCAGTTTGCTGGTGGATATGACAGATACCATTATGCCCTAATGATGTCTTGAATTCTGATTTCTTCTTGTATTTCTTGTAATCTTCCTTTCAGAATATGCTTTTTTGAAACTTTTTTAATTAGTGAAATTAATTAATTAATTAATTAATTAGTGAAATATTCCACCTTTCCGCCAAAGTGCTCAAAGCAAAGCAAAGCTTTGTCCACAAGATAATAATCTTGTGAAGCTGAGAAAGAGCAACTGGGTCAAAGTAACATTGTGAGTTTCACGGTTCTGTAGGAACTTGGATTTTACAACACCCAGTTCACCACTCTTAACTATTGTACCACATGGACCTTGTCTTTTAATACAAAAGAAAGTGAATCTTTTTTTTTTTTTAACAAACTCTTAGACAAATAATTTGGAAACCAAGTATTGCTAATCCTTATATCTATGGCCATTTACGCACTGGACTGTTATAGTGCTATTATTTCACTTTCAACATCCTATGGAATCCTGGGGTTTGCAGTTTAGGGAGGGCCCCTAAATCATCTCTGTTTGCATAGAGATAGTTCCTTCTTGTTGAATCCTGTATTTTCTGATTTTGCCTTTCTTTTGTTAATGGAATCAGTGGTGAGGCATTTGGTAATGAATGAATAAGTACTGGGGCTTCTGAAGACACATGAATGATAAGCTTTCCACATCTTGAATGTGGCTATATATTAAAGGAAGTGGGAGCAATGTAGGTGAGTCACAAGCATTTTGAAAACATTATGTTCTCGGTTTCTCTGGAAACAGAGTTATTAAAGTTCTATTTATTTAAATGTCTTTCTGAGAAGACTGCATAGATGAGAATGATCTCTAAAGTAACCATGAACTTGCTGTGGTTAGCATCATTCACTCATACTGTGCATTTACAGCATAATCCTGTACACCCACTGAGTAGTATCTACTGTGGACTCCATGGGGCTTACTCCCAAATAAGTGGGCAAGTGTTGCAGGTGGAGTATTTTAAGCTAGGAGTGTTGAAGTTAAACAGGTTGATTCACCATTCGAATATGACTAAAGACTGAAATGATACTTTCACCAAACAGTAAGTTTCAGTTAGTCTGAAAAAAATAGATTTTTATGTACACAACCATACGTGTACATGTATGTGTATATGTGTGTTTACATATGAGGTTGTACTGCATAACAGCAGTCAGCCCCTTTGTAATTTCTTAACTGCAGATTGGCCCTTTCTACATGTGGGGGGCGGGAACGGGCGAAAACGCCCAAAAACGGAGCTTACCGGTAGCCGGGTAAGTCCGTCGCGACACGGAGCAGCACGAGCTCGCTGCTCCGCAGTCCTCCGGCGTCCCAAATGGCAGCTTCCGGTTGGTGGAGGCTCTCCACCAACTGGAGAAGCTCACCAGCTGGAAGCCCGTCCCCGGCAGATCTGCAGGCACGCACTTGCGCGTGCCTGCAGATCCACTTTAGAGCCGGGCGACGGAGCGGCACGGGGCTGCGCGCTCCGTGCTTTTTAAAAACCTCGAAAAAGAGGTTTTTAAAAAACACGCAGGGCGGTGTCATGAGCCAGGCTGAGCATGCTGCCGACTCAGACGGGGACTCTGAGTTAGACTGGGAACCCCAGCCAGGGGTGGATCCCTGGAAGGCAGAGGGGGTTCCTGCAGGGAGAAGGGAGGGGCCTGCCAGCGACCCCACAGCGGTCCCCGAGCCAGTACCTGCAGCAGAGGAGACCAGTGCTTTGGGCTCGACAGAAGCTGCTGTTCCTGACTCCAGCCCGGAGTTTGCTGCAGACCCTCCCCCCACGTTCCTCCAGAGGCGGCAGGAGAAGGAGGTGGGGCGCAGATCGAAGTGGCTGCGAGAGAAGCATCTGAAGTCTGAGGGCCTCCAGCTGTGAGCTGGGCCAACGGACGTTTGACCAGCCCCAGCTGGGCTAGAGACTATGTACTTAAGGCAGACGCTGGGGGGAGTTGGGCACGGGGCAACAACCGTCTTCCATCCGGGAAATCTGCAGTTTGTGCTTTCTGTTCCAGACCGACCCTGACTGTTGAGTTTGCTGCTTCTGTTCGTTTTGGGTGATGTAACCTCTTGTTTACTTTATCACTTTATTACTAAAAGCCATAAAACTCGGCTCCTGCCTCCATTTTCTGCTTAAGCTGCCGCCTGACATTGACACGCGGCTAGTTCCAGCCGCTCCTGAGTGGATTCTGGTGTGGAACTACAAAAAGTAGTCCATGCCAGTCCACTCTACGGTGTAGAAGACCTCCGTGAGAGGTCGCTCTGCACCATTACAGAAGCCCGGTGTGGAAATGGCCTTTAAGTAATACTGCCCTAAAGGGCTCTGATCCAGCCCTCTGGCCTTCATGAGATACCCTTTTTATTGCCCTCTTAGAAGCGACCACTATGTAAAATATAGAACAAGCACAGTGTGCCAAAAACAAGTGCTATTGCTTATTTTCATGGGCAGAACTCACATGGCAATTTGTCAAATATCTCTGAAAATGGTCTAAGCAGAACATGAATTTGGATGCTCTAGTACTTCCCTAACAGAAAGAAAATGAAGGAAGCATCTTGCTATGAGACTTATTTTTGTCTCTTGGGTTGAAATGCTGTGCCACTTAGGTGAGACTAAGCCAACTGAACTAAACATAACTGTGACAAACTATGCCTTTCTTCAGGGTTTCTGTCAAAATCTACTTTCTTTTTGTTTCTAGTCCTAATCTAGACAGCAATTTAGCATGTTTAAATCTCCTTACAAGGATGGAATTTCTTTGTCACAGTATGTGCACACAATAATTAGTTAGGTAAGGGATCAATCTGTGTCTGTTTTTCACTCTATTGTTAAAAACAGAATGTAGCACTAAGCAACATTAATGAATACAGGATATATGGCACAAGACATTTTCATACAGCCTGCTTCTCGCCAGTTCTGCACAGCGAGGCTACTTGCCTTTTTTTCTGATAATAAATGTGCCAATGGATTCTTATGCCATTTCTGCACTAGCCTGTTATAGTGCTATTATTCTACTTTCAACATCCTGTGGAATCTTGGGGTTTGCAGTTTAGGGAGGCACCTTTGAGGTCCCTCCCTAAACTGCAAACCCCAGGATTCCATAGGATGTTGAAAGTGGAATAATAGCACTATAACAGGCTAGTGCAGAAATGGCTTTACTGTCTCTTTTTATATATAATTTTGATATCCCCAAATAGTGCCAGACTGTCTGTCGCTTTCAGATAGATTTTTAAAACTGTGCCATAATTTATGATATCTGAAATGATATTATCATTATAAAACAATTATTTTAGGAAATTAAATATGCTGCTCCTGCCATACATTTTCTGTATATCGGCAACCCAGGAATTCTTATCACACCACATTCTTAATTTCACTGCTCTTCATTTCATAACTTTACTGGCACTTGAAGTGTCACATTTGGTATCTCCATATCAGATCAAGATTGATACCGGTGTCCCTTTTATAATTAAATGCCTATCATTAAATCCTCAATTTTACTGGAGATACTAGACTCCCTACCAGTGTAGCTGGTTCAGCATGCCTGTAGCTTGTGGTGCATATAACGTAACTTTCTTTTGTCTGCCTGTGTTAGATTGTGTTGCTTGTGTAGTATGTTTCCTGAAGACACTTCCAATTCATTTCTCTCCCTCCTACCGGCATATCTGCTGGCTAAGCTGGGGGTCCAAATTCAGATTAAGTGCATAATTCAGTTGGCTGGATTGGCTTGGCATGATTTGTTGGGGATGATAGGAGTTTCAGCCCCATAGAAATGCAGCGGAAAAACCAGAGTTCAGCGAGCCAGCAGCAGCAGCCTTATTCCCCAGTAAGGATACTCACACACAGAGGAGTTTCTTCCAAAGCAGGAGGCACTTTATCTTGCAGCAAAGTTCCGTTATATACAAAACATAGGACAGACGGACAAAAGCTTGCGCCAGGCACCAGGTTTGGTCAACAGACAAATACATACTGGCGTTGCTTTGTTATATACATATCTACAACCAATCAGGCAGAGGTTTGCACACCTCCCTCTACCATCTGCACACGACCCCAGTTTCTTATGCAACCTTGCAATTACCCACAGCTGGGGCATGAAGCAACATCTTTGCAGTGGGCTGATCATTTTCCCAGGGTTCCCTGCCTGGAATCCCTGACATGATTTTACAATGTGCAGGGTTAAAATCTGTTTTATTTGGCATGACTTTTAGGAACCAATGTATTTTTCAGCTCTTTGTTTGCAGTCTTGGATTGCAATGTAGATACAGCGCTATGGGTATTCTTGACAATATATGACTATATATTGTATTTTTTTTTTTTTTGCATTTCAGTATAGTAACTCTCTCCTTCTCCTCACGAGACCTTATTAAAACACATCCTACATTTGTGTGCCTTCAGGTCACTTGTTGATTTCGGCAGCTCCATGAATTTTATAGGTCTTTCATAGGCAAGGAATACTTTGAGATAGTTTTGTCAGTTCCTTTCTCTGAAATACAGCCTGTGGCACCTGGTATTTGTTAGCAGTCTCCTATCGAAGCACTAATCAGAGCTGATCCTAAATAGCTTCTGAGGCCAGACAGGATCTGGTGCCTTTAGGGTATTTAGGCCTTATCCTACATTTACAATGAGCCAAATATAATTTGGCTTTACAGTCATAAAACTTAAACCCACCCATTAGATAACCAACTGTTTCTGTTCACATCTTTTCTAGCCTGCCGGAAGGGAGATTTATAAAAACCTCTCACACTTTCAAAGAACACATGAAAGTTGTGGGACTGTCTGGGGCAGCTCCACCTCCTGCCACCACATCTCTAGCTGCCAGTGCCAGTGCTTGTTTCTTGACTTATATTCTGCCTTTCCTCTAGAAATGGGATTCCAGGAGGCTCGCAAGAAGATTAAAAACTGGGATAGATAATGGCAGGTTAAAAATATATATAATGTTAAAATGCATTATAATATTAAATAATTATAATATTTGAACACTATTAATTTAAAAATAATTTTAAAACACAGCAATAACACAAAACAGGAAAAAAAAGCACCAGTCTTTTAGATGGTCCTTTCACAGCAGCCGGCCACTTGCTAAATCTCACCTGAAAAAAAAAAACAAAAAACGGTCTTGGTTTTGGAAAGAGCTGTCCATGCATACTGATGTGTGCACACAGAGCTTCTCTATTCATAAAGAAATACTCTATGGGGGTTGTGGGAAGGCATTTCTCCTGCAAGAAATGGGGACTGGCTGTGTGGCTGTGGTGTGCAGTGGCGGAAGAGAAGGGGACAGCCAATGGGCCCACCTTCAACCATTTTTTCCTTGCATGGGTAGATTTTGTGAGCTTCCCTATAATCTCTATTCTAAGGTGAGAAACCTGTGGTCCTCCAGATGTTGTTGGTCCTCCATCATGACCATTGCTCATACTGGTTGGAGCACATGTGAGATGGAATCCAACAATACTGGAAGGCCATGGCTTGTCCACCCCTGTTCTAGTCAAATTGGATTCCCGACTGAAATCAGCTCTGGAATGGATGATGATGGTGATGACAACGACAGACTGTATTTGTCTTTTCCTTGTCAGTGAGTAAGCATTCCCAGCCCCAAAATGATGATGGCTTGAAGAAAGAAGCATCACCCAAGGATCAGTAAGTATATAGCATTCTGCATTTTTCACACATGAAACTCAACACCTCTTCTTTTAACTATTAAATCAAGTAGATGTGACTATATTTTGCTTATCTAGTAAAGAAACAGGAAGTCACAGTGTGAGTGACTTTTGATTAATCATTAACATTTCTGTTTGAACTTTCGCCTCCTCCCACCTCCACTGCCTCTGTCGTGCTCTTGCAGGAATTCCGGTGAAAACCCCTTTTCTCTGAACTAATCAGCTGCAGGAGTGAGGGCAGGAAGTATGAAAATGTGGACAATCACAACCATTTCATGAATTAGCAAGGGAAAGTACTGCTTTGAAAGTATGACCTTGTCTCAACACAGTTGCATTTGGACAAAGTTGTGTTTATGTCTGGTTGTGGGTCATGGCTGAATGCATGTGGAGGAGTGCAAACAAGTTGATAATAAAAGTGGAAAATATTGATTCTTTTCCAGGTTTCCAGAATGTTTAAGGAGCTCTTGGGCTAATTCACCTCATTGTCCTTTTCACAGCGGCTCGAGCAATGCCAGGTATTCTTGAGCACACATGCCAAATACAGAAAAGGAACCTGTGGACAGCAGCTTGGCAAGATACCCACCATGCTCATGGAATTGTTCCAGTATGTTTATATCTTATGTTGATCTCATATGTCAATTATCTCCAGCTTTTGGAGAAAGATTATTTTCTGGACAACAGCTCCTAGAAGCCAGCATGTGGGATTCTGGAAGCTGAAGTTAAAAAAAAAAAGCGCAATTCTTTTATGTTTATGCTTTTCCATTTAAGTACACGGCACTCTGTTTTTTTTTAAATTCAAAATGCAAGTTTGTACAGTGCTTTTCTCTGAGGAACATGTCACCACGTCTGAGGACAGGTCACCACAGCTGAAGTATAAGTGAAAAAGACTGCACAAACCAGTCTTATGAATAAGAAATGTCAGAATCAGTCAGAGCATTTAAAGTTACTTTTAAAAAGTAATTCATTTGTTGTCTGGCAAGCAAACTGTTGATCTTTCAGTGCTGAAGAAGTAACCCACTACATTGTTTGTTGTGGAATTCATTGCTTTTCTGTTATTTACTGTTATTTTTCTGGGGCAAGGACCTCAATGTTGATAAAAGAATGGCAAAAATGGAATTGGGGAGGAGAATCCTATTAAAATGCCTCTAAAATGCCCCTAAAAGTGGTTATTTATTACACCAGTGAAGGACCTTCCTTGCTACTCATTTTGTTACTTCAAAATCTAAATTTGTTGTAAAATGTAAAGTGGATTCCTATATGACTTTATACTCAACATAAATTTGCATACACTTAACTACATAGCAGAGGGACTAAGAATCTCTGTTAGTGAATTGAGAAGATGCATAACAGGACACCAGTGAGAGTGCTTGATGCTTGCAGATCCACTGTGCATCATCCCATTCTGCATCAGTCAGTTTGCTGGCTCTGCTACACAGTTAACAGCAGCTCTCTACCAGATATGGACGTTCCACATCTTCGCAATTCTAATTCCTGCACACCTAAGTCCATTTATGATGACGCAGCTTCCACACAGAATTCCAGCGTTACGGCTTCATTACCCAAGCAAGTAACGTATTAAATCATTGCTTCCAAAGGACTTATGATTGCCCTACCTTTGGGGAAAGTAAGACAATCACTTCAGGCAGTAGATAGTGGGAACCAGGGGCAAGGTGTTGGACAAAAGACCTGAGACTGCTCTATAATCCTTTGCTATGGTCATTCCCACACTACATTGTTATAGTGCTATTATTCCACTTTCAACATCCTGTGGAATCCTGGGGTTTGTCGTTTAAGGAGGGCCATTTGGAATTCTCAGCCAGAAAACTCTTTGGCCTCAGTAAATTACAAACCCCAACAATTAGTTGAAAGTGGAATAATAGTACTACAACAGTGTAGTGTGGAAATGACCTATGTCTGCTGACCTGAGGTGGAGGGAGGATGACATTTCATTGCTAGTGTAGAAGAAAGATGCAGTTGCCCTTTCACATGGCTTTTTGTACATGAAATGGAAGAAGGTGCCATTTTGTATTTTGCCTTGGCTTGCAAAACTTCTCATGTCAGTCTGAAGTAAAGGGTCAAACGGGTAAACACATCACAATAATTTATTTATTTATTTATTAATTATTTATTAATTGTCCACCTGAATCTGTGGTGCCCAGAACTAGATGTAGTACTTCACGTGAGGTCTGGCCAAAGCAGAACTTCGGACACTATACTTCTGCTGATGCAGATTAGAACTTTCCTCATGCTATGCGCTTCATATTCCATATTAATCCCCCCCATTATTGGAAAGATTTAATTCAATAAAGAAGTCCTTAACCTTCCTGTGATTGGTCTGAAAGAGATTTCTACTCCACTCACTGTCTGTGGTTGCCAGTGTGAATATGGGACTTGATAGTATGTCCAGGGTTCAGAGATTTGCAGGAAAAAAAAAAGATTTCCCCGCAACAAACAAGAGAGGGAAGAAGGGTAGAGAGATAAATGGCTGTTAGAAGATGATGTCACTAATGGTGATCTTGAATTTTATGTTCATTCAAGCAAACTGAAGACTCAGAGAGGTAGAGATATAGCTCTCCTTTTTTACTGGGTGTGTAATTATAACCAAAGTAATTTTGTTCTTCACGTGTTCATAACTAGTGTAGCATTGTGTAAGTTTTCATTATCACTGGTAGCCTAATTGGTAGGGGGGAAACTTTGGTATTTGAGATGTTTTAGATTTCGGTTCCTGTAATGACTTGCTGTTGGACATGCGGGATGGGGTTTATGGGATTTGGACATCAAAAAATCTGGTGGGCCAAAGGTTCCTCACCTTTTCTGCTGTGATATGAGACAGCTGAATCCAAGGGATATATCCTCCTATGGCCTAGAGTAAATAATCCATTATTAATAATAACTATGGTGTTTCTTTGCATAAGCACTTACACTAGGTATTAACCTTGGCTGTATAATCACTATGTTATAAATATTGCCTAAAAATAGCTAGCCATGATAGGCTTTAGATACTTGGCATCTATATTTTTCGCAAGTGGGACTTGCAAATGGAAACCACTGCAGGCTGGAACTCTATTGATAGCCCTAATTAGAGTAGATCAATTGAATGAATTCTTGAATTGTGAGTTAACATTTATAAAGGTTCTGTTGATGTAATAGGTCTATCCTAAATTCTCCTTTTTGTGCATCAGTAGTGCTGTTTCAATAAAGCCAGTAGGGTGCATTGGACTATAACCCTGGAGATCAGGGTTTGATTCCCCACTTGGCTCAAAGGCCCATCCCTAAACTGCAAAGCCCAGGATTCCATAGGATGTTGAAAGTGGAATAATTGCACTATAATAGTCTAGTGCAGAAATGGTCTCAGTCCCAGGAAACCCTGTGATAGGTTCACCTCAGGAAACAATTTGAAGGCACACAACAACAGCAAGTGCTGCTTTGATTACCTAAATGAGGATACTCTTACCCTGAACACTGAAAAGAAAGGAAATGATAAAAAGGAGGAAAGAAGGGGAGAATTTTAAAAAATGTGGCAGCTCCTTTAAGACTTTGGGCTTATCATAGGAGGCAGGTAAATTGCCCTGACAGTAAGATAATAGTATCTTCAGCTGGGACTTATCACATGATGTCATTCCTCTTCTGTTGTTCTCTGGTTGGGAAAAGCATTTCTTTTACAAAGGAGTTCATTACAGGATTAATCCATTAATGGCTTCCTTTGTAAACAAAACACTTTTGAAATGGTCTCCCACTGGGAGAACAACAGAAGCGAAGTGACATCATGTGAAAAATCCCAGCCAGGTCCCTGCTGTAAGTGCAGTTTATCTGCCTCTTGTAATAAAGCCCTAAGTGTTTTTTTAATTTCACATGAGCTCTTGTGGATATAAACTCACTTCTTCAGACTGCATCTGCATCTGAGGCAACGCCTTTAATATTATCTGGTTTTTATTTTTGCATGAGATTTCATGGATATAAGCCCACTTCTTCAGACTGCATCTATTCTTTCTCCCTCTACCTTCCTCCTTTTTATGCTGCAAGAGACTAACATGGCTACTTCTTTGAAAAGTAGTTGTAGCAGTAGTTGTTGTTGTTGTTGTGTGCCTTCAAGTTGTTTCCTACTTGTAGCAACCTAAAGGTGAACCCATCATGGGGTTTTCTGGGACTGAGAGTACATGAGGTGCCCAACGTCGCCCAGTGGGTTTCCATGGCCAAGCAGGGAATCGAACCCTGGTCTTTTGATCTGTTACTTCATCACTCACATGTGAAATTATTCATGCTTTTACCAGATACCTTAGCAACAAGTGACAATCCCTTTCCCCTCAGTGTTTCTTTACTATCTTCCAATGAGATTATTTTTAATGTCTCTCCAATGTCAGAGGTCCTGCTGTTTAATTTATGCTCTTTATGAACCAGTGTCATTTATTAAAAATTCTCCTTGTTTTTTGTGGAATATAATTAATTGACTTTAAAGGAATATAATCTCTTGGAGGAAAAACATGCTGACAGAGCAAATCATTTCATTTCAAAAGCTCCTTTAAAAAGCTGATTATCTGGACATTCTTAGACCAGCGTTTTATATTGAATTCGGTTTGATTCCCAAAGCTTGGCATCAACCCTTGACATTTAAGCTGCAATTTATGTCATTTATTAACCAATGCTTGATTGTAGCAATCTGGTTACCAGCTCATTTGGTGGACCCTACAACAGCCTTTCTTAGCAAAACCAGAACCCACATAACAATTGGTTTGGTTTATACCCAAATGTGGAAACAGAAAGAATTTGTGTGTTTGACCAAACTTCTTTGGGTTTTACGATTTGTCCACAAACACTGAAAGAACAGCTTGTAGCAAATGCCTAGATTTTTACTAGATGAAATGTGTGTTTTGTTTGGTAAGTTGTCCATTGTAAGTTGAAAAATAGGTCTCTTAGAAATCTGAATATATAATATTAGAACTTAACTGCAAGTATATCTTCTGCCATTCTACCTTTTTCACAGCAGATGAGCAGTGATGTCTTAAACACCATTTTGTTCTTCTTTCCAGGGTGGTTATAATGTACAAATTATAGGAAGAAAAGGAAAACAGGGCCTAAATATGTGGGTCCAGTACCTTGTGGCCCTCCAGATTTTATTGGATTGCAACTCCTAGTAGCCCAAGCCAACATAGCCAATAGTGAGGTGTGCTGGGAGCTGCAGTCCAACAGCATCTGGACGGCTACATGATTCTCATCGCTAATCTAAACCATACTGCTAGTCTCAGCTGGAGAAGGCCTCTGGGATCAAGTACTGAACTGTAACAGATATGTAAGCTCCATTAATTCAGTAATCCTGCTCTAATTGGTACTTACCATTGTATACACTTTTTTTCATGCTACACAATTATAGCAAATCAAATGCACTATAACTACCGTGGCAGCATCCTCTGGGATCCTTGGATTTATAGTTCAGGGAGATGCTACAGCTCTCTGGCAGAGAATTCTAAATGCCTTACAAGAGTACAGTTTCTGGGGATTCTATAGGATGGAGCTATGGCAGTTGAACTGGCATTAGAGCATTATTGACTGTATAGTGTGAAAAGGGACATAGGCCTGGGGATTTTCATAGAATCATAAAATCACAGAATCATAGAGCTGGATAAGACCACAACAGTCATTGAGTCCAATCCCCTGCCATGCAGGAACACACACTCAAAGCACTTCCAGCAAATGGCCATCCAACCTCTGTTTAAAAACCTCTAAAGAAGGTGACTCCACCACACTGCCAGCATATTCCACTGCCAGACAGCTCTGATCATCAGGAAGTTCCTCCTGAAGTTTAGGTGGAATCGCTTCTCGTGTAGTTTGAATCCATTGCTCCATGACCTAGTCTCTGGAGCAGCAGAAAACAGGCTTGCTCTATTTTCAACATGACATCCATTCAAATATTTAAATATGGCTATTATGTCACCTCTTAACCTTCTTTTCACCAGGTTAAACATATCTAGCTCCCTAACTTGCTGCTCGTAGGGCATGGTTTCCAGACCCTTCACCATTTTGGTTGCCCTCTTCGGGATACATTCCAGCTTGTCAGTAACCTTCTTGAATTGTGGTGCCCATAACTGGACACAGTATTCCAGGTGAGGTCTAACCAAAGCAGAATAGAGTGACATTATTATTTCCCTTCATCTCTACACTATACTCCTATTGATGCAGCCTAGAATCTCATTGGCTTTTTAAACTGTTGCATCACACTGTTGACTCTTGTTCAGCTTATGGTCAACTAAGACTCCTAGATTCCTTTCACACGTACTGTTTTCAAGCCAGGTGATACCCATCCTATATCTGTGCATTTCATTTTTCCTTTCTAACTCCATTTCCGCACTAGCCTGTTACAGCGCGATGATTCCACTTTCAACATCCTCTGGAATCCTGGGGTTTGCAGTTTCGGGAGGGGCCAGGCCGCCCCTCCCAAAACTGCAAACCCCAGGATTCCAGAGGATGTTGAAGTGGAATCATCGCGCTATAACAGGCTAGTGCGGAAATGGCCTAAGTATAGTACCCTACATTTCCCCCTGTTAAAATTCATTTTGTGTGTTTTGGCCCAGCTCTCCAATCTTTTATGATCATTTTGAATTTTGATCCTGTCGTCTGGGGTATTAACCATCTCTCCTAATTTGGTATCATCTGCAAATTAGATTAGCATGCCCTTTATTCCATCATCCAAGTCATTGGTAAAGATGTTGAATAGTACTGGGCCTAGGACAGAACCCTGTGGCATCCCAGTGCTTACTTCTTCCCAGGATGAAGATGAGCCATTGGTCTTTGGGTTTGGCCGGTCAGCCAATTACGTATTTGGGGTCTGAAACTCTGTTTTAAACTGTCCAGTTTGGTTCTGTACTGCCTTATAATTATCACAGGTTAATCCTTTTAAATTATACGTTCTGGAAGGAGCAGGGAAAGGTATATTGCTAAATGGTGGCTCACTGAGTGAAGGAGATTTAAGAAGATTCAATGATAAATATTTGTGATTGGAATATCCCTATGCAGACTGGTACTAAGATATGCAATCCAGGCTTCAATCCTGTAGTGAAACCAATTGGCTTGCACTTTGGGGTATATAGTACTTCTGAATAGACGTGCATAGACTTGCACTGCAAATGTTTCTAAGCACATATAACTTTGTATCAACACATGTAATTATACTTCTTGCATGCTAAACAAGGCAGGCAGAAGAGAGCTTTGTTGCTTTATAAATATTTGGCACCATTAATGTATTATCAAACAAAATAAGCTATGTAGGCCCATAAGAAAAAATTATCCCAAATCTATGCACTGAAAGAGGCAAACAAGCTGTTTCTGAGTACTTTAGATCTCTGGATAGAAACACAGAATCATAGACCCTGAGGGGTCCTCAATCTTTCCAACCCACTACCATGAAGAACACATTTTCTTCTAAGATAGCCATGCAACTTGGTTGTAAAGCCCCCCAATGAAAAACAGTCCACCACAGTTCTTATCATCAAGAAGTCCTCCCTAATATTTAGGTCGATCCCTTTTCTTCTAATTTGAATCCACTACTTCAGCTTCTGGTCTGTGGAGCAGCAGAAAACAATCTCACTCCACCTTCTATGTGATATTCTTTTCTTCATCAGGAAAGATATTACAAAAGGGGTGTGTAGGGGAGAAGGAGGAAGGATGACTTGAGACTGAAGTGCACATAGACAGTTATAAGGTGAACTGGGGGAGAGGGGAGAAGGTGCAGACTTAAATGGAGTAGGCTATACCACAGAGTAGTATAGGGCAGAGTGTGGCTCTTCAGATGTTGTTGAACTTGAGATTTTATCACTCCCAGTCAGCATAGCCAGTGGTGAAGACTGTTGGGAGTTGTAGGCTAGCAAGAACATTTTGACTTTCCCTAACCTAGGAGATGTCTGACAAGATATCTGATCATGTGTGTCTGTGTCTGTGTGTCTGTGTGTGAGAGAGAGAGATCTGACACGAACATATCTGACATATCTTTCTCCACTCCTCACTTGTGCTTTCAGACCCTATTTGTGTGAACTCACGTTTAACTGCTTTTGTTTATTTTTTACATCTTGAGTGAGATGGAACTGGTGCCTCTTTCCAGTTTTATGATTCTATGGTCTTTAATGATATCCTGAAGTAAGCTGGAGTGCCCCAAAATACCTTAAAATATAAGGCAAAGAATAATTAAAACAAAGAAAAGAAACAAAGATAATGGCATTATTTAAGTTGAAGTCTTTCTCTTCAGTAGGATCTAGTCTGAAAACTATGAGAATAACTAAGTGGGAGATAACAAAATAGCTGAATTGTACTTCCCAGACTTTTTCTTGTTTGCCTCCCAGAACATTTTGATTTGGTGTCCAAACCAGGTCAAGCTGGAGAAACTCCCAAATAATCAAATTCGTGGAAGTGAACCCTGCAAATGTGGAAGACTGACTGTATTTGTCTTTTTGGCAGTCTATGTCATCCATAGATCTGTCTACAGTTCAAATGAATTGATTTTCTTCCAACAGATTTCTTCATTATCCAGCTTTCACATGCATACATGTGTTGGAATACCTCTCAACAATACAATGTTTTCAAATGAATATCTTTTTTTAATTCGTGGGAACATACGGCATGGCAAATAGCAATCCTGACATCTCTTCAGACTGCAAACATATATGCTATATGTGGTTATAGCAGTTTGAAACCACTTTTGCTCTCATGACTCTTTCTTATGGGATCCTAGGATTTGTGCTTTGGTGAGGTGCTTAGAATTTTGTGCTAGACAGCTCTGGTGCTGAAGCTCGGGAGCAGAATTTTCTAGCAGGGAATTCTAAGTGCCTCACCAAAGTACTGATCCCAGAATTCCATAGTGTAGTATAGATGCATTCTCCCTCTTTTGTTTCCTGATACCGATTTCAGAACTGCTGGTTGTGGGAAGGGAATGCTATTGCCTCCTTGTGGTGAGTTGAAATAAAACAAAAACTCTATAGCTGTAATAACAAGGAAAGTCAAGTAGAGCAGAAGGGAAATTTAATATTTGTTTTTAGTGGATCATGTGTGGGACTAGAAAAATTATGGTGGAGCATTTATCATATTTTCCTGCATGAATGGTCCATTGTGAACCCTTTGCTATGTGGCTAATATTCACTCAAATATGCCATTGATAGATTCAGATAGGTGGATGAACCAACCTTTATCCTCAGATAAAATATTGCAATGGGCATAACTAAAACATACCACTGCAGCAATGGTATTTTTAGTTAGGCCCTTTGTATACAGTCCTGGTACTCCTGATAATGGAAGCCTGGCCTAAAACTACTTAAATAGATAAATAAATGCTGTGGGATATTACTATCTAGCAGCTCCGTCATTATTGGAATACTAAGTGTCTTTAGTCATTAAAGTCTAGGACAGTCTCTTTCAACCTAATGTAGTCTTGCAGTACATTTCCGATAATCCTCATGTGGCATGACCATGATGGGAATTGTAGCTCAGCATATCTGGGTGGCATAAGGCTGGGGAAGCCTGAACTAGATATTGGAAACAACCTCAGAGATGCATAACAGATTGTTTTCATTCAACAGAAGTAACTTGCTGAACACGTGTCCAATGCAGTACAGAATAGAACTAACTAACTTCCTCCCTCCCTCCCCCTTGCTTCCCCATCTATCCTATCTATATTCTATCTTTCTTCTGCAAGTGGAAGTCAAGGTGACTTACAGTAAAATAGTATTAATAGAATTAAAACATCCTATGAATAAAGCCATTTAAAAAATATGAAGAACATATCAATAAAGGAAAAATATAGCACCCAACCAGCCAAAAGCGTCTTATATAGCAAATGAAGTCAGCCACTGAAGGAAAAAAAGGTTTTTGCTTGTTACAGAAAGACAACCTGTGTTTATTTACCAGCGGTAACATTACTGCCCCTGTGTGTACCATTAGTTCATAGCCTGGAGAGTCGGAAACAGTGCTGGAACTGCTAAGTGGAGGCTGAGAGCTGTGCAGGGGACAGAGGCTGCTCCTCCCACCAGGTCTCCATGTGGGCCCCAACCTTATCCCACCATGATGGGAAATGATGTGAAATCACTTCTGGCTGGAAAATGGCAGTTTTTCTTTGTTTTGGGGAGAGTATGCAGTTTTGGGGTTGGAGGGAGGACGGTAGGGGATGCCTTCAACCCCCAGTTTTTTGCTTTTTGACTTTTTCCTCTTCTTCCTTCCTTTGCCCATCTCAGTCTCCTCTTCTGATAGTACACTGGACTGTGCTCTGCTAGAAAGGAGGGGACAGAGAAAGAGAGAAAAGGGCAAACACTGGCTGACTGGCTGTCAGCTCCATTGTCACTCAGCTACTGAACCTGCCTCCTCCCCTGCAGTGGAGCAATCACGTGACAGACAACACACAGGCCCAACCAGCCAGCATCCTACCACATTATTGCTGGCTAGGGGATTCTGGGAGCTGCGGTCCAGAAAAGGAACTTTTACAACCTCTGGATATTTAAGCCAGTTTCACCATGTGGCCAGTTACTACACATATTATGGCAATGCACAGGACTGACATCACCACAAGACAGAGATGCTAAGCAGTCTCCCACTCATCCTCTGTAACCAACAGGTGCATGAACAGATGCTAGTGCTTAAAAAAAACCCTATCCTGATGACTTGAAAAAATTTGCAATACAAATATATTGCTGCTAGGAAGAGGAGGTTGGTGATTAATGAACTGGGGGTGAAAGTGAATACTGGTCAGCAACTGGTGAGTAACATGAGAGGCTTAAGTAATGAAATACTCTTTTAAATAGTGTGGTCCTAATAGTCAGATTTGCCAGACCAGATGTGGAGAGGCCTGGGTTCAAATCCCTCCACAACTGTGGAGTTAACTGGATGATCTTAGGCCAACAACGTCATCTCAGTCCAAGTTTGTTCTGAGAATAAAAGTGGAAGCTCAGAACTGTGCCATGTATCTCACCTTTGGACTCCTTGGAGAAAGGGTGGGAGAAACATGTAAACCAAGCAATGAAGAAACATAATAAAGCTGCACTTAAAAACTAAGAGCCAGGCACAAGAGATGCTTGAGAAGATCTACAAAACTTTTCATTCTTATTTTAAAGACTCTCTTTGACTGGAATAACAGGGCTGTTAACAGTGGTGGGGTTCAAGTGTTCCTGCTTTTCCAGACCTGCAGTGTTAACATCCCAGTGCAACAACTGGAACATCTTTTCTAAGACATTCTAAAAGAAAAACAGAAGAGGAATGACATGATGTGTAAGTCCCAGCCGAAGACACTATAGTCAGCTCTCCACATTTGCGGGTTTGACATTCACAGATTTGATTATTTGTGAGTTTCTCCAATCCCTGCCCCCCCCACCTCAGGCCCTTTATTTGTTTTGGGGAAACTTCTCTCTTGGTGGATCTGATTAGGCCATAAGCTCTTTAAAAACCTGCCTCTGGTGTTTCTTCTCCTCCACCAGCCACTGCCTGGCCAGCTCAATTTCTCAGCACCATAAACCCTTCCCCAATGCCCTGCATACACCCAAGGAAGGAGATGGGCAAGAGAGAGGAAATATAGGGCCAACATGCCAATCCTCTCTTTTCCCTGACCTAGTTTGGACCCTGTGTGCCTGCTGTCCCCACTCATGCCTCAGCCCCCTTCCCACAGATACACACACACACACACACACACACACACATTTTGATATTTGCAATTTTTCACTTTTGCAAGGGTCCTGTGCCCCAACCCTAGTGAATGTGGGCGGCCAGCTGCATTGTTGTTGTGTGCCTTCAAGTAGTTTGCAACTTAGGTTCACGTTAGGGTCTCCCTATCACAGAGTTTTCTGGGGCAGAGAGAGTGTGATACGCCCAAGATCACCCAATGGATTTCTGTCATCAATCAGAGAATCAAATCCTGGTCTCCAGGATCGTAGTCCAACATTCAAACCACTACACCACACTGTGTTACCCTGCCGTAATTGTGATTTACCTGCCTTGTTTGATAAAGCTCTTGATCTTTTCTTCTTCTTCACATCTTTAGTGCAGTGGCACAATAGCTTCATAAATGAAAAACAAAGATGATTTTGGAAAAAAAGATTGTTGCAGTGAAGGTGAAACACCATCAAAAGTTAAAGCTTAAATGCAGAGCAGCTAATGCTACCGTATGAAAATCAAGGTGGATTTTCAGCCCACAAAACAGTTGGATAAAAATAATATTTCAGACCTTTGAAATTTCAATTAAACCTGGGGGGCAGGGGAAGAATAAGTCATTATAACTATACAAGCAGGACAACACCTTTTTAAAAGGAATCTGGAGATCCATGTTACAGCTTTTGAAAAAGAGAATCTGGGATATTTAAGTGCCATTACCTCAGTGAAAAGGGAGAGTTAAATTAACTTTTGGGCACATTCTATTCCTATGTCTCATCTTTATGTAAGGCATTCTAGAGGAATAGCTGCTACTCCTCCAACTATCCCAATTTGACAGCATGGTCCCAATTAATCCTCTGTTTTCCCACTTTCCCCATGTTGCTGTTTTTCTCTCTTCCCTCTTTCTCCCTTTGTCATCAGCTTGCATCCGTTGCTTCAAATGGAGTTTGCTATGCCAAAGCAGTCTGCATTCAATTAGCTCAGCAGGAGGCACGGGAAAGATGGGGCAGAATCTTGTCTTTCCCTTTAGGCTCAGGCAAAAGCAAACTGCTGCAGTCTTGTCTAGCTTGTCTGTTCTTTCTCATTAGTAACTTTTGCTACCTTGACCACTTTCTGATTTTGCTTGGCCAATGTTTTCATCTGTGAAATGTTGGAAAGTATGGTGGTGATTGTTAGCCTGTTGCAGGAAACACAATTGAGACATGTGGTACCTTATTGTGGCATAAGCTTTTGTGGATTACAGTTCGCTTAATCAGATCAGTATTTCCAAATATCCATGGTATAGTCTTTTGCAACAAAACCGGAAAGAATCTTGTGGTACCTTAAATACTAACATGTTTCATCTGGAATAAGCTTTTATGGACCACTTCATTAGGAATATACGAAGCTTAAAATGGCAGGGGGGAGTACTTTTTTCATTCCCAGCAGAACTGTTCTAACGGATTTATATGTCTTCCTCCTACTTGGTGTACCAGTTACTGAGGTAACTTCTGTTTTACAGCATTCACAACATTGGTTTGCTACGGAAGTCTGTTTTTTTTTTGTCAGTAACTAATGCTTTGCTGCCTGTCCTGTCCAGTTCAGCAACTGGAAATGTTAAGTCTCCAATGTAATCTTTGGGTCTGCAAACTGGATTGGGTCCATTTGGTGCAGATAAGTGAAGTTTAAACTTCTCCCAGCAGCCACAAACTGCCTCCCATAGCCACTCAGTTTTCTAAACACCCACCCATGGTGCTGTGATTAAAGAGTCTACCATTCTCACAAAGATAGAGCCAGATGTGTTTACTTGGCAGTAAGTCCTGCTGACCTCACTAGAGCTTAGTATTGAAAAGGGGTGCAAAAGACTACAATCTAAAGGTTTAGCCCTGGCAAGGAAGTCTGATCAACTGAAGTCTGTGAAAATTACTACTAAATAAACTTGCTTTGGAAGCATGCTGAAAGAGAGACCCAATAAAAGAACTCACACAGCTTTCAAGAAACATCTTATAGTTGTAAGAGATAACAGGATTTTTCTGAAGTCCTACATACTCCAAAGGTACCATATTCCATCTGACCGTGGATGCCTGGTTAGTATTTGGATGGGGGACTGCCAAGGAATTCCAGGTACTGTAAGCTATACCTCAGAGGAAGGTAATGGCAAATCATTTTTGAGTATTCCTTGCCAAAGAAAACCCTATGAAATTCATGGTGTGACCCACAGGTTGACAAGATGACTTGAAAGTAGAATCATAGTGTTATAGAATCTTAGATTTGGAGGGGGCCACAAAGCCCATCTATTCCAACTCCCTGCCATGCGGGAATACACAATTACAGAATATCCAACCTCTGCTTAAAGATCTCCATAGATGTGGAGTTCACTACACTCTGAAGCAATCTGTTTCACTCTTGAACAACTCTTCAGGTGGAATCATTTTTCTTGTAATTTGAATCCATTGGTTCATGTTCTAATCTCTAGAGCAACAGAAAACAAGTTTGCTCCATCTTCTACATGAGATCCTTTCAGATATTTAAATATAGTTGCCATTTCACTAAGCTATACCTATCCAGTTATTCCTCATAAGACTTGGTTTCCAGACCTTTGATCATCTTGTTCACTCTTCTTCATGTTTGGGCTTGTTGATATCCTTCTTGAACTGTGGTGCCCAAAACTGGACAAAGTAGTCCTAACCAAAGCAGAATAGAGTGGAATACTACTTCCTTTGATCTGTATGCTTCAGCAGTGGTTCTTAACCCTTTCTTTACCAGGGACCCCCTTTAAATATCTTTTGTTGTCACAGACCCCCAAGATTTAACTCTAGATTTAAAACCCTAAAGGGCATCAAAGTTGCTCATCAAGGTTCTTCAAAGTAAATGCAGACTTCCCCCTGAGGTGCTGGAGAGGGAAGGAAGGATTTTCCTGCTTCTTTTCACTGGTTTAAGGTTGGAGTGGATTGAACTGCAACATGCAGGCTCAGCCAGCCAGCCAGCATTTGCCCTTCCCTCCCTCCCCTCTTTTCCGGCCATACAGTCTATCAAAAATGCTCAAGTGGCCCCTTTTTTGCCTTCTTTACCAGGAGAGGGGACCAAGAAGAGCACAAGAGGGAGGGAAAAAGGCAAGATGAAAGCATGCACACTTAGGAATGGAAATGAGAAGGTACATTCAGGGTCTTTTACAGAAGGGTTGCTTCAACCCCTTTTTTTGCCTTCAACCCCCAGTTTTTTGCTTTTTGACTTTTTCCCCTTCTTCCCTCCTCTGCCCCTCTCAGTCTCCTCTTCTGATAGTACACTGGACTGTGCTCTGCTGGAAAAGAGGGGAGAGAGAAAGAGAGAAAAGGGCAAATACTGGCTGGCTGGCTGGCTGGCTGGCTGGCTGGCTGTCAGCTCCATTGTCACTCAGCTACTGAGCCTGCTTCCTCTCCTGCAGTGGAGCAATCACGTGACAGACAACACACAGGTCCAAACAGCCAGCCAGGCTGCCTACCTCCTTTTGCCTAGGTTCTTGTCACATCACCACTCCATTTGCCTAGGTTCTTGTCACATCACCATTCCATTGTGAGCGATAAGACCGACCAAACCCAAAGAGTGCTCACCAATGGCTGCTTTTCATCCTGGAAAGAAGTGACTAGTGGGGTGCCACAGAGTTCTGTCCTGGGCCCAGTGCTATTCAACATCTTCATCAATGACTTAGATGAAGGAGTGGAGGGCATGCTGATCAAATTTCCAGATGACACCAAATTGGGAGGGGTTGCTAATACACCAGAGGACAGGATCAAATTTCAAAATGACCTTGACAGATTGGAGAGCTGGGCCAAAGCTAGCAAAATGAATTTCAACAGAGAGAAATGTAAGGTCCTACACTTAGGTAGAAAAAATGGAATGCACAAATATAGGATGGGGGACACGTGGCTGGATAGCAGTACGTGTGAAAGGGATCAAGGAGTCTTGGTAGATCACAAGCTGAACATGACTCACCAGTGTGATGTGGCAGCCAAGAAAGTCAACGTGATTCTTGGTTGCATCAACAGGAGTATGGTGTCTAGATCAAGGGAGGTAATGGTACCACTCTATTCTACATTGCTTAGGCCTCATTTGGAATACTGTGTCCAGTTCTGGGCACCTCAATTCAAGAAGGATATCAACAAGCTGGAGCATGTCCAGAGGAGGGTGACCAAAATGGTGAAGGGCCTGGAAGCCATGCCCTATGAGGAACGGCTTAGTATGTTCTTAGTATGAGCTGGGTATGTTTAGTCTGCAGAAGAGAAGGTTAGAAGGGGACATGATAGCCATGTTTAAATACTTGAAAGGATGTCATGTCAAGGAGGGAGCGGGCTTATTTTCTGCTGCTCCAGAGACTAGGACAAGGAGCAATGGATTCAAGCTGCAAGAAAGGAGATTCCACTTGAACCTCAGGAAGAACTTCTTGATGGTCAGAGCGGTTCGGCAGTGGAATGTGCTGCCTTAGAGTGTGGTAGAGTCTCCTTATTTGGAGGTTTTGGACCCCCTATGAGGGGGTTGCAGCCCCCTGGGGGCCTACAGACCCCGGATTAAGAACAACTGCACTACAGTATATATTTTAGGAAGTTAAAAAACCCACATATTTTAATACTGTATTTTGAAAAAAATTCAACCCCTCTTTAAGTTCAAAGGTATGCTTTGCTTGTTTTGCATACTTCTCTATATCCAAGCTTATAAAGATTTTGTTATCAGATTTTCTATTCTATCCTATCAAAAGTGAATTTAGGAACTTGTTTTGGGATCTCGAAGAGTGCATATTCATTTCTTCATTGATGTTGACATAAGGATGATTCATACTTTCATGGGTATGCTTCGTCACCTAGGGCTCTGTCACATGTTATACAGTGACAAATTACTTACTCACTGTGCATGCACATGCCAGAGACTGTGGCGAACCTCACATGTTTCTGCATGATATATATTCTAGATACCAAAGGATGCCTACCCAAGATAAGAATTTACATGCCCACAAAAAACATACAAATTACATGGCAGGCACGAATGATTTGTGTATATGTATGTGAAAAAGATTTCGAATATGAGTCTTCCAGTGACAGCTGGCAGTTTACAGCTGAAGATGGGAATTTCTTCACCAAGAACACTTGTGTTTGAATTGTTATATGAAAGTGTTGTGCAACGCACTTGATCTGTGGTGGCATTTTTATCCATGCAAAAGAACACTCAATGTTGCAATGACCAAGTGAAGTGCATTTAATCCTCAATCCTGCTCTTTTTGTATATGTTAAAGCAGCTTTTTTTTTTGTATTAAATCATAGTCATAGGAATATGAATCAGATGGCCATTTTACAGCTATCTCCTTACAAGAGCTGCAAACAATATCTTTTAATTGGTGTTAATGTGCCAAGCATTTCTCCCTTTTCTTTCAGAAAGTAATCTGGACTGGCTGGGGCATGTAATACATCTGTTTTGCAGTTTAAGAGAGAGGCATATAAAGAAGTCTATTGTACTCTCTCTTTTTTTTTTTAATGACACAGAATGGCATCTAATACCAGGAGAAATACCAAAAGGAAAACTTGGCAGTTTAACACTGTAAACCTTGCAATTAGAAGCCTGTTGAAGACTTTACTGAGCACTGGATGAGCCTTTGGGGGGGGGGGGAATGTCCAAAAAGTTGAAAAACAACAAGACATCCTCTTAGTAAACTCTTAAGGAAATGCATATGCACATTGCCACATTGTATTGTTATGAAACAGAGGACTCAGTAGCATAAAAACTTGATTTGCCTTTAATGATTTAATAGAGCACTTAAAAGATTTACTGTGTTAAATAAGAAAGAATCCTACTGAGACCAAACTCTCACTGTACTTTAAAAGAGAAAAAGAGATAAAGGGAGAGAGATGGGTCTGTCTACACCAGGGCTAGGGGACCTGTAGCCTATTGGACTAATCTGGCTTCATTCAGACCACAGAGACCCCCGACCTCCCCCTTCCACAAGCTCCTCCCCCAGAAGCTAGCAGGCAAAGGAATCCTAATGGTTGTCACTGATCAGTGGTTGGAGATTACAGTTGGCATCTCCCTGTGTACTGCTTTTCCGCCCAGTTGGTTAGATTTCACTCATTTCATTTGGCTTAAGGATCTCTAAACTTGTGTTAGAATAGATTGTGGCCAGTGTGTACACTATAAGTGAAGATGACTGCACATAATTGCCTTTGACCATTCCCTAATTTCATGCCCTCCAACATTTCACAGATGAAAACTGGAATACGAGGGGCCAAGAATATCAGAGTGTGGTCAAGATGGCACAAATTATTACAATAGATAGGAAAGGCTTCAGTAGTATGCTTTTGCCTAAGCCTGCTGGGAAGGGCAAGATTCTACCCCTACCTCTCCATTCCCCGCACTGAACTGATGAAGTGCAAACTAGTTTTGCACTTTGAACTCTGCAGGAACTTAAGTAAGCTGAGGACAACGGGGGAAGTGGGAGGAGGAGAGAGAAACTGAGATATTTTAAAAGCAGCTGAAAAAGTGGGACAACACAGGATTAATCTTGACTGTCCATGCCAAATTGGGATAGTTGTAGGGTATGTAATCTACTACAATGACTTTTCTTGTGTGATTTCTAGCTCAGTTGTAGTTTCCCTAAGTGGGGAATCGAACCCTGGTCTCCAGAGTTGTAGTCCAAAACTCAAACTACTGTCCCGCATTGGGTCTCATTTCAGTGCCACACACTTTAAAACTCATTGTATTTGACTAGTTCCTAAATCAAATTAGGTCAGTATGCAATATGGACCAGAATACAGCACTCAACATTTTTGTTTTTTGACCGTTGGCTATATCATTGTGAGGTTTCAAACAGAAAGAATAAATCAGTTATTATTATTGGTTTTCATTTAACTCTGCTATTTTCATCTTAAAGAAGGACTTTTGGAAAACTGAAACTTGACAGAAAAAAATGACGTCGCTGGAATTAATGTTCACCTTGACCACGTCAGCTCAGGGGTGACTCCAGAACTATAAAGTGATGATTTAAGCTGTACCTTTTGCCACCTGACAACTACTGTTGCAAAGAGAGGCAGAACAGAATAGGTAAGGCAGTGTTCAGCTAAGCTATCCTTCAAACTACTAATCTGGCTTCGAAAAGTCTGTTTGTAGCACAAAATGGCCAGCAATTACAACAGATAATAATATAGTTTAATAAAGATTTTCATGGGGAGAATCTTTGACACTTAATCTCATTCCTTTTGCAGTTTTTACCCTTTTATCCAGTGTACTGATGGACATCACATTATTGCAGATTAGTGAAATGCCTTGTTTATTATGCAGTCGTATGAATTTCAGATTCTAACACAATTGTTAAAGAAGCGCTTTGAAGTGCCCACATGAGTAGGAAAGCCAAAGGGCATTAAGCAGTCATATGTTGTATAGCTTTCAGTATTTTTAGAAACCAGCCGGAGTTCAATGGCCAACAAATAGAAAGGCACATTTAACATTATGAGGATACTGAAATTAGCACACCAAGTTTACTCCCTGAGGACTAAAGGGACAAGATTGTTTTTTTCAACCATCTTCCCACCCTCCTAGAATCACAGATAATAAAAATAGCATAGACATACTTGTTCATTTAATTCACTGCACTTTAGGGCAATTACTCAGTATTGTGTTCAGAATACTGAAAGTCTTAGCGAACTGGAACATTTACCATTTTTACACAAACTAAGGGAAATGTCCAGGAATAGACATCAGTGAATAGAAATCCATGCATGACTCACACAAATGTGATGACCATTAGCTTAAATGGCTTTTATAAAGGGCTAGAGAAATTTGTGGGGTATGTGTTTGTCACAGGCTATGAGTCATAATATCTCTGTGCATATGTGATATTGGACATACATTCATGTTGTTTGTATACAAATACAAGTGGTTGTGAGCATCCATACATTCCTCCTCGGAGTGTTTCTGTCTAGAAGGACCAGAAGAAATCTGTGGTGATCACTTGTTTGCTTGCCCTCAATTTCACTGTGTGCAAACTTTTCTGCATGTGGTAACTGCACAACTGTATACAAAGCTGTCTTCGGAATCACAGAGACAGTGATGTAGAGTGATATAATTTGTTGAACCAACATTTCTTACCCGTTGTTTCCATTCTGTTGGTTTTTACCTGATTATTTCCTACCTCATTCCTACTATAATACTTACTGGAATACTGTCTTGAAATTTGCTTTCTTTATCAAGCACAACTTGGCATTTGAATGTACAAACAAATAAAATGTTTCCATGTAAACACTGAGAATTGCTTGATGCATGGACAAGTGAACAAAGATGTGTACATTCGTGAACAGAAGTTTAACATAATAGCTTAACATAACACTTGCTAATTATTGTAGACTAGTTGCTGCTACATGACAGCCACAGCCAGCTTAAAAGTTGACACAGGCCTCTCAATAATCTCAACGATGTCCAAGAGATTTAGAAGTCTATTGACGTCGCCTGTCCATTTTGTAGGAATTCTGAGGATCACTAACAGAAAAAATCATAAGAAGCCTCTTTCATAACTGCTAAGCAAATATTGTCCACAAGCTGCAGTGAATTAGTGGTTTGTGGCAAGATGTTTCAAGTACGCTACAGTTGTCTTGCTTTAATCGAAAAACAAAAACAAAACCTCATGAAGAGAAATCTAGAATTGTGTTTTCAACAGATGGGTTCTTAAAGAAAAAGAAAGCTGAAATTCTGAGGCACTGAGAAACCTATGCCCCTGCAAACTCAGCAAAATGTATGCTTCCTAATATTTCCCTCACCTTCAGCTTCTACCTCACATCTGAAAACATCACAGCTCTTTCTGATGCAGCTACTCAAAGTTGTCAAACAACAAGGTGTATCTCCCTTTTTGCCAGCTTTTTAAAAAATTACAAAACACTCAGTGTAAAAATACCATTACATGCCTGCCTCAGTTAACAAGGTCGCTGAGAAAGAAGCTCCTTTTAATATCTCCCCGGCCCCACTTTTTTCTTCTTGTCCTCTGACTTGTTGGATGTTTTTAGCAGCATTACTATTGGGAGGATGGTGAATGAGAAATGTAGATTTTCAATGCCAGATTGCAGCAGTGTGTCTGCAGTAAACAATGCAATAAAGTTTGAGTTGGGAAAGAGTGGGATTCTGCTTGCTTACAGCAGGCAAAGTAAACACCCGCTGCCTCCAGAATCCCTGTCATGTGCAAACAGCAAAACATAGCAAAAAAGGGACACACAGATAAGCCTAACTCACCAGCTACCTCCAGAATATTAAAAAAAGCATAAATTTATAAGCCTGACTAAACTAGAAATAATAAAAATGGAGGGCTGATGAAAGGGAAAAAAATAATCCCTGGATGCACTTTGGAAAGGCCATTTCCACATGGGCTTAAAAAACCGGTGCAGAGCGTCCTCCAGAGAGGACGTCTGCACCTGGGAGAGGACTGGGTCGGACTACTTTACATAGTTCCGGACCTCAGTCCGCTCCGGAACGACCCGAAGTGGTCATGCAGCGTGCTTTTTAAAAACCTGTTCCTTCAGGTTTTTAAAAAGCACGGAGCGCACCACTCCGTGCCACTCCGTTCCCGCGCTCCAGTGCAGATTTGCAGGCTCGCACCAGTGCGAGCCTGCAGATCTGCCAGGGGTGGGCTTTAGGCTGGCGAGCTTCAGCGGTTGGTGGAGAGCCTCCACCAACCGGAAGCCGCCATTTTCGTCCCCGGAGCAGTGTAGAGTGGCAGCCACGCACTGCTCCGGAGCAGCCTGGACCCGAGCATCAAGCCAAGAAGTCTGGTAAGTACCGGACCGGGACGATTCCATCGCCACGTGCGGAAATGGCCTTTCAAGTAGAAGATTGAAACCAGTGTTCAGTTGCCCACTTGGTCATGGAAACCCACAGGGTGATCTTGGGTGCATCATACACTTTCAGCCTCCAGAAAACCACATGATAGGTTCACTTTAGGGTTGCTATGTCAGATGCCATTTCTGCATGGGACTGTTATAGCATTATGATTCCGGCCCCTCCCTAAACTGCAAACCCCAGGATTCTATAGGATGTTGAAAGTGGAATCATAGCGCTATAACAGTCCCATGTGGAAGAGGCAAGAAATAGCAGAAAGAGACACAATGCCAACAACAATACAAGGCTTAACTGACCTGGCTGTTTCATTTCACAGGAGCACATTGGTAGTTTTGAATAAAAAGTCTACTGAAACTTGTGGAACAGCTCTTCTTTTATGATGATGTAAGAACCTATCCTTTTTTTTTCTGTGCTACTTCTTCCCCTGTTATCAAATTTTCTGTTAAAGCAGTAATGCCCAGGAAAGCATCTACTTCATTAACTGAAATATACTTGTATTACCTCTATGTAAATTTGTTCAGATGTGCACAGAGTTTATGAACACTGACAAAAACCATTATTCCAGGAATTCCTTGGTGGTGAATCACTGAAATTCTCACCTGAAAGGATCTGCAAAAGATTTCTACAGTATCCCTGCTTCCAACATCCTTTTGTGATAATGAACTGCCCACCTCACAAGATACACTGGTCAGCTGCATAGTGGGAAAGGATCTAGGCCATGGCAAGCTAGCGTTGGATGCCAGGCAACATCATGTTCATTATTCATGCCTCCATTCTTTTCAGCTTCCATTTGGATTTTAAAGCACTAAGCCAGATCCAGATGCTGTTGGGATGCAACTCCCAGCATTCTTCAGCATTTCCTAGGCTAGCTAGGGCTGCTGGAAGTTGCAGTCCAATATCTCTGGAGGGCTGTATGATTCTCATTCCTGCACTAAACTTAAAGCACGATGACACCTGCTGAAATATTCTGACTATTTTTCAATAAGAAACTTTTTACATCAGAAAGTTTAGCAATACACAGTTCCAGTATCACTAGACCAGTCCTCCAAACACTGGATTTTCACCAAGCATTCATTTATAATTTTGTTACATTGTCCCATTTCATTTGGCTTCTTGTTATTTCAAGAGCATTTCGGTAGCTTTTCCACCAGTACATACGTCAAACAGAGAGTAACTCAGTAATAGCTCTACTTCGTGCCAAAATTATTGGTCCAGCTTCCAAATGCCACATTCTAGTGTCTGACAGAAGACTCTTGCAGTTTTAATAATTCATGCAGAGTTCCCTCCCTCTAAAGGCAGAACAAAATGTTCATTTTGCTCTTTATCATCATACCTGGGAAGAATCTGTGTAAGGCTTTTTTAAAGAAATATAGCAAGGAAATATTGCTTTCAGACATTGTGGGACACTGGGAATGTGATTTGACAATTAGCAATCCAGGACTGCTTCATGTCCCCTTTTTGCTGGCTTTGCCTCTATTTAGTGTTAAGAGGAGTAAGCATGGTGTAGTGGTTTGACTAGTGAGGTATGACTGTAGGAGGTCAGGGTTTGAAAACAGAAGCAAGTTAGCAGTGTAAAATATTTTATAGAACTGAGACTTGGAAGGGCATCTGTGAAGGAATTAGACAAGATCCAGAAGTGTCAAGATATAGAATTGAATATCAATGTTAAGACTGTCCACGCCACCATATTTCCCGTTTCTGTGTATAGTTGTGAAAGCTGACAGTGAACAAAGCTGATAGGGGGAAAAAATCAACTCATTTGAAATATGGAGGTGAGTTCTATGGATACCATGGAATGCTAAAATGACAGATGGGTCCTAGAGCAATGGGTCCTAGAGCAAATCAAGCCTGAAGTCTCCCTAGAAGGACATATCATGAGAAGACATGACAATAATGTTTGGTAAGGTAGAAGGCAGTAGGAAAGGAGAAAGACCCCATTACACATGGATGGACTCAATCAAGGAAGGCACGGCCCTGAGTCTGCAAGACCTGAGCAAGGCTGTTGATAACAGGGTGACTTGGAGGTCTCTAAAATTCATAAGGTTGCCATGAGACAACTTGACAGCAGTTAATAACAACATACATATGACTGGAACTCCCATCAGTCATCACCAGCATTGCCAATGGTGAGGGATGATGGGAAATCTTGTCCAGCAACATCTGAAGGGCCAAAAATTATCCATCCCTGCCCAAGACTTAGAGGAAGAAACAGATTAGAAAACAGACATATTTTAACCCATTAATACTGTCAATGGAGAAGGGTTCTATTAATGGAGGATAATTAAAAGTCTTTTTGAAGACTTTTACAATTTCTTGTGTAATGTTTTTCAGTAATATGCATTCTGAGCCATCACTGGATGAGAAGCTTTGCAGCCTGGTTCTTGGTCAGGGCTTGGCTGTTTTGCTCTCTCTCTCTCTCTCTCTCTTTCTCTCTCTCTCCTGTGTGTGTTCATGTGTATCTGGTATCCTGTTAGTGACTTACCCAGGTATTGCATTACTCCCAAGGAGTGATTTTTTTTCTTGCACCATGTACAATGGTTATATCCAGCTGATGGTAGCATTAAATGGAATCATGCGCGTGGAACATTGTGCATGTGATAGTGCATTAAACAGAGCAGTAAGTGAATGCACATTGCCTCTATGCATTGTCTTTGCACATTGCACATTGCAATTGCACAAGGAGTTATTAGCTGTGTGCCTTGAACATTGATCCATGTACATTGTGCTACCTTGGTATTCAGTATAGAGATTATTTGATGTAACTCCGCTGTCCTCTGCTGGCAGCCAGCTGAGGCTTACAGATGTCTAATTAGAGCCTGTTATCAGCAGCTGGGAGCAAAGTTTTTCTTAGCTTGCTAGCAAATTACTGGTTGTCATTTTGCAGTCTGAGTTCACAGTAAATCCAGAGCAACAGTCCAGTGGCAAAGTTTGTAGACAAGTGGAAGTTCAAGGTTTCTAGGAGCATGAGCAAGGAATCTGAATGTGAGCTAGTCTGCTTCCACCAACAGGAATAGTTGACTGCATCAGCTTCCTCCCATTCTTGTCCTTCTTTATATAGGCTTAGAACTTTCCCCAGCTGTTTGCTTAATTAACGAGTCCTTACCATATAAACACTCTGAGATGCTGGGCTCTCATTTTTCCACCTATGCTTGGGTGCTGTAAGCATTGTCCCTCTCATGGCTCTGTGTTGTGGCTAATGGGAAGGATCCTGTCTGGGTCCTGGGATGGGGGTATGACATCCACCAGCAGATTATTTGTGAGATTCCAAAATGAGCTAGGATCTCAGCCTGTGTGTTCACATGTGTATCATGATAACAGACCAAGGGGTTCAATTTGTGTGCATTGCTGCAGAATTTCTTGATTGTATACAAACACACGTACCTCAGATTCAACACGTGGACTATAGGTTAGCTCACTTCTTTGAATTATGAACTCTGCATCTGTTTTTATTTGTCTCCTGTGGATACACTGTCTTTCAAATTGGCCTTAATTTTAGGATGTTTCCAAATGGAGGGCTCATCATTCTATAAATCAGAAGGCAATCTGCTTCAACCACTCTCAACGTCCCCCCCCCTCGGTTTTGCACAGGAAGAAAAGAAATGAAAACAGCCATAGAAAAACACTGATGTAAGCCCCCTAACCCACCTAAAAACTATGCCCTGAGCGTCCTAATTATTTTATATCAAACATAGTGAGCCATAGAGATATACTGGACAGACACTTAGGCAGTAGAGCTATGGAGATAGATCAAAAGAGTAGCCTGTTTTCTGTCACGCATCCTAGGTGAATCTTGCAAAAGGCTCACAGGCCATTGGAATGGATTTTCAGCAGTGATCAGGAGACAATAAGTCTCTGGGAACAAATAAACAATGCAAACAGCCTGGAATGTGACACCTTAAGGTATGCATCCCCGGATGAGATACTCATCTTGCAGGAAACTACAAGGATGTTTGACTGTATTTTCTTTGAACTACAAAGCTGAAATCCATCTTCGTAAAACTGCAGCCATCTGTTCCCCAGGACATGGGTCAGCTCTATAACTAGGCCCTTTTTCTCATTCTTTTTCGGGGTTCTCCCAGATCCGCAAACCATGAAGCTGGTAAGCTCCCCTCAGCCTCAAAAGGTGTGGCTGAGATTGTTTTCTCCCAGCTGAAGACTTCTGGATTGGTACAGTATTAACCCAGAACCCTTATGGCTCTCTCTCTCTCTCTCTCTCTCTCTCTCTCTTAATTTTCACCTCTTTCTAAATTTCTATAGTCTTGTATGCTTGTTGGAGTGAGTGCAGCTGAGTGATTGTATGGATTTTAACATCTATGCCAATAAAATACTTAAATTTGAACAGTTTGTGTGATTTCTGACTGGGCCTGACCCGTAAACATTGGGTTAAAAGATCCTTAATTACCCTGCCCTCTTTGCATTGCTAAAGCAAAGCTCAGAGCTAATTTTCCCCACAAGAGACGATTTTGACAGCCTTTGGGACCCCCCCAAGGGAGCCCCAAGCAAGCAGGATAACACTGATGGGTTACAAATGGAGGACAATGGCATCTGAGCCCACGTAAAATTCAGTGAATGCAGCAGGGCAGTGGCATGATCAAAGTCTTGTCTGAAGCTATCCTATAGAAAACTGATTTCTCAATGGTTTATTGCAGATGTGAGCAGCATGTGGCCCTCCATACTCTAGGCTGTTGGACTGCAGTTCACCATTAGTTATGCTGCCTAGGGCTGATGGGAGCTGCAGCCCACCAACAAGTGGAGGGCCAGATGATTACTACCCTGGTTTATTGCATCATTGAAGACACTGGTTTATTGCTATTTCTTGCATTTTTCTGTACTTTCCATACAGATTATTTCCAAGTTTCTGTTCTGACTCAGTATTTTCAATTGGCTTCTCCCTTGTTTCTTGCACTCCACTGGTCATTTTCACTACCTTTCTACTCCCTCTCTCACCTCACCCTGCAATCTGTCCCTCTCTTGCTTCTTGCATTGCACCACTTACACTGTTCATTCCCTTTCCCTCTTATTCCCTCCTTGCTTCTTGGACTACACTGTTCACCCCACTTCCCTCTTACTCCCTTCTCTCATCCAGGGCTGCCCTATGCATTAGGCACTTTAGGCACAGTGCTTAAGGCCTACAAAAACAAGATTAACCAAAAAAAAAAAAAAAGAAAGAAAGAAAGAAAAAGAAAAAAAAAGAAAAAGAAAAAAAAGACAGGAACTGTGAAGGAAAACAAAATTTCAAAATAAAGATATTTTATATTTTCATCCACAAAAATTATAAATAAATTTTTTTAGAAATAGAAATAGGTTTATTAAGCAACAATTTTTGAAAACATAAAACATACAAGAGTGCATAGGCCCTATGAAAACCTTAATGTGGCCCTGGTCTTACCTCTTGCTTTCTAAATTAGCTCTTCCTTAGCTTCTTGTCCTCCCTCGCTTATGCCACTTAGTCTCCTACCCCCTTGCCTCTTCTCATGCCCTTGCAATGCACCCTCCACCACTAATGCTGTTCATTTTTCCTCCCCTTTTTCATGAAAAGCAAGGGCAGATTTGTTTCTCAAGGAACAATTTCACGGAAGAGTGCCTCCACATTTTGCCCCATATCTCAGCTCCCACATAGGCAAAAGATATAATTTTTTAAAATATGAAACTTGCCATCTAGATCAGATGCTGGCCCAAACAGGCACTGTTATGCCCAAAATCTGGGTAACACTCAGCCAAATAGGGATTATGGCAACCTTATTGGTACAAATTTGGAGAAATGGTTTCCATTGTCAGTGCATTTGGGATGCTTCAGAGATGAGAAGAATCATCAGTCCTAAACTTTCCTCAGCACCTGCTGAGTCCTTAGCCAAATTTTTTACATGAAGTTAGCAGCTAAGTATTTTTCTGTTTCACTAGGTGCAGGGCTTCCAATCTGGAGGACAAGAGGCTTTTAACTCTTCTCCCTACTAAGATCCTGATCTGCACAGTGGCAGAGCTTGGAGTGTGTGGAGGGGGGTAGGAGGGGGCGGATCCATGGCACAGGGGGCATGGGAGCATGGCTACGGGCCAGGACGCCCCAAAAACATTGCCACCCTGGGCAATCTGCCCCCATGGCTCCCCCATCCCTATGTGACTGTGTCTGCAATATATATTGCAAGACAGCACCCCATTGCTATCACTGTTTTGTAACATAAATAGCAGACAGGAGGGAGACGTGAGTAAAAATGACAACAAGAAGAGATATGTCACAGCCAGCTATATTAGCTAAAGTAATAGCTAGCTTGGGTTCTAAGATGAGTGCCTCTCAGTTTCAGTCACACAGAATTAAGCCATAACGTGCACAAAAATTCACCCTGGAAACAAATGAATGGTGTAACTAAATCAGGAAATACAATGGAAGCTGTTCCTGATAGTCGAGAGTCAGGTCTGTGTGCTTCCTTCAGCAATGTGTGTAATTAGTGATCATGTTTGTATGGCCTTAGGCTTCATGTTCTAATTCCACCCTTATTTCTGCTGTCATTCTCTTCCAGTGTTTTAAACACTATATTTCATAACTGTAATGCAGTTACAAAGCTAAAAAACTTATCTGGCATGAAGTTATAAACACTGAGCAATGATATGGGTTTTTGTTAAAATATTTATTTATTTATTTTACACAAAATAGCATAAACTCCAACTAACATTTCTAACATAAACATAAACTAAAATGAAAACACCAAATAAAAAACTAAGACAATAAACTAAAAAAATCCACCAATCACTAATTCACTAATCACCCACGAGAACCCCAACTTATTAACTAACTGAACAAAACAACCAAACACTATTGTGTTAAGAGAAATTTTTTAAAAAGACAGGAAAAAAATTATTCTACTGTTAAAAATCCAGCTGAACAAGCTACTAATAATCATATCCACAAATTATTGTATTGCTTGGTTTTTTGTTGCTCAAAAAGTCCACAAATAGTTTCCAGTCATTCAACAAACCTTCAAGTGGTTTATCCTTTAAAACCTATGTTAGTTTGGCTATTTTGGATAGTTCAGCAATCTTAGCAATCTAATCCCCTGTCATCGGTTCTTCAGTCTGTTTCCAGGTTTGTGCAAATAATATTCTTACAACTGTTGTCATATAAAGAAGAAGTTAATATTTATGGTCCAGATCCTTGCCCATAACACTCAACAAAAACATTAATGGAGACATTACAAAATCTACTTTGCAATTTTTTTGCATTAACATATAAATCTTAGATAAATAGTTTTTTTTGCCTTTTTACAACTTTAACCCATATGAAAAAAGGAGCCCTCTTGACATTCCCAGCAATGTTTTCAAACATTTTTAGACACTTTTGATAGCTTCTTTGGAGCACCATATTTACACATAATGTTATACATATTCTCCTCTAGAATACTACACAAAGTAAATTTTATATCTTTAGAACACATTTTTCTCATTCCTTCAATTGTTACATAATGCCCAATATTTTGGGCCCACTTTTTTATATACTGCTTGGTAGTCTCTTCCTCTGTCTCTAATTACAAAAGACATTTATACATTTTTTTTAAAAATCATGTGGTCATCATTCTTATACAACTCTAGATAAAGCACATTTTCTCCAGCAGTGATATGGTTTTAAGTGATAGAAATAATGCTGAGTGGCACCAACTTTCTCTCCTTTAATAATTGTACTAATTGTTCCCAACTCATATGCTTTGTATATAAGGAGATATTCCTCTAGAGTTCCTCTGAGAATCCTTGCTTTTTGAGACAGTAGTTTGACCTGTTTCTCCAGCATAATGATCCCTCACACTAGTGGTTTCACTTTCTGTGCACTAGTGCAAAGAAAAAAGCGTGGTAGGAGAAGGCTGCCTGCTACATGCCTCCTGTTTCTCAGATCCTTGGCTTCTGGCTGTGTCTGTGCTTGGTAGAATCAAGGCAGCTCAGGAAGGGGTGGCTTGGACAAACCTATGGTGATGTATGAATCAAATCAGTGATTGTATCAGTAAATTAGCAATTAGTGAAGTAGGAATCAAACATAAGCTGCTCCGCATGTATTTCAGGATGTTACCCTGAAAATTGGGGATATCTCGAGGACACCCAAACGGACTTCAAATCAAGGGAATTAACAGAGACACTCAAAGCTTGCGAGAGGTCAAGGCAAGGGATCTTTAGCCCTATGTCAACGGGGTCAGAACCACGCAAGAGTCAGAGGAACAGTCTAAAATAAATTTATTAAAACTAACAAAGAAGGTCACAACACACGTTAACAAATAATTCTACAATCACACAAGGGCTACAGGAATGAAGTTGGAAATGAGAGACAATTGGGAGAGAGGGCACACGGACCTTAGTCTAGGCGTCCTGGAGAGGAGAAGATTAGCGAAGGCTCAGTGTAAAGCACCAAGGGGAGGCTGGATCCTGGGACTGGAAGGCTGGAAGCAGCGGGGTTTTGCAGCGAGTTGGATACGCGAGTCGCGTTTAGCTCTCAGCAGATTCTGAGAGGTTTAAGTGTGACACCTCAGTAGCAGCAAAACGGGCCCTCGTCCGGTCTGGGAGGCTCTCCGAAGAGGCTCAAAAAGGTGAGGATTTTTATAGCCAATTTCTGTCCTCAGGCTGTGTATAGGCTAGCAAAGTGACGTTAATGGGCAATGATTGCGGAGTATAATGTCAGGCAAATATCACGACCTCATCTCGGTATTGTTTCTCCCGGGAAAGTCCAGGTACATGATAGGATTATCATTCCAAATTGATAGACTTTGATTGTCTATCCTCGCAAAGTTCATCAGTGTGGCTTGGGGCTAGTTCCGGCCGCTCCTGAGTGGATTCTGGTGTGAAACTACTAAAAGTAGTCTACGCCAGTCCACTCTACGGTGTAGACGATTGCCTCCCCTGCGGCCACCTGGGAGGCCAGCACTCCGGTTCTGCACTGCTTCCCACCCGCCCTGCCTTTTGTAGTTTGCTATGGCTGTCCACTTGTTATGTTTGTTATTGTGCATTGGTCTTTATGGTTTTGTTCTGTTGCCTCTCTGTCACAGCTTATTGGTCTTGGATCCAGGTGGGTCAGGGCCAATGGCCTTTGGGCAAGGTTCATTGGCCTCTTGCCGTTTGGAAGGGGGTGCAAGGCGGCGGCGAGCATGTCAAGCTTAGGGGGACGTGCCTTGCTTGCACCTCCAGGTGACAGGGGGTTCCGGCAGTGGGTCGGAAGCTTGGGTACATCGGTCAGCAGCGGGCTGAGCGATGCAAAGATCCAGACCCACATTATGGCCAACACATTGTATGCTGTAGCCAATAAAGTTGTGGCCTTCATCCTCCAAAAATTTGGTGTGTTGTCTTATTCTGAAGCCCCATCGCCCCTACCCATGCAAATATCCACACATCCAGCATAGAAACTTGAACTGCCAGAGATTATTTTGAAGGATTAAACAACTTTGTTTCATCATAATAAAAGAAGAAGAAAAGGAATCTTACGGCACATGTAAAACTAACAGCTTTGTTTTTGAATGGACTTTCCTCGATTACAGTCGATTTTCTCAGATACAAGCTGCAATTCCTGTTCAGGGATCAGGGTAAGGTGAGACGCAGTGGCAGGAGTAAATTGGGGTGTCATAGTGGCTCCTTAGCCTCAGGGCAGCAAGAGTCTTCAACTGGGAGAGGGTTTGCGGTACTGAGAAATTGGGCCGCAATCCATCCTTAGCTGGCCAGTCAGCATGTGGTGGCAGAGGAGGACCAGAGGTGGGTTTCTAAATGGCTGCATGGCCTGATTGGAGTCATCAACAGAAAAAGGTCCCCCAGAAAAGAAGTGCTGGAGGGGAGCAGGGTTTGAAGAAACTCCCAAAAGTCAAATCTGTAAAAGTGAAACCCAAAAATGTGGAGGGCCAACTGTACAAAAAATTTCAGAGGAGAAGATAGGGGTTAATCTGTTTCAACATAACCAGACTGAATCTGAAGTAGTGGGCTAAAGTCCAAGAAAATTTATGCCGGATAAAACTTGTTAGTCCTTATGGTGCTACTGGATTCTTTGTTCATTCTGTGATACGACGATGTAAACCAACACCTGAGAGATCATGTGCTATAAACTCTCCTTGTGTCTCAAGAAGCGCTTTGTTGTATTTCACATATTGGAGCAATCTGAATGAGACGTTTTGCTCCAAATAATTTATTGCATCTCTTTCTTTTTTCTTCATAAGACATTAAACAGCTGGACTTGTTTGTCAAACAAAATGAAATTACATGCAGCTAAGAAATATTGTTGGCTCTGCATTGAGTTTTTTGTTTTAAAGGACTTGATATTTGAGCTTCATGTAGAACAGCTTGTATTATTTATTAGCAAAAGAAAGACTTATTAAACTCTGCCATGTGTTGCAATTATTGTATTGATGTCTGTTTAATTTTTTATTATGGTCATCTAAAAAAAAAAAAGCCACAATAACAAACACATTTTATATTTCACTGGTATCTATGCCAAAGCTTTTTGCTTAATGTAAATTATCAGCAGTGTTAAAAGATAGACTCATAGCTGCTTTTCCTCCTGCATCCAAGATTTTTATGTTATAAAGAAAAATGCCAGTGAAATTTTTATTTGGGAGAAACAGGTGTTGCCATTAAAACTGACCTAGCTCACAGATCAGCAGAAAAGGAGGTAAATCTGCATTTATATCAAGCGTGGGGATTGGACTCATATAGTAATGATAATAAAAACAATAAATACAGAAACACTAGTAAATTAGCATGTTAGGAGAAGTGCTAGGCTGGGAACCATTTTCCAAATACTTAATTTTCTCTTCTACAGAGGAGCATTCAGCGTGTGAAACACCTAGCACCACACACACACACTAGCAGTGTGATGTAGTACAGTCCAGAAACACTGTCATTGTCTCCTATCTATGAAATCAGAGCAGAATCCTAACTGGTAAAGCTAGCCAAGGACAAGCTGATCCTACACAAAGCTGGCTGAGGCTATGCTGAATGCAAACCTTCTTCAAAGAGTTGCCCAGTGAAGCTATTGGGGGAGGAACTATTTATGCTTTGGCCCATGAGAAGAGAGTGCAGACCATTCAGCAGGCCACTGTGAACAATTTGCACAACATATTGGAAACAAAATTGCAAGCATCCATTTTTATTTGGATGCTAACATTTTATCCCCTCTTCAATTTTTTTTTAAATTTTTGGCCATTTCCACACGGGGTAATAAAAACGGTGTAGTGCATCCTCCACGGAGGACGTCTGCACCTTGGAGAGGACTGGGTCCGGACTACTTAGTGTAGATCCGCACCTCAGTCTGATCCAGAACAACCCCAAGTGGTCCTCCAGCGTGATTTTGAAAGACCTGATTTTTCTGGTCTTTCAAAAGCAGGGAGCACGCCACTGCAAGCCTGCTCCCTTGTGCAGATTCGCAGGCTGGCACCAATGCGAGCCTGCGATCTGCCGAGGGCGGGCTTTAGGCTGGTGCGCTTCAGCGGTTGGTCGAGACCCACGACCAACCGGAAGCTGCCATTTTGGACGCTGGAGCAGAGCGGATCGACGTTCACGCAGTGCTCCGGAGCAGCCTGGACCGGACCAGGGAGCCAGAAGATCCGGTAAGTAGCGGCATGGGGCGATTCCCTCGCCCCGTGCGAAAATGGCCTGAGTGTGTGTTAGAAGAAGAAAATGAGAGAGGGCTGGTAGTGGTGGAGGTGCTGGTGGTGGGGGAGGAAGGATTTTCCTTCCAAATCTGGACATTTTTAAGTACTGTCACTTCATTTTTCTGTCCATTCCCCAACAGTGAAGGGATTTCAGTCTTTCCTTTTCCCCCTGAACCTCAGTTGCCCATTGATACAATTCCAGTGTTTGTAACTTTGTCAAGCCACTTGTCAAGTCATGGTGGAAACTTCTCTGTTTTGTGCATCCTAAGGATTTGGAGAGGAGCTTTGGAGACGTGGCGGTTACCACTTGTATACTAAATGCTTACCCTTACTGGCTCATAAAACAGGCCAGAAGGAAGTTGGTGAAGCAGACAAAGGGAGTGGCAATGCCTTTTTTGAGCAAGGCAAGATTCCATTATGCTTGAAGGAGGCTGTTGTAAGATATTTGTTCAAAAGGCCACCTTGAATTCCACCATACTGTCCAGCTACCAGTGTTTTATTTTTGGGAAGACAGATTATCCAGTTCTGTTTCAGTTTAGTTTCAGGCTTGCTTAGATCACCTTGGTAGATACCCCATGCTGTGAACTAAGCATAACATACCTGTCTCTGTTGGTTCAGCTAGACCGCTTGGTGGCTTTCAATATTATCAGCCATGGTATCTTTCTGGGTTGCCGCTTTAGGGTGGTATTTGGTGGCATGATTTTGTAGTGGCTCTGTTTCTTCCTAGAGGGAAGATTTCAGAAAGTGATGCTGAAAGATTCCTCTTCAATGACTGAGGGCTTGTTTTGTTCCTTATGCATGAAACTGCCAGGTCAGGTTGCCTGGAGGCCTGAGTGCACTAGAGTGCACTTGCCCTTTATGTGGGAGATCCATTCCAAGCACCTCCACATAAAACACAAAATGTGAGTTTCACATCCTATTGTGGTCAATGGATGCAATGTGTATGTGTCCACACCAGTGTGGGCTTGCGCCTGCCGCATCCATTGTCTATAATGGGACACAATGCTTCACGTGATCTCAATTTCATGCATGTGGAGGTTGTGCCAGAAGAGAGTGCTATGTTGATGACACCAAACTCCATTTGTCCTTTCCAATAGATTTGGGGAAGCTGCTTCTAAATGGGTGTCTGGATGTCAGTAATACACTGAATGAGAAAGAACAAGGAGAAGTTTAATACAGACAAGAGTTACATCATTCAAAAAGCAGAACAGGAATAGGAACCTCAGTACCCTTGCGTTAGTTAGGGACAACTGAGGGGTGGGGGTGAGCCAGTACAAATTAAAGGGGGGATGGGTGGTCTGGAAGGAGGCCCAGGACCTGATTGTATTACATATGTTTTTTCTCCTTCTCATAGTATCATTATTTAACAATTGTTTTTGACACCCATTGTAAAATCAGTGCATAGGTAGGTAGATAGGCAGGCAGACTAAATTCTGCATCATACAATGCTAACAATTTTTAGATGGTCTAATCTTTTTGCAAGAGAGAACAGGACTGACGTCCAAATGAGAGAAAAGAACGCAAGAGGTAAAGGAGAATGAGCAGCATAGGTAGTAGAAAGGCCCATTGCAAGGGCATGGCCTGAGGCAGGGGAGGGAGCAGGCGGGAAAGGGTGATTGAGCAGTGCAAATGGTGGAGGGCAGGAAGCAAGGGAGGGATGCATTGAGAGGAGCTTATTTTCCTGCTCTTGTGGGAGTTATATATATCACAAAACAACCATCCCCCCCCCCCCCAAAAAAAAAGACAAACCAGGAAAGAGGAGAGTGACAAGTTCTGTTTAATCCCTCAAGCAGCCTGGCTTCTTCCCTTCCTTCTCAACTCTGAGGGTGTTTTTTATGCTTTCTTGTTTTCGTAATTCTTTCACAACCATTGCACATACAATTATTTTTAAAATATATATTTATCCATGTTAAAAGGAGAGGGAATGTTCCCTGAACATTTATACCCTGCTCCATTCTCCAGGAGGATTTTTCTGTCTCGGACACCAGAAACATCACTGGAAGAGAATGGAGGGAGGAGGTGTGTCTAGAAGACCACCTCATGAGCTTCTGCTGTGGATCTCTGAGGAACAGTCACAGGGTGACTGTTCACACAACAAAAGTTCAGCAGTGTCAAAGCGGTACTGCAAAAATTAATGGAATATTTTGGAGCCGAGAAAAGTCATGTTTTAAAAGAGGAAAGTGTGGAATATTGGCAAGACGGGGTGACATTGTATGAAAACACCCATAAGCTCCCCCAAATTAAATATGTCTGTTGCATGTTCAAAACCCCTGTTTGAAAAATGCTCCTACTGTTATTCCCTTGGAAGAGCTCAGGTCTTCTCTGTCATGTAGGACCTGAGGCTGTTCCTTTCTAGAGGAAGCCACTTTATAAACTGGAGCAAGTTACTTTCCCAGTGAGAGGTTAAACTCTCAAAGTATCAAGCACAGACAAAAAGAGAGAGATTGGCCATTTCTGCACTAGCCTGTTATAGTGCTATTATTCCACTTTCAACATCCTATGCAGTTCTGGGGTTTACAGTTTAGGGAAGGGCCTTTGAGGCCCCTGAAAGTCCCCTCCCTAAACTACAAACCCCAGGATTCCATAGGAAGTTGAAAGTAGAATAATAGCACTATAACAGGCTAGTGCAGAAATGGCCATCGAGAGAGGGAGAGACAGAGGAGTCAGGGAGACAATAAGCAGTATTCATTCCATGAGGGCAATGTGAAGCATACAAGTTTCACGTTGATTTATTATGCCAACTCCTCAGTGGCAGTACAGAAGAGATGGCAAATTCTGTCTCACATGCAGCGAAAGATGCCATTACCTTCTAGATACTGATAAAATGGAAGGACATTTTAAATTGTTTTGCTGAGGAGTATAGTGTCATTAATATCATCATTGTTACATAACAGAGGAAGGATAGTGGAGGAAGAATGTTTTGACTGTTCTTACTGTTAGTTGAAACCAATGTTTTTATTACTCCCTTCTCTGAGAAAGTGCAGTGGAAGCTGATAAAGGTTTACCACTTTTCTGGGAATCAGTGGCATAATTATAGTCCCTGGGTGAGATAAGAAAACAATTATGTATTCATGTGGAGGGGCTGAATCAGGTGAGTTATATGGTATATATTCACAATCATACCTATCTGCTGTGTATGAAGGCTGGGTTAGCTTTTTAAGAATTTGGTCCAAGGATGACAAATCTGAAAAGAATTAATTCATGCCCTCTAATCACAGTTGCATTTGCATCACCTTCATCCATCTATAGCAGAGTTTCACACAAGATGGTTGTAATGCGAGTGTTTCTCTTGGGCACGAGGAACCATTTGTGGGTGAAATTCCATCTCTGCTCCTTCTGTTATGAAACCTCTTTGGTTCCAAAGAATAAATCCTTTAAAAAACCTTGCCCAGAAATAGTTCATAAGGAATCTCTAGTTTATACGAACTTGTAAATATTATCCAAAGTATGAGGACAAAAAGAGTGAAAAGCAATCCAAGATGTAAGAACTGTAGCTCCATGCAGATGGTCATCAAGTATATACAGATGTGTATGCATGTGTTTATAAACTAGGATTATATTCATTGGCTTCACCCCACCTGGCTCACGTATTGGAAGCCTTGTCTTTATGGCATACACCCCAACATGCATAGACTTTGCATATTCAGTCTGTATTCTCTAAACCCAGGACCCTTTCCTCTAATTAATTCAAGTACTGATTTATATGCCTTCTAAAATTTGACAGATGAAAAGTGTGACACATGAAACATCAGAGCACGATCAAGATGGCAAAGTTAATAATGAGGAAGGACACACAAGCTAGGAGAGGTTGCAGCAGGGCTTGCTTCCCTGAGCCTACTGGAAATTGCAAGTTTCTGTCCCTTCTGCCCTCTTGACCCCTGCATGCCCAAGTTATCTGAGTGTAAACCGCTTTTGCACTTTGGAATCAGTTTGCAGCAAATGAAGTAAGCTGAGGACTAAGGGGAGAAGTGGGAGAAGGTGAAAGAAACTGAACTATTTTAAAATCAGCTGAAAAAGTGGGACAAAAAGGCTTAATTGGGACTCTCCCTCCCAAGTTGGGACAGATTGAGGGTGTGGACTCCTACTTGTACGTTTGGTGCAGATTATTAGAAAAACAACTGAATAGAAATACAATCAACAGGGAAATGTTATAATGAACAAGCACTTTCCCTCCCACCAGGGAAAATGGTAGTCAGACCCTCAGATAAATGAACGTGTGTGAGACCTGATTTCCTCCCATTTAGTCACAATCGTAAAGACAGCATCACAGAAACTGATGAAGGGTCTCCTCCTCCCCAGTAGTTTAGTCACTGGAACCACAGGGGTTAGGAGCAACAGGCTGTAAATCAAGACCCCTCTCCCTTTCTTTTTTAAGGCTCTTCTACATCGCACAATTAGATCAGTATGATTCCATTTTAAATTCTACGTCTCTCTCAGGGAATCCTAGAATATGCGGTTTAGGGATAAGCATTTAGAATTCTCAACCAGAGCGCTCTAGTGTCTCACCACACTACAAATCCCAGGATGCCATAAGGTACTGCCATGTCAGTTAAAATAGAATCATAGCACTATAATTGTATGGTGTGAAAGCACCCATGGGCCATTTCCGCACTAAACTGTTATAGTGCTATTATTCTGCTTTCAACATCATATGGAATCCTGGGGTTTGCAGTTTAGGGAAGGACCCTTGAGGCCCCTCCCTAAACTACAAACCCCAGGATTCCATACGATGTTGAAAATGGAATAATAGCACTATAACTGTCTAGTGTGGAAATGGCCTTAGTCTCAGGATGGTCAGGCAGTTGTGGGACTGCCACAGTACAAAAGTATTGATTTATAGGCAAAATCTGTTCCAGCTGCACGGTCATAGGAAGAAAATGAATTAAAATGGTTAAGATCACAGCATGGGTATACGTATGTGTGAATGAGTTTTTTTAGGGGGAGGGGATTTTAAAAAAATTTAAACTCTTTTAAAAGTGGATGTGCAAGTATAAAACTGGGAAGGGGGAATCAACATAAAACACTAGTTTAGAAGGACATCGTTCTGTTCTAGGAACAATCCATGTTGCACAGAGAACGAAACAAATATCTAAGATTATGAGACACCCCCCCCCCCAAATCTAGAAAAGGAATAATAAAAGTAACTAAAATGCCAGTTTCACAGCAGACGAAGTGAAGTTATCCATCACCTTGTTATTGGAAAGGGAATTCCCAAGCTCTGCACACATCCAGTTAGCAAAGTACAGGGCAAAATTTTGGAAACAGCGTTATACGTACACTTGCGCATTTTTAAAAGATTGTGTGTGACTCATGAGAACACATCCATCTTACTAAACAGTATAAAAAGCAGTCTTGTGTCTCAAAGCAGCTTAAAGAGATATATTTTAAGAGAAATCACAAAATACAAATAAGGGACGGTAGGAGAAAAAAATAGTACAACATACCAGTGGCTTCATATGATCTGAAGGTTCCACTTTGAACACAAGCTTGGCATACAGATATTATGGACCTTGTGTAAAATGCATGTTTCAGATTCACACCTAATCTATTAGACACTGCAATAATGTTATGTGCATTAGATTTAAAAAAATTCATTGGATTTGCAAACATTTGAGAAAGGAATTGTGGGACTCGCCTATGCACATAGCATATAGTTAAAAATCACCTCAAAAACAGTTGAACGAATAGTTTCAATTTTTTTAGAGGTTGTGGCACAGGCAGATTTCTCACTGGCTTGGCACTATATTGCTTGTGGAACCTTCCAAAAACTTTACCCAACCTATAATTAATGAGATCAAGTAACAAGAAAAGTGACCAAGCATCAGTAAATTATGCTATTCCTAGTATTATCATTGAAAATATTTTCCAACTCATTCTGCTACTTTAAAGTCACTGTATCATAAAATGACTGTTGGAGCTACTTAATCTGTTCAAGAATACAGGCAGCTGCCTGTATTCTTGAACAGATTAAGTATATATCTGTAATAATATTGCTGGAACAGTTTAATCCCATGAGCCTTGGACATGAGCCTCAGACATCCAGGTAAGAAAATTTTGGTTTGAAATTCCATAGAAATATTTTTTGATAGTAATTTTCCTGCTGGAAGTGCAGCTTCGCATCTGGCCAATCTATGATGTTGGGGGCAAGGGTGATAAGGTACTGACATTTTGTAAATAGCAGTTGACCAAACAGCCGCCATCCACCAGAGAGAGCCTTGATGAACCAATCCTCCTGTCAAGTAAACCCATTCTCCCATGCCACTGCAAAAGAGTTTGCATAAATGTGGCTAATGTGCACAAATTTACCATTCTTTGCAGCTGTTCTTGGAATGTAAACCAAACATGTTTTTGTTTTCCAGCCTGGCTCTTTTGACATATTACTGCCAAGGCCAGCTTCACCTCCAAGCCCCCCAAAAGCTTTTAAAAGTTAGAGAAAATCATTCCACACATATATACTGATTTATTTACACTGTGCAAATGTTGTTAACTGCCATCAACTAACTTTGACTTATGGTGACCCTCTGAATGAGAGATCTCCAAGTCACCCTATCGTCAACAGCCCTGCTTGGATCTTGCAGACTCAGGGTTGGGGCTTCCTTGATTGAGTCTATCCATCTGTAATGTGCTTGTCTTCTTTTCCTGTTGTCTTCTGTTTTGCTAAGTGTTATTGCAGTGATGTATTTAAGTCTTTTACTCTAAGTCTCAAGTCAAATCTCAAGTCCTTGCAAGATCCTTTCAAGTCAAGTCTCTAGTCTGGAGGCCAACTTTATACCCCAACCTGTATTCCAGAATTTCAGGACAGAGTCGAATAAGGTCAGTTTTAACAACTTGAGTAGAGTTGTCCCTCCACTTCTGTGATTTTGCCATCTGCAGCTTTGGAAGTGGGGAATAGGCTCCTTCTTATTTCCTATTTGCAAAGCTGGAGGCTTTTTCAGAAGTGGATAATAGGATCCTTCTTATTCCTCATTACTGAAGCTTCAAGAGCTTTACCATCCTTCATCCTCAAGTCCATTACTTAATACCTTTTCTGTTCCCCTTTGAGATACGCATCCTGCACTCTGGGCACAAGTCTTGCCTTCTGCTCTTAGGAAAAGTTTTAGAAAGCTCCTCTTATATGTAGTGGGGACAGGCTGCTGAGCAGATCTCAAGCCCACCTCAAGCCCATTGCCTAACCCATTTGCTGTTCCCTCTAAGAAATGTGTCCACACTTTGTGCTTGAGACAGATTGTCATGTGACCAGTAAGTTGTAAGGTTTCTGGATGAATGTGTTATGTTACTGAACCAAGGGCAGCAAGTCAGTCGCTAAAAATATGCAAGTCTCAAACCGAGTCGAGTCAGTGTGTAATTTTTGCTGAGTCAAGTCTGAGTTGGGTCACTGAAGTGACTTAAGTCTGGCTTGAGTCTGAGTCAATTGACTCGAGTCTACATCACTGCATTATTGTCTTTTCTAGTTTGTCATGTCTTTCTCACAATATGTCCAAAGTAGAACATTTTGATTTCTAGGGAGAGTTCAGGCTTAATTTGCTGTAGGACCTATTTCTTTGTCCTTTTGGCAGTCCAGGGTATCTACAGAACTTGTCACCAGCACATTCAAAATAATATTATTCTCTTCCTATAATTTTTTTCAGTGTCCAGCTTTCACTGGACATACATAGCAATACAATGGCATCGACAATACTGACTTTGGCATTCTATTATGTATCTTTACACTTTACACTTGAGGTTCTTGTCTATTTCTTTCATAGCTGCCTTCCTTCTATTTTCTTCCCTCTATCATTTCATGAATGGAAACTAGGACATGTGTGGCCAAGCAATATCAGAATGCAATCAAAAGGGGGTTGGCCAAATAAGAAAAGGGCCAAATATAGTATGAGGAAGAACACACAAAACTATTCTTGTAAGCAGAGAAATCCTGAAACATATAAGAAGTAATATAAGAACAGTTATTGATATGATAGAGTACTATGAAAAACACAATGAAAAGAAATTCGCAATGATCTTCGTGGACGCAGAAAAAGCTTTTGACAATGTTGATCGGAATTTTATGTTATCATTGTTTAAAAAGATGAATTGCGGTCAAAGATTTATCAATTGGATTGCAGAAATTTACAAAAATTCAAAGGCTCAGTTTATAATTAATGGGGAAAAAAATGAAATCATTTGAAATCATGAAAGATACAAGACAAGGCTGCCTGCTATCACCGCTATTGTTTATAACGGTTTTGGAGGTTCTTATTAGAGCTATCCGTTTTGACTCTAAAATCAAGGGAACAAAGATAAAACGACAAGAATATAAACTCAAGGCCTATGCAGATGATCTGGTGATTTTTCTTAAAGATCCAAGGCAAAGTATTGAAAAATTAATGGAAAACTTTAAAAAATTTGGTGAGGCTGTTGGGTTCAAAGTTAACAAAGAAAAAATGGGAAGGGAAAAAAAGCAAGAATCAAATGGAAGACTTTAATAGATAAAAAAGAAAGAGGTCGTTGCAGACTCCCGGAACTGAAACTCTATTACTATGCAAATGGATTGACATGGATCACAGATTGGAGTAAGTTACAAAGTGACAGAATTCTAAATTTAGAAGGACCAGACTTACATGTTGGCTGGCATGCACACCTATGGTATGACAAAGCCAAGATTGATAAAGAATTTATGCATCATTACATAAGACGTCCATTATTGCAGATTTGGCTAAAACTTAAACGTAAAACTTACAGAAGATTGCCTCAATAGTTGTCACCACACGAAGCCTTATACGGTAGATGGAAGGATCTGAATGAAAGATGGCTTAAATATAAAGACTTAATAATTGAAGAAAGAGAAACTCATCTGAGATTAAAGACGAGAGAGGTATTAGAGCAAGAGGGTGTGAATTGTCAATAGTTCCTCTATTTACAATTAAAAGAAAGATTTAAGATGGATATGAAGCTTGAAGGGATTGACTCAAGTAAACAATTCAACGAATTGGAGAAGGTTGTTTTTGAGAAACCCCAACATTCAACCTCTCAATTTTACAACTTTCTTCTAAATCGAGAGTTGGAAACAGAAGTGGTGAAAGAGGTAATGATAAAATAGGCAAAAAATGTTGGATATGAAATAAGTTTAGAAAACTAGGAAAAATGTTGGAAAAATACCCAAAAATTTACAGCAGCTCAAAACTTTAAAAAAAACCCATTTAAAAATGATGTCTAGGTGGTGCCTAGATCCAGCTAGATTATGCAAGATTTTCAAAACAAGAGAAAATAAATGCTGGAAGTGTGGGGTTGAAAACGGCACTTTCTATCACATGTGGTGATTGTGCTCTGATGTGAGAAAGCATTGGAAAAATATACATAGATGCATAACAGAAATTTTAGAGATAAATATTCCATTTACCCCCAGAATCTTTCTGTTGAATATGTTGCATGATATAGAGAAGACACTAACAGCAAAGTACTGGAGACTAATACTCTACATGCTTACAGTGGCTAGAATTGTCTGTGCCAGATATTGGAAGAATAGTGCAACTCCCGAAATAGAAGAATGGTTATCTAAAATTATGGAAGTTTCAATACTAGATAATCTTACACAAGCATTAAGGGGAAATTTACAAGAAAAAAAAGATAGAGAATGGTCTCCAATTAAAAACTATTTCAAACAAAAATTGGATATTGATATGTCATGATATTTCATGAATGCTGTGATAAGCTGAATCTGGTAGATAAACGAGACAAGACACGAAATCAGCAGAAATTGTTATTCCTTTTGTTACTTTTGTTTTCTTACTTTTTTCATTATAGGAGCAGGCAAACCATCAGTAAAAAGATAGAAGCAGAGGTAACATTTAAGATACCAAATATCAACCGTGCAAGAGTCTGTTGGAAGTAAGAAATGCATTCAGAATATAATGAGGGGACACAATTAGAAGAACTTTTAAAGATGGTTAGATACACAACAAGATGTATTATATTTAATTATATTAATTATGTACGTGTATGATATTTTATGATGAAATCATTTTTCAAGTGAATCAATAATCATACAGACCCCCCCATTCATATTATACCAATAGTGCAAGAATACTGCTGATTTTAATGTAATTGTATGTAACGTGAAAGATATAGTTATTTCATGTTTATATAATGTACAAGTATTTCAACTGTTTTTTTTAAAATAAAAATATACAAAAAATATACAAAAAAAAAGAAAGAAAGAAATTTGAACACAGTCTGTAGCAACTGAAATAAACTGAGGACAAAGGGAGAAAAGTGGGAGTAGGAGAGAAAAACCAAGACATTTTAAAAGCAGCTGAGAAAGAGTGATGTTAGAGGCTTGGCAGAAGCCATCCCTACAAAACTGGGACAGCTGGAGGGATTGTGTGAACATATAATAGCTTTACTCATCTAAAGCCCTTTTCTCAAAATGGTGAGTTTGGTGCATGATGCTTCTCTCATATATATATATATATATTTTCTATATTCTATATCTATATCTATATTCTTACTTCCAACAGACTCTTGCACAGTTGATATTTGATATCTTAAATGTTACCTCTGCTTCTATCTTTTTACTGATGGTTTGCCTGCTCCTATAATGAAAAAAAATTTATATATATAAAATAATGAAAAAATTTATATATTTTTTATATATATATATATAAAAAACAACACTGGTATGGAAATGAACCACTTCCAGAAATGATAGGAGCAGCCATTTAACATTTTACATTTTTAAGAAGCCACTTATTCTCATTATTGTGCAATCTTCTTTAGCTATGTGGTAAAACAAAGGGTAATGTATTTTCGTCACGGTGACACATGCTTTGGTCTAATGGATTCAATTGCAAGTTTAGCATGCATGACTGTGTGCAGGATTGCAACCATAAAGCATACAAAACCTCATCCTCAAGATGAGGTTTGAATTAAATACTAGTACAACAAAGGTTAATTATTTATACTTTTACATAATATTATAATTAAGTGGGCATGGTATGGATTCATATGAGGCCCTTTTAAAAGTGCTAGTTAAAAAAAACACATCATCCTCTATCAGATACATAATATCCTCTGGAATTAATTCTTTAGCACCAGTTTAGTGGGGTTTATACAGTAATGGTGGCTCAGTTCTGGGGTGCTTCTTCAACTTCTGAGTGTGAACAGAGAGCAAAAACAAAAGAAAAGAAAAAACAAAAACAAACCTTCTTAAAAAAGGGACAATCTTGTTCCTCCATAGTAGGGATTGTTTGGTTTAGACCTTTGCTAGTCGTCTGCCTGAGACCACACCTTGATCTTATCCTGTAGGGAATGCATGCACCAGTCTAAGAAAGCCATATTGGTCCAGGGACAATGCCTGCAGAAGCTGTGAAAAAGGTCCACTTCTATGACCTAAGGGTGGGGTATGAGCTTTTCAGTGCCCTAGACACCTGCCACCGATAAAATCTTCTTTTATACCAGTGACATGTTTCAGTCTTGAAATCAGACAAGTCTCATAGGAGAGGCCTGGAAGAGCTCCAGCCCTTGCTCAGAACAGAAGACTCCACTCTACTAAGAAACAGATTAAGGGGCCTGTTTCAAGTGACAGATGCTCGTTGATATATAGGGAACAGCAGGAGTAGCTTGGTTACTCCTCTACAGCTCCGAGTCCTCCAACCACATGGGGATTTTTGGCATTGTAGTCCAAAAGGTTTTTTTCCCTGAGCTCTGGTTCTGGCTATATTGATATCTGTTTCTCTTTCAGCTTCATTTATTCGTCTTAAAGGATTAGCTCTATGCGCCATGGCCGTTTTTATTAAAAATGTACACCACTCTTATATTTTTGTTAACATCTATGTTCCTCCCCGCACCTCACCATATTATGATTCAGATTACTGGTATAAGCTAGAAGAATATCTATGTGAGTTAGAGTATGAATTCCCTTTAGTTCCATTGGTCATTGCCGGCGACTTTAATGCACGCATAGGTTCATCTAACCAAGATATTGTTAGGGCTTTAGGAGGCCCAACTGAGTTGTGAGAAGGCTTGGAAATTCAAAAGTCTAAAGATAAGAAGATTAATGATTTTGGCCTCATTTTTTTACTTTACTGACAAAACTAGCTTTTATAAATGGTTCCCATCTTGATAATTCCAAGGGAGAGTTCACTTTTATAAATAACCTTAGAGCAAGTACAATTGACTATGTGTTAGTTTCACATGAGCATCGATCCTTGTTCCTTTCTTTTACAGTTGAGCCAGTAGCTGGTAGTGATCTCCAGCCATGCCCGATCTCGTCTGATCTTGGTTCTGGCCTGCCCTTGGACTCTATAAAACAACCTGCAACTCTTATTAGGCTCATCCTCTGTGCTGAAGGAAGACCCAACAACTGCCATTCTGTTTGAGTTCTGGGTGTGGAACAGAGAGGGAGGTTATTTTGTTCTTAACCTCAGACAGCAAATATCTTAGATTGGCCCAGCTCTACAAGATTTTCGTTTTGCCATCTGTTTATTTCATATAGTGTTACCGCAGTTTTAGACAATGAAGCTGCCTTAGGGAAGGCCAAGCTAAATATACATGTGGCAGACCATTGTGTGTATCTTGTCTGGGGTTCTAAAAACAAAAGCTCAGCAGGTTGAGAGTATGAACTCAGGCAGTGCTGGCCCAAGGCATTTACTGCCTGAGGTGGAGCAGCCAAAGGACTCCTTGCCCCAAGATCAAGGAATATATTAGCCAAGTTCCACAATTGTTCCTCCTGCACCACCACCCCTATATGAAACTATCACGCAGGAGAACTGAGAATTTGCTGTCCTTTCATGATACTCAAAAACTGCTGTCTAATATTTGGTTCTGAAATGAGGGACTGTGGAGTGGAGAGGGGGGGAGTTGCTAATCTCTTTCCTTTCTAGATTTTCCCACCTCAAATCCCCCTCCCATTTCCCCCTCTAACATGGCAAAAGAAAGGATTTATGAAAATGGTTTTAAGACCAGAGGCCCCTTCACACTACACAATTACAGCACTATAATTCCATTTTAACTGCCATGGCTGCATCTTATGGCATTCTGGAGTCTGTTGTTTAGCAAGAGATATTTAGAACTCTCAGCCTGAGGGTCCAAGTGCCTCAGAATAGTAAGAATCTCAGGATTCACAGGATGCAGCCATGGCCATTAAAATAGAACCATAGTGCTAGGATTGTGCAGTGTGAAAGGACCTCACAAGATACTGCCATGTTAGTTAAAGTGGCATCATAGTGCCATAACTATAGAGTGTGATAGGGCCCCTGAAGATGGGAGCAGAAAGACCAGAAGCCATGAATACTAAATCCTTGCAAGCGCCTAGTTTTCTTTCACCTTCATTTCTAGTATTCCTCTTGCTGAGTCACCAAATTAAGTTTTAAATTTGAGGGGAACATTCTGACTTATCTGGGCCATGGATCAGACCATCCACTTCTGAATCATTGGATCAAGATTTAATTCATACCATGAATAATTGCTGTCAACACTTGATGACATTTATTACTTGTGCCATCTTCTTTGAAAATAGTACAAACTTGCTTTTTAGTATTTATACAATGGGAGCACCCAGAAAAAATGCCATGAATTCACTTAGTCTACGTTTCACTGTATCCTGTATAGTGCATTTGTTTCTTCGACAATTATTAGTGACTCAGTAATGGCGCATGCAAAGAACAAATTCCATCACCAGGAGATTCCTTAGTCCAGATGCTACAGGATCCACTCCTCAAATGGTAAGACTTGCTTTGTTCTGTATGTTTTAAAAAATTAAGCATGTTTTAATGATGATTTCTTCATAAGCAGACATAAGGCATTGCCACTTGCAGCCTTTTGATATGGAAATCTGCTTTCATGCTCTCAGGTTTCTCAACAGGATAAAAATGCAAAGCAGCATTTGTGACTAAGCACATGAAAGTCAGTAATGAGGGTGAGCGTTCGCTTAGCTGGCCTCCTAAAGACTGTACTGGTAAAGCTTCATACCAGATCTCCTTCATACCAGATCTCCAGAGTGCTACGTTATCTGCATGTTCCTATGTTCTGCCTCAGGGGTGAAAATTGTGTAGGTTTTCACTGGACTGCAGCTCCCAGCATTACCACAGACTATGTTGGGTGAAGCTTCAAGAGTTGTGGTCCCACGATATTAGAAGAGCTGCATGATTTCTGCCTCTGCTCTACCTGTACATTTGTTTTTTTTCAAAACCAAACTATAAAACCACACCAATCATCAATTGCTCTCTTTCAATTGCTCACTGGTCAGTGATATCAATGGACAACTCTGTCAATGTTAATTTCCTCTTAGTTTCTCTTTCTCTTAAAAAAAAAGAAAAAAAAGAGTCTGTCCTGAACTTTAGGGTTTTTTTCCCCCCAAAGTCTACATGAGAATCCATATGCATTTTTCTGTTTCTAATAAGTAAACATACATATGTCTGCAGGAAATTTTTCTAAATGTAATGCATTTTGGGATGTTATTTTTATGGATATGTGGAATTTGTATGCACTCTTCCCTAATATGCACATTTTGAATATGTTTTTGATCAGAAAGCTCCATTGTAAAATTTGGAAAAGTGCACTTTTCATAGGATAGCTGGGCTTTGGTACTGCATGTTGGTTCAAAAACGCTAAACATTCACATTAAAATGTGAAATAAACAAATTTCTTCTCATCCCTAGTTAGAGACATAGGGTATGTTTAATGGAAGAGGTTGGGCATGTATTACACATTCATCACTTCTCTGACTAGGGACAGAGAGAGGTCAGTTATCACCCCAAAATAATATTGCTCCAAAATGAAGAAAAGGACAATCAAAATTTGTCATAAATTGGTATTACAGATGGACAAATCTGTTGGTTTTGGTTTCTCTCTTTTTCTTCTGTCTTACATTTTTCTTACAGTTTTCCATGCCTTCTCTCAGTTTTTTTCCATTCTGTTTCTTCAGCTTTAAAACTTATGTGTACATGAAATTTGTGCACCATTGTATACAATTTTGCCAAATATACAATTTTGCAAGCTATTTCCCCTAATATAATTCATTTTTGTATATTATTTACTTTGAAATCCAGATTTTTGTGCACATACATGCTTTGTATGCTTTAAAATAAAAATATTTAGGCAATTGTATCTTTAAAAGTCAGTGATGAATAGCAAAGGACATTCAGTTTGTATATTGGTTCAGGAAGTACACATTAGAGAGGTTCATATTAAAATGTGAACTAACTGAATTACTCCCTCCCATTGCCTGTTAGAACACTTTTATAGGAAAATGTGTGTAAGGTTTTTTAGATTTGGGAAAAAAGACTTAGGTGGGAGAGGACAGAGACTTATAATTTTGCACATGGAGTGGAAAAAGTAGACAGGAATTTTACTATCTCTCTGTCTGAAAATGTGACTTAGAACTCAGGGCTATTGAATAAAACTGAGTGGTGTCCTATCTCAGTCCTGGCACAGCTGATAAACAAAACAAACTGAATATCTCCCAGCTTGTTACTTACTTCCAGGCAGTAAGCAAGGAGTCATAAATAAAGTCCAGCATAAACAAAGTCCAGCAGGGTTTCACGGCAAGGGAGTGTCCAAGGTCAATCCAAGCATTTGTCAAGGCATCCAGCAAGGTAGCAGGTCACATAAACTCTGACAACTCCTGGAGGAGAAGGATGCCAGCTAAATAAGTTCTGATCCTAGCGCAGCTGAGACTTGATTGATTGTTGCTGGTTGTAATTCCTGAGAGAGAAACGCTGGCTCTCTCTTTGCTGCCTGTGCACTGTGAAGCTGGGTTGAGGTAAGTCTTCCTCTATATCTGAAGAGGCAGGACTCTCTGTTGGCACTGGCACTGTCCCCTGTTCTGTTTCTGGCACTATAACCTCTCTCTGTACAGGAGGCCCTGGCATGCCTTCTGTTTCAGCCTCTGGCATGCCCTGTTTCAAACTCTGAGTCCATGCTCTGGAAGCAGGGCATGACAAGTGGCAGAAGATTCAGGACAGACAAAAGACAGCTTATTGATGGACCTTGTTGAAAGATGATCTTGCTGAATATACTGCCATGACATGGGTTGATGGCCACTAACATTGATGTCTTTAAAAAGGAGATTAAACAAATTCATGAAGGATGTGACACAGTGCCAGCCCTTACATTAAAACAAAATAATGCAACTCTCTCAGGTGGCAAATACTAGGGGGCATCATCATCAACCATTTTACCACTTCTCCTGAGGTTCCTGTCCATTTCCTTTTGTCAGAGAACCAGGCTGTGTGTGCCACATGGTTTGTCCTGCAGCCTATTTTGATACCCTTGGATGTAATGAACAGCATTGTCCTGTCTCCAGTGTTACCAGGTCAATTTTCTTCTGTTCATTAAGGGCATGTTGGGCCAATCAAGGTGGTTCTATCAATTACTATAAGTCATAGTAGTAATTTGGAACAGCCAAGTCTAGAAGCATGAAGCTTCTGAATATTAATTATTTTGGAAGTACAGTATGTAAAAGCTATTGTTTCCATGGATGTCCAGCTTGAACACTGTGAGAAGCAGGATTCTGACCTAGATAGACCTCTAATCTGCTCTATGTATTCTAAGCAGGGAACATCTGCCTGGTTGTACAGCCTACCTGTGAAGATCTTTTGTGGAGTTCAATGCTGATTATATTATTTCCTCAGTGGCTGATCCTAGACTCTGAAACTAACCGCCATATGAAGTCTAGATAATTCCTTCTTTGGCTCTTTCTACAGCTTACCCATCCTGGTGGTGTCTGGTGACGATGGTGTCAGCAGCCCTCCCGGCAACTGTACTGTCCTCCTTACTGGCTGCCTATGGGATCCAGGAAGTGCAATGGTCATGTCTCTTCCTACTGCAGCGCAGCAGGGTACTGTCCCAGGCTGGCTAGGGCAGGAAGCACAGCAGGAAGCACAGGACCTCCATAAGCAACGTAAGTGCAGGCATGTGGCAGGAGGGCAGCGTTATTGCCAGTCATTGATGGGGAAAAAGCGGCAATGATTTGCAATGCGATTGCACCACCTGTGGACACGAGAAGGATGGGTCCAGGACAACATAGTGCATAAGTGTTGTCCTTGCCCGACCCTCCTCCCATTCTCATAGCATGTTGGGTGCATCACATGGAAAGGGCCTCAGTTATCCTTCTACCAGAGGTATAGAAAATTTTATTCAGACAGGCTTTGGGCAAGTACGCTGGTCCGTGGCTAAAAGAAGCTTAATTGACTGGGTCCTGGCTATTGCACTTATTGTTCTGTTCTTCATTGTGTTTTTAACTGATCTGCTTTTACATATGGTTTTAAGCAACATTTTGTTTTAATGTATATTCAAGTGTTCTTAGTTGCAAGGTATAAATAAATTAAAATTAAATTAAATAAAGTCCCATAGAAAATGGTGCCAGCTGATTCTAAAATATGCCAGGATTTTGTCTTAAATGTATGGCACAGTATTCATATTAACATAGTTTTGAAAAATACAGGTAACAGTGGTGTTTGACAATTCAACATGTTTTGCAAGGTCTGTTTGTTGAACCAAATATGATAAAATGTGGTATAGGTAGATGAGGAAGAAACTGAAGGGCAGATAGGACAGTTAGAGACTGAAAGCTGCAAAGGAGGCAAGTGGCTAGCTTGTTACCCTGATTTCTGGGGTCCCTTGGGGGACACCTCAATGTGCTCCACGTGATGGGGAATGGAAACTAGCCAGAGCACAAGCCCTAGCAATGCGAGAGGCAGGGTAACCTGGCGGGGTCTTTTTACCCAGTTTTACGGAGTCAGGCCAAGCCAAAAACCAAACGAAAATATCCAATAAATGATTTTATTGAATGAAAGTCTCACGCAACAACACAATCACTCACACACTCACTCAAGACCTATTAAGAAGTAAAAGAGAGGAAACTGGTTAGGGGAGTATTGAAGTGGTTGCAGCTGGGCTAATACTGCACCTTTTCCTGAAGGTCCAGGAAAACAGCGGAGAAGTGGGGATCAGCACAGAGAAGGCTGGAGCAACGGATGAAGCAACGGTCTGCTGGGATGACTGGGAGCGATCCAAAGAAACGCTCAAAAACTGGGACTATTTGTAGGGGAAAAGGTACCTGAAGGACTAATCCTTTCCCAGGGAGAACAATGAGTGTAGCAGCAAGAGCAAAGCTCCATAATGGTAACTTCCTTTGCGTGATGGGATTACAAGGTGTTGCCAAAGTCTCGGGATCTTTGGCTGCATTTGGTTGTGGTGTGACTTCATGTAAATGGTCCTCGCTTGATAGGATATTTGCTCAACTTGGGGCAAACACGCTAATCCCCTCAAGTTGGGTCTTTAGTGGCTGAGGACCCTTTGTTTATTGTGGGTTTACACATCTTGAGGTCTCCTGGGGCTACGTGACTGGGATTTTACTGGCCTGACCTGGTTTTCGGTCGTTTGACCGTGGCTGCCTACGTGCACATCCGGGCAACCTCTCAGGCACACGGAATCATATTTAATATCGAATTGTAGACTCCGGGACAGGGTTTTTCCAGTGTAGTAACAAGCTGTGGGGGTTGGTTTAGAAATTGAGAACAGAGTAAGCAGGAAGAGGATTTAAAGTTACGTATGAGGGCTCCTGTGAAACACAAAGTAATAAATAAAAGTAACCGGAGGAAAAAAAAAACAGTTTCAGGAAAACACTGTGAAATGTTTATTATTATTTTTATTATATATTGTTAAGAATTTCTTTTCATTGTTCAAACCTCACCTGAGCTCTTACAAAGCTGAAACGAAGAGATACACACTTTACAGTGGCATCGGAGTGTCTGGGAGTGTGGAGAATCGATAGAATACATGAAACTCAGAAAGGGAAATTGTCTGAGCCAGACAGGAGCTCTGGGAGGTTTGATGTTTGAAGATGTCAAAGCAGAGTAGTGTAAAAGCACTGAGGGAAAACCAAAGTTTTCAGAAATGCTATCATTCAAGGCTGAAAGTAGGAAAAGTGAGAAATGTGTTTTTAGGAGTACCCTCTGCTCCTTAAGAGAGAGCTCAGAATACTTATATTTGTTGTTAATTGAAAATTGCCTTTGACTTATGGTGCCTCTGTGAATGAGAGACTTCTAAGACACTCTGGAGGGCCTTGGCTTCTTTGACTGAGTCTATCTTCCCGTAATATGGTCTTCCTCTTTTCCTACTGCCTTCAACTTTACAACGCATGATCTTTTCTAATGAGTCATATCATGATTCACATTGTCTTTCTTGGTGAAGGGACAAGGATAAGCAGTGAAGAAGGTGTGGCCATAGAGCTGGGTTTTTTGTGTGCTCATACTTAATGCTCAGAACATTTTTCTTTATGCTTTTGTGAGCATTCATTTAAGAGGCTTTTTCTTATAAGCCTCTTAAGGCTCTTTATGTCACTTGTGCCAAATTATCATAAGAAAGTCCCAGTTCAGTGTGTTGTGTGTGTGTGTGTGTGTGTGTGTGTACATGTGTGTTTGGGATTTATATATCACACACACACACACACACACTTCAAACGATATACTGCAAAGCCAAATTACCTATCAGAAAGTTCAGTTTGCTTCTGTGCACTTTGAACGTATACTATATATGCAAAATGGAAATGCTGTGGTGAACTCTAAGCCACACGGTTTTTTCCAGGGGAAGAAGCAATAGATTCCATTTGCATAGACTACTGGATACTCATTGTCTTCTCCCTCTCCTCTGTAGAACTTCCTGAAAGTTTCACTTGACTGATCATTCCCAAGAAAGAGGTAAATTAGTATGAGAGGACAATCTCATGTTCACAACTTGGTAGATACACATTTTCAGCAACATTCTTTTTTCTTAGATGGTTGACTGTCTGAACTGTCATAATTCTTTCATTCCAGAGATGGTACAACAAGAGGTGCTGGGTGGGTTGCAGACTTTGTCTCTCATTCTCTGGCGCCAAAACAGCACCAGCAAATCAAATATCTGGAGTTGCCATAGACCATGAGAATATAAATACCAACATAATTATTTCTAGGACATTGAAAATGTTGTACCCTATTAACTTCTTAAACCAATCAAGTAACATGCTGAACTGCAGAAAATATAAAAATATTAACAGAGTTCTCTAATAAAACAAACCACTCATTCCTCAGGCAAAGTTCTGAGGAGACCATTTTCTCGAGCCACCTAAGAAACAGACAAAAAAAAATTGCTCCAAATATTTCTGAGCTCAGTAGTATTGATTGTTCAAAATGGAATGGATGTTTAACTTCACTTTTAATTCATTTAAATACATAACATGAACTAAAACTGCATGAAAGCTCTTTTTGTCTGATAGGTAATTTGAGTGGGAACAATGAATATATATCTTTTCTTCAGTATTTTATTAATGCCAGCTATGGTATTATGGTTTAAACAAAATTCCACAAACCGCCCACCACTGGATATTTTATTCTTTAAATATCTCCCATGTGTATATGAAAATTCTAGTGGTTATTCTTCTCTTGGGACATTTTGAATGCCATCTAAATGATAGATTATATACAACATCTGGTCAAATAAATGAGAAACTCATTAGCTGGCATTTGTTGAAATAAATACAAGTATGTCAATACAAAATTCAGATGTAGAAACCAATTTCCAAGGAAAAAACAACTGAAAAATTCTGGAATGTATGCCATTCCAGAAGTTTTAGTTTAAGAGAATAAAAAAATATTTCAAGGTCAATACTACAGTGAAAACAAACATACAAAAGAAATACAAGCAAAAGATATTTCATGTATAAAGGCTGCAGGGCTAGGGAACATGCTGCTGTCCAGATATTATTGGGCTCCATCTTCAATCTGATGAGAGCCGATGAGAGTTGTAGTTCAACAAACATCTGTGGAGCCATGCCTGTGGGCTGCAATTCTAAACTGAAGCATTTATTTCAGCTTGAACCAAGAAAAGGACTAAAAGAAACTCTTCATATTTTGTGCAAGTCCATAATGTTATGGTGTCTCCCTAATTCTCTTCTAGGCAATATGTGAGTGATTATTCCTAGAGATAAGATCTATCTCAGCAGAGTTCAAGACTTAGGAGAGGGCTGTTGAACTTTGCTTGCTTGTTCAACACTCACCTGAATGAATGGATCAGACTTTGAATAATTTCTGATCCTCTGTTTCTGTCTAGTAGAGCTAGGGCTGAGATTATGATTTGGAAAAGTTAAGAAATGCCTTAATTTCTTTGTATAACATCCTAGCCCAGGAATTTGCTTTGTGACAACTTTGTTGTGAGTCAGCTTTTTGTAATTTACTGAGCTGCTGCTAAGAAATTCTCTCATTGTCATTCACCAAGAAATGATGACCAAGAACAATGTAGGATTATTATCAAGATACTGCCTGGAGCAAGAACTGTAAAATGCTTGTTTTGTGGGAAAGTCAAAATATCATGGCCACTTTCTTTCTCATCTCAAAATGATTATTCTAAAGATACATATTTTCGGATCTTGAAATTACAGCAACAGTCCAAATGAATGGCTTTTCCCAGTTGTCCTCCATTGTTGTGGTGCCTTAAAAGTGGGCCCTCATCAAGAACAAGAAAGTATGTCACCTTTATTTTTTTATTTCCAGTTGCAGAAAGCATCCAAACTGAGGTCCTTCTGAGAAGTCCATTTTGAGATGGTTGAATGTCAGGTGGAAGCAATGTTGCCAGTAGTTCATTAACTTAGTTCGTCACCTAACAGAATTCTTTACTTGATAGAGAAAGGCTCACACTCTCCTGGCAGCATGAGTAGGATCTAGACCAGTTTATAAGAATTCTGGTATCATCTTCAGCTATAGCATATTGTAACTGTCTCCCTAGGGAGGTTAGGATGGCTCCATCTTTGTCTTTCTGTGGCAGTTGAAGACCCTCCTATTTCAGCAAACCTTTGGAAACTGATCATTAACTAGAGAAGGGCTTCTTATGGTCCTGTTTTTAATCTTTGTCTTAAAGTAATAATTGAAAAGATTTTTAATTCTGTTTTAATCTCTGCACTAACTATATGTGTCATTGTTGTAATTTTCCGTCTCTTGTAAGCCACTTTAAGTCCCAGTCTGGGAAAAAGGTGGGATATAAATAAAGTGGTGATGGTGGTATATATTATATGTGATACAGCAGAATCGTACTAGGTTCAGCCATCTTTATATCTTGAGTATGTTACTTTTATTCATGTTTTACTTAAGTTTAACATTTTCACTTCCATGTCCAAATAACTGACTGTAGTAAGAAATAAGTTCAGGTCAGTGGGAAAAAAGCCGCTCACATTAACAACATAAATCAAAATAAAGAATAAGTAATATGTATTTAATGTATGTTTTATAGCTTTGCTTATGCCAGTGGACATGCCATTTCTAGAAATTGCCAGGTTCGTGAGCAATTTTATTATTATTATTAAGTTTTACGGTGTGTTTTAGATCCTGATTGTTTTACTAGAATTTGCATTTTATTAGAATGTGTAGTTTGTATTTTAATCTGTGCCTTCCCTAGCAGACACTCCACGGTAATTTTTGCAATGGGCTATGTCTAAAAGCCATTAAAAAAAAACCCCTTTGCTAATTCAGAATAATAGCAAAACCGAACATTTTCATTTCTCTTGAGTTGATAAGCATTTCTTTCTCCACCCCTGTGGTAACTATTTGCCCAGTGGCATTTACTTAGAAGCAATGTGAAGAGGCATCACACATACAGAAACAGGACTTGAGGAAAACTGGCCACAACCTTCATTGAGCACAGCTTATAAAGTCTATAAAGCCTTTGGCATGCCTTAGGGCCAGCAGCTTGGCATTAGCCATTGGGTAGTTCACCTGCTAGCTGATATGATTGCTCCCAGTCCAATAGCTGGAATAACATGGGAGTGATGGGACAGACAGGTCTTACTGAGGTCCTTTAAGGTTATTTCCCACTTTGGAAATTGGGTGCTACACTCATGCTCCCCCTAAGAAGAATCTGACCCTATGCTTCTATCCTCAGCCACCTAGTGAGCAATCAAATAAGAGAAATATACAAACACAATAAAAAATATCGGGTGTGTTGCCTTCAATCAATCACTTTCTATCAGGATGCCAAACCTGATTGTACCAATGAAGAGTATCCCTTTTTCACCCCATCAGTTGGCAGCCAGTCTTTTCCACAGCAACATGAATGGTGGAAATCAGGAAGGGAAGTCAGTGACCACCATAGAGACCAAGACCATATGCAAAGATTCCTTAAATATATGAGAGGAGGGCCTCACTTCCTAAGACTGCTCTCAGTTGAGGCAGGCCTCTTGTGGGATTAGCCAGAATAGCTGATTGCTCTTTATCCCATTCTATTCTGGCACATGGGTAAGAAGTTCTTTGCATACTTCTGGCCACAATGTCATAACACACCCCATGGAATTTGAGGAATCCAATGCAGAGGAGTCAGATAGAGAAAGGCCTCTGGCTCTGGATACCAGCTGCCTACACAAATGTGAGTAGCTAGTGGTCAATATAGCTGATGAAGAACTTCAGCAGAATGGGGCCTCAACTCAGCTAGAATTGAGGAACATTAGAAAGAAACTTCCACGACATCCTCATGACAAGGAGCAGCTGTGGAGGAGCTAACACTGAGCAGCAAGCACTTGGCGTTTCAAGGTCAAATTGGCTATAAATCCCATAGCAGTTGCTCGGAGTTTTTATTGCTCTGCCTTCTGTTTTCACGGATTCGTTTGGATTCCTGACCACTGGACTGGTTTATGGCATATGGCTCTTTATCTTTCCCTTGTGGTAGTAGGTAATGTGACCCATGGATTTTAGAAAGGCTGACACTTTGACACTGTACCTCCCTTCCACCTTGGTAAACTCCCTTGACTACCTGTGTATAATCCAGACTGGCTTGACCCATTTGTAAACCAGCCTGCCATTCTTAGCACTTTGCTGCCTTTAGAGGATGGAGAAGTAGAAATGTCCTTGTTCTCTTTGTCCTGCTAAGTGGAATCAAATGGCATGGCTGTTGTGTATGGACTACAGTTTTCTGTATTTCTGCAGTGCTAACTCAAATCCTTATATAAGATACAGATGTAGCTGTTTCTAAACTGAGGATTGAGACTTGGGCTTTGAGCCTTACTTGAAGGTGGCAATATGAGAACAAATATGAATTCTGCACCCTGAAATGAAGTTTTTCTTCAGTCCTGAAAATTCTGGCCCTGCAGAAAGTGAAACGTTGAAAATTGTTCACATCTAGAACTCTTCTATTTGCTGACTTTGCATTCCCTTGGTAACTTTGCGTGCCTCTTCTCCTTGGATGCCTAAACTGTATTTCTGAAAGCTTGACTAAAGTTTTAAATTACTGCAGTGCTAGAAATCTGGGAAAGGAAGGCAAATTTCGTGGTGGCACAAAATTCTTAAGTGGCAGGTGGAATACCTTCATCCCCCTCAGAATTACATCCTTGCTTATTTGGAAATAAATTCTTGTTGGATCACTGCACTTATTTTCATCTACTGATTGCAGAATGAATAGGATCAGCCAGATCTGGAACATCAGCAACCCATCATGAAATGAAGGCAATATATTTTACCCATTTCTTATAAAATCAGACAGATTTTTCAAATATAATATTCATTAAAGCATAGTAAGTGAGTGAAGGACTGAAAGCTATCAAAGACAATTAAGAAGCAAGAAGAAATTGGAACCTCTCATTTTAGACTGGCAAAACTAAGTGATTCCTGCAGAAAGGTCATGTTTAATGCAATCAATACTTCTATTTCTTGTATAGCAGTTCTACAAAAGAATGCTGCTGTCAGAATATTCTGCAAATGATATTATTTGGTTCCATGGCACTAATTTTAATGCACTTCTCTGAATTAGTGCAGCAGTGGCCTGAGACTGACAGAGAAAATAATGTCAGAATGATCTGATGACCTGTGGGAAGAGCCAAAAGTATTTCTCTTGATCATGGTGTGGATCATTCCAGAATTCCCATGTGTGCTGTAGAACTACTTTATGTGGAAACAGTAAAAAATTAGGGACTGTTTTCCATTCTTGCTGAGTTCTGTTTGTTAAATGATAGAAACAGAACAACACAACTCTAATCACATTTATTATTTCATTGGTCTCTCATTGCTTTTGGTCAAGAACCTGATCAGTTGTCTGTAGACAGAAAGGGTATATCTCATTTCATGTTTTGGTCTCCTATAACAGAAACCTTTAAACTGGAGCACAGAAATACTCAATTCATGTGCAATTCTAGCTTCTTGTGAGCATAGTACCTTCAGTATTAGGCTGGCTACTGGCCACCTTCAGACTACCTTGTGCCAAAGTTATCATTTTTGGAAAGAGGTTGAAATTTTAGGCTTAGTTTTTAACGTGTCAATACAGTGGGTATACCAACTAGCCCAGCATGGTATGGTGTTCCTCTGCTATCCTTGTTACCAGTCATCCCCTCCTCAGACATGGGCTGTATCTGTGCGCAATGATAAATCAAGAATTCTGGCTTACCTTGACATTCTGTGCACAAGCAGCCCATTTACTCCCCATTTCACACAGACACATAGCACTAATTAAACATTGATGGCTCTGCTATTTGTGACATTTGAATCGAGGATCCTGGTTCATCACTCACAAATGAGCTGTGTTATGACCATTACTTGTTTGGAATGAAACAGAACCCTAGGTTTGGATGTCATGGTAAAGTATTTCTGGTTAATTTTACTTCCGTGAAGCAATGGGAGAACTCAGCAGGAGTCAATAGCTTAGTAAATTCCTCATTTTACAAGCCCTTTCACTCTGCACAATTGTAGCTCTACACTTTAACTGTAACAGGCAACTTCCTATGGATTCCTGCGATCTGCTGACTAGGGAGGGGCATTTAGAATTCTCTGCTAGAGAGCACCGGTGCCTCACCAAACCACAAACCCCTAGACACAGTTACGGTGGTTCAAGTGGAATCATAGTGCTACAGGTGTATAGTGTAAAAGGTCTCCAGTAAACAATGATAAGGTAACTCCCAACAGATTGTGGAGATTTAAATAGGGGAAATAAGGGACCCTCTCCCATTCAATGCTTCCTTCTGCCTTGAACAGAAGCTAGGAATTTCCCCCAAATCTCTTAATTCTAACTGCCACCACCCACTGAATTCTGAATTACCCCATATCGGAGCAGCACAGTGGGACTCTGCTCTGAGGATCTATGCTTAAGGTCCTTTCCCTTCCCTCTCACCTCCCACTTCTGAGTGAGAGAAATCCTATCTAAGCGTGTGCTGGGGAATGGCGTGGGGATGGAGAGGAAACAGAGGTTTTACAGACAAGTATTTATTTTAAGGCATGCAAGTAAAGCAAGAAAATAATACTCATCAGAGGCTCTGCCCTCTCAGGTACGCTTAAGTTACAAGTAGTTATAAAAACAGGTACATTCTCTAGATCAGTCAAACTTCCAAAATAATAAAAGACCTAGCGCAACTAACTACTTTTAATTCTAAGTTACTCACAGCAAGTTGGTCACTTTCTGAGATGCTCTGCAAGGGTAGGGCCAGGAGATGGTCTGCCCAGCATCGATGCCCTTTGGTTGATATTTTTGGGTGTCCCCTTTGTTCTCTCAAAGATTTTCATAACTTCTCCACTGAAGCATCTCGAAGATTCTCACCTTTTTCCCCTAGATTGGGCAATTCTCTCCCATGATCTGTGAGGCTGACCCACAGTAAAAAGTGTAACTTAACCCCAACACCTCATTAACCCTTGACTTACCTGGAGAGGGAAGTATCTCTCTTCAGCTAAGTCTAGATAATGGGAAGCCCTCTTATCACACAGATATGCAACATTCTGTGACCACAGAGCATGCTGAGTCCTCACTGGGGTTTAGAGGGGGTTTATGCATCCTTTCTTGTGAAGATTTTTTTTAAAATACTCCTACAGTGCTGTCCCTAGTATGCTCTCTCTTGCTGACAAATGTGTTGGTTCAACTGAATAAGACAGGCACTTGGAGATGTGTTTGTTAATAGTACTTATATAAACAACAGTCAGGGTTACATCTTCATCAACGACTTGGATGAAGGAGTAGAGGGCATGCTGATCAAATTTGCAGATGACATCAAATTGGGAGGGGTTGCTAATACACCAGAGGACAGGATAAAATTTCAAAATGATACTGACAGATTGGAGAGCTGGGCTGAATTTCAACAGAGAGAAATGTAAAGTCCTACACTTAGGCAGAAAAAATGGAATGCACAAATATAGGATGGGGGACACGTGGCTGGATAGCAGTAAGTATGAAAGGGATCTAGGAGTCTTGGTAGATCACAAGCTGAACATGAGTCAGCAGTGTGATGTGGCAGCCAAGAAAGCCAATGCAATTCTTGATTGCATCAATATGCGTATGGTGTCTAGTTCAAGGGAGGTAATGGTACCACCCTATTCTGCTTTAGTTAGACCTCATCTGGAATACTGTGTCCAGTTCTGGGCACCTCAGTTCAAGAAGGATATTGACAAGTTGGAATGTATCCTGAAGAGGGCGACCAAAATGGTGAAGGGTCTGGAAGACATGCCCTATGAGGAACAGCTTAGGGAGCTGGGTATGTTTAGTCTGCAGAAGAGAAGGTTAAGAAGGGACATGATAGCCATATTTAAATATTTGAAGGGATATCATGTCAAGGAGGGAGTGGGCTTGTTTTCCACTGCTCCAGAGACTAGGACAAGGAGCAATGGATTCAAGCGGCAGGAATGGAGATTCCACCTGAACCTCAGGAAGAACTTCCTGACAGTCAGAGCTGTCTGGGAGTAGAATATGCTGCCTTGGAGTGTGGTGGAATCTCCTTCTTTGGAGGTTTTTAAGCAGAGGCTGGATGGCCATCTGTTGGGAGTGCTTTGATGTGTGTTCCTGCATAGCAGGGGGTTGAACTGGATGGTCCCTGTAGTCTCTTCCAACTCTATGATTCTATGATTCTATGATTATATTATATGCCACTAACAGAGCTGGGAAACAGAGGGAGAGCTGGGTGGGGCAGATAGGACATGTGCTCCGGGTACCAATGCCAGGGAGGTGCAAAAAAGAAGTGCTGGAAGCCGCAGAGGAGGTGGCTTGCCCTAGGAGCTGTTTATGCAAGATACACCTTTGCTGGGAAAAGTTACTGTTTGGGATGACAGCTCTCAGAATTGCATTCCATCCATCTGTCCCCATTTGGCAGGTACAGTCCTCATTAATCCTTTGCTGTATCACTTCTTCAGTTGCTTTTAAAATGTCCCAGTTTATCCCTCCTCCCCCCACTTTCTTCCTTTGATCTGAGCGTACTTCAGTTGCTGCAAACTGAATTCAAAGGGCAAATGTATTTTGCACTCAATTAACTCAGCAGGGGACAACAAGGGCAGACATCTTGCCCTTCCCAGTAGATTCAAACAAAAGTAAACTGCTGCAGCCCGTTTAGCTTGTGTGTTCTTCTTCATTAATAACTTTTGCCATTGGGACCAGACTGATGTTGCTTGGCCACATGTGTCCCAGTTTTCGTCTGTGAAAATTTGAAAGGTAGGAAATCCCCAACCAGTGCACAATGCTGGCTGGGGGATTTGCAGAGTTACCGTCATAGAATCACAGAATTGTACAGTTGGAAGAGACCACAAGGGCCATCAAGTCCAACTCCCTGTCATATAGGAATACATTATCAAAGCATCAAAGCCCAACAAAGTCCAAAAAAGTAACCTTCCCAAGCTCTGTCAAGAAAAGGTTAGAACACAGCATTTCTTTAGTCTCCTTATTTCATTATTTCAGTGCTTCCTCTTGTGTTAAATAAAACAGAAAACCTTCTGCCTTTTTTTTTTTTGAATTGAGCACTAATGAAAACCCTGTGGACCCACAGGCTGGAGCTTTTGTAAAAAGCTGAATATATTATTTTCAGGGCCAGTGAAGACCAGTAGGAGTTTAGTGCCAGACTTTATTCAGTTTCAGCTGATGATCTGTTACTTTCTGGCAACAGCCTCACTACTGTTACCAGAAAAGAAGCTGATTTCTGGGAATGTGTTTTGAACCCAAATTAACAACTGAAGCAGAGTATTGGACTGGTAACACTGGGGTGATCATCTCCTCAGTCTTGTTTCCAGACAGATGTACACACTTCACAGGAAGCCAGACAGCTTTTTGTTAATAGCTCAATCACGAACTTGAGGGAGAAGGGAATATCCACTGTGAAGGCATATTATGTAAGTGGCTACTATCAGAAGAGGATGCTAGACTAAAGCAGAGATTGAAAACATTTACTTTTTTAGACCATGGTTCCCTGAATCCCCCAGCCAGTACAGCCAGTGAACATTCTGTCTGGGGTCATTATTGAAGTTATAGCCCAGAAAAGAGATATTTCCAAGCTCTGGGCTAGACAGGTGAGTTTTCCTCAACTTGGTGCCCTCCAAAACTGAAGACTGAGATAGGCCATTGGTCTGATCCAGCAGCAGTGCCCTCAGATTTTCTCTAACGAAACTGGGGGAAAAACAGCCGAGTAACATGTGCAGCTCTTCTGCATGGCCTCTGACATGTTGCAGGAGGTATGAGGAGGTATGAGGGTGAGGAGATTACAGGGAACATTTGAAATCACCTTCAATCCATCATTTACATGGTAAATATTCATGCAAATAAATACCCATGCAAGTCGATCATTCACATGGCAATACAGACTCCAATTATTATTAGTTTAAAAGGTTTGAAATGGCATCTTACCGGTAACATAAAGTAATCATTGTTTTTTAATAAAATGAACATCAGCCTGCTTTACTCCCATGTGAAAAGTCGGTTTGAAATAACACTTCCCACAGGGATTAGGCAAAGTTACTGTTTTCTTTAAGAAAACATTTTTAACATTTTTGAAGGGATGTAAGAGGTTTAAATCTGATACAGGCCGCCTGTTTAAGCATATTGTACTTATTTGGGACACACTTTGGCTCACAGTGCCAAAGGGTGGGATGTACATGTTCTGTTATTGATTTCTTAACTGTTGATGTATCATTTTAAGATAACATACTTAAAAAATAGGAAGGCCTAAACTGCAGTTAACAGAGAATTTTCTCATTATGTCACAGTGTTCCCCATTAATATGGGAGGTATAGTTTCTGAATTTAAATTACAGCAATTATTTCTAAAATTCATTCTGTATTTGTACATTACGATGTGCAAACCTATCCTTATTGGCCCTTCTTTTTGGTGATGCAAAAATGACTACCCTATTAATAGATTGACTAGTAGTGCAAACAATGGTTTGCATAATTGCTGCAGCAAAAGCTAAATCATGGGATCAGGGAAAATGGTCCTGTTACTGCAGAATGTGCTCAAGCAAACAGGCTCCTCCCTGACTGCTCCAATGCCTCTCCTTCTATCTGATCAAAACTCTACGGCTTCCATCCTACAGCAAAGACAAAGAATGGTCCATGGAATGTGACCCCTTCATGCCCCACTTGCCATTGAAGAGGCCTTTTCACACTAAACAGGTATAGCACTGTGATTCTGTTCGAACTGTGATGGTGATATCCTTTGGAATCCTGGGGTTTGTAGTTTGGAAAGGCACTAAAGCTCCCTGGGTGAGAATTCTAAATGCGCTCCCCAACTGTACCTCCCAAGGTTCGATAGAATGGAACCTAACCAATCAAAGTGGAATCATAGTGTTATACCTGTACAGTGTAAATAGGACCCTTGTCTCCTGCATCTCCTGGGGAAAGGATGTAAGCTCAAAATTGGCTAAGTTCTAAAATCTGCTTTTGAACTGTTAGTATGACTGAGTTGGATCCCAGCACAGGGGTCCCAATTGCACACAGGGCATCAATCACCCTAGCCACATCCCACTCTAGCAGTTTTAAAGCCCACCCTCCATAAAACTAGATATTAAAGAGAATACATAACTCATTTCCCTTCTAGAGAGATATTTCTTCAAAGATACATGTCTCAACAACCAGTCTTGGAAATGAAGTTGGTGTTTTAATTTTCAATGATCAATCACAAAACAGAGCAGGATATATGGGTGAGGACCATCCCATGGTATGACAAGCAGATACCTTGGGGGACATTTCTGCAAAAATGTGACAACCATATCATCTAATCTGATCTATAGTCCCAAGCTAAATCCTCTCACTTCTGAAAAAAAAAATGTTCACAGTGTTCACATTCCATCTGGTAGCTCTGCTTTGATTTTTGCAACACTTCATTACACTTTCATAGAAACTATCATTACTGTTAAACCAATACAGATAAACCTTTTTCTGCATTTAAATGGGGATATAGAAAAGATATTGATTATATATAATCCATACTTTCTCAGGATTGCTAAAGACCTATGTACCCTGTGAGGAAGTCAGAAAAGGAGACATCCAAACCAAGGAGCTCATGCTATCATCTCCTGATGGAACTATTTACATCTTTTTTTTTTTTTGAAATCCCTTGTGTCTTTATTTTTTTTCTCTTTTCTTTTTTTTTATTATTAATAATAAAGATGCATAAGTATACAGAAATATCTTGAGACAACTGAGATTTTCTATCTGTTCTTTAAGAACAGATACATTGGAAACTGCCTTGAATAGGATATACAAATGTACCACCTCACCTCTCTTGTCTCCATCCCGCAAAACATCTCTCTCACTAACCTGCCTGTCTCCCTCTCCTCTCTACCCCTACCTTGCCTCGTTGCTCGCCTTTCTTGCTGCTGCCACAACTTGCCCTCCATGGCTATACAAAGCCACAAAGGAGCCAGCACTCAACAGAGCTGGCCGGGCCACAAAAGCCTGATTCTGAAGGTCACTTAAAACTGGACTGGACATTGTGTCTGGGTTATCCTGAAAGCTTGCCTATGCCAGCATTGCATTTGGTGCCTAGGCAGTTTTGGAGAACAAGGCTCTCCAGAGTGGTGGTGGTAGCACCAATCCTAAATGGTGGCACGAGGAAGAGCATCATTTGCTGCTTCTGGTGCTCCACTGTCTGAGTCAGCCACCAACCTTTCCTACATGACAAACTAGTCTTGAAAGACAACGTCCAAAAACCTCATAGAATCCTATGGGATCTTAAAGTCCATAATAGCAATGTATTTTGTGGTTCATAGCCCGTTTTATGAGATGCATGAAGTGTTATCCGGAATTCCACATATACATATGATGTATATGGTTGGAAGTGGGGTTATAGATAATGAAGTCAGATGTTAATTAAAGGTGGAGATTTCCAACAAAGGCAATTAAATCCACAAAACTGGCTAGTGCTAATAAAGTAAATGTCACTACCTGTGCTTGGTGCATTTAATTTCTCTGACTTTACTCTCTATGGTTCCATTTCCAACTATGTGCTGTATATACCCATAAACACAGATATTACTATATATATCCGAAATGCTAATTACTTGGAATTCTGTGCATCTGATGAAGTGGGCTGTAATATCAAAACAAAACACTTAATTGGAACCCACCTCCCAAGATAACTATTGGCCAGTCTCTAATCTTCCCTTTCTAAGTGGTGGCAACACAACTCTAGACTTTCTTGGATGAACCCAATTCCAATCTGGGTTCAGGCCTGGTTATAGAACAGAAAAAGCCTTGGTGGCTGACCTACACTTGGAGCTGGACAGGGGGAGTGAGTTCCTATTGGTCTTCTTGGATCTTTCGGTGACATTTGATACCATTGACCATGGTACCCTTCTGGTTTGTGTGGCTGATATGGGACTTGGGGGCACTGCTCTGCAGTGGTTCCAATCTTTCTTAGCTGAACGTTCCCAGAGGGTTGTGCTGGGGGACTGATGTTCAGCCTTTTGATCATTAGCCTGTGGAGTTCCACAAGGGTCAATACTGCTCCCTACACTTTTCAACATCTACATGAAGCCACTGGGAGAGGCTTCGTGTAGGCTTCCAGAACTTTAGGGTTGGGTGTCTTCAGTATGCCAGTGATACCCAGCTCTATCTCTCCTTGACAACTGATGCCAAGACAGCTCTGGTAGTATTGAATTGTAATCTGGATGCAGAAAGGACTGGCTGTGGGTGAATAAACTGAGGCTCACTCCAGAAAAAATGGAAGTGCTACTGGTCAGTAGGAAATTTGCTAGTGCAAAATACAGCAGCCAGACTGGTATCAGGTGTGCATTTTAGAGACCATGTAACACTGGTTGTGCAAGAACTGCACTGGCTTCCAATTTGCCTCCAAGCTTAATTCAAGATGCTGGTATTGACTTAGAAAGCCACAAACTACTTGGGGCCAAGATAACTGAAAGATTGCCTCTTCCCATATGACCCCGTCAGACATTTAAGATTTTCAGAGGAGACCTTATTGTGTGTCCCAACACCTCGCAAAATTAGGTGAGGGGGGTACATGTAACAGGGCTTTCTCTGTAGCAGCAGCTTAGATGTGGAACTCCATATCCAAGTTAGGTTGGCCCCATCTCTTTTAAGTTTCTGGCAGGCAGTCCAAACAGTCCTGTTCTGCACTGCATTCATTGATCAAAACTGCTGTTTTAACTGTTTCAAAACTGGATGCTATGACTGTTTTCAGACTTAGTTTAAAGAGTATTTTAGCATGTCTAAATAATGTTTTTATCTTTGTATTGTTTTAATTGGTTTTTATTTGTCTGTTGCCTTGGGAACCCTTGTGGGCTGGGAGGTGATGAAGAAATACTTAAAATACTTAAAAGAAAATAATTAATAAATAAATAAATAAATAAATAAATAAATAAATAATAAGCAAGCAAGCAAGCTCATGCTATAATAATTTGTTACTTTTTAAAGTGCAAAAGAGTCTTTGTTCTCTTTGCTGCACTTTGAAAAATTCATACATACATAAAACATCAAACTTAATCACAATCAGAGTGAATTCTTGCTACTCTGAAGAGAAATTATTGTGAAGATATTATCTGAATGTGATAGAAGAATATTTGATCATACTTTTCATGTTATAACAGGAGTATGTCCATGCCCATGTAAACTTTCAGTGTTCAGGCTCTTTCCAAACCATTCTCTTTCCTTATCTCTTTGACCATAAATGTCGTGCTAGAATATGTCTTTGTTACTCTTTGAATGAGTCAGGGGGAAAAAAAGCCTTAATGAAGACAATGGAAAAAATGCTGAGTTCTTTTTTAATGAGGCATTCACAAAAACTGCTGATGCATGAAATGTGATAGTATTAACTGATGCCAGGTTTAAAATTTTATAAGGTGTGCTGTGCTGTTTTCACTGCCCCATAACCCTGAATGCTGTGGTTCAATAACGCAGGACACTGAGGATACATTTTAGTTACTGGCAATTAGCTTTTACTTTTTAAAGTTGCAGTGTCTCTCCCATGGATCTGGAATCAAAATTCCAAACAAGGTTTGGAGAATAGAGGTCATGAGAAAAGGTTGCAGCTCAGGAATGGAGACAATTTGTTTTCACCTGTTAAAGATGTCAGGTCTAATCCTACCTATCCATGGGTGGCTCATGAACCAAGAGGGCAGAGTTTTCCCCACCATTTCACAGTGCAGCAACCTCAGCTTCTCAGGCCACAAGCCACCATGGCCCATGCCTCCATGTGAGGCTGGAAGGCTGTCATGAAATCATGGAGAGCTGATCTCAATGGCCTAAACAAGAAGTGCAGTCTAATGTGACTCCTAAAACTGTTTTCTGGTCCCTAATCCCTCTCCAGACTGCCTGTTTTCTGAGAGAAAAGGGAGATTTGCCTCTCTAGGAAGATTTCAGGAATGGCAGTTGACTTTAAATAGGATATAAGGACCCATACACTGCCTGACATTTTTTAAAAAAAATTATAGTTTTTCAAAACAAGAAGTGGACTTTCAGCATCAATGGTATGTTTAATTTTGTTTGGTTTTTCAGAAGTTTGTGTGGCCCGTGAAGGTCACTAGGCAGGAATTTAGCCCTTGGACCCAGCAAAGTTGCTTACTCTTGCCTTAAATAATAGTGAGCTAAATAAACAGGTGATCTGATTTTGAATATATGTTATTTTACTGTATTTTTAACAATTCATCTTAATAACTCAAATCATCTTGACAGTTTTAAAAAAGATGTTAAGTTGTAATTTTATCTGGCTCTTTTAAAAACCTCTACTGTTCTCCTCTCATGTTGTTATTTTTGTGTATTTATTGATGCCCTTTCTTGGGAAGCCAGGGGCTCTTTTTAAATACGAACATAGAAATTTAAGTATGGGATAAAATAAATAACACTAATTACCTTTAAGCACTGCTGAAACCAATGAGGCTCAGGGAAATAGCGACTACCTTGCCCTCTTCTTTTAAGCAAAGCTAACCTCCGTTGAATTGGAATCAAGGAAACCTGTGGGATCTTAATGAAATGGAGCACAGTTCAGTCAAAGGGCTGGGAAAATTTCTATTTTCGAGCTCCCTGGAGTGCAGCAGCCGCATACATTATGCCTAGATATGCCAGCAAAAGCACCAGTTGTATTTCTGTTTAGGGTTACACGAAACATTTCCTTTTCCCACCATTGATGCAGAATGTTTGAAACTCAGCTTTACCATTAACACTGCCTCACAAGCATTCCTGCTACAGTATATACTGGGAAGCTAAAGGTACTGAAGATGACCTGGCAAATACAAAGTGCAAGACTCCCTAGAAACCCTTCACTTATGCTAGGGCTACAGGTTTGCAGCCATGGTTTGCAAGGAGTGAACCATTTGAATGATCAACAATGGCATCATGTTCGATCAATAACAGAATACTGCACCAGCAACAGGACATATGAGACCAATAACGGAATATAATAGCTATAATGATGAACAGTGGGAAGTCACCTGAATGTTTGTACTGTCTGTAGTGCTAAGAATGTAATTTTGAAGAGCTGTAGCATTTGGATAGTCTAGTTATACAGCTAGGTGCTCGGAAAATGGCACCAGCAATGCTTCTGGAGGGCTTTTCTGAACATTCGTAAGCAGAGGTATATCTAGGGTGAGGCAAGTAGTGCAAACGCCCTGGGCACCAATGCCGGGGGGGCGGGGGGGTACAGAAAAGCCAGGCATGTAGGGGGTGGGGGTAGGGGCAAGAAGGGAGGGGCATGACTTCCCCATTGGCTCTAGGTACTTTTTACACTAGATATGCCACTGTTTGTAGGCCTTTGAAGAAACTGCTTGTGCACTGTGTAGCTTGGATTTCTGGTTAAAAGACTGGGGCACAGGAAGGAATTCTGTTTTAAGAGGAAGAAAATTGCAGTGGTGTGTCTTTGATGGGAAGTAGAGTCATTTACACTTCCTCTTTTGTTTAAGGGGGATATTTGGGTGATGCTTTCTAATTTTGGTAAAAGCCAGGAACAAGATTGTAACTCATAATAGGACAAATTTGTGTGGCAATAAAATTAACAGCAGCAGACTGCTGCCGGGGGCCGGGTGTAATAAGAAGTGTTCCAAGTTCTAGAAGTAACTCGTTAAAACAAATTTCATGCAATTAGTTTCTTTTTTGTAATAACCAAGTCATATTATGATTGTACCTTAATGAGGAATAAATTACCTCCTTTGAAGAGGTAACTAATTTTACTTTTATATTGTGGCAGTCTAGTGACCTGAGGTGGTGCCTCACACTGAAAGGAAAGGGTGAGATGCTCCATTGCTAGAACCGATGTTTGTATTGTTACAGAGCTTCGGCTTCACTGAATGGGGGAGGAGAAATATCCTATAGTTCAAGTGCTGACTCGCTGTATTTTGGGCTGTTGCGCATAGGCCATTTCCGCACTACACCGTTATAGTGCGATTATTCCACTTTCAACATCCTATGGAATCCTGGGGTTTGCAGTTTTGGGAGGGGCCACCCGGCCCCTCCCAAAACTGCAAACCCCAGGATTCCATAGGATGTTGAAAGTGGAATAATTGTGCTATAACAGTGTAGTGCGGAAATGGCCATACTCTCTTACAGATGCTGAGCTGATGACAAAGTAGGTAGGAATGTGTTTTGTACCAATGGCCCGTGGCATTCAGATTTCTTCGAAGTACCTGAAAATTAACTATTTTAGTTACTTTGGAGAAACACAAGAAGAAACACTCACCTTTACAAAGCCTATTAACTGTAGTAACCTCTTATTACTTTTGGGTCTTGGGACTATAACCGTAGCTGGTTGTTTTTAAATTGTACTGGTAGCTTTTTGAGTCTGGATATGACGGTGGGAACAGCATGACCTGGACTCTCAACTTTGTTGGGAGTGTTTGTATCTTGTATTGCAGATCCAGCACTGGATCTTCTACTTGATTACTCTCAAGGTCCCTTCTAACTCAACAATTTTTCCATGATTTATTCTTGAGGAATGGCAACAGCAGCATTCAAAAATGAAAGCAAACAAATACCCCCCTCCAAACTCAGAAATACTTTAAAAATCCAAGTCCCTTCTGGAAAAGGTGATTTCTTTCCTAAAGACTAGGCATGGACAGTAGACCAATGAGATCTAATGGTGTCTCTTTTATAAAGGGATTATATTTAAATGTTAGAGAGAGGCAATGTCTACTCCCCCCTCCCCCCATTATATAGATTAGGCAATGACTGGCTGAAAAGCAGTGGAAGGAGAACAAATAGTAATAATGTATGTTATGTAGAAGAGGGAGAAACGTAACTCAAAGACCCCAATAAAAATGAGTTCACACTATGGAACCACAGGTCAAAACAAATAGAAGACAGTGTTGAATTACTATTACCAACATTGCATGTAAAATTCAGTGAATGTGGCAAGGATGTGTTTGGAAGCCTCCTTTCTTGTAGTGATTTTCTTTCTTTCTTTCCTCCTTCCTTCCTTCCTTTCTGGAAACTTACATTTTCAGACAAGTCCTTGAATCCCCAGCTGGCATGAGCAAAAAAAGTAATATTTTTTCAAGCTCTAGGGTCAGACAAGATTTTCTAAGCATGCCCCTTTAAGCATGCTTTCTGAAGTGATGAACTTGTTTCTCAGCATCATATCAATGGAGATTCCAGATTCACAGTGCTAGGATCCACATGCTGTGTGACAAAAAAGATACTTGCTGCTTTATTGTGGGGAAATTGCCAGAACTGGAAGTAGACAAAAAACAGGCTTTCTCATTTCTCCAAAAGAAAGCAGCACCACAGAGATTTTATAATCTCTCTTATTTCCCCTTGGCTTCTGAATGACTGAGCTTGGTTTAAGCAGTTTCCCTTCCCATATCTTTTTAATTTACACTTAAGTTTTGTTACCCTGATTTCTGGGGGTCCCGGGAGGGATACCTACATGCGCTCTCAATTATATAAGTTGGGGAAATTAGCAAAGAGCACAGCCTAGCAATACGAGAGGCAGGGTAATGTAGCGAGATCTTGAACCCTATGTTTACAGGGTCAGGCTGAGTCAAGGAGCACACAGAAGTTGGAACAATAAATGATGTTTTATTAAAACACAATCAAACAGTGTATGCAGCACACTCACACAGATAACTAAGGAAACAAAGGTTGGAGTGGGATAGAGGGATTTTTAGAGGAGTTGTTGGTTTGGGTGATACTTCACCTGTCCTGAAGCCCGGTCAGAAACGGAGAAGCTGGGGAGCGTGGATCTCAGCACGTGGAGCTGAGGCGAAGGCTCGCTGGACAAAGCGACAGCAAGGCGGGATGGAAGCCAAGAGCGATCCAAGGAAGAGCTCAAAGTCAGGGGTTTTTATAAGGAGAATTGTGACCGCAGGCTAGTTCGTACTTGGGGAAAACAATGGATTGGGGGCTGGAGACAAAGCCTCCGAAAGGTCAGAATTTGAATGATTGAATTATAGCCAAATTGTCAATAGGATAGCTGGTATGCAAACGCGGAGTGCTTGAGCGTTGTATAGTTCGATCATCAAGCTGCCAGCGCGGGGTAGAGGATCTTTTGAAAGTTGCCTGCATACCTAATGGAGGTACTTGCCTTGAGGTCTCCTGAAGCTGCGAGTCGGCTATTTCTGGCCTGCCTGTATTGTGTTGTAATGTTACGGTGATTACCGGTCGAGCCTGTATGCGTGCTTGTCCGGGGGCCTCGCAAGCACGTGGAGGGGAATGGGTATGTGAAGCCGAATTGGTGATGTCAAAAGATATCTTTTTATATCCCCCAAGCTTGGGCTAGCCAGGGCAGTAACAGTTTCCAGTAAAACTTAGGTTGAAGGGAGTTTGGAAATGTGCCTTTTTTCTGGTAGTCTCGGAAATCCAAGGTTTTGTGAGGAGAGCAACCCATTTCTAATAACATACAGTGACCCCCCTGGAGTGTTCGGTATGGGAAAAGATGAGCTTACTTGCACAAAAGGATGAGCTTTTCTATCTCCTAGGCTTTGCTGTCTGGAGCTGAGGCAGCACACAAAACACACAGCCAAAGAAACACTAACTCCTGAAAAATTTATACTCTCCAACTGCCCCAGTTTGGCAGGGACAGTCCCAATAAATCTTCTGTTGTCCCATTTTTTCACCTTTTTCAAGTCCCAATTTCTCTCTCTTCCTCTCAGTTTCCTCCTTTGTCCTCAGCTAATTTCAATTGCTGCAAACTGACTTCAAAGTGGAAGTTTGGGCTTCATTAACTCAGCATGGGGCAGAGGACTGTTCTTCTGCATTTATAACTTTTGCCATCTTTGAACAGCTGCTGCGTGTCTAAAGCAACTGCATCTTGACTACATCCTGATGTTTCCATAGCACCCAATATTTCACAAATGAAAACAAGGCAATAACCCTTGCCTACCCCCTCCCCTGTATTTCAGAGTACAACTCCCATAAACCTCAACCATCACGGCCAATGCTCAGGGATCATGGGAACTGTTGTCCAAAACATTTGAAGGGCAAGAGGTTTCCTATCCCTGAGCTACACTAACCCTGTTCAGGGTCAATAATGAAAGAAAGGCTGATCTTTGCAGGTTCATTTGAAGCTATATAGATATATACATCACAAAGAGGTTTTTGCTACCTTACTGCATTTTTATACAGCAGTAAAATTCTGTGGCAGGATGTCTGTGCTGCAGAGTTCAAGAAGCATCACAGCAGTCCTGCAGCACTGTGATTCAGTAATATACACATTTAGCTTTCAGGCAGTAGCTAGTTGCTGCATTCATCTCAAGGACGCCAGAGGAGCTAGGCTTAAAAGACAAGCTGAGATAAGAATATTGCATTGTTACCAGTCTAGGTTTTGCCCTGGATATTCCAGATAATGTGTAACAACAAATAATGCCTAGCTATCCACTACAGAGTTTCATGCTGGTCTGCTGTTCCCACAGCATAAGAGAAACTTTGGTAGAAAGACTCTTCCTTCTGTTTACTTCTCCCCTGCCATAACAAGCCAGCTAAAGAGACTCACATTTATGAAGTTACAGATGCCACAATTTCTAGGGTCAACCTCTATCTAAATACACATGGAATTTGATTTTTATGGAAAGCAGGGAAAACTCCCAACAATGCTTTCTTCCTCTCATAAATCTCCTGTGTTTTTCTATCACTTCCTCTTTCTTAAAAAGAACAAAACATAACATAACAATTTTCCACAACAACAATCCTGATAAGGAGGGAGAGATGGCATAGGAGCACAATCTCTTTTGTTTAGTAGTGCTAGGAATCCTTCATCAGAACTGGGGCTATTTCTAGCTTTTCATTCTTTAATTTTGCATTGGTAAAGCTGGGACCATATTCACAGGGTATTCTGTGATAAATAAAATATAGTACTGATAAATTGATTAATAATTTGAATATATGGTCACCTTTACTTCTTGCTAATCGTAAAACAAGGACTGCCACTGATGCGCAACCACCCAGACATCGCCTGGAAACCATTTGATTTATTCCAGAATATTTATTTAACAATGCAAGCTAGCACTATGGGGACATCATGTGGCCACTTTGAGAATGACAGTCAGCTTTGATCAAGTTACCTAGCTCAGTGGTTCTTAATCTTTTCTTTACCAGGGACCTTAAATATCTTTTGTTGCTGAGGACCTCCGAGATTTAAAATCCTAAAGTGCATCAGATCTTGACTTAAATTTGCCCATCAAGGGTCTTTAGATTTGGAGAGAAGAGAGAGATAAATAAATGCACACACTCCTATCCTAATATTTTTTACTGGAATGATTCCGTACAAACAACTCCTCCCCCCCCCTCCCTGAACAGTAATCCATGGTCCAATATTACTTGGAAATTTTTATTAATTAATTAATGAGAAGGCAAGCATTGCATTTCACTTACAAACATATTGTTACACATTCTGCTTCAATTCATAGCTTGGATTGTTTCTATCAGTTATTCCAGGGAATAATGGAGTGGTGCTGAATAACTTAATTAATTAAGTTAACTTAATTAATGAATTAATTAATTAAGGAACACTTGTCTCCAGCAACTTCATCAAATGAGAACAACTCCCCCACCCCCAAGAACTGTATAAACCTTCAGTACAAGACATGCACACAACTGATGTAAGAGCTCTGAACGAACCTTTCCAAGAAAACCCTATAATAGGGTTGCCATAAGTTGGAGATGACTTGAGGGCACATAAGAACAGTGTATCATTCAATTCCACATGTGTTACAGCAGCATGGTAGAAAATAAGACATGTTTGTTTTATCACAGGTAACAATACTACTCAGTGCTTATGCGTACATACCTACCCCACAGCCATCAGTAAGAAATGATGTGGAAAATGCTGAAATAACTTCAGTTGGACTTTTCTGTATCTCATTTTAGAACTGTTCTTACACTTACACTGCATGCCATAGACCAGGAGTTGACTATCTGTGTTGAACTACAACTTTCACAATTCCTGAGAACTGACCATGCTTGCTGGAAGTTCTGGGACTTCTAATTCAACACGTACGGAGAATCCCAGGTTGACAACCCTTGTCCTAGGTTATAGTTGGAAATAACATATGGAGGTTAGGGTAGGTGAGTGATGATTTTAGCAAAATTTAAATATTATTTGTGTAGATAAATTATTACAATAAGTACAGTCAGGGCAGAAAAAGATGTTACAAGAGACGTGAAGTTGCTACTTTTTTTCTGTCACTTTCTCCCCCTTTTCTGGTAATGCCTATTGTAACACAATGCACAATGGGACATCATACTGGATCCTATTTCACTTACCTCGTATTACTAAGAGTAATGGGACTAAGGTAAATTACCACAGATACTCTGTATTATGTATCACATACTGTACACACAGAGGGTGTCTACGTATGAGAACAAGAGGGAGGTACCAGTGGTCACCCTGATGAGGACATTCTGGAGGTTATAACCCAAACAAGTAACTTTTTGAGGCTCTGAAGGAAACTGAGAGAAAGATTCTGGCTAATCCTTCTCCTTCAGGAGTTTCATGTTTCTTATCTGAATCAAGATACATTCAGCCACATGAACTTCCACCTGCAATCTGACATTTACAACTTGACACCATTTCCCATATCTCAGTGAGAAGCAGGCCTTATTTACAAGTAAATGGGATGTTAGTCTTTAAATACCAAGATGAATGTCTCTATGTCCTTCAGAAACAAAGCAATTGTTTCCCCTTCAGCATTATGTAGATAGCACATACTGTCCCAACTTGCTAGATAAAATTTATTTGTCCAAAATCTCACTTCAAGCAACATTTGTTTGGAATTCCCTGAACAGATTAGAGAGATGTTTCCAAGAAAAGGATCTTTATTTGCAATAAGCATCTTTTGGAATTGCATCTATAACAACTTTTGTTTTGGTTAGATGAATAAATAATGCTGCAGAATATCTGTATAGAGGATTTTCATTTTTCAGCCTGCAAAAACCCCACATAAATTAGAAGCAAATTTGAAAATGGAAAAGTCATTTTGAAAATGTGGCCCTCAGTTTTCTGTTTACCTTATGAACTCATTTGAAGGCAAAGACCTAAAATGGTTTGTTTCAGCTAAAATAGACCCATTGAATCAATGGAACATACATAAATGTTGATTTACCAAGTCCTTACTGATTGAATAGGTTTGCTATAGTTGAAAATAGAAGAATATACTCTATTGAGGCAGAAATTATAAAAATAGAATGAAATCTTTATTAAAATAACAAGTAAGGAAAAAGGTATTGTGGTTTCAAGAATATTTAAACAAAATAACACTTCCCCAAAGAGGTTTAACTAATTTCTTCAAAACACCACAATACTCAATAACAGAGCTTTCACACATACACCTTTAGCTTCCCTTAATACAAAGGTGTCATTCCCTACTCAGGATCCCACTCTCTGACCCTTTCAAAAGTAGCTTGGTTTCTTCTCTGATCCCACACTATGCCAAGGAGAAGATAACTGTCTTTCCAGACAACCCCCCTTTGATTGACGAAGACCTGACTTAAAGTTCACTCATTAAGAATCTCACTGAAGGAAACTAGATTACAGATTATATAGATTACATAGATTATATACATGTTCTCTGTATATACACCTTCTGCTGTATCGTAAACAGCCCCTCTCTCTTACTAGGGCTGGGTTTTGCTTAGACGGAGCCAATCTGATCATATCACAATATGTTACGAGGGCTGCTCTGCTTAGCCACACCCCGGGCTCTGTCACACATGTAAAGAAAGATGTTTTATAGATATTTAATATATCACTCCCACCAAACAGTAAATTCAAGTCGTGAGTGCTGCTGGGACTACATATTTTAACAGGTCACCAAGAAAAAAGTGGATACAAAACAGAGAGGGAGAGGGAGAGAGAAAAGAAGAAGAGGAGGAGGAGGAGGAGGAGGAGGAGGAGAGCAACCCATCCCTGAAAACAGTCCATCGGGGACTGAACATGCTCAATAGCCATGGAAATGAAGTGACAGTTGGAAAAGGAACACCAAGGGGAAGGGGAGAGTGGGATGTTCTGTTTGAACTCCCCAAAGGAGTACCTTTTCTTCAGAGGGGGGATAAATTGCAACATCTTGTTGCACTATCTTTGGCCATTTCCACACTAGACTGTTATAGCACTATTATTCCACTTGCAACATCCTATGGAATCCTGGGGTTTGCAGTGGCCCATCCCGAAACTGCAAACCCCAGGATTCCATAGAATGTTGCAAGTGGAATAATACTGCTATAACAGTCTAGTGTGGAAATGGCCTTTCTCTGGAGTCAAGAGTTTGTTGTTGGCAGTTATGATGGACTTTATACCCTCCAACTGTCTTGATTGAAAGGGACAGCCCAAATTAATGTTTTTTGTCATCTTTTTCATCTCTTTTTTAAATGCCCCAGTTTTTATCTCCTCTTTCTACTTTCCCCCCTTATCCTCAGCTTACCTTGAAGTCAAAATGCAGAAGTAGTTTGTAATCAGTTAACTGGGGTGTGTGTGTGTGTGTGGAGACGAGAGGGCAGAATTTGTTCTTCCCAGTAGGTTCATACAAAAACAAACTGTTCCACCTCTCCTAGCTTGTGTGTTCTTGCTCATTAATAACTTCTGGCATCTTGAGCTCACTCTCGTGTTGCTTAGCCACATGTGTGTTAGTTTTCATCTGTTAAATGTTGGAGGGCATGGGACTTTGTTTAGTCACTTGGAAATAACAGTGTTTCCCCCAGGTGGCTCTTTCTACTTAATGGTTTTGGTCCAGCATTTCTCCAAGCAGCTCTGAGAAAATGGGTCTATTAAGGAAGATCAAGCACCAGTCATGTGAGCCCTCCTTCACAAGATACCACCATTATTATTATTAGTTGTTGTTGATATTCTGTCTCTCCCTCTCCTAGTGCCCCAATCAGGACTCAAGGTGGCTAACAAATTAACTGAAATGCAGTATAACTAAAACATGGGAAAAGTTAACATTGCTATGTAAGGAATAATTTTCAAAACAAATTAAAATGTACTACAGTTGGCCTTCCACATTTGCTAGAGTTAGGAGCAGAGGAGCCTTGCAAAAGCGGAAAAACTGCAAATATAAAAATGTGAGTGTGTTTCTATGGGAAGGGGCCTTCAGGGAGAAAAGGCACCCACGGTCCAAACCAGATCAGGGAAAGGAGAGAGAAACGGGTGGCCTTATACTTTCTTTCTCTTGCTCATCTCCTTCCTTGGGTGTGCGTAGGGCATTGGGAGAGCATTTGTTGTGCTGAGAAATTAGACTGTGAGCCATCCTTAGCTGCCTAGGCAGTTGATGGTGGAGGAAGAGGAGGATGAGAGACAGGTTTTTAAAGGGCTGCATGGTCTGATTGGAGCCACTGAAAGGGAAAGTTCCCCCCAAAAAGGAAGAGTTGAGGTAGGGTGAGGGCAGAGGTTGGAGAAAATTTGCAAGTAATCAAATCTATGAAAGCTAAACCTGCAAACGTGGTGAGATGACTGCGGCCCTTTGCACACGAGGCTGGTGAATCCGTTTATGCCGTTTCTTACCGGATTTTCTGGGCTCGAAACAAGGCGGACTTTCCCTCATTTCCTTCCGCACAGCTACTGTGTATGTTCCATTCTGATTCGGAGGAGTGTGAGTTCATGAATCCACACACTAATCCTCCACCGTGGCCGCTCCCACTACTCCCCTCACCCCGCCCCGTCAGCTGTGATTGGCCCTTTTTTTTTTTGGCATGGTTTAGTACATCATTGCGTATGTGCATAGATGCGTATGTGCGAAAATCCATACTACTCCCTGGCCCCTCCCATGAGTCCTCCCCTGACCACCAATTTGCATTGGTGCGAATGTACGTGTCTGCACCACTGTGAAAGTACGAATCGGATCAATCGGGAAAACTGGAAAACTGATTTCTTCCGATTTTCAAACAGCGCACTTTACCACCACATGGGGGCACATTTAGTTGGAATTACATGCAGAATGAAGGTAAATAAACCGAACCTAGGCCATTTCCACATGGATTAAAAAAAACCGTGCAGTGTGCCCTCGACGGAGGATGTCTGCACCTTGGAGCGGACTGGGTCCGGACCACTTATAGTAGATCCGCACCTCAGTCCGCTCCAGAGCGACCCCAAGTGGTCCTCCAGTGTGTTTTTGAAAATCCTGATTTTTCAGGTTTTTCAAAATGCTGGTGCGCGCCATTGCATGCCTGCTCTCCGATGCAGATTTGCAGGCTCGCACCAATGCGAGCCCGCGATCTGCGGAGGGCGGGCTTTAGGCTGGCGAGCTTCAGTGGTTGGTCAAGGCCCACGACCAACCGGAAGCCACCATTTTGGACGCCGGAGCAGTGCAGATCTGCGATCACGCACTGCTCCTCCTCACCCCGGACCGGACCGGTCCCAAAGAAGATCCGGTGAGTAGCGGCAGGGAGCGATTCCCTCACCGCGTATGGAAATGGCCCTAGTCCGCTCCAACGTGCAGAAGACCTCCATGGCAAGACGAATTGGCCCACGTTAATAACTGCATGAGGAAAACGCCTGTATTAAAAATAATAAAGTGCAGTTAAAAGCAGAACGACACACTATTAAGAGCCCCTTCCTTAAAAGTACTCGGTTCTTGAAAGCCTGTGAGAGTATTTTTTTTATTGCCCACGAATGAAAGAAGAGTAAAGAGGGGGAATGCTAGCCTCCCCAGAAAGGAAGTTCCAGAATCTATGAGCAGCCCCTGAGAGGACCTGTGTTTCATTCCCGTGAAATGTGCCTGTGAAAGTGGTGGGGCTGAGAGAAGGGCCTCTCCTGAAGGTCTCAGAGGCCACTCAGGATATACTCTATCAGACAGCCTGGATCTAAGCTGTGTAGGTCAAAGCAATCCACACTTTGAACTGTGCCCAGAAACAGACTGGTAGCCAGTGGAATTGTTGCAATGAGGGTCTTATACCTTCCCTGTAAATATCTTTAGTAAAACTGTCCTTTCCTAATCCCGTAATTTAAGAGGAAAACTGCTTAAAAAAAATAAACTTGCATACTATAACAACATGGACAAACAGGTTTAGCACATTATATTCATGCCATGGACATTTAAGTCAGAATGACACCAAGTTATGGGGGGGGGGTGTTTACTAGGGATGGGACGAATCCAGAATTTTCCGAATCCGAATCCAGATCCAAATCCATGGAAGGTTCTGGGAATCCACAAAAATGTTGAATCTTTCAAATCCTTTTTTAAAAAAGAGTTTTAAAAGCAAGGGAAAGAAGGATAATCTTGGGCAAGACACACTTTCTCAGCCTTAGCAAAAGCCTAGGTAAAGGCAAACCTCCCTCTGAAGAAATCTGGCCAAGACAATTGTTGTTGTTTTGCCTCAGGATCTGGCCAGATTGAGAATGATATGAAGGCCCTTTCTACATAGGCAGGAAAATGTGGATTAATCCCCCATTTTCCTGCCTATGTAAACAGGGCCACATACTAGAGTACAGAGATAATCCAGGTCAAAACTGGCTTTTCTTTGCATAGCTCCTTCTGGCATTGTGGGGTTTGTAGTTTAATGATGCACCAGTACACTTTGGCAGAGAAGGCTGTGACCCGTTGTAAAACTCCAAACCCCAGAATTGTGTCTGAAAGAGGTTTGCAAGGGAGCTATGCAAAGGAATGTTTCAGCTGTCCTTTAAATCTCACGCCTGTAGCTTCCAGTCAAGTACTGAAATTAAATATGAAATGTTCAATTTAAATATCTTAGAATACAAGCCCAGCTGTAATTTGTGAAATTGTTAGGAAAGGCCATTATTACTCCAAAGGAAAAATTCACCTACTTACTATCTTCCCTTGTATGTCTGGTAGCTCAGGTTTTCAGGCATCTCAGTCTCCCAGGTTTTCAGGCGTCCTGGTCTCCAACAGTCTATTTGGTTGGCAGATTCAAAAGATTCGGTTTGCCTATTTTGGCACAGGGATTCAGATTTGGGAATCTCAAATCCTTACCCAGGATTCAAGGATTTGAGGATTCGGTTGGCCCATCTCTAGAATTTACAATTTTGTTAATTCCAATGGCAAAAAAGAGGTTCCTCTTAAAGGAATAGTTTGTTCCTTTGGCAAAAGGAACTGGTGCAGTGAAAACATGGGGACAAGCCCTGGCTGCATTCAAACTTAGCCTGTATCTGCACATACAATCCTTACAGAGGATGAGAATGGCCATCTATGTGATATACCTCCAATCAGATCCCAGCATCTGCTTGCTAATTGCTGTTGCAGCTTTCACTAGAGGGGAAACCTAGGCAAATATATGCATGCCTCTCTGTAAATATACGACTGCTTTTTAAAGGTATCTGTCATTGGCACTGGGTCGAGTCAAGTGAGGCATATAATATTGGGCAGAGTTAGGTGGCTCTCCTTCCCCTCCATGTGTTAGTCATGTTAGAGATTGGAAAAGTTCCTCTTTTGGACTGCAGCTTCCAGATTCTACCAGATTCTGGCTAGAGGATTCTGGGGTTGTAACTTTTTAAAAATGTAATATTTTCAAGCTCTGACCCATACATAAAGCTAACATGCATACAGGGCTACTGCTCCTTCAAATTCTAGCCATTGGATTCTAGCACCAGAGATGTTGGAAAGTGGGGTTTTCTGGAAACTATGTTGCATGTCCTCTTGAATGTCTCACTCTAACACAGGATAATTCTTGCTGGCTGTAGAGGTTGAAAAACAGTCTATGTACATTAAAATCTGCATTATTATTTTATCTTTTCCAAAGTTTGGTCATGCAAAATAAAATCTAGGGCTATTGCCTGGTGATCTCTAGGTTAATCCATAGTTATAATGCACATATTTTAAGGTTTTCTTTGGTGGGGGGAGGGAAACACCACTTCCTTTTGCGTATAAAACCAATCTATAAATTACCAGACTGGACAGAAAGAACTGCTGGGAACCATTATAAACTGATACTTATCATGTGATTATTATTATTTTTTAGTATTTTCTGAGACTGTTTCCTTCATTTTATTCCACACTTTTCTCATGTCTTATACATTTTGTTCCTTCAAGCTCTTCCTCATTCTCTTTACTTTCTGGCTCTGTGCACTTTGCATTGTTGTGAAAAGGCTAAATATGGTCAGCAATTTAAGATGGGAGAGAATTTAGAACAGCAAAGAAAGGAAGTAAGACACAGATAAACATCTATGAATCTAGATTGACCCCTCCGGGTATTTTGGACTTCAGCTCCTGGAAGCCCCAGCCAACCTGACCAGCAGTCAGAAACTTTGGGAGCTAAATTTTGAAACATCTAGATGACCAAAGTTTGGGACCCACTGTCTTAATCCTTTACCTGGTTTCTGCTCTTCTGCTGAAATCTCTCAGCAATGGTTCAGTGGAGCCAGGGCTTACAGGGCCAGACTACTGAGATCTTTCGATAAGCGGGGTCAGTTGCATCTTCTGCCATACACTTGGGGAAATGGATTTTCCAAGTGATAGTGTATTGTTATGAGCTATTGCTGTCCTAATCCAAAGTGTGTGTGTGTGGGAGTGGTCTTAAGTGGGCAAGAACCATTAGCTTTACAAAAGACCTACTCCTGTCAGAGATGAAAAGTGTTACAATAGCGAGAGAGATCAGAGAGAGGATAGGAAACTGTGAATTTTTGGATTCTCTTTGGAGGTGTTACTATAGGGGCTGTCATGACAGTGCGTTATTTCCAGACTTATCACTACATTATTTCCCTGCATATCTAGCTGTTTTTCCTAAACAAATACACATCTACAGTGTTGCAGGGAGAAACTACTGTGGGGCTAATTTGAATTGAAAACAGCTGGCAGGAAAAGGTTAAGCAAGTCACCCTCCCCAATTCAAAACTCCATTCTCTTGAGGCTGTTTTCCATTACAGCAGGGGGAGAGCAGAACCTTGCTGGGGCTTGTAACAATGCATTTCTGTAAAATGTATAACCTGCCCCTAAAATGTTTTCTGCTAGAGCTGGGAACTAATAAAAAAGGATGAATCACATATATATAGCATCTTTCAACCAGGGATCCTGCAATTTGAAATGCAAATTAACATCTTTTAAAGCCTTCTAAAGGTATACAAGCACTGTTATTCTCAGGGCAGTTTCTAAGCCTGTTGTGTTACCAGTGCTGGCCACACACACACAAAAAAGATGTAATTGCTTCAAGGTGTTGAGGTATAGTCAGGTTAAGGTGAAAGTAGATGCAGTTTGAGTTGTTGTTTTGGCATAAGTAACTGTATCATGTGAGTCTTTCACAGCACAAACAACAGCAGAGTTCAATGGCACCTTACAGCAGTCTGTAACCTATAGTCTAACCTATACAGAATTCTGGGATATGTAGTTTGGTGAGATACTTAGAATTTTCTGTTAGGGAAATTTAGTGCTGCAGTACAGTGAGGTAGACTAGAACTCTCTATCAGAGAGTTCTAAGTACCTAACCAAACTATAGGTCTCATTAATCCAGTGAATGGTGTCATGCAAGCTAAAGACTGCTGTAACTGTGGGCCTTTCCACACTATACTGTTATAGTGCTATTATTCCACGTTCGACATCCTATGGAATCCTGGGGTTTGCAGTTTAGGGAGGGGCATTTAGAATTCTCAGCCAGAGAGCTCTTTGGCCTCAGTAAACTATAAACCCCAGAATTCCACAGGATGTTGAAAGTGGAGTAATAGTGCTATAACAGTGTAGTGCAGAAAAGTCCTCTGTGGTGCATGTACTTTCTGACAAGTTTTATTGGGCACATGCTATAACAGACCACAACCTTCCATCTGATGAAATAGGCTGAAGTCTATGAAAGCTTCTACCAAATAGAACTTGTCAGTCTTTAAGATGCCACTAGATTCTTGATTGCTGGCTTTTATGTTGAGGTAATTTCCATTATTGCTTGCTCAGAGTGAATTGGTTGAAAATCAAACATGCAGAAATACGACATTGTTGGTGATATAGATAAATAGCCTATGTTATCTCTTTACATGAAAAACTGTAGAATTTGTCAGGGGTGTTTCTCTTGGTTCCAGAAGTATCAGATCATTTGTCCTTCACAAACTGTAACTAGGCAGCCTACTCCTATGCAATGCCTTTGGATGCAGTGGTAGAAGGAATGACTTCTACTGTCAGGACAGACTGAAGTATGATCCAACTGATTTTCCTTACTAGGGGACCCCATCCCACAATATTTCTGTTATGTGCCTAGAATCAACAAGTATCAGGAAAGTCAGACTGCTTGAGGCAGTCACAGGTGAGTTAGGCCAATCCAGGTCATACACATGTAGTTTTGAAAGTTATCTGAAAACAAGGGTGGGGAGGGCTGAAGTAACAAGATCTCAACCATTCTGAAGTCAGTCATAGGAATCAAGCAGTCATTATAAACAAAGCCAAAGGAAGAGGACAAGGTCAGCTCAGAGACCAGAAATTCAGATAAACCAGTAGCATATGAGATCATACACCAGTTTGATGAATTAAAGGCCCATTGAAGGTCCATGGAGAGCCAGTATGTTGTAGTGGTTTGAGCACTGGGCTACAACCCTGGGGACTTGGGTTTGATTCCCCACTTGGCCATGGAAATCCACTGGATGGCCTTGAGAGCATCACACACTCTCAGCCCCAGAAAACTCCATGATAGGTTCACCTTTGGGTTGCCATACTTTGGAAACAACTTGAAGGCACACAATGGCAACAAAGGTCCATGAGCCCTGGTTTCTTCATCATCTTGCCATTCTACTACACCTACATGAGAGTGGGGGTGGGAAGATTTCCCTTTGTTCTGCCTAACAAACATGTACATTAAAAGCTTCAGTCTAGGATGAAATACAGCTGTCCACATCTGGAAGGCAGACACAGTGATGAAGAGAGCTGCCCCTGTTGAATGTTTTGTGCTATAGTTCTCTTGGATAATTGGCCAGAGTGACTGGGGGATTCTGGGAGCTACAGTTCCTCTGAAAAGGTCATTTCCCCATGTTCTAGTAGCCGTTTAGCAACCATACTGCTGTGGTGCCAATCCAGTTGCACCTTCCCCATACCTACTGTTTGTGTAGGAAGAAAAAAATTCAACACTGGTATTGGCAGGAACTTTCTTTTCATCCCATATACTGGGCATGGGCTGGGATTCTGACAGATGGCAAAGGGCTAAGTCCCTCCTACTCTTTGCTAGGGTTAGACTGGGACTCTCTGTGCTAATGATTTTTTTTAAAAGTCATTCATGGAACAACTAAAATCTCATTTAATTTATCCCAAGGATATGTCGTATCTTGTCACTTTTCCCAGTTCTTGCAATTGCTGCTGGTATTGCTGCAATTTCTTTTTTTTTTAAACCTCCCAGATGCTTCTATGAGAAAAAATAACCATGTGTATACTGTGAAATTCTCAGAAGCTGTTGGAGACAACCTATAAAAGTTAATTGGTTTGGGGAAGGGGGGTGCTGGTTTTTTTATGGAATGCAGTTCAGGCCAACTTTGTCACTCTGGTAATCATTAAAAGGGCAAAAAGACCCATAAAATGGTAATGATCTTTAGAGGAGAGGCAGCCAAAAGGTCAACGCAGATCATTTAACTGGCAGATTTCTGGATGATCTGGAGTAGACTGGCAATCACTTCTGATTCCTTATTTTTCAACAAGAGCAGCAACAACTACAGCAGCAGTCCTGTTCTAAATTACTTGGCTGGAATGAGAAAAGGAAATCAAATCCAGATACATGCTGCACCCCTAAGTTCTCCATTACGTGGGGTAAGGGTAACAATTTGTCTATCTCTCACTCCTTTTCCTCACCATAGCACTATCTTTCTGTGGTGGTGGGATTGCATGCTCCTGTGAGTCAAGAGACTATGCTGATGGAAGTGCTGCTAGTAGGACCTCCCACGTCAGACAGACTTTTGTTGAGAAGCCAGAGTATATGTGCCAAACAGCAACTGGACAGCGGTAGTAGTGCGATGTGACACAAAGACAACAGCAGTGGCACCATAGCTAACACTTGCTAGTACTGCACAGGAGGCACAGTAAACCCCTTTTCAATGTCTTTTACCATGAAAACCTGGTGAGGCAATCCAAAATGAAATAAGAGATAGTGCCAGACGAAGACAATCCCAGGTCAGAAGGCATTTAATAAGCTTCTGAGGAAGTCCAGAGGACAAGTGCTATTAGTGCTGTGGCTAAGGATGCAACTGGACTCCAGCCAAAAGGATGTTCAGCTGTTGATGTGCTCAGAGGTAAAAGGAATGTCTGAAGCTGAACAACACATATTACATGAACAGAATGTCAAAAGCATGAATCAGGGCAAGCTAGGCATTGTAAAGTAAGAAATGGAATGTGTAAATATTGCAGTACTTGGGAGTGAGCTAAAGTTGACAGGAATGGGACATTTTGAATTAGATAATTACAGTGTTTTACTCAGGAAATGAAAATCTAAGGAGAAATGGTATGGCATTAATAGTGAGGACAGAGGTTGAAAAAGCAGTCAAGGGATATAATGCAAAATCCGATAGAGTAGTATTAATAGGACTTCAGAAAAAACCTATCATTATATTATAATCCAAGTGTGTATGCTCCAACTACAGAGGCAGAAGAGAAAGAAATTGAAAGATTCTGTGCTGGAGTTCAGGAGGAAACTCATCATCCACCCAAACAGGACATGTTGATAATCTTAGGTGATAGGAATTTAAAATCAGGAAACAGGGCAGAGCCAAAGAATTTAGGAGAATTTGGCTTAAGATCAAGAAATGAAGCAGATGAGCAACTGATTGAATTTTGTGAGGCTAATAGTTTGTCCATCGCAGGCAACGAAAGGCAACCAAAGAGGTGAGTGTATACATGGACGTCACCTAATGGCCGATAGAGAAATCAAATTGACTACATAGTTGGAAACGCAAGATGGGGAAGATCTGTGATAACTGAAGCCCCTGTCAGAGCTGTTGATGATGAGCAGCAGCTGTTGGTCCCTGTGGTTCTGGCTGGAGATGAGTCCTGCAGCTCAAGAGCTCCCCCTGCTGCCATGGACCAAGCAGGCTTGGACGTTCCTCTGCCTGCTCCTTTAGGGCAACAGGGATCCGATTCTGAAGATGGTTTGGAGCCTGTGCCAATCAGCCCACAAACAAGGCGGAGACTCAAGAGAGCTGAGCAAAGGGAGGCTTCCTTGATTAAGTTCAAGAAGCAGTGACTAGCCACACTTGTGTCTTGGGCTATATAACTGTCTGCCTGGAAGCTTTCCTTTGCTCGTGGCAAACTTCTTTCAAGCCCTCCTCTTGCCTGTTTCTTGCTCCCAGCACCTGATTCCTGCTACCTTGAATTGATCTCTGGACTCTTAACCCTTGGCTTTTGGAACTCTGTCTACGGCTTTCGCTTGACACTCTGGTAAATGAACTCCCTTGTGTAAAGTGCTTGCTTCTCTCCTCCTGGCTGGACTTTGCTGGCTCTCACACTTCCTTCTCTGGGCTGGCTCGCTGCCCAGGTCTCTGACCTTGACAAGATCCATTTTCTCTTCAGAAGACCAGAAGCAGATTGTGGCACAGACTATGAACTGCTAATATCAATAAAATACAATAAACCAATCATTGTGCCAAAATACAACCTAAAGACCATCCCTACAGAATTTAACGACAATGTAAAAAGTGATTTTGCACTACTAAGCCTAACTGACTGGGAGCCAGAAGAACTCTGGACTGAAGCTAGGGGCATTGTCAGGAATAAATGCAAAAGGACACTGTTTGCTGCTAAAAAGAAAGAGAACCCCTAATGGAAGACAAATGAAAGTCTTCAAGCAGTTAAGGAGAGACAAGAAGCAGAATAAAAGGTGACAGAAACAGGGTCAGAGCCCCGAATGCAACAGTTATGTGCTTGTGTCCAGGCAGCAGAGAAAACTGCTATAATAATCAATGCAGAGAAATGGACAATGATAACCAAAAACCAAAAAAACCAAAACCAACCTCTTCTACAATATCTGAGAAATCAAAGGGAAATTTAAACCAAGAGTGGGGACGCTATACAATCAGCAGGGGAACACATTACATGATCAAGCAGAAATGAAAAGATGGAAAAGTATACTGATGAACTATATAAAAGAATTATATAAAAGAGATAAAAGGATGACAGATTCGTTCAAGGAGGAACCATACGAAGATGAGCCTCCAATTTTAGAAAGTGAAGGGGAAGCTAGACTCCGAACACTTGGGAGAAATAATTCACCAGGAACAGATGATATATCAGTAGAACTGCTTCAAGCTACAGAAACAAAATCTTCTCTTGTTCTAACTAAAATCTGTCAACAAATTTGGAAAACAAAATAATCGCCCACAGATGGGAAACATTCAATGTACATTCCAGTTCCTATGAAAGGGAAAACCAGAGTTTTCAGTAACCATCAAACCATTGCATTAATCTCTCATGCAAGCAATGTGTTGCAACAAAGGCTTTTACCATATATAGAGCAAAAAAATGCCAGATGTCCAAGCTGGGTTCATTAAAGGAAGAGGCATTAGAGAACATATTGCAAACATACTTTGAATAATGGAGCACATCAAAGAATTTCAGAAGAAATATAAATCAACCTGTAATTTATAGATTTTAGCAAAGCCTTTGATTATGTTGACAGTGAAAAACTATGGATCGCTCTTAAAGAATGGGTGTGCCACAAGATTTGATTACAGTGTGTCTTCTGTATAGCTGAGGTTTCCATTTCAGAAACTTTCATATAAAAAAAACCCTGAAGCATCACATCCCACTATAGTCAATGGACACGACATGTGCACACGTCTGACAGCATGGGCATGTGCCCGCCGCATCCATTACTAATGAAATGTGATGCTTCGTGTGACTTCACATTAATGTTTGCAGAGGTCTTGGTAAGATATGTATCTTGATGCATAATCTGTACTCATGAGAAGTGGCTACCATCAGGACAGAATATGGAGAAACAGAATGGTTTCCAGCTGGCAAGGTATCAGGCAAGGACACATTTTATCACCCTATTTGTTTAACCTATATACAGATCACATAATATGTAAAGCAGGATTAGACTTTGAGGAAGGAGCTGTGAAAATTGGAGGAAGGAACATCAACAATTTAAGATATGCAATTTAAGTAGGACACCATACCACTGGCAGAAAATAACAAAGACTTGGAACAAAGGCAGGTTTACAGCTGAACGTTAAGAAAATAATGAGCATGGATGATTTAGACAACTTTAAAGTAGATGACAAAGACAATGAAAAAGTGAAAAGAATAGAAAGAGGAAAAAATGAACTAGATTTTTCAGTACAGAATCATATTTGATAGATAATTCATCTCAGTCCCAAATTAGGTCCTACAAAATCTTTCTCTTCTAATCTCTAAACCCTGGGTTCCACAACAAAATATTCTGTCTAAATTAAACAGTTGAGGAAGTATCTCAAAACAATATAGCAAAGACTCAGAGTTAAAAGGAAATGCAAAGCACAGATTTTCTTGCTCACCTTGCGTTTGGGTAGGAAACCCATTAAAATAAAGATTACATGCAACACAGATTTCGTAAGCAATACACAGGCAACGGCAGAAAATGCATTTCTTCCTTGTTTTTTTCATGAAGGCAATAAAGTCCACAGTCTGTGCTGTAAGAAAAATGGTTAATTGCCGACTGACAATGAAAATTTGCTTCTCATAAAGCTTTCTGTAATTTTGGTTTGGCTACCAAAATACTTCTGGTCTGAATTCAAGGTGTATGTGGTGACATTAGAAGCCCGAAATGGTTTGGGACCTTGATACCCCTCCATATCTACCTGCCTGAGGATTAAGATCCACTGAAGGGTCCTCCTCTTCATTCTTTCAGAGGGAGCAGTACACTGTGTGAACACAAAGGAGAGAGCCTCCTCTGCTGTGGAATCCAGATTGTGGAATGCCTTTGAAGGCTTAATCAGCACTAATGCTGGCTTCTTTCCAGTGCAAGTTAACACATGGCTTCTTATCGAAGCCTTTGGGGTTGAAGGATTTTGCACAAATCTGTACAAGTTTTCACCCATTTTATTTGCCTATGTTTTAAATGGTAAATTGCTAGATGTAACAATTATATGGTTAAATTATTCCTCATTGCTTTACCTTTAAATTGTTCTGAATTGTTTTACATTGACTATATTTGTATACAGCCCTGAGATCCTGTGATATAGGTTGGAATACAAATAAATGGTGGCAGAAGAACTGCGTATATGAACATGACTGGAAATAGGAAAGTGTGATTAGGGGTGTCTGGAATCACGAAAGACATATAGGCTGGCTTAGTAAATAGTTGCATGACTTAACAGTCACTGTGAAGAAGGGATAGGATACCAGGAGCCCTATTTTGTATTGTACATTCCATATTTTGTGGCTTGAGGTCTGGTCCTGTATTAGGACCATATCGGACACCCCAAATCTTGTATTCCTTGACCCGTTGACAGCAGGTGCAAGCCACACTGCCAACGGACCAACCCTTGAGCATTTGGCATGCAGTAATCCAACCTTACGTACCAAATGCTGGGGGTTCAGTTGGTAGGATTGCAGCCAGCATGGTGTTGCTCTTCTACAGTATCTCCAGTCAGCCAGCCAGAGCAGCCCCAAATTGTGCCTCATATGCATTTGCCACAAGTTGCCTAGACAGCGAGAGCAGGAAGAGTGGGAACCAGCTGTGTTTGCAACAGACGAACCCTCATCTGAGGCCATTTTAATGCATAACAAATGCTCTGCAGTCAATCTGTTGTGAGCATGGCTAGCACCTGCTCTTCCAACTTACTGTGAGTGGGAAAAGCTGGCATCAGAAATACTCACAACAAACCAACCATGAAGGATTTGGTGCACCGAAAAATAGCTTCGGATGACGGTCTGTCTGTTGTGAGTGCAGTTGGCACTCACTTTTTCTGCTCTCAAGTCTACAGGTGATTGAGAGAGCAGTACGTGAGACATGCCTGCTGTAAGTTTTTTTTTGGGGGGGGGGCTTCAAGTGAGAGTTCTGGGCTGCTGTGAGATCTTTAAGCCTGGAACTCCATGAGATGCCCTCTGCTCTGAGGTGTGCCGATCAGTCTAGAGCTGGCCAGTCAAGAGATATCCTTCTCCATACTGGTGTCTGAAAAAACTGGCAACCCTGAGAAAGGATAAAGGCTCTCTCCAAAGTGGGGAAAGTCCTCTAACTCTCTTCACACAATCTTCTTGTCTCTCTCTCTCAATCTCTCTGGGTTGGAAAATGATGACAAGATTGCACTCCAGAGCTTCCATTCACTGAATCAAATGGAGCCTTTTGAAAATAACTGGTTTTTGAAATACCTGTGCGTATGTTAGGACTGTACACTGGTTGTGCAAATTCTGTATGTTTGGATAAGTGACACAAGAGCATAGAAAAGTTACTTTTTGGACTATAATTTCTATAACTTTTTTGTAGTTCAAAAAAGTAAATTTTCCAGGCCTTGGGTGATAGCTCTACCACCTTTGAAAATAACTAGACTCTTTCTTTCTTTCCTTAGCAAGGTTGTGTGCTCAACTAGTCTTTGTGGTATACTGAAAATAGCTGCTTCCCTTGAGTGCTTCTACGGACACATGAGCTCTCTCAGTCACTGCAATATTGGGAACATCTCCATTCACAAGAGCCTTCTGAGAGTTGCTTCCCATTGTTTGTGGTAGCAAGGTTCTCTTGTGTTTTCTGCAGTACGTATGTAAAATGTACTTTTGTAAACAGTAAGTGCCCTTAGAATTTTTCTTTCAGGAGCTGGTTGCTTCCTAGGGGATAACAAATTCAGCAGCAAGTGCAGCCGCATTTGCTCAAGAAGGGCCACTTTGAGCCCATTTCTTCTGTGTTCATTTCCCTCTTCAAATGTGAGCACCAGTGTTTTGGTTTATGTAACTAGAGAGCCTTTGAAAAAGAAGGCAAAAAGAGGGAAGGGAAAAAGAGAATTACAGCAATTTTAATAGAACCAATTTATTTCAGCAAAGGCACTTGTGGACTGCAGCCTGCTAGTTCAGCTTCAGAAAGGAAAAGTTTCTTTGTTGCTTCTCTTTGGAAACCATTTTATTAATCTACCAAGTGGCCTTCATATAAATTGGTAGTTATCTGTTTTACAGGACAAAGCTGAGAAAATGAGAATTAATGAGTATTCCCTGATGACCTATTTGAGTAATCCTTAAATCAGCAAATTCTTCATGAAAGACATCCTTCTTTCCTTACAATCTCCAGATGGAATCTCAAAACTGAAACAGTACAATAGCCAGGACAATAGCCAGTAGATGACAGCTGCATGTAGTATGAAACCTATGCTTAGAAATAGGGAACCTTCAGTACCCTTCATTATTGAAACTGTGAAGGTTTATTCTTAGAATACTTAGATAAGGGACTTGCCATCCCAGTCACAGAGCTTTAGATCCAAGGTTGTTGCAAGGGACAGGTAAATACTGAAGTACTGTGTTGTAGCAGTTTGCTTGGTAACAGGGTAATTACTGAATCGATAACATTTGTTTGCCCTTGCTATTAATGAGGCCAATGGCTGACTGCACTACCTCTCTGAACTGAACACCTTCTTTGCCTCCGTCGTCTCCCAAAAGGAAAACAAAGTTTGACCTGGGAAAAATGGAGCAGATGATGTGGTAAGAAAAATATAGCACAGCATCGGTAAAAGGGTAATATATGAATACCTGGCTACTCTAAATGGATTCAAGTCTCCAGAACCAGGTGAACTACATCCAGGGATATTAAAAGGACTGGTAAAAATAATCTCAGAACCCGTGGCAATAATCTTTGAGAACTCCTGGAGAACGGGAGAAGTTCCAGCAGACTGGAGGATGGCAAATATTGTCCTCATCTTCAAAAAGGGGAAAAAAGAAGAGCCAAACAATTACCGTCCAATCAGCCTGACTTCAATACTGGGAAAGATTCTCGAGCAGATCATTAACAGCCATTCTGTAAGCACTTAGAAAGGAATGCCATGGTCACTAAAGGCAACATGGTTTTCTCAAAAACAAGTCCAGATTAATTTTCTCTCCCACCCTCTCTTTTGGTAGAGTTACTAGCTTGGTAGATGAAAGGAAAGCTGAGGACACAGAGCATCTTGGACTTGAACAAGGCCTTTGACAAGGTTTCCTATGGTATTCTTGCAAATAAAATGTGGTACAAATTTATTACAAACTGTAGTAAATTGTGGGCTAGACAATGCTGCTGTTAGGTGAATTTCTAACCAGTTGACCGGCCGAACCCAAAGGGTGCTCACTAATGGTTCTTCTTCATTCTAGAGAGAAGTGACTAGCGATGTGCCACAGGGTTCTGTTCTGGGCCCAGTGCTATTCAACATATTTACCAATGATTTAGATGAAGGAATAGAGAACATTATTATCAACTTTGCAGATGACACAAAATTAGGAGGGGTAGCTAATACCCCAGAGGACAGGATCTGAATTCAAAATGATCTTAACAGATTAGAGAGTTGGACCAAAACTAACAACATGAATTTCAACAGGGAGAAATGTAAGGTACTACACCTAGGCAGAAAAAAAATGAAATATAGGATTGGTGACATCTGGCTTGAGCACAATACATGTGAAAAGGATCTAGGAGTCTTAGTAGACCACAAGCTGAACATGAGTCAGCTGTGTGATGCGGCAGCTTAAAAAGCCAATTCCACTCTGGGCTGCATCAATAGCAGTATAGTGTCTAGGTCAGGGGAAGTGATAGTACCACTCTATTCTGCTTTGATCAGACCCCACTGGGACTACTATGTCCAGTTGTGGGCATCACAGTTCAGGAAGGATATTGACAAGCTGGAACATATCCAAAGGAAGGTGATCAAAATAGTAGAAGGCCTGGAAACGTGCCCTTTGAGGAGCAGCTAAGGGAGCTGGGTATGTTTTGCCTGAAGAAGAGAAAGTTAAGAGGTAACATGATAGCTATATTTAAATATTTGAAGAGATGTCATATGGAGGATGGAGTAAACTTGTTTTCTTCTGCTCAGGAACCTAGGAAATGCCTCGTGGTGAAGTGGAATCTCCTTCTTTGGAGGTTTTTAAACAAAGATTGGATGGCCATTTGTTGGGAAGGCTTTGACGGTTCCTGCATGGCAGTGGGTTGAACTATCATTCTCTGTTGTTTTGAATAGGAATAAAAAAGATTGGACAGCCCACAACTCATAAAATAACAATTGTGCAGTCTGGGAATGTTCTTGAATGCAGTAGTAACTGATAAAATGCAGTAGCAAGCAATACTTTGTACCAGCTTAGCAATAGCAGTTACATTTCTATACTGCTTATCAGTGCTAAGCACTTCCTAAGCGGTTTACAATGTATTTAGCTAATTGCCCCCAACAAACGGGGAACTCATTTTACCGACCTACAGATGGATAGAAGGCTGAGTCAACCTCAGCCCTGCAGGATCGAACTCACAATGCTGTGGCTGCAGTACTGGCATTTAATCACTGTCAGCTTATGCCAGGATGCCTGCTATGACCCTGTCTGGAGATTGCTGATCCTGTCTCACTCAGGCATTGGGGATAGCTGTAATGCACTCTGTGTGGGGCTGCCTTTGAAGATTGTCTGGAAACTTCAGCTGGTGCAGATTGTACCTGCTCCTTATAATGGTGGGGGTTGGATGACTAGCTAACAGTACCACCTGCAATGGTGGCCAGTGTGTTTCTAAGCCCAGTTTGAAAGGATGGTCCTTAAAGAAGAAACTGGAAATGTCTGGAGGTGGGGCTCCATTGGGTTTCTGCAGGACCCATATTCCTCCATTGTTGCTCCCTCATCCCATCTCTCCAAAGTTTAAGACTTTTTTTTCACCCCCAAATGCCCAATAGTATCCTCAAGCTTTGCGGGGCTGGCACTGGCCATTTCTGTACCTATTTGAACATTTTTGCCACTGTCTCACTCTTACTCTCTCACCCTTACAAGCCTATTTTTCAAAACAAGTAGTCTCTGGGTGGGACAGAGGGCATGAAAACACTGCAGGACCTATGGTCTGTTCTTTGCCCATCTCTGTGTCAAAGCCTAAACATTTTAGGCAAAACCTGCTTGAAAGATGTCCTTCACTCTGTTGCAGCCTGAGATCATCAGCAGTCAGAGGCATTCTGACTTGCCTGTTGGTAAGTGTGGTTAGGTTGGAGAGTGCAAGGGAAGAGGCCATGTTGATTATGGTCCTCCAGTTTCTAAATACACTGTGTCTTTTTGTTGTTGTTGTTGTTGTGTGACTTCAAGTCATTTCCAACTTATGGTGGCCCTAAAACAAACTTATCATAGGGTTTTCATGGCAAGATTTGTTCAGGAGGGGTTTGTCTTTGCCTCCTTGGAGGCCAAGAGAGTGTGACATGTCTAAGATCATCCAGCTGGTTTCTACGGCTGAGCAAGGATTAGACGTCTGGTCTCCAGAATCATAGTCCAACACTCACTACACCATGCTAACTCTCTCAATATGTCTTCAGTTTACCCCTAAATATAAAATTCAATGTAACAGAATGAGTGAGATGAATTAAGATTTTTTCTGTTGGCTTGCTTGATCTAAATGACACCTTTGCCCTCTGCTCTTGAACTATATAACCTGCCCAAAAGATGAATTTAGAGACTATCTTTTGTGGGGGGAAAAAAGGTTCAGGTAGTTCACACTGCAATATGGTGTCATGTGAAAATATCTAGATGCAATCTAGATTGCACCAGCTCAGTGAGAATATGAACTGATTTACTTCTTTACTACTTCAATAGGCTCAGTCAGGTTCAAAATCCACTGAAGCTGTATAATGTCACACACAAAGTGGTACTATTTCCCATTTCTCCCAACTGGATTTTGACTCCTACTGAAAAGAAAGGGGGCAACAATTTAAATGTTAAACTATACCATCATTACGAGCTCATTGGGGAATAAATGAATCAAACCAGAGTAACAGAGTAAAAAAAACACTCCATGTGACTGTACCTTTTAAGTTTTATATTACAATGATTTATAGGTCCAAAAAGTATTTTATGTACTGTGCCAACCATCAAGGTTACCTGTTGGGTGTCAGCCAATATTTAACTAGCCTGCAAGATTAAGGGTAAGAATACATTTACTTTACTTTAAAGATAGATCTCTACCAGGCAATTATTCAGCAGCAGAAGGTTGCTGGTTACTGTGTTCCAGGCAAGAGTATTGTAACAGAGTTCATGTCTATTCTCTGTTGCTTTGAACTGCTTTATACAGGAGCACAAGCAGGTAAGTCTCTGGTGACAATGTCTAATTTCTTTCAACTCTTCCTAAATGATTCACAGCTGAGTAGATGGAATGTGATGCTTATTTTTAAATACATCTAGGCTAGCTCTTCCACTGACTTTCTATTACCTTTGTTATATGGAGGCAACCATAGTTGGTTTTCTTGTTACAGCAGTGCAGCATGATTGGAGATGCATGCATTTAGGTCAGAAATTGGCTTATACCTGTCAAAAACAGGCAACTGCTTCCCCTAGATAGTTGTGACTAACCCTTCATGGGTGCCTAATAAAGTACAGCAAGCATCAGAAAAAATCTCTGTGCTAGTGTAATTACTCTACATTTGTTAACCCTGAAAAGTAGCATTAACTTTTCACACAGTGAATGAGGACAATCTTTGTGCCAGGGTGGTGGAACAGAGGAAGATGCCTTATATTGAGTCTGACCATTGGCCCATCTTGTTCCATACTGTCAGTTCTGACCAGCAGCAGCTCTTCAGAATTTCAGCCAGGATTCCTTCCTAACCTAATCATCACAGGAACACCCTATGCTATGGAGGTTTCCCTTCATGGACTAATCAGGCATGACTCTACTTAGTTTCTGAAATCACATGAGATCAGTTGTGTTCTGGGTGGTACCGTGGTGTGTTCTGAGATCTCTACTGGATGGTACGAGACTGAGAAGTTTGGAAAGAATTTATTGAAATCAAACACTTTCTTTACGTGTTTAAAACTGTTATTTTATTAATGAGAACAAACTCACAGATCGAAGGCCAATATTATTACTAGTGTACCATGTTGCAGACTGGGGTTAAGGTTAAGAATCTGTAAGCTGAAACTTGACTTGGAAATACAAGTATACCTCAGTTAACAAGTTAGATCATGTTTCTGGGTATTATTTATTTAACATAAACTTTGGCATCACAGGCAGAAATAATGTAGAAAGAATAGGGATAGATTCCTACACAACACACACTAAAAAATAAAAGCAGTTCAGTAAGTTTCAGCAAACTTTTTATCCAAAACTAACAATATGCACATGTGAAATGAAACAACCATCTTAAGTAATCTTTACATAAGTAAAAAACAAACATTTACAACCTTCTAGGGTTCACTTGAAAGCTTCTTCCAAAATGCGGCCAAGAACAATGTTTTCTTTCACCAACTTTCTCATGATTTCTGTTTTGGTGGCCAAACATATAGATCTATGCTGTTAAAAAAAATACTGCTGGGAGGCTTTTCTATTCTCTCCCTTTTGCATTTTAAGCATTCAGTGAGGGACTCTGGAGGGAGCTGCTGCTTACTTTGTCTGCTGTAGGCAGCCATACAAAGCTACTGTAGGATTTGCTAGAGTAAAACCCTGTTTTTCCCCCACTGCATTTTCATTTTACACACACACACACACACACACACACACACACATATATATATAAAAATAAAAATTTACATTTACTGCAGACATGTTGCTGCAACCTGACTCTGAAAATCTGTGTTTCTCCAGCCTTTTTTCACCATGCTCTTAACAGTGATACTGCTAAAAACCTTCCAGCTAACCAACTGATGAGGAGAAAAGCAGGGCTATATAACCACAAAAATGCTATAAAAAAGAGCTTCTTTTCAGAGGCTTTGTAAACTGAGGCTTCTTTTTCAGAGGATTTGCCTATACTAGTTCACATATTTCTATCACCACACTCAAGGATTAAAAATGAAATGTTAAAAGAAAATCTTGCTGATCAATTACTCCTTTTTCTGTGTGTGATTTTGTCCCCTTTTCAACTTCTATATATTATACATTTTATTCAGTAGGCTGCTCTTCTTCTAAGTTTAGGTTGAATCAGCAGTTAACATATTGATAAGTGAACCTGTCATGAGTCAATTAAACCAATGTCCAATTTTATGCCTATCTGTTAAATTTGCCATGGGATTATTTAATATTTCTGTGTCTGCCTTTCACATATTTTTTACCCTTAAGCCTTCTCATCACAACCAGTTTCTAGGCAGTTGCGTAGGTACAGGGGGATGGGGGCAGTTTGTCCCCAGCAGCAATTTTTGGGGGGCATCTGGCCTCATAGCCACACCCCCGTGTGCTGTGGCCACGCCCTCGCACACCATGGCCGCACCCCTGCACATCATAGCCCCGCCCCTGCCTGTCCCCCCTCCACGTGTTCCAAGCTCCGCCACTGTTTCTAGGCCATCTTATGCATTTTAAGTTTAAAGAATGAAAATGATCTCTATCTTAGCTAGCTCTGTGAATATCAGTCTTTCAAAGTAATCTAACAGTTTTTCTGTGGCTAAAAGTACACTAAATTTAAAGAGCAGACATTTTGGTAAATATACCCTGTATTGTTTCTGTCCACATCACCATATTAGCTAGACTTGTAGAGAATATTATTTCTGTGCTTCCTTACATTGCAAGCAAATTTCATATGCCTTCTCTCCAAACAACTCTGCATTGCTGGTTCTACCATATGCTGATAACTGATATCTTTTTTTCTTTTTAATGACAGGTCATTGAATATGGCTGCTTTACAGAACTTCACCTGGGCTCTGGAAGATACTTTTAAGAATACATTCATCAAGTATATGAATAACTGGCGTCGAAATACTACAATTGAAGAAGAGATGCTGCAAGCGAGAATTGAGGCTGAAAACCTAGATTATGTCATTCTGTACCTCATGGTGATGATTGGCATCTTCTCCTTCATTATTGTGGCAATTTTAGTGAGCACTGTGAAATCAAAGAGGCGAGAGCATTCCAAGGATCCTTATCACCAATACATTGTGGATGACTGGACTGAAAAGACCAAAAGTCAGATTCTGCTCCAAGATGATCTTAAAGCCACCATCCATGAAAATATGGCGGCAAAAGACAAAGTTTAGCTCCAGGTCTGGTTGATCTGTGGAATAAATCACTATTTTATGAATGAAGAAGTACGAATGTAATTATAAATATTTAAATATACACAAAATTGTGAGGCAAGCTTTCAAGATCTCCAAAGGTTACAAAATTCAACTTGTGAGAAGTAGGATGGAGTGAAGAAGAAAAGACTGTCTTGATTTTGAAGTCATGGTTAGAGTGTTAATATGGAAATGGAGGAAGAGGTAGTGATTTCTGTGGACTGAACATACTAGAAATTGCATACTAGAAATACCACCAAGCAAGGATTTTGAAATCTATATAACTGTATTAAGTAGGAGGAAACTGGTTTGTATTTTAATGTTACATGCAGTAGCTCTTTTGAAAATCTTTCCAAGGGTGGATAATCAAGTGTAGATTGCTAGGGAGAACATACTTACAGTCAGCTATCACAAGTTCATTCAACCAGCTTTCCACTCTTCTTCATTTTCCTCTTCCACATCCATCTTCTTCTTCACCTAACATGTGGACAGAAGAGGAAGTAGAAACCAGTAAGATGAACACAATCATTTCTACCTTATGCTGCTTTATTAAGCTGGTACTGAGTCATCTCTTCTTTCAAGGATGTCACAAGAAATAATTGGCCTGTGCCTGGGAATAGTTGAAATGAACTGGCAGCATCACCACCTCTTTAAAAAGTCCACTGTCTTAATGAAATATTATTGGTTTTATTGGCCCAATGTAAGCTTTTTTGGGAAATTTGTCACTTGACAATAATGAAACCTGAAATAATAAAGATGCTTTACATATAGATATTTTTTTGTTTTAGTTACTTCAATATTTACCCTGCAACTGAAATGTTTGGTCTTCTTTAATCCTACCCCATGCAAGCATCCAAATTACAACCAAGGAACAAAAACAAAAGTATGTGTATGTGCCTTCAAGTTGTCTGTATAGTTATGGTGACCACACACATTTTAAATTGGGTGCCTAATTAATATTATTTGGCATATGGACTTGGCTTTGGTATATTAGAATACATATCTCAGCTTTTTTTTTTTTTAATGGACCCTACAATCTTATGCCATTTAGTTGGGGTAAACAGTGAATTTATGAGATTTACTTCCATGTTGATATGTACAGTATTGCTTAAGTTGTGAATTTCTTCAAGTTTACATAAACTTTTTATACCTTGTACCTAGCAGTGGTATAGTAACAACAAAGACAAAATAAAACTAAAACGGGCGTCCCTTCCTTATATTACTTGTCAATCAGCATCCTTTCAGCAGTTCTCTATGTTGTATAGGGGTAACTTACATAACTTCCGACCACAAAAATTTCTTTCCTCCATAACAGATCCTCCCCTACGACCCAGTGCTGAAAAGGTTAACAGCTTTAGACTTGTAGCTGACGTAGTATTGAAGCCCAAAGGACTCTGGGAGTTGTAGTCTGTAGTTTTTTTTCCGTGTTTTAATGGCTGCTTGTTGCAAGGTACGGCACCTCTTAAATCATGAAATGCATGATTTTGTAACGATTGCTTTTAAAAAGGAAAGGAAAAGGATTGAAAATGTAATGGGAAATGACAAGATTGTGGCCCTTGTGTTCTGTATTTGGAATGGCGTAAAGCAGGTTAATTTTTAGGCTGTTATTATTTGTATATATTTTTGCAGCTTTGATGGTTTAATTCTATACAGTGCTTACTGTTGACTTAGGTTAAAGTTCCTTTATTCCGTGGGACGTTATTTGGGTACGCTTGCATACGATCAAACTGCACAATGCACAGTAAAGAGAAAAATTAAAATTATTTTTTATTCTGTTTGCATAATAGTCGAATATTTGACAGAGCTGTCCGAGAAAACGGTGATTCCTCGAATATAAGTGGTGTGAGTGTTGGATTAGGACACTGGCAGACCAGGGTTCAAATCCCCGCTCGGCCGTGGAAACCTACTGGGTGACTTTGGGCAAGTCACACTTTCTCAGCCTCAGAGGAAGGCAAATTATCTCTGAATAAATCTTGCCAAGAAAACCGCGTAATAGGTTCGTCTTAGGGTCTCCATAAACTGGAAACGGCTTAAAGGCACACGACAACAAAAGCTTACTCACACATGGGCGAGGAAGTATATACTATACAGTGTATACTTTCTTGAGAGTGAGACTTAGATGACTCGAAAGGGCTTCCGTGTATACGGATGAATGAAGATTGCATTGTCAGCGGTACTAGGATTGCAGCTTTTCCCTGTATCAGCTGCACTCTGAAGTCACCCCTGCAAAGTCTGATATGTTTATTCCCAGATAAACGTGCAAGCAAGAGAGAGAACATGAAGTAGTGGTCTGATTTTGGAGAAGGGAGTTTGAATCCCCACTTGGCCATAGAAACCCACTGGGCAGGTCACACACTTTCCACCTCAGAGGAAGGTGAAGGTAAACCCGCCTCTGAACAGATCTTGCCAAGAAAACCTGTAATGGAATCACAGAATCGTAGAGTTGGAAGAGACCCCAGGGGCCATCGAGTCCAACCGCCTGCCATGCAGGAACACCCATCAAAGCACTCCCATCAGATGGCCACCCAGCCTCTGCTTAAAAACCTCCAAAGAAGGAGACTCCACCACACTCCACTGAGGCAGGATGTTCCCCGGGACGGACAGCTGTGACCATCGGGAAGTTCTTCCTGAGGTTCAGGTGGAATCTCCTTTCTTGCAGCTTGAATCCATTGCTCCTTGTCCTAGTCTCTGGAGCAGCGGAAAACAAGCCCGTTCCCTCCTCAACATGACATCCTTCAAATATTTAAACATGGCCTTAGGGTTGGCGTAATTCTGAAACGACTTGGAAGCACACAACAGCAGCGGATGTACCTTGAATTTCAACTGTACGGAATATAATCCCATGTATTTTTTTCTCTTATATGCTATCAACAGCATAAGGCCATAATCCCATGGCTTTGGGGCTTCCTTGGAGTGCTGATGTTTTTTTAAGGAGTTACCCTCACCTTGGTCTAATATTGTGCCCAGCATCATGGTTGTGTGGCTTGGCTAGAGGAGGTTTGGACCTGGCATAACTTGGATCATCCTTCACCCTGCTCCTCCTGGCAGTTTTAGCCCTGCAGAGCAGTTCTGCCGGCAGACTGCATTTTCAACAGATCTCTGGGCCTTTTTACCAGTAACTGATGGGATCACTTCCCCAGTCCAGATTATGGGGGATTTCTAATTTAATGTATCAGAGCCTTAAACAGAATTGCTGTTTCATGTTTGCTTGTTTCCCAAGAAAGGTGACATTATAATAACTGTCTTTAAGTATCTGGAGGAATCCCATGTAGAAGAGGGAGGAAGCTTGTTTTCTTTTAAAAATCTATTGTTTTAAAAAAATCTATTGTTGTTATATAATTTTATATGTCTTTTAACATTTTAATTGTTTATATGCTTTTAATGTTTTTACCTGTTGGAAGCTGCCCTAGGTCCCATCTTGGGAGAAAGGTGGCATATAAATGCAACTAATAATAATAATTTTCTGCTGCTCTAGAGACTAGAACATAAACTAATGGATTTGAAGTACAAGAAAAGAGATTCCATCTAAAATTGGGAAGAACTTTTTTATTGTAAGCTATTTGACATAGAGTAGGTTGCCACAGAGAGTAACAGATTTTTGATTTTAGGAGGTCTTTAAACAGAGGTTGAATGATCATTTTTCAAGAGTGGTTTAGTTGTGTATTCCTGCATGGCATGGAGTTAACCTTCTGGTTCCTTCGAGCTCTGAGATTTTATGATTCTATGAAAGTAAGAAGTTACATTATTAGGATGTGGTTTCCTATACAGTCAGCCCTCCACATTTGTGGATTTCACTTTTGCAGATTTGATTATTCACGGACTATTTGCTGTCACCTCTGCTGCCTCCCTAAGCCATTTTTAATAGGGACTGCAAGCCTTGTGAGACTGAGAAACTGTGAACGAGGCTTGTAAGTCCCTGTTAAAAATGGTGTGGGGCAGCAGTGGAGGTGGCAGTAAGCCCCACCAGCCACCCACTTCTGCCTTGTGAAGGAACCCTGATGCCTCAAAGGAATCCATGGTGGGTTGAATATGATGATCGTACTTTTTGTATGTGTTAAATATGGTTTGGGAGGGTCTAAAGTTATTCATGGTTTTTTCACTTTCACTGGGATCCTGTGCCCCTAATCCTAGCGAATGTGGAGGGATGGCTGTATTATTAAAAGCCTGGGGAGAATTATTCAATGCAACGATAACCTTAATGTGTTTCAGGAGTACCACTTTGTTTGCTATGATAGTTTTAGTTAATTGTAGAATCCCAAAATAGTTAGCTGTTATTATGAAATGGTGAAATTTAATTCTTAACTATATAAATTTATAAATGCATTTAAGTAGTACTCACGAGAGTGGATGGGTCTTTCTTGCTTTTGTCATGGAATATCCACATTAAATTCATCTCCCTCTGTTTTCTGTGTTCTCCCTTGTTGTTATTGGGTGCCTTCAAGTTGTTTCCTAAGGCAAGCCTATCATGGGGTTTTCTGGGGCTGAGAATGTATGATGCGCCCAAAGTCACCCAGTCGGTTTATGTGCGGAGTGAGGAATCCAACACTGGTCTTCAAGGTTGTAGTCTAACGCTCAAACCATGATGCCATGTGGTTAGTTCACTCAAATACAGGTTAAAAAAAAAACAGTGTGAAAAATAAAATAGTGCTTTAGAATGTGTGTGGTCTAGCAAAAGTAAAATGGATCCTTCTCATAAACAAAAACATGTCTGCTTAAACTAAAAATCTTAGCAGACTAGTTAGAAGGTACTCTTAGTCCTGACCTTGACATCAGGTGCTATTCTGATGCCGTTGAAAAGGAACAAGCACGATCTGCACAAGGATATTCCAGTCTGTTTGTATGACCAATTATCTGGCCAAGAGATTGTATCTAACTAGTTTGTTGGATTTGAGGTTGGGTTGAGCATTATCATAAAAGGGAATCTATACAGGTGTAGCTCAGCTAACAAAGTCTCTGACAAAGAGGCTCTTTTCTATAAGAAATGTCACATGCTTTGTCTCAGCTACTCAGCGTCATTTACCTGCACATTCTTACCATGTGCAATAGTAGCAAATGCTGAGTAAATTTTTTGTTATCAGATAGTTATTTTGATAACTTTCAAATGGTTTGAGATATTGTAACTTTGTGCAAATGATGTTTATCAGTAGCAAAAGACTTCTTTCTTTCGTTCTTTCTTTTTCTTTCTTCCTTTTTTATTTTAACTGTAAAAGCTCATAACTTTTCTTCAAGCCTTTGTGGACCCTTTGTGAGGACATTGCAGTCTGGCGTCTGGTGTGTGTGCACAGACCACAGGTTAAGAACTGCTGCTCTATAGTAGTGTTGAAGTCATATGCCATTTAATTTAGATGCTAATCCAGGGTCTAGTTGCAGCATGCCTCAGGAAAACAGGCAAGTGAAAAATTGCAGGGCTCCTCTGTTGTTGTTGTTGTTGTTGTATGCATGCTTTCATATCATTTTTGACTTATGGCAACCCCAAGGTGAACCTATCACACAATTTTCTGGGGCTGAGAGTATGTGACCTGCCCAAGATCACCAGTGGGTTTCCAATCAAACCCTGACCTCCAGAGTCATAGTCCAATGCTCAAACCACTGCACTGTGCTGGCTTTCTATAGTGAAGTTACATGCCATTCAGATGCTAATCCAAGGGCTAGTCGCAACATGCCTCTGGGCAATGGGCAAGTGAAAAATTGCAGGGCTCTCCTAGGTGCTGATAATACAGTCATTAACTCCTATTGGGAGGACGGTACTGGGAATAGTCAGCAAATAAACAGTAGCTATAATCATGAAGGAGCATTGGAAAAATTTCCGTGAGCATTGCTGGCAAGGGAATAGCAATGTAAATAGTATGTTTTATATCACTTTTGGTATGGACTCCTATAAAAGCATTCATGACAAGCATTTTAGAGATCACTGCTGTTTATTGCTAGTTTTTGCAGCCTCAGCAGTTAAGTGAATGCAAAACCCTGGTGACTATGTTCTAGGTCCAAATAAAGTTCTGATTTTGGCCTGTAGATCCCCTCATGGCTTAGGACCTCAGTATTTGAAAGTTTGCCTCTCCCGGAGGAATCCTCATCTGAGGTTCTTCAAGAGCCCTTGTCAGTGGGTGACAGTACTGTAGGGGAAAGAAACTTTTGAATGATGGCTTCCTCACTTGGTGAAAAAGGACTTCAAAGAAGTCCACCTAGCTTCTACTTAATTTTTATTTTAGGCACTTGGAAAGGTCTTTAACTTTCTCAGTCATGTAGCTTTTAAGATTGGCGTTAACTTTTTCCCCCATTTTTTTCATTATGTGTTTTATGAGCTTTTGACCTTACTTGGTGTTGTTTTGTTCCTGTGTTTTCTCAGATTTTATTTTTCAAATTGTATTTGCAGTTTGTTATGTTTACTAAGTCAGGGAGCCAGAGAACTATGTTAAAGGTGGTTTGTAACATTAAAAAACAAATTAAACTGCTTTAGGAGAGTGGAGTTGAGGCCCAAGGTGAAAGGTAAACACAAAACTATTTCTTCACAAGACATTTTCTGCTCCAGATCTCTCCTCTCTGTTTGGGAAAACACACACACAAACTGTGGCCTGGCTGCCTTTTCCCATATGAGCTTCTGAACTTGAATTATGAAAGAACTTATTTTATTGATTGGATTTGAGATTTAATAAATAAAGTACCTATGGGCTTTTAGTTACATGCGTGTGCATCTAATGTGCAAGCTGGCCTCTAGTATTATGAGTCTTATGAAGTTTTAACTCTCCAGATTTACTTCTCTGGAATCTGTATATAACCAATTTAGAATACTGATGCTGTTCAGATTTTTATATAGGACTGCTGTACCTGATGTATTAAATCCTGGCATCTCTGGTTCTCATGCTTTGGTTGAAAAAGACTTTACAGCTTTAGAACAACAAATCACAAGGGAGAATAGTTCCCGCATATCTGTACTTTATCTGACTTTGTGAGAAAAATAATCAAAAACAAATATGAAACTTGGTCTGCCTGTGTGATTATAGTGTTTTCAAGACAGAATTTAACCTTCAAACCACATATGGAAGGTTTCTTTTTAATTTGCACTGAGAGATATTAATTAATAAATCATATGTGTGTTACTATATCAAGTTAGAGAATCTTCCTTATTAGGCAGGTGCATAATACTACTGTGTTGTTTTCTAAACAGCTGCTAGGGCTTTAGGTATGAATTAGAAAACAAAGTGAAATTATAGAAACTGTACAACTTGAGAGAGAAATAATTGAAGATTGTGAGTGATCATGCAAAGTGAGTACTTGAAATAGACACAGACAGGTGGTTTCAGAATAAACCAGAAGATTGTAACGTGGAGACTGGATTCTTTGGATTTGTTAAATTACTTCCAAGAATACATAATTAGCTCCCTGTTGTAGATATCAGAAACAAGTCTGGAGATGGAAATCCATACAAGAAGGGGTTGTGTTTCAAATGTTGTACAGCAACTCCCATCAGCTGTAATTTCTATCACCTCTTAGAGAGCATAATCAGTGATGATTAGATCGAGGGAGGTAATGGTACCACTCTATTCTGCATTGATTAGGCCTCATTTGGAATACTGTGTCCAGTTCTGGGCACCTCAATTCAAGAAGGATATCGACAAGCTGGAACGTGTCCAGAGGAGGGCGACCAAAATGGTAAGGGTCTGGAAGCCATGCCCTATGAGGAACGGCTTAGTATGGGTATGTTTAGTCTGCAGAAGAGAAGGTTAAGAGGGGACATGATAGCCATGTTTAGATATTTGAAGGGATGTCCTGTCGAGGAGGGAGCAGGCTTGTTTTTTGCTGCTCCAGAGACTAGGACAATGAGCAATGGATTCAAGCTGCAGGAAAGGAGATTCCACCTGAACCTCAGGAGGAACTTCCTGATGGTCAGAGCTGTCCGGCAGTGAAATATGCTGCCTCGGAGTGTGGTAGAGCCTCCTTTTTTTGAGGTTTTTAAGCAGAGGCCGGATGGCCATCTGTTGGGAATGCTTTGTGTGCTCCTGTATAGCAGAGGGTTGGGCTGGATGGCTCCTGTGGTCTCTTCGAACTCTATGATTCTATGAGGAATGATAGGACCTGCAGTCCAGAAGCATCTGGAGGATCACAGGTTCCCCTAGCAGAAAGAATTCTGCCTTACAGAAAGGATTCTGCTTCAAATATACCATGTACAATAACACTGTAGGGAAAATCAGAGTAGTGTAGAATAATAGATAGAGAATTGATCCCACTCACCCCACTACAGGAATTTTCTTTCATTAAATTACCTGATTTTTTTCCTCTGGCATGAACAGAACATACATGCCAGGGAGAGGAAAATAAGATGTTTCTGCAGTCGTGTAGATGGAAGGTTTGAGTGTGTAATAAAGACAAAGCTCGTTCTCAAGTATGAATTTGTTGTGACTACCTGTCTTTCTACTCTCCCCTTGTTTGTTTGTTTTTCCTGTTTCGTTTGCATGACACATGCCCACTTTTGTTCCACCTATGCAATACATCCTTCTGGTGCCAGTCTTGGCCCTCAGCTGTTGCTTCTTTCTTTACTGCCAGTGCCAGCCAAATTCAGTATTACCCCAACAGTGGACATGCCTTGGCTGAGGGGTGGGTGGCTAAGGTCTTGGTTTCCAGCTGGTTTGGGAGCAGCTTGGCCATGGATATGCCAAACTGAGAGGCCAGGAGGTTTAGCTCTGGGCAAAATAGAGTCTGGATCCAAAATACTATTTGTTATATTTCTGTAATAGCCTCATGAGCTTTGGAATCCCCACCCCTTCTAAAGGTAGAGTTATATATTCATAAAAAAGTAAAGATGTTACCTCTAAAATATGCACTCAGAGGGTCCCATACTCCTCAAGCAAGACTGCATTAAGGTTTTCATGGGCCCCAGGCACTCTTGTATCCAGCTCCCCGTCTTGCCTTGATGTACCACTAGGGATGTTTTCGTAGGCGCTAGATACTTTGCCTAAAGTGCCTAATGGTTAAGGTAGCCCTGTCCTCAAGGAGAGTGGTTTTAACACAGGCTTTTCCTTAATACACCCATTTTCCACCCTGAGCTTTTCTTTTTTGTGGGAGTATTCAAATATGCAACTTCCTTGCCTGCATTTGAACTGGCATAGTCCCAAGAAGGCTGAGCATAGATCTAAGTTACATAGATCAGTGCTTCTCATGCAGTCTGATGTAGGGGACTGGCAATTTTTTTTTCCAGTGTGCCAAAGACTGGCACCTTATTTGTGACCATTGGCTAAAATTGTTTCATTTTTTCCATGCTAGGGACTGGCAGCTAGTGGCACAGGGACCAACACTGGGCCAGGGACTACCTTTGGGTAGCACTGATGTAAACTTTATCTTTGTACTGGTAAGTAAAATCTAGATTTTCTTTGTGTTGACAGCTGACTTGGTTCTCTTCTATTTTATTTGGAGGGGCAGTTTCCTCTGGAATCGGTGCCTTGATTTACTTAGTGTTAAAATAGGGGGTGGGCTTGCTTTTGATATTGAACCCACGTTCTTCCGTCTCAGTGAACTGATCCCAGTCAGTTAATTCTCTGCTATTGACAGTGATAGCTGGTAGTCCCCATGGCAAGGGGGTGGTAAATCCGCTCTGAGTTTTGGTGTGAACTTTGAAGGACTTATCCAGTGTGCGGAACCCTTTCCTGAAAATAGGCTCGGCACTTTGGGTAGTTCCTTTAAAGGAATCCCACTGGCATGGAGGGCCCCAGCTGCCCTGGACTGCTTTGTTGTATTCATCAGCTCAAGAGCAAGCGCCTGGGGCTCTACAGCTGCATGCCATCTTCAGCCTAAGGCCATTTCCACACTACACTCTTATAGTGCTATTAATCCACTTTCAACATCCTGGGGTTTGCAGTTTAGACGCCCCTCCCTAACCTGCAAACCCCAGGATACCGCAGGATGTTGAAAGTGGAATAATAGCCCTATAAGAGTATAATGCAGAAATGGCCTAAGTTTGTAAGTCTTCTTGAAGAGGTCAGTGGCAAGAGTGATGTGTCCCCTGTCCAGCAACTTCATGGCTGTGAAATGAGCTTAGTGAAGTTTTAAAAAAAAACAACCAAAAACTCCTCAGTGCTTGGCTGGAGTGATTCTGGAAATTGTACTCCAGAAAACTGTTTTCAGTAAAGGAGAATATAGCAGGGTATAGAAGAAGTGCATTTTTGTGCTGGTATGCAGTCCCCTTATAGATTACCTTAAGGGAATATGGTCTGTGAAAAGAAAAAACAAAAAGTTCACCACTGTTGCATAGGATTGCTGAGACACAGCCTTTCCCTCCTTCCAATATGGTTTCCCATGCTGAATGTTTCCCCCCATATACATATACTTTGCTGGCTCTCTGACTTCAAATGTCTAATGCTGGATCTGAGCCTCTCCCCTTTTGTACATTGTAAATAAACAAAGATATTCCGCTTACAAAAAATTACTATACCAAAAATGTACCATGACCTAAACCAGCTAAAGTTTGGCATGACTACCCTCCAAGTGAAATTGAAGGGAAGAAGTGCATTGCAACCAGTTGCTTTCCATAGGACTTAGTCACAAGTTGCTTTAGCTGTTTTGAAGCATCTGCATGTGTTCCCAGTGCAACCGGCAGAGGTTTTTAGCTGTACTTGGCTGCTGGAATGTTCAGCCAGTGGAAGAGGATAGCAGCTCCCCTATAAAGCCACGGCACCTGTCCCCGAATAGTCACTTCTCTGCTGTGCGTAGCACTCCAAGTGGTCGCTGTTCCTGTCACTCAGTGGGAAAACAAATCTGTTTCAGTAACTGTGAGAGCATTCTTGAATGTTCTGTATCTCTCTTAAGGAGCTGAGTGCTGTGTACATTGTCTTAACGCATGTTAACCTGATACGGCTGTAATATTCAAAGCTTGTTAATATTTATTTGTTGAGAGTGGTTGGCTGGATGTTTTTGTCAGGTGATGCTGCCTGTAACAGCTTCCTATATATGTGAGGCACAAATAGGCTGTCTGAATCTGTCTTTGTTTTTCAGGTGGCTTTTTAACTCAGTTAGTTTCTTCTAAATTTCACTTCCATCGTTTGGTTCGGCTGGTTGTGTAAGCCTTGACACTCTTCACGGAATCAAGATGTGGCTGTTGAACTGGAGGGTGAGAACACTTTTGATTTGTAAAAACCTTGCATGCACATTTCCAGAGCTTATCGAAAATAGTCCTCTATATTCTGTGTGGATGCCTGCCTCTATATGAGAACAGATTTTCTGGTGGCTATTCATCATGCAAATTAATTGCTTTTCAAGTCATTTGTGTTGCGTTTGGAATTTTTTTTTCACCCTTTGAGACCTTTTGTGGTGGATGTGGGACTTTATTTTGTTTCTCAACTGCCAATAGGCTGTAGTTTATGTAAAGTATTGAATGCATGCTTCAGGCTGTCTTGGATTCATGTGTTGTACTTTTCCCTTGGGTAATCCTAATTCTGCCATTAAGTCAATGCTGTTCACAAGCCTGTTGTAGAATAATAATAGTAATAGTAATAATAATAATAATAATAATAATAATAATAATAATATTTTTATTTGTTACTCGCCTCTTCTCCTGGGTTTGATGTATATGGAATTGTTCTTGTCACTTATCAGGAAAAACCTCACATCTTTTGAATTGCAAGGGGCAGCTTAAAAGAAAGAACTGCATATTGATATGGTGGCTTCAGAATCAGGCCCTGTTACAACTCTTGTTAATGTGTGTGCGGAATATTGGCCATACTTTTCTCTTCAGGGATTTTGTTAAAAAAAATCTAAATAAAGTTGGGACCTCCTGGGACTCTTGGTTCTTCAGATGCTGTTGTATTTCATCTCCTCTCAGCTGCAGCTTAGAGTTGTAGCTTGGACCATATTTGTAGGGCCATTGTTTCCTTACTCCTGAACGTAAATGCAGCATTTTTGGATGCATGGCGTGGGAACAAGTTTTCTTTTAAGTGCATGCTTTTCAAATATACTAATTCTGAGATTTGATTCCAACTAGCCACACAGCATGCAGTCCAAAATCTGTCTCCCAACAGACTTGATATTGATACCATTTGTAATGTATAGTATATTTTAAAGAGATTTAAGAGACTTAAGAGATAAAGAGATATTTAAAGAGATGATAATAGCAGGGCTGAATAGCTTCTGTTTATGTTACTTTTGGGGACTGTCAGCAAAGATGCTTTTGACTACAACTCTCATATTGTCTTATCTTTGGCCATGAAATATCCAGAGAATCAAAGGCTCTGTACACTTGTTTTCATGGCAATACAGAATGCTTGATATATTCTTACCTAGAGTCTAGCTTTCTTGGTTTTAAATATGGTAGTGCCTTTGGCACTATTGTCAATTTTCATGATATTTTGCCCTTCCTCCTCTTTTACTATATGCTGAATTTTATAGAAAAGTTTAATGTTATGATGACTTAGGTACCCGATATGAATGCTGTGTTCCAGAGTTTTTCAGATGACAAACAGATGACGCATTAAAAAAAAAATCTTTTCAGAATATCTGAAGATGAGGATTCTGAATCCATCAGGCCATGTTAAGAATATAGGTCTGTTGCTTGCAAATCATAAATAAGATTTTCTGATAAATTCCCATTGTTAATTCTGATAGATTCCCATTGTTGTTATCTGCCATCAGGTTGGATTTCACTTATGATGACCCCAAGACAGACCCCTCAAGAGACCCTATTATTAACAACCCAGTCTTGTAAATTCAGGGCTGCGGCTCACTTTGTTGAGTCAATCTTTCTGTAATGTAGGCCTCTTCTTTTTCTTCCACTTTACTGAGTATTCTTTTCTAATAAGTTGTTGTTTCATTATATATCCAAAGTACAATAGTCTCAGTTTAGTCATTTGGAGCCTAGTAAGAGTTCAGGCTTCATTTTCTCTAGGGCCCATTTATTTTTCTTTTTGGTGGTCCTTGGTGTTTATAGAACACTCTTCTTTGAGCACATTTCAGATAAGTTGATTTTCTTCCCATCAGTTTTCTTCACTGACTAGTTTTTACATCCATATCTAGTAACTGAAAATAGTATAGTGTGGATCAACTTCGCTTAGATATATAATAGCTTTATATTTGAGCATCTTATCTAGTTCCTTCACAGCTGTACTCTCAAGTCTTAATCATTTCTAAATTCTTGACTACAGTCACCAACATCCCTGATCCCTCCTTAAAATATGCGTCTACTTTGCTGTCTACAAATTTCCAAAGTGTGAAATATGTGTCTTCTTTTTCCACTTTCCTTTGGGAGACTGGAGTTTGAATCCTTGCTCATCCTGGAAACCCCTTGGGAGACCCTGGACAGGTCACAGTCCAGCCAGATCCAGCTAAGAAAAGCCTAAAATAGGGCTATTGTAAATTGGAGTTGACTTGAAGGCACATGACAATAATAAGTTTTATAAACTGAATGTGAACAGCATGGCACCACATTTTTTCTCAGTGTGCACCATTTGACAGGTTACTAATATTATTTGAACAGCTGTTGTTTGGGGGAAGAAGTGGAAGTGACAGATAACAGAGTGGGAGGAAATAGCATTCAAAAATAGTGAGAATGACATTTCCTAGAAAAAAATGATTTGGTATTAATCTAGCATAAGTAGTGGATAGGACTTCCAAAGGACAAAATATTGCCAATATTCTCTCAGCACAGGAAAGCACAGGGGACCCTAAACACAGCTACCGATGATCCGTATGCTTTTATGCAAGCGCGCAAAGTTGGGATTTTTCCTTCTATCTCAAAATGTTGAAATCTGCTGTAGTATAAGATAGGCACAGTCATTCTATTCAATAAATCCTTTACACATTTTCAGTGATCATAACATACATGGAGAATAGAAAGTACTATATATTTTCTTAAGATAATTTAGTTGTGATGTGCCATGAAGGCAGCCAGCTAATTACACATTATGGGCAACTTTAATGGAATCCTTAGATAATTGGATAAAAAGCAACAGAGACTAATTTGGCTGGAGTCCTTTTTTAACACAGCACAATGGCTAGTCCAGGCCTGTAGTAGTTGTGCAGTTACAGGAATGGCTGAAGATCTGTATGTATGTGTCTGTGTGTATGTTTTTTGTTTTAGGCGCTGGAAAATTTTCCACTGCTGATGTACATTTTAGCTGCCAAAACATTAATTCTTTGCTTAGCATTTGCTGGGGCAAAAGCATACCAGAGGAAAAGGCTGGAAGAAAAAATGAGAAAAGAACAGGAAGAAAGGCTGAAAAGAGCAGGCAAGAAAGAAAACTGAAACATTTTAAAAGGTATGGTCTGGTTGAGGGGAAAATTTATTTGATAATATGGAACAGTCCTTCAGGGAAGTGGGAGGGGGACACACAACCCTCCGCCCCACTCACACCCAAAGAATCTTGAAGGGATTTGTGTGGTTGTGTGTTTTAGTCCTGTTCCCCATGCATTTATTTTTATGTCGGAACGAGCCCTGCAGTATATGTCTGTAGAGCCCCTCCTAAGGGGGGAATTGTGGCCAAGTCAGCCCCTCCCCCAAAACTCAGTGCGCTTAATTGATGTTTGTGGCCTCTAGATACAGAGTGCTGCTGCAACCTCACTCACACATTCTTCTGGTTGTCTGACACCCCTCTTGACTTTGTCTTCATGTTTGATGACTTTATTACCCCAAGTTTTCATTTCACATTCTTCAGCATCTAATAGTCTGTAAAGATGTCCCATAGAACTTGGAAATATGATATTATATATCATAACTAATATAGATGAGGGACATTTTAGATATTATTAACTTCCCTTGCTGCAAATTTTCCTTCTGCATATGTGAAACATGATCATCACACATAAGCACTCTCTTCAAAAGATTCAAATTGCTTCCTGCCCAGAAGTTCCCCATACGCATGAAAATTTTTGTGATGTGAAAAACGGCCCTGCTAAATGTTTTTTATTTTTATTTGCAAACACTTGTGCTTGGTTTTACCCAGGTAAAATACATTTAAACATGTTTCTTTTATGGTTTGGGATATAAATATCTCCAGGGGCTGTGATCCTCCAACCTTTTTTTCTAGTATAAACTGTATTTTAATTTAGTAAGGCTTGTGCCAGTGCAATGCTCTGGAGACCACAGTTCCTGTGTTTAAACTGTGCTATGGGAACATGGACACCAAAAAATATTTAGCCTATTTTAAAAATAGTGTAGAAACAGAACAGGAGTGGCATATATTTTAGCTGTCACCCTGGCTTGGCCAAGCACCTTATGCAAATAAACTCCATGCAGGAATGCTTGCTTTGCTGGGATTCTTTAGGGCTGTGTCATCCAAGGGCAAAATAGCTCCTACTGCTTTTTAAATCAAAGGATCACCTTTCTAGCTTCAGTGTAGGTTCAAAGGAGCAGCTCCAGTTAATCTTACTGTGACCTGAGCAGCTCTCTCTTCCTGCTCTGTATAGTCATGGCATTCTTGCTTTCTAAAGCAATCCTTCATTGGTTCTCTGTGCTGGTCTCCTGGTACCCAAGGACTCAGGATAAAGGACTATTTGGAAAATGGGGTGGTTATTCTGCCCAGAGTGGGTACAGCCCATGGGTCTTTCCCCTCTCCAACTCAGAGGGTGGATCAGGAAGATTGCAGGTAAAAGATATATGGGGCTGGGTTTCTCTTTCTCTTTTTTTCTCACACACGTGCATACACGAATATGCATACATGCACACACATATCCATACACTAGATAATAACAGTACACAAAATCACGTTTGGCCTTGCTATTTCACAAAGATGTTCCCAGCCAACAACCCCATGGGGCAGTGAAGGCAAAAGCTCTCTTGCTCTTACATGAAAAATTATGAATGATTATTAAGTAATAATTCATGCCAAAGATGTTTCAATCACATTAGAATTTGTGTTTATTTTTCTTAAAAGGCTCAGCCATAAAACAATGAGAGAAGGATTTTCAGTGATGTATTTAAGTCTTTTACTCCAAGTCTCAAGTCAAGTCTCAAGTCTCTATCTTCAAGTCTCAAGTTGAGTCTCAGGTCCTTGAAGATACTTTCAAGTCAAGTCTCAAGTCTATACCCCAAGCAAAATTCTGGAATTACTGGACAGAGTCAAATAGATAGTTTGAACAATTTAAGCAGATTTAATCCACATTTGTGATTTTGCCATCTGCAGCTTCGGAAGTGGGGAATAGAATCCTTACTCCCCACTGCTGAAGTTTCAAAAGCTTTAGAAGGAAGGATCCTTCCTCATCAATCCTATTGCCCAACTTGTTTGCTGTTCCCCTCTGAGAAATGCACCCGCACTTTAGGCTTGAGCTAGATTGTCATGTGACCAGAAAGCAAAAAGAGATGGAGGCATTGTTCAAATTTGTAAAGTTTCTGGATGAATGTGTTATGTTATTGAACCAAGGACAGCAAGCAAATATACAAGTCTCAAGTCAAATTGAGTCAGTGCCTGATTTGTTGTTGAATCACTGAAATGACTTAAGTCTGATTTGAGTCGGAGTCTATCAACTCGAGTCTACATCACTGTGGATTTTCAGCCTAATCCTGCTGCTCGTTTATTTGTAAGAGCTTGACCTTTGGTTTCTTCCCTTCATGTGTAACGTGGATGCTCTTTGCTTGAGACACACTGTAACCTAAAAGCTGTAGGCTGGAAAGAATGAGTGGTTGATGGCCTTGCTTTATTATATAGCATGGTCTTTTGGTCCCCTTTTAGGTTTATTTTAGGAAGGTATTGTTTATCATTTTTTGTAAGATAGAAAACCAGGGAGTGGTTACAAACAGAAATGTAAGATTTAAATTGTGACAACAACAACAAATACTGTAAGCATGAAAAAGCAAGATACATCAATATAATCTAAACATGGACTTGTGTGAGATCAAGATGATGCCAGCAGTCTATGTGTGTAACAAGAATGATAATAAAAATTAATTTAGGACCTTTTCACACCACACAATTATAATGCTTTGATATGCTTTCATTACTACAGTTCCATCCAGTGAATCCTGGGATTTGCTGTTTAGGATGAAGCATTTAGAATTCTCAGCCAGAGGACTTTAGTGCCACACTAGACTGTACATCCTAGGATCCAGTAGGATAGAGCTATGGCCCTTATAGTGGAATCAAAGTGATATAATCATATATGTACAGTATAGTACTATGATTGTTGTAAGTCTGAAGACAACAGTAATTGTCTGGCTTGATAGAACTTACTACTTTTTGGACTCTAGCTCCAGAATCCCCCAGCCAGCGTGGCTACATAGTTTTTCATGTGGGAAGACTGATTTTTTTTAGCTACTGGAAATACAACTGCTTTGTTTTCTGTGCAGATTTTTAAGCATTTGGCAGCTTACTTGGATTCCTTTCCTGGGAGAGTTGAAGACTTTCTTGAAACTGAATGCTTTGCCAGAGAAATTGATTTCCCAAGAGCAACAATTATTTAAACCAACTTTGTCTTGAATTTTTTTTTTATATGAGTAAAAAGAGTATTTTGTCACTGCTATATACAATAAAAGCTCCCTTTGTAAAACTGGTGTGTTTCATTAGAAATTATGCATATAAATCTGGTATGATGAAAGAGTCTGTTTACAATTCCCTAATGGTACTAGTAACTCAGGATTAAACAAATGAAATGTTTGTGTCTAAACCGGAATTGTTTGGAAGTTAATTTGCTAAACTCCCTCATTTTCCCTGTGTAGTCTGATCCAGCTAAGTTGCTGTCCTGTGAGTCCCACAGGGCAAAAATAAGTTAGCTTAATTTTACTATTTTCAAAGAAACTTAGCCATTAGTCACTAGAATCATAGAATCATAGAGTTGGAAGAGACCACAAGGGCCATTGAGTCCAACTCCTTGCCATGCAGGAATATACCATCAAAGCATTCCCAACGAATGGCCATCCAGCCTTTCTTTAAAAACCTCCAAAGAAGGAGACACCACCACACTCTGAGGTAGCACATTCCACTGTCAGACTGTTTTTACTGTCAGGAAGTTCTTCCTAATGTTTAGATGGAATCCCTTTTCCTGACGTTTGAAGTCATCGCTCCGTGTCCTAGTCGCTGGAACAGCAGAAAACAAAACTTGTTCCATCTTCCATAGGACCTCCCTTCAAATATTTAAACATAGCTATCATGTCACCTCTTAACCGTCACTTCTCCAGGCTAAACATACCCAGCTCCCTAAGCCTCTCATATGGCATGGTTTCCAGGCCGAATTTAGTTGAACTGACCCTACATACAAGGGATGAAAATCATGAAGCCCTCCAGATGTTGCTGGATTGCAGTTCTCAGCAACTCTAGGTGGCTTAGCTGGTGATGAAGAATGCTGGGAGCTGTAGAAGGGCCACATGATTTCTAGCCTTGAGGTGTACATAGGAAAATGAAACCAGGCTTGTTGTGATGGCGTTCATCTGCTAGACAAATGGACACCGAACAGAAAATATTCTCCCTACCTTCAGCAAGGGGAGCTCTTCTGATCATATGGGGATGGGTGACACAAATTGGGAGAGAAGCAGAGGATGAAGTCCAATTGTGTGAAGAGATGTCCATTCACATGACCTTGGTTTTAGCCACAGGACTGCACACTGGGCTGAAAGGATATTATTTTCTCCTGATCCTGTAATCAGTTCCCCCAAAACATTATTTCAAATTTGTAAAAAGTCCATCTGAAATTGCAGTTGTTAAGTGATCAACTATGATAGCAGTCCTGTCTGGTGAGGGTGACAGAGGGCCAGTTTTGCCCACACAAGGTCCGTGGAGACTGTGCTGAATCTAAATCAGCCTTAGGATGTTGGAAATTCCTGCGGACCACCTTGACGCTGGCCTGACCTTGTGCTGGCATTATTGCTGCTTTGCTGGACTGGAGAAGGTTTGGATCTTGCCTAATTCAACTTTTTCCTTACCCTGCTCCTTTTTGCGCAACATTTCATTCTTCTTCCAGGGAACCTTAGCTAGCATAGCAGTTCTGCTGGCAGATTGCTCTGTTGGCAGAACTCAGATAATCCAGCACTTTTCTGGCATTAGAAGAGCATTTCTATGCAATCGTAGTGCTGGGTGTATATTTGAATTAGGATTCCACTGATATTTAAGAATGTATTTTAACAATTGAAACTGCACTTCACAGATTACCTCATAATTAAGCTAATTTAAATCTATAATTTTGTGTACTCTTACATTGAAAGCCTCGTTGAGGACAGTCGGGATTACTTCTGAATAAAACATTCAACTTGGAGAGTGTGGTGTAGTAGTTTGAGCATTGGACTACAACTCTGGAGGCCTGGGTTTGAATCTCCACTCAACCATGGAAACCCATTAGCTGACCTTGGGCATGTCATACTTAGCCTTGGAGGAAGGCAATGGTAAACCCCCTCTGAACAAATCTTGCCAAGAAAACTCAGTGATAGATTCAACTTAGGGTTCCTGTAAGTCAGAAATGACTTGAAGGCACATTATAATAACAGCAAAACTTTCACATGGTTGTGCTCCTTCCCTTTTGATTTTAGCTGGAGAGTTAAATACTTGTTTAGCTCTTAATTGTGGAACAACCTTTGATCCTCCAGGTGTTTTTGACTTCTGTTCCCAGAATTCATGAGTGTTAACTAAGCTGGCTGGGGTTTCTGGGAGCTGAGGTCCAAAAGACGTGGAGGACTAAAGGTTGGAAACCACTGTTATGGAAGAATAAATTGCTGGCTGATGATTTTCTTGTAAAATTATTGAAGGGCTTTTGTTAAAGTGGCATGTTTTTTCATGTTGCCTGAAGAACTATGGATAGAACAATGTCTCTGCTAAAATAATGCGTTTGTCTGATAGGTATTTGATGTTATTCTTATTCTGAAAATTTTGAATAAGAAGTGCTCTAGTTTTAATCTTACACATTCAGATTGTTTTATTATTACAGAGTCATGCAGCTTAGAGAAATCAGTTGCAAAGGCTAAAGAATGGTTAGTGCTTTGAGCTAAAACGATAAAAGTGACAAGTAACAAGTAGGTCTATAAAAATGGGAAAACTTTGAAGGTCCTTTTTATAATTCTATTTTTATACCAGTACCAGAATGTACAAAGATGGCCCTTCCAACAGAAGTATGAGCAGTTAACAAAGAAAACCAGAGTTTTACCTTGTAAGATTTCATCTCCACTGCAGCCCTGTGAGTTTAACATTGGTACCTTTCTTTTCCTGTATGATTTTTAACACCTTTGCCTGATGAAGAAGCCAGTGAAGCTTTGAAAGTTTGCATGCTGTAATTTATGCTTTGGAGTTGGCCAAATAAAGGCATCACTCTTTGTGGGTTTTGGATTTTGTTATATTTTACTGCATGATCAACATGCCTACCCTTGAATATGTTTCACAGTATATATTGCCATCCTGTGGAAATAATATAGAACTGCTCTAGCTGGTAAAACTGCAGGGGAAGAAGGTCATGCTAAGTATAGAAAAATATGGCAAGCTGGTAATAGAATCCAATACATCAAGGTTGGACAGCTGTGGTTTTGTTTTCTAGCGAAAATAGTCAGTGGTGATAGATGCTAGGCATTGCAGGGTGACATCTGGAAGACCACAGTTGCTTACCACTGCTACACATTCTTGGAATAAACCCCAGGCAACTGACTTTTTTCTACCCTAGCTTCAATATCTAAAATTTCTTCAGATTTAAAATTAAAATTGGTTCAACAAAAATTGATATTTTGTGTATACTGGGCACCATTATGCTTATTTTGAAAGAAATTGTCTAATTAAACTGAATGATGGCAATGTACTGATGATGCTTCCTTTGTTTCATATGATTTGGACATGTGGTTATTCCTTTTTTGTGACAATGCTTGTGGCCCTCTAGATGTTGGACTACAATTCCCATCACCTTTGGTTGTGCCTGCCTGAGACTAATGGGAATTGCAATATAGCATTGAATATCTACATTGAAGCCAGAATCCTACAATGCAACACATTCTGTTCTGACTTGTTCAATACAGATGCTAGAGTCCTGTTAGTGACATACCTTGTGTAACTTGAGTTTTTAAGCTTGTAATGGAAGAAGTACTCAGTACCTCCTTGTGCAGCAATTCTCCTTGATGAGTGTAACTCGTCAGTGACAGAATGGCTCCATGGCCAGTTAGTGGGCAGTGATACTGAGGCAACGTCCAGCTACAGCTTTACAGCTGAGAAAGAAAGACGAGGATGCTCATATATAAGTGAATGATGACTTCTCCTGGCTGCAAAATTACAGCTGTGAATGCATGCTCCAGTACTGAAGAAGTCAGTTGCACTGGGACAGAAAGGGAAGGGGGTAGAAATATACCAGTACAACGTTATGCTCTGCTGACTTTATATAAGATCTCAGACAAAGTTGTAACTTAAGAGTTTGCATTAGGAATTCCTTAGATTGAGATACACATCTAAGGAAATAAAGCAGTGGATCAAGAAAGTATTAAGTACCTTACTTGTACTGAGGAATACTTTACTGCAGGGGAAAAAATGCAGCCAAGAAAATGACAGAATACCACCAATTCACCCTTTTCAACTTGTTTCTTCTCACTAGAGTGTTACAGTGAGCTGTAGTCCATGCTGAATAATTATGCTTCCATCTCAGATGGTTGGTAGGTCTGTGTTTGCTTAACAGACAGCCCCTTAATCAAAAACAAATATCCACCAAAAGCAGCCTACTCAACAATGACATAAACTCAGGGACTAGACTGCAGCAAACCCTGATGGTAACTTTTTCACCATATTTGCTTAGGCAAATTAGTGGATTTCATAACATCAGCCACAACAGCAAAGGTTCGTGGGCCTTCTCATCTTCTAATCATTAGAACGTAAAGTGGTCTATGCAACCATCTCCCAGCCATGCCTTCCTGCGTCCTGTATGGGACAAAGATGTCAATTGCTGTATGGTAGAATAAATGGATATAAACCTGACATCAAGAAGACCAATAATCCAAAACCAGTAAGAGAACATGTCAGCTGCCCAGGGCATTCTGTTGCTGATCTTAACAAAGAGACTTCAAAAGGAGTATAAAATAACAGCCTGCTGTGTAACAATTCATCAAGAGGTTCATTCTTATCAGTTTTATCCCCCTGTAGATATCAATTAATCTATTTCCAACATTTTTGTACAAAGTTATTTTAACACTTCAGCATTTTTCGTTTTAGAAAAAAAATCTGAAAAAATGGTGTCCAGGACAGTAGTCATATATGCTGGTAGAGATGGGGAGAGTTAGCTGAAGGTGGTTTTTAGAGGAAACCATGGAAATTTAATTTGACAAGACGTACTATTGGATTTCACCTGCTTATCGAAATGTGATCTGCTCTGCTGCAAAGCATGATATATTACTTGGCACAATTCTGTTATTAAATATACAAAAGTAAAAGCTATGAAATTGAAAGTCACAATGAAATAGTAACTGGCCCTTAACTACATTTGCTATTTGACCTTTCATATATTGTGAGCAATGTTGTATTTAAATTAATAATTTATATTTTTCCCAAAATACAGCTGACTTTTAGCTATTTTAAATTAACTTTTAAATATTATTGTTTATTTGGTTTTAACTCTTGTGTTATCTGTTGATTTAACTGTATTTTCTTTTAACTTTTATTGTAAATCACCTTGGTTTCCATGTTGAGAGAAAGGTGAGTTATAAATTATATAAACAAAATAAAGTAAGTTTTTTCCAAGTTGCCAGAGTTTCACATTCATTATTTCTATTACCTTAAAACAGACCCATATATTAGACAAAGCTTGGAAAGCGGCCACAAGGGATGGGGGATTCTGGGAGTTGTAGTCCAAGGGCTAAATCCATTTTTAATTCCAACTAGAGTAAAGTGATTGAAATCAAAGGGACTTCTGTAAGTCCCAACAACAACAGTGTTGATAACTTCCTTCCTTTTCTTATTTCCTCCCTATTTCCTTGTGGTCTCTTTTTCTTCCTCTCAACAAGTGCCTCCATTCAGGGCTCTCCCAAGGCATCTTCCTCCAGACTAAGGTGAATATTATTTTAGGTCAGCCAAACTATTCTGGCAGCTGAGACAGACAGTGCTACAAATCTCTCTCCTTTCTGGCATCCAACATATACTAATTTTGAATTAAATAAGTAGCAATTTGCAACCCTTTCCTGACATCAAATGTCTGTTTCTTGAGGTATGTCAAACAGCCATTTCACCTCTCCTAATCAGTCCTGTCTGCATATCTGCAGATATTATATTACCCTTCTCATAGCCAGATTGACTTAAATCCATCTATTCAGATTCATTCATCTATTCAAATCCATCTACTTAAATGCACTTTTATAATACAACATCGCAGTGTTAAAAATAATCTTAAAATTGGTTCTTTTCCCCAATTTATTGTTTCCATTTTTTGCTCTAGAATGGTAAGTTAGAAGATGAATAGGCCTGCAAATTTTGTGCCCCAGATAGTCAACTTTTAATTAAAGATGACCAGAAAAGGTTAGGAAAACTTATCCAGGTAGTAGTTTTCCCATCTCCGCGCTTTGCTAATAGCCACCTTCCACTTGCTTGGGGACATCTTCTCTATTCCCTTTCCAATCAAGTCACTGAAGAGGATGCACTGATATGAGTAGGTTCTCTCCAAGGAAGTCAGAGAAAACTCCTTTCTGTTATTGATAATAAACCATTTCAAAGATGACCAGGCAGCCTCCATTGGGTGGAGGTAGTTGTAGGAGAAAGGCACAGAGAGAAGTTCGTGACCTGTTGCCTTAGCAATCTCAGGGCAGCACCTAATGCTCAGTAAAGAAGGGAGAGAAGGAGACAGAGGTTCACATATCTCAACCTCCTGGCTGGACTCTTCAGTCTTCACTCTTGACTGTCTCCTTTCTCTGACGACAATGGCACACTTCCCATAGGTGATGGCTAGAAAGTCACAAAGTTCCTGAAATATACCTTCTTGCTGGCCTAAGGCTAAGTCATCCCTTAAAAACACTCTGTATTTCCATGGCACCCATCCTTGGCTGTGGCCAGCATGTACAACTGTCCATATGGGCCAATTGAGACCATTTTCATGAGGAACTTTTTCACCTGTTATTAGACTTTCTGAAAGATCAGTTTCTCCTAAATAGATGGTGTTGTAGCCACTAAACTGCAGATTTCTTAGAGCTTTTAAGTACTGCAAACATTGTTTTCTTGAAGTTGCATCAAGGGAACTCCTATGGATGATGTGCTTTAAAAGAGGATTTACAACACGATACATCTCAGACCAACAGATAAAACTGAAATGCACACAATGTTCTGATGGTGTCCAGGACAGTGATGATCTCACAATGGACTTCCCTTGCATGTTATTGAACTGCATTGAAACAAAAGTTGAGCAATGCATTCACATCTTTCTGTGGCTAAATCATGGAGCAAAATAACAGCAGCGTAGATGTAGAATGCAAGTCTCATTTTACTGAGAGTAACCAGTACAACACTGCTAAATGTCTTGTTCTCTCAGTGCTATATGTTAATAATGAATTTGAATGAGCCACTAAGAAAGGCATGTGGAGGGTTGGGTGAGAAGAGCTATTTGTAGACTACGTCTCTGAATTACAAGGGCAGGGCAGAATAAACCCCAGACACTGCAGCCTACTTTAGCTGCGAGACAGCTGCCTTGAACAAGGACCGAACTTGCCGTGTCTGTAGGTGTGTGCATGCAGGAGAGGGGCGGGGCAGATCATGGGTTTGAATACTGTTACGTGGCCATCAAAGGGAAGCATTTGTAGATGAAAGCCCACACATGGAATATTTGGATTTTCTCTGTCTGTTCTTCTCAGTTCCTTGATCGTTTTACATTAAAAAACAACGACATACAGACCTTGGATCAGATGGGATCAGGTAATGAATCTTAAGTTCTGCCTTCAGCTGCAGTCTTTCCCTCTCTCAGTGGGATTTCTTCTCCCCCCCCCGCTTTTTTTCTCCAGCTTGCCTTTTGTTATTCTTATTCTGGAAACATTACTGGCTCCCCGCTTGACTCTTGCGTTATTGGAGATGGCAGCTGTCAATTTCACTCCATCTCCTCCTCCCCAAATCACCACAGGTGAGATGAAAGCTGAGTGTCCATCAAGGGCATTTATCCAAATTGCACAGTAGGAAACTGGTGGAAGTGGTGGAAGAGAAGAGAAGAGAAGAAATGGCTGTGTGACTTCTGGATGCAAGTGGCAGGCCAAAGCAGAGCCAAGAGGTGACCTGACCTGGTGAAGAGGTGTAACTGCAGCATCTCTCTATTTAAGGCCTTCTTCTAGGAAGTGAAAGAGCATCTGGGCTGAGTCACCAGGCTCTCATTTCCATTGTTCAATTCTCCAGGGATAGTGCTGTTATCTCAAAAGGTGGGGGATCCTTAAGGTCCTTCAGCAGTACCTGCACCTCCATGCAAAAATGAGGAATTAGTTCTAATTAGGAGGGTATAAGAGGTGGGGTAACCTAGGGAGATCTGTCCACCAATGTTTATGGGGTCCCTGCATGAAAACCAGCCAGGGACTCCAAAGTAAACTAGAATGTGTTTATTGAAGGGAATTCAATCATGCATGCACGCAAGATTCAAACAGTCATGCACTCACACAAGAGCTAACCAAAGGAAAAGAAGGAAAGGTTGATATCAAAGTTTCAGGGTTTTGGGTGATAATTACCAACCCAGAAAAGCAGTGAAGAAACAGTTATGTGACTTAGACTTGTGTCTTAGGGCAGTACAAATTGGGGTTCAAACTGACATAGTGGCATTCAGCATCTGATGTACTGCAACGAACTGGTCAAAATGAAGGATTTTTATATCCCCAATCTGCCTGGAGGGCATGGGTGTAAATGGCTCTCTGGCCAAGTAAATAAAGGAGTTTGCAACAGAAACAATGGAGTCCAGAATGAGTTGATAGTCTTACTTTTAAGTGACGAGGACTTAATAGATGTCATGAGAGCTCTGTGATAGTGAACAGGCTTGGGTACAATGAGGAAAATTTCCAGTTCCGTGGGAAGAGGATTGAAACCATCAATCGCTATTGTCTGATAGTAGAGCTGTTACAGCTTCGCTTAAGCCTATCACCTCTGCAGCTATCTGGTGCTTTCCTGACAATGACTTGGCTGCTTGGAGGGGATCTCTGACCTACTTTGCAGTGCACGTGTTCAGCCAGTGTCTTCCTCTTGTCCAGCTGGGCCTTCTAGTCACATCAGGGTACATTTCATATCAAAGCCAATTAATGTATCTTGCCAATCAGATCATATTGCACCAATTAAATCATATCAAAATGTGGGGATGTATGGCTACTAACAGTGCCCATATGTGCAGGTCCAAAATACTTTCAGGTCTCCCTTCTCCCTTCAATCACTGTGTGCCACCAAGGAACAGAGCTCTGGAAGGTAATAGGAGCAGAACAAAACAAGGCAGGGGAGGAGGTGGATGGGCAGGCCCTTTCCCTTTCCCTCATACAGCTTTTCATGAACAGAGGAGGAAGAACCATGCTGGAGTGAGATGGAATGACAGAAGGGAGGGAAGAAACTCAGATGTAGGGAGCGCTTCGGTTGTGTATGGCATAAGGATAGACCAGATGGTTCCTTCCAGTTCTAAAACTCTCTGAGTCTTAAATCTGAGACTGGAATCTCTCTCCAAATGTGTTGATGGCACACCTGAAGTGGGCCTGAATGGGGAGGGAGAAGTTGTTCACCTGAACATGCATACATACATTCTCCCATTTTGTGCAAGTTATGAAAAGAGAGCCTGCCTTTTTATACATCTTGTCACATCCCATCCCTTCTCAGACTGGAAAGGGGATAAGTATTAGAAACATATAGGAAAAGCAGTAATATGAGCAAGTATTACAAAACCAATAATGTGAAAAGCTTTAACTTGAGCTGGAGTGATGGGAACTTTGGTCTATCACAGCTGGAGAGTACCTGGTTGGAAAGGCTGATCTAGCATATGGGAGGAATTATGCATAACTGTAATCCTATAACTATAATCCTCTCTTTATTCAAAGCCCCTCTTCTAAAGTCTATAAGCAATAATTTAACTCAGGATTTACTAAGGTTGGTTATATATATTTTACCAAATAACATGGGCTTGTAACCTAAGATGGCAAGTTTCCCACATCCACTGCTGCATCTGCAATGTCTACTAAAATCTTAACTCAATCCTGACTCCACTGGCTGTGATTTCCCCAGACCTGCCTGCAGCACTCGGTAATATGAAATTGACATGACTTTACTTCATGGGAAAGGAACAGTTTATGTTTCTCGCAGTGTTTAGTTTTGCCCTCAGTTTAATGTGGACTTTAGCTTTAATTTGCCTTTCACATTTGCCTGCACTTTAATTTCCCTTAAGTGTCTTTCTGAAACTGTGACGACTCTTGCTGGGACAGGTTATTTGCCTTTATTTTTCACCTTCAGGATAATCATCTCTGCCAAGCATGAAAAAATAAATACTTTATAAATCTGATTCAGGGTAGACAGAAATAAGGTGTACCCACATCAGCCATAGCTAGAAAAGCAAATGTCTTTTGCCAAAGCACACAATTCAAAACATAGAGATTATTTTCTTCTACCATTATAAAAACACATGTTGAAAACACACACAAACACACACATGCACACAAATGGGTGGCAATCATCCAAGTCTGGGCTTGATATCTAGTCTCTCTTCAGAAGATTCAGCACTGGAATAGGAAATCCATTGCACTGCTTAGGAACTGACATTTTTTTCACCGACTGGAAGTGGGAAGTTTGCTCTGGAAAATGCTCATCAGAACTGGTTCAGCCTAGTTGAGACCCATACTTCCATGAGCCAAATTAAATTAAATTAAATTAAAAATTAAAATGTTCACAGTTAAAAATAACCTGTCATACAGCATACAAAGATCCACTTTCATACATTTCTCAATACTGATTCTAGACTTGGAACTTCTGCTTTTTTTGTACAGCTGTCAGACTTTTGGCACTGGCCAGTAGTGTTAGGTTTCAACATAATGCTCTTGTCAACCAGTGTTATGTTGTGGAGAGGTCTTCTTCTAATTCTTGGCAAGTTCTCTTGATAAAGATAGTCTATGTAATTTTCCCGTTGCCGGAAAACAATATTGCTCATCATCAGAGAGAAAAGCAGGAAGCCAAAAAACCCAACAATGATCAGGATGTACAGAGAAGCAGCAATCTCTTCCTGTTCCACAAGATATGGGTTTGTGTAATTAAGGTACCCTTGTTTTTCTCTTTCTTGAACATAAATATAGAGCAAACTCTTCAGGACTGATCTTACTTCAGTGGGGCTGACATTCATTTTATAATGCCACTCGGGCTGCAAAGAGAAAGAGCAGTGGAAGAGAGAAAGAAAGTTATGTTCAGTCTTACACTTGGTCTTAATTTGCTTGAAATATTATATGAACATTTAGAAAAAGGTGCTATAGCACAACATACACCAATATGCTAATACCAATTGCACAGTTAAGTAACTGATTGTCAGTGGCAGAGCTTGGAGCATGTGGAGGGGGGGCGGAGAGAGGCAGGGCTACAGCATGAGAGGTGGGGCCACTATGCGTGGGGGCAAGGCTGCGGTGCATGGGGGCGTGGCCAGGGTGTATGGGGACGTGGCTACAGGCCGGGACAACCCAAAAACATTGCTGCCTGGGGCTAACTCCCCCGCATCCCCCAGCCCTACACGACTGCTGATTGTGTGACACACAGCAGAGACTTGGCCTCACACAGTGGTTAATTAGTGCCCCCATCCATCGAATCAAAAATAAGAGACGGGACTGTGTGCGTGTGTGTGTGTGTGTGTGCTAGTAGGACGATTGCAAAGCCTTCAATATTTCACAGATGAAAACCAGGATGTGTGTGGCCAAGCAATATCAGAATATCAGAATGTGCTCAAGATGGCAAAAGTTATTAATGAGAAAGAACAGACAAGCCAGGAGAAGCTGCAGGAGTTTGCTTTGACCTGAGCTTCCTGGAAAGGTCAAGATTCCATGCCATCCTGTCCTCTCTACCCTGCTGAGTTGAGTGCAAACAACTTTGGCACTTTGAATTCAATTTGCAGCAATTGAAGTAAGCCGAGGAGAATGGAGGAGGAGGAGAGAGAAACTGGGACAAAATGAGATGGCAGAGAATTAATCAGGACTGTCTCTGCCAAATCTGTACAGATGAAGGGTATATGATTTGCCGTGTTTGAGATGGTACTTGGACAACTTCTGAGAAAGTGCAATCACATATGTAGCACAGTTTTTATCGTAATGTTATATCCCAGCATGATTCCAGCCTTATATGCTGTCTTGCTGGTGCACCACTCAAGACAGCTAATAACTTTCAAAAATAATTAAAAAATAGACTAAAGATACAAAAAAACAACAAGAACAGAATAGGTGTATTACTGCTACAACAACAACAACAACAAAAATACTTGCTACTGTACATATAACAAAACCAATCTTCTTGGAGAGCATTTTGAACTCTGGGAAAATGATTTCATTAGCAGATTTACTGTTTTCACCCATCAACAGAAATTGACCATTGTAAAGATCCGAAAAACTTAAATCACCTTACATGGCCCTTTGAAAATTTAGGGCAAGGGACATAATTTGCATCTTTGTGGATCCCATTACATTCTGTCCCACGCTTACAACTGCGTAAATATGTTTTATGCCTGAGGCCTTGCTACCACTTGATACTGTGTCTGAAGGAGTGGCTTTGTATCCATGAAAGTTCATGCAAAAATAAAAACCAACTAGTCTTAAAGGTGCTGCCATATTTTCCCCTTCCTTCCTTCTTTCCTTCTTCCTTTTTATGCTGCCAGAGACTAACATAGCTTCTTTGAAAACAAAAATAACAGTACTACCACTACTGCTACTGTAGCAACTTCTACTATTACTGCTACTACTAATATAGATTAGAGATGGGAATCATGTGCCGCCCAGATGCCATTGGACTGCAGGTCCCAGCATTCCTCACCACTGCCTATGCTGGCTAGGACTACTGGGAGTTATAGTCCATCAACATCTGGGGGATCACATGATTCTCATCCTTGATGTAGATAATAATACAACAGACAGACATAGCGCATAAAATAAAGGCATTGGCTCAGTTTTAGCCATCTGATAAAACCAGGGCTTGGAAGTAACTTGTTCCTAATAACTAATTCCTTTGTGGAAGAACAAGGTGTAACTATATTGCCTTTTGACTATAGATTAATGAAGAATAATGTTACTGCTTTTGTAATGTAACTGTTAAGCTTTAAGATATTTTTTTATAGTAGCAGAAGCATGTGCTAACTGAACATTGGAGGAGGAATGTCCAGTGGTACCAATGTTTCAGGATACTGCTTTGTGCTTCACTGTGTGTGTTGAGGCAATGGCAAAGAGGATGAAGACTGTGCGTTTGTTAAGAGATATTAGCAGCTTGTAGCATTTAATTTCCTAAAAAGTAATAGAACCTGTGTTACTTTCAAGAAACTAGAATGGAAAGAGTTATTTTTTTTAAAAAAAATTATAAACATAACCATACTTAACTGTATTTTAGGAACTTGGAAATATAATGGTAACCTGTTGTGTGCCTTTGAGTCATTTTTGACTTATTGTGATAGAATTTTCTACGGACTGAAAGTGTGCATTGTGCCCAAGATCACCCAGTGGGTTTCCATGGCCAAGTAGGGAATCAAACCTGGTCTCCAAGGTCATAGTCCAATGCCCAAACCACTGAAAGTGTGCATTGTGCCCAAGATCACCCAGTGGGTTTCCATGGCCAAGTAGGGAATCAAACCTGGTCTCCAAGGTCATAGTCCAATGCTCAAACCACTACACCATGTAATATTAACCAATCCCTATTTAAAAGTAACTCTGCAAGCTCTGGATAAAATCTGCCTGGGTTTTGTCATGCAGCAAAGCAGTGTTAAAGACAGTGCCACCAAACATCTAGTGTCACAGGGCAGAAAAATCCCACAATTTAGGTGAAAGAAGACTTTTTCTCTTGCCTCCAACATATTTGAGCACATGGAAGGACCTGTCCTGTTGCACAGATAGGCTGGTGTGGATTACTTTAACATCCCCACTGCTTCAAGAAAAGACAACAAGCGAGCACAGCCCATTATCCTCCTTTTCTTCCTCCAACTTTTCTCAAAAGATTGTCTTCCTTAAGAAGCTGGGCTTGAGACAAAGCATTATTGTTATGTCAAGTACAATGAAAATGAAGTGAATTCATTCATTTATCAGAGTGGAGCTGTTGCCTGAAAAGCTTTAGATTGCCTCTATCCTTTGGTGCTGGTACCCAACATAATAAATGTATGGTAATGACTTATGTTCCTTTGACCTCAGACACAAAAAGAAGGAGAAAACTGCTGTAATGCAGTATCATTGCTTTGTAAGCAGAAATGTCATTTAATTTCTACAGTGTCAATGTTCCATACAGATATGTGGCTGAAGGAGCAGCTTCATTCTCTTTCCCTTCTAATCTACCAAACATTCTCTTGATATTTTGATGAAGAGAAAGCAGAGTTCCTCAGCATAATAATTCAGCACTCATATTCCTCTGATACAGCTTTTTGATCCTGGTACATCATAATATATTTTCTTGTATTATAATAAAGCCGAAACATTTTGCTCTTAATATACATTTTTAGTTTCTGTTTGTTAATCGCTTCTCTCTCTCTGTCTCTTTCTCTCTCTCTAATATTTATATTCTGTATAATATAATATAATATAGAATATGTTCTATATTATGTTACATTTCTATGTGATATCGTATCGTTTCACCACAGTATAATTTATTATCCTCAGTGCCACCAAAACCTAACTATATAACCACCTTTTCTTGTTAAATGTGGGATCCAGAGGAAACATGCTGAATCATAATACTTCAGAAACAATGTGCACCTTTTCAAAATGATAGCAACCTTTTAAAAAAATCATAAAAGGTATACAAGCAAATTCCAGAAAAATATCATTACAAATATGAAAATTATGCCAAGTTCCCCAAAATCCCCAAAATAATAATTGTTATCGTTTCTAGACTTGCGCCACTATTAAACAAATGTTGCCTTAGGACGAGAGCATAGTGAACCACCAACCTTAATGCAAATGCCAGGTCGTGCTGGGAATCTTCCTCTTCCAACCAGTCATGGTACCCACTCCCAAATACAGTGCCTGCCCCTCTGTTCTCAATCATCTGTTTTATATCCTCTGTTCTCCTGACACTCTGCTGAACCTTACTTTTGACTGTGGACAGCAAGGCATTTCCTTCCATGCAACATTGTTATGCTCTGTGTGTGTGTGTGTGTGTGTGTGTGTGTGTGTCTGCATGTGAAATCTTGATGTAAGCTATCACTCGCCATGTGAAGCTGCAGGAACATCCTGGATGATTCAGGTCTACGATTCCAGGCAACTCATCTTCCTCCTCCTCCTCTTTTGTTATTATTATACTTTAATGATAGTGTTTACTCAGCGTTAAGGCTTGTGACCAGGCCTGTTTGGAATACCACTAGTCATTAGCATTCAAAGAGCCACTATAATCCATGAGCTGAAAGAGTGAGATTGCCACTTCATATACCATGGACATTTAATAGTAACAACCATAACATTGGAACAAGTAACACGGCCAGTTTAAGTTTACTGCATATAACCATAATGAGCCATGTCAAGCAAGAAAGATACCCTCAGTGAGCACAGAATACAAACTTAGAAGGAACCTCAGTTCACAGTAAATCTTCTATTGCCTTTCTACAGAGAGTGCTTGCCTTGGGAAGGGGGTAGAAGGAGAGAGTTAAAACGAGTTGGACAACAGGGAAAGAAGGAAGTATATCTATCCATACTGCAGAATTATAGCAGTTTGACACTGCTTTAACTGCCATGTTTTCAGTCTCTGGAATCCCGGGATTTGTCATTTTGTAATGTATTTAACCTTCTCTGTCAGAGAGGTATGGTGGCTCATCAAATGACAAATCCCAGGATTCTGCAGAATGGAGCCATGGCAGTTAAAGCAGTGTGAAACTGCTATAATTCTGCAGCGTGGATGCTTCCTTTTCAAGTGGATCAGAATGCTACTCCCTACATGGAAGTCTGTGGGGACTAGGGAGTTGTGAGGATTATTTTTAAGAAGCATTTATATCATTTGCAATTGCTTCATATCTGAGATTTTCTAAAAAAACATGTGAGGTTTAAGAATCCTGAATACAGGAGAGAGTGAAACTGATACCTTTTTCCTCCTCAAGATAGGACTGTGGTGGGAAGTGGGAACTAGAATTAGAAAGGGAAAGAGTGGCCCTGAGGTTGGTAAAGAGTTTGGAAATGTAACTTTTGCTGGCTGCAGGTTTCTGGGAGCTTTAGTTCACAATGGAGCTTTGCTTAGCTTTAAGATAGAGGTAGGGGTCTGTCTGATGTGTGGGGTGTGTGTGTGTGTGTGTGTGTGTGAGAGAGAGAGAGAGAGAGATGTGCAATACAGTCAACCTGTATGGACAGAGTTTTCCCCACAACTCATGAGTTTGTATTGAGAAGCATGGCATTTCTCTCCCCAACCGAGATATGATTCAAGTGCCAAATACCTTAGACAAAATGTTGTTATAATGTTGTCTTGTGTCTTATCTGAGACCAGGGATCAGGTACTGCGAGGTAAACTCTTTCTAGTCCTCTTTTTTCCTGTAAAGTAGAATACAGTCTGTGAACCCCAGAAAGCTTTTCCAGATGCATTGAGCAAAATGATGTGCAATGTTAACGCCTGTTTCAGCAAAATGAACACATTCAAGCTGAGCACCATTAAAACAAAAGGGGCCACAATACCTTACCTTAAGCTGTCTAACATTTTTGGAGCTTTTGCGTATTACATCATCTTAACACTCCCTGTGCTTGTCTCACAATTTCCCTAAGCAGTTAAGGACAATTTACAAGAATACAGGCTGGCTTTATGCCAGTGGAAGACACATTCTGTACAGATGATGCCAGAGAAGGCTTTTAAATTGCGCAATTACTTTGCTTCATTTATGAGATTTCCAGCAGGGGGAAGGGTGGGGAGGAATTATCCCAGTGATAACCTCTTCCATGTTTAAGGTCCCAGTGGTCCCTCTGTTTTTTTCTTATCACAAAAAAGTAAAATGTACACAATATTGATGGTTACATTTTTGGCAAACTTCGGAGAAAATAGACCATTCGTATTAATTTAATATTACTTCCCATACACTAAAGGGAAAAATGCATTAGTGGAGATTATAAGTACATTAGGATGGTAATCCTAAATGACCTTTATTCATACTTACCTCTGAGTAAACATGCACAGAGTGTACTGTTCAAATAAAATACTGCTCCAAGGGGTAGCTAATTCTTGGTGTGAAGTTTGGTTTCAACTAGTATTTACACACCCTGAAGGTTATTTGTACAATCTGTACATACTATCACTTCCAGTTGGGGGTAATGTCTTTCCCTTACATGGAGCAGGGGAAGAATTCAGCAACTCGAAGTTTATTGTGCAGTAATTTCTTGCATGGTGAGTGTAATAGTGTTATAGTGAGCTGATCAACAGTGCAGAAGAAGGGCTAGTGTGTTGCAGATTCTTAATTTCAAAGGCTGTGTACACAAATTCTGGATTTCATGATAGTGGAAATATTGGTTAGTAGTGTCAACTGTATTGTTCACAGCATAATATAGGGTTTGGGAGCACCTCTGATCTGTGTACTTCATTCTTCATTGAGGTGGGGTGGGCAAGTACAGTTTCGTATAGGACAGTCTATTCACCATTATTTTTTCAACAGTACATTGATTTCGCTTGGATTAAATTATTGGGTTTCTTTGCCCTTGTTCACACCAGGACTAACTCCAGACACAAGTGAAGAATTAACTTTCAACTACCATCTTCTCTGGACTGGCAGATGGTGAAAATAAGAAGTAAAGCTGGATGTCATCAGTTCATCAATGGCATTTCAGACCAACCATTGCAAGTGCTGTTTTCATATCAATTGTCATGATTTTTTCTATGCCAACAGTTCATATGTTCTACTGGAAACTGATCAAGGTGCATGCGTGTGTCCATCATTTAGAGAACCTTCTGAAAGAAAGCTATTTTGAATTTGTCTACAAAAGAAAGAATTTTTTTAGCATTCTTTTAGATTTCTTTTAAAAAGAACTAAAAACAGTCCTGCATCTGGTGTGAGAATTTGCTTTGTGCTTTCCCAAACTGCCCAGGCTTCACTGAGAAAAATTTTGTGTAACTTTATAGGAAGAAAACTGTATTATGTTTTCCACAAAGAAAATCCCATCAGAGAGGCAATTCTTATCAGACATTTATATGGTAAGAATTGACTATATGAAAAACCACATACGTGTATATAACAGATAACTGCTCTCTCAAGATTTCATTGATAAAAGTGGAGGAGGGGATCAAATAAACTTAACAAAGGATATAGTATGCCTGTAGGTATTACATCATCTATTTGATGCACAGATTTTTATAACATAAATATCCTTTTCAAGGATGACAAATTCTGAAAGGCGTATCTGAAAATGAGAAGAGCAAATTACTTTTTATGTGGATGCAAAATTTAAACATCTTCTTTTCTTTCTTTCTTTCTTTGAAATGGCTATAGTGGAAAAAAATCAACCTTAAAAATATGGGATTGAGCAGAGAAAGAGAGAGAGAAGGAAAGGAAAGGAGAAAAGGGAAAGGAAAAAGAATGATCTTTCTTTTCATCCCTCACATTGTTATTACTGAAAACTTAGGCCTTAGAAAATGCAAGTTTATAACAAAATGTATAAAGTAGCACTCAGGTTTTATTAATATACTTACACTTCATGCTTGTCTCTATCAGGTATGAAGAGCTGTTCTTTCTGTGATAAACTTGGTGGAAGCTTTAAACTGACTCTTTGTAGAAAACAATAGAAGAGAGGGGAGTGGCTTCTTTTTCTTTATAGTAGTCAAATATTTGAGGAAGTGGACATATGACAGAAGTCCGACTCCCAATCACGCTTACTCAGCTACCATCTATGAGGTGGACTCATTGATGTTTTGAAGATTTTTGCCAGAATGTCGTCCAAGGGAATGTGATAATATGCTTGTTTACTTTTTGAACTGTAGGAAATAAATTGATTATTGACTCTTGTCTTGCATATGTTGGGTAAATATATTCATAATTCCCATTATTTGAAAGGTGATTGCCCTTCATACTTCATACATTGCAGAACTGTAGATGGATTATCAGCTGTTGCTTAACAATGGGAATTGCTCACATGGGAAAAATTGTAGATGTCTGAGCCACAGCTTTCTGTGGTACGTTGATTATATCTTACCCAGTGTGAATATTGCTTCCATGATTCTTACTTTTACCTCAAGGCAAAAGAGTCATGGAAAAGGAAGAAAGGAGCATTGTTACAAGATTCTGAGATGAAGTAACCTCATGATGCTCCTTCCTGTTACTAGCTTTTCCTGCTATGCTGTGCTTCCCGCACTGGCCTGGGCGTGGATTCAGTTTGCACATCCCTCAAATATCATATCAGTAAGTGCTATATCACTTAGCTTGTATGCCCATTTCATGACTAACTTACAACAATATAATTTGCAACATTAATCCTGATGGTTTCCGTAGAAGCTTTAGCAATCTATTTTTCTTGAGGTATAAAAGAGCTTGGAAACATAGAATCATAGGATCATAGAGATGGAAGAGACCACAACAGTCATCAAGTCCGACCCTCTGCCATGCAGGAACACACACTCAAAGCACCCCTAGCAAATGGCCATCTTGCCTCTGTTTAACAACCTCCAAAGGAGACCCCCATCACATTTTGAGGCAGCATATTTCACTGTTGCATAGCTCTTACCATAAGGAAGTTCTTCCTGACGTTTAGGTGAAATCTCTTTTCTTGTAGTTTGAATCCATTGCTCCATGTCCGAGTCTCTGGAGCAGGAGAACACAAGATTGCTCCATCTTCAACATGACCTCCCATCAAATATTTAAATATGGCTATCATGTCACCTCTTAACTTTCTTTTCATCAGGCTAAACACACCTAGCTCCCTAAGCTGCTCCTCATAGGGCATGGTTTCCAGACTTCACCATGTTCCAGCTTATCAGTATCCTTCTTGAATCGTGGTGCCCAGAACTGGATGCAGTATTCCAGGTGGGGTCTAACCAAAGCAGAATAGAATGGTATTATTACTTCCCTTGACCTAGACACTATACTCCTATGGAGGCGGCCTAGAATCTCGTTGGCCTGTTTAGCTGCTGCATCATACTGTTGCCTCATGTTCAGCTTGTGGTCCACTAAGACTCCTAGATCCCTTTCACACGTACTGTTTTCAAGCCAGGTGTCACCCATCCTATATCTGTGCATATCATTCTTTCTTCCTAAGTGTACTACCCTACATTTCTCCCTGTTAAAATTCATTTTGTTAGTCTTGGCCCAGCTCTCTAATCTGTCAAGGTCATTTTGGATTCTGATTCTAATTCTGTCCTCTGGGGTATTAGCTATTGCTCCTAATTTGGTGTCATCTGCAAATTTGATGAGCATGTTCTCTATTCCATCATACAAGTCAATGATAAAGATATTGTGTAGCAGTGGGCCCAGGACAGATCTCCTTAGGTTTCCCAAGATTGGCTGGTTGTTGTCACCTCCATGTCTTATTTGTTCTATTTTTTTGAGGAACTGTTTTTAGTGATTTTTTGGATCAGCACTAGGCCTCTTCCGAAGGTTTTTGTTCTGTGTTGTTTCGAAATGGGGCACCATACTTCAGTGACCTTTCTTCTTCCTAAAAGCTGCTCTGAGATCTCTAGATGAGTTCTCAACATGCTTGTGCTTTTACACCATCAAACCAAGAAGTTTCTGTTCTAGCAAAAATCTGACCTGCCAGATAGAAGTGAGCCCTTGCTCTCAGGCAATGTCCAGCTGCTGCACTGTGAATCTTTACTTTGTGTTTAATTTGTTGGAAACCACCCAACAATGTGAGCACAGTTTGGGGTTTACATTTTCTTAAATAAATAAATTGGGAAACCAGAGCTATATTAAGCGACTTTCTACATGCCTGAGCTAAATCAGCCTCATGGAACCAGACAGGGCCAGGCCAAATTATTTTGCTGCCTGAAGCAGAGAACAAAATGGTGCCCTTCAGTATTCCATCTATATAAGCCAACTGGACTGCCTGTTGAATCCTATTTCAGCTTTACCTGTAACATCCTGAGCCTCACCCACAACTGAGGGCAGGCAGGCAGTGCAGCAGATCAGACAGATGGTGTGGCAGCAAGGCATTGTTAAATAAATTGTTACTGGGTGAGCGTTTTCTCATTCAAATGTTTTATGAATAGAAGCTTCTCTACAATCCTGAAAGGGGTTTTGAAAAACAGAATGTAAATATAGAGTTGTCGATACATTTACATACATTGGCCTGAATCCTGCTAGTGTCTTACATATATGTAATGTAACTTTCCCCTACAGCAGCAGTTGGACATTTTTGCCTGATGTGGAATGGCCACGTTCAGTTCAAAGTTATAGAAATGGAGTTCTGCATGTGGATGCTGTTGTACATGTTCATGCATTGTTCATGGCTGTGCATTGATGCATGTGCATTGGTCATGGTTGCATGCTGAGACACATTTATGTGCATGACACAATGGGTTGTGCAATGTTGCAATTCATTAACAAGGCAGTGTTGTGCAATTGCCATATAACTCTGTGAGCATAAAGACACACTCTTGTCTCCTTAATGTTGGATTTCAGCCACTATAACCTAGCCTTAGTCAATGTATCCACCAATCAGACTCTGCGTTCTTGCTTCGTTGATGAAATTGCTAGTGGTTTGAGTGTTGGACTACTACCCTGGAGTTCAATTCCCTGCTTGGCCATGGAAACCCAGTGGGTGACGTTGGGCATGTCACATGCTCTCAGCCCCAGAAAACTCTATGATAGGTTTATTATAGAGTAGCCATAAGTTGGAAATGACTTGAAGGCACATAGCAACAACTATTTGTCTACACTGGATGTCCAAAAACTAGGGCTAGGTGTCCATTTGGACATACAATTGTTATTTTAAAAATGCCTTGTGTGGGACACATAGCTACAAGAGAGGGAAACGACTAAGGAAGGGGGCTCAAGAGGAAAAATTCAGGGAGCTGATTGCTACTGCTATTGCCCTAGAATCTGCCACTGAGGCAGCTGCTTCCCTTGGCCTAATGGTAGGCCCACCCTAGGTCTAGGTCTCAAGTCTTCTTTCCACTCTCTAGGCTAAAGCAGTGATAACAGATTGCTGATACCATCCATTCTAGGACTCTGCAGCAGCCACGAAACATTACTGACAAACAAAAGTGTACACCCTATCCACTTCTATGTTGGAAGCTCAGCTTGAGGTACTGCTTGACTGTGTTACCTCATGATCACAGCAATAATTCTGCAAAATCTGTGGAGGGTGCCGTAATTGTGTTGATTTAGTCCAATGGGAAGAAACAAAAATCTAAGATCTGCAGTCTAAACATTCCACAGATTTCAGATATTTGGGATAGATATTGAAGAAGAGATATGTAGGGAAACAGTCATGGCTTAGGAAGAATGCCAAGAATTTTTCTGGGAGGTATTAGGATTTCTAGAGTAGAAAATTTCCCCTCGTGGTTTAAATGGAACATGAGATCTATAGGATATTTTTGACCATGTTATCAGAAAATGTCAGGCCAAGATTGAGTTTTGTTGTAAGCCCAAGGTAAATATAATACATCTCATCATGATGTAGAAGACAGTGAATAGGGGAACTGTATGCCTCCTCAGTCTACTGTTCAGGTGCTTAATATTGACTGGCAACTTAAAGACCCCTGCTCTCCATTGATCTGGACCTGAGACTGGAGTCCTGTCATATAAAGGATGCTCTCAAGCAGAGGATTTTCCTTTGCAAAGAAGGATACTCAGTGATCCTACATCAGCCAAAATGTCATACTGATATAATGCTTTTACTTTTGCAGTGGTTCAAGGTAATTGAATTCTAAGCCAAAATATCTTGCTGCTGACCATCTCATGATGTTTTAAAAACCCCTTGCCTTTAGTCTGTGCTGGTTTATCCCTATTAATTCCTAGGAGGAGGCTGGTGGATAAGAGAAAGCTGAGTCTTTTCCATACTGTATAGGGATAACATGCCTTGTTGTTAAATTTTCAAACAAGACAGCCTAGTTTCTTGATGCATCTCACCACTGATGTGTGTAAAATGTAAACACTATGGTTATGAACATACTCTATCAGTTACAATATGTCTTGAAATGTATAATACAAACTTGATCACTAGGTTCCTCTGCACTGCAAATTTAGTAGAGCTATTTGTTTTAATACCTACATCCCACACTTACATCATAAGATCTCAGGTTGGTGTACTAACAAAAAGCAATTTAAAAACGGTTTTTCAGAAATGAAAAAGAGCAATTGAAAACAATTTTAAAAATTTAAGTTACAAGACAATTTAAATAATCTCAAACAATTTGATGGGTTTAAAGCCATGTACTTGTATAGAATTATGATCAGTAGGTTTGTTCTGGTAGACAATTTAAAAGATAAGAAGTTTTCTATTTTTGTCTTTATGTTGACAGCAGCAGAATATCTTGAGTGCCGGAGCCAGCTCTGTGGTTGAGGAGCATGAGGCAGATACCTCAGGTAGTTCAACAGAGGATGCTTCCTTGTCACTAGTGTTGAACTAGGGCCATTTCCACAAAATGGCCTAAGATTCAGCTAGCAGTCTACTTGGCCTCTGAATGTAGAGGCATGTCATCTTTTCCTTTGCCCAAGTCCGTGGTGTAGTGGAACCAGGACTTGTATGGTCATACTCCACCACTTTTTGATTAGCAAGGATGATCATATCCCCAACCCCCTTGGGCTATCTTCTTCCTCCTGACTTTAGCTATAATCCCTTAGTAGCTAGAGGGAAAAGAAAAAGTTCTCAGCAACAATATATTGTTGTGAGCTGTCCCTTTTGTAATTCAAAGTGTTTGAGGAGTGTCTTGATCTTGAATGAGCAATGAAGTCCCATTAGGTTTGCAAAAGACCTGTTTATGGCAGAGAGGAACATCAGAATCCTGTATGACCTCTTACGTTACATAACTTTACTTATACCTAGCTACATAGCAGATGCACTAAAAAAGAAACCCTTTAGTGAATTGTGAGGCTACATACAGGACACCAGCAAAAGTGCCCAATGGACATCAGGACGGATTCACACCAGTGCATAATGCATATTGCTGCACAAAGTATATCAGTATATAATGTGCATTGGTGCACATCGTGCACCCATGTGCATTGCATACCAATGCATACCAATGTTTGGAGTGCCATGGCTCTTTGCTTGCACTTCTCCGTGCACCGTAGCCCTGCCCCCATTGTAGCCCCATCCCTCTGCCATAGCCACACCACCCCACACTGTGCCCTCATGCACTATAGTCCCATCCCCACACACTGTAGCCCCACCCGCATGCACCATAGCCACCCCTGTGTGCCTTAGCCCTCCGTGCATTGTAGCCGTGCCCCCACGGGCCATAGCCACGGCCCTCTCCACACACTCCAAGCTCCACCACTGTATTTCAGCATAAGGATTTGTGGCCTGCAACTCACTTCTTCAGATACATAGAGTGAAGAGAAACATTTATACAGAAAAAGTAAAGAAACACTTATATATGGTGTACGAGAGAGAGAAAATATAATAGAAATGAAAAATGTGCTAGCATAGTGATGGGGTGACAAGTGCAGCTCTTAACAAAGGTCATTAAAGGTTGTTAAAAGGGCAGAAGTGGGCAATAAAGGAATAAACATTTATTTCCCCTTAAGCATAAGAGACTAGATTTTTACAGGCAATAAAAATGCTGAGTAATTAACAATTGTTTTGCTGATCAATTTTTCAGTCGCCATTTAAACAGCCCTTGGTAATTGTTGTTTCTGAGCACGTTGGTCACTGCATAATTATTACGTTCTTGTGTACATGATAATGATGTGAGTCAGATAACAGTAATTGATCAGCTTAAATCTGCCATGCTTATCGTCAGACCTCATGTCTCATGCTCTGGCATAAGACCAATTTTTTTAAAATATACCCAGGGGCATTTGGTATAATGACTCTGTAGTTGAAACAATATAGGCTTCCTCTTTCAGCTGGCTGCTCCCTTGTGTTCAAAAAGGCTGACTCCTGACTAGAATGGGACACTCTTAGACAGTGTTGCATGCAACACTTTTTATGTTTAATCAAGTAAATCTTCAGTCCAGAGAATGATATGTTAGTTTATTTAAAATTTCTTCCATTGTTTAATAGAAGTTAAGAGACTATTTGAGTGCCTCACCACATTGAGGCCCAGTGATGCCACTACTGATGGCTCTGTAGATGTGTTCTTCAAGCCAAGAATCACCAGACTAATGAACATGTAGCTGTATTTCAAAGTGCGGAGACTCTTTGCATTACAGATTTTAAAATGTGTAGTGGTGGGTTTGTAATCAAAACTATAACTGTTGGTGTTGGGGAATAAAGAAATACAGTTGGCCCTCCACATTAGTGGGTTTGACTTTCACGGATTTGATTATTTGTGAGTTTCTCCAACCCCTGCCCCCCACATCTGAGGCACTTTTTTACCGGGGGAACCTTCCCTCTCAGCAGCACCAATCAGGCCACGTAGCCCTTTAAAAATACTCTTCTGGTCCTCGTCCTCCTCCATCACTCACTACCTGCCAGCTAAGGACAGATTGCAGACTGATTTCTCACCACTATAAACCCTCTTCCATGCCTTCCCCCACGCAAGGAAATAAATGGGTGTGAGAGAGAAGTATAGGGCCACCATGTTGATGCATCCCCTTTGTCTTTCCTTTCCCTGACTTGGTTTGGACCATGAGTCCCTATTCCCTCCACAATGCCTTGGTCCCCTTCCCACACACACATATTTTGATATTTGTGGTTTTTCCACTTTTGCTGGGATCCTGGGACCCTAACCTTAGCAAATATGAACGGGCAACTGTATATCAAAATGACATTTAACTGTTGATGTGCTCAGAGGTGAGAATGTGGGAAGCATGGATTGAAGGAAACTAGTTATTGTAAAACAAGAAATGGAACATATAAATATTGCAATACTCAGGGTAAGTGAGCTAAAGTGGACAGGAATGGGGCATACTCAGGAAATGAAAATCTAGGGAGAAATAGGGTGGCATTAATACTGAGGAGAGGTGTAGCAAAAGCAGCCAAGGGATATAATGCAAAGGTATGACCAAATAATATCGATAAAATTTCAGGGAAAACCCAACAATATAACCACAATCCAAGTTTATGCTCCAACTACAGAGCCAAAAGAGGAAGAAACTGAAAGGTTCTATGTAGTTGACCCTCTATATCCACAGATTTGGTATCCACAGATTCAACCAACCATGGTTCAAAAATATTTAAAAAAAAATCCTGAGAGCAAACTGTTCAGTTGTTCATCTACTATATAAAAGTCAATGTTTGTCTGTGTATTTGTCTGTTTGTCTGCATCAGGCAGGCGAAGACTTCACACAATTGGCTGTGTGAGGTGAGAAGACCTCATATGATTGGCTGGCTGTGAAGATTCTATGGAATCCTGGAGTTGGCAGCTCAGGGAGGGGCCTTTAGAATTCTTGGCCAGAGAGCTCTTGGGCCTCAGGCTGGTTGCTATGGAGATGAGGCCTACCATCAATAAGGATGCCAGAAAACATTTGGGAGGCATATGTGAGAAAAATTAAAGTGACGTACACAACATAGTTACAAGGTCTTCTCGCCTCACACAGTAGATTGTATAGGTTCCATGTGTGAGGAATCTTAAAACTGTAGTTCAAAACAAAAAATGCTTCCAGAAAAAAGTACAGCCATTGCAAAAATTCAATTCAACAGGAAGAAGAAGAAGAAGAAGAAGAGGAAGAGGAAGAGGAAGAGGAAGAGGAAGAAGAGGAAGAAAAGCCAGTACAACAACATCACCAGATAACACAGATTGGATTGGGGACTATGGGGAACAATTACAGGTACTGGAATAGGTCAGTTGCTATGGAGATGATACCTAGCAGCAAGGAGGAGGACAGTGTATTCCCTCAGGAACCCAACCTCTGAATGTTAACAACTCTGAATAAAGATTGGATTGGGGAATATGGGGGAAATTTACAGGGACAGAAATAGGCCGGTTGCTATGGACATGAGGCCTAGCCGCAAGGAGGAAGACAGTGTGCTCCCTCAGGAACCCAAACTGTGTGTGTAAATAACTCTGAATACCGATTGCATTGGGAAATATGGAGCAAAGTTACAGGAAATGGAGAAGACAGTTTGGTGAGTTAAGAGGAAAATAAAATCCCGGGCAATGTCGGGTAAATACACTAGTCATTTTATATAAGAGATGCCATTTTACTATACCACTGTGTACAATGGGACTTCAGCATGCAAGGATTTTGACATCCACAAGAGGTCCTGGAACCAAACCCCAGAGGATACTGAGAACCCACTATACTGGAATCTAGGAGGAAATTGATCTCTGTTTGATTGGAACACAGAAGTAGAAAACAGAACCAAATATAGTACGAACATTTGGCCTAGGATGAAGAAATGAAGCAGGATAGCAACTGACTGAATTTTGTGAAGCCAACAGTTTGTACATTGTAAACACATTTTTCAGGCAACTACAGAGGTGACTTGTATATTTGGATATCATCTGATAGAAAATACAGAAATTAGATAGACTATGTAATTGGAAGCAGAAAATAGAGAAGTTCCATTTTCTCTGCAAAAACAAGACTGGGAGCAAATTGTGGTATAGACCATGAACTGCTAATATTAAAAAATTAGTGTAAAACTAAATAAGAACACTAAGGCCCTTTTCGCATGGCATTTTCCATGCAAAAGGGCCCCTTGAGCATTGCGCAAATGTGAGGAGTGGTCCACACTACGCACTCACATTTGCGCAACGCTCCAGGGCCTGGCAGGCACCGCTCACACACTTTTTCATTTTTGGCTTTCAGCTGAAAATGGTGCTTGGTCACGCATCGCTCCGGGGCCCCGCGTGCACTTACCTTGTGTGTGGAGCCTCGGGAGCCAGGCTGGTCGCTCTTCCTGTCTCAGTGCAGCCTGGGAAGGTCCCAGGCTGCACTGCAAAAGGAAGAGGCGGGGCTCTACCACAAGCAGGAAGCTCATGCAGAGCTGAAGAAACCTGGATGCTAGGGCCTCTCACAAGAGGCTGCTCACGCGAGCACCGCACCCCAGCACCGAGAAAAGGTGAGTTGCGGAAAGGGTTTAAGTCAATCATCATGACAAAATACAACCTGAGCAACATCCCTTTAGAATTTAAAGATAATGTAAAAAATAGATTTGCACTATTAAGCTTAATTGACCAAGAGTCAGGGGATCTCTGGACTGAAGCCAAGGACATTGTGAAGGAAGAATGCAAAAAGACAATATCTCTAGCCAAGAAGAAAGAAAAGCACCACTGGATGACACATAAAACTCTTTAAGCAATTAAGGACAAATGAGAAAACAAAGGTAAAAGGTGACACAATAGAGTCAGAATCCTGAATGCAACTGTTCAAAGACTTGTGCACTGGGACAAAAAGAACTACTATAATAATCAATACAGAAACACAGAAGACCACAGCAAAAAAGGTAGACCAAGGAACCTCTTCCACAAGATTCAAGAAATCAAAAGGAAATTTAAACCAAGAGTGGGGATGCTCTATGACCAGCAAGGAAACACATTATGTGACTAATAGAAATAAAAAGATGATGGACACAGTATACTAAAGAACTATGTAAAAGTAGATGAGAGGATGACATATCTGTTCAAGGAAGAATCATTTGGAGATGAACCCACAATTTTAGAAGGTAAAATAGAAGCTACATTCAAAGCACTTGGGTGAAATAATTTACCAGAAACAGATGGCATATCAATAGAGCTGTTTCAAGCAACAGAGACAGAATCTACTCAATTTCTAACTAAAATCTGGCAACAAATATGGAAAAAAAAAGAATGGCCCAAAGATTGGAAATACTCGATGTACACTCCAGTCCCCAAGAAAAGGGGCACCAGGAATTGCAATAACCACAGGATCATTGCATTAATCTTGCATGCAAGCAAAGTGATGCTCAAAATGCTATACCACAGACTTTTACCCTGTCTGGAGTGAGAAATGCCAGATATCGAAGCTGGGTTCAGGAAAGAAAGAGGCATTAGGGATCACATTGCAAACATACATTGGATAATGAAGTGCACCAATTTCAGGAAAAAGTCTCCTTACGATTATAAATTATAGTTTGTGATTATAGATGATAGATGATAGATTATAGAAAAGCCTTTGATTGTGTAGATCATGAAAAATTACGGATCACTCTTGAAGAAATACAGGTACCACAACTTCTGATTATCCTTATCTGTAACCTATACTCAGGACAAGAGGTCATCATTAGGACAGAATATGGAGAAACAGAATAGTTTCCAATTGGTAAGGCAAGGCTGCATTTTATCACCCTATCTATTTAACTTGTATGCTGAATGTCTCATGCAGAAAAACAGATTAGATTCTGATGAAGGAGTTGTGAAAACTGAAGGAAGGAACAGATGCAGATGACACCATGCTACTAGCAGAAAATAACAAAGATTTAGATTGATTGCTAACAAAGTCAAAGAAGAAAGTACAAAGACAGTTTTATAGCTGAACATTAAGAAAACAGAAATAAAAACCACAGATGATTTACATAATTTTAAAGAAGGCAATAAGAATATTGACATAGTGAAAGATTTCCTATACCTTCGCTCAGTCATTAATCAAAATGGGGATCAAAAAAGATTATGGCCCTTTCCGCATGAGGCCAGTAAATCACTCCGTGCCATTACTTACAGGTTCTTCTGGGTCCAAAGTAACGTGGACTTTCCCTTAAGCCCTTCTGCAGGGCTCCTCCATTAGTCCAGGGTGAATCGGAGCAGTGCGAGGTCTTTAGATCCGCACCGCTCTGGCTGAAAATGGCGGCTTCCTGTTTCTTCGTGGGTCCTGACCAATCGCTGACTCTGACCATGCCCACAGCCCACCCTCCGCTGATCACAGGCTTGCATTGGTGCAAGCCTGCGCATTTGCACAAGTCAGCAGGAACGCAATGGTGCGCTCCAGAAGATTGAAAGACCAGATTTTTCCGATCTTCACTTAGCACGCTGGAGGACCACTTCGGGGCGTTTTGGATCGGACTGAGGTGCGAAACTAAGGTAAGTAGTCCAGACCTAGTCCGATCCAAGGTGCGGACAACCTCCATGCCAGGACGCCTCGGCCCGTTTTAACTTCCTCGTGTGGAAAGGGCCTATATTTACTTTAATAAGAAAGTTTTAAAAAATATTATCTATGGAGACAAATACAATTATAAATTTGTAGAGTTGGAAGAGACCCCAGGACATTGGTGGAATAAAATTTGCTCAGCTTTTCTCAGTCCACTTGGGGCAGCTCTGGCCCAAGATGGTTTGCTGCCTGTGCCAAGTAACAATATGCTCCCATTCCACATACAAATGTCAACCAGACTGGCAGTTGCAGCTGCCAGCAATGGCAATGTAGGCTGCTTCTACCACACTTTGAGGGCACAGGTTAACTTTGGGGTGCAAGGCAGGCTGTGTAATGCACATACAACTCTGTCCTTTGGCATCTCACTGCCACGCTTCTTCATTTCCCAGGAACTGCCTCTTATGATAGTTGCCTCACTCTGCCAAATGAGCATGGAAAGATACTTAAAAAAAAAAAGACTGTTGTTTTTGTTTCTTCATGTTTAGAACTGTTTTCTCATGTTTAGGAGAGCAATTTGTTGTCATTGCAATATTTTAAGAATACCTCATTGCATTGCTTTTCAGTTCTTTTTTGTTATTTCCCAGGAGTAGGAGAGAGAACCTCAGGACAGATAAGAGAATACTGTAAAACTCAAAACATTCCTCTAAAATGTCAAAACACCTCCAAAATGCCTAAGCATGTTTTTAAACTAATCAGAAAATGTTACTCATTACATTACATGTACTGTTTGTTATATTCCTTTTGAGATGAGGGCTATGCCCTCATTGACCCAAAGGCCATTAGTTAAGGTTTCTTCCAAACGCTGGATAGGGCCAGCTCCTGCAACACTTCAGTGAGAAGTAATTTATTTTTTGAAAGTACGGAAACAAATACAGAGGGTGGTGATGTTGATGAGGCTGCCACTGCCATCACAGATGGGAAAAGAGTCTGTCGAAAGAAACTCTCATCATTCAATGTTTCCCTGTAAAGTGACCTCAATATACTTTGTTTTCAAACTCCTCAGCTGTCAGTCTCTTGGAGAAGAACACAGTAAAAGTAAAGAAAGAACATATCTGCTGTCACATGCCAGGACGACATTCAAGACAGGATATTAGAACAATTAAGTGGAAATAGTAATATCCGAAGATAGAATTGATTGACAATAATATGGCAAGAAATGTAATGCATTGTGTTGGCTGTCTGACCTCGTTTGCCACTTCCTGGTTTCCTGCCAGTATTATGAGGAAATATTGAATGATAAATGGAAAGATGGGAATGGACGTGTTCACATCAATACAAGATTTAGGTCACTGTATCAATGAAAACAGTTTTCAGTAAGCCGGTCAGGGCTGTGGAGTTTCCATCTAGGGAGACTAGTTCAGTGCTTCTTAAGCTATCTGATATAGCGATCTGGTAGGTTTTCCCCTCAGTGTCCCAGGGACTGGCACTATATTTGTCCCATCAACTACAACTGTTTCTTTGTTTCCTGGATGCTCTCCACAGACAGGCAGCCAAGAGCTGGTGCGCCAGTGCTGTTCAACAGATCTAAACTTCGAATAGCACTGCTCTAGAGGAAGCTTGCAAAATCTGAGAAAAGCATAGCTGTATCTGACATGGAGGCCCAGTAGGGTTTCATGTATTAAACCTCCTATTTTATTTGCTTCTTTGGAAGTTCAAAACTAGGAAGCGTCAGGTATTTGGCAAGTCATAATAAATGTCTAGTGGGCTGTTTTCACTTTGGTTTGATGGCTCCCGAGTTGTGCAGGCCAGGCCTCGCTGACCCTTAATATCCCATTAATTCTGTTAGAAGTAAGGCACATTATTAGTTACTTCCAAATATGTAGGTTTGTCTGATTTGTCACCTTGGCACATCAGTACTCCCATTTCTCCTCATGAAGCTCGCCTCTGTTTTTAGGGCCTACTTCCTCTTTGTGGGAATGTGATAATGGCTCATTTCCAATGGCTCCTTTTTGGAAGATGGACATACGATGATAACTATCAAAGGCATAACATGATTGGTAAAGGCACTGTTGGTTGAGCATACAAAACTTTAACCTGGGGGGCTATAAGAAATCTCTGCTAGTAAAAGAACACCTGATGATATGAAATGTCAGAAGGCAAAAATAAAGCTGTAAAGCTGACTTTTGTAAGGATTGGTAGTAAGAGCAGCATGTATTTAACTTCAAGTCTGGGGAAATTCGCATCCCACAACCTGCAATTTATTTACCCAAGAGGAGTGACGGTAAACTCTACACCAAATCATTTCACATAATTTCAGTTCAAGTGCGATGGCGACACCCTATGGAATCCTGGGTTTTGTAGTCTGGAAAGACACTGCAGCTCCGCCAGAGCATATTCTCAATATGCCTTCCTAAACAGCAAATCTTAGATTCTATAGGATGGAACCATAGCACTGAAGGTTGAACCATAGCGTTACAATCGTGTAGTGTAAAAGGGCTCTTTTCCTTATGCACTGCCAGGCAGAGCATAGATTTTGGTCGTGCTTTACATTCCTGTAACCAAGCTTGTAGGATGGATTCAAGTGGTTTGGACCAGGATGCAGGTGGAACTGACCCATCAAGTCATGAAAAATTACTGTTCGGCTCCATTTTCCAAGATCTAAAAGGTTTATTAAGAAGTAATAGAAATATGAAGCAGCATAAAATAACATAACTCTATTCTAGATAAACATATAGCGAGAGTACAGTTCCATCCAAGGGAGTTTGAGCAGTCTAACCCATTCCAACAACAATTTCTTCCATTTTGTCAGGATTCAGTTTCAGCTTCTGAGCTGACAAATGATAGTTTAAGGGTTCAATGAGCTTTCTAAGATCAGATGAAAATGAGATCTGGGTATCAATTACTGGATGACCCTCCTCAGTGGAATTCTGTAGCTGTTGAACCACATGAGGGACATGATGCAATCCTACAGGATCCCACATAGGCTGCAGGCCAAGGGGAATAGTAGTAGTTGTGCAACACCAGCTTCTGAGTGTCTCTCAGGATTGAATGAAATGGATGAGAAACAAGTGAGAACTGAGAGGATATTCTTCTCTATTTCTGGTAGACTGTGTTAGAATAACTTGGTTGTTGGCTGCAAAAACAAACAAACAAACAAAAAACAGTGCAAGAAATTCCAGTACTATCTGATGAATTTTTAGGCGCTGAAATAACAAAATTTGACTGAAGTATTTTCCATGCCGCACAACTATAGCATGTTGATTCTATGCTAACTGCCATGGTTGTATCCTATAAGATCTTGAGATTTGTAGCTTGCTGAGGCACTAGATTTCTCTGGGAGAATGTTCTTAATGCCTCCTCATTATTACTGTTATTTTTTATTGTACCTGGTTTTAAAAATCATATTAGCCACCTTGGCTCCCAGTTCTACTTCCAGCCAAAAATGAAAAGGTGCGTGATCAGCGCCTGCCGGCCCCTGGAGCATTGCGCGGTTGTGAGTGTGTTGTGCAGATCGCTCACAATTGCGCAACGCTTGAGGGGCCATTTCACATGACAAATGCTGTGCGGAAGGGGCCCGGGATTCGATAGGATGTTGAAAGTGGAATAATAGTACTATAACACTCTAGTGTGGAAATGGCCCTAGTGTGCTGGACTTTTCACACATGCCACCCATTGCTAAATTATATTTGATATTGAGCAGGTAGCTTCACTCGTATATTCAGAGTTTTCTTTGAACAAATAGCCTGAAGGGCCTGATTGAGACTGGAACATCAACATAGCTGTTTGTCCCCTATCCAGATGAGCTTCACCTGGATTGGGGTGAAGAAGATTGCCTGAATTTTGCATTGCAAAGTGGTTCCCACTGAAACAAGAGCCTTTTTTTTCCTGCAGTGCAGCTTGCAGGTTGAGGAGGGGATTGATACTGATCAGGCTCCAGGAAGACACAAAGGTGTTACTACCCTTCAAAGGCTAGACCTCTGGGTCAAATATTTATTAAATAAAACGAGAATCCTGTACTTAAAGGGCTAAGACAATTCTTTTATGCTGAATATCTGAGCCTCACTGCCTCTGTTTCTGTGTAGACATGGAAGATAACAATGCATTTTGAAAATTCAGATACCAAATTTTCCACTGACTGCTGGCCTCGAACAAAAATGAATTTACAGTCAATTCTGGCATTTTTCTGTATCCAGTAAACAGATACTTTCTGTTTGATGTACTTTTTCAGTCCTCCACACACCACTTTTACTACAATATTGTTGACATTTGTTAATCCAGATTTATTTGTGCAGATTCCTGCCCACTGGGAGGACTAGAGCTACTGCAAATCAGATCCCCAGTCCCCAAACTACACATTAGGACTTGGGAAGGATAACATAGTTAATGATATTAAAAGTAACTGATATGAGACACCAGTAAAAATAAGCAGGACCAGAGACATGTTCTTTTGATTCTTCTGACACAAATCAACCACTAGAATGAGAAAGGCTTTTTCTTGCCTATGTATATTAAATGTGGTCCAGGATGATTTTTAACTTTTTTTCTTGAACTTGACAAACAGCAGTTCTGTTAGGTCCTGCCTCTAAGAAACAGTCCAGAAAATCTTAGTGCCAGAAGGCCATGCAGGAAGAAGGGAAGGGAATGCTTTTTCCTTGGGTCAGAATCTAACAGAAGAAATTTGGGCTTGTACAGTAGGCCCTTGGTATCCATTAGAGTTTGGTTCCAGGACCCCATGTGGATACCAAAATTCATGAATGCTCAGGTGACATGTACATTGGTGTAGTAAAATGGCATCCCTTATAAAAAATGGCAAAATCAAAGTTTGCTTTTTGGAATTTTTATTTTTAAATATTTTCACACCGTGGTTGGTTAAATCCATAGATAAAGAATCTGCTGATATGGAGGGCTGGCTGTATTACTTTCTAAGGCCCTTTCCGCACCGAGATATTAAAACGGTGCAGAGCGACCTCCCACAGAGGTCGTCTGCACTGTGGAGTGGATTGGGGCGGGCTACTTTTCGTAGTTCCGCACCTCAATCCGCTCTGAAGCGACCAGAACTGGCGGCGCTGCGTGTTTTTTAAAAACCTCTTTTCAGAGGTTTTTAAAAAGCACGGAGCGCGCAGCCCCGTGCAGCTCCGTCGCTGGGCTCCGGTGCAGATTTGCGGATGCGCACTAGTGCATGCCTGCAGATCTGCCGGGGGCGGGCTTCCGGCTGGCGAGCTTCTCCGGTTGGTGGAGAGCCTCCGCCAGCCGGAAGCCGCCATTTTGGACGCCAGAGGACTGCGGAGCAGCGAGTTCGCGCTGCTCCGCATGGCGACGGACTTACCCGGCTGCCGGTAAGCTCCGTTTCAGCGCGTTTTCCCCCGTTTCCCCCTCCACATGTGGAAAGGGCCTAAGAGCTGATGAAGGACAACCCTGAGCCCATGGCAGGTAAGCTTTATTTCTTTAAATCCAACAGTTGCTGTATTTCATGTAGTCTTTAAGAAATGTTATTTGAAGACATATCTATGTGTAACACTGTTTCCCTTATTAAAAAATAGCAATCTTTTAAAATAATCAAACATTTTTATTTTATTTTATCTTATTTTATATATAGCTTATCTTTCTCCTGAATGAGTCTAAAGACAGTCAGTTTCTTTGTAAAAGCCATGGAGTTGCCTGGAAACTTCTCACTTGGGTAATTGTTCCTAAACGCCAAGTTCAGGTCTGGTTGTGAAGTAAGCAGAATCCAAAAATGATTTCTTGGAACAGGGTTTTGGAAGCAACTGTTAATATCTGCCTGCCAAAATAAGAGTATTTCCAAATTTTTCAGTCATAAAATGGAGGAAGTTGCCTGCTGATTTATATTTTGTGAAAAAAGGGAGGGAGACAATGGAACTCACAGAGGGCTATTTCAGTGGTACGTGCCGGGTAAGCTACAGTAAGAGAGAACAGGTATGTGGTCATGGGAGAAGAACCCAAAATAAAGTGTTGGTTGTTCCTGGACTGTCCTCTGTTCTGAAAAGTCTGGGTATCCATAGCAACAATCCCCTTGGTTGAAAATGCTGCTGCTTAATGCCAGGTCAGTGAATGGGAAAGCAACTGCCATTCAAGACTTGATTCTGGATGAGCATGCCAACCTGGGTTGTATCTCAGAGACCTAGTTGGATGAGGTTAGGTGAGTTGACCTGTCACCTTTATCCACCAGATTGCTATGTGCTAAAGCAGCTGAGACCTAGAGGGTAGGGAGGTGGAATTTCAGTGGTCTCTTGTGATTCTATCCCCCTGACCAGTAGTCCCATCCCACAGTCTGCAGGGTTCAAGTGTGTGTTTTCAAAACTGCGTGGCTAGGACAGATTAGGGATTCTGTTGATGTACCACCCATGCTGCTGCTCACAAGTCTTCCTTCCTGAGCTAGTCAGGATGTTCTCAGGGTTGATGCTGGAGTTTCCTCAGCTTGTGGTGTTGGGGAACTTTGATGCTGAGACTGCCCTTTCAGGCGTGGCTCTGGACCTTATGCCGACCAAGATAACTATGGATCTGTCCCAAGTGATATCTCAGACAGCTCATGTTTCTGGGCACACTTTGCACCTTGTCTTCTATGCTGGATGGGATGATGGTGATCTGGGAGTGGAGGAACTTTCTCCAGTTCCATGCTCATAGACAGACTATGACCAAGATGCTCAGCCCCGAAACTTATAGATTTGGATAGGTCTTGGGGAGTTTCCTGTTGCTTTGGCTAGGGCAATCGACACAATTGGTCCTGAGTATCTTCTCTCACGGAATAGAACTAAACCAGCTCCATGGTTCTCTAGGGAGCTGGCATCAATGAAATGAGTGAGGCAGCAACTAGAATGATACTGGCAGAAAACTTGGAGTGAATCTGACTGAACATGGGCTAGGACTTATTTGAAGGCCTATGCTATGCCAATGCAGGTAGCAGCAAAGTCTTTTTTCTCTCTGCTACCATTATGTTTGCAAACAGCCATTCAGAAGAGTTGTTTTGGATCATTAGAGGCCTTTTACACCTTGGCCAACAAGAGCAGAATCTAGACCACTTGATAGCCTGCTGTGAACAATTTGCTAAGAGCTTTGCAGGTAAAATTTGTCAGATCTGTTCCAGCTTGGATCCTACAATTACTACAGATCCTGTGGATGTAACCTTGGGTCCTGCTTGTCCAATGTTAATGGGTAGTTTTCAACTTACACAACCTGAGCATGTGGGCAGGATCCTTGGAGAGATGAGAGCTGCCATACGTATGCTAGATCCTTGCCCTCCTTGGCAGTGGCATACTGAGGCTCAACAGCACCTAGAGCAAGGGAGTGGGGCAAGCATCAGCAGATGGCGGAGGGGTGAGTGGTGGGCGAATGGGGGCAGGATGAGCAGCGGTGGGGGCCCAGGTAGGGGGGGTCCTGTTTTTTGCACCCCCCAACATTGGTGGTTCTGGTCAGTCAAAAGGCAGATTAGATAATAGGGATTTAGCTTGTATTGGATGCTGTTACACTCCTCCTGAAGACAAAGGTGTGCATTTAGGGTATACTCCTGGATTCAGCCCTGACCTTGGATCTCAGGTTTCTGCAGTGACCGGGAGTACATTTGAATGGTTAAAGCTAGTCTGTCAGCTGTGCCTGTTCCTTGAGACATCTTACTTGGCTGTACTAACACATGCCTTAGTTACATCCCAACTGAATTACTATAATGCACTCTACCTGGAGTCCCTGTGAAGGGTGTTTGGAAACTTCAACTGGTCCAAAGAGCTGCAGCCAAATTGCTAACTGGGGCTGCTAAATGAATCACACAACCACTTTGTTGCAGTAGCTCTACTGGCTACTGGTCTGTTTCTGGGCACAATTCATAGTGCTGGTTTTGACCTATAAAGCCCTAAACACCTCAGGTCTAGGCTGTTTGAACGACCGTATCTTCCCATATGACCCTTCCTGAGCTTTAAGATCTGCAGGAGAGGCATTTTTGTCTTTCCCATCACCTTCACAGGGACAGTTGGTGGGAATGGGGGAGAAGGTCTTCTCTGTGGTTACTCCTATATTTTGGGACTGCCTCCCTAGGAATGACTCCTTTGTTTTCCTTTCTGCAGCTTGTTAAGACCTTTCTTTTCCAGCAAGCCTTTGGAAACCAAAAAGAGGCTTTCATGGTGCTGTACTGTTTTTAATCTGTTTCTAAAGTAAGATTTTGATCAGCTTTAATTCTGTTGTTATTTAATACTGTTTTAATCTTAATCTTTAATGTTTTTAATTACATGTTTTATTGTATTCACTGCCTTTTTGTAAGCTGCCTTGAGTCTCAGCCTGGAAGAAAAGTGGGCTATAAATACAGTGATGGATGGATTTTTAAATCTCTTCTTGACCACATTGCCAATCTTGGATTGGAAGCTATTGCCTGCCAAAATGGGTAAGGTTCAAGTATGAGCACTCCAACTGTCTACGGTCCCCATTAATCCTCTGCTGTCGCACTTTTTCAGCTGCTTTTAAAATGTCCCAATTTCTCTCTCTTCCCCCTCCTTCCCCCCTTCATCTTCAGTTTATTTTCATACTTCAAATTGAGTTCAAAGTGCAAAGTAGTTTATTTACCCAAGAGGGGGGACAGAATCACACCCTTCCCTGTAGGCTCAGGTAAAAGCAAACTACTACAGCTTCTACTAATTGTTCTGTTCTTCTTCAGTATTAACTTTTACTAGTTTAGCCGCATGCCAGTGTTGCTTGACCACATGTGTCCTGGTTTTCACATGTGAAATGCTGGATGGTATACAAGAGAGTACACAAAGGTAGGTTTGATGTTCCCTAGCAGCTTCAATTTCAGATGAAATCAACAGAAAAACATTCAAGCAACCTAGCCTTCTGCTCTGCAGAAAATCTAGTGATGAAGAAGAGATACAAGTTACTCTGTCAGCAGCGGGGAGTGTGTGTCCAGCACTGCTTCTTATATCTGCCTAGCCCAAGATGTGCCTCTGCCTTAGATTGCAGTAGCTCCTGTTGTTCCTAGGGTTCATGTCTATAAAACTAGACAAGGAACCATGTCAATGGTTACAAAACTAGAGTAGGAAGCTTTTAAAAACCACTAGTTATAAAGCTAGACAAGGCACCACAAAACTAAAGACCCTTGAGGATTCTTGAGGAGGGGGAGTCAACTGGAGAAAAAGCATTACCAGTCTTTAAAAGGCCTCAAATGACTCCAGCTTTTCTCCATTATCCACTGTAGATTTTCACGTTCATGACAAAGCCAAGAAAGCCAATGCAATTCTCGACTGCATCAATAGGAGTATGGTGTCTAGATCGAGGGAGGTACTGGTACCACTCTACTCTGCTTTGGTTAGACCTCATCTTGAATACTGTGTCCAGTTCTGGGCACCCCAATTCAAGAAGGACATGATCAAGCTGGAGCAAGTCCAGAGGAGGGCGACCAAAATGGTGACGGGCCTGGAAACCATGCCCTATGAGGATAGACTTAGAGAGCTGGGTATGTTTAGTGTGCAGAAGAGAAGGTTAAGAGGGGACATGATAGCCATGTTTAAATATCTGAAGGGATGCCATGTAGAGGAAGGAGAGGGCTTGTTTTCTGCTGCTCCAGAGACCAGGACAAGGAGTAATGGATTCAAGCTGCAGGAAAGGAGATTCCACCTGAACCTCAGGAAGAACTTCCTGACGGTCAGGGCTGTCCGGCAGTGGAATATGCTGCCTCGGAGTGTAGTGGAGTCTCCTTCTTTGGAGGTTTTTAAGCAGAGTCTGGATGGCCATCTGTCGGGAGTGCTTTGAGGGTGTTCCTGCATGGCAGGGGGTTGGACTGGATGGCCCGTGTGGTCTCTTCCAACTCTACATTTCTATGATTCTATGATTCTAAGTCAGCTTCGAAACCAAGATGGGGTACATTCTTTTGAACCTGACTTTGTCTCATGTGACCTTACTGAAATAGATTTGACCTATGGTTGCCAGAACAAAAGCTAGAAACAGCTTCTGTACCTCTAAGGGTTGTGCAGAAGAAACAATTTCAGCAAGTGTTGCTTGTTCCTTGTTTGCATGACAAGTACCAATTGCTGAAATTCTCTCTTTTACACAATCTTAGGAGCCATCTTCTAATCCTTATTTTGGCCTGATAACCACATCTAAGCCAATCTGCAACCAATTGTCTACTGAGTCTCACACCCTAGTGGTATGGGATAAGCACTCATCTCTGTTTCCCAACAGTAAATAAATTCCATTGGTATAAATCAACTGCAACACCTGGCAAAGGTGATGAATCATTGTGACTCCACCCATCCTCCTTCCTTCCCTCTGCTGCTGCACCACCAAGTACCCATGTAGGGAAAGTGTTATGAAGCAAAGACCAGCTGGGTCATCCACCTAAACTTTGTGTTATAAACTAGACTGCCTTCTTCTTTCTTAAAATAAGGTTTTATTTTAAGCAAATATAAAATTTATAGAAGTAAAAAATTCATAGTTGGCAAAAGCAATCAATGAACAAATCAAAATAATCAACAGAAAAATAAGATATTGTTGTTTGAGCCTTCTTAAGAAATTCATCTTTATTATGACTTCATGATGTCATTTTCTTTCACTGGAGTCAGGCCATTTCTGCACCAAACTGTTATAATGCTATTATTCCACTTTCAACATCCTGTGGAATTCTGGTGTTTGCAGTTTACTGAGACCAAAGATGCTACTCTCTAAACTGCAATTTCCAGGATTCCATAGGGTGTTGAAAGTGGAATAATACCACTATAATAGTGTAGTGCAGAAATGGCCCCAGTCGCAACAAAATTAGGTGGTGTTCTTTATTTTCAGGTTGAAAAGGTAGATTTCAAAATATTCATTAAATGAGAAGGGGGTTCATAAGGTGATGAATCCTTTGGGATGGTCAAATATGGGGAAAATAATGCAGAGAAGTCTTTGTTTTCTCCCTCAGCTGGAAGAAAGGCGATTATTCATCCTTGCATATGGGAATGAAATAGTTAAGGAATTAAATCCCTCTTCTTAAGACTATTTGAAAATTTTATTTAGTCCAAAGATATTTTATAAATTGCTCATTAGGATCACTGGGTAGGAACATCTAATCTGGTAGAGCTTGAAAAATTACTTTTTAAGACATTTTACTCCTAGAATCCTCCAGCCAGTATGGTTATTGGTTGGGGACCAAGTCAAAAACTATTCTCTGCCTTCTAGGCAGAAGATGTACATGGAATCTGTTTAGAACAACTTTTGCTAACTCCAGATTGAAGACTCTTAACAAAACATTTGGTTTCTTATTTACACAGCCGGAAAAAGGATTCAAGCATGTAACTTGATTGACAAAGAGCTTCCTGGTTTGAAATAAAGTTATGTCTTGGCTTGCCTAGTCAAATCTGTCAATTTGCATATTCAACATCAGGCAAAAGCAAAGATTAAAATGAATATGGCATCATTTTAAGCATCTATTTGTTATATATTGATGCTGTCCAATAGCTGGAACTCGGGGTGGTTCATGAAGTAGAGGTAAAGCCAAACTGTCACTTCATCTACACACCAGGTCAGAATATACATATCTTCCCTTGATGAAGATGTCCTTGGAAAATAGACTGGGGTGTCATCAGTGCCCGGATGGCCATTTCTTTTGTTAGTAGCCCAGAATGACTGGTAGGTGTTTTCACCATGGGAAATGACAATTAGGATATGACTGGCAAGTATTTTGTATAGGAAAGGTCACTAGAACTGAGAAAGTAATACCGTTGGCCCAAAACTAAGGGGAAGGAGTTGACGCAAGTTATGACTGTATGTTCTTACACTTTATTCTAGCTAAATCTAAGTGCACACAACTGAAACAATAATACTTTGCTTTTATGTTTATTTCTGACATCTCTTCTTTTGTTGTTTCTGTCAAATTTTAGACTGTAATCTTTCGAGGGCATGGCTCTGTCCTTGTCGCACTTCATAAGTACCATGAATATTAAATGTTCAATACAAGTGGACAATGGTATCTTAGTAAGAGCAGGTGCTGTGAACCACGACTGGATAAAGGCATACTGAGGCACTAAGCAGTGTCAGGTTTAAGAAGTCCCATAGCATTACCAAGAGAGCCAGCCAGTGTAGTGGTTCGAAGCTGGCATAGGACTCTGGAGGCCAGGGTTTGAATCCTTGTTCAGCTATGGAAGTTCACTGGGTGAGCTTGGGCAAGTCATACTCTATCACTCTCAGAGGAAAGCAAAGGCAAACCCCTTCTGAATAGATATTATCAAGAAAAACCTGTGATAAGTTCATCTTAGGGTTGCTATAAGCCAGAAATAACTTGAGGGCACACAACAGCAATAGCACTACCAAGAAAATGTATGTTATTCTGATAACTAGGTGTAATGTTTGGAAGGTCCTGAGCTACTTAGGTCCTGCTCAGTTTAGGTTCAAATGGTATATTGAGATAAGACTAAGTTGCTGAGAGTACAAAGTATAACTTCATTGGTGATAAAATGATAACAAAGAAGAATAGAAGAGCAAGAACAGAAGATATAAGCAACTATAGTATTCTCACATCCCTTCAGCTGAAACTACAACACAGCCTCAGATCCAGATGGTCCCTGGGGCCACAGAAGAAGGCATTGGTTGTACATTTAGTTCCATATGGGCTTTCAAGCTTCCTCTTCCCAAGGAAATCCTTTCCAGGTAGGGCTTCTGTACCTTAACAGAATGATCTTTCTAGAAGCTATAAGATGATATTCACAGATTCAGGAGGATTGCAGTCAGGGGCATAGTCAGACAATTTTGACTGAAGTTGAGACACTGACGTGAACTGAGGGAAGGAGAAGAGTCTGTCATCAGTCTCTCTAAAAGGTTTCTGTGGAAAAAAGTTTTCACAGATAATGACAAACATAATTGTTGCATGCCTTCAAGCCATTTCCAACTTACAGCAATCCTAAGGCCACCCTATAATGAGGTTTTCTGGGACTGAGTGTGTGTGACACACTCAAGATCACCCAGAAGGTTTCCATGTCTGAGTAGGAAATCAAACTCTGGTCTCTAAGACTGTAGCCCAATGTTCAAACCACTACACCATGCTGGCTCTCAATAACAAAAATAGCCTTTCATTAAGATATTTTAATTAGGAAGTAAGGTGCAAGACTTCCAAACAACAACAAAACAAAACAACAAAAAACCCAACCCACAAATGAATTTAAAATATTTCTCATGTTAAACAGTTGTGTGAATTAAACAATAGTGACAAGGAAGTAATTTAACACTTTACAAGTCATCATACATTCATAATCTGAACTGTTAATGAAGCTGTGTGACTTTTTTGCATATTTCTGGGGAAGCTCCATCTGAAATTCCTTCAAATATGGTACTTCCAAAAATCAAGATTACTAAGGCCCTTTCCACACGTGGGGCATGAATCGGGCAGAAACGGGACTCACCGGATTTCTTCTCTGTCCAATCGAGTCCGTTGGGACGAGGAGCAGTGCGAGCTCGTCTCTCTGCACTGCTCCGGAGTCCAAAATGGCGGCTTCCGGTTGGTGGAGGCTCTCCACTAACCAGAGAAGCTTGCCAGCCTAAAGTCCGCCCCCGGCAGATCTGTAGGCACACACTAGTGCGCGCCTGCAAATCTGCACCGGAGTGTGGCGACGGAGCGACACAAAGTCGGGCGCTCTGTGCTTTTGAAAAACATCTTAAAAGAGGTTTCTAAAAAGCACGCTGTGCGACTAGTTCCAGTTGCTACGGGTCGGACTGAGGTGCAGAACTATGAAAAGTAGTCCGACCCAGTCCACTCCACGGTGCAGAAGACCTCCGTCGGAGGTCGCTCTGCGCCATTTTAATAGCCCGGTGCAGAAAGGGCCTAAATCTGCTTTTCTCTAATGGAAGTACTGAATGAAAACTCCTTGCCAGTTTTCCGCATACAGTATACTATAATATGTAAAGCATGAAATTCTGTTTTTAAGAAATTCTAGTTACAGGTTACTCATAAGGCCCTAAACTGTCATCCACTTAGCTTCTGGATATATCAAACCCTGCTGTGAACTAAGGTTGGATACGTTTCAGGATGCCTCTTTCTGGAGTTTTCAAATGGAATGATAGCACAATTGTTGTCTGCTTAATGTAGTTACATTGTGTCAGGATTGCCCTCCATATGTGGGGGATTATGGTTTAGTGTGTAGATTGTACATGTATTACTGTTAGTAATTTTCCTAATGGCTTTGTAGTAAGGATAGAGCAGGTGTACATTCCTAAGTTGCAGTTCTCAAAACATTTGCTAGAGGAGAAAGATAGTAGCTATGGTGACCTGGCGGTCATCCTGACCTGCAGTAGAGAAAATATGCACTCGCTTATCTCTCGTGTGAAGCTGTACTGTTTAACCTAAGGGATTTTGGGAAATTTTGCCACTTCTGTCTTTTGACATCTGTGTTCACTGCTCTGCATCTTCTCAAATAAATCTGCTATGCAAGTTTATTGATCCTGTGTACGAGTCTGATCCTGACAGTTTGTTATGCCTTTTATACTTCTAAATAAACCAGACATTGTAACAGTGTGAAAAAAAAACCCAGGGCTTTGTTCTCTAAAAGGGAACCAAACTTGGGTAGCAGAGTCCTTAAAACAACCTTCCTAAACCTGCTGCCAAAACTAGATTTCCATAATTAAATTTTGGAAGTTGTTAGGAGTATAGTCTTCACCATCGCTGCTATAAAGAAATCTTGTCTTACCATTGAGTCCTTGCTAGTTTCCTTGTAGCAGTAGCTAGTATGCAAGCAGTTTTTGAGATGTTACTTTGGAAGGATGTAGTGCTTAGTGTAGTGCTTAAGTGCTTAGTGCCCATTTTATCTTTTGTTTCTGAGTAATTTAAGAATGTTGAAAGACCTTACTCATTAGCAAGAAAATGATTTCATCTGAGATGAGAAAGCATTAGCCAGGATGTTCTGGCTTGTGAAGATCATGATTGGTTAATTATGTTCACCTCTTATGTGGCAAGTCTCCTTTATAAAACTGAGTGAAGCTTTTTTGTTTGTTTCTCAAGCTGGAAATAAGTTTCTGAAGTTGTTCTACCTTGTGGAATCTTTTTTTTTTTGGTCTGCTTTCTCTCATACTCTCCAATATTTCAGAGATGAAAACCAGAGCACACGTGGCCAAGATGGCAAAAGTTATTAAAGAGAAAGGAAGCACAACCTAGAACAGGCTGCAGCAGATTGTTCTGCCCAAATCTCGAGGGAAAGACAAAACTCTGTCCCTTCCTCCCCTCCGAAACATGTGTAATTTGTTATCCCTATCATTTTAGAGTGAGGGATCAAGAATTATTTGTTGTTTGTCAGTTAATCTGCATCTATTTGAAGGTCACTTTTATCAATTTCTGGTCTCCTGGCCTTCCACACAGGCAAAGTTAACACCAACACTACATGTAAACATTCTTAGTTATTGGAATCTCAGGGTTTTTGTGTGGGAAAATGAACATGCTCTCTTTTAGGCTATTTATCAAAATGCATTTCTGTAGCAGGTGCCTCTATCTTTATGTGTAGAAGAATATAACATCTTAAACAGTATTGGCGTGTCCTAACCATATTCCATCCATGGAGGAACACACAGGCATGCAAGGGAGATAATATTCTTGGGCATTGATATATCTAGCAGCAGCCATTAGAAGCAAAATGGGAAATATTTATTTACTATATCTAACCTATTTGAGAGCAGAGACTCTTTCTTACCAGCATGATCTGTCTTTCCAGCACAATCTCTCTTTATCAGCTACAAACAGTATTATTGGTGTTAAAGCTGTCATGGACAGCTGTCTTCCTTAGTCTGCTTATTGTCTCTCTCTTCTTGGCCTGTTTTATATCCTTCCCAGCTGATCTCATCCAGTCAGATTACAGAGGTTCCCTATTTTCTATTTACATAAATATTGCTCTATTCCAATCAGAATGAAGAGATCTTAGTGGGGTCCTGGTGTTTGACTGCCTTCCATCAAATTGCATCAGTCATCTGGTTGCCTCAGGTGGTACCTTTTGACATGACACCTGTCTTGGGTTCATTATAGGTTAATTCGCTGTTCTTATCTTCCCACTAGCGTATCATTATCAGGCTGGCTTTATGCCCAGAACTAGCTAATGCCTGTGCTCTTAGTAATATGCACGTGCTCCACGATACACCAAGCTTTCTGGTTTATAAAACTATTTACACATCTGAGTCTTTAATTTGACAAACTATATCCCAAATCAGTGCCCAGACTGCATCAACTTCCTCTGTGTTGAGCCAACTGAGTACAAACTTGCAGCAACTGAAGAAAGCTGAGGGGGAAATATGAAGAAAGATAAAGTGGGACATTTTAAAAACAGCTGAAAAAGTGAGCAACAGAGATTTGATTGGGTCTGTCCTTGCCAAATGGGGACAATTGGATGGTATGTTATTTTTTTATCTTAAATTGTGCTTTGTAGAGGTGTTTGTTCCCTCTGTTAGTTTTTTGTATAGATTTTTAATTTGTATACCCTCCAACTGTCTTGATTTGGCAGATTAATCTATGCCTTATCTATCCTTTTTCTCACATATAACATTCTAAATAACATCGTGTTCAGTAAATGCACACATATTAGTACTTGTTGGATGCATTATTTATAGAGTTATCACAGTTATCCAAGTATTGACTGAAAGTAGCAAAAGAACTGTAACTGATTGAATGTCCCATTCTAATTTCACTTTCTGATGAAATACATAATTCTCAGAGGTCAGCATTCATTGGCATGTATTAGCTCTAAAACAAATGCTGCCTACAAAATCATTTCTTTGCTAAGATATTTGACTTGTTTATCCTACTGGAACAAAACATTCTGCAAGGCATAGCGTACACCTGACCAGTAATGAATACTCACTTAATGTATGTATGCAAAGTTCACTGTGTCTTTATGACTCCAGTTTTAAGAAGCAATGCCATCCACATCCTCTGCTTCACTTCCTGTTACCAGAGGTGATGGATAAGGATTTTTTGTTGATGATCAAGATGACTTCACATTGTGCATTTACTCTTAGTCCTTCATGTGACCACTAGATGGTGCTCATGCAAAACTAAACTCCACAACTTGGAGAAATGTGTGTTTGTGTACCTCACTTCCACACAATGTAAGGGGGAAAATTCATTCATTATACTTTGAACATACTAGCATTGGAAATATATATTACATATTAACTGAAATTCATATATGTTCTTTATTTAATTTATTCTGCTGTCATTCACTGTGTACAATGTGTACAGAGGCACAAAAATACATGCTATGTTGTAATACTGTTGTGAATAAAAAGACAGAAACGTTTTAATTCGGTTTTTTAAAGCCAATGTTAATGGTAACAACTTAAGCATGAAGGAAATGTTACTGCTGCTTATTGTACTCTGAACATAAAATATCTGCAAGATGGATTTGGTGGCCAGAGAGGAAAAAACCTTGGAGAAGTTATTTCTTTGAACTGTGCTTCCCTGAGGCCTTAACTAGAATAGTAACTGGCCATACTGGTTGTAGGATTCTAGAAACTGTAGTCCAAAAATATATTTTTTTCCCAAGCTCTGGAAGTGAGTCATGATGGGTTTTGTGTAACTAGATGTATAGTGTTTATAAGATAATGTGTGTGTGTGTGTGTGTGTGTCTTGTCTTTCTTCCAATATGGGAGAATTTAAGTGAAGGTAAGATACAGTTAAAATAATATATAATAGAATTAGAATAGAAAAATTAAATAAACAATCAAATTAAAACATTTAGTTAGATAATTTTGTCATAATAATGCTAAAAAATGCAACACACTCCAGCTCAAAGACTTTCTGCCAAGGCCATGGTCTTATCACACTGCACTGTTATAGTGCTATTGTTCTTCTTTAACTGCCATGGCGACATCCTATGGAATCCTGGGATTTGCAGTTTAGGGAGGGGCATTTAGAATTCTCTGCCTGAGAGCTCTTGGGCTTCACTAAACGACAAATCCCAGAATTCCACAGATTGTTGCCATTGCAATTACAGTGGAATAATAGCGTTATAACAGTGCAGTGCGATAGGGCTACCAGTTAACAATCAAAGGCTCAGTACATATTTAGTGGTTCTTGCCTCTCCAAGGATCCTATCTACATTCTCAGGCTGCATAAACTGAAACTGATGCAATAACACAGGTCAAACAGGAGCTAAGATTAAATCCACTGGAGCCATATAAATTACAGCATCCATGTAAGACTGGATCCAAGCAACTTTATCAGCAAAGTGTCATTCAAATACTTCACAGGAGTATCTGTGAATGTTCTACATTCTGCTCATGCAGGACAGAGGCCCTTTTCACACGTGTGTGGGGGGGAACGGGCGAAAACGCCCAAAAACGGAGCTTACCGGCAACCGGGTAAGTCCGTCGCTACGCGGAGCAGCGCGAGCTCGCTGCTCCCCAGTCCTCCGGCGTCCCAGATGGCGGCTTCCTGTTGGTGGAGGCTCTCCACCAACCAGAGAAGCTCGCCAGCTGGAAGCCCACCCCCGGCAGATCTGCAGGTACGCACTTGCGCGCGCCTGCAAATCCATGTCGGAACCAGGTGATGGAGCTGCACAGGGCTGCGCGCTCCATGCTTTTTAAAAACCTCGAAAAAGAGGTTTTTAAAAAACACGCAGCGCGGCTAGTTCCGGCTGCTCCTGAGTGGATTCTGGTGTGGAACTACACAAAGTAGTCCATGCCAGTCCACTCTACGGTGTAGAAGACCTCCGTAAGAGGTCGCTCTGCACCATTTCAGAAGCCCAGTATGGAAATGGCCAGAGTGGTAAGCTCCTTAAGCACTCAAGACAACTTCACTGGACCATGCTGTGCAGATGAAATAGTGACACAGAAGAATTATTTCTTCATTGCCATTGCCACTGTGGCATAAGCTGTCCAGTGGGCTCTAACTCATGTTGAGTTGTACCTGCTCCAAGTCCTCCATCATTGGTACTCTAGCCTCCATTCCAGTCATTTTATTGCTGCAACCTACCTGCTGAATTGAAGAACTCCATGGGAGGGAATCCTCAGGAGCAATCAGGTCCACTGTCCTGGCCATTTCTTCATTTCAGAGATCAGCCAGGGCTTCACTTGCCAAAGCAACAGGAAATTCCCCAAAAGTCAACAGGAATCTATCTGCATCCAACAGCCTGCATGGTTCAGTATAGCTCTTCTGTATGTACTCTGTTTTTGGGCTCACAAAAGATGAAATATCTGGAACTCTTTCAAAATAACTTTGATTTTCTTGTTATGTGCTTGCCATGTGGTAACTCAATAAATCCATACAGAACAAAACTGGAGCCTCTATTGCCCCATGTTTATCTGTTTTTAGAATTTGCATCCCGTTTTAAGTTCTGAAAGACCCTCCTATTTTTCTCCCTCTCTTTTTTAACCTCAGGAAACTTACACTGAGAGCTATTATTTCCTCGTAGTATACTGAGAGAAGACTGCACAACTTAAGGCTATCTGTTCACCTTCAGAATTGAATGGGGATCTAACTTCCTTAAGACCTATTTAGGGCCTGTCCTACTATGAGACAAAATGAGGTGGCTGCTGCAATTTTGGATGTCATGATGAGGTAGCAAATTGTTAGCTCGTTGCTGTATTTTTGCTTGCAAGTATAGGCATCTGTGGAATTCTTCTGGTTCAGATACTGAAATAATTTGGCCAGCTTTAAAATACACATTGATAATACTTTTATTGAGCCAAATAAAAGGTGCCCAAAATTATGCTGGCTTTTGAAACTCGCTGGATTTTTCATTGTGTGAAAATGGTGCCTACATAGTAAATACCATACATGTGAAAAAAGCTGATATTGTAAGTCATAAATTGGAAGTGTGCATGCTGTTTTCTTTGAGGTTGCATAAAGAGTGTAGGATAGACTCCTCTGCCAACAAAAAGAAAGAAGCAGAGATGTGATAAGAAACAAACGTGGTAAACAGACATAAAATTTCAGCTCTCCATTGCTGACACAAACCCTTTGTAACAACAATAGGAAACTCAAATTTTACAGTCTTCTTTTATTACCTTTGATCTTGTTAATTTTCTACCTCTCTTTCATTGGGGTAGGGAGTAGGGTTTAAACTTTTCGCCTGCTTCATATTCCCTTTGCACCATTGAAACAAACAATGTGCACACTTATAGCCTGTAACTACAGCAATGTCATCCCCTCCTCACATGAACTCTGTACCACTTTCATCTGATGAAGAAGCCAATGAGCTCCAAAAGCTAGCACAATTTTTAATGCTTTCTGGTCAGCTTAATAATTGCATCACCAATGTGTAATTTGGAGTCTGGATTTTGAAGTCTGTAGTCTGGACATCTTCTTCTTCTTTTTTTTTTTGGAGGGGCAGCATTGAGTATTATGGACCTTACCTTCAACAGTGGGGGCAACACTTGTTGCAAACTGCATTGGGTCCCCCCTTGAATCCATTAATTCAAGTCACATTGCAGGTCTCATAGGAGATTAATTTTGGCTGATATACGTATATGGAGAAGGCCAAGGGTCCACAGTAAAATTGAACATTCTTCTGTCAGAAAATACAATCAGCCATTTTTTAAAATCTTTTGCTGCATTTAAATGGACAAAATGGAAAGAATGTTGCAAAGGGAAATAGTAGGCAATCATTTCCCAGTGTTTGTCTCTTGAAAATGAGATTATTGCTAAATTAATCATGGGCAAGAGCACATTGCTTACTTTGGATTGTCTCATGCCACTTTATCAAATTCCTTCTCTCACTCACACACACATACATATACCTGGCCCCTCCCTAAACTGCAAACCCCAGGATTTCATAGGATATTGAACACATAAATGTCCATGGTTATTTTTTTGTGTAACAACTAGCACTGATTACTGATTTTAAGAGGAGCTAAAATATTTCCTTGGGGCATTTGGGAAGTGATTTTTTTTCTCAGTGTCTAGGTCATTATCTCATTTATTTGGATTGGACTTAAAAAAACAAAAAACAAAATCAAAGTACTAAGTATTGTATCAAGTGGCATACATACACAAAATATATCATCTCAGAGCAAGAAGACTCAGGGGATTGTGTGTGTATTGTGTGTGCGTGCTCTGTTATGAATTACATATTGAACCGCTGTCAAAAAGTAACTCTCTCAGCTGTGGGCCCTCCCACAGATGCATGACACTGGCATGCAACCATGGGCACATTTTAAAGGGCAATTGCAGGAAGTACAGAACTCCTTGGAGGAAGAGTGAATATGGAGAAGACACCTTCTAACTATTGATTTGCTTTAAATGCTGGAGAATGAATGAGGAAATTAAAAAAGCATTTCAGAAATATCCCAAAGGGTTCTTTCTGTTGGCAAACTGGCTACCATACTGAGGAGTGCCAGTGAGGGCTCAGGAGATATCATGTGCAGTAGAGCAACTATTTTCTGTAATTAATAGCCAAGACAGATTTGTCATGATGGGGAATAGTAAACACAGGACAAAAGCACTACACTTCTGTGATCAACATTATTTATTAATATTTGTAAAGAAAATTCACACACCATTAAGAAAGAACTGTGAGCACAAAGTATACAACGTAAACTTACAAGTATGTAGAAGTACCAGCTTTTAACTGTCTTTGCTCTACAATTTAATCTACTATTTGGAAGTGTTTAGCTCCACATCAGGAGAGACATTTTTTTTCTGGTCATTTTACAACTCTATTGATATATTCTCTTATCAGTCCCTTAAAATAAAAAAAAAGAGCTTAACAGATATTCCTCAAAATTGATAGTGTATAAGCTGCAACTTCTATTACTAAAAAAAAAGTAAGTAGTTTAAAAACGCAGACATTATATAACAACTAGAAATTAAAGACACCTAAAATTCATATTAAAGGGAAAACCCACTATTTCAGAAGAGCAATTGTGTGAACCAATAATAGGAATTGGTACATATTGTCTGAAAAGTAACTGGTAAGATTTGTTTTAAAGTGCTTTCTGGTGCAGTTTACATTTGATGGATTTCATAGCAAATTTCTCAATGATTGTAATGGGTGTGGACCACATAATTTGTTCAGCAGATTTAACACAGTCATACCTAGCTTTTCAGTTCAAATACACTGCCTTTTGAAGATCACAACCCTAATCTAATAACAGGATGCAATAGAAACAGGATGCAGACTTGGATATTTGAATTATATGTTTTATTATTGTTGTACGCGGCTTTCAAATCTTTAGAAGTACGTGTTTAATAAATACTCATAAAAAAGTAAAACAATAAAACATATCAATCAGCTGTATGACCAAAAGAGTTACCATAGGGCAATTTCAGTTTAGGGTTTTCCAGGAAGGAAAAGATGGCTGAAAGCCTGTGGGGCAGTTTCAAATGTGTAACCTAGTTTCGGGTCTACACAGGGACTGTGAAAGTACCCCAAACCTCACTTACCAGGCAGCAGCCACGGCAATCAGTGGAGTCTGTTCTCCTATCATTTGGGAAACAGCTGGATGATAGTCCCATGCTCACTGCCATACAAGCAATCTATGGCCTGAGGGGGAGTTGCAACAGGGACCCTGCTTCTGTCTGTCTCAATGGAGATCACTCATGGGAGGGCATGGCGATGTCAGTTTGCTGCTTCCCGACTGACAGGAAAGAGCCCCTCGTTGACGGCAGCAGCTGTGGCCCAGTAAATGAGGACTGGTGGGACTGAGAGAGCAGCCGCTGTGTAGCACCGTAAGTACAGTGCTTACACATTTGTGTCTCTCTAACAGGATTCCAGCCATAAGCTTCGAAGAGCTGAAAGGTTTTATGACAGTTTTGAAACAATAGCAACAGAACAGTAGGACACAAACAATGGGAAGGAAATATTCTCACACGTATTTCAACACATACTTTCATTTGTTCTACAGCGTGTTTATTACGACCCTTCACAGTGTTAGCTAAGTGTGTAGAGATTAGTCTGTGTTTGTTTGCCTTCACATTTCATGGAATCTGCTTTGAAGCTGCATAGTCATGCATGGATCTTTCTGATTCTTTCCATAGTAATTGTTAAAAAAAAAAAAAGTGTCTCCCAAAGCATGAATTTGAAGTGGTTAAAGTCTTGCTAATTTAGATGACTTTGACCACTTCAAATTGATGGTTTGGGAAGAAGTCTTGCATACAAGGAAATTATGCGACATTGCATTACATTAAGCTGACTTGGTCTTCCTTCATCCTTGTTTACATTTGGTTACTTAAGCTATGTGAGACCAAAACAAACATCTCTGGCCTGTTAAATGCACCTGAGCAATTGGCTGCTACTGCTGTGATTTCTCATTGTTTTTAAAAGTAGGTTTGTGGAATAAGGCTCATGTTATATTTTGCCCAAATTCCTCTGGAAGAAACCACGGCAGATTTTTTCCTACAGACGTCTGTATCAGCAGATACTCAAACTAGAAACAGCAGCACTGTTACAGAACAATTGTCCAAAATGCATTGGAGACCAACCTTCATAAATGCATTTCCTTCATTAAGCTAAGGCAGCCTCCCCAGCTGGTGCCTTCCAGATGTCTTGGACTATAACTCTCATCATCCTCAATCAGCATGATCAGTCATGCATTAAAGGATTGTACAATGACTACTGTTTTCCAGTCATTTTCCTTTTGATAACAATAGGCCAGGAACTTCTCCTTTTCTTTTGTTTTCTGGAACTTTTTGAAGATCCGGCATGACTCCTGCAAAGTTAATTGCCCATTTACTATGAAGATGTTTCTTCTGGAATGTGACTGGTAGGTTGTTCTACTGCGTGCTGGTTTTTCAATACACAACATGATTTGTAGTTTTCCACCACTTTGGCTTGCAAGCTAGCCTTATGTTTCTTGTGCCAAATGTCTGTGGCAATGTACACATTGTATGGATCATTTGAATGTTCAAGCTTTTTGGAACGGATGTAGCTCAGCATGACCCCAAATGTAAAGAAGCCAAAGAAGCAGAACAACAACAGTATGAACACTACTTCCAGGTGGTCGCTGGTTGCTGTGACTGGTGCAGGCACGGGGTGGTTTGTTTTAGCTACGTAGTCCTCTAGCAGTTTTGAAAGGAGCAAGTTCAGTGCTGTATTGTTGGATGGCACTGCCATTCTTTTGTCAAGAATGACACAGCTTCCTTTAATTCTGATTTATGCAGTGGTATAGGAGGGGAAAAAAAACAAAATATAGGAACAATTAGATTCAAATAATAATCACACTGTCTTCTGTTCCAGTTGAATTAGAAATTTGGGATTGATGACTATATGCGCATGCATATCCATATCTTGTTAATTTAAATGAAACCACATACACACACCAAACAAAACCCCTTGAAAATTGCTGGGTGACCTTGGGCACATCACACACTCTCAGCCCCAGCAAGTCACCATAAGTTGGAAATGATTGGAAGGCACACAACAATAACAACTCCTATCCAAGAACCAAACCATTACGCCCCGCTGATTTCCCTCTGGTCTCTGCTCACCTCTTTTTGAGGAATGTGTGTGTCACTAAATAGTATTTGCCTGGTGGATTCTGAAAAGTAAAGGTTTATTCACACAACACAATTACAATGCTATTATTCCATCTGAACCACCGTGGTTCTATCCTATGGAATCCTGGGATTTGCAGTTTAGGAGAAGTGTTTAGAATTCTCAGCCAGTGTGCTCCGGTGTCTCACCAAACTGTAAACCCCAGGAGTCTGTGGGATGGAACCAGGGCAGTTAAAGTAGAATCATAGTGCTATAATTGTGTAGTGTGAAAGGATCCTAAGTATATAGCCTCTAGGCCAGTGCTTCCCAAGCTGTCCGATGTGGGGGACTAGCAATTATTTTTTTCCAGTGTACCAAGAGCACCACCATATTTGTGCTTATAGGCTACAATTCTTCCCTCCCTCCCTCCCTCCCTCCCTCCCTCAATACTTGTCTTGGATAGAGAACCAATGACTCAGAGACTGGCACTGGTCTAGGGAGCACCACTATGAGTAGCACTGTCTTATAATATACCTTTGTTAGTGAAAATAAAGTAAATTTACTAATATATTATGCCCTTTTTCTGAGATTGTAGTCTACAGGCTATAATAGATCTGCCAGTCCTCTCCAGCCAACTTGAAATTCTACTTCTAGTTTTGTGAACACATGAAACTGCCATATATAGAGTGAAGATTACTGGCCCATCTGACCAGAGTAGGCCAAGACATTTTGCTGCTAGAGGCAAAGTAGAAAGTACTTTTTGCTGCCCATGCAAGTCAAGGAATGTAGTATCCCAGAGCAGCCAAGTGATTTTGAACAAGAGGCAAGCATTCTTCCCATCTCTATCAGTAAAAAGAAGAAAGAAAAAAAAAGACATCTGGTTGCCTGTTTATGACACCCTGAAGCGGCTACTTTCCTCTAATAGTTGGTTGAATCCTCTACCTTGTTCCAGTTATCAGTTCTAAAGCTGCTTCAAGCTGAAGCTGCTCTTCAGCCTTGATATCTGAAATTCTTTGAATTGGAAATGTGGAGAATTGAACCACAGACCCTATAGCAAAGTGGATTTGTATTTTTTCCAGAGATGTGTCCCACATTTCCTTGGCTTCAGCCACTGGTACCAAGTTGGAATGGAATAGGTACTAATAAGAAAATGTGATAGCTACATTTTGCTTCTGATTGCTAGCATGAAGGGCCCAGCATTGAGAAGCACACATGGCCTCTTTATTCCAGGCAGAACTTTTTGAACAATACTTTTTTTCTGACGTAATTTTGTGCTGGTGGGTTGACAAAGGCCAAGACAATGGTTCTAGCTCAGAACTGAAGCACGTGTTTTGCACACAGTAGTCCTGGGTTCAATGCCAACCAGTTATAATTGGAAAAGAGGCCAGTCTGAAATGCTACAGAGGTGAACAGCCAAACACTACAGAGCAGTTCTCCCAGCCTCATTTCCACCAGATGTGCCATGCTGGCTAGGGATTATGGGAGTCTGACACATCTGGAGGGTACTGGATTGGGGAAACTTGCTTGAGACAATATTAGACAAAGCAAGAGTGTGACTCAATGTAAGACAGCTTTCTATGGTTAAGAGTGCCACACAATAAGCCTAATAAAATTGTAATTCAGTCTCTGTGATTAATCTTCTCAGCAAATGATCACAACTGTATAAATATTACTTTATACATTGTCCAGCAGCTGACAGTGGCATACTTTAGTATGACCTCATAACTGACCTTGACTGAAAACTACATTCTTCCAACTAAACTTGTCCTTCTAATGTTTTCAAAAAGGCGTTCTTTTGTAACTCACAGTGACATCATGGAGGGGATGAGGATAATAATAGGAACTAGCTGATAGCTACAGTTGGTCCTCTTCATTTGCTAGGGTTGGGTGTGCAGGACCCCTGCAAAAATGGAAAAACTGCAAACATCAAAATGTGTGTGTGTGTGTGTGTGTGTGTGTGTGTGTGTGTATCCGTGGGAAGTGGGCTGAGGCATGGTAGGGAGGGCAGGCACCCAGAATTCAAACCACTGCCATTTCTGCACTAGCCTGTTATAGCGCGATGATTCCACTTTTAACATCCTCTGGAATCCTGGGGTTTGCAGTTTCGGGAGGGGCCGGCTGGGGCCTTCCCGAAACTGCAAACCCCAGGATTCCAGAGGATGTTGAAAGTGGAATCATTGCGCTATAACAGGCCAGTGCAGAAATGGCCCAGGTCAGGGAAAGGAGAGGGAAAAGTGGTGGGCTGAACATGGTGGCTATATATTTCTTCTATCTTTCCCATCTCTTTCCTTAGATGTTGGGGGGGGCATTGGGAGAGGTTTCATGATCCTGAGAAATTGGGGTGTCATCTGTCCTTAACTGGCCGGGCAGCATCTGGTGGAGAAGGACCAGAGGCAAGTTTTTAAAGGGCTGCATGGCCTGATCAGAGCTGCTGAGAGGGAATGTTCCCCTAAGAAAGAAGCACTTGAGGTGGTCGGGGGGGCAGGGGTTGGAGAAACTTGCAAATAATCAAATCTGTGAAAGTTAAACCAGCAGATGTGGAGGGCTGACTATACTTTATTTGCTTCTTCTTAAGGAAATCTGGTGATTCTGTCACATGTGGTTTCCTGGTCTAAATATTTAGAGAGAGAAAGACCGAGAACAGTGCCTGAGAACTGTACAATGCAGTTTCTTTCTGCTTTAGAAAAGGATCACAATTTATTACACTACTCATGCACTGAAATCAGTGGGCTTAATTCTGTGTTGTAGAATTCAGAAGCTGTACCTGGCCATACCTGGCCAAGTATTATTTGCATTCTACTTCTTCTATTTGGTTCTGTTTTGCACCATTGTTTAACAAAAGAGAGGAGTTGTTGTTTTTTTAAAAAAGCATGATTCCCGGTTTGTATATAAGGAAAAACTAGTAACTGGGGAAATGAAAATTTAAGCATAAATTGAGCATAAATCTTCCTTCTGGTGCCTTTGACTCTGAGATATCACTTTCAAGTCTGTCAAATCTTGTGCATATAGCACTAAATTTTGTCTTAGTATAACATGTGAAAGAAGCTAATGGTCTAAATCTGATTTTAACTTTAGTCAAGGAAAACAGTGTGCTATGGAGTCTTGTGTTTTCCAGCTGTATAGACAGTAGCACATGTCTACTTGTCCCCTTAGGCATGCTGATTGTACTATGGGGTAGGGGTGGAGAAAGCAGGCTATATATGACCCCTAGATCCTGACCCACCTAAACCACCCCTTTAAAAAAAGTTGCATGATTTTCAGGTAAAACTTGTCAAAATCATCCCCAAAACTCTCCCCAAAGTGTGTAAACATGCAAAACCCCTTCCTCACCCCCTCAGAAATAGCCGCCTTCTCTCAATGGCCTCCTTTCCTTCCTTTTTAATTCTGGGTGCCTTTTAAAAGCTAAATAGCGAGAAAAGAAAGTATTTTGAAAGACTTGCAGGGGGGGATTTGACCACAGGGAAATGGGGTAGAAAACTGACCCTTGGCAGCAACAGAGTTGCCCTTCTCTGCTATGGCTTGTGTAACTGCGTGTGCAGCTGGAAAGTATATTTTATTCCACCTAGGCGCATAGTGTGGAACTAGACATTTCTCAAATATAGTGTTATCTGTGGTAATGGAGTAACTCTGCTGGATACTGGCCAACGTTAGCAGTTCCACTGGGCACACTTGAAACTTTCTGGTGACCTGGTCTAAATTATGAGCATCTCAGATTTCATTTAAGAATGGACATCATTTGAGAAGCCCACACTGGACGTTCTGGAATCTACTTCATCCTGGCTGCCTTTGCTGAATTTTCTGTCATTGATAGCAGTGTCAAGATCTCCACTTTTAATTATATAAACAACATGCTCTAGGGTTGTAAAAAGTAATAACTTTTTATATGTAAACAAGACTCTCAGGAAGCTTCCAGGAGGGTGATTTTCCTTTTAAAAAACAGCAGTTTGGGTCCATGAATCTTGTTTCCATGTGGCGATTTTGCTGCTGTAGCAAATACAGCACACATGCACACTGAAAGTGACTGTGGGGCTACACGTGGCCCACAGGTCACATGTTGCCAGCCTCTGATTTAGAATATCAGGTGATTAACAGTGTAAGGAATCTCTGAGTGAGCCTGCATGCCTTGCAGCCATTTGAGCCAAATATTTGCAAGCCTTCAAGCAGGCTACTTGGAAGAAGGCCAATTTGCAGGATGTTTGGGAACTAGTGAACTTGCTGAGATTTACCATGCTAAACATCTCACATGCCTTCTACAGAAATTTAAAAAAGGAAGGGAGTCAGACATCTGAAGTGCTGCAATATACAGCTACCCGGTATTACACACCATACTAAGTTTTCCAGGAACTAGGGAGGTAGTGTTTTGATTTTGTTTTGTTTTTTGGTACTCTGGAATCTCTCAGATCCTCCCAACATATAATGAGTATCCATACTATGAGTACACAGGTGCTTCCTTGAACATCTCTTCTTTTGTCTCTAATCTAAGTATTCTGAACTCTGTAAAAGTTCTTTCCTCATGGGAATAAACCAAGAAAATTAAGCAGAATTGTTAAGCTTTTGCAGAATACATTGTGCAGCACATTCAAGAAAGACTTGCGATCAAGCTCAGCTCAGCATTTTCCAGTGTGGAAGTGCATAGTGCCTATATCTCTACTATAGGTAAAGTTCTAGAGTTGTCACAGAATTATCCAGTGAGAGTGTCAGTAGTCCATGCTACAGTACATATATCTTCTTGAAGGGAGTGGAGCCAAGGTTTCCATCTGTTGGGCTCAATCCTGATTTCATGTATTGCACCACTCTCACCTCTTCTACTCATGCAATTTATGTGGCATCTGACATGTGTGATTTTGGGATGACATGGGCATGTATGCTCATACAAGAAGTACATGTGTAGAGTCTCCATTCAGTTGGGAACCCAAGTACTGTAAAGTACCTGATCATGTGGAGACCCTGTAGACTGGCCTGACATCACTACCTGGCAGGCTGATCCTTGGACTTCTACCAACAGTGGCAGTTGAAAAGACTTCCATTCTTGCCATATAGCAATTATTTCAGTTTTGCTAATGCCTGGTGGAAGCAACTGAGCATGCCCATGTTTTCTGTTGAATGCCTTCTCCCCATCCCACAGTACACCTGGAGGGTGAAATGTCTGGTACAGCACAATGGAAAAACTAAATGGTGGCTGCAACAATGCCCATCGGGGCTTATCAACAGCTTCCTCTATCCTGGTGCCACCACTGGTTACACACATACAGATGTAGACATCATGAGAATATTCATAAAGGAAGTAGAAACTCTAAATATGAAAATGTTCCCCAGGTCAATTGTCATGTATGCTTGCGAATAGTAGATGTACTACCCATCTATTGCTGACATGTGTACAAAATAAAGGCTTGAGTGATTCCGGTGTTGGTTCACTGAAACGTCACAACCACAGTGAGATTTTGGTTTTTAGGATTCTTCTTCTGGTTTAGATGATTCAGAATTAGGAGACTGTTGAAGGAGTAAAATTTTCAGAAATCTGACCAGATGTTACAGCCAGGTATTTTATCCTCAGTTGCAGATGTGGGGGAGGGGGGAGGGAAGAAAGGGGGAGAGAGAACAAAGAAGAGAGAGGCTGTGACAAAATGAGAACAGATTATGTCTCTTATTGTTTAAAATAGAGGCACAGAATATTTGGCCCTTTAGATGTTGTTGGGCCCACCAGCCAGAATGCTACTGGTGGGGTTGATGACAGCTGCAGTCCAACAGCCTCTGTGGGGCCATATATTTCCCATTACTGGTTTAAAAGTTATAATCTGTCAACTCTAGCCTTTAGTCTCCTAAATCTAAATAACTGCACATTGATGGGGATGCATATTTCACTAAGAGTGGGAGGCATAATAATGGAGAGTTTTGTTTGGATGCTGGGGTACACTGAGTATATATATAGTGTGAAAAAGAACTTTCAGCAAATATTTTTCTGGGTTGAGGTAATGGGGTTGAATAATTGGGTAAAGTTCTACAACACTGCAAAGTATGTATTTTCTACACACTGGAGTGCCTTTCTGTTCAGAGTTCAGGGTCACAGTACTCTTAGCATCTGTTTGGATATTTAAATTGTGGATTATAATAGAGAAAATACTCGAAGGAACTTTTTGTTTAAAGTTGCATTAAATTATGAATATTTCCCCTTCACAGAAGGAAGGGAGAATCTGGGGACAGTGTGAAGATATACGTGAAAGAAATGCTCATTTCATTATATTTCAAGGACACCATTGGCATCAGTTTAAAACATACAGGCTTTCCACCAGTAGCTAACCAAACATGAATACTGTTTTCACATCTAACTGGATCCACTACCTGCTGCCCTTATAATCACTCCTACTTAAGGTCTCGTCATTGTAACATCACAGTCTACTGTTATTTTAAAGTTGCATACTGTTGTGAAAGTAGTCCACCTCCATAGAAATTAACTGCAGTGAACAGCTTTCCAGCAATCAGAAGACATGACTGTCAAGTTTGTCATGATATCTCATTCTTTTTCCATCCCCAAATGAAAAGTACGTTTGTCTCAACTGATATATAGAAGCACACACCTATCTCTAAAGGTAGATGAAAAAATGAAAATATTGTTAATGTTAATATTTCCTTTTATTTTTTTTCCTTTTAGAACATGATTTATTTCCAAACAGATACAGAGCAACTTTGAGATGAATTACTGTATTGATTTGAATTACTCTTTAACAGGTTTGCCTGTGTCATTCTAATTCCTATGTAGAGTTTTCTTGCTGCAAAAATCCTCTAGCAAGGTTACTTTCATACTGAGAAAACATGGAGATAATGATCACTAGCCGAATTGTCACTGTTGTGAAAACTGTATGTAACTGTGAATTGTGTTCACATTTTAAGACTTTTTGCTAGAAAAGTTAAAACTTCTTATCTACTTCTTGTTTCCAGCACTGCAGTTCTTTGAAACATGTATCCTTCCTGCTCTTCCCTCTCTAGATGGAAAAAATTATTTTACAATATAGAACTGCAGAGGGAAAGTAAGGCAGTAGACCAGATGCCAGGTGCTCTTCAAGTATAATGGCACAGAGGGCAAAAATAAACATTTCTGATCAACAGTCAGTTTTTAAGCAGTGGTGGGAGCTCATCTCCTGTAACAAAAAGGCAGACAAGCAAACAGGAATAAACATGCAAACTCACCAAGCAGTGTGGAGGAGGGAGCCTGTAATCTAGATGCTGTGAGTCAGGCTCACACTCTGAGCTTGGCTGGGAAGAAGCCCGAAGTCTGGGAGTTAGGGAGCAGCATCACACTGTGACTGTCAGGTTGGGAGGGACTTACCATGTGTGCATGAGCAGCCAGCCTTATGCCGTGAGCGCACAGGGGAGGGAACCTGTAAGCTTCTGGGAAGGCAGGTTTACATAGAGGAAGGTGACACAGATTTCCAGGCAGGGAAAAGGTATCTGGCAACACAGACAAGTAAAGACACATGCCCAACACAATGGGAATATCTTGCTTTATATGCAAAGCTGGACAGTTCTAGCAACTTGATTTCCTTTCATCATTTTCAAGTGCTGATATATTTCTGTGGAGTAGTGCACAGATTGAAGACACTAACCACCCGATCTGATCACACAGGTTAAATTATGGAGTGACTATTTTCTACTTGGCAAAAGGTAATGAAATCGAATGTGGGTCAACAGGATATATGATCAGGAGCACAAACTAATACATTTTGGGAAGTTCCTGTGACCCTGCCCACAGCTCATCATGAGACAAGGGGCCCAGTCACACTATAGAACTATGGCACTGTTATTCCACCGACATGATTCCATCCTATGGTAGCCTGGGACTGGTATTCTGGTGACGGACTGGGGTAATTTGACTGAGAATTTAGATGCCCCTCTCTAATCTTCAAATCCAAGAATTCCTTTGGATAGAACCATGGCAATTTAAGTGGAATAATAGTGCTATCATTCGGTAGTGTGAACAGGTTCCAAAGGGGATGTATCTACACTACAGTTACAGCCATTTGATACTGTTTTGACTGCTATGGCTCTATCCAATGGAATTCTGGGATTTATGGTTTGGTGAGGGACTTTTCACTCAAGGACAAGCAGTGGTATAATCCAGGAGAATGGACGCTAGAGCTCTCTCAAGTAGAGAATTTTGAGCAGTTTGAGCTACATATTCCAGGATTTTCAGAGGATGGAGGCATGACAGTTAAAGTGGGATCAGGCTGCTGTAATTGCAGTGTGGACACAGCTAGTGAAAAGATTAAACATCCCATGATCACTGCTGCTTTTAGCTAAAAAATACTCCTTCCGAAAGTTATCAACATTTGTGTGTAACTCTTGTTAAGCTTTTCACCCTTGACAGTTCACATATTTTACTCTCCTGCTTTTGGAAATAAGTAGCAAGGAACAAGATGGTACCTAATCAGTCAAAAATCAGTTCTGGGATCTCACAAGAGGGAAAGCAACTAAGGATACATTTAGAGTCCCAGATTTTGCTTCTGTTCTTTCTGATTTTATTTTAGAGATCCATGAATGTTTTCTTTATTCCAGAATATCTTCTGTCAGCTCCTGATACAATCAGAAACTTTTTATACCAGCTCTCCAGGTTGGCTTATTTTAACTAATTAGGAAGGATTTCCAAAGAAAATGGTGGATAGGTAAAACGTTAAGGGCTCTTTCCCTATCTATTGCTGCAAATTGCCCCCATTTGAAATTTGTTTCTTTTAAAATAAGTATTGGATTTTAAATATATGTCAATGACATTGTTAGGAATGGATCCAATGGACTTTTGCCCCAGATCTTCTGGACTGTGTCCTGGATCTCTTGAGATCTCCTGAGGTGCCATGATGACATCATCTTCCTGAACCCAAACCTGCCTATTCCCTCTGAGCTGTAAGTAGCAGACCTTAAAACTTTCTTCCTTAGCAGACCAGTAGGGGGCATAGCATGAAGGCAGCGGTTTTTTAAAGCACCATGTTGGGACATTTTAATCCCTGATGCAGAATTTGTTGCACACTTTACACAGAAGTGGATCCATTCAGTCCTTCTAAGACATTGTGACCTGCACAGAAGTGAACAGTATTCCCAAATTTCAGCTACTTGCTGTTTACGTTTTGCTTTATATAAACAAAAAATGCTAGGTTGGTGGGGAATATCAAAAGTCGTCTATTAATTCTTGCCATTAGGGTGCTGTTTCCCAGCCAATGTAACATATTGGGTAGTTGTATACATTTTCTGGAAAAAGTGCCACAGAAATATATAAGAGCAGTAAGTTTTCCACTACTCACCTCTGGTACTGGGATAGAAAAGCACAATATATTGGACTTCAGTGGTGTTCTATAATGTTAGCACTGTGTTTTAAATATTTTATTTGATTACACACACACACACATGCTTTATATGTGGATATAAAACCACCTCATGTGAAAGTGTGCTTTCTGGTTCTGGGTGTCCTGTTATTCTAAATACGTTTTATTCAGCAAACACAAACCCTCAGTTAGCTGTGGAATATTTTAATGCCCCACAATATTTTGGAATTCTTGGAAGGGTGGAAAAATGTCCAGTGATATGAATAGTGCAACATTTTTAATATCATAGTGTGACTAAGATATGAGAGACCTTGCCAAATTTGGATATATTTTGTGGCATTGTTCATGTCCCAAGATGAGATGGGGAGCTCAGAGTTTGTAGCAGCTTGAAATATATGCTTTTAAAAATGAATGAAATGGTATAGGTTAAAATAGATATTGGCTTGACAAGAGCTTTGCGATGCAAAGGCTAAAATATAAATAAAAGAGGAAGTGGTGTCTACAGAATGGATATGTAGAAGATGCGGGGAGGGGGGTGTTTAAAACGAGGGCAAAGCACATGAAGCCAATGAAGATCAGGAAGATGGGAAACCTTGGGTTTCATGTGGCTGCACAGATAGCTAAGAATTTTGCAGTTCAGGTAATTCATGCCACAGCAGGCATGCAGTATTCTAGCTGGAAATGTGTTGTGTTTTTAGGATCACTGCGAGAAAGGAATCATAAGCAAAATGTGTATGAGATGAGTAAGGAAAATGTGATTATAACGGGTAGGAATGACCACAAGTAAAGAGTCCTAACCAATGAGAGTCTAAGATTCTAGAAACAACCAAATGTGGTATTTGGTCCTGAGTTGGAGGCTGTTTGGATCTTTCTTGTAACAAATACCTGAAGAAAGAGCTCCACATATAACACTGATATTTTAAAAAATATGAATTTGCTCTTCATAGTTGTATCAGTCTGATATCACTTTGACTGTCATCTTATGATCTGGAGGAATCCTGGGATTTGTACTTCAATTAGTTACTTAGGATTCTTTGCTGGAGAGCTCTGGTCCATCTCTAAGAACTAAAGTTCCCAAGATACTTTGATTTAATCCTCAGTTCCTCTTCTTGAGGTACCATGGAAACTGTAAGCAGTAGGGTGGGGGTTCACTAGGACTGTCTAGCAGAAAATTCAAAGTACTTCACTAAACTACAAATTCCAGCATCTTTTAGGCTGCAGCCATGACAATTCAATTGATATTGAACTGCTATACTTGTGTAGTAAGATACAGCTATAGTGTCTTACTTTACTGCCACAAAATGCAAGTTGATTTCTATAGAAGCTTGGTAGCTTTAGTAGCACAGAGGATTTGTCTTCCAAATATTTGCAGATCACCAGGAACAGAAAGTTGGGACTATCTGAGTTCATGTTCCAGGAAGTATTGTATGAATGTGTCTGCCAGCTCACGTGAGGCTTTTAAAGCCCTTTTGCAGATTAAAAACAAGAATAAGCCCTCAGCCACTTTAGTTCATAATATGTATTAGGATGTATACAGTCCTTCTGCTTTCCACCTCTCCAAAATTCCTCTGAAGTTCTATTCCATCTGAAAGCAGACAGACACTTGAAGCATTCCCTCTGTCCACTCTCCATTTCCTCTCTCCATTTTCCACCCCTTCCTTTTCTCTTCTGTCTTGGCTCTTCTTTCACTTGTTTATTCCATCTGAAGGGTGGTACAAATTCTCAAGATGGGAGGATGAGCATGAAGAGACATTCTGAACCAGAGCCATCTTTAAACAAACAAGAGGACTTGTTTTTCTCATCTTCTTTGATTCCTCCGCTCTTTGAGAAAACTGGGATCACATAATTGCAGAAGAAGAAAACCTGAGGCTATTTTCCTTGACAGCCACAACTATCCATCAGTGGAAGCACCCTATTTAATAAAAACAAGAGTTAATTTGATGAGGGAAAGAATCAACTACTGTACTGCTCTTTTAAACAACTCTGTAGTCGGAAGAAATATAAGAACAGTTATGTTGGATCAGACCAAAAGCCTATCTCATTCAGCATATTGTTCTTACAACAGTGGCCTGAAGTTTTTGGAAAGTCCACAACCAGAACATAAGAGCAATAGCACCTCTCAACCATTGTTATCCAGAGGAGCAAACTGTCTGTGATACTGCATATAATATAGTGCTATCATGGCTTTTAGCCACTGGTAGCTTTATTGTCCAGGAATCTGTCCAATCCTGTTTCAAAAATCATCCAAACCAGCAACACTTCTTACATCTCTCTGTATAACAAATTTGCTATGTAGTTTGACTATATACCGTGTGAAGGAGTACCCCTTTTTGTGATCGTAGCTCCAGAAGTTCCGATGCTTCACTCCATACATCTGAAGAAGTGGGCTAGAGTCCATGGAAGGTTGTGCCAAAATAAATCAGTTAGTCATAAAAGTGTTGTCTGATCCTTTTCTTCTTTTTATGTCCATCATATATAGCTATATTGAGCTGTAACTCAGTTTTTATAACTGTCAGTTGTATCCATCATAGGATAATGCTGAACTGATTTTGTTATTCAGAACCTAGGAAGGTGTGAATAAGATTGCAGCCATAAGCACTGTGTGTCCACTTGTTCCATTCTTTTAGCCAACGGTTTGTGATGATTTCTTTGAACTACACTAGAGCATTGCTGATGTGATTCAACAAATTTTCTCCTCCCTGTTTTTTTTTTTAACTTAGTCATAAAGTTATAGTTCAGAAGTGCTATTTCACTGATATAGCATGGCACTACTTGTTGCTGTTGTTGTTAACTGCTGTCAGGTTGACCTTGACTTATGGTGAACCTATGAATGAGAAACCTCTAGGTCATTGGAAAGGCCTCTCCCCAAACTGCAAACCCCAGGATTCCACAGGATGTTGAAAGGGGAATAATAGCACTATAACAGTCTAGTGCTGAAATGGGCACAGTCATCAACAGTCCTGCTCAGGTCTTGGAGACTCGGGGCTGTGGCTTCCTCAAATGAGTCTATCCACCTGTATTGGGCTCTTCCTCTTTTCCTACTACCTTCTACCTTGCCAAACTTCATTATCTTTTCTAGTGAGCCATATTTTCTTGATATGTCCAAAGTCTGACAATCTCAGTTTAGTCATCTTGGCTTCTAGGGAGAGTTTGGGATTGATTTGTACTAGGACCCATTTATTTTTGGCAGTCCCGGACATCTGCAGAACTCCCCTCCAGCACCACATTTCAAATGAGTTGATTCTCTTCCTATCAGCTGTCTTCCCTGTCCAGCTTTCACAAGCATATGCAGAAATTGGAAATACAAGGGCATGGACAATCCTGCCTATTCAATTATGTACCTTTACATTCGAGGATCTTATCTAATATCTTCATGGTCGCCCTTCAGCTATAGCACTATAACGATAAGAAATATTTTTTAAAAAAGGAGGAGAAGGGAACATATCGCTCTGATATGTTTCAGAACGGAAAAGAAATTGAAGGTTGGTGTGAAATGTTGCAGCTAATGCCGAGAATTGCCAGGAAATTGTCTGGGATAACAAAATGTCATTAGAGTATTACAAAAAAAAAAAAAAAAAACTATGGGAACTGCAGCAACAAATACTGCACCCCCTTATACATTTGCCCTATCTGGAGTTGCCCTTAGTCACTTTTTGGTAGAGGTAGTCTTGAGATATGATCATAATGGTGCAGGCTTAATCAGTTCCTCCTGCCCACCGCTTACAACTCTGCTGCCTTGGTAACACTTTCTAAGCAATTCTATGCCTATTTGTGCTTTTCCTCTTTTTGCATGCATTCGGGCTTGAAATCAAACTGGCAGAGTAACTATACATTTTGTGAAGAAAGGACTGAACACATGTTATATGCAGTGATCCAATAGTGAGGACTAGAGGTAGTTGGTACATGCTCAAAGATACTTTTCCCCTGGGAATGAGACTTTCCTTTGTGTTGAAAACAGATTCCTTGCCATAATTCTCCTGAATTCTTGTCATAAATTAAATTACAGGGAGGAGAAGGTAAGAAGAACTTGACTGTGACGTGGGGAAGGTAGAGGAAGCTTGCAAAATTCCGAAAAATATTTAGAAGAAGGACAAATGAGTGGAAATTGTTGGATGGAAAGGGACAGAATTTATGTGTGGTCTGGTTATCCATGCATTCATTCCCAATGACCTCAGTAGCACCTCAGTGTGGTCTGGTTTTTTGCTTTTTAATTATGGTAAGCCACCTTGAATCCCATCTTGGGAGAAAGGCAGGATGTAAATTCAATAAATAAAGGCATACATACATACATACTAACAACAGTTGTAGCCATTGTTTTAAAATGGAATGCTGAAGCTATACTCTGTATGAGAGATGCTACTTTGTAAATGTGTGGCACTGTATTAAGCTTTAACTGCTCAATGATAAAAGAGACTTGTTTTGTAGATACTCTGAGGCAGTCTTTTTATTAAACTGTTATAAACTATTCATTATTAACATTAACAATGCAATCTTCTGTATATTTTCTCAAAGCTAAATCCTATTAACTTGCTTTCAGGTAAGTATGTACAAGAGGGGTAGGAAACTGTAGCCCTCCGGATGTCACTGGACTGCAACTCCCATTGCTCCTAGTCATCATAGCACATAGTGAGACATGCTGGGAGTTGCAGTCCTACATAATCTGGAGGTGACACAGTTTTGCAGTATAGTATTGCAACTGAAATGAATCGTCTAGATTCTCCAAATATGTTCTCTTAATTGTGGTATGGTCTGGTATTGTGGCTAGAGTATCAGTTTGGAAAGTGGGAGATTTATGTTCAAGCCCCTACTGAAGCCATGAAATTCTTTAAATTATTTTGGACCTACCACACTGTCTTAGTGTACCTATCTCAAGGAGTTGCTGTGAGGATGAAGTGAGGAGGAGAGAGCTACATATGCCACCATTGGAGGGTGGTGAAAGGAAAGATACACATTTCATGAATAAATGAACAAAGAAATACACTCAATTTATGGGGGACAGATCTTCAGCCTCCTTCTGTAAATAATGTCTATTGGGATTTTGTGACTAAGTTCAAAGAAAGATTCCTCTCTAGACAGTACTTCTGCATTTAAACATGTGCATGTAGACAGAACTGTTTGTTCCCTTTTATCGATTCACCTCCTCTTACCCCATATTTGCAAGCCCTGACTGGAGTGGGTCCATTCCTCCTCCACACGGCCAAAGGGATTATTTTGGCTGAAGAACTGTTTCATTGGAGGTTGGTAGGCTAGTGATTCATGGCACATGGAAAATGCACTGATGCAGATTTCATGAATGCTGAAATCACATGGGGTATAAATAGGACTATACTAGTTCATAGGCAAATGACTAAGCCCAGTATAGCTTAGGGCATGTGGGAGAAAACACACACAGAACAAACCAGTTTTTCCAAGCTGGGCATGCAAAGACAAATTTGTACATGTTCCACAAGCATGTACAATAAGCTATTTCCTAGCATGGCCACATGTGTCTGCGTTATTTGTTATAATTGGAGATTGGAGGCAAAGTGTGAATTTGTAACTTGATCAAAATATCCCAGTGATGATGGCTGGGAATGCATGTGGATTGGAGTTTGGAAAAGTAAATTTCAGACTACAGTTCTGGAATCTCTGAGCAGCCCTGCTGCCTGAGACAATTTCAGGATTTGTAGTCCTCAACTGTAGTCCCCTTTTTTTCCAAGCTCTGTTTTGGTGTTGAAAAATCTCTCCACACAACATAACTTCCAAGCACAAATTGTCTCTTTCCAATTATTTTGTCTTTAAATACATGAAAATGTGTTGACTAAATGGTCCATATCTTACATTTCTGCACACACAATTGGCTCTACCATAATCCTGTGATCTGTAGATCTCCTAAAGCAGACTTCAGCTGCCAGGAACAGATGTAGACATTACAGAAGAATGAGGAAATTCACAATAGTGAGGATAAATGGAATACACTAAAGGATTGTGGTGATGGTAAGGAATTGGACAACTAGTGAAGCAGTACTATTAAGAAATGAATTTTTGGATGATGACAATGGTGAAGAGAGCAAGAACATGTAGCATCTTACTCTTAGGTCTCCATATTTTCTCTCAAGGTCAGATAATAACCTACACAAATGTAATTTGTACATGAGAAAGACTCTTTCTCTCTAAGCCCATGCATGAGGAACCTTTGCTGCTCCAGATGTCTTGGATTATAATTCTTACAATCTCATATCAGTCATCAGCTCAGTACAAAACCACTCATTCTACCCTAACAACATGGGAGTGAGAATACATGTTTATGGAGGAGGAATGAAAGTGACCACAAGAGGTTGGAGGCTGTCATGCCATTGCAGGTTGTATGCTACAAACTGGCCACCCAACAGCAGAAATGGGTAGAACTGATACTGAGGAGGGCAGTTGAGAGCTGGCACTGGGTCTGGGGCGAGATACATCACTGGGCTGCCTCTCTAAATCTTACAAACCAATTGTTGCTACTTTCTTTAAGCAAGTTTTTAAGTGACTTAGGTTTAATTTAGAGTAAGAAACACTGAAAGTAACACAGTTCATAAACTTAAGTATTGCACTAGTAAATTGTTTTGATTAGCATCGTTAATACACTGGAATGAAAACATGCTAGTTGGAATCCTATTAGTGACATTGGCCCTTTCTGCAGCACTCTCCCATCCTGCGATGCAGACGGGAAAAGAAGGGCACCATGATGATGCTTCCGCATTACGTCCCCAGGTGGCATGATCATGGATTAAACCATTGATGGGTTTTCCCTGTCAAAAGACATGCAATTGCACCACCATCCCACACTTACTTGTCCTGCGAAGCCACAGAAGCATGATGGCTACGCTTTCTGCCCCAGTGCAGCCTGGGAAAGTACCCAGCTGTACTGTGGAAGGAAGAGGCGTGGCCATCATGTTCCCTTCCACAAGGAGCCAGCTGGTGCAGAGGGGAGCACTCCTGTTGCGCTCCCCTCCTGGCAGAGCTGCTGCCAGGATCCCCACTGAATGACTTTGTGAAAAGGTAGGGTGCAGAAAGGGCCATTGGGTCCATCCCCTCCCCAAGGCAGCTTCCAAAAGCAAAGTATACTGCTGTGGTCATTTACTAAGAGGGGAGATGGAGGAGAAAGGGAGGCATTGTTAGTAGGCTGTACACCCCCACACTTTGGTATGGTTTTATTGTCAAAATATATCAATTGGCATAAATATAAATTATACTTTGCTATGGCTACGTGGCCATGCTGGTTGAGAGGAAAAGCGGGCCGTACACGTGCATTGCAAAATCAGGTCAGAAGCATAGCCAGGTCATAGTCAGGAAATCACCAGGAAACTCCAGCAATGATGGACCTACAGCTAGCCTCCAATGACTAAACCTTTAAGACACAATAGCATCTGAGCTCTCCCTTTGACCAAGCAAAGTTCCCCTTTGTCCCCACACCTTTCTGACAATTAAAGAGCTATCAAGGCTACCATTAACCCTTTGTCACCTAACGCTAAGGCCATTAGCTCATTCTGGACCTCATTGCCTACTCTCAAAACTCCATTGTTTACTCTGCCAGAGGGCCATTAGCACCTTAGTCCTCTAGGCAGAAAAAGAGTATCTAAACTCCAGTTTTTGGCCAGTCAACTCACAGTACACTCATTGCTGGTTGCCACTCTGCCATTCTGATTCCTGATTGTGTACTGTCTTGCATTGTACTAGACTTGCATCTAAGCCACATTGCTGCTTCTTCACTGCTCTTCTGGATTGGTAAATATCACCTACTTCATCCTGAAAATCTCACTATCCAAAACTTTCATCTCTTTTCCTTCAGTTAGCCTTGTGTGATTGTGTGACTGCTTGGATCTGGTGTGTGTGATTGCAATTCCCCCAATAAAACAAATAAGTTTATTTTCGGATCTCTGGCTGGTTCTTCCCTGCACTAATACCAGTAAACGTAGGTGTAAAAGATCTCGTAAGGTTACCCCCCTCTTGCTGGTCTCCTACTTGAGTGAACATTCCTGATCTTTCATGGCGGTACCAGCATCACAGGTGGACCCCTGGGTCACCTATGTTTTGAGGTGACAGCATCCAAGTAATATCCAACTGCAACTTGGTGGAGCGATATTCCTACCTGAGTGCTGACCTCTGCTCTTGCCCTGTGAACGGCTATGGCAGTGTCCTGCAGCTCTTGGAAGATGCCTTTTGGCAATGGGAGGGACATGGAACTGCAGAAACTGAGCACTACCTGATACCTGCACAATGTTGCATTCTGGCAATTGTTTATGACTTAGCATCCGTCTCTATGTCAACATCTTTAACATCTGAAAAGCTTTGTGAGCTTTCTGTTAGGCAATATTTCAATTATATAGTCAAAATTTAGTTTTCTTGCAAATTTCTAGGACTGAAATAACTTAAAACTTCACTTGAGCATTTAGAAAGACAGCTTAAGCATCGAAAATAAAAAAAAAAAATAAAAAAAAATGGGCAGGCAGGCAAAGTTACCAAGGGCATGTGAACGCAACAAATATAAGAGATATAGTTGTGAATGGTTTGCATTGTCTTACTCTCCCCAAGGCTAGAAATGTGGGAAATGAAGGAAAATTTGTTGGGGGGAGAATTCTTGTTTGGGAGGAGGGACAATTTCTTATTCCTCCCTTTGTTGCTATACCTAGTGAGCAGGGAATACAAGTTTATCCTCCCTGTTTGCAGAAAAAAAAATAGACATTCAGCCACTAAGCAGTCATTATCTTGTCTGATGTCAGTTTAATGTACACAAGTGAAAATCAACACTGAGAATCCTCATACTGGGAAAATCCATGGGAAGATTAAGAAAGCCTGAATAGACTAATCTTAATATCCTTAAATTTTGATTGTTGAAATATGCCTTGAATTCAAGAAGAATTGCTAATACCCTGATATATGAAGGATACTCAAATTTATAAATACATTGAGAAACAATGGTGAATATCTAGCAAAATGTGGGGTTTCTTGTTAATTGCTGTCGGGTTGACTTCAACTTATGGCAACCCTATGAATGAGGGACTCTGCTAAGCCACACCTGATACATTTACCAGAAAGGCTTAAAAGACACTCCCTGCCAATAGTATTATTTAAAATGACTCAACACAAAATAATATTTACCCAAGGTAAGGTCTTTGAATAAGTTTTCCTGGATGCAAGATGAACACAATTAAGAGTGGGTGGCTGGACAAATAGCAGAGGGGCAATCCAATGGAACTATGCAGTGTTTGATCCTTTACCTGTATCTTGTGCATTTCAGTGTGGCAATGACTTTCCCTGGAATGTACTCTAAGCCCAGAAACTAGATCAAGCTCTGTCTGACTTGTTGCCTTCATACTGAGATGTGTAGGAAGTGAGGGACGCTCTTTGTGTTGAGCTTCACACACAATCATAGACCCTTTTGGATTAAACAGATTAAGTGGATTCAGCCTTAGTCACCTTTGTGGATGTCCTGTGCTGGAAGATAAATGGAGGAATGTATCTTTCATAGTCCTGCTGGACTTCTACTGGTATTTGATACCATCAGTCATAGTATCCTTCTGAGCTATTTGGCTGATATGAGACTTTTTCCCCCTGAACATTCCAAAGGTAGTGCTGGGGAACTGTTGTTCAACCTCTTGTCCATCAACCTGTGTTGTCCAGAGGGTCCCTCTGCTTTCTAACACCTACTTTAGATGCTGGGTAAAGTTATCTGGATTTGGGGGCTAGTTGTCAGCTGTATGCTGATGATACTAGCTCAATCTCTCTTTTGAGGCCAAAGAGGCTGTGGAAGTCTTGTTCTGGGTCCCGTGAAGGATTTTACATGGGTGAATAAACTCTGAGATAAGAAGGAAATAATGGTGGTCAGTAGGAAAGCTAACTTGAAGTTGGGATCACAGCCTTTTCTGCATAGGGTTGAACTTCCTCTGAATGATCAGATTCATAGCTTGGGGGTGCTCTTGAACCCAGGGCTGCTCCCAGAAGACCAGAGCTGCTTTTGACCAGCTTCAGCTAGTGTTCCAGCTGCAACCTTTCCTGGGGAAGGCAGATTTGACTACAGTAGTTCAAACATTACTTACCTCCTGCTTAGAGTAATGTAACATGATGTACCTGGGGCTGCCCTTGAAAAGTGTTTGGAAGATGCAGCTCATGCAAAAGGTAGCAGCCTTACTGTGGCCATATAACCCCTGTATTGGCTTGCAATTTGCTTTGGAGCTGAGTTCAAGTTGTGACTGTAAAGCTCTGTACAGCTTGGAACCAGGTTATCTGAAAGGTCATCTCCTCGCATATGAAGGTACCAGAAGGTTGAGATCCACAGAGATGACACTGTTGCATTTCCCAACACCTCATCAGGCTAGACTAGTGTGTTCCTTTGACAAGACTTTCTCTCTAGCAGCACCCTGATGGTGCAGCTCCCTGTCAAGGGAAGTTAGGCTGGCTCTCTCTCTTTTGAGCTTCCAAATTGGCAGCTAAAACATGATTGTTCTGAATGGCCTTCATTCCTTGACACTGCTTTGACTGTTTTGACTGTTTGGCTTCAAATTATTTTAAAGAGTACTTTTACAGTCTATTTATTGTTGTAAATCTTTTTACCTGTTGTATATCACCTCTGGATAGGGGATACACAATTGGCAGGTTGAGAAACAATATATAAATGCCTTAATAAGTGAGTTAGGGAAGCCAGAATGCTCACTAACCCAGAATACTCTGGTTACTCTTCAGATTGTATGAATTTTTCAAGTTGGGAGAGCCAGCATGGTGTAGCTATTTTAGTGTTTGACTAAGGCTCCGAGATAACAGGGTTCAAATCTTTGCTCAACATAGAAATCCACTGGGTGACCATGCGTAAGTCACTGTCTCGGAAATGACATATCCCTCCTGAACAAATCTTGCAGAGAAAACCCCATGATAGGTTCACTTTAGGGTCACCATAAGTTGGAAACAACTTAAAGGCACAACAGCAGCAGCAACAACAACAACAAAACAAATAAGTGAGTAAGTAAGTATATGAATTCATTACATGCCGAAAAGGATGTGCAGGCATTATTGACCCTACAGTTGCCAGAGATTGTGGAGTGGAAGAATAAGAGGCTGACCTGCATGAAACAGAGAATGATAATCTTACGGTGTTTCCAGATCAGTCTAAAGAAGAGTAGCTCCATAGGTTTTGCTGGTTGTTGACTCCTCCGTATCCACTTGTTCTATTCTTTGGAGGTGCTGTTTATAGCAATTTCTTGGATGTATATTAGGGTTTTTCAAGGCTTTTTTAAAAAAACTGTCACATGGTTTGTTGAGGTAGTTCTGTGGTTTGAAGAGCAAATTCTCTTCTCTTTGAATTTTTTAAAGAAAGATTTAGAGTTGTGCTACAGTGCCATTTCACTGATACACTATATCTCTTTTTTTTTTTTTAAGGAAGAGATGAAAAGGGAATGTATTGTTCCAATATGACTCAGAATTAAGAAGAAACCCACTTGCGAGTGGGAATAAAATGTTGATGCTGGTGCTGGGAATTACTAGAAAATAGCCTGGAACAACAGAAACATCATTTGGATATTAAAAAACAAAACAAAACAGGAACTACAGCAACAAATACTACAGTCTCCTGACTCTTTTGCACTCCCAGAAGGAGACCCTAAACACCATTGCTCGATTGCTCATGTGAAAATATAAGGCGAACCCAAGGGCCTTCCTAGTCTGATATTCTATTCCCACAGTGATCAAGCAGTTGCTTCTAGGCAGCCACCCAGCAGGACATAAATGCTCTCACATTCCCCCTGTAAGATATACGGAGACATATTCCTTTCGTCTTTGGAGTTGGTGTATCGCTGTTCTAACTAGTAACCGCTGATTGCTTTAATCTCTTTAGATTATTTAATTCCTCTTTGATGCCATTGTAACTAGGAATCTTCACAGCATCTTGTTCCAATGATTGCCTACTTGGTGGCTAATAGCTGTTTGGGAGCAATGTATATAGAGAGGAGGGTTAAATCTCTCTCCTATTGCTTCAGTCGTAATTCATTTTGAATGCCCTCCCGCTTTCCTGTCAAACACTTGTGGATCTAAGAAGGACTTTGTGAGATTTGACCATGAGGATTTGGCCATGGATTCCCCCACATTATGTCTATTTTGACCCTAACCAACATGAAAGTGAGAGAATTTGATGTCATGGTTCATTCAACAATAAAGAAATAATGCGAATGGAAACTAAAATCTGTCTGACTTCTATCATTATGGCTGCAGTTCAAACCTGTTATCTCACATCAGAAATAGTAATTAAACCCAACCTTGGCAGCATACAATATAAAATCAGATACTATGCAGAACAATGAACAAAAACAGCAAGGACCTTTACGATGGAATAAACCAGTCCTTTGTGTCACAAGAAAATTCTCCCTGTAGTTTCACATATTTTAAAAATCACAATGCTTCATTGGCCTCCAACATTTAGCAAAATAGTGACATTAGCTAAAATGGGATGGAGTGGACATGCCCACGTCAGCATGTCTCCTCCAGGAGATGGTAAAGCAGCTCTCTTCAGTGTGATACCCTCACAGATGGTGTCTACAGTCCAGCCTATCTGGAGGACATCAAACTGGGGAGGCCTGTGGAAATTAGAGCTCAGGAGCTGGAAAATGTTGACCTTCTAGTGGTTTTGAATAACAACTTCCATAATTCCTGACGGTTGACTATATGAACTAGAGGTCATGCAAGTTGATATCTAAAATACCTGGAGAGCCACAGGTCCTGTAATTCCACCATAGCTTATGGGTTAGACACCCTGAGCCACTATTTCTGATTAAAACTAATACTGTCTGGCATCCTGTTAACGACATACATGGATGTAAGTACACCTTATTCCTGCATATGTGTTTCTAATGGTCATTGTAGAGGTTGGTATTCTCTGTGAACTTTTGCAATTATCAAAGCCCCCCAGACTAACCAATCACCTCCTGCAACACCCCACAGCCATTCTGTGGCTGGTGGAGAGCAGGCGAGTACAATTCAAGAAGCATCTGGCAATGTCTCTGTAGCCAGGCACAGAATTATTGCATCATCCACTGAGACATCCAGAGGACCCTGACAGGGCTTGGTGGATGATGTAATCATTCTGTGTCTGCTATGGAGACGTAGTCAGATGCTTCTCCAATCCCCTTCATGCAGGCTCCAATAGCCACGGAATAGCCGTGGAGCAGAGGGAGCTACAGAAGCTGAAAGTTGAGTCCAGGAGGTGTTCAATGGCCATCTGTAGAACAGTTCCACATGCAGAACTATTGGGTTACAAGGTGCCATGCAGTATCTTGCCCATAGTCTCCCTCATTGATGAGGTGTGACACAGCCCATTTCCGCACTACACTCTTACAGCACGATTATTCCACTTTCAACATCCTACGGAATCCTGGGGTTTGCAGTTTCGGGAGGGGCCGGGAGGCCCCTCCCGAAACTGCAAACCCCAGGATTCCATAGGATGTTGAAAGTGGAATAATCGCGCTGTAAGAGTGTAGTGCGGAAATGGCCATACACAGGGCTGGGGAGGGCAGAGGCCAAATCACCGTGATCCAGAAATCTGCATAGCTCAAACCTCTGGGAGTGTGAACCATAAAAAAACACATTACAAAATAAAGTTTGGTGTCTCAATAGTCCAGAGAGAGGCTATAATGTCCATTGTTAACCAAGGAATGGGGTTGCCATTATGCACCTCACCCCAGGCCTAGTGCCAGCTCTCAGTGGCTCTGAGAGAGCAAGCTGCTTTTCACATGATTCTTACTGGCACATGCAAGTCTTGATGCAGGGCTTATTGACCTTGGCTACTCTATTACAAATTGTAAAGATATAGTGTTCTTTCAGTTGCCTCACTACACAATTGTACAATTGTGCCTTTATTTAGCAGCAGCCATGCATATTGTGCTATTTTAAATACTTTTCCCTCCTGGGCAAATATGACAGTGTGAACACCTTTCAGATGTTTGTTCACCCCGGTGCACATTGTAAGCAGTCCAACAAAAGTTGCCACCTGAGAGTGCTTACATTTTTGCATTTTATTTTTTACATAGTCACTGAACCAGAATAGAACGTCTCTTGAAGACTGGTTTATTTTTTTGACATTTTGGGTTGGCCTGATACAAGTATTTCCCTGCTGCGGATCTGAGAATTTTCTAACAGTTGACACAGTTACTTTAGCTTTTATTTCTTTCTAAATTGGTACTTTTATAACCTCTATATAAGTATTTGGAGCAGAGGTTATATGTTACACTGTGGAGATTATATATTCAGCAAACCTTTTGACTGTAGAATTTCCTGGACCAAAACCTGAGAGGATTTTTACTGCATAAACGGAAAAATTCTACTAGGTGCAGCTTCTCTTGCCCTTCTTGTGCTTTGATAAGATATGCTGGGCCTGGTAAAATGTTTCCTTCTAAGCAAATATTGTGGTAGCTGCCAAAGTTCCAGCTTATCAAAATTCTCTCACACAGTAATGAGAAGCATCCATGATAAGACCTTTTCCATGGTGGCACCTTGATTCTAGAACTCGCTCCTCATGCCGGCTGGTGCTTTCAGGTCACCCGTTGGCTTATGGTGAGCCCATTAATTTCATAGGGCTTTCTTAACAATAAATAATCAGAGGTGGCTTTGCCGGTTCTTTCCTTTGAAATAGAACCCACAGCACTTGGTATTTGTTGGAGGTCTCCCATCTAAGTACTAACCAGGGCTGACCCTACTTAGCTTCCAAGGTCAGACAGGATCTGGTGCCTTCAGGGTATTTTAATATAGCATTTATTTAACAAATTTAAGAAATCTTAAAGGAGTTCATTCGGCGCTGAAAGAATATCAGATTCAATACCGGGCAACCTGCTGTGAATGGCCTAAATATCTAAAGAACCCAGATCCTGCCTGATCTTGGAAGGCAGGCAGGGTCAGCTCTGGTTAGTAGTTGGATGGGAGACCATCAATGAATATCAGGTGCTGTAGCCTCTATTTCAGAGGAAGGAACTAGCAAAGCCACCTCTGATTATTCCTTGCCTGAGAAAACCCCATGGAATTCATGGAGTTATCTGAAGCTGACAGGTAACTTAAAGGTACATGCCCACACAATCTGGGCCATTTCCGCACTAGACTGTTATAGCACTATCAGTCCACTTTCAACATCCTATGGAATCCTGGGGTTTGCAGTTCAGGGAAGGGCCAGCTTTTCTCAATGTGTTCTGTGTTTACATCTGTTTATCTGCCTGCACATATATACAAACATAGAGAACCCTTTACCTGCTCCTCCAGTTTTCATATACTGGAAAGAAGGTAGAGATGGGCAGCTGCAACAGGGGAATAATATCCACCCTAAGCCTCCAATGGTGAGAACAAGAGGTGGTGCCTGGTGATGTCATGAGGATGGACCATCATGATGCATTAAACGTTATACTTTATCATGTTTCCTACAGTATGCCATTCAGGACTTTAAAAAAAATAAGTCCAAAAAAAGAGGACACACACGCACAGTTTTCAAGACATTACCCCCATCTGAGATTTCTCCTTCTCAAGCTGAGAACTGTAGCCTCAGGGACAGGCCATGACATTTGGGGATGCTAAGCTGAAAAGCTTGTACACTTGCGCCCTAAGTTTCTCAAGCCTGATCCTTCCTTGTCTTTCAACCTTTAGGGAACAGGTGCAAGGAGACACTTAACGCCCTGAGCCAATCATGGGTAAGGCTGTCCTAGGAGGGCAAGATGTCCTCAGTGGGACTGCTCCCCAAGTGGGTCCATGTGCCTCTTACTGCTGTCACCACTGTCTCTTCCATTGCTTTCTGCCTTGGGAACCAATCCTTAAAGCTGTCCAGAGAGAGGGAGAAGGCAAGGTGCATAAAGGATGCTCCCTTTACTTGTTGCTCCTTTTGCTGCTGACTTGATTGGAAAAGTCAAGTCAACAAACAGCAACGTGAAGGAAGAGGAAGAGCAGGAGCAGGTGCCTCATGTGTCAAAAGGGCCCTTTGTTGAGGTGTGGACCTTGGCAAGTGCCCAATGCCCCTGGCTACTGATGACACTGATCCTGCCCTGAAAGATGATGGCTCCACCCTGAGGAGGCACTATCCTCAGAGCTAAGGAAGAAGGAACTGAAATGACAAGGGCTAAGAGTGTGTAGAACTCAGATAGGATTGGTCTCAGGACATACAGGGTGGGGTGATAACATCCGTCATAAAGGAAAAGAGTATGTGAGGGGATAGGATTGACAGGCTATCAGGAAGCGAGTGGATTATTGTGTCTGGACATTCTGGATGTGATTTTCAGAGCCATTTGCTTCTTTAACTGAAGGGAAAGGTGGAACTTTGTAAGGGCAAAAAGTGAGGTACAACTAAAGATTGAAGATGATGATGAGAATAGTAAATAATATACCTAAGCAGAAATCAGACCGAAAGACTCTCTTCCCAGGCTAATATTAAGCTGTTCTCCACCAGAATGACTTCAACAAGTGACTCACCTGACTCACTTCCTTGAGGGTAATGAAAACTATTTTGTGGTGGCCATGAGGACTCTATGATACTGGCACAGAAAGTTGCCATAAAATTAAACTAAAACACATCACAGCTGCTACGTGAAGCATTGCAGTGCAAACACGCTTTTTGTGGCCTTTACATTTGCAATTAGATTCATCAGCTTCAGAAGTCAAAATGTTCAAGAAAATCTGTGATAGCTGCACAGCCAAAAAAAACAGGAAACCAGCCTTTAAGCATGGCATGTATTGGGACAAGGAAACTTTGACCACTAGATGTTTTGGTCTATAACTCCCAGAGACCATTTCCCCTGGTCACCCTATGAGGAACTGATTGGAATTGTAGTCTGAAACATATGGATGGCCAAAGGTTTCCCAGGGTCCCATTTCAGTCGATAGCCAAAGTATCTTTCACATTACACAAATTTTTAATTTTGATAACACTTTTAAGTGCCATAGCTCCATTCTATGGAATCTTGGGATTCGAAGTTTTGGGGAAGGGTACTTAGAATTCCCTGTGAGCTCTAGCGCCCCACCAAACTGCAAATCCCAGGATTCCATAGGACTCAGTCATGGTAGTTAAGTGGTATCAAAGTGCTATAAGCAGACAGTGTGAAAGCCACATTTCAAAATAACGAAAGTGCAGAAAGTGGTCATTGCCTTAAGAAACACCCTTAATTATATGGCATATTAATTCTGAAGTCAGTGAATGCCTCTCTTTAAAAGATACAGCAGACTGAGATGGTTTTAGAAACGCAATAAGTATGTAACAAAAGTTCTGATAATCTTTATCTGTTATTTTCCTCCCTGTCCACTTAAATATATATAACACCACAACTGACTCTAAATTCTGCACTTGTGCAGACAAATGCACTGGTCAACAACACTTAATGCTTGAGAGTGTGGCTGAAGATGGTGGTTTGTCTATCTGCCCTTCAGCTCCTGTAATTCCCACTTTAAATGCAGGTACAAAGCATGGCTGTTCGTCAAGGAATCTCTGTGTAATTTATTCTGCAGGGTTGTTGTGAAATTTTAAATGTGGGGATGGGTAGAGAAATGTGTACATTGTAAAGAGCTTTTTTGAGAAAAAAGCAGAATATAAGCAAAATATAAGCAAATTGGAAAGAGTGGGCATGACTACATTAAATGGCATTAGGCCTTTCCACACTGGACTGTCATAGCGCTATTATTCCGCTTTCAACATCCTACGCAATCCTGGGGTTTGCAGTTCAGGGAGGGGCCGGCTGGCCCCTCCGTAAACTGCAAACCCCAGGATTCCGTAGGATGTTGAAAGCGGAATAATAGCGCTATGACAGTCCAGTGCGGAAACAGTCATTGATTTCAGTGGTCTATTCTAAGCATAACTAATTTAGAGTCTTATCATATACATTTTTTCTCATTCATCATACAATTTAACAATGCTTCCTTGGGAAAACCAATGAAGTGTGTTGACAGAAATGACCCATTTGAAAGTCAATGTTAGAACTGTATCTTAGGATTTTACATCCTGGGGGAAGCAAGATGGCGCCGGCACGATAGGTAGTGCATTAACTGACTCCATTACCATTTATTTACTTTTTAGCTTTTAGTCTTTTATCTTGAATTTTAATTCCTCCACTGTGTCTTGCCTGGAATGTAATGTTTTTCAGTTGACCACTACCGTATCGCGGTGCAGCATTGCTTATCTTTATTTGCTTTGTTTTGGGAAACTTCTGTACTCCCATTAGCTCCTCCTCCGGGCCTATTATTGGATGCTTTGCTCTACTAGCATTTTTTCTAGTTTGAAATGAAAGCCAAGAACTACTATTTTTTGGGAATTTAACACTTTATGGGCTTTGAGCTCGCTCAGGCTTTTGTTTATTTTTGTAATAAGCCACGACAGTTTTAAATGGGAAAGAAAAAACGTTCCAGAACAAGCCCAGAGACAGTCAAGCACAGCAAGGCTTCTAAACAACTTAAGATAGATGAATTGCATGCCTGTGAGAGAAATGTGAGTATCTCAAATTCTACAAATCCCATTACCAGTAGTTTTTTGGCTTTGGGTAATGAGGATGAGTTTTTATCTGCGTCTTTCAAAAATCTTGGCAATGACTTGTCAGTCTATCAGGAGGGAGTGTCCGCAGAGCCAAAAGAGGCAGGCGAGCCTGTCCTTGAGGAATTGCTCATTACCAAGAACGAACAACCCACAGAACATCATTTATATTCTCCAGATTTTGTGACCAAACAATGTCTCTTAACAGCCCATACCGTTATCTCAATCTATGAACGTTTGGAAAAAATTGATAACCAAATGAAGCTTCTCAAACTTTCCTTTGACAATTTTATACAAAAATGTATCTTTAAAAGATGGCTTGGGTCAACCTAGCAGCTTGGGGCCCAACGAGGAAGACAAGTTGAAGTGTGAAAAGAACAGGAATAACGACCCAAGGAGCAGCTTACCAGCAGCCTCTATGGAGTTGGAAACAGGGAAAGGTAACAGGATGTTACAAACAAATCAACTCATGTTGCAAATCACCTACAACAGAACAAACAATGGCAGATGGAGGTCTTTTAGAGCTATTAGACTTTCTCTGAGCCAGCTTCTACATATACTTATAGTATTGACATGCGCGCTGTGGACTGGCTTCCTAATACTTCTGCCCCTAAGAGAATTATGCTAACATTCAAACAATCCACAATTCCTCTCATGTTGATGAAAATGAAGGGTTTTTTGTCCAACTATCAAATAACACCAGTCTGGGTCTATAGAGACTTGGCTATTATTTCTTTAATTACCCCTAAGTGCAGCAATAGGTTGCCTATTGAGGAAAGGAACAACGGCTTGTTATCATCCAAAGAAACTTCAAGCCAGATCATGCCACAACCAGGACCATCTAAAATTTCCAGTATGGAAAGAGAGAAGCAACCAGTGGGCCAAAGTAAATCAACTATTAATGAAGAACATATAGACATTACTTCCAGACTGGACGATCTCAAAAACATGCTGTTTACCATCAAAGATTTGGCCAATCCTCTGGTGAATTTGGTAACGACTAATGAAGTCCCTCATGCTGGAAAAGATTTGGCCGGGGATTGCACTGACGATTTATTAGCAATGGATCAGGACAACCTGACAACTCTAATTTCAACACAACCTTTGGAACCAAAGAAGGTTAAAAACACAGTTACCTTGAAAGAGTTGCCTTCCTACCAAAAAGCCCTGGTGCAAACAGAACCTGTGGATACTTGTGAGGACATTGATTTAACTGCAGCAGCCTGACAATTAAACTTGCTATCTTGGAATATTATGGGCTGGACGAATAAGTTCCATGATGCAGCTTTTGCAACCTATTTACAAAAGTTTAAAAGTCTATGTTTGCGAGAGACTTGGGCTCATGGCCCTAATTTACCAGCACTCCTTGGATTCCACTCATTTTTGGTCCCGACCATTAAAACAAGTGCTAGGGGCCGTGGTAGTGGTGGACTCACAATATTTGTATCAGTTGACTTGCAAGTGGATATTCAACCATTGGTCACTCTCTATCCACAATGTATACAGGCTCTCCTTTTCAAGAGTAGCCATTTTGGTTCTCTTATTTGTATAAATGTGTACATTCCACCCAGTTTATCTAAATGTTCAGGTCCTAATAGCATCTGGAATCGTCTATCTGAAACCCTCAGCCTTCTAGAACAGCAATATCCCTACACAAGAACCCTGCTGTGCGGAGACTTCAATGCGAGAACCGGGGAGGGGCCGAAACATTTGGAAGGTACTAACTCTGGTCAGGTTCCGCAAGATACATTGGTTACTAGGGTCACCCAGGATACTAAAACAAGTCAGGTCTGAGGTTTTTAGAGATCCTTTCCCTGCACTACCTGCAATGCCTGAATGGATCTCAGCATGACATAACATTGGGTGCTTATACTTATGTCACCAATAGAGGAGCTAGAACAGTAGATTATATTGTGGTTTCTGCTAACCTGCTCACTATTATTCATAGTTTGGAAGTTATCAGTAGGGCTGAAAGTGACCACTTTCCTTTGTCATTGTTACTTAATCTTGAAATATCTCCTCCCACATATCGCCCTCAAAATTTAAATGGAATCGGATTGGGAGAGCAGAGAATACGATGGTCAATTAATCGGAGCGCTTCTTTAGGTCAACTATTTGAGAGCAACACTTTCAAGGCCCTCCGTGAAGACATCTTAGTTGCTAAGTCAGACATCTTACATGTCTATCAAACTATCATTGAAAATTTGAGACCCAAGTTGGTCTGCAATAAGCACTTTAATCCTAATAGGGTAACAACCAATAGATGGTTTGACTTAGAATGTAGAGGTGCCCCGAAAGCATTAATGGATTTCTCCCGATAGGTACTTAAAAATAAAAATACTAGTACCCTTAACACTTTAGCGGTCATGAGGTCATCCTATAAGGCACTCCTAAAACAAAAAAAAGATACTTATTACAGAACACAATGGAGTCATTTGGCCCTAGCCGTGAGGACCAAGAACAAGAAGCAGTTTTGGGACATTGTTTCTATTGGTATGCACGTGATTAGACCAGTTATTATCGGACAAATTTCATCGCAAGAATGGCATACTCATTTCAGTGGGCTTTATGGAGGTATACCCATAGAGAACCACCCTTCACTCATTTCGAAGACTGTTAGCTTGCCTTTTTGGCCACCTGTGTCTGTGTTAGAGGTAAAGAAGCTGATTGCAGCTCTCACCTTAAGTAAGGCACCAGGAGAAAATATGATGCCCCCTGAAATCTTTAAATGTTTCCCCGAGTGGTGGGCCCCTATATTAGCAGAAGTGTTTACCCAGATTAACAAGACAGGCACAATTCCAACAGGCTGGAAACAGAATATAGTTGTCCCCATCTATAAGAAGGGAGATAAGCAGGATCCCAATAATTACCGGCCTATTAGCCTCTTGGATATCGACTCCAAGTTATATAGCAAATATCTGTTAAATAAACTAGAAGTTTGGGAAACTACCAATCATGTCATTCACCCTGAACAGGCGGGCTTTAGGAAAGGTCAAGGCACTATCGACCACTGTCTCACCCTCTACTTCCTAGCACAGTAAAGTGTTTTGGGCCCCACCAAACATTTATTTGTCGCCTTTGTCGATTTAGCAGCCGCTTTCGACTCTATTGATAGAAACCTGTTGTGGCGTAAATTGGCTAACACTGATTTAGATTCTCGCCTGTTGTTCCTAATTAAGGAACTTTATTCTAACACAACTGCCACAATAAGAGTAGGTATCTCTGGTTCATTAACAGCTCCTATTCACATAAATAAAGGAGTTAAACAAGGCTGCCTGTTGGTACCTCTACTCTTTAACCTATACCTCAACGACATAATTCCAGCCCTGTCAGGCTCAGAATTTTTTCCACCCTCTGTTGGTTCAAAAAAGATTTCTATCTCGTTATATGCCGATGACATGGTTCTAATATCACTCACCCGTGTAGGTTTAAAAAGGTTGCTTTCAAAGCTTAGTGTTTTCTGTTCTAAAGAAAAGCTGAATATTAACTACTCTAAAACAAAGGTGATGGTGTTTGGGAAAAGACACTTTCCTTTTCAATGGTCAATTAATGGCCACCAGATTGAACAATGCCGAGAATTCAAATACCTTGGCATTCATTTCACAGAAAATCTCTCATGGAAGCCCCATATAGAAGCCACCAAAGCAGTAGCCCTGAGATCTATTGGGGCAATTCTCAGATTCTATACTACTGCTGGGGGTCATCTGGTTGTTCCAGCACTAAAAATCTTCCAAAGCAAAGTTATCGCTCAGATTCTTTATGGTGCCACGGTATGGGGATGGGACGACTCTCACATATCTAAACTGGAATCTCTCCAGAACACTTTTCTTAAGAAACTGCTAAGATTCCCCCCGGGCACCCCGGCAGCTTTGGTTCGGGCAGAGGTCGGGTTCCCATCCATCAGAACCTGCATTCATTTGGCTTTATTTAATTATTGGAGAATAGTTAAAGATTCCCCAGTTAGAGCTTTTCCCAAGTTATGTTTCAAACAGCTACCTAATTGTAAAGTATGGAATTCAAGATATCATAAGTTGCTTGAATGGTATCCTAGCCCACTGGACAATTTTTTCATCTTGAATTCCAAAGAGAAACTCCGGGATTATATATTCCACCATACCGCTCAATCAGGCAGACAGGCTATCAACAATTCTAATTTTTCTAAATGGTACAAATTTTATAAACTTGACCATCAAAGGGCCAGTTATTTGACAAAGCTCACCCTTCCAAAGCTTAGGCAAGCTTTTACAGCCCTTCGCTTTCAAAGTATGCCTACTGCTGTGATTGATGGCAGATATTCACATACCGCTTTGGCTCTCCGTTCATGCATTTGTGGGGCCCCCCAAATAGAGGATCTGCCTCACTATTTGTTCTCTTGTCCACTATATTCTGATCCAAGAGCCAAATTTTTGGGATCTATCCTACCTCATTTGGAATCTAATACTGTTTTAGAAAAGATTTTTTTATCTCCTTGCTGATATTGACTCCACGGTAACTCGTAAGGCCTCTCTTTTTACTCTGGCAGCTACGAAGATTCGGGCTAGATATGTTGCCGATATCACGGTTGATTGTTCTGGAGATGCGCTCACTTAATTATAGTTTTATTGTCTACGTTTTAACTAAACCAAATTTTAAATTTCTCTCACACGGGTCTATTATGTAGCTTAATATATGATGTATTTTTGCTATGCTGTTTCTATATGTATTTTATATTATTTTATACTAACATTTTGTATTGTATTGTACTGCATTTTAATACTTTGTATGCAAATAGCCTTTGGTCTATGCATTAAATAAATAATGGTGTTAAATGGTAAAAAACAAAAAACAAAAGTGTATCTTAAAAAGAACCTCAGAAGAGCATAAGGAGCAATGCTGGGACAGATCACAAGCCCATATAATTCACCCAGCAGCACAGCCAGATCAAGGGGTGGAAGTCTGATTGACCCAGGAACCATCCTTGCCAAATGACTTCCAGCTTAGCAGCAGGGCGACTAGGCATTCATCAGACCCAGTAAAAGAAAGTGCTACACTGTCTTATAGTGGTTGCAATCACCAGTACACCATTTAAAATTTCCCCAGATGTGATTTATGTCAGAACATGCTGTTGTTCTGGCACCAACTAATCCATCTCACTGTCGTGTAGTACACAACACGCTTGGAAACTCTGCCTTTTGGGTGCATGCTTGGTGGGCTATCGGCAGAGCATTATGCTTAACTAACCTCAGGATGGATTGCAGCCATGCTATACTGCACACACTAGCCTGCTGCCCTCAGATGTGGTGGAGAACCCTAACCCACTGGGTATAGACTGCAAAGCCAACTCATTTCTGTGCATGAGATTAGAAGGTACCATCTTGACCATTATTTCAGCCAGCAAAATATCTTGGACTCACCCTGAGCAGCATCCATTCACTCCATCAAAAATGTACTTAAAATTTCTGGGAGTTTTATGTTGTCAACTGAGCAGAAAAAAAATACTACTCTACCCTCCCCCCATTGGTTTTAATATAAATTCTCTAATCCTTATACCTAAGCTTCCGAAGATTTTCAGGTTACCTAAATGAGGGTACCTCTGAATTCTTGACACTTTTGTCCAGAATACCTCAGAATACTCCAGGGAATACTATTCTCCAGTAGCCATGTGGTATGGGAAAAGAGCAGAAGACACAGACAAGCAGGCTGTTAGGGAAAATTAAACACCACTAATTGGCTTGAAATTGGTTCCACACAACTCAGAGTAGAAAAATACAGCTTTATTCTTGTTGTTGTGGGTTTTCGAGTTGTTTGTGATTTGTGGCAACCCTAAGACAAACCCACCACAGGGTGTTCTGGGATGAGAATGTGCGATGCAGTGGTGGAGGTTGGAGTGTGGAGGGGCGGCATGAGGGGACGAGCCTATGGTGTGAGAGGCATGGCCAGGGCACGTGGGGGCGTGGCCATGGGCCAGGATGCCCCAAAACCTTGCCGCCTGGGGCAAATCGCTTGCCCTGCCCAGCCCCGCCCCGCCCCGCCCCCCATCCCTATGCGACTGGTGAGATGCAACCAAGGTCACCGAATCAATTTCCATGGCCAAGCAGGGAATCTAACCCTGGTCTCCAGGGTCATAGTTCAAAGCTCAAGCCACTATACCACACTGGTTTTCACTGTTTTATACCATTAAGGAAAGGTGCGGACATAATCTAAATTCTAAGGAAATGTGCAATTATTTAATACGCACTATTTTGAATACTGAGTGATCCTTTAATGACTTGTGGACAAGGATCCCTGTGCATTTTTATTGAGAGATAGACCTTGTCTATTTCATTCATACTTACTCCCAAGTTAGTATGCTGAGGTTGCAGCCAGATTTTACTGTGTATGTTTTCAGAGTTCACATCCTGGCCTTTATTAGATTGCTTTTGTGGAGGGATAACGGAGAAATCCATCTGGTTTGCATTATGATTTTAACTAATTTTTCACTTTCAATACAATACGGCAGTTAACCCAGCCTTTGAAATTCATACTTCAGCAAAAAAAAATATGAAAATGGATACATTGCAAAACAGTACATAAAAATGTTTATGAAAATACCATTAAGAGTGTGTTACATTGAGAAAACAGCTTGGAAGAATGTTTCTGTTGGGGAAAACTATGTACAAAATACATGTATTAGAAGAAAAATACACAAATGGATGCACATTTTTATGCAAACTTATTTGTTTGAAGTTCAAGTTGAACTAAAATGAAGATTATTAAAATAAGAAACGGGGAGAGAACAAAACTGGTAGACCAATTCATTCCTACTGATTCTTTACAGTTAGAGCAATTTTACTTCTCTGGTACCAATCCTTCTCTTGATTTGACTTAACAGTTATGCCATTCTCAAAAGACATATCCTCTGATGAACATGGAACAGTCTTGGCCAGTTAAGCCACATTTTCCTGGAGCAACTGGCTATGGTTAATCAAGTAGCTGCTTCCTGTTTTTCAAGAAGCACTGTGAAGGTATACAGTGCAAAGGGATCAATAGCAGATCCCTGTCAGTCAACAACAAATAAAATGTTTCCTGCCTTAAGGCAAGGGATTACACTAGGACATCTTGCTGTACAATTCTATGGTCTTTGACTGGATGGGGCGTGACAGCTCTCTTGGTTTTTTGCCATAACACAACAGAATCCATGAGCTGGCATGTTTGGAAAGCACGTGTGCACTGGTGGAGGATTATTATATTTGCATAATAAGAGCAGCTTTTAACTCAGGTGACTCTTCTTCCTCTGTTAAATGCTCCCATGTGCAACCTCCACATCTGCCAAGATCCTGAACAGCACTGAGTGGGTCAGATGACTAGGAAGTCAAGAAGCACTTGGCACATTTGTTTCCCTCATTAGCATAGCTAGCATTCTCAGAGGTGCAACCTGAGGCCATGGATTGACAAACTAATGTATTGTGGGCTGTGATGATCTGAAGGAAGATCATTCTTTGAAAGAAGTGATGGCTGGAAAAACTATGACATGAAATTAGGTCAAATAGCAGTAGACAGGTTTTGGAGCTAAGGCCTAAATCCATTTGGTAGTCCCACAGACCAACGCCATTTCCACACTAGCCTGTTATAGTGCTATGATTCCATTTTCAACATCCTACGGAATCCTGGGATTTGCAGTTTAGAGAGAGGCCTTTGAGGACCCTCCCTAAACTGCAAACCCCAGGATTCCATAGGATGTTGAAAGTGGAGTCATAGCACTGTAACAGGCTAGTGAGGAAATAGCCTAAGTGAATCAATGGAGTATGCTGAGGTGTTGATTTACCATTCTGCAGTTGAATTAGTAGGTATTCTTTACTTGGGACTAACAATTGGATTTATTCTTAAGTGATTTGCTGAGCAATGTCTACTTCCGAATTTTAGAGAAAGCCCTACTAGTGTCACATAGGTAAGTTCTTGCTTTTGAATTTTTCTTCTTTAAATGGATGGATGGGTATGTAATATCATGCAATCTGGGTAAGTGATGCATCACATCAACTACACCAGGTCCTTTAATCTATCCTAGAAAAGATAGAAATTAAAATTAAAAGTAATTAAAGGAAGCAGACATCATCAGTCATTCTGCAGAGGTTGCTGTATGCAGCAGTATGAGACCACAGAATCATGAAGAAAGATTACTTAATGACCTACATTCTGTCCTGTATTATTGTCACTGCAATCTATAATTAAAATTGCATCACTGTTTCCATAGACAAAGCATTTCTACTACAGCAATGTAGGAAGATTCAGGACTGGCTGATGCTAACAGAAGGTAGTTCTGGTGGGTGGACTTCTGAAGAATTGGGTTTAGGACACTTATATCCACTCAATATGGATTTCAGTGGTAAAACTGCAGCAAATGAGATGTGAGTTTAGGTCTCAGCGTCATCTGACCACATTAGAAAAATAGCCAAGCATATGCAGGAGAAGCTGCAGGTCAAGTCCTTTCTTGGTTATTCTCAGATGAGATGGAAGCTAAGCAACTTCCCTTCTTTTTCATTCCTAGGGTGGGAAGGGAAAAATGCTGTTTTGCCTCAAACTACTCATACTCCTAAAAATCAGGATCACAACAGTAGTGGTCCAGATGGAGGAGGGTGAGGAAATTATACTGAAATAACTTTTGGGGTTACTGATAACATTGTAATTTGCAAAGAAATTCTTACAGATCATTGATCATTTCTAATTCAGTGCTAATACTTAACAGGAAAGCAGTATTTGGAGGTGTGTCTGTGCCAGGGTAAGCAATATGAAGGCATTGTCACCCCCAAAATAAGAATTCTCTCCCACAGTTTTTTTTTTTTAGTCTCCAGATTTCTGGCATTTGGAGTAACTTAAAACTTCAATTAAGTTTAGGCATCCAAAGGGGAAAAAAAGGCAGGTAAAGTTGCCAGAGAAATGAGAATATAGCAATACAAGAGCCTTAGGTGTGAATGATTTTCACTATCTCCCTCTCTGAAATGCTAACAATTTGGGAGCTGGAGGAAGATTGCATGAGAAGGCAGAACTCTGATGCCATGATTTTGCCACCTCTCCACTATGCCCCACCAGTATTTCAGTAAGCTAGTGATAAATAGGATCAATGTGACTGCTATGTCAGCGCTAACAAGGAGGCATGCATTACTTGGTTGGCTTTGTCCTTTGCTTCCTTTTGGAGATAGGCAAAATTGTTCTGTCCGGCTTTAGAGAGTGACGCCATATCTACTAAGACTGAGATACAAATATCTATTTGCAACTACATTTTCATACTCCAGCTAAGATGATTTATTTTACTAGTTCATTTGATTTTACTGGTTTTATTTTTTGTTGTTACATTGATCCAAAAACAGCACGTTTTCTGAAATGTTAAAATAGCAATCAAATATTACAAGGAGCTACAGTCATACTTAAAGAGGCCAATAACAGCTGAACCAAGGTTCCCAAAACATGCCATTATGGTCCTTTGCTTAAGAATAAGCCCCCGAAAGGCATGCCACTTTTGTTAAGGTTGTCCGATTCCATTCCTATCAACAGTGTAGAAAGTGGCACCCATTTTACATTTGAGTAATAACATTTCTGGGTCAGACAACGGCATAGTCCTATTCACATCTCGTAAATCATGGGTCTTTGCCACAATGAAGATTGAGTCTTTTGTACAAAAAAGATGTGTACCTCAAGGAGCTATAGTGTCTGGTAAAGCCATCAATATGATAAGTGTGGTATGGTAAACCCAAAATCTTGTTTGGGATAATTAACAGGGCTCTTGGGGTTATTGAAAACATAAATATCAAAGGGAAAGAAAACAAGTGTAGGTGAAAGCATAATTAAAATACTGATAAAGGAAACATTCTATAGCTCCTGTTCTTTGAAAATCTATTGGTGATCAAAATGAACTTTCAAACAGAAATAGCCATGACGCAAGACCAACCACTAAAATTAAGGCCATTTCCACACTAGACTGTTATAGTGCTATTATTCCATCTTCAACATCCTGTGGAATCCTTTGAGGCCCCTCCCTAAACTGCAAACCCCAGGATTTCATAGGATGTTGAAAGTGGGATAATAGCACTATAACAGGCTGATGTGGAAATGGCAGAAGTTTTAAAATGCACGTTTTAAATTTGTGATATGGAGGTATTGGAATATGATTCTTCTTTTTTAGTTTATCATGGTTAGAGGTTACTTTTTACAGTTCCCTGGTTCACAAAAAATAAAAAATAAAGCCCTTAGTCTTTAAGGTGGGCTGTGTTTGTACAAGCAGAGACTAAAGTCAATACTGAGGCAACGGAAAAGACTCTAATCAAAAGGGTCTTTTCTAAGAGTTATGCAGGTGTTATTTCATCTAGACACAACACAGTGTGTAAACACTGCTGTAGCCAGCTCCTGTGAGGGGCCCTTTAACACTGCAGACCACAGCACAAAAGTGGGCAAGTGGCGAGGGCTGGCTAAAGCACAGACAGCCTCCCAAGCTCAATGGCCGATATGAGTATGGTTGGGGTGGAAGATTACCACTGTGATACACAACTTCTATGACCATGAATACCCCAGTGCCAGCAACTTAGCTTAAAATAGGGCTAAAGAACTTGCGGCCCGTCAGATGGCTGTAATTCCTTGCCACCGGCCATGCAGGTTGAGGCTTCTGTCAGCTGTAGTCTAAAACACCGAGAAGGGCAAATGTTCCTCATTCCTGGCCTGATACCCTCCACCTGGAGTGGCATTAAAGAGGCACTGCTGGCTCAGGATAAGCCCAATCCCCCTTTAAAGCTTTTGCTTTGTGCCAGTCTTTGCAACAGTTTTCGCTAGCACATGAGGTTTCTTTCAACTGATTTTATAAATTTTGTTTCAAAATCTATGCTTTAGGATAGTTTGCTTAACTAATGTTGTTATTTGCAGGGGCCTGTTCATTGTCTCTGCTATTTATGGCTCTGTAGAGCCTTCACAGGGCGTACAAAGGTGTGGGGCTAACTAATGAATTTGTCTACATCATGACTTGTTAAAAATTTAACAAGGTCCTGGCTACAAGGATACACAAGGACTCAGTGAATCAACATGGAAAAGATATTTCACCTCTCATTCTTTCTCCTAGAGGCTTCTTGAATTCTACCACTGTTGGCATCCTTTTAATCATGTCCCACAGTAGGGAAACTATAAAATAAGGAAAGCGACTGGTGCTGTTTCTGTGCTTTTAGCACTTGCATGATGATCAGAAATTTAAGCAGGTGAAACGTTTCTTGGCAAAAAGAGGCGACCGGGACCGGGAAAATTTCTTGTGGATTGACACATTAGATCAGGGCCAAAAAGGACTTCATAATCTCATCACATAGCTCTTGTCTGTTCACTTGATCCCTGCTGCTGTTACTATTGCTGCATCCTCCGTCTTGGAATTGCTTCTGGCTCCTAAACACCATCATGTCAAAAGCAGAGAACTTGCCTTGACTGGTCTCCTGAGAATGGAAGGCATGATACAAATCTCATAACAAGCACACAGATAAATGAAATGGGATCAAAGGCAGTTTCTGAAGTAACTTCATTCTTTGCTAACAGAAACAGCTTGTGTCTCACAAATTCAGCAAGTATGAAGTCAAAGGTGTGATTGATAAATTTAAGATGTTCTTTGTTTCTCATACTTAGAATTTAGCTGGCTCCAAAAAGTTGAACAGCAGGCAATCTTAGCTGAGAAAAATATGGACTTTATTATGCATGTTTAATAACTGGTGTATGGTAGGTGCAAAAAATGGGAATGTATTTTCTGTATACCAGAAACATAATTCACTGAGACCAAATATTGAGAGTATTTAGTAAAAGTTATTTATTTGACCAACTGAATGAAGTGATACTTATTTTTGCTACTGCTCAAAATATCCTTGTGAGATAGATGTAACTTATGGAGGATGATGATGATGATGAGACTATAAACAATTGTATAGCACTTTAAATGTTTTAAGTATTTCATATTCATTTTTATAGCACTTCAAAGTATTTCACATAACCTTTATAGCACTTCAAAGTATTTCATATAATCTTTCATAGACTATAACACAGTTCATTATGTACATGAGGTGTTCCATGGGTGTGATTAATTGTGCTACAGTCCACAAAAGCTTCAGACTAATAAAATGTGTTAGTTTTTAATTAGGGATGCAATTTTTGTCTCTTCTCAGAGAAAGCAAAAAGTAATTTTAGAATATTTCCTTCCACTGCAGGAAGTCTTCAAAAACCACACAGTTTTCATGGCCTTAAATTGGGACTTATTCTGTAAAGAATTCACATGTAAGTGATTTCTACAGAAAAAGTATAGGTACTTTTCTGCATAGGAAACAGCATTGTCTGCTGTTTTTTGTCCAGAAAATGCTGTTTTTTAATGCAAAAACAGCCTTTGCAAATTTTGCGCAGAACAAGTCCTGAACTTTAAAGATTCTTGTCAGTCTTTCTCCACACTGGGAAAAAAAGGGTACTTCAACAATTTTTTGATTTTTTAAAAAGTGATCTTTCCATCATTAATCTTTAAGGTACTACAAGATTCATTTTTGTTTTGTTAGAACAAAACCTCTTATTCAGTCTCAGAAGTTACTGAAGATTAAAAGGAAGAAGTGTGATCAAGCTTAAAGCTGTCTATGCCTATAATCAACCAGTATGCTCATGGTTAAGGTGGTCTTTGACCAGATATTTCTGGGCCAACTACTTTTCAGCTGCTATGATATACCAGCGCGTACAGGCATAGTATGAGCTAGCATTCCTGGCTTTGACTATGACTTCCAGCAGCCCTAGTCAGCGTGGCCAACGGTTGTGAATTACGAGAAGCCTACTGAAAAATTTTTGGAGATTGTGGAAGGGTAATATAGACAGCAGGCAGAGTGTAGTGAAGTCTCAGAAATGTCTATAAATCTGAGATATTTTCCTGAACAGAGTTTTAGACATGAGGAAATGATTGGACATAGATGTCAGTAGTATTCAATGAATATCTTACAGTTTCCTGTAGGTGAACTTGTATTCTATATTTTTTTAAACTATTGTTTCTCTTCACTTACTTCCATTGGCTAATTCCGTACAACCAAATTATATGCAATTATGCACATACCCAAGCAGCCACAATACCACTGTTGTATGTGAGAACTCAGGTGAGAACAGGGGCCATAATTCTCTATCATGATCTATGTTGTGTCTTTATACATACTTAACTGTGAAGTAGAGGTGCTAAGGAATCCTGCTAGTGAATTGCAAAGATGGGTAATGGGACACTGGGAACAGTGTCCTGATGCACATAGGGCCTGTTGTACATTGGTGCTGTTGTGCATTAGCCCCTATGCTGCTCTCCTACATAATAACATAACAGCAGCCCCTTTCTGAATATGGAAGTTGCAAAATTGCTGAATTCTATTTCTGGAGCTACACCAGTTCATAACCACTGAGTTAGAGGATACATTCAACACTTGCTTAGAAGAGGTGCTCCCACAAGAGGTAAAAGACATATAGTTGTCATAGCATATGATTGTCCTCTCCCATGTATTCTACATTTTGCATACCTGTTTTTGTGATTGGTCATTGAGAGGCTTAATTTGGAAGTCTGATTGCTGAAGCATACATCTCTGAGGAAATTCTGTTCTCTGAGGAAATATGGGTTTATCACAAGGAATACATATGGCCTTTAATGTCTAGTTTGGTCCTAAATTATTGTGGGGAATTCAGGCTAGTTTTAAAAATGTGTTTTTAAATAAGGAAAAATGTCCTCTGGCATCAGAGTTGTCCCTCTTACCTAGCAAGGTTCCTGAGCTCTGACAGAATAGGAATATGTACTGTTCTTGTTGGTTAGCTAGCTAATACTAAGAATAAAATTATATTTATTGTATTTTAATTTTTTGGCCTGAAATATCTTTAGAAGCTGACAAGAAAAAAAAAGCATGCCCAGTTTTTTTTTTTTAGCTGAATGCAGAGTTTTTAATATATAAATAAGCAATTACATTGTCATTTCAAAACAAGACATTTCATGCTAACTGGAAAATAGCTTGGCAGACAAGATATATATGGTCTCAAAGGAATATTTTTATTGCAAAAATAAAGATGTGTCTTCTGGATTTTTTGTTTGTTTCCAAATGGAATGTTCTGCAGTGTTATACCTGAGAAACAATACAGATTCTGCGACATCAAAATGAAATATGCACTCAAACGTACAATAAATTATTTCAAACAAAAATTGTGACCAAGATTGTTCTTTGAATTACAATGTACTCCCACTAAGTGTTGCAACACTTCCCCCCACCCACATCAGCCCAACCCAGCATGTTTTTTTGCCTTTGCATCAGTGTCTTTATTAAATCATTTCTACACATGAGGATCTTACTTCTGGACTTTTCGCACATTTTATATACAAAAATACATTCCACAGCTTATTCCTCTACCTGTGGTGAAAGAGATCATGTGTACTTCAACTCTGTTCAGTTTCAGTTAAGACAGGTAGTCTCTCTGCCGTTAGCAGGCCAAGTCCCCGACACAATTCTCGGCTGGGATGCACTCTTAGTGTTTTCAGCTCGGTTTACATAGTTCTGCTTCTATTCCCTTTATGTTATTGGTTTCAAGAATATGTCTTACCTCACACACATGATTGAGTGTTGCCAAGGTGAATGGTTTGTACAATCAACTGTAGTTCAGAAAATAATTAGATCATGTGAAGTGTCTCTATACTTCCACAGCAGGTACAAATGGTCAAGTGTGTGGTGTATCACCAGCCCAAGCAGCAAGAACACTCAAACTTTGCAGCCAAGAGAAGGAACATTTGCCCCTCCAGATTTCTGGATTACAAATCCCAGAGTTCCTTACTGTTGGTTACACTGGATAGGGTTGATGGGAGTTGTAAGCAAAAACATCTGGTGAATGGGATAAACATTCCTTATTCATGTTACACCTGTCTCATGTAGTGACCTCCTGAAATAGCCTACAATGCCTTACCTATGTTGTCACCACATTGTGCAGCATGATCCATTTGTAAGTTATGTAGGTTGATTTCCACCAGCACCTCATGTCTCTCATTACATTGCATGTAATGTAGTAAGCAGCTGTATGTGTTCTTTCTGGATTCACCCATGTCTGAAAACAATGTGTTAGTGAATCTGGATGAGACTTGAAATGTGTACAGTCATTCTCAATCATTTTAGAATTGGGGAGGAGGTGGTGGAGTGTGAAGAAAAACACAACACACATGTATTATCTCTCTTATGAGCTGCAAGCTTTTCTTTCGGCTTTAACAACAGTATGCTTTCAGTGAGCAACGGTTTCAGTAATTATCCAGTAGTTCTTTGTTGGAGTTAGGCCATGCAAGGCTTATACATGGATTTCCAGATTCCTCTAGAGGAGAGGAAAATTGATATGTCCACAGTGTAATAAAAGCACATACACACGTACATGTGCACACACACAAAATTACCAATTTCATGAAAAGTCATGCTTCATGTTCACCAGCTACCATACAGTAAGCCATGCATTCCTCCTCTTCCCTGCCATCAAATAAGGTATGATTATTCTTGAATGTATGAAGTTGCAACTTAGTGAAATCAGACCAGAGGTCCGTATAATCCAGTATGGATTAACAGCAGCTCCGTGAGGTCTAAGGCAGACAACTTTCCCATCACTGAGATCTTTTAAATGAGAAACCGAAGCAGTAAAGCTATTATGAGACATCCTTCTTAAACTATTAGGTTCTTCAGGACAGCATTTCACCAGATAAATCTAGTCTTCAGATCCTACTCAGACTTATTCTTGAGTGTGTCTATGATTCTACACATGTCCATTCAGAAATAAGTTCATTGACTTCAATGGGACTTACTCCCAGGTAAGTGTGCATAGCACTGTGGTCTTGGTCTTTCTCACACATCTTTACCTCCATCTCAGTAGTCTACATGAGGCTGCCTGGGTAGATATTCTAAGCGTAATGATTTGAAATTAGTCTACTAATAGCTTAAGTTCCAGTCACAATTCTCATTCATAACCTAGACACACTCCTACTGTTATCAGCTCACTTTACTTTGGATCAAAGCTAGCGATAGTAGGAGTCAAAATAAGAGTGCTTCAGCCTATAGTCCCATTTCTGATTTGGTACTTGCTTTACTTCCTTTTGTCTATGTCTTATAAACCAGGTCTTTTTTCAGTGCATGTCAAGTCCCTGCTGAATAATATATCACATAATTTGTAAAATAGTCATTTTATTTAAATCCTGATTAAGCACATAGCAAGTTACACTGTTTCATATCTTAGAACAGGACAAAACATTTGTTTAGTCCTAGTCTTTCTTTCCTTCAGCTTGTGCGGTCTTAAATACTATCTGGAGAGAGCTTTTACACTGGTCTGCAAATGACTTTGCAAGTGTTTTGCAAGCACAACCAATCTGCTGAATTGAAACCCTAAAAATAACTTCCAGATGAATCAGGATTTCATATCATGCATACATTCAAATGTCATTTTCTAGATGCAGCGTTAATGAATTGTTTTTAAAAGGCATAACAGATTCAAGAGCTAGAAACATCAGTGCTATTGCATGCACAAATACTAACTTCCTATTGTAAACTGAATGCAAGCACGCTAAAAATGTTTTTCTAAAATCGTATTTATCAAGCAAAGGTTCACACTGCCATAATAAACATAGACCAACTTTACAAATGATGGGTAAGGAGGAGCTCTACATGTTATGTGTGCAAGAAAAAAAAAACAGAGTTCTTTGTTCACAATTTTACATTCCACAGTTGTGCTCTGTGCTTTAAACGTATTTCAAATAATTAGTGACAGGAGAAAAAAATGTGGCTATGTGTAAATTTCACTGAAACCTGAAGACCACAGAAAATTTAAGTTAAGCACCTTCGTTTTGTTTTTGCAGAGACTGCATGCCTAATACATCCAGTATTCTGCCCTTCAGATACTTTGGGTTAGAGTTTCCAGCAGCCTCCACCCATGACAACTAAGGGTAAACGTCTATGGCAGTTGTCTTTCAAAACATCTGCAGGGTAAAAGGTTTCCCACAGGTTTTAAAGGAACATTATATCAATAAAAATGCCAAAATTACCATCATCGGTGTGGGCACGATTTTTTTTTAAAGGGATATCATGATTTTTCTAAATGGTAAAACTCTTGCAGTCAAATCAATGTGACTCACCTAGCTCACTTGATTACCAGGCCTCAGAACAGCAATAAGTAGGCAAAAGTGTTAACCAGTACTAAATCCCTCCTCTGCTTTTATCAGTGTTTAGCTGAGTATTCCTCTTAGTCATGACATACTTGGGTGGGCTGATGAAGCTGGATAACTCACAGCAACAGACTGACATTTCTGCCCATTATAGCTTCAACGTTTTAGGCGGTTGGGCGTCCCAGGAGCCATGGGAGTTCCAGATCATTCCTAAACAAGTAGGAAAGGAGGTCTGACTTTGTAAATCCTCTTCCAGCCACTGCAGAAACTTGTCACTCTGATGGTACTAGTCTTTCCATCTTACTGACACTCAGTACAGAATTGAGAGAAAGATATGCCAGCTGTACAGCTGTCATGCATTTCTTCCCCAACTACAACCAGCGGGAGGGATTTTATAAAAGTAAAAATGAAGCCCTAGAAGGGGAGTGGTGTTGACGATGTAGTTCTTTTCTCCTTTCTGGTGAGTCTGGTAGGGCTTTTGGTAAGACTGCTTTTTGGATTTTAGCAGCACTGCTAAGACTGCTTACGTTGACTAGCCTTTGTCATCTGAGCAAGGTGAAGATTTAAGTACTGAAAATAAAATTAAAAAATACAAGGGCTCCAATACAAAGGGCTATTTATTGCTGGTTTCTTTTTAGGAGCAGATGCCTCTCTCTCTCTCTCTCTCTCTCTCTCACACACACACACACTTTCTCTCTCTAGACCAAAAATCAGCAAAGGAACAGGGTTGCTGCCAAATTACAAAACATGTTGGGAATGGAAATTTTCTGAAACATTTACAAGGAATGATGCAGTTAGTTGGAAGCAAGATTGTTGGACTTTTAGCCCCCTCTGCAGGACAAAGCAAGTACAACTATTAATTCTTTTCCATACACTTTTGCAGCATAAAAAGGAGGGATGGAAGACAGAAAAAACAAAATGTGGCAGCATCTTTAAGACTAACTGGTTTTTATCTTAAAGCCGCTGCCACATTTTTTCTCCCTTTTCCATCCTCTTTTTTATGCTTTCAGAGAGAAACACAGCTACCTCTTTGAAAAAAACCCATACCTTTTGATCATACAAACATTCAGATGCTTACAAGATCAGATCATTCTTACGTGTAGACATTGTATATTGTGGCCTTATTTGTCTTTTTAAAAACTGCTTGTAGGAAATTTGACAAATATAAAAGGAAAATACATTTGTGAATAACTAATGGAATAATGTATGAAAATGTCTCTGTATGTATACCAGCAACAAAAACCCAAAACATTTCACTATCTCAAATAAAGCAGGTTTTCACCTTCATACACAAGAGCAATTAAAAGATATGGGTAGATTGAATTTCCTGCATGGCCAGCATTTATACGTTTATTGTTGTGAGCATTTGAAATTTTCCTCAAGTGTTTTACAAACAAGAAAAAAAACCCAAACCGTGACTATATATACTGTCTCTGAATGTTTGCTGGGTAAGGATATTGATCTCTCTACATAATTATATTACTATTGGAAATGAAGGAACAGTTCTGAATTGCAACAGCAATGGCCTCGAGTGTCCAAGTTACTTGTGAATCTGCAAATCCTCCCAACCCTTCTGTGAGGGTTCAGAACCCTCACAAAAGTGGAAAAACTGCAAAAATGGAAAAACTGTGATTAACTCCCCCTCCTCCTGCCAGTCCCTTCCAGGGCTTCTCTGCCCTAACTCCATTTTCTTGCATTTTGCCTCAGCGTGCATTCTTCCCCTCTTCCTTTGCGTTTTACCTCAGCACTTCTCTACGCTGGGGCAAAATTCGAATAATTAAATTTGCAAAGGTCAGACCCATGGACGTGCAGGGAGCATTGTAATCATTTGAAATTTTGGATGACTAGAAGTATATGTCACAACACTTCTGATGCTTGTAAGTTTAACATATTCTCTAAGGCATGACCAACTTTTATCTCTTTTGCCTATATTTAATTTAGTATAAATTATAATCTATTTAACCCAAATAATTTTGTACTACACTTAGATTCTTAGTAGTGAAATGGAATTCAAAACAAAGTTGTCTCAACCTTTGGTACAAACTGGGGTTCTTAGTTTTCTCAGGTCAAGCACACCTGAATTCCACAAATTTGTGTTCAGGATGGTCTAACCTGCACAACATTTCAGCCCACTTAAGTAACCATGTCTATAAATGTCCATGTGATTCATGCAGCATCTTAGATGGTTTTGTTTTTGTTGACGATAATGAGGTACAACTGCCTACTAGCATGCAGTTGACCATGCTTTTCAGGTAATGGATATTTACAGAATCCTAGTCAATAACTGTCCCTCTAAAGCCAAAAAACAACTTCTTGCCTGATTCCTTTTAACACTTACACATTTATCAGAAAGTTTTGTCATATGCTGGGCTTGTGGCAGATTGTACCAAAGCACCTCAGCTGTCAGTCTGCTTCATTCCATGCTGGGCTATCAAGAATGAGCAAGGATATAGCAAACTACACCGCCTTGCCTTCCTCAAACAGTAAGTCTTATACAAATTGTTCCTGGGGCAGGACTAATGGGACCTTGGCTTAAACATCCTGGCCACTTTTCTGCAGTTGCAAACATTCAAAATGTTACCTTGCTACTTGTCAATAGTGAAGTTTTTTTTTTTTGAGGATTATATCAAACAAATCATCATATTTTCTTTTGTTCCGTAAGTACTCAATTATGCTTGTTTTGCTTATATCCTGTACTTAATACATAAAGACCAAGTAGTACCTGGTAAACATGAGTAAAATCTGTAAAGCTGTCTAGTTGAAATACTAAGATTTAAGCTGATCTGAGTTCAGTCGGTATAGCTGCAATTCTATGAACACAGGCAGCTTAAATCTTTGACATCAACAGAATGTAAAGACTGAAGCAGCCTTGTTTGCAAGATTGCAACTGAGCATACTTATCCATGCATTCATTCCCAATGACCTTAGTAGCACTTAATCCACCAGTGTAAGACACTGAAAATACCCTCTAGCTTAAATGTTTTGTGGACTGGGTTGAATGAAATGAAAACACAGTTGTTGTTTATATACCGTATGGAAAAAATATAAACAAGATTCATAGCACTGACATTCTGCAGACATGTTTTAAAAGGAAACACTGAAACAAGTACAGAAGACAGCCCCTGTGCTAGGACTATAAAGTAATTAATTTTTATCCAGTAAACTGAATCTGTTCCGCTTCTACTGCTTTCTGAAAGAAAACAAAAATATGTACTGCTGCTCCATGTATCCTGGTATTGCAATAGCTCTACAGCACTTTATCTTGGGCAAAACTGGAGTGTTACAAACAGAGTACATTCTGTACTGTTGACTTTATACAGCTATTTATGCTGTACTGGCTACATCTGTTTCAAAAAGGACAGTGGACTTTATGTTGGAAAACCTCTCCTTAAACTTCTCCTTTTGTTACTGAAAGAACAGGCTCTCCTAAAACCTCCTACTGACATTTGTAAGGATATATTTCAAAATATGTGCAAGCAACATTAAACCCCTTATCATGGAAAGAAAAAAAAGGAAGGAAAACCATTTTTCTTAGTTATCACAAACTTGTGAAATGTATTTATTTTTAAAAACATCTTAATCAAGAATATGTTCTAAAAGAAAATTCCTAGCAATTTGGTAAGTTGGATATCAGTGGGCAGTTTTGTTTTGTTTGTTAAGTATGGGACAAAATAATTTGAACATCATTTGCTGCTTGCCTTTTGCAGCAGCAAACAGAATACTGCTCTTACAGCAAAGCACTAAAAAAAGTATGTTGTAGCTTTGCATCAGATACAGGGAATTCCTCCTTGGTTGATGATGCTTAAGCAGAAGGCAAACCCATAAAATATTCACTGCCACTTTAAAAAAAAAAATTCTTGAGTTAGTGCAACAATTCCTCTCCCCCACCCCAAGTTTGTGAAAAAAAGGCACTCCATCCTTTGCAAACATCACATTTCACATTGTTTACACACTGCGTGCTTAAGCACCACTACCAAGATTTAACAGCAACAATTATTAATATATACATTTTGGCTAGGAAAGTATAGCTTATATTCTCTGTTGGAATCTGTAGTAACATTTACCTGCAGATTTTCTGTACTTCTGATTAATAAAGCAGTTAAGATAGTTTAAACCAATATAAATAATTTAATTTAGAATAATTTAAAATTATCCACCTGTTTAAAATGTGCACAAGTATTTTATAAGTTTACTTGATAAACCACATTGGCAGTTTACATTAAAAAGGGCTATTGCACCAAACTTAGTGTTTTACTAAAAACATGTTCCCACCAAAAAAATTAATGCTGATACAAACGTAATTCAGAAAGACAGCTGAGAAATCAGTATTTGAGATCAGTTCTCAACAATATAAAATGAGAAAGTACAGCTAAAGTTAAACAAATTTACTTCTCAAGTTCTACACGCATACTCAAAATCTAGTATGAAAAATGATTAACAGTTTCTTACTTCATCCTTAAAACTACTGTCTCATATACAAGCTACAACCCTTAACAAACTTAATATGTATGCTCACTGCTTTTGATGGTATGTAATCAGTAGTGAGTGCATTTTAGGTTGCAGCCACACTGTCTACCCAACTTATGAAATACATATTTATCAAAGACATAAGCAGGGAAGTCATCCCTACCTTCTTTGTAACAGAAATCTGGAAAATCTGAAAATACCCCTAAACACAAACAGTATATATTTCACCCTATGCCACCACAGTTGGCTATTCTCCAAGATAACCATTCAAGAAGTTCATGCGGGGATCAGTCTTGTGATCCAGTGTGCAGCATTAACACACACAAAGATGAAGACATTCCCTTTCTTAAATTATCTTTACATTAGAATTTCTGCTACCACCACAAATGTCATCATATTTGTGATCTGTCACTTCCACAATGTCTCCTTGCAACATGCTAGTTTAGAGCACGTAAAAGTCTGATGTACTTCAACTTTGGTGAGTAGGAGTATAATCTGGCCTCCTCGTTTGAATAATTTTTGGTTTTGGTTTCTTGGCTGTTTCTCTCTCTTCTTCTTCCTCAATTTCATCATCACTTTCACATACATGGACCACAACACTGGGAGTAGTTTCAGTCGCAGCATGAAGTTCATATTGGTCACCTAAAATATTTTTTAAAACAGCAAATGTCATAAGACAATAATAGCAACAATAAAAACAACAGCTGTGCATTTTTGCTAATGGAGGAATCAAAACAGTTAGGGGGAAGAGGGATGAGATGTGTTAATGTGATTCCCTCAGTTCCTCTTTCTATTTCTTCAAAACAACTGAATGTGGCTGCTTTGGATAATATGAAATTTCTTGTGCATTATTGTCCACTTTGGTCCTCAGAAACCAGATCTCCACCCCACAACTTCCAGTGATGAAGTCATAAATCAGAAACAAATTCTCTCTTCATTATTCATTAACAATAAATTAATTTATATATATCCTGTCTTTCATACAGGATGGGACCTCCACTTTCCTGTGTGATTCAGAATTTCTGATATCCCAAGCTATGTAAAATGAAGGAATATCTTTAAGATAATCATAACAGAAGTCATGCAACTGTTCTCAGGAAGTTTTATGCTAGAAATTTTTTGGAATTCAAATATGCACCTAATTATCTTGGATTCTTTTGGTTTGAAGCAAGTTAAAACTATTCCTCAAAAGGAATCGGTATATTAAATGTTAGACTGGAAGACTTTTAGATGTCTCCTTTAAAATTTTTTGGACATGGTTGGCATAAGTTAGGATCGACCAAGTAACTTATAATTGAAAAAAGAAGGAAAAAAAAAGAGAGACACATTTCTACATACTAAAAAATACATACATACAATATACATACAATAGCTTGACTTCCTATCCATTTTCTGTTGGAGTGTCTATTGATGCGTTTTGATTCCTGTTATCTACATGATTTGGAATCTCTTCCTTGCCATGCAACGTAAATTCTGGTCAATAATTCTAACAAAGTGGTTATTCATTGCCACAGTGTTAATAATTTGTCATCATAACAAAAACAAGCTAGGCAGCATGAGAATTATAGTTCAAAACCTATTGTTGCCATTCTGCCCCATCTAGATTCCCAAAGGGGAGCTATATCTTTCCATTCCTGTTTACATTGGTTGTTGGACCTATTATCACATAGTAGTGTTAGTTTATCCATCTCAGCTAAGTCGTAGACATTTAATAACCATTCTTCTATTGATGGTATCTTTGAGTCCTTCCACTTTTTTGCAAGTGTTATTCTAGCTGCGTATATCATGTAGTATATGACTCTATAATATTTCTTCCTTAATCCTGGTTCTAAACTGTCTAACATGTCCAAATAGATAAATTTCAGGCAGCATTTGACATTCAAATTTTAATAATTTTGTAATATTTGTACCTAACATATTTTTAACTTCTTTGCACTGCCACCAGATGTGAAAAAAAGAACCTCTTTCCTGACATCTCCAGCATTTGGCATTATTACTATGTTTAGATATTTTAGCTAATTGGACTGGGGTGAGGTACCAACTGTAATGCATTTTAAAGAAATTCTCTTTAAGGTCAAAGCTCCTTGTAAATTTTTGGTTCATAGTCCACGCTTTTTCCCAATATTCCAATTCTATTGTATGCCCTATTTCCTGCTCTCATTTTATTATGTTGTCCTTCACTGTTTCTTGCTCCATTTCTCTATGCAGGAGCATTTTATAAATTTTACTTAGTAGGTGTTCCACTTTTGGATTTATTATTCTATCAGTTTCCTCAAACAATACACCTCTCACTTTCTTATCTATTTTGTACCTCTCTGTCAGCTGTCTATATAATAACCAATGAGTTGTATAATCTTGTGATACAAATTCTTCCCTAGTCTTCAAATAAATATTATTGTTTTCTACTTTAAGCATATCTTTATATGTAACTCATTTATTTGTATGTAACCTTTCTAGTCTATAAAAATCTTCATGAGGGCAAACCCAGGGTGGTAGGGAGTAATAAAATATATCTTTATTTATCTTTCCATATCAGCCAAATTCTAAGTAAATATTTTCTAATATAATGATCTTGAAACTCCTTGTTTACCTTATGTTTGTCATACCAAAGGTACGCGTGTCAACTGTAATATAAGTTGAAGCCTTCTAAATTCAATAATCTTGCATCAGATAGGGTTATCCAGTCCATTAACCAGGTAAGACAAGAAGTCATAGTAGAGTTTGAGATCTGGTAGACCCATCCCCCCTTTCTCTTTAACCTCCTTCAGGTATTTCCACTTAATTCTGGGTTTTTTCCTGTTCCAGATAAATCTGGAAAGTTCTTGATTCCATATTTTGAAAGGTAGTTCATTTATTAGTATAGGCAAGTTTTGACATAGAAATATTAGCCTGGGTAATACATTCATTTTGATTGTTGAAATTCTGCCTAACATCAATAGTTTTAGTTTATTCCACTTTCTCAAGTCTTTATTTATTTCAACCTATATCTTTTTATAATTGTTATCACATAATTCTGAATTATTTTTTGAGATAATTATACCCAAATATTTCACTTTATTGGTTAATCTAAATCCAAAGCATTCTACTAATTTTAATTCCTGGGATTTTGTCATATTTTTTGTAAGTAATAAGGATTTTTTCCTTAATAACCTTATATCTTGCCATGTCCTCATATTCTTGAAAAAGCTCTAATAATTTCTGAATGCTATTTAGAAGTATTTCTAAAGTTACTACGACATCATTTATATATGCTTTTAACTTCTAATGTTGGTCTCTTATATGTATACTTCTTATCATGGGGCTACAAAACACAAATATATTCCAAGCACATGTCATTCTTGAAATAAAGAACTACCTAGGCTCTTGTCAAACAGATTGGTAACTGATTATGGACTACATGTGTACCTGTACTACTGCAACATAACAAACATATCACTATTTTAGTGAGAGTGCTACATAATTTATGAATGTTTTGATGATACTGTATATTCAGTTGTATGTAGTTTGGATTATTTCATTATGAATACCATCAAGGTTGTATGTATTCTCACTTTCATACAGTTGGGCTTGTATGTTTTACGTGTATTTCTGTGCATAAAGACTAAATCCAAAAAACTAAACTAAATATACATTATGATATAAGTTTTTTCAGCAACTGAGTCTACTTCATCAATGCATGACAAGTTATCCCAAAGTAGCATGTATGTATACATACATACATGGGGACAAAGGAAAAAAACAAAAAGCAAAAACAATGAGGCTAGATGCAAGTAAAATGCAGGACAGAATGACTATCCCCTACACTAAATACTTAAATATAAAATTAGTGACTATTCATAAAACAGTATTCATTATAATAAAAATATACTGGTATTAGGAAGCTAGTTATTATCTGTAATTGTAAAAAAATGCAGTTTTTAATTAAGGCTATAGGTGATACAATAGTAATTAAAAAAAAGCAATCCTACTATGCAAATGCACATAACCCATTCAGGGAAACAATTAGTAAATGAATTTTTAAAGTAAAGTGAACTTGAGTTATGAAGAGTAAAGGGCACAGAATCCCCTTACCTGGTCCTAGCTTGGAGATGGCATATAAAAGATCATAATTAATGGCAGGTGTAGCATCATCTGATTGTGTCCAGCCAACAGGGGGAGATGAGGGAGGGGAAATCAGGAACTGTTTTTCTGGATCTGGTGGTGCCAAGTGTGGTCTTCCAATGTGCAAAGACTGGAGGGTTAAAAAAAAGATTAACTATTATTGCACTGATTTTTAAACATACGTATATAGAATTTAAAGGCAACACAAATGTAGTACTGAAGGAGCACCCATGGGGGCAATCTTCAAGAGAAGGATAGAACAGAGTGCTGACAACACCAACAAAACATTAAGGAACTCCCTGCCTCTCTCAGCAATGTAGATATTACGGCTAAAATCCAACACTGCAGAAGTGGAAGTCAGGCCTTTCTTTCTATTCCCGTGCAACTTCAGTGTTCTGCCTCCTGTAGCTACAACCGAACTGGCTAGTTTTTTCCTAGTTCAAGCTTTATTGCATTGTCTACTGCACAGATGTTGTCTTTTCCTACCTCTCCTCTACCATCCACCCCATGCTACCACTGCTAAAAAGCTTCCAGCTAGACAAGGGAAAAGAGGAAAAAGCAGTGTCGGTAGAGATAAAAAGATTTTGTACAAAGGAGCTTCTCCATCAGAAGCTTTGTTACTGAGATATGTCTGTACTCTGCTAGAGACAGAACAAGAGCTCTGCTGGGTTAAACCAAGAGTATATTATTTCCACCTTCCTTTATTTGATGCCTGCCTAATGCTTTGGGTCAGTGATGAAAGTAAAATTTCTGGCACTTTTAAAGCCATGGAAACCACCTTTCCTTCTTCTCATCTTGTTTTTAAGAAAACACCTAGAAATGTTGGGGAAAATGGAATTACGTGCAAGATTTATTTTACAACTCCAAAAACAAAGCATTTTATCATACTTCAGAATAATCAATTATCGTATCTGTTCTATTCATACAATTTAAAGAAAAAATTGTAAGAAAAAAATGAAATAAGAAACCACAATTTTTGTAATTATTATTTATTATTCATAAAGAAGAGAGACAGTGTAGTGGCTTGAATGCAGGACAAGGGCTATGGAAGGCAGGGTCTGAATCCCACTCATTCATGAAAAATCCACCAGGTGACTTTGTGCAAGTCGCACTTTCTCAACCTAGAATGAAGGCAATGACAAACCTTCTACATCTTGCCAAGAAAACCTAGGATATGACTGCTGTAAGTCAAAATTGACTTGAAGGCACATAAAAAAAATTAAAAGGAGCAGTCACAGATTTAGGAACTATAGCAATACATTTGGATATAAAGTTTAATCCAACACTGAAAATACTGTACTCTTCTACAGTGTATTATCACCAGCAATGAATTTTCCCCAATATGCTCTGCTCATTAGGATGGCAGTGCCCAGCTGGTGGAGAAATCCATCTTGGATATGTGTTTTATGTGTCTCACATATGTAAAGGAATTATGGCTCTCTCTAATTCTGTAGATTACCTCAGACACAAGTCTTCATTCTATATAGTTCCCAGAATTTTGAGTGAATAAAACTATGCCTTAAAAATATTTCACTAATTTTCAGGAATAAAAATATTTGAGCCCCCCCCCCTCCACACACACACACACACATATGAACCTCAAGGGTCAATTATTCTACTGGAAAAATCAATTCTTTTCCTTTGGTTAGAACAGGGAGAAAAACCACATCCCCCCAATTCTTCTAGGCTTTCACATCTCTAACTACCACTTCAATCATGGTCGACTCACAACCAGTGACAGATAGTGGGAGATGATAGCAGATCCAGTCTAAACCACCCAGAACACATCACTTTGAGAAAGGCCGGTCTTCCTGTTCTAACATTTTTTTTCCTGTATTCGACAGCCATATGTTCCTGGAAAGTCCAGAAGCAAGGCACAAAGGTAATAGCATTCCCACCAGTATACAGTAACTGAACACAATAACTGCCACATTTAGTAGCAGCAAGTTACCTTAACTTATAGGAAAGTAGAGAACTACTTTTACTGAGCCAGACCACCGACTAGCTAGCTCACTCTTTCCTAGACTGAGTGATAAAAGTCCTCTGGGTTACCCAATCTCACCTTTAGATACTGGAAACTGAACCAGAGACTTTTTACAAGTAAAGCCATGTATCTATGTCTGTTCCTTATAGTTATACACCAGGAAATGTTCTTTAATGGACCTTTCTTTTTAATTACTTGCTTGGATATCATATGTGAAGTTGCAATATGCAAGAAAATTCCACTCAGGGAAGCAAATAGGCTGGTAGAGAAAAACAATTCTCTTTGAGTTCTTTTGCCAGCCTACTGGGCTTCCATGCTGGCTGCAGAGGAAGGAAAACCAGCATAGTAACATGGTAGGCTGGCAAGGAAGGGAAAGAGTAATCTGCCTGTTCTCTGTGAAGCCATGATAAGCCACCTTTTGCTTTAACAAGCTGTTAGCAATATGAATTTTCATGCTGGCTCCACACTACTGCTCTATGATTTTAAAAAAAATCAGCTGATTAGTTTTCTTAAAAAATATCTATGCTAGGTTATTGTTGTTGCTGTGTGTGGACTTAGTCAAAAGACTGGCTTGAAGAACAATCTGAAAGTAGAATAATGGCGGCTTCTAATAAAGCACTTTGAACTTGAGTACAGGTGCCAGATTATAAAACAGTTATTACATCTGTTTACAAACAGGCATGTAGATAATATAGATCAAATTATCATCTTTCAAAATACATACAGATGCCCATACCCTGAACAGCTTGCAGATATTAATTTTAAAAGTCACAATTTCTAGGCTGCCACATGCCCTCCATAAGTCATTCTGTCTCAGATCTGACACGCAGCTATGGACTATTTTTTCGAAGGAGGCTTGACCGGTACCTTTTCAAAGGTATTTTTCTGTGCTAGGTGAAAACCTTTCTATTTACCAAAACTTTTTTTTTTTAAATCATGGTCCTCAAATTTGTGATCTTGGTGTTTGATGTGAAATTCACTGTGCTGTTACACTGGTTTTTATCTTTATGGGCTGACTTTTTAGAATCCCAGTATTTATTTGCTTTGTTCTTATATTTTATTATTGTGTTTAATTCCTTTTGGGGGAGAGGAAGTGAGTTCCCCAGAGAACAGTTTATAGGGCAGTCTTTACTTACAATAAATATAGTAAACAAAAATAAATGCTTTAGGTGCACCCCTTTAGTTCTAACAGTGGAGGGAGAGAACTGGACATTTACACCAAACAAAGGTCACCTATCATGAGGCTGGCAAAATACAGCATCCACAGTAAAGATGGGCAATCTCACACTGCATCCCCCTGAACCCTGCTCTGGAAGTTTGCAAAACAGCCCTTGGAGGATGATTTACAACATGCCAGATCACACTGGGTTTAAAACATGATTTTGAGTAGAAATCTCACACTGGGATTAAGCCAACATTGTCACTAGAAATCTTGATGGAAACTTTTATGGCTGACTAATCAAAACACACAAACAGAGCATTAAAAAAAATCATTTGCAATAAAAGTATTCCAGGGCAAAGTAATACTTTAAATTCTCAGTGGCTCCCAACTGTGTATTTATAAGGATTTTTGGCCACTGGAAGTGGTACAAGCCAAATGCTTGCATGCTATTTTGGAGTTCCATCCTATCTTCCAAATGTTTTGCTCAGAATGGAATCTAGAATGGTCCCACCTGAGGTGTGTGGTTTTACACATTCAATTATTGACTTAAACTGAACTGTACCCCACTCTGGTTTGCACCCCCCATCCTAATTAATAAATTTTGCTCTGTCTGGTTGAGGTATATTAAGGAGAAGCTGCAGTAATACTGGTTCTCTTCCTTAGGCCTACTGTGCTTAGGATTACATAAGGCTAAGGAAACAATTTAAGAATGAATCTGGGATGTAGCTCTGTAGGCTGACAGAGCCAGAATCCAACATTATCCTTGGCTGGTAACTATTGCAGGAATTTTGCTCCAACTGACTATCTTTACAGTCTCGATATTCCTAAATATTGCAGAACCTTTGCTCTGGCCCATTTTAGCATCTCACCATCTGCTCTATTGGAATGGAGATATGATATGTCCCCCGTATCCATATCCATGTGACCGGTATATGCAATTTCACTTACCAGTGCTGAAATGTCGTCTCTTTTTGAGCACGCCTTATTGTTAATTTTTATGTTTTTATCTGTTCTACACTGGCTGTGGACTGCAAAGAATGGCTACAAAGAAGGCTTTTCTAATAATGGCTACAAAGCCTTTTTTCTTAGTTCTGAAGTTCTCTCCAGTTACAGGGCGTCCTCTGTAAGCTGCATACTTGTCTCCATATCTATGTCGCTCATATCATTGAAAAAAATAGTGTTTGCTATTATCTAATGTTTTTCGTTATCACAGCAAGTCTAGAAACGTATCCCTCGCACATATGTGGGGGACATACTGCACTTATGAATCTTCTTATTTACAGCATATCTGCCCTTCCTAGTCAGGAATGGCTGAAAGAGTGGACCGTGTTCTGCTATATTGCCTGTACTTTAAAGACATTTGTTCCCAATTGATAGACTCAATTTTGACGCAGGCAGGTCTGATAATTTTTAATCTCAATTCTTCTCTCAGATTCTTCCAAAAGAATTTGTTCTGAAGGTTGTCAAGTTTTGTAATTTAGCACGTTCTAACAGAATTAAGCTGATCAAACTCCACTGCAGGATGTCACACTTCCAAAGAATGTTACTAGGCTTGATTTGGTATTGGCTGCTGTACTGCCACCCATATATATACACAGGAATTTTTGTACTTATGAGCTGTCTTTTCTTTTCTGTGATTTCTCAGTACCTTGAAACCATCTGGCTTGTGCCTGATCTGTGGTCATAATAATAAAATATGTTTATGTTTCAGAAAACTACTTCAGTTTTTCAGTAGAACTGAAGCAGTAGAGAAAACGCCAGATATCCACAGAGCTTAGTGGTGGAGTGATGAATAGAAAACTTTACATATCCTAGTCCTGGTGTGTATCTCCAGAGCTTTTATATCTAATGCTTGTGGGAAAGTAGCCCATGCAACATTTCTGAAATGAGTGGCTCCTTAAACAGACATCAGATGTGGCAGGTCTCATAGTTCTGCTGCTCATATCACGGCACAGTGAAAGACAAGTGAGCTACAATGAGTTAAAATACTCCATAACATATTGTAATTGTAGGTTTAGATACTGGAAATTCAGGTTCAAGTTGCCACAAAGCTATGAAGCTCATAAGGCAAACTGCCATCACTTAACCTACCTTACAGGGTTGTCGCATGACTACAACTCTGCACTGGGTTCACCCAAGGAAGGATGGAAAATAAAGACAATAAAGTAATTAAAGCATTACCAAACAGGATTTTGTGTCTTACCTGAGCAAAAAATAGTTTTAGTTCTTTTCCAAGAAATTCTGTCTTATGTAACCGAATTTTAACATCTGCTGCGGACAAAGGGTTGCTGAAGTTTATCCTTATTCTTTTAAAACTCTTAAAATAATGAAAGGTGACGTCCTTGTCATGTGCTCTAAAGAGAGCTTCAAATCTGGCCTGAAAGATAAAGAAAGATGCAATATATTAAAAATATTTATGGTTCTAGTGGCCTATGAACTCTGAACTATAGCAACAACAAATATTTGTGCAGATTGTCTCTTTCCCCACTGAAACAAACCCTCTCAAAGCCAACAACCAGTCCACATCAACAAAAACAAGACCAAAACACAAAATAGTTTTCTGGAACCTTTCAGTTCTGGAGGAAACAGGTACCATCTTTTCCTTCTGGCCACACCTTTGCTGTGCATAAATTGCAATTCAATTTTGCTGGCTAAGAATGATTCTCCTCCCATTCCTGCTAGTGCTTTTAAAAACATTTTAACTGGGCAATAATCATCAGAACATTGCATTCTATCTTTTAGGATACCAAATGAGTCAGATGATGCATTAAGGAAATGCTAGACCTTTAACCAGAAGGAATAATTCATGTAACAGCCTACAATGGCTTACACAAGAAGCACACATATGAAAATGGAAATTTGGCTATATTTTTTATTGAGAAGCTAATTGAGAAACTAGTGGTGAGAATACCAATTTATAGGTACTAACACATTTGTTTTCTGACACAGGCTCTGTGTCTTTAACAATGGTATGACAGAACAATGTTCAAAATGTGTAGCTTTCTTTCACCACACTCATCTCCAAGAAAATCTGCACCAGCAGAATTTTATCATGCAGTAGTTAAGAGACACATAATCTACACAAGAAAATAATCTGGTGATCCTATTTAACAAGCATAAACAACACATAAATGCTGGAGAGTAGAACACGTTTCCAAGCTGAAGACATATAAATGGCCAAGATGAATAAGCTGAACATATTACCTTCAATACCAGTAAAGTAATTTTGCATTTAAACAGCCTTCATAAATTAAATTGCTTCTGGCCTCAAACCAAACCAAAAATAAACAAAAACAAAAGAAAAGGAGTATAACTGTATGGTAGGCTATGACTTCAGGCATAGGAAGTCTACCAACAGCTGACAGCTTTATACTGAGCCTGAATGTTCAGTGTATGTGCTATTGGAACATCCAGGCAACTATCCAACTCAAAGGTATTTTTACATTATTGACATAAGGAGATGCCTTTTTAAATTCACAGGGGGACAACTAGCAATGGAGTTTTAGGAAGGAAGAAAAGTTTGTATTCCACTCAACCTGAACTTTTTACTATTTTTTAAAGATATTAAATATAACTAAGTGCACTTGCATTATCCTACAACCGGGTAATACACGTGGGGATCCACAGAAACTTTTTCTGAGGCATTTTTTTTTCTGAGGCATTCAAAGAATACTGAATTCAAAAATAAAGCAGGTTTGGCATAGAGGATATATTACATATTATCCATGAAATTCTACATAAAGTAAGTATTCAGACTTAATGCTATCAACCCAAATTTAGGGTTTTTTTTTCCTGTCTTAACAAAGAAGTAGCCTATGTTTTGCTTTCCCCACATTTTTGAGACACTTTTTTAAAAATGGTAAAAGTTTTAAATATCAGATATGGGGATTTCTGAAAAAGTTACAGGAAGCACAGCTCCTGTCATCTATCTTAATCTTGTCATCTATCGTAATCTATTCTCAATCAAAGCAAAAAAAAGAAAGATATGCAAGGAATAATTACTATTCAAAGCTGCGAACACAGTTCTCACTCCTTATTAGCTTCCTCCCACAGCATTCTTTTGCTGTATTCTCACCAATGAGAATGCTAAATTCATAAAGAAAGAAAAAAAGAAAGAAAGAAAGAGAGAGAGAGAGAGAGAGACAGACAGACAGACAGACAGACAGACACTACTCATCTTGAACATTCTGACTACTTTCCACTTTAAGTGGAAGAGATTATTTCTTTTTACGTAGCTAGATATACAAACACACTCAACAGATTTTGGAAGGTTACAACTGCTTTGAAGCTACTTGGAGACTTTATACTCACACGAGAGCAACTCTCACTGAACTTAATGGAGCTTACTTCAAAGTAGACATGCAGACACATGCCCTGGTAGCTTTTCATTCCCTATACAAAACTGCCAATAAGACACTGCAGTTCAACCTCTAGCCCACTTAGCTATGAAAATTATACATTAGAGTCTATTTGACTAAATAACCATAAATATTTTGGAATTTGTAGACAATTATCAAAAAGTATTTTAAGAATATAATACTGATATCTGACACTCCTACAGAAGTCTAATAATTGATAAAGCATACTGAAACACAAATCACGTCAGTCTTTGCCTCTAGTATTATTTTGACATTGGAGGATCTAGTTTACATTAACAGCTAAACTATTCTGCCTTTTGAACATATCAAAATTTCCCAGTATTTAAAACAAATTCTTTTCATTTTTTTTAAAAAAGCAATAATACACTCCCAAAATCTTACCCTAATATCAGGTTGACTGAAAATCTCGTTGTCTGCAACACAAGCAATTAAGGAGCCAAAAGTGTAATCGAAGTTCCTAAAATGCATCTTGTGCTTTTAAAAAACGCCAAGAGCTCAGAACTATATGAATAAAATATGTTTTTAAAGAACCATTTTTGTACTGTAGAGACAGCTTATAAAAAGTACCAAGTCCAACCCCCTCAAGAGCACACCCCACCCACCCCCAAAAGTTTTCGGAGTATCTTGTGTGCGACAGCAAATTCCTGAACAAAGTCCTGCAACATGGTTTCAGGCAGTCAGGGACAAAATGTAAGCTTCGACTGGAAAGAGGTGACGTAAGCACATTAGTCAGTTTCCCTATGCTAATTAAGTTTGCTCTGGAGGATGGAAAAAACAGCTGAGGTTTGCACAGGCAGCTGCTTTATCAACTCCTCCTGCAGCATAGTTTCCTTTGGTAGTAATTCCATTTAGCACTCAGACAACAGGCTCTTCAGTTGAATGGGACAACCCACTTTAAGATGGAAAAAGTTACTGTTTGAGGACCAGGGTTTACTGCAATAAACAGTAATTAGCTGGCAGGAACATTGCAAGACACTGTAGCACTAAGAACAAACTTTAGTCACCAGGGAGTCCAAACCTAACCAGATTTGCTCAGAAGTATGGCACTTGCTCTCAAGACTGCATACGAGTACAGCCTTATACTTTCTCAAAGAAATATTTTCAATAGAGGCTGAAGGGAGTCTGATTTGAAGTTTTTTTCTTAAATGTAAAATGCTCAAAATAGCAAGAGTACATTTTGGGCCCCTCTTCTCTTTCACCTTTGTTAGTTTATTTTCTCATTCTGAAAACACACATACAGTTCAAATCTACATGGCATTTCAATGCCCCTTACATATTCATAATGATACACACTCTGCTTTGGAAAAGGGATCTCATACAATTTACACTGCATGCACCCACACAAAAACCTTGTAAAGCTAAGTGTCTGCCAATCGGTAAGATTTAATTTAGAAACCTGTGCATTTCAATTCTATTGATTTACTTGTGATTCATTTTTTTTCAATATTTTCTAGATTACAACAAAGGTTGCACATTTGTTTGCTGTGTGAAAACATATCATGGGGTTTTCTTGGCAAAATTTGTTCAGAGGAAGCTCACCTTTGCTTAGATGTACAGAAGAGGAATGGAAGTACTGCAAGTCCGCAGAAGCTGCATTTTAAACTACAGTTTCTAGTCCTTTCATGGTCCTAGAAAACTAAGTAGCACTCTTCCTTTCCCAATCTGAAGGTATAGATTTGCATGATTATTAACACTACATTATGCTGACAGCATATCAGTGCCGGGGAATCCAAAGAGCCCCTCCTGGGCACAATACAAGGATTGTACTGAAAGTAATGCCTGTGTGCCATTTTCTCTAAAACTATTAATCCAAATGTGATGCTATTATATCACCAGATAGAGTAATTCCTACTGCATGGCTATGTGGTACATAACTATGGCCATGAAGCAGAAACAGTATGTGTGTGTGTGTGTGTGTTGTATACAGATATTAGCCAGTTATAACTGGGCCTCTTATATTTTCATGCTTCTAGAACAAAAGGAATTTGAAATTATTGGCTTAGTATTTTCAGCAGATATTCACATGAGGGTAGCACTAATCATCAAAAATTTGTAAAAACCCATGTCGCATGATGTGTCTGTGTGTGTGTGCGCACGCGTGCGCATGTGTGTGTAAATCACTCTTCCATGTTGAGAACAGAGTATCAATTCATTTCATAGGTAGATTTCTTCAGCTGTCTCCCTGAAAAAGGAATTGATTTGTTTTCAGGAAGGAAGAGTAGCTTCCATATGTATATGGAATGTATACAGATACAGTCAGTCCTCCACATTTGTGGGTTTAACTCTCACAGATTTCATTATTTGCAAGTTTTTCTAACCCCTGACCTACTATCTCAGGTGGTTGTTTTCCAGGGGAACCTTCTCTCTTGGCAGCTCTGATCATGGCATGTAGCTCTTTAAAAACTTGCCTCTGGTCATTATTGTTGTGGTCTTCATCCTCCTCCGCCACTGCCAGATGCTGCCTGACCAGCTAAGGATGGCTCACAGCCCAATTTCTCACCACCACAAACCCTCTCTTGATGCTCCCACACACAACCAAGGAAAGAAAGAGATGAGCAAGAGAGAGAAAGTACAAGACCACCATGCTGACCCACCCCCTTTCCCTTAATTGGTTTAGAGCCTGGTTGCCCATTCTCCTCACCATGACTCGGGCTCCCTTCTCAGAGAAAGAGAGAGAGAGAGAGATTTTCTACTTTTGTAGTGGTTTTGTGCCCCTAGCCCTAAAGAATGTGGAGGGCTAACTCCTTCTCTCTCTCTCTGGTGTAAACACACACACACACACACACACACACACACGAGGGTTATTCTGAAAGTGATGCCTGTCCAGTCATAACTTCTCTATAAACATGAGATATATATGCAACTAAATACACATGTAAAGTAACTCCTTGTCTACAAGATGGTACTATCAAAAATAGTCTCCAACAGTGGTGATGCAGATTCACCACCTCTGAACCCACTCATTAAATCCAATTTGGAAAATCTCTTTCAGGCCCTCCCTGGCCCAGTGTCTCTCATAAAAGCCAGGCTTAAATCCTGACCAGTTAATGGAGGGAGGGCTGGGTAAACTGGAGGGTATTAGACCATTTTAAATATAGCCCAATATATGTGGAGACTGTAACTGGTTATAGAAAATGAATCTTCAGCATTTTTAGTTTAAGCTTCTTATTAAGGCTATTTTACAACTTTCTAAAGTAGTAAAACTTGGCACTGGCCAATCGTTTCAGCAGCAATGATAGATTATGAGCAGATGGATTCAACTGCAGGCGACACCTTATTTAAGTATCTGAGATCCTTGTACTTGGCCATCAAGCTCTCAGGATACAAATGTATAGACTACACCAGATGAATGGACCTTGTTGCAGAGGTTCTGCAGTGACCTGTGGCTTTGAAGGAACAACAATTCTCATCTCTAGTACTTTTGGAAACTACAGTCTGATAAGCCAGTATGGGGTGATTTAAGATTTCAAGACCAATGCAGAAGACACTAGGGAAGCAGCAAGGGAAGGAATGTATACAAGGTGTTCACTTCTCAGTAATGTTAAGAATGTCTACTCCCAATGCAAAATGAATATACAGGTGCAGTGCACCCTCTTCTGATGCAACCTCCACATGAGAGATGGTTTTTCAGTTCCTTCCTCTGAAATATAGTCTACAATACCTGGCATTTGCTGGCTGTCTCCTATTGAAGTACTAACCAGTGCTGACTTTGCTTAGCTTCCAAGATCAGACAAGTGCTAGTGTCTTTAGGGCACTTATTTCATCCTTTCCTAGGTTAAACTTTATTGCACTGTTTACTGCAGACACACTGCTGCCACCCAACATTCAAAGTCTGTATTTCTCTTAGTACCAATGCTGCTAAAAGACATACAGAAACAGGACAATATGGAAAAGGGGAGATGACTGGGTATAAAAGGAGGTTCTTTGTCAGAGGCTTTCTTACGAGAAATATGTCTGTACTGGCCAGTTGAACAAAAAGTCTCCCCATTGACTCTAGATGCAAACAAATCCACTTAAGATAAATAACTCTATGCATCACATTTGAAGGTTAAGGGGAAAAAACCCACAAACAAAAAGCTCTCCATTGAACTTTTTTTTCCCCAAAAAGAAAGAGTGCCCTTTGACACACACAAAGTTTACTTTTACTATATGGTACCAAAAGGACTGCATGGAACAGGACGCTCAAGCTGTTAACCTACAAGCAGTACAACTATTTTCATAACTTACCTTTGTCCTCCCTCGCTTCTGTCATATCCTCCAATCTTGCACTTGAAACCCAACTATTGCCATCACATGCTAATCCATGTTTTTCAGAGTACATTTCCATTCCTGTTCTTCGTACACAACTAACTCAGGCTTTTACTTTATGAAAAGTTGTTCACAAGATCAAAATGCTCCTGATCAATTATGCTGATCAGAAGAACAAGAAGCCTTATTAACATATGGATTTCTCATGAATACAAAGAAACTTTACAATGAGCAATCCTGATTCAAATTATTCAGACAACCTCCGAAATGTTACCACAGGACTATATTGCATATTACACTCTGCCCTTATAATGCAAATTCAATTTAATGGCTACCAGAAGAGAAAGAAATCTTGGTATAGCTCTGCATTGGCTGAAGTAATGTAATAATGGGAATATTAATTTAAATATAAAATGTTGAAGTGCTCAGATGAGAGCTGAGTGCTGTGTGTTAGGGGGCAGAATACCCTACCAATTAAACCTGTGGTTTATCTGTTGACCTGCAGCCACTGGCTGTACATACTGAGGTGTTTTTACATTTATTTTACTGAACTGAAGGGCTTGGTAAAGGACTAGGATGATCCTATTAGTGTAATCTTGGGAAGAGGAAGATATGGCATTGGACACACCAAGTAAGAGAAAGATAAGATAGATGCTTGAAAACAATCCTGTTTCAATCATCTCTGCACTCTTCAAGATCCAGGCTGCTGCTGACCACCAGACGAGTCTATAATAAAACAGTTACCATCCATGACTTGATTGTGGATGAAGGGGTCAACCTATTATGCATTAGAGACATGGGTAGATAAACTTGGTGGAGTGGGTCTGTACAAGCTTTGTCTACCCGGGCATTTAGTACAACACAGAATGGAAAACTGGGGAAGCAGGAGAGAAGCTGCCATCATCTATAAGGACTCCCATCTCCTTCACAAAGAAACCCATCCACCCTTTTGCCAGTTTTGTGGGTCTGAATTTTGTGTTAGCCCAAAGAGACAGAATGAAGATGTTGTTGGCATTTTGCCCACCCCACTGCCCAGCAACCTCCCTGATGGAGCTGATGAAGGTCTTGGAGGTGGCGTGGGAGAAACCAGGACATGGTTTGGGGGGAATCTGACATCCACACTGAAGCTTACAGGACAGCTCAGGGCTTCATGGTTATAACCATGGGGCTGTCTCAACATGCTGTTGGTCTGACATATGTGGCAGGACAGACCCTTGACAGAGTCTTTGTGGTCAGGTGAATGGAGAATGATGTGGTTGCAGAGAAGTTGCAATAACTTCATTGCCACTGTCAGATCCTTTCCTTGTGAATTCCGCTGCTACATGTTTCAATCTTTTCCTCCACGCTGTTCAATAGCTATGAGACCACTGAGTCTGGTCAAAAGGAGTTTTGGGCTCAAATGCAACCATTATCTTGTTGACAGCTGGCTCTATTTCTCCTTGTCACTGAGATCAGTTGGGGCCGTGTAGGCACTGTACCAGTGCCTCGATGCTTTAATGTGCTTGATGAGGGCCAATAAACTGAACCTAATTTCTAGTAAGAGTGGGTAAACTACCTGCCCTGGGTGGAATGGCACTCCTCGGAAGGAGCAGGTACATAGCTTGGGAGTATTCCTAGATCCCTCTCTGTCACTGAAGGCCCCAATGGATTTTGTGGCTCAGAGTGCTTGGGTTTGACTAGTGCACTAACTATTGTCTTTCCTGGACACAAATAACTTAGCCACCATAATCTATGCACTGGTAACTTCTCGATTAGACTGTAATGTGCTCTATGTGGGACTGCTCTGAAGAAACCAATACTGCAAATAACTCACTTCGCTGACTTATTTTATAGTTTTCTGTTCCTCTGCCAGGAAAAAAATTATTTGAAGAGAACATCCAACAACTTAAGGTTGATGTGTGAGTCTTTTAGGAAAAAATCCAAGATAATGTCCTTTTTAGTACCAACTAAAATGTCACCAATAATGAGCAAGCTTTTGAGTTACCCAAAACGCTTCTTTATGCTGGCCATTTTTAAAACAGGGGAAGACATAAAAAGGTGGGCATAAGAGGAAAGACCCACAGCCTATGGTTTTTAAACAGTGTAGAGGTGTTATACTTCATTAGCTTATAGTTTCTGTCCACTCCATTATATTTCTCCATGCTTTCAAAAACAGGATAGTATGTCTTCTCTGAATGAATGCGTGGAGGAAGTAATGGGCTAGATGAAGAAAAACAAATTGAAACGGAATCCAGATAAGACAGAGGTACTTACTATTAAGAATCCCAATCTGGGGTTGGAGGTGTGTCAACATGTTCTGGATGGGGTCACATTCCCCCCTGAACAACTGTGTTCACAGCCTGCAAGTGCTCCTGGATCCATCCCTCCAAACACCAGCTCAGATAGACGCAACGGTCAGGAGTGCTTATTATGAGCTGGCTAATACGCTAACTGCTACCCTTCCTAGAACTGGAACACCTAAAGATGGTAGTGCACATGCTGATAACCTCAAGGCTGGACTTCCGCAATGTGCTGTATATTGGGCTACCTTTGTACCAAGTTTGGAAACTCCAGCTGGTCCAAAATATGGCATCCAGATTGTTACAGCTACATCGAGGAGTGAGTACATCATACATCAAACCACTGACTGCAAATTAGTTTCCAGGCAAAGTACAAAGGGTTGGTTATTACCTTTGAAACCCTATATGGTTTGGGTCCAAGTTATCTACAGGATCACCTCCTCCCATATAAGCCACCCTGCACACTCAGGTCCTCTGAGGGCCATTTACTTAAACCAGCCAGGACAAGACTGGCAACAGTCACCCAGAGGACCTTTTCATTGGCCATCCTTAGACCTTGGAATGGCCTGCCAGAAGATTCAACAGTAAAAATCACTGTCTGAAATGATGATGATGATGATGATGATGATGATGATGATGATGATGTTATATCATCATCATCATCATCATCATCAACAACAACAGTTAAATGGATCTGCTTCTAGCCCTACACAGAACACATGGGTTCTTTGAAAAGATTAATTTTTTTCAGAACAGGAGATCAAATAAACATGTCATAATCAACAAAGTTTGAGATTTCATTCCCGTATGCCTTTCCTGCACACTGAAGCACACTCAGTGCTTTGACCAAAAGAGATGGTAGATATTTATAAGGAAAAGTGACTATGCAGCAGTGGGCCCATTACCACAGAATACTCTCCCCAGAGGTTCATTTTGTGACTCCTTTCAAGTATTTTTGATGCCAAGCCAACTCTGCCTAATTTTACCAGGCTTTTTAAATGTTCTGGTTTTAGCAACTGTTTAGCAAAATGGGTGTTACCAATTTGTGGCAAGAAGGATACAGCTCCAGTAAATAAACTCGTAATTTTGTTCAGTGTCCTTCAGGTCTGAAATTCTCTTCAGGATGGTTAATACTCTAGAATATTCCAGAAGAGTGTAATCTGCAATTTGCATGGTTGTTCGGGAAACATTAATGTTACGACCATAAAGATCTCTAACCAGTTAACTAGGGAGGCAATTAGACGTTTGGTGATAATATTTTAAAATTAGACCAGTTCAGCAAAACTGTTCCTTTACTTGGCTGGAAGATAAAAGAGTACAATGGCAAGTCTCTTCTTCAGTCTCTCAAGAAAACAGGAGAGGCTACTCAAGTTCCTATTTAATAATGCTTCTTCTTTCTCAGAAATCTACCTTTCTTTTGTAAGGAATTTCAGCAGGTTCATCCGGAAGGAAAAAAGAGCAGCCATAGGTTCATATTTGGAAAAAGAATGGAGAACTTGTTCGGAAAGGCAGGACATGAGACTTTTTGTAGTTTGATAAAAGAGTTTGATAGAATGAGGCAGGGGTAGATTAGGATTGCTTTGGATCAGGACATCACTCTTTGACTACACATTATGTTTTCAACGGTGATGTGTTTGAAATAAATTCTCGGGTTTATGCCTCTAGGAAAGTCACACCATTACGCCCCGTAAACAAGGTGTGGGAAAGGCAGATAAGCTAATGAGGGAAGGAAAGATTGTACATGTTTGGAGTCACTTTTGGTAATATGTTACAGGACTCAGTCTGGGTACTGATAGAGATTCTAGGCTTAAATCTAAATGAGCAGAACTACTGTACTTGGAAAAAGACGTGAGATTTCCCCCTTCCTTATCTGTATTAATCTGCGTTAAAGTAAATGAGAGGAAAAAGTACAAATATGCAGCCAAAATAGATTTCCTTCTTTCTCTCTGCTACAAGGCACATCTACAGACACTTCACTGACTTCTTCCAAAAAACCCAACAGCCAGTTAACTGTGGAAGTGGCTTAAGGTAGCCCCTTATTTTAGGATTAGCACTTGCTCCTGAGAAACAGAGTGCTGTGGCTTAAAGAAAACAACAGACCTTTAAACTTATTTTGAGCTGAGACTTCTTAACCTTTTCTAAGAGTGACAAAGAAAATTTAAGCCTTTTCCAAGCTTTACAAAATACCTAACTACACATATAGCTTGGATGATTGACTTTATCACTATATTATGGCATTACAAGGACAGCATGAGGCATCCTCCCCCCGATTACAAAAGAAAGGGAAAAATAAAACCATTTGACCTTTTCCCGTGCTTTAAGCTAAAAATTCAGTTCTGGAAAAATCTGTAGGGAACATTATTAATCATGTTTTCCCTGGAAATAGCACAAATCAATCTTTACAAAAACTAGTCTAAAAGCAGCAACTAATGTCCATTTGGGCAATAAAAGGTACAGGTTCAAAGACCAGGGAATGTGGGTTAAAACAACCTTACAAATATAACAGCAGATACTATTCTGGAGGTGTTGCAAGCCTGTTTGTCCAAGGGTTAACGTCTCTCTCCACCACTGTGATCCTCCAAACTATATCTACTAAAACAAACACAACCACACAACTGCTAATGGAGCACTCATTTTTATACCTAGTTTGGCCCTTAGCCATCTGTTGCACATAGAACCTGCTCTTGTAATTGAAGAGTTTCTGTGTTTACATTGCCCAGGGCAGTGCACTCAAAATTGTGGTCCCTGGACTATTGCTGGTCTAGGAGCCACTGGCTGCCAGTCACTGATGAATTTCAAGGAAAGAAACAACTGGACCAATGAGCACAAATATGGTACTGGTCCCTGGTATGCTGGAAAAAAACTGCTGGCCCCCCACATCCACAGCACTGGCCTAAAGGCTATAATCTCACTCTCCACAGGTTAATAGTAAATACTATTTGGTGAGCCCCTCACCCCCAAAAAGAGAAGAGTAGTGACCAGAGGGGAGCCAGTGAGGTGTAGTGGTTTGAGTGCTGATTAGGATTCCAGAAGACCAGGATTAAATCTCTACTTATGGAAACCCACTGAACGACCTTGGGCAAGTCATACTCAGCTTAAGAGGAAGTCAGTGACAAACTTCATCTTAATAAATCTTGCCAAGAAACCCTGTAATAGAGTTACCATCCACCAGAGTCAACTTGAAGGAATGTAACAATGACACAAGAGAGAAAGAACTTTTCCAGCTGAAGTATACCCCAATTATGGAACTCATTCCGAAAGCAGCATGCCTGGTATCCACTCTTATCTTTCAAGGGCCAAGCATAAACCTTCCTACACTCACAAGTGTTTTGAACTACTTCTTCTATACACTTGAACATGGGCAATCCTTACGTAGCAATTTAGTACTCTTCATATTTTGATCTGTATTGTAAATTGTCCTGATAAGAGTATTGAAAATAAAAAGACAGTGTGTGTTTTGAACACAATACAGTGACATTATTATTGTGGCCAAACTAGCACCTTCTGTGGGTTTAGCTATTTTTAAAGTCCAAAGGAGATATATGTCAGGACATACATGAGTTGACAAACAGGTAAATAAAGCAGAGAGAAAGGAACAAATGAAATTTTAAAAACATTTGTGAGGCCGTACTGCTGCACTTTGGGCATCAGCTCCCTCCAAATTAGGTCAGACAGCTAATACATATGGAAGCTTTTGCTGCTCAAGGTAGACGGAGGATGTTGACAGAGTGGTGGTCAATCCATGTCTGCACTGTTTCAGACCATGTGATGGGATGTTCCTTCAAATCCAAGTGGGGGAGGCCTATAGATAGACAGTCTGCCCACAACATGCCATAACTGCTCCTAACCACTATGCTCAGCACAACTGTAACTAGAGCTGAAATGGTACACACTCTGCTTTATATGTATATGTCAGTGAGGAAAAACTAAAAATATTTAAACTGTAGACCAAAAATTACAGGTAGAAGTAGTTACTCAACATGAAGTTTTTATTTATTATTTTACTCCTGTCCTGTCTTTCACCCAAATAGGACCCAGGGTAGCTTCCAACATGTTTCATACATTGCCCTATGAAAAAAGGAAGGTGTTTTGTATAATTAGAGTTTCTTTCAGAAAATTTCTGCTAACCAGTGAATTAAGGTAATCTATTTTAAATGCTAAGCACTGTACAATTACATATACCTGGAGGCTTGCTCATATTGTGCAGTTTTTCCATTAGACATCCTTGGTTCAAGCAATCTTTTAAACACTTCTTTAGATGCATTGCACAAAAATCAGAGAGCGAAAGAGGCACAGCAAATGGGCAGGTGTAACACCGACCTGAAATGGTAGCATTTCCCCACTCAGTACAAATTACTAGCACAGATGTTCTTAACCATCACTTCACAGTATTGGGTGCATCACATACTTTCACTCCCAGAAAAACCTGTGATAGGTTCACCTTAAGGTTGCCGTAAGTTGGAAATGACTTGAAGGCACGCAACAAGAAGAATGAAACAAGAGAGCTTGTCTAACTCACTGGGCACCCCAATAAAAGATTTACCTATTCATACAATTTCTGGACTTGCAGCAATACTAGGATAGGGTCAAACTGCTTTTAAAAATCCAAACTAAAACAAACATATATAACCACTAGCAATGGAAGGTTAGCTTATGCAAACCCAACAGCAGACAAAAAGCCAGTGGGAGGATCTAAGGAGCAGTAGAGTCACACTGTCACAACAATGAAAGAGGTAATAATTTTAGCGGCAGAATGCTAGATGACCGTGAATGGATATGAGTTGATAAAGATAATAGAAGATGAATACAACAGTGAAGGTAACTTTTCAGTGAAGAGACAAAGTGTTTTCTTTTTCTTTGTTACCTTGTAAAGAAATAACATAACACAATTTGATGAGAGACTGAATTTGGGACAAAGGAGAAGAGTCAAAATTGAAAACCAAAGGGCTGTGCATATTCAACAGCAAGGATGATACTGCCAATGGATAATGGAGTGACTGGAAGGATGAGAAGTTTGGTTGCTGGTATGTGAAATCTAAGATGATGATGAAGCAAACAAGCAGAAAATAGCTGGAAATAGGGACTGAGATGCAAAACAAAACATCTGAGACAGACAGGTAGAACTGGGTGCCGTGATGTATAGGCAGAGTTCTTGTAAATTATGCAAATAATGCTTGATGCAGTACATAAGACAGTGAAATACTGTTATATGTTGTTGTAAATTTTGTTGTTACTATTGCTAACGTTTCAATAGGCTTTTCAAAGTCATCTTACCCAAGAGCTTTAGCTACAATTTCAGGAACTGAGCTGTAAACATTTGTCATGCACTAGAAATATTTTGCCTTCTCTAGGCGTTTTAGGGAAAAAACAAAGCATCACCAGCTTCTGGCAACTTGATTCCCCAGACCACTGTTTCCTGTACAAGATCTGTGAAGCCATTTCAGATACCATTTTGGTTCTAAAGACCTGTGTTGCTACCAGTCACAATCAATTATCATTCTATCTTCACAATCCTAGTTCTTCATAAATCTTCACTGTGTTTTCACAATCCTAGTGTTCACAGAACACTTGAGATTAAGCAAAGAAAGTGAGTACTGTCAACCATCCACCTCTGTGGGTTTAGTTTTCACAGATCTGATTACTCATGATTTGAGATTTGTCTAAACATATACCCCCCCCCCAAAAAAAGCAAGTGGTTAACACCCAATCTGCCCAGCTGTTGATTAGCAAAGCAGCCAGGACCTGAAGAAGATGCAGAAAAGGGATCCCAGGCCTGCATGTGAAGGTGTCTAATAACAACTTAATGGCCTGATCTCTTGCCATCACAGAACAGATCCCTTGCACACAAAGGTCCAACCCCCCCCCCCAAGAACTTCTTTACTAAGGAAATCTTCCCCTTTGGTGTTTCTGATCAGGCCATGCAGCCCCCTAACTCCTGCAAATAAGTAGTGTCAACTGTCCAAGGATTGTTGCAGATTCAGTTTATACAAGTGGAAGTTCAAAGTGTAGCAGCATCTTAAGACCTTTTACCACAGAAATCTGCAATTAAAAAGCCCTTTTTCTTTCTTGAACTTTCTTTCTTCTGTTTCAGTTTGTCAAAATATTTACACAGCTATTTCCTATCATCTATTTTATTATTAGTTTGTAAGCCACACTGAACAAAAATATCAATAAAATCCAGCAAATCAAACGAAACAGCAACAAAGAGATTTCAGTCAAACTGCTAGCCAAAAGGAGCAGGTTTGTGTCACTTTATAGAATAAAGAGGTAGCTGTCTTAATGCCTACTACAGTCGTCCCTCCACTAGGGGTTAGAGGCATAGGACCCCCGTGAAAGTGGAAAAACCATGAATAACTCTAGATCCTCCCAAACCATATTTAATACACAAAAAGTATGATCACCATATTCAACCCACCATGGGATTACTTTGAGGCATCAGGGTTCCTTCACAAGGCAGAGGTGGCTGGCTGGTGGGGTTTACTGGCACCTTCACTGCTGCCCCACACCATTTTTAATAGGGACTTACAAGCCTTGTTCACAGTTTCTGTCTCAGGAGGCTTGCAGTCCCTATTAAAAATGGCTTAGGGAGGCAGCAGAGGTGACAGCAAATAGTCCGTGAATAATCAAATCCACAAAAGTGAAATCCGCAAATGTGGAGGGCTGACTATAACAGGAAAGGGTTCAAAAACTCTGGAGCTCTCCAAAGCCCTCACTCATAGTCTGACATAGCTCAGTGGTTCAGATGGCTAGAGATTTGGACCTTTTGGTAAAATAGTCCTAGACTATCTGAGACTTTACATTTTAAAAGCAAGTGCTTTAAACTAAGTCTAGAAGCAAATAAATAGCCAGTATAACAGGCACAGAGCAAGTCTAATATATTTGGTTATGCCTCTGACACCCGATATAAAGTCTTTTCTACATCAATTGAAGCTCATTAGCCAATTTTATGGACAGTTCAGCATGGAGTAATTAAGTCTGGAACATACAGTTAACATGAATTAACATAGGAAGATTTGATGGAAGTCCAGGAAAGACAAAAGCCTCCTAATGATCCAAACATGGAAAATACTGCTGGCAACCATCTCAGACTGTTAAAAAAAACCCCAAAAAACAACAACAATGGTAACAACAACAGCCCAAAATGAAGTCAGATCTAGGTCAAGAAGTATCCACTGTTTCTAGTTTAACCAAAGATTATGGAATACCACTTATCACAGCCAGCCTAATTCTGGCCCCTCCTCCACGATTTTTGTCGTGGACAAAAATCAATTATTTAAATCAGTGGTTCTTAAACTTTTCTTTATCGGGAACCACCTGTAAATATAATTTGTTGCCAGGGTCCCCCAAGACTTAAAGAGTTAAATCTGGATTTAAATATTTAAATTTGGTTTTAAACATTTAAGTATTTACTTATTAAAGACTTCTGGAGACTAAGATTCAAATCCCTGCCCAGACAATGAGTGACTTTGGGCAAGTCACATTCTCTCAGCCTCAGACGAAGGAAAATTTCAAGACATCCTGTGATAAGTTCACCTTGCTGTTGTCATAAGTCAGAAGTGACTTGAAGGCACACAACAACAAAGTACTGCTGATGGGAGAGGTCCTTTCTAGCCATCAAATCTCTCCCCTTTGAAAACTGAGTTACGGAAACTCTAAGGCAAATGTACCATGGGGGTTTTCTTGGCAACATTTGTTGTCTTTGCCTTTCTTTGAGGTTGAGAAGTTGTGACTCGTTTGGGTGTGCGCACATGCCTGCTGCCACGTCGTCTTCATCAGCGACGCACTAGTGGGGGAGGTGCAGGTGTTGAAGCAGCTCCCCAGTCTGGGCATGCGCACATGTCTGCCACTGTGTCCCTCGGCAGCCACACCTCCTGCTGCCCCGTCCCTGTTGCTGCCACTGTGTTAGTGTCCAGTAGCAGGGCTTTGCTTCAGCTTAAGAACCACTGATTTAAATCATTATGTTTGAAAACAGTCCACTTTGCTTTAAGCCATAGGATACCATTTTCTATCAGCTTCACCTTCCATCTTTCCCGGATCAAATTCAATCTATTCTTCTTGAAATAATCAGAGGAGAGAATAGCTTCAGGACAGAAAAAAGCCTCTCCTGGATGATTTCTTAACTATTATATTTACAGAAAGAGATGAGTATCAGCAACTTCATACAGGAATTGAACAGCATTAGTGATAACAGAGCCATATGGAGACTCATATAACTCTTACTGGGATGACAACCTCAAATGCACAAATAAAACCATTGAATAAACTAAGCCTTGATAATTAATCTGTATGATATCTAATGTTCTAAGGACTTCATCAAGGAAGCCATGGCTCAGGGCTTGCAAGGCCTGAGTAGGGTTGTTGATGACAGGCAGACTTAGCATCACTCATTCAGAGGGTCGCCGTAAGTCAAAGTCAATTTGACAGCAACTAACAACACGAGTATCTAAGGAACAACAAGAATATCACTTTATATCACAGTGGCAACATAAATCAACTTGAATTTCTGCATCTTAAGACTCCTTAGCAAACTTATTTACAACAGCAATAACAACAACAACAACAACAAGGCTATAATGTGAATAAAGATTATAGTTTTCTAAAGGTGACACTAAACTATAACATGGTCTTCATCTGACTGTCCCTAATTCTGGCAGTTTAAGAGTATTTTTCTGTTTATGTTATAAGCTATGGATGAGTGGGTGTTATTTCATCAATATTTTTGTACATTTAAACTTTTTTTGAAAGGAATAAGTTCAAGAGAATTTGCTACTGCCTATTCTATCACAGCATGTGGAATGGCAGGCTCACAATGTTAGATGTTACGGAACTGCCCCCCCAGCACATATACAACTTCTTAAAAACTGGTCATACATAACTTTCCTACGTTAAAAACTACTGCAAAGCTTTTTTTCTTTATGTTTATAAAAGTTTCCTACTACAGGAAAGAATTAAGCATAGGAAATAGTAACAAAGAACGATTTATTGGAAAATTATTAAGATATCTCAAATGCTGGCCAATTATTGTCTGCATCTCTTCCTTACTGTGTTGCATGAATTACATCATAAAACCATGGAAAGTCACACAGTTTCCTGATAACAGAAAAAACGACACAGCCTTTTCCATCAGTGATTCACAATTATATTCTAGTTTCCAGACAACCTGGAAAACCTTTCACAGAAGTTGCTCTCTTTCTCATAGGGGAAAATAAGTAAACCATTCATGAAAATGCAGTCAAACTGGACATTCATACCTGTTGTAAGTCCCATTTCTGATGAGAAACAAAGTCGCAAATCTTCCAGCCTTACGCCCTTTCACACTACATAATTATAGCAGTATGATTCCACTTTAACTGCCATGGTTCTGTCTTCAAGAATCCAGGGAGCTGCACTCTAGGGAGACATAATCGAATTCTCAGCTAGAGAGCTCGAACAGCTGACTCCCACAAAGCCCACAGTATTCCACAGAATGCAGCCATGGCAGTTAAATTGGATGCATAATACTACAATTGTGTAGTGTGAATTCACTCAAGTGAACGTGGAGACTATGGCAATAGCCATTCTTTATGACCAGTTATCTGATCCAGCAGCTTACAGTACACAGTAATGAGCATTCATTACTGTCTTCTGGTACCCAGTGCACATTTAACACCATACTTACTATTCATTCAAACAGATCTTTTACACAAACACTTTTAAAAAGCATGTTTGCATTAGCCACACAATTTTGCCTAGTTATATGTATAGTCATCATACATAAGAAGAAAGCCAGCCATTTATTTATTTTTATCTGGCCCTTTAAAGAGTGTACAGTTCAGTTTATAACTCCAGTACAAACTAGTAAAAGTATACACCTTTCATTTCAGTACTATCAAAATGTCTGAGAAATGTGCTGGAGGAAACGAGGAAAAGCAACCACCTATAGCTCCTTTGCCCTTCCATCTTAAGTGGTAGAAATCCCTATATATGCTGGACCTGTAATTTCAATTGAAGCCATGTGTGGGCCATCACACCCCATCAGATCATTTCACAAATACTTCCCCAACACGCAAGTCTAGGGACTTTATTCCAAAAGAGATAGTTCCTATGGCTCCCACTGCTGTTGCATAAAGAGTGGAGCGGAAAAGGGGAGCATCCTCCCACTTCTACCCAATGACAATGTGTTTGTTTCACACCTGGTATTCCATGCAGGCTGGCTCATTGGAATTCCATAATAGTGAATAAGTGGGCTGTAAAGAACAGATCTTGCTATTCTTCCTCCAACAGTTTGCCTGTTTTCATTGTCAGCTACCAAGAAAGCAACATCTTTCTCCAAAGATCACCATGAAAACTTGGGCTGCCAAAGGAAAGATGAATGATCTGGCTCTCTTTTACCAGTCTTGATAGAAGGCTTTTTTGTCTTTTTCATCTAGCCTGCAAAAGGTCTAGCAGCCTGTACTACTGTGCTGACTAAAGATTTCTTCTCCCCCATGGCTTGCATGGAACCATAGGCTATTGGCTTGTCCTTTAAAACAAATAAACAATATTATTTAAAAATTTTAAGCATGTAAACACACAAAATAGCAAATCAATATAGCAATAAACTTAAAAGCCAACAATACAGAAAGTACATATGGATGTATGTATACATACATTCTCATTCTCACACTCTTCCCCACACTCCCTCCCCGCCAGAGAGAAAGAGAGGAGAAAGAGTTTTACTGGAGCTGTTTTTCTTTTTGGAGAGCCAGCATGCTATCATGGTTTGAATGTTGGACTGGGACTCTGGGAGACCAGGTTTTGAATTCCCACTTAGCCATGGAAAGCCACTGAGAGGCCTTGGGCAAGTCACATTTTCTCAGACTAAGAGAAAGGTAATGGCAAACCCAGTCTGAACTAATTTTGCAAAGACAGTCTCATGACAGGTTTGCTCTGGATCACTGTAAGTTAGAAATGACTTGAAGGCACACAACAACAACTCCCTCCTTGAGGAATGAGCAATGTGAAGCAGGCTGACAATGCTGGCTATTAACCATTAACGTGCATATATTTGTCTACTGGAAACTCCTGCCGACCAAAGATAAAATTCTACACTGATTTATGAAGCATACTGATCTATGAACACAACTGCTACAAAGACGAGTAATACACAATATTTCCCCATTTAGATTAATTTTTAATTATTTCTGACTCTTGATGCTGAAAAACAATGACGTGGGCTTCCCTGGAAATTTTCTTATGCCTTAAATCAATTGATCCAGTTTAGTATGTCTATTTAGTTTTATTTTTTAAGCCAAAGCACACCATAATTTTGTATGGTGTGGAGATATTTCCTGAAGTTCTTCCAATCGTCAGGAGTACTTGAATTCAAGAACTGAATCAAGGCAAAAAAATCAGTTGAGTATTCTTAATATTCAAAACAAACATTCTACAGTTAAAAGGTTTACTTGGAAATTGTACAGTGACTAGATTTGAATAAAATGATAACCTCGGGTTTCACCTCATATGCACAAGCCTTGCAAATTCCTGTTACAAAAACCAAAACCCCACTGATTTTCTGTGAGTTGCTGGCAGATTCTAGTTTTAACAGACAGCTTAAAGATTCAGGCCCAACTGTCACTCATATTTTGTCAAGCTGGACAGGAGCAGTGAGTGCCAGACATCATAGTGGCTTGTGATACCATTGACCATGGTATCCTTTCAGGGCACCCTTCTGGAAGCACTGTTTTACAATGCCTTCAGTCCTCCTTGGAGGAGTACACTCAGAAGGTGGTTCTGGGGGACTCCAGCTCCCTGGCCATTAGTCTATACGCCGTCCCTCACGATTCAGTTCTGTCCCCCATGCTGTTTAACGTCCACATGAAACCACTGAAAGAAGTTGTCTGGAGACTTGGAGTTTGGCATCACCAGTACACTGATGATGCTCAAAATTACCTCTCCTTTCCATATGACTCCAAGGAAGTTGTTTTCGTGCTAAACCAATCATGTAGTCTCTTGTCAGTAATGGACTGCATGAGGCCAATCAAACTGCGTTCTATGTGCGGCTGCCTTTGGAAATTTCAGGAGGTCCAAAATGCTGCAGCTGGACTGCTGACTCAAGGCCATGTTAGAAGGAACATTCTGTATAATTTTCTTGCTGAAATAGTTTCTCTGCTACCAGTCTGTTTCCAGGTAGGATTCAGTATGCTGGTTATGATCTATAAAGCCCTATATGAATTAGGCCTAGATTATCTGAAAGACCAGATCTTCCCACACAAACCTACCTTTGGAGAAAGGCTTTCTCTTGGTCCCACAACCTTCACAGATATAGCTAGTGAGGAACTGGGAGACAGCTTTCTCAGCGGCTGCTCACAGGCTATGAGCTCTCTGTCAAGGAAGGCTAGCTGCCAAGGAAAGCTAGTCCATGCTCTCCTTCCACTGGCGGGCAGAGACTTTCCTATTTAAATAGGCCTTCAATTTTTCATCTGGTTGGAGTAGCGTAATAGGTAGGTTTTAAAGTGCTTTTAAATGTTTTAAATTACTGTTTTATTTAAGAGGATTATATTTAATGCTTTTGAAGTTTTTGTATTCCAGGTTGTTTTTAGCTGTGTTGTTTTTAGCTTTATTGTTTTAAGATTTGGTATAAGTTGCTTTGGGTCTCATATAGAAGAAAAGCAGGATATAAAACAAACAAACTCTAGTTGGGATTAACCAAGAGGAGTCAGCTCTTCTGACTGACGCATATACATCCTCACACTCACACACATCTTTTCTGGTGTTTTCATTTCTGTTTTTAACCAACTATAGTTTATTATTATATTCTCCCCAGACAAAGTGTGGCTAGCCTTAGGATGGTTTAGGGAAACAATGTCATACTAAGAGTATGTCTGTGTTCATACATAATGGCAAACTGCATTTAACTGAAAATGGATGCAAAACCTTCCAGACTGTTCCATTGAATTGTGCCAAAGGAGAAGATATAAGGCCAAACTAAGATCAGGGTTTTTTTTTTCCAAAGAATTATAAACAATGTATTTTTAAAATGGAAATTTTTCCATGGGAAAACACAGCAGTGAGAAGTTTCCTATGTTTTCTTCATCACAGCTGGAAACTGTCTCAAAGTCATGAATGAAGCCTTAAAACCCTTTCCACCACCCACTTTTCAAAGCAAAGATCTCCAAGTCACAGATGATTTTTCCATCATTCTTTCACTAGAGATAGATGTAAAGCAGGACTGGAGAATCTTAAGCTTGAATAAGGCCTGTAGGGCCCACTTACGTAGCCATGCCATCCCTTCCATGGGCCTACCCACTGCATGACAGTCAAGCTTTTAAAAATCTTGGTTGGCATTCTGTTTTGCACTTAACGGTTTTTCATTTAAATTCATGGATCTTAGAACTGCTTCATATTCACTAGCACTGCACAGTTACAATTGTGGCACTCTTGCCATGACCATAAATTGTTTACCAAGCCTACTTTACCGGGCCACAGCCACACTGAGAGATGGATGTCTGTTCTGCTGATAATTAGGGTGCAGGAGGATACTGTTTCTATCTCCTTCTGCTAGCAAGCAATCCTGTAACAATCCGAAGGAGGACCCCTGCCACAATTCCTTGTTACAGCTTCCCTCAATGACGGGAGAAGGTAGAAACATGACCCTTCTGTATCCTAGTCACCAGAAGAATAGACTGCTGTCTCTTGGTGCAGCTGCTGCCTGGTAAAGCAAGTTGCAGGAGAAGCCAGGCCAGGAGATGTTACTTAGTTACACATATGTAACTAGGTAGGCAATGTAAAATATGGGCCAAGCCTCCACTGGAAAGCTATGTTCAATGCTCCCCTCTCTGAAAACTGATTTCTCACCCTAGCAATTAGTTTTTTAGGGATTCTACTGACAGCTATAAACCCCTGACAATTACAGGGAAGGGGACAGCTGGAGAGTGAAAGGAAGAGTGAGTGGAATGGATATGTGTGTATAAGAAACAGCTTTAACAATCCATCTCTGGTGCACATAAATTCATGGTCAATTCTTCCTCAGCTTAACTGGAACAAAGCAATTCTAAAACAGAGGAGATAAGAGATCAATATTCAACAGATCTTTCTATTTATGTTCCATTCCATTAAGAAGAATTTCTAAGCCATGTTGAACAAAGCTGTAATTATCTTTAACTGCTGTTCTTTGTGCAACCACACTTAGCAGCAAATATGTCTGCAGTGTCTGGAAATTTAGACAACTTAATATTATATGGGTGTTATAACTCTTCTTCTATGTAGCAGCATGAGGTACAATATCCTGGAATGACTGATTATACGAGATTATACGAGATCCTCCCAATTCCTCGGTTCTCCGAAAAACTTATTCTTAAAGTAAATTAAAATTACAGTCAGCCCTCCACATTTGCGGATTTGATTATTCACGGACTATTTGCTGTCACCTCTGCTGCCTCCCTAAGCCATTTTTAATAGGGACTGTAAGCCTCCTGAGACTGAGAAACTGCGAACAAGGCTTGTAAGTCCCTATTAAAAATGGTGTGGAGCAGCAGAGAAGGTGGAAGTAAGCCCCACCGGCCACCCACTTCTGCCTTGTGAAGGAACTCTGATGCCTCAAAGGAATCCATGGTGGGTTGAATATGATAACCAGACTTTTTTGTGTATATTAAATACAGTTTGGGAGGGCCTAGAGTTGTTCATGTTTTTTCCACTTCCACAGGGGTCCTGTGCCCCTGACCCTAGCAAATGTGGAAGGATTACTGTACTTGTTAGCAATTACTTTCTTCTCTCCCCAAAACTGAGTTCCCAATAGAAAATATCAGATCTTGACAAAATACAATGGTCCTCACCAGGGGATATTCTCAAGGAATACTCAAAACAGGGAAAGTTATGCAAGGGAGACTGTTTGAAAAATTTAAACTATATATGTATTTTTCTTATCAGTCCCGCTTTTCTTCCTTCCTCCCACTATTCAATGCACTTTTAAAACAATTATGTTATCATTATAGTCTCAGTAATTCCTCTGTTTTTCTAACGTAAGAATAGCTTTGAATGTAATCAGTCACATTCTATATGGTTTAAGTATTTTCTTTTCATTCTCTCCAGTTTAGCTGTCCATTCCAAATTGTAATTCTTGTTTAAACTACTCTTCCATTTACTTCCCTCATTAACTTAACTGACAATTTGCTTTAAATTTCTAAGAACATGTCAAAACATTTGTTGTTTTCCTGAAAATTCAGGAGAAACCCTATTTCCCCTCCAGTTGCTTAAAATTAGATACGTATAGAAAACCAGATTAAAGAGTCATACTAAAGACGCACAATTTTTAACACTCATTTCTACAATAATTCTCTAGCAATAGAGTATTTGATCGAATATAGTTTAAAATGTAAGTTAAAAGTTTAAGATGCCTTTCCTGCAAGCAATTCCTAGTTTCTGGGTAAAACTTTCAAAACACAGCTAAGAAGTGACTTAGACCTAGTGTACAATGAAGAAAAACATGATTTCTAGAAAGTTGCCATATAGTTTATTTCTACTGAACGTAGGATTAACTGTGTAAATGAACATTTCAAAGTCTGCTTCAAGAATTGTTAATAGAGTCATTATTAACAGAATCATTATTAAATGAGTGAAATAAGACTGCCTATCTAATTCACGAAATCTGGAAACTCAATCCTTTCTTATAGATATGTAAAAGCATAATTACTTCTACCAACAGTTTTACCCTTACACAATTAATGTTAAATTATGAAAATTGCATTTTTCCTAGTAGTCAGCACCAGCTATTGTCCAAAGTATCTTAGGTCAAAATGGCTCTCTTTCAAGAAGACTGTTCCCAGACCATTAGGTCTTCTCTCTCCATCATATTTCCTAATCTTGTTTACACACAAAGTTTCTATTAATGTCTAAAGTAAATGTTGAATGAAATTTCCATGGAATATCTTAAATGCAATATCCACTTCATAAAAGAGGCAAACAACAAAAGAAAAGATTGAAATCTTTCCTGTGAACAACAAAAAATATTTCCTGTTCAATTTTTTATTCTACTGACAGAGGTCTGTACTCACATTTTTCCAATTGTCAAAAGATGCTGGGGTAGTTTGCACATAATACTAAATTACGGTTTAATGTCATGAGCAAGAATGAGTCTACTAAAAGTGCTCACGCACTTCTCCCTTCCCAATTTTCTTCTTACTAGACCAAGATCACGAACAAACCAGATTTCATTTTACATTAATATACTGTGCAAAAGAGCAAATATGGGTTTAAGATAAATTCTAGTTTGCTAATCGAATCACAGAAATTGGTTTATTTGGCTACTAACTAAAATTTAAAAGGAAAAAAAAGATCAAGAAACCAAGAAATATTTATCCCATTCTTTCTCTCCTGTTATTTTTCAGACACTACCATAACAGGTGTTTGAGAGTATCACTGAAATGGTGTGGTTTTAAATATAACTGCAAGAAATTAGTGTACACAGACACAAGAGGATAGGTTCCTGCCAAAGAAGCTGTCAATCGAAAACAACCCAGGGATCAAAACCGGGGGGAAATCTAAAACAGTATGAGAAAACAACAGAGAAAGGAGAGAGAGAGATTAAAAGGGTAGCAATAATTTTTCACTTCACATACTTTCACATGCAGGTACTGAGGTTACAGTGCTAAGGCAAAGAAATTTATAGGGCTATACCAATGCCTTCATGAAAAAGACAGTACTAAGTAAAGCTCAGAAGGAAATGAGAAATGGCATTCATGCCTGCTTGCTTCCCAAGATAAAGGAAGATAATGCAAAAAAGTGCTTGGAATAAATTAAACTATTTAATTAGCAGCTGGAATTCATTGTGAAAATACAAATTATCTTAATAGTTTAATGTAAACACAGTAATTTCTCAGTCAATTATTTGTATTCCAGATCTTTTAAGATCCCTTTTCTTGCCCTTTTTGACAATTCAAACTGGAAAAACTAGTTGTAGCTTAATGCTTTCATACACCGTACTGTCAACTTTTCTTAATTTAACAGATATTAAAGTGCAATTAAATTAGTATTTCCAGTGAATTCAGAGACACCCAATAACAACTAACTGCACAATGACCTTTAACATAAGTTGTCACATGATATATCAGGGAAGGGCTGCTACAAACTAGCTGGCTAAGTACACAAAGGATTAAGTGGAATAATCTTCTTAAAGTATCAAATGGAAACTCAGAATCATGCAAAACGCAAAGCTATAAATAATTGGTTTCCTTAAGGAAAGAAAAAAAAATCAAGGCATGTTAATGATTCATGGGTCAATTTCCTCAGATCTCCTGTCATTTCTCCCTTTCCCCATCACATGACTTTGTGCAACTCCATACAAAAGAGCTGAGACATATGGAAATAACTTGATAGAGTTTCTTCCAGTTCCTAGCAGATAGATTAGAGAAAGACATTGTGTTTATTAACCATTTGATTTAAAATTACCATTTCTGTTGCCTCATTCCTGTTACTTCTCTACAGTGCTTCCAACTCCTGATGTTATTTTTAATACAAAGATGTCCCTGGATAAGTGGCAGAAGCTATACCTTCAAATAATTTTAACTGGAAGAGAGAAAAACTTTAAGAGGAAGAGAAACAAATTTGTTTAAAAATAAAAAACAAACACATTCAAAAATTTGTTTTAAGAATCACAAACACATAAACAAAAGCCAATTCTAACTGTGGTCCAAAAAGTAAAAACCAACATATGAACACTAAAAGAGAAAAAAAATTGGAATATTACAGTTTACAGAGTCATATTACTATTGCCAAGGTTCAAATCATTTAGCAGGAAGCTGCATAAGGGTCAATGTTTATCTACAGACCCAATTATTTTTAGAGGATGGTAGCCCAGAAATGATATTCATTCTAATACTATAAATACTGTCAGAATTTCAACCCAGAATGGCAGTTCCCATGTATTTCAGAAGAGTTCTAAAACACTCTGGAAAAAATTTGGGGAGGGAGGGAGATTGCAAAGGGGAGAAGAAATCAGTTATAATCACCTTCCTTCCTATTTTATTAACAGAAACCACTATGGATTCAAACAGCTTTCATCAGCACAGTGATGCTGCCCTTGGAATAATTAGAGATGCTGTAGATTAATTCACCAAACAATTTCTTAAAATGATTCATCACAGAGTTGTTGTTGTTGTGCACCTTCAACTCATTTCCAGCTTAAGGCGAACCCAAGGCAACCTTGGCAAGATCTGATCAGCAGGGATTTGCTTTTGCCTCCCTCGGAGGTTGAGAGAATGTGACTGGCCCAAGGTCACCCAGTTGGTTTCCATGGCTGAATATGGATTCAAACCAGAGTTGCAGTCCAATGCTCAGACCACTACACCATACTGTCTCTCTTTATGGCTAAATATAGGTTTGTAAATAACCACAGAATTTCCAGTGAATAAACTGACACATTTTGAAAACTAAAGAGAACTATTCTTCCCTGTTCCTTTAAAGCCACAGCACTACATATGACCAGTATAGCTATCTGCCTAGTAATTTAATTTACCTAATTTGCCGGTGTATAAGACATCCTCGTGTATAATACGTACTCAATTTGTATATTTGCAAATACTATCTGCCAGCATATAAGAAGCACCCCTTTTTCAAACAGTATTTTTTTGGGGGGGAAAAGTGAGTCTTATATGCCAGCAAATACAGCAATTAAAAACCTTTCTGGAATTATTTGTAAGGAAAGACTAGTGAGATATATATATTATTCCTACCACAAACAGCATGTTTAGCAAAATAAGAGGGTTGTTTTTTTTTCCAGAAAAAACACAGAAACAATTAAGTGCCTAGTGCAACTTCACCCTCTTGTGGTTGATTCAGAGGAGTTTTCATTTCCTGATTTTTAAACATAAAAGTGAAGCATCCTGAAATGGCAGGACAGTGGCAGGGAAGAAGTAGCCTTGCTGGATTTTTTTTTGTTTTTGTTTTGTTAATCTAGTTCTGGATAAGAAATTCCAGCAACTTATTGGGGACATAAATTTTTTAACAGTATTTTTAAAGATTGAAGACATTCAGAACGTGAAAGAGTCACATGACTAATCAATGGGGATATCAGTACTGTGCAAAAGTACTATGTCTGTGGCCATACATAAACACTAAATAGCATGACATATAACATCTAAAGAAAGAATGATAACAGAACAAAACATAATGGAAACTCGCCGCCGTCCAAAGTAGCAAGATGCTTCAATAAATGATGAAGAATATGCAAATGAGTAAAAACAGTGGCTGGCACCTGGCTCAACCTTATAAATTTTACAATTCATATTTGTTGTCATAGCATTACCACATCCACTAATATCGCCCAAACCCTACTTAGAAGTCAGGCAGCCACACCAAGCAAGCTAAGCCTCCTGCCAATAAGTTGCAGTGTAATAAGCAATTGTGACAGGACCTCGCTGCACCATGGTTTACTGGCAGTAGGGAGCTGGATGCACGATCCTTCCTGCACTCCACTTGGTAGTACCTCCTTGGTTGGCATACCTGCCTGGCTTCTAAGATGGGCTTGAGGGGTGGTGTTGAATTGGGAGACAGGTCATAGGCATGTCATTATAGCTACATTTCCCATGCAGGATCTCAGCCAGTGTTTGTACCACTTGGACCATTTTAATCATCTTCAGCCTTTCTATGTGAGGATGCAGCTACCATGTCCTGATGTCAGATCTGACAAAACCTCAAAGTTTTAAAGGTATCACTTAAAGGAACCAGTTTAAATTTGACGTTTTAAGACGTAAGCCAGCAAATAATATATATTTGAAAAAATAACTTTGTATGTATATAAGAAGCACCAAAAGTTGGTCAAATTAACTGGTAATGGTAACTATTAAGTATAACTATTAATTGTAACTATTAATTTTATTTAAAAAGACTTAACCAATACAAATCTGATGGTTAGAAATAATACATTTATAGTCTTCCCTCCACATTTGCAGGTTTGACCTTTCCAAATTTGATTATTTTGAGGTACGCATGTGCCTTCCTCACCCCATTCTTCCCTCCCATTTCCTTGCCTTTTGCCTGGGTGTGCGTGTCTTCCTTCCCTGCACCCAGGGAAAAGATAAGCAAATGGGAGGAGAGAGCCCCACACATGGAGCAGGAAGGCACTGCATGTCTTTCCCCCATTCTCCCCCTCCCATCCCAGCATGCTTTCCTTCTCTGTGCTGGAGAGAATAAGGGGGAAGGAGTCTCCTATTTTCTTGCCTTTTGCCTGGGTACAGAGAAGGAAGGCACACGCACACAGGAAAAAGTCAAGGGAATTGGGACTGGTGAGCCCTGAAAGAGAATGGAACGGGGTAGTGTGGGGAGGGACGTGCATGCGTATGTGTTCCTTCACTTGCTCACTCATATCAGGGGAAGTTATTTGCAGTTTTTCGACTTATACAAGGGTTTTGCGCCCCAAACTCTCACGAAAGCAGACGGGCCGCTGCATTCCCTATCTCAGAGATGCAAGCATTATAAAATGGCATTAATTGACAGGAGGAGCAGAGAGAAGACATAAACAGCAACAGCAGCATGCTTCCTATTTCTGACAAACATTTGACTGTAGCTGAGGAGAGGCTAAAGTTATTTTGAATATTATGGTATAGGGAAACAGTAAACATAAAGCCCTTTTGTTTCCCATTCCTTTCCATATTTACTGTCATTAATGACCAATCCTATACATTACAAACATAGTGTAACGCACACTGGATCCCACTGTTGTGCAACTGATTGAACAATGGGCACCAAGGCCTCGCACTCACTCATTGTGCAATGGTCAATTAGCTCCCATCTATGAAGTCAAAAGAGGAGCTTCCTGTGAGATGGGCTACATTAGGGGTTGCAGATATGCAACCTCTGTAGAAACACAATTCTTTGTACAATTAATTTTATGCTAGTTAGTAACCCAACAGGATATGAGCTCATATCTGTACTCTACAATCAGTGTTCAATCCTATACATGCCTACCTGGGAATAAGACTCAATGAAAGTACATACCTAACTTCTGAGAAGCCATGTCTAGTGATAACAAGACACAACAATCATGTCATCTAATAGGAATCTTAACAAGTGGCACTTAAGGTGCAGGGTATATATTTTAGAAATACAAATATGTAATTATGAAAGTAGATGGCTCAATGTCAATAAATAAAACAGCTGAAGGAGCTTGGAGTTTCCAAAAAATGGAGAAAGCCCCAAAATAGGCAGACCAAGGATTGCATATGCATACTTCTCTCATATTGCTATGGCACCCTGAGCACATAATTTTTCCTACCTATCTTCCCTAAGTATATATGTTTCTTGGGAAAAGGAGTCCTGCTATTAGTCTCACACAGAAGAACCATCACAACAGTGCTCCTGAATAGGGGCTGGCCTGAATCCAGAACAGGAGCCCTGTAGCGTTAGCACAATACAGTATTCATGCTTGGGGCTGCTACTAATAATAGCTGAGGTACAGCATGCAAGAGAGCCTGGTGTTCTGTTCAAAGCTTTGTTCAGGCTTTGCTAATTAGCCCACTTAGAGAAGTTTATACTACTACATGTTTAAATTGATACCCCACATTTTGGTGCAGGTCCCTGCTTGTTAACATTAAATCCACCATCACCCATAATGGTACTTTTGTATGGAATATGTATACCTTTTATTAAAATTATGGCTCAAACTTATCCCATACAATTCTTGGCAAAATTAGCTATTTCTGTGTCAATTAAGCTTAGGGCTGGAACAACAGACACATGTTAACGCAGCAACAAATCATGCTCAAGGGGACCGGAGATACTGTTGTGGCCCATTCAACCCCCATAGTAGAAACAAGCAGGGATGGCTTTTTTCCCAGCCAGCTCATTTGGCTGATCAGAATCATGGGGGAGAGAACACGGGTGCAGAATCTTGCCCACACATTTTTCCTCAGATAGCACAGATGTCTCCCAGGAAGGAATCTAATGTTTCACAGAACACTTTCAATGTTCACCACTGAATACTATGCTTACCAGCCATGAAGTAAAACAGCACAAGTGCTGTGGCACACATGAGAACTAACACGTATATCATACTATGAGCTATAATAAATGTATGTCAAAATTATACATTTATTATATGCGAATTGTCACAATATGATATCCAATAGTCCACAGGCCCTTTACAGCTTGAGGCCACATGCTGACTATGGCCTTTTCTGCACTACACTGTGCTATTATCCCACTTTGAACATCCTGTGGAATTCTGGGGTTTGTAGTTTCCTGAGGCCAAAGAGCTCTCTGGCCGAAAATTCTAAATGCCCCTCCCTAAACTGCAAGCCCCAGGATTCCAAAGGATGCTCAAAGTGGAATAATAACACTGTAACAATGTAGTGCCAAAATGGCTTTATGACACGAGTCATTCTGCGCCCTTTCTTGGCTACTTCTCAAAACACTGCACCTGAAGAATGAAATCAGATATCCTGAAGGCTTGCATAAATTTTTATGCTTCGCGGGGTCGGCTTAATAAAGGTATCAGCACAACGTGGAACCACTGGACCGTATCCTTAACAGGGCAAATATTCTTACAGGACCCCACTAGCCTCGAGGCACATCACACTGGCCATTCCGTTCACGACGCGACCGGTCCTCAGGACTCCCGGCAAACCGGGCTACCACAGCGGCGAGAACCACACACGGCTGGCTAAGAAAGCAGTACCGTGCCCACGGCGGCACCCTCGCTCATTTTACCGGTGTGTTCGCCAGCCATCTTTAGCCGGCCGCGGCGCCGCTGCCTCAGAGCAGGCGGGGCCCGGCTCTGGCGGGGCCCTCGCTCTCCGAGCCCCCCCCCTCTCTCTCTAGCGGGCGGGCGGGCTCCGCCGCTGTCCGGCTCCTCAGCGCCACCTCCTCGCCCAACTGCCCGGGCGCCCGTGAGGGGCAGCCCCCCCCACCGCCCGCCCGCCCCTCCCCGTCAGCTCACCCACCCTGCACGGGCCGTCGGGGAAGAAGACGGCCAGCGGGAGGTTGCAGGCGATGAGGGCGGTGGGCAGGTCGTGCAGCGACATCGTCGTCTCCATGTCGACGAACGTCCAGTCCAGGGGGTCCTCCTCAGCCGCCTCCTCGCCGCCCGCGGGTTCAGTGGCCGGGGCGACGCCGACGCCCGCCGTGGCTGCTTCTGGCGCCCCGGCCGCCGCGCTCTCCCTCTCGCCGCCTTCGCTTGTACTCTCTTCGTCGCGCCGTCTCTCCCGCTCCTTCCAGCAGCCGCCCCCCCGATCCTCCATGCCGGGTTGAAGGGGAGGAGCCGGGGGTGGCAACCAAGCCCGCCGGGCTCGCCTCGGCTCTGGCGCGACCGGCGCGCCGAGTGAGGAAGGGAGCGGCGCGGGCGAGCCGTCAGCGCCCCTCCGGCTCGAGCGTTGTTAACTCTTTCCCTTCGGCGGCGACTCGGGGCAGAGGCCAAGCCAATCAAACACCTCGCGTTCCCGTGCAACAGGTGACCCGTCTTGAAGTGTCCCGGCTCTACGGCCACCATCTTGGATTAGGGCAGCGCCCGCTTATGTTCGCTTCGTGACGTCTACGCCGGCCATTTCCCTCCGTCCCTCCCCTCCCTGTAAAGCTATGCGTTCAAAACATGATTTAAAGCTGAGAACTGTCCTCAGGTATTTTAGAATGAGTATTTACTCTGCACAATGCTAGAGCTCCAAAGTAGAAATTAAGGTCATTGCCGCACTACACCGTTATAGTGCTGTTATTCCTCTTTCAACATCCTATGGAATCCTGGGCCATTTCTGCACTCTACTGTTATAGTGCTATTATTTCGCTTTGAACCTCCTGTGGAATTCTGGGGTTTGTAGTTTCCTGAGGCCAAAGAGCCCTCTGATTGAGAAGTCTAAAGGCCCCTCCCTAAACTGCAAACCCCAGGATTCCATAGGATGTTGAAGGTGGAATAATAGCACTATAACTGTGTAGTGCAGAAATGGCCCTGGAGTTTGCAATTTAGGGAGGGGCATTTAGAATTCTCACTCAGAGAGCTCTTTGGCCTCAGTAAACTACAAATCCCAGAATGCCACAGGAGGTTGAAAGTAGAATAGTAGCACTGTAACAGTGTAGTGTGGAAATGACCTGAGAGATAAAACAGGTAAAGCATGCGAATACAGGCTAAAACAATTTTAAAGAAGGTTTTTAAAAAAACATTTTCTGAGTGTTTCCAAAGCATCCTAAAAGTACTTGAGATCTCATCCTCTGTAGGCCAGCTTGTAATCACCGTTGATCATTTGTCTGGCCAAGGAAGACCTCAACAGTACTTTGCAAATCGTAGAGAGAAGAAATATTCGATAGGCCCTGTTCTCCCACCAACCATCATTGCCCAGGCACCCCACTTTGGCTGCTGCATATTAAGCTCAATGTAACAATTCCCTTTTTTAAAAAATGTAACTATGCTATTCAGACTACAGTTTAACACTCATATGGGAGCAAGCCCCCTTGCCAGGAGTGGGCCTTCTTTTCAAAACATGCATAGGGCAGTCATGCACATTTTGGAGCAGTTGTCCTGGAAAAGGTGCAACTCCGACCCATCTATTTGCACAAGCTGCTGTAGCTAAGTGGAAAGCAGAAGGCTGTAATGGCCACTGGTTTGGACAATTTTAAAAGCAAATTAGGCACAGATGGAGAAATCGGACAACTCCGTCAATGACTGTGAGTCATGATGACTGTATATTACCTCCAGTATTAGAGACAAATTCCAGATTGTTCTAAAGAAGCAAGAACTAATAATATGCCACTTGGATTTTCCTCTTTATTGTTGCTTCCTTGCCCACTCATTCCATTCGGAAGGGGCTGTTTGTAGAGGTTTTTGGGATGTGCATTAGAATGATAGAGCTGAAAGAGACCACAGAGGCTACTGAGTCTAACCCTCTGCCATGCAGGAAAGCACGATCAGAGCATTCCCAACAGATGGCCATTCAGCCTCTGTTTAAAAACCTCCAAAGAAGTTTCCACCACCCTCTGAGGCCGCATATTCCACTGTCAAACTGCTCTTACTGTCAAGAAGTTCTTCCTAATGTTTAGGTGGAATCGCTTTTCCTGTAGTTTGAAGCCACTGCACCATGTTCTAGTCTCAGGAGCAGCAGAAAACAAGCTTGCTCCATCTTCCATATGGCCTCCTTTTACATACTTACAGATAACTATCATATCACCTCTTACCCTTCTCTACCTCAGGCTAAACATAGACAGCTCACTAAGCCACTCCTCAAAGGGCAGGTTTTCAGGCTTTTTACTGTTTTGGTCACCCTAGGGCTCTTCTAAAACTTTTTTTGAAAACTGAAATGTGATTTGTTAGGGTAGTCTTATGGTTTGAAGGGCAAATTTTCTCCTCTCTGTGTTTTTTTTTTAATAGAATTCCAGTACTATTGTGCAGAAGTGCCATTTCACTGCTCCTTTAATGCTGTACACTCTAATTCTTAAAAAAAAAAAAAAGGCAAAGGAGCAAAGAATACATTATTCTTTTGATAGGTCTAATAATTAAAAAGAAACTCACTCAAGGATGGGAATAAAATGCTGCAGCTGATGCTGAGAGTTGCCAGCGAATAGCTCTGGACAATAAAAGCATCATTTGGATTAAAAAAAAAGAGAGAGTACAGCAACAAATGCCACAACCTCCAGAGACATTTCTCCCATTTGAAGGACTCCAAGTTGGTGTTATTACATATAGGCATTGGGTTTCCCATAGGCATCTATTCAACTCCTGTGAGAACGGAATGCTGGGTTAGATATGTGCCCTTGTTTTGATTTATACCACTTTTGTATTAAGTGCTTCCTCACACAACACAGAGTTAAACTGGGTAATTCGCTACCACAAGTTGTGGTGATAGTTGCCAACTTGAACAGCTGGAATTAGATAATTTATAGAAAATGACCATTACTAATCATGATGTCTACATATTACCCCCACTCTGATCAGCACTAGTATCTTGGTACAAGTTGCTGGATAATACAAGCAGGGTGGTGCTATGGTACTCAATTCCTCAGTTTATGGCATTCCTACAGTCATTTGTTTAGGCTTTTGTGGAAACAGAATGCTTGGCTAGATAGGCCTTGAGCTTCAACAAGCGGTGCTCTCCTTATGTTCTTAGAAATCATAGCACACTTGCCATTTGTGTTGATGGTGCATTGTGAACATCCCCTTGAGCTAGGATGTGTCTGTTCCCAATTTAGACATTTCATTTATAAAGAGAGTAGTGTTTTGTTAAGGACTAGTGTATATCTCCGGTGTTGTCCGGGATTTTATTTTCTCATAGATAATACTTGTTAGAAAGATTTGAGATCCTGTTCTCTGATTCCCCAAACTTTTTTATCCAGTACCTGTAACTTTTCCCCATATTCCCCAAACCAATCTGTATTCAGAGTTATTAAAATACAGAGGTTGGGTTTTTGAGGGAATACAGTGTCCTCCTTCTTGCTGCTAGGCCTTATCTCTATAGCAACGGGCCTATTCAAAGCAGGCACATTTGACTGAGGCCCAAGAGCTCTCTGGCTGAGAATTCTAGAGGCCCCTCCCGAAACTGCAAACCCCAGGATTCCACAGAATCTTCACAGGCAGACGATCATACGAGGTCTTCACCTGCCACAGCAAACAGACTAACTTTGACTTATATATTAGATTAACCCTGGTGCGTAAGGATAAATTGTGATCTCCAAACGAAGACTGCAATCCTATGTACAGGCTTCCTCTGCTTATCTGACAGGTTAGGGACCAGAGCACTGTCAGAAAAAGAAATTGGTTGAAAAGCGCAATTCATATACTGTATGGAGCATGAAGGACTTATGGAGGCTCACTTAGGACCAACACCATGCATGCTGCTTGCAACGTTTCCCAGCTGGCTTAGTACCTTTTTCCTCCTCTCCGTGAGGAGGAAAAGTGAGACTTTGCAGGCAGCATGCACACGCAGGCAGTTCCAAGCGATCTTCCATAGTCAAGAGGAACTGATGAAAGAGCAGAACCTCCATCACATTAATTGAGCTTGTCCTTAATTTGGAAGCATCAAAAGGGTGAGTCTGCAGATAACATGGCATCAAAAGGTGGGGTTTCCTGCATCTTTTCTTCTAAATAAGCGCCATTGAACACACTGGAATTTATGACTATGCATAGGACTACACTGTACGTCATTGATTGTATACACACACACACAAAACCCCCCCACAAAAAAACCAGTCTAGATTTAAATTTGATTTTTAAAACACAGGTGGACAACATTATTATTATATCCATACTGCAGAAGATGGGGGTGATGGTGAGAGTCAGACCTGCAACCTGCAGAATTGTTCAGTATTGTTATACCTGTTCTCTGGAGCGGGGGGCAGATGAATGATGAATGATGATGATGATGCATTTCAGCACTCGTGTGTGTGTGTGTGTGTGTGTGAGAGAGAGAGAGAGAGAGAGAGAGAGTGAGAGTGTAAACATGCTCAGTGAAAACAAGAATGTAGACTTTCTACTGAGGGGGGCAATTCCAAAATTGAGTGGGAGGGGTAAGGGAGCAGATTATTGTCCAGGAGCACACAGCTGATTGGAACAGTAAATAGGAATACACTCCAGTAAAGTGTCGCCATCCTTATTTTGACACACAGTTTAAAAAAATCATAGTTTACCATTTTCTAGACTCCTCTAATACAGTATCTGCAACTGTGTTTATTGTTGTCCCTTAATCTTTCTTCTGCTATGTTACTTAGTAATATTAATAGATTTGTCCCTGCATAAACTTTAGCCCTGTCCAGAAGTATCCTACTGGACTTCTATAATAATAATAATATTTACCGAGTCTTTCATGAACAGGGTGGATCCAACTAATGGAATGCTATTCAAAGTATAGAAAGATTTGCTTTACCTGGGAGTAAATATACTCCATTATTAGATTTTTGCTGGGAAATTATCTTAAACTAGAATATTTTCGTCTTGAAAGAGCCTAGAAAGGTACACATATAATTATCTTGACACAATATTACAGCACAGTTGTAAGTTGTAATTTGGAAGCAAGTCTCATTGAGTTCAAGAGGAATGACTAAGATATGCAAATATTTAGAACTGCAGCACAAAAGAAATATATAAAACTCAGATCTTCAGAAGGGGACAAGAGATCTGTCGAAAGATACCTGTTGGAAATACCAGCCTCCTTTTTACATCTATATTGCTATAGAACACAAAATAACTGTAGTCTAAAAAGGGGAGGGAAGGATTTCAAAAAGGTGATCAAACACCACCACCTAGCGGTTAATAGGGAACTATACCAATAGAAATACAGAGTTTAACCCAAGATTTTATTCCCTATCAGGTACAGTGGGCCCTCATTAAAAATTCCATAGGCAGATTCCACTTCTGTAACAGGATAAATATATTAGCATATGGCAGCGTTTTGAGTGGTATTCCTTTTACACAACACAATAGATAGTAGGATCCATAACAGTAAACAAATAAAAGTACCAGTAAATGCTGATAGACGCTTTGTTTGCAGCTGATTCCCTACATCAAACACTCAGAGGAACTCAAGAATGAAAGCCTGATGCTATTGCACAGAGGGGTTGATAAGGACTCCAATTATATGAAGGAAATGCCGTCTAAATAGCTGTCTATTGGATAGAAGAATGTGAACGTTATCAAACCTCCCTCTTCATCCACTTGCATTCCATCCTTTATCTGATCTCCTTACTTTCTCAGTGTTCTGCTGAACTTTTCACCCTTCTTTCTAATATTTGCACCATGATTTGGTGTGCTCTAACATCTTCCTTTTCTCCTCCCCCCCCCCACATCCAATTTATCTTGGAGGAGGGGAAAATCTTTTTTCTATCACTGGGCTAGCTACTCTGACACCAAGCTGAGAACTAAGGTGTTACAAGCAAAGTAGTTATCTCTGTTTCCTGTTTGGGTATCAATGATACATTGAAGTTACATTCAAAAGTAATACAAGTGGGAATCAAGTTAACTTTTGGGGTGTAAGGATTTTATAGTTACTATTAAAGATTGTTTCTGAAGGGAATTTCTAGGCATTTTTATAGGTATTTTTCTCATCAATCCCAGGGATTCCCCTCCCTCCCAGTAATGGAAAATGATAAGCAACAAAATATGTAATTTTATAAAACTTTGCTGTGAGTCCTGGCAATACATTACTTTTTGAACACCACAACAACCTGCTTTTAAAATATAACTTTCCAAATTCTCCTCTGATGATACAGGGAATCTGTTTTATCTTAGCCTAGGCATCTGAATGATTATGGGGAAATTGGGAGATACTTTAAACAGTACTAGATATTATCTTTGCTTACTAGGTTTTGAATAAGACCCTGTCTGATTTATTCTTTCTGTATTGTTTTTATTTTGCATGTAACACTATACTTTTTATTACCCTCCCCCCGGCATCATTTGCTGGAAAGTCAAGCTAGAACTGTGGGAAATAAAATTAATCATGCTGCAGCTTAAGCCATTTCAGCACTAGACTGTTATAGCGCTATTATTCCACTTTCAACATCCCATGGAATCCTGGGGTTTGCAGGAGGGGCCATCCGGCCCCTCCTGCAAACCCCAGGATTCCATGGGATGTCGAAAGTGGAATAATAGCGCTATAACAGTCTAGTGAGGAAATGGCCTTAGTTAGGAATTCTCAGAACCTCTTACCAGAAAAGAAAGGCTTTTTCTGCCCAGGTGTGTAAATACAAAACTTCTTAAAATCCTTGCCAGTAAACATAGAGCCATTTAAATCACCATAATGTTAAAAGCCAAGAATATTCAGTGTGCTTGAAATGTGGTTGTGCTTGTTAATTTTTCTCCATGCTCCTCCATCAGCCCACCTCCACTTTCTGCTCATACAAATACTTTTCTTCCATCTCATGGAGCAAACTCCTTCTCAGCAGGATGAATTTAAGCAGCTGGGAAGGGAGCTGATTGGCTCTAATCAGCTTACTGAGGGGGAGCTGAGAACATTATACACAGATGGCATCTTTTTTTTTCTTCTTTTTTTGGGTCAAACTAGACACTAAATGTAATGTGATGATGTGCACCACTGAAATAGTCTGAGATTTTAAGGTCTGAGCACAGGCTTGATCTGGACCCAATGCCTAGAAGGTTCCTAGGGCGTAATAGCCCAATTTTCAGATCCCCCCTCCTCCCCCCCTTTTCCCTTCTCATTCCCAAGCAATTAGTGTGCCAAGCATTTGTCCAAAGTGGGAGGTCTGTGCCAACTTGTCAATCCCTCCCATTTTAGCTCACTCAAGGCATGCACTCATCAAACTTATGTTCCATGACTGCGCAGAAAGTCACATATATCCCATTCTGCACCTTGGTCTCAGGTGGTCCCTCAGTGCACTTTGTCATGCCTTATGGAAGTTAATTCCTGTCTGGCCGTGTCACTGTCAGTGGACTGGATCACTAAACACTAAATAATAGTTCTTTGATAATAATATGGTGTTGTTGGTTTCCCTGCTTAACAGCCTTATAATCAAAGAAATCTATGTAAAACATATCAAAATCATGTTTATTGTAATATGACTTGTTCCTGTCTCAAAAGAAAAGGTGCTGTGTCTTCATGAAGCTAAGAAAATTCTAAACATTTCTCTCTCTCTCTCTCTCTCTCTCTCTCTCTCTAGATATATTTTAACTCACAGAACGATAGCTGTATTTGCCTGTCGCAGAACTTTGTAGAATTTTAATACAGTAGTTCTTAACCTTTTCTTTACTGGGGACCCCATTTAACTATAATTTGTTGCCAGGCACCCCCAAGACTTAACTCAAGATTTGAATATTTAAATTTAGGTTTAAATAGTCAAATATTTATTTAAACAGTCACAAATTTATTTATTTATTTATTAAAGGCTTCTGGAAACTAGGATTCAAATCCAGGCTCAGACACTGGCTGACCTTGGAGAAGTCACATTCTCTGAGCCTCAGAAGAAAGCAAAGGCAAATCCATTCTGAATGAATCCTGCCAAAAAAAAAAAAAAAATCCCTGTGATCAATTTACCTTAGGTTGGGAAGTGACTTGAAGGCAAACTATGGAGAAGATTCAGAACCTGCACCCCCCACTCCGCTGCCACATCCCTATTGCTGCACTGCTGTTGGTGTCATAGAATCATAGAATCATAGAAATGTAGAGTTGGAAGAGACAACACGGGCCATCCAATCCAACCCCCTGCCATGCAGGAACACCCTCAAAGCACTCCCGACAGAAGCAGGGCTTCAAAGATCCCCCTGTGAGGACTTTGAGGACCCCCAGGAGTTGATGGATCCCAGGTTAGAAACCACTAGTCTAATATATTTATTTTGTCATGGACTGAACTCAATTTTAAGACTTACAATGAAAGAAATATTGTCTGTATTTGTGTCTAAAGGCAAGTAAAAGTACATGTGGAAGATAGGTACTCTGACCACTCATGACAGAGAGGTATCTGGAAATAATGCAATGTTCTTAGCTTTCTTATGATAACTTACCACTGATAATTTGGTTCTCTATGGTGGCCAGAAAGACTCTGTGAAAAAAACTAAATGGGGTAAAAATCTGTCACAAAGAAGGAAACATTCCAAAGCTTTTGGAAAACATTCCAGTCTCCTATGACACTCTGCTGTTGACCTGAAAGTCCTTGGTCTTCAATAAAAGGACTTCAAAAGAATTCTTCAATCTGAGCCAGCTTGACTGGAATTTATCAGCAGGCTTGATTGTCCTTGTTTAGGACTCTCAGAAGCAGCCTTTTTATCCTGGTACAGGTGCTAGATTAGCATAGCAAAGCTAAGAAGATAATATTATCACCAGTTACTGCTGTCGTGAATGTTTGCGGGGCAGCTTATCTTGCAGACATTTTAGCTTCATGTAGAAATACTGAAGACTTTTCTTGTTTCACAACCCTTTCAGGAGACCTCACTATTTGCAATTAGTGGTCTCTAGTTCCACTACTAGTCTGATTTTAGTCCTGTACAATGCAGTTTTAACAACCAAAGGCCACATGGAACAATACACTTTTGACTGCCACTGAACACTCAGCAGAAATGCAACCATTTCTCTCCCTTAGGGGAAATCTTGCTATTGCTATGGATAAATTCCTCTTAGGCACTAATCAGCCTACCTGCTGAGGGTGGTAGGATGTGCAATAGAGCTTCTCCTGAACTCAAATTTTTGCAGGCTCATTGAAGAGATGGCGATCTTTCAGCTGTCCTGGCCCAAAGTCATTTGAATGAGTGGATTGTTTCTTAATGATGTTATTTACTTTGTGTCTTGAAAGTGTGATAAGACTGTCCACAAGAGATATCTTTTTCTGTTCTCATTTAGTCAGCTATGCTAGAAGAGAAGTGAGTGACAGTAAAACCAATGAATGGAGCCAGTAATGGTGTAGCAATTTGAGACTTGGACTACAATTCTAGAAGACCAGGCTTTGAAACACTGCCCAGCCATGGAAACCCATTGGGTGACCTTGGGCAAATCACACTCTTTTGGCCTTAAAGGAAGATGGCAAACATCCTCTGAACAAATCTTGCAAAGAAAACCCATGATAGGTTTGCTTTAGGGTCAGTATAAACCAGAAACAACTTGAATGCACAAACAAGAAAACCAATAAATATGGTTCTGTAAACACTGGTACCAGTTTTAACCATTGTATACAAATAGGTCCTACATTATTGATCCTCCCTTCTTGAATATGTTTCTGTCTCACTCTTGACATGTCTCCTCCCTCCCTTGAATAAGGATAAAGGAACTTTTTGACAGGGATATGACCTGCCCTGACCTTGGTGTTGTTTTGTGCCATCAAACCACCTTTGGCTTACAGTAACCCTGTGAATGATTGTCATTATTGGTATTGCTCAGGTCTTGCAAACTCAGAGGGAGTTCCTTTACCGAGTCAATATATTTGTAATGAGATACTTCTCTTTTCCTAGTGTCTTCAAATTTTCCTAGCATTTCTAATATTCAAAATACACTTTACCAGGATGATGTTTGATCAAATGGTGGTTGATTTCAAGCTTTATTTGTTCTCAGATCTGTTTGTTTGTCTTTTTGGTTGTCCATGGTATCCACAGAACTCTCCTCTAGGACCACATTTTGAATTAGTTGATTTTTTTTCCCTGCGATCTTTCTTTATCACATTGACTTTGTTACACTTAAAGATCTTACCTAGTTTCTTCATAGATGCCCTTCCAAATCTTAGGACTATATCAAACAAACCAAGTAGGTCCCAAATACAGCAGGATAATACTGTCTCTGTCTGGGACTTACCACATGTGGGTTACCATTTGAAAAGTGTTTATTAACACAAAAAATCCATTAATGGCCTCCTTTGTAAAAGAAACACTTTCCAAATGGTCTCCAACTGGGAAGGCAACAGAAGAGGAATGAAGAAATGTGATAATCATAGAATCAAAGAAATGTAGAGTTGGAAGAGACCACACGGGCCATCCAGTCCAACCCCCTGCCATGCAGGAACACCCTCAAAGCACTCCCGACAGATGGCCATCCAGCCTCTGCTTAAAAACCTCCAAGGAAGGAGACTCCACCACACTCCGAGGCAGCATATTCCACTGCCGGACAGCCCTCACTCTCAGGAAGTTCTTCCTGAGGTTCAGGTGGAATCTCCTTTCCTGCAGCTTGAATCCATTGCTCCTTGTTCTGGTCTCCGGAGCGGCAGAAAACAAGCCCTCTCCTTCCTCTACATGGCATCCCTTCAAATATTTAAACATGGCTATCATGTCCCCTCTTAACCTTCTCTTCTGCAGACTAAACATACCCAGCTCTCTAAGTCTATCCTCATAGGGCATGGCTTCCAGGCCTCTCACCATTTTGGTTGCCCTCCTCTGGACCTGCTCCAGCCTGACCATGTCCTTCTTGAATTGGGGTGCCCAGAACTGGACACAGTATTCAAGATGAGGTCTAACCAAAGCAGAGTAGAGTGGTACCAGTACCTCCCTCGATCTAGACACCATACTCCTATTGATGCAACCGAGAATTGCGTTGGCTTTCTTGGCTGCCGCATCACACTGCTGACTCATGTTCAGCTTGTGGTCTATTAAAACTCCTAGATCCCTTTCACACGTACTGCTATCCAGCCACGTGTCCCCCATCCTATATTTCTGTATTCCATTTTTTCTACCTAAGTGTAGGACCTTACACTTCTCTCTGTTGAATTTCATTTAGTTAGCTTTGGCCCAGCTCTCCAATCTATCCAGGTCATTTTGAATTTTGATCCTGTCCTCTGGCATATTAGCAACCCCTCCCAATTTGGTGTCATCTGCAAATTTGATGAGCATGCCCTCTATTCCTTCATCCAAGTCGTTGATGAAGATATTGAACAGCACTGGGCCCAGGACAGAACCCTGTGGCACCCCGCTAGTCACTTCTCTCCAGGATGAAAAGCAGCCATGCGTGATCACCCTTTGGGTTCGGTCGGTCAACCAGTTACAGACCCACCTGACAGTAACTCTGTCCAGCCCGCATTTTACTAGCTTCTTTGCAAGAATGTCATGGGGAACTTTGTCAAAGGCCTTACTGAAATCGAGAAATGCTACATCCACAGCATTCCCTTCATCTATCAAGCTAGTAACTCTATCATAAAAAGAGATAAGATTAGTCTGGCATGACTTATTTTTGAGAAATCCATGTTGACTTCTCGTGATTACCGCGTTGCTTTCTAAGTGATTAGAAACTGACTGCTTAATGATCTGCTCCAGAATCTTTCCGGGTACTGATGTCAGGCTGACTGGGCAATAATTATTTGGGTCCTCTTTTTTTCCCTTCTTGAAGATGGGGACAACATTTGCCCTCCTCCAGTCTGCTGGAACTTCTCCTGTCCTCCAAGATTTCTCAAAGATTATAGCAAGCGGTTCCGAAATGACCTCTGCCAGTTCTTTTAATATCCTAGGATACAATTCATCTGGCCCTGGAGACTTGAATTCATCCAGTGTGGCCAGGTATGCCTGCACCACCTCTCTACCTATTATGTGCCTCATTTCCCCTGCTTCCTCACCTGCTCCCCAACTGCCAGGTTGACCGCTTGTATCCTTCTGGGAAAAAACTGAGGCAAAGAAGGTGTTAAATAGTTCTGCCTTTTCTCTTCCCCCTGTTAGTAATTCGCCATCTTCTCTGCGCAGCGACCCTATCGTCTCCTTCTTTTTCCTTTTGCTACGGACATATTTAAAAAAGCCCTTTTTATTGTTTTTGATGTCTCTGGCCAGCCTAAGTTCGTTCTGTGCTTTAGCCTTTCTGACCTCCTCCCTACATCTCCTAGCTACTTGCTTAAATTCTTCTTTGGTGGTTTCCCCCTTCTTCCATTTCCTGTACATGTTTCTCTTAACACTTAGCTCAACTGAGAGTTCTTTAGTCAACCATTCTGGTTTCTTCAGATGCCTTCCACTTTTCCTTCTTATTGGCACAGTTTTAGACTGTGCCTTCAGTACCTCCCTTTTAAGGAACTCCCATGCCTCCTGAACTCCTTTCCCTTTCACTATTCTTGACCACTGAATTCCAGCCAGCAGCTCCCTAAGTTTACAGAAGTCCGCTTTTTTAAAATCTAAGACGAGTGTCTGGCTACACTTATCTTCTCCTTCCCACTGAATGCCAAATTCCAATAGGGCATGGTCACTCCCCCCTAAAGATCCAACCACTTCTACCTCATTAACAAGGTCATCCCTGTTCGTCAGGATCAGATCTAGAATATTTGATCCCCTTGTGGCCTCTTCTACCTTCTGGACCATGAAATTGTCTGCAAGACAAGCAAGAAACTTGCTGGACCTTGCTGTCTTGGCAGAGTTTGACTGCCAACATATATCCGGGTAATTGAAATCTCCTATTATTACTGTATCTCTCCTTTTTGAATGTGCAGTCATTTGGTTGAGGAAGGCGTCATCAAAGTCCTCAGTCTGGGTTGGAGGTCTGTAGTTAACCCCCACCAGAATATCCCTATTGTTTCTCGCTCCCTTAATTCTTACCCAGATGCTCTCGACCTGGCTTTCTGGGTTTAAGTCACGGATCTCTTCACACGTGAAAACATCCTTGACATACAAGGCTGCTCCTCCTCTTTTCTTGTTTGGTCTGTTTTTACAAAATAGGCTATACCCCTCTATTCCTACATTCCAATCCTGAGACTCATCCCACCAGGTCTCAGTGATGCCTATCAAATCGTATTTATTTTGTTGTACTAGGAGTTCAAGTTCATCTTGCTTGTTTCCCATACTCCGTGCATTAGTGTAGAGACACTTAAGTCCCCGGGCCCTTCCTGCAAGTCCTGTACTATAGTTTCTACTCCTCCCGCCACTGGCCGCTTGTACTACTTGTCCAATATCATTTGGGCCTTTCCCCCCTGTGCTCGCCGAGTCCTGGCCTTGAATAATATTGTCTCCCTCTCCAGAGGAACTTAGTTTAAAGACCTCTGAATCCTCCTTGCGAGACTGTTTGCAAAAACATTCCTGCCAAGTTTCGTGAGGTGCAGCCCATCCCTTGCCAGAAGCCCATGTTCATGGAAATTCAGGCCGTGTTCCAAAAACCCAAACCGTTGCCGGCGGCACCATGTGCGGAGCCAGTTGTTGACCTCTGCTATTGCCCTTTCCCTACGTGCGCCATATCCTTGAACAGGGAGGAGAGACGAAATAACCACCTGCGCACCAAGGTCCTTAAGCTTTGTCCCCATAAGCTCGTAGTCCTTTGCAGTGTGGTAAAAGCTGCTCCTCGCAGTGTCATTGGTTCCGACATGAACCAAAATGAGGGGCTTATGGTCAGTGGGCTAAGTTCCAACTAAAGATGCTATTATCCTGCTGTAATTGAGATTTACTTCCCTTGTGTGATATAGTTCTTAGTCTGCTTCTGACTTTGTGATTGCAGTTTCCCTTTTTACTGATGAACAAGCTTAAGTATAGAAAATCTTTAATAATTTTGATGTCTTTATCATCAGCTTTAAGTCTTCTGTCACCATTCCCTTAATATTCATTTGTAACCCTGTTCTTGTACTTTCCTAAACTTTGTCAGTAGTCGTTCCAGTCTTTGCTATTTTCTGCTAGTGATTTGATGACACCTGCAATATCTTACATGTTTCTTCCTCCAGTTTTTACACCTCCTTCATCAAAATCTAATCTTGCTTTCCTTGCGATATCTTCTGCATATAAATTAAACAGATGGGGTGACAAAATGCATACTTGTCTGACATTCTATTGTTGTTCGTATCATTATCATTATCATCTTTATTTATACCCCACTTTTTCCTGATTGGGATTCAAAGTGGCTTAAAATAATTAAACAATCAAATCAAATCATGGAATACAGAAGTTAAGACACAAATTAAACTCTCAAATAGAATGAAAATAAAGTTAGATACATAATTAAAACAACAGTCATAAATTCAACACAGTTAACAATAATCAGCACCTATCAGACAGGCCATAATCATACATTGAATGCCTGTCGGAATAAAAATGTCTTTGCTTGACCGTGGAAAGAAAGGAGGGAGGCTGCCAGTCTGACTTCACTGAGAAGGGAGTTCCAGAGCCTGGGGGCAGCCACTGAAAAGGTCCTCTCCTGTGTTCCCACCAGATGCACCTGTGAAGGTGATGGGACACAGAGGAGGGTCACTCCAGCAGATCTCAAAACCCAGGCTGGTTCGTAAGGAAGAATACGGTCCTTCAAATAACCTGGACCTGAGCTGTGTAGGGCTTCAAAGGTCATCACCAGCACTTTGACTTGTGCCCAGAAACAGACCAGCAGCCAGTGGAACTGTTGCAACAAAGGAATTGTGTGATCCCTGTAAAAATAATTATTGCCTATTATTATTCGGGTTTATGAGCTCGATTGCTTTTCTTCTTCTTTGCATCAGACCTGGGTGGTGGCACTTAATGCTCTCAGACACTCTTTAGGAGTTGCTCCGAGATCCAGTTGTACAACTTTCTGCATATAAAACATGTGCTCTACTACTAAGCTACTGCCTTCCCCAAGGGGCTACACACAAAACCATAATAGCAATGGTGACAGTAATATGGGGGTAGGAATCGGGAAGCCCATAGCAATTGTGTGGCTGGGAAACCGTAGCCCTCAGTTTCCAAAATCTCCCAAGACCCCCTTCCATTAAAAAATGGCCAGTTCTCTATCACTTTCAGCCCCAAGTGCCTCTGGATCTCTTGCAACAAGCCTTTCCAAAAATGAGATATTTCTAGATAAGTTTTTAGATCCATAGGACAAATGAGCATCAAAGAAAGATTGTTACTGGGCTCGTCTAGCAAAGATTAAGCACTTTAAATACTCACTCATTTCCACAGGAGATAGTTAAACGCAGGTCCTTAATTCTTGCTCAAATGAGTGGGATTTATACATGCTTAAAGCTGGCCCTATTGTACTCTGTTAACATATTGTGAAACCAAAAAAATCCTGTGAAAAGTTATTTACTGAGTGACCTCTCTATTAAATAGATCCCTGTATTGATGTCCTACATTCTTCTCCTTGAGGCAAAGATAATTTTTAAACAACTTTCAAATATCACTCTGCCTGACTCTAACAAGTACTTGTAAAACTAATCTATTGTTTCATGGAACACTCCTGAACTTTCATGAGCAAATATTGTTAATCTCTGTTAATCTCTGTGAGAGTGTTTGTGTTTGTCCTTGAAATTCTCTCTTTCATTTAGTTCCCACTTCTGTGTTAGTTTCAATCTTCATATTTTCTAGAGTTTTTATTATTTAAATTATTTCTTCAAGGCCAGGTCTCTCTAACATAGTTAACAACATAAAGAGACAGGGAACAAAGTGCAGTTAAACAAAACAACACTAGGAAGATGGGATTTGGTCTAATTTCAGCTCATTGGGATCATATTTATTTATCAGTTATGTTTGTGCCCTGCCTTCCCACCAACAAGCTCAAGTCAGCATACATGGCATTCCTCCTCCACATTTTATCATCACAACAACCCTGTGAAGTTCAAGCTGAGAAAGAATGTCTGGCCCAGAGTCATCTAGTGAGTTTTGTGGCTCTGTGATTACTTGAACCTCAATCCAAGTCCCACTTTTACCATTATTCCAGACTGGCTCTATATTTGAGTGGCTTTAGTAAAATAACCAGAGCCTTTTATAAGCCAGTGGGTTCAGGACTGTGCCCTTTCATGTTGCTTGGCAATGCTGCTAACAACCTTATTGTGAGGTAGGTTTGTTAGGCTTTCTGGAAATCAATATGGGCTGTACAAGGAAGACCTATATATATGGCCACTTCAAATCTTGCAAAAGGTGGCCTCTCACAAGATACCAGGATTCTTATAAGAACTGAAAAATGATGAGAATCGCAAAAGGCCAGCCAGTGCAAGATGAAAATTATACTGTGCTGTTTGGTTTCATGCTGGCTGGACAGAGAAGAGAAGAGTAGTGCCATGCCAGCTGCAATTCCAACAAATGGGTCCCTGGTATTTGGTATGTAAGTTCTGTTTGTTATATGCATACTGACATGGACAAAGAAAAATTGTGGCAGTTGAAATTTACTCTATGTGAAAAATGTAGGGTGCGGAGAAGGTGGCGTTTTCCATTCAGAAAGCAAGTTTCCTATGCAGATTATTGTGGGCTTTGTGCAGAAAATGCGCTTTTTTTGCAGACTAAATTCTGAACTGCAAACAATCCTTGAAAATTTCTCATAGAAAGGAGAAAAACTGTAAAATTATTATTACCTTTAAGAAAAAAGATTATGAAGATTTACATTCCTGTTTTCAGACAAATGTGTTTAGGATAGCAGTCTAAATCTGAAGGTGTCATTGGACTCTATATAATTGCCCAAAAAGAAGGGAAGGAAATGTTACTGCCCTGGCTAGCCCGAGCTTGGGGGATATTAAAAAGATATCTCTTGATATCACTAATTCGGCTTCACATACTCATTCCCCTCCACGTGCTTGCGAGGCCCCCGGACAAGCACGCATACAGGCTCAGCCGATAATCGCCGTAATATTCCAACACAATACAGGCAGGCCAGAAATAGCCGATTCGCAGCTTAAGGAGACCTCAAGGCAAGTACCTCCATTAGGTATGCACGCAACTTTCAAAAGATCCTCTGCCCTGCGCTGGCAGCTTGATGATCTGACTATACAACGCTCAAGTACTCTGTGTTTGCATACTGGCTATCATATTGACAATTTGGCTATAATTCAATCATTCAAATTCTGGCCTTTCAGAGGCTTTGTCTCCAGCCCCCAATCCATCATTTTCCCCAAGTCCGAACTAGCCTGCGGTCACAATTCTCCTTATAAAAACCCCTGATTTTGAGCGCTTCTTCGGATCGCTCTTGGCTTCCATCCCGCCTTGCTGTCGCTTTGTCCAGCGAGCCTTCCCCTCAGCTCCGTGTGCTGAGATCCACGCTCCCCAGCATCTCCATTTCCGACCAGGCTTCAGGACAGGTGTAGTATTACCCAAACCAACAACTCCTCTAAAAATCCCTCTATCCCACTCCAACCTTTATTTCTATAGTTTCTCTGTGTGTTTGTGTTGCATACACCGATTGATTGTATTTTTAATAAAATTCACATTTGTTATTTCACTCCGGTGTGCTCCTTGACTCGGCCTGACCCCGTAGACATTGGGTTCAAGATCTCGCTATGTTACCCTGCCTCTCGCAGTGCTAACTTGTGCTCTGACTAATTTCCCCAACTTGTATAATTTTGAGAGCAATTTGGTGTCCCTCCCGGGACCCCCAGAAAACAGGGTAACGGAAGGAAAAGAAAAGAAAAGATGAAGTGATGGAAACAAGAGGTAAGTGTACTCCATATGGGAAACAGACGCTGTGGAAGCTGATTCAAAATAAGGGAGTGCTCATCTTCAGAACATGTCCAGTATTCCAGAATTTCAGTGAATATCCTCATATACTAAATAACGAAGAATTTGCACAAAAGTATCCATGATGTTCTGATTACTTGTTTTGCATTCTTCTCATTGCATACCATCAGGTTTAAAAATGTCACTTGAACATTCTGAAGGGGGAATTTAATTCAGATCCAGACCTTGAAAAGTCACATTAAAAAGTAATTAGTTTAACTCATAGTTCCAAGAACCAGAGTAGTTAATTCTCTTAATCATTTTGTTCTCTTGAAAAGTAATCCTTCAATGGTCCGTTTCTCAAAAATCACTACAAGTTATTTGTTTAAAAAGTAACTGATGCCTTCTGGTATAAAGCTGTTGCCCTCTGGTATTAAGTACAGTCACCTCTCACACTCACAACAAGACAGCAGTGGAAGGCACTACATGAGCCACCACTAGAACCATGCAATACTCCTCTCCATCATATAATCAATCTATACCTGATAGTTATGAAACTAACTAAAACATTACAGTTCACTCCAAAGGGGTGTTTGTCCTTATCAAGTTGCACTTCTAAAACTAGTTATTTATAACCAGTCAGCTCGCAAACTGTTTAGATTCTCTGTTTAGATTGTTTGGGGGGACAGCAATCCCTTTATATCAGTGGTGGGAAAAGTGCAACTGTGGGCCACATGTGCCCTCTGGATTTTTTGTCCACATGCACTCCCCTAGCACACCTGGATTCATTCCTGTTTGGAAGAAAAGATCCAGATGGCTGCAAAGAAGATGAGTCTTAAAGTGTGGTGAAATAGCCCAAAGCAAATGGCCCTCCAGGTTTGCAAACTGGGGTGAAGGTAAAAATGGAGGTGCTCTGGCTCACTCTTGCTTCATACACACAAACTATGAATCAGCACATAATTGGTTAGGCAAAGTACTTTGCTGTCAAAAGTATTATCTTACTGCTTTGATAGTCTCCCATACACACAAGCTGATAGCTTATTGAGGATCAAAGCAAGGGACTTCTTTTTATGTCAGAACCTGACAGGTATATCCCTAACCCTAAACATATTTATTAGGGAGAAAGCTTCTGCGGAACATAGCATACTGTCTTATACCAGATACTTGTCCATCTAGGTAGCCTACAGTCCTCCAGATGTTGATGAATGACTGTTCTCGTCGTTCCTAACTATTGGCCAGGATGACTGCAACTGATGCAAAATAGAGTTCAATGGCATGTGCAGTCATAGTTTTCAAACCATCACCTATTTGGATTACCAGAAGTTCTCCAAACATTCAAATAGGCTGTTCCCATCAAGTGCTTTGTTCTTGTTAAGTGCTACCAAGTTGACTTTGACCTATAGCGACCCTATGAAGGAGAGACTTCCAAGACACCTGTCATCAACTCAAGTGCAGCAAACCCAGGGCTGTGGCTTCTTTAACTGAGTCCTTCTATCTAGAATCATAGAGTTGGAAGAGACCACAGGGGCTATCCAGTCCAGCCCCCTGCTATGCAGAAACACACGTCAAAGCACTCCCAACAGATGGCCATCCAGCCTCTGCTTAAAAACCTCCAAATGGCATGCAGTTTTTTTCTGTTCCTACTGCTTCCCACCTTACCAAGCATTAGCATATTTTCTGATGATGTCACCATATGATATAGCCAAAGTATGATAACCTTAGTTCTAGTGAGAGTTCAGGCTTGCTTTGCTCTAGGATCCATTTATTTATCATTTTTTGGCAGTCAATGGTATCTGTAGAAGTCTCCTCCAATGTCACATTTCAGATTGGTTGGTTCACAACAATACACAGAGATCAGAAATAATTTACATTTGAAGATCTTATCTAGTTCCTTCATAGCTGCCAGAATCCTAGTTTTCTTCTGTATTTCTTGAGTACTTTTACATTTTCACTAATGACTGAGCCAAAGTATAGAACGTCTTTGATTATTTCAGTGTCTTCATCATCCACTTTAAAGCTGTGTAAATTATTTTCTTAATGTTCAGCTGCAACCCTGCTTTTGCACTTTCTCCCTTTTCCTCAATAGTCTTTGCTATTTTCTACAAGTACTATGGTGTCACCTGCATATCTTAAATCGCTGATGTTCCTTCCTTCCTTCTTCCAACTCTAATCCTGTTTTACATATGATACATTCAATATACAAGTTAAAAAGATAGGGTGATAAAATGTAGCTTTGCCTGACTATCCACGCTTGCCAATTGGAAACCATCGTTTCTCTGTATTCTGTCCTGAGAGTAGTGTCTTATTCTGAGTACGAGTTACATATCAGGACAATCAAATGTTGTGGCACACTCATTTCTTTAAGAGCAATCCATAGTTTTATGTAGAGTTGAAGGCTTTCACGGCCAGAATCCATTGGTTCTTGTGGGTTTTTCGGGCTTTGAGACCGTGTTCTGGTTGTATTTTCTCCTGACGTTTCGCCTGCATCTGTGGCTGGCATCTTCAGAGGAATGGTGAATTGGAAGTGGAGTGGAGAGTATATATGCCAGTCTCCTCCTCCAGGGGGGAGGGAGCAATTAGCATAATAGTCCTATTGTGTGTATTGAATACTTGTTCCTGGAGGGAGACTTCCTGAGCCCAGTGTCCCACCAGGAAGTCTCAGTCTCCCTCCAGGAAGTCTCCCTCCAGGAACAAGTATTCAATACACACAATAGGACTATTATGCTAATTGCTCCCTCCCCCCTGGAGGAGGAGACTGGCATATATACTCTCCACTCCACTTCCAATTCACCATTCCTCTGAAGATGCCAGCCACAGATGCAGGCGAAACGTCAGGAGAAAATACAACCAGAACACGGTCTCAAAGCCCGAAAAACCCACAAGAACCAATCCATAGTTTTTCATGATCTATACAATCAAAGGCTGTGTTGTAATCCATAAAGCACAGACTACCTTTCTTTTTGAAATTCTTTGATGCACTCCATTATCCAATATATGTTTGCAATAAGATCCCTAGTGGCTCTTCCTTTTCTGAATCTAACTTAGACATCTGGCATTTCTTGCTCCATATATGGTAAAAATCTTTGTCGTAAACAAATACTGCTACTTCATCTTTCTAAAAAGCCAAACAAACTGGAGATGCCAGAGATCACCCTTGTTATCTTCTGAATCCCAAGCATGTGTTCTGCCTCTGAGTTGTGACAACTGTCTCTTCTCAGTAAAAATGTATAGGACAATAAATTTAACATAGCACCCTCCAGATGGTTGGGACCACAAACTTCATCGTTTCCCATGCTTACTGGGGCTGACAGAAGTTGGAGTTCTAAACACCTGGAAGATACATTGGGGGAACACTATTGCAAAGGATTTGCAAACAATATCAATGGCCACTAAGCCCACATTGATCTTGGTAATACAAGTGGAATTAATTGCTACCATTTCTTTCTTTTTTGTCCAGTTTTGTGAACTCTCTAATCAGGTCAGTTTCTAAATGTGAGGTGAGAAACTGGCCTACATTGTGAATGTGAGCTGAGTGGTCAGGGCTGACTCAAGACATTTTGCTGCCTGAAGGAAAACAGGAAATGACCATCATCCACCCATCCAAACTAGGAGCACAGTACCCAAAGCCAGTCAAGTTATTTTGGTATATGAGGCATACAATCTGACAAATGCAGCTTCTCCTCCCTAGAAGTGAAAATTCAAAAAGAATAAAAGAAATAACAGTTTGCTGTCCAATCATGGCATTCCAGAGTCATCTTGGCCCAATGACAAGGCTGGCCCTTGGTCAACCACATTTACTGTCCTGTCACAAAGTACTCCACAACCACAAGTACCCCAGTGGGTTGAATAATAATGGTGGGATAGTTAAGTGTGTGCCGAGCTGGAAGCCGAGGGTGCACTGACATGAATATCCATGGACACTTTGCTGCATGCAAATGTTGCACAGTAGTACTCAACCCATGTTCAGAATGTGTGCTGTATGTTGGCCTCCCAACCCAGTTTTCTAACAGGACAAAATGCCTGTCTGAGCTCTAACACAACAGCTTGAGTAGAAATGTTCAAAACCAGCCGGAAAAGAAGGAAAAGCAACAGTGCATGTGAAACAGCCTGTCACAAGATCGCTCAGTATAGAAAGCTCCAGGATAAGTAGCTGCACCCCTAACTGTTCTGTCCCAGTTTCCCCATCTGCTCCCTTTTGTTCTTAGCCTTTTGCCACCTGTTCTCCTGTCTCTCCCATTTGGCCCCTCATCTCAGTATTATCTTTGAATTTCCCTGCAGCGCACCCCTACCCACACAACCCAGCTTTTCTACTTTACACCACATTATTCTCCTCGTCCACCTTCCTCCTCCTCCCTCCTCTTCAGCCCTGGGAGCAAAAATCCCCTTGGAAGCAAGATAGGAAAGGTGAGGGCGACCGCTTCCTCCGTTGCCCACGAGCATGCGCACGCTCCTCCGGCGTGCTCCCTGATGGGGAGCTGAGAATGTGACCCTTGGCGCTGGGCAAGTCCCAGACTTAATCCCACGGTAAGCGCAGGGAGGACAGAGTCGCCATAGCCGGGAGCGGGAGCCGAGGCGCCCGACGGAGCAGCGCCCTTGGCCGGCCGAGACCGGGACGCCGCGCACCTGTCACCTGCAATCAGGCGAGCCTTTCCCTGAGGAGGTCAGCATGGCAGAGGCGCAGGGGCCGCTCGAGCCAGCGGTAGCACCGGCGGCCAAAGCAGCAGCAGCAGCAGCAGCGCAGGAGGAAGGCGGCGGGAACGAAAACGGGGCGGCGGTCGGCGAGGGGGAAGGAGAGGAAGAGGCCACGGCGACGGAGCCGTCGGCTTCTTCCACCTCTGAGCAGGACGAAGCCCGAAACGAGACAGCGCGGGAGGAAAGGGACGAGGAAGGTGGGAGCCGCGAAAGCAGCGAGAGCGGCATCCGCAGCCAGCACCCCGAGCAAGGGGACGGAGAGACGACCGCCTCGGGCCAGGAAGAGGAGAGCGAGGCGGGCGCGACGGGACAGCCCAAGGAGCGGGACGACCCGGAGGCAGCGCAGGAGGGTCCGAGCGCGGAGGGCGCAGCCGGCGCCGAAACCCTGGAGGAAAAACCCGAGAGCCACGACGCCCCCGAGGCTCCGGTGCCAGCGGAGTTCCCGCAAGAGGAGGGAGAGACGGGCGAGCGCCTGAGGGCGAGTCCGGAGGAGCGCCCCGTCGCCGGAGAAGGCGACCCTGCTGAGGCCGAGCGGGGGCCCGCGGCGGAGGAGGGCGGCTGCGAGGGAGGGCAGGACCCTCAGCGCCAGGCAGAGCGCTCCGAGGGTGAGGGAGGGGGCGAGGCGGCCCAGGAAGGGGGCGAAGAGGGAGAGCCGGGAGACGCCGAGGGGGACGAGAAAGAGGAAGCCGAGCAGGAGGGAGAGGAGCAGACGGGGGTAAAGGCTGAGGGGAAGGAGCCAGAAGAAGGGGAGGCTGAAGAAGCCGAGGAGGGCGAGAGGGGAGGAGGGGAACGGGAGGCGGAGGGAGCGGAGGACGGGGGCGCCGAGGTGGGGGGCGACCAGCTGGAGCTTGCGGAGCCTCCACCGCTAGAAGCGAGTCGGGTGGGAGAGAGCTCGTCGAGTCCTGCTCAAGTGGGAGAAAGCGCCCCGGCGGAGGAAACTGCTTCGGCAGAAGGGGAAGACGCAAGCGGGGAAACTCCGAGCGAAGAAGACTCCCCGGCCGCCGCCGCCGCTGAAACTGAAGCCCGGGGGGATCCTGAGGCGAGCGCAGCGGGAGCGGGAGCGGGAGCGGGAGCGGGAGCGGGAGCGCGCGGAGATGAGGATCGCGCAGCCTCCGGCGAGACGGAGACGCCGAGAGGCGAGGAGGAGCAGATCCCCCAGGTGCAGCCCCGCGATTTCTCCGAGGGACCCTCCCAAGAGAGCGAGGAAAGAGAGGCTGTTCTGGAGATGAACGGCATGCAAGGGAGGGAGGAGGAAGAAGAAGAAGACGCGGAGGAAGACGACCCGCATCTGCTCGCCGCGCCCCTGGAAGAGAAGCAAGAGCATGACATCTCCCTCTTCGTAAAGGTAAAGTGGCGCGCCCTCGAAGGAGAGGCATTTTGAGGTTGTTCGTAGTTGCAGGTCGTCGTGGTCTGACAGCATCTCGTTAATACGGAGAGGGAAAAGGGACGTCTAAGTACTGTCCAGCCGCACCGGCACAAACTCTCTTATTTGGACCAGTGGTTGTGGTTAGATAGTTCTACACTCTGGAGTTAAGGGTCCCACAGAGCTCCTCTTTAGGCAACAGCGTGCATCGTGGGTTCTTCCTCCAGGGCATGGACCACCACCAGCCCTGTTATGTTCAGGGACCCTCCCCCTCATATTTTTGAGTTGAGGGCCATGTGCTTGTGCCCCAAAACCCTGCCCTGATGGCACCATTACTTTGGGCTTCATATTAAGTAATCTCCTAATTCCCTGTAGGTTACACGTGGTCTACAACTACCACTTCACACGCCCTATAAAGACCCACCTGTCTAACTTCCTTTCCTTTTGGTTTTGTTGTTTGCCATCAGGTATACTTCTGCTTATGGCAACCCTGTGAATGAAAGACTTCCAGAAACCCTGGTCATCAGCAGTCCGACTCAGGGCTGTTACCTGCTTTACTGAGGCAATCCATCTGTAAAGTGCTTGTCCTCTTCCACTTCCAATCCATCTGTTAAGTGGTTGTCCTCTGCCTTCAACTTTACCAGCATTAATGATTTTTTCAGTGAGCATCTCATTATGGGTCCACAGTACAATAGTTTCAATTTAGCTTGTTTGGTTTCTACTGAGAGTTCAGGCTTCATGTACTCTAGATCCCCCCCTTTTTTTTTTGGCAGCAGCTGAAGTCTCCTCCAGCACCGCATTGCTGGAGGTTATTATTGGTGATGATTATACGTTTTTTTGTTTGCTAACCTGCATGGTAAAGAACAGTTAGTAAGTGCTGGTTAAATATGTCAAGTGAAAAGCCAGTTTTGCTAAGATGATTTAGCTGTAAGACCTTCAGATAAATCTGTTTTTGAGTTCACAGTTAAATGGGAGGATATTATAGAGCTGTGTCTCTTGCTGACAAGGTACCACATCACTTAGAAACAGTAGATATGAGAACTTATATCTATGTCATTAGGTAGTAAAACAATACAAAAATAAGATATATTGAAGTTTTTGGCATAATTATCTCACTATAATAATTCAGAGCTCTTTTAAATGAATAGGCAGATTTGTGGTTGTGTACAAAGCTTTATTGTTTCTGTTGACGGGTTTTACCCATTTTCTGAGGTTATCACAGTCTTTTTGTTCTAAAACTCAGTGGTTCCTGCTGGGGTTTAAACTGTTCTGTAATGGAAAATCAGCCTCTACAAACATCTGCAAAATGACACCTTGCATTGGTCTGTTTCCCTACAAATCCATAAGGTTCTGCAAAGGCCTGATTATGTTATCAGTATGGAAAACTGTTACCTGTACATACATGGCAGCTTGAAGCCTGAGGTTATTCTGGAGCAGAGAGTACAGTGTCCTATGAATCATAGTGAAAAACCTGTGATGTTTGGCCAAAACTTAGGCCAGGGTTTGAACTATTTTCCATGTTCCATTTTAAATCCATGAAGATCACTCCACTGACTGAACAGGCATACTTACTTTTGTTGTTGAGTAATGAGTGTATTTAAAAATTAATTAGCTGGGGTTGTTTACCGTGCAAATAGTAATGAGAAGTAAGAGTGTTACACAGGAAACTTCTTGTGCCATGGCTTTAATGTAAGAAGTAGCAGTGAGATGGCCTGCTAGAGATCCTTGTAATCATTTCTTATTTGCGCACACTAAAATTATATCAAGGACTGTACTTTAATTAAAATTATGTTAATATTCTGCTTGGAGGCTTGCCGCATAAACTGTAGCTTAACATTTGTAAAAACATGTCTTCAGCCTCTTGTGTGACATAGGCCATTTCTGCACTAGCCTGTTATAGCACTGTGATTCCACTTTCAACATCCTATGGAATCTTGGCCCCTCCCGAAACTGCAAACCCCAGGATTCCATAGGATGTTCAAAGTGGAATTATAGCGCTGTAACAGGCTGGTGCAGAAATGGCCATAGTGTAGGATGGCTGTACACATTGTATGTACATGTGTGGATGGAAACGCAGTGGGGGAGGGTGCAATTGAAAGAATCTAGGCAAGTAGGTACTCATAACTTTTCCTTCATGCACCGCTTCTCTATTTCATATTGCCCCTTCTCTGTATTGTTGGTTTCTACACATGTGCAACATGTTAGGCATGTAGAAATTTTCAGAACCCCAGTGAGAACAAAATAAAGACAGAAGATCATGCTGGTGGTATTCGCAGCCAGCCCAGGTCTAGAGAAAGATGGGTTATGAAGTCTCAGGAAAATGGTTTGCTACCTGAGGCGGAACACCAAATCCTGCCCCTGTCTACACACAGTGTCAAAATGTATAGTACCTGAAGCTGTTCAAACTTATGTTAGCACCTGAGGCAGAAAATGTCACAAGCAGCAATTCCTTTACCTGGCAGTAAAAACAATAATAGAATCATAGAATCATAGAGTTGGAAGAGACTCCAGAGGCCATCGAGTCCAACCCCCTGCTATGCAGAAACACCCATCAAAGCATTCCCAACAGATGGCCATCTGAATAATACACTGAATAATTATACGTTATTGCCCTTTCATGACATCCAAAGTGTGGGACCACAGGTATTTAGGAGTGAAGTATCATGTGAATCTGTACCTGTATTATATATTTCTGTACAAATTGAGGCCTCACCTTGCTAAAATTATTGAAGAGCTTTTATATTCATCTCTTGATCTTCTCTTTAGTTCTCTAGGGTCAAAATATGGTGACTATTGACTTTAATCCTTTTAGGTTTCCACTGCTCTATGCCAGCTTGAGGGAATATTAAAAATACTTGTACTTGCACAACATGACAAATGACTACGTTAAATATATAATGCAGTTCAAGTGGCTAAGGGACACAGTAATTGCTTTGGTAACTGTGCAAGCATCTTTAAAGTAACTGAAGTTTGAAAAGTGTGCCATTTGGGGATTCTGGGATTCAGACATTGTTGGGCAGTTGTCTGCTGCTGATGAGAAACAGACCCCAGTCCCTGTGAAAAATCATACTGGCCAAGATCTTGCATTAGGCTTGCATAGAGTAGAAATCTATCTGTAGAGCTGTGTGTTGATTGTGTTATGCAACCCTTGTGTTGAATGGCAGCATTGACGTAGTGAATGCATACCTGAATATGCAATCAATTGCACAACCAAATGGACATCATAAACACATGTGCATCCATGCACATCTTGTATGCAAATATATGAACACTGGCACACAAAGTGGCACAGCATGTGCAACTCTACTTCCACAGCCTTAGACTGCGTACACAAGTCATGCTTCAGACAGAAATATCCAACTGTTAAAGTAGAGGGATTTTCTCATGCATAAGATCCAAAAAGGATCCAGGCCACTGCTTATCATGGGATGGGGTAAAATCAAATCCAGATGAATTCTGCTTATTGCAGTTGTGAATCTTCTGCTTATGTCTGAATGAATTAGATATACCCTGCTACAGGAAGTATTGGGAGGTATGTGTCTTTGCAGTGAGTCTTGTATATATACACATCTACATTGACATCTTATTCGAGTTAACAGGCAAAATGTGTATAGATTCACTCACTGTAAGAAATCTGCACTCAGCGTGATGATTTACTGTCATTGTGATAACAATAAATAATGACCGGAGTCCAGAATGGGAGCTCGACAGAAAAGCACTCCTGCCTCTTATCAGCATTCTGTAGTCTGGTTTTAGTTTTGGTTGTCTGTGTTTGGTGATTGTGTGCATGTGTGTGCGTGTGTATGTTTAGCTTTGCTTTTTATGCCTTCACCCCTGAAAACACCAACATTTTTTTAGGGTGGAGGGATGAGGTTCAGAAAGAGCAAAGTACATTTCTAGATGGACAGGTTGCATCCTTTTATTAGTGACAAATTGAAAGGTTAGTTGTTTAAAAAAAATAAACTTGGAGGGTGCAAAAAGGGGGTTGGAGGCCTCAAGCAGCCCACAGGCTACTCTTTGCTGATCCTATATTTGTTGTTGCTGTGTGCCTTCAAGTTGTTACAGACTTGTAGTGACCCTAAGGTAAACTTGAAGCAGGATTTTCTTGGCAGGATTTGTTTAGAAGGAATATGCCATGGCCTTCCTCTGAGGCTGAGAGAGCGTGACTTGCCCATAGGTCACCCCATGGATTTTCATGACCAAGCAGAGATTTGAATCCTTGCCTCCAGAGCTGTAGTCCAATGCTCAAACCACTACACCACAGTGGCTATCTTTGTATACTTGCTAATAATATATGAATGACTTTCTATTCCCTTGAATAATGACAGGAGTCCAGAAATGGGAGGGAGAGAAAGGAGTGAGCACTTTCTTTGGGTGGGACGCTTCTTTCTGTCCCCTGCAAGTCATCCCTGACAATCCCCATTAATAGAAGTGGTTTTAAGAGCAGAGCAGCATGGTAAATAAAATTCAGTCGCATCCTAAAAGAAAACAGGAACAACTCTACACAACCCATTTTTATCCCCAAAGAAGTAAAATAACAAGTTATTACATACTGAGATGTTTTATCTGCTGGATTTCATTACTTCCACAATCATTTTAGGAATGTTACTTTGAACAATATAAAATTAAAATAGTCAGGAAATCTTGGATTTCTAGCCTACCTTGATTAATATTTACTTGTAGTCTTATTCTTCCTTTTCTTCTGCTGCCCCAGGGTCTTTAAAACCTAAATTGTTTAGTCTCTTTCTAATTCCCATTTAATCTCCCCTGGCATCTTTCAGGTTGTTTCAGAATCATCAATTTTCTGTTGAATTTGTTGCAGCACTAAAATAGAATTGTTATTTCAGATAAATAAGAAAATATGGATATGTAGATATCTTGCAGGGACCCAATGTGGGACCCAGTTGTATTGGACTACAACCCTGAAGACCAGAGTTCAATTTTCCTGGTTGGCCATGGAAACCCATTGGATGACACTGGGCATGTCACGCACTCTCAGCCCTCCAAATGCTACAATAAGTTCACCTCAGGGTTACTGTAGGTTGGAAATGACGTATAAAGAAGTGTGGAAAATTGCGATCAATGATAAGTTAACATGTCAAATTAAGGTTAAAAAAAGGGATAATGAAAAGGAATGACTTTGAAGCACAATGGAAAATATTTGTGGAAAAGGCTTTAACAGAAGAAGGAAGTATCACACTTCCACCAAAGGAATTACAATTTTGGAAAGCAGAGTGAGCTGAAATATAATTGGCTCTGGGAATGGGCTCACATTTAGGGTTAGAATTTATAGTTAATATCTGGATCATATATAGTATTAGGAATAGGTTAAATATAGTTCAAAAGAATAGTTTTAAGAATGAAATTATTATAGCAATAATGAGTATAAGAGAATGAGATTTAGGTACATGAAATAAAAATATATAATCAATATGATACATAATATGTTGAATAAGTATATGATAATAAGGGATCTGGAAAGAAATAGTAATGTAAGCTATTTGTGTTGTAATTTTTCTCTTTTTCACATTTATGTTATTCACATGGTGTTTTTGTTTTATTCTCTTATGTATTGTTCTTTTTTCTTTATAGTAATAAAAATTTTAAAAATAAAAAAAGTTGGAAATGAGGTGAAGACACATAGCAACAGATACATTGCATTTTTAAGCAAGCATTTTCATTCTGAGTAAAGTGAAAAAACCCTAAAGGAATTTGAGAAATCTTGATAAGCTTGGATACTTATTCACAGCAAAGCAGATATTCAGAAGTTTGACTGCGGTGACTTAATTTTTTAAAATGCAAAACCAGAACAATTGCAGTGAACACAGCAGTACCTTTGACAATGCTTTAAGAGCAAGGAAAGCTTACCTTCTCTATTCTGAGACTATGACAACAGTGTGCAGTTCAATTTGAGATCATAGGGTTTGAGATTAGAGCTTTGAAGTAATATGTTGTACAAATAACAGCATTATTCATAATAATGTTTGCTTTTTGCAACCATTATGGTATTAGCATTAAAACATTTCTTGAGTGTGTTAAATTACATTACCTCTAAAACGTTGTTCTTTTAAATGATCGTTTTAGAGATTTTTAAAACAATTTTGGTCATTTTCCTGTTTTTAAGCTTTCATAAAACAGTAATAACGTACAATTAATTTTAAAATAGCATGGTGGTATTGCTTTATCTTGAAATGTAATGAATCATTCATACATGAAAATTTTCCAGTGTAACAACTAAAGCTATTAAGTTGTTATTGTTGTTTAGAAAATCACAGAGTGGAAAAATGGCAGTTTTTCCAATAAATATCTTTTACCAAATCTTTCAAGTGACAAACTCTGAGACACTTTTGTTCTATGCCTTCTTCTTAGTGTGTCTTAAAGAAGTGTTCTTGACTTAGCTATTTTGAATGGAAGTTGAATAAAACACATGCAAACTAAACCATACAACAGTGATAGAATGCTTGTTTTGTATCCAGCATTTTTCCCATCTCCAGATAAGGCTGAGAATGTCCAAAACCCTGGAGAGCTTATTGGGTGCTAATATAGATGACACTGAGATAGATGGAACGATGGCCTTACCTGTAAAACATCCGCTTTTTGTATAACTGAGAATGCATGTTAAGGTTTGAACATTATTATTTTTTAATATCATACTGAAACAATATACTTCAGAACTGAGTTGGTGTGTATGTCAAATAGGTGAGGAAAACCTTCTGCATGGCCAACCTCTCACAAACAGTTGGCTTTTTAGTAATTTCGTTATAGAAGGAGAATGCAGAAACCTTATGGTTCTTTAATACAGCTTAGGAGAAGCTGGCATTATGAATTCCTTTCATAACTCTTCGAGAGACTGAGGTGTTCTCCTCCCCCTGCAGCTGATCCCTATAGCATTATTTATTTGTTTGCTTATTTATTTAACATGGAATTATTTTGTGACTTGCATTAGTGGCCAGTTATTTAGTAACCTGATGTCGTTTCATTTGAAGTCTACCAGTGAATAAATTCTGGAAGAAAATTACATCTATGAATTGCTTCAAATGTCCATAGAAGCAAAAGAAGTTTAGGCTGAAATCCTGTATTTATGTACTTGTGAGTATGTCACACTGAAAGGCCTAAATACCCTAGAGGCACTAGATCCCAAGTGATCTTGGAAGCTAAACAAGGTCAGCTCTGGTTAGTTGAATGGGAGATTGCCAATGGATACCAAGTGCTATAGACTATATTTTATAGGAAGGAACTGGCAAAACCACTTCTGAATATTCATTGCCTAAGAAAACCCTATGAAATTAATGGGGTCACTATAAGTTGACAGGCAACTTGAAGGCACATACACACACAAGTCACACTGGCCACAATAATACTCTCTAGCATTTCACAGATGAACATGAGGACGTGTATGGTCAAGCAACATCAGAGTGTAGTCAAAATAGCCAAAGTTATTAACGAGTAAGAATAAATAAGCTAGGAGAAGTGATACCAGTTTGCTTGTACCTGAGCTTACTGACAAGAACAAAATTCCCACCTCCTCTCCCTTTCCCCCCCTCAATTAAGTTAACTGAATACAAATCTGTTTTGCACTTTAAACGCTGTTTGTACCAGGTGAAGTAAACTGAGGGCAGAAGAAGAAAATGAGAAGAGAGGAGGGAAACTGGAACATTTGAAAAGTTGGACGACAAGGGATTAATTGGGACAGTTGGGTATGACAGTATGGCTTACTTCTAAGTAAACATAAAATTTCATTGCCCAAAACATAATTTGATTCTGGGAACTTCAGGCACATGTTCGGGGATTTTATTCACACCCTTTCCCCCATAATACTTTGCTGTGCTTAAAACACGATTGTTCTGTGCAAATATTGTCTCAGTATTAGATTGCTGCTGAGTATACATTCTTGCTAAGTTTTTGAAAATGGGGCAGAAGTTACACATTCTTAAATGGTCCCTTTTCAAGGGGCTGTTCATGTTTGCCTGTTTAGTTTAAGAGATTATGTTTCGTTAGGTGGAACTTTGAACGTCTACTTATGGAAGAAGAAACAGGATGACTTGCTGAAAGTACCCAGTAACGTGTCAAAACTGGGATGATGTTCTGAGACTCAGAACATTGTCCTACCATTGCTCGATTATAGGCAGTGTTAGCATGACATCTTATCCTTTGTTTTAAAAATAACTTTCTGAGCTATTCCTTCTATGGCTAATATTTCATTTCTCTGGTTGAATTACAGTCAGTTCAAACAGTTGACGTGGGTAGTTTTAAAAGTATGATGCATGGCTACAAAGAGCTAATATGTTCCTGTTTGTTAACTATTAGATTGCTTTCTAGTATGTGAAGGATACTCTGAGCTGGATGATGTAGTTAGTGCACTGAAATATAAGGGACTACTTAATTGTTACAATTAATTGTTTCAAATCATGATTTATTATAAGCTACTCTGACAGCATTCATAAAGATCAGCCTATATGTATTCTAAATGAATAAATAAAACATTATACTGAACTGTTTAATGGATTGTAGTCATTGTTAGCTGCCCTTAGAAGAGATGGTTTGTTTCAGTTGTCTGGAGGTTGGTTGTATGATCCTATCATGGTAATGGTATCTATGAAAATATCTTACCACTCATTACTCATCTCCTCAGACTGAGCTACAAATCTTTGTTTATGTATTTATACTGCCCATCAAAACTATTTTTAGGAGGTTTACAATGTTAACCCCCCTGTCAAATGTTACAAACATATTTTCATAACACTAGAAGTAAAAGTTAGGGTCTATAGCTAAAATGAAAATGTTAAACGGTACACAAAAGGACTTAAAAGCTCGAGTGAATAAATTTTTGTTTGATACCTAAAAGAAAGGAATGTTGATACCAGCAGGTGAGCTAGCGTGTGAACACCTTGGTCAGCCCTTGTCCTCTGCCTCCTCTGCCTTATCCATGTGTTCCTGTTTTTATCTGTGCCTGTGTATATTTGTCTCTTCTCTTCCAGAATACATTAGGGAGCTGAGAAGTGCACTGCCTTTTTATTTTTTAAATCTTTAAAAATCTTTGTCCATCATTTATGCACTATGTAAATTGTGAGGTTCTGGCATCCTTGTGGCTGCCTTTCTTTGAAGTATAACCGTCTCTGTCAGTCTGCTTTTCTCAAACAGAACGTTTGCCTTTCTGTACCATGGCCTTGGCCTTTAACTTCCCCTGTCTGCTCTCCTGATGCCACATGCGATCACCTCTTACACTATAGTGTCTCTGGCCTGTCTACTACAGAAAGGTTGCTGGAACTGAGCTGTCACCATTGATACAGGTGATAGAGGAGAGGCTTCTGTGAGTATAGGAGGAAGTGGCTATAAAGATGGGGAACTGGGAAGAGTAGGGGGCCACATCTGTAACCTTTGGGCATCCAGTTGGTCATCACTCTTCTCGAGCCATGCAGCCCTGTTCTTTCTTTAGTACCTGGATATCTGAAAGAATCGCACAGTGTTTGTTCTTAGAACCAAGCTATTTTGAATTGTATTACAGAACGACTTGTGAAAGTTATCTGATTTTTGTGCTGATAATAAAATCCCATGATGCAGTAAAGAACTGTATGCATTTCCATTTGCTATGTTTGCTTCAGTACTGATGAAAGAGTGAGGAGATTATGTGCCGAAAGATTACTAAATCATCACTTCAGCTGCAAATAGGCTTGTTTTTCTTATACTCTTTGCCTGGCAATAAAGGTCCCAGTTCTGATTCAGAAGTACAGACAGAACCTTTCTAGCCAAGCTTTAGTTCAGCATCAATACATATGAGCCATTAGACCAATGATGTAGTGGTTCTAGCCTCTTTGTTTGAAATGGCGGAACTTTTTGATTAGCAGAGACAATGATGTCATCTGCCACATGCTTCACATCTCTGTTTTCTTTGAGCTTAGTTGCAACTCCACAATAACTTGAATTTCCCTGGAAATATTATATAATTTTGAGCATTGCCAATTGCAGTTCACAATATTTTCCTAGGAATGGCATGGGTTTTTCCAGAAGTGGCATACTGTTGTGAGCTATCCCTGTTGTAACACAAACTGTTTTAGGTGCATTCATTTTGAATGAGCAGTTGACCTACTGGCTTTGCCAAAAAATCCTGTTCCTGGTGAGATGAAAAACTATTAGAAATCTGTGTTGATATGGATCAATGTATCTGCATGCTTATGTATTTTAAATCTCCTTTGGTGGATATATGTAGGGACTGCCTTGATGAGCATTTGCATTTCACATTTTACCACCATACAGCTGCATCAGACATTTTTACTATTGTACAAGATATTGTGGTTTGGGAGCAAGATAAAAGAATTGTAGGCATTCTGAATGCAAGGGCTTAACTGTAGGCAGTTTTCTGAAATAATGAAGACAGGATTAATAGAAAGATGAGAAGTACATTTTCCTTACCACTTAATAAATCTCCATCTCTTTTGCAACATAACTGGAGACCAAGGTCACGTTGTTTGAGCTAGGAGCATACCTCAAGAAGACTGAACCTATTTCTGTGTACTTAGAGGCATTCTCTTATTGAGTAGCTACAGACTTACCAGATACCTGAATAACTATCCTTGTTCTTATTTATGAATATTATTTTATACTACTCTTCCATCATAATTCTAAAACAGATATGCAACTTCCTACAGAAGTTTGTTCCATGTCTTTATGTAATGCGTCTTGCTCTTGTAAGACGCAACATATCTCTTTGTTGTGTATGTTATAAAAGATGTAAGGAATATTAATATTTTTGACTTGGCCTGCATATCTGAGGATGTTGCTTCTAGACTTGCTTGAACACTAGGTGTTGGTGGGTAAATCATCAGAGCTTCCTGATAGGTATTGTTTAAATGCTTCATGCTCCTGAGTGAGGGAGAAATTGTAATCTTTGAAATTATACTTTACCCCTCCCAAGTAGACAGTTGTAGTGGAACTGTTTGTGCAGTGCAAGCCTTGGAAAAGTTATGGTTTTGGACTGCAGCTTCCAGATTCCACTAGCCAGGTGGGGATTCTAGGAGATGTAGTCCAAGTATACTTACACACACACACATTCAAGATCCATAAACTGTGAGTGTATGTCCTACCACACTATACAGTTATAGCACTATGATTCCACTTTAATTTCCATGATTCTATTCTGTGGAATCCTGGTGTTTGCAGTTTGTGAGGCTGTTTAGAAGTCTCAACTGGAGAGCTCTGGTGTCTCATCAAATTGGAATGCCTAGCATTCCAAAGGATGCAGCCATGGGAATTAAAGTGAAGTAAAAGAGCTATAATTAGTGTAATAGGGCCCTGTTTGTCCTTCCTTGTATGACCATAGACTGTGATCCTGTAGAGCAAAAGAGATCATTAGCATTTAGCCAATGGTAGCAATAGCTGGAAGATGTGCCTTAACCTCAGCATGGTATGTGTGTGTGTGTGTGCACGTGTGCATGCGCCTTCAAGTCACCGATCAACTTATAGGGACCCCATGAATTTTATAAGAAGTGCAAAGAATACTCAGAGGTGGTTTTGCCAGTTCCTTCCTCTGAAATATAGTCTACAACTCCTCGTATTTGTTGTCAGTTTCCCTACCAAGTACTAACTAGTGCTGACCCTGCTTAGCTTCCAAGATCAGACAGGATCAGGTCCCTGTAGTGTATAGTTACCCATTAACTTCTCTGTAGAAGACACAATTACTAGCTGTTGAAGAGGGGGGATTTATTAGCCAAAACAGTTTACTCAATGCACATTTTTCAGCAGTGCCACTCAAAATGTTGGTCCAAGGATTGATGCTAACCCCTGAGTTATTGGCTGCCAGTCCCTGGTCAGTTTCTGGGAAAGAAACAAGTAATTGTAGCTAATTGGCATAAAAATGGTAGTGGTCCCTGGTGCACTGAAAGAAATAATTGCTGATCTCCCATATTAGATAGCTTGAGCAGCCCTATGGAAACATATATTCCTGTTTCCCTTGTCTATCTGAATGGAGTGATTTATTTTGTATTTCCCCACTTGGAGCAGTGAAGGTGATTGTCATCTTTGTTGTCTGGGTGTGTAGTAGGGGTTAATGCCAGACTTTCTGGAGGGGGGAAGGCATAGTGTGTGTGTGTGTTGGGTGGGAATCTGTCCATACTGGGCTTCCTCAGCTCTTTTCCAAGCCCTGAGGTATGTTTTCTGTTGCCCATTTGTTTTTCTTTATTTTAAAGTTTCTCTAGAAATGTAAGGCCCAAGTGAAAAGAATGAACAACTAGAACTACAAAGGATGGAGGGAAGGTGTATTTATTACTATGCTATGAATTACTATGAATTTCTTGTAGGTCTAAGTTTTCAAGCTGTTTTATCAATGTTTTAATTTCTCATGGCAAAGCATCGAAATTCATCCTTTTATTCCTAGCATGTACCAAACACGTTTTCTGTTGTATCCCTGTGTATATACCTAAAAGCCCAGAAGATGGAGAACAGTCATTTTAAAGTTTTAATTTTTCCATTTGGCCCCAAGGCAGGAATTAGGATTATCACTACCAGATTTCTTCTTTCTCCACTTTATCCCTGCCAAGTTTACCCCCTCCTTGTTGTTAACGTTTCCCTCCCCTATGGTATATTATAGTTTCTTACTTTAAATGTGGTTTCCTTTAGAGTAGTGGGAAATACACAAAATGTGAAGTATCATATGTTGAACTATAAAACAGGATGTGTAATTAAAATGCCAGTTAATCTCCTTTTCCCAGCCCTATAATGTGTTCCAGAAAATAATGGCCTTTTGTTAAAATAATTCCCTTAAAGAATTTAACAAGGCTATAAAGTTTTTTTTCTTCTTGATGTACAATGTTCAGCTGGTCCCCTGCCATATTATTAAATACGGATTAGAAATAGCATTGGTGTAGTGAAACCATAATTCTTGTAAAAGGATAAATAGCAAATAGAATTTGATTTGTTGCTTGTGTACTTCTGACCTTGTCGTATTCAGTTTAAGACAAAACAAAACGAACTGGCAGAGCAATCTTGCCATGGGTCTTTTTAGAAGCAAGCCCCAATGGGTTCAATGGAAATGTAAGTCAGGTGAGAATTCACAGAATTGCAGCCTGTGTTCTCAGCAGACTTTGCAGTGAAGAAGAGTTCACTTTTGAGCTATCTAGGCTAAGAATATCACACCCTTTAATCCTATGATCTGTAAAGGAGTCCAGTACCAAAGACTGTCAGCTTCACATAAAAGCATACTTTCTGTATCAGGCTTTGTTGTATTTAGAGCTGCTTATAAAATAAAACTATATGTGAAAATTATACTACTGCTACTACTACCACCACCACTAATGGAATAATAAAGTGAGCTTAGAAGAAGGAATACATCTCTGTTTTCTTCCACTGGTTGTATATATTTAGCAGGTGATTAAGGCAGATTGAGTCACAGAAGGGGATTTTTGGCCTTATGAGCTGATGGGGCCGTATTAGGGGCATGCCCCATCAGCTCATAAGGCCAAAAATACAGGGTAAAGAAAGTAGAAGTTCACTTCCTTTTTTTGCCAGAGCAAGAAGATGTCTATTGCCACTTGCCAATCTGCCCTTTTATCACCAGCTGTACCATTCAAGAGCCTGTGAACAAGACGGTTTGAAAGAAAAATCTGTCAAGGTCATCTAGCTGCACAGATGCACAGAGAGAGAGAGAGAGACACACACACACAGGGCAAGATATTGCACACTTTAAGCATAGCATAAATATACTCCAGCATAGTTACGTTGGGACCCACAGTTATGCAACGAATTGTGCAACAGGCACCATGCCCTTGAGCTCACCCCCAGTGTTATATTCAACTAGTTCCGCACTCACCAAGTCAAAAATGAGAGCATTGTGCATGTGCTTGTGAATTGCTGGGCTGCCCCAGGAGCCACACTTACCTCTGAAAAAGGTCAACAGCTTAATCAGGAGAGTCTGACACAGATTCTAGCCAAGTTATGATCAGTATTAACTCAAAGAATGGAATTCAAGACATAAATTTTGCATGCTAGAGGGAGAACCATAAGAGAACATTGTAAGATACTTTTCTGCACAATAACAGAGAAAAGTTGCCTCTGCAGTTCTATCATACAGCCTGTTCCAAATGTTAAAGGACCACTAGGTGGCACATTTTTACAAAATCAAGATGTTTTAACAGAATGTTTTCATGTTACATCAGCACCTGAACACAGTATATTGAAGAAAGGGATAATTTCTTTTTTTACCACACAGAAAACATGGGTGCAGTCCAGCCAGAGTTAAGCCTGAGTCTACCTTATTTCGGAGGGAGCCATTAAAGTCTCTTTTTATTATTCCACTGAAATCAGACTGACTGACTACCTTCAGTTTGCTTCTTTAAACATATCTTGCTGGAAACATACCAAAGATACCCTTTAACTCATTACAATGCAAGTGAGTTTCTTTGGACACTAGTTGCATTGTAACCAGATAAATAAAAATAATTTCAGGCTGAAATTTGATAAGGGTAATTTTCTTATAACTATTAGTCTGTTCCTAAACCATTATTACCTTCAGATGGATACCTGTAATGGAATGATAATGTCTTCAATTGTGAATGAGGCACCTGAATGCCAAACTAGTCCACACCGGTTCTCCTAATTACAGTGTGTCTTCTCTCCTCTCTCTGGAGGGAGGCAGTTCCTAGTGTGAGAGGTGAGCACATGTGACATGTCTAGTGTGTATGTAGCAAATGACAGTATTAGGGTGATGATATACAGTTCTCCCTCCACATTCACAGGTTTGACCTTCATAAATTTGCGAGGTGACCACTTGCCTCCCCCCACTCTCTCGCTCCTATTCCCCGTCTTTTTGCCCAGACATGCTGCCTGCCTTCTCTGCACCTGGGGAAAAGACAAATGAATGGAAAAGGGAAAGGGTTGCCTGCCTGTCACCTTTTTGCACAGAGGGACGGCAGAGTGTGTGGGCAACAGGCAGGAGAATGGAGGAGGAAGCATTTTCCCCTGCCTTTGCCTGCCTGTCACCTGCATGTGTATAGAGGAGGCAGGGCATACAGGCAACAGGCAGGAAAATGGATGGGGGGGGGAGTGTTTTCCCTGCATTTGCGTGCCTTTCACCCAGGTGTTCCTCCTCCCATTCCTTCCTGGGGCTCCTTCCTCCATTCTCCTGCCTGTTGCCTGTGCACCCTGCTTTCTTTCTGCATGCAGAGCCAACAGGCAGGAGAATGGAAAGGGGAGCCCTACGGGGGTGGAATGGGGGCAAGTGCTCTGTCGGATGAGGGGGGACTTATTTACATTTTTTTTACGTTTGCAAGGGTTCTGCACCCCAAACCCTCATGAAAGTCAGAGGGTCACTGTGTGCATAAATGCTTCAAAAACACTGGATTAGTAAAAATGCATATATCATAGAATCATAGAGTTGGAAGAGACCACAGGGGCCATCCAATCCAACCCCTGCTATGCAGGAGCCCACATCAGAGCATTCCCTTTGACAGATGGCTATCCAGCCTCTGCTTAAAAACCTCCAAAGAAGGAGACCACCACACTCTGAGGCAGGATATTCCACTGCTAGGCAGCTCTGACCGTCAGGAAGTTCTTCCTGAGGTTCAGGTGGAATCTCCTTTCCTGCAGCTTGAATCCATTGCTCCTTGTCCTAGTCTTTGGAGCAGCAGAAGACAAGCCCGCTCCCTCCTTGACACGACATCCCTCCAAATATTTAAACATGGCTATCAGTTAATGGCTATCAGTTAATGAGCTGGAAAGTGTAATCTAGATACCACAAGGAAAGAAAAACAAAAGCACAGCATCTTATACTTTGAAGCCCATTGTCTGGGAATATTTAATTTTGAAGTCTGGAGGTGCTTCCTGGCGGACAAGTTCTTGCAGTAATAAGACGTTACTCTCCCATTGTAAGCCACCAGTTCAATTCACTTGGTATTGTCCAATCTATTGGGGAATGTTGTGCTTTTTTATATTTATTTTCCAGTGCTCTATACCAGCGCCCTTAGCACTGTACATATATATTTTAAAGGAGTCTTGATTTTCATATGGGTAGTGATTTAACAAGTAACTGAACTTATTCCAGTTCAGCACATACTTATTCCTCCCTTTGTGGTGAGTGCAATTTTTTTTTATCCATTCATTTATTTTTTACTATTCTTTTGAACAGTGCTAAAATACATTTTCAGCATTTTTTTTCCTTAAAAAAATAATATTTTCCACATTCATCCAGGATCAAGTCCTGAACAGTTTTAGTTTTGCCATTGACATACCTGGCGTTAAGGCGCTGCATTTTCAACCTGGAGGGCTGTTGCCGCGGCAATCCAAGCTATTTGGAAATGGAAACAGTTAGAGGGCCAACCAACATCTTGTTGCACTCCCCTCTGCTGAAGTGCTGTGACAGCCACAACACTCTATGTTACCCGGCCTGGTATAGATCTAATAGCTACTCCACGTTTACCTGCAGTATCTCTCCGTTTTTCATAGCGCAACCCTCCAACAGCAGACAAGCAACCTTATGTATAGCAGCTCCACCATACACACATTCCAAGGGCAGATTTGTAACAATTAGCGCTGCTCCTTCCCTTACTTGAGCGGGGAGTCAGACCCTCACCCTCACATTGCCTGAAGTGGCTCCCTCAGAGTGACAAACCCCTTTGGTGTAATGTCTAACAGCATTGGCCCTGCTCCCACAGGGCCCTTCTCTTTATACCCCGGGGAGCACTTCCTTGCTGAAAGTGCTGAGAGGTTTCCACCTGAACCTCAGGAAGAACTTCCTGACGGTCAGGGCTGTCTGGCAGTGGAATATGCTGCCTCGGAGTGTAGTGGAGTCTCCTTCCTTGGAGGTTTTTAAGCAGAGGCTGGATGGCCATCTGTCGGGAGTGCTTTGAGGGTATTCCTGCATGGTAGGGTGTTGGACTGGATGGCCCGTGTGGTCTCTTCCAACTCTACATATCTATGATTCTGTGTAGCTGCTTGCAGAAGAGAAGCTCCATAGATGGAAGCAACAGTCACTGGATGTATCATTTCCCTTCCCTGTAGAAATCTTCCTGAGGCTTTCCTTATAGAATGTGCTGGGTCTGTCGGTTCTTCTTGTTCGCATACTTTTGAATTTCATGGCAGAGAAACGTTGCATGATTCCTTGGCTCCATTCAAACACTTCATTTGGCACAGCTCAAGGGATTCTGTTGACGAGTAGAATCAAGTCAGTAGCTGAAGAAAACCGATTGCTACATCTTAGGCTATTGGAGCTTGCCATTTGTAATGAATTGAATCTGTTATCTACTTTGCTTTTGCATTTTTCGTGGTAACACATTCTTCTTCTGTATTTTTGGCTTTAGTTGTAGAAGGTCACACAGAAGGAAAGGTCAAGACTTCTGGTTTTGACTATCCGTGTTGCCAAGGTGATGAAAGAAAATTCATGCTGGCATTTTGCCTATATGTCCTTACCTCCATCAACTAGAGAAAGCCAAACTTTAACCTTTTATAGCTAAAGTGAGTAAGAACTTGATTTTGAAGAAGTGATTCAGTTGTTGGAATTACTAGTCAGTTTTAGTTGTCCCTGTAAAGTTGTGTGATCTGAATAGTAATAATGTGATAGGGAATCAATATGAGAAAATTTGAGAAGAACTATTAAATTATTATTAAAAAAACACAAGAATGATTAAAAACACATTTTCAGGAAGGATACTACTGTGATTTATTTCCACCTTCAGTTCTAATACTAGGCCTAAATAATATATAATAAGAGAATTCATACCAGTTTCAGTTCTCCAGTTTACCAAATGAATGCCATGATAATTCTATGTGTTAAAGCTTGTGTGTGTGTGTGTGTGTGTGTGTGTGTGTGTATCTATCTATTAATGCAGAGATAGTAGGTTATATGGAGCAGAAACTTGTGGTGTATGCTGTTTCCTGCACACTATGTTGGAAAGTGATTCTCAGACATATGCATTTTTCCTCCCTCTGCAGTCTGCCTTTCAAAATCTGGTCCAGAGGATTGGGGGACTGGCTGTAATGGCATAGTTGGGGGCTTTAGGTGAAGGAGTTATTAGCAAAAAGCACTACTGCTCCCATTTCTTCCAGCAAGAATCATAGAGCTGGAAGAGATCACAGTGCCATCGAGTCCAACCCCCTGCCGTGCAGGAACACACGTCAGGAGGAAGAATTGGCACAAAAAATAGATATTTAGGATTGGAAAAAAAATTTGGAATCAGTGTCATTTAAAAAATTTATCTGTACGGATAAAGAAGAATTATTATAAATTGGTTTGGAGATGGTACCTAACACCAATAAGGTTAAATCACATAGGATAAGAATTATTCAAGTTTGTGTTGGAGGGGCTGCCAAGAAATTGGTACTTATGTTCGTATGTGGTAGAATTGTAGATGTGTACAGAAATTTTGGCAAATGGTATTTAAAGAGGTAGAAGAGATAACAGAAATTGATTTAGAAATATGCCCAAGTATAGCATTCTTGTCTATATATGATAAGGTTAATTGCACCCAAGCTATGAAAGACTTAATTACAAATTTACTAACAGCAGCAAGGTTAATTCTATCAAGAAAATGGAAGATTCAAGGAGAACTTCAAATAGAGGATTGGTATAAAGAAGTACGGCAAATTGCAATTAATGACAAGTTAACATGTGGAATTAAGGTTAAAAAAGGAATAATGAAAGGGAGTGATTTTGATGCAATATGGAAGATATTTGTGGAAAAGGTGTTAGCAAAAGAGGAAGGTGTTACAACTCTACAAGAAGAGTTACAATTTTGGAAGGTGGAATAATATGAGGTATAATAGGCTCTGGGGATGGGGTATACTTATGCCCTTTCCACACGTTACCTTATCGCGGAGGTGGGGGGTGCCGTTCGCGTAAGCAGGCTCTTGAGTGAGGCGCTCTCTTCGCTGCTCCTTCGTCCCGCAGCTGGCTTCCTGGTCACGCGATTGTCGCGCGAACGCCCCACCCCTTCCTTCCGCAGTGCAGCCTGGGAGCTGTAGGCTGCGCTGGGGGAGGAAGCGTGACCGGCGTGCCTGGGACGACGTACCGCAGGGCAGGTAAGTGCGCGCGGGCCCTAGGAGCCTTGCACGACTGCAAAGCATTTTCAGCTTGAAGCCGAAAATAAAAAAATGCGTGCGCGGTTCGCGTTAGGCTTGTGAGCGTCGCGTAAATGGGAGTGCGTCGTACGTTCAAGGGGCCCTCTCGCAAAAGAAACTGCGTGCGAAAAGGGCCTTAGTTATAGTGATAGCTTTAATGCAGGGTTGAATAGATGAAAAAAAAGTAATAGTATATTAAGTAGGGTAATAAAAGTAATTAGGTAATGATAGTTATGGTTTAGGATAGAGATAAGAATCTTCTTTTCTGCAGACTAAACATATATCTTCCAGCAGATTTCTTTTCGTCTGGAATGAATTTGTCAGAAAATCTGTTTAGATTCTATAATTAAACCTATTAGACATGTTATTTAAACTAAGTTATGTTACAGTACTCTTTGAAATTCTTTATTATTATTGTTATTACTAATGGTTACAGAAATTCAAAGGAGAAAAACTTGTTCACTTTTTTATTTTAGCTGACATCAGATGATGTATCTGTGTAAAACTCAAATTCATATTATCCGAATATGCATTCTGACTTTGGAGCTTCTACGAGGCACTGTTACAAAGGAGAAAGTTAGAATGACGGTCACACTCCCACAATCACTTTCTGATCTTCCTTACTTGCCACCTAAGAAAAACAAAAAAGTGTCCTGGATTATATAGTATTCTGAAAAGCATATATACATGAAGAATGAAAACTTGTTAGTTTTTTCTTTGCTGTTGCAGTTGTAGTACACATTGATAGTAGCTGATGATTTCTTGAGTGGTTGAGGCTTTTAAAAACCCCACTACCTTGCCTTGTAAAATAGACTTGTAAAATGACTTTCAATTTAGTGTCAAGTTGATTTGTTTCATATACACTGTAATAATCATCACTGTTTGTTGGTACAGAGGTCAATCAAAGAAAATCTGAAGCAAAAATATTCCGGTCCAGTAAGCAGGAATGAATCACCTAGCCTTGCTAATTGTGTCACACAAAACTGTAATTAACAATGAAGTGAAAACATGGCTGGCAACTGCTTAAACAATATGTGGGCCCTTTTCGCACCTTACCCTTTCGCGGAGCTGGGGTGCGGCGCTAGCACGAGAAGCCTGAGGAGGAAGGCTCTCGCGTCCCTGCTGCTTTGGCTCCGCAGCTGCTTCCTGGTCGCGCGAGCGCCCCGCCTCTTACTTCTGCAGTGCAGCCTGGGACCTTTCCCAGCCTGCACTGCACAGGAAGCACGACCGGCCCGGCTCCTGAGGCTCCGCACACCAGGTAAGTGTGCGTGGGGCCCCGGAGCGATGCGTGACTATGCAGCATTTTTGGCTTTAAGCCGAAAATGAAAAAATGCATGCGCGGTCCATGTTAGGCCCTTGAGCGTCGCCCAGATGTGAGTGCATCGTGTGGACTGCTCCTCACATTTACACGACGCTCAAGGGGCACTTTCACTTTGGAAATGCCATGCGAAAAGGGCGATGGTTTTATATATCCATTTGTTCAAGTGTTTTGATGAAAAGCAGGGCTGGCAAGAAAGCAGGGAGCTAGTACAAATCACTGGGCAGGTGGTCTGGAAGTGGGTGCAGGACCCAATTATGTTGCATGTGTTTTTGTCTTTCTCCATAGTATCAATATTTGGCCGAGTGTTTTTGGCATTTATTATAAAATTAGTGCATTTCAAAGAAAATAATAATAGTTTACAAAATTCTGCATTGACAAATAACTAAAGATTTTTAGCCGGTCCACTCTTGCTGCAAGACTAGAGCAAGTGGGGGTAAGGAAGCCAAGGGTAAAGAGACACAGTAGCATCAGCTAGTGGGAAGAAGCTGTAGGTTAAGTACAAGATCTCTGGCAATGGTGATGGCAGCTGAACAAAAAGGCCCAGATGCAATCAGACCACTGTGGCCATAGCAGTCCAGAGGAGGAGGAGAAGGAGGAGGGGGAGGAGGAACACCACCTCCACCTCCAGGCATCTCTCCCAATTCTTTGCTGGCTCCTCTGTCTCTGGGAGCAGCTTCTGAATACCTACTGGCCAACCCCGATTGGCCACCAAGAGACACATGATGCGGAGGGGAGGAAGCCTCTGAATACAGATCAAAAAGTAAAGTCAGGCAAGTGGGCAGGGTGGGGGGAGTGCTGGTTTCAGGTGGCAGTGACTCTATGTTTCCCCCTCCTCACAAAGACAAGGGATCTTGTGGAAATGTGCAAATTGCCAGGGCTCAATTTTTTTTTTTCCACTGGGTCCTGAACTCAGGCCATTTCCATACTAGACTGTTATAGCACTATTATTCCACTTGCAACATCCTATGGAATCCTGGGGTTTGCAGTTGCAAACCCCAGGATTCCATAGGATGTTGCAAGTGGAATAATAGTGCTATAACAATCTAGTGTGGAAATGGCCTCAGTCTCAGCAATCCTGATGAAAAGTGCCTAGTGCAACTTCTTCCTGGGAATCAGTAAATATTGACTGACTCAATGTGTCATGAAACAGACCCATCATACTTCTGTTGAAAAAACTAAATCCCAATAGATCCAGTGTTCTTACTCCCAGATAAGTGGAAATAGAATGGCAGCATTTACTCTATGATATATTCATGAATTATGTCTCTGCCCTACAGGCATTCAAAGTAATGTACAACTCAAAAGTAACAACAATTTTAAAAAATTGGACTAACAGACCAAAGCAACAAGAAAAAACAAAAAAACAAAGATCTATATTAAGGTAACAGTGAAGAGCAGTACGAAACTGCACTAAAATGGTGTATTCATTGCCCAGAAGAACCACTCCGTTTCATCCTTATTTAACCGGAAAAAAAGTGGAAAGATATGACACCAAAAGCAAGTTATTTCGGTGCAGTGCTTATTTAAATTTGTGGCATTATTTCTCATTAATAATCATCTTCCCACTAAAAAACTGAAGGTTTAATTTAAAATAATAACATTTTTTGTAGGCTGGTAGTGATGGGGAAAGTATTGGAAACTGTCCATTTTCTCAGCGCCTCTTCATGATTCTGTGGTTGAAGGGTGTTATTTTTAATGTTACAACTGTGGATTTGAAACGGTGAGTTATTATTTCTTCTCATATTTAAAATAAAAAATTGAACTATTTTGAATTCCATATCAGGAATTTACAACAGAAATGTTTTTTTGGGGAGGGCATTGGTTTTCTTCAACCTATTTGCTTATAACCCCCCTAGTCCTTTCTGTACCCTATAATCTCCTTCTTCCTCTTTGTTACTATAGGTCTTTCTAAACATCTTTTTCTTTGAAATCTACCTTCACTTTTTCCCTCACTACTCGCTAGCAGTCTCTTTCTGCATCTCCACTAGTCTACACACTCATCTCTTGTCTTAGTTCCTGTTTCTGTTTCCCTACCCAGATCTGCCTGCATCTCAATTTTTTCATCCATTCCTGTATTTGAACATGTATAAACAAACAAATGAACATACCTTATGTGGAGTTAGACCTCTGGTCTACTTCATAATATAACAGAGTTATGTACAGTTGGCTCTCCATATCCATGGATTCTGTATCCACAGATTCGACCAACCATGGCTTGAAAATATTTTTTAAAAAATCCAAAAACCAAACTTTGATTTTGCCATTTGATATATGGAACACTATTTTACTATCCTATTGTACACAGTGGGACTTGAGATCCATAAATCTTGATATCCATGTGGAACCAAACCCTGGAACCAAACCCTAGCAGATATTGAGGGCCCATTTATTTTGCTAACAAAGGTGTAATTGTCTCAATTCAAAGGCAAAGCAATATATATGGAAGAAATTAATTCATTGGTGGGATAAGTGTTTTCTAGTTACTTTCTAAAGTTGCTTTTAAAGATATTTTAGAGACATTTTGACTGTAGTTGCTCATATTCTTTGCTTCTCCAAAATCTATAAAAAGAAAGTAATAAAAAGTAATAAAGTAATAAGTAATTCAGTGGATTACCTCTTTAATGTTGCAAAAATTAGAGACAACAGATTGCTTTCTGAACAAATGTATTGTAAGAAATAAATGGGAAGAAATTACTTTAAAAAAACCAAACAAGTATTCTTGGAAATAAGCCAGTGGAACTTATTCTTGGCAAATGTGCTTGCTTAGTTTTACAGATAGTTAGTATTCTTCATTCTGCAATAGATAGCAAATTGCAAGGATGTATACAGGGTGGGGTAAGTTCCTTGTCAAAAATTATGCTTGTTTTAATTTAGGAAGCCTGCAGACTTACAGAAATTAGCTCCAGGAACAAACCCTCCATTTATGACTTTTGATGGTGATGTGAAAATAGATGTGAATAAAATCGAGGAGTTCCTAGAAGAAAAACTAGCACCACCCAGGTACTATCCTCTGTTGTAAAATGGAAGAGTTTGATATGTAGAACCTTGAACTAGGGGGTGTTAAAGCAATATGACATGGAAAAAGTTAAGGTGATTTATACCTGGTTAAGAGTTGTGATTGTCACAGGTGACTCTTACAGATAGATGTTATCTAATAAGGAGTTTTGTAAATAAAATTTTGAGAAGACAGTGAAATACAATTAAATTCTTATGCCTTAAATTCTTCAGATATCCCAAACTTGCACCAAATCATCCAGACTCTTACTCTGCTGGAAATGATGTGTTTGCTAAATTTTCTGCATTCATAAAAAACACAAGGAAAGATGCCAATGAAAGTAAGTACTTACACTCTATATATCTAATGCAATGCTGTAGGAGGTAGGATGTAATAAGTTAGGATGTAATAAGCAACCTGATTACCCATAAGTAGTTACTTGGGGATGCAATGAAATTACATTTCAAAAGCAGCACAGTAAGCAGTAGTAAAGTTGCATTTTATATATTAGTTTAAATTCGTTGGGAAATGTAAAGCCTTCCATAATTCCTTGAACTTCAGGTCCCAGCAACTCTAGCCAACAGAGCCAGTGGGAAAGAATGCTGAGAGAAGCAGTTCAACAACATCTGGAGAGTTGCAGAATTCCCACCTTGATTTAAATAATAGATATCCCTGTGTCTCTGACAAAGGGCCCTTTTACAATACACAGTTATGGCACTATGGTTCCACTTTATCTGCCATGGCTCTGCCTGTGGAATCCTTGGGTTTGTCGTTTGGTGAAGCACTGGAGTTCTCTGGTTGAAATTATGAATACGTCATAAAACTGCAAATGCCACGAATCCATAGGATGGAGCCATGGCAGTTAACACTGAATCATAGTGCTAGAATTGTGTAGTATGAAAGGGCCCCAGATATTGCTGTATGGAGTGTTTCTCAGTATATTTCAGGATGCCAGCCAATCAGTCAAGCTCTCTTTGAGGATATAGTTGGCCCTCCATATTTGCAGATTCTGTATCCATGAGTTCCATCAACCATAGCCTAAAAATATTTCCCCTCCCAAAAAAAATCCAAAAAGCAAACTTTGATTTTGCCATTTTATATAAGGGAAACCATTTTAATGCACCATTGTAGTAAACATCCACAAATTTTGGTATTCATAGGGGGTCCTGGAACTAAACCCTAGTGGATACCAAGGGCCCACCGAATTCAATTCCAACCCTAGCAGTTTCATGTTTCTCATTTCCAGCTGATAGCTAACATTATGTGGCAGCTATATTGCTGTTTCATGGGTGGGAGGAGATTACATTGATTTTATTTATTTATTCAGTTTATACTCTGCTTTCACCCAATATGAGGCCCAAGACAGTTTTACAACATAGGCTAAAACAAAATGCAGCTAAAACAACTTATAGTGCAATTTTTTAAAAAATTAAGTAAGCAATCTTATTTAAAAAGCTAACTTAAAACAATTTTAAGAACATTTACAGCACAGCAAGGAAGATAAAGGCACAATGTCCTCCATTAAAAGTTCTTTTGCAATAATCAGTTAACAGCCTAAGGCCTATCCAAATAAAAAGGTATTTACTGGCAGAATGAAAACAAAGTGTGTGTATGGGGGCATGAAGACAGCCTAACCTCACATGGGAGGGAATTCCAAAGCCTGAGCACTCCCTTTTCCATCTCCTCACCAGACATGCCTGGGTGGTGGGTCTAAGAGAAACCCACTTTAGTTTTATATGTCACCCAATTTCTTCTCTATTCTTTGTCCTTGGATGACTTCTCTGAATTGTGCCCTCCCTTTTGTGCTTTCTCACTTCCTCCTTCTCTCCTCCCTCTGCCCCACCTGAAGTCCAGCTTATACTCTGTGTAGGTGACTTGGTTGGCTAGGGATGCACTTCAGGATTCAACCTCTGCTCTTCCTCTTCTACCTGCACAATGGTGCACATGCAAAATCTTGCTGTTTTCTTTTTTTGAGCATGAACAGAAGGTTTCTGTCCGAAGATCTTTCTGTAGCCTTCCAAATAGGGAAGAACCATGGCATTAATAGAACTTACAAAAGTCTGGTCTTACCAAGTTATCATTGAGTCAACTGGGTCTATTCTGTTTGAGACGAAAAACCATATTTAGGCTCACTTCTGTGAAAATCAGGGTTTTCCTAAGAATGCCCCCTCTTCCTAAGTTGGTGCCATTTTGTCTGTGTAATAACCAGCATATACCCCTGCACTTCAGTAGTAATATGATTGTGATGTTCTTGTGTGCATTTTTCTCTGTCTCTAGATCTGGAAAAATCATTGCTGAAGGCTCTAAGGAAATTGAATACCTACTTAAATACCCCTTTGCCTGAAGAAATTGATGCCTATAGCACTGAAGAACTTACTGTTTCTACAAGGAAATTCCTAGATGGGGATGAACTCACATTAGCAGACTGCAATCTCTTGCCAAAACTCCATATCATCAAGGTATTTGTTTGTTTGTTTGTTTGTTTGTTTGAGTGTGCTCACCTGTTCTTGCAACAAAAGACATAAAAAGTATGGAATAGTAAATTGTATGCTACTTTTTTTGTAGTGATTGGATATATCAAGGGATGATTATGTGTGCTTAACAATGTGGTCCTGTTATTAATTGGAGCACCTTGAAGGAGGAGCGTCCAACTATCCCCAGACTCCTGCCAGTGGAATGGATAACAAGGAGGAGGAGGGACTCTTGCACTTTTTCTCCTGCATCCTTTTTTAAAAGCCCATTTCCCACCACTGTTCATGGGGAGAAAATATTTTGCCCTACTGGTTTAACTCCTTCCTTGCCTTAGGGGTTTAGATGTAGGACTTGGAAGAGGTCTTTGGATAATGAACATCCAGAACCTTTCCTGATCTATACTTGGGATAGAAGACTCAATGAAAAAATTATTCAAGAGCAGCTTCTTGAGTATCCAGAAACCACAAAAGGAGAATCATCCTCAAGGCCCTTTCTTCCCCTCCCTCAGTACTCATACTCAGTAGCCCCTTCCGCAGCTTACCTGATTCTGGCGTGGGTGCGCAGGGATCACACAAGCAGCCTCTTGCGAGAGGCACTCACGTCCCCTCTGCTTGTTCTCCACAGCAGCTCCCTGCTGGCCGGCAGGAAGCGTGAGGGCTCCACCTCTTCCTTCTGCAGCGCAGCCGGGTACTTTCCCAAGCTGCGCTGGGGGAGGAAGCATGAGGGCCACATCTTCAGAGGCTCCGCACGCAAGGTAAGTGCATGTGGGGCCCCGGAGCGACGCGCAATCATGCATCATTTTTGGCAAGAAGCCTAAAATGATATATTGCACGATCGGCGCCTGCTGGCCCTGGCAGCGTCACGCGATTGTAAGGATGTCATGTGGAACGGTCTTTGCAATCACGCAACGCTCCAGAGGCCTTTTGCATGAGAAATGGAATACGAAAAGAGCCAGTGACTACATTTCCACCCAATCCTGCCCAGGCTTAAGCTTTCCCTGCCACCCCCTGCACAGTCATGTTGTGGCTGCCAGGTAGAAGGGAGCAAATGAGTGAGGATGATCACCATCAGTGTAGTCTGCAGACCACAGTGACATCATCCTGCAGGATGTCTGGAGAATTCTGGGAATTCCGAAAGGGTGCCTGCATCAGCAGGGTCTGGCTACAAAAGAGAATCCTCCGACATGGCCGCATAGGTGGGAGGGCTGTGGGTGAGAGGATGAGTCTCCTCACTTGGCTTCCCACCAATCTTATACTCCATTTGGGCATATGGACAAGGGGTTGGTAGAGATTGGGGGAAATGTGTGAGGAGGAGCAGCCATCTCTGACTGTAACTGTGGCAAAACCTGTACTGCCTCCCTTTCTGCCAGCCACCACATGGTCATCCTGGCAGGAGAAAGTGGAGGAGAGTAGCCTACCGAAGCTCATGTGTCACTGGTTGTGATAACCGGCAGCAATAGGTGAGCCTCCTTGCTAACGTGCCCCTGCTCCCTCTTGCACACGCAGCCAGTACGTAGCCCTGTGGGTGGGAGGGGGCCAAGGGAGCTTGGCTGATGTGACACCAGCTATGATAACTGGCAACAGGTGAACTTCCTTGTGAAGATGTTCATTCTCAAGGATGAAAATTATTTGTTTTCTCCTGCTAGAACAAATGATTTAAATAAGTTCATACCTGCTCTCATATCACATGCCATTGTTATTGTGTGCCTTCAAGTTGTTTCTGACTTACAACATTGCCAAGATGAACCTGTCACTGGGATTTCATGGCAAGATTTGTTCAGAGGGGGTTTGCCTTTGCTGTCCTCTGAGGCTGAGAGAATATGACTTGCCTAAGGTCACCCTTTGGGTTTCCATGGTTGAGTGGGATTTGAACCATGGTCTCTAGAGCTGTAGTCCAGCACTCAAACCACTACACCATGCTGGCTCTCTCACATTCATATCTGACCATTTTTTACTTATTCCACCATCAGAGAGCTGTAAAAGAAAGAGCTGTGGATGTCTCTGCAGGAGCTGGGGAGTCTCAGTTCACAGCTCCACTTACCAGATCAGAGCTCTCTCTAAGGCCTGAGAGGGCAAGATCTGAAATATCTTTTGACCTCTGAAACACTGTCTCAAGAACCATAGGACTGCATTGTTAATGCAGGCTGAGATCCTGCATTGAGAAACACAGCTATGGTGACGGACCTTTGTAACTGTAGCTACATTTCTTGATGCTGCCCTTCTCAGCAGCATAGCCTCCCTAACAGAAGGATTTCCAAGGCACTAGAGAGGCAGGGCAGCGTTTGATGATGACTCCTGGCAGTGAATCACTTTGCAACAGCCAGCTGCCATCGGATCCTGCAGGGCTGTCTGCCTTTGTCTATTACCTTGCTACTGGGAAAAGCTGGAAGCAGTGTCACACACTGTTCCACTTCCCAGAGCTTTAGACATCCTTCTGTTGGGTGGGGTTGTGCTGTTGAAAAGGTAGGTTTTAGGGAACACTTTTGGCCACTGCAATCGTGCAATGACCTTATATGTGAATTTCAAAAATTGTGATGTCATAAGTCTTGCCTACGACATCATAAGTACTGAAGAGGATTCCAGCCATAATGTTTTAGGTGTTTCTGTTATTTCAGTATAGGATCCTATTATATCCTTTTAGTTTCACGCCAAATATGTAAAGAAATGGGATGTGCTATATATTTCTTCAGTCTATTTTTTTCAGAGTATTATTCCTGAAGTGCTACCTAACGCTATTTAATAAATTTCACTATTTCTATTACATTTTCTGCTCTCTTCTAACAATTTGTTGAAAACTGCAAAAATCTAAGCATTCTGTTTATTAATTGTGCCATGTATGTAATTATTTCTTCCATTTTTCCTTCCTTTTTAAAGGTTGTGGCAAAGAAATACAGAAATTTTGAATTTCCATCTGAAATGACTGGAATCTGGAGATACTTGAACAATGCATATGCTAGAGATGAATTCACAAATACTTGTCCCGCAGATCGGGAAATAGAGTTCGCCTATTTGGATGTTGCAAAAAGAATGAAATAAATGGAGATTCTTCTACATCTATATTCCTTCAGTGAGTTTAATCTTTTAAAAAAGACAACAAAATGCAAAGTCCATTCAGCAGCAAAGTTTTAAGTTGTGAAACTGGCCAGCCTGATTGATCTTTTCATTCAAATATAGTATATTTGTATGTATTTCACCATACACATATGTCCATATACATAGACAGATGTTTGTATAATTATGTTTGCATAATGGAACAAAATTCAAAACATTTCCAAACATTTTAGAATCTAGGTTACATAGTAATTACAATTTTTGGACTTCTGATCCAGAGTACCATAAATGTAACAGAAGCTCTTAAAAAAAAAAACTGGTATGGAGGAATCTGAATGAAGTTATTCATGCAATCCTACATGTCTTATTGTTAAACCTATCATACCTGGAAGGCTGTTCAAGTTAGGCAGCCTCTGTGTGCTAACCACAGCTGATTGGTATTTGGAAATTTATTTGTATATACTGATCACTCCTTTGGGATTTGATACAGCCCATCTTGGATTGAAGTCAGTGGGAAATCACTTGTGGGTTTTAATAAATACGGACTATATTATATATAGTGTCAGACGACTCAATGAAAAACGAAGTGGAATTTGAAGTGTCTGTGATGTGCCATTCCCTTAAACTTCAGCAAGATATAGTAGCTCTTGACTGTGTGCTATCATGTGCTTTTAGACTCCACTAAACACTGTAGTTAACATGCTGGAAACATTTGTTTACATGTTGTGTGATTTCTAGCCTTAGGGTTTGCTGCATCAGCTCCCAGGACCTTAGTACGGGGAACAGAAATAACAGTGGGTTTTTCCACACTACGCTGTTATAGTACTATTACTCCACTTTCAACATCCTGTGGAATTCTGGGGTTTGTAGTTTACTGAAGCCAAAGAGCTCTCTGGCTAAGAATTCTAAATGCCTCTTCCTGAACTGCAAACCTCAGCATTTCATACAATATAGAAAATGGAATAATAGCACTATAACAGTGTAGTGTGGAAAAGCCCAGTGGCAATGCAATATCACAGAGTTTGGCAGTGTAGCAACATTATAATGATGTGATTAACTTCTAGATATAGTTGTGCCAGAAAGTGAAGCTATCTGTCAAACCAGGTCCTCTGTCCTCCAGGCTTCTTGCATTTGATTCCAGATGTCAGCTGTAGTGATGGTTACTCATGCAAAAGGAAAAGCCAGCCTGCATATGCAGAAGGGCTTATTGCTGCAAACATTCATGTCTGTGTTGCCCAAACAGGTACAAGTGCAGAACTCTTCAGCCCTCTTGCTGCTTTCTAGTATCCGCCTGTTCTGCCCTAAATGAAAGATAATTATTTCTCACAGTGATTGGTATAATAATTTTTGTTTTAACTCAAAGCTGCTGCCAAATTTGTTTGTTGACTGAACTCTTTTAAAGCTGTGTCCTGCATTGCAGAGCCTACCTAGTCCAGAGGGTCAAACTAGATGATCTCGAAGATCACTTCAAGCTCTATGATTCTGTGAAAGAAAAAAAAATAACCCTAATTTTTCTCTCTCAGTGTGCATGTAACAGTCCCTGTGAAGAACAAAAGCACCTGTCCTTCACGTGTGACCCTACTGAAAAATACCACTCTATTATGAAAAATGTGTATAAAGAATCAGAAGTTTGTGAACCGAATATTTTGAAAAGTGTTGTGATTGACATGATTTGAAAGTCGTACCATGGTTGTTGCTTGGATGGCTTATTCCTACCAGCTACAGTCCATCAAGTGATGAACAAGCATGTGTCCAACAGTATATATAGTTCATTTGGGGGACAACTGAACCAAATGTGGTTGTCTTGAGGAAAAAGAGCTCCTCATTTTTGGAAAAGAATTTATTAGAAGGCCATTCATTGCCCACTAAGAAGTACTTTGGTTTGATTTGCAAGTGTTGCTAAACCATAGTCTAGTTATTAGACTGTAGTACAGTGTGCATGATGAGGATAGAACCGCCATGAGCCTTGGGCTTGAAAGCTCCATCCTCTTGTCTCCTTCTCTTGTGCAGGCCATGACTTTGCCAGAGGTTTTTTTTTTTTTTTGCTAGCTACCCCAAAAGCTGTTTTGAACTAGAGATCATGGTTTAAAACAAACTGTGGTTAATTTAACAAGTCATTACCCATGGTTTTGCATTGGTTTCTTTTGTTCATTTTCATTTTTTTAAAAAATTAAATATCCACATCAGTTACCAAAACTCGGTTGTTTATACTGCAGCTATAAGCAGTTCTCTCCTTTATCAAACTATGCAGCTTTCTGTTTCTCTGTACTTTATAGATATTTCTATATTAGATATGATTGACTCAAATGTGTGTTTGCTAAAGTGAATATATTTTAGAATACACTTTAGACTTTTTCAACTCAAAAAGGTCTAACTTTCTTACCACTTTTACTACAGTAAGCATTTTCTTTTAATGTATAATTAAATGTATAATGTATAAGTATACAGTGTAATCATGAAATATACTTTGTATATCTTTCATATTGCTTGTGATTAATTTTAACAGTGTTAAATGTTGATTTTTTTACTCCTACCTATGAAGAGAGCCTATTTGAAAAGTAAGTTGTTTCACAATGCCAAGCTTAAATGGTGGGTGTGATATTTTAGTACTTAAGAAACATATTCCTTTCTGTTCATATTCAGAAGTATATATTTGTTTAAACTACATGTGTAATCAATGTAGTTGTTTAATATGCCTTACAAATCTGAACAGAAAATATAATTCTGACTTAAGTGTGTTGTCCTGTGCTTATTTTCAAGTGACTGAGTAGGAGAGGTGTAAATGCACATACTTGTATATTGTTGTTAATATGCCGTCAGATCAACTCATACTTCTGGTGACCCTATCATAGGGTTTTCATGGCAAGGTATCTTCAGGGGAGTTTTGCTATTGCCTTTCTCTAAGTCTGAGAGAGTGTGACTTGCCCAAGGTCACCCACTGGGTTTCAGTGGCTGGAATTCCAGTCCAGCATTCAAACCACTATGCCACACTGGCTCATAGTAGCACATGCCACCATATTTAGAGACCAGTTCTTATGTTGGTATTATTTCCTGTTAGATTTTCTCTGCGTGAAATTTAGTGTTACACTATCCTCTGAACATGTCCTGGGATCAGGGGAAGAGTGGAATTCATGTAGGTCTGCACATGAGATTATTTCTGATATCTTCATCTTTTCCACTGGAGCAAATAGAGAGGCCAACAGATCTTCCTTGCATCTGCTATCAACAAACTTAATCCTGGAAAATTATATTGCAATACTCCTTTATGTATAATTAGAAAAAACAAGGTTCTCTGTTACATAGGTATTCACTTTCTGTAACATGGCTTGTATAAAAATTATTTTTATTGTTGGAAATAAAAATAACTGATACAAGTCTTAAATACTGACATGAGTCTTTTAAATATCTATGTGAACAAGGCAAACATGGTCAAATAATTATGAGTACTAATTACTGCTGAATCTTCATTGTGGAAAAAGTCTTGAGATGTTGAAGATTTCATTGTCAGGCTCTGAAGTTCTTAATCACCAAGATGGTTCGTTGATCTGACTTATTAAAACTCTACTTGCTTTGTACGCAGTACTTCCAAAAGCAGGCTGGAACAGAACAAAAGGCCATTTCAGCAAAATAGGTAAATGGTTCATGGGAACTTCTCTTTAATGTGGCTGTTCTCTTATTCTGGCCATACTCAGTTGAACATTATCACACTACCATTTAGTCTGGAAGTGTTTCACACTTTTGAATGCTTATGTATAGGACAAGGCATTACCAAGACATTTTCTGTCCCAGGTGAAGAACAAGATGATGCCTCTTTCATTTTTCAGATATAAAAGCTAACTGGACTGGCAATTTAATCTTTCTTCAATGACAAGTGATTGGACAGCACCCCAACTACCCTGATAGGCAGCAGGCCAGTTCAGGTGGTTTAGGGCTATCTCTTTCAACAGCTTGCTATCTCCTGCCAATCTCTGCTCTTTGAGATGATGACCTCATGCTGTATAATGATGGGGCTGGATTTGGCAATTACCATCCTTCTCCTCCTCCCTTCCTCTCTCTTTCTTCTCCTCCTTCTCCTCTGTATTCTCGTATAGGCTAACAGTAGCTTTTTCACTGAAGAAAATTAAGCTGAGTGAGATCCACTCCCACCATAGCCTCCTTATTTTGCCAGCAGTAGCATACTCCCAGGATAGGCACAGGTTTCTCAGAGCTACTGTGCCAGTTGGGACAAAATGGTGATTTCAAAGACAATGAACACAAGCAAGCATTTTGGCATTTTGCTGTCCCTACACAATACTGCCACAATTCGTAAGGAATATAATTTCCTACAGGGAGACACACCTCTTTTCTTTGCTTTCTTTGATGATTGTGGAACTGCTTTCCTGAAATTCCTTCCACTGAAAGGATATATTTTTTGGAGATCCTTCTTTGATGCAGCAAGATCATCTTGTTGAGAGATAGGAGGACCAGACTGACTTGCTTCTAACTGATCCTGTCCAGAGGAAAGTATATATATAAAAAAAGTTTTTCAAGTGTCACATGAAGCGCACAAATGTGCACCAAAAAGTGAATAAAAATAATTATTGATCCAGAGGTTTTCAGATTATTGATTAGAGGGTGGAAATTTTATTTTTTCAGCTGACATCTCCTAGAATCTTAACCCAGCCATTGCTACTGATTATGCTTGGTGAAGCAATTCTGGAAGGGACATCTCCATATGTACATCCTTTGCATGTTCAGGTTTACATGCTTAAGGTTAGTCCTTCCTTAAATAGCCCATTTTCACAAGCCTCCTGTATGTTCGGAGAAGTTTACAGGGAAATCTGTGTTGTTAAGTTTTTAAAACGTCTGCCTTCCTGATAAGACAGAACAATTATTCTGGATAACAGAAGGTATTTTAAGTTGTCTGTTTCTTACCTTTTTGATTGTCCTTCCAAACATCTTGGCATAAGCTGAAATGGAAAAGAGAACATTATTTAGTAGATTTTTAAAAAAGAAATCCTGTTACCACTTTATTGCCAAAAGTGCTGCTATGATGATTTTGTAGATGATTATGAAGTATTATTTCCAAGAGATATTATCACACAGGTGGATATCTGCAGTACTGTCAGAGCTTGGGGAAAAAAAATACTGATTAGGACAACAGCTCTCAGAATTTCTGGGCCAGCTTGGCTAGTCATTCAAGGAGCAGCAGCTATTTTTTTAACCTCATGAGCAACTTTTTGATGATCTGTTTTCAGGTTGACTGATTTATAGAGCTGTCATACCAGCTGGTGGGCAACCTTTGTATTAATTCCAGTAAGAACCAGGTGCGGAGCAGTGCCACCACTGGTGAGATCCAAGGGCTATTCTAGGGCCGAGAGTGTGTGAAGTGCCCAAGGCCACCAGTGGGTTTCCATAGCCAAGCAGAGAATCAAGCCCTGGTCTCCAGGGTCATAGTCCAATGCTCAAACCACTACAAGTAAGAAATACTAAAGCAAGGAAATTAAAGTGATAGCATGACAGGAAATAGATCTTCACCTAGCATCTTTCCACCTGACCTTATTTACCATTCAAATTAACTGTAGTAGTGTTATTGTAATGGAGGATAACTGTATACCTGGAATGTGCAAAGTGTGGTGAAATCAGCTGCCACTGTATTACATAAATATTTAAGCTACCTTTGGACTACAGTCCTAGTTCAGTAAACTATTATTTTCCTCGGCCATCTGAGATCTAGTTTAATTATTCCAGTCTCTGTAGTTTGCTTTCTTGTCTCAGCACATGTTGTGGGTCTGTTTGATCTTTTTAGTTACCTAAAAACATTTGATCTTCTGCAGGGGTGTAGCTACAAGGAGGGCAAACCAAGTGTGTTACCCTCAATCAGAATTCTTCACCCTTGCCATGAAGTTTCCCTTCAGTCCTCAAATTTCTAGCATTGCAGAGTGAGACACTGAGAACTATTCACACCTCAGACTCTTACATTACTGTGTTCACATTCCTTTGGTGATGTTGCCTGCCCCTTTTCTTTGGATACTTAAACTGTATTTCTAAACACCCAACTGATGTTACAAGTTAAGTTTGGGAACTGAAGGAAGAACGCACTGGGGAAACAGAATTCTCTTTTGGGGTCAGTGCTGTCATTTTACTCCTCCCCTGTGGCTATACTACTGCTGCTGACATCATCCTATGTTGCCCATGTTGCTTGTGCCAACTGGGGTCTGAGCTGCTGATTTCAGGAAGATTAGGGATTAGGTGGATGTTCCAGTATTTTGGAAAAAATTTGGCCTAGATGGCTTTTTGCTCCTACCCAGCTCGGAATTTTAGCCAACCAAAAAAATAAACATAAAGATAAAATTACAAATGAAAACAAGAATAAAGCTCTTGGTTATTCAGTACCTCCAGATGATAAGTCCTTCAAGAGAGACATCCATCTGTTCAATAACCCACAGCAGGAGCACCTAATGATCAGGCTATATATAATATTTCTGGGATTTTTTTGCCTACAACCTCCAACCTCACCTTGGATTTCACATTAGGATAAATCTTGAAAGTAGCTCTCCATACAGTATTCAGCTCATTGGTGTGTCTTTGATTTGAAACTCATGATGCTTTCACATTCTTGACTTCATCTAGGCTCAGCAAAGCAAAGCTGAAAACTTTTCTTTGCTTTAGCTTGGTTTTCACTTGAATACTTTACTGCCTGGACTTTACACTCTTTGGAGACCAGTTGCATTTATTGCTGCTTCCCATGCCAGCCCTTACATTTAGTGTGATTTAGAGCAGCGGCCAGTGCACACAGTCACATTTTTCCTTTAAAGGGAACCAGTATCTCAGCAATAGGGTTACCTTCAGCTCTTCAGATAAGTCTGCGCACAAGGTTTTGTTTGCATATTTTCTATTCTCCAATTAAGTGAACATGGACTACTCTTTTTTTTTAAATGTTACTATGGGAATAATTTAATAAAGAATCACACGTAAATATTTAACTAAAACTTTCCTGGTACAGAAATTAATCATAGTGTTATGTGTCTACGCATATATTTAGATTGGAAAAATGGGATTCCATATTCTTACATTTTGTATGCAATCATATTTTTGTGCAAAGGCTTGGTTACCAATATAACAAATATCATCCATTATGACCTGGACAAAAGCAGTTCATTTAATTTGCTGATATAATTTACCAGTGTTTCCAGGGTTTTCAAGTTGTTAATTATTGATTACATTATGAGTAACTAATTTAATTATTTTAACTAGTTTTAATTCTTTTTAATATGATATAATTCCTTTATATTGCAAAATAAAGAAATCATGCACTAATAGTGGAACTGAAACATAAACAATGGCTTTTACAGTTAACAGTAAATGTTAGGGCAATCAAATCTACTTGAAATAATGAATTAGCTACATTGTATCATTTAACTTATTGCAAACAACAACCCTTTAAGCTTAATTAAATTATTAAATTGACAGGAACAGTAGTTATTCAAATTAACTGATCTTTGTCTAATTACCTTGAAGTCCTGGGGTCTTGGAAATAAATATGGGGTTGGTACTTTCCTGTACCTCATCAAGCCCTGATAAAAATTCCAGGAATGTCATTTGTTGTTTGGCTACAGACTCTTTCTCATTTCTTTGGCTTTTCTCTGGAAAACAAATGAAAAAAAATCTGTGATTTCATGCATCTTTTGAAGTGATCCAAAAGGGAAAAATAGGGATAGCTTTCCATTCAGATATGAGAAAATAAGATAATCAAATACAGAGTTTTGATATAATTCACATGGAAACATCCTACTTATCGAAAGAAACTTGTACAAATTCTTTTGGTATGAAATTAATTTGGTGATGTTCTAGTGTAGTCAGGTAGTACTCACCTATAATGCAATAAAAGATAAAATAATTTTGAAATAAATACACCTTTTCAGTGCATTTAATTTAGCAAGCCATTAGCTTTACCTACATTGTCCAAGGCATTAAATTTAACTGATTCTTTGGAAAAGGGTTTTAACTTACCTTCTAGAGGTTCTGGTTTGTCAGACTTCACCAGAGGAGACACTGCCTGAATTGCTGATGAAAAAGCAACAATGACTAAAAGACTAGCTAACAAGATACTGGCTTCCATTGTAAGAAAATGAGAACGTTTGGGTTCCCAGGTTGGTACTATGACTACCTTTGCAGAAGTTTGTCAGGACTCTTTCATCCAAGTTTTCTCTCTGGACAAGTACGCTTTGCTTTTTAAACCCTTGTTTCCTTTCATTAACTGGAAAATAAATTCCCCATCAAATTCCACTTTACTAACCTGCATTTTGACATTTGGCGACATATTTCTTTCTGTTTCCTGAGGTTTGCTTTGTGTCTTTCTGGTGATAGTCTCCAACGTCAGAGCTCTTTTCTCTTCTTAAGCAAACACATTTGACTTTGCGTTATCACTGCTTGAACAGGAGAACCTCCAAAATGCCTACGCAAGCTTTGGGATAAAGTAAGATGGGCACAGGGTGGGGGTGAAGGGCAAGTCCACGACTGAAGACATAGAAAATAACCTTATGTTTTACATCACCTCTATTCTGAATCTTAATGAGGATGGTCGTTAAAAAAGCAACATTTTCATAGAACATGCTGGTGACGCCAGCAGGTGACCTAGCAAACATCCCAGAAACAAAACAAATAGCAAAGATTCAAAAAATGAGCCACACGGAGGCTGACGTGAAAGGAAATGATGAAATAAAAGTAAAGACGATAAAGTCACCCAAAAGACTTTTCGGAACTGTGCCTAACTCAACAAATATCCTTCCGTATGCCAAAACAAAATCCCCTTCACCTTTTCTAATAGCTAAGAGATTGTTCTTAACCATGGTTCAGAGGTAATCTGGGGTCAGGGAAGATTTCCTGCAACAAAATATTCTCCTGCCCACTTGAGGCAACCTTACCAGTCAGCCGTGTTACTGTAATACCAGTGGTTATACATAGAAACTGGCTTCTTCTGAGGGTTAATAGGAGAAAAAATAATCTAGACTGCAAGATGCACTCCTTATATTTACTGTTATCTTAAGCTTTGTTCAGATGTTAAAGTTACTTGCTTGGACTATTTTTGAGTCCAAAAGTGAAGAAAGTTGCTGGAAATGAAACAGTTCATCTCCACGCACCCTCCGTCCTTCACCTCCACTGCCCCAAATATCAACTGGAAATAAATTGACATCACTTGCAATGTAGTGGGAAATATCTGGGCAACCCATGACGTGATGTGGGGGCAAAAATTGATCTCCCCCTGCATTAAATTCTCCAGAGTTAAATGAATGGGTGCATGTGAGGGAGAAGGCTGCAGCATCAGGTTCTACCTAACCTTTGGTTGGTGATCAGTATCTGAATGTGGAATTCTTATTCCAATGAATACTTGTAGGTCAGGGAGAAGGGGCCTACTGCTGTGATTCTTCTCCTTATGACTTGGCTATGAATTTCACCCTGGGAAACAAATATGGTAGTCAAATGTTTTTAAATACAATCAAGCTTATCGTGCGGTCCACTATGAGGAGATCAATAGCCCATGAAAGGCCTCTTATTCCCCAATCACAAATCACAGGATTGGGCCAACAACTTGTTGTAAGTGGATTGAGTGCTCTAGAATATGTGCTAGAATTCCCTACAGCAGGGCTTTCCAACCAGTGTGTCACCACATGTTAGTGTGACGCCTGCAGTGTGTGGGTGTGTCACCTCCTTGGACGAAGAACCCCATCTCTTAGAAGGGGTTAATTTAACCTCCGGTTTGCTAGTAAAACTTAATTACTGTGTCACAAACTGATGCACGTCTAAAAAGGGTTTCACCAACATGAAAAGTCTGGAAAACTCTGCCTTAACAATATACAAGAGTCCTGTAGCTGAAACTCTGAATTCTTGTCATGTAGCTTCTTAAAGAATTGGATTAGTTGCCTATTTGCACTGGATCTTGATTCAAGATTCTGATGGTTACCTTTAAAGCTACAAATGGCTGGGTACTCAAATACCTGAAGGAATATCTCTCCCCATAAAAGCCTGTTGTGTCTTAGGAACTTCAGAGGAACTTTTTCTCTGAGCTCCTTTGTGAGAGAAACTAGACAGTGGTGTGTCTACAGAGTAATGTATAGTCTTCAGAGTGCCTGCTCTGTTAAACTTGGTACACAGCAGCTCTGATATCATTGCGTTACCACTGTAAAAGTTACCTAGTGGCCCAGGGTAATTTGTTTTAAGTTGTTCTGCTGTCTTGATTTTTTTTTACTATGATTTTTTTCTAGTTTTATTATATTCCCTTTTTGCATATTTTGGTTTTTATGTCTTTTGTGAAGCCTAATGTCTAATGGTAGATGGATGTACATACATAGATATATTGTCCAGTATTCTACATTAGTTACTTAGATGTTAAGTATGTAAATCTCCTGGCCCAATCCCTTCAAATTGGAGCGAAATGTTATGCACTTATACCTCAATTGCCACCAGACCGGACTTCCTTGTCCACATGCAGCTGATGCCTGATCAAGTAGCTTAGGAGGGAGTTAAAGTCGTGGCAGTAGCATCACAATTGTGACTAAGTAACAATAGTGAATATAGAACAGTTATGGATTATTCACAATTGCTTCCTGGTCAAGACTGTGATACTATTGCCATGATTGAAATTCCCCTCTCCATCCTACTTTACTGGGCATCAGATATATGGGGAAAAGGACGTCCATCTGCTAGGGACTGATGCATGGATGAATAGTCCCCCAGCTTTGGGGGGATTGACTCAGGAGAGCTTACTCAGTTCAGCATGCTTAACTAATAGAGAATTTTAGCCATTATTTATAAATGCTTTGATTTGACAGTGTATGACTACGCGTGACATAGTGTCATAATTATATTAATTTAGGGAAGGAGGGAGGAATTATGGCTCTCATCCCATTCGCCAGTTACCAGATTATAAACTGACGTTGTGATCCTATAACTGGTTGGGGTACATGTTAACAGTTGAGAATGAGTGAATGTGACCCCAAAAACCTACTTTTACAACCTGTCTGCACCCTACCTGAAGTGTTTCTGAGGGGCTGCAACTCAGGGCACAGGAGAATGACGTCTTCAACACTCTCCCTGTTGTGAAGTATAGTGAGACAAGCAGTTGGGGCAGGAACACAAGGGGTTTCTCCTGCTGCCTGTCTGTGACCAGAGCCTGATCTCCTGTACCTTGGAAATGCTTCAGTTGGGGTGCTGCCATTGTTGCTGTTATTATTAATCATTTTTTTGTCTCCCACTTATTTCATCAAAAGGACTCAAAGCAGCTTACAGTACTTTTAAAAAAGAAAACATAATTTTTAAAAAATCATAACATACAGAAGTTGAAACATAAATTAAATAATCCAGTAGTAATTAAAACAGAGTTAAGATACATACTTAAATACACAAACAATTAAGAATAGCCGGCACCTTTTGTCAGCAGGCAATGATCACATATTGAATGCCTGTCAAAATAAATATGTCTTTGCTTGTCTATGCAAGGGAGGGAGGGAGGGAAGGAGGGAGGGTGCCAATCTGACTTCTCTGGGAAAGGAGGTCCAGAGCCTGGGGCAGCCACTGAGAAGGCCTTCCCCGTGTTCCCACAGACGCACCTGTGAACGGCCTCTCCAGCAGATCTCAAAGCTTGGGCTGGTTCCTAGGGGAGAATATGGTCTTTTGCTAGGCTGCAAAGGTAGGTTTGGTGGTGAGTGACAACATCAGACTCAACTACATTGCAGGATTGTAGCTGATAATTTTTTAAAAAAAGAGAAACAAGCAACATTTATTTATTAGTTAGTTAATATCTCACTTTTCAACTAGGACAGAACCCAAGGCTGTACTTGGTATTTGATATTTGATATTCTGCACTTGGTGACCAGAGCCAAGAAGGAGCTTGCTTTCCACCCCTATTTCTTGCTTGCTTTCCATCCCCTATTTCTGGAGTCCTGACATTCCTTGAACGAACGACACTTTTCACATGTACATGCACTTTTCACATGCATTCATATATTATCATCTGAGTAGACCAGTGATGAGCAAAGCCCCTTTTAGTAGTTTCCCCACTTTTTTTTTAATGACATGGCAGTTTGCTGCCATTGTGAGATAGAGCACACTCACCTAGAAATGTTGCTGGCATCTGGGATTGGGAATTAATGATGTTGTAAACCAATTTATGACAATGCACTTTAGGACCGCAGCATTGCCCAACGGTCATATTCCCTGGAGGGAAGTGCTTCCATAGCTGTGCATTGAGGACCATTAAACAAGAGGAGTGAGCAACATGACTGTTGCACAATAGTTACAACGTGCAACAATATTGCATTTTGCAGGACATACTGGCCTTGCAAAATGACAGTGCAAGGAGGGCAGTGCCCCCACCCAAGAGCCAGGTAGTGTTGCTAATCCAGAACAGAGGGCATTTGAAAGTCATGAGTGCCCAGCACTAAGCCAGAATATGTTTGCCTTCTGCACTGTCTTGCTCTGTGGTGGGAACCTCTGGTTTTGCAATGGGACATCTTGTGTGGTGCCCTATTATGCATTGGACACCCACCATTGCACAATGAGAATGTGCTGCCTTCTTGTGCATCGTCACAATTCTCTAATATCATTACGTATTGTGCCAGCAACACAGTTCCATCATCCTAAAGTTATGCATTGCAGCCTGTGATGTAGGATCTCAAACATACTTCATCCTTGTTACACCACCACCCTTTTTTTTGTTCAGGTGTGGTCACAGCTGGCAGCAAAAGTGGAATCATGGGTAGTCTTTTTCAGAACTCTCTGTTGAACCCAGTGGCTACTTTGCTGGCACATGGGCCTTCTGTTCTCTGCAAAATAGGTCAAAGACAGCTTCAACTATACATGAAGACTATCTTTTTGTGGAACCCATTCAGCAGCTACACTTAGGCCATTTCCGCACTACACTGTTATAGTGTCATGATTCCATTTTCAACATCCAGTGGAATTCTGGGGTTTGCAGTTTAGGGAGGGGCACTGAGAATTCTCAGCCAGAGAGCTCCTTGGCCTTAGTACACTACAAACCCCAGAATTCCACAGGGCTGAAAGTGCAATAATAGCAGTATAACAATGTAGGGCAAAAACACCCTTATCTGCTTACTTTCCTTATTTTGATTTGTATTGCAGTATTACTGGCTGAGGCTGCCCTCTGGTGGTACAATTGCAACCTACTACTATTAGAAATATATCAAGAAACATCAAAAACAAAACCAACAACAACAATAAAAAGCCAACAATTCCTTACTTGGAAGTATTCAATATAATTAGAGCTAGGAGGAAGATGTCATTCCAGACTCTACAGATTCAGTTTTAGAACTAGTAAACATGGCAATTACTTTAGATCCAAACAAATCACAACTTGCAAAGCACAAACTGCTGAGTAGGAAAAAATAAGTAGGCCAGACTGTTCTGAAAGGCTCTGGTGAACAAAGTGAGGAGGCTTCCCTGCAGATGTGTGTGTGTGTGTGTGTGCAATCTACCTCCTTAACTATACAGATGGATGCCTATCTGTCCTTGAGGTCAGGTGACTGAAAGACTCCATAGTCACACGAAACTTCCTTTCCAACTGTTTTATCCTGCTCGCTGTTATGGCTAGAACTTGTGTGTGTGTAAGATTGAATTGGCACTCAGATTTAAAATTCATAATCCACATTGTTATCAGATCATCTCTGTTTCATCCTCACACTTCCACAGTGCTGGCTCTATTTTTATGAGGGTCCTTGGGCAAGATACTCACAATGGACCCCCTCTGTTAGTGAATCTACTTTGCCTCCACTATTATCATCAGAGGTGTTGCTTCTCTGCTTATTCTTCCTTCTAATTGCTACTACTGATTAGCAGACGGGCAGAGATCCCACCAAGAAGGACATAATAGCAGGAGGCCGTGAACAAGCAAGTTGCAGTGATGAAGAGGATGCTGAACATCTAAAAAGGACTCTGATGGAATGTGACACTTGCCTGACTCTGTCTAAACTTGGCGCTAGCCTTGCATTTTCACTGAGTTTTGCAGTCTCCATCTTGTCTCTTTAGAATTCCATGTTGATAGCAGGGACTAGCAGCCAAAGATAAGCATTCTTGGACAACAGAACTCCCTGGTATTTTTGATTGCTATGTGAAAGGTGAGCCTTGCCCTATGTCTTGAGGTATAGATTTTAGGGGCCATTTCCGTACTACAGTGCTCTAGTGCTATTATTCTACTTTCAACATCCTATGGAACCCTAGGGTTTGCAGTTTAGGGGAGGGCCTCAAAGGCCCCTCCCTAAGCTGCAAACCCAAGGATTCCATAGGATGTTGAAAGTGGAATAATAGCACTATAACAGTCTAGTGCAGAAATGGCATGGGATTCATACAATTAGTTTTTCCTATGTGATTATTTATTTTTTTATTTTTTAAATGAATGAAAGGACATATGTGTTGCCTCTCAGGGCAAAGCATTCTCAAGGCAGCTTAGAAAAGGTAATTAAAGCCATAACTCATCTCACAACAACAAACAGCAACAACAACTGGGAGCAGTTTCAGTCTCGACTTACAAATATGTTTTAAGCTGTCATTTACAGACTAACCAAGATGAAGCCATTGGTCTTGTTTTGGGAAGAGATTCATAAAGATGTGCAGTCAGTACTTGAAAAAGTTCTATCTCCAGTGGTCACTGGTCCAGATCTTATCAATTTTAATGCCAGGCTTTGAGCAGGGCTTCAGAGAATGATCTTGAGGTCTAGTCAGCTTTGTGTGGGCAAGGAAGTATTTTAGATATGAGTGGGCCCATCTTGTTTAAGGCAGAGCTTTTCAGACTTTTCATGTTGGTGACACACTTTGTTAGACATGCATCGTTTCACAACACAGTAATTCAGTTTTACTAGCAAACCGGAGGTTAAATTAACCCCTTATAAGAGATACAGACATATACATAAATTGTAATAACAAAATGTATGGGCACACAACATATCTCAGAAAACTTTTCATACATTTTTAAAATTATATGATTTATAAATGATAACATACATTTCCAAGATTGTAGGCGACACACCTACACAGTTCAGGCGACACAGTAATGTGTCACGGCACACCATTGAGAAAGCCCTGGTTTAGGGTTTTAAAGATTAGCACCAGCACTTAGCTTATATAGTACCAGAATTAGATGGCTTGAACACACAACTTGAAGTTAATGACAAATAATTCTAGATATCTTTGTGCGAGAAGAAAACAGACTATAGTTTGAGTCAAGTACAGAGGAAGAGACACGGAGAATTTAGTCCGAGAGCTGTGAGTACAAAAGGGTGTTTTCCATCTGTCTAAAACAACAATGGAAATGTAGAGTCGAAGGCTTTCACGGCCAGAATCCATTGGTTCTTGTGGGTTTTTCGGGCTTTGAGACTGTGTTCTGGTTGCATTTTCTCCTGGAGTCCATGGAGAAAGAAAATGAGGGAAAACTACCATTTCTGGATGTCCTAGTCATCCGCAAACCCAACCATCGATTGGGCCACATGGTGCACACAACCTACACACACGGACAGATATCTACACAAAGACTCCAGCCACCACCCAGGACTAAAAAGGAGCACAATAAAAACTCTGGTAGACCGTGCAAAAAGAATTTGTGAACCTCATCTCTTGAATGAGGAACTGAATCATTTAAACTGTTTAGATGTTTAGAACATTGGAAGGGGTGCCAAATTCAGCATTCTGTTATTTGTAGTATTCTTGCCACATTTTGACTTGACAAACCTGACAGGAAGCAGGTCCTGAATGGGGAATGGTAGACTGTTGGCTATCTGCTAGAGTGGCTAAGTTGTGCCTGCACCTATACTTAACCTGGGTATTTGTCATAAATCATGTATTACAGAAGAATTGTACACCTCCAGTGAATTGCTTCTAATGGGACCAAATCTGACTGAACACTCTATCCCCAAAATTCCCTGTTCCTCAAAGAAGGAGTGATGTTGCAAAGGACAACCCCTGGTGCTGTCATTAAGTATTAAGCATGAACCACAATTGTGCAGATTATACCATTCAGTCAAAGGGCATTTCTGCACTAGACTGTTGTAGTGCTATTATTCCACTTCTCAACATCCTGTGGAATCCTGGGCTTTGCAATTTAGGGAGGGGCATTTACAATTCTCAGCCAGAGAGTTCTTTGACCTCCGTAGGGTGGAAATGACCAAAAAATACCAATGGCTAAATCTTATTCTTAGGGCCTTTGTGAATTCTAAATGCCGCTCCGATAAGTGCAAACTCCAGGATTTCATAGGATATTGAAAGTGGGATAATAGCACTATAACAGTGTAGTGTGGAAAGGTCCTTTGTTTAAACTAGAGTAGGGCCATTGAACCAATTAGATTTACCTATGTGTTGACTGGTCATTCAGTGGGTCTACTCTGGTTGGGACTAACCAACAGGATTCCATCCCAAATTTAGCAAGTGAGGAATGCCCACACTTTTAAGAGCAGTGCTTTCACTTTGAGATTCCTTCTTCTCATCTTGAGGGCCAGAGAAGAGGATCAAGGCTCAGAGACTCTGGACCTCTAATCCATGGTTGCATGGATGTGATGGCTCAAGATTTAGTTTAAGGAACTAAAGGGTTTTTTTTTTCTGTCTAGTGTCAGTGAGCAAAGGGAAGTCTGGCAGGCTGGGATTAAAGTTTAATGGCATGGGATTATGATGTTGAGGGAAGGAAAAGATAGTGAGATACATGGAACCAAGGGGAAAAACAGGACTGGGTCAAAACCCAAAAGCATGATGGACGCTGTGTGCTGTTGGCTGGAAGGAAGCGGAGAGGCAGTGGAAAGCTGGAACATAGAGTAGCGACAGCATTCTGTTATTTGTGGTGTTCCTGCTGCATTGTGACTGGTGATTCTAACAGGAGGCAACAAGGACCCAAAAGCTGCATACGCACAGCCAATTATTTGGCAGCCAAAAGCTAGTCATCTGTTGTTTCTCACTAGAATTTATTTTTCCTTGGATCTCTTCTTCCATTTCTTCTTCCACGTTTCATTTGCTTCACTTTGACTTTGAGAATTAATGAGGCTTCCTTCCAAGTAAATGTGGTTATAATTAAGATGTCAGGGCTTGACCCGCAACCCTTTATGACTCAAATGGAATAGAAATGTTTGGACTGGTTTTAGTGGCTTTGTAGGAATACATGGGCATTTGGTCGGGATTCTGTCTCCCTATGTGGCTAACCAAAGTTTCTAGGAAGCTCAAAAACACGATGGGAAGACAATGGCCCCCAATGAGTGATATTCAAAGCAAAGCTTTTTTAAAAAATACTTTTTTTTTTTTGGACGTCAGCTTTCAGAATTCTTTAGTCAGTGTGCCCAGGATCAATGGGATTCAGGGAGCTGTAATAAAAAAATCCAGTTTTTCTAAGCTCTGATTTGAAGGCTCACTGGCTCTGATACTGGAGAATCTCTATATGCAGGGTAGGTTTAAGCCAACAGAATGATCAAACAAGGAACCCATATATTACCACATAACAGAACAAAGCACAGGGATTCCATGAATTCAATGGCAAAAATATTGAAGGAAAAATGGTTTGGCCTGCAACCAGTTTGTAGAAACAAGAACCTCTGCTTCTCTCTGTTTTTCTCTCTTGGCTTAGTTTGCTCTCCCTAAATTACTATCTTTTACTCCTTCTTGCTAGAGTTCTCCAGTGTACAATGTATTTCTGTAAGAAGATATGGACTCATTCCTAGTCTTTTTAGTCCAGTCTTGGTATGTACTGATAGTACCAGGAGGATGAGTACCTAGAGGAGTGAGTGCTGCTTAAGCTATATAAAGTGGGGGACTGGCCCTTTTTGGCTTGGGAACCAGTACTAGTCCTTGAATTACCATGTTGAATAGCACTGCCCTAGAGGTCATAGTCAATGCCACAGCATGTGTTGTGTGCCTCCACATTTGTTGAACCCCTATCACCACCTGTGTTGAATTATGTCACATTTTTGAATGCAATTAATGCAGTCACCAATTTTATTTGGTATAACGTGTGTAGAATTCTGTTTTAGCATAAGAAATGCAATAGATATCCCCTCTCCCAGCAGAGAGACAATGATGGAGAACATTTCACAGGCTAAACATCTGTAAATATGCATATGTTAAAGAAAGGGGAGCCTTACCAGAAAAAGATTGGCTCTCTCTATTGTGAAACAAGATATCATCAAGTTTAACCCAGGTTACTTAAATTCCAAATAATCCAGTGCCTCAGCAAGACTGTTCTTTTGGGGTCTTGTCATTCTCAACAACTGCCAAATGCTTGTCCATTCCTCCATCTTCTCCAAGTTTTTTTTCCTTTTCGCATCAAATGTTGGTCAGCTGTTGAACATCTTACAGAAACAGGATGCTTGTGTGTGAGAAGTTTGCGTAAAACAGTTTCTACCCACAAGGGAAAAGGTCAGTTAAATGTTGTTGGAGGAAGGGCTTTTTTAGTGGAGTGTCTAGATGACATAGCTGTGATCCAGGAGCCCTGAGTTCATACCTCACTGATAATATCCTTGAACTCACTAGGTGACCTCTCTCAGTATTCTCCCTTACCTATAAGTCTTTTCCAACATGGGGTTCATATTCCTGACTTGTCTTGTACAATGGCCATTGGAATATTAATATAATGATTGGCACCCTGTTAGTGACCTATGCTTGCATGTTGAACTATTTGAATTGTGGCCTATGAAAGAATTTAGCACCTCACTCTACTACGACTCCTTCTCAACCACTTACCAGCTTTGTAGGTGGCTGCCCCTCTCTGTGGCTATTCAGTGGCCAAGGGAAGACAAGAAAAAGACAAAGGACAGCCAGCCAGATCAATTTCTGCATCTATCTGCAGGAAGAAAAGGCATCCTCCTGGACCTGCTAGGGAGTCATCTGGAGGTACAGGAGGAAGACATCCTCTTCAGTTGCAGGAATAGAGCAAGGTGGCTATCGGACTGTCCCTCATCCTCCCTCCATCCTCCACTGGTCACTCATTGGCTGTGGTGGAAAGGAGGCCCTCAGCCAATTTATTAAGTGTGCAGGGAAGACATATAATGATACGAATCCACCAGTGTGATGCAGGATCTTGGCCAACATATGTAAAATGTGAGAAGCATAAGCCATATAAACACTAAGCTGGGCTTCCCCAGCCGTTTAGATGTGTTGGCCTATCACTTCTATCATACCCTGCCAACTAGATGGGGAAGTTTGCCATAAGTCTTATTATTATAGCACAGGGAAACTGCAGAACAGAGAAAACAGAGAATCCTTTCTAATCTAAAACAGTAATTCCAGTGACATGCCGAGAACACCATCAACTTTGTTGACATTTATTAAATCTTTTCCTTTCCCATCCTAATTCTTGCTTGTCTTTAAAGCTTTCCAGTGGAGAATGTGTGTCTGTGCCCATGTGTGTGCATGTGTGTGTACAGGCTGCTCTGTCCAGATGTGGTTTGTGCTGTCACAGTCAGCTGTCTGGAAGGAGCCTTCTCAAGAACAAAGAGTTGGAACCTATAAGGGAACTTTGCACTCAACACAGTAATATTTCAATTGGCAAGGGAATAATCACAACGCTGGATTTACAACCAAGCCAATAAGGCATAATTGCCAGCAATTATGTCATGCATACACATCAAGCTTGTGAACTCTGAAGCATATATATGCTTCTTGGTGAGTCCAGTTCTGAAAAGCTGATATAAAAACCAGTAAGCAATTTTCATTTCTAGTTCTGTAACACTGATGGAAGATGAGAGGCTTTGGCATGCTGTCACAGCTTTCCTGCCTCCTTTAACTTTTGTTAATAGAAATGCCAGACTGCTTTAATTTTGTTTAGATAGGTATCAGTGGATGGTGCATATTTATCCACACACAAGATCCCCCTCCTGCCACAACCATCACACCAATTTGAATATACTTGATCTCGTCTGATTTTGGAAGCTAAGCAGGATTAGGCCTGGTTAAGCAGTCAGATGGAAGACCACCAGGAAAGACAAAGAATCTCGAGGTAAGGCAAAGGAAAAATTCCTGCCCAAAACCCTGCGAAGCCACTGCTGCTAATACTGGACTAGACTAGATAGATTAATAATCTGATTCAGTATATTACAGCTTCCTATCTTCTTAGCCTGGCTGTTGTTCTGTTGCTGATTCAAAGAACCATTATGAACAGCAAGTTGTCTTGAAGATTCCATTTCCATGGAGAAACCCAAAATGTCTGCTACCGCCTCACTGTTAAAGTCACAACGCAATGTGTGATAGGAGGCAAAGGACAAGATGGCCACCATCTGCCTATTCCATGTAGGGAAGCTGACCAGTCTGGCAGCTGAATATTACCTGAACACTGGCAGCGGGAGCATCTTTGCAAGGACATGAGGCAACCAGCTAGTTTTGAGGCCCAGGACTGGTTATGTAGAATGCGAAACTTGGACTTTTTCCTCAGGAAAGCAGAAGTGAGGGAGGTGCTCAGAAAGAACAGTGGGCCTCTCTCCATAGGACTTGTCCCCTTGGGCAGTTGCCTCAACTTACCCAATGATAGGGTTTGTCTTGATGATGTTGGTTTTCCAGGCTGATGCCTGTCTGAATTGTGAAATATTTTCCCCTCACAAAAGAAGAGACTTATTGCACAAATGTTGATCTGCAATATCAATGTGAAGCACCTATGCTACAGTTTCTGCTCTGAGTATGGTAGAGGAAGAGTCCATCGATCCATTCCTGTATCACATCTAAGCATCAGAACTGGCCCAATGATTTCAATCTATATGTAGAATTAATTGGTTTTCATTTCAGAGTGTTCGAACCGGAAACCTTTGCAAACTTGGATCCCATCTGTGGAGAAAGGCAGGATATAAGTCCAATAAATAAATAAAATAAAGTTAAAGCATAACAGCTATCTGTCTTCATCACCGTGGAATACTGTATTATTGACGTGAAAAACAAATACCATCCTTTTCCTTGCAAAATAGAAATTATATCTATACAGGAAAGCCAGCTTGTTAAAGAAGAAGGAAAATGTTCACCAGACATCTTAGAGAGGGGTTTTATTGTATATAGGAAAGAAGAAGGGGGAGAGATTGGGTGCTTTACGTATTGCAAACATCTTGTAATACTTTTAAGAAGCTTGAAACCAAACATTATTTATTCTATGTCAGACACAGAGCTTTATTTTAAAGCCTGTGTATTAGATTTTCTTCCTAATTTATTTTGCCCTTTTCTTACAAACCCAAACAATTCCCAGACAATGACTCGTACTGACTAATAGTAGTCTGGAAAACCTTTAGATGTCCCTGCAACTTCAAACCAGAGAGCAAACTCTTGAAGTCATGAGTGAAATATTTCTGTGACAATCTATATGGATTTGGATGGCTTGTTTAAATTCACAGCATGTGCCAGCTTCAGATAAGCATTTTTATGTCCATTAATTTCACTGAAAGAGAAATAAGCAAATCTCTTGGGTGGGGTGGCATGGAGGCAAATTTGTGGATTTAAAAGACCTTAAATTTGGCTGGATTGCCTTTCAGGTTTAAACAGAAAATATGTGTGTTTATGTACCCATATTCTTGTGCAGTTGGGGTAAATATATACAGTACAAAATAGAGTCAGTGTGGTGTATTGGTTTGAGCATCAGACTATGACTCTGGGAGACCAGCTTCCAATCCCCACTTAGTCATGGAAACCCAGGTGACCTTGAGCAAGTCACACGCTTTCAGCCTTAGGGAAGGATCGCCAAAGTCAGAAATGACATGAAGGCACACAGAAACAACAACAAAATATGCCCTGAATCCTATTAGTAGTCCCAACTAAAGTAGACCCATTGAAAGAATTGCTGACTTGTGAATCAATATGCATGTCAATCCTATTGATTGAATAGGTCAAGTTTAGCTGAAACTCCTAGTCGGATTCAGACCTGTATGTTTTCTGTGAAATTTGTGAAGGATGGCAAGTGCTTAAACCATCACTTTCCCACTCACACTGAAGTATCGGGGAGGGAGCTACTTAATCCTGTTGAATGGGCAGCTTGAATGTATTTTCAAAAGCAGGGTTTGGTGGGAGTGAAGATCCAAAAATATCATGGGCAGGGGACCAGTTCTTTTCTGGCAAACACTGGTTATGATTACTTACCATAACGGGAGAGATTCCTCCGTCTCTCAGAGTTCTCAGCACATTCCAGTGTATACAGGGATCTCTCTATCTTAGACAGAATAAGGTGGCTTCCCCAAGTGGCAGATTTGGACTCCAATCTTTTTGGTGACTTATGCTGGTGTAGCTAGGGTTACACAGTATATGAAGTTGCTTGGATATTGTGCAAGGAAGTATATAATACTACCTTGTGAAGCACTTTCCTCTTTTCGTGTGCAACAGCACTAGTGGGCCCCCAACCAGCGCTGTGACACAGTGCCAGCCATGCTGTTGTTGCATTGTCAAAGCAAAAGGAGCAGGATTCAGTCTCCAGACTCCCAACATAAGTAAGTAAGGCTGGACTGTACCTTCCTTCATGAGTCCATTAGAACTCTATGATCTTCAGGAGAGACCCTTCTTTCTGTTCTGTCGTCTGCTCAGGATCGTTTGGTGAGAACAAGAGGAGGGCTTTCTCAGTGGCTTGTGAATTCCCTCCATAGGAAGGCTAGGATGGCTCCCTCCTTGCTTTCCTTTTTGCTGGTGAAGTAAACATTCCAGGTCCTCTGAAGATGCCAGCCACAGATGCAGGCAAAATGTCAGGAGAAAATACTAATAGAACATGGCCTCAAAGCCCAGAAAACCCACAACAAGCTAAACATTCTTATTCTTCCAGGTTTTTGGAAACTGGGTGATGGGATTTTAATGGTGTACTGTACCTTTTTGTGGATTTTTATATGGTCTTTTAATGAATTTTAATGGCTTTTAACTACAAATTGTCTTTTAAAATAACCTTTATATTTATATTTTTTACTGATGCTTTGTATAGTTTTTAATCCATATTGTTTTTAATAAATTGTAAGTCACCCATTACTAGGAAACAAGGCAGGAAAGTAAATAAATATATTAAGCTCTGCAGTATCGAGTAAGATTTGGGCCTTAGGGCACCATGAAAAGAGACGTAATTGATTACTCTGAAGTTTCTACTCCAAAAGAAAACATTTGGGTATGTACAGTCATGTTAACCCATTTCAGAAAAACCAACAAAATGTTTTGTGGCACCTCAAAAAGTAACAAATTTTTTTGGCATGAGCTTTCGTGGGCCCAACCCACCACAGGTTATGTCAAAACTTACTACCTTTTAACTTGCTCATGATTCTTTGCAGGGATAGACATTTGCAAGACTTTGTGTTTCAGGGGCCAAACTACTTGGCCAGCCAAGCTGGGTATTGTACACTTTCAGTTGGGAATGGTACATGTCTGTGTAATTTGCTATTTTGCTTCAGGCACAAAAAATGCCTTGGGTCAGCCTTCCAAGAGCTCAAACAATTAACACTGTGGGGAAGTAAATGGAGAAGCTCTCTGTTCAGAGGAAGCTTTGGAGATGCTACGGTATGCTACTTTACTCTGCTTGATGAAGAAACCTGTGAAGCTTTGAAGGCTAGCATGATGCATTTTACACCTTTTGGTCGGCCTAATAAATGTATTACCATAGGATGGTTTTTGGAACTTGTTGGCTGGAATTCTGTATCAGGAGGCACATATGTGGCATATAGTGACATCTTTGTAGCTACATCTCCTGGCGCTCCCTCCCCCTAAAAAAAACATTTAGCCCCCTAACATGACTATTTCTGGGATGCTGGAGAGTAGATGAGTGGAGACATGCCCAGCAATTTTCTTGTAGCTGGATGTGCTACAACAGACAGCCATAGGTGGTCCTTGGAAGGTCCCTGAAGATGATGGCCTTGTAATGTGTTTGGCTACAGCAAAATAGCTGGATGCATCGTAACTCATCCCTCACCCCTTTCTAGTGACGTAGAAATGGCTAGAAATTGTAGTCCAAAAAAGATAATACCATATTTCCAAACTCTAGACTGGCAGCTACAGATCATATCCAGGCACAATGGCCAAGACCTGCACAAATTTGGTGACTCTTTTGTGAAAAAATGCTTTTTGGGTTCATAAACTTCAGTAAAATGATGAAGCTTGTATATGATGCTTGTATATTTCTCAAACAGTTTATTTGTCATCCACACTAATTATAATATTGAATGTACAGAAGAAATTGTGGTACAAAGAAAGCAAGTTTCCCTTAGAACAAATGCAGCAGCCCAGCTGCTCTGCATGCTACTCACAACGAATTTTCCTGGATGGTCTGTAGAGAAAATCCTTACTCAAATATATCTAGAAACATAGGGGGGAAGGGAGAAGGGAACTGATTCCTGTCCTCTTCCAACTTAGAGAAAACAGCTATCATAGAACGGAGAGGGAATCTCTCTTCTGAAAGTGACCCAAATATGACATTATCAGGAGAAGATGTGGAAATTTCCAGTCCACAGCACAAGTTGGTTGTAATACATTTAGAAAACACTGAACTCTCATATCCAAATATCTGTTCAGCACCATTTACCATTGTGTTCCACCCATGAGATCTTCCACAGAACAATTTCCTGTTGAAATGTGTGTCTTTTTGAATATTTTTTTTACCTTCAGAATACCATATGTAACCCACAGCTGTTTGCATGTTCATTTCCCCCCACAACAGAAAGGTGAAGAGTTTTTAATGTGCCACACGAAACCATGCTTTTAACTGTTTACAAAGTAACTAAAATAGTCTTTATCTTGAAATCTAAAGCAATTAAGTTGGAAAGAAAGAAGTTTCCTACAGTATTTAGCAAAGGCAAATTTAGGAAAGATATAGGAAATGAAACATGTTCAAATACTTACAAGCATTAATCATATTTTCTCTATGAAGCCTTCGAAACTTATTTACATACATAAATACAATTAAGTCTCCTGATGCAACCCTTTTATGAGATATGAAACCAAATCACTAGATTGGCCAAAGAAAATCAAGAGAAAGGTTGCAAAGCAAAACAAGTCTTAGGAAATAAAAGGTTTATAAAATGTTATAAACAAGATTTTGTGAGCAAAGTATAACAAATGCCATCTAACTGAAAGTAATGAATATTCTGAGGGCAGGAGAAGAGATATTTTTGATTGTGGGACATCTATGGGAAATCAATTGACCTGATTTGTTAAAAATCTCCATGTATGTGAATAAGATCCATTTGCACCACTACATTAAATCTGAAAAAATGTAACTTCCAGAGCAGTGTTAAGAGATCTGACATCAAATCCTGATGTACATTAACTCAAAGTGTGGCTTACTGATTTCACTGAGAGTTGTGTTCTGATAAACATGGTTAAGATTCTTAAATATTTAACTCAGCATCTCAGTGAAATAAAGTCACCCAGTTACCTATACCAAAAACAAACAGAACAAAACAAAACCCACTAAAGAAACAAAACAAAATAAACCAGTTCAATTCAGTTAAAGCCAAATTAATTTAAAATACTTTAACCCTACTCCTTCAGCTTGAATGTGTTGTATAATTAAATAAATATTTGTTCCACTTTATTAATCTTTACCTGGTCATTCTAATTTAAATTGACAATGTGATGGTACTTGACAGTTATATTTTACAAAAGGGGAACAGCCAAACACCATCTAAATCAAAATAAAATTGTTTAAATGGCGGTAGAGTTTTCTTTCAGGCTTTCTTCTTCAGAGGGAAATCTCGTATCTAGTTAATTCCTCTGATTTGTTATTTTAGCAAAGTCTTTCACAACTTACTTGTAGTGTTCTGCTTGGTTTTAGTTATGAAAAGCAATAAGCAACCTAGTTCTAGTTCCATTTTTAAAAAAACAGAAAATCAAAGGCCTTAAACAATGTGTTATATCCTGATTTAGTCAGTCAGAGCCAATGAAATCAAGGCAGCTTCTTATAGGCAGATTAAATTCCATTCATTGCAACAGAACTGCCCTAAATATGATTAAGGGCCTTTCCACACCACACTTAACAGTGCTATTATTCCACTTTCAACATCCTATAGAATCCTGGGGTTTGCAATTTAGCGAGGGGCATTTAGAATTCCCAGCCAGATTGCTCTTTGGCCTCAATAAATACAAACCCCAGAATTCCACAGGATGTTGAAAGTGGAATAATGGCACTATAACAGTGTAGTGCAGAAAAGCCCTTAGTATCGATCCAACAACATATGTTTAAGCATGTGAGCACTTTATAAAAAATAGCCTTATGGACCTCCAATCTTTTAGTCCAGCCTCCTGCCTCAGGCACAAACACTCACTTACACATTGAATTTGGTGGTGACTGCTTGAGGCACTACTTAAGGTGATAAAACACCATTATATGTTCTGCAGAATAAAATCTAGTATGATCAGTGCTTTGAAAAACTGAACAGCCAATGAAGAGATCTCAGAGAATGTGTACACAACATTCTTACTGATGGATTATCAGATTCAAATGTTCTACATAAACATGCTTTCTGAAGTTCTACTGGAACCTACAGCATTTAATTATGAGTAACTGAATTTAGGTTTCTAAACCCAGAGTTTACTGACACTCGACGTTAAGCGAAAGCCATGTTCAAGTATTTTTCCTTCTGCAACCAGAGATAGGTGTTTCTGAAATAAGACTTGCAAATTAAACCTCTATTTGTTTTGTGACCAGACACAAAACAAGATAAACAAAATGCAGATGATGAGAAGCTTGAACTATGATGAAATCTTTGCCCAATTGAGGGACAATTTCTTTAAATAGGTACTAAACGTATCATGTATTTTGATTCCAAGCCATGTGAAAGAAAGGTTCTTAGAAAGGAAAACTGGGTTTGGTTTCTGAAAGAAAAAAGTAATGCATGTGTGTGGTAGTCTTACAATGTTAAATATTAGCCAGAGAGTTCCACAGGGATAGTAAAGATTTTACATGAAGTGAAGGATGAAGTGGAGAGTAACAGATATTTCTCTGATCTTAATGTAGGGAGTGTACATTAACTTCATTCTAAAAGTCAAGTGACAGTCACAGGCAAAAGGCGAAATGATAGATGAACTTCGCTAGGCTGCTTGCACATTGCAAATTTTGCATTAGCCTATTAAAGCTATTAGCCTACTATGTTTTTTGGAATTTTCTTTTTTGAATGTCTGTTCTGTACAAATAGAACAAGGTGGAATACATTTAGCATGGGTATAAGAGGGAAACACCTGCCAAAAGTGAATCATACCTTGCTGGTAGCAGAGCTCGTCCTACATTAAGCAGAGTGAGGTGACCAACTCAGGAAACAGATTTTTGGTGTTGTGAAAAGACAGAAAATTGTTATTATTTACTATGTTATGTTTACTGCTAGACATGAGGAGAGGTGTTTATGGGATTTTCTACCCCATGTGCCAAAATAACTATGCACCTTGAGTTATAGTTGCACCACTTTCAGCTCTGTCAGCAAAATGTCTTGGAACAACCTGGCTAGAACAGCACATGCAGAGTGCAGAAGGTCCTGGGTGAAATCCCTGGTGTTTCTAGTTAAAAGAACAGGAACTAAGAGGTATGAAAGGCCTCTGTCAGAGACATCCACTTCTACTATAAGAGGACACTAGTGAATTAGATAAACAAGTACCACGATCTAGTATAAAGTAGCTATAAATTTACTGCCTTTCTTAATTTCAATATGGCTGACCTTTGTAGGACTTCAACAGATTCCCTTAGAATTTTGCCCATCTCACTCTCTTTTTTTCTTTTTTCGTCTGTTGCAGGAATACTACTCTCAACACTTGTGTGGTTCCATCTCAGTTCATTTGCAGAAGGAGATAAACTATTAATACTTAATGGGAGGGAGTCCCACTGAAGACAATGTAATTTGTTTCTGACTAATCCTGCAGAACAGTGTCCTATTACTTAGGCCCTTTTCGCATCTTACCTGGTGCTGCTGGCGTCGCAAGGGGATCACGTGAGAAGCCTCTTCCGAGAGGCACTTGCGTCCCCTCCACACCAGCTCCATGCTGGCCAGAAGGAAGCATGAGCGCTCTGCCCCTTTCTTCCACACCATAGCTGGGTACTTTCCCAGGCTGTGCCAGGGGAGGAAGCGCGATGGCCACATGTCCAGAGCCTCCGCACGCAAATTAAGTGAGTGTGGGGCCCGGGAGGGAGGCGTGATTGTGCATCATTTTCGGCAATGAGCGGAAAATGATATAATGCGTGATCGCCGCCTACTGGCCTTGGGAGCATTATGCGATTGCAAGGACATCATGTGAAACGTCCTAGCAATCGTGTGAAGTTCCCGAGGCCATTTCGCAACAGGACTGGCGTGAGAAAAGGGCCTTACTAATAGTGAATTTAGATGCTGAATTCTTCTAATACTGGAAGGAATGGTATACACAAATTGTATGGATTGTACAGTGGCCCTAGTTGGTGTTATTGATAATTTTCGTCTAAAAGGAAGTCAACAGCAAGCACTTGTAGAATAAAAGAAAACACATTGTATTATATACGGAATCATATGGAAAAGTTGCCATGAAAGGATCTTTAAATGTCATTTGGAGTCATAAGAATAGAAACACAAAAAATCAGAGTAGATAGTTGTAACAGTTTTGTAAAATTAACTAAGTGAAAAACGTCTTTTAGTTCAGAAGCACAGAAATGTTTCTTCAAAATGTCTCTTTAGGAAAAAAAAACCTTAAATACTCTAATTGCAATACATGCAATGAACTCAAATAAAGTCTAAAATTCACCCAGTAATATACTAACCTGAAAGAGGTGAAAATGATGTTTATCTTTTGGGTGAAATCAGCTGAAATTATTTTCTGCAGAAATTTGACCCCACTGATGTCATAGCATTGCTTAACTCTGTAACATTTTATACCAAAGTGCTACTGCATCAGACACACAAACAAGGCAAAAGCAAATTTACAAATCTATATCTATAAGTAAAAAGAAGCATTTTAAATAAGCTCAGCTGTTTTGCTGCCTGCAGCCAAGGATCTTTCTAAACCAAATCCTTTTACTGTTTTTCAAAACACCCAACACTGATTTAAAGGCCTGCTTTCAAATACTCATGGGTTGACCTACAATTGTTCCACTGATTTTTGATCCATTAACAATCAAAATGTAATTCTGAATTCTGGCAACTTCAGCAGTTTCTGTTCTTGAGAAATACAATTGCATTTAGACCATAACCCTACATAAAATAGTGCCTTATAATTTACAGTGACATCTGGTATGTTTGAGGTGTAATAAACAGTGAAACAACAACAATCATATCGAGTTATTATGAACACAAATGAACAAAAATTACAAATCTGCTAAAGGATGGGCTGTCTCATTCTTCCAATCAGACTGTTATTCCATTTCTCCTTTGCAATTAAGGCCACGGTTTTGCAAGATATAGCGCATTCTGGTCTGTTTTTAGTATTCCTGTGGTCCAAGTTAATATGAAAAGCAGCCAGATGCCATTTTTTTAAGGTGAAAGTGAACTCAAGAGGCTGCAAGCTTGCATAGTGTGAGGGACAGGATGTTTAACCTTCTCCCCTCCCATTGTCTTTCTACTGAAGAGTGCCTGACTGCTTTTCCATCTATAGTTGAGCATTGAAAAGTATCTATATCTCTTCTCTCACAGTAGAAGTTGGGGACTTCTGGCCTTCCAACGGTTGTCAGACTGCAACACCCAGCACCCAGGCCTAACTGGCATAGCCCACAGGGAGTGATGGGAATTACAGGCTAATAACATCTGGAGGGTCACACGTTCTCTGTCCCTATGTTACAGGGATGAGTGAAGGGACAAATGGACCCATTCCTATGCCATTTTTTTCAGCTGAGACCTGCATCATCCTGAGGATGTCTGCAGCACGTGCTTTTTAAAGGTGCACTAAAGATACCTGCAACTTTGCACTATAACTAGTGTCGGTCTCAGCCCAACTGATTTCAGTGTAGCTTGTATCCGAGTGATTGAGTTTGGGATCAGTTTTAAATTTGTTCCTGCATTCCTCACCACATCAAAGTAGAATGTCCAGGATGTGTCAGATTCTACCAATAACATATGGGTCTGGAAGTTACTGCTAATGTACAGGGGCTTCCATGACAATGAGGTGGTGAACCCACTACAAATTTTGCCCTTAACTTCAAAGGTACTATCCAAGGTACTGACTCTATTTTGGGGAGTACAGCTTCTTTAAAAGTCAGACTAAAATCCACAGCAGATGCACCATGCCACTGATATGGAAACCACCTGAGGCCACTACCAATGCAGCAACCTGGTATCTGGCTGTATTTGATTTTGCTTTTCCTGTCTCTTCCATTTCAGGGGGATGCTGGTGCAACATAACATGGAGCATTATTTTCAGTTCTCCTGGAAACTCACAAGTGCTTTCTCTGAGATCAGTCCCTGCCTCCAGTGCCCCACTCCAGTTCTACCAACTCCTATTAAAACTTTCAAGAAGAAATAGTGGCAAAACATGATTTAAAATTCTTTTTCTAACAGAGACACTTTGTCACTACTTCTGTCTTAGTAACATTTAAAATAATTCTGGGTTCTCAACTGGAGAAACATGACTTCATTGGGTATTAAATGATTGAAGAAAGTGAAATGGAACAATATGTAAACAAATACTTCTAAATAATTAAAAGTCACATTACCCATAATTATTCCAGCCATTTTATATGTGATAATTTTAAACTTTGGTTGCTACAAAATGCATGTGCTTATCTATAAAGCATATTTAAATAATAAAAGGTATCACACACAAAACCTCAATGCTGAGCATAAATATTAGGCAACTCATTATATAGGTTTTCAGTAGTTGAAAAGAACTCTAGTCTGTCACTCTTTTTATATTAAAGGAAAAACTAAATTACCTTCTGGGAAGGTCTTTCTTTCTTTCTCTTGGATGTATTCAGCTCATAAAGTATGAAATAAGCAAGCACATTTTTTTAAAAAAAAGGTTAAATCTTTTTGCAAATTTTAAGGTGCCAAAAAAGAAATTAAAAAATGATATGCAAATGAGTTGCATCTTAAGAAATAATAAAAATTAAAAAGAATTCCCATACTCTTTGGAATATACAACTTGGTTAAAAAAATTAATTCCAGGATATAAAACCTCTTATTCACAGCATTGCTAAATCAGAAGTATTCACAGTTTCTCTCTGAGAATCTTCCTATACTTCCTTTTAACTAACATGTCAAAATGATTGATTCAACTCATTAAAATTGTGTAAGGCTTTAAGCCTCCAAACCATATGTCAAAGGAAATGTTATTTAAAAAACGGTTTGAGGAGCTCCAAATTAGCTTTGAAGTATCAAACTCTGGAAACATACGGAGTATTTATTCCTCCCCATATCTATAGATAATCATCATCTCTAGAAGTTCAACCCTTGGATGAGTGTACTTTTTGGGAATGTTATCTCTTTACTGAGTAAAATCAATTGGCTAACATCATGACACCATTCCTGGAAACACTGATTTCTAGACTGCTTCTCTGTGTGATATATAAACATGGCACAGCCCTTATCCACTCATGACAATACCATGGATACCAGCAGGTTCTGTACTGATAATTCAATATGGTCGCCATACTGCTTCTTCTAGCCTTGCTGTGGTTCCCATGTTGGTAGGGGAGTTGCTGTGACTGCCTTCTGTGTCCACAACTTCATTCTGGTTTGGAAGGTTGGGATTGAGGAGAGTTGATCCTGTTGAAGCATTAGTGCAAGGAGGAAGAATACGTGGGGGTGACCGATCTCCTCCAGACATCATGGAGAACTGGTATGACCCTGCTGATGTTCCATAGTAGAGATGATAGGATGGAGAGCTGGTCTGAAATGGGCCACCTTGAGCCTGAGAAGAACCTGGGTATGGAGGTGGTAGATAAGTGTGGTATCTTGTGGCAGTGGTCATGGCAGACATACCAATTCCTATTCCTGAACTGACAGGTGTTGGCGTATAGGTGAATGGTCCTGAATAGTGCATACGAGGATCAGAAATGGAAGGAATGGCAGGGAAAGGACGGTCGATTCCTACTCTTGGATCACTGAATGCCGTTAGGTCAGAAGCACCTGATTTTGAAAAGACGACACAGAAAATGTTGTTAGGAATAGGACAAGCTGATTTCATTGCACTTCAAGGAAAAAAAGGGGTATAATACTAATAGATCATCTCTAGTTCTAAGGAAAATCTGTCACACTCCATGTGAAAGGTGCAAAGAGCCAACATGGTGTAGTGGTTGGAGAGCAGAATTTGGGAGATCCAAATCTTAGCCCTCATTGAGCCATAAAAAATACTGGATGACCTTGGGCCAGTCACTCTTTCTCAACCTGACCTACCTCACTAGAATGTTTTGAGGATGAAATGGGGAAAATGAGAGTCATGTATGCTGCCTTGAGCTCACTGGAGGAAAAGCTGGGTATACAAGTAACAAAACAAAATTAATTATATTTTACCAAGAGTGAAATATTTGTAATATGCTTGTGTTAAAGGGTTTTGAAGATTGTGCTGAACATTCAAAATTAATGGGAAAGCACTCTTTTCAGGGTTCATTTTCTCTCATGCCCAGCCAGGTTACTAATTGGGACTGATCATACAGAAAAGATTTTGCTAGTCTTGAAAGAGTTGTACTGCTACTAGGTCCATCCCTGAGCCCAAATCAAGGATCTGGACATAGTTTTTATAGTCCTAAAAACTTAAGGACTAAAGGACACTTAAAGGACCATTTCTGTGTGGACTAACATGTCTGCATAAGAAGACACCTACTAGAAGTGCATCTTGAGTCTGCCCATCATTGGAGATAAGCAGGGACTCAGAACTGGGAGCCCATGTCTAGGGCCCTACAGGCTGAGGACCAGCAAATGGCACCACAAAGTGAACAGCCAAAGATATGAGAAACAGCAAACCACTGTGTAGTGTGAGAGGCTGCTTAAACTTGAAGAATGACACATAAAGCATGAAAGAAGCAAACAAACAAAAAATTAAGAACAAAGCCTGCAGGCTGTACCTAGCTGTCAAATCAGAACCCATTTTAACCCTCTACAGATGTATGAGCCCACAAGCTATGAGACCTAGAAATGTGCCAAATATTTTGCTATTTCAGCATTCCAAGCAGATGTAGAGCTTGCAGGGGGTCTTGTGGGGCTCTGAATCATTTCATGAAACAATCTCAATCACTGAGAATGTCCACCTTTTCTATGTCTATTTTCAGCCACTATTCCCTATCTTTTTTTTTAAATTGCATTCCCTCCCCTCCTCTGATCCCCCATGATGATTTATTTCCCATAATCTGTTATCTCAGCCAATCAGGGATTGCACAAACAATGCTATATAGCCAATCAGGGTGGCTTGAGTGCTGATGTCACTGAAGGCAAATAGCACTAATTTAGAATGAAGGCAATGGTTTGGGCTGTTTTGTACAGGCAATCCCAATCAATTAGGGAGGTGAGGGCAAGGCCAGGCTGCTCAAGACAATTCTCCTCAAATAGGCAAACAATTTTGCTCATTTTGCTGTGATCCCTGTGAGAAGGAATACTTTTCCAATGCAGAGAAAAATGGCCACAAACCTCAGATGTGCCCCTTTTTGGTTCATCTCAACCTGTTACTGACTTTAGGTTCCCTGTCTCAGCCCACAGAGATTCATAGACTGAATGTACCTGGGAATGAAAATATGCCAAATAACGTGATCCATTTTGAAATAATGTTTGAATTTAAATTCTTCTCTGTTGGTTGAAGAGCTCTCACTCACCACCCAGCTCCAATTCTCCACCCCCACTCCCAAAAAACAGATTAAAGAGATAATGGGCTCTTAAAAGAGTGTTTCTAGACAGGCTCCAATTAACAGAGACCTTGGCTCCTCTTTCTTGCCAGCATTAAAGGCATTAAAATAACAATAAAGGAATCTTTCCTCATGGCAACACCTCCTCAGACAGACTGTAGAGTCTGCATAAAAGGAATGTGTATGACGATGTATGGAGGAGTGGGGTGGGGGAAGAGTCTGTAGGTGGGAGAAAGAAAACAAAAACCAGTCTGCACTGAGACTGGATTAGAAGGGCACTGCAGACATATTGTAATCTCAGGTTCTGAAAGCTTGTCAGCCCAGCAGCTAGACCTCTTTGATATACTTTCACGATTCTCTCAGATTTCTGTGACATGCTATTTCGCTTTTATTCTGGATGTGCCAGGTATAATAATCATCTGCATTTTTCCTTAACAATACTACTGAACACCTGGACGTACCTCCCTAGCAGATCAGATTTCAACTGTAAAAAAAAAAAAGCCACTTCTTTTTCATTGCATGGTTCCTGTGCCCTTAATAACACCTTGCCAGGCACAAATTCAACTAGTGATGCTGTTGTCTAGCATGGGCGTACTGTGGTAGAAAACATTTCATCTGTTAAAAGTCCACTTGCCCTTCTAGTGTTAAAAGTCAATCAAAGCATCCTAACTTTGTACTTCTTGAACAGTGTTGAAGATGTTCAGTAGATCCTCAGTCTATTATATAGTGTGTGCAAGGGAAGGCATATGAAGAGTAGAGGCTTTTTAATGTGTGAGTATAAAACTGTGCTTAAAGTGAACACCCTAGTCCAGACACAAAAGCTTCATTATAAAACCAGCTGCTTTTGCTTAAGGGTAAAACCCATCTGTATAAAATTCTAAAAGTAAAGAAACAGCAAGTGACAGGATTTTCTTTTTAAAAAAACTTTCCCTCATGGACAGACTCCATGCCTCCAGAGGAAAATCACTTGTAAACATGTTACAAACCCACCATTCATCTGACTTATATGTCAATTGGAAGTAATTCTGGTCTAACAGAATTGGATGAAATCCTAAACTGACAGCTTGTGTGTTGTGTGTGTGTGTTGTGCGTCTTCAAGTTATTTCCAACTTATGGCAACCCTAAGTTGAACCTATCACAAGGTTTTCTTGGCAAGATTTCTTCAGAGGGGGGTTGCCTTAGCCTTTGTCTGAGGTTGAGAAAATGTGACTTGCCCAAGGTTACCCAGTGAGTTTCCATGGTTGAGTGCAGATTTCAACCTTAGGCCATTTCCGCACCAGACTGTCATAGTGCTATTATTCCACTTGCAACATCCTATGGAATCCTGGGGTTTGCAGTTTCGGGAGGGGCCAGCTGGCCCCTCCCAAAACTGCAAACCCTAGGATTCCATAGGATGTTGCAAGAGGAATAACAGCGCTATAACAGTCTGGTGCGGAAATGGCCTTAGTCTCCAGAGTCGTGGCCCAATGCTTATGCCACTGCACCATGCTGGCTCCTAAATGACCACTTAGAAATCATTAATACATGGTTTGTGCATTGCCTCTGCGTGCTGGTTACAATATTTGCAGCTGTTTTCATTAAGGCAAACCCAGCAGATAGAACGCATCCTCTGAAGGTGGTCGGACTGATGGAAGGGCCTTTCTAAAGGATCTGGGCAGGTTCATACAGAGAGATATGCTTTGCCAGAGAGCCTGGACCTAAGCCATAACCAGCATTTTGAACTGAGTCTGGAAATAGAATGGTTGCCAGTGGAATTGTTGGAGCAAGTTGTAAGGAAACTCAATGGAATGGGAAAGGGGGATCTGAAGCTTGAAAGAACAAAACATTATATGTTCTTAGTGCAGAGGTTCTTAACTTGTGGTCCATGAACCTCTATGGGGGGCACAATGGCCTCACATGGGGTCCACGAAGGCTTGAAGAAATGTTATGAGCTTTTGCAGTTGAAACAGATAGAAAAGAAGGAAAGAAAGAAGGACGGAAGGAAGAATGTTCAGGTATTACTACTACTACTACTTACTACTACTTCTACTTCTTCTTCTACTACTACTACTACTGCTACTATTTTAAATCTGTATGGAATTATTTCAATAAAAATATTATAATAGGAATACTTATTTCTCCCTTCTCTCCAAATCTGAAGACATTTACTGAGCAATTTTAAATTTTAATTTTAAATAAATATTTGATGCACTTTAGGGGCTTAAATTTTGAGTTAAGACTCCGTGGTCTGCAGCAACAGAAGATATTTAAAGGAAGTCCTTGGTAACAACAAGGTTAAGAACCACCATTCTAGAATTATGTTCCTGCTCATCCCTAGTCCCTCTGTGTGTATGCGCACATGCATGTGTGTAAATGACAACAGTTTCTTTGACTCCATTTGTTCTCATTCAAAGGGTTAAGAGGTACAAACTGCAGGTGGTGGCCAGCTGATCTGCCACCACAGAAGTGATGAATTCACTCTTGTTTTAACTGGTGTTCTTCTGGTGGCTATTCCCTCATTGATGAGGAGCAGCTCTGCTGGCTCTGATCCCTCTCTCTTTTCAGAATTCCAGGACCAGCAGAGCTCCCATACAAATCAGGGCACCTGCATGCCAAACAACAGTAAAAACAAGAGTGGATTCACTGCCCCTGTGATTCGTGAATCACCCCTAACCTAGAAGAAAGATTAAGCTTGATACCTGACTGACTGCGAGGGCCACTAGCATGAACATCTCTATGACAAGCATCAAAGAAGGGGAAAAGAAGCAGGAAGCAGAGGATTGGAACAGCCAGCTTCTACTTCAAGATTATTTTAAACCATGCATAAGAATGACTGGGAAGAATCTTCTTTTCTTACTAGTGGATGTTGTCTCCTTCCATCCCTGCTCCACACTTTCAGTATCCTGGGGTTAGCAAGTTCAAGAAAAAACATACACAAGCCTTTGCAAAACTTACTTGTCAATCGGCTTGAAATTTCCGCAGAGAGGGAAGTCATTCCACTAGCCCTTCCAGGTGAAATTGGTGTTGCTGGATGAACTGAAGGAGTTGCAATTGATCCCAGATATTGATAAGAAGGATCATAAGGCCAAGGAGGAGATGGTTGAAGTTGCCTTGTATCTAACATGGAAAAAAAAAGTATGTGGGGTCATCATTAAAACAGACGTATGGAGCAATCATTTTTATAGCCTAGTACTGTGATCAGATCAGATAATCAGTGTGGTACAGTGGTTCAGAATCATCAATCTTCTTTTGAATTTGTTGCAGTACTAAAATAGAAATGTTATTTCAGATAAATAAGAAAATATGGATATGTAGATACTTTGCAGGGACCCAGCATGGTGTAGTGGTTTGAGTGTTGGACTACGACCCCGGAGACCAGAGTTCGATTTCCTACGTGGGCCCTTTTCGCATGGCATTTTTCATGCGAAAGGGCCCCTCGAGCATCGTGCAAATGTGAGGAGCGGTCCACATGATGCACTCACATTTGCGCGAAGCTCCAGGGTCTAGCAGGCACCGCTTGCACACTTTTCAGTTTCGGCTTTAAGCCGAAAATGGTGCATTGTCACACATTGCTCCCAGGCCCCGCGTGCACTTACCTTGCATGCGGAGCCTCAGGAGCTGGTCCGGTCCGGTCGCGCTTCCTGTCTCAGTGCAGTCTGGGAAGGTCCCAGGCTGAACTGCGAAAGGAAGAAGCGGGGCTCTTGCGCGAGCAGGAAGCTTGTGCGGAGCTGAAGAAACCTGGACGAGAGGGCCTCTAACAATAGGCTGCTCATGCGAACACCACACCCCAGCGCCGAGAAAAGGTAGGATGTGGAAAGGGCCTTGGTCATGGAAATCCACTGAATGACCTTGGGCATGTTACATACTCTTAGCCCCAGAAAACCCATGATAGGTTCACCTTAGGGTCGGCATAAGTCAGAGTGACTTGAAGGCACACAACAATAACTGGGATCAGATCTTTGTTGCTTAAAAACAGAGTTGGAATATTACTCAACTTCCAGTGGACTACCAAGGGCCTTGTAGTCGCTGAGTTTCTTTTAAGGAGAGAGCAATGAATTTGTCTGCTCATTGCTGAGATATTATGATCCAGAAATGCACTTATTTTACAAGGCTGGAGTGCAGACTACCAATCACATAAACTAGATTAATTATCATTGTACTAAAGAAGGGGCCGTCTAAATGTTATCAGACTATTACTCCCTCATCAGGCCTAGCCACCATAGCTAATAGCGAGGGATGATGATAATTGCAATTTCAACTATGTTTGGAGGGATGGACATTGCCCATCCCAGATTTAACTGTAGATCCAGCCTAAACCATTTTCTGATTGAGGCAGAGTAGCAAATGATGTTCCCTGGCTGTCTATGTCAAAGTAAACATTCCTCAAAGGCAGCCAAATTATTTCAGTAAATGGGGCACTAGAATTTAGTTATTAATTAAATTAGCCAGAGACCAAAAGAGCCAATAACTTTTACATTACCCAGTTGGTTTCATGACCCAAAGCCTAGTTCTCTTGGCTTGTTTTTAAACTATTCCTTGCTTTTTCTTAGTTCCTCAGGAGTTTAGGTCACAAGTGTTAAGGGTGGCTTAGAGGAAGGAACATGTAAGCTGGTCCTCTTATGTTCTGCCCCAGATAGACATCATGTCAGAGGAGATCTATGGACTTGCCACTTTAGGGGCAGCAAAAACACTCTTGATGTTGCTGCTGCTCCAAGCTGAATGGGAATCTTCCAAGTGCTGGATCCTGTCTCTTCAGAGGTTCCACACTGACAGAACTTTACAATTTGGAGCAGCTGCAAGAACAATGGCAGTAAAAGGTGGCAAACCTATGAGCTGTCCCTGCACCACACAGAGGCTCCTTATGTGTCTATGGGAAGCTCAGTCCTTCCTGAATGTTGAAATTGTTAACTTTGGGACATTTGTTGAGATGCACATCAGAATCAGAAGACTAAAGATAGGATAAGGAGATGGAATAATAATGGAGGGAAAAAGGGAAAGCTGGAAGAGCTGTGCTCAAAGAAAAACTAAAGGTTTTTCTTTCAAGGCTGTTACTTCTTGCCATATTTCTAGATGTATCAATTGTTTATTTCCTAGATGGTATGTGGATGAAACAAAGATAAAATATTATTGGATTCAGACTCTTGATTCAGGGCTTAAATTCATCTGCATCTGCATCTGCACATCTGTATATGTGGGAAAAAATACCTATGACCAAAAAAAAAAAAAAGACCAAAATATTTTCCAGCTTGGTTGTTGCTGTTGTTTTTGCTATTTGCTGTCAAGTTGACTTCAGCTCACAGTGACCCTATGAATGAGAGATCTCCAAGATCCCCAGTCATCAACCAGTAATTATCATTGCTCTGGACTTAATTTACTAATTTGAGCAATTTCAAATAATGTCCATTTCAGGTAGCTTTCCAGAGGACCAAGGTGGTAGAGAGGATAAGGGACATGACAGTTAGTTCTCCTCTGAAGAGAAAATCTCCCAAAGCAACTGTCAGGGGAAAGAGGACTTCTCAGTAGAAGCTAAGAAGAAAGAAAAATGGACAAGCCTTTTTGGGGAGCAGGGAGCAACATAAGCCCTTTTCATATTACACAGTTATGGCAGTTTGATACCCCTTTAACTGCCATGGCTGCATCCTATGGAATCCTTGGATTTGCAATTTTGTGAAGTATTTAGAATTCTCTGCTAAATACTTTGTTTGTTGAGATTATCATGGTATTTTTATTTTGTTATATTTTATTTAATTATATTGGTTGTAAAGGATATTTGCGATGTAAATTGTTGAAATTCGAATTTTGAATGTGTTTGTAGTTTGAAGTGTCAATTGTGAATTTTGAATATAAAGATTTAAAAAAAAAAAAGAATTCTCTGCTAAATCACTCTAGTGACTCACCAAGTGACAACTCCCAGGATTCCTTAGAATGCAGCCACGGCAGTTAAAGTGGTATCAAATCATTTTATAATTGTGTAGTGTGAAAGAGATCACAGTTTGAGAAGAAAAAGACATTCCAGTCTCTAATACATAAGTAGAGATGATGCTTTTTGACCACCAGTATACACACTACACCAATACTGCACTTTAATACCTCTTGAACTGCCATTGTTCCATCCTACATGATCCTGGAATTTACAGTTTGGTGAGGTACTTAGAATCCATTGTTAGAGAGCTGTAGTACTAAAATTCAGGGAAGGGCACTAGATTGTCTAGAGGAGCATTCTTAAGTACCTCATGAAATTACTAATCCCAGGATTCCAGAGGATGGAGCCATGGCAGTTAGAATGATACCAAACTGTATTCTATCTGTGTGGCATGAATACGCTCAGTGGGATCCACCAGTTTCTTCAGGCTTGTGGAGGAGAATCCAGCAACTTCATAGATTCCTATAGAAGGCTCAGTCCTTCCTAAACACAATGAGCCATAAAAGGAACAGCAGCAACAGATATACCTTCTGTCTCTACTTCTCTTCTTTTGAGTGTGTAGAGAAGATATTTCCCCTTGTTCTATTTCTCTAAAGGACCAATGCATGATCTCAACCAAAACAAGATCAACCATAATGGAAACATAACAGAAGGGTATGCATTGCTTTTAAGGGACTGCCAACCCTAGTTGGAAGGCCGTTACTGATGACATTGTACCATACTGTTTACAGTGAGACATTTTGGCACTTTTTCAGTCCTATGAATCCAGGAATCTGGGGACTATCTTTCCTTACAAATCATATAAAGTGGAAACAAAACTTTCTTGGAGAGATTTCAAACACTCCACTGTCTGTGGATGTCTGGCTTGCAGAATTTAAAACGGCAGTGACAGCTGAGTTTGTGATCTGCATTTGCTAGCACTTCTGCACCACTTAAGAGTGATGACAAATGCATACCCTTTGAGCAACCTAAATCAAAGGGCCTTCGTTTGGGCTCTGTTTTCAGTCCAGTTGTGACTATATAGAAAATGTATACAAATATTAGAAAGGGAAGCAGATTAGGGCAAACAAGCTGTTTGGACATCAAATTTGTGTTTGTCTCCCTATTTTTTCTTGCAACTTTCCTCTCCTTCCAAAAGTGTGAAAGTCAGGACTTATATAAATCTCACTGGTTCAAAGGGGCAATCTTAACTGATACTAATAATTACATTTAGGCTTTGAATTACTACTCCTAGAACATTTCAGCTAACATTCTGAGGATTGGGGGATTTCTGTGAACTGTCATCCAAAAGCACTTTTCCCAAGTGTTGTCCATGATCAGAGCAATTTAGCTGGTCGCTGTGGGAAGCCTTGCTGAGTTTCCAGTCCCTGTGTAAAAGTTAGGTACCTGAGCCAATCAAGAAACTCCATCACTTTATCATTACATCAGTATAGATTTTCTGAAACAAAGCCAGTGAATCAAATTAAAAGATCAGGCTGCCATCTATTCCAGTGACCTCACTGAAAGCAGATCGCTAGATGTTTCTTTAATGCTTAAAAATGGTAGTCAACAACTTACAAAATTTTACCAGTTTAAGGGCAATCAAAATAATGGGGGCTAGAGCCAGTGTGGTGTAATAGTTTGAGTGCCAGACTATGACCCTGAAGACCAGGGTTTGATTCCTCATGGAAACCCACTGTGTGACCTTGGGTGCAACAAGCTCTCTGTCCCAGAAACCCCGTGATAGGTGCACCTTAGGGTCACTGTAAGTTGGAAACGACTTGAAGGGACACAAGAACAAGATTCCTCTAGTCTTCTAGTCAAAATAGGTTTTTCAAAATGTGTAAAAAGAGATTAAAGGAACAAAATATGGGATGCTTTGGCAGCCTACCCACTCTGCTTTCAGTGTTTTTCAAATGAACAAGTATTGTTTCTGCCTTTCATAGTGTGAGAAAGTATATCTAAATAGTTAATTACTACAATAAAACACTTCAGGGTGAGAATTACACACTATGCTTAGTTATACACAAATTGTCAGCCTCCAGCCTCATGCTAAACAAGCTATTAGATACAAAGCAATGTACCACCATTCAGGTCCTGTCATGTTTTACTGCCACAAAAATGTTGTGTTTGACTTCTTTAAAAAACTCCAACCACCATAATTAAACAGTGCATGTGTGTTGCACAATATTTAATAGTTTCATATAATAAGCTTTGATTAGGGAGGGAAGAAGGGGACTTAAGGTAAAGAAGCTTCACACTTGATCCTTCTTATATATTCAGTGCCATTCCAATCATCAATATATGATGGAAGAACACAGTTGTAACTGGAACAAGAGTATTTTCCAAGAAGGCTTCTGTGGCTTATTTTCATCATTTATGTTGGCCAGTAGGTGGCAATAAAGAGATACTTGCACAGACTTATACACACTGGCCGAGATTCAGTTAGCATCTTATGCCTGCTTTGTATCACGTTATGCTTTAATCTATATCTACAAAAAAGAGTACTTTTGCACACCCCATGTGCCTCTAATAAGGCTACTCATTTTGAAATTTGACATCCTCTGGGTGAGAAGGTGTCAGCCACCAAACGGCATGGCTGAACTGGCCAAGGGGGCAGTGGTACCTACAGAAAGTAACACATGCTGAGAGGTCACATGATGTTACCTCTCTCAGTGCTCAAAACATCAAATTGCTGCATCAGTCTGGCTGATGCTGGGACATGTGAGACCTTCCAAAAGGGTTGTCATCCAAGATGTAGCATCTAAATGAGGGATGGATGTAATGTGCAGCCTTTTAGATGTTTTTGGATTGTACCTTCCACCATCAATCACCATTAGCTGTGCTGGCTCAGCTCTATAGAACCACATGTTCCCCACCCCCAAACCAAATGTTATCTAGAAGTTACAACAGAAGGGGCCTAAATACCCTAAAGGCACCAGATCACATCTGATGTTGGAAGCTAAGTAGGGTCAGCTCTGGTTAGTAATTGGAAGGGTGACTGCCAATGAAATACAAGGTTCTGTAGGCTATATTTCAGAGGAAGGAAATGGCAAAACCACTTCTGAGTATTCCTTGTCTAAGAAAACTGTATGAAATTCCTGGGGTCGCCATAAGTCAACAGGATGTTTTGGCCAGCCTGCCAGCACTTTCCCTCCAGCTTGTGTAGCATCTCACTATTACTGTGTTATAAATTACCTGTGGACTAGTCATTTTGGACTGAAAAGACAGCAATGGTAATGGAGGTGGTGGCAGCTATGCCAGTGAGCCTTTTTTAAGAAAGCAAAGTTCTTATTTGTTGAATAGGGACCACACACGGAATACGGACTGTGTGTTTTACTCTTCCTATTATTAGGGTACACAGCTTGAGTTGCTTGCAGCTAAGTTATCATTTTGGAGGCAATTCAAAACAACATACTTTTAAACTTTACAATCCAAAAGCTGAAACTTCAAAATTGAAAATACAATGGTCTGCAATAAAATCAAAATTTGTGATATGTCAGTCACTGCAGTAATTGCTCCACTTAGCAAGCCAAAACAATCACAGAAAATACATATATTTATTTAAAGGTGTTTCTATATCCCAAAGCAATGAACAGATGCTTATCATCTAGCATAATTACACCCAGTACTTCTTGCACCAGCTCTTTCAGGAATTGTCTGAGACACTCTACTGCCTGTGGTGAAGGAAAAGATGGTGCCTCCCAGAGCTCCATATGCAAAAACCAATCAGACTGGCAGCTGAATCTCACTTCTTTATAGTGTCCTCCAACGCACCTGAGGATAGCAGTCTACAATATCTCCAAGACACACCCAGCTCAGCCTGTTTCCCACCTCTCAGTATCTGTCATCTGAAGTGACCACCTTACTCAACCTCTTGATAGGGCCAGCCTTAAAGGAATGTGCCTGAAATGTAAATCGTAATGTAAACTGCAATAGCAGCAGAGAAGGTGCAGTTCAAGCATCTACATAATGGGCCAGAGGAACAGTCGTGAAAGTCTTGCTCAGTTAACCTACTTGTCATTTCAAAACTTCTGTTAAAATCCTGTCATATGAAATTTAAAATATACATGTTTAAGACACATACATGCACTTATACATCTACATATACACATTTCAGTGTTCTTATTCAGAAAGGTAGAAGTTGCAGGATGCATCTGGAAAGCATGGCTATAATGTATGTGCCTTAAGGATGCATGGACAATGCAGCCAAGGTGGCACTGAAAACATTTAATATATGACTTCTGCATTTTAGCTCACGCCTTTGGTAACTTTCGAGTTGCTGTCACTGTGTTGTGACTGCAAGAAGAACATACTTGAGGGCTCTGTGAATGGCAGCCCTGATTTTTTGCAACCACAGGGTTGTTATGATATGAGCCAGCTCAAGCGATCCTCACTATAGATGAGACACTGCCCTCTTCTTTTAAGTACGTGACATTTATAGGGGCTGAATCTCACTATGATATCACATGCTGCTGGAAGTATTTCTAAAAAAGGAGAAGCAGGATATGAGTCAGTACTGAAGGCCATATGCCAGTACTAGCAATATGAGATAACTTTTAGAAGAGGTTTGGGCCACTGTACAATTATAACCCATGTTTAAGTCCTGCAAAGAGTCTCTTCTTCTTCTCTCTCTCAATCTCTCTCATTCTTGAATTCCAGTCTTCTAAAACAAAATAAAAATCCAAACTGAATGAACAATGGCTAGAGAGGACAACCAATTAATTAGCCATGTATTTATGCTAATTAGATTCCTTTCTTAACATGAGTCAATCTCTGGTAAGATGTGATCCAGGAAAATTGCAACACTTTTTTTGTCATTTTAATCTAGCAGAACTCCCTGCCAAACCCATTCTGCCAAGAGGTACAATTGCTTTATTATTTTGACAATTGTTTAAACTAGCTGAAAAACAGGTTTAAAACATAAAATAAAATGTGAACATTCAGTCCTTTCTTCAACCACTTCAATCTCTTCATTGGTATCTAGTAAGACCATCTACCTCCTAAGCCTCTACGTTCCAGTTTGTGTGGTTTTTCTCACACTTCTTTTTTTTTTAGACATTCCACTTTTTTGGCTTCCCCTGTTTCTTCTTAAGCTAAACAGCAATTGTGTCCAAGTTTTGTAAATTTAAATGTGTGTTCTTTCAGGTACTTCTGAGGACAAGCTGTGTTCACACCAAAGCAGTCATCTTGGGGCTAGCAAATATGTTCCAGAGAACAGATTTAAACTTCACCCCTCTGCCCACCCAGAACACACCCCCTCTTAAAGAATGGTTTCGGTGACGGCATACTCAAACGCTACTTCTTACCAACAGTTCTGGCTGGCCACCTTTTTTTTCCCCCACAACACCCTTTCATATGAATAATAAAGTTGAATCTTAGTTTAATGCAGCCCTTTTGAACAGTAGTGTCATTTTCTGGAAGCCGGATTACTCAAAGCTTCAGAGAAGGTGGGGCTTACCAAACAACAACTTTGTCACTGTGAGCAGCAGAAATACAACACATGTATTCTCTCACTTTTCAGATTTGAATATGAGGAACTGGAAAATTACAGAGCAAACTGTAAAATTCCACCAGCAGCTATTTAATTATGAAGGTGCTTCTCTTAAGGACGACTTAAAGTGACAACTCCTGCTTTGAATGTTCACAAATTTTGTTTATATAATTTTTTCTGAACCATTTCTTCAGCCCTCAAAATGAACATTTTTTTTAAAAAAATAAATATTAGTATTGCTTCCCTATGAAAATTACTGATTTGTTGTGGAAGTATAGCATAGTGATCAGAACAATTTGACCTTGTCCTGGAGAATCCTAGTGGTTTTGCCCTGTTATTTCTACATTACACAAACAGAGAAACCTTAACAGCCATTCCCAAATCTGGTGCCCTCCAGATGTGTTGGACTAAAACCTCACCATCCCCAGCCAGCACTCTTTTCCTGTTTTGCCTCCACCCTCGGCTAGACAGATTGCCAGCTGTAAAGTAGAAAGCACATGACTGATGTCTTTGCATATCCTCTAATTCTTATGTGCCAAGTAGCTGGCTGATGTTAAAATGTAATGGCCATAGCCTGCTTCATACACAGGAAAACAGAGAAAAGTGATGCAGGGCTTGCAAGAAAGCTGAATGAAGAAAACTCCTCCATTTTGTGTGTGTGTGTGGGTGGGTGGGTGGGTGGGGTGGGGATATGTAAGTCAGGCTGGGTACAGATTAGAGTGTGCAGATGGTATCCTACTTTATTTGTTAATTTAAAAGTTTTAAAAACTGCTTTTTAAGGTAACCCCTCCAAGGCAGCACACAACAAAACTTTAAGCCATGAAACAAAATAAAATAGTCATAAGAACAATGACAGACCAAAATTAACTAGTTAAAACTATGTGCCACCACGCACACATGCGCGCACGCGACAGCTGCAAAAGAGTCCTAACTCAGTTGAGAGTATTGTTTATTGACACGAAGGACCATTTGATGATCTTAAGCCAGAATTCAGGCTCCCTAAAATTGTTTTCTGCAATATCGAAGGACTATGTTTCATCAGGATGCCGTGGCAATATCAAATTCCTGCATACAATGAAGACTTCTCCATGGATGCACAGATTCATATCACTGTGCTAAAGCTTAACTGGGCCATAATGTTAGATAAGTTGCTTTTACTGAACTGTATTCTTGCAAACATCAGAAGTGAGAATAACAATTAATTCAAAAGAAAATTATTTTGCATGCATACTGAACACCTAATAGAGTCCACTGACTGAATATGCTGGAGCACAACAAATACTGGAGATACTTTGAACATGGAAGGATCCTAGTCTATATGTTATTGTCTTACCAAGTAATAACTCCTCTCCTACATGAGGCAAAGAAATGTATCAGTCTACTACTTGAGATAGCAGGGGTTTCTCTGTGTTCAATTAAATGCTAAGACATTTGCTACTGGAATGAAGAAATGGAAGAGGGCATGTACTGTGCATTCTGTGGGTGGTCCTAGTGAGCAAATCTTATAGAAATGGAACTCCCTGGGTGGAAAATCTTGTTAAGCTTATCACAAAAGAAAATGTAGTGTTTATTGCTAAGAAGCAGCTATGTAAGCTGGAGGGGCAGTGAAATCTGGCATTAGTCTGAACCTTTAAGGAGCTAGCCAAGGTACTGAATCTATTTTGGAGACAAGATTTAGCACCTCAGATATCTTTTCTAATATTCAGACTAATTTCACCATCCCACTGATATGGAAGCCACTAGCCATCACTGGGAAGTGAAAAATATCCAGTTAGTCCACTTTCCTGAAACTATTCAAAGGTTGACTTAGGTAGGCATTTTGAACACCGTACAGTGGTACCACCTTCCCCACCTTCCCTGTCCTTACCCCATTCCTCCACTTCTTTTGGCTGTGACCAAATTATCTTCTCTGCCTGTGCTGTGTGAGTACACTGTCAACTCTAGAGTCAATCATAGTTAGGGACATGTCTATAAGGTTATCAAAGGAAGGGGGAGAAAGTCAATACTGGAAAGAGGTAGGTGGGTTAGAGTTAATGCTTAATCTGCATCTGCTGCATTAAAAGATTAATTAAAATTGTTTTTAAAAAATGGAGCCAAGGAAACCGGGTGAGTCTTTAGAGCCCACTTGATGGCCTGTTAATGATCAACACGTCTCAAGATGCTCAAAAGATGGTTGTTTTATTAGTAGAAAAGGATTTTTCTACTAATAATATAATCGTCCTTCGAGCTTCTTGAGACATGTCTCTTATTTCTTCTGTGGATTCCATTACATGCTTTTCAATTTCTGCTTCTTCTGTTAATGATGGACCTTGCTGATAATCAGTTGCAACTGACTGCCATAAGCAGAGTACCACAGCAATCAAATGATTAAGTCAGCAGACATGATACTCCTTTGTGTTTATCTAAGAATTTTGACATTCTGAAGCTAGGAAAAGCTTGTCTTTAAAACCCTGAAGGTCTGTGAAAGGTTTGGGGCTAGTCTTCTCCCATCTTGCCTGGTACAGAAATCATTGCAGGTAAACCCATTATTTTGTCCTTCACCATATTGATGTTTTCCAGAGGCATGAGATGACAATTCGAATGGCCATGCTGGTTGGAGATGATGAGTATTATCACCAAAAACATCTGAAGGGCACCAGGTTGGGAAAGGCTGCAATAGTTTATGCATTTTCCAGAACATAGTTGTTTTTTGAAATATTTGACTTGTGTGGCAGCTTTGAGATTACCTCATACAGCCCGTTTTGGCAGTACTTCCTCACATAACTGAAGAGTACACAGGGTAATGGTGTACATCAGGTTTCAACATCATTGCCAAAGCTACTTAGGCTTTTTAAAAAGGCACTCGTACCTTTAAGTTGTGACCTCATGCCCCAATGTTTGCTTTTATTTTAGAGCTTCTGTGGTTTTACTGAGGCATTAAAACCATTTGAGAAATCATGGAGAAGCCTGGGCATTTGAAATGACTTTCACAGGAAACTGAAATTAGTCTATTTTAAATTACATCTAGGGTTGCATCAAGTTCTCAGGATCTAAGCAGCAGACCAAAACTGTGCTATGTTGTCTTTGCTTGTCATTTTGTAGGGAATCCTGTGGTATTTGGACATTCATCTTTTAAGCATAAAGCTTGCCTGGTTTTATTGGACTTTCTAGTCTGCTCACCTGCGAAAAAAACATGAAAACATGAACCAATTGCATCCAAAGAGTTTAAAAGTTTAAACCTACATAACTTTTTAAAACACCACAGTAAAACCTTAACCTTTGGAAAAGCTAGTACATTATATGAGAATACCTTGCATCGTTATTCTCCTTTGCTCCCACAGGGGAGTGGGTTCAAACTATTAGTACTGCTATGATGGTCGTATTCTAAGTTCAGAAAGAGTTCAGACTACTTGCTGAACACCAACAAGTTTGAGGTTTATTTACTTTGAATTCATCTTCCAACCCTAAAAACAGATATAAGAACCCAAGTCAGTTTTCTTCAACCCTCACCACAATCTTCAGGAACATTCTCCTCCAAACAGAGCTTCTGTGGTTTTACTGACGCAGTAAGTCTTCCTCAGTTTTCAGGCCAAATGCAGCTGGGAACACGGAATGGTCTAACTAGAGAGCTGGTAGAAGGCTTTGGTGCAAATGCTGTATTTTATAAAGGGACAAATGTACTTAGCTTTGCATACTCCATGTCTTCTGAGAGACAACATCCACACTGCAATTTTGTATTTTATTGCCCCTGAAAGTCATTGATTTTCCTTTAATTTCTTGTGTATTGTGTCTGCATCTCAAAGACCAGATTCTCTATTTAGCTGTTGTGGTTTAAATAACTCTCTGAAATGCTTTGCCTATGTGATTGCTTTGGATCATCTCTGGTTGCACTTTCTCACTCAATGGTACAAGTAGAAAGCTTTACTGTCTCCTCAGAACCACTCTCTAATTTCACGTAAAGTCACTGATGCTGTACAACCTCTGATATGATTATATAAGGCCCTGGTCTCCCTTATCAGTGAAGGGAAAGGCAGCTAGATCAGAAGCAGTCATACTGTTCCCGCTGTGGCTCAGCCTTGTGTGATAAGAACATGCTACTATCCTATAATAGTGACATTCAGTGTGGGTAGGCTGAAGCTGCCTGGTGATTGCTAGTACTGAATATGGGACTTAACAAGAAACAGTGGAGGGTGAGAAAGATTGGAGAGAACCAGAAGTGCAGACTCCCCCCCTGCAAAATTATATGCACACTATGGAACCCAGTGGATCTTTATTGGCTTGCAACTTGACATGATCAAGGGTGTAACCTGATATGTTCTCTCCTTGAAACAAGTTCCACTGGACTAAGTGGGATTTAGTCCTGTATAAACATGTACAGGCTTGCAAATACATTGAATACTTGTAACAGATAAGATGAAAGCCCCCAAAATCTATGTGAAAGATGGAGATGGAGATGGAGATGGGGGAATAAAAAGTAAAACAGCTCTTAAACTTGAATTGTGGACAGAGTGATGACTACAGTCATCCCTCTCGATTCACAGAGGTTAAGGGTGTAGGACGTCTGTGAAAATGGAAAAAACAGGAATATCTCTAGCTCCCTCCACCCAAGCCATATTTAACACAGACAAAAAGGTACGATCCACAGATTCAACCCACCATGGATTCAAATGTACAGTACAAAATATATTTGAATCCACAGTGATGAGCATGGCGGCCTCCCAGTTCTGCCTTTGAGGCATTGGGGTTCCTTTGCAAGGTAGAACTGGGTACCTGGCAGGGCTTGTCACCACCTCCACTGCTGCCATATGCCATTTAATAGGGACTTACAAATATTTCCTTGCTTTTGAAGTCTCTCTCAGTCTCACAAAGCTTGCAGAGAGACTTTGAATGCAAAGGGAGACTTTTTAGTCCTTACTAAAAATAGCATACAGCAGCAGCAGAGGCAACAACTAACAACCTGTGAATAATCAAATCTGTGAAAGTTAAATGGACAAATGTGGAGGGATGACTGTTCCATATTGGTAATTATGTCTTCGTTTCCTTCTGTCATGTTATGTATTACCTCAGAGATGGAGTTTACTGAAATGACTTGAATAAGACTGCCATTCCTGAAATGATGTTATGATGGCCATTAACAGATGACCCAGGCATAACTGACTGACTTCCAATTTTGTAGGCAGACCCTGGGCATCGTAAGATGCAGGTCAGTCTCTGTAGCTACATCTCAGTAGCTGTGTCTCCCAATGCTATGTCCCAAAATCTAGCTTTTAAAAAGCACCGCTCCCCAACATGGAGTGGGGACATGTTCAGCATTTTTCTTGTATCTGGATGTGTCCCTGATTCTTCCCCTCTTCTCTGACAATACAGAAATGGCTGTGTGTTAAGGGGGATGACACTACTTATAAAGCAGAGTTTGGGGGGACTTTTTGTGGGGGACCACAAAAAGACTTATGACCATCATCATTCACAAACAGGAAGTCAGCTCTTCCTTTTTGGATTACAGCTCCCAGAATCTTCCAGCCATCACAACCAATTGCTGAAAGTAGCTTTTCAAATCATTTCAGGCAGTGGTAGTGATAAGTAGAGTGAGTGTGGATAAAATTTAGCAGCTCGTCATTTCCACTTTCTTCTCATCTTCACTAGAGTACTAATATTTTTAAATGCCAATGACAGGACCAAAGCAGCTTCAGGGGAAAGGAGTCTTAGCGGTATCATGCAAAAGACATTGTACAGCCATTTCAACTTTCCTTCCTTAACAGGAAAGTCAGTAGAAGCCATGGGAAAACATGGAAGCACTAGAAATGGAAGACAACATTATCTAGATCCTTTATAAACTATGTGTTCAAGGTGAGATTATTACACAAACCCACAAAAAACATCCCTAGCTTAATGGACAAAAAACGAAAATAAGGAAATTTATAGAATGCAGGATAAGTAGCCTCTTTTGTATGTCAATTTTCAGACACAGATTAAGGTTGGTCATATCCCTCTTTCTTATACTAACTCAAGCTCCTTGACAGAGAAGTGCCTGTGTGAGGGGACACATTTGCACCTCTGTACTTAGTACCCCCACTCTAGGGTTAAACAACAGCTCAAACGTTAGTGAGAAAACAGTTTCACAGGCTGTAAATATGAAAAATCCCTGACTGTCTGCTCTAGCGGTTGACATTGGGAGCTGCAAATAGCAACATGCATTGAGCTGCGTAAACAGCTATTTCACAATGCATGTGCTGTTCTAGCAAGTTAGTACATAAGCTACTGCGATGAAATATAAACCATCTTTCCCACTGACTAAGCACACTCCTCCTGCCCCAGCATCTCTTCCTCTCCAAAGAACAGGAGCATATCACATGCAGACTCCATAACCTCCACCTAACCGCACCATGCAGATGAGAAAATGGAAATTCTTCCCAACAAGGTTGAGAAATGTGTTGTCTGTGTCTTTTAAGATGTTTTTCCTTAACTCAGGGGCTCCTTTTACATTACAATTATAATGCTTTACTTTCACTGTAACAGCCATGCTTACCTCCCATATAATCCTGCAATTTATAGTTTCACTAGAATTCTCTGCCAGAGCTCTAGTACTCTGCCAAGCTATAAGTTCCAAGATTCCATAGGATGCATCCACAGCAGTTAAAGTGTTATCAATCTGCTCTAATTCTGTAGTCTCAAAGTGACCAGTTGAGTAATTGAGGCTTGGAAGTGTTGCTGCTGCTTGTGCTTGGAAATCTCCATTTAAAAAAAAACCCTTCCAAGCAAGACCAAAACCATAGACTGAAGCAACATAACTTTGCTTAACCTTTCAGCACTGGGATGAATGGAACATCACCAACTAGATTGTGAGATCACACACCATTCTTACCCAATGTATCATATGTACTTGTTTGTCTGAAATTATACAGATTATCATTCTGTTCCTTTTGGTGGATCATCTTCTTAGTACTCACTCCCCTGACATAGCCACATGTAAGGGAATAGCAGTGATTATATAAACTGCAAAGGATTTTAAGGAAGATAAGAAGATAAAAACTCCCATAAGCTCTTCTCACTGCCCTTGTTGGCTGTGGTTGACAGGGGCTGGAATCAAGGAACGCCTGTAGGCCAAAGTTCACAGTCTATGATACAGAACAAACCTACTTACAATATTCCCTCCTCTGCCTTTTCTATAAATTCGGTTTTCAGGAGTAATTATATCACACTGATTTTTACCCTTTCAGTTTCCGTTTCTTTACTGTTTTTGGTCAGCAGTAGCAATAGCAAAAAAAAATTCTTGAGCAAAAGTCTTTGATTTGCTTTAAATGTAGTATATTACATAAAAACACAAACATTTCTGAAATTTTCACCAAAATGTAACTCCTTCTAGTCTCATAATTTTGCTCAGTGGCAAGAAAACATATACAATTTTTCATTCTTGGGTGCAAGACTGATTGCATGATTTACATCCCTAGCAATTTTCTTTGGGAGTGGGTATGTAGAAGTTCCCCATAATCTGAAACCCTGAACCACAGATTATTTAGCTCATATGTAAGTCCCACACTGACTGCTGGCATTATTCCTGTCCTTATTTTTGGTAAATGACTCCATCCACATTGCTGTAAGGTAAGAAGCAGTAGACAAATGAACTTGTACAAAAGTTTCCAAAGGAAGTCAGCCTTGTTAAATTCAAACCACAGTAAAACTCCTGCTAAACTGGAGCATATCTTTGTAATACTGAACATCCCACACAGTGTTTATTCCTTTAAGAGAGACAAAGCAGAGAAGAGGCAGAGGTGGATGTGAATGATTTCTTCAGACAACAGTAGAGTGATAACTCTGAAAGCATTGCCTCGGGTGTCTGAACAGTTAGTCCTGAAGATGCAAAACTAATTACACAATATTAAGTTTGCTACCTTAGAGACAAACAAAAGGGTTCCTACCCACTTCACTTTTCATATCTTCTGTGGCCCTCTCCTCTTTTTTTCCTATAGCTTTAATGTGCAGGAAAGTCCCTTTATTGTGCATGCAGCCAGTTCATTTGCTACCAAACACTGACCTTGATGTGAACTAATTAGGATTGCAATAGTTAAATAATACAGGTTGGGAGTCGGAAACTTTGTGGGTATAAAAGGCACCTTTGAACATAACAGCCATTTACACTTTCATGATCTCATCCCTAGAGCTCAGGGAAAAAAAAAAAGAAAGAAAGAAATACAAACTAATAAAGAGAACTTCATCTAGGGGCATTCTACACACGCAGCAGATTATCATCCCGCAAACCCTTATCCGGGACACCAAATGAAATGTAACTGGATTCTTTTAAATTCCAATACAGATCATGATTAAAACAAAAATCTTTTGTTAATAAGTAGACCTCTGATGATCTAAAGACATCCTGGTTCATTTTATTGACTTAGAAAAAGTAAATGTTATATCAAATGCAACCTTCATAGTTTGGCAGCTGAGGTCACCTTGGGGTGGGGGAGGAATGATATGAAGCAAAGTAGTACAAAGCTCCCTCCAGAGCTCAGCCTTGACTCACAAGGTAAAAATAAGGTCTTCTTGTATGCTATAAAACATTTTTTAAAAAAGAGTCACTCCTGCTAGCCCAGTTCTAAACACACTGCACAGAAGCAAGAACTGCTGAACCCAAGAGGTTTACAACTGGGAGATTAGGCAACTATTTTAAAGTGAATACCAGAGAACAGAGCATATTTTTTGTCCTGTTTAAAAATGACAGTCTGTAGGGGGAAAATAACCAGCATCTGAGTAAAAGCAGAATTACAAAAATGAGATGCAGAGAAAAATAAACTTTTTTTTTGTACAGACATCATTTTCTTATTTCACAGCTGAGCTGGGGTCACCACACAAATACAAAATTCTTTTTTTGAGCATACCTTTCAGGAAATGTTCTCCAACACTTCCTGTTTTCCTGAAAACATGTATATTTCAACCAAGATGGACAATTATATACTCCAATACTCTATAAAAGGTCACAAACGAAATCATCAATTGTTTCTCACTCAATCACTGTTATCATTACGTCATTTTTAGGCCTGATAATCTCCACATAAAGGCTACATTGACTGGCTTCATGTCAGACTATTTTATTTATTTAAGAACTGCTTATAGTTAAAAATTCCACAAATGGTATAAATAACACAGAATAAAACCATGCTAGAGTATTGTATGAAACATAAACATGACAACAGTAGTGAGGGGACAAGTTCTGTGAAAGCTTGTTGGAACAACTATGTTTTCAGCAGGCACCGAAAACTCAGAAGGATTAGTGCTTGTCTGACTTGCACTGGTAGAGTATTCTAGGGTAAGCACTGTGACACTGAAGACCCTATTCTGCAACATCATGGAGCAGAATTCTCAGGGTTATCTCCTGAATGGTATAGTACACACAGGAATGCAAGGGTAAGGGACCAAGCAATCACTTATATATCCTAATCCTAAGATTGCTTTGTAAACAAAGATCAGAAACTAACAAATACCTGGCTCAGTGGCAGCTATGTATTCATAGGGGATATGTATTGCTGCTGACCTCTTCCCATGATCAACCTACCTAAAGTGTTCTACAAGCTATAGTCTCTAAACCAATCTTATGGGAACCCCACATAAATAGTATTGCAGCAGTTCAGTCTTGAAGTGACCAATGCTTGGACCACAGTGACCAAACTATCCCCATCCAGGAACAATCACAGACATCACGCCAGCCAAAAATTAAAGAATGTGCTTTCAGTTACAGAGCTCTTTTGGGTCCCTACTTAACAGGAGCACTCCAGCCTGTGAACCTATTTCTTCAGAGGGATTTTTCAGATGCAGAAACCACTCACCCAGAGAGCCCCAGGATTCAGACTCCATCTATTGGCCCTCATTTAAACCACAGCTACATCCAGACAACCATCCAAGGCTTGCACAACCTTTCTTCATTCTGTCATAAGCGTATATAACTCAAATCCTCTCATAACTATTCCCCATGGTTTTATATAGATGTCATAGATGTTAAGTAGTTCAGTCTTCCCCCCTCTATTCAACACAATTTTGAATAAGAGAAATTTATTCTTCATTTGTTAGACGTCATGCACAGCTGTGACTGATGTTTAGTACATCATGGTTAATGACATCATCATGGCTGCCTCTTTGATATTACCAGGGAACATCCGTAGAGCTCAGATTTTGGCCCTGAAATCTCAGGGCCTGGGGTTCTCCTAGAGGAAAACCATGCAACTGCAAGGGAGTAGCTCTAGAACCTGTGAGGATAAAGGGGGGAAAGAGAGTATTTCTGTGGTTGACTACCTCTGGGCTGAAAGCCAGAAGCTGAATGTTGAGATTTACACTCCTAACCATGCACTTCTCATGCACGAGAGTTTCTCAGAGCTTAAAAGATAAGAATATATTACATTCTGTTGAAGCCCTTAGGATAGGGTGGGAGGAAATGTAAGTAGAAAACAATTCAGTGTTGAGAAAGTGTTGTGAGCTTTGCTTCTTGCTTGCCCAGTCTGAAAAGGAAAAACTGGCAAAAGAGAGACGGAGATGAAGTGCACCACGAGCTATACAATCTGGTTCCTAAATTCTTCCCACAGGGTGCAGAGTGGAGACTGCCATTACTCTAAGAAGTGATGGATTGATTTCAGGCATGCAAAATCTACTTTGTTTTTCCCTCTGGAACCTGAAGATTTCACTAACCAGAGCCTTATGTAAAAGATGTAAATTAAGTACAAAAGACTTCCATTCAGGAATTTGTTCTGAGTCCTTATTCCTCCTACACAAAAATCCACAATTTGTTATTCCAGCCTGTCTTCATTTTAGCAGTATAATTCTATTTGGGTGCTGGGACTGGGGACTGAGACTGATTTGTTACTGGTACTGTTAAACAATTGGGATCTACTGTAAATCTTAGATCCATATCTACCCCCTGCTACTTCAAAGATATATAAGGAAATATTATATTTTCTTCTGGTGCATGTACATTTCCCTGGAACCAGTGACATACAAGCCTTCCTTATCTCATATGCAATGAATACTCAGTGAGAGGATGGTATCTTTTTTGGGCGGCAAGGTAGGGGGAAACTAGAGCTCTTAGAACCTCCAGTCAGCTTGGCCAGCGCCCACAGTGGTTGTGGGACTCAGGCAGCTACAGTCAGAAATTTTGAGAGTTTGGGGGGGGGGTCACAATCCAAAATTCCACAAGTTGCATTCCAAAAATGGCAGGGCCTTAGAAATAAGCTCTGTTGAAATTGATGGGATTTCTAAAGAAACCTAGTTAGTAATTGTGTGTAAAATATGTTCACTTTGAATCAAAAGAACAAAGCATGAAATTTTGTGTCAAACAGGACAGGAGCCTTGAGATTTTAGGGCCAAAAACTGAGACCTAGGGACAGCTTCCATTGATCCCTCATAGACAGTGGCCCTTGATGATGTCATCAAGCATGATTCATTAATCAATCATAGTTGCTCAGAATATGGTATTTAAATAAACAAACAAAACCTAACAAATTAAAAAAAACTTCTCTGGCTGGAAATTACACTGCAAGCTCTCTATTGAACAGGGAAAAAAACCTTTCCTAGCTCAGTTTTTAACACTTTTACAAACACTGCTTTTAACAACACGTAGTAGTCGCTGTACAATCAACTTTTTTTTTTGTATGGGGCAAGGGAGAAAGAGGAGGAGATGGGCAGAGATGGAAGAAGGAGAAGAAGCATGTTAAGTGTATCTAAGCAAAATGAGGTAGAAGGAGAAAGAAGGATGGGAAAGGAAAGGTAACAAAAAGTAGTGAGCAGAACTGGGGAGGAGAGAGAAGGAGGTACAGCACAAGATGGAGGGAGAAGATCAGAGAGATTATAGAAGGAGGAAAAGGAGTGAGGCAGAAGGGAGGGGAGGGAAGGGGAGGGAAAGGAAGGGAAAGGTAGAAGAAAATATTTAGCAAGAAGTTGTGGGCAGGAGTGGGGAGAAGAAAAGGAATGAATGAAAAAGAGAGAGAGAGAGAGAGTGAAGGGAAGACAAAGATATTTAGCCAGGATTTGTGGAACTCAGGAGAAGTTAAAACAGGGTGACAAAGAGAGAGAGCAATGGAATCAAGAATTAAATGAGAAAAGGATGTATGACTCTATATGACTCTCTCTATATAGCCCCTCTCGGCCCCTCCCTGAACTGCAAACCCCAGGATTCCATAGGATGTCGAAAGTGGAATGATAGCGCTATAACAGTCTAGTGCGGAAATGGCCAATAAAGTATGAAAAGACACTAAGCAGCAATTCTGCAATATCATATTCATCAGCTCCTGAGGCAGTGAATCTCAGTATTTCCCTGCACTAACTGCTTACTCATACTGTGCCTTGGTATCAGCTATGGCATTGCTTTCCAAACTGTGTGTCATGACACGTTAGTGTGTCGGTTGCAGTGTGGAGGTGTGTTGCATAAATGTAATGAGTGGAGGGGCTGCCTCTCCTGCTGCCACGGTGGGCCAAGTCCGGGTGAAGGGGCTGCCCCTGCCCCCGCCCTGGGCCAAGGAGGACCCCAGCAATGGAGGTGGCGGTAAGGAGGATGCCTCCACTTACTGAATTACTTACTGAATTCGTATGTCGCAAAATAATGCATGTCTAAAAAGTGTGTCACCAACATGAAAAGTTTGGTTAGCTCTGAGCTATGGTTACAGAAGGACAATGAGGAAGAAGGAGGGGACAAGGTAGCCAGGCAGATCTCCTGCAGAGTCTACAGAAACCACTTCCAAATCATCTATAGGACCTGGAGGAGCTGGAGCTGCAGGACGTTTTTTAAAAACAACAAACTTTTCTTGGACAATGCTATTACTTTGAGATTTTCACCCCTGTCTGAGGCCAGGGGAAAGGGGCCAAGTCTTGAGACTCAGGACCAGATCCTGAGTTTTGGGAACACTATCTTCCAAATGATGCACTGACCTCTCCCGATTCTGGCACCATACAGTGGACCATTGTGTCCAGCACAGTGCCACCAGCACTGCTAACAGACATGTTTTCTTCAAATGAATTATTACAGGAATCTTTGGGGACCTGCCTATGATTCATGCATTCAAAATACAGGAGCTGTCTGAGCACATGAATGATATTCTGAATATGGTAAGTGGAGTTCATATACACAAAGTGGAATAGCTTATACAATTCACTTTTTACAGCATTTACTTTTTACATACCTATATATAGAACTTAGGAAATTACTTTTTTGGACAACTCTCAGCATCGCCCAGTCAACATTTTGTAGTTCCCAAAGGTAATTTTTTTTCAGCTTCTGTAAACATACCACACAACACTTGATACTGAACAGCGCTCAAACAGACTGCCTCAAATTATTGGCAGTTTCCAGTTCTTTTTGTTTTGATTGTATTTGCAGATTCACAGGTTTGCATCCAGTCCACCCTCTCCCTCCTTCCCTTGTGTCCATCCCTTGTCCCCTCCTACTGATCACATGTCAGGTCTACTCTCATGCAACATTTCAGAAAAAGGTTTTCACCAATTTCCACGAAGCTGCTGTTGCTGCTGTTGTCGTCGTCACTGTTGCTGTTATTCAGGAGTTACAGTCAAAGTACTAAGTCCTTTAGCAATATTATGTTAGTTAAGTATTAGGATCATTTCGTTTTAGTGCTAACATTTCTCTTTCTCTCATCTGATCTCTTTTAAATTTGGATCCTGAAACAACAGCTGTTTACTTGGTGGCCATCTTAATTGGGTCTGAGACGGTAGAGACACACATCAAGTAACGAACATATCTCATTTCAGAAAGTCCTGATTAGTTTAAACTGACCTGGGGAGTGAAAATGAAAACTCTCTGATAATGCCAGGAACTCCACATGATCTTAGCCAAAAGGCCAAGATCTCTAAAATAAAATCCAATCTGGAGAGACTTTTTTCCCCCATCTGGAGTTGCCCAGAGATTCCCGTAATACTTTTGCCTGAATTGCAGGCAAAGGCGAAAAGCTAACATATTATCCACTAACTGGATGCCCTCCACATATGTTAGACTACAACCCCTTTTATCCCCAGCCGGCTCTGCCAATTGCTGGAGGTACTGGGAATTATAGTCTAACACATCTGGAGGGCAGCAGCTTGAGAGGAAGATTACCCTAACAACTCTAATGACATAGAAAGCTATAGTGTTTGCACTTAAATCATTTTATGTCCTTTTAAGAAAACAACATTGCTTCCCACTTTAGTAAAAAAAAAATAAAGTTAGCTAAAGACTTGGTTAGATTTCCTTTCCAAGCAGATTAAATTAAAAAGGGAATGTTCCCCCTCTACTCGCCCTTCTTTTCAGAGTGCTGACGTATTAGAATCTCTAATTCTCAGATAATGCTGAGATACTTGAAGGCAAAAGCAGACAATTATCATCCTTTGCAAGCACTTAAAAGATTTGGGCCCTGGAGCAAAATGCTGTTTACTGAAGAATGAATGTGCCACTTGTACTTAACACAGCCAACTATGTCTGAACTCACACATTCTGGATACTGGCCACCAGTGGACTCTGAGAAAGGTTTATAGGTGTGAGATAACATCAAGCTCCTGTCTGCATTTCATTACTGCAGGGCCTTTGCAGTGTTTTAGAACAAGAAAATGCAAGTACCAACAGAGATGTATTATTACATCTGTCTTTATGCTCACCTATTGCTGCATTAATCCTTCTGTTGAGAGCACCATCATCTGTATACTGTGGACCACCCTGTCAAGAGTCACTGCAAGAGGCATACTGCCAGTTTGTGCCCTCTGAGAACCTAGCTCTTTGTCTATGGCACAAATCAAGAACACAGGGCTCTACTTCAAGCTCAAGCATCCTTCTCTCTGTTGAACTAGAACATCAAGATCCACCAGCTGGAGCTTCAGAGTTAAAAGCTGGGACCCAATTGAGCTCACAGTCCCATCATACAGAAATCAGTTTCTAGTTGCTTGAAGTCCTCTTCATTTCAGCAGTCAAATCTGGGCTGGTGGCAGGGTATGTGTATGTGATTTTATTAGTGGTGTTGTTAAAACCGGTGGAAATCAGAAATCCTTGCCAATCTATTGCAAATCACCAGTGATCTATCAGTAAGTCATGAACTATCTTCAGCCCACGTATACTACTGAAGCTTGTATTTTAAAAATAACTACTAGCAAGATTTAAAAGACTTGGGCCCTTTTCACATGTGGGGGGGGAAACGGTGTACAGCGACCTCTCACGGAGGTCGTCTACACCGTAGAGTGGACTGGCGTGGACCACTTTTCGCAGTTTCACACCAGAATCCACTCAGGAGCGGCCGGAACTAGCCGGGCTGCGTGTTTTTTAAAAACCTCTTTTTAGAGGTTTTTAAAAAGCACGGAGCGCGCAGCCCCGTGCCGCTCCGTCGCCCGGCTCTAAAGTGGATCTGCAGGCGCGCGCAAGTGCGTGCCTGCAGATCTGCTGGGGGCGGGCTTCCGGCTGGCGAGCTTCTCCGGTTGGTGGAGAGCCTCTACCAACCGGAAGCTGCCATCTGCGACGCCGGAGGAGTGTGGAGCAGCGAGTTTGCGCTGCTCCACGCGGCGACGGACTTACCCAGCTCCGTTTTTGGGTGTTTTCGCCCGTTTCCCCCCCGACATGTGAAAAGGGCCTTGGAGATTAAAAAAAACTCCCTCAAGAGCTGAGACAGTATTGGAAAGCAATCCAGCTGCCTATCCAGGACAATTTTGTTCTGAAAGAGAGGGAGAAGCAAACAAATTAAAGAAGACAAAGTGCCACTGTGGACATCCTCCTAATTGTTTTAAGCCAGCAGGCACCAAATCTACCTTTAGAACAAGATGAGTTCAATGATTATTACTCTTTCTTAAACTTTGAATAAAGCAACAGCTACATCAGGAAACAAACGTAATCAGGAAGCATTTTTTCTGTCTTCTCTTTATAAGTCCTTTGCCTCTTCCAGACACAGGACAATTTATCTGCTGTGTTTCTTTTTCTTTTCTGGAAATATGTCTAACAAGGCCTTCATTGTCTCAGACAGGTGTGAAACTGGAACTGATTCACAGCCAACAATCCTGGTATCAGAGCCAGCTCTTGAGCTGAAAATATGCACCAACCATTCAGTAATGCCAACACAGCCAGCCAGCAACTCAACAATTTAAGGCTTAAGACAGACAGACAGACAGACGGACAGACAGACACACACACACACACACCATAAATCAGATGACGATGAGCTAGCCAACAGTCGGCTGCTTCAGCAGATGCCTGCAGACTGTTTGTGCAGATCAAACCTTGCCTGTTTGGGTTAGTGGAAACATTTTTCCCCTCTTCTGAAGATGAGAGGCTGGGTGGAGCAACTAGTTCAAACACATCTCTGTTGGCCCTGTCTTGTCTCAGCCATCCTCTTGCATACGCCTTTTGTGAGCCTTCACAAGTATGGCAAGGAATGCTTAGAGTACAAATAAGGGAGGGATCACATATGCCTGTATTTTATTTGTGTTTGCCTTCCAAAAATAAAAATTGGTCATCTCTTTATAAAATTGTAATGGCAAACACAGCTCTAACAAAAACTAAGAGCTGTGTGGAAGGACGATTCCTAACTGCCCAGGGCAACCAGTGGATATCCAAAAGCAGTGTTGTCCTGAGTCACCTAAATAGTTGGTAGCAGTGCTGTAATGATAAATTTGCAAGCACAGGTGCTCATAGTGACACTCACCATAGCTGCATTTTTGAAACAACTAGGGTAACAGAAGATAACCTTACTTGTATGCGTTGTCTTCTTCTTTAACCTGGTTACAGATGAATATTCCAGGCCCCATTCTCTATTCTTCTATGTCTATAGATCTATAATATCTATAGACTTTGTTTGTCTCCACACTAATTTATGCACCAAAATTGTATGGAAAACAACAAATCCTCATAATGGCTCAGTCCAATTTGAGCTGCAAAAGCAAGGCCAAACAACAATAGCAACACCACCTATCCAAAGGCCCATTAGGGCAGATACGACACATAACCTCCTGCTCCAATGTGGTGGTTGGTTGGAAGGGTGTGCTCTCTGGCTCATTTAGCTGAGACAGTGCTAAGATTTATCCAAGTCCATTCTCTGCTGCTTGTGTACCTGAAGACTCACGGCAACTAGCCTCAAAGGCTAACCCTCAGATTTCTCTTTTTTTATTTTAAATATTGTTATACAATATACATAATATAATATGCATTATAAATATGCTTACTTAATATACATACATACAGACAGATTTATATCAGCTTATCTTCTTAACTGAACGGTTGAGTAACTGACAGAGATTGCTAATCCTTCCATATAATAATTGACAAAGGACCCCAAACATTCTCCAAATAATTATACACACACTCTCAATCTTCCTTGAACCTTTTCATTGATTTGTCTTTTAACAATATTTATAATTTCTAAATCTGCATTAAAACATAAATTCCCAAAAGCCAGTCATCAATTGTTGGTACACCCTCTTTTTTCCATTCCTCGGCATATAATAATCTTGCTTTGGTTATCAAGTACAAATTTTTTTTTGTTTTGTTTCCCAATATAATCTTCTATCAATTCAACCATATTTAACAAACAGCATTCTGGTCGCATAGGGAAATTTATTTTCAAGATTTTTGTAATTTCCAAATGGGTGTTTTCAGATTTCAAATAGGTCTCTTGCTGATTCATTTATCATATGGGAGGCATTAACATGGATCTGACAGTTCCTCATTCCTGGAAATATCCCTGATCTTGGAAAATGGATGGTCCTATTCTTTCAGCAGATGGGGCACTGTCCACCTAATTCTCAATACTCTTTCGAACCATCCAGGGGATGCAAACTATGACCCTGGAAGACAGGACACCAGATAGAAAACTAGACAGCGTTGGCTCTTCCCTGGTGACCCTTTGTCCCATTAGTCCTAGAGGGCACCAGCTGCCACTGTCTTGGAGGTAATGCTGAAGAGGCAAGGCCCCCTTTTTCTTAATACAATCAACCAAGGAGCCCAAATTAATAGCTGTGTTTCTTCATACTGCTCAGAATATGAGCTTTGCAACCTGCCTAACCTTTGTCATGAGAGCAAACACATAAAAGGATCTCTGCTGGACTGGACCAACAGCCTTTCTAATCCAGCATTAAGCACACACAGTAGTCAACCAGATGCCCACAAGCAGGATATGAATACAATTGCATCCTTCCACTTCCACTCAGTTACTTAGAGAGGGACATTGCTTCTGATACTAGAAGTTGCATATAATAAACATGATTATTAACTGCTGAAAACGCTATGTTCCCCTGGAACATCATGCAGAGTAAAAGAGAAGGAGTCAGACTTGGAGAAGGCACCTGACAAACACACGCATGCACATGTAATACTTCTTTGCTCCAAATCATACTTCCCAAAGCTGTTTTCTTTCTATGAACTGTGCCCACCTGGCTCTTCCCATATACTTCTCCAAACTGAAGGATTCATCTCCATGTCCTCTGGAAGAATTTCATCCTTACACTGAACTGTTTTTTCTCCCATTGCTGTTGTTGCTGGCAGTACTATCCCCCCTCTCCCTTCATGCTCCATGATTTTTATTGTTATTGTTAATCTCTTCTCAAAGTGCACAACTTGTTTGCCATTCTTCTCTGAGGGGAGATAGATGATTCATGTCCTCATCCACAACAGAGAAACACGGTCACACAGTTGTGTTCCTGCTGGTAGCTGCTTTTCTGTCACACCCACCTGTTTGGGTTTATGATTTTTGGCTGGACAATGTCAACCACAGCTGCAAATGTGATCTGATGACACAAGATTCATGAATGGAAGCAACAGGTTAGTCTCACATAAACAAGGAGCCAAGTACTAAAAACTAAAAGGAAGAAAGAAGGGGATTTAACAAAGTAGTCAGATATGAAATTTCTGTTTTCTTTTTTTTTTCTTTTATTTAAAGAGAAAACAATTGAGGGGGGTCAGAATGCCAGCCTTTTAACAGATGCCTAAATAATTATTTTAAATTATGATCTGAATCCTATTGGTACTGTTAGCACTGAATCAATTGTTGAATAGCACTGAATGAACTGTTGAGCACCCACGTAAATCTCATCATTTTAGTCTACTGTAGATGAGACGCCACATATCCCATATTTTTCCCCATTATCTAAACACCACTTCTTTCTTCCAAAGCTTTTTAGGACTTTCAATTTCTTTCTAAAGTTAGCATTCTTTAACTCTCCCAGAGTTAAAGAAAAACAGTGGCAAAAAAGAGTTTTAAATATATTTTTTAATTTTTCATGCACAATCTAATGGTTAAGATTGTTCAAAAGCAAGAAAGAGTTTGGTATGCCTCTATTTCAAGGATGTACAGTGAAATATGCCAAAGGATGTAAAAAGATATTTATAGCCTCCTAAAAATTCAACTTTATTTTAGAGCTCTGTGTTAAAATGGGAAAATTTTTGAGACAGAGACTTAAAGAAGTCCCTTGAAGTCCTAAATCAAATAAATCCAGGGATGCTTCTTTTTATGCTCAATTAGATGATGATTGCCAGTTTTAGTTTGCTAACCCAATTAAGTAGAAATACAATATCTTTTCTAACAGTCCCAAAGCTCACCATTTGGCACTGGGTTGACCTGAGATCCTCCACCCTCCACCAGGATCATGAACTAAAAGTTCTTAACAGAGAGAGGTGTTAGGCCTTCCGTGGGTGGTGGTAATCTAAATAGTCATGTGTAGGCTTGTGCCTAAAGCTGACTGACATCTATAGAGCGAGAGAGAACAGGAGAGATTTCAGGAGGATCAAGCCCTGGTTAAGTTTGTACTGCATCTGATTACTCACAGTGTACACAAGAAGGGAGGGAAGCATTTCAGCCAGGGTAAGGTTGCCCTTGTGAATGTCAGAGAGAGAAAAAATGACTAGCACTGGTCTCAGAGAATGCCATACTTATAATTTCATGTGTCCATGTGGATTTTTCAAAATAATAAGTCCTTTACCTTCTGGGGGAGATAAAAGCACATATTGTGTATGCAGAAGGCCTCATGTTTCATCCTGGCATCTCCATGAAATCTCCTTGGAATCAATGGTAACTTCATATAGCAACATTTATGTACAGTCTGTGGTGCCCACTAGAATTGGCACTAACAGTAAGGTTCACATCTACATTTCTACATCATCTCCTGCTTGAAAACGTGCTATGTAACCATTTCAGTGGTATCTTTTAATTCCTACACAAAAATCTGCAGACTTCAACCATGACAATGGAAACTGTTCCTTGACTAGATATCTAATATGACACATCTGAGTATATCTTGACTTGACTGATATGTACATGAAGCAAAGAATGATATTGACATGAAAGAGATGTCACACGTTGTTCCTTTTGTAAGATGGTAAAGTCACAATTGCTTGCGTTTTATTTTGATTCCTTTTAGGTAACCAGTCTTTAGCTGGCAGAACCAGCAGAACCACAGGGTGATTCTAGGAACTGTATTCCAAAAAAGTAATTTTCCAAGCTCTGTTAATTGGTGGATTGGAGGACCCACAACTGACTTTCTATCACAGCTGAGTTTCTACCCCTTTACAACTTGGTATTTAAAGTGAAGACAACCTGTTCAGATATTACTGCCATAGCAAAGATATCCCAGATTTAATCTTCTTGGGAAGAATATAAAACAAAATCACTGGATTTAATCTTATAAGGCTGCAAATAGAACAGATGCTGTGGAAGTGTTATAAAAATCAAGGGGTGAAGCTGACTTTTTTTTTTTAAAAAAAAAAAGGGATACAGATAACATATGCCTTTCATGTCAGAAACTGTTCTTGCAAGTCTCCTGATTTTCAAAGATGATTGTCATGAGGTGGTGGCAGCTTTAAAAAGCCATAGAAACCAAAGAGATCATGTAGGCCATAGAGCTCATAAGGTGTTCCCTTGGACTGGTTCCCATACTGCCGAGAATATGTATGCAGGCCACTGAATGTTTATCAAGTTGCATTCAGTGAGTGTTTGCTTTTAAGGTAAGGCATTTTTATTTATTTATTTTTGTCATATTTACCATGGGAGGTAATTTGAGCCTGGCTATCAAACTATGAAGTGTTCTGCCAAGAAGAGGATTACAGTTTATATATATTCTATGGAGAGAAACTGGATTTGTCACTGAAAGACTAAGAAAGATTTTATTTACAGAGTTTTGCAACCAGCACCTTTAATCTTCATTACAACTGAGTTATTCATGGGTCTATACTATGCTTCCAAAGCCAATAAAAAGGAGCTTTAGTACAGCTGGCATAAGGTCTCTCAAGTCTGATGCATCCACCATCCCTTTTGAACCTATCTAAAGTCCTACATAAGAAACACACCTGCTTCTGGTGACATTATTTACACAATAATTAAAATTCACTTGGCTCTTTCATCTTACACTGAAGTCATATTTTCAGTTATTCCTCTTCTTTCACTTCCTCCAAGGAAGAATCTGTGCATGCCTGTATGCCTGCACAAACACACACTAGTTTATCTTCATGACAAGTATGTGGGATGGCTTGAGCCACAGATAGTGCCTGGCCCAAGGTTACCCAGGGAGCTTCATGGAGGAGTGAAGATTTCTGCAACACACTCCAACGACATTCCTTAGCCATGGCTAAGGCCATGCTTCCAAATTCAGTCTTCTGAACTGTCCAAGTGATAAGCGTCTGGGAGATGAGACTGAAACTCCTTTTTTTGGTTCACCTGAAGGGAATGAACACAATGAGGGACCTCTCATGTTAAATCTTGATCAATTCAATTCCAGGGCTTAGAACTGGAATAAAATTATTTGTGGTCTTGGTGTGAACATTTCTAGCTACTGTTTAAGGACCTTTTATGAGCACAATTTTTCATTCATGTCCTAGATCAGAAGCGGGCAAAGTGCAGTCTGTAGAACATATGTGGCCTCCACGGCTGTTTTGTGGCCCTTGCCCCTGCTGGAGTAATTTCTTTTTAAAAAATGAAGTAAACCAGAAGTGTCCTCTAGTCACTTCCTGTTTTGAAAAAAAGGCCTCTGCTGGGCCTAAAAGCAGCCCTGGGTGCCCTAAAACATGCTGATAATATCCCCAGTCCCTGCAGGGCAATGGGGGACATTTGGAGGTGAAGAACTGGGTGTGTGTATGATGAGGGTACTGCTCTTCAAGACTTCCTATGGGGTAATGCAACCCCCTAGCCTCCCATAGCTGCCAATGGTGCCAGTGAGCTGCAGGATGGAAAGAAAGGAAAGGATGCTGGATGTAGGACTTCTATAGGAAATCTGTGGCCTCACTATTTAGGTATACTACAGGCCAGTGGCTTGTAATAGTTTTTTTTTTAAAGTAGCTATTTAGTTATTTTTCAAGGGGAGAAAGTAAAGCATTCTTTTGAAAAAAATGCAACAATTATAGTAACTAACTACTTTGAGTCTTGAAATGGTAACTAATTACTTTTAAAGGAACTTTACAAGCTCTTGCTCACTGGTGTTTTGAGGGAGTTTTGTTTTGTTTTGTTTTGCAAAAAACCAGCCTCTAACCTGCTTAGAGAAGTTACCCAAGTGGCAGAGAGTAACAAGTAACTTGATGCTGAAGTGACGGAGTCCTCATGGCCAGAGTCTTCAGATGGAGTGTAGGAAGAGATGGATCCGGCCCTACTAGGTCTTATATGAAGCCCCTGCCTTTTGACGTCCTGTAACAACTTGCTCTTTTGACGCTTATAAATTAACGACAAGTGTGATTAAATTTGACGGAGGTTCGGCTCTTTCATCAATTCTTCTTGACTATGGAGGCTTGCTTAGAACTGCTTGCATGCACATGCTGCTTGCAAAGCAAGCTGAAAGGGGAATAAAGGCAATAAGCCAGCTGAGAGACTTTGCAAGCAGCACGCATGCAGTCAGTAACAAATAAGCCTCCATCAGTTCTTCATGCTCCCTACAGTATAGTACATGGCTTCAGCTTTTAAAGCAATTCAGTTTTCTGATAATAATCTGATCCCTGCCCTGTCAGATAAGTGGGGGAAACCCGCATGCAGATTTTAAAGTGAATGTAAGACTGTTGGGATGAAAAAAAACCACAGTGGCTGATCCCCTCTCTACAATTTTTGAAAACATAAAATTCAACATATATTCAGGTTTTCCTTCAATTTCAGACAAAATGCGCAGGATATTTGGTAGGCAAGGAACAGAAGTATAAGGAAACACAGCTGTTTTTCTATTATAAATGATGCGGGTTAATTCTCGATAGTGGAATTAGATAAAAAGTAAACAGAAGCTAAACTATGTAGTGTTACCTAGTGGTTGGAGAGAAGGTAACCCATAAAAATTATGCTCTCGTCTTTAGACTGTAATTTACTAGACTCTCAAAATGGAGAATATCCTTATCTGATCTGCAAAGTGATTATCCCTTGTGTTGGGAGAATTCATTTCTCATCTTGTTGCCAAACAATTAATTTTGTTTTCTTCAGCTGATTAAGAGTAATAGCCTAAGGAAAAAGCAGATTTGTTGCACCTTGCCAAAGAAATTCCATCTGTCAGAACTTCATACGTGAAGATACTAGAATGCCTAAGACGAAGAGAGCACAGGCAACACCTTTTCTCATCCACTCCTACTGTCTCTTTACAGAGGAGCTGTCCTGCTAGCCATCTCTGACATAGCAGGAAAAAGAACAACTGTAAATTGCTTCTTATTCCTGTCAGAAAACTGTTGGAATGCCTGAGAAGGACTTTATTGTGATTTTATTGATAAAGGGTGCTTTTCACCAAGAAGCCTATAACTAATCTCTCTGGCATCTGACCCTAAACTGGAAGCCACTAATCTCTATGGAGCATCATTTCACAATTGTACTCTGATCCAAGGAGAATGAAACATGATCGAAAGGTATGGGCAGGGGTGTAGCTTTGTAGGGAGGCAAAACGGGGGCACTGCACCCTCCAAATAAGAATTCTGCTCTCCAAATGAATTTTTTTGCCAGTCCCCAAATTTCTTGCATTACAGACACACGAGACACTGAAATAATTCATTAAGACCTCTTGTATTCTCTGTGTTCACATTCCTATAGTAACTTTGCCTACTACTTTTGTTTGGATGCTTCAACTGATATCTAAAAGTTCAACTGAAGTTTTAAATTATTGCAATGCTAGAAATTTTGGGAGGGAAGAAAAAATTAATGGGGTCCTCAACTTGCCGTTCCCCTAGGTTATACACTGGGTGCAGGCATTCTGCTGTGTTCATGAATCTCTGCTTCTGTCTCTGACAGACAAGATTGGCCTTAGACATTTGCTATCTGAAGCAAAATACAAGATTATTCACAGGAAGTGAACAGCAACTTACTGGACAGGCGGCTGAATCTTATGTCAGCTGTGACATTGGGATGCCATCCTCAAATGCATGGCACCTGCAGACTAGTGTAGAGGATACGGCACAGGGAACATGGCACTCACAGTGTAGCACTCCAGCAGAAGAGCAGATGCCTCACTCTACCTACTAACAGGCTGTTTTGTGGTCAGTGATGGCACTATCTTGTAGATGAGAGAGATGCCTCTACTCATACCTAACAGGCACTCAACAATCACTCACAAACCAGAAAAAGAAGGGTGTTATGGTAGGGGAAAGAAGGGAAATATGCATAACCAAAGACATTAAATTCTAAATTAAATTAAATATTAAATTCTACATTTAGGCCACAAAAACCAAATGCACAGATATAGGACAGGGACACTTTGCTTAGCAACAGCACTTGTGAAAAGTATTTCAAGTTGAACATGAGCCAGCAGTATGATGCCGCAGCAAAGAAGACAAATAATATTTTAGCCAGCATGAATAGAACCACGGTTTCCAAGGCAAGGGAAGTAACAGACCCACTATATTCTGCACTAATCAGGTCTCATCTGGAATAATGAGTTTGCTTCTAGGTGCCTCATTTAAAGATATAGAGAAGTTAGATCAGCTTCAGAGAAGGGCAACAAGGATGATAAGAGGTATGAAGAACAAAACATAGAAGGTAAGGCTGAAGGAGTTAGGCATGTTCAGCCTGGTGAAGAGAAGACTGAGGGGTTATAGGCTGTGCTCTTTCATTATCTCAAATACTGTCACAGAGAGAAAAATGCAGTTCTGTTTTCTGTTGCCCCAGAAAGCAGTGCTTGATCTAATGATTTTAAGTTACAGGAGGGTAGACTTCAATTGAACATTAGAAGGAACCTCTTATGGTAACAGTGGTTCAGCAGTGGAACCCATTACATAGAGATGGGTGGGGTTTCTTTCTCTGGACATCTTTGAAAAAAGGCCTGATGGCTACCTGCTGGGGATACTTCAGCTGGGATTCCTGCACTGGGCAGAAGTGGGGCTGGGGTGTGGATTTGATGGCCTATGGGGCCTTTTCCAACTCTATGATTTTACGTTTCTATAAGTTTCAGTAATTTCACAGAGAATGGAAATTACACACGAGTAACATTTAATTTTGAAATAGCACATTAAAAATAATTTTGTAGTGAATATGTAATTTATAAATTGGACAGGGCTCTTCAGCACCTTAGAATTCTGCTTTATACTGTAACACTTACATCTATGAATCTTGGAGAAATACATTTTAAAGTGTTCCTGCTTGAAGATTGAGGTTAATTATCTCTAATAAAATCAAGTAGATTTCAAAGCTAAAATATGAACACTATATCCAAATATATCACCCTATGGAAACATTATTTAAAATTCCTTGTGGTCAACCACACCAGTGTATTTCTGCAATTCCTGGGAACCATGATAAAAATAGATGTTTTCAAGAAATACGATAAGGAAGACCTTGAAAACATTTCTTACACAAAACTTTTGCATCTGGAAGGAGACAAGAATTATATCAGTATGTACATCTTTTATTTGGCCAATAACTGATCATCAAATTGTTTGCCTGTCCTATTAGCAAACTGCCATTTTTGTTACTTTTGAAAATGTGCTTGTAAGCAGTTTTTAAACTGTCATCACACCTGGTGACAAGACTTATAAAGGGCTCATTTTAAGCATAAAGAGATGAAGAGACATTTAATGAAATGATTACAGAAAGACAAAGGAGGGAAGGAAATTAGTGAGTCTTCATAGACGCTTAAATAGTGGCCAATCTTGTCTTTTTTAAAAGACACACATCTTAAATTCTTCCACACATTTCATGCAGTATCCAAACAAGCATATAACTACTGAAGAATACAGGAGCTTGTACTTTGAAGCAGCATTAACTTTATTAAATTTAACGTCAAATAAAATATTCAGGCTGCAATGATATACACATTTACCTGGAAGCAAGCTCCAATGAAAGGAAGGGGACTTACTTCTGAGCTGACAAGCAGGGATTTCATTGTTGAAGGCTGAGGAATGCTCGAACAATATCACTCTGAAGTACTGGAGAAGCATTCATTTTTAAATTGAAAGCAAAATGAAAGCAAGACAACTTAGTTTTTCTACATTAGCGATTCAATATTTACTCATTCCAGTATGTGTGGGCTAGACACTGTGCCTTTCAATTAAGACTTTTTCAACTGTCCTACAAAGAATAAACCATAGATTGGGGGGGGGGGGGGCTTGTCTTTTGAGAGATTGTTTTTGATTACCACTTTGTTGATCAGGTTAATCCTATTCTATGCCATTTGCTCCATAAAGCTTCCTGAGGCAATGCTACCTATGACAAATTACTATTTTCTCCTATGCAAATATCTGCTTGTAAAATCCTATAGACACATACACACAAAACAGTTTTTCAACTTGAAAGAGTACTTACTCCCAATCTACCCTGTGAAGCCATAGGTTTTGAACTTCTAAATGGACAGGTGTATTTTCTTTCTTGTAAATGAAAGAAACTTAGAAGTCAATTACAGTAATTTATGGGCACTTAACCTGCATGGACTTGTTTTCATAATGTAAACTACTTTCTGTTTGAAATGTAAAACTCATTTTTTTAAAAAAAATTACAAATGCATTTACACACACACACACACACACACACACACACACAGAGTCCTTTGTAAGTGGAGACCTCCCCAAATAAACCACAAAAATCCCCCTTCTTAACACATAAACTCAGGCAAATTTCCCAAAAGTATATTTTAATTAAAATTACAATGAAATAATTGCTAATGTTCTTTTCCTGTGATATTTAGAAAGTGGTGCTGGAAGTTCTTTTCCAACTCCTACACACACACACACACACACACACACACACAGAACTTTAGGTTACAACAATACAGTTTTTTTAAGCATAAGAAAGATCTGCAAAAATATCCTAGCAGCTGCATTTCTTCAGAGCTTTACTGTGAAGATTAAAAATGTTGTTTAAAAGACAGTGAACACAGTAAGTCAGGAACATCTGAGACTAGTTTTCTACTGAAATAAATTAGACTTATTGCAAAGGCAATTTTACAGTCTCCATTTATTCATAGTTAGACTTAACATAAATCCCATTGGTCAGTCCCACTGACCAATATCTAATATATTATCTTCTTATATAAGTATCTTATTCACTGTTAAAAGAACTTTGATTCTGCAACTCAGGCATGGGCAACTAACACTCCACGGATTACTTGGGACTCAGGACATTTTTTCTCTCTCCAATGCCATTCAGTTTGGTACTCCCCCCATAGAGTGGCTGGGAGGGCCCCATACTTGCTTTCCGTCAGACAGCAGGTCTAAACATTTTTGTGCCCTCAGGCTTTTACAAATTGTCAAGAGTTGGGCTTTTAATGCTCTGCAATGCTGTTTTTAAGGTTCATATAGAGCCTTTTAATGAATTTTAATATTTTTAATGTTTTGATTTTATAAATCAATTGTTTTTTAAATCTTACATTTATACTTTTATTAATGCTTTTGTATGGTTTTAAATTTGCATTGTTTTAAATATGTTGCTAGCCACCTTGAGTCCCATTATTGGGAGAAAGGAGGGAAAGAAATGAATGAATGAATGAATAAATTAAATTTTACTCTTCTCAAGTTTGCAGTTATTATGCTGAATGTATTTACTTCTGTACCATTCCAGATAGCCTTTAGAGGTTTGAATGTTACACTAGGGCACTGGAAGACCAGGGTTTAAAACCTGCTCAGCCATGAAAGACCTTGGGCAAATCACACTTTTTCAGCCTCAGAAGAAGGCAGTGGCAAATCTCTTCTGAATAAATCAAGCCAAGAAAACCCCTGTGATAAATTCACTTTAGGTCACCATAAATTGGAGACAATGTAAAGGCACACAAGAACAAAAACATAGTTCTAACCAGACAAACTAATTACAGCATAAATCTAGTTTACTTTGATCTTGTATCAGAAAGAGATATTCTTGTCCAGTGTCAAGAACAGAATCTTTCATTCATTATGAACACTGTACTTACTTCCTCGCATAATACAATATAGTAATAGTATCATACCACTCTACAGTCCTAAACATTTGCGCTGGCTTCTCTCCTTGTGATGCTCTTGTAATGCTAGTGGAATGTTTTATGATGTCATACACTGTAGCGTTATGCTGATGTAGTGCTTGGTAGACACTAGCTTGAGCATGTTATAGACTAGTACAGTAAGTCAGTGAAATATTTGCATATTGTCAAAGCACTGGTTTCTTCTTTTAAAGAGATTTCCCACATTAGCTTTCTAAAGTAAAAACTAGGCAAAGCCCAAGTTGCGAGTTCCTCTTATTTGACTTCCAGTTTTTATATTCCTAAGTTTTTGTTGTGGAAAAATCTTTTAAAGCCTATAATTTTAAGTTATATGAAAGACAACCAAATCGTATCTTCTGATATAAAGACTGGATTCAACATAACATTAAAAGCGTTATTGCTTCACAAGAAGTAATAATTTTACAGGCTGCATTTGGATACAGTTCTGGGTATCATATTTTAAGGAGAACATTGACATTCTGGAGTATGTCCAGAGGAAGGTAACTAGAATGTTGAAATAAAGTCCTATGAGTGATTGAAAAACCCAGTTTGTTACCATGGAGAAGACAAAAAAATCGTAACAGCTACTTCCAAATACATGAAGGGCTGTTATCCAGAAGACGGAACAGAGTTCTCTCTTGCTCAGAGGGTAGGATTAGAATCAGTGGTTGAAATAGAAAGGAAGCAGATTTTGGCTAAATGTTAGGAAAGTTTAATAACAGGACAAGCTGACTGGCTGTGAAACAGACTGCTTTAGAGTGTAGTGGGCTCTCAGCTGAAAATATTTAAGCATAAGCTGAATGGCCAGCTGTCAGGGTCAAGGATGCTGTCGTTGCATCCTGCACTGAAGATGGTGCACTTGAGCAATGGGTTAGACTCCATGATGCTGTTACCCCACTGGCATACCCTATCCTGGGGACTATAAATTTGTTATCAGATATGCCCACCATGCCAAAGAGGTTGCCCAGATGGGCACGTAGGCTCAGAGGTCAAATGACCGAAACTAGGTCAGGCCAGGAAAATCCCCAGTCATGTAGCCCAAGGAGACCTCAGGCAATACACATCTGCATAGACAAAGGGTCCTCAACCAAGAGTAGCCAACTTGAGGGAATTAGCGTGTTTTCCCCAAGTTGAGCAACTTTGACTGGAAAAATCCTATAAGGTCAGGTCCATCTATATAAACCAATACTGTAACCCTACTTGACTGCAACCTTACTACTGCTCAGGTCTTGCAGGCTTAGGTTCAAGGCTTCCTTAAAATAAATATTATTCACAGAAAGGCTGCTGCAGCTACAACTAGAAATGTGAAGAGATCTAGCTGTTGCAAAAATTTTAGTGAAAACTGGCTGACTGGACATGGTGGTACAGCCTCAAGGACCCTCTAATCCCCTCGAGAAATCTTCCCTGGAGCCCAAGATCAAGATGCCAAACACTCCCTCCCCCACCCCCAAGTGGGTTTTTCTTTACTTTGCCCCAAATATACTCTGGGCAGAAGTAATGTCTCTGTGCAAAACGACTGTCTTTTTCCTTCTCTGAAACTGAGCACACAGACAGAACTTGCACAATAGCACAGCCTAATAGACTGCAAAGACACAAACTACCAATCTCATGCTATGACCTTTACTACAAAGCAACAATTACCATATTTTTCAAAATGACTTCTGAAAATGTGTCCATTTTCTCTATGACTAATAAAACAGAAACAACAAAGCCCATTATCTTGTAGCACCACGGGACAAGGACATTGCCCTCTGCCATTTTTATTATTTATTGAACAAAGATGAATCAAGTCATTATTCACATCTCTACTAGTGTGGCAGAGGGGTTTGAACACTGGACTGTCACTCTGAAGATCAGGGTTCGAATCCTTGCTCAGATATGGAAACTCACTGGGTGACCTTGGTCTGGGCACATTCTCTTAGCCTCAGAGGAAGGCAAAAGCAAACCCCCATGAACAAATCTTGCCAAGAAACCCTGTGAAGATTTGCCTTAGGTTGGAAAGAACTTGAAGGCTCCCAACAACAAATAGTAGAAGTAGTAATAAGGGAGGAGGAGGAAGAGGAAGAGAAAGGGAAGAAACTGTCACCTGTGTAACTAAGCCTGGCTAAATGGAAAACTTTCAAAAAACATTCACAGTTTAAACTCCATGTGAAGTGTCCTGTTGAAAAACTTCACGGCAGGAGACTTATCAAAGCATGTCCTTCTAAACTGAAGAAAAATAGCGTTCTCAGAAAGGGCCATCTGTCATTCATCCTAATTTCAGACACGCTTAATTATGTATGTGTTTGAATCCTATGTAAAATACACATCAGGGATCAGGGTATTTAATCAAATCATTCAACCACTTAATTCCAAATGCTCTTGTGATGACAGCTGCAAAATATGGTTTCTTAGTTTGTATGTACTATATGCTCTGGAATTCAAGATGGAATCAGGCTAGATCCAAGATATCTCCCAGCAAAATATAAGTAACAAAATAAATTCTGCTCTCTTTAGAGCGCATCTTTATGATAATCAGATGGAAGTAACTTGCATTGCCACTAGTTGAGCTTAACTGCCAGATAAGCCTACTAAGGGCTGAGGGGTTATTATCCAGAATACACCAAGTGACTACTTAGAATAAACAGCATAAGGCCAGAATTGTATTACACCCACTTACCTAAAAGCAGGGTCAACTGTTCAGCCATGGAAACCCACTGGGTGACCTTGGGCAAGTCATATTCTCTCAGTCTCAGAGGAAGGCTATGGCAAATTTGTTCAGTCTTGCCAAGAAATCTTTGTGATAGGGTTGTCTTAGGGTCATTGTAAATTGGAAATGACTTGAAGGCACACAACACCAACAAACGTACATGCATCAGGACAGTAATCCCAACGATATATGGCAATACCAGTTTTTTGTTACTGATCAACAAGATCCATGACACCGACACTCAAAACAAGCATTCCTGAATTCCACAATAAGAACATAATAATATGTTACATGTAAATGCTTTTAATAAATATCCAATAGCTATTGGTTTTCCTAATAAAAAGATTGCTTCAATAGAAACAGAAAATGGTGATCAGGGAGGGAATGCATAGTATATTCCATCGCCCCAGTTTTTCTGCTCAAAACTCCTTTTCTGAAAATGATTTCCTGCAGGAAACATGGCTGTTAGGCTTTTACTAGTTGTTATGTGGAAGCTCCATCCTCAGCGCTGTTTGAAGAGTGAAGCCTCAGGATTTGAATGGCCAATGAATGACCTTCTCCTCTATGCTGGGATGGAGGTGAAGAAGGAAGTTCAGGTACTTACCTTGAATCTGACTTTGAGGCTGAGGGTTAAAAGCAGCAGTGTGGTTCAAGGAAGCTCTTGGGTTGGGTGTGGGGGCTGTGTGGTGTGGGCTGACCCTTATGGCTGTGCGACGCAACTGCTCCAGTTCACTCAGACGTTCTGAAAAGGACAAACTCCCAGGCTTTGCCTGTTCATCTAGTTTCTGACGATGTCCTAGTACAGGAAGAGAGAGGAAGGGAAAGAAGATGAGACAATGTCTGACAGATATATCAGAATATAATATATGCATGTACTATTATACAGCCCATTAACACTCTGCAAAAGTCAACAACCTAGGGCCATTCTGCCACTACACTGTTATAGTGCTATTATTCCACTTTCAACATCCTATGGAATCCTGGGGTTTGCAGTTTAGGGAGGGGCATTTAGAATTCTCAGCCAGAGAGCTCTTTGGCCTCAGTAAACTACAAACCCCAGGATTCCTAAGAATGTTGAAAGAGGAATAATAGCATTATTAACAGTACAGTGCAGAAAGGCCCCAAGTCTCTATGGGCTAAAACCATGAAAACCATGATCCAGCTAAATTCACATTGATTTTGATGAAGTTGGAGGTATGATAAACTTTAGCTGGATTGATACCAAAATCTTCTTTATATTGCTCACATTCTATGTTATCACTTGTTCACATTCTATGCTATTATAGTATCTGATAGGAACATATAGAAATCCAGTATGGTGTAGTGATTTCAGTGATGAACTAGGACACCGGGAAACCAAAGGTCGAATCCCCATTTGACCATGGGAACCTACTGAGTGACCTTTGGCCCACTGTATAAATCTGGCCTGTTTTCAGGCATTCTTCTTTTTACATGAAAAGGAGCCCAGTGTTCAAGAATGTCATGCACATAACCAGCTGTTTAACAATTCCCTTTCTGCAGAGCTCTCCAACCCTTTTATTCATAGAATCATAGAAATCATAGAATCATAGAAATGTAGAGTTGGAAGAGACCACACGGGCCATCCAGTCCAACCCCCTGCCATGCAGGAACACCCTCAAAGCGCTCCCGACAGATGGCCATCTAGCCTCTGCTTAAAAACCTCTAAAGAAGGAGACTCCACCACACTCCGAGGCAGCATATTCCACTGCCGGACAGCCCTGACCGTCAGGAAGTTCTTCCTGAGGTTCAGGTGGAATCTCCTTTCCTGCAGCTTGAATCCATTGCTCCTTGTCCTGGTCTCTGGAGCAGCAGAAAACAAGCCCTCTCCTTCCTCTACATGGCATCCCTTCAAATATTTAAACATGGCTATCATGTCCCCTCTTAACCTTCTCTTCTGCAGACTAAACATACCCAGCTCTCTAAGTCTATCCTCATAGGGCATGTCTTCCAGGCCTCTCACCATTTTGGTTGACCTCCTCTGGACCTGCTCCAGCTTGACCATGTCCTTCTTGAATTGGGGTGCCCAGAACTGGACACAGGATTCAAGATGAGGTCTAACCAAAGCAGAGTAGAGTGGAACCAGTACCTCCCTCGATCTAGACACCATACTCCTATTGATGCAGCCGAGAATTGCGTTGGCTTTCTTGGCTGCCGCATCACACTGCTGACTCATGTTCAGCTTGTGGTCTATTAAGACTCCTAGATCCCTTTCACACGTACTGCTATCCAGCCACGTGTCCCCCATCCTATATTTCTGTATTCCACTTTTTCTACCTAAGTGTACCAGGTATTCCTGTACCACCTCTCTACCTATTAGGTGCCTCATTTCCCCTGCTTCCTCACCTGCTCCCCAACCGCCAGGTTGAGTGCTTGTATCCTTCTGGGAAACAACTGAGGCAAAGAAGGTGTTAAGTAGTTCTGCCTTTTCTCTTCCCCCTGTTAATAATTCGCCATCTTCTCTGCGCAGTGACCCTATCGTCTCCTTCTTTTTCCTTTTGCTACGGACATATTTAAAAAAGCCCTTTTTATTGTTTTTGATGTCTCTGGCCAGCCTAAGTTCGTTCTGTGCTTTAGCCTTTCTGACCTCCTCCTTACATCTCCTAGCTACTTGCTTAAATTCTTCTTTGGTGGTTTCCCCCTTCTTCCATTTCCTGTACATGTTTCTCTTAACACTTAGCTCAACTGAGAGTTCTTTAGTCAACCATTCTGGTTTCTTCAGATGCCTTCCATTTTTCCTTCTCATTGGTACAGTTTTAGACTGTGCCTTCAGTATCTCCCTTTAAAGGAACTCCCATGCCTCCTGAATTCCTTTCCCTTTCACTATTCTTGACCACTGAATTCCAGCCAGCAGCTCCCTAAGTTTACAGAAGTCCGCTTTTTTAAAATCTAAGATGAGTGTCTGGCTACACTTATCTTCTCCTTCCCACTGAATGCCAAATTCCAATAGGGCATGGTCACTCCCCCCTAAAGATCCAACCACTTCTACCTCATTAATAAGGTCATCCCTGTTGGTCAGGATCAGATCTAGAACATTTGATCCCCTTGTGGCCTCTTCCACCTTCTGGACCATGAAATTGTCTGCAAGACAAGCAAGAAACTTGCTGGACCTTGCTGTCTTGGCAGAGTTTGACTGCCAACATATATCCGGGTAATTGAAATCTCCTATTATTACTGTATCTCTCCTTTTTGAATGTGCAGTCATTTGGTTGAGGAAGGCGTCATCAAAATCCTCAGTCTGGGTTGGAGGTCTGTAGTAAACCCCCGCCAGAAAATCCCTATTGTTTCTCGCTCTCTTAATTCTTACCCAGATGCTCTCGACCTGGCTTTCTGGGTTTAAGTCACGGATCTCTTCACAGGTGAAAACATCCTTGACATACAAGGCTACTCCTTCTCCTTTCTTGTGTGGTCTATTTTTACGAAATAGGCTATACCCCTCTATTCCTACATTCCAATCATGAGACTCATCCCACCAGGTCTCAGTGATGCCTATCAAATCATATTTATTTTGTTGTACTAGGAGTTCAGGTTCATCTTGCTTGTTTCCCATACTCCGTGCATTAGTGTAGAGACACTTAAGTCCCCGGGCCCTTCCTGCAAGTCCTGTACTATAGTTTCTACTCCTCCCGCCACTGGCCGCTTGTACTACTTGTCCAATATCATTTGGGCCTTTTCCCCCTGCGCTCGCCGAGTCCTGGCCTTGAATAATATTGTCTCCCTCCCCAGCGGAACTTAGTTTAAAGACCTCTGAATCCTCCTTGCGAGACTGTTTGCAAAAACATTCCTGCCAAGTTTCGTGAGGTGCAGCCCATCCCTTGCCAGAAGCCCACGTTCATGGAAATTCAGGCCGTGTTCCAAAAACCCAAACCGTTGCCGGCGGTACCATGTGCGGAGCCAGTTGTTGACCTCTGCTATTGCCCTTTCCCTACGTGCGCCATATCCTTGAACAGGGAGGAGAGACGAAATAACCACCTGCGCACCAAGGTCCTTAAGCTTTGTCCCCATAAGCTTGTAGTCCTTTGCGATGTGGTAAAAGCTGCTCCTCGCAGTGTCATTGGTTCCGACATGAACCAAAATGAGGGGCTTATGGTCAGTGGGCTTGATCAGCCTGGTTAGCCTCTCCGTTATGTGGTTGATCTTGGCCCCAGGAAGACAGCAGACCTCTCGACTGAGCTTGTCTGGTTTGCAAATTGCTGTTTCGGTTCCTCTGAGCAAGGAGTCCCCAACAACCAGAACTCGCCTCCTCTGAGGCTTCTCCAGGGCTCCTCGATGAGCATGTTCTTCTGGGACTGCCTGGGCATTCTGTTGAGACTGGAAGTGTTGATCTAGTTCCCGTCGCCAAAGTTGGATTCCTTCTCGTTGACATTCTGTTCCCTCCTCCTGGTGCTCCTCATTGTTCGTAAGGCCAAGAACTTTGAAGCGATTGTGTAGGTTGAGAGTCTCTATTACCTTCCTGGACCTTCTGCTCCTAGGTGTGACATTCCTCCAAGCCTCCGTTTCCTGGCACAGTGTGTTGACTTCCTGATCTGGCAGCTCCTCTGTGCATTCGGTCTTCCGGTACGTCTTCTCTGCCCTATTCAAAAAGTCCTCCCCTTCCCTAATAAGAGGAAGATTAGAAACTCGTGCCTCCAGCTGGCAAACCTTCTCCTCCAAGAAGGTCACCAGCTTGCACTTGCCACAGGTGTACCCGACAACCTCTTGTGGCAGCTGAAAATAGGCCCATAAGAACCAGGGTTGACTAATGGCACCTTAGTGAATCTTTCTATGCTAATTAAGTTCATAGTAGAATAAGGCAAAATGATTTTATTCATGAAGCCTAAGGGAGATTAGAAAGTCCTTCAGTTAAAGTCTTTAAAACTTTTCCCTGTGACAACTATGGATAACTATCTATTTTCTTTTTATTTTCCAACATTTCCACCTATCGGGCCAGCCAGTGATCCATCAGTGTCTTTGGGGTGCATCTCCGTATTCCAGTGTTGTGTAATCCTAAGTAATGAGACCAGGATTTGAGATGATACATGCAAACAACCATGCCTGTTATAGCATGGGGTGAACAAATAAAAAAATGTCTGAAATTTTCTGACATGTGAAGGACAGGATGTCAGTAAATCTTCTAACCACACATGGAACTTTTCTTTTCCCTTTGCAATTTTTGTCTCCATTAGTTCCACTGACCTTCACTAAGAGTAATAGAATTTGCTGTATTTCCAGGAACCCAGTGCACTTATAACTTGTTGATATCACTGTACTCCACAACATAAGAATGTTACTTTTTTGGACTCCAGCTACCCAAATCCCCCAGCCATTGGGGTGACTTTCTTTCAGGAAAGAGTTCCCCTGCAGTTCCTCTGAGGAACTCTCTCCAAAGACATCACATAGATTGGCACATCAAATGTGCAACCAAGTCAGCAAAGAGACCTACTATGTTTCATTCTTTTGTCCTTGGACTTTAATTGAAATCTGGATTCAACAGCCATTCATTTTTACCTGAAGCAGGTCATAAATGAAACAGCTAATCCTGTCTGAAAAGTTAATCATGTTCCCTGTTCTGAAAAACATTCTTTCACACAACCCTAACAATATTTTCCTGACAACATCGAGTTAAAAAAAAAAACCTAAGTAGACAACACAGACTTAAAAGCAGCACCTAGTAGCTGGAATTAAATTTTATAACTTGTGCTGAGGTTCCAAAACTGAGTGACTCGCCTCTGCTTCCCCCTGCCAGACCCTTTGGCACAGCTTGCTGTGTCTCGGATTCCACACTGAGCTATAAATTATCACAGGAATGAAAGGGAGAAAGCATAGGATCTTTAAGCGATTTTATCATAACACCCATTAGCCCTCCCCATTTCCCTCTTGCTCTTGTAAAAAGAAGGGGGAAAAAAGAAGAAAGACTTTCATCTGATACTTTTGTAGTTCAAATGCAAAGTCTTTCTTCCATTTGTCAGTAATGCAAATCTGAACTTGGATTCAAGACACTCGACTTGAATGCAAACACTCAGAGTCATACAAGCTGTGTACATATGTAAAATGCATTCACCATGGTGAATATTTTCAGTATCATGGCCTCAAGAACCTGAGGCCAATATCTAGATTCCAGAGCAATGCATGTTAAATCCAATATGCAAATTAGCTCCAGTTAGAAATTAAATTCAAAACAATTTGTGCATAGATTTCCGCATATTCTGTGCAATGAATTCCCTTCAAGTTTTCTGAAAAGTAAAATTCATGTGGAGCTGAGAATTGTTCTTTCCTGATAAAGTAGCTAATTCAAAAATCAAGGAACTCTGTAAGGGAACTTGCAGTGGATTTGTTGTGTGCCTTCAAGTCATTTCCAATTTATTGCTACCCTAAGGCGAATCTATCACAGCGTTTTCTGGGAACTGAATGTATGTGACATGCCTGATTGAACCCTGGTCTTCAGGGTTGTAGTCCAATGCTCAAACCACTACACCATGCTGGGTCTTTACAGGGCCATAAAGAAAACCCTAGTTGACCACTGAAAATACACAATCACAGTCCATTGTTACCACACTGACCAGAGGATGGTTGCCAGCCTCATCACGTTAGTTTAGAGCTGTTTCACATGTTACAGAGAGCACTTTGTGCAGGAATGGTTGGCAGATCTGTTGCTGCAAGCGGCAGCAAATCTACTTTTGGTTTTATACCTGCTCATCCCACAGTTGCTCTGAGTTTTACAGGAGCTCTTCCAGTGTTGAGCTTCTGTTGAAATAAGGTCCAGGAGCTGATGTCTCCCATACAACCTGAGCAAGTGCAGGAGGAACAGACATAAAACCAAGAGTGAATTTTCTACCCCTTTGGCAACGGATTCACCAATCAGACCCTGCCTGTGTGTGATATCATGACTAATGCATAACCTGCATGGCCATATTCATATGTGACGATTACATGAACTGGCTAGTATTGCTGCACGTGCCAGGAAAGAGGTGCTTGGCTGCAGTCCATTAATGCAGAAGAAGAGAATGGAGGAGGAGATATAACAGCTGCTGCCAAATCACACATGACAAGTCACATGCCGTTTTCCCTACAGAACACACGAAGCAATTCTAATTGACAGGTTCCATTAAACACATGAAGTAATTCTAAATGATAGGCTCTATTACGATAGATACAAAATTTGTTCCAGTGCCTAGTCTTTTCTGGTCACCAAAACAGTGGTAAAATTAGACTGAATGTGTCATTCAGCCAAGATGGTGCAGTGAACAGACTGTTAGTTTAGGAGACCCAGATTCATATTCTGTCTTTTAAGCTAGTATTTAATTTTGCAACTAGATTTTTTTTAATCAAAAAGACATGTATCATAGAGAAATTATTTTAAATCCATTTTTTTTCTCCAGATGCTACAAAACAGTGTTCCACAATTGAGGTACTATTACAAGTACAACTAAGGTACAGGAATACCTCAGTTAATGATGTATTTGTATTCCAGGGCCTTACATTAACAGAAAATTTGGAATCAAGGGCAGAAATAAGATGGAAAGACTAAGAATAGGTTCTTCCACCACAAAAAAGAACAGTCCAACATGTTTTGGCAAGCTTTTTCTTGAAAACAACAATACGCACATGTGGAATGAAACAAACAGGTCAAGAAAGACTTGCATAAATAATCAAAAATATTCAGAATCCTTTAGAGACCACTTGAAAGCTTCTTCCAAAATACATTCAGAGTTTACTTTTTCTACCACCAGTCTCCACTAAGCTTATGATTTCCATTTTGGTAGCTAAGCTTATAGATCTACGCTTTTTTTTTTAACATGTTAGGGGATAGTGGTGAGGCAGACTTATCTGCTCTCTCCTTTCTGCTCTGCTATTCACACATACTCAGATTCTGGAGGCAGTTTCTGTTTATCTACTGTTGCCATATAATAGTAGGATGATCTACAGCAGAACCCCATTCCTTCCCAGCTCAAGTTTATTACATTGTTTACAGCAGACACATTGCTACAACCTGATACAAAAAGTCTGTGCTTGTCCAGCCATCCTTCATCATCCTCCCAAAGCTGATGATGCTAACTATCATCCAGCTAGGCAGAGGAGAAGAGGAAAGGAAGAGGCTGGATAAAAAGACTTTGCAAAAAGGAGCTTTTTTGTCAGAAGTGTTCTTAACTGAAGTATTCCTGTACTTGTCCCACTTCTGCTTTGCATATATGTATAAAAGAAATGCATAAAAACATACACGTGCTTCCTGGAAGGAATACACAAACACTTCAACTATCTAAGCACAAAATTAGCACTCTGAAAAAGGCTTCTAGAAGCAGAATTAATTGTGTAGATGCAACATGGTAATCCTTACACAAGGTACTTGTCCAGGTTTCAGAGAAACAATTGTTCCACATCTGAAAGTCTGCTATTACATACAAAATGCAAACTCTGGATCATGTCCTTTGATGCCAGTCATTATGATAGATTTGTGGGTAGAGTGTTCCCCTGAAGTACAAGTCTATTTCATTTCCAAACTGTCTTTGGAGAGTTAAAAACAGTCACTAACCAAACTGATGTAGAATCAACAGGCACTCAGCCGATGAAAAGGGCCTCTATTCCATTGCTCATGCATGCCCTGAGTCATCAAAACTTTGCTTAACAAATGGGCTGGTGGAAGGAAAAATGGGTTTTCCCTTGCTCGAATATTTACGCTTGCTACATGAACCAAAATAACCCTGTTCTGGTGATAAAACCAGTCACTTCTTTTTCTTCTGAAATAAACCTATTTGTATTTAGAGACTGGAGTGGGTCAGAATGTTCTCTTTAAGTTAACTTGACAGTCTCTCCATTGTATCAACACTTTGTTACATACAAAAGGGACTCCAGTTAAATCCACTGCAAACTCATATGTCCTTAATGGTTCTGCTTAGTGTTATGCATGTTATGCTATTTGCTTCCTTTTTCTCTGGAACTGAAAAGAGATATAGTAAGCTACTGTACAGTGTTCTGAAAGCAGGGTGTCTGAGAAGTTTCCAAACTGCATACAGGCAGGTTATTCTTCTCCCTGTTTTCTTTGGCTTCCTATGAACAGTACAGAATGAGTCAAGCAGTATTAACTTGCACTAGTAAAGTGGTGTGGTCAACCAAAACTTTTGGTGGCTAGATTGAAAAGACAGGGTCAGCAGGTAACACAGACCAGCCCAGAATGCCACATGCAGGAGGAATCATTGGCAACCTCCCCCAAATGAGATGCCTTACCAATTAATTGGCATTAGCATGCTTCATTGCACATAAATAAATAAATAAATAAATTCCTATCTTGCTATTTTTGTTTGTCTTAGAAGCCTCGTCTTTCTGAGGCCAATTCAGATTGCTGGTGATGAGATGGAAATCTCTAAGTGGCCTGGCAACACTGTTGACAGAACATCTCCATGTTTTATTGCAAATTTTTAAGACTGACTAGGAATGATGTCTTCAGCACACTGTCTATGAGCCATTTCAGACCTAGAAGGGCATGTAAAAAAGTTGTTCTTTGTGGCAGCCCTCAAAGTAGACTTATTTTCTTCTGGGGGAAAAAGGTACCCGTGCTTGGCCTAAGATTTTTTTTTTTAGGCCAAGATTGTACAGAAGTCTGACGGAATGGAAAGGTCAACAGCTATACTAATACGGGATCACAACTGCTTGCCATTGTACATGAATCAACCCCCATTTGGAAGATTTTACTTTCACTTATGAAATGAGGTCTTGAACATAAGAGCAGCAAGTATGTCAAACCACTCACAATATACTCGATCTGATCAAAATTGATAGTTGAGCAATAATTTATTAGCATCAGCCAAAATGTCATAAAAGTATTCAAATATTTTGGGTTTTGGATTTTTTTTCTCTCTTTTTTGTCTGGGCAGGTGGCATCCTGTAGTCTGATTATGACTACTGCAGAATTTGAGAACTTACACCCTTTTGTGGCATTTTGGTACAAAAGATGCTGTTCATCTATGGATTTCATTTCCTTCTACAAACTCTCTGAAGCAGCCTTTCTCAACCTGTTAACTTTGGAGGAACTCTTGAAATAATTTTCAGGTCTCAGGGAGCCCCTGGATAAAAAAGTATTATATCTCCAGCTCAAAATAAATGTTTTTTTTTCAATCACAGTTGTTTGCAGAACCACTAGTGAGCTCTCTTGGAACCCTAGCATTCCAGGGAACCCTGGCTTAGAAACTCTGTTCTAAATCCTGAGTCTGCATATCTGCCAGAAGTAAGGTACAATATTTTTTACCCCATGCAGACTGACTTGTGGAAAGCAAGAATAGGGAGTATAATTAGTACACTGTTTTCATCTTGACTTAAATAAACATTTTGCAGTACATGTCCTTAATGGCTTAGGAGAGAAGCAGGGTTCCCCAAACTCTAACCTGGGTTACAAAATGATGATCAAGACTCTACTTATGATAAAACAGCACTCAGGAAATTTTCAGGTTGGTGTCAGGGGAAAATGAAGAGAACCTGTCTCTGCTTAGAATACTTTCTGCTGTTAAAGACTGCCATGTTTCTGTTTAGTGAAGACAAATCTGGTAATTGCCAGGTTTTTCTATTAGATAGATAGATAGATAGATAGATAGATAGATAGATAGATAGATAGATAGATAGATAGATATCTCACACATTTCTTCATCTCAGCATCCCCAGTTGTAATGTGAAACCTACATCACACCTAGGAGGCCTTAGTCTAACCCTACAGTAAGGGATAGAAAGAAATTTCATCGAACTTGACTTTCATGCTGAAAGTAGCATTTAACACCTACCAAAACCTGTTGCAAGAAAATGTACACCTGGCCCTGAGCATCCACACATTTGCAAGGCTTCCAAGAAATAAGCTACACATAAAACAACAATATTTTAAGACATGAACAGCTAAAGTAAACATAACTGAAAAAAATACACAGAAACACTCTTTAGTTGATGGGAAAAGTTGCATAAATTAGGGAAATTGTGCATATAAATTCTGCAGGTTAGGAAAAATTTGCTAACACCTGCACGTATTTCATTGTGGGGGGGAAACACAAGTTTTGCAACCCAATATAAAACAGGGATAAGAAGAAAGTACAGGTGGGATATGGAAAAACCTGATGAAATCAAGATTTAAGGGATTTTCACACCCCAACTTTGCAGCCTCTTTCCATATTTTGTCACAAGACTGTGTCCAAAGCAGACTTCATAGCTTTAACACCAAGTCAGTTCCTCCTCCCCTGCTACTCTGCTTAATATCCAGCCTGATAGAGTTCTAGAATCCCCAGGTTTCTATTTCTCTAATATATGAAAGTTTGTGATGTGTCTGCAAAAAATAATATAACAAAAGCAGGGAGACTACATAGTTGATAAACAAGTGTCTGGAGGCCATGAAGTGAATAAAAACTCTGCCCATACAACCCATGTTTTTTTTTTAAAGATGGTGTTGGTATTTTAAAGATGTTGTTTTTAAATATAGCTCCACTGCAACAGTGGCAAGAAACCAAAGTCTTAAAAAGAAAGAGGGGGAATGAAAATGAGACTACAGTTGGCTGTCCACATTTGCTATGGTCAGGGGCCCGGTCATCCCACAAAAGTGGAAAAACTGCAAATATCAAAATGTGTACATGTGTCTGCGGGAGGGGGAGCGACGCATGGTGGGGAGAATGGACACCTACAGTCCAAACTAGGGCCACTTCTGCACTAGTCTGTTTTAGCACCATGATTCCACTTTCAACATCCTACGGAATCCTGGGGTTTGCAGTTTTGGGAGGGGCCACGTGGCCCCTCCCTCAACTGCAAACCCCAGGATTCCACAGGATGTTGAAAGTGGAATCATGGCGCCAGAGCAGTCTCGTGCGGAAGTGGCCCAGGTCAGGGAAAGAGGAAGGAAAGCGAGTGGGTTGGCATGGTAGCCCTCTGTTTCCTTTCTCTTCTGCATCTCTCTCTTTGGTTGTGTGGGAGGCATCGAGAGAGGGTTTATGGTGCTGAAAAATCAGGCTATGAGCCATCCTTAACTGGCCAAGCAGCAGCTGGTGGAGGAGGGAGGGGATCAGAGTCACAGAAGGTTTAAAGGACTGCCCAGGATCGGAGCTGGTGAGCGGAAAGGTTCCCCTGGAAAAGAAGCACTTGAAGTGAGGGATGAAGAGATGGAAGAAACTTGCAAATAATCAAATCTGTGAAAGTGAAACCCATAAATGTGGAGGGACAACTGTATTTCTAACTCTGTATATGTTATTGTGAAAAGCCAGTGTGATATAATTAGCGTTGGACTGCGACCCTGGAGATCAGGATTTGATTTCCCACTCAGCCATGGAAACTCACTGGGTGACCTTGGGCGCATTACACACACACAGCCCCACAAAGCCCCATGATAGGGTTGCTTTAGGGTTGCCATAAGTTGGAAACGGTTTGAAGGCACACAACAGTAACAACAACAACAAGAAGTTATTGTACTTTGCCATGTTCCACAGACATGTTCATGTGTGGACAAACGATAATCCTTAGTGCACAGAACCATATTGGGCTAAATCCAAATGTTATATAAGTAGTTTCTGCTTGCTCAACAGGAGTGTCCCATCAATTCTTCTATCCCTTCCAAATCATCTACCAGAATTATTCCAGTGAGTCCCCCAACCCTCCAAAACAGATATAGGAGGCATGTATGAGGTTGCAGAATGAAGAACATACCAGATCCATAAGCATTTCTTTTTCTGTTGGGAGAAGGATGCAAACTGTTGGATTTTTGCTATAGTATGGATATGGTGAATTAGTACATACATCTTCACTATACCATACAGAAGTCTAAAACTATCCCAGAAACAACAAAGGGGGGAATTATTCATATGGACAAACACCCGGCAAAAAGCCTGACCTATCCATTTTGCCTTCTCTCGTGCATATACTAAAATGGCAAACCAGCAATGTGAGAAGTTTTTGTGAGAATACACTGTAATCTTGCACATGTTCATAGGAAACCACATGTAAAATTTAGTCAATATTTCAGCAATTAACAAAGTTAAAGTTTTGATTTTGATATTAAGAAACCTGTGATTTCAACTTTATTAGAGTCCTTGCCATTTTATTTTGCCAAAGCACAGAGGATGAGCAACTTGGGCCTATGAGAACCCCCCTTATTAAAAACCTTACTTATCTATTGATCATGCCATGTATCACTGATTGGTAAAAGGCAAGTGCATGATCAGGAAGATAAATCTCTCTTTTTGGAGCCTTGTATCTTGGTCCTAGAAAAGCACGAGTTTTTCTTCAGTGTTTGCACAAAGGCTCAAACAGAGAGATACAAACCTGGAGAGGAAAATCTGACTGTAGGGTAAGGAAAGTACATCTCCTCTTTACACCTTCTCCTCTCACTCACTTGTTTACGGCCACAAAGTTTCTTTTGTCTCCTGTTCTCGTTGTCCTCACCCCTCTGTATTTGAGTCAGGCTGTTTACTCACAGCTTGCCACCAATGGAAGCACTGAGGACACAGAAAAAAACTCTTTCCATTCAGCAGTGCTACAGCAACCTAGTCAAAGTGGGTGGAGCAACTTCAGGAAACAGTTTAGTAGCTTTTCTGACACTGAGTAAGCTCTGTATGTGACATTTCAGAAAATGCTCAAACACATCTGTGTTGGGTGCAATGTAGAGAGGCTACAAAAGTTTAAACATATTCCTTTTCTAAACTGCAGAAGTAATATGTACAGCATAATAGAAAATGGAACTTTTTTTTAAATTAAAAGAGTTTATCTGTGTATGTGGATGCTACGCTTTAATTTTTTCATTTAAAAAAAATTAATTAAATTTTTTTAGGAAGGGAAGTGCTTTTTGTTGAATCCATCCACAACCTTCCAATGAGTCTTTCCATGGCGAAAGGAGGAACTGCCTCAGAGCTTCATCTGACCAAAACTCATTCACGACAACTGTGTAGAAACGGCTAATTATGGCTGCTTGTGGGTGATCATGGCTTGAGCACATTGTAAAATTGTAAACACTGAACATTCTTCATATTAGTAATATTTCCTAGAAGTCACAAGGCAACTTAGATTTGCAGAGATGGGAGGGCTACCTAGTACAAATCTTTGCAGGTAACCTCAGCTCAAGTATGCCTGAGAGGTGGTGATCCAATCTCTTTAAACAGCTCGCCACCTTCCGAGGGAGCCTGTTCCATTGTCTAATAGCTCTTGCCATCACAAAGTTCTTCTCATGTGCAGTCAGAACCTCCTGTCTTGCAATTTGAACTCCTGGGTCAGGGCTGCCTTTTCCATTAGGCACTTTAGGCACAGTGCCTAGGGTCTACAAAAATTTTAGGCCTATGAAAACAGAATTTCAGGGCTTACAAAAATATCCCTTGTAGTATGTTGAGGTGAAAACAAGTGGCTAGGGCCTATGACAACCTTAATGTGGCCCTGCACTGGGGTTTGGTTCAGCTCTCTGAAGCAGAAAAAAATAAGGTCACTCCTGTATCAGTGCTTCTCTTACTGTCTGATGTGAGGGACTGGGATTTTTTTTTCTTTATGTGCCAGGGATTAAGACCATATTTGCATCCACTGGATAAAAAAGTTTTCCTTCTTTCCTGGAAACTTGCTGCAGACCAGCCACTGATGATTCATGGACCAGCACCAGCGTGTGGACCAGCACTTTGAGAGCATTGTTCTACAAGACATCCCTAAAGACATATAAAGATGGTCATTACACCCACTTTCTATAGCTTCTCTTCTCAAGACTAACATACTTGTTCTTCACAGGACTTGGTTTCCAGATCTTTTAACATCTTGGTCACCTTCCTTTGGACATATTCCAGTTTGTGATTATCCTTCTTGAACTGCTGTGCCCAGAATACAGTATTCCAGTTGATCATCAGTCTGACGAAACCAGTATCACTAATACTTCCCCTGCTCTAGATACTATTGATGCAGCCAAGGACTGAATTAGCTCTTTTTGCTGCTGCATTACACTTTTGACTCTTCTGGTCTACTAAGACTTTTATACCGTTTTCACAAATCTTATTGGCCTCTTTGTTCTTCTAGTAACTCTGGGTAATTAAGGTTTCATCCATTTTGAGAAAGAGATCAGGGAATCAGGGATATTGATGATTAAGCACAATTTATAAAATAAAACACAATTTATAAAGAAAACCAATCTGCAGAAAAAATACCCACTGGCCCCCATCTCTAGTACTCTTTTTTTTTACAGAGCAGTAGGATTCCTTACCTAGCCCTTTCCCACTACGTTTGGACCTACTGTTGTCATTACAGGGAAGTCTAGGAAGCTAGAGACTGGATGACAGGAACAAGATGAAAAAAGGGAGGGCTTCAGCTGTTAAGTAATTAGCAAAACAAAGTGGTAGCTTACCAGGGATCACTCTAATGCCCATGTGGCGGTGATTCTGCTCCAAGTTTTAGTCTGAAATTTAAAGGTGCAATCCAAGGCACAGAACAGTGTTTTCAAAATAGGTTAAATAGATTGGATCCCTTCTTTAAAATTTAAACAAAAGCTTGGGGTGGATTCACTGCCCCTCTGACCTTGTAGCCACTCACCACCACTGGTCCTTTCAAACAACAAAACATGGGACTGAATATTGGACAGCTCAAATATTCTTGGGCAAAGATAAAGATGGTTAGGGCTTCTTAGGATTTTCTTTATGCTTGGATAATAAGGAAGCATTTTAAATCTTCCATCCCTGTAGAATCTGTAAGTTGTAACTTTGCTTTAACTTTCAGCTAAAGTGATAGAGTAGCCTTACAGACTTGGATCTGAAGGGAAATAAGTTTCAAATTCAGAAAAGATGTAAACAGGTTCAAGGCATTTGATAATGATACTGGTACAATGTCTGTCTTTCTGTTTTGTATTTTACTGCCTTCTGTAACAAGGTTTTAAAATAAAGTTACTAATTCTCAATACCCTTTCACTCTTTCTATTATTAAAGAAACAAGAGCAACAACAGCATCAACAACACTTCCTTTTCCTCCTCTTTATATTTGTTTATTGCTGTTGTGTGCCTTCAATTCATTTCCAATTTATGGCTACTCTAAGGTATACCTATCATGAGGTTTTCCTGACAAAATTTGTCAGAAGGCTGATAGAATGTGGCTTCCCAAGATCATCTAGTGGGTTTCCATGGCTGAACAGGGATTTCAATGCTGGTCTCCAGAATCATAGTCCAATGCTCAAACCGCTACCCCTAGCTGGTTCTCTTCCTCTTTATGTCCTGCCTTCTCCCACAAACTGAAACTCAAGGCAGCTAATTATTATTAATTATTAATATTTTTAGAACCCTTTTACTAATTTTGCTATGATGGCTCCTCTGTATTTGCATGATGCTACTTAGTCTGTCACACAAAGAATGTGTGCATACAAGTTACATGTGTGTGTGGGCATACAGTTCTAAAAACAAGGCATGTATTTCTTCTATTGATACTAGTGCTTGACCTGTTTCAACAGTGAATCAAATATTGTGTCCCAAAACACTGGGAGGGCCAGAACTATGCTGAGGAAATTCTTCACTTTAGGAAAACACAAGAAGGGTAACAGCCAAAGTAGCAAGCTGGTTGGACACCAGCAGTCTGGCCCCAGGGGTGGGGGCTCCGAGCCCTCAAACTCTGAAGCCTGCAGTGACAGGTACTCAGTGAGATGAGTGAGACAGATGCAGCCCCAGAGCCATTCCAAGATACCAGTAAATGGCATTTGCTAGTCATGCTGAAAAGGGGAGGGCTGGAAGAGAGAGAATGAATAGTAACCAAAGGGGGTACTACTAATACCTAAATTAATACTATTAGTACCCAAATAATGCATAGTACCCAAAGGGGGGGTGGCACAAGAGATAGAAAATCCCAGCAGCATCTCTCTAAAAAGTACACCATTAATGGATTAAATAACTAAGAAACTGCTACCCTTTCGGAAAGAAGAGGGTTTATAATAGAACAGAACTTGGATGATGGTTGAAGGTAGACAGATGTAATTGTTTTGACTCCTTTCAAAGTCACAACCTAGCAAGAAATATTATATACACGCACACACATTTAAGTCTTTAGTTACATTCAGGTTAGTCGTACTAGTCCGTTAGTGTTGGTGAGTCCAAAAGTTGGCATGGAGATTTTTATCTGCAGAATTGATTTGAAACACAATAATCCTGTCTTGCAACACTCTCCCTCATATGGGTGGTTTTTTTTCCTTTGCTCTCCCCATTTTGACTTATCTTAAATTGCAGCTTCTTCAAAAAGTGAGAGGAAGCAAGAGATGAAAACCACAAACCTCTATTTACCAGAGGATGTTTCAGTGCAAATACAAACACTCCACAGTACACTGAGGTTAATTATTGCCTTGGGTAATAATAAGGGAATATATTGCATAAGTTTAGGGTGGCTTGAAGTGGGGGAAGTTCCTCTTCTTTTCCAAACATTGTGCATGTGAGACTCTTCTGGATTTGTCCCTGGAGATACCATTTATTATTTACTCATTCTTAATTGTTAAGAATGGAAAAAATTGGCAGGCATGACTGTGAAAATCTGTGCCTCAGTGGAATACATTCCATCTGTCTGCTTGAAGTGTTGCCTTCAACAATTACTATTTTCTTAAGCTGGAAACCTGCATGAGATACAAGAAGCTGCATACAAGAGCAACTGGTTGTCGTCTTTCTGACTCTGCTCCCTCGCCTCACTTCTGTTCTGTGTGCCAGCTTTGAGAGGAGAAAATAAAAGGCTGAACAGGGCTATTTTGTTTCTAAAATTAAAATTCCTATCAATAGCTGAAAGCTGAAGTGAGCAGGAAATGCTGGATAATATGCATGGCGTCCTTTTATCCCACATCCTTTGTCAACTTTTGCATATACTATACTGGCCATTCTTTTCAAGTGGGAGGCATTTCGGAAATAGTTTTTCCTAATCAATAGACTGTATCTATGTAAAACAGTGCTAGGAAGTTTCCCCACCCGCATCTCTCTGCCTCAAAGTGCAAGTCTGGTTAAAATTTTCATATTCCTAACAAATTGGTTTCTCCATACTTACACATATACCTGTATATCACAGATGTGGCCAAACCTGTATGTAGATTAGTCATGTAATCTTAATATATGTCTACTCTGAAATAAGCCTAACAGAATTCACTGGAAGCTACTCCAAGACAAGTGCGAGTAGAATCACAGTTTCTGGTAGCTTAATTATATGCTCAGTTACTATTTCACCAAACAGACTGGGCCATTCCACATCTTATGCTATGATTTAAGATTAGAACTGAAGGACTATTCAGCCATGAACCCCATGTAATTCCAGTAAGGGTTCAGTCCTTGCCCCATCCACTCTGTCACATTACTACATGCATAAGTGAAGTGGCAGTAGCCTTCTCTACTCATATAAGTCCTTTATGTTACTGAGCCCCATCATCTTCCAAGACTCTGTATTATGTAGAGAGTTCCTTGAATAGAGAAAGCCTCACACTAGAAACCTCCCTTCCCAAAATGTGGGAGGCAATGAAGCTGACAATCTGGACACAATGGAGAGAGGGTATGGCTACTGGGCTTATTCCCACTCCATTCCTCCATTTTATGAAACCCGAACACCTGAAGAAAGCTGCAGTATCATGTGAAAACTTACTTCTTGGCTCGCGGGGTCCATCCACAGTTATCTTTATGGCTCTGTGGTATGTGGCAACTTGTGGAGGATTGGTGAAGACTGTGATGGTCAAAGTGAAGCTCTTCCCTGAAACAGGAAACAAATTTGATTTTGTATCCAACTACAATAACACAACTTTCATCTTTAATGCCTTTAAAATGTCCTTAAGGAGTTTGTGAACGTTTACAGTTCAACTCAGCTGGCATAAAAGCTTAAAGCACAGATGGACAACTTTCAGGGGTCCCCTCAGGGGACCTAGGAGGGCTGCACCCCATTGCCCCCTCCCTCCCAAATAACTCCTTAAAGGAACAGGGACAGGTATTATCCCCACATGAAAAAAGTCACTTCATGTTGGAGAAAGGCATCTCCTGGCCATAAAATGGTCCCGCTGGGCCAGAATATGGCAAACTGGCGCACACACTCTCTGGGGGGCATTTGGAGCTAAAAATCCAGTTTTTAAAAATAGGGTTCTGGGAACCACCAAAATGATCCTGGGGTGCATACAGCCCATCACACCTTCTTCACTTCTGCCTTAAACGAATACTGGAATTGCCCAGTGGCTAGTCAGAAGTTCAGGTAAAATCTTGGTGTTTCTGCTATCTAACACAGTATTACCATATGGAACTTACAAGGAACTCTGGTAATAGGTGCTTCTTCTTAATGTTAATTGCCTAATCAGGAGAGATTTTTTATGAGACCATGGCTATAGTTTGCTCTTAAAGAAATGAGTCTGTCGCAACATCTGATTATTCTTATGCATAGCCTGCACTCAGGACAAGAAGCCACATCAGATCAGAATATGGAGAAACTGAATGGTTTCTAGCTGGCAAAGGGGTCAGTCGAGGCTGCATTTTATCACCTTATCTGTTTAATTTGTACACTGAACATATCATACATAAAGCTAGATTAGACTTGACATGATAATTTGAAGAACATTAACAATTTAAAATATCCAGAGAAATTAATATTAATTAATATGAAGAAAATCTTCGATAAATATCTGGCAAAAATTCAAAAGAAAATTCTACAAGAAAATTCTGCAATGGATCTCTCCGCATGAAGCTCTCTTTGGTAGACGGAAAACTACACAAGAAAGATGGATTCGCTGTATAGACATAGTATTAGAGGAAAGTAACTACAGATTAAAAACAAGGGATGAACTTGAAGAAGAGGACTTCCCTAGTCAGTGGTTTCTATACATGAAAATCAAAGAAAGATTTAAAATGGATTTAAAATTGGAAGAATTCTTAAGCAAAACAGAGAAAAATGAATTTGAAATAGCTATCTTTGACAAACAAACCCATCTGACATCACAAATTTATAAATTCATACTGACTCGAGAACTGGAAACAGAAACAATTAAAGATGTGATGGTCAAATGGGCACAGAATATTGGCAAAAATATACAGGAAAAAAAGCTGGAGAAGGACACAAAAATTTACTTTGTCACAAAATTTAAAAGAGAATTTTTTAAAATTCTTCTACAGAGGGTATTTAAGCCCCTCTAAATTGAACAGGATGTATAAAACAGGCCAAAAGGATTGTTGGAAATGCAAGAAACGAGGATAATTTTTTCATATGTAGTGGGCATGCCCAAAAGTAAAAACATTTTGGAAGAACATTAACAAAATTATGTCAAATATATTAAGAATCAATATTCCAATGACACTGGAATTTTTCTTATTAAACATTGTTCCTGACACAGAGGAATTTAACAAGAAAAAATTGTGGCGAACAGTTCTATATACGACTACCACAGTTAGGATTCTTTATGCGAGATACTGGAAGGCTGATCAAATACCAGAAGTTGATGAATGGCTTTTAAAGCTTATGGAAATGAAAGAAATGAAAAGGATGTGATAAATTGACTAAAACTCTCAACGGAAATGTAAGAAATGAAAACGAGTGAGAATGGGACCCAATAATAGTTTATTTAAAAGGGAAATTTAGAGATATAATTACATCCTAAAACAAATAAATAAACAAACAAACAAAATAGATTGACATCAATCCTTGATTTTCACAGAAGCAGAACACATTTATTACTAACAGTACTCCTAGGACAAATGGAGAAATATGGAAACTGCAAAACAACAAATAGGTGGACAAACAAAGTGTTTAAATATATACATAAAGAAACTATGCAAAATAATGATGACGTACATAGAGGCATCTTTATTTTTCATGAACTCAAAGATAAACCCAAAAAAAGGAAGGCAGTAAGTAGATTAGACAAATATCCCATAAATGATGAAAAGGGGTTATTTAGTTAATGGTTTATGGTTTAAGGTAAACAGGGAAATAAAGATAAAGTAGGAGTTTGCACAAGTCACACTATGATGGTAATTTAATAAAGCATAATTCTTAGATAAAAATATAGTAAAATATACCCAGCAGATATAAGTATGAAATAATATTTTAAAAAAGTTACTATATTTGTAAATAATTCCATGTTTACACTTTGATACCATACATATATGTATATCATCTTTTCATTTTTTTTCTTTTCTCATAACGATATTTATATGTCTGTGTTGTTGTTGTTGTTGTTGTTGTTTTTAACTTATTCATGAAATAAAAATAATGAAAAAAAAATCCAGATAATACCATACTCTATTGTTGTGTGCCTTCAAGCTGTTTCCAACATATAGTGACCCTAAGGCAAACCTACCATGGAGTTTTTTTGGCAAGATTTGTTAGGGGGGTTTGCTATGGCTGAGAGAGTGTGACTTGCCTAAAGTCAACCAGTGGGTTTCCAAAGCAGAGTTAGGATTCAATCCTCGGTCTCTAGAGTCATAGGCCATTTCTGCACTAGACTGTTATAGCTGTAAACCCCAGGATTCCATAGGATGTTGAAAGTGGAATAATAGCACTATAACAGTCTAGTGTGGAAATGGCCATAGTCCAATGCACAAACCACTACACAATGCTGGCTCTCCATACTACTAACAGAAAATAGCAAAGACTTAGAACTTATGAAAATCAAGGCAGAAAGCGCTAAGGCAGAGTTACTTCTGAACATTAAGAAAACAAAAACAATTACCACAGATTATTTTCATAATTTCAAAGTAGACAATGAAGACCTTGAGATAGTAAAAGATTTCTTACACCTTGGCTCAGTCATTAATCAAAATGGGGATTGCTGTCAAGAAATCAGAAGAAAACTTAGAAGAACAGTTATGAAGAAAAGAGGCCAAGATCCCTAATGTAAAGATGTATCACTGAATATCAAAGGAATGCCCATCCCATTGCATTTCTGAGCTCTGTGTGTGATTGTAAAAGCTAGACAGAGAAGAAAGCTGATAGAAAGAGAATAAACTCATTGGAAATGTGAGCCTAGTGGAGATTTCTGCAAAGACCATGGACTGCCAAAAAGAAAAAGAAATAGTTCCTAAAGCAAATCAAGCCTGAACTCTCTCTAGAAGGCAAGATGTCTAAGTTGAGATTGTCATACTTTGGGCATACCATGGGAAGGCATGACCCACTAGGAAAGACAATAATGCTTGGCATGGTAGAAGCCAGCAGGGAAAGAGGAAGATGGCATTACAGGTGGACAGACTCCATCAAGGAAGCCACGGCCCTGAGTTTGCAAGACCTGAGCAGGGATGTTGATGCCAGGATACGGAGGTCTCTCATTCACAGGGTTGCCATAAATCAGTGTTGACTTGATGGCAATTAACAACAACATGGCTGAGGAGGAAAGGGCTAAACTTCTGTGTCTGACTTCCTCCAGTACTGATGAGTATATGCCTCTCTTGCCATGCTTAATACTTAATGTAAAAATAACCATGCTGCCAATCATGATACCATCACTATCTAAAGGACAGCTCTTGTCTGTCAGGAAACTGTTGGTTACATACAGAAAAATCAATTAAAATACGAAGAAATGTTTAACTAACTGTCTAAGCAAACCCCATTTCCCCCCAAAAGTGGGATGCAGGGGAAAAAACGGTATTTGAACCCAGATGTCTCTGTTTCTGGCATTGTGTTTTGCTTTGGGCTTTTCTTTGATTTGCTCTGGAGATCCATCTCTTGAAAAAGTAAAACAGAACAACTTTGTGTAGACAATAACTGTTAATATACAAGATAATGTTGAGATATGAAACAATACTGAAAACTAATTTCACAATTGATGGGTGTCTACTTGTAGCTATGGTGTAACACACATAACCCCAGAATATTCTTGGCTTACCTTTCTCATGTTTATCAAAGAGTACTCATTAACCACATGCTGGATAAGCTACAAGACCACAAAGAGTCACACACCTGTATATCACTTGTTTGTTACTGATAATTCTGTATAATAAAGATTTTATTTTTATTTTTAGATTTTAATTGACTGCCTAATACTAACACATAGGGCCTTTCCACTGTATATTGTTACAGTGCTATTATTCTATGTTCAACATCCTGTGGAATGCTGGGGTTTGCAGTTTAGGGAGGGGCACTTAGAATTTTCAGCCAGAGAGCTCTTTGGCTTCAGTAAACTACAAACCCCAGAATTCCACAGGATGTTGAAAGTGGAATAACAGCACTATGACAGCGTAGTGTGGAAAGGCCCCTTGTTAATTAATGTGTAGATCTGATAATATTGATAACACATATTATTGGAGTCCTAGCAGAAATGTGTGTGTATCTGTGTGTGTGTATGTGTGTGTGAAATGTCTGTATACACACACCACCATCATCATTAACAACAACCCCCCTCCAAACAAACAACAATAGGATTTGGGCGTAAAACACTTGTTCCAGGTATCAGTATGACAAGGGGTGCAGTTCTGTGCCTCTTGGGTGTCCCCGTTGTGTCTTCATTGCCACTGGTTCCCCATCCCAGCTTTGGCCCAGACACTCTAGGGAAACTGGCACCCAGAAAAATTTGGCCAGTGATTTCTTAGCAGCAGCAGGGTCAAAATGGTCCCCTATTCTCCAGAACAGGCCAAAACATCTCTATGACAGAAACATGGCTAGCCTAATATGATGGCAGAGCAAATTTGTATTATACGGGAAGGTGAGGTCTCACTAAAATCCAATGTGGACCAAACCAAGACATTTTTCCACCCATGGTAAAAGCCAAGATGGCATCCACTCATCCCCATTCCAAATGCAGAAAATAACTAGACTGGTACTTGAACTTTACCTCAACCCTGGCAATGAGATAGCATCCCCCACCTCCACATCTAAGGACAGGAGACTACCTAATTGAGTCAGAAAGCACATGTGGCTCTGTCTGATAATACTGCTAATACTTAAATGTCATTTCATACCACTAAATACCTGCCTTCTGTGGTGGTCACTTCACTCTCCCTAATGGTCCTCCATGTTCCATTGCTGAGGTAAAAACATTGTGATTAGACACGGGAGAGGCCTTTCTTTGCTGGGCGTCATGGTTAAATTATCTTCCCCTAAGAGGCCTAATTGGTACCAATGCTTTTGTCCTTCCAACACCACATTAAAACATCTTAAAACAAGTTAAAATATGGCTTTTCAGTAAAGCCTTCAGGGACTCACAAATTTTATCCAGTCTACACATGTGCAAATTATTTTATGTGCAAATTATTATAAATGATAAATTATGTGCAAATTATTTTATGTGCAAATTATTTTAACTGGTTTTAAATGATAAATGACTGAATTTTTACTCTTTTAAAATTATTGTTGTAGTCGTGTACGGTCCTAAACTGATTCTATTGTATGCTATCCTGAGATCCTCAAATACAGGACAAGATATAAATATTTAAATAAATAATAAATACGTAGTAATGGTATCGTTGGCTTGGAATCTGTTTCCGGAGAAGCTCTGCTTAACCCCATGAAGCAGCATTATCTTTTTACTCCTCTGGACTTTTAGACAAAAGGAAAAGCTTGTTGAACTGCACTGCCTATCCTCTCCCAGTACTGGCTATGCCAGCTAAAGCAGATGGGAGCTGTAATCCAACAAACTCTAGAGCAGGGTTTCTCAACAAGGGTTCCCTGGAACCCTAGAGTTCTGTGAGAGGTCACTAGGTGAGAGAACATGATGGGGAAAAAAATTTTTTGAGCTGTAGATAAAATAATTTTTTAGGCAGGAGTTCCCTGAGACCTATAATTTTTATGTGGGGGTTCCCCAAGATTTGAAAATTATTCTTAGGGTTCCTCCAATGTAAAAAGGTTGAGAAAGGCTGTTCCCCACCCCTGATTCAGCTGAAGAATACTGTGAATTATACCATGGACCTACTGCCTCCAAAGTATGGGCGGTACCATGACTTACAGACAAAACACAGGACTGGCAGCTGTAGTTAATCCATTAAGCCTACAACGTTGGTGTAGCCTATGCAGCCAGAGTCAAGGAGTCAAAACCCCACTATGCCATACTATGTGTATAGGTGCCTTCAAGATGCCTGTTCACTTATGATGACTCCATGAATTTCATAGGGTTCTCTTAGGTAAAGAATACTCAGAGGGGGTTGTGCCAGTTCCCTCCTCTGAAATACAACCTACAGCACCTGGTATTCACTGGCAGTCTCCCATGCTACAGGTCATTAGCTGCAGTTGAAAGGACGGTGGCACTGAGGATGGCAAGGTGGGGTGAGAATTAACATATATTTACTACTGTTATAGAAAGAGCAAAAATAATTTACTTTTTTATTCATGTAGATATTTGAGAGATAAAGATGTAATTTAACACCAGTCCTAATTTGTTTTTTACTGATGGCAAGCTGTTCCTACTGTTAGGCAGAGTGAGATGGCTCTCAGGTGACAGATTTTGGTTGTTATAAAATCACAGCAAATTCTTATTTACTTTTTTATTATTGTATTTTTACTCACCAGGAATAATCTTGTAGGATTTTCTGTATCATGTGTCAAAAGAGTTTGGCTGGCAGAAGGTACTACAGTGGGCCCTCAGTATCCACTAGGATTTGGTTCCAGGATCCCTTGTGAATACCAAAATTTGTGGATGCTCAAGTCCCATTATGTACAATGGTATAATAAAATGGCATCCCTTATATAAAATGGCAAAATCAAAGTTCGCTTTTTGGATTTTTTTTTATTTTTCTTTTTTTGTGGGGGGGAAATATTTTAAAGCTGTGATTGGTCGAATTCATAGATACAGAATCTGCAGATATAGAGGGCTGATTGTATATACCTTGATCTGGATAATCTGGGGGACTACTCTGTGTCAGTTCACAGCAAAATACCTTGGACCAGCACTAACAGACAAATGGAATCTTCCAGAAGTAGCAGTAGATACTCAACTATTATGCTATGCTGTTTACATTTTATTGATTTTTTAGGATAGGGAAAAGATAATCTCTTCCATGGTTACTCTAGCTGCTAGCCATGTGACCAGACTGTATTGCCCTGCAACTAGACTGGAAGTAAATAGATTACAGTATGATTGATGACAGCCTGAATGCACATACATGCGCTTGTGCACACACACACACACCTACTTCATTACTTGTCCATCAGGACCACAACAGCCAATCTGAGGAAAAACATTGTGACATTGTCTAATCTTTATCCCTAATCTGCACTATCTACCCAAAACCGGAGTCCAGGTAGAGAATATATGGCCTTTCATACACTGTTGGCTTCCAGTTTTCATCGGCCCTAGCCAGCATAGCCAGTGGTAAGGGATGGGGAAGATGAAGTTTAAGAACACAGGAAAGACCAAACATTCCTTATTCCTGAACCAGAGCACAGAGTCTGTGAAGGAAACTCTTCCAGAGGATTCATAACAATGGTCATGAATAAAAAAGAACCCGATAAGATAGTTTTGCTTCTTAATAGAGGTATTTCCATAGGCAGAAGAGGGGTTAAAGCCTTCCTTTAAAAAAAAAATCTAAAGCTTTTCCTAAACATGTCTGACACAATAGAAAGGGAACTAGAAATGAACATCAGATAAAATGCACCTAAGACCTATTTATAGGCAATATGAAAAAAAAAGTTTGAAATGTAATTGCAAAGTCACCATCCTATATAGCCATGCATGGCATTAGGACACTTAATAATGCACTGATACGAGCACACTGAAAACTGAAGACAAGAAAGTGACACAAAATATCTGTGGTGAATCTGCATTTGGAATACAATGGAATGGAATACACCATTCTGCACAGATAAAGCAAAAGTGCCAAAGTAACTGGGTTTTTTACAAGATTCCTTCTAATATTTAGAGGGCTAACAGCCAGAACCACTGAGCTTATTGAAATCAAAATAATTTTCTTTTGTACAACTGTGTACTCTACGAAACATATATCCACTTTAAAAAAAGATATTGAGAGATTATCCATGTGCAGTGGTGTATCTAGCATAAACAGCATGGAAGTTGCACCCCTACCCACCCAACCCCACTCCAACATGCATGGCTTTTTTTTGTGCCACCCCTGGCATTAGTGCCTAGGGCATGTTCTGTACTTGCCCCACCCTAGATACACCTCTGTGGTATTTTTCTTTGTTTGGAGGCTAGAATCTTCAGTGCATTATTATATAGTAAGCTCCACTGAACCCAGTAGAAGCTCCAAGGGACCATGTTCAGGATGGTCTGAAGCATATCTGAGAAACAAGAGTCAAATGGCTTCTTTAAAGGAAGGATAAATACACTTGGGCTTTGTTGCCATTCTCAAGTGCTCTGCTTCCTTCCAAGGACGAATTTTTATCCTCTTGGATTGGCAGGGATGACGAACTATAACCTTGGAGCTGCTGTTGAACTGAAACTCCCACTATAGCCATTGGAGAGGGATGATCTGAGTTACTATTCAACAGCAACTTTAAGGCCATAACTTTGCTACCCTAAATGAGGGCAATACCAAAGAAATACCCCAAGGCTGGAACTAGCACTATGGAGATATATAGCCACCAACTAAACTAAAGCCTTGCATCTCCTTTTTCCATTCTCTTTGCTAAGGTTAAGTAACACTAATGGAAGGAAACAAAGTTTTTGTACTCCACTGCACTGGCAGATGTTTGCAGAGTCATGAACATTCAAGTCATACTGACATCACTTCCCATTCTTCTATTACTAATTAGATGATACTAGCAGACGAAAGAGGAAGAGTACCAAGACCTGTTGTTCTGGGCAGTAGTTGCACATCCTCTATAACATCTAATCCTGGTCAAAGTTGATTCTGAACATTAAGTGTCTGGTAGCACAATGAATACGAAAAATATTTCTTTGCCTGGCACATTAATGACACGAGTTCTAGCTCCCACTGCAATATTACCTCCCTGTCAATTTATTAGCAATAAAAACAAAACAGCTTCTTTAAGAATGAGGAAGTACAGTCTGCTAAACATTGCTTCCTTTTGTGAACTATAAACACATGTAAGGCTGCAGAATTTATGTACCAGCAAAGAAACAAGACAATTTATTCTCTTCCTGCTCATTCTTCTTTCCTTCCAGTCCGGTCATAATCAAATATATGGGTGTGCAGTTATCAACCTCTGGCTTGCCATATGTACTTCAACTCCCAGCATCCCAGCTGAAGTTGATGCTGATTGGTGCTCCTGGGGGCTGAAGTCCAAAATATCTACAGGTTCAAAAGTTGAAGATCACTGCTTGAAACTTTAAATTTTCTTTTTTAGCCAACCCACTCGGCTTTAATATATCCAGGGCCAGCTCTTGGTTCTCTTTAGTCAGGCCTCCATAAAGGCCACATTGTCTGCTAAAATTATGAGTGATCTGTGCCTCATCTGACTCAGTCTCAGAAATCATCATTAGCTAGTCTGCAACTCTGCTACAGGCTCCGTCTTTTTATGCAATTTTTTGTTCCCTGCAGCATCACATTGTGAACATCATATGTATAATCCATACTTCCACATTTTCCCAGACTTACACCCACCAGTTCTTCAGTTAAGTAGTGACAAGCCTTTGCTGACTGAGCAATTCTGGTGCTTTGAAAACTCAGTTTTAAACACTTCTTAGATTCTCATACTTTCTGCCCCTTCAGCATTGAAATCGGTTTTTAGGGCTGGTTTTTATAAGATGAATTGTGAATGTTGTTTTAAGGAAAAAAACATAGATTCTAGCAGGTATAGATATGACTGCTAACACAAGTGAAACACTTTCCCTTCTCAGTTTATTTCTTATCATTTTAAAATCATTTCAAAGATGTTTTATTCTTACTTATAAAAATGTTTGTATAGACAGTATTTCAAACAATGGCAGAAGACAAAAATTCTTTGATGTCTCTCAAAAGTGTCTCATCTCTATAAGTTCTAGGAAGTGCAGAAACTTCTAGAAGTTCTAGAAAAATACAGAAACAGCCACACTGACCACACAGCAAAATCTAAAATACACACTGTAAGTGGTACATTTCTTAGGTCAGCCCAAACGTGCACAATAAAATGATTAAAAAATATGCATCAAAATATGAATGATAATGTTAAGGTCACAGGTCTGCATCTTGCTTCAAGTTGTTTAAGGTGATCTTGAGGGAGGATTCATGCAGGCAGGAATCATCCCCCTTCACGGCCATTGAGGGTTAGGAACAAACCTAGTGAAAGACATGCAACAAAATTTATTTCTCCAACGGCAGCAACAAAATACTTACTTTTGAGAACTGGGCCTGTCTCTATCCTCTGTAAGGAGTTTACAGATTCATTTTAACTTGTGGTCAAGCTAACAGCCTCTACATGTCTTAATTTGCTAGAGTTAGGCTCTTATCAGATAGTAATGTGACATGAGGCTGCAATAACCCATGTTAAATTGATCTATGTTAGAGATCTGGCTTGTTTTGCAATTATTCTGTGACCAATGTGGAATGTAAAATCTGTATGAGATGACTTTTCAGTGATGAAACATGTTAAAAATACTTTGTTCATTTGGTTACTTTCTCCTTTGAGTTTGTTTCGGGTGTAATTTCATTTCTCTATTGAGGATGTTTCACTTCTCAGAATCACCAGACTAGCTAGGTGATACTATCCTTCATGATGTTTGCTCCACAAGATCCTCCAGCTGTTGCTTCTCCAGTCATTCAGTTAGCCAGTGCCAGCTGCATCTATAGGGAAGCTGCCTTCATCATTTAAAGAACTTGCTGAGGTTATGAATTTTAAAATACTGCTATCTCAAAAAGAATTTTGTTCTTTTATTTTATCCCAAGCCAACATGACCTAGGTAGGGCTGGCCAAAGATATGCTGCTGCCTGAGGGAAAGGACAAGGTTGCCACTGCCCTCCCCACTACTGTGCCATACACAGAAGTTGACTCAATGGTCAGTTATTCTTACTTCAGTAATGGGGACAGGACAGTATCCTCCACTATACTTGAGAGCAGCAAGCAAGCTTATGTGTGGCAGGGCAAACCACATAGCACACATAGCTCTGTTCTCTAAGCACTCTGCCACTGCTTTTCCCTGCCCCTTGACAGTATCTGAAATTTGAGGTAGCTGTCTTGCTTTGCCTCATGGTACAGCTGGCCCTGATCCTGGGTATATCATGTGACCAGTACTCCTTTGTCAACATTTTTCTATTTATCAGCACACTGTTACAACAGGAGATGCTAAATCTGGAGTTGCTACAAGCTTAAAGCAGTTTATAGGATCCACCTCTCTCTGTTCTTTGAAACCTTATTTGACCATATTTTTTTTCTGTTACTCTGAATGCCTCTGGTAGAGCAGTGAGGCCTTCTGAGGCTCAGCTCCTGAAATGTAGGGAGCAGGGCCTGAGAGCTATAGGGCAGACTTGAAAGCTATTCACTGTTATTCAGTTCAGATGAAAATAAAATAGGGTGTTTCTAAACACTCAGGAAACTCAACTGGGAAGAATAACAGAGACGCAAGAATTTTGTGCAGTTTTTGCCCAGCATTTACACATCCCTAAATGCTTCTCAAAATTCTTCTATGCAGGAATACATGTGGGAGTTTTGAGCGAAAAACATTAGTTTTGCTTACACTTCCATATGTTTCTGGAAGCAGTGTTTTGTTTTGTTGTACAACAAGCACATTTTGCATGGAAAAGAATAGCTTCCAGCAACACACAGGAGGTTTCTTTCTTCTGCAAAAATCATGTTTTTTTCCTTACAAGAAACACTAATTTTGGTAATGAGAAAGTACATCTTACACCAAAAACATGTTTTTCCACAAAATCCGTAACTTCCAAGCAACCTCCCACACTTGTGCATTTCTGCCCAGATGAACTTCTGAAAATACTTCAGGATGTGCGAATACCAGGACAAAAACTGCATTTGTTGTTGTGTTCTTTCAAGTTGGTTCCAATGTATGGAGACCCTAAGATGAACTTATCTCACGGTTTTTTTGGCAAGATCTGTGCAAAGGGGTTTTCTCTTTGCCTTCCTCTGAGGTTGAGAGAGTACAATTGCCCAAGGTCATCCAGTAGGTTTCCATGGCTAAGCAAGGTTTTGAACCCTGGCCTCCAGAGATATAGTTCAGCACTTAAAACACTACACCACACTGGCTCTCAAAAACCACATAGCACAGTAATACTAATTTTCTCCCGCAATGGATAAAAAATTGCAAAAATCACTCATCCTTGCATGGTCAAAGATTTACTTCTGGCTGTAAAGGATGATGAGAGAAGATGACACTCTGATACCTCAGGATGAAGTCTTATAAGTAGGAGGAAAAACAAATGGTAAAAGCTCTAAAGCCAGGCAAATAACATCCCACTCACCCTCCTAGTCTTTGGCCTCTCAATTCACGAAATTTTACTTTTTCCACAAGGGACCTCCTTCCACCCAAATAGCTAGAAGCCTGAAACTTTAGGGCAAACCCCAAGAGCTAGCAACCACAAACAGTGGTTTCAGAGGAGAGGAGGGAGGCCTTCTAGGTAGAAAAAGTGACACGTTCTAGAGTTTTATCTCCTTAAATCTGTGGCAAGAACCATAGTGTGAAAGAGTAATTTTCTCAGTTGCAACCTAAAGACCTATGGAGGCGGTGTTCATCTAAAACATGACAAATTTCAGTCCACTCCTTTCATTGTAGGCTTTTTACTTTATTGAAACAAGGGTCTCACATGCTTCTTGCATATCAACTCAAGTTCCTGGAAGAAAGCAAGTAGTGCACCATCAGGTATCTCCTCCAAATACCCTACATACATAAAGGGAAGCTCAATATTGCCTTAGTGTATGTGCTTTAAGAAACTCTGTTTCTTAGCTAGTTCACTTCAAGTCCCCCCTATATGCATGTAGATATCGACATGTGCACTGTCTAGAATTGTGGTGGCAAAGGCTATTGATAAAGCTTTCAACAATGCATTAAATACCTCTCCAAAGAAAGGCACAAATATATTTAGTACTATAGGATGGCAGTATTCACCACTGCATAAATCTGGGCCCCTGATTAATGATGCCCTCCTGAGAAGCTGATCCAAGCAGCATCAGACAGCTGTCTGCCCTCCATTTTAACTTCCTCTCATGCTCTGATATACCTTGCCTTTGGGGCATTATAACAAGCAGGTCTAGCAGGCTGTACCGACCTGAGCACTGCTACTGGTAATGCCTGCCATCCCCAGGATCCACTGACAGAGGAAAGACTGCAACCTCAAAGCTGGAGTCTACCCCATAAAAGAAAGACTCAAACATCATGCAAGGCCAATTTTTATTTACTGTTAATGCTCTTCAGACTTTCATTTACCTCTTGATCAAGAGATAAAACTTGAGCTTGAAAATAATAATACAAAACTAAAGGTTCCTACCATCTCACACCTAGAGATTGGAACCAAAGTATTAATATTAGTTACATATGCACTGTTGTTTTTTTAAATCCAAATCGGAATGGAATCCACCTATTCTCCCAATTAAATTCAGTGTAATTTTCATGGCGTTTCTTCAATAATGACATGAAGAATAGCACTTCAGTTTGCTATGCTGTTTTGACCAGGCTTTCGCTGTTATCCTGGCCAGAGTATCACTCTGTGGCAGGAAGCAGTCTGAGGACTTCTTTTTTTCTCTTTTGTCCTTCAAAGAGTATATTCAGAGAAAAAGAAGGCAGTGTTGGAGGTCACTGCAGGAAGAAGTGGACACAGAAGAGCTCAGCAGCAGAGTCACAGGCATCCAGGTGAGCAGAAGATACTGAGCTGTATCACTGTAACAGCATTTATTTCTCCAAAATATTTTCTACTGAAAGTAAAAGAATTGTTCTGATCAACAATGTTTTTTAAGAATCTGAATTTTATTGTGTGGTATTATTGATAGGTGAGATGAGTTTGGCTTTTAGTTAGTTGACAGTTATAAATAAAGGTGTTGCTTCCTGCATCCACACACCCCCCCCTGCATATTTCTTTTAATTTCACTGATTATTTTTCAGTAGGTAAGTGAATGAAACTGGGTTTTCTAAAATTCATGCAGCTTTTTCCTTCTCTTCCTCCTTGAAAACAGGGATGGGAGGGAAAGTAAAATCTCAAATATGATTTTTCATTCTGGTAATCCTTTTATTAGAGTAATACAATGTAAATTTGAATGCCAAGTTAAAAGTAATATGTGTTGAATAAAACCCTTGTTTCAAAGTAAATATAATTTTTTTTAAAAAAAACTTTTTAGTATAGCCCCACTTTGTCACTCAGTTTCCTATCTCTGTTGACAATAACTGATGAGATAAAAAGAACTGGGTGTGTCACCTAAAGGCATGGGTATGATACATCTATAAGAGGTTTATAAATGGTGCTGGAAAGCATGGGGATAGGAGGGAAGAGACTGCCAACCTGAACCTAATAAACAGCAATCTATATAACACAATTTCTTAAAAGAAAGCTTCTTTGGCTGAAAGCCTTGCAGTTTTAGAGCTTAGCTTGATTCTTTTAAATAAAATCAGCTCTTAATGGAGAAGCAAAGCAGTCTTTAACTAGAAGTAGAGCTGCCTCTGTAATACAACGATAATAAAAGGCTGGGTGGAGACACTAATTACAGCACGGGAAGAATGTAATGCTGTTGGGTGTCCTACACCTCTAAAGCACTACGACAATACAAGAGGATTAAACAGCTTTATTGTTACTGTGTAATGCCTATTGTGAAAATATTATTGAGGGGTGGAAGGCAAGGGAATGATTCAGACATATTTGCATGATATTAATGTCTGAACAAGGAAGATGGAAAGATTAATTTACAGAGGACTTACTGTTTCCACGAAGAGCAGCAGAGCCCCAGTTACTTCCTTTTTTCAGTCAGACCCTGGAATGGATTTTACATCAGAAAGACTGCCCCCTCCTTCCAAGACCTCAGGGCTCTTCATGTCTCAAGTTAGTTATATTTGTGCTTATGCTGACAGTCTGGAAATGGCTGGATTGCAGCTCAATTTAAAGAAATTTTCCAGCAAGCCAAATCTGAACATTTGTCTTATTAAAAAAAATCCAGTCTTCCCCAGCCAGGCACCTTTCAGATATCCTGAACTACAACTACCATCATTCCTACCCAAGGGCAGTGCTGGCTATGGTGATGAAAATTATAATCCCCAGCTGGAGGGCACCAGATTGGGGAATACTAGGTTGTGATACCCCTGAATATAAAAAATTGTTCTGTACTTCACCTTACACAGAAAATTTCTAGGTTTCTGAGGGGAGCAAGCCTATCTCCTTGCTGCCCCTCAGACTGATCTGACCTGTGGACTACCCTTCTGATTTGTACTGCTTAGCAAATTGCACTCCACTTTTTCCATTTTGTTAAAGTAGATGTTTGAGGGTGCACAGGGCCTTTTATCTGCATATACCCCAACCTATATATAAACACAGATCCCTGACTGCCAAAATTAGGTCAGGGCTAGCAAAGTGCATCTACAGAGCTGTATGTGTCTGTAGGCTGCTTTGGCAGCCTCTCAAATTTCCTCCAGATCACCTTTTCTAGTGGGTGAGGGGGAACTTTAGGATGAATTGCCTCTTCTGGAAGCCTGGACAGCAATTCACCTTTTAACTCTTAATACCATTTGACACTAATAAATATATGTCTTTCAAAATCAGAGGTGGACTTCCAGCCACTTTGCATTTTCTGTTTTGGCAGTCCCTGCAGCTACTGAATGGTCCCAGAGGCTGAAACCCATCAAAGCTGCCCAACTCTGCACTAGATTCACTGCTAACATTCTGAAGGCCTCATCCTTTGATAAGTCAAAACCAACTAATGATTCCAGCTGTTGATAGCACACTGTAAAAATTCCAAGTGTTCAATTCTACACAAGTGCAAGGAGATCTTAAATTGATGGGTAGGCTCATTACCCAGAGGAGGGGTACCTCAACCTCTGGATCGGAATCTGGCCTTACTGTGGTGCAAATAATTTTAATATAATCCCAGACACATCCTTACCTAAGGCACTTCTCTGGTGGTTTCCCATGTTTTGCTTATATTTTCTGTAAAAGGTTGAAATGCCTCTCCTAAGGCTTGGCTACTGTCAGTAAGAGCTTTAAACTAAAAATATGGGCTTGTTAGAGAAAACCCATACAAAGAGCAAGCCTATAAGAAAAACGATGATAAGCCAGTAGAATGCACTCTAGGAGACGAGCCATGGAAACCTCCTGGGTGATCCTGGGCAACTCACAGTCTCTCATCCTCAGAGAAAGCAATAGCATACCTCCTCTGAATAAATCTTGTCAAGAAGACCATCTGATAGGGTTATAAAATGTCACATTATGTTATTGACATAAAGGCACATAATACCACAACAGTAGATTCTTCTGGACTGGTCTACTGAAGTGTGACTTCTTGCAATATAGCTCCTTGAATTTGAAGGAGATATTTTCTTCTCTCTGATTTATTTTATTTTATTAGTGTTGAAGTGCTACAATGCAAAAGCAGCTTTTCACTGATGCACTATAGCATTAAAAAAATAAGAAGAGAAAGGAGTGAAGGATACATTTTGTTCCATTATGTCTCAGAATTAAAAGGAAACCCACTCAAAGATGGAAATAAGATGTTGTGGCAGCTGACAGATAATAGTAGAAGGCAACAAAAACATCTGGGTTTTTTAAAAAACAAAACAAAACACAGTGCTATAGTAACATGTATCACAACCTCCTGGTCCATTTGCCCCATCTGGTATGTTTGATCCCATTTTTCTTTGGACCTGCCTACTACTGGAAATGAGAACTTCTCTGAAACTGTAGTGAATTCATGGACTGAAAAATGTCTCCTACCATTGCCTGTACCACTGGGCAGCTCTGAGGCAGAAGGAAGCTCTCAGTACAAGCAACACACTGTCCTGCAACACCACCCATATAATGGACAGAGACAGTTCAACTCAACCAGCAAATGTGACCTGAGGAACCAGCAGGGGTTGTTCCTGTATCACTGCTCCAGACTTGGTCTCTCAATCGGAGCAACCTGGTCATTAGAAACATTGCTGAACAAATTCCTTTTCTTTTGCTTTACCTCATCTGCCTCAATCATTACTATCCTTCCTGCAAAATTTATCTCACCAACAAACTTCATCCTCCCATGTTTTGAACCCGTCTTTTGGATCCCTGCCATACTCTTGCTCACTGATAAGCCTGACTGAGGACTTAACACAGAGAATCATACACTGTCACTCAGCAATGTCAGCATCACCTTGCACTAAGGTCCTCCTTACTACCAACTGAGGACAGTCCTATGCTTTAAATGGAAGACAGTCCTCTATTTAAAGGATACGAAGAGTCCTCTCTTAACCAGAGGCAGAGAGTAGTCTCCATTTGAATGGCAGCCAAGTTCAAATTCAGTATAAAGATACAGATCCATGAGAACTGAGGGAGAGGAGGAACCTTGAAGTCACACATCACCAGCAATTATTGCTAGGACAGTGGCCTAAACAAACACACAAGGTCAAAATCTTCCCTACTTTGATTAGATCTATCCTATTCCTCTTTGAATTATATTAATTATTTCAAAGTTTAAAATGTGCATACTTTTTATATACATCTGTGTTCTCCTTTCAGGGGCTGCATTTCCTCTTCTTTGACTGCAAATAAGAGGCCAACCTAGTTAGGGAACATATGTGTTCTGAGATGTCAGGGACAACACACAGAAAGATGAATAACTTAATAATGGTCACAGATTAATGGATTAGTACAATGCAACACCACAGAATAAATTAGGATTTCCAGGTGCCATCCTGATCACAATTCCTTAGTGCTTAAGTTATGGAGAAGGTTTTTTTCCTACTGCTTTCATTCAGTGGCAGTGATCCATACTTTACATTCACGTGTGAAATAATTCTCTCTCTCTCTAACACACAACTCTTGAAAGGAACTTTCTGTTCCTTAGAGTGAAAATGTTAACAATACTTTTAGCAAAAACTGGTACTGTTTCCAGGAGTAAAACAAAATCGCATAATTGGCTACCAGTTGCCATCCCAAAATTACACTGCGCTCTTAGTCATGAATAAAACAATAGCTTTGCAAGTGAGGGCAGTTCTTTGCTAAGAAGCACAGGCATGTTAACTAAACTGCTACACTTTATCATCTCACAGATGTTGGTGTCAACAGCTCTGCAGCCAAAATACTAATTATTTTATCATAATGGCCCTATTTTTAACTACAAGCCAGGAGTTGTTGCTGGTGTGGTATTTATTTTCCTCAGGCAAATCAGCTCTAGAAGATGATTTCATCAAACAGGCATACAAAACACGGACCAAAAGGAAAACTAAAAGAAACAGTGGTTCCTTCAGTTAACTATGTAACCCACTGATTTCAGTGGGGTAACTTGCATTGTCATAAACATAGAACTTGCTAAGCCAAGCTACTCTTAGAGAAATGCAAAGTCAGAAAACAGTCAGAAGACAGCACACTAACTCATCCTCCTAAGCCTCAATGAAGACAAAATGTGCAGGCACAGCTCAGTGCAACCCAAAACAAGAAGATTTATTGTTATTGGAATTAGGACAGTGGCTCAGCATTTGGCATGATATCTGTTTACCACTATAATATGCCTAGAGACAGGAAGCTCTAATTTTTTAAAAAAAACAACAGGCACTTTCCCAAAACTATTTCATGATTAAGATTCTCACAGCTACAGTCAGCATTTGTGAGAGTGAGGTAGCAAAATTGGTCTTACCAAGAAAGTTTCATGCAATAGGAACACTGAAAAAAAATGTTGACACTATTTGTAGATATGGTCTCTTATACCCGCAGAAAAAAGTAGTTGAATCTGCATATAAAAACTCTAACATACTGGATGGTCAAAGAAAATGCACTAATATGACTACTGACACTTTCCCACACTGTACTATTCAGGGACTACTGGAACCAGCTCTTGGAAAAGTTGGTTTTGGTTGAGGAGATTCTATGAAATGTAGTCCAAAAACAGGCTAGGTATACAAGCAGATCAAATAAAAGACAATTTTAAGATTTTGTAATGCATTTAAAAGCAGCCTTAATGCCAGTACCAGTGCTTAGGTACTTCTTTGTATGATATTTATACAGACTTATTTAGTAAAATTTCGTGAAAGAAAATCTAAAATCACATCCCGTTATTTTTCTCCTGTGGACCATTTTGGTTGAGATTTATTTTTGCGGATCAAATATAAGTAACAGAATGGTTGTGAGCTGGCAGAGACAGCATTATTACCCCCCTATAGACTGCCCGATGTTTTCAATCCAAAGTTCATAATTAAACCGAACAATATAGCCTCGTGACATTCAGCCAGTAATGTTAGCATTCATTTTAAATTGCCTTCTAAAATCCATTACCTCTGTACCATTTTTTAGATATATCTTCCTTCCTTCACTGCTGAAGAATCTACATCCATCAGCATGGATAAAGTACCCTCTAGCTGCTTTTGCCATTAATTGCTTTAAATTTGGTTTTTTGAGTGAAGCTACAATGTTATACCTAATTTACATGGAATAAAACCCCACAGAACTCACCAGGATTGACTTCTGAGTACATATAGCTATAGTAGGTTGTTAAACTGAAAAGAAAAAAAAACTAGAACAAAATTTGAAGTTGCAGCAAAAATATTTAGTCATTTTGAGTTCCTTTCTCCGATAAATGTTAGGATTTCCATTTTTGTTCAGAGGAACTATTCAAGTTCCACATAGAGGAATTTCTAGTGTGACTTTTTCTGGCAAAGCTGCTGGCCTTTAATTTCCATGGGACTGGAAGGTACTCAATAGGAGAAACTTTCCTCATTAACATAATGCTAGAAAAAGTTGTACCTGTTGCATTTTGAGCATCATGCAGTTGTTTAATGCACAGCAACTCTGCTAGATCAGCCCTTCCCAACATCATGTCCACCAGATGTGCTACACCACAACTTACCAAACTAGGTTGTGCTTTACTGTCAGATTCTAAGAGTTATAATCTAACACATCTGGAAGGCATCTATTTCATCTTTTCCCAACCTGCTACTGTTTAGATGTATAGAAACACAATCCAGTTGTATTTGCTGAGCAATTATGGGAGTTATAGTCCAAACACACCTGGAAGGCACCTTGTTGGAGACAGCTTTAATGGTGGTTGTAGACTGCTTTCAAACATTTAATTTCTTTGCAAAGTCTACCATGAATCTCCTAGCACTATTTCTCATAGCGTCCATCTGAGGAACCTACAAATTTTAACAGTTCGTCTCCTATTTTACATCAAACAAAAGATTGTTAGAATTCTTTCCCATTGTTGCACTTACAAGTAACAGTTCTTTCATTACCAAAGGAATACTGTCATGAGCTGACTACAGAAGTATCAAGTAACTGAATTACTGCCACAAATTAATGGATTAGCCCAATGCAACACCACAGGATAAATTTAGAGCTGCCAGTTGCCATCTTTATTAGAACCCTTTAATATTTAAGTCAAGGAAAAGCTTTTCTATTGCTTTCCTTCAATGGCAGTGAAATTATACCTACATACCAGCACACAACCAAACTCTTTGGAAGCATAGAAAACTTCTGAAGAAAATATGTACTACTCGGTTCAGAAAGCCCACCTCAAACTTCAGAGAGGATTTTGAGGTGTATAAGAAACTCTGGGGAGAAGTGGCTATGGGGAAATTTCCTTCTATGAAACCTCCTTGTGTCTGCAATCCAATGTATGCTTGCCTGACAGCTCTACTGTATTCAGTGGGGTTGACTTCTGTGTAGATATGACTGGGACTGTACTGTAAATTAATTTATGCTCAAACAATTGCACATAGCTCCAAACACATTTGCTTTCCATGATACATGGTAAGCTCTTATGAAAGTTTAATAGGCATGGGTGATTTTTCCTAGATTTTCTCTATGGCTTCACTTTGCTCAGCTGCTTTGGTGGTTCATATCAGAAATCCATCTACTGAAGATTCTGTCTCAGAGACACTTGGGAAATTAACATAGATGACATAGACAGCTGCCCCTGTTTTTCATCCCCAGGACTTGCCAGTCTCAGATATGCCATTTCTGAATTGGGAAGTTCTATATAATTATCTTGATCAATGCTCACACATATGACTACTGTCCATTAATTTATTTCATCCTTACATAAGGTATTCCAGTTAATATCTATCAAAAGACAAATAAGCTCAAATCCGTGAGTGGCATGAAGAGGTAGTTACCTTTGACTGCTTAGAACCTACTGCCAGGCCAATTACAATGGATAACCAGTATTCTAGTAATGTAAGAAAAAGTGAGAAACTAAAAACAAATATCTCTGTCTCTCCCCACTTTTTATAATTTCATGACACAGAGCTATTGTTTCTTAGAGTCTTTTAAAATAAACAAGCCTCTTTCATATTTTGCTAAAGCATCCTAATATTACAGCCTTTCATCAGAGATGTCTTTTGAAATTACTATTTTTCCCTTTGAGGGATTTTGAAGTCATTAAAATCACCAGCACTTGCTTCTTAATGTGCATACGTTTACAAAATCATCAGCATATAAATAGATCATGATTTCACTAAACTAAGATACAGCACACATGATTCCCTTGTTTTAAGTCCAGTGGTTTTTAGTTGCTGAAAAGTCAAGACATACGAGTTTGTTCAAGTGAAACAGATTGCAGGGGAAACACGTGTTGCAACTGGAATGTATTTCCTGCAATGAAGCCAAAGATCTATTTAATCCGTTTACTCCGTAAACCATCACACAGGCATAGCCACAAAACCCACAGCAGCCTCTCTTGCCACACAAAGGAGAAACAGCACATGGCTAGGCTTTTAAGCCATTCCAATACCCTTCTCTGCCCCAAAAGAAAGGGTTGAGATGTGTATCAGCCCAGTATTCAGGCTTCCAGCATCTGATATAATCACATTCGGAAGAGACAGAATCAGAAAATTATCAGATTGTGGACCAGAAGAGAAAGATAAGACATTTCTGTGCCTTTCACAGAAATAATTTCAACAGATTGAATCTATATTTTTAAGTGATGTAGACTTGAGTCAATTGGCTTGGACTCAAGTTGGGCTCATGTTCCTTCAATGACTTCACTTGGACTTAGTTCAGCAATAAATGATACACTGACTTGACTCAACTCAACTCGTGACTTACACATATTTAGTGACTGACTTGCTGCCCTTGCTTCAGCAACATAACACATTCATCTAGAAGCCTTACGACTTTGAACAATGCTTCCATTTCTTTTTGTCTACTGGTCATGTGATGATCTGTCTCATTCTCAAAGTGTGGGCTCATTTCTTGGAGGGGAACAGCCAAGCACGTTAGACAATGGACTTGAGGTGGGGTTGAGGTTGGCTCAGCAGCCTGTCCCTACTGCAAGTTGGAGGAGCCTTCCAAAACTTTTCCTAAGAGCAGAAGGCAAGACTCACCTCCAGAGTGCAGGGCACATTTGTCAGAGCAGAATAGCAAATGTGTTAGGCAATGGGCTTGAGGAGGCAGGACCCTTTCTTCTAAAGCTTTTGAAGCTTCAGTAATGGGGAGTAGGAAGGATCCTATTCCTCACTTCCAAAAAAGTCTTTAGCTTGGGGAATGGAGAGTAAGAAGGATACCATTCCCCACTTCAGAAGTTTACTTTGTGCACACACCCCACCACCACCTCCCTTTGTTTCTGTTCAAGTTGGCTCCCAGACTTGAGATTTGACTTGAAAGTATCTTGCAAGGACTTGAGATCTGACTTGAGACTTGGAATAGAAGACTTAAATACACCACTGATATCTACTGTCCACCATATAGATCAACTGATGACCCAAATACTGCTCATGTGAAACCACTTTATGTGGACCACATAGCATAACAAATTTTAATCAAGATGAGGTACCAACTAAAATTGCTCGTTATTTAACTTGCAAGGTGCCATCCTTCTTTTATTGTCATTTCTACTCCACGCATGTCCTGGAAAAGCATTAGTCTCTCAAAAGAATCTCTCTGCGCTGCTGCTGCTGCTGATACCACTGTTGACAGTGACAGCTGCAGAAGCAGCTGCTGCCACTGCTGGCAGCAAGAGCCACAGGCGTGGCCGCTGCTGCCACTATTATCTGTCACTTCTGCCTGCTCTGTGGAGTGGGCAGGAATGTGAGTGCAAGTGGCAGGCTTGGACCCTCTCAGGCAACAGGCAGAGGGTTAGCAGTTCACTGTGATGCCCAGAAGTGGCAACCCTGAGAAGAAGGGGGCAGCTTGGTGCAACATGTTTGCCTGTTCCCTTTGGACTGCCTGGACGGGGACTGTATGCTCCTGAGCTGATACATTGGTGGTGGTGGCAACAGGAGCCCTCTTCCCTTCCTCTCATTTTTTTCTTGCTCCTGCCTCTCTGTCCCCTCTTTCTTCTCTCCTTCACCAAAGTTATTAGCATTTCTAGGTGCACTTGCCCTGACAAGCACACCATATAACAACACAGCAATCACATGCGAGAAACAAGAGAGCTGCAAGGGCACAGACTGTCACAACCCCTGAGAAAGTGGAAAAATCGCAAGTACTGCAAGCCCCCCAAACCAAATTTAACACACAAAAAAATACCTGGACTGGCAGGGTGACTCAGCCTTGCCATGCTCACTCTCACTCACTTGCTTGGGCAGGAGGGTGGAGGAGAATGAGATGGAGGTGCAGGAGAAAGAAAAAAGGGGACATCCATTCCATCCTCTCCCACCCAAGTGAGTGACAGAGCAAACATGCACACCCTTCCTCCTCCCATCTGATCCTTTTCCCCTCTGTGTGAGTGAGCAAACACACATGCATGATCTCGTCCCATCCCATCTCCTTCTCCCCACCAGTGCAAGTGTCAAATGTGTACGCACCTTCCTCCCATCCCACCTCCTTACCTCCTCCCACCCAGTGACACAGTCTGTGAATAATCATATCAGCAATTGCTTAACTCATAAATGGAGGGCCAACTGTACTTCACTCTGGGGAATAATAACGTACTTCCATGCTGGTAGCACTGTCATAGGCACCCACAAGACACCACAGTATGCAAACAGCTTGGTGGCTGAGCTGGCACAATGCTTCCTCAGCACATACACCCAACAACCTTTCCTCTACCTACTATTTCTTGATGACACCTTTGTAATTTGGCCACATGGAATGCAATCGTTTGAGAAGTTCCACCAGGTTTTCAACAACTTCCACCTTATCAACAATTTCCACCTTATGATCAACCTGGAACATCAGCCTGGAACAATCCACACAACAAATTCACCTTCTTGACACCATTGTACAACTGCAACTGTACAATGCCTAAGCACCATACTCTCTTGAAAACCCACTCATCACTACACATACAGACATGCCTCCAATTTCCCCCAGAACACACTAACAAATTTATTGTTTACAACCAAGCCCTCTGATACAACGGCATCTGCCAAGACCCAGAAGACAGAAACCTCAAACTCTTGGATTTACAAAAGCCATTACTCAAACTACAGTACCCACCTCAGGAGGTGAAGAAACAACAAGGCAAGGTTAGTACCCTGGAACCATCTACTACAAGACAGAATAAAAAAACACAAAATGACATAATACCCCTAGTGGTCACCTACAGTCCTTAGCATCATCAACAAGCTACAACCTATTCTGGAGAAGGACACAACCCTCTCACAAGCTCTGGGAAACAGCCCTTTATTGATCTACAGATAGCCTCCAAATCTTAAACAACTACTCACAACCAGATACATAATATGAATACAGGGAAACCCAGCCACAAACCCAGATATCAACTGCGTCTTCACATCTACTTTGGGAGCAATATTACATGGGCTGATAACATCACCCACAACATCAGAGGTGCATTTATTTCCTCTTCGTCCAAAGTGATACATGCAGTCCTGTGCCAGTGATGCCCCTCTACACTCTACATTGGACAAATAGGACAGTCTCTATGCAAGAGGATTAAAGGACACAAATCTAACATTAGAAATAGCAATACCCAAAAACTAGTTGCAGAACATTTCAACTGTCCTGGATATACTGTAAGGGGTTTACAGGTTTGTAGTCCTTGAACAAGGAAATTTCAAAGGAAGACTACAAAGAGAAATAGCTGAATTGAACTATTTTTACACATTTCAGTCCATTAGCAGAGGTATGAACAAAGAAAATGGCTTCATAGTACACTACATATATTAACTGAAGAGTCCTCTCTAGTGCACATAGAATAGAAGGCATCTTCTCAGAGAGAGTTTTGAACTCAGGGAAACTGACTTTTGGTAAGCAGATTTATTGCTTTCACACATCAACACTAAATGACCACTGTAAAGATCTGAAAAATTTGTATTACCTTATGCAGCCCTTTGATGATTTAGGGAAAGGGACATGATTTGCATCCTTCTGATTCCTATTAAGTTCTATCCCACGCCTACAACTGTATAAATATGCTTTATGGTTGAGGCCTTAATACAAATCAATACTGCATCTGAAGAAGTGGGTTTATATCCACAAAAGCTCATGCAAAAAAAAAAAAAAGCTTAAAGATGCTGCCACATTTTCTCTCTCCCTTCCTTCCTCCTTTTTATGCTGCAAGAGACTGCTACAGCTACTTCTTTGAGAACTTAGCCCAGACAAAGTCTATCCAGAACTTTCTAGATAGTTTACAAAATAGAAAGTAAAATCATAAACCCATAAAATACATGGCTATCACAGTAAAACATAATGCAAAATCTAAAACAATTAAAACAACCAGACAATCAAACCAAAGTAAATCAAATGACTGAGGTTAACATTATAGCAAAGATCTACAGGATGTTAATATTTGTATAAAAGGATTTAAGAAGTTGGGAGAGGTAAAAGGTCTTCGTGAAGAACCCAAAAAAGACACCCAAAAAGGTGCCAGGAGAGCATTTGCCTGGAAGGCATTCCACAGTTGGGGAGGTACCACTGAAAAGACCTTCTCTGTTGTAACCAGCCAAAGTTATGCAGCTATTAGAGTTGGACACAACTGAATGCTTTCATCTGAAGGATCCATACCTCACCAATAAGAGAGATGGGTCAACCCTAACATTCTTATACCTAGCGTCAAACCAAATCAACTACAGATCTATATGCTAGTTGAAGTCTGCCATCTAGTAATGAAAAGCTTCAAACACATGGCTGCATTAAAATGAATTACAATAATTAATTAGTATTTAAACAGAAATAATTCTCAGGTGCACACACTCAGAGTCTCTCTAGTAAAGAGTGCCAGGTTTCAGGAGTCTAGGTATCATGGTCCTAAAAAGTCGATCACGAAAATGGTTTTGACAAAACCACATTCTTTGGACAGTACAGAAGACTAATCCACAATCCTTTGGGTTTATGTCCTTATGCCAGTTCTGGAGGCAAGAGCCTCCAGCAGAAAGTCAAAAAGACAAACATACCAGGAACTTACAGGTGTGAGAAGTTATCTACAACACTGAAAACAGCTCACTCTTACTACTCCCAGGCATGGCAGCCATCATCCATGGCAGAGGTGGATTGATCTTCTGCACATCCAACAATGATTATTCATGGTGAATAACAATACCTCATTCTCTGGATGGTACAGAGGAGAAATCTACAATGCTTTGGGATGTACCCAACCCCTTAGATACTGGGTGGGTCAGCTGCCAATTGTTTAAACTATGGCTTGTAGATCTTGCCTTCCAAACATTGTTTCTGCACCTCTGAATTCATCATTTGTATAGTTTTTAATGAACACTGATGGCTCCTTCCATCTTGCACCTCTCATCTAATGAAGTGTTCACAATATATAATCTTGTTGTCATTGCTCTAGTTGCATGTGCCCAAACATACAAAGGTCTATGAATGTTTTTAGTGCTGTAACAAATATATATGCATGCTTTAATCCATCCTGAAAGTATCTGTGTGGAAGTTATGGTCCCTGATGTTTGTGGATTAAACAATATAACCACGCTTCTGTATATCTGAACTGTTTTATTCTGTTTACACAAAATCCATACTGCTCTGAACGCATCTAAAGTATACCATGGTTTTTCAATTGGGTCAGATGGTTCTGAGCATAATGTACACACATGCAGCACCTTACAGACAGTAGATGTGGACAACGTCTTTGAAACAAAGATTATACCCAGAATCACATGAGTTTGCCCTCTGAAAACTGACAAAAGTTCTCATTGATTGATAATGCTGCTAACTCTGAAACTCTGCATACACATATCACTGCCACCAGAAACAACATTTTGTGAGTGCTAGAGGGCATAAAGGCACAATTTTCAGGGTTTCAAATGACTGACCTGTTAACATGTTTAAAAATAAATTCAAGTCCCATGTAGAAAATCTCTGCTTCATTGGTAGACATTGCAAAGTGGCTTCTTCAAAAATCTGTTCACATGAAGATGTGCCAACAGTCTGATCTTCTAGTGTAATCATTCTTGCCAATGCTGCTAAGTGCGCCTTCTGTATATGCAGTGTGTGTGCGTGCGTGCGTGTGTGCGCGCGCGTGTGTGTGCCATACTAGAAGCCTCTGCATAAAACAAAAAACATGAATGTCCCATTGAATGTCCCATTATAGTCAGCGGATATGACATGTGTGCACCTACAGCAGCATATCATCCACATGTTGTATCCATTGACTATAATGGGATGCAACACTTCATGCAACCTGACATTTGTGCATCCAGGGATCATGGAAGGGAGGGCCCACCGTATTTGTCTTTTCGATCAAGCCCTGTCTAAACCTGTATAAAGAGGCTAAAATGTTTTGCAGTTGTATATATTATAAGTTCACATTGGGCATCTGCCTCCATTTCCTGAAGGGACACCATGTGATATCATAAATTTTCTGAGTGGCAGACTTCCTTGTTACTAAGATAGTTTCTATCACAGCCAAAGAATAAAGTTTGTCCTGCAAGTGTACCAAATCAATTTCTAGCTTTAAGTAATACAGAATAGGACGACACCTGTTCATGGTGTTTGTGTGTTATATTGTGTTTTGTGTAGGTGGCCAACTACAAGATTCTCTTTGGGAGGAAGGGTGGGATATGAAAAAATAAATAAGAACCAGAACTGGAAACTGACTGTGGGATGGTACAGATTACAAAGGCCTTGCATAACATGATAGTATCAACTATTCCTAGTTAAATAATCTTGCAGCTCTATTTTGAAATCATCCAGGATTTCAAGGATCCAGACCATTTTCAAAAGCAGACACACATATCACATGCTGGAATAATCTAACCAGTGGTGTTACCAGAGCCTGGAGAATTGTAGCAAGGCTATCTCTGTCCTGATAGGGTTGCAGCTGGTGTATCACCCTAAACTGATAAAAGCTACTCTGAGCCACCAAGGCAACTTCTGCCTCCAGGATGTGGAAAGCATTATAAATTGTGTGTGTGTGTGTGTGTGTGTGTGTGTGTGTATGTGTGTGATTTTATATAATCTTGAATGCTCTCAATCAGTCAGTGATGAAATATGGTTACATTTCAAGTGCTACAGTGATATTTTCTTTAAAATTTATTGAAAAAAAAAGAAGAAAAGGAAATTGTCCTTTTAAGCTCATTGTTTATTTTGAGACAACCCATCTTTCTTTATCTGTCCCCATTTCACTTTTTATTGCAGATCACTATAGGCCCTTTCTTCTTCTGGAATGCAGTAGCATTTGTTTCACAGGAAATAACCAACCAACGTTGTGACATCACTGATAACAATACTGTCACTATCTTGTGTCACATTCTAAACTACTTTTTAAAAGAAAACTTGCTTAGAGGGTGAGATGACATTCCCATTGTACCAATCCTGCAAGGCAGCATTTATACAAACTTTTTATAGTATGGAGGAGGGGAGGCATGGACAGATGATAACTTCTAATTGCTCTTTATCCCAGTATGATGGCCAGGGATCTTGAAAGCTTCTCATTGATAGGGTTGCCATAAATTGAAGTCCACTTGACCACATGAACAATATCAATGTAATGAATCTTCAGCCCATCTTGAGTCTGGGAGAAAAGCAGGGTATAAATTTGATCATTCATTTAATCAATTAATCACAAGAGTTCTGTGTTGTGTCCCTTCTCTATGCAGTTTCAGATTTTAAAATACATCCTCTTATGCTTGTATTTAAAATGGTGAACACACTAAACTCCCTGTTCCATCATCTGGCACTACTACTCCCCTTCCAATGAGTTTATACTCTCTGTTCCAAAAAACTGAGATATTATAAGGTATTACTGCACTGGATAAGATAGTGTTTCCAAATATATGAAGGTGTGAAATGAGAGTCATCAGAGAAGGTCCTGCAGTAGACCAACTGCAACCCACAATTGATTTGGACAGGATTTAAGGCCATTTCTGCACTAGACTGGCATAGTGCTGTTATTCCACTGTCAACATCCTATGGAATCTTGGGGTTTGCAGTTTAGGGAGCGGCCTCTGAGGCTCCTCCTTAAACTGCAAACTCCAAGATTCCATAGGATGTTGAAAGTGGAATAACAGCGCTATAACAGTTTAGTGTGGAAATGGCCTGTTAGAAGTGGTGAAAGGGCAGCCACGGGGCCCCAAGTAGCACATGAAGATTCTCTATCAAGATCTCCTAGACCAGTCCTCTCCAAAGGTTCATTGCCTCTCTCTGAAGCTTTTTAAATAGATTGGCCCTCCCCTTCTGCAGTGTTTAACATCAGAGGGTACCTGTTTTTCAAAATCAGAATTGGACTTCAGCTGCTTCTGGTTTTAGTTTCTTGACAGGCCATGTGGCCCCCAGAATGCTCACAGACCTGGCACAATTCTCCACCCCTCATTTAAGACTGGATCAGAACTGTCTCGGTTCCTTTCCCCAACTTTTCCTCTTTGGAATAATCTCCTAACATAGATTCCATTTATTTCCATAGTCTTTTAGATTAGAGTTTGGTTATTTATTCATGTATTGAATCCTTGATACTGAATTTTAGTTTTTCATTCATTCATATAGTAAAGTATCTTTAAACAATGACAATACGTGCCCTAGGTCAAGCCTTGCAGGCATGGAGAAATCAAATTCTGAAAATGGACTTATATATTCTGACTATAAAGCTAAGATGGTCTTTTAAATTTCTGCTTTGGCAAAATCTTGAGCCACAGCCAAGCTACATTCTTAGGCTACGTTCTGCATATTTTATACAAGACACTGCATATGAAAACAAGTGGTTCAGACTTTTTTCACTTCATTTGACAGAAATATTTTTTGGGGAGGGTAAAGAAACCAACAGGATTCAACTATTTGCATATTTTTTCTTCATAATAAACTAACACAGACACGTTCCCTAAAGTCTAGCTTCTTATATGTCTCTATCTCATGGCAGCTACTCCTCCTCACAAACAGGCTTTGAGCAAAAAGAAAGTAAATAGTTTTAAATTGGGTTTGCTCTTATTTGCATTGGGCAAACTAAAGAGTAACAGTGGACAGGCAGGGTTTATTTTCCATAACAGCCACTTGCCAATGGAAGTGTTCCACAAGAACACAACCATATACACACACATATGCACATGTACACAGCGCATGAGAGAAACCTGTTGTAGGAGAGAAGCCTTAAGATGGTATTTGAGACTTTGGAACTTCAGTGTGTGGGTTACATATGAAGTATTCCCCACATCGGTCCCCTCTCCACTGATGCTCTAATGTTCCTCTCCTGAGTCTCATACCTTCCTGTTTAATTTATTCATGTTCCTGTTTCTTTACACACTAGGAGCCCAGTAGCTGACAAAAGACTCCAACAGCTGCTAAAGTATATGTTACAGGAACCAAGTTATTAAGTACTGGTACCACTTTTGATGCTGGTGAAATGTTTTAGCTAATCTGTGCACTCTGACCTTTGAAACAGTGCAGAAACCAAGTTAAGTCAGAGCATGGCGAGTGCCTCAATGATGTCCCTATAATGAGGACAAAGTGAAATTATCAGCCCTTCTGCTGACCAAAAGCTCTTTGATCCATTGGCAGATAAGGATGGACAATAATTTCTGGTGATTACTCCTTTTCCTAGAGGCCATGCCATCAAATATGATCTGGAAGGTTTGGAACCCTTTAGAACAGGACAGGAAATGCATTAAGGAAATGCTGTGGGGGAAGGTGAAATCACACACACACAAAACCCATTTCTCCTCCCATTATGCTGAAGGAATCCTTTACTGGAAACTTCTACTACTGGAGGGACACCACTGGAATACTACCACGCATATTCTCAACACTGATGCGTCTGACTGGAGACAATGTTCTTTCGATTGTCTGGGAAAAAAACACTAAGGTATCTGAATGAGAACTTGGATGGTGCTGAGCAACTTCATTTACTAGTAAAGGCAGAAGTTACGGTGGGGATAGATGAGTCTGATGGTGCTTGTAATATTAGGTTTTTATTTAGGGATTACTGAAAGTGTTGCAAAATTTATCATTTGTGGTACTTTGGCTTTTGTTTCAATACATTTCGATGATTTCTTTTTTAAAAAAAACAAACTCCCATGCAATCAGACATATGGACAAACAATGAAGTTATATGGTCACAGGTTTATCCTGCAACAGTACAGCAGGTCTGAGTATTAATAATTTAATAATCTGTGCATCTTCTGTACTGTTCTATCATATATTCTGATTATAGAGAAGGGAAAGAGAAGGTAATAGGGATGTTCTTACTTATTCTCTTCCTATCTATTAAGAGTGAGCTTTTTTCAGACCACAATTTTTAAAAACTAAAACTGATTAGTAGGCTGGCATTTCTGTATCCATTACACTTGAAGTTAGTGAATGTACAATTTTCTCTCTAAAATAGTTATCTTGCTTAGAATTGACATCTTCTCTTTTACTGTAGTTTCAACACAGCTCATGTACCTAGTTGGTTTCTTACATGATCAGATTGCAAAACATACATAGTATTCGGTTTTGAAAACTGTATAAAGGAAGATGGACTAAACACTATTAGGGATGAATACCCCAATCTGATGTACTAGTAAACCCCTGTGAACATAATGGATTTACTTCTGAGTAACGTATAGGATTTATGCAATTTATATACGAATTTATAGGACTGTACTCCAAATAGCTTTCCTTTGGGGAGAAAAGCAGGATAAAAATAAAGATGATGATGATATGATGATGATGATGATGATGATGGTGATATTATTATTATTGTTATTATTATTATTAATAAATAAAATAATAAAATAAAATAAAAATAAAATAAAATATTTATTATATAATAATAATAATAGTAGTAGTAGTAGTAGTAGTAGTAGTATAATTCAGCTGAGGAATTTAAAGCTTTGGAACTTGAGAGAAAGAGAGGGACAGCTGAAAACTAAAACATTTATTTAGAAGTAACTTCCATTAAAATCAATGGAACAAACTTGCACCAGAAGTACAATCTAGAAATGCAGGTTTTACCAGTAATGGGCTGAGGAAGGTGAGAACTGTAGGTATATGCCAATTCTTAAGCAGGACTGTACTGTACTGGAAACTGAGCCAGAACTGTCACATATAACACCTTTGTTTCCGAGAAGCTATTTTCATCTCTGGAGCTTAATTTGAGGATAATAAAGCTGCTTTTAAAACATGAAAGGTTGAAAGAAGTGCAGCAACATCTAATGTTTCCATAACACGGGATAAACATCAAAACATTGCACCTATAATCTTGTAGTCAATTCTGCTTAAATCCATTGATTTTTACACAGGGATGGGGAATCTTTCTTTCTGTCACCATCCAAATTCTCCCTAGGGGGCTTCATGCCAACTGGCAACCCATTACTTTTAATATTAAAAATAAATTAAAATGAAAATGACAAATTCACCTACTCAAAGTAACAAATTAATGAAAAATTCCATCATTACTCAAACTGTTAACTATGTTCATATGAAAATTATTAAAATTAAAACTTTTAAAACTGATGTTAAAAATGATAATACCAAATTACAAGTAAAGAATAATATTTTTAATAACTAATTCCAGACTGTGGATTGGACAGATCATTTTTGCCCTATATCTGATCTCATTGCATGTAGAGAGTCTTTGAAATTAGGCTGAAGGTCATTGTTCACCACCTCTCCTTGTTTTTAGTGGAACTTTTACAACATCAGGTTGCAATTCTGCACCCAGTAAGTAAAAATTTGGGCAGCTGAAACAAAGTGGAGCAATTGAGAAAATCGAGCACTCTGAGCATGAAGGGGTTGGGGATGGAATAAGACTAGACTGACTGAAATAACTGGGGTTCTGCCATGTTTATCAACAGTAGTAAAATGCAGCTTCCTCAAGCCAGATTGCAATGTCAATAAACTGTAGCTTAAGGCCCTTTCACACTACACAGTTATAGCACTATGATTCCATTACTGCCATGGCTCCATCGTATTGAATTCTGTAGTTTGGTGACATACTAGAGCTCTCAGGATGAGAATTCTAAATACCCTACCTTAAACTGCAAATCCCAAAATTCCATAGAATGGAACTATGGCAGTTACAGTGGAATCAGAGTGCTATAACTACATAGTGTGAAAGGGTCTTAAATTAGTTTATTAGATATGACTATATCCTTGGGATAAGAAAATACACATTCTATAAAATAAACTTAAAGGTAGTGGGGGGTGCGTGCCCATTGGAAAGATCCTCAAACTCTCACTGGCAAACATACTTATGAGGAAAAGAACTCTGCCACTATGTGTATGTGTGTTTAAGAACCAGCTGGAAGAACAAGGAATTGCATGCCAATGAATAACCAACTAATGAAAGAGGGACAGGTTGCTCCACCCTTCCTCCATGTTCAGTATCGAGACCAGGAGAGCTATCAGAGAAAAAGTTCCCTCCTCTGCACCAAGCTACATAAAAGATGTAGCAGACTATTACAAGAGGTTTGGAAATCTCTGTCTCTCCTTGAGCAGCCCACACACACACTACTAACATTTCTGCAGACTAATACCTTCTGTAGGCTTACTGCAAGGCTGTGTTAACTCGACAGCAAGTCTATAACCCATTTGCTTGATCTCACTTACATGTCACCAAAATTGATAGGCTTGCCTATATGATGGCTCCAGCCAAAATATAGTTATAACTGATGACAGGTTCACATGTTACCTCCTCTATAAGAGGTGGGCTTTTGCCTACCTTTCTCCTCTTAGCTAGCCTTTTATTTACTATTATTACTAACTAATGCTGCATTTCTAACTCTCAATCCTGCCACCTTTTGAAAGCTTGATGCTTCTATTCAGATTTTCCCCAGTTGGACTATGTAGAGTGTCTATTATGAATTGAAAATTATACTTTCCTGAAACTCCTCTTCTTAGGTAGGACATAAGTGGTGTAGAAAATGTCTGATCCTTAATGTGTTTCCCAGGAGAAAACTATAAGCAGCTTGCCCATGACTATCTCTTTATGCAGGACCCCTCTCTTTAAGAGACAAACTTATATTGCAAGAATTTCTTTTTCCCTGTGAGTGGATATGGTTTCTCTAGAAATTCAACTAGAACTAATTGGAAGAAGCTGGTCTACTTTATGCAGTAAGTCTAAGCTGTTATATGTCTGTTGACCGTTTTATTATTATGGCACAGTATAATTATGAGTTATTTTTCCCTATAACATGCCTGCATTTTGCAAAGGAAAGCAATTGCCAATTAAACTGAAAGTTTTTATTTAATTCCCCATACAGCAAAGAAATTTGAATCACAGAACAATCTATCTGTGCTAACTGAAAACATGGGCATATTGACAGACTCTTCTGGTAACTTAACTAGTACCCCAAGTAACACTTCTTAGCATAATCTCACAAGCCATCCCACCTCCTACATATTTCTTCACTAACAGTAGAACTGAAGTGAACCACAGGCTTTGATAGTGCAAATGTCTACATAAAGCAGACTTCCACTATAGTACTTTGAACAATTAGACCCATAGCCTCCAACATTTAAAAGATGAAAACAGGGACATATGTGGTCAAACAACATCATTGTAGACAAGATGGCAAAACTTATTGATGAGGAAGAGCAGACATGTTAGGAGAGGCTGCAACTGTTTCCTTTCACCCCAGTCTACAGTGAAGGGCAACATTCCGCCTCCCCATCTCTGCTGAATTAATTGGGTGCAAACTACTTTTGCACTTTGAACCCACTTTGCAGTAAGTAAAGTGAACTAAGGATCAAGGAGGACAATGGGAAGAGGAGAGAAAAATGGAACATTATAAGTGTGTGCACACGTGTGTGTATTTATGTATGTGTGCATTTATGTAAGTGTATGTGTATGTGTGTATTAATATGTCCACAGCATTTTAAAAAAATGCAAGTATGTGCATACATGTATCTATATACATATCCATCTGCAAATAATTCTTTTCTTCTCACATTAAAATAAGACATTAAGATTAAATATCTGTATCTTCTCAACTTTATAAGGTGAACAGTTATTTCAAATATGTAAGTATCAACCAATTTCTCCTTATACCTCTAATCTATTTCTACTTCTGGCTGTCCTATAGTTAGAAGTCTTACTGTTTGATTTTTGTTTCATCTTTTTACATTCTGAGAACTTTATAGCAAAACTTTCTGCTTTTTTGATGCATACACTCTTGTTTCAGTGTAAAACAATCAAAAAAAGGAATAAGTTGTCTAGATTGATTTTTAATTTGTGTCAGTAACTCTACTTTAACTGTAGTTTATAATGATCTCATTATTACCAGCTTACAACCATATCATATTTTTTTAATTAAGAAATTCCTTACTGGTTCCTATTGTACACAATTTTCCTCCTGTGTTTTTCCCCTTAACCAATATGTCAGATTATTTAGATTTTATCTCAATCAGCTTTACTAATTATTCTTCAATCTCCAGAGTATCATTGCTTTCCCAAACTGATGTGTATAGAATTCTAGCCATTGTAATCATATACAATAACATTCTTCAGTATTTTTTTTTTGTAAATTCATCCTCCAGTCCATCTATAGCATATTTAAAAGAAAGAGTTCAGGAGTCACAGGGAAGTTTTGCTATAAAATCTCTGACCTTCTGTGAATATTATTCCAGTATATTTATTTATTTATTTATTGCCTTTGAGCATGACCACCACAAATGATAAAAGGTACCTATTAATTCTTTACATTTCCAACAGTTTGCTTTCCCAGCTTTGTACGTTTTGTCTAATTTGTCAGGAGAAAGATGCCACCTATGAACCATTTTAAGTAGTTTTCTTTTAAGTTTTGGGGTGCTATAAACTTCTGGGTTTTCCTCCAACATTTCACCCAGTTTTCCAGCTGAATGTCATGCCCAACGTTTTGTGGCCATTTGACCATTGATTCTTTCACTGTTTCTTCTTTTAGTTTTAGCCTCATAATCATTAAAAAACTGTGAAGTTTGATGTCTCGGGATTGTCAAATAATATTTTTTCTATTTCATTGGGTTCTCTCTACTTTCAGTTCCTTCCAGCTTCAGGTCCATTTTAAATCACTCTGTTAATTGCATGTATAGAAACTGGGACATTTTAAAGGCAGCAGAAAAAGTGTGGCAAGGGAAGATAAATCAGGACTGCCCTTGCCAAGTCCACACAGTTGGAGGGTACATAGGCCATCTTTACCAATCCAACTGATTTGTATTCATAAACATCATCCATATTTAGAATTTGTTTGGGCTAGAAATATGTGATGTAATATCCTTGCTCTTTGGGGATACAGTCCAACAACCTTAACTCTGGCTTTAAACCAGAGGCTTTTTTAAAGTCTCTTTATGAATGAGCAACTGGAGCTCACCTCTTGAGTTTATTTAGTTGGAAATTCAGAGGCAAAAAGGATCTATCAATACGCTCATGTTTTGAGTTAACACGGGGGATGAAATACATGGCTCAAACTGCCTTACTTGGGGTGCAGCCCCAGCCTAACTTCTTGCTTTAAGCCAAAAGCTTTTTCTCTGCAAGGAATTCAGATTATGTGGATACAATTTTAATTGTTGCAGTGATTCGCACTGTAATTTATTATTCCCTGTACCAGCAGTGGGCAAGGTCCTCCATAGCTTATTTGAATGCAACTCCTGAAACTCTAGATAGCACACAACACAATCTATATGGCCATGCTTTGCCCACTCATGCCCTACATAATATTAGGCTAACAATACCACTGTGAGACTGTCAAAGAACTGTATTAACTTTTACTGTATTTGCTTAAAACTGTTCTGGAGAGCTCTACATAGAGCTCAGCCAAAACAACTCTCTGTTTTCCATTTACATTTTTGGCAGTGCTCAAAAAGACGTTGATGATTTTTCAGCACTCCTTGGAAAACATTCTTGATTGTTTCTCTAAATTGGCCCAACCTGCCTTAGTGGCATCACTGTGCATTCAAATATATTCTAGCACTGTTACATTATCATATTTACTGGTAGTGATGTTTGGGTACATAGGAAAACCTATGTAACTAATCCTGGGAGTAGGAAGAAGCAACAGAGAAGGAAAACAATTGCACTGAAAATGCCTGGTGGAGATTAGGTAGGAGTTAAAATATTCATACTGTCTAAGAATTTTTCAGATGAGATTCCGTCCCTGTGAAACTCACCAGTTTTTACTGAAAATCAAAAGGAAAGAATGTGTGATACAATCCAAATTCCACACCAGTTGTATCTGTTGGGTGTCAATTTGACTTCAACTTATGGCAACCTTATGAATGACATGGTAGCCTAAATACCCTAAAGGCAGCAGATCCTATCTGATCTTGGAAGCTAAGCAGGGTCATCTCTGGTTAGTACTTGGATAGAAGACCATCAACGAATGCCAGGTGTTATCAGCTATATTTCAAAGGAAGGAACTTGCAAAACCACCTCTGAATATTCCTTGCCTAAGAAAATCTTATGGAATTCATGAGGTTGCCATAAGTCAAGGATCTTGAAGGCACATACACACACATATGTGTATGAGACCTCACTCTGATCATCAGCTACCCTCCTCACATCGTGCAAACTCAAGGCTGTGGCTTTCTTGACTGAATGAATACACCTGTAGTTCTGCCTCCCTCTTTTCCTGCTGTTTTCCACTTTACCAAGTATCATCTTTTCCACTGAGTCATGTCATCTCATGGTAGGTCCAAAGTATGACAGCCTGAGTTTAGTCATCTTCACTTCTTAAGAGAGTTCCAGTTTCATTGGCTCTAAGCCCTAACTCATTTGTATTTTAAGCAGTCTACAGTATCTGTAAAACAGTTTAGTTAATTTCCTTTACAAACTATATGTGCATACCTAACATTCAATCACCCTCTGAAACACACCCTCTGAAAGCATATTGCTTTTTTATATTAATGGTCTCAGTAGTGTATAAAGTTCATATAAATACTACACAGTTCCAGAAGAAACTAATTTTCCTATATGAATTTTGTGACCCTTGACACAGCTCTCTTAGTCCTCATGCTTTAAGCCAACCCAGCAGAAGAATAGCAGAAACCATACACTCTAAGACAAACAGCCACACCTTTAGGAAACAGTTCAGAGTTGCATGAATAAACAAAAGCATATATTAGTCACTCACTCAAAATTGGTATACTCCATAGAAACAAACCTTCAGACCTGAACAGTAAGCATGCAACGTCCCCAAGATGATCTCTTTTTTAAACTTACCCTGACAAGTACAGTCAATCTTTATTTGCATACCTGCATTTGTACATAAGTGATCAGGGTTACAAGTGACTGGTTGGATTTACAGAATAAATGACTTATGAACTTCTACTGAGCAGGTCAGGTTCCTTCCTTTACTTTCCTTTTCTGACCTTAGCAACTGCACAGGTTCTTATTTCTGACTTCACATTTAAAGCCAGCTACCAAAGTACAGACCTGGTTTTACGAGCTTCTCAGACACTTTGCCAGCACCACGTTTAAATCTTCAAAATGTTTTCTAAACACTCTGAATCATAATGAGAATTCCATTTACTGAAAAGGCGCAGCCCTCCATATAACAACTGAACATGTTTAATGACTGATCCTTTTATACATTACAGCATCACTCATGTTTTCAGTAAATGGATATAATTTTCTCCGCTTTACCCTATTATTATCATTCGTTAGCATCACCAAGCTACAATTCTAACTAAAGATATTTCTCCCCCAGCAATTATGTCCTGCACAGAAACAACCCATCTGGGTTTAAAAGCCATCTAGTGCTGCATATCAGACTAGAAAGGTAGCAAGCACATTTCTGGAGGGAAAAAAAAAACTCTGAGGAGAAAGGTCTACAAAAGTGAACTTCCTTGGAAAATCAAAGTCTGTTATGTACCAACCAGAGGAGCAATTCCAGTGCGTATATAATCAGTACAATGGCAAGAAGCAGGAGTCAGCCCAGCTATTTAATATTCTTGAGTTATATTTGCAATCTGATGGCAGTCCATGCAATGTTTCTTTACTCTCTGTTCAGCCCCCATCTTCCTCAGAGAGAGTGTTTGTGTGCATGTGTGTGCATGCGTGTGTGTGCATGCGTGTGTGTGTGTGAACAACAGGGCAAATTCATGTATGCACCAGTCTGAGAACTTCCTCCAAAGAGGAATAGTATGTATGCACCATCACCATCCTCCACATATAAAGTAATGAGTGATCTGAATATCTCATTTTAGGAGATCTTTCCTCTTTAAAACATGAGAAGTTTTCTAAATTAAATCTACAGGTTTATTGACTTACATACAGTGCATTTAACTCTAATGGTCTGAATCCCACTAGTTAGTAACAACTTCAGTAGTCCCACTGAATCAATTGTTGAATAGTCAACACATCCCACTGAGTGGAAACTCCACCAGTTCAACAGGATTTCTCTTGTTAGTTTAGTTAGGAGTCAGGTGTATATTACCATTAAAGCACTGGCAAGGGAATTTCTCTAAAATACAGTGATGATCCCCATTCAGGAAAGCATGTGAAATGCAGCATAATGCCTAGTTTGGTTGACACATTAACCAAGCAAATCTAGAAATGCAAATATATAAACCATTCATTCACTTCACTTTGTATCAATGATAATGTCCCTTTACCAGCATCACAGACAGAGAAATAATAGCCAGTACAGTTATCTCCTATTATTGCAGCAGAATGAGGAAGAAACTGCTCAAATTTTGCCTCCTTCATGACTATTATAGACCAAAAATCCTTTTTCTTATGAGGCACCACCACCTTAAAATTCAATTTGTACATACAGTATTTTTGTATATAGAATACATAGAATTTGAGCCAGACCCACCTGATTTGTACTGAAGAACCAACTGATTTCAGTGGTGCTAAGTATGAGAGCTAGCATGGTGTAGTGGTCTGAACACTGGACTACAACCTTGCAGACCAAGGTTCAATTCCGCGCTTGGCCACAGAAACCCACTGGGTGACCTTGGGCACATCACATATTCTCAGCCACCAGAAAACCCCTAGGTTCGTCTTAGGGTCACCATAAGTTGGAAATGATTTGAAGGCATACAACAACAACAACAACAGCAACAAGTATGAGTATGTCTAATTCTTTCAACCTAAAGGATTACCACAATGCTACACAGAAACATGTTACACTGAACAGCTCTTACTTCCTAGACAATACATTTGTCATTCTGTATATTCTTAACATCACTAGTAAGAGTAACCCAAGTAAAGTTATAGCAAACAAAACTAAGTGCATATTCAGAAGGACCTTTACATGTGACAATTAATGAATAAAAATGGTATTTATAAACAAACATCAGTGTTCATGTACATAACCATCAGTGGTGGATTTTGTCTTCCATCTTGGGATTTTAGTCTGAATGTTAAAAGAGCTATTGATGATGCCATACCTATTTTTGGGATACGATTCAGCCAGTGGAATAGTGTCTTTAAAATTCAGACTAACTCAGAGGAGTTCCATTGCCATGCTGAAATACAGCTGTCTGGTTTTGCTTGTTTTAGCAGCCATCACACTTTAATCAGCAATATTTTATTTCTGTTGCAAAAATTTTAGTAATTTCTTTTATTAAGCCCACACAATAGAAAATAAAGCTGTGTATACTGCAGCAAATGTGAAATATTCTGAACCCAGTATAAAGAAGACTTTATTTATAAAAGCACACTAGTTTTTATATTACAGACCATCCCCAAACTCTTTAATTACAAATAAATGCTATCCGTATGAGGGGGCAAAGTCATCTAAAGTAGTTATATTAACATGAGTGAAATGTAAAATGATTTCAAAGTATTTGTATTACAGGAAGCAGTACAGTTAAACATTATCTTCTAGATTAAATTGAACTGAACAGATATATTCCTAGTTATTTTGGATGATGAAGTGTAATTAAAAAAATCATACAAATCATGATTCGCTATAATAATGAACATGTAAAAATCCAGACTCCTAATTACACATGCTTATAAAATACCACACATTTAGAAAATGGACCTAAATCCAATGTTTGTTCCACCTGGAGCAGAATCACTAAAATTAATGGGACTTGCTAATCACAACTCACTTAAATTCCAAGGATTTCAACTCTTAAGACTAACACTGGATTTTGCTCTTTGTCACAGAGTGTAGCACCTCAGTCCAGCAAGATCTTACAGACCTGAACACTTCAGCATGTATCTGGGATTTTCTATCAGTCGAATGCTTATAAAGTCTTAATGGAGTATGTTGAAATGTGTACCACCATTAAAAGTTGTCAGATGTTATCACCCTCATTTGATAGACTCCCAAATGTCTACCAGGTTTCCCATTAAATTCAGTGTGATAAAGTTAATGTGCTCTTTGTGTTCCCTACAGACCTATCCATCTGGGATGGAGGGGAGCACATACTCAAGCACCCACAGAACCTGTGCATGTACATTAGTGCTGGCCCAAAACTGATAGGGTACACATCATGTCATGATACTTATAATGGTGGGTTGATACTGTGCTATAGCAGAACATTAATCAGCAAGTAATCTGTGCTATGCAAATACATATTTTAAAATAAGGTAAAAATATATATTCGTAATAATATATATTCTGCAATCATTTACCACAATACTGCCAACAGGATGGCTTCAAAAATGTTGAAATCCTGAAACGATTTATTCAGACTTAATTGAAATGAAGTGAAAGTGATTATTGCAAAAAGAAAGTCCAACAATTTCAACAAAGGATTCCACAACAATAGTTCTTGACTAAGATATTAGTTGATCTGGACATAATCAAAATTTCATACCTCTTCCACTTCTGCCCACAAATCTCAAGTCATTGAATCTTGCTACTTGATTCTTCATGGCAGCAGTAGCATTTCTGAGTTCTGCAGAGTAGTTTTCATCATTTCCAGCCATTACTGTGACCAAAGTCCCATCAGGAACATCTCCTAAGGCCACCACCTAAAATATTAAGTGAAAGATTCCTGAATTTCTTTTTGATAAATCTGTATAAGCATACTATAAATAAGACTGTGTAGAGCGAGATGAGAACCATATTATAAGTAAAAACAAAAAACAAAAACAAAATGCAGTCATGGTTAGTCGTAGTAGTTAAGTCCCCCTGAAATATTTTTAGTCACAGTAATTAGGACCCACTGAAATATAAGGGGCTTAAATCATGGCTACCTCTTTATACTGATTTCAGTGGAAAGCTACAGTAACTGACAACAATCTGAGTGAAGAAATTAAAAACTGCTTTGGTAAATAAGATGCAACCACACATACTAATCTAACATAGCACAGTAGAAGAAAGAAATAAAAACCCAGTTGCAAATTTAAAAAGAAAAGAATAAATGTCAATGATTTTGAAAGAGCTAGCATAAATACTGTTGCATCAACCCAGTGTGGCATCTCTCAATACCATGTCAAAATCTAGAGCATCCATACTGCACAGTTACTGTGCCAACAACAGATTCCTAATGCCACTTAGTGGTTGGGCCAAAACCATGATGCAACACAAAAATGGTTGGTGAGGGATATGAGATCAGCTAAACTGGGAAGGACTGAGATCAGCTCAACCCTAGTGTGGTCGGCAAGAAACTGTAACAGTGAAAATACGTGTTTAAGCCTATCTGCCCTAGATTTCATAGATTGGTGTTCACTGTGTTCACTGAAATCAATGGACCCAAAGTCAAGACTAATATGCTGTATTGATTTCAATGGATCTGTTCTAAGTGTGACCAAATCTAGATCCAGCTCATTCACTGAGAGTAGCTTTGGGTTACTAAACAGAAGGGGAAGTGAAATTGCACTGCCGCTACTTTTGCCTTCTGGACAAAGAAGCCAGTTCACTGAATTCTTGATACAGGGCAAACTTGTACATTCCATTCTGAAAGAGATGCCCAATTCCCCACTTAAAATGGTACAGAGGAAGGAAACAATTCCAGGTCCTTTTCCAGCGACTTTCACACCCTCTCTTGGATATCCTACAGTTCTGCATGTACCCCTAATTGCAGTTCTGCATGCACATCTCTTATCCTCCCTTCTCCCAGCTACACAATACAACAGTGACCTGCTCCACAAAGAAAGTAGACAGATGACTATAAAATCACTGTGCATCCCAAGTACACTGTAAATGATTACCAGCAAGGTCATATGCTTGAAAGCATATAGAATGACAGAGCTGTCATTATAGAATTGCAACGGACAGACAGCATAACTTGCCACATTTGCTCACAGATGATTTTGCTGCAGATGTATTCATCTGTAATGTAAACTAAGGTATTCACAGATATTTATTTGTGATGTAAGCTAAGTGAGTTTCACCAAAGTAACAATCCACTGTTAATACTTGGTATTATCTATATATAACATCTGTCTATCTATAATATTTATATGTATATAACAGATATAATAGAGAGCCAGCGTGGTGTAGTAGTTTTAAGCATTGGACTACAACCCTTTAGACCAGGGTTCGATTCCCTGCTTGGCCACAGAAACCCACTGGGTGATCTCGGGTGCATCACACACCCTCAGCTCTCAGAAAACCCTGTGATAGGTTCACCTCAGGATCACTGTAAGTTGGAAACAACTTCAAGGCACACAACAATAATATAACAGGGAAGCTTATATTTTTATTTTTCTATCAATACAAACAGTCTCATCCCTATATATAAACATTTCCTTTTTAATATCTTCTCCAACAGTATTTAGCAGCGAGTCCTTTAAGTGCCTTAATTCTCCTGTCTCCAGTTCCTGTTTTGTGCTTTGATCTTTAATTATACTATTATTTTTCTTCAGTGTGTTCTTTCATCATGTCGCTATTTCTGTTGGCTTCCTGCTCACCATACACCATCTCAGTCATGAGCACGCTGCATGGAAGTCCAACCGAAATTCTTCTGTTTTATCTATTTTATTTATATCCCCCCTTCCTCATATGAATGAGACTCAATGTAGCAGTAGTTCTCATTTAAATGCCCAGGATGATAAATTATAAGAAATTAACAGAAATGGTTTCATTATAATGTGCTTAGAAGCAGGGGTCTGGAAGCCTTGCTTCCAAGTAATCTGCAACTAAAATAAAAAAATAAATAAAAACCTTTTCACTTCTCCTTAAAGCTCATTTGTGTTGAAATTTCCACTCGATGTGGACACTCTACTTCCGTTTACCCAGTCATGTTTTGTCCTGTCCTGTCAACGTAATGCCACAGTCAACTCACTTTTTCACATTCACCTGCTCTTGTTTGTTCTCCCCCAACTTCAAACGTCCACACTGTGGTTAATTAAATGTTTATGGACAAAGTAGGAACCAGACAAAAAGTTAAGAGGGAGAAAAACAAGGCAGACAAAGCTTGGGGACGTTAAAATGGACATTGAACTATATATTAAAAAAAAAAAACTTCAGATGTAAAAAGTGCAACTTGATTTTAAGCCTATAAAGACATAAGGAAAAAAACCCCTCACACCTCCTCCCAGCCCTATTCTTTGATTCTTCAGTCTCATAGGAGAAAGCACCCTGTATTTGCTGTCCCTTATTAGGCAAATATGCCAGAAGCTTGAAGGCACCTTTCCTAAAGTTTCTAGAAACTTCTATAATGAAGATCAGACATCAGAGCCACATATAACATAGGGTCAATTGTCACTATAGACACTCGCTGTTCAACTGTAAGGAAAATTACACTAAGGCTTCAATCTTATGCACACATACTTAGGGTTAATATCACTAGAATGACTCGGCCTAAGTCTAAATAAAGATGGTTAGTGTTACAAAAGCTGTAATCCTAAACAAAGTTAGTAGGAAACAAGACTTCTTCAATGTAGCAGACTAAATGTGACAACTGTCATAAACCTAACCACGGATAAGCAAAAGACTTCCTTTAAAAAAGCTGTTTAAAATGCATACGTCTGTAACTTTATTCACTGTTTTTACCTATTTAAAATGTTGTATGATATTAACAGCAATTTGGCATTTCTATAAAATGGTTCAAGATGCAATGTTTTACTTTTATAATATCAGAACAAATAATAGTTATGCTAAGTCGACAAACTACAGTGTTGGACTGAAGAAGCACATTTTAAAAGAATTTGATACTAATGTTGCCTTTCAGTATATGCATACTGGTAGCAGAAAAAAAAAGTAAAAAATGAACAACCCTCAAACACAAGAAGATGATTTTCTGTAGTTTTAAAAAAACAACAGAAAAAGTATCTTTTCAACTCCGCATGTTTACAATATGATGCAGGAACCTCTAGAAAGACAGTAAAGAAAAAGAAATCTGTGTGCTCAGGAGAAAGTGAGTGGTAAGTAAAGCTGTAAAAGCAGTGGAGAAACACAAACATTTACATTATAAAACAGACTAAACAGATAAGTAAGAACTTGCTGACTGAAGATAGTATTTTGCGAGACTGCTCAGTTTATGAAAATACATTTTACGCAAGCAGGACAGAATATCAGCAATTCAAAACCACAACACAATTAGAACTTACTGTTTTACCTCATTCATCAGGCAAAAAAATAATTATTCAAACCAGGGTAAAGATTATTACCTTACTCTAAATTATACCCTTTCATTACTGTGTATGAAATTTTAGCAATAATTGTACTAGATTTTCTTTCATTCTCAGTTCATTTATACATCTCCTATTTTGAAAGCAATTCCTGGGTTTCCAAAGTGATTTTGGCAAAAGTGAGGTATGGAATTTTGTTCCTGTCTACTGATCAATTCAATATGAACAGGATATTGAAAATTATTTAATCACAATTTTGCTGCTCTTCATTTCAAATAACTGTAAAGGTGCAGCTGAAAAGAGTTTGAGTCAGCTGCATCAAGTGGCAGAGTTACTTATTCTTTAGCCAAGATTATGGATAGTCCAATTCACATATCAGAAATTAGACCAAAGTACTATCCAAAAAATATTTACACAGAAACAAGTCCAACAGAATTCCTTGGGAATTACTACACAGTACTTGCTTTAGTTACAAGCAAGTCATGCCCAAACCTGCAAGACTTACTTCCAGGTAAACATAACCAAGACTGTAGTCCTAAACATGCTGGCTTGGAAATAAGTCTCATAGAAACACAGTGTTTACTCATAAGGAAGCATATTTAAGATTGGAATGGAGATCAAGTATTCTCTCTTAGTAGGGCTAAGGGTTTGTGGGATCCAATAGTGTAATTATTATAGGTGATCTAGTAAATGACATAACAGAAAGCTTATCAGTAGCTCTGTTTTAAAGCAAAACCAGTAGAATCCTTCACTTGTACTCTTCTACAAAAAGAGACTGTTGATCTGCTGCATTAAAGTATGGAAAAGGAAACCTGTACAAGCAGGTGTCTAAAACATCATTGTTGTATGCCTTAAAGTCCTTTCCCGTTTATGTTGACCCTTAGTATTCACCACTAATTTCTCTTCACAGTTTTTACAAACATTCCCACCCCTTGTGGAAAGTATTTGGTTATAATTACAAGGAGGACTTTATTAAAACAAGGGCAATAAAATGAAGCCATTTCAACTGAACTCCATGAATTTCACTGGATTTTGGTTTGGGAGTATGTGAGTGGGTAGTAGATCTTATACTAAGCAGAAAAGATGCTGGAAAGAAAAATGATTAACTACCCCACCATGGATGATACATAATACTCTAATTTAATCTCCCTCCTTACCCTGTTAATTATCAGACTGAAAATATTTATCTTAGTCGGTTATAAGAAGGCAGCCTCATAGGTGAGGTTACTTCAGAGTAAGCCTTACTGAATTCAATGGGATTACTTCAGAGTAGGCATGTTTAGGACTGTGCTGCTGGGCCTTTCTTTATAATAAAGCTTTATAAGGTGAGGCAAGAGCCGTTCTTCGAAAAAGAATAGGGAGGCGTACTGAGCCAAAGTACTTTTTTTTAGGAGGAAGAAAAAAAAATACAAGCACCCGCCCTGGCCGCCATGCCTTTCCACGGTCTGGTGCATGGCTCTCTCCCCTCGCACCACCGAGGAGTTTTTAAAACACAGGCACACACACAAACCGACAAACCACTTTCCAGTTTTCTTGTTTTTGTTTTGATCAGCAACCGGTGGGTTTTGGGAAACACACTTCCACAGTTAGAGTTGTTTGGAGAGCCACATATTTGTGGGGGAAAGCAAGGAAGAAACCGAATCGAACTGTGGTTTTTCATCTCTGGCTGTTATTTAAAAGAGGCTGAGGGGGAGGCCGCCGGTTTTATTTAAAGGCTGTGCGCTCCTATTCGGAGGAAAAGCCGAGCCTGCCGGTTGTCAACCTGCTGGGGAAGAGGACGGAAGCGCCGCCTCGGCCGGGGGAGAAGAAAGACGGGGCCACAACGGGGGAGGACTCCCCCGCTCCACACGGACCCTCGCTCCTGAGGGCGCCCTCAAAAGAGTCAGGCTTGGCGGGAAGCGGCCGCCCAACGACGCGGCCTTCGCCTCGAACCCGCCCGGCTAAGCTTCTGCCCTCCATGTAAGCTCACTTTCGGGGGCGAAATGGGTGGGAGGGAGAACCACAGCGCGCGCCCTCAGGAACGAGGAGGAGATCCTATTATTAATAAACGAGGCCCCGGGCTCCCCATGACTTGGAACCGGTGCTTATGAAAACCAGGCGCATTCAGGCCTGAATCCTAATTGTCAGCTCCCCTTCAGTCAGTTGGATTTACCGAGGCGTTGACGGGCTCGTTCGGCACGTGCTTTCAGAGGGCTACTCTAAATTGGGATGAACCAATAGGCTTCGAGCCAAAATATGCTGGCCGGGGGTTGGGAGTAATTGTTGCAGCCGGAAGTCTAAGGAACTAGAGCCGGGAGGTGAGGCCACCCTTCCTTCCCGCCAAAATACTCCCACACAAGACAGCAGAGCCCGAGGGCAGCGCGGGTTGCGGTTGAAGGCCGCACACGCCACCAACCCCTTAATTTCACGGTTTTGCATGGAGCAAAGCTCGGGGGCGCCACTGCCGAGCATGGCTTTCGCCCTGGGTGGAGGCGGGAAGGGCGGACAGGCGGCCCCACCGGCGTCTCAATTCAGCGCTCTGAGGCCGTGAGGGCGAAATGGCACCTGGCTGGTTCGTGGCGCTCTCAAGGGGGAAGGGGACCAGCTCTTCCAGAGCTGGTCCCCTTCCCCCTTGAGAGCGCCACGAACCAGCCAGGTGCCATTTCGCCCTCACGGCCTCGGAGGCATGGGGGTGCAGGCGGAACATATTCACACCCGCCGTAGTGAGGGGCCCCACTTCCTATTTCGTACCCGGGAAGCCCGTCGCTTCTTCCTAGGAAGGAAGTCCCCCTGGGTTCAAATAAAACCGGGACGGGGCTACAGTCTTGTGGGGAAGCGAGCCAAAAGGGGTTATCTATTGAATGGGCGGCGGGGGGGTGGGTGGAGAGACGCTTTCCTTTTACTGAGCGGGTTGTCGGGGCTCTCCAGACACGGTTCACCACCGACAACCCACTGCTGTGTAGGCGCAGGGCCACGAGAGGTGCGCCCGAGACAGCGCCTGCCCTGCCAAGGAAGATGTCGATGAGGCTAAGAAAGGGCAAGACGGGCTCCCTTCTTCCCTAGGAGGTTGGAGTAAAGCCGGAGTCACACCGGAAATTGTGCAAAGGCCAAGGAGTCGGCCTTGCATTCGAGAAACGCTCGGCTCCCAATAACGGAAACGAGGGTTTTTCAGGCACAAAGAGAAAGACAAGACAAAGAGAAAACGTGAGACGGTTCTCCATCCTAGCTAGGGAAAGACCTAAAAGAAAGAAATTGTTTAAAAATAAAAACATAAAAATCAAAGGAGGGCGATTGGAGCAATCCTGGGGGGTTTTCTTTGCTAAGTGAGCACTCTGTTGGATTTGGGTCCGGCAATGGGACGTGCGAGCAGCCTGGCTCAGGCTGCTCCGGTTTAACTCCTTGATGCGCGATTGTTGAAAATTAAGAAGAGTGAGCTGATTTTTTGCTCTATGGAAATCGAAGCGAATGTCTGTCCAAGTAAAGTACATTGACAGTTGGTTCTATGCGTGTCTACTCGGTGGAAGACACGCATAGCAGTAGCACTCAGGGCTCCTTTGAGTTCCGTGGGGCTTACTCTCTATTAAGTGAATACAAGCAGGATTGCACCCTTAGAATAATTTGCTTGTCAAGTCCTTCGCAATGTGTGTGTGTGTGGGGGGGGGGGAATGGGCGCCCCCCAAGGCGCCACATTTTAAGAGCTCTTAAAATTTAGAGTCTTTGAGGAGTGGACTCGGTTTGCAGGTGGCAGAGTCTGAAAGCGCTTGCTGTTCCCGCGCCCTGCATTGTTTCTCGCATTTCAGAAAATCGAAGGGTTTTGTTTTCCCATTTTAGAGTAATCGCGCTTGGGTTCAGTCTAAGCTTTTGGCTGCCCGCCCCCACCCCCGAATTAAAAGCCAGACCAAAATCCCCTACATTTCTGAATCGTCTATTAATCCCTTTGGGTACAATAGCCCCCAAGGGAAACTCATCTGGCTTCCCTTACACCTAGGCGTTTAATGCACCTGCTTCTAAATTCAGCCTGACTGCAAATCCTGGACGCTGTATAGTTAGGAACTTTTATTCCCTGGTTGCTTTTAGGCAGAAAAAGTTACTTCTTTGAGCTACAACTCCAGAATTTTCCAAACAGCTTGGGTGGTTCTAGTTCTAAAGTTGTAGTCCCAAAATGTAACTTTTCCAAGCTTTGGCTTTAGGAGGACACCCCTCCCATTTCATTCCAATCAACATTTAATATCTGTAAGTTTTAGCAGGAGAAGATTCAATCTTTCTCTAACTTGAAGGAGGGGTGCCCATCCCTTCTGCACTGAGGTGAATCCAGGATGCAAGTTTTTTGATGGGTTAAGGGGCAGGTTGAGTATGGGCACCAAAAAAACCCTTCCCCTTTCTTTAAGGATAAAACCAAATTGCTGAATTCTCCTCAGAATTTAAAGTAAGTCTGGGTGAATTCAGTGGGGTTTTCTTAACAGAGAAGTATGTTTAGGCTACAGCTTTAGATTGTCAGGGGAATAAAATGCTAGGATAGGATGCAGGCTAGAACTATTCCCAGAGATAACATTTCCTTCCTACTCAGATCCTAGCAATAGGGACAGTGAGCAGACAACATTACTAGGAGATAAGAGCTTGGTGACAGTTTGAAAATGTTGTGGAAGAGACTCAGGTAGAGGGGTAAGAAACAGCAGAAGACAGAGAACTAAAGTGGCCAGGTTCTGTCTCTTTCTCTGAGTGTAGGTCAGTCACCTACACTCAGGCTTTTCCACTCAGTGGAAAGCAGCATTTACCTGGAAGTAAAATCCCAATCGTAAATTCATTTGGAAATGGAATCAAATCTGTGGGACTGATCTCCACATTAAGAATTTGACATCCCCTCTGCTTTATTCCCAGAGGACTGCAGGAGACATTTAATCATTTGGGCAAGTCTATCTGGAAGGAATACTATGTGCTGTAGGGTGTATTTCAGAGGAAGGAACTGGCAAAACCACTTCTGAGTATTTTTTGCCTAAGAAAACCGTACAAAATTCATGGGATCTCCATAAGTCAACAGGCAACTTGAAGAGGCATGAAACACACACCAGAGAGAACCTAGAAAGGTTTACCATGTCACTGCCTCAAAATACTTCACAGATTTACTACATTCACAGTGAATATTTGGACTTTGGAAAGGGAGTCTATGGCCATTTCCATGCTAGATTGTTATAGTGCTATTATTCCACTAAACTGCAAACCGTAGGATTCCATAGGATGTTGAAAGTCAGTACATCTAGGGCTGCAGCCACAAAGCACCAGTAGTAGGAGTGTGAGTGTTGCCTTGAAGGCCCTCTAGACTGTAGTCTGGAGTTGTATAGCCCCAGAGGGAGCTTTGTAAAGCGGGCTGAGAAAGAGGACCAAAGAATACCAAACCGTAATGGATTCTATCCTGGCTGAATTGCAGATAAACCCTATCTTGAGATTCCTTCTAATTGCTAACAGCTTCCCTGGCTCTTGACATGGCAGCCCCATTGAAATCAATGGCATCCACTGTCCTAGTATGTAAGCGTAGGGTGGGAAGTGGGTCCTAGAGAGGCCCCTCCCTAAACTGCAAACCTCAGGAATCCATAGGATGTTGAAAGTGGAATAATAGCATTATAACAGTCTAGTGCAGAAATGGCCTATGTGTTTTAAAATTGCTTTTGCCTCATGGCCTTGGGAAAAACAATTCATCTGCAATAGCTAGAGAAAAAGCCCTAACCAACTAAGCCCTGCTCTAGGATCCACTTTCTCTGAAACATTTTCCCTCCAAGATATTTACTTACATATATCACTTCCCCCTGTCCTACAGGCATCCCCCTCAGCATGATGTCCTTTCATGTCTTTTTCTGCCTGATTGTGGCAGCTGCCTGTTACCCCACAGACTGATTTAGGAAGAAGCCCCATTGAATGTACTGGCATTGCCTTCCCAAGAAGGCTGTGCTTTAGCCCAGTAGGCAGAGTGCAGAGTGGAGGTCAAGAGTGTTCAGAGCAAGAACAGGAGGCAGTAGCCATGCCTCTAATGGCAACATCTCTTAAAGTTTAGAGCAAGGGTGGGAAAAGTGGACATGTCTCCCCCAATTTCATTTTTCTTCCCTGTCAAGCCTAACTATTAGGGCAAGGATGGGTAGAAAGCAGCCTCCAATTCATTCCTGGGCAATTTCCTGGGACTAGTGCACGCTCAAAGGCCTGCAAAGAAAGTCTGAGTCAGGACAGGAGTACTTTCTCAGAGGTAATATGAGACTAGTTAGGTCTTGGCTGTGAAAAAAAAAATTCTGAACTATATCCAGTGGGTAGTCTCAACTAGAGCAGACCCATTGAGTCAATGTCATTTGTGCAAGTGTTGATTCAACACTTGATTCCGTGAGTCTGCTCTAACTTGGAACTGGATTTAACTTTGTGAGCTCTGAAGACATTGGAGGAGGACAGGGAAGCAAATTTTGTTTTAAAGCAGACCAAGTCCTTATCAAGGAAAGATGTAGGTAAAGGTTATCCATGGTACATGAGGTGAGTATTGCTCAAAGTGGCAGTCCTGACAGTTCAGGAGCCACTGTCTGCAGGTGCCTGGTGAGTTTCCAGGCAAGAAACAATTGTAGTCAATGGCAACAAATATGGTACTGGTCCCTGACAAACTGGGCAGAAAACTCCAGGTCCCCCACATCAAGTAGCATGAGATACAATGCATTTAGTGATGGCTGAGATCCGAGGCTGCCATCCTATGCACAGCAGCTAGGGAGCAAATGCAACCAAGAAGAATGTGCCTTACTTCTGGATAAACACACTTAATGGTTTTGCTGTAAGGCTGCCATGGTTTGCACCCCTTGTTGGGAAGGAAACCTCATTGAACCAAATAGCTAAACACACTCTAGGATCCACTTCCCACTCTATGCTTACTTACTAGGACAGTGGATGCCATTGATTTCAGTGGGGCTGCCATGTCAAGAGCCAGGGAAGCCCTTAGCAGTTGGAAGGAATCTCAAAATAGGGTTTATCTGCGATTCAGCCAGGATAGAATCCAATTACGGTTTGGTTTTCTTTGGTCCTCTTTCTCAGCCCACTTTACAAAGCTCCCTCTGGGGCTACACAACTCCAGACTACAGTCTAGAGGGCCTTCAAGGCGACACTCACACTCCTACTACTGGCGCTTTCTGGCTGCAGCCCTAGATGTGCTGACTCGTAAGTAAGCCTCGCTGGTTTTAATAGCCCTAATTTCTGAGAAAAATCACCAGTTGAGCTCAGGCTAGAGGGCTGCAACCCAAAAAACGATCGCAGTCCCACTGGGAATCAGTCGTTCTTAATGACATATTTCCCAATGGGAGAAAGTTAGGCCGACTCCCAGACAGGCACTTAACAAAGGGGAAAAGCCAAAAAACCCACAGAAAATTCCAACCGCTCAGTGGCTTCGGCTGGGTTCTCCCTGGCGCGCTCACTCCGGTTTAATTCTGCTTAGGTAAGACCCAGCCCGTTTCCCCGACACGCACCCGACACCCCCACGCCAGCCCTTCTCCTCCTGCCCCGTTCGTACCTTGAAGGCGATCGGCAGGGTCTTGTTGCACCTCCAGTGCGTCGGGAGGACGGAGCAGAGGAAGTTGGGGCTGTCGGTGCGGACCAGCTCGCCCGGGTGATCGGCTAAGACTTCCACCATGCTGCGGTCTGCGTTTCTCAGCTTCCCCGCCAGGGCGCCGCTGCTGTTCTCCTGGCCCACCAGCGGCAGCGTGTCGCTCATCTTGCCCGGACTCAGCGTGGTGGAGGGCGGCGTGAAGCGGCGGCTGGTGCTGGTATCTACGGGGATACGCATCACAACAAGCCTTTTGAGTGAAAAAGCTCCGGAGAGGGCTTCGGACAAAGCGAAAGGAGCGCAACTCTTCAGCAGCCGGCGGCTCTCGGGAGACCAACATAAAAGGGAAGAGGCTTAGGGCCCCGGCGCGGGAGGGGCAAGGGAAGCGAAGTGAAGCCAGTCCCGAAGTGAATTCGGATCAACGGTTGGACAGAGCTTCCTGGTCCCGCCACAGTTAATCCAAGCATCCAGTTTCAAGCTGTTCTGGTAATGGCTCTGAGTCCCTTTGAAAACAACGGCCAACGAACCACCACAGAACCCTATAACTTTGGACAGGTTTCTTTTCCCCCGTCGGGAATTGCCAGTGTTATTAAAACCAAAAGGCCCTTCAGAGATCCCACACACTGAGAGAGAAGGCTCGAGCATAGGAAATGCAAGGCATCCGTTCAAAACCACACACATGCATAGACAAAAAAAGGAGGGAAGAAACTCAAGTGTTTTCAGTAGTAAAGTTTCCTATCTCTCTCTCTCTCTCTCTCTCTTTTTTTAAGGGCAAGCTGTCATCTCCTCCCACTGAACCTAATGTCGCGTTAGAATCCACATCAAACGCCCAACAGTCTCTTCTGTTGGCGAAAGAAAGAGCGAGAAAGAAGTCATCGGTTTCAAACCAAGTGTGGGAAAAGACTTCGGCGGACGCGGTCTGAGTTTTTCAAAGGTCAACTGGCTATCACAGCATTATATACTGTACTTCATCAAATATTTACAGTCGAATCTATAGAGAGTTTAAACACAACAGAAATCCATTAATATTCCTGCGCACTCTCTCTCTCTCTCTCTTTTTCTCGTTTTCCCTCACCCGCCCCAAGCAGCCTTGAAACCCAGTCTCTCAGTAGTTTGCTGCGCCTTCCTCTTAAGCCCTTCCGTCCTGCTCTCTTTCGCAACGCTTTTGGCCGAAATGACTCAGGGGCGGCTGTGTGAATGGGAAAGAATCTCTCGCACAAGTCCGGGGGCGCTGCGTGCCAATAATCCGGAGCGCGCGGGGGCGTGCGCAAGGGACGTGAGTCCTCATAAGAAAAAGAAAGAAAACGCACGCACGCACAACCCTTTGGGCTCGGACTGGGAAGATTGTGGGTTCCTCCTGTGGTTAATGCGTGCAGCAACTTTTCACACACACGCTTTCTGAAGTCACCCAACACTCTTGTGGCCGCCGTGTGAGTCACTGCCAACTCTCGGGGGAAAAGATCTGAAGCAAAGCTTCCTCAGATTTAGCCACAGGGGCTGGCTCCGTAGCTATGGTTTTAACCACAGCAGGTGGAGCTCTGCCTCCAGGACCATCGTGTGTTTCTGCCCTCCTCCCTCACCGCCCCGCTTTCTCTCCCCCCTCCTCTCTCTCTCTCTCTCTCTCTCACTCACTCACACACACACACACACACACACACACACACTTCTCGCTCTTCCCTCCTCCAACTGTTCTTAATCTGAGCGCCACAACACGAGGCTCAGAGGCCAAAGCTGTCTGCCCAGGCGCGGCGCCTTCCTCTTCTGCCCAGCAGAAGAACTAGCGGCACCATGCGAGAGGCAGTCCTAAGCGGGAGAAAGAAAGAGAGAAAAGAAACCTTCTCAAAGGCAAGCACAACGAAGCAAAATAAAAAGTACAGATCGGGCAAAAGCAAGGGCGCCTCCAGCTCTCAAAGCTTCGCTTTCCTCCAAAGCGGAAGAGGTCTTCACGTGTTCTCCAGACTCCAAACAGCAAAGCTTTCCCGACGGCTGTTGCCTATAGGGGGCCAGGCTCTCTGGCTGTGTGTGACCTTCTGTGAGCCGCTGTTTGTTTGCTCTTGCCGCTCTGGAGGGGGGGAAGACTCGTTTCCACCGCCGCCCACCCCCCGCCTCCTCCCTTCTCCCTCGCGCCTTCTGGCTCTATGAATGGAGATTGACTGGAAATGAATTTGCTTTTACAGTAAGAGAGTCCGGAGGAATGTCATTCCCTCCGCTCTTTTGCATAGGGGAGACGCGGGCCAATCAGAGCCCTTTCCGGTATGAAAGCAGGGCGCGGCTCCAGCCCACGGCGGCGCGGCTCCTGGAATTGGCCGGTGGTGCGCGGCGGCGCTCGGAGCTGCTCCCGGCAGGAGCCAGAAGCGAGGCCCCGCGGGTCAGCGGGACGCCGCGGCCGGTCACCGCAGAGCGCGCCCGCCCGCCGGCCAGGGAGTGTTGGAGAGAAGGCCGGCCGTGGCGGCGGCTGCCGCTTGTGTTGAGACCGCGGCCGCAAAAGGCGGGCCGAGGGCGGCGCGGGTGGCGGGGCGTGGAACTCCGAAGTGGTTGTGGAAAGCGAGCGCTGAGCCTCCGCGTTCTCCCTGCGGGCAGATTCTCGGGGCAGACAGTCGTGCGTTCGTTGTTGTGCGCCTTCAAGTCGTTTCTGACTCTTGGGGTTCCCAAGGCGAACCTATCAGGGCAGGATTTGTTCAGAAGGGGGTTGCCTTTGCCTTCTTCTGAGGCTGAGTGTGTGACTTGCCCGGGGTCACCTAGTGGGCTTCTATGGCTGAGCAGAGATTTGAACACTGGTCCCAAGGGTGACCTTGGGTGTATCACACACTCTCAACTCCTTAAGATCCCGTGATGATCAGTTTGCCTTAGGGTCACCGTAAGTCCGGAAAGACTTAAGGCACACGAGAACAACTCAAGAGTCATAGTCCAGGGCCACTCAAACCACTACCTCACAGTGGTTCTCATACAAAATTGAAAAGGAGCACCTAAGGAGCTAATCCAACAGATGTGACAACCCACCCCCTTCAGGCTCAACTGACAGCTCCCCCCCCTCCAAAGGTTCTTAACCTCACCATACATTTTGCCAGGTTGGTTCCACTCAATGCCAGGGTGCAACTTCATTCCCTCCCCCTCCCCCCCGTTAAACGTCGAGGGAAGAGAGAAGGGTGCACTGTGGCAAGCTGACTCACCCTTTTTGCTTTCTGTGGTAGGTGTAGCGCAGGAAATAAAAGAGAAAGGCTGCAGTCAGAGCAGGCCTGCTTTCGTTTACTCTCCACTAGCCTTCACTAGCTGCATGAATCAAACACACACACACCCCAAATTTCCACATGAGAGGCTTTCTTCAAGTTGGAAAATACATACTGGCATGCAAAAAAATTCACCTGCTCCGTTTCTACCAATGATGCAGCTATTAAGGAGGGATGGTGGCAACTGTACAGATCAACTGTACTCACTTCCTGTTTCCCTTTGTGCACAGGGAGCTAAGAAGTGTAGATGCAATTTTTCACTCTCCTAGCTACGCCAGTCATTTCTTTTCTGCCTCACACATTTTCTGTGATCGTGTCCAAATTTCAGTAAGCAACATTATCCCATTGCATCATCCCATGTTCTTTTCAAGACTAAATATGGTTTGAAAATGTTGGTCTGGGCAGTCAGATGTTTTATAGATCAGCCATTCAGATAATGGTGTTTCATTGACTCTTAACAACACACCCATTTTAGGCCCAGGGCAGACAGTGAGCATAGTAGGATCCTTGATGCACTCTAGACTCCTGATCTTCACTTGTTAACCCACCCTTTCCCAAAGGTCCTTTGGGTTCTTTTTCTCTAGATGATTTGAACTACAGCTCCCGTAAGTCATCAGGACCAATGATAAGGAGCAAGAGAGTTAAGGTCCAAAACATTTGGAATGCACTACTTTGGGAGAAGGCTGTTTCAACAACTCATAGCTGTGTAAAACCCTGAGTTCCCTCTCACTCCTTCCTTTCTAGAAAATATAGGCCCCTTTTAACACATAGACTGGTCCAGAGCTGCTCTGCTTTAAGGAAAAAGAAAAGGTTTTGAAGCTAAACATGGCTTCAGGGCTGGATTAAGATATGCTGAGACCCTATGTCACTTTTGAGAAGCCCAGTAACATCATCACCACAAAAGTATTATTCTAACAATTGCATAAACACTGAAACTGTAATCTGAGGTCCTAGGCTGCAGTTTACCTAGCTTGTGTATAAATCTGACACTACCTGACTCACATTAAGGCTGGATCCTTTAAGACTCGCTTCCATTTATTCTGTGCCTTCCAGCAGGGAAGGTTGCAGGACACTCAGGCTGCCAGCTGCCAGTAGGAGACAAAGCAATCCATTAAATGGGAAGCTGGATTTATATCTGTGATACTTTGGAAAGTGGAGACCAAGTGATGGAAAACTGCTGAAGTGTGCCCCGCAAGTCAGTTTCTGAGCAGGCTGTAGATCCAGGTTTCTCAGAAGGCTGGATTGCTATTTTTAAAGTTTTTAAGGATGCCAGTAACATTATTTTTTAAAAAACAAGGAATGCTGCTTATTCTGCATTACAAGTCTGCAGAATCTGGAAACATGGACACATTGCTGGAAGGAGTTTCAGCAATATGTCCGGATTCCAGAGTCTACAATTCTTCAGATCTTCTGATCTTAGAGATTTTTTATCAGGAAATCCTGCTTGACACAGACTGTAATAATTAGAGCCATCTTTTTGGCCAGTTCCAATTACTTTATATCACGGTATCCAGACACCAATCTAAAAGAGATGCATTGATTTGTTTATATGACCAGTGGTGGGGGATTAAAAGGCAAATACTTTTTTGGTGCTCTGACTTTGGCTGTCTTCCATGTCTTGCTACTAAACAGCAATAAGCCAGTGTCTAGTTAAGGCTGAATGATCCTTGACCGTATAATTAAAAAAAAAAAAACTATAATTTGCTGGAATGTCTCTTTGTAAAAATATGTGTGATATATTGCATTGGATAGAGTGTTGGACTAGCAGTGAAAAATGGACCACAGTTCTAATGCTCTAGTGATCTGCTGTTAAATTCACCAGGTCAACAGTTCTTAACTTGGGGTCCACAGACCTCTAGAGGGCTGCAGTGTCCTCACATGGGGTCCATAAATGTGTGAAGAAATGTCATGAGGTTTTACAGTTAAAAGTAAAAGGAAGAAAGATGGATGGTCCTACATTGGTCTCAAAGACCAGGGGTCTTTTGCTGGTGATAGACATCATTTGTACAAAGTTTCATTCCAATATCTCCAACCATTCAAAAGTTATGAAACTGATAACAATATATGTACTCTGCACTTGCTACTTCTGCATTTGGTAAGAACATGTAAGTGAATGACACTGAGGGGCTGAGAGAAAACATGTGACGTATCTTACTACTGCACATACAGCCAGAAGCAGAGGGGCAGGGGCGGGATGACGGTGTATGGGGGAGGGCAGGCAAGGAGCAGCAATGACCCACATAAAGTGCCACTGGGGGCGTACCACTTTTCCTGCCCCCCATCCCTACACCAGTGGCCAGAAGCTGCCCTGAATCAAGTCTTGGTGGTCTGTGGCAACAAAAGATATTTAAAGGGTGACTGTGGTAAAGAAAAGATTAAGAACTGCTACACTAGGTAATCTTAGGACATTCACTAACATTCAGCTTATTCTCTGTTCATCTTTGCAGGTTGTTCCAGGGATAACAGGAACATAACATAGCCACCCTGAGGAAAGTACACCTTTGGAGCAAGCCTGGAGTAGCCTATGTAGGAAGTGATCATAGGCAAGTATGAAGTACATACTGCGTATTCAGAACATCTCCAGTAAAAGGATCAGTAGACAAGCAAGAGTGTCTGTCTGAGGAACAACTAGTTGGAGTAGACAATGCTGGACTACAGCAGTAGCTGCAGTGATGAAGGAAGGAGGGTACTGGAACAGTGGGCTGCTTGGGGCTAGCAGATTTTGCCTACCTTTCCTTGGCAGGCTGTGCAACCATGGAAAAAGTGCCACTGCTAGTGTAGTGGACCGACAAGATTCCAGCCATAGTCTGACCCAGGTATAAGGCAGCCTGTGGCTGGATAATATACAGCAGAAACTGCTTTGTTTGTAATACTGGCCAAATGGAGTTGTGTAATGGAACACAAACATGTCATAAGGCACTTCACAAGTCTTTATCTATTCCACTGTGTTCATACATACCTTCTGTTTCTAAGTCTGAAGGATCATTGCCCCCGCTCCGCCCACTAACATAAGCTACCTTTGTGTGGCCAAAGGAAAAATTAGAGGTAAAGACCAATTTTCATCCACTTCCCCCAGATGAAAAAGAAAGGTGGTAATAGAGATAGAAAATGTGTGGCCCTCCAGATGTTGCCAAGCTACAACTCCTGTCATCCCTTACCATTGGGTATGCTGGATGGGTACATTTCAGTGAAACATCTGGAGGACACCATTATCTTCAACCTTCAACTCTGGCCAGTTGTTTTTGTTTCCTCTCATTCCTTTTTTTTTTTAAGAAACCGTTTTGAATTTAGTACCCTCTGCCTCTTAATTCTTGCTCTGAAAATCCCTTAAAACGCCACGATTGCGTCTCTTTACCCCAACGTTGACTACAATGTATGTCACGTTTATCGCTTGGAACCTTGGTCAGAGCAGCACTCTGGTGCTGGCAATTTTCGTACTCTCCGGTGCAAATTAATTCCATTTTGGTAGCTGGAATAGATTAGTGTGTGTGTGTGTGTTTCCTGCTCATCCCTCTGGGAGACAGCAGCGCAAGGCAGGAGTTTAAGCAGCGTCGCATTTTCGGGATTAGGGAAGGGGGGGAGATAGACGGGGGGGGGGGAGAGGGAAGTTTTGCGGCTCCTGCTCTCTTCGAATTGCTGGGGATCACAGGGGACAGGCGTGGATGGAAAGGGGCGCGGGAGGGGAGAAAGGGAAATACTGTAGTTTCCCAAGAGAGTCGAAGGCACGTTAGTTAGCAAATTCCGTTGCCTAAATCTGCAACTTGGAAGAAACCACACTGGCCTGGCGTGGGGAGGGGAGGGGGGAGAGGGCCTGGTGCAATCGCTGAGAGGAAGCGGCTTTCTTCTCAGCGTTTGTTATTTCTTGGGTCTCTAGAGCTGCCCACAGTTGTCGATTGCGCAACTGAGTCCGGAAAACCTCAAGCCAAGGCGGCTCGGTTTGAGCGCGGTCCAAATAGCCTTGAGAAGCCTCCCCGTCTCTGCAGGGACACGGAGTGGACGCTAGAGGGAGCCCAAAGCCTTCGACCTGACCCGGCGCAGACCGGCGGTCCGCGGGAAAAGCAGACCGCGAGAGGTGCGTGGGGGTGGGCGTTAGCCTGGGGGTCCGTGGCCCCGAGGAGCTCCGCTCGGCCTATCCCTGCTTGAATATGCCTGAGTTAATTGGGTGCAACTGCATGAGAGAGACAGGCTTTGCTCCGATTTAACGCTGGAATTTCCAGGAAGCGCCCTCCTCCCACGAAGCTAGCGGACGGCGCGATTGCAACTCGCTGTCTTCCCCTGCAGTCTCTCTGTTTCTCTTTCTTTTCACCTCTGTAGCGGTTATTTCAAACGAAAACAAAACAGAGCCGCACACAAAAGGTTGGTGAGTCACTCGACAGATCGCGGGGCGATCATTTAACGAACTAATCCGCGCGATTAGCCGTGGCATCTGGCTGATCTCAGGAGGCGCAGTTCTCCTTCGCGCCCCACGGCCCTTTTTTGTACTGACGAGTGTCGCAACTTGGAGCGGTTTGGAAAGAACTCGCAGACTTGTCATCCGATGGAATCTGGCGGCCACCCTCGGGGCGGAGCTCAGATTTTAGGCGTGGCCCTAGCCTTCAAGTCTCGTCAGCCTAATTCAGATCCCCTAATCCGGGTGGACGGAGAGACCCTGGCCAATACCTGCGTGGAGGCGTGAGAAGGAACTGGAGAGCGGCTTCACCTGCGCCCGGTGACCTCCAAGGCGCAAAAACTAGGCGGGATCCAGCACCAGTTTCCTTTGGTACGACCGTTTTTTTAGCGTCCCTCTCTGAGTGTCACTTTCAGTTAGCCGAATCGTTTCCCACTGATAATGTAATGTCGTTCCAAGCAAACTATTGTTATCCGCCCATGAATGGATTTTCTTCTACGGCGATTCAGGCAATTCGGACAAAACAGATCAACTGGACTCCCCGCTTCCCAAACGTCTAACCAGCCCCCGCCCCCGGCGCTGCTCAGTCCTTTGCCAGCAACAGGTTTCTTCCAAATCAACGACAGCGATTGTTCTGGAAGCGACCAGTTGCTGCAATCGAGCTTTGCTTGCAAAGTAACTGGGAAAAGTTGCTTCTTTAGACGACACCTCTCAGAATGCCGCAGCCAGCGTGGCCATTGGAGAGCGTGGGATTGTCTTCCAAATAAAGTAACTGTTCGCTTTTCTGAACCAAAATGTAGTCCTTCACTGGGGGAAGTCTCTTCGTGTCTCCGGGACGGTGTTACAAAGATCAGAGGGCATTTCCACACTGGACTGTTCTAGCGCTGTTATTCCACTTTCAACATCCTATGGAATCCTGGGGTGTGCAGTTTCTGGAGGGGCCTAAAGGATTCCATAGGATGTTGAAAGTGGAATAATAGCGCTAGAACGGTCCGGTGCGGAAATGGCCAGAGCTGCGTTCAGAGTCCGTGGTTTGGCGGAAGCGGGCCGTGTTTCTGGCTGCGCAATTTGTTGCCAGGCGCTCTTCAAATACTAGGCCGCCGTTTATTGCTGAGGGCCGAGATGAGATCAACGTGGGCGCCTTCTGGTCCTGGAGCTGTTGTTGGATTGCAGCTTCCTCAACCTTTCCCATTGGCTCTTTTAGCCAAGGCTGATGGAAGGGGCAGTCCAACAATGTGGGAAGAGTCGCGCCTCCTTCTACCTTCTAATCGTTAGTCTTTCGCTTTTGACAGACCGCCTGAGAACCTTACAGTCAACAATGACCCTGATCATTCTGGGAAGCAGAACACTTACTATTAAAAAGGAGAAGGACATCTCTTAGAAAGAGATGAGTGTGCTCATCCTTTGTGTGGGTGTGTGGGGACTTTCCATCAAGTCCACTCTGGAGAAGGCTTGGCACAGGACAGATCCTGCGGGGACTGGGGGGCAACATGACAAAATGCCTCCCATTAGAATTCTGCACCTTTATGTGAAATTTCCCTTCAGTCCTCAGACTTATAGCATTGCAGCATCTTAAAACTTGTTGAGCATTTGGAAATAAAGTTCAGGCATCCAAGGCGAAGGAGGCAGGCAAAGATACCAATGGAATGCAAACACAACACATTTTCAGATTTTCTATGCCTCCCTCTCTGCAATGCTAGAAATCTGGGGAATGAAGGAGAAGTGGGGGGGGGGGACAGAACTCTTACTGGTGGATAATACTTCCATTTCGTCTCCCCCGCACAAACCGATGAGGTCTTACCCTTAGCCAGAGTGGGGCTAGGGCCTCAGGCAGCTGATTTGGGTGGGCGTCCTGCTGGTGTCTTACTTAGCGGTTGGAAAACGCACGGACAGGATTTTGGTCTTTGGGTGTCAGGAAGGAGCAGCCAAGGATGTCCCCGCCCAATCTATCATTTATCTATTTTTCCTGGTTCGTTCCCCTCCCTCCATCTTTTGTTTTGTTTAATTCTAGGGCGAAGTGGTTACAGAATTTTCGCACGGGGTGCTCAAACTGCCCAGCCTTGGGTACTGCGCCTCTTGAAGCGGTGTGTGCCAGGGGAGCTCTCAGATTATTCTGCCTCTGGCAGCAAAGCTGATTGGGTCGGCCCTGCCAAGCGAATCGATTTAGTCCTTACGACTTTTCGGAACTCAGTCCTAGAAGGATTTCCGTCAGGACACTAAGTAGGAATGTAGGAAACAACAAAAACAACAACAAAACCATTCTTCGGAATCAGGAGTTTTTCTGGATGCCGCGGAAGCACCTGCACTACCAGATACCCTTTTCTCATAGGAAACACGAGAATTGAACAGCTGATGAAGTAAAGGCCACAGTTCAAATCGGCGGCAGAAAGAGATGCGCTCTTCGACTAAATGGCACCCCTGATCTCGGTGGCGGACGTAGTTGCAGCAGACACCGAAAGCAGACCACTTTCGATTTTTTTTTTTAAAAGTCCACCCAACAACCCGGGAGGAAAGGGCTGGTGAGATGTAGATGTAGTTTGGGGGCAAGGGGAGGTATATTATAGGCCATGCAGCTGTTTGGGTAACAGGGGAACTCAGCCTAGGGATCGCTTCGGGACGACGAGGCGACGCTTTTGCTCGACCTAAGCGGCCACGTTAGGTCGAGCAAGTGCTGTTGCCCTCTTAACGCAGGGAAGGATCCGCCGTTTTCCTCGTGCAGCAACTTTGAGCTCAGGACTTTTGCCATTGCAAGACTTTCCCCGTGGCAGGGAGGGGATTAAAAGCTCTAACGAAACCAGCCCGAAGATCAGAGATAGGTTTACTCGGAAGTAAGCCCCCGCAAAGCTCAGCTAGATCGTACTCCCAAGAAAGCGGGTGAGAGAGAGCCGCCGGAAGCCGCGGCGAATGAGATGACCTCCTGACCGCCGCTTCTCGCCTTGAAAGCAGCTTTCCTTTATCATGAAGGACGGGTCCTGACGCGACGTTAAACCCCTGGCCATTTCTGCACTGGACTGTTACAGTGCTATTATCCCACTCTCAACATCCTATGGAATCCTGGGGCAATGTGATTTAAACTGCAAACCCCAGGATTCCATAGGATGTTGAAAGCGGAATCATCGCACTATAAGAGTGTGGTGCGCCAATGGCCCCTGTTCCTCCGCACACGTGTTCGTTTGCCAAACCAGGCCAGTCGCTCGCAATGCAACGCGGGCCCGTGGCCCACCGGCTTCCTGCGCAACGGACAAACACAGGCCACCGTTTGGAAGAGCCCTGCGAGCGGGACTGCCTCCCAGGCAGAGAGCGCATTGTGGAGGGAGGGAAACCTCCGCACGGCACCCTTATAGCGCGATGATTCCACTTTCAACCTCCTATGGAATCCTGGGGTTTGCAGTTCCGGGAGGGGCCAGCCGGCCCCTCGCGGAACTGCAAACCCCAGGATTCCATAGGAGGTTGAAAGTGGAATCATCGCGCTATAAGGGTGCCGTGCAGAAATGGCCCTAGACTGGTTTCCCGTTTCCGCCCGTCCTCAAGTAATATGTTTTGGTAGGACTTTTGGCTTCCCACCAGAAAGAGCACAGGCACCCTCCGTTGCTTTTTAAAAGGTAATGTCTGACGGAGTTCGCCTTTTGACTTCGTTGCAACTCAGCACGGGGCTCGACATCTTCTGAAGCCTTTCTCCCGCTCCCCTTTCTCCTTGTCGAGTTGGCGATGGAGCCGTGCCATTTTTATTTTTTATTTTTTTATTTTTTCGCGAAGCAGGTGTTGGTTAATCAATGGGCTTAGAGATGTTACGAAGCCTGGTTCCAAATCGCCTCCCCGCCCTTTTTTTTTAAACAGGGCAAAACGAGACTTAGGCGCTGCCCCGACGTCATGACGGTTTTCTCCGTTGTTGATCTGAGATCCCAAAAAGGGTGACCCGCAGTCCGATTCAAGCTGGAAAAGTCCGTGACTGAACTCTCCGACCCCCTTGGATTCACGCCGGATCCCATCCAATTTACCGGGACGTAAGTCCCATTGAACTGACGGAAGGCTACGACTTCAGCCAAACCCGGCGTAGCCTTCAAACCAGCTTCATCGACGGCTTAACCTAAACTGCAATCCATTTTTGAACTAATCTTAATCCAATATTATACTGTATATATATTTTCATTTATTTAAAACTCAGTAAAACGATAAAAAAAATCCTCCGCTATTTGAATCACAAGTCTATTTTATACAAATCAATATTCTTCTAATGAATGTTGATTTGGTCTCTTTCCGTCTTTGACTCTCCCCCATCCACATCCAATGAGAATCGTAGACTCGGAAGCACAGTGCACACAATAGTTACGCAGCTATATTTCTAATGAAATGGTTATTTATTTTAAACCTTGGTTTGATTAACTGTGTTTCATTTTTATTGTTTATAAATTCAGTTCTGCGAGCCGCCTAGGAAATGCGTTGCCTGGTATAAAGGCGGTATAAAAATATTTTAAGTATATGAATAAGGGAATCTTAAAAATCAGGCAATAAAATAGTGGGATTCTGTGGATCCTTAGAAGCAAGCTTATTAAAAAAGCAAGTTACACTTCAAAAAAATTTCAGTAAAAAAGATTTATAGGGTCAATGAGCAGGAACAACCACTCCACGTGCGTCAAAAAAAAAAAAGTGTTTCCCCGAAGTACTTTTACATCTAATGAATTTAGTCCAGAGAAAAAGAAGAGTTTCATGGCTTCCTAAACTGAAAAGATTTTTATGTTATTTTATTTTATTACGTTTAATTTTGTTTATTTTTTGCATAAATTTTCTGGAGACTATGACTGACTATTCGTCTAGTTCAGGAAAGTTCAAGCCAAAATCTTTTTGAAAATTGCTATAGCAAGACCCTTATTTTTGCTGCTTTACTGCTCAGAGGAGCGCAGAATTCTAGTCGTTAAAAGAAGGTTGCTTTTTCCTTTTAAAAAATCCGAGAATAATTTTTTCCCTTTATAATTTCTTCAAAACAAGTTTAAAAACACTCAAACCAGATCCCTTAGGCAGGAAAAAAAGGCTGAGATTTACCTGAGTGCTTTTAAAACATACCCCATCTTTCCTCAGTTTTACACCCCTCAGAAATTTACCTTATTGGAAGACAGAAAATAGCAAAGACGACAGAAAGATTACAGGATGGTGATAGCAAAATACACCAGTTTCCTCATAGGCGCAAAAAATAGCACAGGAGTGAATTGCGAAGAAGCGATCATGGCATGAAGGGAGTTGTTTTTTGTTTTTTTTTAATCTACATGATATCTCTGCCCTTCACGCATTTAAAGCGTGATGTATATTTACTCAGAAGTAAATCGCGATGGGTGCAATAGGACTTCGGTCTCCCTCTATTTGAATGAATAGAAAAGGTATCTGTGCAAACACGCACGTAGTTGGGTTTATAGGTACATGTCTACACATGCGCACACACACGCACAGAGGTCTCCTTTAATCAATAGCTAATTGATTATCCCCAGTTAACACACTTACTTGGGAGTAAGTCTCATTGCATCCTGTGGGATTTGTGTGTTTGCGTTCAAGTCGCCTGTCGACTCATGAATTCCATAGGGTTTTCTTAGGCAAGGAATACTCAGAGGTGGTTTGCCAGTTCCTTCCTCTGAAATACAGCGTACAGCACTTGTTATTCCTTGGCGGTCTCCCATCCAAGTACTAACCAGGGCTTCCGAGATCGGAGGGGATCTGGGGCCTTCAGGGTATTTACTTCTGAAAAAAATGGTCCTGGGCTTGTGCAGTAATTACGTCTCGGATGCCGACTTTACTTAGAACTTCGCCCCACTGATCACAGAAGGATTTGTTTGCTACCGCTGGACTGGTTGAATGGATGGTTTGGAGAAGAAAAGTTTGAATCCTCCCCTGATATGCTTCCTAAAACAGAGGGACTGACCAAGATATTTCAGCATGTTTCATGATTGTTTAGGGGTATCAGCCCTGGCCCTACGTTCCAGTGACCGAGACGCAAATAAAACAAGTGTAAAAGATTTTAACGCCAGTTATTCTAGAAGCGCGGTACAAAAGAGGACCCGAGATAACTGCATTTGGCTCTGAGCCCGATCTCGGATCGCCTCTTTTCCCGTTTCACGGCAGTAAAATTGGAAAACAAAACCACCACCACCATCCCCCCCCCCAATACGCTCAACTCTCTTTGGGGCTACTGAAGAAGGGGTCCAAGGGCTAGAAAGAGCAAAAGAGAAGCAACGCAGGGGACAATGATGAACTGGCTGAAAGGAAGAGCGCTTCCTGCTACGGAGTCCAAACAACACAGGTCTGAATTTAAAGGATGGCTGTCATGGTGGCACTTCCACCTTTAAAACTCTCTCTCTCTGGCCATTTGTGCACTACACTGTTACAGTGCTATTATTCCACTTTCAACATCATATGGAATCCTGGGGTTTGCAGTTTAGGGAGGCATTTAGAGTTCTCAGCCAGAGATCTCTTGGGCCTCAGTAAACTACAAATCCCAGAATTCCACAGGATGTTGAAAGTGGAATAATAGCACTACAACAGCTTAGTGCAGAAATGGCCCCTCTCTCTCTCTCAGACAAACAAAACATACACACACATACACACACACAAAAGAGCTAGAAAACTTTACAACTGGACAGGTCTCTTGTTTCTTTAATGTCAGTATGGAAGAGGGGATTTCCGCAGGTGTTACCAGTTGCCCTTTTGTGTGAAGAGCAACCCCTGCTGAAATTTGCTCTTCTAAAGAGACATTAAAGGGGCTGTAAAGGTCTCCAGTTTTCCTTCTGGCAGGATTTACAGCACATAGTCATGACCTTGATGCACGAAATTGACACCTTCTACCCATAGTGAAGTCTGAGGGGTTTGCCTGCCCCTCTTCTTCCGGAAGGATGCTTATTGCAATTCATTGCTGAGTAGTTTGCACTACTGTTGCTGTACCTCTATCCCACAATTGCCGGCCCCATCATCACCTCCCCTTCAGATTTCCCTAATTACAAGTGGAGGAGAAACCACCCTCCTGAAGCTGTTAACCATTGCAAGACTACTTCTGCCACAGACTATGACTTGGATACAGAGCAGCACACTTACAGGCAGCCAACTTGGTAGAAATAGGAGAGACCAACAACTAAGGTTTAAAATGTTGCAAAATATGATGTGGGAAGAACTTAGCTTTCCACAGTTTTGAGTATGAAGCATGACAATTATGGAAGCACATGTTATAATGTGACAATTCAGGCCTTGCCATGAGAAGATGGGCAGCTTATGCTATTGAGAGGCATGTCATATTTAATTACATCTTGCAGAGAAGTAGCAAAATAACACATCCTTTGCAAATTAGAAGGAAAAAAACAACCAACAGTCTCTCTTCCCTAGGCACAATGTGTGTGTGTGGGGCTAGAGAATCTATTCTGGGGTTTAGTTTGAACTTTAAAACACCTCTCCAAGATGCTGAATTGAATTCCCAAAATAGGCTAGGCACCTTTGAGAGTTTTAAAGTTCAGACTAAAACACAGAGTAGTCTCATTGTTTCACTGACACTAAAGTAACTTGCTGCCACTGCCTATGTGCCTGTCTTCTCAGAAGCAATTGACCTTTTCCAGCAGGAAGACCTACTCCTTTCTCCATTTCTGGCAAGTGATGGGTTGTACCTCAAAGCAATTGGCAGAAACATTTTTGCTAAGAGCCTCATAAACCTATCAGGGCTTTATACTGAGTTATGGGGGGTGGAGGAGAGAGTATTCTTGAGGACGAGAGTTCAACAAGTGCTGGAGCTGATAACCCAAATGTTATAAAGAAAATTGGGAAAATAGTACAATACTCAACAGTGGGAGGAAAAAAATCCCTTAAATAAGCAGCAAAGGGAAATGAACCATGGTCTTAGATGTCTCTACACTAATGCGCAGAGCATGAAAAATAAATAAGATGAAATTGAACTCTTAACACAGCAAAGCAAATATGTTATAATGGGCATCTGTGAAACCTGGTGGGATGAGGCTCATGATTGGAATGTAGTCATAGAGAGGTACAACCTATTTCAGAGAAATAGACCAAACAGGGAAGTAGGAGGAATAGCATTGTATGTTAAGGATGTTTACACCTATGAAGAGATCCATGACTTAAATCCTGGAAGCCAGGTTCAGAACATCAGGGGAAAAATTAAGGGGAAGAGAAACAAAAGCGATGTCATCGTGGGGGTCTACTACAGACCCCCAGGCTAGACTGAGGACTTGGATGATGGCTTCCTCCAACAGACACCCAAACATTCTGAAAGGAGAAATGTAGTAGTAATAGGGATTTCAATTATGCTAATATTTGTTGGAAGACAAACTCTGCTAAGAATATAAGGCCTGACAAATTCCTAACTTGCCTTGCAGACAGTTTCATTGTCCAGAAGATGGAAGAGGTACCAAGGGGATCAGCTGATTTAGATCTGATCCTAATCAAGGGTGAAGACCTGGTTAATGGAGTGGAAGTGGTGGGTTCCCTAAGTGGGAGTAACCATGTTCTCCTGGAGTTTGTTATACAATGGAAAAGGGATGCCAAGTGTAATCAGACATGCATTCCAAACTTTAAAGAAAGCTGATTTCAGTAAACTTAGGGAAATACTGGGTGTGATCCTGTGGTCAACAAGACTAAAAGACAAAGGAGATCATGATGGATAGGAGTTTTTTTACAAGTGAGATATCGAAAGCACAATTTCAAACAGTTCCAATGAGAAGGAAAAATAGGAGGTGTCTAAAGAGTCTGGAATAGATGTCTAAAGAATTTTCAATTGAGCTAAGGTTTAAAAGGGACATATATAAGGAACAGAAAAGGGGGGAAATCACCAGAGAGGAATTCAAACAAATAGCCAGCACCTCTAGGGAGAAAGTCAGAAAGCTGAAGTACAGAACAAGTTCAGGCTTGCTAGAGAGGTTAAAAACAATAAAAAGAGCATTTTTGGTTATGTGTAGTGATTGGAGCATTGGACTATGACCTTGGAAACCAGGGTTTGCCTCCCTGCTCGGTGACCTTGGGTGTGTCACACATTCTCAGCCCCGGAAAACCCTGTGATAGGTTCACCTTAGAATTGCTGTAAGTCAGAAATTACTTGAAAGCACACAACTATAGCAGCAGCAGCAGCAGCAGCAGCAGCAAATGGCTAGATAATGGATAGACTGTTAGGTGGATTTGTAAACTGATTGACTGATCAAACCCAAAGGCTGCTCCCCAATGGCTCCTTTCCTCCTCTGGAGAAGTGACTAGTGTGGTTCTTTCCAGGACCCAGTGCTATTCAATATCTTCATAAATGACTTGGATAATGAAACAGACATGCTTTTCAAATTTGCAGATGACACTAAATTAGGAGGGGTAGCTAATATCTCAGAGGACAGGATCTGGATTCAAAATGACCTTAACATATTGGAGACCTGGTGCAAAACTATAACAAAATAAATTTTAAAAAGAAGAAATGTAAGATACTACACCTGGGAGGAAAAAATGAAATGCACATACTACAGGATGGGTGACACCTGGCTCAATCACAGTACATGTGAAAGGGATCTAGAAGTCTTAGTAAACCACAAGATGAACATAAGTCAACAGTGTGATATAGCAGCTAAAACAGCCACTATGATTCTAGACTGTATCAATAGGAGTATAGTATGTAGACTGAGAGAAATAATAATACCAATCTGTTCTGCTTTGGTCAGACTTCACCTGGGAAACTGCATCCAGTTCTGTGCACCTTCATTCAAGCAGGATATTGATAAACTGGAACATGTCCAGGGGATGGTGACCAAAGTAGTAAAAGACTGAAACCATGCACTATAAAGAGCAGCTTAGGGAGCTGGGTATGTTTAGCTGGAAGAAGAGAAGGTTAAGAAGTGACATGACAGCCATGTTTAAATATATGAAAGGATGTCATATGGAAGATGGAGCAAGCTTTTTCCTTCTGTTCCATAGACTAGGACAAGAAGCATTGGCTTCAAACTATACAAAAAGAGATTCCACTGTAACATTAAGAACATCATCCTCAAAGTAAGAACTGTTTGACAGTGGAACATGTTGCCTTGCAGTGTGGTGGAGTCTCTTTGTTTGAAAGTTTTTAAACAGAGCCTGGATGCCCATTAGATGGAATTGCTTTGATTGTGTATTCCTTCATGGCAGTGTCGGTTTGACTGGATGGCCATTGTGGTCTTTTCCAACTCTATTATTTCTATGAATTTCTTCCTCTTTTTTTTTTTTTTTTTTTTGCCAGAACCTCCCAAAATTCTCTGGACCCAAACACAAAGACTGAGGAAGCAGCAATACATTTAGAATAAACAAACATGATATCTTTGAGCACATGCTCATTGCAGGAGTTTATTTTCTGTACCAGAACTGTACCCACAGTTCTTTCATCCTCGGAAACCACCTCTTTGGTTTCCTTCTGTGAATTTTTCATTTGAATCACATAAATTCATATATAGGAAACTTTTTCATATGAAACCAAAAAAACTTGCTGATCAACCACAAATCATGCAAAAAATTACCACTGGATCTGATTCTACTCTCAGGACACCTCTGTACATGTGTACAGATCATGATAGTTTGTTCCATGAATCCTACTTGCATGAAGGGGAAAAAAACATTGCTGAGGGGACTACCCCTCCCCTGAATCTTATCAGGTTTCTTCAATCAAAAGAGCAGAAATAACAGAACAGCTTACTTCAACAAGTATTTTCCCACTACTCCTGATGGTTGAGAGATAAAACCACATAAGCAGTTCTTTTCATCCCATAGCAAAAGTGCAGAAGAGATCTAGCAAGTCATGCCACTTTCTGAGATGTATTTGCTGGAAATGTGAGACAGGACTTTCTCAGTGGCTGCTCCTAAGAAACAGCCAGACTGCCTCCCTGCAGCCCACTGTCATTCTGGTCACAGACAAACCCATTCACATGGGTTTAAGCACTGATTATATGCTAAGAACTCTGCTTTTGCCAAACAGCTACTGCATTTTTTAATGATGTGCTTTTAAATTCTTTGTAATTCAATTGTGCATTATAATTAATATTTTAAACATTTAATAAATATTTAATGTTTTAAATAATTAAATATTTCATTTAATTGTAGGATGGATGGATGGATGGATGGATGGATGGATGGATGGATGGATGGACGGACGGACGGATAGACAGACAGACAGACAGACAGACAGACAGAGAGTTTTTAACTTACAAACTTTTAGCCCACCTTGAGTCCCAGGAGAATGGCAGGATATCCATCAAACACAGCTACTACCGTTTCACAATACCCCAAATCTGAAGTGGTTGCCTCAGTCTGCCTAATGATAGGGCTGGGCCTGGCAGGATATTCTGAAGGAAACATATTCTACCATGTCCTTGGGTTTTCCTGCAGAGGCAATCGTTAGTAATTCTTCTGTGTTTTTGCCATCAGTTTTACACTGGGCAGAATACATGTGAGTTAATTACTTAATGCTCAAGGTTACCAGCTTACCCTATGATTGTATTCAGCAATCTATCTAAATCATAATTCTCCAAGTGGAGTCTAATGAGCAGCAAATAGCATGGTACATGGCCTGGGTTAGATTTTGTGTTAGATCAACACAACCTAATAGGGTATATAGTTTTGTAAAAGCATCATAGTGCTACTTCATTTTCAGATCATGAACCACTGGTGGTTTTGTGGTGGTGAGATGACAGGAGTATTTTGTACCTGGTAGTTTGGTTTGGATTAATTACCCACAGATAGCAACAGCCGCAACCTTGCTGATGTGTATCACCTCCCTCTGTCTCACCACATTGATGAACACTCTGTTAGAAACACATGAGTTTTTCTTTTGAAATTCTAATAACATGGTGAATTCCACAGATGTTGATTCATGAATAAGAACAACAAGCCAGACACACAGAAGGCAAGTCTGATGACCAAAATTCTCAACTAGATGTATTGGACCATACCCCATCCCTGTCAGCCAGTATGTCTAACAATTATTAGGACTGGATTCCAACTCATCTGGGCGGTACCATGTTGAGGAATGACATTATAAAAGACACATGTGTGCGCGTGCACACACACACACACATACATGATATTTGTGGGGATGGCACTTTTTCTGAGACATAAAGAGTGAAGTCTTGTACAGATTCTTAGAATAAAACAGAGTTGTTGCTGATGGACTGCTAAGAGGCTGTTCTCCATACAATATCAGCTGACTTGATGGGAGACAGGGCAAGTAAGCCTTACTGAAATGTAATGCCAATTAACCACGATCAACACCACTAATGCATTTTTACAGCCACATTCAAAGCCACAAGTTAATCTCACAAATTGTTTTTTTCCACTTAACATTCCACGTGCAACTCAAGAGTGCCATTCTGATGCACTGGGCTTTGATGACATCTTTTTGCTAGTCATATTTATGGAGGACTTTTTGAAAGACTTGGTCTTCAGTCAAAGTGGGAGAGAGTATGTAAACATACAAAAATATAATTATTAAGGTATGCAATCCTGCATTCCAACTGATAGAAATCTCCCCTGGAAAAAAAACATGGTCAACACACAGCAACTACGGTGAGGATGCTTCTCTTTAAGCACCTTTAATTGTAAACATACCTATTTGTCTGTTGAGTTAATTTCAGTGAGTTTTACTTTAATTATCTTGCTTATGGTATGTCTACTTCGAAGTAAATCCTACTGAATTCAGTGGAACAGATTTCCAGGTATGTATGTATAGAACTGAAGTCTTCATTTTGGAAAACAAGTCATTTTATTTCTTTTTCAATACAACATTTCTTCGTTTGGGGACTTTGTTATGTTTATGTCTCCATTACTGACACCTCTCTGAATTCCCTCCCAGTTTTTGAACTATGTGATAGCTTGTGTTAAAATATGTATCACTAACATTATTACAGATAATTTGACTTTATGGTCTTTATATTTTCCAGAATTCTTCCTAACTTACTTTTCTCAACACTTGTGTACATTTTTCTCCTTTCTGAGGCCCTTTCCATATGATGATGGTATATCGCCACGGGGACACAAGAGGAGAGAGACCATAATGATACTTGGGCATGATGTCATCATAGTCTCGCCCTTCTCGTGTCACCAGCCACTGTGATTGCGGGCTATATCAGTGATGGAGAAACTCCATCAATGACTCACGATTGTGCGAGCCTTCTATTGCAGCCAGCCATGCAGAAGGGCTGGAAGTGCAATCTATGCACTTCCTCCCTTACTACGGCATGGGAAGAAGGCCAGCTGCAGTCTGGAAGGGCAAAGTGTGTCTCTCACGCTCCTTCCACAGGCAGCCAGTCACATGCGGAGAGGAGCGTCGGGAACACTCTCCCATCCCAGCAGAGGTGCTGCTGGGATTGTGACAGGACGACACAGGAGAGTGTCATTGTGTGGAAAAGGCCTGAAACATATGTGATAAAATGACCTTTCTTGTAAAGGCTTGTGTACTTAGGTAGCAAGTATGTGCTGTTATGCTGAATTATATTCAGTCTTTGTGATTGCTGGTATTGTGTAATGTGATACTTGACATGCACGTAGAATAAGAGTCTCACAGGCAAATTAAACAACATGGCCTGGATCCAATTGCTCATTCCAACTAAATAGACCTATTGGTTTTTGATAAGTGCTGAGTTACCATTCAGCAGTGGATTCAGTGTATCTTCTGTAGCTGAGGCTAGCAACTGAATTTAGGTCCACACAGCATGGTGTAGTGGTCTGAGTGTTGGATTAAGACTCTGAGAATCCAGGGTCTGAATCCCTGCTCAGCCATGAAAACTCATTGGTTGACCTTGGACAAATCATATTCTCTCAACCACACAAGACAACAATGGCAGATCTCTTCTTAATAAATCTTGACAAAAAAAAAACAACTTTAGGAGAAGGTTGCCATAAGTCAGAACTGATTTGAAAGTGCATTACAACAACAATTATCATTATCGGTAAATGAAAGTATATCAAAAAGTCATTTTAAACAGAATCCATCTCCTTTTAAAGATATGTAACAAACCATATGGGGCTAACTTCTTAGTGCCTATCCCTTCCATCATAAACTGCCCCCATGTCCTCAATTTCAGAAAAAGCCAGATTACTCAGACCTATATCTATTTTCTTGTTAACAGTTTGGGTATGAATTTTATTTGTGATGTTAGCTGGAGATTTCTTAACTATTAAGAAATTGCAGAAGCTTACGTAGGATGCACATGAAAAAAAATGGAAAAAATGTAAGATAAAGAGATGCAGCATCATTTTAGGCCATTGCTTTCCAACCGATGGGGACACTGCTACATATGACATGACACCTCCTTATCATTAATCTCTTGTGAGATCATTGGCTGATGACATCATGCCAGTTCTGACAGACTGGCAAATGACTCAAAATAATCAGAGTAATAATTCTACCACTACACTTTGCACAAAGATTGTGGGTTGAGCTTTTGGTCATCTCATTGCTAGATGTGGATACATTCAGGGAAATGATGGTGAAAAAGCAGGGCTGTGGTCTGCCTTGTACAGAACTTCATTTCTATACTATGTCAGTCAGGGTTTTTTCATACACTATAGATTTTCAGTACTGTCTAACAATACAATCAGACTTCTATCACCTAAGCTTTGACAAAGTGAAATGATTCTTAGCCTAGCATTCCATAAATGGGCATAGTTTGTTTATCAAAATGGCTGGTTTTGTTATATGATTCTGTGTTTTCAACTATTTGTGCAAGTGATGTTCCATCAGCTTTATAACATATTTTAACTTCTTGCTTGGGTCTTTAGCATAATTTAGATGCTCTGGAACCTGCATCACACACCAGTTAAGTCTGAAATATCTGGTTGAAATGAATAAGCTAATTTGACATCTAGTGGGTAGTGATGGGCATTTTCAATTTAAACCTGCCTTCGTGCAAGTCCATGGCAAATCTTCCTTGACCGTAATGGAGGTAGAATTGCTACACTGATATCTAATCTTCTTCCCCATACGTCAAAGCTGAGATCTGTGTGCATGTGAAGGAAGAGATAGTCTCTCCTATGAATGAGATATAGGAATTGTCATTTCTCTGAGGAAGTGAAACTCTCATGTCTTTGAGAAAAACTGAGATGACTCTTTGCTACCATCTTATCATTTCATGCACTTGTTTCCCAATACTGATAGACAAATCTCATGGGTAGATGTTGTTTCTGTTACCCGATTAGGAGGCCATGGCACTTTACAAAATCTTAATTTTCTACTTACATGGATATAAATATTTTTCATCCCAAAATCCAGGAACAGATACCATAGGTAGGTGCCTTGGCCGATTAGAGGGGGAAAAATTCCAAAAGTCATAGCAGAGTAATACCATTATGGGGATCAATTTACGTGTTATAAAATAATGAGCTAACAAAAGCATTATCCAGAAATCTAGAGAATAACTTACGCTACCAAGGTGTGTATTTAATCTTTTTCTGGAGAGACCATGTTGCCCAGCTCATGCTCAACACTGATCTTGCCATGTAGTAATTACAAAAATTCCTCAGTGAGATTTTTTGAAGGTACTTATATGAATTTGCTTTGAGCCTTTGTCTGCCTAAAATATCCATAATGCCATGGAAACCATAGTCAATCAGCCATGATTACGATGGTCATCCTCAATATGTTCTCTATATTAAAAACAGGACAAGGATACAAATAAAGCCACTGACCTTTCTTACTTCCACGCAATATGTTTAGTTTTCAGGTATAAATTAATACACTTAGCTTACCTAGGCTGTGAACAAATCTTGTAACTTTAAAAAGTGGCCATATTTTGGTTGAATTCTAAATCTTTTTGCTTCTGCATTCACTGCATATTTATTAACAAAATTAACAAGCCGTTCGAGAGTTCAAGTGGTCCTTATTCTTGAAGTGAAAAAGGTTAAAAAAGGTATGTTACGAATGAAGTAACCATATTCAGCATGGAATGGTTATTTGTTTAGTTTTATCATTCAACACAGTAAGTTAAAAAAAGTGACAGAGTGGATTATTAAGAAATCACCACATATTCTAAAAATACAATGCTACAGGTCTTGTTTTTCCTTTTACTTTGCTGCAATGAACACCATCAGGCATTATACAGAGAAGGCTTATTTTACAAGTCATTTTCTTAACTGTTACTTTGTTGACATGGTTTTAAAATAAAAAAGGAAACTATTTCAGATTTTGTAGAATCAAAATTAGAATCTCAAAACCTCACCAAAGCAGGACAAAGCAAGTTAATTCTTCCTGTGATTTTATGCATGAAACAAATAATTAACCATATTTTCAATGTGGTCTGGAATCTACAAAAAGGATCATTTGAGACTCAGAATTCTTATTAATGTATCCATTAAAACTATATGCAGCCTCTGAAACCAAATTCAAAACTTCATTATGTCATAATTCACTTTTTGTCATAGGGCTATATTAATATCATATATTAATTAATATGAATAATCATGCAATGTATTTTTTAATAATTATTACTCTATCTGCAGGAGCAACCACAGAGCCTGTGCAATGATCATACCATTCTTTTTTTCCTGTCCTATTTTATCCTATCCTACTAGAACATCACGTTCATGCCCATTAGTATCACAAACGTTGGTTCTGATCTTTAGTGCATATTTGGACATGAATTAATATGCAGTCAAAAAAAGATATTTCAAAGAGCAAATGTATTATGATGAACGTACCAGAAACATGTACGGAAGCAGTAGGTAGCAAAATCTTTCACTAATTTGCATAGGACGAATATCTTTCTTTCAAATATTTACAATTTTATCGTAATGCATTTCTATGGATTTCTCCCACATCAAATGATCTGAACTGTTAATCTTAACACATCTTTCTAAAGAGCCCAGCTGTTAATAAATACAAGGCTATCTTTGCTTCAGCAGCTCCATTAATGCCACTGCGCACCTTAAAGCAAACGTTTCCCTTTATTGTATAGCAAAAGAGAAATGTCTAAAATCATTTCCACCCCATTTGAACAGAAACACAAATAAACTTTTACCAAAGATGCTGGCCATTGCTCTGTTTTTCCTCATCAGGTACATGGCCCATGATAAGGGAGATGACATTCCAAACTGTCCATGGTTCATGGTGAAATTCAATAGGACAGCCACCAAGCAGAGGGTCCAGACCCATCAATTGTGCTGCAAAAACTAAAGAAGACCAGGGCAGTCTCTCTCTCTTTTTCCCTCTTCACATTTGTGCTACCCTTGAGATCTTTATTTAACACAAGCAAATTGAAAAATGGCATGCAGTCATGCTTAGTGTGTTGTTTTTCACTAAACCAAACTCACCAGAGACTTCACTCCTTTTTTGCCTCAGGCATTTATAGACTAGTAATTTTTATTTAGCTACTCAAATGATTTTTTTTCCCATTGCCCAATTAGAGTGAAAAGGGTTGACAGTGAGACTTTCCACTTTGGTTGGTAAAAATAAGGTAGCAAAATAATTTGAGTAGGATAATCTCCTGTCACTGAGGTGTTTTTTCCAGGAAATTAACGGCTTTACGCTGATAGAAAATGGGTTTACTATTTTTCAGTAGCAGATTCATAGCAATCACTTCATCCCTATAAAGCAAGACGGCATGCATTTTTAGATATTATGTTTTAAGATGAACAGGAGAACCTCATAAAGAAATCTGTCAGTGTAATTCAAGAGCAAAATCAAATTTTATAATATCTTGAAATCTAGGTTAGTGTTGGCATAATGCTTGGAGGAATTCCACACATCAAGACTCATTGAATCTTAGGAGCAAAACTGGGCCTACACAACTGGATCCACAAAGCAATTAAGGGGGAATATTAAGACATATGTTCTCAGATATCTGCCAGATACTGTAATATGTTATATGCAGGGACTACAATGAAGATCTCTTGAAAAATTCATGAAAAGGAATTTCAAAACCATTTATAGTATAATAAAACCAATGGTTAAAAACAAGACAATGATAGTACAATAAAAATAACGGAGTAGTTCATTCGTTAAATGTGGGCTGGAGGTGAGATATAAATGAAATTTGTCATTTCTGTAATGTGCTTTCAAGTCAATTCCAGCCTACAGCCATCATATTGTAGGGTTTTCCTGGCAAGATTTATTCAGAGGAAGTTTGCCATTGCCTTCATCCGAGGATGAGACAGTAGGATTTGCCCAAGGTCACCCAGTGGGTTTCCATGCTAAGTGGGGATTCGAGCCCTGGTCTCTTGGGGTTCAACAAGTATGCCACTAACAACTTTACAATCAGAAATATAATCAGGAAAATGTCTAGCAAATGAGGAGATCTTTAACTACAGGCACAAATATCCAGCATTGGGAATATCCTGCCCATCACAACAGAGATGAGGTTCTCCTCTGCACCAAATGAACCTATGCAGGCCATACTCCAGAAGCAAGAACTTCATTCTTTAAAACCTTAAATTCTAGGCTCAAAATGCATGGCCTCCAGTTATTGTTGGACCACAACTCTGAGCAACCCTAGCCAGCCTAGTCAATGGGAGAAATGCAAGGTGTTGTAGCCCACAAACATCCAGAGAGGTGCATCCTTCCCATTCCTCTACAGGAGTGATTGGTACTCAAATACAGTAACCATCTTCCCCCATGTGTGTTTGCCCAAATATTAAAATTATTTTGTTTGCATTTCTCAACTGATTGAAGACAGGCAGGTTTTGGTGGCACAGAGGACCCTATGGGCTATGATAAACCATGGAAAACTCTCCAGATGGAGATTTACTATGTGAAAATCTTTTTTTTTTTAAATTTGCTTAGGCTGTCTGGCACATCATCTAAACTGTTTTTAATATTGCAACAATTTATTTTGTGACACTTGATTTCACAGCTCTTTATTTTGATGCTTTCTTTCTCAACTGAAGATTTAGAATTTGATCTCAGTTTTAGTGTTGCTTCATTTTATTCTTGACATGATGTTTTTTTGAGTTGTTTTGAGCTGCTTTAGGATTTAGATTCTGAGCACCATTCAAAAGCAATCAATAAATTACTCAGTCTACTGAAGAAACAAACAATCATTAGAACAAGTTAGGGAAACTCACTAAATTTAGCACCAGTCAAAGTCGCCAAAATGGCTGGGCAAACTGTATAGTCTGATACAAAGCAGATACCAATGTTCTGAAAATCTTGCACTTACTATGGAAATAAGTCCCCCTCCAAACCCCAAGCCACTCTCACCCTCCTGCTAAGACTGTAAAAACTGAGCACTTATCCATTGCTACTTATTAATTCTTGTTTTCCTGCTTGGTAAAGATGGGGTTGCTTTCTATAATTTCCCCCCTCATATCTTTCTTGTTTGTACTAAGAAAGAAAAACAACGGGGAGGAAGGAGGGAGGGAGACACCTCTTTTCTAGCAAATTTTCTTCTTCACTTCCACAGGAAAAATATGGGCAAGGAAAGAAGGTGGCATGCATGATACCACACATCCTTTGCTTTCCTGGTGACTGTTGCATAACCTTATGTCACAACATTATTTAACTGTTAGCAAAAAAAGAGAATTGCTGGGGGCCTTAGGCAAAAGTTTTGAGCAACTATGTGGCAACTGGCAAGATGTTTCCTGGCTTTTTCCAGACAGTGGTTTGCAAAGGTGTAATAATAACCCATCTGGTAAAGGGAAGATAAAGACTTTGTAAGGGTAATAGACTTGTCCCTTTGATATTTAGCCAGACAATGCTCATGAATGTAGTCTTTAGAATTTAGATTTTTTTTTTGCATACTTCATCTTATTTCTCATCAATATATGGACTTTCATTTTTTTAAAAAAGGAAAATTCAAGAAGTGCTGTGGTTGTGTATGCTGTCACTCAATGTATGGACTTTTAAGTCGAAAAAAGGAGATTGGTTTCTGTTCCTCTTTTTAAAAATACAAATAATGACAATGCTTAGGAGTAAATTGTTAAATTTGGCCCTAGGAAGATTTTCTCTACTTTTTAATGGGCAAGTTTTAATTGTTTTTTAAAAAATCTATTAATTAATTAGTTATATTTTAACTTTTGCATGATGTGTACTTTTTTTTACAAATAATTTTTGTTATTTTCTAAATTACATTAAAAAGAAAAAAACAATGATACAACAAATAAGACAACAAGAGTGTGATGTATACTTTTAGATGTATCTTGTTTTACTTTTGTAAGCTCTCTTAAGTCCTAGGGCTAGGAAAAAGATGGGATATCATCATCATCATGATCATCCAGAGGAAGTTAATTCTTAGCCAATATATATATGGTATTATTCTTATGAGCGACTTTTAGCTTTTGTCAATTAACAAAAATGAATACTTTCAAAATTTTGATACCGCTTTATTTCCCTTTGCTGATATAATTTCATATAATTCTCAAATATAGCGAACACAGTTAAGACCTTTCGTACAGTGTATCACACTGTCCCCGGTAGACCATGAAATGTAGAAAAATTACATGGTGAAGTTGACTGTTTCATGCTAATTAAAACTATCACACTCGACATATTTATCTCAATCTATCTTAGTGCTAGAATGGTGTAATGGTTTGAGCAATGGATTCTTAACATTCTTAAGAGTTTCTGCTCAGCCATAGAAACCCACTGTGTGACCTTAGGGAAGTCACACCCTCTCAGCCTCAGATTGCAAAGGCAACCTCCCTCCAAACAACTCACAGCATTCCTTGCCATCAGTTTAATGATTTCTACCCTGCTATATGGGATGGAACATTATTTGATAATATATAATATAATATAACCAAGATGAGTATAAAAGGAAATAAGAGAAGAAAAAATCTGATAGTTAATCTGTTAATAATACATCACATGATACTGCAAGTATATTTTTTGTGGTAAGGGTATTTACAAATTCTGTTAACACTGGCGATATTTAGTGTGGCCATTTGCTTCCTTCTCATGTGTAATTTACAATATATTTTTAAGCACAATGTAGTTAAAAAGTACATACTGTACAGAACAGGAAACACACAGGTTTCTTTACAGACAACATATTCAATTTCATTTGATGATCGGGGCTATTAACAAAAGTGTACACCACATTTTCAGGAAAAGTTACTGTTTTGAACCTCATCTTCCAGAATCCCCTGGACAACATGACCCAAAAGATTTTTTTTTCCTGCTCAAACTCTGCATCTCATGTCAGTGTTGCCTAGCAGTCATAGCCTATGTGTAAATCAGAGTTGTGCAATTCTGATGTTAACAGACTGTAACTCCCATATTCTTCATCACTGGGTTATGCTGACTAGAGCTTGTAGGCATTATAGTCCAGCACCGTTTAGAGAGCCATGACATGCCCACCCCTGGTAGAGAAGTTACTTAACCTGTCCCATGAAATCTATTAGGCCACAAAGTCATATGACTACTGAAGAAGAGGGCTGGCCCTACCATCAGGCTAAGTGCAACGTCTGCTTCCATCAGCAGATACTGGCAGTCAGGGGACTAGCAAAGAAGTCATAGAGGACAACACTATAGCAGCCAAGTAGCTGGTCCCACAGCCTCTCAGTTAACTTGCTGTCTTCTTGTGTGGAGGAGAGTGCTGCCACTGTTGACGTAAAAGGGAGCTATCCCTTGAGTCTGCTTCGGAATATGAAAGGGTCTCAGGATGTTATTTTATCCACTGCCTCATGCAGCAAAATGGGCCTGTGGTATAGGAGAAGTCCCACTGCTGTAATTTTGTTGGACTGTAATTCAGAACATTTTCCTCAAAGTAATCCCACTGACTTTAGTGAGATTTATTGTGGCTATTTGTTTTCCCCTCATCAGTAAAGTGATACTGGGTTCCTTTCTAGCTCCATTTAATTCAGTTTCCATGTAATTCAGTTTGTATAAACCCCAGTGATGGCTTCAATAAATACAGGATTTCACTTTCTGCTATTTTGGTTTTGGCAGAGTTCATGAGTATAAGCTTCCAAAATTCCTGTCTGCACCTACGCATTCTAAAGAGATGGCAACCCTAATTCAATGGGCATGACAAACCTGGGCGTAAGTCCAATGTTATACTACAGAACTCACTTCATGCTCCCTTCTGCCGCAACAGGTGCCCCAAAGCTGCCTCAGAAACTTTCCCTCTGTAGAATAGCTTTGGGGTACACAGGGGGAAAGTGGAAAGGGCTGATCACCCCTCCCACTTCTTCTGGATGCCACTATTCCAATGTTTCATAGTCTCACCAGAGTGAAAACTGGAGATGGTTCCTGTATCTTTAATGGTTGTGTAGACTTGAAGGCACAGAACCACTGAAAGAGGGAATTTCCACAAGTGTTGCTTGTTACCTGGTTGCATGACAAAAAACCTGTGAAGCACCCTCTTCTACACAATAATTAAAGGTACAGGAACTTTCTGCAGTTTTCACTCTAGCAACTCTGCAGTGAAGTCATGTTGGATCTTTGCTATAGTTGAATACACAAGGATTCAAAATCAGACTTCTAAGTGTGAAGTCCTCAAAGCATTTGCTTAAATGGGTGAATCTGCCAGTTTCTCCTAAACCCACATTTTAAAAAAAACCCAACAAACCCTCAACTATGCACAGCTGGACTACCTTGTGATGGTTTGCTGCTATCACTATAACAAGAATTAGTCCAAGATATTGTTATCATTTCTTCATTTATTATATTTGATCTCACCTTACCAAGTGCTTGCCGGAAAGTGTAATTCTAACTCAAAGATGTGCCTGTGTACATGTTAAGTAAATAAGCAGTTTTTTATGCCAGCTGAATTGGCCTTGTACTGACTGAATTGCCCTTACGTAAGCCTTTTGCTGGCTGATCTCAGAGATCATCTGACAGAATGATCTGCTGGCACAACTGCCCTGCTGGGTGAGAGCTGCTGGAGTAAGAGCCAAAAAGGGTGAGCAAGGGAGGTACGGAACTATATTAGATCCAAACCTTCTCATGGATGTAGCCACTAGACAAGGGAAGTCTTAAATATCTTCCAACAACCCTATGATTGTAAGCGGTTGGATTCAGCACAGCTTCACCTAGCCTAGTGTCAGCTCAGCTGTTCCTTGATCATCTTGGCTTGTTAAGATTATACTTTTTGACGGTTAAAACTAATCTAAAAGCATGTATAAGAAATATGCATATACAATCACCATCAAGTAAAAAGAACAATCAATGCACCTCAACTTTGTTATTGATATATCAGTAAGTCTAAAGTTGAAGACCAAATTACTTAGAGCAGTGTAGCTGAAACATCAAACAGTTTGTGCTGTTTTCAGCTAGTTATTATTGGAATAAAGATACTGTCAATGACAGTAAAGGTTGCTTTCCACTTCACCTATCTGTTAGATACATCCTATAAAGGTTATTAGACATGATAGCATATGCAGCCTTTTTCTTGAGTGCATACATGAATTGCAAAAATGTAATTGTACAATGAGACATTTGTGCATAGTTTCATCCCATGTTAAAATCTATCTATGGATTTCAATACAAAGTTGTGCTCTCCCTCCTCAAAAAGGTTGGGTGTCATTTGGCCCTCTAGTTGTTATTGACCACAGCTACCACCTTTGGCTCTGTTTCTTCTTTGTGGAGTTGATGCCTAAAACATCTGACAATTGTTCTTCATCCCTGGCTTACCAATGTAGTGTTCACAAAATATGGTGTCCTCATTAGCTTTGTTGTTATGCTTCTTACTGCCAGAAGAAAGTGCAACTCATTGTCCAAGAGTTTTCTAGCCAGTTTCCCCATCTACTAGAGGAAGAAGGGTCTTTAAAGAAACTCCTTCTATCTGCCCTGAAGTAAGATCTATTGTAATTGTGCAGTTGATAGCAATTACAACCCATTATTGTTTTTTAAAATTTATATAGAAAACTTTAAAGGTGTAATGTACTTCAGATTTCTTCCATTTCAGATTTGGCATGGTTGCAGTCTTGTGAAACATATTCCTTGTGGTTCCCCAATGTGCTCCCCCTGTAATTTAACATTGGCCCATTTCTGCACTATACTGTTATAATGCTATTATTCCACTTTTAACATCCTCTGGAATTCTGGGGTTTCTAGTTTACTGAGGCGAAAGAGCTCTCTGGCTGAGAATTCTAAATGCCCCTCCCCTATTTTACAAACCGCAGGATTCCATAGGATACTGAAAATGGAATAAGAGCATTATAACAACGTAGTGCAGAAACGGCCATTGATAAATGCTTCCTTATGCTTCCTACTCTTTTTTCTCAGTTATACTCAGGGAAACTTTAAGAAGCTCAGCACAGCAACACTTCAGCAGTAAGAGTGGCTAGATTACTCTGAGTCCAGCAGGAGGGTACTTGTCATACAACTCTGTCTACATACCCACAAACTGTCCAGATTTGACAGGGACAGCCCCAATTAATCCTCTGTTCTCTAACTCCTTCACCTGCTTCTAAAATATCCCAGTTTCTTGCTCCTTCTCCAATTTTCCTTCTTTGATGTCAGCTGACTTCAACTGCTGCAAAGTGAATGCAAATTGCATCAGTAGTTTGCACTCAGTTAATTCAGCAGAGGAGTGGAGCAGAGAGGAGAACATGGACCAGAATCTTCCCTGTAGATACACTCAAAAACGAACTGCTGCAGCCCCTCTCTCTGTCTTCTAGCTTGTGTGTTCTTCTTCATTAACACAATTTGCCATCCTGACCACACTCTGAAGCTGCTTGGCTCTATACGTCCCAGTTTTTATCTGTGAAATGTTGGAAGGTATGTGACTGTAGGCCAAGGCAATGCCTTTGCTTCTTGCCTTGCCTGTGCCCAGCACTAATGCACCTAAAATGCAGCCCTGTTTCATATTATCTCCAAGCGACCTGGCATGTCTCAAAGCAATACCATATTACAATCTGACCCAACCCCAGTAATATCCACTGTTAGGTTATAATATAGGAAACCTTTCTTGACATGAGCAAATTAATTTTAATGAGGGCTCAGGCCCAAGCCTGGCTTTTACAACAGGAAGGCAATATGGCAGCACATTCTTGTGCACCTCTACTGCTTTCATAATGAACATGACCATGGCATCCTCCCTTCTTTGGATGAGTCCCACTAACCTCATTTTAACATAGATGGAAGCCACTATGAATTTATTCCTGATGAATTCTAAAGATGGCATTTCAATGCATAAGAAAGCCTATTCTGCTCATAGTTGGGGTGGGCCGAAAGGGGAACCCCTCTTTCACAGATAGTGAGCTGCTCCAAAATCTATGCACTTTAACTCATGGGCACTCCAGTCTCCCATGGTGAAGAAGAAGGCATTAGAATCATAGAATTGGAAGAGACCACAGTGACCATCCAATCCAACCCCTGCCATGCAGGAACACACATCAAAGCACTCCCAACAGATGGCCATCCAGCCTCTGCTTAAAAACCTCCAAAGAAGGAGACTTCACCAAACTCCAAGGCAGCATATTCCACTGCTGGATAGCTCTGACCATCAGGAAGTTCTTCCAGAGGTTCAGGTAGAATCTCATTTCCTGCAGCTTGAATCTATTGCTCCTTGTCCTAGTCTCTGGAGCAGTGGAAAGCAAGCCTGCTCCCTCCTTGACATGACATCCCTTCAAATATTTAAACATGGCTATCATGTCCTTTCTTAACCTTCTCCTCCACAGACTAAACATACCTAGCTCCCCAAGCGCTCCTCATAGGGCATGGCTTCCAAAGCCTTCACCATTTTGGTCGCCCTCCTCTGGACGCGCTCCAGTTTGCTGATATCCTTCTTGAATTGAGGTGCCCAGAACCGGACACAGTATTCCAAATGAGGTCTAACCAAAGCAGAATAGAGTGGTACCATTACCTCCCTTGATCTAGACACCATACTCCTATTGATGCAACCAAGAATCGTGTTGGTTTTCTTGGCTGCTGCATCACACTGCTGACTCATGTTCAGCTTGTGATCTACCAAGACTCCTAGATCTCTTTCACATGTACTGTTATCCAGCCACGTGTCCCCCATCCTTTATTTGTGCATTCCATTTTTTCTGCCTTAAGTGCAGGACCTTACATTTCTCTTTGTTGAAATTCATTTTGTTAGCTTTGGCCCAGCTCTCCAATCTGTCAAGGTCATTTTGAATTTTGATCCTGTCTTCTGGCATATTAGCAACCCCACCCAATTTTGGTGTCATCTGCAAATTTGATCAGCATGCCTTCGTCATCCAAGTCATTGATGAAGATGTTGAACAGCACTGGGCCCAGGACAGAACCTTGTGGCGCCCCAGTAGTCGTTTCTCTCCAGGATGAAAAGCAGCCATTGGTGAGCACCCTTTGGGTTTGGTCGGTCAACCAATTACAAATCCACCTTACAGTAGCCCTGTCCAGCCTGCATTTTACTAGCTTCTTTGCAAGAATGCCCTGGGGAACTTTGTCAAAGGCCTTACTGAAATCAAGATATGCTACGTCCACAGCATCCCCTTCATCTATCAAGCTTGTAACTCTATTGTAAAAAGAGATAAGATTAGTCTGACATGCCATAGACTTAGATGAAGGACTTTGATTTACACCTATATTGTTAAAAGTGCACACCTTTGTTTTCACATATAGGGAAAGCTTTTTGTCATAGGTGGATCTTTGATTATATGGGACCTGGACTTTCCTGAGTATAAGGCATATACTACTTTCTGCCAACCAGACACTTTCCATCATCCTTTGCCAGAGGTACCTACTTGCAGGGGATAATGGGAGCTGTATTCAAACCCCTCAGGAAGATGCTAGGCTGGGACGAGGCTGGCAGATACTCTGCTCATGAGCTTGGGAATTCCTAATCTGGTGCAAGTGGCTATTTTCATTTGATGACTTTTTAAAAAAGTTTTCTTTGCGAGAGAAGGAAAGTTTCTTCTTACAAACTTTGTGACTGGTTTGAGCGCACACCAAACCTTTCTCTCTCTACCACGCAATCTGCCCTTGTTACGGCACAGCGCTCTTCACCACTCTTTCTGCCCCTGTAGCTTCTCCAATAATGTTGATTAGGCTCCAGGGCAGAAGCAGCATTTTTCACTTTCTTTGAGGGCAAGGTTTCAGTTTGGGAGAAAAACCGACCTTCCTTTCTTTAATAATTCAAATGGCAGTATTGTGTAGATACTCTTAACTGCTACTTAAAAGTAATTAATTGATTTTCTGACATATCAGTTAACAATGTATTGCACTGACATGAAGTTGCGATTCAACCGTTTTGATTGGGCTGGATGACTAGATGCATCATGCTCAGTTCGGGAGTTTAGTGCTAAAGACTCTAAAAATATTCACCTATAAAAGGAAAGGAATCTTTAGGGTGTTGTTCTCTAAAACTCTCTATGCTTGTGGGCAGCCTCAGTTCTTACTGGAATAAAATATTGCATTGTTGTTTATGTGTTCTCCTAATATTTACATCCAGCATATCTAGTAAAACGTAATAAATATGACAAATAGCCTCAATCCTATTGTTAGTCCCAACTAGAGTAGACCCCTTGAATCAGTTGGGTTTACCTATGTGTTGACTAATAAGTCAATTATTGATCCAATGGGTCTAATCTAATTGGGATTAATCAATAGATTCATATAGATAGATTAACTACTATATGCATTTTTTTTAAAGAAAAATTATTTTGGAGAACTCAAGATGGTCCTTTGATCTGTGTTGCTCTTTGTGGCCTTCCTGAAGTCATACAGTGTTGAGAGGCAGTCTTGTATAGTGGTTAGGATTTTGAATTTCAACTTGGGAGGTCCAGCACCTAGTCACCACTGAGCAATGAAGCTCACTGGGAGATGCTGGGCCAGTTGCCTTCCCTCAGACTAACTTGCCTGATGTTGTTGTTGCAAAGATACAATGGGGAGGAAGAGGGCCAGGTATGTTACCTTAAGCTAATTCAATGGAGGAGGGAGGGGGAATAAAATGCATAAAGAAACACTGTGAAGCCAGGCACCTGTTTATCACTTGTAGCCACTTACCCCATGAAACATGGAGCACTGAACTACAGAGATGCTCCCAGAAGCTAGCAGGACCACATAGTTGGTTGAAAAATGGGTTTTCCAAGTGTTGGAAGCCTCCAGTGAGGAGAGTTTTCCCATGTTGAAAATCTCCAGTTCAGGACTTTTTCTGCAGACAAACCCCATATGATTTCTTTTGTACAGAAATCTGTGTTTGTTTTCTGCGCAGAAAACTTGCTGTGTGTACAGAAAACCTTTTCTATTTTTCAGCCAAAAAAAAACAAAAAACCTCCCCACTGTATCTTATGCAATCTTGTTTTCTGTTCAGACAAGTTCTAAACTGCAAACAGTTTTCAGAAACTGGGCAGTTTTCAAGGACTTCCTTGAAGTGGAAAAAATTGCTAAAATTACTTGTTGCTTCCTTTGATAACAAAGTTAGTGAAGGTTTTAATTCCTAGTCCAGCATATAGCAGCAAGGGTAGTAATGAGTGTGTTCCCATGGGATCATGTTACACTCAATCTGCAAAGTTTCCACAGGTTGTCAGTTCACCCCCGGGCAGAATTCAGAGCAATGATGAGTACCTTCAAAGCCCTAAGTAGCTTGGGTCCAAGAACACTTCTTGTACCAACCTGACTTCTCCCTAAGATCAAGAGAGTCCCTTCTTATGTCCCAGTAAGGGTAGGGGTATGGTTGATTGGAACATGAAACAAGGCTTTCTCAGTGTTTGCACAAATGAGTGGAATAACTTGCCCTTTGAAACACAGGTGTCCATAGGGCCCTTTGTGTTGACATTTCAATTGCTGGTTTTTGGTGTTGCTATTGTTATTTAAAGGTTATTTCATCTGTGGCCTTTGCGCTATTATTGCCTTGGGGTTTTATTGAGCCGAATCCAATTCATAGTCACAGCTGCAGTAGGCCCCCTGAAACAGTGACTAGATAGTAACTCAACACTTATGTAAATACCACTGATTCGTTGAGTCTGCTCTAGTCAGGATGAGCCATTGGATTTAAGTCAGAAGTGGGAATTTCACAGATGGACTACAAGTGCTCAAGAGGAACTGCAAATTCCATCAACCTTAATCAGCATGGGGAACTCTGGAGAAGAAATTATGGTAGCTGTAGTTCAACAACATCTGGAAGGCCACATGATTCCCATTCCTTATTTAGGCCTTTGTATTGTTATTGAATGAATAATTTATGCAGTATTTATTCATTAAAATATTTATATCCAGCCCCATATATAAGATCACAGCTGGTATACAGAGAGTAAAACAATGTTAAATAATTATAAACCAAATTATAAACCAGTTTACAACCATTTCAAACAATGTACCAATCTCCACAGCTCAATAGGTCAGAGTCAAGCTATAGTCACTGTGCCCTAAAAGCTTGCGTGAAGGGCCAGGTTTTAACCTGGACACCAAAATGGTTTTGGTATCAATTGGGCCTCTAAGGGATTTAATTTGCTTTGAAGTTTTAAATTGTTTTGAACTATACTATATATCAATTTCTGCATAAATAACATGTTTTCAAGGGTGCATTTCCTAAGGGAACAGATTGTGGCATCCACATGCAGTGTGGGGCAAGTTGACATTGATAAACTGTTGTACTTCTCTGCACTGGGTGATAAACAAGTGGCATATTTAGAGTTGAAACAAGGCAAAAACTAAAACAACGAAGCTGCACAGCCTATAGAGGACCTATGCTCCATCTAGTCAGGTGAGAGAGCGACTTCGGGAATAGCGATTGACTTGTTACTATCCCATATAGATGAATACTATCTCCAGATGGATCTTCTGCCAGAAATGAAGGACAAGTGTAAAATCTAATAATCTGGAAAGATCTCCTAATTAGTGGGGACAAACTCAGTGGCAGAATGTACTCTTGGCCAGCAAAAGGCCCCAGGTTTAACTATTGCAGATCAACATAGCCAATATTGAACAAGATAAACCAACAGATTGATTACATATAAGACACCTTCCTGTTGTTCCTCAACTGCAGAGACACACTCTTATTCCTGGAGGATGGGACTGTCACTCATAATTGATAATAATCTTCTCAGGTCCCCATTGGTAAGACAGTTATAACAATGAGAGCAGGAACATGGTCAAACTAGGGACTCTCTTGAGAGAAAGACTGAGATGAGGGAAGAGAAAAATGACAGCAGCTGCTAGGACACTGTTTACATACTTACCCAAGATCATGGGGATAGACTATGGGATATTTAGGGTATATACTATATAGTATATAGACTATGTGAAAGATCATATCTCTATTTATATACCTGCTGAACTCTTAAGATCATTAGAGGAGGGCTTTCTCTCATTCCCGTCACCATCTCATGCTCACCTCACGAGGATATGGGAGAGAGCTTCTTGGTGGTTGCTTCAAGGTTGTGCCATTCCTGTCCACAGGAGGCTAGCCTGGTCCCCCTCTCTGTTGTCCTTTTGCTTCAGGCAAAGGTGTTTTTATTCAAAGAGACTTTTAATGGTTAATTCACCGCAGGAAGCCTTTTTTATGGAGTGTGCATGCTGTGTTTTTAACATTATTGTGAAGTTTTAAAAACTATTTTATGGCTTTTACATTACTACGTTGTTTTCTAATATTATAACTTTTTTGTGTTTTGACTTTTTTATTATCAACTTGTTAGCTTTATCTTATTTTAGCCTTTTTCCCAAGCCATCTTGAGTCCCATGATAGGTGAAAGGCAGCATATAAATAAAATAAAATAAATATTCATGAAGAAATAATCCTTATTGAACTCAGTAGTATCTCCAGAGGCAACTGGTGGTTCTGATGCTAGGGTTCAGTGAATCTACTCTGGGATTTAGTCAGCTTTCAAGAAACTACCTGAGGTGCTGAATCCTATCCCCAAAATAAGTTCAGTACCTTAGATCGCTCCTTTAAACTTCAGAGTAAAATCTAAAACAGATTCATTATCCCATCGCCTTCAGCCACTGAATACTCCTGAGCTGAGGGCTGGCTAGCTGCTTTATTCTTTGAAGTATTTGAGGATAACATTTCTTTACAAAAATTCTGGTCTTTAAAACTGGAGTAATTTACCTTCCATATTTTCAGGGGTAAAGTGGAAGTTTCATGATAGCTTTGAACACCAAATCAAGACTGGCCAGGATAAAATAAATTATGTAGATAAGCAATTCATAAATACTTCTTTACAAAGTGTATGACAGAGATGTGAAAAGTGTGGCCTATGGGTGCTTTTGTGGCCCCTGAAGTACCACACCGGTCCCCCAAAGCCCTTCTTTTTTAAAAAATATCAAATTGGAGGTAATTTTGCCCCCAACCTTTCGGTAATCTCCCCAAATATGTGAAACCATGCAAAAATCCATCCCACCTCACCATCACTCCAGAACCCTGCACTGTCTCCATATGCCTCTGTTTCCCTATGAAGTTCCTCTGAAAATGGTAAAGGAATACGACTTTCTGTTGTCATTTTGAGACGGACTACAGAGGAATATGGAGATTTTTGGGCTATCTGTACGTGTGGCCTGGAGGGTCTTGGTGGAATTGGTCCCTGACTCCCATGCAGTTGCCCCTCCCTAATGTTTGCTGTCATATCAATCCTTCTTTCTGTTCATTTGCACTCAGAGGCACATCAAGTCCAGATGCAAGATAGAGCCTTCTTGGTGGTTGCTCCTAGTCTCTGGAGTTTTCTACTGAGGGAGGTTAACTTGGCTATGTTGCTGTCCTTGGGCAACTGACCTTGCTTGCTGTGGAAGGGGCTTTTAATTGATGGGTGTGTATACTGTGTCTCTTCTAGCGGAGTGTTTTTACATTCTGTTATTTATTTTAATTTTAATGCTTTTATTCTTTTGATATTTTCATTGTATTCATGCTATTTTTTTGTAATCTGCCTTCAGTCCCATTTTTATGGGAAAGGAGGGTGAAATAAATAATATGAAATAAATAAAGCCACCAGAATTGTGAAACTGTACTGCTTTGTGAATTTTGTTGTGGGTATATATGCAGACACATAAGAAACATGCCCACACTGATTGGATTAAATCTATAATGACTTAAGATAATTAATGCACTTGTCCTCCAGACTTGTGCTGCCCTAAAGCTTTACCTTTACAGATATGCTATCTTGACATATTTAAGCATTAGCAGAAGGGTAATTGGAGACTCCTGGTAGTGTCAGTAAATGTATATTCTGTGAGGTGTTTAGGTGAAGAATAGGAGGTGGTCTGAAAAAGAAGAGTGGCAATGAATTATTAATGTCTCCTGCAGATGAGAGAAAAGTATCAAGATTTTGCTGAAGTCACTGATTGATTTTCTGACACAACTACTGAAAAGACGGGGAGGCACCCTCACAGAGTGAAGTGTCAGATATCTGATCTATTGTTAAATGGGACTGTGCAATTTACTAACACAGTTTGTGTTTCATTGATTACAGCTGGAGGCCTGTTAGAACCACGCAGTGACCAATATAGGCTTAGCTGACAGACAACTGTCAGTGAACAAGAGCAATAGTCAACTTTTTTTTTCTTCTACAGTTGTGTTGAAAGCACACTCTTTTCTTTTTAATGTACTCCTGGATTTCATAGAGTCCTTTGAATGTAAGAGAACAACTCCCTCTAGACATTTATTCCTTTCAGATCAAAGTTCTAGTGAGTGAATTCTTATCTCACCAAATGTTCACTCACTTTACTATATAGTTATTCCTCCTTCCTTCCCCATGTCTTGAAAACATTGTTGCTCTTGATAAGAAGGGTAAGAGGTTCATTCACAAGATGATTTTCCTATCAGGCAGGATCCTGTCACCAGTGGTGACTTTTTGCAAGTGTGTAGGTTGTATTCATCACTGTGTAGTATGGAAAGTGTGCATGTGATTTTTCTGCACAAAAATGTACATTGTACATTGTAGTATTGTACTCTGACATTCAGACAACTCAATTTTATTTTGTTTTTATGACTGTGTATTTTAAAATATAAGCCTCTTTATTATTTTTTTAGCTTATTTATTTTCTTCCTCCTTATACAGAATCTAAGATAGATATTTTAAAATATTTTATTAGAGTATATTTAATCTTTTAATAGAAAGGTAGGATATAAAAGTTGAAAACTAATATTTTTTAAAATTAAAAATGAAATGTTTTATTAAATTTCATTTCATTTTTCATTCATTTACAACAGTCAGAATCTTGTCAGGGCATTCTGTTTCGGAATGGAAGTGAACTGGGACAGAAGAAAGAGAAGGAGAGAGATGGAAACAGGTGGAATAGTTTGGGGCCATTTCCGCAGTAGACTATTATTCCACTTTCAACATCCTATGGAATCCTGGAATTTGCAGTTTAGGCCCCTCCCTAAACTGCAAACCCCAGGATTCCATAGGATGTTGAAAGTGGAATAATAGCACTATAACACTCTAGTGTGGAAATGGGCTGGGTGTTGGAAGAAAGGGAAAACAGCCCATAGTGAGCTGGAGTTGGGAGGCAGGAGGAGAAACAGAAGAAGTGGACACAGTGAAGGAAAGAGAAGGCCCAGGCCAGGGCAGTGACCAAATTAGAGGACAGCCAGGAGATTGGGAAATAGTTAAAACCGGACTGGAAGGGACAGAGGAAGGAAATGAGGAAGTGTGTCTGTAGGAGGCTGGAAGGGTAGATAATGTTTGGGAGGCAGAAGGGGAGGGGGACAGACAAGGCAAACAGTGGGAGGTGCCCAAAAGAGGCAACGAAAAAGTAGGACAAAGAAGGAGGAAAGAAAGTTGTCAGAAGAGACAGACAAGGCAAAAGAGGAGAGAAGAGGTGGCCATGTGGAAGGTTTATCAGGGAAACAAAAGTTTGGGAAGATAGAAAGCAGAGAGGAAACTGGTGAGAGGGAGGGAAGGAAGTCGTATTCCTGTTCCTCCATGTTTTCTGTAGTTTTTTGTGTTGTTTCCCTATTGGGAAAGGGTTTGGTACATTATTGCCCCATATCTCCCATGACAGCAGTTGGGAGATGCAAGGACTGTTGTTCTGCCAACTGAACTGAGGGCAAATGAAGAGATCAAGCTAGGACTAGTCTCCATCTGGTACTGAGAAGGGGCACAGTCACATCCCTATCTATGTAGCAGAGCTGGCAAAGGGACTGATGGACAACAAGCGTGATGCCCAATGGTCCCTGATGCACATTGGGCTCACAATGCACATAAGGTTCCCCTCAGTGCACATTGGGCACTCTTGCTGGTGTCCTGTGATGGATCGCCACAATTCAGTAACTGGATTTCTTAGTGCTCCTGCTACTTAGTTAAGCACACCTTTATGTGGAGTGAACGGTCATACAGGATTCTGAAAGACATTTATTTATTTAACAAAGTCAACAGTGTAGTGTTGGTGAGGGAATTGAGCAGCCCTCCAGATGTTGCTGGAATACAGCTGCCATCAATCCTCACCACTGGTTGTGCTGGCTAGGGCCTTTGGGAGTTGCAGTCCAATGACCTTGAGGAAATCCCATGATTCCTACTCCTGTGTTTTACTCTTGATTCTGTTCAATAATACACATATAAACATCAAAATATATATAAAACAATGTGAATTGAAATCACAGAGAGAACTTCCATTTTCTACAGAGAAAAGGCCTAAGTAAAATGTTCCTTAAGGAACTGACAAATTCACAGCTGTTGGATTGGGGTGGGGGGAGTGTTAGGATTGCTTCTAATATCCAGCTGCTCCATATGCAATTTGTATGCATTTTGAGCATCCCTCAGCTTTACTGGCTGAACCTTAGCATCAATAAAGAATGCATAGTCTGGGAGTCTTGGATCAAAACCTTAACTTTTTCAAGTGCTGCATAGTTATGGGAGGGGCAAGAGGAAGAGAAGGTAGTATGTGAAAGTATTCACCATCATCTTTTAGTAATTTAATAATTGCTCTTGCAGCCAACTGGCCCTTAGCAAAGAATTGCAGTGGGGGGTGGAGGTAGTATTTGTTTGCATTTATCTGCCCCTCTGTGAACCTCTTACTAATGTTACACAAAGTGAGAGGCCTCCTACAGAAAGATTTTATATGAAGAGAACAAGAATGCTGTACTATTGGTCTCTGTTGCAGTCACCCACCCTTTTCTCATGATGTGCAGGCTATATCTGTAATGGACAGGGAACATTTTTCCAGAAATACAGAGTGAGCTTTATTTATAAGGCTACTTTATGAGATCTGGTTATAAGCATTGTTGTCAGTTATTACAATCATCAGAACTTCTGCTTTCCAGTGAAAACAAAGACAACCAGTGTTTTGTATATTCATAGCAAATGGCTGTTAAGAGACTGTATGCAAATTCCACTCAAATATTTCAGGTTTCTTACTTGCTCAGAGCTTGCCATGTGATATTTCATCAGGCAATAAAAGATAATGCATTTTCCAGAAAAAACACACAAATGCAAATCTTGAAGCTTTATTGTAGGACTCTATTGTGTATGTTATCATGAATCTTTCAGGTAAATGTAAATTCTATATTTCAAAACTGTACTAGAAATAACTCAAAGAAATATTACTTTGCCATCCAAGCCAGTGTTTCTGAAGTCTGGTTTTCAGAGAAAAATTAAGAACACCCAATTTATAAAGAATGCATGGGTGTAAACTGATTTTGTTCCATTCAAAGTGTTGACTGTGTGTGTGTGCTTTCAAGATGGTATATATAGATTAATGTTATATATACAAGGCTTGTCATCACAGTCTTTCAGAAGTTAGCTCTGTACAACTAAGCATAAAAGGAACTCAGGCAATGTTAAGTATATATACATGATGTGCTATTTTAGGATTTGTTTATGGTATTTTATATATTCATTTCTGATAGCTGCTAGTTGCCCTGCTAAGCCCCACTTATGGACTTTTCACCCAAGCAGAGAGCTCAGCAGCCTCTTCTCTAGCAGGCCAGACAAACAAAACAAAACTGCTTTTTGAATTTTAAAGTACAAAGTCAAACCTTACTTTGAAATCACAGAATCACAGAATCATAGAGCTGGAAGAGATCACACGGGCCATTCAGTCTAACTCCCTGCCTCCCTGGCAGCCAAAGCAACTCCTGAAAGATGGTCATCCAACTTTGACTTAAAGACTGTCAAAGAAGGAGTCCACACCTTCCAAAGCAATCTATTCCATTGTCTGTTAGCTCTTACGGTCAAGACATTCTTCCTAACATTTATATGAAATCTGTTTTCTTATAATTTGAATCCACTCATTTGTGTCCTAATCTGTGAAGCATAGTAAACAAGCTGGCTCCATCTTCTATATGACGTCCCTTAAAATATTTAAACGCGGCTATCACATCAACTCTCAATATTTTCTTCTCCAAGCTAAACATACCTAACTCCTTAAGTTATTCTCTACAGGGCTTTGTTTCCAGACCCTTTCGCATCTTGGTCACTCTCTGGTGAAATTCAAAGACATAGCTATATTAGTCTGGATCAGTGTGCAAAGGGATCTTGATCTTGTTAACAAAGAGGAGCTTGTTATCATGGGTGAATCTGACTACATACAGAAGGCTGAGAGGCAATTGTCCAACACTAGATTTTACAGAATCCTGTCTAACGATGCCACAGATGAATACTGGAAAAAATTACACAGTTTACTCAGGGAGTTTCTCATGGAGCTGGAGAACCAAATCCAAATTGACACAATCCATCTATTACCCAAAATACATAAACAGGGCAACCCTGAACAGCCCATCGTCTCATGCATTGGAACACTCACAGTTGGTGCTTCTGGATATAGGGACAATATCCTTAGATCATATGCCACTAACACTCCCAGCTATGTAAAGGACAATACTGACTTCCTGCAGAAATTGCAATCCTCCCTCAACCTTCCAGAGAACAACCATCTTAGCTACTATGGATATCAAATCCTCATATACCGACATTTTACACAAGGATGGACTACAGGCTGTCAAGAACTTCATTCCAGTTGGCACCTTAGGAGACCCAGCCACCAAGGTCTTCCACTTTGTTCTTACACAAAGCTACTTCACATGAAGTTAATGTTACTGCCATGGATGCACGCATGGCACCACAATATGCTGACATCTGTATGGTTGATTTAGAACAATGCTTCCTTAAGTCTTGCATCCAAAAACTTCACCTCTACTCTAGATACATTGGTGATACTTTCATAATTTGGACTCATGGGGAGGACTCATTCAAGACATTCCATCAGAATTTCAACAACCTTCACCCTACCGTCAGCCTGGAACGATCAACAGAATGAGCTCACTTTCTAGACACCATTGCACAGCTACACAATTGAGACCTAAACACCATACTATATTGCAATCCCATTGACTGCTATACATATTTAACCTGCTTCTAGTTTCTACCCTGAACATACTACCAATTCCATAGTTTACTGCCAAACCCTCTGGTACAATTGCATCTGCTCAGACCCATAAGACAAGGATGCCAAACTCACAGAATTACAGCAAGCATTCCTCAAGCTACAGTACCCACCATATGAAGTAAAAAATCAACAAAGCAAGACTTGTACCTAGGGCTAACCTATTACAGAAGAGACTGAAAACAGGAAATGGCAGAATCCCACTAGTAATCACATACAGCTTTCAGCTGAGACCACTCAGACATATCAATGAACTACAAAATATTCTGAACAATAATGCTGATCTCTCAACAGCTCTTGGTGGCAGGCCTTTACTTGTCTACAGACAGCCTTCCAGTCTCAAACAGTTACTTAACTACAAGAGGACACACAATATGGATGAGGAAAAGGGTACAAGACCTTGACAAAAACCCAGATGCCAACTCTCACCACACATCTACTCAGGAAATGTCATCACAGGACGTAATCACATCACTCATGACATTTAGAGATATTTTCACTTGTTCATCCACTAATGTGATATATGCCATCTTCTGTTAACAGTGTTCATTAGAACTCTATACTGGCCAAACAGGTTGTTATCCTCTGCCAGATGATAAATGGACACAAATCAGACATTAAGAATGGGAATGTACAAAAGCCAGATGCAGAACACTTCAGTCTTCCTGGGCATTCCATCTTGAACCTCAGAACACCAGCCCTTGAACAGAACAAACAAAACTGACAAAGAGGACTGAAAACAAAAACAGCAGAGTTGGAATATATCCACAGACTCCAGTCCATTGACAGTGGGTTGAACTAAGATAATGCTTTCCTGGCACACTACATATCTTTCAGCATTAGTTAACCCCCAGCCTCATGAGGGCTCTCTTGGCCAGTTTATCACATCTCCTCTCTGGTTCCCAGCTACACTACATTCCAGTAACTCCTTCCACAAATCATATGATTATCTACTCACCTTGGCTTTAGGTAACATTTTTCCTTCTGCTTTTGTCTCCCAACTGAACTTGTCACCTCATCACCATACCCACAAGGTTTGTATTTCCTTCACTTTATGCATCTGATGAAGTAGACAAGTCTATGAAAGCTTATGCTCCCAACTTTTTTCTCTCAGTCTCAAAGGTGCTACCAGATCCCTTTCCATATTTTCCTTCAGAGTTTGTCAATACCCTTTTTGTGCAGCAGTGTCTAGAACTGGAGAGAGTATTCCAGGTGATGTTTGACCAAAGCTGTATAGAGTGATACCAGGACTTCCTTCAGCCTGGACACTACTCTTGTTGAGACAGCCCTGAATTGCATTGGCTTTTCTGGCAACTATATCATATTGTTGATTCATGGTAACTTTTGGTCTACTAAGACCTCTAGATCCTTTTCATATGTAGCAATAGCAGTTACATTTTTATACTGCTTATCAGTGCACAGCACTCCCTAAGTGGTTTACAATGCGTTTAGTTAATTTCCCCCAACAAGCTGGGTACTCATTTTACCAGCCTATGGAAGACTGAGTCAACCTGGAGCCCTGCAGGATCAAACTCACAATGTTGTGGCTGCAGTACTGCATTTAATCACTGCACCACCAGGGCTCTGTATGTACTGCTGTCAAGCCCAGCAACACCCATCCTAAGTTTATACGTTTCATTTTTCCTGCCTAAATGTAGTACCTTACATTTATCCCTGTTGAAATTCATGTTGTTAGCTTTGGTCCAGCTCTCCAGTCTATCAAGGTCATCTCAAACTCTGATCCTATCCTCTTGGATATTATCCAGCTTGTACAAATCTGAGTGGTGGCTTGACTAAGATGCCAACAGTAATATGGGTGGCTGTGAGCTGTCCATTTTATAAATGACATTGCCAGAAGATGGGAAAGGAACATATACAATGCAGTATGTGATTTCCAGAGCTTGGAAAAAAATTTTTAGTAAGTTACAAAGGGGCATGGTTAATAGCCATGCTGTCTAGGAGATTCTAGGAACTGTGGTCCAAAAATGTTACTTTTCCTAACTCTGTTGACTACACAGAATAGATTCCTTTTCACTTCTTGACATTATTATTTTCAAAATGATGGCAGGCTCTTCCAGCGCCTTAGAGATTGTTCTAAGCCTTTCCCTGCTATTTTCCACTTTCTGCTGGAGCGTAAACGTGTGTGTTACATAGCATGTTGAACAAAATTCAATTTCCAAATGAGTTTACTTCCTAATGTGGAGGCAGGAAGATATTGCCTTTCTTTTACATGTTCATAATAAGATAGCTTGTTATACAATCCTCTTGTACATGCTAAACAAGAAAATGAAAGGACGCTGAAGGCACCAACTTGATCTGTCTTGATCTGTTTTCTGCCACTTTTCTCATCAAGCATGGATAATTGACTTAGATTCCTTTCACACTACACAATTGTAGTGGTATTATTCCACTTCAACTGCCTTGGCAGCATGCTGTAGAATCTCAGGGTTTGCAGTTTAAGAAGTGGTTCATAGAATTCAAAGCAGGAGAGCTCTTTTAGTGCCTCACCAGACTACAACTTTGGGATTCCTTAGGATACAACCATGGGAGTTAGAGTTAAACAGAGATTGTCAACTAGCAAAGATAAGGAAGAAATGGAGCATTTGGTTCACCCCTAGCAGAAGTTAATGGCAGAATTCTTATTATTTTGAGGTGGTAGGCTGATTGCTTCCATATCAGTGGGATGGTGAATTCACTTTTGGTTTTATTGCAGACTTTAAAATTGCTATCCAAGGTGCTGAACCTATTTTGGGGATAGGAACAGGTAGTTGGGCTAGTTTCTTTAACTTCAAGGTACAACTCAGAGCTGGTTCACTGCTGCCTGGACATGGAAGCTATTAGTTGCCACTCCTGTTTTGGAAGGAATGGAACTGTCTTTAAAAAATGAGTAATGACTGGCTGGTTTTATGTATGCCTTGAATCATGAACATTTATACCCATTTATCTTTGTTGCTTTTTTATGTATCTTAACTCACTGTGGAAAGGCTTTGAATTAATTTATTGGAAGCCAGAGAACATTACTGAAATAAAGGTGTATACAAATGGTTTGATTGTCTGACATAGCTCTCAGTTTTGGTTTATCTTCACCCAGGATAAATTGGAAGGCAAGTATGAGGTGCCATACATGTGAAGTTCTGGTTGTTTACTTATAAACATGCAACATTTACCTAGCATGGTTTCTAAGAAGACTTCTCTCATTTCCTTTATATGTTTCCTATTAGTGCTTATGTTGGCTAAATTTAAACTTTTCTGGAAGAGAGACCAAAAAACATCGTTAACTGTTTAAAGAACAAAATAAAAACCACATGAAGCAAAGGAAGTTGTTGGCGCAAAATCTAACAGTAGTGCTTGGTAGCAACCTTGTCTCCTGTGGCACAGATGTTTATGATTGTAAATGGAAATAGAATCTGTCCTAACACAACAAAGCTTAGAAAGAGATTAAATGTTAGAATGATGTACAGGCCTTGTGCCCTACTTATCTTTCACAACTGACTAAGTTTGCTTTAAAGAGCACTAGTGGATCACTGTCTTGTTTCTTTTTGCAAGTATGCAAAAATAGCAAGAAACATTTGTGGGCTAATTTTTCTTCAATGCAGTTTAACAGTATAGAATTGCTTCCCTATCTTCAGGCAGTTCTCCCCCCACTCTCAACATAGTTTATACGGCTAATTATTGCCAGGTCTCTAGAAAAGCTGGATTGCAGACATTTGAGTTTAAGGCCCAAGAAATACTATGGGATGGATTCAGCAGAGCCCCAGAGAACAACTCTCATGCAAATATCCTGTTCAAAGATGGAATCACTTTATGGCTATGTAAAGTTGAAGGCTTTCATGGCTGGAATCCATAGGTTGTTGTGGGTTTTCCGGGCTTTGAGGCTGTGTTCTATTAGTATTTTCTCCTGTTTCGCCTGCATCTGTGGCTGGTATCTTCAGAGGATCTGGTGGCATGGAAGTGAGACAGAGAAGTGAGACATGGAAGTGAGACTCTGTCTCACTTTCACGCCACCAGATCTTCTGAAGATGTCAGCCACAGATGCAGGCGAAACGTCAGGAGAAAATGCTAATAGAACATGGCCTCAAAGCCCGGAAAACCCACAACAACTTTATGGCTAGTTTCGAAGTGAGAAAAAATGAAGTTCTATTTTCTTTCCAGGGCAATTTATTTGCTTTCTATGTAAAAGTAAAGGTATGTCATTAGAGCTGAACTAAAAGTGGTGGTGGGCACATTTTATGAAGCCCTGTGGAAACAAGGCCTCCTTTTGGATACTTTCTTGCACCTGTTTATGTTGAGATGCAAAACAGTTTCAAAGAGGTAGTTATTGCGATGGGAAACCACAACACACCATTCAGTCCCCCTCCCCGGCTATACCCTTGGGAAATACACAGCAAAATCTACATCCCATTGAAAACAATATGGTGTAAGAGAACACACAGCACAGTTTTTTTCCTTTGTTGCTTTCAATGGAATGTGCACTTGGATATTCATCTGAATGTAAGAGAACATCGCTCCAGTGGTTGCATAAGAAATAGGTGTGATTCTTTCCTCCCAAGTAACAGCAGATTGGGGTTGACTGTGACAATGCACATGCACAAACACACATACAGAGGTACACAAATTTGTGGAAGTCAAGTGTTTGTACACTCCTCATAATGGTAAATGAAATCATATGGAAACTTGGCACAACTCTACTACCTATGGCTTTCTTTTTGGAAAACAATGTGGAAGTTTTTCCTGTGTGCTGGGGAGGTGGCTTACTAGGGAAAAGCTACAGTTATTGTGTAAAAACTAAATATGGAGGTAATTCCAGCCTTTGCCTTTGGATAACAGGAGTAGGGATATAATTCTTTGCAAATTTTGTTCTGGAAGGAACTAAGTAACTTTAGCAATTTTCTTCCAGTCTCCCAAAGAGTCTTCAAAAACTGCACAGTTCAGGACTTATTCTGCACAAAATTAACACGTGGTTTTATGTAAAAAAAATCCACAGTATTTTCTGTGCAAAGAAATGTTATATTCTGCATAGAAAATGCTATTTCCTGTATAGAAAATCCATAATAACTGGTGCTTTTTTCGGTGCAAAATTTGCATGTGTTTTTTTTTTTCCCGTTTCCTAAAATAATAGTATTTTCTGCACAGGAAGGAATATTTTCTGCACAGAATTTTATTTCTTGCACAGAAAAGGCTGTTTTCTGTATCACCCTCCCCCAGATCAAAACAAAAAATCCCAAGCAGATTTTGCACAGAAAAAGTATTGAACTGGGAAGATTCTCATTAGTCCTGGATTCTTCTCATCAAAGGTTCTTAACACTTAAGAAATGTGTTTTTGATCATTTTGGGATATTTTGAAATATTCCTTCCATAACCAAGAGGTAAGTATTGTGGAAAATGTAGGACTGCTTAGTGTACAGACATAACTCCTGATATCAGTATGGTGCTGCACAGAGTCTGTTATATCATATTATGTGTTTCTACTTTCTACCAAAATGCATTGTAATATCTAGTGTCACCTATCGCTGCCAGCTAAGCCCCATCAAATGTGTCATCCATGAGCCACAGCCCATTCTGGATAATGGTACTTCCCAGTCACAGGCATTGTGTGGCAGCCTCATTCCTTCACTGCCAACAACCTGGTAACTTAGCAACTACTTGCCACAAGGAACAACATGAGTAAAAAAGGCCTGGATGCAGGGATCAGATGCAGGAATTACATGACTTCAAATCAACTCTGCCTTACAGTAAGAACAACCTTGAGATTTTCTGCCTCAGGGGCTGATATAACTTTTTTGGCTTTGGGTATCCAGCACTTTGGATGAAAAGGCAACACAATTTGTTGCTCCACCCAGGTAGCAAAATGTTTTGGGCTGGACCTGGCAGGATAAATAGATGTTTGCCCAGCGGCATATCTAGCATAAACAGTGCTTAGGGCAAGTGTGGAAGTAGTGCCCCTATCTTCTTACCCCTACCCCCACCCCTACACGTACCGTTTTTTTGCATACACCCGGCATTGGAGCCCAGGACACATATCCTACTTGCCTGACCCTAGATATGCCTCTGTGCTTGGCTTTATGGCTATGACTCAGTCCCATTTCATCAAATGTAACATAGCCAGATCTAAACTCTTGTATATTGCTCTCACTTATTCTTTTAGTGATTTCTTATCTTTGTTATCGTAATACTAACAACAACAATAATAGTGATGGATGTGATGTGTCATATATATGCTGAGCATTATTTATTTCCTTTCCATTAGAAGATGTATTTTGGGCTCTCAGGAATACACTTAAGTGTCTTACTGAGTGTGTGACACATGGCTGGATAGACAGATATGGAAACAAAGCAACATCACAAGTAATTCCCATTCCCTTTCAGGATCATATTTCAGTCAGTTTTTTCCATGAATTGGGCCATTTGGATAGGAAATGAACTGTTGGTGACCTGCTATTTCAGGACATTGATATGAGGAAACTTTGTTGTCAGTGGACTGAATGAGAGGAGAAATGATTGCAGTCATTCAGTGTAACGCAAATAAATATTTTGTAATTGTGAAGCTCATAGAGACTTGAACTATGTTCAGACCTTCAGCCTGTTCCCAGAAATGTTCTTGTCTTTGAAGCTTTAAAAAAAAACTTCTTGTTTAGGATGTGGTACATTTTGAAAGTTTAAAAAGCAATTGTCACATTACAGTGATTGTGAGAGGAAAAAGTACAGACCACCCGAGTCCAGTTCTTTATATGGTCATTTAATCTCATTTCACCAACATCAAAGCCAAAGGTCTGACATCCAACTGGATTTCTCCACATGAAAATTTCAGTTTGTTTTCTCTTTCTCCCTCCTCCCACCTTTCAGTTACCCTAATTAATACCGGATTATTAAAAGGAATATATTTCCCTTGTTACAAAGTAGACCTGCCCTTTCAGCTGTATATTTTTACTGCTTTTAAACAGATGGGTTTCCCTCCCTCTTCTGTGGCTCTACTCAAAAGCCAAGAAAACAAGCACAGCAAACCCACACCAGTAACTTTGCAAACCAAGGATTTAAACTAATAAACCTTCTTTCTTATTTGAGTCTCCCTACCAGAAACCCTCAATTTTTCACTAGTTTCTAATCTCACTTGATCAGAGGAATTCTTGACTGGGATTTCCACAAGAAATCCTAAAGTTTGTTTCTCTGAGTTTTAGATATCTGCTGAAGTACAACTGTACTTCATAATTACATCTGTGATCTCTGGATCTGCAATTTAGAGCAACCATGGAGCATCACACCCTATACATAAGGTGGCATCGTTGTGAATGCATTTGTGCTGAAGCATCCACACACATGTCCCCATAATTTAATAATATGGGACAAAATCATTTGTTTTTTTGCTGTTTGCGGACGGTAAGCACAGGCCACTGTTCAGCAGCACTTTAAGTGTGGCATATGTTTTCATGTAGATATTTCCTAACATGAAGATTTTAATACATTATTCTGAATATATACATTTTTGTAAGCAATTTCCTCAAATATATTGTATTTTTGTATGTTTAATATGTTTAATAAACATATGCATTTTGTTCATTTTTCCTAATATATGATTTTTTTTTGCACTTTTTCTCATGCAAGAATTATAGCACAAAATCTGAAAAGGGAAACTAGTAAAGTAGAACTACATTTTGATTCATATATTGTTTCCAGAAGTGTGAATTTTGTTGTTTTCAGATAATCAACCTATATGTGAAAATGGCAGTTTTACCTGGCAATTCATTGTTGACTACAAGTTCATACGGACACATTTGATATACTTTGAAAATGAGGTAGGAAAAAAAATTGAAATTCATATCAGAGTTTGAGAAACTTACTTTCTGGGGCTATAATTCCCAGAAATCTTGAAGCAGCAATGATTGAAAGTTCTGTACATACTGAGGTTAAAATACTAGTGGGTTTTTCGTGTGTAAAAGGAGTGGTAGCTCATTTACACATGTTATTGCTATTGTTATTACAGCTATGCTTTTGGGTGATTCTTTTACATGGTTTTTTTTCCTACAGAAGTCCTATAATAATTAAACCAGTGGTCCATCTAATCCAGCCAGCACCCTGTTCGCTATATTGACAAGTGTCTAGAAAGACACAAAGAGGTATGGAGACCACAGTGCTCTTCTGTTGGTCTCAGCACCTGCTATTTAGTGACATTAGTGCTTCTAAATCTGGAGGTTCCATCAAGCTGTCATTGCTCAATGTACCTTCTCTACATCCTTGTTCCTTTGCTGTGCCTACAACTTTCTTCATTTGTTCTCCACTTGAAAAAGATTTACAAGCACAGATGTTCATGGAAGCATCAAAGTATCACTGAATTTTGGGTTGTGGCCTATTATGAGATTTTCATCCAACGGTTCTTGTCAGTCAAAGGATGAGCCCAGTGTATTTTGCTACCTAAGCAAGAGTGACACGCAGTCACCCACATCAAGGTAGACAAGTACCCAAAGCCTGCCAAATTATGTTGCCACAGTGATGCAGAATAGCCATAAGGCCCTCTCCTTAGCTCTGGTAGCAAAAATAAATAGCCAAGTAAATAACCAACAATTTGCTGTCCTTTCATGGCACCCCAAATATGCTGCCCGAGATGGTACCTCAGTTGGCCTAATGGTAGCACCAGCTCTGGTCAGTGTCTAGTTTCAGAATGCAAGCAGAAGAAAGGGTAGCCTTGAACTTAACATGACAGGACGTAAGTGGTGGCTTGATGTAAAACATTATGATGTGCTGCATATTTAGGAGTGAAAAAACATTCTGGAAATTGATGATGGAAAAGGTCACTAGTACACCAGCAAAATCCCTTAAGGTTTTGAAGGCTTTGCTGGGTGCATTTTTGAGTGCTGATGGAAATGCTTTAATGACCATGTAAAGATGTGGTCAGATGCTGGCCACCAGACCTGAGGCCCAGCTACAAAATTATTGACAGCTATATTGCTTATTCCTGTAGTGGTTAGAAAATGAAATGCCTTTCTCTAATCAAGTAATTGCGTTAAAAGGAACTACTGAGAACATTTGGATGTTTTTCTTTAATATCTGAGAAGTTGAGAGTTTTTCATTTTTGCAAACTGTCAAGATCATTTTTGTTCACATATATTTGATTCTAAATGAACATTTCCACCCCCCTTCATCCTCCCTGCTGTTAATGAAAACACTCGCACAACACAGAAACACATTTAACTGGAAAGAGGGAAAGGCATTTTGAACTGTCAGCAAAAAAGCATTTAACTTTAAGCCAAACAAATTAAATACTGAGCCATGAGTTTCACTGTAATCAAAGACATGCCACTGTCAGCTCCTTCCATCTAACCAAGACTTTTATGATGTATCTCTTCACTATGACCCATTTACTGTCCCACTTCTACATACCATTTGAAGTATTTTGCTTGTAATGAATTCTATCCACTCTCATACACACTGCTGATGCAGAAAAGAGATGGTGATCTACCACTGAGTAGAATCACTTCCACATGTATGATGCCCACAATGAAGCTGAAGAATGGCTTCATTCATCCATTATCTTACAGAAGCAGCCGATTTAATATGACATGGTGGTCACTTTGTGCCACTGGCATTTGAAAATATCATGAACACTCAACCAAACTCTTCCTGGTTACTGGCAGACTTATTAACAACGCAGGGTCAAGTGCAAGGTTAATTCTAATCACAAGAGAACACCTGTATATATTGCTAAGCTAAGTACAGCAGCAGGAGAAGTAGTGTGATTTATTGTTGTTGTGTATCTTCAAGTCATCTGACTTATAGAAACCCCAAGGTGACCCTAACATGGGTTTTTCTTGGTAAGATTTGTTCAGCCTTTGTCTTCCTCTGAGGCTGAGACAGTGTGACTTGCCCAAGAGCACCCCATAGGTTTCCATGGCTGAGTGGGGATTCAAACCCTGGTCTCCAGAGTCATAGTCCAATGCTCAACCGCTATACCATGCTAGCCCTCACAGTATGATTTATAGCAGTATTCAAAGCAGATTGTGCAACAGGAGAGAGAAATCATGGATAAAATTTACTAGAGGGCATCCAAGGTTTTAGGCTTCTTTTTGATGATTAGCCATGCCCACTACCCAACCTCTCAGTTACTTTTTACATTCACAAACTTTCAAAACCACTTTGCATAGGAAGGTACTATGCACAAGACTGCTGGCCCATCTAGTACTGTCTATACCTAATGACAGCAGTTCTTTCTAGGCTCTGAGACAGGAATCTTTCTTAGTTTCCTATTATATAGTATCGTATGACATGAAAAAATGTACTTTCATCTTTAATTCAATATTCTCATTTTTAATTGCCTCTTTGGGGTCAGTTCATACCGCTTTACACCCACGCGCTCCTTCCTGAAGACCATAAATGACACCCATACACTATCAAACTGCATGACTTGATACAGTTTGGACAATTACAACACAACCCTAAAGGTGTTTACTCAAAAGTAAATCCCACTAAGATTAATGATATTGGTTTCCCAGGAAAGAGCCGACAGAATTATAACCATCTGGAAAGAAGCAAGCAGAAGAACCAGGGCTAATGTGCAGTATAGTATATTCATAATCACAGAAATTCATGCATAGATACAGACAGACAGTTGCACACACACACACAAACACAAAATCCTATCAGTGATATGCATGGGCATAAATGCAACTTATATATGTCCCTTTTTGGAAGGAGTGCAAGATTATTATTAGTAGCAGTCTTAGTATCCTACCTGTTTTCCAGTTTGGGACTCAAGGTGGTTTATAGCAGATTTAAAAAAACAGTTAAAACTTCACAAAATACAAAAGTTAAAAAGTTATTAAATTATAAAAAAATTAAATAAAACCACTTAAAAACATAAACCATAAAAAACACAACAGCATAAAAAAAAAATAACACATAGAAAATCCAGCACAATTTACAAGACCCATCCCCTAAACAATGAGTCCTCAAAGGCCTGTCAAAACAGATAGCCTGTTTGGGGAAAGAGAGTAGGGAGTCTGCCTGTCTATCCACTTTGGGAAGGGAGTTCCAGAGCCTGAGGTCAACACTGAGAAGGCCTTCTCCTGTGTTGCCAGCAGATGTATCTATGAGGGTAGTGGGATGGAGAGAAGGGTCAAGGAAGTGAGAAATGGGAGAAATTGGCTGCTTGGAGGCAGCAGATTTTGTTTGCCTTCCCACCCTGCCACAGCCTAAGTCAGGAAAAAGTGCAACCATTGGCACCAACAGTCTTCTAGCCAATTTGTCTGAAATGGCGCTGAGAGAGCTAAAGACTGGAAGATGCATCTTGTGCCTGGCTTTATGAATCGATTTGCTGTAAGCACTTATTGCAACACATCTCATCATCCTGGCTATTTAGGCCAGAGAATAGCCAGGTCATGTGGGCACACACACACCCTCAAAGAACAAACTAGGCTATAAGGCTCTAACACAGCAGGTCCCTAAATCCAACTAACTACAACAGGTGTTAGAAAAATCAATAATCCCTCTAGTATTTTAATATATGACTATGACCAATGTGGTGTTGTAATTAACTAATGTTCTATATTTGCAGTCATTTACAGATAATAATTTATTTCAAGTTATTTTACTGGTAACTTAAACTACAGAAATTAAAGATTCCAAAAAAATTATTATCTGTAAATGACTGCAAATATAGGACATTAGTTAATTACAGCATCACATTGGTCATAGTCATATATTAAAATACTAGAGGGATTATTGACTTTTCTAACACCTATTGTAGAAGCAAAAACAAAGCCAGTAAAACATAGCAACAGGCCAATAAAAGGGTCATGTGTCCCAACCCTCAAAATGCTTATCTTTTGTTGTGTCTCTGATGGCCAGCTTTCCAAGAAACTTAACATTCTTGGAGGTAAGCAGCGATTTCCACAAGGCTCCCACCAAATGCATTTGGTGGTTGCCATCCAAATTCCTTATAAAGTAATACATGTTTTGTACTGAACCACAACAAGAGAAGATATAACAGGCCTTTGCTCTTCTTGTAAGCCACAGATGACACTGGAAACATTCTGACAGGCATAAATTCATTTTGTAAAGCACACCTCCTCAAACGTGTCCCCAACAGATATGACTGAGAGCCTTCAGGTTTCTGAATTACATCCCTGCCTGATTTACTTGTCCTTCTTATATTACATTTGTACAATCAGGTTATATTCTCTATTCAGTTTATAGGACTGATGCATACAGAGAGGACAGAAAAGAAAAGAAAAGAAAAGAAAAGAAAAGAAAAGAAATGGAACTTACAGTGATTAAGGGAATTAACAGTATGCTGCTATAAGCAGCAATATAGCTCAATTGAACTTGCTGCTAAGCCAATACTATCAAATTTTGCCTCAAGGCTGTACTCCTAAGCTCAGTTCTAAAGAAGTGAACATTATTGAACTTAATAGGACTTCTGAGTAGACATGAATAGGATGGCGCTTCTTTCAAATGTCTCAATAAACCAGAATACAGTGGTTCCTCGACTTTCGTGAGGGTTCAGGGCGCAGAACTCTCACAAAAGTAAAACAACAACAACAAATAGTTCCCCTCCCCAGTGAGTGCTCCCCCTCCCTCTTCCTGCCTTCTTTCTATAGCTGGCCTGGCAGAAAAGCAGGAGGATGCAGGGGGACAAGCCTTTCCGCCTCCTGTCTGGTACCCACCAGCAGTGCAGTCTGCCTTCTTCCAGTATGCCCACACGGGCGAGGGGCAGGAGAATAGAGGGGAAGCCTTTCCCCCCTGCACTCTCCTGCCTGCCAACACCAGTGTGGGCTTCCTTATTCCTGCGTGCCCATGTGGGTGAGGGGCAGGAGAGTGGAGGGGAGGGAAGGTTTTTTCCCCCTGCATTCTCCAGCCCACTGCTCACATGCCCTGCTTTCTTTCTGCATGCCTGCACGGGCAACGGGCGCAAGACTGGAAGGCGAGAAATTTTTTTCCCTGGCATTCTCTTGCATTTCACCCATGTGCACTTCCTTCTTTCAGTGCAACCACAAGGCAACAGGCTGGAGAATTAAGGGGGAAAGTCTTGTGTGCCCACGACCTTTCCCCCCCTCCTGTTTGCTTGCCTTTTGCCAAGGTAGTGCACTTGGGCAAAATTCCAGGGAGTGGAAGGGAGAGAATGGGGGTGGGTGAGTGGAAGGCAAGTGCAAATAATCATATTTGTGAAGGTCAAACCTGTGAATGTGGGGGGAGGACTGTATATTCAGTGTGCTGTTACTGTATATCATCATAGGATTTTTTTCCTAAAGCATGTTTTGTATTCATGAAATAATATTCATCAACGAGATTTAAGTCTAATTCATTTAATTGGTTTACCAGTCTAACAAACTGTGTGGATGATATCAATATCAATCATTTCTCCTTAGTATTGCGAAAGCTCAATTTGGGCCCAGCTCTGGCATATTGGAAATAATGTTAAAGATTGAACAGCATCTGCACATGTACAGAGGCACATCTCTCACCACCGAGTATAACTACTTTCCATATACCTGAGGTTGAACAGCCATGGCTTCTGGTCAAGACTGATATTAACCAGTAGTGGTAAAGAGCTAGGATTTTTTTTTTTTTTTGACCATGACTGTCACAGTCCCCCAGTCAGCATGTAAGTTTCTTAGGGTCTGAACTACTTAGAGGACGTCCTTTCTGGCTACTTTATGCATTGCTGACCCTTATGTTAGAGGAAATCTAATAATTTGTTTGCTAGAGTTCCTGGAGGTGAGAGACACAGGGAGAAAAGGCAATTACTTGAACATCAGCCATTAGTAAAGTAATTATAATGCAAAAAACAAAATTGGTCTTATAGTCCCTGGATCCTGCTGAGCTCCTATATGTTAACTATGTTATACTAGGGGCTCTAATGATCAATTAAAGCTCTATCATTCCCTCACTTCTCCCAACATTCAGCTGCTTTGGTGACTTTTTCTATGCTATTCTGAAGGCTTTCTAATGCAATCACAACAGAACTGACGTGTCTCTTCTAGCGGCCACCCAGCATGATATATACCAGTACAACAGCCAAGATTTTAAAGAGCTGTTTTTAGACTAAATAAATGAGAAAATGGAGTGCATGGAATCGTCAATCACCTTGGAGACTCACTTCCGTTTTCTAAGCTAGTTCATGCTTCCTTTGAAGATTGGATATTATATTTTGGCTAAAATTTGGATACCAGCACAGAGAAGAAAAGGATCCAGTAATAAAGGCCATTAGTGAATTATCTCATTTAAGTCAGGAAGCTGACCATGAAATGTTCTCATAGTCTAACAGTTGTTGTCCCTAGCTGAGAAAAACAATGTGACTGTCGCTAAAAGCCATTCTTCCATCAGAACTGAGCTTTGGGCTATACTTGCTTACCCAGGAGTAATCCCTACTGAGCTCAAAGGGAGTTACGTCTGAGTAGACACAAAGAGGAATGCACTGTTTGGGTCTGTTTGTTAAGAATCTGATTCTGTCTGAAAAGGAAGTTCAGTTTTCATTTATCTTGCATCTCCTTTGAAGTCCAATCCTCTGTCTTTGTTTAATGGTCCGCAGTAGAGATTGTGCAATGAAAATATTTTTGGTATCAAAGGCAAGCCTAAACAAGCATTTGTTTCCAAAATGTGCTTAACAGATTAATGGATTTAGATTTGGGGACACCTGACTCCATAAATCATCCTCATCATTACTATCGTCATCATTATCTATTTCTTTTGTACTATATGTGCGTGTGGTAAGAGTATCACATTCCCAACTTTGTTCCTCTACACAAATAGGGCAGGACAGTGTTATTTCAAAGATGGGGAAATAAAGTCAGGGGATTGACCAGAGGAGGATTCATGCTCTGATTCTGCAAGTACACTGCACATACCTGGCATTTGGTGTTCTTCAGCTATCAGCATCTTTAGAGGAGAACTATTCACTTTTTTCTTTTTGTAAGGGAGAAAAAGAGTTTTAGACCTCATAGTTGCAAATATAAGTTCTAAGCACTGAGAGCAGGTCTTGTGAAAGTAGTCTGGGTCAAGCATGGTATTTCCCTTTTTATTTTACTAATTACATATATCTTGCCATACTTCCAAGGAGACCAAGGAAGCAAATATTGTTCAGTTCTCTTATCTTCACAACAATCCCACAAGGCAGCAGAGGCTGCGAGGTGGCGACTGGCTTAAACCTCATTGCTGAGTGAGCATCTGAACTCGAGTCTTCCTAGTCCTAGCCTGAACACTCTCACTATTATACTGCGCTAGATCTCAGAGAGGTCAGAATTTCAGCACCATGTATAACTCTTGGCTCCTTTCTGTGGCAAGTGTCAAAACCTGAATGAATTATGCAAAGGTAAGAAAATTTGCATGAGTTATACAGCCAGGAGAATACAGCTCTTTTTGGTTTAGAAAATAGATGGGGAACTAGTATTATTCAGCATAAATTTGGGGATCTATCGGACTAGGACTCTTTTCAAATCCTCTTAGCCATGGAAACCAAGTCAGTGACCCTGGCCTGAGCCTCAGAGGAAGGCAATCGCAACTGCCCCACCAAACAAATCTTGCTAAGATAATCCTGCAATAGGTTGGAAAATGGTTTGAAGGCACAAAACGACACAGGAGTCCAAAAATACATAGAGGGCTGAGGGTTCTGCAACCATGAGACAGATTTTATGTGACCTTGAAACAGAATATTTTGAAGTGAGCGGATACTGATTTGTCTTCCCAAAGCTTCTCAGTCCCGATTTTTTTTTTTATTCTATTGGTTCACAAAAGTAGAGTAACAATTGATGTTTCTACAATAGCAGGGAAGTCATGGAAAGGTTCCTGTTAGAGAAACAAAGCAGGAATTCTAGAAGGAGGCAATACTTATAAGGCAGGGTCTACCTTTGAACTTTTCACTATGAACTTAACTGTTGCTCATCAAGATCATCCAAGCAGGAGAAAAAAAAAAGAATAGAAAAGATGAAACAAGGACATATAGGAAAAGGAAATGAAAAGAGCTTTATTAGTCAGTTTCTTCTCCTGCCCGACCCAATTATCAGATTTTGCATTTAAATTTAAGACAGTAGATCAAACAGCGAGACCCACTTTGTACTTTTGCCAGGAGACCATATGATATCTCTCAGTGACTCTCCTGCATGCCAGGATTCAGAATAAGAAGTCATGCTTCTAACTTAGTTTGTTTTACATTACATATGGTGCAATTTGCTAAGTGAACAGAAAAAGGGAGGAAGGAAAAGAGGGAGGGAGGGGAAGAGAGAGAGAGAGAGAGAGAAAGCAAAAATTCATCAATGGGCGTCTCACAGAGGATGTTGAGGATTTATGGTCCAATTATCAATTAGAACAAATTCAAAAGAATGAAAAAAAAAAGGAAATATGCACTGTAAATGCCCCTGTTTGTGATAAAGACAATCCAGAGACTGCTGTCATAGTCCATTTCCACACCGGGCTTCTGTAACGGTGCAGAGCGACCTCTCACGGAGGTCTTCTACACCGTAGAGTGGACTGCCGTGGACTACTTTTTGTAGTTCCACACCAGAATCCACTCAGGAGCGGCCGGAACTAGCCGCGCTGCGTGTTTTTTAAAAACCTCTTTTTCGAGGTTTTTAAAAAGCACGGAGCGCGCAGCCCCGTGCCACTCCGTCACCCGGCTCCGACACGGATTTGCAGGCACGCGCAAGCGCGTGCCTGCAGATCTGCCGGGGGCAGGCTTCCAGCTGGCGAACTTCTCCGGTTGGTGGAGAGCCTCCACCAACCGGAAGCCGCCATTTGGGACACCGGAGGACTGCGGAGCAGCAAGCTCGTACTGCTCCGTGTCGCGACAGACTTACCCGGCTGCCGGTAAGCTCCATTTTTGGGCATTTTTGCCCGTTCCCCCCCCCCACATGTGGAAAGGGCCATAGTAACGTGAAATAAGTAATAAACTGACCAGAACGATTTCAAGGAGCAATTTTAAAGCAGAAAATGGCCTGTGTGTTTTGACCCTCATCCCCAAGGCTAAAAACACAAATCCTAACTTAAAAAGGCAAAGCATGAAGAGCAGAGCCAGCCAAAGACTTTTGGCTGCCTGAGGCAGCTGATTCACTCTTGGCACACTCCTCCCCATGGCAGGCCAACCAAGGGCCCGTTCATGCCACACTTATAGCACTATGACTTCATTTTAATGTCTGTGACTGCATCCTATGGAATCCTGGGGCTTGTAGTTTAGTGAGACACTTCAGATCTGTCTGAATATTCTAATATCCCTCCTTAAACTGCAAATCGCAGGATTCCATAGACTGTTGCCATAATATTTAAAGTGGAAACATGGAACTATAATTGTACAGTATGAAAGGGACAGTTTCTCTGGCTATTGAAGCAGAGAATCCCACAGCCACCTCCCTCCATCTCCTTAGCAGTACAAATACAACAATAATGCATCATTAACTGGCAATTTTCTGCTTTTCTATGGTATTCCAAATCTGCTGCTTGAGATAGTTGATTTACTCTGCCAGGTCTCTGTGGAAGCAGAGCTAAATGACACCTAGGCCATATGCTATTGCGTAACCAGAACTATACTGGTAAAAATATTGGATTAATATTTTGGAAACAGCAGTATTTCATTGGTTGACCTTTGGGGTACTTTTGATCTGGAATGAGATTATATGCTGAAGGGAGTAGGACATTCCTGCATTGTTTTTATAATCTCTTAGCATTTACGTTAAATGCAATTAGACGTTTGAACTGGAGAAAACCTGACATTAAATACATAGAGTTTCCCACTTTTTGCTCAGGATATCTGAATGTGAAAGATTTGAATCTCAAAGATTTTTAGTGTACGATAATGCCATATCTATCTATCTATCGATCTATCTATCTATCTATCTATCGATCTATCTGCCATATATATTGAAACATGAGCTAAGGTGAAGAAACATTTCCTTTTCAAGGTACATGTAATTAAATATTTCTTAGCTTGCTAGTATAAATTTAATGTAGTGGCGCTTGCTAACTCTCCTATGTTTGGCAGTATACTCAGCTATGTTTGAGTGGGTTTATGGGTATTCTGAAATAGATGTACTTTCAGACACAAGCCTCAAACTTTGGGGTTGGTCATATAACCGAGCTTTCTGCCAATCTGTTTGGTGCTCTGAGAGCAGTCAGAATATGTAGAGGCCCCAGTGCTGGCCACATCTCTGCATATATACAATCTGACCTCGAATGTGTTTTCTGCACAGATATTTGATTCTCCATGCAGACAGACTACTTATTTTAAGACACATTATGCAATCTTTATTGTTTCTTTGCTGAAATTAAAATACTTTCATTAGAACGGTATCTATACTATGGATGGAAACAATATTAGAATATATTTAAAAATGATTGAAAAACATATGAGGAAATTTTCATGAAGAGAACTCTGGACTGATGAGATTATTTACAGTTGGAGACTTATTCTGTGCAAAATTTGCACATACTCTTTTTTTTGCACGAAGCAGACAAAACAGAACAAAACAAAAAACACATGTGGATTTTGCACACAGGAAGTCTTCAACTGCAGCATTTTCTGCACACAAAATAGCATTTTCTGTGTAGAAAATAAAATTTCTGTGCAGAAATATTACTTTCTGTGCAAAAAATGCTGCAACTGAAGAATGCTGTTTTCTGCACAAGAAACACAACATGCAAATTTGTGTAAAATAGATCTTTGAAAACCGCACAATTTTTGAAGACTTTCTCACAGCAAGAAGAAATGTGGTCAAATTACTTGTTGCTTCCCTCTAGAATGAAACTGGTGAACAGGTAAGCTCTCCTGGATTCAGTGGGACTTTTTTCTGGATTGCATCCAAAGTTAGCTTGCTTCATTCTGCTTAGGAGACAATGAGAACTGTCTCTACCAGTGGAGGCAGGTTGATTCCAAATCAGTAGGCCAGTAAATCCCCTGCAGGTTTTAGTCTAAACTTTAAAGCAGCTATTGAATATCTATTGGAGAAACTATTTGGATAGGATTCAGCACCTTGGATAGCATCTAAAACCCAAAGTGGACTTACTGTCCCACTGATATGTGAGTTCCCAATGCCTGTGGTTTCATCATATATGATGATTGTATGCCATGTCCTCCCACAAAACTAAATAGGAGAAGTTTGATCTATTGGGATGGTATTGCCAAGATCCCACAGAGACTACTGGCTGTCCTTTAAGGTTTAACTTGCTAAATTTTCAGTATTTGTTTTAATCTGGGCCTTCAGTCCAATACATAGCATGATGTGCTTCTTCTTTATCATTCTCAAGAGTACTTGCAATGATATAGTTTTTGTGGAAGACTTTCAGCTTCTCTGTAAATATTCCTTAGGAAAGAGGAGTTTAGCTGCAGTAATCTATTCATCCATTACAGATATTTTTGGTAAGTGGTCTCAGGCTAAGGAAACATAACATTTTAACACAGGTCTTGAAATACAATTACAAAATTGGCAAATGCTTCTGACACATAATTTTTTTTAAAGGTAGCTGCACTATCTTAGGCATATGGCTGCCATGGTTATTACAGATGTCAATTTCTTAAACTACAAGACAGCAAGAAAATGTAAAGAGCATTTGTATGTATATTCTGGAAAGTGTAACAGCTAAATGGTAGAGAAGGAGGCTCCTATCCAGCACTGCATTTTGCTTCAGCCAAATGTTCTTCTTCCAAGCCTACTCATTCTGTTCCAAGGGGAATAGTTTTCCCCTTGACTGGTAGAAATCTAGGCTTCCTTATAGGAAGGATTTGCCTTCCAGAAATCGCAAACTTGGGAGGGAAAAAAAGCAAAGGAAAAGATCAGATGAGATTACTTCGTGCCAGAAAACAGAAATTTGAATTGAATCATCTCTTTGTAACTTTACAGGCAAGTTTAGCCTGAAAATCAACTCCCCCAAAAGGCAGAATTTGGAATTATAAACATAACAGGCCTCCTTGTTTTCATGGCAGACCAATACTCCCTTCCTTTTCCTTTGTCTGTCAGTCTGTCTCTCTCCCCTTCACTTTTCCTTTGCTGCTGCTTCTATTCCTTCCTTCTTTTCATTTTCTTAGAAACAAAACAAAACCCTTAATTGTTTTTAAAAAAGTGGTGGAATTAGAGGTCTAGTCCAGCTTAATGCAATCTGCATAAAATTATGTGTGAAAAACAAGAGCCACCATTTTGTGAAAAACACATTTAAAATATCCAACATCTAAAATATCCAGTTGGTATTCCTAACTACAGTAAGCCTATTGAATCAATAGAATTTATGTTTGTACTGACTTACCATTCAGAGGTTGAGTTCCTGGATCTGCTTTAGCTGGGACTAACAATTGCCTTTAAGGCAATGTTGCTGTCAAATGTACAGTCCTTCCCTAAGGACTAAGCTCAGGAGAGAGAAGTCCTCCCAGCATAGAACAGAAGGGAGCATGGAGAATGCTGGATGGTTGGGCATCCTCTCCCCTAAGTTGTTTTTCAGCTTAAGATAGCTCTTTTTTTTAATGGAATGCCACATGAATTATTAAACGCATAATCATACAAATAGTGAAACAAGCAAACAAACAAACAAAATGGCCAATCTTCTAGAAAGGATCAAAACCGATGGAGAACCAGCATTTGTTGGGAAAGTAGGGTCCCAGTGTGGTGTAGTGATTTGAACATTGGACTATGACTCTGGAGACCAGGGTTTGAATTTCCACTTAGCCATGGAAACTCAGTGGATGATCTTGGGGCAAATTAGACTCTCTTTCAGATTCAGAGAAAGCAAAGGCAAACTGCCACTGAACAAATCTTGACAAGAAAACCTATGATAGGGTTGCCATGTGTTGGAAATGACTTGAAGGCACAACAACAGACATAGCTGTCATGTAAAGAGGAAAAGTAAGGTCCTAACTCTTTATAGGAGCATATTTGCCTACCTAGGCCTGTTAGAGCTCTAAGATCTTCAAAAGAGTCCCTTTTCTCTGGGCTCACTTGGTGGAAATAAGAGAGAGGACCTTTTTGGTGGCTGCTCCCATGCCTTGTAACTCCTCTGGAGTGGCTAGTAAAAACATTATTATTCAATTAGGCTCTCAGAAATTGAGTGTGATAGGCTTTTAATAGTGTGTGGTGCTGTTTTGTTGATTTTTTTACATGGCTTTTTTTTAAAAAAAAAATGAATTGCAATGGTTTTAACCTTACAGATTTTTAATTAACTTTTATATTTATTCTTTTTAATGGATGTTTTTGTATATTTTAAAAGCCGTATTGTTTTTAATCAATTGTAAGCTAACTTGAGTCCCATTATTGGGCAAAAGGTGAGATATAAATGAATAAAATATATAAATGAATAATAGAGACAAGTCAGACTTATAAACAACAAAATCATATTGGCAGCTGATTTTAATAGCTACCTGTCTGGAATTTTGAGGTGTGATCAGTGTATATAAGCCATTATTATATGGCAACCAACGAATCAAACCATGCTGGGATCATCACTGTAGATGTCTTGCCTTGTTGTAGGGACGAGAAAATCCTCTCATCTTGCATTCTCCCAAAGTGAGAGAATTTTCCATTTTCCAATGAATATCTGGTTTCTGAATTTTTGGGATTTTTGTTTAAGAAACAAACTGGAAAAAAAAATCTTCTTCATTTTCATTGGACAAATTCAAAAGGTACAGCTATACTCGGCATTGGAATGGACTGCATTGTGCTATACAGATGCTAAACTATTAAGAGCTTACCAGAAGAAAATAAAAGGTGGCAGCCAGATACCCAGAGATTCAAGCTCAAACCATTTTAGAATTTATTATTCAAAGTATTGAGTCCATATGGATGATTTTTTGTTTTTCTAAGTTGTGTATGTGGATGTATGCTCTTTCTTTCCTAGATATGAAGATTTTTTTACAAATTTTGGTGAATTATTATCAATAATAAATAGAAAATTAAATTATCAACCATCTTTACCTCTCTTCTGAAGTTTCAGAGTAGCATGATGCTTATTTTGTCTTAGAGCACTACTTTGTCACTGATATTCCAATAAGGAAGCAGTGCAATCTTCATTGAAGGGAGAATCTTCTAACTTTTGCTAGGTATACCTTTCCTGAGTCCACTGTTTTAACTGGCATCTGTTTCTGGATGGGCCACTGTTTTAACTGGCATCCATTTCTGATCTAATTCATAAAGTGAAGGATCTATTAACTTTTCACTGTTACTTGTAACCTGCTGACAGTCTTGAGTCTTATAATTCTTCCCTGTCCTGAATCTTTAGGAAAGTTGGAATATACGTTTTAGAATTAAATTATGATTACTTTTTGCTTTTGGTTGTTTTGTATAGGTAATTCAGGATTTAGCATCATTAGTGTAATTGGAAACCTCATGAATGAAAAAGATTTGCATCTTTTGCTTTGTTTTGATTGAATAGCAAATGCAAGGGACTTTGATTTTCCTTGGGACCACGAAGAGTGAGTCAATGTTAGCCCCCAAATGCCCAGCATTAACTTTTATGAAAAAAAATCATGGGGATCCAAGCCTGGATTTTTCAATGTTAATCACTCAAAGAGCTGGGTCTGGATAGATGAATGTGTCCATTTCTGTTTCTCTCACATTCAAAATTTTAAACACTCAATTTGTTTCCAGTCCCAATGTGAAATAAGATAATTCTGTTAAACTCTCATAAAAAATGAACCATGATTTCTCACCTATGCCTACATGGTGGTTAAGATCGAGAGAGAGAAAGCTGATCAAATCTGCTTTTAAGGAGTTACAAAAATGACCTCTGAAAAAATATATAGAGAAAACCTCTTGAATTTCAGGCAAGAATTTAACTTTCATTTACCACTCTCAGAGCCTCTAGATACAAGCAAAAAGTCTCTGAAAGTCCCAAGTTTTGTTCCTATACAAATTGATTTTATTTGGGAGATCCACACAATCATTTTTTTCACCCTGAGATATATCCTGGAAATCTCGGCATTACCAAGGACTTTTTATTTCTGTTTCTCAAGTCATTTTAAATGAACCCAGTAGTTTCCAGAAAGAAATATATCTCTACTTGGCTGTTTGTATTATCCTGAACCATGACAAGACCACTGCTTCCAGTAAACAGAGTTATTTCCAAGACACAGATTCAACAGAGATCAAGTTTAGGAAAGAAGAATGCTTGCACACAAACAAAATTATCCTAATGTTCAACTAGCATAATATTGATAAAGCACTTTTGTGCATTGACTATTTCTGTGAAAAATAATAAAGTAGGTTCAGTGGAATATGGTGAAAATCAGTTTTGGAAATACTGCATGAGTCTAGATGTGACACATGATTCCTTGGAGGGTGAGGAGGAAGAATGCAAGGGAGAGCGGGTGAGAGAAATCCACGATATTAAAAAAAAATACTTTGTGAAAAAGAATAGTCTGCGGATGCAAATGTGGGAATATACTGGTAAAATCAAAGCAAAAAGAAATGGAAACTCTTGATACTACCAGAGTCTTTTTTCCCTTTTGGATGAGCCCTGAATTTTTTTAGCTCTACACATACCTTCTCCTTTTTTTCGCCCTGCACTGAGCCCTGAACATACAGAGTTCTTCCTGCTCTACTCAGTCCAAATTGTTTAGACGTTTACTCTACAGGAAGCATCTCATCTCCTGCAAACCTTTCATGATATCAAAATAGATAGATTCTTAAAAATGCAGTCACAGCATGAGGGGGTTCATTACCTTTGTGATAGCAATAAGTAAAGCCAGACATAATAAGCTGAAGCAGTGTAGATTTAGGTGTAGCATGATATTTACGAGACAGTCTATAAATGCATTTCTGGTCCACGTAATTTCCATGAGACTCCTAAAAATGACTTCTGTCCCTCCACGGTACAAACTAAACTATGGTTCATGTGGCGCTCACAATTTTTGCAACTGAATATGTTCAGACACATGCTGAAGTTATACCCTGATTTGAATATGCAAGCAAATATATTATCAAAATTATAATACCACCTAGAGTGGGTGTCACTAACATTTTGGTTTCATCTCTCCATTGTTATTACTCCAGACATGTTACAAACTTCCTGACAGGTTAGGTACTGGAGTACTGCCAAGAAACAGAATTGGCTGAAAAGCTGAACCCATATACTGTATTGTACGGAGCATGAAGGGCTTGTAGAGGCTCACTTGGGACCAACTGCACATGCAATGCTTATAAAGTCTTTCAGATGGCTTAGTGCCATTCTATCTCCCTCTCAGCTTGCTTTGCATGCAGTATATACTTGTGAGTGGTTCCAAGCAAGCCTCCATAGGCAAGAAGAACTGTTGAAAGAGAAGAACCCTCACTGAATTAGTAGAACTTGTCCTTAATTTGGAAGCATCAGAAAAGTGAATCATCAAATAATGGGGCACCAAAATGTCAGGAACTGAATCCACACACAAATAGTACAATGCAGAAAGCACTATTTATTTGGAGTGAAGTACATGTAATGGCTTTAGTGAGGAGACTGAAGGCAAAGCAAAAGTACATAGGTTTAAGATTCCCCATGTTCCCTCCTCTCTGCTAAGAGATCTTGAAAGCCAAGCCACAGTTATCAGTACATTCCTAGCAGTTTTAGGCATTGTTTATATAACAGTCTCTGGCTTCTACTGCTACAAGCCTCCTAATATATTTCACTTGACTACATATCCCATTACTTTATATGGAGGGCATCCCAACATCAAAAGGTGGGGGCTTCCAGTATCCTTAAACTGCATCGCACACACACTGGTACACTTCATTTAGCCTCCGCTTCCCCATGCGTCTGGCTGTGAACAGCCCCGGATAGACACATCCTGATCTTTGTTCAGTGAGTCATTCTCTGAAAAATGGTTTAAATTAAATCCAGTTTAGTCTTCTCTGTAGCCCCACTGCATCCCTTTGTGCGAACATGAGTGTTTAACAAGTTACCAAGGAAAAGCTAGACATGTAAGGGATAGAGCATGCTGACAGAGGAGGGGAGCACAGGGACTAGGCCTCTCCAATGTGTGTGGCTAATGAAGTCACCATGCATTCTGCTTATTAGTTCCAAAGACAGCTGCTGGATCCTGACATGCTATCCCAAAGGAAAAAGCACAAGACAAAGGGGAAGAAATCCAACCATTGTTTAATCAACTGAGAAATGTTTAACCTCAGGAGAAGAAGCAATGGTCTCACCCATCTTGGGTTCCGAATGCAAAAAACTGAACTACCATGTCAGATATGAAACCACTTCTATGGATAAAATGTGAACCTACTTTAATGGTTTCAGATAGCCAGTGATCTTAGAACTGTTTTTAAATGGAAGAGGTGCAGCACTGCCAGGCAGTTTGTTATTGATTTCGACTACCTGTAGGTACTTGCAGGGGAAGGGCAAATTAATTTCCCATCTATTACGACTGAAACAACCTTAAATATGAAGGCTCTTGCAGGTACAATGTATATGTAGATGTCTCCTCAATGTGTTCAGCGTAGCTTAGGTTAGATTCCAGCGTTTATTATTCCTGGAAGGTCTCAATGGCAATAGCTGACTTAATATTACTTAATGCCTGATCATTTACTGTTCCCCTGATAACTGATGATTTCTGATAATTGATCATTCCTGAGGAGGCTCAAGAACACAGGAAACAATTTTACCAGATAATTTTTTGGGTGTGTGTGTTTGTCTCTGCCTTCCCAGACTACTTTTAGGGTGTTCTAGTCCCTCTTTGAAGCTCCATGCAGATAACGGGGGGGAGAAGAGCAGTTGAAGAAATTTCTTTTTTCGACTGCAATTCCCAGAATCCTCCAGCCAGCTATGTAACATTTCCAAGGTCTGGGTGGTATCTCAGGGCAAGCTTGTACCCTATCCACAGAGCAACAAAATAATTGTCTCAAAGTTTTGATGGGCAATTTCAAGAGCTTTCTGTTGAAATGAAACTGTTCATGGGTGATATGGCCATTGGAATTACTTGCTGTTATGCATTTGGAATTTAACCTGTTACAGAACCACGGGGAGGGGGGGTGGTCGGGTCAGGAAAGGCACAAAGAAGGAGCAAAGTACATTTATAAGTAGATGAGTTGCTTTCCACATTGGTGGCAAACTGTAATGTCACTTTTCAAAAAGTGAAATGGGGTGGTGGTAAAAGGAGCATGAGGGATAGATGCAGCCCATAGGCTGTGCTTTGCCTATCTCATGCCCTTCCTTCAATGGAGTGGGGACTACCTCCTTATTTGGGGGCACTTGAATTTGTCCCATGGAAATATATGAAAGCTTGACACTGAATTTTGTTCAGGATACACTGTGCCCTGTTAGGCTAGTAATCTAAAAGAAGTGTATCTGATGTCACAGGGCAGTGTTTGGCTATAATTCAGTTCAAATATTTATTTCTAACACTGCAAGTTTGGACAGGGCAACCATGCTGTGAAGAAGAGAGTACTCCTGTTTGCTCTTGCTCCACTCCCAGTTCTTGGGAAGCCTTTACATTCCGCAGAGGATCGAAAGTCAGGCTGCCAAACTGCAGCCAAGGAACTGTAAGGAGTATGGCACCTGACACCCCCTCCCCACACAATGCCTGTAGGTTTACTTGCTTCCCTTCACCCCAGCTGACCCATGTAAAACGACTGGAACATATTCATTTGTTCCTCATCTTCTTTCCTTAGCAACTTTCAGAATTTAGATGAGAAGGTCCTTGTCTTTTTGTTTGTTTGCTCTCTAAGTTACTATGCAAAATAGGGCATAATGGATCTATTGCATGGATGTGGCAAATCCATTTTAGGCCTGCTTCTCTTTTGGCTGCTGAAGGTGAAATGAGAACCATGGAGATGCTGGACCCTATTCCTGGCAGAGGTTCAACAAAGATACGGAGGGCTGTGTGATTCTCAGCGCTGCTGGGAAAGGGTCAAGAACTCTGTCTCTTGTAGATCATCATGCCTTCATCCTTGAGGCAGATGTCTTAAACAAATGCCATCTTTTCCTTTACATCATTGACTCTGGTGTCTAAGGAATCATCAGAATGAGCCCCATGTAGAATATACTGTAGCAGCCTAATCTATAAGGGATGCAAAATTGGCTCTACAGATGTTTTGGACTTTAATTCCTGTCATCCCTTACCGTTGCCTTTGTTGGTTCATTGGAGATGAGAAGTCCAAAACAATTCTGGTGTGTCAAAGTCTCCACATGCCTGCCCTATGAGCTCCTGCCCCTACAAGGCCAGCAACCTTATTATATAAGCCTGTTATTACTTTGCCATTATTACTTCATTCTCCTCAGGATTCAGATGTGGCTTCAACCATTTGGAATTTTACTGTTAATGATTTAAAAAGGAGACTTTTTTTAAAAAAAAGCTTTTTATATTTTCCAACCAGTTCTAATAAATAAAATACAAAAAGACATTTGAATGTTCTGTCTAGACTTCACAAAAATTAGGAATGCACCGTTTTAAAAAAAGGTCTGTGAATTATTTGACTATCAGGAAGGAAACCAGAAAGATGTTTCACTCACAGTTAACATACAGGATGGTTACTCATAAAAAGAACCAACTCAGTTTAAGTCTGGTAAGTGCTTGACAAAAACCTGCTCACAGAAAAATCTTAGGCTGCATTGCAACTGTTTACAATAAAACATTCATAACATGTGCACATAAATCATTGCTGAGCTCTAGGAATAACAACTAAAAGTTGCAGCAACATTTTGCTCTGAAGTTCGCTGAAATCAAAGGTGCTGATCCAGTATTTGGTGTTACAACATGTGATCCACCCACCCTCTCCACCCTTAGCCCCAGACATGCTACTGAACTGTGTTCCTGGGCACTGCACTTACACCAAAGGTGGGGAACTTTTTCTGTCAAGGGGGCAATTCATTAGCGAGAGCCAATTAATCAGTAGCTGCTCATTGGTTGGCAGGATTGGAGCCAAAACTAGATGGACAGACCCAGAGATTATGAAGTTTCCTTTTTTTAACACTACGAGTACCCAAATACCCCAAAATTACTTTTTTAGACTACTACTTTAGACTCCTTTTAGTCCAGTGGCAATGCTGGACAGCTGATTCTGGGAATTTTCCTTCTAGAACGTAACTTTTCCACGCTGCGGACCCACCTTCTTTGCTTGTTCATTTTGTCTTTCTCTCCCTGATGCTACTGTTTTACTCTTCCACTCTGTTCCTACCCCACAGGGAGAGACAGACTGCCTTTGCCAGAAGTAGAACAAATCACTTAGGGAGTTTTTACTCACACACACACATACACATACACACATATAGACATATACATTTTAAAGGCTGGGGGCCTCTGGCTGCTCTAGGGTCATAGGTTGATCATCCCTGTGTTAGATATAGTCATTTCTCTCAGTTATTTCACTTGACTGCTTGCAAATGTCTGTTACATCTGACAAATAATATCCTTACAGTGTATGATGTTCAGGTTAAAGAAAAGGCTGGAACCACAAATGTATGGCTAAATACACATGTATAAAGTTTCAGGGTTCAATGATGGACTTTTCCATCTAAGAGGAATAGTTAGAGGTAGATAAGGGGCAAGATTTTTGGTCTGACTGAGGCCTTGGAAAGCTGCTACCTATCAAATACGTCCAGTCTGGATCAAGTGGACAAAAAAATTGACCTAATTTAAAACAATTTTCAAAACAGTAGCTACAAAGCTTGGAAAAGTTACATTTTGTCTATCAGTCCATATCATTCTGTGAGATCCAAACAATATCTTTTCCAATCTCTGGGTAACTATGTTAGTCTGTTGTAGCAAAAACTACAAAGAGACCTATAGCACTTTCAAGTCTAATAAATGTATTATGGCAGAAACTTGGACTACAATCCACTGTATTAGTTTAATTAAGTGTTCAGAATTATTATTAGTTTTCTCTGTCACGTATATTTTTAACAGAGGTTGGCCAAGACATTTTGGTACCTAAGAAAGAAAATAATTATAGCATCCATGCAGTGGTAAATACCTAATAAAATGAATTTACAACACATCTTTTTGGGGAGTATATAAGAATGTAAATGTCTACTTGTGGATAAGCTCCACTGGGGCCAGTGGGATTTATTACCATTAATACCAAGGTAGGCAACATGTAATCTTCTAGATAACGTTGGATTTCAACTCCCATGATCCATAACTAGCACAAGGCTCCTCCAGATGGGCCAATAGTCCCAGTAAATGCTGGGCTGTTATGTTACTGGGTTGTGCAACTTGTAGCAGTTGTTTCTGTTCCTGCATCCAGTCAGGATTCATCTGTACCCCAAATGTACTAGGGTTTCATCCTTTTCTTTCTTTGTTTTTTGCTTGAAGTATGATGAGGATGAGATTTCATCCCTTCCCCAGAAACGTAGTGAGGAAAAGAAGGCCAGAGGAGAATTGCCATGGCAAAGGTCACACCCAAATTCAACATGTCATAAGTGGGACTGCCTAGAAGCAACGGAGGAATGACAACAATGGAGATAGATGTGGGACTTTAGCCCTGCTCATATGGGAAAGCCAAAAAATCTACCTCCTCCTCTGGATCTCAAAAGTTGCAGATCATCCCAGAAATTCACCAGAAATAGACTGGGAGAAGAGGTATGTTGTAGGAATCTTTTAAAAAACTTTCAATACATTCACATGCAACTCCCTTAAAATCTTGAGGATTTTAGCCAGTCAGGATGAACACACAGCCAATTTTGAAAGATCATGGGAGCTGCAACCCAAGAACAACAACTGGTGCATAAGATGGCTACTCCTGGTATATATCAAAACAGCCTTCAATGATACTTTAAAATCTGACAGACACTGCCTTGGTAATTAAGAATGTAAGACGTCCTGAAAAGCAGGTTCCTGTAACATGGACAATGGTGGTCCTGAAAACAATTCACATGTCAGATTAATCCAGTACTGAGCCATCTGTACTTGTGGCCCATGGTCCAAGCTTTAGGGTTACTTCATCTCACCACTGTGGGATGAGACATTCTTTCCCCTGGCCCGCTTGGACCTCAAACTGCCAGTGGCCATCTGGATAACTATCAAATAGCTAAAGAAATCTCAGCAAATATTTATGTGTCTGTCTAAAGTCACTGTTTAAATTATTCCTGTCTCCTCTTCCCACCCCCACCTTGTATATTCCTGCCTTTTGGGTTCAGTCAGTAAGAGAAATGGATGTTCTGAAATACTGGGATCTCCCATTTGTGATTCACCAGGAAGTCTGGAAAGAACGTTCATGTAAAATCTCATTCTCATGAAAGAATTCAGCCCTGTTTTGATGTCTTGTGAGCTCAGCAAAAGGCTAAATATCTAGCATATCCATGCCAAATTTCAAATGTGCTAGAAGTTAATATGTTGCTTGCAGAGATGCTTCTATTTAAAGACAGCTGTTTTACAAGGCAGGAGTGGGGGAAGCAGCTAGGGTTTTTTATTTTTTAAATCTGTCTGTACAAAGGGGATGTTTTTCTGCTGATTTGAAAAATGGGAGCAATACATTCCTCTTCTGGAGCAATTTTAGCATGCTATATATCACACTCCAACAGTTAGTAAACATATTCACCAAGAGTGGGTAAGAACAATCTGTGACAACAATATGTGTATAATTTTAATTGTGGAGGGGGGAGTCCTAGAATATCAAGGTGCTCTTGGGCGGGTACTGATGTTGGTAACATACAGCAGTACACAGGGAGAAAAGGCATGAACAAATGACTCTGGTACAAATTTTTGTCCTAAATGCCTCTGCTTGCATGCCTTCTGGAAAGGCAATTTTCAACACAACAGCATCTTTGGAGTATAACTTCCAGAATCTCCGCAATTACCATGGGAACTGTAGTTCCTCACCTGGCCCATCGAGGAACCCACTGTCCAAGATTCTATGAGGGGTGGAATGGGGAATGTATGAATCTCCATGATGCAGGGCTGCACTCCCCACAATCTCTCACCATTGGCTATACTGACTAAAGCTGATTGGAGTTGCTGTTCAACAATATCTGGAGGTTCACAAATCCTCCACCCCGTGTTAGAGGAAAGAGCAAAGCAGCCCTGCAAATCCTCTTGCCAAGCAGCAACCTATGTGATAGGAATGCATCTATAAGCAACTGGGACCTTCAACACAAAACAGTAATTTAAGCATGTGAGAAGAAGAGATGGATCAGTTTCTGGTTGGATGAGAGCAAAGCTTAGCCCAATATCCTGTTTCTAACAATGGCTCCTTCTAAGATGCTCACTTGAACTTGAAGACCACTGCCTTCCCAGGGGCAAAGCAAATGGCAAGATACAGATATACAAATGAAAACTGGACTAGCAGCTGAATCTTACTTTGATTCTGGTGATGGGATAGCATTCTTCACTTCACCTAAGCATAGTAAGTTAGCTTAGAGGCTTAGGCCAGGTCTACTTTCTGTCCTTCAGCATCAAATGTTTGAGGTGGTTACCCCATTCTGCCCAATAATAGGGCCAGTCTATCAGTACACATTATTCAATAGCATACTGTGCTTGAAAATGACAGTTACGTAGTAGCAGAACAGAGCACACCAGAATTTGGACTGGGACATTTAAGAGCTATGCACTCAAAATGTCTCTGCTAGGATGAACAAGCCTGTTGTTGTCACCGTTGTTACTGATGTCGTCATCACCATCATCATCACCACTATCTATATCATCATCATTATTTTAAAACAAGTAACATTGAGGAGACAGTGCTATAGCTATGGGTGAGTGGAAAGTCATAGGGTGCTTGTTGCTCTCAAATTGTTCCCTACTTCAAATAGTGTGGCTAGCCTTGGCAACAGGCTCCCAGGGCTGAAAATACTGTTGCTCAATGTCAGTAAATGAAAAAAAACACCCTTGATCCAGGACTTGATCCTGGAGGAGCATGCCAACCTCATTTGTATTAAAGACACTAGCGGGCTGAAGCTGGGGGAGAGGGGGCGTGAACCACTCCCAGCTTTGTTTGACTTGGGTTCTCTGTACAAGGCCTGCATCTGGAGGAGTTACAGTGATCTGTTTGGACTATATTATCCTTACTGGGTGTCTTGTTCCTCAGTCTGCCAGGTTTGAGTGTCCTACCAACATCACAAACACATTTGGTGAAGATGTGGGAGAGAGCCTTCTTGGTGCCTGATCCTGAGTTGTGGAATTCCCCTCTGTGAGAGGCTCAGTTGGATCTCTCTTCCTTTCCTTTCGCTGGCAGGCAAAAACCTTTTTATTCAGGCAGGGCTTTGGTAGAAAGTGGTTTTAATGGGGTGGTATTTTTATCTTTTTTTTTTTACGATGTTTTAATTGTCTATTAGATTATTTTAACCTTGTGTTTTTTTTAATGGAACTGTCATTTAATAGTTTTTTAAAACTTTTTTAATGAATAATTTCTTTAGAACAATACCCTGCTTTTAAGTGTCTATAAGCTGTGTTAGGAGAAAGGAAGGATATAAATTTAATAAGTAAGTGAGTAAATATCAAATTCTTTTGAACTAACTTATGAAGAAATTTGCAGATTTTTGCAAAGTTCTTATACAAAAAATGAAATACAGTCAGCCCTCCACATTTGTGCGTTTCACTTTTGCAGATTTGATTATTCACAGATTATTTGCTGTCACCTCTGCTGCCTCCCTAGGCTATTTTCAATAGGGACTGCAAGCCTCCTGAGACTGCGAAACTGTGAATGAGGCTTGTAAGTCCCTATTAAAAATGGTGTGGGGCAGCAGTGGAGGTGGCAATAAGCCCCACCAGCCACCCATTTCTGCCTTGTGAAGGAACCCTGATGCCTCAAAGGAATCCACGGTGGGTTGAATATGGTGATCATACTTTTTTGTGTGTTAAATATGGTTTGGGAGGACCTAAGTTATTCAGGGTTTTTCTTCTTTCATAGGAGTCCTGTGCCCCTAACCCTAGCAAATGTGGAGAGATGACTGTACTTAATACAGTATCTGCCTATTCATAAGTAAGACGTACTGAGTTCAATGGGGCTCATTCCAGGTAAGTGGTGTAGGAACCTGGCCTTAATTATGTTGATTATATGCAAACATGAGGACAATAGCACTCTGTGGTGAACAATGTTAGGAACTCTGCTACATTGCCTAAGGAGACATGGAAGGCAGTCTGCTTAAAACTCTCATTCAGATGAGTAGTTACTGTGAGACTAAAACAATCCCACTCTTGGGATGTTTCTATTGTAATCATTTATTCAGCCTGCAGAAGCAATTACTGTTTTTACACTAATATATCTACAGGTTGAGGTGGCCCTTAGGTTAGGTACATTAAGACAGAACTCTGGGCTTTAAACGTATATGACAAAATGTTGGACCCTTCTGAGTTGCAAGACAGCTGGTTGTGAAATCACCAACAGACGTGTAAGTAAGTCAGAAGGGACCAGAGGGGGGTAATAGGAGACTCCCATGAGTGGGAAATTCAGTACATTTCTGCACAACGGTGCCAAAAGAACTTTTTACAACTGCACATAGTTGAGTTGTGATTTGTACTTTCATGAAGAGTGAAAATGAAGAGGGCAGCTGCCTCCAAAGAATGATTCATCCTTCTCTCTTTTTTAAAAGGTGTGCAACCATGTCATTATATGATGTTATTGACTACAGAAATGCATCCAAAGCAGTTGCTTTTTCATTTGCTGCATAGTAAAATGCGATAGCTAATAAAAGAAAAGGCCTTTTTAGATGCTGAAGTCAAAGTTTACAAGTACGTTATTAGACACATTTGGCTGTCTGAGTCGGATCAGTAAAGGGGATCTTCCTCTACTCAAGTCAAGGTACATAGTAGCATAGCCAGTCAAGTCATTCTGGCACCTTAAGCAAAGAGTTCCACCAAGATTTCACCCAATCCCTGGCTGTAAAACCACCACAACAATTTAAATAACAACTGGATGTCTCTTCGGAACACCCTAAATCTGATGCTGCCTCAGTTTACACAGTGATAGGGATGGTCTTGTTCATTATACAATGGTACGAGACTGCTGGAGTTTTAAGATCCTTGAGGGAGGGCTTTCTTTTTGGTCAGACTACTACCATAGCCATTAAAAAAACAAAAACAAACAGACATGTGAGAGAGCCTTTTGGGTGGCTCTCCAAGGCTGTGGAATTCCCTCTCAAGAGAGGCTGAGTTGGCTCCCCTCTGCTCTGTTTCTGTCAAAAGGAAAATGTATTTTTGTTATCCAGGCCTTTGACTGTCAATTAGCCATTGCAGAAGGTCTTGCAATTGGAGTGAACTATATTTTGTATTATCCATTGTTTTAAGTGCATTTTCTTTCATATTGCGAACTGCCTTGAGTCTCATTTTGGGAGAAAGGTGGAATATAAATAAAATGAATGAATGAAATAATAGAACAGGGTACTGATAATGACTAACCAGAATCAACATTGAGCTGTAACGTAGTTCAATGAGATATCATCTCTTGGCATACAGAAATTCCCAGGTTCAGCCCTTGGTATCTCTATTTAAAAGTATCAGCTGGCAGATGATGGGAAAGACCTCTTGTCTTACACTCAGAAGAACAACTGATAGTCAAAGTTGACCAACCTTGTCCAACCTTGCCGCCTTCAGATGTGTTGGACTACATCGTCTATTATCCCAACCAGCAAAGTCAGTGAAGCTATAGAACAACATATGTAGAGTGCACTGGGTGTAGAGTAGACAATATTATGCTAGACAGATAAATAGTTTCATTTGGCATAAGCCAATCATCCTAAATACATTTGACCAGAAAAGAATCTGTATAAAGGAAGATAATAGTGGTTCTTCACAAGATCAGAAGGAGCCCAGGAAGAGCACATTAATGGAATTAATGTTATGATGAATTAATTAATGATTAATTAATTATTTGCTGCTCCTCACTACAAAAATGATTACTATATACGAAACATGAAATGCCAGATATTCAAGCTGGGTTCAGAAAAGGAATAGGGTATGGGGAATATATTGCAAACATACCTTGGATAAGGAAGTGCACCGAAAAATCTCAGAAGAAAATCAGGCTGTGCTTTATAGATCACAGCAAAAACCTTTGCATGTTTACAGTATGAGAAAGTATGGATAACTGTAAAAGAAATGGGAATGCCACATTTGATTGTCATGATGCATAACCTATACTTTGGGCAAGAGAGCGCAGTTAGAGTAGAATATGGAGAAACAGAATGGAATGGGCCAGACAGTGATGCACTTTATTGCCCTATCTGTTGAGTTTATAGGCAGCACATATCATGCAGAAAACAAGATTAGACTTAGATGAAAAAAAGGAGGGAAAAAGGGAAATAGAAACATCAGTAATTTAAGATATGCACATGACACTTATAACCAGCAGGAAATAGCAAAGGAATGGCTACTGTTGAAAGTTCAAGAATAAGGTACAAAAGCTTTGTTTCAGCTGAATATTTTTTTTAAAAAAGTATTGACTCCAGAAGAGATACATAACTTTAACTCTGGGTGGTGAAGACATTTAAATTGATAAAAAATAGTCTATATTTTGGTTTGGTCATTAATCAAAATTGAGACTGTAGTCAAGAAATCAGAAGACTAATAACTTGGAAGGGCAACTATAAAGGAACTGATAAAACTCTTAAGTGTAAAGATGTATCATGGAATAACAAATCAGAATCCAGTCTGACTTCTGATTTTTATGTATGGATGTGACAGTCAGACAATGAAGAAAGCTGGAAGGAAAAAAAAAACTGATTTGAAGTATAGTGCTGGAGAAGACTTCTGTCGATACCATGGACTGATAAAAAGACAAACAAATTCTAAAGAAAATCCAATCTGAACTCTCAATAGAAGCCAAAATAACTAAATTAAGGCTATCATACTTTGGACACACCTGAGACAACATTACTCATTACAAAAAATGATAATGTTTGACAGTGTGGAAAGCCATAGGAAAACAGGAATACCACATTACAGAAGAGTGACCACAGCTCTGAATTTACAAGACAGAAAATTAATAGCAGGGCTGTTAATAAAAAGGTTCTCTTGGATGCAAACAACAAAAACAAAAACAAAACAAAAAACCCCCGAAAACACTAATTTGTAACAAAAAATCCAAGCAAACTAGACTTAGGCAATATGACCCAGAGACAGATGTTGAAAGTCATAAGAAGAGAAAAAGCTGACTTACAATGAATCATACCACAGCTTATAATGAGACAGAATTCTCTAAACCAGTTACAAAGCAGCAGCTGCTATGAATGGCAAGGTTCTGTTCCTCTGTCGACTGGGAAGCAGCTGACACCCCCCCATTACTCTTTGGGATTACAATTCCCCAAATCCCTCAACAGGTATGGCTACTAACTATACTAGCTGGGGGATTCTGGGACAAGTAGTTTAAAGCAATAGCAATCTGAGTCAGGTCATCGATCCATCCAGTAATATCAAAACTGACAGTTGCTTTCTAGGACTTCACGAGAGATTCATTACTTTTCCTATCTGGAGACACCAGGGCTTGAAACTAAGACATTCTGCAAACAAAGCACATGGTCTACTTCCAGGCTAATTTTCCCTTATGTTGTTCTTCTTGCGTTCCACATAGGTCCATGAAGGCCAAGCTTGAAAAATGTCATTTTTGCCTTTGAAGAATGACTCATTTTAGCATTCAAGAAAAGATCACCACCATAGAAATCCAGTGGAAAATTTCCCACTGAAGTTGATACAGAACCTGGCTTCTATGGTAGCTAGAGGATTCTGGTAACTGCAGTGAAAAAGTAATTTTTCGAGACTCTCAGCTGATATGATTTGTAGCAGAGCCATAATTGATTCCCTGTACTTGGTTATGAACTGCATATTCCCCCAATGCATAAGTACTCATAGAGGTGCTGGGGTGCATTTGCTGGGCAAAGTTTGCCAACAGCAGAGCTGTCCCCTCCTTTACCCTTCCTCCTTTTGTGCACCAGGGGGCAGGATTTCACCATTTGCAGCCTCAGGACCCAGCTTCGAGCCCCCCCCCACTTTAATTTTGGGGAAAACTCCTTGTGGGTTGGAGATGGCTTGATTGTCTCTATATGGCTTATAGCATATATTGACAACCAGTGCATGTGTGCTCAGAAGTACATCTCATATTCAGTGGAGCTGACACTTAATGAAAGCACAAAGAAAAGCAGTTTTCATTGGAGTCTAGAGGAGTGAACAGTGACTGTGTCCTTCTGGTTTCACAGGGTCAACAAGTGGGCTCTCTCAGAAGGATATTTGGCCTGTACTAGTCTGTTAATCGTCCTCTGCATCTGTTAGGGGATTTTTCTTTTTTCTTTTGGTTGAAGTGCAGCTGTGCCTGACTCACCTTCCAAAAAGAATGAGCAAAATCTTGATTACTCTGTGCAATTATTGGTCATATCTTCAACTCAACAGTTGTGGTTCTTTGCTTTCTACACGGGTGCATGCTGTCAGACTGACTTGTAACATGATTACTTCTGAAAATGTAATCTCAGAGGGAACCTAATGAATGTTACAACAGTCTGCCTCACTGTGTGTAGTCTATTCTTCTTCGATGCAATTGCATGCCAAAATAAGTAGACAATTATTTCTAAAAATAACACAGCAGATCTTTGTCTTCCCTTGCAAGTTCCTGGTGTGAGTCTCTGAAGAAATAAAATAATTCACTGCAGTGTATTCACATCTCAACTCAGCTGCCCCCCCGACTTCCATGGAAATTTAAAACAGGGAATGAGGTCTGTGACACATTTTTACCCACAATTCTATTCCAGTGGTGGCTGGGGCTTCCATGTCAGTGGACTGAATGGGATCTGGGTTTTAGATTGAACATCAAAGGAGCTGTCCAAAGCGTTGAACCTATTTTAGGGATAGGATTCAACGCTTTAAATAGCTCCTTTAAAGTCTGGATTAAAATACAAAGAAGATTCACTACCCAACTGACATGGAAGTCACTAACAACCGCTCTCTTCTTCCATCTCATTAGCACTCATGAACAATAAAAAAATCTCAATATACGTTAGGCTGCAATCTTATACCCACTTATTTAGGAGTAAACACCACTGAGTAGGCATGAGTAGAACTGGACTGCATAGTATGTGTTTCTGTAGGGATAGTCAAATCATTTTGTAGCTAATTAGTACCAGTTTTTGCACGTTTTCAATAATATGTTCATTCACTCCAATTTCTTCACAAGTCTGGAAACTTAAACATGGACGTATGCATTTATTTTCATCTGACACATTCCCTAACATGTGTATTTTAAGCACAGCTTTCCCTAACATAATGCATTTTTTTTTTGTAAGCAACTCTTGCACCAAGAGCGGCCTCATAAAATTCCTGGAAATGTATAGTCTGAAAGATAGCTGTGTTCCAATCTACATATTCATCTGAAAAGTCTGTTTCATTTCAAAATGCAGACCAAAAAAAAATTCCCTCATCTCTATTTTTCAATACATATTTGAATGTGCACTTTCTTCTCAGAATATGTATTCATATTGAATACATTTGAATATATTGTGAAATATACCTTAACATCTTAACATTCAATGGATCTACTCCCACTGGAACTAAGAATTAGATTTAGACCCTTGTCATTTCACATGTGAATTCTCAAAAAATCCCCAAAAAACAATCAAATAAATCAAGCATTCCTAAGAGGGAAATAGCAACAGGCAGCATGGAGAAAAGGTTGAGTAAGATGTTATTTCCACTAAAAAGGTGCAGAGTTCCAACTGGGAATTAATACTTGAAATAAAAAAGTAATCTTAAAAACATTATTTGATTTTCCACTTTATGAAAAGACAGACAGCTTCTCTTTACATCTATTCCTCAGCAGTTTGTGAGGAAGGGAAGGATATGAAAATATAAACATAAAGAAATATCTTTTCATTCCAGTATCACAGCCTTTAAGGGACATATTCATTGTAGTGAATGTTGAAATTTTATTGTTTACTTCCCTTTCCAGTTGGAAGCAACTATGTAGGATTGCCCTGATTTTTGAACTTGACACATAGAACTGTGCTGTGAATGTGTACACTAAAACTAATGTTTAGTGGAGTTGTGTAACAGCTAACTAAAAAAAAATGCAATGCTGACATACTAGTGTCAGGGACCTTACTTTACCTGGCCTGTTAAAACAGTTGTAATGGACTAGGTAATAAAAGCATGGCTGGTACCTATTTCTTTAACCCTTTGGTTACCCTTTCAGTGTAAAACAGTGAAGATTTTTAAATGATTGTGCGAACTATGGACTAACAGATGTAGAATATATATTTAAAAAATAAATAACGAACTATAAAGAACTGTAAAAATACTACTTGTGTTTAGAATCATTTTTTTTAAAAAAATGTTCTTTTTACATACAGCTATCCCTGGATTTTGAGAAGCAATAAAGGAGTTAAAGCATATTAATTGTTAACTAGAATTCTGAAATGCTATAGTGCAGAATAGGGATACATGAATCAGGAGATGGAATGAAATGGTGGTTCTTAACCTGAGAATAAAGGAGAGTGGTCCTTTGAATGCCTTCTCAGACTGCTCACATTCCACATACGTTGCCTGAGGTAGGTGTTTTGTACATATCTGGAACACTGGTATGGAATTCCCTGAAAGGTTAGCCCCTTATTACCTCAGGAACTTTTTTTTAAAAAAAAAACTTTCACCCATCCGATTTTGCATTGCGGCATGTTTATGACATTTGTATGTGACATACAGGCAGAAGTATAACCAGAGCTCAATGGCCTGAAAACTATTCTTAGACCCAACTAAGGCAAACCCACTGAATCAACAGGAACTTGTGTAAGTTCATTGATTCAATACATCTACTTTAGTTGGGACTAAGAAATAAATGTAGGCCCACAGGTACAAAAATTGCAAGGGCAACATCCAGCACCATCTCAGAGGGACCTACTTTGGATGCACTGCTCTTAAGGTGTCTTATGTAAAATCTATAGAAGATAAGCACTAATTGTTCTGGACATCATACATTCTGACATCTTTTTGCTGCCACAGTTATTATATCACTGGCCAGGGCACTGCTAAACTCTTAAAATGGAATGTAAATCTGGTACATAGATCTGGAAGTTTTTCTGCAGAAACCCTCTAATAGTCCTCTCCAACATGGTTCCCAACAAGATGTGCTGGATTACAACCCAGCCATCCTCAGCCAGTATGACCAGTGGCCATGCTAGTTTAGGATAGTGGGAATTATGGTTTGAGAGTTGGACTACAACCCTGTAGACCAAGGTTTGGTTCCCTGTTTGGCCATGGAAACCCACTGGGTGACCTTTGGCGTGTCATACATTCATCCCCCAGGAACCCCTGTCATAGGTTTGTCTTAGGGTCATCATAAATCAGAAATGACTTGAAGTTTACAACAAGAACAACTCTAATACCATAAGTCCTGAGTGTTAGCCATGGGCCTGATCCTGTGCTACAAAGGTAATATTTTCTTTGACCATTTCCCTCACCCACCCATTTCTGTACTTGCATTACTAAGATATCCATTTAAGCATGCCTTTCTACAACCAAGTTGTTGTTCTTATATGGGAAATTGCTATCTGTTTTTGTCCTGGTGTAAGCAGTTCTTCACAGTGAACAAATACATATGGAGCAAATGAGAGTGATTGACTGATTTACTTCCATTTCCAACCCAACCCATCCATTGGGTGCTGTAAAATTTGCTACCAGAAACATAAAACAACCCGGTTAAAATATAAAATGCTGTGTAAAGAAAACAGATCAAAAATTCTCTAGAACTGTTTAACACCAGCTGTTAAAAGTCAATCCAAACAAAATCTTATAACACTTCTGGAAAATGATCAGGCATAAGGAGTAATGATAGCTCAGGGGAAAGCATTTCCAGTTGTGAGGCAGTCATTCACAACCTTTCCAGAAGACATTTAATAACCTATATTTTTTACTTTAGTGCAGCAGTTGAATTAGTCCTGATCTCACACTCTGCAGCCAATACGTGATGTTTATGGGAGCTGGGTGGAAGATTGTGGTTTGCTTTGTCTAGATGAAATGGTTGTTTGCTTCAGTACTTAAAAATGAGAGAGAGAGATTGAGAGAGAGAGAGAGAGAGAGAGAGAGATCACACTGCATTCAAACAATGAAATTTTACAAATATGCATCTGCAGCTATGTGTGCATGCAGAACCAAGGATACCTGAGATGTCAGGATATTGATGAGTACTGTATCCCTACTTTTTTTGGAGGGGAGGGGTGCTAAAGAAGAGAATTACAGGGAAAATGAACAATGCCATATTTTTAACATACTGAGTGCCATACAACATACTGGATGGCACTTAGATCAGTTGCCTTCAGATCTTCATGGTATTTACTAAATTACTACCTGAGAGAAAGCATGTAGGTATCCTAGGTGTTGTTGAACAACAGATCCCATGTCCAGTGAGCATTACCATCATGCTTGGGGATTATGCGATTTGTAGTAGACAACATCTTGGGGAGGGGGCTAGAATGTGAAAGTCTGATTAAAGTCTGATTGGGAGGATCAGGTTCCTGCAATGCCAACGAATCACAGTCTTTGGAATCATCATCGTCGTCGTCCTCATCGTTGTTGTCATTGTCACGACCACCACTACCATATTTTTCATAGTTCAGGACTATAGGTGGTTTACAAAAGTTAAAACAGATCCAGCTAAAAAAACTTACCTCATACAGAAATTAAAAATATAAACTATCAATAAAATCAAAAGCAGTTGCTCTCTCTCCCAGCCCTGCCATCTCCCCACTTGCCGCCACAGAAAGAGTAACGGGGAGAACGAGGAGCACGGCGATGGCAGCATTTGCAGCCTTTGCACACCAAGAGGAAAGGACTTTGCTACCATCTTTCCACTCTCCTCCTTCTTCCATGGTACTGAATGTTGCTGGGATACAGAAGTATGTGAGCATGTATGAATGTATCATTATTTGGAAGATGGTACTAGCAAAGAATCCATAACCAGCTGTTTTTTAAAAATAAGTCGGTGCTCTGGAGACAGGAGTAGGAATGCATGAAGGAGCTTATTTCTACTTCTTTTGCCTCTTACTCTCCAGGCCCTTATGTGATATCACCACATAATCAACAGACTCCATGTCTAGTTCCTATAGGATAAGTTTCTAGAAGTTTCAAGAACCAGCTTCTATGCTACTTCCCATTGGAGAAGAGGTTGTCCTTGTGCCTTAAATGACCCCCTAGATGGCCATTTGGGGGAATTTTTGGTACTGAAGGCCATAAAAATGAGTCTGGTGAACATGTGGGCCACAGACTGCTCTTTCCTCACCCAGATAAAGTAGACAGGATGAAGGCAAAAAGTCAAATAATCAAGAAAAAGTATTTTCAGGAAAAAAAACCCATACACTTGGGGACACACAGATTCACATAGATAATACACACTTAATTACCTAGGAGCCCTCAATTGAAGAGAAAACAGGGCTGCTCTGCTTGTGAAATTTAAGAAACAAGTAAGGTGCCAGAGGGAAGATGTGAATAAACATATTAAATTGTAGTCTTTGCTTAAAGTGTGCAAAATAGAAATCTTTTCTCGGTTATCTCTTTGTCCTCTGATATAATTATATAGTCATTCTGTCTGAATTTCGAAAGCAAAATCCAGCCTGTATGGTTTGAGCTGAGTATGCCTGTTATGCTACACTTTAAAAAATACATTTAAACATTCTTTCTGTGTGTGGGTTTGTCCACATAAATATGCTCCTTTGTTACTTTAAAAATGTACAAGTCCACTTCTAGAACTTTGTACCCACACCAAAGTCAGAGAAGTATGAATGGGACCAATAGAGACATGACACCACTAGATAGAGTCTAGTTTATTTTAACTTTTTAAGGGCTTAGATACCTTAAAGGTACAAGATCCCCTCTATCACACAACTTAAAGGCACACACACATTTAAACATTGCTTGTATATCACCACAGTAGCTGTGCTGTAAGAGATACCCGGATTTAACAACAGCCTCCCTTTATTTCTCTCTAAACAATTTAGAACAGGTTTGCATAGGACATGCCTGCTACACAGAAGTGAACCAGGGGAGTCCTACAAATGCACACACAGCTATGAGTGCAGATCACCCACATATCTATTTTTATAGTAATTATATGTGTGGAAAAACCACAAACAGAAGCAAATTACCACTTGTGCATTCAGGAAGCCTTACAGACATGTAGAGTCTTTACATATGACGGTGTACAACAGGGATGGGAAAACAATTTGGAGAAAGGGCTTGGATTCCCTTCCACTGACACCACAACCACCATGGACTGGATCACATCAGTGGGGTGGCCACTGCCCATGACATCATTGGTTCCCCAGCCAAAGTGCTGACTAGAAGGTGAGGGGAGAGTGAAGCAGAGTCTACTGCTGCTTTGGGAGCCATTCTCACACTGTGATAAATGCAACCCTTGCAACTCTCCATGCCCTATAGGGAAACTGCAATGTGTGAAAGACAGCCTGTTCAGAACATTAACTGATTTATAGTTTCTTGCTGAGGATGTACAAACACCCATCAAACTGAGGGCCCTGCACTGCTTACATACTTTCTGCAGTACATTTTTAAGGAATTTCTCCGTGGATAATCTTCTTCACAGTAAGCCTACTGATTTGTAATGTGGGACTCTGAATGTGATGACAGCCCCCCATAACCACTCTCACGTGGCATGTAAAATAGTAAGGCTTGCAAAAATCCTCCCAGAAGAGATGATGTGTGTACCTTGGCAGCAGCTCCTCTCTGAACATGATTAAACTCTTTGGAAATCATTCAGAAACTTAGGTTTATTTGTAAAGATCTTTTAACAGTTTGTCTTTTAAGAGCAACAGCTTGTCTGCAGTCCTGGAGACACCATTAAGGGTCTGTGTGACTCAGTTTATGACTCAGAAATCAGTCCATTCTGTCCTTCAGACCCCATTGTTAGTTCCACATTTCAGATAAACTGAAATCAAATCAAATCATGTTCAATCCCTCAGAGTGATGTATAAGTCAATACGCACAAAATTTTACACAAGGCACAACAAATTACTTTCTTGCTGTACCCCAAACCCTTACTATGATGTACATTTATTATGGAAGATGTGTAAAATCTAGCAGTTCACAGATGCCCCCATCCCTCCCCACAAAACAATATTTTCTCCATCATGCTTGATAAAAGGGAGTTGTTTAGAAGTCCCAGCAGAGAGCTCTTATACCTCCCTAAACTGCAAATCCCAGGATCCTATAGGAGGTGGCCAGGGCAGTTAAAGTGGAATCACCGTAGTATAATCGTGGAGTGTGAAAAGGCCCAAGGTGTCATCACATTAGTTATTCTACTGCTCCCAATAAGTGACAGCCAAGATGTTGTGTTTGCTTGGGGCAGCAAACAGTCCCTTCCATGATTCACCTTAACCAATGTGCCCAGTATTGTTTTAAACTGTGAAGCTGTTTTCACTGGTTTTAAACTATCTTATTAAATAGTTTAATGTACTTTTCATATGAGAGCCAGTGTGGTGTAGTGGTTTGAACAGGGCGCTACGCTCCTGAAGACCAGGGTTTGACTCCCCAGGCAGCCATGGAAACCCACTGGATGACCTTGAGCACATCACACACTGTCAGCCCCCAGAAAACCCCATTATAGGTTTGCTTTAGGGTCATCATAAGTCAGAAATGGCTTGAAGGCACACAACAACAACTTTTCATACAGCTATAATATTATCTTCTCTTGTAAACTGTTTTGAATTGATTGTGTTGGTTTTATTGTATGCCACCCTGAGACTTTCAGATATTGGGCAGCATACAAATGTATAATAAATAAAATATAATGAAATAGTGTTCAAAGCCAGCCAAATTATTTTGGCATCGGAGGCAGGAAGTCCTAGAAACGCTTCTCCCTACTTCCAACTGTACAAATACAATAAGATCGAACTATAGAAGTAACTGCTTGTATTGCTTTCACAGCACCCACAACCTACTGAAGTGGCCAAATGATAGCACTTGCCGTGACAACCAATGAATTGAAATGTGTGTGTGTGGGGAGGGGGTGGAGGTGAACTCTTCCACACTGACCAGCCTCCCTTTTCTCCACAGTGTCTCCAGTAGCCTCCTTTTTTGCTTTTCATCTCTCTTTAGAGAAGTGCCTGATGCAGCCCAATACCTTTGCCACTGTTAATCAGCAGGAGTGACACTGAACACACCTATGCGATACCAAATGGTGTGGATCTGAACCAGCCTTAGATGAGTTCCAGTGGGAACTGCACAAGTGCCAAAATCTGCATGGAGTTAAGAGAACTGTCTGTTGTTGGAAGGTGTGCCAGGAAACCTATCAATAGGATCTGAAGTACACATTTCTTTAAACTCTGCGGTTCACCTTGGAGCACAAGATTCCACCCCCACACACACACATTTAGACCAATTTCTTCACTGCACAGAAGAAATTCTCACTGCTTGAGCAGTGAATGAACACAATCCACAACTTTTAAAAAGTATTGTCCATGTGTGACCTACAGGTTTTTTTTCCCAGACAACATAAGCATACTATTAAGAGCAAACTTTTTCCACCACGACAGAGGGCTTATGAGAAACTCCGCACATAAGGCCAAAAATCTAGGTTTGTAGCTAAAAGAAAGCATAGCCTAAATGAATACACAAGTTAGCTGTGGATGCTCTGTAATCTAAGCTAACAATACCTCAAGGGAGTTGCTAAGTATTACACTGGATCTAACAAATGATCTCTTCCTTCAGACTAAGGGCTGCTTTTTTTATATTTTGTCCTCAGGTACAAATACCTCAGTACATACACTGAATTTTTGCAGCTTTTATGAAGGGTTTATTATGTGAATATTTCAAACAGGCCTCTTTTGTCATGCATGGACTGCATCAGTTTTTCTATCTGGGTATTGGAAAGATAATTTTATTGGAAGTACTTCTGAAAGCATATTCAGAGAAATGACAGGTCCTTACACACTACACAAATATAGCACTATGATTCAGCGATGTATTTAAGTCTTTGACTCCAAGTCTCAAGTCAAATCTCAAGTCTCTTCCTTCAAGTCTTGAGTCGAGTCTCAAGTCCTTGCAAGATATTTTCAAGTCAAGTCTCGAGTCAGATCACAAGTTTGGGAGGCAACTTTATACCCCAACCTGTATTCCATAATTTCTGGACAGAGTCGAATAAAGTCAGTTTTAACATTTTAAGTAGAGTCGGCCCTCTACTTTTGTGATTTTGCCATCTGCACAGTCGCTTAGGGACGAGGGCGATGGGGGCAGTTCACCCCCAGCGGCAATGTTTTTGGGGCATCCCAGCTTGTAGCCACGCCCCCCACATGCCACAGCCATGCCACACCTATGGTGGCCATGCTCTCATGCATGGTGGCCACACCCATACCCCACAGTCACACCCCCACACCCCATGGCCACACCTCCAAGCCATAGCCTTGTCCCCTCACGCCTCCCCTTCATGCACTCCAAGCTTCGCCGCTGCATCTGAAGCTTCAGAAGTGGAAAATAGGATCCTTCTTACTTCCCATGTGCAAAGCTGGAGGCTTTTTCAGAAGTGGGGAATAAGATCCTTCTTATTCCCTACTACTGAAGTTTCAAGAGCTTTAGAATTATGCTGCCTCCTCAAGCCCACTGCCTAACACATTTTCTGTTTCCCTCTGAGATATGCGTCCTGCACTCTGAGCACAAATCTTGCCTTTTGCTCTTAGGAAAAGTTTTAGAAAGCTCCTCCTATATGTAGAGGAGATAGGCTGCTGAGCAGATCTCAAGCCCACCTCAAGCCCATTGCCTAACCCATTTGCTGTTCCCTCTGAGAAATGTGTCCACATTTTGGGCTTGAGACCGATCACCATGTGATCAGTAAGTTGTAAGGTTTCTGGATGAATGTGTTATGTTACTGAATCAAGTGCAGCAAGTCAGTCACTAAAAATATGCAAGTCTCAAGTCAAGTCGAGTCAGTGTGTAATTTTTGCTGAGTCAAGTCCCAGACGAGTAACTGAAGTGACTTAAGTCTGACTTAAGTCCGAGTCAATTGACTCGAGTCTACATCACTGCTATGATTCTGCTTTAACTGCCATGGCTGAATCCTGTGGAATCCAGGGATTTGTACTTTGAGGAGATACTAGCGCTCTCTGGTGGAGAATTCTAAGTACCTCCCCTTCTATATTACAAAGAAGCCATGGCAATTAAAGTGGAATCCTATGACTACCATTTGTACAGTATGGAACTTCTTCAGGTGAACTGACAGAAGATTTCTCATTAACAGTTCTCCTCTGTTCCCATTCCATATGGGTTATCATTCATATATACATATGTATGTATGTGTGTATGTACGTATGTATGTATGTATATAACCATCATATGTATGTATGTATGTATGTATGTATGTATGTAACCATCATATTTAAATCATAAGCTGTGGTGACAATCCTTTAGGAATCAAGCAAGGAATGGTAAGAGTGGAATGAATGAATAAAATGACCTAGCCTAATTCTACAAGTGGACATTACCTTTCTTGAACAGAATTATCTGTTTGATTTTTTAAAATACTTTTACAAATAAAATTTTAGCTGGACTTTGTGTTAATTTTTTTTTGTAAGCTGCATTGGATCCCTTGCTGCAAAAAGATGTACAAGTATACAATTAGTTAATTTGTACAGCATCTTTTTTGCAGCAAGGGATCAAAAGCAGCTTACAAAAAAAAATTAACACAAAAGTCCAGCTAAAATTTAATTTGTAAAAGTTTTTTTAAAAAATCAAACAGATAATTCTGTTCAAGAAAGGTAACGTATACTTGTAGAATTAGGCTAGGTCATTTTATTCATTCATTCCACTCTTACTATTCCTTGCTTGATTCCTAAAGGATTTTCACCACAGCTTATGATTTAAATATGATGGTTACATTTAAAAAGCACAATAACAATCAAACATAGGTATAATGATCAAATATGTGGTAGCCATGTTCAACCTTTTACTTTGACATATTTTGGAATCCTTTCCACCCCCGTTCCTGAATGTCTTGTTGGGCTGGAAGTTCTACAACGACCGTGCCATCACCACTGAAAAAGCCCAGCTTTTTAAAATGACTTCTTATTTTCACATGCCCAGGATACCCAAACCCAAATAACAGACACCTTAAGAAATTCAGTGTTCTCTGCCTAAGAAAGGAACAGGACAGGGACAGCTGGATCTCAGGGGAAGTTACTTTTCTGTTGCTAATGGAGTTGAAATTTTTTAACCTGTCTTTTATTGCTCTTTGTCCCTGGTCTTCAGATGGCCAAGAAGGGGAATGGCCCCTGCCTGCATTGAAATCCCTCAATACCATCTTAACTGACAACAGAAGAACATCTGAGACTGTGGCCATTTCCGTACTACATTATCATAATGCTATTATTCCACTTTCAACATCCCGTGGAACTCTGGGCTTTGTAGTTTACTGAGGCCAAAGACCTCTCTAGCTGAGAATTCTAAATGCCCCTCCCTAAACTGCAAACCCCAGCATTCCATAGGATGTTGAAAGTGGAATAATAACACTATAATAGTGCGGAAATGGCATCACTCCAACATCATCACTTTTTTTTCTCCTGTATGATTTTTAAGATCTTTGCCTGATAAAGAAGCCCATGAAGCCAGTCTCATAGGGAAGGGGGGTGGGTGGGGGGACAGTTTGCCTGAGCAGCAATGTTTTTGGGGGCATCCCGGCCTGTAGCCACACCCCCACATGCCCTGGCCACACCCCCACACACCACAGCCATGCCCCCATGCGCACTGGCCACACGTCTCATGCCGTAGCCCCTCCCCCTCCTGCCCTCCCCTCACAAACACTCCAGGCTCCACCATTGCATGAAGCTTTGAAAACTTGCTTAATATTTTTTATGCCTTGGGTTTGGCCTAATAAATGTATCACTGCTTTGTGGACTTTGTTGTATTTTACCGTATGACCAACATGACTATCCCTGAATACAAATCCAAGAAGGCATTCTTCAAAATCACTGGGATCCAAGTAATTTAAGGTTTCAGCTGCACCTGGAAAATCTGTAGGAGCCAGTGGCATCCTTGTGGAACCAAGATAATGTGTTCTCTGCCAAAAGTAAATAACCTTTGAGCTCAGAGATCTATATCTATCTATATCTATACCTATATCTATATCGTTAATCTATATATGGGGTTACATCCCAAGAAGATTATCCTAATGGATTCAACAGAGGCTGGGTTTCAAAAATGGCTAAGAAAATCACCTTGTACAAAATGCAGAGATTCAGATGCTTTAAAACCCTGAACCTGGGGATGAAATAATGTGGCCATCCATATGTTGGTGAACTTCAGATCCCAGTAGCCTTGCCAACACAATCAATGTGGGAGAAGCTAGGACAGCAATATCTGGTGGGCCACATGATTTCCCCCACTCATGTTTTCTGACAAATCACTTGGATCAGGCCTACATGAACCTTTCCAGAAATTGGTCCAGCCATGAACATACCTTGCCATTGAAATATGTGAGTTTGATGGGCACAAGAGAAAGGATTTTTTAAAAAAATGGTGACTTCATATTTTTGGAACAAGACTGAATTGTATGACTGCATGTTTATGTCTTTTTAAATGGATATCTATTTTTGTTGGATTTCTAATATCTTGTGCTCTCTGTTGTTTTATGTCCTACTGTTTTAATGTGCTACTGTAATATGTTCATATTTCTAATTTTGAATTGTGAATTTATTTATTTTGATCATCTATTTGTTATTCTTCCCATGTGAACCACCAGAGGAATGTTTTATCCTACAAAGGCAGCACAGGTATCATTGAAATAGAAAATAGATGCTAGACAGACAGATAGACAGACAGACAATAGATTGGTGAAAAAGCAAACTGCCATTTTCTGGCCCAGTTAAAGTTCCCAAAAGTTTTTTTCAAAGGCACATTTGAAAAGGTACAAAGGAACATTGTGGTAATATGAAATTATCAGAGCATGAGTGTTGGAATAATCCATCACAAGCACTGCAAACATCAGATCCTGGGAAAAGTAATTTTCCAGTGTATTTATGTCTTTGTTATGGCCACCAGGACCCCTTGCCACTGGGACACTTCTGGAAACTTCTGTGCCCATAGTAGGTAGTAAGGTGCCTTAGCAGAACTCAATTTCCCAACATTACTGGCAAAGATACCAATGATGGAGACAAACAGGCACCAGTTCTGATTACATTGGGAGTAAAATAGTATTTCTGTTGCTTCCAAGAATTATGACATGACTGAGTTCATATTTCAAAGTGGCAAATAACTATGATTTTTGGCAGTGTTGATAGTCCTACATGCATACAGAAGGCTGGAAGAGAACAATCATTCTGTCCTTTAATCTTTTGACAACACCCAAATCATTTTACAGAAGTACTAAAAGAATTAGTCTTTTCTCCATTACAGCTAATGTAGCTGGTCCCTTCACTGAACCTCTCAACTTTCATGAATCCCTCTTACAAAGTGCAAATGCTACCAAAAATTTCTTCAGCTATTGTCTCACTGTACGGAGAGTTTCTCCTTCCAGACTCCCTACATTTTCATCATTGCTTCTAAGTCTTTAACCATTTTTTCCAGCTGTCTCCCCCAAGCAGACAAATACTGCCTGCCTGCCTGCCTGGAACAGGAATTATGGATGAAACAGAAGGAAAGAAACATTCAGCTGAATTCTAAGAACATTTGCTAACCCAGCAGGCTGCACAACCATCTCCCAAGGGACGTGGTGGGAAGCCCCTTTGCCTGAGTCATTTAAAACTAGACAGGATAATACAGTTGAGAACACACAGTAGGAAACTATCCTGCTTTGGCAGAAAAATCTTGGATGACTGTATGTAATTTTTGTACCGAATTTCCACAAGGCTATGAAAACATAAAGAGATGAAAACACTAGACTTCAAGCCTTTTGAAAACAAAGCAGAAAAATAGCCCTTGAGAGTTCTGGCCAATATCCATCCAAAGAAGACATCCAGGTCTCTTTTCCTTTGCTAACTGGAAAAATAGTAAGCAAATAAATCTCAAGCTTTAGGGCCAATTTGTCATAGTGTTATTTGTATCAGTTTTTTTTCTAGCTGACATTGCTTGCTTTAATACTGCCTCAGATAACTGATCCAATTAATTCTCTTTCTGCCCCTTTCCTCTCTATCTGTAAAATGGGAATTTTCCCCCCTTCTTTGTCTTTTAGAGGGACTATAAGAGCTGGTGTGGTGTAATGGATTGATTGTATGTAAAGACAGAATAATGCAATTGAGAACATACAGAAGGAAACTATTATGCTTTGGGAGAAAAATCTTGGATGACGGTATGTAAATTTTGCACCAATTTTATACTAAATTTGTACCGAATTTTGTACCAAATTTTTGTACCAAGTTGTACTGAATAGTTTGTTCCCCTGAAAAAGTCCTCCAGAGCGCCCACTGTCGGAGACAATATCACCACCATTTATTTTCAAGAAAGAGAACAGAAAAAATCTCCATGCTATAACTCTCCTGGATGCCATGGAGCTGGCTACTGCTTGAAAAGCATGTGCTCATCTTAGGTAAAAGACAAACTCTGTCCCACCAAAGACAGCCCCAGCACAGGTATTGTCTCTGGCAGCACAGTGTCATAGGCTTTCATTTGTCAGCACTCAGAAACCATACAACCTCATGCTGGAAGACATTCATGATGCAGTTCAAGAAAAGCCAAACTCAAAGACCTATGCCTACTTCAGGGATAGACAAAATGTGGCCATGGGCTTCACACAACCCAAATACCATTGTTTTTTTGCAGCCCCAATTAACCCCAACTGCTCTTTTTCTGGAAAAAAGGATAAACTACTCTTCTGGAAACCTTAAAATCTGGCAGTGAACCTTTTAAAAATGTTGCAGGACCCTCTTGTACTGTTTAACTCATGAATTGCATATGTTCCTAAACTGGAAGTGGACTTCTGACTGAGTCCTTATGGCCACTGGAAAGTCCCAGAGCCAAGAATTGTTTCCTGGGCTCTGCAGTGTCAAAGGTGAGTTTTGTCTGCTAAATAGAGAGGGAGTATGACCATCCCTGCTGGGAATGCTCATCTCAGTTTGGACCCAAGTTCAATGTATGCTATGCTCAAACCAGAAAGCATATGGGCAAATCAGATGACAAGAGAAGAGGAGGAAACCAATGTCTTTATAGTGTGGTATACAACAAGTGGCCCCTGGTCATTTTAATGGTCTCGCTGACCCCATTTGCTGTCACCACTGCTAGAACCATGCTGCTGAAAACTGGAAGTTGGTGATGTTGGAAAAAGGGGGAAAAAGGGAAAAACTTACAAGTTTACATTCCCTTCATGAAGAAAAAGAGACACTGTGCCTTGCATAAAATCTATTATGTGAGAGGAAGTCATGGTAGGAACAATGTTGGGTGTTCCTACCAGTGTTGGGGCAAAATTCCAATATGGCTTCTTCATGAGGAAACCATATAGTTTGGACATTACATCTGAACTGGGTGTAGGACTGACTGATTGACTTGATTATTTGCTTGAGAGGATATCAGAATTGTCAAGAGCAGTGTCCTATACCATTTAACATAGGAATACAATACACGTTTTAACTATGAAATAGTGAAATATTTCGCTCTTAGAACTCACATTTCAGAACTCAGGAAACACAACCCTAAAACAATATCCAGATTTCAGCATTGCAATGAAGAAAAGTCATATCACTCATGGACTAGAAAGTTTCAAAAATTTCCTTCTCACATGGTTGGGGTGAAGTCTGAAGGGGAACACATAGTTTTAGCCATGAACACAAATGTGAAAACAAGACAGCCACACATATGACTGAATGAATTTTCCCCCTTGTCTACTTTAGTAATCATATTTATCAGTCACCTCTACACAGCAAACCCTGTATCTAATAACTATAGGCAGATAACTTTAGGCAACAAACAATATTTCTACGTGAACATCAGAGTAACACTGCAGTTTCCCTCAGCAAATATGTTGTGTGGATGAAAAACACACTGAGATCACAATAGGATGTATGCTGGTGGGAAGCAAGCAACCAATACTTTGTCTTTTAGTAAGATATTGGTCAATTAGGCAGGAACTATGGTGAAGGGAATGAGGAAGAAGACAATGACTCAACGTTAGCTATTTAACGAGGAGACCAGGGTTGAAATATCTGTGACCTCAGGCAAGTTACACTCTCTCAGATTCAGAGGAAGGCAATGGTAAACCTCTTCTAAATAAATCTTGCTAAGAAAAGCCTAGGGTAGGGTCACCATAAGTTGAAGCTGACATGAAGGCACATAGCAACAACAACAAATCTGCTCCTTTGAGGAGATTCAAAAAGTCTTTACAAAGTGTAGAGCCAGCCTAACCACATGGCAGACTGAGGGAGGTGTTGGAGAAGAGGGCCTGACCTACACTCCCAGGTTAGCCTGTTCCCTTCAAGTGTGGTGAAGGATGTTGCCCCATTAATAGCATTGAAAAGGGACTCAAGTGCCATGGCAGTTGGCCTTTGCTCAGGGAATGGTATAACACCACCATCCATAGACCTGCATGATCTGGAAAAATTGCTTGCCAAAAAAGACAGCAGAGTTTATCATGCGTGCCAGGAAGGAGTCCAGTTACTGGACTTAAATATGCATATGACCTCTCCCCAATCTTTTTTTTCCCCTTCTACATCCCTTTTCTTCCTTATCCTCCCATCTGGCATCGCCAACAGGAACAGAACGCTTTGGACCTGGCCAATTGTGCTTCCTGAGCAATTTCTGTTGGGCATTAGTTCCAACTAGACCTCAAACAGCTCAGATCATCCTGTAGCTCCTATTTCACCACAAGGGCCTCAGATCATCCTTCCATCTCCTGATGCCTGGTGGCCAATGAGAAATAATGCTTCATATGCTACTTCTGAGGGTTAGTCTGCTCTCTGAGACTAAAGAAAAAAGCATTAGCTGGGCTAGTCCTTGCACACAAGACATTGCTTTCACTTGGCAGTGGGAAACTACCCCGTATGCAAGGATATGAAGGCACTTGGTGGGAAGTTCCCACTGTACATTGGTAAGGGTACTAGGAGCAAGTCAAGCATGATTTTCCTGCACAGCTTCCATGAGAACCTTCTGCCTGGGTGGCCAATATCCCATCTATCAAGGTGCTGAAACTGAATGATGGCATCATTACCTTGTGTATGTGTGCTTGTCTTGGGGTGTATGTGCATGTATGCAACAAGGAGGGAAAATGGTACATTCTAGAATAAATACTTCTCTTGACATAATTAACTGACATCATACAGTAAGCAAATATACGTTGCGAGTCACACTACTCTGTGGACAGGAGCAAAGAGATCATTTCATAATTAACAGTGTTCAACAGGATAGGCTTGGACAGTAGGATAAAATTTCACTCGATTAGGGTATCAAGCATAAACCTGAGTAAAAATCCAGTGGTCACTGAGACTATAATTGAGAAGCAGTCGCACGGCTTTGGTAAGAAAGCAAGTCATGTGGCTTTTGAACAAAGGCCAATCAGTGGTTTTACTGTTTGCCCTAAAACATTTAAAGAGCATCAAATGGAAATATGATCTATGAGAAGGAAAATACTGTGACTACATATTTAAAACAATTCCAAGTTGGCTAGAATGGCTCTCTAATTTGTTTTTGCAGTGAAGCTTATTCTTTGAAAGTCAAATATATTAAAATAAAAACTCTGGGAGATACAAAATTATCTAGAACAAGCACATGTTTCACAGTTAGCGCTTCAAGGGAAAACTGTTAAGAGTATCTAAGTACACCGAGACAACAACAACAGCAATTGGAATGAATGTAACCTGCGCAACTTGCTGCTTTAATGCAGAGGGCTGATCCAGACTTGACGGGACTAAACCGAAATATCCCCGCTGAGTGAGGAGTGAAAACTACAGAGGCTCCTGAGAGAATTCAGCACTGACATTTTACAGAACCATTTTCTGCATTAGGCTCATCCATAATAATTTTTCAAGAGCTTCTGGTGGGTGGGGAAAGAATTAACTGAATCAACCTGAGCAAAATATTTACTTGGCTATTTCATATACTGTGGCATTAGTCTCATCTGGAGAATTGCAAGCACAGCAATAGCATCCATAGTTTACCAGGAGCGGCATTTGCAGCTCACTGTATCTGATGGGAATGAATCGTGCTCCATTTTCTCCCACAGTCAGTGCCTCTTTCTTTTTCCTACAAAGTTTTGGGAAGCATGGGCAAGTTGACCAATCGCGCAGCACTTGGCTGGGTGCGGATTAGTCTGCAGGAAACCATACATAGGCTTCGTTCTGGTTGGCCCCTGGATTTTTTTTTTATTTTTTAATGTGTATATAAGTTTTATTTCATCTGATTACACTATTATAATACAATACAATAACTACATTTTCTATACATCCAAATATACATTCTATAACATAATCATTAACAATTACCAATAAATCCTCATTTATACCCTCTTTTTATTCATTTAATAATTTCACTTCTCTTTCCCATGCTCCCCGCCAGGTAATTGTCTTTAATTATAATTAATCCTTTCATGTGGAATATCACTTTAATTTTCTCATTCACTTCCTTGTACCCCCCCCCTCTCTTACATTCATGATCTGCATTCTCCAATTCCTGAGCCAAACGTCCTTGTTTCTTCATTCACCCAACTATAAATCCCTCATTTTCCCACTATAAAGGCCCCCGAACTATTTAAACCAGGCTCCTTTACTCCCCCATCAGTCCATTTGAGAGCTTCGTCTTGCCCTTAATATGCATGTGTTGGATGTCTGAATTATGTGTAATAGCTGTAACTTTTGTCATAATTTGGGATTATCTTAGTATAGCTCTGGATCCTGTTTGGTTTAGGTGGGCCTTGGATGCCCATTGGAATTGATTGGGGGTTAACAGATCATGGGGGTGTGGGAAATTGAGTCCTGCCCAGCTTGGGGGCAGATGACTCCAGCCTGCCCACTGGTGGGAGGAGAATGACATAGTGTCCTCTTTCCATGTAGATTCCCACAGCGGTCATTTCAGTGTTACCCAGCTGGTGGGTTTATGTCAATTTGGTGGTCGGGCTGACAAACTATGGATCCCAACCCAATGCTCTAGTGAAGATTTTTTAGCTGTAACCAATAAAATATGTATACATTTCTTGCCAACAAATGTGGCTTATATGTTTATGGATTAAACAGAGCTTTTTTCTTCCCTGAGTCCACAAAAGGCTGTGGTCCCACTCACATTGCACCACTTGCAGTTTTTAGAAAGCAATTGAGATTGTGCATCTCATCATTATAATCAGCCCTCAAGCTGGATGGAAGTAGACAAGGAACTACCAGATCCAGTTTAGGCATCCCCTTCTTCCTCCTAACAATTCTGGGGACGTCTCCTTCCAATCTGACCTACCTAATGTGCCTGCCCAGCCTGATCATCTACACTTACTGACTTGGCTTACCTAGGGAAGGAAGATTTACTCAGACTGCTCTCCCTCCTGCTAGCAGCTTGTCTAGTTGCTGAGCGCAGAAAGAAAGAGTTTCATCAGGAATAAACAGAAACAATACTGTTTGATATCTATTAATAGCATCCTACAACTAGCTTATCACCATTACTAGAAGATATGCAGAGCCTGGAAAGGACAAATCACAAGTGATCTTGTTACTTCTGACGTGTTATGGAGATAACAATATTTCCAACATTGTTTTTAAGAAGTAATATGGTGATTGGTAATGCCAATAATTTTTAGTATAGCGAATGAGTAACATTTACTCATTATTTCCAAAACATTAGTTTTTAAAGGGTAATTTTGGAGGATACTTGCCATATTTTTGTATTTCTAAGTGAATTTTTCAAACAATTAAAAAGTAACATGTTAGTAACAGGTCAGTCTGTAAACAGTGAGTAACCCTAAACAGTTACTTTGTAAAAATTATCACCAGTGAGTCATGGATTACTTTCAAAGGTGATGTTGCAAACTTTGAAAATATGTGACTATGTACATTTGCCACTGTTAGAAATGACACGCATATTATAATATAAGCCCTCCATTTCTTCCTTTCACAAAGACCTATGTGGAGCCAACATTTAGGTTCTTCCTGGCATGCTGGCGAACTGGCAAGTTCTTTAAAGGTAGAATTGGTCTGAAGTAGAATCTATACAACTACACACAAAAGAACCAATTATTTCTGAAACAGAATGGATTTTTGCTAGCAGCTGGCTTGTAATATGAGAAAAGGAGCAAGCACTCTTTCGTATATTTTCCTGCAAGTTAAAGAGCTGGTTATTGGATGTCCTCTGGGCAGGTGGTAATGGATTAAGGTGGTTGCTGGTTAGGAAAAGACTTTGAACCAGAGGTTTTTGTGTGGGCAGCCACCGTGAACATGATCTGTTGGCATAATCCCTTTATTTAACATGAGGTTCAAATGTAATGGTTTCTCTCTCACTTCAGCATGTTTTGCAAACAATGCTATAAGCCTCCTAGTGATATTTTAGATTAACCACATAGAATGTATAACCACTCAGATCTATTTGCCCCTAGAGCTATTGGACTGAGGAGCCAACAAACAACCAAACTGTCATTGCTGTTTAAAGCACTTGCAGAAACATAATTTTGTAACATTTTACAAAAAAAAAAAAAATGTTAGTATTTGAACGAAGTTGTTCAAATTTTACAGGAGATGTTTATTGGATATAAAATCAGTATCAGTGCAGAAGCAGGACACACTAACAATATTGAATAAAATACAGGGAAAACCACTACATCTGTGCGCTCAGCAGTCCTTCCAAGGGATGCGTCTACAGGATAGCAACTAAATCTGTGATATTGGTACCCTCCAACATTTCACAGATGAAATCCATGACATATGTGGCCAAGCAAAATCAGAGTGTAGTTAAGAGAACAAAAGTTATAAATGAAGAATACATAAGCTAAGAGAGGCTGCAGGAGTTTGCATTTATCTGTGCCAACTGGGAAGGTAAGAGTCTTTCCCCTCTTCTCCTCTCTTCTCCTTTCTTTTACCCCCTGGTGAGTGGAAACTATTTTTGTATTCAAACTCAGTTTGTAGCAACTGAAGTAAGCTGAGGACAAAAGGGGAAAGTGGGAGGAGAAGAGAGCAACTGGGATTTTTTTTATATATATATATATATATATATATATATATATATATATATATATTAAAATTTAAATGAAAAATTAAAAAAAACCCTTCCCCACTTCTGAGCATCTTTCTTCCCAATTGAGTCTGTGTTTACATTCCATACGTACATTGTTTCTATTTAACAAATAGTCTTACATTGTTACTTTATCTATAACATCCTTAGCTTACATTACCAACATTACCAACAATCTTTCTTTATTCCTTCCTTTTCTTATTCTATATCTTTATCCAGTTCAGAACTTCTTGCCATTCTCCTTTGACATTCTGGATTGGCTTATTTTTAAGTGCAATTGGGATATTTTAAAAGCAGCTGAAAAATTGGGTGACAGGGCATTAATTGGGACTGTCCCTGCTGAACTTTTTGGGAGGGTAAGGCTATTTCTTCTCCCATCCCCACATCTACTGTAAGAAATGTGGAAGTAGAAAATGCCCGGTTCTTTACAAATTAAAAAGGTCTGGAGGAATATTCTGCACATAACATGGACTACTGGAAAAATTACTTTTGGCCTATAACTCCAAAAAGTAACTTTTTGAGCTCTGTTCCAATGAAATGATACTATGTGCTCTAAAGATGGATGAATCAGAATCAGTTTCACTTTCTCTCATATTCAAGCATTCTATATCTCAAGCTATTTCTCCCCATAATGTGAAGAAACAATGCAAACTACTGTTAAGTTCTTATTGAAGCTGAACAAAACTGAAAATCTCCCCTATCTTCCCTGGCCAAGCCTAATAGATTAGGTAAAGACTATAGCCATTTAAGACATACCTGTTTATATCCTGTGTAGCTGTCAGATGAAAAGTCTGTCAGTTAGAAAGAATAGTTAACCCTAATTCAGTTCAAATAACACTGAAGACAAAAGAACTTAAACTCAGTTTTTTAAGTATCAAAATCCCTGAGCCTAGATGAACAAACCTGTGAGTTTCTCCGAACATCAGATTTTTTCCCCTCTCAACTTCTTCATGCCCCAGATATGAAGTTGTATTTTACAAATTTTGATAAGTGTTCCAAACATAACAAAAACAACAAAGAAATAATCTTTTCACCTTTCCCCAACTCAGTTATGAATCATCAAGCTAACTTTTTAAAAAAGGTCCTAATCTATTATTGATACTTCCATGAGGAAAAAGCACAGTGTGTACTATACACATTGAAGGTGATGATTGGTCACAACGTCTGTGGAAAACTCACTTCACTGCTTCTGCAATGTTTTTGGAGTTCTGGGTATTTTTAAGAAAGGATTGTAATAAGATCATCTTGCATAGTACTTTGTTTTATGTCTACCTGGGCCAGTGTTTGAACTGACATCAGTTTCTTATGTTATTCACAAACCTGAATGGGTTGACTTTTGTTATTTGTGACATTGCTGTGTTGAGTCTTATGATCCTTAGTTTCAGGAAAGCTGGGCTAGAATTAAATTACAATTACATTTTGCTTTCGACTGTTTTGTGCACATGCTTATAGAGATAATGTAAGTTTTAGGATCATGGGTACAGAAGCCTAAGGACCAAACCAAATATTATGCTAAACATATCATTTTGGTTGTATCTGTTCTTTCTCTCTCTTTTTTTTAATTGAACAGCAAATGCGCATTGAATTAGTGGAACTTATCAGTGAAGAACTGATTTAATGCACCTAGTGTTATTTGGGCTAGTTTAGCCCTTTGCATCTGTTTGCCCAAGTATCTTAACTGTTACCCTGTGTACTGGGGGTCCCGGGAGGGACACCAAAATGTGCTCAACTAAAGGTGGGGAAAATTAGCTCAGATCACTGCTTAGCGTTGCGAGAGGCAGGGTAACGTAGCGAGATCTTGAACCCTATGTCTACGGGGTCGGGTCGAGTCAAGGAGCACACAGAAGTTGAAACAATAAATGATGTTTTATTACAAACACAAGCAAAACAGTGTATGCGACACACTCACACAAGATAACTAAAGAAAATAAAGGTTTGAGTGGTATAGAGGGATTTTTAGAGGGGTTGCTGGTTTGGGTGATACTTCACCTGTCCTGAAGCCCGGAAAAATAGAGAGCGAGGCTGGGGTGTGATGTAGCTCAGCACGTGGAGCTGAGGGGAAGCTCGCCAAGCAAAGCGGCAGCAAGCGGGATGAAACTCGGGAGCTATCCAAGGAAGGTCTCGGAATCAAGGGTTTTCATAAGGAGAATGTGACTACAGGCTATGCCGTACTTGGAGGAAAACAATAGATTTGGAGTTGGAGACAAAGCCTCCGAAAGGTCAGAATCTGAATGATTGAGTTATCGTAGAGGTTCTCAATAGAGTAGCCAGTACGCAAACGCAGAGTTCTTGGGTATAGCATAGTTTGTCAGGGATTCCAGGCAGGGAACCCTGGGAAAATGATCAGCCCACTGCAAAGATGTTGCATCATGCCCCAGCTGTGGGTAATTGCAAGGTTGCATAAGAAACTGGGGTCGTGTGCAGATGGTAGAGGGAGGTGTGCAAACCTCTACCTGATTGGTTGTAAATATGTATATAAGAAAGCAATCCCCAGTATGTATTTGTCTGTTGACCAAACCGGTGTCTGGCGCAAGCCTTTGTCCGTCTGTTCCATGTTTTGTACATAACGGAACTTTGCTGCAAGATAAAGTGCCTCCTGTTTGGAAGAAACTCCTCTGTGTGTGAGTATCCTTACTGGGGAACAAGGCTGCTGCTGTTGGCTCGCTGAACTCTGGTTTTTCCGCTGCATTTCTGTGGGGCTGAAACTGCTATCATCCCCTCAACATAGTTTACCCATCAAGCTGCCAGCGAGGGGCAGAGGATCTTTTGTAGGTTGCGTGCATGCCTAATTAGAGTACTTGCCTGGAGGTCTCTTAAAGCAGCGAGTCAGCTATTTTGTGGCCTGCCTGTATCGTCCAGGAATATTACGGCGATTAACGGCCAAGCTTGGTGGCGTGCTTGCCCAGGGGCCTCGCAAGCACGTGGAAGGGAATAGAGAAGTGAAGCCGAATTGTGATATCAAAAGGATATCTTTTAATATCCCCAAAGCTCGGATTAGCCAGGGCAGTAACATAACTACACCTCCTTTAAACAACATTGAATTCTGCCTTCTTTAGAACATGGCCTTTAGATTTATGTTAGAAGAATACATTACAATTATGTTACTGTCCATGGTTGTACATGTGCTATTAATTGCACAGTTTCCTTATTGTTTCCTAAGCACAAAACAGCCTGCAATTCCAGGAAGAGAAAGTACATATGTACGAAATGGGACACTTGCAAAGTTAGTACTGGCATAGCAAGAGAAAGATAGAAGCTATATGAAATAAAGTTTGATAAGAGAGTGTTTGCCTGAGTATAGCATTAGTGTAGGCTTTGATTACCCACACATGGTAAACATTGTTCAATATAAGTCATTTATACACAGCATTTTCCCCTTCCCTCCCATCTTTTGTTTTTCTTCTCATGCTTCCATCCCCCTGTCAATTTATACTATTCTGCTTCAAATAAACAGCAAGATGAACAACAAATGGGTTCAGACCAAGGAAGTGGGAATCAAAAGGTAGGTTGAAGTATTTTTCCAAGTACCCAAGATCTTGAGAGAAACCTCAAAACATGGTAGTTCTTTCTTATTGTAAGGGATACACTGGTTGCTGCTGGCACAACCTCAACAAAGAATGAATCTGTTAATAGGAGAAGGGTTACTGTGGTAACAGGACAAAGAGGGCAGCAGGACCTTGATTGTTTCTCTTGCATTTATTCTGGAAACTACAGAGAAATAACCCAACAAATTTCAGGTGGAAAAACCTGTATATCTAATAATTGTTGACCACTTACAATAGTTAAAGAATGCAAAATGTTGGAAAAATGTGAAGGTTCTAGGGCAGTCATCAAACCAAGGTTGTAGGCTATGGACCCAGCATATTGAAGCTTTTGGAGAGCCTTGCAAATGCTTGCCCAACAGATGTGGCAGCAGGCATGGGGCAGCTATAACAACAAAAGGTTGAAGGTGGCCAGTGTGCCCCCAAAATGTTGCTCAGCCTTACAGTAGGATTTCCTCGATCCAATTCATTAGAGGTCTGCTGTTACCAGCAATGTGAGTGTGAATATGTGTGTGTGTGTCTGGTAGTGATGACTAGGATTAATGTAGTAAGTTGTGCCTTAGCATATGAATAGGAGGCAGGAGATAAACTTACCACAGAGGCATAGATCCTTGTGATTAGTATAATGTGTGCTCGAGCTCACACAAACCTGCTTTTCTGAAATAAACTTGCTGCACTTAGCAGTTCATTTAGCTAAGCTGTGGGACATTTGGGTATTTACAATTTAATCTTGTTTATCTCTTTTTCAGAATACACTCACAATACACCCACATAGGGTATTCCTTCCTGCTCAGTTTAAACAAAAAGAAAAAAAACCTTCCATACTATCTAGATTACAGGTACATAGAAATACAGCAGAGTCAATGTTTCTCAGCAAATAATTCTCAAATAAAGTTTTTTTGGGGGAGGTTTTCCTCAAACTGTCAGAATTTACTGTTTAACATGTATTTGGCAAAATATCCTCCCGATTCCAATTTTGCTGCCTGCCCATGGGATAAAGAATTTCAGACTCTATGGTAGATTCAGCTTTAAAACATAGTAGCAGCAGCAGCAGCAGTAGCAGTAGCAGTAGTAGTAGTAATAATAATAGACAAGGATACATTATATATAATATAATATTAGTGAAGGAAGCAAACATATTAAATGCTAAACAAATATCCTACTCTTTCTGTCCTCCACTCTTAGCTTACCGCTCCCTTCATCCACTACTAGCATGAGCTAACAATATAGTTTCATTAAGTATTTGACATGCTAGCAGCAAGATACCTCAGAAGAGAATTTTCATTTTCTGGTAATTTTCTCTTTCATCTCTTCTGCTGTCCAACTGTTGAAGAATTTTACCCTGAGTTCTTCAAAGAGTATTTGGTACCCCTCCACACTCATCCAATTGCTCCACAAAAAATAGTGCAGAAATTTTTGGGAAGCTATTTCCATAAAGCCCTGTCTGGAAGACTAGGGCCATTTCCGCACTAGAATCCTGGGGTTTGCAGTTTAGGGAGGGGCAGCCTGGCCCCTCCCTAATCTGCAAACCCCAGGATGCCATAGGATGTTGAAAGTGGAATCAAAGCGCTATAACAGCCTAGTGCGGAAATGGACTAGATGGTTGCCTTAACATTTACAGCACTTATAATATTCCTCTACATATACTTTCCCAAACTTTAGTGAAACACTGTTCCCATAATCCTTGCCTATGAGAGGTAATAGTAACTGTAGTCCAACAATGTTTGGGGACACAGAGGCCATTCTGCACTACACTCTTATAGCGCGATTATTCCACTTTCAGCTTCCTATGGAATCCTGGGGTTTGCAGTTTAGGGAGGGGCAACCTGGCCCCTCCTATAAGAGTGTAGTGCAGAAATGACCAGAGAGGAGGGAAAGGCTGCTTGTATGCCAAAGTATGCCAATTTCACTGAGAATGAGACAAAAGAAAACAAACAAGTCATATTTCCTGACATATCTCAATTGTTGTCAGCAGGCCCACCATAAATGAACTCTTCTGGTCATTAGCTTCAAAATAAACGGCCAGTCACTGCAATGCTTCCCAGTATCAGACATCAAGTAGCCTATACAATTTGAAAGTAAGGGATGAAAAATCTTGCTAAACAGCCCTTTAAAAAGGTAATTCCTTGACAAAGATGATGCTTTTCTCTCTGCTGAAAAATCTTGTGAAGGCAATCAGCAATTAAATCTATTTTGGGACAATCTTCTGACAAAAAGAATAAATAATGCTCTGAGGCTTTAAGGTGGATGAATGAGCAGAACTGTGACAAATTTTACATGCAAATGTACTCTATATGGACACAAATTAATTTTTCTCCTTTTATCAAAATAAAATATGAGTTTGGGAGTTTTTGGATGGTAGGAATTACTCGGTAGAAATTGTGACAAACCAAATGGCAGCCAACAATTAACGAACCATAAAATACTTTGAGGCTATTAAAATAAGAGAATATGCTGCACATGGTGTTTTAAAATATAATCCTAAAAGAGGTGCAGCCTGTACTGGTTATGCACAAGCACAGCACGTTGCATTTTTGCTCCTTAGCTGGTAAAACCTAGAGGTACATTCTTATACAAAGTTTATATGAGTATTGCTAACATAAAATGTAACTGGCTTCTTATATCACCAAATCTGAAACTTTGTTATTGTGACTATTTACTTAGGATTTTAAGGTGATGCATTAAAGCCTCAAGGAACAAGCATAGTCTTTGAATGATGCCAATAAATATAAATAAAAATAGAACATAAGTGGATTCTTTCTCTCCCCCAATGTTTGCACTAAGCTAGTTTATGTATCTGTGTGTAAACTGTGTCAAACAAGGCCATCAAAACTCAAAATAAGTCAGTTCCTGACTAATTTTGTTCTGACTCTGATCTAATGAACTTTATTGTTTTTGTAATTCAAATGAGATTGTTTCCTAGTTTATAATTTTTGTACCTCCACAGTCAGCTTGACTAAGCAGGTAACACCAATTTTTTCTATGCTTGAATGGTGGCTGATATTATCCTTTACTTACTGCAATGAATGAAAAATTATGTTTGGAAGGCAATGTATGCAGACTTATTTTACCTTAATGATTTGTTCGTCACCGGATGAAACTATCAGTTTAGATGTTTGGATTTAAAACCATACAACAACCAATCACATTTGAAGAAATGTCCATGAGGCTTTATATCCGCCTATGACACCACATTAATCTACTTTATTGCAATTAAAGCATGGATGATAACAGCCATTCAGAAAAGAATGTCTTATCATACATCAGTTTGTCTATATAGTTTATAGTTTAATTGTATAATATATGTATATTGTATGTAAGTTGTTGTGGTTGTTGTGATGTATTGTTGTAGTATGTCAATGTTTTTAAATAAGAATTTAATAAAATATTATTTAAAAAAAAGAAAAGAAAATAATGTCTTATGCTAACGGCAGCATGACATGTGGGCTTGGAAAATAATGCCATTGCACACAGCACTTCAGGATAACATCTGCAATGTGCACAGCTTAGAAAAGTTATTTCTCTAAACTATAACTCCCAAGATCTCCCCGCTAAGCTTCTGGAAGCAGTAGCATCAAAAAGTAACTTTTGTAAGCTCTTCAAAGTGTACAGAATCTCCCTAAGCCTTTCTTTGTTTTACAACTCACTTTCCCCCCGTTTGCATTGCCACAGCTCTCTCAGTGTTCTGATGGATGCATAAAAACATTCTGAGAGACAGGCTGCATCAAATCTGATAATGTTGAAAGGCAGCAGTATTGTCAGGAAAACAGAAATGAGGTCAACCAGTAATATCTGTGGCCTCACACACAGCACCCTGTTCATCTCCACTCTGGCCTATCACAAAACAGAAGAAATGATTGTGGTGGCACCAGTGGTAAACGTGGCTTTTGCCTTCCCACAGAAGAAAAACCTAGTCTTGTACTGCTTCGCTTTGCAAGCAGTTCACCAGCACCAACAAGAGGCACTTCTTTAGCATTACCAAGACAAAAACCAAAGCCAAAAGGAACTCAGTAAAGACCACCAAAGCCATCTAGCAGTATTCAACTGCTTGAAAGGGGGTTAAATCACACACAAACAGCATACTTTAGAAGGCAAAACAAGTTTTTTTTTTAAAATTGACTGTGGGAAAGAAATATATTAACTCTTTGATTCTTCTGTAGTGCAGGGATACTGAGTGATTTTACCTAGTTGTTACTGTGTACCTTCAAGTCATTTCCAACTTATGGTGAGCCAAGGAGAGCCTATCATGGGATCTTCTGAGACTAAGAGTGTGTGACACACACCTAGAGTAGATATTATTTTTCACAACTATCTCTTTAACCATTTTTATTGTACTCTCTAGCCCAAAGCAGCTCATAAAAGAAAGAAGCAAAACAATAAAATCACCAATACACTAAATAATTATAAGATGACAGAGGAAAAGAAATTCCAAATATTAAAAGTAGATTCAAGTAAGATTTAAGACTCTTTGTAAAAGCAGCATCCAAAAGCATCCAGAACCTAGGCAATAAAGACAAACTGAAAAGATAACATCACCAATTCTGGAAAGGGGATGTTGAAGACAGAACCCCATCTCATCACCTGCTTCTCCTCACAGCTTACGATCTGTTGTACTTAGAAGTTATTGTAATGTAATGTAAAGAAGCAATGTAAAGAAGCTTTGCCATAGTTTAGTTTCTTCCTGTCCTGCTGCAGTAATGCTTGGAAACAGTTAGCAATAGGAGGCAGGGGAGGAGAAAAATTGCAGCAGTTCTTTCTGCTCTGTCATCTTCTAAGCCCTTTCCACACCTTACCTTTTTTCGGCACTGGGGTGCGGGGATCGCGCGAGCAGCCTCCAGTGAGAGGCTCTCGCGTCCCTGCTGCTTCAGCTCCACATGAGTTGCCTGCTCCCGAGCAGGCAGCGCTACAGCCCCACCTCTTCCTTCTGCAGCGCAGCCTGGGAGTTTCCCAGGATGCGCTGGGGCAGGAAGCGCGACCACCGCAGCTCCGGAGGCTCCACACGCACGGCAAGTGCATGCAGGGCCCTGGAGCAATGCACGATCGCGCACCATTTTTGGCTGAAAGCCGAAAATGAAAAAGTGCACGAGTGGCACCTGCCCTACCCTGGAGCGTCGTGCGATTGTGAGTGTGTCGTGCAGATCGCTCCTCACAATCGCGCGATGCTCCAGGCGCCCTTTCACATGGCAAATACTGTGCGAAAAGGGCCCTAGTCAAGAAGGAATGTGGAAAGGAAGGTTTCATGAACAGAGATGCCCAGGTGATTCTAAGTTTTCAAGGGAAGAAGTCCCTATGCCACTCTAGCATACATCTATAATCATTGGTGGGTCATGGGGCCGTTGCCTATAACAGAATGAGGACAGTAGTTTGCGGGAAGCAAAACAAAGCTGGGTGAAAGTGAGAACCTATTTGATTGACTCTTCTTGTAATAAATGTTATTCTATATCCAGATTAAGGTTTACAATTGCTATGTTTTTTTTTCAGACAGCAGTGTGGATTTTTGTCTATTGTTTCTTAAATTGTTTTAGTTTTTAAAAAGTAAAAACCCAGTTTACTTTTCATCCCTGCGGGCCTACAGAATTCTTATTATGGAAAGAGGAAAAACAAATCATGCAAAACGATACCTCTGTGCTTTCTAGAGTAGCCAATCTAAGCACATGCTGATTTCCTTATACAACAACTGTGCTCTGGCCCATCATTCCTAGGTCCTCCCTCTCTGTCAAAAGCAAAGCCAACAATGGACAATGGAGAACCAAGGGTATAGCTGGTGGGCCATAAGAAGAAGGCATTGCCTCACAAATAAGAATTCTGTTCCCAAATGAATTTTCCTTCTGTCCCCAAACTTCTAGCATTTCAGAGGGTTAGAGAGACACTGAAAATCATTCATACCTAAAATGCTTACATTTGCTGTGTTCATAATGCCTTGGTAATTTTGCCTGCCCCTTTCCTTTGGATGTCTAAGCTTTGTGTCTAAGTGCTCAACTGAAGTTTTAAGTTAATGCAATGTTAGAAATTTAGGAATTGAAGGAAAAATTCATTAGGGAACGGAATTCTCATATGATGGGCAATGCCCTCATTTAACTTTCCCCTGGCAGCTATAGCCCTGTGGCTATCCATTTTCATACTAACAAGACTGAAGCTGAAGTCAAGACAGAAATGAGAATCTCAAGATGTTGTCAGTCAAGGGACTTCCTTGCTTAAATCAAATAAGAAGTAAAATGTGTCAGAAAGATTGCTTCAGTTGGCTTGGAAAAAAGGCAGTTCTTTCAAAAAGGCATCTGAATAACGGCTGGTAGATGAGTCAAAACGCAGGCTAGAAACATGACAGATGAGTGTGTAACTGAAAAAAAAAAGTATTGCAGAACTTAGCAGCATGAAATAGCAGAGCTAAAAAAGCATGAAACAGGAAAGAGCCTGATATTCAAGCATATTTTCATCAGTATTTTGTAGAGACGGAACTTCTGCAAAAGCTGCTGAGGCCTGTTATCAGCTCAGCTCAGAAGTCTGTGGTTTTCTCACTCTTACAAGCCTGCTTTAACTGACAGTTGTTTTTCAGCAAACAGGATGCCTGCCTCTGAGGTGTCTGCTTCCCTAAAACTTCACAGAAAGAGAGAAGCAGGGCATCTCTGCCTCGCTCGCACGCAACCATTTATTGCTCTGGATTGCAAAAAGACTTTGGGCAGTAAGCTGCCAATGGGGCCAAATACGTAGTGGGAAAGTCCAATAAAGACGTCAAAATAAAGCAGCCTTGCAGTGGCATTTAAACCTTAGGCTTTAATCATGGTATGGTGGTGGTAGAGAAAAAACAAGGCCATGTGGGCTGGGGGATTCTGGGAGCTGTAGTCCAAAGAAGAAAATTTCCAAGCTCTGACTCCATCTTTATATCCTCCAATTGATCTGATTTAGCAGGGACAGTCCCAATTAATTCTTCTGTCCCACTTTTTCAGCTTCTTTTAAAATGTCCCAGTTTCTCTCTCTTCCACTCACTCTGCTTCTTTGTCCTAAGCTTATTTCAGCTGCTGCAAACTAAGTTCAAAGGCGAAAGTAGTTTGCACTCAGTTAAATCAGCACAGGGGCATGAAGAGAGGAGGGGCAGAATCCTGCCCTTCCGAGTAGACTCAGGTAAAAGCTAACTGCTGCAGCCTCTCCTACTCTGTGTGTTGTCATTAATACATTCTGACGTTGCTTGGCTACACACCTCCCAGGATTCATCTGTGAAATGTTAGAGGTATGTATCTTTTAATATTGAACAGGAAAAAAATAGCAGGGATAGTCCAAGGCATTTTGCTCTCTCAGGCAGGGAGATGAAGGTGGTCCTCCATTTCATGTGCAAAGAGCTGACTTTGCTGGCAGTAGAATCATCTTCAGCTATAGCACAGCAGTATCTTCTATGGCACCTGAAGGCAGTGCTCTATTGCCCTGAATCGTTCAGAACTCATTTAATTTTAGAAGGCAAGCAAGGATAAACTTGATTAGTACCTGGATGGGAGACCACCAAGGAAATAGCGAAGATCTCCAGGTAAGGCTAAGAAAGAATCCTGACTGAAAAAAATCAGCTCTTGTCAGTCAGAGTTGACATTACTGGGTTAGATCAACCTACTGTCCGACACAGTATGAGGCTATGTTCCTAGCATTCTGTCCTAGGGGCACAGGACAGGCCTTGTCTCTTCTCCAACACCTTGCTGCCACCCCCCATATCTGCTCTTAGGCATCCCCTGACTCTGCCCAAGGCCCAGAAGCACACTTATCCAGCATGCCTCCCCCCATTCTGCCACCATGCCAGATCTTGCCGAAGACAACCTGACTTCACTTTTTGTTTTGTTTTGCAATGGAAGCCGGCTTTTCTCCTCTGCACCACAAGAACATCCCTACAGGCAGCACTTTATCTTCTTCCATTCCCAGTAAGAATTAACAGCAAAGATTCAGGTATATGTAGGAAAACTAAAGAGCCATATCTTTAGGCTGGAATTTTAACCTGCTCTCTCCAATCAATTAGATAAGTGTACTAACAGGCCCAAGATACAGCAATGTAGTCAAGGAGCATAAGCCAGCTATGCATTCAAGTCAAGAATCTCATACATTTTAAATCACCTTTGTTCATTCTTCTTCTTTATTATTATTTTAGGAATTAAGACCTGTTGATTCCTCATTTTATGACGCTGAAAGATTTACAAGCTGTACATCATAGATCCTTAAAGTACGCCTGTGCTTAAGTGCTACAAGTGTTTGAATTCAATTCTCTAAATCCTCTACATTGGGCCACACTGAAACAAATGTGGGAGTCATAACTAGAGGAAATGAGCCCCACTTCCTGTAAAAGCCTAGTCACAACACCCATCTATTCTACTGAGTCATTAAAACCAAAGCTGGGACTATAAATCCCATGCTGGCTAGGGGATTCTGTAAGCTCAAGGTCAGAAGAGTAAGAAACCTCTTGTTCAAACATTGCAGAATCAAGGGAAGGTAGAACAATGCCTCAGTTACTACTAGCGGCAATATTATCCATTTGAAATACAGAGTGAGTAATAACTCTTAAAAAATATACATGCTCAAACCAAACTCTCTTGCTATAGCGAACTTTCAGCAATACTGCCCCAATGCTCTGTATGTGTCATAACAGAGGCCGAAAACAGATTAGGCAGCAGATGAGATTAACACTTCTTTGCACGATGACATAAGGAGGAAAACCCCGGCTACTGCCTGTTTTCTGGTGACTATGCTTCTGTACCAGGACTTGGATGGCATTAACTAAGCTTGCCACACCTGATCCATAACAATGTTTGTAATGTGGCTTTGTTCCATTTGCTAATTCTGCCAACAGGAGTGGGGTTTGTCTTTCTATTTGGGAAAAGCTGAAAGGTGAGATGAAACAGTCGAAAGCAAAACCAACAACCTCCAACTGCTTCTGTTTAACTAATGCTTTTGATCTGAAACTGGTGCGGTTTAGTCCCCAGCATAACAACGCACAAAGGCCCTGTGAACACAGCTCAGAAGCAGCTTTGTAGAGGGTAAGGACCTACTGAAAGAAAGGAGCTGTTGTTGGAGAGTGACAGAAACAGAAGGAGTCAGTGAGTGAAAGTCTAGGGTGGGGTGGGGTAGGGGAGAGGCAAGTGTTAAAAGGAGGCTTCCAATCAGGAGGTAGCCTGAAATGTGATCACCAGTTTATACATATGAATTTTAATTTAATAGGTCTTGCAAAATGGGGTGGGGAGGGGGACTGATCTGAGACAACTTGTTAAAAATTGGAGGGCAGCTTTTCTAAACAAAATTAAATCGAGTGGAGTTTTTATTCTGCTCTCTTTTAAAAATTTGACACAAACATTTGAAGTGAAACACCTATAAACCAAGTTTCAGGGCCTGGAAAAATTATGCTGGCCATGTTGCCTGGTGGATTCTGGGAACTGTAATCCAAAAAGTATTTTTCTGAGTTCCACCATTTTTTTTTTTGCCTTGGTTGGAAATGCTTTGGTAGTAATTGTCTGGAAATCAAGGAAACCCACCTATTCATCATGTGCTTGGTTTCACATCATTCCTTAGAAGGCAGTTTAGAGAGCGCACGTGCTATGGATACATAATGTTAATAAGATATAATGTTACAAACATCAGTGAGATTATGGTGCTGTTCAGGTTTTCTCTTACAGGAATAACTAGGCATATCAAGAGGAAGCATGCTAGTCCTGTCATTATTATGTGGAAATTGGAAAGATTGAAGCAGAAAGCTTTCTATAAACCTAGAGGGCTTTTCATACAGTTCTAAAACCCAGTTTTCCAGGGTCTCCAAGAATTCAAGGGACTTTCTACTTCAGACTCCTAGGCCATTTCCATACTACATTGTTATAGTGCTATTATTCCACTTTCAACATCCTGTGGAATTCTCAGCTTTGTTGTTTACTGAGGCCAAAGAGCTCTCTGGCTGAGAATCCTAAATGCTCCTCCAGGCTGAGAGAGTATGATTACCCAAAATCACCCAGTAGGTTTCCATGGCCGAGCAGAAATTTGAATATGGTCCAGCACTCAAACATTACACCGCTCTGGTTCACTGAAAAGGATTACTCACAATAATATACTGTTCCAGGGAAATCCATTCCCCCCATTAGGATTACAGCTAAGCTAATAAGGGACAGTAACTTTGAAGAAGACATTGTTGTTTTTCCTAATCAAAATGTCTTGATGTTTTGACGCTTTGAGTCCTTGTTCTGTCAAGTCACGGCTAAGAAATTATGACTTGTCAAATGCCACTCAATCAGTTCATGAACTGAAATTTGAACTAGGGACTTCCCAGTTCCTAGACTAGCATCTTACACAAGCAGGACACCAGCTTGCAAACATAAATGGTATCCAAGAATGAATAAAGTTGCATTCATGCATTACTGAAGGTGCCATTAAACAGAGTTTAGCACACAGGCAAAAGTGGGACACACAATGAGATATTGCACCGTAATTCACATATCCTAACAAGAACTGTTTAGGCTTTCACTTTCTCCAGGATGCTGTAAGCCAGAGAGTGTTTTACAGTCAGCCCTCCACATTTGCGGGTTTCACTTTTGGGGATTTGATTATTCACAGATTATTTACTGTCACCTCTGCTGCTTCCCTACGCCATTTTTTAATAGGGATTGCAAGCCTCATGAGACTGAAAAACTGCAAATGAGGCTTGTAAGTCCCTATCAAAAATGGTGTGGGGCAGCAGTGGGGGTGGCAGTAAGCCCCACCAGCCAGCCATCTCTGCCTTGTGAAGGAACCCTGATGCCTCAAGGGAATCTATGGTGGGTTGGATATAGTGGTCAAACTTTTTGTGTGTGTTAAATATGGTTTGACAGGGCCTAGAGTTATTCATGGTTTTTCCACTTTCACGGGGGTCCTGTGCCCCTAACCCTAGCGAATGTGGATGGATGACTGTAATACTAAAGAGCTCAAGAAGAGCATTTCACTTTTCACCCATCTTCTGACTTCCCTTTTCACTGAACACTCAACCTTCTGAGGCTGTTGAGAAGTTTTTAGTGGAATCACTTATGTTTGTCTGTTTCCACCTTTCAGTTGTTTGTAAAATATTTTATATTATGGCCATCACAATTTGTATGGGGGGTCCATTAAAAGACCTTGGCTGTCAGCAAACAGATCATACTCAGCTGAGGGAAAGATGACTCTGCCTTACTCCCAGGTGGCAGGAGAACCACCCAGTGGCTTACACATGAGTAGGCTCCCATATTGCCATTTCCATGCTATCTAGAAGGTGAACTAGATGAATGGGTTTCCATCAGCTGGTGGGTGGGTCAACCAATGCCTGGATCTGAACTCATGCTGTGGGCCAGACCTATTCAAAAGTAAGCAATAAAACTGTGGCTTTTCACATTCCAACCAAATGTGGTCTTCACGCATTCTGACTAAGTATGAACTCTACTCTCATACCTAGATTTGTGAACCTTCGTTTTCAATCCTAATGTTGCATCTCATCAATGAAAATTCACTCCTATGCCACTTTTACTAGTTGAGAATGTCAAGAATCAGGCTGTCCATTTTAAAAACAACAACACTGATGAATACCTCACAATGCAATGTGTTGCTGGCATGTCACTTGATGTGAACCATAAAATTGATCTCAAATGGTGCCAAGAAAGATGGGAAGGTGATCGTGTTTTTCAAATGTGTAATGCATTCGCTATTGGGATAATGTTTGCATCTTTTGCACCCTGTGGCATTGTTGCTTTAAAGCTGCAGTAGCAGGTGGCCTCCTTTCTCCTTTAAAGACCGTACAGGAGCAAATTAAAAGGTCAAGTGGGGAACATATTTTTATGTTCTGCCACCATCAAAGGACTAAAAGAGTAAGGTGTTCTTTACAAGCAGTGCTCACTGAAAAGTTGAAACCCATTTGCCATGACACAAATCTTTGTCGTATATCTGGATCTGAGACAGTTTTCTCAATATTGGTGGAAATAAAGAAAATGTTATGGCTTCTGAGAAAAACTGGGAAAAATAAATTGAAATTACTCTGAAATTTAGGACTAGTAGAATGGTGGGATCTATATCTTTACATCTCTACCAAAATCCAAAACAAGTCTGTCACTGATTTCTGTAAAACGGAACTGCTAAGTTTTGCACAGCTTTGCTTTCAGGCTAAAATGTAACCATTATAAAACAAACAAAAGATAACTAGTGAATTTCTTATAGTATGTGCAGCAATTGAAGGTGTGTTCTGCTTTAGCAGACATCAGGCCTAATGTGGAGCTATTATTTTTAGCTCTAATGTTCACATGAAATATACACCCTTTTTGCTGTAATAATGGCCTAGTCAGTTATATTAGAATCCATTGCAGTCATAAAGTCATTAAACTGGAAACACTTATATTGGCACATCAAATTTTAATTATTAGCTTCAGTTCCAACTATAAATCCTTTAACACACGAGGGGAAGGTAACTGAGATTTTTGAAGGCTCTCAAACAATATACAGCAGGGAATGATGGAGGTTTCCTTTAGGTGGTCATCCAAAGTCAAGATGAGATCAAATATACACAGGTTGTATTGACTAGGAGAGGAAAGAGTATTTTAAAACATTCTTAAAATGGTCAAAAAACATGCTTCTCAAATGTTGAGAAACCTTGATGAAAAGAATCCTGCCCTGCCAAGAATCTTCACAGTTCAGGAATTCGTCTCTGTAAAATTTTGACAAAGTTGTGTGTCTATGTCTAGAAAACAGCATTTTCTGTATAGGAAACCGTAATTTCTGCAGAAAAGAATAGCTCTGCTCAGAAATATTATTTTCTACACAGAAGTACACAGTTTCCTGCATAGAAAAGTTGCTGATATTTTCTGTGCAAAATTCTTATATAGTTTTGTGCAGAAAATATTTTTGCATAGAGTAGCAACATCTTCTGTATAGAAAATAATATTTCTGGACAGAGCTATTCTTTTCTTTGCAGATATTGCTGTTTCCTGCACAGAAAATGTTTTGCTGCACAAAAAATTCCTGTATGAATTATACTCAGAATAAGTTCCCAATTAAAATATAAAAGAAACAGCAGCACTATTTTCTGCACAGAAAATGCTTTGTCCCTCAAGGAAAACACCATGTGAGAATTTTGTGCCGAAAAGGTCCCAAACTGCTATGCAGTGGGAAGATATTTTCCAAAATTAATTGTTGCTTCCTTCAAGAAGAAAATTAGCAAAGAATTACATTGCTAGTGTTGACACAAGGTATTTGCTGTCCCCTGAGTCAAATCTCACTTTTTCCTAACCTCAGAACTTAGAACTGGTATAAAAAGGATGATGTTTTATTCTTGTCTCCCCCTTGCCGTTATATGCCTTCAAGTTGACTCTGATATATGATGGCCTATCATACAATTTTCTTGACAAGATTCTACTATTCAGAGGAGGTTTGCCATTGCCTTCCTCTGAGGCTGAGAGAGCATGACTTGCTCAAGGTCACCCAATAGCTGAGTGGGATTGTGAACTCTAGTCTCTAGAATCCTAGCCCAACTTTCAGACCTCTACATCATGCTGATTCTCTTTTTTCTGTACCTGTTTTGCTCACACTTTTCACACACGATCCATGACCTGGGCACAATGTCTATCAGTAAATGTGATGTGTAATGAATAGAAACTTGTGACACTGAATGACAGCAGGAGAAAAGAAGGAAGGGCCACATGCTATCGAGGAAATGCAGAACTTAAGAGTCTGGTGCACATGGATTCAGAACTGAGATCCACATTGGCTCCCTTTAGGGTGTGTATGATTCCACCTGTAGTTGTCATGCGGTGTGTTCCTGTATTTCTTGTTCAGCTAGAGATTTCATGTTCACTCTGTTGCTGTATTAACAGATGTGTAAGCAGACAGTCTGCAGATTTCCCTCATAAATTCCTCCACATCCTGTTATTTGCTGTTTTAAAACATTATAGCCAACGTATTTATCTCCCAGTCACCACATAGTACAAACTCTCACTGAAGAAATGACTTGATCAGTTGGCAAATAGTAATGTCCATATTAAACGCAAACCTGGTTTTAAAATTATTGAGCGTGCCTTATAGCAAATACAAAATAACAGTATGCATTTCTTATGTTGGAAATAAGGTGGAATGATATGTTGGCACAGCAAAAAGAGCACCAATTCAAGACATTTTGTTGCCTGAGATAGAGCAGCAAATAAATCCCCCTTGCTTGGTGAGTTAAGATGCAGATGCCCAAAGTCTCTAGAACAGAACAGTCTCTAGAGCCTCTAGAACAGAAATCTTGTTGGCAACTTTTCTTCTTCCCTTCAGTAAAAATATGGTGATTGATAAAGATCGTACATTAAACAGCTAATGATTTGATGCCCTGTCATAACATTTCAAGTGAGGTGCCTTGTTCTTCCTGATAGTGATGTTTTCCCCAATCCACATTTGTTGAGGTATTTTGAGCACAGAAAAATCAGGATGGGAGAGCAGAGATTAGCACGTCCCATACCTACAATCTATCTCTGGAAATGAAAATTTCCTTTGTCTAGAGTAATATCTATTTCATTAATTAATTTATTTTATTAGTTTAATTTAGATTTATCTTTCTCCCAACCAGGAACCCAAGGCAGTTGGAGCCCAGCTGTGAAGAAGTAAAAAAAGATGCCCTACCAACCACAAAATTCTGCAAATATCTCCTTGCTTCTACACCAATTTTCATTTGCTTTGTAGTCCACAGTTCCATTAAAAATTTGGATCTTTTACAGTGAGTATTTTTTTACCAACAGTTACTGGGGTGCAGTGGTTTGATTGCTGGATTAGGATTCTGGGAGACCAGGGTTCATATCCTGGAAATCTGCTGATCAAGTCACACTCTCTCAGCCTCGTAGGAAGGCAATGGGAAACCCTGCACTGAACAAATTATGCCAAGAAAACTTGTGGTATGTACCCTTTAGAGTCAGTATATCTCAGAAACCACTTGAAGGCACACAACAGCCGCAGCGTTCTTTTACGTAGAGCACGGAAAACTACATCTCCCAGAATTCCTCAACTGGGTTTCTATGAGTTATACTCCAAACAAAATTTTTAGAAAAGTATTCCCTCTACCCCTGGCTCTGTTTTAGCCTAGTATAGATCAGCTTTATAGAATCTTGTAGCCTCTGATTTCTTTAACCAGGGAGATGCATGGAGTTCAGGCAAGAGAGAACTGTGTGCTGGCAAAACTTATTTTCTGCCACTGAGCTACAGCCTCCTCTCTTTTGGCAGGATATAAATCCAAGACACGCTGTTTCAAGCTTTCTTCCACTGATAGTATTGGGGCACAGAGTAAAGAATTATGAATCAACAATCCTTGCCAAAGTGGGAAGAAAATGCACCACTATTTCAAAACCCAGACATTGGATCTAGTCTTCAAGCCTTGTCTGAACTGCTTCTCAGGCTTAGCAAACTGCACATTGTTTTCTTTTTGATATTTCACCCCCTTCTTTCCAGTAATTCCTGTGATGGGTCTTTCACAGTTACCCAGGCCTTTAAAATGGAAAAGGGAGCATCACAGAACAGAGAGAAGACTGTGTAAATCAGACATTGTACAATCCTTCTTTTTCCCCCAAGTATGCCAAGCCTTTTATGAGTTTCTCTCACTTGATTTCCTTTCCACAAGCTACCGTGCGTGTTTTTCTGAGTAGCCTTTTGTTACATTTCAGATATTTAGCATCATAATCTATGGCCCTGCCTAGAACCTTTGCCATGCCTTGTGGCCAAGTTATCTGTTAAATTATCATTAGAGACAAAAATATAGGACACAGAAGAATTGTGCAATGGCTAGGGTGTCAGAAGCTCATGATTAGGCCCTTGCTGTACTGGAAATTTTCTGTATGATCTTGGATGGGACATTAACTTTCTATGGTTCATTCTAGCAGTTTTAAAGTGAGGACAACAGAGGTTTTCTACATCAAAGGGAAAGTGGCGAAAGTGTGGCCCATGGGCTTTATGTGGCCCCAGCCTCTTCTTTATGACCCCCAAGCCTCTCCCAATCTCCTGCACCATCACTCTATTTTGCAGGGTCAACAATCACTCCAAAGTCTCATATTGCTTTTCAGGAATGGAAGATGCTGAGCCTACTGCTGTGGCCGCATGTTATGGAATGCTGGAGTTTGTATTTTGGTGAGCTCTCTGGCTGAGAATTCTAAATGCCCTCCCTAAACTGCAAGCCCAGGATTCCTTCAGTTCTAGAATTAAAATATGGCAGTTAGAGTAGAATCACAGTGCTATAATTGAGAGCCAGTGTGGTATAGTGGTTTGACCATTGGACTATGATCCTGGAAATCAGGGTTCCATTCCTTCCTTAGACATGGGAACCTACCGGGTGACCTTGGGCTCATCACACACTTTTAGCCCCAGAAAACCTTAGGGTTGCCATAAGTTGGAAGTGACTTGAAGGCACACAACATAAATTGTGTAGTGATAAAGGGCACCATGGCTAAATGCTCTCTCTGACCCTTGCCATTTCCTAGTTCAAAATAGGCCAGAAGAACAGAAAAGTTGCAATCAGACCTGACTTCCAATTGCAGCGTCTGGCAAGTGTGGTGCCAAACATCAGATGCTGTGATCTGCTAAAAAAAACAACAAAAAAACCTGGTTCCAATCCTTGCTGGCTTTGCCCAATCCTGTCAGAGGATTTGCAATAGATTTACAATGATTCCTTCACATGTTTCACATATGCAGATACCATATCAATAATGAAAAGTCAGACAGACTACATTAGCAGGATGGGAGCTACTACATTAGCAGGATGGGAGCTAATGTGGGACAGTCCTTGGTAACATGGCATCTTAGTAACTTTGAAAGACGTATCATCTGAAGGGCCAGTGGTATTACAATGCTGTATTGTTGTAATATTCTCTAGAATTCTTTTGGACAAAAACAATGTCTAGATTTTTAAAATTTTGGTTTTCTTTTCTTTTCTTTTTTTTTTTCCTTTTCTTTCCTGGATCAACCAAGTGACCTCCCGTTTTGTGCTTTTGGACTACAATTCCCAGAATTCCCCAGCTACTGGCTATGAGAATCTGAGAGCCATGCTCTACAGTTACCTTTTCCAAGCTCTGATACAGCCTTCCTTAAACCTGGAGCCCTCCATAGGCCTTTGCACACTACACACTATAGCACTATGATACCATTTTAGCTGCCATGACAACATCCTATGGAATTCTAAGTCTCTGCTTTTGATTAAGGCCTATGGGGTTTAATACTTTAAATGTACATGCAAATAGTTTTAATTGTTGCAGCTTTTTATGCTTTTTAAATTATTGTCCCTTTTTTAAAAACATGTTTTTAACCTGTTAGGGGTATTTATTGTTTCAGTCTGGAATTTTTTAAAAGTATGCATTTTTTCAATCTGTGTATTGCCTGAAATCCTGTGATAAAAGTTGGGGTACAAATAATCTAATAAATAGAAGAATGAAATCTGAAATTAGGGAGGAGTATTTAGAATCCCCAGCTAGAGTATTCTAGTACCTCACCAAACTATAAATACCAGCACTCTATATATTGCAGCCACAGCAGTTAAAGTGGAATCATAGTGCTATAACTATGTAGTGTGAAAGAGCCTTAGGTGTGTTAGAGTACTTCCTTTTTCGCCCCCAGCTTGCAGCAGGTTATGGGAGAAGTTGTTATAATGGGATCAGAGGGCAGTAGTTTTGACTCTTCTTTCCAAAGAAGGAAAAGAGGTAATTGAATTCCTTTAGCAGAATTTAGGCACTTTTCACATGTGGGGGGGGGGCACAGGCGAAAACACGCTAAAACGGAGCTTACCCCCAGCCGGGTAAGTCCATCGCCACGCGGAGCAGCGCGAGCTCGCTGCTCCACACTCCACACTCCTCCGGCATCCCAGATGGCAGCTTCCGGTCACCAACTGGAGAAGCTCACCAGCCGGAAGCCCGCCCCTGGCAGATCTGCAGGCACACACTTGCACGCGCCTGCAAATCCACTTTGGAGCCGGGTGACAGAGCGGCACGGGGCTGCGCTCTCCATGCTTTTTAAAAACCTCGAAAAAGAGGTTTTTAAAAAACACGCAGCCCGGCTAGTTCCGGCCGCTCCTGAGTGGATTCTGGTGTGGAACTACGAAAAGTAGTCCACGCCAGTCCACTCTACGATGTAGAAGACCTCAGTGAGAGGTCGCTCTACACCATTTCAGAAGCCCGGTATGGAAATGGCCTTACTTTACTTCCTTCCACACTATTCCACTCTATTCTGCACTGGTTAGGCCTCATTTGTGTCCAGTTCTGGGCACCTCAATTCAAGAAGGATATCGACAAGCTGGAGTATGTCCAGAGGAAGGTGACCAAAATGGTGAAGGGTCTGGAAGTCATGCCCTATGAGGAACGGCTTAGGGAGTGGGGGATGTTTAGTCTGCAGAAGAGAAGGTTAAGAGCCATGATAGCTGTGTTTAAATATTCGAAGGAGTGTCATGTCGAGGAGAGGGTGGGCTTGTTTTCTGCTGCTCCAGAGACTAAGACAAGGAGCATTGGATTCAAGCTGCAGGGAAGGAGATTCCACCTGAACCTCACAAAGAACTTCCTGACAGTCAGAGCTGTCTGGCAGTGGAACATGCTGCCTTGGAGTGTGGTGGACCCTCCTTCTTTGGAGGTTTTTAAGCAGAAGCTGGATGACCATCTGTTGGGAGTGCTTTGATGTGTGTTCCTGCATAGCAGGGGGTTGGGCTGGATGGCCCCTGTGATCTCTTCCAACTCTATGATTCTATGATTTCCCACTTTTCGGCCAGAGTATCAAGTATCGTTTTGGACTGAACTTTTGAAATTTAGGAAATACAGAAATGTAGCACAACTGTCACTATAAATTTCAAAGACTGAAATTGCCATCTATCAATATTGCTGCTTTTGGTATCATCTTCAACAAGAGGACAGAGTTCTTCTTTCAGTCTTACATTTCAAGGTTGCCAAGACTAGAGTCTGAACAATTAAGACACTTAACAGATATTTGTTCTGGATAATAATTCAATTTGATCAGCTATAATCTACAAGGTTATTTGGAAGACCTCTCAATAATGAGCCCCCAGGGAATTTGGAGAACATGCCACTCCAGTGCTGACTAAATATTCTGGAGGCAAATGTCCCTCTGAGTGGGTTGGTCTCTGCATACTCACAGAAGTTATTGAGTGAGTCACGTACGCAGGAATTAATGTGTAGACAAGGCAGGATTGGCTCTATCGTTAAGCAGGGTGAGGTGATGATCTCAGACAGCAGATGCTGAGAAGCAATAGTGGCAGCATCCCACATGTTCTTTGTAAGCTCTCCAGCTGTTTGTTGGAGGAAAGAAGCATATGCTAAATAATCTGTCTCAGTCCCCCTAAGCCAGTTGGCTGCCCTCTGGTATGGTGGTGAATACCAACCCATCCCAATTCTGCCAGCTGCTCTACACGGAGCAGCATTTTCTATTTTACTTCAGGCCACAAAAAAGTCTTGGACCAGCCCAAGAAAAAGTGTCATACAATGGGCCTTCAATATTGGCTAGGGTTTGGTTCCAGGATCCTTGTGGATACCAACATTTGTGGATGCTCAAGTTCCATTATGTACAATGGTGTAGTAAAATGGCATCCCATATATAAAATGGCAAAATCAAATGTTGCTTTTTGGAATTTTTTTGCGGGGAGGGGAATATTTTCAAGCTGTGGTTGGTTGAATCCGCGGATATGGAAGGTCAACTGCATTTCCTACATTAACACAGAATATTTATCTTCTTTTATTATAAGGTTGGATGATTCTAATTCTTAAGCCATTTAGAAATATATGACCATTCTACTATGCCTTTTGGTGTGTTTCTCAACTCTCCCCTTTTCCTGGAATCCCTCTATCTACCTATCTATCTATCTATCTATCTATCTATCCATCCATCCATCCATCCATCCATCCATCCATCCATCCACATATACACATACCCCTTCGGCATTGATACTGCTTTGATTTCAATTTCCTGCCCCAGGAGGGTCCTTTAAACCAGTGTTCCCCACCTTCATGTTTTCTAGGTGTTTTAGACTACAGTCCCCATGGTCTTTCATCATTGCTAGGAGTGGCTGATGGGGTTTTTTTTAGTCTAAAGCATCTGGAGGACATTATGGTAGGAAAAGGCTGTGTGGAGTTGGTAAGGTAATATAGCATCAGCAGCTCCATCTTGAGTCTTTGGGAAGTTGCTTTCAGCTGGGGCCTTCTTGCCCACCATTGTGGAGGGAGGAGGGCTAGAGAAAGCATGTCATAGATGAAGTGTGGCTGGAGTTATGGGTTGGGGAAAGTGAGGAAGAGGCTGAGGGCAAGCAGTACAAAAGAAATGAGGAGGAGTAGAGAATGAAGAGAGGGAGAAAGACTTGAGGAATGATAGTAAAATGAAGGTAAGAATGAGCACAAAGGGTAGGCAGACAGGAAAAAGGAAATGGAAGGCAAGCTAGAAATGAGGGATGGGGAACAGAGGTAAGCATGGAAAGACTGGGGAAGGTTGTTCTCCCCCCCCCCAAAGCCAGGTAATTTTTTAAAATGCTCTGCTCAATTTTTTTTTTTTTTTTGTTCTGTCTTTGTGGGTAGAACATCCTCTCCTTCAAGGAGGGGACACAATTTGACACAAAATCACTACAGCAGGGATGGGCTTCCAGATGTTTTGGCCTACTTTTCCCATCATCGCCATCCAGCATTGTGGAAGTTGTAGCCCAAAGTGTCTGGAGGGCCAAAGACTTCCCACTCTTGGATCAGCATTGTGATTCAGTTGTGCCTTCAAGTCATTTCATGACTTCTGGCATCCCTATGGTGACCCTATCATGGGATTTTCTGGGGGCTGAGAGTGTGTGACATGCCCAAGGTCACCTATTGGGTTTTCATGGCTGAGCAGGGAGTTGTATCCTGGTCTCCATGGGTATAGTCCAACACTCAAACCACTATACCATGCTAATCCGTACATGATTTGAATTTGCAGCCTGAATCTTATTGACACTAAACAAGAAAGTAATCATTAGCCAGACAACAATAAATGGGTTTATATACTTGAGTCTTGCATAGCATTCAGTGGGTGCCATTCTTTGGATGTATACATGAAAGGAAGTGTCTCTGTATCTCTGAGGCTTACTCCCAGATATGTTTGTATAGGATTGCAGATATGGGTAAATGCACTTGATAACGCATGTGTATTAAATTTTTAATTACAGGATTAAATTTAGTAACTCTAATTGTTGTAGGCTGCTGCTAGCTTCTTCATTCTTCTCCAGCCCTTCTGTTTCCTCTTTCAGTTCCACTTCTATATTTTGCCCTCTGCCCCTCAGCACAATGTATCCTTTGGACTGTAGTCACCATGAGCAAAGAATATGGCTTATAATAGGGTTCCTTATTAAAACACACTCACACACACATACAGAGCTCTCTTATACCATACTACAAATGAGGCATAATATGTGATCTCAGTGCTGGTGACATAAGTGTCTCTATCTTTAGCAGGGAAATTACAACAGTCCACTTCTTGTGGCTCACTGTTCTCTCTGCTTTCCCAGTCAGAATTATTACGGATAGTGTTGTTTCTTATTGTCAAGTTAGGCTGAATTCTAAAAGGCTTTTTCTGCTCCCTAGCTTGGAAGCTGAGTCACAAAGGTACATGCTCCTGGACATACAAAACAGTGGGCAGCAATGCATTAGTCTTGGTTGTTCTCATACTAAATTTTGCTTCTTTACCCTCAAGTGATGAGATTGTGGCTACAACATTGCTATGGAGAAGAAAAAGACGATAGTACAAAATATGTCTGATGTATTTATTTAAATTGGTACCCTAATTTCCTTCCACAGATCTCTAGGCATTATATATAGAGTTCCTTGGAGTCTTCCAATTCTGAACTTTGGAACTTGGAAACCTCATGAGATTCTTTTGCAAGCTCCACTGGAGACACAGACTTGCTTAGTTTCAACAGAATTGCTGTTTCATCTATCGGCAAGACTAGGGATGGGAAATCTGTGCCTATCGCTTGATTGATTGCTTGATTGTGACTTCCATTTTCCCTCACCGTTGGCTGTGCTGGGTAGGGATAATGGAAACTGCAGGTCTTACTGGACTGTATAGATCATACCTTGAACCCAACATAGACTAATTTTTCCCTTTGGTGGCACAACTGGTCATAGAAAACTTGGGTGCAATCTAACTGACCATTAATTTTAAAGTACTATTAATGAGGCAGAAGTAAGCCACAGGATTTAAAAGTGCTTAGTTTCCCCTAGTTTATGATCTAATATCTCTTTAGTGTAGCCCTAATAACAGTATGTACACATCTACCAGATTTCTCTGGTATGTGGTTTGCAGCTATAAAATTCTATCTAGCACAGGGTAAGCAGAATGCATCAGAGCTGGTGTTGCCTTCAGATTGTTTAGGTCTGTTTCTAAAATATCCCATCACCACACACACTTGTTAATGAAAAAGAAATAGAAAACAGAAAAAAAACACGACTTGTCATAATTACAGCAGTACAAATGTGTGATGTTCAGGGAAGTCTCCTGTTACAGGCTAGATTCTGTTCTTAAAATTTAAGGCTCTGAAATGAGCTATTAGCTATTATAATAGCTGTTATAAACCCAGAAGAGTGCAGTGGATAAAAGATGGGCCATTTATAGGGTCATAAGGTAACCCTATAATTTATAGGGTAGCCTCCAAGGTTCAGAAGAATGTTTGTTTCTTTACCTAGCAGCATAAAAGGGGGCCTGGTGTGGTGTGATAGAGAAAGGGTCATATCCTCTGTGGTGTACCACATTCAATTTAACATGACAAGCTTTGTGATCCTGTCAGTTTTCACCCAGGGTGGAACCAGAGTTTGCTTCCCTCACCTCTCTTTTTTCATCCAAATTTTCACAGAGTATCGCACTGAGAAAGAATTGTGGATTTCCGTCTGAGGCGACTGCATGGATTGATAATGTAAAACCTAGGCAGAAAACAACTTGTTTTTTCCCCCACTCTTTAGGCCATAATTTCAGTTAAGAAACAAAGTGTAATAAATTTTGGCGGGAAAAATAACCGAACAATTTTGGACATTTCAAATGAGTGGCCTGTATAAACATTACTGAGAAATGTGGGTGAGAACAATTTGACCAAGGGAATGATTATTTTTCTTGCGCCAAAGCCTAGGAATTTGTCAAGTCAAGTCTTTTGAAACTGTTTGAAGCACATTACAAGGAGGAAGCAGACACATACAAAAAGAAACTTTGGGATAAATCAAGTCTCCCATATTTAAACCATATCCTCTTTTATTTATTAGTGAAAGCAGTAATCACATAAGATTCACAATCTGCTAAAAATATCCTTGACAATTAATTCTTTTGTCATAAAATATAGGCAAGAAACAGCATCAGACTTACATTGATCAAAATAGTCCCAGACCTGAAAGTAAGATCTGGGACCCTCTCACACTACACATATAGTGCTGTGATACCACTTTAACTGCCATGACAACATCCTATTCAATGCTGGGGTTTGTAGTTTGATGAGCCACTTTTGCTCTCTAGCTGAGAATTCTAAATACCCCTCCCTAAGTGCCTTGCAAACCCCATAGAATGGAAACATGGCATTCAAAATAGAATTGTAGTGCTGTAACTGTATAGGTTGACAAGGTCCCTCGATTGTATCACTTTAGCCTTCCAGTTTTGAGCTCACATTATGTTTTCTTGTGTTAAAAAGCAAAATGAGTTCTAGCTCTGTCTGATCCATGGAGTGATAATCTTCTACATGTTTATAGCTATTCAGAGTTCAAAACCTGACTGCTCACCGCCATCTGAGAATATATTTTATTCTTGTCTCAGTCTGTTAAATGTCTAAACCTTGTCTCATACTTTTTTTTTTTAATCATTAGGGCATATCCCAATCCAGTGCTTCTCCAATTTTTGATGGTTATTTCTAATTATTTTTTTTACATGTAATACCCGTATGGCCAATGTCTGTCACTTGTGTATCTGTCTACCATCTCCTTCCAAACTGCCAGTGGGAAAGCTATCACTAGGAAGTTGGGGGCTCAGATAAGCTATGCTGAGAAATCTCTGACCTTTTATCTTGGATAAGGACACCCTTTCCGCCAAGGAACTATGGGGGATCTGAGTTTTGGGATACATTGTCTGTTTCTCTTGACAAATAACCGATATTGCACCTTTTCATGTCTACTTGTGTTATTAGAAATCTGACTGAAATCTGACAGGTGGTTGCTGTGCATTCCACGATGCTCATTTCAAAGGTCATTTAGCAACCAAGTTGGCTACCACTCAGTTTAAGCTGTTCCCATCTGCTAAGGACAAAATTTGACTTTGCAGCTGTCACAGAATAATTTGTATTCATGTCCAGAGGGCCAAATATCAACAAAAAGTATTCAGGATTTTATTAAGCAAAGCACATGCCCAGAACATGGACTTGTCGGACAGAATGGAAGAGAAACAAGAAGCTTATAGTAGATCCTGCAGGACGGGTGAGTGTGAGCAAATGGAAGTGAGAAGAAAAGAATGTCTTCATGCACAACATACAGACACCACCCACTTGGATGAAGGTCTACTGGATGAAGTGAGTGTGCACCCCCATCATGTCCAAGACCCCGGCACAGAATTCCAGCTGTCACCTTGAATTTTATCATATTTTTAATATATTCAATATATTATATTAATTTATTTTAAAAAAAATGTAAGTCACCTTGAATCCCATTTTGGGTGAAAGGCAGGATATAAGCTCCATAAATAAATAAATAAAATATCAGAATATGGGTTTGGATTGACTTATTATAACAAAAACACAGAGGAAATATTATATAGAATACTTGGAAAACGTTATTTTTAAGGAATACAGAGCCCAGAACCCACTAGCCAGAAGTTTATGGGGATTCTGGGAGCTATAATCTAAAAAGGTAATTTTTCTCAAGATCTTGCACGGTACATCATCTTGCAGAAAAAACATATGCCTCCATATAATAGAGAATTAAGGCCTCTGTTGATTCTGTTTCAAAATCTACTTAAACGCACCTCGTTGTTTACAGCCCTCTTCCTGTGAGAGTTCATGAACAGACTGCCTATGTACACTACAGTGTCAAGTAGAGCACTACAGAGTTCGCTCTTTATTACATTCCAAATGAATAAAATTTCCTCAATAAAGCCTTCCTGTCCTGTAGACAAAGAGCAAATAAACATTTGGATGGGCAACAAAAAAGGGAGAGCAAAACTAAAGTCAACTACATCCAGGAAGACCCTTGTTATTCTAGTAAAATTGCTTCCTTTGCTTGTTAGTAACCCAAAGGAAATGAGTGGGGGAAGATTTAGCAGTTTCATACTCCATCCTCAGCTTTGTAACTAAAAAGATGTCCCCCCAACAAAGGTATATGACTCACAGAACTCCTAGTGACTCAATTCATCTGTCTCCCATGCCCAATAAAAAGTAGTTTAAAACCTTTAGAGTTGCAGCATGAAAGAAAGGTTTTATAGCATTCTTCTCGTGTACATTCATCCCTGTTTCCAGTCCATGAAGGAGAGAAGCAGCCATGTGGCTTGTTGTGACAGAGCAGTTTGTGACCCTTCCACATTCCTTAGCATGCTTATTAATACAAATAATGGCTGACTTATTTTACAGTCCTGAGGTGGGCAGAGTTGAAAGGATTGGAAACGTTTGTCTCTTCCATTCCCTTCTGATCAGCACTAGCATAAAAATGATAATCAGCTCACTTCATAATGTTGCATTTATTATACATTAAATCAACAAGGGCTTCTACCTGTGCCATGAATGCTTTTCCAGGAGAAAAAGTAACATTTCATATGCTGTTGAGCAAGGATTAAGCTTCCTCAACCACCAGCAGATTTCTTAACACAAGTTGATTTGTTTACTAGCAAGAATTTCTTAAGGACAAACAAGCTGTCTGAAGATACTAGAGACAGAATGCAATCTTGGGTAATCTTTAAGTAAGACACAGTTCTACAGGTTGTTTTATTATGCCTGTTCTCTGAACTACTTTATTCTCCCAAATGTGTCCACAACATGTTACTTCTAATCTCAGAGAGCAGCATGGTTTTCAGAGCAAAATACAAGAAATGCATCTTATTTGCTTCATTCTCTTCACTTTGGTTTTTGAAACTAAGACTATTGTACTTTGGACGTATCATGAGGCAACATGCCTCAATAATTTTGGGGAAAGTGGAAGTCTGAAGCATAGAAATTGATTCAACCAAACAATCCACAACCCTGAGTTTATAGGACTGAACAGGGCTGGTGACCACCTCCTTGCAGGTCTTTCGTTTATAGGGTCACCACAAGTCCACTTGACAGTGCATAACAACAAAAACAACAACATATGCATGTAATAATTGCAGCCCTAAGTAATAATTGCAGCCCTAAGTTTCATGATCTAGGTTGATCCATAAATAGGGCAACAGCAGAGGCCATTGGCTGAACACCCAGGTTTGGTCTTCCTTTTCCCACGTCTGTGATGCATGCACAGTGGGGGCTGTTTGGTATTTAAATGGCTGAAATACCAAAACATAGACTCTGCCAGCACCACTAGATGCTCCTTTAGCGGTTTGTGCCTTGGCTGTTGCATGCAATTTACAAGACTGATGACAGTCATGTTTATAAAGCAGAACACTAAGGATTATGAGCTAGTGACCTGAACAACTGAAACACATCCTCAGCACAGTGGCTCAGCAGAAACAAGCTGGAATTCCATTCACATTTTAGATTTTGTTACAATCCGACCAAATAATGGTGGAAAAACATATGCTGCTAAGAACTCTTGAAAAAGTGCAAACATGCATTTTCCTGAACATGGATGACTCAAAAGTTTATTTAAAAGTTTGAGTGGCACTTACCTCTCATGAAGCACTGCTGGTAAGAAGGAAATGAGTCAAATATGCCCTCTGAAGCCATAGTTTCCTCCTTAAAATCTTATTCTGTCTTTTAAAAGAGGGTGATATGTGTTTTCTTTCACCTTGGGAAGTAAAAAAGAAGAAGAAGAAGAAGAAGAAGAAGAAAAGAATGATCATTATAACAAACCTCCTTGCTGCCATTGCACTTTGGATGTTTGTGCCTGCCGAGCAAAATAAATTCATTAATAAGCTTCTTTTTTTCTCTCACACAAACACTGAAACTGTTTTGTAGAAAGAGAGAGAGAGAGAGAGGGAGAGGGAGAGAAATAGCGGATCACTTGTGGTTTCATGATGCTTACCACTCTACGAAACTCTTGTGGTTTGTAGTCAAAATGATTCGCCCTGCCTGCTGACCAATATCCCGGACCCGCTCTTGTGTGACTGCCTCTGTACCCAACTTGTGGTTCTGTGGTTGTTTATGAGGCCCAAAGAAGTGTTTCACACAACCAATATTACAAATTTAACTGTTCCCCTTTCCACAGCCTGTTGCAATTGGTTCTTGACCGTCACATGATTTCAATGATGCTGACTTAAAAAAAAAAACTAGCAGACACAAAACATTCTGAGCAATGTACTTCCCACACCACCTGCCCTCCCTTAGATTCAGCAGTGAAAGAGTATGCACAGAGAGAGAGGGAGAGAGACTGACTCACAGCCCTTGTTTTACAAACGGTCTTTGCTGATTAAGGATAACTATGCCTTATTGTTGCTTGTGGTTTCTGGAACTCCTGATTATTTTCATAGATATTTCATTGCTGCTTATTCAATAGTAATTCAAACCCTGGCATTAGTCTGTTGCTGAAAGAGGATGTACATGGCATCACCTAACTTGGGAGTTACTTTTCAGCAGGTGAGGAGCAGCACTCTTTTTTACAGCTCATATTCAAAAGAGGGTAAGATGGATTGACTCAACTGTGCCTTTTAAAGACATGTCTGAAAACATAACCATCCCAATAAATCAGTCAAAGATCAGCATAAACTTTAAATGGTTATTAGAAGGATTATTGGGATAATCTCTGTGAAGCTCCTTGAACATAAAGGTGCTGTATAAATGTTTGTTAGTATTGCTTATTAACCATTTTATTATCCTTTTATTCTGACAAAATGTGCATGGGGACAGAACTTCTTTGTGTCTTCAGCACATCCCAAATTGGGCTTATTTTTCTTATTCTGAACTTACCAGACATAAGGCACCAATCAAAGAATTTGATATTTTAAATGTGTCTATCTTTACTAAGAGGATAGTTCATATCATGCCATATGATCTGAGTACCAATTATAAATAAAAAAGAAAGAAAGGAAGGAAGAAATAAAGAAACATTCCCTTTAAAAATAAAGATTGTTATGCCAGTTTTCCCCTTCCTTAGTCACTGTTCTATGTATATTGAACAGCACCCTTTCACTAATTCAATGTGTAAACTAAATTTGCTTCAGACCTTAGACTCTCACACATAAGTACCTTTCAAAAACATTTGAAAATGCTCTCAGTTTCAATAGAAGCAATAAAGCTGTTTAAATAGGAATGATTCGGCGGGCTGCATAGGAACTTTTAATCTAACACTGGAGAGATGTTTCTCCCATCAAATGAATTTCAAAATATGCAAGGTTGATCAAAAATAAAAATAATAAATCATAAGAGGAAAGGCTAAAGAGAGTCTGTGCGGCATAGTCACTAGAGTATTTGGATTAGGACTTAGGAAATATTCACTCCTCACTGTTCTATGAAACTCACCAGGTAACCTGACATCAGTCACTCTCTCTCAGCCTAACCTACTACAGAGGGTTGTTGAGAGAATAAAGTGAGGAAGAAGAGACCTGTGCACACTGCCTTGAACAAGGAATGGAAATGATATTTGAAAAATATCAGAAAAACGTGTCTCTTGAGCATTGAGAAGACAAGAATCCTGGACTGATGAGAATCTTCACAGTTTAGGATTTATTCTGCACAAAATTTGCATGTGGTTGCTTTGCACAGGGCTTTCTGAGCATGAAGCAACATTTTCTGTGCAGAAAATACCTCTGCACAGAAATGATATTTTCTGTGCAAAAAACACCTGTTTTCTGTACAAAACAATCACCTCCCAATTTTGCGTTGAATAAGTCCTGAATATGCAAATAGTCCTCAAAAATCGCAGTTTTTGAAGGTTTTCTCACACTGAGAAGAAAATTGCTTAAATTACTCACTACTTCCTTTGAGAAGAAAACTACTGAAGAATTACATCTCTTCTTTGAGCTTGCTGGAGGAAAGACAAGATGTGAATGTAACTACAGGTGTTAGTACAAAAGCTAAATTATAATCTATACAGATATCAGTGTTGAAGGAAGGGAGAAAATAACAATTTTGAAAAGATATTGTACTAGACATAATGGGGATAATTATTTGCTTTAACTCCTAAGAACAGGCAATACACAATCTAAGTTTACAGGACAGTTGATTTAGATTTTATACCTACCATCTGTCAAGCAAGCTACCTAGAGAAAATGAAGAACATTCTGGTGCCTGCTAGATGTCCTTCATCTTGGTCATTCTGGCCCAGGCTAATAAAAGGTGTGTGTATGTGTATGTGTGTGTGCGTGCCTTCAGGTCACCTGTTGATTTATGGTGATCCCATTAATTTCGTAGGGTTTTCTTAGGCAAGGAATATTCAGAAGTGGTTTTGACAGTTCCTTCCTCTGAAATATAGCCTACAGCACCTGTTATTGGTCTGTGATCTCCCATCGAAGTACTAACCAGGGTTGACCCTGCTTAGTTTCCAAGATCAGACAGGATCTGGTGCCTCTAGAATATTTAGGCCCTACTGATATTGTAGTTTCAAACATGAATGGTACTACATTGGTGAAGGTTGTTGTCCAGTGTCTTTCTCTGAAGACCCAAGGAAAAACTGAATAGGTATCTCTTTGAATCTTTCAAATGCTGGTCAGAAGTCCTCTTTCTTCTTAACCTAAAGGAAAACCTAGGTCAGTGAAGGAGACTGTGCACTTTATGGTCCAAGTGCTGTTCACAGGGCTTTTTGTGTGTCCACCAAGCCCTGCATTGCTGGATCCTTTGGTCCAAACAGTGAAACACAGCTTCTTGGGAAAACAATTCTCCATTTAATTGTTTTTTGCCACACGTCTTACATGACATTTAGGCTCCAAAGAGTAATCCTGGGCACTTCTGATTTCTAAACAGCAACATTAATGCTGGGTGCAGCTCATAGGGATGGGGGGGAGGAGATTAAGAAATGCAGCAGATGTCATACCCAGATGTGGTCACCTGAATGTTCTAATGTCTGTGAAATACCCTGACATATTTATTTTGCTGATTAGCAAGCAATCAAGGTTGCTTTGGATGTGGGAAGTAGAGTTCTTTTCACTCTGTCCTACCCCCAGACTAAATCCTCCCTTCACTCCCAGCTACAATGGTGGTTGAGTAGACTGAGGGAGAAGAATATAAGGTGAAGGAGATACTAGAAACCAAGGATGGAGAACTGAAGTTAGCAAACATGGTCCTTTCCTCATTTCTGGTCTTTCTCACAGAATGAAATATTCTCTCAGAGCAGCAGCTGGTGGGTTTTCAAGTGCTACTGCTGAAACCAAGGTCAGTGAACAGCAAATCACTCATTAAGCCTGGATAGACATGCTACCATGATTAGAATGGTTAGCATTACAAAGCCTGGAGACTTCAGGATAAAACTTGAGATCTAGGGATGACCACCACGTATGAAGCAGTAGGTCAGACACTGAAAACTCTCTCCCTCTTTTTTTGAAAAGTAAAACAATTAAAATTAATATATGAAAATAAATGTCAATTTCAGTTTAAGAATGAACTTTTTTTAATAGGAAAATTCTGAGACCCTTAGTTATAGCACTATAAGTCCAATTTAACTTCCACGCCTACATCCTATGGAGTCCTTGGGTTTGCCCTTTGATGAGATACCAGAGTTCTCTGGTAGAGAATTCCAAATCTCCCTCCCTAAACTGCAAATCCCCTTCCCCCACTTTGGAAGCAGTTATTGGGTATAAATGGGCATCAACACATGTATTAAATAGTCACTATAAGGGGGAAATGTAGAATTATGGAATATCTGGAGTTTTCCCCCTTTGACTTTCCTTTGACGTCTGTACTTAGGCCTTTTGCCTGACTTCCTGCTTGTTGAGGTCATTTTTCCTTTTGTCAGAGAAGAGGGTCTGTTCATCTCTTTGTCTCAATTGTCTAAGAAGGGGGCAACCATGAAAGGGTTTTAACCTAATAATGGTTGCTAGTTTATGCCCACCAATGAGAACTGCCTTTAAGAACTCTTGTAGTCAAATTTAGCTTAACTCTTTTATCTCCCTTCCTACCCTTGGATAGATTTTCTGAAACAATAATCATAAGCTTTCTTTGTATGTTACTAGAACATACAATATTGCCTGTTTCTACCATTAGCTAAGAAGAAATAGCCTTTTTCTACCATTAGCTCCATTGTACTACCTTTTACACTCTGCTTAGCATTAAAAACCCTCAAATCTTCCTACAATGGGAACATTCCTGATTTAATTATTTAACATGTAGGCTCTCTAGTTAACTCCAGTTCTAGACCCACTTACCCTGGACTGGATTTTACAGATATTAATGTGATTTATTTCCAGGGAAAGATATTCAAGACTGGAGACTGAGTTCTCATTCCTCTTGGAAAGTCCCTGATTATCCCACTATGACTTGTGACAAACTAGACTTTGAAGGACTCTTTGTTCATTGGCACTCCTCATTCTGATTCAACAGTGGCAGAAGGAGCAGCTGATGGCCATATGCTGGCCTACAGAACTTGGCATAGAAGGGAAATCTCAGAATCAGTCCATCCCTTCTTTACAAGCAGCCACTTCTCAGTCTCCCAGTCCCCTTTTAAAACCATTCCCACACCTTTGGTGCTTTGGAGAGAATCCATAAAGTCCACCCAAAGCTTTGGGCATATCCTGTGGGAAAAAGAAAGAATTTTTCCATTGAATGACAGATTCCCATATCAGGTTCTCATGCCATAGTCATTCATGGTTTGGTACCTTCCAGCATGGTGTACTGATTTGAGCATTGGACTGTGACCCTGGAGATAAGGTCCGATTCCCCACTTGGCCATGGAAACCCACTAGGTGACATATTCCAGAATATGTTATGCAAATATTTCTGGTCAGTGCATGGGAAATGACCAAGAGAGAACATTAAAAAATGCAATGGAAACTAGAGACCAACAAATAGTATGTGAACAGCGATTCTGCATTGCAGACTTTAGAATCTAATTCTTGTGGTTATTTCCTTTACCAAGATTTGGAGAGCAAGGGGCCTGTTGAGTCTCATGAAGCCTTCAGATGTTCATACCTGTGAAGTTGGTACAGCATCCCTCAGGCCTGTTTTTCCTTCTTAAACTTGAAGATGTCCAACAATTCAGCTGTCCGTTCTGTGAATTTCAAAGCACTTAAGATTATCTTCCACCTGATGTATTGTGTTTGTCAAGACATGTAGATTAGTTGTAATAATGTTTATAAAGTTTCCATGGATTAAAAGAAATCCACTTAGTTAAAAAAAAAAAAAAGAAACCCACTGGGTGACCTTGGGCCTGTCACACACTCAGCCCCAGAAAACCCCATCACTATAAATTGGAAACAAGTTGAAGGCACACAACAACCCACTCTGGATTATTTTATGCAATTCTATCACTGAAATAAAAGGGACTTTAAAGTAGGTAATATTTAACTTATGCTCTTAATTCCAAAGGGTCTATTGTATGCATGATTAAGGTTTCTTTCATACTGCATAGTTATAGCATTTTGATATTACTTTATTTTAGAATTCTTTGCCAGAGAGCTCTGGTGCCTCACGAAATTACAAACCTCAAGATTCCATAGGATGTAGCTCTGTTAGTTAAAGTATCAGTGAAGTAATTTATTTGCTGGCATATAAGATGCACCAATGTAAGATGCACTCCATTTATATATCAGCAAATACTATTTACCGGTATAGAAGACACACTGGCATATAAGATGCACCACATTTTCAAACAATTTTTTTTTTTTTGAAAATAGGTTAAATAGGTTTAACAAATAGGTTAAAGTGCTATAACTGTGTACTGTGAAAGAGGCCAAATTCTGGCCATTTCCACACAATGTTGCCATACCACAACAGCAGTGGGTTGTTTCCGGTCCGTGAGCCGAGCTACCGCATGATGTAATTACTATCCAGCTGCTATCCTATTCCCAAGTGTTGCCAAACCACCTTATTCTATTTCCAGAAAAAAATCCATTAAGAGCCTCCTTTAGCACTTTGATCCTGTCAGCTGGTTCAATGCGGTACCATAATAGTGCTTGATAGCATCTCTTGTCGTTGGGGATCCAGGAGTGGGCGGGACGTGGGCATGCCCAGCTTGTCCCTCCCTCAGCGATTCCCACGGCACGGTAACTTCAAAATCTATCACCTCTCTGTGTTTATTTTAAATTTCTCCTTTGAGTTAAAACCTTTTTTAAAATTTTTTAAAGTATATTTTTAGGCATTATAGTGCAAATGTGCAATAGTGTACTGGTGTGTCATGCCATTACAACATTGCTGCGCTGGTATGGCTTCTAGAAAAAAAAAGGACCAATCAGGGGTAGAGGGATGAAGGCGAGGCAAGGGAGTGGCCAAGGATACTGTAATGAGGAAGGAGCACCGGTGGCAATACTGCTGCTCACCACCTTATGGTGGAAAGGTGCGGAAAAGAGCGTTCTTAGCCTGACAGCATCAAGTGAATGGTGATGCTGGGATTGTAATGGAAAAATGTGCTAATGGTATATAGTGCGGAAAGGGCCTCAGGCTACATGTTAATGGCTGGAAGTGGTGATACAGAGTATCTATCTCCACCATTACATCAACTTCACTAGTTTTTCTGTCATGGCACCATACTGAGTGCCCTCCCCGGAAAATCTGTCTGGACTGATGACTGGTTTGACTCATCATTCATATGAACATTTAAACTAATACGTTAAAAACAGATCAAAAACCTTTTATGAAATTGATTTTTTTTAAAAAAAGTATGACCCAACACTGTTTTGAGATTTTGCTCATGGACCACATGGCTGTGTTTCTTTTCTTTTTTTTAAAGTTGGCTAAGCAGCAAGTGTTGCGAGGGGGAGGAAACACTAGAAAACTACAAGACCAACCCTTCCTTGAAGATATGGAACTGATTTGGAGAAACCAGCCAGTGTTAACAGAAGGTTTGGTGCTCTTCATTTTAGGACATTTTTGCCTTCAGTTGTTCCTTGCTTTGGGGTCAGTTCTTATGATTCTTGATTGGCTATATTTTTGACTGTCTGAGTTTATTTGTATACGTATAACAGCAGTTGGGTGATACTTATCTCAAGGGTATAACCCAGTCATCTAAGTGGACCAGTTCATATAAAACCAAGGATCATCAGAACCAGCTCTTAGAATTCACGAACAGAGAATTATGAGAGCTTAATAGCAATGCGTTCTTTCCCCCACAAGGCTTTGCATCTAATTTGAAATGTGTGCCAATTTTCCAGATAATTCATGCTATTGGAGACTATTGCGACCTTTTAATATGGGCCTGAAGCAGTGGGAAGAACTAAGGATGAGGAAATCTGTCGATTTCAATTTTTCCTGCATTCATTTTTTAAAATAATATTGTTTCTATTCCAGATACGAAGAAACATCCATAAATTTGTAAATACCAAACTGAAATTAAATTATCCCCCAAGGCCAGCAGTCAGACTTAATTAGGCCCCACTATTCCCAGTGTGCAGAAGACCATGTTGCACCTCTCTACCATTAAAAGTGAGCAACATCTCAGAAAAATGGGAATAACTTTAATTCTGTATTAACATAGTTGACTGAAGGATTCAGTTTAGATGTTTAAGAATTAAGCACTCAAAGCCCTGGACCTGAATGGATGAATCTGACAGTTTGATTGTATTTATTTCCCTTTTTAAAAAAGGTCTCAGACTCTCGTCACCCTGAATATGAAGAAATTTTGATCTGAGGTAAATTCTTATCAAAAAAACCTGAAATGAAATACTAATTCATCCCAAAGAGAATCATGATAGCACCTAACTGGGCAAGTAATTCTAAATCTCTATACTTCATTAGAAAAGTATTTCTTTTCCTCATACAATTCTTGATTAGGGTGACATATAAAAAGGACCCTTTCACTATAACTACATTTTTGAAAAGTGAAGTTCAAAGCATGTTCATCCAGAATTCATTGCAATAATTTCTTTATGTAATTTCTGAAAGTGGGGAGTATTATAAGCATATGCTTGTGCTTCATCTTGTCTTTTATTGTTCCAGGGGTAATGGTTATATAGAACCTCAGACGCTCTTCCGCAGGATGTTGTCATCCTGCTTTGGGGGCAGGAGAAGGATGGGACCCAGATGACACTTATGTATGATGTCGTCCAGGTCCCGTTGTTCTCCCATCCCCAGGTGACATAATCATGCGGTAAATCATTGGTGGGTTTTCCCCTTCAATGACTGGCGATCACATAAACCTCCTGCCGCCCTCCACACACTTGGTATGTGGAGGGTAAAGAAGCACAATGGCTGAGCTTCCTGCCCCAGCACAGTGGGACAGTGTCTGGCTGCACTGCAGAAGCAAGAGGAGTGACCATCATACCTCCTGCATTCCTACAGGTAGCCGGTGCGGAGGGGAGCATTCCTGTTGCGCTACTCTCTCAGGAGAGGCTCTACCAAGATCCCCGTGGGACACTGCCGGGATCTGGTAAGCTGCAGAAAGGGCCAATGTTAATGCATTTGATCTTAGGAAGTCTAAGTGAGTTAGGCGTTTATTTATTTATTCATTTATTTATTAAAATATTTCTATCTCATCTTTTATTATGAGATCTCAGGGCAGCATACATGTAAACAACGGAAAAAAATTGAAACAATTCTAAATAAGAGCTATAAAATAATTTGAATAAGATAAACACAAGTTAACACAGCAGAAATGGCTAATACAGTTAAAACCAGCGAGAGAGAGAGAATGAATTACACACCAAAGTTTTTAACAAACACTATGGCCATTTCCACCCTACACTGTTATAGTGCTATTATTCCACTTTCAACATCCTGTCAAATTCTGGGATTTGTAGTTTACTGAGGCCAAAGAGCTCTCTGGCTGAGAATTCTAAATGCTCCCTCCCTAAACTACGAAGCCCAGGGTTCCCTAGGCTGTTGAAAGTGGAATTATAGCACTATAACAGTCTAGTGCAGAAAAGACCTATATTTTAACTTGGGTCCTACAAGATCAGTGTTTTCACCAATCTAGCCTCTAAGAGGAGGTCATTCAGATTCAGCCCTTCAAATCAGTAGGACTTAAATAAGTTATGACTATATTTTCACAGTGGTTTCTATGCAGTCCAAGCGACATCTAACTTAGTCTGAATTCAATCCTGTGTATATTTATAAGTATGTGGTCATTGCTGCATGGGTATAATTACGAATATTCAGCATTTTTAAGCACCAGATGTTTCAGTAAGAGGAAGCATGTAAGAACAGTAAATGAAAGGCCCAAAAATGGAAATGCTTCATCTGATATGCAGTTCACCAATCCTAGTTTTATTAGATTAGTGGTAAAAGCTGTTCTCAACAGATGGATCCAATGGTCTCATTCTGCTGATGGAATTGGAATGTGGGTGACTTCCCCTCCCCCCAATGTGGTCTTAAAACCTGTTTCAGAAGGCTAGAAAACCTCCCAGGGCAGGTTTTTTTTTCAGAGATGTGGAAGGTTTTAGGGATTACAGTTGAGTAAGAAACACCTCATGAACTAGTAGACATACGTTAATGTGGTGCTGGATTTAGACCTCTGTCTCTCCCAGCTCCTTAATGAGGAGCATTCTCAAATAGCTTTCATGACTCTGGTGGCTATGATATGGTATGTATGTATGTATGTATGTATGTATGTATGTATTTATTGTATTCTCAAGCCTCTTTGTCCCCCTTTATATTGCAGCCTTCCTAAGTTTTTAGGAAGGCCTTGGAAAGCAAATCAGCTCAAATCCAATGTAACCTGAGTGGCATGAAGATTCTCTGTTGTGCTAGAGTATACCTGTGCACAGGTGGTTGCACATGTGAATGCACAACTAGTTGCACAACCATTTTGCACGATTGTTTGCAACTCAAAACTGTTTGGGTTTCCATCTTTGTGCAAACTCTGAAAATACTCAGCCACTTGCGCAACAGGTCTGATACTAGTACAGTGTCATAGTTGGAAGCAAGATATCACTGGCAGTCTGGAGTTTCTAATTTTAAAGAAACATAATATTAATTTTAAATAATTGTTAAAGAAACTTCTTCCTACATTGATTTGCTTACAATTTGTGGGGGCATATTGCCATTGTTTTGTTTTGTTTTGTATTTTTAATACAAAACAAATGGCTGTTCATTTTGTTAAAGCATTGGCTAGAATCCTGTTGGCTTGCTCCCACTAGATTAGACCCATTCAATCAATTGTTGGATGGTGAGCCAACACATACATAAATCCAATTGATGCAATGGCTCTGATCTAGTTGGGACTAACAATGGAATTTAGGCCTTTGTTCAATTTTACATCATGTTGAGTGCCTTTAAAAAAAAAAACTGTAGAAGCAACCCCCAAAGCAGCTACATAAACAGACAAGAAGGGCAACTGAGGATAATCACGGAAAAATTCAAGTGAAAAGAAATGTGGCAGGCAGCTCCATCCCACCCACCCTTGGGCACAGCACAGTAGATAAGAATAACTGAATATTTGCTGAACGTGACACATTTTCATGTTTTTCTTCTCAGTCGTTTGGCAAAGCATAACTATGGACTGTGTCAACCAACAGCTGGGGTGCTTTGTCATCTCTCTGCTACTATGGATGATGCAAGTCCTTTCCTGAATTCTTCTAACATGACTCCTGCATATTTTTCCATGATCTGTCAAATTCATGGTTAATACGATGTGTGAAGAAAGAGTGAGAATGTATCTTAACAGAAATAAGATCATTTTTAAACAAAACCATAAGGCAATATTTTCTAGGAGATGACAATCTTGAAACTGTTGTTGTTATGTGCTTTCAAGTCAACCCCAACTTATCACAACCCTATGATAGTTTTTTTTTCTCGGCAAGATTTGTTCAGAGGAAATTTGCCATTGCCTTCCTCTGAGGCTAAGAGAGTGTTACTTGCCCAAGGTCACCCAGTAGATTTCCATGGCTGAGCAGAATTCAAACTCTGGTCTCCTGGAACCCTACTCCAACAACCAATACACCTCACTGCCTCTTAGAACTTCAAATTGGAACATATTTATGTTATAATTTGATTTAACTGATCTCTGATTGTATTCCATATGTGTCTGTTTTAAAATTATGGGCTAAACAGCACAGTACAGATTGGATGCATTCATGTTAAAATGGATTTTCTTTAGATTTATAGGATAAGTTGACATCCACAAACAACTCCCTTGCCATACATAAACAAAATTATACCGTTAATCATCACTTTAAGTAATTTGCAATATAATTTACTTCTGTTTACTCAGAAGTAAGTCCTGAATACTTCAGTGGAACATACTCCAAGTGAACATAAATAAAATTGCAGCCTACTACACAATTCAGTTATATAAAATGTGACTGTATTACTCCATGCTTTTTTTTCCAGAAATGTTCATTGTCCAATATATTTGGTCAAAGGTCCACTGATGCTGAGGAATCACTTTCCCACAGTTACTCTAGAGAATATGACCCTATTAGCTGGGGTCATTAACTAGAAGATGAACTCAAATAATTAGATCCTGACAACACAAGGGAACGACCATGCCATTTGACTCCAGGTTAAAACGAAGTTGTCTACATTCACATTAATACAGTGCAACCCTCTGCATGTGTACTCAGAAATAACTCTTTCCAGGTTCAAGGGGCTGACTCTTAGTTTGGAGACTGAGGTTTCAGTCAGAACAATATTTACTCAAAAATAAGTCCTATGTAACTCAGGGTGGCTTAATTTAGAAAATGCACACTTAGGATCATGCTATTTGGCCATAATTCTGTGCACATGTACCTGAGATTAAATACTGTTGAATTTAGCATGATTTACTAACAAGTGATTGTATAGAGAATCTGAGAGCAAATGCTATTATCAGTCAAGGGATGAAGAAATAAGAAATTTATTTCAGAAGTAAACAAGGTCCATCAGCCTGCTCAGGTAGACTGTCTTTTTTGTCCCCACCTCACCTCTTGTCGAAGCTCCAGGTCTCAGTGAGTTCCAGCTCAGCTAGCTCAGGAAGAGATCCTGATTAGCATGAGTTTGGAGCGGACAGCAACAGAATCCCTGTTCTATCCTTGGCAACCCCCTTCACCCACATATATTTAAATAGGAGACTGTGGAACAGAAGAGCTGAGAGATGGAATCACCATAGATCACTGATACTGCACCTCCCTACCCCTTAAATCTTTGTTGCTTCTGAACAGATAACTCCACTGCACAAAACAGAGAGGGATTCTGGCCTCACCTCTGAATAAAGATTCAGCTGTCATACCAGTAACTTTTGTACATGGAAATGAAAAGTAGTGTGTCATCTTGTTCTTTGCCTTCTGAGGAAGACTAAGGCCCTTTCCATACAACAATGCTCTCTCACACTGTCCTGTCACAATCCTGGCAGTGCTTCTGCCAGAATGGAAGTGCGTCCTCAATTCCTCTCCTCTCCACCCCCAACTCCCTTGCCTGTGGAAAGGAGTACGAGGGACATGCTCTGTCCTTCCAGACTGCAGCCAGCCTTCTTCCCATGCTGCGGTAGGGGAGGAAGGACATAGATCGCGTTTCCAGCCGTTGTGTGTGACTGGCTACAATGGAAGACTCACTTGATTGGGGGTCATTGACAGAGTTTCTCCATCAATGATATAGCCTGCGATCATGCCAGCTGGCAACACGAGAACGGTGGGACTGTGACAACATCATGCAGAAGTGCCATCGTGGTCCCGCTCCTCTCACGTCCCCATTCTGGGATGCCGTTGTCATGCAGAAAGGGCCTAAGCTGACCTCCTGTTGTTCTTTCTATTTAGGAAGATCTTCAGTGACTGATATGCTACCCCAGCTGCTGCCTAGAATGGTATTAACGGATTATCTGAACTTTTCCGTTTTATGTGTTGTTACTGATGTGTTTTAAAACTATTTTAACTATTTTAACTTGACTTGTATTATAATAACTCATTTAAATTTATTTTAATATTTATGTGTTAGCAAAACATTTTGGCTTTCTTATGCAAGTGGCTTTACTGTTTTTGACTGTTGTGTGATGGATGTTTCACAGTTTATAGCTGCATAAGAAGAGTTCTACAAGCCTAACTGTTCTACATGGTCCTAAATTCTACTGTTAGTTCCAATTACAGTACAACCATGAATCAATTGTTTTTACCTATATGATGACTCACCATTGAGCAGCTGATTCAGGAGCTCCAGTCTAGTTGGGAATAACTAACAGAATTCTAGCCATGCAGTTTTTCATTCTTGGATGATGGTAACTATTACTCAGTGCCACCCTTGTGCCACCTGATTCACTGGCATAGTAGAAAGAGCCTCTGTGTATTCTCTATGATGTGATGGGATAATACGCAGGTCCATGGGTGAGCATGGTCAGTTGGACAATGCCAGTATTCAGCAGAAGGACAGTGTAGTACGACCGTTGTGTAACTATGGGAGTGTAGATTTGCCCTAGGAAAGCTCAAAAGAGGATCTTAATCACTGTATTTTAATTGATACTTTCAAAAACTGTGTTGTAAACCACCTTGAATCCCAGTTCTGAAAGAAAGATGAGATATAAATAATATCAAATCAAGAAATATACACTGGTAATGGAACAACATATTCCACTGTAGGGCTGGAAAGAATATTAAAATCTAATTTAAAAAATGGTTGAACAATTTGTTTCTTGAACATCAGGAAACCCTGATGATGAGTGTCCTGGATTCACAAAAGCCTCAGCAGTTCACAGGACTTCTTCTATGTGAAATTTGTACTTGTATGTGTGATGTATGCATGTGTGCATGTGTGTGCAGAAAACAGAATTTTCTGTTCAGGAAACAGCACTGCATATTATTTTCTATTTTATTTTCTAAGCTATTTTTAAGCTATTTCCTGCACATTAAATGCTGTTTACTGGGGGAACATAAAACATGTGATTTTTGCACTAAGTCCCAAACTGCAAACTATGCAGTTTTCAGAGACTTTCTCAGGATTGGAAGAAAATTGCTAAAATTACTCATTGCTTCCCTTGAGAATGAAATGAAGTGAAGAATTAAATCCCTATTCCATTGCACTTGAAGGAAGGCTCCTAGTCTGGATGGGGGACATTTTGCCCTTTTCTCCACTGCTTGGCCATTGCCTCCCAGCATCTGCTCCTTGAGGTGACCACCTCATTCTGCCAAATGGTAGGACCTGCCCTGCCAATCTGTACACTCAAAGGATTGCTTTTGTTAAAAACCACAGGATGGTCCTGCATCATCCCACAGACCCACTTCTACAACACATGCAAAGAAAGCAGCATACAGTCTGCAAAATAAAACAAACCACAGTCTGCAAACTCTCTAAGGAATAATGGTGTGAGGATCTCTGCTGTATATTTCAGCTCAGGGAAAGGATTATGGTTTGAGGCATAATGCACAGAGGCTCACTTTCGCTCCATCTGCCCCACAAGTGGCCAGCTGTAAATAAAGAGTGAGTTTCTTTCCTTCATTGATACCAGAGGGCTCAGTTTTCAATTTCTGTGCTATATAGAATCCCTTTGGTCTCTTGAGGATGTTCAGATATACAATACAGTTCTGACACAGGATCATTTATTAGGGCCCTTCTCAACAGCAAGTCACCAGATACATAATGCTTATTAAATATAGTATGGAAAGGCTTTGTGTTACCTGTTTTTGCTGTAGATTCCTCAAACTTAATTTAAATAAGCATGCAATAGCGCTGAGGCATAATACAACCTAGAGGGAGTCTACAACATAAGTGAGTGTGGTTCCTGTCCCTTTTCAGTTCTATGACCGCTTGTGCCAAATTGCCCTGCAAATCAGTAATTCCACATGGACCTGCTTGGTTTCTGAAATCTGCTTGTAGTTTTTTTATCACAGGCTAGGGATGCAGATGAAGATAACAGACAGGGCCTTCTCCATGGTCACTCAGCAGCAGATCTTGGAAAACTGGCCATGGGTGGCTGGGAGATTCTAGGCATTTCAGCATACCCTCTCACTGCTCTCTTTTGGAAAGGTATTAAAATGTGTATTTCAACCATTTAGTAGTAATTCAGCAGCTGTCTTAAAACCAGTTCATGACTGCTATTTTAGATTGTATTTTTGACTGATGTTATTTTATATTTCTCTTGTTACTGTTGTGTTGTAATATTTTGCTCTTCATGTAACTGAGTGAGTGATCTATGTACAGAAGTGAGAGGCCTCTCTCTTGTTTTGTCTCCTCAAATAAGTTCATTATGACTTGTGTCTGCTATTTATTGTCATGTCCCCCAAATGCACCTTTAGAGAATAACAAATATCTTGGCCCTTTCCACATGGTATTTGCCATGCGAAAGGGTGCCTGGAGTGTTGTGCGATTGTGAGAAGCGATCTGCACGATGCACTCACAATCGCGTGATGCTCCAGGGGCCAGCAGGTGCCGATTGTGCACCTATTCATTTTCGGTTGGAAGCCAAAAATGGTACGTGATCGCTCATTGCTTCTGGGCCCTGCGTGCACTTACCTGGCATGCGGAGCCTCCGGAGCTGTGCCGGTCACGCTTCCTGCCCCAGTGCAGCCTGGGAAACTCCCAGGCTGCACTGTGGGAGGAAGAGGCGGGGCTCTTGCGCGAGCAGGCAGCTCATGCGGAGCTGAAGCAGCAGGAAATCGAGAACCTCTCGCCAGAGGCTGCTCGCGCGATCCCCGCACTACAGCACTGGAAAAAGGTAAGGTGTGGAAAGGGCCCTTGTTTTGACATTAGTTCTAACTTTGCTTGGATATGCTAATTTTTCAAACCCCCCCCCCCCAATGTTTTTATTGGAACTTCAGATTGCAGTGGTAATTGGAAACCACACATATTTGTTTTACTTAGAATATGTGTTTCCAAAGCCCTGTTTGCACATTGTGATGCAGTGTGTGGAAAATGAACAGATTTTTTTATCCTGAATATACCCTATATAAGTCTATATAATTTTTGTGTTCACTTGTACACATGTTAATTATAGCCATTTAGAGGTCTCACTACCAATTAGGTGAGGGAATGCAGGATCAGATAGATGTACAGTATAGTCATTATGTAATGAGACTAGCTTTACTGGTCAAATGAGATAAAGAAGAGAGATCTGCATAAAGTATGTTTGCTTATTTTGTTACACTGTTCTTCCAATGAACTCAGGGCAGTGTATACAACTCTTGTCTTCCCCATTTTATCCTCACAACAATGCAGAGATGAAAGCCAGGCTGAGAAGGTGACTGGTCCAATATATATAGAATTAGCCCAGAATTAGAATGGCAGAAAAAGAAATTGTGCCATCATATTTTGATAATAATTATTAACCTGGAGGAAGCTTTGCCTTGATGTGTTTCAACAACAGTGCCAACCTTTCTTAAAAATAAAACCCTACATATAGTCAATATGTTTTTCTTTCCACCTATTTGATACCAAAATGGTAAATATGTTGATGCATCAAAATTGAGAAAATTTAAAGAGTAGGGAAGATGGAATATTCCACATGCAACACCTACATTTCTATCTCATATTTGCATAGATCTCCCCTGCAAAGTACTGTATTTCTTTCTCTAGTACAGCATGTAGTATAGAACATAAACTTATTTATTATGTTATAGGCAGTGCCTATTTAACCCTCATACAAGGGATTCAAATGCCCACTGGATGTAAGAACATAAGAAGCTACCTTATATTGAGACAGACCATTCATCCACATAGGCCAGTCCTGTCAACCCTGACTGGCAGCAGCTGCCCAGGACTTGGGACAGGATTCCCTCTCAGTCCTACTTGGAGATTCCAGGGATGCTAGGGACTGGACCTGCAATTGTCTAGAATTTTAAAAGCTTACCTTTTTAGATTACCACTCTCAGAATCCCGGCTATGCTGGCTGGGAAAGCATATGATCTGACCATCCTTGGCTCCTCATTGAAACTTCAGCCAATTTCATGAAGTCACTCGCCCGCTGAAGAGTATTGTATACATTACAATTAGCAAATTAAATGAAATTTGCTGGACCATACCTTGGAAATCCAACCCCCTTAGCTTGTATTGTCTGAATGCTTGGGAGAGGGGTGTCATTTGCCTTCCTAGAAGGAGAAATTGATAAACAATGCTGTCAACACTTTGCATTGTGGAACGAGTAATGACAGATGTCCAAGCTGGGTTCAAGAAAGGAGGAGGCACTAGGATCATATTGTAAATGTATGTTGGATAATGGAGCACACCAAAGAATTTCAAAAGAAAAGCAGCCTATGCTTTGTAGATTATAGCAAAGCCTCCAATTGTGTAGATCAGTGCTTCCCCAACTTTTTTTCCACTTGTGTACCCCTTGACGGCCCATTTCCATAATTTGTACCACTCGTCCACTGCCGCATCCTTTCTTTGAGGGGAAAAAGGCCCCACCAGAAAGCTTCTGTGAGCTCTGAGGATACACCTCCACACCCATGGAAGGAAAGGCATGGTGTCAGGCTAGCCACACTCCCTGGATCCTTTTATCCTACTGTTCTCCATTACCCACCCGTACACTTTCTGCAGTCTCAGGATTTGGGTTTGCTCTTGGCTAAAACCACAAGAAGGAGTGACTGGTGTGGCATATCCCTCTCTCAGAGGGATTTGGGGTAGGACTGGATGTCTCTACCAGGAGTGCTCTCTTCTTGTGAACAGGTACACAAGGAAGAGTGTTTGCACGCAAAGCTCAAGAAGGTGAGGCTAGGGTCACAGCAAGTCAAACAGAAGGCAGTGTGTGTATATGCATATAACAAAGACTCCTTTAAAAAAAAAGTGGGGCAATGACAGCCAGAAGTTCAGTTTGTGTGTTACTCTTCTATTTATCTCTATGAATTCCCCCCCACCCCCAAGTCCCTTAAAGTTCCAGGACAGGAACACCAATCCATTTACAATCAAGGACCACACTGAGGGCCTTTTCGCACCTCACCTTTTCACGCTGCTGGGCTGCCTGGCTCGGGCACGAAGGCTTGAGAGGAATGCTCTCGCAAGCCTCCTGCTTGACCTCCCTAGCTCCTTCCTGCTTGCGCAAGCACCCCGCCCGTGCCCCTTCCTTCCGCAGTGCAGCCTGGGAGTTGGAGGAGGCGTGACCGGCGCAGCTCAGGAGGCTTCGCACGGCAGGTGAGTAGCCCCCAGGCCCCTGACCAGTGCGCGAGTGCACACCATTTTCGGCTAAAAGCTGAAAATAAAAAAATGCTTATGCGCTGCGCGTCCAGCTCTTGAGTGTCGTGTAAATGTGAGTGCGTCATGCAGACCACTCCTCACATTTATGCAACACTCAAGGGGCCCTTTCGCTTGCAAAATGCCGTGTGAAAAGGGCCCGAGTTATGACATTCTCTGAGAATGGCTTATACTATATATTTTCCCCATCATTATTCAATTTTTTCTCTCATACCCTTAAAAATCTTTGTTCGTACCCCCTGGCTGGGTGTCCGCTCCAAGGCTTGGCAGGCAGCCAAGAGCCGGTGAACAAGTCTAAGGCAATAAATCAAGAGCTTTCAGCAGCAAGGAGACCCTCTGGCAGTTACGTCACGGCCAGAGTTCTCAGTGAACAGTCCAAGTAAGAGAAATTACCAGAGCCAGTCCGAAGTCCAAAAAGGGGGGTGAGGTTCCAGCGGGTCGGGCAGCGTTCCAGGAGGCAAGGCAGGGATTTAGGAGATCCAACACGTAACTCTCCCCAAACAGGACGGTTGTGAACCAACAATGACCCCAGGCTGAGTGCGTGCTTTTCTAGCCAGATTACTCCTCCAGGTGTTTTCTCAGCTGGACCTTGATTGCCTGGCGTTTCCTATTTAAGCGCTCTGACCTCCTGAGAGCACTCTTTTGCTCCCAATGCTGCTGGTAAGTAGGTACCTGCTCTTGCACCTCACTGTCTGACTCTTCTGGCTGGGCTGGGTCTGAGGCAACCCCTGGCTCTGTTGCAGGGGCTACTGGGGCCAAGGGCTCTGTGTCTGGGGGAGCAGTATCCAGGGTCTCGGGCTCCGACTCAGAGCTTGAGTCCTGGAGCTCCAGGGTCCTGACATCAGGAATCACTGGTGTAGATCATGAGAAACTATGGATCATTCTTAACAGAATGGGTTGTTCTGATGTGTAACCTGTATGTAGGACAAGAACCTACTGTTAGAACAAACTACAGAGAAACAGAATGGTTTTCCATTGACAAGCGGGTCAGGCAAGGCTGCATTTTATCCCCTTATCTGTTTGCTTGTGAAACACAGATGTAAAGCAGGGTTAGACTCAGAGGAAGGAGGCATAAAAATTGGAGGAAGGAACATCAATTATTTAAAATATGCTGATGAAACCACACTACTAGCAGAAAAGAGCAAAGACTTGGAACAATTACTGAAAAAAGTCAAGACAGAAAGTGCAAAGGCAGGTTTACAGTTGACCATTAAGAAAACAAAAATAATGACCACAGATGATTTAGGCCCTTTCCACGGCACCCTCCCATCCCACCATGGGAATAGGAGAAGGATGGGACTGCGATGAAACTTCTGCATGACATCGTTGTGGTCCCATTCCTCCTCTGTCCCCAGGCAGTACCATTGCAGGTTAATTCATTCATGGGTTTTCCTCTTCAATGACATACAATCGTGCCACCATCCCACACTTGCCTGTCCTGTGGAAGGGTAGGAAGCGTGATGGCAGTACTTCCTGTCCAGTACAGTCTGGGAAGGTACCCAGCTGTGCTGCAGAAGGAAGCAGCATGTCCATTGCACTCCCTTCTGCAGGGAGCCAGTCCCGTGCAGAGGGAAGTGCTGCAGTCATGCTCCCTTCCTGGCAGAGCTTCTGCTGGGATTGCCACTGGACGTTGCCACAGGAAAGTAAACTGCGGAAAGGACCTTATATAACCTAAAAGTAGATGATGAAGACATTGATATAGTTCAAGATTTTCCATACCTTGTCTCAGTTATCAATCAGAATGGAGACTGCAGTCAAGAAATGAGAAGAAGAATAGGATTTGGAAGGGCAGTTATGATCTTGAAGTGTAAAGATATATCATTGAATACTAAAGTTAGGATTGTCCATGCCATCATATTACCCATTTCTATGTATGGTTCTGGAAGCTGGACAGTGAAGAAAGCTGATAAGAAGAAAATCAACTCCTTTGAAAGGTGGTGCTGGAGAAGAGTTCTGTGGATACCCTGGACTGATGGATCTTAGAGCAAATCAAACCTGAACTCTCCCTAGAAGTCTAGATGACTAAAGTACGGCTGTCATACTTTGGCTATGTCATGAGAAAACATGACTCACTGGAAAAGACAATAATACTTGGTAAGGTGGAAGGCAGTAGGAAAAGATGAAGACTGCATTACAGATAGATAGATTCCGTCAAGGAAACCATGGCCCTGACTCTGCGAAACCTGAGCAGAGTTCTTGATGATGGGGTGACTTGGGGGTCCCCCATTCATAGGGTCCCTGTAGATCCAAGTCAACCCGATGGTAGTTAACAACAATGAGGTGGGAGGTGGGATGGAATCATTGCTCCATCCCACTCCTACAGTCTTTTAACATTCCTTAAATTTCTTGAACAAAGTAAGGGCTGGGCCATCAACCTTTAATGAGGATTGTAATGTAGTGTTTTTTATTTCATTCTTTTTTAATGCTGTTTTTAATGTGTGTTATAACCTGTGTTTTTAACATCAACTTTAGTTTAATTTTTGTATTAAGAACTTTTAAAATTGCACTGTGGTGTTTTGTTTTTGTTTTTTGGATGCTGCATGCTGCCTTGAATCCCATGATGGAAGAAAGGCAGGATATAAATAAATAAATCCCTTAGTATAGGTTTTGGCTGGTGGTTCTTTTATGATTGGTTTTGCAAGTTCTTCCAAGTATAGTCATGCTAAGCACAGAACTATAGAATGGCTGGTCATAAAAGCCAAACTGCTCTCTTTTCCTTTTCCTAGTGTCTTTGCTCTTTACCTTAATGCAAGCTACTAAAGGTTATTTTGGTGGCTTTAATCTGAATTTTACTGAATATTTTGGGTTCTAGTTTTACATTTTTATTTTGCAGGATGAAAAAGGAGATAAAGCATCAAATGTGCTAGTGAAACTGCTTGGGAGAGATAAAGGACCCTTTCAGACATTTAGTCTTTATAGTATGAAAGAGGTCAAGAAACTGTGGCATCCTGGGCTTTGTATGTTCTGACATTTCTATGAAGGGACATAGGCCAGGGTAAAGGCTGCCACCACAGTATCACTCTCTCTGGACATACTTGTGTTTTATACAGATGAGCAACTCCGTACTGTACTTTCAGATATCAAGGAGTTTGCAGCTAGACTAGCATTGGAGGATAGATAGATAGATAGATAGGTAGATAGATAGATAGATAGTTATTGTTTATTATGGTCATAGACCAGAAAAAAGTCATTGGAGGATAGACATTTGGCAGCAAACCATTGAATTTTCCTTAACACCTGCTTTCCATGGTAATTCATCTCAGTAAAAGTTCCATTTGTTCAGGTCAATATTCTTTAAGACTTTGCCTACTGAAAAAATTCTGTGTTAATTATTCTGGGTTTGAAAAACAAAGGATATTTATTTTGCCAGCATTTGTATATCTGGCTGTAATGCAAATAGCAACATATTAATAGAACTCCAAATATGATGTGCAATGAATGAGACTCTAAAAACTAGTATTTACCTATCAAAAAAAATTTCCATGCCACTTTGACTCTTTCTGCTCTCCATCTTCCCCTCTCACCCACAAAGGGTGGGCATGTCCTCTTGAGATTGTGGCCATTCCTGCACTACACTGCTCTAATGCTGTTATTTTACTTTCGACATCCTATGGAATCCAGGGGTTTGCAGTTTAGGGAGAGGCATTTAGAATTGTCAGTCAGAGAGCTCTTTGGCTTCAGTAAACTACAAACCCCAGAATTCTACAAGATGTTGAAAGTGGAATAATAGCACTATAACAGCATAGTGCAGAAATGGCCTAGAGGTTTGCAAAAGGATGGTTTAATATTATACTCTCAATAATGGATTTGCAAAATGGTCTCTTTCATGTGATGATTGCAACAATGGAATCATGCAATCATGGTAACTTGAAATTTACATTTGATCAGAGTCCTTTTCAACAAATAGACAAAAATGCAGTCTACATCCCGATGTAGTCCCTCTTCCTTTTCTTTTTTGCACAATATGACAGGAATACATCTCATAGGTTTTCTTTTTTCTTTTCAGGAAATGTGTTTTATTTTACCTTTGAAACTTCCCAGACAACTTACCTCTTCTTTTCTCTGCCAAAAATTTGGAGGGTGACCATCTGTTTTATAGTGTCAAAAGGACTGTTAAATAGGTGATGATATTAGAAATTTTAAAAGCAAGAAAGTAGCAGTGACAGCAGAAGCAAAGAGCAGAATTTCACTATCTGTTCTTGTGAGAGTACATTTGTATGCCTTGTACAAGTATTTTTCATTTTAGCCCTGTGGTTCTGTTCAGATGAAAGTATGCTGATGACACACAACTCTAGCTCTTGTTTCCATCCAATTCCAAGGAAACTGTTTCTGTACCAAACCAATATCTGCCTTCAGTAATAGACTGGATGAGGGTGAACAAATTGAAACTTAATCCAGACAAGACAGAGGTGCTCCTCATTGGTCAGAAGGCAGATTAGGGAACAAGGATTCAGCCTGTACTAGATTGGGTTATACTCCCCCTGAAATCTAAGTTCCACAGCTTGGATGTACTCCTGAGCTTGTATATCTGAGTCCAAATGGCCAGGTTTCAGCTGTGGTCAGGAGTGCATTTGCACAGTCAAAATTAGTGTGATAGCTACTCCTGTTCCTCAAGAAGTCAGATCTGACTGTGATGACACATGCCTCGATTATATCCCATTTGGACTACTGTAACATGCTCTACGTGGGGCTATCTTTGGAAATTGTTTAAACTTCAGCAGGTCTATGCTGTTGATTAGGACTGTGTACAGGGATCATATGATTCCCCTGTTGAAACAGCTGCATTGGATATTGGTCTATTTCCTGGCAGAATTCAAAGTGCTGGTTTTGTGCTGTAAAGCCCTACACAGCTTAGACCATCTGAAAGACTGCATCTCCTTGTATAAGTCCGTGCGAGTTATAAGATCTACAGAAGGAGGCTTTCACTCACGCCCACCACCTTTACGGGTGCAGTTGGCGAGGACTCAGGGGACAGCCTTCTCCATGGCTGCTCCTGAGCTGGAGAACTCCCTTCCAAGAGAGATCCGGTTGGCCCCCACTCTGCTCTTTTTCCAGCAGCAGGTGAAGACATTTTTATTTAGGCAGGCCTTTGAATTTTAATTATGGAACTGTAGTGTTACCCTGATTTCTGGGGGTCCCGGGAGGGACACCTAAATGTGCTCACAACAATGGGGAGGGAATTAGGCCGGAGCACAAGTTTGCAATGCAAGAGGCAGGGTAACGAAGCGAGATCTTGAACCCTATGTCTACGGGGTCAGGCCGAGTCAAGGATGAGGCAGATGTTGAAATTAATAATTGTTTTATTAAAACACAATCAAACAAATGTATGCAGCACACTCATACAAGAGGCTATAGAAAGAAAGGTAGGAGTGGATAGCGGGATTTTTAGAGGAGGTTTGGTATGGGAAATACTATACCTGTCCTGAAGCCTGGTTAGAAGCGGAGAAGCTGGGGAGCGTAGATCTCAGCACGTGGAGCTGAGGGGAAGGCTCACTGGACAAAGCGACAGCAAGGCGGGATGGAAGCCAAGAGCGATCCGAGGAAGCGCTCAAAGTCAGGGGTTCTTATAGGGAAAATTGTGGCTGCAGGCTAGTTGTACTTGGGGAAAACAATGCGTTTGGAGCTGGAGACAAAGCCTCCGAAAGGTCAGCATTTGAATGATTGAGTTATGGCCAAATTGTCAAAAGAGCAGCCAGTATGCAAACGCAGAGTGCTTGAGTGTTGTATAGTCCGATCATCAAGCTGCCTGCGCGGGGCAGGGGATCTTTTGTAAGTAGCATGCATACATAATGTGGTACTTGCCTTGAGGTCTCCTGAAGCTGCATTCGGCAATGACTGGCCTGTCTGGATTGGGATTTGAATGGTTCGGCTATTGTCGGCCGCGCCTGTGTATGTGCTTGTCCGGGGGCCTTGCAAGCACGTGGAGAGGAATGGGTACAGAAGGCCAAATTATTGATATCAAATGATATCTTGATATCCCACAAGCTTGGGCTAGAAACAGCGGTAACAGTAGTGTGTGTGTAAAATGGTGAGTTGTATTTTTAATATTTTGTTGAAACCATGCTTTAAATATGATTTAAGTGGTTTTACCTGTATTTAATCATGTTTTAAATAATATGGTTATTTAATTCTCTTAAACTTTTGTAAATTAGTGTTTGGATGGACCTTTTTAAAGTTATTGTAATCCACCTTGAATCCCATTTTGGGAGATATAAATTGAGTGAACAAACAAACAAACAAACAAACGTAGCTTGTCTTATAAACCAAGGCTATTGAACTGAGAAGAAATGTCATATACTTCCCCTTTCTTCTGTATGTTCTTAACAATATGAGTTTGAAATGTTAGCTTTGAAAAGTAACTGTCATTGATAATATTAGTACTCAGTAGGAAAACCAGCTTGAGATTGGGCTTACAGCCTGTTCTGGATGCAGTTGCACGCCTTCTGGAATATTAGGTTCATAGCTTGGGTGTACTCTTGGACCCAGTGCTACCTCTGGAAAGCCAGGTGGTGTAGTGGCCAGGAGCTCCTTTGTCCAACTTCAGCTAGTGTGCTACTTGCACCCTTTTTTGGGGAAGGCACATCTGGCCACAGTGGTTCATGCTTTAGTCGCCTTTTGATTAGACTACTGTAATGCATTCTACATGGAGCTCTCCTTGAAAAATGTTACGAAATTGCTGCTAGTGCAAAATGCAGCAGCCAGATTGGTGTCAAGTGTGCGTTTTAGAGACTATATTACACGGGTCCTGCAAGAACTACACTGGCTTCCAGTTTGCTTTCAAGATCAATTCATGATGCTGGTGTTGATCTACAAATCTCTAAATGTCTTGGGGCCAAGATATCTGAAAGACGGTCTCCTCCCATACAAGCCTTGCAGAAATTTGGGATCTTCAGAGGAGGCCCTGTTGTATGTCACAGCACCTTGTGAAGTTAGGTTGGTGGGTACATATAACAGAGCTTTCTCTGTAGCAGTGCCTCAACTGTGGAATTCCATGCTGAAGGAAGTAAGGCTGTCCTCATCTCTTGTAAGCTTCTAGTGTGCAAGCAAAACAGTGCTGTTCCACATGGCATTCAGTGTTTGAAAGTGCTGTTTTAACTGTTTCAATAGTTGATTCTAGGATTGTTTTTCAAGTGCTTTTAGGAGTTTTCAAAGAGTATTTTAATATGTTTAAAAATGTTTTTATCTGTGTATTGTTTTTATTAGCTTTTATTTATTCATTGCCTTGAGAGCCTTTGTAGGCTGGGAGGTGATAGAGAAATACTTTAAATAAAAACGTAGTTAAAATCTTTGATTTGTTATGTTACTTGTTGCTTTTTTTAAAAAAGCCAGCCTATTGGCACTCTACAAACCAGAACTCCTATTCCACACAAAAGCTTGCCAGTCTGCACACCAGAGTACTAGTTCCATGCAAACCTTCCAACGTTGCAAAACAGAGCTCTTTTCACTGTAAAACCTTCCCAGGCTTTTAACACCTTATCTCCATTCTCAGATCACTGTTCTAGGTGGAAGAATAATGAAATAACAAGGCAAAACTCCTACTCATTATGCCAAAAAAATATTAATGATTTTAGCCTTGTTAGCTTAAAAGCAGATGTGAAGTCATTTACCCTCATTATTCACCCTCTCCTCAAGAAATTAACATAAAACATTATTCTTAATGTGTTATTTCCAAGCTCTAGCCAGAACACTTCTTAGTGTCATTAGGCCAAAGTTTGATCTCAGTTTGTAGATCAGGATTGTGGTCGGAACTTAAACCACAGTTTCTCAGTTTGAATGAAACGAGAAAATGAAGTTCAACATAACCTGGAAATATTCTATCAAGTGTGGAGACAAAAGCAAGGGGAGAAGACATGGATGAAGTATTAGCCATACGATTCATACTCAGTTCAGTAAACTATAGTCTATCAGCCCAAGATTATATCCACACAAGGAAAGTGAGAGTTGAACAATTTGGTGTGATAGTGATAAAAATAATTAGGAACTGAATCAAATGAAGGAAAATAGAAGCAAGTGAATGTGAGATTTCTCCTTTTCTGGACAATCCAAGGATTTAAAATACAAAGTATATAGTTAGCAGAACTGCACACGCTTTGCAACTGAATGACTTCTGCTAGAAATGATTTTTACTCTTTACTACTTTCCACTTATGGCTGAAGTTCAGAATTAATATGACAATAAATTGTCTTTGGCCTGAAAACTCTGCACCCTCTGATGTAAAGTTTTGTTTAGACTAAATGAGAACATAATCAAAAAGAATACCCACCAATGGAAGTGTCTTGCCCAGCAGCATGAATCACTCCTTTGGATTATAGACAACTTATTTTAATACTGAAGATTTTTCTGGCCTTATATCTATGCAATTGTTTCTGTTATTAAACATTGCTGATTCATATACACAAGGAGAAGCATTTTTTGAGTGGAAGGGAAAATAAGCATTCCATGATAGTGAAAAGATATAGGCCAAGATCTTGCATTGGGAGACTTAGCTATGGAGTCATATCTACATCACTGTAACTCCCAGTGCTACCCCCCACAATCTACCTTCTAAGCAGTGCAGCCCCACGCTCATCATGGGCCTTTCCATGTTGCAGGATAAGCGGGGGATGCATCCAACTCTTTTTCTGTAGTTGGAGAAGCTATGCGCCAAGATTCCGGTCTCATTGTGTCCAAGTATAGTAAAAGAACTGGATGCTTCCCTAATAATCCCCATGTGGCCAGGAAACATGAAAATGGTCATGTTGGTGGGAAGTGGGAGGGAAACTGCACAGCATAAAAGGTAGGTGGAGGGGGGGCTTGGGTCATTGCATGGTAGGAAGATACTTTCAGTCTGTGCAACAACCATGAAAGTAAATCGAGATTACATGAGTCAAATCTATGCCATTGAACTTCGTAAACAAGATGCCTCAGCAGACCAAACTCCAGTTTTGTTTTGTTTTTTAACTTTGGAAAAGCTATAGAGCAGATCCAAGAAATCAGTACAAACACTGCCAGCCCAACAATGAAATGAGTGGATGCAGAGGTGAGAATAACCAGAAAAATCTAGGGAGACACAAAGAGGTACATTGCAAGAAGTCACACTTCTTTAGCCCTTTCTGGAAGAACCCAGTCTGAAGTTATGTATCTCACTAAAGTCATTTCCACAGTATACTGTTATAGTGCTATTATTCTACTTTCAACATCCTGTGGAATTCTGGGGTTTGTAGTTTACTGAGGCCAAAGAGCTCTCTGGCTGAGAATTCTAAACGGCCCTCCCTAAACTGCAAACCCCAGGATTCCACATGATGTTGAGAGTGGAATAATAGCACTATAACAGAATAATAGCACTACAACTACAAACCCCAGAATGCCAGGTGGAAATGCCCTAAGTGTCAATATGTATATGTGTGCATTATTTATGTTTTAAAATCAGATGCTACATTAAGATTTATTTATCTTCATACATTAACTACATATTTGCTTTCAGCAGGAATAGGATTCAAAATAAGTCCAAAATTCATTTTTCAAGTAACGAAAGCTTTGTGATCTCTACAAGTTCTCTAATTTGAAAATATTACTGAGTTCTGATGTTGATTCTCATATGACTTTTGATGATGTCATTTTATTCATCTCTTTTACTATATCAGTCCGGATTTACAAATATATAAAATCCTGTGCTAAGTTCTGAGAAATGTGTTGAAAGCTAAAATTTGCCATGAAGCTGTATTTTGACAATTGAAAGCACATTCATTTTAAAAGAAATTCTGACCACCCACAACGTGGTTAATGTTACATCCTGAGCAGCAAAAATGCAGATGAGAAGAATAATCTCCATTTTAAATTGAATCAAATCTGCCACAGAAATCCCCAAGGCCCTCCACTTTGGATAAGAACTGTTCAGGATCAGACTGAAAGACTGTCTGTTCTAGTGTTCTGTTCTCATTGTGGCCAACCCAATGACCGTGGGAAGCTCAGAGGTAGGCCATGTTTGCATTAGCACCCTTGGACTCTGTAGCTGGCATTCAGAGGCACTAATGAGTAGGACACGGAGCAATGGCTTCAAACTTCAGGAAAAGAGATTCCAGCTTGATATTAGGAAGAACTTACTGACAGTAAGAACAGTTTGACAGTGGAATACACTGCCTCAGAGTGTGGTGGAGCCTCCTTCTTTGGAGGTTGTAAACAGAGGCCTTTTCCACACCGGGCGAGAGAATTGCCCCACCCCGCTACTCACCGGACCTTTCGTCTCCCCGGTCTGGTCCACAGCGCTCCGGAGGAGTGCGTGCTCGTCAATACGTATTCCTCCGGCATCTCAAATGGCAGCTTCCGGTTGGTTGAGGGTCTCGACCAACCGCTGAAGCTAGCCAACCTAAAGCCCATCCCCGGGCAGATCGAAGGCTCACATTGGTGCGAGCCTGCGAATCTGCATAAGGGAGCAGGCTCGCACTGGTGCGCTGCATACTTTTGAAAGACCGGAAAAATCAGGTCTTTCAAAAGTACACTGGAGGACCGTTTGGGGTTGTTCTGTACCGGACTGAGGTACGGATCTACCTTAAATAGGTCTGAGCCAGTCTGGTCCGAGGTGCAGACCTCCTCCTTGGAGAATGGATTGCAGCATTTCAAAAACCCCTTGTGGAAAAGGCCAGATACTGGATGGCCATCTGTCAGGAATGCTCTGATGCTGTACTGCATGGCAGGGCGTTTGGACTTGATGGCCCTTGTGGTCTCTTTCAACTCTATGATTGTATGATTTGGAAGTAATATATAGCCGTTGTGATTAGTAGCCACCAATAGGTTTATCTTCCATGAAATAGACTGAGGACAACATGACCCCACCATGTTTAGTTATCCCACTGCAGACATTTCCAGGTTTACAACACCATTTTTCAGATACCCGATTTTTCTTTCAAGATACATTCTCATCGGCCTATTCTCCTGCCCCCCCCCCGCATCCTATTGTAGTAACAAAGACTTATATGTGAATTTTACATCTTTAAACTGACCAGTCTCAGTTTTCCATGTCAGTCTCAGATAATCATTCGTGGCTTTAATATCTGTGGAAGGCTTTGAAGACATGAAGGTTCTAATTCTTTTATTTCCCAGCCAGAGATGAAGTGAATCATATTTTATGTTGTGCCAAACTTCCAGTGGTCAGACCATATTAGTCAGAGAACATTATAATCATCAGAATAGATTAATTGAAATAATAATGATGACATTGGAACCAGAGATGAATACTCCTAAAAAAAGAAAAAGAAAAAGAAAAACCAGACATCAAGGAACTGTGTGGGAATTCACGTAGTCTCGTGCTTTCTCAAACTTGTTTGGAGTCTCAGAAGAAGGAAACCAGCCACAACTTCCTCACTAAAAGTTTTTAATGTATCTTCCACTTCCTCTCAGAGTACAGCTGGCTGTTAACACAGTGCATATCCCGAGCTATTATGATATCTACTTTTGTATCTTGGAGGAAAAACGAAGGTAAGAATCTACTTCCTGTTCTCATCTTCTGTTTTCACCAGGTCAGACTATTAAATACAGCTCTGTTGATAGATTAAATCACTCCATTTTTTGTGGGGCCTATAAACTGTCTTCCACTTTCAGTTTTGTCCAACAGTGACTCGAAGCAGATTCACCATGACGCATTATAGCAAGATTAGAAAAGCTTTTTCAGTGCAAAAGCGTCATTCATTTCTGCCTAACTGTCCAGACTGACATGTTAGAACTAAATACTGATATAATTCTTTGTTAATTTTGCTCTTGAAAAAAGTGACAAGCAATTTTAGCAATTTTCATCCTACTACAGAATTTTTTTTTAAGACTGCAAAGTTTTTGAAAATTATTTGCAGTTCATTATTTATTCCACATAAAATTATCATGTGGCTTTTTGGAACAGAAAAAAGGTTTTTTCTGCACAGAATTAAATTATATATTATCACTATATTACATTATTTTCTGTGCAGAAAGTATTGTTTCCTGCACATAAAATGCTGTCCTCTGTAAAAAAAGAAAAGAAAAGAAAAGAAAAAAAGTGTGAATTAAATCTCCAACTACAGCATTTTCTACACAAAAACCAGCATTACATACTGTATTTGCCAGTGTACTAGACGCACCAGCATATAAGACGCACCCTGTTTTCAGACTGTGTTCTTTAAGAAAAAAAATTTTAGTACTCTGTCCACCATTCCTGATTTCTGCCTGGGTAAGGGGGGACTTCCCTGCTGAGGCAGAAAGAACAGGAAGGGGGGGGTAAAAGGTGCTCCCTTCTCCCTGTTCCTGTCACTTCTGCCTGGGTTGGGGGGACCTCCCCGCTGAGGCAGAAAGAACAGGAAGGATGGGGTGTGTGAAAGGAGCTCCTGTCTCCCCCATTGCCTGCCTGGGTGGGAAGAACTTCTCACCAAGGCAAAAAGGAAAAGAAAGGTGCCTTTCCTTTCCTTTTTGCCTCGGTGGGCAGGAGTTACCTGTATCTGCCAGTGTATAAGACACATTCCATTTTCAGAAGGTATTTTTTGGGGGAAAAGTGTGTCTTATAGCTGGTAAATACAGTAATATTTTTGTGGATAGATATTATTTTCTGCACAAAAGTACCTCATTAAAAATTGAACAGAGTAAGTCTTATCTGCCTTAATACCCTAAGGACACCACGGTAAGTAGGGTCAGCCCTGGTCAGTACATGGATGGGAAACTGCTAATGAATACTAGGTGTTGTGGGCTGTTTTTCAGAGGAAAGAACTGGCAAAAAACACCTTTGAGTATTTCTTGAGTATTCATGGGGTCACCATAAGTTGACAAGCTACTTTAAGATGCATACCTTCACACATCCTGAACTGTGAAAATTCTCATTAGTCCAGGTTTCTTTTTGTCAGGTTTTCCAATACTCTAGAAACATATTTTTCAACCATTTCCATTCCTAGGGTGGCACATAAGGAATAACCAACTTCCCATTCCCATTCGACCCCCACTTCTCCCATTTTGCTCTCTCTCCCCTTATCTCTCTCCCACCTCTCTACTCTTTCTTTCACTCTTGTCCATCTGTGTTATCTTTACTCTTTCTATCTCCCTTTCTTTTTAAGCAGGCTTTTATATGAGCTGGGGACCTTTATTTATTAACCTTGTTTTAAAAATTGAATATGGCTTTAGGTTTTTTATAATTTTGTACAGTTGGCCCTCCACATTCACTAGAGTTAGGGGCACAGGACCCTTGTAAAAGTGGAAAAATCACAAATATCAAAATGGGTGTGTGTGTTTGCAGGAAGGGGGCTGAGATATGGTGGGAACAGTGGGCAACGCAGGTCCAAACCAGTTCAGGTGAAGGAGAGGGAAAGGGGATAGGTTGGCACGATGGTCCTATATTTCCTCTCTCTTGCCCATCATATTCTTTGGATGTCAGGGGGAACTGGGAAAGGGCTTGTGGTGATGAGAAATTGAGCTGCAAGCCATTCTTAGTTGGCCAGGAAGCAACTGGAGGAGGAGGAGGAGGAGGAGGAGGAGGAGAAAGACAAGAGGCAGGTTTTTAAAGGGCTTGAGCTGCCTGATTTGAGCTACCAAGAGGGATTGTTCCCCTGGAAAAGCAGTGCCCGAGGTGAGGGGGCAGGGGTTGAAGAAACTCACAAATAATCAAATCCAAGAAAGTCAAACCCACATATATAGAGGGCCGACTGTACGTTTTCAATGTTTTTAACGCGTCTAATTTATTGTTGGAAGCCACCTGGGGTCCCACTCTGGGAGAAAGGCGACATACAAATATAATAAATGACTAACTGACCAAATAAATAAATATCTCCCCTTCTCTTCTGCCAGGTTTACACTGTGTAAAAATCACCTTCCTCACATGCTTCAATTCCTTCTCTTCTTCCTTTGTATTCTCTCTACACTGAATACCAAGAATTGAATTTAAGCTGCCTGGAAGGGGCCCAAATTCTTCTCTCATCACCAATTTGCTGTGAACAGGAGACATCTTTACCAAATTTTCCTTGTGTGCACAGGTATATTATTCCTGGATTTTTGTTGTGTGCCTTCAAGTCATTTCTGACTTATGGGGAACCTATCACAGGGTTTTCTGGAGGCTGAGAGTGTGTGATGTTCCCAAGGTCACCAAGAGGGCTTCCAAGGTTAAGCTGGGAATGGAGCTCTGATCTTCAGGATCATAGTTCAATGCTCAAACCACTACACCACACAGGCTCTTAAAATTCAAAATTCTTGTGTAAGTGTATATCATTCTCTCCTATAAGTGAACGCAAAGAATTCTCCACAGTATTCTCCTAGTGTTCACGCACTGTGAAGTGTTCTGTGGAATTCTTCAGTGCACAAGCACAGTTTTTTTGTGTGAGTAAATAGTGCTTTGTGTGCAACATACACCATTTCCTATGCAGAAAACATGTTTTAATATGCAGAGTATTTCCCAGAACACTTTGCAAAGTGCAAATACCAGGAGCCATTTCATGCTACACAACTATATAGGTACTTCAATGGCCATGGAATGAGAGGTGTTGTAATTTGGTGAGAAACTAGGGGGCTCTCTGGCTGAGAATTACAGATGCCTCTCCCTAAAGTGCAAATAAGAATCAACATGGTGTAGTGGTTTGAAAGTTGGACTTGGATTCTGGGGGACTAGGGTTCGGATCCCTGCTATTTATTCTCCTTGACAGAGTTTTGGAAAACCTTTTTCTTGGTCAGGAAAGAAAGAAAAGTGAATACTATATTCTTTCCATTACAGATATTCTTAGGAATGACCCAGTAAGCCAGGGGAAGTTGCATGGAAGGCCTTGGGCTTGATAGTAGCCTATTTGCCAGAGCTTTCCAATTGCTATTACAAAATAAGGATGAGCACTGCTTTCCTGCTAAGTGCTGAATTGAATTTTGTAGAAAGTTGGGGGGGAGTGTATGGGGGGGAGGGGAGACAGTAGGAGTAAGGGGCAACTACAAATGAGAGGGACTGAGGACACCACCATATTTTATCTTAAAATCTTTCTTGCCAATTACTAAGCCTAAGGACAATTAGTTCAACCATTTGAAATGGAGGGAAAACTATGCAAAAGCTGGGAAACCATAAAAAATGATGTCACGGGATGGGGGCATGGCCACCTGGAGAACCTAAAGAACTAGATTTGGTCATGAAGCCTGAGGTTTCCCACCTCACCATCATTTCTTGATTCAGGAGTAATCTGTACCCACATGTTAATTGCCAAGCAGGCTGCCCATCACCGCCAAAGTCAGTTGCTGCTGAAAGATTTAATAATAGGACTGTAATAAGATTGTCTAGAACACTTCCTCCTCCTCCTCCAATTCTACCCTCATATCTATCCCTATAAATAAGTCAAGACCTTTGGGAGGCATTTCGGCAGAACTATGATACATCTCCCTTACCCCCCCGACAGGAAATCACTTCCTCTGCAGTTCCAACTTCCCATGATGATCATGTAGTGGCCAGTGGAGAGTGGGAGGCAGCTGAGAAGCATCTGGCTATGTGACTATAGCCAGAACTGCAAGTATGTCATCATCCAGTATCCCTGGTGATCCCCCATAAGGTTCCAGCAGATGCTTTCTGGAGGACTGTGGACTGTGCGTCTGATTATGGTCATATAGCCAGATGCTTCTTAGCTATCTCCCACAATCCACTGAACAATACATGGCTGTGTCAGGCAGAAGGGAGGATTTTTAGGAGAGTTTGCTCATTACACAAGTGAAGTAGAGAATTTTGCCTTCTACAATGGCAAATACACACACACACACACACACACATATACAAAGTGTATATTTTCTATAAGCTTTACTGGTGCTTATTAGATTTGGATATGACTTATGACTTGGCCGGTAAGGCAAGATGTTTCATTTTCTTTGAGTCCTGGACTGTTAAGTGACTCATATTTGGCCTCCTCCATTTCTGTACTAACATATGATGTTGCGACTCGTATCTGGTGATGGTGGGATCTGTGTGTCACTTCTTTAAGGCCATCAGATATATTAAGCATCATAACTGTGTACAGTGAAAGACAAACAAGCAATGTCTTTAAACTTTTCTTCTATATCCAGTGACCTTAGGGGTGTAGTTGTCTCACTCCATCATCTTGTTTAGATTGGAAACCTTTGGGACAGAGAACTCAGTCTCTTTCTTTCTCCCCTCCAATACTAAAAAATTGTAAGTCAAAATTCACAGTGTGTTGTATTTATTTTGTGCTAGTGTAACTTTTTTGGACTACAGCTCCTATAATGTCCCAGACAGCAGTTTGGTGCTCTGGGAGTTGTAGCGCAAAACAGCCATTTTCCCAAGCTCTGTTCTACACAGCTTTCGAATGGGAGAGTTCTGGGCCATAGCAGTATTTTAGTTATTTACTTCAAGCAGTTGAGCAGAGTGGCTATAAACCTAAATGAATAAGGTGCCTGATGATCTCTACACTGAAATACTAAAACAGAAAGGGTGAGGACACTACCTGTTTCACATATTGGAATACATGTGTGAGCCCAAGGGTTAATTCATTCATGTTTTCAGAAAGAAAATACATGCAAATGCTATGGCTTAGAAGACACTGGTGGATTTAAAATACAGTCGTAAAGATGTTTACCTATTATCTATCTATCTATCTATCTATCTATCTATCTATCTATCTATCTGTCTGTCATCTACTTTTATAAATAATGTAAGCTATGTGACTTCAAGTCATTTATTGACTTATGGTGATCCCATAAATTTCATGGAGCTTTTTAAAGCAAGGAGTATTCAGAGGTGGCTTGCCATTGCCTTCCTTTGAATTTAGCCAGCAACACCTGGTATTCCCTGGAGGTCTTCCTTTGAGCACTAACTAAGCCCAGCTTCTGAGCTCAGACAGGATCTGGTGTCTTCAAGGTATTGTGCTTCCTATAGTGGGCTAAATTCAACATTATACAAGCAGACAAGCAGAGTGAAAGTTTCCTTCCTTTCTCCCAACTCTTTCTGTAGCATATTTGGGTTCGTGTATATAGGAGGAATAGAGTTTTGATCCATCAGAGATGTTTGATTCACTGAAAGGGCACTATTTATCAGAGCACTAAAGATCTAAGATCTTCTGGAGAGGTGCTTCTCTCTGTCCCACCACTTTATCAGTCTTGTTTGGTGGAGACAAGAGTGAGAGTCTTCTTGGTGACTTCTCCCAGGCTTTGGGCCACCCTCCCTAGGGAGGTCAGCGTGGCCCAATTTTTGCTGTCCTTCTATCAGCAAGTTAAAACATTTTTATGCCTTCTGGCTTTTTAGAAACTGACTGGAGTGGGCTTTTAATGCAGCTGCAGAGCTGTTTTTAAGGGTTGCATTGAGAACCAGCATGGTATAGTGGTTTGAGTGAGGGACTGGAGACCAGAGTTTGATTGCCTGCTTGGCCATGAAAACCCACTAAATGACCTTGGATGTGTCACACACTCTCAGCCCCAGAAAACCCTTAGAGTCACCATAACTCAGAAATTACTTGAAGCACACAACAAAAATGTAATCTTTTAATGAATTTCAATGTTTTCAGTGTTTGATGTTTTTAACTTTAGAAATGTTTGGTTTTAAAATAACTTTAACATTTATACTTTTATTGAAGATTTTGTATAATATTAATCTATATTTTTTTAGTTATGTTGTTAGCTGCCTTGAGTTTCCTTATTGAGAGAAAGGTGGAATATAAATCAATCATAACAATAACAATAATTTGGATACAACTATTTGTTCAGAATACAAATGGGGAGAGAATTTACAGATTAATTCTAGAAGTTTATAAGTTTAATTCCAGTTTCTTTTTACAGTTGTGAAAGCTGGACAATGAAGAAAACTGACAGGAAGAATATCAACTCATTTGAAATGTGGTGCTGGAGGAGAGTTCTGTGGATACCATAGATTGTCAAAAAGATAAGTGGATGGGTCTGAGAGCCAATCAAGCCTGAATGCTCTCTAGAAGCCAAAATGACTAAACTGAGGCTATCATACTTGAGGCATATCATGAGATGACTTGATTCATTAGGAAAGGTTGTAACGCATAGTAGAGTGAAAGACAGTAGAAAAGGGAGAAGATGGTATTCTAGGGGAATAGACTCATTTAAGGAATCCACAACTATGGCTGTATGGATCTTGGCAGGGCTGTTAATAACAGGAGGTCTAAGAGGTCTCCCATTTATCGGACCATCAAAATTCAAAGCCAACTCAACGACAATTAGCAACAAACAAGCTTTATTGTTGTTAAAGACAGATCCACAAAGACTCCAGTTTGGAAATATTCATGTAAAGCATTTGACCAGGCAACCAATGAGATGGCTGCCACTGACACACCAACTATCTGGGTGAAAAGAAAGACTGGTTCAGTCTTCCCGTTTCCCAAATTGTTTATGGGATAATTTTGTTCAGTTTGTGTTTTGATATGAACATACTAAATTTGCATTTCCCAAAGCAATATGTAACTAGAATTTGATTAGACCTCAGGCCAAATTCATTGTAATGTTTTCTGCTCAACTAGTGACTTTGTTAAGTTGTCTTATGAGTGGTTGTTTGTGAGTAAGTCAATGTGGGAATGGTTATCCATGCCACTGCCATTGATGTGACAAAAGCAACAGCAAAAACACTTGAAATGGAAAACTGTACTTCCCTGCTTGTTTACCAGCAGACTAGAGCTTCTGAGACATCTTGCCAATTTTACTGCTTTGTAGTGTTTCTATTTTAGTACAAACTATAGAGTTGATGTCAGGACAAGAATATTCATACGGTTCTTATAGGGTGAGAAGAAAAGCCCTGGAAGGCAAGGGTGGGGGTTGTTAAATTTTCTGAGTGTTGCATTACATTATTGCTCTATTGATCTTTTTTTAAAAATGTACACCATGCTTTTAGAACAAGCAGTATTTTTATTTCTCTGAAAATTCTCCCTTGATCTATTAGGAAAAAGAGACTATGCTGCACTGTAATTGCTTGTGCAAAATTTCAAAGAGTTTTAAATCCTGCCTTTTTTTTTTAATTTGCATCATGTGTCCTCACTTCTTTGAAATTAATTGACCATGCCCATAGTGAGGGCGTGTTGTCCTTCCAGTTCCCCACATGTACTGTATGCTTTGCTCTAAGACAGAAACTGGTTAGTTTCCATTATTATACACCAAATTTGTACGCTTCTGTAAAGCTAGGTTTGATATCCAAAGCAGTTCTTGAAAGCAAGAGAATTTGCTTAAAACAAAACCAGAAATCAGAGTAGCAGAATGGAGAGGTAACTAACATAGCCTATTTTGCAGATCATGAAGGACAAAGGAGAAAAAGGCCCTCATTTAGGGGGTGGAAATGAACATGTGACAGTTTTCTGGCATGTATATTTTTAAAATGAAATTTGGCTCTAACTGTGCTAAATTTTATTAGAAGTACAGAGTCTTCCCCTTGGTGTGTTTGTCATCATATTCTTCTTGCCCAGAACTGAATCATTTTATATACCGATACATTCAATCACGGAGTCCAAATGTCTGAATTCTCAAGTAGCATAATCTCAAAGCTTAGAAAAGTTTGGGTCACAACATCTAGACTCCCCAATGGCCATGCTGCCTGGTGGACACTGGGAACCATTGTCCAAATAGTAACATCTCTGAGCTCTGGTTATGTGTGGAGTAGATCCACTGAAATCAATGTGATTTAAGTTAGTCATGACATATGTAAGTTCCCTCCGATTCACTGAGCCTGTTCTAAACATGACTAAGTCTTTCTCCAACTAGATTTTCTTTACGAATAAGGACATATCTTTGGAACCTGTAGTTTAAGTAGCTTGAAAGACCTTGTTAGGAAGATGTCCCACAATGTCACATAAGATACTTCATTTTTCTCATGTGACTTTCATTGTAGATTCCATTGACTACCAAAGTCATAACACATTAATGGAAAGATTACAAAGTAGCAAAATACATGTAACAGTCATTTCGGAATCTGAAGTAGGTCTCAGGTTCCAATAATACAATAAGAGTACAATTTAATCAGGCCTCCTTGGAAACTTTGAATATGCTTTTTTCTTTTCTGCTCTGTTCTTCTCAGTAGTATGACTGAATCTTCTTAATGAATTCCCTCATTAAACCAAAGGGTAATCTACTCTAGTGTGAGACTACCTGCCAAAGAGTTTAAGTTGTCAGAACAAATGAAGTGGTTAGACACAGCATGTTATTAATGTGTAAAACATATGTATCTTCTTCTCACAGACCAATATATGCAACCTTTTGCTGAAAAGCTAATTTTCTCTGTGGAATATCACTTAGACAGAAGGGTATTTCTTATCAGATATGGAATACATTTTGTACTTCATTAAAATGTCTTAACTGGAGCACACATCGAAACAACTTGCTTCCTCAATTATGAATTGTCCAAAAAATCTTGGAATTTTCCAGCCAACAGTATATTTGAGTAGACTCTTAGGGCAGAAGCCAAATTTGAACGTATGGATGTACCACCTTTCTAATTATCTAGGAGAAGATTGCTTAAGGGGGAGGGGACAAGAAAAGATGAATCTAGACTAACATCATTTCCACATGACAGCACTCTCTCATGTCATCCTGTTGCAATCCTGGCAGCCCCTTTGCCAGGAAGCAAGTGGGACAGGAATGCTCCCCTCTGCACCCAACTGGCTCCCTATGGAAGGGAGCGTGAATGACACGCGTCTGCCTTCTGCAGCACAGCTGGGCTCTTTCTCATGTTGTGCTAGGGAAGGAAATGCCTTCATCGTGCTTCCTACCCGCTTTCCGCATGGCAGGTAAATATGGGAGCATCATGCGATTGTGGATACTTAACAAATTTAATCCATTAAGTGAATATCCTGTGATCATGACACATGGGGACAGAATGGCAGCAAGACCACGATGATGTTGTGTGAAAGCATGACCTGCAGACTGCTGCCATCCCATGCACATAGTGGGACTGCGACCTCATGCAAAAATGACCCAAGACAGAAAGCCCATTAAACCCTATGGGATTTTTAATCTAAGTACTAAAGATTTCAGTATATCTACTCTAGATATGAATTAGCCTGGCCCCAGCCTAATGTTACAGATTTTTTTTAAAAAAATAATCTTTATTGAGTACAAAATTATTGCACACGCACAAAAAATTACACATACAACATATATAGTGATATATACATAGACAATATAATCAACAAAGATAGAAAAAAGTGACAAAAAATAGAAGAAAAAAAAGAGGAAAGATTTAAGAAAGTAGAAAGAAACAATAACACAAAAGAACATATACTTACAGAAGTTACAGTCTACAATTCTTAACAAATAATTAACATAAAAGCGACTTCCCGATAAACTTAGTTGCTGGTTCTTGTATATCCATTATTAACTCCTTTTTAATCTATATATTTTCAAGGATTTTCCTACCATTTTACATTTATTTACATTTATAAATCAAAACCAATAGTTACCAAGTCTCCTCCCGTACTCCTTGCATCGTCTGTGAAGGGTTTCCAAGTTTTTAAATATAAATCAAACGGTTTCCCTCTTAATAAAACAGTAAGTTTATCCATTTCTGCCAATTCTGTCAATTTAGTTAACCATACATATAGTTTTGGAACTTTTCTGCTTTTCCAGTATTTTGCATAAATTATTTTCGTGGCTGTTACTATATATCTCAATAATTTCTTATATTGTCTTTGAATAAGGTCTTCCTTATCTATCATATTCAATAAAAGTAATTCTGGTTTAAATATCATTTTTACTTTTGATATTTTTTGTATATAATTACAAATTAGTCTCCAGTATTTTTTCACTTCTACCACATATGAAAAAAAAGAGACTTCCCGGGTTGTGCACTTCCAACATTCATTTTTAACTCCTTTATATATATGAACCAACTTACTAGGTATTATACACCACTTATACATCATTTTATAATAATTTTCTCTAAGATCATTGCAGCGGGTAAATTTTAAGCCTTTTCCCCAAAGCTCCTCCCATTGCTCTATATCTATATTATATCCTAATCTTTGGGCCCAGTAAATCATACATTCCTTTATCTGTTCTTCTTCCATATTTAATCTAAGTAATAACTTGTACATTTTCAAAATTGAATGGGTTTCCTCTGCCTCTAATAATATTTCAAATTCTTTCTTAATTTTCTCAAAACCGAAGTTCTTACCATATTCTTTAAATCTCTCTTTTAATTGAAAATATGTTAACCATTGGACTTTATGGCCTTCTTGCTCTAAATCTTGCCTATCCTTAATATACCAATTACTACCTTCAATTTTTATTATATCCTTATACCTTATCCAACAATCTAAACTCCCCATTTCTCTTCTATAAAATGCCTCTTGTGGTGACGGCCATCCTGGTATTTTATTTCCAAATCTTTCCTTATATCTTTCCCAAATTTTAAAAATTGTTCTTCTTATAATATGATTCTTGAATCCAGCATTCACTTTAATTTTTTCGTACCATAAATAGGCATGCCAATCAAATTTCAGCTCATTACCTTCTAATTCTAATAATTTCTTATTTTTTAGCATGACCCAATCCTTAATCCAAACTAAACATGAAACCTCAAAATAAATTCTTAAATCCAGTACACCCAATCCTCTTCTTTCTTTTGCATCTGTCATTGTTTTCCATTTTATTCTAGGCTTTCTCCCAGCCCATAGAAACCTATAGATTTCTTTATGCCAATTTTGGAAAGGTGTGTTCGAGAACGTAATTGGAATTGTTTGGAATAGAAACATCCTTTTCGGTAAAATTATCATCTTATACACTGATATTCTTCCAAATAAAGATAAATTAATATTTTGCCATTTTTAAGGTCTTTTTTTAATCCCCTCCCATATTTAATTTTTTTAACTATTTCAAAACCTGATTTGTTATATAGTTCTTTTTCTTCTTCTGCATTCAAATTTTTGACTAGAATCTTTGTTTTGTCTACATTAATTTTAAATCCGGCCACTTTGCCAAAGTCTTCTATTTCTGATTTCAATAATTCTGTACTATTAATTGGGTTACTCAATATAAAAACTGTATCATCTGCAAAGGCCCTTAGTTTAAATTCTGCCTTCCTTATCTTTATTCCTTTTATATCTTGATTATTTCTTACAGTTCTATTTAGACATTCTAATCCTAAAAAAAAAGCAAGGGAAATAATGGACAGCCTTGCTTTGTCCCTCTTTCGATATTAATATCATTTGTCAAACTTCCATTTACCACTATTTTAGCCTTCTGATATGTATAAATTGCCTTAATTCCATTTAAAAAAATTTCTCCTAGATTCACCATTTCCATAATTCTAATCAAAAATTTCCAATTTATGTTATCAAAGAGCTTTTCAGCATCCAGAAAAACCAATGCCTCTTTGATTTGATTCTGAAAATTTAGATATTCTATTATATCTATTATTGTTCTTATATTATATCTGATTTGGCATTTTGGTAGAAATCTACTTTGATCTTCATGAATATAGTCTTGTTAACAAACCTTTAATCTATTTGCTAAAATATGTGTAAATATCTTGTAATCTTCATTTAATAAAGATATTGGTCTATAATTATTAATCATTAATGGGTCTTTATCTCCTTTTGGTATTAAAATGATATTTGTTTCCTTCCAACTTTCAGGTATTTTTTGAATTTTTAGAATCTTATTCATTACTCTACAAAGGGGTTTTCTAACTCTGTACAAAATATTTTATAATATAAAGCCATCAATCCATCAGGACCAGGGGATTTACCTCTTTTAAAAAACTTGATTGCCGCTCTGACCTCGTCTATTGATGTTTCTTTATTTAGTTTCTCTGTTTGTATCTCTGAGAGTTTTGGCATGACATGTTTCTTAATATAATCATTTAATTGTTCCTCCAATACCTCTTATCTTTTATACAACATTTGAAAATAGTTATGAAATACCTTTTTCAATTCTTTTTCATCAGTAATCAATCTATTCCCCTGTTTTAATTTTGTAATTAATCTTTTTGTCTTTTCCTTTCTTAACCTGTATGATAACCATCTCCCTGGTTTATTTGCCTGTTCGAAATTCCATTGTTTTACATAATCCAATTTCTTCTTCATCTCATCTACCATTATCATTGTAATTAGTTTCTGTAGCATTTTTATCTGATTTTTAATTTTATTATTTGTTGGGGTTTTTTACCATTTCTTGTTCTTTCATTTTGATTTCCTCCAACACCTTGTTTACTTTTTCCTGTCTTTCCCTTTTCCATCTTGCATATAATTTTATAAATGTCCCTCTAAGCACTGCTTTACTAGTATCCCATACTATTTCATCTTCTACCCTGTTGTCTAAATTTACATTAAAGTACTCTGTTAACACTTGTTTACAATATTCTACATTTTCTTCTTTATATAATAATACTTCATTTAACCTCCATCTAAAATTATAATTTCTTTTTTTAAGGGTCAGGCATACTAGATTGTGATCTGAAATAGTTTTATGTAGTATTTCCACTTTTCTTACATTTCCCCCTATACTGCTGGAAACCCAGATCATATCAATCCTAGAGAATCAATTGTGCATATTAGAAAAAAACATAAATTCTTTTTTATTTTCTTCTTTAAATCTCCATGTGTCTACTAGTTGTAGTTCATCCACCAATTCAAAAAACTCTTTTGCTAATTTCCCTTGATTCTTTTTACTTATTTTCATAGAGAGTCTATCCAATTGTGGGTCCACCACCCCATTAAAGTCTCCCACCAAACACTAATATTTGAATTCCATTAATTTCTGTTTCAACTCTCTATAAAAGGTACTTCTTTCTGTTACTGGTGCATAAATCCCTATCACTAAAACTTTAATGCTATCTATTTTAATTTCTACACCTAAATATCTACCCTTTCTATCATTAAATACCATGTGCGGTTCCAAATGTGTTTTAACATATAAAAGTACTCCATTTTTCTTATCTTGTCCTACTGATATAAACTCTTCTCCTAGATTTTTCTGAATTAACAATTTTGCATATTTATCTTTTATTCGAATTTCTTGAAGACGTATTAAATCCACATTTTGCTTTTGAAGATAATGGAATATTAACTTATAGTTTTTTAATGAGTTAATTCCCTTCACATTCCATGTAAGGCATTCCATCCCTCTATCTTTTTTTCCCTCCATTTTATAGTATTAACAATATTAGATATCAGATATCAGATGTTACAGATTTTAAGGGTCTGTGAAAATGACTAACAAGTCAGTCCTGTGAATGTCTGTTCAGACCTAAACACTATGGATTTCAATAGGTCTTCTTCTCGGGTAAGTGGATATAGGATAAAAACCATAATCAATCTGTGTGGTCAGATCTTTAAAAGTTGTCAAATCAGGTAAAAACTTAAAAATGCAACCACTAATGAAGTTCTTCAGTTTCTAGAAGAAACAGTAAAACAGAAAATTTGGGGTTATTTCACAATGAAAGGAATGGGTGGCACAATGTTTGGCAATATCTCATAAATTAAAGGAAGGAAATGGGTGGATAGATCTTTAGCAGTGCTGAAATGAATCTTGAGTGATCTAGTGAGTTTGATGATGTTTCCAGTAGATATCTCTGTGATTTTCTTCTGGAGCTCATCTACGTACCAACCCTTCCCTCCTTTCATTGTATGGATATATTACACCCATGTGCACACACTTCTATGAATCTGTGGCATTTGATTCTCTTTGATACTAATGAGAAATCTATACCTCATACAATGTGGACATTAAAAGTCAGAGAAGAGAGAATGTTTGGTGGTGTGTAGCTAATTCTTTTTCTTCAGCAAACGACCAGCACATTGAGTAGAGAAAGTTGAATCAAAACTGTAGTGTATGGAAGGGGAATAAAACCTTTAGTTTAGGGCTGGGCAAAACGTGGCCCCAGGAGTTGTATGTGGCCTCCAGGGCTCACAAGAGGTAAAAAAGGTTCTTGATTTTTTTTCCTTCAAAAATGCTTTTTTAGCCCAAATGCTCCCAAACACCTTCTAGGGGGCAAGGGGACATTGTGGGTATAGTTTTAGCCTCTCTGGCTATTGGAGGCCCAGAAAAGGCCTTTTTAAAAAACAAGAAGTAAATAGGAAATGACTTGAAGATTACTTCTTGTTGTTAAAAAAAAAGGCCTCTACTGGACTTAAAATGGAGCAAGGGCCCAATATTGTGGAAAAAGTCAAGAGAAAAAAAAGCTTAGCATTTGTAGTATTCTCTGAATATTCTGAATATCTCTTCATAAACTGAAAATCTCAGGATTCCATAGGATGTTACCAAGGCAGTAAAAGCGGAATCATAGCACTATGAAATAGCACTATGTATGAAAATGAAAAATGAAATATGAAAAAGCATATGTTTTATACAGATAAAATGATTTTATTCTCACAGACTTAAATATACCTGGGATACATTTTAGTGGCTTTAGAAAAGTTCTTCTGAAAACACATTTCTGTGTATGTATTACAAAAAAAAGTAGAATTCTAGTATGTGGAATAATAATCAAAATTGCAAAAATATTAAATTATATCCCTTGATTGTCTAATAATGGCAATTGATGACTTCCATGTCAGTGGGGTGGTAGATATGCTCTGGGTTTCAATCCAAACTGTAAAGGAGGATTCCAAGCATAAAATCTAGTTTGGCAATAGGGTTGAGAACCTTGAATAGTTCCTTTAAAATTCAAACTGAAACATGGAACAGATGCTCTCACCACTGATTCTTGGACCTTGAATATAGGTCCAGATCAATGCAGATGAAAGAATCAGTCATGAGAATCTATATGTTCTGGAGGCACAGTGGAGGTGATTCCTCTTAAGATGGTAAACAAGAAACTGCATTCTCAGTATTCTGTTCTATCTCTTGCATGGACATGAAAGGAATTTGACAGGTCTGTGGAAGGAACTTTTGACTCGCATGGAAACAGGTGTGATTCCCTACCCCTGTCTCTTAAGACTGAGTGACTGAGGTCCCTTGACTCTTGCCAGCTAATTCTTGATTTTATCTAGGGTCATTTCCCATCACCTTCTGGACACCTGAGTGCTCAATTTGTGATGTTGGTTGAACCAGTCAGAGTTACCATCAACACCCCACTTTAGCGTTCTTAAGTATTAAGTATTGTAATTTCAGGATATTTATATGGGAAATAAGCTCTATCTTTGATACTATTTCAGGCTATTTATTATAAGCATTTATAGATATATAAACATAATATTCCCTTTATGGAGAAAAAAAAGACATGGCAACTTTGACTCATGGTGACCCTATGGTAGGATTTTCTTGGCAAGATCCCTTCAGAGGAGGTCTTCCATTGCCTTCCTCTTAAGCTGAGAGAGTATGACTTCCTGATGATCACCCATTGGGTTTCCATGGTAGAGAGGGGATTTGAACTCTGGTTTCCCAGAGTCCAAGGCCAGCTGTCAAATTATCAGACTGGCTGTCTCAGAAAGGATTTACTATGCTGTACACTGAACTGCTATATTTATAGACAGGTAAGGCACAGATGTCTAGAGCACCTACTGTCATTGTTTCCCAGTCAAATGAACACACATTTGAATTTTTCTGGTTAACAGAAACAGGATCATAATGAAAAAGGTCCCTTTTCTTCTTATGCAGTGGTGTATAAACATAACATCTTTTTATTAGGGTATGTGATAGACATGAGGACGATAATGATAATGGTGGTGGTGATTTATTTCAGACTTTATTAGCTGTTACCAACTGGAGTGTTGGACCATTCAGAAAGAGAAGAAGACCAGCATTTCCACCACCTCAGGATAGAGGTCTGCTTGCTGCTTACTGCCTGCTGCCTGCTGTGAACCTCCCTGGTGGACTGCTGCCTGACACAAACATTGGCATTTCTGGCAGAACCAGGCCTTAGGTACCCAGCCAACTCCTAAGTGATGAGGTACTGGACCACCTGTCCACCTTTCTAAGGGGATAAAGCTGAGTGCCTGCTGTAGCAGGCTTGCCTCTTTGAGGGTGGAATAAGAGCTAGTCCCTTTGGTCAGGGAAGGGAGAAGTACATTGGGCCTATTTTATAACTTTAATAAAATGGCCATCAAAAAAATCTGTTACACAGAGAGCAATGGAGGGGAAGTAGCCCAGACAGCAGCCATTATGACATTGATGTGCAGAGGGATATGGTGTGGGGAGACAATCTTATTACAATGGTAGAAGAGAGGGCGACAGGGTGTTGATTATCCCCAGCTGTCCCTCACTTCAGATAGCCTGGATGGCCTTGGAAAAAGACCTCCTGGGCTGAAAATCTTGCCACCCAATGCCAGGTAGGTGAATGGAAAAGCATCTCTGATCCAGGACATGATCCTAGATGAACATGCTGACCTGGCCTGTACTACAGAGACCTGGCTGGATGAAGCTGAGGGTGGGGGTGGAGGTAGTTTGTCCCAGCTTTGTCTACCTGGGTTCTCTGTACTGCAGCAGGCAAGGACTTGGGGGTGGAGAGGCAGAGTTGCAGTGGTCTGTTGGGATTCCATCTTGCTCACCAGGGGCCCTGTCCCACAATTTGTGGGTTTGAGTATGTGTTTTTGAAAGTGGGCGGCTGGGACACAAGAGGGATTCTGTTGGTGTACTGTCCACCCTGCTGCTCAATAGTCTCCCTTTCTGAGCTGGTGAAATTGGTCTTGGTGGTAGTACTGTTGTACTGAGGGAGTTCAACATCCAGCCTACACTGGTGGTAGTCTTGTTGTACTGAGGGAGTTCAACATCTACCCAGAGACTGCTCTGTCAGGAGGAGCTCAGGACTTCATGTCTACCATGAAAACTATGAGCCTGCTCCAAGCAATAGTTGGTGTCACCCATGCTGCAGGGTACACTCTGGACCTGGTTTTCTGTTCTGGGCAGGATGATGGTGATCTGGGTGTGGATGAACTTTCTATAGTTCTGTTGTCATGGACTGATCACTACCTGGTAGAGTTTAGACTTACTGGGACTTGAAGCCTCTGCAGGGTGGGGTGAGGGCTAATTAAGATGGTCTGCCCCAGGAGGCTTATGAATCCAGATGGATTCCTGATGGCTATTGAGGCATTTCCTGTTGCCTTGGCAGGTGATCCTGTTGAAATCCTCACTGATCTCTGGAATAAGGAAATGGTCAGGGTGGTGGACATGATTGCCCCTTAGCACTCCCTCCCACAAATTGGAGCCAAACCAGCTCTTTCATTTACTAGGGAACTGATGACAATGAAATGATTAGGGTGGAGACTAGAGCAATGTTGGCAGAAGATTCAGAGTGAGTCTGACTGAACATGGACTAGAACCCATTGGAAGGCCTATGCTGTGGCAATGGTGGCAGCGAAGAAATTATACTTCTCTACCACCATTGTGTCTGCACAGCACTGTCCAGCGGAGTTGTATTGAGTGGTCATGGGACTTTTACATTCTGGCTCACAAGAGAAAAATAAAGATCAGTTTTCAGCTTGCTGTGATGAATTTGTGAGACAAAATAACTCAGATTCACTCTGACTTGGATACTGTAGTTGAGACAAGTCCAGTTGATGTAATCTTGACACCTGCTTGTCCTGTATTATTGGACTCATTTCAGTTTGTGCAGCCTGAGGATGCGGACAGGATCCTTGGAGAAGTGACAACCACCACACGTATACTGGATCCTTGCCCCTCCTGGCTTCTGAAAGCAGCTAGAGGGGCTGAGTGGGTAAGGAGAGTGATGAATGCCTCACTTCATCAAGGAAAGTTTCCAGTATGCCTAGAAAAGGCTGTGGTGTGGCCATTACTAAAAAAGATTTCTCTGAATCCCATCATTCTGAACAAGGTTCTGGAGTGTGTGGTGGCCTCCCAGCTCCAAGGGTTTATAGATAAAATAGATTATCTAGATCATTTCAATCTGGCTTCAGGCCTGATTATGGGATGGAGACAGCTTTGGTTGTCTTGCTGGATAACCTACTCCAGGAACTAGACAGAGGGAGTGTGTCCCTGTTGGTTCTGCTAGATATCTCAGTGGCTTTCAATACCATTGACAATAGTATCCTTCTGGGCGAAATCTCTGGGATGGGATTTGGGGGCACTATCATGCAGTGGTTCGAGTCATTCCTAGAGGGACAAACTCAGAAGGTGGTACAGCTGTGGGGTTTCTCAGGGTTCTGTTTTGTCCCCAGTGCTGTTTAACATCTACATGAAACTGCTGGAAGTTTTGGGATTCAGTGTCACCAATATGCTGATGACACTCAGCTTTACCTCTCCTTTCAATCTGATTTCAAGGAAGTTGACTTGTTACTGAACCAATGGCTGGTGTCACTAATGAACTAGATGAAGGCAAACAAATTGAAGCTTAATCCAGAGAAGACAGAGGTGCTCCTCGTCAGTCGAAAGGCAGCTCAAGGAATAGGGACTCTGCCTGTACTCCATGGGGGTTACACTCCCTCTGAAATCTCAGGCTTGCAGCTTGGGTGTTCTCTTGAAGTTGACTCTGAGCCTGGATGCCCAGGTTTCAACAATGGCTAGGAATGCATTTGCACAGTTAAAACTTGTGTGGCAGCTCACCTGTTACTTGAGATGCCAGATCTGGCTACAGTGAGACAAACCTTGATTATATCTTGGTTAGACTACTGTAGCACACTCTACATGGGGCTGCCTTTGGAAACTGTTTGGGAACTTCAGCAGGTTCAAAATATAGCAGCCATAATGCTGACTGAGGCTAGTTGCAGGGAGCACATAATTCCCTTGTTAAAACAACTTCACTGGCTACTTGTTTGTTTTTGCTGGTCATGACCTATAAAGCCCTATATGGTTGGTCTGGACAATTTGAAAGACTGTATCTCCCTATGTGACCCTGCCAGAGCTTTAAGATCTCCAGGGAAGGCTTTCTCTCAGTTCCACTATCATCTCAGGTTTCCTTGGTGAGGATACGGAAAGACAGCCTTCTCAGTGGCTGCTCCTACTCTCTGCTACTCCCTTCCTCAGGAAGCTAGGCTGGCCTCCTTCTTGCTCTCCTCTTGCCAGGAGGCAAAAACATTCTTATTTAAACAGGCTTTTAATATGTAAGCAGGTGGGCTTTTTATCATGATGTTTTTTACAATTTTTTGTAGTTTTTTATAATCTTGTATGTTTTTTCATGTTTTTAATTGTCTTAAATGCTTTTAATGTTTTAACTTTTTGGAGCCTCCACACAAATGAGGGCCCACTGTACTGTTTGTAAACTATAGCTTGATCTGATATCTCTTCTTTAAGAGATAAGCATAGTGTGGCCCTCCAAATCATGCTGGGCTGCAAATCCCATCATTCCTCACCATTGGCTATGCTACCAGAACTGATAGAATTGCAGTACAATAACCCATGGAGGGTCACCTGTTCCCCTATCTGTGCTAAAAAAAAAATCAAATTTACTTTCTTTTTTAAAGGTATATCCTTTTAATATGACCACTCCTATTGTTTTCCACGTGGCTCCATGTTTGCATCTCTAAGATTCTTTATAGTGGGTATATTTCAAGATGTAAACAGTTCTGAGAGCTATGGTTACAATCTTCATACGGGTAAAGCACTGCAATTTTACTCTTGCAGATAAGTCAGCTAATTGTTTTAAACAGGGACGGATGAACCGAATCCTCGGCAAGGATTCGAGATTCGCAGATCCGAATCCCTGTGCCAAAACAGGCAAACCAAATCTTTCAAATCCACCAACCAAAAAATTCAGATCTCACGCTCCCCACTTTTCTCTTGCCTGCTGCTGGTGTGATCCTGCCCAGGGCAGGTGGGAGAAGGTTGTGGGGAGCGTGATTTCATGCTCCCCACTTTTCTTCTGCCCCCCACCAGCAGGAACCTGCCCAGGATCCTGAAAGTTTTCCTGAAAGTGAAAACTATTATTTAATTTGTTTTTCATTAAACAAAGATGTCAAATTCAGCTTCAAAAACACTTTTCAGTAGAAGTGCTTTCTTTCCCTTGCTTTTAAAACCCTCTTTTAACAAAGGATTCAAAAGATTCGAGATTCATGGATTCCCAGAACTTTCCAGGGATTCCGATCCAGATTCGGATTCAGAAAATTCTGGATTCATCCCAACCCTAGTTTTAAAGTGTTCTTATGAATATATATGCATTTGCCAGGAAAAGTTTGTATTAAGAAAGAAGGACAAATTGTAACAACTTACACACTCACACTTAACAGTGCTTCCTTCTTTTTTGCTGATGAAAAGAATTTGCTTGGGAAGAAAGATGACCCCTCCCACTTTCAACACAGAGGAAGGAATGTTGGGACATTGGTTAATGCTTCAGATTATTGGGCAGTAATAAAATTAGTGTTGTCAGGAAAGAGGTAGGAGGCATTCTACCGAGAAGATGCCTAGCCAATGAGATGAGTGGGTGTCTGTGTATCATCTTGGATGGCAGGAGGTTGGTTACTGAGCTTGGCAGAGAGCGCTGCACTGGTTTAATAGGAAGCCAAGAGTACCCCCTGCCCCAAAGCAGAAAGATCTGGGATTGGAAAACAATGAATGAATGAAACAAATGTAGATGTGGTTTTATTCATCTCTGACTGTTCTCTGTCTTTCTGCCTTTCTCCTCTGGACAGCCTCATGTATTTAGATGAATCAGCACAAATGCAATACACTAAGGTGGTGTTACCATAGAAACTAACTAAAGTATACTGAACTAATACTTGTGTCTAACAAAAAATGGCAAATATCCAGTTAATTCTAAACCTCCGACTTATATGATCATTTTATGTTTTAAAGTGAACTGAAATTGAGATTCTGGACTGTGTAAGAGGTGGTAATCACTTTTGTCTGGCTCTGACAGTGAAGCAATAACCACATTATAAAGATGTCATTTTAGATTCAATTCTTTCTTTCATTCAGTGGACATCAGCATATGGTATATGATCCAGCCTATGTTTCTGTTCTCCTCTATTTCCATGGTAGTTAGGAATCTCTTTAAAATCAATAACAGTTCAAAGTGTTTAATTCCAGATACCTTTTCCATTAGTTTTACACAGTTACATTTAAAATAATTTTTAAACAATCCTGAATTGTGCCGTGGTTAAACATGAACTACCATATTCAGTTGTTCCCTCTTATTGCTACTTGCAGAATGAATAAAAAGGGGTATGGAATCATGCTTTCACATATTTAATGTCTTTCATTCATATACGAGAGACAAGAAGGGGACAAAAAGTTAATTAGTTGTTCACAGTTACGTACTGTCATTTTTTTTAGTTATGTAGCATTCTGCACATTATCTGTGCTAACTTTTGGGAAAACAAAATTGTACGTCACAAACACACAGTAGTTATATTCTGATCTGCCTTGCTGGGGTGAGATTTTCACCATTTCTCCTATAAATGTTGTATGAAGATAATCAATGTAATATGAAAAACATTGTGTCATCTTGTCTTTCAGGAAAAAAAAACTTTAACAAATAACATTACAGTAGAATAGAGCAATTACTTCACCCTTTTTATTTTCCATTTTTTTTTAAAGGATGTCTGCAGCCCAATGAATCAATAGCCCACAAGCATTTAAAGTGGAGCCAAATATGAACATCTGGCTTCATTGTCCACCTGCTCCAAATGTTTCCTGTTTGACCATTCAGGTCAGATGCACTTGTACAAATTATTGGCAGTTTTTAGCTCAGTGTTACACACATAATGCGGGAGTTCAGAACTGACATATTCAATACAACTTGAGCTGTATAAGAACTACAGATTGGTTTTTAGGTCATTGAGGTCCACAGGAACAATTTTTGCAAATTTGTCACTGATGTGATAAATCCTACAGAGTTCTGTTTGCAGTATTTCTTACGAACCAGTCAAACACTCATACTTGGAGCCCTGGTGGTGCAGTGGTTAAATGCTGGCACTGCAGCCACAAGGTTGTGAGTTTGATCCTGCAGGGCTCAGGTTGACTCAGCCTTCCATAGGTCGGTAAAATGAGTACCCAGTTTGTTGGGGGCAATTAGCTAACACATTGTAAACCGCTTAAAGAGCTTTTAGCTGATATGCGGTATAGAAATACACTTTCTATTGCTTGCTATTGCTATACTTGCTGTTGTTGCAGGCCTTCAAGTTATTTCCAACTTATGGTGACCCTAAGGTGAACCTATTCCAGATTTTCTGGGACTGAAAGTGTGGGATGCACCCAAGGTCACCCAGTGGGTTTCTGTGACCAACCAAAGAATCAAATGCTAGTCTTCAGGGTCATGGTCCAATGCTTAAGTGACTACAAGTTAAAAGACAAAACCAAACCACAATTCAGCATCAGCTTGTCTGTATACCAGGCTTTGAGTGGAATCAGTTCACCACAAACAGAATGAATTATATAGGTCTGTCATATCATTTGAATGGGCTATCTGGCCGTAGATTGCAATAGAAATAGACAAAACAATGGGCAAAATGGACAACTTTCTATCTCAAAGGACCATGTGTTTTCTGGTTCTGGGTGGTTTCATACCCACAAACACTCCTGTGCACATGGGGTGTTTTTAATACACAAAATGCATTGGAATTTTCCTAGGAGTCCAAACATAACCAAGTTTAAGGCATTTAGTGGAAGCTGTTTTATCTGACTGGATAAGATTTGCAAAAAAGGTACAGTCAAAGCAGTAAGTTATACTATTAATAATTGCACTCTCAAAGGCAAGAACTACACTGCTAGCAAAAACTACAGACATCCAGGTGGTTGGAAAAAATGTGGTCACAACTTTATTTTGGCTATGGTTGCTACAGGGTTGGCATGCTCATGGGTTTGGATCCAGGCATCAGCCAACCCACCTGTTGACCAGTGAGCCCAATGCTCTGGCCTACTGCTTGAGCCACTGGGATGATGGGTGTAGAATCCACCTGGGAGGGCAGGGAATTTGTGTATTTCCGGTGCTTGTGCATGCCCGCTTTCCCATCCTACACTCTAAGTCCCTTAAGGGGACCCCCTACTTTACCCATGCCAAGTGGCACTGGTAATAGTTGTCCCAAATCCAGAACCCATGCCAACCATCAGGCACCAGGGCAACATCCTGATCCTGCCTGTGCCAACTAGTTGCAGCTGCAGCCAAAGAGCCATAGCTGCCCCCCCAGCCCCTGCTATCAGCCCAAACCAGTTCACATTCTTTCATTGTCCTCACATGCCACTTTACCATGGCCACTGTCTAAAACTTGCACTGCTATCCAACACTGACCACCTTTCCTTCCTTCCTTCAGGTGCCTCAAGTTTAGATGTTCGCAGTCACATTCCCCCTGGGGCTCTGCCACTGGCATTTCCAATAAAACCATCCTGCTGCCCCAAAAGTCTTCCTACAAAACCACCAACTTTGGGGCTTAACACTTGAGGAAAAAAATGCTTCTGCCTACCCATCTCTAATCCCAGTCAAACATAATCCGCAAATGCCCCAGATTTCTATCTCTCTATTCTCTTGATATCTACTACCTTGAACCCACACTGAGCCACAGCTGTGTCTGCTTCTATTCTGAAAGAGTGTGTATGGACAGCCCCAGGTGCCTGAGAGCAGATCTCATAATAGCTACTGAGATAAGAGGGAACAATCTCATTGGATGAAAAGGCAGCTGGGCCTGGGCAGCTATCTGGACATGAACCCGCACAATGCCCTACCAGGCAAGGATCAGAGCCCCGAAGTATATAAGACCAGATGACAGCACAGCACCCTGGCCTAGCTGGTTGCACTTGGAGCACCTCACTCTGATGCTGAGTCTTCTACAAGAGAGGTATTCCACACTTGTAATGCCCAGCCTGAGCAGTTAGCCTTGGATCTAGCCACCAACCATCCAACTATTAATGCCCCCCCAGAAAGGTGACAGTGAATGCTGTTTTAAACTCTGCTTTGACCTTGGAAAGGCAAATGGCTGGCAGCTGCCTAACAAGCTTCCTAAGCAGCTGAAAAGTGATAGGCCTTCTGCCATCAGCCTTCTTAGCCACCAATCTCTTCCATCGCTCAACAGTTTTTCTTATCAGGAATGTGTTACAGAAATCCCCCAAACCCTTCACCTTGCTGAAGAAAGAAACACCTGCAGTGAATGATCAAGGAGCATGGAGCCAGGCCCTGTTCCCATAAAGTGAGCTAGGAATTGGAGGATCTGCCTCTTATAGGCAGCCCATGCCTCCCTGCTGTCCCATGCTCCTGTTGAATGCCTGAAACTTAACAATCACTCTGAAATAAGCCCAGAAAATGGCTACAGAATGGAGTTCTCCCTGCATCACAGTGTGCTCCCAGGGCTCCACAGATCTTCTGGAAAAGCTGCCAGCTGCTGTCCTGCCCCCAGTGCTAGTGAAGGAAACCCTTCCACCTGAAATTGAGATGGGTAGTCTGTAATCCTGTTATCCAGGCCTGGAACATAATGAGCTGAAAATGTTGTATTAGCAGACAAGTATTTTACTACTAGCCTTCTCATAAGCCTCATGAAACTCCCAGACCCCCATGAGTGCCCACTGATGTGTGCAATCATTGCTTGGTTGTTGCATCAGAAATGTGCCTTCCTATCCCTAAACTGGACAGTCTGAATGCTAACGGCCACCACAATGGAGAACAACTCTAAAAATGTGAGATTGCAAACAATGTCACTCTGTGACCAGACTTGCAGCCACCGCTGAGTATACCAGTGCTCACAATAAAATAGCCAAACCCCATGCCCCCTGCTGCATCAGAATAAACCTGCAAATCCATGCCAGGCTCCCAAACCTCCTGCCATAGAGAGATGATTTAAGTGATTTAAGAACTGGAATCAAAGACTGTAGGAAAATTTGATCTAGGATCAAGAAATGAAGCAGGAGAGCAACTGACTGAGTTCTGTGAGGCCAACTGTTTGTTCATCACAAAGACATTCTTCAAGCAACCAAAGAGGCAACTGTATACACAGGCATCACCTGATGGCCAATATAGAAATCAGATAAGCACATAATTGAAAGCAGAAGATGGAGAAGCTCCATTTTCTCTGTAAAAACAAGACCAGGAGCAGACTGTGGCACAGAGCATGAATGGTTAATATCCAAAATTAGAGTAAAATTAAACCAACACCTCTGTAGAATTTAATGATCACAGAAAAAAACAGATGTGCTCTATTTAGCTTAGTTGACCAGAAGCCAGAAAAATTCTGGAATGAAGGCAGGGACATTGTCAGGAAGGAATGGGGGAGGGGGGGAACCACCTTATCTGCAGCCAAAAAGAAAGAGAAACCTCAGTGGATGATCCTAGCTGGCCGTACAAACTCCTTGCAACTGAAGCCACCTGGCTTTCTGATGACAACCTATATAAAGCCTGCCTCAAGTGTTACAAGAGGAGGGCCTCTAATGAGACTTTATATAGAGCCTCTAATAGGCTTTATACAACTCTGACTTGCATGTATCAACCACTCTTGAGATTGTCTGACAACAGATAGGACAGTCCTGTATTGTTGGTAGAAAATACCTGCAACCCAAATTAAGGGGCCATTTTTTTTTTTTACAGTGGGGTCTGAACCCACTTTTTCTGACATGTCCAAGATAGGTCCAACACCACTTTTCTGGTAAAAATCATTCACTTCTGGCTGCCTTTTAAAACCTCCACTCAATTGTTGTGCAATTTGGGAGGCAACTAGCCAGACTAGAGAAAATTTCCGTAGTAAAACAAAGTGGTCACCCCTTCTAGAGTAGATGCTTCTTTTGGACCAGGGTCCTATGGATGCTTTTCTTCAAACTAAAACCACTGAAATTAAGCATATTGGTTTAAACACATGACATTGGCTTAGTCCATAAGTTCTCCCATCCATTGAGGAATGGATGAATCAATAAAGCTCAGTTTCACTATGTCTCATTTTTCAAACACTTATGCCATGCTGTTTTCATGCCTGCATTTGTTTTACATCCACATAAAAACTTGTCTTTTTGTGCACATCTACATAGGTATATGTTTTTCCAGAACCTGACATTTTAAAGCATTTTTTAAAATAAATGTCATTTTTCTGCACATTTCTCCTTCTCCTTCACATTTTTTCAAGCAATGTTCCATTAAAATATAAGCAATTTATACATATTTTGTGTATTTTAATTTTTTTCTTCCTTTGGCCCTTTCCGCATGTGGGGTGTGAATCAGGCAGAAATGGGCAGAAATGGGACTCATCGGATTTTTCCTGTGACTAGGCGAGTCCGTCGCGAAGAGCAGCAGTGCGAGTTCGTCGCTCCGCAGTTCTCCGGCGTCCAAAATGGCAGCTTCTGGTTGGTGAAGGCTCTCCACCAACCGGAGAAGCTCACCAGCCAAAAGTCCACCCCCAGAAGATCTGCAGGCACGCACTTGCACGCGCCTGCAAATCTGCTCTGGAGCACGGCGACGGAGCTAGACGGGGTTGCCCGCTCCGTGCTTTTTAAAAACCTCAAAAAAGAGGTTTTTAAAAAGCATGCTGCGTGACCAGTTCCTGCACAGAACTGGACTGAGGTGTGGAACTACAAAAAGTAGTCCACACCAGTCCACTCTATGGTGCAGAAGACCTCCGTGGGAGGTGGCTCTGTACCATTTTAAATACCCGGTGCGGAAATGGCCTTTCTTGATGTGTAATTCACTCATCAGTAATCTGTAATTCTGGCTCATCAGAATTACAAATCTGATAAATCTGTACTACTACTATGTAAAGTGAGTAAACTTCTCTCCCATCTTTACCACAGATAATTCTCTTTTTGCCCAGAACAGAAAACTAAATTTACTACATGACCTAACATATATCGGTATTTATCTTGGAAGGACTGAGAATTCCTATGAGAGTTTTTTAAAAAGAGTCTAGAAGATGAGAACAAAATGAGAATGAATATCAAGTAGTCTGGCTTTTCTTTACCATGACATAATCTTCAAGAAAGGGGGAAAAATGACAAATCCCCAGAAATAGTTATTCACCAGAAAAGGGTTGTTCTCCACAGATGACTCATAACAAAATTATATGATGTTTCAATTACATAAACTGACATGAGAGATTTTTCTCAGTTTGAGAAAACATGTGGTAAAACTGAGGCTAAACCTCAGTTTTATATTCCCAGACAGAGGTTTGGAGAAGACTTTGTTAAAGACTTTCTGTAACTGCCCATCCCCGTCTGTAACTGTCCATCCCCTTGACTTAAATATAGTTGATTAAAGTATTGTGTATGTATATATACATGCATGCATGGATATACCCTTCCAGGGTCCAGGTCTACCTGAAAACAATCCTATTAGTTGCTTTCCTCACACGCACATATGTGTTAGTGTCTATTTTAACTGAGTGTGTGTTTTTACATGTGGGTGTTAGTATCTCTCTCTCTCTCTCTCTCTCTCTCTCTCTCTCTCTCTCTGTATGTATGTATGTGTGTGTGTGTGTGTGTGTGTGTGTGTGTGTGTATATATATATATATATATCCCTTCATTTCTCCATTCCTAGACACTTACAAGATAAACCATTTCATGTCAAAACTGGACCCCTTTAAAAGCAAACTGGAGGCAGACATCTGATTACTTTGGCTGTGAGTACTGGAGTGACAGCTCCTGGCCTGGTGTGGCCTGGTGTGTGTCCCAGGAAAAAAATGGCCACAGGACCTTTGGATATTGCCTATTCCCATTCTAACACTACACTGCATAGGTCTTCATCATAGGTGAGAAGAATACATGGCTCTTCAGTTGCTGTGGGACTGCATCTCCTATCAGTTGAAGCCCCCATAGCCATTAGTGAGACATGATTAGAATTTCAACCCAACAATTCAAGGGCCACACGGTCCCCACTCCTGTGGTTTTAGGTGATTAGCTTTAAGTTGGATCCAGTGGTTCGGAATCTTACAGAAAGGTGAGATCATTTCAAAATTCATTTTATCAGTGAAACAATTCTTTGAATGTCTTCAGAAGAATATATTTCCTTCATCTGTCTATATATCTAACCTGAAAATACCAGAACTGGGATTAATCATCATTCCTTATTCCAGTTTTATGCCAAAGTATTTCCGTTGATCCCACTGGGATCACATCAGTGTAAAAAGCCAATTGGCAGTATGTTTCATTTGTACATTTGTACTAGACCTATTCTACCATGACTAACTGGATAGCTTCATATTAAAGAGAAGAAAATGTAGTCAGTGAAGAGTTCAGCACAGTAAGCCTTAGGGAAATTACAGTATTGCACTTCAGGGGCTGAAGTAATTTTGAAACTTGAGTTGGTCAGACTGGGGAAAAAAGGTCTTCAGGGATTCTTATCTGTTAGCATTAATGAACTGTCAAGCACTTAGAAAGAAAACCAGGCACTGAGCACTGTGCATGTATTCACATCTGTTTTACTGGAAAATGTGCAACAGAGACTTTCTAAAGGTTGAAGGAATGGACAAAAGGCTACCCAAGAGGAGTTCTAAGAAAAAAGTGAATTCGTTAACTCACAGAAGTGCATTGTTGTGGTGAAATGCAAATGAAATGAGTAAAAACAAAAACCAAGATATTAGAAAAACGACATATTTTCGCTAATCAGTTAATAAATCAAAATATTTTTCCTACGTACAGCTTGGCTACAGGCAGTAGTAGTTTAATCATGTGGACTTATAATGTATGTATGGCTAATGGTGGAAAGAAAGTGGTGATTTCTTTTCGTCCCTATAATGAACTATCCCTTTAACAGCTATTCAGTAGCAGGCATTGGAGAGTGATAATTTCCAGTTTGTTGGCTCCTTGAATGATGATAGTTCTCTTACTTCAAATGCCTCCTCAAAAATGAGGGAAGGAAAAATCTATTAACTTTGATTTCTTTCATATATAATTGTTTAAACTTCAAGGGCTTTTTTGTTTTTGTCCCATTTGCAGTTACTATTTTTTGCCCCTGGACTGCCATCCCATAAGCTACATTCACAGGAGGAAGCAAAATGAAATTTTGCCAGTTTCATTCACTACATTTGCAAAGGTCAGACTAGATATTTTAAAGTAGTGATCTCTGTGAAGTTTATGCAGAGTTAATGGAGCTGTAATGTCTGACTTGAAACAAATTTGTCCTGATTTGAAACAAATGAAATCCATTTTGTTCCAAGAACTGATTTGAAGAAGAATGAATTATTTCTCCCCCTCAGAACTGAAATCCCCTAATAGTAATGATTAGGGGATTTCGTGCATGATGTGTTTATATATTTGAGTTATTTGTTTCATATATTCTTGGCTACCCTTTCCAGAGCTTGGAAAAGAACTCCCACAATTTTAACCCAAAAAGTAACTTTTTCAACCTCTGAGTATCACCACCATGTTTGAACTGTCTTTTAGGCAGATATGCAGAATAAGTTTCAGAGTAACTTTCTTTGAGGGAAGATTCAGATGCATTTCAGTAGGCAAGGAGCAATGACCTTAGTATTCTCTTATTGATGCTAGTACTGCTCATCGTTGCCAAATTGCTGCATTTCCAAATATCTTTTTGTTTTTGCATGTAAACTTTACAGCAGAAAACTACAAGGAAAAGCCCCTCCTCTCTTTTTTTTATCTGGGCCAAACCACAGAGCAAAATGACAGGGGTGGGGGCAAGGCACTAAATGATTGAAGTGAATGTTAATTAAGAGTTGTGATTAAGAAGGGAAATTGGTAGTTGAAGAGAATGGTTTTCACACAAGTCATTCCAAATCCATCATTTCACTGCTTTGAATGGTTCCCAAACCAAAATAGGCCAACTGTGTGTTCTTTCTTTTTCTTTCCAAGGTTACGGAAGCCAGGCGGTTCCAGGATCATCTTCCTTTTTGGTTGAGAACAACTGGAAATTTTAAAAGAACTTACTAACTTGGTGATAGAAATCCAGGAGCAGGGTTGGGGAAAGTATAGTCCAGCCGCCTTCAATATTACTACCAAATGGCCATAGGTGCCTTGTAGGGAGTGTGGGAAGCAATTTTAGAATGCCCCCCCCATCGCATTTTTAGGCGAGAGGTGTTCTTTCCAACTGGAGGTTACCCAGAATTTGATTTCTGCATTACTTCCTTTTGGAGAACAGGCCTCTCCTGGACATAAAACGACCCTAAAGGAGCCAAAACGTACTACTCACCAAAGGGCATTTGGGGTAAAAAGAAAAAAAAATCATTCTTTTCAAGCAGGGATGTTGAGCTCCACAGTCTCCTGGAAGCCAATCAGCCCCTAACCCTTCATAGTTGCTTACCACTGTAGAGGTAAAATATAAATAGTCAACATCACCCTGTTGACACATATTCAAGTGTATGTCCACTTTATGATTGCATATGTATTCTTATGTCATTGTGGAGTCTGGTGTTCTTTTCTTCCTACTGCATTATCCCCCCTCCCCCCCCCCCCAGGACTCACCATTGCACTGTGATGGACTCCTTTGCACAGACATTCTGTTGCTGGCAGAGAGTGGAGGAAACTGGGAAAGTGTCTGAGCTTTTTCTGGGCTGGCAGCCAGGACAAGCTGATAACGAACACAGGTCAGAAACTCAGCAGTAATTTAAGTGGTCAGTTTACTGAAGAAAGGAAACAGCTTTGCAAATGCGAAGCAGTAAGGGTCCCAACAATGTCCATAAATCAGAGGCAGGCGAAAACAAACACAAGTCAAAGGCACAAACACAGGCGAGGGAAGCAAACAGAAGCATGCATGAGAGAAATGGTCAGTTGATTGCTGACAAAGGCTACAGGGGAAAGGCTCAGTTCTTATGGGCTCCAGGTCCAGCGCAACTGATGCCTGATTAATTGGTGCTTGGCATAAATTTGCTGGGAGCGATGCAGGAGACCCTTTTGGTGTCTACGCTGGGCAAAGGTAGGTACGGCTAGATCACTCTCTGTGTCAGAGTGAGTAGGGCTCCCTGCTGGGGCTGACACTTCTGTCTCTGGGGCGGGTAGTGGTACTGTCTGCTCTGTAGGTTCTGCTGCAGCAGTCTCTGTATCAGAGCTCAGAGCAGGTTCTGCTGCCTCAGACTCTGAGGCTAGGTCCTGGAAGCCCATGACAGGAAGCATCTGGCTATGGTCCTATGGCCAGACACAGACTGATGGCATCTTCCTCTGAGACCTCTGGAGACCTTCCAGTGGATCTGAGTGGAAAATGTCAATGATGGGAACATAGCCAGACACTTCTCCAGTCCCCCCTGCTTTCGACCAGCACTGGAATGGCCATGCAGGGTCTATTCAAACAGTGAGTCCTGGGCATAGTGTTGAGGAGCCACAGCAGAGTTCTGGAATAGCTGAGTTCTGCTAAGGCTCTTATGCTATTCTCAGCCATTTACAATCTCAGGTTACTTTGGTACTACATGATTCGAACTCTTAACAGTTCAGTCCTGTGGTTCTTGAGATGGTGTCACAGGGCTTATTGGAAAGATCATATCTCCTTCTCCAAGATAAGTGCCAGAACTCTGACCTCAGGTCTCCACTGCACGCCACCATGGAAGCTTGTAGCTTTCAACTCTCTGGCACTGGGGTTCTTTTGACAGAAGAGGTAAAGGGTATGCAGGAATTAGGGTCTTAATATATGTGGACCAGAAGATGCCTTGGGTCTGCAGCAAGGAGGACAACATTTTTTGGCCTGAGGATTGAATTGGTTCCTGGCCAACACATTGGGGGTCACATATTAGCAGTGGGAATAGCCACATCCCAAGATAAACAGGGCTTTTAAGAACCCAATTGTAGCAAGGAAAGAGGATAATAAGAAGATGTTTGCAACACTGAGGAGTGGAAGGCTAGACTCTTTTCAGAAGTGCCCCCCCCCCCATTCTTTCCTACATTGCAATAAGGCTATAGGTAATGGATTTTTTTTTAAGATAACCTCATTACAGGAACAAGGGTGGGTATGAATCTGGATATGGAGGTCTTGTGGACCAGAGGTTTCCTACAACTGATCTGTAGAATAGATGATATGCTAGATGATATTACCCAGATTCCTCCAGCCTGTTACTGGGAAATATAAGAGATAGTAGTAGATCTCTCTAACAAGGTAATAAAATTGGCAAAGCAGGAACTGACCAATGAGTCCCACACCCACCCACCTAACTGGGGTCTAGCAGAGAAAGAAGTAAGCTCAGTTTTCTTTGTAAAAAAGTATAAAAGTAGCTTTCCTTACAAATTATTTATGCATAAGCAAATACATAATCTAATGGAGGAGACAGAGGAAAGGAAATAAAAATGGCTTCAGGTTAGAGTGTGGAAAAGTAAACAAACAGGAATTCTGTAAACATGCAAACCAGAAGTTAGTGAGTACGGGCAAACGATGCTAGTCAGCAAACTAGCCAGGCCAGCAAGCCCAGAAATGTACAGATACCTGGCTATAACATATCTGTTTCTGTGTTCAGTATGTGTGATATGGATGGGGTTAATCTGTTTTGAAAAAAAAAACTCTTGATGGAGCGAATTTCTCACACATTCCCAGTCTCAGCAGGCAGTGACATTTGGAAGCGGAGGGTTTTGCTTGTAACTGAATATTATTTGGATAAGTGTGCTATTCATTTGTTTCCACCCATGTTACGTAACAGGGCAAGTCAATTGTGCAAGTAACAGCATTTCTTGGGACACAATTTCATACCTAATTTGTATAAAGTACAAATCAAAGGAAAATGAAGCAGCTTCTATGAGTACCACCCTCAGGCAAAGGCACTGCAACAGGATATATTTAGCACATAGAGAACTTTGAAGCCCAAATATTTGTCAAGGGGGATGCTTGTCTTCCATGAACGTGGTGGATGGCTTGCTCAGTAGAGCTCACGCTTTGTCTTCAGTCAAGTTCAGACATGACGTTGCCTGAGGTCTTCTTAAGTAATAATTGGACCACACAGTCTCCTGTCAGCACAATACTCTCTGTCAATAGACTACAGAGGAGGGCAAAAGCTTGATTTTTCTAAAACAAGAAAAGAAAACAATTTTGGTGGTCACATTAACTTTTAAAAATCAGCCATCATGTCAGAACACCCAAGAATACATTCGCATTATCCTTCTCTTTGGAATGATACATGAAATATTGTCACTTTTTCCCTCTTTCTCTCCTGCTCTCACTCTCTCTCTCTCCTTTTATAAGCATTAACTTGTTCGCAGAGCTGTAAAAGTTAGTAAAAAAACTTCTATTATTTTATGTTGCCACTAAAAAGCTGAAAACACCTTTGCTTTCATTACACTTTTGTTGAAAGGGAGACATTTATTACACTTAATTCTCAATTGGTGTTTATGTTTACATTAGATCAGTATGCTAAAAATCTTGTCTGAATGCAGCTAAAAAAAATCCCATCCTTTATTTTACTCCTTTGCCATCCATCCATTTCCAATCTCAGTCCTGAGCTTCAAAGATAAAGAAACAGGTGCATGAATTCTGGAAAACTCTATTTTCCAACCACACACCCATCAAAAGCGATTAAATGAGAGCTCAGAGAGTGTGACGTGCCCAGGGTCAACCAAGGGGTTTCCATGGCCGAGCAGCAACTCAAACCTTGACTCCAACCATAGTCCAAGGCCATTTCTGCATGAGATCGCTATAGTGCTATCATTCTATTTTCAACATCCTATGGAAATGGCCCAACACCCAAACCATTACACCACACTGTCTCTCTTCATACTCCCTCACTCATTGGGTGGTGGGCCAGTATAATGCACATGCCATGCCCTCTGCTGGTAGCATGCATTGATAGGTCAATGCGAAGGGGATATACACATATCCAGATGTGATATATGTGTCCAGGTGGCTCCATTACAGGAATGTTACATGACTGATACGCATGCCAGTATGTTGTGATGTTTGATGGGGATGGCTGACAGGATGATCACAGAGATATTTCAAAGAGTTAGAGGGACTGATTTATCTAATAAACCTGGTGCTGTGTAATGCCTCACTGGGTAACAAACATTTTGTACACAATTTTGTACACAATTTTGTGTCAGCAAATATATTTCCAAAAACATTCTAAAACAGCTTGTCATGGACAAATTACAGGTGGATACCTACACATCTGGCATAAAATTAGTCCCTGTAGTTCACTAGCTAACTTTGCCTGACAGTATTCTAAAGTACTTACCTATAACATTAGGTTTGTGAACAATGGAAGTTTCTTTATTTAAGAAAGCTCAACCTGTAACTGTTTGAGGTCACAGCTGAACTGAGAGGCTCTTGGAATCTGTCAGTTAAGAGGTTCCTGGGGCTGGTGGGATTCAGATGGAATCATTAAGGATGGAGGAACGGTGAATTTACCACTGTTAGTGATCTGCCATCTGTATCGGCTGTCTCACTCCAACTCAGGTACACTCCTCCCTGAAAATACACACAGGCGCGTGTGCGCGTGCACACACACACACACACACACACACACTAATATTTATTATTAATACCCCACCTTTTTACCTGTTTGGGTCTAAAGGCAGCTTACAACAGTTAAACCTAGTTAAAAATTCACATGATGCAAAAGTTTAAAAACAATCTAGAACCATAAAACCATTAAAAAATAAAAACTTAAACCATTAAAAACAACAAAAACAACAAATAAAATGCACGTATATGTGCAGCATACAAAAGAGAGAGAGAGATTGCTATATTTCATTTATTCACATCTGGATATCTAATGTGCATATTATACAAATTGTTGTGTTTGAGAATTATCATATTTGCATTCTAATTATGCAAATATATGCATTTTTCTTCCGCTATGTTTCAACTTTCATACCATCATTTTTTTTTAACATTTAGTATTGACCTGAGAGAACCACTATGGAACAATGTTTAAGGTGCTGGATTTGGAAGAGGGAGACCCAAGACGAAATCTTTGCTTGGTTGTGGAATTGACCATGTGACCGTAGGCCACCATCACTTCTCAGCAAACATACCTTACAGAGTTACTATGGTATTAATAGGGAAGGGGAAACTATGTAAAATCAAAATGTACCTTTCTAGTGCAGTACAAATAAAAGAACAAGAACAAGAATGGTTGGTATTCAGTATTGCATTTATGGATCCATAACTTAGATTACAGATCCATAAGTGGTCTGTACTCACTAAGACTATGTAGTCTCACTGGACACTTGCATGAATGCCACTTCAATGCACCAGATCAAGCAGTCCATTCACCTTCTAGTCTGGGCAGAAGAAGGATATCATTTCTCCCCTCCCTCCAGCAAGCAACCCTGTGACAATCAGAAGCAGGACCCCTGTCACAAGTCCCTGCTGTAGACTTGTTCATTGGTGAGGGGGGTAGATGGTAATATCGTCTCCCATAGTTTTCCTGGAGACCTGCAAAAATGCTAACCCTGTCAATCTTAAGAGCCAGCTGCCAAATTGGGTGAAGGAGGTCCTTTCAGCTTCTGCTCAGGGTTCAAAAAGGATGCAAGTGAACAAGCCTGCAACAATCAGAAGCAAGAGCCCGTCACAAGTCCTAGTGGCATCAGTTTTTCAATTGTAGTAAACAAAAAAACAAAAACAAAACTATAAACCCATGAAAAGTACCACCGGAGGCCTGTGAGAGTGACTGCCATCTGATTCACAGGGCATTATACAGATGAAAGTAGGTACAAACCACAATGATTAAAGGGGAAAAGCATGGGCTGCTTTACTTCAGAAAAGCAGAATAAATATTTTATTATAACTAGAAGACAGTCTACTTTAACTTTCTTTCACCTATTTGACTTTTCATCAAAATGTACATACTAAGCAGCTCATCTATATCAGGATGTCTGTTCTCTACCCAACCCAACTGCTTGTTAATACTAGTTATGGTAATGATAAACGTTTTTGTTTTTTTATATTTCCATTTCCTCTCATCTCACTATTTTTATCCTCCCAACTGTGTTCATGAACATAAGACAACCAAGTCAAGTCTCCATGCATCTGATGAAGTGGGCTACAGTCCACACAAGCTTATGCCAACTAAAACTTACCAGTCTTGGTAGATACAGTTGACTAGATATGGGCAGATACTAGATAGAGTTGTTTTTGCTGACTGACACAGCAAACCCCTCTTGAAAACTTTGAAATATGTTCCCTGGTGTAATGAAAAAAAAACCAAAGATTCAAAACAGATGCCAAGTCAATATGGCAGATGTATGCACCCCCCCCTTAAAATCCTTTTTGTACGTCTCCTTTACATAAATACTTTCTACATCCTCACCCCTCTAGCTGCTGCTTTGTTTCATATGCACTTTGTAGGACATATGTGTGAATAAACAGTTCAAATGTCCACACCAAACTTCCAAGACAATTAAATGTGGAGTATGTCCATCAAAAAAGACCGTATTTTTTTATTTATCATCCTTTTGGTCCATTTCCCCACAATCCTAAGATTCAAATTAAGCATCTACCTTAACCAGCTTCTACCAACATTCTCCTCTTGCCTTTTCCCAACTCCTTTCCTCAGAGTAGTGTAGTGTAATTGCTGCCTCAGGGAACAGATCACAGGAACTCCTCTCTTCTTTTTTTGTATCCTTCACACACTGCCTTCCAGCTTGTCCCCCTCCCATTCTTTGCCATCCCTGGACTCACCTCATGCTTCTGCTCTGCTGCCTTCTCTCCTTCTTTGCATTCTGCTACTGCACCTCCTACTCCCTTCCCTCTTTGCCTCACTTTGTGATACCACTTCTTCCTCCTTTTCAGCTTATCTCATCATGTTTACCTCTCTCGCTCTTTGCACCCTGCTACTGTACCTCTCACTCTCCACTCCCCTCTTTCCCTTCTCTCCCTCATTTCATTCTCCCTTCTGTCCTACTTAACACCTCACTCTACTTGCATCAACTCTGCAGCTTTCACAACTAGCTTTCTCATCTGTCCTACTCCCTGTCTCACCCATCCTTGCAATATCTCCCTCCCTTGCACCCCTTTCTTGCTTCTTGCGCCCTGCCATTCTCACTGCTCACTCTCCTATCTCTCCTATCCCCCCCTTGCCTTCCTTTGTGCCATCACAATGCCTCTTCTCTTACATCTTGCACTCTGCCATTTGCACCGCTTATGAGGTGTACTGCTTATGAGGTGAATTGACATGACGGTATACTCCATGAGGGATGGAGAATACCCTCGTGTCAACTCACCTCATAATGTCACCTCTCTATACTCCATCCCTCCTGTCAATTCACCTCATAATGTCCCCTCACTCCTTGAAATCTGCTGCTCACATTGCTCACTCTCTTGCTTCTCCTACTCACACTGCCACCTTTTTGCACCCTTGCATTGTGGCCCTCCTTTGCTTCTTGTGCTCTGCTGCTCTCACTGCTTGCTCTCCTATTGCTCCGACTCCCTTCCTTGCTTCTCCTTGTGCCCTCACAAAGCATCCCTTCCTTCTTTCCTCCCTTGCCCTCTCAGCAATCACGCTTTCATCTTTCCTACTTCCTTTCTCACCTTACCTCAAACTCTTGCCATACACTCCTCCCTTGCTTCTTGCACTCTGCTGCTTGCACTACTCACGCTCTGTTCCTTCTACTCCCTCGTCATTTCACCCTCTGCTCTCACAACACATCCCTCCCTTGCTTCTTGCACTCTAGTACTCTCAACACACACTCTCCACACTCTCTCCTACTTCTTCCCTTCAGTGTATCCATTCTTCCCTTGCTTCTTGCACTCTGCTGCTCTCTCTACTTACTCTCTCATACCTCCTATTTCCTCTCTCACCTCTCTAACATACTTTACACCTCAAAGGCATGGGTGGACTGAATTTTTTACAGAATAATTTGACAAGAGTGCCTTTTGCCTCTTTTGCCCCATATCTCAGCTTCTACAAGACTAGAGACTAACTTTTTCTTTTTAAATGAAATGAAAATTCATGCCAAATGATGGCCCAAAAAGACACTGGATGACATGCCTAGAATCTGAGTGAAGCTTGGCTAGCCAGGTGGTATGGCAACTTTAACACACATGGAATTAATGAATATATTTTAGCTAAATACAAATTTGGCAGGATTGTGTGTTTTTATTGTTTCAAGTATTATAGAGAGTATCAGATTCCTTTACCACCTCCTTGGTGTATTCATGTTTCTACATATCTAACCTATACAGAATGAGTGATTTGCAAATTTAAGAGCTACAATTTATGAGTAGATCATTAGATGATTGCATTTATTTATTAAAAAGCAGCTACATTACTGTGTGTGTGTGTGTGTGTGTGTGTGTGTGTGTGTGTGGAGAGAGAGATTTGAATGCTGTACTTCTCATGTAAATGGATAAACAGCTGCAATGCATAAATCTGCAGAGATAACACCTTTTTTGACTTTTCTGAAGCAATTTATATGGGGGAAGGGAACATGGAGGAAAGAGAAGGTTACTGAAAGGGAGACTGGAGCTTAACATTTAATACAGTGTGAATGCAGATCTAAGATCTTTAAGTTATTTGCAAGAGGCCTTTCTATTACTCACACCACTCTCCCACATTTGGTGGTAACAAGGGAAAGGGCCTTTTTGGTGGCTGCTCCCAGGCTTTGGAACTCCTTTCCTAGGAAGGCTAGGATGGTTCCCTTCTTCCGCTCCTTCTACCACCTTCCCTATTCCATCAGACTTGACTTTTCATGATGGGCTGTTTTGTTTATGTTTTAATATTCTGTCTTCGAATGATTTTTTAACGGTTTTAATTTCACAGATTGTGGCCAAGATCCTGATTCATACACACAGCCATGATGATATGGCTATATTCTGTCTCTTGAGTCAATGCCTCAACCCACCTTAGAATCCAGGCAGTTGTACTGAAGAATGGTGTTACAAACAGAAGCAGGGGCCCCATAGGGTCCTGTCACAGCTTCTGATTGCACCATGGCTTGCTGGTGGAAGGGTTTTGAATGTGTCATCCTTCAGTGCTCCACTCACCAGTGCAGCAGAGTTCGGTCCCTCAGTACAGCTGCCTGGATTTAAGGTGAGTCTGAGGGGCTATTGCAGTTGTGGCAATGGTGCCACAGTCATAAATGCGAATCTCAAACAGTTATGAGCTTGGAAGCCTAGCTTATGACATTCTACTTTCCTAATAGGATGTCACTTTGTGTGTGTATGTATACCTAACAATGTTTTAGTATGTGGTTTTTTTAAAAAAAAACAAAATATTTTTTATTCTTATGTACACAGTAGCATGTACAGGAAGAGATGTTCATGTTTTTGTATGTTTTTAATCAGTGTTGGCTTTGATAATTTGGAAACCATTTTGAGTCTCGCTATTGGGGAAAAAAGTCATGCTATAAAAGAATAAAATATCAACAGCAGCAAAAATAACAACAAGATTTGGATTTACTTTTAATCTGAGATGGTTAACTGTAATCGTCCAGATGTTTTTGGCCTGCAAGTCCCGTTATGCCTTAGCCACTGTATGGCTAATGGTGAAAGATTGCAACCTGAAAACATCTGGAGGGCCACAATTGTCTATTCTTTCTTTAATTCTGTTTGGGGACAAAGATATGTGGGTTGCTGGACATAGAGACGCATGGTCTTTTACGTAGTGGCACTCTAGTTTTAATATTATCCATGGAAGATGGTACGTGTTTCATTCCTCTTTTAAGAAAATGTTAAAGGATCTTTTTATTCTATCAAGACACTAGAATGGTGAGAAGGTTTATATTGTGATATCAATTGATGCTGAGATCATTTATGTGTATCCTTCAACAGTCATTGATCAGCCATAAGAGCCACACCTTATCCTTTGCATTCTCAGCATTGTGTTACATTTATTGTTAATTATACACAGAGAGAGATTATTGCATTTATTGATTGGAGTTTCCTCTATATTTTAGGGGTGCCTAAATATGGTACATAAATTCCATGGTCCTTCCACCTAAGATATTTGTGTTGTGTGTTCTTTCTGATTAATAATTTTGCACTTGACCACTCTTGATCATGGCCTGGCCATAACCTTTTGACCACACTGTGATTTGTCTTGGCCTCCTGCATCCTCATTTCTATTTTTGAAATGTTGGAGGTATGTTCCTGTGGTTGTGTTCTTTTAAGAAAGTATTTTTGTTTGATTTTCAGAATAACTAATAATCTAGCAGTTGATTATTTTACTATGCTGGGGACTGCTCTGAGGCAACCTTGCAGGCATGTGGCAAGCTTTGAAACACAAATACAAATGAGTAAATAAATGCTTATTTGTTCATCTTTGGCATCTTTATAAATGAAGTTCTGAAAGGCTCTCATTCTTTTCCTTTTATTAATTCCTTACTCAGTGACATGAATAGAGAATCATTCTTAAAAGGGAGTTTCTTCTAAACGCCCCTATTATGAATAATTTCTATGGCTGAGCACATGCAGCCTCTGGACCAGGCTGGCCAGAGGGTGTGTTAGCATCATGGGTGGAGCTTGCAGGTATGCTCCAATGTTTGTGCACTGAACATAGAATCATAGAGCTGGAAGAGACTCCAGGGGCCATCGAGTCCAACCCCTGCTATGCAGGAACACACATCAAAGCATTCCCAACAGATGGCCATCCAGCCTCTGCTTTAAAATTTTCAAGGAAGGAGACTCTACCACACTCTGAGGTAGCATATTCCACTGTCGGACAGCTCTGACCATCAGGAAGTTCTTCCTGAGATTCAAGTGGAATCTCCTTTCCTGCAGCTTGAATCCATTGCTCCTTGTCCTAGTCTCTGGAGTAGTGGAAAACAAGCCTTCTCCCTCCTCAACATGACGTCCCTTCAAATATTTAAACATGGCTATCATGTCCCCTCTTAACCTTCTCTTCTGCAGACTAAACATCCCCAGCTCCCTAAGCTGTTCCTCATAGGGCATGGCTTCCAGACCCTTCACCATTTTGGTCACCCTCCTCTGGACATGTTCCAGTTGGTTGATATCCTTCTTGAATTGAGGTGCCCAGAACCGGACACAGTATTCCAAATGAGGTCTAACCAATGCAAAATAGAGTGGTACCATTACCTTCCTTGATCTAGACACCATACTCCTGTTGATCCAACCAAGAATCGCATCACACTGCTGACTCATGTTCAGCTTGTGGTCTACCAAGACTCCTAGATCCCTTTCACACATACTGTTATCCAGCCATGCATCCCCCATCCTATATTTGTGCATTCCATTTTTTCTGCCTAAGTGCAGGAGCTTACATTTTTCTCTGTTGAAATTCATTTTGTTAGCTTTGGCTCAGCTCTCCAATCTATCATGGTCATTTTGAAATTTGATCCTGTCCTCTGGGGTATTAGCACCTCCTCCCAATTTGGTGTCATCTGCAAATTTGATCAGCATGCCCTCCACTCCTTCATCCAAGTCATTGATGAAGATGTTGAATAGCACTGGGCCCAGGACAGAACCCTGTGGCACTCCATTAGTCACTTCTCTCCAGGATGAAAAGCAACCATTGGTCAGCACCCTTTTGGCTTTGGTCGGTCAACCAATTACAAATCCATCTAACAGTAGCCCTGTCCAGCCCGCATTTTACTAGCTTCTTTGCGAGAATGTCATGGGGAACTTTGTCAAAGGCCTTACTGAAATCAAGAGATGCTACATCTACGGCATTCCCTTCATCTGTCAAGGTTGTAACCCTATCATAAAAAGAGATAAGATTAGTCTGGCATGATTTATTTCTGAGAAATCCATGTTGACCTTTAGTGATTACAACATTGCTTTCTGAGTAATTACAAACTGACTGCTCTAGGATCTTTCCTGGTATTGATGTCAGGCTGACCGGGTAATAATTATTTGGGTCCTCTTTTTTCCCCTTCTTGAAGATGGGGATGACATTTGCCGTCCTCCAGTCTGCTGGGACTTCTCCTGTTCTCCAAGAGTTCTCAAAGATTATTGCAAGTGGTTCAGAACATGAGCAAGTTCTTCTGAGCAGCCTTAATTTATATCACACATCACAAAGGAAAAGGCAGCTGGAACATCTGGGGCAATATGTGATATAAGAGGGAAGGGTATTTGTTGGAATGTGAGGTCTCACATTTTTATTGCTAGAAAAATCACTTGTGTAGGGAGGGAAAGACACTACCTCTAAAAAAAAAATGTGGAGCAGTAATTTTAGAATGTACACTCCCAATATGTATTTCCAGTCAACAAAAGGAACAGTCTTTACATTTGGCAAATGGAGTTACTTGTTGAAGGCATTGCAAATGTGTGCAGGGTGTGTCCAGCATTGTCCTTTGCATGAGACACAAGTCTTCTATCACTCTTTGTGAGAAGGGTAGAAAAGCGTAAAGATGGGTTTCAATAAATGTTTTATTGACAATCTTCAATTTGTTTCTTTCCACGGAATCTTCAGTGGTAATAAATCATCTTTTGTAATTCATTGCTATGGACTTATGTAATCATGAGCTTGACTATCTTGCATAACTTACATTACTATAACTAAATATCTGTGTCTGTCTTGATCTAGAACAGATCAATTGATAGTCATAAGATTACGCTGGCATAAAAATGATGGGGATTGTAGCCAAAGCTATATATTTAAGCTGCAGTTGAGTGAAGTAACAGCTGCTTTGGGCCTTATCCATGTGAAAATGGCTTAAGGATATGAGCTAGAGCTGTGAAGTCCCAATTTCAAATTCATTTATGGCATAAACTCAGTAAAAATACAATAATATATGTATCTGTGTAAATTAGGAGGCCCAACTGAATTCAACAGGGCCTACAACCAAGTAGGGCATGAAGGATTGCAGTCTAGGTGATCTCAAGCAAACCATCTTTCTCTCAGAGTCATTCTCACACTGGAAATATGGGGGTGATAATGGTCATTCTGAGTGCCAGCGAAGTGTACTGGCTTGAGCATTGGGCTATGACCCTGGAGACAGGGTTTGTTTCCCACTTGGCCATCGAAACCCACTGGGTGACCTTAAAAACACACACACTACTGTGTTCTGCTGGCCCACACTGTTGCAGGCTATTTCAAAACTGCTGCTATAAATTCATTGAGAAATCCATTTGTCCCCCTGCTCATTTCCTTGTCCTGTCAGTTTCTCAAGCTGTGGGTGCTACCAGAGCACCCAGACCTCCGTCATTATTTGCTTCTTCAAATGCCCCTGAATATGATAAGATTGCTGCTTTGTGGATTTTCCTATCTTTTTGTTAACTTTTCCAGTTCTGCTTTCACATTCCTTACCCTACTTTAAAAAGCTAAAGGTTTCATTAATAGTCTTCATTAATAGAATTTAAAGCCTTCTCCAAACTGGCAGTTTTCAGATGTGTTACACTAAAAGCTCATCATCCCCATCCATCAATCTAATTGTAGGATTTATAGTCCAATCCACCTGCAAAGTGTCAGGTTTATACGGGGAAAGCAACTTAAAGGTGATAAAAAGAATATTTTTGAAGGAATGACTAGCTGCAGTCAGTGGTGTCACAAGAGGACAATAGTGAAGGCAAAACATTCCCTTTTTCTGTAAATTTTCTTTAAAAGAAATTATTTAATGAATTATTTCATTAATTATTCACTCAATAAATTACATTTCCAACTTTCCAGTACTAAAGGTAGTGGATTAATTTCCTTTTCGCAACAATAAATATTGGTAAATTGAATGAAGCATCTTAAATAAATGTCTTTATTTCAGTCCATTGTTTGAAAAACCAAAATAATTGTGTATTCCTCCTTTCCAAATCATAAGCAATTCTAAAAACTGTCAGCAAAGAAATTTTCAGTTTATTAACAAATATGAAAATATAGACTTCTTTGGAAATTGTTTTAAGTGAAATACAGCAAATGTAGGATTGTAGGAAAGCAAATAGATGCAACAGAGGAACATCTCTCCTTCTTTCTCCCCACTGTTAATATCATTGTTAGAAAAACATAATTTCTGTAATTTTGTCCCAGAATTTGGACTCCAAGTGGTCAGAATGGGGCTTTCTTAGGTCTTAAAAACATTTGCTTCTTGATTTGGAGAGTCTTGGTGTCTAACCATATTTAGAAACATGAGTGAAACTGTAACAGCAAAGTACAGGAAAAATGCATGAAGGAAAAATAATTGCTTATAAGGGTAGAGACGAAGTTTGATAAATTACACGGAAACAGTAAATTAGGCAAGATTCCATTGGACAGCCTACAAAGCCTTCTCTGAATAGACATGTCTGTAATTGCTAACTCTGAACAAGAGTTGCCAATAAATTCAAACTCTGCAGCATACCCACTTGGGACCAATTTTTCAGTATTTTTTTCCACCTCAGTTTATATGATTTTACTGTGGTCATCTATCAGCATTGCACAGCATAAAACCTTCTAATTTTTCTGTGGTATAGTTCCTTCTTCAGGCTTCTCATAAGAACAGAAGAAACCCTATGGTGGATCACATGGAAAACCTATCTAGGCTGATATACTACTCATACAGAGGCCAACAAGATAGCTGTGGAAAGCCTGCAGGAAGATGTGGGTGCAAGAGCATGCTCTTGCTTTCCCAGGCATCATGGTTAGTATGTGTCTTATCCTGCATAAATTTGTCCAATACTCTTTAAAGCCATCCAGGTTGATAGACTTTCCTACATGTGGTAGTAAGTTGCATAGTTCATCTGTGGATTATGTAAAAAAGTACATAAGAATATAAAAGAAGAAACATATCAGATCACAAAAGAAATGTCTAGCCCACCATTCTGTTTGCACAGTGGTTAGCCAAATGTCTATGAGAAGTCCACAGGCAGGAGATAAGCAAAATATCACCTTCCTATTTGTATTTCCTAGCAAGTGATATTCAAAGCCATATGACTTCTGATACTAGAGGTAATATATAGCCTTTATTTGTAGACTGTCTGCTTTTGTGTATGCTCTAAATCTGATTATTTATTTATTTATAATTTATATTTTGCCTTTCTCCTGGTAGGACACTCAAGATGTCTCTGTTTGCAGTGGCCAACCATCTATGAGAAGTCCACAAGCAGGACATAATCAGATGTTATTGGACTAGATAACCCTTTGATCAGATCCATCCTGACTCTCCTTAAGTCATTATGGGAAGCCTGAAGAAGGAGCAACTGTTTGACTTCACTGGATGACCTCAGATTGAGAAAGACTTTTTCCTATTCATTGTCTCCACACCACACATAACTTTATTCAGAAACTTTTGTTTTAACACATTGTGTTTAGGCCTTTCCACATCAAGCTCTCAGATGCTGGAATGTTAGAACTATTAAGGACCATATTCTTCACAGTTGTTTTATTTGGGCAGTATGGATCATGCATCCTATGCTGTGTTTAGTTCTATCTCCTCCACTTGCTTGGAGTGGAAGGCAGTCAGTCTTCAAGCTGTGGACAAAAGTTCCAGGTCTGTCTGATTGCTGAAATAGGCACATGGAATCTTTGCAAATCAAAGTATTATTCCATAATACAAATAAACCTATCCCATCCCCCGTACAGAATCTGATTGGACTGGCAGTTGAATTATACATCAGCATAAGCATGCCGTGTATACTTGTCACATATGGGAACCAGCATGCTCAGTTTAGCAGGGGAGAAATAATAGGCTAAATGAAACAAAATAGCTCTATTTTCCAGTTTATTGCTACCACTCACTGCCTCTCAGCATCTGCAACCTCAGATAGCTGCCTCATTCTGACCTATAGTAGGAATGGTCATGTTGTTGGTGTTAGTGACTCTGTATGGCCTTTGCTTTATATTATACTTCAGTAGGTAAAAATATAGTGTATAAAGGAAATGGCATATCCTTATATGCCTTTATTATTATTTCCCTTTCCCCAGTACATGTCAGCTTCAGCAAATAAATCCTGGGTTGTGTTAAACTGCAGTTCTCCGTTACATTCAAACAAGGGAACTCTGGCTTAATGTCAGTTAATAAATCATGATTATAAGCCAGGATTTACCAGCCATTATTTTGTTTCAGTTGGACTATTTTAATTTGCATTTTGCTGATCTCCCGCCATATGTCTTTCAGTGGACTCAGAACCATGAATGCAGTGTTCACTCAGAAGTGAAACCTATTATATTCAGTGTGATTTATTCCCATGTAAAGAATATAGCCTTAACTTTTCAGAAGACTGATCATATGCCATTGCTGTGGTGTCACATTTCTCCTTAAATTTCTGCATTGGTTTCTCATATCTCTTGGCAGAAAATGAAATTTCCAGTCCTTATTTTTATAGCTTTACATCACTCTTTCCATTGGTGGATGCAAATAACCAGTTAGGTCACAGTGATTGGTTAAAAGTGCACTATATGATGACTACAGCTTCAAGGAGAACCAACCACCTATAGCGTCCAAACATTATTAATTTTCTATGTGTGCACCTCCATAGTCTTTTTTAATAGTAATGTCTTGATAAAATGCATTGACACAGATCACTTCAGTAGACCATGTCCCAGAGGCATATCTAGGGTGGAGCAAATAGGCTACGTGCCCTGGGTGCCAATGCCAGGTGGTGGTGGTGGAGGAGGAATTGTCATCCAAAAGAGGTGGATTTGCAGGGAACCAAGGCTTTCTCTTTGGTGGAGGGTTGGTGGGGAAGGAACATCAAGGAGCTTCAAGTGGCTTCTTTCCCTGCTCCCTTCCTTTTTTAAGGGGAAGAGCTAAAGAATTATCTTTAAAAGAAAGGGGAAAATCAAAGGTTAAAAAAGGGGTTGCTCCATCTGGGGCGGCTACCAGATGCGTGTGTCTATGTTTTAGTCACCTGTCAAATTATGGCAACTGTTGAATTTTTTCAGATGTTTTTCTTAGGTAAGGCATCTCAGAGGTGATTCTTCCAGTTTCTTCCTCTGAAACAGATTGACAGCATCCCATCTTCATTGGTGGTTTCCTATCCAAAGACTAACCATGGCTGACCCTGCTTAGCTTCCAAGATCAGAGGGGGTCTGATGGTGCCTTTTCAGTATTTGGGAGGAACAGAATTTCTCTTGTGGGAGGGAGAGCAACACTCTCATTTGGTTTGTGCCTCCCTCTCCTAGCTGCACCCCTGCCTTTGAGCACCCGGATCAGCCTCCTCTGATAGGTATTTCCTCCTCTCTTCTCTTTCTTCATAAGGATAATACTGGGGAGGGAGGGAAAGAGTTTCATGTTATGTCTGGTTGCTTTGTGCAAGTGAAAACCAGGACACATGTAGCCAAGCAACATCAGAGTGTGGTCAAGATGGCAGAAGTTATTAATGAAGGAGAAAGGACCAGTTAGGGGAGCGTACACCAATTTGTTTCTGCTTGAGCCTATAGGGAATGGCAACATTCCATTTCTTCTCTCCTCTCTTTCTGCTGAGCTAACTGAATGCAAACTACTTCTGCAATTTTATCTCAGTTTGCAGCAACTGAAGCAAGCAAAAGACAAAGGGGCAAGTGAAAGGATGAGATAGAAACTGGGATATTTTAAAAGCAGCTGAAAAAACAGGGAGGATTAACTGAGACTGTCCTGTTAAACTGGGGCCCTTTCCACAAGAGGCAGTTAAAACAGGCCAAGGCGTCCTGGCAAGGAAGTTGTCCGCACCTTGGATCAGACTAGGTGCAGACTATTTAACTTAGTTCTACACCTTAGTCTGATCCAAACTGCCCCCAAGTGGTCCTCCAGCGCGCTAAGTAAAGACCGGAAAAATCAGGTCTTTACATTTTCTGGAACGCACCATTGCGTTCCTACTTACCTGTGCAGATGCGCAGGCTTGCAGCAATGTGAGCCTGTGATCTGCGGAGGGCGGGCTGTGGGTGTTGCCAGTGTCAGCGGTTGGTCCACTCCCGTGAAGACACCGGAAGCCGCCATTTTCAGCTGGAAGCCGCCATTTTCAGCCGGAGCAGTGCGGATCTACAGACCTCGCACTGCTCCGGTTCGCCCTGCACTAATGGAGGAGCCCTGCGGAAGGGCTCAAGGGAAAGTCTGCGTTACTTCGGACCCAAGAAGAGCTGGTTGTTGTTGTTGTTGTTGTTGTTGGCAAAATATACATTAAATAGCATTAAACTAATGAATAAATAAATAAATAAGCATTGAATCATAGTAAAGGGGTGAACCTTGGCTCATGGCTCTAATCTGGCTCATGGAACTCCCCAATCTATCTCATAAGGTGTTCCAGGAAGGAAAACAAAGCCTTAACAAGCCACTGTCCTCCCTTTCCCACACTCTCTTAGCTGTAGAAGAAGGCAAACCCTCTCTGAACAAATCTTGTCAAGAAAACCCAATCATAGGGTTGTTCTAAGTTGGAATCAACCTGAAGGCACATACAACAACACAATAAGGGGAAAAAAACTTCCCCAATGTGCAATAATCAGTTTAAACCAGAGAGAATCTGAAAGTTCATTGATTTCAAAATCCACGCATACACTCCCCCTTATATACAGTGCCTTAATTATTCTTCCAGGAAGGTGTGTATAACAATGTATTATTCATCGAACTGACATTCTGATGATATCATATATACCTCCCTCTGGAATTACAATGTTTAATTGTTTTCTGTTCAGAGGGTGCTTTAAAATGTGGGGAAGCTTTTACTAGACTTGTGAGTCTTGTAAAAATAATAGGGTCTTTTTCAGGCATCGCTTCTGATCCAGCTGGGGGGCCTCATCCACTACCACTTTGTTTATGTTTTGGTCTGAATCAACCGGTCTGCTGTAGGCATTCTTTAACAAGTATAACAGAATCCATGAATGTGCAACATTTATTTACTGTTAAAAAGTATACTATTTAATGTTCAAAATACATGAAGGCACTGCAGACATTGATGTTCAATCATCTTAAACTCCCATTTTTTTTAAGCCTTTGTTAGAATATCAAGTAAATGTATTTCTGTTGCATGAAAGGCGCACGTCAGGAAGTGTGAAGCAAATACAAAACACATTTCAAGCAAATTGAGAAGGCATACAGATCTCCATATGTCTGCTTAATTAGTCTCATGTTTCCATAGTCCTCTGAATTGTTATGAAAAAAATTGCCTTCAACCTGGCTGTACACTACTTTTCATACATACTGAGTTGAGGAGTGTGCCATTTTTGAATTGAATCCTGGTGCTTGTTCCTTTTAAGTTTTGCCTTCTAGAAAGGAACACAAGGAATATATTGCTAAGCATGATATGCATGACATGCTTTTTAGAGAACAGGGTGGGGAGAAAGTACAGGGCAGGCTAAGCTGAGATAGAGATTCTTGCAGAAAAATGGGGGTGGGGAAATAGACTCCACAGCTCCCCTGCCCAAAATGTTTGGTAGTTGATAAACATACAATTGTCATTGGATATAAATACTTCAGACTTATGTAAGATTTAAATAATCTACTTATTCACTAAGCCCTGGAACATATTCAAAGAGCTGCTTAGTTGAATTATCACTCAAAGTGCCTTGTGAAAGATCTGTAGAGGCTGGAAATTATTGTTGATGTGAGCCTTCAAGTCATTTCCAACAGTGCAACTGTAAGGCAAACCTATCATGGGGTTTCCTTGGCAAGGTTTGTTCAGAGGGGTGTTTGCCTTTGAGCCTAAGAGAGTATGACCATTTCCGTACTGGACTATTATAGTGCTCTGATTCCACATCCAACATCCTATGGAATCCTGGGGTTTGCAGTTCTGGGAGGGGCCGGCCGGCCGGCCCCTCCCTGAACTGCAAACCCCAGGATTCCATAGGATGTTGGATGTGGAATCAAAGCGCTATAACAGTCCAGTGCAGAAATGGCCTACGACTTGCCTATAGTCACCCAATTGGCTTCCATGGCTCAGCAGGCATTTGAAATCTATTCTCCACTACACCGCTTTGGTCTGTTGGAATTTATGGGTTCCAGCCTACCAAAAGTGAAAGTGATAGGATTTACGTTAGCCAAAGGCAACAGGTTTTGGTAGAACATGCCATTGAATTCAGTGTGGGGGTTTTTGTTTTTTGTTTTTTTGTTTTTTGGATATAAAGCTCACTGAGCATGATGGAATTTATTCCCAAATTAAATGCACACAGGATTATGGCCTGAGTCATGACTATTTGTAACTAGATAGGGATTATTATTATTTAGGGGGAAAAATACTACTTAGGAAGGTTTTTCCCCCCCCAGAATATTTTCTATTATATTTTGCAATACTGTGGTGTGGCTTTTAACAAAAAATTCAGGAAATGGTCTGGGAGAGGAAAACAATCCAGGCCTAGCGTGTTAAAGAGCTACAAGACATTGGTTTTATGACTGGTTATTAATGTTAGTGGCCCACACAGTATTCAGTTTCTATTGTTTGATCTGCTTCTGCAGTGTTTGCCACACTATGGAACACTCTGTTTTCCCTATTCACTTGCATGGGCAAATCACATTTGGCAATCTGTACTCAGTTATGCTAATCAAATCCAGGTTTCTTGTAGTCACCCCAGTTCCAGTTCTAGCTTTCACAGAAATGTCTAAACAACAGCCTGTTATTACATTAAATTTGCCAGGTAAAAGCAAAAAGAAATGTTCAGGGTTGTTTTTTTTAAAAAAAACTCTAATAAATATTTAGAAAACAGCAGCTAGAACAATATCATTTCATTGGCCCATTAAAAAACAATCAAAACAAGACAGAGAGAACAAATGCATCCTAAGTATTCTCATTATAATGATTCTGGAACACTGATCCAGGTCAACTAAGATTTCAGGGTGTCTCAAAATGAAATGAAGTCAAAGACGCACCAAAACAATGGGCGACTGATTACATAAAGATATTAAGCAAGGTGCAACAATGAAACCCAAGACAGAGGAAAAATTAGCTCATATCCCGTAGCTGATCAATGTAGTCCTTCATCACAGCTGCTGTTCACAAGGGTCCCCACTATAAAATAAATGCCAGAACAATGGATTGGTTTCCTCGGCTGAAGTACAGCTCAATTTAGCCCCAAGGTTAAATTGACAATCTGATCTTTCTTGATGTTTAAATATCCCTTCTCCCTTGCTCTAGAAGATGCTGACACTTTCACAGCCAAGGCAGGGAAAAGAGGAGAAGACCACCTCCTCCTAACAAACAGTTTCCTAGGCATCCTAAGATGGAAACATTCTTATCGATCGCTTCAGTATGAACTGACTTGGCACAGCCTGCTAGAAAAACTACAACTTCTGAGACCTACATGATGATGATGATGATGATTTGGATTTGCTACGGACTTGCTTGATTAAGTAGTAAATGCCCAGTTACTATGTTATGCATCCCTTAAGCATATAAGACATGTATATAGAGTGAATGTGAGAATTAACTATCACTGCCTGTTCGTGAGGCTATCACCCAGAAAGTCCATTCCGATTGTCTTCATCAATGAAGCTGTGATTAGAACTTTAGCAGCTGATCTCTAAGTCGAAGCAATTTGGTAAGGGAGACGATGATCCTTCAGTTAACTTGGTCCCAGCCTCTTAAATCTTTACATATTTTTCCTGAGGATTGGTTTCCATGGAAGAGATACTTTTCTAGAATCTTACTGCATGATAAAGGCATTCTTATGGTCTTTATCAAGCAGGCTTTGATGTATTGGTTATTATGAAGAGATGACTCACTTGAACTTGATACTGGAATAGTTAACATAAGTTTATTTTGTAGTGAATTAGACTGTAATACATAAATATAGGCATTGGATTAAAGAATGACAAACAGTGTCATATATCTGCCTAAATCCAGCTGTTACTCCCAACTAGAGCAGATCCATTCTATCAGTGGAAACTTGGTGAGGCAACATTTACAAGAGTTCCATTGATTCGGGGCCTTTCCGCACTATACTGTTATAGTGCTATTATTCCACTTTCAACATCCTGTGGAATTCTCGGGTTTGTAGTTTGTAGGCTCTTTGACCTTAGTAAAGAGCTCTCTGGGTGAGAATTCTAAATGCCTCTTCCGAAACTGCAAACCCCAGGATTCCACAGGTTGTTGAAAGTGGAATAATAGCACTATAACAGTGTAGTACAGAAAGGCCCTCAATGGGTATTTTCTAGTTGAGACAGTGGGGTTTAGAACAACAGTTCTAGGGGTATTTATTGAGGAAGTAAGTCACTTTGAATTCAGTAGGCCTTTTTCTGAGGTATATTAATTTAGGATTAGGCACTTGCAGGGTAAAAAGTTTACAATATAAATATTCAGCTCTCTTACTGAGATTTTTCTTTTTTTTACTATTGTAATTAAAACCTTGTTGGCATGATACATTACAGGAGTTACGATTCTGTGGTGTTTTATACCACAAAATGTCTAGCCCTCAAAGAATAATGACTAGACTGTGCACTAGAGAATTAGACCAATAAACGTTTTGGCTTAAGTCTGGTTGGATTTGGCTATGACTAAATTTATTCCCATTCAAACTAATTATGATTCAGTGAGTAGTACCACAACTCCTGGCCCAACCTGGTTGTGCTCTTAAGCCTTTTACACAAGTTTAGCATATTGTCTATTATAAGGGTCCCACCTAGCACTAATTATCTCCAGCCCTGCCCTACAACAAAATCTCTTGATTACAAGTAGCTAGCAGCAATGAGGAGATCTCTGCTTTCTGTCATTCAGCCAACCATATTATCTATTAACATTTCAAAGGATTTAAGAATACATCTGTCATTTGAGGCAAAAAATAAAGTGAACCACTGGGTACTGCTATCACTAACGTGATTCAGCCATGGATCTACTATTAGGCACAGTATCATATAACATTACTATTAATCAGCAGAGATACCTAAAGCAACAGATTTTGGGTTCCTGAGATATAATGTATATATGTATGTATATATTTAACTTGTATCTGTCTTTCTCCTAACCCAGGATTCAAGGCGGTTTACAGTTTATGCAATTTTCTGCAGAAACCTGTTGGAGAGTTATGCACTCATGGCTGTTTGGTATTCACAATCCCTATACAGTCCTTAGTTTAGGGGCTACATAAGGACCATGGAAGTCTCCTAATCTCCACTTACCAGGAAGCAGACACTGTGGTTGATGGGGATCTGTTCCTCTGTCTATTGGGAAGCAACTGGCCAACCCCCTTAAGCAAGCAACATCTGGCATAAGAGTGAATTGTGACGGGGTCCTGCTTCTGACTGTCACACTAGAGATTGCTCACAGGAGGAAGTGTGACCATCAGTCGGCTGCTTCCCAATCAATTGCAGTGACTGCTTCCAGGTAAGTGGGGGACTGAGGGGATTGGGACACGATTTACATTGCATAGTACCATGACTATGGTGTTTATGCATACGTAAATCCCCAATAAGATTGTGACCATTTAATTTATTATTCTTAAAACTTTGTTTCCAGGGAGAAGTACTTATGAAATTTTTCTGTCTCAGATGCTCAAATGGCACGGCCACCATAGCATGCATCTTGACAGGAGGCATTAGCCATTCTGCCTCAAGTAGCAAAACTACCTGGGCTGTTCTCTGTAATGATGTCAGCTGGAACTACTGAAGGTCTTGTGGGCTGCTGGAAAGGGGAGAAAATAATCAGCTGGTAGCTGACAACCAGAGTGATGTAGTGGTTGAACACTGGGCTGCAACACTGGGTTTGATTTCCTGCTTGGTGGTAAAAACCTGCTTGGGTGATCTTGGGCACATAACACATTCTCAGCCCTCAGAGAACTCCATGATAGGTTCACCTTAAGGTTACTATATGTCAGAAAGGCCTTGAAGGCATGCAACAATAACAACACCTGTGTATATCCCAGCCTGCTCATAAACCTCCTTGTCTTGCATCAGTTATAACAGTTAAGAATCTTATTGGCATTAGAAGAAACATCCATGGTCCAACACAAGTCAGATATCTACTTTTCATGATTTCTTAGAGGCCTTATTTGATTAGCCATTTCGCTGTGAAGCTAAGTTTTGGACACTTTATACTGCCATCTTAACTGACAACAGAACAGCCATCTTAATTGACAACAGAAGTAGTATCTGAGAGAAAATGTAGGCCTGTGACTCTAACGTCATTTCCTTTCTTCTCCTGTATGATTTTTAACATCTTTGCCTGATGAAGAAGCATGTGAAGCTTTGAAAGCGGGGGTGATTTATTTTGTGCATTTTGGCTGGGCAATAAAAGTATCGCTGTTTTGTGGGTTTTGAATTTTGTTGTAGTCTCTACTACCTGTGAGCTCTTGGAAGATCCTGGTTAATACTACGGTTGGCTCAATGCACCAGACACATTCAAGTGGCCCAGGAGAGTGTTACCCTGTTTACTGGGGGTCCCGTGAGGGACACCAAAATGTGCTCAACAGTAGGTGGGGAAGATTAGCTCTGAGCACTGCTGTAGCATTACGAGAAGCAGGCTAACTTAGCAGGATCTTGAGCCCTATGTCTACGGGGTCAGGCCGAGTCAAGGAGCACACAGAAGTTGAAATAATAAACATGGTTTTATTAAAAACACAATCAAAGTGTATGCCCCACACACACAAGATAACTAAAGAAATAAAGGTTGGAGTGGGATAGAGGGGTTTTTAGAGGAGTTGTTGGTTTGGGCCCTTCACCTGTCCTGAAGCCCGGTTGGAAGCGGAGAAGATGGGGAGCATGGATCTCAGCACGTGGAGCTGAGGGGAAGGCTCGCTGGACAAAGCGACAGCAAGGCGGGATGGAAGCCAAGAACGATCCAAGGAAGCGCTCAAAGTCAGGGGTTTTTATAAGGAGAATTGTGACCGCAGGCTAGGTCAGATTTGGGGAAAACAATAGATTTGGGGCTGGAGACAAAGCCTCTGAAAGGTCAGAATCTGAATGATTGAGTTATAGCCAAATTGTCAATAGGATAACCGGTATGCAAACACGGAGTACTTGAGCGTTGTATAGTCAGATCATCAAGCTGCCAGCGCGGGGCAGAGGATCTTTTGAAAACTGCATGCATAGCTAATGAAGGTACTTGCCCTGAGGTCTCCTAAAGCTGCGAGTCAGCTATTTCTGGCCTGCCTGTATTGTTTTGGAATATTACTGCGATCATCGGCCAAGCCTGTATGCCTGCTTGTCCGGGGGCCTCGCAAGCACGTGGAAGGGAATGGGTATGTGAGGCCGAATTATTGATATCAAGGGATATCTTTTTATATCCCCCAAAGCTCGGTCTAGCCAGGGCAGTGACAATGAGGCTATGGGGCTGTCTTCCAGTGGCAAGGGGAACAGCTCTGTAGTCCTTCTTAAGCTATATTTCTCAGTCAGGCATGTGGTGCCAGCCAATCTCCTGCCTGCATGCAGAGAATATCAGGATCAGGTTGGTGGAGGACAAAAACCTCTCTCCTGATCCTTTTTCCAATCGATAATGAATTTTAAATAACATGTCTTGCCTGCAAGAAGTAGTAATATTCCCTAAAGTGAGCACAGATGCTGCAAATAAGAGTTACCTTTCTTTTTTGTAGTACATAAACTTAGCTGAAATAGGGAGCACAGGAGTAGTGTTTTTGTGAAACTTTATTTTTTAAGTCCTTTCTTCCAGTCCTTTTTACCTCCTACAGCAAAGACATCATGGTTTGAGATGGCTGGAAATTTAAGAAATAATGTCAGAAATTAGCACCAGAATATTCCAAACATTCTTATTTTTCAAACCATTCTTCTCAGAAATCACAGCTCTCATTCTTTTCTAAGTATGAGTCAAGCTTAATCTGTTGAATTATGTCACTTCTTCTCCTCCTTCTCTTAAAGATCACCAGACTCAAAAATTTGACTTTGACTGTAGTTGCAGTCTTCCTTCACCTGTTGTCTGTCTGTTCTGTTTCTTCATGAAGTGAACTACTTTGAAATAACTGTGAGCTCCTGAGCTTGACTTTGATGATGGATTATCTATCTCAGTTACAAATTCTGCCCCCAAAAACAAACATGTCCAGGCTAAAAGTTTAGTAAAAGACAGAAAGAGAATAAGAATGTTAGGATGTATTTGTTAACATTTCCTTGAAGTACCCTTTTTGTAGTGTTTTTTTATCTTCTTTAGATTTTCCTTACTGCTGGAAAATCAAGGGAAAACTTTTTAACTAGTTGTTACATAAAGGACTATGAGCTGTCATGGTACAGTCATTTTGAGCATTCCACTACCACTCCAAGAGACCAGGGTTCAAATCCTCATGGAGACCAACCTTAAGTGGAGACTGCCATTGCCTATCATATAAAAATATTAAAAGGCAATGTTTCCCCAAAAATCTTGTGAGGCAAAGCAGCTCTATATGGGGATTGCTGTAAAGGATGGTGGGAACAGCTTAAATATTAATGAAGAACAGTGTGGCTGATTGCATTCTTCCACCCTCCAAGCATCTGCAGGTGGAGGTCATTGCTTCATTCTGCCTATAGGACCAGTCCTGGCTCCGAGCTTCAGTTTGTGCATTTTAAGGTGGAATAACATTTCTGCTTTCCTTCTGTTATGCTGCTACCACCTCATTGCTTCATCTCTCTGTTTGTTTATGCAGGTAGGGGACTTAATTTCACAAAGTAACTTCTTCACAGTCTGAGTTTCCCACTAAAGATCTAACTCATATCATGAGTGCTTCTCCACTATGGTATTATAGGATCACCACAAAGAGAACATGTGACTCCAGATGGAGCTCTCACAGCCAGTTCCTCTCAGATGAAATTAGTTTCAGTTACTTTTACTTTTGCTCTGTGGTAACAGTAGTTAGTAGGCCTTACGACAGTGGTGAGGGAATACAGTCTACAGGTGCATGCAACGTCCAACTTTATTTTTTGCCCGAGCCCAGACCCTCACACACACCCCACCAGAAATGCTTGAAAAACAACTAAAAATAATTACCAGAAGTGATATTGCATCACTTCTGGTGCACCCAGAAGGTGCTCACAAAGTAAAATTGGGTCCCTGTCTTCTCTCTTGCCTCTTTTGCCCATGCCTGCTGTACAGGACAAAACTGGAGTGGATAACTTTAGCATGAGCAGGATCAGTTTTGCTGCTTTGGGACCCACTAAGGCTCCATGCCCTGCCACTCCTGCTGAATGTCGACGACAAAGCTACAAAAGCAATGTTTCAATGGGTTTATGGCTATTTATGTCTATTTTCAAGGACCAGTTGGAAAAACTTATTTAAAGCAAGCTTGAATGGCTTGGAATAGTTTGCCATTGAATTTTTGTCACTGGTTTGAGGGTTTCCTTATAGACTTCAAAACAGCCTTAGCATCCTCTTGTAGCCACTCGTGTTGCCCATCCCTGCATAAAAGGCATACATGATAATATTTCCTATAGGACCTTACCAGTAATGGAACAGTAATAAGTTCTGAAGTACAGGTACTCATCATGACAATCTTGATAGCCATTCTTACCTTGTAAGTTACTGAGTCCTAGCTTTGGTGAAAAGGCAGGATAGAAATAAAACCAACCAAAAAAGTCCCTAGAAGTAGTCAGCTATACCGACCATATCAACAAACTTGTTTAATAGTTTCAGCTTTAACAGGAACAGGTTTTTTCCCCAAAACTAATGGGTCTCAATTGCCTGTTAAGACTGAGTCTTCCTCAAATATTTTACAATAAAATAGGGATTGCTCACAACTACATATTCGTGCTGAGAAAATCAATTTCACCCCCTACCCTGCTACTGTGAGAATTGCTGATAAGCTCAGAAGACGTGAGAGGAATGGGACTGCAGGTGATATCAATCCTTTTAGTCATAAAGTCCTGGTGCTTTGACCATACAAACCCTGGCTCTGCTATAACCTTGCTTACCCAGTTTTGAAGTTTTGACATATTAAGTGTCTTGATGTTTTAAGTATCCAACTGATGCATGTGTGGAAGCACCCTTGTGTAAATAGTTCTTTCCTCTATTTTTGTTTAATTCCCTCCATCCCCCAAGGGCTTGATGCAGGTTACAAGTCATAGCAGACTCTTGTGTTTGTTCAGTCCAGAAATAGAATTCTTTGTTTGGTGCACAAGTTGCAAGTGGAGTTTGGCCCTTTTGATCTTGTTCCACAAACATCAAACTTTAAAAACATCAGTGATTCAGACTGTTTTAATCAGTTCAAGATAACATGACAGATCAATTGTCTTCAGCTGACTGTCTTCAGCTTTGAAGTTCTCAACAGAACAAATTAGGCTGAAATGAGACTGATCCACAGACAGGGAAGTTCAAGGGGACTTTTTTTTTAAGTGGGGGAGATGTAAGGTTTATACATATTTTATTTAGCTAATCTTATTGGCATCTAAATGTCTTTTTCAGTTTGTATATCTCAGTAAACTCTCAAATATGTTATTTATCTGACAATTTCTATGATCTTACTTACACACATGGTACAGATCTCTACCTTCTCCAGATGAATATACATACATATATATTCATCTTGAGATAAATGATGTATTTGAGAAGTGACTGAGACATACAAACTAAAAAATGTTACACTGAGATAAATAAAAACTGTGTTCTTTTGAACTTTTCTTTAGAGAAGATTTCATATGATTTCTAATGAACACATGAAGCTATATAATATAGTCACATAGCTATAATATGGTTATAGTCAAAAATTCTAAAACAGCTGGCAGAAAATGTAATATGAAATCAAAGCCAATGTATCTGGGGGTGGATGGAGGTCAGTAAATTCCTTCTTTTGATTCTACAGAGGGCTAAAAGTTCTATCTCTTTTAAGGTTCAGTTGTCCTCTACATTCCTGTAGCAAATCTGTATACTTAGCTTAACTTACTGGAACAAGTTTAAAGTAACAAAATCCAAACCATCCAGGTTTAATGTACAGTCTCTGGCATTGACTTAATGGCAAGGAAGAATCCTCTTTCCTGTATTTAATTTAATCCATGTGTACAACATTGCATATGCAGAGAGGGATGGGTTTTAATTAGAGCTGTTAACAACCCATTTGGACCATAGGAAGCAGCAAGAAGAGGGTTTTGTAAAATTTGATTTCATTTTTGTCACTAAAGAAAACGTAAGAGAAACTTTTGGGGGACATTTCCTCTATATTGGTAAGCATCCGTCATCTATCTGAGGTTTTACTATGGCGTTTATTATTTCTAAGAAACCGTAGTGAATGATGATGACAGGGTTGGACAGTTGCTCTTAGGCACCTTGGCTAGATTTCTGCAGCTGTCTTCCAGCTTCCTTCCGCTCTAGGGCTAGAGAGCTGCTGTTGATGCTGCTTCTGGGCAAACAGCCATGGCCATGATGTTTGCTTTAGATAGGCCACAGCTGGGCTGAGTGGATGTTTCAAGCAGGCTTTACAAAACCAGCTCCAGTCTCTGCTCCTAGTGAAAGAACTTCCCAGTTTCCTTTTCATTTCAGATCTTTTTCTAAAGCATGTGAACCATTGGGTGTCTGAGGAACAGTGTACCAGTGAGGTGACAGACACTAACGACAGACATGCTCGTGTTAACTAGTCCAGAGAGATGCTGCGGTTCCCGTCATTTTTACTAGAAGAATGCAAGCACCAGTGTGATTTCCCATGCTTCTGTGCTGAACTATGAAGCTGACATGTGGGTGTGGGAAATAGTTCTTCTTCAAGTTGGAACACTGTGACACAAGTAACCTCATGTTGATATTGTTGCTATCCTGGGGCTCATGAACTGAGGGATTCTCTCAAGTTCCGCATTTTTAAATCTTCAGCTAGTATAGCCAGTAGCTTGCAACTGCCTTGCAGCCTAAATTTTGATCTCTGCTGCAACACACTTGTCATGGTGAAAGACTCTAGAATGGGTGGACAGATAGTAGGGTTTAACACCAGGCATAGTGAGGCAGCTGCCTCATACCACAGATGCTAGAGAGAAGGAAGCAGTGGCAAGGTGTTCAGAGGACAGAGCTGTGTCAGCCAAGCAGTCAGATGGCACCTGTCCAATTGGTACGCTACCCATAGGAGGACACCGTCCTCACTGTTAGCAGCATGGATGGTAACTTTTGCTTACTTCGTTCTCTCATGCAACAGTAATTAATTTCAAATGTTTGCTCTGCACTGGGAGAGATTAGAAGCAGTTTTTTTCTCATATACATGCACATGCAGTTTTTTTCTCATATACATGCACAGAGAACAAGCTTTTTCCACAAATGATTTTTTCAGAGACAGATCCCATGTGCAAGGAATTGCACCATTTTCTTGATGGTGTGTCTCAAGATGTCAAAAATGAGAAAGTCTGTGATTATTCTTTAACCTCCCTTTACCTCAGAAAGAAATATGTCTTGTGAAATCACCACACCCTCATCACTCAACACCATATAATGTGATTAGCTGCTAAGATTCTGACTTTGAAAATGGAAAGAACAAGGAAAATGAGATTCTCAATGCCTAATATACATTACATTAAAGAATGTACTGTTGTGCTTGGGGAGAATTCTGTAGATACTATGGACTACCAGAAAGATAAATAAATGAGCCAGAGAGCAGATCAAGACTAATTCTCACTAGAAACTAACACGACTAAACCAAGGTTGTCGTAGTTTGGACACATAACAAGACAATATGGTTCACTGGAAAAGACAATAATGCTAGGTAAAGTAGAAGGCAGTAGGAAAAGAAGACTACTTCATGGGTAGATTCTGTCAAGGAAGTCTGAGGCCATTTCTGCACTGGGCTATTAAAATGGGGCAGAGCGACCTCCAACGGAGGTCTTCTGCACCGTGGAGTGGACTGGGGTGGACTACTTTTTGTAGATCCATACCTCAGTCCAGTTCGGAGCAACCGGAACTGGTCGCACAGTGTGCTTTTTAAAAACCTCTTTTAAGAGGTTTTTCAAAAGCATAGAGTGCGCGACTCCATGTCACTCTGTTGCCGCACTCCGCTGCAGATTTGCAGGCAAGCACAAGTGCATGCCTGCAGATCTGCTGGGGGCAGGCTTTAGGCTGGTGAGCTTCTCCGGTTAGGCTGGTGAGCTTCTCCACCAACTGGAAGCCACCATTTTGGATGCCGGAGCAGTGTGGAGCGACGAGCTCGCGCTGCTCCTCGTCCCAACCGACTCTCCCGGACGATCAAGAAAGCCAGTGAGTTCCGTTTGCGCCCATTTCCTTTCTCACGTGTGGAAAGGGCCTGAGTTTACAAGACCTTAGCAAAGCTGTTGATAACTGAAGCTCTTGAAGTCTCTCCTGCATAGGATCACCAGAAGTCAAAGCTGACTTGATGACACATAAAAACAAGAACAAGACAGTACATTCTGACCCTCCTACTCAAGAACTATACCACTTCTCTTCCCCATTGTTCTCAACATGATGTATTGCTATATCTCTCCTTCTAATAATGAACTCAGGTGTGAAATCCGAATAGCACTGGAGCAAAACATATCAGGTCAGGAACAAGAGGAAAGAATTAGCATGGTCAAAGGGAGAGGATATAAGGAACACAGTCGCTCATGAGATGAGACTCCAGAGAATAAAGAAGAGCCAACATGATGCAGGAAGAGAATGAGTGTGAACAAACACACATAGGAAGTAACCATAAACACGCTGTGCCTAAACTCCTAGAGAGTGACATGCAATCTAACTACCAGTGAGTATAGGCACGCAAAGGTTGCTAACTCAAACAAAATCTACTTCTGATTTTGAAAGATGGGTTTGTTTGATTTTCATGTTCAACTGTGCAGTGTGTGTTTGTGTGTTACTTAATTGTGTGAAGAGGCAATTCATCATCTTTTCATCCAGGAAAAGAGCAGTTGGAGAAGACTGGGGAATGTGAGAGCTATAAAACCCCAACCTAGGTTGCACTTCACCTACTTATGCTGCAAATGCAAATAAGCATGCCTCATATTGCTTGTAGGGTTTTGTTCTTCTTCTCACCATACCATCTGCCATTAAAATGAAGTTTGAAGGGCAGTGCATGTTGGGATTATTAAAATATTGAAATAATAGAAAGGTTGTTGTGGCCATTACACAGAACATTGCACTGGGGCAAGATAGCTTTTGAAGTAACTGTTGAAACTGAGTTCCTTGTCATGCCAGCATTGTATACACTATATGCATCCTCTTTATATTAAGGTTGAATAAAGCAAAATGCAACAAGAGACCATCCAAGAACATCACTAGACTGTTTGTCTTTGGCAGGGCCAATTCTCTGTTGTATTGTATTATTCTACGAAGTGCCATGTACACTGAATTTGCAATATGAACGCTAACTTTAATCATAGTCTGACGTCAAAACTGCTATTTCGAGTCCTATTTTTCTTTTTCTTTTTTTTTATATATAATTTTATTATAGTTCACCATATAAAACATACATTTCTCACTGTACATTTACTGACTTGTTACAGTTATCTTCCACCCCTCTCTGGACTACATAAACTGTTATATCATTGACATATTATCATTATGCATCGCACTTAATTTATTACCCTACTAAGATGGTTTCTGCATTTCAACCCAACTTTACATGTTCCATGATATTTCTTTGATTTTGTTCTTCTAGCAATCATAGTACCAGGGATTAAGAATTATTACCTGTCAAAACCCCATCCATATCCAGCACAATTTGCCATTCTCTATTGATTTCATCATCTGATTTTCCTTTTAATCTCTGAGAGACTATATCTGCATTCTGATTTTCAATAAAAGTTGCCCACCATTGCTCTATTGTGGGTATTTGCTCAGTTTTCCATAACCTTGCATATTCAATACGAGCTGTCATAATCATATATAGTAATATTCTCCAATATTTCTTTATAACAGTTCCATCTAACATATATGTCATATTTAACAGATACAGTTCAGGTATCTTATCCAGTTGAACCCTTAATATTGTACATATTATATTATGAATATCATTCCAGTACTTTTTAGCCTTTGGACATGACTGCCACATATGAAATAGTGTACCAACATTCTTCTGACACTTCCAACATTGCCCTGTTCCCGTATTATATATTTTCTTTAATTTTTCTGGTGTCATGTACCATCTGTCAAAAAGCTTAAAGTAATTCTCTTTTAGGTTCTGAGCTGTGGTAAATTTCTGTGTCCGTTGCCAACTCTATTCCCAGTACAATAACTGAATTGGATGTCCTACATTTTGAGCCCACAATATCATTGCCAGTTTAACTATTTCTTCTTCCCTTTTTTGATGTAAAATCTCTTGATACAAATGTGCTAGTAAATGAGGTGGGTTTTCCCGCAATAGCTTCAATAATCCTCCTTGCTCCTTTTGTTCTATTCCATAAGTTTTAACGTCCATCAGAAATCTCTCGGTTAGTTGCCTGTAAGGAAACCAGTTTAATTTTATTCCTTCTGCTTCCAATTTTTCTCTTGATTTCATCTTAAAAACATTCAAATTTGTCTTTTCCAATATGTCATCATAACACAGCCACTTGTCTGATTCAGTCCATCTTCCAAAGAAAGCTTCTTGAGGGGAAACCCACGTAGGTAGCTGCCTAATGTTCTTATTCTTGTAATCAGTCCATATTTTAAGTAATGATTTTCTTATGTAATGATGCACAAAATCTTTGTCCACTACCACTTTCCCATAGGACATATGGGCATGCCAACCCATCCTTAAGTCAGCACCCTCAAGTGCCAGCATTCTCATGTCTTAAAGATTCATCCAATCTTTCATCCAAGTGAATGCCGCTGCCTTGTAATATATCTGTAAGTCCGGTAAGCCCAACCCTCGTCTTTCTGCTATATCTGTCATAATGTTCCACTTTATTCTTGGCTTTTTCCCTTGCCATATAAATTTGGTTAAGTCTCTTTTCCATTGTATGAAAGGCTTGGTATTTGTAATAATAGGAAGATTTTGAAAAAGATAATTGATCTTTGGAAGTACATAAATTTTTATGACAGCCACTCTTCCCATCATATATAGTCACGTCTGAGTCCATTTCTCCAAATCCTTAGTTATCTCTTTCCATTTTCTTTCATAATTATTCTGAAATAGTTCATTGTTTCTTTTTGTAATCCAGACACCCAGATATTTTGCTTTCTGTCCTTTATTAAAACCTGTTATATCTGTAAGTTCCTTCTCTTCTTTCTCCCTCATATTTTTTGTTATAAACACAGTTTTTTCCGTTATTGATCTTAAATCCTGAGTATTTTCCGTATTCTTGGAATATATCCATCAGCCTCTGAATACTACTACGAGGGTCATCAAGAAACAACACCAAGTCATCTGCGAATGTTTTAAGTTTATACTGATATTTCTTTATCTGAACTCCTCTTATTGCTTTTTCTTCCCTTATAGCATTATTAAGTATTTCCATTGTCATGATGAATAATAACGGAGATAAGGGACAACCTTGTCTTGTTCCTCTGTGGAGTTCAATTTGTTTTGTTCTCTCTCCACTAATAATCAATCTTGCCTGTTGCTGGCTATATATTACTTCGATCCATTGAGTCCTATTTTTCTTACTTCCTCCATAACTAGTGGTGAAACATAGTTCCATTCAAGTTTTGGTGTAGAAACATAGATTTCTCATCTCTTGAGATTGCTGGTGAAATCTATTTGTTGTTGAAAATTCAGAGGTGGAAAAGTGTATGAAACAATGCATTCATCTGCAAATGTATACAAATGTGCATGAATGTGCAGAATATCTAAGCTTCGAAATGTTAATTTTTGGGATTTCAACTCTCAGAATTCCCAGCCAGTATGATCAGCATGGATTCTGGGAGTTCTAGGCCTAAAAAATAACTTTTCCAAGCTCTGCTTTAAAATGCACAAAGGTATTTTTAAATCAATTTAAATTAGTACCTTTTTAAAACATGTTCATGTATTTTAATTTGTGGAAAAAACCTTTTGGTGGGCTCCGGAATGAAGACAGAATGAGAATACTAGTGAGGAAATGAGAAAGTTAAAACAAAATGGCTAGATTTACATATCTGTTTCTAAGCATCATGCTAAGCAGCTGCATATCACTAAGGTATAATTAAGTTATGTGAGCAGAAAGATCACCTTTTCATACTGTTCTGCTGTTCTCTCTCTGCTGCACTATGTATTCCTCCTTGCTGTTTGTGCATGATTATTTCAATTTGCAATGCTCTTGACTCAAATTATTTGTTATGTTTCATATTGCCAAGCTGCTTCAGGCAGCTTTGAGTGGCAAATGCACACATATGCCTGGGGACAGAGAATGTGTGACATGCCCAAGGCAGTGGATTTCTGTGGCCAAGGAGGGAAACAAGCCCTGGTCTCCACGGTCATAGTCCAATGCTCAAACCCCTACATCACTCTGGCTCAGATTACCCAGAGCTTTTCCGATGGTTGCATGGGGATTTGAACTTTTGTCTCATAGAATCCTAGTCCAACATTTGAATCATTACTCCATGCCAGCCAGAAGGATTTCAGCTATCTCTCGTGAGGTATAACTAAGGGTCTAGCTGCATAGAACAGGAGAGAACAAACTGCCGACCTGGAGCCTACCGCTATATTTTGTGTCCTCCAGTTTCCTCGCTCTTCTGTATAGTACTTCTTTTGCCAAAAGAAGATGAATTTGTTCTTCTGGCAGCTTCCAAGAGCAGTAATTCACCTTTTACACAGGTTCCTGCACTCTCTGCCCTCTTTCTACCAGCAGGCAAAAACCTTCTTATTTAGGAGGGACTTTGGTGCTCAAACTATGTGGCAGGAGATTCTTTTGAAGGTGGTGTGCTGTGCTTTATCTTTTATATGTTTTAATTATATTTTAAATGTATTTTAAACTGTTTTAAATATGTGCACTTTTATAGAATTGCACATTTAATTGTTTTTTAAATTTTATATTTTTTTTAAGCTGGACTTCGAATTTTTGTAAGCTGCTTAAGCTCCTTTGTTGAGAGAATGATGGAATATTAATTAATTGATTTAAAATGAATAAATAAGCATTTTTTTTTAAAAAAAATCAGCTACTGCTAGTGTTGTGTTGGTTTGGTTTGAAGCATTTTCAGCAGTATGTACAATCTCTTGAAGTTTCCAGAGGATAGAAAATTGGGTCCCAGGCCCCTGATAGAGTAAAAATACTTTTAAAAACAGTGACAAAGACAAATGGTGACCACTGACAATCTCCTTCCTGGGCATAGAGCTTTTTTAAAAATGGCTTGTTGGGGGCCTTTTGAGCAGAACAGGGTGGCTGGACCTTAGAGCTTAGCCTTTCTTTTCTGGTCCTTGTGGTGAGGGGAGGAATCGCAAGGGGATAGCACTGTCTTGAAAAGCACGTAGATAGTTATTTGTTTCATTTGTTAGATACGATGTTTTTTAGTTGAATGGCATACTCTGTGCAACTCTGTAGCTGAGGCTTAATTTATCATGCTTAATGTAATGTCAGGAAGGCTTGTCTCTAGGTCTTAGGTTCTAGCCTTGAAATCTCAGGGTCTGAGATAGTTCTGACCTGGCAACTCTAAGTACAATTATGTTTGGGCATGGGGTGTGGATATCAGCGGAGCTTGGATGAGTTCCTTTTGTGGACTGCAACTCCCAGGCCTAAATCCATTCTGCAGTTCTAACAAAAGTAGACCCAGTGAACCAATTACTGTATGGTAAGTTAATATTTGTGCTAAACATATACACATGAACACCACTGATTCAACCTATCCACCTCATCTGAGAACATTAGTTGAATTTAAACCCCAGAATTGCTCAGCCAGTATGACTCACTGGCCATGCAGGCTATGGGGAGTCTAGGTGTTGAGGTCTGACAATGTCATTTTCCAAGCTCTGGATGGTGGTTATGCCTTTGTGGAAGAAGAAGGGCATGTCTGTGAGAGATGGGAAGCATCTCACTGGCTCTCAAATTTCTTCGTGTTACTGGCTTCTGAACAGCCAGTGTAGTATAGTGGTTTGAATGTTGGACTAAAACTTCAGGAGATGAGAGCTGACCATCCAAGAACATCATTAGACATCATTAGACTTGGCAAATCACTCTCTCATCGCCAGGCAGTGACAAATCTCTTCTAAATAAATATTACCGGAAAAAAACTTGTGACAGGGTCGCCATAACTGCAAGCTGATGTGAAGACAACAAAAATTAAGTAACAACAAAAATTGGCTTCTGAATGCTGTTGTTCCAGCATCTCTCTATACATTGTTGTCAGGCTTTCCAGGAGATGGTATTGTGGAAATGCAGTGGGGAGGGGGAAACAGGAGAATCTCAGTAACATAGTAAACGTGGCAAATGTTTTGGACATGGCACAGACCTGCTGTTTTGATTTACAGCAACTTCTGTCTTCCGCAGTACTTTGCTCAGCATTTTTCAGATCTCACAGTTTGTTCAAGACCCCAAGAAAGGCCAGAAGAGAAAGAAATGGAAAAAAAAAACTGAAAGAAATGAGAGAGTCATCAGACACAAAGTGCTGACTTACTTTCCATGGTGAGGTCATCAGTCGTAACAATGCCCTTGTGCAATTCTCTCTTTCTCCTAGCCTGGCCTGCATAATGGATTTAACAGAGAGGTTTATTTTATGCTGGGTGACATGCAGATGTTTAAAAGGAATATAACGTTGAAGCTGTTCACTCACGATTAGCTGCAGAACACAACCAGAGTCAACATGTTTTCCATCCCTTTATTACCAAAGCCCGGTGCGTACTGTCTCAGCTCTCTGAAATAGGGAGGCAATTTGATATTCTCTCTGAGATCATTATAAGTTCAGGAGATGTCAAGGAGAATATAAATTCTATTCCCATTTTCATCAGGTAATAAGGCAAATGTTGCAGGGCGGTTGTCAAATTGGGGGAGCTATTTGGTAGAGAGCATCCATATCCTCCCAGCATAAATGTTCTGTGGCTTTATATGACTCATTATCTGGAGGCAGAGAAGTGATATCACCCCTGGAGGGGAACTTATGATAACGCAAGATTTCCTTCCTAACATTTTCATTCGCATTAGTAAAATGTTCAGACAAAGGAGCTGAACACTTTTGGCAAGCAGAGACTGTCTCCCTCTATTATACGTAGGAGAGTCCCCAAAGAACCAAGTGAGTCTTTCTGTTGTCCTTTTGGCCATTAGTCACTTTTTCCCCCTTTTGCAGAAGAGGAAAAAAGGAAGTCAGCTGCTTACCAGATGCACCACATTATTTAGTGTATCATAACAGGCTGCTTTTAACAAAAGGTACTGGATTTTCAGTAGCTTGATAAAAGATAGTGTACTTTTGGCCCCAGCCAAGAAACAATATAAATGAGTTGAGAGCTCTTAATAGACCACATTTCTGTAGGTGAAGAGTTCTGTGCGGCTCAAAAGCTTGTGTACTTTGTTGAACTCCTTTATTTCATCATTGGGAATGGTAAATGGGAGCAACTTGAAAGACAAGACAGCTTTGGTAATAAGAATGTTGCAAAGATTCTCTGAAGAGAATAAACTGTAGTTCTCTCATGTTTTTCGGTTCAGCTCTAAATCACAGTTAATTCTTAAGTAACCCTGTTTACCCTGAGAGCTTGAAATAGAGTCGAAGGATAAATGCATTTCTACAGAGCCCTCTTGTAACAAAACGGAACAGCACAATTGGGAACATTGGCTCTTTTCACTGAGCAGTGGTCAGTCTTCTGGCACAAATCCACTGATGGAGACCAGAAAGCTAGCTTGATGGGCTTTCCTCAGCAGCCCTCTGAAGTATGAGAAAATGCAAACAGGCAGATAAACAAACAAAAATTTCCTCATAAACCCAAAGGAAATGGTTCTTATTTTCATTGAAGCAGAGTCAAGTTTTGGAAAAATGATTCAGAACATAACATTTAACATATTTCCGGTTTGTTTATACACGTTAGCCAATAGTATCAGGGTAAAATGTCACCCTGTTTGTGCTGCTTGATCATGATGATGATGACAACAGCAGCAGCAGCAGCAGAAACAGCCAACAGAAACAGCTGTTTTTATTTTTTTGATCTGGAGACCAGAAAAAGAATTGTTCATAGTTATTTCCTTAGAATTGAGCTAGCAGCATAGCCAATGGTGAGGGATGATATGAGTCACGATCAAATAACAGCTGGGAGGGTCACAAGTTGTCTACCACTACTCTACACCAATAGGAGATCATGCTGGTTCTGAAGGAATGTGGCTGTCTACTCAACCCATCCTCCTGTACAAGCATTAAATCCTCCAGTATTCTTAGGCTTGAATCCTTTTGTTAGTCTCAAGTAGATCCACCGGATCTATTAAATTTACCTATGTGTTAACCTAGTGTCCAGCTGTTGATTCAAACAGTCTACTCAGGCCATTTCCACACCGGGCTTCTGTAACGGTGCAGAGCGACCTCTCACGGAGGTCTTCTACACCGTAGAGTGGACTGGCATGGACTACTTTTTGTAGTTCCACACCAGAATCCACTCAGGAGAGGCCGGAACTAGCTGCGCTGCGTGTTTTTTGAAAACCTCTTTTTCGAGGTTTTTAAAAAGCACGGAGTGGGCAACCACGTGCCGCTCTGTCGCCCGGCTCCGACGCAGATTTGCAGGCGCGCCCAAATGCGTGCCTGCAGATCTACCGGGAGCGGGCTTCCAGCTGCCGAGCTTCTCCAGTTGGTGGAGAGCCTCCACCAACTGGAAGCCGCCATTTGGGACACCAGAGGACAGCGGAGCAGCGAGCTTGTGCTGCTCCGCTTCGCGACGGACTTACCCGGCTGCCGGTAAGCTCCGTTTTTGGGCGTTTTCGCCCATTCCCCCCCCACATGTGGAAAGGGCCTCAGACTACTGGATGCTGGAAGAACCTATCCTGGTGGGGAAAGATGAGCCAAAAGGATTCATACCTTAGTAATATATCTAGCAGTTTCCACCAACAAAAGTATATTTCAGTAGTATGATTATGTGTCTTTGCCTCATGAGTAAAACTTTAATGGTATTCTGAGAAGAACTATCCAAGATGGGGGGAGGGGATGAAGGACTGTGACTTCAGCTGGGTCAGCAAGCATCCTCAGACAGCTACCAAAGATTTGGCATCCTAGAAGGACCCCTGGCTGATAGGCTGCTGGTATTGCTCTTTGTCCTGTGTGCTCATTCATTTATTCAGATAAGCAGGTAGGAATGACAATGAACAGCAGTTGGTCTTGATCCCCCCACAAAGCTAGGGAGAAGCTAGCTGCCAATAATGAGTAACTTTTCATTAATTTCTTTTTGCAGCAACAGAGGTGTAACTATGGCCCTTTTCACATGTGGGGGGGGGAATGGTGTAGAGCGACCTCTCACGGAGCTCGTCTACACCGTAGAGTGGACTGGCGTGGACTACTTTTCGTAGTTTCACACCAGAATCCACTCAGGAGCGGCTGGAACTAGCCGGGCTGCATGTTTTTTAAAAACCTCTTTTTAGAGGTTTTTAAAAAGCATGGAGCGCGCAGCCCCGTGCCGCTCCATCGCCCGGCTCTAAAGTGGATCTGAAGGCGCGCGCAAGTGCATGCCTGCAGATCTGCCGGGGCGGGCTTCCGGCTGGTGAGCTTCTCCGGTTGGTGGAGAGCCTCCACCAACCGGAAGCTGCCATCTGCGATGCCGGAGGAGTGTGGAGCAGCGAGCTCGCGCTGCTCCGCGTGGCGACGGACGTATCCGGCTGGAGGTAAGCTCCGTTTTTGGGCGTTTTCGCCCGTCCCCCCCCCCATGTGAAAAGGGCCTATGTTAATTATGAGAGATTATGTCACTCTTTTTGTGGTGTAACTGTTAAATTTTCCATTGCTCCTTGAATAATGGGGGGGGGTATCCCAAATAAATGGCAGAGGGGGAATATTGAAGCGCTAGCCTATGTTTGTGCATTCTGCTTCTTCTGTAGGTGTGGACAGGGAGAATGAGTGCTATCTATCATAAGGAGGTAGAGGAGTGAGCAAATGGGGAAGGCAGTAAGGATAGCATTCTCCCATTTCTCAACAGCAGCTACCCAGAAGAAGAAGAGAGGGCAGTAAGCAACAGCTAATTTTGTCACCTTAGTCACCTTGTGCAACCACTTGAGTCCATAGATAGGCAAGGAGCAGCAGAAATCAAGAGTTTCTCTGACTGGGCAGCTGAAGTTCCTTAGGATGGGTGGGCTTAGTAAACAGTACACTTAATCCTTGGAGAGTGGATCCTGTCCATGCCTTGAGATGGAAATAATATTTGAAAATACTCAAAATGCTGTAAAATATGTTTCTCAAAAATCTCCAACAAGAAAAATCCTTGGTTTATGAGAATCTTTGCAATTTGAGACTTATTCTGCACAAAATTTGCAGGGTGTGTGTGCAGCAGTTCCTTCACAGGAAACATCTTCTACACTGAAAATAGTGTCTCCCTTTGCCTTTGGGCAAATGATCATGTCATATGAAGTGCCCATAAAATGTATTTTGGGCCAACACTGAAAACACATGTCTCTTTGAGCCTTTGACTAGGATATGCACATTTATATGCTTTACTAATGTAAAGACATTACTAGGATGAGTATCTCTTACCTGTCTGAGTTACAGGATTTAATTCACCTCTGTGATTCAAGATTCAATAGGCAAGAGGAATATGAGAACAGAAATATATTAGTGTAAGATAATACTTTATAGAAAAGTCAAGCAAATGTTAGCAATCTGCAATGAATCTGCAATGGCAAATAAGAGCAGAATGCTACAGAAAACCTTATGAAAAGATCATTTCCCCTTAAAATTTTGAATAATCATTCCCAATGTCTTTAACTATCTCCTCCAAATATGAATACAGAAAAACATGGTGGCAGTAGACATTCTGTTTCCAAACTAATTGCTGCTTGGAAAAATTATATGTTGGACTACAACTCCCAGAATCTCACAGCAACCATGCTGGCTAGTGATTCTGGAAATGATAGTCCTCAAAGTAAATTTCTTAAGCTCTGATATCTCATGATGAAGTAGAAGACTGTTTGTTCCTCCTATGTCTATAAAACAATCCTTGTGTTGACTCTGTGCCTCTGGCAAACTCACTACAAATAACAGGAAATTGGTTGGCAGTCATTTTGTACAGCTGTTAGAGTTTTGATCTAAGAATAGTCATAATCATGACAAAGTGTTTTAAAGGATGAGGCAAGCAACTGTGTCTTCACAGGCAATGTTTCATTAGTATATAAGCTGCTATTGAACTGCACATACTGTTTTACACTCTACAGGTCCTGAGGGAGAACATTCTAACACCTTGGTGGGGCCTGAAGAATGGAATCTGGCACAAGTAAGAGTTGTGACTGGAAATATTAGAGCCCAGTAAAGAGAGATTTAAGGTCCTTAAGGTCACCACAAGTCAGAAATGCCTTGAAGGCACAAAACAACAACAACACAACAACAACAGCAAAAGTCAAACTGGGAACTGGTGGAATTGGACTGGGATTTGCACACGGAAGGGGCAATGTCAACATTAATAACAAATAATAGGCATTTTCATGTTGATGTCAACTTTTTTCAGCATTTCAGTCACATGAGTTCTATAAACCTAAAAGAAAAAATGAGGAAACAGACCTCATTATAAATTGTTCCTTTGAGTTACACATTAACAACATTAAAACATACCTTAGATCAAGACAGGCAGTATGTCAGCCATGTTCCTCATGTATCTGCAATTCTTTTTTGTGGCCCCAGGACTCCCTCCCCCCTTTATTTTGTCAAAACATTAAGAACTATACTTTTAGAAACCTTTTTATCCCTTAAACCAAGGTGCATACTCCTGTGCCTTGATATATAAACTAAAATGAGTCTGTAAGGCCAAAAAATGGCTCTTGGGGCTTCCAAATTTGTCCACCCCTAATTTAGATGCACGGACTACAGTTGGCAGCTGCTGGTAGTGTTGCAACGCGAACTAAATATTTCAGAAGTGGAATTAGCAACTCTCTCAGGTAGTAGTCTCTCTCTCTGTCACCCCTTTCTCTCTATACAGGGAAAAATCAAATCACCAGGCTATATAGATTGTCTGAAAGCCAAAGCAAATATCACTTTAAAGATGTTATTAGGCACATGTTTAGCAGTCCTATTGAAATCAGTAGGTTGTAGTATAACTTAAAGAGGGCTTGAGCATAGTTACCATTCTTGCATTTTTTCTTGTTTTCTCATTTTCCCACATTTTCTAATGCAAAAGGTAAAAGATTTTAATAGTACATAACCCAGTGTCCTAAAACTGAACTGTGTAATTGTGGTTTGGGGTTTAGAAACATTGTGCAACTGATAGACAGAATGACAGTAAAGGAAAAAAATAAGCAGTAGACAGGGGAATAGTGTTAGAACAAGACAACTTGAGAAGTAGCACAGAAATCAGTTAGTCTAACCATTTGATCTGTCCCTTCAAACCTAAGGTACAGATGATGCTTAAAAATTTCCTATAATTTTTCAGGCAAGTAGGTCTCACAGCGTCAGTACAAAATTCACAGCAGCACTACAAACCTCATTAAATTGCTGAGAGAAATCTTAGGAAGACTTTTAGAATCAAAATTAGAATTTGGAAAAGGGGATGGAATACCCAAACTGCCTGGGCAGGTCTAGGTGTGGTAGTCTTAAAAAGTATTTTTTCCCAAGGCTAATCCAAATAAAGCAAACATTTGAGGAGGGGGAATGCAGTAGCTCCTTTTCATCTCCCTGTCTATGCCCCTATACACATTGGGAGTGATTTTCCAAGAGGAGAGCCTCATCTATCTATGGAGGCTTCATATGAAGTTCTGGATGCTGGAAAATCAGAAGTGAAAATTGCTCAAAGAACATCTATGAAGGGAGGAGACTCTTCCCTTCATAGAGCCTCCCTCCACATGTAGAGAGCAATGGAAAGGGCAATAGAGAGAATGAAGCTCACTCTCCTCAAATGTTTGCTATATTATGAATGTCTGCATGGAGCTAGAAGGCTGAGATGAAGAAAAGCTTTACCAGTATTTTAAATGTTCTTGCCAATGAGAAGGTAAGCATTTTCTTGATATGTAAGAGTAGTGGACAACATCCCATCTCATTTCACACTCTTCCTTCTAAAACATGCCAAGTGCAGTGCCCTAGAAAGCTCAAAATCAGGACATGTTGAGGGGCAGGATTAAACTCCTTTCCAAATAATTTGAGTACATCCCTTTATTTGCTCCCCTATAAATCAATGGTTGTGAACTTGTTCCCATGAACCATTCTCTGTGTTCCAGACTCTCCCTTTGCTGCCTTTGTTCAATCCTTAGAACGCAATGGAGGATGTGTGCAGCCAGCCAAGCCTATTATCCTTTGGGTTCATGTATCCATTTGCAGTGTGAACGTATTGTAATTGTGCTGTTTTATTATGGTGGCAAACAGCCATGGCACAAGAGCACAAAAGGCTTCTTTTCAAGTGTGAAGCAGGCAAATGGCAGGAACTGAAAAATAAACAAACATGCCAATGATCCATAGGAAATGGCTTCCCTGATCTGCTATAATCCCAGGTCATGTAAATTATGTTGACCTGGTCAGTCACATAGGGTGAAGCAGCCTCAGTTGCTGGCAATCTAACTCCTATTCTCAGTGTCCCAATTATATAAAGGACAAGAAAGAGAGAGAGAGAGAGAGCCTTCTCAGTGGCTGCACCTAAATTGCCTATTCTTTGAGCTGGCAGGACAGACTGGCACTCTCTCTGGTAGCTTTCTGTTATATGACAAAGCCATTCCTATTTAGACAGGAATTTGCAACATGAGTTCAAGGAGTATTTGTTGCATTTTTCCTGTTCCTGTTATATGGATTTTCTATAACTTTACTGTCCTTTATGTCCTTGTTTTATATTGTTATTGCTGCCCTGAGTGAAAATACTAGAAGAGCAGGATACAAGCTTTTGTTCTAGAAAATGAAGCAAAAAACACTAATTAGCTATTCTGATGGTGCAGATCATATCCAGTGCTCATCCTTTTTAAACAGTGGGAAGCTGCTATGGCCTCTCATCTAAGTGTGTTCCATGTGTTCCCATCAGTTGGATCAGGCCAGGAATTCCACATGCACCCACCTTTGTAGGCTTGCTTCCTCATCAGTTAGGAATATATGTACTAGCCAGTTCCATCTCATCCTGCTCACCCAGTGCTTTAAATATTCAGTATGTGGTATCCTTCTGTCAGGCTACCTATTTACCGTATTTGCGTATAAGATGCACCAGCGTATAAGATGCACCAGCATATAAGACGCACCCCATTTATACACTGGCAAATACTATTTGCCAGCATATAAGATGCACTGGCGTATAAGATACACCCCATTTTCAAACAGTATTTTTCAGAAAAAAAGTGATTCTTATATGCCAGGAAATAGGATAAGTAACTTGACTGTGCCAAACTATCACATATTATTCACTAAGACCAGAAGCAATGCTTTCCCCTAAGAATTACTTTTTGGCAGATATGCTGGGTTGCTACTTCCGCAAGGTTTTGTCTTTGTGGGTTGCAAGAGGTTGAATCAATGTCACATATTTTGCTATCTTGTATTTTCTACAGTCAGAGTTACCATCATTTCATCTCTCCCTTTTTCAGCTATATGCTGGGCCATTCGGAAAACTTCTATGTAAAAATCCGGTTGGAGGACATACGTCCAAATGTAACTCTATCAGTTGCTAAATTTCTGTCATCAGCTATTAAGATAGAGAGAGAGAAGTGTCAAAACTATGTCAGAATACTGGCAATTGCACTTTAAGATCAATCTAATTCTGTTTTTTAATGAGATGGAATTAATGAATACCTATTTATATTTTATCTAATAATCTATATTGTTTATGATTTAATTTACTTCATGTATTTTTATACTATTTGATACTATTTTATGCATTTATATCCTATTTTATGCTTTTATATCCTTTTTATAGTCTATCCTATTTATATATTTATATCCTATTTTTAGTAGGTGTATTTTCTCTATACCATACGATTGGATGGTTCGCTATGTTGGGTCTATGGACTGTAAAATAAAATTTGACTGACTTGACTGACTGATTGTACTAGCCAATCTTGCTTCCGTACATATATGGTACACACACAGCTGCATTGGCCGGCAAAGAAATTAATTTTGCTCACCTCTTGTGGGAGGAAATGAGTTGTAGACCATAGTAAAAGGAATGTAGTATAAGCAATGAGAGGCAGAAGGAAGTGAGCTAATGTGCATATATGCTTTGGGTTGGATTTAGATTAAACAGATGAAACTAGGCCGGTGGAAACATGTTTCTTCCCCCATCCCTGTTTCTCCAGGACCTTGAAAATGCTGTACAGACAGTCAGGAAACAGTATTGAACAGTATGAACTGCAGTGAAGGTTTCAGTGATGGTGGTTAGTCTCCTGATAGTGCCATTCTAATTGCCACTACTGACCCCTGTGGCCACCACTGTCCTTCCAGGAGGAGACAGTAGGCAGAAGGCTGCTCCGGACAGGCTGTCCATCTCATATCTCACTCTGAAAGGTGCTCAATATGAGAAATTGGGCAAGAAATGCTCTCAAGTGTACTACTGGCCACTCATGTGCTTGGGCATTTCCTGCAGTTCAAGAGCTAGTAAAGCTCTTCTGGAACACCTCCTATAGTGCCTCGTGTCCATGAGATAGTAGCAGGCAGAGGTGGAGCCTCTCCCAGTGGCAAAAGGGATGCCCAGCTTGCCACCTCTCCTGCTTTGCCACGTGAGGGATTCCCTTCATTTTGTGTGAGGGCTAGCCCTACATAGGTGAGAGTGAGCCTTGCCTCAAAACAGGCAGAAGGTCCCAGATCCATTTCATTACAGTCTCTGTCTACATTAACCCAACACAGAACCACTTGTTGAGATTCTTACCTCCTTGAGGCTGTTGCTTAACAAAAGATGGAAATTACCTCAGCAATGGCCCAGTGAAACAGGAGACTGTCTCTGCTTGTTCACAGTGAGCTTAGTTTTGTGTTGATGGTCGTGTGGGGAGATTTGTCAGCATGGTTGGAGCTTTAGCCTCTTAATCCAACCTTGAAGGAGAGAACTTTATTTTCCACATCGAGGCTTCACCTTCTAACAAACTGACATGCACCAGGATGCTTCACGGCAGGCAATCATTTCTCATAGAGCAGTGTTTACCTAATTAAGAGCTTCTCAGTAGTCCCCAGCTAGTTAATTGTGTCATTAGCAGCAGTTTTGACATGAGGAACAACTTGTGTCTTGAATATCAGGCTGGCGTCTGTTAGTGCAGCCCAATGGAGTTGCTCCCACGAGAGCTGGCAGCCAGCTACTGCAGTTTGTACAGCACAAAATAGAATAATTGGTCCCCTGAGGGACTATCTATTCAACTGCCAATAGGGATTGTTTTTTCTGGTGAATAAAAAAGCCAGGCTGCCATGACTTCTCTGCTGAATATTAACTTGTGGCTCTTACACATGAGGCTTCTGTGTGTGCACACATGCTTGTGTGTGTGTCTCTGTGTGATTAGATATATGGGCAAGTGCTATAGTTGTCCTCTTAGCAATTCTGCAACTATGACAACATTAAATTGACAGTCCTGACAAAAGGAGTAGGGTGGCAAAGTATCTCAGGGCTCAGCTGGTTGCAAGTTCAACAGACCATGTTGGCATCCAACATAGCATGAGCATCAGAGTTAAAGTCTTGTAATGTCCATGACATGATAGTCGATCACAACTGCAACAAGGGTGGAAAGGTGCAAGTTGCATTCAACATCTGTAGAGGATTGTCTTTTAAAGAAAAATAATGTCTTGCCTAGTTAGGTCTCCAGAAGAACATTTATATGGAGTCCAGTTTATAGATATAAATCTGCCAAAATTTGCATATTTACCTTGTGGATTACTAAAAGCCAAATGAAAAAGAAAAACTAATTGGGCTTTGAAGGAGAAAGTAGCTCCAGTTTAGAGTAAATTGATGGGAGGCTATTGTCTCCCTGTACTAATTTCAATTATTCCTGATATGCTCTTATTTCCTGTTGGAGAAACTGAGGCTATTTCCGCAGGATGGCACTCTCACATGTCATCCCGTTGCAATCCTGGCAGTGCCTCTACTGGGATGAACGCATATCCCCAGTGCTCTCCTCCGCACCCGATCTGCTGCCGGTGGAAGGGAGCATGAGAGACACGCTTCTTCCTTCTGCACTGCAGCCAGCCGTCTTCCCACGCTGCAGTGGGGAAGGAAGTGTGTGACCACACTTCTGGCCTTTCTGCATGGCTGGTGGCGATGGAAGGCTCACAAGATTGGAGGTCATTGTTGGAGTTTTTCTATCAATGATGTAGCCCGTGATCGCACTGGCTGGTGATGCGAGTCATGCTTCCATCATGTGGAAGCATCATTGTGGTCCCGCTCCTCTCATACCCCTTGCCAAGGAGGACATTGTCCTGCAGAAAGGGCCTGAGAGTTCTTTTCTTGGAAGGCTACCAATAAGCAAAGCCACAAACTCTCAAAAGAATGAGACTGAGCCCTACCGCCAGTTGCATAGTAGAGTGGCAAGGGGCAGTATTTAGGTGATTCTGTGGGAAAGGAGGACTTTTAAATGTTGGCTTCCTTAACTGAAACCCTGAAATCCCCTGGTTTGCAATTAAATCACAGCATTCATCATGGATCTAAAAGTAAGCCAGCTCACCTTTGCTGAACTTGACTTACTGGAAAAAGTACTTGTCCTCCCATTCCTAAGCCACATTTTTTAAAGCTGGCTTCATGTTCCAAACATCCAGCTTGTGTTGACTTGACTATCTTAAGGAAGATATGAATGGCTCCTCTGTTATTTTAAGTACTCAGCAGCTGCTCCTGTTTGAATTTCTGATTGCTGCACTCATGCAGATAGGGTGGAAAAATCCTCAAACACCCTTTCTGCAAACTGAGACCCACAGAGCTGATAGGTGCAACTCATCCCTGCAATGTCTTATTCTCAGCACAAACATCAGACTCAACAGATAGCATTGCAAGCCCTTCCCATTGAGACAAAATTCTACTGAAAGGCTGGGATTGTTTCCCCTAAGAGACTGTGGCTCAGCATGAGTCACCGTCATAAGGCCAAGCCCATTAACTCCATCAGTTCCATTTGTTGCACTTTTGGAAGTTTCTGAACAGCTGCCTAGTTCCACTGCCAGATCCTGACTGGAAATATGGCCACCTTTGACTTAGTTTATAAAGAAGAGAAAAAAAGAGAATAAATGGAAAAACCAACAGCATAGGTTCCCTGCTCCCCACAGTCAGTTGAACAGTTGTGTTAATTATAGGATCAGGTCAAATGACCAAATGAATCCAGTGTGGGGGGTTTTTCTTACTGTCAACCTCTGTTAGAACCAAATTAAGTCATATGAATGAGGCTCATGCAGCAAGAAATAAATCAGTGGCACAAAAGAAGATAGAAAGCCAGTTTATATTTCATCAAGTGCATGTGTTAGAAACACAAAAAATCTACTTCCGGGTTGAGGAGTTGTCATAGCAAGGATGCGGGAATGTTTGATGTTTCTTATGTTATTTGTCAGCAGCACCCATCATCCCTCACCTCACTATGCTGGACGGGGCCAGTGAGAGGTACAGTTCAACAACTGGAGGGCCACACATTTCCCCATCCTATTTTGTAATAAACTATTTTGCTACTTGGCCAGTTTATAGGAGACAAAAGAAAATGGAGTTTGAGATTCTGCTGGTGCCATCATGGGATTCATATAGGATAACTGCTCATACAAGAGCTTTCTCTGTGTTTTCTGGTCCCTACTGGGTCCAACATGAGAGGGTTCTGGGATTCCTATAGTGTAATCTAGACACAGAAGACACAATGTATTATGTGATGGTTTACCCTGATATAATGCTCCGTGCATGGTGAATAGAGCAAGTTGGCAAATCTTTTCCTGGGACACCCTGCCTGTAACAAGCCTCTCAAGAAAAGTTACTACTATACATGAAGATAGGACAGTTGCCTCAGTACTGGCAGTTCTGTGGTGGCTGAACTAACCTCTTCACGTTACAGAGATAAATTATTCCTAACAGTACTGAAGTCAAACGCCTTCATATGAGATTGTAAGAACAGCACTTTTGGATCAGACCCAAGACCTATCCAGTCCAGGTTTCTATACACATGGTAGCCAACCAGTTGCTTATAAGGAGCCTGCCAGCAAAACATGTGCAACTATACCCTTTCATGCTCTCTAGCAACCAATATAGAGGCACAATCTACCAGTGATCCTGAAGATTACATATCATCATTTCAACTAATAGCCATTGATGGTGTTAATCTCCATTAATATGACAAATGTTTCTGGAGTAGCAACATCAACTGGAGATATTTCATTCATATATGAAATATTTTATTGGTAGGCTCAGAGGGCTGACTCAAGACATCTTGCTGCCTGAGATAAAAAAAAAAGATGGTGCAACCTCCCATTCTCTGTATAAAAACAACCGGACTGGCAATTGAATCTTTCTTCAAAAATGAGGGTGGGATGGTGCCCCCTACAACACTTGAAGGCAGCCAGCTGGCTTAGGAGTAAAAGGCTGCACTGAGCACACAGATCTTCAATACCTTCAATACCTGAGGCAACTACTTTATTTTGCCTGATGGTAGGGCTGACCTCTTTGTCATGCAATGTTCAGAGTAGCATGTGAAAAATTCCATGGTCCTAACCAGTGTCCCAGTGGCTTTAATGACTCAGACCATGGGCTACTGTTTTGCTTTGCTTTCCTGTATAACCACTGCAAAAGTCCAATGTTTTGTTTTTGTTTTTTACCAAGTATATTAGTTAATTATTGCTACAACAGGAGTTTTCCCATTAAGAAAAGGCTAGATTGTACTTCTATTTCTCTTCTAGTTTCTTTTTTTCAGCACAGTGGTAAGGCTGAGTAGTGCTCTGATATGGCCTCTCATTTACTATTTTCACCTTCTACAGAAAACTAATGGAAAAGGTCAAAGATTTGAAGTTACCTTCATATAGGTGAAGAACACTGAACTTTGGAGTGAGGTGGCCATTCCATGAGAGGATGTCAATAATCTGAAGGAGAGTAGTAGTTATAATTTTTGTTCAACTAGAGTAGACTTTTCTAATAAAAGGAAGATAATTGTCTTGGAAAATCTTAAAGTTTGTCTCAGTGACACAGGCACTAACCCCTTCATTAAGCAATAGCTGAGCTGTACATTTCTAGTTAATTGTAATCTATTGGCAGTGTAGGTTAGTAAAGATCATAGTGGAGGCCAACTGTTTGGGGCTCACTTTTTAGGTTGCTTGATTAAGGACACTTGGAGTCATATTTTGAAATACTGGTAAGTCACATTGATTTGATGGCCACATGTAGCCCACATAGAAGTTTAGAACTGAGGTGAGAATCAGCATCGTAGTTAACAGAAACGGGGTGCTTGTCTGGAGATTTTGTTTTTCTCCAACTTCTTCTAAACACCTTCTCATATTTTCAATATACACTTTGTGATCCCAAAAACTTCTGTGTACAGCAGGAAACATGAGCACTGAAACATAATAATAGCTTAGTAGAATTTTTATCTCCCTTGGCTTGGAGACTGAGGAAGTCAGTGAGGCAGGAGTATAGCTATGGGGAGGGGCCGGAATGAGGACCTTGCCCCCAAATAAGAATTCTGACACTCAAATGACATATTCCTCTAGTCTCCACTGATCTAACTTAAAACTTCAGTCAAGCATTTAGAAATACAGTTTAGGCATCAAGAGCAAAGGGGCAGACAAACCTTCCAATGGAATGTGAGCACAGCAAATAGAAGAGTCCTAGGTATGAACACTTTTCAATGTCTCACTCTATGTGATACTAGAAATTTGGAAAATGAAGGAAACTTTCATAAGAAGCAGAATTCTTACTTTGAGGGACAGTGCCCTTGTTTTGCCCCTTATAGCTGCATCTCTTGTGATGGGACAAACTTGGCTAGCAGATATCTTTTGCCTAGGACCATTCTGATTCAAACCCAAATCACTATCATCACCAGAATCTGGGATCAATCAATACTGATCCACTTCTGGCTGTAGAATTTCCTGGGATCTATTCATGCCACATTCCCTGAGCTTCTCCATTACTAGCCATTTCTGGTTTTTAGAGATTTAAAACTCTTCGGATCGATGAGAGAATGATTTAGAATTTGAAAAAGTCCTGTCAAAATTTCTCTAAAAACATTCTTAAATGGTAAGCTTTGAAAGTAACTAGAAGCCAACATTTATTACACCAATAAAGTAATGTCACCCTTATTAGCGTCTTACTTTCAGAACATAACTTCATTGACCCACTTTGTCCCCAAAAGAAATCAGTTAGAAGTAGCTATGTTACTTGTAATTCATTACTTCCAAGTTCTGCTTCCTGCCTACAAGAAATGCCAGAGGAACACTTCTGAAAATTCATGTAGCCAAGCTCAAAGCCTTAGATATTGGTCCCATCCAGGGCCTGACATTGTACCAATGAGATTCCAAGTTATCTTCCCCATAACCACTCCTTCCATCTTGCCAACTTTTGAAAATATGAGGGTAGGAGGGACCTAGAAACTAGAACTCTCCTAGCTCCTGGCACATGATAAAGATATCAGTACAGCTTTCTAAGGTCTAAGGTCCAAATGTGCTCCTCCCCTCCCTATTTACAATTAGGACTCTTCTTTATGGAATCAGTGTGGTATAGTGGTTTTGGTGTTGGACTAGGACCTTGAGAGAGAAAGGTTTGAATCCCCACTCAGCCATGGAAATCCACTGGGTGTCCTTGGGCAAGTCACATTCTCTCAGCCTTAGAGGAAGGCAATGGCAAAGCTCCTCTGAATAAATCCTGCTAAGAAAACCCTAAGACAGGGTTGTCATATGTCAGAGTCAATTTAACAGCATAAAACAAATTGTAAACTGTTTTACAAAATGATTTGAGTTCTGTAAATTAGTATTACTAGTCCATCGCTAGTAGGCATTTCTTCTCTTACTGCTCTGCTTAGGTTCATTAGTGTGTGCTCTCAAACACATGCATTCTGAGTTTGTTTCCATTTCCTTTCTTCATTACATTTTTGTTTTAAAGATTTAATACCGCTCAATTTCTATTTGTTTGAATTGCGCTCCTTTCATTGTTTTCATTTTATATTCATGGTTTCTATTGGTTGATACTAACCATCTCACCTGCTGCTTATAACTTCCATGTTTTCCATCCAAACTGAGAGACTGTGCTACTCTCCAGTATAGCATACTCACGCTACAACATCAGACTTGCTGGGGCAATGTGAGTTAGGGAACTAGTTAATTAATAAAGACGTCATAAACTGTTACCTTAATTTAGAGGGAAAAAAGCAATTTTCCTTTTTTAAAAAATGTACTTGGCAGCAGGTTACAAAAATGGACACAATGGAACAGGAGGAAAGAAGGGTATATGCACTATTGATTTGACATACAAGTTGTATGGTGTTGAGAGCAGATGGAGCATTTTACTCAAGTCATTTTCATTTGTTACTTGGACTACAATAAAAACCTTATCCAACTGTCCTGCAGTCATATACTTTTGCATTTAAAAACTGAAAATCCTCTGTGGGCGATGATCTGTCTGAGGGCAGTTGGCTTTTCCATTATGCCAAATAAATGTACACATCTCACCTTTTCTGCCACCTGGGGGAAGTAAAAATAAAATCATGGCAATGATTTATGAAACGTGAAGAGGATTGTTTACAAATCTATCCCATAAATGGAAGCTCCTATCTTTAGGTAAGAAAATAGGAGTAAACTGAATTCAGCTCAGGTTACAAATGCTGGCTGATGAAATGTGAGAGAAAATTTGTAATAAGAATCAGGAGGAAGAAATCATATCCTGATACTTTTGGAAACTTCATTGTACCCTGACTTGCAGAATCATCGTATTTCTAATGAAAAACAGATGCATCTTGCCTCTGAAAAATTACTGTTTTGAATAAAAAACAAATAGTGTTCCATTGCTATTTCAACTATTTGCATCATACATTTTACTGAGATATAAAGTCTGCCATTCAAAAATCACAAGAGATTTTGTGGAAATGTTTCCTTGTGGAAACACTTAGGATATGATTCAATATAGAAGATATCATTTTATAGCAGCGGAAGAGCAGTATAATGTAGCTGTACTTTTCAACATAAAAGCTCAGTTGGTTCAGTTGGTTCACTGACCAGAGCTCAAAATGTTTGTGTTTTTTAAAAAAAATAATATTGAAAGTTTTCGGGTACATTAATATTTTAAAAATACACAAAGAGAGAAAAAAGAAAAGAAAGAAGGAACAGAGAAAATAACGCACAAAACACAAAGGAAAAAAATTAAAAGATGCTCTTCATTCTTCCTTTCAATGGTGTGTAAGTGTATAACATTCATATTATTTCAGGCCTCTCTAGATAAAAAACCAATAGCTCTCTTCTTTCCATCTCCTGTTACATTATTAATCAACTGCCAAAAATATTTTCCTTCTTTCTCAGGTTGGTATATCTAGTGTTAAAATGTCAATCATCATTATTCTGTATATCTATCAAACCTATAAACCATTCCATCATATTCCATTTCCTTGTTTTTGATAATAACAACAACTCAGAAAAGTTATTTTTGGGACTACAGTCCTCAGATTTCCTAGTAAGTCTAGAGGTTCTGAAAACTGCAGAGGTTGTTAAAGTTATTGGCTGGAATACAACTCCCAGAATTCTCCAGCCCATGGGACCAAATGTTTGGTTTGCATTTTAATGTGAACTGACTTAACTGACATTTCCCAAACAATGACACAAGCAAAAACATAATTACCCAATGGTTTTCACTACTGCAAATTAGTTGCATACAAAATGTATATATTTTGCAAAACAACATGCAAAAAGACCCATATTAGGGTAAACTGGTTGCCAAACAATGCATCCCACAGGACAAGAGACATACAAAAGGTTGTACAAATTTTCATGCACGCAAAAATGTGTACAAATTTTCATACAGGCTTTAAAAACAATTTTAAATCTAAACGGTCTAGAAAAGGAGGTAGAAAGAGTTTGATCTTGAAAATACAGAAAGATTATAGAGAGTTAGAAAGCTTCATCCATCCTTATCGGTCCCCTGTATTCCAGCCAGCATGGTGTAGTGATTTGAACATTGGACTACAACTCTGGAGACAAGGGTTTGTATGTCTATTCAGCCATGGAAACCCACTGGGCAAGTCAGGGGCAAGTCACACTGTCTCAGCCTCAGAGGAAGACAATGGCAAACTCCCCTCTGAACACATCTTGCCAAGAAAATCCCATGACAGGATTTCCATAAGTTGGAAATGACTTGAAGGCACACAACAAAAATATCCCATTCTCTTTTTTTCAGTGGAGATTAATGTTATTTTTCCTGCTGCTGATGAATCCATTACACTTCCTCCTGTCTCCCACAGGTGTAAGTGAAATATGTAGCATGTGAGCTGTTATACCATACAGTGTAGAGATGTAACAGTGCCCATTTTTACTACTACAGTTTCTGCATATACTTCACTTAAGTGAATATACAAGTGAATATACATGATATGCATCTTCACTTAAGTGAGATGACACATAATACTAGGGAACAGCCCATTACTGACATGATCAAAGCATCCACTGAAATCTAAAGCACCTCCTAGTACAAATGGTTTCAGGTAGCAGGGCTGGAAAGACCTCCAGATCATTCCAAAGCAGCTAAAACAGACCATGGTGGCTGGGTGGGAGGGAACAATAACCAGACACAGTAAAAGACATCTTCCTATAGTTGTATTGCTCTCATGTCAAGGCAGCTTTTGTCCAAGGAAAGCATGGCATCGAAGCAGTTCCACCAAACTGCGTGAACTGCTACTGAATTAATCTGTATTGACCCTTTATGGTAATCAATCCATTTTTAGGCATTCTCACACCACAGTTTCTTTGTGGGAGGGGTCAGGAATAATGTGCTTCATATTGTCCTTTTCATATTTGCTTCATATTTCCTTTTTTTTCAAACTCTACAGACTGCTGAGAAATTATTCCATTCTTGTTTGGTGACTGTTTCATTACAAATGGTGCGATCGTGCAAAGAGCCATTAACCCTGCATTTTTGGCTTGGAAACAGACCATGAGTTTTCCACTGTGAGCTCTCTGTGAGATTTACTTCTGAGGAAACATGTATAGGCCCACACTCTTAGGGAATATAACTGCACTATAAAGTGGAATGAAATCGAATAAACTATCCATATTTCAAAGGGAATGTATCTCCTTTGGGCAATCTTCCTGTCCATTGATCTGCTTATTGCATTAAGAAAACCAAACAGGAGCATAAAACCGAAAGACTGTGACTGAAAGATTGGAAGGGATATTCTTTTGATTTTGCTGTATGTGCCCCATCTCTTCTGGATCTTCATCCTCAATTAATATTGGCAGTGATGCATTATGAACAGTGTGGTTAAATGACTCCAGTATTTGTGGTTATAAGTGGTGTTAGCTTGCTTGCTATGGTCTGTGGATTATGTGGTAAAATCAGAGTATTTTCATTGCCAGTCATTTATTTTATATGCACTTGTTTTCTCCTTTTGAACTTTTAAAATTTCCTACATTGTTAGCTGGCAAAAGCATTTCTCTTCTTTTACTGAATATTCCACTTCAGTTTAAATGATATAAATGTAGGCAGAGGAGTGCAAACTGGATCCTAGTATATTCACATAAAATCAAATTTTATGTGGTAAGTTATATTCAGAGGAAAGCCATGGTAAACCTCTTCTGAATAAAAGTTACTATGAGAACCCTACAATGGGGTTGTCATAAGTTAATTCCAACTTCCATTTGACTCCAACTTGAAGACACAGTTCAGTGAAATTTACTCCTAAGAGATTACACATCAAGCTTCAGGTTTAATATATAGAATGGAGGAGAGGACAACCCAGTCCTTTTCTTCTAATGGAATGTGACCTCTTGCAATAGTTCAGGTCACTCAAGAATGGAAAATGCTCCACTGGTTAGTCGCTCCACATGTTAGTCACCTGCATGTCATTCTCAGAACAACTTTAAGGTTATTGTTAACACATTACTAACAGTAATGAAAAACTGGGACTAGTCTAATGAGAAGTTAGTCACCAACTTGAGTCTTGTGTTCATTTGCAGCACTTGAGTGGGAATAGGATCTTTTTGAGAGACCCTGAAGGGGTTTGAATCCGTAGCTTCCTGTTGAGACTGAAGAGGAAACAGTAATCTGTTGAGGAAGTCCCAGAGACCCTGACCTTCCTGCACTGAGGGTCAAAAAAGGATTTTCCTGCTTTATCAGCATTCCCAGTTGAATGTGTTGGTGTTCAAGCGAACACACACAGAAGTTCCACACACTTTTCCAGTTAGCACAGGGAAGGTGAGGATGGAAAAAAATGGGGTCAGTATTCAGGAAGGCATTTGGGGTAGGGTCACTGCATACATCCCTGCACTCCCTACATGTACTGCTGTGTCCTGTTCAGTCCTTCTAGCAGCACAGAGCTGGCAACAGATGTGGAGTGAGCCTGGATAAACCAGTTCCAAATCTATCCAAACAGTCTGGTTCAACACAGTTCATTACAAGCAGCCATCATCAATAATATAAATACAAGGTTACAAGATGTCAATGACAAATACGTCGATCCAACAAACCAGGCAGAAATGTAGAGAATGGTCAAGAACATAGAACCAAAATGCTGTTTAACAGCTTACCTCTTCCTGAGACAGGAAGCAGTAAAGTCTCAACAGCCCGTGCAGAACAGGTGCAACTGAACAAAGTCTGTGCCTAACCATATTCTTAAAAGCTGAAACCTATGATATATTCCACAAGATTTTTAAAAAAACAAAAACTAAAGACAACAAAATATTCCTGAAGACAAAAAAGGACATAGGCCTATACAGTAGCTTCCTGATATCCATGTGATCGCTATCCACAGTTTCACTTATCTGTGCTAACATATAGTCCAGAAACATTTTGTTCCCAGAAGTTTTTGGATCACACATTGTTTTAGGGGTTTTTTTAAAGTTGTGCACTGGCTTTGGACTGCAAAGGATGCCTACAAAGCCTTCTTTCTCTTGAATTTTAACATTCTGTTAAGTTTCAGGGCCTCCTCTCCAAGCTATATACTCATCTTGATACTTATGTTGTTCACCTTATTTTAAAAAAAAAACACCACACACATGGCATTTCATTATCCATGTCTTTTGTTATCCATGGTAAGTGCATTTTTGGTATGTGCAAGATCTAGTTCTTCAATTATTGCGTGTTGACTCTGTGCGAGTGCTAATAGATATAGTCTGTACAGGTGAGTACACATCTAGAGAGGGGCACATAGTTCTCCCCCATTATGGAAGGTTGTTGTTGTTGTTGCAGCAGCTGCTGCTGTTATAGTTATTTGTATCCCGCCTTTCTCCCAAAATTGGGACTCAAGATGGCTTAGGTGATTTCCACACTACACTGTTATAGAGTTATTATTCTACTTCCAACATCCTGGAGTTTGTAGTTTACTGAAGCCAAAGAGCTCTCTGGCTGACAATTCTAAATGCCCCTCCTTAAACTCCAAACCCCAGGATTCCACACAATGTTGAAAGTGGAATGAGAGCACTATAACAGTGTAGTGTGGAAATGGCCTTAGAGTTTAAAAGAGAAGTATAGTTAAAAGCATACAAAAAGAGAACATTAAAATAGAATTAAACTAGTCTCAATATTAAAACACTTCACATCTCTAGTTAAAAGAATAACAATCGATTAAAAAGATTAAAAAGCTATTAATAACAGTCAGTTTAAAACAATACAGCACCCTCTGATCTGTTGTTTAAAACTTTTTGTATTAAAAGCCCTGTTGGAATAAAAAGGGTTGTTGCCTGCTAACAGAAAGACAGCAGGGCAGGGGCCATTCTAGTTTCCCAGGAAAGGGAATTCCAGAGTCTAGGGGCAGCCACTGGGAAGGCCTTCCCTCCCATCCCCACCGACCATGCTTGTGAAGGTGATGGAAGTGAATGAAGCACCTCTTCTGATGATCTCAGGACCCAAGGAGGCTCATACAGGGAGATATGGTGTGCTATATATCCTGGACCTGAGCCATATATGGTTTTTTAGGTCATAATCAGCACTTTGAATGGCACACTGTCCCTCCTTGGTTTTCTGCACATACAGTATTGACATCTGCATAGGAGAAGCCAAAGCCTCTTAGGATTCTGACTTCACGTGGAGGCCTACATGCAGACAGCTTTATGTGTGCAGGCCTCTTCTCAGCAGCCAGGTACTAATCATGACATTGCAGACTGGATTGTATGGCATATTCTTGGTCTCCCAATGTGTATTAAATGACAGAGCACAAGTATGCCTCAATGGGACATAGTAGATTACCCAAAGCCAAAGTTCTGTGGGAAGTGAACAGATAAGTTTAAGATACTGGCAGCTTATTGTTGGAACAGGAAAGGTGACTCGTTCCAACATTTCAGGATGTTCAGACTACAGATCACCTGTGGCTAAAAAAATTTAAAAGTGCTGTAAAACAATAAATAAACAGTAGAACATGAAACAACATGCAATACACCCAAGACCAAAGTGGAAATACACTGTAGATATTAAGTAAGTCTGTTTGGGGAGGGCATTCTATAAATGGGGCACTACCACTGAAAAGGACTTGTCTCAGGTAGCCACTTACATTGCCTAATTTGGTGGGAGCATCTGGAAGAGGACTTCAAATGATATCCTTAGCATCTGGGTGCGTAGACAGGTGGGAGACACCTTCAGATAACCTGGCTCTGAGATATTTCAGACTTCAAAGTTTAAAACAAGCACTTTGAATTGGATTCAGGGGCAGTCTAATAATTAGTGCACATGGCAAACTACTGGCATAAGATGATTATTTTGGTCAGTCTCAGACTTTTTAAATAAGCCAGAAACAAAACAAAGGCATTCTATACTGTCTACAAGAAAAATAATCCCCTTTCCATACACAGAAAATGGGAAGAAATGAATTAAAGGTATTTTTTCTCACTTTCCTGTTAAATGGATGAAATATAAACAGAGGCTCTGCAAGTTTCTTCCCCTAAATGACAGGTGGATATTAATAGCTTAGAGTTTTATTCACTAAAAATAAATGTGCCAAATGATGCAAGAGCAATAAGAGACCATTTGTCAGAGGTCATTTTCTCTTGCAAACTGCAGGTATAAATGCCTTATTTTTTTCTTCTGTATTGCTCTGACCTGGAGCCTATTTACACTACACAATTTTAGCACTATCAGTCTGCTTTAACTGCCATAGTTTCATCTCATGGAATCTTGGGATTTGCAATGTAGGGAAGGGTGTTTTGAGTTCTCGGCCAGAGAGTTCTAGTGCTTCTGACCAAACTACAAAACCTGGAATTCCATAGAGTGGAACCACGGTTATTGAAGTAGAATAATAGTGCTATAAATGGGTAGTGTGGATGGACCTCAGAGATCCGCAGTTATTTGCTAACACAATCTAGAATGAGCATATCTGCCATGGGAGTTGTAATCCAAAATATCTGATGTGTCAAAAGCTGATCTGGAATATGTAGCCCTAACCTGATATTTATGACATTACCCTAGAATTCTGAAATTAGAGGCAAAGCTTTGTCAAATACAGGAGATTTCAATAGGCAATATGATAGAATTTTTGTGTACCCCTTCCCTAGCCCTCCTTTTAAGTAAACCAATTACCATCTCTTTCTCTATGTTTGCCAGGTTTTCTATGCCTTTGATAGCTTCGTAACAGAAATTTAACAGATAGAAAGTCTTTCACAAGATGGAGAAGTAGTTTTTTCTAAAAAAAATAAAGTTTTAAGAAGATAACAACAAAGACAAAAAAGGATAAATAATATTATCTGTAAGTAAACTTACAAAACATAAGCAAATGAAGAGAAAGAAGAAGAACTAAAAGTACTTCCAGTCTGCATATCAACTGCTATATGTAAGCCTCTGTAATTTCCCTACAAGACTACACACTTCTTTCTGTTAACATTAAATTACTAATAATCAAATCCAGCAACAGTCATGTCATCTTTATCTTTCTTCAAAAAGTCCATAAGGGGTTTCTACTCTTCATGGAATCTTCTTGAATTAAAACAGTCAGTTCGTCCATCTCAGCTAAGTCCATCACCTTTGCCATCTGCTTGTCTGTGGCTGGTATTGCTGAGTCTTTCCATTCCTATCAATGTTGCTACAGTGATCATATACTGCAGTAGTCTTCTATGATCTTTTTCTAATTATATGTCCCTAAGACCAAAAAAGGAAAAGCTCAGGCTTCATCTGAAGACTTCTTTTCAAAACCCTTTGCAACAATATATGCATATCCAAAAATTTTTAACTTTCTCATGTCCACCAAACATGAAAAAGATCTCTTCTAGTTTTTTGTACTTTCAATTTGTATTAGCAACATCTTCATAAAGCCTTATCACTCCATACCTCAATATCGCATCGTACTGTTTGAATCCCAGCATTGCCGTTTTTGTGATGGCATTGGGCTACGAATGCTTTCTACCACACCCTTTCGACTTAAGTGAATGAGTAGCATTATGGGCACCAGTGTTCCCACTGAATCACAGCATCATTGGTGAGTCCTTTTCCCTGCCTTTTGCCCACCTCACAGCTCATGACTGGTTGGGGTTTTTTTTGTTTTTTTGTTTTTGTTTTTTTTAGCTGTACTAGTTTGGCAACATTGTAATGTCATGACACGCTGGTATGCTTTTGCATTTTTGTGCAATAATGTTAAAAATGTATTAAAAAATAAAAAAATTAACTCAAAAGAGAAATTTAAAATAAACACGGAGAGGTGATAGATTTCAAACTTATCACATCATGTGATCCTCTCTCTGCTTCTCCTACCATATTCACCCTTAGAGCACCAGAAATGGTCACTATTGGATCAGCTATGGAAGAAAGTGCTATCAGGTACTATTGTGAAACCTCATTACCACAGCTAATGGGATTGTTACAGGAAAAGGGGTATTAACAGATTATTTCCAGCATTGGAAAAGGGTAAATTTCAAATGGATTGCAATGTGATAGCTGTTGGTTAGCAATGACATCATGTAATAGCACTGATCCTGAATTGGCAATAATGCATTGCTTTGGTGGTATGACGCTTTTGTGTGGTAAGGTCCTTAGACAATTTCTCAGGAGTCATATACCAACAATACACCTTTTAATAAAAATTCTCCTTAAGATCGTAAAATGAATTTTAAACCTTTATCCACATACATTCATCCATCTGTATGATGAGTAGTGAAGAGTAAAGCTCTTCCTGTTGAACTTTTCCTCCTGCAGATAAGTCAATAGCATAACTACTCAAACCAGAAAAAAAAATACAATTTATTCTTAGAAACATTTTCCCAGGTAAATATGTTGTTATTTGCACAAGACATATTTTAAGGTTACAGTGTCAGTGTGAGGAAATAAAATGTCTGAAATGAGACATGTCAGTAAAAAAAAAACTTGAAGCCAAACAAAAACATAAATAACACATTCTCAGTGAACCTCCTCCTCCCAGTTTCTGTTTCCTTCCGCTCTCTTGTCTGGTAATTGTCTGGAGGGATAGAAAAGCAGAAAATTAAAGGAATATATTCACGTCTAATGTCTCTGGGTTCTCAGCTTCTGAACCAGTATTTGCCACCGTCCTCTCAGACAGAAGCAATGAGTAACCCATGCTGAAGTGAACTGATATTTCTCAGGGGGAAAAAAAATCTGAAGATATTTTGTGAGATTGTTCCTTTTCTTACCCTTTCCCCCAGCAAGAGAATTCTGAAGAATTTTCTTTAACTCTTATGTCCACTTTTTGTGGCGCTTGCTATTCTGCTGCCCCTCATATGACACATTGTAGTAGGTCCAGGACATGGTGAAAGATACAAAATGGCAGACCAGCCATCAACACACAACAGCAACCAATAAACAAACAAAAACATGCTTCAGAAAAAGAAAAGGAAGAAAGAAACTGAACTGCAGTCCCTGCTAGTGGTGAGCCTCATCCCTGAGAAACTGTTGGAGTAGTTCTCTTCCATTAAGAGAGATGTGCTGAAATTGTTTCTCCAGCTTCTCTGAACAGCAAGGAGTTTCAAGAGGCTATTTGTGTACAGGCCTGATTTCATCCATGCTTTAAAGTTTCCCTGGTTGATTTCTACATGCTAAACCTATGTTAGAGAACCAGTGGGGTGTAGTGGTTTGAGTGTTGGACTACGATTCCCCACTTGATCATGGAAACCCATGGGTGACCTTGGGCATATCACACACTCTCAGTCCCAGAAAACCCTATGGTAGGTTCACCTTAGGGTCTCTATAAGTCTGAAATGACTTGAAGGCACACAACAATAACAGCAGCAGCAACAACAACAAACCTTTGTTAAGGAAAAGCTAGGCCAGGGATGTTGTTGTTGTGACCAGTTAATAATCCTTTAGATTTCATGTAAACATTAGAAAGAACATCCTGATGGTAAGAGCAGTTTGACATTGGAATATGCTACCTCGAATTGTGGTGGAATCTCCTTCTTAGGTGGTTTTTAAACAGAGTTTGGATAATGTAAAGTTGAAGGCTTTCAAGGCTGGAATCCATAGGTTGTTGTGGGTTTTCCGAGCTTTGAGGCCATGTTTTATTAGTATTTTCACCTGACATTTCATCTGCATCTGTGTGATAGATGATGATGCTGTGATTGAGGAGCAACTGATTGTGCAGGGGGCTGAGCCAGTGACTGAGCAAGTCAACCTGCAAACATCCTTTGCACTGGAAGGTCAAACAGAGACTGAGTTGCTCCAGCCAGCTCATGATGGAGAGGGAACCAGCAGTGATGCAGAGGAGTTGCAGCCAGCTGTGCTCATCAGCCCTCAATCATGCAGAAGGCTGAAACGGGTTGCGGAGAGGGAGGCTGCTTGGACGAGGCTGAGGAAACAATAATGAGCAGCACCTGCTCACAGGGGCTATTTAAGTCTGCCGGCATGGCTGCTCCTTGCTTGCAGCAAATCATTAGCAAGCCCTCATGACCTTTGTGTCTCCTGCTCCCTGAAACCCTCTGGATGGATCTCTGCCTCCTGAACCTTTGGACTGGACCTTGACCAGTCTTGTGTTTTCCTGGTGTTTGGTATATTCAGACTCCCCAAGTGTTCCTGGCCTCTCTCCTCCCTTACTGGCTGTGGCCTGGCAGGGAGAAATTCCTGACAATCTGTGGCTGGCATCTTTAAAGGATCTGATGGCATGGAAGTGAGACAGAATATATACACTTGTGTAGTCCCTGGGTGGGAGGGAGCCATTTGCATGTGTTACAGTTGGCCTGTGTGATGGCCTATTGTTAAATGGGATTTCCCCCAGGGTGTATTGTTAGTCAGGGGATATGCATAACAGTGAGTTAAGCACATTAGCAATCCATTGTATTGTTCCCTGTAGAAGGACCTCTGGACTCTGGGTGGTGTTCATTGGCATATTTTTAAGTCTTGATTTTAGTGTTCTTCAGTAGCGGTAGCCAAATCTTATTTACTTTCTGAGTTTCTCCTTTCCTGTTGAAATTGTCCATGTGTTTATGGATTTTAATGGCCTCTCTGTGTAGTCTGACATAGTAGTTGTCAGAATGGTCCAGAATTTCTGTGCTTTCAAAAAGCATTCTGTGTCCAGGTTGGTTTATAACATGTTTTGCTACTGCTGATTTTTCTGGGTGGATCAGTCTGCAGTGTCTTTCGTGTCCTTTGATTCATGTTTGGACTCTGTGTTTTGTAGTCCCTATGTAGACCTATCCACAGCTGCAGGGTATGCGGTAAACTCCTGCAGAAGTTAGAGGATCCCTCTTGTACTTTGCTGAATGTAGCATTTGTTTGGATAGCCATCTGCTGGAAATGCTTTGAAGGCGTATTCCTGCATAGCAGGCGGGTGGACTCAATAGCCCTTGTGGTCTCTTCCAACTCTATGATTCTTTAGTCCTATTCAGGCACGAGGACCCACACAAATGATTGTGTCTGGAACAGGTAAGTCATGATTCTTCTGTTTTTACTCAAGAGCAGTCACAAACAGTGTTTCATTGTATTCATTTTGAATTGCTACAAATAAAGATAAAAGACATCATTTAAAAGATAAAAAATATAATCAATACTGTAGATTGTGTATGCAAACATAAGCCTAAAATACCTTCTAGACATGATACATAGGGGGAAAGCAGGATTGTGGGAAGTGTGCTTTGTTATTCAGAAATATGGTTTTACAGTTGTAATACGAAAAGGCAACACTTAGAAAATTAATTTCTCAAACTTTTTTTACTTTGTGATAAGCTAGAGCAGTAAATTTCCCTGGAACTTCTGATCTGGTGCCCACAATTTCCTTTGTTACTCAGACAAGCTCATGCAATTAAGCCTATGTTTGTCCTTTGAAGGTTCACTTTCAAAAATCATCTGAGAGTAATTGTATACAGGTTGCATTAATTGGCTTATTGCAGTTTTTTTAAAAAATAAATAAAATAGGGATTTGCCTTGCAAGGAAAAAACAGAAGAATGAAAATGGGGTGGGGGCAGGAGTTCTTCTGATGCTCTCCTCACTTTGAGCCCAGGTTGCCCACCACATCAAAGTTTGCACCACACAATACCTTGCCGTGTTTGTAAATCAGCTTCCTAATTCAGCGCCTGCACTTTGCTGCTTCTAATCTAGAGTCAAACAATGTGCTTATTATTATCCTGTTTCATAGGATAATAAGAGAGGCTAATTATCTCAACTGCCAGCCAGGTGCTAACAGTAAGTCTTCCTATGCCAATTGCAATGTGGTAAAACGGCTAGAGTTTTTGAGGAGCTTGTACCCAAAGCTGTCAGATGCTGATCTTGGGAGCCTCATTCAGCTGAACGGTTGGAGTTCACAGTAAACATAGTGAAGAGTGGCTGTGCAAGGCAGGTGTACACAGAGACACATTATACAGACAAGCTAATCTTTGTTGCATTTCTCAGAATCCCACCAGCACTTTTTCAATAGCAGCTGATAGTTTTCCTTGCTGAGGGTGTAGCAAACTAATTCTAGGTTTTATTCCAACTTCTAAGGAGCCATCCAAGCACTGAACCTACCTGAGGGATAGGCTTCAGCACTTTGGACCAACCCTTTAAAGTCTGGAGTAAAACCCAAATGGATTCACTGCACCATCAATATAGAAGCCCCTGGCCATTGATCCTGTCCCGGTTCCATTTCATATCAGCTTACAGGACTTCTCTCTTACACATGCACACACAGAAACTGATGCCTGTTTTGATACACTTTTTTTAATGTTTACATTTCTAATGTATTTTTCCAGTAACTTGATAAATATACAGCCTTTTAGTTGTGTGCATCTACATGAGTAATAATTTGAAAAAGAAAAAAGAATCTAACACTGACTTTGGCCATTTCCACACCGGGCTTCTGTAATGGTGCAGAGCGACCTCTCACGGAGGTCTTCTACACTGTAGAGTGGACTGGCATGGACTACTTTTTGTAGTTCCACACCAGAATCCACTCAGGAGCGGCCGGAACTAGCCGCGCTGCGTGTTTTTTAAAAACCTCTTTTTCGAGGTTTTTAAAAAGCAAGGAGTGCGCAGCCCTGTGCCGCTCTGTCGCCCGGCTCTAAAGTGGATCTGCAGGAGCGCGCAAGTGCGTGCCTGCAGATCTTCCGGGGGTGGGCTTCTGGCTGGTGAGCTTCTCCGGTTGGTGGAGAGCCTTCACCAACCGGAAGCCGCCATTTGGGACGCCGGAGGAGTGTGGAGCAGCAAGCTCACGCTGCTCCGCGTCGCAACAGACTTACCTGACTGCGGTTAAGCTCCTTTTTTGGCCATTTTCACCTGTCCCCCCCACACACACATGTGGAAAGGGCCTTTTTCTCCTCTTGATAATATACTAAGTCTGGAATTTTGTTAGGGACATACACCTGCATAAATGTCACTTACACATGTAAATGCCCTTTTTGAGGTGTTTCAGGGATTGATATTCCCTTTCTCCATCAGCGGTGCCCCAGAGCCCCTGTCCCTCAGCTTACTGTAAAGTGTCTGAAGCCAACCCCCATGGCCATTCTATGCTTTGCAAAAAGGATACAGCACTGGAGAAGCCCCTGGCCACCTCCCCCATAGCCAGATGCAAAGAGATGCCATCAGCATTGAGATCTGCTGAGGTCCTCTAGGGGTTTCAGTGCTGTTGTAATCATTGTATGTCTGGCTATGGGTGCATAGCCAGATACTTCTCCGATCTGCTGTGAAGCATGGAATGGCCCCACAGAGTGGCTTCAGGGGTTTTGCAGTAGGTCAGGGGGAGTGTATATGGCTCAGCCAAGCGTAGGTCCACATGTAGATATTTAAGCTATGCTGAGGGGATGTTGGACTGACTTTGAAAGATATGCAGACATTTTCATTAATAGTCCAAGACCACAAAAAACTCAACTAATGTCCAATTAATTCCCTTTTCATTTCAAATTCATAGCTGACTGCATGCACAGAAAACATGCACAATCAAAATGAGAATGGCTTCCTTTCCCATAGTAACCTTCACTCCACTAGTGCTGGCCTATCAAGACAATCCATTCAAGATGTTACTAGGTACCACCCAAGAATCACAAGACCTTTAAAAGTTCAAAGCAGCCAGACAGGGTGAAACCACTTCATTCCTTTCACTTGCTGCTTCACTAGCAATAGAAATCTTATTTTGTTTCTACATGCAAAAACAAAAAATTTCAAACATTTTCCCATTTTTGATGAGTTTTCACATTTATTTTTATTTCTTTGCACAAATATTGTTTGTGCATATCTGATATTTTGCACAAAAAACACACAATGTTTTTTATACAAAATTTTGGGGTTTGCGCAGATAAGAATGTGCTTGTGCCAATACTGACTGGAATCTTGTATCACAGTGTATGTTATACAACTTTCAATGTACTAAGAAACTAAGAAAACTTGTTAGTGAATTATAAAGATGCATAATGGGACACTACCAAGAGTGTTCTGAGTCTCTAGCCTGTGTCCCAATGCTCAGTAGGACTGAAACTTATCAGTTCTTTTGTGCATGAGATACTTTGCTGGCATCTCTATGCAGAGACATAACAGCAGCCTTTTCCTGGATATTGACATTACAGAACTGCCCAGGTCTAAGTCCTGAAGATGCAAGTCTAATTACAAAGACATAACTCCCCAATAGGACTGCAGCCAATATTTTTACCAAAAAAAAAAAAAAGAGTGTCAAGATATAAGAGTTTCCTGGTGATTTATCCCTTTCTTTCCCCTGACAGGGTATATTGATGTGTCAAGGGTCCCTTTCTCACTGAGAACAAGAAAAATTGCAAGTATCCTTTACATCCTTAGTCCTTCATTCTCCTTCCTCTCCTATCTTCATATTTCTGGGAAAGTCCTTCTTTCTATAGCAGATGGAAGGCAGACCATGATAATCTCTGATTGTGTGGTGTAATGGGCAAGGACTTGCTACTTTGAACCTTTCAAAGAAGTGAGGGAATTATGGCCCTCCAGAAGTTGCTGGGCTATCAGGCCCTGTTAGCATGGCCTATTATTGCAATTGTGGGACTTGTAGCCCATCATCTGAAGGGCACAGGTTCCTCACTTGAACCTTGGAACAATCTCTGGATTGATATCTACACATGGTAAGAGAGCCATACATATACTTTGAGAGAAGACCCACACATTCTGATCAAGACATATATTTGAATATTGGGTGGGAAAAAGAGCTGTTCTTTTCCTCCAGAAATGCTTATGCTTAACTACTGACATGGAAATCACTTTTCATAGTCAGTATACCTTTCGTAATGTTTTAGGTTCTGCGTCCAAGATACCAGGTCATTTTTCTCATGAGGCGTCATGCTCTGGATCCAGACTCCAAATCTGTCATTCCCAAGTAGAATTCTCCATTTTAATGGACTTAAGATTTTTCTGTAAAATATGTGCATGCGCATTTGTGCGCGTGTGTGTTCAATTGTAGGCACAATGCCACACCCTTATCACTTTCCAAAAATTGCATTTAAAGCTATGATTCATCTGAATGAAATGCCAGATCTGATAACCAAATACATAGAAATCACTCAGCAGTAGGTGGTAGAAAGCTCTCACTTCTTCATCTTACCTCATCAGCCATATCAGTTCCAAACAGTACTTGGGGGGAAAAAATGCCAGTAGTCACAGGGTCAGAGGATTCTGAGAGCTGACACTAATTAATTACACGCCAACAAATTAAGAGTTTTACACTGTAAGGGAAATGCTGCACAATCCCTTTATCATCCTGCAGTTGTATGGCACATGCTTTGCATGCAAAAGCTCCAAAATTCAATCCCTGCCATCTTCTGGTAGATCTGAAAAAGACCCTTTGTCTGGAACTGCAGAGAGTGGACAATACCAAGCTAAGTGAGCCAATGGACTGACTTGTCAAAAGACTGTTTCTTAATCTGCTCCACCCAGCATTTCAGTAGTACGTTGAGAAAAGACCAATTTTTCAATTATGCCCATTACTCACACAGAGTCCTAGGTTTGCCATGGGTTTCTCACTCCATGGATTTCAGCTGCTAATTCTGAGACAAAAATATGAGAGGAAGGGGTTGCAATTATTTTCTTTTCATTGGAGGTTACAAAGGTTCTTGTAAATGACTGATGCAAATACTGGAAACCCAGTTAAAACAACTGGATAACAGATGGCAAAAGGAAAGTGGTTTACAGTAAAGTGTTACAGAGCAAAAGATCATTTACAAGAAGCAATTACAGAAAGAGCCCTAAGCATCCAAGATCTCATAAAAGGGTAGCCAGGGTGGGAACACTGCTTTAATGGCAGATTTTTTTTTCCTCTTGAGCAAAAATAAAATCTTTAATTTTTTTTCCATTTTGATTTTTTCCTACTTCTCTCCCACCTAAGATCTTCTTAGATTAAAGGAAAGAACATTCCACTCACCCAGGCTTCCAGTTGCCTAATTGCACTTGTTCACTAATTTATTTGTTAGCAATGCCTTATGGTATTCCTAAACACTGGATGTTGGCAGTATTTTTCCTTCAACAAAGCTAGTCAGGCATCTGTTCCCTGTGGTTTCTTTTCTTTTTTTTGAACAGTGTCATGAGTTCAGTATTGCACTGATGGGCTTGCAATTTTTTAAAAAAGTCTAAACTCTAATACAAAAAGTAAAAAAATTGTGAATGAGTGTGTCATTTTGCAGAGACCTAGCTTTTCTTTTTTAAATACTGTGTAAGTGCATCCACACTATATGGCTGACTTGGCAACGGTGCCCCCCAACAACCCCATCACCCCACCCCACTTCAAGGATCCCGTTTCCCTTGAGGTTATGGGTCACTTAAATACCAAGAAATATGATGCCTGCCATAGAGATATAAATACTTATTACAGATTAAACCGCTGAGGCAACAGACTTTCTTTGATGTCATAGCAAGGAGAAATTGAGCTGCAGAGGTTTGAGGGTGGCAGTGGTTGTTTGGTGGTTGCAGAGTGTGTTTTGCTTTGGAGTGGTTTAGATCATTTTTCAGCCCTCCAGTCTAATTCCTTATGGGCAGATAAAGGTGCTGTTGTTTTCCAGAAATGAGTTGTAAGAGCTTGTAAAATAGCAGCCTTTGTGGGAGAACTGTCCTCAGCAAAACAAACTCTGCTAGACTACTGACAATGCATTGTAATGCTGGTAGGATGTTTCGTCTTTGTTTCTCCTCTTTGGCCTGGCACTGTCTGAGTTCTCCTCTGCCTATAGTTGTTCCTATATATGCAGCTCAATGCAACTCAAAAGATTCAGGTTTGCAGATCCCCAGGGGACTTTCTGTCTGAAGATGTGACAATATTACTGTCACAACTACTGGATGAACATGACTTTAGCTTTCTTGTACTAGGGTACATCAGATGCAATTGATGCCCTGAACTCTGATAACCCTTAAAAGCTTACGAAATAATTAGGGCTGCTAGATGCAGTTGGTCCCTATTTTACATGAATTGACCTATTTCACGCTTCCCAAAACAATACATGGATTAGAACACAGTAATCCTTTGAATTCTGCACCTTTACGAACTTGATGTGAGGTGATTCACTCAACAACTGCATGCAAGTTGTATATTTTAGGGAAGGTGTGCATGGTCAGGAAAGATGCATATACTATATATATTAAGGCAAATTTGTGTTCAGAAATGATTATGTACATCTGTGTATGTATGTTTTTTTAAAAAGTTGAAGAATGATGCAGGAATTTGATAGAACTGACTAATGATTAAATATATGTGAAACTGAAAAGGACTGGATATAAACACTATTAAACACAATGGCAAAACCCCTAAACTATGTTATGATGTGTAATGAATCTACCAGAATCTAGAACAGCAAGCAAGAATGAGCCATGTACATAGCATCATTTCAATAAGCCAGTCTTTATGTATATACCTTCAAGTAAGCTGTTAATTTATGGTGACGCCCATGAATTTCATAGGAATTTCTTAGGCAAGGAATATTCAGAGGTGATTTTACCAGTTACTACTTCTGAAATAGAACTTACAGCACATGTTACTTGTTGGTGGTCTCCCATCAAAGTACTAACCAGGGCTGATCTTTTTTTTAGCTTCCAAGATTAGACAGGATCTGGTGCCTTTAGGATATTTAGGACAGTTTTTATCGAGTCCTATATGGAATAAATCTGAAACCTGGTAGAAGAATTCGCGCTTTCTAGGGTGTGACTGGAAAAGGACCCTTCCATTCTTCAGAAATACCTCACTTCTGAAGAAAGCCTTGCAAGTAGCCAAAAGTGATTTTATCTAACCTCAGCATTTCCTCCAAAACTTTTGGTCATCCCAGGTCAGAGTCAGTGCAATGACCTTGGGTTGCAGAAGCTTTGGTAGAGAAACTGAAGTTAGATAAACTTGCTGCTGAAACAGCCACTCCAAAGGTTTCTGAAGAATAGACGTGTCCTATTTTAGTGAATCTGATTCTTGGAAGAATTCTTTTCCCCACTTCTAAATGGCAGAAACTTAGACTAAGACAGGACATGTCAGTTCTGATTTATCCGATTCTTAGAAGCATTTATCACGATATATATATCGTGACTGGTATACTGACCAGTATATCAACTGGTATATTGAAACAAAAGGGTATCCATAGTTCTCATGGATACACAATTATAAACACATAGGGTGCTGGGTACATTGTACATTTTTGTTATTCTGTATGTTTTGGTGGATAGATTTTACATTGCACTATTGTTTGGGGTCTTTACTATTGAATTTAATAGTGTTTACTCATGAGACTCCTTCAATTTAGGAATTATTATCTATGGACTACATGTGGACTGGTCCATTCATCCTTCAACATATTGGTTATTAAGATGCCACAGGATTCCTGGGGACCCAAGACTTTCAGCCTGCTGTCTGGATGATAACTGTTGAGGCACAATGTCAAGGCCCCTGATCTTTTATCCTATGGTTCTTTATATTTAAGCCAAACTTAACTCAAACAGAGATTACTACAAATACAGGATGGTTGTGTGTAAAGTAGAATAGGTGGCTGCACTAATGTTGTTACTGATCAGATGTAAAATGATAACATGAAAAAGACCCAACATTATCAATTAGAAAAATAAATCAGCAATGAGGATACCAACTATTTTATAAAAAAATATGAGAAATCCAGTGAAACAAATCTATGGCCATTTCCACACGGGCTTAAAGAAATGGTGCAGAGCATCCTCCAGGGAGGACATCTGCACCTGGGAGCGGACTGGGTCAGACCTACTTAGTGTAGCTCCTCACCTCAGCCCGCTCCTGAACGACCCGAAGTGGTCATCCAGCGTGCTTTTGAAAGACTGCTTGAAACAGCTCTTTCAAAAGCACGGAGCACGCCACTCTGTTCCTGCGCTCCGGTGCAGATTTGCAGGTTCTCACCAGTGCGAGCCTGCGATCTGCCAGGGGCGGGCTTTAGGCTGGTGAGCTTCAGCAGTTGGTGGAGAGCCTCGACCAACTGGAAGCCACCATCTTCGTCCCCAGAGCAGTGCGGAGCAGTGACCATGCACTGCTCCGGACCAGCCTGGACCCAAGCATGGAGCCAAGAAGTCCGGTAAGTACTGGCATGGGGCAATTCCCTCACCCCATGTGGAAATGGCCTATGTTAGGAAGCATTTGGAAAGAGATGTGGCAAGCACAGAAAGTAAAGTTCCCAAATTTATCTGGAGTACTGTTTGCTAGTTTTTATGGTGAGGCAGAAAGATGGATCATTACTATCTTTTTCCTAAAATAAAGGATCCTAGTGCAGCCTAGTCAGCTGGCTGGTGGGTAGGGGGACCATCCCTGACATAGATATTGGTGGGGAAGTCTTCCCTCTGGTCCCCTCAGGTGAGATAAAAATGTTGTGTGGCCTCAGTGCCAGCCAGTCCTTTGGAGGCAGCTTCACCTACACATCCTTCTTTAGATTCTGGCATTTGCTGGTAGGCAGAAGGAATAGGAACTAGGCTGTGCTCTGCAATTGCATTGTCAGAGGTTGGATGGCAGTTTTGGCATTGGACAGGAACCATTTCTGGGTACAGGGGAGATGGGATCTGTGTGCACATCTCCCTGGTTTTAGTGATCTCCTTAAGAGATTTTAAAGATGAAAGTGTTCAAGGGGCTGTCCCTTGCACAGGGAAATACACAGAGGTAGAGGCCCATGTGCTTCCCATCAAATGCTATTCCGTGGGTACCTCCAGCAGGGGGGATGAGAATGAGCAGGCCACTGATCAGTAAGCAAGTCAGCCAGTACCTTGAATCCATTGTTGTATGTTGCCAAGGTTCTAACAACTGTAGTTAATAAACTTGTGGTCTTCTCAATTTCAACTAAGATGGATTGCTTTATAGCGTATTGTTTGATGCCTCATTTCCCCACCACCGCCCCTCATTTCTAGCCTGGAAAAGACTTGCGGTGTAACTGTTCTTGTTCACACAGTTCCACAAGTGAAAGACAGCTATGAAGACGCTAGAAGGTATGGGGAAATGTTTTTCCAGCTCTTTCTTCTGTTCATTTGGGCATCCTGCTCCTTAAGTAAAATGGGTGATTTCCTCCCCTTTCAGTCAGCTACGTCCCAAATGGTTAATTAAAATATTACTAAAAAGTGCAAGTAACTGCTCTTTGACAGCTGCTAATTTAACCCACTCTGTGTTGAGTAGGGGAAAAAAGGTTTAAGCTACACTATTTCAAAGGCCGTTTCTGGTGATTGTGAAAATCAGGTAACCACATTTTGAACAGTTGTTCATGGTACACTGGCCTCTTGTTTCTTGCTCTTCAGATTCTCCAATGCAGCTGTTAACATTTTTTCACCCAGCCAAGTCCACTAGAGGTTATTATTGTTGTTGTAACAAAGTAAATCAGATCAGTTAGTGAAAGACAATGTGCAGAAATCTGCTGGCTTTACCAAACACACTCACTGGGGATCTTATACAAACCCTCTTGCTTGTTTAATTTTCTTTTCTTTTTCTCAGAAAGTTATCTTTCAGCTGGATGAAACCTTCAGAGGCTCTCCTCTTTCCACATGAAATAAAAGGGTGTATTTTTAAAAAGATTAGGCTGTGGGGAAAAGTGAAAGTAGACAAGGGTTATTTAGAAACATATAACTAGCAAATCAGGTTGCTGATTCTCACCCTCTTTATTCCACATGAATTCTGCTTGTGGAATAATCATGTGATTAAAACCACTGAGGAACAGAGGAATCTCTCAAGTCCAGTTTCGCAAAAGTTCTAATTCTTCCAGCCTTAACTCCATTGTACCTAATTTCTAGATCAGTTGGCAGTGTTTTTTAATAAAATAAAAATAAAACCTTGAATTCAAATTTGGCACAATTATTTTGTACATTTTTCCTAAGAAACACATTGTTCTGCATATTGTTCCCAAAATCAGAGCCAACCCTACCATTTGGAAGAGCAAGGCAGATGCCTTAGGTGACAGATCATGGGTGTCATAAAAGGGCAGGGTATTTTTATTTGTTTAAACTGGAAAGATAGATAATTAAATTATCTACCTCTATTCCTAATGTAGAAAGGATGCTTGTGGAATATCCTTTGCCACTGATGGATAAGGCCTTGCCTAATATATGTATTTTTGCAAGTATTTCCCTCAGATGTGATGACCAAGATCCTAGGTGATAGGTGAAGAATGTAAACATGCATAGCTCTGTTCCTACCTACCTCCTCCCCAGGAACAGCCAAGCCCTGTGGGGCCACTGCTCTAGCCATTAAAAAGATTAGGTAAGGTGAGGAAAGTGACTTCAGTTGTGAAATAGAGGGGAGCAGGGGGTAATGGTGACACTGTCAGTCTTCTGCCTGCCCCCAATCTTGCATACTGCAGAAGGACAAAAGGCTGTCCTTGTTAGAGGTACTGACGTTTGCTCACCTGTACTCCCCAGTTTCTAGTTTGCATACCACTATCTAGAATTTAGGCACACCATATATTTATGGTAACTTCCTGTTTGTTAGTTTTTTTTCCTGCATCATCTCTCTTCTATTCTATCTGTATCACTCTTAACCTGCAGTAATTTTCCCTTTTCTTTCTCTCTCACTATCACCCATCAGAACATGTATCTGACTATATACAAGTATTAATAAATAAAGCTATTTTGTATATTTTACAAGAGAGCCAATGTGGTGTGGTAGTTTGAGTGTTGGACGAGGACTCTTGGGAAACCAAGGTTCAAGTCTCCACCTGGCCATTGTATTCCACTGGTGACCTTGGGCAAGTAAATTCTCTCAGCCTCTGAGGAAGACAATGACACACCCCTAACAAAACTTGCTGAGGAAACCCCATGATGGGGTCACCTTAGGGTTACTATAACTCAGAAGCAACACAAAGGCATATAACAACAAGAACAACAACCACAACAACTGTTTTACAACGAAGACTAAGCTTGTTTTCTTTCTCTGCTAGATCTTGTGCATGGACAGAGGCAAGGTAAGTATGGGACTGGTTAGAATTCAGCTTTTGTCTTGCCAATTTATTACTCTTCTTGAGAGATTCAATGCTATATCTTACCTTTCCCAACAGTCCCCTCTGCCCTGTTGTCCCACTCCCTTCCCCCATTGCAGTAATTGCTGGGCTGGCTGAGTGTGTGTACAGAGCTCAAAAGGCTAGAGAACAGGACATATGTGCATGTGGCGTGTACATATGTCAGTAACATGATGCCAACCAATATGTCTTTGTACCTTTGCACTTTGTATTTTTACTAACGTACAAGTGTTTTTGCACACTTTTCCCAATATACACATTTTTATCCATTTCTTTTATTAGAAAACTACATTACTAATTTTGGAGAACTGCAAAGTCTACGCTGTGTTTCAGTTTGCATATTATTTCAAGAAGTGTAATCTGGATAAATTTGCATTGCAATATTAGCCAAACAAATTTCAGCCCCAGCCCCCAAATAGCCTATGATATGATGACATGCTAAATATACCCAGCTGTACTTTCTCCCATTTTTTTTATCAGTCCTGTAGTGCAAATACAAAGGGAATATTACATTCTTTGTGATTTGTATAATAGTGCTTGTTTTATTTATTGGCAGAAATACTCAATTCCTTGGAATCTAGAAATGTTCTCTTAATGGCCCACAGGGTACGCAATAATAAATAACATCCTTACAGGGATGTTCCAAGTTCATAAATATGTTTTGAACAATACAATAGTTTGTTTCCTCAGTCTTCAATATATCCCCTAAAAAGTTCAAATGCAGCCAAAGTATGCTTAATGGGGAAAGTAATTCAATAGTAATTTAGATTATGGGGTTATGTTGACATTTGTAAAACCATATGTCTCCTATAGCTACATGTGTGGACCAGCCTTATTCTGGAGTACATGTGCATGATCCACACTTCTTTGGGTCCCTCTCAAATTGTCTGTTAAAGGCCATTTCTGCAATATGCTATTATAGTGCTGTTATTCCACTTTGAGCATCCTTTGGCATCTTGGGGTTTGCAGTTTAGGGAGGGACATTTAGAATTCTCAGCCAAAGAACTCTTTGGCCTCAGTGAACTATAAACCCTAGAATTCCACAGGATGTTGAAAGTGGAATAATAGCATTATATCAGTATAGTGTGGAAATGGCTAAAGACATGCCTTTCTGCTGGCATGCTTACAGCCAGTTGCCCAACCACTCAACAGACAGCATGCCCAACTGGAAAGGCATACAAGTCAGACACTGCATGGTTCTTTTTATGTTCCTTTTTTCCCCCTGAGAATACCCTCAGTCACTAAAATCACCTCAAAGCAATGTGATACAGAAAGTCATGTTTGTTTTGCTGACATCCATGTATGTTCTGTTTCTCATGATATATTGCCCTCATGCTATCCTTAGGTTTTGACCTCTCATGCTACCCTTAGGTAGCATGAGAGGTCAAAAGGCAGTGCCCATGAGAGGTGGAAACTCTTTCATTATTTCATTCTCACAAATAAGAATTAAAATATTTTTTAAAAAAATCCTGCTGGGTAAAATTACTAGAGCTTTGGCAATTTTTTAAAAATGATTTGGTTGCTTTTTTGTGTGAAAATTTGTTTGTGAAAAAACACATTTCACCACCTTTTTGGGTTAGGGTGGGGCTCACATATTTTGTACTCAGAGAGACATATTCCAAACAGGAAGATCCTGGAATGTGCAATTTGGAGAAAGGTATTATCTGCCAGAAAGCTCTAGTTTCTCACCAAACTATAAAGCCCAGAATTCCATAAGAGACAGCCATGACAATTAAAATGGAATCACAGCGCTTTCATTGTATAATGTGAAACAATTCACAGTGCTGTAAGTTCTTGATTTCTATATCATTCACATCCAGTAGCAGTGAGCTACAGGACTGCTAGGGTGCCAAAAATGAACCAGGTGCGTGATGGACAAGGCAGGACAATGGCTCTACAAAGTCCTCTGTGGAGAGGCCATTGTAACTTGCTGGCTGTTGCCTAGCACTTTCTTAAATTCATATCGTAAGCCTGAAGGCAGAGATGATCAACTTATTTGTTTTGTATCTACTCTGGGAACAGTTTCATTTAAAAGGCAGGGTCAAAATAAGAAATCAATCAATCAATAAATCAATCAGCTATGGCATTATAGCTGAAGAGGAGATTTAATTGCTTTAAGTCACATGAGCCTCCTTCTCAAACTGATTTCATTGAGGGACACTTATTTCATTCCACCCTCATTTTAACCAAGTTGTTATTGGCAATCAGAGAGACAGAGCTTTATGTAAAGACAATAGAGGGTGGTGCAAACTAAGTCGAAATCACTAAAAAACAGGGTTTGAACTTCTGCCATTTCCAGATCTTATTCTTGAAATCCTGCTAAAACTAGCATCCATTCCAAAATCTGTCATGGATGTTTTTTAAAAATTTCTCCTTGTGAGTCACATACAAATGAGTTGCATGTGTTCTCACAATACTTGCATCGTGATAAAGCAACTTTTTCATGTCAAATCATCACAGACATCATGAACAATCCTTTCCTTTTGTTCACATCTTCTGTGAATTGGACCTATAGTAGCACTGATCTGAAATATCACAGAAAGCATTTTTCTAAGAAAACCTCCACCACACTTTCCTTTTTTAAAACCTCTTGGAAGAAAGGAAAGCCACTCTACAGAACTTGGTCCACATTAATGTTGGATTTGGGGCATTGGGGAGAATATAAAATGGTAGCCAGGATGCCAAAATAACCACTGCAGTTGGTAGCAAAACACACAAACCAAGAATTTAGGCAGAAAGGCTTAAATCCTATTTTAATACCTGACTGAAGCAAACTCACTGAATCAACTGAGTATACCTATCATTCAGCAATGGCTACAATGAATTTGCTCTAGCTGGGACCAACCAACAAGATTCCACTTTAAGAAAGTGGATGCACTATTGCCAGTGCTAACAGTGACCTTTCCTCAGCACCCTTCCATCCTGCCATGTGGACAGGAAAAGCACAGGACCACAACAACGCTTCTGCGTGACGTCATCACAGTCCCACTTCTCTCCTGTCCTCAGGCAGTACAATCACAGATAAAACATTGACGGATTTTCCCCATCACTGACTTGAGGGAGAGCAGGAAGTATGATGGCAGTGCTTCCTGCCCCAGTGCAGCCTGGGAAAGTGCCCAGCTGCGCTGCAGAAGGACGCTGCATGTCCATTGCTCTCACTTCCACAGGGAATCCTCTGCTACTGTCATGCTTCCTTCCTGGGAGAGCTGTTGCTGGGATCATAACCAGATGCCACTGCAAGAAGATAAGCTGCAGAAAAGGCCAGTGAGTCCCACCACTGAGAAACTGTTGGAGAGTTTTTCTTTCTTTGGAAAAATTAAGCAAAATGGTCCCTCTCCCAGTTTCTCTGAACACAAATAGGATGGAAAATGTTTACCTCCATTTCCCCTTTTCAGACTTAATGGTCAAACAGAAGTGATAAGACTACAGAATAAAACCTGTTAATGTTTAAAATATAAACATTTACTAATGTTTTAAATACCATAATGACTATTACCCACAAAATTCAGCCTGACTGAGGAAACGTCTCTTCACAATTTGTTTCAGGTAATGAATTCTAGGGAAAGGTTTATGGAATTTGTGATATTTTGTGAATGAAAAACTGAATTGGAGCTTCAGGCCAGAGACTATTTCAAAAACTGTGGTTTAAATAGCAACTAACTTTTGATGACCATATACTCTTAGTGTTTTCAGAAGAGATTTGCATTGTGAATTCAAATGCTGGTGTTCTTTCAGGATGAATGTGGGAATATCTGGCCCACAGATATTATCAATTTGTATACATTTTGTATGCAACATCAGCTTGTACCAAACTGAATGAAAAATCAGGGTATGAAGAAAAGAAGTACCTGTTTTGTATTGTTTCATTTTAAATGCATGGGTGGAGCTGTCATTACCAAGTGGCTTATTGAGTCACTTCAATATAAAAGCAAAATCAGTTATATACTCATTGCCTGGCATCCTGTTAGTGACTTACGTGTATGCAAGTTCAGCTTAAATGTGTACAAGTCCATTTTTGGACAAGGCACAGAGGACTCATCTCTTGCTCGCCATCCAAAAGCCTTCCATATCTAGAAGTTGTCACGCTAAGGAAGGGCTGCTGCTACTCCTTCTTACCAGAGGGAAGAGGAGGGAGGGGGAAGGCCATTTGGACCATGAAGTTCCACCTACTCTGAGTTTCTGGGGAAACAAAAAGTAGTGCATTCACACTCACTTCTTACCCACAATGGAACTGGCACCAGCTGCATCTCTGTGATCTGAGTCACTTCCCCCTGCCATTTCACCCCCAGTAGTAGTGATAGTAGCAGAGAGCCTTTCCAGGGCTTGAGAGTTGCTGGATGGTGGGATGATATGGAACTGTGCATGTGGAACTATGCACGTAGAACTATGCACGCATATAGGATCTTGGCCTTTGGCTGCACTCCTAGAGCCCCTTTCCTGGGAGCAGACCCCATTGAACTCAAAGGAGCTTACTTTTGAATAGGTTTGTTGAATTTCACAGTTATAGAATCACGGCCTAATGCAGGGGTTGGAATTGCATGACTTTCCAGATGTTGCTGAATTGAACTCCCAGCATTCTTCAGTGTTGTCTCTGTTGGCTGCAAGATGCAGCTGAACAACACCTAGAGGTCCACACATTTCCCACCTCCAGTCTATATGCAATTTCCAGTTCAAACTATACTCACTGAATTCGTACATGGTAAGTCAACACTTATGCAAATCCCCTTGCTTTAATGGGTGTATTCTACCTATAACTAGCAATTAGATTTAGGCCTAAACCAGGAGGAGGAGTCATGTTGCCCTCTGCATGCTGCTGGACTGCAAGTTCTGGCAACCCTACACAGCATAGACAACAGTGAGGAATTCTGGGAGCTGCAGTCCAACAACATCTTCAAGGTTGCATAATTCCTACCCTGACCTAATCCTTTTAACTTTGTCTTGAATCAGAGGGCCACTAGGCTTTTAATCTCAGCCTTGGGAGAAAGATATAAATAAAAGAAAAAAAGGATGACAAAATATTCATAGCCAGATATTAAGGACTGTGTTGTTTATGTTGTTGGTATGTGCCTTCAAGTCATTTCCAACTTAAGGTGACCCTAAGGCGAACCTATCACAGGGTGTTCTTGGCAAGATTTGTTAAGTGTGGATTTGATTTTTGCCTGCCTTTGAGGCTGAGAGAGTGTAACTTGCCCAAGGTAATCCACTGGGTTTCCATAAGCCAAGCAGGGATTTGAACCTTGATCTCCACAGTCCAAGTCCAACATCCACTATACCATGGCTGGCTCTCAATCAGGGTAGAAAGCGCAATAAAAGAAGGGAAGTCAAGGAGAGCCCAGGTTACAAAATGGTATTATCATTTATGATATTGGTAATGCAGAATTAGGGGAAAGATTTTTAGACCTAGGAAGAGAGTGAGGAAAAACAATAGGGGACCTAAAGCTTTCTGCTTAAAGTGTATGGTCCTTCATTTTGCTACAGCTTTATCTTTAAGCTCTTCAAAGCTAATGGAAGGAGAAGGAGAAGCCCATAAGAACTGCTCTATCAAACACTTCAGCCTAGCAACCTTTGTACATAGAGGCAAGAAAACAGATGCTTCCACAGGAAGTTCTCCATCATTTGCAATTTTCCAAACATGCACACCCGCTCCCTAAAGCCATTTATAGAAAGTAAATTTGAAGCAAAATTAATCTCAGAATGCTTGCGAATGGTGAATTGTGGCTTTCTTCCCCATGGATGTTTTAAACAAGAAAAGAAAGGAGAAGCCGTTAGAGTCTTAAAGAAGGCTTTGGTATGTCTGGATACTAATTGTTTAGTTGTCTAGACAGTGATGATATTATTACCAAGTTATGTACAGATACTCACTTTCTCACTGTTTCCACTGCTGCCTACATGGATTGCTTCACTCAGTTCTGTTGACATGTGCAAAAGTTCCCTTGCTAGTTATTTTTCTCTTCTAGGCAAAAATATTGTTTTTTTTTTTAAAAAAATCTATTATACAATGAGCTGAATACTGACAGTTCAGCCTGGGCTAAAATACAGGAGACAATTGCACGATGTAATAAGAAACGACAACAGGAAGAACAGGTTATGCTTCTCTTTGAGGACAAAGAGAAGTACTTTTTAATCCTTTTTTTGTCTAGGAAACAGTGGCTGTGCTGCCTTTTCCAGATCCTTTAATCATTGATCATTAGTATATTGATTTACTTTATCTAACTATTTATATCCTGGCCCACTGACAACACCCTCATGGTGGTTAACAAATATAAAAAGAACAATCGACACAATCCCAGTTTTTTCAATAAAACAAGGAAACTGACTGAAATAAAGTATTAAAATATTGGAATGTTATAAGCCAGCAATAAAGTTTAAACAGTAAAATCAAAACCAAAAATAACAATAAATTGAAAGCAAAAGGTTGAATGACTGCCAGAAGAGGAAAGCACTAGCCTGACATCTAAATTCTATCAATGAGGGTGCCAAGTAGGTCTCTCTGAGAAGAGCATTGCACAGGCCCCTGAATCAGTGGGTGGGAACTACCTAAAAAAAAAAAAAAAACACTCATCAAACTCTTGTGGACCAATATATTTTGTATCATTGAAATTAAGAAGCCAAAAGGAAACTGAAGTGCTACTTGAGCCTGCCTTCTTACCACTGTTGAGTACATCAACAGTGATGATGTCCAGTAGGAGAGTATGAACTGCTTATAAACATTATATTCCGTCATGTCAAGGCCTGGAATAAGCTTTTCCCAAAAATAGCTCTGAGTTTTTCACCAAGTACATCTATGTCCATTAGAGTTGCCAGGTGTCTCTTATTATAAGGGATGTCCCCTCTTTGAGGGTTGGAAAGCTTTTCCTTTTATATAGACTGAATAGGATGCAAAACAAAGCAAAAAACACCATGTTTTGGGGGTATGGTCCCTTCATTAAAATAGAAATGTGCCTACCATGTAATTTATGAAACATTAATTTTGCAGAGAAACAAATGCCCAAATGAACTGAAATTAATATCTTCATTTCCCATTTAAGTTGAACACAAAATTGTTAATAGCTACTTCCTGACTGTCAACTCTCCATGTCATGAATTTCAACTGTCCATTACTGCTGTATTGAAAACCTAGCAACACTAATATTGATGAATGAGTTTGCAGAAGCAGAGGTTTATGGGATGATTAATACTTCCATCTGGGGAGAAATACTGTATTTTACAAATTGGTTCAGTCATGGACATATATCCTATAAGCAGCTAGTTGCTAAACTAAGGGCCTTTCTACACTACATTGTTACAGTGCTATTATTCCACTTTCAACATGCTGTGGAATCCTGGGGTTCATTTAGAATTCTCACCCAGAGAGCTCTTTGGCCTTAGTAGACTACAAACTCCAGAATTCCACAGGATGTTGAAAGTGGAATAATAGCACTGTAACAGTGTAGTGTGGAAAAGCCCTAAGTCAAGCAGTGCTGCCATTTTTCCAGTTTCCTCGACTTCAGTATGCAGTAAAACAGATAAGTAAATATGGATTGCATAGACCATGTACTATGTTTGAAAGAGAATCTTTACAGTTCTTATTTACCAGCGGTGTTTCATGCCACATGAATAAAAAACATCATTTTACTGCATTTTCTTGGATCATATTTGTAGGGAACATAGAAAAATTTAGAAATTCCCAGTCTCGGTATTATCAATAATCAATGAGGGTATAGTTTACCACAAAATCCAAAGACCATGTTGTTAGGCATATTTAACATAGGGCCTAATAAAGGCACCAGATCCTGTATAATATATGCAGAAGAACAAGGATGTTTCCTAAACTATGCATTTAAAAAAGCGGAGGGGGGGGGACAGAAGAGTGATTGGCCTTCAGAGTAATCTAAGGCCCTTGTTGCATGGTGTCTTAAATCCACATCAGCCACGCTTTGCTCCCACTCTGGGAGCCACCTTACCGCATGATGTTGTTGCCAATCAGGTGCTATCCCAGCTGCAGACAGTGGTAATCCCGCTGTTTCCAATTTTCGGGGAAAACTCAAAACTAACCGGCCTTTCCCACAGCAATTGTGATAGATGAGCCCATGCAGAGCCTCCATCCAGTGTCCTTCTGTAAACAACCCAGGAGTGGGTGGGATGTGGGCAATCCCTGCCTGTCCCTCCCTCAGCAACTCCCAGGGGAAGCTCCACACAGCTGCCATCATTGCACCAACAAATACACAAGGAGACATTGGCCAGGAAAGCCACCCTTGGAGTGACATCACTGCCGACCTCCATGACAACACCAACCCCCAGGGTCTGATTGAATTTCAAAAGATTTTTTTTTAAGCCGACATCACTGTTAGCACAGTAGCATCTACCAGCAGGCGCTCGTGGGCGTCAGGTGGCCTAGTTCCACAAAGGAAATGGCTAGGAGCTGTCACAAGGATTACCTTTCCTCCCCCCACCCATCCCCACTGCCATTTTGGAGAAATCTGAAGTTCTGTTGCTGAATGTCCTTTAGAGTGGACACAATAAACCATTATCACTATCTATTGTGCTAATATTAGCATGGCTGCTAGCAAATTTTTTTAAAAAAATAGACCAATCAGGAGTGGTAGGGCGAGGATGGGGTGGGACCTGGGAGTGGCCAAGGAAGTGGAGCTGTGGAACACACACCAAGTGCAACGCCAGGGCTGTCCTGCAAATGCCCAGGTGCCTGCAGAAAAAAAAGAGGCTGCATACCGGGCCCAATCCACAATTGGCAATCCTGCAATGACAATGGAACACCACGCAATTAAAGTATGGTGCAAAAAGGGCCTGTGTATTACAGAGAACTAAGAATGGACAAATCTGTCTCTTTCACTCTCTCTTACGTTCACTCTTTTAAAATGAAATTTTGTATCTGCTGTTTATGAAGAAGGTTGCAAATTTTGGAATTTATTTGCACATTGTAGCTACAGCTTGGGGCACATCTTGTTACATGCTAGGGTTGCCATACCACCTACTCAGCCAGCATTCACTTGGTTTCTAAGTGAGTGGCCCAGTGCCCATTTGGACCATCATTCCATTTTTTTAAAAGCAAGTCACTCATCCTTTTTTTAAAAAAAAAAAAATGAAGTCACTCATTTAAAAAAAGCAAGTCACCCATCCTTATAGATGTGGAATTTTAGACTAAAATATGCAATATCCAATTGTTTTCCAAGAAACAAACTTGCCCTGTACCTTTGGGTGTGTCTAGGCAATGTGTGAAGACCACACCTATGATAGACATTTGTGACTCACCTTCTCTCCATTCTAGTTTGTGGTATGGCAATGTTACAATTCTGCAGGAATGTCTATTGTAGAGGAAAGTCTAGCTGAACTTTGTTTTGCCAAGTTCCTTGCAAAGACTGCACCGAAAGCAAAAGGTGGCCATTGGAATGAAGAAAGAATGATGCAACAAAACAAGGTAAGAGTTGTAATTCAATGATTAATACATAAAGTTCCATAGAATCTGTTGTTTTTATTAATTTAATTGATGTAGCAATATTTTGTATTTTGACTAGATGATCAGAAAAAAATAACCAAGATCCATTTTATGAGCAACAGTTCTCCTAGTGCCCGATATGGGAACAAAAGAGGCATCTGGATTATTTTTGCCACCATTTCTCCACATCACCTTGCCTTCCCCCTGTCCCTACTATCACCTCCCTCACCTTCCTTTATTTCTCTGTTCCTCTGCTCCTTGTCTTCCAGTGATGGTGGCACCACTGCCTTCATAAGTGCTAGGTGAAGCAAGTGGAGGGGAAGGGAGAGAGAGTAGGAGGTGCAGCAAAGGAAGGGAGTTGTGGTGGCACTAAGTAAGGTGAAAGAGAGAGGAAGGATAGAAGGGAGGATGAGGGGTGAGGTGATGGAGTACAAGAAGGAAAGGAGGAAAGTATGGCAAAGGAAAGAGAAAGAGAGAAGGTAAGGTGAAAAATTGAGAAACTAGCAGTGAAACTGATAGCACATGAGTTGTGGGGGCAAATAGGTGACCGTAACTGGAAAAAATGGAATTACCATTATGTTTCTTCCATGTGTATTTTAAAGTGAATAGCCCCAACATTAGTGTAACCAAGATTACTCATTATAAACATTCCTGCTTTAAAGGTATGAAACATACATAAAATGTGAGCTATGTTATTTAAAATAATAATCAGAAAATTTAAAAATGATATTCATTTTCTATCAGTGACAAAACAATTCTGTATACCCTCATTGAGGGTCAATGGGGCTGGATCCTGTGGGATTTTACTGTTCAAGAAAGATTTAAATGCCAGGGGTCATCATCTATTATTCAATGTTCAGAAGATCTTATTGTTTCAGTAACATGTGAACGGTAACTTCAAGAAAACGCATTCCCGGAAACGTGGACCTAAATCCTATTGTTAGCCCCAACAATAGTAGAGCCACTGGAAGAACTGGATTTACCTATGTATTAACCCACTGTTCAGCAATGATTCAATATGTTTATTCCAATTTGGATTAACCAACAGGGTTCCAGTCATGGTGAGCTTACATTACTATATATGCCTAGCCTATGTCCATATCCCTTCTCCCCCTTGTTCTTTCTTTTCTTCTATTTTTTTCTTCTCATTTTTTTTCCAAACTAAACCAATACTATTCCACAGAGGTTTTAAGTCACATCCTGTTCATAATTGAGCAACTTGAGCTGTTGATCCTTCTATCTCACTAACAGTCTCCTTATTTTTCTTTCATTTGTTCCTTTTCCTCCCACACCTTCCTTTATGCTGAGTGTGCATGGCCTAGCTATTTGTAGAATGAGAATTTTCAGTTCTCATGTTAGCAGGTTAGAATATATTCATAGACAGGCCTGGCACAAGACATGTTGCTTGTTTGGAGCATGGCAGCCTCTGATCTCTGACAAGGGTACAAAATACCCATGATGGGTCAAATTACTTTGGAGGCTGAGACAAAAAAAAGTCCCACAAGCACTTCTTTGTCTTCCTAATAATTTGCTGCCCTTAAGTGAGTCCAGAGGATTTCCTAAAAACTCAAGTTTTACTTTGCACCTAAAGGAGACAAACGCTGGTGCTAACCAGGCCTCAAGGGAGAAGGCATTTCATAAATGGGGTCCCACAGAAGAGAAGGGCCTCTCCCATGTCCCTGAATGATACATTGCTCCTACTAGTGAAACACAGGCCATTTCTGCAATACACTGTTATAGTGCTATTATTCTACTTTCAACATCCTATGGAATCCTGTGGTTTGCAGTTCAAGGAGGGGCATTAATTCTCAGCCAGAGAGCTCTTTGGCCTCAGTAAACTACAAACCCCAGAAATCCAGGAAAGGTCCAGGAAAGGCTGTAGGTGGCCAACCACTCAGAGCTAGTGCCGAACACTTCAAACTATGGAGTCCATCTGGGCCTTCAGTAACAGAGACGGATCTAGGAGTACTCACAAGGTGTACACCTACTCTTTCAGGGGGAGTGCAACTCTATCCAGGGCAGGTTGCTTACCCATTTTCCCAGAGGTATGATTGTGGAATTATGAGGAAAATAACAATAGCATATTTTTGTATTCTATGGCAAAGGTCAGCCTTCCTCAACTTGATGTCCTCCAGCTACTTTGGATAACCAGTCCCATAATCCTATATTAGATGTTGTAGCCCAATATATCTTGGCTATATGAATGAGAATTCAGATGTCCTAAATCCAACTAGACCAAACACACTGAACCAATTCTTGAATAGTAATTAGACTGATTCCATAGATCTACTCTAGTTGGGACTAGTAACTGCATTTAGGCCTGTGTACTGGGAATGACAATTTGCATATGTTAATTGTGATACATTCTGTAACTATTTTCTCTGAATGTATTTGCATATGTTGTGTTTGTTTCAATTCCTTTTTTTTTAAGAGGACGTATTTCAGTTACAAAGAATAATAACCATTCCCTTAGGCTAATATTTTAATATTGTGGTTGAAATCAATTGGTTGTTGTGTGACAAGACAATGCCCTCTAGATAACCATGTATGCAAAGGTATTCATTCACCATAATTTATTTTTTTTACAGCGGTTTATTTTGTGGTTGAGCTTACTCAACTTCAAAGAGGAGAGGACAATTTCATACATTTGACCTTTTGTTGGCCTTTCATTTTTTAAAAAAAATGCTGGAAAACGTCTGCAGGACAAAGTGAGAGAGTTCACAATCAGTAATGCACAAAGGCTGACTTGTTAAGGATTAGATTTAAAGAAAACGCTATGAAATCGGAGAATTTAACAAACTGAACTACTCTAGCTATGTTACTTTGTATATCATATTGGTAGATCTGACTTACAAACTGAAGCATTGCTTGAAAATATAGATTTATTAAAGAGAAAAAATGGTTTGGGAAACCAAAGTCAATATTACCTGAAATATTATGGACATTTTGTTGTTGTCATTTTGGGATTGTTGGGTTTTTTGGGCGGGGACTTGTTATTGTAAATCTGTGAATATTTTGTGGTAGATATTTCGTCAAAATACTGCCCAAATGCCTGTGGCATACTTTCATACTAGTACCAACAGAAATGGGATTTTCTTCTCTTTCCACTACTACTGTAGCTCTGTGTGCCACTAGAAAGCCTGCAAAAGATTTTCTAGTCCTCTGGAAAAGAAATATTTTTTAGAGTGCATTGGGGAGTAGAGGGCTACAAGAGAGAGGAAGGATCTTATTTCTGGTGGGAGAAATTTAATCCAATGCAAATCAACCTTTGATTTTGTCCATTATCATTACAGTTGCAATTCTGTACTCACTGGCTTGGGAATAAGGCATTCTACTGAGTGACCGTTTAATGGATTGTCCTTTGAAGAAGTTCATTTTAATTTCTAAAAAGATCTTAACTCTATTTTGGAGGAAACAGGTCCGGTATATTTCATCAGAATGTATATTGCAACACTTAGACCATTTCCGTGCTAGACTGTTATAGTGCTATTATCCCACTTTCAACATCCTATGGAATCCTGGGGTTTGCAGTTTAGGGAGAGGCCTTAAATGCCCCTCCCTAAACTGCAAACCCCAGGACTCCATAGGATGTTGAAAGTGGAATAATAGCACTATAACAGTCTAGTATGGAAATGGCCTTAGTTTTGTGCTGCCAGTTACGTGGGGAGAAAATTTCCCCCACACAATTGGTAAAGGATACAACTATCTTTCTGCTCAGAAGGATGTCAGGCTGAATTCAAAGTGATTTACTCAACAGAAGTGGGCATAGGATGGCGGCCTAATTCTTGCAATACTGTGCTAGTTCTGGAAAACACCTCTTTAGTTCAAAGGATATAACCAGTCCCATAAGTGCCTCATCCACTATAAAGTTTGATTGCCACATGTACACTAAACACTCAAAATTTCTACAACAAGCTATGACTTTACATATAAGAAAGAGTCAGGCACAGCTTGCCACCACAGAGAAAGTCTCATAGCACTGGATAAAATGTGCTGTTGTTCGGTGGAGACCATTCACCTGATTGATTACAGATTGTGTTGAGTGATCATCCGATTAACAATCAAATGAAAGATCAGCTTAAACAGACTTTAAACATATATATGAACCGACCCTTGATAAGCACAACTCTTTTTATCAAGTTTGCCATAATCAGTGTAAGCACTCATAAGTGGTTTTCTATGGAGGATCAGCACTTAATATGACTTAAGAGCAGGGGTGGGCAAAGTGTGGCCATGGAATCATATGTAGGGGCCCATGATTCCTCTGTACTCTCAAACCACCTTGAGATAGAGAGCGAGGGGAGAGCTCTTGCCTCTTCTGAAAGCCTTCAGGAACTGCAATTCATTTTTAAATAGATGGATTGTATTATTTATCATAAAAAATACCCATGTTTCAAAACCAAAAGTGGACAGCTGACCGCCTCCAGTTTTGTTTTATTTTTTCAGCAGCTCCCCTTGGCTTCTTGGGGTGGAAAATTGGCTCCCATGCCCAAAAGAATTAGTCATGTTTACCTAAAAGGGTTATGTTTTTGCTATGTTACTACCTGGTTTATAAACTGAAATGAAGAAAGAACAAACTATAAAGGCCAAGATCTATTTTAGGCTTATTCTCATGCTTTCGTATACTTCTTCGAACTGTATACTTGAGTATGTATGTGTATGAGAGAGGGTATCTGATCAATATTTTACTGATTAATTAATGTATTAATCTTGTTATTTTTGTCTAATTTATGAATACATAAATTGCTTGCCCCTTCAATCGTTCTATGTGCTTTAGAACTCAGTCCCAAAATCCATGTACATCTGCAGAGTGAACTGTGTGAGCAAAGAAATGATTTCCTTGGAATTCTTCAGAAATAGACAAGAAATATATAAGGAATCTACTATCAATCAACCAGTCAATCAGTCACAAGAAAGAACCTTACGTTCATGGTAATGTTTCTTTCTTTCAAAATGTCAGATTCTGTCCAGACTCTTTCCAGATGAAACTAGGAGAGAAACTTACCATATTCATTGAAAACTGGGATGTTTCAAAGGGAAGCATTACGTTGTTTAAAGAACAGTCATTGTACAAGATTATCCCAGGATGTAAATTCAAGCTTCAATATATCTGCAGAGCTTAAAAGTATTTCCTATAATGATTAATCATGGAAACTATTGTGGAAAACTATTTTATTGAAGGTTTTATTGTGGAAAACTATTTATTGTGGCACTATTGCAATTCATTTGTTACAAGTGATGTTGGGTTGTATCAAGCCATCTTTGTCCCACAGTAGAATGAACTCCACTGGTTGAATAGACTCCTCTTCACATGCAAGGCCTACAAAACTCTTCCATAGAATTTAGGGACCCTCTGGAGAAGATGTTCTGGATATGGGCTAGGGAGAGGAAATTGATATCCTGTTATAGAAACAGGAGATTTATATGATGTTAGATGCTGGCTCATGGGCTGCATCCCCAATTGATTATCAGATTATTTCTGCACTCAGCCAAGACATAGGCCATTTCCACATGGGGTTTTTAAAATGGTGCAGAGTGTCCTCCAGGGAGAATGTCTGCACCTTGGAGTGGACTGGGTTGGACCTACTTAATGTAGATCCGCACCCCAGTCCGCTCTGGAAAGACCCCAAGTGGTCATCCAGCGTGCTTTTGAAAAACCTGTTTCTTGAGGTTTTTCAAAAGCACGGAGCGCTCCAGTGTGAGCCTGCTCCCTTATGCAGATTTGCAGGCTCGCATTGGTGTGAGCCTGTGATCTGCCGGGAGCAGTTGGTCGAAAGCCTAGACCAACCGGATGCCGCCATTTTCATCCCCAGAGCAGTACAGAGCGGTGGCCACGCACTGCTCCGGAGCAGCGTGGACCAGACCGGGGAGCCCAAAAGTCTGGTGAGTAGCGTCACGGGGCGATTCCCTTGCCCTGTGCGGAAATGGCCTTAGTTATACCAGTGTGATAGTTTTGCAGGATTTTTAATTATAATTATAAATTAATTATAATTTTATACCTATATTTATTTATACAGTGCTTTCATTTCCTCTCTATCCCCCTTCCTTACCATGCTACCAACTATACAAGTCTGACTTACTTTTAAGAGCTTTGATGGGAAAGCTTTCTTTGAGTCCCACCACCATTACAGGCATGTTTGGTAAAGACACAGGCAGGTTACATCAATGGCAACTTACAGGTTGCAGATCTTTCTTCCACTGCAGATTTGGTGAGCCCCTCTTTCCCTTCCTTCCACCTGTAGGCAAAGATCCTTTTATTTAGGTAGTACTTTGATTTTTAACTGGTACAAGAAGGAGCTTTCCATAGGGTGCATCATGCTTGTATTGTTTTAATTGTTTTAAACTCTTTTGTGTTTTTAATAAAGTTGTTGTTTATAAGCCTTTGTACTAATAGGCTTTGTTTTTCTGTTTTTTAACCTGTTGTAAGCCACTTTGAGTCCTGTGCTAGGAGAAAGGTGCAGTATAAATTAGACAAACAAACTATTAAGTTAATTTTAGGTCTAAGGCTTCCAAGTTGCTCCTGAAGTATATACATACCCTCAACATTTCAAAGATGAAAACCAGGACAAGTGTGGCCAGGTAATATCAGAGTGAGGTCAAAATAGCAAAAGTTATTAATAAGAAAGAACATGCAATCTAGAAGAGTTTGCTTTTGCTGGAATCTACTGGGAAGGGCAAGATTCTGGCCCCTCCTGCACTCCTCCCAGCTGGGTTAATTGAGTGCAAACTACTTTTGTATTTTGAACTCCAGCAAGTTTCCAGCAATTAAAGTAAGCTGAACACAAAGAGGAAAAGTGGGAAGAGAAAAGGGAAACTGGGATATTTTAGCAGTAGCCAAAAAAGTGAAATGAGAAAGGATTCATTGGGACTGTCCCAACCAAAATATGACAGCTAGAGGACAAGCTGCGTATGCTCTGTGAATTTCTTCCTGGAAAACTAGTACAACTTGCAGTTCCTGCTGCTACCAAGAACCATTTTGCTGAGAATTTCAAAGGGGACATAAATAGAAAACTTCCTTTTGCAAATGTCATGCATAACTTCCCACTGTCACCACAAACTGTGGCTTTTTATCTGTCAGCAATGGCCTCTTGGACTATAATTACAGTGTGTAGGATTTTTCACCCCTTCCCAAACAATGTTATTACACTCCATTGGTTTGTGGTTTCCCAACTGGAAGTATACCTACCTTACCATTTAAAAGTCACACATTTTAATGAAGCACATTTATCACCCTTTATTTACTTGCATGGGTTAAGGCAGATTGTAATAAGCATGGCAAAAGCAACATCAATATAGTTCTATCATTTTCTTTCACTTTTTGCTGCCCATGAGTTCCATGTGAAAATAATAATTGATTCGGTACCTCGGACATTTTAAGAATCCTATATGCTATACATGAATATAAGAGTCTGTGTCTTTAATAGTTTAGCAAACCTTTGCCCCATAGGTTTTGGTCTGCTCTCTAAATGCCTCAAATATGTAAAGATACACCAAATTTATGCTTCCTTTTACTATGGTGTAGCACATGTTAATCAGCCTAAATTATTTATTTTTATTTTTATTATTTATTAAAATATTTCTATCCTGCCCTCAATTAGAAAGATCTCAGGGTGGCTTTCAAATAAAATGAAAAAGAAGACAATTTAAAAGAACACAAATAATTGAAATAAGCCAGAAATATTAAACATAATAAATGAGTTAAAGCATATTTAAAAGATTAAAACAGTTTAAAACTGTGTACATTAATATTTGAGAGAAATCAAGAGGTCCAAAATCTTTGATGGACAGCCAAGTTTCTTTACTAAATGAAATCTGTGTTGGCATCAGTTGGGCCTCCAAGGGGAGGGCATTCCACAATTAAGATGCCACAGCTGAGAAGGCCCTGTTCCATGTCCCCACACAGTCTATTGTTCTCATTGGTGGGGCATAGAGAAGAGCCCGCCCAAGAGACCTCAGGCCTTGGACAGTCACATACAGGGAGAGAATCATACAGCACTCCAGATACTGTTGGACTGCACGTCCCAACAGCTCTAGCCAGCATAATCAATTATGATGAATGCTAGAAGTTGTAGTTCAGCAACATCCGGAAGGCCTTATGATTCCCACCTCTGGCCTACATGCACTGTGCAGGCTGAGATACAAGAGAATCATGTCTGATGTTCCACCCAGTTCCCACTGGTGGACAGGGTCTTGGCAAGTTGGTAAAATACTCTGATCTTGAACTGCTATATTTTTTATTACTTCTGAAGTAGTAGAGCATGTTTTTCAAATTGTGTTATACCATAATTCCCATCATCCCCAAACAGATAAAAGGGTCCAATAGTGTTCAGCTATTAGCAAGGGAAGGTGTGTTTTGTAGTCCAACACATCTAAAGTGGCCCAGATTGGAAAAAGATGTGGTACAGAAATGAGAAGGCAGTGCTAGCATAGGACTGGAGAGACAACTGGAGCCCTTGCTACACAATTATACTGCTAATATTCTGCTTTAACTGCCATGGAAACCTGGGATATGCAGTTTAGGGAGGATTATTTAGAAGTCTCTGCCAGAGACTAATATTGCCTCATTAAACTGCAAATCCCACTATTCCATAGGATGCAGTTGTAGCAATTAAAGTGGAGTCCTCTTCACCAGTTACAGATATGTAATCAAGAGTTACACACTCGCGACTGTTACGTATCCATGATCCATATGTAGCCCTTTGTTTAGGAGCTACATGGGGATCATGAAAGTTCCCCAATCCCCACTTACCAATCAGCAGTCACTGCAATTGATGAGGGTCTGTTCCCCTGTTGCTCCAGAATCAAGGGACTGACATTCCCCCTGCTCTCACACAAATGATTTCCTAGGGAGATCAAATGAGGGAGAATTCTGACAGGGGTACTGCTTCTGCCTGTTGCACCTGAGATCGGTCATGGGAAGGGGTGGAAATAGCAGTCAGCTGTTTCGCGAGTGACAAGGGAACAGAGCATTGTCGATTAGTGACTGCTTCCTGTAAGGGAAGCGACCTAACTATATGCCCCATGTATAAGTATCTGTCATATAGTTTTGGTGTTGTAGTGCTATGATTATGTACTGTGAAAAGAAGACTGGTAATATTGTTAGACATGGACATCAGTTTATATCTACACAAATGCAACATTAGAAAAAGGAAGACACAAAGTAAGAAGTAAAAAAATGCACTTCTGTTTTAGAAGAAAAAGAAAGATGACAAGGATTACCTCATTGCCAGTTTTAAATCAGACTAATAGTCTTAGGTTTTTTCTTATTTTGTTTTTTGCAGGATGAGTTGACTTAAGTTATAAGCAATGGGTGAGGCTTTTAAATCTGTCCATCTTAAAGAGATTTCAAATATAATAAGCTGTAGTAGTTTTCAATAGTTAGATTAACAGTGCCAAGACACACCTCTAACTTTGCAGCCCTACACTCATTTATGTGAGCAGAAGTCCCATTAAACTCCATGGGACCAATTTCTTACTAGACATGTATAGGATTGCGCTTCCTGCATGTTACCTCCAGTTTCCCCCTCCTTAATTATATCTGTACAGAGCAGAAGCCACACAGCCTCAAATCCTTTGTTCTCCACTATCCCTTTATCCTTCTCCCATATAAAAAAGGTGGCGGCGTCTTTTCCACTCCCTCTCTGCCACATGTAGGGAAAAGATAACCTGACTCAAAGCTATTTAATGCTAAGCGTACAGATCAGGAAAAAACTCTACAAGAAACAAAAGGCCATTTGTATAATAGGAGTGTCTCTCGGACTATACCACGCTACAGAGAAAATCACAGCTATGCATGTATTGCATTAGTCATGCATAATTTTGCACCTATCCCATGACCAGATAGTCATTTCCCATTTGCAAGAACCTTCCAAAATAAGGCAGTGGGCTCGGAGCTGTGCACAGAGGTTCTTGTATCACATGCCTTGACCTAGTCCCAATAGTTTTGACTGCCAGTTTTTGAAAATCTAGCCCGTGCTATTTAACTACTGTAAATGGCATTTGCTCAGCCAACACAATGTCTAGCATTTGAGGTTTGGCACCCAGAAACTTTCCTTTTCCCTCCAGAGTGTTGTTGGTGCCTGCTGGTGGCACAGCTGCAAGCGGCTCAAGTTAGACCAGAGCTCTTGTGGGTTCTATAAAACCAGGGATGACCAAGAAGGAGACAAAGGTTTTTGGCTGGCTAAGGATTCTCCTTGAGCACAGGACAGCTGATCTCATCTCATGTCTGCTCTCTGAGAAACAGATGTGAATTGCAGAGCTTTGAAAGGTTTCTCTTAAAAAAAAATTACAGTTCTTATCGTTCCTGGGGGATTCTGAGAGATGTAACCTTCAAAAGTAACTTTCAGAGCTCTGAGAACAGACATAATAGAGATCCTTCATGTATAGATTTACCTCAGTCAGTGAAATAGGTTTGTTTCTGGGCTTTTCTTCATAAAATTTGGTAGTGGAGGCAGAAATAATACAGAAAGAATAGGGATAGGTTCCTATATCACCAAAAAGAAGAGCTGTTGAGCATGTTTCAGCAAACTTTTCATTCAAAACTAACAATATACATGTGTGATATGAAACAACCAGGTTAACCCAGCCTTGCAAAGTAAACAAAAATGTCTTGAACCTTCTGGAGACCACCTGAAAGCTTCTTCCAAAATACATCCAGCAATGATATTTTTCTCTCACCAGCTTCCACTTTTCTTATGATTTCCATTTTGGTGGCAAAACTGCTGAGGGCAGCTGGTCGGGCAGCCTTATCTGCTTTCCCCCTTATCCTCTGTTCTGCTGTTTGTGTGTGCTCAGTAAAGGATCCTGGAGGCAGCAAATGTTTACTTTGCTGGTTGTAGGCAAGCCCACACAGCTGCAGTGAGATTGGCTAGAGCAGAATCCCATTCTCTCCCAGCTCAGGCTTTATTGCATTGTTTACTGCGGCACAAAACTGAATGTCCATTTTCTCCATCCCTTCCTCACCATTCTTCCAACGCCAGTGCTGCCAAAAAATTCAGCTGGACAGAAAAAAGAGGGGAAAAAGGGGGAGCTAAAGAACATAAAAGACTTTGTAAAAATGAGCTTCATGGTTAGAGACTCTGTTAATTAGACGTACTAGCCAAACTTTAACATATATCCCAAGATCTTTTGTTTCTCAGTAGCAATGTCTGAACTCAAGTTTGCTCAGTAGTAGTCCAGATCCAACCATCACTTTAAAAACTGCCAGTGTTTTTGATAGGCACCTTTGGTGGTCAAAATAAAAAAAAAAGTTTTGCTTTTTTTAAAAAAACATATTTATATGTTTGGATAATTTATAATTCACATTTTTGTTCTCAAAATAGACACCCAAGATAACTTACAGCCATCACCAAAAATAAATGCCCTACAGAACAATAAACCAGTAAAACATAAGAAAAATGGAATTTAAATGTGTAACAAAGACACAGCAGATAAAAAGCCAATAAAGCTTACAAAAATTGTCAGCAGCCTGAAAAGTTAACTGTCAGCAGTCTGAAAAGTTATATGCCATTCACAACATAGTGATCTTCAAGAGGTGACAAAACAACTACCGAAGTTGGGCAGTCATACTTTCCTTGTCTTCGACTTCTTCAAAATTTAGAGGTAACCGCTAAAAAGAGTTTTCTCTCTTATGCCAGACAAACATATTTCTGTTGCTGAGTTACCTGGCAGGCTTCCAACAGATCTAAATGTATTAGAAGACACCAGAAATTAAAGCTTAGAGAAGAAAGGATCACACAACTGTTCATGCTACCAGGCATCTTATTTACAGTGAGATCCCTGCACACTATGGGTTTATAAGATCTCATGGATATCACTTTAGCATTTCTGTTTTCTGCCATTACCTTCTCTCTCTTTTCTTTGTCCTTCTTGCAAGTTTTCAAAGTCTAAAGCTAATAATATTTTAATTTCATATTTTCTATGAGAAATTTAAAGGCTTTAGCCAGTAGTATATTCTAGGTATACCTAGACCGCACTGGCTAAGTTTGGAATTTAGTCTTGGGGCTAGGATTGCAAGGTCAGGACTCTCCCTGAGACTTAAGTGTCAAAACCTGAGACCTAGAGGTGACTGCAGGGGATGGGCCCTGCTGATAATACAAGGGACAAGTCCTGGTGGTATCATTAAGCATGACACATTAGGCATCAGTCACAGCTGAAAAGTATGTTATTCTAATAAAAGCATTGAGTCAATCCCATCTCCATTCACTGATATTACAGCTTCCTAAACAGCTTCAGGCCATGGTGTCTAAAAGACTACTTCTTCCAATATGAGCCTGCCTTCAATCTGAGATAATCATCACAGGCCCTGTTACATTTCGCATCACACCATGAAACTAGGCTGGTGTGTACACATGGCAAGCCTTTCTCTATAGCAGCAAGCCAACCATTGAAATTGCTTCTGAGGAAGATCAGACTGGATCCATCGCTTTTGAGTTTCCAGTAACCCAGTGAAGACTATAGTACACTCAGCCCTCTGCAGATGTGACCTCCACACACAAGAATGCAAGGTCTTGTGAAGCCTCATTATTGTCAATGGATGTGTCATATTCATGCCCACACCAGCGCAGGTGCATGCATGTTGCATCCACTGATGATAATGGGATGGAGCATTTGCATTTCTTACTTTACATGAGGGTTCCTGGAACAGAAACCCTGAATATATGGAAAGTACGCTGTATTTCACTTGGCCTGTGGATCTTAAAATCAAGAGTTTATGCTCTAGCTGTTTTTTAAATTCTTTGTCTGGTGTTAGAGCTATTTTTAAAAGAAGAACCTGGACTGTTATAGCTCCCATTAATTATTCAATTTTTGAGGTGTTTTTACCTATTGCACATCACCCTGAAGGTGCTTTTGGGTCAAAAGATGATGAATAAAGGCCTTACATTAAAAAAAAATAGCATAAATAAGTCTCTCCATTAAGCTGGTATGACATGTAGAACTTAGCTCAGGTCAATGTCAATGTAATCCCATGCTCTTTTCTGTACTGTGTCATTTTACAACAAACAATAGTCATGTTTCAACGAATGGCTCTGATTCTATGTCACCTATTTAGCTACATAACCATCTTAGTTACACAGCTGAGTAGTGTCTCTCAGCCTAACTTTCCCTAAAGTCCTCACTTACCAGATAGCAGCCACTGAAAGCAACAAGGTTCTGTTCCCCTGTTGATTGGGAAGCAGTTGACAGATGTTTCCACCCTCTCCAGTGACCAACCTCTGGTGCAACAGTAAGAAGCAGGGTTCCTGTTGCAATTCACACCAGAGATTGCTCGAATGAGGAGGGATGGGGTGGAAAAGTCAGCTGCTTCCTGATTGACGGGGAAACAGGTCCTTGTTGCTCACAGCAGCTACCACCTGATAATTGGGGACTGGGGGACTTTCACAGTTCTTCTGTATCCCCTAAATTAATGAATAGGTAGTGACTATGAACCAGGTTACTCTGCCTTAGTGAATTCATGCCAATGAAAGAAGCATCCCACTCTGGGCACTTCATTGCCAATGCACTAAACCATAGTAGGGCCTAGCAACATTATCTTTCTGAACTACAATTCCAAAAATCACCCAGGCAGCATAACTACTGGCCAGAGGATTCTGAGAGCTGTAGTCCAAAAAGGAAACTTTCCCATATTCTTAGCCATAGACATTCTGGGAATTATAATCTGAAAAGGTAACTTTTCCAAGCCCTGAGGCATAGGATAGGCCATAAAGAGATTTTCAGCAGCAAGGTGTTCATAGTTGGATATGGCCCCAGAGCCAGTCTAAGACATTTTGCTGACTTAGGTGAAATGCAAGATGGCTCTTTCTCTCATCATTCCATGTACAGAAGCCAACTGGATATGCAGCTGAACCTCACTTCTATATTGATGATACTGTGGCCTCCTAACACACATGTGGCAGGAAACTAGTTTCAGGTGACCAAGGTCAGGTTTTGCCCTCCAAGAGGTGTGAGATCTGAGAGGTTCATGAGGAACCCCGTCTCCCCAGTCTGCTCCTCAGTGTGGAGGAGTCTGCCTAATGGTATGGCTTGCCCTTTTGTAAGTTGTAGCAGATGTAGATTTCCCATAATTTTCTAACGTTGATTTCAGTAGAGCAAAAGAAGCTTTTCCTCAGTTTTATAGTGACACCTACCACTGGAAGATAGGAATAAAATGAAATGTCAGTCTTGCTTCAGAATCTGCATGCAGAGTTTCTAAACTTGGCTTTCTTGCATCATCAACTGTGTCAGATGCCAGAAACCTGATCCCGGAGAAGCACTCAAGACTGAACTCCAAAAGAATGCCTTTCATCCTAGTCATTGCTTCAGTGGGATGGCTTGTTTACAGTCTGGAATCACTCCACCGTTTCCCCTGTCTGTTAAACTTACAAAACAACCTGACTTGTCATGCATTTCCATTCTGTCTCAGCTGCCACTTTAAAGGAAACAGTCCATAGCAAAATGCATGGCATATTCCTCCTTCTTCTCTCAGTAAGTGCTTTACCAATGCAGAGAATCATGCTATCTGCATGACCACAAACACACACACACACACCATACAAGATGACACCAGTCCCTCTCAACAACCCTGCTGTTGCTCAGTCATCTTTCCAGACAGAGGTTTGAATCATCATTATGTCACATGAAATCATCATTTTGTAGCATAGCAGACAAAAGAGGAAAAAGTCAAGATCCCATTGCATCTTCAGAGAAAGAGTCCAGCCAAAAGCACACAAGGCTTTCCTATGACAAGCATTCACAATCCAGTGGAGGGGGCAGCAAATATTATTTTACCAAACACCCCAAGGAAGGGACCCTACAACAAAGGCAGCCATAACAATGCCATATAATCTCTACCCATTCCTGCAGCTCCGAAATGCGGCCATGGATGCCAGAAACATGGGAGGAACTGTGGTTTGGTGAAATAGCTCACATATTTACGTATCAGAGGCCACTCATACAAAGCCAGATTAACTTTCCACAAGTGGAAATGGAAGCACCCGGCTTTCAGGCAAACAAGATCCAATCACATAGGGCACTGTATGGGCCAAAGGCATGGCTCCTGTATAGGCCAATTGTGCTCTTTGGTTCACTATTCCATATAGCAATCCCATAGCTACACCTCCTCCAGCTAGAATGCCACCAGACCTCAATATCCCTCTCCCTTGAAGATTGCCAGAGTAAAAACTGGAGAGGACTCCTGGACTTATAATGGTTGTGCAGAAGAGAGAAATTCAGCAGGTACTTCATGTCACTTGGTTGCATGACAAGCAACACCTGCTGAAATTCCCTTGTCTACAAACCATTAAAGGTACAAGAGTTCTCTCCAGTTTCTAACCTGGAAATCCTACTGTTCATCTCTCCCTCCATTCCTGCTATAGATACCACACATCTAAGGCCTAGCAGTGGACAACTTCAGCTGGCTGGAGGCCAAACACACTGTAATCTACTTCCCTGCAACAACCATGCTATTGAAACCAGGTGGCAAACTGCACGGCCCAATTTCAGTGGTAAAGTAGGAACACTACTTGGGGGGAAAAAATCTTTCCTGCTTACTTTAAAGGAAAATTTCTGGTAATCAGCAAAGTGGTTTGCTGCCAAATTTTGCAACAAGGTTTGTAAACTGGGAACTGGGAACTGTAAAAATAGCCTATGGGCTATGTTCTACCCATGCCTCAAGGGGCAGACCTCCAGTGACCAAATTCTCAACAGTTCTCTCATTATACTGATCTATATTAGTGGAGTGGAGTGGAATCCAGGTGTTGTTGCTCTGACTCCCCTTATCCCTTGTGTTATGACTGATGGGACTAGTAGTCTAATAACATCTGCAAGGTCATAGGTTGACCATCTCTATTTACATCTTTGTTGGTTTACTCTATTTTACTCTATGTTACCACCAAAAACTTTTAAAATTATGCTAAGCCTGTCTTTTCCTCATATTAAAAATTGAACGTCCTGGATTTGTTTTTTCAGCTAGCCACCATACTGTGATGTTTAAAGTAATGCATATTTAATGAAGAAGAAGGAGGAGGAGAAATATTTCTTGTTTGTGGTTAGTATAGAAAGGGTGTGGGGTGGTCTATTTTTTGGAAAATATATCAGGCTAGCACAAATGTTAATACAGGATGGTGCATATTGTTATGGGTTGCAGTCCAGTTTATAGATACAGAGACTTTGGTATTTACAAGTACATTTTATAGTAGGAACCATCAGGGATACTGCCCCCACTCCTTTACATTACAAATATTATAGCAATAAACAGGGAAAAGAGCTACAGTTGTTTTACCAGAAATGAATCATTGTCTAACCCTCCCAAAAGTGTGTGTGGGAGGCATGGGGCCCAGACATGATCTAGGAAGATGTCTGTAACAAGGAACACTTTTACTAATGAGACCTCAGAAATGCCTTGATGATCTTCTCTAATTGCTGTGAATAATTGGGGAACTCTATGGCCCAGTCTCCACTCAGAGGATGGGCATTTCAAAAATGCTAATTTGCAAATTATGGGAATACCACTCTAATTGGATTTTTGTATTCCATACACACACATGCTCACACACACATACACAATTCAATAACAGAGCAGCAATATTGGTTATCAAAAAGCTAATATTAAAATGGCACAGTGAGTTAACACCACACAAAGGGCTTTATTAGAAATAATTTATGTTTCTATCAAGATTTCACCTCAATGTAGGGATCTTTTTGGGATGTTTTTTAAAAATTTCTAATTATATGGATGAGCCCTTCTGTTCACATTCACTGTTGATATGGGCCCGTTCATAGGCCCTTTCTACAGGGCAGCGCATGGGCACTGAGAGGAGCGGGACTGCGACAACGCTTCCGCATGATGTCATGGCAATCCTCCCCTTCTTGCATCCCCAGCTGGCATGATCGCAGGGTATATCGTTGATGGAAAAACTCTTGTCAATGGACCCCGACCATGCAAAACTTCCATCACCGCCAGCCAGGCAGAAGGGCCGGAAGCACAATCACACACTTCCTTCCCCACTGCAGCATGGGAAGAAGGCTGGCTGCAGTGTGGAAGGAAGGAGCTTGTCGCTCATGTTCCCTTCCACAGGCAACCGGTCAGGTGCAAAGGCGAGCACTGGGGACATGGCTCCCATCCCAGCAGAGGCACTGCAGGGATTGCAATGGCATGATGTGGGACAATGTCATCGTGCAGAAAAGGCCATCATTACCTCCAAATTATTCTTCAAATGTTTTTACACCTACCCTCATTCCAACTCATGTCAATTTCCAAACAGGGTTAGAAAATCAGTATTTTATTAAAATCAACATCCAACTTTTTGATTTGTGTGCCTTCCTGCTGTGTGACTGGAAATGCCAGTACCGCAACACCCACTTTTATACAGGAAAAGCAGTTTTGAAAAAGACTATTTGGAACAGAGAAGTAGTGAGATGATCTGGTTTTTGACCACAGCTTGGTCAAACTACTTTGTTGGACTCCAGCTCGCAGAAATCTCCAGACAGTATGGTTGGTTGCTAGGGGATTTTTGGAATTATAGTACAAAAAGTCACTTTTTTTTCCAGTTCCCTTCTCAACTCTTCCTCTTCCTACTGCTTTTCTTTTACAGTGATTCTCTTCCACTCAAGCTGAGAATAAAGTAAGTATTCAAGAGGGCACTTGAGATTTCACCCAGATCTTGAGAATTAACAATTATTTCACATCTCAGGGGCATCTCATAGGCCCTTGGGGCCCAGAACCAAGCAACAAAATCTCCATTCTGTTCTACAGGTTCTTCCTTAAGGCTGAAATAAGAACGTGGCCTACTAGAGATCCCTACGGGATGGGGCAGACTTACCTGCCACTGCTGGAACAAGACAGGTGAGCAGAGGAGCTATATCAGTGCTTATGTTATAACAGTCAAGGCCACTAACTTCAGGAGGACTAATACAGTCGAGTCATCTGAACTTCAGCAAACCATATATATATACAGAATGAAATTTCCGAACCTATGTTTGATGGCACAGACATCTTCAAACTAAAGGAAAATATATTCTTTTATAACTTGGATCAAGGAGCCGGGGGACTGTAAGTCTGAGAGAAAGTGGCTTTCCTAAGATCACTAAGTGGGTTTTCATGGTTGAGTGGGGATGCTAGGGGCCTTTCCACACTACACTGTTATAGTGCTATTATTCCACTTTCAACATCATGTGGAATTCTGGGGTTTGTAGTTTATTGAAGCCAAAGAGCTCTCTGGCTGAGAATTCTAAATGCCCCTCCCTAAACTGCAAACCTCAGGAGTCCACAGGATGTTGCAAGTGGAATAATAACATCCTAACAGTGTAATGCGGAAAGGCCCAAACTCTGGTCTTCCAGAGTCCTAGTCCAGCACTCAAATGAGCTATGCTGGTTCTCATGGGGACAAAAAGGGAAATTTCTATACAAATGCTTCTCGAATTATCTGATGCCACAGAATGATATTTTTATTCCCTGTGTGCCAGGAACTGGTACTATATTTCTGGTCACTTTGTATTGTCTTTGCATAGTTTCCTGAAAACTCTTTGGCCATTTCTGCACTACACTGTTATAGTGCTATTATTCCACTTTCAACATCCTGTGGAATTCTGCTGTTTGTTGTTTACTGAGGCCAAAGAGCTCTCCGGCTGAGAATTCTAAATGGCTCTCTCCAAACTGCAAACCTCAGCATTTCATAGAATATTGAAAATGGAATAATAGCACTATAACAGTGCAGTATGGAAATGGCCTTTGTATAAAATTCCTCCCAGAATTCCCTAGACAGCATACCTGCAGCAATTCTATCTGTGGGCTTTTGAGAGCTGAAGTCCATGAGAGTAAATTTTCAAAGCTCTGGAGAAAACAAAGCCTCTTCTATAGGTCAGGGATGGGCAACTTGTGGTCTTTCAGGAATTTTTTGGACTGCAATTCCCACAATCCTTCACTAATGACTATGCTGACTAGGGCTGATGGAAATTCTCGAACAATATTTGGAGAGCTACACATGTATGTGCCTTTTACCACTGCAAAATCAAGTGTTGTTCTGTGGGCAGTTCTACATTTTGGGTTACAACATTTGTTTTCAGTTACTCCATTTGTACTTCCATTTCCCATGGTTAAATTTTTCCCCAAGTGGATTTTTCTAAGAACTGACTTCCCCAAATTTCTTTCCTGCTTGATCATTTAATTCTTACAGTGTGCTGTTTAGTCCTCATCATTGAAGAATGGCACGTTAAGGAAACTCATCTAAAGAAGTCCTCTGAATCAACCCACTGTCTGATTAAGTTCACTTACTAGGTCTGTTTTCATTCAGCCCTTGTCAGAAACATGACGCTTGCTCACATTCAGTCTGTTTCTCTTCCACTCTTATTCACAGGTCTGCATGGGAAACATTTTCTTTAAAAGATGGTTAATATTAATTCACCAGAGTTTAAATTATCAATGACCATACATTGAGACCATACATTGAGAAAGCAGCAAAGGCCATAAAACTAGCACACTACACATACCAGAGTGTAGGAAAAAAACCAAGCGATCTTTTTTTTTTTAATGGAAACAAAATGCAAGGTAATTTATGAGACTTCATAGTGCCAAATCCCAGTGTTTAAAAAACCTATTTCCTGTGCAAAGGTGGGCAAGCTAATGAAGCATTTAGTCTGGCTTTATCTCCAAAGCACCTTGGACTTGGCTCTGTTCCCACAAAGGAGAAAATGTCAGGGTAAACTATGGCAGTCAGAGCTGTCGAGCACTATTTCCTGGTGGCCAAAGTGACCTTAGGTGTGAAACATTATACATGTAGGCATGCATGTGTGTGCGCACATGCACATACACGCACACTGTAATTGTGTATTCAGCAGCTTCACTGTTTTGGCTGATTCTTTACCTGAAAGAATGAAGACAGATCCTTCACTTGTTCTCGCATTAAGCTATGCTGTCAAGCACTCTGGCATGTCTACATAGAATTAATGCTTAGATACCATATGAGACGCATCTTTCACTGAGGCCTATGATTCAGACAGGCAGATAGAAGGAACCTGTCCTCCCCCACAAGAGGTAAACCATGGTTGAACTCTCAGTGGTGCATATACCCGCTTGATGAGACATGTTTTGCATTATATAAGATTAAGCGATATCTCGTTTTCCAGACAGCGCTGGTGCAAAATCCACACACGTAACAGCAGGTTAGATTTCAACTCTTAAAAGAAGTATTTGTCAAAAAAAAAGAAAAAAAAAAGAGGGGGTTGGGATTTCATCATTCAAGCTTCATCTTTTAGTATAATCTGAGGAGGATTACACTGTTGCTTCAAGTGAATTTATTTTTCCTGTTAGGAAAAATAATGTGCAAACAAGTTGGTTTTTACAGCACTTACATTAGTTGGTTTTTACAGCACTTACATTATCATTTACAGCAAAATGTGCAGGCTGGAATCCCATCAGTGATATGTAAGAGCAGCTTAGGCACATGTAAGTCCCATTTTGGATGGGATATGGAGGGCTATTTTCTTGCCCTGTACTCCGCCCAAAAATTTCCCACTCAGGGCAGCTGTTAAGCCCCAGGAGGGACTGTTCCTGCTTCTTCTTACTGGAACAAAGGGGAGGGAGTGGGGAGGCAATTCATACCATGAAGATAACCAGCTGCCCTGAGCAGTTAGAGGGAGGAAAAGCTGGGCACGCTCTATTTGAGAGTAAACCCTCATTTCCTCTCCTCTGACTGAGCTGAGACCAGCTATTTCTCTGTGGGCTGAATCACTTCACCCCCTTCCTTTCCCACTCATAAGTGACAGCAGCAGGGACCCCTCTTAGAACTTGTCAGCTGCAAGGCAGTGGGAAGAGATGGACTCGTGCCTGCAGAACTACCTGTACATGTAGGATCTTAGCCCTAATCAGATTGTTTTAAATGGGGCAATTTTTCCACAATTTATCTACACAGTTTCACTAACGTGCACAGTTTACATTATTTCTTATTGACTAAGTCATATTTGTATGCATTTTTAAAATACATGCATTTTTCATCGTGGACATACATTGTTTTCATGATTCTGTGTGCATTTTTTCTTGTTCCAATCATGTGGCAAGCCCTGGAAATATACGGATTTCTTAGCCATGATGAACCTTCACTTTGTTGCCAGACTCAAGAAGCGCAACATAGATATTTCCATAGGAAAAAGCAAGCCAAACACATTTCTTTTCCATCCCAATTCAACACTTTATGGAGTGCCATGGCATTCTATGAAATCCGTTACCACTGTTACTACCACTAACACCACCACCAGTACAACCCCAACGTTAGTAAGAAGAGTCGGAGATAAGTGCTATCCCACTTGTTTGGCCTTTCGTTCACTCTGGAGTGTAAACTAAGATACAATAACTTGTTATTTTCCTAAGAGTTTGGGCACTTCATGTTTAAGAAGTTGCAGTTTATAAATAGCTGTCTGTTAGAGAAACAGGTCTAGCAGCTGTATTCTATAAAGAACTCACCAGTGAGGTATTATTCCCGGTTCATCTTTTTCAAACCATCTCAAGCTACTCCTTTGCAATATCAAAATAATGAAGGCTAAAAATACTCAGTTAAAAGGAAGTACTATTTCAGGTCAAGCAAACATACACCTTGAACATTACTAGCATTGTGTTGGCGCTGCAGATAGTTTACCTTAGCTTACTATTTCTGTCGAGACAGTTGTAAAATGTGAAGCCTCCAATCTGGAAAAGCAAAAGATTGCTCTGCCACCTATTGGCATGAACCTGAAATCCTTTTCATAATCACAAGCATATTTTGAAAATCAAGCTGCTGAATGCCATTTGGATGTGTTGTCCCTGAGACAGACCCATTGACTGTTTGATCAAAGGATCTTCTTTTCTAATTTGCAACACCACCCTCCCATTCTAGTTTATGAAATCCATGTTATAATTGTGTAGTTATAGTCTTGAAGTAGGTCCCAGCACTTCTGTGGGTGTAGAAAGTTAAAAGATTCCTATATCTGGTATATGATGAGAATTATTGTGGACTGGACCAAAAAAAAGTGGTCTCTGTGGTTGGCTTTTTCCAGCAAGTGTCCCAAGAATGTTCCAAATTCACATCTTGTATAAAATCCAAGTACTCCCTCAAAAAAATTTTTTTTAAAAAAATCTACTCCTTGCCCCCAGACTGAAACATAGGGGTGAGGTCAGATACGGATGCAGGCAGGAGCTGATCAGTTATGGATACAGGGAGAAATGACTTCTACTTTCCTCCACATTCATAGTATTTCAATCTCAGGTTCTTTCTATGCCATTTATGAAGAAATTTGACATCTGCAATAGCCACATTCAACAGGTACAGCTATTTCCAATCTGGAGGGGATCACATGCTAGCTGTCTGCTACTAGCTATAGAAGATTTCCGGGGGGAAAACTAATTCTCCACCACCAACATAGTTGAATACACAAACCAGGTTTTTAAGAGCTAAGCTCTCTGGGCAGAAAAAAAAAATGCCAACTTTGCTTCATCCCATATTTTTGACTTCGCAAAAAAGTTATTTGTGAAGAAAAGAAAGTTCTTTCTGGCCATTTCCGCACGGGGCGAGGGAATCACCCCATGCTACTACTTACCGGACTTCTTGGCTCCCCAGTCCGGTCCGTGCTGCTCCGGAGCAGTGCGTGCTCGTCGCTCTGCACTGCTCCGGGGACGAAAATGGCAGCTTCTGGTTGGTCGGGGGTCTCGACCAACCGCTTAAGCTCGCCAGCCTAAAGCCTGGCCCCGGCAGATCGCAGGCTTGCACTGGTGCGAGCCTGCAAATCTGGACCAGACAGCGGGCACGGAATGGTGCGCTCCGTGCTTTTGAAAGACCTGTTTTAAGTGGTCTTTCAAAAGCACACTTGACAAACACTTGGGGTCGTTCCAGAGTGGGCTGAGGTGCAGATCTATGTTAAGTAGTTCTGACCCAGTCCGCTCCCAGGTGCAGACGTCCTCTCTGGAGGACACTCTGCACCATTTCTATTAGCCCGTGCCGAAATGGCCTCTGTCCGCTTTACGAAGAAATAGGCAAATTTGGTAAGTCCTTATTTTTTAAAAAAATGAACCGAGGGAAATTTTCATTCCTGCCTAGACAGAGGAGGTCTATGAACACCATGTTTATGTTTTAAAAACATTAAAAGCTACAACAAGGTAAGATTCCCAAACAGAGGTTTGGAGGTGAACAATAATAAAATAGCACAGTGCTATAGAAAGAAGGCCAAATTGTCCCTTTACAAAAGCACCATTGTGATCTGAATTGAGCTCCTTTAAATTTTTTAAAAGTGAATAGACTGCTTACACATCGCCAGTGTCACTAACATTTTGGCTTTCACATACCCTGCTTGATAGAATTGTAGAATCATAGAGCTGGAAGGTAGCACAAGTGTTGTTTAGTCCAATCTCCTGCTTTGCAGGAACAGACAACTAAAGCACTCCCAACAGATGGCCATTCAACCACAGCTGAAAAACCTCAAAGGAAGGAGACTCCACATTAGGCAGTCTATTCCACTGTCAAACAGGTCTTACCATCCACAGGTTCTTCAGACCTTTGCATGTTCACTGCAAAAATCTGAAGACTTCATGCTACGATCACCCAAATGCACTTAGAACCCGCTGTGTGATTCAGAAATCTGACAATCCACATCTTGATTCTTTCTATTCTGCTTAAATTTAAAGAGTAAGCTCCGTGGAGCAGTGTCCCGTCTTTGGTCTTCTGTTACTCTGAAAAGTGTTGCATGCATTCATAGCTTAGGAGGATGGTGAGGAATGGAGGGAGAAGCATCTTAAAATTTCCTTTTCTAAAATATTTCTGACAATCTATGTTCTCTATTCCAGCAAAAAAGAAGGGGAGGCTCCCAGCTGGCTAGCTCAGCATGAGGTTCCCCCATCAAGGTGTCTCCAACCTTGAGACACCTACATAAGGTATGAAGGCATCATGTAAAGAAATGGAGAGTCTCTCTCTGTAACCTGACTTCTGAGAACCATGCAAGGGCTAACAAGTCAAATACTTAAGAAATGTTGTTTCTGATCATAAGCCAAAGTCTCCACTAAACTGGTCTTCCCTTGGACTGTCATAGTTTGTAACTGTTTGTGTCACTTTCTTCTGTGAGGCTGAGAAAAACCAAGTTATTATTAGCTTTTTTAAAAAGTCGTAATAACAATTACAGTTGCAACAATTAGAGCTTGCCTCTGTTGCTGTGCAGAGACAATGGTAATCTACACTTAGTGCTAGAACAATGTAAAAGGGTTTCTGAAAACAATGCAGCAAATGTGATTTTGCTTTTAGATCCAGAAAGTGAGATAAGTGTTTTAGTATCCCCCTTAAATTCACAGCCATTAAATGCACTTTAGCCATCCCAGTACTCTATTGTATATGGACTGCTCACCTGACCAATGTCACCCAAGACTACCTCTCTAAGCACTCTGTACAGCACTAATTGATCTCTTAATTGGCTCAGTCAACACAGCCGACTCCATCATACAACATGCACTAATTGCTACAAGCTTGCTTTCAAAATGTTAAGTACTTGGGAGAACAAGCATATCTGCATGCTTGGACTCTGCAGAGCAGGATGGAGAATGCAAATTAGCATGCTGATTTTATCCCCAAAGATTGTTCTGCCAACTTTTTTGCACTGATCTCCTCCTTCTCCACTAAAATTCCAGTAGGGGCAGCCCTTTTAATGGTTGTAGACATCTCAGCAACGTCTTTGGTATTGTTGTTGTTATTCTTATTCTTATTATTATCCTCTATATTTTGTACCTAATCTAATACAATCAAAGTAACTAATGCATCAAACTGATTCTTAAAAGTAATCATTCACAGTAAGACAATTTAGATGAAATATAGTAACACAGACAACTTTTTACATTTAATTGGTAATTCTAAAGCTCTGCTAAGAGGAATTGAATGGATGTTTGCTGCCTGGATGGCCCAGTTTGGAACATAAATGAGTCAAAAGAGGTAATTTACAGTCATTTAGTTTTTATAATGTACCTGGAGCCACTAAAATGAGGACAATTTAATGGTTTTTTTTAGCTCTGACAGATCTGAATGTTAACCGGATAGACTTTGTTCCTCACCTAAGGGTAAAACACATCATCAAAGTAGGTAGATTTGTGGCAACAGGTCTGACAAAGTGCTTTAAGTAATTCTTGTCTGGTTCCTGTTTGCCGGGAGGGTCAATGGATAGAGAATCTTGGCTAATAGTAAATTTAGCCTGTGTTTCATAAAGAAGGGGGATCCAAATTTAATGGTGGCTATAGGACTGTGCTGGCAAACACCACTGATAGCTGGGACCTGTAGCACATAGACTGCATTCTCAACATGCAATTCTGAAAGCACCTTTTTGAATGCAGTTGTACATACATCAATGGAGCACTTCTGAACAAGTCATTTTAGGGCTGTGCTATTGGGGAAACAATTACTGGAAAATGTATTGGATCAAAGTAAGAATATGGTACTTCTACTTGTCTGATCCTGTGTGTATGTACTCAGATGTAAGTCCCTCTGAGCCATTAATTAGTACATAATGAGAAAAACAGGAACAACATTCAGGTTTTGTTGAACAGTTCTTTACCCCACAGCACCACGGTTTCCTGAAGCTTCCTTCCTATCTATGTGGGCATTGCACAATCAAGTCCTTGCAAATCCCAGCTCTCCATCCAAATTATTGTGATCTGGTTGGACAGGTGTGGCCTAAGCTACACAAGCAAGCAGAAGAGATGGAATTACTAGCCTGATCTACCCCACAGAAAAATGTTATCACAGTTACTGACCACTGGTCCATGTGGTAAAATAGATAGTTGTAACATCTCTGCAAAGAACTTCCCAGACCTGGATTCATTCCACCTACTGGGGTTGGCTCACGGGTCCTTCAGGCCAGGGAGTAGTTAGAAGAACTTCTTGTTGCATGTGGGTTTTCCCTTGGCAATGGAATGTACCAGAGCTCTATTGTGTCTTGAGTTTCTGCTCTTTTTGTTTGGCACTGGTTCCTGGCTTGGTTCCTGTCTTCTACATTGCTCTCTGGTTCTGCTTTGGTTCAGATTCCCAACTGCAGGCTTTTGACTTGCTCTAGACTGCTGGCTGCAGCCCAGCTCTCACATGGTTCCAGACTACTCAGTTTCTTAATTCATTTCAACAAGATGGGTTTATGAAATGTTTCAATTGGCATAGAGAACAAAAGGTTATTTAGTTAACATAGAGCATTTATATCCTGGTTTTCCAGAAAGTCCAGGTAGGAGGGAAAAATATGTACAGATTTTAAAAATTAAATGCCAGGAGGAATTTATTTAAAACAAGCAGGCAAAACCGAAAACACTTTTTTACTTAAAAGAAGAAACAAAGCAGCAAAGTCAGGAAGATAAACTCACAAAAAGAATAGTAAAGACCCATTAACCAACATCTAGCAAAATCATTAATGACAAAAGGTCTTCCAAAAATGGGAAGGTTTTCACACTTACAATTATCTTAATCCTGTTTTTAGTTTCATCGGTAGAAAGAAACTGATGCGCACATCAGGTGTGCCAAGTGATCAACAAACCGGTTTCCATTTTGTTTGAAAAAAATAGTAAGTTGAAACTTGGCATTTTCCAAATGCATCATTCATTCATTCATTCATTCATTCATTCATTCATTTTGTTTTTAGTCTGGCCAGTAGAAAATTTGCCCAGCTGGAAGTATTTAAAAATGCAATATAAAATATATCAAAATAGCCATTTCAATTCTGCATGCATTTAAACATTTTCACATCCAAGTATATGTTCTATATATGCTACAATCTTCACTGAGAGGCAGCTGAAAACCCACAGAGTGGTCCCACAAGACTCACCCAAACATCTCTGATGCCCCATAGCACCCCTATTGCTCCCAAATCTCAAAGCCACTCAGTTACATTCTGTTTCTTAAAAATGTTTTTTAAGATCTAAAATCTCCTGGTGTGAGGATGAAATGAAGTTAAATGAGAAAACACATGATGTGTGTGGAGTTGTTTTAGGTTGCTTCAAGTTGATTGCACTGCTTGTACCTTGCCCACAGATCTGCCGATGCTGGGCAGGATAGACATACACAAATAAATAAATAAATAAATAAATAATGTTTTTTCCATATAGTGGTAGTTGAAGTCTTTTACACTGACATTCAATAAGATTTTCTTGGATCCTCTAATGCTTCCAATTAATGTTATGGCTAATGGATGTTTAATATTTGTATGGTATTCCCCATCTTGAACTACCTTGTGTATAAAGTAATTCCAGCAAATGTCCACAGTGACTTTTCTTTGATTGACATTATTAATTGCAGTAACTGGCAAAATCTTTGGAAGAGCAGGGGATTGTTTCACAGAATGTATACCAAGTGGGCGTTGATCCCATTTAATATTCACATGTTTCGCTGAAGCTGAGATCATAATGATAACAATAGTGAGTTATTACTAGAAAATGGAAGACTAAAATCTGTGGTATCCTCTTATTAGAACAATGAAACAAATTAAGTGACTTATGAAGTATATATTTGTCCACCCATAACCAAAAATCAACAAAATTCATACAATGTAAGTCTTACAAAATGTGGTATTTTGGATAATATTTTTATATATTGCACCTCATCCATGCAATTCAACAAAACCAGATGATATTTTCAAATGTGGCATGACACTGGGTTCCAAAAATCACTGACCAAATCTGGGATTTATTTCAAAATCAAAAACTACTCCTCTAGACTCTGATCTGTAGTCCTTTTTTCTTGCTATTGTTAGTCTTTCTCTGTAACATGTCACTACTGGGAAGTATTAAGAAGAGCTTTATAGAAAGCACCATCATGTCCCAGTGGGCAATAACAGGCCCGGCCAGGCCTTCTATGAACAAAAAACATGCCTCCAAATTCTCTACAACCTACAGGAAGGCCAGCCAAAGATATTTTGCTGCCTGAGATGAAAAGCAATATGACATGCTTTCCTTTATATAGAATCTGGCAAGACTTGAAGCTGAGCCTTATTTCAGCATGGGCAAGGGGACAGTATCCTCCACAACAGAGTATACCATGATAGCTAAGAGGTGCAAGGTAGATTTCATGGTGCACAGAGAACAGAGAAGAATGGCAGCTAGTGGTGGCTCAGAAGCTGTTGTCATTGCTCTGTCACATCCACTGGCACCCAACATTTGCTGCCTGTTGCACGATCTATTTACTGATAAGGCTGTCTCTGAACAGGAAAAATATTACAGGTGCACAGGATTCTGTTACAGGTTGATCAATACGGCCGGGATTTTCTGGAATCAGACAGTCTGCACTTTGAAGAGGAATTTGCCAGTATATGATGAATACAGACAAAGGTTGCATATATGTGTTACTTAGGTTGGCCCACCACTCAGGGACCATACAGGCAACCAATTCACATATGCCTACCTCAGACCTGTGGAGAAGGGCTATACATTTAAACAGAATTTAGGAGGAGTATAACATCAGGCAGGGCAACTCAGAGAAACAGAAAGAAGAAACTCTTCTCTATTTCATTTACCATTGTTACCTCAAGTAATAGCCAAAGCTCTTCAAGTGAATGGGCATAAGTCTCCAGGGAGTACTGCGTTGACACCGTGCCCAAGTGAACCTCTCATTTCACGGTATCTGCCAGCTGGATATGGCTTCTAACAGATATGATGTTTTATTGATCTACTTGCTTAGTTTTCTAAGAAAAGGTGAAAATGATTCACAGCAGTAGGAACAGATGCAATGGAATGTCAGCCAAGCTATAATATATAATGAAGACAAAAATTGTGCTTTAGAGACAATTCAGGACCTGACTTTTACCCAGACTTGGCTGAGAAAGCTCATCCCATCCAGACACACACTGGTAGTTCTAGAAGCCCCTTTAAGACACCAATTGGTTGGCAGCCACAAATATATTTTGTGGTTGAAATACTTTATACACTACATCAGGTTTCCCTACAGCAAAGCCCTAGAGACCTTGGCAATTTGAAGACTATGCATGACCCAAACATTAGCTAATTTCAAAGAGTACAGCGTGAAATATTGTCTATGAATTCCAATAAGCATTGTCTCTGAAGAGAACTTCTCAGAATTGTGGGACTCTTTATGGGTATTTTAGCTGAGATGATGCTTGTAAGTAATATCATTCTAAAGTAGTTCATTTTCAAGAATACACTTACATCACTAATTGTTTCCACAGAAAGTGGTGTTTAATGCTGCAAGATTCTCTCATTCTTCCCCTCCCTTTTCCCTCTGCCTCATTTCAGAGTGTCTGTTTCCTTCACAACAATTCCCATCCCCAGTGTTCAGTTTATGAAATTGAATTTCCACCCCCACAACTGCTATTCCCTAAGAAAAATTTGATTGAAGAAATCATGTTACTGAAACTGAGAAGTGATAAGTGAGCACTTTTCTCCTCTGTTACAAGAATTGTCCATGAAGAAGTTATTGTCCAACACAATTAGTTTTGTTTTAAATGGTTATCGTGCATTTTTTTTAAAATATATTAATATGGGTTTATTGTTGATTATATGCTGTTTCTTACAAAATTTGATTTGTTCTACATGAACATGGTAACTCTTGTGGAAAGCAAGCATAAAAGTATAGCAAATAAGTGAATCTGAGTGTTCTACTTTTTCCAATCAAAATATTTGGAATTGTGACCCCTCAACAGTGCTCAGGATTCTGAACCAAAGGAAGCAGATGTACCAGTGGTATAAGCTGGAAAGAAGATAGAGTGGGAATTCTGTTTTCCTTGGAACCATATGTGGTCCACAGGTGCATTTTGTAGAGGCCCCAGAGATCCCCAATGCAAAGTGTTTTTTTTTAAACAAAGCAGAACAGAATCACTCCCCTAAAAGTCTCCAAAGGCCACAAGTCTTGGATAAAACAAGACACGTCCTATAACTTGCTTTAGCTCTCAAATCATGTTAAGCAAAACTGGAAGTGTTCTGGCACTTACTTCCAGTTTTGTTAGAAGCACTACGGGATCTAGAGGATTAAGGAATGGGGTGGACACAACTCTTGGAACCCTCCCCTGGGACTTCCCACCTATGCTGCATAAGTATAGAACCCAGAACTAAGGCCATTTCCGCACTATACTCTTATAGCACGATTATTCCACTTTCAACATCCTATGGAATCCTGGGGTTTACAGTTTAGGGAGGGGCCATCCAGCCCCTCCCTAAGCTGCAAACCCCAGGATTCCATAGGCTGTTGAAAGTGGAATAATTGCGCTATAAGAATGTAGTGCGGAAATGGCCTTAGACTTAGCATTGAGTTTTGAGAGGTACCTGGACCCAACAAGTGGGAACACTTTGCATCCAAAACTATTGAACTGAGATTCCTTGAATCAACAGCACTTCATGAATTGCATTCTTGAGAAAATGGCCTCCTTTATACTGTGGGCATCATGTTCCACAGAGCCGACATACTCACAAGTTCACACAGTGGACACAGCAACAGCTGAGTAAAAAACAGTGAAATGCTGAACTCTAGGTTACTCCTCTTGGATTCCTCCTATAACTCCTAATTACTCCTATAGGGCTGTCCAGCCTGCTGAGAAAAGATAGAGTCCAGCCCAAGAAGGGACTGGAGGCCCCAGTAGAGCTTTGGACTTTGTTGGAGGAAATTGTCAACTTTGAGCTATTCATGGTCCTGAAAATCAAAGGCTCTTTTTGGACTATATGACAATCTCACCCTACCCTACAGCAATACCCATTTGGGCTCCTGTTTATGGTCAGAGAAAGACAGGAATGCCCTTCACAGTTCTTTGCTTGCAGCACATAAACCAAGCAACTAGTGCCTGCTGCCCTCTTTGACATACCAGCTTCATGAAAAATAACTTTTGTAAAACAGAACATTTTCTTCACCCCTTCCACACTTTAAGACAAGTCTTTCTCTTGAATAAATGGGTGCATTTTGAGCAATACATGGTAATGTGCTCTTGAGTGATCCATGGAAAAGTGCAGTGAAACAAGCTGCAATCTTGTCGTAGATAACATGGATTGTTTTTTCTAAGTGAGCTTTTAAGACTTTGCCCAAAAATTGTTCTTGGAGCACAGTATGATCCTTTTTGAAAAATTTGATATTTAGGCAAATCTTTTCTTGCCTTCAGGGCTGCATCTTGTTGGCACTTTATTAATTTTATATGCTTATGCATGAAACACTTAGTATGCAATCTATTTCTGGGTGTCCTGTGCCATCTAAGCTGTTGCAACTACCTTTATCTTGCCAGCAGATGCCATCCTGATGTGCTCTTCCAGCAGCAAAATTGGAGAAAACCTTGAGCAAAGTAATCTACAGAAAAGCAGACACAGGCCATTTCCATACGAGGTAAGTAAAACGGTGCTGTGCGTCCTCCATGGAGGATGTCTGCACCTTGGAGCGGACTGGGTCTGGACTACTTACCATAGATCCGCACCTCAGTCTGCTCCGGAATGACCTCAGGTGGTCCTGGAGGGTTTTTTTTTTGAAAGACCTGATTTTTCTGGTCTTTCAAAATGCCAGCGCGCGCCATTGCATGCCTGTTCTCCGATGCAGATTCGCAGGCTCTCACCAATGCGAGCCTGTGATCTGCGGAGGGTGGGCTTTAGGCTGGCGAGCTTCAGCAGTTGGTCGAGGCCCATGACCAACCGGAAGCCGCCATTTTGGACGCCGGAGCAGTGTGCATCTATGACACGCACTGCTCCACCTCACCCTGGACCAGACCGGACCACCAAAAGATCCGGTGAGTAGCGGCAGGGAGCGATTCCCTCGCCGTGTGCGGAAATGGCCACAATGTGTTATTAATATATAACTACATTGGCTTTCTTGAGATACACTGGACAGAAAACTGGAAATGCACTACTCACTGCTCTGTCAATGGCAGACTGACTGCTAATCCAGTTAATGACAAGATTTTACTGCATTGCATATTTTAAAATATCTTAGGCTGAAGCCAGTGCTGATCAAAAGGAGTGCATTCTTCTATCTGTGTTATACATAATGTCGGTGTCAAAGATGAAACAAATGTGGTCATCCTACTGACAATCATGAACTACAATTTCTATGTTTACTGTATATTGTATATGGACTTTTTTTAATTTAGTATTTTAGAGTGATATTTAATGTAGCTCTAAAGACGACAGTAAAAAATATTGCTGGCTAACAATCATTTTTAAAAGAATAAAAACAAGTTAAAAACAATTTATACAATACAATGATTAAGATCACCAGAAGCAATTATAAAATCACCACAACAATAAAAGTAGCCCAGTTTATTTCTTGCCACACAAAAAGGAGGAAGGGAGGGAAAGAGGAAAAAAAAAATAGGAAAGTGGCAGCACCTTTAAGACTACCTGGTTTTTATTTTAGCATGAGCTTTCCTAGATATAAACCAACATCTTCAGATCCAGTACAAGGTGCTATTAAGGCCTCAGGTTATAAAGCATATTTATACAGTTATGGGAGTGGGATCTTCCCTTAATAACAGCCTTCAAGAGCTCATGCTTGTTTTCTAAAAAGTATGTGCTAATGTTCTGAACGGGGCTGATGTCCAGGTGAGTGAAGACAAGATGGCATCTCAAAATGAAAGCCTATGCAAGTTCACTCACAAGTCAGTTTGACTTAATGCTAATAATGTCTAAGAACGGACTAATAATTTTCTGTAATATTTATTCTTTTTCTTTCAAGCTCAGGAATATTTTGTACTTTTTCTGCATTATTTGGTTACTTTCTTTTAAAAAAAGCATGAAACTTTGTCTGCTGCTTTCCACAAATGTATGCATTTTGAAAACTGATTTCCCCTAAGATGCGCATTTTAACACTTTTTTTTTAATTGGAGAATTGCATTTAACAGAAGAATTGGGAAAGTTACAAAAACGAAAGGACAACGTCACTGCAATTCACACATTCATTTCAGAAGTGTGAATTGCTTAGTTCATACTAAAATATTCTTCTCTGATTTTGTGATGCAGTTCTTCAAAAGAAGAATGCATACAAATAATATGTGTTAGGTGAAATAGTAACTTTCTGTTTTATGGGAATACAATTTATGGGAAAGATGGAAATATTGAATAAGAAGATAATTCGCGAAAGTGAAACCCACAAATGTGGACGGAGAACTGTATATAAAACTATAGCTGAACCTGTGTGGGCTTAAATCTTTAACCCAGCCTGTTTGAAAACATCTATCAAAGAAACATAGGCCCTTTCCGCACCGGGCTATTAAAATGGCGCAGAGCAACCTCTGACGGAGGTCTTCTGCACCGTGGAGTGGACTGGGGCGGACTACTTTTTGTAGTTCCATACCTCAGTCTGGTTCGGAGCGACAGGAACTGGTTGCGCAGCATGCTTTTTAAAAACCTCTTTTAAGAGGTTTTTAAAAAGCACGGAGCGCGCGACTCTGTGTCGCTCCGTCGCCGCGCTCCGGTGCAGATTTGCAGGTGCGTACAAGTGCATGCCTGCAGATCTGCTGGGGGCGGGCTTTAGGCTGGCAAGCTTCTTCCATTGGTGGAGAGCCTCCACCAACCAGAAGCTGCCATTTTGGATGCCCGAGCAGTGCAGAGCGATGAGCTCGCACTGCTCCTCATCGCAACGGACTCGCCCGGACGCTGAAGAAATCCGGTGAGTCCCGTTTTTGCGCAATTCCTTTCCCACGTGCGGAAAGGGTCATACTCACTATTCAGCATCAAGAAAAGACATCTTTCTTGCATTCTCTGTGATTATGTAGGCTGTGTGTATTGTTTTTCTGTATTGTTTGTTTTGTATGTGTTATTACTCTTGTATACTACTTTGAAATGATCAAATGTAAGCAGTGTATAAATGTACGTAAATAAATAATACAATTAATCATCAGTTTGTAGGTAGCAAGAAAAAAAAATAAGAAGCTATGATAGGCTGCTTGTATATATGCAGTTTGATTTTTTAAAAAAGACCTAGATTACAGAACTAGCATTCTAGTTCTGTAAATGAGATAAATTGCTTTCATGCATTTAGGAAAAGATGTGTTTAGGAAACTACTATTGCAGCATTTACTGATACAGGGACCTTATGCAGCAATCCACAATGTTGTCCTCAAACTGCAACAGAGGGCAGTTTGTGATTGTTTTTCCAGCCGGGAAATGATGACTTTGTGACCTCTCAGTTGTCCTGGCTGCTGACCTATGAGGATATATAGCCTGCCAGTTAACATCTGTGGTCCCATCAGTAGCAGTGAAATAAAAGGTGCTTAATGCAAGGCAGTTCTTTTTGCAAGGTTAGAGAGGATCAATAGGAGATGTGTTTAATGTGGTATCGCTATCAGGTCTCATCTCACTTTTAAAACTGAAATATCCACAGTGGGACATCATTGTAGTCACATAGTAGATAGCTCTTTAGTATGGTAATACTCTTCCACTTAGGGTCAGGAATTCTAAAGTGTGGGTCAATCACTTGGGTCAAAGTTAATCATAACACAGGAACAAATATTGAGATTCAGATATTAAGCTGAACTAGTTAATAGACATCACACTGCTGCTGCTGAACTAATAAATCATTGTGGAAATTTTTCTAGCAATCTTTCTCCTCTTAACAAACCTTTATTAACTATTTTAGGAAATGGCTGCATTTAGGTGCAAACAGAAATCCCTTGAGTGCAACATATTCACTTTCTAAACATAGCCGCCTTTCAGTGGGAAAAAATCGTCCTAGAGAAGATAGCTTTGCTATTTAAAAGTCTATGTGGTTATGTTTAGAAAGTGATATAAACATATTTGTATCTCCCTTTTTATTACAAGATTTCTAGGCAGCATACAGACAAAACAATAAATAACAAAATGATTTTGGATTAAAACAATACAATGGTTTAAACAAGATAAAAAGATATTAAGGATGACAACAAGTTAAAAGAACTTAAAAGACTATGACAATTTAAACCCTACATTCATGTATATTTAAATTCAACCCCAAAGCCTTTAATAAAAGCCATATTTTGACCTGGCATTGGAAAGAAACCAACATTGGCACCAAACAAATCATGAAGGGAAGGTCATTCCACAATTGGATGCAACAGGAAACTCTCTTGAGTGCCATGTGGAGTGGTTGGCCCACAAGTTTCTAGAGGCAGAAGCCCTGGATTCCTATTAGATCTTCAACATTTCTCCAGATTCCTCCTCTATCACCACAATCCCAAAACAGAAGTGGCATTCAATTAATGTTGTATATGTAACCAGAGAAGTGATTTCTTAAAAAAATGCATTTACATGCAAATAACACTGTGCAGTAGGCTGTCCCTAATTCAGAGAAACTTGCCACAACCCATCCCACAATAGTCATCACCAGTCGAGTAGGGATGGGGGGGGAGTTTGCCCCAGATGGCAATGTTTTGGGGGCATCCCAGCCCATAGCTATGCCCCCGTGTGCCCTGGCCACAGCCCCATGCCCCCTGGCCATGCCCCCATGCACCCTGGTCATGCCCACATGCACCATGGTCACGCCCCTCATGCTGTAGCCCCCCCCTCCACATACTCCAAGCTCTGCTGCTGGTCATCACTTTGTAGTACAGTGCAGTTGAATAATGGCAGGAGTATCTGACACTGCTCCCTAGAAGACAGGAAGGAACAGAGGTGGAGGATCCGCTCAGTTTTACCATCACTTTTATAACAGCTGCTCCAAATACAGGAGCTCTGCTGGTGCGGATTCTCTATAGGGATAGTGTTCAGGACCAAGAGAGTTCCTGTTAACTCAGAACAGCTGCAGCAGTAAATTCAGCACCCCACAGCAGTGAACCCACCAGGACACTTGGCCCAGCCTGAAATTCAACCAATATAGCCTCTGACAGTTAATGATGCCCCCCTTCCCTCACTGTGGTTGATGGCCCATCTTGTTTTGATATTCCCATAGCTGACCTGTGGTGGTGACTATGGGGACATATCTGACAATCAAGCTGCCCTGGAAGGCTGAAATCCACAGAGACAATCATGGAATTGGTATCCATGGAAGGCAACAGGGGCCATTTCCACACGGGCTTAAAGAAACGGTGCAGAGTGTCCTCCAGGGAGGATGTCTGCACCTAGGAGCGGACTGGGTCGGACCTACTTACTGTAGTTCCGCACCTCGGCCCGCTCCTGAATGTCTCAAAGTGATTGTCCAGCATGCTTTCAAAAGACCACTTAAAACAGGTCTTTCAAAAGCATGAAGCGCACCACTCGGCTCCCGCGCTCCACTGCAGATTTGCAGGCTTGCACCAGTGCGAGCCTGCGATCTGCCGGGGGCAGGCTTTAGGCTGGCGAGCTTCAGTGGTTGGTCAAGAGCCTCGACCAACCGGAAGCTGACATTTTCATCCCCGGAGCAGTGCGGAGCGATGAGCACACACTGCTCCGGAGCACCGCGGACCGGACCGGGGAGCCAAGAAGTCCGGTAAATACCGGCACAGGGCGATTTCCTCACCCCATGCGGAAATGGCCAGGGAGACGTGTAGGAAGTTGGGTTTCAGGACCCATGGTATCTGCTGCCACTTCACTCTATCAATCTGTGCAATTGCCAGGAGAAACTTGTCTGTCCATCCCATATTTGTCAGGCATTAGCACTCACTGATCCTATTGCATGATACTGTCTGTGTGCATACATGGATCATGCCAGAACACTCTGCAGTAGCTTCCCATTCATTCATATTTGCACACGGCACTTTGGCTTTCACCTTCATATCATGGATGACTTGACTGAGACCTTTTTGCTTTGCAAAACATTTTTTGTAAACATTCAGATGTGCACTTTAAGCATGTAATTTGTGAAGCAGCCCTGACTAATGATTTGTGGTTGCAGTTGTCACAGACTTGGAAACTCTATGAATCACTGCCCATTTAGACTGCTAGTTTTACCATTCTATTCATCACAAAGAAGTACGTGTAGAAGAACATGAAATTACATATAGAGGTTGCCCATGTAAGAAGGACTGGAATGAACCACACTGTAGATGTCCTTCCTTGTTAGGTGAGACAGCCACATTTCTAGCTGGATGTGCTGAGGTGGATAACATCACCACTCTCAGCCTTCTACTCGCTGATGGAAAGGATGTGTGGTTGATGCCATTCATTAATTCATTTATTTGTATCCTGTGTATTTCCTCAGAATGGAAGATAGTCCAGAAGAAATTACCTTCTCTCTCTCTCCTTTTCTATGCAGAAAGTGTGTTAACTTATGTAATAGCCTATGTAAAAGTCAAGACAAGAATGATTATGAACACCAGGGATTAAAGGACTGAGAGATTTTTAGTTCTTAAACTTGGCCTTGATACTGGGTTAGTTATTGTAACTTTAGATTTTCCCCCCAAAAATAAACATATGTATCCTATAAATTTCACCATAACAAGAAGATAAAACAAATCTTTCAAGATGTGTTTGTTACCTTCTCCTTGAGGATTCCTCCTACTCTTGTTCCTGACTTTTAAATTTTCTTACTTGTTAGACAAACAAGACAAAACTTTTTTAACTGGTTCTTATATAAAGGACTAACTGAGAGATTGGAAACTAATTGTGAAGAGAAATTTGATTTTTTTTTCCTTTTTCTTTTAACTGTTTCTCTCTCTCTCTTTCACTCTCTCTCTTTTTCTTCTTTCTTTCTTTCTTTTTAACTGCTGGGTAGATCTTTCTGCCCAGAAACCCTGGAAAGGCCTCATGCTGAACTGCATCTATTAGAAAAGTCAAAAATTAGGTATATGTTACACAGCTGACTGTCTTATGTCTGGTTTTTCTTTTTAAATCCTTTGCCTGTAAGTACACAAGAAAAAGAAGAAAAATAGCAAACTATAATTGTGAGTATAGTGAGTGCTTTAAAGGAATAAAAGATAACCTGGGATGGATATTTTTATTTTTTCAGATCACTTGAAATTTTCTCTTTATTTCACCCCTCAGCAATAAGTATTCAGTACTGCTCATAATGGCTGAAGAATGAATCAATTCTTGCTTCTTACTGTAGGCAACTAAGCATGCTTCTTTATTGCTGGCTGCAGGGAGAATACAACTGTTACCTTGAAAGAGACAGCCAGAAGAAATCTAATGGTACTTCCAAGGCTGTCTGATTTAATTTAGCATGAGCCTTTGTGGATTTCAGTCCACTTCTTCATATGCATCACTTTCTTCTCCAATTGAAAAATAAAAACCGAAAAGTAGAGCAAAGGAAAGTTCAGGGCATAGAGATGAACTCTAGCCCGTAGTACAAAGTTCAAGGGCCTTGTTAAATGTCAAAGATTTTTCAAAGGACAATCTAAAAACTGATGGTGGAATTAAGGATAGTTTTCATGGTGCCACCTTTATCCCTCCGTTATTTGGTTTCAAAAATTTCCCTATTTGAAAGGGTGAGAATAGCTTCTTTCCTCTCTTAAGTTTATATAAATTCTTGAGTTAAGAAACAATAACTGCAGACTGGAAGTTCCAATTCCTGCTTTTGTACAGTGCACGCATAGTGGAGAAACTGATAGTCGCCTTCTAAGGTCAGAATCTAGTTCTTAAATAGCACTTTCCTTGATTTGTAATATGATCTCTGAGGAACTGGAGAAGAGGCAAAGATGTCAAGGGAGAAACAGAGAGAACTGGAGCTCTGACAATTAACTCAGGGTGCCAAGAGAAATAATCAAAATCGTTCTTAACTTTTCTTCTTTCACAAAATGTTCTTTTGTTCTGGCTTGTTCAAATAATTTGCACACACAGATTTTTTTTAAAAGTATACCACTATTATTTTGACAGGGTTAGTTCATTAATACCCACAGATGCTTTCTAAATCCCTCAGTTTTGTTCCATTCATCAGTCTCTCCCAGACCACCTTTCAATCTTTCAGTGTGGCTTCAGATGAGGCTTTGGAATCCTGGCTCACTTTCACAGTTGAACTGGAATCCTGAAGGTGATAATTACTTCCTCAGTACTTTCTCTGTGGATGATGAAGTAAGTGCTTTGGCCTATGAAAACAAATCTGGTAGCTGGAGTGCAAGCTGGGGTCAACTAATATACCATCACTCTTTATGGGGAAACCTGATGTAATAATATGTTTATACCCTAATAAAAAAAGAAATAACAACAAATTTTTATAGCAACAATTGCACTGGGATCCGTCAAAGTATTTTTCCTTTTCATGAAAAAACTTTGCTCAATAATCAGTTTCATGACTTAGTGCTTCACTTATTTATTTATTTATTTTTGGTGAGCTTTGATTGCTAACTACAAAAATTTTGGGGTGTGTGAAGATGTGAGCCGTTGATTCTCTTTTAAAGTCTTTTGTGTTTCCTTTCCCTTGACAGTTAGCAGATGTTGCTTCTCCAATTCGCTGCTCCTTCACTACTATGCTATTTATCAGAAAGCATTACCAAATCATTCTAGCCATCCGATGACTGAAGCATCATCACAGTGCAATACACTCAGCTGGATATGGATGCATGAAAACATCACTGAAAGCAAAATGCTCTCATTTCCCTTATTCTGATTCTATTTTGCAACTTTCAAGACAATAAACAAACCAAAAGATATTTAACTGCCAGATTTCACACTCTTCTGAATGCTGTGATGTAATTCTCAGACTGACACATGTTTCAAAAATGCATACATTTGGGGAAATTGCAATAGAAGAAGTTCATACATTACAAGAAAGTGCTTGCAGAAATACATGTATTCGGAAAAATTGAAAATTGAAAAATTTGCACAAGTTAGAAAAAATCTGTACAAAAATGTATATGAACTTTTCTTTTGACTTTTAACAAAAAATCACACTGAAATAGAAGAGGGAGGGAACAAATATCTTGCTTCAAGGGATTCAAGAACTATAGAAAGCAAAACAGGCAGACTTTTTCATTTCTAATTTAGTAAAATACTTTTAGTTCAGGTAGATCAGCATTGAGGCCCAGTGGGCCTTGGAAAAAATACTTTGCATGAACTATAGTGTTAAGAGCATCCTAGAATATATTCCAGAATCCTCTGTAGTGCTGTGGGTTTCCATGAAAAGTATGGATGGGGTAAATATGGGTTTTCCTAAGAGATGTGAAAGGTGGACTAGGTTCCCTGAAGACAGCAAGTTGTTTTAGTTCACCTAGTGCTTCATTTATGATGCAAACCCATATAGATAGGTGATAGATTATATCTAATTATATGAATTATGTGTAATTTTTAGATAACAGTTTCATATTAATAGTAGTCCCCCATCCTTTGAATTCCTTCCCTAGTTTGAAAAATCCCTTTTTAGGTGGAAAGTATTAAAAATGCTCATTCCTTCTGTTCCAGGTGTTTAAAAATGAGTAGAAGCAGCACAACTCAGAAAGAAGACACTGGTACACAACTTAATTAGCTGCAATTTAAATCTGAGTTTCTGTTCAGCTCTGTTTAGTTCCTTTATGGAAAAACACCTAGTATTTCTAGAAATATCAAACTGAACTGCGTCTGACCTTAGTCTCAGTTAGGACTGGCCTTCAGACAAAGTCATTACAGAAACTCACTGAGGGATAGTAATTTCCCTTCACTTACTGAAAAGCTGACTCAAAGCTTGAATATTATTTCACTATATTATGTCTGCTTTTGGCTCCAACATATTCAATAGCTAAAAACCATCTCATTCCCTCATGTGACCAGAACAGTTACGAGTTTGCCCCCTGCCTGGATCTGTGATCTCCCTTTTCTTCTATATCACTCAGTTTTTAAAATGTAGAGATTCTTTTAATCTTAGTCACTGTATGTTTATGACGATTGCTTTGGAGTGACTGTTACAGAGCCCATAAGTGAAATAATATGAAGCTATTCTTCTGACATCTTAGTGCAGTTGGTCTCTGGGGATGGATACTGTTGCACTGTGATTTTTCCATTTCATGAATATAATGAAATTATTCCTTGCACTACATTCTTTTGCCCCTGAATGGTTTCTCTGGGCCTCCCAATGGCTGACAGAAAAATTTGAAAAGAAAGTGTATTTGCCCAAAAGTATCTTATGGAATCCATATTTCTTTTGAATTATAAACAGGGTGGTTAGAATCCTGTTATGGAAGTCCCATATTTGTAAGTGGGCATATGCATGCAGGAATTAGAATGGGGCAGTTTCATAATGTCCATATCTAGTAGAGGGCTGCTGTTATGTTGCTATGTAGCTCAGCCAGCAAAGTGACCATTATGCAATGGGACTGATGCTCAATAGGACCAATGTGCATTGGGATCGATGCACATCATTAATCAATGTGCATCAGGCACCAGTGCACATCAGCCACTCTTAGTGATGTCCCAATATGCCTCTTTGCAGTTCACTAACAAGGTTTTGTAATGCCTCTGCTACACAGTGAAATACAGCCAGTCCTCCACGTTCACTAGGGTTAGGGGCTCAGGTCCCCCACAATAGTGGGGAAATTGCAAATATCAAAATTGTGTGTCTCTGCAGGAAGGGGGCCAAGGCATGTTGGGGAGAGCAGGCACCCAGAGTCCAAACCAGGTCACAGAAAGGAGAGGGAAATGAATGGGTTGCCATGACAGCCCTATATTTCCTCCTTTCTTACCGATCTCATTCCTTGGGAGTGGAGGGTGTTAGGAGAGGGTTTATGGTGCTGAGAAATTAGGGTGAGAGCCATCCTTAGCTGGTTAGGCAAGAAGTGGTAGAGGAAGAGGAAGATTGAGGACTGTTTTTTAAAGGGCTGTGCAGTGTTATTGGAGCCACCAAGACGGATGGTTCCCCCAAAGAAGAAGAACATAAACCATGACATAGGATCCCAGCCAGGGTAAGTTTATCTTGTCATCTATGAAAGTAGAGAACATAAGGAAGGCATGTTTTGTGAAGGCAGCACTGTTGAAGGAAATGTTATGAATGCAAATATGTCTTGTGAAACCACACTGACTTATAGTTTGCTGTTCAAGACAGAAGGTTTGAAAAAAAGTATAGCACTTAATTAAGGACCATTTCACTCTATAAAATGATAGCACTATCATTTCACTTCCATGATAACATCCTACAGAATCCTGGGATTTGCAGTTTAGGGAGGGGCATTTAAAATTCTAAGCCAGAGATCTCTAATTCCTCACCAAACTACAAACCTCCAGGATTTCATAGGATACAGCCATGGCAACTGAAATGGAATCATAGTGCTATAACTGTGTCACAAAAGGACCTTAGATCTATAGGAAACAATCCAATGAACACTATGTTCATTGCAGACACTATGATTTCAGTGTTAGGGTTTTTTTAAATACATAGTCAAGACCAGAATCATACACAAGTCAGAATTCTGTTGGTGCAGTACACTGACATATGTATACCAGCATAGGCAATAGAAGAGGAAAAATGGTCATGGAATCAGTGACTGTAAGGTAAGCCAACATATTTTGTCTGCCATTCCTTTCTATTACTCTATGGCCCTGAAAATACAACCACTGCTATTGTGCATCAGCAGGAATTCCAGCCAGATACTTCTATCAGCTCCATTAAAAAGACTGGGGCTTCTGAGGACACCTGTGTAGGATTGCACTGTAAGTCTCACTTACCTAAATGAATGGGTCTAGTGCTGAAATCCTATGCATAGATCCTCTGAAGTACTCTCAGGTTACTATGTCCAGGATTACACTCTTTGGAATGCATAGTTTTGACCATATAATGTCCACAGAAAAATATAAACCCAACCCCAAGGAGCATTCATCCACAAAATAGTTTCCAAATGGAAAAGGATGGTAAACAATGTCTGTTCCTGCAATGGATTATTATCAAGTAAGGTTTTTAAAGCTCTCTGTTGGACTCATTTTGTCACTGTGCCAAAGCTTGCTAAGTAAGCATCATTTTTATTTCCTGAAATTGGATGCCATTTTAGGTACCAGTGATTAAAACTGAAATTTAATTTTGTAGAATATTTATCATTAAGTGCCATTCATCTCATAAAATGAATTTGCCACATCAGAAAATACAGGAAACACACTGAATTTTTTTTATCATGCTACAGAGGTCAAATAGAACACCCTCTTTAAAACAATTCTCCTGAGACATGGCTTTGATAAAAAAACAACAACCTTGTTTTTAGAATTGCCAGTGCTAAGTACGTATAAGAGTATAATGGGTCTGGATTCATATACTGGTGTTTTATTGTATTTAACATCGTTTCAATAGTACTCTTTCTGTAAAACAGCAGAGATTATTTGGCATAATATATAAATTCATATAATATGAAACACACTCCTCAAAACAATAAAACTTATAATATTAGCAAAGGAACTGTTTTTTATCCCTTGGACTTTCTGTTCCCTTGCAGATTTGCATTTTGTGTGATAAGAACATAAGGCCCTTATTTATTATACTCCTCATTTGCTTCACACAGATATAAATAATATAAGCTGTCAGTATTAGCAATGCAAATATATGGCTTACTCTTTATCCACTTTGAGCTTTAAACCACAATGAGTGATGAAAAGTGTAGTCCCTCTACTTAAGCAAATACAAACAATGACCAGGGCATTTAAAAATAACAATGATTTCAGGAATGCATGCACTATCACCCCAGTTTTAAATTGAACTTAGCACAGATGATCATTTGCCTCCCAAAAGGAACTTCTGAAAAATATGCTGGGAGAAGATAAAAACAAAAGCCTAAATCCAATTGCTGTCTCAACAAGTATAGACCTATTGAATCAATTGAACTAACGTTAAGTGTCAGCTTAACAAAATCTCAGTATTGTAATGCGTCTAGTCAAGTTGTGACTAATAACTGGATTTAGGCCAAGGTCCTGAAACCAGCATAGTATTCATGGATCCAAAAGGTTCCTGAAAGCTAAAATTCTATTGATTAAGACAGAATGTACTTTTTTTAAAAAATGAATCTCTTAAAAGACTGAGCCAGGATGATTCACACTTTATCTACCTTAACAATACCTATATGTCCAAAAGGATAATTGCTGCTAAGAGCTGGCCCTGTCACATAGCAGAGTGAGGTTACTGCTGCAGGCAGCAGGTTTGGGGAGTTCAGGAAAGGGCAACAGCTTGTTAGTAATTCAAGTTCTTATTGTTGTATTTTTACTGCCAAAGATGGGCAGAGTCACTTGTGGGACTTTCTGCCCTAAGTGCAGAAAGAAATTGGTTGGCTTTGGATATTATGCACTTTGCTTTCATGAGTGAACACATAATGCCTACCACCAGATGCAAACAGGGCCAAAGAAAAAGTTAAGGACCAGAGCTTGGAAGTACCAGTTACAAACAAGGTTGCTAGATTGGATCTGGGACAGGACTCCTGTAACTTTACTCCTTAACAGATCTTGCAGCATAATGGAGAATCTCCACCATGGAGATTTGGGCAGCAGAGGGGAGACAGAGAAGTGCCCAGCTCTTTTCTTGTTCCCAGACAATCGGGAAGGTAACAGCTTTGTTGGGAGAGGACAGCTGTGGCTGAATGTTGGGGTTTGAGATCTGAGGGCAGACAGGGACTTTAATTGTACTTGATGAAGCTTTATAATATCTCATCATACTTCAAGTTTTGTAAAGGATTAAAGTTAGAAGAGCTGGAGGGTAGGTGGGGAACCACGCCTATTTCACTGTTTCACTGCAAACCTCAGGATTCCATAAGATGTTGAAAGTGGAATAATAACACTATAACAATCTGGTGCAGAAATGGCCCCAGATCCAGTCTGGCAACTCGAGTTACAACTGACTGGCTACTTCTGACTGATTGATGGAATGATTCTTTTTCCCAGCCATAAAGATGTAACTACAACTTATTATGACTGTATCTTCACAATTTTGCTCATTTTGTAGTGTAACTGTAACCTTTTAGTTACGTTTATGGTGACAAGCCTCACCAAGTGATAGAATAGGAGTCTCATATGGTTCAATTGTTAAGTTGGCCTTTCTCTTGTGTTGTTGTCTGGTGCTGCATTGTGGGTACTGAGGTGATAATAACATGAACAGGAGGAGAGATGTGCTTTGTATTGCACGCCACCAGCTTGAGGCATTAAGAAGGTTTTTAAAAACAGGTAATTTATAGTAACCAACCCAGTTACTTTTCCAAAATTGAAAGTTATAATGAGTTACTTTTAAAATTTGTAACCATGTTGGTACAACTTATTTGGGGCACTGGAATTATAACAGTAACAAATTAATTTTTAAAAGTAACTTTGCATGCTATGGACACATAAATACACCAGAATTCAAGTGATTGATACAAGGCTCAACTGGAACAAGTGAATGTTTTATCCTTGTTTGCATCCCAAAGTATCTGGTGGCCAGCCTAGGTGGGCAGAGTCAGTCCAGGACCAGAAGTTACCTCACTGAGAAGTTGTTACATAGAATTCAGTGGCTCACCACACAAGTTCATGAATCCTAACATCATGATGATGATGATGAACATTATTATTGGAAAATTCTGTCTCCAGAACAATGAAATCTTGTTTGCAAAATGCAATGACACTCCAAGCACGAAGAAATGTATTGACTTTTTGTTTGGCCAAGCCCCTGTGATTTTTGTACCATTCAGTTTTGATCTGAAAGCCATTTCCCATGTTCTCTTTGATACCTCTGTAATTTGCACAGAAGGTCATGATCTTAAGTAACGATAAAGAATTGTGGACTAGCATCATCGCACACATAAATTCTGCTTTTGCAGATGCTGACTCTATTGCTGTGGTAGCACTCTTTTCAGATTTTAAAAGGCCAGGGACTTGGATCTTTCTTTAAAAAAAGTAAAACCTTAACATTCAAGTTGTTTAACAAAATAAATAAAAAGGAGCTATTTACAAATGCAGTTAACAATGTCCAGCACCAACATTTCAAGGTTTTCTTCTTTGTTTCATTTATCATATTTGCTGGTTGCTCTCTCCTTCTTCTCCACATGTTTCTGCAGCCTATCCAAGAACAATCTTCTTTCTTAATTATGACCTAGAAAACACTTCAATATAAGATGATGATTATGATGATGGTGATGGTGATGCTGCTGCTGCTGCTGATGATTTATACCCCTTTTTCTTTGTAGGGATTGGGGTGGTATACTATCTAGATAAACAAACACAGAAAGCTATTCACAAGTTATTTAATATCAAAAATTAAAAATATTGGTAGTCTGCTAATTCGTACATTGATGATGTGGTGCTACATCTTTCATAGCACTCTTGTGAAAGGTAAAAGGGATTAAATGAATAAGACAGTTCTACATAAACCTAAACTAAATTTGATTTCAATATCACCACTTACATGGCCTGTTCTCCCTGCCAAAAAAATAAAACAAAAAACCACCAAAACTGTTAAATCAGTAGCTTTAAAACATGTGCTTAAACTCCTAACTCTGTCAAAGAGAAAGAATAATAAAGTGAGTAGTGATTTTGAAAACATGGAGTCTTACATCACACACTTCTGAACACTATTCAAGGGTGCCACTTTTCCTTAAATTCTATGTAATGACAGAATATGACAAAAAATGTGTGGGCTTCCTATCCTGAAAAAAAGTGCTTTTTAAAAATATTTGTCTTCCTTCAAAATTTTAGTGGAAAATCTAATGCCTTCTTCACAATATCCCCCATATGTTCTTGTAGACTCTCACTTCTCAATGGGTCACCAAAATGTACAAATGGTACAAAAATGGTACAGATGATACCATGGTGGGGAGAATCACTTTTACCACAGCCAGATAAATCAGCCTGAGATTGGAATACATACTCTGTCCTTAAAACCAGTGGAAATCTGAACTATCAGTGGAAGATAAAAATGAAAAAAAAAAAGATTAAATGTTAGAAAGTGGCAATACCATTTGATCTACCATTTTTACCTTTCAAAAAACCTGGAGTCATTTTTCTGGATGGACCATAAATGAAAATGACAAAACAGAAGGTTTCTAGAGGAAGACGAAGTACTGAGGATTGCAATTGTCAGTAGTAAAGGAAATGAGAAGGGAAATTAGTTATGCTTTAAACAATACCCTGTAATTGCCCTTCTGACAGGCTCTACAGCTGGACAAAGAATAGCATAACACACCAAATCCTAGCGTTCTTTTTAATTAACAGGAGTTTTGAGAGATTGCAGATATTTCCAATCTGATCAGCTAAATGTTGATACCTAGGTTAACAGTTTTCTACTATTTAATAAAGCTGTGATGTCATATTCTGACAAGACCAATTTTACTTGACAGAGTTAAGACACATTAATACAGCTTGGCAATGTTGTAGAAGTCCTAGGAGGGTGAAACAGAACAGAGTTAATACTTGTTTTCTATTATGGAGATGAAATTTATTGGGTTTTATTGAAATAAATCACTGTTAATTTAGCTTTAGCATATAAACTGGGGGAGAAAGCATAGTATAGTGGTTTAAGCAATGAACTATGACTCCGGAGACGGGGTTGAAATCCTAGTTCAGCCGTGGAAACCCACCAGGTGATCTTGGGAAGTCACATTCTCTCAGCCTCAGAGGAAGGCAAAGGCAAACTCCCTCTGATCCAATCTTGCCAAGAAAATCCCATAACAACTTTGCCTTGTCACTATAAACTGGGAATGACTCAAAGGCACAGAACAACATATAAGCCGGACTTAGGTTTAGCATATGCCAACTGGATTTCAAAAAAAGATTATGCACTCTTTTGTTCCAAACAGCAAGGTTGAAAATGCAGAGCTGAATTCTCTTAAACACATCAGGCTGTGAAGCTTCTGTGTGTATTTCAGGGTAACACAATACTCCAGCAGATTCAGAATTATTTATTAGGATTGCTACTATGTCATGTTCTGTTTAGCATGAGGCTCAGGCAATCACTGAATAGTTTTCTGATAATTTCAGGGATGAGATGAAAATGGCTTGCAAAGAAGGACACAACTGAAGGACATAATTTTCAATGGCAGGCAAAATCTATTCATTCTGGAAGGGACAGATGACTGACTATTATAGTTCCAGGGGTTTTTCACTTTCTCTCCTTTAACAGCCAAAGAAAGGGTTGTTGCTGCCCCAGACAATAGCAGACTGCAGTCACTAGCATCTTACCATCTCATAGAGTGGTCCAATGGGAAATACCAGACCATTTCTAAGATATTGTTAACCCTATCTTAGCATCGCATGTTCAAACAGCAGTGGCCTGTATTCCCTACAGGCTTGGCAAAGCATCTAAGCAAAAAATGTACTTGAGGTTGCTGTTTCATTGATGGCACAAAAGTCATACCAGTCTCTAACATGCTGATGAATTACAGATGAACTGCAAACAGCATCCACAGCAGAGTGTTCAGTTTATATTATTGCCTCCACTCAGGGTGAGTGACATCATCTCTCTCCCTTCCTCCCTCCTTTCTCTCTCTCTCTCTCTCTCTCTCTCTCTCTCTCTCACACACACACACACACACACACACACACTTTTCCCTTTTGCTTGGTTCATTTAAGATTTTACACCACCTCTGTTTTTCTGAATATTTGTTTTTCTGTTACCCAATGTAACATATGAAGGTAACTGTATGTGTGTATGTGTCTTAAAGTTATCTGTCAGCTTATGGAAACCTCATGAATTTCGTAGAGTTTTCTTAAGCAAGGAATACTCAGAGGCAGTTTTCCAGTTCCTTCCTCTGAAACATAGCCTACAGTACTGGGTATTCCTGGGCAATCTCCCATCTAAGTACTAATCAAGCCTGACCCTGCTTACCTTCCAAGATCAGATGGGATCTGGTACCTGCAGGATATTTAGGCCTAGCAATTGTAAAGCAAACAAAGTTCTTTATTGCTTTCCTAGCCCCCTGACCCAGTATTCCCCTTCCCACCAATAGCTAGGTTGTCAAAGACAAAAGGAAAGCAAAAGTGAGGGAAGATGAATGACTGGTAACTAAGCCAGAGGGACCCATCTTATCTTTGTTGTCCATTGCACTGAAACAAACTCCTTGAAGTGCAGACAAGAAAGTTTTATACAGTCACTTCACTCTCCATATAGTTCCAGGTAATTTTATTGATTTTGAAATTCACCAGGATTGCATGATTTATCTCAAATTGCTTGGTCAATAGAGTGAGTGTTAGAAGATTTCCAGTCTTAGAGAATGTATGCAATCTGTTATGATTACACCTTAAAAAATATCAGTCTAGTTGGTGAGTAGGTAGGTTCCAATTTCTGGGAACATTTTTTTTTAAAGAAATATACTTATGACCAGCCAGGTGTGCAAACATTTTCCTGTGATATTACTAGCTTCTCAAACACAGCTAAAAAAGGTACCAGTACCAAAAACCAATGTATGAAACTATTCACAAGAAAAGAGTCTTATGAAGGGCCACTTAGGATGCTTTTCTTCTTCCAAACACTGATCAGGATGATGTGATGCTGATGCTGACTCTTGAAATATAGACCAGTCAAAATGCTCCTGTCAGAAAGTGGAAGAGAGGTAATGGATAAGCGAAAGGCGTATCAGGTACTAAAATTATACTTGTAATTATTGCCCTTTTGCAGTGGGAGAAAAAGCCTTGAAATGATGCACACTGAACTTCCCAAAGAGACCCTTGAAAGTGTTTTGTTTTTCTCCCTCAAGTTTCAAGAAGATTGAGATGGAGAAGGGGAGATTAGATTTAGACTCAGAGGACCAATACATTAAATTCTATTTTCTCCCACATGCAGCTATAAGAGACTGAAAGCAAAAGTTAAGTGTAGCTTGAGCTCTAAAAATTCTACCTACGTATTCAGGATGGAGGGGTGAGAAAGGAGTACTATGAAACCAAGTACAATTTTTAGATTTGTCAAATAAATATCATTGTCATTCCAAGTTTCCAAAATCTGTTATAGTCAATGAATGCTAATAAAGTGTGGCAAAAAGAGATTCAGTATTTTTATAAAAACCAGCATGACAGCTTGTGAACCTTCATGTTGCATGAGCCTTGATGGCAGCAGAATAAAGCCTGGCAGAGGAAGCCTCCCTGAAGGCTGGTGGTGAGCCTTCCACAAGCTTCAGCAGCAACAAACAGCCAGGACAACCTCTCCCAATTGTTGCGTGATGTTTTAGACAAGGCTGTGAGGAATGGAGGCCTTAATAGGAATGATGGGCAATACTGTAGCTGGTAGTGAAGGTTTCCACCCCCCCACTCCTGGCTCTAGTCTAGCGCTGATATATTACTATTCTATGGACTGGACTGGACAAGATTGTGAGCCCATCTACCTGGATCTCCCTAGTTGCCCAGAAACAAGTGATCATGTGAACACAATCTCTTATACATCTAAGGTGTCCTTTGAAGCCAGTAAACATAAGGCAACCCTTTCAAGTTTTTGGAAATAACTTTTAGAAAGTACAGGGTTTTTTTCAAACAATTATCAGAATAGTTAGGTAGATTATTTGATGTATGAAACTCTTAAGTATACATGTAAGAGTTTTCCTTTTTTTTTTTTCCAGGAAGCCATGGGGAAAGTGCATGTTTCAAGATCATAGCCCTGTCATGCATATGGCCCATGCTATTGCTTTTTAGTTGGCATCAGAATGCAATATAATGCTTCCTAATTATGGTATTGATTTCTTAATGGATTCCCTTCCCTGCACACCCAAAGGCACAGATAAGTATCACAAATGAACCGCAAGGGAACCACTTGGAACAATGTATATCAGTGCAACATACAGGTGTTGCATTGTGGATTGGCTTTTAGTTAGCCTGTAGCAAAAGTACTTGAGTTGTTTGTATATGTGTGTGTGTGTGCGCGCGCGGGCGTATGCGTACGCTCTATTGACAGAGAGTGATATTCCTTGCTAATACAATAGCTTATTTCCTTCTTATGTTATTCCACCCTAAAGGCCATTAAAATATAATAACTTCATTCACCAGTAAAAGGGGACAATAACATGTTATGCTATATACTAAACAAAAGCTGACACACAATCAAAAACTGAAAAGGACAGTATGCATATTCTCAAAATAAAAATAATAATTTTGGTAATTTCTTCAAATGAGTTCAAACCATTTTAATCAATCAGTTCAGGGAAGAGCTCGGGCCACAACAAATACCCTTGTGGTGTGTATGTGGCCCAGGATTGCATCTCACCCAGTCCTGCTGAATGTTTTCATAGGATGACTACAGAATAGATTTACTTTTCCAGAATACATAAATGCTGTGGCAAAATTATTCTCTTCAACAGATATGGATGTGTTTACTATTTGCAGAGAGTCATAGAAACTCCTAACATCAGCATTGCATATTTCTATAAGCACTTGTTTGGCATAAAGGTTAATAAGATGCTGCTCTAGAATTTTTCAGGCCCAGTTGGAGCCTTTTGTCACCATCTTTTGCAATAGACTTGGAACTGTCTTTTTCAAGCAGTGGTGGATGGTGGTGAAGCTACTCTGAGTTTCAATCTAAACTGTAAGGTGCTAGGTTCAGCACCTCGGACAGCTTGTTTAAAAATTTGCCCTGGTGGAATGGGAGCCACTGCCCCCCATTGTTTTTTGTGGCCGAATCCTCCTACAGCTGCATTAGAATGTATGGGAATCACCCAGATTGTGGTTCCAGTCCCCAACGGAGATTCCACACTGAGTGAATTCCTGTATAAGCCGAAGCACGTGAGGGAGATGCATCCATAAAACTGAGACTGGATGCCCAACCCCAGCAACAGATGCACCAGCTAGGTCTGGTTAAATCACTGCATTTTATTAAAACTTTATCCACTAACACTGGCTGAGAGTTTCAGGATTTGTACTCTAAAAGATAACTTCTTCAAGCTCTATCAAAAACAGAGTTTTAAAATTTTCTATATATTCCAAATGATGTACTTGGGAAGCAAATCATGATTATAATACTTCTGGTTACTTTAACTGGGAGTAACTGGGAGGTGTGATATCATATGTACTTTTAAAGATGTTTTGCAAAGAGGTATCCAGGACCTCCTTGGGTAAGACTTCGCACACTTTTGTGACAGCAACATAAGTAAATCAGTAAAACTGGAAGGAATCAGGCCATCAGCCTCTCTAACCTTGAAGGTTTGAAAATGAGGTGAGGACGATGATAATGGTAATTATGATAATGAAGAGGAGGAGGGAAAATGAAGTATATGGCACCCATAATGTACATGGCACTGTACAATAACACAGCCAAACAGCCTTGACAAAGGCATACAATTTAATAATTAGACACAATTAAAAAAGGAACAAACGAACTGGTACAAATATAAAAACCAGTACAATACACTTGCAAAATAACCTATTCAAATGCAAAAATAACTAAGACAACACAGTTACAAAAAAATCCCAAGCTATTTAAATACATATAATTGGAATGTGCAAGATTTTAAAAATAAAATTAAACTGAAATTCTGGAAGGTTTTAGAAAAGAAAAAAAAAGTCTTTTATTTGGACTCTAAAACAGTAATGGAAGAAATGGCCCATAAATAACCAGAAAGATGATTCCAAGAATATGGAAAATCAAGAGAAAAAGGGCAAACCCCTGATCAGATGAGTTCATATAATGTAGATCCTGATTAGAGCAGGAAACAGAAAGCCTGAAAGGAGATTCTGCTGGATTCTAAAAGAAATAGGCAACCAATAAAGGACATCAAAAGTTGAGGAAATGATCAAAACATTGGGTTAAAAAAAATAATTTTAGCAGCAGAATATTCAGTAGAAACCAGGGTACTAAGATGAGCTCATGGAAGACTAGTCAAACAAAGATTACAATAATTTAGACAAGAAATGACCAAAGCATGAGGTAAAGCCTTTGCAGAGGAAGCAGATGGAAAAGGTCTGATTCTGGCAACTTTCTAAAGAAAAGAGCAACACGACTTAGCTCTGGGTTCACTGTGAGCAACAAAAGACAATGAGAAGTGAGAAAACCATGACTAAGTGGTTCCTCCACAGAATGGAAGAGATAATTATTAACATATAAAGACTTTTGTTAGACTGTCCACACCACACTTCATAGAATAACTCACACATATACATATATTGCTCCAGGGCCCCGGTCACCTTAATCCAGCCTTGATTTAAAAAGTGTAGGCACACAAAAGAATACTGGGCAGTATTTAACAAGCACTTAAAGGGCAGATTCATTATTCCCTATTCCTTTCCAGCACAACCCTTCATAATGTCTTGTTCTACATCAGGGGAAACCCATGCTTAGGAGTGGAGGAAAACAACTAGATTGCTTCATTCTTTTGTTAAACAATAATTATAGTTTGCACTTACAAAAGCATCAGCATATCCCATTAAAAATGTAGAATGCATATACTTTTTGTCCTGCCCATCTTCTGCTTTACATGACCCAATAGGATATAGATTTACTTCACAGAGTAAATATGATTTTAAATAATAAGAGTAATCAAAAATATTTTTAAAAGGCTTAAGCAATATGTTTGTTCTTTGATAACCATTAAACACATTGAACCTCAAATCTTAATATTTTAATCTGGCATCACTCAACTTTTCTGCTAGTTTCAGTCTTTACATAGCAAATAGATGTATGTTTATTCAGGCTATTGTCTTATTATGGGAATACATATAATTCCTGAAAAACTCATTGACCTCTATTTTCTAGGTTTGCGAAATTAATATCCTAAATCTATTTATCCATGCTCCTGAAGTTGTTTAATATTAGATGAACCTCGGAGTTACCCAAGATTTCAAAATGTCCAGGATGTTTAATACTTTTTAAAAGGTTGAAAATATGCAAGTAGTACTAAGTCTCTAGTGATTTTCAGATGTATTAACTTGTGATATATTACAGTAAGCATACTTTTCCTAGACTTTTGTAAATCTACAAAATTATAGGATTTTTCTAGCACCCAGAAAATCAGATTAAATTGGGTCATTAGACGAAACAGCATTTGTGAATGCTCTACTATTAGAGGTAACTCCTGAAAAACTATATCTGCATTCCAGATTCTATATCTTAGGCATATCTCCTATTGTAATTCACATGGTAGACAAGACACAAAAGATCCATCAATAATCTTCCATTTTAAATATATTTGTTTCCATTAGATAAGCAATGCTTTTCTAAGGTGGCCTTGTAAATATCAGATTGTATAATATGTATACTTTGAGTCTGACATCTATATTTTGTGTGATTTTAATTCCTCTAATATGCATAACATATGGTCAATAGCTTTCATGTTTTAATAGCTACAGTACATGGAAGGAGCATTAAGCAAAGCAGAAATCCATTTAAAAGCTTCACAGGCACTCCTTTCTACACACAGAAGGTACATAAGCACTGGACAAATGGATATCTTTAACCTGTTGAACTTGTTGATCAATGATGGAAGTGCTATGGATAACCGAGAATTATTCTTTTGCACTATTGACCCTAGACAGATTGGGCATTGTTAAATGTCGGTCAGACTTTTGTTTCCTATGTGGCTTGGTGAGAACAATATTGTTATCTCTAACCAAAGCCTGGGGATTGTGGTTAGAAGGGAATTAAAGCAGTTGTTCCTGGATTTAACCATTTCAAGGTCAGTTGCTCCCTTGTACTACAGACCTGTATGTTACACTACAAGGCTGGAAACTAGTAAATAACTTGATTATCATATTACCTAGCCCAGTGAATCCTACAAATAGTTTCTAGATAGCTAGCCTTGAATCAGACTTGCATCAATTTTATAGTTTTCCAAATATTAGTCCCTGAACTGTGAACAAAGCAAGTGAGGGCTTCAATTTTCCTTTGCACTCATTGGTCAACTATCATCTTCATACATGGTTACTATGACATTATTTCTATCTTATCTAGAAACAAACTTGATGGAAATATTAAGAAAAACATTGTTCAATAGTGGAAGAGACTGCCATAGAAGCTAGGCTTTTTTAAGCAGATGCTGAATATGTAAGCTATATTTCACAGGAAGGAACTTTCAAAACCACCTCTAAGTATTCCTTGCCTAAGAAACCCCTCTGAAATCCATGGGCTCTCAATATGTCAACAGAGAACTAGAAGGCATACACACACTGAATGACTACCAATCAGAGACTCCGTACTGATGTATTTTCTACACCAATAGAGGACTGGACTAACTGACCTTCATTCTTCTGGCTTTATGATTGTACAGTTCCATGAATACCTAGGGTGTGCACAAAGGAACCAAATAGCCAGGAAGATGGTGGAAGAGATGTATCAGAGTGTGTCAAACATTCCAGGTTTTCAAATCAAGTGACAGACAATGGTGCATAGGAAAAAAATGAAGGAGTGGGTAACAGAGGCCCTTTTCGCATGGCATTTGCCATGCGAAAAGGTCCTCCGGAGCATCGTGCAATTGCGAGGAGCATTTCAGACAATGTCCTTGCAATCACACAATGCTGCCGGGGTCGGCAGGTGCCGATCGCGCACTATTTCATTTTCAGCCTGTAGCCAAAAATGGTGTGTGATCGTGCATCGTTCCAGGGCCCCACGCACACTTACAGTGCATGTGGAGCCTCCAGAGCCGTGGCGCTCATGCTTCCTTTCCCAGCGCAGCCTGGGAGAATGCCCAGCTGCACTGCAAAAGGAAGAGGCAGAGCCCTCATGCCGCTTGCCAGCCATCAGGCAGCTCCTGCGGAGTCGAAGCAGTGGGGAGGCAAGAGCATCTCGCAAGAGGCTGCTCGCATGATCTCCATGCCCCAGTGCCAAGAAAAGGTAAGTTGCGGAAAGGGCCAGAGCCAAGAAGCAACAGACAGATCACCTTACTTATACAGTGTCAAGGTATGTGGCCCCCTCCTTGGCCCACACCCTGGACATTTACCCAAACTGTGTGTGTATTGACTACCACAAAATGAAAACTGACTGGAAAACTAAGTCAAAAAAGAGAACAAAATTTTCTTAACCCATAGAACTTCTAATTTACAGACACCCAAATCAAAATCTTTCCTACAAACACATTATTACCACAAGCGATGTGACTTTTATGGCTTAATTCACTCCATTGTCTATGAACATCACCCTGGAAGAGTGACATTGGCCCTTTCTGAACCCTGCCTTTTAGTGGAGTCCACCAGTGGGGATCCCAGTATCAACTCTGCCAGGAGGGGAGTGCAACAGGAGCACTCCCCTCCACACTGGCCATCTCCATCATGAAGGAAACACCATGGCCACACCTCTTCCTTCTGTAGTGCAACCAGTACCTTCCCAGGAAGCGCAGCCATTGCACTTCCCAGGCTTCTGCAGGACAGACAAGTCCATGATGGTGCTGGATCGTGAAAAACCCATTAATGATTTAATCTCTGATTGTGCCTCCTGGGGATGGGAGAAGGACAGGACTGTGATGACATCATGCAGAACCGTCATCGCGGTCCCATCCCTCTCCTGTCCCTAAAGGGGGTTGGAAGGGTGGGGTGGAAAGGGCCACTGCTAACTGCAAATAAATAAATGTTCAAGCCACTTTTGTTTATTTTTGACATTTGTATCTTAGCCTCCAAATGAGGCTTAAAGTAGCATTTTGGGCTTACTCTAACCAACAGAGTAGGCAAAAAAAGGTTGTAACATCTTGAAAAATAAAATACTGCACTGAACACCTCTAAAGAGAGACATATAGCTATACAGAGAGAGGCATTAAAGTCTAATTGAAATGTATAGTTTCTTTGTATAAGTTCTCATATTGGGTTATAAGTAAGGATGGGCCAACCAAATCCTTGGCAAAGATTCGAGATTTGCGAATCCAAATCCCTGCGCCAAAATAGGCAAACCAAATCTTTCGAATCCACCAACCAAATAGTTTGTTGGAGATCAGGATGCCTGACAACCTGGGAGACCAGACACAGAAGAGGAGATGGCAAGTAGCTGAGTTTTGTCCTTGGAGTAAGAATGGTCTTTGCTAACAATTTCAGAAATTGTATCTGGGGTTGTACTCTAATATTTTTAAACTGAACATTTAATATTTAAGTTCAGCACTATTTTCTGTGCTGAAGATCAACAGCATGTATACATGCTGGGGTCAGTGGGCCTGACGCCTATCAGCAGTAGTGGGGCAGAGGGCAAGGTCACACAATCTCATCCAGTGATTGCCATATGTAGGCCAGTGTACCTCCTTCCACAAGACCAGTGCCTGGTTGTAAACCTATAGCTAGAATAGGATGAGAAGTGAAATGTCTGTCATAGTTTCTCATGAGCCACATGACAAACCACATGTAGCAGAAAGGAACATTTGTTTTTAACAATTGGCGCCTCTGGGGCCCACCAAAGACCTGATTGGCTGGAAGGTACAATCTTCTTGAGATTTCAAAGACAGCTGAAAGATTCCTTTGCATAGCTCCCTTGCAAAGCTCTTTCAGACACAATTCTGGGGTTTGTAGTTTTACAAGGTCTCACAGCCTTCTCTGCCAAAGTGTGCTGGTGCATCATCAAACTACAAACCCCAGGATGTCATAAGGAACTATGCAAAGAAAATCCAGCTTTGATGTGTCTCTGTACTGTAGTATGTGGCCCTGTTTACACAGGCAGGAAAATGTGGGATTAATCCACGTTAACATGAGGGACATCATGTCATTTTCAATCTGGGGAGATCCTGAGGCAAAGCTATGACAATTGTCCTGGCCAGATTTCTTCAGAGGGAGGTTTGCCTTTGCTTAGGCTTTTGCTAAGGCTGAGAGTGTGTCTTACCCAAGATTATCCTTCTTTCCCTTGCTTTTTAAACCCCTTTTTTAAAAAAAGGATTCGAAAGATTTGAAATTCATGAGATTCATGGATTCCCAGAACCTTCCAGGAATTCGGATTCAGATCGGAAATTCTGGATTCGTCCCATCCCTAGTTATGAAATTAGTAGCAACTGTATAGTGGAGAAGATTATTCTTCCCTTGGAAGGAAGAGAAGAGAGTTCACGAAATGGAGAAACGGCAGGACAGTATTAATTGATTTCATTGAAAAGCATTTATATGTTGTCCTTGTAGTGAAGGGTAAGCAGGCAATTCATGAAGTATCTTAAGATGTATCTGTGTCTTTGTAAATAAATTGTTTAGAGTTCTCAGATTTCTAGCTAAATGGCTCCAAAGTTTATTGGGCCTCATGCTGGTGTTGGTTGAAAATAGGAGCATGCAATTAATGTTCAATTACAGTGCTTTGAAATCAGACAAGGAGGCACCATTGGCGCAGTCCCAAGAAAACATTCTATATCAGATACAAATCAAAGCTGCTGCTCCTAACAGCTAACATGAAATTCATTTTAATACACTGCATGCTTAGCATGTTGCCAATCAATTTTCCATTTCGATTTTGTAAGACGGCTGTGCATGAAGTGTAAGCTAAGGTTGCCCTAGGTAGTCAAGCCTTTAAAAAAATACATGAATGAGCTGTTGTATGAAGAAAAACTTCTCAAATTCTGTCCTTTTGATGATACAAGAGCATGCCACTTTGACTAATATTGCAAAATTAGTTTGGAACAACAAAGTCAAAAAGTGATAAGCTGTCCAATTAAATAAACCATTCTGATAGCTGGTGGTTATAAAAACCTTTTCAGAAGTCTCATATTTCTGAGGCTTTAAAAATTATGAATGAAGTGAATGTAATTCAAGAAAAATGACTATTTTTCATTCAGATTATAGTCACCCTAAATACTGTATGATTAAACTTCAATGATCTGATGGATGAGCTGATTCACTTAGATAAATAAGGACCATCACCATCTTTAAGACAAAAATACAACTCTAAAACACAAACATTTGGCAATGTATTGTCCAGCTCATTATAACATCACAGGGGCTTGTTGTCTGGCCTTTGAGTTCTTTTTTCTACGTACAGTTTCAAAGTGAGCTGAGGAAAGAGGTTCTATAGTGTACTGTTCAATTTCCCATGATTTTAAGTCTCTTGGGATGTTGACAACCACGCTCACCAGAGAGACTGGGAACTATGGGAAGTGTTACTTATATTGACATTCCAAGCCCAAATTTCTGTGCAGTCAGTACCCCAGCTCCCCCTGCTGTTCCTTCTCTTCTTAGTACATCTGTTGAAGAGTAGGAAATGGGGGAAGGTCCAATATCCCCTGCTTTGGGGCCTAAGTGCCTCCTGTATTTCAGATTCAACTCAGAGTTGTGTTTAATTCCCAGATATCCTGTAGACAGCCAGTAAATTAATCCAGTTACTTCAAACTATTTCTTAAGCAGATACTGGTGTAATTCTATTCTCCAGCCCTAGGAAAAATGAATAAATAAATTCCCAGATAGAATTAGGCTATATCCTGAGTAGGACCACAAAGTAAGTTTCCTTCTACTGTACATGTATGATACAATTTGTGTTAAGTAAACCTATATTTATTAAGTCTCAAAATCTAGACAAGGGTGAGTTAAAGGGAAATGAAACATAGGGTTCATTTCACCTCAGACCTCATATTTCAGTGCACCTAAATTAATATTTTTTTTAAAAAAAACTCTGAAGTAATGCAATTAATTTGGGAAGAATCCTAACGACAGTGTTTGTCTCTCTCTTATAGTATCTATTTCCCTTCTTGTTTGTTTTGGCTGCTTTTAGGCAACCATGGTGATATTAATTTCCTCTTTTAACAGTTTCGACTGCAAGGAGGAATAATAACATAATTTCCCCACAAAAAGCCCCTTAGGTCCAGAGCATGTGCTTCTAAGCTGCATACACAGATAAACAATACTCAGTCTTGCTTCCAGCTTCAGTTCAGGTTGAATGCCTTCTGTCACGATGCAAAGTTTGCTATCCCCCTGTGAGGTACAGCTCACTACGTTCAGGGCCTCAGCCCTGTCATCTTGTCTCCCTTTTGGGCTCATTTACTAAGAGAATGTGCAGGAATCAGCCATGGGAAAAAGGGAAACTCACAGTGACAAACTTAATATCTAACAAGATTCTCTGTGGCCCAAGGCCTGTCAAAGCCATACTCCTTAACTGTGTATGAACAAACCACTTTAGCCTAGAGAACAGACATGTCACCCACTGAAGACATCCTAAGCTCCCTTTTCTTCCTTCTTTTTTTTTTTCCCTTTCTGACCTTTCTGTTTTCACCCTTTCTCTTGCCATTCTCCATCCCCTGATTTTTATTTCAGGCTCTGTATAGGTCTAGGTCAGGGTTAAATGAGTCTCCAGTTGTAATGCTCACAGGAAATGCCAGACCACAAAAACCAGCATGATGGTTATTTACCATAACCATATACAAAACCACAAGCAGCAAAGGTTCCCTCAAATACTTTGGAGACCTTATACATCTCTTCATTAAAACCTGTCAGTGCTTGTTATACCACTTTGCTTCAAAGTCATCAACAAGCAAAGATAGGCATTTTAAAACACGCACTTGCTGAAAATGAGTTGTTGCTGTAAGGAATTTTTTCGAAAACAATGTTATTTTTTAAACACATCAACCCTTTCTTCAATATTTCCCTCTGTGTGTCAATATTATTCTCTCTTTAATTGGTTTTCATCTTGCTGCATTTCCATAAAGGAGATCTCATTGATAACGGGCTATGAAATGTTTTAATTGCTCATAAATAAAGCATCTTTATTGTATACAATAAAGTCATCCGGCTTCATGACTTGCGCTGTGTGCACCAGTGTGTCACAGCAATCCATTATCATCAATCAAATGTTTTTAAGCAATACAGAATTCTGGCTGGTAGTTTCATATATTACAAGATGGTATACAATATGGTCAAGAATTTTCGAATTACTGTCCTTGACACTCAACCTATCTATACAGTGCCATAGTAACATTTTGGCTGGACTAGATTAGTGCCTATTTGACAAACATATAATGGTCATGAATAAGCCATAATGTAAATATCTGGAAATGTACACACTGTTATGGATAAGTCATAATGTAAACATCTGTATGTAGATACAAAGGAAACTGCACTGACCTTTATGAAGAGGGGGGAAATATTTGTGTTAATACACTACGTCAAAGCAAGCTGCTGTAATAACTTATAATAATGGTTCTGTCTATTCAGAAGTAATGCTGTAAATCAGCCTTATTCTTAAGGAAGTGTGTTGTGAGGTATCTTGAAGAAGTGTGTTGTGAGGTACTTACTAGACAATCCTGTACATTTCTGCTAGGAACTGCTATTGAGTTCAGTGAGAATTACTTCCAACTGAAGCCTAAATCCAATTGCTTGTTTCAGCTAGAATAAACCCATTGAATCACTTATTAAACAATGAGTCAACACTTTTGTAAATCCTATTGTTTTGGTGGGTCAGCTATAGATGGGGCTAAGAACTAGAAGTCAGCCTCGTATGTATGGGACTGAGGCCTTTAATACTCTAACTACTCATTTAACCCAGCTGTACATTCACGCAGGAAGTCTCTAGAAAGATACAGCCCTATTAGGACCCAGTCTAATAATCTGAAGTTATAGGAGAGTAGGTTTTGATTGAACATTAGAGGGAACTTCTTGACAGTAAGAACAGTTCAGCAGTGGAACCAATAGCCAAGAGTGATAGGGTCTCCTTCTTTGGACATCTTCAAGAAGGCTGGACAGCAGCCTGCTAGGGATGCATTAGTTAGAGATCCTGCACCGAGCAGAGAGTTGGACTCAATAGCCATGAGGCCTGTTCCAACTCTGATTCTGTGATTCTGTTAAAAGATAACTTGTGATCTACCCATTCAACAATTGCATGTTTGAGACAAACACTTAAAAAAATAGTATAGGACAAAGCAATAGAAAGATGTTGAGGCTTAAAAGAATCCCTGAAAGACTGGAGATAAGCCTCTCATTGATTTCCCATGAGTAACTGCATTCTTATATATTAGTCAGATCTTTGGTCTGTGGTCACTGAAGCTGAGTTTACAGATCTAGAGAGAATGCCAAAGCTGTGTGGAGGAAGGGTAAATAAAATATTCCTACATTTCAGTTTTTGAAGATGAACCTAGCTAATTTAGTGGCCTAGAAATAATTCCACCGTAACCTTTTTATATGGACATTTCCCTTGAAAAATAAAACCCTTTTTGGTATCAACCTTTGTCCTTATTGCTGCTCCTGCAGTACCATCCCTCCACACACACACACACACACCTCACCACTAAAAGATATGGTCCAGGTTTGTTCTATTATGTTAAACAAAATGTTGCAATACTACACAGCCAATCAGAGGCCATTTCGACATGTGGTGGTGGAAACGCCCTGTGCCGGTACTTACTGGGCTTCTTGGCTCAACGCTGTAGTCCAAGCTGCTCCGGAGCAGTGCGTGGCCGCCGCTCCACACTGCTCCGGGGACAAAAATGGTGGCTTCTGGTGGGTGGAGGCTCTCCACCAACCGCTGAAGCTCACCAGCCTAAAGCCCACCCCTGCAAATCTGCACCAGAGTGCCGGAACGGATTGGCACGCTCCGTGCTTTTGAAAGACCTGTTTAAACAGGTCTTTAAAAAGCACACTGTGCAACCACTTCTGGACGTTCCGGAGCGGACTGAGGTGCAGAATTACAAAAAGTAGCCCGACCCAGTCCACTCTACGGTGCAGACGTCCTCTCTGAAGGACGTTCTGCACCGTTTTTTTTAGCATGTGTGGAAATGGCCAGACTTAGCTACATAATGGGATCATTTATCCTATGGCATATAGAAATTCATTGTATCTTTGGACAAAAACCACCCTTTACAATCTAAAATAGTGCTATGTATGCAAATGATCATATACTTGTTTAAATATTTTCCCCTCTGCTTCCTTTTTCTTGCTTTCACAAATGTGTGTGTGAGAGAGAGTATTCTTGTTTCGGGTCAGCTTGCAACAGACATGGTTTCCCACCCCCATCTCTAAAGTTTGAAAGATTGGGGACTGTTTGCCATTTATCAGATAACATGTACTTGTTTGGAGGTCCCTCTTGTCAGCTTCTGGTTACCTGGGCTCCCAAATTGTGAATAACAGTATAATCCAAACAGGTAGATTTGGCATTAACACTCCACATAAGCATTCTTAAGTATTGGAATTTCAGGACATTTAACATGGGAGAAGAAGTGGGCAGCTTTCCAACCTTTTAGTCTATTTTATTTATGTAAACAAAGTAGTGCTATACAGACACACACACACAAACACACACACCTTGAGAAATAACATAGACTACTCATTGTCTGGCACATTCTTCTACATTGACTGTAAGGAATGCATGTATTCTATATGCATGTAAGGAATCAAACAGTTTACATCAGAATCATCTTAGGAAGCATCACCCAGAAACAGCCATAGAGACTTATATCTGAAAGAAATTAAGCATCTTACTCATCACTGTAACAAAATCATCTGTTCAGGGATTCTACATCCCTAAATAGGCGTCCATGGGGGAAAAAACATATTTTCCAGAGGCATTGTAATTGCACTGTAGTATCCAATAACCTGTATAATAGCCTGCTAATAAGAGGGAAGGAAGAATCTCTCTCCTTCCCTCTTTTTTCTAAGGTTTTAAGGTTATTTACCAGGCAGGAACAGCATCAGCAGCAAAAAAAAGTCTGTCAAAGACAGGTACATGTGATCTTGTTGTAAGCAGCTTCCTTTTGTGACTTGGGAGATAGGTTTTATATCATTTCCCTCATCTATCTATTTGCTGCTGAGAAAGTCAGTGGTGGTGAGTGCCCTGGCTTTTTCATCCTGTTCAAAATAACACTATCAGTGTCTGCCCTCACTTTTTTGTTTCTTCCTCCTTCTTATCCCCTCAAGGGTCTCCTGAGCTCACCCTCTTGTCTTCTCTGCTTTAGTCCTAACCCAACACTCAAGAGTTTCTTCCAAACCTGTGAGAGGCATCTGTTCAATCAGAGACTAATTTAACTGGTCTCTGTTATTTGTCAACAAAGATTTTACCATCCATTTGTAAAGGAGATTTTACTGGCCCTCTATACAAGGCCACTAAGTATCCATAACCCAAGACCATCATTATTCTGACTATCTGACATCAGATGATTGCATCATATGTGATTCTTTCAGCATGATTCAGCACTATCATACCAGTGCAGTATGCCTTGTCTAGACTATCCACTCTTTATATTATATTTAGGTTTATTTTATCTTATATTTTCAGAAGTGGCTGAATGTAAGAACCAGATTGTAAACCTGTATTTTAAATATGTTTCTGCCAGTTCATAGATATTTTACTTTTTATTCCAGTCACACTTTCTTCTATTCTAGACTTTCTTCTATTCTAGTCTTCTATTCGTACTTTCTTCTGTTCTATTCACACTGTTCTTCTTTGCAAAAAAAATAGCATCCACCGTTTCACAAGCTTGAAATAATAACAAAGTCTTTTCAGCTACTTGTACTTCTGATTGTTTTTTCTTTTTGAGAGAGAGAACTACTCTCCAAAAGTTGGGCAAAATTATGTTGCAAGAGTTTCAGAATGACCAGGTTCCCAAAACAGAACTTTCCCAGAAAGCCACACCTTCTTGAAAAAAGTTTAGAAATATGGGAATTCTTTTGTGGGATTAAAGGGGAGAGAAAAGGAACAAGTTTATGGCAGCCAAGAGTTTTTTTTAAAAAAACCACCCAGGAGAATTCAAACATGCAACATGCAGACTGGCGTGTCTTTCTTTCCACTTCTCATTCACCATCCTGCTAATTTTTATAGACAGGAATGAAATCTAGAGTGTCACCCCTGGTCACCTTTGGTCAAACTTGGCCAAACGATGACTGTATCAGCCACAATATTTCCCAGCTTTCCCATCAGAAAAAAATGGGGAATGGTTCAGATCCTTGTCATGACAGCAACTTTAGCCTTGTGGCTTTAAACATCATCTTCCAAGCTAACCATAAAATCATGTAATTCTTTTAAGAAATTTACAGAGATAATACATACAATATAATTTATATTAATTTTTAAAACAAATAACTTAGAGTTCTGCTTTTTTTAACCTCCAAAAGACAGCTTGTTACTCTGAGATAAGCAAGCAGCACTCTTTTTGATACCCCTCAAAGAAATATACACCTCTCAGAAATAGGATGCTTCGTATAACAGAAGTCCTGAGTATGCCTTTAGCTGCTGTACATAATTTCTTTCCTTTCCATATTGGGTGTAAGTTTCTTTTTTGATGCTTGGAAATACATAACACATCAACATACAGATACTTATATTAATTCTATTATATTACATATTTTTATAGTAATACATAGGGCTTTTCTGCCCTGCATTGTTATAATGCTATTATTCTACTTTCAATATTCTGTGGAATTCTGGGGTTTGCAGTTTACTAAAGCCAAAGAGTTCTCTGGCTGAGAATTCTAAATGGCCCTCCCTAAACTGCAGACCCTAGGATTCCATAGGATGTTGAAAGTGGGATAATAGCACTACGACAGTGTAGTGCAGAAATGATCATAGACACAAAGGTCCTGATGTTGTGACCTAAATACAGAGTACCCTATCATGCTGATAAAGTAGCCCTGAATAGCACACAGCACCCTGGCTCTGTAGGAAAGTCTTAATTTCTCTTTAAGGAAGCAGAGTTTTGTAGAAGTGGTCCCTTTTTTCTTCCCGCAGAAAAGCAGGAAGATAAGCGAACAGAACTGCCATAAAATAGCATGCTGATCCATAGAGTAAGATAAATGTCCTTTATTGGAGGAAATAAGGCACAATTTATAGAAAATTAAGCACTTTTCTGGTTGGCTTCAATGGAACTAATAGTACTTCACAGTGGCCAGATTGTGGTAATAATATTTTCTGCCTTTAACACAGTGTCTACGTCTCATTCACCATGTAGTCTGCTTTTGTCCACGGGGGCTCAAGGTTATCACCTTGCAAGAACAAAATGACATTTAAAAACCCAGCCAACCCAAATCTGATCTTTCTCCTTTGATGTCATTGTACAAGTAACAACAGAGAAAGGTCTCAGGACAAAAGTGTAAAAACATATCCCAAGTAAGGCACAAATAGTGAAAAAAAAAAAAAGAGAGAGAGAATTTAAAACACTGAGCAGATTAATGCTGTCTCCTGATATCCTTTCTCACCCTTCATTCCCTGGGGGCCTCATTTTTCAACTGGCTGAAAAAATCACTTCAAGATAAAGAAATGAAATAGAATATAAGTGTTCAGAGTAATTGGCTGGTACACTGAGCCATCCATCATTAATTATTGCTGGGTGGGCTGTATCTCATTAGACTTTTAAAAGTGAAAGATTCTACAGCATATTTTGTCTGCTTTGGATGTACTCTAACAAGATCAGATAAATTGAGTATTTTGTCTCTCACTCTTTTGAAACAAAATTTTCTTAAAAACTGAAAACACTTCCTATTTACCAGTTTTTTCCAATGAGGATGTACAATTAGTCTCTTAGGCTTCAGTATGGAGTTATCTGGACCCAGGAACTTAAATATAAAAATATTCTATAAAAGGTACACATCAAACTGTCTTATTTCTAGTTTCTTCCCATTCTTTTCTAAAATGGATACCCTACCCTTCAACAGCCAACTACCACTCCTAAGAAATTTATTTATTTTATTTATTAAAACATTTTAAACCTACCCTATATCCAATGATCTTAGGGTGAGTTACAATAAAATCAATTTAGAACTATTTTAAACAGTAAAAAAATAAATAAATTAAAGATTGAAAGCATATTAGATCATTTATAATTTAAAACAAGACAATATCAAACCAGCTTAAAAAAATAATACAAACTCTTGTTGTTGGGTGCTTGTCCACTCATGGTGCCCCTAAAGCAAACTCATCACAGGGTTTTCTCATCAGATTTGTTCAGAATGGGTTTGCCATTGCCTTCCTCTGAGGCTTAGAAAATGAGATTTGCCCAAGACCACCCAGTCAGTTTCCACGGCTGAGCAGAAACTTGAACCCTGGTCTCCGAATCCTAGTCCAGTACTAAACTACTATATCTTGCTGACTCTGAGACCCGTTCCACACTGGACTGCTATAGCGCTATTATTCCACTTGCAACATCCTATGGAATCCTCGGGTTTGCAGTTTTGGGAGGGGCCGCCTGGAACGGCAAACCCTAGGATTCCATAGGATGTTGCAAGTGGAATAATAGCGCTATAGCAGTCTAGTGTGGAAATGGCCCCAGATGCAACCTGTAGTACACCATACAAGAGATAGTTTTAAAAATATAAAAAAAAAAATAAGAAAAACATCACAGGATAAAACCCCCAATCAATAAAAACATAGCAGTTAAAAAACAGAACCTCAACTTACAGATTTTTTTTAATGGAAAATTAGGTCTTTGCCTAATAGGAATGGGGAAATCTGTCTTTTTCTCCTTCATTACATTTTTTTAAAAAATGTCTTTCTAACCCGTATGGAAAGTTTGTTAAATTTGGGAAATTCTTACAAAATAAACTGCACTGAAATTCTCCCTCATTTGCACCAACCAACTTCATTTTTTAGCAAGAGCTATATCCGACACAGAAAGGACCATTTTGTACTTGCCTGCCGTGAGACTGTTAAAAATGAGGAGGAAGGTTTGGAAAAACGTGATAGCAACTCTAATAGAACTCCAAGATCTAGTTCTGGGGGTTTTTTTTAAAAAAAGTTTCTCCAAAATGCAAATCTGTGAGCTGTGGCAGCAAGGACCCACCCTGAGCCACAACCCATGCACCCGGGAAGTCTGGTGGCTGCTTTTTATTGACTTACATTGTAAAAACAAAAATAGCTGTAATTTTTTTTAAAAAAAATCACACATCTGCATAACTTGCAGACATGGTAGATACTGAAAGTGAGACAACCTAACCAAGTTTCAGAGGTTTTGCGCTAAGCTCATGTAAAATTTGCATTTTTTTAAAAAAACCACCTCCAGTTTCTAAAAACTTTTATTGTCTGCTTATTCTTAGCAATTCATTTCACTCCTTTTGTCCGAGCACTGATCCCAGAACATCAGTCCACTATGTTTGTTAAAGCTTAGTTAAGATGTATGATCATGATCATGATGACAGAATACATGAAGAGAGGGCATTTTTTTTCCTTTATTCTAATGGCAGCCCAAATAGTAAGATTCAATGACATAGCATGAGGAAGTAGGGGGAAATGAAAGGATGCTTTATTTATTATTGCCAGCAATCCAGGTGGTAAGACCCATATGATGATCTCTCTGCTTGCTCTTAAAGCATTAAATGATTTGGGCTGGTACTAGAAACTTCCTTCTGATAGTCCTGTGCTCCCCCACCCCATCTCTTTCAGTGTTGCCTTCCTAAGCATCTTATGGGAGACAGGCTAAGCAGTACTGCTGTCATCAGCCTCTGTTCTTGTTTTGTGTGTCTTCTGCCTAGCTACTTTGACTTCATTTTCTGTTATCCTGAACAAGACTGCTTGGAGCTGCCCCTTAAAGTTGCAGCCAGCTGCCAGTGCTGTTGTGTTGTTTACTGTAGTTCATTTGCCATCTCCAGTGAAGGCAGATATCAATCCAGGAATCTTATTCACTTTAAAATATTTACAGACAATGCTTTGCCTTGTCTATGGGAACTCAAACTGTCTGCCTTCCATCCAACACCTACGTAACAAAACAAAAAAAAGGGGGGGTGGACAGTTGTAGTAGGAAGATAAATTTTACTACCATACACAGACAAATCAACAAGAAACACAAAGACGGTTAAGTTATTCAACAAGAGAAAAGAAAATTAAAGATTCAGTGAGACCAACAGCCACTCATTTTTCAGCACTCTTTCATGGCCTACTACTGATATATAATAAAGAAATGCCAGAAGAGATTAACTGTACAACTTCCTTGACCTCACAAAATCCTGCCTCATATGGACTGTAACTAGAAAGTGCTAGGAAGATTGTACATTAAAGTTGTCAATGAGCTCTCTTCCTCTTCCTCCTTCACATCATACCACATCGTCTTTTTTCTGGCTAGTTTTTGTGACCAAATCTCTGGATCACTCTGAGATGTTGTACTGTGGAACTGTAAGAGATTGTGAGATTGTAAGCCCGAGGGCAGGGAACTGTTTTTTCGCCTTCTTTTCTTGTAAAGCACTATGTACAGTGATGGTGCTATATAAATAAATGACAAATGACAATAACTGAATTGAACCATTCAGAACATCCTGGAGATCATACAAATTGGCCTGAATAAGCTCAATTTACTTCATTGTTCACTGTTTGGTTGAATCAGTGGTTGAATCAGTCCTGTATTACAGATTTCTATACATCTTTTCTGCCTTCATTCTGTATTTATATTGTAACAGAGGAAAGTGGCATTTAATATTTGAAACTGAGTATTAGAATCCATTTAAAGAGTCAGGAAAATAATTTCTGTGTAAACTGGACTACCTACTTTGAGTTTTAATGTTACCATAGGTATAACAAAAATTTCTTAAATTGCCTCACTTCTTGATATTAGCTCATTCTGGAATTTCATCAAAGACGTTGGGTGTATTCAGACACAACACTGAACTGCTGAAATCAATGAGAATTCAACAGTCTCTTCATGTCCCAGATTTCATTCCTCATCATCTTCCACTAGCTCAGTACTTTATAGTTCATTCTGTTGCCCTTTGTCATGATTGCAAAACCTGTACTCCCTTTTTTTTAAAAAATTGTTTTTTACTGCCTAGCATTTCATCTTAGCCTAATGAGGAATATGTGAACTCAAAATGTCACTTCTGTACATTTCTATGAGTAATTTTTGCCAGTAAAATATGTGTTGACTGAGATTAAAAAAAATGTATATGCCTATCTGAGCATGACTGCACATGTACCACTGTTTCTGAACCTTTCGTCTTTATCCAGGTCCTCATACATCATCATTCTGCAAGATCACCTACTTCTGCAGGCTAGATGCTGCAGAAGAAAAATTAAAATGTTACGAGTTCTTGTGTAAATTTGGAAGCTTTATACATGACTATTTGAATCTCAGCCATCATCTGTTCAACCTACAGGATTCTTCATTGTCTAGGGCCGTTTTCACCCTACACTGTTACAGTGCTATTATTCCACTGTCAACATCTTATGGAATCCTGAGATTTGTAGTTTACTGTAGTTTACTGAGGCCAAAGAGCTCTCCGGCTGAGATTTCTAAATGCCCCTCCCTAAACTGGAATAGAAGTAGAATAATAGCACAATAACAGTGTAGCATTATTGTGTTATGTTACAATAACAGTGTAACAGGAAATGGCCTAGATCAACAAGATAGTAGCACCCATTCACTAAATGGCTTTTCCCACTCCAGAATCATAGTCCACTGCTCAATCCACTAAACAATACTTGCTCCAATGTGGTATCCGAAACTAAATCAAGTCCATGGAGACTAAAATATAATCGTGAGCTAAAAGAGGGGCAAATGTAGTTGGATGGTAGGGTAAACTTCAAAAAAAGAGATGGTAAACTATTAGAAATTCTCTAGCTGAATTCTAGTTGAATTGATGCTGACAGTCAATCCAGGTTCAAGATTTGGTGTTATATTTGAGACTAGGGTTATTCACATTAAATAAACATTTCGTTTTTGTTTGCCATCAGGTCAACTTTGATGTATGGTGACTCTGTGAATGAGAAGCCTCTAAGAATCTTGGTCATCAACTGCCCCATAATTTATTATATATTTGTTTAAGTTATTTATTTATAAATAGTTTCTTATATAACTCTGATCAGATGTAGATGGGTTTGCAAAAGTAAGAATTTGAAATGTGATTTCCTCCTCTTTCCTAGAGCTTCTTCTGCCTCCTTCTGATTTCTACAGCATTCACTTTCTTTCCAAATGATATTTAGACTCCTTAGAGTAATTATCCTGGCCATGCAGGGAGAACTCAAAATTATACCAAAAACACAGATTCTTCTGGCACAGTGCTATTTGATGTACCACAATCACAGCAAAGCTTCACTGCCATTACACTGGCCCATCAAGTGTTTCTCTCAGCTGGTACTGCTTCCATGTGTGGTGACTCAGCCAGCTTTTTTGGGGGGAGAAGGTCTTGGGGGAATGGATGTAGCCAAATATGGCTCTCCATTAACATCTAAAGAAAAAACTGTAGTGTGTATACATATGTGTGTGTGGCTGGTGCTGGTGATTGTGGTATTCTGTACCGGCAAAATATTTGAGATATTTGTAAAATCATAAATATTAGAGTAAGATCTGCAAAAATTTCTGAGGGCCACCTCACACTTTCTGTACAAACTACAAACTACATGCTGACAATTTTTAGGGGCAGCCCAAATTGTTTTACTGCTCAAAAGATGCCTCTGAAAACATCTAAGCTAACATGTTAACTACCTAAATCAAATCAAATTATTTTGCTACATAAAGGAGACCCTGTGAACAACTCTCCCCATACTTGCCAATAAAAATGCAGTAAGAATAAATGAAATAACTAAAAATGTACATTCCTTTCATGATACTCAGGCCATTTCCGCAAGGGGCAAGGTAATCGCCCTGTGCCGGTACTTACCAGACTTCTTGGCTCCACGCTTGGGTCCAGGCTAGTCCGGAGCAACGCGTGGCCGCCGCTCCGCACTGCTCCGGGGACGAAAATGGCAGCTTCCGGTTGGTCGAGGCTCTCTACTAACTGCTGAAGCTCGCCAGCCTAAAGCCCACCCCTGACAGATTGCAGGCTCGCACTGGTGCGAGCCTGCAAATCTGCACCAGGGTGCAGGCATGGAGTGGCGCGCTCCGTGCTTTTGAAAGACCTGTTTCAAGGGGTCTTTCAAAAGCACACTGGACGACCACTTCGGGTCCTTCCGGAGTGGGCTGAGGTGAGCAACTACACTAAGTAGGTCCGACCCAGTCCGCTCCCAGATGCAGACGTCCTCCCTGGAGGATGCTCTGCACCGTTTCTTTAAGCCTGTGTGGAAATGGCCTCAGAATCTACTGTCTGAGATGGCATGTTGCTATGCCTAATGGTGGAGCCAGCCTTGCCAGTTAGTGATCTTTGGTATTATTTAAGAGTTTCTTGATCGTATCTGTAAACTATTATACATATACGTATACAAACATAAATTCTTATATATTTTCTAACTTTCTTACATCAGACTATCCAGTTAATCAGATATCTGACATTCCAAATTCCCAAATCTCAGCAATAATCATTGTATTTAAATGACATACTACTTACAGGAGACAAAGAAATCACTCTACTTCAGCCTCTATACTCATACACACAAATTTAGTCTTTCAATACATTAATTGAAGATGGTCCCCATCTACTTTCCAAAAAATTGCTCACACTTTCCCAATCTTTTCTAAACCTGTTCAGGGATTTAATTTAATAGAATAGACAATTTATCTATTTGCATTAAGTCATAAATCTCCAATAGCCAAATGTCAATTGCTCGTACCCCCTCTTTTTTTCTAATCTTTAGCATATAATAGTCTTGTTTAGCTAGATCGTATCTGTAAACTACGAAGCACAATTTTATTCTACAAGTTACAAGCATTTTAATGTAAAAGCTGTTTTCAGAAGAACATTTTCTGTTATTTTAAGTGTGAAATAAGGTGGACTTCATTTTCATAAATATACTTCACATCCTGAGTTGCTCTCAGTGAATCTGATCGAATCAGCTGGCTAGATGTACAATGTGCATGTGTGTGTGACTTCAAGTTGCCTGTCGACGCATGCCAACCCCATGAATTTAGCTCTTTAAATATTGCCCTACTGACAGATATAATTACAGAGTTTGCATAACACAGACAGAAAGTGTGGTCTCATGTGAATTTTGAAATGGCAGTTTGTCTTCTTTTAGCCTGTGGTTCATCTAATCAGCCTTGACCTCTGAACAAAGTGATTGTGTGTGTGGCATGACAGTCACAGAAGTACTGCCATGCAGTGGGTAGGGCAGATGGTACCTGAGGTCTAACCACAGAGACTTGGTATGTTCTAGTGGTTGCATTTGGAAGGGCCTTTATCCTCAGCTTCTTAAACACTGTATGGTTTTATGATTTCAGTCTTCTACATGTGTACCACCATCATTGAATTCTGCTGCATGTATCAGTTGATTCCACATGGAACTTCAGAACAGTACATGGACAATGGCATTAACCAGAGAGCATCTGTGCATATTTATTACTGTAGCTGCTATGTTTAGAATTGGATTCTTTACTGAACAAATAGACAGATCCATATGTGAAGAGCTGTTCAAATCAAGTTTCATTTAAAGATACATGTGTGTGTGTGTGTGTGTGTGTGTGTGTGTGTTTAAAGCTCAATAAGGTTACCCATAATCTAGAGTTAGGACCTTGAGAACAGACTGAGCAGACACAAAGGTCAACTGATTACAGTCTTTCCCACTTTAATACTATTTTTCATATCTCTAGTTAAATTACATGAATAATTTCCAGATTTGCATCTATACATGTAAATCAACAGCTCCATGATTTCTTGAAAATCTTGTTTTCTGGTCATGTGTAAATAGTCGTCTTACCAGAGACCATAGATTCTACAGCTCCCATTCTATGAGGAATAGGTCTCTTCCTAGGACCCCTTTTACATCACTCACCAAGGGAGACATGATGGGCCAGAGTACAGGGTGAGGCCTCAGGCACCTCTCAGGCCAAAACCCTGTTGTAGCTCTGTGCTGGCATAAATGCTATCACACAACCAGTTGCATTTTCTCTCTAGAGGTATATTGAACAGGGATTTTAACCATTTTTGAAGGTGGAAATGCAAAAGTTTCACATAAATAGCTTATTGCTATAATGCGTGGTCTTTGCTTAGAATTTAAAGAACACAGAGAACATTGAAAGATCTTTCTTTTGACACTGTTTGGACAGTCTGTGAAGGTTGCACTTTGTGACTGGTAGAATCCAAATACCTAGAGTGGAACTCAAAAAAGACACATATGCTACATTTATTTCAGTAGCAACAGAGCAAGATTCATTGTGTTCCACCATCACATTAACAAATATTTGTGGTCTTATCTATTTAATACAATTATGCCATTAAAAGGATATCATGCGATCATTTTTGGACAAAGATAAATTTAAAATCAATGCCTGTGCTGTGTAGTTGATTTGTTACTGGTTCTTGTTAATTGGTTAGTTGTTTTGGTTTTTGCTTGCTTGCTTGCTTTTTTCTTTTCTGGTTGTATTGATTCTTTGTCATTATTTATTTTCATAATTTTTTTTAAAAAAGTTGCATTTTCTTGGAGAGTATACAAGGGGAGAAACCTATTCAGCATTATGCAAACCCTTTTTTGCAGTGGCATAAACCACTGCACAAGCCATTGCACTCTCTTGGAATTTTTGCAAGTGCAGGTTGACTTGTAGCACAGGACTGTGCACAGCCATGCCAGACATTGTATGATAATTTGCATAGTCAGTTGTGCAATAGTGTGATCCAGTGACTCCAGTGTAGCTACACTGGCATACGATTATGTTATTATGCCAGTGAGTGAAGTCTGGCCAGAAACCCTCCTTGTCCAAGACCCACTACTAATAATATGTCTTGCAAGTATGCCTTGTGTGCAGGGGCTATCCAGGCAATTTTTCATACTGCTGCAAACCCAATCCAGACATGCATAGCTTCAGAAAGATGGCTATGTGTACCATATGCCTTCAGAACAGAGCTTCAAAATAACTTTCAAAAGGAATTATTATGATGACATGCTGAAGCCATCCATAAGCAGCTCATCAGTCCCAGAGTATCATCAACATGTCATCACATTTTTCTTAAATGCTACTTTCCAAGTTGTGCCTCAGAATATGCTGTGAGGCCAACGGTAGCATGAGCTGCCAACCCTACATGCAAAATGGTTAATTTTAGCAAATTCTCTTCTACATTGAAAGTAAGTAAAATAATTGGCAGCTGCTTCTATATGCCTACCTGCTACAATGTGTTGGGTATACAAAAGCTTGCAAGGCTTCTGTTGTGTTTTCTCTCCATAATAAATAAGATAACATTTTCCCTGAAATTTTTTGTTTGTGGAAAAGGTAATACAGGAAGAAGCCCCATCTTATTCAGAAGGCTTTCCTCACCATTTGTCCACATATTATAAGAGGTGTGCACTGGAAATCTTAAAAAAATGGATTGCCTTCTACCTGCTTTTAAACTTTGCCTCTGTTATCATCCCTTCATACTGTTATTGCAGACAGTTCTGCAGTTGAAAGAAACACACCCTGTTAAAAAGCAAATTTAGAATGAGAGCCAAATGCTGTGCATAGTCCTTGCCAGTTTCATTCAGGGAAATCTCGCTGTTACTGTGTGGGTGTTCTGCACATGTGGGTGGAGAACAATAATGTCTTAGAAACTGGCACTGGAACCAGGCACTGACAGGAATGACTGGCTGGACCCTAAAATACCCAGCCACCACACCCTTGCCTAGCAGAACATCTCCAGCTCTCCATTTTACATAAAAATTAATGCCCTCTGGTTTGTTTTCCCATATGTTCTATGTTGCTACACATGAAAATGCTCTTTCCAGAAATTTCAAATTCAAACTACAAGAAAAGAGATTGTTACCCTGTTTTCTGGGAGTCCCGGGAGGGACACCAAATTGCTATAAGTTGGGGAAATTAGTTCAGAGCACAAGCTGACAAAACGAGAGGCAGGGTAACTTAGCAGGATCTTGCAACTCAGTGTCTACGGGGTCAGGCCAAGTCAAGAAGCAAACCGGTTTGAAAATAATGAATGATCTTTATTAAATACAGGCACACAATGTAAGCAACACAAGCACACAGATAACTAAGGAAAATAAAGGTGTGAGTAAGATAGCGGGATTTTCAGAGGGATAGTTGGTTAGAGTGATACGAAACCTGTCCTGAAGTCCGGAAGAAAATGGAGAGCGAAGCTGGGGTTCGATGTATCTCAGCACGTGGAGCTGAGGGGAAACTCGCCAAGCGATGTGGCAGCAAGGCGGTCTGGAACTTGGGAGCGATCCAAGGAAGCGCTCAAATTCAGGGGTTTTTATAAGGAGAATTGTGACCGCAGGCTAGGTCGGACTTTGGGAAAACAATAGATTTGGGGTTGGAGACAAAGGCTCTGAAAGGTCAGAATTTGAATGATTGAATTATAGCCAAATTTATCAATAGAGTAGCCGGTATGCAAATGCGGAGTTCTTGAGCGTTGTATAGCTCGATCATCAAGCTGCCAGCACGAGGCAGAGGATCTTTTGAGAGTTGCTTGCATACCTAATGGAGGTACTTGCCTTGAGGTCTCCTAGAGGGGCGAGTCAGCTGTTTTCTGGCCTGCCTGTATTGTCTAGGAATATTACGGTGATTATCGGCCGAGCCTGTATGCGTGTTTGTCCGGGGGCCTCGCAAGCACGTGGAAGGGATATGTGAAGCCGAATTAGTGATATCAAAAGATATCTTTTGATATCCCCAAAGCTCGGGCTAGCCAGGGCAGTAACAAGATTCCACCTAAACATTAAGAAGCACCTCTTTACTGTAAGAACTGTCTGACAGTGGAATAGACCGCACCAGAGAATGGTGGACTCTCCTTGTTTAGAGGTCTTTACACAGAGTTTGGGTGGACATCTTTCAGGAACGCTTTAGCTGCATAGTCCTGCATGGGAGCATGTTGGACCAAATGAACCTTGTGGCTCCTTCCAACTCTAAGATTCTATGATTCTCTAGCAGACTTCAGGGGCATCAGTGTTGGGCTCCATTCCAGACAACATACAAAAGGGGATGTGTACGATAAGAAAATTCAGGCTTACCTGGGAGGAAGCTTCATTGAGCATGGTGGGCACAGATACTCCAAGATATTTTACTGTCTGAAGGGGAACACATAATCCCTTCGTCCAGTCAAGATGGAAGAGTGCACAAGCCAAACCAAGTGAACTTGGCATCTGAAGTAGGAAAACCCACCAACATATACTATAATACCACAATAAGTTAATAACTAAAAACTTATTACTGCATTGCATGACATCAGAAAATCTGCTGTTTGAGGAAGCCTTGACCTCAATATATCAAGATATTTTGCAGAGAAAACTGTGGGTATTGGGGCTTGAAGCTACCTGTGTGATACCCAGCTGTTGCTCTGGCTAACTGCTTGGAAAGAATTCTGATTACAGCTAGTAATGAAGACTTATGAGTCATCCACAACTCAATGAAGTGCTGATTCACTTGGACAATCCACTTTTCTTTGTTCAAAAGTCAGGACAGAACACATACGTCAGTTTGCTTTTCCATAGTTCCATTTCCCAAACACGGTATGAACTTGACAAGCAACCCAATTTGCTTGTGCCAGCCACCCATAGATATGGAGCTGGTTCAAAAGTCCATCTCATTTGAACTTACAGATCTGATTAAGCCTGTGGGGTCTACTTGCATTGAAACAGTGGCTACCACTATGCTATAGTCGAAACAAGGTGAAGGTTATTGCTTGTTACCTCCTTCTTGGGATAGAACAAATTAGCTTAGACCAGTGTGCAGTGATGAAGACTTGAGTTGATTGACTTAGACTCTGACTTGAGTCACTTCAGGGACTTGACTTAGCAGTAAATGACACACTGACTTGACTCGACTTGAGTCTTGCATGTTTTTAGTGACTGACTCACTACTTTTCAGTAACATAACACATTCACCCAGACACCTTACAACTTGCTGGTCACACGATGACCTGTGTCAAGCCCAAAGTGTGGACACATTTCTTAGAAGAGAACAGCAAATGGATTAGTCAAAGGACTTGAGGTGGGATTGAGGTCTGCTCAGCAGCCTGTCCCCACTACATATAGGAGGAACTTTCTAAAACTTTTCCTAAGAGCAGAAGGCAAAACTCATGCCCAGACTGCAGAGTGCATATCTCAGAAGGGAACAGAAAATGTGTTAGGCAATGGGGTTGAGGAGGAAAGATCCTTCCTTCTAAAGCTTTTCAAGTTTCAGTAATGGGGAATAAGAAGGATTCTATTCCCACTTCTGAAAAAGCCTCCAGCTTTGCAAATGGGAAGCTGCAGATGGCAAAACCACAAATATGGAGGCCAGACTCTACTTACATGATTAAAACTGACTTAATTCGACTCTGTCAAGAATTCTGGAATATAGGTTGGGATATAAATTTGGCTCCAAGACTTGAGACTTGACTTGAAAATATCTTGCAAGGGCTTGAGACTTGACTTGAGACTTGAAGGTACATATTTGAAACTTGACTTGAGACTTGGAGTAAAAGACTTAAATACATCACTGCCAGTGTGTATGTCTCCTTACAGGAAAAGTGGAGGAGAATTTGGACAGTGTGCAGAGTCTGGTAAGGGTAAAAAAGCTCCACTAGCCTGTTTCAACTTCATTGTTGAAAAGACTAAACCAGCAGTGGGCATGGACTCCAACTTTTGTGGCCCCTGAAGACTCCTCACCAGTCCTGCAATTCTCCCATTAATCACGCTGTGCAGAGATAGTGAAAACTGTAATTAAGGGACAGAAAACTGTCCATTTCATTTTCTCCCATATTCAAATTTTGCTACAGCTGCTAATAATTTTTCCAAACACTTTATGGGAACCTTCTTTTTCAATTCTGACAAAAAGTAGACTGAAATGAAATTCTGACCTATCGCAATATCCAACACAACTGGGGAGCACCAGGTTGGGAAATCATGGGTTAGGGTAAAGGACTTCATGGAAAGGAAACAGATTATAAGGTAAGACTTTATAATCAACAGACCATCACATGTCTACTTGCAAACTGTAGCTATATTAGGGCCTCGTTCTAATACATGTAATAGCCAGTGTGTATTCACAAACACGTAATACTGGTAATGTTGGAAAATTTGAAAAATGTTCATTTAACATGGATAATTCCCACCCAGGTTTAATCATATTGATGTTCAAGTGATAAGTTTATTTAATTGTTTTTTAACCTTTTAGTACCAATATATAATTCATGTACCTTGTTTTAATTTGCATTATGGATTGTCTTGACTCTCATTCGAGAGAAAGAAAGGAAATAAATACATACATACATACATACATACACACATACATGGCAAAGGATGAGCTATCTAAGACCTTTTCTACAGGATGTTGTCATCCCGCAATGAGGCCAGGAGAAGGACAGGACTGCGATGACGGTTATGCATGATGTCATCATGGTCCCGTCCTTCTCCCAACTCTGGGCGGTACAATCACAGATTAAATCATTGACGGGTTTTCTCTGTCAATGACCCCTGATCGCACCACCATCCCACACTTACCTGGCGTGCAGGGGGCCTGGAAGTGCAAAGGCGGCACTTCCTGCCCCGGCACAGCCCAGGAAAGTACCCAGCTGCTCTATGGCAGGAAGAGGAGGGGTCATAGCGCTTCCTGGATCATAGAGGCAGCCAGTGTGGAGGGGAGCACTCCCATCACGCTCATCTCCCGGCAGAGCCGCTGCTGGGATCCCCACAGGATGCCGCAGGGATAAGGTAGGGTTCAGAAAAGGCCTAAGATTTGGATCAAATTGCTAGTTCCAATCAGAGTAGACCCACTGAATCAGAGGGATTTACATAAATGTTGACTTCTCCATTTAGTAATTCAATGGGTCTACTCTAGTTAGGACTAGTGATCGGGTTTAGACCTAAATCTTGTAGTTTATTTTATTTGAAAGGCTTAGCTTTTTTATTTTGTTTTTTTACCATAGACAATTGAATGAAGTATGTTGCAGCACTGGGGGAAAACATGCAAAGGAAAAAAGAGAATAATTTCATATTGCATCCGTTTGACCATTCTGTAAGACAGAAGCCAAATAGTTGAGGTTTGCCGCAAACTGAGCTGAAATTTATTTGCACTAAGAGAGAGAATCCATGGAACAGAGGTAGCTTTATTTATGCCTCATGTGTTTATCAATGCCTTATGTTTACTTTACTTCTTATACTCATGGTGTGGCTGTCTGCTCATACAGATCTGTGACCTGTGTGGTTAGCTTGGTTTTGTATTGCTTCTGTGTAACATAATGTGGAAAATGTTGAGTTAGACAAGTTTTTGGGAAGAAGCTGCTTTCTGCAAAGACAAACAATAGCAAAAAACAAACAAAAACAAACTATACTTCCAAGTGCAAAAATAAACTCCTGGCAGATTCAACATTTTCTCTGCTACCACCAAATTTGCTTGTACATCCCTCCACATTCACAAGGGTTAGGGACCCAGGACCTCCACAAAACTGGAAAAACCATGAATATCTATAGGTTGTGGTGGGGAGCATGCTAACTACCCAGTTTTGCCTTTGAGACTGGCAGGGTTCCTTCGCAAGGCAGCCACAGGAGGCTGGTGGAAGTTGCCACTGCCTGCGCTGCTGCCCTATACCATATTTAATTGGGACACCTCACCTCACATTCACAGTCTCTCGCAGTCTCTCACAGCCTGGCAAGGATAGCAGAAAGACTGCAAATGCAGCAATGGTAAATAATTCGCAAATAATAGATCGATCCCTACTTGGGGAATCCAAACTACTAAAGGGAACTTCCCATCTAGACAGGGACAACAGTAAAGGGCGAAAAGGTAAAGCCAAACTGTGGCCAAATAACTATGCCTCTGCACTCAGTGCTAGAAACATGTACAACAGGGCATGTATAGTTTGGAGCTAAGTTGATTTCCAAAGTGATTGTGCCTCTGATCCTGTCAAAAGAAGTCATAACATGAATATGATTTTGCACTCTTAATGAAGACTGGTTTTGATTTTGATGTTGATTTTCTAAAAAGTTTTTCTTCCTTTTGTCAACCAGGAATTTTAGAAACCACAAGCAAGCATAGGTTTTAAAAAAAATATGACAAGCAACTCTTTATGCTGTGTTGACCAACCATCTGTTAATGTTCAGATTTCTTTTTTTTAAAAAAAAGAGGGGGGAGTACTGGTAAACCTTTCCAAAGTCTGTCTCTCATTTGGAATAGGTCATTTTTCTTCTAAAAAACTTTTTTCCCCCAGTCAGCTGTTTTGAATGTGTACTAGTCAGAGAAACAGTCCATTTTTACAACAAGAATAGTGTTTTTTTTTAAGGGAGATAGATATTAAAAATATTCTAATAACAACCTTCCCGTAATTCAGTGCTATTTTTTCCTAGCTTCTTTTGCTTAGTGTCTGTTGTTGGTGGGATGAAGCCTCACAGTTGATTATATATGGTAAAAAACCTCCTGTATAATGAGATAAATATAAAAATGTTTTTTTTTTCCCATCAAAGTAAAGGTAATTGTGAGGTTTTCTTTGAAAATCAAATGTTTAGCATTTTCAAGCATGGGTTGTAGCTGGTAACATGCATCAGGAATAACACTGTAAAACAGTAAAATATGCAAGGGATAAATTATTGATCGGAGAGGAGATAATCATTACACATTCAAGGTCTGCACTCGAGTCCTAAGCAGGCAAGCCCCTCTGAAATCTTTGTGTGGTTACTTCTCAGCAGGAATGGCTAATGGGGATAGGATTTTGACATCTTCGATAGCACCTTTGAAGTTCAGAGTAAACTCAGAATTAATGCACTGGTGTGATACACATCAGTTACCATCGTTGTTAAGATGTAGAGGGGCCTTTCAAACAAGTTTTGCTTACATACATGCAATGAGAAGAGAAATAGACAACTCAGTCCATATGAAAAATCAATTCATGATCATGTGGGGCTAATTATGGGCTAGATTTGTCCTATGCTGTGTGTAAGTGTATAGAATTCCTTTGAAGAAAACTGTGCAGAGGGTTAATTATCCACTTCCATTAGGGTCTATGAATGAGTCTATCCTACGATTTTTCAGTAGCTTTGCCTAGCAAACTATGAGGAAAACATCTCTAGAAAAATCAGGATCTTTCTAACTGTCAGCCGTTTAGCAGCTTCCAACTGTTTCTGCATCGATTAGTAAGTTCCAATAAAGGGTGTTAATCGGCTCTAAACATTTCATTATGGTTTGTTTGAATGGAGCTTTTTACAAGCACAGCAGTTCATCATATTGCTGGAACAAGTACAATGCAGCATCTTTAAAATTCTCCACGAATAATAGATTGGCTACAGTACTACTTTTTCAGCAGCGTTAATAAAATCTCTCAAGCATGCCGAGAGCCCATGGCCAGGAGGATTCTCAGGAGGTCTTTTATAGGATACTCGTCTTTGTTATGAAATTCCTCAATGCCTTTTTGCTGTCTCCCTAATGATCAGTTAAATAGGGTCCCTTGAGAATACCTGAGTCAGAGCCAACTCGAAAACTGCTGAGGAAATATCCTCTCTTACTGGAAATGATTCCCATCAAACTGCATTGTACCATGTTTAGACTAACGGATCAGTAACGCCAAACAGAGGGAGCTAAGTTCAGAGTGCTTAAGAAGTTCCTGTGTGTGAAAAGAGATTGCCTTTGTCTGGCCCGGTTACTCCAGAGCACTCTGTCTAAAAGATTTGTTGGGCTAAACAAATTGCTTTAAACTGTGGCCAACAGGCTCTTTAAAACAGCAAGAGATTCAAAAGTGACCACTTCCTTTGGACAACTTCTGTTGAACCTTAGGTCAACAGGATCCTTATGTCAGACCAATCCAGGATGCTTTATGCCAGGTTCAGACAACAAGGATGCACAGAGAGTTGTGCTTTGTTTTTTTATATATTTTCTTCCCTTTTTCTGGAACTTCCTCCATTGGGGACTCAGCAAACTCTGAGCCTAAGCACTTTTCTGAAGCATAAGAAGCCAGCAGCAAATGTGGCATTCTAACTTTACTTTAGTCTAAACAGACAAGAAGTTTATTTAATGGGATTTTTAATGAACGTGTGCCTTTGTGATGAAGTGGGCAATACATTCATGCCAATATTTACTTTACAGTACTTCAATTCAAGCTAGTCTAATCATTTAGTGTGATGAATTGTTAGGAGGGAGCAACAATGGGAGAGTGGTATTTGGTTTGTGTCCTGCTTGTGGACTTACAAGAGGTATCTGGTTTGCCACTGTAGGAAATAGGATGCTGGACTACATGGACCATTGATCTAAAACAGGAGAACTTTTCTTACACTTGGTAATTATTCCAAATAAATACTGCAGGAGTTCATCCTGAGCTAAACACATCAGCTGCTGCAAGTATTATATTTGGTTGCCCAAGTGTGGGTCTCAAACCGGTGTTTGACCTGAAAGTTGTGTACGGAAAGGGAAGCAGAAAGCAATTTGAATTTGACAAGATAAGGGGGTAGAGGAAGTTGGCTGAAGCTTTTAGAGCTAACTGGCAGAAGCGGCCATGAAGTTTCAAGACTGCCATTAGCAAGGGTGTCATTGGCAGTGTTTGGCTGCTTCTTTGCCATCCCTTCAATCTGTATATCTATAACAGTACAATACAAGAGAAGCTACTTGTCTGGCTCTTTGTCACTTGTCACTTTGTCACTTGTCTACACCATAGTTCCAAGACCATGAAACCTAACCACCTCCAACTTGCCATGGACAGTAAAGGGCCCCCAAGGGTGTATATATCAGGGTTATTTGTTTATTTTAAAAATAAACATTAATTTTAACTTGACCTTGGGTTATGATTCTGATAAATTAACTAGTATTGGCTCAGAATCAACTTTGTTGTATCCAGTGCAATGCAAACAGATGGAAAAGAGAACTTCTAGGGATATGTTTCAATGGTAGCAAAGTTCAGCTACTTCAAATCAATCGTTACACCTCCTGTGAAGAACATTTCATGGAAGGTTACACCTATGGTTCTCTAAGTCATGGCTTCATTTACCCCAGATGAAAGTAACATGTCCAGCTCTGACAGCTCCATGATGTTGCTTAAAGCCATAATGTTGCTTAAATAACAAGGGTTATTCTGTTACGTACAGAGTCAGGTACTGGTACTTTAATCAATAAATGATATTCTAAAGCCCTCTGAATCTCCAGGTCTTTTATCTCCAAAGAAAATTTGTAAAGCTACCTAGTAAATCCCACAAATTGAGGAATTATAAAAGAATATGTTGCATCACTGGATAGGCATAGCATGACATCAGTAGATCCCAGAACCTTAACCATCTTAATATGAATTTCAGTAACATATGGATGAGTAACTTTTGTTGAATGAATTTTAATCAGTAATCTCAAAAACAACATATTGCAATCAAGAATCAATGAAAAAATTTCTGTCTCTATCATAAGGCACTAGAACCCAGTTACAGACGGGATGCCAAACTAAGGCCATTTCCGCACTAGACTGTTATAACGCTATCATTCCACTTTCAACCTCCTATGGAATCCTGGGTTTCACAGTTCAGGGAGGGGGCTAAGCTGCATGGAAGAGCTACTAGTTTTTCTTTGAGAAAGATCAATGGTCAATGTTTGTTTTTCTAGTTACAAGATCTTACAAACTGACAGATGGCTGTTTAAAAAAAAAAGTCTCTGCCGACCTTAATTCTACTCTATTCTTCAGTGAGCTAAAACAGTCTCTTCATTGAGGATAGAAAAGAGCAGGGTAGTTGTTGCAAATACAGCCATAGGGAAAGCTATCCTCTCTTGAAAACATTTCATAGATCTGAAAAACCAATGGAAATGTTTACCTAGTAAGAAAGCAGTGTCCTAAATAGTGTCTTTGCCTTTATCATCTTCACTGGCCATTCTCTTTGTTGTAACTTCCACATGTCTTCAAATGTAGGGTAATGAAGTCATCACATTTTCCATGTCTCTTTCCCCTTGCAATGCCTGCTTTTTCTCTCTTTGCCTCTGTGTCCAGTCCCTGACATTGCCCTGAGAGAAAGAACAGGTGAGTGAGCAGGCAGTGTGGAAGCTGCTGTTCCTTCTGCTCCCTGGTGGTGCTCTCCCTCTGGGCCAGATGAATAGACCGAGAGAACAGCTGCTAAGGGAAGCAGCAGTGAGGCCTGGACACAGCTCTGCTACTCTGCATTGTCCCTGTTGCCACTGAAGTAGGGACTTTGGTGGGTTCCAGTGACGCCATGCATTCCTAGATGTAGGGGTTTATGGGAAAACATTTTGTGGGTTTCAAAAATACAACTTTTGTCACAGGTTGTATAGCATAGCAGTCTTTTCTTTCTGCTGCTGTGGCTTGACAGCATGATTTTATCATGTGTCTCTGCTTATGTGCCACCAAGTCACCTGTGAACTTTTGGTGACCCCATGAATTTCACAGGGTTTTCTTAGGTAAGAAATAGTCAAAGGAGAGTTTGCTAATTTCTTGCTCTGAAATATGACGTACAGCACCTGGTATTTGTTGGCGATCTCCCATCTAAGTACTAACCAGGGCTCACCCTGCTTGGCTTCCAAGATCAGACAGGATCTGGTGCCTATCACACTAATGGAAAAATCCTATTTGCATTAGCGCATACACGTCAGCCTTAAGGACATTTAGCAGGAGAGAAAACCATCGAACATGCAAGGGCTTCCCACTCTTTATAGGAGAATGCGATTTTGTGCTACAGTTGAGTGACCATACAGATGGGCCTAGAGAAAGGCACAGACACAGGCTCCTTTGTGGTGGGGTGAACTTTCCTCTCCCTTCCCCTCCCTCTGCCCACTGTCACTCCTCTGTTACCGAAATACATAAAACTCCTGGCTGCCTTTTCCTGTTTGCCACTTCCCACCACACACTTCAGATGAGCGGTGTGGCTTGATTTTGTTTTTATGTTATTTTGAAAACTGAAACATTTTTCAGGGATTTTAAGTGTTTTATTTAAAAATACAACAAAAAGTAAAGTGGTTTGATTTTTGGCAGAACAAGAAACCGTTCAATGGAATACAACCCCAGGTTTTCTGGGACGGGGGAAATAGATTTGTGTATGCAAGTAATGTCAATGTTTGTACTTGTATATTGCCCTACTATAAATATACACAAATATACACACTGAGAGCTTGGAAAATATGTCTTAGATTTGACATGATATAGCTAATATGTTTAACTTTTTGGCAAATGACTTTCTTTTTTTTATTTTAATGGAACGAGGGCTGAACCTACTGAAAAAAAAATGAGATGTTTTGATGATCAGATTGTGAGAGGAAGGAAATAAAAGCAAATCACATGATTCAAGTGCTGACATATGAGTCACTACTGATGAAGGCAGCACATGAGAGTAAGGAGTGTGAGCACTGAGACTGGGTAGTTGGAGAGGTGACAAAAAGAAAGTGAGGCAGCAGGCTTGAAAGAGAGATTTGGGGAAGGCTTGGAAATCCATCTTCTCTCTTTGGGACAAGAAGTGAGAGACCCAAGAAAGAGAAGGAAATACCACACAGCTGTGGCAGCTGCCAACCATAATAAAAGAAACATGCCTGAAATAACATTTTTTTAAAAAAATCCACTAATCCTATTATGAATAGATTAGACATTTGAGCTCATTAGGAATTAACCAAATTAATCAGATATTTTCCACAAATGGTCCAAGCTCTGTATCCATTGCATATACAGTGTATTGCACATAGATAATTACATGTGCAAGTACATATACATACACATATCTATGCAAAGAGGAAGACCACAACACAGGAGGACTGATTCAGTCAAGGAAGCCATGGTCCTGAGTGTTGCTGGACCACAGCAAGGCTGTTGATGACAAGAGTTCTTGGAGCTCCCTCATTTACAGGGTCATTGTAAGTTGATGCTGAGCCATCACTTTAAATTTGGCTTTGCTTTCAGACTCTGTTTTTCTGTTTGGTGGGCCTCTGAAATCTAGTGAAAGAAGAAAAGAAGAGATTCATAAGCTGTTCAGTCTATTCCTGTTGGTTTTTAGATAGGGAACCACCTTTAATGAAAACACCAGCCCTACTACAGTTCTGAAATGGTACAACCAATAACCAAAACATACAGAGCACCAGCTTCAGAAAAAGTGTTTTGTAACGTTCTTTTCTGAGGACATGCTGTAAACAAATAGGAAGAACAATTATAAAAACACTTAACATTCAACCCATGATACTAGTCTTGCTGCTCTAGTCTTGCTCTCAGAATGATATACAGAAATAACAGCTTTAACATTTAAATAATGCTAAACACTTTGACACAGAACCTGAGGCAAATATCTTAAACAGAAAGATGGTTCCTTTTACAATTTTCCTCCTCTCCATATTCATGAGTAATCTCTTTACTGACAGCCATTATTACTCATGAGTAAAGCTGTGAATAATTTTTTTAAAAAATCAATATTGCATGCAGGTCCCACCATTTCTCTAACCATCCTTCACTTACCTTTTACCTTCCATTGTTGTTGTCATTTGCCTTCAAGTCATTTCTGATTTATGGTGATCCTAAGGCAAATGGGACTGTGGGACTGAGGATCTTTCCGCACTAGGCTGTTACAGTGCTATGACTCCACTTTCAACATCCTATGGAATCCTGGGGTTTGCAGTTTTGGGAGGGGCCAGCAGGCCCCTCCCGAAACTGCAAACCCCAGGATTCCTTAGGATGTTGAAAGTGGAGTCATAGCGCTGTAACAGCCTAGTGCGGAAAGGGCCTGAGACTGTGTGATGTGCCCAAGGTCACCTAGTGGGTTTCCATGGCCTAGTAGGGAACTGAACCATGGCCTCCAGGGTGATAGTCCAACTCTCAAACCATTAACTATGGTGGTTCTACTTTCCATACAGCATGCTAAATGGAAAACCCTCACACAGAATGACTCTTCTACATCAGTGAAAAAATACTGTGTGCAATCATTCAAAACTGTTATAGCAGGATTAACCCACAGAATACTACAATCCCACAGCATGGAGATGAAGGGGAAGAACTACCACTCTGCTTCTGTGCATTTCTGATTAATAACTTATGAGGGGCCCCAATTACAAAGAAGTCTTGGTGGTCCAATTTTGCCCAATGATCGGGGGAGATTCTTAGTCCATTTCTGCATGGCGTCACTAAAATGTAGTAGCTACTGGTTGTGTTCGTTTCAGGGGCCACAGTTCCACACAATGTCGTGGCAATCCAGCAGCCATCCCATCTAAAAGCAGTAGCTAGGATACATTATTTGAACTATGGAAAAAATCTCTTTTGCACCAACTCATCTGCATATATCCCACATGCTGCCTGAATGCAGAAAAATCAAATGTGCTTTACTGCACATTAAGAAAATGGCGACACCATCGGAAGGCCAATCAGGGCCAGCAACGTGGGTCAAAATGCAGAAGAGACACTCCACTTCAATCTGCATTCGTGCTGAGAGGTGCAGAACGTGGTGTTGCTACTGCATTTCAAGAGAATCCACTTTAACTACAGAAAAGATCTGTTTATGGTGTCTCATGCAGAAAGGGCCTTAGAATTCCCAGCCTAGTCTTCAATGAGGGTCATGCTCCCCCATCGCCTGTTCCAGAGTCCATGTTTCTTCTCTGCATATCTCTGCTACGGAGTCCACACATTATGACATTGGGAAAAGAACCACTGCTGAACTAAAGTGCAGGTCTGCATTGCCTGACAGAGTGCAGTTAGTGAAGCTACAATCCTTCACCAGCTTAATAGGGAGCAAGCCATTATGAACTTGATAGGACTTACTTTTGCATAAACGTATATAGGATTGCCCTATTTTTGTCTTTTCTCAACTTTTACCTCATTGTCCATTGTTTACCATGCGGAAACTGAAAGCAGGCACTCTTGATTTTTCTTCTCATAAGGAGCTGCTGACATTCTGTGGTGTACCTCCATACCAATTAAGAAATTCGAGTGCAGTCGCTAATTAATTAGCCTGTAAGCAGTGATATTTTCCGGTTTTAGGCAAGCTGCTTGAAATGACTGCACATGTTACATATCTGAACAGTTTTTTCACTTAGGAAAGCTATGCCATAAGGTCTCAAACCATGCACTGTACAGCATCATATCTCCCGCTATTAAATGGCAAAGGCAAAATGTTTTTAGCATGTGTGGATGTATATGTGCATATGGTTGAAATAACATCTAGGAGATACTTTTACTGGAAGTTTTAAGTCATATTCCTTTTATCATTTTCCCACAACTGATGATTTCCATGACCTTTCCATATAATTACAAGTGTACTCTGTGTCTATTTTTATTAAATGGTTTCATACCCCCATCATACTCCATTATGTTGCAGTAATTTTTAATGTTGTCAGAACAGCTACAACAGTTAGTTCTGCTGTAACTGTTTTGCACTAGCTTGGAGGGGATCCTTTAGATTTCTTCAAAGGATCACATTTGATCATCACACCTCAATATCAGAAATTTCCACTCTGCCATTGCACCAATATTTTGGCAAAGAATCTCAGGGAAAGTACAGACTTTCACTAACCTTAATAAAAGAGATTTAAGACAGAACAATTAAGAAGAGCAAATGATCATGTTATCATTGCACTTAGACATCCTTGTTATATTAGTATTAGAAATAAATGGTGTGCTTTAATGGCCAACATATTAAAATTTCATAGACTTTCCATGTCTCTTTACTTCTTTGCTTTCCTTGTATTCAGTGCTGAGAAGCTTTGTTTAAAAAAAAATTCTTCTTTGGTGATATGTATCCTTAGCATCCAGCATATATGTTGTTCTCGGAATATGTGAAATAAATAAACGTCACACCATTCTTCAGGAATTTTCTTGACAGTGGAGACTAATGGCTCAAATCCCATGGTGTGGAAACTTACAGAGAAATATTAGGTACTTAAGTAGCTCTTGCTATTTCTGCATGCAAATGCATTGCCTTTCACACTAATTCTCTCTTCCTCTCAACCTCCTATAAATGAGAGAAATTCTGTTACTGTATTTTTCCCTGAAGTGCAGCAAGAATAAGTGCATTCTGTAAAAGAACAGAGATGATTGGAAAGCAGGAACTTGCAGCAGTCTTTTGCATTAGAATCATAGAACCATAGAGTTGGAAGAAGCCACAGGGGCCATCCGGTCCAACCCCCTGCCATGCAGGAACCCACATCAAAGCACTCCCAACAGATGGCCATCCAGCCTCTGCCTAAAAACCTCCAAAGGAGACTTCATCACACTCCAAGGCAGCATATTCCACTGCCAAACAGCTATAACTGTCAGGAAGTTCTTCCTGACATTCAGGTGGAATCTCCTTTCCTGCAGCTTGACTACATTGCTCCTTGTCCTAGTCTCCGGACCAGTGGAAAACAAGCCCTAGAGCCATTCTAGAGCAAGAAATAAGCAGAGTCTTGCTTCTTTGACTCCAGTACAGATAACCTATGGATTAGTGAGAATTTCGTTTGGCTTTTATTTTGATAACTATAATGATTTGATCTGGCTTTTTCCCCCTTTGGACTTGTGATACATTTCAACTGGCTCAATTTGGCAGGGATGGCCCTTGTTAAATGGCTGCTGTCCCACTTTCTCAACTGCTTTTAAAACATCCACATTTCTCTGTCCTCCTCCCAGTTTCTCACTTTGTCTTTGGCTTACTTCCATTGCTGAAAACTGCATTCAAAGTGCGAAAGTAGTTTGAACTCCATTAACTCTGCAGGAGGGAGAGGAGAGGTTAGTGTCTTGCTTTTCCCAGTAGGCTGAAGCAAAAGCAAACTGTTGCAGCCCCTTTAGTTTGTGTGTTATTCCTTACCAACAACATTTATCTTCTTGACCACACTCTGACAATGCCCAATCACATGTTCCAATCACCAATTTTCATCTGTGAAATGTTGAAGGGTATGGACGCCATATTATCCACTGCTTATTGCTGGGTTAAACATCTTCCAACCCAAATAGAGCCTTTCCAATTAAAATGAGCTACAGCTGAAAGCAAGCAGACATTCAGTACAGAATAGGTTGTGGGACGCAAGTTTAATGAGCCATCTCTCTAGCTACATTCTAGGGTTGCTGAAGTTTCTGAATGGCTTTCGCTGTTAAGCCTACAGCTGCAGAAATCAACCTGAAAAGGCTACACTAGACAAGATGCTATTCACACAATTAACAATTCTGTATGTAACTTTTAAAAAGTAAATTACAAGTGCAAATTACAGACGGTTCAGATTGGGGCCCTGCACCAATGTCAAGAGGGAAAACATCTATGAATGGCTGTTCCCCTCCTCTTTCAAAAGGAGACCTGGGAGCCTTGATCTTTATCAAGATCACAGCAGAGAGCAGAGAGCAAAGGATTAAGCCTGAATCTTATTGTTAATCCCCACTAGAACAGGCCCACTGACTCAATAGTACTTACCTAATTGTTGATATACCAACACACCATCAATAAAATGAGACCCTTCTACTTGGGACTAACAAGTGGATTTAAGACTTAAAGAACCCTAATCTCATGCCATCAACACCAGAGTTCCAATCCAGATAAAGGCCCCTATATCTGCCATTGAATTTTCAAAAGCCACCCACACCATTGCTAAATGGCATTATGTGTAGTTTGACACTTAGGCCCTTTTCACACGGCATTTTCGAGTGTCGCACACATGTGAGGAGCGGTCCACAAGATGGACTCACATTTGCACGATGCTCCAGGGCCTGGCAGGGACTGCTCACACGTTTTTTCATTTTCGGCCTTAAGCCGAAAATGGTGCATGGTTGCGTATCGCTCCGGGCCCCGTGCACATTTACCTTGCGTGCGGAGCCTTGGGAGCTGGGCTGGTCACACTTCCTGTCCAGTGCAGCCTGGGAAGGTCCCAGGCTGCACTGTGAAAGGAAGAGGCGGGGCTCTTGTGCAAGCGGGCGGCAGCTGCAGAGCTGGAGGAACCGGGACACGAGAGCCTCTCACTGGAGGCTGCTCGCGTGAGCCCCGCACCCCAGCACCATGAAAAGGTAAGGTGCGACAAGGGTCTTAATCATCCATGCTCTGTTGAACAAAGTCATGCAAAAGCAACATGTTGGAATGGCCACTAGATTAAAGTGCCTTCAAAAAAAAAAACATGAGGCAAATGAAAGATGGATCTATAGATAGCCATTAACTTTGGTAGTTAATAAACATCGTGCATCCTCTGAGGACAAAGGCAGGTTACCTCTGAAAACAAACATTAGAGGAAAACAGAGATGGGAACAGGATAGTTAAGTTGCTTCTCTTTGTAAAATGAGAAAATATTAGCATTTGAAATCTAGTCTAGCCCTCAAAAGGAATTATGCTTTCCTTGTTATTATTGTTATTATTCAGACGATTCCTAATTTCGTTAAGAACTTCATTATCCTCTATTAATTGTTTTAGATACCCCACTGAGGAATAATATCACAATCTGACAACACCAATTCCCCAAATGCATCTTGTGGTTGCTGTATGTGGTTGCTGTTAAGCTAGTTGTTTCTTCTGACAGTTGTAAAATGGTGCTACCTTCCTGTTCAAGAGCAGAAACAGTTGGATTTGCAGAACATGGAGGTAACGCTTTGTAGCTAAAGTAGTTACCTGTATTACTTCTTCCTAATAAAAGTACAATGAGGTCATATGACAAAAAATAACATAATGAGTGGGAGTGCCATTAAATGGGAGACTGTGTATAATATTTTGTAGTTAGTGGTTATTGGTGGTATTTTTTTATTTGTTTGTTTTGTTACTTTTAAAGGAATTTTAAGAGGAATTTAACTGGAATGTTCCAAGCATTGTGCCATTCTCTTATCAATCCAAATAGGTTTGCTGTTGTTGTTTTTCAAAAAGAAAAGAAGTAATGAAAAACTGAAACAAATGAGTAACATGTTATTTTCAGAACTTCGCAACAAGAATCAATAACATTTTTTAACACATTCTAATGATTGATAAGTGTCCAACTTTGCAGCTGTCAGAATTGGAAACTTTATACCAGTCTCAGTGAAGACACTAATGTACCATGGGCTTAGAAGAGATTCAAAATACTAATTTGATTGAGGGTAATTTATTCCTACAGTACAACCTCAGAGGACAATGGAAAAACCCCTCGAACAAATCTTGCAAAGAAAACACTGTGACAGGTTCACCACAAGTCAGAAACAACTTGAGGGCACACAACAGCAACAAATGGAGCTAGATAAGAGCATATATTCTGAATAGCATGAGCTTATTCACCCAGGAATTGTTTAACTTACGTTCTTTATTTAAGTCATTGTTCAGTTCCATGTGGTGTGTACATCCTGACTTGTGCCTGTGCTAATACTGAATAAATATAATGGCCATTTTTTGAAAGAAAGAAAGAAAGAAAGAAAGAAAGAAAGAAAGAAAGAAAGAAAGAAAGAAAGAAAGAAAGAGGAAGAGGAAGGAAGGAAGGAAGGAAGGAAGGAAGGAAGGAAGGAAGGAAGGAAGGAAGGAAGGAAGGAAAAAGAAAGATTTTGTTCAGTGCATGGAAGTTCTTGTGATGCAATCCCAAGACTCATAAAAAGGCAGTGACTGAGTAGAATTTTCTTTAAACTGGAAAGTGTAACATTGCTCTTGAGAATTGCAGTCTAATGAAATACCTACACTGCTTGGTTTTTATTGAGCAATAAACTAAGAGCTTGTGGTGACTTGGAGAACCATTTCATTTGGAAATCACGTGGCTGAGTGACTGGCATGGCTGACACATTTGGCACTTCAAACAGCTCAGAAGACAAATGAATAAAAAACAAGAATTTCTTACATTAGTGGAAACCTGATTCATGTCAGCATAATTAAATGGTGGAATTTATAGCTTGGTTTGCAAGAGAAGAAGCAACCTTTTCCTGTGCCTGCTGGGCAAGTTCGTTAGGGTTTTCATCCAATGTACAACTTTCCATTACTTGCATGAGCAATTGTGCATGTCATCATATAGCTACCTGGGACAGGTGGGGAGTCTTGGCTAGAAATAGGCTGGTGTCCACAAGCAATGAATTAGGATAGGAGATTTTTCTATGACCTCTTAACAGTAATTGGATAACTATGGCCCTTTTCGCACAGCGTTTTTGAAGCAAAAGGGCCCCTTGAGTGTCGCGTAAATGTGAGGAGTGGTCTGCATGACCTACTCACATTTACGCAACGCTAAAGGGCCTGATGTGGAACGCGCAGATTTTTTCACTTTCGGCTCTAAGCCAAAAATGCTGTGCACTCACGCATCGCTCCGGGGCTTCACACGCACTCACCTGCCGTGCAAAGCCTCCTGAGCTGCGCTGGTCACGCTTCCTGCCCCAGCGCAGCCTCTAACTCCCAGGCTGCACTGCGGAAGGAAAGGGCGGGACACTTGCACGACCAGGAAGGAGCTGCAGAGCCAAAGCAGGAGGTATGCGACAGCGTTCCTTCCAAGCCTTCTCGTGCGAGAACCCCAACCCAGCAGCGCAAAAAGGTAAGGTGCAAAAAGGTCCTATGACTATGGTCAAAATGTTCTGAAAATACTTTTAGATCTTTCCTGGCCGGGCATCAATACATGCCATCCTTAGGCAAATGTGAAGAATCCCAGGAATGTCACTACTGTTGGCACATGCCAAGAAATCCTTGCTGCTTGACAGTGAGGAGTGTACCACATGGCTGCAACAAAGGTCTGTAATGGGTCAGAACCAAGACCCACCTCTATACTAATATGCCACTGGGCAGATCATGGCTATGAAATAATGCTTTTATGTATATGTACACACACATTCTGTAATCCAGTTAACACAACATATTTCATGAAAACAGACTGAAAAGAGAATTCCAGAATAAAGATTGGACTGTTCTCAGGGTACCACAGTAAACAAAAAGTGTCATTGAATAGCTGTGTTGCTTTGTGAAACATTTCTGAGGCTATTGGATGCCCACTTTGATCTTAGCTAAGTCCTGAATCCAGAATCATACTGTCATCTGCCATACCTCTTCCATGCTGCAAAAATCCAATAACATTGCTATGTAGGCTGAACTGGGCAACATATATTCTTGTTTTCCCAAGATTATGTTGTTTTGGTTGGACTTTCCTGAGGGGCCCACATTACAAGAAATGCCTCCTCAGTGTGGCCTGGAGGAAAGTCACCAGTGTTGTAGGCTGGTTCGTGAAGGCAGTCAGAGGCCTAAGTGATTGGCCATTTGGGCATTTTCTTTAAACTAAAAGAATTCTCCTGGACTGATGAGATTTAAATGTTGGATCATGGTTGGAAACTGGGTTGTGTGGAATTTGATACAGGCCATGGTCTTTGCTGCAGCTGTGGTGTGAGACAGGTGGAGAATCCCACTCATTTCTTCTGGTGGTTTTGCATTGGGATGGAACCATTGAGGGGGAGAAGATGGGCCCTGCATGTACATCTCTCTCAGTTGGGGATCCCATCAAGGGGTCTTGAGGGTGGAAGCATTCCAGGGAATGCCCAGCTTGGGAGCAATCACCCTGCTTCACTCCAGGTGTTGGGGAAATACATAACTGTTTTTGCTTATGTGGATTCCACTCATTGACACTTCATGGTTTCCCCAAGAAAGCAGACTGGGAAAGTCATGAATCAACAGCCAGGTTGACCAATGTCTACATCCAATATCCTGTGCTGTGCAAAGGCTCTAGCTGATGTAATCAATAAAGTTGTAGCCATTTCAATTCCATCAAGATATGTTGTAATATTTTCTTTGTTTCCTCAACCAAATTGTTACTACAAGATTGTGCAGCCTCTTCCTTGATGGAGTTCTTAAATTTAATATTCAGGTTCATTTTATACCTTCTAACTGTCCCAATTTGGCAGGGACAGTGCTAATTAATCCTCTGTCATTCCACTTTTTCAGTTGCTTTTAAAATTTCCCAGTGTCCATGTTTTCCTTCCATTTCCCCCCTTTACCTGCAGTTTACCCCAAACTGAGACCCTTTTCGCACCTTACCTTTTCGCGCTGCTGGGTTGGTGTTTTAGCACGAGAAGGTTTGGGAGGAATGCTGTCGCATCCCTCCTGCTTCTGCTCTGCAGCTCCTTCCTCGTCGCGCGAGCACCCCGCCCCTTCCTTCCGCAGTGCAGCCTGGGAGTTAGAGGCTGCACTGGAGCAGGAAGTGCGACCGGCGCGGCTCAGGAGGCTTCACACAGCAGGTAAGTGCACACGAGGCCCTGGAGCGATGTGCGACCGCTCAGCATTTTCGGCTTTGAGCCAAAAATGAAAAAGTGTGTGCGCGGTCTGCTTCAGGCCCTTGAGTGTCGCGTAAATGTGAGTGCATCATGCAGACCGCTCCTCGCATTTACGCGACACTCAAGGGGCCCTTTTGTTTCAAAAACGCCGTGCAAAAAGGGCCTGAGATTCAAAATACAAAATTAGTTTCCACTCAACTAATGCAACAGCAGAGAGGGGAGGAGGCAGACTCTTGCCCTTCTCAGTAGGCTCAGGCAAAAGCAAATGACTGCAGCTTCCCCTAGCTTGGGTGTTCTTCCTCACTAATAACTTTTGTCATCTTGACTACACTCCAATATTGCTTAACTGCAAATGTCTGTTTTCCACCTATGAAATATCAGAGGCTATGTCATTAGCAAAAATCAGTCAGAAGGTACACTTTCATTTTGTATCTTCTACCAGTCTGTTAAAATATTTTTCTTTGGGTCTCCCTTCCTCTGTTTTTACTGGGTTTAAACGGAAAAGAGGCTGCAAGTCCTAAACAAACTTACTAAGAAGCAAGCCCCATTAATTGCAGTGGGAAGGCTAGACTGAAGGATAGATTTCTGCAGAAAAACTAGACTCTGAAGTGGAACTCTCTTTCCACCTTCCTGTATCATGCGGTCTTAAATATTATTTGATTGTCTGCTCATATGGCTCTGCGTTACCTCTGTGAAAATATATATTTTTGCTGGAGGCTGTAAACCTGTAACACCTTACCTGGGAATAATCCTAAATAAATTGAATGAGACCTTGATCTAAGCAAACATGTAGAGGCTTGCATTTTAAAACTGATACTATGAGGTAAAATGTTGCAGCGACATAGCTTAATGCCTGGGAAGTAGGCCAATAACATCAGACACCCTCCCCATTGCCTCATCATGACTGACTTTCCTTTTCTCCTTTCCTCCCTTTGCTGTCTCCATCCTGTTCCTTCACTTCCATTTCTATGTTTCCTCTCTTCCTGTCTCTTTACCATCTTACAAGCCTCTCACTTGCTTTCTCTCCTCTTTGCTACTTTTCTCCTCCCCCATTTCTTTTCCTCCATTCCAGTTTTCTTTCTATCGCTCTTTCTATCTTTCTGTCTCTCTATCTCATCCAGGCCTCTGCATTTTATTTTTTCCTGCTTTCGTCTGATTCCCTGCACTCTCTAGTCATACACATGTGTGACATAAGAACAGAGGAATCAGGAAGAGTCTGGTGTTAGCTGAATTGTGTTTCTGAAATCTGAAGAAGCCAAAAACAGCTGCCTTAAGAGAAACAGGGGTAGAGACCAAGGACTCATTCACACTACACAATTATAGTACTATTATTCCAGTTTAACTGTTATGATTCCATCCCATGTTTGAAACTGTGGCTAGGAATTCTATATGCTCCTCCCTAAACTGCTGGTCCCAGGATTCGATAGAGTGGAAGTATGACAGTTAAAAGTGGAATAACAGTGCTTTAATTGTGGAGTGTGAAAGAGCTCCTGAAGTACAACAAAAGTACAAGAACAAAATGAGAAGGTTCAATGTTGACACAAAGGTCATTTTCGCACTACACTGTTATAGTGCTATTATTCCACTTTCAACATCCTGTGGACTCCTGGAGTTTGCAGTTTAGGGAGGGGCATTTAGAATTCTCAGCCAGAGAGCTCTTTGGCCTCAGTAAACTACAAACCCCAGAATCCCACAGGGTACTGAAAGAAGAATAATGGCACTATAACAATGTAGGGCAGAAATGGCCAAAGGCAATAGCCATTATAAGCTATTATGACCCCAGCAATTGGAACACTACTCTGTAAAAGCTGGGCATCTCAATAAGACACATGAGGTATTCCCCCTAGGTGCCAGCAGCCACTCTGGAGAACCTTGCTGGCTGGTCTCAGGACATGGTTGATGTACAACAACAAAGTACCCCATGTCTGCACAATGAGGCACTGGCAGGCTTTCTTGATTTCCTGGTGGAACAAAAACTTCCAGCATGCAGATCTCCAGAGCCACATACATCCTGCCTACATTGTCTAGCTTTGAGAAAGTACCCCTCAGAGCCAGGCATATGGGCCTTGGTGGCTCTGTGACAGCAACATCAGCCATTTTGGGTGGATGGTACTGCTCAGCAAATGGTAACAATGTGTGAGGCACAAGACAGTGGTCCTTTCCCCACCTCAGTGGGTGGCAATGCTGGGACTGCTGTGGCAGACATTGGCCCTTTTCACATGTGGGGGGGGGAACGGTGTAGAGCGACCTCCCACGGAGCTCGTCTACACCGTAGAGTGGACTGGCGTGGACTACTTTTAGTAGCTTCACACCAGAATCCACTCAGGAGCGGCCGGAACTAGCCGGGCTCCGTGTTTTTTAAAAACCTCTTTTTAGAGGTTTTTAAAAAGCATGGAGCGCGCAGCCCCGTGCCGCTCCGTCGCCCGGCTCCAAAGTGAATCTGCAGGCGCGGGCAAGTGTGTGCCTGCAGATCTGCCGGGGGCGGGCTTCCGGCTGGCGAGCTTCTCCAGTTGGTGGAGAGCCTCCACCAACCGGAAGCTGCCATCTGCGACGCCGGAGGAGTGTGGAGCAGCGAGCTCGCACTGCTCCACATGGCGACGGACTTACTCGACTGGAGGTAAGCTCCGTTTTAGCCTGTTTTCGCCCGTTTCCCCCCGACATGTGAAAAGGGCCATTATTAGCTTTTAAGCAGAACCATGAAAAATTTACTGTGCTCACGTGAAACTTCCTTTCATTACACAATATAGTTAGGAGAACTTTCCTTGGACCGGACACAACTTTTTTGTGTGATAAAATAGTATAAATTTTATTTAAGACTGAAGAAAGACACAGTTCGGTGTCTGTCTTAACAGATACCACTTTCTTTTAAGTTTTTGATGACACATAGCATTTTTTAAAATGATATACTACTCAAAGTTATATTACACTTCTGTATATTCTCTTCATGGTATGTTATGAAACAGAGGAAGAAGAACATATTTAATTTTTTCCAAGCGAATCTGGTTTAAGCTTTGAAAGGTACAGAACAATAACACAGTGTGCCCTAGATGCATGATTAAGTACTATAGTTGTTCAACTCAAAGGCAAAGCCATCAATCAAATACACATCAAACAGATCCTATAAAACATGGGATACTGTATTTGCCATAAAAAATATATTGGCTCACCTTTGAGTATTTTTAAAGGTAAGGAGCTTTAAGGTGTGAAAGAAAACTGTCAGAAGTCTCATTAAAGCATTATTTACTGCCTGGAAATACATTTACATTGATCTTTTCAAACTATTGCTAACCACAAATGCATTAAAACTAAACAGTCTTCATTTACCAAGAAATAAATATGTCAGCACAACTTTGACTTTTGTCCAATGCTCTTCCGGCATTTAATTCACTGGGGCTCAATGTTAAGCAGTTTATTGCTTGTTGTGCTAAAACATGTTAATTTAATTGAGAATATCCTGCAATGATGATCAAACCCGTAACCATGTGCATAGCATTCATTCTGCTTCCATATTCTACAGAAACATTTGCTTATTAAGTATAATTCTTTCTTGCTTGGAATTAAGGACTTAAACAATGGTAACAGAAGAAGGTCAAAAGGAACAGAGATTAATTTGGTTATGTTATGTTGGTCTAGGTTACGCTGAGAAACAATGGAGTTTTGCAAAAGTCAATATGCACTCTCTACCTTCTCAATCAATGTTTACATTTTTTTAAAAGTTGTTTAATGGTTTCAAAGCATAATCTAATGAATAAATAATTGTATTTATTTTGTTATTTTCATGTTGTGCACTTAAAAAGCCATATGAGTCTAATTCATGAAATCAATTATAAAACCCAATTAGCCTGACAAACTAATGTCATAGATCAACCATACATATCAAGTCTACTGAAGTCCATGACAATGTTCTCCACTGACAACAATATTTCCGTTTTTGTTTAACCATGTCTGGCTACACATCAAAAATAAAAGGATGGGACTTCATATTAAGTGTCACTGTTGTACAATTAAAGTGGAAAACTAATCTTCTAAAGCATTACCCTAACTTTCAGGACTTTTGCTGAAGCAGCCTGTATTTTGGAAAATGGGCATCCCTGCAATGGAGCCAGTTTGGAAAAGACCTAGGCCATTTTCACACCATACCTTCTTCCATTGTTCTCCTGTTGTGATCCTGGCAGCACTTTTGCTGGGAAGGAAGCACAATAGGAACACTCTGCTCCACACCCGGCCCGCTCCCTGAGGCAGGGAGTGTGAGCCACACACACCTTCCTTCCGCAGCACAGCTGGCCTCTTTCCTGGGCTGCACTGGGGAAGGAAGTGCTTCCACCCCGTCCGCAGGGGCAGCAGTGATGGAAGCATCACGTGATCACGGGTGCTTAACAGATTTATTCCATTAAATGAATATTCTATTATCATGATGGGTGGGGATGGAATGGCAGTGGGACCGTTACGCTGTCATGTGAAAGCACGACCCGTAGACCATTGTCACCATGTCCCCATCATGAGACTGCAATACCATGTGGAAATGTCCCTAAACTATATAGGCTGCAATTCCTACTTACTTAGGATTAAATCGCACAGAACTCAATAGAACTTACTTTGAAGTAAATATCCCTTTAAAACCTACTTTCATTTTGCTTTTTTCCTGAGAACTGTATGTGATGCAATAGCTAATCCATGTCTTCCCATTTCAAAATACTTTCCTCTCAAACTAATTTCAGTGTTTAGCAGAACTGTGATCCAACTTAGTCCTACCAGCTCTTTTCAGACTCCACCCAAACGCTCTTTGACACCTTCATGTATGCTAGTTACACCTATAAACCTCATGCAGCCATATCAATACACAGAGATCAGTGAGTCCATGTAGGCCAGTTTTTACAGGAGATATCATTAATGAACTTGAGTAATTGATCACTAGACCAAGGATGAGAACCAGCATGGTGTAGTGGTATGAATGTTGGACTAGGACTCTGGAGAACAGGGTTTGAATCCCCACTCAGCCATGGAAACCCACTGAGTGACTTTGGGCAAGTCACATTCTCCCATCCTCAGAGGAAGAAAAAGGCAAGCCATCTCTGAATATATCTTGCCAATAAAACCCCAAGTCAGAAATGGCTTGAAAGCACGCAACCAGACCAAGGCCATTTCTGTCCTATACTGTTATAGTGCTATTATTCCACTTTCAACATCCTGTGGAATTCTGGGGTAGTTTACCCTAGGATTCCATAGGATGTTGAAAGTGAAATAACAGCACTATAGCAGTGTAGTGCGGAAATGCCCCAAGTGTGGGTAAACTACAGCCATTTAGATTTTGTCAGACTTCATTTCCCAGCACTTGTCAATATTAGGTATACTGACTATTGTTGCAGCCCAACAACTGTATTTTGCCCATTCCAGCCCCAGCAAACAATTTATGCTGTGGAGAATTCAAAAGGAGGAATTAACTAGTGTTAGCTGTCAATCGACATATAAAGAACAACATTCAATTCAAAGTATTTTCTAGTGAAGGGAACTGCAATTCCCATAAATCCCATTCAGTAATGTTAAGAGATTGTGGGAGTTGCCGTTCAAAATATCTGAAGGGTACCAAGTTGCTTATTCCCATTATAATATAACACTTGTTCAAACACAGATTCAGAGATTCACCATCATTCTTTGAACAAAAGTTTTAAATCTTTACATCTTCTATGTGTGTCCATTATTATTGATTTGATCTATCATGTTATCTTACCTACATTAAACTCTTATTATCAATTTGATATGAGTTGTCATGGCTTTCCCAAAAGAATTCTAGGAAATTTAATTTGGTGAGAATTCTGTGGCAGAGACACCATTTCCCTTCAGGGTAAAAGTTTCCAGAGAACCTTAGAATGGATTGCATGCCATACTCTAAGCCCATAGCACTGATGCATTTTTTTTCTTCTCACTCAAAGCCATACATTTATTTATTAATATCCCTAAAATACTGTGACTCTGATTCTTACAATAAAGCTGAATGACAAACACTCTTTGCCAGGATGGGATGAAAATGTTTTAGCCTTTTGAACACAAGCTTTCAATTACGAGAACACAAAGCAACCCACAGCTGTCAGGAAGAACCAGTCTTGCTTCCCCATGTTGCTACAATTTAAAATGGAAGCCAGAGAGGAAGTGCTGCGTGGAGAAAGCTCAAATAGTCAGTGCTAATGGTGGAAGTATTATCTGTATGTGGCTAATATAAAACCAGAGTGGTTTATTGCCACAGTTGGTGATTTATGACTCACATTATGACTTTATTTTGAAATGATTGTAATTAAAAATTAATGTGTGGTGAAAGGAGAATACACAACAAGGAATCAAGGCACAAGGTTTATCTGATTGTGTGACCATGCACTTGATTTATATCTCACAATTCATCCAAACATTTGTCTTTATGTCAAGCACACATAAATGCTTCACAATGCACTGTAATATCCTGTGAAACCGTCCAAGGTGAGACATACATTTTGTTCCAACTTGTAGTGCCATATACTGTTAATTTTTAAAAGGCTTATAACAAATCTGAATAATTTATAAGAAATATTATCAGCATTGCTTAGTGATCTTTTGTAACAGAATGTTTCTTTCATCTCTGTGCTCCTTTAATTCCTTCTGAAAGGCCCAAGAACCTGCTACTACACTGCTTAATGGACTGATCAGTTTTAATCTTAACTGCAGAAAAGTATTGATATAATTTTCCCTATTTCAAGTGCATAAAACACCATCTACACACATCAGATAGACATAAGTCTGTAATAACAAACAGAAACTTTCCATGTGTCATTTGAAAGATTTCATTTCTTCATTTGTGGTTCTTCATTTCTAAGCATGTTGTAGAAAAAGTACTATTTAAAAAAGGTACTTATTAAAATATTCTTGACTTGAAAGGAATGACCTAAAATGTAGTCACTTCTCTCAGCTCTTGGAAATGTTATTTTTGGACTCTAACTCCCAGAAGTCCCAAACCGTATGTCATTCTGAACACAAGCAGATCTGAGTCTACCTATACGCAGATTGGAGATTGCCCAGAGTTGCTGCAGATGTCTACTTGAGTTCCACAATGGAAAAAAGATGAGAGATAAAAGTAAGACAAAAATAACTGTAGTATGGTATCCAGATACAGACTAGTGGTTTTGTTTGTGGGTATATCACCTTGTTCAAATGCTATTTCCCTTTGCTGGAGAAAAGAGGAGATTCTCCGTCAGACTACACAAACATCACTATTGTCAGTGCAGTGTGTGGAATGTTGCCATTGAAGGTGACAGGCAATAATTCTCTTTAAACTTTTTCAAACATTTCACACTGGAGGAACCCAGAAAATAATTTTCAGGTCTCAGGGAACTTCTGAATTAGAAATATTATCTCTTCAGCTCAATGAAATATTTGTTTTTTGTTTGTTTGTTTTCAGGCATAATCTTTTTCAGACTCCCTAGCAATCTCTTGTGAAACCCTAGGGTTCTGGAGAAACCCTGTCCAGATCCTTTGATTCTTCCATAGGGTACTGTACCTATGATCTGACGCTCTGGTGGCCTTTTGTGACAACTGAATTATTATTATTATTTACTTGCATATTCCATGTGTTGGATCCAGAGTTGCCCTTCCAGAAATGAAAGAGCTTTTCCTGTGAAATCTCATGAAGGCTTCTACTAGACAAAAGAGAGCAACAGTTATTTTGGCATGTTTCTCAATCTATCTGCAGCCCTCCACATTAACTCTGGCATCATTGTAGAGTGTGCCCCAAGCTTACTGAGCAAGTTTTTCATGAGCTTTAGATAGCAAAGTAGAAATCAACAAAAATCTTATCCCCTCATCTCTCTCTTGAGAGTATTTCATGAATGGAGTTCTGGTCACAGGTACAAATGGTTTTGCACTGTAACAGTTATTTCTACTTAAAAATTCTAAGTGTAGAACTCTTCTTTTTAAAAGAAATTCTAAACGTAGTTTCTTTACCTTTGTTTATTGTGAAATGTACACTCCTGTGATTTCAAAACCATATCCAGAGTGTTCATTTCAGGGAGGGGGGGGGGATTCCCTTGCCATCAATTCTGTGTCTATCATTGTCTTACGGGAACTAAACTAGAAGAAGCATGCAGTACATAACTAAAGGTAATTTCATATTATTCACAATTATAATTTAAATATGGGGCAGTTGTCATTGTTGTGTGCCTTCAAGTCATTTCCAATTTATGCTGACACTAAGGTGAGCCTATTGCAGGGTTTTCTGTGGATGAGAGTGTGTGATGCACCCAAGGTCATCCAGTGGCTTTCCATGGCTTGGTGGGGAATCAAACCCTGGTCTCCAGGGTTGTAGTCAAATGTGCAAACCACTACACCATGCTGGCTCTTATTAATAGCAACACTTCAGCACAACAAAAATGAATTAAACATAATCTAAAATTAAATTAAACTAAACAATGATTTAACTACTCACATACCTTGATGCCAAATATAGCTATTATGACTATAACAATTTCAAGAGAACTTTCTTTTCTACCCTTTGTCTATTCTATGAACTTGCAGCTATCTTAAAGATAGCATAGTCTTAAGAAGCAAACATCTTACATCAATGTGAGAGGAATCATACTTTATTTGTAGAGCCAACTAATTGCTCATAATCAGCCAAACCAACATTTCCTTTCAAAGCAGGCAGCTGCAGGAAGTGGACATCATGTTTCTAGTTTTAATTCCCACTTCAGATCTCTCTGAGAAGTCTTCCTAACACATCCTTTACTTTAAGACTCAATTAGCTTTCAAGTGAGCGAAGAGCCTGAATGGAGTTGTGATGGCCACTTTACCAAGTACTGGAGCATCACAGCAGTTCACAAACAAAGTAATTGAAATCTTAATGTGCAGAAAAATTACTTTTATAATGGTTGCCTTGAAGATTATTATTTTTTTCAAATGTAATTAAAAAAAGTGGATTTAGAAATATGCCCGACAACCCAAAGGATTAAATATTAATATGGTGCATAATTAATAAATGATACATCCCTTGATTACTAATGGGTTATTGACTCTAAAAGCCTAATGTTATAGAAATGAAGAGGAAAGAACGGCTTTGGGAGAAACATAGTTCCACCTTTTATGTTAAACCTGGAGCCCTTTTCTTCCAAAGCAGCTAAAGTAATATTTGAAGTATTTAAATAGGAAAAGAAAAACAGAAATGTTCTTCATGATCAATACAGCCATTCTGAAAGATCCAGGGGTCCAAAAGTGGATCAATGATAAGGAAAGAGAAGTTTCTTGTTTGAGGAGACAGTTCGTTCTTGTTGAAGTCCATGAGTCTCTGAGGTGGTATGAAAACACACTGCAATTCTTAAAATCAGTATATTTTTGAGATTGTTTTTGGGAAAGTAGATATAATGGTTCTAAACCAACAAAAGTATACACAAGAATGGATACCATTGTGTAGACATCTTCTGGTAGGGGAACACTAATTTTCCCCTTTGTTCTTGGCCTCAAGAAGGATCCTGGTTCTACAACACCAGCTGGGAAGTATACCATGCTGGGTGCAATTGCCCCTGGCACTGCTGTCAAGAGTAGGATTGGTGGGTCATGTCTTGCTCATCCATCTGTAAAACCAAACTGATTCCTAATGCTGCCCTTGCTTGCTTTTCCTCTCTCCTTCAAGTCATCTTTCTATAGCCAGCTCTTTCAAAGTAGCCAGCTACAACAAATTCACTGAAAAGTAGTCATTTATGCTATCCTATCCAGATGTCCTTGTGCATTCATGGGTAGGGTTAAATAAGAATTTTTGCCTCAGTTCATTTTTTAAAAGAAGAACTTCCTAAATTTGCAAAGCTCTTTATTGGAATAGAAAAGAAGTGATTTAAAAAAAATGTGAATGTAAGAGAAACCAAAACTAACAGATGCATCCATCAAGACCCAGGTACTATTAAGAGTCATTCTCACTTCCTCTGTATTCATCCATGTACTTAAAGAGCACAGTGTAGTGGTTTGGGAATTGGACTATGACCCTGGAGACCAGGTCTTGATTCCTCATTCAGCTACTCAGCCATGAAAGCCCACTGGGTGACCTTGGGCATGTCACACGCTCTCAGACCCAGAAAATCCTGTGATAGGTTCACTTTAGGATCAGCACAAGTCACAAATTACTTGAAGGCACACAACAACAAGTGCTAACTTGCAATTGCCACCTCTATTGTTCTGAGGGGCCCATTGTCTTTAACACCTCCAGTGAATTATTATATTTACTGAATATTGCCAGAGCAAATGAGGGAGAAATTTGTTATAGTTCATTTCTTAAGCATTTCCCAACATTGATTAATCATATATGTGGTTTGGAAAGAACTTGACATTTCAAAAATTCAAATGTGAAAGAAATGAGACCAACAAATTTCTCCATCCCTAGTCATAGGACTTATTTGTGTGGTGAGATCCTGCTTCTGTCAGGGAAGCAGTTCTATCCATGGCAATGGGAGCAGTTTTGTAGCTCTCTACTTTGTCAAAGACAGTCAAAATACCTTTCCATCTGGAGAGCTCAGCGCTCTAGATGTGGCTTTTCCCAACAGGGTGACTCCTAGATGAACTGAACTATATCTTCCATCATCCCCAAGCAATGGCCATGCTGGCTGGGGACAATGTAATATCTGGAGGGTGCCAGCTTGGGGAAAGCTATGTTAGAATTTCAACAAATCTAGCACAACAACAAATCATGAGACTGAGGCAATTCTGCACCTGATAGCTCAGAGACATGTTTAATAATGTCCTCGTAGGACTGCTTCCCATAAACATTGCTGCTGTGTAGCTTGCAATAAACTATGGTGTAGCTTTTCCTCCCTCAGTATTTCCCAGTGGAATTTACCACTGTAGCTTTTCAGTAGCTTGTGGTTTGGAGGATGTCCTCAGTATGCATTATGTACTAGCTTGCCTGTTTCTACCTTAAATAGGTGGTCTGATTCTGGAAGTTGAAACCATCACTGCCAAATTGTAAAAAAGACAAATCCTGTTAGGAAAGCACAAAAATAACTACAAAAATAACTACAAACCTCAGAACAAACCTCAAACCAAAACCTGCAGCTTGGCCCAGAAGCATCCCTGAGCTTTCTGTTTCATATCCAAAGGGAATAGGGTTTCTGAATATTGACAGGTTCTAGGCAAAAGACTGAAATTTCAGACCTTTTTGTAATGTGTTGGGTGGACAATAGTTATAAATAATCAGAAAGCAAGAGCAAATGTAGCATTCTACTACCAGGGTATAAGAAAAGAACAAAATGCTTGTAGTCTATTATTTGTGGTGGAGAGAACAAAACATGAGGCACCTTAAGTTGCCAAGTCAACAGCATCACCTTCCATGAGATTTCAGGGCCAAAACCTGAGACCAGGACCTGGTCCTTCTGGTGTAACAGTGACAGAAACTTGTAATGCCACAAATATGAGGCAAGCAAGAGTTAGGACATAGGCTGGTAATGCTTCTCCAGCTGCAGGTCATGGAAGAAGCATGAAGGCAACTTGGGTAAATGGGTTCACAATCTGGACAAAACCCAACAAATCAGGTAATATAGCAGCCAAGAGCAAGGGAGGCAAAGCATTTTTGACACCTGGGCAGGAAACTGTTGCCATGGCTCCCACTAGTACAAACTTTCTGTGTGGCCTTACCAACAGTACACATGACACATGGGGAATTTTTCCAGGCCCCACACTGCCCAAGATTGATAATAGTAACTCGCCAGGCTGTTAGCATCCCCACTGCATGTGATTTCAGAGCCTGGTCCTTGTGCTATCATAGGGACATGTTCAGTGATGGGCCCAGGATTGGTATATGAAGAAGGATCATGAGCTGGAACACTGGCCATCCCCTCTTTGCCTTAATCCAAATATCATGACTGAGCAAAGCACATATACTCATCCTCACTCTCCCTAGTTTCTTCCCCTCACTCCTGGCTTTTTGGTACACTAATGTTTCATTAAGTGCAACACACATACAAACACCTTCTTGCTGATTCAGAGAATCCTGGCACCAGCTAGGAACATCTTAAGATGGATGCCCTGGCTTTAAGCCATCACTTCCTGTAACAAAAATCAAGTTTCTTCTCGTCCAGTGTCCCTTGGTCTGAAATTGATCTTCTCACCTTAGAATCCAGGGAACCACAGCAATGTCCTGAGACATCAGTCAGCACCCTCAGAAACCAGGCAACCATGCTTACAGCATAGCAAAATCCATGAATTAAATTTGGTTTCAAGGCTTAAGTTCCATAGGATTTGTGATCAAATGTTAAAACAGAGAAACAATTTGACCAAATAGCAATTTAAATATGTCCTATTCTTAGTAAGTTCACCAAGTCTAATGGTTTTAAAATGGATACTCTTTTCTCTGGTATTTTATATGAAATGCTTCTGTTTTTAATTCTCCATCTAACAAGAAAAAAAAACTCCCACAAAAATTAGCATTTATATAAATCAAACTATGTTCAATAGCAATTCTTTTCCAGAGTCATACTGAACTGTCTACAAACATCTAGTGTGAATGCTGCCAAGGATCACTATCTGTGGTCCTCATCTGGCATCCACCAAGGGGAGTCAGCTGAGTGAATGGCTGCAGAAGCACTTCAGCGCAGTGTGAATGATGAGCATCATGTATGCAGCCAGTTGCTTGGCAAAGGGGAAATTGTAGATGTGGCTGAGCAAAGGTGGCACTGCAGTACTTCAAAAGTCAAGTTGGAAAGAAAGAAAGGAGTAGGTGAACAGAAGAACAGGGAGATGGCAGAGGGAAAGTCAGCCCTCCTGCTGCTTTCTGAGCCCAACTTCTGGGGCAAGCAAGGACAGCAGCATGAATTATCTGGCTCCATGTCACCCAAAGATAGCCCTAGACATCCAAAACAGTCCAGACTGGTCACTAACACTTCTTCTCTATAGTTTTATAGTTCTCTTCTCTACAGAATTACCCAGATATGAGACAGTTCATAATGTCATGGGAGTTTGATCCTGTGTACTACTGACATGTTTCAGAGTCATGATCCTGCTCATACCTACCTGTCATCTCATCATCATCTATCTTCTGTTCCATTGGTCCCAGTTCCACTGATCTCAATCCCAACTCCAATCGTATTTGTACTAGCCTTGCATATAGTCTCACTTCCAATCTTATATATTTCACCTCAACTCCAGTCCCTGAATGCACTGACCTAGCCTATGAATGCAATCCAGCCACAATATGTACTGAAAGATGATGAGATTTGGTAACCAAGCACTAGCTTGGAACATGGACCCAGACAGTCATAGGCCAACCTAGACAAAGTCCCCAAGTAGGGACATTAGATCTCCACATCTGACCCTGAGTCTCCAGTTTTTGTGGGTCATCTCCAAATAGATGAGCATACTGTTCCCCCAGGTGTGGTGGGCTCAGTTCCAAGCAAGAGGAAAGGACTGTGTTCAGACATCCAGCTCACCTAGTAGAGTACCAGCTTGTTACAATTTGCAAGACTTAATTGATTCATTGCTGCAACTTGCAAAAAATTTATAAGGGGTCTACGTATTTACTTAGTTATCTTCCTCCTTGCTTCACAGTGTGATGTCAGGGCTCTCACTTCACTCTATTCTGCTTCCACCTTCTGGCAAGAAGCAAGTGGGCTAGATTAAAACTTCTGTACCACATCTCCCCAAATTCATAATCCCCTCATTTCACAGCCCCTCTAGGCAAGATTTCTGTCTTCGTTTCCAAACAGAAAAATATGATATCTTTGTGTCTCTGTGTACTTGTGTTTAAATGACAAGCTGTGAGAAACTGTGGTTGTTTCTTAATGCATAATGCTTAATGACATTGGAGGAGGTATCCCTAGGTCTCAGGTTGTTGGCCGAGAAACCTCAGGGCCTAGGACAATCCCAGACCAGAAACACTGCATCTTAGCTTTCAAGCATTTTGCTAGTTTAAAAATGACATTCAAGAGTAAGATATAGATTCTCACTATTGCCAGAATCATGGAGATGGTCATTTGACTAACGTAGCTGACATGCCACACCTAAAATTCCTAACCTAATATTCCTAACATGCTCACTATTGCTTTTTAGTATATTTCCTAGGCAGCCTCATTTAAAAGATCTCAGTATGGCCATCTGTTCTCCATGTATCAAGGACCTTAGAGAACATTCTCCTTCAAAAGGCTGCCCTTCATGAAGAGAAGGCAATGGAAATGGTAAAGGAGTGGCAAGGCTATCACACAATATCTCCCTTAGCATTTGCGTTACACACTGAAAAGGTCTGTGTGTTTCAGAGGACAAACCTCTAGCCTAATCAGAAAATTATTCTGGTATAAACACCAAGAGGATGGAAGAAGAGAAGTAAGAGTGACTGATGGTGATGATAATTATCTTCTGTTGACTGCCCCTATGTCAAGGACATAATTTATTGGGAAGCTTCTGATTTCCCTGTTAAAGAACATCCAGACATGTGGTTTCTGAAACACCTATTAGCCACTTTATCCTATCAAGAACACTACACGAATGGTGATACATCCACAAGCACTAAGCTAACAGAACAGGTTCTAATAAAAGTCTGGCTCTGTAGGCAATGGAGCATGCCATTTCATTTCCAAATGGGTGTGTCATTTCTTTTCCATTTGGCCGGCTGATGCAGTTCGTAAAATGTCTTAGAAACAATAATAATTTTGAAAAATATCAACACTTTAAAGTATTTCAATATAAAAGTTTAGGTTCATAGATGCCTTCATCCAAACCAGCATGCAGGTCATCTTTAACTGTATTTTAGTTCTGTTCCTTACTTCTCAATAAAAATTGCAATCTGTTTCCCGTTGCACACTCCTTTCCTTCTTCTGACTCATGCATTTACATTTTCAATATGTTTAAGGGCATGAAAGGTGCCCTGTGGCACCCAAAAATATGTCTATTTCATACAAGAGAGCCAGTATGTTGTAGTCATTTGAGCATTGAATTCTGGAGTCCTCTGCTCAGCCATGGAAGCCCACTGGGTAACGATGGGCATATCACACTCTCTCAGCCTCACAGGAAGAAAAAGGCAACCTCCCTCTGAACAAATCTTGCCAAGATAACCGCACAATAGGGTCACCATAAATAAGAAACAACTTGAAGGTACACAACAACAATAAATATTTCTTACAGTGTACAGAGAAACAATGAGACTTCTAATGTTTTGCTGATTTTGCTAACCCATGCAAGTTGGTGTGGTGAGTCCATTTAGCAGAACCAAACAAGGCTACTTCACGCTTGTGCAGCCCTACTGCTTAATGATGCTATCTAAGGGCCTTTGCACACTACACTGTTATAGTGCTATTATTCCATTTCCAACGTCCTATGGAACCCTGGGGTTTGCAGTTTAGGGAGAGGCGTTTAGAATTTTCAGCCAGAGACCTCTTTGGCCTCAGTAACCTACAAACCCCAGAATTCCACAGGATGTTGAAAGTGGAATAATGGTACCATAACAGCATAGGGTGGAAAGGCCCTAAATGTCTTTTAGTTTCTCTGATCCTGGAAGTAGCAAAGTTAATCCCTCCCCCATTGCTATCAATGGGAGGAGAGTTTCAAAACATGAGAGATCCACTGGACCAATTTTTAGAAAAACAAGCCTCTGCTACCTCCACCCTAATCAGCATTAATGGATGGAATGGATTAATGGAAAGGATGCATCATCTGCCACTTACTTCCCCTGTTCCTACCTAGGATGCTGTCCATGGTAGGGATCCTGTTTGAGTCCAACCCCACTATAAAGCTTATTGAAATACTCCTGTATTTCCACTGTGTCTCTGTGTTTTCACTGCTGCTTGATGACAGAAGTCAGCAGGTGAACTTTGATCAATTGCTACACAGGTCAACCCTAGTGTTCTAAGCAACAGTGCGGGGAAAGGAGTTCATCCATTTTTAAAAGGCAGCAAGACTCTACATTTTTCCCCCTTGAGTTCATGTCTATTTCTCATAAAGACATACTTTAAGTCGTAGTTTCTGTTTGAAAAATAATAATTTATGAGAGTAGCAAAACAAGTTGTGGTAGAACTTCTGGATGTTTGTTTTTCCCAGATATGGGGTTCTTACCTCACACACTCCTACACTCATTCTGACTAATTTTCTTACTCTAGCTCTTAACCAAAACTCATGTTTGTTACTTTAGGAACTTTGACTTACACACCGTCTCATATTAGATTGCTGCTTAGAGGGTGGAATACAACTCAGTTCTTGAACACAGAGATTGAAAGCACACTGTTATTTGTCTCATCTGTAATAATTGCAATCTAATTTGAATCAACAGATATTTTTCTTAATTGAAAAATATTTAGTGGACAAACATATCATTTCCATACAGCCTTACATTTTTTTCACAGCAGGGGGCAAAAGAAAATATTAATTACAAGAACCTATACCAATCCCAGAATGACACCAAAAGGCCAAGTGAAGAAATACAGGCACAAAATATATCTTTCCTATTGTTTTAAATGTTATTTGAAAAGGAATGGAGAAAGCTGCTCAGCTCACATCTGTCTAAAAATCATATCCTCTCAAATTGCTAAATCTTACATATGATTTTGTTGTTTAGGTGGGCAACGATGCTGTATACAGAGTGTTTATTATCACTTGGGGGAAAGTAATACTACATTTGAATGAGTGGAACTTGTGGAAGCAGTGTGGAGTGCAGAAGCTCTTCACTGTTCCAGTCAATCCCCTTGCCCTCCTCCATGAGACTCTAGTCAATTCTCTCTCCCACAGGGTTTTCTGAATCTCGGGTGTGTTCACTCCACACAATTATCCTGTTATATTTTACTTTAATCACCATGGGAATATCCTATGGAATCCTGGGATTTGTAGTTTGGGAAAGGGCTAGAGTTCTCTAACTGAGAATTCTAAATACCACTTCCACAACTCCATATCCCAGGACTGAAGCCATGGAACTGAACCATGGCAGTTAAATTGGAATTATAGCACTAAAATTGCATAGTGTGGATGAGGTCCTGGTCATCAGTGATGCATCCCTCAGTGGGCTAGGGGTGGGGGCTTTAGTCTCCCTTTGATGTTTTTCCTAAAGCTAAGAAAAGTTCCTTTTGGATGGCAACTCCAGAATTCCCCTGTCAATATGGACAGTGGCCTTCTGCTGTGGGGTTCAGCAAACTGCCATTCAAAAAAGTAACTTTTCCAAGCATGGATCAGTTTCTTCTTCTGCAAGCATAGTAGTTTCCCCAAGCCTGTTGGTACCTTACCTTTGTGGCGGTGGTGGGTACTATTTTAGCTACATAAGCAATAGCATCCACAGCTTATGCAGTACAGACATACCTCAGTTAACAAAGCCTCTGACAAAGAACCTCTTTTTATGTCTTTGCTGCTTGTCTTCTGTTTAGCTGGAAGTTTCTAGCAGCATTAGCACTAGGGCAATGTTGAATAATTGCTGGAGAAACAGGGACTTTTGGTGCCAGCCTGCAGCAACATGTTTGCCGTAAACAATGGAATAAACAAAGCTTGAGTTGGGAAAGAGCAAGTCTCTGGTCTAGCTGATTCTAGTGTAGCAAATTGTTCCTGCCTACAAGCAAGGTGCACACCAGCTACCTCCAGAATCCCTTACTGAGCATCTGCAAACAACAAAAGAGAGACAAAAGGGGAGAGCACTACTTTCCAGTGTTACTCCAAAACATAGGTGATTCAGGGGTCCAGGGTACCAGCACCTCCACATGACAAGGGGGAATTAATTAGCTCAAATTAGGAGGCCTGTGAGGGGGCATAACCTAACAAGAGCTTTCCACCAATGTTTACAGGGTCTTGCAGGAAAGAAAAGGACAAAGATTCTAAAATGTAAACTAAAAATGTGTTTTACTGAAAGTTCACCCACACATAAAAGATTCAAACACTCACACACTCACACAAGAGCTAAAAGAAAGATAAAGGGAGAAAAGTTGTGGATAGAAGAGTTTTCAGAGAACAGAAGACACTTACCTATCCAGAGAGCAGCGAAGAAAGCAGTGATGTGGCTTAGACAAGCACCTAAGGACAGTATTCATTCGGGAATCAGAGTGACAGCATGACAACCAGCAGGTGACGTACTGCACCAAACCGCTCAAAACAAAGAGTTCTTATACCCAATATCTACTCTCAGGGTGTGGGTGTGAATGGATGTCCCGGTCGAGCAGACAATGGGATTTCCAACATGGACAATAGGGTCCAGATGGAGTTAGTGGTCTTAGTGTTTCGGTGACAAAGAGGTAAAGGCTGTTGTAATAGCTCTGTATTGTGGAGACATCTGGTGAACAATGCATGAAAACATGCAGGTGTGAGGGAACAGGGATGAAACAATCATTGTTTTGGTAGGAACTTCCCTTGACCACTGTATGCTCAGAGATGTTCCAGCTTCAGCTTAAGCCTATTATCTCCAGAGCTGCTTGGTAATCTGCCTGACAATGACTTTGGCTACACTTAGAGGGGATGTTGGCTGACCTGCCTTGCAATCACATGTGTTCAGTCAGTAATTTTCCTCTGTCCAGCTTAGTCTTCCTGTTACCTCAGGTTCCATTTTATATCAAATGCCAATCAATGTATTTGCCAATTAAATAATATTTTGCCAATTAAATCATATCAGTCCTTAGGGGGGTGCACAGGGCTGTAACACCAGAGTAAGAAAAGTGGTATTTTATTGTATGTGGTATTCTATTCTACCTGCTGCTTGCACCTTTTGAACTACAACTCCTAGTATCCCTAGACTGCATTACCAAAATTGGATTTTTTCCAAGATCTGCCACCTCTGACCCATTGGATTCCATGAAAGGTGTTATGGATATTTCCATATTGGCAATGGTCCCCAAAGACAATTATGGATAGGTTGGCTAGTGTGCTGCTTTGTGTATGTGTGCGCATGTGCCTTCAAGTCACCTGTTGACTCCAATAATTTCACAGGGTTTTCTTAGGCAAGAAATACTCAGCGGTGGTTTTGCCAGTTCCTCCCCCCAAAATATAGCCTACATTATGGATGATAATTGTCTATTTGAAAGCATCCTCTGTGTGAAGAAATGTCTGTCCAAGTCTGCATTGAATATCAAGTACCCACCTATGGGACATTTCTATCCCCATTCCAGTTTTACAGCACAGTCCTTTCAGGTAAGAAGGGAGAGGAACAACAGCAGTCTGGCCATTGGCAGCTGCTCTGTCTGCACTGACTGCTGATGCTCCAGGTCACCCGCTGGTACGATGTGACAATAAGGTAGACAGTGAATGAGTCGCTGAACCAACTTATTCTCGTATCGCACTGAATGTTATAATCTGCTTACAATACAGTACAAGGCATCATTAGAAAAAGCAATTCCCTGAAGAATAAAGCCATCAAAAATAAGTTAAATCCAAATCGATGATAAAAGGAAAACAGGAAAAGAAAAAAGGAGGCAGAAAAGAAGGAATGCTAAATCAACGCTAAAGGAGGGTGGGGAGAAGAAGGAAAAGAGAAGCAGTAAATTCAAAGAAAATTAACACCAATTTAAAATATGTCAAGAGAGAGCAGCTGTCAACTGAGAAAGGATCTAAAGTTTAAGGCCCTTGCTTGATTCATTGTTATTAAAAGCATACAGGAAATTAAACCACAGAAGCTACATTCAAAATGCATTAATAAAAGCGAGGAAATTCAAAACTGTGGAAGAACACCATTTTCTCCTTTACGAGAGGGCTTTCTGAATTCCAGGTTACACTGTCATACGTGTTTTTTAGTACCTTAGAGGCTAATACATTTATTATGGCACAAACTACCAGGGACTCAGCTCCTTCAAGTGCATGAAGCCTTACGTAGACTTACATGATCAGAAGGAAGACTGTACAAAATAAGGTCAGAGGAAAAGGAAATACAGAACAATAGCGATAACAATATTATCACAATGCATTATAATATATTGTAATATGTTATGTAAATATAATAATATTTATAATATTCAATCATATTATAATCATATTATAATAATATGCTGACATTGAGAGCCAGCCTGCTCAGCCATGGCTGACCTTGAGCGCATCACACTCTCAGGCCCAGAAAACCCTGCGATAGGTTCGCCTTACGATCACCGTAAGTCAGAAATGACTTGAAGGCACACAACAACAACAACAACAACAACAACAACAACAACAACAGATATTTCTTGTTTTCTTATTTGTATTGTATTATTATTGTTGTTGTTATGTATTGTTGTTATGCTGTTATGTATTGTTGTTATTGTTGTTGTTATGTATCTATGTATTGTTATGTAGCATTGTTGTTGGTTCTTTTCTTTTCTTTTGTTTTGTTTTGTTTAATAAAGACCTCAAAGGCCCCTCCCTAAACAGCAAACCTCAAGATTCCATAGGATGTTGAAAGTGGAATAATAGCACTATAACAGTCTAGTGCGGAAATGGCCAAAAATGTTTTTAATAATCACAAAAAACCCCAACAGCATATTGACACATTATTATTATTATTATTATTATTATTATTATTATTCCTGAAATTGCTAAAATAATCTCTGTGCAGAGCTGAATATGGAACAAAATTCACTGAGGCTCAAGTCTTGTAGACAACTTTACTGCCATAACTAAACTCTGAAACACACAGAGTAATTTCTAAGGGAGTGCCTCTGATCATGTATAGAATTCCTTTCAGCTGTAACCTCACAGATTTACACTTGGGAAAAGTTCACAAGAGGTGATTAATAGGTAAAGCTGCATCGTCTCACCTGGCTTTTTAGAAATTAAATTATGATACTTTCCTCAGATTCTTCTGTCTTTTATGTAGCTTCCTACAGATGATAAATCATTTTCAATGATTGATTTCAATAACTTTGCAGCAGCCTTTATCAACATTTACATTTCAAACACATTGAGAATGTATGTTTTAGAATGTGAATGTGCCCTTGACAATAAAGCCATTTCAATCAAAAACTGGAATAGAAACATTTAAGGAAATTTTCATCATTTGTTTTAAGAATAATTTTTAACAATCAGTTCAGGGTACGTTGGAGCAGAGTGAGTCATAAGAAGAATTAAGTTACCTCCAAAGTAAAGGGCTTCTATTTCATATTTACATTAATAAATCAAAATCAGAGTACTTTGCTGCAAAGCCATCGCTATTTTGTGAATTAATTACAGGGATCTGAAGACCAGCTGAAGATTAAGTAGCTTGTACTTATGCACAACTAGAGGTGGGGAGAAATACCCTTTTCCTCTTAATGCAATTAGTTATTAGCACAGAAACAATTTATCCTTTAATTTTGTACTAACCTATTTGTCAGAAAACTATTGATTTTTTGTATCTTGGAACAGTACATTTCTAAGGTGGCCCCAGAAATGTGGCACCCCTTCCTTCCAGGTAGAATTCTTCAAACTTCAGGGGATCTCTGAGAGAACAACCAGTTTATGGAATCACCATGTAAAATCTGATTCGGTGTACACAGAATGCAGCTCCAAACAATGCTGCTCTGAAAGGCTGCATCTCAGTTATGTCATGGACAACATCTTTGTAGATACTTGGCAGCAGGGCTTGAAAGTAACTTCTCACAACCAATGAGTTGCCTGCCATGATTACCTTACACTGTATTTGTACCTTCAGGAGGGACAACGCCACTCCCCCTGACATGTTGAGTATAACATTTGAAGTTACATTTATCATTATGAGGTTGTGGCCGCTATAAATAGTGGAAGAGGGTTATTGTATAGTTCATACACTGACCTTATGCTCTATTATGGGTGCTTAGGGGATGACCGGCTGGATGAGAGGAGAGTGTGTTTTATACAAAACTGTTTACTCATAGAAAACAGTGTGATACAAAACACAGGGCCTTTCTGCACTACATTGTTATAGTGCTATTATTCCACTTTCAACATCCTGTGGACTCCTGGGGTTTGCAGTTTAGGGAGGGGCTTTTAGAATTCTCACCCAGAGAGCTCTTTGGCCTCTATAAACTACAAACCCCAGAATGCCACAAGATGTTGAAAGAGGAATAAGAACACTATAACAGTGTAGTGTGGAAAGGCCGTAGTTTCCTCCCATCAGGATCCAGTGTGTTGAGGGAAAGGCAGAAGCTGAGACATGAGGCCGTTCAGGGAGACAGACAGAGAGCAAACATATGAAAAAGACTGTGCAGTGGATCTTAAGGGAGTGCACTCAAGAGAAGGTAAGACACCAAGCTGGCTCAGAAAAATGATCATAGAAAGAGCCCTGGAAGGCTGTGTAGAGGTAGAGATTGAAGGAGTGTGTTGTGTCACATATGTGAGAGAGATAAAGAGAAACCAGACAGGGCAGGAAAAACAAGAGGAAGAGGAGGAGAGACAGTGTATTTGTGTATCTGTGTTTGAAAGGGGAAAGTTACATCTGCCTCTACAATATCAATATTCCATGTAAATTAAAATCTAAACCATACATATCTGCATATGTTACATACAGCATCAGTGCACATACACATATGTATCAGTTCAATGGGGCATACTGCTAGGTGAATGCATATCCTAAACATTTCACAGAGAAAATCTAGGACATGTGTTGTCAGAAAACATCAGAGTGTGGTCAGGATGGCAAATGTTATTAATAAGGAAGAACACAGAAGCTAGAGAGCCTGCAGCAGTTTGCTTTTGCCTGAACCTGCTGGGACTGGCAGGATTCTATTCTCTCCTCTCTCCCTGGCTGAGTTAACTGAGCTCAAACTACTTTTGCACTTTGAACTCACTATACAGAAACTGAAATAAGCAATAGAGAAAGTGGAGAAGAGAGAGAAGCATGGACATTGGAAAAGGGGGACAATGGGGAATTAATTGGGATTGTCCTCGGCAAAGCAGGAAAGTTGGAGGGTAGGTCTTCTCTATAGGGCTTTTTTTTTTCTTTTAGAGGCCATTTCACATCCCATTAACAGTGATAATGCTATCATTCCACTTTAACTGCCTTGGTAACATCCTATGGAATCATGGGATTTGCAGTTTAGGGAGAAGGTATTGAGAATTCTCAGCTAGAAATCTCTAATGCCTCACTAGACTACAAATCCCAGGATTTGACAGAATGCAGCCATGGCAGATATATAGCACTATAATTATGTAGTGTGAAACAACCATAGAACTCCAGCAGCAACCATTTCTAAACAAGTTGCAGTTACTCACCCACCCATCTGGAGGAAGAGACAACAGTTTTAGAAATCCAGAAGTCTCAATTTTTACGACGGACTCAACGAGACAAAATTGGATTCTAGAATCTTAGAATTTTCCCAAGTCTAGATCTTTGACTTCCTAGTTTCAGGATGCCATGAGATCCAAAATTGTGCCACAAATTACGCAGGGTGAAACAGTTGGAAGAAGGTGGTTCTTTGAGTACCACGATTCTAAATTGTTTAGCTCTTTGAAAGATAAAAGCACTATTTTGAACTGAGCCCAAAAACAAACTGACAGTCACTTGTACTCAGCAAAACTCACTGGAAAAGACACTAAAGCTGAAGGCAATATGAAAAGAAGAAGATCACATCATAGGTGGAACAACTCAGTCAAGAAATCCTGACCTCGCAACACCTGAACAATACTGTTAATAATAGGGTTTCTTGGGGTCCCATAATTCATAAGGTTACTATAAACTGAAGCCAGCTTGATGGTACACAACAATAACAAAAACAACATGAGCAAAACACCTAGCTCCTATCAGCAACCTGAGTACCATATTTTGTGCCAAATGCCATTTCCAGACACTTCTCAAGTGAAGGCCCATTACATTACACTTACCTAATCTGGAATTAAATAGGGCATGAATCACTGTGCCAAATCCAGCTTTGTCATGAAGAGTTGCAGGTGGCTTCTCACAACTGAAACCATCTGAATACACCAACCACTCCAGATCAGGGCTCTGAGCCTAATCTTTTCGTTCCAACCAAGAAACACTGCCTATCTCATGCTGAGTGAGGTAATACAATTGCTAACAAGTCCTCCAGCTTTTCAAAATGACATTTCAACTTATTTATACCCCTGCCAGACCCTAACAGATGCCAGGGAGCAATTCAGTACTTAAATCAAATAAAATGAAAGACAGAACTGTCTTTCATCCACAGACAGCTCAGATCCCCAGATGAGATCCGTCAACATTTTTTGTAGATGCTGGGGACAAGATGGAACCCAGAGGGACATTGCCAAGTGGGTGGGGAGAAACAATGACAGTTCAGAACCAGCTTCTGTGTCCTGTCTGGGAGGAATGAAAGCAAACAACTCTGTACAGTATGTCCAATCCCCATCCTTTTGAAAGATGCTATGGGAGATGGTATTGAACCCTGCTGATATATCCTGAAGAATTAACAATGTGGTGCTCTCTCCTACCAAAACTAGAGTGGGAATGAGCACAATATAGCCTTTTGGTAGGCCTTGCATAGCCCCATAGCCCCACCACCACCACCACCACCAAAGGTCCCTCAGTTTAAAAAAATATATATTTTCCCTGTTTCTACAGGCCTCCAAGAATGGCAGTTTTGCCCAGAAATAATGTGCAGAGGCACCTAAAGCCAAGCCACACCCAAAATCTGAATAAAGGAAACCAAAAATTGCAGCTTCATGCAGGCTTTAGGGGTTGTTTTGTCTTAAAATTTTTGGAAGTCACTTTGAGAACCTTGCCAGGAGAATGGTGGACTGTAAATTAAATATATGATGATAAATAAAATTTTGGATCCTCCATGGTAGGTGGTGGGAATGAAAAATTGCCTCTAGGCCTGTTGAAATCTGCCTGTCCTTGTATTAGGGCAACCAGTTTCACTCTCCAATCAAGGCCAAGAGCCAAATGAGACAGGATCTAGGTAATTAGCTTTATCCGGAATCCCTCAGCACGCCTACTTGTCCACATATTTTGATACTGGGCAATAGTTATTTAGGTCTGAAGAATCCAAATAGTGTCTTCCCGAAGGCCATAACCACCCTAACAAAGATATCTGAGGTGGCAATGTACCTCTTAAAGCTGCTAACTCAGCGAAACACAATGACTGGTTGAGACTTTCAAAGCAAATCTTACAGTGGCATCCACAAAGAACTGAATGCATTTAAACATATTATTCATTCTGAATGCATTGAGCAACCTTTGAAGGTGTAAGAAAAATGTTTAAGCATTCACTTAGCTTGAAATAATTAAAAGAGCATCAATTTCCTGTCAGAGAACTGATATGGTTTAATTACATTCTATAAAAGTATTGAACAGGCTATCAGAGGAAAACCATACTGCTGAGCATAGATATAATCTTTATAATGTCCATTGAATTGAACAGATGGATGTGAAAATGATTGGAAGTAGTTACTTATGAACAGAATTAGTGTAGTGACAGAGGAACTTAAAAGTAGAATTGTTTTCAAGAAGATCTGTCTGGCTAAACAGTTATTTTCTTTTTCTGGAGTCTAGATTAAGCTTCAATAGGCAATATGGTGAGTATCTGCATGCTCCAGAACACTGTTATTTCACTCTTTGAGCATGGTATCCATCAGGAACTCTCAACAGGATGTCAGTATCCCTTCATAGAGTCATGTTGGCAGGGCCTGCCCAAGATATTTTGCTGCTTGATTCAAAGATAGCCCCACACACACTCATTCAGACATTGACTGGACTGGCAGTGGCATTTATACTGACACAGAGACAGCCTCCTCTCCTTCAACGGGAAGTTAGCTAATAGAGGATCCAAGGTAGCCCATACGGCGGGTACATTATAGCTGCATTCTCTCACACCTCACCTTGGCTTCCAACTCCTGGGATCTGCCACCTGCAGCAACTCCACACATTAGAAAACACCTCCCACAAAAGCTAAAACTACTATTAAACTGTAGCTAAAATACTCTTCTAGGAGATAAAGACCCTTTCCTCACTAGATGACAGAAATGCCTCATGGCGTCGTAGGAGCAAAGTTTATGGCTGCCTTTCTGCGTCGTTTCTCCAACACGGCATTCCGCGCTGTCATCCGCTTGAGGCGGCGAAGAGCGCTTTCTCATTCCACACCACAGCATTTGAAACCGCTCCCCTGCTCTGCCTATGGCCCACCCCAGCCCATTTCATTGGATCCTTTAAAAAAAAAAAAATCTTTGGAAGAACGTCCTTACGCAGACACAACGTCACGCGACTTCCAGCCATGCGGCATTTCACAGCACATGTCCCGGTTGTCTGCCTTTCACTCTTTACCGGCTAAATGGAGCATGAGCGGTTACTTGCCAGAGTGCTGCGAGCGCTCCGTACATATATGGATATCCTCGCATTGGCTGCAGCATTCCTGCAAAGGCAATGGCGCAGGGAGCAGGCAGTTAGACGCAGCCTTTTGGATGCCAGCTGCTACACACAACAGGCAAACCACCTTCTTGCTTCTTCTCTGGCAGCTGACCTGGATGCCAGCTATTTCACCGCCCTGCACAACAACAGCTTTGTAAGGGTCCCCCGGCCCCACAGATGCGCAGGACCTGGTGGACCATGGAGGTCTTGTCAATGTGGGATGATGACCAGTGGCTCTACCACTTCCGTATGACTTGTATCACTCTAGTTGAAATCGCCGAGCACCTGCACCCGCACCTTCAGTGTACACCCACCGTTATGCGGGATCCCATTCCTGTGGAGGACCAGGTCGCCATAGCTATATGGTGGCTCACAACCTCACTCATATACCGGAAGACTGCAAACACCTTTGGCTTGGGCATCTCCACGGTGGCAGAGATCACGATCGAAGTCTGCCTTGCCATTGAGCATGCTCTCCTCGCATCAGTGTGCTTGGGTGACTACTGCAGGGTGAGCCAACCCTTATTTCCCTCCTGATGCAAAGAAGTGCTCTGGGGCATGCTGGGCATATGTTGGGAGGGAGGCAGCACGGGTGATTCCAGGGGAGTGGGTGGCTCCCTGCCCATGCCATGGCAAGAGTGCACAGCACCATGGGATTTCCAGTCCTTGGCGCTTCCCTCCCAATCAGTTCCCGAGGGGTGAAGTGGGATCTGCATCTGCCTGCCTAGTGCCCTAAGGCTGCATGGGTATTCAGTGGGGGGCAAGGTAGCAGGATCAAACATTAGTTGAAATCCACATTTGAAATTTGCCTGCTCTGGAGTGTTAACTTTGTGTGTTAATGTTTTCCCAACCCCACCCACAGATAATGGATGGCTTCCAGGAGATGGAATTCCCCCAGTGCGTTGGTGCAGTGGATGGAACACACATCCAAGTTCGGCCACCCAAGGGATGAGGGGAGGTGTTCATCAATCGGTAGGATTCCTTCCCCATGCTGATGTAAGGGATGGTGGGTCATTGTGGGAGGTTCATTGATTTGGAGTTGGGGTATACGGGCAGAACCCATGATGCCCATGTATTTAGGAACTCAGCACTGTGGCAGGCGATGGAGGCTGGCCACTTTGTTCCAGGGAATCCCACGATCACTATAGCAGGGGTGCAAGTTGGCCCACTCATCCTGGCGGATGCCGCGTACCCCCTTTCATGTTGGCTTATGAAGCCATACGCAGGGCATCTGGATGAAAGGAAGCAGGCATTCAACAAGGCACTCAACCACTGCAGAAACGTCGTGGAGCATGCTTTTGGGAGACTGAAGGCAAGATGGGGTTTCCTCTCTGCGCCCCTGACTGTTTTGGAGCAAAGCTTCCTACCTGTGATATCCGCCTGTGTGGTTCTGCACAATAAATGTGAATCAAAGGGCCACATCCTTCATCCAGACCTGCCCCCCCCCCCCAACTTTCAACATTCCTCAGATTCAGCAGGACATTCGGACATTCGCTGCTGGGAGGAGGGTCAGGGAGGGTGAAAGAATGAGGGCTGTCATAGCAAGCACGTTGTCTCTTTGATTTCCAAAGGCCACCCTTTACCTTTCACTCTTTGAAATTTGCATGTTTGGGGGATTTCTGTTGCGGGCCATATTATATGGGCTTCTCTCTACTGTGGACATTACTCTGTAAAAATGAATAAATGATAGTGTTTATACTGTGAATGTTGTGATGTTTCCTCTTTCCTCACGCAGTCTCAGCTGGCCTACAAGTTTGCCCCACAAAACCACCTCTGTGATGGGAATCAAAAGTTGGGGGAAAAGAGGTCTAGAGAATATACTAACAAAACCTTTTATTAACAAACATTATAAAAGGAGAACAGGAACATTACAACCCTTCACGCATATCATAAACCACCAGAAACTTTTCTTTGCCCACAGTAGGAACAGTATAAACAGTAAAACCAGTATTTAAGGAGAACAGTAACAACACACCTCTTCACACATAGGCAATTTCTGCAGTAGACTGCTTTAGTGCTATGATCCCACTTCCAGCATCCTATGGAATCTTGAGGTTTGCTGTTCAGGGAAGGGCTCAAAGGCTCCTTCAAGTGCTCCATCATCGCCACAGCGATTACGCTTGCCTCAGATCTCCTTCCAGATCTGTCTCATGCCCTGGCCCACCTCAGCCTGGACATTGGAGAAAGTGCTGTGATGGCTGTGTAGGTTGGGGAGCTCCTTCCGCTATCGGATCTTTCTGAAAGCAGAGTCAGGACTCAAGCTGTAAAAACAACTGTGCAGCCTTCTGGCCAGTGGGCCAGCAGAAAAACCATGCACTATATTTGAAAACAACACATCAGCTTCTGTTCCACCGGCATACTCACCAGCTTCAGATGAGCAGGGGCTTGTGCTAGGCTCCTCTACAATCTCCTCTGCTTGGTCTCCCTCCCCTGAATCCTCGTTCCCTGGAAAGGAAAGCAAAAAGGGCCATTAGAACTGTCCAGTAATTTTTGCAGTACTTGCACAGGAGTGCACTCAGACTTAACACATGAGAGAACAAAGATCCATGGAGCTTTCATCAAGCATGTCCAGAATGTCTGTCGTCATGTGAGTCGGACACGGAGGGTGTGAAGAAAAAATAGAAAGTACTGTGTAAACCATACCTGAGGGGCCTAAACATCGCAGCCTAACTGGATGATGCTGTCAGGAGCTTGGAAAGGCATTCCAGGACCTACAGGAAGACCAGGCATTGGCCACTCCTGGGGTAGAGGCTTGAGTTCTTGACAGCATTCTCTGGCATGCATGGTCCACCTGCCCCCCCCCCCCGGTACATGCTTGCAATGCCTCTCAGGAGAAGGAAGGCTTAACTGCTATAGCAGCTAGAGGGGAGGAGTTCACATGTAAGTAACTTACCATTCCCATCAAGGTTATTGACTGCATTTCCCAAAATAGTAGTGAAGACGTTCATTAATACTTTACAGGATTTGCATTGCATTCATTCCCCTACTACCTTGTATTGCAAAACAACACACCACCCAGGTTGCGATGGTACATGCTCATACCTTTGGAGCTGCTGGGACTCGCAGCCCGAGACTGCGAGGCAATGGGGACAGGCATTTCCGTTGCTGCGTTCACATGTCCTCACCATGCGTCTTCATCATACCTTTCAGGAGCAAGGCAGAGGCTTCTGGAAACTCATTTTGGGACCACGCTCACATCCCCCTGAAGGATCCTATCCAGTTCCTTGTAGTAGGGACAGGTGACCCTCTCCCTACCGGTCATCGAGTTTGCGGTGACACATCGCCGGTACTCAAGACACATTGCTTTGCTCTTGTATCAGCATTCTTTAGCAGAGCATTAGTGGCCCCTGTTTCTCATCTCCCGTGAAACATCCTCAAAAATATCAAAGTTACGCTGGCTTGTCCTGAGTTCCCATTGAATTCGCTCCTCCCCCCAAATGTCCAAAAGGTCCTGAATCTCTGCCGCTCACCAGGCCCTACCCCTTCCCTGGTTCCTCTCAGAACTGTCTTGCTCCATTAGAACCCCAATGCAGAGCAGCAGAACATGTAAAAACACTGGACAAGCCTGGCGCTGCAAGACCTGACCCACATGGTGTGCCTATAGATACAAAATGGTATGCATCGCACCTGGTGACGTGTGCAGGAAGTGATGAAGCTGTGCAGGACCTCATTGGCCAGAAGTTTGTCCGGCACCTTCTTTCAACCCCCTAGAGGTGGTCACATATATCTACAGCCTGTTTCTAGGGAGATTTGTCGGCGGAGGCTTGGCCCATGGGGCAAGGGAGGCTGGAGAGTGGTTGTGGGGAGGGAGGTTGAGTGACTGCAAGTCCAATGAGGCTTTGAAGCCTTCACTTGAGGAAGGCTTCAAAACCCCCACAACAGTTTGAGCAGCCCACCATTCACCCTTAAAAATAGTTAGGTGGCGATACTGTACAGTTCCCCAATGAATTATTAGGAAGGATTTAAGTGGAACAGGAAAAAAAAACAAAAGAAGAAAATATAAAATATAAAAACCTTATAAAAACCTTACAAAAACCTTACCTGCTGACTTCTTCACAAAAGAGGACAATGGCTGCGACCTCTGTTCTGGTGGGCAAGGACAAATCGGCACAGGAAATGACGGTGTGCCAGGCCAAGCCTGCCCTGAATCCACCCATTCCTGCAAGAATGCGCTTCAATGGTTCTGCATGTAGTTGTAGAAATGTAGTAGAAGCGGTCTCAGGGAGTGAAAACACATTTTTTCCATTGCTCAAATTTGACGCTTTAGCAACATGCAAAGGCGCGCCAGCAACTTAATATCAACTTAATAGCGACGACGTTGTGCAGATGCACGCCTCCTCAAGCCATCGCAGCTACGCGGTGACTACACCGTGCGGAAAAGGCCAAAGTCTGCTCTGTGATTACTTTGTAACAGCTAAAGTGCCCATTTCTGCAAGCATTCAAAAAGCCTTATTCTCCAATCCCCACTCAGTGTTCTTTTTCTTTTTCCTTCACTCTCTTCCTCCTCCCTTTCTTGAGGGTTTGTCTTTTTTTTTCTATCTTTAGAGTTACCTAAATAACTCCTGGAAAAATGAACATCCCAGTCTTCTTGCCACTGTCTTTCTCTCTTGGTTAAAAAAGGTTAGATGACTCTGCCATCTGGTGACTGGAGACACTACTACTAGAAGATACAGTTATATTTTAATTAACCAAAAACAATCAACCAATTTAAAAACAAAATAACTTAGGTGCATGCTACTAGAGTCCCTTTAGTAACCACCTGAGCATCATGCATTTGGATTTCATGGATTCTGAGTCCAGTGGAGACAAACACAAATAAACGTAAATGATTTTTTTTTTCTTATTGTAGATTTAGGGCCACCATGTTCAAACAGTGATTCCTGATTCAAGTTTACCCCTTCTCAGAAAAACAGCTTTAAGATAGCTATTAAGCATTGCAAAGATACAGATTATTTGTAATTTATCTCAGGATAATTCTCAGGGATGTGGAAAATCTCATGAATTTTATTTATTTATTTTATGCATTCATTTGAAATTATGAATAAAATCAATTTTTTTCTGTTTTTTTAGCAGTAGTACAGAATTACATCAAAAAGACTACAAGTTATAATATTCTAGATGAAGCCTTTAGGCTAAAATGCTATGCATGTACAGTTGAGAATAAATCCCACTGAACCCAGTGGGGTTACATCTGATATACAGAATATACAGAACTATAAGAAGAAACTATACGGTTAAGTTTTGAGACCAGGATTCTCTTGTGGAATTCCTCCTATTACACCAGAAGTTGAACTACTTAGATTGGAGTCCCAAATCTGCAGCACATGAAATGCATGTGGCCCCTGACTTCTTCGTGTGTAGCCCTAGCTGCTTGGTTGCTGCTGTCCTCCTTCTGTCCCCCCGCTACTGGCGTGATCTATTGCTGTTCTTCAGTCCTTCCCTTCCTCCCCTTTCCTAAAAAAACCCCTCTACACTATATCTCGTGGTCTCCAAGTATCTCCATCGCACTTCTGTTCGCTCCCTTCCCCTAATCTCCTCCTCCAAACTTGCATTTTGGCCATTCTGGGTATTTTGCATGACAGCCAAACTCAGCTACCCATTTGCTTCCTCTCCTCCAAGGTGACATGTCAAGGGCAGTATGTGCAATGTAAAATAAGATAAAGCAATTGTGTCAATTGGTAGTTTCACCTTTCAAGGAAGGCGCAAGTACCTGCTTAGTTACTTGCTCTGGTTTCCTCACCTCCCTCCCCAATTCTAAGCAGCTTTGTATGGAAGAGAGGAGAAACAAAGCAGTTGAGTGAATGGGTACTCATGCTTGTAGGAGCAACAAAACTACTACTTCAGAGGGCAGGCCCAAAATGGCTTAACAGAAGCAGAGCTGCTTAAAAGCAGAAGAAAGTATTTCTGGTGAGTTTTTGCAGGATGGTAAGTGTGTTTTTGCAGAAAGAAGAAAAGGATAGGAAGAGGGCACAAAACTGGTGGTTTTTGTACAGAAAAATGGGTGGAAGAGAGGCAGAATGTAGGCTGGCATGTTTTTTCCAAAAAAAAAAATGACTAAAAGCATTTTATACAGTGAACATCTCTAGGCTCTGCCTGCCATGGCTCTCCGAGTAGCTGCCAAGGTTCCTGATTGTACCATGGTGCTGCCAACAGGCAAAGGCACTCTTCCTTGCTCATAAGAGCAGCTTGTCCGTGATGTTTCATCTTGGTTGCTTCTGCCTCTCCTCCTGATCAAGCCAGGAGTGTTCTGCCGCATCTGAGTGCACGGCAGATTTCCCCACCTCAGATGCTTTCCTTCCAAAGGGTGGTGAAGCCAAGCTGCCAGAAATGCGACACAGGAGGCTGGACCCACAGTGAAGTCCTGCTCTCATCCTCACATGACTGCAATACTGTGGAGGCAAACACCTGAAGAAGATTGTATTTTCAAAATTAAACGTGCTCATTGCTAATGCTCCTTTTCTTCCCCTCAGGTTTAATGTCTTGCCTTTTCTCCAGGACAGTTCCTTCTTCCTGTGCATCTTGAGGGATTTGGACTTCAAAGAGAAACACTTCCTAAGAGTGTTAAAACATCAAAGGCCTTGAATGCTATTTCTGGCCTCAGAAACTAAACTATGTAGACACGTTTTGGTCTAACCAACGCAGAGACACTTACACAGACATCCCATCGTGCTGTTACAGGAGTGGCTTTGAAAAGCCTGTAAGGGGTTAGAACCACAGAGCAAAAGCTTTTTTTCTTTAAAGTAACTCTTACCTTTGAGATTTAAAATAACTTGGGTTACTTATTTCAGCCGTGGAATCCAGAACGGAGGCATTGTTACATACAACTAGTGGTTCTGTTTCTGTTGTGCTTATGATTTTGGTTATTTATGCATTGTTTCTCAAAACATAACATCTGGCTTGAAAGACTGTTGTGACTATTTTTGAAGGGCAGGGTTCACATAATATCAGGCATGGCAATCATCCCATGAATGAGTCTATGAATGTGTGTGCTGGGATTTTTCTTCACCCCATCCCACTACGAATTTCATCATGTTGCTGCAAAGGGAGAAAGGGAAAGCAAAACCGCTTCATAAGTTCTTTTGGCTCCTTTTCTCCCTGAACAGTTTCCATTCCAGATGGTCATCATAACAACGTCTAATTTAACATTGAGAACTGCTGACAGGCTCCTCCCTCCTTTTTTTCCACCTGTCCATTCTTTAATGCCATGTTATTTAGATTGTAAGCTTGCTGTCCTGTTTTCACTGATGGTATCTATGCCACTCTAGAAGTCCTTTCTTCTAGAGTGGCTTATTTGCCACCAATAAAAACAGGACAAGCCTCACTTCTCTAAGTTTCTTCATCCAAACTGATTGGAACTTATTGCATGAGTAGCCAAATGTCTTTTGAAGATTATCCAGCATTTCTTTGGCTGTGGTACATTAGTTGAGCGATCTCCAAAGAGTTACATATTATGGCCATTTCCACACTAGACTGTTATAGTGCTATTATTCTACTTTCAACATCCTATAGAATCCTGGAGTTTGCAGTTTAGGAAGGGGCCTTTGAGGTGATGCAGAAGGAGAAGAGAAAAAACCCACTACCTGCCAGGACTGCATTTTCCAGCAACTAATAAAAGTATATGAGTTCTCTACTCTATTTTATCCAGTTACCTTTTTATAAAAATACTAGCTATTATTTAATTCCTTGAGGCCCCTTCCTAAACTGCAAACCCCTGGATTCCATAGGATGTTGAAAGTGGAATAATAGCACTATAACAGGCTAGTGTGAAAATCGGGGCTAAAGTATCTTGTTTGTCCCCAGCAGGACCATGATCTCCATTTCTTCTGTCCTTTTGAATGGAATCATGAACTTTGTGTAATTTGAGGAAAAAGCTCTAATTTTTGTCTCCACTGTAATATACAGTGTATTTTAACAGAAATTCATATTTACTTCCAGATCATTCTGTAAACATATTCACTTTTTTTTAGTTTGACAGTTTTAGAAAATTGCAGAAAATAATTTTAAGTCCTCATTAAGGTTTAAAATTAAAATAAAATTTCATGTTTCAGTGCATGTTAGTGGATTTTTTTTCTTATTTCAGAATAAATACTAAGAGCCATGTTTTTAAAATAGTATTTTTTTTTCATAACATCACACTCAAAATGCCAGACATGAATCAATACACGTTATCCTGAAATGGTATATTTACATGGTGTTGGTACAGTATCTGTTTCTTCAGTGGACATATATATCTAAGGAAGGAATGGATGAATCTATTTCTGGTGCATATTATCATAGTTCTGTTCTAGCTTTACATTAATGTCTGTGTTTCTTCAAATAAACATATATTTCAGTCAGGGATGGGCCACTTTGCTGGACTAGAGCAGATAGAAATTTGCAGTCCAACAACATCTGGATGATCACCCTTAATTTAAGTGCATATTTTAATGTGTTTAAGCTGTTGAGAACTCTGTTGCATTATTCAGGGAAATATAAAATCTACTCTAAGTACCAACTTGTCAGAGATATAACTACAGAAGGGGGCAAATGAGGGCACTGCCTTTCCCAAATAAGAATTCTGCCCTCCTTCATAAAATTTTCCTTCATTCTCCAAATTTATAGCATTCCAGTTTAACTTAACATTTTAGTTGAGCCTTTAGTCATAAAAGTTTAGACATTCAAAGAAAAGGCAAAGCCTCCAAGGGAATGAGGAACCAGAAAATATAAGAGTTCTAGGTGTAAATGATTTTCAATGATTGTCCACCATGCTAAAAATTGGAGACTGAAGAAAAGTATAACTGAGGTGTCAGAATTCTTATGTGGGAGCAATGCCCTCATCCCTCTCTCTTTGCTGTACTCCTGCCCGTGGATTAACCTGATGAAAATAGAGCAGGGCATTCCACACAAGAATTCATGAGCATTTAGTTTCTTATGCCACCAAGGTCTAATGCTGCACCCATGTAAAAACAAATCATATCAATTGAAAACCAGCCTTCACTAGTAGGATGTGATAGAAAATTTGGGGTAACCCCCATTTATTTTATGTATGTATATGTCTATACACACACACACACACACACACACACACACACACATGTTTGTGTGTGTGAATGAGTAAATAAGTATCAGACAGCGGGCAGCAATCTTTTAAAAAACAAAACAAAAAAAGCATGTCCATATTTTGACATGAAGACCCATTAATCCACATGTTGTTTGGGCTGTTAAGTGTCTCAAGTTTGCATTCCACCCTTACGGAAAATAACACTAGATAGTGGTTGGTGGTTATTTGCAGACTTTGTCATTTTGCTTACTGACCATACATTGCCATTGATCAATTCTAAATTGGATTATTGTTAGGTTTAAAAGCGCTTCAGCAGCAGAAAAGTGGCTGGAGTGGCTGGCAAAGAGGAGATGGATCACAGAATAAACAGTGAAAGTGACAAGATCGGAGACTGAATTGATCACTGTCAGCGGCTTAGTGGTCAGCTGTCTGACCTTTGGTGCCCAAATGAAACATCGAAATAATGTTTAGACAAACACATTTGATTTTTGAGGTAATGGGTATGTCAACCAAATGACAAACCTCAGAAAGGTCAAAAGAATAGGCATTTTTCAGACTTTTCTCAAACGTTAATTGTTCATTTTGGGAATCAGTGTATTTCTGGGCTAGACAGGGAGAAAAGTTCACTTGTGTACACGCTGCAAATTATTCCATAACAGCAAAGGCAATATAGCAAAAGTAGTCTGTAACCAACATTTTCCTGAAGTTAGATTGCATTACGAAATAGGTCTGCCAACCGATTAAAGGCTTTTACGTCAATACAGTCCTGCTTTTAAGCAATTAATCAATCAATTACATTTAAATAGATTGGCATCTTGTGAAATTTCAACAATGATGTTTTTAAAGGCCACAATCCTGATCCTGCTTTATTGTGGGAGGGGAGGGAGCATTGCTTTTTTTAACCCTTGCACATTAGTTGCTTTCATACAGTTAACATCCTACTTAGATTGGTTCTAAGTGTGATATAACTTCCCATTTTATATCCCAGCAGCTTGCAGTTGCTCTTCTGCCAATTTGGCACAAAGAGGATAGAGATAACACAATTTGGGGAAGATTTTCAAAATTCCCAAGTCCCTAGTTTTTCTTTAATATCCCTTATCCCATTCCTAGTCCCATCTTTAAAAACATAGCAGCTGATTGTTCCTTTTTTTGTCCCATCAAAGCTACCATCATCCATAACTGGTACACCAACATGGCCTTTTCTGGCATTCCTAACCCTGCATGGACCACAATGGTGACATTATTTTGCAATCAGAAGTGAGGTTTGTAGCAATCAGAAGTTCCTTTTGATTACTTTAAAACATTTTCTGGCTGTTTAGGAGTGGGGCACCCTGGAAGAACATGTAAAGTTAAAGCCACTCTTCCCAATGTACTCAATGCACATCAGGACCAATGGAATGTACACTGGGACTGCTGCAATGTGCATCAATTGTGCTTTAGTTCTATTGCACATAGGTCTCTTTGCCAGCTCTGCTATGTAATAATGTTAACAGTAGTCCTGTACTGAATACAGACATTACAGAACTGCTCGATTCTAATTCCTGCTGATGTAAGTCCACTTTCATAAGACCCCAACAGAATTCTGGTCAATATTTGCTTTCAATAATTTTATTAAATCAATTTCAAATTGTATAGTGTCCTTCTGAGATCCAGGTTCTATCTGAAAATGGTGCTGTTAAGTTCTTTTTCAACTATTATATAGTGTGTATTATTAAAAACATAATTTATATCGCATATATAGTTTTACGTTATGCTGTTAACCATTAAATATACTATAGCAAAGGCAATTTAGCCAAACAACATATGAATATTGTAAACAATATTTTGGATATTATATACTGTCTCTGTGTATATACACACACACATACATGTTATCCATATATTTTCAACTACAATTACCATAAGCCCCAACTAACACAGTCAATAGTTTAGAAGGCACCAGATTCCTGCCATGTTCAGGCAAGATGCTTGAGATCCCAGCTCTCCTGTCTTCACTTCACTTGGAGCATGGGAATTCTACCCTCTTCAGGAGGTTTTTAGAGGCACATGCGCTCACTGGCTTTGAGCGGGTCCCCTAGATAAGACAAATATGAGCAGATGTGATGCTAGGCCAGTCCACTGTCTATCCTAGTAATCCATACGGCTTCTCCAGAGAGCCATGGGGTCAGCAAGGCAACAGCATGGAGATACACCATAAAGATAGCTTCAAAAGAGGATCCAACAGTTCATATCCAACAAAGGATATGAACTGAGATTTCTTATATTGGTGCCCCAAGACTTCCATCCAGACTCCAGCTTTACCTTTGCCAAGTAAGAAGTTTTAAAAGGGGAGCTCCTTGACCCAATGCCTGACATTTCTTCACTTCTTCAGGAGCTCCTTCTGGGCACACTGCTGGCATTGGTGTATTGTTCCCAGGATCATGAAGCTCCTGAAGGAGGATGGTCTGTCCCATGCCAGAGTCATCTTGACCCTGGAGGCCTGGGATTCAGGAATGTCATGACTGGCCAGCTCCAAAGTGTTAGATATTGGCCCTTTATAGACGTGGGGGTGGAAACGACGGAACACGCTACTCACCGGATTTTAACTTCGTCCGGGCGAGTCCGTCATGACAAGGAGGAGTGCGAGCTCGTCGCTCCGCACTCCTCCAGCGTCCTAAATGGCGGCTTCTGGTTGCTGGAGGCTCTCCACCAACCGGAGAAGCTCGCCAGCCGGAAGCCCGCCCCTGGCAGATCTGCAGGCACATACTTGCGCGCGCCTGCAAATCTGCTCTGGAGCCGGGCGACGGAGCGGCGCGGGGTTGCGTGTTCTGTGCTTTTTAAAAACCTCTAAAATGAGGTTTTTAAAAAACACGCCCCGTGACCAGTTCCAGTCGCTCTGGAGTGGACTGAGGTATGGAACTACAAAAAGTAGTCTGCCCCAGTCCACTCTACGGTGCAGAAGACCTCCATTGGAGGTCGCTCTGCACCATTTAAATAGCCCGGTGCAGAAAAGGCCATTGTGGGTTTTAAGCCAACAGATATAGCTCGTTCTGATTTGTCTAGCTCAGGAGCATTTGGGCATGGCCAGCTCAGGGGGCTCAGGAAATCTGGCTCAGGTTGGGATCCAGCCATGGTGCCACTTTCAGTAGCTCCTCAGCCTCCAAGTCCATATTCAGACTAGCACTGGATTCCTGAGATACAGCAATAATGGCCTTGTTCTTCACTGTATAATCTTTGTTTCTTCAAGCAATCATGAAATACTTCACATCAATTGCAAATGTAGTTTTTAATGGCAAACTCTAGAATGATAAAAGGACTTTATGCACTGAAAAAGTGTTGTAGAAATTGTTAATTATAAGGAAGCCCACTGATCCTAATCTGTGCTCTATTATGCTGGCCTTTGACAATTGGTTTGTAGATACATGAGCTCTATATTGATTGCCAGCTCCTCATGTAGCAACTGGTATGCAGAAAAGCCTATAGTGTAATATGACCAAAAGTATTGATTTGAGGAAACTTAATATTATTAAAAGATGGTTGTATTAATCTCTTTCCTATATTTTAGGAGAGACTTGAGGGGTGGAAGGGGGTGAGGAGAGCTTAGCAAAAGAAAATCAATAAGGCAAATACTCTGGTTGTGCAAGACTCTTCTTACTGAAAAAAACAGCTTCACATTATGTTAAGTGCAGGACATTATGATAAACATTAATGATTGAGAGTTTCACAGAGTAAATGAATGACAACATTTTGTTGATCAGCATATTCCATATGGATTTTATCTGAACCTGTGTAAACCTACATTTTTTCTTGATATTTCAAAGAGAGTTATCATTAACTCTAAAATTAGAAAATTCTGATCAAATTTTAATAGGTGGAGGAATAGACTTGCTTTTGTTACATATGTCAATCCAGTCCTGGTAATTTATAATAATACCTGTGGATGAAAAGCATATCTTATCTTGTTGCAGTCCTTGCAACCACTTTATAATGTAGGGTAGAATGATTATGGAAGGGCTGAAGATGAAAAATTGGCTAATTTTGTTACCCACTGAAGTGTTGTTGTTGTTGTTGTTGTTGTGTGCCTTTAAGTCATTTCCAACTTATGGTAACCCAAAGGCAAACCTATCATGGGTTTTTCTGGGAACTAAGAGTCTGTGAGGCAGGCAAGATCACCCAGTGAGTTTCCATGGCCAAGCAGGGAATCAAACCCTGGTCTCCAGGATCATAATCCAATGCTCAAACCACCGCTATGCTGGCTCTTTAGTGGAGTGTCATATAGGTGAAATTCTAAATCGATACTTGCTGTTGATTTTCTCTCTTAATCACTACTCACTATTGTCTTTCATTTCAATAGCTTACAGTTACCCTACCAATATCTGTTAATCCCATATGTCTTTTTCCCCGATGTAGAACCAGCCAAGAAAGGAATAGAGATTAACATGCCAGCTTTTAATGGTTCATCCTCAGAGCTTTGATGTACTCAATTATAATTTCTGCATTGTCCTCTAACTGACACTTTATCAAAGATTTTGTTTCTCACTGTCACTATTCAAAATGAGAAGCGGGACCGGCTTTCCATAACAGCTTATGACTAAACATGCCAGTCTGCTATTTGAAGAAGTAGCATGCTTGCAATGAAGCATGTGTCTGCCTGCTGACATGAGAACCCACGAGAAGAGGCCCACCTGCAAACATTCCTTGGTTGTTTTTTGGAAGTGCACAAACTGGAAGCACAAAAATAGAGGGGAAGAAGAAATGCAATAAAGAAAGTAGCAATATAAAATATATGTCATTTTCACTTTCCTTCACATTCAATTTTTTAAAGAAAATTCCAAGTTCTTTACTTTCTGAATAATGTGTTCAGAGGCTATGGTAAATTATTTTAAAATGGACTGAAACTGAATTCTCTCCTAAAATGGAATTCTGAAATAGAACTGAATGCCGTCTCAATTCATTTTTAAAGAACTTACTACAAGTTCTACATTTTTTTTTTACTTATCATAATTTCTGAATTGAATTTTTACTGACAAAATCCAGTAGGTGTCATGAGCCAGGCTGAGCATGCTGCCGACTCAGACGGGGACTCTGAGTTAGACTGGGAACCCCAGCTGGGGGTGGATCCCTGGGAGGCAGAGCGGGCTCCTGCAGGGACAAGGGAGGGGCCTGCCAGCGACCCCACAGCGGTCCCCGAGCCAGTACCTGCAGCAGATGAGACCAGTGCTTCGGGCTCGACAGAAGCTGCTGCTCCTGACTCCAGCCCGGAGTTTGCTGCAAACTCTCCTCCCACGTTCCTCCAGAGGCGGCTGGAGAAGGAGGCGGGGTGCAGATCAAAGCGGTTGCAAGAGAAGCGTCTGAAGTCTGAGGGTCTCCAGCTGTGAGCTGGGCCAACGGACGTTTGACCAGCCCCAGCTGGGCTAAAGACTATGTACTTAAGACAGACGCTGGGGGGAGTTGGGCACGGGGCAACAACCATCTTCCATCCGGGAAATCTGCAGTCTGTGCCTTCTGTTCCAGGCCGACCATAGCCGTTGAGTTTGCTGCCTCTGTTCGTTTTGGGTGATGTAACCTCTTGTTTACTTTATCACTTTATTACTAAAAGCCATAAAACTCAGCTCCTGCCTCCGTTTTCTGCTTAAGCCGCCGCCTGACATTGACAGTAGGCATCGTTATCTCCAGCAAGGAGAAGACCATACTATACATGCCTGCCAAATGTGATTAGAAGAAAAAAGATAACAGTTCTAAGTCATCATCACCAGAGTGGTTAAATACACAGAGATTCAAACTCAAATAGTTAAGAGTTAACTATTCAAAACCATGAGGCTGTGTGGAGAGATCTATCATTTGCTATTTCTTCTATGTTGATCTTTATTTTATTATTTCCATCCCTCAAATGGTCAATTTATGAATGTGAGTAAACACTTATGAAAAACAAACTGAAGAAAAAATCCTCACCCATCTGTAAGAGAAAGTCAGTGCAGTCATAGCATCAAATCTTGACTAAGTTGTACAAGGTATTCCTGTACAGACATGCTCCCATTCAACCAAATATAAAAATTCACTTCCTATATATTTCTGATCTGTGTAAGGGATAAGTTGTGTTGACCTGGACTGCAAAATGGACATGTCAAAACACACACCAACTGTGAAGTGTGATGGTGAAGTCTAATGAATAAAAGGACATTTACATTGTCATTCATCTAATCCTAAATAAAACAACATCACTACACAGTATGTACACACACATTACTTGAACTTTAGATGCTAATCATAGAGCAGAAAGCAGGAAATGAGAGTCTCATGGCCTGATTCATCAATCATTTATATTAAAAAGTAATAAAATACTATCCTTCTTCCTGCAGTGTAAATGAAAGAGACCTTAAGTGTATTTTAAAGACACAATAATTGCAGCAAATTAATTTCCAGTAAAGATTAAGAGGGACCACTCTCACCAATGAAATTTTGTCCATATTTAATAATGGTTTTTCAACAATGTATTGTACAAACTGAGTACCAGGAGAAACCTTTGTCAGATTTCTGAGCAACATCTTATTCACTATCCTTTCTTATGAATTGGTGACCCATCATTGATATATGACTTACTAACTGGAATCCGTCAAATGACTGTATTTCACCACCTGTGGAATATATCTACCATACTTCTAAGCATAATTTAAGATTTTCAAAGATAAAGTCCAAAAATGTGTAGGTCTAAGGGACAGAAGTAACAAGTTACAAATAATGACTTTACTCATAAGATGTTCCTCTTGGCATGGGGTTAGGAACTGTGCATGGGGAATAAGGGACAATTTTCATACCAGTGTATCTTCCAACACTGGGTATATGATGGGAAATAGTAGGGGTACAACCATCCAGCTGACCATCCAGGAAGGAATCATTGTCCCAGCAAGGAAACTGGAAAAAAATGAGGCCTTAAGTTAAGCTGGCCAGCTCAGATTCCTCAGAGGCCCCAACCCTACCTCAAAGGAGCCAACTTACTTTCATGGTTTCAAGCTGAGAAGTCTAGAAAGCCTTGGAAGTGTTGGAAATTTCTGGCATTCTCTCTCCCCCCTGCCTTGTTCTAAGGCAAGTGAGGCCTAGCTAGCATAGAGTTTCAGTTTCTTTCGCATTTCAAAGCCTTCTGCCTTCTCACCTAAAGCCTCAGTCTTACTGTTTGTGTTATTTAAATGCATGGCTATGGTAATCAGGTGACCAGACCATGTGACTCAGGATAGACCCTGGGGTCATTGGCCTTACATAAAAGACCACATTTCTCAGACCTCTCTCTTTGCTTTCTTTGCCATTTTTGCTTCTATAACCTTCTCTCTGACCATGCTTTGCCTCTCCACCAAGAGGACAGTGAGTTAAGAATAAAGCTACTATCCTACCTAATCTTTTTGTTAGCTAGTTAGGATCTAAGTTTTCCAATGCATATGCAATTGAAAAATTCATTAGTAAACTTTTCAAGTTTGTAGCCCGAAACTGCCTGCCTCATTTTGCTTTGCAGGTCAGTCTCAGTTCAAGAAAGCCACACACAGATTGGGACATGCTTTTCTGAAGCTCTGTTAAAAGAAGGCTAATTCCTAACAGTTTAGCTTTCATAGAATTTCCTCCAAAAGGCCTAACACCCTGGGAAACTCTAACTCCCAACAAGAAGGACCTGTCATGGAGGTAGAAGTGGGAGGGAAAACCACAAACAAGGAGAATGCTGATGGTTCCTTGACACATGGTGAAAAGTATGCCCTCTTTCACACAGAGTCTCCAGAGTCTCCATTAGAGCAAAGATGCTTCTTGGACTCTAGAGCTCTGCACTTCTCTTCTCCCTTACCCTAGTTGTCTCAGACTATTTAAAAGACCCTGCAGTTATGACTGGCCACACCAGCACCTCCCCAGTTAATCACTTTTGCAGCTGAGACCAAGGCCATTTCCACACTACACTGCTATAGTGCTGTTATTTCACTTTCAACATCCTACAGAATCCTGTGCTTTGCATTTTAGGGAGGGGCCTTTAGAATTCTCAGCCAGAGAGCTCTTTGGTCTCAGTCAACTACAAACTCCAGAATTCTACAGGACATTGAGAGTGGAATAATAGCACTATAACAGTGTAGCGCAGAAATCGTCCAAGCAAGCGGTGCTTGTGTGTACTGTCACTGCTGAGCCCCAAACCAATGGTGACCAGTGGCTTCCATGTCAGTAGGGCAATGAAATTCCTCTGGGCTTGAACTTGATCTTTCAAGGAACTATCCAAGGTTCTCAACTAATTTTTGCCAATAAGGTTCAGTCCCCTGAATAGCTCCTGTGAAGTTCAGACTAAAACCCAGAGCTGTTTAATGGGATTCCACAGACATAGAAGCCACCAGCTGCCATTCCACCAAGCAATCATGACTCTTATGTCTCAGCACTACAAAAGCCAGAGGATTGGGGAATACCTTGGCAAAACAGCTTCCTTAAGAGTCTCAGGATTAAATACTCTGGATATGTGATAAGAGAGAGAGATCTTTTCACATCCTCTCAATGGGCGGATATGGGTGAGTACATATGGATGTACATATGGGTGAGGAAGAGGAGCAGCAGGATGCTGCCTGCTGCCTCCCCTCCTTAGTTCCCTTTTGCTGCCACAACCGTTATTTTGTATATTCATACACCAAGGTGGGCAAACTGTGGGCCACATGCTACATGTGCCTCCCCAGGGCCATTTTTGTGGCTCCCCAGGGCCTCTTAGGGGTAAAAAAAAATTGGCCTCAAGTGCCCTATAGGGCCTGGAGGGCATTTTTGCCAAGTGTTTGGACTGTGAGTGCCAGGACAGGCCTTTTGAAAACTAGAAGTGACTTCCAATTACTGTCTGCCTTTTTTTTTAATTAAAAAAAGGGACTCTCGTTGGTCTAAAATGAGCTGGAGGCACTAAATACATGACAAAAATGCCCCGTGACCCCTAGAAAGTCTTTGGGGACATTTGGGGGGAAACATTTTGATTTTATTTGGAGTAGGGGTATGGCCCTCCAAGATCTCCTGAGCTTCCCACTGTTGGCCACCCCTGATATACACAATAGACAGAGCGTTTAAATGATGGAGCAGCAACACTGGCTGGGGAGATGGCACAAAGGAAGTGAATGTGGACACAAAAGCCCTGTGGATTGATCAGAATCAACTTTATTCTGGTCTTACCTGAAAATATCTGTACTTAATAGATGTTTTTGTGCAGTGAAGGAAATGACTGGAAAATGTGTGTTTAGATAAAGATGAGATACCCCACTATGTATTAAAATGTTTCTCTTTTTCTCTCTTCTGAGGAAGCCAAAGAGCAGCAGTGTGGACAGAGAAGTCATCAAAAGTTTGGCCTTTCCTCCTCTTCCAGTCTTCTTTCCCTAAGTGCTGGTCTGATACAGGAAACATTTATCTAGTGATGATGAATGCCCCACCAATGATTTGATAGCCTTTTCATATTCCCATGGGGGCCTCTTGCTGTCTTTGATGGTATCTCTGATTGTTCACTGAAGACCTTTTTATTTTCATTGGCTTTTTGATGCCCCAACAAGGGATGTGAGGGTAAGTCAATACAGACAAAGGAAAATGTAGAATATGCTTCCAACTATAATTCGTAAGTACTAGAGAGACATGTGGGTCAAAGGACATGTCTCTCCCATCCCCACAACACACTTTTAAGAATCCATACCATAGATAAGATTTGTGTTGCTTCTCCTGCCACATAACATTGTTATGGAGTTCTTCATGTACTACCAACTTCATCAGTTTTCCGTGTTTCATGCTTATTTATCACCATGAATAACCATAGTTCAGCTTTACTGTCCATTTGATGGATAAAATGAATGCTGTATCCTACATTTCAGGTATTGTTATCTATTATGTGCTTTATTATTGTTGTATATCACTTTAAAATCTATTGGCATAAACATGTCATAAATAAATATTTTCATTAGGCTTACACTCTAATTTATGTTATTACTAGAGCTATATCATACCTTAAGCAGGTTATAAATATTTAAAAATAAACTTTTTTTAGGCTTGTACTTTCATGTTATTCTTAAGAGTTGTACTTCACCTCCTCCTTCAGAAAAGAGGCTCAAGATGGCTGATAATAATAAAATAAAATAAAATAAAATGCTATCATTATCCAGGTAGAAAAAAACTTGCACTGAGTTCGTTCTGAGGTATTCTCTGACCTCACAGGAACTCCAGTGTTTTGAGGGCAAAAGTTAGAGGAAGGTTAATTTTATATGCCTTGCGTTTCCTGAACATGCTGAGTACCTGGTAACTCCACTGAAAAGCACCAGGCTGACCCTACAGCAAGAACGTGTAACTTTTCTTCCTCTTTATCATAGCCAGCAAATAAGGCATTGATTTTTTTTTCTTCTGATACATTGGCCAGCACAAAAACATACTCCAATGGCAAAAAATAGATATATACAGACTTTTTTTTTCCAGTTTATTTTGGATTTGAAAAAAAAAACTGTACATGGCAATTGGCTGAAATTAAGAAAAACTGTTCAAAATTTGTCAGGGGATAATGTTGTAAAATGCCTAACTTTTAGATCTAGTTCTAAGTAAATTCTGCAATTAATTCTGCAATGAAATGTGATTCTGAGTGGGCTAAAGTAGCCCATTCGAGAGGATAATAGTTAATTAAAAATATATCAAATTAAAAGAAATTAAAACATTGATAAAGGGAAAACCACAAACATCCAATTAAAACTTTCTACAGCAATATAAACTATGACTCCTCCAGACTGGCCAAGAGCCATGGGATTTGGTGGGAGTTATAGCTGTAGATTTGTTGTTGTTGTGTGCCTTCAAGTTGTTTCCAACTTATGGTGACCATAAGGTGAACTTATCATGGGGTTTTCTGGGGATTGAGAGGATGTGACCTGCCCAAGGCCATCCAGTGGGTTTCCATGGCCAAGTGGGAACTCAAACCCTGGTCTCTAGGGTCATAGTCCAATGCTCAGACCACTACACCATGCTGGTTCTCTATACCTGTAGATATTGGGGGATTTTCTAATATCCATACAATGTTCCTCTTGTTCCTATATTTTTCTTATGAATTTCCAGTATTAGCTGCAATACTTTAAGCTGGAGGTTGTTAAGGGTCTGGCTTCTGGCTTTGTCATCTGGCAAAGATGTTTAAAATCATACAAGAAAAGAAGTCATGGTGCTATAGTCATGATGGAACTCCACCTCTCCTGAGATATTTGCTTAAGTTGGCATTTAAGGTGGCCTGAAGGGAGGGTTGATGCAGGTAGATGCCTCAACCCTTCACAGCAATGACGGAGTTGAGGACAAAGGCAGTAAAAATTGGACAATAAAATTTCTGTCTGCATTAGCAGCAACAAAGTAATTTCCTCTGAGATCTAAGCTGTCTCTGTCCTCTGTCAGACTGCAAGCCACTTTGTAGACGGAACACAGCAAGTCTTCCAAGAAGCTTTTGCTCTGTCATATCTGGATATAAATTTGTGCGTGTATGTGTGCCTTCAAGTCATCTGTCAACTTACCACAACTCCATGAATTTCATAGAGTTTTCTTAGTCTAAGAATACCCATAGGTGGTTTCTTGGAAGCTGTTCAGCTTCCACGTTCAGACAGGATCTGCTGCCTTTAGGGTATTTAGGCAACTACAGATGTTAGGCATGGTTAAAAAGTAAGACATTTCAATGATAGTCAAATTCAGATTATTTTATCTTTGTTGGTTGCTGGACTATTTTGGACTTCCCAAAATGGACATATTAACGCAGTAGAAAATTTCTCTGAGATGAGAATTTTTTAGTCTTAGTAAGTTTTAGTCTCAGGAAGGCCATTCATTTCTTTTTTCCCTAAATGGTTTAAGAAGCATCAGTGGTTTTATCATGAGCTACATACTGAACAGTGAAGGTTAGACTTTTCTCACACTGGGACCATGCTCCAAACCTACAATGTGATAGCTGTATCAGATAAACAAGCCAAAATGGCAGACCCAGCAAGAGCCTGGTACAACATGGAACCTGTATATAATTTTTATATGACATAAACACATATGCATATGCACACATATATGCAGTCCATAGCACATTCCATCTATGGTGAGTATCACACCCCTAAATCTACCACTAATTTCTTGTGCTTTCATAATGTGGTAGCCATCCTAATTCAGAGGCTTTCAAACAGCATTCCAGGAAACCCTAGACTTCCTTGGAAGATTATCAGGGATTATCGGAATGAAAACAAAATCACTGACAGAATTATTGCCTAGCTTGCCTGCCATTACCATTTTCTCTTCCAGTCTACAACTGCAAGGAAGTTTTGAGTATAATCTGGGGTGCACAGTCAGTCTGTTCTCACAGGGACTAGGGAAGTAAATCCTCACTGGGTTTGCCCTTGTGTATAAATATGGCAATGCAAAACAAAAAAAAAATCCTTGCCACAACATAGTGAAGGATTTTTCTTTTTTAAAAATATCTAAGAGAATTTTGTGTTTTCAAGACTGGTTTTTGCACTTTTCTGTAAATGCACAAAATTTAGAACTGATAAATGCTGCCTCATTACTTTGACTGCTAAAAAGTACCATTGGTTGGGTTGTTTGTGTCTTTTTGATCAATCAGCCTGCCATTTCATGCTTGCTGTTTTTGTGTATGACTAGCTACAGAAAAGGAAATATTAGTTCTGTGCACAGACATTTTGTTTGAACTGTGAGAGGAAAGCACTTAGTGTTTCACTCTTGCACTAGAGATGAGAATTCTCCCAGGGAGTTGGAGAATTCTTGCAAAGTTGTCTTACTATGCTGAGATGGCCCCTATCAACCAAAATCTCTCCAGCTGCAAGTGAGACCCAACAGCACTGACCAACATCACAGGTGACTTGGATGTCACTACTAAATCCTCTTGATTCAACAAGGATTCCACAGCAGACTCTGGCTATTGGTAGATCACAAAGGCCAACATCCTACACTGGGATTGCTTAGCATAAATCTCTACATGCAGAGCTAGACATTATTGTACTACACAACTCTTGTGTTGAAAGGCAACTTTGTTGCCTTTGTTGCTCAACACCAGTGGGGATGATTTCAAGGCCCTTCCATGGGCTCTCCCTCCTTGTAGCTTTTTATCTTTTAACTGAACGAGGACTGGCTAAGCCCCTCAGATAGGAAACATCTTCATAATGGACTGTCTTCTGCCAATCGTTCAGGAGAACTGTGCAGTTGGACTTATGGCTACCCTTGTAGAAAGCAGTGCCTATGCACTATGTGGTATAGGATTTCTCTGTGCACTCAACTAACCACACTAAGCAGCTTCAAGATTTCTCAGTAGTCTGCTTGGAAAACATCAGGAAGACCATAGTATGATGTATGAAGTGAATGGCTTCTGGACAGTTTCCATCAACACACCCTTGAATACACCCAAATCCATGTAGTGAAGCCCCACCTGCTCAGAAAAAATGGGGCATGCTCTTAGTTTCTGCTGATCTGATTTTTGAACCGTCTTTGCTTGACATTTTCATTGTTTCCTTGTCAGAATTGTGATAGGCAAAACTTTTTTTGTGTGAGAATAACTACATCTGTCTAAAAGCTTCTAGCTACCGTTTTTTTTCCCTCCCCTTTTGGAAGGCAGATCCATCTTAATTTTTTTTTCTTTTTTCTTTTTTCTCTCTCCCTCTCCTGTAATTGCCTCAGGGCAATTTCTTCTAAAAGAATTAAATATGTAAATCTAATCTCATAATTGTGTAATATGATCAGCCCAACAGCCCAATCAATACTCTCTCCCACTGTCAATAATAAGGCTATGATGCATGTTTGTCAGAATTGACCGATCTCGCTTTATCACTGGCACTGTGGTCCATCCCCATCAATAAGATACGACATTTTATTAGTGGCCTCCTATCAATCAGATGTAATTTGGGGATCACAGAGATTCATTCTGTTGTCTTGCAGGCTGACAGCACTGGAGCTGTTCTTGGAGCCCGGCATCAGAGCTTTGCAAAAGATTCCCAACTTACAGCCTAGCTGGGGATTGGGTCTGACAATAGCACACTTGGGTGTCTTCATTTTCTAGCCACAAATGACTGGGGTTAGCAGCAAAGGACATGGTCAGTAACCGCGGTGGAAAAGGAAATGCCTAGATCAATATGAGAAATGCCCACTGGTGCTTGTGCCATGTTGCAAATTTTCTCAATGAAGATTAATACAGTATCACTTTTTTCCTCTCTCCCCCCGATACACACACTCACGCGCACACAGAGACATATATAAAACTCCATCCCTAACAGTGTTTTATTTTACTAAATAACTTCTGCAAAAGTTGTTGATTTCAACTGGAATCAAAACAGTTTAGCAAGGCGATTTATGTCTGAAGGTAAACACTATTTGATCCTTTCCAGAAACAACCACAGAGGAAGAAGTGGAAGGGAATCATCCAGAGGAAACCTCATGCTCACGGTAAACATGGTGCATACATCCCAACTAAAACTAAGCATGAATAAATCCTCTCAGAATTAAAATACATAATTGTGCAAATTGGTTCTGTTTATTTTCATGTATGGAGACACATGTAACATCGGCTAGAGTGTACACCTTGTTGTTATTCTGATTTTTTTAAAAAATGTTCTCCCTTGACTTAATTTTTTTTTTAATGTTTCTTAGGATGCATTTACACTCATTGGTTCACTTCATAGTTACTCTGAAACATTCAGAACACACTGGAAGGTGGTGCTAAGTATTCTGCTGCCCAATAAATTAAGTTTTATGAAGTTTCTCTAGACTTTGACGGCTTTCAGCTGACTGATTGTGCCAAATACATTCCACCTGCTAGTATAATTCAGTGTGCATAATGAACACATCCATAGATGTTTGGAATTTTATTTTTTTAATCTTTCCATTTATTATGATTATTCCTTTCCTATCACAGGATGCTCATGTTGACTAACATCATTATAAATAAAATAAATCTGTGTTTATGCATAGACTTAAAATTTCAAATAAAATGTAATACAGATTAATACATTTTATCAGTGTACAGAGCTGTTTGATGGATTTCAGTTGAAAAGTGGGTCAACTGTTTAATACTGCAATAAGGACAACAGCTGGAATTCACAAAGGTAGTTTACACTAATCTGCAAACATGTTCTCAAGTGAGTAGAGACATGAAGGCCTGGAGAAATGGGATTGTGGAATATTTTAATCATCTTTACATTTTATTATGAAAGTTTTTTAATTGAGTCTTTCTGGGAGCTAACCTGGATCCCACTCTGAGAGAAAATGTATGATTTAGGGAATACATAGGGCCTGTGAAAGTCCTGCAATACCCACTTCTGCGAGCAACAGGGATCTGTCAATGAGGAAGCAGCTGGCTGACATTCCCACCTGCTCACATCAGCAGTTTCCAATGCCAGGGGGGATTTTGACAGGGACCCTGCTTCTACCTATTGCAACAGAGGGTACTAACACAAGGGAACAGGGACATCGATCAGATGCTTCCCAATCCACAAGGGAACAGATTTCTCTTGCTCATAGAAGCTGCTGTCCAGTAAGTAGGAATGGGGGGGGGGGGGTCAACCTGGAAGACATTACTTAGCTCTGTAATTAAGGTGATTATACAACTAAGTAGCTGACAGAGAATTCTAGCCAACAAAACAACCATTTGGAGTGCCTATATGTCAACTGAAATATGGTATTTTCTCCTCTAAAATATTCAATTTAGGCTGTTTGCCTTTGGGTGAAGGCATCAGAGCTGGAGCTCCACAACTAGAGTTCTGTTTTGCCATTCCTCTGACCAGTCTCTCAGACAGAGAAGAAAGGCAGCAGAGAATCCCAAACAGAGGTTAATCCATAAGGATTCTTATGAAAAGAGGTATCATCATCATCATCATTTATATCCCACTTTTGCTCCAAGATTGGACTCAAAGCAGTCCAACTTGAAAGAACAATACAATTTTTTAAAAAATAGAAAAAAGAGAATATTAAAACAGAACTACAGTGGCCTCTCCATTTGCCAAGGGTTTGAGGTGCAGAACCCTTGCAAAAGTGGAAAAATCATGAATAACTCCCCCCATGCTCCCCTATTCCCTTCCGACCCCTCTTACATTTTCTTGCCTTTTCCCTCAGCATGTGTTCTCCACAAAATACAAAGGAATGGGAGGGGAGCTCTAGAGGGGAGAAGGAAGGTGTGCTTGTCCCCCCCCCCCATTCCTTTGCATTTTGTCTTGACATGCATTCTCCTATGGGGGCCAAATGCATGGGAATGGGAGGGGGAGCTCGGGAGGGGAGAAGGAAGGTATGTGCATGCCTTCCCCCCATTCCATTGCCTTTTGCCTGGGCATGCATTCTCCTGTCAGGGCCAAATGCATGGGAATGGCAGGGGGCTCCAGAGGGGAGAACTGCAATCATGTACCTTCCTCCCACCCTTGCCTTTTGCCCAGGCATGCTTACCTTCCTTCTGTGCACCAGGCAAAATGCAAGAGAATGGGAGGAGGAGAATGTTAGGGGGATGGCATATGCATGCCTCATGAATAGTCAAATTTGTGAAGGTCAAACCTACAAATGTGGAGGGAGGACTGTAAACTATTTATAGTATTAAAACAATGTACAGCTCAAGTTAAAAGTACGAAATGAAAATAAAAGATACAAAGTTCTTGAAAAGAGTTCTGTTATCCCTTAGTCTTCTATTCTTTAAAAACCTTCTGTTCTAAAAGTCTGTTGGAATGAAATGGTTTTAGCTTGCCAATAGAGGACGACAAGGAGGGGACCATTCTGGCCTCCCTGGGAAGGGAGTTCCAGAGTGTACGTACAGCCACCAAGAAGGCCCTCTCTTGTGTCCCCACTAAGTGTGCCTGTGATGGTGGTGGGATTGGAATAAGAGCCTCTCTTGATGATCTCAGAGTGTGGGCAAGCTCATAAAGGGAGATATGGTCTGCTAAATAGTCTGGACTTGAACTGTATAAGGTTTCCTTGAGATACTACACACCCAAATAAGGTTGCTACTGCTCAGGTGCTAGACTCAATTCTCCAATCCCCTGGGCAAAGAGGAAGAATGTCAGGGTGAGAGCACTGTCATAAAAGGTCAGTGTTTAAATGGCATACTTTGCGCATTTGCCATTGATACTTAATGTACTATGCTTAATTACATCATTAGGGGCTGTCCCTTGTAATATCACCAGGGCCTGATTCTTCTGACATCACAAAAGGTTGTCCCTAAATCTCAGGCCACTGTTTTGACCTGGCAACCTTACACTCAAACCATTTAAAGACAAGCTGAGGAACACATAGCTCTCTTAATTTTTGATTTTATCTCCCATTAATTCTAGCAAACACAGTCAATGATAAGGGATATTGGGTATTATAGCCCAATAACATTTGATTTAAAGCATTATCTTCAATAGGCATTTCTTGGTTCATGCCTAGAACCTAACAGGAAGAGTGCAAATTAGCAAATGCTGGCCTTATATGCCCTCTCCTGCTCACATCCCCCCTCTGCCCACAAGAGCATCTGTTCGTTGCACCAGCTGAGGCTTCCAAACTACTTTCCATTCCAAAGCTACATACAAAAATTTGCAGTGTTTCATCTCTTAGGTTCCTATAGCCAGGATCCTACTGAGGCATTATGCCAGCATAATTCCAGGTTGTGTCAATGGTTCTATGTTTTACATGTTTGCTCAAGAAGGTAGCAAGGACACCCTTACACAAGCGATTCCCCTTCACCCTGCAGTGATTAAGCTGGCATGCATGCACAGTTCCACTGCTTCCTCACACCCTGGAACATCATCTAGAGTGAACACAGGGGTATAATTGCCATTTCCATCATTCTGGGTTGTTCATGGAAGAACACCAGTGGAACTTTATGTTCTTCAACTGGATCTCATCCTTAACCACAGATGTGAGAGGGCTTCTATCTTTGTTTTGTTTTGTTTCTCAGAGAACAGCATAAAAAGTTTATATCAAATGTAGCAGAACTGGAAAGGTTACATCTTTGGCCTACAGCTCCCAGAATTTCCTGGCCAGTGGTTGTGTTGCTAGGGGATTCTGGGGGTTGTAGCCCCCCCTCTCCAAAAGGTAATGTTTCCAAGCTCTGAAATGCTTCTCTTAAGAAGCTGAAGCCATGCACATTCATAGATTATGGAGCAAGTTAGCATTTTTGAAAGTAAACTCTTCCAAACCATTCATGTGTTCAAAGATAACATCCACTAGCTCTTTGATATGTACCGTTTTGCTCTGGGTACTCACTGAACCCTCTTTGGAAAAATTTTCATGCTGAAGCTTTGTTTTCAGCAAGGTGCCAGGGTCTTCATGCACAATTAAACTAGCCTAAACATATGTGTCAATGCATAATCAATGGGCACGGTGGTTTAAAAAAAAAAAGGAAAGATCTAACAGTGGCATTAGGTTCAAGATGCCCCATACTAACCTAGTTCTGAAATTTTTCAATATAATACAGATGTTTCCTTGCTTTAAAAAAATGTATAAATTTTTTAAGTTGCTGAGGTTTCATTCATTCTTGGAATCCTGCCTTCAATATCTTTGTCTCCCACACATCTGTTTTGGAGAAAAGCATTACCAAACCTGACAGCATTGATTTTCAAATGTACAGTGGCTGGTGAAATATTAAGCCCTATTGATTGGAAATTCAGGATCAGTTTGCATGTTAGATACTCTGCATATTTTGGGGATGGACAGTTTCATTTATCAGCTCTTCTAACTGCAAAATAATTAGAACTCCATCATGTTCCCATTTTGAAATGTAAGGATTTATGTCTCACTTCTACATCAGCATCTTAAAACAGAGGATATGCACCATGCTTACTAATCAGCTAAATTATGTTCCCTCAGAAGTTCTTTAATATTTTTAGATTCTCAAGGAGGAGATATACAAAGAGCCAGAAGACTATTAAGAGGAATCACTATGCAGCTCCAGTACTTATATAGTGCTCCTACATGAGTAGATTAACCAAATTTCTTAAAGGAAGAGGGCAGTCCCACATAGTCAAAAAAAAAAAATACAAGCACAGAGGTGCCTCCTCCACTGAAGTGGGTGAGGAAGCCTTGTGCTTAACTTGGACCATTGTTGACTCTTAGAAATTTGGCTTTACCTTCGCCATGGCCCTTTACACACCTCAGGTCTTTTCTGGCTGGATCAGAATGGATAATTCATAGGTCGACATATTTTCCTCAGTGCATAAGATTCAGCATTGTATTATACATTTGGAGGCCTCAGTGTAAAAAGCAAGCAAGCTTAACTTTCTTTTGGTATATTACCGATAGATGCAAATCTATCCTATGAGACAAGAATGTACCAAAATTAAGCATATGTCTCTGAAAAAGGAAAAGACATAAGGTTGTTAACATATTTGTGAATATTCTAAAAATAATAAATGATGCTACAATGACCAGTTTAATGAGAATCACAGTCTTCTAGTCCAATTGCCTGTAGTGAGGCAAAATACTCTATGCTCCAGACCAATAGCAGGTTAATGCCATTCCACCTTTATTACAATTTTTTTTCATATGAGTGTGATAGGAAGGAGAGATTTCAAGATTTTTGAAATAAATTCTTATTTTAACTAGAACGTCTCAATTGCTTTAGAAACAATTGGCCTAGTACAAGAGTAGGTGGGGAGCAATTAATCACTCATGATGTCATTTCTTTGTTTAGCTCTCTAAAATATTAATGATCCCAATCTCAAACATGCTTTGCTGAACACTTGACAATAATGCTGTTCCCTGGCATAAATAGAAGCTGACGGTAAGGCTGCAATTGGAATTCAGTTGACTACTTGGGTCAATGGACACAATCTATTGTGTGAGAAGAAGACAGCTACCTGTTTAGTTACAGTTCTTGACTAGGGACTGAAGACCCAATTAATTCAGTTGACATACAAGGCGTATTATTCCATGGAAATCCCCCAAAGCGCGCGCACACACACACACACACACAAAAGAAAGACCATGGTATAAGATAAGGATGGGTACCTGTGGAGCGACCAAGGGCCAGTTGCATCCTCACCTCCTTCCAAGGAGCCACACCAGCATGGCTGATGCAACAGGTGCTCTGCTGGCTGCATGCAACTCAGAAACTGCACTTCCCCCACTCCTGGTATAATTTTTAGTGTTTTGAATTAGGACTGAGACCCAGGCTAAGTTCCCCATTCAACCACAAAACTCACTGGTGGGTTATCTACACTACACAATTATAACACTTTGATACCACTGCAACTGTCATGATTCTACCCCATGGAATCTTGAGATTTGTAATTTGGTGAAGGCTTTTGAATTCTATGCCAGCTGTTAAAGGGAGTGCGGTAGAGAATTCCAAGTATCCTCCTCCAAAGTACAAATGTCAGGATTACATAGGGTGGAACTATGCCTATTATCAAACTGCTGTAATTGTACAGGGTGGGGCTGCTCTTTTTCTGACCTTGGGCTGGGCACTATCCCTCGACCTAAGCTGCATTATGTCGCTGATGTGAAACCTTTGCCTGGAACTGGGAATGAGATAAGTCATACATAATAAAATAAATCCACAAAGCCCTTTGTATGGGTTTCTCAGTTTAAGGTACAGGTGATGGTTTCCATTGCATCACCATAAGCTAGACACTTGATATGGTTCAAGATTTTCCATGTAATTGTGCTTAATAAGCTCCTTGTCCTTCTCCTTCTGGGATTTTGGTGCATGCACATTGCCAGAGGTCCTGCCTAGTAGAAGGACATGGCATTTGTCCACCCAAAGTTCCAGTTAACTTTATGCCTAAAGGAGGAAAAAGAGAACCATTTATTGTACTGAGGACACTTACATCAAACCTGGGGAACTTTTGTGCTTATATCAGAGCTGTTTCTACATAGAGAACTGATCTGTCCACTCCAAAGGAAAAGTTCTCCTTTATCATGCTTCTGAAGTACCCAACAAATGAGAGGGCAGGGAATATTTGATTCACAATGTTGCAAGAGCCTGCAACTAGGCAGGTCTCCATGCAGGTCAGAGCTTGGGAATATTCCTACAGCCCCCAGAATCCCCAAAACAAATGGCTGTGAGACTCATAATCCAAAAGTAACTTGTCTAAGCTCTAGCAAGAAGTAGAAGTCATTTAGTTCCATAGTTTTTGGGGGATGGTTTGTTTGTTTTGTGTATCTGTGAAATGTATGTTTATGCTAGCATGGTATGGGTTGTTTCTTTTGAATACATATCCTTATGCATTGCCTGCAATTTTGGAATAGCACATATTGTCTAATATATAAATGGCATGAAGTATCCACAGTGATCTTGTTTCTTCCCACATTGCTTTCCCCATATCTAGACATCTTCTTCAAAGTTTTTAAAAAATTCCATTTGTGGGAGATGAATGTACTGACCTTGAGATCCATAGAGGTTAACCTACTCCTATTAACTTTTCCATGTTATTTCATTAAATAAAAACAGTTTTGACACCCAGAGACTAGGGCATCCTAGAGATAATACAATAACCTTATGCAGTCATTCCAAATTGAATTGCAATAATTCATTTAGGTGACCATACATATTTGTTATGTGTAATATGAATCATAGCCAAATAAAATCAATAGAAATGTTTCTTGTTAATGAAGATATACTGGGCTGTTATGTGTGGGTTTGGGGCTCAATACCACAGAAGCAGTACTTGCATTCTATATTTTATGATCTCATGAGAGTTAGAGAAAAAATGAAGCTAGCATTAGCTACAGATGATACGGTTGGCCATCTGGAAAATTATGTCATTACATTTTGTGTTCACCTTATCCTTTGAGTGTCTCTCCGCAGCAAGCGGTTTCTTCTAGGAGTAGAGGAACCAGGTAACATTTGTGCATTATTTCTAAACAATACAAGTGAATTAATCCATTTCACAGAAGTCAATAGCTACTTGAGTACTGTAGGCATGCAAAATATCATACAAATTTCATTTTACATTTTATTGTATTTATTAAATTAGTTATATCCCAAGGTATAAGATCTCAGGTCAGTGTATACCAAAAAAAAACCCCTTTAAATTAGTAACAAGTATTTTAACAGTTTTTAAATGTTTAACAATTTAAACCCGAGTAAAAACACACAAAAAAAATTAAATCAGTTTAAAACAATGGCCATTTCCACACTAGCCTGTTATAGTCCTATTATTCTACTTTCAACATCCTATGGAATCCTGGGGTTTCCAGTTTAGGGAGGTGCCTTTGAGGTGATGCAGAAGAAGGGAAAAAACTAGGGATGGGCCAACCGAATCCTTGAATCCTGGGCAAGGATTTGAGATTTGCAAATCCAAATCCCTGTGCCAAAATAGGCAAACCGAATCTTTCGAATCCACCAACCAAATAGTTTGTTGGAGACCGGGACGTCTTTTGTCCTTGAAATAATAATGGCCTTTGCTAACAATTTCAGAAATTACATCTCGGGTTGTATTCTAAGATATTTAAATTGAACATTTCATATTTAAGTTCAGCACTTGACAGGAAGGTACAGGCTTGAGATTTCAAGGACAGCTGAAAGATTCCTTTGCATAGCTCCTTTGCAAAGCTCTTTCAGACACAATTCTGGGGTTTGTAGTTTTACATGGTCTCACAGCCTTCTCTGCCAAAGTATGCTGGTGCATCATCAAACTACAAACCCTCAGGATGCCAGAAGGAGCTATGCAAAGAAAATCCGGTTTTGACCTGGATTATCTCTCTACTATAGTATGTGGCCCTGTTTACACAGGTAGGAAAGACGGCATTAATCCACATTTTCCTGCCTGTGTACAAAGGGCCTTCATGTCATTTTCAAGCTGAAGAGATCCTGAGGCAAAACTATGACAATTGTCCTGGCCAGATTTCTTCAGAGGGAGGTTTGCCTTTGCCTAGGCTTTTGTAAGGCTGAGAGAGTGTGTCTTGCCCAAGATTATCCTTCTTTCCATTGCTTTGTAAACCCCTTTTTAAAAAAAGGATTCAAAAGATTCGAGATTCATGAGATTTGTGGATTCCCAGAACCTTCCAGGGATTCGGAAAATTCTGGATTTGTCCCAGCCCTAGAAAAAACCCACACCTGCCAGGACTACATTTTCTAGCAACTAATAAAAGTATATGAGTTCTCTGCTCTATTTTATCTGGTTACCTTTTTATAAAAAATACTAGCTGTTATTTAATTCCTTGAGGCCCCTTCCCTGAGGCCCCAGGATTCCATAGGATGCTGAAAGTAGAGTAATAGCACTACAACAGGCTAGTGCAGAAATGGCCAATATTCCTGTAGAGATTTAGAAAGGCAGTAGCCCTAAAAGGCTTTGATAAAATGATGCATGTCAGAATGAAGTTATCAGAGAAAGCCCTCCCCTGTGTCCCCTGATAGTATTTTTTTCCACTAGTAGGACACAGAGTAGGATCTCTCCAGTAGAATTTAATGCTTGTGCAATTTATATTGGGAGAACTGTTCCTGCTAACACCAAGGTCCCAAGTTGTTTAGGACTTTAAACTTCATCAAAAGCACCTTGAATTCAGACTGGAAGTATATTGACAGCCAGTGCAATTCCCTTAAAAGTGGTGTCATATTGTTTCTTCAGAGTGTTCCCATTTCATCCCAGTCTAGCTGCTGCATGCATGCTCTGTGTCATCTTTAATAAGCACAGTCCCAAACAGAATGTATTGCATTGGTTTAATCAGGAAGTTCATGGACTAACGTAGGCTGCTTATCTGTCTCCAGGAAAGGTTGTAAGCTAACTGATCACCCAAACCTAGCCTAGACACTGTGAACTCCGCTTCCCAGCGGAGAACAATGCATACTGTGCATAGTGTACATAGTATACTTATATCTTATAGTATAAAAGAGAATATTTAAATTAAAATGTAAGAAAGGCTGAGGATCAAGGCTATGCCATGCTGTATTGTTTTCTTTTCAGAACCAGACCAGAACCAAATGGAGAACCCATCATTGGCTTTTACATCTTACATAGTTAAGGCAGAACTAATATGTTGACTACTCAGAAAGAATTTTCACCTGTTGTAACTCCACTGCTCTGATAGTCTAATTGGCAAGATATTAATTGGCAGATATGTTTAATTTGGCATAAAATAGAAATCATATAAGTGTAAGGTCATGTGGAAGAGGAAGTCTGACTGAAAAAAACAGGTGAGAGATGATCCCCCGAGTATCGTTGAGTCTAACTTAATGGCTCTTTCAGGGAGAACAAAAGGCATCTCCCTGTGGTTTGCATATCCTATGGAAGACAAAGCCATAAAACTGGCTACCAACTTAAGCTGACACCCACTTGCTGGAAACTTCAAAACAAAGAGCTTTTGCTTGGTTGATAGCACTGGTTCAGGAAAACAGGAAGATTTCAAACAAATCTATAACTGCATCATCCTCACACCTATGATCCTTTTCCTGATCTCTGCTCACACTGCCATCAAAATCTTTTGCCATCCACATGTTAAAAATCATCACTACACATTAGAACCAATAATCCATCCTGTCTCTTTTGTTCACCCTGGAAATCTTTTGTTAAAGTCACACCTCCAGGCACATTTTGAGGTATAAAGGGACCCTGATTTGGGGTCCTTGACACAGCACTTCAACTTTAGGGGACCTCCTTATCGGTTTGCTTGGGCAGCAGCCCAAGCTACATCACCATTTCTCTGCTTCTCCTGGATGGTAAATATCCCCCAAAATTGCTTTTCTATTCCCTCTATCAATTTTCCTCCCTTCCTTTTCAGTTAGTCTTGTGTGATTGCTTGGGTGTGTGTGTGTGTGTGTGTGTGTGTGTGTGTGTGTGTGTATTTGTGTGTGATATATATTTCCCCCCAATAAAACACATTTAAATTGTACTATAAGTCTTCTTACTGGTCTGTATTGCAGTGACCTGGTAAACAAAGGTGAAAAGGTCCTGAAGTTACCCCCCTCTTGCAATGTTCTTAATTTGAGTTAATTACTTCCCTATTTTTACATTTAATTGTGGATTCTGTTATAGGATCTCACAGGGTCCCATGGTTTTGGGGTAACACTATAGAGATTCTAGATTCATGGGATGCAATTCACCTTGAGTGGTTCCTGTCTCTAGACTATGCAAAATCAACTCCTGATGGGACTCATCAAGTTAGAGAAGAAGAAAGCATGTTGGAGGAGAAGTCATAGGTCTGATAGAAATCTATACCCTGCCCAAATTCCCAGGTAAGAGGAAGACTTTCACAGTTTTCCAGTGGAAACCAGCACTCAGAAATGTTGGCCATACTGTGTTGTGGATTCCTGTGCTCCAAAAAAAAAAAGGAACAGTTCTGAGCTCTTCATGAAATGCAATGAAAAACTATGCAGGAAGTCAGGTTGCATTATAAATGGAGGTGGGGGCTTCACTTTCAAGGAGCAGAATGAACATATGAAAAATACTGTAGAGCTAAGTACACCTTTATTCTCACTCTTGCTCTCTCACTCTCTCTTCTGTGTGTGTGTGTGTGCATTTAATGGTTTTTATCATGTAAGGCTACAGAAGTTTTTTCCTTTATTCCACCTCCTACCTAAGATCACTGGTTTAAGATGAAATAGAAATGGCCCTTTAATTCAGCAACAATGAATACAGCAGAAAAATGAAAAGATGAAGGAGAAATGTACATAAATTGATAGCACTGGCAATGTCAGCATACTTCTTTGTCCATGCCAATTGTGCTTGGAGAAATGATCTGCATATACATTTAGGAAAGAAGAGCAAGTGGAGAGAATCACTGTCCCAAAGGCATGGGACCATCTCTTGTGGTAATGTCCAGAGAGTCATGAAAACATAATTCTCAGATTTTCAGACCACTATTGATCAGATGGCAAGGGAAGTATAGATGCCAATGTTTTTGTGTTTTCACATTTCTTCTAAGCCATAAAGTAGGCTTTTACAATCTGGTGCCTGCCAAATGTTTCAGGCTTCAAGTATCCAAAACATCTGGGTTGTAAAAGATCTGGAAGGAAACAGCTTAGAGAAGCCTGCTATAGATTTAATCCTTTTTAATGAAATTAGAGCAACATATGCCACAATTATAGGTATTATCTTCAAGACACCATCACAATAAATTCCTTGTGCCATCTAAGGAAGCCAGTGAGGCAGCAAGAGCAGCACTGTGGTCCTGGAGGGATGAGCAGTGTGATGAGTGTTCCCTGAAGTTGTCTGTTATAGTATATCTAGCTATTGGAAAATCTGGATGTGTCTCTGCTCATCCCCCAGTAACACAGAATTGGCTGCATTGCAGTGGACTGCACTGCTTAAAAGTTAGGTGTCTTTTGCTTGTTGCATGGTCAGAAGAGACTTCTCACCAGCATCATGACCATAAAAGTGAACTGCAGTGGTATGAGTTAGATTTATACCACCAGCTAAAGCATAGAGTATTGTTTTTCAGATGAAAATATTAGTTATATAGATTTAAGTAGAAAATAAGCATCCTGGTACATTATTGTTAGAACTCACCCTAATTTCTAAAACTGATGTAGCAAGATGCTTATCTTCTACTTAAATCTACTACTATTATAAAGTATCTAGAAATTATTTCACCACCTACCCACAAGATGCAGTATACCCAAGACTAGTCAAGATGCTTTGTCACACGAAGCAGAAGATTCCATAAGCCCTTCTTCCCTTCCCTGACAACAAAAGTTACAGAAACAATAAATTAAATAGCTAAGAATTTGCTGCCCTTTCATGCTATCAGCTGCTGCAGGTGGTTGTTTCACTTGACCAATGGTACCACTTAAGTTTCTAATGCTCCCTTGTTTTTTTTATTTCTATGAGAGATTTGTTGGTGCAAACTCATTTGTCACCACAGTAAATACAAAAACAAAACTTTTAGAGTAGTGTAATGCATCCAGAGAGATAAAGAGATCATACACTCTGCACTGGGGGAAATTAAGTTCTGGAAATGGGAAGAATTAACTTAAGAACAACAAAGGCCCTTATTGCACTATGCCACAATCCTGTGTCATCCCATCGCAATCCTGGCAATGCCATTGCTGGAATGGGATTGGAACCTGAATGCTCCCCACTGCACCGGTTATCTGCTGGTGGATGGGGAGCATTTGGGACACACTCCTTCCTTCTGCAGTACAGCTGCCCTCTTCCTGGCCTGTACTCAGGAAGGAAGCGCTTGAAAGCACTTCTGCCTTTCCTGCACACCCACAGCTGTTGGGATCATTGCACACAGGGAGGCTTAACTGGATTTTTCCCAGTAATGGTACATGGCTTGATCGTGATGTCTGGGGGCACAACAGCAGCAGGACCGCAATGACATCATGTGATGGCAACTTGTCCCCATGCCGGGATGGCACTATTATGTGATAAAGGCCCAAGAGTCAACAAAGCAGGCTACCAACATTTTTCAAAAGAGCTGAATGCTTAGTTAGCCTACCAGACCCCAGTACACAGATAACAAGCTCTTCCTAATAGTAATAAAGAAATGTGGCATCAGCGAATTAGTGATGCTGGCAGACCACAGTATGCTATGCAAATGACTTTAACTTCTGCTTGCTTTTCTTTCTCAGTGTCTCCAGATACACATACCACATACTCCAGATACCAAGGACATAGTTGGAAGAATGGTCCGCAGAACCTATTACAGCAGGACTTGTATAAAAAAGTTGTATAAAAGTTGTATAAAAATAAATGAGTTCTTTGTTTTCTTGATCCAGTGCTGACATACTTATGAAGGATTCTATGCATCATATCAGCACAACAGAAAATAGGTTGGCCACCAGTTGCAAAGGCTTTGTTACTCTTATCTCATGCTCTTTCTGCAACAGTCTATAAGATCACTACCAAGGTTTATATGTTACCTGGACTAACATGGCAGACATTCATAGAATCATAGAGTTGCAAGAGACCACAGGAGCCATCTAGTCCAACCCCCTTAAGATGCAGGACCACACATCAAAGCACTCCCAACAGATGGCCATCCAGCCTCTGTTTAGCTTGAGAACAACTAAGGTCCTTACTGCACTAAGAGTTTCCCCAGAGTTCAGTTCCATTCCACTCTGATAAAAATTTTAAAATGGAACCAAACAACTTTTTAACATCCAAACCTTCCTTCTATAGGATCCAAATGTTGCTGCCATAGGAAGAAACCAGTTGTCCTGCTGATCCTTACATATGATACTGGTGCATCTTAACAATTGAACAATCAATGAATGAACTTTGAGAGAAAGTGACATCTTTAAGGATGTCAGTAACTGAAGCAGAAAAAGAATCTACAGCTTCCTAAGCTACATCAAGCGCTTCATAGTGGACTAAGAAAGATGAACTAAGGCCATTTCTGCACAGGCTAATAGAAACAGTGCAGAGAGTCCTCCAGGGAGGATGTCTGCACCTGGGAGCAGACTGGGTCAGACCTACTTAACGTAGATCCGCACCTCAGCCTGCTCCGGAATGACCCCAAGTAGTCATCAAGCATGCTTTTGAAAGACCGCTTAAAACAGGTCTTTCGAAAGCACGGAGCGTGCCATTCCGTGCCCACTCTCGGGTGCAGATTTGCAGGCTCACATCAGTGCCAGGGCCAGGCTTTAGGCTGGCAAGCTTCAGCAGTTGGTCAAGACCCTCAACCAACCAGAAGCCCCCATTTTCATCCCCGGAGCAGTGTGGAGCAACAAGCATGCACTGCTCCAGAGTGTCAAGGTCAGAGAACTGGGCAGCAAGCCAGCCCAGAGAAGGGAGTGTGAGAGCCAGCAAAGTCCAGCCAGGAGGAGACAAGCAAGCACTTTACACAAGGGAGTTCATTTACCAGAGCGTCAAGCAAAAGCCATAGTCAGAGTTCCAAAAGCCAAGGGTTAAGAGTCCAGAGATCAATTCAAGGTAGCAGGAACCGGGTGCTGGACACAAGGAACACACAACAGAAGAATGCAAAAGAAGTTTGCCACAGGCAAAGGAAAGCTTCCAGGCAGGCAGTTATATAGCCCAAGACACAGGTGTGGCTAGTCACTGCTTCCTGAACTTAATCAAGGAGGCCTCCCTTTGCTCAGCTCTCTTGAGTCTCCACCTTGTTTGTGGGCTGATTGGCACAGGCTCCAAAGCTTCTTCAGAATCGGATCCCTGTTGCCCTAAAGGCACAGGCAGAGGAACGTCCAAGCCTGCTTGGTCCATGGCAGCAGGGGGAGCTCTTGAGCTGCGGGACTCATCTCCAGCCAGAGCCACAGGGACCAACAGCTGCTGCTTGTCATCTCCACCCTGAGCAACAGGGACCAACAGCTGCTGCTTGTCATCAGCAGCTCTGACAGGGGCTTCAGTTATCACACGGAGCAGCGTGGACCGGACCGGGGAGCCAAGAAGTCCAGTAAGTAGCGGCATGGGGTGATTCCCTCGCCCTGAGTGGAAATGGCCTAAGAATGTTTACTTGATCCAAAGTCCCATATATGAATGCATTTCATCATTCATTTCAAAATAGAAAGCAACCATTACCCCCCCCCCCCCGAAATGAACATGGAAACTATAATGGAACATGTACAAAAAAGGAGGGGCACCCATACCGTTTGGCAGAGTGAAGTGCCTATCTGAGGCACTCATGAAGGGCAGGAAATTGACAGCTATTTGGTTTGCTGTATTTTAACTGTGAAAAAAATAACTTGGCAAGCCACAGTATACTAGGTATCCTGACCGGGGGCGGGGGGCAAAAGCGTATCTAGTGCTCTGCCTCATGGAACAGAATTGGGCTAGCCATGCCAAAGAGTCTCAGCATTCCTAAGAGATCACTGTATCAGATGTGTTGGAGGGACTGCAAAGCAGGTGTGAATTTCTGTAGCAAATGCAACACAGGTTGCACTGTGCTCTTGGTTGAATAGCCTTGTATTTCACAACTCACTTGGTAGTTGGAAGCATACCGGGAATTCCATGCAGGTGGATGTGAGGGCTGTTGGAAGAGGCATGGATCACTCCACCACTCTTCTATCAGTTTGTTTTGGTTGCAAACTGCTGATAGAAGAAGAGGAAGTTTTTCCTCAATGAGAAGAATATGGAACTTCTTCCTGAGGGAGGTCAATCTGGCTTCATCCCTCCATCACTGCCAATTTCCAGTGGCAGTGAAGACCGTGTAATTTCACTTGGTAATTGATTCCTAAACCTATGGGTGTCTGTTCTGACTGTTTTTAAAACTGTTTCCAGAACTATTTTTAAAAGGCTGTTTTTTTAAAAAAACCTGTTTTAGGGAAACCTGAAGTGTTTAACTGTTTTTAGTTATTTATTTAATGTTCTTAAAGTGTTTTTACTTTATGCATCATCTTGGAGGCCCTGGTGGGTACAGAGGTGTTAAGTAAGTGCTATAAGTAAAGAATAACTAAATAAATAATAAAAGAATGGAACAGCAACAAGCTGATGGAGGGGAGGCAGAGGGATATATACAAGTAAAAAGCCCTTCATGATAGTGGTTCAATTTGTTATTTTTATTTTTACTAGATGCTGGTAACCTGGGTTTCCATGTTGTCTCCAGAAAAGGTTGCTTCCTTCTATAATCACTATCCACACAACCTGCTAGTCCCCATGCCAGGAGTGGGCAACGTCATCTCCCCATGTCAACCTCCAGATTTTTACTTCAATATTTTGCCCCTTTAAATTTCCTGATTTGAAAACTCTCAGTCATTTCTAGATAGTCATTTCTGATTTTTTAAAGAGGCCCATTTTTCAGTTGGTTGGTTGCCTTCAAGACAAATTTATCATCATGTGGGTTTTTGTTTGTTTTTGCAAGATGTGTTCAGAGAGGAGCTCTCAGCCATAAAGGCCTGAAAAAATGTGTCCCCACTGTATCTGAAAATATGGCAGAATGTCCAGGATTACCAACCATGTAGGGGCTGCTGGATATTTTTGAGTAAAATAAAATTGGGGGCATCTGGAGACTCTAAACGTGGACTTGAAGAGGCACATATGGTACACCCCCACTCAAAACCCAATTGTGGGCAACTTGTGGCCTTGCAGTTATTGGCAAACTGCAACTCACCTCACCCTAGCCAACATAGCCAATGGTGAGGGATGAACAAAACTGCCAGTCGGCAACAAGTTGCCCACCTCTGCTCTCAGCAAACTAGTAAAAAAATTAATAGACTGGTAATTTATGTGACCTTTGTAAGGCTGGGTTATATCACAAATCCATTTTAAAGACTCTGAGAACAGATCAAAGAGGCCTTAAATCAACCAGGTTCTGTCTACTAAAGCTATTTGATTTAAATAATTGCAGATCTTCAGCCCATTTGTCTAGAAACAGTTTAAAATCCCCATCCATCCATTGTATTCATTAAACATGGACTATAATCCCAAACTCTATATTAGGTGAGTTCGAGACTTTCTAGAACAAATGTGGTTCTAGTTTAGAGGCCTAAAAAAGAGACTCATTTCAGTCATTATGAAATACATGTGAACACGTATATTCACTTGTTTCTATGGCTGAACAGGGATTCAAACTCTGATCTCCCAGAGTCCTAGGCCCTTGCCACACCATACCTCAATAGCACGCTATTACATTTCAATCCCAGCATTGCCATTTCTGTGAAAGTATCAGATTCTGAATGCTCTCTACAGCACCCTTTCAACTTCAATGGATGAGTAGCGTTATTGCCACCAGTGTTCCCACCGCATTGCAGCGTCATTAGCAAGTCCTTTTCTCTACCTTTTTCCCCACCCCACAGCTTGTAATTGGTTGGAGGGTTGTTGTTTTTAAAGCCGTACTAATGCAGCAACATTGTAACATCATGACATGCTGGTATGCTATCGCATTTTTGTGCTGTAATGCAAAAAATGTATTTTTAAAAAATATTTAAAAACTCAAAGGAGAAATTTAAAATAAACATGGAGAGGTGATAGATTTTGAACTTACCACATCATGGGAGTAGCTGAGGGAGGAACAAATTGGGAAATCCCACACCATGCCCACTCCTGGATCGGCTACGGAAGGAAGCGCTGTCAAGCTTTATTGAGAAACTGCACTCTCATAGTTGACAGGATTGTTGTGGGAAAGGGAGTCATTACTGGATTATCTCCAGCATTGAAAAAGGGCCAATTTCCAATGGATTGCAATGTGATAGCTGCTGGTTAGCAACAACGTTGTGCGATAGCGCTGATCCTGGCCAAGGAACAATGCACTGCTCTTTCATGCGGTAAGGCCCCTCGTCCAACACTCAAAACACTATACCACTCCCAAAACAGTCCAGTGAAACTTAAAATTCCTAAATAAATGCATATATTTCTAACCCGAATGGTTTTCTTTTCAGTAAGAACATAGGCTGGAATTCTGTTCTGCAGTTTCAGATGTGTAACCCAGAGTTCTGCACTCATGACTTTCATATTCATGACATCTTTGTAGCCCCTAGTTTAGCTGACTGGTTCAATCGACTGAATCTCACTTAGTTCTCCCTTCTTGCAGTCCCTGTACTTCCACAGCATCCACGTAACATTTGCCTGCCTGAACGTTAGGACTTCATTTGGATGAGGAATTGAATATGGATTTGACAACCAACTAAATATTTGTCTGTAGTTTTCTTCAGTCAAGTACAAAGTCCATTTCTGCAGTTGCTGCAGAATCTGTCTTTCTAAAGGTAATAACTGCAGTTGGCCCTCCACACTTATGAGTTTCATGGATTTATTTCTGAGTTTCTCCAACCCCTCCACCTCAAGCTCTTCTTTTACAGGGAAAGATTTCCTCTTGGTAGGCCTTTAAAAAGCTACCTTTGGTCCTCCTCCACCAATCACTGCCTGACCAGCTAAGGACGGATTGCAGCCCTGATTTCTCAGCACCATAAACCCTCTCCCAATGCCCCACACACACCCAAGGAAGGAGATGGACAAAAGAGGGGAAGTATAGGGCCACCATACCGACAAAGCTCCCTTCAGTCTCCTTTCCCTGACCCATTCTGGGATCCTTGGGTGCCTGCTCTCCCAACCATGCCTCAGCCCCCTTCCCACAGGCATACACACAGTTTGATGTTTGTGGTTTTTCCACTTTTGTCAGGAGCCTATGCCCCCTGGCCCTAGTGAATGTGGAGGGGCAAATGTATATGGTTTCAGGAGTGCAGCATGGGGTGGCCCTCTTATGTAAATTTAGGGTGATCTTGATTTTTTTTATCTTGACCTATTTTTTGATGAGGGGTACAAATCTTACAAACCTACTCAGCCTATTTGAGTACTATCTTAATGTCAATTCATTTAGATAGCACAGTTCCAGTTAGGTCCAGATAGTCATACTCAGAGGAGACCCCTGGAATCAGTGGAACCTAAAGTAGACACAACTGACTTAAATAGTTGTTTCAATGTGTCTACCCAAAGCACATCTACATCTGGATCTACCCCAGCATATTTCAGCAAGACCTCAACGATTATTTCTGAAGTCCAAGCTGATCTGCTTTGATTGCCCTTCAGTACAGAAAGCAGTGAAAACCTATACTACGAAAAGTAAGTTTTTTTAAAAAAAAAAGCTGGCTCTGTATACTCTCCCTGGTGTCAAAGAGGAAATCAAGAGTGTCCAAGCATGAGTGAATAACACTATCTTGCAAGCCCTGTAATAAGGCTTCTATTGTTTTCTTCATCTTCCCTCAATACTTTCGGCTGGCAAAGACTGATGTCTTTATGCCTTTAGTAAATGCATTATTAATGAGGGAGTGTTAATAATTCATGTTAATTGGCTACTTTCCCCAACAAATGTGAGCAAAGTTCAAAACTTGTTAACAGCTAAGGTAAAATATCTTTTTTAAACTTCTGTTTGCCATGATATCTAAATGACCTAAAAATACAGCCATTAAGCATTCACAGTATTCTAACAGCAAATCAATAATGATGGGAAAAACCTAATCACAATACTTAGGATTTAAATCCTGTTATGCTGATTTCTTCTTTCTGGCTAAGGCTAGAACAAGACATTATAGAGCATGTGTGACTCCCATGAAAAGCACAGTCTTCTCCTCTTTCCTTCCTTTCTTCCTTCCTTTTGATGACCTCTACTATTGCAAAATACATGACTCAACGTTATTTTTTTCAACATTATGTTATACAGTTTGCTCATTTCCTGAAAGTGGCAGCCAACAAAGGCCATTTCTGCACTAGACTGTTATAGTGCTATTATTCCACTTTCAACATCCTATGGAATCCTGAGGCCCCTCCCTAAACTGCAAACTCCAGGATTCCATCAGATGCTGAAAGTGAAATAATAGCACTATAACAGTCTAGTGCAGAAATGGCCAAAACAAAGACTTGCTCAAACAACTTTCCACAAGCATTCTCCAACGTGGAGAGACCATGGCTGTGCTCCCTAGCCATGCTGTCAGTACCACCACATCACAGGCAGCCATGTTGAGCACCGATGTAACAGAACTACTTCGTGACAGCAAGCGGTCTATTCAAATACTTCCCATATCTGGTGGACTCAAGATTCACAAGGGTGGAGCACAGGGAATTTTTGGTTAGCAAGGAGGAGGGCATAAGCTGTCATGTCGGCAGCAGTGCAGGCACTTATTCACAAACCGCACAGCTCCTACACACAAGGTGAGAGCCAGAGAATGTCCAAACAGAAAGGCAGCCAAGAGCAAACAAATCCAAAGAGGCAAATCCAAACCATACTCCAAACAGGCAGAATTCCAAGACAACCAGATCCAAGAGCACAGGGTTTCAGGGCCAAAGAAACCAGTTACTAACCCTGGGACAAAAGGCCAGCGGTAGCCCTCTTTTATCTACGGCTGCTGCCACCACAGGTCTTGTTTACTATTTAAATAGGCCAAGCCACACAAGCCCTCCCTTTCCCGGCGTCTCTGTTGCAAAGTAGGTGTGTCAGCTATGTCTTCCTCTATTTGTTCCCCTGGCTCAGGCCCTTGTTGTTGTTGTGTATTAATTCCCTCTAGACCAGCTTCTGGGGACACTTCAGCCTGTAGAGAAGCCTCTGCCTCAGGCCCTTTTCACATGTGGGGGCGGAAACGGGCGAAAATGCTCAAAAACTGAGCTTACCTGAAACCGGGTAAGTCCGTCACCACGTGGAGCAGCGCGAGCTCGCTGCTCCACAGTCCCCCGGTGTCCCAAATGGCGGCTTCCGGTTGGTAGAGGCTCTCCACCAACCGGAGAAGCTCGCCAGCTGGAAGCCTGCTCCTGGCAGATCTGCAGGCATGCACTTGCGCGCGCCTGCAAATCCACTTCGGAGCCGGGGGACGGAGCGGTGCGGGGCTGCGCGCTCCGTGCTTTTTAAAAACCTCGAAAAAGAGGTTTTTAAAAAACACGCAGCGCTGCTAGTTCCGGCCGCTCCTGAGTGGATTCTGGTGTGGAACTACAAAAAGTAGTCCACGCCAGTCCACTCTAGGGTGTAGAAGACCTCCGTGAGAGGTCGCTCTGCACCATTTCAGAAGCCCGGTATGGAAATGGCCTCACAGTCAGAATCCTCCTCCTCGCTGCGACAATCCCCAAGGCGGGGCATGACATAAGCAACTTCCCTGTTTGCTCTGTGCTTAGTTACTTCACAATCAGATAGTGCTTTCCAAAAAGCGTTTTACTGGGAATAGCCAGGCCAACTTATATCAGATTAGGATTCTGATAAACTTGGGCCCTTTCTGTATGAACACGATGCCTCAGCATTGGGATGCAAGAAAAGCGGGACCGCAACAATACTTCCACAAGATGTCATTGCAGTCCTGTCCTTTTTGCATCACCAGCCAGTGTGATCATGGGGTAAATCATTAATGGATTTTCTCCCTCAGTGACCCCCGATCGCACAAAGCTCCCACCCTTACCTGCCGTGTGGAAGGTCTGGAAGTACAATGAAGGCGCTTCCTTTTCCAGTGCAGCATGGGAAAGAGCCCGGAAGATACATGTCCTTCACACTCCATTCCACAGGGAACGGTCTTGCGCAAAGGGGAGCATTCCCGTTGCACTACCTTCCCACCAAAGGCACTGCTAGGATTGCAACCACAGGGCAACAGGATAAGGTAAGTTGTGGAAAGGGCCCTGGTTTTCTCAAGCTTTATCACACCAGACTCTTCTCTCACTAAAATAGTGTTGTTGTCAAAAAGCTATTGAATCAGGATTGGTCTGTTTGGTGTCGCACCTGTTGATGCATTCTGGGATTACAGTGTGCATTTGTGCTAAAATTTTATCACACACAACATTTGGATCACACACAACATTTGGGACTGCCCCTCACTGTCTCCTCCAAGATATTATCTCTACCCCTTTTCCTAGTGTTTCACAAATGAGCACACACACGTGCAGAGATGGAAACAGAGGCAGAGATATCACCCATAATATAAATGAAAAAATCTTCTGTTTAAAAAGCCTTTTATTTCTGCGGGAGGGGGCTTTCTGATCAGGAGACCATTCTAATTTCATACTTAACTAATCGCCAGCAGATGAAAGCCAGCATCTACTGATCTATCTGTCTCATCGATGTCAGCTTTCATCTGCCAGCAATTTGTTGAGTCTGAAGCTAGACGAAAGCAAGAATTAATGGACTGATAAAATGAATGCTTTTTAAACCTGTAAGACTCTTTTCCACATATATATTTCCAGATGTGTGTATGTATGTTTGGGTGGGTGCGCGGCTGGGCAAGGGGGTGAGAGAGAAAGAGAAACTCCAGAAGGAAAGTGGAAAAGGAGGCGAGGTGGGGAGGTAGTGAGCAAAGGTTTAGCTTCCTGACAAGCCACAGTTATGGGGGAGGGGGGTCATTTAGCAATGGGATTTTTTTCTACAGGGAAAAACATTTAAAAGTTTCTCAGTTACTTTGCACATTGAAAGGAAATCAGATTGAAAATCCCACCCCTTCTCCTTATCCCCTGATCACGGGAGGTGGATTGGCATTTCCCCACCCACAGCTTGCCCACGGACTACTTTTGTGACAGGCCCTTATTTCTCCTCAGATTGGTTTGGTAGTTCTATTCTAATAAGACATCCTGTCAATATCACTTAGCCTTGATTCCACCCTTTTATCACAACCTTTGTGTAACCAGGCTAGGGTTTAAGGCTATTTCCACTTCCAACATCCCTGGGGTTTGTTGTTTCGGGAGGGACATTTGGAGTTCTCAGCCAGAGAGCTCTTTGGCCTCAGTAAACAACAAACCCCAGGGTTCCACAGGATGTTGAAAGTGGAATAATAGCACTGTAACAGTGTAGTGTGGAAATGGCTTCAATGTTCACTCAAAACTAAGCGGTTTATTTAGGGTAGCGTGTTCTTTTTATTATCAATGACTTTAGATAACTCAGGCCAACTCAGTAGTTACGAAACAAACTGCAACATTTATTATAGTAACATTGGAAATAAAGTATCTTGTGAGAGTTCATGTATCATACAGTGTTGATGCATTAAACTGTCAAATATCTGACAGACTCTGACAATAAGTCCCTGTTTTAGACACCAGTCCTCTGTGTCTTTTCCTCAGCTTTCTAAACATACCCAAGGTAGTTCTCACTGGCTAGTTCTCACTGAAAGGTTTCTTTCAAGCCAACTTTCTACTTAATATATAATTGCTATCATCCACAAGCCCCTCCCACACACACCACTGAGTTGAGTTTCACTCTTAAAAGTACTACTCCTGTTGCCTAGCAACCTGCCATCAGGTTGCACTAGCATTCCAAATAGCTGACTCCCAAAACAACTTCAGCACACCCTGACCACCCAAAATTGTCATAAAAGCACAACTGAACTTTTGCACAGGAAATCATAGCAAAACAGAAGCAGAAAAGGAGGTCATTAATGCATTTTTGGTGTTAATAAAAAGAAAAAACTTTCCCAATGATCTCCCATGGGAGAACAACAGGACAACAAATATGTCATGTGATAAGTCCCTGCCAAAGACTCTATTATCCAGCTGTAAGTGCAATTTACTGCCTTGAGTAATAAAGCCCCCAGTTAGTTGTTTGCAATCCTTTATTTAAATTCACTTTCCCTTATCAGTTTTATGGATATGTTTTCACACTTGCATATGCTGAAATAAGTAAAATAATGGATAAAATAAAATAAAAGGCCACAAAGGAAAAGAAGCAGGTTGGTCCATCTAATAGATGGCAGAGCAGACAAGAGTACACATTCAGCCAGAAGACCCATAGGATGGACTAGATATGCCTTGTACATAGCTATTTATTTGTTACTGTTGTGGATTTTTTTCTGAAAGAAATAGAAAGAGGTGCTTATTGGATATTATGCCTGATGCACAAAAATAACTTGACCAACACTGGCTGCTACACTACTTGACTTTGATATTGGGGTATCTTTGCTGCTTTGCTTCAAATAACAAAATGTTCTGTTCTGATCCTCCCTGCTCCTCATAATATGTATATATATTCCAGCTTTTTATTCCATTCTGTTCTGTTTTGTTTTTATATGCGTCAGGATTTTCAGCATACCACCAAATATTTATGTTACAGAATTCCCACACTTAGCCTCAGTGAGTTAGGTGCTCTTTATTCCCACTGAAGTCAAGAGAACAAGTTGTGACTAAATTGGTCCTGGCTAAATTAATCTTCGATAAATTAAGACCCCTAGATTTCAATGGAATTTAAGCATGACTTTCTGTGGATTGAGATTCATCCTATGTAAGCAATTGATGACTGCATCGATAAGCGGCAAGAATAAAGGGAGAAAGCAGCAAAGGAAGAAAGTTTATAATAAGAGTGCTTCTATCATATCATTGGTATTTTGAAAATTGTGTGATGAGAGTTATAGAGAATGCATGCAGGGATCCTGTTTGAGGAGCAAGGACACCAATGGTTTGGAGAAACAAACTAAAAGCAACTCCGTTCTAGGAGTTGATCCTGATTAGAAATCCTGATTAAGGAGCAAAGATACCAATGGTTTAGAGAAACAAACTAAAAGCAACTCCATTGTAGGGACTTTATCATATGATAGGTTTGTTGGAAGATTGCACTGGCTTAGCTCCATCATGCAACATCATGTCTCTCCTATTGTTGCATTTCATTTCCATCGTTATCAGATTGGATCCTTGCACTGATGGAAAAAAATATTAATGGCTCTAATTCACTAGTGTTCAACTATTCCTTCTTGGTGCAATCATTCCACTGCATTTTCAATATTCCAGCCACCATGTGATGTATGTGAATGTGATTTTCCTCTTCTGCTTCTCTCTCAAGTCACTCCACTTCTGGTGTCCAGACAAAGAGGACATAATGGTGCACATGAACAATGTTGCTTTTATTCCATCCTTGGTACATATTTATTTATCGTTGTTGTTTTGCCATAATTATGCCATGGTGTTTGGCAGCATGTCACAATTATGCAATTGCAGCAAAACAGAAAAAAGAAATCTGTACTGGGGAACAGAAATTGTGTAATTTTGGCAATGAGCAAACGAACAGGAACAATGTTGCTTTCTATTCCATTCCCCAGTACATTTTGAGTATGTGTGTGTTTTGCCATATTGCACGATTGTGCTGCGATGGTGATCGTCAGCATGCTGCAAATACACAATTATGAACAAATAAATTTTGAAAAGAAATAGGTACTGGGGAATCCAAACTGCACATTTGTGACAAAAAATATAAACAAACAGGATGCATGCACTACATAGGGCACACAAAGGGAGGAAGCTGGTGTCATCAAGGCAATGCAGAACACTGATTGTGGGAATGTGCATCGCCAAGGTGGCACCATACCATTATTGCAGAGAAAGTTTGAAAGTGATTATTTCCATACCAGTATGTTTCCATTCGCTTAAACACAATTGTTGCAAGACAACAGACTGGTATGATAAAGCCATGAGACAGGAAAGTTAGAGTGCTGATCTAATCTAGCTTCATTCTGGGAAAAGGCTGAGCGTGAACTGGAGGGAAGAAAAGAGGTGGAAAATCATCCCTAAGAGTATCAGTTTGCATCTCAGAGGGGTTGGGATAGATAGACAAGAAGGGAGGACACTTTGGGTCACTCAGACTATCTAACCCTATTGGTACTGCCCTCTTTGAGACATTCTTGACTCTTCAGTGCTAAGCATTGTTGCACTTCTAAAAGGGAGGAACTAATAAGAAAACAACAGATGGTATTCAGTCCCCTTCCAAAGTAGTCAGTGTCATTGAATCAAGCTGTGTACTGTCTTTGAGTGTATGGACACCACCGTTATTGCAGTTTGATACCACTGCAGCTGTCATGGCTCTATCAGCCAGAATCTTTTCATTTGTAGTTTGATGAGATACTTAAATTCTGTGCACAATTATTGTAGTTCAGGGAAATGGACCAAAGCAACTAGTGTATAGTTTGGTGAAACAGATAATTCTAACTACCTGACCAAAATATAAATCCCAGCATACTGTGGGATGGAGGAATGATAGTTTAAGTGGTATCTAGCTGCTATATCTGTGTGGTACAGATACACTTTTTGAAACTGGGGAGTAGAACCCTGAGGTGGAGAAAGATTGAAGGGCCAAAGCCCTTTATTGACTTCAGGAGAGGAGATTACTTTGTTGCTGGATCTGATTTGGTGATTGTTCACTGTTATGATCATTTTTTAGTCCTAGTGACGTATGAAAGACTGCATTTGATGACTGGTTCAGTAGCAGAGATGAGTAGTCTCTTGTGTTCCATTTGCAGAATGGAGGGAGGCAGAGCTAATAGGTTCATGTAACAGCCTGCTCTTGGCATCGGCTGTTGCTAATTTTCTTTGGCATGCTTTGACTACCTGTCTGAAATGGTGCTACAGTGCAGGAAGGAAATTTTTCAAGAGATTAAACTATTATTGTTTCCTGTGTGGCTGTCTTTGCCATGGATGAAAAAAAGCTTTAAGGGCACTGGAAAAGAGATTTGTCTGAATAGCAAAGTTGTTGTGATTCGTTTCCCCGCCTCTCCCCCTCAGAGGGCCTAGATTTGACCAATTTCCTCAGGAAAGTGCTTGATTAGGGCCAGCGGATTTGTCCAAGGCCTACATATAAGATGTCATAAAGGTGATTAATACTGAACTCACCATCAGAGGAAGTTGAAAGTTTACAAAAGCTATTTTAAGGATATGGGAGGAACATAAGTCATCTGTAATTTTGCCAACATGTTTCAGTGTTTAAATCCCTCTTTGTAGCTGCTCATAATTAATGCTTCTACTTATTAAAGGCTGTTGTACTTTCTGGCTTCACAAGTTTGTTTGACAAATTAATTCAGTGTGTTTCAGTCTTCATACAAATGGAAACTGAAATAATATTTTTTTAAAAAAAAAAAATTTCACTCAGAGCACATGTTGTTTATACTGAAGCTCATCCAGCAACAGATATGGATGCCTTTTCACTAAATATATCAAGTTAAAATAATAGGGAAAATGATTGGAGCTTAAAACATTTCTTTTCAATTTCCAAATAAAAACATTTTCTCCTAGCCTTCGGAAAGTAGTGGGTATTTTTCTTTAAAAAACGAAGAAACTACTTTTGAGATCTAGCACTGGCAACTACACATTTCAGTCAAGCTGTTTGATTTGAGTGTTGATATTGAAGAGGAATTCTGTGCTCAAGAATAAATTCTAAATGTCATACAAAACTGGAGATATAAATTACACACAGTTCCAGTGACTGAGTTCATTATTTTCCTCATGGTGAGACTGACATCTCAAAAGTATTCTTATATCTCAGCACAAAGTAGATGTGCGAGTTCCTCTTCTTCCTCAGACATAACTACAGTTTGGGGGGAGGTCTTCAGTCTCTAATTTTGGGGTTCTGCTCTTGTTCTCTGACTGATTTACTCAAACGCTAGGTGATGAGCAAGGCTAGAGTGGTAGCACTTCAACAGCAAGAGGAAAGAGGCGGCACTTGCCTGCTCTTTGTCTGACTGAGGGTATTACGGAGGAAAGGCAAGGAAGAGACAAAAAAGAAGGGAAGAGAGTGACCTCTCTGAGCTCTGCAGGCAGTTAGCTCATGAAAGAAGAGGGGAGAAGAAGAAGACATTCTGCTCTCCCTCCCCAGCAACTAGACTTTGCCATAGCCTGGCTTGCAGACTGCAGCACATGCGATGTAAAGGGATTTTGGAAGTGATTTGATTCCTCTGTTGAGTTCCACCAGCAGACGGGCTTTGGGATTTTAAACTGATTTGTTTGCCAGAGAAGATTTTTAAATGGAAGGCAAGGTCTATTACTTATTGTGACAGGGTCTACTTCTTTTTCTCTCAGACTGGGATGGCAGCCCCCAATGTGATAAAGCACCCTGTCACTTCACACACAACTCTGCCTTCCTCCCCCTTATAGCAGTGGTTATTTAGAACCTCTATATAGTTCTATAACTACATTAACTATATTATTCAGGCCATTTTCTCACTAGACTGTTGTAGCGCTATTAGTCCACTTTCAACATCTATGGAATCCTGGGGTTTGCAGTTTAGGGAGGGGCCTCAAAGGATTCCTATAGGAGGGATTCCCTAGGATTCCATAGGATGTTGAAAATGGAATAATAGTTCAGTAACAGTCTAGTGCAGAAATGGCCTCAGCCAAGTCACTATTTATAAAAATAAAATATGATATTTATTAAAATAACATACAGAACAAAGTATTGGAGTTCAGATGGGGGTCAAAGCTAATACAGTCCTTCAGAGTACTTTTAGTCAGTTTCCTTATACTGTTAAACTCTCATACAAGCACAAATATCATAAACAGCCCTTTGGCTAAATACTCTAACCAAAGTCTCAACCTACAATCTAAGTCACACTTTCTGACCAGATTTTATAATGGTTTAATTACTCTTCTGGGTCTCTCTTGGCTTCTCAAGAATTAAACCCTTCCGCACTCAGACATCCTCCCTGCCTGACTGCGGGACTTTATTCCAGACCTCTTTCTCACTGAAGACTACCCAAAATGACAATCAGTGTATGTCTTTTTATATCTTTTCCTTTATGCCACCAGCCCCTCCCTCACTCTAATGAATTAGGTTTCTCTCCTGAAGAGCTATTCTGGTTGCCAGGCAACCTGTTGCAAGGCTTCTCTGGCACTCAGGATAGGCACACCCCCAGAACTTCATCACACTTATTTTTTTAAAAAAGGGTCCTAGCTGATTTGCTTTTGTGTATTAATTATAATTTAATTAATAAATAAATGGATAGGCTTGCAATGCTCTGTGAATGTGCGTTAAGGTCCGGAATCATTTTAGCAGAGTCTACCCCTTCCCATAAGCACATTGTTATGCATATCTATTGTATGTGCATAGGGACTTTTGCACATGCTCAAGGAACCACTAATGTATTCAGTGAAAACATCCACAGGAAGTGGCAGCAGCAGGCATTTCTGTGCATGTTTGCAAAGTTTGTTGCTTACAAGCATCTATGCAAATGCTAAAATACGGATCCATGTAAAAACTTGTGTGCGGATTACAGATGTGTGAACACAAAGAGATGGGTATGTTATAAACAGGAAACAAAATGTGTATATGTGGGGGTAGAAGTTGCCACCATGATGCCACCAACTGTTACGTATATTTTCACAGTGTGTGCAGAAGGGTACAAACATTTAAAGAAGATTTCATGATTGCACCTGGAAGTGGTGGCCCATGTAGCCATGCTGTACACATGTGAAAAAATAAGCTATGGTATGCGTATTGCTCCCTCACCTCACTGTACACCCATTCATTGTACAATTGAAATAGGTTACTGTCTTTCTAAACATAAATAAATGTCATAGAACAAAGGATGTCAGTAAAAAGAAGGGTGGAGGAGGATACCAGAGAAAAGCTGATACCAGAGAAAAGCTGATCCAGGCTGAATTCAATGCCCAATGCAAGATGCAGTCGAGTGACTCATCGGGCTTACACAACTGGAAGTGAGCTCTGGCTGACTGATCATAGCAGCTGCTGGATGTTGAAAAGTAAATATCCCTGTGAATAGGCCCTCAACAGAAACAAAATCCAGATACTTTCCTAATGGTTTCTGTGTTAGACAGGTAGCATTAGTAGCTATCAATCCACGTAGGCATATGTGAAGAAATATCTGTACTTATGGCAAGCTTTGGAGCCTTTCAGCTGTTTCAGCTTTGCTTAACTATTCTGGCTCCCAATTTTTCAGTGAACTCCAAGATGAAGTAATAAAAGCAGAGGGATATAACTACAGAGAGTGTATTTAGAAGGACTTGGCATGAAGCGAACAAGGGGAAGGATGATGAGGGTGGGGAATGCTGTTTATCTTGAGCAAGGATTTCCTTAGCACTCCATGAAAAAATGTTCTTTTTGTCAAATATAGTTAATGGCTGCCCAGCCGTAGTACAAAGAGTAGCTCTCAGTAGGTTAGAATCAACAAGGTGCTACTGCCAAAGGTGTAGGCCCAAACAGATCAAATACGTGCTAACAGCACAACAGCATAATTGATGTCTGACAAGGCTGATGATGACTACCATGAGAAAGAGGGAAAAGTTTGTGCATTTATTTTTTTTTTCCCTGCAGAGGAATGTCATCATCATTCTCCCACTAGGCAAATAAAGGTCATGGCTGAGACAGAAGAGGCAAAAGCATATCCCTCCCCAGCTGGGATCTATGCGTGCAGTGCAGAGCACACTCACACAAGGAAACTTTAGTACTTTTTTTTAAGGCTCTCAGAAAACAACCTTTACAGGCCTTACAAGATTATGAGGCAAAAGGGAGTCTTTTCATGCTCTTCTTTGGAGCTGCATCAAGCTTTTACTAACACTCTACCCCTGCATTTATAAGCCTCTTGTTAGAAATGGTAAGAGCTCCTGCCTCAGCATTTGGAGATCCATGCCTGCTCCTCTGTATCAAACCAAATGTTCTGATTCTTTTATCAGAGCTCTGCTTTACTGACAGATTTTTTAGAAAACAGCAAGATCTCTATTATACAGCAAAACTTCAACTCCTGTTTCACAGCAACTCTACAATCCAGAGGCCTCTGAAGTATAGGTCTGGGTTAGAGAACATCTATTTCTTGCAATGGCTAAATTAGATTATGGGTTCCTGTCTAGGTGGAGAAGAACCTTATGATAATACAGTGATCAGTAGAAGCCAGCACGGGTTTGTCAAGAATAAATCCTGCCAAACTATTTTTTTTCCCTTTCCCAATCAGGTCACTAGTTTAGTAGATGGTGGGAATGCTGTGGAGGTCATTTACCTGGATTTCAGCAAAGTTCCAAATGCTACCCGTCCACTGGCAGCCAACCAGTGCAGTGGGGAATGTTCAGATCCCAATGCCATCCTGGCAATGGCATTGCTGGGATTGCAATGGGATGACGTGAGATCATGGTATAGTGCATTAAGGGCCATTAGAGAAGATTATCACATAGTTAAATGAGAGAAAGAAAAGGGGACCAAACTTAGAAAATGAAAGCTCAGAGAAGAGATGGTCGCCCACTGTCAAGATAAGTGATGATTCAGAGAATGAAGCACTGTTTTAGCACAGAATGAACAGTTATCCACGCAAATATCAGTTTACGCTAACATCACTATTGAATGGTGTTAGAAGACTGGCCAAAAATCAAAGTACTACTGCATCCAATATCACAGCTTAGTCTAAAATTCTTTCCTATCATATGTCTGTACAGATAATATAGTTATATGATGACTTGTCAAAAATCGTTTCCCAGTTTGAGACTTATGGAAATAATTTGAACAAGCACATGCATATAAGTCCTCAAAGTTAATTCATCATCACAGTGAAGGATATCATTTCTTCAAAAACAGTTTTTCCTGTATTGTTCAGCGCTATCGCTGAGATGTTAGCAGAACGTGTTTTAAATCTTTACCAGATGGCTTCTTTCTTAATCAATATATTGCTAGCCATCAACAGTTTGTTAAATTGGCTCTGTGAAGAGAAAAGCAACAGCATTAAAGAATAATTAAATGGTGATACACTTACAGCTTGGAAAGGCTAGTTCTATCCCGTCCAATGACTATAAAAAAGAATGGTCAAGTCATTTTCATTTGTAAGAATATTTTATAAAATCAGAAATTATAGGGAAAAGTGGAAAATATTCTTGGATAAATAGCGACTTTCTGTCTCGTTTAATGTCTACTTAGTTATGCTACTCAGCTACTCACCTTACCATACTATTAGAAAATTGTGGGATACAGAGTGAATCACATCCTGGGCAGAGGATGGTCTCTTCCACACTTTAACTGCTATGGCTGCGTCCTGTGGAACCCTGGGGTTTGGAGTTTGGTGATATGCTAGAGATTTCTGGATGAGAATTTTTAATATCCTCCCATAACGTACAGATATTTGGATGCCATAGAATGGGGCCTAGTGTGAAACAGACCTATGTAGTATGTAGCATTTAAATACAACTTAATGTATTTGGTGGCTTCATTTTATTTTGAACACATGTGTTAAATATTTGTATTTATTTTAAAAATATTGGCTTTAAATTTTAGTTGCATTAGTCATTCTGAATGTGGTAGTGAACAGACTAGATTCTGTGCTGAATAAAAGCTGTACACAACAGTGTATTGGTTATTAATGGTACACTAAGCCTGTACTCTTGTGTATATTTATACAATTTTACTTTCCCTCCTCCCTCTACATCCCTTTTTCTTTGAGAGTCATGCCTTAAATTTTAAATTGTAAAACATAGGGCTGGAATAGTCATGTTTTCTATTTTGTAAGCTGCTCTTAGGAGTCTTTTTGGCTAAAAGATGAGATATAAATATCTCTAACTAACTAAATAAATAAATAACACTCTGAATCTAGGTTGTCATGTCTTGTGCCCAAGAAATCTCAGTCTATCCAAGGCCCTTTAAAACCTCAACTTATAGTCCTATGATTCTGCTTTAATTACCACAGCTGTATCCTGTGGAATTCTGAGGTTAGTAAATTGGTGAGACACTAGAATTCTCCAACAGAGATTCCTAAGAGCCTCACAGAATACAAGCACCAAGTTCTCTCAGATAGTGGCAGTATCAATAGACCTGCGACTATTTCAGCAGCATGGGCTAAGTTGGTATCCAGAGAGACAATGGGGGCTAAGGGACCTCATCTGAACCTAGGTGCCTCCCTTCTCTCTCAACGCTGTGGGAGGAATGCAGCATAGAGCTTGTTCAACTTTTTTTAACTCAAAGCAAGGAGGGCAGGAAGAAGAAGAGAATTTGCCTGGCAGTACAACTGTGGATGGACTGCCCACTCTAAAGGATTCCCTCTTGCATTTCCTTCATATCAGTGGGATCATACTCATAACTAACAAAGAAGAGAGCCTGAGACTAGCATCACCTAAAGCCTACTCCCTCTGTAAACCACCCATATTGCTTCTGCAACTCCACAGAGATACATTGCCTCCATCCCCAATCTGTTAGAAGGAATGCTATAATAGTCAGCAGCAAACTGCAGTGAAGAGAACTACTCTGTGTATCTACCCTGAGATTGCCAGTAACCTTCAGTATTTGGGACACATGTGACCTAGCAATATCAGAATATGATTAAGATGGCAAAGTTAATAGTGAGGAAGTGCACATGTGCTAGGTAAAAATGCCCCAATTTACTTTTTTACAGGGAAGGGCAAGATTCCGCTCCCCCAGTGGCAGAGCTTGGAGTGTGTGGAGGGCGAGGCGGGAGGGAAGCGGGGCTACGGCATGCAGGGCATGACTGCGGTATGTGAGGGCGTGGCCAGGACATGCAGGGGTGTGGTCAGGGGGTACGGGGGCATGGCTACAGGCTAGAATGCCCCAAAAGTTTGTCACCCAGGGCGAACCACACCCCCATCCCTATGTGACTATCGCCGCCTTCTCGCCATACCCTCCGATTGTCCTGATTTGGAAAGGAAAGTCTCAATGTCATCCCACTTTTCAGTTGCTTTTAAAATGTCCCAGTTTCTCTTTCTTCCTCTCACGTTTCCCCTTTGTCTTAAGATTATAGTTGGCCCTCCACATTTGCAGATTTGACTTTCTCAGATTTATTTTGTTTGTGAGTTTCTCCAACCCCAGGCACTTCTTCTACAGAGGAACCTTCCCTCTCCGCAGCTCCAATCAGGCCATGCAGCCCTTTAAAAACCTGCCTCTGATTCTCCTCCTCTTTCACCAGCAGCTGCCTGGCCAACTAAGGACCGCTTGCAGCCTGATTTCCCAGAACCACAAACCCTCTCCCAATGCCCCCAACATACCCAAGGATGGGCAAGCAAGGGGAAATATAAGGGTCACTATGCTGATCCACCTCCTTTTCCTCTCGTTTCCCTGATCTGGTTTGGACCCTGAGTGCCTGCTCTCCCCACTGTGCTTCAGACCCCTTTTCACAGACACACACAGATATTTTGATGTTTGCAATTTTTTTCACTTTTGAGGGGTCCTGCACCTCCAACCCTAGTGAATGTGGACAGCTGACTGTACTTCAGTTGCTGAAAAATGAGTTCAAAGTGCAAAAGTAGTTTGTACTCAAATCAGCATGGGGGAGAGAAGTAGACAGGCAGGTGTTGCTTCCCAACAGACTCACACAAAAGCAAACTGCTGTATCCTCTCCCAGCTTCTCTGTTCTTCCTCATTACTAACTTTTGCCATCATGACCATATTTTGATGTTGTTTGGCTAGATATGTCCCAGTTTTTGTCTGTGAAATGTTGCGACGGTATGCCTCTCCTCTTTCCCTTGCTGATTTAATTGAGTGCAAACTACTTTTTCACTTTTTATTTAGCTTGCAACAACTGAAATAAGCTGAGAGCAAAATGGGAAAGTGGGAGGCAGAAAGAAAAACTGGCACATTTTAAAGGCAGCTGAAAAAGCAGGATGACAGAATTAATGGGGATTGTCCCTGCCTAATAAGAACAGGAGGACAGTGTGCAGTAAGGCAAGGATTAGATCTCATGCCCTGTTTTCCAGCACTGTAAAATGAAGGATCCCAAATCCAATTGTTAAAGTCCAACTAGAGCAGACTGACTGAGTCAAATAAAGCATTAGTCTACCAGGTTCCCATTGATTCAATGGATCTGCTGTATTTAGGGCTAGCAGTTGGATTTAGGCCAAGATCATGAGCCTGACAGCAAACTACCTTTACAATCAGACAATGCAATGTGAAATAAACTGTTGTTTTCCTTTACCAACATACTTCCTGACTTTTTAAAGGTAGCTGAACTTTTGGGAATTAACAAAAGAATGTATTTGACTCCTGTATTAAACATATCTTGGTTTTCATACTCAGGGCTATTTCAGAAATATATCAAGAAAGATTTCAAAAGCCAGCTTATTTTATTAGGCACAATTATTAAATTTTCTCTGGCATTTGCAGTTCGTTTTTGCTGGTAAGCATTATATGCTAATCCTTTGAGTTCAGACTGAGTTTAACCATATGAATTTTCTATCAGAGAAATGCACGATGTACCTTGGCAGTAGCCACATGCATGAAGAATTAACAGTTATCAAATTATACAGTGAAAAGCATTTCTGAAATCACTATTAGTGGTCATGCTTCCATGGTGAAACATGAATGTCCCGCTGCTGGCCAATAATAGGCCTTGGCTTTAAGTAGTGTATGGTGAATAAATTCTAGGACTGTAGTGAGTTCAGGAGTTTAGACTTGGAATCTTGGAACAGAGACGGGCAAAATTTTTGCCCTTTAGGTCACAGTGGGTGGAGAGACCAGGGCTTTATGCAAGTTCTGAGGACCAGAGTTAGGAATGAATAAAGTGTGGGCCAACAATGGACCAGAGGTTGGAAAACTTACTTTTTTCAATGACAATCCCCAGAATCCTTCAGCTAGCACTGTCAAACTAGTATGAAAGGAGACAGAGACACTAGCCCTAGTTGGCCATCTACATGCATAATACACATTTGCACACTTCATACATACACACGCTACACACACACTACACACACTCTATCACACAAATACACGCCATACACAGATAGGGAGAGGCCTGGTGCTTGAGAACTTTCCCTTCCCCACTTGCCATCCTGTATATATGCAAACTGAAATCTCCCTGTTCTGCCCAACCACTGTTTGACTAACTGGGGGAGCCTAGAAATATTGTTTTAATGGGGAAGACAAAGCAGGAGAATGTCCCTCCCTGTGCCCTGTGTTCTGTACCAGAATCATGCCCTCCCAAACAACCAAACAGCTATTTGGTGGGCTTTAGGAACCTGCTTTACATTGAGAGGACATGACATGGGTAAAACATTGCCACATTCTGTTTTTCCCAGTTCAGTGAGCTCCCCACAGCCTGTCAGTCATCTTTTGAATAGAATCATCAGAGCATGATTTAGAGCAGAGGTGGGTAAAATGTCACCCATGTTTCTAATATACACCTCCTGCCTCTAGTACACCTCCTTCTTGCTCTCTGGAGGCTCCCTCCTCTAGTCCTGCCTTCCCTACCCACTCCTAGGCCCATCCCAGGTGCTACCTCCAATCTCCATGGAGGAAAAAAGGAAAGGATCAATTCTATTTTCTCCAAGAATTTCTGAAGGAGAACACAGTTGTACTACTTGTCATATCCTATCTACCCTCTCCACTCTTGTTAAAATGTGAGAAGGCTCTTAAATGAAATAAACAATCGGGTATAAATAATGTTTTTTAGGCTATGAAACAAACTCATTCAGAATTGAGCAGGAAAAAAAATCTTTATTCAAAGTGCTTGACAATATTTGCCATGATATATTTTCTTGTGGGCACAAAAACAGATGAACTGAGATACTCCTTGACTTCTGGACCAGGTTGCTTGTCTTCAAAATTTTAAAATGCTACCTCCGTTTTATTTTTATTTTCATTTCTCTTTGCATACCAACAAGGTAGGAGCTAAATGCAGTGTTTAAGTAATATATTCAAGTTTTCTTTGTGTTCTTACTTCCCTTCAAAGATAACCTAGATTGCCTGAAAATGGTAGATTGCTGAACATCCTCCCATTAGAGGTAGGTACAAAAAGTAGCAGCGACATCATTTTTGACTGTGCTGAGAATGTGCATAATGGAAAGACAATTTTTATTTAAAAGGCCATCATTTTTAGTGATTAAAATAATCCACATCAGAAAAGATTTTCTCCATAATTTTCCAAGGTCCCATTTATCATAGTTTTGCCACAAGAAGCCGCAGTAATTTCATTTTTCTTGACTTCTATTAAAAAGATCAATACATATGATTCCAACGAGTCTCAGCTTAAGAGATGATGGAACTGGTCGGTAATCATATATGAAAGTATTGGTTGTCATTATTAGAAAGAGAGGTTTTGAAAGACAGTGAGTCCCAAGTGCAAGTTCTGGTTTTGTTTTGTTTTTTCCCCAAAGTTTGTTGAGCTATGGCTCACAAGCCCAGCCTGGCCACTTTTCACTTTTCATACAATTAACTACAAATAAAAAAATACCATTTTAGCAGAAATAATTGTGATCATGTTCAATATATGCCCATGGTGCCAAAGTAATATTAATTTTAAATTTGTGTACAATCTGCAGATCTGTGACTGTACAATAAAGTTTTTCATGATAAAGTTTTCTGAAGTTTTCTGCATGACATCATCATGGTCCCGCTCCTCTCCTGTCCCCAGGCAGCACAATTGCAGATTAAATCATTGACAGGTTTTCCCCATCAATGACCCACAATCATGCTGCCAGCCCACACTTATCTGTCTTGCAGAAGCGCAATGGCAGCACTTCCTGCCCCAGTGCAGCCTGGGAAAGTACCCAGCTGCACTGTGGAAGGAAGAGGCATGTCCATCATGCTCCCTTCTGCGGGGAGCCAGTCCAGTGCAGAGGGGAGTGCTCTTGTCACACTCCCTTCCAGGCAGAGCCGCTACTGGAATCACCACCAAAGGACCATACAAGAAGGTAGGGTGTGGAAAGGGCCATTCTCTTATATAAACAAAGGCTGCCATAGTGTTAATCGCTGGTCCATCTTTCTTTGAATAAATAGAAATGTTCTGAGACTCTTCTGGAAGGGGAAAGCCACTTTGGAGAAAGGGGCACAGACTTCTTCCTACAGTCCCACGCACCCCCCCAAGCTACAGATAAGGTAATTCGAGCTGCACATGTGTAAAGAAACAGCAGTGTAGGAGAACCAGAGCTCAGAAAGTTACTCTTTAAAAAGTATTCTTTCCATTATTCATTACAGTGTTCTAAAAGTAACCAGCTATCATTTCCATGACAGATTTAAACAAGCAATTTATTGCACTGTTTCTTGCACTGCTTGTTACTTTTCCTTTATCTTTTTTTTGGGGGGGGGGAAGCCCTATGAATTGGTAACAAAATGATGTAAGATTTGAAAAAAAAATCCTGTGACAACTTATAGAAATATGTCCTTTCAAAGCAACTATTCAAAGTAATTAGAAAGTGTTATTCATTGATCCAATAAAGTGACTTTGCTCTTACTCATTACATTGCTTCTTAAATGTGCTTCATTACTCCAAAATCTAACTAGTTACAGGCATCTGCATTACTTATAAGTCATTACTTTCAAGCTCTGAGGAAAAAAAAGTGGAACTCTCAAAGGATACTTTGGATGGAACAGGACCCTCTAGAAATCTTATGGAGGAATCATTATATACATATATATCTATTATAGTGCTTAATGCTATACCTGCATCTATGCTCAACCTGTACATTTGTAAACCAAAACAAGTATTAGAAAATACCAGTAAGCATTAAGTGATTTCTTTCTAAGACAAAACCCAACACAAATTTTCATTGTTCAGAGAACCACCTTCAAGAATATGGGGGGTCGGGAGGGAGAGAGTGGTGATAACTGAACAGGTTCAGTAAATTATGTGCCGCCTGCCCTAAGGTGCATAGTTCCCAAGTCCTAGCAGCCCTAGCCAGAATAACCGATGTTAAGGAATGCTGGGACTCCCCACAACATCTGGACTAGAGGGTTGCATGATTCCCACCCTTTCTTTAGGCTGTCTCCAGGAAGCGTGGCTTGACACCTCCACACTTTCTCCATCTTATATTGTTCTTCTTCTGATTACTGTGGAATGGAAGCAAGCTGCAGAGTTCTGGGCTGGTCTGCACTGCAATATCAATTTAAAAGTTTAACATAGTCTCTTTTCACAAGACATTGTCGTCCCACTATAGGGACAGGAGAAGGACAGGACTACAATGACGGTTATGCATGACTTTGTTGCAGTCCGATCCTTCTCTCTCCCCAGGTGGCACAAACACAATGTAAGTCATTGATGGGTTTTCCCAGTCAACGAGCCATGATCGCACTGCCATCTCACACTTACCCAGTGTGCAAAGGGACCAGAAGCACAATGGATGCACTTCCTGCCCCAACATAGCCTGCGCTGTGGCAAGAAGAGGCGGGGCCATCGTGGTTCCTGGATCATGGTGGCAGCCAATGTGGAGGGGAGCATTCTCTTCATGCTGCCCTCCTGGCAGAGCCACTGCCAGGGTCCCTACAGCCTCCTGCCAGGAACAGGTACAGTGCAAAAAGGGCCATAGATAGCCCAATGCCCCCCCAACCCCTCTGTCTACTTCATATATTATAAACATAAGAGACAACACCCTTTCTCAGCCCCAACTTTGTTGCTTGCCAAAATAACTTGAGGCAAGTAACGTTTGTTACCCTAACAAGTTCTGAGCAGGACTGGGACCCATCTTGCTTGTGTTTATCATTACTTAAAGTGCTGCTTCAGTTGGGTTTTTCCTTATCTGGAAAGTTAGGACTGTTCAGGGCTATTCATATTTCTATACAATATTGGAGTGGTTCTATTATGCAGACAATGGGCAAAGAATAAGTCCCCCATGGCCTGAACAATGTTGAGTAGCCCAAATTCAATCTGACTTGAGCCTGCTTTGTTTGTTTGTCAACTGAAGGGAACTTCAGCTCCATTTCTGCTGATCACAGACTTTACGTCAGTGCCCTTTCCAGTGATCCCTTTGTCCAGGTAATTTAGAAGATGCAAATGTGCCTTCTGCATTGAAATCCATGTAATAGACAAAAAGCCCAAACTGCCCTGAAAACATTTCTCTTTTCCTAACAAGAGATGCAAGGAGCATTAATTTAATAAAACATAAAATCAATATAATTTTAATTTTAAGAAGACAAAAACAGTGCCAAGCTGTCTTTTTGGAATCCTGATAAGAATTCATGACCCCCTTTCCCCCTTTGGCTTGAAAAATAAAATTAAAAACATAATTGATTTAATGATTCTCATTCTGGCTTGTTCAGCGGTTAGACATTTGATTCAGCATTCTTTGTCCCTAGTCCTTTACTTATATTCTTTGTATTCATATAATTATATGCAATAGATCTACTGTTATTACTTTTTCATCTAAAAATGGCAGAAAACATTGTAGAATTTTTTAGAGAAAACTCTCACCCTCCTGTGATATACACAATGCATTCTTACTAGAAAGACTCTTGTTGCATTTAGTCTTCAAATTACTTGATCAAATTGGTTCACCTGAATATTCCAGAGCAACTTTAAAGACAAAATAACTTATTATACCTGATACATTATATGGTAGCAAACATCAGAAACTGGTAATTATTTTTCTGCAATAATCAGAATCCTCCAGTCAACATGGCTACTGACCACCACCCTACAACAACCAGCAGAAGAAACAACAGCCAAGATGAAATAAAAAGTATCTCTGTAAACCTATTTTTATGAGCTCCATCTCACAATTCTGCAGTGTGCCTACATTCTGTGAACACTGTAACAATCTCCTGATGGAAATTGATCAGACTCCCTTTTTGCTTGCTTTTTCACAGATGGGAAAAAAGTTTTCTTAATTTTGACAGGCTTTTAATGCATGATTTCTGATGCTGTTTTTGATTTCTGTCATAATTGCCGCTTTTAGATTGTACTGTGAATAAATACTGCGAATGCTTTATTAGCAAAAGGGAAGGAGAGAGGAGACAACCTGTTAAGTCCCTCACACAGGCAAATTTCCAACAGTGGGTTAATACAGGAAAGAAACGTAAATTTTATTACAAGGCCTCTTCCAAAACCAACATTTTCAGGATGACTTTGCTTCATAGTTCTCTCAGTTACATATGTATTGCACCATCACCTTTTTCCGTAGTCTCTCAATGTCATTAGCAACTTCCTCCCAGCTGGCCAAAATCCTAATTGTTTCTTAACAGACTGCCTGCTCCCCACAATTCCAGCCTTTCTCAATATACCATTGGCTTTGATTGGTTGAACTCAGAAGAGGGTAGAATCCAGCGCAATCTGTCACATCCACCTATCCAAACCAAAAGAGCTAACAGGGGAGGCAAGTTCATCTTTACCATTTGAATAATATCTTGAAGAGTGAATATATTTAAAAGTCTAATAGCTGCAGGACCCTGCCCCCAAAATTGCCAGTTTGCAAACCATCCAGTTGAGGTATTGAACCATGTAATACCAGTAAAACTGTACCGTGTAATACCTGTACCAGTTAATGAAGCCTCACCGCAGTAACTGTAAACCTAACTAAAAGTTACAGTTATACCAGAAAAGATATGAAGCTGCCTCCATTAAGTCACAACATAACATGATGCACTTACAGTAAAGTTATTGCTAAAAAGAATTAATTACAAGGAACAGTTATTTGTAATGGGTTATTTCCAAGCTCAGGATTAGATATTAAGCAAATCTATCTGGACAGACATTTCATAAGCAGGGCCCTCTTCACAGTTACAACGAACCATTTAACTTCAGAAGTAGCGGTAATCTTCATTAATTTTGTTCTCAAATGACACAATGAATAATTTTAGCAATTTTTTTTCTCCTGAAAGAAAGTCTTCAGAAATTGTGCAGTTTTCAAAAACTGTTTGCATTTCAGGACTTATTCTACACAAAATTTGTATGTAGTTGTTTTGCACAAAAAACCTGGTATTTTCTGCACAGGAAACAGCTGTTCTGTTTTCTGCCCCCCTCATGTCATATTTGCAGAATAAGTCCCCAACTACAGCATTTTCTATTTATATTATTTTCTGCACTGAAGATGCTATTTCCTGTGTGCAAAATGGTATTTTCTGCACAAAACAACCATATGCAAATTTGCACAGAATAAATCCCAAACTGCAAATATTCTAGAATTAAACAACACAGCTGTGTTAGCCTGGACCAATATGCAAAGGGATCTTGTAGTGTGATACTGAGATGTGATAAACTGGACAAGACAGCTGTCATGAGGCTGGGTTGTTAACTAGCGTTTAGTGTGACAGGAAACCATTGTCTCTGTTCAACCTACAGTTGATGAATAGGAGTTTGTGGATATATTCCAGTTCTGCTATTTCTCTTTCCAATCCTTCTTGGCTTTTTTTTTTGTTCAGGGACTGCTGTCCTGAGCTGTCTTGTCAAGATGGAATGTGCAAGAAGGCTGAAGGATTCTGCAACTGGTTTTTGTATATTCCCATTCCTAATGTCTGGCTTATATCTATTTATCTTCTTGCTTGTTTGTGAGCAGTATGCGAAAATTCTAGTTAAGATTCCAGGATTCTCCTCATTGGAGTTTCCTAACACTTGAGAAACCGTTTATTCTACCATTTTTAAAAAATATTTTCAGGTATTCTTTCCATCTCTATTCAGGTTTAGGTATAGGGTTTAGGCACAAAAGGTTGTCCTTCAGGTCCCCATGAGCTATCATGGACCTAACACCCAGGTCAAAACTCTTACATCAGTTTAGACACACTTTCAGCTGTATCTGTTCACACTTTCATTTGCCACTCATCAAGTATATACCGTGTTTCCCCGAAAATAAGACACTGTCTTATATTTATTTTTCCTCAAGAAGACACAGTATGGCTTATTTTCAGGGGATGTCTTATTTTTATTAAGTATGGTACAACAACAATCTACATTTATTCAAATATAGTTAAGTCTAGCCTTCCCTCCTCTGCCTCGATCCCTTGGCAGCCCGTTTCCTTGCAGTTCCTCCTTAACGCCACTCGTCTCTACCACCTCCGCCCACCGTCGTGTTTGCAAACAAGCAGGATTCCCTTCCCCTCCCCAAACCTCCTTACTCTCGGCTTCAGCATGGTGGTGTAATCCCTCCCTCGCCCCCTCCAATTGTTGGGAGGATCGGGCGGGCTGGCGCGTTGTTTTGGGTCTCCTTTCCTGCATCTGTTTTGGGGCTTTCCCCTCCCCTTCCTTAACCTTCGCTAGATTCAAGAGCACAAAGGGGGGAACGCCGGGGGGGGGGATTGTCTTACAAAGTTGTGTAAAGGGGAGGGAAGTGAGAGGGGAGAGGTGGGGTCCGGAGTGTACAGTGGAAAGATGGGGGGAGTGACTAAATGAAAGCATCCAAAGGAATTCTATATCCAGGATGGATTCTGCGAGGGAGGGGTTGGAGGGAGGAGAAAAAGAAAGTTTGCGAAACTTGGGAACCTTTGGTTTTTCGCTCCCCCTTCTTCCTCCTGCTGCTTCTACCCTGTCTCCCTCTATGCCTTAGCTTGTAGCACGCACAGAATGACCGGGACCTGACAGGGGGAGCCGACGTTGTTGATGGGGCTGCCCGCACCGGTAGGCTGCATAGCCACGCCTATCACTATGTCTTATTTTCGGGGTATGACTTATATTGCACAAATGCTTAGAAATCCTGCTACGGCTTATTTTATGGGTATGTCTTATTTTCGGGGAAACACGGTAGCAATCAAGCGACATTTATGCCATCTATGAGCTGTCTTTGGAGTATTTCAAAGTATCAGAACAGACATGCTCCACACATGTTCAATGAAAATGTGAAGCATTATCATATTACCTTATAGAAGGAACCAAATGAGGTGATTGTGAAATTAAGGAAAGCCAAGTCGATTTGTATACACCTTAATGTAATACATAAGGTCATGGATTTAAAAAAGGCTGGTCCATTTAGTGTTACTGAACACCAGCAGTCTAAAAGGAGAAATAGGAAATCTATGTGAACAGATTTGACCTGTCAGCTACAATTTGCTGTGACAATCCACATAGTGGACAGCATACTGAGTTATTGAGCAGTTGTGGCTGTCCTAGGAAAGGGTTAACTGTAATGTACCAGTTCTATCTGCCTCTGCTTGCTTGAAAAATCACTGGTAAAACTATCCCAGTGTCAAACAGTGCTGTTTTAATTGTGATGAGAAAGTTCAATAATAAAAACTGCAATGCACAAAGGTCACTTTAATGACAAATTGACCCAAGGGTACTATACTAGGAGGCTGGCCATGGCTCAACAGAAGAGCATATTTTTGCCATGTGGAAAGTCCCAGATTCAGTTCCTACCATTTCCAATTAAGAGGAACTGCTACCAAGTAATGGGAAATATTTCATATGACCTTGGAGAGAGTGGGTTGTCATACCCCCTAGCTTAGCCAGGTTTATCCAACTATATGCCTGGTGCCCATTGGAATTATCATCTGCCCCAGACTCTTAAGGAGTTTTTTTTCTAGCCATTTTACAGAGCAAAATATACAGCCATGTATTTTTACAAGATACAAGGCTTCCTTGTCTTTGAGTGTACTAAGCTCATCGTTGAAGTCTCACACAGTATTGATAAAGGTATAATATAGATATACCCATTGTGATTTAAGAGGAGTCTCCTGTTTCAGTCACAATAAAAATGCACATTACTCAAGATTCATTTTTCTCATATGAGTATCCAGTCTCCTTAGTCAATGTTAACGATCTGCAGAAAAGTTTAAGGATTCAAGGAAAATCCCACTAAAGTTTGTTTTGCAAAACTCACTGTACAGAAAGCAATGAGGCCATTGGAGTTAAGGAAGAAAGGTGCAAACAGCCAGGAAAAAACCTGGAAGCTGGTGCTTAGTATTTAAGATTCCATGGATTCTTTTGTTTTTCATGACTTTTTGATGTAGCAGTTGTATGCATTTTTATTAGCTGTTCAGAAAAAACAATCAAGCTTCATTTTATGAGAGCCTATGACTGTCTGTGGGTAAAAGCCTAAACAAAACAGACCATTTTTGAAAGAGGTTAATTAAGCATTGGGATATGTTGGGTATGCTTCAAAACAATATTTTAGTACAGAAACTTTTTAAAGAGTATGCTTTCATGAATTCTTTAATGTTCAGAATGTGTCTAGACCAAAATACAATGATCCAGAACAACACCTTCTGAGTAGGCCATGGCCACCAAATTCACAAGACTAGATGAGAATGATGCAACAAGCCACAAAAATTCCACTGGAAGCACCTTCTGCTGTCACTGCAGGCAAAATGTCTAGATTCTAGAACATGGCCTGCAATACCGTCCTGCCAAAGAGTTATGCTCACCAAATTCAACAGAGGCACAGGGTTACTTGAAAGAGATGCCACCTGCCACAGAAATTCCAGAGGAACCATGCTAGTGGTGGACTGCAGGAAGCAAAAGAGAGAGCCATGGCAAACACATGAGGTGAGGTGAGGTAAGGCAAGCAAGGGAAAAGAAGGGAAGGGAGAATGAAGGATGCCGAGGGAGGATGCAAGAGGTAAAAGAAGAAAGCATAAATTTATGGAGGTTGGAAGATCTACTGCATTATTTTGAAAGTCATGACAATCCTGGAAATAACCAGCTAGAACTCTGCTTCTGAATACCTGTATAAATCTTCTTAAGAACAAGATTCCAAGATTCTCATGAACATTAGTAATCAATATTTCTCTCCCATTACTTTTAATATCCATTACACAAATATGGAACAGTAGTAAAAGAAGACATAAGAGAATTCCCAAGAGTTTCCCATTTTTAGTATATAAAGGGATTAATTCCCTATGGCAAACTGATCATTTATTTTATATGTACCTAGTGATGAACAGTGCAATCCATTCTCTTTCTAGTAATGCTGTACTGCAGCTATACCATTAGTTATTACCTGCCACCAGTAACTTTTTAGAATCAATCTTCAGCATGCCATATAAATAGCAATACATTTACGCAATTGCATGTCCATACAATTATTTAAACAAGAAAATTCTGCAGATGGCTATTAACTGTTTAATCCTCTCTTTCTTGGTTTACACTGTCAAGAAAATGTTTTCATTGAATTATTTAAACTTACTTGTGCATACACGGAAAAACTGAGTGTGTTATGGGGCATATACATATCTAAAATTGCATATGAAGTCACGTTTTCATCAATTAATATGAGGATATAAGGCTTATATTATTTACTACCTAACAGACTAACATTGAAGAGGGTTGAGGGGAGGGACATGAATTACAGATCCACAATTACAGAATTACACCATCCACATACTGGTTCATACATGACAGATGGGATGGTTTTTGGTTATCCTAAAAATACTTTCCAAACTGCACCCACAGCACCCAGTTATGACTTTTTGTGATGGTTATAACCAACAGAAGACCTAGTGCCACTAGCATATACCCACAGACCACTTCATGGGCAGAGTTTCCCTGTTCCTTGTGAAGCTTCCCCCTCTCTAGACAGAGGCTGGCAGAGCTTCACTTCCACCTGATCCTAACCCACTCCAAGAGCAAAGTAGAAGTGTGCTGTTAATTTATTCTGCCTTTTTAATCAAATATTTCCTTTGGCCAACCATGCTTGCGTGATGAAATTTGTTTAACCAGCAACAAAAAAAATCTAAGCAAATTTGTGTTGTAAGCTTCCACATATTTTGTAGAGTTGAAGCACATTAGAAGTCAAGATTTTCTTTTTTAAAAGTATTTTTATTAACATATATTTAATATATAAAAAACATATAGGGATTAAAAAGACAAATGGTAAGTAAACAGACAAAGAAACTAAAACTAGACTACAACTAAACTAAAAAGAGGGCAAAAATACATATAAATGACTTCTAACTCATCAACTTTTGGTTCTGAGATAATCTATAAGATATACTTCTTCTAGTGTGTCTTTTATCATCGCACTACTGCCTGGTATTTAATAACTATAAGCGTAACCTTCAAAACCAGTAATCCACTTCCCCACCCCAACAGGCTCTTAGATATACTATCAATTTATCCCAATCACTTTCAACCAAAGATCTTTCCTTAAATAAAATAGTTAATTTATCAATTTCTGCCAAATCCAGCATCTTCAACAACCAGTCTTTATGCAAAGGAATAGCCACATTTTTCCATTTTTGTAAGAAGTAAAGATTTTCTGAATAAACTCATGAGTGAAACTATGGACTGCAAATAGGATTCCCAGATCTAAAGGACTGGACCTACTTCTCCAGGCAATGTAGAGAAATCTCAGGGCAAAGCGTTATCTTGAATAATGTCTGGATAGTGTTTTCTGCATCACACTTAAGAACATCACCACAGGCTGCCTTTTGTAACATCACTCCCTGTGACAAAACAAAGGACTCTCCCCAAGTCTCAGGTGTTGAGCCTCAGATCTCAGGACCTGGGATACTCCTGACTTGGCAACCATACCTGCAAATGAAGCACTTGCCACAGTCCTAAATCTCTTCCATGTTTGTATGACAGATGTTGCTCTATTGCTGTCACAGGGATATGTGTTTGAACACAGAGTTTGAGGTCTAGACACAATTCTTCCCTAGCTGTTTTGGACCTTTTTAATTTACGTTTTTTATTGTACCTTTATGTATATATAAATGTTTGGGCCTTATCCATTCGTGGACATATGGAAATTAATGTACAACAGGCAGAAAGCTGAAATTCAATTAGAGCTTATTCCATTACCATAAATATTAGTTATGAAAATGTAATATTTTATGGTTGTCACTTGAAACCTTGAAGCCAAAGAGACAAATACAATCTTACAGTGCCCCAAAGCTGGTTCTTTCTAAAATACTGTGAACTATTTGAACGTGTGGAAATTGCTTATAACAAGTTGGACTACTGGCCTATCTAATGAGGGCTTAGAAAAGTTATTTTTTGACAACAGCACCCATAATCTCCCCAAGAAGCTGGGTACTAATGCTGGCTGAGATATTCTATATTCTATAGTCCAAAGTGTAACTTTTTCAAGCTCTCCATCTCTCAATAATTTGATTAGCAACAACTCTCCAGGACCTAAGGCAGAGGTCTTCTTTCCCATGACCAGCTATCTGTTTCCTTAAGGCAGAGAGGTCAAAGATTGGACATGAATACTTTTCTAAAAGCATGTTCTTCTTCACCAAGCTAAATCTTCCCTTCTAATTTTTGACACCGAGTCTCCTTCACACTACGTTATAGCACTAAGATCTTTAACTGCTCTGGCTGCATCCTATGGATTCTTGGAATTTGTAGTTTGGTGAGGCACTAGAGCTCCCTGGCTGAGAAACATCTCTCCGTGAACCTACAAATCCCAGGATTCCATAGGCTGCAACCATGGCAGTTGCTATAACTGCATAATGTGAAAGAGCCCCTGGGAAAAAAGGCTGCCCCCTTAATCCTCGAAAAGGAATGTTATTTGACAGTCATGTCTTCTTGAAGTCACTAGACTTAAGCAACCTTGTTATTTTGTGGTGGCATTAAAAGTCATAGTAATACCCCAACTTATAATTTTCACTTACCAGATTTAACTTTCCATTTAAACAAAAACTACAAAGGGCCCCAAAAGTCTCCCACTGAATGTGGTTCAAATAAAGAGGAATTACAAAAACGGAAGCTAGTAATACCTCCGCATATTTCCCAGCGCAGACATGTGTACCCCAGTTCTTCTCCAAAAACCACATGACAGACAGCAGAATATTGTGAGGAGCCCACATGATCACTTATGATAGATAACTGTATTAAAAATTAAACATAAATTATTGGAATTACAGTGTTGGCGCAAGATGAAAAAGGTGCTTTGTATTGTTGAAAGAGTTCACTTACTGATTTAGACTTTGGCTTGTAAGAAGATGTGGTTCACCTGAATCAATGGAAATCATTTAGTCTTTGAAATTTGGATTGTAATAAACTAGAACATCCCTTGTCTCATTTTTTTTTCTTTTAAAAAGAGGTGTGTTTCAATGAAGCCAAGGCAAAATGAATTTTGCAAAGATTAAAGCAGTAGCAGAGAGGAAATGCTCAGGCTGTAGAAAGATCAAGATAAAAAAGCAAGCGCATTGGGTCAGCCCCATTTCTCTGGAAGATGATTCTCACCCTGTTATCTCACAAAGCCGATCTAACCAGAGTTTATGATTTCTCACCTCAGGGCCAGAAAGTGGAGAGACACATCTTTGAAAGTCATCATTTTACTGCTACATATGAAAAGAAATGGGCATAGGTAGCAACAATCTACTTATATACAGTATTTTCTCTAACTGTCAGTCAAACTTAAAGTTTGATAGAACAGGAATATTAGAAAGATAAATTCTCAAAGCTCATAATCAGATGAAGCAGTATTCTGCACAGTTTCAAATTTTTCTTCTATGAACAGCCAGCCAGATGCCACAGAGAGAGGTATTCACTAGCATTGTGTGGTGCCTTTGTTAAGTTTAGAACCCAAAAATCCCAGTGAATTCATATCTCAGAAAAGTTAGCTGTTTTGCACCACAGTTCCCAGATTTTGGACACTGTGGTCCAAAAGAGTAATTTTTTTTCAGGTTCCAAGTGAATTGCAACTGCTTGTGTATTTTTTTCCCCAAACATACATAACTGGAAGTGGTGCCAGACTTTCAGTCCAAAATTACCACAAGACATTTGTCTGTCTAAGGTGGAACAGTGAATGGCACCCCCAACCTAGCCAGGTTAAAGTGCTTAATAAACAAAGCCAGCTACCTTATTTTGACACAGAAAGCAGAAAAACCCTTCAGCACCCTTCTTCATTTCAAGCAGGAAACAAGTTAAAGAACTTAAGTTGCTACCCTTATATGACATCCCAGACTTCTACCCAAGATGGATACCTAATGCCACGTCACAGTTGGAGTGGCCCTAGTGGCAGTAATAGTTCATCATTATCAGAAAAACCACAATTTCTAAACCTCAGGTTCTAGACAGAATATAAGTAGTATAAGGTAACTGACTTGTGTAACAGACAATGAGACAAGATAAACAGTGCAGGAGAAAACCGTTAATTCAATTGTGTCATCAGGGTGTAGCTATGGGAGGGAGATAAGAATTTGGCCACACTCCATGAAATTTTTCTTCAGTACCCAAATTTCTAGCATTGCAGTTCACTGGAGCAACTTAAGATAAAGTTTAAGCATCCAAAGAAGAGGAGTAGGCATTGTTACCAAGGGAATGTAAACATAGCAAATTTATGAGTTCTTGGTCTGAATAATTTTCAATGTCTCATTCTCCGCAATGCTAGAACTTTCAGGACTAAAGGAAAATTTCATTGGGAGTGGCACAATTCTTATTTGGTGCTTCTATTTCCCCCCGCCATAACCACACCCCAGCCATAATGTCAAATAGTCATGTTAAGAAACATAAGAAGAGACCTGCTAGAACAGACACAATACATACTGAGTTCTATGTCCTGTTTGCAGCAATAACCAACCAGATACTTTCAAGAGATTTGAAGCAGTGAATCTTCATCTTTCCTCCTGATGTGCCCATTAAGTGATATTCAGTGGTAGACTGCTTTTGAATGTGGTGCTTTCAATTTAGCTGTTATAGGCCAGGGTGCTTGATAAGCTTATCATCCACAAATTTGTTTAACACCTTCGAAAAGCACCCAGACTAGCAACTTTCATTGAGACTATGGGAATGTGGAACGGGGGGTAGTTATAGCCTGAAAAAGTAAATTTTTCACTCACTAGAGGGAACTGCTTTCACCTCACTTTGTGGTCATGAATTATTGACATTAATTTATGCATTGCAGGATCAGGCTGAGGGAAAACACAAGTGCTGCTTCTGCACTAGCCCGCTATCGTGCTGCTATTCCACTTTCAACATCCTATGGAATCCTGGGGTTTGCAGTTTTGGGAGGGGCCTTTGAGGCCCCTTCCAAAACTGCAGTTCCCAGGATTCCATAGGATGTTGAAAGCAGAATAATAACACTGTAACAGATTGGTGTAGAAATGACCAAGATCTGCCTACCTTGTTTCTATTCCATTTTAAATATGTCCCATATTTCTGCCATAAATGACATTCAAGACAGCTAGCAATGGTAAGATCTCTAAAGATACTTAGGGATATCTTACCCTAAAGATTCAAAAATTAGGTTTACTATCTTCATGCCTACATTATGGTGAGTGAGTTATTCTCTTCTTGGCATCAGACAAGATAACCTGAGAGACCATCTCTCTCCCCTCTGTCATACCCTTTTGCATTTAATTTATGCTCTTTCTGTCATTCCAGTTTATAGGAGTACATTTTGTCCTAGTTGTATTAAAATGGTTCCCATTTGGATACCGTAAATATATTTAATTTCACCACCCCAGTTTTTATCATTAAACCCAGTGTTGACCACTCTTGGCCAGTGTTTGCTGGCCTGTCAATGCTTCCTATATTATTTTTTGTCACACATTGTGCACTAAACCCATAAATTACTGTACGAGAAGTTAGTATCAATGTAGTTTTATTTAAACACACAATTGACATCATTCCTACCAGTGATGTGATTCAGGGCCTTTCCACACTACACTGTTATAGTGCTATGATTCCACTTTCAACACCCTGTGGAATTCTGAGGTTTGTCGTTTACTCTGACCAAATTGTTCTCTGGATGAGAATTCTAAATGCCCTTCCCTAAACTGCAAACCCAAGCATTCCATAGGATGTTGAAAGTGGAATAATAGCGCTATAACAGTGTAGTGAGGAAATGGCCATAGTCTTTCTATTATAGAAGTCAGAGTTGTGTAAGATCTTTTTGGGATCACTAAAATATTACAAAAGAAGAACATAAGTGGCACATAAATGGTCATTATGCATCATTTTTATTACTGTTTATTGGCCCTAATAACGGTATTAACCAACTCCGATTTTTGTTTTTCTTTGTGGACCACTCAGCTTTGCTTTTTATTAGCCTTTCTAGTAGACATAGCTCCTACACTATGTTGTGTTGTGGACTCAGCAAGGGTACATCTGGAACAAACAGGCCACAGGAAAATATTTAATCTGACCTACAAGAGTACTCGAGGCAAACAACATTTGTCACTACCAGAGATCCAATTTACTATTCTTTTCTTTGGCCCTATGGTCTTCTCTTTTCCCTTCCTTAGCATCTGGTGATGGAAGGCAAAGGCTCAATCTCTTTATACTTGATTAAGACTCAGACTGCTGAGGACAAGCAACAAAAAAAAGGGGGGGGGAGCTAAATGTCCTATGAAAAACTATAAGCTGATTAAAAATTTAGAAAGCAGGAGATTCATTCCAAGTGCAGTAATTATATGTCAAGGAAGCAGTATGTAATGCTTAGCACTAAAATCCACTCTACATGCTATCTGGTTACCACTGTATCTCTGTAACTCCCATTAGTGCTTGTTCACGGTAACCAATCAGTGGCTGTCTCCTCCTCTGATTCCATGTAAGAAATACAGTTAATCCTTTTTCATAAAGAGCAAGAATGAATAAGTATTGAAATTTACAGTGAATGGTTATATTACTCATGTGAAAACTGAATATTCCAGAACAACATCTGGAAGATGATATTCAAATGCCTTTAGAATAGAAAGCCAAATTGGGTTACACATTTTTGAAGAAAGGTGTTCACATAAAAATAATCTATACCATCATTTCTCTTCCTATCCAATGCATTTTTGAGTTTCCTTTAGATCAGGGTGGACTACTTGTAGCCTTCCAGATGTTGCTGGACACAACTTTCATCAGCCCTAACCGATATAGGCAATGGTATAGGATGGTGGGAAATGCATTCCAACAATATCTGAAAGGACACATATGCCTCACCCTGAGCTTGTACTCCATCACAAGCTTCTTGTAGTACTTGGTCTACTTTATTTTTCTCTATTTTTGCTCTCCAATTATAAAAGGCCAGGTATATGTAATATAATATACTCTCATTTTACATTTTTTAAAAAAAGTTGTAGTGACAAAAGGAACAGGTACCATTTTGATTGGTTGCCGCTCCAGTCTGAACTCTGCAAACATCCAACAATCAGTGCTGTATACTCAATCAGACTTGATGCCCATAGAAATTCCCCCATTGTCTTCACAAGGAACAAGTAAGTGGCATCACTTATTTCCTAGACAACTAGGAATGTTTCTTGTTTGCTGCTGTTGGTGTCTCATTGCCTTGCAGCTCTGCAAAGATCAAGACATCTCTTTGGTCCAGCTCTTTTGGCATGTTTTTCTTATGCATGATGTGGAAGGGAGGCATCAGATGGGGATCAGGGATACATATTCAGTTGCAGATGTAGTACCTACTTACAATGGGATATGCGTCACCATCCACATTCAACTCGGCTCCATGTGACTGGATCAGAGCAAGAAGATTTCACGTTATGTTGGTATGAGGGACATGTTCCCCAACCCTCCCCAGCAGCTGCCTCTTTGCAAAAGCATGTTTAAAAATCACCATAAGGGGAACATATGAGAGTTGGCAAAAATGTTTGGAAAATTACTCCCATTCCATATTTGGCTCAATATTAGGAGCTCTCTTTGGGTGATGTAAGTGCTATGTGCCCAACTACAGAAAAATAGCTAGATGCTCTTCTGTCGTTCTCACCACTCTCCACCAGTCAGAAAATGGCCATGTTGCAGGGGAAGGCTGCAGCAAAGAAAAGGTGAGTTTGGCAGGGGAATTTTGGTATTTGCATGGTCAGCATAGAATTCTGGCTTTAACAATGATAAAATAAAGGGGAGTTTCAATAATGTAAGTTGGATGTACATCATCTTAATTCAGGGGCAGAATGCTAGCCAAATTCTCTTCCTGCACACCTCTGTGTCACAGTGACTTGAGCCATGGGCTCAACTGCTTGAGCAGAAAAAACTTTGCCTTGCACTGGTGGGAAACTAGCAAACTCTAAAACCTCTTCATTGCTTAATATGACTCCAATGCACATGTCTCTTGCAACTTAACCAGTGTTTCAGTCCATCAATTAACTTTACTACTTCACTTTAGGCAACAGCAATCAATTATACCAGTCTATAGCTATAATAGATACATAGAGATGATAAAATGCTTCTGTTTCATGTAAGGATGAATAACACACAGCAGTGGCTCTGACAAACTTTTTTCCTTCATTTCAACAGAGATACCACCAACAAAGCAACTTTTAGTGTAACTAGGCTTTCCTTTTCTCTGTAAAATATTCTAGACAAATGGCAAGCAACTTCCCTTCCTTAGGATACACACCTAGAGTGAAATAAGATATAAGACAGGCAAAATCTTCCATCGTACCATTTCCCCACATACATAAGTAAAATTCCATTCCGACATTTCTCTATTAGCCCCCCAAAATGAAGGAACCCGATTCATGTTTCCTCATCAATCAAATATATTCCTCCCTGTCTGAAAACCTGTCAGAAAGGCATTCGTTTTTATCACATTTTGGCATTCCTTTTCAAAGTCAAACATTGAAACTCTTTTGGGAAACATAATTTTGTAGTATCATAAGCAATTTTCTTTGAAAGCAAAGTGGATGCTGGAATTTTTAGCATTTTATGCACTTACATTAAGCATTAATGTGAGTGCATCTCCTGTGCATTTTTAGAAATAAAAATAATAAACCCTTTAAATTATCTTCTTTTTTTTTCACTAGCTATATCGTGGTGGAGTTCAGGGTCTGCCATACTGTCAGGCAGCCATTGTAGGCAGCAGATTTTGGATGTCATGAAATGGTTAGCCACTTACATTGCAGTTATTGCATTTAAACTGCTAGGTATGGTAAAATGTGATTTGAGGGTTTTCTGCTTCATATGGCTTTGGGTGGATACCTCGTGGCTGCATCAGCCACTGTATATCTTCGCTTGAGTGATTGGGAGGCACCATTTGTCGCTCTGCCTCACTGAGCAAAATTCATGAGCTAGCCCTTGATATAACAGCTGAAGACCTCAAATCACTTTAGTAGACAGCGCAGTCTAGAAGCTACAGACTTCAGAAACCTACATGAAAATGAGGTTCTCACTATTTGCCCCAGTGGGTTAATCAGAGATGCTGTGAGCCTAATTGCATGCACAATTGATTTGAAAGCTGTATTTTAATCACAGCAGATAAACAGAACCAGGTCTATAAAAGGAAAAACACAATGAACAAGAAATCAGAGGAAAATCAGTAGATTTTAGACAAAAAAATTAGACAATGAGTAAAACAACTTGGATTAAAACATCAGATGAAGCTGGATGTTACATATAAAATTTACAACATTAGCTGTAGCTAGCCTTTTATAAAACTTTACATTTGCCTGTAATCTTCCACTAACCCCCAGTTAAAGCTGTTACATTCCCAGTCATATAGCAGTTCTACCTAAAGATGTAATAGACACCTATTCCAAAAGGAACGTTTCTGAAAACTTAAGTGAAGGTTGAGGAAAAGTGATCTATTAAAATTCAGATAGAGAAGATTAGTCCCAGCTGAACCTCACTAAGAAAGAAAGAGGTTATGGTTGTTGGTTTGGTTTAAAGATGAGCTGTAAAGAGTCTGTGGAAAACTGAGCACTGAAAAACTCAAGCCATTGTAAAAACTGGAGTTTCTCTCAAAATCAAGATGAGAGGGAAATGAAAGCCACAAGGCTCCACAACAGACATAATCTGCAAAAAGTGGTGTTAAATGAGAAAACAGGCGAACAAGAGAGTTGATTCCTGTGCCTGCTTTTTCATCCGCTAATATCTTCCAACTTTTCTGATTGATCTCTTTCCTGATTGATCTCTCTTCTCCCTAATTGAACTTCATTTCTTTATTGATAAGTCTAGCGACAAAATGGATTATAGCATTTTTCTTTACTGCTCAGAAACAGCATCCCTTTGTCCCAAGGCAAAGGGTGTGATCTTGGGTTCTCTTCAGGTTACACTCGGTGTAGAGACACTGAAAGTATTCAGTTCTGTAGCTTCTCCATACTTTCTCCATACTATTCCACTATCTCATAGCTTCAGTAAGGCCTAATTACCACAGCATCAATTTGTCTCTTGTGTGGGTGGAATGTTTTATTCATTCCAGACTCCAAATCCCTATGATCTCCTCCAATGGCATAGAGTTAGTCAAGCCATATATGAACAAAACCTAAGATTTCTTTTGCTCCATTCCATGGTTCCATAGCTTTGCCCCCAGTACCTCAAGCTGGCATCTAAGTAATACTAGTTTTGAGTGCCATGAAGCTCAGGCCATTTCCGCACTACATTGTTACAGTGCTATTATTCCACTTTCAACATCCTGTGGAAATCTGAGGTTTGTAGTTTACTGAGGCTAAAGGGTTCTCTGGTTGAGAATTCTAAATGCTCCTCCCTAAACTGCAAATCCCAGGATTCCACAGGATGTCAAAAGTGGAATAACAGCACTAAAACAGTGTAACTCAGAAATGGCCTCAGTGATAGCAACCCAGTTCCTTCCAGTCTAATCTACATCAAAACATTATATCCTGATAAAATGGGGTAGATTGCCCCACAAATATTGCTCTGACCAGCTTGGAGGGAGTGGGGGATATGGAACTTAATAACATGGCAATATGAAGTTACTGAATCTCATTACACTAAGAAAAAATCTTTTGGTTATTAAATGGTGAGCCTTGAACTGAAGAATCCTCAGTTACTCAGTAAACAATCGACAGGTTTCCAGAAATGTGTCTACTGTCTAACAAGGTGCTGTCGTGATTACCTAGTCTTACACGTAAAAGCTCTGGAACAGGAGAAAAATTGTGGCACATTAATATGTATGCTTACGTGAAAAGCCATTAGAAAGATGAGACTGCTCTTTCTTTCTAGAAATGGGACAACTTTTGTAACACAGCCTCTAAAATGTCACATCCTTGCGGTAGTGGAGAGAAGAGCTTATCACTTTGGTTTTCTCTTCTTAGAAGTGGGAGACTAGAACAAAAGGTCTATTAACCCTTTCTAATAGGAGGACAGCATGCTCACAGCTTCCTTCCTCAAGCCTGAGGTCACGTCCTCCTTTCGTTTTCTAGGGTTGTGTTTCAGTCTGACAAGTAGCAATTGATTCCATGGCTGGTTAGGCCAGTGGTAAGTGGAGGATGAAGTTTCAGTGAAAACAAATAGCACTTCATGAGTCTGACCTTTCCTTTTGAAGCTTTTGTTGTGGTTGATTTGAAGATGTGCTTCTTTTAAAGACTCTAACCAGTGGTATCTATCTCTGTAGTTTTGCATAATCACCTTCATGTGCTATGGACTTGACAATAAAAGTTGTCATTAACTCCCATTCCACTGACAACCTAAGGATCCCATCCTTCCTAATCATTTTTATTGTTCTTTATGCTTATTTTAGTTTTACTTATTTTTTGTTTTCCATTGCTTCTATCAATTTATTTATTTATTTATGCATGCATGCATGCTTTGGTTTTCTAAGGAATACTCTCCTTATGTGAATTCCTTATAGCCAGCTCTTACTACTATATTATAACAAACATCTATATATACTCTGCAGTCAAAAGTAAAAGCACATTTTAATACTTTTACTTTAATTTATAATGTGACGGTGATGGTGATGGTGATGACTTGTTGAACCAAATCAGGTTACAAACGAATAAAATTAAACCAATGCAACAGTAAAGCAATTATACAACACTATAAAAATACAACTCAAAAATGACTTCAGACCATACTGAAACCTTTCCAAAAGAGGAAAGACTTTACAGATTTGGGGGAAAGATGCCAAGATTGGGTCAAGTGAAATTCTTAAAGGGACGACTTCCACAACTGTGCCGTGACAGGAAAAGTCCTGAATGCAAAGAGGTTCGTACAAAAGATTTTTCCATAAGCAGACACTGGTTAATCCTCTGAGCACCTTAATAGGCAGGATCTAAGTAGGGCCTAAATACCATTAAGGCACTAGATCCCATCTGGTCTTGGAAGCTAAGGAGGTCCTGTCCTGGTTAATAGTTGGATGGGAGACCACCAAGGAATGATAGGTGCTATAGGCTGTATTTCAGAGGAAGAAACGGGCAAAAACATCTCTGGTTATTCTTGCCTAAGAAAACCATATGAAAAATTCATGGGATCATGGAAGAATCATGTAGCCCTCCAGATCTTGCTGGACCTCAGTGCCTAGCAATTCAATCCAACATAGCCAATGGTGAGAAATGCAGGGATTTTAAGTCCAACAGCATCTGGAGGGATGCATGATTCTCAGCCATAGCCTAAATCTTATTACTAGTCCCAAGTAGATTAGACCAATTAAAACAAGGGTAACTTGAAAGGCTAGCATATATGTATGGTCCATTAATTTGATGATGCCACTCTAGTCAGGACTAACAATAGGATTCAGACCACGCACTCCTTTTATGACTCATATATTAGGATTACAAGTTTTTCATTTGAGACAAGTGTTATATCTAGAACTTTACCTATTATCAGACAGAGTCATTAATGCAAATGCACATGGAGACAAGCAGCCTTGACCTAGCCTAGTTATCCAAGTTTGAAATATGTTGCACTGGAACATAGTCATTCTGCACTTCAAATTAGGCAAGATATGGAAACATTTCTCCATATCTGACATAGTGATGATTTCCATTTTGTGATAAAGGGAACAGCTAGTATGCCCAAAGTTCAGTGTCAGCTGGTGGGATGACGATTTCACTCCCTGATGATTTCAACCCCCAATTATAGCTCATGGGCTTTAATTCCTCAGTTTCTATGAAATTGTAACCATCTGTTTCAAAAGAATCATAGAGTTGGAAGGGACCGCAAGAGCCATCTGTCCAACTTCTGTCCCTTCGGGAACGTACAATAAAACATTTCAGAAAGATAACCATCAAACCTCTGTTTAAATAAATCCAAAGGAGAGTGACCACCCTCTGAGGGGAGCCATTCCACAGATCTTACCATCAAGAACTACTTTCTAATGCTTAGGTAGAACTTCTTTGGTCATAATTTGAATCTGTTGATTTATTTTCCAGTGTTTGAAGAGCAGGGGAAAAAAGGTCATTTCATCTCCTACATGACATTCCTTAAGATACTTAAAGATGGCTGCCGTGTCACCTCTCAATCTTCTCTTCTCCAAGTTAAGCATACTTAGCTCCCTAAGCTTTTCCTCATAGAGTTTGTTTTCCAGACCAAGATAAGCTTTTAAAACAAGAGATGCCAACTAACAAGAACTATCTGGGTATACAACTTGGCCCTTTTATGTGCCCTTTGTGTTACACCCATCAAAGCCTGGTACTACTCAGATTAACTAATTTCATTTTACCAATCAGAATTTGTATTTAAGCCTCTTCCAAGCTTACACATTATCTTTGAAGTGTGTTTTTCCTTTGCATGCAAGTGTTTTCAAAAGTCTTCTGTGGAAATCAGAGGTGAACTAAAGACACACTCACACACCAGCTCAAGAGTGTAATTCATTACCTGTCTCAAACTATTTATACCAATCTAAGAAAAGAACACAGCCACAGAGTCTGCATTCAGAATCTTTTGCTTCAGCATAAAGTTTCTCAGAAATACGTTTCTATATTTACAAGCAAGCTGTGGCTGCCAAATGGAGACTTTACTTTAAGTTCTTCTCAAAAGAGTGCCCAGTCTTTGCATCTGAACTGAAGTGAACAAGTCACTGCTTGCCAATAAGATGTCATGTAGAAATGGAAAGATTTTATATTTTTGCTTCACAGGTGTCTTCAACTTTTATCAGAATTCTGATCTTTTTCCTCCTCTACCCTATTTCCTGCCTGGAAACTGACCCTGGAATAGACTTTTGAACTCTGGCTGTAATTTGCTGACTGTTGGACTTGATCTTGCCAAAATTTCCTTCCAGTTGGACATGATCTTAACTGGATCAGCTACCACCAAGCACCTAATGCTAAGAAAGATCTTTAAAAGTTTCCATCTAATGTAATTTATGCTTTATGCTGTTATATTTATCCTTTTTATTTGTTCTTAAAATATTATGTTCCAGCTACGTGTGTGTGTGTGTGTGTGTGTGTGTGTTCAAGATGCCTTTTGACTTCTAGTGACCCCTTGAATATAATAGGGTTTTCTAAGGCAAGGAACACTCAACATGGTTGCTATTCACTTCCTCACATCCCCTGGTATTTCTTGACAGTTTCCCATCCAAGTACTAACCAGGTCTGAGCTTGCTTAGCTTCCAAAATCTGGCAGATTTGGTGTCTTCAGTGTATTTAAAGCAAATACTACTATGAGGGCTGGTCGTCAAATGCAAGTATTTCTCTTAATTCTCAGAATATAATTACTCTATCTTTGAAGTCAATTGGTATGCTCACAATTTTTGTAATCCTCTATGAAGTATGGCGCCAAGAGAGTTGGATGTGATGTTTTATTTCATACAAAAATGTACAGTTGCACTCGTGTCCTGCTTGTGGTCTTCATGCACTTTTGACCACTGAGTGACCAGAATTTTGTACCAGACACACCTCCAATTTGTTCTAGCATGGTTCTTCTTGTGTTCTGTATATAACCAAAACTGGGAAAGTGACGATTGATTTTTTCCTCCCCTCTGTGGAACACCTTCCCCATCTACAACTGTCCAACTACTTCACTGCCTGCATTTCAACAAGCAACAAAATGTGACTTTTTAAGAAGACATTTGAGATAAACTTGTTGATTGCTTCTTCTGACCTATAGTGTCATGAACCTGACCCTGCTACACCAGGAAGATCAACAGTACAGGTTTTAACTAAAATTCCAACACTCCAAAATCAAGCTTGTACATGGTAAACAGGTTCCCTCTGAGCTGGAGTGCCTTTTTGAAGGTACTGTATGTATGTGCACCACCTAGAAAATGCCCTTGATTTAGAAATACTGGCCGATATTCTACATTACCTACTTAATTACATATGAATAACTATTGTCTCCTAGGCCATTTCTGCACTACACTGTTATAGTGCTACTATTCCACTTTCAACATCCTGTGGAATCCTGGGGTTTGTAGTTCACTGAGGCCAAAGTGCTCTCTGGCTGAGAATTCTAAATGCCCCTCCTTAAACTGCAAATCCCAGGATTCCATTGGATGTTGAAAATGGAATAATAGCACTATAACAGTATAGTGTGGAAAGGTCCACAGTTACGGGGTGAGGCCCTCCATGACCAAGTTTAAGTGAATAATAAGGGTTGAGAGATCAGTCAACAATATTGTAGTGTAACATGTAATGTGGCTCTCAGTGATACTACTGCCTTAGCATTTAGATATATAACAGCATTATCTGGAAAAGCAGTGCTGCAAAGTGTGGGTAACTTATACAGACACAACTGGTATCAAGGGCTGGCATTGTTGGGTACATGCCCAAACCCAATGGCCTGAATCCTCTCATCAAATGGCCCTCGTCCACTCCCCCACCAACCTATCTTACTAGGGCAGCAGCCATACCAAGAGATGGTAGGGAGGTAGAAATGTCATCCTCCTGTGCTGATTGCCAGCTAAGCAGACCTCCATCTCTCAGTGCATCTACTGCTTGGTAAAGTAGATTTGGGAAGGCAAAAGTCCCACAATAGTAACTGTATTCAGTTGGCCCTCCACATTGGCGGGTTTCACTTTTGCAGATTTGATTATTTACAGGTTATTTGCTGCCACCTCCAATGCTATCCTATGGCATTTTTAACAGGGACTGCAAGCCATGCCAAACTGAAAGACTGCGAACAAGGCTTGTAAGTCCCTATTAAAAATGGCATAGGGTGGCAGTGGAGGAGGTAGCAAGCCCCACCAGCCACCCACTTCTGCCTTGCAAAGGAACCCTCACCCCTCGAAGGCATCCACGGTGGGCTGAATATGCAGATCATGCTTTTTGATGTGATAAATATGGTTTGAGGAGCCTAGAGTTGTTCTAGGTTTTTCCACTTTCATAGGGGTCCTGCACCCCAACCTTACTGAATATGGAAGGATGACTGTAGTATTAATGAATAGGGAAGAGTTACATATCTGCAACTGCAATACAGAATACCAGCCACTGTTTTGTTCATATGAAAAATATTCACATTTAATCAACAGATGATTTCATGAATCAACTGAATCTCATATGCTTAATTTAAAAAATTATAATGGAGTTTAAGCTCCAATATATTTCCATACCTTCACAGAAAATTATTACAAATATAAGACCCATCCCTTGAGTAAATTCACATATGCATTCATCATTTCTTAAGTGGAACATCAGTTACTTGCATACAAAGAGCAGCCATTGGAATGTGGCACTTCATCCTCCATTTTTTTCTTAAGCCCTCCACGGGAAGAGGGATAGCCACTCATTTTTTTCCACATCTGTTGATTGACTTCCAGTCAACTATGCAGAAAAAAACTAAAGTCCCACTTATAACAGGAAGCGGGTGAAGAGTGGACAAAAACAGGAGGTATAAGAAGGAAGAGCTGTCCCTGCCCAAACTTCCAGTTCTGTGGGGGTATAGAATCATCAGTATATCTTCAAACCAAATGCCACAAGACCCAGAAAACACCACAGCAGTGAAGATAAGCAGCCAACCAAAGAGAATGTGTTTTTACCATACATCAAAGGGGTCACTGACCGTATAGGGAAATTGATGAAGAAACATGACCTCCAAACAATCTGCAGACCGACCAAGAAAATTCAACAAATGCTACGTTCAGCAAAGGACAAGAGGAATCCTCTAACTTCTGCAGGAGTTTACCGCATACCTTGCAGCCGTGGGCAGGTCTACATAGGGACTACATAATGCAGCATCCAAATACAAATCAAAGAACACAAAAGACACTGCAGACTGATCCAGTCAGAAAAATCAGCAGTAGCAGAACATGTTATAAACCAATCTGGACACAGAATGTTTTTCGAAAGCACAGAAATTCTGGATCATTCTGACAACTACTATGTCAGACTGCACAGAGAGGCCATCGAAATCCATAAACACATGGACAATTTCAACAGGAAAGAAGAAACTCAGAAAGTAAACAAAATTTGGCTACCAGTACTGAGGAACACTAAAATCAAGATTCAAAAACATGCCAATGAACACCACCCAGACCCTGGAGATCCCTCTACATGGAACAACACAATGGGCTGCTAATGCACTTACTGCACTGATATGCATATCCCCTGACTAACAATACAACCCTGTATTGTTGTATCCCATTTAACAATAGGCCAACTGTAACACATGCAAATTGCTCCCTCCCACCAAGGGGACTACACAAGTATATATACTCTGTTTTACTTCCATGCTACCATACCCTCTGAAGATGCCAGCCACAGATGCAGATGAAATGTCAGGAGAAAATACTAATAGAACATGGCCTCAAAAACCCGGAAAACCCACAACAACCTATCGATTCCGACTGTGAAAGCCTTCGATTTTACATTAAATGCAACTCTTCTCCTTTTTCTTTTTTCTTTTCTTTTCTTTTCTTTTCTTTTCTTTTCAAGGAAATTAACCTCCAGGGTTGCCAGGTCAGAAGCATCCTTGGTCCGGAGATTTCCTGGCCAAAACCTAGGGACTGTGCCTAGTGATGTCACAGGTGGAACAGCCTGGATGGCCTTAAACATAATACGTTAAGCATTAATGGCAGTTGCTTAGAGCATGTAACTCAAATTAAAAAACACAAATCTAATCAATGGGACAGAAGAGGGAGGAGCAGAGATGATATTTCTGGAGAGTCTACAGAAGCTACGCTGAGACTATCTGCAACAAAAATGGGGAGGTACAGCAATCATTTTAAAAAATTCTTTCCTGAACAGCACACTCATCCTGAGATTCCTTCCTTTGCTCTGAGGACTGGAAAAAGAAGGGCCAGGCCCTGAGATCTAGGAATCCTATTTCTAAGAGTGAAGAAAGAGGGACTATGACGGAAAGGAGGAATAAAATAGTTTTGAACATGAATATGAAATCATAACAAAATCATGTCATAACAAAACTATATTTTCATAACAAAACCATATTTTCCACTCAGAAATAACTCTCACAGACTTAAGTAGATATTACTGATATGTATATGTGTCTCAGACTGTAAAATAATCATGCAATACCCATATATATCTATTCACACATAAGCCCCACTGGGTTCAAGAGGATGTAATTTCCAGGTAAATATGTATAGTATTGTAGGTAACATGTGTACTCTTCATTCTGTTCTGAAAAGCTGACAAAAATATTGAAATCTGCCTCACACCAAGCAGTTGGTGGATAGTTACGTCCATTTCAATGGAGTGGTCCATCCACTCTGGATTTTAGCCTGAACTTTAGGGGTGCTCTCCAGAGTGCTGAACCCTATCAGTAAATGGAATCAGCATCCTGGATGTTCACACTATGTTTCAAAGTAGATTCAATGTCCCATTGACATTGAAGCAACCAGCTGCCATTCAAACTGAGTGAGGCTATTTGTCCATCTAGCCTGTTATCTTTCCAATCTACTGTTTCAAGGACTGAACCTGGGACTTTCCATATGCAGTGTGTGCACTATATTACTGATACTGTTCAACTGGAAAGTGTTGAAAAGCTGCATAAGATTCTCCCTGAGTTTGGAAAAATTACACCAGTCCATTTGGGAAGTAGTAACCCAAAAAAGTAACTCTCTCAAGTTCTGGATCCTCCCAATATTTTCAGGTGAAATGGCTTAAAAGAAGTAGCCTGTGAAAATTTTGGCTATATTCCCAAAAAATCAAGAGTTTTCTGTTTGCTTTAATGGAAAATAAATTGACACATACACATACAAAGATCGCAATATTTAGGTAAGGCAGAGGTCAGCAACTGTTGAAGGGTAGGGGGCCACAGAAGATCTTGAAGGGCAACATCTCCTGCCAGACCAGTTCCTTCAAGAAAAAAAAACAAATTTCGACCCCCTAAATGTCTTCTAGGGAACAATTGAGCAGTTTCATGATTTTTGGGATCTTTCTGGGCCATTTTCCTGTTCCACAAAAAGGCCTTATTTTGGAGTGAAATTGGCCCAGGATGGGCCCAAAATATAGTAGTAATGCTCCCCATATCCCCTAGAGGACATTTTTTCTGGCCAAAAAAAAAATTGATTTTTTAAAAAAAATTGAAAAAAATTATATGAGCCCTGTTATGTCCCAGGAGACTCCAAATGTGGTTTAAAAAATAACCTCCAAATCCCCTAGAAGCCTTGGGGGCATTGGGGAGCAAAAAAATATATTTTTGGAAAAAATTGAGTTCTCCTGGGAGCTCTGGGGGCCACAAAATGACCTTGGAAGGGTTTCACGCAGCCTGTGGGCCACACTTTGCCCACTACTGAGGTAAAGAGGGAAACAAGAAAAAGCCACTGGCTTGTTCATCTCTCTGTCCTATGGCTTTTAATCAAAGATTTATGTTGCATAATAATTCCTATCCACCATTATCTTTCTCCTGAAATCCAGTAAAGATGCCCAAAAGAGCCCTCTTCTATCTAAATGCTAGCCTGTGATTTAAGTATCAAATATACATGGTTTCTGCTGCTAAAGAACAACATGAAATATCTGGTCCCAGCAATCACTACTTCACCGTTAGTTCTTTTAAAACCAGACACCTAGCCTTTTTCATAGTGATGAAAAAGGAATTTAACTAGAACTATAAGAAAGAAAGAAAAGGAAGAAAGAAGGAAAGAGGCTGTAATCTAAAGCCATACTGAAGAGGAAGTTCATGCTTCAAACCCCCTGACTAATCAGAAAGTGATGCAGATGTGAAAGGAAATAGCCTGCTTATATTTTCACCCAGCTGAGAATCAGACATTTGGAAATACCCCACATTCCCCCCTCCTGCCCCAAAATAGTCTTGACTTTTGATGCCAAAATAACTAAATGCACCAAGAAACCATGGTCCAACTATGAGCTCATTTACACACATCCTATATTAATATAGTTTTGCTGAATGGGTTGCAAATTTATACCGTTTGCCCTAGAGTGAGTCTCACAGAGGCATAAACAGGATGAATCAGGGACACAATTTTCCACTGAACTTGTGTTCCTTGCACAAAATCTGCTTTGAGAAAGGAAAGAGAGCAAACCCACTTGTCAAAGAAAACCCTCTATGTTTATAAAATGCAGGGTAGATCATCTTCCTTTGTGAAGAAAAACTTTAAACAGCTGACGCTTGCTGTCTTACAGAAGTCACATGGCAGACATTTATAAAATCAAGGAGTACTCAAAGAAAATAAATGGAGGGAGAGTATACACAATCTAACACTCAATAGAAGCACAAAAGCCCATTGAAGGGAAGTGTTGGTTCCAAACCAAATTATTGCGTATGTTTCTCATTGAAATCAATAGGGCTGAAGGGACATAATCCACTGATTCCAATAATTTCAATTAACTTCATATGATTCAATAACAACACAATACCAGCCATTTCTGCACAGAGGTTAAGCCCTATTGCATTTATGGGAGTTACACTCATGTATGTATATATTTAATTGTAGCCTGATCGTTCATGCTGACTCAGAGATAAACTCCACTAAATTTAAGTGTATTCCCAGGCTCAAAGAATCTATGGGACTGTGTCCTAAGGGAACATAATTATGCGTGGATTGTGACTCAAACACAGGACATTAGTTAAAGTTGTTTTAAGCCTGCTGCTTCTGAACAAAATGCAAGCACTTCTTACACCCATGCTAGAGACCACAGAGTGTTGGGAGATATAGCTTACTTGCTCTCACAACTCAGATCCTTTGTTAAGACTATGGTCCACTGCTAATTTCCATTTTGGCCTCTTATAGTCTGACTCTAACCACAACTATCAAAGAGGGAATTCTCTCTGCCATTCAGGAGTTCTCTGTTTCATATTCTGCCTCCCAGGAGGCCTGGGAAACGGGGAATAGTTTGCATTGCTATGCACTTTGGCTCTGTGTGTATTATGGTATTTATGTTATGGAGCATTAAACAAGCATGTGTAATTGCTTTTCATTAGTCACTGATCATCTTAAGGGCCAAGGAATCTACTATGTATCTTTAACTGCACAGAGCATAGCACATTTGGATTTTTTTAAAAAATGACCATCCTACATCCATTGTTTTCCCAAGCCCCAAGTTTTTTAAAGATTTGTCATCATTCTGAGGCATACTTTTCATAGAATCATAGAATCATAGAGTTGGAAGAGACCACGGGGCCATCCGGTCCAATCCCCTGCTATGCAGGAACACCCATCAAAACATTCCCAACAAATGGCCATCCAGCCTCTGTTTAAAAACCCCCAAAGAAGGAGACTCTACCGCACTCCGAGGCAGCATATTCCATTGCCACACAGCTCTGACCATCAGGAAGTTTTTCCTGAGGTTCACATGGAATCTCCTTTCCTGCAGCTTGAATCCATTGCTCCTTATCCTAGTCTCTGGAGCGGTGGAAAACAAGCCCACTCCCTCCTTAATATGACATCCCTTCAAATATTTAAACGTGGCTATAATGTCCCCTGTTACTGCCCTGGCTAGTCCAAGCTTTGGGGATATTAAAAGATATCCTCTTGATATCACAATTCGGCTGCATTTCTCTATTCCCCTCCACATGCTTGCGAGGCCACCAGACAAGCATGTAAACAAGCTCGGCCGTTAATTGCCGTAATATTCAAACAACAATATAGGCAGGCCAGAAAATAGCTGACTCGCTGCTTTAGGAGACCTCCAGGCAAGTACTCTAATTAGGTACGCACGCAACTTACAAAAGAGCCTCTGCCCCGCGACGGCAGCTTGATGGGTAACCTATACAATACCCAAGTACTCTGCATTTGCATACTGGTTACTCTACTGAGAACCGCTACGATAACTCAATCATTCAGATTCTGACCTTTCGGAGACTTTGTCTCCAACTCCAAATCTATTGTTTTCCCCCAAGTACGGCATAGCCTGCAGTCACAATTCTCCTTATAAAAACCCTTGATTCCGAGACCTTCCTCGGAACGCTCTTGAGTTTCATCCCGCCTTGCTGCCGCTTTGCTTGGCGAGCCTCCCCTCAGCTCCACGTGCTGAGCTACATCGCACCCCAGCCTCACTGTCTATTTTTCTGGGCTTCAGGACAGGTGAAGTATCACCCAAACCAGCAACTCCTCTAAAAATCCCTCTATACCACTCCAACCTTTATTTCTTTCGTTATCTTGTGTGAGTTGTTGCATACACTGTTTTGCTTGTGTTTAATAAACATCATTTATTGCTTCAACTTCTGTGTGCTACTTGACTTGACCCGACCCCGTAGACATAGGGTTCAAGATCTCGCTACATTACCCTGCCTCTTGTAATGCTAAGCAGCGCTTTGAGCTAATTTTCCCCACCTTTAGTTGAGCACATTTTGGTGTCCCTCCCAGGACCCCCAGTACACAGGGTAACACCCCTCTTAACCTTCTCTTCTGCAGACTAAACATCCCCAGCTCCCTAAGCTGTTCCTCATAGGGCATGGCTTCCAGACCCTTCACCATTTTCGTTGCCCACCCCTGGACACGCTCCAGCTTGTCGATAGCCTTCTTGAATTGAAGTGCCCAGAACTGGACACAGTATTCCAAATGAGGTCTAACCAATGCAGAATAGAGTGGTACCATTACCTTCCTCGATCTAGACACCATACTCCTATTGATGCAACCAAGAATCGTGTTGACTTTCTTTTCTGCCGCATCACACTGCTGACTCATGTTCAGCCTGTGATTTACCAAGACTCTTAGATCCCTTTCACATGTGCTGCTATCCAGCTACATGTCTGTTTAAGTGTAGAACTTTACATTTCTCTCTGTTGAAATTCATTTTGTTAGCTTTGGCCCAGCTCTCCAATCTGTCAAGGTCATTTTGAAATTTGATCCTCTCCTTTGGGGTATTAGCAACCCTCCAAATTTGATGTCATCTGCAAGTTTGATCAGCATGCTCATACTTCATATCATCCATTTTATTTCATTTTTTTCCCATTCTCTGTCAGGTGAGAAGTTCAAAATAGTCTTTATAGTTGGGGTGAAGATTCACTGGCTGACGATTCCTCTTTGTCCTGCCTATCATAGTCAAGGGTAAACTACTATGGGAACTGTACTCTAAAATCACATGGAGAGTGAGTTTCCTCACCTCTGCTTTATAAAATTCATTTCCTTCAGAGCAGAGAGCCCTGAAGATTTGTGTTGCCCTTAAAATATACCATTTACTTAGAAGTATATATTTTGAAAATCTTAGGGGAGCAAAAACAAGAATATTCCATACCCAATTTCTCAGCAATATTAGCCAGATCTCTAAAATCTAAACCTGTAACAGTCCATCTTTCCTAGTTCATATTTCACCAGATTCAAGATGAAATTGATTTCAGTTCCATGCTTTGCATCAGGCTGTACTATTTCAAGTGCATTTTGCTGGGTGACTGTCTAAAATAGCGGTTCTCAAACTTTTGGTGCTCCAGGTGTTCTGCACTTCAATTCTCAAAAGCCCCAGTTAGCAAGAATGGTGGCCAAGAAGTCTACGAACTGAAGCTCTAAATATCTGAAAGAAGAAAGGCTGAGAACTACTGAAGAGACTAAAGTGACCTGCTATACTAATAGCCTATTTACTAATCCATATTATTGCAACCTGACCTAAATGGCTGCCCTCTAAATTTGTTTCTCTCATCCTCAGCCAGCATGACTGGGGGCACCATGCTGGGAAAGGCTGAATTAGTAAAACACAGGAAGCTGCCTTGAAATCAAGCCAGACTATCTATCTAGCTTAGCAGTATTTACTCTGAATGGCAACTCTCTATGCTCTCTCACAGTTCTCTTTCCCATCAACTGCTACCTGGTCATTTCAGAAGTAGATGATAGGAAACCTCTAGATGTGCAGGAATATCTATATATTCTCTCCCACTGAGATATGGTCACACACATTCCATGACACTCCTGCACATGACTGTCTTAATCATGGGATCAGAGAAACACATCTATTTTGTATAAGAAGGTATGATGTCCCAGAAAAGCATTGTTTCTCAATGCTCATGTCTCAGTTCAGTTGTCCTTGTGTGGCTAGAGGACTCTGACTTCATGAAGGACTCTGTAGATGGGGAATGCAAGATTCACCTGAGCAATATTCACTTGAATACTCAGTTTGTATCATCCTTTCCAAATGGCAATTCAAAACAACTTCACTTTCATTTGGGGAAGCAGTTACCAACCATATATGGTGTCTTTGTCTGCCTCTCCGTCTGTCTGTCTACCTGTCTACCTATCTAGTTTGGTAACATATTTATAGGTTGAGAAACAAGAGCATATCAATGTTCAAGAGGTACTGGTTCCAAAATGAAATCAGAACATGCCCCAGAATTGAAAAAGTACAGCAAAGCACTTTCTGTTTCTGCCATTTTAGCATCCTGCATAAGAGCAATTCAAACATTAATTTTTTCCCACCCCCATAAGTAGAACTGATCATGATTTCCAGGAAAGCATCTTTAATTCTGCCTGCATTTTCCTAGGAAGCAAAAATAAGTTGCAATGAGTCCTGGAGTTAGTTAAATGTCCCCTTCATTGCTCCCATTAGATAATGGGTGCTGTCTAACGGAAAAGGCCATTCCCAGAAATCCAGCCTCTAACTAGACTGTTACTGCATTGTTCAAGGACTCTTGGTGGTTTTTTGCTTAAGAATCAGGAAAATTTGAAACAAGCAAAAACAAACAGTGTAGCAGCACTTACATAATTTGACTGATCTGTTCTTGAACATTAATTATGTTAATTGCATCTGACATTAGGCAAGGGCAGCAAAAGGCCCTTTTCTTCTATTTTGAGCTTACAACAAAAGGGAAAATACAGGACACACTAGAGATTTGCTTTCTTCTATTATACCTGACATGAGTCAAATGAGGTTGCACTAAAAGCTCTGTCTGTCTTCTGTCTGAGCATTAGCCCCTTAAAAGCTCTACTGAAAATTAGGTCTCCATTTAATATATGTTCAACATATGCAAATATGGAAAAGCTAAAAATGAAGGCTTGATTTTGCAAACATCAAAACATCCCAAGATGCAATCATCAAAACGTCCCAAGCCTGGCATTACTAGGAGATGACAGACTTCACATGATGTCTTCACGTGATGGTTAGATAGAACCTCCAGAATCAGTGGCAGCAATGCCACCAAATATCACTTGATAGAGCACATGGGCTTTCTACGGACACCTCCTTCTCTGTAAGAAATAAGATTCTGGTCATTACCTTCCACCTCCTTTCTTGATTCTCCTGTAGAATCAAGAAGTTACAAGTAGAAAAGCATAATCAGCTACTTCCCCAAGGGACAAGGTGAGAGATGTGCCAGATTTTCTTCTCAAGATGAACTTCACAATGATCAATACATTTGTAAGATGGCTGGCACCATCCATCTAAGACAAGAATAGTGTAACAAGCACCAATGAGAAGTTATTTTTGAACCAGTCAAGACACCTCCAGTCCCAATAAAGTGGGAGTAAGGAACTGGTAAAACCACCTCTGAGTATTCTTTCTCTAAGAAAACCCTATGGAATTCATGGTTTCTCCGTAAGTCTGCAGACAACTTGAAGGCACATATACACATACACAATTTCAGTGTATTTACTAGGAACTGTTCCATAATCTCTGCCTCCAAGCCTGTATTTATATTAACTGTTCCTATTCCTGTTTGTTTCTATACATTCACCTTACATTTTAGACCAGATGTCTTTCAATTCTATCTTTTCTAGCAAATTAATCTTTTTTAAAAAATCCCCAGCAATGTACATCTGTCTTCTGCTCATGTATGCCCTTTGTGAGATCCTAGCACTGATCTAGAAAATTTACACCTCTACAGATGTTTCAAACTATTACCTCATGCTTACAAACAGCAATCTACATGCAATGGTGTATAAGCCTATGATTACCTTTTTTTCTTGAGGACCTAGGATCAAGAAAATTAAGGAAAAGATGGTACTATAATCTTCCTTCTATCATAAAAAGAGAAAGCAAGGGGGGGGGAGAGAGAGACTACTAATTAAATTATTAAGAAATTTCATTACTATTAACTATCAGATTTTTACTGTTATTCTTTTGTATAGCTTACAGTCCTCTCTGACATACCATCATTGCTCCAAAAGACATTTGCTACCTTAGCCATAGTCTAAACACAGACAAGTAGAAACCAGCCAAAAAAAAAAATCAACATGCTTATTTTAGAAAAACAAAATCAATAGCTATTCCAGGCACTGGGGCTACAAAATACTCAGTCATTGTGATGAATGCCAAAGTATGCAAACAAATGCCAGCAAACGTTCCACTGATACCTGCTATGTCTATGTACTGAAATCATCCTGAAAATCAACAATACCTGGGAATAATATTTCCTTTTAATCATCCAAAACTGGCCATTTCCAGGGCTGCTGCAGACATAATGATATCACTGCCAGGTAGAGGAGACTGAACCTGCTTTGCAGGCTTCTCAACCCACATAACATTCACCACACATAATGAAAGTGCTTACATGCTTTTGTCCGCACAGACAGAAGTGATACTCATCTAGGAAAAAGTGCTGTGTGTGATAAAGCCTTCAGAGGAAATATGCTGGGGTGGTTGATAGATTGGATTGAATCAGTGAATCTTCAACCCTGTACCCACTTACCTAGGAGAAGGTGGTACTGAAGTCTATGGGAAGTACTTCTAAGAAGGCTTGTTTAGGACTGTATTACAAGTTTCTGATCTTCCTTCAGAACAATTTGTGACAGAGAGTATTTCCCATTATGTGTATGAAACTGTGGATCAAATGATACACTGCATGGAATTCTAATATTCTTCTCCCATCACCACTGCCTTTAAAAAAAAACTCAAACTTTTCTGGAGCAAAGGTGACCCTACGAGAAAGAATGACAATTGTGGGCAGCAGTTTGAGTCTATCTCCTCTAGCTGATCAACAGCTCAAGGCTGCTAAGGCCTAAATCCAATGGCTAGTACCAACTAGAAAAGGCCCATTATATCAATGGGATTTACATGACTCAATACGACATTAAGGCTGCAATACTATGGTCCCTGGGAAACCGTCCCAGACACCATGAAATTCTTTGGATCTCTCTCTTCTAGGGCAGTGAGGAGAGATCCATTCTCAGATATGGAATCTGAAGTTGATTCCTTCTCTCAGCCACCAGGAAAGCATTTGAAGTGGTTCCTTTTTAGAGTAAAGTAGGTGAAAGTAGGGCAAGGTGGTTGTCAGCAGCAATTAGTGCATCCATAGGGTCCAAAGCTCCCCTGGTCCCAACTCACCAACCTGACTGGCACTCTCTGCCAACCCTAGAGCTGATAGAGAACAATTCCCTCCTATTGGTTCCAGTGGGAGGAATTCTGCCAGTAAAGCAAAACTCCATGCTGGGGAAGGAAGGAAGACTAGACACACCATTCTGACCTTCTAGCTGCCAGACTCACACTTTGGGCTTTGGATCTGTTGGAGGCTTGAAGCTCTATAGAATGGCAGATTAATTTGCCGTGCCCATGCAGCTTTGCCTATAATGTGCACATCTGTAAAATGCAAATAAAAGCCACCGTAGCACAGTAACAATTGTTGGAGCTGCAGCAGGCAAATGGTGGAGGTTAATGAGTGGTTGATTGATGAATCTATTCCAATGTTTAGCTCAGATTTTAATGGAGCTATCCAAGGTGCTGAATCAAGGTGGGGACACATATTCAGCACGTTGGTAAGCTCCTTTAAGGTCTGGAGGAAAACCTGGAATAGATTCACTGTACTGCTGAGTTAACGTTTTCTCCCCTCTACAGTTCTGAGCAAAAAAGAAACCCACTCTCTTTTGAACCTGTTGTTTACATTGAGAGGAAATTGTCCATCTAAATGTCACTTTTAGTTTCACCCTTGGATTTACCTTCTATCTTTGCAGTTTGGAGTTTTTTCTTAAAAGCCTTGAAGAATTATTCAATTCCACCTGATACTAGTCTGAAGCTACAATTGAAATAAAGCTCATGAAGGCCTATTTTTTCCTGAAATGAATGGTAGTTACACAAGAGTTCTCTTGTACCAATTCATTTCAATGGGGAATTCAGTCTAAATCTGAAACAATAGAGAAGAGATTTGGACAAATGAGAGAGGCAAGGGAACAAGAGATTCATATAAGGAAATGCTGCTACAAAACTCCCATAGATTTTCAGTCAGGGAAAGAGGCTGCGGAGGTAAAACACAGTTACCCATTAATGATGAAAAGAGCACCATTATCTGGGAATCAAAACATCTGTTTCCCATATTCACTGTTAAGCAACCCAATTAATGAAAACAGCTGGCAATAATAGGGCCACCCATGAAGGTCAGAATCTGTCATGCAGTTTAGAAATCATGTTATTGAAACGGGAGGCAACAAGGTTTCAGCAAAACTCTGTGAGGAGGCAGGCCAATAAATCGGCCTAAAAGCAGAGTGGAGTCCACTGTTAACTCTGATAAGAGATAGATAAATTCTGTGATTTACGCAGGGAAAGCTGACATCAAAGCTAAAGCAGAAGCCTATAGGAAGTTGGGGACTGATTATTCAAAGGTGGGAATGTAAATCTTCCCTTATTTTATTCTAACATTCAAAAACAAAAACAAAAAAAAAATCAAAAGTTTTCTCCTCAATGAATGAGACTGTGAGGTTTTTTTTAAAAGCATTTTCCATTTGTTTTTGTTTTGTTTTCTACTTTAGATACTTTTTCATGAAACATCCATACAAAAAACAATGGGTTTGCACAGAAAATCCAAGTGTTTTTGTTCAGAAAACAGTACATTTTGCACAAAAGATCACAGTTTTCTGAACAAAGTATTGCTTTTTCACAAACAATTTTTTTCTCTAAGAAGTCTAGAAATGCAGAAGGAAAGGAAAGGAAGAGAAAACCCTTGCCTGATTGACCAATTTCTTGATAGGGTTTCTCACTGTGTGAAAATACTGTACTGTTCTCACTGATAGAAAATAGTGTGAGCATTTTTTACATTCCTACAGCAGATATTCTGGTTTGCTAAACAGGGTCTTCAACCAATGTAACCAGTATTAAAACATTTCCTTTAAAAGACTGGGATGCCATCTTTCTGCAGTTGCGTAGCACTCATTGGAGCAGTGGGAAAGGGGAGTCACTAGGCTGTGGCACTGCTTTTTGGGAAGGGTTTGACAGTGGCCTGAGGATTTCACTTGCTGAGGCTGCATCTAAGCGATCTACTTCTACCTTGTTCTTTCACTGACTTATGCCACCCACCAAGTCTATGAAGCAGGAATGCAGCTACAGAGGGGCAAAATGAAGGCATTGCCCCCCAAGCGAGAATTCTGACCCCCCATGAAATTTTCCTTCACTCTCCAAATTTCCATCATTATAGTAACTTATACTTTGGTTGAGCATTTAAAAATCATGTTTATGTTAGAAGTAGAACAACACTTAGCTCTGAAGATTCAAGAATGCCTCATAGTGAGCAGTAGCAATAGGGTTAGATAGTCTGAGCGACCCAAACTGTCTTCCTTTCTTGTCTGCATATCCTGATCCTTCTGTGATATAAACTGCTACATTTAATGATGTTTTCCACCTCTTATCTTCCTGCCAATCCTCTGCCTCAGTTTGTCCCTAATGAAGCTGGATTAAATTAGCACCCTGAGCATCTTAAAATGAAATTATATTATTATTATTATTATTATTATTATTATTATTATTATTATTATTTGTTTCCTGCCTCTCCTCAAAGCTCGAGGCAGGGTACAACAGGGGTTAAAATACAATTAAAATACAATTAAAACTAGTAGACCAATTAAAACATATTACGATTAAAATACATTAAAAACATAAAGCCATTTAAATATATCATAACTGAAATCATAATTAAAATATACATCATAATTAAAGATAGGCCCTTTCCGCACCTTACCTTTTCCCAGCACTAGGGTGTGGAGATCGTGCGAGCAGCCTCTGGTGAGAGGCTCTCACGTCCTTGCTGCTTCAGCTCTTCACGAGCTGCCTGCTAGCGTGAGAGCCCTGCCTCTTCCTTCTGCAGCGCAGCCTGGGAGTTTCCCAGGCTGCGCTGGGACAGGAAGCGCGGCCAGCACAGCTCCGGAGGCTCCACACACCAGGTAAGTGCAGGGCCTGGGCGCAGTGTACAATCGTGCACCATTTTCGGCTTCAAGCCAAAAATGAAAAGGTACGCAATCAGTGCCTGCCGGCCCCTGAAGCATCGCACAATTGTGAGTGTGTCGTACAGACTGCTCCTCACAATCGCACGACGCTTCAGGCGCCCTTTTGCAAGGTAGGCCTGCCAGAAGAGATTAATCTTTGGCAGTTTTTAAAATTCAGACAGCATATTTTGCTGTTGGATCTCTTCCGGCAAGTCATTCCACCTTTAGTTTGTTTCTCTATAAAACCTTTAGTTGTTTCTCTAAGCCATTGGTGTCTTTGCTCCTTAATCAGGATCTCTAACCACTGTATATGCTTTCTGTCAGTTTAGGCATCCAGAAAAAAGGGACTGGCAAGAAAACCTTAACAAGGGAATGTAAACACACCAAATTAAAGAGTTCTAGGTGCGAATAATTTTCAACCATTCACTCTCTGCAGTTCCTGAAATTTTGGGGCTAAATTAAAATTTCCCATAATCGCACCCCTGCTACAGAGTACTTGCATACCTTTCTTAGATTTCTTCTCATGTATACTGAGGAAAAAGCTTATGAAACACATCGTTACATGTCCCACAGAGTAGAGATAGCCCATGCTTGTCATATAAGGACTGGTGCAACTACTAGTTTTGTGGCCCCTACCTACTGTTCACCAGTTGGCATGTGGAACTTTTTACCATATACAATTCCTTTTCAAGTAGGCCCACTGACCTCTAAAGAGCTTCAGGGAAACTCATGCCATTCCAGTGAAAGATTTTTCTTTTGTCTACAACTGCCAGGCAGTTCAAGGACAGGTGGTTTAGAACACTGGATAATATTTCTCCCATTGCTAAATTATAAATGTTCTACAGGTCTCTATTTAATACCAAAGAAACTGCCACTTTAGGACGGCATGAAATGAAATCCTGGATTATTATGCCATTTTAATGGCCAGACTTGCATAAAGTGATACTCTGCAGCCATCTAACCTTCTCATAATAAAGTGTAAAATTCCTCTTTTCTTTGCTTTTAATGACTCATAAAATACTTGGTTTGAGAGATATATTTCTCTTCCCTTTGTAAATAGAGTCAGGATGGCTGTGCCGTCACTGCATATTGCAAGTATTTGGTGCCAGCACTCTGATCCATATGCATGAACTGGATATACACATAAGAGCTTACTAAACAAACTGGACAGAGTCCCAGTGGTAACACTCAAAAATGTATTAATCAAAGTCAAACGGCAGAGCAAATTGAACCAGTTCATTAATTATGAAAATTCTCTTGCAAAGTGACATGTTGTTAACTGTGGGGAGACTTGACACATTTTCATCTGTAAAGGGTTTTTTTCCCCCTACTGTGTCCCAATATGGAGCAGTCAGTTATAAAATGAAAGATCTCTCCTCACCAGCCCTGGTGCAGCTCTATAATAAGATGCATGGATATGCTAGGGCTTCTTCACTTCACCAGATCCCTCCAGGACATAGTTACACCATCCTCTGGCATGTTGTGGGCATTTTAAATTCACTTGGCATACCACCACAAGCTCACAAATCTCCATAAACTGGATACTGTGCTGGATATTGTAGAATTTCCGAAGATAAGAATGTGGGATGGAAAATGTTCCAATTCTATATATTTCCATGGAAAATGTTCCACATCATATACCTACATGCACACACATACACACATACATTTATTTATAGCTGCCTGGTCTATTGGACTGCAATTAATCTTTTAATGAAATAGAATGTTCACTAGTTGTACTGATTCAAACTTTTTGCAGCTTTAATGGAACTGATAAATATTGTAGATAGTGAGTGAAACTGAAGGTACTATAGTAGTACAGTAAGCAAAAGAAAGCTTAATTATTAAGATATATTTGGTGTAGCTCTTTTCAGTTATGTGTGCTACTAAAAAAGATTAGTTGCCAGATTCCTAGGTCAGCTACTTAATTAAGGAGATGTAACTAAGTAACATCTTCTGGACCACGACCCCCCTAATGCACCTTAATAACCTGCCACCAGACCAGACGAAGGAAATCAGTACAGCTGGCAATTGGGATGAAGAAAGACAATGTTTCCACACACTTCCTCCTGCTAGCGAGTGAGGCTAGCAGACTCAATCAGTGGTGGGAGTGAATGGAATTATAATCTTCCTTGCACCCCAATCGCCAGCAGAATGGACCTCCTTCACCAGTACTGACAGCTGCCTCTTAGTGGTGCTGTGACTACATAGGATAATGAATCCAGGGTAGTTACAGATCCAGAACTGTAAATTACAAATCCATAACTGCAGTACTAAATACCAGCCAGAGTTCTTTCAGGTGTAGACATTTTTGGTTAAATACAAGGGAAATATAAGCTTGTCTCTTTACAATATTATAAATAGTCAAATGAAATAATATAACGTTTCAACCAAATATGCAAAATAAGATAATAAACAATCACAGTGCTGGAATTTTTTTCAATTTTTTTTCCCCTAAAAATATACCAAGTCTATTTTTTTCCAGTTATTTTTCCACTTCTGCAAGGGTTCTGTGCCCCAAACCCTCATGAAAGTGGAGTGGCCACTGTAATCCAAGCTGCCACTAACTAGCCCTTCAATGAAGCTGGAAGGAATTCCTCTGCCCCCAAAACTGCATGTACTAGTCAGCAGATATTCTTGAACCTGAATTGCTGGATGATCTCTAAATGTTTGGGGTCTGTCCTGGACATCCTGTGATACTTGATTTCAGCATTTGAGATTTGGCAGTGTTGTATGGTTAGCTCTTTAATATGTGATAGCTAACTGAGATATGAGAGAATTTGGCAATATAGATTTGGTCCTGTGATTTAGGACTGAGTAATACAGGAAGGGGAGAAGTCTTGGCTGTCCCAATATTTTGGATTTCAGTTCCCAGAAGCCCCAGTAAACATAGAGAGTGGATTAATGAGCCATAGTCCAAAACATCTGGGGTGTTAAAAGCTTCACTTTTTGTGATGTTTGATAGTTGATTGCTTCTGATAGCATTTGATAGATGGCATGTGATTGTATCAGGATTTATTAGTGTTTGACAGGAAGATCCAGCCAGTATGATGTAGTGGCTTGAATGCTAGACTATGCCCCTGAAGACCAGGATTCAAATCCCCACTCAGCCATGGAAACCCACTGTGTGATCGCGAGCAAGTCACTTTATCTCAGCCTCAGAGAAAGACAAACCTCCTCTGAACAAATCTTGCCAAGAGAAACCTATGGCCCTTTTCACACCTTACCTTTTTCCAGCGCTGGGGTGCGGGGATTGCGCGAGCAGCCTCTGGCGAGAGGCTCTCACGTCTGGGGTCCTTCAGCTCTGCACGATCTGCCTGCTCACACAAGAGCCCCTCCTCTTCCTTCAGCAGCGCAGCCTGGGAATTTCCCAGGCTGCGCTGGGGCAGGAAGCATGACCGGCATGACTCCGGAGGCTCTGCATTCCAGGTAAGTGCGTGCGGGGCCCAGAAGCAATGCAAGATCACGCACCATTTTTGGCTTCTAGCCAAAAATGAAAAGGTACACGATTGGCACCTGCCAGCCCCTGGAGCATCATGCAATTGTGAGTGCATCGTGCAGATCGCTCCTCACAATCGCGTGACACTCCAGGCCCTTTCACATGGAAAATGCTGTGCGAAAAGGGCCTATGATAGGTTCACCTCAGGGTAGCCATAAGTTGGAAATGACTTGAAAGCACACAACAGCTTAATTACTTATTTGAAGATTGCCAGAAGACTATTGGTACCAAAATCACATATCTGGAAATAGGCTTTGTAAAATATAGTGTCATTTACTTCAGAATCAACTTGCATAGGATTGCAGTGGTAAGGCTGCAATCCTATGCAGTTCTGCTTGGAGGAAGGCCCCATTGAATTCTTATTCACTTTTTTCCAAGTAAGCCTGTGTAGTAATGAAGAACAAAGTAACACAGTCATCTTTTGACTTTTTAGAGGAAGGGTAAAATATCACATTAAATTTCAACATTTGCAATTTAATCTAATATCCTGTGGCATGAACGAGACCTATTTCTGAAATTTCATTGCAAAATAATTACTGATGCCCGAATCTAATTTCTAGTCCAAACTAGTGTTGGACCCATTGAACTTTTTTGCAGGGGTGGCCAAGACCATTAGTTCATATAATTGTACTGTGATTACTGTACAGTGTTTTATGTGCTAATAGAAAGCCTGCTCCCAAGTCCATCCTCTCACCTAATTTCTGAAGAAATCCTCACTCCATACAGTCAAAGGCTTTAGCAGCTTCAAAGGAAACTATTTCAATTCAGCATTGGACGCAATGAACTGATGAGATTTACACAACTGCTGTCTTATCATTCAGCAATTCATTCAATGGGTCTACTGTGGTTGGGACTAGTAACTGGATTTAGGCCAGAAACAGGAATCAGGCAGCCTTCTAGATATTCCTGGACTGCAAGTCCAAGCAGCCTCAGCCAGCATAATGAGAAGGGAATGCTGGGACTTGCAATTCAACAACATCTGGAGGGCCATGTCATTCCTATTCCTGCTTTGGGCTGGTACACTACAATGTGCCCTACAAGAAACTGTCCTTGAAAACTGTTCAGAAGTTGCAGTGAGAGGAAAATCTGGTGCACAGCCAACAGAACATGTTGGGTATGCACTGCAGAGACCAGGATATCACTGGTTTTGCCAACTGCAGTACTTCCTGTTTGCTCATTTCAAAGTAACTTTTATAAGCTGCAAAGCTCTAAACAGCTTAGAACCAGGATACCTGAAAGACCTGCTCCTCCCATATGAGCCTGCGTAAAATTTGAGATCCTCAGTAAAGGGCCTGTTTTGCGTCCCATTACCTCAAGAGGCTAGGTTGGTAGGTAAACATGACAGGGGTTTCCTGTAGTGGGAGTGAAGCTATGGACTCCCTCCCACAGAAAGTCAAGCTCTCCAGTTTCCAGCAGATAGCCAAGACTGCATCATTTTGTACAGACTTTGTTCCTTAAAACCATAATGCTCTCTGGCTGTTTTAACTGAGTATGATCTGTATGTTTTTTGTTTGTTTGTTTTAGACTATTTCAAATAATGTTTTTACCTGGTTTATCTGATTAATGTTTTAAATAATGTTGTTAACTGTTGCACTTCACCTTGAAGGCCCTAGTAGGACGAGGGGCAGTTAACAAATAGTTTAAATGTTGTTCCTATTGTCGTTAATCTTTATTTATACCCACCCTTCTCCCAGATTGGGACTCAAGGCAGCTTACAAATTAAAATTATTATAGGTGTACCTCAGTTAACAAAGTAGATTTCTTTAAAATGTCTTTTCTTTAAGAGAAAATTTGATACCAGGAGCAGAAATATCTCGGAAAGAATAGGGATCGTTTCCTAGACAACAGAAAATAAGAGCAGTTTCAGCAAACTTTTGATTCAAAACTAACATTATGCATATGTGAAATGAAACAACCAGGTCAGGTAAGCTTTTGCACAAGTAAACAAAAATATTCAAACCTTACAGAGCATCCAGGATAAACTACTTCTTTCACTAACTTAGACTTTTCTTATGACTTCCACTTGGGTGACCAAACTTATAGATCTATACTTTTTTAATCTGCTGAGGGTAGCTGGAGGCAGGCTTACCTCCTCTCCTTTTTTCTCTCTGTTTTGCTGTTCATGCATGCTCAGTGAGAGACCCTGTAGGTTTTTTTTGTTGTTGTTGTTGTTTTTGTTTCTGTTTTCTTTACCTTGCCTATTGTAGGCAGGCACACACAGTTATACTACAAGTGGCTAGTGGAGAATTCCATTCGTTCCCAGCTCAAGCTTTTCTTGCATTGTTTACTGTAGATGCTCTGGTGCAAGCCAATACTTCAAGCATGTTTTTCTTTAACATTCCTTCACCATCGTCCCAGTGCAGATGTTGCTGAAAAATACTTCCAGCTAGAAAGAGGATGAGGAGGAAAAGGGGGCTGAGTAGACATAAAAAGAATTTGTAAAAAGGAGCTTCTTTATCAGAGGCTTTGGTTATAGAGCTATGATTCCAGTTTCAACATCCTGTGGAATCCTGGGGTTTGCAGGTTCAGGAGGAGCCACCCAGCCCTCTCGAAACTGCAAACCCTAGGTTTCCATAGAATGTTGAAAGTGGAATCATAGGCCATTTCCGCACGGGCTAATAGAAACGGTGCAGAGCGTCCTCCAGGGAGGACGTCTGCACCTGGGAGCGGACTGGGTCGGACCTACTTAACGTTGATCCGCACCCCAGCCCACTCCAGAACGACCCCAAGTGGTCGTCAAGCGTGTTTTTGAAAGACCGCTTAAAACAGGTCTTTCAAAAGCATGGAGCGCGACATTCCGTGCCCTCTCTCCGGTGCAGATTTGCAGGCTCACACCAGTGTGAGCCTGCGATCTGCCAGGGACGGGCTTTAGGCTGGCGAGCTTCAGCAGTTGGTCGAGACCCTCGACCAACCGGAAGCCACCATTTTTTTCCCCAGAGCAGTGTGGAGCAACAAGCACGCACTGCTCCGGAGCAGCGCAGACCGGACCGGGGAGCCAAGAAGTCCGGTAAGTAGTGGCACGGGGCAATTCCCTAGCCCCTTGCGGAAATGGCCATAGTGCTATAACCATCTAGTGTGGAAATGGCCTTTGTTAAATGGAGTATGCCTGTACAGTATGGTTAAATACATACAAAAACATTAATTAACCTATTAACAATATTGAAACAATTAACCTATTAACAATATTAATTCAAAACTTAAGGAAAATGAATTTCCTCTAAACAAAATCAGGATGAAGAACTTCATGAGTAGTTCTAAAACCACCCAGAGGTCTCACTTTTTCCTGTTTTTAAAAATCAAACCCATATTTTATTTAAAAAATGTATCTCCATTTATGTTGGGAAGGATCATGTCAGCATGTTGTCCCATTTTATCCTTCCCTTCAAGGATGGTGTCTTAAGTGAATATTTTAAGGGGCACAAATGTGGAGAGCAATGTTACTCATTTATGGCAACCTGTACTGTGTTATATTTACAAAATTTATCAACATTCTTCCTTATAATTCTAAGTTAGAAAGAAACAAAGAGTACTTTGCTTGAAGAGAAATGGAATGTCAAAAGGCTGGGTAAACAGTTGCAGGAATTCATTTGAAGGATGAATGATTCACAATTATCCACCACAGTGTAGGAGTTTCTTCCTGGTGATGTGATCTTATGACAGCACCATCCGCAGGAATATGTTATGAAGGAAGTCACATGGGAAAAGTCAATTATAAGGTTCCTTCCTCCACTAATGTTATCCTTCCTCCTACCTAGCTGGCACTCAGATGGAAAAGAGGCACATCACACATTCCACCCACATGGCTACTTTGTCCAAGAGCCATTGCTCTGAGCTGCACTAGAGATTATAGAGGAAACAATAGTGGGTCATAAAAATGGCTTCCCACTAACATTCTCCCTTTCTTCTAGCAAAACATAACTATAATTTGATCTGTTCTTTTCCCTGCATCATCAGGTGAACACATGCATTTGAGGAAAAGGGCAGTGAATGCAAACACAGATACCATTTCTAGTGACAGCCCCTGGATCTGCCCTAACATGTAACTGGCCATATGTACACGGACCTTCAAAGTCAGTTCTACAGTAAGGTCCTTTCCCACCACATCTTTTCACAGAGTCCTCCTGTGGGGATCCTGGCATCAGCTCTGCTGGGAGGGAAGTGTGGCAGAAGCCCTCCGCTCTTCATTGACTGGCTCCATCATGAAGAAAGCACAAGGGCCACACCTCTTCCTTCCACAGTGCAGCTGGGTACCTGGACTTCTGCAGGACAGGTAAATCCACAATGGTGGTGCAATCACAGGTCATTGATGGGGAAAACCAGTCAATGATTTAATCTATGATTGCACCACCTGGGGACGGGACAAGGATGGGACCATGACAACGTCATGCAGAACCGTTGTCACCGTCCTGTCCTTCTCCCATCCCCATGGTGGGTTGGGAAGGTGGTGTGGAAAAGGCCTGAGATTTTAATTTTATAAACATGAGATTGTATCTGAGGAAAATATTGTTGGGGGGGGTAGCACATATTCAGAGATTATATTTCTCTCGGTCCCAATTACTAGCCTTCAGATTAAAAGAAAAGGCACACAGAGATTAATTCAGATGTCCTAACACATGGAATTGGTACCTTAAGTATCTACATGTACGTAATTGTAATATTACTACTTCTATCTTTTCTACTGCTACTACTGCATTGTGGTGGTGATTGTAAAACTTCACAAAGCAGATTACAAAGATAAATACAGTCAGCCCTCCATACCTGTGGATTCTGTATTCACAGATTCAAGCAACCAAATATTCCCAAAAAAATTCAAAAAAATTTTAAAAAATGATTTTATCATTTTATGTAAGGGATGGTATTTTACGATACCACTGTACATAATGGGTCTTGAGCATCCATGAGTTTTAGTAACCTAACTTTATTTGCCATTTAAACACCCAATCCTATAATCTTGAGTAATAGTTTTCATTCTATCCACCCTAGATAATCTGGTGTCAGCACCAAACCAGGCTAACTGTTATGCCCTGAGTAACTCACAATCCATAAACTCCTTTCTGAAATTAACAGTAGTGTTTCTTTGTAGCAAAGCATGCAACACAACACACTTCTTTTGAAGTTGCTGATTCAGAGGAGACATGGTGCTCACAGGCTTTATACCCACACATACAAATTCTAGGTGCACAAAGCTGTGATTGGAGAGTATAATAAATTTAACATCACCCCATATATTCAGACATTTCCCAAACCAGCAATTGTTTACCTTCCTTTCATTTTGGGGGCAGGAACATATTCTCTGTCCCTTATCTTAGACACCTGTGAGTTCCCAAAACACTTCTTTCCATTTTCATTTTCACCCACTCTGATCGTCTCCCCCTCACTGGATACATTGTAGCAACAGGCAATAAAGCAATTGACCATTTGATACATTGTAATACATAGACAAATGCCAAATGGACACATTGATGCAATCATTAATTAACACTCAATACTTCGTAGCACTTTAGCTAAACTCTAGCTTTGCTTTTACACCAGCTGTCACTCACTATTTAAATCTACATCCAGCAGCAATACATACAACGGAGCCATGCATCCTGACAGCTAACTTACTACTCATGTGTAACTCCAGATTATTTATGCAAATTAAAAAGCACCACTTCCAATGCAGATCCCTAAGGAACCTCACTAGTCAGGTCGCTCAACTGTGAGAACTGACTGTCACCAGCTCCAGGAACTCACCCTGTCAATGTGATACCCCTCCACACAGAGAGAGAACCATTCTGTGGCTAGTGGAGAGTAAAAGGGATTGGAAAAGCACCTGGCTATGCCTCCGTAGTTAGACACAGGCCAAGGACATCTCCACTACAATCCACCAATATCTTCCATAAGTCTCAGCAGATGATGTCATCATTCTGCATCTGGCTATGGGAACATATCCTCCGATCTCCTCAAATCTCAGGGGACAATGGCATGCCTATTAAAGGGAACTGTCACAGCAAAACAGAGAGACGTGGGGAGATTTCAGTTCTTGCAGAGGGAGGAAGGAAATGTCAACTTCAATCAAAAAAATAAATGTGCAAATGTAAGGTAAATATGCAAATAAATATGCAAGTGTCACACTTGCATGTGTCAGTAACAGGAAGCTAGCCCAATTATCCAAAACTGTTTGAGGGGATGATATGGTGGAATGCTAATGTTCAGGAAGCAGCATCTACTGGATCGTCTCTGTGAACATGTTTCTCTCAGAGGGTGGTAAAAGATTAGAGAGACAGGATTCATCTTTTCAGTACCTACACTGATTCTTCTTCAGCATGTCTTGTCTTGTCTGCTTAGCAATTTTGCTTTTAATCATGCTTTCCACTAAGCCATAATACTGAACCCTATTCCTTGCCTAGCTTCTTTAAAGTGTGGAATGAAACCAAAAGTGGATTCACCAAACCCCTTACTTGGAAGCCTCTGGCTGCCCATGGTTATCCTACAATTATTGAGAAATGTCTTTACCCAAGGCAAAGCTGGAGCCATGTTAGTATACCAAATACCTTTAATTCATTTGCCTTTTTCATATCTTTTTTCTCAGACTATGTACTTGTATGAATGGGTCCTTCATTTGCTTATCTTCCTCTTTCCTTCACTGCCTTTTTCCTTTTCTATAATTTCTTTTAGATCATAAACTTGTGAGCAGATATTGTCATGTTTTTATCGACCATATGTAAACTGCCTTGGGAGTCTTTTCAGATGAAGAGCAGCGTAAAAATATCTTCAACAGATAAATAAGTCGCATATATGTTTAAATACAACATGATCTACTAAGCTCTACCCAATTCTATAAACCTTTGATTCTGACCATCAATCTCAAGCAAACTTCTTAAGCCACAACCTTGTGCATGTTGAGCCAAAAATAAAACCAGCAAGATAACTATTCAAGCTCATGAACACTTTATCCTTTATGACTTGGCCTGCTTCTAATTAATTCTAATTAAAACTTAATTTGCAGAAGAGCCATTCTGTGACAGAAGCCAATCCTATGCTTGGCTACAGATAAATTCAGGACTCAACATGCTTTTTTTCATTTGCTGACCTCTGTACAAATGTCTAGTTCTTCCTTTTATCAACCAGTGGCAGCAGGTCTCTTCTGTGTCAATGGGATGGTGAATCTGCTCTAGTCTGAAATCGAAAGGAGCTATCCCAGCTACTGAACCTATTTGAGGGGGTAGGGCTCAGCATTTCCGATACATCCTTTAAAGTTCAGACTATAATGGAAAGGAGCGTCACCACTCCACTGACATGGAAATCGCCCAGTGCCACTGTTATCAACATCATGTCTCAGCCAGCTGCCCATCCCACTTGCTAACATATGCCGTTCTCTCTTACCCAAAGGGAAGTATGGAAGGAATGTAGAGAGTCAAGATTAATCTCGTTACTCCCATAATGACTCCTGAGTATTAGTGGTCCACTATAAAACCCCTCCCTGGAGACCCTGTCCTAAATCCAATTGCTAGTCTTTAGGGAAAAGGCCTACTCTGCTGTGGTAGCACCCTGACTATGGAATGTCCTTCCCTTAGATTGGCACTGACATTGAGCTCATTTCAGCACCAATTTAAAACACGACTTTTTATTAAAGTCTTTGGGTTCTCATGCTTTCCTCTAATTGCTACATGTACATTGTTTTAACTGTTTCAATTTGTTCGCCATGGTTACATACTTTAAGATGTTTTCAACTGTAATTTTTTTAGTACTTCAAATTTAAATTATTTGATTGTTTGTATTATATTCCACCCTGAGATCCTTGTATATAGGCTGTAAGATAAAGATTTTAAAAACATATATTTAGCAAATAAAATAAAATGTATTTTACAAGTAATAGTCCCGGCTAGATCGGACTCATTAAAATAAAGAAGTTTACATAGAATTATAGAAGTTGGAAGAGATCACAATGTCCATCGAGTCCAACTCCCTGCCATGCAGGAAAACTCACTCAAAGCAGCCCCAGCAAATGGCCATCCAGCCTCTGTTTAAAAACCTCCAAAGACTCCACCGTACTCTCAGGCAGCATATTTCATTGTTGAACGGCTGTTAACATCAGGAACTTCTTCCTGATGTTTAGGAGAAATCTCATTTCCTGAAGTTTGAATCCATTGCTCTGTGTCCTAATCTCTGGAGCAGCAGGCAACAATCTTGCTCCATCTTCAACATGGCATCCTTTAAAATATATTAACATGGCTAGCTTGCTACTTCTCAGCCTTTTTTTGGTCAGGATAAACATACCTAGTTCCCTAAGCCTCTCCTCATAGGGCATGGTTTACAGACCTTTCACCATTTTGGTTGACCTCCTCTGGGCACATTTTGGCAGTTTAGTCATTAGGTTAACTCTTGTTGAGACTAGTAATTGGATTTATGCATTTGTGCCTTAACTAATAGGATATTCAAATATAAGTTTTAATTTATACTTTCCTTAAGGTAAAGGAATATAATGCTTTATTAGAACTTAATATTCTTGATAAGAATTCCTTATTCTCCATTACCTAAATCATTAACAAAAATGTTGAAAAGTAATGTGGGCATACCCACTCAAGACCTCCTTCTACTGTGAAGTGCAGTCATTGATGATAACTTTTTAAGCACGGTTTTCCAACCAGTTTTGGACCCATCTGATGATCTTATTCATGGCAAGAGCCTCCATATGTGCGAGAAGCCTGATACAAAAAAATAAAAAATAAATTTAAAAAAGTATCCTTGTCCATGCAGATAGTCTCCCTGTGAACAGGTACTTTACTCACTTATAACTTTCCATGTGACGAATAATGCCTGAGTAAGATTTAAATACTGTTTAGTGCCTCACCAGGACTCATAGGTTTTGGCCATGGCAGTTAAAGTGGAGAATCAAGCCTGTGAGGATTATGAAATCACTGAATTTCTGAAAATGGTGAAGAAGAATATTGCTGTCTACAAATGCTGCTAAGGAAGGAAGGAGAGTGTCACTTGCACTCCTATCCATGGGCAACCCGCCAGGTGTGGAAGGGAGTGTTTGCATCACGCTCCCTTCCCAGCAAATGTGCTACCAGGATGACACTGGGACCATGATGGGAACCGTTAAGATGAAGGAAATAACCGTAGTTTCATAAACCCAGTGAATTATTCCCCCGTCCCAAATATCACATAACTTTCATTATATGCACAGAATTATCAGGCTTCATCACCAATAAAATTTGCAGAAACATATAAAAATGTTGTCTTATGTATTATGGGGTTCTGTTAATTATAAATGGAATAGTAAAGTTCACCTTGCTTAAAACAAAACAAAATCCTGAAAGTATTTCTCCTATAACAGAAAACCACAGACAGAGCTGGCCTGAGACATTTTGTTATTTGAGGCAAAGGATAGGATTTCAGTATTTACAAAACAGCATCATCTGCAGACTTACCTGACAGCTCTGTCCTCCAACACTATTCCCACCCCTAAGCATCTGCAGCTTGAGGTGGATGCCTCTTTGCTGAATAACAGGGCTGACTCTGCCTTTCATACTTCTGATTTTTCTCCATATCACTTCCACATCAGTTGTTTCCTGTGGCCATGCATCGCAGTGGCATAGGAAAAATCTACTCCCCTGGAGTTTCATGAGGGTTACACTGTGTCAGCCATATCATGAACACTAATCCAGTGTTGCATAAGTGATCACATATCTGCCAAGATGACCCCATTTCACAATGGAGAATGTACTATGTCACTTAAATGGGCAAGAAACTACAACTCAGACTGTCCATGCAACATTAGTGTGACAAGCAGTAAAGTGAAGGAGCTGATAAATAGTTACAAAAGCAACTGTGAATATGCAACTGCATGCACACGTCACATGATTTACATTCCACTGAAATCACTGGCAAAGTGCCTATTGAATTTAACGGAGAAGGACTGCAATCTAAAGAAACATACTAGAAAACTTCAGAAATTATCATTTCTCCCTCTGAGTGTTTGCATGTCTATTTGCGTGTCTAGCTTTCTGACCATTGTAAGTAGTAGCAACTGATTACAAGATACAATGGCCACTGTAATTTCCAATCAAACACTCTTTTAAGTTATGGCCAAGGATCACTTGTAATTGAGCACTTCTGTCTTCCACAGGCAAATCCTGGCTTCATGGTTAATACAGATAACTTGTGACATCTAGTGAGCAGTTTAAGTAGTGCATAAAAACACAAATTCTAGCACTCATAGAAGCCACAGAGGAAAATCTATTGATCAGTTGCCAGAGGCCAGAACAGCATGCAGCTCAGCTGAAAGCCTGCCACTGTGGGCTTCTATCTTTATTTTCAGCCAGCTCCCAAATCTACCAGCTGCTCCCATCATTTTGAGAAAACAGCCTGGAACCTGAACTATATCATTAAATGAACTGACAGGAGCTGAGAAGGGTAACAGACTTCCACTGCACTCTGCGAGCCTTACCTAAGCAGGTGTCAATTACACTTTATAACAGAACCTTGCAATGGATTTTAATAGTTGTGAGATACTTTGCGAGCCAATCTTAGATGGAAACTCAGGCTATACATATCCATAGACTCAGTCACTTACACTGTATCTAAATGTTTTGGACCTAGGTTAACATTTGCACATGTCCTTTTCTGTAGCGGAAATGGTGAGACGTGAGTCATCAGTGAGTCAAAGAACGTCATAGAAATGGCAGTGATATTTGTGGATGCAGAAAAGGCCTTTGATATGATTAATTGGTCATTCTTGAAGACGGTCATTAAACAGGCGCAAGCCCGAGACAAATTTATCTCTTGGATTGAAGCAATATACAGTCAACAACAGGCACGATTGATTATTAATGGAGAGAGAACAAAACAGATTGAATTGCATAGGGAAACAAGACAAGGTTGTCCCCTATCTCCGCTGTTATTTATTATGACATTGGAAATACTTAATAATGCCATAAGGGAAGATAAAGCAATAAGAGGACTTCAGATAAAGAAATATCAGTACAAACTTAAAGCATTTGCAGATGATTTGGTTTTGTTTCTGGATGATCCTCTTAGCAGTATTCAAAGGTTGGTGGATATAGTTCAAGAATATGGAGAATTTTCTGGATTCAAGATAAACAAGGAAAAAACAGTGCTTATAACAAAAAACATGAGGGAGAAAGAAGAGAAGGAACTTGAGCATTTAACAGGTTTTACTAAAGGTCAAAAAGCAAAATATCTGGGTGTCTGGATTACAAAAAGAAATAATGAACTATTTCAGAATAATTATGAAAAAAAATGGAGAGATAATCAAGGATTTGGAGAAATGGACTAGAATGCGACTATCTTTGATGGGAAGAGTGGCAGTCATAAAAATGAACATACTTCCAAAGATGAATTACCTTTTCCAAAATCTTCCTATTATTACAAATACCAAGCCTTTTATACAATGGAAGAGAGATTTAACTAAATTTATATGGCAAGGGAAAAAACCAAGAATAAAATGGAATATCATGACAGACTCAATAAGAAGAGGAGGGTTGGGTCTACCGGATTTACAGATATATTTCAAGGCAGCGGCATTTACATGGATAAAAGACTGGATGAATCTTCAAAATATGAGAATGCTGACATTAGAGGGAGCTGATTTAAGGATGGGTTGGCATGCCTATATGTTCTATGGGAGAGCTGCGGTTGACAAAGACGTTGTTCATCATTTTGTAAGAAAATCACTACTTAAAATATGGACTGACTACAAGAATAAGAACGTTAGGCAACTACCTACATGGGTCTTCCCTCAAGAAGCCTTCTTTGGAAGATGGTCTGATTCAGATAAGTGGCTGTGTTATGATGACATATTAGAAATGACAAATCTGAATTTTTTTAAGATGAAATCAAGAGAAAAATTGGAATCAGAAGGAATAAAGTTAAACTGGTTCCCTCACAGACAGTTAACTGAGAGATTCCAGATGGATGTGAAAACTTATGGAATAGAACAAAAAGAGCAAGGAAGAATATTGAAGTTACTGCGGGAAAATCCGCCTCATTTACTATCACATGTATACCAGGAGATTTTAAATCAAGAAAGAGAAGATGAGACAGTCGAATCAGCAATGATATTGAGGGCTCAAAATCTCGGACATCCAATTCAATTAGAGCACTGGGAACAGAGCTGGCAATGGACACAAAAATTTACTGCAGCTCAGAACCTAAAAGAGAACTATTATAAGCTTTTTCATAGATGGTACATGACACCAGAAAAATTAAAGAAGATGTATAATATGAGAACAGGTCAGTGTTAGAAGTATCAGGAGAATGTTGGAACACTATTTCATACGTGGCGGTCATGTCCTAAGGCTAAAAAATATTGGAATGATATACATAATATGATACGTAAAATATTGAGGGTTCAAATTGATAAGAAAACTGAACTGTACTTATTAAATATGACACATCTGTTAGATGGAACTGTTGCAAAGAAATATTGGCAAATAACGCTGTATATGATTACGACAGCCCGTATTGAATATGCAAGGCTATGGAAAACTGAGCAGATACCTACAATAGAGCAATGGTGGGCAACTTTTATTGAAAATCGGAATGCAGATATAGTCTCTCAGAGATTAAAAGGAAAATCAGATGATGACATTAACAAAGAATGGCAAATTGTTCTGGAAATGGGTAGGGTATTGACAGGTAATAATTCTCAATTCATGGTAGCGTGAGTAGTTAGAAGTAAAAATCAGTGGAATATCATGGAACATGTAAAGTAGGGTCGAAGAGCAGGATCTATCTTGTATGTTAACAAATGCAATGCGATGCATAATGTTGATATGTCAATGAAATAACACTACTGAAATCCAAAGAGGAGTGGAAGATAGAGGTAATAGTTCAGTAAAATGTACAATGAGAAATGTTGTTTTATACGGTGTAATCAATAAAATTAACTAAAAACGAAAGAACATCATAGAATCAGGCAAGGAAAAAAAAAGAATCAAAGAATCAAAAGATGGCAGGTTCTCCAGGAAAGCTTTATTTAATGCCTCCAGTTGCTTAGTTTGGCCTGAATTCTATTGTTAGTTCCAACTGGAAGAGATGCATTATATTAATGGGAATTACCTACCTGTTGACTCACTATGCAACAATTGATTCCATGGGTCTACTGTAGTTGAGACGAGCCAATAGGATTCGAGACAGTGTTCTTAGAAGTGTGTCATATTACTTTGTTTTAAACTATTTGAATGCATTCGTAAAAAGCATGAAAGAGGGATTCAAAGACTGAATTGCTGATGTTTAATATATGAATTCTGTAATCATGATCCATTTTTGGTCATTTGTCAGCTCCAGTGGGCCCAGAAGAGAGGATGTATCTCTTTTCCCATCCAATTCTATGCATGATGTAGTGGTCTGGGAAGTAGACCACAACTCTACAGACTAGGGCTCAGCCATGGAAATTCACTGAATGACCTTGGGCAAGTCACACTCTCGCAGCCTCAGAGGAAGGTGAAGGCAACCCCTACCCTGAACAAAATCTTGCCAAGAAAACCTTTCGATAGATTCACCTTAGGGATGCCATAAATTGGAAATGAGTTGAAGACAAAGAAGCAATGGGGAATGTGTAGCCTTCCAGATGTTGCTGGACTGCAGCTCCCACAATCCATTACCATATACTATGCTGGCTTGGGGGATGGGCATTGCAGTCCAACCACATAAGGTAGGCTCCACATTTTTTATCCTAGATTTAAGCCTTGATTTTTTTTTCAAAGGGTTCATTATAGTGCAGATGCTATCAGGTATTTTACAGCTGAGAACAGACCAAGGCCAGATCAACACTGTCTCTCAGTATTGGTCTTAATCACACAAAAAGCAAAACTACTGAGCAAAAGAAAAATCCCAAAAGTGCATGCTATAATCTGTGTCAGCACAATACCTTTGCTAGTTCATTTCAGAGTACATAAAAGCCTGTGCAAACTTTCAAGTTCTCCAGAATCCTTCATAGGAAAAGAAATTAAACAAAGCAAATAAAAGGTAGAAGAACAGAGGAAAAAATTTTGACTGAAGTTTAAACCATCTGATTATAACTTTAAAATCTAAAGTATAATGTAAACATTTTAAAATGTTTAAAATGGCTGTACCAGGAACTGAAATGATTTCAGGTACCTGGCGTCCCCCAAAGGGCAGCTGGGAAATATTTCATCTAAGAATGGAGATAGTTCTGACAACAGATGGATTTGATTCTCAGAATTTGAGTTTCAGACTTTTTTTGTTTCTTTCTTTCTTTCTCCCTAGGATCTTAGTTTGCAAGTCACTTGTGACAACATCTGCAATGCATCTGCAGTGATAGCCAGAACCTCTTGCTTCTCTGCTTTGCTTCCAAACATTGGGTTGGTACCTGGTTTTTATCCCCCTTTCTCTGCAATGGGAACATGCATTGGAAATCTACCAGTCATTCCTGTATCGCTTTTCTGTATAATTATTTCAACAGAAGACAAGTCTCAAACTTCAGTATATGTGAATGTCTCCTGAGATTGTTTTGGATGTTATACTCCAAGATATACCTGACTAGAGGCTATTGTAGTTGTTGTTGTTGCTGTTTTAATATTTGTATTTCACCTTTTATCCATATCTAGGACTCTATACTCTCTAACATTTCACACATGAACACCGGAACACATATGGCCGAGCAACATCAGAGTGTGGCCAAGATGGTAAAAGTTATTAATGAGGAAGAACAGGCAAGGTAGGAGAGGGTACAGCAGTTTGCTTTTGGCTGAGCCTACTGGCAAGGACAAGACCCTGCCCAGTTCTCCCTACCTTGACCTAACTGAGTACAAATTACTTTTGAACTTTGAACTCAGTTTGCAGCAATTGAGGTAACCTGAAGGAAAAGGGTAACAGAAGGGGGAGAGAGAAACTGGGACATTTTGAAAGCAGCTGAAAAAGTAGGACAACAGAGTGTTAATCAGGACTGTTCCTGTCAAATCATGACAGTTCGTGTTCTAAATAAAAAGGGAATTCAGAAGACAAATAAAGAAAGAGAAACAGTCTTTTATATATTCTAGTTAAAAATAGGCATAGCATATAGATTCTTAATATACAAAAGGTTAAAAGAGAATATGAGCAAGTTTGGCAAGTTAAAATACAAAATATATCAAAATATAATACAATACCACAATGAAGCATGATATGATACAAAGTGCAGCAACAGCAAATCAGGAAGTGGAAGTAGGTGTCCACTAAAACAATGCTACTCTTATAGGCCATTTCCATACCGGGCTTCTGAAATGGTACAGAGCGACCTCTCACGGAGGTCTTCTACACCCTAGAGTGGACTGGCGTGGACTACTTTTTGCAGTTCCACACCAGAATCCACTCCGGAGCGGCCGGAATTAGCCGCTCTGCATGTTTTTTAAAAACCTCTTTTTCGAGGTTTTTAAAAAGCACGGAGCGCGCAGCCCCGCGCCGCTTCGTTGCCCCGCGCCGAAGTGGATTTGCAGGGGCACGCAAGTGCGTGCCTGCAGATCTGCCGGGGGCGGGCTTCCAGCTGGCGAGCTTCTCTGGTTGGTGGAGAGCTTCCACCAACCGGAAGCCGCCATTTGGGACGCCGGAGGACTGCGGAGCAGCGAGCTCGCGCTGCTCCACGTGACGACGGACTTACCCAGTTTCAGGTAAGCTCCATTTTGGGGTGTTTTTGCCCGTTCCCCCACACACACACATGTGAAAAGGGCCATAGAGCCTTTACACCTGCTTCCAATAACAGTAGCAGGTGAAGGTCCTCTATAACACCAATAGACCAATTAACCCCATAATAACTAGAGTTGTAAGTCTTGTCAATTCCAACAGTTCGAGGGTATGGAACTGATGGCAGCATACAGTAGTTTAAAAAGCTATGGCTAAAAGTACATATTATACAAAAATTAAAATATAAATAGATTTAAAAGCAATAAAAACATGTACATTAAAAATAAAAACAACGAACACATAATACAGCACATTATTAAGGCCCTTTCCCCTTGCAATCTGTTCACAGAGGCTTGCGGAAACAAACAAGAAGTCTTCACCTACCTATGGAAGAATAACAATGAGGGAACCATCCTGGACTCCCTAAGAAGAGAGTTCTAAGGCATGGGAGCAGCCATGGAGAAGGCCTTCCTCATCTCAAAATCCTTTCCAAAGCAAGCAAGCTAACAAAACTGGCAAAAGAAAAGTGTGACAATTGGAAGAAGAGAAGGAAAGCACCATTGACATCCTAGCACGCCTGAAATCTATAAGACAAGGGAGACGGTCAGGAGTGTACCTGAGAGTGAGGTGGTGAGGCATTGTCTCCCAATAAGAATTCTGTACCACTAAATGAAATTTTCCCTCAGTCCCCAAATTTCTAGCATTGCAGACAATGAAAATCATTCACACCTAGAACTCTTATATTTTCTGTGTTCACATTCCCTTGGTTACTTTGTCTTCCCCTTTTCTTTGGACGTCTAAACTGTTTTTCAGTGCACTCAAATGAAGTTTTAAGTTACTGCAATGCTAGAAATTTGGGAACTCAAGGAAATTTTCATTTGGAGAGGCAACAGTTTTCTTGGGGAAGGACAATGCCCTCATCCCCCCTTCTCCACAGCTACACTGCACCCCTGGAGGCCACAAAATAAGAGAAAGAAAACTGAGCCAAGAGTAAAGAAACAAGAAATATGCAGTTGTTTCAGTTACATGTATTTAGGCTTAGTTACAGTAGAATATAAGTAGAATATAAGACTTTTGAGTTATAACAAACGCTTCAGAGAAAAGTAAGGTGTAAAGAGGGCATAAGGGACAAAGGCCCTTTCTGCATGACAGCAGCATCCCAGTATGGGGACGTGAGAGGAGTGACACCACGACAATGCTTCCACATGATGTTGCAGTCCTGCCCTTCTCGCGTCGCCAGCTGGCATGATTACGGGCTATATTATTGACAGAGAAACTCCACCAATGACCCCCAATAGCATGAGCCTTCCATTACAGCCAGCCATGCAGAAGGATCGGAAGCATGATCTATGCGCTTCCTCTCCTAAGCATGGGAAGAAGGCGGGGTGCAGTCCGGGAGGAGGGAGTGTGTCTCTCATGCTTCCTTCTTCGGGCAGCCAGTTGAGTGCAGAGAGGGACGTTGGGAACACGCTCACATCCCAGCAGAGGCACTGCCGGAATTGTGATGGGACAGGAGAGTGTCATCATATGGAAAAGGCCTAAGAGAGTTGGCATTATATGCATGTCCTGATAGACCGTTCTGAGCATATGGGCCATTAAGCGCTTTTCCGCACTACACTGTTATAGCATGATCTACTATGTATACTAGTATACATAGTAGTATACATACATATCTACTAGTATGATATACTAAATTGTAGCATAGTTTAGGGAGGGGCATTTAGACTTCTCAGCCAGAGAGTTCTTTGGCCTCGGTAAACTACAAGCCCCAGAATTCCACAGGATGTTCAAAGTGGGATAACAGCACTATAACAGTGTAGTGCAGAAAGGTCCTAAGATAGCAAAGAGGAAGCCATTTAAAGGAACAGAAGACCTTCTAATGTTTGGGGATGATGAAGTTTTGAGAGCATTGATCAAACACATTGTTTAGGAATGCTAGGCTTTATACAATCAATCGCCAATTGCCTGTCTAAACAGAAAAGTCTTTACAGTACATGTCTGAGATAAGTAGGGAGGATGCTAGTCTAAATTCTCTGAGAAGAGAGTTCCAGCACTGACAATGCCCTCTCTCATTTTCCCACTAGATGTGCCTGTGAGGTTGGTAGGGCAGAGGGAAGGGCCACCCACCCCCCTTAGCAATCTGGCTATAACTCTTTGGACTTGTTGGAGTTTCTGAACACTCTTCAAAGGCAGACCCACATAGAGTGTTACAGAAATCCAGTCAGTGTGGTAACTGAAGCCCCTGTCAGAGCTGCTGCTGACAAGCAGCAGCTGTTGGTCCCTGTTGCTCAGGGTGGAGATGACGAGCAGCAGCTGTTGGTCCCTGTGGCTCTGGCTGGAGATGAGTCCCGCAGCTCAAGAGCTCCCCCTGCTGCCATGGACCAAGCAGGCTCGGAGGTTCCTCTGCCTGCTCCTTTAGAGCAACAGGGATCCGATTCTGAAGATGCTCTGGAGCCTGCTTCAATCAGCCCCCATCAAGGTGGAGACTCAAGAAAGCTGTGCAAAGGGAGGTCTCCTTGGCTAAGTTTAAGAAGCGGTGACTGGGCACACCTGTGCCTTGGGCTATATAACTGCCTGCTTGGAAGCTTCCCTTTGCTTGTGGCAAACTTCTTACAAGTCCTCCCCTTGCCTGTTCCTTGCTTCCAGCACCTGGCTCCTAATACCTTGAGTTGATCTCTTGGCTCCAGACCCCTGGCTTTTGGAACTCTGACTATGGCTTTTGCTTGTCACTCTGGCTTATGTAAATGGACTTCCTTTAAGTAGTTGCTTGCTTGACTCCTCCTGGCAGGACTCTGCTAGCTCTCCCACTCCCTTCTCCAGGCTGGCTTGCAACCTGGGTCTCTGACCTTGAAAGTCAGGATATAACTAAGGCATGTGTCACCACGGCCAGATCTGACCTCTCCAGGAATGGGCACAACTGAGGCCCTTTTCTAAGCACCTTACCTTTTAACGCCATTGGGTTGGGGTCCTCGCGTGAGAAGCCTGGGCAGGAAGGCTCTTGCAAGCCTCCTGCTTCAGCTCCGTAGCACCTTCCTACTTGCGTGAGAGCCCCACCTGTGCCCTGCCCCTGCCCTGCCCCTTCTGCAGTGCAGCCTGGGAGTTGGAGGCTGCACTGAGGAGAGGATGCACGACCAGCCCGGCTCCAGAGGCTCTGCACGGCAGGTGAGTGTGGCCCAGGTCCGTGAACGTTGCGCAAACGCGGGTCATTTTTGGCTAAAAGCCGAAAATAAAAAAATGCATGTTCGCTACGTGTGAGGGCCTTGAGCATTGCGTAAATGGGAGTGCATCATGCAGACCGCTCCTCACATTTACGTGACGCTCAAGGGGCCCTTTTGCTTGCAAACTACCATGTGAAAAGGGCCTGAGACATAAGCTTTAACTATGTAAATACACCCCTAGCTACCATTGAAATCTGAGCTTCCAGGCTCAGTGCTGAATCCAGGAGTACTCCCAAGCTGCAAACCTGTGACTTCAGAGGGAGTTTAACCCCATCTAGGACAGGGCTGCATCTATATTCTCTGATTTGCCTGTTTACTGATCATAAGCCCTTCTGTCTTGTCTGGATTAAGTTTCAATTTGTTCACTTTCATTAAGTTGAATACTGATTTAGGACCCATTTAAGACCAAAACAGATTTTTTGGCTTGAGGTGGAAAGGAATAAAAGCGTTGCATATCATCTGCATGCTGATAGCACTAAATCCCAAAACTCCGGACAACTTCTCCCAGTGAGTTCATGCGTATGTTAAAAGCATTGGGGACAGAACTGAGCCCTCAGGGACCCCACAAGGCAACAGAGAAGGAGTGGATTCAGAGTCCCCTAGAGCCACTCTCTGGGCTTGCCCTTCCAGGGAAGAACAAAGCCACTGTAAAACAGTGTTTGTAAGTCCCATTCTAGCAAGGCAACTCAGAAGAATACTATGACTGATGGTATCAAGAGCTGCCAAGAAGTCTAGTAGAACCCACAGAGACACTGTTCCCTATATAGTTCCTGGCATAGATCAACCACCAAGGTAACAAAAGCTATCTCTGTCCCATAACCAGGTCTGAAACCAGACTGAAATGAAAATTGAAATAAAATTTGGTGTAAATAAGGTGAAATGTTAGTCCAGTCTGTCCACGATAAGGATAGTGTGTGAAGTCTGAATACAAAAGGTCTCCTTCTGCAAGCAAGGAGGTTTACTGTTCCTATTTTGCATTCCCATAAGACAGCTCTGTATATGCATCATAGAGAAGTCTCATGGATCTATTTCTTGGCATACCCTGTAACTGAGGATTGTTTGGACTTTGTTATAAACACCACACATACCCTACTATCTGCCAACTTCAATTCTGTTTCAGAGCTTCAGGAGTCAGACTCAGTAGAGAGGAATGCCACTGATGGCTTTGACTGTGAAAATTGTTGTTATGACTTAGTGAATTTCTGTCACATTTTGCTCATCTGGATGTGGCCTCTGAGGATATAAAGTGCTCTGGAGAACTTGGGGCTAGAGGCCCTTTCTTTTCGATATTACATGTGTTTTTGTTCTCTTGAAAGGCTTTTAGCCCTGAGGTAAGGATTAGATAACAACCTAGGAGTCTTGAAAGGCATCAGTAAAATAACTTGATAGCCTGGAAAGAAAGAGGTCTGATTTGTTTTTTCAAAGGTGTATCTCTTTTTTTCTGGGCTATCTTTGTCACCACTAACAATAACTACAGAAGAGAATCAGTTTACAAATCAAGTAACAAGAGCACATAGCAGTGACATCTTTTGTAATTGCTTATCTTCTTTTGATATGCCTTGCAAAAAAAAATCTCTGAGATTTTAAAATGAATTATCTGAGAAGAGAGAACCAGATTCAGTAAAACTACTTTTAATTCAAATAAGCCACATAGAGAGAGGGATTTTTATGTCATTTCTTCAGCAGTTACTATACACTTGGCAATGGAAGCTCAAAGACATTTTTCCTCTGTTCACTGGTGATAGATGGAGACCATTTTTGAAAGTGACAATGATACTATCATAGAAGGCCTGAGAACCATACAGTGCTGAAGTATTTGTCTGTTTCTCAAACTGTCCCAGCCCTTCACTCCAATTCAGGAAGGAATAGACATCAAACAATGAAAGACCAACTGCTTGCTTTGTCAGTTGCTTGTTCTCTAAACCAACCTCTAACCTCTCTAACCACTTTTCTTAGTGGTTAACTTTCTCTGTCCGTTTTCTGAAAATTACTTTCTAGTAAGAGAGGTGGAAAGATAAAAAAACAAGTGGAAAAAGCAGACAGTGGCTTATTCTTTCCTAGGCCTATTCATTGATAAATCCCTTTGCATTCAGCAAATAAATCTAAACACAGTAAAGATTATAGCTACACAACGCCAGGCATTCTCGGATGAAATGGATTGCCTGGATTTATTCCAGTCTGAGGCCCTTTTCGCATGCCAGCCCTGTTGCGAAATGGCCTCGGGAGCGTTGCACAATTGCAAGGACCGTTCCACATGACATCCTCACAATCGTGCGATGCTCCTGAGGCCATTAGGTGGCGATCACACATTATATTATTTTTGGCTTGCGTGTCCCTCCCGTGCCCCACCTGTACTTACCTTGTGTGTGGAGGCTCCAGACATGCAGCCATCGCACTTCCTCCCCCAACACAGCCTGGGAAAATACCTGGCTGCACTGCTGAAGGAAGGGGAGGAGTGCTCATGCTTCCTTTTGGCCAGCATGGAGCTGCTGCGGGGGGGAAGTGGAGGGGACGTGAGTGCCTCCCAGATAAGGCTTTTCACGCAATCCCCACACAATGCCAGTGGCACCAGGTACGATGTGAAAAGGGCCTGGGTTCCAGCCTGGTTATGGGACAGAAACAGCGTTGGTCACCTTGATGGGTTTCCTACACCAGGAGTTGGACAGGGGAAATGAGTCCTTATTGGTCATCCTGGATCTTTCAGCAGCATTTGATGCCATGAACCATCTGAGTAATTTGGCTGATATGGGAGGTATTGATCTGCAGTGATTCCAGTCTTTCTTGACTGAACTTTCCCGGAGAATGGTGCTGGGGGACTGTTGTCCAGTCTTTTGGCCATTAGCCTGTAGGATTCCACAGAGGTCAAGACTGTCCCCTATGCTTTTCAACATCTACATGAAGCTGCTGTGAGAAGGTCATCTGAAGCTTCAGAATTGGATGTTATCAGTATGCTGATGATATCCAGCTCTGTCTCTCCTTTACAATTCATGCCAGGGAGACAGTGGTAGCACTAAGTTGTTGTCTGGATGAAGTAAAGGACTGGATATGGGTGAATAGACTGAGGTTTAATCCAGACAAGATGGAAGCGGTGGTAGCCAGTAGAAAAACCAACCTGGGATTGGGATCATGGTCTGTTCTGGATGAGGTTGCTCTCACTCTGAAAGATCAAGTTTGTAGCTTGAGGGTGCTCTCGGACCTAGTGCTGATCCTGGAAAGCGAGGCTGCTGCATTGGCTAGGAGCACATTTGCTCAGCTTCAGCTGGTGGGTCAGCTGTGCCCTTTCTTGGGGAAGGCAGATCTGGCTAGAGTAGTTCATGCCTTACTTACCTCTTGATTATACTATTGTAATGTGCTGTATATGGGGCTGCCCTTGAAAAGTATTCAGAAGTTGCAGCTAGTGCAAAATGCAACAACCAGAGTGTGATCATGCTTCTGGCCCTTCTGTATGTCCGGTGACAAGTGAGTGTGTACATGTGGGTATGTATGAAGACATTTCTTCCTTTTTTCCTGTGGGAAACAGTAATCATTAAACTGATCAGTTTTTGTCTCCCTCCCTATATGTGCCTTAGTAATCAAAGTGCCAATGAGGCTTGTCAGAGTAATACCAAAAGAAAGTTTTTTATTAGATAAGAAGATTAATCATGATTGTAAGGCATCATAAAGCTTGGACATCAAGACAGGTTGGGGAAAAGAGGTGAGCTAAAACAACAGTGATATGTCCACAGGATCATCAAACCCTTAACCCCTCCTACTTTGAGAAAACTAAAACAACTTAGGAGCATATGAAATTTTGGAGGCCATTTATCATGGGAACAAAGGGAACTTTTCTGAGAAGTAATGTGAATAGCTATCTCAATTTAACACAAATTGGCAAATCCACACAATATTCTAGAGCATTCACAACTAAAGGAAGTACATATCTCTTTGTGGATATGCTCATTGGGTATGTAAGAAAGAAGCAAGACTGCTTTCCTGCTAATCACATCCACCAGTGCTATCCCAGCAGCCACATATTCAGCCACTGTGTGTAAGCAGGGTCAGTCAAAGGCATTTTGTCACCTGAAGCAAAGAACAAAATGATACTCCTATTCCACCTACACCAGCCAAATGAACTCACTGCATTCACACATCTTGCTACATCTCTAGGAATGGGACAACATTCTCCATATCATCTGAGGATAGCAATTTAATTTAGAGAACATTGCCTGCAACATAGGCTCTTTCTGCTCAACGCATCCAACATGCCATGGGAATGGGAAAAGGATAGGGCTGGAACAACACTTATGCACAATGTTATCCCAGTCCCATCTTTCTCCCATCCCCAGGCTGCACAATCATGCCAGACAATACTTGGCTGCACTGCAGCAGGAAGAGGCATGCCCATCATGCTTCCTGGCTCACGGCAACTGGTGCAGAGGGGAGCACTCCATCATACTCCCCTCCTGAGAGAACTACTGCCGCCCTCATCACCAGATGCCTCCAGGACAAAGGTAAGCTGTGGAAAGGGACATACAGGCCTGTCCTCCAACAGAGAAGAACAGTCAAAGTGCTTCCACTACTGTGCACTCCACATATTCCTGGATTTTATATCTGAGGCAACTGTCCATCACTGTATGTAAGGAACTGTATATACACAGCGCTCCTCAAAAAAAAAAAAAAAAAGAACACTAAGGAATCAGTATCTTTGGTTCTCCTGCACACTCATATGGAAGAAGTCTACAGCAGTAGCCTCTACCATGTAAATTTCAAAAACAGAACTTCCAGAAGGGCATGACTCTAACAGACATATTTCTCCTTCTTGTATTCATTGAACTGTGATAGATGATGGCTCTGAGATTGAAGAACAACTGATTGTGCCAAGGACCAAGCCACTGAGTGGATAGATGATGCCTCTGAGATTGAGGAGCAACTGACTGTGCCAAGGACTGGGCTAGTGAGTGAGCAAGTCAACTTGCAAACATCCCCTGCACTGGAAGGTCAAACAGAGACAGAGTTGCCCTGGCCAGCTTATGACGGAGAGGGAACCAGCAGTGATGCAGCGGAGTGGCAGCCACCTTTGCCCATCAGCCCTCAATAATGAAGAAGGCTGAAACAGGCTGTTCAGAGGGAGGCTGCATGGACTAGGTTGAGGAAACAATAACAAGCAGCACCTGTTCACAGTGACAATTTAAATCTGCCGGCGTGGCTGCTCTTTGCTTGCAGCAAATTACTAGCAAGCCCTCACGACCTTCGTGTCTCCTGCTCCCTGAAACCCTCCCGACAGATCTCTGCCTCCTGAACCTTAGGACTGGACATTGACCTGACTCGGCTTGCGTTTTCCGTGTGTTTGGTATATTCAGACTCTCCCTGCAAGTATTCCCGACCGACCTCCTCCCTTGCTGGCTGAGGCTCAGCAGGGAGAGATTCATGGCACAACTGATGGAATGAAGAATACCATGTTAGCTTGTAAGTGAAAGAGAGGAGAGAGGAGATTTCCTACTCCCTCCAGGTTCCTCTGCCAATTGATACGTCAGGCTTCATATGTCGATGGGCACAGCACTCATTTATGGACTGAATATAAGATCTAGTCTGCTAGAAGAATTACTCACAAATTTTCTATGCCCATATGCTAGACTGAGAGCCAGTGTGATGTAGTGGTTTGAAAGCTGAACTACCACCCTGGAGACCAGCGTTTGATTCCCTGTTCAGCTATGGAAACCCACTGGGTGACTTTGGCTGCATCACACATACTCAGCCCCAGAAAATCCCATGATAGGTTCACCTTGAGGTTGCCATAAGTCAGAAATGACTTGAAGGCACACAACAACAACAACAACAACAACAACAACAACAACAACAGTATTAAACTGGACCTATAAGACAAGAGTTTAATGGGAAAAGCAGAAATATTATTGAAAAGAATTTGAATATTATCGAATGAAGCCTAAAGTCATTCTGTAATAGAATTGACTAAAAGCACTGGCCACCACAGTTTGTTTTATTTATATTTATATTTACATTTACATTTATTATATATATAAATATTTATATATGATATGTGATATAAAATTCAAATACACCGCAGTGATTGCAATGACTTATGATTCATCTGACTGCAAAGATGGCCTGAATCAAAATTATAGTGAGCTTGGGTTCTTTGTTCAGCATCTGCAGGTTCAATATATCACCTATCACCAGCTAGGCCTTTAAAGGCCAGTCTCTACAGATTAATATGAAATGTGAGACATCAGAGGTAGATCAACAACTAAGCCTTCCCAGGAAGCCAAAAGAGTAAAGCATACTTTGCTGTTGACAAGTCTGTAACGCTGCATTAGGTAGTACAGGACACACTGAATGAGATGACTGAGAAAAGCTCACAGAAAGCCATGATGAATAGAGGGTGGAGGAAGATTCAATAGCATTCCAAAGTACTGAAAGATAAAGGTGTGTAAACTTGAAAAGTGAAAGGCTAAATGGATCACCAAATACTACAATTTGGCTTGAGTAAATGCAGCCTTAACATAAATATGGTAATCTTTGGCACCGCCTGCCAGTCATTCTGTAGAGAGTACCACCCTGCTTCACCCTGCCAAAGTTAGTCCATATTGAGATGGTCAAGTGAGAAGTATCAAGTGCCAAAACACAGAATGGAAAGACATGGTGCTTTTATATGATAAGTTGAGAGGGTTGCTGGTGGTACTTGTAATGCCTATTTCATCAGTACTAATGATGATAGTTGAAGATGAAATGGGTTTAACAGAGAAGACTGAGGCCATTTCCACACTAGACTATTTTAGCGCTATTGTTCCACTTTCAACATCCTATGGAATCCTGTGGTTTGCAGTTTAAGGAGGGGCCTTTGAGGCCCCTCGCTAAACTGCAAACCCCAGGATTCCATAGCATGTTGAAAGTGGAATAATAGTACTGTAACAGTCTAGAGCGGAAAAGGCCTAACAAACATTTCACAACACTAATGATCACATTTTGTAGGCACTTCACAGATGAAAACTGAAGTATGTTTGGCTATGCAACATCTGAGCATGGTCTAGATGGCAAACATTATTAATGAGGAAGAACACACAAGCTAAGAAAGGCACCAGAAGTTAAGTTTTGCCTGATCCTACTGGGAATGGCAGTATTCCACCTATTCCTCTCTCCTCCCTGCTTCTGAGTTAATGAACTCAATATGTAGCAACTGAATTAAGCTGAGGGCAAAGAGGAAAAGTGGGAGGGGGAGAGAGAAACTGGGACATTTTAAAAGAAGCTGAAAAACTAACAGAGGATTAATGGGGGGGTATGATGTCTGCCCAGCACTTTCACTTAACAATAGCATACCTTCATGCCATTCAGTCTTGATTTGTGAAATGAACTATTTTATGTATGGATCAATATACAGACAGACATATATATATGCATATACATACATACACACAAATGCACACATATGTGGTGGTTTTTCTTGTGGTTGGAAGGTGTTTGTGATTCTAGGGGAAGATGGAGTTTGCTGAAAAGCTTAGAAAAGCAGGAGATTTCTACTGAGTTGATGTGATGAGTGAACAAGAGCTCTCTCTGTTATATGGGCTCAGAGAACATCAAAAAGCACAGCTACATTCTGTGTTCTCGCTTGTACAGACAACATCAGTTCATCCAGAAGGCAGCTGTATTTTCATGTAAACCAATAGGCTGATGTAACACCAGTAGGTTAAATACCTTCTTTTCTTTTTTTTAATAAATACTGGAATATGATTTGGAGGTTTTCAGAAGACAAAAACATGCAGACACTACTATCACATCACCTCCACAGTTCTGCCTTTGATTCATTAAGCCATGTATATCTAAATAGGATTCTTTTTCAATGCATTTGTTGGGGGTGGGGGGAATGACACCCATGCTGGGACTCAGAAAGTGTTTTTATTTAGCAATAATCCCAGGAGATCTTCCAGATGATCCAGATATCTTCAGAAAGCAAACCTGTACATTTCATCATCACTCTCAGCTTCTATTCAAAAATCAGTGACCTCCAAAGAAAATAAAAATAACGCAGTATAGTTCTACGGTTAACACAAATAAAATGAACATATATAGCAAGGTTCTGGGGAGCAAAATTATTCCTAAAACAATACATTAGCCTTAACTTAGGGGAATCATCTCAAATGTTTTCATCCTGACTGGGGCTTTTAACCACTTATTACCTGAAGTGTACCTGATACTTTCCAGGCCCATACCTAATACCCCAAAAGTGGTTCATGTATCTTCTTATTTTTCTATGCCCTGTTAAAAAAAAATCTCTCAAAAGTTTACCAGTGGTGCCTCAAGGAGCCCTCTTCCATTTCCCTGCACTTTTAAATCTCTGCATCTCATCAGCAGTACCTTAGCCCTCTGTCAATTTCTTACCCTTTTTTCTTGCCTTAGAAATATTGCTAGCATACCTCTTCTGATTTTTTGCTCTTTCAAAAAGGGATTTCTTGATGAGTTCTGATAGCCCTTCTTTTTGCTTCTACAAAGTCCTTTTTTTGGCATTTTGACTTAAAAGTGGCCACTGCAACTTGACATCAACCAAAAATACTGTGCCAAAAGTTGAAATGTCTACCCCAAGATCCAGGTGAGCATAGCTGCCTCCACCATCTTTTTTTAAATGCCCTCTGGAATTTTGACTTTTTGACTCGAAATTCAGATGACAACCCAAAAACAGCTTGTCAAATGTCATGGTGTCTACTATAATGTCCCAATGACTCATAGCTTCCAGAGAAAAATAAACAGGTACACATGCAGACACCACAATCCTTCCCATTAGGGAGAAAGAGAGCGAGAGAGAGAGAGAGAGAGAGGGGGGGGCAAAATGTTAATAAATGTGGGAACAGGTTTTTTTTAAAAAAAAAGCAGTTGGTTTTTTAATCATTTTTAACTGAGTATAAACTGTAAATAAAATGCGATCAAATAACAAACAGGGTTTTTGACAGCACTAGATTTTCATGGTGAGATATCTGGACCTTGGAAGGTAGTGCATTGGCCAGTAGGATGAAAAAAATTGCCTGTATTAGTTGGAAGAAAGAAAGATGAAGAAGAGCAATAGGCACCTACAATGACACCTAATTTTCAGGATGAGCATAGGAAGGAATCATTTTTAATATGGGAAAAGAGGAAGAGTGCGAAGAAGGGAGCAAGAGAGATTTTGAAGTCTTTCTACAATCTGGCAAGAAAAACTTTGTGATGTAGCCAAGGTGCTGCTGCAGCTTTTGTGGGTGACTGCTTCTCAACCAGTGCAGCAGGCCTGTGTTGCTACTTGCTTGGTTGTACTCAAAGAGAGTACTGTAAACAAAGAAGACCTCTAGAATAAAGACGGGCAAGTGTGCAGAGAACAAAGAGCCATTTTCACTCCCACAAGCAACAGCTCCACCTCCTAACACACCAGAAGTGATGATATGTCACTTTTGGACACCATGTCACACTCTCAAACATCTCATGGATAAAAAACCGGTCATATGTGGCCAAAGAACATTAGAGTGTTGTCAGTATGGCAGAAAGTAATTAAGAAAGAACATTAAAACAAGCAGAGCATGCAGCAGTTTGCCTTTGCCTGAGTCTACTGGGAAAAGCAAGATTCCACCACCTCCTTTCCTCTCCTCCTTGCAGGAACTGAAATAAGATGAGGACAAAGGAGGATGGTGGTGAGGAAAGAGAAACTGGGATGTTTTAAAGTCAGCCAAAAAAAATGAGAAGTGAGAGAATTAATTGGGATTATCCTTGCCAAATCAGGACAGTTGGAAAGTATGCCATTTCAGCATTTGGCCAAAGAAGCAGTTAGAGGCTGAAGAGTTTTGGGTGTGAGAGAAGGTTAACTTCCACATTCACACACTGTTTGGGGCATTTTCATGTGAATTTCAGGCAACAAGCATGCAAAAAATTGTGCTCAAGAGAGGTGGCTTTTTTGTAATGGAAGGTACAGAGAACTGGTGGGGGCTTTGGGGACAGTAAAAGAGGAGTTTTCAGGCCTCGTGTGGCTTAAGAGCTGCTCTTTTCTCACCACAACTCTAACAATATCCCAAAGGCAAGGGTCCCTGAAAATCTGCCCTGGAACTTGCCACTGCTAGGAAAAATAAGTACAGAGAAATAAAAATCTTTCTCTTTGCAACTGAACCATTAAAAATGCAATTTGTGATGTGTTGAATTACTAGAAGACTTAATGAGGGAATGATTGGTCGAGATCCTTTTGCATATCCCTCTTCTAATAGGTGTATGAAGTGACATCTGCTGGCATCTGGGAGATGTCGGACAACATATTGACTTTGCTTTGCAGTTTGGTTTGTACAAGAGCTATCTTCAGTGCTTAACTTTATATCCAAAATAGATTAAACACCTTGGACATTTCCTACAAAGTCTAGACTGAAACCCAGACCCATGAGAGCCATCAGCTGCCGATGGATGTATAAATGTTAGCCAAATATTAGCCAGAATTGCCACCGCTCCTTTCTTTTTCTTTTTTCCTTTGCTCCAACCATATTTGTAACAGACAGATTACAAGAGACAAGATGCAAAATATGCACAGTAGGCAGATCATTAAGTAATTTCAAAACCAATCAAAGCTCATGCTATGTTGTGCAGTGGTTGTCAAACTAGAACCACCTTACATATTAACTGAGAGCTCCTAAAAATCAACTTAATCATTTATAATGCAAAGGAGGCATAATTGATTGCCTTCTGATTATTCACCATGCGCTCTTTCATGGGTACTTAATCACTATTTTTGTTTGGGAAATGGAAGCTATCAAGCAAGCCTTTCTTTGGAACACCTACCACACGTTGGACTGATGACAACTGAGTAAACAGGGTGGAAAAAACCTAAACAATGCACCGATGTGGCTCACAAATCACCGCAAATCACATTTGAACCATTTGATTGTGAAGGCAACTCCTTTACCAATATGTGGGGGATTTATTTTATTTTTGGTAGTACTAAATTATTTCAACCTACATTTTATTTTTCTTACATAGAAATAGTAAAAAAAAAAAAGGCACAAAATTGATTTTAGCATTCTGGGATCTTTTTACTGCATTTGTTATTGTGTAGAAAACCTCATGGTAAGTTCTCCTTAGGCTTGCCCTAAGTCAGAAACAATGTAAAGGCACACAGCAACAACAACCATAAACCTCCCAGTCATTATCAGCTTATGACAAGCCTAAGGCAAACCTACCATAGGATTTTCTTGGCAAGGTTTGTTCAGAGGCGGTTTGTTATTGCCTTCCTCTGAGGCTGAGAGAGTGTCACTTGCCCAAGTTCCCCCAGTGGGTTTCCATGGCTAAGTGAGGATTTAAACCCCAGTCTCCAGAGTCTTAGTACAGCATTGAAAACACACTGCATTGGCTCTCATTTTACTGTATACCCATCCAGAAGCAGAATCTGAAGTCCAGGTTTTAGTATCTTCAATACAGAATTTAACAATAAACTTATTTTTTAAAGTATCTGCAAGATCTACAAGTGCACAAATATTATTGCAAGGAAGGACTCTCCCCTTGCATTTGACTCAACAGATGCAGAAAACTCTACAGGAACCACCCACAGCAAACTTGGATACAATGGAAGTTTCATAAGCAACTGTTGGTGTTTGCTCAGGTATTCTTTCCAGCCACCTGTGTTCAGTTTACAAAAAGGGTGTGTGGCTCTCCTATCTTTTGTATTTCCAGTTCACATTGCTGAGATATGGGATCTCAAGCCCCAGCAGTGAAAACAAACCTAATTGTTTTCTCCTTCATTTGCACCATAGGCATTCTCAATCAGATCATACACCCGAGCAATGCTAATGAACTTTGTCCGTTGAAGCTCTTTTATGTGGCTTGTCATGGGCTCCATTTGGAAATCCAGAGTGCTGTAGTGTGGTCTGGAGGGTTTTTTCCCCCCCTTTGCTTTAACGACTTAAACATTAGAAGCACTAATCCAAACAAATGGCCAGAGTTGTGGTGATTTCTCATGGTATGTTTGATGGAAACATCCGATCATGTTTGTGCATCAATAAATGAATTGCTCAGTTTTGGACCCCCTCCAGTTAATTGCTTATAATGTCCCCTCTCCTTTAACCACATCTTGCTGGAGTTCCCATGATATTCAAGTGCCTGTCAAGTTACCTCTTCTTTTAATGTAGCCTGAATTTTGGCCAACCACATTGCTTTGCAACAGAGGTGGGCAACATGTGGCCATCCAGAAATTTTTGAGATGACTTTCCCTTCATTCTTCATTGGTTATACATGGTAGGAGACAGTGGGAGTTGTAGTCCCACAACGTCTGGAGGGCCCCAAATCGCCAACCCCGATCTACAAGTTGAATCATATTGCAAAGCAGTATTGGCAAGCGATCCCTTCATATTTTTTTTATTTATTTATTTACTAAAACAGTACAACGCCTATTCATTAAAAAGAAATTACATCTTGATGAAATTTAGAGCATTCTTCCAACAAAGAATAAATCTGAATTGCTTCATCTATCAAACTGACAAAGATCGTGCGTCACCCTTACAGATCCCTCAACATTTCCTCATGTGACCAAAGCAGGGAGAGGTCTCCATTCAGAGTGACAAAACGAGCATTGACAAACCGCGAATAATTTGTCTGACTCAGTCTGTCCTTTAGATAATCCATCTTAACGCATCTGTCTTTCAGACAGACATGTACTCTACAACATTTTGTTCCAGAGGTAAAAATGCTAAAGTTATTGCGAGCAAGTCCTCTGATGGAAGAACTCTCCTGCATTTGCAACAAGATGCATATGCGTGCACACAGAGAGCTTGGAAAAGACCACGAGCCCCAGAAACCCCCATCATGAACACTTGGAGTTGTAGTCAAAAAGTATTTTTTCCAACATAGGTGTGTGTGTGTGTGTGTACGTCCATACACGTGTGAGTGAGAGAGAGAGAGAGAGAGAGATAAGTATATAGACAGGCCAACAGACAAACCATGCCTTAGCTCAGGTCATGCCACAAAATTCAGTGCCTCTTTATACTTGGGAAAACAGAAAATCTACAATTTATATCTTTCTTTTCTGCTGTTTTCTTTTTAAGAGTGGCTAATAGTTGGCATGCCAGAGTAAAGCCATCCCAAAATGTATACTTCAGCAAAACAAGCAAATATGTTCTCCCTCCCCAACCTACAACCAAACTATTTGGACATGCTCAGCAATGACAAACAAAGCATTTGGACCACTTTCTATCATTTCTGTTGTACATAAAAATAAGCTATTTATTTCTTTGAATTTTATTCTGACATTCTCCCAAAACTCAAATTCAAGGCAGCTCACAGACAGAAAGATAGAAGTTATAAGGTTAAATTGCAATTCAAACAATTAAAATATTAAAAGACAATTGAGAATTAATTAAAAGCAATTTAAAAGTACCTTGACAAAGAAAGTACAGCATCCACCCTTTAAAGCCCCTTGCTCAGCAACCCCTAATTGCCAAAAGCCTGTCTGAACAAAACAGTCTTTGCCTGCAGGTGGAAGGACAACAGGGAGGTGGCACAGTCTAGCCTCCTTTGGAAGGGAGATCCACAGTCTGCATAACACATTAAAAATGTTCATGCCCAAGCCTCCACAGACACACGTTTTGTTATTTATTTCCTTCATGTCCCACTTTTCCTCTATGAAACTCAAGTCTACTCATAGACAGATCCTAGGCACTGTTCAGAGCCAGACCTGCATAGCTTCAGTCAGCTGGCTCTACATCATGTTCCTGCAGACCATGGGCTGACTGGGACACTTCTTCAAGTCTGTGCAGAAGAGTAATTGCAAGGCCTGTGGTCTCAAAAATCCCCGACTCTCTTGCCACACAGAATAAATTCACTAAGCTTTCCTTGAGCGAGATTCAAAGCTGCATGGCCAGTTCAAACAAAACTTCAGTCAGGACGAAAATGGAAACAGAACAGAAACCTCCTGGCTTTCTCATACAACCTGCCTGTTTCCTTCTATGTTGTGTGCCCGCTCCTCCTAGCACCTTTTTTGATCCATGTTTATTTTTAAAACCCAAAGAAGCCTGACCCAGACACATTTGTGCATGAGAAAGATGGGGAGGCTGTTTAACCCTCTTTCTTCCCATTCTTTTTCCATTCAAAAAGCAGTCTTTCCCAGCAGAATTTTCACTTCTAGGAGGAAAAACATGGCATATTGATCTCTCTCCCCCACTTTGAGCAAAAAAGCAGATTGATGGTCACATTTAAGGCCGCTGATTTTTTAAGGGACTGGAAGAGTTAAGCTGCCTGTCTCTACCATACTCCTGCTCAAACTCAGCATGCTCTGGATTTTTCAAAAAATAGTGGAGGTAAAATTGTCAGAACTCTATTTAACCTGTAGTTTGAGGCTGATGGTCAAAGAAATGTTAGTTAATTCTCATGACACAATACGCAGGGTTTGTTTGCTTTGGAAGGTGCTCTGCGACTCAGCGGAAGCCCAAAATAACAAGCAGACAGTCGTTCCAGAGAAAAGGTGGAGGATTTCAAAACATTAAGTAGTGGCACAGTTGCCAGGAGTCCATGCAAATGAACTGCATTCTTGCTCTGAAGCCATATTTACTAAATGTATCTAAGCACACATACAAGGTACACAGGCACCCTCCTTTAGGATCAAGGCAAGGGTCACCCCATTGCAATCTCACTGACCCTCTTTCACAGGCTAAAGTAAAGGCACTCCTTGGCCCAAGGAGTGGGGAGAGATCCTTCATCATCTTGAAGTGTGCTTTTTTTGTTAAAATTGTACAAAGTTGGCTTTTGTAGTTCTCTAAACATATATTTTATAACATAGGTAGAGGATCCGGATCTAAAGATTGTGTGATTATGTGTGCATAAGTATATATGTGTGTGTGTGTGTGCACATATATAATTTGTATGAATGTGTATCGTGCATATGCATGCAAATGCATATCTGCAGGTGTGTCGAGATGCAGGTGTGTGTTACACTCATACACACACAGAAGGAGAGATTTACAATATAAATTTCAGACATGAACCATCCAGGTTCTGGGCTCACCAGTTCTCACCATATGGAGGTCTCACTATGTAAAGGCATATTCATATAGCAAACTCATAGATAGCCTAATGATGAGTAAAAAATCTCCCCCCTCTAGTCAAGAAGGCTTTGCAGAATATACTTTTCCTCATTTTCAGTGAACAAACAATATTGTATGGTTATACGTGGAAATTATCTAAGCAGAATTCTCCTGGTGGTAGGACATTTGTAACTTTCCTGATTTTCACCTGATGAAACTGCAGTGGTGTTGGTAACAGTGATGCGCTGTACCTGGCCTTGTTGAAACTGAGTATGAGACCTTTCCTCAAAGACTGTGAGAAATCTGTTCTTGTAAAATGAGTTTCCACATGTCCATGGCAGCTATTCAGGTGAATTAACAAATGGCTGTTTGACTTTCAGTGGGACATGGATCACCTTCCATATCTTCCTTCCTTGCTGACGAAGAACAGGAAACAAAAAGAAGTGGGATTCACAACTGTCTGAATGAAGAAACAAACCAATAAATGCATTAACAGGTCACCAGTGTTGACTGTGGCTTCAACCCTCAAAAACATATAAGAAAACAGTTTCAATCCACTTTGTAGCATATCTCCACTGAGGTTTTTGTGGTAAGCCATGAGAAGTGTTCCTAGAGTTACACTATGTGACCACAGTTGTGTTATCCAGCGTGACTGTGGTTTGGTCTTCAAACAATCTCAGAGATAAGCAAACACCATCATATCTCGTGTGACCCCTCGCTCCCCCTTGCATGATGAATTGGACAGGATGAAAGCCAACAACAGTTTAAAACACTGATTCATATAATATAGTGGAACACTGATTATTAGGGCTACAATTAAGCATTTCCATGTCTGGAGCAAGCTCAGATTTCTCTTTCTCCCCCTTCCTGCCACATAGAAATTGTGCCAGAGCCAGTTAAGAATGGCAATTGACCTTTTAATGGTCCTGATACTGATAGTCAAAGCTCGCACTTACACAGATAGGCTGCTTCTGTAGCTGTTCACAAAGCCTGCTGGTTGCTGTTATCCAGTCAATAGCAACTGTCCATAATCACCTCTCTGCCTTTATTCCCACCATCACCAATACCAAGAGTAGAATTCAACATCTGGATGCTATTTACTGTATTAGGCTGCAGCCACAGATTCAGGAACATACCTCAGTATCCTTGTCTGCCTGACCTGCTACTCTCACTGAGCATCTGAACAAATTAGCATCCATATTTTAACTACCCTCTTGGCAATGTCATTTATTATCACACATTTTAACAGAAACTGTAGCATACTTCAAAATCATTTTCTACCAACACAAACATTTTAAGAAAACAGACAGTATGTTACATTACCTTTGGTACACATTTTGTACCCCATCATCCTAACATTAGTTGCATTACCATCAGGTCTGAGGTAGTTGTTTGATCACAACATAGAAGATGACGAAGAAGACTTTCCAAAAAAAAAAAAAAAAAGGCTATGTGCAAGAGAGGCAGAGCAAATGTTCTTAAGCTTTGGCCTAAAGAGCACTTTCTGTAACTTGGAGTTATTTAGATCAAAAGTATGAGAAGCTTTAATCTGCCTATTTTATAGGTTGGTGTATCTTGCCTCCAGAACAAATACAGCCATTTCAGCAGATATCCCATCCACTTGTCAGAATGGTGTACAGCAGAGCATCTGAAATGGTTGTCCATACAAGCTCTGTTCTTGTGGTCCAAAGAAAGGTCTTAAGTGGTACCTGGTGGTACTTATCCTGGTTTTTTGTTTTTTTGTTTTTTTTTTTTGTTTTTTGACAAAAGAGACTGAGTCTAGGTTGACCAAAGCCAATTTTTCCAAGAAGCCCATGACCCACAATTTCCATAATGTAGTGCTGGTGCACACTATGTTTTCCCTTACAAATTACCAATTGGCTTCACAGAACTTTGCTCACAAGAACAGACACATCTATTGCATTAGAGTGGAAAGATTATGAGTTGACAGTTATTAACTAGCCACTGAGACTCGTAACTACAGCATGGGATGATCACAGTAAAAGCAAAAGTAGTGCCACTTAGACACCACAATGCACTCTGAGATTTCCAAGAGTCAAAGGCTATGAAAACAAAAACCACAAGAATGGTGAAGACAGAAAGAATGGCAGTTACTTATTTCTACCACTGGCAGTTGACAGCTGAGCTGATATTTTAGTTGACTAAAAACTTACAGGATGTTGCTAGCATTAAAAATTCTTCTGCTGCTCTTAAGCTCCAACAATGAGATAATATGAACAGGAGGACAGCTGCAAAGGTGAAAAGAGTACTTCTGGGTATTTTGTTGTTATTTTTCCTGGTTTTCTTTTGTTTCGTTTTGTTTTTAATTGCATAGCAGCTCACCACTTGGCTATGACTATGCACACCATTTGGCCATGACTTGGCTATGACTATAACGGTATGAAGCCTGTACTCATTCCGGAAGGTTTTCTATCTTGAGATTTTAGACACCCATGGAATCTACCAATGAAGATTAGAAGTGCCAGCAGAAAGGTGGCAGTGGAGTTGCAGCTGGGTCAAAATTACAGGTGGGCAAAGTGTAGCCCTAAAGCCATTGGCAGCCCCCTCCCTGAGGCTGTCTATGTGACCTCCAGTAGCTCCAAACTCTTTTTCAGAGGGGGGGGGGTCAAAAAAAGTGTAAATTGACTTTCTTGGATACTTCTAGCAGTGGCAATTTGCTTTTTAAATTGAATGTAAATGCCTGCACACACAATGTTTAACATTCAAAAATATCTTTCTTTAAAAAAACAAACATGGACTGTTGGCTACTTTCAACTTTTGTTTTTTTTGGGGGGGGGATGGGTATTTCTGGCAGTCTCTGCCATCCGTCCAACTAGGCCCCAACCTCTCTTCATTTGTCTGTCCTTTATCTAGATGTCCCCCAGAGCAAAACCCATTTTCGATGTATCAGGAACTGTAATGCAATACAGACTAGGCAAGGTCTATAAGAAGGATGGAGATCAAGCAACCCACAAGATGTTGCTGGGTGGCAGCTCCCAGCATTCTGTACGATTGGCTGTGCTGGTGAGGGCTGCTGGGATTTGTGACCCAACAACATTTGGAGGGGCACATGATTCTAAAATCTAGTTTATAAGGATGTACTGTTATATGAAACTTTACAAGAAAAACCAATATCAACTCAGTTGCTACTCCAGAGAACATTAATTATGTCCTATCAAAGTCAAAAAGCTCAACTTACCCATGATTATTAATTTGTCTCAGAACTTAATGGAACTTGAACATGGTCACCTTCTCTGCCATTTGAGCCTTTGAATATAGCCCACATACCCAAGATCGTGCTAGTGAGAATGAAAAATTTCTTCTCAATCCTTCACCCATCCTCAGCCCCAGGGTAGCATCCTGTACAAGGTCTGACAATTTTGGAGGCTATACAACAGCACAGAACTAAATTCGGTTAAAAAGTTCAGCAGAAATATTTATCTGTGAGCTGGACCCTAGTGCTAGGATGATCTATTTATTTACTCTTTTTCACTACCATACACCCACGTTTACTTTTAAGGATAAGAAATCTTTTCCTATTTATCTGAATGGAGTAGTTTTGCTGTTTAAATAATTCTGCTCCCTTGGCTAACATAAACGTAAAGTCAGCCATAACAATATGCACTAATTTATGGTTTAGCCTTATTTTTAAAAGCCATTTGAGCTACAATTTCCAGTAAACGTTTTTCTTTGTTTTTGTTTTGTTTTGTTCTGCTTTGCATATTGAAACAGGATTCAGTAGATATTTGTCTGCATTATGTTAGGATGATTAACAATAGAGACAGACCTCAAAACAACCCTTGCACTGTAAATTCTTAGTGCTAAAAACAGTACGCCTAGCTTTAAAGCATATTAGCATTAAAGAACAGAATCATTCCAAGTATCTCTTCTTAGACTTGCTAGGCTTGAAATATTCCTTTTAGTGGATGTATAAAGATTGACTATAATAACTATGTTTTTTAAAAAAATCCCTGATTGCCAATCCACAAAATTCAGGGTTTGCCATGTCACCTAGATCTGTGCTTCTGGAACCTGGTGCAAAAAAATAAGTCAACTACTGGGAAAAATGGTACAGACACAAACAAAAAAAATTGTTTTTGCTGTGTGCCTTCAAGTTATTTCTGACTTATGGTGACCCTAAGGTGAAGCTACCACGGGGTTTTCTTGGCAAGATTTGTTTGGTGGTGCTGTTTCCTTCCTCTGAGGCAGAGAGGTTGTGACTTGCTCAAGGTCACCCCGTGGGTTTCCATGGCCAAGTGGAATTCAGACCCTGGTCTCCAGAGTTGTAGTCCAGCACTCAAACTACTATACCACACTGGTGGTCCTGATTAGATTGGAACTTGGGAAAGTTATTTTTGGATTACAGTTCCCATCATCTCCTAGCCACCATGGTCAATAGTCATGCTAGTTGGAGGCTTCTCAAATATATAGTCCAAAATGTATATTTTCCAAGCTCTAATTCAAATGAATCCTTCTACACATTTAAAGAACAACTGGGAGCAACACAGCCCAGCCCCTGTCAATGCATCCACAAGCCACACGCTCCCATTGGCACATTCAGCAACATAAGAAGGGATCCTCTCTGTGTCCCTGCTTGGCTAAAGGTCCAGGGAAAGACAGCAGCATATTGCAGAAGGGCTCACAGGTGGTTCAGTGTCAGACACAGAGAGGTCAAGCCCAATAAAGTGGGGGCAAGTGCAGTGAAGCTAGGTCAAGTACTGTCAGGACCCTGGACAGCTTTCAGCAAAGTGACAAAGTGACAGGGGGTTTACTGGTAAGGAGAGTTGTTGTCCCCAACAAAAGACTGCAGCCAACTGAGAGGCTGCTCGTTTCAAAGCACACCCCTCCCCCGGTTGGACTGTGGTCACTGTATATCTGAAAGACAGGAGAAGCTATGAAGAAACCATTCTCAGACTCCGAAGTTAATGGGAGGGCTATAACCACAGTGGTAATAGTTAAATGGGCAGGGGTGGTGCAGAGACCTCTCCTTGAAGTGGAACAAAGTGTTTCTTATTCAGACTCTGAATACTTTGCAATGTTGTTGATCCTCTGAGCTTGAAGATGTGACACCACATATTTGCACAGAACTTCTTTGTGCAATGATCCTATCCTCTCATAAAATCACAGAGGTCTTCTGCACCATCAATCCTATGAAAGAAATCCAGATCTAATCTGTTTTATGAGGAAGGGGTAAAGAGAGTCATGGTTGCTAGAGGCATAAGTGGAGAGGTGAGTGGGCATAAGCTTGGCCATTTCCGCACTACACTCTTATAGCGCGATTATTCCACTTTCAACATTCTATGGAATCCTGGGGTTTGCAGTTTAGGAAGAGGTCATCCAGCCCCTCCCTAAATTACAAACCCCAGGATTCCATAGGATGTTGAAAGTGGAATAATCATGCTATAAGAGTGTAGTGTGGAAATGGCCCTTATCCTTTTAAGTATGAGAGGAATGCTCATGTCTTCAGGCCTCTTCAGGCCTCTTGATGTTACAAGCAGAAATGATAACACGAGTGTGAGAGGTTCTCTCTGGTGCGCTGCCATCAGAAACCAGAACGTGCTTCTAGCAAACCCCTGAGACTTCAGTGAGACAAGAGGGGGGATGAAGGAAGCACTAGGGGATGCTGATGTTCAGTTTCAAAGTAGCCACTCCTGTTCCATGTCTCTGTGTCTGTCACATCTTCATTCCATTGTTAGCTTTTCTGCCATTTGCTCTCATTATTGTTACAGGAAAATCCTCACAGCTTCAGGCATAATTCCCCATCTCTAAATCCACTAATCAAGAAATTCAGTGACACTTATTTCTATTACAAGATTGTTTCAGGCTGCAGCCAAACTGTGACAAAACATAGCCCTTCTACACATTACGCTCCCATCTCAGCATAGGGACAGGAGAAGCACAGGACTGCAATAACATTTCTGCATGACTTTGTCATGGTCTTGTCCTTCTCCTGTCTCCAGGTGGAGAGATTGTGGGTTAAATCATTGACAAGTTTTCCCCGTCAATGACACACAATCACACCCCCATCCCGCACTTACCTGTCCTGCGGAAGCCCCAGAAGCACAGTGGCTGAACTTCCTGCCCCAGCACAGCCTGGGAAAGTACCTGGCTGAGCTGTGAAAGGAAGTGTGGCTATCGTGCTCCCTTCCACAGGGAACCAGTCCATACAGAGGGAAGCACTGCCACTGCACTCCCTTCCTGGCAGAGCCACTGCTGGGATTGCCACCAGACACCGCTGCAAGAAGGTAAGCTATGGAAAGGGCCATAGCCCATAGGGGATAAGTCTTCAGGATCTGGGTTACAGGAAATTTGGAGGATGTACCATTTCTCTTCTCTAAGAGGTTAAGGCATTGTGGAGAGCAGGAAAAACAATTCAAAAAGGCAGCCTACGTGGCAGGAAGACCATTTCGTGCATGCGGCTTGTCCACGTCATTAATATCACCTCTTTCTAACACCCCCTCTATTTGCTGCCTTCTCTCTGATTAATTTATTGTTGCACCAAATTATAATGTCTTTGTAAGAATAATCATGTGTTCTCCCTTTTAAAAATCTGTACTAAAAGCTCCTACAAAAAGTTTATTAGGCCTTGTTACCACTGTGGTAATAAACCTATGTCAGGACTATGCCATTTTAGACTGCAGGTAGAGTCTCAAATGGTGGTGCTCCTCTTTTCTATATATATATATATATATATATATCCATATCCGTATTGATAACTAGAGTCTAGAAAGAAGGGTCCCAGACTTTTGTTCTCCCTGACATGCTCACATGCTAACCCACCTCACACATTTATTCTACTTGGTTTGGAAATGCATAGGATTTCTGAGGAGAGCTGAAGACTACAAAAACTACAGAAAGTGTGAGCATGAATATCCAGAAAAGATCATGGGGAAGAGAGTGGTCACTCTCTTTTGACACTCACTGAGCAACATTTACTGAGCAGTAGCTGTAACACCGTGGTGCATGACAAAACCTAAGCCCTACCTCTCCATTTCATAACTGTGTAGCCTGAGACCTTTTTGAAATGAGTCCTTTCTGTACCTACTTCAGAAGTCAAAGAAGTTAATTTTTGGACTTTATCTAACCGAATTATCCAGCAAGCATATCCAGTAGGTGCTAACTGCGAGATTCAGCAAATTGTCATCCAAAATACAAGTTTTCCAAACTTTTGATCTAAGTCAGTTACTGAACTCCAGTCTGTCTTGTTATGTCACTTGAATACCAACTTTAAAATGCTATATGAACAGGTTGCTTACCTGTAACTGTGGTTCTTCGAGTGGTCATCTGTGCCCTCACACAATGGGAATCTTCTCGCATGCGCAGTAGCATTTCAGAAAGTTCCAGAGCTGAGCAGCTTGGCAGGAACCCCTCCCCCATATGGTACTGAGCATGCTCAGTCCCACCAAGCTAACAGTCTCGCCTCAGTTTCGAAGTCCACCGAAGCAAGGACCTGAAAGAGGGGAGGCTGGGCGTGTGTGTGTGAGGGCACAGATGACCACTCGAAGAACCACAGTTACAGGTAAGCAACCTCTTCTTCTTCTTCATGGTCTCTGTGCCTCACACAATGGGAGATTGAGTAGCTTACTGTTGGACGGTGGGTCAGGTCCTAGACAATAGAAGACAGCACCTCACGACCAAAGCAGACATCACGCCACGTTCTGCAATGAAGGCGGTAGTGGCGGACAAAGGTCAAAGGCCACGACCACATAGTGGTGGTTGCCCAGCAAGTTCATAGGCAAGGTGAATCGTCTGGACAACCCATTTAGAGAAACGTTGAGTGGATACTTTGTGACCTTTCTGGTGCCCACCATAGCAGACAAAAAGGTGGGGAGTATGGTGGAAGGTCAAGGTTCCTTGCAAGTAGAAAGCTAGGGTGCGACACACGTTGAGCGAGTGGAGAGAATGCTCAAGAGGCAAAGGATAGAAAGTTGGCGAAATAATATCTTGATTCAAATGGAAGTCAGAGACGACTTTTGGAAGAAATGAGAGGTCTGGACACAGGACCACCTTGTCCCTATGAAACAGCAGGAAGGGTTTGTCTGAACGTAGCACAGTCAGCTCGCCTGCTCTTCTAGCTGAAGTAACAGCAACCAAGAATGCCGTCTTCATAGTAAGGATATGGTTGTCAGACGTGGCCATGGGCTCAAACAGATGGCGTGTAAGCTGGGAAAGGACAAGCGATAGCGACCATGGAGGAAGCAGTGGGGAGACAGGAGGATAGAGATGCTGAAGGCCTTTGAGGAACTGTTTGACCGCAGCATTCCTGAAAAGAGCTGAGGAAGGAGAACCATGTGGCTGGTAAGCAATGATCGCAGAGAGATAAACCTTGAGAGAGGAAAAGGCGAATCCTCACTCCCACAGAGACAGGAGGAAGTGAAGCACTGTTGACAGGGAGGCCAGAAAAGGGACCTCACCACAGGCATCCGCGAAGGCCACGAACTTCCACCACTTGTAGTCATAGGATCTGCAAGTGAATTCCTTTCTAGTGGCTGTGAGGACAGCCTGGATAGCAGGAGAATCTAGAATGTTATCCTCCACGGGTGCTGGCGGAGGACAGGGAGGAGGTCAGGCGTGCACGGAAGTTGCATTCTGCAGCCCCGGCAGATGGTGAGAAGGTGACCGAACCAATGTTGCCTGGGCCAATAAGGGGCTACAAGGACAGCGTCTGCCCTGTCTGCGGCAGGTAGTGGTGGTGGTGGTAGTGGTTATTGCTGCTGCTATAATCTACAGGAGCAGAAGCACACAAAGACTGAAGACCTGGGTTTACCTACATGCGGTGAGAACAGCATCTACTAGAGACAGCACTGGCCATATAACATAAGCCTTCATTGGCATCCATTCAGAGTTCATTCTGAGTCTGCAAAAACCTGGATCTGATTCAAGAAACCCTGGTCAGAACGTGAATGAGGAAGGTATGCAACCCCCTTTAGCTTAACTTGTTAAAACCGCTCTACTTGATCATCCATCTTTTGTCATTACTGTGGACAAGCACACCGGCAGAGGTGATGAAGTTGTATTCAATTTGTAAGACTGAATTAAAGGAAAGATGATTAATTGCACAGAGGTCTTGGTGTGAGACTCATTACTCAAATAAGGAAACACCCGGAAGAAATCTATGCCTTTAAAAAAAAATAATCAAAAATGCAGTAGTTGCAGTCATTGTGCAAATTATACCTGGCCAACTAGGAAAAACCATAATAAGTGGTTGCTTTTAAAAAAAAAAAAAATGAACCCTTTGTGGGGAGGGGGAATCAGAAAGTAACTGCATGTACATTGTGGTTACTTCCCAGACAATACCATACATTGCTAAAGAGAAGCTATTTCCTAACATTTAAAAACAAGGACTCTTCAACCTTTGGAATGCAGACATACATCATGTCTGTGAGATTGAGGGGGGTGCGGGGAAAGATCAAATGTAATATTTTCTTTCAACACAGACAACTGCTTTGAGATTTTCCACCCAGACAGCCTTGAAAACTGCCTGCAGCCTTTGCCAATTACTACTGACAAATACCACTTGGTCCTGAGTGATGTTTTAAGTGAAATAAAACAGTGAGGAAAAGTGAACATGATGAAAGGGCTCCTTTTCTTTTCTTTCTTTTTCCCCTCCTTTTTTTTTTCTTCCTAAGAGGCGACTACAAGTTACATATTCACAAGGTAAGGTATATGCTTCCTGTCCATGACAAATTCCTTGTGAAGCTGAGAGCTGAAGCAAACTTTGTTTGACAGTAAAAGCAAAGGAAGACAAAACTCATTTTCATGACTTCTGAAACATATATTCTTTTAATTTTAAACAAAGGAAGAGAAGCTAATACAGTACCCCTGTTCAACATCATTCTTCACAATATCAGTGTCCTAGTGGGAAAAAATGATTTATTGCCCATTCAGCATGTACAGGATGCATACAGGATCTTTTCAATGCAGGTTTTTGATAGTCTGCCCCAAAATGCAACCTTTAGCATTATAAAATGTTTAGGCATCATCACATGTTAAGAGATTTCATTTTCATGGGCAACGTTTGCATTGATGAGAAGAAAGTGACAGCGAGAGATGCTCAAAAGTACATAAAAGTCTTGTCACCATAAAGGACGTTTTGTGCACTTTATTCTAAATTGTTGTTGTGTGCCTTTAAGTTGCTTCTGACTTATGGTGACCCTAAGCCCCTCAGTGCATTTCCATGGCCAAGTGGGGAATCAAAACCTGTCTCCAGGACTGTAGTCCACTGATCAAGTGAGCATTAGGGTTTCATTATTGAACTTAGTATAGACTATGCTTATGAATCTTTATGATTATCCCCATATTCCTAAATATACAACAACACATATTTCATCCCATATTTACTCTTCAGACAGGTAGAGTAACAGCTACTTTAGGCAGCAAAGATATGGAGAGTGGCAGCAAACTGTTGGAGAACAAAGGAATGTGGACCCTGTGGCAAAATCAGCTTCTCCTCTACTAGTCTTCGACCCTAAGGAGGATGCTGTATGTGGTGTTACCATGGCAAAATAAAACTCAGCTGTCTGATTGATTGGCTTCTTGAAGTGAAATGGGAGACAGCAACATATCTTAGATTGGCCCTGAACTTTGAATCTAGAATCAGGAAGTAAGATGCATTGTGCCACCAGCATAACTCAGATGAATCGCACTCCCCTGTCACTACCAATAAATTGACCACCAATTGTTATTCTGATTCTGGTGCTGCTGACCCAGTCCTGGCAATTCCAGTGGGGAACATAATGCATAAGAGATGCAAACTTTGTTTCCCCAAATTATTACATACCTAAGAGTCTTCTAGGAGCACGACGCTGCTGGAAAACAAAGAAAGTGTTCTCTACATGCTATGTTTCCCTGAACTTCTGAGATTTTGCCTTTGTCAGCAACAGAAGTGGCAGTAGGATGATGGGGGCAGGTGTACATGCAGTCTGCAAACAATGTACTTCCTATGTCTAATCTGGTGACTTGACACATATGAAAACTATTCCAAAGAAAGAAAAGCTAAAACAAATGCAAGTAATGCAGCTTTAAAAGAGATCCCTCAGGCTGAGAAGATTTATTTGCATTTATTTCCCAAGCTGCTTTCATCATGGAATTCAAAAGTAGGGTCCCCAGGCAGTCTCCCATCCAACTGCTGATGAGACCCGCTTAACTTTAACAAGGTTGCTTTGTCATGCATCTTCAGACCAGACTGGAAACATTTAAGATAATGAACAGTGCAGAAGAATGAGCAGACAGTCCATCGACGTTTCCTGTGACACTAAATATAAGGCCTAGAATGTACTCAACGAAAACTATAGAACTACAAGTTTCAAAGAAGCAAATATGGACCATTTTCCCATTGTGCACTTGGTCTCAATGCCATGAGGTAGTATCAACTGAAGAAGAAAAATGGGTAAATCCACAGGTACCTACTAGTTTGGCCATTTTGAAAAGTCTGTGGCCTGTGGGGGAAAGAGCAGTGAAAAACAAGGTATTCACTACCCAACATACTCTGCCTCCTTAAAACATTCTAGTAGGAAGGCCAGAGCATAGAACTTTGGTTCTTTAAAAAGAAAAATCCTTTAACACATTAGTCTTTACTTTTTGAAAAGTGACACACTATTAATTGCTCAGTATTTTGTTCTTTTGAAGAAACATGACTAAATACGACTAAAAAATCTAGAGAATGATGCCCATCAACAACATTTTGAGGTAACCAGTAAGTATTACTTATTATACTAAAGAAGTAATAGTCTCACTGCTCTTTCTGTGACCTTTTTAACTCTCATCTGAACATACAGAATATTTAGGTCCCCCAAACAACATTTTGTTGCAGCTTTCATACAGAACAAGACCTACACAGTAGGCCTTTTATGACAGTTGTCACCTGAAGTGCTGTTTCTCACCACATCTACTGCATTTTTATCGGTTACATTTTTTGCAAACAAGGAGGACTGACAGCTGCTCAAAAGGAAAGGTCATGCTCATATGGGCATCTGTTTTCTGGCTCTGAGTATTTGGGACATGTGGATACCTTTGGTACTGCAGCCCTGTGCATTTTTATTACCCCACAATAGACTGGAATTCTCACTGGGGTCAGCAAAAACCAAGATTAAGGCATTGAACAGAACAGGTTTTTTATATGGCCGAATGAGAGTTAAAATAACAACATTATAGGTGTCATGAGTCCTGCTTTGGCCAATTCTTAGATTGGATTGAAACACAGAAAATTCAGAAGTCACACCCCAAACATTTTGGATAGCATGGACTCTGTATCTTAATACGCACACATGAAATAGTATTCAAACGACTGAAGCAAGCTACTTTTTCTCAAGGTTGTTGCCTTTGTGTGGAAGCAGGCAGCTTGGAATTAACCTCAAAGACCATCTTAGGTGAAGGTAATATCTGATGAATGCAGAAGTATGGGGCCAGCTGGGCACAACTGCATGGTTAAGATAGACTACAGAAGGAAAATGGGCAGGTGGAAAGGGAGCCAGATCGAGGAGTGTGAGTCTGTGCTCAAGAAAGCAAAAGAAGAGACAAACCAAGGAGTGAATATTCCAAGGACCCCTAACTTTTTCCCATTTTCTTGTGCAAGTGTAGTGGGACTTCTCCAATTTCAGCATAGGAGAATTGTAGAATTCATTGCAATATATTTTAGGGCAGTACTATAAGATAAGTATGTCTGAAGTTTTCAAGTTGCATTCCTATGAACTCTGGGATTCATTGAGAAGTTATGGATGTTTCAACTGTGGGAAGAACAATAACAATATCCCAAGCAGTTTGTACCCTGTTTTCCGCCTCCTCCCCACAAAGTGCAGTCAGAAGTCGAACACATTTTGTATTCTCAAGTGCACTGCTCACTCTACACATGGTTGTAACACAGCCTAACACTCCCACACAGCATCATGCTCCATGGTCAGGGTGGTTTCTGATATGATTGAAGATTCTACCACAAAGATAAATTGAGAAGGGCATGATTATAAAATAGCATCTGGAAAGAACTGAAAGAAGTAACTGTAGCTTAAGAACATAATAGCAGTCCACCTTGTTTGGACCAGATCAGGGCTTTCCAAATAGTGTGCCGCAACACATTAGTGTGTCACCTGAAGTCTGTAGGTTTGTCACCTCCCCGGGCTGAGAAAGACCCTCCCTCACACCCGAGCCTCTCCTGCTGCCACCACAGCAACAGCAGGCCAGGATCAGGTATGGGGGCTGCCTTTCCCACCTTCTCCAGGGTCCTTCCTCGGTGAGGGCAACAGAAGCAAGCCAGGATCAGGTAGGGGGGCTGCCTTTCCTGCTGCTGTACCCTTGCCGAGGTCTTTCTTTGGCAAGGGCAATGGCAGCAAGCCAGGAACCGGGGGCGGGGGCTGCCTTTCCTGCTGTTTAACCTCTGGTTTGCTAATAAAACTGAATTACTGTGTCACAAAATGATGTATGTCCAAAAAGTGTGTCAGCAACATGAAAAATTTGGAAAGTTCTGGACTAGATGATCTTATTCAGCATCTTGGTTGTCACAATGGCCAACCAGGTGCCTTCCAGAAGTCCGTAGTAGAACAAGTGAGGAAAAACAATAGCTTTTTCCTTTTGTAGCCCCTAGCAGCTGATATTCTATGGCATACTTTATCCAATTTTTAATTCCAGCTAAATCCAATTTTTAATTCCAACTAGAGCAGGCCCATTTAATCCATGGAATTAACATAATTATTGATTTACCAAGTTCTCATGGATTCAACGGGTTGAAATTGACAACTGGATTTAGGCCATTAATTCCTATTCTCCATGAGCTGTACAACGGAAGTAATTTTTCATTGGGAGAGATTGAGCATACTGCATTCTTAATAAAACTGAAGAATGAGTTCTCCTTAAGCATGTTTCATAGTCAAGAAAGAATAATGAATTAAAGAGTAATGAATTAAACTTCAGAATGTAGGTCTTTAACTTCATTGTCTATTTTGTTTCCGAAACTGCAAAAATCAACAAAGAACTCTAGGCTGTTCTTTTTGGAGGCAGTTTGTTTTCAAGCATTCACTTTTTCAAGGAAAATTTCCTTTGTAGTACACATACACCCTCTAGTGTACTGTTGTAAAAACAACAGTGATTTCTGAGATATTAAAGGCCAAATATTTTAATGGGTTCTACTGAATTCTATTGAATTAAGTACATTGTCTTGCTCACAAATCAAGAAAAGTGAAAGTCAACACGCCTTGCAATTACAGCTTTTATATATTATAGATCTTTCCTAATTATTTCTGAGAAACCCACACCATCATTTTGATCACTCTAGACAGCTTTCTGGAACCTTATTTATCAGTTCTGGTAGACATATAACTAATATCGCTTGGTTTGGCATAGTACACAGTGTTTTTTTCTCTGCACTTAACATGCAAGATGCTTATCCCATCCAATCTTCCAATTCCTTTGCAACATACCCAATTTTCAGAATAAGAACTAAGGCTGAGAGAGCAACTTGTTCAAGGCTAACAATGATATGACTCAACTGGCCATGCTGATAAGAGACATTAAAATCTACCAGAGAAGTTAAAATCTTTCAAGCATTTTTTAAAGATTCCAGCTTGCCTCATATGGATGGATGGAACAAAATTGTAGCTCTCAACTCTTGAATCTTTTTGGCCAAAAAGTGAGGTACACTTTAAATAATTAAATAAATAAAATATCCAGAGGTCTTTAGTATCATACCTGGAAGAGATCTTGGACATCGTTTAGTTCCAACTGCTGCTGAACATAGGACCTGAAATAAAGGATAAAACTAAAGTAACCCCGATGCCAGACTACTTAAACATTTTCCAGGAGAGTCCACCACTTCCCAAGGCAGTCAAAGAAAGCTTTCTTCACATCTGTCTTCAATCTGTCCCCTGTGATTCCATCCTATTGCTTCAAGTCTTGCCCGCCAAAGCAACACAGAATAAGTCTGCCCCAGTTTCAGCATGCCAGCCCATTAAGTATTCTTAGGCCATTTCTACACTACACTGTTACAGTGCTGTTATTCCACTTTCAACATCCTATGGAATCCTAGGAATTGCAGTTTAGGGAGGGGTATTTTTGGCCTCAGTAAATTGTGAAGCCCAGAATTCCACAGGATGTTGAAAGTGGAAAAATAGCACTATAAGAGTGTAGTGTGGAAATGGCCTATATCTGCTAGAGCAGGGTTGGACATCTATAACCTTGCAGATACTTCATTGTGATTTCCAGCCAGCTGTGCTGACTCTGGAAACCACGATTCAATTCCCTGCTTGGCCATGGAAACCCACTGGGTGACCTTGGGCACCTCACACATTCTCAGCCCCAGAAAACTCCATGATTGGTTCACTTTATGGTTGTCGTAAGTTAGAAATGACTTGAAGACACACAACAACAACAACATATGCCAACTAGAGCTGACAAGCAGTGTAGGCCGACAACATCTGGAGCGCTGCACTAGCCTGCCTTGTGTTACAGTAACAACACAAAGTTATTCATTTAATTAATTAATTAATTTTAATATTTTATATACTGTTTGTGAAGGGAGGAGCTGGGCAAGCCTGCTTGGTACCAGCCGATCACAGCTCAGTTAATGCAGGAACTACAGGGGAGAAAGGATACAAAACTGAGACTTATCCAGAGGCAGCTGTGTTGGCCCTCCAGCAAACAAAATCCAAAATCCACAAAGCAGCAATACCTCTTATTGGCCCAACTTCAAAGTGTAAGATATATCATGCACGCTTTCAAAGTATCACTAGCTTCTTCATCACTAAAGCTATTAAAAATCATACAGGAGAAGAAAAGTCACAATGAGGCTTGTCTCTGACAGAAGGCAGATAGGGGAAAGATGGCCTAGAAATAAGGAAAAGATTGCAGAGACACAGGGAAAGGATGCCGTAGAAATAGGGAAAAGCTGTAATAGAAATAGGACAGTCAGCCAGGGAAAAGAACTGAATAGGATTTTGGGAAGCTATGAATTCTTAAATAGTTCAGAGGTTAATATGTGAATTAATTGTGTATTATTAAACTTCTACTTGTTTATTCTTTTTTTACAACTGTGTCTGACTGTTCCTGTTAAGTTTTGATAGAGAGTCTGGTCACACTTAGCACAGTGAACTCATGGAACAACACATCCACTGGTCCACACAGCCACCACCTTCAGGCCCAAGTACCTGATCCAGCGAGGGCCTTTCAGAGGGAAAGGGGGCAAGGCAACTGAAAGGAGTTCAAGGGTTTGGAACTGTAAAGCCAATTTGGAGAAGGGATCCACCACACTGCCCAACAGAGCAATACGCAAATATAAATATAGGGTAATAGGGAATGGAGAATGGAGAATCCATGGCCCTCTAAATGTCCAACAACAACTTGAATCCATTTCTGACCATTGGCTATGCTAGTTAGGAATGACAGGTGCTGATGGCCACAGGTTCTGCAGAGCCACAGATGCACCATCATGCTGTAAAAGAACAGTGATTCTTCATTTTGATCATACAGATTTGCACAACTCATTGTTATCAACTAGTCAGATGACAGAGCACCACTGTGTTGGATATTTCACTGGAATCATTTTGCCTCAGTTCAGCTCAAGTCCTGTTCTTCACCAGTCTAGTCTGACCTTGATGATAATCTCCTCAGACATTCACACTGCACAGCTCAATTGTCAAGGGCAACCCTGCATTTATTTTTCTTCCCCATACACAACGCTCTTGAGAATTCCATGTTGATCAGCACTCTAAACCACTAATCTGGATTTCATTCAGCTGAAAGAGTAAAATCCAGCCCACATTGTACCTGCTTTTATGTTTATCAGACTATTTAAAGATACTGTTGGCTGCACACTTCAATCATAAAATGCTAGGAATTTGTGTGTGCTGTTAGCAGAAAAGCAAAAATTGCCCCAGGTAGATATAAAACAGAGCCATTGTTTACCATCCTCATAACAAGTCCAGCCTGCATTTAGTTTGCAACAAGCTTGGCATGTTTTACTTTGCCACAATGCTAACATATTCTTCCATTCCCCTTCTTTATCATCTTCATCTATGCTCAGTGTGCTAGAAATTACTTTATATAATTCATGCTGTAAAAGAGTCCTTTTTTCTACAGGGCTTCATATTTCTAAGGAGTTTTTCACTTCTAAGAACAGTGAATCCTTGAAGACATCACTTACAGACCTTCCCCCCAAGTAAGTGTCATCTCTTGACATTTCATTCATAATGTACTTAAAAGCTTTAATTAACCGAGTTTGAAAGTTGATACTATCTTATCTTTTCCTGAATAGACAGGTCTAAAAGCACTAACCCATGATGAATGATTCCTACATTTTATAGCTGAAGCTGGGAAACTAAAAACCAGTCTAATGATGGCTGTAAAATGATATCAAGGGAGCTTGTAAGATCACCACATTCCCTTTTTTTTTCCATGAGCACCCTACTAGTAATGACTGGAAAGAAAAAACCCAGTGGCCTCCACTGGGAGAACAGTGAAGAACACATGTATTCTCATTCCAGTACCATTATTACATCTTCCAGAATGGTTTCTTTTTCACACTTTGCTTCACCAGGTTATCTAAAGGTAGCAATAGGGCGTAACAGATCATTCCTCTTATCTGTTTTAAAAAATAAGTTGGTAGTGAAAACCAAATCTCATAAAATACTTAACCCTGCTATGTGCTAGAAGTTGCTTCTTAATCCTTTCCAGATGCATGTTGGCAGATGCGTTTAAAAACAACAACTAAAACTGTATTTCATTGGGAGAGCAAGCTAGCTATTTGTAAAAACAAAGGAGAGAAAGTCAGGTTGCTTTCCTTTGTAACTCTGAGCAGTTTTGAATGAGTTCCTCTAATGCTCAGCAGAGCCAGTGTGATGTAGTGGTCTGAGCACTAGGTTAGGACACTGGGATCCCTGCTCAGCCATGGAAACCCACTGGGTGGCTTGGGCAAGTCACACTCTCACAGCTTCAAAAGAAGGCAAAGGCCAACCTCTCTAAACAAATTGTGCCAAGAAAACCCAATGATAGGTTTGCCTTAGGGTCAGCATAAGTCAGAAATGACTTGAAGGCACACAATTGTCAGCATGCATGTCAATATGGAGGAAATTTGAAGAAAAATGGTCATGGGTTGAAATTTCAGGTTTACTTTCTTCCTTTGGTTTAGGGACTGATTAGCTGTGCAATCAAGTTGGTCAGATAAATTTATGCCAAATCTTAGCATGGAACAAAGATGGTGGTTTTAATGATTTCTTTCTTTACTGAAAACTGTGGAATTTTCACCTGCTTATGTAGCATTATATTGTTACAGTTTTTGTCACAAAAGGTAGATCAAAGATGGTCCTGATGGAAACAAAAAGTAGAAAAAGAGATATTTTGAGATGTGAATTTCTAAGTCAGCTCAAAAAGTAGAAGTAAAAATGATCAAGGTATTGCTAAAGTAAGTGGATATAATACATGTGATCCTCAGTTACTTCAAACATTACAAATAAAATCAACCATGGGTGGGATTATCCATCCTGAAAGAGTAGGCATGAGGAAGCAGTCTTATTTAGGTAAACCAATCATTATTTATTTATTCCAGTCTAATTATTTAGATTTTGACACAGTTAACATGCAATTAAGAAGCTTTTTTTAAAAAAGATAATTGTTCTGGAAACATTGTGTGTAATCTTCAAGACCTCTAGAAGATCAGACACGCTTCCAGCTATGAATCCAGGAGGCCACCTACTATGAAGACCTGTTCCTGGCAAAGCTTTGTAATACCCAAAATATTTTAGTATGTTAGGGTGGATAAACCACACCTCACCATATCCCCAGGTGGACATGAAGCTGGCTTGAACCCCCAAACACAAGGTAGGAACATAGAAAAGAGAAGGAAGGAAAGACACACACACACACACACACACACACACACACACACACAGAGGTTGCTTTGGCCAAAGGATCCCTCCCAGGACGGATGAATTATTCTTTCAGGCTTCCCTTCTTATATCATTTTTATGTTTATATTAAAAACTGCTTACAGAAAAAAAAGATTCATGCATCAGCATCAGCAAAGTCACAGGTTGTACACGTGTTACATTCTATCTGACCCTTAACACTCCTAAGTCTACATGTTCCAGGCAACATCCTGGATCATTCTCAAAGACATCTTTTATGATAGCAGTGTCCTTTGTCTGTACATACTGATCACTGACATGCATTAAACAATTCTAAAGCAAGGTTGTTGGAAGACCTCTGAGTGTCTAAAATGACAATATCACAGTTAATTGTTAACACACGTCAATTCTATAGCAAATTACAGAGCACCAAATTTCAAGTCTTACAAGTACACCTGTGGCAATCTATTTATCTTCCTTGATCTTATGTGTGTGGTATTGCAGGCTATATGGTAAAAGTCAGACTTGCAAATATCATTTCCGAATTTGGTAAAAATCCAGCCAGGCATTTTAATGTGATGAAAAAACAGACAGAAGTTTAGTTTTGTTTCTTTAATTATGGCAAGTTCTTTAAAAAGTCACTTTTTGAATGTCACTCCTAAAAATCATTCAGATGATACAACATGAATGGGGACAAAAAAACTGGTGTGTCCCTCAGTCCAATTAATTTTTGTACAAACAACACAGCCTGTGTTTTAAGTCATACCATCTCAAACATACAAATAAATTTGGTGAAAATCCATTCAGCCGCTTTTATGTGATGTGGTAACAAACAGACAGAAACTTAATTTTAACTTCATAATTTTAAATGTCTTAAGTTTGACTTCATTTCTGTTTGTTTCTGGATTCCCAGGCAATGCTTGACACTCTAGTTCCCTGCTGGGAATGTTAAAAATCTTCCTCTTGAAGCATAGAAGGACTTTGAAACACCTGTCCTTAGTCTACTTTCATTGAATTACTCAATAATTTACTTAGCCAGGGCACCCTTTGGACCTTTCTAGTCTTTATTAGCAAAACAATGAATGCTATGTTCCTATATTAGAAGGGGATATGTCTGACTGGATATGGCATGAAAACTTCCTGCTCTGCCATTGCATAAGACAAGAAAGTTCCTTCAATTCCAAACAGCTGTCCAGAACATCACAAGGTAAAATCACCAAGGATTTTGACATGGAACTTGAGAACATCACCTCGCAGATTAGATCGCCTTTGCTGATCTTTGAACACCTTTCTTGCATATCCACTTCAGCTGAAAATTAGGAGAGTAGAGACAAAAAGGACAGCTGCTTCTTGGCACCTAGACCCTGGAATGGCCTCTGTAGTCAGGCACACCTGGCTTCATTATTCTTCCAGCAAGCTTCTCAAACCTTCAATTCAGTTTAAACTCTTAGGATCCATTGGTTTTGTTTTTCCTGTCTATCTTGTTTACAGAGCTCCTACACTTGATTTTAAACTGTTTAACAGGTATATCATCTGGCATAAGTTGTAAGCCTCCTGGTGTCTGTTTTGCACAGAAAGACAGTAAGTCATTTTTATAGCAGAGAAACAACAAATAATCTTGTGGCTTCTGCAACAGAAGATCCACTCAGAATGCTATGATGAACTTTTGTTTGAAGAAAATCAAACTGCTGTGGTGGGTAAGCACTAAAGTATTTCAGATGATAGCTCCAAAATTCTTAGTTCTTCAGTACGCAATGCCTCTACCAAACTTAGCTGGGTCCTCAAATGTTCACAATCACGTTTTAAGACAGAAACCTGAAAAGTAAAAAGCAAAAAGGTGTAACATTCCCAGTTATGAATATACAGTTACCCAAATATGCAGACACACATTGACTACTGAGGCAAATTAAATACAGGACAATCTGCTTAAAATAGTTTTTAAAAATCAAAACTTAAAAATAGATACATATATATATAATATTGCAGGTGTGCCATTAAATTTCCTTTAAGAGCCTTTTAATCCATAAGAGATTACATAGCTAAGTCTTGATATAGTCACTGGCTGGTCAGATCTCAGAGTCTCACAATAGAAATGCAGTTTTGCTGTTTTTCTTAAGTTCATGCACTGGGGCTTCTTTGCTTCTCTCTGTGATTTGTGACCACAGAAGAAACGCCATAAAATAAGCAAGAAAATGTAGATCTGCTTAATTGCTTATTTATCCTATGTGTGGCCCTTGGATTATCTTGCAGAAACTTTCCAGTTTCACCATCATCAACTATAACTCTGCCACCACTGCTTCTTCCAGTGGATCGACTGGCTCTTCATAGAAAAAAAATATTCTCTATCCCATCTATATTTGGCCCTAGACATATCTGCAAAAATGACAGCTTCCACCCAGTGCCTATAAATGGGTATCAGACTTTCACAGTTGGTAAATGGGGACCACTTGAACCTCACACATGGAGGAGGCCACATCAACATTGACAGGCACTGCAACATTATTGCCAACTTCCCCCATCCTCCAATGGTACCACCATAAGCTTAAAAACAGACCTTGCAACTAACAGGTTACAAATAAAAAAATCTCATCTGCTTTCCACCCTTGGCAAATTCACCACTAGGAGTCTATCTATGCTTGGTCTCACATTTCAGTTAGTGAAAAGAATGGCCTCTTGATTACCCCATCTCTGCCTCCAATCTTTAAGGTAAGGAAAAACAGAGAATTAATATTTAAGACTGTTCCACAAGTACATAGCTCTGTCTTCTTAGTGACTCATGAATGTCAAGCACCTTGCTATCTTAACTGAACTCTTTTCCTTTTGCAGACAGTTTTTAAGGACTGGAGTTAAGCTGGTATGAAGGATGTGATTTGGGGGATTTTTCAATCCTTCATGGGATCTTAAAGTTTTTCAGTCTTAATGTCTTGCGTACAAGATGGTTAGATTTTATGTTTCCACACGGTTTCAATGTAATCCAACTTCAAGCCTTTTGTAACAACAGTCTAAAAATTCAAATAAATACCTTCTGAAGGGCATGCTGAGTTTCCTTGATCAGTGACCTACATATTTCTGCTGCAAGGTCCAAACTCTTCTTTTCATTCACCTCTGATACTACACCACCGAGGAGCACTTTCTTCCAGGAAGTACTACAAACAACAGGTTTGAAAATCCATTCGTTACGTATCATGCTTCTAAATCAAATATCCAAACAAAGCTCAACAATGACATTCAAAACTTCTGCATTAATAATCATTTTCAGTGAACATTTGCAACTTACAATTGATCTACTTCAAGACTTAATAGTTTGAGAGCAGTCAGAAGCTTCCAAGAGGGGCCATCCCAGCCAAATGTCAGATCACTAGAGACATAGAAAAGCAAATCATTTAAAAGAAAATCTAAATCCCATATATATTTAAGATACAATTCATAAAAATATACTAGCTGTCTGCCTCTTTCAGTAGTAATATCTAAAACAGGGATTTGCAGACTTCAGTTTGTAAGATTGACTTTGTCTCACAACAGTGTCTGGCCTGAAATGACAAAGCAATTTCTATTCCTCTTCACCTCTTTATAATTTGGATTATTTTCCATGTCAGATGTTTCCCACTTCAATATGAATTTTAAGGTTTGACAGTAATTAAGGTTTCCTTTGCACATCCACTTAATATAGAATGCTTCACATCAAGGTGACTGGTAATGGAAGAAGCAACAACAACCAATCACTATGAGCTGAAGCAGCAAGTGAGAGGAAGGAGGAGAACAAAGAGTAAAAGAAGGGACATGAAGGATAAGAGTGGCAGCCATTAAGACCAATTGTGACAAGCAAAAAGAAAAGAAATGAAAGATGTACCTTCAAGACCTTGAGTTTGTAAGGGGAGTGGAGTGAAAACAGAGAAGACAAGCCAGGTTTATGTAGTAGTTTGAAGCTGAATTTTGAAAGCAAGCCCCAATTTCCAAAAGAGGATGATGTGATTTTTAGAATGTACTTTACTTGGTTGGAGGGGGCATAAAAAAGTGAGTGGCAGGCTGACTGCAAGTGAACTGTGGATCATACATTGCTCACCCCAATTTATATACATACACAAAATATCTAGCAGTTGCAGTTTTGCTTCTGACAAGGTTATGAACATTGTATGCAAATGAATATGCACCCTAACATGCACAGGATTCCCCTATGTATCTGGGGGGAAGCAGAGCACTGTGAGAAAATAGAATTTGGTTGAAAAGTAGAACCCATGTACTGTTCTGTAGGGAGCACGAACGACTTACAGATGTCCATGTTACCAACCACACACATGCTTCTTGCAAAGTCTCTGAGCTGACTTACTGCCATTCTTCCCCTTCCTAGTTTGCTTTGCAAGCGGCGTATGCATGACAACAGTTCCAAGCAAACCTCTGCAGGCAAGAAGAGTTGGTGAAGGAGCAGAATCCCCATCGAATTAATGGAACTTGTCCTTAATTTGAAAATGTCAGAAGGGTGAATCATCAGATAATGGTGGAGGCTTCCTGTAAATTGCGTAGCCCTCTGACCCTGGATATATTCTGGATACATTCCAGAAATTAACCTGGTACTGTAGCGTGTTCCATGGAATTAGCAAATTGCTCATTTCCCGTCACAATAGTCTTACAGAATCTACTACCTGAAATTAAGTATGATATTGTATTTTTTTCTTACCACAAATAATGTCTCAAAGTTATACTGAAACATCCCAGAAAAGAGAAAATTCTGGGTTAAAACTCAAGAACATATGGAGAACTTACTCTAAAAGTTTGTGCTCCTGTAAAAACGAAAGTTTCTTGTGCCTTTGTTTGTCTTCTGGAAATACATTTTTAAGCAGTGTATCTAAAGAAAATACAGTGTTTCAAAAATTAAACAGTTGTAGTAGCAAAGACTGCCATTTTAACTATTTTTTATCATTTCAGTATCATACTTCCATTCAGTATTTGGATGCAATAAGATAAAAGCATTCATTTTTCACTTTTGGATGGGAACTCATATGATTCTAAGATAACTGATCAGCCTGGCTAGTTTTAGGGTATCTAAACTAGCTCAAGGTGCTGGACACGTGCAAACAAAGCCCACCCCGTCTGGCTTTTCTATCCCCAGGGAGCAGCTGGTTAACTGTTGTTAACTGTCCTCAAGTCAGCTTCAACTTGTGGTGACCCTATCAATGAGAGAAGTCATGCTATTGTCAACAGCCCTGCTTAGGTCTTGCAGACTCAATTGAGTCTATCCATCTGTAATGCAGTCCTCCCCTTTTCCTACTGCCTTCCACCCTAACCAAGCACTATTGTCTTTTCTAGTGAGTCATGCCTTCTCATGATATAACTATAGTACGACAGCCTTAGTTTAGTCACTTTGGCTTCTAGGGAGAGTTCAAGCTTGCTTTGCTCTAGCACCCCATTCATTTGTCTTTTTAGCAATCCAGGGTATCTGTACTCTCCAGCACCACATTTCAAAGGAGTTGATTTTATTCCTATTAGTTTTCTTCACTGTCCAACCTTCACAACCATACATAGAAACTGGAAATAACCATGGCATGACAATCCTAACTTTAGTTTTCAATGATATATCTTTATACTTCAGGATCTTGCCTTCATAGCTGCCCTTCCAAGTCCTAGTCTTCTTTTGCTTTCTTGACTATAGTCTCCATTCTGATTCATGAATGAACCAAGGTATGGAAAATCTTGAACTGTTTCAATGCATTCATTTTCTACTTTAAAGTTATGCAAATAATTGTTGGTTTTTATTTGTTTTCTTAATGTTCAACTGTAAAACTGCTTTTACATTTTTTCCTTGACCTTCTTTAGTAACTAGCCCAAGCCGGGCTACTTTCTGCTAATAGTGTCATGCCATCTGCATATCTTAAATTGTTGATGCTCCTTTGAGTCTAATCCTGCTTTGCGTGTGGTATGTTCAGTGTTTAAGTTAAACAGACAGGGTGCTAAAATGCAGCCTTGCCTGACCCCATTGCCAATTGGAAACCATTCTGTTTCTCCATATTCTGTCCTCACAGTAGCCTCTTGACCAAGTACAGGTTATGCAGCAAGATAATCTTCTGGCTCTCAGTCAATTAGGCTTAATAGTGTAAATCTAATTTTTATATTATCTTTAAATTCTCTTGGATGTTCTCCAGGTTGTATTTTGGTACAATGGTTGGTTTAGAGTTCTTCTTTAGCTTTCCTCTAATTTTTGTATGAACAGTTCATGATTGTGCCACAATCTACTCCTGATCTTGTTTTTGCAGAGAGAATGCAGCTTCTCAAATCTGTTTATGCTTCCAATTACGTAGTCTCTTTAATTTCTGTATCAGTCACCAGATTATGCCCATGTATAAGGTTGCCTCTTTAGTTGCTTGAAGAGTATATTTGCCATGAACAAACTGGTGGCCCCACAAAATTCAGTCCATTGCTCTCCAGCTTCATTTCTTGATCATATGCCAAATTTTCCTACAATTTTGATTCTGCTTCCTACTTTTGCACTATCACTTCTGATTAACAAGTGCTATTCTGATGTGTTACCAATTTCCTCCTACACTCCAGCATAGAATATTTAAATTTCTTTTTCTGCCTCTATAATTGCAGAATAAACTTGGATTATGGTTATATTTATGGGGTTTCCCAAAAGTCTTATTGATATGATTTGGTACAGCTTCAAGTTATATCCTTTGATTGCTTTTGCTACATCTCCCCTCATTCTCCTCTCCTCATCATCCTATTTCTTCTTAGATTTTTACTTCCTGAGTAAAACACTGTGTAAATTATTTGACTTAAAACATTCAATTCCTGTCCACTTTAGCTCGTTCACCCCAAGTATTGGAATGTTCACACATTCTATTTCTTGTTTTATTACGTCTAGCTTTCCCTGATTCATGCTCCTCACATTCCATGTCCTTACAATATGTGTTGCGCAGCTTTAAACTTCTTCATAACCTCTGAGCATGTCAACAGCTGAACATCCTTTTGCCTTGAGTCCATCTGGTCATTAACCACAGTGGTACTCATAATTGTCCTCTGCTGTACCCTAATAGTTTACTGAGTGCCATCCAACCTGGGAGTTTCATCTTCCAGCACTATCTCTTGCTTCATTTTGGATTATCTCAACATATACTTTTCGTAGCAAAAGACAGTCAAAAGGAACTATACCTTCTTCTGAGAAGTACTAATAAGTGCTAGCTACGGTACCACTGCTGTTGTCTCTGCAAGACCGTCCACCAAGGTCATCCTCAGTGCCGCTACCCAGTAGTTGTTTGACATATCTAGTTTGGCTCCTCAGTAAAAGCCTGTCTGACATGGGAGGCCATACTGCCATCATCATAGTCTATTGCCTAACAGGAGCAAGAGGATATGATTCCACCCAATAGAAAGATAGTGCTATTGGTAAGAGCAAAGAGCTACACCTACTGAATATCTGTATTTGCTGTTGCTGCTAAAAGCAGAGTTACGTGGGAAAAGGTGGTTAAAAAGTAGTCACAGGGGATGTGCAAAACACCCAGGGGTGCTTTGCACCCCTGCATTACACCCAACCAATCTAAGAAAACCCAGCCTGCTGTTCCCTACTTCTAAAGTAACTCTGAAAAGAGTGTTTCCAAGCAGGCAACTGGCAGGGTGATATGCACATGCTCGTGAACCCTTTCACAATGTTACACATAGTTTACTAGATGTGCTTATCATCTGCATAATATTGCAAATATTTGCTTGAATTTAGCAAACTAGAATATGGTGATAATGACAGAGAAACTCCAAGACTGGGAGAGGAGTTAGGAGATGGAAAAATGAACACAAGATGGCAGAAAAGACTAGCAAGCAGTAGGAGAGAAGAGAAGAAAAACAATATGGTTGTTGAGAACTAAGGGGTTTCTAGTAAGGGCAAAGCTGAGATGGGCCAAATGAGTACCAGGTTGAAAGAGAAAAAACACCATGAAAGAAGGTGCAGGAGAAAAATCACTGGACTGAAAGTGGAACTAATGGGCTTTTAACTGAGGTGAAGCCAAACACTTTCATTAGGAAATACATATCCAGAATCCCTATAGGAATCTCCTCATATGCAACTACTCCCCTACCTAACCAGTCCAGCAAATATTTATGGACTACAGGATCTCTATGGGAGTTTCTCATATTAAAAACATATTATTACAGTTTTTCCCTAGCAGTATTATAAATCAAATGTGGAGGTGAATAAGACAAAAAAGGCAGCAACACAACCACTAAGAGAGGCAAGTAAACAGTGTCTTGTGATATTTTGTTTTACCACAAATCACCCAACTCATTCCTCAGGACTATCATCCATCCAAGATATCATGCAAGCTGAAATTAAAGCAAGCTACTGCACAGTGCAGAGCAAGCTGCTATAGTAGCTGGATCCCTTACCATGGGTGAGAACTGTATGGCCTCCAGAAGTTATCAGCTATAGGTAGCATAGTCAACGGTGAAGGCTGGTGAGAGCTGCAATCCACCAATATCTGGAGATCACACAATTGCTACCCTGCCTAAAAAAAAGTGCAATTCAACCACAGCCTTACCTGTCCCAACATAAACACTGCTGTGCGGGTTACCGCTGGAAACAAACCCATATTCCAGAAGCAGACGCTGATTATCATGAGGACCGTAACAAATAAAGACTTCTTTGTAGTTTTGACAGCGTGTAAGTGTTGTTATTTCATAGCACTTTGTCTTTTCATTAAATCCAGCATTCACCTTGGAGGAAGTTGAGAAAACTGTATGTTTATGAGCAGAAAAGTTTAAAAATACACAAACTATTTGCGAAATGTTATTCTTCTGACTTCCGAGGGCACAATCTGCCAATCAAATTCCAAGCTCCTGCTGCCTGGTGTATTGTGCTCCTGGAATACATAAAAATGAAGGCATATAACCTGTATCAATAAAGAAAGAAAAGAGAAAGGTACTGCTGGAGGAGGGGACCCTTTATATCCCATCAGATGAGGTCAACATACTGTCTCAAGACATACAAGAGGCCCTCTCAGCCATGCCAGACTAACTGTAAAATGCACTTCCCTTACAGGCTCAAATGCCACCAACACTAGTTTCATTTAGGCACCAAATGAATTTAGGCATGGCTGTTTATTAGTCTTTGAGACTAAGTGATTTATTTTGAAATGCTCTGCACATAGTTTTAAACTGCTTTAACCTTTTGATATTGATTCAAGTTATTCTTGTATTTAGTAAGTTTTTAATCTATTTAAATTATTTTTATTGTTTCAGCCTGTTTGTATTGCTGCCATGAGATCTTGTGATACAGCATAGAGCAAAAATAGCTTAATAAATACACAATACTTCTGAATGTAAGAACACACACCCTTTTTCAAAATAAGAAGTGGGCTTCTGGGTTCGTCAGATCCTGTATAGCTTGGTCCCCCCCTCCAAGATAATTTTTGGGTAATCTTCCCAACTCTGGAGGGTCCCAAGAACAGAAATGTTATTGCCAGACCTGAAAGTGGATCCTTATGTAGCTAAAAGTGCACTATCTCTATCCAAGAAGGAGTAAACAAGAAGGCCATAAACCACAAAGTTTACAGAAATAAAATATTCTACTGTGGAAGAGGCAATACACCAAACAGTCTAAGGATGAGCATGCCAAAGGTCACAGAACACTGCCAGATTGTAGCCCTTTCCCTGTTGCCAACTTTACAGGGCCACCAATCTGACAATTCCTGGCTGTCGTACTGTGGGAGCAAACACAGCATGGTGGAGGTAGGATGGAATGAAGTACAGCTGGCTACCTCACTGAAAGGTTGGTACTTCACACTGCAAAATTTTGCTGCAGATATCACACAATCCAAGCAACTATTTACAGCCATATATTCCAAAGCGCTCCTTCAATTTTCTTACCTGGATAGCAGGATTATGATTTAGTAGATCCAAGTATGGGGCTAGGGCATATGTATCTGGGCTTCTAGAAAAGCAGTCTCTCTGTGAATGCTTCATGTATACTGTTCTTGTATTAATGGTGCACCAAGCCCATTTGAATGCACGATAGTTAAAAATAGACTTAACATCTTTAGAAAACAAAGGCTGCAAGGAAAAGAAGAACTGCTGGGAAGAAGTAAACAGTTCCTGGACCAGTTCTCTTTGCTCATGGGCCTTTCTTCTCAAGGGCTCAGGAAAAAGGTCCACTATTTTTTGCTCCAAACAAACTGGACAGCTGTATGTTTCAGGCAGGAGATCCAGATATGGTTTCCATGGTGACTTCTCTTGAGCAATCTTCTCTGCTATTAAAAAAGTACACAGTGCTATCAAAGGAGAAATGGGGGGCCTCCATCTATTAAAAACAGGAAAAGAAGGCATAAGATCTACAAAACATATCTCCACTCAAATCCTATCTGAGGTTGAACTCAAATGTTAATCCAAGGTACAGCATTCCCCTAAATTACTGGGATCTACTCAGCACTGCTTAACAACTTGCATTCTTTCAATGGATCCACTCTAATTGGGGCTAAATCCCAAGTAAGTATATTTCAAATTACAGTTTAAATGTTTGATTTTAGGAAAGACGCACCTTATATTGACTTCTTTGTCTGCCCAGAAGTATTAAAGCAACACAAGAAAACAGTTCTAAATTTAATCAAGAGATTTATGAAATGGAAATACAGAAGATCCAAGAATGTGAATCATTATCAACTTACTTTACAATATATTCCCTGAGGTAGCTGTCAAGTACAGTATCAGTGGTGAGCAAACATTTTTCAGGCAAAGAAATAATCAGTTCTCCTACCTATGAAATGTTAAAAGGCAGTATCAGTCAATATAGCCTGAAAAACATTTTTCACTAAATATCTATTCAAACTTTAGTGAGTCCCCTTTACCTGAATAGTGAGTGGGACTATATAACACAGCCACATGCTCTGATGTCAATATGTTTGTCGTCAGGGGTTGGGGAAGTGATTTATTTGCTTAGCCTTCAAGCAGTCATGGCCTCCTCAAAATGTTAGGCTCTTTAGGACTGAAAGGCCGGTGTTCCCACTATCGCAACCACCTACGTGCCTATATGAAAAAGAGGTGTTGGAGGCTTTCCGTGGGATGGGGAGATTCCTTGTAATTCCCTCCAGTTCTCCTCTTCAATTGATTATATTCTAGTTTCCACTGTACAGTAAGTGCAATGAACTCCTTTGTAATCCTTTAGTGCAGGGCTTTCCAAATGGTGTGCCGCGACACATTAGTGTGTTGCCTGAAGTGCGTAGGTGTGTCGCCTACAATCTTGGAAATGTACATTATTATTTATAAATCATATATTTTTGAAAATTTATGAAAGGTTTTCATAAGATATGTTGAGTCCCCATACATTTTGTTATTACAATTTATGTATGTGTCTGTATCTCTTATAAGGGGTTAGTTTAACCTCTCGTTTCCTGGTAAAACTGAATTACCATGTCGCGAAATGATGCTTGTCTAAAAAAGGGTATCACCAACATGAAAAGTTTGGAAAGCTCTGCTTTAGTGTGTTTAGTATCAAACCTAAGATGCTAGGCACTTAGACAATTAAGTGAAATGTTTTCCTTACTGTTCTTCTTTCCTTCCTTTTCTTCCTTCGTGTCTCCTTTCTCTCTCCAGCAACCCTTCAAAAGCTTGTGTGATACATTTCACGCATTGTGATTGGCCAATAATGGTATCACTCTTTGGTGGATTTTGTGTCGAATTTTCCTGCACGGTCAACATACCTCTCCAAATATGATTTCCCTTTATCTGCCTAGGTTGGGGAATGAGGAGTTGAAGGGAAGAAAGCAACTGGTGTTGACAAAAGAAATTAGTTGTTTTTGCCTGAGTAGAAGGGGGTGCATGAGGACAAAGAAGAAACTGGAATGTTGGAGTTTTAGTGTAGCTGGGAAGGGAAGAGTTTCCTCTGCCTGCTCTGCCTTTCAGAGTGAGTCATAATGGGGAGAGATCAAGTAGGTAACAACGCCAAGGGGATAACTCTGCTAAGTATGCTGCAGTAAGAATGACAAAGAAACTTGTGGCATCTTAATGCTTATCACTGAAGATTGAGTGGGAAGAGAAAAATCAGTAGGTGTTTTGTTCAAGGGCTTTTTTTCCTTTGCTTGTTCAGCTGGCTACTGTATTAGAAATGTTCTGCTTCTCCTCCTGTTGTGTTCTCTGCATCTACTGCAGAAAACAGCAGGAGATGTGCTGCCTTCTCCTGATGTGCCTTCTCCACCTGGGAAACCTGACGGAGAAGGCAGACCAAGATAGTACAGTCCTTACCAGTTGTGCTCCTCTAAAGAGGAATTATCACCTTATGGCTAGCCAGTTTACCCAAACCACTTCTCCCTTGGAATCAGTAGTTGTTGCCTCTTCTGGTCCCTCTGGAGAACATCTGGAAGAGGTAAGCTCTGATGTTCTATGCTTAAAACTTTTTGCAGTGGATTGAGCAAAACTGCTAACTTTGTTATTACTTCAGTTCATTGGAACACACAGTCTCCAATGATTCTTTATGGAACTGGCTTCTCCTCCCTGCTCAGTTGGCATAGCAAGTCCATGAACACACCCCTGACAGAAATTAAGCCCCCCTGTGCATTTAAAAATACATCTGTCTGTAAAATAAGTAAAATAAAAAAAAATCAGAGCGCATTTTATTGGACCACTAAAATGACATAACATCATGCTCTTGCTTCCAGAGCATGGGCTCTGACTCAGAGTCTGAAACAGAGGGTATGCTAGGGCCTGCTGTACAGAGAGAGGCTACAGTGCTGGAAACAGAACAGGGTATGGTGCCAGCTCCAACAGAGTCCTGCCTCTTCAGATACAGAGGAACACTTACCTCAACCCAGCTTCGCAGTGCACAGGCTGCAAAGAGAGAGCCAGTGTCGCTCTCTCAGGATTTATAACTGGCAACAATCAATCAAGTCTCAGCTGCACTAGGTTCGGGACCTATTTAGCTGGCGTCCATCCCCTCCAGGAGTTGTCAGAGCTTATCTAACCTGCTACCTTGCTGGTGCCTTGACAAATGCTCGGATTGACTTTGGACACTCCCTTGCCGTGAAACCCTGCTGGACTTTATGTTGGACTTTATGACTCCTTGCTTACTGCTTGGAAGTAAGTAACAAGCTGGGAGATATTCAGTTTGTTTTGTTTGATTTATCAGCTATGCCAGGACAGAGATAAGACACATAATACCATTCCTAACTCTGAAGACTTTGAACTTTTAGTGGTCCAATAAAGGTATTACCCAGCCCTTTCTTTTTTAAATGGCACGTGTCTAGTTTACCCATCATTTCAGAATCTGATGTTGTGAGTCCAATGCACTTTAATATAAAAAGTCAGTTCTAAGACCAATATAAAATGGCAGATCTAAGGCCACTTTAAAAAGCACAAATAATATGCATGAGAATATCTCAAAAAAATATATAAATTTCTTATGTTCTCAGCCTAGACCAGAAAATCAACACCTGCCTTTTCTCAGAATACAAACCTGAAGGGGCTTTGTGGTCATCAAGCCTCTTCCTGTCTCTAGGAAACAAACAAGACAAAAAAAAACCTTCAGTGAAGTTTACTACCTACCGAAGATTCCATAGAAATTTGCAACTGACTATTCTGGTTCACAGAAAAATAAAAAGAGTGGTACAGAAAAGATAGAAAGCTTACTGTAATCCTGCAGAACCTTCCCGAAGTCTAAACACACACACTATCTACCATGAGGCTTTTCAAAATTATACACTTAGTATTTTAAAATGCAAGTTTTTCCGCTTAGGCCATTAGACTTCAGAGGTAGCAGTGATTGAGGAACTTGCTTCCAGGCAAAGACCATCAGGAGCTAAACGTTAGCAGTGGATGAGGCCACAGCAGTGCATTGGCCAAGACATACCAACCTCTTTCACTCACACACCCTCCCCAGCAAACTCACTCCATCCAGTCTGGAGGCCAAGAAAAAAACAGAAAAGAATAGCCATCACAAGTAGTACAAAGACTTATTTTCTCCACGAATTTATCCAATGACCTTTTAAAGCAAGTAATGTCCATTCCCTACCTCCAGAATTCTGTATTGAAATACTGTGAACTCAATAGTTCAATTACATGCTGTAATTAATGTGCTTTATCTACCCTCAGTCCCCAGTACAGAGCTTCACCGGATGACTCTAGGTTCTAATGCTCTAATGCTGCAACAGATTGAGAATAGCTTCTACTTTGTTACTCAAGTTCACTCAGTTACTCAGATTCCATTTTTGAGTGTTCTGGCAAATAGAGGGCTAACTTTGGAGCCATAGAATGCAAAAGGAACAAAGCTTTGGTTCACAAGCAGAAGTGGTTTCTCTCCTTGATTTCAGATAGAGTTAAAGTAGTTGCCTGGGGTCTAAGATGCAGCAAAAGACAGTTATGCTAACAAAGCTTTTCTCAGCCACACAGAATTACAGACCAGTATGAGAAGAAGATATAAAGTTTGTTACTCTGCACAGCTAGTTGCCACATGAGTCCATAATGTTCCCTGCACCCTGATAAGGCTTAGGTTTATGTCAGCCCCTGAAAACACTGGAATACAATTGTAGCTATCTTCCCTCCAGAAACCCATTCACATACAATATGTCACTCACTCATCCAGAATCAAATTTCCAGCTGGTAATTTGGTTTTATCATTTAACAACCCAGAAGGGCAGAATGAAAAAAGAGAGCATTCAGAAGGCAGGAAAAGTGTGTTAGAACTGCACCCAGAAGAGATCATCTTGTTTTCTTTAGCACACAATTTTACTTTTTGTTCATGTTCAGTATTGTTTTCAGGTTTTTGGTTGCTCTGGGCTTTCCAGATCCCAGTTTGCCTTTTTCTCCTTCTCTTCAGGTGAGAGCTGCCATAAATGTGAAATGGGCCAACATGAACCTGCATTTCTAAATTGCACTATTTAAGTGGTACATAAAATTTCTCAACTTTGGTTAAATTGTGCCTCAAAATGCCCTAGTTTGTCAGCAGCAACACAACCCCTTGTCCAGCCTTTTAAAATTACATTTTTTACCACCGTTCCTACTCTGTAGTGAGAGTGAGGGCATAATGCCTGAATTCACTATGTGATTTAAGGAATATTGTGGCTTAATTACACAGGGCTAAAATATCACCACTACTAGTATGGTAATATTTTTATGCCCATTTGAATCGATGGTAAGTTTATATAGACAATACAGACTTATATTTCTACTAGACAAAACACAGTCTATCAGAAAACAATTTAAAACTTTACCTGGAAACTGTACTGGTCTAATTTTATTGACATTACAGCCTCTTTCTTTCAGCCATTTCTTAAGTAGTATATATTCATCTTTGTGACTAAGATTTACTAAACAAGGATAAAAAAAGAAATAAAAGATTAAAATCTATCATTTTTAGGAGGATTTTATATTTATTCTGATTTACAAAAAGATATAACATTGTAACTACTACAAATCCATGTTACCTCACAAATGACAGATGTTGAAACAGATGGAGGTGATTAATATAAGCAAAAATAAATTAGAAAATAAATCAATGGCAAAACTGGTACAACCTCTGGAATAATTCTGACAGCACAGCAGGACTAGGCTTTTCACTGATGTACTCCTATCAACATGACCCTTCCAAGGAGACAATAGATTACCTACACCAATATGTACAGCAGTGATGGGAGAACCTATGGGCCTCAAGCTATTCCGGACTTCACCTCTCAGAAAACCCAGCCTCCCTTGCCAACAGTAAGGGATTATGGGAATATTCCAAGACATCTGAGGGAAAGCTTTACCACATAATAAAAAGCTTAGATGTACACATTTCTCATTCTGTGCATACATATGTGTGTGTGTATTTAAACACAAGCACTTCTCCGGTAATGCAAAGTGGGATTCATGATCTTAAAAGTCCATTGATAATTCAAACAGAAATCCTGGCCATACTTGCACAGAAGTAAATTCCACTGGTGGTTGTGAACCCACGTCTACCAGGAACCCATTGAAATCCTTTGGACAAATTAATCATGACTAACACAATTTATGTTAGTCAATGATTCCACTGAATCTAGTCTAATCATGATTAAAGCTAAAACCCAACCAGTACAACTTCTTTCTCAATGGAAATATATATGATTACTCTGTTACGCTCTATGAGCTTACTGGTTTTTTTTTTTTACAAACATTAACCTTTGTACCAATGGTGGATTTTGTTGTTGTTTTACGCCTTCCAGTCCTTTCCAACATATGGCAGCCTACAGCAAACCTACCACAGGGTTTTCTTGGGAAGATTTTTTCATAGGTTTGTCACTGCCTTTCTCTCCAATGAGAAAGTGTGACTTCCCCAAGTTCACCCAGTAAATTTCCATGGTTGAATGGGAGCTGAACACTAGTTTCCCAGAGTCCTAGTCTAACACTCAAACTGTTCCACCTCGCTGGCTAAATGGTAGACTAACCAGCTACAAACACCATACACCTACACTAAAACTTGTATATTTTTGCAGCAACAATATGATACAATGGTCTGCAATGCTACAGGTAAGTGATCGGCCCTGAGATGTGTTTGGTAAGGAACTGCAGAAGTTGTAGGTCAAAATACTAGGACAGCCAAGGGTTCCCCTTTCCTCAAATAAATGCCTTAAACAATTATGTGCTGCTCCAACACACACGAAGATAGGATTCTAAGTAACATTTGTAATATTGGATATTCATTTTTCACATTTACTGAGCTCGTGTGCAGAAAAAATCCATTTTTTTTCAATTACTTATAATTCTGTTGTCCTGACCTGAGTGGTGTTGCTATTGTTTTTAAATCATATTACCTCCACACGAGGAAAATATTCTAGATCTCTTTCTTTGTCTCTTTCGGCTTGTACGACCACTTTTTTTCTTCATGTTAGTCAAAGCTGTTCAGATTCTACACGCAGTCTGTATGGGAAAACTGGAGAAACAAGCACATTACTTACAAAAGGTTTTTTTTTTTTTCGATTCTTACATACCCACAAAAATGAGCATATATTACAAAGGTCAATACTTAAGCCATCGATAAAATAAGACATTTACAAAATTTATAAAATACGTGAAACACTTTTTTTAAAAAAAGGAAAGAAAAGCAAACATGCAAAGAAACAAAAACAAACGCTTTTCAATTTTAGACCAAAACCAATGCTCTCACCCATTTAGGAGCAGCCTGATAGGGTTAGGTTCTGCGGCAACATACACGAATACTCACAACTGCTCTGCAACAACAGAAGCAGGGCTATTCCTGCACCTAGGAAAGTCAGTTTTTGTAATATAACCTGCAGGAGCATTGGGAATTAGGGGGGAAAAAATGGACTAGGACTCTCTGGTATTCCCTGGCCTGTGTTTGTGTTGGCAGCAAGATTCTGAGAACTGTAATGCAAAAAAACAGCCAAACTTTTCCAGGCACCAATATCATCTTCAACCCATTTGTGTGCTTCCTCACTTGGTTGGCCACTGGAGAAGCAGGATAGTGAAGTAAACGCTAAAGTCTAACTCGACTCCTTTTATGTTAGTAAGGGCATGGGGGCTGGGGAGGGGGGAGGAAAAGGGTCCATACAAGGGAGAACTTCAACAAACTGTACACCTTCAGTTTCTCCTCTGCAAATCCGAAATGCACAGAGGCCAATCCTGCGAACATTTTTTTTCCCACCCCCAAGATTCAAGTCCGGAAGAGTTTTTATACAGCCGAAATCAATAAATCTATATAACGTTGCAGGCTCTCCAAGGAATAAAGAGCACGAAAACCAGCGAGACTTCAGAGTAGCGGGGTTAGGACCTCGCTGCTAAACGTGCTCTTGGCCCTGTCAACTTCACTCGCCTCTTAGGCCACTTCCGCACTGCGTTGCTATAGCGCGATCATTCCACTTTCAACATCCTATGGAATCCTGGGGTTTGCAGTTTAGGGAGGGGCCGGCCGGCCCCTCCCTAAACTGCAAACCCCAGGATTCCATAGGATGTTGAAAGTGGAATGATCGCGCTATAACAACGCAGTGCGGAAGTGGCCTCTTAAGGGTTCAACGCAATAAAAAAAAATACCCCCCCCCCCAACTCACGAGGTTCTTCTCTCGGATTGCACGGAAGAGGAAGAGGAAGAGGCGGGTCTGTCCTGTGGCAATCTCTACTTCCTAGCCAGCCGCCTCTTGAGCGGGAGAAAAATTTGAATGAAACCCTCTTCTCATTGGCTGGAACATAAAAGCATCTTTCCCGCCCCCTCCGTTTCGACGCCTTTTGGGGGCTTCGTGAGTTGCCAAAACCTGGGAAGAGAGTCACGAAGTTCAGGGAGCTCGAGGAGGTTTGCCGCCTGAATTTTGCTTTACAGACTATTTCCTTCTTCCCCTTCCAATTTCCCAGTACGCATGCCTGCAAGATTTCAGATGTACCCTTAACTTGCAATTATTAACTTAACGCGGCTTTGAGTTTGTTTGTGGCATTTATTTGTTTTTTTTTAGATTTGTGATCCCACACTTTGCTTATGGTCAGCACTTTCGTTTCTAATGATACTACCTCGGAGTCATATTGCATGGCAAGAGCACTTAGGGGTTAGCAACGTGGACTGGGTATTTTATAGGGTATTTTATAGGGTGTTTGGAGGGGGCTACTTTTGTTGTGTCGCTTCCTCGTAGGTTCTTCTGCTTGGTGATTCTGGTGAGGCTCTTCCACACCGCAAGATTATACCGCTATGATGCCATTTTAACTGCCCTGATTCCATGTTATGGAATCCTGGGCTTTGCAGTTCAGGGAGAAGCAGCTAGCATTCTCAGTCCTGGAGCTCTAGTGCTTCACCGAACTACCAATCCCAGGAGTCCACAGTTAAGGCGGAATCATAGCACTATTGTTTACTGTGAAAAAGTCCCCCCAGGTAAGAAACTGGGGCCATTTCCGCCCAAGACTGTTATAGCGCGATGATTCCACTTTCAACATCCGATGGAATCCTGGGGTTTGCCGTTTAGGGAGAGGGGAAGGCCTGGGTGGAAGGGGAGGCTGGATGATATATGTAGCGTACATATATAGTTAGGATCTTTTTCTTATTCTCGCTTGTTTGTGTATAGCTACATAATTGGGAGACGTGCTTTAATTGGTAAGTCCAAGCTAAGAGAGCTAGTATGGGGTAGCAGTCTGAGTATTGGACTGAGACTCTGGGGGGACAAAGGTTCGGATCACTATCCAACTGTGGAAACCCACTAGGTGACCTTTGGCAAGTCATACTCTCTCAGCCACACAGGAAGGCAAAGAGCTCTCTGAACAAATGTTGCCAAGAAGAAGCCTGTGATAGGTTTGTGTCAGGGTAGCCGCAAGTCAGAAACAACTTGAAGGTAAACAACAACAAATAATTTTAGTTGGAAAAAGCTAGATAAAAAAATGGATTTTAAAAAAATCAATAAATTAAATTTAGCCCAGTCTTTAAAGCCCTGTGCAACTATATTGTGAATGAAATGAAAATATGTGCAAAGAAGAATGGGTTTCTCTCTATTTCATTCCACTTCTTGTTTCTGGAAAAGTGTTGCAGTATCTACTCCACATGGTTATAGGAATCAAGATTTGTAGTTTGGTGAGGTATATAGAACTCTGTGCTGTTAGAGAGCTTTATTGCCTGTGTAAAAAGAAATCACCAGACTGCAGCTCCGTGGATTCCACAGGATAGGACCATGAAAGTTAAAGACATTTCAAACTGCTATTGTGTACTGTAGACACATATCTAGACTTCCCCAGGGTTAGACAGTGACAGCTCCACTGTGTTATGTGTGTTGGCTTAATTCTGACTGACTGCCATTGAGCATTTGAACAATATGTTCTGCTCACTACCGTGCATACTAATCACTGTGCCTTGCCAGGGACAGCCATGTGTCCTGCGTTATAAAGACTGTCCTTTGTATAAACCAAGGTTGAGAATAATGCAGCCGTCCAGATGTTGCTGGACTGCAACATCCAGCATTTCTCATCATTTGAGGTGGTGGCTAGGGCTGCTGGGACTTGTGGTTCAGCAACACCTGGACAGGCTACCTTAATTATATTTCACAACATCATTTTTGAGGCTGTTGCAGCCCAGTAAGGTAACTATCTTCAGGGTGGTTCCACAAAAACAGTTTTTGCGTAATTTCCTTTTTCCTGATTCGTGGAATTATGATGTTCCAAACAAGGCCTCCAGTTGTAACACATCTGTTTTTATTTGCTGTTTTTTCTGTCTTGCCCGCACGCTATGGTACAGAGAAAAAAATGGAATAGCTGCACAGAATGTGATAAATAGTATCTATTTAAAAGTAAAACTGCAAATAATATTAAAAGCTTGTTGAATAATTTAAAAAAACAAGAAAGGAATAAAAAAGAACAAGGTAAAACACAATGACACTGTACAAAGCAAAGTAATACAAAAGAAAATAGATTATAAAACTAAACTATACAAAATCACACTATCATAAAAAGAAAAAGCAAAATTTTATATATCAAACTAAACTACAAAGTAACTACAAAACAAACATATAATTAAAAAAGCTTGTTTGTTTTTTAAATGTTCAGTAGACATAAAATATAGACTGGTCAGGAATCAGTACCACACTGTTGCTATTCTTCAGGTGTCCTAGTCCAACAGTTTCATGTGCAACAATAGTCAGAAAAATCTTTCTTCTGGTTCCTGAGGCATTGTGAGAGATGATGGAACATGCAAAAAAAGTGTTTGACCTTATTAATGGAAGTCATCAGTGAAATTTTAAAGCCTTCTGTCAAACGGTTTTTAGTATGTAGAAAAACCAAAGTATATTATTTTTAATTTTGTAGAAAATGTCTAACACTCCAGTTGCCGTGGTGACAGGATCCAACAAAGGCATTGGGCTGGCCATTGTGCGGGCTCTATGCAAGCAGTTCTCTGGGGATGTGTATCTGACGTCCCGGGACATTGAACGAGGCAAGGCAGCAGTGGCAAAGCTGCAGGAGGAGGGACTGAAACCACTCTTCCACCAGCTGGACATCACTGATCTTCAGAGTATCCAAACCCTCCGTGACTTCTTGAGGGAGAAATATGGTGGACTGGATGTACTAGTCAACAATGCAGGGATTGCCTTCAAAGGTAAAATGCAGGCCAAAGAAACTTTCTCTGGTAATTTTAATGTCATATATTGAAAGGTGGATATGCATTGTTAGTTTACATGATGGTCATATACCTTGGCCATATGACAGATTCAAAGACATTGATTTGACTCCAGCATAAAGTTAGGCTGCAGATTTTGAGCAGCTGACTCTTTCTGCAGACAACAGGCCTTGTCATTTTCTTCCTTGCCAAAGTGGGCATATCATTTCTGGTGCTTCCTGTTGGTTCACATGAAACACTGAACTATTACCTAGTGAAGGAATACATCATGATTTACTGGTAAATGTGTAAGCTATATGCAGTAGATCCAGAGTGGACATGGTTGGAAGATCGAAGGGCTAGTTTTATTGCTCTCTGATTCTTCATGGACCACCCTCTTCCAAAAACAAACCAGAAAAAAATGGTAGGGACAGGAGCTCATCACTCTCATTCCATTCTCAGTCATGAAAAGGAAAAGAGGACAAAGAAAACTGAGCTGGTGGCAGCAGTGGCCGTAGTGTCCCCTCCTCGCTGTCAAAGGCAGCTTCCTGCTCTTTCTGGAATGCTCTGCTTGTTTCCAGGGGCCCTGAGAGCAAAGCCATGTTTTGGCATAATTTCTGTAATTCTCTCTGATAGGAAATTTATTCTGGTTCTGTAGTAGATCACCAAAAACGAAGGCAAATAGAGTAGGAAGCAGAACGAGTTTATTTTACTGCGCAGGGTCCCAGCGGAATGGTTTCCAAAATCTGAGACCCAGAGCTCAGGTATCAGCATACTTTTATACTCTCTAGTAAACAAGTACGAGAAGTGATTACATATCAACAGTTGACTGGTTACAGACAGATTACAGAGACCTTGGATTCCAGCTTTCAAAGTGATGGATGCCCCAGCCAAGGGAGCACCTAACTCCCTCAAATGTCTCACAGTTAGGCGCATACATGTCTCACATAGGCTGCGCATACCAAAGGCTCCTGATAAGATAAGAGTGCATCTGCTATTTTCTTCTATTTTCTATTAAAGCGAATGCAATTCTAAAGCCTTAACCCTTTCATTCCCCCCTTTATGCCAAATTCATAGCAATTTGAAGCATATATTGCTTAAGCTCGCTTTTGGGCCATAACAACATAATGGGCTGCCTTTCCTTCCATAGCTTGAGAGAGAGAAGCGTGTACACATTTCATAGCACAAGAAATACAAACCATTATTAAAAATCCTCCCACCAGCAAAAGTACAACACCTAGAAACAGAGTTTTCAGCCAGCTCAGATCTGGCAACCAATTAGTCAGCCAGTCCCACGGGTTGCTAATGCCGCTGTCATTATTTTGGATTGTCCCTTGTAAGTGTTGTATTTCATCTTCTATAGTCTTATTGAGATCATGGAAGGCAACTTTACATCCTTCTTTGACTATATTGCAGAACCCCCCTTTCCTTGCTAACAGGTAATCCAGGGCTATCCGATGTTGTAACAGTAACTGATTGAGCTCTTCAATTTCCCGCTGGAGGGCCTGTACCAGTCTCCCAGTTGCATTTATGGTTTTTTCCAATCTACAGGTCAATCCTATTATGCTCCTACGATTTTCTTGAGCCACAATTCCGGGATAGGATCCCAAAGTGAGGAGTCCTGTGATTGACCCTCCAGCTACTCTGCTGCCCTCATTTTTAGATAACTGTGGCGCTATGATGACCAGATCCTCACACTGGTTACCTAATGGTCCCACTAGGTGCCGCTTCTTTCTTCCACCCCGGTTTGTCTGCTCGTGTTGGAAAACTTGAACAGGCAGAGTCATATACCCAGTTCCCACACATTGGTAAACCCCTGGGTGGTAATTGGTGGCCCAGCCATTAAAGTAAAACCATAAGTTCGGATCTCTAGCCACCAATCCAGAGCATATACTGCCTGACCCTGTAAAATTAGGAGTGAACATAGGATATTCTGGGTACAAATCTTTAAAGCTAGTTTCATTTAAGTCTGTCTTGAATTGATAGGAACTATTGTATGAGCCGTACAAATAGAATCTGTCATTGCATGTTGAATAATTTCCCAACCTATTATAAAATGGGGTGTGTTGTATGTACCCTTTCCACTTAGAATTCCAGCTTCCACTATGATGACAACAAAAACACATTCCGGGGGAATAGGTATAGAATTTCAGTCGCCTAAACCAGGTTCTGTTTAGGTTTCCATCCACTTTAGCAAACGTGTTGGGACTTCCCATTAATGCCGACTGCAGGGCTCCTACAACCACTCCTGGTTCATTAATGAGGGAGGGCATAAAGCCAAAATCTGCTACTGTCTGTGGGTGTTCATAGATCAGAGTAACATTGGGTCCATGTTGTTGGAACATGTGTGCAGCATGCTGCTTAAACCAGTTAGCCTCAATTACTTCACACATCATGCCCCACACTCCTATCCAAACCTACTTATCCCACACCAGTACCTTCTATACATATACAAGAAATACACCAGAGCTAAGATTCCAAAGCGTATGCACACTACTATTGTTACTATTTCACTAACACTCATTGCTCACCATCATCCTCCATAGGGGATCTGGCCGTGCGTAGAATAGTCAGCCTCCGGAGTGACTATGGCAGGGACCAGTCCCAATCTTCTTCCGCTGCAGTTGCTAGGTCTGACCGTACGTAGAGCTACCAGCCTCCAGACATGTGGCAGCAGTAGGGTCTAGCCTAGATTTTTCATTCACCACTTGCAGATCTGACTGTGCGTAGAGTGGCCAATTCCCTAGTATGACCACAGCAGAGTCTAGTCTGAATCTTCTCTCCCCCCTTTTCGTCTAGACAATTTCAGTTTCAGAGGGTTTTCTTGTGATGAAATTACAGTCCAATCAGTAAATGCCCTCTTTACCCTAGTGTAATGTATCCAAGGTTTCAGCCCTGCTACCTTCACTGCAGTTGGGGTAACTAACAGCACCTGGTAAGGTCCTCTCCATCCTGGTGATAGAGGATCTCCTCTCCAATCTTTAAAATGGCTGGGGGTCTTCCATATAACATCTCAAATGGAGTCAGCCCGGATGTCCGATGAGGGGTGCATCTTGTTCTCAGGAGTGCTATTGGGAGCACATCCAACCATTTGAGCTTAGTTTCTTGACACAACTTTGCAAGCTGAGTCTTCAGTGTTCTATTCATTCTCTCCACCTTCCCAGAACTTTGGGGTCTATATGCACAGTGTAGCTTCCAGGTGATTCCTAGAGCAGTGGTTCAATCTTTGATGATCTTGTGAACAAATGCAGGTCTGTTGTTTGGGCCTATATAGTGTGTGCTTTTGGGACTGCTTCTTCTGGCTGTCCCACAGCCTTCAGCTCAGCCACTCCTTTTTTCTTCGCCTTTCAATCAGAGAGTCCTTCAGCCACAATTCCACTTCCAGATCCAGTCTGGAGAGGTGCCCTATCGCCTCCCCCTCCCAGCTCAGAGGTGCTCCATCACCCCCTCCTTGACCTGCTGGGGCTGGGCCAGCTTCTCCTGTAGCTGGGCCAGAGACTCTTACCAGTTGCCGCTCTATCAGGAACTGATAGGCCCCTCGCAATCTGGACTGCCTTGCACCTAGGACTCTGCTTTTCCTTGTGTTCTCCAGGCTCCTGCTGCCAACTTCTCCTTCCAGGATGTCACAGCTCCAAGCCCCTGCCCATCTCTGTCTGTGGGAAGATGGACAAAACCTTCTCCTCAGTCTTCACCTGACAGCCAGCCACAGGCACCTTGGTTTGCAGAGCCAATACTGTCAGGTTTCCCAACCAAACTGGTCTGCAGTGAAGTCTCAGCTGAACCAATCCTCTCAGCTCTGCTTCTCTCTCCTTCAGTGCCTTCACAGAAGCCAGTTCCCTTTTCATCATGTTGACAGCCTTTTGCAGGTCTCTCAGCTCTTCGCTGCGAGAGTCGTTCCTCAAGCGGAATTCCTCCAGCTCCTGGACTCTGGCTGCCTCTTCTTGGAGACCAGAGACCTCCACATGGGGCTCATTGGTGGGGTCTTTGCAGCTGGATCTCCAGCGCTGCCCTGCCAGCCTTTCCTGTGGCCAGTCGTCCTGGCTCGCTTCTCCTTCACCTGCTCAGCCTGCAGTTTCCGCTGCAGCTGCTGTTTAGACTTTCTCTTCCAGCATCTCCCACTCGCCTGTTAATGCTGCTGCTAACAACTTATGCATCCGTTTGCAGCCTCCTTCTCGCTTCTTTTCTATCACACTTGTCTCTGCCGTCTCGGTCAGCAGCTCCCTCATGCTGGGGCCTGTGGCTTTGCGGGGTTTCGAGCGGCTTGCTGTCATCAAGGGGGGGGGAACCCTGCTGCCTGTCCCCCCTTCGCCTCACCCATCTATAGCCCCATCTCGTCTGCTGCTCCTACCGCTGTTGCTGTCTCTGGTAGTCTCCGCTGCTGGCTGCTTCTCAGAATGGGGTATCTCTGATTCCCCCGTTTTCCAAATGTTACACAATATCCTTTTGTAGTTGTATTATGTCTCTTTACACATAAGGGGGGCCAGAGGCACCTTCTCTTCTCTACTCAGTATGAACTGACCAGAATCCTTTAAGGGCTGTTTCTTCGGGTTATCCACGTTCTTCTTATAAAATGCATCCTCCCAAGCAGAGAAATGGGTGGAGGCAGGTAGAACAGGGAGGCAGGAGAGGGCTGCCAGAAGCCATGATCCCCTTTACTCTTAGGGGCAGCAAGACAGCCAAGGAAGGCTGAAATGAGTTGCTCCCTTTATGCTAAAATGAATTTTTCAGGTGTTACCTGATTTTTAAAGGAGCCTTCAGCATGGAGCTGGGTGCTACTTTAACAACCTGTCTTGGATTCAAGCTTCTGCCTGCTTATCATAGCTTTTCCCAGGTGTAATTCACTGCAATCATCCAAGTTGAAGAGTTAAGGGTTAAATTCAGTCCCTCTGTCTCAAGCAAGGAAGTGGGGGGGGAACCGCATTGTTTGTCTAAAACAGGCTTTCAAGATTCTTTCTTTCTTTCTATTTCTCCCTCCAACAGGGAGGGGTTTACTTGGAGGCACATGTGCCAAATAAATCAAACTTGCTTTTGAGGAGACATGCGTGTGTCCAGGTAGGAAGATCCTAATCTTGCATTTTCTGCCTTTTTAATAATTTAATGCTTCCTCGGATGTGCCTTTTCAGTACCTTTGAAGGGCTCTTTGGGGGGGCTGCTTCTCGCCCCATCCAGACATCCTTAGGCATGCCTCCTATTATTCAAGATCAAGCCTTTTTCTTCTTCTTCTTTTTCTTTCTCTGGTCTAAAGGTTTGTTTTCTTATTAACGTACTGACTTAATTCCTGTTATAGCCAAGCCTCGTGGCTTAAATGGGCTTGCTAGTCCATTGAAAACAGCAATTTTCATCTTTACCTCTTTTTTTTTCTTTCCAACATCAGCCCCTATTGAATGTTGAACTGAATGCTAGGGAGTTGGTCCTTCAAGGGTTAAATCTGAATCTTAGAGCCTGAGGAGGAGGAAGGGGCTGCAGGGGGGGAGATAAGGCGGCTCTGAGCAGGGAGAGGAACAGGAAAAAAAAAGAAGCAGAGAGAGAAACCAAAAACTAGGCGAGATGCCGCTTTGCTTACACACAAACCTTGGAATTTTTTTTCCCTACATACATTGAAGCATTAAAGCAGTGTTTGTCTGTTACCTCAAACCAGGCAAGAATCTGCTAAAAAGTGCTTCTCTAGTTAACCCTTTCTTGAAGTTTTCCAGCATACATTGAAGCAGCGTCTGTTAGCTGCTGCCCCCCTCCCATTTCCTCCCAAAGCAGACAACACACAGAAGGGAAAGGGGAGTTGACCCGTGGGTAAGGGGTCCCACGGATCCACACAAAGGGGGATAGACAGCAATCGATACGTGCCGACTCACACAGCCGGACGATCAACGGTCTGCAATGAGAAATGCGACACCTTGCACGCCTCCTTCCACACATTCACACAAACAAACTACCTCCCTCTTCCTGTACCACAACCGACCAACAAGCTTTGCGGCTTCACCCACACAGCAGTGGGGTACTAGGGCAAAGCTGAAAGGGGTTGATCAGGCCCCTCTTCCCCCCGAGTTTGCGGGGAGGTGACTCACCAATAGTTGTGGGAGGATTCTGCTTTCTTCTCTGCCTCCGGGTCCCTTGACTGGCTGGAGCACCGTCACCAGAGCTGCCGCCCCACTCCGAGTTGATCCTTCTGACAAAAGAAAGTCAGGGGCGCCCTGGGTCGCGTCGGAAAGAGGCGACAGCCCTGGCGCCCTGGCGTCCGCCAAAGTGGGCAAAAAGGCCCCTTCTTTCCCGGCCAACGCACCAGAAAATGTAGTAGATCACCAAAAACGAAGGCAAATAGAGTAGGAAGCAGAACGAGTTTATTTTACTGCGCAGGGTCCCAGCGGAATGGTTTCCAAAATCTGAGACCCAGAGCTCAGGTATCAGCATACTTTTATACTCTCTAGTAAACGAGAAGTGATTACATATCAACAGTTGACTGGTTACAGACAGGTTACAGAGACCTTGGATTCCAGCTTTCAAAGTGATGGATGCCCCAGCCAAGGGAGCACCTAACTCCCTCAAATGTCTCACAGTTAGGCGCATACATGTCTCACATAGGCTGCGCATACCAAAGGCTCCTGATAAGATAAGAGTGCATCTGCTATTTTCTTCTATTTTCTATTAAAGCGAATGCAATTCTAAAGCCTTAACCCTTTCAGTTCAACCTTCTCTGAGATCATCTTTCCAGTTTGCTGTTTGTGGGATACCTTCCTGTAATGTTTTAATTTACATTTGTGTCCTCCTGAAAGGCTGCTTTTTTTTTCTGTTAAAAAGAATTCAAAAGTATTGAAGAAACAATGGCAGTTTTCTCAGTATTAGTACGTCTGCATTAATAGTTCTAACTGTTGTTTGCTTTCTCTCTCTCATTTGGGGAAAAAAGTTGCAGACACAACTCCATTTGCTATACAAGCAGAAGTCACTCTGAGGACAAACTTTTTTGCCACCAGAGATGTTTGCACAGAGTTGTTACCATTGTTGAAACCTAATGGTAAGTCCACCACAGTGAGCCAAGCTGGCAGAATTGTGCTATCGGAAAATGACTGTGCTGTTTGCAAAAAATTAAGTCCTTTCATTGGAGCATTTCAAATAGCTTGTAGGAGAAATGATAACATTTTTATTTCTTTACTTGACTCATATCCTGTCTTCCAAACCAGAGCCCCAGAAATCTGAATACAGTCAGTCTCGCACTTTCGTGGAGGTTAGGGGGTACAAGACTCATGCAAAAGTGAAAAAAACTGCAAATAAAAATCACAAAAACAAGCTTTTTTTACCCGAGAACACTTCTCTAGGAATCTCTAGATCTTCCAGCACAATTCTATTGCAGCATAAGACTAAAACACCCATGAGAATTATTTCCAAGTAAACGCAGTAATTAGTAACTTAAGAAATATGCTTGTTGGAGGACAAGAAGAGGGGCTGTTGCAAGAACGGAAGTTCACTTGCACAATAGTGATTAAAGCCCAGAAAAGTAATTTCCACAAACATTTTTAAATGAGGATGGTGCTGTAAAAGAAAAAAAAAAATTCATCACTATTCTTTTTATTCTGAATTGCTTTTAGATGTCTTTATATTTCACCAGTTAATGTGTAATTCACAGACATATGAATTAAGTCCAAACTCATATCAGGAAACAAAGATCCAGCCTGTGATAGGCGAGTTCCATTTTCCTAAAGACACAGGTCCACAGCTTGGTTGTACTCCTGGATTCAGTCCTGAACTTGAAAGCTCAGGCTTTGGTCATGACCAGGAGTGCATTTGCACAGTTAAAGCTTGTGCGCCTCCTGTGTTTCTTGCTTGCTTGAAATATCAGATCTGGCCATAGTGATGCATGCCTTAATTACATCTGATTTGGATTACTTTAACATGGTCTATGTGGGGAAGCCTTTGAAGAGTGTTCAGTAACATCAGCTGATCCAAAGAGGTGCAGACAGATTGTTAACTGGATCTGGCTACAGAGAGTACACAGTTCCCATTACAGCGGCTCCACTGTCGGTCGGTCTGTTTCCAGACACAATTTAATGTCCTGATTATGACCTATAAAGCTCTGTATGACTCAGGTTCAGATTATCTGAAGGATCATATTGTTCCACACAAACCTGCTGATATTTTAAGATCTTCTGGGGAAGCGCTTCTCTCCATCCCACTAATCTCCCAGGTACATTTGATAGGAGGACAGGAAAGGACCTTCTCTGTAGCTGCTTCCAGGTTTTCAAATTCCAGAAGTAAGACCAGGACACTCCTTGCTAGCTTTCTTCAGACAGTTAAAGGGTTTTTTTTTTCTATTTTAGCAGGGCTTGGAAGACTGATCACTCAAGGGGAAAGGGCTGGATTTGCTATTTACTGTTCTCCTTTTAGTGGTTTACTTTTTAAATAGGTTTCAATTTTACTAATAGTTTAATTACATTTTTATTATTTATTTACCTTTTGTATGTTGGGAATTTTTAGCTATGTTTGCTTTAACCGTTGTAAGCCACCTGGAGAAAACTGGAAAAAAACAGGATGGTGATGGTGGTAATATCTGCCAGAAGAAGTAGATTAAAGATATAATCTGATATACAGTTTATTTCAGATGCAAGAGCTTTGTATATTGTATCAATCAGCATAAGCATTTGGTTTGTTCATCTAGGCCAGATATCTATGCTGCAGTGAACAGCACCAATTCCAACTATTTCGCCCATACTCACAACATTACAAAGTGCAGTTTCTGCTTATTGTAATACAGATTTTAGTATAACAGTTCAAATAAGAATTCATTAAGGGAACTTAACGAAAGTCTGAGCAGGTGAACTTCAAATCATGCTTCATGAGGAAGCAAAAATCCTTCAAAGATATTAGGGAGTTGTGCAGTCCCTGAAAAGTGATTCATTTTCAACTTTAGTTTGGCAGGAAGTAAGGTGGGATATAATTAGTATTGACCTTTTCAGTGGTGACCCAAAATCCATAGGTCCCTCATCCCACCTAAGGAGAAAATGCTTAGCTCCACTAGTATTAGCTTTGAAGTAAGCTTTGAAAGCCAATTTATTGCAGCCTACCTTTTTATCATATGATATGTTGAACTTCTAAATGGATACTGATATTGCTGGTTTTAACCAGTTTATTCCAGAGTGCCGTCACATAACATGATGTGAAGGACTTTTGAATGGTTGGTAATGCTGCTGGTTTCAAATTGTTTTTAAATTAATCCTTTTAGCTGTTTAGATTAATTTTATACAAATGTGACAGAGGGTCTTGCAAATATTTTAACTCTGGTTTTAATATAATTATATTTTCTTGAAATTATGTTTTTGTGTAAATTACCTTGGGAGAGAGTGACATAACAAGTGGCCTAGAAAATGTTAATATAAATGAGTGTAGTTAAGCAGTTTTAACTGAGACCATAACATAGTTTCTACCCCAAAACCACTTTTCTATTTTCTTCAGCCAGAGTGGTGAATGTGTCTAGCGTGTGTGGCGTTTCAGCATTGTCTAGCTGCAGCCAAGACTTGCAAAAGAAGTTTCGAAGTGACACAATCACTGAAGAAGAGCTAGTGAAACTCATGGAAAAGTTTGTAGAAGACACCAAGAAGGGAGTGCATCAGAAGGAGGGCTGGCCAGATCATGCTTATGGTGTATCCAAAACTGGAGTGACGGTTTTGTCCAGAATTCACGCAAGGGTGCTGAATGAGACAAGGAAAGGCGATGGTATCCTCCTGAATGCCTGTTGCCCTGGATGGGTGAGGACTGACATGGCTGGTCCCAGAGCCACCAAATCGCCTGACGAGGGAGCTGAGACTCCAGTTTATTTGGCCCTTTTACCTCCTGGTGCTGATGGGCCTCATGGCCAATATGTCAGTGAAAAGAAAGTACAGAAATGGTAACTGTCACCTCATGCTTGTGAAGGTACACATTGATCTGAGATCTGAGACATTTGACTTGATCTAACTATAACAATCCAGAGCAGGAGTCTGAATGAGTATCTGCTGTCACAGTCACACTAGGCCGTTGTGTAGGAGAAAAGAATACTGAATCTGATAGTGGAATAATGTGATGCAGAATTGCCCGTGTGGTCTGTTGTATCCTGTTTTAGGTAGCTAGAAATGCAAACCAGTAGGATACTTTCGCTTTCCTAAGTTTGAGCACCTAATATTTCTTTGTTTGTTATTATGAATGTGTGAAATCACTCACTCCTGGGAGACTTAGAAAATGTGCATTCATAACTTTCTCAGTTTTGGTCATGGCTGTTTTCTAGAATGCAAGCATTAAGCTATTGCAATTTTACAGCAAATCTAAACCTTTTAAAACAGTAAATAAAATAGTAAAAAAAATCAAAAGAATTAAGGATGCTGTTGGGCAAGGGTTTGTGTGTGGGCTCCATTTTGAAAAAAAGACTGTTCATCCTTTTAAACACACACAGTCTCTCAAGATCACACTCAGGTGCTGGCATGATGGAACGCTTCTCTTTCAGGGGCAGGAAAATAGAATTGTACATTATAGTAAATTACTTTGTTAAAAAAAGAAAAAGGAACACTTCTCTTGAAAGAAGAGTCTTCCAAAAGACATATAAATGAAATTCAACTTAATATTTGTGAATGTGTTTTTTTAATTAATAATAAAAACTTCCAGCAAAACTTTCGTATGGATGTAATTATTCTTCTGTGTTTGGTAATGAAAGACATTTTTTGAAAATTAAAAGTTATAAAATGGCAGAGTGCAATGTATAGTGTATAGTACAGTCATTGTGTTTTCCTCACAGTTTCTACAACAATCGCCATCCTGAGTGTTTTATTATTTTTCTTTTGTGACTTGTATAGCTTGAATTCCTTTGAAAATACCATTGCATTTTTTTTAACACACAAGGCTTTAAAAATGGGAGCATTAGCCATTGAATAGTAATAGTAACATTTTGTTTCTAAACAACCCAGAACTTTTTTTTCTCATATAAAAGGTTAATATTGGCACTCCCAAACCACTGAGAAAACTTGGGAGAACTTCTAGTATAAAGGTAGTGCCCCATGTTAATCACTAACTCACCATGACTCGTCATTCTTAGGTTTGATTATATAATAATCCAACATGAGAGTGCTGAGTCATGGTGAGTTGCCAAGTAAATAACTCTCCTGAGAGCCACTCCTTTCATTGAAATGTTATTGAAACATTCTTCCTGGAGGGCAGAAGGAGTCTAATATATTATTCCCACATAAGCATTTGTGGGATTCTGTTGAAACTGCTTTTTGATCATTAAAAAAATAATAATAATCCTAGGGATATTAATAACAGTCACTTGAAAAGTCCACAAATTGCCTGCATGCTCTGACAGAAACATACAGATAGTAAATATGACAACCATTTAGACATTGTTTGACAGGAAAACTTCATATCTAAACATTTTGTCAGTGTACATGCCAGCAAATATGGTAATCAATTGCAATATAAATTATAGTAAATTATTTGCCGGCATATAAGCTGCACTGGCATAAAATAGGGTAACTATAGTTTGGGGGGTTTTTTTAAAAAAAAGTGTCTAATTTGCAATATAGTTATTAGGTGACAGACATCTCTACCCTTCCCTAAAGACACAGCTGGTATCAAGCCTAAAATATTCATGTCTCCATGGGATTTCTAAGCATCTCTTGTCCTATTTTCCTTTGCAGGCAACCTGAGATGATTTCAGAAAAAGAGAAACTCCTGCTGCCTATTAGTGGGGGAAGGCTAGTGGGTAAGAGAAAGGTTGATAAAGCACTGGGGTGATTAAGGGATTTTTAACTCATGCAAAGCAAATAGTTATTTCAAGGTACTGGAAAAGTTACAAATAATGTCCAATGCAGTCACGTTGTGATAACACCCAACTAATAGCTCCATGGAACTTTTTTTCCCCTCCCCATGTCATCCTCCATATGGGGCTGCAGGGGGAAGGGGAATTGATCCCAAGCAGGCTTCAGTGACAGAAGCAATTCTATCTGTAAGAAACTGGCCACAGTATCCAGAAACTGCTCATCAGAATAAACTTATTTGTTTACAGACTAATACAAGAGGCCCCAACTCTCCAACAGGTTACTTCTTGGTAAAAAGGTAAGACATGCAATAAGCCATAAAGAGCGATTCAAAATGAGTTTATTGGCTCCCTCAGATCTCTTTTAGGACAAAATAATGAAGCAAAACCCAAGACTCTTACAGGTATATTTCCACAATATCACACAAACCAGTTTTCAAGTTACACCATAGTTTAAATCATATGGCAAAAAAGTACACCAACTGTCCTTTGATTCATAGCTTATAAAATATACAAAAACACTTAACACATAATCACATACTACCCAATTCACACACACCCTGGAATTTCCCCCAGTTCTAAACACTGAAATGCCAGTTCTTTGGATCTGTACCTACAACCAAGAATAAAAACAGCAAACCAAAACAAGAACACTGGGACTTTTATCACAGGAGGCAAGTAAAATGCAATTACAACAGTATAATAACGTCTTTGGCTGAGACATAGCACTACCCAAATCCTCTTCTATTGTTCTCCCTGTGGGAGATCATTTGGAAAGCACTTCTACATAGGAGGTAAATAATGGGGTTTTTTGTGTTAATAAAAGACACTTTTCAAACTCCCACTGGGAGAACCATAGAAGAGAAATGATATCATTTGATGAATCCCAGCAAAGATACTATTATCCTGCTGCAATTGCGATTTACCTGCCTCGTGTGATAACAATTCTAAAAATGCCAGGGAGAATGAAAAAATTTTCAACCCTGGAAAATACATAATAAAGAAACCAATAGGGCCTGTTTGGGAGATGATTAGGAGATGATCCTTAGGAGGGAGTGACCATGCTCTTTTGGAGTTTGTCATTCAGTGGGAAGAAGAAGCCGAGTGTAGCCAGACAAGCATCCTAAACTTTAAGAAAGCTGATTTCTCTAAACTTAGGGAGTTACTTGCTGAAATCCTGTGGACAAGAATACTAAAAGAGAAAAGAGTGCATAACAGATGGGAGTTTCTTAAAAGTGAGATACTGAAGGCACAATTGAAAACTGCCAATAAGGAGGAAAAATGGCAGGTGTCTAAAGAAACTGGAATGGTTGACTGAAGAACTCTCAGCTGAGCTAAGTGTTAAAAGAAACATGTACAGAAAATGGAAAAATGGTGAAACCACAAAAGAGGAAATAAAGCAAATAGCCAGGAGATGTAAGGAGAAGGTCAGAAAAGCCAAAGCGTACAATGAATTTAGGCTTGCTAGAGACATTAAAAACAATAAAAAGAGCTTTTTTAGATATGTCTGCAGCAAAAGGAAAAACAAGAAACGACAGGATCACTGCATGGAGAAGGTGACCAATTAATAACGGAGGGGAGTGAGAAGGCAGAACTACTTAATACCTTCTTTGCCTCAGTTTTCTCCCAATAGGATAGAAGTACCCAACCTGGGGCGTGGGGAGCAGGTGAGGAAGCGAGGGAAATGCAGCACAGAATAAGTAGAGTAGTAGTACAGGAATATCTGGCTAAACTTGATCAATTCAAGTCCCCAGGGCCAGATGAATTACATCCAAGGATATTAAAAGAACTGGCAGAAGTCATTTCTGAACCACTTGCAATAATCTTTCAGAACTCGTGGAGAACAGGAGAAGTCCCAGCAGACTGGAGGAGGGCAAATGTCATCCCCATCTTAAAAAGGGGGGGAAAAGAGGACTCTAATAATTATCGCCCGGTAAGCCTGACATCAATTCCAGGAAAGATCCTAGAGCAAATCATTAAACAGTCAGTTTGTAATTACTTAGAAAGCAATGCCATAATCACTAAAAGCCAGCATGGATTTCTCGGAAATAAGTCATGCCAGACTAATCTTATCTCTTTTTATGATAGTTACAAGCTTGATAGATAAAGGCCTTTGACAAATTTCCACATAACATTCTTGCAAAGAAGCTAGTAAAATGCGGGCTGGACAGGGCTACCGTTAGCTGGATTTGTAATTGGTTGACCGACCACACTCAAAGGGTGATCATCAATGGTTGCTTTTCATCCTGGAGAGAAGTGACTAGTGGGGTGCCACAGGGTTCTGTCCTGGGCCCACTGCTATTCAACATCTTCATCAATGACTTGGATGAAGGAGTGGAGGGCATGCTGATCAAATTTGCAGATGACAGGAAATTGGGAGGGGTTGCTAATACACCAGAAGGCAGGATCAAATTTCAAAATGACCTTGACAGATTGGAGAGCTGGGCCAAAGCTAACAAAATGAATTTCAATAGAGAGAAATGTAGGATCCTGCACTCGGGCATTAAAAATGAAAGTCACAAGTATAGGATGGGGGACGTGTGGCTGGATAGCAGTATGTGTGAAAGGGATCTAGGAGTCTTGGTAGATCACAAGCTGAACATGAGTCAGCAGTGTGATGCAGCAGTCAAGAAAGCCAACGCGATTCTTGGTTGCATCAATAGGAGTATGGTGTCTAGATCAAGGGAGGTAATGGTACCACTCTATTCTGCATTGGAATTCAAGAAGGATGTCGACAAGTTGGCACGTGTCCAGAGGAGGGCAACCAAAATGGTGAGGGGTCTGGAAGCCATGCCCTATGAAGAACGGCTTAGGGAGCTGGCTATGTTTAGTCTGCAGAAGAGAAGATTAAGAGGGGACAGGATAGCCATGTTTAAATATTCAAAGGGATGTCATGTTGAGGAGGGAGCACGCTTGTTCTCTGCCACTCCAGAGACTAGGACAAGGAGCAATGGATTCAAGCTGCAGGAAAGGAGATTCCACTTGAACCTCAGGAAGAACTTCCTGACGGTCAGAGCTGTCCAGCAGTGGAATATGCTGCCTCAGAGTGTGGTAGAGTCTCCTTCTTTGGAGGTTTTTAAGCAGAGGCTGGATGGCCATCTGTTGGGAATGCTTTGATGGGTGTTCCTGCATAGCAAGGGGTTGGACTCGATGGCCCCTGGGGTCTCTTCCAACTCTATGATTCTATGATTCTATTGCATAGGCAGGGTGTCACCACTAAAAAGGCCATCTCCTCTAGCCACTCATTTCACTGCACTTGGCTGGAGCAGCTCTCTGAAGGACTCAGGTTAAGACCTTAAGGATTTTGGAATAAGATATGGAAGGAGATGCTCATTGAAATTAACCTATGCCCAAGCTGTTCAGGACTTTAAAAGTTAAAACTAAAACTATGGCCATTTCTGCACTACACTGTCATAATGTTGTTATTCCACTTTCAACATCCTGTGGAATTCTGGGGCTTGTAGTTATTGAGGCCAAAGAGCTCTCTAGCTAAGTATTCTAAAGGCCCCTCTCTAAACTGCAAATCACAGGATTCCATAGGATGTTGAAAGTGGAATAATAGCACTATAACAGTGTAGTGTCGAATTGGTGTAGAATGCCTATGAATTGGTCTTGGAAATAGACTGGCAGTCAGTGCAGATGGCAAAAGATGATCATAATAGGATCCTATTGGCTATTCCCAGTGACCAGTCAAGCCACTCTACTTGGAACAAGTTGATACTTTTGGATCATTTTCAAAGCAGACTCTGTATAATCCTTTGCAATAATAAAAATATAACTACTCATGCTGAATTCTTAAATATGCCTTTTGCCCATTTCATAGGTCATGGTTGCAAATGAAAAATGTTTATCGGACTATTGCGTACTTTGGAACTTCATCTGCAATCCTACCTATCAGGAAGCAAGGAACTCCCCTTTGTAGTTGGTAGTACCTACTTCTAAACAGATAGGTTCACTGTTAACCTTCTATCCTTCTCAGATAACATCCACACTCTGTTGCAAAAGAGGCATGGAACAGAGTTAACTCCCTAATGAAAAACAAACAGCACCAGACCATTATATAGACTCTCTCTCCTCTTCCCTCCCTGCAGCTCTGTTCTCCTTTTTTTAAGATTCTCTTTCAGGCTTCAGCGAACGCTTTGTCCCTGGGGCTCTGTGAAGTTGCCAGGCGGGTCTCAGGCAGAACAGCTTCCGCTTTACACACAGCAAGCACAGCAGAGCGCATAAAATCAACAGCAGACATTATATCAAGCCAAGTACGGTAGGTGGGTTCTTGTTCTCACTCTTTGGCAGAATCTGCTTGCTTCTTTTAAAACCCGTTCTACAGCGAACTAGGTGAGTTGTGCTTTATCATTATTCTTCTGTAAGAATTAGTAATAAAGATAGCATTTAACACCCGTTAAAATAATCGTGCAATTTAACAAAATTGTTGGAGACTGGAGAGATGTAGGCACCTTGGAACACATTTGGGTCTTTTTCCCTAAGGTAACAGGCTTTTTTTTTTTTAACCATTCTCTAAACTGATTAAATCTGATAAGGCAAAATATTGTTTTCTCATAATCTTTGTTAATAGTGTCAATTCTTGATGGCATAAATGCAGAACTGCTCCAAACATCTGATTTCAATTATGATTAGAGTGCTAAAGTTGAAATAGGAAGATTCTGGAAAAGTGCAGGACTGTCTATCCGACACTGGCTAGACAGGGCTTGGTGGACTGACTTAGTTGAAAAATTGACAAGAAAAGTTCAAGCACCAAGAGGAGAAATGGCAGTAAGACAACTTCCTCGAAAGATAGAATCCATTTATATCCGAAGTTCAGTCTTTAACAACAGATTAAGGCCCACCATTAACACGCAGGACTTTGGGGAATCATACTTTCTTTAAAAAAATCAAAAGAACATTTAATAAAAGGTCTGTCATGAAGTGGGTTATTTGAATGAAACAGCAGTTTTGTTACACACTGTTAATGTAAATAAAATAGCTTCTGTTAAGCTAGTGCCACATGTTCAAGTACAGTGTGCAGGGGGAGGTATCAGGAACAACCTGTGACATAGAGGGTCCAGAGCAACAGTCTTTAAACCACTTGATCCGGAGAACTAAAAGCTTACTTCACTCTGTATTCAAAATGTAGATATATATCTTACGTATATAGCCAGCATGGTGTAGTGGTTTGAACATCAGACTATGACCCTGGAGACCAGGGTCTGATTCCCCACTCAGCCATGGAAAACCACTGGGTGAACTTGGCCATGTCACACACTGTCAGCCCCAGAAAACCCTGTGATAAGGTCCCCTTAGGCCCACCATAATTTGGAAACAACTTGAAGGCAAACAACAACAATGTATACATATACTCACATTCACTCAAATTACCACCAAGAAGAGCTCTGTCACATACAAAAGCTTATCCAAAAATAGATTTAAAGTGCCATGGGACTGTTGCTTTTGCTGTAACAGACTGGCATGGCTACCACACAAGAATTACTCAAGAAAATTATTTTTGAAACCACACTAATAAAAATGTGTATTCTGTAGCCTCATAATAACGTGGTATTATTCAATGTCCAAATGTGTATATATATATATATATGTATGTAGGTATGTATGTATGTATGTATGTATGTTTACCTCTCAGATATGCATGTGGTTGGGGATCCTCCTAAGGTGTCCTCTTTATTATCTGATTTTTTTTATTCATAGATATAAAAATAAACATTTACATTCATCCATAAGAAAGCATACACTGGTGAAATATACGTAAACAGACCATTATCTTAGTTTGTCACCATTCCACATTCTCCCCTGACTTCCCTCCAAGTGAGAGGCAAACAGAAAATACTGATCAAGAAGCATTGTCTGTCAAGCATATAACATAACTTCAGAGCCACTGTAAAATAGCTTAATCTCAAAAGTCAATATTCACCATTTTAATATCTCCCCAAAGATTCCTAAAATATGTAATAACAGTATCCCAATCTTTGATAAAACTTTCAAATTTGATCCCTCTGATCATATATGTAGTTCTGTCCATCTTCATCAGGTCAAATAGTTTCATCTCTCAATCTTCTAAAGAGGGGAGAATTTTTTGCTTCCACATTTGCACTATTACCATTCTAGCTGCCGCTGACATATAGAATAGTAACTTTCCAGCTTTTCTCTCTAGTTCATCATTCATAATGGATAACAAGTACCATTCAGGAGTCATTTCAAACTGAAAACCTAAGGTTCTTTCAATCTGAGTGTGTATAGCATTCCAGAATTTCTTTATTTTTTTACATGTCCACCATTGATGATAGAAGGTACTGATTTCACAATCGCATTTCCAACATTTATTGGAATAGTTTGTGGATTTTTGATAATTTCTCTGGGGTCAAATACCATCTCAGGTACATCTTATATACATTTTCTCAGATATCTTGGCAAACTGTATACCTTAGCCTTTTTGTCCAAATTTTTTCCTGTTGTTCTAGAGGGACAGAATGGGAAAAATTTTGTGCCCATTTAATCATTGACAATTTAATAGGCTCATCTTCTGTAGCCCACTGTAGTGAAATTTTATAGATAGAAGAAGTAGGTTTTGTTTTCTTGGAACACAAAGTGTAGTTGTAACCTCGTCTGTCATTTGAAAACCATTTAGATTCATATCTATTTTTAATTTTTCTCTGAGTTGACGGTAGAGAAGCCAGTGACATTTGATCCCTGTTTTGTTGAGCTCTTGTTGAGATCTAATTCTTATTTGATCTTGCTGCACTTCCATCAGAGCTTTGTATCTTATCCACTTATCAAATAATATATTCTCTTTTTTGTAGTAAGCCTCGCGGGGAGAGACCCAATGTGGCATTTTTCAACATCTTGAAAAATATCATCTCCAAATGTTTAGTAAGGCCTTCCTGATGTAATGACTGTTGAATTCTTTATTAACTTTCGCCTTGTTAAATCAGAGATAATAATGCCAACCTGACCAAAGGTCAACCCCTTCTAGGTTTAAAAGTTTCATGTTGTCTGGAGTTAGCTATTCCTGTAACCAATTTAGGCAGCAGGCATGATAATACAGAACTAGATTTATCTGATTTTTTTACTAACTTGACAGGGAAAATGTCCAGTACTCCAGTTGCTGTAGTGACCGGTGCCAATAAAGGTGTTGGGCTGGCCATTGTGCGGGCTCTATGCAAGCAGTTCTCCGGGGATGTGTACCTGACATCTCGAGATGTTGAACGAGGCAAGGCAGCAGTGGCAGAGCTGCAGAAGGAAGGACTGAAGCCACTCTTCCACCAGCTGGATATCAATGATCTCCAGAGTATTCGAGCCCTCCGCGATTTCCTGAAGGAAAAGTATGGTGGATTGAATGTGCTGATCAACAATGCAGGGATTGCATTCAAAGGTAAAGCAAAAACAAAAAAACTTCTGAAAAGATGTCATAATCATCACCACTGCTATCATCATCATTATCAATATACCACCCTTTTCCCAAGTACTCAGACTCAGGGCAGCTTACAGGGGGGGAAAAAGTAAAAATTAAAAACATGTAAAAATGTGTGTTTGTGTGTTTGTATGTGCATCCACATATTTTTAAATATATTTTCATATACAATTATTTTAAAAGCAATTCCACTATAGAGTTGAAATGCTTTAAAAATCATTAAAAGGCAAACTCTAAAAATCAATGAAAGTGCATAGTATTAAAATCAAATCATAGTCAATTACTAAAAGCCTAATAGAATAGGATATTTTTCACCCACCAACAGATGGGGAGCAAAAGAGAAACATCCTGCCCTCCACAGAGAGGAGATTCCAAAGTGTGAGCACTTCCACTGGGAAGGCCCTCTCCCTTGTTCCCACCAAATGTGCCCTAGGGAGGTAATGGGATAGAGAGAAGGGCCTCTCTCAGCTTGAACAGGTTCATATAGGACAAAGAGATCAAGCATGTCTGGGAATACCACTATTTGATCTTAGAGCATCCTATACCTAATGAGAGGGAGCTCATTGCAAGTACTTTGGAGATTAGGAAATTCACTCAGCACCTAATAAAAAAAAATGTCCACATAATTACATATATTAGAGAAAGTGTATCAAGGATCATAAAAGATGTTGGTGCTGGGGCCCTGGTGATCTCTGTTAATGTGAAATGTCATTGTAAATGCATGGTAGACAATCCTTAGTTTCAACAGTTTAAACTGGGCACAATAATATCTGCCATGCAGTTTGTGACCTTGTTAGATATTGGCCATTTCCGCACGGGCTAATAGAAACGGTGCAGAGCGTCCTCCAGGGAAGACATCTGCACCTGGGAGCAGACTGGGTTAGACCTACTTAACATAGATCCGCACCTCAGCCCGCTCCAGAACGACCCCAAGTGGTTGTCAAGCGTCCTTTTGAAAGACCGCTTAAAACAGGTCTTTCAAAAGCACGGAGCGTGCCACTCCGTGCCCGCTCTCCGGTGCAGATTTGCAGGCTCGCACCAGCGCGAGCCTGCAATCTGCCGGGGGCGGGCTTTAAGCTGGCGAGCTTCAGCGGGGAGCCAAGAAGTCCGGTAAGTGGTGGCACGGGGCAATTCTCTTGCCCCGTCCGGAAATGGCCATTGTGTTCTCTCCAGCAGTTCAGGGTCACTTTACATGCAGTAGTTTCCCTACACAGAAAAAAAAAAAGCATGTAATCTGCATGGATACTGCCCAGCTATCACAGTCATGTTAACAAAATGTAGAGATGCATTTGTCACGTATGATGAGAGAGACACGAATCTGATCTTTCTTCCAGATGGAAAAACATATTTCAATGTAGGAAAAGCAAAATGTGTGAAGTATCCTTAAGGGGTCACTATTGTGCATTTGGTAAAATTGTGTGAACAACACAGAATTGCACACAGCACAGAGCACCACCATTTGATAAAAATGTATTCTTATTCTTACATTTCCAGTGGAGATTAGAATTAGATCACAGAAACGATGACAGAAACCACCACTCTGTTTAAAAAGATACTGGGCATACTTTGATCATCTTGATATTTTGGCCATTTCCGTACTACACTTTTATAGTGCTATTATTCTACTTTCAACATCCTGTGGAATTCTGGGGTTCGCAGTTTAGGGAGAGGCGTTAAGAAGTCTCAAGCAGAGAGCTCTTTGGCCTCAGTAAACTACAAACCCCAGAATTCCACAAGACGTTGAAAGTGGAATAATAGCACTATAACAGTGTAGGGTGGAAAGGGCCTGAGATTAGGTGTAGAGACAGAAGCAGCTGTATTTTGTGAGTTCAAGATACAAAACTGTGCCATGCAGGAAGCAACTTGAGCATTTCCTGGCTTTTAATTTAAAAAGAATTGTAATATTTATTTAAATTACTTTTAAAAATGTATTGTTTTGTTTTTATTATTTTAAATGAGAGCTGCTATTATTAATCTGCTCTTGACGTTGACCTTCCAAAACATCTGGAGACATCTGAATTGTTCTTAACAAAATGAATATAATTTCATTTGCTATTAAAAAAACGGCAAATGATTCCTCTTGTTCTGAGGTTTTCGGCAATTTAAATGTTGTCTGGGAATAATGAAAAAATGTTGTTGGTGTTAACTGCTGTCAAGTTGACTTCAGCTTAGAGCGACTTTATGAATGGGAGATCTCCAAGTCACCCTATCATCGGTGGCCTTGCTCAGGTCTTGCAGTCTCAGGCCTGTGACCTCCTTGGTTGAATCTATCCATCTATAATGCAGTCGTCTTCTTTTCCTATTGCCTTCTATCTTGCCGAGCACTGTTTTCTTTTCTAGTAGGGCAAATCCAAAATACAACAGTCTCAGTTTAGTCATCTTAACACGGCATGTGACAGAGCCTGGGGGTGCGGCTAGCAGAGCAGCCCTGGCAACAGAGGGTGATATTATAATCAGTTTGGCTGTTCCTGAGGGGACAAAAACAAGCCCTAGCAAGAGGGAAGGGCTGTGGGTGAGACAGCAGAAAGCATATATACTGGGAGCGTGATTTTGAATTTAGCTTCTTTCAGTGAGATTTGTAGAGAGATTTGTAGAGAGTCAACCAAAAGGGGGTTTTCTGGGAGAGGGTTATCTTCTCACTGAACTAGTGTAGGGGCAGAGGAGAAACCAAACCACTTCTGAAAGGGTCAGAAAGTGGAACTCTAGGTGGGGAAACAGATCTTTGTGCTAAGGGGAGTGAAAAGGGTATGTGCGAAAGCTCTGCTGGTGAACACTGTGGTGTTTTGAAGGAATGAGTTAAATATCTTTAAGAAATTATGATTTTGTTTGAATATTCTTGAATCCGCAGTACCTTTTTCCCTGGTTGGTATTTTAATAAAGACTTCATTCTATTTTTTTTTTATAAGTTTTGCCTCAATAGAGTATTTTCTTTCGTTTTACCCATCATAGCACACTACCACAGATTATCCATTTTTGATTAACCATTAATCATGGTTAATCAAATTAATTGTTAGCCATTAATAAGCTTTGCCCTTTATCCACCAAGGCTGTGGGTTTTAGGAAAATCAGGGTTGTGAATAAGTGTGGGGGAGGAAACCAGAGTGTGAGAGTAAGATTAAAAAGGGGTGGCTGCTACTTCAGTGAGGGAGAAAAGCAGGCCTCCTTTGTCTGTGCCCTGGACTAGGCCAGGCAAGCCTCCCTCAAGCCTTCCTTTACTTCCCTCTCCTTCCACACGATAGTCACGTCTTCTCAATATGTCCAAAGTACTGCAATCTCACTTTAATCATCTTAATATGGCATAAATCTAGAATAGAACATTGTTCTTGCAGTGTATAAAAAAAGTGGAAAACATTCTGAATTCTGCTAAATAAAGTGAATAGAGAAGACATTGGTGCTTTTTCTTCACATTTTCAATTTTAAAAATACCATTATTAACAATAATTTGGCTGCTTTGATACATGCACTGGCAATTTAGCTTCTTGAATGCAACTTCTTTTGACTTTAGAACTATAATCCAGTTTTTTGGAGGGTGTCAGACAAGGCTATGGTTCTGTAAAATTTGGGGAACTAATGAACATAAGGAAGGGAAATTCTGCACTGGGACTGGAAGAAGGGCCAGTTTTATGGGAAATGCGATTGATCGCTGATGTGTGATACAGATACACTTCCGAGTATCGTCTGCACTAATGTTACAGCCACAGCAAATTACCCCAATTGTCACCAGATTTGCATAACATGTATAACTAGAAATATGCATTTGCCATATTTATACTTTTCAGTAACTCATCCACTATTGCTTTTCATTTCCTTTGCTTTCTGAAAAAAAGTGGCTGACACTACACCATTTCATATACAAGCAGAAGTGACCATGAAAACAAACTTCGTTGCTACCAGAAATATTTCCAATGAGTTATTACCACTCATAAAGCCAAAAGGTAAGTGATGCATTTGTAGTTATTGTTGTTGTTGATGATGATGATGTTACTATTACTATTATGATTATGTATTAGTATGTAAGGGTGATGACAAGAGGCAACCAATTTACCACATGGCAAATATGGAAGCATTTGGCCTTTTTTTTTTAGTTTGTTTTAACTTGAGAACCATGATTTTAGTCATATGAGCTTGTATTAAGTAGTATTGGTTAGTCTTCCATCATGTCTGTGTCTCTGTAATAGCCAGGGTATCTCCTTTTCTGAGACTACATGTAGCTGCAGGAACAGAAATGTCTACTTTCTTTGATCAAGGTTCAGATAACATGCAGATTTAAATTATAGCAGCAGCACCTTCTGAAGAGACAACTGATTGCTAGTGAAGGGTTTGGCATTTCTTTTTCTGAGGAAGCAGACTAGTGGACAAGTCCCAGGTGAAAAGAGCAGCAGAAGAATGCCTTCTCTGAGTAGAAAGCTAGTAGCATGAATCATAGGATCTCCAAGAACCTAAGATGTTGACTGTTGTTACATCTGCTGCATGTATTTGCATAATACATGGAAAGGACTGCACATGCAGAAGGCAGAAAATTGGGCGTGTATTGCCAAAAGGAGTTGGGAGGAGGGAACTAAGGCCCTTTTCGCATGCCATTTCACATGTGAAAGGGCCTCCAGAGCATCACGCGACTGCAAGGACCATTTCACATGACATCCTCGCAATCGCATGACGCTGCTGGGGCCAATAGGCGGCAATTGTGGCATATATCATTTTTGTCTTCTTGCCAAAAATGATGCGCGATCGCATGTCGCTCCTGGGCTCCACACGCACTTACCTTGCGTGTGGAGCCTCCGGAGATGCAGCCCTCACCTTTCCTTCCCCAGCACAGCCTGGGAAAGTACCCGGCTGCACTGCAGAAGGAAGAGGCGGAGCCCTCACGCTTCCTTCTGGCCAGCAGGGAGCTGCTGTGGAGACGAAGCAGAGGGGACACAAGTGCCTCTCGCAAGAGGCTGCTTGCATGATCCCCGCGTGCCCACGTCGGGAACAGGTAAGGTGCGAAAAGGGCCTAACCCTGCACACTTCCCACATTTGGTACCCACAGTTTCAGAGGCAACACCTGAACAGGGCTAGAGTAGATTAGGAGCATTAATTTTTCTTTATGATATGTAAAGCCCTAAATGGCTTGGGCCTTAGTGCCTAAAGGAGTGCAATGCCTTCCCTGTGTACAGCTGCCTGAGGACTGCTGAAGGGTCCCTTCTATGTACCATCAGCAAGGGTAATACACTGTATGAAGATTTGGTAGAAGGCCTACTTTGCTGCAGCACCCCAGTTGTGGAACACCCTCCGCTTAGAGGTCCAGTTGGCACAAACACTGGTATCATTCTGACAGCAACTAAAAACATAGCTTTGAGTGTTTACTAAAACTTTTTTATTTATTAATTTATTTTTACCATATCTGCATGTGTGTTTTAGCTGTTTCAGCTGGTTTTCTTTTGTTTTTTTTAACTGTTTGAATCCACTTTATAGTACAATGATCTGAGATCCTTGGATACAATTAATTTATAATTAATTAATTAATATGTGGTACAATATTGTAAAACCAGACTGTGTGTAAAATTGCTAAATATTTGTTGTTTCAGGAAACAAGTAATATTACTGGCTATCTGATCACACCAGTGATCAACTCAGCCTATTTCCCCTGCATCAGTACATGAAATGTCCAACATTTAAGGCTATTATGACTAAGTACAATACAGAGATACCTCAGTTAATAAAGCCTTTAACAGCTCCTTTAAAGCTCCTTTTTTTAACACAGTCTTTTTATGCCTGCCCAGGCTCCTCTATTCCTCCTTGTCTTCTGTCTAGCTGGAAGTCTTTTAAGAGTGTCCCGGTTAGAAGAAGGGCTGAAAGAAACCAAAGACTTTTGGTGCCAGGTTAAAGTAGTAGGTCTCCAGTAAACAATGCAGTAAAGCCTGAGCTGGGAAAGAATGGAATAGTTAGTCCTATTTTAGCTTTATGTGCTTGCCTACAACAAAGAAGGTAAATAGCAGCCAACTCCAGAATCTCTTGCTGAGAGTGCATGAACAGCAAAACAGAAAGAAATTGGGAAAGCAGGTTAGCCTGCCTCACCTGCTCCCCAAGCATTTTTTTAAAAGTATACATCTGGGCACTAAATTGGAAATTATAAGAAAGGGAGGGAGGCTGATGTAGGAAAAAGGGTATCCCTGGGTGCATTTTGGAACAAATTTGCAAGTGTTTTACTTGTGCAAGGCTTACCTGGTTGTTTCATTTTACAAGTACATATTATTAGCTTTGAATAAAAAGTTTGGTGAGACATGTTAGACTCCTTTTCTTGTTTGCAGCATAGGAACCTATGCCTATTATTTTCATGTTATTTGTAGTGAAACCAATTTTTCTCTTAAAGAAGTAATGCCCAGGAACATATCTACTTCATTAACCGAGGTATACCTGTATTACGTATGTGTGGACATTTAAAGTGTGTACATTTAAAGAGTTAAAGTGGTAGCTCCGAATTTAAAATTTTAGAATCTAAAACCATCTATTTTTGGATTTCCTATGAATCTCTTTTCATCTTAGTGTTTTTATGAAATACTAGCGTATTTACCCAGCGTTGCCCAGGATCTTATTTTCTCATAGGTAACACTTGTTAGAAATACCTTAGGAATTACCTTACCTTACTTTAGGAATTAGATGTGGTTGAAATACACAGATTTGAGTTCCTGTGTCTGTAATTCCCCAAACTGCCTTGTCCAGTGCATGTAACTTTTCCCCACAGTCCTCAATCCAACCTGTATTCAGAGTTGTTAAGATACAGAGGTTTCGTTCCTGAGGGAATACATTGGCCTCTCCTTGCTGCTAGGCCCTGTCTCCATAGCAACCAGCCTGAGGCCCAAAAACTCTTTGGCTGAGAATTCTAAAGGTCCCTCCCCTCCCTGAACTGCCAACCCCAGGATTCCATAGAATCTTCACAGCCAGTCAATCATATGAGGTCTTCACCTGCCTGACACAGACAAACAGACAAGCTCACTCACAAACTTTGACTTTTGTATAGTAGATATTAGTAGAAAGATTTCAATTCCTGTATACAATTTACCTGATCGTTTATCCAGGGTTTTGCAGAACTTTGTTAATTCTGGAATGTGATGGTATTGTTTTTCACAGGAAGGGTAGTGAATGTCTCCAGTGCCGTAAGTGTTCGAGCACTTTCTAAATGTAGCGAAGACTTACAAAAGAAGTTCCGGAGTGACACAATCACTGAAGAAGAGCTAGTGAAACTTATGGAGAAATTTGTAGAAGATACCAAGAAGGGAGTTAATGAGAAGGAGGGCTGGCCCAATACTGCTTATGGGGTGTCCAAAATTGGAGTGACTGTTTTGTCCAGAATTCACGCAAGGGTGCTAAATCAGACAAGAAAAGGCGATGGTATCCTCCTGAATGCCTGTTGTCCTGGATGGGTGAGGACTGACATGGCAGGTCCCGAAGCCCCTAAATCGCCTGACGAGGGAGCTGAGACTCCAGTTTATTTGGCCCTTTTACCTCCTGGTGCTGAGGGGCCTCATGGCCAGTTTGTTAGTGATAAAACAGTGCAACCTTGGTAAGCTTACTCTTTAGATGACTGGATTTATTGACCATAACTGAGTATGGCTTTGAATGAACAGCACTGTTGATAATGGGAGATCCATGATTGCTTTGAGGGTTTTGCTTTTAACTATTTGAGTTGCTTATTAATCAGCCGCAATCATCCATAGTGCCATTTTAAGTATTACGCTCCAGTGCACTATTTTATACATAGCATATAGTGCTGTGTTAATGTCACATACACTACCATGATCATGTTTGTTTTTCAAATGAGAGATTCTGGAATTTAATTTTCTGAGGAATCCACATGGTTCATACTAGATTTATAGTGAATGTGAAGTGTAATGCAGCTGTAATAATATTGTTTAAAGAATAAAGATATCTGCCTTAAGCTGTTAGATAAATCTCCATCTTGTCCTCCATTAACCTAATTCCAATTGTTTATACACCCTATAATGATGTGAGTCAATTTCTTTAAAAAATAATAAAAATGTATTCTGATCAATAGTTTCTAGTGTCTTGGGTGACCTTCCTTACAGTTCATGAAATAGCCATGTTAAGTCTGTTAGTCATGAGACTAACAAGCCAATTGTTTGACAGACCTGTATCATCTTGCACAGTTCTTCAAAGGTTTATGACCAGTATCATCTTTCTGTATCCCATTACCCTCTTATTCCCTTCTCCCTAACAATGAAACTTCTAATATACCTATGACTTTGACTTCATGAGCACATCTCAGGAAGTGCACTGAAATCTACAAAAGCTCATGCTAAAATAAATTAGTAAGTCTTAATGGTACTGTTCTTCTCAACCCCCATCCCTTCTTGTTTTGGGAATATTCCAGTCATTGTTTTGAACTTATTTCTCTGGCATTTAAAAATATTGATATTTTAAAGGGTCTGGAAAACAAACAATAGACATTTCTTGTTAAATGTGCTTGAGACCCCCTCAGTCAGTTCCAGTAATTCAACTTGAATGTAGGTCACCAATTCCCCAGTACAAATGTGGGAAAGATCTACATTTCATTCAGTAGTGCCTAAACTATTGCAGGCTTATGCCTTCATCATGAGAGGGCCCTTTACTGACCATTTTGCTTATTCATACTAATAATAGTAGCCACCTGGCCTGAAGCTATTATAATTCCAATTTATAAGAAATGTGACAGAAATGAATCTTTTAAGTCCAGGCCTACAGTAACCTGCACTTTATTGGATAAAGTCTGAATGCAGGTGAGTTTCAGAAAAAGTATGTCAGCCGTTGACATTTACAAAATTATTTGGCTGAGATGTAAACGAAAGCTTTGAGTAACAGTTGAACGTTGCAGTTTAGATTTGGAAGATTTATTTCTTTGAATAAATTGGGCAGATTACAATATAAACCAGAAAGTGTTTATATTTGTATCTTTTTCCCATTCTTCCCTTTCCTAGGTAGATGGTCAGCTACCCAATTTGTATCATATGATATTGTGCCTGTAACTCTTCTTTTGTTCCTTTTACTGAAAGCAGGAAGTTAACTCTTGCAGTTTGCCAGAAGTGTAATGATAAGAATTTATTACATGCCATTCCAAACTGGGTTTGGGTTTTCCAAGCTGTTTCAGAATATATTTGTTGTTGCTGTATGCCTTCAAGACATTTCTAGCCTATGACAACACTAAGGAAAACATCACAGAATTTTCTTGGCAAAATGTGTTCAGAAGGGGTTTGCTATCACCTTCTTCTGCGGGTGAAGAACTGTGACTTCCCCAAATTCACAGAATGGGTTTCCATGGCCAAGTGGGGATTTGAACGCTCATCTCCCAGAGTTCTAGTCCAACACTTAAACCACTACCCCATTCTGGCTCTTCAGAACATATACTGTGCTCTGTTTGTTTTATTACTCCAAATGCGCACCTTCAGCTGCTTCATCTCTGAAGCCCTGTTCTATTCTTTTGAATGCATATGTATGTTCAAGACATACATATTCTGTTTATGCTGATGTTTATTTACATTATTTAGTTCTTCAGAAGAATTTATGTATTAGCTTATGTTCAAAAGAGAGGCTGAGAGCTTTCGTTTCAGAGGAATAATAAATTCAACTCAGAGTTTTAATCTGAACTTTAAAGGAACTGCCCACATGCTGAATCCGTTTTGAGTAGGAGTTTAAGACCTTGGATAGCCGCTTTAAATCTTGCATAAAACCTAAAGTAGATTTACCACTCCACTGCCATGGAAGTTGCTAGCTTACCAGTAAATTGCAACTATTCACTCTTTCTATTTTTTTTTTCTACACGGAGTTACTGTTAGGAACAATGTTCATGGTTTTTGGATTAAGGATATTAATGCACTGCATCCTAGATCTGTTGCTGGTAAAACTTGTTCTTCTGTTCATACTAGCTTATATTGTATATTTTCTGCAGGGTAATGTCAATTATTTGTATAATTTGACAACTATCTGTTGGCTGATCTTTTCTAAGGCTGCATTTCATTCTTTCCCCTCTATCAGATGGGTATTTGAGATGTTTTTCTTCTCTTGAATGGCTTTGTCTTTATGGAAGCTAAGTGGTAAAATCTATGTGATTTTTTTGAGACAATCATAATAGATCAATTACATATATTGTACTAAAATATGAAGGAAGAAACTTTGAGTGCTGCTTGGCTTTTCTATTGGCTGATACTGACAAAGTTATAAAGGAAATAAGAGCCAAATTTCTCTACTCATTTCTAAGTCCTGGCAGAATTTTGCGAAAAAGAATTTTACCCATTTAGGTATAGATTGACCATTTCTTGCTTAATTTCTCAATTATTTTTGTTTCTTATTTTACACCTGCTTTTACTTTTTAACTTCATTTTTGAGAACGTGGACCTCTCATTTTCTGTTTGTCTTTTGAACACGTTTGTTACTGTACAATAAAACTGAACCAAACTGAATTCTATCTTCTTTCTATGAAGGAAGAAAAGGAGGAAGAGGAGGAGAAAGGAGTGGAGGCAGGATCAGTAAAGCTCTATTCATATCTCCGATTCTTAAGCTTCTAAGAAAATTAACATACAAAATTACTAGGCAGAAGAAAATTAAATGCACTCTATTGATTTGGCTAATATATTCCATACATATGGGCATACATTATATTTCAGTAAATAATTGTTTGCATATAGTTGTGTGATACTTAGAACATATGGTCCTACTGTTATAAGAAGAGCCTATTTAGCTGAACATCTTACATCAGAAGGATATTTTTTATTAGATTCCCATTTTTCAATTTATCCTGGTTGCAATGAAATCTTAAGTGAGAAGAAACTCAGGAAGCTATTGTTGTCCACAAACTTGTTAAACTTGATAATCTACATTGTTGGTAAGCATTCATTAGGAATTTGGATTTAATCCATCTCTGAATTTCAACCATCCATACATAAGACCTGCTCAGGAATATTTGTAGCCTCATAAAGCTAAACATGGTAGCAGATTCAGGCCAAAGGTACAACTTAAGCAAGCATATGTAAGCAATCTGTTGTAGCATGTCCCTAGGTATGAAACTGTGGCAACCTAGTATTACTTTATGAAACTGGCACCCTCAAAGGTCACTTACTGCTGGATTACATGGTGGTCTTTTTATTCTATCATTATGAGTAGGATTGTATTTACTCTACAGCACAATTGTGTTGTCATGTTCCTTTGAGTCACATCTGATTTATAGTGGACTCTACTGTTTGTTTGCTTTTATACAAGCAATACTCAGAGGTTGTTTGCCATTGCCTTCCTCTGAAATATAGCCTACAGCACCTAGTATTCCCTCATAATCTCTCTTACAAGTACTAGCCAGGTCTGAACCTGCTTAGCTTCCCAGACAGGATATGGTCTTTTCAGGATATTTAGGCTCCTGTACAACACAGTAGTTACCACTATTTATTGAGTGAACAAGTAAGACTCTTCAGTTGCTGAAGTTAATGATCTGTGTTGCTGAGTTAACCCTGCCAGCTTCTAATGTCTAGCTATCTAATTCCCCAAAGGATGATGCTCTTTCTTAACAATTACTCTCTTACTAGCATGACCAAATGGGGAAAGTTACTAATATGGGCTAGATAAACCTGGTAGAGTCATAACACAAAGATTCCTTTGTAGAGCAATGGCAACACTGTCAGAGGGTTTAGGATGGGATGCAAATCTCTCCCAAATTGGTCAAGAGGACATTTGGTAACAAGAAGGGAACATCAACCCAAAAGACTCAATTAATACCTGTACAAAGTCTACTGGCATAAGGGCAGCAGAAGGATCTGAAACAGGACATTTTGCAAAAGAAGCACAGTCAGAATGATGACAGTTTGAAGGCAATGAATCCAAGACTTCTTTATCCATGGAAAAGTTCCAGTCTCAGTCATGCCTCTGTGCCAGTCTATAGGTCCCTGGTGAGAGGAAATAAAAAGAAGTGGGGAACATGCAGCCAATATAGGGTAAGCCCAGCTACAGGCACCCCTTTCAGCTTTTAGGGGGGGAGAGCATGAGCTGGCAGGGCTTTGTAAATTGCAAATGACTCACTGCTTTGCCACCCACCCCCCATTTAAGTTTCTGCTGCAGACCAAGAGGAAGGTTTGTTATTTAATACGCTAAAAAACCAAAAAAAAGCAAAGAACAAAACGTTTCTGTTTTAATATTTGCTCTTGATTACATAGGCATGTGATATATAAAGATCTTGGTTACAAGGAACTCCTAACAAGAAGCCATTGTTACTAGGTTTTAAAAGTCATTCCCTCTGTCTCTCTACCAAGGAGGTTGAGTTTATTAGCCCCAAATGAAGAAAATTTATCACAATGTTTGATAAATGGAATCTTGCCTGTGAATTTCCCAAGGGCACAACATGATCCCAGAGGGCAGAACAATAGGCCACAGCAACTTTAACCTTGTCATAAACCCTATTAGCCCTCTTCAAGCAATGCACACAATTGCATTGTTAGTATGTGTTAACCTCAGCTTGACAACTGCAGTCTATTGTTTCTCCTGGTGCATGCACACGTAAATATGCGGTCCCTGGTTTACATCACCATCAACTGAGGGGGAAGAAGTCTATTTTCATCCCATCCAGGCTTTAAAAAGAAGACTTATGGAAGCCTTCTAAGCAATAGTTCTCAGGGGTATATACACACACACACACACACACACACACCCCGTCCTAATAAATGGATGTGTCTGGCAACTTTGTCATGGGATTATCAAAGGAAAGCTGCAGTCATCCTTGCTGTACTTACTTTCTTCAGTCCACTGAAACCCATACCCATACTTCACTACAGCAACAGGCAATCTATTTCTTTTGACCAGAGGGCTGCAACAATGTCCTAACAAGGAAGGGTTACAACATGGCTGAGGGAAGAGTAGGGGTTACCATACATCCCCCTTTTCCCAGACTTGTCCTCATTTTCAGAGCTAACATCTATGTCCAGTTAGATTTTTAAAATATCTGGGAATTTTTCAAACATCAGCTGCTGCTCTGCTCCCTACCTACTGATGCCTCTTCCTTTGCATCACTCACACCAGCTCCATTAGAGAGCTCCACTAGGAGACAGGACAGAGGCTGACCTGGGGGAGCATTCAGAGGGGGAGAAAAACAAAGACTCTGATTGCAGGGGGAAGGGGAGAAGAGAGACAAACTTGGACACGACAGGTGAGCTGGCTGAGAAAGGCAACTGAGGGAGCCTTAAGCTGAGCAGGGGTGATGGAACAGGTTGTCTTAGTGGAACAGATGGGGTTGCTGTCAGAAGAAGTGGGGAAGGGTGAAAAGGAGAGCAAAATGGTTGTTATTAGAAACCACAAAGGTTAGAACTATTTTTAGTAGCAATTCTCACAGCATATAGTGGAGGTATTTAAACTGAGAGAAGTCATAGCAATTGATGGTTTGAGGCTGTCAGTCTGTAAATGCATCTTTTTTTTTCTTTTCAAAATATGGTAACCTTAAGTAATAGAGAGAGAGAGAGAGAGAGAGAGAGAGAGAGAGAGAGAGAGAGAGAGAGGCTTTCTCCCTTTTCAGAACTTGGATCATCCAATGAAGCAGAACAGTGACAGAGTTAGAAGAGTACTTCTTCAGCCAGTGAAAAAAAATAAACCAACACAAGAAATAGTAAGGGCCACCAACCTATGTGGCTTTACTTCTTAGAAGTAAAACAGCACTTAGTGATGAAGAGTTACAAATGCTCCAGAGAGGGCAGTAGTATTAGGCCATTTCCCCACTACGCTCTTATAGTGCGATTATTCCACTTTCAACATCCTATGGAATTCTGGGGTTTGCAGTTTCGGGAGGGGCCAGGCAGGATTCCATAGGATGTTGAAAGTGGAATAATCGTGCTATAAGAGTGTAGTGCGGAAATGGCCTTAGAGCAAGACAGTCTCAGTAACTGATATGCCTTCCCCTTTTGGATACCCGTCCTGAACCTAAAACTGTCTCAGGAGTGGGGGGCTTTTCCCACCTCTTCTCTTATCAGCAGTCCTCTATCAGAGATACAGAGAATTTTTATCACCCCAAATAATTTATATAAAACATGGAGTTCCTATAAGAAGGTCTTTTACTTTATTTGTCTAAGCTTGTGTTGCTGCTCCTTAATTATGATCTCTGATATAAACAATCTCCATTCACCCTTCCCAAGGTTATGAGCTCAGCATGTTTCTACTGCATTCAGTCTACTTTATTACACAACAGATTACACCAAGTTATGAAGGATAAGGTCGTCAATTATCATCAGTCATGATGGCTGTCTATCAGGAGTGTGGAATTGTTTTACCTATGAGGCCCATACTGTCTTCATGGACACTACCAGGAGGGCGATGGTTTCAGGTATCCCTTCTCCTTCTCAGAAGATGCCCATTTGTGTCATCAGTTTCCCAGCTTAGTGCTACAGAAAAGTTCACCTCTCTGAACAGAGAACTTCTATAAGGCTTCTCTCAACTCATCAAAAGAGAAGTGGCTGCTCTTCTTTCTATCCTTCTGTAGGACAGATGGAGAAAGCCTATTTCTTACTTCTGATCACTAAGATGAGGAAATTTTAATAGGATGGAGGGAGGTCTTCTTGGCTGGTAGGCTAAATGTTAAAATTCTTCCAGCCACATCCTGCTACTCTGTTAACTCAAGGATGACAAGCAGCATGGTTCTACATGCTGCTTGTTGATGAACAGCAACAGGAGAGGTCTACTGCCCTCACATTACGATTTTTAGTTTCCCATAAGCATCTGGTTGGTCACAATGGAAAATAGGATGCTATATTAGACAAGCTGAGAGCCCATGTGCTGTTGTGGACTATGACCTGGAGACCAGAGTTCGATTCCCTGCTCAGCAATGGAAACCCACTGGATGACTTTGGGTGCATCACACACTCTCAGCCTCAGAAAACCCTGTGATAGGTTCACCTTAGGGTTGCAGTAAGTCAGTAATGACTTGAAGGAACCCAATGACAATTAGACAAGCTGTTAGATTTGATCCAAAAGGTATCTTCTTTTCTTATGGCATGAATGCCAAGCACTCCAACATCCATGTATATGTAAGGTAGGAAAAGTTCAGTGGTGGCTAATGACTTCCATGTCAGTGAAGTGGTGAATTCATTTTAGGTTTTAGTATGAACTTTAAAAGAGCTATCCAATAGCATCTGCAGTTTAGAAAGCTCCTGGAATGGTGCTCTCATGTCACCAGTCCTTGACAGCCAGCAACCCCCAATAGAAAAGTTTGTTTTTTGAATACAACACTGGCTATGTCAAATGGGGGATTCTGGGAGTTGTAGCCCAAAATAGCAAGCCTACCTAGCTCTAGTCTGAACCACACAGCCATGACAAATGAGAAGCTTCCTTTTTACAAGACTATTACCTAGATCTCAGGAAAGGTAATGTTAGTGTGAGAAGGAACATCACCTGCTGTCATTTATGCTATCTAATACATTATTGGTGTGGTGTGTGGCTGAGTCTCAGAAAGGTATGAATTAGGCCAGATACAACTGCTTCTCTATGTACTGGCTGCCATTAGCTTGGCACACAGAAATGTGGCACTAGATTTGGAGCATTAGTGCTTAACAGAAGCAAATAATGCCTAGGGGAAAAAAGAGGAGCATGGAGCATGTAGGAGAGCAGAACAAGGCTAATAGGCTACCTACCACATAGAGAACAACGTTATATATTGTATATACTATGTTACACATACTGACATGTTGTTGTGTGCCTTCAAGTCGTTTCTGACTTAGGTTATCCTTAGGGTCACCAAATCACAGGGTTTTCTGGGGCTGAGAAGGTGTGATGTGCCCAAGGTCACACACAGTGGGTTTCTGTGGCTAAGTGGAGAACTGAAGCCTGGTCTCCTGAGACAAAGTCCAGTGCTCAACTGACTACAGTACACCGGCTCTCTACTATACGTTAATTTCTAAACAGAAATATCAAGCCTCAGATCTTCCTCAAACACTTTTTCTCATCTCAGACCAGTATTGGAAGTCTACGCTCACACAGAGATCGGAAGCACTCTGAACATCCTGAGAGACTTTCTCATCATCCCATACCATACCCATCTTGGCGGGAGCTGCTTTTCTCCTATCTTTGTCATTGTGTACAGCACTATATACGTGTTGACAACGCCGCCACAGTCACAAAATCATAATTATTATTTCCACACTCCAGAATTATACACTCCCGAAACGATTTCCATTCATTACCATTTCCATCCGCCGCAGTGGCCATTCACAGTGGCTATTAACATTCAAATTACGCCCTACATTTAATTATGCAAGTTGACGTTTCCGAGCTGATCGCAGCAGCCAGACAACAAAAAGATTACCGCATATCAACCAAAACAAGCCCTTCCCTTCGGCAGCATTCTCCGCTTTTGCCAGCAGGAGGAACTAAAGATACGACCATGCACCCGTGTCGGAACGTACCAACAGGAGGGGTATGGGTGTGTCTTGGCGACCAACTCCAAGCAACCGAGCACAAGCCCCTGAGCCTGCGGACAGGGGGAGTCCCATCGACGGGAAGAGGCTATGGAGCCAAAATGGGCACCATAGAGCTTGCTAAGGTCGTTCTTGTGACTTCACCGCCGCGTTTCGAAGTGGTACATCCCCAGCTGGCTGCCGGAGGGAGGACTGGACAGCTATTCCATTCTCCGCTTCCTCCTCCCTCCCCTTCAGGCTCCGGCTTCTGCTCGGGACCCTCCCAGCCCGGGACACGTTGCAGCAGCAGCAGCAGCAGCAGCGAGAAGCAACCGTAGGGAGGTGGCGGCTTCTGCAGTGCCTTGCCGCTCAGCGGGAGCCGCCGGGCGTTCCGCGTTTACCTTTCTCCTCAGGTTGTGAGTAGGGAAGATGGAGGGACGATTGCAGTTGCCGCGGTGTTGAGGAAGGCGAGCCTGCAGTGCCTGCAGTTTGCTTCCTTCTCCTTTTTTCTGGCGCGCGGCGGCGGAGGCGCGGTGGATCTCCCCTGAAGGGGGACTTCTCCTTTCCGCCCTGGAGCACGTGTTTCCCCAGCGCCCCCTGGGGCGCGGCTGCCTCCCTCTTCTCCCTCAGGTGATTTCAGAATACCTGGTGGGTGAGAGGAAGAAGCCAAAGCCCCCCCCTTCTCTCATTTTGAAGCATTTCTCCCCTTTGAGCTACGTGACGGGTGTGGGTAACCTGGCACCCTTTGGCTGTTTTGTGTGATAGCTCCCGCCAGCCCCAGCCAGCCTGGTTGACAGTCAGGGATTGTGGGTGTTGTAGCCCAAAACAGCTGCGCGGCAGCTAGGTTGCCCGCCCCTGATATGCACCTGACTCGAAAGGAGTGCTTATGTCTTCTTCTGACTTGTCACTGAGAAGAAGAAAAAGTAGGCTGGTAGGGAAGTTGCTGGCTTGCCTCTTCTTTGTATTTAGGCGCCTATGTCCGTGTATAATATATGCACATGTATTTTGCCTGCATGTCACAGTTTCTGGGATTCTGTTGATTATATTTGCCCTTAGGTGTTTCTGTCACGGGGTGTTGTATCAACTGGTAGGTTGATACTACTGTGTGACAGCTGTTGGTTGTGTTTGCAATGTAGGAGCAGTAGGCTGACAGACGCCAAGAAGGGAAGGGTGTTACTGCATAGGGAGAGCTGTTTTTTCAGCCTCGCTATATTTGCGCACCATGGTGTGCCTCGGTAGTTTGATACAACTGAAATAGGAAAAGAGGGAATGTCTAGGTGAGCCGGGAGTTCTCCTTTCAGCCCCGGTAAACAAGCTCACTGGAACTGGTTTGACTTCTGCAGAGTAATGCATCACTGCCACACATACCACAGTCTTTCCTTGTCAGTAAGCAAAATGGAGAAGAGAGGTCAGTGAAAATGTTTTACGGTAATCTTACCGTAAAATTATGTTACAGTAAAAGACTATGACTATCACACTGTCTGTTGTTATGAGAATTTCTTGTGAGCACTGGCTGAAATCTATGTATTAAAAACAGATGTTGGGTATCTTATATTTTGAAGTGTGGTTTATTTTACTCTGTGTTTCTTTTCTTCTCATTCATATTTATCCAGAGGAAGCCTCTAATAGTCCTGTTTCATATTTGTTTTCAGAATTGCCACAATTGGACAACTAGCCACACACGTACTATGCATGTAGTTGACTGGAGAAGCTTGAATTGCTGGCTTAGATGTTACTTGGTTTCTGTGCTTTTAACTGCCGTAAAGAAGAATTCTAGCAGGTGCAGTTTCTCCTGCCGTCGTATGTCATCTGTTTCAAGAACCTACAACAGTTACATATTTTCCGTTTGCTTCTACTTTTGAGGCATGGGAGACATATCCAATATAATCTTTCAGGTTTTGAGCACACAAAGGCCCAGTTAGGTACAGAAATAAATCTATCGTAGTTTCACCTGCCAGACATTTAATCTGGGCTTAGAGTAAATCCCAGCATTGTATCATACACGTCTTCTCATGGTTTAGTAGACTGCCTTTCTGTTTGGCCCTTTGCTAGGATCACTTCGTCTTGCTTGCAGGGAAATACAGTCAGCCCTCTACGTTTGCAGGCTTGACATTCACGGATTTGATTATTTGCGCGTTTCTCCAACCCCTGCCCTCCCACCTCAGGTGCTTCTTTTTGAGGGGAAGCTTCCCTCTTGGTGGCTCCAATCAGGCCACATAGCCCTTTAAAAACCCACCTCTGGTCCTCCTCCTCCTCTTCCTCTACCAGTCTCTGCCTGGCCAGCTAAGGATGGCTCTCTGCCCAAATTCTCAGCACCACAAACCCTGTACCCATGCCCCACACACACCCAATGAAAGAGATGGGCAAGAGAAAGGAAGTACAGGACCGCCATGCCAACCATCGCCTTTCCCTGACCTTGTTTAGACCCTGGATGCCTACTTTCCCCACCAGTGCCTCAGCCCCCTTCCCACAGACACACAAATTTTGTTATTTGCGAATTTTTCACTTTTGCGAGGGTCCTGTGACCCTAACCCTAGCGAATGTGGAGGGCCAAGTGTATTTGTATGGTTGTAGTTGTTTCAGAGGAAGGAACTGGGAAAAGCACCTCTAAGGATTTGCTGCCTAAGAAGATCCTATGAAACTCATGGAGTTGCCATAAGTTGACAGGCAACTTGGAGGCAGGTGTGTGTGCACACGCATACACGCAGCAGTTCAAAGTGGCTTCTCCAGCAAGAACAGTCAGACTTTGTGCTTGCAATATCGGCTTTGTTTTTCACAAAAACAACACATTATGGTTTGTACCACAGCAAGGTGCAAACAATGTAGATCAGCTTAGACTAATCTAGATTTAGAATATTCACCTTCCTGGAAGCATAAAGCTGTGGTTACTAGTCATGCTAGCTGTTACCTCAAGTATCTGAGTCAGTATACCTCTCAGTAATAGTTGCTGTGTACTCTTAACAGGAGGTTGGTATTGCAGTTATATTCTGCCTGTGGATGTCTTATAGGCCTCTTGTTGGCCACTGTGGGAGCAAAATGCTGGGCTAAATAGATCTTTTTGTTTTATCCAGTAGAGTTCTTCCTATATTAATGAATTCTGAGACCAGGATTTTTTTCTGACCACCAGAACTGAATGGGGCTTAGAGTCCTTCCTCATAAAATGTACTCCTCGGTACCACATACTTTCTTTATTTCAGCAGTACAGTATAATTTTGGGTGGTGAGGGAGTGACTTTGTTGCTATTATTGTTAAATATCAGCAATCAGAATATTTTGCAGCTAATCTATTGCAACCACACACACACACCCCGAAATCTACCAGTAGATCCAGATTTGCATTCTGTCCATTGCTGTTCCAATAGTTGCCTGGAGCCTATATAGGCCAGCTCGAGCATTGCTTCTTTCCTTCCTTCTCTTCAAATTATTTTTGGGAAACATTTTCAGATGCCTTCTGAAGACCCAGAATTGACAACAGGTCCTATCCTCACCAGGTATTCAAGAATGTTACTATGGCAGATGGTGATAAAAGCCACTATTAGGTCAGGCAGATAGATTTTATGTATTTTATACCACATACTGTGCTGGTTGTAGTTGTGCTATTTGCTCTCCAGTTGATTTCAGTTTATGGCTACCCTATGAATGAGAGAATTCCAAGAGTCCTGGTCATCAGCTGCGATGCTCAGTTCTTGAAAAGGTTGTAGCTTTCTTGACTGAATCAGTCCACTGGTTTTGTGGTCTCCTCCTTTTCCTACTGCCTTTCAGTTTGCGAAACATTGTCTTTTCCAATATTGTTTCCAAAGTACAAGATTCTCAATTTAGTGCTCTTTACTTCTATTGAGAGTTCAGGTTTGAGTTGTTCTAAGATGTTTGTCTTTTTTAGCAGTCCATATGATCTGTAGAAATCTTTTCCATCACCATACTACTAATGAGTTGATTTTCTTACTGTCAGCTTTCTTCACTGTACAGTTTTTATAGCTGTACATAGACATCAGAAATACTAGGTCCTGAGTATAAGAAAAGAAAAAGAATAAAGCAAGATTGTATGTAAAGCAAGGCAATAATGTAATAAGGTAGTGTAACAAAGCAGCAGTGTAACAATGTAAGATGCAACAATGTAAGAGTATCTTTTGAACAGAAATTATGTATGAATGGGAAGTAAACAAGCAGAGTCAACTGGAAAAAAGCAAAAAGCTTGGAAGTGGGGAAGGTTGTTTTTTTTTCCATCTTAAACTTTAATAAAATACTTTTTTAAAAAAAGAAATACTAGGTCCTGGATGACTCTGACATTGCATTTAATGGTTGCACTCTCTTAATCTAAGAAAGCACTCTCTCCTATTTACATTTATTTTTTGTTTCACTAGGACTTAATTATTAACTTGATCACTAAGGCATGGAGAAATTTTTCAGTCCTACATGCATGTGCCTCCATAAATTAATATAATTATAACTTAGGTTGTTGAATTAGTCACTACACTTATTTTCCAAAATGTTTACGAAATTAAAGTATAGTGGGAAAGGAATACTTATGCAGTTGTTAAACAAATGAAAGTATACCATGATTGGTCTACTGGTCATGTATAGGTTTTGGATATGTGAAAGTGAATTTAGCTAGAGTTTCATCTCATGACCATTGAAATGAAAAGCAAAAGTACATTTTCTTTTCAGAATAGGAGGATCCTAGCTCAGACACATGATAGGCTTACTGGATACATCCTTCTGTTGTTACTGATGGCTTAGAAAATTTACATGGGAGGGAAAAGCATACAAGGAACTGTTGGATGGGAAATCTATTGACCTGTTGGAGGATGAACACCACTGGATACAACTTGGCATTTTGGTTGCATTTTTTAAGGTGTTGGAAGTCCTTTTATACTAACTTTTCTGATTAGTAAAATAACAAATATATAATATAAAAGAATGGATTTCAAAATAAACATAACTATTTTTTTAAAAAAAGTTAAATATATGATGCATGGAATATTACTTTTAAAAATATCTGTGTAAGTTCAGCTATTGGCTACTTTTTACTGGAAGGGGCAAGTCACACTCAGAAGAAGGCAATGAAAAGCCCCTTCTGAACAAATCGTGCCAGGAAAACCTCATGATGGGATTGCTTTAGGGTTGCAACTTGAAGGCACAAAAGCAACAATAATAGGGTGGGTTTGTTTTGCAGAGCTTAACTTTAACAGAAGATATTAAAATAACTTATTTCTCAATATTTATTTTTGCATTTCCTATCCCCCATGAGGTATATTTGCTATGATTTCTGACAAATAATCCATTCAGTATATCAAATGCAAATCAAAATACCATTCACTTCTTCATGTTTTCTCTTAGTTCCTCAAGAAGGTTTGGACAATGAAAATTTAAAATGGACCCTGAGGAGCAGGAGCTGCTTGCTGATTATAGATACAGGAATTATTCTTCAGCAATTGACAAAGCTTTGAGGAACTTCGAATCTTCAAGTGAATGGGCAGATCTTATATCTTCTCTTGGTAAACTTAACAAGGTATTTGGATTTTTTATTATTATTTTAAATATCTTTTTTACAATACAAAATAGTTTATAGGTTTATAGAAAGACTTGTACACATCAGTCTGACAGGCTGATGATGAACAGGTTGTGGATGGTATTGTAATACAAAAAAGAAAAGTCATAAAATAAAATATATGACAGGGTGGATTAAGGAGGGGATGTTTACAAAGACAGCAAGTTTCTTTGCATAGAAACAGTTCCTACTTATATATTGGAGTACTTTATAGTTGACTGGTTTCTAATTACTTTTACTTTTATTTGCAGCTTAGTGTTGTTCTTTGAATTGGAATGATGTAATGGTATTGGGTTGGATCGAAAGATAGATATATTCATTCTCTTTAACAGTATCTTGAAGACTGAAGAATGAGTGGCTAGAGATTTCTAAAGCCAGCATTTTTAAAAACCTATGTAGGTGTAGGAGCATGAAATGAAAGCTACAAATTTGTTTCACCTGACAACCCCTGGTAATATTTTTAATGTTAAGAGGGAAATGGCAACTTACGTCTTGATCTTACATCTGTGAGGAAACACATTGCAAGACCTATGTTCTGTATTATAACTTGCTGTGTGCTAGGGTCCTAAATTTAGCCCAAAATGGAGAAGTAAAACTAGGAAGCAAAACAGACATTTGACATCTTTGATTTTAGTAACATTAACGTATAGTTTCACTGTTGCCTTTTTGAGTGCATGTCCAATAACTATAAACTTTTGAACTTTTTTTAAAAAGTCTTTGTAAAACTGTAGAATTAACTTCCATTTTATTAACATTCTAAATTTTAGATTTTACTATGAGAAATTGTTTATTATATGTTTTCAAAATGATTCAAATGCTAATGAATTTATTTTACTGACACATGCCTTTTGAAATGTGTGGTGTCCTCTTTGATTCCTGGCATTTTTAGTTTGCTTTAGTTTTGGTGCTTAAATACCCTAAAGGCACCAGATCCTGTCTGATCTTGGAAGCTAAGCAGGGTCACTCCTGGTTGGGAGACTGCCAGTGAAGATCAGATGATGTATTTCAGAAGGAGAAACTGGAAAAACTACCTCTGAGTATGCCTTTCCTATGAAATTCGTGGGGTCTTCGTAAGTCAACAGGGGCTTGAAGGCATATACACACAGTGTTTTGTACTTTTAGCAAGTTTTCCTTGTTTTCTACATAAATAAACAGCAGTCAGTCAGAGCCCCATGAAACCTGTAGAGAAAATGAAGTAGGCTTAATCAAAAGTAAATCTTATTGAGAGGAATGGGTTCTAAAAGTCTGAAGGTCTTACAGTTTACAGATCTGCCATCATATCTAAAAAAAGAGTTGGTACGTTCCTACCTCAGTTAGGGCTATAGATGTTTGATCTGCTATGTAAAGGAGCTTGTTCTCAAAGACATTTTGTGAAATATGTAACAGAATAGTAAGACTAGGAATTAGATTTGTAGAGTGTATCCATCCCATCAGTTTTTCTATTCCATTAGTCCATCTGTTGCAGGTTTTTTTAATTCCTGTAATCTTCTTAGGCTCTGTTCAGGCCAGCGTTCTGGTCCCATGTTATTTCAGTGTTGTCGTTCACTTTCCCAAACAAATAATCATTGTGTTTCCCACATACATATACTTTTTCCCACAAGATGAGCAAAACTGATTTTCATTACTTTTCATTAATTAATACTAAACTGTGCAGTTTTATCCTTGGACAGTCCCACACTCACCCCAACAAATTAGAGCCTGCTTTTCTAGAAAACTGTAGGTGAGGGAAACAAGAAGATCTCTGGAGTTCTCCATTCTCTATTTGGAGTTCTCATTAGCCAGGTTTCATTTCTGTAAAGAGAAATTAGGATGCAGATAAGAAGGCAACATTTTACACATGTCTATATTGCGAAATGTTACATAAACTGGGACAGTTTCAAAGACACAGACTGTTTTTCGTGTGCTCCTTTTTATTTCCTCTTTGCCTGGATAACAGCAACATATACTGGAAAAATCCCAGAAGTCTGTCACTCTAATAGCACCCTTAGTCAGCTAGACACTGCAATGGGATCTTTAGATCAATGGTTCCAAGACTAGGTCACTACATATTGTTGAACTGCAGTATTCATTATCCCTGACTTTCAGCTTTAGAGTATGGTAAGACATGTAGTCCAGAAATATCTGAAGACCCAAGGTTTGGATCCACTTGATAATGGGTTTTGCCAGATTCTTCATGGTAAGAAGTCAAACTGTGAGTGCTTGAAAACACTGGAATGATTTGCCTGCTGAAAAGAATTCTGCCTTCTCTCAAGCAAATCATCTTAAGATATCCTCACAATAAAATTATTCTTATTATTGTGGTTGTCTCAAATTTGGGGAACATTTTTCCATGCTAGCAAAGTATGGTAGTGAAGAAATAATGATGCAGTTTGGTCCAATTAATACTAGTACAAAACCTAGCAATAAAATAAATGCTGTGTTATTGTAATCCAAAGAAATACAGTAGAAGGATTTTTTAAAAAAAATGCATACTCTTCCTGTGAATAGAGGCTTATGGTTAGCTTGTGACATCATGGCTGTGCCCAGCATGACTTAAGAAGTTCTGTCATATTGTGTGGCATAGGTGGAATCTGTTGTACACAAATGAGGCTATACCAGTGTTTGTGTACCTTACTTGTTTTAGTAGAATCTGGTGAGGTCCAAACTAGGCCAGTGGTACAGTAAATCTAGTTGACTAATTTGAAGATGATGGCTCATTTTGCAGTGTGGCTGAGTGCATTGGTATGATAAGTTACTTTTATCTTCTTTCTTTACTTGTACTTCTTGGTTTTGGTGACTGTAAGTAATCTCAACATATTTGTTGTTTGAATACTTCATAATTGAACAAAAACAACATTGTCAGAGCAAAGCTTTCACTTTGCACTTCACATGCAATAATAAGATAATAATTTACACACTGAGTTTCTGGGCCTGAAATATCCCATTAGTGTTGCAGACAGTGAGGGTAATTGTTACTAATTAGATCTAATGGCATAAAGTAGACTGTCAACAGGATAATGGGGATTATATAGTTGACAGTCTTGACATTATACCAGCTGAACTTGGTTGGCCAAGCTGAAATTTTCTGATAGTGAGTAGTGTATGTACCTAACTTCTCTAGAACATCATTTGTTTGCAGACGTTGAATTAAGAACATACACTTCAAATCTTCCTTCTGTAATTGTTGCTGAAAGTATTTGCTGTAAATGAGGTATTATGTGTTTAGTACAGATTGTTACCACAGTATGTCCTAACTACATTTTGCCTTTCACATAGAAGTCCTTGTTTCAATACCAGTATCATGAACTTCTATATGAAAGGCAAAATGACATTATGCCATGAACTAGTATCTGGGAACAGCTTCAGAAAGAGTCAGTGATACAGTCTAGTGCCCTTAATCAAGAGTAGATCAAATGTGGTCCTGGTGCTACATGCTTTCCCCAAGCCTGCTAATGCATATGTGTGTGTGTGCAACATTAACAGCAAGAAATATCCTTTTTTTCAAAACCAAGTGGATTCCTAGTTTTATTGCTTTTATTTATCTGCCACAGTAAGCCATCCCTACCCTGAAAAGAATGTGATCTTACCTTGCGAGTTTATTGGATTCGTATTTGCTAAACCAAATTTTTATATGACGTAACTGTTTGTACTGAAATGTTTGATTAGGGGAAAAAGGTCAGTCAGTAGCTTAAATGGTTTAAATGTTGTATTCAAATAATTGCAAAACTATTTGGAAATTAGCACCTTCAAATGTTTATAAGAATGGTGGTATTTTTTTAATTTTTGGTTTAGATTGCTTAAAATTAAAGAGGAAAGGTACTGAAAAGGGTTGATACGCTAATTTTAGCCTGCCTGATGAACTTTGAAAAAAGTTCAGCTCTCTTCCGTTGAACTCTCCAGTGTCACTGTCACTATCTGCAGAATCACATCCACTACTTAGTTCAATGCGGCATCCTTTCATTGCTGCTAATGAATAGAGAAATTTCTGCAGAAAAATTAGTGACTGGGCAATTTTTATTATACAGCTACTGGGGTAGGTGAATAAGTAAGGGCAACTAAGTTCCAGCTTAATCCAGACAAGACAAATGTTGTGAGTGGGGAAATCACTCATTTGAAAACAGGTAGGCAGTTTTGTGCTTCTCCTTAAAGAACCAATTATGCAGCTTCAGAAACCTCCTTGACTTGAAGTTTACCATGCAGGTTGGCATCAGTAACTAGAATGTTTAGAGGTTTTTAACCAGCTTTGGTGTATTTATCAACTGCAGCATTGCTTAGAGACAAACACTGTCTCAGTAGTATTGTCCTGTTTACATTGTGTCTTAATTGTCGCAACATGGTTTATGTGGGGCTTTTTAAAAACTGGCTAGAAACTACAATTTTTGGAAATTGGAGCAATGACAATGCTAGTTTATTTGCTGTTACTGTTTTGTCATAACAAAGTAATATATTTGCTGTAACAGTGTATACATATATGTAGTTATATTGTTATATCCTGTTTATTATTTTAATGATTTGTATGTTGAATATTAGCTTTATTATTTTAATCAGTGAGAACTTTTGTCCTGAAATGCCCGAGAATGTGGTATTGTGAGTTCAATCATATGTGCATTTGACTCTGGCTCATTAAGGCAGACAAGGGAGGGCTGGCTAAGTGGGTACTGAGAGTAGTAAAGGCATCTTTAGAAAGAAGAGTTTATATCTTCCGGCTCTGTACTGTGCTGGACAGTCCTCAGCTTGCTGTGCTCCATGGATCCTTGGATTTTCCAGATCTATTTCAACTTGGGCCTAGTTTTAGAACCAAGACAACTTTAGTAGTTGTCCCTAGTAGATGATCCATCCTGGGAACCAGGTGAAGAAGTACATCCCTGTGGGTTCTGTTGAATCTCTTGTCAATGTTCAGTAATCATTGTCTATGATATACTACTTAATCACCTTGTAAGGATGAGCTTGGGAAGTATCATTTTATAGCAGTTCCAGTCTTTCATCAGTGGTTGAGTCCAGATAGTGATGTCAGGAGGCTGTAGTTTGACTCCTGGGCACTGATGTGTGATGATTTTGATTTTCTCTCCCATATTGTTTAGCATCTTCATGAAATTGTTGTGGGATACCCCCGGGAAGGGGTGTGTTCTACCAGTATGCTAAATATAATAAATCAGAAAGCCTGTTTCTCCTCTTCATCCAGTATCAGAGAAACTGATGCTATTCTGCATTGGTGTCTTGGAGGCAGTAATGGGCTGGATGAGGGCTAATAAGCTAAATTAATCAAGACAGGGCAGAAGTTATCCTTGTCACAAGGCAGAGTGACTCAGGAGTGGAAATTCAACGAATCCTAGGTGAAGTACTCCACTTGAAGAACCAGGTTTGCAGCTTGGAGTTGCTGCTAAATGCTCAGGTCATGGCTGAGTGCCTTTGCCCATCTTAGATTGGTATGTCAACAGTGTCCATGGCAAATGAGGTCAGATTTGTCAGTGCTCATTTACAGCTAGATTGGATTAGTGCAGCCAAATCAGGCTAGCTTTGAAGAGTTGTTGGACTCTGCATTTCATCTAGAATGAAGCAGGTAGATGTTAATGGGGATTTGTTTACAGCTGGAATAGTAATCATGTGGCCCTTCAGATGGGGTTGGACTGTAACACCCAGTGGTCCTCACCTTTGGCTGTGGTAGATAGAGCTGCTGGGAGCTGCAGTTCAACAACATTTAGAGAGCTGCTTGATTCCACCCTAACATAAAGAATAAAGTACCTGTAGTCAGCAATTTCCTAAACCAACTCTGGTGATTTTTGGCTTGATTGCCAGAATTAAATCTCCAGATCAAGTCCATATACTCCTACATTATGTCTCCATAGAGGAGGGTCCTACACTTGAGGAGACATCTTACTCAATAGAAAACTTACTTCCAAGGAGATCTTTCTGTAGCTGAACACTTCTTTTGGTAGACTTAAACTGAGACTGGGCCTTTATATGGTGTTACTGTTGTACACTTTGAGGGGAGCCAGGATCATGTTGCCTCAGTTCAGGGACGCAACTTTTTTGTGACCTTAAGAGTCTTGACTCCAGCTCCCCAGAAGGAACCAGTTCCTCACCATCAGACTTGGAGGAAGGAGTCTTCCTTACTTGAGAAGTCCTCTTGTGGGGACATGAGAACCAGTCTGATTCTGGGAACAGTACAAAATGATAGAAATAATGTTTAAGCCTTAAATAGCTTAGGTGCAGGAAATGTTAGGGATTGTCTCTTCACAAACAAGTCTGCATGTGCACTAAAATCAGATGGAGAAGCTTTTTCTCCAACTATGGTGGGTGCACACTGATGAGGACAAGAGAAAGGGGCTATTTAGTTGCTGTTCCAGACTTTGGGGATTCCTTACCCTGGGGTCTAAGCCGATACTCTGTTTAACTGTGTTTTGTCATACAGCAAATACACAAGAAATAAAATACACTGTTTTGTGATTTAGCAAAGACCATCCTATTCAGGCAAGTGTTTACCCCTTAGTTATATTATAACGTACTTATGGCTGTTTTTGTTGTATTTTGTTTCTCTTAATTGCTAGGTAATACCTGAATCTATGGGTTGGTCTGAGCAGCATGGAATGGTATTAACCCATGTTAATTAAATTAATTTTAGTAAGCCTAATGTTTGCTATAAAAGGTAGAATTTATTACTAGGGATATGGCAAAGTGTCTAGACAGCCATGTAAAATATTTGTTAAGGGTGTGTGAACCACTCTGTTTAGTTTTCAAAAGTAAACTGACCAAAGCCCAAACCAGTGCTGCCTTTTTCTCTCCTGTACATCCTGTACAGTACCTCTAGGGAATTTACTCACATGTGACACATAAATTCCTAATCAGAGCAGCCAGTGCAGCTACATATTTTGAGGATCAGGGCCATACTTAAAATGCTTGCCTGGTTTGTTATTTTTTTAAAAAGCTGGTCTTCTTTTAAATTATAGATCAAGATATAATTACATTACGAAGTTGCATATTAAGTTAGCAACATTGTCAAGATATTCCTAGGCATTTCTAGACAGCTTTTATAGCAGAACTGCCACAGTGACAACATCTGAAATTGTCATAAATGTATTTCTGTTAAATTAAAGCTTTCCTGCCATTTGCAGGCTGGTGTTTATGTAAGGTGTAACATAATTCCCACCTTTGTTTTACAGGCTCTTCAAAGTAATTTGAAATATTCCCTTTTACCAAGACGCCTGATTATCACCAAAAGATTGTCTCAGTGTTTACATCCAGCTTTACCTAGTGGAGTGCATCTGAAAGCACTAGAAACCTATGAAATAATATTTAAAATTATTGGAACCAAATGGCTTGCAAAGGACTTGTTTCTATACAGGTAATGTTCTTTTCTTTCTTTCTTTCTTTAAAGGCCACCATTTACACTGCAGACTTATACCTTACTTTTCTTTTAGTAAGCCCTTGAATTGACTGAGACTTGGTTGCAAGAAGGGAAGGCTGGTGTAGGATGGAAATGTTTGTTCAGTTTTAATTACTCAGTGGCTGTGTTTGCAGGTGGCATTTACACCATGGTTCAGGATTATGAAGATGAGAATTGCAGCGTACCTTGAGCTCACACACTTCCTCCCCCCCCCCCTTCGTGTTGTAATTGGAACAAGGAGGTTGGAAGTGCCTTTTTTAAATAAACCATAATTATGACACAGTGATACAATGCTGTTGACCTTAACCATGGTTTGATAGAGTAAGGTAAACTTAATAAACTATGGTTTGAAGTTAATTTGTTTCAACAAATGATAGGTAAGATTAATCATAGCTTGCTTGCATTTAGAGATTGGAAAAACCAATTGGTAACTTAAAATGGAAGCTAAAACTTCCAAACACCTCATACCTGTGTCTGAAGAGGAAAACATGAGCCCATTGCTAAACTGCAGCTCAGTATTACATATGAAGACAGACAGTGATTGTTTCTTTTCCCCATCAAAGAAACAAACCTCTCTCTTCATCCTCTCCGCTCCAGCTCAGGCTTGTTTCCCTTGCTTGCAAATGCAGCAATGTCAGTGAGGCCTGTTCTTCTTGGTCTGTATGAGAAGTACTTTCTCCCACTTCAGAAGTCCCTCCTGCCAAGTCTTCAAGCCTTCTTAATTGGACTTCTGCCTGGACTAGAAGAAGGGTCAGAAATCTATGACAGGTAAGTGTCTCCTGCTTTTGGAAGATATTAAATGGCATTTTAACACTTCATATTTTAATAGGAATTACCCGCTTCCAGTAGTAATACATAAGCGCAATGTTGCAGGGCAGATGTCTTGTAAAGATTTTGGTGATGTAGAATAAAATAAACTGCTGAAAGTAGAACAGGAAGGCAGGAGAGACATACAGATTATCAGTTAAGATATCCTTTATGTATTTAGCAAGACCCAGAAGGCCTTAGAGAGGCAGCATGGTGTAGTGGTTTGAGCATTGGACGATGACCCTGGGGACTAGGGTTTGATTCCCCACTCAACCATGGAAACCCCTTGGATGACCTTGGACACATCACACACAGCCCGAGAAGACCCAGTGATTTTCTCCTCAGGGTTGCCATAACTTGGAAGTGACTTGAAGGCCCACAACAACAGCACAACGTAAGACCTCAGCATGAAAAACTGAAAGAATCAGGTACTCTCTGGCACAAACTGGAGGGAAATTCTCTGGAAATATCCAAAAGATATCACAAAGCAGCAGGGAAAACTTCTCTCTGCAAGCATCTGTCTCAGCAAAGTCTTTCTGTTATTTAAGAAACATGCTACAAAAATGAACTCCATGTGATTCACAATAATAAAAGATTGCACATGTTATGAAAGCATGTGTACCACAATAGATGTAAGACAGTAGTTGTTATGGGACAGGAAAAGAATAGGAAGCCAAGATCTCAAGTAAAGAGCCAAAAATAGAAATTTGAAAAAACGATCTGAAGTGAACAGCATTAATATGATATATATGCACACACACACACATGCACACCCTTACGGATATGGCTGGAAGGCTTCTTGACTAGCCATCTTTTAACTGAATAGCTAAAAGCATTCAGTGCAGAGACGTAACATATCCTCATCCAAAAGGGTACTTCACAAGATGAATGGTGCCATTCAGATGGCTCTGCTCCTTATAACTGGCTGCCGCATCTCACCAATCAAGGAATTTGGAACAAGGCCTTTCAGTGGGCGTAAGCGTCTGTGTTGGGCCTGGGGGCTAATACTAACCCCCAGAACCTGATGCTGGCTGCATCCCTACTGCTGCTATGCATGTAAAATTAGGCACCAAACAACACTTTGTTGTTTGTTGTTTGGTTTAAAGGAGTGGTTCTTAATCCTTTTCATGGTCTTGGATCCCAGTGCATCGTCTCTAGAATAACACACTTAAACCAAATTTTTCAAGATAAAATGAAGGAATTCAAACGGGAAAAAGTGGTGCCTGGTTTATGGATCCACTGAAGCTCATAGATCTCTATGGACAACAGGTCAAGATTTTTTCCCCTGGTTTCCTAAGGAATTTTTGTGGCACATTATGCACCACAAAATTGACCTTGAAGGGGCTCTGCATTGGATCATATATTGGGTCATGTGTTGCTTACTCCTGCCTTAGATGGTAACCTGAGCTTGCAGAAAATAATGTTTGAAAGAACATGCTTCATAAAGTACTTAGGTGGCAAACCTTGGTGGGAAACATGCAGTCCTCCAGATGTTGTTCTAGTAATCCTACTGAAAGTTCCAGTAATCCTACCCAGCATAAACAATGGTGAAGAATTTGGGTAAATCTAACACTGTGGCTTCAGCCTAGAGACAGTGGCATCCAGTGCTTATCAAACAAAATAGCTGTAATGTGTTCTGAATGCCTAGCTCCAGTTAACGTCCTGGCAGAGGCATTTTGCAGCAACAGCAGTTTCCAAATGCTTTTCAAGGGCACATGATAATAGTCTAATCTGGATGTAACTAGGATATCGTCTATCTTCAGAGATCCCTGAAAACTCTTCCTTTAGTTTTACTAAACATTCTTCGTAAAGAGATATAAAGGAATCCTGTAGCAGCACTGACACTAAATAAAAAAGGGAATTTCTAGCATTTTCAGTTTCTTAATAGTATGTTTCTATAGATTCTCAGAAACCTCCAGCATTCTTTTTCTTGGTTAGTATAAAAGATGCAACAGGATTCCATTATACCTATTTATACTGAAACAGACTACCATGGCTATGTCTGTAAAGTTCTAACAGTATAGAGTCACATACTTACTAGGGATAGGACAAATCCAGAATTTTCCAAATCCAGACACACGTCCGGATCCGAATCCCTGGAAGGTTCTGGGAATCCACAAATCTCAAATGTTTTGAATCCTTTTTTAAAAAAAAGGTTTAAAAAGCAAGGGAAAGAAGGATAATCTTGGACAAGACACACTGTCTCAGCCTCAGCAAAAGCCTAGGCAAAGGCAAACCTCCCTCTGAAGAAATCTGGCCAGGACAATTGTCATAGTTTTGCCTCAGGATCTCCCCAGAGTGAAAATGACATGAAGGTCCTTTGTACACAGGCAGGAAAATGTGGGTTAATGAGGTAATCCAGGTCAAAACTGGCTTTTCTTTGCATAGCTCCTTCCGACATCCTGGGGTTTGTAGTTTGATGATGCACCAGCACACTTTGGCAGAGAAGGCTGTGAGACCTTGTAAAACTACAAACCTCAGAATTGTGTCTGAAAGAGCTTTGCAAGGGAGCTATGCAAAGGAATTTTTCAGCTGTCCTTGAAATCTCAGGCCTGTACCTTCCAGTCAAGTGCTGAACTTAAATATTGAATGCTCAATTTAAATATCTTAGAATACAACCCCAGATGTAATTTCTGAAATTGTTAGCAAAGGTCATTATTACTCCAAGGGAAGAACTGACCTATTTGCCGTCTCCCCTTGCGTGTCTGGTCTCCCAGGTTTTCAGGTGTTCCGGTCTCCAACAAGCTATTTGGTTGGTGGATTCAAAAGATTCAGTCTGCCTATTTTGGCACAGGGATTTGGATTTGCAAATCTCAAATCCTTGCCCAGGATTCAAGGATTCGGTTGGCCCATCCCTAATATTTACATATCACTCATATAAGTGAAAAAAGCTTCACAAAGTAGACTCTCTCATTCTACCAAAATTTTTGGATTTCGAGGAATGGATTTCTGTTATCTAATTTTGAGAATCCATACTACTACTGATTTTTTTTTTTAGAGAGGTGGAATTTCTAAAGTTTCCTCAGTTTGTAAAGCCCCAAGCTTTTTGTTAGTGTTCAGCCCCTAGGGTAGAGACATTTAATACTGCTCAATATTACTTTCCAAGAAGAGTTTTTAATGCTGTTTTCAAAAATGAGGGCGTTTCCCCCTAATCGCATCTCTTCTGTTTAGAGAATACATAGTCCTAGGTCTTATATTTGAATGAAAGGAACAAGATAACTAATATATATATTGGATATGCAGCAATGGCTCTTACAACACAGAGGCTAAAATTTTCCCAGTGGAAAGAGTCTTCTTAATGTATTTAAATTGTGAGCAATCATTTTATGACTCATATGTTCTCTTTTCCTTATTACTTATGTGAGCCTTGGGTTGGTGAGGGGTGGGAGGAGAATATACGGGGGAAATTACACAAACAGAGCCTTTTCATGGTAACATTAGAAGCTAATAACTTGAAATGATAGATGGAACTAAAGGAAGAGTACTTATATACATGTAGTCCAGTGGCTCTTAAATTTCATGTTATAATGGATGCTAACACATGGTATGTTCAGCCAGAAAAGAAATCTAACACAATCCTTGAATTGGTTCCCCTTTTGGTTACTTAGAATCAATTGCTCTATATTTTGCATGTTTACATGAATGTCAGATGTAATATGTATAGAAATATCCAGTGAGAGAAAGACAGATTACACTGAAATACTAATCCAGTGGCAATGCCAAATGCGTTGTGGATGTTTTAGCTTGGACAGAGGTAAAAATTCCTCTACATCTATAATTTCAGTCCCCAATGAATCAGTGTATCTTTAATCCCCTTCTGGTAAACTATATGGAGGGTGCACAGTGTAAAATTACAAGTTTAATTCTAAGTGATTCAGAAATAAACTTAGATTTCTTCTGATTTTAACAATGGTTGCTCATTAAATATTTGAATTCTAGCTTAATGGAATGTTCATCTAATGGAATTGTTACAGAAATGTAACTTCAATTCTTCTTCTTCTCTAACAGAACAGATGCTTTGCTTGTGAAATTGTCCCTGGTAATTGGCAAAGAAGTATTTTTTTCAGCGCTGTGGGGGAGCGTACTAGTTAGCCCTTCCATACGGCTACCTGCATCCCTTTTTGTTGTTAGTCATATCAACAGAGAATTATCTGGAAAGCAGCAGAATTGTATGTTGGGTACTGATGCAAAGCTCACGGTAAGTTACATAATTGGTAGAGTGCGCTTTGGGGAGAATGTATCTCTCCATAAACAAAAATAATAACAAACAATGGAATTAGCCACCTCATACATGATAGTACCTATCATTCAGGGAAGTGATTCAGCTGTCTTCACATGAAATCTTTCTCTGGTCTAGTGTTGTTACCAGCAACAAACCTATGAGTAACAGAGGCTATGTGAAATTTACAAGGTAGAGAGAGGTCCTTTCTCCTTGTCTCAGTGACTGATTTGGAAATCAAGTCTACTCTTTCTTTGCTGTCATGCAACAGTTGCAAAGATGGGAATATGACACTTCACATTCACTCAGGGAAGTGAGCTATGTTTAGTGTTCTTACTCCGAGCAAGCCCACTATGGAAGAGGCTGCTAAAGGGAGATTCACCCTGCTAGCTATATGCATGCAGTCTCATTCCTGTTGCCAAATATTAAGAACTGACATTTCTAGTCATGCAGCTAGCTGTGTTGTGGTTCAGATGGTGTGGGTGAGTCATCTGCAATATATTCCTCTTCACCCAGTTCTGTGACTGCTGGAACATTACAGATTGGTATTGCATTGTTGTATCTGCCCTGGTTTAATGGTGATGTCTTGCTCTGTTATTAAATATTATTCAACATATTTCAAGTTGTAACATAGCCCAGCAAAGTGGCTTCTAGAGAAGCTTTGGGTATGTTATGTTTAGGAAAACAAACCAAGATGGCAAGACTTGACCTCTTTTCCGCTTATTGTGTGCTAGTAAAAAATCATCAAAAATTTGTCACTGTTACGATCAAAGTGAGCAAAAATATCTGGGGAAAAGCAACATCCTATTGGGTCTACTGTTAAACAATAGGAACACTTCTTTCATTCTTTATTCAGATTGTAGCTGGTCAATGTTCTCTCTGTTATAGAGAGAGATTTTATTTCTTCCCTGTGTAAAACTTCAAATATAGTAAGCAAAATATAGTAAGCAAAAGCAATAAATTGGTCTTCTGTGGCATGTCACCTCAACTGCACTGCTGTTACTTTTTACTCTTAACACAGGTCAAAGCTTTTTGTGTGTCAATGCTGGATTCAAATGTTCTTGTACAAAGAAACATTTTGGAAGTGGTTCTCTTCTTCTTCCCATTTTATTCATCTCTGGTAAGCAAGTGACCTCAGTTCAGCTATTTATGGCCCAATGTCAAGGCTTGCTATACTGTCAAATAAACGCTAGGGAAAACTATCATGCCAGTGCAATACCACAAGGCATATAACAGTAGCATGATAATGCGACATTTTGAATAGAAGTGGGGATAGTAATGTTTCATTGAGAGAGCAGTAATGTACAGAAAATCATTAAAGAATCCTAGTCCGTTCACTTCTATCCATCTGTTCCTCCTTTTGCTCATTAATAGTTCTTTCGTATTTTTCCTGCTTGATGAGTTAAATGTTTATCAATAAGAGACCATATAATGTGGGGCTCTACTTTCTGAAGCATCTTTTCAGAGTGTGATGGAAATGGCCAATGCATCCACCATATCACTGCACCCAGAGCCATTTCTTTGGTGCATATCAGATTGGCACTACAACTAGAGAGAAGATTGTTAGTCATCTGGAGCTATTTGCTTTCTGACTTGATGAATCCAAACCATGCAGTGCTGTGGAAGGCAACATTTTTCTCATGTCATTGGCCAGTCCAATAGGAGAGGGAGAAATTGCTGCCTAACCCTAGATATGTCCACAATCAGATTCAAAGGCTGAGAAAAAACTGTTCATTGAGTCATCGAAAGTTACTGAAAACAGTTTTTGCTCAGTCAAACAATGTGTAGCTAAATGATATACTTAATTATGGACAGACAATTTAATCTGTTGAACAGGCTTCCTGGCCAATTGTTGTTGGTATTATCATCATCAGCGGTGGCGTTATTATTAGTAGTACTACTACTAGTACTACTATTATTGCAATGTTCAACACTCTTCATTTGCAGGAAACCTTTTGAATACTTGTTATAAATAGATGGAAAACATGCATTGATCACATTGTTGCTTATGCTGTGTTTCCTCTTTTGCTTTGCCCTCTTTATTCCATTATTAAACCTGTGCCAGAATGACAATACCTTGTTCCACTACCCAACCCTCCAGAACCAGTTTTTTGAGCACACAGTGAGGGGGAAGGAAGGAAGGTTGCCCCTCTCTTGGAGAGATTGGGGTCCTTCCACCAATGATGGACCCCACTCCATTGGAGTCTGGCCTCTCTTCTTTCCATACAAGTAATTTTGGCATTATTTGCATTTTTAAATGTTAAGAAGACCACACAGAAGTCAAACTAACCCTTGCTATGCATATGTGCAAAAATAGCTGCGTCTTTATCTTGGCTAAAACTTCAAAAGTGAAGTTGGGGCTGGAGGATCCTAGAAACAAAATTATGGGTTTATAAGCAGCTCATTGCTACACCTAGTACCTAAAAAGTCATTTTGCTTTACCTGGATACACCTAGTTTTACTTGTGAATAGATCTGCAAATACAGGGAAAGAAAGCAAACGGCAATATCCTTTCTTTTACAGTTTCTGGTTGAAAATGGGTAAGAAGTTATTGCTTTGCCTTTAAGGAATGTTCAAATAAAGCATTGTTTAAGGGCAGGGGTTGGGATTTAGAGGAGATACGTGTGTCAGCAGCAGGAGGAATACATTTTTACTAGGATTCTGTCAGAGATGATATTATTGCAATGCTAAAGTTGGGGGCGGTTTGTCTGTTGCAAATATTTTATTACTGTAATGTTGTCAATTTATTTGCCCTCCATTTCCATTTGGTTTGGGGTTTTGTTTAAGAAAGATTACTTACAACTGACTTGTCTGTTCTTTGTTTAGGATCCCAATGAAAGTAGCATTCCACTGTCTCGGTCTGACATAGTCCATCTTCTCTCAGCAGCTGCCCAGACACTCTTAAGAAGGGACATGTCTTTAAACAGAAGGTTATATGCATGGTTACTAGGTACGGTTCAAATTATAGTCACTGTATCTCTGCATATACTTTTGTGGTTGGAGTTGACTGGATTTGTATGTACTTTCTTGAAATATAGCTTGAAAACACTCCAGATTTCATCTGAAATAATGGCCACCCTATTGCAGTATGAGATACTTTTACGAAATTTTGATGTATGTCAGGATATTAAAGCAATTGTACTATCAGTCTCAAAGACTGGTATATAAGACAATAATTGCTAATGAAATTGCCATGATGTAATGTAGAGAGGTGCCCTAAAAGTCAGCTTCCCAAAGTTGATGTGTGCACAGGGATTTCCCTACCTTAACTCAATGGCAGTGGAGTCTGATGTGAGCAGTATTTTCTGTACACAAGAGCTGCATTTTCTAGTGACATGCAAGGAGTGGCTTGCTTGCACAGGAATTCTGTTGGAACAATGGAGCTCTTCATCAGGAGCGCTAAGTGTAAAATCACAAATGAATAGAAGTCTTTTGTCTACTGTAAGGAATCATTTTTTGAATCCTGAATAAGGTATAGTAAAATGGCATAAGTGATTATTGATTTTGCAGGTTGGAGTGCCAAGGTAAGATACCAGTTTCTCCCTGCTGACACACACACATACACCCCTGGTGGGCTGCACCATTGCACAAAATCAAACCTAGGAGTGATGTGGCTTCACTTCCAGTTTAATTTCTGGATAATTTTTAGCTAATTTTTGGGCTGTCTTGTTTGTAGAGGAGCTGGGGGAGCAAAACCACCACATTCTGTGGAGATTTTTGTAGTTTGGCACCATAGGGTATGGAAAATTCATTATATATACAAACTAATTTGCAGAAGTCTGTGAAGTTAGGGGGTTTGGGCGGGGGGATTGGCTCCAGGGACTGTTTAAAAAAAAAAAAAGAGGGGGATTGGGACTGTAAGCAGCCACGGGTTGAATGTTCCACAGCCCTAGTGTGATAATGTTTAGCCTGACTTCAGATGAATTTTGCAGCCAGTTAAACCAAAAGCATTTGCTTTAAAAGAGTTGACCCTGACCTTCAGGATTAAGGTCTATACTTCACACATGGGTGGTGGTGGGAAGCCCATTAATTAGAGGCAGAGCACATACTTCACATGCTGAAGTAAACTTTCTGTCTCTGAGTTCTCCAGGTAGGGCTGGTAAAAACTCCTGTCTGAAACCTGAGAGACAACGCTGGCCCGACTATAAATGAAAGTGAGGGTTCCTTAGGCAGTAGATTCTGGATGCTAAAAAAGAATAGCAAATGTTTAATTATTTACGATCTTATTGCTGAATTTTTATTGTCAAGGAAAAGGGGAAGGTGCTCTCTTGTTCATGTAACGCCATCAATTTACATGGTGCTGGAGAAAAATAAAAGATGTCGCAGCCAAAGGCACTTAATCTAATATACCAAAGTTGTTTTGCCAGATATGAGTACTATGGATCTCTGGTGGTCAGGGAGGGCAGCTGCTGTTCTGCTTCAGAAAGCAAAATAATGTCAGCCAAACCTGCCTAGAGAGTTTCCACCAGGTAAAACAGACAAGATAGGGTAGATCATCTCAATTATTGTGAGACAGAGTCCTGTGATTGTTTTTCTTGCATTGATATACTTCTGTGTGAAGAAAAGGATGCCTACTATCATGTGATTTTTTTTATGGCATGTACAGAAATCAGGGACATAGTTTATTCAATTTTATATCCCACGTTTAGGCCAAATAGGCATGCATGTGATAGTGTAAGTTTCTTGATTTGTTTTTAATGTGGACGTGACTGTGTAAAATAGTAACACTTGTGATGTGCCCTTGCATTGGCCATAATCCAGGAATGGCATTTTACACTGATCATGAATTGAAACCTTGGAATTGTTTAGTCTGAAATGTAGCTATCAGAAAGACAAATCAAATCAACATCTTATGAGTTTACTTCAGGTCATAAGCTTAGTCATTTGATACTCCACATTTAATGCTTCCTGAACCTTGGAACTGTTGTTGTCTTAATTTTTAGCTTCTGTATGTTTTGAAACAACTGACACGCATCTAACTGGTTCAAATATTGAAATTAGGAGAGTCAAACAACTATGATAAAGACTTATGTGCATTTGAAACCCAAACAGCTGTGGAGGAGAAGCTGTAGCTTTCTGTTTGTTATTGGACTCAAAGTCCTGTCAACATCAACCAGCATGGCTAATAATTAGAAATATTGATAGCTGTAGTCCAGAAATATCTGGGGGGTGACAAGTTCCCCACCCTTGCCCAAAAGATATTTGTATTTCATTATGTATTTGTTCCATCAAGTAGACATGAACATAATATAACTTGTTTAACTCACAGAACATTAGCTCAAGGTGGACCTATATAGTAAAAAGTCACTTTATGGGTTCCTGTCCCTTGGAGTATGAAGTGAGGCCTGTATTAGAGGTTGCACCATGCTTACTTTTTATAGATTGATCCTTCTACCAACTGGAATAAGGAAAGACTTTCATTGATGCAATTGTGGTGTTACTGGCTGTGTCATCAGAAAGGGCAAAGCTGCACAACTTTCACCTAATTACTCGTGCCACTAATATAAAGGCATATTAGATGAATGGATTATAATGTATTGCCCATTTTCATATTTTTTGTACTTAAAATGTTCATTCTTTTAAAGGTTCTGACATCAAAGGAGGTACTTTTGTACTGGATTCATCTATTTCCATGTCCTCAGAAGACCATGCCCTCTATTTTTTTGAAAAATATTCCAAAGATCTTTTGGTTGAGGTAGGTAGATGTGAATAATATTCCTTTAAAAAAACTTACCTCTGTTATGAGAAATTATCTGTTAACTGCTCAACATGTGGACTGTGGACTGTGATTCCCTCTGAGATAGAACTTGTAGGAGCTTCTCGGTCACTAGTCATGAAATTCAAAATGTTGCATACACTGAACAATGTGCTTGATTTTTTAAAAGAATTTAAAGTGTTATTTACATTTAAAAACACACATGGGAATACTTTTAAAATTTGAATACTGGACTTGGTCCATAATAGTGACATAAGATTATAAACTGGGCCTATGCCATTTGATTGCATTATGCCTGCACTTGGCTAGTTGCACAGACTTCCAATTCATTCTTGGACCTCTTTAAAATACTAGTTTTAACCTTTAAAATCCTAGTTATCTTGGGACCAAGTTCCCTGAAAGATGGCTTCTCTCACATATAATTACCCGTACCTTATTCTTTAGAAGTATGAGTACCTGCGCAAGATGAAGAAAGGACTTATGGATGGGGCTTTTTCAATAGTGGCACCTGGTTATGAAACAAGCTTTCTGGAGGGGTTCATCTCCCTTTATTTATTTATTTGTCTGTCTGTCTGCTGTCTGTCTATCTGTTTATTTGTATCCTGCTTTTCTTCCAAATGGAATTCAAAGCAGCTTCCATCATTGTTATGACCTTCTCAATACCAAGTGAAGACATTTTTGTTTATTTTGGCCTTGTAAATTATTTGCAGTCTTGGGCCTCTTGGTTTTAAAATCTGTGTTTTAGCTTTGGGATCCCTGTGAATTTTGCTTTCTGTTGTTTTGTTTCTACTGTTCCTAATTTTATGTCTTATTTTGTATTTTAGTAGTTTTTATATTATTAGTTAGTCAGAATTTTTTGTGGAGCAGCATACAGAATTGTAAAAAAAATGTAGAGAATTTTTGCTGTTGTTGTTGGCAGTTACTTAATCCTGTTAACCACTATTAACTGTGCAACTGCAGCATCTCATAGCATCAGGTATGAGAATGTTGATACTAGGATCTCATTCCAACTCCTAAAGGAGCTGGGATTGCCTTGCAGGAGGAGGTGGCATTGCTTCGTTGCAGCTATCTCTACATCAGGGGTAGGAGTCATGCAGCCTTCCACGTATTGTTTGCAAGTTCCAGCAGCCCTAGTCAGTATAGCCAATAGTGAAGAATATTGAGAATTGCGGTTCAGTACATCTGGAGGGCCGTATGATTCCCAACCCTTTTCTGCTTGACGGTCTTTCTGTTGTATAATATCAACAGCAAGGAGGAAATGACTAAGAAAGCTAATATTGCTGAAGAAACAGTGTACCTTTTCATAGATCACCCACCATTCAAAGGATGTAGTCAGCGTAGAAGATTTGCGTTTTGTATGAGAATTACTGGCACTGTCCTTTTCCTCAAGGTCATATGTCACTTTTTGTGGCAGCAGCACAAGCAGCACAAATCATTTTGTGCTCCCTTCAGTTATAACATTACTGATTCATGTGCGTGGGTCGTTCTGAAAATGGCTTTGAGTGTCTTCATATTTCTTTTTGATTGAAATCAGTGTTTTTATGTGGTTTGACAGGCACTGATTGAAATCCTGCACCAGAAATCTGCAGAATCAGACCTGGAGGAACAGCATTATGCTTATCTGAAACCATTCCGCATTCTCATCAGCCTACTTGACAAACCTGAAATAGGTATGAGAGGAATTTCTAAAGAGAACTAATATAAAAGTATAGTGGGCTCAGTGAGTTGTCTCATGGAAGGAGCAAAATGTCATTCACAGACTCAAACAGTTCTGAGATATTTATTACCATTCATTAAGCTGCTGGGAGAGCTGAATGCAAGTTTGAATATGGCGTAGAAGGTATTCTATATAGTTCTATTTAGTCTGTCTTCTCGTTTTTCTGTCCTAAAGGCTGAATCAGAAATATGCTGTTGGAGATCTAGGAGTCTTACTATACTACAAGCTGAATGTGAATCAGCAGTGTAAAAAGCCAATGTGATCTTAGGTTGCATCAATAGGAGTGTAATGTCTGGGTTAAGGGAAGTAATAGTACTATTCTTTTCTGCTTTGATCAGACCTCACCTGGAATACTGTGTCCAGTTCTGGGTGACACAGTTCAAGAAGGATATTTGCAAGGAGGGCAATGAAAATAATAAAAAGTCTGGAAACCAAACGCTCTGAGGAGTGGGGTAGAGAGCTGGTATGTTTAGCCTGGAGAAGAGTGGGTTAAAAGGTGATGTGATAGGCATGTTTATATTTGAGGGGATCTTACATGGAAGGTGGAGCATTTGCTGCTCCAGAGACAAGGATATGGAGAAATGCATTCAAACTACAGGAAAAGAGATTCAACTTAAACATTAGAAAGAACTTCCTGACAGTAAATAGTGTTTGACAGTGGAATACTCTGCCTCAGAGTGAGGTGGTATCTCCATTTTTGGAGGTTTTTAAGCAGAGGCTGGATGGCCTTGAGTTGGGAGTGCTTTGATGATGTATTCCAGCATGGCAGGGGGTTGGACTGGATGGCCCTTGTGCTCTCTTCCAAATGTATGATTCCATGAGTGACACACTTGACTATTGAACAAACCATTGTTTTGTCTATAACAGCTGCAGCTGTCCCCAGTTTGGTTTATGGAATGATCTTGGGTCTCAACTACATCTTAAATGCCTGCCAGTCTTGGCTGCTCAGGTTTTTCTTGTGTCCTTCTCTTAAGGTGTCTCTAAACATTTAGAAGAAACTGCTGAGCTCATCTTGCATTTGCAAAATCTCTTGTGGCTTAACTGTAAAGTGCTCTGTAATCCTGCTTTTTACTGTTCTCTCTGAAGAATTAAGGCAGTAGATCCAACTTATGCAAGCAAGATGTTGATACTTTTCTCTTTAAAGCCTGTTATCTATTCCCTGAGAAAAATACCACCATTATTTTACCAATCAGTGGTTTAATTTAAAGAGAACCTCAGTGAGCATCCTTATTCTTGGAATACTTGAACTTTTCATGAAATTTTGCTTGAAGTATATCTTGTAGCAAGCAAAATTTTCTCTCAAACTTTAAAACATATTTTGAAGAAAACTAGGTGTAACTGTAATGCAGCCATAACTATCTGTTTCTTTCATTGCCCAGCTGTGGATTTTGTAGATTTTTACATTTTAGGGATGAACAAGGAAGGTTGTCTTTGTTTTTCAATATTATATGCAAGTCAGTACGTGTAAATCTTCACCCCTGCTCAGCCAGAGGAACCCACTGGGTGACCTTTGGTGCATCACACACTCTCAGCCCCAGAAAACCCCATGATAGGTTCACCTTAGGGTTGCATAAGTCAGAAATGACTTGGAGGCACACAACAACAACTCAGTCAAAGCTTATAATTTACCTGCTTTGGAGATATTGCTAAAAAGATGCGGCTGCTACCAAAAGGAATAGACGTATTTCACTTTTACATTAAGGTATTGAGCCAGCATGGTGATGGTTTGACTGTTGGACTATGACCCTGGAGACCAAGGGTTCAATTCCCTACCCAGCCATGGAAACCCACTGGGTGACCTTGGGCAGTCACATACTCTCAGCTCTAGAAAACCACGTGACTGAATTACCTGAAGGCACACAACAACAACAACAGCAACAACAATAGATTGTGAACAGTATAGATTGTAGTGATCTATACAGTTCTCCCTCCACATTCACGAGTTTCACTTTCACGAATTTGATTATTCGTGAGGTGCCCTCTTGTCCTCCATTCTCCCCTCTCATCCCATCCCACCCCTCTTGCTCCTCCCATTCTCCCTGTCCCTGGTATGGGCGCGCCCCAAGCGGGTGGCAGGAAGGTGCAGGGAAGGCAATCGCCCATTCCCTGCACTCATCCCACCGCAGGTGTGAGCATGTCTCACGCCAATGGCATGAAGGTGCAGGGAGGGCAATCACCTGTTCCTTATGCTCCTTCCACTGCCCCCACCGCCACTCCCAGTGTGGGCACATCCCGGGCGGGTGGCAGGAAGGTGCAGGAAGGTCGATTGCTTGTTTCCTGCTTCCCTGCGCCCCGCCTGGGTGGGTGCACCAGCCAGCCAGAAGCCTGTAGGAAGGGCACCCTATTCACAATTATTTGCCATTTGTGAGGGATCTGTGTTGCTATCTCTCACGAATGTGAAGGGCCTATTGTACTTTCTTTTTGTTCTCTTGGTGTTCCTGCTCCTTTTTTCTCTTTTACACATGCTCAGATTGTCATGAATGTGTGCTGTGCACATATTTAACTTTTTGAATCTTCATGAATACAGTTGGAGGTTGTTTATGATGCTGAACTGTTGAATTTAACAGTTGCTTCCCTGTGTGGATTCTGGGTGCCAGTGTAGTGATGCTAATAATTGTTAGGATGGGTTATGACAATGGTTCAAAATCTGTAGCACATCTTGGAATATACATTATTTAATCTTTCTGAAGGATACTTCGAAGAATGTTTGTGAAGCTGAGTTCAAGTTCTGAAAGATAAATTATTAGCGTTTTACAGCAAAAACACAGTGTAGCAACTTAGACAAAGCAGTTGGGTTAATATTTCCTATCCTTATATTTGGAAATAAAATCCCACCACTATTTATAATCAGATCTTAGTTATTAAAAAAGTAATATTTCCCTTTTGTTTCAGGGCCACCAGTTGTTGCTGATTTGTTTCTTGAAGTGATCAGAGCGTTCTATGGCTATTGCAAGGAGACCCTGGGTTCTGATCTTAAACTCAGCTATAGTCAAACTGGCAATGTTCTTATAAGGTACACTGTAGAGCTCTTTTGTTCCGGTTAATGTTAATCTTGCTAGATAGATAAAACACATATCTCCATGGTTTGTTTTTATTATACCCTTTATTCTGATTACCTTCTCCTGAACAGTTCTGATGAGAATGCTCTGTTTCTGAGTACTGATTGGACCTTGAGGGAATTTTCTTGAATTTAAAAATGACTTGGAACTGAACTGAAATCAACTCTGATCCAAGCTAAGGTCCTACCATGCTCCTCTTCCTGATGTCACTGAAAGGACTTCCATAAACTATCAGCTGTATTCCAGCTGCGAGAATTCATTAGAACCCCATTGGATCCAGATGACCCATTAGAATCATTGTGATCCACAGGAAACGTGTACTTTTCCCGTGGATAATTTTGGTTTGGATGTTATGTAGTAGGGTTTAGCAGCACCCAAAGGGATATATAATTCACCGACTCTACTACATTTCAGGTTTCATAGAGGTCATATTCCCAAAGGCTCCTTAAAGTTGAAATGTTCCTGTGACAGTGGGGTTTCTAATGTCAGCCCTACAGTGAAGATGCAGCTGTCTGTTAAATTTTCATGTAGACATTAGCAGAATGACTGGATCAGAGGGACTGAAACTGGGCCAGGCCCTATACATCAGGCCCAGAGATTGGGAGGGAGATGTGTGCTTAATTTCAGCTGAATTTCTGAAATCTTAGTTTCTGGCTTTGACAGCACGATATCTGGATTACTTTGACACTTTTTTTGTTTTGTTTTTAAAGATACATATACTTTTTAAAATTTACCACATGAATTGAGCATTTATTTTTAGAACACTGTTTTTAAACAGTTTAACATATATATATTACAGTTGTTAAATTTTGTGTATTCTCATTTTAGTGCAATCAAAGAAAACAAGAATGCATCTGAAATTGTTAAAACAGTTAATCTGTTGATCACATCCTTAAGCACAGACTTTCTTTGGGATTATATGACCAGATGTTTTGAAGATTGTTTCAGGTAATGCACATTTTATAACTTGCTTTTTAGAGACGGAGTTTTTCTGAGGGAGACTGATGATCAATGAGTAGAGGAAAAGTAAATTAATGATTACATTTCTGCTCTTTTTTTTTAAACTGTGGAGATTTTCCTTATAAACGTACACAATCTTGCATTCTAACAGTCTTTCAAAATATATGCAGTTTATTATTTAAATATTCTGTAAATATGTCCTTTTTACTCTGATAAGTTGGCTCGGTGGTGGGGAGGTTAAGTGGCAAGCTTGGGAAAGTATGAAAACTGATATATATTTACTCTACTTCACAGTTCCTTTATAATGTCTTTTCCTAGGAGTCTTTTATAGTCCTTTTCCAACTCCAAGTGTTTAGAACCTCAGTTTACTACATGTATGATATTGAATGTGAGATCTTTCTAGGCTGTACTTGGTCACACATTGTTTATATCCATTGTGTTTGGAACTTCTTATATGGCAACTGAGATTCCCATTGTGGTCAAGTCTGTAACAAATTCTATATGGTTACCAAAAGGTACCTCAGTCCTGAGTAGAGAACTGAGTTTTAAAACTGGCTGGAGAATAGTGGGGCGGGGGTTGCTCTATGAAAAATATATCGCTTTGAATTGTTCAGTTAGTTGATATAAACATGAAAGTGTCTACTTTTGTCCCACCAAAATTTAAAAGCAAAGAAATATCTAGATTTGAAAACATATTAAGTTTATTTTTGAGAGAAGTCAAAATGAAAATATGGAACTGTTTGCAATCATCTCTATTGTATAGTATAGTATATGATATAGTATATTAGTATACTAAAGCTACATGTTTATTAACAAGCAATATAAAAATATCAACGCAGTGAAATACTGATGGAAACTCTCTTAAAAACATCCTTTCCCTTTCACTGGCAGAAATACATCAGTGCAGACACAACTTCTCACTAAGCAACCAGTCACTCTTGCAACAGTTTCAGAACTCTGCACGCTGCTGGTATTTCTTCTAGATGTGATACCATTGGTAAGTTAGATGTGTGTGTACAGAGCCATGCAAATTAATTTCTTTCTCAAAGATAGTGTCATATGTTTGATTCCCCCCCCCCAAAGATTTTTTTTCCCATATTAGTCTATGGCAATGAAAACAACAGAATCCTGTTGCACCTAAAAGACTAACCAATTAATTATAACATGAGATTTTATAATGGGCTCTGATCTGCAAAACCTCATGCTAAAATAAACCCATTATTGTTAACAGTGCCATAAGACTCTTCATTGCTTTTCCTTTATTTTTGTTACTTTGCAATGGTATACCTAGTATATTTGATGTCCAGTGTGGATCATTTTTAACACCCCTACCTCACTCCAACAAAATTATTTTCAGTATCAATCATGAAATGAAACAAATAATAATAATGGTCAGAAAAGAAACACAGACAGTGAAAATTCTTTTATTGAACTTTGTATATACAGTCATGCCAGTAAAAATAAACTTTAACCCTGCCTTTGTACTTTTTTTTCCTTACCTTTCTTCAATAGACATTCCAAACCTCTGCTAATTTAGTTAGTAATATGGTCTCATCTGCATATCTTGATGTTCCTTCCTCCAGTTTAGACATCTTCTTTATCCAAGTCTAATCCAGCTTTTTGTATGGTATATTTAGCATTTAATTCCTCTTAAATATACCCTACAGCACCTAGTGTTCATTGGCAGTCTCCCTTTCAAGTACTAACCAGAGCTGACTTTGCTTAGCTTCCAAGATCAGGTGGGATCTGGTGCCTTCAGGGTATTTAGGTCAAACAAAAAGGAATCTTACAGCCCCTTTAAGACTGACTGATTTGTATTGTAGCATGAGCTTTTGTGGATATCAATTCACTTCCCCAATCGCTGCATCTGAAGAAGTACGCTGATATCCACAAATGCTCACATAAATCAGCTAGTCTTAAAGGGACTATTAGATTTCCTTTTTTTCCTCTCCCCCTCCATTTTTCCTCCTCTGCAACACAGACTAACATGGCTACTTCTTTGAGGATGAAAGGTTTCGTTTTCAAAGGACGCAGCACCTACCAGTGCCCCACCCTTTCTCCTCCCTTTTATTCTGCTTTACTCAAGGAAATTCCAAGGGGAAGGGAAGGAAGTTGATCAGCTGGCCTTGAGGCAGGTTGCAAGTGCTTGCTGCTCAATTTGTGTTCTTCACAGCTGACCACTTCTTTTTTCTGGAATCTCATTGAGTGAGGGAGGAGTGAGGAGTCACCATTGTACACCCTTATGTTTTTACCTGGGGCAGAGCACCACCCCACCCCACCCCCTTTTTGTCTGCCATGGAGCTTTGCACAACCAGAAACAACTGTGGAGAGATAGGTTCTGCTCAGCTTATAATATATTTATGAGATTTTGTGTCAGTTCTACAATAGAACAGAATTTCAACTGGAATATTCTAGAAACTTTCTTTTGCGTCCTTGTTGATATTGGACAGTTATGTCTATGCTATGTTGCGCTCTTTAAATATTCACTGGGCTGCAAAGAAAAGCATCTACTCTAGGATGTGTAAACTGCAGGAAATGTGTTTATAAAAGTATGCAGAATTAAACTTCCAAAGGACATGTATTTAACTGCTTGCTTACTTAAAATGCCTTATTTTTCTAGGAACTTTACTCTGAAGTGCAGTCTCTGTATCTGCCACAGATGCTCAGCTGTATTGTGCAATCACTCCTGGAAAACATGGAAACTCTAAGTTTACCAGAACTCACTCATGCCTTAAGGACATCTTTTAAAGTGCTTAGCAAAGTCCAGATGCCTCCTGCCTATCTAGGTACTGAAACAGGAAGCTCAGACACTGTAGGTATTAAAAGACAAGTGTATGATGTCTGTTCAGTGTTTTTCGTAAATGGGTTTATCACATTTTTTTAATAAATCAATCTATTGACATTACTCTGTACCTCTCATACCATAATAGAATGTTTCACTATTCTTTTTCTTAAATAATTATTAAAACTAACAATCAATACTGAGTTCAGAAAACACCTTCTTTCTAGTAATATGGGAAAACTGTTAAGAATAGTAGTAGAACTACACATGGAGATGGGCTGAGGCTTGTGATGGCTCCCCGTTACTTGGTCTAAGGTGGAAATGGTTTACTTAGTCTCAGGTATTATGAGCAGAAGTGGTACTTATATTATAATATTGTTAATATTCCAGTATCTGTGCTGGAAATTAGAATATACAGTGGACTGGGCTGAACATGCATTCTTAAACATTAGGTAAGTTAAGTATAAGCAAATTAATCTCAGAAAACACATTTTACTTACCAGTTGTCTTTAGATACAAGGGAACTTTCATCATTTTGTTATATTTTTGATACTTGTTTCTAAATTAAATGTCTCCAGGTGGTATACTGGTTAGTTTCAGCTCTTCTTAATTTCAGATATTTCTTTTGTCAGTGGTCTCATAAATTTTAAAGAAGTTAGAAAATTATTTGGGAACAAACTCAGTCATGTGACTTGGTAATGGTCAAAGCACCCTTTGATGCAAATGAACATAACAATAACCAGTGCTATTACTAGTGCAAATAGCACGGGGAGGGCGGGTGTTTGTGTCCATTCTAGCAGTGGCAGTTTATAGTGGCTTGGGTATTGGACTAGAACTCTGGGAGACCAGGATTCAAATGCTCACTAAGTCATAAAAAATCCAGTGGGGGACCTTGGGCAAGTCACACTGTCTCACCCTCAGAGGAGGGCAGTGGCAAACCCAGGCCCTTTCCGCACGACGTCACTGTTGCGTTTTTGCCACAGGATGGCAGCGGTCAGCAGGTCGTGCTTCCGCATGACGTCGTTGCCGTCCCACTGCCATCCTGTTGCAGAGCGTCGCGCTTGCACGGTTTTTGCAAAACAGAAAAAATCCGTTTCACGCCTGCAATCGCGCGGTGCTCCCGTCACTTCTGGCCATGCAGAAAATGCAGAAGCACATTGGCAACACTTCCTTCCGTAGCGCAGCAATGGAAAAAGCCCGGTTGTGCTGTGGAAGGAAGACATGGCGCCATTGCGTTCTCTTCCTCATGGACCGAGCGGGTGCAGAGGGGAGCGTTGCTGACATGTTCCCTTCTGGACCTGGGACTGCAGCGAGACAACGCGGAAGAGCTTCGTCATGCAGAAATGGCCCCAGTCCGAACAAATCCAGCCAAGGGTTGCCTTGACTTGAAGCCACATAAAATGATTAGCTTGGTCCTCAGACTGACTAGCTGGCTTTCTTGCTGTTCAGTGCTAAAAGCCAAATATGCTTTTGATTTTGATGTGCATTCTAAATACCATTTTAATTCCACTAATCTCACGGTATAGTGGTTTGAGCATTGGACTATGACCCTGGAGACCAGAGTTCGATTCCCTGCTCAGCAGTGGTAGCCCATTGGTTGACCTTGGGTGCATCACACATTGTCAGCTGCCAAAAACCCCATGAGAGGTTCATCTTAGGCTTGTCCTAAATTGGAAATGACTTGAAGGTACCCTCCCTAAATGACAAATCCCAAGATTCCGTAGGATGTTGAAAGTAGAATAAGAGCACTATAAGTCTAGTGCAGAAATGGCCTATGAAAAACAATAAACGTGTGGTATCAAATAAGCAGTACCTTTCTGTATAGTACATACATTATAAATTATAAATGAAGCAATTATATCATGACCACCATTAAAGTAATGATAAAAGAATAAACAAAACTGTGGATTGGCTTACTGTTAAGTGGATTGGATAATCAAATCATAATATATGGCAAATGTAACATAAAGAAAGCCCTGGAAACTTCTAAAATGAATCTGAAAATCTCCAGGCAAAACTTCAAAAAGCAATCTTGAGAGAAAGTTAAATTAGAAGTCTTTTGATGAAAATTGGAGAATTGAAAATAATCCACAAAGAAAATCAAGGAAATTATAATAAAGAAGACTACTGTAAAAATTGATTTCTGAAAAGAACAGCTGAAGACAATCAGCTATAGAGCTATATCAGCAAAGAGAGTGATTGTAAGCTTTAAGAGCAAAGATGAAGATTACTGTATTTCTGATTATTTGAGCATGCACAGAATAGAAAAAAAAATTGCATTAGAAAAGAAAAGCAAGAGCTAATTAGAAATATTCAGAAGAGATTTCCCATTTCTTTCTGAGACGCAGGGATATAACTGAAAGTATAAGAATTAAACAGTAAGAAATGAAACATTAACTGCCAGCTACTAACTTGTTTGAAGCAAAGATACATAAAAGCTGTTTGTTTCTAGTAACACACGCAGAGTCTCTTGTGTTCTGGTTGATCGATGGTTCAGCAGCTTTGGTTTCAATAAAAACTGACTCTAAGTTGATTAGTGGGCTGGAAATCTTGCTTCTTTGTTCTCTCCTTTTTAATTGTTGTCTGTTCTTCAGACATCCTGATCATAAATTCCTGAACTTTGAGTTCCTCCCTAATGTCAGATGAAGATACAAACTCTTCATCTTTAACCTTAAAAACTGGAATTAAAAATGACATAAAGTGTAATGACATAATGTGTAAATTCTCCAGTGTAATGGTGTACCAACGAAATAAATTATTGAGCAAATGACTGCTCACACGAAATAAAAATAAGAGAAGAAAAGAAAATAGACTCAAATGAAGCTGTTAATCTGTCCTTGAGGATGAGATGTAGAAAACATCCTGAAAAAGGCCCCAGCCCCATAATATTTGAAAGTGTGAAAGGTGCAATAAAACATGTCTAGTCCTTTCAGTTGGGCACCATGAAGGCTGTGAAGTTACTGATTCCCGCAGTAGATAACATAGCATCTGAAGAATCTGCCACAACTAAAATAAATGTTTCTGGGTTTTCTTTGTGTAGTTATCCAGAACAAATTATGATAATGCCTAACAAACAAGCGAACAAGGCAGAGTCAAGAACAAAAGTCCTAAAAGAAATGATGCCATAAAAGCTGAAGGGAAAACATTTATTTTTGCTACTAATATCAAGAAAGCAGAATAATCTAAACAATTATTATCAAAAACAAGAGTAAAAAAAGTACACGAATAAGAGACATTTTAAAATTAAGCTGCCCACTGGTATGCCGTGGAAGAAAACCTTTGGCAAACTTCTAAATTTTAATTGAAGTTGTGTGAAGGAAACCATAAAACAATAAAAGGAAAAACAAGGAAGACTATCAAATGTATTTTAAACTAAAGCATTTTCAGATCCTTCCTTGACTCTACCTTGTTTGCTTGTTTGTTAAGCATTATCATAACTTGTTCTGGATGACTACACAAAGAAAATCCAGAAATATTTATTTTAGTTGTGGGAGATTCTTCAGATGCTATGTTATCTACTGCGGGAATCAGTACCTTCACAGCCTTCATGGTGCCCAACTGAAAGGACTAGACATGTTTTATTGCACCTTTCACACTTTCAAATATTATGGGGCTGGGGCTTTTTTCAGGATGTTTTCTACATCTCATCATCAGGGACAGATTAACAGCTTTCCTGAGTCTCTCCTTTTTCCAGCAAAATCAAGGAACCCATTATGATGTATGTTAGTTCACAAAATCCCAAAACCATTAATATGACTTTCAAAATTCCAGCACAGTACAGCCGAGTGCATCTTGTATAAATGCATTGTTCCATTACCTATATTTTAATTTAATTTACTCTTACTTAATTTGTTCTTAAATTCTTGTTTATTCTTATTTAATCAGTAAGCCACACATCCTCTGTGCATTGTTTCAGAGCCCTGTAAAAGAAGAAAATCAGGAGCTGACTGTAGAATCCAAAGTTCTTCAGAATGAACCAGACATTCCTTTTCCTCCACTCAAGTCTGAAGACAGTGGTATAGCTCTTAGTGCTTCATCTCCAGAATTGTCTCAGCACTTGAAAGTGCCTAGAATAGTCCCTGAGAAAGATGATGTCTGGAAGAAAGGTGGGAGTATGCAGAAGACCTTGCATTGTATCCAGGAGTTGGTTGCAAAGTTTGCCAGTAAATATATATTTGCGATTCATTTACAAGATTCCAGTAACAGGAATATTTCAGCAGCACCTGTAGGACAGGAGGAGAACAAAGGAAGCCACTACCAACCCTCTGGAAACAATGGCAAGAAAAGACGCTCGTGGGACTCCAAGCAAATCACCGTGCCTCAGTTTAAACAGATGCTGTCAGACTTATTCACTACTCGAGGATCACCATTTAAGCAGAAAGTTCTGGACCCTCCATCTCCATCAGATGACCATGGCAGGCAAAGAGAGAAAGAGGAGGAAGAATGGGACATTGACCAGGTTATGCTTGACTTGGGAGATATGAGAGAGGACTGCAGAGAGGCCTTTGCAGCTGTATGCTACCTCTTACTGGATTGTACTACATTCCCGGTCTATCTTTCTGAAGAAGAAACTGACCAGCTCTATTTGTCTCTTTTTCAAGTGCCTGGTAAGTAGAACACTTGTCCAATTTACCAGCGTTGTCATCACTTTTCTGGTTAGCTAAATAGTGCTGTTACTTTGTATACTTAACATCTCCAGATTAGTCCAATTTGCAGAAACCTCCCTTTGTAGAAGAATGCAAAGTCAACATATTTTGTGAAAGTGGGAAGCTTCCATTGGTATACTACACAAAGACAGCAAAATGGGCAGTAAATTTGTAAGTGTAGTGAATGACAGGACATGCCGTACAGATTGATGAGAAAAGATCAATCACTTGTTATCTCAAATTGGTCTGCATGCTGAGGGTGAGCTGTGCCTGAAAGGTCTAACCTTCATAGGCTGTAATCCAATATACATTTAACTGGGAGTAAGTGCCATTGAAGAGCCAGTGTGATGTAGTGGTTTGAGTGTTGACCCTGGAGACCAGGGTTCAGTTCCACTGCTGGGCCATGGAAACCCACTGGGTGACCTTGGGAGCATCACACATTCTCAAGTCCAGAAAACCCTGTGATAGATTTGCTGTAGGGTCACCAGAAGTCAGTAATGACTTGAAGGCACACAACAACAAGTGCCATTGAACACAGTGGGTTTCACTTCTAAGATAACATTGAGAAGACTGTTTGGTCAGATATATACTCCAAATTAGATGAAACAAAGATATAGGTATTTCTAATCTACATTCCCATATGCAGTCACTGGCTATTTGAAATTAAAGATAACCAGAGTTGGAAAGGTATTGGTATATTTGGAGGAACCACAATATTTGTGGAAGTATAAAATCCCAAAGAGGTAAAAAGTTATGCACACACAAAAGCAGAAAGGACTGAGCAAGCTTAATATGCTAGCTGTCAGTTAGAAAAGGCAAACTGGTTGTAGGAAGTGAGTATATAGTTAGCTAGAACCTTGAAAAGGAGTACTTCTGATAGATGAGGGTGCAATGCGATATTTTATCTCACTTGTTCTTATTAAAATAGTAAATGTTAAATATGGGAACATCACTTTCAATAAACCAGTTAATTATCATATAGCTATTATTTGTTTGCTTTCCCCAGGAGGCTGTGAATCCAGTTTTCCAGTGTGGCTCAAATCTTTGATGACAATATGTTGTTGTGTAAATGACTGCTACATTCAAAATGTGGCCATCTCTGTACTGCTAGAGGTAATCAACCATTCCCAGTCATTGGCACTGGTGATTGAAGACCGAATGAAACGGTATAAAATCCCTGGGCAAAATCCCTTCTTTGGAAGATTGCAGATGGTCACAGTTCCTCCTATTGCTCCTGGAGTTCTCAAGCTAATTTCAGAGAAAACTGAGTTCTATCAGGTAGTCTGCTTTTTGTGTTTATTTGTTTTTTGTTTTTATCCTGAGTGACATGTGCGCACAGCTTTCATATGAAGAGGGTTTCTCTAGACCCAGACAGAATAATTGTTCTACCAGCATTGTAGTTACCCTTCTGGATATGGAAAAGTCTTTCTTGTTACTATCTAGCTGTTTCAATATACTCTTCTTGCACATTCGAAATTCAACAAAATGGCAGCTGTGCCACTGAGGAGTAACAGTAGTTGTATTACAGCTGCAGAAGGAAAAGCAGTTCAGGTGCAGTAATATGCTGAGGAACAGAACAGAACCAAATTCCATTCAAGGCATCCTTCTATGAAGTATCCTAACAGTCCAAGGGAAAAGATTAGCATTTCACAAATGATCTTTTAGTCTCTTAACATTGGTAAAGATAGCTAAGCATTACACATGCCAGCACAGAAATAACTGAGAAGGCAACTGAAATACACTGACAGAGCCCACTTGACATCATATTTCGTTGCCAAATTAATTCTGAAAACCATAGAATCATAGAAATGGAGAGTTGGAAGAGACCACACGGGCCATCCAGTCCAACTCCCTACCATGCAGGAATACCCTCAAAGCACTCCCGACAGATGGCCATCCAGCCACTGCTTAAAAACCTCCAAGGAAGGAGACTCCACTGCACTCAGAGGCAGCATATTCCACTGCCGGACAGCCCTGACTGTCAGGAAGTTCTTCCTGAGGTTCAAGTGGAATCTCCTTTCCTGCAGCTTGAATCCGTTGCTCCTTGGTCCTGGTCTCTGGAGCGGCAGAAAACAAGCCCTCTCCCTCCTCTGCATGGCATCCCTTCAAATATTTAAACATGGCTATCATGTCCCCTCTTAACCTTCTCTTCTGCAGACTGAACATACCCAGCTCTCTAAGTCTATCCTCATAGGGTTTGGCTTCCAGGCCCTTCACCATTTTGGTCGCCCTCCTCTGGACCTGCTGCAGCTTGACCATGTCCTTCTTGAATTGGGGTGCCCAGAACTGGACACAGTATTCAAGATGAGGTCTAACCAAAGCAGAGTAGAGTGGTACCAGTACCTCCCTCGATCTAGACACCATACTTCTATTGATGCAGCCGAGAATTGCGTTGGCTTTCTTGGCTGCCGCATCACACTGCTGACTCATGTTCAGCTTGTGGTCTATTAAGACTCCTAGATCCCTTTCACACGTACTGCCATCCAGCCACGTGTCCCCCATCCTATATTTCTGCATTCCATTTTTTCTACCTGAGTGTAGGACCTTACACTTCTGTCTGTTGAATTTCATTTTGTTAGCCTTGGCCCAGCTCTCCAATCTGACCAGGTCATTTTGAATTTTGATCCTGTCCTCTGGCGTATTAGCAACCCCTCCCAATTTGGTGTGATCTGCAAATTTCATGAGCATGCCCTCTATTCCTTCATCCAAGTCATTGATGAAAATATTCCACAGCACTGGGCCCAGGACAGAACCCTGTGGCACCCCGCTAGTCACTTCTCTCCAGGATGAAAAGCAGCCATTGGTGAGCACCCTTTGGGAACGGTCAGTCAACCAGTTACAGACCCACCTGACAGTAGCTCTGTCAAGCCCACATTTTACTAGCTTCTTTGCAAGAATGTCATGGGGAACTTTGTCAAAGGCCTTACTGAAATTGAGATATGCTACATCCACAGCATTCCCTTCATCTATCAAGCTAGTAACTCTATCATAAAAAGAGATAAGATTAGTCTGGCATGACTTATTTTTGAGAAACCCATGTTGACTTCTCATGATTACCGCATTGCTTTCTAAGTGATTAGAAACTGACTGCTTAATGATCTGCTCCAGGATCTTTCCGGGTACTGACGTCAGGCTGACTGGGCGATAATTATTTGGGTCCTCTTTTTTTCCCTTCTTGAAGATGGGGACAACATTTGCCCTCTTCCAGTCTGCTGGAACTTCTCCTGTCCTCCAAGATTTCTCAAAGATTATAGCAAGCAGTTCTGAAATGACCTCTGCCAGTTCTTTTAATATCCTAGGATGCAATTCATCTGGCCCTGGAGACTTGAATTCATCCAGTGTGGCCAGGTATTCCTGTACCACCTCTCTACCTATTATGTGCCTTATTTCCCCTGCTTCCTCACCTGCTCCCCAACCGCCAGGTTGAGTGCTTGTATCTTTCTGGGAAAAAACTGAGGCAAGGAAGCTGTTAAGTAGTTCTACCTTTTCTCTTCCCCCTGTTAGTAATTTGGCATCTTCTCTGTGCAGCGACCCTATTGTCTCCTTCTTTTTCCTTTTGCTGCGGACATATTTAAAAAAGCCCTTTTTATTGTTTTTGATGTCTCTTGCCAGCCGAAATTCGTTCTGTGCTTTAGCCTTTCTGACCTTCTCCCTACATCTCCTGGCTACTTGCTTAAATTCTTCTTTGGTGGTTCCCCCCCTCTTCCATTTCCTGTACACGTTTCTCTTAAAGCTTAGCTCAGCTGAGAGTTCTTTAGTCAACCATTCTGGTTTCTTCAGATACCTTCCATTTTTCCTCCTTATTGGCACAGTTTTAGACTGTGCCTTCAGTATCTCCCTTTTAAGGAACTCCCATGCCTCCTGAACTCCTTTCTCTTTCACTATTCTTGACCACGGAATTTCAGCCAGCAGCTCCTTAAGTTTACAGAAGTCCGCTTTTTTAAAATCTAAGATGAGTGTCTGGCTACACTTATCTTCTCCTTCCCACTGAATGCCAAATTCCAATAGGGCGTGGTCACTCCCCCCTAAAGATCCAACCACTTCTACCTCATTAACAAGGTCATCCCTATTGGTCAGAATCAGATCTAGAATATTTGATTTCAAAAACTGAAAGAACCTGCTATGTATCCTTAGTAACAATTGTCTATTGCAGCACAACTTAATATAGAATTAAGCGCTTCAAAATGATAATGATATCAGCACTAGTGTGTGTACATATACACCTCCATGTATCTAATGGTGGTTTTAGATATATATTTGCATTTTCACAAGTGGAGTCACCCAGTTTTCACTGATTTTCTCTCATCATTGCTGCTCGCTGTGCTACGCCTGTGTGGGGTTCCCCAACCTTCAGGAGCTGCTTTGAGGGGGACAGGAGGATGGAGAGCTTGTAAGATGGGAAGAGTAGCAAAAATCAGGTGCCATGACTTGTGTAATTGGAAGCACTTTGTGCCAAAGGGAAGCCAACATAGAAAAGTTCAATTATGAATAAATAAATGAATATGTTTTAACTGTCCAACTACATATTGTTCCACTTAAAAAATATTGTATTAAGTTAATATGAAATTGCCTTTTCCAAATCTATTGAACCACAGAATATAGAGCTTCTGTGTTTACCTTGTTTCATTTATGTATGAATGAACATGGTGCTGTGTAATAATATGCTAGTAATAGGCAACCTGAGCCTTCCAAATGTTTTTGACTACAGATCCCAGCATGTTTAGTGCTCTTGGGTTATTTCAGTTTTGATCAAAAACATCTAGAGTGCACCAGGTACCTTTCGATCACAGTAGAGAAAAACATGAATACACAGCTTCTTTTGTATTTAAACTGCTGAAATAGTTTATTTAATTTTGAATTTTATTACAGAGAGTTGCTCAAGTGCTTTGGGATCAACTAAACAATGAGAAAAGAGAGCATCACAACACTTGCGTAGAGCTGTTCTACCGTTTACATTGTCTAGCTCCAGCAGCTAATATTTGTGAAGACATAATCTGCCATGCCTTACTGGATCATGATAAAGTAAGGTTTATTGTACTGAGATAATACCTTATTAAAACTGTGTAGTCTAACTCAAATGCAGAGTCTCTTATTGGGTGGTAGGAATAGGGAGGCTATATCACAATCCTATGCATATTTATTGTAAAAAAACTATACTGTGTTTCATAAAGGTTATCCTTTAGTAGATACACTGAACATTATAACCTTGATTCTGTATACATTTTCCCAGCAGAATGCTTAGTAATCTCTGCTGTTTTCTGTTTGCTGCCTTCTGTCTGTCTTCCACTGTGGGCAGGATGCCAGCTTAGCAAACTATTTTTATCTTCCATAATTACTACTCAGTAATACTTCAGAAATTTTTGTTATAGTGAACTTGTTATAGTGAGCTACTTGTTACAGTGAGCTAACATACACACATACACATACTAGCTCTTACTGTGTTTGGGTTTTCTTTCTTGCCAAGGTGACAAGGTTGGAGGCACTATTCCGATTTTCTATCATGTGGCATTTGACCAGAGAAATCCAAGGGAGCAGAGTGACGTCCCACAATCGATCTTTTGATAGGTATTGTTTCAATTAATTTGCCTGTTTTCCTGAATACACATAAACATTAGTCGGTTGAGCTGAGAAAAGATAACAGAGGAGAACAGTTGTGTCTATCAGCTGATGGAACAGCATCAGTCAGTAGAGTAATCTCCTCCAGAGAGTTGAGGGATTCTGTAGAGAAGATTTTTGAGGTGCGTGGGAGCTGCAAGGGAAAGGAAAAGAAGACAAAGCTCTAGTTGTACATGCAGATATCTCCTCTCTCAACATTAGATTTTACCTAAACCTTTGACATATGCTTTACAGAGTGAAACTTAGCTGTTTCCTCATCTGATATATGGGACTATCTTTTCCTGTTGACACATGGACAAGTACTATCATGGCAGAAATGTTCATTATTAATGGGAAAGCAGTCCAAAACTGGAGTGCCAGGATGGTGTAGTGGTCTGAGCGTTGGACTATGACCCTAGAGACCAGTGTTTGAATCCCCTCTCAGCCATGGAAATCCAATGGGTGACCTTTAGGCAAGTCACACTCTTCTTTCAGCCTCAGAGAGAAGCAAAAGCAAGCCTCTTCTGAACAAATCATGCCAAGAAACCCCCATGATAGGTTTGAGGGTTGCCGTAAGTTGGAAATGACTTGAAGGCACACAACAACAGCAGCAATCCAGAACTGAGTGTCCCTTTTTAAACTGTCTCCCAGTCTTCTCCTTTGAGCTTTAGGATAATTACAGCACTGCTACCATGTGTTAAAATTACTGTAATTTCTCCATGCAGGTCTCTGTTTGTTGTACTGGACAGTCTTAATTGTTCAGATGGTGCAATTGGTGCTGCAGCACAGGGCTGGTTGGTACGAGCCTTGTCACTTAATGATGTGGCACGGATTCTCGAGCCTATCCTTCTGCTTCTACTTCATCCCAAGACACAGCGTACCTCAATCCACTGCATCAAACAGAAGAATTCAGCAGGTAATTGTACTTGGGATGAGCCTTGCTGGATCTGACCCAGGCTTCATCTACTACAGCATTCTCATTCCAGCATTGACCTGTCAGATTCATCTGAGAAACATATAGGTCATGGCCACTCCCTTCATTTGTTGACCATACCTCCAGCCCATTAACAAATTTCGTTGTTCTTCTTTTGTAAGTATTGTGGCTAATAGCCACTAACAGGTCTGACTTTCTATTCATTCATCTATCACCTTTTCAAATCATCTAAGCTGGTTGCTATTTTGTGGCTGTGAATTCTGTAAGTTAAAAATTAACTATATAGACAATACATTACTTTGTCTGTCTAGAATCTATTGCATTCTGACAGTCTATTAAATTTTGTAGTCCAAGTTCTAGTTTTATGGGAGAGTGTTGGGCCTGAGGTCCTCTGGGTAGGCCCTGTGTTGCACACTCACACATTTCAGGTCAGCCTGCTTTCGCACTAATGAACATATTTGGGGGGTTAGCTAATGCTATTGCATTACTAGGTCAGGCTGCCCTGTATGCTGCAGTCCTGTGAGAATAGCCAAGGAATGTTAATGATTGGTGCTTCACTCCCCGCGCCACCCCGTATGATGAGGGGAGAGCGAAGCCTGATTAGAGACCATCCGCTGCCGTTTCAGGCAGGTAATGAGATTTGGCCACGAGCCTATCATGCACCCGGCCCATGGGTGCCTCAGTAATTGGCGTCCGAGGTGGGATAGCTCCCCTCCTGCCCGTTTTGGCACAGTGGGTTGATGAATTGGCAGCCTGTTTTGCCACTCGCGTATGAAAAGCCTATATAATCTGTTGGAACAAAGAGAACTCTGCTCCGTTGCCTGCTTTGCCTTTCCGACGGAGTCAGAGTGTATGCATGCTTGTGTGGCGCTACAGAGAGGGAGAAAAGTTTTATCATACATTACACTCATGATTATATAAGCATCTAAAATGTTCTGTCTCCACTTCTGTCCTTCAGTATCTCCCCTCCCCAAATAACAGCCCAAAATGCTTGAGCCCTCCCCGTACCATTTTTGTTTTTCTACTCCAGACCTTTTTTTCAGACCCTTTTAAAAGTGGTTTGACTGCAGTTGAACACAGAATTTCAAATGGAGGAACATCAAGAGATTTATAAAACGGAATTATGATATCAGAAGTTTCAGTCTTAGTCTCTGTCCTCAAAAACCCTAAGCCTAGGATTTACCCTTTTTTTTATTGCTACGTATCCTTGCCTTCAGAAGAAATGTCCATATCTCTAGCATTTAGATAACAGTAAGTTGTTCAACTAACTAAGCAATACAAAATCTCTCATGATCGTATATACCTGTCCTTATTTTGGGTCAACAAGATGTTTGTATAGACAAAAATATGTAAATTAAGAAACCTAAATCTTGTTTAAAAAAACTGTTTCTCAAAAAATTGGCAATATTTACATAACAAAATAAGATGTGAAACTTACTAAAATATAGTAATGTTCAAAAGCAAAGTTCCAAGTGCATTCTTAAAGAGCATATTCTTAAACTGAAATCCTACCTAAATAATATTGGTATTGTCCCTTCATATAGTTTGTCCTTTGAAAGAGAAAATAAACCAAGATAAGGATTGCTGTTCTCATATTGAAATCTTTCAACCATGTTCTTAATATTTATAGGAATTCTGATGGGCATGTATGTGACAGGCAACTAAAAAGGATCTAGAATCAACAACAATACTTTCACTAATGGTGGTAGTTTGCCAAAATGCTTTGCCAAAAGTTCAAGTCCTGACCTATTCTAACAGTTGAGGTCATTCTGTTTCAAGCAGACATAGTCACTCTGATTTATGCTGTAGCTTTCTCTCAGAAACCTGTCTTTGTCCTCCCTGCCTTCCATTGGTATTTCAAATGACAAGCAAGGCTTAGTTATTAAGCTCAAGAAAAAACAACAAATTGTTCAAATAAGGAGTTCTGTGAAGCTGCTGACCCTGAGAGCAAAGGAAGGGAATTCTAATATATGACTTAAAGTCAAATTTTATTTTAAAACATAGGGCATAGGTATTGTTGGAAAATACTAGCTAAAGAAGGGAAGCAATTTTTAAGCACTAATTTAATGCAAGAAATAAATATATATAGCACCTTGCATATCACTGTTCTTAAAGTTGTTCTAATTCATTTTGGAATAAAAGGATTAAAATTTAACAAGACGCTATATCTCTATCGCATATTCAGAGTCATTGTTCATTGGCCTAGTTTTTGTTTGTTTGTTTGTTTTTTGTTAACATAGTGATTTTGACTTTGGCCTAAAGGTTTGAAACAGACAAAAACATACGCTGATAATGTGCCTGTACCATAAGAAAGGCTATACAGTAATCCCTCCATATTCGCTAGGGTTAGGGGCACAGGACCCCCGTGAAAGTAAAAAAAACCGTGAATAACTCTAGGTCCTCCCAAACCATATTTAACACACACAAAAACGTTTGATCACCATATTCAACCCACCATAGATTCCTTTGAGGCATCAAGGTTCCTTCACAAGGCAGAGGTGGCTGGCTGGTGGGGCTTACTACCACCTCCACTGCTGCCCCACACCATTTTTAATAGGGACTTAAAAGCCTCATTTGCAGTTTCTCAGTCTCACGAGGCTTGCAGTCCCTATTAAAAATGGCATAGGGAGGCAGCAGAGGTGACAGCAAATAATCTGTGAGTAATCAAATCCGCAAAAGTGGAACCCGCAAATGTGGCGGGCTGACTGTATTACAACTATGCTGTAACTCAGAGGAATGAACTGGCAAAACTATCTCTGAGGACTTCTTGCCTAGGAAAAACCCTATGATATTCATGGAGTCACCCTAAGTTTACAGGAGACTTGTAGACACATACACACACATACAACAACCAAAAAAAAAGTGTAAACAATTTTACTTATTTATTTATATATTTTATTTTTATCTCACCTTTTTCCCAGCACAAAATTCAAGGTGATTTAAAACAGATTTTAAAAAAGTACAGTCAAAATAAGCCATTAGTAAGGAATTTTTAAAAAATAATTAACAATTCTATTAAAAACATGAAGTTAAAACAGTTTTCATCACATGCAAAACATACTCAGACAGATATAAGCACAACACATCCCATTAAAAGCTTCTTCAAGACCCAAAGACCTGCATAAATAAAAAGATCTTTGCCTTTTAATAGAAAGAGAACAAAGAGTGGGCCAACTGGGCCTCCCATATGATGGAATTATACAGGGGATCACCAAACATGCCTGTGATGATTGTGGAACTGAGGGAAAGCACATCCCTGTAGATTGTAAAACTTGGGCAGGCTCAGATCAGGGGATACTTTCTTTCAAATAGTCTGAACCCAAACCATACAGGGTCTTCACACTTCCCTGCAACAGCTACTTGAGGGCAGAATAGATTGCATAGTTGAAGATAAAAAGGGTAATTCATTTATGTGATCAAGTTTGGGCAGTGTTCAGATAGTTAGGAAGGGATACAGTCATTGTCTGAGGAGTCCTTCATTACTGATAAAGTGATAAGAGATTTTTTAATGATTTTTTCCCCAGAAGACATGAATCTATGGTATAAAAAGAAAAAAACTTCCTTCCTGGAGTCCTTGGGAGCCTCTGGACTACATGAAAGCAGTTCCGAGGAAAGTTTGCCATTGAGCCAGTTTACAACTGTGGATAGGGAAGCTATATGGGCTGAAGTTGAAAAAGACCCAGAGAAAAATCTGGTAAAAAATGAACTATCTGTAAATAATCCTTCTCAGTGTGCAGATGCTTCACGAGAGCTGGATGAGGAAGATAACAGTGAGCATACAGAGTCTGCTGATACCAGCACTGGACCTGTTGACAGTGATAATACATCGTCCTTTTCTCCCTCGCTGGACCAGCAAGATATGAGCAGTGAGGAGAACCACAGTGCCTCAGTCGATGACAAAGAAACCTTAAAACATGTTGGTTCATCTAATATTTATCCCCCTGATAGTTCCAAATCCAGTACCGTGCTGAACCTTGTGCGTGCAGATTCTGAAAAAACACAGGCATCAGAATCTTTCTCAAGTGATGAGGAGGTAGATGTAGAACTCCAAGCACTTACCACATCTAGGTTGCTGAAACAGAAGAAGGAAAAGCAGGAGATAGTTGAGGCTCTCTTTAAGCATGTGCTCTTGTACCTGCAGCCATATGATTCCAAGAGAATCCTATATGCTTTTTCTGTACTTGAGGCAGTGCTCAAAACAAACCCTAGAGAGTTTATTGAAGCTGTAGCCACTACTAGCATGGACACCAGCTCCACAGCTCATTTAAACCTCATCTACAATCTTCTAGCTCGTCACCAGGAAGCTCTTGTGGGACAAAGCTTCTATGGAAAGCTTCAGACTCAGTCACCAACTGTGTGTCCCCATTCACTGTTAATAGAATTACTGACGTATCTCTGTCTGAGCTTCCTCCGTTCGTATTATCCTTCTTACTTAAAGGTGACTCACAAAGATGTGCTTGGCAATAGAGATGTCCAAGTTAAAAGTGTTGAAGTCTTGATCAGGATGATGACAGAACTGGCAGCAATGGCTAAATCAACAGAGGGCAAAAACACTGAATTTATTCGCAACTTGCTTGGAAGATGCAAAATTCAAGAGTTTGTCCTTCTTTCTCTATCTGCTTCTATGTATGTTAGTCAGAAATGCTATGAACATGTTATGGCTAATAAGGCTAACGGATTAAATGATGTCTGTGTTCTTGAAGAGAGCCTCATCAATTTTGGTCGTGATCAGATTTGGAGTGAGCACCCTTTACAGATTGAACTACTTAAACTCCTGCAAGTGTTGATAGTCTTAGAGCATCACCTTGGGCAGACTCAGGAGGAACTTGAGAATCAACCAGGTCTGTCAAAGGAATGGCAAAGAGCTCTTAATTTTCAAGAGGCAATTAGTGCCATGCAGTATGTGCATCCACACCCTGTAACATCTCAAGGATTATTTGTGTCTGCTGTTGTCCGAGGCTTGCAACCAGAGTATGGATACGGCATGCATCCAGCTTGGGTGAGCTTGGTTGCGCATTCCTTGCCCTACTTTGGAAAGTCTTTAGGGTGGACAGTGGCACCGTTTATTGTACAGATATGCAAGAACCTGGATGAACTTGTCAAACAATATGAGCATGAAACTCAAAAGATGTCATCCAAAGCGTCTGTGAGGTGAGGAATTACATTACTGTGTATGGGTTTTTTTTAATATTTTGTTCATTAAGTTTCTAGTCAGTTTGATATATTCTTTACATTTTATTAGAATTTTATAATTACTGTTCAACAGAGTGGTGAGAAACCATAAATTGGGGTGAGTGAATTCCCCTCTGTGGGCTGGAGAACTAGCTTTCCTCTGTCTGTGCACAGAAAAGGGAGGAAGAGCAAAGTAGTCTCAGCCATCTAGCCAAGTCCTGAGGTCAGAGCTTAGCAGTCTTCCCCAAATGATCTGTAAGCTACAGGCTTTATGGAAGAGGGAAGGGCTTGGTGAGGAAATCTCCATGGGATGGATAAGGCCCATAAGATGGATTATTAGAGCCATGGGCTGAAGGTTCTCTCCACACCATTCCCGTAGTTTGTTGTTGTGTATGCCTTCAAGTTGTTTCCAACTTATAGCAGTGCTAAGGTGAACCTGTCATGGGGTATTCTTGGCAAGATTTGCTTAGAGGCGATTTGCCTGTGCCTTCCTCTGAACTTCTAGTTTAAAGTATTCTGTATTCTCTTGTGGAGTTAAGAACATAAGAAGCTGCATTTATACCAAAATATTGTTCAGCAAGTCCAGTAATTTGCATTATGATGTATAGCAATTCATCAGTAACTCAGGCAAAAGATGTCAGAGACTGAAACCAAAGCTTTCTGGGCAAGTGGTTTTCAAATTTGTGTCCATAGATATTGTTAGATGTCTTCCTCCTAGAAGCAATGTGGGTAGTAGCATATCATGGCCCAAGTTTGAAAACCAGTGTTCGACATGCAGAGTATGTGTTTTCTCACTGAGCTATGGTCCCTCTCCTGTACTGAATGGTTCCTGCCACTGAGGCCTAGAGTCAGGACTTCTTTTCAGCTTCTTCTCTGCACTGAAAGGAAAACTGCTGTACAGTTTTTGTCCAGAAAAATAGTAGTTTCAGTGCCCTGTGTTTTCTTAACAGGCTTTACTTTCTTCCTCTTCTGCTGGTTTTTGTTTGTTTATTTGTTTGTTTTTTTACTCTCCCTTTCCCTCTTGATGAAGACGACCTACACAAAGCTCTCTTGGGTTTCTTTTTAATTTTAAGAATTAGCCAGCTTGGGGAGTGATCTCTGATAAGTAGCAACAGGGAGTTGGCTGATTAAAGACAAAGGAATAGAGGGTGGACAGTTTCAGAGAATCCTGGAGCCATTTGCCATAACCCCCAGATCTGCTGCCAGCCACATCAGCTGCTGCTGGAGGAACTAGTGGAAGATATGTTGTTTTGGGGGATTTTTACCTTTAGAGTCTTATGGTGGTATAGTTTTCCTGTTTTTGCCAAAATTGGATGGAGAGTCCTAAGGGATAGAAAATTAGTTCAGAGTAGGCATGTGGCCCTTGGGCTGGATGATTCCATCTCCTAGAGAAGAGAAAAAGTTCTAGCTAGTGGAGCACTCCTCTAAATTCTGTGTGAAATAATCAATTTTTTCCCCCTTTCTTCCATAAAGCATGCATTGCAGAAGGGAGAACATTACACCAGATTATCCTCTAACTCTTTTGGAAGGTCTAACAACTATTGGTCATTTTTGTCTTTTGGATCAACCAAACCAAATCAAAAAGGTAACCATCCTGTTTTTTATGTCTTTTAACATAAAATTAACATTCTTCTAAGGGTTATCAAATAAAATGGCATGTGCATGTGAACATGCAGTGACAAAATCATGTGATCCTTTATGTTAGGAAAAGAAAGGATAGCATCTCAGGACAAGATAACAAAGTTTAGTTGGTCTCCTTAGTTGCAGAGACATCCAGAAGTGTTCTACTATCTTTCTTCAAGTATTGGAAAACCAATTCTTTTAGGAGTTAAAATGGAGCTGAAAGTTTTTCAGAAGGCAGAAGTGTTAGCAATGCATTTATCTTGAACAATGCTAATGAAATGTGTATTACAAAATTTTGAGAAGTCAAATACAGTCAGATAGTTTAAAAAAGTTTTCAAACTTGTGGAGGAATTTCATTAAAAATATCAAATGATGGATACAAAACAGTTTATCTGGTCTCAAAAAAAAATCAGCATATCTCATTTTATGTCACCTTTAAATCTGATTGCAAATCCAAGACAGATGTTATAATTGGAACCAGCAATATTTAGAATGGGAGTTCTGCTATTGAGCACTTTGTAAAAACAGATTATAGAAATAACAGTATAGAAATTGTTCATATCTCTATTCATGTGTAAATAAGACTTAATGTGGATTTATTGTTTGTTTTTTTTATTTTATTGGTTTTTCTAGTCATCTCTGAGTGCTGACCCAACCAGCCTAAGAAATGCCAGGAATGCCATTCTAGAAGAGCTTCCCCGCATCATTAATACCATGTCTCTCCTTTGGAATGTCATTAAAAAGGAAGAATCTCAGAAAAGACCAGCTGACTTTCTTGGAACAAAAGGATCTTCTTCAGTTTACTTTAAGGCTACCAAAGTATGAATCCTTCAGTAAGCTTGGGTGGTCTATAGGCAAGGCATTTTTTTAAAGTAATAATTGTATGTCAAGTGGATACCTAGCTGTGGTTTTTGGATACCCAAGTGGAGACAAATGGATACATACAATTTAATTGGTGAACCAAGTGGTTCCCACACCCATTTCAGTGCCTTTGTTGACTTACTGGAAACTAAAAATGCAAATAATCCTTCAATACATGTCTGTTGCAATCCAAAATCACTTGTGTTTTTAAATGAATTTTTGATACGAGTTCTATGGATTTTCTTCTAATTCAGGTGTTTTCTGGTGGTGAATAAGATAATGAAAATTGCTAGCATATTGATGTCTGTAAATGTTTTGTGGCTCAGCAGTGACATCTTCTCCTCTTTTAAATAAATATCCAACATAATCTGAATGTGAGGATTATATACAGTGAAGAAGCTTCCACCCATGAACATCTTGAATGGGAGAATTGACACCCAGTAACAATTTCTTTTAAAATGCCCCATCTATCGGCAAGCTGGTCTACTGCTAGAATAATCCAGAGCTTCTAGTTTTCCTGATAAAAAGTTGTTTAATATTCAATATGAAAGCAGATAGGTGTTTTCTATTGGTCAATTGCAATAGATTACATTTCTAAACATCAATGTACTACTGCAAATAGAGGACTACTTTAGAATTTGGAGAAATAAGGCCCCCGCCCATTCTTTCATGTTTTCTGCCCCAATACTGTCTCTGCATATCTATATAAACTCCAACATTTCCCAGATGAAAACCAGGACATATGTGGCCAAGCAACATCAGAGTGTGGTCAGATTGGCAGATATTATTAATAAGGAGAAAGAGACACACTTGGAGAGGCTGCAGCAGTTTGCTTTTGCTTGAGCCCATTGGGAAAGACAAGATTCTGCCTCTTTCTCTTATTTCCCTTTGCTGAGCTGAGTACAAACTACTTTTGTACTTTGAACTCAGTTTGCAGCAACTGAAGTAAGCTGAGGGCAAAGGGAGAAAGTGGGAGGAAGAGAGCAACTGAAGAAAAGCTACTGAAAAAGTGGGACGATGGAAGGACTGGCCCTGCCAAAATGGGACAGTTGAAGGGTACACACTTACCACACTCTTCATGGAAAAAAAAACCCTCAGGTATCACTAAATGCATGGAAGTTACCACTCTTCTGGATTCTTTGGTGTTGGTCATTGACTATAAAGGCTGCTCATTGTCTTGTTGAATAGCTAAGATCCTAATACTTACTGTTGTGCTTTATTTCCCAGCTGGTTTTTCTATTTGTCAGAATGCTACTTGAAAAAGACAGTTTCCTGTATTGAATATTGTGGGCTATATTCAGTGGTTAGTTCTAACTCAAGTAGACCCACTGAATCAATAGGACTTTTGAAGTCAACCCTTATGTAAATCCCATTAATTCATTGGGTTTAATGTAAATGGGATAAATAAATGGATTTTGCTTTTTATTTTTACCAATACTATTTAACTCATGGTACCGATAATACAAAATCCAGTGTTGCAGCACCCATCATGTTTGCCCCATGCTGCCCCCAGAATGTGCAATGCAGTCTCATAAGAGGTGCAACCAGTTACCACTTTCACTACTTTTAGGGCACAGCATTTTAGGAAGGATATAAATACACATTTCATCAAATTGGCTTTTTAAACTGTTTTTATGTTTGAGATAATCTTCGTGGTTTGGATTATTGTGTTTTAATTTGCTTTAATTTGTTTTTAAACATGTTTGCTAACTGTCTTGAGTGCTTTGGAAAAATGGGATAAAAGCATAATAAATACATTTTAATATGTAGTAATGTTAAGCTATCAATAGTATTCCATCTCCAATAAGAAATTAACCAGAACCTGCAGATGTGGTAAATTACTTTTAACACATGTCTTTAAAATGTTTGTTTCAAAGATCTCATTGATTAATTAGCAGGATTTGTAATTAGGCCTTGATTCAGTGAACCATGTTGTAACAAAGCATATTCTGCATGCTTGCAGCAGGATTCTTATATGTTGTTGACAGCAACTGTGACAGTGTCAGAAGCAGTCTAATTTGCAGCAGAAAGAAAGTTCTATTTGGAAAAGTGTGTCCACATTCCTTCAGTGCATGTAGCTCTTTTTGTGGGAATCAGGCTCACAGGGGATTACAAGCTAGGATTTCTTGACTAAAAGCAACATGTTCTAGCCTATTCCATTTTATCACAATACCTAAGAGTTGCGGCAGGGTCACTATAGGAAAAATACATCCTATCAGACCCATTTTACAAGAAACAATATTGTTTTGTTTTACAGACATTAAAGAATAAAGTCCTAGACTTCTTGAATCCACTCACCGGACATCTTGGGGTGCAGCTTATAGCTGCAGTAGCAGCAGTGTGGAACAACAAAAAATCTCATAGGCATCAAAGCAAAACAAAGGTAAAGAAGAAGAAAGAAAGAATTAAATCACTCACTGAGACTAAAGAAGATTCATTGTCTATCAAACATGAATGGTGACTGTGCCAAGGAACTGCTCAGTGGGCTGTACTTTATGCCACTTAAACTGATTTGGAGTAACATGTTGTCATCAGCAAGGCTCTAACTATAATTGCAAGAACCACTATAATTGCAAGAAGCACACAGCATCTACATTTGACTGTTGGTCTTCTTGACATCCGGTTAAATGCCCTAAGGCATTAAAATAGCATATCTGGAGCATCTTAGGTATAAACAAGATTCAGGAGCTATTTTTTTTAAAAAAAAATAAGCTTCTAGGGTATCTCAAAGTGTCCTTTGACAAAGGCAAGAGACAGTAAACTTTAAGTTTAAAATGTTTAACACACATGTAAATTATTTTAAGTCTGTCATTTTAAAACATTTTTACCCAGTAGGGTTTTCAGTTGTGTTAAGAGAATGCCATCTGCCTTTTACTCCATTAATTAGCTTGCTTTTTTGAGAGACTGAACAAAAATATAAAAGTGTTTCCATTTGTTTCCCATTTAATAATTAATTTTCAAAGGAAAAGCCGTTTCAATAGCTCCTGTCTTTATCAGTTTTATTTGTTGTATGCTGTCAAGTAACATGAATGAAAAAACCTCCCAAACATCCTGCTGTTAACAGCCTTCCTCAGGTCTTGCAAACTCAGGGCTGTGGTTTCTTTAGTGAGTTGATCTCCCTGTAGTGTGGTTTTCCTCTTTCTGTACTTCTCCCTCCTTCTGCGTCTTCCTTTTTTTTCTTCTTTTTTCTGCTTTTTCCACTCCACCTGACATTATTTCTGTGTTAGTAGAACTAAAATTGCTGTCTCTTGTATTAATAAAACTAAAATTGCCCTTTAAAAAGAGTACATCTCTTGACTCATGGGTCTCCTCTGACCAGCCGAAGATTTATCAGATGAACTGATTTCAGATTGCAGTCATAATTTCCAAGCTAGATTTCTTCAGAATAAAGATACTTAAGTAATGGGGCTAAATTTCCTTTGGAGAATATTCAGGTTGTGGAAGGAACGTTAACACTTCTCAATATGTTCAGTTGAGGATTTTTCATGCTCCAAATTTACTTTCCATGTTGTCCAGAAAGAATCTTAGGGATGTTTTAAGAATAAGCTTTCATCAGATCATTAATGGATATAAGCAACTGTGTCTGATTTCTCTTTATACTCCATTTAGACACCATAGGTTAACTGTTCTGTGTATGTCTGCAGCACTGGACAAGAAGGTAGAGAATGTTCTAGAAAATATGTATTACAGTTCTGTGTGAGGGGTGATCTTTTTCCTAATGCATTTTTTTTGTTTCAGATTCCTCCTGTAGCTAGTACATCTCAGCTTGTACTCCTTGATCTGGTTTGTGCTCTTAAAACTCTGAAGACTGATACTATATTGCAGCTAATAAAAGAAGTTGTGAAGAAGCCATCCCAGATCAAAGGGGAAGAGGTATCAGTTCATTTTACTGAATCTTTTGAAATAAATCCAAATATATGAATTGTAGTTGCTGGATATCCTTTCATATTTAGGTTGAGGAAAGGTTTGGTTAATGTATCAGAAAAAAACTTCACAGCTAAGAACTTTCCTATCCTGGTGTTTTATTTGTTTTAGTCTTTTTAAGCTATCTTTTAATGCAGAAAAGCCTAGCTCACAGAATTAACATAAAAATAAGCTCAGAATATAAAATACACAGTAGGAAACTTAAACCTAAATCAACAGTATAAAATAAGCAGCCTGCAGAAGATATATTTAAAAATAATAAATAGCTGCACTTCTTAATTCTCGTTGAAAGTGTTGGTAAGGAGACAAAACAGCTGATAAGAATGAAAGGAACTCTAGATTCTTCCTTCTTATCACTTTTTAAGTGAGTATATACAGTATACAGAGTAGAGTGTTCTAGTTAAAGCTCTTTACAAATTACACGGTTAGTTAATAAGCAAAAGGATGGAACTAGAACAATCTCTTTTTGATGCAACTTCGTTCCTAAAAGTCTCTGGGAAATAGAAAGAAAACATTTTTTCTCTAGATGGCATTCTTAATCAGAAGCAAGTTCCCACCAAATAAATGTATTTAGGATATAGCTTGAATCGCTGTAATACTGAATTAATCTCTTGTGTGTGGATGTGCTTGTTTTTGCTTTGTTATTAGGTAAAGAAATTATACTTTTTTTTTTTAATTTAATTTTGCAGAAGGCTACCCTAGTGGATATCCCGGTGCTCCAGTTCTGCTATGCTTTCATACAGAGGTCAGTGATCTTCTGTATTTCTTCTGAAAAATAACACACAGTACAGTACACAGTACAGTACAAGGTCAGGAAAGTACTGTGCCACAGTACTGTACAGTACTGGGGCACAGTACTTTTCTGACCTTGTGTCCATGTGCCATGCGCTTCAAGACTATAGAGCAATTTTGATCTAAAGTAGACAGCTGCTGAACAGTTAATACAAACAACTGCATGTGCTTTGTTTTGTATAATATGATATCATGAGTTACAGCAGCAACTTAATTCATTATGTTGTGAGGACATCATCCTGTTAATTACTCTTAAGGACATCTTCTGTAAAAGGCTGTAATTCCAATCTGTACCTGTTTTGGAGCCCTATCAGTTATAAGACTTCTTGACAGGGACAGTGTTATTTTTATAATTTGTGTTTGACAGGCCCAGTATTGGTATACAGTAAATTATTTCATCTCACTTTTTTAAAAACATTGTGTTTCTGTATTTTTACAGAAGCCATGCTCTACTTTTTCTGTGTGACGAAAGAGTCATGGCCCTTCTGGCATGCTTTTGTTTCCTTAATTTTTATATGCTTGTACTGAAATAGAATTTCTGTGTCCACTGTTTTTAATTTCTTTCTCAAGCACTCTCTCTTATGAATGAATTGGATTCTATCCATTTTGAAGCTGAATTTTCACTGGCTGACAGATTGTTTCCAGGCACAGTTCAGTGTGCTGGTTTTGATCTATAAAGCCCTATATGGCTCAGGTCTAGGTGGTCTGAAGGACTGTATTCTCCAGTATGAGCCTGCCTGTGTTTTGAGATCCCCTGTGAGGGGACATCTCTCTGTCCTGCTGCCCGCCCTTACAGATACACCTGGTGGGAGAGGGCTTTCTTGGTGGCTGTTCCCAGGCTGTGGAACTCCCTTCTGAGAGAGTTTAGACTGGCATCCTCCTTTGAAGACTGACTGCTCAAGGGGACTGCATCTTACAGAATTGTTCTGTACTCTCTATCTGTGTTTTGGTTGTCTGTTTTTTTTAAAATAGCTATGTTTTTTAACTAGTTTTAATTTATGGTGAGTTTAATGATTAAAAAGACTGATGATTAAACTTTTTAGTCTAGTTTAATGATATTTTTAGCTTTTTTATTTGGTTTTTTAAAGATTGTTATTAGTAGTAATAACTACTAATAGTTATTAGTATAATATAATATTATATAATATTGTAATAGTAATACTACTACTAGTAGTAGTTATTAGTAGTAGTAGTACTACTACTACTACTACTACTACTACTATTCACTGGAGCACTCAAAGTAGTGTAAAGTAAGGGCAATATTACTTTCCTTTTGTTGTTCCCCATTTTATCAAAGTAAGTTAACAACACTTAGTTGTCCACTGAGGAATTCACTGCCAACTTGACCAAATTTGGGTAAATTGCCCCATAGCAACAATAGGTAAGCAGTAAGTGTCAACTGGAACAGCCATACCAATAAACCTCAATCTGATATTTCTGGGGAATGTGGCTTCAGTGTTTTCTAACCAAATATATGGCTTTTACTTTTTAACACCCATAGACTTCCTATCTCAGCTTTGCAAGAAAACTTCCAGTCATTGTTAGTAGTGTTGAAGGAATCTGTGCAATTGAATTTGGCACCACCTGGATACTTTTTACTTCTCAGGTATGACAAAAATTGTTTGAATACATTTATCCACTACTAAATACAGCTGATCATTTTGCTAAGTTGTCTTTATTCTTTTGTAGCACCCTGAATGATTTTGTGACTAGAACTCCAAACCAAGAAAATAAGAAGGACCAGAAAGACCTGCAGGTACCTGATGCGTTCCATATATACATGCATGTAACTTAATAGTATATGTTAGATCAGTCCTTAATAGTCTTCAGGTACTTCCAGTCAGCTATGTTAGTGTAGGTCCCCCATAACTGTGTAACCAATATCCACTGTTTCCAGTTACCCATGACCTGTCCTCTCTCAGCCGAGGAAGGAGATGGATATGCCTTCCTCAGACTTGAGAAGCACAGGAAGCCCAGCACAACTTCAAGCAGCCAGGCCTCCCACTGGATTTGGCTCCCAGGAAGGGGGCTGCTAGCCATAGCCTGACCGGGAAGGCAGGCAGGCAGACAGGAAGGAGGAGCCTGGCAATGGAGCTGTGTCACTGTGTCACCTAAGGGTGGGGTGGGGTCAGTGTTTGGTATTATCTGCATTTTTTGCCATCTGTGTTAAGTTTGGGAATGTATCCCTTGTAGATATGTGGGACCTCCTGTGTTGTGCAATCACAATGCCTTAAACTCACAAGGCAGTTCTAGGCATTGCTGTCTTCCACTTGTAGCCCTTCTATGTTTTCTTATCACAGCAGATCCATTAAGGAGAGTAAGCTGGAATAGTTACATGATGCTTGTGATCATCATCATCATCATCGTTTATTGATTAGTCAACTGACCATATCAACAATAAAAATATAATACATAATACAAAAATACAAATACAGAAATTACATACACAAATGGACTCAACCCATATAAAATTACTAAAATAATTAAAACATATAAACTTAAACTTAATAAATAGTGAGTTTAATATAAGAAGTAAAATACATGATAAACAAAAAAGATAAAATGACGAGTATAAAAATTCAGTCATAACATTTAAATAAGCTGATGCTTGTGATTAGCAGTACTTGATTAGCAACATCAAGAGATATTCGTATGAAAGTACCCCAAGTTTGTAGATTGGCTAAGCTGTAGCACAGCAAGAAGTGATTTGTACCAGTGTAATTGAAACTGCCATCTTCATCCTGCGTTGATCCTGCATTGTATAGAGGGTCAGACTAAATGATCTCTAGGATATCTTCCAACTCTGTTGTTATTACATGTTTCCAAACAAGCAGAACAGAGGCATAATCTTTCACCTACAGTAATGAAATAAGATTGTTAGCATTAAAGTGTGAAAATTATATCATGATTTTATAGTGTTGTGGTGAGCCAGTGAATTGAGACCAGCGGATCAGAAAACAGGAGTTTATTTTACTGCGCAGGGATCTCAGTCGAATCAGTTTCCAAAAGAGTGAGAGCCACATCTTAAGTTCCAGCATACTTTTATACTTTCTAGAGAACAAATACAGGAAATGATTACCATATATGCAAAGAGTACAGGTTACAAAAGTTTAAGCTTCGACATGATGTATTACAGTTTCAAAATGAAGTATCTCTGTACCAGGGAGTATTCGCCCTTGGTCTCTTTGACTCCCAAACTCCCTATATCCCACGCATTGCCAAGCCGCATACCTAAGCCCTTGACGAGATAAGAAGCACAGCTGTCCGACTTATTTTTCTCTATTTTTCTACTCAAGAAGCAGTTTCTACAATTTAACCCCTTCATCAGTAGATCATAGCATAGCATGAGAAAGCCATAATTGGCCACTGCAGCCATGAGGACTATAGGATGACTTTAAAAAACAGATGAAAGAAAACTGTAAAAAGAAAGTGATGTTCTCATAAACCAGTAGACCTCTCACTGAAAGCCTTGCAAAAACCGCATATTATCTGCGCATCATACATCACACATTTCTCATTAGGCAGCCTAAGAAGGCAGCTACCTCAGGCACCATGAAAGGCCAGGAAATCCTTATTTATTTATTTTAGCTGTACGATTAACTTCAGCTTTGGGAAAAGAACTTTCTGCCTTGTGTCAAAATAACTTGACAAGCACAAGGTACTTGACTTACAGAGGGACATTTTTGACTCAATATCAGGTGGTAAAATGTCTTGGGCCCACCTTACTTATCATAAACAAGAAGTTATTGATTTAGGTTTGCCATATCAGGATACATTGAGAGATTCTGCATCGCTTATTATTGTGCGAATTAAGTTTTTATGGATTACAATTTGAGTAATGTGGTATTTTTCAGTTTGTTTCATTTATTACAGGAAATTTTGTTTTATGAAAGTCATATTGCTTTATTGTATTTTTTCTGCATGCAGTAAATGCCTTTCTGTTTTGCCCTTACTGCCCTTTCAGGAGGTAACCCAGAAGATACTGGAAGCTGTGGGAAATGTTGCTGGTTCCTCCTTAGAACAAACTAGTTGGCTGAGCAGGAATCTAGAGGTGAAAGCCCAGCCTCAGGTCTCTCTAGAGGAATTCAGTGTTGAAGATGATCTGTGTGGTAAGAGAAAGAAGAAAATTCTGAACCATGTAGTGATCAAAATGCAGTGTGCAAGCTTTTTAATCACATATAGCTCTGTTCAAAAAATCAAGGAGGAGGGATTAGTGGCAGTGTGGGTTTGTTTGATTTATATCCCACCTTTCTCCTATGAATCACACTTGGGGTGATTTGCAAAAAAATAATACCATCTGAAAAAAAAAACAATTTAAAATATAGCATCCAATTAAGAGCTATTTCTTCTAAAGGTCTGTTAACTAAAGGCCTACCTGAAGAAAACGGTCTTTGTCTTTTTAATCCAGTGGTGGTTGTTTAATCCAAAGCCTATGGACATTTTCTGGTCTTAAAAGGGAGAAAAGAAACAGACAATTAGATTAGAGGCTTTGAGGTTCACAGTGTACTCACCTACCATCCTCCATTTCGGAGGACAAATAAGTTAACATAAATGCAAAGCATCTTTTTGTATCAACCGTGCTGATCAACACCCCTCCCTGAAAAGCAAAAACAAAAAAGGCAAAATAGCTATAGTATGAACAGAAACCAAATTGCATGATATCACCTAATGGTTGGCAGAAGTTATTCTAAGATGCAAAGGCTCCTTTCTGAGCTGTGCAAGCTTTCGATGGCACAAATATTCCTTCCATTATGTAACTTCTATTTTTAAACGTGAGCCACTCTTTAGTCAAAATGTGTGAGTGATTTGCAAAAAACAGATAGGAGTGGACTTTAAAAAAAATTATAAAATTCACTACAGCTGCAGTCTGTTACAAATGCACCTAGGAGTGAGCCTTGTTGAACTTAGTGCTGAATAGACACATACAGGTTTGCATTTTAAAAGGCCCAGGAAAATATATTTTTACTTGGTACTACCTGAAAATAAAGACAAAGCAATGGTGTGGAGATGGTGGGAAAACCTCTCTAGGAAGTGGCAGTTTTTTTTAACCAAAGGAAGATTTGGGAGGGGTGAGTTGAAGCAGGTAGAAGGTAGAGATCACTTCACCTTTCTCTGACAGCTGCTTCTTTGATTCAGATGTTTTGCCCAGTGTGCTAGGGTTCCAGATGTCTCTATATACTAGTAAATATAGAGATAGATAGAGATAGAGATAGAGATATATATGTATATATATGCGCATCTGTCCCTTAAGAATGAAAGCATGTTGGACGAACTCTCAGAGTGTAGAATGATAGTGTTAAATTTGCAAAAGATATCTTCTTCAACTTTTAAAGACACATTGAATCTTGACTTATGTAACAGTACCCAAAGACCTTGTTTAAAAAAGCCAGGCCAAGAAATTTTAAATCACTGAAGCAATGGGGAAACCAGGGTATTTAACATTTTCCTTGTTTGCTGTTTCTCTCATTCAAATGGATCCATCCCCTAAACACTGGATTTCAAAAGCATATTTCTTTTTGTTAGGTGAGGGAAGATTTCAGGGTATTTCTTCCGCTTCTCCTTTGCTCTACATTGTTGCTTGCCAAACCAACTCTACTTTATTTGTATTTGTAAAGGCACTGAGCATGTGACTAGCCTTTCAGATTAAATACTTGAGACAATAAAATGTCTTCTTGTTTTGCCCAGTTTATTTCATTGTCTGTAGCATGTGCTATTGCTTTCCCCTAAAAAATTAATACAGTTGTAAAAATTTCAGCATTGTCCTAAAAGTGAAAAATGTCACTTCTACAGATACTTCAGTAATACCTTCTTCAATGGTTTCTGCCTCTGCTCCATCAGTCTACAGTGTTCAAGCTCTCTCTCTCCTGGCAGAGGTGAGTGCTAATTTCCATTTTTCTTTAAGAAGATAGTAGTTCAGTGGCTGCTATCCATATACATACATACATACATACATTCTGTATGTATGTATAAATTTATACACATATGCATATGTATGTATGCACATGTACATATGTGTGTGTATATACACACACAAACACACATATGTTTTGTGCTTTCAGTCATTTCCAATTTGTAGAGACACTAAGGTGACCCTATCAGAAGGGTTGTTGGGTTTCTTTTGGCACTATTTGTTCAGAGAAGCTTTGCCATTGCCCTCCTCTGAAGCTGAGAGTGTGTGTCCAAAACTCATTTCACTATACCGTGCTGGCTCACACACACACACACACACACACTACACATGCATATACTCATGCATATACATACATATGAACACGTGGCACACATATGCATGCACACAAATACGTTCCACAGTTGCAGTGATGTAGACTCAAGTTGATTGACCTGGACTCAAGTTGGACATAAGTCACTTCACTGACTCGACTCGGACTCAACTCAGCAATAAATGATGCACTAACTTGACTTGAAACTTGTATAATTGTAGTGACTGACTTGCTGCCCCTGGTTCAGTAACATAATATATTAATCCAGAAACCTTATGACTTTGAACAATACTTCCATCTCTTTATGCCTATTGGTCATATGATGCTCTGTCTCAATCCCAAAGTGTAAGGCTTTTCTCAGAGGGCAACAGCAAACGGGTTAGGCAGTGGGTTTGAGGGAGGCTTGAGGTCTGTTCAGCAGCCTGTCCCCACTGCATATCAGAGGAGCCTTCTAAAACTTTTCCTAAAAGCAGAAGACAAGACTCATCTCCCAGAGTTCAGGGTGTATTTCTCAGAGGGGAACAGCAAATGTGTTAGATAGCAGGCTTGAAGAGGAAGAATCCTTCTTTCTAAAGCTTTTGAAGCTTCAGTAATGGAGGAGGGTAAGAAAGATCCTTTTCCCCACTTCTGAAAAAACTTCCAGCTTCAAAAATGGGAAGTAAGAAGGATTCTGTTCCCTACTTCCAAAGCTGCAGAGTCTTTTATGGCCATTGACACAAAAAGCTTCAAGCTTTGGGAAGGGGGAGTAAGAAGGATCTTATTTTCCACTTCCTATGCTGCAGATGGCAAAATTGCAAATGTGGAGGGCCAACTCTCTTTAAATTATGAAAACTAGCTTTATCCAGCCTTGAGACTTCACTTGAAAATATCTTCAAGGACTTGAGACTTGACTTGAGATCTGAGGGTAGAGACTTGAGACTTGAAGTAAAAGACTTAAATACATCACTGCACAGTTGTTTACTTGTGTATGCTCACAGGCCTTCCCTTAACGCTGTTTAACAGACTGAGTTGTTTGAGCACACATAACCTTTCCACTTTTCATATCTGGAAGTATATACGAATGTTGTCTTTGAATAACTAAGTCACAGGCACAGTAGTTTGTTTAATGATAAATAAAATAGTGGTAAATAGATGTTTTGAAAAAGCTTGTTCTTAATGGTAAAAGAGCTGTACCTTTTAACATGGAATGACCTTTCTCTAGGTTCTTGCTTCTCTGTTGGATATGGTTTATCGAAGTGATGAAAAAGAGAAAGCAGTGCCTTTAATCTCACGCTTGCTGTATTATGTGTTTCCTTACTTGCGCAATCACAGGTATATGAATAGCTTTTTCCATAAGCTGTATATGTGGAATTTTTACAGTGTACACACTTAGTATTATTACGCTGAACATTATTTTCCTCCAGTTTCAGTGCTTAGGATGCTTTTGATTCTTAAGAAGTGAACTATCTATGGATGATTAATGCATTAACCATCCATAGATCGTTAACTTATTAAGAATCAAAGGCATCCTAAGCGTCCTAATTGGGTTTACATATGGTTTTGTAGAACAAGAACTAATAAGGGAACAATATTTGGATTCATTTTTCTTGACAAAATTCAAACTTTAGAAAAGGCATATAGCATCAAAGTGCATTGTCTAAAATAGCCAGGAATGACTTTTTTATATAGGCAGTCTTTTAACAACTTAATTGGTTTCTGAGGAAAGGGCATCTAAAAGGGTGGGAATAACATTATGATTAAGTATTGTAACTTCATGTTTTATTTCTACTTTTTTTTTAATCTTGTGAGCTTTGTTTTGGGAGAAAGATGGAGTATAAATCAAATAAATATAAAGGACTTCTTTACATTATAAAGGCAAGCATTGCTAAAGATTTTAGTAATTAATTGTGTAACAGGAGATAGATTACAGATTTCAAATGTTAATAGGCTAGATGGAGAACATTTAAATAATTTTTTAAGGCACCTCTATAAAGAGCTGTTTCAGCTGATGAGTAAGGAGGCCTGGGACTCTTTCACACTATTAATTTACTTACTGAATTTATACTGCACCTGTCTATCCAGAGGGGATCAAAGGCAGCTTTCAAAAATACAAAACAGTATTTGATTAAAAATTCTACCCTACAAAAGTTGAAAAAGAATTAAATGCCAATGTTATTAAAACCATGATTACAACAGTTAAAATGTATTAAAAATATAAATTACTAATTTTTAAAAAATTAAAAATAAATTATACACAGTTATAGCACTGCTATTCAACTATAACTGCATGGGAGTATGCTATGGAATCCTGGAGCCTCTAATTCCTGGCTGAGTATTCTAAAGCTTTCTGTCTGAGTATTCTAAATGCTTCTTTCTAAACTGCAAATTCCAAGATTCCATAGGATAGAACTGTGGCAATTAAACTGGAATCATAGTGTAAAAGAACTGCTGCTAAGCTTCTAGCTCACTGTTTCCCAATCTGTTACTTTCCAGATGTGTCAGACTACAGTGCATACAATCCCAGCCAGCATAGTAAGAGCTGTAGTCCTGTATATCTTAATGGCACCAGATTGGGCTGTAAGCATGGTCTAAAATAAGTTTCTGTAGCAAAATTCATTATCTACTTGTCCTATCATTTAGAGTTTACAGGCTTCAACTCCTAAAAATTCTCATAAAATCAGAACATATTTTTAAAAAAAGGCCTATATGTACATCTTTCAGTCTAGATTGACTGTTAATTAAATCTTTGATTGGGGGAAACTTATTCAGAACTTACTAAACCTAAATAGATTATATTTTTTTTAGGCATGTATTGTCAGGATTTTTTATCTTTTACAGTATTTTTGTCCACGTATTAATGAATAAAAAAATTGACATCAATTACTGTGTTTACAGTTCCATTATTCAGTTAATTCTTTTACCCCAGTGATAGTGTTTTGACAGAGTGTCATCTCATTCAGTACCATCCATGTCACACTTGCCAGTTAATGTTTGTTTGTATTCTGAAGGTGAGAAAATAAACATTTGGCCAGGGCACTGTAGCGCCTAACATGTCAGAATTCAGTAACAATATATGAATTCAGGATAAACTATGGGAAAAATTTCCTGTCAAACTGACAAACTGACAAATGGATTACGATCAAACTCAAGAATAAGCTCAGCTTCTGATATAAGCTTGCAAAGCAACTATTCTATTTTCAGAGGCCAGAGAAAAGCATTAAATGTTATCTGTGCTATAAGGATTTCTGTTTTTGCTGATGTAACTGGTTCTAGTTTAGGAAGGAAAATGTGCTAATTTTCATACAATCGTAGAATAGGAAGGGGCCCCATAAGCCATCAAGTTTCCCTACAACTAATCTGTGCATATTATCTTACTAATCAATAAAGTAGAATTTACCATATTATCTGTGTATTTTGTTGTTTATTTTGTGTGTATGTTTACAGTGCCTACAACCTTCCAAGCTTCCGTGCTAGTACTCAGTTGCTCAGTTCCCTAAGTGGCTACGCCTATACCAAACGAGCATGGAAGAAAGATGTTCTGGAACTATATATGGACCCAGCTTTTTTCCAGATGGACACTTCATGCATTCAGTAAGACATATGGCTATGGCAGTCTTATGGCTGCTTTCTAAACGAACACACTGACAGTTACCACTGCATTATGGCAACATTATTCTAACTTGCATTTGGAATCTCTCTAAAAATAAAATATCAGTTAATCTGAAATAATTTCATTCAGACAAAATTGGGCTTCATTATAACAACAACCTTTAATCCTCAGCCTATGTTTTTCCAAGACTCAATTTTAAAGAAATCCAGGATTTGGGCAGGAATCTAATTGTTAGTCACAACTAGAACAAACTCATAGAATCAGTGAGTGTTATATAAATGTTGACTTAACATGGAAGGTTAAAATATAAATTACATTAATCTTTACTTGATTATCATATTCCTTCAGCTGGCGAGCCATTATTGATCACCTTCTTACACATGAGAAAACTATGTTTAAAGATTTGATGAGTAAGTATTCTTATAATTGATTTTTTTCCATGTTTAAATCAACATGAAGAAAACAAGAAATTGAATTTATTTCTTAATTGCTTACACCTAGGCTGTTGATATGTAATGATTTTATTTTATTGTTTTGTTCCTTTGAACTGCTAACTTGTTCAAGCAGCCTGTTAAGGTAGCAACTGTGGACTTCCTAAACGATTACAGCTTAATATTAATACTAATTATGATCTTGATTCTAGATATGCAGAGCAGCTCTTTAAAACTTTTTCCAAGTTTTGAGCAAAAGGCAATGTTGCTAAAACGTCAAGCTTTTGCCATTTTCAGCGGAGAAATTGATCAATATCATCTTTACCTTCCTTTAATACAAGGTGAGTTTCTGTTTGGCTGCATTTACAAATGTTCGGTTCTAAAGTTGATGAAAATGATACAGTTTCTCTTAGCATTCAGAGAACAAAAGAAGGAAGACAGACCTGTACATTGCTTCGAGCTCATTGGTTGAGAGGCAACACATAAATATAGCTAATAAATATAAATGTTACCTGTAAAGATCAGTAAAGGATCCCAGTGTTCTTCCTAGGTCTGCAGTACATCAAGTCCATGTTAGATATGACAAAATTATACTAATTCAGATCTCCAGTCAGCATTAAGTGTGTTGATTCTTTTGCCTAGTTTTTTTTTCCTTCTTCCTTTTCCTTTTCATTTCTTTTCTGGTTAAATTTCATTCTAGAGCGGTTGACTGACAACCTGCGTGTCGGACAGACTTCTATAGTAGCTGCCCAGATGTTCCTGTTTTTCAGGGTTCTGTTACTAAGAATTTCTCCTCAGCACCTGACCTCATTATGGCCAATCATGGTGACAGAACTAGTAAGTAATAATAAATTAAAAAGTGGAAAGACAGTAAGGTTTGGGAGAAAGAACCTTCTTTGAAAGGAAGGTTATTTTTAGGCTTGGAGTACCAAAATAATACCCAAAGGTATTACAATGCCTGCAGAAAGCCCTTTTTGCAAGAAGGTCTTGGTCTTGTCCATCCCAGCTTTTAATTGAATCTTTTTTAAAAAATATTGAAGTGAGTGAATGTTATTTGGGGGCTGGGCATGCTGCCAAGCTAAGTTTGACATCCTTTTGCAGTACAGAATGCAGGCACGGAGACCTCCTTCCAGAGCAGGACCACAGCAGGGGGAAAAGGGTTAAAATCTCCTGTGCATCCAAGGTTCTCATTCTTGAATAGAAGGGGCTTCACCCCACACTTGGTGGAGAGGGGGGACTGCTCCCAAGTTAATTGTCTTCCTGCCTAACCAGTTTTCCTTTCCGTGGGAAAAGGCAGCCTATTGCAGATACAGTGAGCCTGCCGTATATATTGGGGAGGGGGGGTCTGTTCCATGAACCTCCGTGTAAAACAACGTGAATGGCTTGTAGTCAGTGGATGCAACATGCACCCCTTTGTGGGCACACACCCACTGTGTCCATTATCTTGAGATGCTTCGTGCAACATCGCATTTGTGTATGCGGAGGTTGTGTCAGAAGAGGGCACACTATACCTTCTTTGCAGTGCCTATTCATATATATCATTTTACAGTGAATAAATAGGGATCTTCATGTGCTTCTGTGGCAGCCATTTTGGGAAGGTGTCTGTGATGCTGTTTCAGAACCCCAGAGTAAGGAGTACCTGGTTTAATTGCATGTACTAATACTTTGGGTTTGTTTTGTTTTTTCCATTACTTCCAATATCTAGATTCAAACATTTATACAACTAGAGGAAGAGCTAACTGAGGAAGAAGAACCAGCAAAGTAAGAATTTTTAATATAATGTGATACTTAAGATGGAAGCCAAAACAAATGAGCAAGATGTAACCTCAGTAAAAAAAGTCTCTGTAGAACGGTTTGAGTTGATCCCTGTGGCAGTTACCTACCATGAGGCCTTATTGTGTAAATTCCCCCGCATTGAGAAGATGAATCATGTCTGTGTGGTAGTGCACATGCTGTGCACACGGAATTTTCCAGATTCAATCCTTGCCGTCTCAACTTAAAAGGATTAGGTGATGAGTACAGTCAGTTATCATCAATTGTCATCTCTAACAACTCTTGGCTATAACTCAGAGAAACAAGCTACAGGTTACATATAAATGCAGGTAGTGAAACCCCTACTCAGACTGGCACCCTCCATCATGCCTGGATGGAAGTCCAACTGAGAGCCCCCTCTCTTCAGCTAACAACTGCCACTGTTCGTGATTACCAAAGAGAGAAACAACAGCTATCCTTGTAGAGTGCTTGAATCCACTTCTCTTGGCTGCCGAAATAACCACTTTCTGAACCTTGTAACCTAGAATCTAGTATCCAAGTTTACTTTTTCCCCCTCCTTCTTCCCAGTCTCTTTTCCTTATCCTATCTGTTAGATAATAAACCTGTGGGCAGCATTTTTCTGATTCCTGGTATTTGTAAGATGCTCTAGAAGCCTTTTTTGGCTAATCAGTGTGCCAAAAATGTCTTAAAATAACTCTTTTCATCTAACAGTTATGGTGGAAATGAGTTAGGACAGGGACTCTAGGCCTTTGCCAGCTTCCTGCACTTAGAGTTTGAAAAAAAGTCACCGTTTGGCTATTTTTTCCCCCAGTGGGGTTCCAGATACAAGTCTACCTGAACATTTTTGTGCAGTTTGGGGATTTCTACTTATTTGGTGTTCATATTTTTTTAAAAAAATATACTAGGAATGAAAATCTAAGCTCACTTTATTTGCTTTTCAGTCCTTGATTTCTGTTTTTTTAATGAATTTCACAGAAACAATAGCAAAATTAACAAACAGAAAGCATCAGATGGCAGCAGTCTCTTACTTGGTGACATACAGCAAAATGAACTGAACTTGTATTTATCAGCTTGCAAATTCCTGGACACAGCACTTTCCTTTCCATCTGACAAGATGCAGTTATTTCAAATGTAAGTGTGCTAACTTTTATTCTTACAGAGTTTTGAGACAAGAAAACATGTGGAAGAAATTGGAAGAAGGTCTTTTGCACATCCTGTTTTTCTGCAAACATAGTTTGTAGGAACATGTGAGAGGACAGATTGTTTCCTGTCTTAACAAGCGTGTCCTTGCTAATCAGGGAACCTCTTTGCTATCTGCTGCACAGATCTAGTTGTTCAAGTCTTGTTTCCTCTTACGTTTGCTTCTTTACTGTTTTATTGCTTTTTTCCTCTGTTGTAGTGAATTTGTTGTTGTTCTTTCTGACTTGATGTTTGTTTTTGGTTTGGTTTGGTTTGGTTTGGTTTGGTTTTTGAGTGTGCCTGCATTTGGTGACCACATTCGCTCCTTGTGAAAGGCTTCATCAGAGCTCAGAAGAAAAGTGTTAAATAATGATTTCCCTATAATGTAATGATTGAGATGCTGCATTGTCAGACATAACTCTACTGGCACAGCTATATCTGATGTTGTCGCACACACCCCAAGAAAACCCTACCTTTTCAGCTAAGCAGTGCTCCAACTGAAAGGTTTCCAAGGTGCTGCAGATTAGGGCACTTGGAAACGACATCTGCGGTGTTTTCCACTTAATTGGAACAGGCAGCTGGAGAGACCCCTCAAGATCCTGCCGCTGCTGCTTCTCTCAGTGGTCCCCAAAACCTTCCAGCAGACAAGTGGCTTCCTTGAACAGAGTTTGTCTTGTGTGAAGGGGCCATAAGAAACAATGGCAAATTAGCATAACCATTATTTTGATTATTCACAGAGCTTTCCTGCAAATGACTACAGAAACAGGAGAGCCACTATGTCGTTGTAGCTTCCTGCCAGCCAAAATTAAATTCTCAGAGTGTTTTGTTTCAGTGTTTTAAGCCAATAGAAATGCTTCTTCTGAAAATGTGGTACAGCAAAAAATCTAAAAAGTTAAGACTTAACATGGATTGTGCATGTAATTGCCATAGGGCAGGGTTTTTATTACCCTGGAGAAACCCTTGAAATAATTTTCGAGTCTGCATAAAAAATTATTACCTACAACTCAAAAAATGACTTTTTAAAAATTATGATCTCTTGCCAAACCCCAGTGACCTCTTGCAGAAACCTAAGGTCCCAAGGAACCCTGTTTGAGAAACCAGGCCATAGGGTAACAAAATGCCATAGAGAAGCAAGCCTATTCAGACGAAATGAGAGAAAACTTAGCTCTACAGATTCTTTTCCAAATGTCAAATAATCATCCACTTGGTTGTGAGGTGCTAAAGAGAGTATGTTATCTTACTTTCATTCACCTTTAGACTTGACTGTTTCTTCTTGATTCTAATAGTCTCAAAAGGTATGGTCTTTTGTGTTAGATTACTTATCTCTGGTTGTCTTTTTTTTTTCAGGTATAGGTGGGCATTTGTTCCAGAGGTAGACACACAGGCTTATAGCATGTCCTCAGATCTAATGGAAAATCACCAAGAATGTAAACCCCATGCTGTTAGAATTATGGATTTATTGAAGTTGAAATATGGGGTAAGTGTTACACAGTGAAATTTAGCCATTTTATAAATTACTTGAAGGATTAGCTAGCTACAATTGAAAACTTGCATATTCAAGCTGCCCACTTTTTACTTTATTTTTATTTATTGCATGTATGTCGTCATGTTCTTCTGTGATGGAACTCAAGGCAATGTAGCTAAGGATTTACAACACTGAGTAGGTCTGCTTAGTTGCAGGGTGCCTCCTTATGTCCTTCAGTTCCGCCCTGGGTCTAGGTGTGTCCCAGGATCTAGCAGCCTAATTCCTTGGAAGCACTTATCCATTCATGTGTACTCAGGAAGGAGTACTTTGGCAGGATACTTCTATGTGGTGTGCACATGAGGCTTATTCAAGATAATGACCTAGTATATGGTGCAACCAACATAGTGGATGCCCAAGCACAGGAAAAAGAACAGTGTTCTTTCTAATGACATGTGGGGATGGTCTCTTTATTGAGTAGTTTGAGAGCTTTGTCTTCAGGTGGAAATGGGTTTACGCTATTTATTTGTCTTCATAGTGCAACCTTTTAAAGAGCACCAGTACAGATGTTTGATGGGTGATGAATTTGGATTCAAGTAGTTGTTCAAATGTTTTGGGGAGAGAAAGCAGCAGGAGCAATTTTGCCTGCACTATAATATTTCCTGTATTCATAATATGTGTTCCTTATCGAACAAGAAATAATGTTAAGAGTGGAGAAATATAAATCCTTCCAAAAAAAAAGGAAAAAATGGACATGGAGGCAGAATCATTGTAAATCACAGCACCCTTTTGCAGTAGAAGAAGAAAACCTGCTCAGGTTTGACCTGTTAAGAGGAGAAAAACAAAGGTTATCCAATCACTGTTGCAAACCCTCCGCAATGAAGGGACAGCCCCAGTGAATTCTGTGCCATCCCACTTTTTCTGCTGCTTTTGAAATGTCCCAGTTTCCTCTTATCCTTCCACTTTTCTCCTTTCTTCTCAGTTTACTTCAGTTTCTACAAGCTGAATTCAAAATGCAAAAGTAGTTTTTACTCAGTTAACTCAGTTGAGGGGAGAGGAGAGGAAGAAGTAGACTCTGTCAAGGTTGTTGCCCGGCAGGCAAGGTTTCCTCTGAATGGACAGCAGAAGGAAGAGGCGACGTGGCCACACAGCCAGGTGCAAGGCCAGCAGGAATGTTATGGCTATGTCTTGTGTATTAGAGAAGGCCACACGCCAGAGCACTGATTGGGTCACCCCACTTGTTTCAGGGTGACAAGGTAGCATAAAAAGGCTGGTGTTCACCTTGACCAGCTGCCAGTTAGATACCCTAGCTGGACCTGTCATGCTATTGGCAGTATACTGATTGCAAGGGGAGATGCTGTCCAATTTTTCTCCGTTATCTTCTGTTATTCCTATTTGTCTAATTGCTGGAATGCTGGTATGTTTTTGCTAAGCCTTATCTTAGCATGCGGCAATAAATTCAGCCTCTAAGTCCTACTTAATGAGCCTCTGGAATTTTTTCTGCTTCACTGGGACTCTCTGCTGCAGCGAAGCCTTGCTTCATGGATTGCATTCTGCTCATGCTCAGAGGAGCCAAATCCTGACAGAATCTTGCTCTTCCCAGTAGACTCATGAAAAGCAAACTCCTGCAGCCTCTCCTAGCATGTGTGTTCTTCTTCATTAATAGCTTTTCTCATCTTGACCACACTCTGATGTTGCTTGACCCCATATTTCCAGTTTTCAGCTATGAAATGTTAAGAGGGTATGTTATTGTAGAATAGGCATGAGAAATGTATAGTTCCCAGATGTTGATGGAGTGCTACTCCCAGTGTCCTTTATCATAAACTATGTTAGCCAGGGCCGAGTTGCAGACCAAAAATACCTGGAGGGCCATATGCTCCCCATCCCTGATGTAGAACATTAAGAATATTATGTAATGTAGAACATTAAGAATATGCTCCCCATCCCTGATGTAGAACATTAAGAATAACGTGTTTAAGTCGTGAGAGGATGGCATCATAGCATCATTTGACATTTATCTAGCAAACTTGCTGTGGCAGCAGTGCAGCCTGTTACACAGGGGTCGCACCAGCAATATGTGAAGTAGTGAGGGGAGGGGAATTAAATTTGACCAACCATTGAATTGAATTGATGTGAATTGAGTCCAATAGAATAAGCTAATAATTATACCTACAAACAGATGTATTCAAATAGAAAACAGTATTTAGGTTACACTGTATAATTAACAAAATCTATATATGTATTAATAATCTGAATAATTCGTGTTTTACAGGAACAACATACCAGTGAGAGAACAACAAAACACTACAGCTTTCCTCTCTTGGACCTTCATTCCATATCAAACATCACACAGTTAATGCCATTCTTCAGGATACTAAGCTATGGTTTTAGAACTGAAAGCAATAAGTCACTAAGCATAAATAACTCAAAGTCTCTCAGACTGGACTATCCTGTTGGCAGTGGCACAAGAACCCTGAGGCTATTGGAAGAGTTTGTGGAACGTGACTTTATAGAAAATATGGAAAGTTAATCTACATTTTTCCATTATAGGAAGCTTATACCTATCATACAACTACTTTTATGAAAGGATGTAAATATATGGATGAAATGTTTTGAAGTTTAGAATTCATCTCATTTTTGTGTTTGTTTTTTCCTACCAATGTCGTCTACAGTTGTTCTGTGGGTTAGTGACTCGTGGGACATTTTGTGGCAACAAATTAGCATAATAATGTACATATTTCTTAAAATGAAGGATTTTTTATTTTGAAAGCAAAACAAAGCAGACTTGAATTACTCATAGGAAACAGGTTTGCTTCTTATCTGATTAAGGTTGCTTTTAAGAGGATTTCAAATTTGAAGGACCTATTTAAAGACAACCCCCCTTAGAAATATAATGAGCCAAGTCTGACAGATGAAGACATTCTTTTAAAGTTATTTTAATTCTGTCTCTAAACATCTTCACTGCATTACATTAGCATTACAAACAAAGTTAGCATGCTGTTCGTATATTCATCCTAACAATTCACTCATGTAAAAAAATATTTGTATGACTCTTCTGATGTTAACAGCCTTGGACTGGAAGCTTGGGTTTATTTACTAGTACATAAGCCTCACTGAACTAAATAGGACTCTCTAGTAAATATCCTTAGGAGTGGGCTTTAACCATGTGTGTTTGCCAGAGGATTTTGGAAGAAGCAGCCTTCTAAAATTAAGAAGGAAAATTCTTATGTGGATATTTATTAGACTAGTTTTAAACTCACAATTGCCTTTTTCTGGTTGCTCAATTGGTACTAAATTGTCCTAGGCCTATAAGAATTTTTAAAGCATATGGTGCATAACAACAGTACAGTTCATGAAAAATACATGTCTACTTATAATACTATGCTGCATTAGAAGTACTTAATTTTCTAAGCAAATAGTTTACAATTCTGTGCTGAAGCATCTGTGCAGATATGTAAAGTTACTCAAAGTGCTGCATAAGAATTGAGACAATACTTTATATTGTGATTTGTTTTAAAGAGGCATTGATTCCTGTCCCTTGTTTACTGAACAACATTAGTAATGTATGAGTACAGCCAGTGAAAATATTGGTTAGAAGGGTGCCATGCCAATAGCTACAAATGGAAATAGATGGTAAGAAAAAAAATCTGTATTAAACAAAATTGTTAGCCTGTTCTTTAAATTTGTTGGATATTATATTTACCATTTTTGTATACTCTTGTAAAGAATTGTATTTCTTCAGCATGTCTGTCTTCTCTCCCCACCCTGCCTCAATACTGAGTACTTAACTATAGGTCTAACACCTTTCACTGAAAAATGAGCACAATTCAGCCAAACATGAACACTTATGAGTTTGTGGGAAACTAGGGTATCTACTTAAATTTCTTTTAAAATCAGTGGAGCTTTTCCTGGGCTTAGGTTAGACTGGATTGCACCCAAAGTTTTTGCGCAACAAATGTGTATTCAGATACTTAATGCCAAGTATTTTATTTCATCACTGTCACTCCCTTTTTTTAAGTTCCCACTGGTATCAGACACCTGGTATATGGTACAAAAGTCTCAGACATCCTGGATAAATTTATTTCACCATTATATAGGTGATTTACTTGTGTACTATTGCTTACCTACAATTTAATTATAAGTATTCCATATTCACTTTGATATTGGTAAAATGTGCAACACGCATTAGACTTTATTGTAATTATGTTAAAAGGACTAAAATGAAGCATCATTCACTTGTTAATAATTTTGTAGCCTGATGGAAATAAGTTTATAAACTAAATTGTATTTTTCATTATGAATGTGAAATTCAGCTCTTCTGAATGTAAATTATTTACCAAGTTATTTTGATCACCGACATGAAGATGTAGTATCTATTATAAAGCATATAATGCTGCTCAATATTATATATTCCTTATCATTTGGAATCTAGAGAATTTCAGAGTACAAACAAATCTTGCTATGCTCAGGGAAACAGGATACTTGTGATTTTGAATTCCAGTTTTGACAAGAACTCTGTCCTGCTCTGTTTTGTTTGTGTCGGTACTGGTGAGGTACAACTAGTATCTGGCATTTCACCATGAGTTAACTATGGAGTTTTATTTTTATCATAGAGGAGAAACTTAGCATTATTTTAGTAACTTATTTTTCCATTCAATTTTATATCCACTTCTTTTTTTTTCATTTCCTCTTCTATTTTTTCCGTTGCCTTTGAAACTATCTCATCCCTACTATCAATTTATGTTTTCTGAATTTTTTTACCAAATAAGATCAGCTGTTTTACCAAAAGAGCTACTGTCTGGTGGGGAACACTTAGGTATTGTAGATCCCTGTTCAACTTGGTAAGAGTGCCGTTGCCTGTTTTTCCACAAGGCTACTTACTCCATAACATCTTGTCTTACAAGATGCATTTTGTGGAGGGGAATCATACATGTGAGGGTGGGGTGATGATTCCCTGGCACACTAAAATATTTCTGAGTGCTTTCTGTCACAGCTGCAGATTAACCTCATATTAATATTAGCCAATTAATTTGAGTTAAAAAAGTCATATTTACTTCTAAAACTTGGAAAGAAGTTGGTTTGGGATAATGTTTCAAACTGCTACTGACAATTGTTTGCCAATTATTTGCTAACTAGTAATATCAAATAAAGAGACTACAAATCTAATGATTGCTTTTTAATAGATACTATTACTATAAAATTATTGATTTAGTGGATATAACCTTAGAAAACTTACTCTTTATATACAAAAAAAAAGAAACTGTTGTTTAAAATTATTGCCAAAGAGTCAAAATTTTATTTGGCAAATAAAATAATGGCCACTGTGTATGGTTGTAGTGTGTTTTTGAATGTAATTTTCATATTAAACATTGCATTGAAATATATCTCGAAAAAAACAGACTTTTTTCCTGCTGCTTACATTTTCCCACTTACATTCTCTGTGTTTTCTGATTTATTTTTTTAATTTGTATCTGCCCCCAAACATAGCTTTACAGGTCATAAAAGAATAGGTTAACTGATATAGAAACTCTGTCAGAATAACTGCAAGTGTTTGCATGCAGCCCATTTCTATACTGTTGGATTCGTCATTTTAAATGTACAGTCAGGCCTCCGTATCTGCAGCTCCTGTATCTATAGATTCAACCAACCACAGCTTGAAAACATTTTTAAAAAAACATTTCATTGTTCATAACAGGACTTGAGCATCCAGAATTTTGGAATCCACAGGAGGTTCTGGAACCAAACCCTAGTGGATACCAAGGGCCCACTGTACCTATTATATACAAGTCAAAGTTTGTGAGTTTGTCTGTCTGCGTCAGGCAGGCGAAGACCTAATATGATTGGCTGGCTGTGAAAATTCTATGGAATCCTGGGGTTGGTAGTTCAGGGAGGGGCCTTTAGAATACTCAACCGGAGAGCTCTTGGGCCTCAGGCTAGTTGCTGTGGAGAGAGGCCCAGCAGCAGGAAGAACGGCAGTGTATTCCCTCAGAAACCAAACCTCTGTTAAAAACTCTGAATACAGATTGGATTGGCATATATGGGGAAAACTTACAGGTACTGGAATAGGTCAGTTGCTATGGAGAGGAGGCCCAGCAGCAAGGAGGAGGAGGACAGCGTATTCCTTCAGGAACCCAAAGTGTGTATGTAAATAACTCTGAACACAGATTGCATTGGGAAATATGGGGAAAAGCTACAGGTACTGGAGAAGACAGTTTGGTGAGTTCTTAAGAGGAAAATAAAATCCCAGACAACGCTGGGTAAATACACTAGTATATAATAGAATAAGTGGGACAAGTGATTAAAGCAGGAGGGTTTGGTAGAAAAGTAGGCTGAGTTAGAGGGAAGGTACAGGTAGGGACTATGGGAAATGGGCGAGGAAGAATCTTGTAACACCTTTAAGATGAGTCAATTTAGTCTCCGATTCAGCTGCTTGGAATGAGGCATAAGCAAACAGACATATATACAAACCTGGGGTTGGGGAGTATGGACTGTAATAAAAATGCAAAATACCATGGCATGGTGATAAAAAGTATAATCTTAATGGTGGTCATAAAGAATAATTAAGGGACAAAGGGCGACAACAGGTCTTGCGCACTACAAAACATGGATGGTAATACAGGGACAAGACCCTGCCACAAACCCAGATGCCAACTCTGTCCCCACGTCTACTCTGGGAGCAATATTACAGGAACCAATAACATCACTCATAACATCACTTACTCTTCCTCCAATGTGATATGTGCCATCCAATGCCAGCAGTACCCCTCTACAAGAGACAAATAGGACAAAAATAGGACAATTTCTACACAAGAGGATTAATGGGCACATATCTGACATTAGAAAGGGCAATATCCAAAAACAGGTTGCAAAACATTTCAACTTTCCTGGACACACTGTAAGTGATTTACAGACTGTGGTCCCTGAACAAAGATGAGAAAATTCTGAAACTTTTCCACAGGTATGCTGATTTATTCAAAAGGAGCCAAACTTCTTCAAAAGTCAAGGAACAAGATTTAAGAATATTTATATAAATGTGACTTACCACAGATACAAAAAGAACAGCGACTACTTTTGAATGCATCTATTATGATTGAGGAAGTATTGGAACAATTTTGAGAGTGAGGTCAAATAAAGCTCCTGACCCAGATGGGCCATCTGCAATTTATTACAAAAAAAATTGGAGGAAGAACTATGTTTATGCATGCAAAAAGGGTTCAATTCAATTTTAGAATCTAAAAAGATACCAGATTCTTGGGAGATGGCTACAACAACTAATATCAAAAGAGGACCATATGTGACCAAAGTAATTAAAGACCAATTTCCCTGTTAAATAACGATTATAAAATCTTTGCTTCAGTCTTAGCAGAAAGGATAAAGGTGAGTTCTCCAGTTTTCTTCCAAAAAAGGCAGATGCAAAATAATTTGAGATATATATTAGATATAATAGACTTTGGGGAGAAACATAATGAGAAAGAGGCATCTTTGATATTTATAGATGCAGAAAAAGCATTTGACAACTTGAAAGGGGACTTTTTATTTGCAGTATTGGAAAGGTTGGAATTTCGAAGTAACCTCATTACATGGATAAAGGCCACTTATAAGACCTAGTCAGTGAAAATCTTGGTTGACGGTGAGCTAACAAATGTGTGAAATATACAAAAAGGTACAGGACAAGACTGTCCTTGTGACAGAGTTCTGAGGGATGTGACTATCCTGAGTGCTGGAGTAATCCAGCAACATGTTCCCAGGCAACCAGAGTGGCTGCTCAAGAGGGATTGGAGGCTTGAAAGGAGAACATATAAAAAGCACATACTGAGTGTCACTTTTTGGCAGTTCTTCAGCCAGAGAGAGCTCTGGAATAAAGTTCCTCAATCAGCCAAGGGGGATTGTCTGAATGGAAAGCCTAGAGAAAGCAGCAGAAGAGAAATCAAGCCATTTTTGAATATGGTCAGAAAGTGTGGCCTAGATTTGAAGGTTAAGCCTTTGGTGACAGTGTAACCAAAGGGCTGTTTGTATTACTGGTACTTATATGAGAGTTTCAAGATGTTAGAAGTAAGCCCAATAGATCTTAGTTAATGCCAGTGAGGTCTTAAATAAAAAGGCTGAGACAGATCTTGGATCAAGCAGCAGATTGCAACAATCGGATTTATTCAATTCTGCAGAATTGGGTGCTCGCCCTCGGTCGAGGGTGAGAGCACACTACGGAAATCAAACATCCTGTATTTAAACCCTTGCCTGACCACATGGTTACTCCCCCCTCCCTTCACCGATAGGTTGTTGATTATTAGGGTGGACATTCTTCCCGGTCCGCCTATCTAAAACCCCCCTCCCTGCTATAATTTCTATCGCTTTGATTCGTTAAAAGCACTTCTTTTGCCAAATAAGAAAAGCCCCCTCTTTAGCATTACGTATTGCATTTGTGGGTTCTCCTATCCCCCACCACCACCACCTCTTAACCTCCCATTTCTTATCGCTTGCTCTGTGGAAAAGGGGGAACTGTCTGGTTTCATGCCTTGGTTGTCTGGCCTTTTGATTTATTTTAGCAAAAGGCACAGAATAACAGGAAGCCAGGCTCTAACCTCATGATTTGTCTTGCTAAAGCTAGGCTAGTTCGCAATATTTTATTTGCCTTGGATATTTGCTTTTTGGGCTTTCAGCAGAATTAGAACTATAATTCCCAATTCTTATAAAGACATAGAAAAACTGTTTAAAAGAAATTTGAAGAACTGCGTTTGCTTTGAACTGCATATGAACTCCAATTCTTTGTTTTGTTTGTTATTGTAATTAAGATTATAGTTTATTTTTATAAATTTGGACTTGGCTTAGTAATATACAGTATTTAACAACCAAACAGAAAACACATTACCATAAAACTCTAAGGGAGTTCTAAATAACCATTGAAATTCCTCGCTCTTTACCCAGAAGAAGTGTTTAAAGAGGAAGGCAGAGTTGTGTGTGTGAAGTGACAGGGCACTTTATTAGATCTGAAGAACTGCCCTACCCATCTGAGAGAAAAGAAACAGACCCAGTCACAATCCTCAGTCCCCATTATTATTTATTCTTCTGTTTGAAGTCTTAATGAGAGCAATAAGAAAAGAAGAAGAAAAATTAAAGGACTGAGAATAAAGAAATAACTGTTTAAACTGAGAGCATTTGCAGATGATTTATTGGTAGTGACAGAAGATCTCATAGAAAGTACTGAAACACAATTGTACATGTGAAGAATTTGGAGAAATGTCAGATTTCCAAATGAAAAATGAAGATGTTGACAAGAACAGGAGAGAAGATAAGGTTAAACTGCAGGCAATATCTGGCATACAAATGGTGAGGAAAGGTATTTACGAGAAACACTGTCAGACAAGACTACAACTTTATTTCACGATAATTATGAGAAGATATGAAATGAGATAAAACAAGAAGTGGTAGTTTGATATTGTCATCTTAGATTCTACCATATAGCCACTAGCTCTCCATTGTACATTTCTACTATCCTTGCACACATTTTGAATGTACATAGAATCATTGCTATGCAGCCCAAACAAATTGAAGAACTCTGATTTCGCTAGTGATCTATTGCTTTGATTGCCAGTAACGGCATCCTTCTTCACTGCTTTTGTAGGCTGCCCTTTGGAAAACACCTTTGCTAAACATATTTTTAGAAGAACTTCCTATCACGGTCTTTCTCACAAACCTGAGTACATTAGGATTTGACCTCAGATTGTGATGTTCTTTCCATGCCATTTTGTGGAAGATGGTTTAGGAGCATCAGGTTTGGTGGAGTCTAGATGAAGAGCAGTGATGTGCTTACCACTGCTGCACTCCTCACATTCACTGGTCATTTTAACAGTTTCTAGAGAAGTAATCAGTAGAACAGAATCAGTAGAACAGCATCTGAAACCGATCCCAAAGGCTCTGAGTAGGTTTTTGCATTCCTCTAGTGGTTTCTGTCCAAAGCCACAACATTACTTGTGTAGGGGACACTGTTTATCTGGGGCCTCAGCCTTATTAGGCTTAGGTACAAAAGAAATTACATCCGTTTTGTGTACTGACACAGGTTGCCATGTCTGCTAATCAGTATTGACTGCACTGATTGTCCCCAAAGCAAATCTTGGATCATTCTTGACCTTGGCTGCATCATGAATAAATGAATTTCAAGAAAAAAAAGAAAGGTAGGAAAACGCTATTGTTCTCTTCTTTATATTTTGAACTTACTAAGACCTATTATTTTAATTTGTGACAGTTTCTCCACAATGGGGTTCATTCCATGAACCATGTCTAGATTAGCTGAATCCTGTTAGCTATGGGTCAGTTTTGGCTGATTCAAATTCAGTCAAAAGGTTTCCTAGGTCCCATAATTTTAGATTGCCCTTGTTTGATATCTTAGGAAACTTCTCTAACTTTTTGAGGAGTGCATTCTCAATTGCTTCAGGTTTGCCACAACTCTCCTCCAGTCTGTCCCGTACTACTTTCAGAGAGGCTGTGGCTTGCGTGTCCTGCCTTAAGCATCATTGCCTGGATTCATTGTCTAACCATTTAGCTAGGAGATCAAGCTTCTCACCTGCAGTGATATCTAGGTCTCTGGTAGCATTCTGGACAAAAGACGTCTATCCTCTGTAGCTTCCAGGAAAGTCATCAAACTTGATTGGCACTGAACTGACAAGTTCAAAGCAGATCAGATATTACGTAGGATCTTTCAAGTTTCTTTCTGAATAGACTGGGGAATTCTCTGGGATTGGTAAGGCATAGCAGTTTGGCTATGGTTGAATAACAGTGTGAGGTTTAGCTGGTCAGACACATAGGATGGTACAGAATGTGCGTGCTTGACACCCCTACTGGTGTCTGTGTTCTGTGTTCTATTATCTCAGACAGTTTGAGCCTGAGCCCAAAGCAGTACACTGTCCTGTATATACATACTCTGATTACAATCTTCTTCTTGTGGTTCCCTGTGCATAGGAGCATCTGGATCACCACAGAAGCTATCTACATTTGTAGTGAGGCATGAATTGGGCTTGTGCCTTGTGCTGTGGCTCAATGCACAGTCTGTGGTACCTTGGGTAGGGCCCAGAGTCTCAGTTTTATGGAGCTGGTCCTCCCCATCATCCTGTTCTGCAACTGCTTCAAGACCTCTGGCTTGGACATCAACTACCACTACCCAGATTCAGGGCTTCCAGGTTGGCATCCAATTCAACCTTTCTGCCTGTTTCAGAGACTGCTACTGCTGCCTCTTCTGCTTTCATGTTGCTTTTTCCCCCATAAGAGGCATGCATCCATAGTTTCTGCTTCAGCCTGTGCTTTGGCAGCAGCTATGCTGACTAAGGTCAAGTCAGAACAGGCAGATTTCACTGACCTGGCTGAATTCCTAGAGAAAGGGAAGTGTTGTCAACTTGTCCCTTGCAAGTGGCTTATTCTGCTCTCTGTTCCTGCAATGATTGTTTCGACAACATTGTTTCTGCTCTGGTATACAGTCTCCTGAATGGTACATTCTCTCAAACCTGACTGATTTTTGTTAAGAGAGATACCTTCCGTGTCTTTCAGGTCTACTTCTTAAAAAGGACAACCTTTTGTACATACACAAGGAGTCACACCTGATCAGATGATAACAGATCTATATAAAATACAATACAGTCCTTCCTCCACATTTGCGAATTTGATTATTCACGAGTGCACATACCTTCCCCCCCAAACTCCTTTCCCCAAATGAATTTTGTCCCAGCACAGAGAACTCACACTGAAGCAAAACTGAAGGGAATGTGAGCAAGGGAAGGCTTGTTGAAGCCTTCCCTTCCTCCACCAGAGCTCCTCCCTTCCTTTTCCCATGCAAAATGGAAAGGAATGGGGGGATGAGGGAAGGTTCATGTGAGCCTTCCTTTTCCCCTCTGGAGCCCCCCCCCTTTCTATGCATTTTGCCCTAGCACAGAGAACTTGTGAGACCCTTTCCCCACCCCACATTCTCTTCCATTTTGCACGGGGAGGAAAGAAGGGAGGTCCAGAGGGAGAAAGGAAGACTCGTACAATTTCCCCCCCATTCCCTTCTATTTTGCGGAGGAACCTGAAGGGGGAGTCCTGGAAGGGAATGGGAAGGGAGCGGGGGAAGTTATTTGAGGTTTTTCTACTTTTGCAAGGGTTCTGACCCCCAATCCCTCATGAAAGTGGAGGGGACACTGTACAATTTAGGTCAATAAGCCATAACAGAAATGCAGAATAGTAGTGCTTTCAGTCATGTTTTTACCGTTTTCTGTGGTATTTTTCACTATTTTGGGGTGGAGTAGGAACTGAAATATGTTTTAAGGGTAAAACCATTCCTCCACCCTCATCAACAGCTGCATGTGGGCCTAATGGCATAACCCACAACTATCCCAATTTTGCAAAGACAGTTCTGATTAATCTTCTGGCATCCCACTTGTTCAGCTGCGGTTAAAATGTCCCTGTTTCTCTCTTTTCCTCCCACCTTTCCCCTTAGTGCTCAGTTTAGTTCATCTGAGAAATGTTTAAGGGTATGCAAAGTGTTGGGAGTGACAACCTTTGCATGCTTAATTAACTGGCTAGTTTGTTTGCATGTTTATTGTAGGCATAGAGAGATAGCCTAGAGAAAACTTCCTGTTTGTTTTGGTCAACACCTCTTCCTCCAGCACGTACACATTCTTTGGTCTTAAAAAGGTTCTCTTGCCATTTACTCCTTTTTTCCTTTTGTCTTCACCTTTTGTCCTGAAAGCATGCTCTGAGATCTCCTAACAGGGATTATTTTCAGCAAGCACGTGAGTGCTTATTTTCTTCCTATCTTCTTCAAGAATTGAACCTGTGTAGACTATGCACAAGATTTTGTGAGTAAATTCTTTTATATTTTTAACCAAACTGTTTTTTGTGTTTATTTTGAGCTAGGTTAAGTGTGTTTGGGGTGGAGTGATAGAAGTGGGACTGGTAATCTGTTCAACTTCCGTTTTTGTGCAATTACTAAGATACTCTGCTGATTGAGAGTCTCATTACCAAAATCTCTCAATTCCCCAACAGGTAACAGAACAGTTACCAGATTTTTTGGGTTTTAGTTATTTTTTGCATTGTGTCTTTCTTGTGAAAGCGGCTGTTTTTTGTTTTTGTTTTTCCCCTTCCCCCCTTTTTGGAAACACACATCTAACTAGAGAATTTTTACCTTTTACCTTTTTGGGCGCTGATTTTTTTGGAGGGGGGAATTGCTAACTAAAGCAAAAATGCTGCATGTGGATTTAGACCTAGCTTCCAAACCCAGACTTGTGCGACTCACCAATGAGAGCTATACAGAATGGAGACAAAAATTAAATTTAGCTTTTAATCACCATAATGTTCTTGATGCAATTGAAAAAGAAAAACCAAGTGGTGAAGCTGCAGAACAATGGTTGAGAAAAGATGCCACAGCACAGTACCTAATTGGTAATGCATTGGAGGCTAATCAGCTACTTTATGTAAGAGACTGTACCACTACAAAGGAAATGTTAGACAAAATTAAAGAAATTTATGGTCTTTCATATGAAAAGTCTCAGTCAATTTGGATGAGGGAACTTGTACAGCTTCGCCTTCATACTAAAGCAGGCTATGAAGCTTATATCAGCAAATTGATTATGATTTTTGATAAATTGAATTCCTGTGGATTCCAGTTTTCTGATAGACAAAAGGTTTGTTTCCTGACTGGAACTCTGGGATCAGAGTTCAATCCCTTCATCTCGCTCTTACAAAACTTAAAAGGGCTAACCTTTAATGAAGCTATGTCTAAACTACGAGAAGAATGCATTGACCAAGGGGCCTCCCCTTTTGATCATACACAGAGACCAAGTGGATCAAATTACCTGGCCACTAAGAGGGGCAGACCCAAAGCTCTGCCTAGGGACCAATCAGAGCTCAGTTGCTATAACTGCAATAAGAAGGGTCACATTGCAAGAAACTGTACCCTTCCCAAAAAGTCCTCAGCCAATGGTAGCTCTCCAACTAAGAAATTTACAAGACAAAGGCAGCATGAAGTAGGTGAATCAAGCAAACAGTATTACAGAGGAAGTAATTTTCTTTTAATGGGACAGACTCTGGCAGTTAATGACTACAAGCAGAAAAATCATTGTTGGATTATAGATTCTGGCTGTACCAATCACAGCACATTTTCTGATGCTTATTTTGATAAAATTGATCGAGATGCAACAGGAAAAATTCAAGCTGCAAATGGTGAATCCATGCAGATCCTGGGATCAGGAAGCTGCACTTTAAACTGTCTATTGCCTAATGGCAAAGTTACCCAGAATGTAGCAAGTGATGTCTTGTTTGTTCCTGAACTACACTGCAACATGCTCAGTGTGTCTGCTTTGGATAAGAAAGGATTTGAAATACTTTTCAAACAAGGAAAATGTACAGTTACCAAAGATAATGTCCTTTTTGCAGAAGCATTTGAGAATAATGGTGTCTATGAGTTACATCTTTCAGCTCAACAAGCTACTGTTGCTAGAGCACAGACAAATGAGAACAGCCTTGACCTATGGCACAGACGTCTTGGACATCGTGATCCAAAGGCAGTTCTTGAACTACAGAACCAGAGTTTGGCCACAGGAATCAAGGTGAATCAACGATACAATGAGAGTACTGCCAGGTGCGTAACTTGTGTTGAACAAAAGTCAGTCAGACCCTCATTTCATCCAAGGACTGAAAAGAGAACCACTAAGGTACTGGATCTCATTCACAGTGATGTGTGTGGTCTATTTAATGTTCCTTCACCTGGTGGAAACAGATATGCTTTAATTTTTGTGGATGATTTTTCAAGGTATTGTGTTACTTATCTTCTGAAAGAGAAGAGTCAAGCCCAAGACATGCTACAGAAGTATGTTGTCATGGTGAGAACCAAGTTTGAGATAACACCTAAAGCTATCCAGACAGATGGCGCTGGTGAGTACATTTCACATCGCACACAAGCTTTCCTGGAAGAGCATGGCATTTTGCACAGGAGGAGCATTCCTTACACTCCTGAGCTGAATGGGATTGCTGAAAGGAAACTGAGATCTCTCCTGGAGATGACAAAGTGCATGCTGGCAGATGCTTATCTTCCCAGTAAATTTTGGAGTGATGCCTTTATGACCGCAATGTATCTCCAGAATAGATTGCCAACAAAAGGCACCACACAAACACCATTTCAATTATGGCATGGCAGAGTACCAGACATGAAACACATTAGAAACTTTGGAAGTATTGCATATTCATACATACCACAACAGAAGCGACACAAACTAGGTGCAAGAGCAGAGCAGACTATTCTAATTGGCTATGCTCCTGGAAGCAAAGGCTATAGAGTAATGAACTTACAGACTGGTGAAGTTGCTACCAGGTATGTAGTTTACTTTGATGAACAGAGTAGAGTTGATAAGAGAGGAACTGTCGTAGACTTTCCAGATGAACGAGAGACTATCTTAGAATCACTGGAAGAAGAAGAGCAAGATGTTGAACCTCTCTTAGAAGTGCAGATGTTGCCTTCATCTGAAATACCACAAGCAGCTACACAACCTGATTCTGAACAAAGGACTGAGATATATGCTGCAGAAAGCAAGCTAAAGGCAGAGAGCAGTACACTAAGAGAAGAGGATGCAGATGGCTCTGACCTGAGCACTGGACCGGAGGATGCTGCAGAGACAGACCAGGTTCCAGAACAGGTTCCTAGACGCTCAATGCGACCCAACAAAGGTGTACCAGCTCCACGCTTGTCCTACCTCGCAACATCAGTGTTACCAAATGAACCATCAAGCTTTGAAGAAATTGAACAGATGCCTGCAACTGAGGCAGTTCAATGGAGAAAAGCAGCACAAGAAGAAATAGATGCACTGCATAAGAATAGAACATGGACACTTACTGAACTTCCACCAGGAAAGAAAGCCATAGGATCCAGATGGGTCTTCAAGCTGAAACTGGATGCACAAGGAAAGGTGGAACGCTACAAAGCAAGGCTAGTTGCTCAAGGCTTCTCACAGAAATTTGGAATAGACTTTGATGAGACATTTGCGCCTGTTGTCAAACACAGTACCATAAGACTGCTTCTCAGTCTAGCTGCTTCCAAACAAATGGATGTCAGACACCTTGATGTAAAAACTGCTTTCTTACATGGACAAATAACAGAGGAACTGTACATGCAACAACCTCCAGGCTTTGTAGACCAGAAGCAACCACATCTGGTTTGCAAGCTTAACAAGGGTTTGTATGGACTTAAACAGGCTGCTAGAGCTTGGAATGAGAAACTAGACACAATGCTGAAACAATTAGGCTTTAAGCAAGGAGAAGCAGATCAGTGTCTATACACCAGAACCAAAGAAGGTTATTCAACCTTTATCCTGACCTATGTTGATGATTTGATTATAGCCACCAACAGAAATAAAGACTACTCAGAAGTTGTACATCACTTGAACAAAGAAGTGGAATTGAAGGAGTTAGGAGATGCAAAATACTATTTGGGCATGGAGATTGAAAGAGAACAAGATGGATCTTTTCTACTAAATCAAAAACAAAAGATTGCTGAACTTTTACAAAGCTTAGGACTCCAAGATACCTACACTGTAGCAACGCCCATGACCACAGATTTTCTTAAAACTACTGAAGAAAGTGATGTTTTACCAGATAATAGTCTCTACAGAACAGCAATAGGAAAACTTCTGTACCTGTCTACCAACACAAGACCTGATATTGCATCTGCTGTAGGGATTCTGAGCAGGAAAGTTAGCTCACCCACAAAGAAAGATTGGACTGGAGTAAAAAGGGTAGCTAGATACTTAAAAGGGACGATCAACTTTAAATTGAAGCTACCAGCTAGTAGCAATCCTAAATTAGTATGCTACACTGATGCAGATTGGGCTGGTGATACTGCAGATTATCACTCAGTCAGTGGTTTCCTATTTTTGTATGGAGATGGCCCTATTTCTCGGGGCAGCCACAAGCAGAGTGTGGTGACTCTATCCTCTACAGAAGCAGAGTATCTTTCAGCAGCAGAAGCATGTAGAGAATTACTTTGGCTTGATCAATTGTTGTCTGATTTTGGAATAAATGAAGAAAAACCAATTCAAGTTATGGAAGACAACCAGAGCTGTATTAAACTTTCTCAAACAGAGAAGATGACACCACGCAGCAAGCGCATAGGAACAAGATACCACAAAGTACGTGAGCCGACAGAGAATGGAATGATCAAGATGATCTACTGTCCAACCACTGAGATGGTAGCTGATATCCTGACCAAACCTCTACCAAGAGACGGCTTTGAGAACCTGCAAGTCAAGATGGGACTTCAGGGGTGCATGCACGGTTGAGAAGGGGTGTTGGGAGTGGCAACCTTTGCATGCTTAATTAACTGGCTAGTTTGTTTGCATGTTTATTGTAGGCATAGAGAGATAGCCTAGAGAAAACTTCCTGTTTGTTTTGGTCAACACCTCTTCCTCCAGCACGTACACATTCTTTGGTCTTAAAAAGGTTCTCTTGCCATTTACTCCTTTTTTCCTTTTGTCTTCGCCTTTTGTCCTGAAAGCATGCTCTGAGATTTCCTAACAGGGATTATTTTCAGCAAGCATGTGAGGGCTTAATTTTCTTCCTACCTTCTTCAAGAATTGAACCTGTGTAGACTATGCACAAGATTTTGTGAGTAAATTCTTTCATATTTGTAACCAAATTGTTTTTTGTGTTTATTTTGAGCTAGGTTAAGTGTGTTTGGGGTGGAGTGATAGAAGTGGGACCGGTAATCTGTTCAACTTCCGTTTTTGTGCAATTACTAAGATACTCTGCTGATTGAGAGTCTCATTACCAAAAATCTCTCAATTCCCCAACACAAAGGAGCCAATCCACACCTGTATATTATGGTATATTTATATGTGCTTGATGGATATTAAACCTCCAACCTATTATGTAAGTCTTAAAAGAAGAGTAGATATGGAAACCATGATTGGTGTTATGTAACTTCTTTAGCTTTTTTTTTTTTTTGGCAAATAGATCTGCAGGGGAAACATGATATATTTGACAGTACAAATCTATACATGACTACTCAGAAGATCTCAATGAGGCTTACTCCTCAAGTAAATGAGTATAGATTGCAGCCACAATTGCACTAATCTCAAAGGTGCAATTAGAAGAGTGCATAAGAAGAGATGTCAAGGGCCAAAACAGCATGTCTGCACAATATACACATTTCTCAAAGATGGGAATTATAACAGTGAGTGGGAAAATGAAGAAAGTGTTATAAAGAAATGTTAGCAATTCACCAAACAATAATTCCAAGGACATTTTTTAGAAACGACAGTGTAAAAAGAAAAGTATGAAATGTTGTCATTGTGCTGCTTTAAGTAACACCTTCTTATGTTGTACCAGTATGTTACCTTCTACGCCCTTAAGAAGGACAGCTTCTTCTGAGAAACAGGCAAATGACCAGACGTTTCTTGGTTCAAAGGCTAGAGGCCAGATTTATTGAGTACAAAAGTATAAAAGTATAAAAATATTACAAATCTGCTGCAGCAGGGTGCCGGAGGTTCAGGACAAAGGCCAGAGGCTTGGCAAGGCCTTTTTATCCAGGTAAACAGCTTACACACCCACTGTGGCATTTTTCCACCAATTGCAGACCACCCGCCCCATATTAGATAATGTCCAGAAACTTCCATCCATATAAGGAAATGTCCAGAGGGGCAGGTAATATGAGGTTTCCTCCAATTACAAACGACCTTCCAAATAAGGCAATGTCCAGGGAGAAATGCTACAGGTGAGGTAGAGTCATGAGTCCACAGATGGGAGGGGCTAGAACTCCTGTGTATGTGACTACCTCCTAGCTTGTAATGGAGGTTGTCTTTCCTTCACTCACAGTTTCCCCCCTCACATAGGAGGACTAGCCCATCCCATACCCCTGAACTAAAAGTTGGGTCTCTCTGGCAACGTTGACCCTTCGAGGTAGGTCTACGGACCTATTGTTGTGTAGTGAATTACAGAAAATTGGCGTACATTGAAATAGACAGCAGAAACACAGAGCTATACATGTAAACAAAATAAAAATAACAAAACCACTTTTCACCCATCCAAAATTTGGTAGCCAGCTAGTGAGCCATGACCACCAGTCTTCACTTCTCGGAGAATAAGTTTTACAGATGTCACCAACCACCTTGTGCAATTTGTTCACATCTTCTTCAATGTATCCAGACTCATTGATGTAGTGGCAGCAAGTGGTGTTTAGCCAAAAACACAATCCTCCTTCTTTGCTGAGCAGGTAATCCAGTGCCAATTTATGCTGAGCTAATACACCTGCAAGCGAGTCCACCTCAGTCTGCAGGGTGTTTATTCCATGTGCAGTGGTATTGGCCAGGATTTCCAGCTGAGCAGAGAGTCTCCGAATTTGGCGTATATTTAAAGCAACTCCCACCATAGGAAACATAATAGCTCCCAACCTCCCACCTTCCGGCAAGTAAGTGTCATCGCGATCATACCCATAACTCTCATCATGTGCTCTCTTCACCCAGTGCCATCCGAATTGTCTGTCCCAGGCTTCAATAGGCTGTTGGAGGGGGTGGAACTGAATCCCCCCCATTGAGAGAGAACCAATGGTGCAAGTACCATTCCATACTGGGGGAAGTGCTTTTCCTGCCCAATGGCCACAAAGCCAATACATCCCAGAAGGCAGGCCATGTATCCACTGACCATTATGAAAGCTGGCTGCTTCCTGGAACTTGTTTAAAGGGGACAGGTCTCTCTTATTCCCATATAACTCAGTGAAACCCTCGCTGCAACTAAAAGGGAAGCTGACATTGGGATACTTTCCTGCGCAAGCCTGTGGAGATTCAGGGATTTCAAACATTACATCACAGTTGGGATAGTCTCCTAAAGAAATTCTCGACAAGGGGATTCGCTGGGTTCGACCTCCCTGGAAAACAGCATAATACCCTTCACGAGAGGTGCTCCATCGACGCACGCACAAGGGGGCCAATGGTGGATCCCCTCATTGGCTCAAAATGAACTGGCCAGGATCCTTTAAAGGGTCCGCGCTATCCTGGACGGTTCCATATACAGTGGTTCTGTTCCAGCCAGTGAGATTCAGGGTGTCTACTGGTACTACGGGCCATCCCTGTAAATGAGAGGAAGGGCCATACGTACAAACCCAACATTTGGTGACATTTGCTACTTGGGAAATATTATGAACCAGTTGATGAAAAATGTTCTCATGCCAGCCAGCCTGAGTGCTTTCAGGCAAGTAGGTAATCAATAATACAAGGAACAGGTCCATCATAATAACAAGAAATCAAAACACAGTGTTTAAAAGGTTATAAGTCAGTGCACTCAGTCCTAAAACTATTACAGTGGTTGACAGACACAGTTCAAAATCCAATACTGAGATCTCAGGTCAGCCTCCGGAGTGACTCTGAGAAATAAAGTCTCTGAAGGATCAAGTATCTGGCGCGTTTCTTCTAAATAGCAGCTTGAGTCCATCACTGGCGTCCTCTTGGGTCACCTTCCACCTTCTGAGTTCTGGCACCTTTTTAGCTCTGGAATGATGGATCCAAGATTTGTGGCCCTGGACTTTAACAGCAGTATCGGTGGTGAGCAACACTTGGGCAGGTTTTGTCCACACCGGCGACAAGGGTCGCCTTCCCCAGATCTTTATGACCACCCAATCACCAGGCTGGATGTGGTGCACCGGACCATCAAGGTTGAAGGGTCGTTCCTGTAAGGATAAAAAGCGAACAGAGGCCAGAGCAGCACCCAGAGAACGAACATACTTTTGTAACACTGCATCTCCTATCTCAACCTCGCCCTCAGGCTTCCCAGACAGAGTTGGCTAGGCCAGGGGCGACCGAATACTCTCTCAAAAGGGGAGAGTTTCAGAGGACCTTTTGGAGTGATTCTAGCCTTTGTGAGGGCCAGAGGCAGTGCCTTGACCCAGGGTAGGTCAATTTCTAGGGAAATTTTAGTCAGGTGGGTCTTAAGCGTAGAGTTCATCCGTTCCACCATCCCGCTTGCTTGGGGATGGTAGGGGGAGTGGAATCTCCAGGTGATGTTGAGTGTCTTCATCAGTTTCTGCAGGATCCGCGAGGTAAAATGGGGTCCCTGCTCAGAATCGAGTCCACAAGGCAGGGACCAGTGAGGTAGGATAGACTCCAACAGGTGTTTCACAACTTCTCTTGCCTTAAAGGTACTACACGGAAAGGCCTCAACCCATCCTGAGAACTTGCAGACAAGGACTAACAGATACCAAAATCCCAGGGCTCTGGGGAATTCAGTGAAGTCAATTTGCCAATATTGCCCCAGATATATAGAAGGGTTGTGCAGATGTCTCCTAGCCCTGTCTGGGCGGTTTCCATGAGCAGGATTCACCTGTTAGCATATTTCACAAGTACGAAAAATAGATGCTAGAGTAGGTCTTATGGATGGTCCATCGAAATATCTTCTCCACAGATGTACCAAGGCTTCTTCTCCTAGACGTGTCTGTTGATGGATCTTCTCAACTAGTGGTCGCTGAACAGAAGCTGGGATCCAAATCCAGTTGGTTTCAGGGTGAATGAGCCAGCTCTGGACCTGGCGGTACCCTTCGTTCTTGGCTGTGGTGTAGTCTTCTGGAGTGTATGGTGGCTTCTCAGGAGGCATTGGGATGGCTACTGTGCTCACAGTACACAGCCTGATTTTTACTGGCTCTACAGTAACCGCTAGTCCTGGAAGGCCTGTATCCCAAATTCCTGGAGGGATTCGGGAAAGGACTGTAGAAGTGATGCTCGTAGAAGTGATGTTCATGACCTTTGTAGGGGCCGCTGGGGGCGCTGGACCTCGCCAAAAGTCTACAGGTGTCCGGAAGGTTACTGTGTTGGTACCATCTTCTTCAAACTCCATGCACGCCCTGGTCAAGCACAACAGGTCTCTCCCCAGCAGATTCACATGGGCCTCCAGGAGCAGTAAGAAAGGTGCTTTTAATTCTCAGTGTCCAATTCGGCACTCAATCAGGACATAGGAAACCACAGACTGGCTGCCAGTGGCTCCTCCAACAGTCACTTGCTTCTCTACAGGGACAGGTAGTGGGCGTGTAACAGTGGAAACAGCTGCTCCGGTATCTACTAGGAACTCTTGGTCTTCGTTGCCCACCCTCAGAGTTACCCGGGGCTCCGGGGGTGGGATGCTGGGCCCCTGACCCCCTCAGTCCGTCCAAGAATCATCCTGAGAGTTTACAACTGGTGCCAGGTGGACTGCTTCACGTTGGGGATTGAAAGGAAGGGCTGAGGGGTTGGGAAAAGAGTTCCCTCTGCCTCTCCCCCTATTCTTCTGAGGACACCGGGCTCACCAGTGCCCAAACTGTTTGCAGTAAGCACATTGCGACTTTCCCAACCTTTTTCTTCCCATTTGTCCTCCCCTTTCCGTTCCACCACGAGACATCCCTCTTCCGCGTCCCCCAGGTCCCTGACCAATAGCTGGCTGGGCTTGTTGCATTGTCACCGCCATCACCCGTGCCTTTTGTTTCTGCTTTTCTTCATCTCTTCGCACATAGACCTTTTGGGCTACCCTCAACAGTTCACCTATATCCCTTGTATTCCAATCTTCCAGCTTCTGGAGCTTGGTGCGGATATCAGGCCAAGCTCTAGTAACAAAATGGAATACAAGCAGGCTTTGTCCATGTTCACTATTTACGTCTAGCCCGGAGTATTTTATCGCCCATTCTTTCAGCCTCTGGAGGAAGGCAGAGGGCGACTCATCCTTTTCCTGTTGAATATCAAAAGCCTTGTGGGGGTTCTGTGCGCGGGGAACTGGGTGCTTAATGCCAGCAATAATCAGAGCTTTCAGATCTTCCATTTTCTGTCTGTCTGCTTCTGCCCTATTGTCCCAACGGGGGTCCTGATTGGGGTACTTCTGTTCTGCGGGGACAGATCCATCCATACCTGGAGGATGGGCCTTTTCCCACTCCAACATAGCTGCATTCCTAATCATAACCAATTCTTCCCCTGAGAACAGAATGTTAAGGATGGCCATTAACTCTTTCCAGGTATAGATAGAGAGTCCCAGAAATTGCTGGAATTGCTCTGCCACCCCAATAGGGTCTTCAATTAGGGGCTTCATTGTTTTTTTTAATTCTCTAACTTCCAAGCTGGACAGGGGGTGATCAACATAACTAATCCCACCCCTGCCGTCCGGGACTTCCCTCAATGGGTGCATTGGCACTGAAGTATAGCTGTTCATTGCTTGGGGGGCCGTGCTCGTCGAAACTACAACTGCTTGTTTGGCTGCTTGTTTGGATTTGGTCCCATCCAGAGGAAGGTTCTCTTGGTCTTTTAAAAGCTGTGCCAGTTCTTTCTGGAGAGATTTGTGAGGCTCAGATGTCCCTGCGGCTGAGCCACTAGGGGGCGCAGTAGGATCAACGGAGGAGGATGCCTGAGCCAGGGCCACTCCAGCCAAAGCTGGTTGTAAAGGAGAGTCTGTGTTTGAGCCCCCTCTGGCGCCGCCATCTTCAAAATCTGGATTTATGGGCGGTGGTGGCGACAGGAAATCAGCCAGCTCATCAGCCATTGGGCCAACAGCGGGAGCTGGCTGAGGGTAAGGAGGAGGGGGAAGGTGATCTAGCGGGTCCCAGCTATCTCTCTTAAACTTTTGGAATTGAGAAAGTCCAGAGGATTTTACTGGGGCAAGAGCCATGACTGCCTTTGCACTGTCTGGGAGGCGATGTGGGAGAGAATCAGGGAACCCAATGCCTGCATTCTTAAACACTCTCATGTACCTTTCTTCAAGAGTTTTCCCAGCCAAATCTAACCAGTTAATCCAAGCTTGCAATGCTAGCTTATCAAACGTCCCATTCGCGTCCCACTGAGACAACCCAGGGATCCAATACTGAGGCCAAATTTCAGTACAATACTTTATCATTTGCTTTTTAGACAGTCCCTTCCCCACTTCCTTCCAGTTCTGCAACACACACTGCAAGGGAGTAATGGGGGAGCCCACCCCCGGGTTTTTCTCCCTAATCTGTTTCTGTTTTGAACTGTTTGAACCCATCTCTGCTATTACAAAATGTACAAATTCACAGACAAGGGGACGCACATCAAATAACAGACAGAAGAGACGGCGTTCGCTTCACTCGTTCCCAGCTGCCTCTCTCGCTGGTAGAACAGAACCACGGAGTGGAGCTCCACACTCACTTCGTCCGTGTTTGGATGTCTCAGACACACTCCAGGCACACACAGGCACACCACAAAGCTGAAACAGGGGAATTCCCAAACTGAACTCAGGCCCAAGGTACCTATCTAGGGGCGGTCCCTGACTTTTTGAGACTTACCAGAGGGGAGGTGGATCACAGGTGCGCCATTCCGAACCTCAACCCTAATCAAATTTCAGAGCCTTGAATCAGGAAGGTAGAGCCTCATCCTTGCCACTGATCAGGAGCGCACCGCGATGATTCCCGTCACATCACAAGAGGGACGTTGGCGCCTGATGTGAAAAATCGATCTCCGCCACCAGGATCAGACGTTCTTCAGAGGGATGCCTTCCCGTCTGGCCTCCTGGGCAGGGGGACCGATGCAGGGTGAAATTTCTCAACCCTTGCCCGTTTCTCTCGAGCCCCACATTGGGCGCCAGAAAACTGTTACCTTCTGCGCCCTTAAGAAGGACAGCTTCTTCTGAGAAACAGGCAAATGACCAGACGTTTCTTGGTTCAAAGGCTAGAGGCCAGATTTATTGAGTACAAAAGTATAAAAGTATAAAAATACTATAAATCTGCTGCAGCAGGGTGCCGGAGGTTCAGGACAAAGGCCAGAGGCTTGGCAAGGCCTTTTTATCCAGGTAAACAGCATACACACCCACTGTGGCATTTTTCCACCAATTGCAGACCACCCGCCCCATATTAGATAATGCCCAGAAACTTCCATCCATATAAGGAAATGTTCAGAAGGGCAGGTAATATGAGGTTTCCTTCAGTTACAAACTACCTTCCAAATAAGGCAATGTCAGGGACAGATGCTACAGGTGAGGTAGAGTCATGAGTCCGCAGACGGGAGGGGCTAGAACTCCTGTGTGTGTGACTACATGGAGGTTGTCTTTCCTTCACTCACAAGTAAATTCCTTGTTGCTGTCAACATTTTATCATGTAAGCAGCATGTAGCAATGATTGTATAAACCTCCTTTTTTAAAAAAAAAAATCTAGTTTATTAGCCCTCAACAGTCTTTGATTGTTAATTACAATAAAAGAGAATGAGTGTTGGTATGTGAATCTGTCTCTAGACTACCTTCAAGACCATGAAACCCAGCTCCCCAAAAATCTGCATTAATACTAATGGGATCTTAGGAGTGTGCATCTTGGGATGATGTTTTCAAAACAGATGACTTTTTAGATAATTAAAATTTGATTGAAGCCTGCAATACCATGTCCAGTCACTTCACATTCTTTTAAGGAGGAGAGATAAAACTGCAGAGAAGCCTGGAATATTAGTTTTCCCCCAAGCTCCCTTGACGTGGCTGTACTGATGCTTCCCTTCCTAAGCACTCAAACAGTTAAATGGCACACAAAGAAAAGGGGTGGGAAGGGAGAATGAAAACAGAGAAGCAGGGAAGGAGAGAAAGACTAGAGAAAGAGCAGTGGTAGCTCTCATGCCATTGGAGCAGTGGTTCTGCTGGAAGCTTTGGTCCAAACTTTAAAAGAACTTTGCAAGTCGCTGATTCTGTTTAAGAAATTTAATTTGGAACCTTGGTTAGCTCTTTGAAAATTAACCATTGAATTTGAAAGAGCAAAGGAGAAAGTGGCAGGGGAAACATGGCAGAACTAAGAAATTTCAACCTTTTGCAAAGCTGAGTGTTTCTGCTTGTCATTCTTATAAGGGGGGCATTGGGGGAAAGTATCATCACCACTAATTGAGCAAAGATTTGCAGGGTTTCATAACAACACATTCCAGACAATCTGCTGCTGCAGCAAGAACAATAACAGAAATGTTAGAATAGTACTTTCAAGACTGCATCCAGACAAAAATTTATTACGGAATCTCTTGCTCACTTGTTACCAGAGGGTTACACAATGCCATAATTCATTTGTGATCATTCTGCTTCCTCAGCAATTCTCTCAATTTTTTTCTATAATGAGAGGATTTCTTGTGTGACTTCAAGCCGTTTCTGACTTATGGTGACCCTACGGCAAACCTGTCACATGGTTGTCTTGGCAGAATTTGTTCAGAGGGTGTTTACCCTTCTCTTCCTCTGAAACTGAGAGAGTGTGATTTGTTCAAGGCCCCTCAGTGGATTTTCATGGCTGAAAGGGGATTCAAACCCTGATCTCCCAGTGTCCTAATCCAACACTCGTACTACTACACTAACTGGCCCTAGTGGGAGGATGCATGTGGACAAAAGGCTCCTGCAGACCTTGTACAATTTCATATTTTTTGCTTCTCAGATTGTCACTGGTAAAAATAAAACTGAAAAAACAATGAGAAAACATGGGAAGGCTACAAACTGAAAATGGCGTCATCTCCCTTAAACTTCCATATATGAAGTGTCTTATTGCACAGTAAAAGCCTAACCTGGAAGCATCGAAAAGATCTGTTAAAGAAGGAAATTGTGGAGTACAAGTGTGGCATCCTTGCAACTGTGTACAAGTAGAGATGGAACTGAACAGAGGTGAAAGTTGTCTCTGGAAGGTGGTGGATTTCTTAGGGATGTTCCTCCTTTCCTTTTCTTTGAAAAACATATCCAGTTGCTGAGCCACTTTGTTTCTCTCCAGCAAGTCTTGTACCTTAAAGAGCACTGAATGTTGTCTCCTTCAATTTTGGTAATCAGAAAATGTGAATTGATGCCTGTGGTGTGAAATGGTTTTAAACTCCTCTTTTTGGCTCTCTGCCTTAGAAGAGATTACCTTTCTGAACTCTTATTTGATCTTCATGTTTGGAAATCACTTTTCACAGCTGCACTTGTCTTTGAACATGTAGACTGTGGTTTTAAAGTTGCAATTCTAGCATGTGCTGCTGGCACTTGATTTAATTTTGTCAATTTTTATTTTAAATTTTGCCAGTTCACAATGGTGATATAATACAATTATCATTTATTAAATTCTTATTAAACAACTCACATTATTTAAAAATAAGGGTTTGTGGCTCCACTCCACGGCCCCTTGTGTCCCCCACAACCTCTGTTTTCTTTGAATCCTTGAGCACCTCTCTTTATTGAGAGAAATAAAATATATTTTAGTTTCTGCAGTATTATTAATATATATTACTAACATATATGTATTAGCTTATAAGTATAACACATTTTAGACATATTTACACATATATTTTAGTATATTTTGTATTTGAGCTTCAGTAAAATAATAAGTCTAACAAGGAAGATTTTTAGATAGCAGTCAGCAAGGGAGGGCCTCCCAAGACCTTGAAGAAGTGACTGGTATATTTCAAGGTAACACAGGAAGACAAGACAAGGCCTATGTAAGAAGTAAACCGATTTATAGGGACATGGCAGAGCACAAAGGGGTACTTTGAAACTGCTGCTAAGACACCTGGGATGTAACATGAGGCACGAAGGAAAAGCATAATTAATGCGTGATCACTGTAAATATGGGGAAGGGGAAATGTAACTTCTTAGGCGATTCTGATAGGCTTGTAACCCTTGGGGTTCTATCCAGTGGGATCCCAGGGGAGGGAAAACCTGCGGCAAGGATAGGGAATAAAACGTGAGGTATTCAACATTGGGGGTGTTTTCTTTATGGGTACCCTCTTCTGCAGAATGAGTACTTAAAATAAATGTGATTCATTTGATCCTGTGCCTAATTTCTTTGTGAGTTTTCTTTTTCTCCAAGTTATTTATTACACTTATTCACTTAATTTGTTACATCCTGACCTTGGTCGGTTACAAAAGAATTGTCTTTTGATCAGAGAACTGAAATCACCTCTTTTGAGTTATAGGATTCACTTTTACAGTGCAGTCTATACGTTCTGTTTATGGACATATATAGAAGGATAGCATGTACATGATCAAAAGCAAATAGCACTTCTCATAAGCTTGCTCTGGATCCCACAAGGATGTAAGTGACCGCTCAAAACATATCAGGGTGATCACAAACATAACTTTTAAAATATATGAGCAAAACATTTCAGTTTCTGCCTTCCTCAGGTGCTCAAAATAAGAGTTGTTTATTCTGAGCAGATGAAGAAGGCAGAAACCAAATTGTTTTGCTAATATATTTGCAAAATTTTGTTTCTCAATCACTGAAGCGTGTGTGTGTGCACGCGTGTGTAGAGTAATTAAGTAAGCGTCTTGGCTATATACAGCAAAGTTTCTGATCAAACAGAATTGTGGAGGAATTTTTAAAAAACTTTGCTATGAGGGTAGACATAAGCTCAGTAATTTATGTGCCTCTTGTTCCGTTTGTAAATTCTCTGTGCAGCAGGAACCTGTCTCCTGGTTATTCATGTTGTTGTCGTTGTTGTTGTTGTGTGTCTTCAAGTTTTTTAAAGTTATGGTGACCTTACCACCAGGTTTTTTTGGCAAGATTTGTTCAGGGGTGTGTGCCTTGCCTTCCTCTGAAACCAAGGCCCTGGCATCCTGACACGGAGATGCGAGAGGAGTGGGACCATATTGATGTTTCTGCATGACATTGTCACAGTCCTGCCCTTCATGCGCCGCCAGCCAGTGTGATTATGGGTTATATCGTTAATGGAAAAACTCCATCAATGACCCCTGGTCGTGCAAGCCTTCCTGCGCTGCCACGCAGCCATGCAGAAGGGCTGGAAGTGCGATCAACGCACTTCCTCCCCTACTGTAGCATGGAAAGAAAGCTGGCTGCAGTCCAGAAGGACAGAGCGTGTCCCTCGCGTTCCCTTCCACAGGCAGCCAGTTGCATGCAGAGAGAAGCATTGGAAACATGCTCCCATCCCAGCAGAGGCACTGCTGAGATTGTGACGGGATGACATGGGAGAGCGTCTGACTGCGTGTGATTTGCCCAAGGTCATCCAGCGGCTTTCCATGGCTGACCATGAATTCAAACCCTGGTCTCCAGGTCAGCAGTCCAGTGTTAAAAACATTACACCAGGGCTTTCCAAACAGTGTGTTGCGACATGTTAGTGTGTCACCTGACGTGTGTAGGTGTGTCACCTACAATCTTGAAAATGTATGTTATTATTTATAAATCATACATTTTTAAAAATATATGAAAGGTTTTCATGAGATATGTTGTGTCCCCATACATTTTGTTATTACAATTTATGTATGTGTGTCTCTTATAAGGGGTTAGTTTAACCTCCGGTTTGCTAGTAAAACTGAACAACTGTGTTGCGAATTGATGCATGTCTAAAAAGTGTGTCACCAACATGAAAACTTTGGAAAGCTCTGCATTACACCACGGTGACTCTCATTCTCTTTATATCGCCACTTAATTAGTTTTGTACCCTAAATTAAAAATTCCTGTCATTGTGGGTGCGAGTGGGTGTGAACAAGAGTGAAATAAAACCTGGCTACAAGATTTTAAACACGGTTTAAAAATTTGGCATCCTCTTCTGGTCGCCTTCCTTCCCACTTCTTCCTTGTGGGCAGTGACTCCATTTCCGCATTACACTCTCATAGCGCGATTATTCCACTTTCAACATCCTGTGGAATCCCGGGGTTTGCAGTTTAGGGAGGGGACGATCGGACCCTCCCTAAACTGCAAACCCCAGGATTCCATAGGATGTTGAAATACCGCGCTTCCGGATGGGAAAAAAAAATCAAGGAAATGGGAGACAGGTGAGCGAGGTGACTTACCTGCGCGCACGTTCAGAATGGAGCAGTGAAGCAACAGTGGGCGAGGCACGTTTGTCGAGCACCGCCCTTTCCTGCAGATCGATGGAATGAAATAAGGCGGTAAGAAGGGACGGGTCCTCCTTGTGGGGTGTGGATAGCGACACACACAAAAAAGGCTGGGATGCCTGCTAACGGCACAAGCATATCGTGAGAACACAACGAAAGACCAAACCTGTGTGTCCGTGCCTTCCAGTCACCTATCGAGTTACGGAGACACCGTTAATTTTATAGGGTTTTCATGCGCGAGGAATATCCAGTATTCCGATCCAATGTTACCTTCAGTACCTGGTCTTCGTTGGTGGTCTCCCATCCAAGTACTAACCAGGGCTGTCCCTGCTTAGCTTCCACGACCAGAAAGGATCTGGTGCCTGTTGGGTAGTTAGACCCCCCTAAACTGTCATCCTAAACAAATTTACCTGGGAATAAGCTCTACGATAGCAGCAGGACTTTATGGCTGTAGAGCACGGGACTACATAACGTTTATTATGCGCAGATTTCACAAAAGTTGCAAGGGTAGCCGTTTAGCCATAAAACAAACAAAATTCACCTTTATTGGGACAACCAACAGGTACAAACACATTACACTGGCTTTCGCTCAGAGGCTCTGCTATGTTATCATCTTTCCCTGATGACGCTTCGAAACCTAGCGGGATGTATTTTTCATCTTTTGATTGACCCAATAAAAACATATTACCGCAAAAGAGATTTTGAGATTTTTTTAAAAAAATCAGTAAATCCTAAAGGTGCCTCAAGACTGGCACAGCGGGACCTACACGCTCTGAAGAGACAAGGGCCATTTCCGCACTAGACAATTATAGCGCTATTATTCCACTTTCAACATCCTATGGAACCCTGGGATTTGCAACCGCAGGACTCCATAGGATGTTGAAAGTGGAATAGAAGCACTGTAGCAATCTAATGCGGAAATGGCCAAGGCGGACGGGCGCCTCTGTCCTACTCGTACGGAGACAAAACTCGAAGCCCGACAGCTCCTCTTTTCCACACACAGAAGGAAAGCGAAGGAAAAACATAAATTTCCCTCTCCGCAGGTCCCGCCCCGGAAGTGTCTCGATGTGGAGAAATGAGCCCTGGGAAAGAGGAAGCTTTCGTCCAGCTGCAGCTTTTGTACCTAGTGCTAAGATGGCGGCGGTGCAAACACAGAGCGGGATCCTTCTGAGCGCGGTGAGAGCGGCCGGAGGCGAGCGCGGCCGGCCGGCGGGCGGGCGGGCGGGCGCGGGGAGGGCGGAGGCCCCGGGATGGGTTTGGCCCGGCGCGAGGCAGGCTGTGCTCCTGCGCCGCGCGGGAAGGAGCAGAAGGCCAGACTTTCGGCGCGAGCGCCTGTGCGTGCGTGTTTCTGCCTACAGTATTTGCATAGGGAGGGAGGGAGTTGCTTGTTTTGCTTCCTTCAATCCCCGCTTCCTCCTTTCAAGGATTTCTGATGCAAATTCACCTTGGCGTGGAAGTTTAAAAAATCTGTTTCTCTCACGCCGTTCTGGCCGTCTTTCTTGCGAAGTGCGGTTGCTTTACATCCCCGTTAAGACCGCTGAAGAAATCTGAGATTTACCGTTAGGAACCATCTTTAGCCCTTAAGGTTGCTGTATAGGAAGAGCTGAAAGAACTTCTGTCCCTTTAAGAATTGTGTAAAAAGGGAGAATTGTGCCAGGTATAGTGTTATCCTATTATTGCGGGCGAAGAGTGGAAAAGATAGACTGAGCAAGATTTTCTTTACTGATCTTTTAAGTTCAAAAGCTTTCTAGGGATCTGGATCTAGTGAAATTGTCGTTGCTTTATTATGGTGTGGCCTCAGAAACCCATGAAATGTTAACCTGTAAACCTGCTTGCTGCTTTCCAGCGTGCAGATGTTGTTCTTGCACGATTTTGTACGGCGTTTTTGCAAGGAAGCGGGGAAAAAATCAGTTGGTAGTCCTTGTTAGAAGGCTCTTGGATTTTTAGGTTTCGTTTTTCAGCAAAGGGGAGGAGTCAAGAGTCCTGTTATTTTGATAGCAGTGGGTTTCTTTGCCAAATACTAATAGAGGACTCTCTAAATGTTATTTAAAAAATTCAACTGTCTTCTCAAAATATGTAGTCCATTAATGAGACTGATTCTTCAAGGTCCTACTTGCTACCTGTAATCCTAACATGAAAATCCAGGGATAGATCCTAGGATATATTAAGACATTTGATTTTCAAAATGTATATTGGGCACCTTTTTCTCTCATAGAAGCAAACATGGGCTTTTAAACATGCGAACATCAAGAAATCTATAAGCAATATAATTATAAAACAGTAAGAGCAACGGGATAACAAGTAGTTTTCAGAGAAGTAACTGTTAGTCTCTTGCAGAGTAAAAAGGAAGAGGAGACAGAAATGAATGTGGCAGCTCCTCTAAGACGAACTGGTTTTTCTTTTTGCATGAGCTTTCATATGAACCTGTCTCTTCAGATACAGCAGAGAATGTAAAACCTCACTTTATAAAGCTTATGTAGATGGTTGTGGAAGCGGGATAGAATGTAATAGGAACCAGAAAGGTGCATATCATGTCCCTTGCCTTAAATTTTCAAAGGGTTGGGCAAGATGATGCAAGTCTTTCAGATCTTTACAGTGGTCACTTATGTGTGAAAGCAATAAATCTGCTTACCATCAGTTTCCCAGAGTTCAGAACTCTCTGAGAAGATTCCTTTTGTCATGTAAAGTAACGAGGACTTAGAGCTTCATGGTACATGGTACAAGAAGCTTTTTCATCAGAGTCTTTGTTAAGGGAGGTTTGCCTGTACAGTACTGCTTGTCTTGACTGAGTTTCAGTTTCACCTAGACCTTTATTTCTCCCAGGATCAATCCAGCATTTTCACTGCTTCATCTGAATCTGTGAATGGAGCAATAATAGCAGTTATAGAAGTGAGGTACTGTGCAGTAGATAGGGGCAATTGTCTTCACGCTGCTAGGCTTCACCAGTTGCCACAGATCCACATAACTTCCACTTTCTTTTGGCTCATTTTCGGTTATTTGGTAGTGGCATGGCAAGACAAGCCACCTGGTTTCAGGACGTTTTAAGGCATTTTTTGCAGTGGTCAGTTGAAAAATCACCTGAAATCTTTTTTAAGTCTGAGAAAAGGTCCAGGGATGTTGGGGGCCACAAAAAAGTGGTTGGGGACCATATCCCCAGTGTTTGTGCTCCCATCCCCAGTGTTTCTGTCTTTCCTGTTGAAAAATGTGGGAACAAGATGGGATCTGTAGTGTAATAGCCATGGAGCAAAACCTCCCAGCTTTGTCTTCATTCGTTAGCGATTGACATTTGAGTGGATCCATTAAATTTATGTCCCCAGCCCAGACAGGCTGTTTATTTTTATTTTTTTAAATATTTTTTATTAAACTACATACCAACATACAATCTACACATAACCACTTACAAGCATACTACTACAATATATACAAATAGTACAATTACTACATACTAATTACATAATTATAGACAAAAACATAAAGAATTTCCCCCTTGGGTAAGATACAGCCTTATTATTTTCTTAAGGATATCATGAAATATTCCTCCCCGTATAAGAAAGGGAGAAACTAATGTTCTGAGTGTTATACATCTACATCAACCTCTGATTATATAATAATTATATAATAACAATACCATTATTCACAGTAAATTCTTATCTCACACATAGTATTAATGGTATTCCTTCCCATCCCTGTTCTGTCGAAGAAAAACCAATCACATCAACACTTCTTCTCCTTCTTCCACCTCCCTCCACAATATTACCTAGGGATTACCGCCAATAATTTATAATTACAAATATTAATAATAAATTACATCATTCCTACTTATTCTTTGAGGATATACTGTATTTTTGAAATATAGCATATTCCCCCATAAAACTAGGGATAAGACTTTAATTAAATTAAGTCCAAAAAGGGATCCCCTAATCACTCCAAATACTCAGAGTTGAAGACCATCGGTTGGAATTTTCTTATTTTGAAGAAATACTGTAAATGACTCCCAGGCCTTATAGAACTTACTATCCATCTTGTTCTCCAATCTATAAGTCATTTTGTCCATCTGTGCAATTTCAATAACTTTTTCTAACCATTCATCGACCATGGGGATGTAAGTTGATTTCCAGTAATTCCAGTGATTGTGGCAGCCAGCCAAGTCTGGCTGCCACAATCAAATGCCAAACTAATCTTTTGGTACAGAAATCCATACTATTATCTGCACCAAAAATTCCCAATAAAAAAAATTCAGGAACTAATTCAGTTTTTGTTTTCAACATTTTTTGCATATTGGCTCGTATGGCGTACCAGAATCTCTTTGCTGTATCACATCCCCACCACATGTGAGAAAAAGAACCCGCTTGGTCTTCGCATTTCCAACAGTGATTGTTCATATTCTTATTCATTTTGGCTAGTCTGTTGGGTGTCAAATGCCATTGATACACCATCTTCAACACATTTTCTTGGAGGGCATATGATCTAGAGTGTACCATGTTATTTTTCCAAATTGTTTCCCACTCTTCCAGAAGGACATTATGGTTGAGATCTCTGGCCCAATTTATCATACAGTCTGTAATTATTTCTCCTTCTAAGTTATAGGTTAACAACCTCTTATACAACCTCGAAAGTAGCTGTTTTTCTCCTTTTAGCATAAGATCTTCCAATTCAGTTTATCTTAATTCCACCCCTTTAATTTGTAAGTCCTTCTTAAATCTTTCTTTTATTTGCATGTAGGGAAACCATTGTATTTCAAATCCTTCTTCTTTTAACTGTGGTTGATCTTTCAATAAAACAACTTCTCCATTTTGTTTTAACGGATCCTTGTAAGTCAGCCAATTACCATTTCTTCTCAATCCCTTAATAGAGAGCGCCTCCAGCAGTGAGATCCATGATGGCTTTTTGGGACAGAAGAAAAACTTATACTTCTCCCAAACAGTGAGGAGTGCCTTGCGTATTACATGGTTTTTAAAAGTCTTTTGGACTTTCACTTTGTCATACCACAGGTATGCATGCCAGCCAAAGTAGAGGTCATGTCCCTCTAATGCCAGTAATTTCCTGTCATCCAACAGGATCCCGGGTTTCACCCAGGCTATGCATGCAGCTTCGTAGTATAGGCCTAAATCCGGTACTGCAAAGCCTCCTCGTTGTCTTGTATCTGTCATATTTATATTTCATTCTCGGTTTTTTCCCATTCCATATGAATTTAGACAGATCTTTTTTACACCCTTGAAGCCACTTCCTAGGTACTGTAACTGGGATCATCAAAAACAAGAAGAGTATTTTGGGGAGTACACTCATTTTTATCACTGAAATCCTCCCCATCAAAGAAAGATCCAACTTTTTCCACATATCCAATTTCTTTTGAATCTGAGCTCAAATCTTATGGTAATTATTCCTAAACAGGTGATTATTATTATTGGTCAGTTCTGTCCCTAAATATTTCACTTTTTGAACTCATTGAATACCTGCTTTCTTTTCAATCAGTTCTTTCTCACACAGTTTAACACTTTTCAAGAGGATCTTAGTTTTGGCTTTGTTAATTTTGAAACCTGCCAACTGACCAAATTTGTTCAAAAGTTCATTAACTTTAGCAATTTGTGGTAAGGGATCTTCTAAAAAAAGTACTACATCATCTGCAAAAGCCTTGTACTTAATTTGGTCTTGTCCAATCTTGACACCTGGGATAGAATCTTCTCTCTTTAATTGCCTTAACAGAACGTCCAACACCAATACGAATAGCAAGGGGGGCAATGGGCAGCCTTGTCAGGTTCCTTTCAAAATTGAAATGCTTTCTGAAGAATCACCATTGATAATTATGCAGGCCTTCTGTTTGTTGTAAATTGCCTTTATCCAATTTATAAAGGTCTCACCAAATTCCATATTTTCAATTACCTTTATAAGAAAAGACCAATTTACATTGCCCAGACAGGCTGTTTGGAAGGACGCTGTGTTTAGTGATATCAAAAGCCTCTGAAGGGTCCAGAAAGTAACAAAGCATGCTTCCGCTGTCCTAGCCGTCTCTCAGAACAGATCAGGGCATCAAGACAAGTGTGTATGCTACATTCAGGCCTGAAATTAGATGTAAAAAGATCTGGCAAATGAATCTCATCCAGTAGCATCACTCTTTCCATAGTAACCATTTGTTTGAGTACATGGCCCAAGAATGGGATACATTACCCTCTTATGTTTATTACTTCCGGATCTAGCATTTCTTAGCAACAGCAGCTACATAAAACCTTTGTGAAGGCTGCTGTGATCTCCCTGTTCCCTAAAGGCTTACCATGCCTTGGATCCATTTGGCGAGTTCTCTTTGGTCTCCCACTCCTGTTCCCCTAGATATCGTACACAAGATGGTTTATAGATATAGGTGGAGCAGTGATATAGTAGGTCCCACCTGATCACACATCTTATCTTCATTCTCCAAGTGGAAGGATTGAAACTTATCCTTTTAAAATGTGACTAGGCATTGTTCTGGACATATAGTAAACTGCTGCATAATTAGTGGTGCCAAAGTCATGGTGGATACAAATAATTTCTGTTCTCAAAGTGTTTGGTGCCCAGGTTACAGTGAGATACTCTGGATTCTTTCTCCTCTTTTTATTTCCTTCCTTTTTTTTTTGTCAAGTTGGGAGGACAACAAATGGTAACTGAGAGATACGTGGATTTAATGAGAAAAAAGTTTGTGCTTGAAACAGGATGTAGACATCAAAATGTTTACTTAAAACTGTCTTAGATATTTGGCACAGTATGATCTGGCTGCTACAGTGCTGTAAAATCCCTCATCTGCAAGGACTGTACTGGTACACAGTTTGTCCTGAGGGGCAGATCATGATTCTGATGTTCTGTTGCTTCTGTCATTCCTCGATTAAACAACGCATTTTAAGGGGAGTGGTGAGAGCACATATTTTCTTAGTGGGCTTGATGATGAAGTATCAAGTTAACAAGAACAAAAGGAAGACAAAGGCACTTAGTGTTTGTTGGGAAGAGGGTAGACTTCCACCCCAAAGGAATAATTGTTATTTACAGTTAAGTCAGCTTCAGCCTGTGGTGACCCTATGAGTGATACACCTCCAACAGCCCCCGTTATCAGCAGCCCTGCTCAGGTCTTGCAGACTCATACCGATGGCTTCTTTGAATGAATCAATTCATCTATAGTAATGTCTCCCTGTTTTCCTGCTGCAGAGCTGGCAACTAAATGCAGTTAGCCTGTAACAAAAGGATGACAATGGAAGGCCGTTATCACCCTTTTGTTACTGGGCAGATGTGTTCAGTTGCCAACTTTGCAGCATGCAGCAGAGTGTAACCTAATATAATCTATAGGGTACAGCATATATGGTACAAGACAGAAAGCCATTTGTATTAGGATTGTGTATCATTGAGAATTTAGTGATACCTGAAGTCTGGGAAAAACGCCTACAAGAATGTAAATAAGAGATGTGACCTATAATAATCTCCTAGCACTGTGAGATGTGAGCAGACATAGCACAGTATGACCTCCTTGTAGGTGTAATAGCTGATGGCAGCCAGCCAAAAATTTCTAGCATATTTAGATATAAGATTACTAGAGTGCTGCCATCACCTCATATTTTAGGATTTCTGCTATGATTGGATATCATAAACGTGAGAACCATCAGCACCTTTGTTTTGATTATTTTGACTGGATAACTGGTAGCCTGGGCAAGGTTATGGAGAGAATAAAAAGAGCCAAGGTAGAGCCAGCAGATCAGACTGCCTTTGGCGTATCTGCACCGTATGAAGAACACTGGTCCCTGACAGCTGAGATTTTCCTGATAGACTGGTAAACTGCCGGACATGTTGACCAATAGACTGAAAGGTAGACCATGTTTGTAAGGGACAGAAAATCTTTACTCTCATCTAAGCTTATGCTAGAGCCAATGTGGTATTGTGGTTTGAGCGTTTAACTATGACCCTGGAGATGAAGGTTCAATTCCATGCTCTGCCATGAAAACCCAGTGGGTGACCTTGGGCTCATCACACAGTCTCAGCCCCAGAAAACCTTGTGGTAGGGTCCTAGGGTAACCGTAAGTTAGGAATTACTTGAGGGCACAGAAAAACAACATGGCTTCTGCTAAAATAGGCATATGTCCCATCAGGAACGTTATGGATGCCCATTGGGATGCCTGTGGCTATCATGAATGCTATGAAGGTTTAATAGTGTTCAAGGAGATTAACCCTTAGATGCCTGTGCGTTCATGGAGACCTGTTTAGAGATGCATGGACCTCAACAGCTGAGAATGTATATTTAAATAGATAAATGGCTGAGTTATGTTGTTTAAGAAGGTAGTGTTTCTATATGTGTTAACTACTAAAAAGCGTGTTAAAGAGACGCAGAGATAAAGATTTAGTCCTTATCTAAGTATAGCATCCTAATAACCATAGGATGTCATGAAATGAATGCAGTCAGCCCTCCACATTTACAGGTTAAGCATTTGCAAACTGGATTATTTACAGATAACTGGGGGCAAGGGGATGAGATAGGAGAAGGGAGGGAGGGTGCGCATGTTCACTCATTTACTCACTCATGCAGGCAGGTGGGAGTAGGGCGGATGAGCATGTGGACAGGAAGGGGGTGAGATGGATGTCCTCTTTCTCCTTGCTCCTGCTCTCTTACCCCATGCCCTCCTGCCCACCCAAGTGACTGAGCAAGGCAATTCACATGTGGCCGAGCCCAGCCACCCTGCCTGTACCGATACTTTTCTCTGTGTGTTAAATAAGGTTTGGAGACCTTATGCTATTTGCAGTTTCTCCAGTTTTGCAGGAGTCCTGCACACCTAAGCCCCATGAAAGTGAAGAATCCACTATATACGATGCCTTACATGCATTGTAATGTAATAAGATGAAGGGAAGTGCCCAGACATTTTCATGTCTGTATTTCTCCCTTTCTGTCTATAAATACATATAATAAATAGCCTAATAGATTACCAGAGCCTGTTCATTTCCCATATAAATATCCCAAGGTTCCAAGATTTAAGAATGCTTAAGTGGAGTGTTGATGTTTACTCTGGCTGTCTGGGTTGTCCTTCAGAAATTGGGGACTCAGTAGGTATCCAGATTAGTTGACAAGTGGCAAGGACATTCAGTCCCTAAATCTGAAGAGACAGGGGTGAAGAACCACTCCTGCTTCATTTTTCAGTGCATCGTGTTGTATCATAATATGTTCAAAGTAAGACAGCCTCAGTTTAGTCATCTTGGCTTCTGATGAGATCTCAGGCTTGATTTGTTCGAAGAGTCATTTGTTCTGGGGTTTTTTTTAAGCAGTCCGTGATATCTGCAGAACTCCTGTCCAGCAACACATTTCAAAAGCATTGATTTTCTTTCTGTCAGGTTTCTTCACTGTCCAGTTTTCATAATCTGCACATATGTTATTCCTAGAACATTCACACTGAGGGAAATATAAAATACTAATGTAATGTTTTAATCTTATTTTCATCCTAGTTAATATTCTATGGTTAACTGTTCCAAGCTGAAATTAGGCAGTTCTGTGCTTCTCAGTGGCTTCCTTTAGTACTGAGATTGGCACACTGAGATTGGCACACATCACTGGTACAAAACTGTATTGGTGATAAAAATAGGTGCAACAGGTGTCTTACAGTAAAAGAAGTACACACACATCTTACAGCTGGTAGGTAACTGCCCTCACACCAGACAACTCACTCAGACTCACTCCCTAGGCCAACAAATTGCTTATGCTGGAGTAGTGCATCTATACCACCTAAACAAAAACAAAGCATATCATCACAAGCAATGGGTCCTACAATAGAAGCACAGGGAACTCCAAATGTGCGGATGTGGCTTGTCTCTGCCTTCCTTCAGGCAGCTGTTGAGAACAAAAGGGGGCAGCTGATAAGAAAGTATACTCCCCCATTCTCTTCCTAGCTAGCTGAAAGCAGGGAGGCACATATGCTTTGCAGTTCTCACAGGAAAGCAGATGTTCTCATGCTCTTATCTTATGGAATGCAAAGTTGGAATAAACTATAAGGTCCAGTTATACTGAGTGTAAAATAATCCTTTAATGCTCCCTAGTAGCCATGTGCCACTATTCTGAGCACTTTGGTAAGGATTCCTGATGACCAAGATCTCATTTTACCACATTAATGGTAGAGAATTGCGGTCCAGCTAAAATTAAAAGCAAATTGCATTCACTAGTCACATCCCTGCAAGTGTCTTAAGGTGTAGTTTGGAGTTATTCTTCATTGTTACACTTCAAGAAAAGAGTAAGAGGTGGTGGGCCAGACTTTCAAACTGTGTTCTATAAAACTGCTTGTTAGTAAGTTGTGTGCCTTTGCTGCACTTTCTTACCTCTGTTTGGCAACTGAAGGAAAGAGAGGAGGCAGAGAAGGGTTACAGTTGCTGATCCCTACTATACATTATGCCATCATGACTTACTGAATTGCAGTGGTACTTGATTGAGCCACTGTTTAATAGTACTGCTTGGGATGGTGGTCACATTTCAACATAAGCTCCTGGAATTACTTGGGGAGTAATTCTGTATGCCTCCACCAAACTATACTGAACTTTATTTCTGTCTGTGAACTATCACTGGCTATATACTGATCATTCTTTTATAGTATCCTCTATGAATTTATAGAAACCACTGTAAACTTAAAATTTTTGAAGCTGAAAACTTCCAAGAAGAAAGAAAATCATTGCAATCTTCTTGTTCTTGTGGCATTGCCTCACTGGAGGAAAGACTGCTTCTCTCACTGTTTCTGTCTTTTCCTCCCTTAGTAGTTACTTCTCATTTTCAGCTGCAGGTCAAAATAGTGCTTTGTTAGGTAGTATAAGTATTTTCAGTCTGCAGTTTTCCAGGTTTAAGGATTCTTAGTAGAATATAGAGATGACATCAAAGCAAACTTCTCTTTTTAAGAAAAAATGTAATATAGATACCAAGCTCCTTTTTTGGTAAGTCTTATTCAGGACTGCATGTTAAAAGATTTCCTAAAGTGAAATTACTTCTTTGTAAAAAGCTACAGTTGTGAAAATCTACAGCTTAGCACGTGAAGCTGGATCTGCATTTAATGGCTTTTGGTTTATTACATTTTAGTTAGTTCTGCCTGACTTGTGTCTGCAAATGAACCATGATTTATTACACTGACACAATTTAGAAACCATGCTTTACTGTTGTTTTGATGCATGCTGGATTGTTTAAATCTTGGGTTATTAGATGTGAATCTTGTCATGGGTTAATCTTTACTGGCTTCCCCAGCTCCATCAGCAACTGACAAACAGATCAGAAGTGAGGAAAGCAAACTGGTTTGATTAGTCTTCAGTGGAAAAATTTGTTGGTAAATCAGCAACAGTAACAGTGCTAACTAATGTGCTGCTAACACTGGATTAGTTTGCTAATGTAGCTGAAGTGTCCATACAATAAAAGGAACAAAAAACACAGCTGACCAAAGAAAACAGAGAAGGAAAATGTGTACCATGTTCTAGACTAGATTTTTTCTCTCCAAAAAGTATCAAATCAAACATTTATTAAGGTCAGTTGTCAGCCAGCAGAAAACAAAAATCACAAAAATGATATGCAGTGGCGTCTGCAGAGAGGAGTTTTTTAAAGTGAAAAAGGTCATGCAATGAAATGAATCAAGTGTTCAGTAGTTTTTCTTATTCTCAGGAAGGAATTCTGAAACTGATTCAGTAACGGAGTTTTGGGGTTCTCGTTAGTAGTACGCTGATGGCACTAGCTCTGTCTCTTCTTTACATCTAATTCCAGGGAAGCTGTTTCAGTAACAAACCAGTGTCTGCTGTCAGTAATGGAATGGATGAGTGGATTGGATGAGGGTGAACAAATAGAAGTTTAATCCAGACAAAATAGAGGTGCTCCTGGTTAGTTAAAAGGCAGATCAGGGAATAGGGATTGAACCCCTGCTGAATGGGAGTGCGCTGCCTTGAAATCTCAGGTTTGTACTTTCCATGCCCAAGTTTGCATACGCCTGGAGTCAAATTTGGGCCTGGATGCCCAGGTTTCAACAGAGGCCAGGAATGCATTTGCACAGCTAAAACTAGTGCGCCATCCGTACCTGTTCCTTGAGACACGTGCCTTAATCCCTGACATATGCCTTGATTAAATCCTGGTTGAAGTAACATAACACACTGTATGTGGGGCTACCTTTGGAAACTGGAAACTTCAGCAGGTTGAAAATGCTGCAGACAGGCTATTGACTGGGCCCAGTTACAAGGATCATATAACTCTTGTTGAAACCATTGTCTCCTGGTTTGTTTCCAGGCACAATTTAAAGTGCTGGTTATAACCTGTAAAAACCCCTGTGTAGCCTACATCCAGACTATCTGAAAGACCATATTTCCTTTTAAGAATCTATTCCAGTCTTAAACTCTTCAGAATTTCACTTTATTTCACTAGGATTTAAGGATTCTCTGATTAGTTACTACCTAACAAATCAGAGAATGTGGTTATGGCATTGATAAAGAGTGAGTGCAATTATATGTGTGTGAGTGTTGTACACCAACATTTCTGTAATAATTTTTTTTCTTTTAATACTTACACTACCTTGTGTTTCAGCTGTGTCCGAAGTTTTTGCATACAAACTCAACCAGTCACACCTGGCCTTTTAGTGCTGTGGCCGAACTTATAGGTAAGCAAACAACATGTTAATTATTAAGCTCAAGCCATGCTTGTTAGGTTCATAGTCACCACTTTTCTGATATACCTCTTACAGCTTTAACCAGCTAAAGGTTACAGTATTGTGCCCCCTCATGTGAGAATAAGTCCTACAAGACTCCATGAGACTCACTTCTTAGTTGACATATATAGGATTGTGCTACAAGAGTGTGATGCGTGATTTGATTTAATTACTGTTTTTTAGAGTTAGGTTGTTAGGGCCTAAATATGCTAAAGCCACTGGATCCCAGCTCATCTTCGAAGCTAAGCAGGGTCAACCATGGCTATTATTTGCATGGGAGGCTACCAACTAATACTAGGTGCTGTGGGTATGTTTCAGAGGAGGGAACTGGCAAAACCATCTCTTGAGTATTTCTTGCTTAAGAAAATGCTATGAAATTCATGGAGTCACCATATGTTGACAGGAAACTTGAAGACATATATGCACACACAAGCTTATGTTGCTGTATCTGTAAATGAACTCACTTGCCTGTGACAGGTCTTTTTTTTCCCCCAAAAAAAGGAGAACCCCCACCCTGTGGGCCTAATTTGAATGATTCCCTGTGAATCTATGAACAATTTCCTGTGTGGCCCTATGAACAATTTCTTGTGTGGCCCATGGAGCTTCTTATATCCTTCTCTCCAATCAGAGATTTATTGATAAGGAGCTATTTAAAATCAGGGACGATTTTGGGTGGCACAGGAGTCTCATTTGCACACTGGCAAGATTTGACATTCCTGAAAGTTGTTGCACTGGGAAAAATTGGTAGGGTGTACATTTAATGCAGTCTGTGTGACCTCAGTCATAACCACTGCTGGAAAGTCGCCCATCACACTCCTTTCAAATTGGAATTTGACCCCTGGCTGGGCTTCCTACCCTATCTTATTTGAAACTCAGCTGACCACCATGGTGTTTGAAAGGGCTCCTGTGCTTCTAAATAAGGATTGAGAAAGGATGTGATGATTCCTTTTTACCTATTACTGCAGCACTGAGCCAAAAGAAATTATCCTTACTATGCAGCTCGCAGAGGTAAATGAGTCTTAAAGAGAAAGGGGAATGATTTTTTTTTGCTTATTTGTTAAAGATTACTCATTGAGAGATGCTAAGAAAGTATAAAACAACAATGGTTGAAGAAAATGGGGAGAGGGCAAGTGCAGCGGGAGGGAAAATATATTTGCTCTTACTGCCTGCTTCTAAGGATGATGGTTCTTAAAGGCAGGGTCTTTTTACTATGAAGTGACAGGAACTGGAGTCACAAAACTGTTGCTTCATGTAGTTTGATTGGTTATTGAGTATTCAGCTTTGCTGATTTTCAGAAGTTGCGAGCCTGTTTTTGGAAAAGTGCAGTGTTCTTATGGCATGAGTTCCACAGGTCCCCCCTTCAAACTGATAGGCTTTCCTTCTTATGAATAACCAGGATAATCATTAAACCATCATTAATTATCAGTCAATTTTACCTGCTCTGAAAGATGGGAACCTAGGTCTTTGGGTACACTCCCGAAGTAATGTTTGTGTGAGCTATATAGTTTGTATGTTAAGCCAGATCATTCCAAATGTACCCTCCAAATTTGGTGAAGATCCATCTAGTTGCTAACATATATTGTGTTAACAAGGCGCAGAAACTTAACTTCATCAATATAGATGAATGAATTATGAAGAACACACATTTACAGAGACAGACGTTCAGATGGTTCAGGGAAAACCTAGTTAGTTTATCCAGAGAACTTCATTTTGAAAAATAAATTTTGGTAAACTTAGTAATTTTTTACAGATGTATACCCCACAAAATTGAAGAATTTGTGTAGATCAGCTGTCACTTAATCTACAAGGAATAAAATGAGTAACAACTAATTCAACACGTTAAAGCATCTAACGATATCCTACATTCTGGATTTATATCAAGCATTTTTATTTACGTGAGGATGGGTGCAGGATATGCCAATGTATGACCATTCATCGTTGCAACAATTTAGCTTTAGCCCTGTACTGTAATATAACTGGCTGCCATCAAACACAGACCCATGTGAAATGCTCAGTATTTTTCCTGTATTACCGTAAGTTGTATCCAGAAGGAGAAAACCAAAGATCACTTTAGCTCTAGAAATCTGAGTAGCTTTCCTAAAATTCAAAATCTGGTTATTACTATCAGGTTAAGTAGCATGCCTGTCATTATGTGGTCCACAAAAATGCACAGTTGGAATCAAAATAGTTCAAATGGTAAATTTGATTGGCTTATCTGTGATGTTAAGATATAATAGCTATGAACTACAGTTAGAACTTGCATGGAAGACAGCCAGTGAGTACCAGGTGCTGTAGGCTGTATTTCAGAGGAAGGAACTGGCAGAACCAATTCTGAGGATTCCTTGCCTAAGAAAACCCTGTGAAATTCATAGAGTTGCAGTAAGCCAACAAATGACTTGAAGGCACATAACCCGCACGCAGTTAGAATTGCGAAAGAACGGTTGTGAATGAATTTTCAGTTCTCAAAGCCCTCCAGCATTACAATTAATTGAAGGTGAATGCACCTGAGAAGTTAAATAGTTGCATAATAAAGCAGAGGAATATTTCAGTGTAATTCTAATGATGTTATTTTATGCTGTTCAGATAATGCATATGATCCAGATGTGAATGCAAAACAGATGTGGATTGACAAAACAATTATAAATGAGAACATATGCTTAATATTTATGGACAATGGAAATGGTATGAATGCAGACAAGTTGCATAAAATGTTGAGGTGGGTAAGATTTTAGCTTTATATTCTAATTTCCGAGCATAGTTTGATAGAAATGTAAGAAAATAGCTTTGCAGAAAACTGTATCTTATTCTGTTAGAGAGCCAACCTGGTATAGTGGTTTGAGTATTGGACTATGATTCTGGAAACCATGGTTTGAATCTCTGCTCGACTTTGGAAACTCACTGGGTGAACTTGGGAAAGTCACATTTTCTCAGCCTCAGAGGATGGCAAAGGCATACCCCTCTGCACAAATCTTGCCTGTGATAGGTTCACCCTGTCAGAAATAACTTGAATGCATAGAACAACAGTCTAATTCTACACATTCTGCTTATGCTTCAGTTTAAATAAGAATATAGTTCACAGTTAATTTGTATAGGTAAATCACTGTAATCAACATAGACAGGAGGAACTAACTTCAGCACCTATATATATATATATATATATATATATATATATATATATAAATACGGTTCTTAAATTTTTTTGAATCATGGACTCCTTTGAGAATCTGTTAAAAGCTATGGACCCTCTCCCCAGACAAATAGACATAATTTTCAAGCATTATTGCAAAGAAAACAGAATGAAAAAAATATTTTTTGCATCTGAATCACAGAACTCCTGAAGTCTGTCCATAGGCCCCTGAGAGTCTATGGACCACAGTTTAAGAACCCCTGCTCTGAATGTTTTGATTTATACATGCATACACTCAATCTATAAAATGCATTGTTTTCTGTGGTCTTTGATCCCTAACACTGGAGTTGCTATATGATTGTTTCAACTTTGCGTGTTTTTTGAAAACTGATTTTAATTTTTAAAAAATGGTTTTACTTTTTTATCTGTTATGCACTGCCTCAAGGACCTAGGAAGACTGAGAGGAAAGAAACAAATAATTTAATAAATAAATATAAATAAAGTAAATAAGGCAAGTGCAAATACAGTGGCCTCTAACCAAAAAGCCCTTTCCAGGGGTTGCTGACTTCTTGTTCAGCCTCATTTGAAAGTTGTTTTGGCAGACCCAGCACACTTGAATCGTGAGAAGAGGTGGCCAGAAGATGTCTGGAAATCACTATTATGAATGGTGTTCCACCAACAGTTTTTAAAATCTGAGCAAGTAGATTGGACTCGTTCACACTGTGTTCCAGTGCACAGATTATAATGTAACAAGACATAGCCATGCAGTTCCCCTCCCCAACCTATGTAAATTTTAGTATGAACTGAGGTTTGCGTGCCTGTTCAGATGGAAAAAATAATGGATGGATACTATGAGTGGCATTCACACATTTCAAAACTACATTTTAAGGCTTTAGTTCACTCTAAATCGGGGTGAATCATACAGTTCCCAGCAGGGGTAGCCAGAATGACCAGTAGTAAGAAATCTGAAAGTTGCAGTCTATATAAAATCTGGAAGGCTGCATGATTCCCAGCTCCGCTTTGAAGTTGGTAATGGGATGGTGGGAACCACCATGAGCCAAAGATTTGCTACTTCTAAAATTCCCAAAAGTATTTCATGCTTTTTTTTTCTAGTGGAATTGAGATTTTCCTCTTTAAAACAAGGCCTTGTTTATACGCCCTGTCAGAAGCTGCCTGGAAATACAAGTGAACTTGTAAACAAGGAAGGCACCTTGTTTAAAGGGAACAACCTGTCCTCTTTCCATTTCAACTAGAAGTTGATTGCAGCAGGAATAAACACGCCACCACTACCAAAATGGATGGGTGGGTCGGGGGACACATGATAACCTTTACCAAAATAAGATTTGGTTATAAATTCCCCAGGTACTAATTAGTTAGGAGTAAAGTTGCACTCTACTGCAAGGTGAAAGAATACCTATTGGAACAGCAAGCAGAACTTTTAACTCAAGTGTTCGAATCATGAGGTGCCCCAATGTTGTTGAACTGCAAATCCAATCATCCCTAGCCATCTTAGCCAGTGGTGAAGAATGCTGGGGAGCCGTTGTTCATAATTCCTTCTCCCATAGATTCTAGTTTTAAATTACTTTAAATTGTCTCTAATATTCATCAGCATGGCACTTTCTGATCTTTCAAAACCTGTATTTCAGCTTTGGCTTTAGTGACAAAGTTACACTAAATGGTCGTGTTCCAGTTGGATTGTATGGGAATGGATTTAAATCAGGATCTATGCGGTTGGGAAAAGATGCCATTGTTTTCACCAAGAATGGAGAAATCATGAGTGTGGGCATGTTGTCTCAGACCTTCTTGGAAGTTACAAAGGCAGAACATGTAATTGTTCCCATAATATCTTTCAACAAGAAACATATCCTTTTGCTAGTTTTTGTTTGTTTGTTTTTGCTAGTGTTTCAGGCGAAAATGAGATGATGCATATGTACTTTTGAGAGTAGAATATTAGATTCCAAGGTGATCCCCTTAGCTCATCTGTGGAGGGATGGTGGATGATAGGATTTATGCAAATAGTGATAAATCTTCCCTCATTCCACTGAGCTCTGACCAAACGTAGCTCAGAGTCAAGTGCAAAACAAAATGCATAGAGCAGAGTTGATAAACACAGCAACAAAAGCGTGTGCAGCAGAGTATGATATGCAGCACTGCTCTGACCCCAAAACTCACCCACTAAGGAACACTATCACACAGTGTTGTCTTCCAAGGATACCTGGAGGCTTTTAATCTTCTGTTCCAATATATACATATGTACAGGATTCGCAGATCCTCCAACAGAGATTCAGCATTCCATCATCAACACATCAAGTGGAGATACGCTCTGGCAAAGCCTCCGGCCAACAGTCAGGCAGACCGAGAGAAAGGCTTAGCAGAGCCTACCTCTTTTATATACACAGAGACTAGCTGATGTAACCCCAGCCTGGATTACATGTCACCGTGGCTGATGAAACCCCTTGCCCAGGTTTCATAGCACTATGACTCAGCCTTCTGGTCACATGGGAATTACCTCATACTTGCACAGTCATTCCCAGGTGCTTTCCACATGCACATCATAGTATTTTTAATTGGAACAAAGGTCACAGCAATCTTTTTCCAACATCATCATTACTTACTGCATTGTGAGCAGCACTTAAATACAGATATTCCAAAAGATGTTTGAGAGTCTCCCCAGGAAAGCTCCTCACTTGATGTCTCTGGTAACTGATAACATAACTGATGGTTTTCCTAGAGTTTTAACATTTGGGAAAGTGTCTAATGCAAGACATTGTGTTATTAATTTATCTCCTCTTTTGGCTGTTCTGATGTTTTTCTTTTTAATTCTGCTCTTGTTTATATCCCAACAGGACCTCAATTACACTGGCTTTATAGTCACAACTGGTTGGCTAAGAAACAAGAGACAGGCATCAGCATGCTAGGGAAGTTCCAAAGTTTGTGTAAGGGGCAGGGGAAATAATGGGCCAGGGGACATCTACACCAGGGCAGTACTCAATGACTACAGAATGCCATGCATCTGTGGAGGGGACAGGATGGAATGCAGTGTAATGGAGTAGCCCAAAAGAAAGAATTGCTAGTTGAGTAAACACTGAACAGAAGCAGATCACATTGCAAACTTATTGCTGGTCCTGCTTGTTATTTTATTATAAGCCATCCTGGAAATACAACTATGTGAGAGCTGTTATAAGATAAAAATGTTGTAAAAGCTGTAGCATCCATGTAGATCCCTCTGGTTATTTACTTATCATTTTTCCCATCACTGTCATCTTAAGCCTCTTCTCTTGATGGGCAGTTAAGAAGTGGAAGACAGCTATAGAAATGCAGTATATTTCAAGCTAGGACCAGAAAAATATTCTCTATTCTCCCAACTCATATAATAGATAGGAACACACAGCTTGAAAAGTAGGTTGAAATTCCTGGCTAACCATAGATACCTTTGCTTTGTTTTATGGCAGAAACATTATCTTATACACAGTCAGTTAACCAGCCGACATCATATTATATACAGCCAGTTCACTCCTTTAGATCCTCCCTTGTAGTGATATTAATCCCTCAGAGTGCTGAGGATTTCTGCAAGATCTGCTGCATCGAAGAACGAAGTATTACAATTCTGTTAGATTTCCAACCTGCTTTAGGGGCATTGAAATACTGGAGCGGTCACATTATCTGAGATATAAGATGGCTTGATACCTATTTCAAAAATCTGTAAAATGTTGAGAAAGTAGATTTTTTTGAAGTGGCAACTTGTCATAAGCCATCATCAGCTCCTGTTCTTGTTCATGAAACAGTCAGGTGAAAGCTAATGCTGAAATGTTAAGTCCTTAATGTAAGTTACGGCAAGTAATGAAACCAGAAGAATCAGCAGCCAGCCTGAGGGCTATTTTGGAGCATTCTTTGTTTCCCACTGAAGAGGAGTTGCTTGCAGAGCTTGATGCCATTATAGGGAAAAAGGGGACACGAATCATTATTTGGAACCTTCGAAGGTAAGAGTAAATTGCTGTGTTGGAAATACAGATTTTCTCTGTTAATTTTGAAAAGTTATTATTGTTACTATTATATTTATTTCTATCCCTCATTTTTCACAATTTGAAATTCAAAGCTGCTTACAACAAATTAAAAAACACAATAGTTAAACATTCACAAAACCAAAAGTCAAAAAATTAAAACCAGATTGAAACCTATACCATTAAACATGCATGCGCGCACACACCAGCACAACCATTAGCAAGATCCAGGACATTGTTTAGGTGAGATGGACCTTATACTCTACCATCAAATACCTGATGACAAGAAAAGTCTCTACTTGTCTGCAAAAAGAAAGTAGGGAGGATGTCTTAAAAATTTGTGAAGCGGTTTTTGGCTTAAATGGACACAGTGAAAGTACCAGCTACCACCATGTCAGAATGTGTTCATAAAAAATTTTAACTACCTGTTGTTGAAATAAAATGCCTTGACAACAATAATGTCACAACATTGACTAAAATGAATATGTGAATGAATTTTACTCAGATCTGCCTAGTAGGTCTGTGATTCTTTTAAGATGGAACACTTATATATTTATCTAGATGTATTTAATAATGCTGTAGATACCAATTATTGCTTCTATTATATTTGTGAGCAAGTAGTTGTTTAAATTCATTGGATGTGTATTCTCTTCCAAAGGGAGAAAAATCAACAAACAGAATTTGATTTTGATACGGACAAATACGATATTCGGATTCCTGCAGATTTAGATGAAGTAACAGGAAAAAGAGGCTACAAAAAACAAGAGAGACAAGATCAGATTGTTCCTGAAAGTGATTATTCATTACGAGTATGTATAGTATTGACATTCCTTATTTAGCTGCATTTTTATACTCTGCATATCTGTTTAGGTCTTGTTGTGATCCAGTGTGTATAGAATCATGTGAGCCAGCATGGTGTAGTACAATGAAAATTAGACAAGGACTCCAGGAGACCAGGATTTGAGTTCCCACTCAGTCATGGAAACTCATTGGGTGACCTTGGGCAAGAGATGCTCAGTCTTGGAAGAAGGCAGTGGCAAACCTCTAAACAAATCTTGCCAAGGAAACCTTAGGGATAAGGTCACCATAAATTGAACTTGAAGACATATAACAACAGCAAAGCATCATAATGTCGGAATAAATCCAATCAGTGTTTTTCCAACTGATATTTGGACTACTTCCATCAGCAAAATAGGAATGGAGAAATTCAGCTTCACCCTGCACCTTCTTGCAACCCATGTATGCTTGAAGTAGTTCAGTGGCTTTTCAGAACTGATTTGGGTAGGGTGTGAGGAGGCGGCAGGAGGAAGAGTGGGAGGTAACTTAGCATCACATCATGTTGGATGTGAACCATTGTTGTTTACTGATTAAATTGACTTAATCAAAGTTCAATATTCCAAAATTTAAATATGATATGGAATCATTTTAATATTCTGTGAAAATAGACAATCTTGGTAGCTGTAATAGCCCACCAGTGTACTCTGATCCCTTAATTTAGCTTCTAAGGACTTCGAGAATTCGCTTGCTCTTTAGTATAAGAGAAAAAATGAGCAACAGCTTTTTAGCAGGTCCTGTTTCAAATTCATGTATTGCTGTTCTCCATTTTTACAGCACTTCTCAGTATGGAAAGGGCCCTAATATTCTTATTTGATGGCTCCAGTATTCATGATATAAATTAAAATTTCCAACCTGCTTTAGGGGCATTGAGAAACGGTTGAGAAACGGGAATCTGCCAACGGCCATCTAATTAAACAGTATGACAGTCTTTCATGCCTATTATAAATGATTAAATTCTAACAGGAGAATGATAGTTAAGTGTATTTTTAGTGTCTAGTTGTTCTTTCCCACAAAAACAGAATTGCGTGTTTAATTTCACATGTAAGATCAATTTGTTTAAATTGTCATGTGAATTCTGATTTCAGTTTGGAGTGTTGTCTATACGTTGAATTTTTGTGACATATTTTACATGTTCTATACTGAAATTATGGTGCATTTATTGTAAATTGTTTATTTTTCATCCCTTCCATCCTAAAGAAAATTTAATCATAACTTTTCATTTGCTTTTCAGGCTTACTGCAGTATTCTATATTTAAAGCCAAGAATGCAGATTATTATAAGAGGACAAAAAGTTCAAACACAGCTAGTTTCCAAAAGCCTAGCCTATATAGAACGTGATGTTTATAAACCCAAATTTTTGGCTGTATCCTTTGACACTGTGAGCTGTTGAAAATTGACTAAGAAAGCATATAACGAATTATAGTGAAAGTTTTGCCTGTATCTTTTTTATAGACAATGTTCACCACCTGTTAAGGACTCCAAAACAATATTCTTGCCAGAAGTCTTGTCATCTTTGGGGGATGATTTTAATTATGCAAATATTCCTATTAAAACTTGCATCCCAGTTCAGAGGCTAAAAAGCACCAAAGTGTAGAGTTTTTTCTGTATTTTTCTTCTCTAAGAAGACACAGTGCTAGTGTGTTTCCAACATTACTCACTTTAAACAGTAACCATGTTATACTCCATGGCAATTTAAATTCAGGTAGTCTTCTGCACAATATCTCAGGATTGCTATTCACAGCTAGAACTAAAAGCAAATTTTCCAATCTAAATCTCTGAGTTTAAAGGACTTCAGAAGCCTGTGACAAACCATCAACTGTAAACTGGGAAGGCTAAGAATTGCTTCTTACATAGGAAGTAGCAGATGCTTCAAGAAAAGCAGACTGCTGAGTAATTGAAACTCTTTGCAAACTAGTTGTCTCTGGTTAGAACTTAGAGGTCATAAAATAATCTTTTGAGTTGTGGGTTATTGGACAGAATTAAACCTTTTCACCTTACAAACTGTAATTCTGAATGAAATTCTTGGGATCTAAGCTTGTCATTGAAGTTAGGATTGGGAGAAGGCAAGCCTCTCCTTGTCCTTCTAAACTTAATTTTATTGAATTAAATATTAAATTCAAAATGTTAAATATTTTCCCTAATATGCAAAAACAAGCCCAAAACAGTAAGAATTACCTTTGGGTTCAACTGTCGAAACAAAGATCACTATGGAATGATGATGTACCACCGAAACAGGCTAATCAAGGCTTATGAAAGAGTTGGCTATCAGCTAAAGGTAAGAACAAGTGTATATAGCATAGTTTCATCTTTATAAATCTTTGCTAAATTTTTTTACAGTATTTGATAGCACACATAATATAAAATCCCTTTATTTTTCAGTGCCAAAGCAAAGTGAATTGATTTTAACTTAAGCCCATCCTAAATTGAAACTTTAAATCATTAAGTTAAATCTTTCCATTAATATTTACTTATTTCCTAAACTGTCATGCATACTTTTCTTTAAACTGACCACTAAAATATGTTAATTTATGACTAACCAGAATTAACCTCTAAAATTAAATATACTGTTATCATCCTTAAGACTGCACCATCATGAGGCTGTCTTGTCCAAATAATACATCTTTGCTTGTTTATTACAAAATGTATTGGGTTCTGTTTTGTTTTTCTTTTTTTCCTTTTTCACAGACTTAGATCTTCTCAAACTAAGGTACATGTGCCTGGTCATCATAGAGTGCAGTAGTTTACACTTTTCTGTTTAGTATAAAGCAAGAGTGGGAAATGGATGGACTGTGTGCAGCCCTCTATGAACCCCCAGGGACAAAGAACACTTTTTATGTAATTCTCAAAAATGTCTTCAAATGCCCACTGGGAGTATGGCTGCTGTTTCTCCACACTGGACTTCCCCCAGGGGGAAAAAAAGGTTACTTACCCTAAAATGGCCCAGAGAAGGCCAAAAACATTGTCCCTCAAGGAGTTATTGAGGGCATTTGTGGGCCAATTTTTTAAAAAACATATTCATGGTATATTTGGTAGGGTAATAAAGCTCTCCATGATCACCTGGGAGAATAGTACAATATCTTTACCCCTGATAGTTTCCCACATCTGGTGGAAGGTTCATTTGCAATTTTGCTTGTTCAAATTTACAGTTCCTTATGTTTTTGAATTTCATTTAAAAATAGGTAGTGCATATATTCTGTTATTTCTGTGTTCTTTAACCACTTCCACAAAATGTGGTTTCCTACTATGGCTTCAAAATTTCAAGAAATGCTATATTTTTATTATTATCTTTTCTTTCCAGCCACTCTCTACAAGTGGTTGTTGTCTTCCATGACTTTGTGATGTTTACTGACAGTGCTATACCACTGCCCTAGTTTCAAAATCTAATAGTCCACTCAGCTTCCTAGGTTGAGTGTTTGAAGTGAAAATGCCTAAAGGTAATGATAGTTGCTGACAAATTAAAGAGTAATCATTGTTTTTAAGGAGTATATTAACCAATAAGTAAGATTTAGGAAATACTTAAAATATTAATCATTCATATTTAATTACAGCCTTGGCATGTGCACATTTGGATTTTTATTCTTTTGCAGGCAAACAACATGGGTGTAGGAGTAGTGGGGATTATTGAATGCAACTTCTTAAAACCAACCCATAATAAACAGGATTTTGATTATACTAATGAATACAGGTAAATGTTTGTTTCCTCAGCACAAAAGAATGTTTTAGTGATCATTATTTCAAAAATGAATAAATGTATCATTGCTTATTGATTCTTGCCCCTACTTACACCATTAATGCAAAAACTTGCTTTGAATCTGAACCATAGCCACAATCCCACCACAGATTTCCATAATTTGTAAAATTCAATGGATTCTCTAAGAGATTTTATATATATGTATATATATATGTATGCATGCATGCATGCAGGCATGTATGTATGTAATTGGGTTGGCTCCAGATGTGTCCTTTTGAAAACAAAATTCTTTATGTTCATAGAAGAAATTGGGATTCTAGCAAGCATTTCTAGTGGAAGAAGGAAGTGGGGGGAAGGACATTGCCCACCGTACCCTGTCACATTGTTCCAGAGGCTTACCCAAACGTCCATAAGCAGGATGTCTAGTTCTAACCGATTCTGTTTATATTGTCATTTCATTTCTGTGACAAATGATAGAATATGTGTTTCATGTGTTTTTATGAATCACAAAGTGGCACTTCTTGTTTGTTAGGCTTACGATACATGCACTTGGCGAGAAGCTTAACGATTACTGGAATGAGATGCAAGCAAAGAAAACAGATTATCCCTTGGAAGTGCTAGTTGAAGACACCCAGTAAGTTCTTAAGAGCAACACCCATAAATCTCTCCTAACCTTCAAGCTGAGCATTTGTAGTTTTTATATCACTGGTATTCTGTTACAGGAAACGGCCTGATCAGACCTGGGTTCAGTGTGATTCATGTCTGAAATGGAGGAAGCTTCCAGATGGAATAGATCGGTTGCCAGAAAAATGGTATTGCTCATACAACCCTGATCCTCAGTTCAGGTAAGTAGGTGGAAAGAAAAGGAGCTCAGACTTTCCAGACTGTAGGCTAGATCAAAATAAATAACAATATATCACTTTTTTAACATTAGAAATTGCAATGTGCCTGAAGAACCTGAAGATGATGATTTAATACCATATGAAAAAACACATAAGAAAAAGTGAGTATCCGAAAGAAAAAACCTAAGCCAAGAATTTGAAACATCAGTGCCGTGCATTATTGCAAAGGTAGTTTAGCAGGTAACCACTAGAAGACATCAGTAGAAATTACTTTAACCTATAAAATTTTTAAATTGGTGATATGATTCCTTTTGACTTCCCAAATATATGTGGGAAATAGTTAGCTAGAGTAAAATATGTCTCGAATTGCTAATAGAAAAAGGAACTTGTGTCTCCTTAACCTAATAATTGTTCTACTATAATGAGATTACTAAAATATTTGTGAATACTGATAGGAAAACTAAGTAGTTGCTGACCCTAACTCCTGGATTTTATGAATGAATATAGTCTGCATAGATTGGATGAGAAAGGAGAAATTCTGAAGATTTTTATAATCTTTAGTTGGTATTACATTACGTTAGTTGGTATTTCTTAGGCAATCTCATCACCCTGCCCTTATTTGTCCCTGGATCATGTGTTGTCTTTCCTCTTCAGTACAGCTATAATCAGAACTTATCACTTCCATCTTCAGCCAATCACAATTTCTCATGTCTTAACCCAGATTAAATGTGTTTCCTGTAAACTATAGTTTATCAAAACAAGCCAAGATCATTAATCATAGTTTGTAAGTTGCCTTGTTTCAGTAAACCATAGTTAATTCAGGCTCAGCCATAACATGAAAAGGCGGTTAGTTGAAAACAGAAGTGAAAGTTTCCAATATCTTCATCGCTGCACCTGAAGTAGGAGAAGACGTGGAAGAATGCAAGACCCCAAGGCTTACACAAAGTAGTACTAAATTGTAGCTTAGCTTCATATCACAAATTGAGCACTGGTGTGGGATTATTATTCCATGGATTTTACTATGGAAATGTCATGAAAAACAGCTGTTTTAAATTGCTGATCTTGGCTATAATTATGTACATATATCTTTTGTTGTGCAATTGGTTAGATATTAGAAACCAAAAAATTTCAATCTGAAATATCTACTGTACATTTTGCAGGTATTCCATGTTGTTTATATGAGAAATAGGGAGGTTTGGTTCCAAATACACCTAAGAAGTGTTAATATCTCATTTATCTGAAGCCTGTATTTCGACTATAAACCTACTGAGACCTTAAGTGAATTTCTGTAGCTAGTTAAATTGTGGGCTGTAGTGGTTGTATGCTGCTGTCATGAAAGACTGAGTGGAAAATGTATTGGGAGAGCATTTGTCATGTTCCTTTTCCAAGTCTTCTGGCTGGGAGGTTTCACATCCCATAGGAACAGAGTTTTCTTCTAAACCTGCAGATAAAATAAAATTGGTAGAGAAATCAGCATATCAACGTTTGGTCCAGATTGTTGTCCTGATGATGCTAGCAGTAGATGGCGAAGAGCAAGATGTTATATAGAAGATATAGCTAGAGCACCTAATGAGCACGATGTGCTTCATTCACTTAATACTTACATCAGAGCACAAAAATAAATGAGTATATGCCATAATACTTCCCTTTCTCAATACAGAGACAGAGAGAAATTAAAGAAGAGACTGGAGTTTAGCCAACAGGTATGTAACTGACCATCCTTAAATGTTTGTTTCTTTTGTTTTGTTTTATGAAGTGCAATGAATGCACATAATGCATTACATAATAACAGCAAAAAGAATATCCTTGCCACAGTGTCTTGAATCCATTATGCAGGGGTGGGGGAGATGAGAAGGAAGAATGACGTGAGAATTCACAGAAAGAGCATTTGTTCATTTTGGTTAAACGTACTGCAGACTGAGCTGCTCTTCAGGGGTTGTGCTGCAATCTTCGGGGAAAATTCTGAGAGGGGATCAGAAAGAGGCATTTTAGGAGGGAAGACAGGCACAAGGGATAGCAAAGAAGTAAGGGCAGAGTTATTCAAAAGAGCAGGAAACCTTCAGATAACTGAATATAGGGGAAATGGAATAGTGAAGAGTATGTGAATGGGTTGAAAAGTGAGGCAGGGATTCAGAAGGTGTTGAATTTAAATAAGGATTCGTTTGCTGGCTAAAAGAGTAGACAGAAAGCTAATGTGGAAATGTATGAACTTGGTCTGCATAATCTGATTAAAGAGGTGAGTTATTTTGGTGGGAATTTTAGGGAAGTAAAGGAGGAGGAAACCAGCCTGTACTGCAGGGATAGGTAACTCTGGTAGGTGTGAGGGCCAGTTTGTTCCCTTGCAGCAAGCCATGCTGTCCAAAAATTGTAAATGGAAGGTACTTCCTGTTGTGACTTCAGTTTCTGGTAAGGTAGGTTATTTGTTTGTGTGATTGGGAGGGCTTGGGGGTGCAAGTAAAGGTAAGCCACTCCTACATGAATGGTGGTTTACCATTTTTCAGTGGAGGCAAAACCAATCAAACAAAATTTTCAAAAAGGGTCTTTGGGGGGGGGTCTTGATGACGCTGGGAGAAGCAAAAAGCTTCTGGAGAAGTTGTATGAGACATTTGGATTAGACTTTTCTTGTTACTGATGTAGTGAGTTACCAGAAAAATGGCAAACTGAAAAATAGATGTAAACAGAATTTCAAGAATCTGGAGGGCAATAATTAGGGGAAAAGATGTGTGGCAGGATAGGTCGGTGAATTTTGACTATATCCTCTCAAGGCCATGTTGGTCACACCTAAACCCTGCCCTTTCTTTCCTTAATTTATATCCCTCCTTTCTCCTGTTATGATAACCTTTTTCATATCTCTGTAAACCTCCAGGGGCACAATTCTCCTGTAAAATAAGGCATTGGGGTCCCCATTTCTTTTTCAGAGTGGGGCTTTTGAAAAACCTGAGGTGATCTTCCAGTCACATGCTGTTTTATTGGGAGGGGTTAGTGCAGCCCACAGCAGACGTACTCACCTTCTTGTAAAGGTAGAAGAGAGGCACGTAGGATTTATAGTTCATATAGATAAAAAAATGTGATTATTTTTTTTTTACCCAAGAATATGGCAGAGAAGTAAAATAGAATAAAATTACAGTGATCAGAGGTAGCATTTGAAAAGATCAAGAGAGTATACAAAACAGTGCATGGTGGAATCATCTCAAAGGCAAACATCAAAGGATAAGTATAGGGAAAGAGACGGTTGGCACCTAAGTTGGAGATCCCTAGTATGAATGCTGAAGTCAGCAAGAGCAGAATGTTGTCAGAGGACCAAGGTGAATTTAGTTCAAGGCTGGAGTTGAAAGTTGGAGTCTGAGTGAAGGATCTGTATCCAGAGATCTCAACGTCATAAGAATGAACAAAAGTAGAGAGCAGCAGGTATACCCATAGACCGCCACTCTGTGGTGGCCAAAGGAGGTTAAGCGGAAAGCCTGAAAAGTAGCTGTGACACTTTTCTTCTCTAATTTTAACAAACCAATGCATTTTCTACAGATTTATAATGAAATGTATTTACAAACATCATCTGCCTTGTCAAATAAGTCTCCAGCAGTGAGTGAAAGATTGCATGTAGATGCTTCAAATACGTCTCTTTCAAGATCCCTAAACCCATCAGATAACACCCCGGTACCTTCTCCTCATTCTGACCCTGAAAACAGGTTGGTAAATAAATTGCAAGAAGATCCCTATTTTGCATTCTTTCTCCATTTAAATGAGATTTAAGTGACTAAAATAAAATATCTGAAGCTTAACCTTTTTTAAGAAAAATTCTTACCTCTGTCCTTTTTCATTTCAATAGGTTTAAACGCAAACTATCTAATTCTGAGACACCACTACCTTTTAAGATCACACGGGTGACTAGTCAAGCATTTGAGAACAGAAAGGATGATAAGGAGGAAGATGATGATGTTATCATCTTGGAAGAAAACAGTACTCCAAAACCTGCAGATATCACAGAGTGTGATATCAAAATAGTAAAAGTGGAAGGTGGCGCTGATATTGACTATAATGGTATTGAAACAGGAAGTTCCACAAACAAAGATGCTTGTTCTGAAGCAAAATGTTCAAAAGGAACTACAGCAACACAAACTGAAAGGGAGCAACTTGTAGTAAAGAAGGAAGAAATGGAGGACAATGCAAATAAAAGACAATCCATTTCAGAACCTGAAATAACACTAGTAGAACCTGTTCAAGCTTTAGAGCCTAATTTTGTGGATGTGGATAACAAAATAAATGAACTGAGAATTCAGTTGCAGTCTACCATTAGTGAAAAAGAAAACTACCAAAAGCAATGTGATACATTGTTGAAAGAGTTAAAGGAGTTAAAGCAAAATCTAGTGGAAATAAATGATAAGCATATGAAAAAGGAAATGTGCCATCAGTCAACAGAAACAAGCAATATACTGTCAGATGATGAATTAGAAAAACTTAAAGAGAGAAGTCCAGAGGAGGTAATAATTCTCTACGAACAGGCATTGAATGAGATGAGAAGATTGAAGGAACAGTGCAATACTCTGCAGAATTTAAAAACTGAATGCAATAAATATAGAAATAGAGAAAATAAAAGCGAAGTAGATGACATGGCTGTGCAACTTGATGATCTTTTCAGACAGCTGGATAAGTGCAGTATTGAAAGAGACCAGTACAAGAACGAGGTAAGTTCTGTAATTCAGCTTGTAGAAAAGCCAGGTAGGTGTTAGTGAAGTGTGGTTACTTCACTCAAAGTTGCGTAAGTTTCGCTGCTAATTTTTATTACAACATTAAATTCTTAGGCTATAATCCTGAAAATTTTGTTCATGGCTAGATCTTACACATTACAGTCAGATTTAGTTCCACAGTATTTGCAGTCGAGATTTATTTGTTCAAGACTTTATTGTGACACCTCATTTAAGTGTTTTCAGTTGTACATTGTTTATTTGTGTGCGGTTAATGAAATGATAGATTCAGGATTTTTCCTTAAAAACATAGGGTTAGAATTTTTGTCCCTGTAAAATTAATAGGCTGAAATATAAATAAAAATGAACTGAGATTTAAATATTACACAAAGGGATCATCTTACAGCTTGTGAGGTTCTGTGTAAATTAACAGAAATGCAGGACTATAGATGAATATAGTAATGAGTGTGTTGTAGGCAGTCATCATCAGACATGCTAATACAGCGTGCAGGTCTCTGATTTGTACTAAACTAAATATTGTTTAGTTGCATTTGTGATTTGGTTAAGAGAATCATTGATATCAGTACGTATTACAGATACTGAATAGAAATTGTATTTCTTATTCAAAGGTAAAATACTAGCAGAGGTCTCAGAAATTGAAGTGGCAAAGAAAAATTGGTTGACGTTCCATTGTTCAGAACTGTTGTGCTGCTGGTGACACATGCACACTTACTAGGAAATAAGTCACTTTGAACAGGACAGCAATTGCACTCAAAAATAATAGTATAATTTTGTCAGACTTTCCTAATGGATTTTTTGAGCTCTGAAAAGTCCCCATACCACAATATAAACTGTTTTGCGAAAGTACAACATGACTTTCTGCAACCACCCACTGACTGACAGGACGATTAATACATAAAGCGTTTACTTGAGGATCCCTCCTTTGAGTCCTACCAGTGGAGGGAATAGACTGTGGGGTGATGTAGGAGAGGGACCCTTTTCATGCTACCACTGTTAATAGTGCTGTGATTTCACTTTAACTGCCATGGCTGCATCCTGTGGAATTTTGGGCTTTGTACTTTGGTCACACACTTGCTCTCTGGCTGAGAATTCCAAAAAAGCATTTCATAAACTCCAGATTCCAGGATTTCTTCTTTTTTCAAAAAGTTATCCACAAATGCAGTATTCATATTTTCTTCATAAAGAAGGCTGGTAGGAAGTTGGCATAGATGGCTCTTATGGTTCCTTCCAGTTCTGTGATTCTTCTATATTTGTGATTCTAAAATTATTTAGATACATTTAGTATGTATGGGACACATGTGGAAAACTGAAGGAAATGTCTACTTAAATTGGCCTTTGCAATATTTAGGATTCCATTCTCTCACAAAAGTCAAAATATTTCTCCAGAGAGAAATTCATTTATTTATTATGTTTTTCTCATGTCAGTCTCCAGAGAGCATTACACAAAACAATGAAAGGGGAGAAAGTCATGCTGAAAAGCAGGCTGAGAATTCAGGCTTCTGCTTCCTTTCCCATTTAAGACCATAGAGCCCATTCCAGTCCCAGATCAAAACAAAGGTGAAATCTGTGTTCAAGCAATTTTTGTCTCCAGAATTATCCTCAACATATTTTATTTAATTTCTGTTAAAAGGCAAAGCTACCTATCTATAAAGAAAGACACTTTGAACCTACTGACAAGAATATCAAGTGTGTTGGGAACACACCACTTTGAAACCTAAAACCTCATTCATATTGAGTGCAAGCTGCCTACAGCATATAACTTTTATACATTATCTTTCAAAATGATAGGCCTCAAATTTACACTAAAATGTTATAATGCTTCTGTATTAGCTATAAAACTAGAATAATTCAGGCCACCCTGACTTCTCCGAAAAGTCAAAAATGGGACATCTAACAATTAAAACACATTTTTCTTTTCTTGATTACAGTAGGCATTTAAACACAGAAAGTTTCATTATAAAAGTTCTTGTGTGCTTCCACACACTTAAATAATGGTTAGTGTGTGTGTGTGTTATTTGCATGAGCAAATACTGTGTGTCATACGTACATACATCCTATTTAATAGTTTATAACTACAGTCATCTCTCCACATTCGCTAGGATTAGGGACACAGGACCCCCATGAAAGTGAAAAAACCATGAATCACTCTAGGCCCTCCCAAACCATATCTAACACACAAAAAACTATGATCACCATAGTCAACCCACCGTGGATTCCTTTGAGGCATCAAGGTTCCTTCACAAGGCAAAAGTGGGTAGCTGGTGGGGCTTTCTGCCACCTTCAGTGCTGCCCCACACCATTTTTAATAGGGACTTACAAGCCTTGTTCGCAGTTTCTGTCTCACAAGGCTTGTAGTCTCTATTAAAAATGGCATAGGGAGGCAGCAGTGAATAATCAAATCCACAAAAGTGCAACTTGCAAATGTGGAGGGCTGACTGTACACAACATTTGATACATATTTGTTGCTTAATAAGGATAGAACTTTTTCACTGCTAAACATGTTTAAGAAATACCACAGTTCTGAACTTTTCAAAATTAGAGTTATAGGAAGCTTTGATTTACCCGTTTCAGATTGAACTACTAGAAATGGAAAAAAATCAGCTGAATCTTCAGTGTGAAGATCTGAAAGCAGAAGTCGCACAGTTAAAAGCTTCAATTCCACAAGTGGTTACACGTGGAAATGATCCTGTGGCTGGTAATCTCGAAGATGCTGTAAATTTTTCTGGTGGGGAAAGGTACACATTTCTTGCTATTTTACAAAAAATGTACATTAAAAAACTTGTTGGACATTCCTCATGCTGTCAGACATTCCTGTCTATTCCATTGTGAACTTCACCTAAAGATTTCCAGATTTTCAACCTTCATAAAACAGTTTCAAGGTTGATATCTACCAAATGAAATACCAGCATATTGCAGAGAGTTCTGAAGCACAGTCAGCCTATTGCTGGGGCGAGGAGCCATTCAAAAGCTGGGAAAACACTGGATGATAATGTCATGCAGAAAAGGGCATGGGAACTCTAAAAGTTTGGATTTAGGAGCAAGACAGATCCCCACCGTTCATGTAAAAGGGGCTGGACTAGGTAGGCCTTTTGTTTGGTACAACGGTGCTGCTCCTGTTTCTTATCCACAAAAATAGGGTTGCATTTTATTTCACAAACTAAAATGTAACATGAATTAATTTGCATGGTTGGTTCTGCAGCTAGGAAATCCTAGAAAATGTCAAGTTTTAAAACTACATTTTAATTTTTTCAGTAAACAGAACAAGTTACAGAGTAGGCTTTACAACAGCACATATTGCTTCTTGATATATTATTTTATAATTTAGTGACAACGGTAGAAATGGGAAAAGAAGGAATAAAGGTTCAGGAGTGGGGGGGGGGTGATTTAAAATATTGAATGTATATGCACCATATACAGGATTCTAACTAATGTCCTCAACATAATCTTTCTCAGTAGCCTGAAGCTGAGATCCCTGCGAGTTAATGTGGGACTACTGCTAGCAACAATAATGCCTGATCTTGATTTGCAACAAATGAATTACGACGTGGATGTGGTTGATGAGATTCTAGGACAAGTTGTAGAGCATATGAATGAAATCAGCAGTGCTTAATTTCCTCTCCTGCAATTACAACATAGTTTGTTCAACCTTCTGTTTTATTGTGAAGTTTCCAACCTGTACAGATTACTCATTCGAGGGCCAAATGCAATGTGATCATGAACACAGCGTTTGAAATTTTGAAGAATTTTTTAAAGCTATCAGTAGCTGCCACAAGGAGCCAGTGTTTTTACTGGGACTGCACCATTCATGGAAGGGAAGTAAGCTTTTCCTCCCTTCCTCCACAGCAGCTACTAGCTCCAGGAAGTGAAGTCCCATTTGTCCCAGAAGAGGAAATTTATAGGTGCCTGTGGGACCCTGACTTCTGGAAGAAATAAAGGAATGCCACCACCATGTTTGGAAAAGAAGGGGTTAAATCCTGCATGCCACAGCCTTCATGAGAACATTTTGGCCACATCTATTTACTAAAAAGGCATATCTGATTTCAGCCTCATTTTAAACATAAGAGTTTATGAATCAAAACACCACAGCTGCATAGGGCCACCACTCTCCAATTTCAACATTGTTTAGTTTTTATATTGCATTCAAGAGTTACCCACAGATGCTGTATGCTGTTGTATGCCTTTTTAACCTGTTTCTAAGATGAACAGTGGCAATATTGGCAAGTAGAATTTTCCCCCAAAAAACTAGTATTTTATAGTGGCCTATGAGTATTTCTAAGCTTTGATACCTGATAATGTATTATAACACTGATGAAAAGTATTGCAACACAATTGTTATGATATCAGGTTACATTTGTTTAATTAAAAGATACAGAAGTTTATCAAAATCATATGGTTTTAAGGAGTTATTTTTCCATACTACCCTCCTTAATGGCTTTTTTCATTACTTCCACTGTATTCTTCAGTACCTGAATGTACTGTAAAGTCTGGATAAAATCTTGTCTGTATGAAGAATATTATTTAAATTTATACTGTACATTTACACTTTGAATGAAGTGAATAAATGGAAATAAGTTTTTATTTACTTGAAAGAAATCAAAAGATGTATATTTTGTACTAAATGGCGCAGGGAACATTCTTGTGTTCTGTGTAACAGGAAAAACAAGTAAATGCAAAGTTTTCCTGTTAATAAAAAACTGGTTTTCTTTTTATTTATTTTCTTCTAACTATTAACACTCTTCTCTCAACTCAAAGAACTGTGTAACTGTTTCAGCATGCCAGGAAGCATATAATCTCAAAGTGGCCCATAAGATTGTCAGAAGATTGTTAAAAATTCAGATGAGTTTGCACATCAGTTCTACTGTCCCATTGAAAAAAGTCAACAGCACTAACTCCTGGGTATACCCAAATTAGCTTGCTCCACCATGATATTCTTTCACACGGATAATTAAAAATGGAAATCTAGAAGGTTGGGCTGCTGACACCAACTTCGAATCTCATTGCTATGTGAATTATTAACCTGGTTTTAGATTTGTTATATGTAACAAAGTATGATTGGACTACTGTACCATGTCCTGTCCCAAACAAAACATTTTAAAAGAGCAGTGTTTTCATATTCTTGGGTCCTTGTTATATCTTCATCATGGACTTAAAAATAACTAGTTTCTTTGCCCAGTAGTTTCATTGATAACCTGCTTTTCTTCAGAGAAATACATACATGGTATTAATTCTATTTTATTCTTGCATCTTAGAACTAAGAGTTAGTCTGAGACGTTATGACCAACCTAATGTTAGTAGGCTACAGGACAGGGGATTTGAAACTTCCTTGTCCTCATCTTACACTGAGCACTACTTAACACTGTATAGTCAACTGTCTTAGGATACTGACTTTCTGGGAAGTCTTGTCTTAGTACTGTTTCAAAGCTCTGGATTATACTTCAAGTGACCTAGTAATAAGTAGATTACTGAATGTATGACTTGCCCTGAATCCTAGGGTTAGATCAACTAAGAAATTATTTTTTCTTATACAACAAGACAGATGGCCCAAACCCTTGTAAGAGTAGGTTAGGAGGCTGAGTCTCCCTGAAATGATCAGGACAAATTGGATCACTAAGATTCAGTTGAACCTCCTTAAGAATTATCAATCAGAAGTGCACAAAATGATTATTGTTTTGTTATTGCTTTTCATGGTATACTCAAAGATTGTTACCAACTTCAGCTAGATGATGGTAGTGACTGTTGTAATATATTTTGTTCTCATTATTTTTAAAAAATGTGTATGTATCTGCCTTGAAGTTGCCTGTCAGCTTACGTGATCTCATGAATGTCCTAGGCAAGAAATACTCAGAGTTGGTCTTACCAGTTCCCTCCCCTGAAATACAGCTTACAGCAGCTGGTATTCATGGCTGGTATTCATGGGTGGTCTCCCATCCAAGTACTAACTAGGGCTTGCCTTCCAGGATCTGACAGGATCTGGTGCGTTTGAGGTGTTTAGGCCCTAGTTGTGAAAACATACTTGAAAATAATCAATAGGTACCAGCTTGCCAGTGTTGATCCTCCTCTTAAAAGCAGTATCAGTGTCCATACCAACATAGGAGAAGGCAGTGTACAGTGATGGGCTGTTGTTATATAGCTGGGCTTTGCATTGCCACTGCATTTTCTTTTCAGTGCCAGAAAAGCTAACCTGTGACTGTTCCTAGAGACATTGGATCTGGCCACAGTGACACATTCCTTAATTTCATCTCTAGTATATCCTATTTTTTCCAAAGCTCACAATTTAAAAAACAATACAATTACAAATATTGTGTGCTTTCCACATTTCCAACATACCTTAAGGTAACCCTATCACAGGGTTTTCTGGGGCTGAGAGTGTAATGCAGCCAAGGTCATCCAGTAGGTTTCCATGGCTTAGTGAGGAATTGAAGTCTGATCACCAGGCTTTGTAGTTCAATGCTCAAACCACTATGCCATGCCTGGACTTGACCTATGTAGAGCTTTATAGGTCATAAACAGCACATTGAATTGTGTCCAGAAACAAACCGGCACCCAATGGAGTTGTTTCAATAAGGATGTAGTGCAGTCTCTGTAACTTGCCCCAGTTAACCTTATGGCTGCAGCTCTATGGACCAGATGAAGTTTCCAAACACTCTTCAAGTAGAGTGCGTTAACAGTACTCCAGATGGGATGTAACCAAAATATGTACCACCATGGCCAGATCCAGCATCTTAAGGAAGAGCCACAGTTGATACACAAGCTTTAATTATACAAAAGCACTCTTAGCCACCACAGAAACCTGGGCTTCCAGGCTCAAAGGTAAGTCCAAGAGTACAACCAAACTGCTAACCCGTGTCTTCAGGGGAGTGTAACCCCATCTAACACAGGCTTGAAACTCTATTAGCCAATCTGCCTTCTGACCTGGAGCACTTCTGTCTTGTCTGGATTAAGTTTCAATTTGTTTTACCTCATCCAATCCATTACTGATGACAGACACTGGTTTAAGACCAGCCTCCTTCAGCTGAGGTGGAAAGGAGTAGTAGAGTTGAATGTCATCCACATATTGATGACACTGCACCTCCAAACTCTCGATGACCTCTCCCAGTGGTTTCATGTATATATTAGCATGGGGGACAAAACAACCTTGGGAGACTCCACAGTCTGATGGCCAAGCAGACAAACAGGAGTCCTCCAGCACCAGCTGGGTTTGCCCCTCCAGGAAGAAATGGAGCTACCATAAGACAGGTCCTCCAAATCCCATCCCAGAGAGTCAGCCCAGAAGGATACCATGGTCAATGGTACTGAAAGCTGCTGAGAAGTCCAGCAGAACCAATGGGGACATACTCCTCCATCCGGTTCCCTGCCTAGGCCATCCACCAAAGCTCTGTTTGTCCCATAACCAGGCCTGAAAACAGATTGAAATGGTTCCAAATAATCTGTTTCACCCTGTACTCCCTGGAGTTGACAGGCCACCACATGCTCTAATACCTTGCCCAAAAATGGTAGGTTGGACGGTGACTGATACTTATTCATTATAGAGGGACTCAGGGATAGCTTTGTCCACAGAGGCCCCACAGCTACCTCCTTTAGGCAAGCTGGAATGCTGCTTTGTTCTAAGGAGGCACTCACCCCTTCACCCACTCAGCCAGTCCCCCTCTGACCTGTTTGACAAGCCAGGAAGGGCAAGGATCTAGCACACGTGTGGCTGTCTTCTCTCCAAGGATCCTGTCCACATCCTCAGGCTGTACAAACAAGAGCCACGGTTACATCCACAAGAACTGTATCAGCTACAGCATCCAAGTCAGAGCAGATCTGAGTGACTTTGCCTGCAAAGTGCCATGCAAATTCTTCACAGTGGGATGTCCAGTGGTCTGCATTTTCTACACAAGGATCAGTGTGTAATAAACCTCTGACTGCTCAAAACAGCTCTACTGGATGGCTCCTTGAAGATGCAATGGTGGCAGCAAAAAATAATTTCTCTGCGCCTTCAAATAGGTTCTAGCCTATGTTTGGTCAGTCTTGCTTTGTGTCTTCTGCCAAGGTCACTCTAGTCTCTGCCTCACTTGCTCATCACCACCAGCTCCCCGAAAAACAAGGGTCTGGTTTGGCTCCACTCCCTAAGAGGACACTCAGGAGTGATTGTTCCCACCACTCTTTCAATTTCCTTATTCCAGAGGTCAGTCAGAGCTTCAACAGAATTGCCTGCTGGGTGATAGGAAAATTCTCAAACAGTCATCAAGAATCTCTCTGGATCCATCAGCCTCCTGTTAAGGACCATCCTAATCATTCCCTGACACCGCAGAGCTTCCAAGCCTCAGTGAATCTAAACCTGACCAGGTAATGATCTGTCCATGAGAATGGAACAGCAGAGAGTTCCTCCACACAAAGATTATCATTACCACCCCAGCACAGAAAAAGTCTTCCTCTACCACCTGGAAGCTGCATTCCCTGAGTGTGAACGCTTGTGCCGAAAAAATCCACTTCTGTTAGACTTCAGTGTGTCATAAAGCTCTTTACTCAAATACACAGCTGTCTTAGGTCATTTCCTCACTACACTGTTATAGTGCTATTATTCCACTTTCAACATCCTATGGAATCCTGGGGTTTACAGTTCAGGGAGGGGCCTTCAGAATTCTCAAGCCAGAGAGCTCTTTGGCGTCAGGAAACTACAAACCCCAGAATTCCACAGGATGTTGAAAGTGGAATAACAGCTCTAATAACAGTGTAAGGTGGAAATGGCCAGACTCTGGACCACTATTCAAAGGTATATTGTAGCACCTCTGAGACTTGAGAGAAAGAAGTTTGTAACTTGAGCTTTCCTAGACTGAGTCTTCTTGCATCTGAGGAAGTAAACTCAGTCTGCGAAAACTTATGCTGCAAACTTCTTTTTCTCAGTCTCAAGGGTGCTACAATACCCCTTTGCATAAGGCTGTTTTTTGGTTGTGCGTGTGTCCTTCCACTTCTTCCTGTGAGCAACAAGGAGACTCAACTCTTGCGGTTATCAGATTTGGAAGTGCGAGGAATGGGAGAAGCTCTCAAGGATTAAAAAACCGACCGAACAAGGAGGAAAACAGCCCCCTAGGTGGCGCCTTTTCGCCGCAATGGCGAGGAAGGGAGACAGGGACAGGCTCCGCCTTCAGGACGCCTGGCGCGCCGAGCGCGCAGACGCGAGCGCGGGAACCGGGAACCGGGTTTGAGCGCTTGGCGAACTTGGTCTGCGCCGCTGTGCTCGCCTCTTTCCTCTTTTCCTAGGTACGGGGCCAGCGGGGGTCGGGGGGAGGCAGTCAGAGGGAGAAGGCGAAAGGGAAGCCAGACGGCAGAGCGGCGAAGCTTTGGCTTGGCAGGCGAAGGAGAAGAAGGGGAGGAGTGGACCCTCTGCCGTGACGGAGAGCGGCGGGAAGGCAGCCTCTTCCTTTGGGGAGGGCGAGGACCCTGCGTAGAAGCTGTCACGAAGGAGGGGGAGCTTCCCACTTTTCCGCCCGACAGGGTGAAAGAAAAGGGAGTATTTCCCCCTTTCCCTGCCTTGAGTGTAGGCAGGCAGTGATGTGGCTCATCTGCCTTCCCGCTCATTCTGCTCGGGAGAGGAGAAGGGGGGAATAACTCCCGGTACATGTGCGCATGAAGTTTTTTTTTCTTGGACTGTTTGGGCACTACCCAGTCCTAGTGCTATTATTCCACTTTCAACATCCGGCGGAATTCTGGGGTTCGTAGTTTCCTGAGGCCAAAGAGCTCTCTGGCTGAGAATTCTAAATGCCTCTCCTTAAACTGCAAACCCCAGGATTCCATAGGATGTTGAAAGTGCAATAATAGCACTATGACAGTATTGTGCGAAAGTGGCCTTGGTGTGGCGGCCTGGGTCTTCCTAATGCGCACCATGAGAAAATAATTTCTAGATGGTGCTTTTTCTTCTTCTGGTATATGATAAAGTTACAGGTGGGGTGGTGTGATTGAAATAGGATGTCATTATTATAGGGTGGATGTGGGGGGCTTGAATCGTGGCACAAAGGCTTGGTAGTACTGTTTGAGAGTCAAGAGAAGCCAATTGGGCTGGGGGTCTGGCCTGAAAAAGAGTGGATACTGGGTATAAACTGTTCTTCTGTGTTGCTTGCAGTGTCCATGCCTGCTCCAGCTGCTATGGAGTGGCGGATAACACTTGCCTGCTTTACAGAAATATAATGTGATGACATGATGGTATATGATGTCCTTCGATGGAAGTGCGGCTTATTGTTTCTGAAATTCCTAGCTCAGGTTTGCTTCAATATTTGATTTTGTGAGCATGTCACTGAAGTTTTAGCAGCCTCTCAATGACCATTTTCTCACTAGCCTGTTATAGTGCTATTATTCCACTTTAAACCTCGTATGGAATCCTGGAGTTTGCAGTTTAGGGAGAGGCCTAAGAGCTAGTGAGGAAATGGCCAATATTACCCATTACCCTTGTTGTCATTAACAATAGTATTGCTTATATACTTCAAAGTGGAGTTTACTGTTTGTTTATGCATTATGCCAGAGATTTCTTCATGTTACTTTAGAGTAACTTCAGCTCTTTCAGTAGGAGTGTAGTGTTGGACTGGGACTTGAGAGAGAGAGGTTCCAGTCTCCACTGAGACATGACACTGACTGGGCAACTTTGGGCAAGACACTTTCTTTGTCAGCCTGACCTGTCTCACATGATTACAGTTAAGTGGAGGGCCTGTATGCTGTTTAGAAGCCAGCATGGTGTAGTGGTTTGAGCATTGGACTGTGATTCTGGAGAGCATGGTTTGAATCCTTGCTTAGCCATGGAAGCCCACTGGGTGACCTAAGGCAAATCACACACACACAGCCTCAGAAACCCCCATGATAGGAAATGACTTGAAGGCACACAGCAGCAGCAATGAATGCTACTTGGAGTAAAGGCAGTACAGTAGGTCTCCCATAACTGCATGACCAGTATCCACAGTTTCACTTACCCGCAGTCTACTTCAGGGCCATGGCTGCAGCTGCTAGCCAGGGTCCTTGCTGTGTGCAGCTGGACCAAGAGAAGCACAAGGCAAGGCCCAGCTGGGCTCCCCACTCCTCTCTGAGACAGGGAAGGAGAACAGTACTCCTTCTTTGGCCTAGAGAAGCACATGGCTCCAGGCAGCCAGGCCTCCCACTGGATTTGGCTTACAAGGAAGGGGCTGCTTGCCAAGCCCCACTGGAAGGGAAGGCAGGATGGAAGGAGGAGCCAGGCAGTGGAGCTGCTTCCCGCCTTCAGCATCTCACCCAGCCTGGAAGTCAAAATATAGCATTTGGTATTATCCACATGTTTTATAGTCTGTGTTAATTCTGGGAACATATCCCTTACAGATATTAGGGACCTACAGTATATAAATGCAACAAATAAAGAATAGTAAAAATTGGTAGTAATAAATTCATTATCAACAATGACAAAAAAACTTTCAGAAGCATGAACTTTGTAATATGCCATTTTCCTAGAAAGTGATATATTTCCCCAATTGCCATATTTTCAGCTGCAAATTTGATAGAAACTAAATTAATAATATGTGTACACACAGGGTGAAAAGATGGGGGTGACTGGGCTTTAAGAAAAACTTGTGATACCCATGCTTTCAACTGCTGTATATTTATAAAGAAACACCTTGTCAGAGTATATTATAAAATAATATGACTGACAGTAAAGCATAATCCCCCAGCTATGTATTCTGTTGCTTATGCAAAATACTCAGTTTTACAGGCATACCTTGGTTAACAAAGCCTCTGAGAAATTCCTTCTAAAAGTCTTTTCATGGCTGCCAGCCGCTTTTGCTCCTCATCCTCTGTCTAGCTGGAAGGTTTTTTTAGCAGCATCTGCATTGGGAAGATGGTGAAAGAGGGATGGAGAAACAGACTTTTGGTGTCAGCTTGCAGCTGCATGTCTGAGTGAACAGTAGAATAAAAGCTTGAGCTGGGAAATAGTGAGATTATTGTCTAGCTGATCCTACTGTAGGTGTGTATGCACCTGCCCGCAACAGGCAAAGTGAAAAGCTGCTAACTCGAGCATCCCTCACTGAACATGTGTGAACAGTACAACAGAAAAAAGGAGAGAACAAGTAAGCCTGCTACCCTTTGCAGGATAAATTTGGTCACTAAAATGGAAATCATAAGAATAGTGGAGGTAAGCAAAAGAGGCAAGCAAAAAAAAAAAGACATCCCTGGATGCTCTAGAAAGTGCATAAGTTTTTGTTTACTTATGCAAGGCTTACTGGATCTGGTTGTTCCATCCTGCACATACACATATTGTTAGTTTTGAAGAAAAAGGTTGCTGAAGGATGTTGAATTGCTCTTTTTTTCCTGTGGTATAGGAACTTATCTCTAGTCTTCTCATTTTTTTTCTGCCTTGGGTACCAATCTTTTTTATTAAAGAAACAATGTCCAAAAATATACTTACTTTACTAACTGAGGTCTAACTATAATTGGGAAGAATTTGGGAATGGTAACATTAAAAGTGACATATACTTCAAAATCTATATTTTCTTTATAAAGGATGAAGGTAATCACTTGTGAAATTGCATGGCACAATAAAGAGCCAGTGTATAGCTTAGACTTCCAACATGGAGCTGATGGGAAAATCAATAGACTGGCCTCTGCTGGAGTGGACACTGCTGTTCGTGTGAGTTTTGTTTGCTTTGTTATACTGTGGATTATCAAATGTTAATGGCTTTATGTTAATTATTGTGATAATCATAAGCAGAATTATGGATATTGGTGTCATAGAATTCACTTTGACAAGATTTTGGGAAGTTCTGTATACTTTCTATAACTGCTGTCTTTTATAAATAGATATGGAAGGTAGAAAAAGGACCAGATGGGAAAGCAATTGTGGAATTCTTGTCCAATTTAGCTCGCCATACCAAAGCTGTAAATGTTGTGCGTTTTGCTCCCAATGGTGAGATTCTAGCATCTGGTGGAGATGGTAAGTATGTAATTAAAGCAGCATACAAGGCAATTAAATACATATTCATCTTGTGAGAAAAGAAGTCAACGTACTATATATGTATTTGTACCCATTCAGAAAGGAACATGTGAATTTCAACAATATTTCAGCCAACATATCAATACCAAAATTAGCAGGCAAGAACTTTTAAAGGATACATTCACATAGGAGTGACAGTAGATACTGCTCACTGTATAGATTAAGAATATTTTTAAAATATGAGAAATGATGATTTTAAATCAAATGTTAACCCTACTGAAGCAAATGAGTCTTTTTACTTAACAGTTTCCAGAAAACACATAAATGAATACATAAAAGAAATAGAAAAAATTTTAAGCAAACATAGAAACAAATGAATTCAAAGTTTAGACAGAATATACCCTACACCTCATTCCAAGCCTGTCAGAAAAGAGTATCTAACCTTCTTGTATTCCCCTTCCTCCAATCCATACTTTCTAAGAAAGAAAACAAAACTTTTTTTGTTAATGTATCTAACACCATATCTCCATATTTTTCTCTTACATTCTGTTACAACATACTTGCATAATAAAAGATTACATAGCAAATAACATTGATACTGCAAACTAACTTAATTACTCATTACTTTCACTAGTTAATAGTTCCAAATATATCCATATCATTATAAACATAATCCAGTATCATTATTCAAAATCTGTAACTACATGTTCACTAATTAGAACTATAAACTTATTCTGTGTTTTGTAACACATCGGCTTTCAGATACATCTTTGCCATTTTATATCCTATAAAGGCACTATTATCCTGATGCCGTTGAGATCTACCTGCCTTATGCAATAAGGCCCTCAGCCTCAGAGGAACACATCTTGCCAAGAAAAACCCATGAGTGGTCCACCTTAGGGTTGCCATTCCTCAGAAATGACTTAAGGGTACCCAATAAGCAAGGTGATGAAATGGAATATATGAACTGTAAAAAAAAATCTCTTGAATTAATTTTATAGATGCTGCTATTTTGTTGTGGAAACTGAACGATAACAAAGAGTTAGAGCCAAATGCCTTTCAGGACGATGATGATAATCAGCTAAACAAAGAAAACTGGACAGTAATTAAAACTCTAAGGTAAATTTTCTTAGCTTTTGTTTAAATTTCACTGAATGATCTGTTAAATTCCATTAAGAGCTAAAAATGCCATCACATCTCATTAAATCTCTTAATTTTATTTTAGCTCTAGGCATGTGTTTGATTACATAGAAATATGTGGTTTAACTGCAAGACTTTCTTAGCTCTAGGAACCATAATCAATACAAAAACATTCTAGATTCAGAATATCATTTTCCTGTGTGGAAAAGCAACTGTTTCTGTGTGTCCAGTTCTCCAGATCCTTCTGTCACTCAGATTCAGGATGAATGAGAAGTGGTGGCATTTTTTAAAATTAAAATCAATTTTTAAAATAGAATGGAAAGATTTTTTTTAAAAAATAGAATTTTTAAAAACTAGAATAGAAAGAAAAGAAAAGAGAGAAGGGCAAGAATTACAGGGGTTATGAAGTACATTAATATAACCTTACTATATGCTCAAAAATACATTTTCTTGAAGCTGGTAGCTATAAAGTACACGCTCAGGTGTAACAAAAACATTGTTCTATCCATTAAAGGACACATGTTTAATGTTTATCTTTTCAACCTGGGAGTCTTTTAGCAACAGTAAAAGCACACAGGATCAAATCACATTGACCCTCAGTTAAGTTCCAAGTCATAGGGATGTAATTTTAAAATACATGTGAATCTGCAGGGATATGATTTCCAATAAACATTTGTAAACATTTCCATTTCAACTGCTGGCTGCATAGCTCTCTGTCTTTGAAAACATAAAGCACTTCAGTGTCTGGGACTGTTAATAAAATTATTAAACTAATATACTCAGAATTGTCTTGCTCTTAGTTTGTCCCTCTCTATTTTTCTGGATGTTAGAGGTCACTTAGAAGATGTGTATGATATTTGCTGGACCCCTGATGGAAACTACATGGCCTCTGCATCAGTGGACAATACAGCTATAATGTGGGATGTCAATAAAGGTAATTGTTTTGGAGTTACAGACTTTCCCCTGAAGGATCTGCTCAGCCTTCTTTTCAGTGCCTCGCTCATAAATCAGCCGCCATTTGGAGTCTCAGTGTTTCCTTAGAAGAATCTGCTCTTCCCAAGTTGTCAATTTACATTGCACAGGCATTCACATTTCATATCACTGAAATAAGCAAGTGTTGTTGTATGTCTTGAATATTTGTTTTGTTTTTTTAAGTTGAAAGATGTCAGGGAGAAATGTTAAAATGTGTTATTGAGGTGAATTGGACTTTCCTCCTCTGTCTGCACAGTTATACCATTCTCACTGATGTGGACAGAGCAGAGTGGGGCAAACACTACGAAAAAGTGTAACGTTATCAGTTGTCTGCAAAATCAGTTGCATCTTCTGCAGACAGAACAATAGTTGGATAGCACTTCCAGCCTTTGTTCCTGAAGCACTCTAAGTTTCTAGGGAAGTTAATAAGAAGTAGGATTGATTTTTTTTCTACTGATCGACTAGCTGGGTTTCCTCTCTAAAAATTACATGAATATGCAATTTATAATAGTTTTTTTTAAAAAAGCACTGTACTCCAACTTCTATACACTTTGTTTTAAAACTTGTTCTCCAAAATACTAATTTCTATAGTCTACGAAATATACAATTTTAATCTGATTTTATTTTATTTTGTGTGAGAATGAATGTTTCCAAAAGCTCATTAGTGGCTATTTTGAGTAAATTAATTATTGCTTTGAGCAAATTGAATTGTTTCGTAGCTTGTTTGTTTTAAAAAAAAAAGAGATGGAAAACGATCTGTTTATTTTAGGCTTGTAAAAATGAATAAGAGATTGTGAAGTACTGGTTACAATGAAAACATTTTGGCTTTTTTGTCATTTTGAAAACCAATCTGCTGTTTTTATTTCTAGGGCAAAAGGTTTCCATTTTTAATGAGCACAAAAGTTATGTGCAAGGAGTAACATGGGACCCTGTAGGGCAATATATTGCAACTCTTAGTTGTGATAGGTGAGTTACTACTCCTTTACAAAGGACACAATCCATTTAAACGTTTAGCTTTTGTATTCTTTTTTAGAATGTTAAAAATACTTATTTAAATGTTTTTCTTCAAAAATAGAAGGCACTGAAGTATTTTACAGTGCAACTGATGAGTCTGCTCAGAAGTAAATTCTGTTGAGATCAGTGGGAATAACTTCTAGGTATACGATTACAGGCTTAAGTACCCATTTCCTTTAAATGCTGCTGCATAGCAGTTCTCCCAGACAAAATGCCATGAATAATACAACTTAAGCCTCTGCTATTTTGCTTCCTTACTGCTATCCTATACCTTTTACTATTTTGCCAGAATATTTTTCAAATAAGATCTCTCTCTTTAAAAATTCAAATTAACTAGCGAGAGTTTGACATTCATTGTAATTAATTTTTCTTTCTGCAGGGTTCTGAGAGTATATAACACACAGACCAAGCGAGTAGCATTTAATGTTACCAAAATGCCATCAGGTGGAGGAACTGAAGGAGAGGTCAGAAATGTTTGTTTCTTCTTTCTAAATAAAATTTGGAGGAGGAGATTTGATCTTTTTGGCTACATTTCTGAAGTGATTGCCAATACTCTGGTCAGTGAAAATATAGATTGTGGACCAGAGGTGAGGAATTGTTGGCCTTCTAGATGTTTTGAAATAAATCTCCTATGGCCATTAAGCATTCCCTGTGCTGGCTGGGGCTTCTGAGAGTTAAAGTTGCCGTGATCTTCAGCAACAGTACTGCTGCCCGTGCCAGAGCCTAAGCATTTCCATTTTGGAGTGACACAGAGACAAGTTTTCTTTTCAGTTACATCCACTCTGTGGAGTGATCTCATTTCTTGTTTTCCTCAGGCATGAACTCTTTAGAGTGGTCTTTGCTGGTGTCAGGAAAATGGTATAATGTTGTAAAGCACTTCTGCATTTTGTTGAACTCAGAGGCAGTATTGATATATTTCTAATGAGTAAACACATAATTCCAAAACATCTGGAGGACCCCTGCTGATTTTCATTTGCATTACTTAAAACCTGAGAAAATCCTAGTATGATCTGGGTTCCTTGTGTGTGTGTACATGAGCATTTGTGCATGCAGCCATATGAACATTCTATGTGCATGCACAGACCTGTAGTATATAATCTTTCCTCTCCACCCTCCATCTGCTCAAACACTCTTTCCAAGTTACACCACACTGGAATAGACAAGAGTGCCTATAGAAATTGTCCTGGCCTTTTGAATAAAATTGCCAACAAACCTTAAGTTGCATAGTAACTGGTAATAACGGGATTTTTTAAACTGTTATCAAATTCTTTAGGTGAAAAGTTATAGAATGTTTCACGATGACAGCATGAAATCATTTTTCCGGAGACTGACTTTTACCCCTGATGGCTCCCTGCTTCTTGCTCCTGGTATGTGTAGAAATGATAGCTCTTTCAAACAGATCTGCAGTGGAGAATGGTTGCAATCTGCTGATGTCTGGGTTAGAATTTGTTGCCAGGTGCATTCTTACTCTTCCCTACTTGCTTTATATGTTGTATAGGTATAAAAATTAATAAAACAATTTACAACCAACCAAAGTATTTCTGCCTTCACAACACTGTGAATGAAGTGCATTAAAATGGATCACAAAATACATGACTAAAATAAGTCCTTGGTAGTCCAGTGATTTATTCACGTGTCTCATTGGAATCTGTTAATTTTAGTTACAATTTTTTTGGTCTGTTAAATAAAATAAATGAGTCTGAAATAATTAAATCTAGTGTCTTCCTTACACTTTTCAGTTCAGGGGGCTAGCCATATCTCTTCTTTACAACATGTACTACTCACCTACTACTTGATTTCTTCATCTCCATTTACCACTTACTGGAATAGAGGTGCTATTTTTTTTTTAATCATGTCAGCAGAACAGATATGGCTTAACTCTCCCATGTTAGTTTTGTTCTCTTCCTCAGTGGCCCAGGTTTACCCATTATGTTTCAGATATTTGATTTAGTCTATCTTAATTTGTGTGCAAATGCTTACAGTTTTTTTAGTAACTCCCTTCACATTAGAAATGCAGGCCCTGTGGTACAGAAAAACTGTGTGAAATATGCAGTGTATTCTAGGAAATTCAGCGAGGTATCCCATGTTAGTATGTAACCAAATAAAAACGCAAATGATTACAAATTGCTTGTATGCATTAAACATCTGGCATTATCCAATATTGGGCCCCTCACTACATTCCATGGGGGTAAAAAATCTCACTGTGAGTTGTTGGAAACCCGCAGTCACAGTCCAAGGGAACCTGAGGCTTTTAGTATATATTAGACTTTGGGGAGCTTTTAATTAAGCAATAGGCTGAAAAATTATGTGCAAATCTAACATTTTGGCACTTTAACTTTCTCAGCAGGTTGTGTGGAATCAGGAGAAAATGTAACAAACACTACTTACGTTTTTTCCAGAACAAATCTAAAAAGGTACGGTCTTGTTACAGATGTACTTGCTTATAATTTTAAGGCATATTCCAAGTGCTATTTCACTAAAACAGTATTCTTTCTTATTAGGCCTATAGCTCATCTACCTTGCCCTGGGAAGGCAACCTTAGCTGTTCGTTGCTGCCCAGTCTACTTTGAGCTGAGGCCTACAGTTAACAAAGGTATTATAAATCCTTTGGAAGGTATACTGCATTTTAAATATTTTGAAAATATGTTTAATCTGTGTCAGAGGACACACTGTTCTATATTTCTATCCTTTTCATGATTCTTTGGGGTTCCACTGTATAATGCTATACCACAAATGCCATATGGTTACTTTGTAAGTCCTCCAGCTCTCTCTTTATATGCCTTACAGTATTTCATTGCAGGAAAGAAAACATCCTGTTTAGCATACTATTTAAACAGATTAAAACATTGTCAGATTATATTTGTTCAATTTTAAAAAATGTAGTTTGGCATTAAAGTATTATCTTAACCATTTTTCTCTAATCTGTAACAATCCACATTGAAGATTGCTGTTGTTGTGTGCTTTCAAATCATTTGCAACTTATGGCAACCCTAAAGTGAATCTGTCATGGGGTTTCCTTGGAAAGATTTGATCAGAGATGGTTTGCCCTTGCCTTCCTCTGAATCATAGAGTGTGACTTGCCCAAGGTCACTGAATGGATTTTCATGACCAAGGGAGGATTCAAACTCTGGTCTCCAGAGTCATAGTTCTACACTTAAACTATTACATCATGCTGGCTCTTACACATTGTAGATACCTTTCAAAAATACAGCAGATATACTAGCTTAAATTTGGTGAAGAAACTTGTGCAAATAGCATTAATTTGGAAAAACTCAGCAAATGTGTTGCTTCCTAATAGATACCATTTACTGTGGAAGAAAAAACTGCGTAAATTTTTGTATCATAGCAACATGTATTCTTAATGGTACCTCATTTGACAGTTTTTGTAGTGCTTAAAAAAATTAAATCCAGAACTTCCATAGATTATGACTCACTTCATCACAATTAAACTTAACTGAGCATAACCATGACATAATTGTTTGAATTTTAAGAACAGGAAAAAAGACGATGAACACTTCCAGAAAAAAAAGTATTTTGAATTTGTTTGTTACAGTTACATCTATATTTTCTTCCAGTGCTTGGGGCTGCAGATGTGGTTGTCGTCCCTATTTTTATTCTCACAAATTAACCTATTTATTTGGTAGACTAGACTATGAGACAGTGACTGGCCCAAGATCACCCAGTGAGTTCCATGGCTGAGTGGAGTTTTGAACCTAGGTCTCTCCAGTTCACCTCAAGCCAGAGATGGGGAAAGTTAGTCCCCGTTGTTTGCTCCCCAAGCCTCCCAGGAGACTCACTTGGCACTCTGACTCCCTGGGTTTTCAAACAATTCTTTCTGGGGGAAGAATTGCCACCAAACTGCTGAACAAAACCACACTCAAATGTGCTGGTTTAGTCAATTTTGCTCCCAATCCGTCCCCAGCCAAACAAAAAGCACCTAAAACTAAACTAGAATAGATGTCATGTCTCTTTCAAGTCATCACCAACCCAGTGCTGCAGTTCACTTGTGGGCATAAATTTTCCACCCCTATTCCCTGTGCAGTTGCCCACCTCTACTCTAGTGGAGTTTTCAAAACAGTGTGTGTGTGTGGATTGCAGGGCCGTTTTTTCCCCCAAACCGTACACTCCATTCTGAAGCTTTAACACTAAAAGCCCCACATGTTTTTTTAAATGTGTGTCCTATCCACGTTATGCTACTATAATGAGATTTTTTTTTCCTGATCTGCTCTTTCCTTCAGTGGGAATATATTGAATGTACTGCTGTGTGCATATGGAAAGCATCATTAGAATTTAATACTCTTACGGGTTTTAAAATGTTCTCACAGCAAAGAGGTGTTCTCAGGTGCTTTTTTTGTTAGTAGCATTCAGAAGAAGTCCTCACATCTTGAACCATATTTGCAGGATGGAGACAATAGTTTTTTAAATGTCTAAATAAGAAATGCTTTTTCATATGAAAACTCTTTCTGGTTTTAGAGGAAGCTTCTCAGAAGACTGGCCTAATAAATCTTCCTTATCGGTTGGTTTTTGCTGTTGCTTCAGAAGATTCTGTGCTTTTTTATGACACACAGCAATCCTTTCCTTTTGGTTATGTATCTAACATACATTACCATACTCTGAGTGACATTTCATGGTAGGTAATTCACAGCCTCTGATAGCTTGCAACAACAGACTGCACTATCTTTGGTATAATGACAAAAATACATAGTAAAAATCCTTTTGACTGTCTTAGCATAGCATTTTAGCACTGTCAGGTATGTTGTACAGTGTCCAGAGGAGCAACAAATTTGGAGTCTAATTTCAGGATCTGTCAGACTATTGCCTTAACACTGACAAGGCAGAATATATACTGTAAAACAAAAACAATGTTTGTATTCTACACTGAACTTCTTGTGTGGAGTAAGCACAATTAACTTGGTTTTAGGTGTTGCCACAAGTCTTTTGAACATCAATATTAAAATAATGTTTAGTATTGCTCTGAAAACTCCTATATTCAGCAGGTATATAAGCTATCTAACTTGAACAGTAGGAAATTGCTTTGTAGATGGACCTAGGATTTCAGACTGCTTTTGTGTTTGGGAAATTCCCTCTGTTTCCATTCAGTTAGCATTATCATTTATTGTTTGTGTACCAGTTGTAATAATCTTACAATTATCTAAAGCTCCAGAATGTTTAATTATAGTTACAGAAATTGTCATAGCTAAAATCAGGAGACTTTTCTTTTGTTCATTTTATTCCATCATGTTGGATGGAATCCAGTGCGTTTAGCAAATCTGCTGAAAATAGCGTTAATCCCAAATCAAAGCTGGCCATGTTGAACAAAATAAATATAGCTCATAATGAACCCCCCATTTTCTGTTTAGGCTCAGTGACTTTTTAGAGAATGTTTTATTTGCATTTTTTTAACTACTGGAGAATAATTGGAGGAATTAAATCCTTTTTTATTTCTGTAAATGAATGCCAGGTCCAGCGATGGCTCTTTCCTTGCTATTTCTTCTACGGATGGATATTGTTCTTTTGTGACTTTTGAAGAAGATGAACTTGGAATACCACTGAAAGAGAAGCCACTTTTAAGTATCAGAACCCCTAACACGGCAGAGAAGAAACTGAAAAGGGGTCTGTCCCCCAGCATTGCCTCCCCACCTCCCAAAGCAGTGGATAGCACTCCTCCTCATAGGGCTGTGGACCCTAGTAGTCCAGCTCTGCAGTGCAAGATCCCAGTGAACAATGGAGACTTACCCCCAACACCAGTTTTAGTTAGAAACGTCCCAGTGTCTTCTCCAGAAAAGAAGAAACCCATGCATTCATCAAGTCATAGTTCAAAAACCAACCAACCAAGGAGGGTTACACTTAATACCATACAAGCATGGAGTAAGACACCAAGGTAAGTGTAATATTACAATTTTCAGAGAGTAAATACACAGCTTTGTATGGTGCTAGGTTATAATATATGAAATGACTGAGCACCAACCTGAAATCAAGAGGAGGAAGGGCAGAAATGAGCCAAGGGAGGAATAGCAAGAGACATGGCACTGAGGAAAATGCAGATGGAGAAACCCAGGCATGTTTCTGGGAAAGATGATTTTTGAAGTATTTTTGGTAGTGATATTTTTGTTTGCTCTTGCTTAGGAGGGTTGCTTTGATTCCTCTAAAGGCAGATACTTTGGACTCAGCACCTTTGAATCCAGTCTCTTCAGCTTCCACAGAAACAGTTCAACATGGTAAAACGAATTACTGTTGATAACTTACTAAGTCTCAACTGAATCATATTCTTAAGTGGTTTTGTTCCCAGAGCACATGTTCTAATGCTACCTATCCCTTTGGTCCTGATTGCATTTTAGATTGGCTATCTATGCATGGAAAGCACAGTAAAAGGATGTCATTTATGTTCACAAATTTTGACAAAATGTATTTATATTGCTGTAAGAAAGTTTTTAAGGGAAGGTGGAGGTTTTTTGGGCTATCCCAATATTTTTAAAATTCATACACATCTTGATTTATTTTGTTTGATTTGATTTTCTTCTATATTTCAGAGAGACCCTCACCACCTGAAGACCCTTTGCAAAATCCGCCATCACCTAAGCGTCTTAGAACTGATGATGATGATCTTTGAATTTTCTGAAAATGAAAATAAAGTATAAAATCACCAAAATGCTAGAATGTTATAGAAGCTTTGCCTGCCACGGTACACTTGCAAAATATTTTTCTTGCAAGTTAATACATTTGCGAAAATAATATCTGAAATAGTTGTTGCTGCACAGAGCCATATCTGCATAGAACACTGCTTTGTGTCAGGGAAGTAGTTGTATTACCTTTTGTTCTTACATTCCAAGCAGAATGTAGGCTATGTCATATTCCATTGAGAGTTTGCAGGGTATACATGTGTCTTATTTCAAGAAGTGTTCAGCTAAGTTTCTATGGGTCTGAATCTAACAGAGTAGAACCTGCTTTTTGAAGAAATAGTATCTGTTTCATGATTTAGCTAATTTGTGGAATGCAGTACCACAGAGGTTTATGAAACAAATATTCTCTCCCTTTCAGATCATTCATTTGAGCAATGTTTACTTAACCTACATACAATACAAATTTTATGCAGAAATCAGAAAATCCAAGGCTTTCACCTATGTGCAAGTGAAATGAAAAGGTACAGGAATTGGGCAAATCTTCTGTAGGGGACTAAGGACATTTCAACGTTTACCTGGCTTAATTTCTCTACAGGTTCATTCTGTGTGATGTGAATATGAATTTTCACACTTCCATTTTGCATAATATATGATCAATTTTTAGAAAAGATGTTTGGAGGTTAAAAATAGCAGAGTTTTATCATTTAGAAAAGGTTTTATGTTACTAAGAATAATATGTTATAGAGGTAGTATTGAGAATAAAAAGTTCAATATGCATACTAAAGTTTTCTGTTCATGTGTTCTCTGGTGTTTGGTTTCAATCACTCATTTTGTAAAAATGTTTTTAATTATCTCATCTGAAATAGGAATAATTCCAAAGGACGCAAGCTGGAGAGAGAAATCGTAGGAAAAAATACGGTGAATTGCACTGAAATATCTATTGAATTATAAATTTTATAAATGATATGAAATACTATTGCAATCTAAAAGGAGGTGTTCAGGTGACATTAAGTTATGGATAGTGTTTCCTAGCAAAGAAATAATTTCATTTTCTCTGGTCAAATTCTGGAAGCATTGCTATGGCAAACTGTGTTGCAGTGAAAAGACAACAGTGTTGTAACACTTCAAAGACAAACAGCCAATTCCGTGCATTTTTCTGGAGAAGTGTGTATGTGGCTTAAAGTCGCCTGTTGATTTATAGAAACCCAATGCATTTCACAAGGTTTTCTTAGGCAAGAAATACTCAGAGGTGGTTTTGCCAGTTCCTTCCTCTGAAATGCAGCCTATAGCACCTGTTATTCATTGGCAATCTCTCATTCAAGTACTAACCAGCGCAGACCCTGCTTAACTTTCAAATCAGATGGCATCTGATACCTTTAGGGCATGTGTCAAACACAAGGGCCGCTGGCCAAATCCATCCCACCAGGCCATTTCATGTGGCCCTTGCACTTCTCCTGCAGCTGCAGTACTCCCCCACCTGGCAAGCCCAGTCCCCACATTGCAGGCCCCTGGCTGCTGGTATTCTGAAGAGGGACCCAGCAGCCAAGCACTCACAATCTACTTCTACTTCTGACTGCCCCTCTGTCCAAGTCTCAGCCTCAGAGTGTTGCCACAGGCTACTGTGGCAGTGTTCAGTGCGGTCAGCTCATGAGAGTTTGACAGAGGAGCAATCAGAAGTAGAAGTAGATTGTAAGTGCTGCCTGCTGGATCCTTCAGAATACTGGTAGCCAGGGGCCCACAACATGGGCATTGTGCTCACCAGATACAGGGGGGCAGAAAGAGGCACAGAGGGGGTCTCAGCTGGGACCAAAAAGTTAATGTAATAAACAGTGCTTGGTAATATTTATCTGATGATTAAAAAAAATAACTTTCTGTTTTCAAAATTCATTCTTCAATAAATTGTACAATAGTTGTACACCTGAATATCTACTTGCCATTATTTTTCCTAGACTTCTAGTTTCAGAGCTAGTTATTACTAAAACCAGTAATAATTGAATGCAGAGGCAATTATTTAATATGATAAAAGAGTAGATACATTTATATAGTCTTACAGACACAACTGGCCCTTTGAGGGCAACCATAATGCTGATGTGGCCCAAGATGAAATTGAGTTTGACACCTCTGCTTTAGGGTATTTAGGCCAACTTTATTTGGAAGTATATAATTCACACTAAAACAACTTGCTTCCACATAAATATACATATTGATGCAACCTAAGTTCTGCTTCATTTGGACAGCAAGTGTTATGCAGGCTATTTAAAGCTGAATTTATGTGGTAGTCATAGTTTATGGGAAGAAACAGATATTTTTTTCTATTCCACTTCATTCTTCAGATCCATGAAAGAAAAGACACTTGAATGTTGGCTTATGACATTGCTGTGAATAGCTTGTTCATGCAACATCTACTACATGGATTCACTTCAAACTACCCCCACTGAAGTTGATTTACTGTAGTAGTGTAGCTTCGTATGCAAGATTACATGTATGAAATAACCTAACATGGCAGGTTACATGTAATGAATCAGCAAAGTTAAGCTTCAGTTTTAATAATGCAGTAATAATAATATTGGCCCAATATTATTAATAATAATAATATTGCTCTTCATAGCTTCAGATTCTGTGTGGAAGACAGAATGCTCTTGATCCTTGTACTCCCCAGTATCTTCACAGTCCATTCTTTCTGCTTTCTTGGCTTCTTCCCACCTTGCAGATGATTGACTGGTTTTCTCCAGGCTTGCCACTCCTCTTCCCATTCTCACAGTTGATTGGAGAAGGAAGGAGAGCCCATTCTTCCCCAGTTCTGTCTGACTTTCAGCCTTATACAATAGCTCATCTGGTGTGAGAGTGAAATTAGGAATATCTGGCCAGCCCATAAGATCTGAGGGGCCAAGACTGTCTGAATTCAGGATGGTCAACAGGCATTCTGGTAGGAACAGTATAATCACCTAAGTGCACATTAGTGCACAAAGAATCTACGATGCCAGTGGTGGACAATAATTCTTGTAGTTCAAATCATGAAAGCAATAGATTTATCAGCTCCCCTTTCCCCGCCCCCTCCCTTTTTTGCTTTAATAAATCAGTGGCAGTTTGGAAACTAAGGCATTAATTTTTGAAAAGATTTTATATAACATGACTCAATCAAGAAATCAGAAGACTTTGAGGGCAGCTATTAAGGGGTGGAAGGTTTGCAAGGGGTTGCAGAGAGAAGGGCCAATTACTGTACCTCCCTATTCTGCTGAGGTATGTTCCAACAGAATATCTCCTCTAAGTTTATCTTAAATAATAATAGCAAAGCCTGTAGAAGCATGTGTAGTCCTGTAGTTAATCTCTAAAAAGAATTCCTGCTGCTACTTGATAACACTAACAATTTTCTATGTAAATGAAAAACCAGGTTTATTATTGCTCAAATACGAACATTTACATTCTCTTTCCCAAATAGGCATTTCATCTTCACACGATTGGAAAAAAATAGATTGCTTAATTTTGCCTAATATTTCATACTTGTTTCCCTGTACATTTTCATGAGGTTGTAACTGAGAGAAGACAGAGTAAAAGAAAAATGAGCAACATTAGAAAGGAAGAAAAACATTGCCCATTGTGTGGGTTCATACGTACAAATGATTCTCAAACTTGGTCTTCCAGATACCTTGGATTTCAGTACCTAGAACATGGCCAGTGCCAAGGGATTATGGAAGCTGTGGTCTTGAACATGTGGAGCATCAAAATTCGAGAACTGTTGATGAATACCTCTAGTGTAGTTGCCATGTGGATGGGGACTACTAACCTCATGATGTTGGAATGTAACACTTATCAGCCCTAGCCAGCATAGTTAATGATAAGACATTGTGGGAGCCAGAAAGCAAAAACATCTGGAGGGCCATATTTGTCAACCACTGTTATATATGTATACTTCCCAAACTGTATTGGATGCTATTAATTAAAAATATCTTACGTGAGAGTAATTTAAGATCCTCTCTTGGGAATTTTCTTGTCAAAGACCTGCAGTAAGAATGAAACAAATGCTGCAAATAGTATTTATCTGGTTTAGAAACTTATGAAGTACCAGAAGGAGCATAATATAAAGCAGCCTTTTTTGTCTGATTTTAAATTAATCCTCCTTTTAGTCCTTGAACTTATGCAAGAAATAATATAAAATATATTTTAATTATTTACAAACCTTTTACAACAAAAAAACAGCTCCCAAGAAAGCACTAGGACTTGTGAAAGTACCTGGTTTTATGTGTCTTCTGTATTACACACTGCTACTAGGATGTAGCATTCTGCATTGATGTTCTGTTGGTAAGCAAGGCTACTCCTTTGTCTTAAGACTTGACTGGGAAACACTCATACCTCAGCATTACTGGATGCAAAGTTGCATAATATGTTCCTGAAATGAAAGTTTTAATATAATCATTCTTTCCAGTTAACCTTTCACACCACTAAATGCCTTTTCTAAGTGTCTTTCTTAGTAACTTATTTCCATTAGGTTTTCCATAAGTCCATTAGGACTTGTATAATCCTATCTTAAAGCATAACTACTGAAAAGGTGGAGACCTTAACAGTTCAGCACAAAAACAGAGCAAAAGCTGAGGGTATTCCCTCATGACAAGCATGGTGCAACAGCAGCAAATCTGTCCCTGATCTCTCCACTTTTGGTTTTACTAAACCACAACAGTTGAGCTGTATATCTGCCTTATAGCAGAAGCTATAAATCTCCCCCAGACCATTGAAGCAATTTGTTACAAGTAGAGGAGGAGTATCACACAGTCCAAGCACTAGCTCATCTGGTTGCCTCATGATTTTTTGTAGGTGAAATGCCAAGAGGGTGTAAAGGAGATGTTTTGGATCAGAGATCATACTCTCTCAGCCTCAGAGGAAGGCAAAGGCTTCTGGGTCTCTAAAAGTCAAAAAAACTTGAAGGCACATGACAACAACAACAACCAACAACTAACTGCTTTGGGGATCACTTTTCAAAGTGAATTTTTCAAGCTGTGATTATTCTTCAAATGACATTAATGTGCTTATATACAATAAAACAAATAAACCAATACCTTTGTCCAATATTCTTTCTCTCTCTCTCTCTCTCTTTCTCTCTGTACGTCTGTCTGTCTATCTATCTATCTATCTATCTATCTATCTATCTATCTATCTATCTATCTATCTATCTATCTATCTAACTAGGGGCTTTCTTAAGCCAAAGAATCCAGCCTAGGGACCCAGCTGTAGACTGGTGCAGCATTAGCTGGGAGATGAATGCAAACAGAACCAGGAAATTATTTTGTGCAGGAATATACATGCCATCTGACCATTAGATGTCACTATACCACAGAAAGATAGCCTGGGAACAGAAAGTTACCACAACTATTTCTAACACTGCATATCAAATAAAGGCATATCAAATAAAAAAACTTAATTGATACCAGATTGCTATACCTAACTCTTTTGGGGAGACATTTTAATTTTTAATATTTCAGAATGCTATTTGAAGACCACCAGGATGCATTTAACCTTTTGTCTTGTTTTACTGCTGTAAAGACTTTTCTTCCCTACCTTATAGGGCTCGTGTTGTTCAAAGACAATTCACAAATACGTTTTCCTAACATGATTTTTAATAATTGAGTGTTTTTTAATTACACAACCACTGTGCAGTCACATCTATAGTCTTTGCCTTCCTAACGAACAGGTGAAGTAGAAAATAATTTTGTTAGAGTTGTGTGTTATATAGTTATTCGAAAATCAAATACATGTTAGAAACTTTCACAGAACAAATTATTGATCTCACATATGATGTCTTTCAAAGACTTTTGGTTGCATAAGCATGTTCATGCCCAACAGTAAAACTAAAGCAACTGTATTTACACAGAAATCTTATTTAATTCACTGAAGTTTACTTCCAGATGTATACGATTGCAGCTGTAGATGTATAAAGATAATTAAGTCAGAGATAGGAATAGTGAAGTTTATTCTAATGGGCTGAATCTGCCATCTTCACATAACCAAAATTCAAATTTTGGACTTATATGGACTGTATTTATATTTGCTGTACATCTTGCAGTCTAATATTTCATATTAAGTGGCTGACCAAACTATACAACCCTTGATTTAATCTAAGGAAAGTATGTTTGTATTATCATCCAAAAACCGTTTTGTGAATGGCCACAGTTAATGTTAGCGCTGTTTTATTTATTATATGTAATCCATTCCAGGAACTTTTCTTGGTTGAGGAGCAGCGTCAAAATGCTAGAAAGGTAACAAGCATAGACTTATCAGTGTCTATAATTTCTGCAGTTTATTACCTTCTTAGATCATTTCTATAACTATTTCTATGTATACATACCAACATGTTTTGTGGTAACACTTGATGCATCCGATAAAGTGGGTTGTTTTCCAGGAAAATTTATGCCAGAATAAATTTGCTAATTTTTAAAGTGCTACAAGGGGTTTTGGTTAGCCTTAATCCAGGCAAAACCAGTCAATCACTTCTAGATTGATTTTGAAGTAATATATTTAAAATTTGAAAAAGGCTCTAGCATGAATGTTTTTAAGATATTCAATAAGTTCTTGTTGTTGTTGTTGTTGTTTTTCTGATTGTCTCTTTTAACACTGGGTGTTTAGTCAATAGAATCCGGGATATAAAAGGACTTAAAGCACAATCCTCTGTATCTCTACTTAAAAAGAAGACCCATTGAGTTAGATGGGCCTCACTCGCTGGACCTCTCGCAGTGCTCTTAACCTTCACTCCTTTTCTTGCAAACCACTCACAAGGGTCCTATTGGTTGGATAACTCAGACTAAACCTAGGCTAATAGAAAGTAAGTACAAAAGATACAGACTTTTTTTTAGTACCTATTAAGCTGAGGATAAGATGGGAAACACTGAACTAATAGGTGTATTTGGTAGTTTTGCTCAATGTTGGTTATAAACATGGCCAAAAATACCAGTGCTACTCATACTTCCTAACTGGAGTCTGGTTCTGTTGGTGAGAAAGACTTGAGTCAGAGATTGAACAAACTCTAAGTACTGAAACCCATGTGAAAGCCAGTGTGGTGGAGTAGTTTGGACATTGGACTACAACTCTGGAGACATGGGTTCAATTCCATGCTTAGACATAGAAACCCACTAGGTGATCTTGGGTGCATCACACACTCTCAGGCTTAGAAAAACCTGTTATAGGTTTCCCTTAAGGTCACCGTTAAGTTGGAAATGACTTGAAGGCACACCACAACAACTGAATCCGGCCATTGGTGTGACCCAGGGATTACAGAAGCTTTATGTCTCTTCAGCTTTACCTGCATGAGTGTTATAATCTTATTTTGTCCACCCTTAAATGCCTCAGTTAGCAATCTTGAGTGTTCCCAGTTCAGATAATGATAAGGACAATGATGATGATGACAATATGACGCTGTGCATATAGAGAGGACTGAATCCAGAATAAATTTTTGTTGAGTTGCAGCTAGAGGAGCCTGAGGACATGGCAAAAGGTGCTTGCTTAAGTGCATGCAGCTACTTGTGTTTTAGATCCTTGCCTTTCGAAGCTTATTAAAATTAACAGATTTTAACAAAAGCCAGGTAACTGTGCCAAGATGGTGTCTAATGCTTTCTTGCAAGAGGGGATGGTCCAGGATTGTCAAAGAGGCAGTCTGAAGGAAGTCTTGGAAGACAGAGAGCTACGATATGAGTTACAGAAAGAGGGAAAGAGATGAGTATTAGTGTCATCTTTGTGTGAGAGAGATGTGAGCTGGAGTTAGCTAGGGAGTTAGCCAGTCAGGATGTAGATGTATAAAATAAGTAATAGTTGATGTTGTTTTCAACTTTAGCTTATGTTTGTATTCCACACTTTTGCCTCTGAGAATACTACACAAAGGTTGTTGGAAGGCTTGAGTTCACACGGTCAGTATGGATGGTGGCAAAAGTTATTCAAGGGTGCTGGTGTCTAGTCTCTCATGGGAACCACAAAGACATCTAGACAGTCACCACATTTGATGCCATAACAGCAGGACAGGAGGAAGTGCCACATTTGGTGGCACATGTGGTAATATGCATGAGCCCTCATAGACTCCTATATCAGGAATGATCTCTCCAGTGACACCCACTTAGCCTCAACATTATTCATCTTTTCAGTGCCATACTTCTGTAACTCCTGGAGTTCAGTGGCATGTGGCTGATAGGTTTTTGACTATTTACCTTAGGTTAGCTGATTAGCTCTTCATTCTTAGGGCTGCTGTTTTATATTATATGTTGTTTTTGGTTTTAACTTCATCCTGGTTTATAAGCATTCTGAGGTAGTTTAAGTCTTTTTTTTTTTTTAGAAAGACATCAAAATGGAGGTCATGATGATCATAATGCATCTAGCTGCGCTAGGTTCCCCTTATTAAAATGAATGTGAAATCACTGGGCTATTGATTTCAATGGAAATTAAAGGTAACTAAGTCTGCAATCCTATGTACATTTTTCTAGGACTAAGCCTCATTATATTCAATGTTTCACAAAGCAAAGATTAGATAGAGCTCTATCCTCAAATGTCTTACAATCTACTGCTTAAAACAAAGCAGTACAATTAAAATAGCAATTGGACCTGATGATCTTTCAGCCCTCCTAGAACAGGAGGCAGAGAAAATGTGCAATTGTTATTCTTTTATGGACTGAAGTATGACTTGTGTAAATGGGGTCCCTTGAGGGAACCAGGCAGCAGAACTATAAATATTAAAAATAGGAACCAGCAACATTTATATATCACAGTCCATTACAAGTAAGGCGCTCCATTAAAGTCTGGTAAATGGAGTCCATTTTTGATGTAGACCAGGCAAGGTGGCATTCTTTCTTTCTTTCTCTCTCTCTCTCTCTCTCTCTCTCTCTCTCTTTTTGCCAAAGTAATTATCATCTTGACAAACTTTCTGCAGGACTATTTTCTCAATGAGCACATTTAATATAAAACATGCAACTTTATTCTCTCCAATAAGAGCACATTCATATTTTTAACACCCTCTTCTTGTCCAAAATGTACTTGGCTCAGCTCCTGGACAGGGAATACTTTAAGAAGGAAATGTCAACCTGCAATTATAGTTGGCTAATGTATAGTGGACAATGTGAACAGCCGTGGGATGGCTGTTCTTGTGCAGTAAGGAAAGTGGTTAAAATTCTGACATTAGTTTGATATTTTCAAAGTTTTTCTTTCTACAGTAAGCCCAGATATTCTGTTAATGACTTTTTGTACAGTTATTTATTTTAATAAGAGACAAGCCAAGCATACCAGGTAGTTAGTACTCCATTCAGATTGTTTTCCTGCTGTGTTGAAATAGAGAAGGGGTGACTGGGTGCACATTTTTGGGATTCTAGGATTAACCCAGTGGTTAATCCGTGATTAACCTACTGTGAATGTTAGCTGCTACTTGGAATGAATTTCCATGATTAAAAAACAAAACCCAAATACTTAGCTTACTTTCTGAAGAAATAACTGCTCTCTTGTAACAGATATGAGGATCCTCCTAAAAATATATACAGCTATACATTGGAAGGTGAGCCACAGAGATGAGGCATAAGATCCTGGTAGTCCATGGACTTTTTTCTTTAATTTTAAATCCACTTCAGCCTTAGAGCTGTAGAATCCAAACAAGCTCAGCGTCCAACTTCAAGGGTCTACCAAAGGAACTGATTTTCTCAGTAAATTGCCTCAGAAGGTGGCCTGCAGAAAGAGGAAAGGAATCATATTCTCATACTATAGTACTGTGCTTTATGAAAATAAATCATAGAATCATAGAGTTGGAAGAGACCACAGGGGCCATGGAGTCCCACCCCCTGCAATGCAGGAACACCCATCAAAGCATTCCCAACAGATCTTAACATCTACTGATGCTAAATCTTAGCATCTACTGTAGCAACCGCAGTAGCAGGCATTCACATATTACACAGGGCTGGAATGATGAAGAGGTGACAGATAAGTTTCCTTTCTATTGTAGCCTGATGTGCTGCCTGTTAAAATATGGCTTGAGGAATTTTCAGATGAGGTTTTTGTCATGACATTCACTGAATTTTACAGGCAGCTTCCACTGTCATCATCCCCTACCTGTAAAGCCACCCTTGCCCTCCATTTTAACAAATTTTTCTTACCTTGGGATGTCCATTAAGGAAAAAAGTTGGAATAGCTGCAAAGGGCCTTCTAACTGCCTCATCCAAAACCACCCTCAGAGTTCCAAGTGACAGTGGACCAGCTGCACACAAATGAAGTATCTGCAAATATGCAGCCAAGTTCAAAAGCCAGAAATAATTTACAAACGAGAGCAGAGAAAAGGAGCTGGCTAGAAAATAAGTTTTCCCTGCCCAGCCAGAGTTCTGTTTCCTGGTCACACTTGTGTGTGACAGGACCAACAGAACGTTGGGAACTGGCATATATGGCTGGCATCCTATACCAGGATCACAGAAAGTTTGTTGTAGTAATTACTAGCGTATTTACCCAGCGTTGCCCGAGATTTTATTTTCTCATAGGTAATTCTTGTAAGGAACTACCTTATCTTACCTTAGGAATTAGATGCAGTTGAAATACACAGATTTGATATCCTGTGTCTCTAATTCCCCAATCTGTCTTGTCTGTTACCCTTTTTCCCCATATTCTCCAATCCAATCTATATTCAGAGTTACTAACATATAGAGGTTGAGTTCCTGAGGGAATACACTGTGTTGCCGCTGTTTCTAGCCCAATCTAGGCAGGCCAGTCATTGCCAAATGCAGCTTCAGGAGACCTCAAGGCAAGTACTCCATTATGTATGCACGGTATTTACAAAAGATCCCCTGCCCCATGCAGGCAGCTTGTGAGCGGACTATACAACTCTCAAGCACTCCACGTTTGCATACTGGCTACTCTACTGACAATCTGGCTATAACTCAATCATCTGAAGTACTGATCTTTCGGAGGCTTTGTCTCCAGCCTGAAACTCATTGTTTTCCCCAAGTACGGACTAGCCTGCGGCCACAATTTTCCCTATAAGAACCCCTGACTTTGAGCGCTTCCTCGGATCACTCTTGGCTTCCATCCCACCTTGCTGTCGCTTTGTCCAGCGAGCCTTCCCCTCAGCCCCACGTGCTGAGAATCCACGCTCTCTAGCTTCTTTGCTTTTACTGGGCTTCAGGACAGGTAGAGTATTTCCCATACCAAACCTCCTCTCAAAATCCCGCTATCCACTCCTACCTTTATTTCTATAGTTCCTTGTCTGAGTGTGTTGCATACACGTGTTTGATTGTATTTCAATAAAACAATTATTATTATTTCCAACTTCTGCCTTATCATTGACTCGGCCTGACCCCGTAGACATAGGGCTCAACATCTCGCTACGTTACCCTGCCTCTCGCATTGCAAACTTGTGCTCTGTGCTAATTCCCTCCCCATTGTTTGAGCACATTTAGGTGTCCCTCCCGGGATCCCCAGAAATCAGGGTAACAACTGCCTTCTTCCTTGCTGCTAGGTCTGATCTCAGATCCTGTGTCTCTGGTTTCCCAAATCTGCTTCTTGCTGCTAGGCCTTGTCTCCATAGCAACTGGCCTGGGCTCTCTGGCTGAGAATTCTAATGGCCCCTCCCTGAACTGCCAACCCCAAGATTCCATAGAATCTTCACAGCCAGCCAATCATATGAGGTCTTCACCTCACACAGCCAATCATATCAGGTCTTCACCTGCCTGACACAGATAAACAGACAAGATCACTCACAAACTTTGACTTTTATATAGCAGAAGATGTGTCTTCAAGTTGACTCCAACTTACAGCAACCCTACCTAAAGTTTTCTTCACAAGATTTATTCAGATGTTTGCCATTCTCTTCCTTTGCAGCTGAGAGAATGTGATTTGCCCAAAGTCATCCATTGGTTCCAATAGCTGAGCAGGGATTTCAAACCTAGTCTACCAGAATCCTAGTCCAACATTCAAACCACGACACCACACTGGTTCGCTAAAAAAAGCTACACCAGCATATTGAACCAGGATGACTGGAGGAATTCAACATCTCCACCCACTATAACTTCCTCTTCCAGCCACCTACTGCTTTTCAGCTGGGCATCCCTCCATAGGCAGTCAGTGGCCAAGGGAGGAGGAGGCAGCCAGGGAGCTGGACAGCTGCATTCCTTCCCTCATCTGCAGCAATGAAAGAGCATCCTTCTAGAACTGCCAGGACCTGCACGTGGGAAGGGCAATGAGATGTAATTACACCAAGGCCATTTCCGCACTAGGCTGTTATAGCGCTATGATTCCACTTTCAACAACCTATGGAATCCTGGGGTTTGCAGTTTCGGGAGGGGCCAAGCGGCCCCTCCCGAAACTGCAAACCCCAGGATTCCATAGGATGTTGAAAGTGGAATCAAAGCGCTATAACAGCCTAGTGCGGAAATGGCTCTACTGGAACTTTACAATCCATCAGTGTGATTCAGGATCTTGGCCTATATTTTGTTGCTCAAGAAATTATTTCTTTCATGGATACATGTTCAGAGTGTAATTAAAGAGCAGACTTTTGCTATCCTGTACATCTTAACAGCGAAATTATCTTAATCAGAATAACACACACACACACACAAAACCCCACTTAAAAATTAGAAATACTCAGTTTTTTATTTTTGCCAGTTATGACTTAATTCTAGAGAAGTGCAGGCTACTGGAGTGAATATTGAAGGAGTCAAATACAAAACAAATTTTGGCTCTGTGTACCATAATGATTTCTGCTGTCTGAAATGACATCTTAACGGTAGTGCCTTTCTACTGTCAGACTTGAAAACAGCAAGAATATAGAGGAAGATGTTCTTTCTAGTTTTGACATACACATATACCTTCTTTTTTGTGTCTACAGGGATGGGTGAGCAATGTACTGCTATTAAAACAATTAAATGACACTCTGGAAAGATTTGGAGGTCCAAGTGCTCATACCCTCCAACATTTTACAGACTGAAACCAGGGCACATGTGGCCAAGCAGATTTTAATCAAGATGGCAAAAGTTATGATAAGAGAGAAATATAAGTTAGGAAAGGCTACAGCAATTTTGCCTGAGCTCACAGGGAAGGACAAGAAGGACAAGTATGGTGTTTAGATCGAGGGAGGTAATAGTACCACTCTATTCTGCATTGGTTAGGCCTCATTTGGAATACTGTGTCCAGTTCTGGACACCTCAATTCAAGAAGGATGTCGACAAGCCGGAACGTGTCGAGGGGAGGGCGACCAAAATGGTGAAGGGTCTGGAAACCATGCCCTATGAAGAACATCTTAGGGAGCTGGGTATGTTTAGTCTGCAGAAGAGAAGGTTGAGAGGGGACATGTTTAAATATTTGAAGGGATGTCATGTTGAGGAGGGGGCAGGTTTGTTCTCTACCGCTCCAGAGACTAGGACAAGGAGCAATGGATTCAAGCTGCGGGAAAGGAGATTCTACTTGAACCTCAGGAAGAACTTCCTGACAGTCAGAGCTGTCCAGCAGTGGAATATGCTGCCTCGGAGTGTGGTGGAGTCTCCTTCTTTGGAGGTTTTTAAGCAGAGGCTGGATGGCCATCTGTTGGGAATGCTTTGATGGGTGCTCCTTCATGGCAGGGGGTTGGACTCGATGGCCCCTGTGGTCTCTTCCAACTCTATGATTCTATGATTCTCTTCTCTCTCTCCTGGTGAGGTAGTAGAGTGCAAACTACTTTTACACTTTGAACTCAGTTTGCAGCAATGTAATTATGGACAAAGGAGGAAAGCAGGAGGAGAAAACAGAAACTAGGACATTTTAAAAGCAGCTGAAAAACTGGAATGACAGAGGATTAACTGGGATTGTCCCAAATTGGGACAGTTGGAGAGTATGGGTGCTGCAATACCAAGGAAGAAGAATGTCTTCTTTGAACAGACTTCCATGAATACAAAGCCAGGTTTCACCCAGTTATACTTGTTCACAACAATTAATGAAGATTTACTTCGAAGTAAAGATGTCTATACATCTACACTGTAATTTGATTTTGGTAATAAGCACATATACCCATACAATTCTAAGAAATCAGCTCTAACAAAATGAATGCTTTAAAAATATTTGACCATTATTATTTAATACTTGGTTAATTGACTTTTTTTTCCTGACTGGCGAAATGGCCAATGGTAAATGATCTGTTTGGTACCTTCGGTTCTTTGACAAATGTACAAAATATAGAGCATCTGAAAACAACTACTTTATGATGATGAGTGTAATCTTTCTCTTTCAGTATCCATAAAATGCAACACACAGAACTTGACTTTTAATCCAGTTGTACCTTTCGACTAGCTGAGGGCTTTTGACTCAAATGATCCTTCTGCTAATGGAAAAAGAAGGAAGATGGGTTTTTGTCAATTCTACCTCCAGCCCCTGGCATCCTATGCCAAAAATCCACTTCCAAAAAGTAGAGATCCTCCAGAGAGCATGGAAAGTGGTGCAGGGAGCTGCAAGGGAAGGATGGATTGAAAAAAATTGTCCTCCTTTTTTCCCATTCACTAGAGAAGACCATTGACTAAAGCATGATTTAATTCCAAGGCAGTTTGAATATCTCTGTGCCTTTCATCATGGCTTCTTTTATGTCTTTTCCCTTACGCTCACGTTTCATTAGAAGTCCACCAGAATAACGGATCCATGAAAACTCACACTGCAATAAACCAGTTAGTACCAGAAGTTCTGCCAGATTCTTTCAGTCCCTCCCTCCACTTCCATTATGCTGAAACTGTATAACAGGGCTATCTCTTTGAAGACAAACACAATATTTGTACCTCATTTCACCTCCTTACGGTGTTTTATAATATGTTATTATCATTGCCACATTATTCACTTCAGTATGTGTGAATCTGAAGTATTTGATGATAAAGTGACAAAAGAAATTGGCAGCAGGGAGATGCACTGTGATTTCAAACAGTGCATTATCTGGTATTTCATAATCTTTTAAAATAGAGAGCATTCAGCATCATAAACTATCAAATACCATCAGCCTGCAGGCAACAAAAATCCCCAAAGTTAGCATTGCATGCAGCTTCCGCAGCGACAATTTTTCCACATTCATCTCTTTGATATCTGATGAGTGTCAAATGAGCACAGTAAGAAACAAATACTGTTGTTATGCCCAGAGGCAATCTGAATATCTGTGCCTTTCATCACGGCTTCTTTTACATCTCTTCTCTTACTCTCAAGTTTTATTAGAAATTTACCAGTATAGCCCAGACATTGTTTCACCTAAGCAACTTGCAATCTCAGGAGGGACAATGATCCCTCCTTTTGCATTTTATAGGCATTTCTCATTCTCTTCCCATGCATTACAGTGTTAGGGGCCACAGTTTCATGCACTCTGGATGAGGTGGTAATGTCTGAGAATGCTTGAAACAGCTAGGTGCTGCCTCAAAGCAGTGTGATATACCTGGCAAACAAGGCAGCATCTCTTGTTTTAATAGGAGGGGTACACTGGTAAGAAATGGTTTTCTGAACAACATTCTACCTTCCATATTATAATAGTAAGCATTATTGTTATAAGCATGATGTAATGCTCACTGGCTCTTACTTTACCCAGCATCATTACTATTTCTTTGCTGTTATCATTCTCAAACAACTCTCTTATTTGTTCTTTACATGTATCTCAAACTGTTGCAACAGATCCCTTGTTCCAGTGCCTTTTTTTTTTTTTATCTTGTTTGGAGAAACACTTTTTGTAGAGACTTTTGCCCTGTCATGCACAGTAAGCACTTTTACAAGTATTGTTGGGACTTATCAAGTTTCTTTTTCAGATTTACTGCATTCACAGTGGATTAGGTCTCAGTCACACTAGGACTTAATTCCAAGTAAACACGGATAGGATTGTGCTGTACTTCTGTCAAAGGCACTGGGATCTTCCAGCTTCATTTAAGAAAAAGCAGAATCAAAATTTACAAATCTGAGTTCCTCAGAAGAATAGTTGGTAAAAGTGTAATAAATAAATAATACAGGTGGCTATTTGTCTAGTTTTGATACCAAGGAGCGATAGCTATATGAATGCCACTAAATTCCCTCAAAATATTTGTGTCATTTTGCCATGACTTATTTCTTCAATCCTTTATCCATCTGTGGAACTCTAATCATATGTACTAAGCCAAAAAAACTCTTCCAGACTGGGCTAAAGAAGCAAGAGATCTCACGATGTAGCTCCTTGCATTGTGTTAGTTGTTACCGCTGAATCCACTCATTCTATTCTTGTAGGGGGATTATTCATAGCAATGACTCAGGTCTGTATTACGGACAGTTTTTTTTAACAAACTGGGATATGATTTTCTGAGGTGGTCCTGTAGTTTGAAAGGTAAATTTTTCATCTATGTTTTTTGTTTTTACAAAAATTGTCAGAGTCACAATGTGACAGTATAAAAGTGATGTTATGCTGATGCACTATAGCACTATAATTCCTAAAAAAAAAAAAAAAAAAAAAAAAGAAAGTGAGAAGAGAAAGATACTTTTGTTGTTGCTGTTTTGATATGTCTCAGAATTAAAAAGAAATGAGTATTTCACGCCTGGCTATAGCTTCTACTCTTTGCTGGGGAAGGCTGCCACTTAGTGACTGAAGACAGTGCTGCAGATTATACTCAGATTTTGATTAAAAATAATTTATTCACTGAAAAATCAAAATAACATAGAGATGCATACCCCCACAGTTTCCTGAGGGTACATGCCACATTTCACAATACTGGAGCTAAGGGGGAACAGACATACCAATCTATCTCTTTATCAAGTCTGTCCTGTTTCCAGTGCGGAAGCTGCAGTTCAGATACTCAACATAACAGTACCAGATCATGATAGCAAAGCCTATAAGATGTTCTTTTACCTTAAAATGCTTTCGTAGGATCCCACTCTGTCATTTGCCTTACAGAACTTGTTTCTATTACCAGAACTGTGAGGAGGAGGATGTACCCTGCAGCTCCTTCTACACCTGTGAGCAAATCTTTTCATTGGCACTTAGTCACCTTTGCCTTGTGTTAGCTCACCCAGAGTAGTATCTTTTCCACCTCACTGATCTGCCCTGTCTCTCTGGTAATTTTCTGTAAACTCTTTTTGGTTCACTTTTAGTAGATTACCTGATATTTTTCCTCACTGCACAATACTGACACTCACTGTGTGAGCAAATGTTTTTACAAGTGGACTACATTTACCAGAGCATTCCTCCACCCTGAGAATTTCATCAGCTACGTCCATGTGTGTATTTATTATGCTAATAACCCGTTTCAGCTATATTTGAAATATATAGTATTAGCTGTAGTTTTTCCGGCATATGGCCCATAGGTATAGGCAATCATGTTCCTTAAATTATGAATTTTTCTCTATGCTTAAAAGAAAATAATGAAATAGCTGTGCAGTGTCACTTTTAAAGTTGCTGTCTACTTAAGACAGCTGAAGTAAAATTGAAAGGGACATTACAGTCTCTCATGTTATTTTAATGTTAGCAGAGTCAAAGGTAGAAACCTCTCACTATAACACAACTGTTTGAGAATATTTAGTGAAACCCTGTTCTGGTAATATTCATATGAATAAGGTGTTTCTCTTCACTGAAGACAGAGGAATCATTTCCTGCATGAAAAGCAAAAGAAATAACAAGTCTGGTACAGCTGCGTTGATTTTCCTGAACACTGTCTTCCTTGAATGAGCAGCATAAATGGAACATCTTCCTGAATAATAGGTTTGCAATGTGTTTTTATTTTTTCCCCTCTTCTTTGATCTTATGGATCCGGGCACACAAATATTTTTATCACAGAAAATGCATACTCTTCACTTTGCTCTGAATCTATAACAGTGTCTCTTTGAAAAGATTGCTAACTAAAGAGAGGGTGTACAATTACAACCATCTGTACTTTTTGAGGTTTATTACCTCACTTTGTCTTTCCACTAGTTTTATTATACACAAAAAGGAGGTGTTAACTTGAACTGATATGAGGAAATGAGAAATTCTTGTACCAGTAACAAGTATGGTATATGATATGCAAAATTATTCTTGCCATCTTGGCCTTTTGGGCACTACATAAAAGCCTGGGAGAGTGTGAATGGAATTGACAAGCGAGTTAAATTGGGCTTTTAGGAAACAGTGATGACCAATACAGTTACAATCTGCAAAATGCAGCTATTAAAACTGTTGATCAATATCCATTTATTCTTTAAATATTGTCCTTGAAGAACAACAAGGAGGTATGTTAAAATTTGTCATACCACAGTCATTCTTAGTTGGATCTGTAGGATAAAGCTATGAGAAGGATCCTGAATGCATCCATAGCTGTACATAGAAGAAGGCATAATTCTAAAGTGCAGCTGGACCATTTTGTGCAGTGGGAAAATAAAATGTGCAGTAGCAAATAAGTTTTTATGCAGTTGGTAATACGGGCTTTAATCAGGAACAAGGTTATTTCTTCAAACAAACTGATGAGAAAAAAGGTACATAAAAAATTAAAATAACCATTGTTACCTTCCAGCCTTAATAGTGTATTATTCAGGCCAACTGCCTGACTAGCTAAAAACATTAAGTAACAAATAAAATAAAAAGAAAAACTAGTGGACTTCATCTTAGATCTTCAGAAGGACAGAAGATTCTTGACCACAGCCTATCATTCTTTCCAGTGGGTTTTTAAAGAACAGAATGACCGGGGTGGGGGTCCTCCATGTTATGTAATTGTATCCTTGCATAACAGGGCCATACCTTATACTTTTTCTAGTCAGTAGGAGACTCTTTGCAAAGGTAAAACCTTGCATAGAAAATCATAGATTGGAACAAATATGAGCTGTATATATAATGAGTCATCTTAAAGCCTCTCACTTGGCACTTTTCCTTCTAGGTGTAATTGCATGTATTGTACTAAAATATTTGATTTTAGATTAATTTCTACAGGAAACCATCATTGTTCCCACCAATACACAAAATGGGTCATTGTCAGATGCGTATGAAAGAGGACAACATGAGAACATGATTCATAATAAACTTGATTAGAGTTTTTCTGACTTTTCACCAGCAGAAAGCTACACATATGTGTGTGTGTCTATCCAGCCACACAACTTGTATCTGTGTGAAGGCAAATAAAAAAGGTAAACCAATATTCAGTTAAAAGACATGTCTCAGATGACAGATCAGATACCAAATAAAGCTCACAAGAGACTTGGAAATGCTCTTTAAATATGAACATCTCTGTTGCCTGGGAATCATCTGTTACTATGTTTTCCCTCTTAGCTTCCTGTCTGATTCTTCAGCTCTGCATGATCACATCTTAGTCACACCATCATCCTACGGAGTACAGTGTGTGTACACGTGCACATTTAAGATGAAATTAAACAAACAAAAATTTTCCCCAAGAAATCACCTTGGCAAGAAGGAAAAGAAGTCATCTAATGATCTGAACATAAAATCTTGGGATTCCCCCCAGAGAAATCACATACTATTATTGCATGCTTTTAAAATGCTTGTAGAATAGAGAAGTGACCTTATTGATAAGGAATTGGAATCAGAAGATTTTCATTACTATGTAAAATAAAGCTATCTGAGTTATGAGCATCCCAACACCTTCAAACAACTTGCTAGCTATTGCACTAATATATCTTCCAATGTGCAATATATCTTACATATGAGAATCTAAGCACAAAGAGTTATTCTGTTCCTTTTACCTGTATATCTTGTGGGCAGATGATGTATCAGATGTTCTCTACACAGTAACTATAAACTCAACATTTGTGGAACAATTTTCTATCTGTAAGATCAAAATCTGTTGTTTGAGATAAAATAATACAGGACACTTTTTTATGGCAGAGGGACAGTGACAGTTCTGCTGTTTTTGGCACCATATTTGGATCTTACCATCAACAACTGTGCCTTCATACCAGCACAACTAGAACCCTTATGCTCAGTAGCATGTTTCACAGCAATCTATACTTATGGAATAAAAGCACAGGACCACCTTGTAATAAATGATGCAGAAACTGACTTTGCCATTTGCTTTTGCAAAAAGAACGTACTTATTCTTTTCATATGATTGAGAGAAGAGGGGATTAAGAAGTCATTTACAAATAGCTGGAACTGAGTCTTAACCTTTTAGGGTTCCATTTGGATGGAATGAAACTAGGAAGCTACTACAGTATTGAATTTTGTCACCCCATATGCCCCACTATAACTCTGGCTCCAATCCTTTATACACTTACCTGTGAGAAATTACACTGAACTCCATAATACTTAATAACAGGTATATATAACATTGCACAGCGTGCATTCTTTTTTCTTCTTCTTAATGTTTGTATGTATATGGAAAATGTTTAAATATCTTTCTTTAAGGAAAGAAATATAAACAGAGCTATATATATGACAGAAGTTATGCTGACCATAATTTAATTTCAGGTTTCAAAGCATCCCTGTTCAAAATTACATACACTTTTTTGGATGAAAAGTAGAATGGGTGGTAAACATTGTATAAAACTTATGTACATTAATAACATCTTCTTAGCTTTCTTTCTTATACAACATAGCTACATATAAAACTTTTTTTAAAAAAGCATCAGCAAGATACAAAGAACTCACACATAGTCATTTAATCTGTAACCACTGTGTGAAGCAGAAGTTAGTGATGAAGTATGGTTTGCCTTGTAGGCCATTGGTGGTCTGTAGGATGGAGCTGCCCTTGTACTCCTTGGTTGTGGGTGATAGTTTATGTTGTTGGCAGTACGTTGGCATGAAGCACACAGGATAACTCCACCAATTATACTCAGTGAAGCACAGACAAAGCCAAGGTAAAGGGCTTGCCCAATCTCATATTTCATCCCATTGGGCAGCAAAGGGTTGTAGAAATCAGTGACAACATCATTGGTTGACCAAGAAACTGGGATGAGGCATATGAGCCCAGCCAGTATGAAAAGGACTCCACCCAAGACAGCAAATACATTCTTGGCAGAGGACCCTTTGGCACATCGGGTGCACTTCATGCCAATCACAGCAACTATGCATGCCAGAGCTGAAAGAACACAGGAAATCACCATCATGGCCCGGGCTGCTTGAAGGTCACGAGGCAAAGCGAGTGGCGAGCGGTGAAGCTGACACTGGTAGATCCCAGTACTGTGCCAAACACATTCCATCCAGAGACCCTTCACGTATGCTACGGCTGTGATGATGTTGGTCCCCACATGTGCCGTTCTCCACCAGTGAGGCAGGATGGTAGCAGTTATTGTTCCAGCAAGACCAAGAAGACTCAGGAAGAAGCCAAGTAACTGAACAGCCATGCTAGCCATGTTAATGTTTGTCCTGGTTTAATACTGTATCTTTTCTGGGGCTCCTTCTGAAAACACAGCCTTTCCTGGGAGATATATGGCAGGTTTGCTTTGACACCTTCTGGATGCCTAATAAAGAAGTAATTGCGGAACAAGAAGTTAAACATTATATGAGTGCATTACTCCGGTGACCAGTAAGGTGCATTCCAAAGGCAGTTAGTGTGATTATTAGCATATTTAACCCCCTTTAATGCACTCCGTGAAAATGGTGGGAAAATAATTGCTTCTGGTTGTTTCAACCAGCTCTTGTCTACTCCAAGAGAAAGGCCAATGTAAATAAATTATGACACTGAAAAGAATGCTTTAAAACCATTTTTGTATTATTAGCAGGCTCTGTAAAATGCTTATTTCCTTTTAACAACAACAACAACCAAACTATTAGAACAGTCGCAAGTGTTAATTCATGAAACAGGGGGGAAAAAAGATTTATGAAATAGTTGCCAGAAAGCTACTTTGCAGGGTGAAAACATTTCCAAAAGGTCATAATGGGATTACAAAAACAATGATGCTGTGTTTGCTCAAACTGAAAAACAACTAGACTTTTTTTTACAAAAAAAAAAAAAACCTTCAGAAGAGGATAACCTGCAGTAGATTTAAAGTTGCCTTTCCTGCTTGCCAATTTTTCTGGAGGTGGTGGTGTTTTAACAAGGGATCTTAAAGAGAAATAATTCTCATTTGGCCCTGTGGAAACTCAGGCTATGGCTTTCATCTAGATGACAGCATGTGAAACCAGATGTGCGTGTTGCAGCTTCTGAGGAGTGGTACTGTCTCACTTATGGAAAACATCCTATAATAAATTCAAGTCGAAGTGCCATTAAAGAAATAGAGACTCTTCCACCTGAGTAAATCTTAGTTTCAGCAATCTCTGCTAGTAGTTGCTTTGCAAGGTGACTGCAAAAACTCAGCATGCATGTATGTGCGTGTGTGTGTGTGTGTGTGTGCACTGACAAACCCACGAGTGCAGTTAAAATCCATTCCCTTATGTTTTCTCTCTCAGAGCCATTTCGAAATAAAAACTCAAGACAAAAGAAAATTAAAGAAAGCTGTAGTCAGGATCTACAACCTTTTTAACCTTTGATAATCACTTCTAATAATTATTAGTGACCAGGCAAGTAATTGCCAGCAATTGGAAGAATTCTCTAGCACCTAGTTTAGATCTACAGGATAAAAAGGTTTGAAATCTGGCACTGTCAGAAAGACTGACATAACAAGTAAGATAAGATAATAATATTTTTGAGGTAACATGCTCCCTATCTACTTCTTAAAGTAAATCAGACTAACGAGGAAAGAAACTATATCCCACTGACCCACAGGTCTATTTGGAAAGGATTCATCCATTAGAACAATTAATCGCAAAGCGATTTACCTTGCATTTCAAGATCATGAAAATATAACTCATGTTCTGTATTTGTTTTGTTATTCTACTTTTTTATGTCAATCTTTTTTTAAAAAAGAATAACTTTTTAAAAAGATAACCTCTGAACAAACAAGACTAGAGGACATCTATGTTGTAAATGGAAATTTCATTTCAAGATTTCATTTCATGGAATCTGTAAGCAAAACAAGCTTTTCCATTATTATACCATAGTTAAAAAAATTTAAAAATTACAATTTTAGATACACCCTTCCATTTAACACCAGAGTATGCAACTTGTGGCTCTGTAGATGTTGAACAGCAGTTTCCATGTCCCTCTACCACATATTGACTATGGCTGATAGATGTAGGTCATTTCCGCACCGGGCTAGTAAAACGGTGCAGAGCGACCTCTAACGGAGGTCTTCTGCACCGTAGAGTGGACTGGGGTGGACTACTTTCTGTAGTTCCATACCTCAGTCCACTCCGGAATGACCAGAACTGGTCGCTCAGCGTGTTTTTTAAAAACCTCTTTTTCAAGGTTTTTAAAAATCACGGAGCACGCAACCCCGTGCTGCTCTGTCTCCCAGCTCCGGAGCAGATTTGCAGGCGCACGCAAGTGCGTGCCTGCAGATCTGCCGGGGGCAGGCTTCCGGCTGGCGAGCTCCTCCGGTTGGTGGAGAGCCTCCACCAACCGGAAGCCGCCATTTGGTACACCGGAGGACTGCGGAGCAGCGAACTCTCGCTGCTCCTCATGGCGACGGATTCGGCCGGCTGGAAAACAAAGCCAGTAAGCTCTGTTTTCGGCCGTTCCCCCCACCACCACATGCGGAAAGGGCCGTAGTGCAACAATATCTAGATGCTCACAGGCATCCCATCTCCACTTTAAAATGTTTTTTTTTAAAAAAAAATTAGGAACATTTGACAGTATTCTGCACTAGTTAAGGGTATGGTTGGTTCAAGTAGACTGAAAGGGGTTGGTTTAAATTCGGAAATCTTAAATGAAGGCATAACTGAAGATTGTTTCACATACCACGCAGTTTCACAAAGAAAAAAAAATCTTCCGTCTAGATTACTATAAGTAGAAGTATATCCCAGAGAATTCATAATTCTATTTATTAATAATGGAATGTTAGCAAGTTAGACGTTCACTTGGAATCATGCTCAGCTGTTCACTCTAAGACCTTATCTCTACATATCACTTGCTGGAAAATTTAAAAGGCAAGCAGATGTTGCATTGACTTTCTGCTGGCAGTCACTTTGCATAAGCAAATGATTGGCCACTGTGTGAACTGAGTGTTTTCCTGGTACAAAATGGCTCTTCTGTTCTTACAAAGTTGTATTGTTACACACTGCAAAGTATAATGGCAGGAAATGATCCTAGTCAATCCTGCTAATATTGAAAACCCAAACAGCATAATGATATTGAAGCCTTCCACTAGCTCAGCTCTTTGAAGAGTTGGCTATTTCTTTGGTGCCTGACTCCAAAGTGTCTTTGGAGACCAGACATTATTATCTGGTTTGGCACAGAGTATTTTCCAAGCTACCTCTCCATAGTGCCTTGACTCTCAATCAACTTTGGAATCATTCGTTGAAGAAATAATTATATCTGTGCAGAGCTGGCCTCTGGTTGGTATGTTGTGAACATCTCCTCCCCTTCTAGCAAGGGAGTTTGTGTACAGTAAATGCCAGGGTCACCTACTACTATTTGTCACCACTTCTCTTCCATTTATACAACAAGACTGGGGCCACGTCAGTGTAATAGTAGCAAAATGTTAATACAAATCATTTACACACTGTAAGATCCTGATTTTTTAAAAAAGGTAAAGTAATGAAACAGTGACAAAACAATAAAATAGTCCATAAATAATTGATAATTCAACTACTATTTTATAATATTTTATCTTTTGTTTGGATATACGAATGCAAAGTATTGCATATCATCTTGCATCAGTTGAGAATTGTACACAGGCAGCTGAGCTTCCATTTTAATTTATGATATTATACAGAAAGAAAATAGAGAGGACTTGGCTTCTGTTTCTGTGCATTTTTGTTAATAAAATACAATAGAATTATGTATACATGTGTGTGAGAGAGAGAGTTACCTATTGACTCATGGCAACCGCATGAATTTCATAGGGTTTTCTTAGGCAATGCTCAGAGATTATTTTGCCAGTTTCTTCCTCTAAAATATACCCTACAGCAAGAAGTATTCATTGGTGGTCTCCATCTAAGTACCAAGCAGGGCTGACCCTGCTTAGCTTCCAAGATCAAATGGGATCTGAAAGCTTACCTGCATATAAAATGTGACATGAGCAAATGTACTAACAACACACTGTTTCATGGATTAATACTTGATTGTTTCCTTTTTTTCACAACTGTATGTTGTTTAGCTTATTCTTTATAATACTTTTCCTTGCTGCTGTTTATAGGTCTATTAACCATCAGTAACTCTGTTAGCTGAGCAATGTGCTTTTTTTTGTATTCTTAATTATCATTTAATAAATGTTTAAAATAGGTTTAGGTTCTAATGTTTTTCTCTATGAGTCACTGCCTCCCATACAATTTCCTTTCCAGTTTATTTGTAGTATTCGATAGTGTTCAAAAATACCATTAACTGAAGGGTTAATCACATACTAATTAGTTGTTTTCCCTTCTCTCCTCCAAGTGCAACCTCTGTGTCCCTTTTTTCATTTCTTATTATGAGCTTCAGTTTCAAAAGCTGCCCTCTGTAACCTTAAACATGCTTACTAGGGATTTAGCTTTACTAGACAAACAAGGAGTTACCTCTGAGCAAACATTCATCAGCCTGCACTTAGTTATTCCTTGAATGGATCCAACCAGTACAGTTAACCAAAGTCCAACATAAGGAGTACAGATTTTAATGAATTATGTGTTCCAGAGTACATGAAGTACATATTAAGAGGCACAGGTAAAACTTCTTAAGAATTTTCAGCCACAGTGAGAGAATTAGTGTTTTATTTTTATGCTACATTTGTGAGACTTCTGTGGTAGATGTCCTTAGACAGAAATAGAATTAAATTTCATCAGTCAGATTTTATTGAATCAGTCAGATTCAGACCCTATCAAATAAATATTAAAAACATGTTAAGAACAATAAAACATGAATCTAAAAATAAAAATAACAAAATTAAATTCTTAAAAACTTCTAGAACCCATGGGATTGAAAAATAGGTATCTCCTTTTCAGACATTTTTCCTTTTCTGGTTTTCTTAGGCTGATTACTTTAACAGGAAAGAGGGAAAGCCTCTGAATCACAAACTTGTCAGATCCGGTTCCTTATACAGCCAAGAAATTGTTTATCTCCATTTCTTGGCTGCATATTACCCACAGCTGGAATATGACTGACATTTCAGTAATAATGGGCTAACACCACCAGTGCAGTCGTAACACACATGCAGGTTCGCTCTTGGGTGCCCTGAAATCTTCCTTACTATATGATTGTTATCCCTCAGTTCAAAATAGCAAAGCTCTTTTCACTAGTTAGAACAATTTTTTTTTTCTGAAATAGAGTTAGTCCTCACTCACCATTTTGCATTCAACAAGGCAGCTATAGCCAGCTGTGCTCTGGTATCTGGTATTCTTCGCTTTAAAACATTTTTACATTAAAACTGGGAACACTTAAAGCCTTCACACTAAAACCATAATTTAATAACCATTTTGAAAAGTTATGCAGCCAAGATTTTTCTAAGCTTTTAACTCCCTGTTCATTTAGACATTTTTTTGGGAAGCCTGGCTTCCTACATTTGACCTAACTTAATACTAGTAGTTAAATAATCTAAGGTGAATTAATTTCACAAATGCTATGATTTCAGTGTTGGATTATGACTCTGGAGACCAGAGTTCAAATCCCCACTTGGCCATGGAAATCCACTGGGTGGCCTTGGGCGAATTACACCCTATCAGCCTTGGAGAAAGGCAAAGGCAAAACCTCTCTGAACAAATCTTGCCAAGGAAATCCCATAATACGTTCACCTTAGGATCCTTGTAGGCCAGAAATTATTTCAAGGCACACACAGACAGAGTTAGAACAGTCATGTTTTAACAATTGCCTGCTTTGTCATTTGTCTTTTTTGTGTGTGTGTGTGTATTTTTAATGAACTTTAGGCAGTGGCGTAGCTTGGCGCGAATGTGATAGGGGCAGGGGCAGAGGCATGGGGTGGGCCTACAGTGTGTGTGGGCGTGGCTATGGGGATGAGCCAGCTACAATGTGGGGCTACAGCATGCATGGGCATGGCTACAGAACATGGGGAGCAGCTACGGCATGTGGGGCAGGGCTACAGTGTGTGGGGAGGCAGGCAAGGAGTGGTGGCGCCCTCCCAAGATGCCACCCAGGGCACACCACCTCCCTTGCCCCCCTGTCCCTATGTGACTCTTTAGGTTTCTAAGAAATCCCACTTTACAATGGCATTGTTATCAGACTTCTTAAACGGACTGAATATTTTGCTTGTACAACTGCAGCTGCCGCTGCAGAATAAACACATGACTTCAGAGACATCAGACCAAATCAGTTATTCTCCATATATCTTTGAGCAGTCTTCTGTCTTTTCCTGAACTAAGAGCAAGCTTATTGAATAGATTTGAAGTATTCCTGCTATTTACAAGCGGGTAGACTCCACCAAAGAAGACATACCCTGAGTGTCCAAACCTGAGGAAAGCAAATGGCAACAAGGTGAATTGGAGGTCTTTCACAAAGTCACCATAAGTTAAAGTCAACTTGGTGGCAGGTAACAAGTTCCTGATATCAGTCATTTCACTATTTTCATTAACCGAATGAAACCTTTCATTGCAAACTCAACAACATTCTCTGTTTTTGCAAGCCAAAAATTCACCAGTTTTTCTCCTTACCCATTTTGCAAAAATATTTTTCAAATGTCTGTATCCACGAGGACTGTTTCCATAATGGCTCCTCTTGCTCCCATGTTACAAAGTAGGCTCATTCCATACAGTGGTTGAATCCAAATTCAGTTATTCCTAGAGCAGGCCCATTGAAATCAATTGCACTTAATCCAGTAAACATTCACTGGACTAATTTAAGTCACTCTGATTTCTGTGGGTTTGCACAGTTAATTCAACACCCATCATTTTATCCTGCCGTTTTGGTGCTGAGAATGAAAGCAGCGATGGGCTAAGAGCAGCACCCAAGCCTTTAAGAAAGCTAAAGCAATTATAACCACTCCTAATAATCTCTCCTTAGAAAAAGCAGAAATTTATTTACATGAATGAGGGGATTTGCTAACCTTGTAACTGTTCTGCAACCACATGGTTGCCGTTGCATAAAAACAGAAGACTGGGCACAGCAGTGCCCCACAGTGTGCCTGCTTAGGAACTACCACAATAGCGAAGTAGCTACAGAACAAACCAAACATTTATTCTAAGCAATAATTACATGAAATTAGACCTCCATGCAGAGGTACTTCATAAATTTATTCCAGGAACTTGTATCACATTGGTTTCTGTTACAAATTTGAATTATATTAATGTCTTGTTCTTAAGAATTAGCATACCTCATGATTCAGAATTAGAATCCAAAACTGTATCTGTGCTATATAGTTAACAGGTATATCCCATTTAACAAAGTAGTTGTGTTCCTACTTTAACAGAAAATTGGGTATGAGAGGGTACTTTGCAAGGAATTGGGACAGGTAGCTGTATCACAAAAAAGAAGAGCAATGTTTTATTCAGACTTTTTATTCTATGTGCATATGTGAAATGAAACAACCAGGCCAGGTAATATTTGTATTACTAAACAAAAAGATTTTGAACCTACTAGAAACCACTTCAAAGCTTCTTCCAAAATGCATTCAGGGATGATTTTTTTAAGGGATGGGACAAATCCAGAATTTTCCGAATCCGGATCCGGATCCAAATCCCTGGAAGGTTCTGGTAATCCATGAATCTCATGAATCTCGAATCTTTCGAATCCTTTTTTAAAAAAGAGTTTTAAAAGTAAGGGAAAGATGGATAATCGTGGGCAAGACACACTCTCTCAGCCTTAGCAAAAGCCTAGACAAAGGCAAACCTCCCTCTGAAGAAATCTGGCCAAGACGATTGTCCTAGTTTTGCCTCAGGATCTCCCCAGATTGAAAATGACATGAAGGCCCTTTCTACACAGGCAGGAAAAAGTGAATTAATGCCACATTTTCCTGCCTGTGTAAACAGGGCCATATACTACAGTAGAGAAATAATCCAGGTCAAAACTGCTTTTCTTTGCATAGCTCCTTCTGGCATCGTGGGGTTTGTAGTTTGATTATGCACCAGTATACTTTGCCAGAGAAGGTTGTGACACCTTATAAAACTCCAGACTTCAGAATTGCATCTGAAAGAGGTTTGCAAGGGAGCTATGTGAAGGAATGTTTCAGCTGTCCTTGAAATCTCAAGCCTGTAGCTTCCAGTCAAGTACTGAACTTAAATATGAAATGTTCAATTTAAATATCTTAGAATACAAGCCCAGCTGTAATTTGTGAAATTGTTAGCAAAGGCCATTATTACTCCAAGGGAAAACCTCACCTACTTACTATCTTCCCTTGTACGTATGGTCTCCCTGGTTTTCAGGTGTCCCCATCTCCAACAATCTATTTAGTTGGCGGATTCGAAAGATTCGGTTTGCCTATTTTGGCACAGGGATTCGGATTCAGGAATCTCGAATCTTTACCCAAGATTCGAGGATTCGGTTGGCCGATCCCTAATTTTTTTTTTCTTTCAGCAACTTCCACTTTTCTTATGATTTCCATTTTTGTGGCTAAACTTAGAGAACTATGCTCTTTTTTTTTCTTTTCTTTCCTTCCCCCTTCCTCTCTCTCTCTCTCTCTCTCAATCTGTCTCTCTTTTTAAATATGCTGTGAGTAGCTGGCTGTTCATAAATGCTCAGTAAGTGATTCTGGTGGCAGCTGCTGTTTGTATTGCTTATATTAGACAGGTACACCAAGCGACAGTAAGATTGGCTAGAATAGAAACTCATTCTTTTCCACCTCAAGCTTTTATCGTGTTGTTTACTGCTGCTATCCTCCTGCAACCTGGCACCAAAAGTCTGAGTTTCCCCAGCCCTTCTTCACCGTCCTCTCAACTCCAATGCTGCTTAAAAAAATCCAGCTAAACAGAACACATGGAGCAAACGGGCTGATGGCAAGTATAAAAAAGGCTTTGTTAAAAAGAGGTTCTTTGTCAGAGGCTTTGTTGACTGAGACAGGCTTGTCTAACAGTTTGACTTTAACTGTCATAGCTTCATTCTGCAGAACCCTGGGATTTATCATTTGGTAAAATATTTCAGATTCTGTGCTAGAAAGCTCTGGTGCAATGCTCTTTCAAGTGCTGGGCTGTGGGCCAGTGCTGGTCTCTGGGACATTGGGGAAAAGATTGCTGATCCCTGACATCAGATAGCTTAAGAAGCACTGCTCTAATGTACTGCCCCTGAAGAACACCACTAAAGGTCTCTAACAGAGAATTTTAAGCAACTCACCAAACTGTTGATTCCTGCAATCCAATATCGAAGTGCTATATACCTGTGTGGTGTAGATTCACTTTATGGGCAGCATCCTGTTAGTGATATATAAGCATGTAAATGTGGCTTATGTTCCTATAGGTCCCTTGTTGGGCAGGACACAGGGGGCTATTCCCTTTGTGTCTTTTCCAAAACCTCTCCTGGCAGCTATGAAGCTCCAGGAGTGGTCACAGTTGCTGCTGCTTACTGTTGTGGAGGAAAGAGGATGGAGAGGCAACTCAGCAATGACAATGCAACTACTCTGGGCTCCAGGAAAAAGAAAAGGAGGAGGCACTCCATCTGTAAATACACCCTCTTTTCTTTCCCTCTCCAAACTCAGGCCAGCTGCATCTTCATGGTCAGAACTGTCTTCCCCTCTCCACTGCAGCAGCAACACAGCCCCTTCACAGGGCCTGGCAGACACCAAGGCAGGGGGAGATCACGAAACTTTGTGTTATGGTCTGCCTGCTTGATATAGAATCTCAGCCTGTATCTCCTGAATCTAATCTTCATTTGGTTTGGATCACTTACTACTGATACAATTTATCAAGTAGAACTATGTCACATGACACATCCTTCTTTCTGTCTCATACTAGAGGTGAAATAATATGACATTCCACAGCAATAATCCAAGCCATGATGAGATAAAATGTGATATATTCTCACCACCACCGGTTATTATTACATCATATTTTGTGTGAACTGAAATTCCCACCCACCCCCATTGGCTGATGGTTTTACTTTCTATGTGGCATATTTGTGTGTAATTGAAGCATAGTAACATCCATATTTTTGAGAAAATATTCCATTTTGAATGTATATACATTTCTTATACAAAATACTAATTTTTCATTGCATTCTCATTATATTTTTGGAATAGCAAGTAAACTTTCCAATTCAGACTGCTGTACTTTTGGTTCCATTGCCTGCAGCCTCCCAGGAATTTCCCTACCTTACAAAAGAAGCAAAATGTACGTGACAACCATTTTCCCCTGCACAATTAGGTACAGGTAAGTTTGACTGGAAATCTATGGGTTTAAGTATACCTAACACCATTGGAACGTGCTCTCTATATTTATAACATTTGTATACGGTTATCTAGTATTTGTATCAATTATGGGTTGCCATTTTTATCCCACTTCTACCAATGCACTGTTTGTGCCCATTAAAAAAAATAAGTGAACTTAAACACAATTGAATAAATACAAATTTATGAACATAAATAGCTACATGGGGGAACTTCGTCTTTAGATATGTCGTTCACTCCAGTTAGTAACCCTTGAGAAATGAATTGACTTACCTAAATTTATACAAGAAGCTTAAGGAAGACCTGAGATTCTCTTTATGTGCCTTAGTCCAGAGTCTTATCTGCCAGATCATCCTTCTTGACTTTCAATCCCAATTCCTTGATGCTTCAATTTCTTTCCTTGACCTTTAATCATGTGCACTGACCCTGATACCCTCCTCATGTTAATTTCCCATAATCAGTTAGACATCATATCACACCTCCGTATGCCATGTGTGATGTACAATCGGAGAGCTCATCTTAGGTACTTATGAGAAGGCCTTTCAAGGTCAGGCCTTAAGCTTCATTGCTAATCTCAAAGAGAACCGAATATAAAAGCTAAATGAGATTTACGTCCATAGTCACAGGAACCAGGCTCCAAGTTTAATGGAGGTCATGCTACTCAAAGGTTAGGCAGAGGCTATTTTTAGAAATCATTAAGGGGTTATTTTTACATTCTAGCTATTGAGGTTTTTCTAATTTGGGAAACTGGCGTTGATTAGCCTCACTTGTTTGACGTCATGTTTTCCACAGTCCCTTCCTTATAGACCCTGCCAACTGCTACTGCCATTCAGAATAGCTTTAACTGCTGAGGAATGGCTTTTCACCTTCTACTTAATAGTGTCAAAATAACTGTAAATTAACACTTGTATCTCAAAGAACATCAGCGTCTTGTAAAAGCATTGCTGTGTGTAAATTTCTTTGCAGCCACCCATGTTTCCAACATGGCTGCCAGAGCTACCGCAGTGTTTTGGTATTAACAACTAAGGGCATAATACTATAACGGAAATTGATCAGAGTTAATAGGGAATAGACCTACACTGGCTATATGGAATAGATAAAGAGGAAATTGATTTGCAGTGACCAACAGGTCAGAGCAATACTCAGCTGTTTAATATGAGAGAAAGAAGTTGGAAGGATAAGCTACCTTCTTTCTCTCAGTTTCAAAGGTGCTACAAGATCCGTGGCGTATGGATTCAGGCTACCATGGCTATATCTTCAACTTCCTATGAGATACACAATATGTAAAAATCTACAATGCAGTCACTGTTCATTGAAACAATCCACCAATTCACACAAAAAAGTCTAACCAATTGTACTGCAGTGGCATATAAAGCCATCTTTTCAATTCTAGACTTGCACTAACAGTATTTCAAATTTTGTTCATTTAAGCAACAAAACAAACCAGTGGCAGTGCAAAAATATTTCAGAGATTTAAATCTTATCTCCTTCAACAGATACTTGGAGAAATCTTTCGCTGCATTCTCCACACATGTACTTAAAAAAAGGACTAAGAAAGAGTATCCCCATATTACAATGGTGTTTAAAGAATTTAATAGGGTAACATTCCATTTTTAGCACAAATCAGGTTACTAGAGGATTACTTTTAAAGCCCCATACAGCTCTACATCTGTCTATGGAACTATATGGTATGTTTATCCATTTTTTGTTTTTGTTCATCTTGTTTTGTTTTGTTTTTGCAGAAGTGCTTTCCCAGAAAAACATGAATTTGTCATATAAGGTGATTTTCCTCACCTACGTATTTTGCACTTAGTATGCTTTGCTGTGTGATTGGTGACTGGAAGACAAACAAGGCCTTAATTTGTAGGTTTGATATATAACTGTATTTCTTGTACAACTCAGGAAATCCTGTTGTGGAAGAAAAACAGGTTAACTGCCAAGAATACAGTTTTGACCTCCAGATATCTGAGAAGTATGGTTTGCTCCTGTATCAAGCTACTCACAATCTGAGGTCATCTTTACAAGCTTTATTCCTCTTCTATCTAAGAAAGGTAATTTAAGACCAGAGAAATGGCTTACTTGGGTTTGGCATGTCATACCATACCCAGGTCCATGTAATACAATGCTACCATGTTTTTGATGCCAGGTAAAGATATTTTTAAATTATTTTCTTAAGGATTTTATGCTTTTTTCCCATGTCCGAATTTATTTTAATTTGTTTTGGTCTGTTTAAAATGATGTTTTTGTTAACCATTCAGGAAGTCTTGCTGAAGAGCAGTTTATAAATCTTGCAGGTAAATTAATATAAATAATTCCTGCCTGGAACTGCTGGAACTTTGAAAGGGTCAGTTGTCCTAATCTGAATAGCTCGCACAATCATAATTATTATTCATGTTGATTTTTGAGAGTGAAAATTTCTTTTAATTTTTATACACTGTCCTTACAGGCCTACACACACTTTGAAAAGCTATACAAATGCAAACGCCGTTCAGTCTTGTACTGGTGAGATGGTCTTAACACACTGCCTGGCATCTGGCATATGTCCTTTTTCAGTTGCTGCAGAAGTTAGTGTTTTCTTTCACCCTTACAACCACCAGAGCTCCCCGCTTGACTCACCATTTAGCCAGTGGCCCCTGTGGATGTGAACAGATAGTTTCATCACTCTGTGTCTAAATTATCCAATTCTGTCCCTGCCCAGTCTCTACCAGTCGTTGAATGGGCAAAGGAGAAAGCTGCAACACTGGGGCCGTGGTGAAGTTTGAGTGGAGAGACGCAGCATAGTTCCACCCAGAGAACTATTGCGCTGTGCTGTGCCGTACAGAATCTTGGCTGCTGTTTGCCAAATATGTCATATGACAAGCTCCATCTTTCCGTGAAGCACAGCAAAGATTACCTGTCCTTAACTGCTATTCACTAACTACCATAGTTCCTTTAATGCCCTGCTAGTTGCTAATTCATTGTAAAGACAAATTCATGTGAGTTTTTTAAAACAAAAATACAAACGATTTATATTAGGAACTACCAGAATTTGAAGTTATGAGACATTTTGTATATACCTAGATATTTTCATAATATATAAAGAAATACTTTTTATTCTTAATATTCAGATGAAAGTATGAATAACAACGAAATGTTTGTTCTGTGGGTATGAAAGTGTATGAATTTTCTTTGATCCATCCATATGCCTTGGCAGCAGTATGAAAAGACGAAACAAAGGAAGTGAAACTCTTCTTGCCCTAGAAACGGAAAAATAAAGGAAAATGGCAATTCCACTTAGAGAACTATTAAGTTTGCTTCTTTCCTTTTCCTACCATCACACAAATATTTGATGAAAACTGTTATGAAAGTCAGCAGAATATTGAAAGTTTTCCACACTTTAAATAAGATTTTCCATCTTTGAGCTGAGTATGGTTAAGTGACAGAAAACATTGTGGGGGCAGATGGTTAACTTTCAGTGACTGTGTGTTGTGCAGTGTGTGTGTGTGTATGAACAGAAATGCACATTTTAAGTAGCATTTTACTCACAGAGAACAGAGAATCATGTGAGCATTCAGAATGTCCACCAGTGCAATTATTTTCCTAAGAGATTATGAACCTCAGACAGGCTTTCATTTCACAGCTGGAAGAAACCAATTTACCTCTGGTCCTTTCAAAGGAGATGGGATTGTAATACCTGCCAGCCCGCTATCAGATGTGTCTTGTGGCTTGTCTACTTTTCACATGGTTTTGGTAAACATCTTATGAGATTTAAAAGAAGAAAAAAAGAAACCTCACAGAGTCTTTTGCCCATGACAGCATTACGCCAGAGCATGAGAAGGGAAGACACACAGCTGATAACTAGATGCCAAGAATGTGCATGGGAAAAGGGCAGCCAAACACAGACGGAAATGATATTCCCTATCATTCAAGACCAGTTGGGCTGAACTGAATGAGCAAATAAGTAGAAGGGTTGGTATGACTTAAAATGATTTCAGATTTCTAACTTTCACCTTCAAGGTTAAGGACCAACAGCAACACATGCAGATCTTTCATATTTTATTAGTTTCTATCTTATATTATTGGCCTGAATACTAATGTTGATCCCAATTAGACTCATTTAATCAGTGGGATTTACCCATGTTTTGACTCACCATTCTACAAATGATTCATTGGGTCTATTCTACCTGTGACTAACAAATAGGATTCAGATCTTAGTATATTTTGTTACATAAGCCTTATATTCAGATTGGCTGGATTTTTTTTTCCTAATTAAAAAGTTATGATTTTAAATGATGTGATCCTACTTTTAAAATCTGGAATTAAAATAACTTATTTTAGGTATGAGAACTTCTTGGAGGAGAATATAGTATCACACTGTGAAATAAAAAAGAAAATTCAATGTTGTATTTAGAGATATGCCAGGATCCAAAAGACTAATGATGTATAAAGAATCCTTATTATCTAAGTTCTAATTTATTTTTACAATATGCAACAAAATCAGAACGCACCAAAATATTGCATAGGTAAGTAGACACAAAATATTGAAAATAATATTCCTTTATTTATTTATTTATTTATTTATAATTAAAATTTTGAATAAAAAATAAAAAACCCTTCCCCGCTTCCAAGCATCTTTTTTTCCAATTGAGTCTGTGTTTACATTCCATACATATATTGTTTCTGTTTAACAAATAATCTTACACTGTTACTTTTAACATTGTTACATTACAACTTATGTTTTATCTATAACATCATTAGTTTACATTACCAACATTTATCAACAATCTTTCTTATTCCTTCCTTTTCTTATTCTTTTATCCAATTCAAAACTTCTTGCCATTCTCTTTCAAAGTTATGGATTGGCTTATTTTTAAGTGAGAAAGTTAACTTTTCTATCTCTACCATATCCAGAACTTTTAATTTCCATTCTTTTATATCAACACAGTTTCTTTCTTTCCAATATTGTGCATATGTCAGTCTTGCAGCAGTTATTACATATAACAATGTCTTCTGATGAGATCTTATTTCTCTTTGTTGCCCTAACATATTTAACAAATAAAATTCTGGCTTCATTTCAAAATTTAAACTATACATTCTTTGAATTTCATCATGTATTTCCTTCCAAATTTTCTTGCTACCTTGCAGGTCCACCACATATGGAAAAAAAGACCCCTCCTTTTCATCACATTTTCAACATTTTCCATTCCCATTTTTTGTTATTTTTTTCAACCTTTCAAGTGCCATGTACCATCTATGTAACATTTTATAAAAATTTTCCCTTAAATTTAAACTTGGTGTAAATTTTACATCTGTTTTCCATGCCCTCACCCATGTATCCAACTCAATTGGGTGTCCAATACTTTGAACCCATCTGACCATATCATCTTTAACAATCTCTGGTTCCATTTCTCTTTGCATCAATATTTTATAAAATCTAGAGATTCTCTTTTTCTGGTCCCCTTTCATCAGTATATCTAATTCATTTTTGTTTTTTTCAAACCCATATAATTTTTTATCCATCTTGAATCTCTCTTTTAATTGTCTCCATGGGAACCAATTAAATTCATGTCCTAACTCTTTTAATTCCTCTACTGTACGCATTCTTGTCTCCATCCTATTTCAACAACTCTTGATACGTCAATAAATTCCCTTGTTTTGTTGGGGCAATTTTGAAAGCTTCTTGAGGTGAGGTCCACATCGGAAGTCTTCTATAAAATTTATGCTTTATTTGTAACCACACTTTCAATAAAGTCTTTCAGATACAATGATTGTTAAAATCATTATTTACCATTGCTTTGTCATAATATAAGTATCCATGCCAACCGAATCTATTAGTTATTCCTTCCACTTCTTTTATTGTTGTATTCTCTACTTGAATCCAATCTTTTATTATTTCTAAACAACATGCTTCGTAATAGATTTTCAATGATGCCACCTCAAAACCTCCTCTCTCCTTTGCATCTTGTAATGTTTTGAATCTTATTCTTGGTTTCTTTCCCTGCCAAATAAATTTCTGTAACTCTTTTTCCTATTCTTTAAAGATCTTTTCCCTTCCTATTATTGGTAAATTTTGGAAGAGAAACATTAGCTTGGGTAGTAAGGAGATTTTGAAAGCATTTATCCTTCCTAGGAGAGACAAGTTCATATGTATCCATTTTTCCATTTTACTTTGGATCTCCTTCCATGTCTCCAAATAGTTATTATCAAATAACTCTTGATTTTTATTTGTTATTATTATTCCTAATTTTTTTTTTGTAATTTGACATCCAGATCTCTTCTCCAAATCCACTTGTTCTTTTTTTGTTGTATTTAGAGTCATCATCTTTGTCTTTTTTCTATTTATCTTATATCCTGCCATTTCTCCATATTTTTGCAAAATATCCATCAACCTCTGTATAGATTCTTGTGGTTCCTCCAAAAATATAATTACATCATCAGCAAAAGCTTTATATTTTATTTCTTTCTTCTTTATTTTTAAACCTTTTATCTGTGAATTCTCATTTATTGCTATCAATAATATCTCTAGTACTACTATGAAGAATAAGGGTGATAGTGGGCACCTTTGCTGTACACCAAAAATAATATTCCAGTGGAATATGGGAAAACCTATTAACAACCATAATTTTCACTTAAACATGTAAGTCCAAGAAAAATCTGTCTAATAGGATGATTAACTGTTTGTAACACTAATTAAAATGAATAACAATTGTACAGTTCTTGACATTTCAAAGGCTGGGAAAAATTTCTGTCAGAAAGCATGAAGAACCACTTCCATTTAGTGTACAGTAAATAATGGTGAGCTATATGGACCAGTATTGACTTAATATTGTTTGTATTTATATGTTTTTATGGCCTCCAACTGTCTCAGTTTGACAGAGACAATTCTGGTTAATCCTCTGCTGTCTCACTTTTTCAGCTGCTTTTAAAATATCCCAGTTTTTCTCTCATTCTTCCACTTTCCCCCTTTGTCCTCAGGTTACTTCAGCAGGAACAAACTTAGGCTATTTCCACACTACGCTGTTATAGTGCTATTATTCCACTTTCAACATCATGTGGAATTCTAGAGTTTATTGCTTACTGAGGCCAAAGAGCTCTCTGGCTAGGAATTCTAAATGCCCTCCCTAAGCTGCAAACCTCAGAATTCCATAGGATGTTGAAAGTGGAATAATAATACTATAACTATGTAGTGCAGCAATGGCCTTAGTTCAAACAGCAGAAGTATTTTGCACTTATTTAACACAGTGGAGGAGAGGACAGGAGAGAGCAGAATCTTTCTTTTCCCGGTAGTTTCAGGCAAAAACGAACTGCTGCAGCCACTCCTAACTTATGTGTTCTGCCTCATTAATAACTTTTGCCATCTTGACATATTTTGATGCTGCTTAGCCACACGTCTTGATTTTCATTTGCAAAATGTTGCCTTTAACAACTGGATAATAAGCAGAAATTTAGCATAGAAAGTATTTCGAAAATCCAGAGAGGAAAAATTTCATCAGTCAAGTTTTCTACCATTTTGTTGAAAGAAAAATGTTGGCAGAAGTTTTTGTCTTCAGAAAAATCCATGTTTCCTGGAAGAGATTCAAAAGCTACCATTAGGTAGGCTGCATGCTGTTACAAAAGGCAAGAGTTGAAAAGAGACTCTCTGTATAATAAAGTATGAGTTGATCCTTATCCTAATGGCGTTCACTGGGGTTGGCAGAGATTTTTTCCTAACTAGTACTTGAGTTTAGCAGTCCTCCACAATCTGGGGTCTTTTGCAAACAAAGCATTTGCCCTACCATTAAACTTTATAAAGTGACTGGTTTAAAATAAGGATTTCCTTTTAGAACATTGCAGACAAGTATCTGGTAAATGTATTTTTAAAAGTACATTTAGCTAAAAGGTAGTCTTTTTTTTTTTTTAAATATGGACATTCAGCCAAAATACACTGGGTTTTTCCAGACATTATACACGTTCTTGTTTGTTTCAGCCTGTCTGTCAAGAGCTTAATGCCTACAGCTTCCCAAACAGAGATGTGAGGGCTGGACAAGGTGGGCTGAATCCATTTGCTAGTGTCAGCTAGAGTAGGCCCACTAAATCAGCTGGAATTTGGTAAGTAAAGACATATGTACATTCCATGAATGTGATGGGTAGTAATGTAAGTTCAATTGGAACTAACAATTAGATGCAGGGCCTTGTTCCACCAATCAAGAGATTGGGCTATTGGTAAAGAATCAGAAAATAGTTTAGCTGAAACGGTAGAGTGAAATGGAAAAACTGTATTCAGAGTCTCGGTATAAATCAGTGTGTCCGTGTTCTGAAATTAAATATTGGAGGTCCATGGTGTTGTCTAACCCAGATGAGCAAATTAGCTCTTGTGTACCTTTGACTAAAAGTGATTAATGAATATTTAAATCTATTAACAATTGGGCTCTAACTCATGATGAGGTGGCAACAGATTTTCTCACCTAATTTAAAGGATGCTGTTATGTTAGAGTTTCATGTAGGCTGAAAGGTATTTAACACCAGGGAAATCATACTGATTATCACAATTATTATTTCTTTTTCAAGAAGCTGAGCCAGTAGAAGTAAAAAAAGCTTGTGGTAAGACAAGGAATGGGGTTATATATGTTCTGTACGAGCCCACATGGTCATTGGAGCCAGCAGTTGGTGGATGATGGCTTCTATGTCAGTGGGGCAGTGATTCCATTTCCGATCATAGTCTGAACTTTAAAAGAAGCAACCCAGGGTGCTGAACTCTATCTCCATAATAGATTTGGTACCCTGGATCCCTCCTTTAAAGTTTGAACTAATATCTGAAGCCAATTCAATACCCAATGACAAGCAAACCACCAGCCATCTCCAGCTTTTTGTTCTTCTTAGCACACAGCCCCAGAAATTAATTTATCAGAGTTAAGCTTGCCTTTTTTTCAGACCTGGGACTCAAGGTAGGCCACAACAAGATTGAAAGAGGTACATTTTAAAAAACAGGTGAAATGTTTTAAACTGTTAAACAGTCCCTGCTTGGGCCATGGAAACCACTTGGTGACTATGAGCTAGTAACACTCTCTCAGCCAGGGAGGAAGGCAAGGGCAAACCTCTTCTGAACAAATCATGCCAAGAAAAATGGTATAATATACTCGCTTTAGGGTCTCCATGCATCAGCAATGACTTGAAGGCACACAACAAGAAATAATAAAACCACTACTGAATTAAAAAGTAATTTAAAACCACACCAGGTTTTTTGAAAGCCAGCACCAACCACTTAAAAGTCCAGTCAAGAACAGAATAAATTTCCCTTCTTTTAAAATCACCACAACTTTCTCAGTATCCTTTTAGCACTTCCTCCCTTTCTGTGCCAAATTGAGCAAAGCAACAGGAACCTTGCGGTCTTTGCAGAAATGATTTTGGAAACAAATGTCACATTTTCCTTCTCAGCTACCCAAACTTCAGCTGGCTTTATAGCTTGTTTGCTATTTCTACACTGAATGTTAGCACCATAAGGTATTGTCTTTTGCAGAAACTAATTATATGCCTTTTTCCCTAGTAAATAAAATATAACTACATTGCAATTATGGCTGTAACTTAACAAGGGATAACTTACACCTTCTGAAGAGTAATTTTAACCTATAATGTACTTTTCTAGTTACAGGGGTATGGTGGAAGAAGAACCTAACATGGTTCTGACTTGTGGTGATGCCTCCTGCTATATTGTGAGTGTTGAGTTAATGATGAAGTAGACATGGGAGGAGTTTTATGGTTTGTGTTTTATGCCACAAACCAGCAGCTTGTGACTTTCAGATGTTGTTGTTTTTCAAAAGAATGAAAAGAAACCCTCCTACTTGTTTTTGAGAAATGTTAAGGTAAAGAGTTGCTTTTCAAAATTTTAACGATAAGAGTAACTACATACCAGGGGGAGGAGACTTGAAACTATGCACAGGATCCTATGATGGGCTTCCATTGCCAGAACAATGTAACTCAACAAGACTGAGAGGGTGGTGATTCCCTTGCCTACTGTAGACTCCTAACCAATTCTGACCAATTACTTTTTTTGAAGTAATTTCCTGGGCCTTGGCCCTTGAACATGAGTGTGTAAATAATACATCCTTTATTATGTTTAGATGTCCCACTGCTTTGTTTTATTGATAAGTTCTGGAAACCTTCTCCTAAACACAAGCTACACTCATGCACTGAATATCTCCCTATGCCTCAAAAGCAATATTACAGGACTATGAGCAATTTGTAATTCAACTACATGCCTATGCCAACTATTTCATTGGCACCACTGCTAGGATGGTGCATACATCTTAATGGAGAAGTTTCCTTGACATGGATACGAAAGGGAAAGGGTCCATGCATTTAAATGAGCTGGGAATAAGACATATTTAAATTCTTGTGCTGTGTCATCCCAATTTCCATTGCTGGTATCTTTGCAATCTCCTATTTGTCCTCAAGGCCTATACTAGGTATGGGGAAGGACTGTCAAATGTTGGTAGATGAGACCCCTATCAGCCCTAGTCAGCACAGCCAAAGGTGCAAAGTCCAACAGCATTGGTAGGGTCATATGATCCCTTTCCCTGGTTTATATAATCGAGTAATGGCAGCCTGTGGGTATTTTTCATTGCCATTCTTAATTCATTCAGTACCATCAATGGGGCTATCTAACAATCACATGCTTTCAGACATTTTGCCGATGAAAACAGTGACATGTGGAAAAGCAACATCAGAGTATGGTTAAGATGATTAAGTTATCAAGAAAGAAGAGGAATACACAAACTAGCAGAGGCTGCAGTGGTTGACTTTTTTGAGAATGTACTGGTAAAAGCAAGATTTTGCCCCCTGCTCATCTGTCCCCTCTGCTGGATTAATTGGGTGCAAACTATTTTTGCACTTTGAACTCAACTTACAGCAATTGAAGTAATTTAAGAACCAAGAGGGAAAGTGGGAGAAGAAGAAAGAAACTGGGATATCTTAAAAGCAGCTGAAAAAGTGAGACAACAGAGGATTAATTGGGACTGACCCTGCCTCATTCAGAGAGTTGGAGGGTATGTGATCATACACTTTCAGTTGTTTGCCTCTGCTTCCTCTCATGGAGGAAAAAGCTGTATTGACATCAGCTTTACATTTGCCCCCATATTCTTTGCGATTTGTATTTAATGTTCTCTTTGGACACAAAATATACGCTCATATCATCTGTCACAAATTCATTCTTCTTTCCCATAACATTCGTCAAGTGCTGCCTTTATATAACTACTTAAAACTTTCACAGCCTTATTACTCTCATAAAATAGTTATTTTATTCTTGATATTTTAGGCCCAGCTGTGGTGATTCAATCTAGTATAGCTTTTTCAAATGCCAGCCAGGAGGGGAGAAAAACCCTCCAGCAGTAATACAGCTCATTTATAAGGAGTGGCATTTTTACAATACTGAGACATTGCTTCCCCTTCCATCTGCCTTATCTAAACACTGCCTATTTAAGTTTTTCATGGTAAGTGAAACCACAGTATGCTGATCTGAGCAAGACATACATCTGGCTTAGAAGCATCACCTTGTACATTCAACATTTTATGAAACAGCTCTATATTTCTTCATTCACTTAGATACCTTTTTCTTTCAATGGTGGTTGGTTTGGGAGAAAGAAAAGTTCTAGGGGATTTCTTTGCCACAAAAGTTTTGATTTCTGCAAATAATTTTTTTGTTAAAAGAGGGAACATTCACTAACCAAACACATCAGGTACACTGCTATACACCATGTACTGATCTGATATGAGTTTTGTGGTTTTAAATTCAATTATTTTCCTATTTTCAGAAGTCAGGCTCAAATCTATATATGCTTCTTGCTGCACAATATAAAGGAAAATCTTAAAATTGAATATGAATATGAGGATGATTTATGGCAATCTCCACCCAGTCTCTGACCCTTATCACCATGGCAGTAAGTTTGTGAAATCTCACTTTGTGACATGTAGTGATGAACATCGTTTTCGAAAGCAGCTAATGGAAATCAAAGCGGTCAAAGACAGAAGTATTCAAACCATGAACTCTTGATCAGTACCACTGAAATCACTTCTGATTTTGTTTCATTAGGGAAAGAAAGAAATCAGATTATGAACATTAGACCAGGCAATTATGTTTGTCTGCTCATACAAAATAAATTCTTTCCTAATAGAAGAGAACAGGGAAGCCTCCACAGATGTAGAAGCTTATATTAACTTCACAGGCCCTGGATTTAACTTAAATAACTTTATATTAAGTTAATGTTATGTTTTTCCAGAGCAACCATATATATATTTTCCATTCACAAAGGTAAAAGAAAACTATCACCAGGGACGAAAAGCAGCCTTGTGTGTATGTTTTGGAACCAACCCTGTCTATGAGTGGTGTCCCTCACCTGGTGGAAGAAGTTAGGAAGAAGGATATCATCACACCTACAGCAATGGCCACAACATTATGTGCTAGCTAGAAAAACCTCTCTGATCATGATTTTCACCGTTCCTGTAAGCTCTGGAAGCAGGTAGCTTCCATGTGAATGAGGTGGTAAATCCACTCTGAGTTTAGACCAAACTTTTAAGGGACTGTCCAAGGTGCTGAACTATGTCACCTAACTTGCTTCACCATCTTGGATGGCAACTTTCAAAGTTACACTAAAATTTGGAATGAATTCACCACCCCTCTGATAAGGAAGGTACCAGCTTATGCTGGTTGTAAGCAAATATCAGAACTCTTCACACAGCCTGAGCTCCTAGATATGAGCTTTGGTTCCACATACAAGGGCCTTTAGTGGCTTAAATACCCTAAAGACACCAGATCTCATCTGATATTGGAGGCTAAGGAGGGTCAGCACTGGTTATTGCCTGCATGGGAGACCACCAATGAATATGAGATAATGTAGACTATATTTCAGAGGAAGGAAATGATAAAGCTACCTCTGAGTATTCCTTGCCTATGAAATTCATGGGGTTGCTATAAGTCAGCAGGTGATGTGAAGGCACGTACACATACTAGGGCAATTATAGGAGGTCATCTCTTCCTGCCTGGAGATCCCAGCCATATGGGCAGCAGCCAGGGCCAGACCTACCATCAGGGGGGGTGGAGTAACTGCCTCCCATGGAAGAGCATACAGGGCAATAATGGCATCCTTGTAACTCTTTCTCCTGAGCTGAACTTGGAAAAGTTGCCTTTGTGGGCTGCATCTCCCAGAATCCTCCAGCCAGTATACAGAGTGTTCAGTGACTGGTCAGCTGAAAAATAATTTTCCAAGTTCTGCTTCTGAGTCTGTGAGCCATTCTCCTCTGTCAGATGACAAACAGAGCATGCCCCATGACTTATCCTGTGCATCCAACCTGAGGGGCAGCCCTTGGCGCCCAACCCTCCCATTTAAGAAATCTCCTTTCTTCAGAAAGTCAGCCCAAACCAGCTGTACATGTGGCAGTTTGGGCTGCTCACCCACCTCAGGGAAAAAAATGCAAAAAATCAGCCCCAAACAGTGTGTGGAAGTGATGCAACACTATTTGTGATGCACTTGAACACAATAGTACAGCCCACAGGGGTGGGGAGGGGATAAATATTGCTTCCTCTGCCCCATGTGCTGTTGCCCATTCTTGCCATAATCAGTCTGCTGACCTCAGCTTTGGGGTGGGGGAGGATTTTTTTTCATGATCAGCATTGATGTAAGTAAGATTCAACTGGCAGTCAGTCAGCTTCTGTGTACAGAATGGCAAAGAGGTGGATGGTTCCTTGTCTTTTGCCTCAGGCAACAAAATGTCTTCAGCCAGTCCTGCCAGCTGCCACAAGACACACAGCCCCTGGGCTACCCCATTTATAACATCAAAACTGCTCATATTTGTACAAGTGCCACTAGAAATATTTTAATGCTACAGCCCTAAGCAGACTTCTGTGGGTAAATCATAGTGAAATGGTACTTCAAGCAAATATGCATAGGATTGTGTAACACAGATTAAAGAAAATCTCTATGCAAGATTTTTTTTTTTCCTGTGGTATTAGAGCCATGTATAGAACAGTTAATCTGGCAGCAGATGTCTATGGCCATTTCTGCATGATGGGGCTGTCCCACTAGAGGTCGGTCGGTCATGCTTCCACATGATGTTGTCACCATCCCATGATCATCCAGTCCCCAAGCGTCACACTCACAGACTATTCACCTAACAGATTAAATCTGTTAGGCAACCACGCAATGCTCCCGTCCTTCTCTGACGTGCAGAAGGGACAGAAGGGCAATCACACCTGGGAAGGGGACAGCTGCAGTGCGAAGGGAAGGGGAGGGTCCCCCACATTTCCTTTCACAGCCAGCTGGTGGCGTGCAGAGAGGAGCACTGGGGACCAGTAGCAATTCCAACAAAGGTGCTGCTGGGATTGCCTCAGGACAACACGGAAGAGGATTGTCGTGCGGAAATGGCCAGTGTTACTAGGGCCATTTCCACACAGGGCGAGGGAATCGCCCCGTGCTGCTACTTACCGGATCTTCTGGCTCCCCAGTCTGGTCCAGGCTGCTCCAGAGCAGTGCTTGGTTGTCGATCCGCTCGGCTCCGGCATCCAAAATGGCGGCTTCCAGTTGGTCGTGGGTCTCGACCAACCACTGAAGCTCACCAGCCTAAAGCCCGCCCTCGGCAGATCGCAGGCTCGCATCGGTGTGAGCCTGCGAATCTGCACAAGGGAGCAGGCTCACAGTGGCGCGCTCCATGCTTTTGAAAGACCGGAAAAATCAGGTCTTTCGAAAGCACGCTGGAGGACCACTTGGGGTCATTCTGGAGCGGACTGAGGTGTGGATCTACACTAAGTAGTCTGGACCCAGTCCGCTCCAAGGTACAGACATCCTCCGTGGAGGATGCACTGCACCATTTCTATTACCCCGTGTGGAAATGGCCTGAAGTAAAGGGGTCCATTTCTTGCAAATATGGTGAGAATGTAGAGTTATGAGTGATTAGTAGAAAGAAGCAATAGGAACCATACCAAAAATAACCAGTAATAAGGGATCTTGTAACACCCACTGAAACTAATTGAGAGAAAGAAGTTGGTAGGTTAAGCTTTCGTAGACTTAAGTCTGTTTCATCAGATCCAGCCTATGAAGTAGACTCAAGTCTATGAAAGCTTATACCACCAACTTCTTTCTCTCAGCTAGTCTCAAAGGTGCTACAAGGTTCCTTTGCATAGTAACAAATTGCCATATAGAGGAAAATTACTCATATTAAATGCTCCTTAAAAGAAAAGAGAAGTGATAATAGGGAGTATGTTAACATCAGCCAAAATACTTAAGCAAGAGTTGGAAAAATAGTAAGAAAGCATCTCTTGAAGTGTGGCTTTGCAAAGTTTGGGACGGGGATTTATTGTGTATAATGATGGCAGTTACACACAGAGACATGTCTAGGGAGATGGGAAATGTGTGCAGACCTTTATGGCACAATGCCATTTTTAGCCTGTGGAACATAAAAATGGGCGTATGTGTTCATCGATATATTCTCAATGGCATATTAGCATTTATTTGGAAGTATAAAAAAGTGCTTAGTTAGTATGCAGTTATGCAATAGTGTACTGGTATGTCATGATGTTACAACGTTGCTGTGCTAGTATGGCTTGCAAACCCCCCGCCTACCAATCACGAGCTGTGGGGTAGGGAAAAGGACTCGCCAAGGACACTGTAATGCGGTGCGAACACTGGTGGCAATAATACTAATCATCCCCTTAAGTCGAAAGGGTGAGGTGGAGAGCATTCAGAACCCGATACCATCATGGAAATGGCAATGCTGGGATTGAAATAGAACAACGTGCTATTGAGGTATGGTGCGGTAAAGGCCTAAGAAAGTTACACACAAACTAGCAATTAGTGAATGTAGGCATGTCACAGTTGCTCCCTGTCACAGAAAGAACATTGGAAAGGAATACATTCCTTTCCCCTTACCTTCCCCTATTCCTTTTGTGCGATGACCTTTGAGAGTGGAAACTGGAAGACAATAACTGATTTGCCACATTTTCACTAACGTAAACTGTTAAGAAAAACTTTCCAACCATACAGCAGCATGTAAATAAGCATACAATTTACATATACACATATACCTGCTTGTGTTCTACCTTCCTGCTGGGTGTCAAGATATTACACCCATGGTTAATCTTCTGTCTACTTACAAGTCAGTCTTCTTGAGATGTGGGTCCGGCGTTCAGAGGAATAAGGCTTGCAAAAATAGGAATCTGATTCAGACTGAGCTGAGAGGATGAAGAGATTTGTTATAGTTCTATCTTTACATACTGCCACAACAGACTCCTGTTCTTCCTTCCAGAATCACCCCTGCCTTGTCAATATAGTAAAACTCCTGGGATTGACTAGTCTGTGCTGATGAATGGAGGACGTTATGAAAGCCTGGCTTACCTCAAGGAACAGATTTGCTATAAACATCACAGAGTCATCTATAACTGAAAATAGATGTGGTGCTCCAACTGCAGAATGCTCTCCCAAGAGAGATTCACCTAGCACTTCCTTTTTTAAAGTTTATTTTCTAATAAAATTTTAGATACAAATTTAATCTCACCAAAGACTTTGTGTTATACTTTGTTTACACTTACAGTTTAAGTGTTTTATTGTCAACAGAGCCTGAGGATATGATGTAAAAGGCAGTGAGAAAATAAATAAATATTCCATTCAGATACAGAGGTTAACAATCTGCTCCACACTTACTGAGCTAGACAGTATGGCCTATTGATCGCCGCTAAAGTTGTTTCCAGATGAGAATTCTGTTGTACAATCATTCTGTCTCATTCACATAATTTTCCTTTTGGTGAGGGTTGTGAAATACCTTCTATTTTGAATGCTTCCATGTTTTCTAACAATTCCTTCCATCTTTTTCCTTCTGCCTTTGTAAAGACAAAATAAATGCTTGATGTTTTTTGAGTGGTAGCATGAATACAAATACTTGGTACATCTGTTTTATTTATAATATATGGAGGCTCACATGTTCGCCACTGTTGCTATTTTAGATTTTGTTTTTTTAAAATAGATTTTAAAAGCAGTCCAACACACGTAGCAATGGTGGAGAACATGTGCTCATCCAGTTGTTGTTGGACTGGAAGACCCATCATCCTTCTCCAGCATACCCAATGAAGGATCATGAGAGTAGCAGTCCAGCAACATCTGGAGGGTCATATACTCCCCATCCCTGATGCACAGGCCTGGGCTGTAAGGTTGCAATCCATCTCTGTGCTTACTTGGGGGTAAGCACCCACTGGATACACACAGATTTAATTCAGAGTAACACATAGGATCAGTTTATAAGGCCTAGTATGCATATTATCCCCATGAGAAGTCATTGCTGCATGGAAGGTCTCTGTTTCTCCAGCTATATTGTCTCATGCTTCATGGATGCTCCTAATTGCACAGAGAATTTCCAACCTTAACCCACAAGGATAAAGTAACATGGATGCTGGCCCTGAGTTCAATAGTGCAGCTGGTGAGCTTGGGCCCTCTCAGCTATGCTGAATGAACGTTGAGGGAGAAACCTTACCTTTCTAAATTTCCTGACTTTTATGAGGGCTTGCTGCTGCAACCATGACGTTACCTTTAGTACTTGCGAATGCTTTTTATTTAATACTGAGGTTTGCTTTGCTTGACAGCAAAATCGGTGAATTATACATGCTCGAAGAAGAGGAAAAGCTCCACACAAATACGTTTTTATGCCAGGAGCAGTGCTGTCTTGGCTTTTTCGTATTCACAGGGTACTTCCTCTAAAGATCAGTGAGCTAAAGTTTAGCTGTTATGTGTTATGGCCCTGATCCAGGAAAGCACTTAAGAATGTGCTTCACTTTCGCAATGACATCACTGGGACTACGTATATGCCTAAAGCGCAGCATGTTATATTAACTGTTTTGCTGGATTGGGGCCTAAGTTAAGTTCCTCCACCCTACCCCAGAGTTATTTCACAAATATTTGAGCTTGAAAGGCAACCGGATTTATTTTACTTCTAGTCCATGTGGGATTTAAACAGGTGTCTAATTAAACCTAATCACAGCGAGTGTTTTAATCTCCTGGGTCTGAATAAGAGAAGAAATTTCAGTGACTGTAAAGACAGCCTGACAGGAAAAAGTGGGGGTGGTGTGGGGAAAGCTTTGCCCGGCAGAGGAAAAACAGAGAGCACACTAGGATGTTTGTAAAAGGGAATTGCTGTTGGTCCTCTGTTAAACGTTAACCTCAGTAGGCCACTCCAGGTCAGGTTATGGACCTGCAAATACGTAGAGAATATCTTTCACTTGCCCTAGTGCGGGCTTCGTTCTTATAGTATTCCCTGTGTATACATACATTAGTCTATCCTGTTGTCTCCTTAACTCAGGCAGGAAATTCTGATGGACGCCTGTAATACGTGGGATATCTGATTCTCATCATTAATGTGTCCAGGGCCAACTCAAGACATTTTGATGCCTAAGGTGAAGGAACAAGTGGTGACCCCTTAAGGTCTATCATTTTAAACATGGCTTCAAATCAAATGAACATTTAATTTTCATCAGTAGTTGAGGCAGGCATAATCCACATCACTCTTAAACCTTCTGTTGCCTTTTCCCATAGGGTGGACTCTACGGGTCCCTAAATTTCAGCCGTATGTTCTGTTGTCCCTTTGCCACATTTAACTGTTTGTACAATGGGATCTTAACTGTGTTGTGGAATCAAGGGAACAATTGATGTCTCACTTTTGCCACATAATAGTAGACTCTTGTAAAAAGAAAAAGAGTCCAATGGCACCTTAAAGACTAGTGATTAGTTATACATATGCTTTCAAGACCGCAGTCTTGAAAGGTAGCTAAGAAATGTAATTAATTACTTTCCTATAAAAATCCACTGCATGATAAATGTATTACAACCACTAAGGTGTCACAGGCCTTTGTGGCTGCCTTCACAATATTCTTTGTTGTTGTGTGCCTTTGTTTTTGACTTATGGTATCCCTAAAGTGAACCTATCACAGGGTTTTCTGGGGCTCACTATGGCCATTTCTGCACTAGACTGCTATAGCACTGTTATTCCACTTGCAACATCCTATGGAATCCTAGGTTTTGCAGTTTGCAGGGGCCAGGCGGCCCTTCCTGAAACTGCAAACCCCAGGATTCCATAGGATGTTGCAAGTGGAATAATAGCGCTATAACAGTCTAGTGCGGAATGGGTCTGTGTGTGACCCACCCAAGGTCACCCAATGGGTTTTCATGGCCGAGCAGGAAATGGAAACCTGGTCTCCAGAGTTGTAGTTCAGCGCTCACTGGCAATATTCTTTATTTGGGATACATTATGTCTCCTGTGTGTACCAGTAACGGCTCTTTTGTATTGGTCAAAAGAAGTATGAGCTCTAGCAAGGTAACTCCTTGGATTTTGACAGGCCTTGTCACCTCTGTGTCCACTTGTTCTATTTCAAGGAGGGGCTGTCTCTAGCAATTTCTTGCATCTGCACTAGGACTTCTCCAAAGATTTCTTAAAACCAGATTGTGCCTTGCAGGGGTGGGCTGAAGGTTCAAAGGGCAAATTTTCTCCTCTCTGAATTTTTTTCAAAAAAAGATAATGTTATGCTGCAAAGGGGCCATGTCATTGATATACTGATGTACTATAGCACTTTAACTCTCTTTAAACTATTTAAAAAAAAGAAGGAAAAGAGATGGGAGCATATTGTTCCAGTACATTTTGGAATTAAAACTGAAAATGTTGCAGCTGGGATCAGGTCGTGTTGCCAGAGTAAAAGTTGGAAAAGGTTCCTGTAGGTTTAACAATTGTATGGAAGAGGGAATTTCAGGTGGTGTTGCTTGTTACCTAGTTGCATGAAAAGCATTACTGGCTGAAATTCCTTCTTCTGCACAACCATTATAAGTACAGAAGCCCTCTCTAGTTTTTACTCTGGCAATCCTAAGTATCACTAAAAAATAGTCCAGGACAACAGAAATGTGATTTGGATCTTAAAAAAAAAACCTACAGCAATAAATATTGCATCCACTGACACATTTGCCCCATCTGAAGAAGCCCTATGAAGTGGCCAACAGGTAAACATCAGGCTCTGCCTTTTCACATTGTACATGCTGCTGTATTGTGGACCCTTTGCCATCATTGATTGGGGCAGAGCTGAATGTGGCCCTAACCCCCAAAATTTTTTGCAGTCCTTCTCCCCTCCGTACCTCCTGAAATGCCCCTTTTTTAGTCCAAAATATGGCAAGTTTACTCTCTCAAAAAATCTCCATAAGCAGTACACCAACTTTCAAATAGGTGTAAAACCCCTAGGCTTTATTTAACACCAAACAACATTTGGCCAAACCAGCAGTGGACCTCCAACCACTTTCAGATTTCTTTGCTTGTTTTTAATTTTTTTGGCATTGTTGGCAGTTTTTGCAACAATCCCGCCCTCTCAACCTGCAGCTGCTGCTGCTGTTGTTGCTGCTGTGTGGCTTCAAGTCATGTCTAACTTACAGCAAACCTACACCAAACATGTCACATTCTTTACTTGGGACATATTATCCCTTTTCTGTATACCAGGAAGTGCTCTTTTAGACTTGTCTAAAAAAGCCTGAGTTCTTGCAATATAGCTTCTTGTGTTCTGACAGGGTATCATAGGATTTTCCTGGCAGACTTTGGTCAGATGGGATTAGCCCTTCCATTCTTCTGAGGCTGAGAGAGTGTGACTTGTCCGTGGTCACCCAGTGGGTTTCTATGGCAAGTGGGGATTCGAACCCTTGTCTTTTCAGTGTCCCAGTCCAACACGTAAATCACTACATCACAATGGTTTATCTGCAGCAGTTACCTACTTCTGTTCGGCTAAGTAAATTTCTGATCTTCATGTTTTGCAGGGAGATGTCAATAGCTACATTTATGAAAAGCTTTGGATCCAAATTGTATTAATTGGTAATAATTTTCCAAATCGTGTTAAATCGTCAATAAATATAGTTGTCAACCCCTTTGATGATAAAAGCTACTTGAAGCACGTGAGAGAGGCCTTGAAACAATTCCCTGTATGTTATTAATAGTCACACATCCCCCTTATGCTAATGGACGTATGCAAAGCAGAACAAACTACTCTGACAAAGCAGCCCTGTAATGCTCTGAAACTTTCCCATCCTTTCAGTATAACTGCAGCTGAGGAAACCCATCAAGCGCTAAACCTGCATATCCTGTAATCATTTGTTAAACTTAAATGACACACAATCCTTCCCTCTAAGCAAATTTGTTAACGCCATTAAATCACCTGTGCAGACACAAGTGGAGACAGTTGCTATGGGGAGCCAATAACATTTTAAAGGATTCGGTATTAAATAAAAGGAAGTGTTTCGTGCTATAAAAAGAACTGGCCCTTGTGAGAGCCGGGGGTCTTCCAAAGGACTTTGTACAGTACATGAGAAAAATTATTCATACCGCTTCCACCTTGGCCCTCAAAATATATATACAGTGACAGGGGTATTTATTTAATTTGGAAAGTATTGGGTAACATAGGCCCATTTCCTTTGAATGCGCGTCTCCTCAAACCATATGCCAATGCCTTTTCATGAGCTGATGAATGTATCTAGTTTAGGTGCTGAAAGGAACAGGAGACACTTTTACTGTGTTCCACAGAATGGGAAAAATATGGTTTCATAGGTTTATTTTTCATTCATTTAAGTGCAGTCCGGTTGACTGCCATGGATGCTTCTGTAAATATCTGCAAAGGAGGAACTTTTCGGGAAACTACTGATATACATGCCCAGCAGGTCAAGCCAATAGCAACACACTCGGTGTTCTGTATCTTTGGTTTTTTTCTCCTTTTTATTCCACTGATGTGGTAGAGTTTGTCAAAGGTTAGTGGCAAGAAAATGCCAATCTTTAGTGTGCATTTCACTTTTACAGAGAGTTTACACTTGCATAGTGCCTTGCCTAAAGCTGTTGTGGTTTTTTTCTTTCTTTTTTTGGAAAGGAAATCTAAAATTGAAAGCCACTTCCTATACATACTCTTGTGAAATGTGAAAGGGAAGTAATTCTCCCCATTGTCTTCTTCCTTGCCACCAGATCGTCCAAAATGGTCCCATGAAAATTAGCTGGAGGTGGTGGCTTCATTGTTTGGAGGGGGGGCGGTGTTTGCTTCCAAGGCAGGAACAATCAAAACAAACTCCTCCCCTCCACTGCTGCCAGCTTTGGAAAATGTTCTGCTTTCCAGTTGCTGTTGGCTCTCTGTAAAAGCCCCTGGTATTGGCAGTTTGTGAAAGGAAGAACATGATGCCCAATGGAGGACGGAATGTGAAGGTCAGCTAAAAGGAAGATTGTTTTATTTTGGTTTGCCAAAGTGGCAGAAAGTGGCGGTTGGCAGGGAGGTTGCTTGTGAACTGAAAAATTAACAAGGTGGATGTCTCTTCCCATTAAATGAAAGGATGTCACATGTGGTGTACAATAGAGATGCGGAATATGTCGCCTTCCAGATAGCGTTTCTGGGTTTTCAAAATAGAAATAAGTGCCAATGACTTGCAGGAATGACAATCCAGAAGTAGCTATTAAGGGATTTGTCTTCTACCTAAATACCAAATTAAAGTATTGATTTTGGTTAACTTATTTGTTTCTCTGTAAAGTTAATTATGTATATATTTATTTATAATTATTTATATTTATTATAAAAATTACGTGATGCACACAGTTCTGTCTTCATGAAAGACACATACCTAAAAAACAACAGGACTTTTTGTCACCTCAATCAGTCTATATAAAATTAAACGCATTCCAAACCTCAAATAGGGGACATCACGTATAATAAGGAACACCTGCTAACCTTGAAAACCCTCTGGGTGACCTTGAGAAAGTCATATTCTCTCAGCCTCAGAGGGAGAAAAAGGCAAACCTCTCTCTGAACAAATCTTACCAAGAAAACCCCATAATAGGGTCACATCAAGGTCATCGTACCTTGGAAAAGAGTCAAAGGCACACAACATCAACAAGCCAGCATTAAAAGGGATAAACTTTCTGGGTCTCAAATAAGGGACATCCCTTACAGTAAGGGACGCCTGGCAACTCTACTTCCAAAAGTTTTTACTGCAACTCACAGCAGGACTAGCCAGCACAGCCACTGATGGGAGCTACAGCCTGGCAATGTCTAGGGCCATTCATTTTCAATCCCTGGTCTGTCAGAATAGTATTCAAACAAGTTAGGCAGACAACGTAATATACTGTGTCCTTTCAACCTAGTCAGTAGCAACAGATGTGGTGTCCTGTGTCTGTTTTCTTCTATTTCCTTCTGTTTGATGTCTCTGTGCTTCAGCTTCTCTTCCTACCAGTGGCTTACAGGTGTGTTGCCTGGACTTCAGCTTCAGGCAGAATACAAGCCACTACCCACTGGTACTTTATATTACAGAGTCTATAAAGACAGCCTGTGTGGGAGGCTCATACAAGCCTTAATTGAAAAGAACAGAGGATGCCCAGCAGGAATGCTTTGTGAATGACCCTGGTTGTCTCCTGGTATTACAGTTTGGCATTTAAGTTTTTACACAGTAAATGGATCTTCCAAGAACCTTAGCACTGCTCATTAAATTAGCAGGAAAAGCCCCATGTCATACATATCCCATTTTTATGAAATGGGAAGACCGCTAGTATTGCCACAGCAGATTAGCCCATTGGAAGTGCCTTGGTACAACCAACTGCAGATGCTGAAAGCTCTAGACTAGCTGGCTCCACAGAGTTACAACAACTGTATCAATCTCTCACGTACGGCCACATGAGAAATGCAACCTATCACCGCACCAACAGGTTTCATAAAGCAAAAGACCAACAGGCATGATTAAGAGAAATAAGGGAATGAAATCATTCAATGAGAATGTGAAACATAACAAAAGAATCAATAAATGTTTCCCAGAAGTTACCAAGGATTCTTTAATACTTTTTGGACCTAAATAATCAAATCTCCCCCCTTTTCTGTTTTTCACATCCTCAAGTCTATCACATCCTGTGAAGATCACAACAGCTGCTCAATCCTGGGATTCAAGGTACAATAAAAGGATCAAATTTTCTGCACATTATATATGACATTTGCCATGAAAACTCTTTCATTTTCCTCAGAACTAGTTATTTTCCTTCTTTGCAGTATGAAAGCCAACACATTCCCACAAAATTAGAAGTGATTTTCTCTTTGGCAATTGAATAAAACAAAGCATTCATCCACTATGTTGATCTGTTAAAGAACCAAAAACCAGTATTATTTGCTAAACGTGCGCTTTGTATCTTGATGACAAGTGATAAATAATTTAAGGAGAATAACAGAAAGAATAGGAGATGCAAAAGCCTACAATTTTATTTTGTTGTCTCATGTTCCAACTCAGTCTGGAATATTCTGCTATAAAGTAAAAGACACTTTTAGATTTAATTCAGTGCCATTCAATCAACTGGTTCTCTCCAGAAGCTTGAATTAGAACCACAATTGTATGTATATATGTAATTCAGTGGCAGAGCTTGGAATGCGTGGAGGAGGGGGAGATGGAGGTGTGACCACGGTGTGTGGGGGCGTGGCCATGGCATGCGGAAGCATGGCTGTGAGCCCCGACGACCCAAAAAAATTGCCACTGGGGTGAACCGCCCCGATCACCCCCCCCATACCTATGCAACTGTATGTATTGTGTTTAAATATTCTTCTGTTTCATTCAGACTTTCTTGTATGCTACTAGTAGAACCAAATTGACATTATGGGTGCATATGTTACTGAACTCCAATTTTATCTTAGAGAGCATGTGAACAATATTTAATTTATCTGACTTCCTTAAAAACAGGTCGGATGGCCATCTCTTGAGAATTCTTTAACTGAAAATTCTGCATGACAGGGGGTTGAACTTGATGCTCCTTGTGGTCTCTTCCAACTCTATTGTTCTAGGATTTCAATAAGGCAGACGATCATTTGAAACTAGGTGAGTATGCCAAATAAACTGAAAATAAAATGAGTGTTTGCAGCTAGGGGGAAAGATCCTCATAATTTTGAGTTCATTGACTTCCTTCATGTGTGAGTGGGATATCATTGCCAAAACAATTCCTTATTGGCTTTCATGGCATTACAGGAAGTGCTGGTGGGGTTGTCTGCCATTTCTTGACTATTATATCCCTGCTAGCCCTCCCCCACTGCCACCCGGATAAGTGCATATAGAGTATGGTAGTTGTTCTTCTGGTAGAAAGGTACAGGTCTCTACTCCCACCCAGCATGACTGGACTATAGTAGGACTCTGTGAATTTAAAATCACCTTTAGAACTGAAAATTCTTCATTTTTTTACATACATTTTTCTACAATTCCATCTTCCTAGATTGAATGAAAGTGACTGGAATGAAGTTATATATCCATGTTATATGAATGCTTACACTTACACTGTCCAGATCATAGTGAAACAGCATCACATTACTTCAGTGGACCACTAGCCTCTCTGAAGAGGCAGATTAGGAGAGTGAAAGCTCATGCCAAAATAATTTAGTTTGTCTTAAAGATGTTTTTGCTTTTTGTTGCTTGGTTGGTTGGTTTACTTCCTCTTGTCCTTTTAACACATGACATAGGTAAGACTAAAAAAGGGAAAAAAATAAAGACCAACATTCATAACTAAATGATAATATTCTTAGCAGTGAGCTGGGCCCAAAGAGCCTCACTCTGGGTACATGGCAACCTCATTTTCTAGGTCTGTATAATAAAATTACTAACTACAATAGAAGTGGGTTTAGTCTTGTTTCCCAATAGGTGGCTTATTTTCTCTTCTAGATAATAGTCTGGTATCTTTACCACAGAATTCTGTCAGATTATAGAGAGTGAAAAACAGAGATGAAAATGGAGCAGCTGGGAATTCTAATAGTCTGAAAAGTAACTTTCCTCAGCTCTTATTCCAAGCCCATCAACCAGTCCCTTACAACCAAGACATAGACAATGTGGCAAAGGAACCAGTTCTATTCATGGGGAAAATGTGTGGAAAGAACACATGAAGAGGAGAGTGTTGTACCAAGTTTGTCATCTCTGGTTCCATTGCTCTCCTTACATGGAGAGCAATGAGTCTGAATGAGAAAAGTTTGTTTAGATGTGGGTACTTTCTACATGGTCAGGAACCCATAAAAATCAGGTTCCCCATAGTGTGGAAATTCCTCTAATTCTTACTCATTGGTGTCCACATGAGGAGAACATGGTCCTCTCTTTGCATGGCTTATAGTATTTAATGCACAGCATCTGACCACAAGTGGATCCAAGAGAATTATGTGAGTTACCCGGCATTCCATCAGCTTTGCAGATCTTCTGCCATACTGGTGTCTCTCAGCTGGTGAAACTGAAATGCTATATATGACTATGTCCTTAATTACAATAAGTATTTTTTAAAATGCACACTTGGATATTATGCTTGAATTCAGCTTCCTTTGCAAATGACATTTTGTAATGTCCAAAACAAAAGTCAGTTCCTAATTTGTGCCATTCAACGTGAAGAATTACTCTATTTCTATGGAATTAATAACAGTGAAACCTGACCTGATAAAACTATATAGCATGCCATTTGGTGAATGATGTTTTTATTACATTACATATTGTTTTGACTGACCCAATATCGTTCAGGGGGAAAATTCTTATAGACATCAAATGAAACTCAACAGGCAGGACAAGATGGGAGGAGGAAAGGTAAACAAAATAAATAAAAATTCTGCAATAAATGCAGATGCAATTACTATTTTTATCCATAGAACTATAGCCATCTACAGTCCAGACTCTTGTCATTGCATTCTTCTATTTCCACATAAAGAAAATAAAATTGAAACACAGTAACCTGAAATGTTTGTGGATTTGCCAAACATAGAAAATAACTTTGTGGTTCAAGGGGATGACAGAAAGAAGAAACGCCCCAGGATGAAGGAAAAGATTTTTATCTTGAGTGGAACCACACCCTCAGTCACACAGCTGGAGAAAAAAAAGTATATGAAGGCACCAGATCACACCTAATCTTTGAAGCTGAGCAGGGTCAGCTCTAATCAGTTCTAATCAGGTGCTGTAGGCTATATTTCAGAGGAAGGAACTAGCAAAACCACCTCTGAGTTTTCCTTGCCTAAGAAAACTCTATGAAAATTCATGGGTTTACCATGGATTAACAGGCAAATTGAAGGTGCATACACACACACGAGACATAAACTCACACCTGCCTATTCATAACCATGTATCGCTGCAACTATGGCCATTAATTAATAAGACAATGTTGAAAGGGGTGAATGTTACAAGACTCTGAACAACAATTTGAGAGATACTTAAACTATAATTACACATCAGATCACATAAAAATACAAGACCAGTAAAGACCAAGAGAAGTGGCAGAAGCAAACAAGATGCACAGAGTAAAACCAGCACAATCCATTACAGCTTTAAAATAGCAAGGATCCTCTTCCCCTCAAAAACTTTCTGAAAGATAATGGCCTTCGTTTAGAGCCTAGGAGCCAAAGGACTAGCCCTACTGTGACATACCATGAAAAACTTTTGTTTAAGACTGACAGGGTGACAAATGAGCACCACTGCAATCACTACCACAAGATCAAACTTCTATTGCACTGCTGGAAGAACTACATGCCATGTTATTCACTGCTTGAACCTTTGCCAATGGCAGCTGTCTCTTGCTAAGTATTACACAGGCCATAGACCTGTAAGGGATTCCAGGCAGGGAACCCTGGGAAAATGATCAGCCCACTGCAAAGATGTTGCATCATGCCCCAGCTGTGGGTAATTGCAAGGTTGCATAAGAAACGGGGGTCGTGTGCAGATGGTAGAGGGAGGTGTGTAAACCTCTACCTGATTGGTTGTAGATATGTATATAACAAAGCAACGCCAGTATGTATTTGTCTGTTGACCAAACCTGGTGCCTGGTGCAAGCTTTTGTCCATCTGTCCTATGTTTTGTATATAATGGAACTTTGCTGCAAGATAAAGTGCCTCCTGTTTTGGAAGAAGCTCCTCTGTGTGTGAGTATCCTTACTGGGGAACAAGGCTGCTGCTGTTGGCTCGCTGAACTCTGGCTTTTCCGCTGCGTTTCCATGGGGCTGAAACTCCTATCATCCCCAACAAGACCACCATTGATATCTGCACCTGGCCAGATGCTCAATGGCCACACCAGCATGCTAAAACTTCCTAGAACACCACTAGCTTGGTGTCCATTTGCTTGAAGTCCATGACAGCTGGCAACTTTCATGCCAATGGGTCAGTGAATCCACTCTGGACTATAGTCTGAATCTGTCCAAGGCCTTGAATCTGCTTGCAAGATAAGGTTGAGGAGCTTGGACCTCTCCTTTCAAATCTGAAGAAGATCCACCAACACTTGGACATGGAAGGCACCAGCTGCCATTGCCTGAAGTATAGCAGCTGTTGTTGCTCAGGTAAAAGAGAAGGGAGGGGATGACAGCATTTGCCAAGCCAGGCTTTCCAGAGCCCTCAATGCCTGAAAGGCCAGAAAGTGGGATGAAAGCAATCTTACTACATTCATTTCAGGTATCCCTACAGCACTACTGCCCCAGTGAAACCAGTTCTGCAAAGCTAAAGCAGAAGCTGGTCATAAAGTGCTGATTGGCTGGCTCCTGTATGTCAGCAAGATGTCATGTTACTTAATCCTTTAAAATAGGGTTGGCCCACAGAGCCCATAGTGTAACTTAACATATGTACGCAGTCACCATCTCCTAAAGTAGTATACCTTGGTGGTTAGGACTAATAACCTAAGTCCATATACCCTTTTGCAAATGCTTGTCTTTAAGCCATCCTCTTTTGTCAGATCTGGAGAACCAGCAGAACATTTTTCTGACCTCAACTTCTGTTTCCATGTCAGAGATTCCAAGAACCAGCCACCAGGTCTGCTTAAGCTCAGTGCTTGAATCAACATTTTCATTTTGGAACAAAGAGCATGGAAAATGTATAACATCTTATTGAGTGACATCAACTTTGTAGCTTGACTTAAATGTTCTGAGGCAATGGCATCAGTCAAAACCTTTTGGCGCCATTGGATATGGGATATAAAATCTTTGTGCTTAATGTAGTCTGCTAGGTGAACAGGAATTTATGTCTGTCAGAGAAGAAAGAGGAGAGTACATTTGATAATGAACAGTAAGAGAAAATCTTGAACAGAGATAGAATTCTTCAATGGCTCTATACAAATGACTCATTTATAATTAAATATACATGAGTAAGTTATAATTTTATTCAAATGCGCACACACACATACACGTATATTATTACATATTACATGTGAGTATTACATATAAATGAGTTTGTAGTTGTGTGCTTTCAAGTTGTTTCTGACTTATGGAGACCCTAAGGTGAATGTATTGCAGGGTTTTCTTCACAAGATTTGTTCACAGGGGTTTGCCTTTGCCTTCATCTGAGGCTGAGAGAGATTGACTTGTCCAAGGTCACCTAGTGGCTTTCCATAGTTGAGCAGAAATCTGGACCCTGGTCTCCAGAGACATTGTCCAACGCTCAAACCAGAATACCACACTGGTTCTTTATGAGTACTCAGTTGGCATGGGAGCCAGCATGGTGTAGTGGCTTGAGTGTTGAACTATGACTCTGGAGATCAGAGTTCCCAGCCGGGCCATGGAAACCCACCAGATGACCTTGGGCAAGGCACACACTCAGTCTCAGAAAACCCCATGGTAGATTTGCCTTAGGGTCGCCATAAGTCATAAAAGACTTGAAGGTAAGGAACAGGAACTCACTTACATATATAAATGAGTAATTTATTATACAAATGAGCATTTTATAGTTATATATTCATTTCTAAATAAATGAATAATTTACACGAGGCACAAGGATAGCCATGTGTGAATAAGTAATACATACACTGCAATGTAGCATTGCCACAGAATAGTCCTCTATGCTCATACTGATCTTCTACATATCTCAATGGAGTTTCTACCAAAAACCTTTGTGGCTGTCTGCGCTTTATACCATTTAGAGTTCATAGATATTCTCCCTTCAGTCTTGGCCTGACTGTGGCTAGACATAGCTCTCAAGGCACTTTATGACAAAAACCAAGTGCTAATTCTGGCAGTAAAACTGTAAGCCTTGCTTAGAGTAGGTCAGTGACTTCTGTCCTGGTTGATATGGGATTTGGGATTTTCAACTTGATAAATAAAAATGCAGTGTAAACAGGCTGAGTACAGTTTGCTGGACCAAGCCAGGAGGTTGGGCAGGGAGACAGAAGGATGCCATGAAGGTTTTTTACTTTATCCCCCTCCATGGGTTCCAATGGATGGCAGTTAATTATTCTAGGCACAGCCTACCACAATCCTGAGATTTCCTTAGTGAACAAATGGGCTTGGGATCCAATAGATCCCCTCTCCTCCCAGAAAGCCCTATTTTGGGGAGTGTCTACTACTTAATGCTAGTAGGAATACTGATAGCAGTACCTTCTTATCTGAAGAACGTTCCACAGGTAAATAGGGACTCCAAGGTAGAGGGCTTCTCTGTCTGCTCCATCCAAATCCTTATCCATTGGCCACTGAAGGGAATACAAATTGCTCTGTCTGTAGTGAGATAAATTTGGGTCTTTGTGTGTGTTCTACATGTTTCCTCTCACATCTCTGCTGGAAGGAAATTAGGAATGAGTGCAGCTCTGTGGAATCAAGACTAAGGGCCATTGGTTGGTGGTGCCCCTCTTATCAGGCAGTGAGCAATAGCAATGGCTTCAGGCTGTAGATGCTGGAGGATATGGAGAAGCCAGTAACAAAATGTTAGATAACAGGGTTTTGTTTGCTCTACATTCCCTTACACTAGACTGTTCCCCTCAGGTGTGGTGGAAGATATGATCCATTGCTATGACCTTTGATAACATAATATTTAACCACCAGTCCTGTTGACTTTCTGTATACAAAATGTCTTGTCCTTTCCTTCAAGCAGCACAGTGTCTTCAGCCAGCCCTACCATTGATGCCATCTTTTCCCAGCACTCAAGACCACAGCATTTTGTGAGTGGGAAAATTAAGACTTGCTTGCATGGGAACATTAACCTTAATTGTTTTTTATTATTATTATTATTAAAAAGAACAAAAAAGAAAAACACCATGTGATACACATAACAGTGAAAAAAGGAAATTTCAACAAAAACAAGCTTACATTATTATTTCTCTCCAGTTCCATTACGATCATATACTTACTCAACATATTCTATATCATACTGCTTATATACTTTTGTTACCTATATCTAGATCTCATTCTCATTATACTCATTATTATTATAATAATTTCATTCTTAACTCTATACTTTTCCATTACATTTAATCTATTACTATTACTAAACATGATCTTATTACTAAACATATCAAACTATTCCTAAAAGTAAACCCACCCCCCAGAGCCCATTATCTTTCAACTTACTCCACCTTCCAGAATTGTAATTCTTCTTGTGGAGGTATGACACCTTCCTCTTTTATTAAGACCTTTTCCACAAATATCTTCCATATTGCTTCGAAATCATTCCCCGTCATTATTCCTTTTTTGGCATGTTAATTTATCATTAAAGTAATGTTAATTAATGTTAATTAATTTAATTAATAATTAAATTAAATTAATTAAATTAATTAAATTTAATCAATTAATTAATTAACATTAACACGTCAATTTATCATTAATCTCAATTTTCCACACTTCTTTATACCAATCCTCTATTTGAAAATCTCCATGAATTTTCCATTTTCCTGATAACCTTGCTGCAGTTAATAAGTTTGTAATTAAATCCTTCATTGCCTGGGTACAATTGACCTTATCAAATATAGATAATAATTCTATACCTGGACATATTTGTAAATCAATTTCAGTTATCTCTTTTATCTCTTGAAATACCCTTTACCAAAATTTCTGAACACCTTCACAATTCCACCACATATGAATATATGTACCAATCTCTTGACGACCCCTCCAACACAACCTTGAATAATTCTTATCTATATAATTTAACCTAACTGGTGTTGGGTACTATTTCCAAACCAATTTATAATAGTTCTCTTTTATCCTTACGGACAAGTTTTCTAAATGACGCTGATTCCAAATTTTTCCAACCTTAATTATTATGTGCAGATATTAAATGGTGTGAAGCTGTGAGGAAGAAGAGCATAATGACCAGTCTTCGGTTTTGTCCTTTATGAAAGACCCATACCATCTTCAGTAACATTCTGTCCCCAAAGTGACCTGACATTGGTTTTCATAGTTACCAAGGACAGAAAAGAACACACAGACAGAAGGAACCACAAAGACAAGAAACATTGCTTTCTTGAGTTTATGACAGGAAATCTTTCTTGGGTCTCTCTCAGAAAGGTGTATTTTTAATCACTCACCTGTATAAACACATGAGACAGGTTTTGAAATCAAAAGGAGAAAGAAATATAATCTTTCTCATTGCAACCACTGATCCCTCTTAGATAAGGTTGGTACAGTACTGCCTAGATTAAAGTAACATTCCTTCTGCCCCCATCCTGTTTGGTTAGGACTCTTCTCATTATTCACCACCCCTCTTGGGGCACAAAGGGCATGTCAACAACTTCTTTGAAGTAAGTTTAGGGACTTTCTGCTTAAACAAGTCTCCTTTTCTTTTTAAAAACTGGACAAAACCACACTTCCTCCCGCTTTCCGCATGATCAGTGGAGATTGCTGCTGTAAGCAAGCCAAACAGAACTTGGTCTTTTAAGGTCAATAGTGTCACTTTTAGATTTCAAATCAAGCTTCCTCATTAATTTTTAAAAGAATAAATACAAATATGTGTTGTTTATTTATTTATAATATTTTGCAATGAACAAATACAAGCAATTAAAACAGTACAAAGATAAAAAAATATATTTTTAAAAACACATTAAAATACTCTTTAAAACTTTAAAAACAATCTAAAAATAATCCTAAAATACAATGGCTGGAACTCTGTATGGTCTTTAAGTATGAGTAAGTACTGCTGTTATGGTGCTATGCACTGAATTCAAGGGCAACCGCCCCCCATCCCCACTTACCAGACAGCATCCGCTATGATCAAAGGGGGTCTCTTCTTCTGTTGCTTAGAAAATGGCTGGCTGCCATTTCCATTCCCTCCCATGAGCAATCCCAGGGTCCCTGTCACAATTCCTCATTGTTCGAGAGATTACTCATGAAACAGGGGAATGGACCCTCATTAACTGCAGCAGCTGCATCCCAGTAAATGGAGATTGGGGAACTTTCAGAGTCCCTACATAGCCCCTAAACTAAACTCTGGTTATATGTCTTCAAGTCATTTCTGACTTATGTCAACCCTAAGGAGAGCCTATCATGGGTTTTTCTTGACAAGACTTGCCTTTGCCTTCCTCTGAGGCTGAGAGACTGTGGGCCTTTCCACACTACACTGTTATAGTGCTATTATTCCACTTTCAACATCCTGTGGAATCCTGGGACTTGCAGTTTAGAGAGGGGCCTTTAGAATTCTCAGCCAGAGAGCTCTTGGGCCTCAGTAAACTACAAACCCCAGAATACCACAGGATGTTGGAAGTGGAATAATAGCACTATAACAGTATAGTGCAGAAAGGCCCTGATCTTGCCTTAGATCACCCGGTGGGTTTCCAAGCCTGAGCAGGGATTTAAATCCTGATTGCCAGAGTCATAGGCCATTTCTGCACTATGCTGTTATAAAGCTATTATTGCATTTTCAACATCCTGTGGAATTCTGGAGTTTGTAGTTTACTGAGGCCAAAGATGCCCCTCCCTATACTGCAAACCCAAGGATTCCATAAGATGTTGAAAGTGAAATAAGAGCACTATAACAATGTAGTGCGGAAAAGGCCATAGTCCAGCACTGAAACCACTACACCACTGTGTCTTTCAGTGTTTACATTAGGGACCATGACTACATAACAGTCATGAGTGCATAACTCCAGGGTACACATTCCTAACTGTGATACAGGATTCCAGCCAGCCTTAAAACAGTCCAAACAGAGCAGTTTCAGACACTAAAGGTCATGAGGAACAGCATTGCTTTGGCTGCCTGCCAGAATTTTAAGAGAGATGGAGCCAACCTAACGTCCTTGGGTAGGAAGTTCAGGGTGCTGCTACAGAGAAAGCCTTGTTTCCAACCTAACTTCATGAGGTGTTGGAACACACAACAGGGTCTCCTCTGAGAATCTAAAATTTTGAGCAGGCTCATAGGGAAGGAGGTGGTCTTTCAAATATCCTGCCACTAAGCCATATAGACCAGCACCTTAAATTGAGCTTGGCTGCAAATTGGAAGCCGCCATAGTTCTTGAAAAACCAGTGTTATACGGTCTCTAAAATCTAAATCTGACACCAGTCTGGTTTTAAATATTTTTAAATGGTGCATGTGAACTCTAGCAAGTACACAGCCAACCTTATACCTCATATTTTGAGAACTGCAGCAAATATAAGTCACAATATATTGTTTTTATCATTTAATTTTTATTTTTTCATTGCCTGGTTATTATCTGGTTGGGGCTTGTACATAACAAAGCTACACAGACAGCTATGTATGATTACAGTGCAACATTTTGTACATTTTGGGGTTTTTGTGCTGTGAAATCAGAAGAGTAAGAACTTTTTGGATATGTATCCCTTTTTCTTTTCTTTTCTTTTTTTTTAGGATTGAGTAGTCCTTCAAGTGTCCACTAGATGCCACTGTGATCATAGCTCAATTAATTCTAGCACCTCTGTAATGATACTTGCTTGGTCTTAGAAGCATTACCAAATTATGGTTTATTCTGCTGCTTCGTCAGAAAATGTTTGGGAGATGTGAAGAGTTCTACATTAGCAGTCTTGCTAGCTATTTTACTTATCTGAGAATTCCTTCCTTTCTATGCCCTCATTTTATTAACGAGGCAAGAGGAAGAAGTAGGAGGGGGAAAATCACTTGAATTCTAAAATCAGTAGTGTTAGGAGTCATTCCTACTTAAAAGTCATACCTTCTAATTTCCCAGTTCCCTGTAATCCCAGATGTGTGAGGCTGTGACCAATAAATAGTAAGGAAGCGCTGTTACTGCTGTGGCTAGTCCGAGCTTTGGGGATATTAAAAGATATCCTCTTGATATCATAATTCAGCTTCATTTCTCTATTCCTCTCCACGTGCTTGCGAGGCCACCGGACAAGCACGTAAACAAGCTCGGCCGTTAATTGCCGTAATATTCCTGGATAATACAGGCAGGCCAGAAATAGCTGACTCACTGCTTTAGGAGACCTCCAGGCAAGTACACTAATTAAGTAAGCACACCACTTACAAAAGAGCCTCTGCCCCGCGATGGCAGCTTGATGGGTAAACTACGCAATACCCAAGTACTCTGCACTTGCATACTGGCTACTCTATTGAGAACCGCTACGATAACTCAGTCATTCAGATTCTGACCTTTCGGAGGCTTTGTCTCCAACTCCAAATCTATTGTTTTCCCCCAAGTACGGCATAGCCTGCAGTCACAATTCTTCTTATAAAAACCCTTGATTCCGAGACCTTCCTCGGATCGCTCCTGAGTTTCATCCCGCCTTGCTGCTGCTTTGCTTGGCTAGCCTCCCCTCAGCTCCACGTGCTGAGCTACATCGCACCCCAGCTTCGGTCTCTATTTTTCTGGGCTTCAGGACAGGTGAAGTATCACCCAAACCAGCAATCCTTCTAAAAATCCCTCTATACCACTCCAACCTTTATTTTCTATAGTTATCTTGTATGAGTGAGTCGCATACACTGTTTTGCTTGTATTTAATAAACATCATTTATTATTTCAACTTCTGTGTTCTCCTTGACTCAACCCAACTCCGTAGCCATAGGGTTCAAGATCTCGCTACGTTACCCTGCCTCTCGTAACGGTAAGCAGTGCTCTGAGCTAATTTTCCCCACCTTTTGTTAAGCACATTTTGGTGTCCCTCCCGGGACCCCCAGTTCACAGGGCAACAAAGTATAAGGTAGTACACTTGGGCAGAAAAAATAAAATGCACAGATATAAGATGTGTGACACCAGGCTTGACCACAATACCTGTGAAAAAGATCTAGGAGTCTTAGTAGACCACAAGCTGAACATGAGTCTGCAGTGTGATATGGCAGCTAAAAAGCCAATTCTATTCTGGACTGCATCAATAGGAGCATAGGGTCTAGGGCCCTTTTCGCACGGCATTTGCCATGCGAAAGGGTGCCTCGAGCATCGTATGAATGTGAGGAGCGGTCCACACAACACACTCACAATTGCACAACGCTCCAGGGTCTGGCAGGCGCCTCTCATGCACTTTTTCATTTTCAGCTTTGAGCCAAAAATGGTACATGATCGCGTATCGCTCCAGGGCCTCACACACACTTGCCGTGTGTGTGGAGCTCCAGAGCTGCAGTGCTCACGCTTCCTGCCCCAGCACAGCCTGGGAAACTCCCAGGCTGCACTATGGAAGGAAGAGGCGGGCCTCTCACGCAAGCAGGCAGCAGCTGCAGAGCTGAGGGAACCAGGACGCGAGAGCCTCTCATTGGAGGCTGCTCGCGTGATCCCTGCACCCCAGCTCCGTGAAAAGGTGCGTTACAGAAAGGGCCTAGGTCAAGGGAAGTGATAGTACTGCACTAGTCCACTTTGGTCAGACCACATGTGTCCAGTTCTGGGCACCACAGTTCAGGAAGGATATTGACAAACTAGAATGTGTCCGGAGGAGGGCAACCAAAATGGTAGAAGACCTAGAAACCATGCCATATGAGGGGAGGCTTAGGGAGCTGGGTATGAAATTGTGAAAATAAGGTTAAGAGGTGACATGATAGCCATGTTTAAATATTTGAAGGGATGTCATATAGAGGATAGAGAAGCCTGTTTTCTGGTGCTCCAGAGACTAGAGCAATGGCTTCAAACTTGAAGAAAAGAGATTGCATCTAAACATTGGGAAGAACTTCCTGACAGCAAGAACAGTTTGACAGTGAACTATACTGCCTCAGAGTGTGGTCCAGTCTCCTCCTTTGGAGGTATTTAAGCAGAGGCTGGATGGCCATCTGTTGGGAATGCTTTGATGGTGTATTCCTGCATGGCAGGGGGTTGGACTCAATGGCCTTTGTGATCGCTTCCAACTCTACAGTTCTATGATTCTATGGACTGGACAGTCATTTTTGCAGTTAATAATATTGGATAAAATGGATTTATTGTGAACACCCAACACTGCAAAATGAGGTGCAAGTTTCAGAAGGAACTATCATTTAAGAAGAAGTTCAGAAGGCAATTGTTACATTTCCCTGTGCTCAGACTCAATGAGGGAAACCACTTTTTGTCTGGAGTATAGTGTAAAAAGTACAAAACAGGAAGCCTTCAGTTCAATTTAATTCACACAGCTATAGTTTATCATTATAAAAATCTCAGTATCAGTTCTTATCCCAGCCTGTTGTATTACACACACACACACACACACACACACACACTCAGTTGTATTAGTTAGAGGTCACAAAAATACCTTGATTTCCAAGGCCAGATCAAGGTATTTGTTTTCCTGGAAAAATTCCAAAAATTGGTGCCCCTTCTGTACATGTGTGAGCTATACCAAGAATGGTATCATACAAATTAAACAGATAAACAAATAGTCAAATAGAAAAAATGAGACACCAACACAAAAATTTCCTTATGCAAACTTGTGTGAACCTGAAACTTCAGTGAGACTGACAAATTAACAACCTTTTCTGTGCTTTTTGACATAATTACTCAAGTAATTTACAACATTTTGATGACAATGAAAACACTGAGAGATTCAGGAAATAATTGGCAAAAGAAAAAGAAGGAAACTATACAATTTTCCCTTTAGCAGCGGGCCCCTAAACAAGTGAGAGACCTGGAGCAGTTGCTCCAATGGAATCTCTGAAAATCTTGTCCTGTTGATACCCAAAGATTAAGAACATAGAGGATTTATAGTCAATATGCAATTCAGTCTATCTCAAGATTAGAACAGCCACTGGCCACCAGATCAGCATATGCAAAACTATACCACAATTGGCCATCCACTGCCTGTGTGAATTACTGCCTGTTCTGCCATAGACATGACACTTTGTCCTACCCCATGATCTGCTAAGGATTAAAGTTACTGGAGCACCATGTCATATCCAATCTGCAATGTTAGTTGGTTTGTACACTTGGAATTTTGAGAGTATCAAGGGCAGCTCTCATAAAATGGCTGTCATGGGGATGCTTGCTATTTACAAAATGTCCACCATTATGGGAACGGCTAGTCACTATAAGATCTGTTTCCAGAAGATAAATTGATGAAGCTCAGGGGCAACTAGTTTGTTCCAGTAACTAAGAACAAGACACAGATGAGGTTTGAGCCCCAAATACCAAATCATATATTTGTCTGGGAGGGCACAACAAAATACTCATCTCCTAGAAACCAAAGTTGCATACATACATATACCAGGCAAAGCACAGACAACACCAAAACAAGCAAACCAGCTCATACACCTAAGCTACATTTCCACAGGCCAAAAAAAATTCACAGCAGAGGCAAAACACCACACTGCACTCACAACCACACTTCCTAGCTTCCCAAGACAATGCATATCACCCCCAATATACCTTCTCATTTGGCATTTTGATACTGTGATTTCAATTTTCCAGCATGCAGGTGTCCTGTGGAGAGGGCTGACAATCCAAAAATAATAATAATAATTTAGAGGGCTTGGCAGAGTACTAAGGGAGCTGTATAGCACTTTGTTAGAATCTCTGTTTTAGATGTTGACCACAAGCATAGTTAACTAAGTAGCTGATATAGGATTCTAGTCATGCAGTATCTTTCAAATTTTGGCCCTACAATATTAACTACAACAGTAGAATTTACAGATAGATTTGAAAGAACTAATTTATGTGGAATGGATAAATGTCCAAAATACTGTTATGATAGTGTCAAGTGATCTTTGGTCTTCAAAGGGTTTAGACAGCAACTTCCACAGCTCCTTACCATCAACTGTGTTGGATAGGGCTGATGGGAGTTGAAGGCCAAAACATCTGGAAAGGCAAAGGTTTCCTACCCTTGATGATGGGCTGCACAAAATTTCTAAATCCACAATACAGTGCCTTAATTAATTAATTTTTTGCCCACCTTTCCCCATAATTAAAGCAGGGAACACCAATAACACACAACATATAATATCAGTTAAAAACAGGACGCAAGTTGAAAACAACAGTTAAAAGGGAGTAAGAAAATCTATTAATTCACCTATTTCATCTATCTGTAGGTTTGCTTTAAAATTTCAGGACTGGATTTACAATATCTTGACTATTGCTGTTGACATTCAGTTTTGGAACATGAAAGGCCCCAAAAGGCTTCTGGGCAATAGGAAATACCTTCCCTCAAACTAGATTTTGAATCTACACCAGTGGCAGCAAAATTCTTTGGAATAATCTCTACTTCCAGCAAGTTCAATAGATACTTCAAAATGCTATATAGGTAAAAAATATATGCTTATGAATATCTGGTTGCTACTATAACCATTAGTTTGTTGAAAGATTTGTTCATGATTGTTGAAACCATCAGCTATATGAATCTTTATTTATTTACTTATTTATTTATGAGTAGGTCTTTGTGTCCAAAATGTCTTGAGCCCCAAATACCAAATCATATATTTGTCTGGGAGGGCAATGGCAGCATATGTAAAACTGTAGCAGAGAACAAAATAGACCTATCCGTCAAATGAGAACGGCTGTTTGCCTGCGCCAGAAAGCAAATGTTCATTTGTTCTGGCCTTTACAGATATGAGTTTACCACAGTGAAAATTACTAAATCCCACCTCCAAGCACAACTGACATGTCAAGCCTGACCTTTGGTCAAAATCTGTCATTTTGACAGCAAACTGATAGCTCTCCCACTGTGAAAGTTGACTCAAGCTTTTGACAAGAAGGAAGGTCAGAATGAAAATTGGACATCCCCCATTTAAATATAATGATAGCACATTGTCTTGCACTTTATGAGCTGTCTCTGGGAGAATATTTTCACAAGGTCATTGGGAGAAAGGATCTCTTACAGAGGGGAGGCAGTTGCAGAAATAATGGATGAGGTTTCAAAAGTATGAACTTGGGCAGGGGGATTTAAACAAATCGGCAAGCAAACCAAAACTTTTGTATTCGAGAATCTGTATGCTCATTATGTATTTCTTCTCTGTCAGCTGCTGCACTAAGGTCAGTTGCTGTGCTTACATCTAGGCAGCTGAAATGTTTTTGCAAGTCTATTTCTAAGTGGCTGTTAGAGTTGGTAGGGGATGTGCTATCACAAATAGTAGTAGTCCACCTCTATCATAAAACAGGGTACCATGGAAAAATGACTCAAATAGTAGGTCCACAGAGTAAATTTTAATACACACACATAGCTCCGCAACTGAATATTACCATTCCATTACAAATTGTCCCATGAACGTTAAAGGATCAAAACAGAGAACAAATTGGCAATCAAGGATGATACTGGAAGGGTGGATTAGTTCCCCAAAACGTGAATCAGTTTACTCCACTTGTGATCTACCATTTCTTCATTTTCTGTTGGAAAGTGCATCAAGCAGTACTTTACATAGCCTAAATCTAATTGTTAATTCCAGCTAGCGTAGACCCCTTACATCAGTGGGTATTTACCAAATCTATGTAACTTCCATTGATTTGATGAGTATTTGTTAAATCAATGTTTATCTAAAGTTTGTTGATTCAAGTCTTCTCTAATGGAGATTAATAATTGGATTTATACCCATTCCCTCTGGAATAGCCAGATTTCAGCAAATCTATGGCTTATTTATTTTTTTAGATTTTTATCCCATCTTTCTCACTAAATGTGGGATTTAAGGTAGCTAAAAAGAAAGCCAAATAAGAGACAAAACAAGTAAAACAGCAATCCAATAAATCATGCTGTGGGCCTGTGAATATCCATTGATTCTTCATTTGAAAACTTGTTTAAAATAAGGGTATCAACAAGCCGAGTTCATACAGATTTTCTCCCCTTTGCCTGTTAATATTGTCAGGCAACAAACTTGACCAGCCTCTCCCCACTCAAGTCTGTGAACAACGAGCTTCTTCTACACTACTACAGTTTTAAGAAAGGTCACTCCTTAAGAAGAGCTGCTTGGTGCTCTGATTCCCTCCTCAAATATATGTAACTGACACTTGAAAAATCAACATGTATTTTAAGCCTTGTACAAGGTGCTGAGGGTTGTGTTTTAATCCTGGATTTGTATGCTTTCATTCTGAATGACCTAAATAGCTTGGAACCAGGATATTTGAAAGACCATCTCCTTCTGCCTTGAGCCTGAAATATTCAGCAGAAGACCTGTTGAGGCTCCTACATCCTGCAGAGCTAGAATTGTGAGTATACAAAAAAAGGGCTTTCTCTGAAGCAGTATTCCCATTACAGAATTCCTTTCCAAGTGAAGACAGCCTTTATTTATCTTTGTTGAGTTTCTGGTGGGCAGTCAAAAGTTACTATTGGAAAAAATATCCTTAAAATTGTTTTTAATCTGTTTCAAAGAAATATTTTACAATACATTGTTATACATTGCTTTGGGACAGTGTATTCACAAGTGAATAAATACTCACATGGAGAAGTAAATACATTTTTATCTTGGAGCATAACTTACCTCTGAATTATGATTTTTTTAAATATGTTTATTAAATAAGGTATTGCTGTACAACAAGCAATAAATAACAAGACAAAAAATCCCAATACACAAACCCAATTCTAGTATACAAAAAAAAAAGAGCCTCAAATATAATAAAATAAAACATGGTCAAATGTTTGTGCGCAACTGTTGTTTATACTCCTTTTCTACACTTCCACTTTATATTTCCCTCAGTTCTAATCTGTTCTGTTATCATGCATGTCATAATATGATTTATAAATATACATTATTTCTCTTTATGTTATAAAGATGTTACTCTAATACCATTTTCTCACTTGTACCACCTACCCTCCTATACCTTATACATATAATATAATACACTGTACCTTTATTTCATTTACCCTTTACCCAAATTAAGACATCTCTCCATTCCCTTTCCAATTTCTGTATGGAATCATTTTTTAATGCTCCCGCAAGTTTGTCTGATTCCATCATATCTAAGATTTTTAGTTTCCAATAATCCAAAGTTATTATTTTTTTCTCTTTCCAATGCTGAGCATAAATTATTCTGGCTGCTGTCACAAATAAAGAATTATATTTTTTTTCCTCTTCATTACTGGATTTTGGTCCAGTATATTTAATAAGTACAGCTCCGGCTTTATTTCAAAATTATGCTTGATTATTTTTTGAATTGCCTCATGAATTTCTTTCCAGAATTTTTTTGCAGTTTTGCACATCCACCACATATGGTAATGGGTACCAATCATTACCTCACATTTCCAACAAACTGCTTTACCTTTTTTTGTAATTTTTTTGTAACTTCTCAGGTGTCATATACCATCTGTGTAGCATCTTAAAGTAGTTTTCTCTGAGATTTAAGTTTGGGGTAAACTTTATGTCCTCTTTCCAAACTCTCAACCACTTTTCAAGTTCTATTTGATGTCCTATATTTTGGGCTCATTTTACCATTGTCTCTTTAACAATTTCTTGCTCCATATCTCTATCTAATGAGAATTTATAGATTTTTGATATCAATTTTTTGTGGGTCCCTTTCAAGATTTGATCTAGTTCATTATCTTTTCTTTCGAATCCTAATAACTTTAGATCTATACTGAATCTTTCTTTTAGTTGTCTCATCAGGAACCAATTCAGTTCATGTCCCATCTGCTTCAATTCTTCTGCCGTCTTGATTCTTGCTTTGTCCTTATCCCAAACAATTAAGTCTTTGTAGCTTAATAATTTGCCTTCTCTGGTACTGCTTATTTTGAAAGCTTCTTATGGAGCTGTCCAGTTAGGGAGTTCTCTATAGAATTTTGGTTTTATTTTCTGCCATACCTTTAATAGTGGCCTTCGCACGCAATGATTGTTGAAATCACAGTTTACCGTAATTTTGTTATAACACAGATAGCCATGCCACCTGAATCTTATATCATCTTTTTCTAGTTCCATCAATGCGGAATTCTCTAGTTGAATCCATTCTTTTATCCAGTCCAGGCAGCAAGTATAGTAGTAGAGTTTCAGCTTTGGTAAACCCATTCCTCCTCTCTCTTTGGTATCCTGGAGTGTCTTTATCTTAATTCTTGGTTTTTTTCCTGCCCAAATAAATTTTGAGATTTCTTTTTCCCAATCCTGAAAGGGCTTTTCATTTACTATTATTGGCAGGTTTGGAAATACAAACATAAACTTTGGAAGTACTGGCATCTTAATTGCATTAATTCTTCCTAATAAGGAGATTTTGAGCTTGTTCCATTGTATCAAATCGTTTCTTATCTGTTTCCAAACTTTTCGATAGTTGTTTTGGAATAGCTCTTTGTTTTTCTTTGTGATTATAATGCCCAAATATTTTACTATTTTTGCAATTTGGAAACCGGAGATTCCTTTCAATTTTTCTTCCTCCTATTTCTGCATGTTCATTGTTAACATTGTTGTCTTTTCCTTGTTTATTTTATAACCGGCTACTTGTCCAAATTCTTGAAGTGTTACCAACAATTTGTGCATTGAGTCCTGGGGTTCATCTGCAAATGCTCTTATTTTTAGTTCCTTTTTCCTAATCTTCAGACCTCTTAATTGCTGATCTTCCCTTATCTTTTCAATCAGAATTTCCAACACTGTGATAAAGATCAGAGGGAATAATGGTCAGCCTTGTCTTACTCCTTTAGAGATGTTAAATATGTTTGACATTTCTCCATTAATTATTATTCTAGCCAATTGTCTTTGATAGATGGACTCAATCCATTCAATAAAATTCTCCCCAAAATTAGCTTCTTCCAAGACCTTTAATAAAAACTTCCACAATACATTGGCATTGGAGGGAGCAGACCTGAGGATGAGGTGGCATGCCTATATGTTTTATGATAAAGCAAAAATAGATAAAGACTTTACACATCATTATATCAGAAAATCGCTTTTGATAATTTGGGATGATTATAAAACTAAAAACATACGGCAGCTACCCACTTGGGTCTCACCGCAAGAGGCATTTTTTGGCAGATGGACAGAAACAGATAAATGGTTGCGATATGATGATATAATTGAGAGATCAACGTCCAACAATCTTAAGATTAAAACAAGAGAAAAATTAGAACAAGAGGGAATAATATTAAGCTGGTTCCCTTACAGACAGTTAACAGAAAGGTTTCAGATGGATTTAAAAACATACGGAATTGAACTAAAAGAGAAAACTGGAGTAATTAAATGGCTGTTTGAAAATCCGCCTCACCTACTAGCTCATATGCATCAAGAAATACTACACCAGGAGAGGCAAGAAGAAACAGTAAAGGCAACAATGATTTCATGGGCTCAAAATATCAGACATCCAATTCAACTAGAGTCTTGGGAGCAGAGCTGGAAAAAAACACAGAAATTTACAGTAGCTCAGAATCTGAAAGAGAACTATTATAAGCTATTTCATAGATGGTACATGACACCAGACAAATTAAAAAAGATTTATAATACAGGTACTGGACATTGTTGGAAATGTCAGAAAGAGGTTGGTACGATATATCATATCTGGTGGACATGTCCAAAAGCTAAGAAATATTGGAGTGAAATACATAACAAAATTTGTGCATTAATGAAAATTCAGTTTGCTAAGATACCGGAGTTGTATTTGTTAAATATGACTGATATATTAGAAGGTACTGGTATAAAAAAGTATTGGAGAATACTACTATACATGATAACAGCAGCTCGTATTGAATATGCAAAGTTGTGGAAAACTCAGCAAATACCCACAATAGAACAATGGTGGGGTACACTTATTGAAAACAAAAATGCTGACATGGTCTCTCAGAGATTAAAAGAGAAATCAGACGATGAGATACAAAAAGATTGGCAAATTGTAACGGGTAATTGCTGGGTACTATCAGATGGAAATCTGTAATTCATGGTTTAAGATAAATTATGAGGGGGCTACAGGATATATATCATGAAGTGGGAATATGGAGATGGAAATGCAAGAATCAACAAGTAATATTAGCAGTAAAATGTAGTACAATATTATAAGCATGTTAAGAAATATTGATAATGAAATCTAGATCAGTGTGGAAGATGAAAAATATTTCAATTAAGCTGACAGTTATAATTGTTTGTTTTATATCTGAATTTGAATAAAATGGTTATAAAAAAAAAACTTCCACAATACATTATCAAACGCTTTTTCAGTGTCAAGGAATATCATTGCTGCTCTTTTTCCGGGGGTTTTATTATAGTATTCTACAAAGTCCAATATCGTTCTTATGTTCTGTTTCATGAATCTACCTGGTAGAAAGTCTGATTGATCTTCTTGAATTGTTTCTTATAATATCATTTTCAGTCTTTTAGCTAGTATTGATGTAAATATTTTGTAATCGATATTTAATAATGATATAGGTCTGTAATTGTTCACTTCTCTTTTGTCCCATCCTTCTTTTGGTATCATCGTAATATTCGATTCTCCCCATGTTTGGGGTCTTCCTTGTATTTTGATTTCTTCAATAGTAGCCAATATTGGTTTTGATAATTCTTGTTGAAAAGTCTTATAATAAAAGGCAGTGAACCCGTCTGGACCCAGTGCTTTTCCTTGCTTTAATTCTTTAATGGTTTCCAGAATTTCCATTACTGTTATAGACTTGTTCAATTGTTTTTGTCGTCTGAAATTCTCAATATTTTTTTGATTTTTCAGTTGTTCCACTATTTTTTTACATGAGTCTATAGAAGTGTTTTTTCCTGAAATAGATTTGCCAGATATTTTTCAAATACCTTTTTATTTTTTCTTGGTTGGTGACGGTCTTCTTCCCTTCCTTTATTTCTGTTATTATATTTCTTTCTTTCTTTTTCCATAGTCTATATGCCAGCCATCTCCCTATTTTATTTGCCTGTTCAAGGTGACTTTGTTTCAAAAATTTCAGTTTTTTCTCCATCTCTTCTGTTGTCAGTTGGGAGATTTCTTTCTGGAGTACCTTGATCTCTTGCTGCACTGTTTTCTTGTGGTGGTTCTTCTTTAGCTCTTTTTCTTTTTCCTGTAATTCTAAGAGTAACTTTTGCTGTTTTTCATTTCTTTTTTTGTTTAATGGTTGTTGCTGCTGCATAAAAAAACAACAACACATCACTGCTTTGGACGTGTCCCATATTATATGCATCTTTGTTTCTCCATTGAATTATATTTTTAACAGAAAGGCAGAAGGAATAACATCTTAATTAAGCAATCACTGTTTGATTGGTATATTTATTATTTGAAGACATATTTCTAGTTGTTCAGTTTACTTGTGTATTTGTTATTTTAGACCTTTCTGTTGTTGATTATAGCAGTAATTAAAATTTCAGACAAAACTTGAGGCTACAGTCAAATAATTCAGGAATTTAATGTACATTCTGTTCTTGCAGACAAACTCAGAACAAAGTTGAAAGTGATACACATATATCCTGAATGTGTTTCTGAACTGGTTCACACGTTCTTAATTTGTACAATCAAATTGATTTAAAATATGCTGAATATTAGATGTATGTGTAATGTACCAACCACTGTCACCCCTGCCAATGTGGATTTAAACTATAACACAATGCAGCGTGTATCACTAGAGGGCAGTGAGACAAGAGGCACACACATGGAAACAGCTGCTCCTAATAATCACTTGGAAAAATATCCAGGCAAGAACAAGGAGAACAGGAGAAACATCTGTGGAATATTGAGAAGACCACCAATAGTGGAAGAAGTGGGAAATGGGGTAGCTCAGATCTCAAAGGAATAGCGTAACCAGTCTCCCCTTATAAGCTTGAACACTTTTCCTCACAGCCAGTTTCACATCTCAGCTATGTTAAAGAACATGGATTTAAACTGACTTGGTGGATTTCCATGGCAGCAAGTTGGCTATAGTCCAAATATTGCAGCTGACCTGGGCCGGGGATAGGGCTGTAAGTCTTCCACTTAATCTGTTGCAAGAGGCAGCCAAAAGTGCCTCTACTTTTAAAACGGAAAAGTAACAACGCACAGCATCTTACAATGTTTGCAGTTGTAATGCTCAGCTACCATTTTTGTCTCAGTCTTGCAGAAAGTATCCTCTGATGTTTTCCCATCATCCACCAGAGGAACAAATTTCCCTATACATCTCCTTCATTCTCCTCTGGAGGCGTCACAGAACTCCAGAACAGACTGAGAAAGCTCCAATAGGGAGGAGGAAAAAGGAAAATACCATTGTACAAGCAAAAGCTGGTTCATATAACATTGAGTTTCACCCTGTGTGTTTGTTTAAGAAGTCCCTCTGACACCCAGCTACTTTGTTATTTTTGTGTGCCTTCAAGTCACTCCTAAGGTGAACCTATCACAGGATTTTTCTGCCAAGATTTGTTCAGAGAGGGGTCGTCATTGCCTTCTTCTGGGGCTGAGAGAGCATGACATGTCCACGGTCACCCACGGCCAAGCAGAGTTTTGAAACTTGTTTTCCAGAATTGTAGTCCAATGCTCAAACCACTACACCACACTGGTAGTTATAAAAATTTCAAAGTAATTCCTTACTCAAAAGTAACTAGTTAGCTTCAGTTGTTTCTTACAAAATTGATTGCTGACGAGTCACTTGCCTGTGTTCCAAAACATTCTCCTTCTTTACATCTCTTTGGCACTTCATCTACAAAAAAGCACGAGGCAGCAACATGATCCAGAGTTGTAGTACAACACTCAAACCACTACGCAGCAACAAACAGAAGAAGCATACATCATAACAATCAGTAGTTCTCAGTACTTCCAAATGCAGCGTGGATATAGCCATGATCGTGCATGTATTTTTCTTTCAATATGAATGTCAGGCTGTTTAAAGTAGTTAAAAAACAGTATTGAAGTACAGCCATATTTCTTGAACTGCATTATCTAAGTATATTTAATACCATCAAGCATTTTAGTCAAAATCTGGGCTGATCTAGTTGACAAAGTTGGTGTCACAAGCTTATAATATTCTGCTGCATTCTCATCTAAATGTTACTTTTTATTGTAATTTTCCCCAGCTTGGATTGTATGAACCTATTTGAAGATAGTTCAATACCTTGTAACCCCTCTTCAGTTTAAGGGAGAGAGGTATTTAGACCTACCTCTATCTACAGATGGCCTTTTCAGGATATAAGGACCAGGAAATAGACTAAATATCTTCAGTTGTTGAATGTGTACATCAGAAGTGACATGTTGTACTTATAGTGCATTGTAACAGGGAAGGGAAACTGGGATGCAGTCAAATACACATCTACAAGATTTTGCTACTCCATAAACCTTATCTGTAACAACAAGAAAGCATGACATTAGAAGCCTTTTGTGAGAGAGATCTTTCAAAGAGTTCTATAACAATGATATACTGGAATTTAGACTCAAACCTAGATACTGCTATAACCTTCAGACTCTGATTGTTTCATTTGTTCTTTATCATGTTTGTAGTAGAAGTTACTGGGACTTAAAATGGTTGTGCTGTCTTCAACTTAAATGGGTCTATATGAAGAATACATTAGTTTGGATCCAAACCAATGTGTTTTAATTATTATATTTATATGCTACTATATAAAAGCTGTCAGGACAGTTCATACATTTTTGAAGTTTTCAGACACAAGTGTGAATTTCAAGAAAAATAAAGCCCCTTCTCCAACTGTAATTCTTCAAATAAAGTTGGATTGGGCAATGGAAGCACACTGGGTTAGATGTAGACTGTCATGCTTTAAGCAGACCCATTGAAATCAATACGACAAGATAGTTGCAATTATTTGCAGTAATTTCAGTGGATATACTTAAAGCATGATATGAGAGCAGTGTGGTGTAGTGGTCTGAGTGTTGGACTATGACCCTGAAGGCCAGGGTTTGATCTGACATAGAAACCAACTGGGTGATCGTGGGCACATTATGCACATTCAACCTTCAGAAAACTCTGTAATAGGTTCACCTTGGGGTCACTATAAGTTGGAGAAGACTTGAGGGTACACAACAACAAACTTAGAGCATGCCTGACAGTGCATTCCTGTAATTGGAAAGTTGGAAGTTAGTCCCATTAAGTTCAGGTAAGTGGAAATAGGTTTGCAGTTGAAGTCTGGATCCAACCCAATAACACTAAGCTACTAACAATCTGCTCTACTGTTTTCCTCATGCTACTTTGCATACATGATGCACCTACCTTGCATTTCTCCAAGAGCCAAGTTGGGCTGGATTTCATTAGGTTCCACCTAAGTGTCTTAAGAGTCGTATTAGCTGAGTCACGTTTTAGGAAATAAAAGATTTCATGAGATGTTGCTTAAGAGGCATGAGGTGCTACTCAGGTGTTATGAAAAAGTGACAAAACTCACCACATGAGCAAGGGATGGAGCTGCGCCAAGTAGAAACCCCCCACCAAGTAACTTCACCTCTACAGGCATTTTTATGTACAAAACAAACATCTGCAGTGGTGAGATCATCACAGATACCAAGTACCATATAGACAACATATAGCACCATTTTAGGAGCTACATTGGCTGCCAATTTGCTTCTGGTCTGAATTCAAGGTACTGGTAGTGACATTTAAAGCCTTAAACAGCTTGGGACCTTGAAATTTGAAGGAATGCCTCTCTTTGTATATACCTGCCTGAGAACTGAGGTCAGCAGAAGGAGCCCTACTCTGTGTCCCACCCACTAGTGGGGACAATACAAAGTGGAAATACATGGGTGAGGGCCTTCTCAGTTGTGGTGCCTTGATTACCTTTCACCTGGACGTCTGATTGGCTCCAATTAAAGCTTTCATGGACTAATTCACTTTGGAATGTTTGTGTACACAGTTTTAAATTAATGTAGCTTTCAAAGTTGTTTTAATTGTTTTAACTGGTTTAAATTACTTGGTTTTAATTTGGAAGTGTTTTAAATGGTTTGTATTGTAGGCCAACCTGAGTTCCCATAGTAGAGAGTGGGACAGAGGTACTTTAATAAATCTACTACTATATAAACGTCAAAGTTTGTTTGTTTGTCTGTGTCAGGCAGGTGAAGACCTCATATGATTAGCTGCCCAAGAAGATTCTATGGAATCCTGGGGTTTGCAGTTTAGGGAGAGGCCTTTAGAATTCTCACCCAGAGAGCTCAGGCTAGTTGCTATGGGTATGATGCCTAGGAGCAAGGAGGAGGGCAGTGTTTTCCCTTAGGAACCCAAACTTTGTATGTTAATAACTCTAAATACAGATTGGATTGAGGAATATGGAGAAAAGTAACAGGTACTAGACAAAACAGTTTGGGGAATTAGAGACACAGGATCTCAAATCTTTCTAACAGGTATTACCTATGAAAAAATAAATCCCTAGCAATGCCAGGTATATATGCCAGTAATTCATAAATTAAATAAACAAATATACAGTCGGCCCTCAACATTCGTGAGGGTTGGGGTGCAAGACCCCTGCGAAAGTGGAAGAACTGCACGTATGAAAACTTGTGTGTCTGCAGGAAGGGAGCTGAAGCACGGAGGGGAAAATAGGCACCCAGGGTCTAAACCAGATCAGGGAAAGGAGAGGGAAAAGGGTTGGCCAACATAGTGGCCCTGTACTTCCTCTCTCCCTCTCTCCTTCTGTGTGTGTGTGGGGGGGAGGGTTTGTGGTGCTGAGAAATCAGGTTACAAGCTGTCTTTAGCTGGCCAGGCAGTAGTTGGTGGAGGAGGACGACCACAGCCATGACCAGGGACAGATTTTTAAAAGGCTGCGCAGCCAGATCAGAGGTGCCAAGACGGAAGGTTTCCGCAGAAAAGAAGCACTTGTGTTGGCAGAGGCAGGGTTTGGAGAAGATTGGAAATAATCAAATCCATGAATGTTAAACCTGCAAATATGGAGGGCCAACTGTAGTACTAAACTTGCAAAGGCTTCCATGTGTTGCAGAACCCTGAATCATGTGGAAGCCTCTGCAAGACCTCCCTGCTTCTGCACACATTAACTCTGTAAGCATGGATGCTGGAGATGGGACTACATGATGACATCACTGATGACACCATCAGTTGGACTATTTGATATTGCCTTGTCCCTGCCCCTTTTCATAGCTCCTTAATTAAGCGATGGCTTTTAGATACCATAACTGGCTGGAATGGCTCAACACAAGTGAGTTGGGACCCCATATTCCACCTGTAATAGCTATCAAAACAGTGGACTTTTGATGAAGCTGATGAACACTTGGCTGCTACTCATGTAATAAAACTGGGCTGTTACATCTATTTCTTTACCGCATAAAATCATTGGTGGTAAGCAGACATGAAACTACCATGAACATTCTTGACAGTGAAATGATGAGCACATTTCAATGTGTGGATGAAAAAGTTAGTTGTTCATCCCAAATGGAATAACTTTCTTGGCCTGGACCACCCCGTCAGCGTGTCAGTTTTAAAATATTACTTTTTGGAACGGATGAAAAATTGCCGACTTCTCACCATGGCCTTTTGATTTATGGCCATTTCCTCAGAGATTGATTGGTTTATTTTGTTTTGTTACCTGGGATGAATGATAGGTAGAAATATTTTTTTTAAAAAAAAGCACTTAGCCTACGATTCATTGCAAATGAGACAATTTTGAAGAAGTTTGTTTGATTGTTGCCTAGATAATTGGGCATTATTATTACCTTCCCACCATATGTGAATGATAAGTCTCCTGAGGGTCTAAATGGCTTCAGATGATGTTTCTTTAGTATTTCAGTGTTGTTCATCTGTGCTGTTCATACAGGAGCTTTTACCAGATGGTCCACCAGCCTCATAATGACAGTCCACATTTCCTGTCTAATACTTACCAGTAGGAAAATAACTTGATTGGAAATCATTCTTATATGAGTGAATTAGTTTCTACTGAGCCCTTTCTTGTCCAAAAATAAAGATTTGGGTCCAAAAGATTCTTAGACTACATGCAAAAGTCATTTTTCCACAAACGTTTCTGTAGCCAGGATTTGGTTCTATAAACCCAGGTTTACAATGCATTGCTTGTGTTATTTGGTCCTGTAACACAAGTTAGTAATATTTTGCTTATGCATGCTTCCATATGCCTTTATAATTTTTAAAAAAAGCAATACATTATTAACTGGATGACACTTGCTTCTATAGATGACATGAATTTTTTTCAGAATTGGAGCACTAGCCAAGGGAATTTTTCATATCCAAATAATCAATGAGAAGCCCTTTCATGCTATACATTATGATTCTTCTTTAACTACCATGGCGACATCCAATAGGAACCTGCAATTTACATTTATTTTTCAAATATATTTTTACTAAGGATAGAAAATACAAACACAATGTATGTCAACCTATATTCTAATATACAACCCCACTACAATTATTCTCATCCTGCTATTTACATTTTAGGGAGAAGTATGTAGAATCTGAAAGTAGTATTAAACTGCAGACCCCAGAATTCCACAAGATGCGGCCATGGCCGTTAAAATGGAATCATTATGCTATAATTATATAGAGTAAAAGGGCTACAGCTTTCTTTTGAACCCTCTTAGCCCCACCACCTCTTCTGGCAGTAGTGAGATACTGCAAAAGTTTCCTCCTAAACTCCCTGGCTGCTCTGCCCTGTTGAAAAACAGAGCTGAATACAACACAGAACTTGCTTATGTCCTGTTAAACTACCCTGCCACCCTTAGCTGTACTGGAAGACATTATCACAAGTGTTAGAATAAGATTCAACTGTCAGTCCAATCACTTTATGTAACAGGAGACAGGGGAGGAGGCACCATCTTGACTTTTGCTTCAAGTAGTAAAATATTTTTGCATAGCTTGGTCTCTCTAGAATGCTGTTCCAAGGTTTAACTGGCATTGATATGGTTATCACTTTGATGTCCAGTCCTACTTTTGCAAGACTTTGATATGTGTGTATATTTTAGACTGTATACAGTTGGCAGGGCTGGCTGGTTTTTATTGTTGTTTTACTTTTCATCGATGGCACTATATAAATAAACAATAAAAGTAATAAACAATAACACTTATTATGCATCTCAGCTGCAAAAGTTTGGATCTCTTTATTGCTCTTGTTCTTTTAAGGTTTAACATTTGCTGCTTATTGCTGCTTGTATTGACTTTATTTTCTCTCCATTCCCAGAGGAGAGAGCAGAGGGTGAGCTGGGTCTGTGAAGACATCCTTGACCAGGTGTTGTTTACAGGCTTGTGGGGCTGTGCTTGCTTGCTTGCTTGCTTGCTTGTCTGTTTGTTTGCTTGTTTTTGTTAGGTCCCCTTGTGCTGGCCGTGTGCTCTCCCTGAGCACACGGTCTGACTAACGAGGGGGAGGAGCCAGCTAGGGGGGAGGAGTCTTATTAGGAGCTCCCAACGGCCCTCTAGCTCATTCCCAGAGGAGAGAGCAGAGGGTGAGCTGGGTCTGTGAAGACATCCTTGACCAGGTGTTGTTTACAGGCTTGTGGGGCTGTGCTTGCTTGCTTGCTTGCTTGCTTGCCTGTTTGTTTGCTTGTTTTTGTTAGGTCTCCTTGTGCTGGCCGTGTGCTCTCCCTGAGCACACGGTCTGACTAACGAGGGGGAGGAGCCAGCTAGGGGGGAGGAGTCTTATTAGGAGCTCCCAACGGCGCGCGCCAAAGGCGCGCACAGTTGAAGCCCTCTTCTTCAACCCTTCCAATTCATCTCTTGGTGATCAGCAGAGGAGACATACTTGATTCAGTTGAATTTTAGAAAGAAAGCCCTGTTATTCTTTCTAGACCTACTCCCTGTACTACTGTCTGTAGTATCAAGGATGGAAGGTGAGGGAGCTGCCGCGGTCACCTGTAGCACTTGTGGGATGTTCCTTTTCTTGCCACAAGATGTTGTCGCGTACACCTGCACCAAGTGCAAGCTGGTGACCTTCTTGGAGGAGAAGGTTCGCCAGCTGGAGGCACGAGTTTCTAATCTTCGTCTTATTAGGGAAAGTAAGGAGTTTTTGGATAGGGCAGAGAAGACCTTCCTGAAGACCGAATGCGCGGGGGAGCGGCCAGATCAGGAAGTCAGCACACTGGGCCAAGAAACGGATGCTTGGAGGAATGTCACACGGAGGAGTAGGAGGACCAGGAAGGAAACAGAGACTCTCAACCTACACAATCGCTTCAAAGTTCTTGGCCTTATGAACGATGAGGAGCACCAGGAGGAGGGAACAGAATGTCAACAAGAAGGAATCCAACTTCGGCAACAGGAACTAGATCAACACTCCCAGCCTCAACAGAGTGCCCAGGCAGTCCTAGAAGAACCTGCTCATCGAGGAGCCCCGGACAAGCCTCAGAGGAGGCGAGTTCTGGTTGTTGGGGACTCCTTGCTCAGAGGAACTGAAACAGCAATTTGCAAACCCGACAAGTTCAATCGAGAAGTCTGCTGCCTTCTTGGGGCCAAGATCAACCACATAACGGAGAGGCTAACCAGGCTGGTCAAGCCCACTGACCATAAGCCCCTCATTGTGGTTCATGTCGGAACCAATGACACTGTGAGGCGCAGCTTTTACCACATCGCAAAGGACTATGAGCTTATGGGGACAAAGCTTAAGGACCTTGGTGCGCAGGTGGTCATTTCATCTCTCCTCCCTGTTCAAGGATATGGTGCACAAAGGGAAAGGGCAATAGCAGAGGTCAACAACTGGCTCCGTACATGGTGCCACCAGCAACGGTTTGGGTTTTTGGAACACGGACTAAATTTCCATGAACGTGGGCTTCTTGCAAGGGATGGGCTGCACCTCACGAAACTTGGCAGGAATGTTTTTGCAAACGGTCTTGCACGGAGGATTAAGAGGTCTTTAAACTAAGTTCTGCTGGGGAGGGAGACAATATTATTCAGGGCAAAGACTTGGCGAGTGCAGGGGGTAAAGGCCCAAAAGATATTGACCAAGTAGTACAAGCGTCCAATGGTGGGAGGAGTAGAAACTATAGTACAGGACTTGCAGGAAGGGCCCGGGGATTTAAGTGTCTCTACACTAACGCACAGAGTATGGGAAACAAGCAAGATGAACTTGAACTCCTAGTACAACAAAATAAATACGATTTGATAGGCATCACTGAGACCTGGTGGGATGAGTCTCATGATTGGAATGTAGGAATAGAGGGGTATAGCCTATTTTGTAGAAATAGACCAAACACGAAAGGAGGAGGAGTAGCCTTGTATGTCAAGGATGTTTTCACCTGTGAAGAGATCCATGACTTAAACCCAGAAAGCCAGGTCGAGAGCATCTGGGTAAGAATTAAGGGAGCGAGAAACAATAGGGATATTCTGGTGGGGGTTTACACAGACCTCCAACCCAGACTGAGGACCTTGATGACGCCTTCCTCAACCAAATGACTGCGCATTCAAAAAGGAGAGATACAGTAATAATAGGAGATTTCAATTACCCGGATATATGCTGGCAGTCAAACTCTGCCAAGACAGCAAGGTCCAGCAAGTTTCTTGCTTGTCTTGCAGACAATTTCATGGTCCAGAAGGTGGAAGAGGCCACAAGGGGATCAAATATTCTAGATCTGATCCTGACCAATAGGGATGACCTTGTTAATGAGGTAGAAGTGGTTGGATCTTTAGGGGGGAGTGACCATGCCCTATTGGAATTTGGCATTCAGTGGGAAGGAGAAAATAAGTGTAGCCAGACACTCGTCTTAGATTTTAAAAAAGCGGACTTCTGTAAACTTAAGGAGCTGCTGGCTGAAATTCCGTGGTCAAGAATAGTGAAAGAGAAAGGAGTTCAGGAGGCATGGGAGTTCCTTAAAAGGGAGATACTGAAGGTACAGTCTAAAACTGTGCCAATAAGGAGGAAAAATGGAAGGCATCTGAAGAAACCAGAATGGTTGACTAAAGAACTCTCAGCTGAGCTAAGCGTTAAGAGAAACGTGTACAGGAAATGGAAGAGGGGGGAAACCACCAAAGAAGAATTTAAGCAAGTAGCCAGGAGATGTAGGGAGAAGGTCAGAAAGGCTAAAGCGCAGAACGAACTTAGGCTGGCCAGAGACATTAAAAACAATAAAAAGGGCTTTTTTAAATATGTCCGCAGCAAAAGGAAAAAGAAAGAGACGATAGGGTCGCTGTGCAGAGAAGATGGTGAATTACTAACAGGGGGAAGAGAAAAGGCAGAACTACTTAACACCTTCTTTGCCTCAGTTTTTTCCCAGAAGGATACAAGCACTCAACCTGGCGGTTGGGGAGCAGGTGAGGAAGCAGGGGAAATGAGGCACATAATAGGTAGAGAGGTGGTACAGGAATACCTGGCCACACTGGATGAATTCAAGTCTCCAGGGCCAGATGAATTGCATCCTAGGATATTAAAAGAACTGGCAGAGGTCATTTCGGAACCGCTTGCTATAATCTTTGAGAAATCTTGGAGGACAGGAGAAGTTCCAGTAGACTGGAAGAGGGCAAATGTTGTCCCCATCTTCAAGAAGGGAAAAAAAGAGGACCCAAATAATTATCGCCCAGTCAGCCTGACATCGGTACCCTGAAAGATTCTGGAGCAGATCATTAAGCAGTCAGTTTCTGATCACTTAGAAAGCAACGCGGTAATCACGAGAAGTCAACATGGATTTCTCAAAAATAAGTCATGCCAGACTAATCTTATCTCTTTTTATGATAGAGTTACTAGCTTGATAGATGAAGGGAATGCTGTGGATGTAGCATATCTCGATTTCAGTAAGGCCTTTGACAAAGTTCCACATGACATTCTTGCAAAGAAGCTAGTAAAATGCAGGCTGGACAGGGCTACTGTCAGGTGGATCTGTAACTGGTTGACTGACCGTTCCCAAAGGGTGCTCACCAATGGCTGCTTTTCATCCTGGAGAGAAGTGACTAGCGGGGTGCCACAGGGTTCTGTCCTGGGCCCAGTGCTTTTCAATATTTTCATCAATGACTTGGATGAAGGAATAGAGGGCATGCTCATCAAATTTGCAGATGACACCAAATTGGGAGGGGTTGCTAATACGCCAGAGGACAGGATCAAAATTCAAAATGACCTGGATAGATTGGAGAGCTGGGCCAAGGCTAACAAAATGAAATTCAACAGAGAGAAGTGTAAGGTCCTACACTTAGGTAGAAAAAATGGAATGCAGTAATATAGGATGGGGGACACGTGGCTGGATGGCAGTACGTGTGAAAGGGATCTAGGAGTCCTAATAGACCACAAGCTGAACATGAGTCAGCAGTGTGATGCGGCAGCCAAGAAAGCCAATGCAATTCTCGGCTGCATCAATAGGAGTATGGTGTCTAGATCCAGGGAGGTACTGGTACCACTCTACTCTGCTTTGGTTAGACCCCATCTTGAATACTGTGTCCAGTTCTGGGCACCCCAATTCAAGAAGGACATGGTCAAGCTGGAGCAGGTCCAGAGGAGGGCGACCAAAATGGTGAAGGGCCTGGAAGCCATGCCCTATGAGGATAGACTTAGAGAGCTGGGTATGTTCAGTCTGCAGAAGAGAAGGTTAAGAGGGGACATGATAGCCATGTTTAAATATTTGAAGGGATGCCATGTAGAGGAGGGAGAGGGCTTGTTTTCTGCCGCTCCAGAGACCAGGACAAGGAGCAATGGATTCAAGCTGCAGGAAAGGAGATTCCACCTGAACCTCAGGAAGAACTTCCTGACAGTCAGGGCTGTCCGGCAGTGGAATATGCTGCCTCGGAGTGTGGTGGAGTCTCCTTCTTTGGAAGTTTTTAAGCAGAGGCTGGATGGCCATCTGTCGGGAGTGCTTTGAGGGTGTTCCTGCATGGCAGGGGGTTGGACTGGATGGCCCGTGTGGTCTCTTCTAACTCTACATTTCTATGATTCTATGATTCTATGATTCTCTTGTGTTTTAACTACCGTGAACAATGTCAGACAACAACTATGAAAAGGAACAGTAAACATCTTAATACAGTACAGTACAATACAATACAAAGAACTTTGTTTTTTAATGCCCTCTAAGAGATTGGAAATAGTGCATTGTGCTGTAACATTACTCTTTGGCATAACAATGGTATTTTTACGAATTGATGTAACTTGTAACATTTTTACTTTTCAGTGCAATAAGTAATGTTTCCTCTTTGCTCTTACAATGGGGCCTTTTGGGGATCATTTTAGCTGATTTTTGTTCCTTTCTGTGTTTTTTATGGTTTTTTTAAAAGCAAAAAGTAAGCAAAAAGAAACAAGCCATTCCTCTTTAAATAACCTTTGAGGAGTAATGAATAATGTTAATGACCTATTTCTAGAAAGAAACTATAAGTAATGGGTAACAAATTATTTTGAAAAAAAATTCCAAGCACAATTCTGGCTATGTGTGTTGCTAAATATTGTAGGATGTAATCTTGAACAAATAGCGAAAGTGTTGGGGCAGAGAGGAATATAGAGTGTTCTTCAGATCAAATTTAAACCTCAGTCAGGATATGTTTAATTAAGGAAACGATAGTCAAAATGGAAAGCTGTTGTCTCTCCATATGCATCAGGTTACTCTGGTTATCAGGGCTTATTCCAGTTGCAAAGCAAACCTTCTTTTCTGCTTCTTCACTGCATTTATAAAAGGACTGCTTTGGTAAAAAGATGAGGGGGAAAAAAACCCTCCACTTTCACCTCCTCTCTTGCATGAAATATAAATAACTTGAGCAGGAAAGAGCTGGCAAGTCACATTAATCATGTGGGCAGGAATATATTTTATTCGCAAATTGTTTTAATAAATCCAAAAAAACATTCAACACAGTCCTAGTTATTAAAGGAGTTTTTATACACGGCACGTACAAATTTATTTTCCTTCTCTCATGTCTTGAGTAGTTGCTGGCTTTATTCTAACTTCATGTAAGATTAAGAGCTATTCATTCCACAACCCTGGATATGTAGCTTCATACAAACCCTCATCAAGACTATGTAAATTAATCAATTAAAGCCTGGTAGGTCAAAGTTCCCCTTGTTTTGCAGGTCTCTGGTCAAGTCCCCCGATGGTGGCCTAGTAGTAAGTGTTGCATAAGTACTTTGGTATCCGTTTAATATTAGAGGTGCTACTGAGTCTAATGGGACACCTGACATGTTCCTCTATGTCTGCACTGTCAAATAGTTTTACTGGCATTAGCTAAGACGGAAAGCCCACCTATTAGGCAGTTGCTGAACATTTTGACAATATTTTATCCAATCCCACCCATTTAGCTGGTGCTTGATGCGATGGGGCAAGGGAAAAGGCCTCAATCCCACCACTAGTCCCAAGTGGAGTAAACCCACTGAATCAGTGAGAAATTGGCAAGTCAACACTTATGTAATTTTAGTCAATTCAGTCGGTCTACTCTAGCTAGGATTAGCAATTAGATTTAACTGAAAAATTACTTCTCCAGTGCCATAGACTTATGGAATAATGTGAGGGCATGATAAGCACTGGGAAATACCAGAAGGGAGATTTGACAAATGTTCTCTCGTTTTTGCTTTTCAGCAATGTAAACAGTATTGTTCACATCAGACACACATTGTTAGGCCATTTCCGCACTAGCCTGTTATAGTGCTATTATTCCACTTTCAACATCCTATGGAATCCTGGGGTTCGCAGTTTAGGGAGGGGCCCTCTACGGCCTCTCCCTAAACTGCAAACTCCAGGATTCCATAGGATGTTGAAAGTGGAATAATAGCACTATAACAAGCTCGTGTGGAAATGGCCTGTTTTGGTGGGGTTACTGCAGATACCATTTGCTCTAATGCACCTTTTCCCAACCTGGGGTACTCCAGATGTGTCAGACCATTACTTCCATCATTCCTAGCAGTTTGGAAGAGATGGGATCAGGAGCCAAACACACCTAGAAGACTGCTGATTGGGTAAGGCTCCAGCAGTTTCCATTCCTAATGCTGTTTTATTGTTGTTGTCTTTTTGTATGGTGGCTCTATCAGTTATGAAAATGCAAGATATAAATATTCTAGTAAATTAGTGTGTTATTATCCATTACATTAGCTGCTATTAATCCCTGATGCTTGCAACCTCTTACTTTTAGCAGCATAATCCTGCCATGTACATCTCTGTAAAGTTGCAATGCATGCTATCATTCAGTTTCACTCACGCAGCTACACAGAAGCAGCACTTTTGCAGATGAATAATATTTACACTACATGGCTATTAGAGGTGTGCATTCAGTTCAGATAACCAAAGAAGACAGTTTTGTATCAACTGACACAGACCTTCCACAAAGCACTCCAAAGTGAAGTAGGCTGTTCCCAAAGTTTCAGACTTGATTCTGAGAGTAAGAGATAGCCTTGGAGTCTTTCAGTAAAATGGTACATCTGTCCACCTCATAAGCTTTCCATAAAAGGAATCCACTAAGAGGAAGCAGAATTGAGCTAGTTTACGTGTGGACGGAAAACAAGTTTCCAACCAGGATTCTCCTTTTTACTTTCAATCGACGTGCTTCCTGGAGAAATGCTGAAAGACCTTAACACATTTTTCAGGGTCTTTGGGTATCTGTCTGGGCACTAGAGGCGGCAGTAGCACTCAAGGGCTTGCAGGAATGATCTGACAACCAATACTAATTTGGAGATGTCCATTCCTGCTGTGTCGGTGTCTGCTCGTAAATGAACTCCACACACAGTTACATCGGATTCTCTGCCCACAGCTGCCCTAAACTTCAGTCAGCTTCTCTCAGCTCTGTCTCTGTGACTGCAGGGAGAGCAGGGCACCCTCTCCAACTTATAATAAAGGCCTTAGACAAGCTGCATGTAGCTGGGAACTGAAGCTAAGGGTGGGGAGAGAATGCAGAACTGATCTCTGCTGCCTCCTCTCTCCCAAGAAAGAAAACAACAAATTGCCCACAGAAGAAGAGAAAAGATAACCCCTTTTCAAAACAACTGAAACTTAAAAGGCTCCCATTCACTACTATGTATTGTACATAAAAATAATTCACAGTATGCACTTTCACATGGTTCCCACACACACATACACTTAAACAAGGATGAAGCACTGTCCGTGATTTCGGTATTTGTTTTGAGTAAAACGTACAAGCCTAACTCATGTACCTCCTGTCACAGAACTTGCAAACATTACCCTTTGGGATTAAAATTACCAGAATCCCCATCCAACAAGATAACTGAGCTGTAGTCCAAAGAGAAAGGGAAAAAAGAAAAAAGAAGAAGGAAGGAAGGAAGGTCACCAAGCTTGAATTATGATGTATGAAATTTTCATAAAAATAGCCCCCCAAATAAAAGGGGAAATTAATACCCTTTTAATATCCTCACACACACCCCAAAAAAAGATAAACCACATTGCATCCTAGCCCTAGAAAGGCAAGATACTAAATAAACAAATAAATAATGTCCTTGCATACACTTTGCACCTATATTTTTTGAAATTTGACAGACTCAGTCCCCTCATAAGAGAATAGAATGTCTGTGAATTTTATCTTATTCTGCCAGGTGATAAAAGAGCTGCTCTAGATGTGGAAAAAAATCTCTGAAAGTCCAAATTTTGTTCGTGTAAAACCAATTTTATGTTGGATATCTCACATTACACTTTTTTCATCCCAAAGTATTTCCTGGGAACTCTCAGCATTATCAAGGACTTTTCATTCCTATTTCTCAGGTCACTTTAAATTAACCCAGTATTTTCTGAAACGAAATGTATCTCACCTTTGCGGTCTGCATGCATTATTCCAGAGCTAGCTAATATTTCTAGGAAACAGATTCAACAGAGATCAAGTGAGAGAAAGAGGAATGTTTGCGCCAAAACAAAATGATTTTAATACTTAATACTGATAAAGCATTTTAGCACTTGGACTATAATTCCTGAATATCAGTTCCTGAAACTTTGCCTGAGTTTAGCTGTGACACAAGGAAAATAAACCCAGGGTATTTAAGGAAAGAGTTTGGATGCAAACTGTAGTGGAATATTCAGGTAAAATCAAAACAAAAAGAACTGGGAAGTTTTGATATTTCCCAAAACATTTTCCTTTCTGGATAAGCCCATAGATACCTATTTTACAGAGTCTCAGTCTTTAAACTTTATTTACTCCCAAATCTCCTGAACAATTTATTTCAAATTTCTCAGCAAAATAAAACAAGATACCATGCCTGTACTTTGTCTTGAATGCTATCAAAAAGCTGTTGATTTTCTGAAGTGAGGTTCTGTTTTGGATTTGAGGTGGAGTGAATATCCTCTGAAGTGATCTAACCCAAACTAACCCACTATCTGAAGTGCAAAGTGGGTTCTGAACTGAATTGCATCTTTTTAACATTCTCCTTAGCAGCTGTGCACAGTAGTACAAAGTAAACTAGGAATAAGACCCAATTGGTGCAGTACCAAATAAGTGGAAAATCTGTAACTAAGATGTACCAATTTGGAATCTACAATATTTGAATGGCAAGGAACCCCAACCTTATTGTTTTCAAAGCTCAAGATTTATGTATGCTTCTCTGGTGCCAGTTGAAATATACAGTAGATGTTTTAAAATATGCTACTTAAATTTCTGTATTGAGTAACTGTCCAAATAAGGCTCAGCTAACTTGGCAACACAGGCTTAAAGTGTTGTAAACTGAGAAAGATGTATATGGTGTTGGAATATGAACGATGAGGAACCCCAGTCTGAATGGCATCAAAAGAAATGTAAGTTTTCTTTAAATAACATAAACAGCTAGTTCTCTCATAAACGACTCAGACTACTTTTTAATGGCTTCTTTCTTTCTTATTTTCTTCCTTACTTTCCTACCAGTAATGAAAGAACTAGAGATCCATTTAGAAGCATTTAAGACATGATAACTGAACTAGACATGTTATGGATCCTGTACAGTTTTTCTCAGAAGTAAGTGCAATGGAATTTATTTCTTTGTACAAGATGGCAGCTGTGAACTTTTGTCTAATCTGTACTAATAAAAGTCTCTGTCTGGTTGTAGCATAGCTTTAAGACCATGAAACCAAGCCTCATAAAACTTGGCATGGATACTAAAGAAACCCTGGGAGTGTCCATCTTGGGATTATTTTGTATTTAGAATTGATTGTTGAATTTTATTTAATAAAATATATCTGTAGTTACAGTATCATCTTTAGACTTCACACATCCTTAATCTTCCTAAGAGACAAATGTAGAAGGAGAACTGAGAGAATAACTTTTTTCCACAAAAGTTCTAGACAACTCCAGATGCTGCTTTCTTCTGTCAGGCCGACAAAGTTTCTTAAAGGGCAGAAGGAGAGAACGAGGGCAAGAAAGATGGAAGAGGGAGTGTTCCTGATAGCTGGTACATGGAGACAGGACTGTGAGCAAAGCTTGGGACATTATGTTTGGAAATTCATTCATTGATGTTGTTTACTAGAAATGGGAAGATTAATTTGTTGCCAGTAATACTGATAGCTGGCATTGTTTAATTCATTGAGTTATACAGTTTGGTTTGTTTCTTAAGTCATTCATTTTTGAGAGGAAAAACACAAAGGCAGGCATCCTGCTAGTGACATGTGCAAAAGTACATCCAGTTTGCACCTGACAGTTTCCAGGTGTGTTGAATCTCCACCATCCATAGCCAACAATGTATTATGGGATTTGTGGTCCATCTGGGAAAAAAAAGCACCAAGTTGGGGGAAGGCAACTTCAAAACAACAAAAACAGCATTATGATGGACCCAATAATGAAATGTGCCCCATGGCTCAATGGCGACAATGTCCGTAACAATCTGCATGTTTCTCATTGAGTTCATTGTGTCCTTATACAGTTAGCCCTCTACATTTGGCAGTTTAACTTTGATCGGGTTACTTGCAAGTTTCTTCAAACTCCGCTCTCCCACCTCGAACATTTCTTTTCCAGGCAAACGTTCCCTCTCAGCAGCTTCAATCACGCCATGCAACCTTTTAAAAACCTAGCTTGGTCCTCCCCCTCTTCCTCCACCAGCCACTGCCTGGTCAACTAAGGATTGCTCATGTCTCAATTTCTTGGCCAACCCAGTCCCTTTCCTTCTCCTTTCCCCGACCTGGTTTAGACCCTGGGTGCCCATTCTGTTCACCATGCCTCAGCCCCTTTCCCAAAGACCAGTCTCATAGGAATGGGGGGGATGATGGGGGTGGTTCACCCCTGGTGCCAATTTGGGGGGGCATCCCAGCTCGTAGCCACACCCCCATGTGCCATAGCCCCACCCCTCACATCATAGCCATGCCCCATGCACCGTGGCCATGCCCCCATTTACCGTAGTCCCACCCCACACACCGTGGCCACGACCCCCACCTGCCCCCCCTCCATGCACTCCAAGCTCCACCATTGCCAAAGACACATATTCATATTTTGATATTTGTAGTTTTTCCACCATTGCACAGTTCTGTGACCCTAAGCCTAGCGAACTTAAAGAGTAGACTGTACTCAGTCAATACATTTGACATGACTTCTGTGAAATATTTGCATCACAGATTCAGGAAGGAATTGAAATGGTTGAGAGATTAGGGAACACATGGCTATTAAAAAATCTGCTCTGGCAACCTTGGCTTGCAGGTCCTCTGTGTCTCCTAATCATTCCTCACTAGAAGAGACAAAATTGTAAGAAGGACTACCAAAGGACTTCCAGGCTCTTGTGTTGCTTTCTTTGAAAGACCCCCAAATTGTCCAGCAAACTGAAAGATAAAGAAATAGACAGACAGATGGGGAAAGGTGTTGTTCCCTTCTAATAGAAGGAGGATATGAGTAAAGAGAAAAGTTTAGCAAGCACCAAGGAGAGTAAGACTAGTTAGAAACAAAATGAGAGAGAAAACCAGGGAGAAGAAGTAAGAGTACCAACCAGAATGGGATGGAAGAATTAAGGGGTTTCTAACCTTTGCAAAGCTAGATGCTTCTGTTATCTAATAATATCTTTACCTCAATGGCGGAATGTGATCTTTGGGCTGCCCACATGCCAACTGCCCTCTCTCAATCTGTGAGGTCAATTCTCTAAAATAGTCACAAATTATTTAAGGAGGCACAAATTAGCATTTTAACACTACGCCAAAACAGCCAAAAATGCAACCCCAACCATTCAGAAGCAACTGACAGTTCCTGGAGCAGTTCTTAGGAAATGGTGACAGTGAAGCCTGTCAAATGTCATGAGGAACATAAAATGGTCCTCCAACCAGTGATGCTCATGCACCCCAACCTATTGCTTCAACATTTGATCACAGAGTTAAGAATATGCAACAAAACAAAGGTTCAATATATCACTCAGTTACCATGTTTCATATAAAACCATCAGCCTGAATCCTGTTGTTAGTCCTGAATAGAGTAAACCCACTGAATTGACAGAATTTACCTATGTGTTAACTCACCATTTAACAAATCATTCAATGAATCTCCTCTATGTGCAGCTACCCAATAGGGTTTAAACTGTTAATGCTTTTGTTTCATGGAAACTATCATGTTATTAGAACAGTTGCACTCACTACCAATTTTTCTGCTATGTAAAAGAAAAATTGCTCGTTTCAAGTGGCCTTAAAAATCAATAGCAATTGTTCAGTTACATTTCAACATAGACAAAAACAGATGAGAGATCATGAAGAAAGAAGTCAGCAGTGGCAACTGGTGACTCCCATGCCAGTGGGACCAATGGTGTCATTCACAATAATTAACAACCATTTTCCATCCCCAGCTCTCTCCCATGGCTCTGGAGGGCCCAGTCCGTTCCTCCTTCTGACCTCCTGATCCCTCCATCTTCTTTGGATGCTCCAGTATCTTCCTCCTCCTCTCCCCCCCCTTCACTACTCCTTGCTCCCCTTTTAACCTCCCTAGCCTCCATGACTTTAAACAATTTTAACAACCAGCTATCCAAGGTGCTGAACTTATGCTGGGAATGGGTTTCAGCACCATGGATAGCTCTTTTAAAGTTTGGACTAAAATCCAGAACAGATTAACTACCCACCCCCAAAATGGAAGCCACCAGAAGCCACTGGAAGGCCAAGGGCATTATGTCCATCTGGTCATGTCAACAGGGTAAGTTAAAATTCTGCAGACTTTGTTCTCAGGCTCCCTTTGCATCCAGCTCCTCACACACATATTGGCAGAAAATTCAGACAACAGAAGTATTTCCTTACTTTTATTTTGAAGTAGTCTTCTCCACAGACTGATGGCAGAAGATTCTGGACATCTCATTCAGACTTATCATTAATTTTTCCAAGTTATTGAACTTCTTGGTTCAGAACAGAAGCCCTGAATATCTGTTCACTGGAGGCAAACTTGAAATGACTCTGCATGGAATGAGCCCTACATTCCTAGATTCTAGATGCCTATCAAGTTGGTTTTTATTGGCCTGGTGAAATGTAAATTACTGTATGTGGATCTAAGGCCACGCCAGCAGTCAGTGAATGCCTATAAAATGTGATAAAATGTGGCAAACATATTAAAAATCAACCATTTAAACCAGGATAAAGGATTCTGTTTAATAGCAGAACGAAATGATTATACAATCTTAGCAAAACAATTAAAATGATCAGGTCTGGGTGCAAATATACTTTTAATTGCAATAGGCATGAAATTAGGCAAAATAGCTGAACATTTGGTCAAGAGGAATACCAAAATAAATATACAGTGACACCAATTTGGTATCATGCTGTTAGTCTGAGACCTGGGATACCCACATTCCAGTCTTCATTGCACCATGAAGCCTGTCATTCTTTCTCTAGCTGACCACTCTTACATGATTTTTGCACATATAATGTGGGAAAGAAAGCTGACCTAGCGCTCAAAAGAGGAAAGATGGAGTGTAAATGTAAATTAGTTAATACTTCTTGTTGTTATATGCCTTCAAGTCATTTCTGACTGATGGCAACCCTAAAATGAGCCTATCACAGAATTTTCTAGGGTTGAGAGTGTGTGATGGGTCCAAGGTCACCCAGTGAGTTTCCATGGCTAAGCCAGGAACCAAATCCTGGTCTACAGGGTTGTAGTCCAATGCCCAGACCATTACCCTATGCTTGCCCTCAGTTAGTTAATACTGGTCAGGCATAACAGCTATACATATCATTTATATAGAATCAAACCTATTCAGTCTGTCAAATTTCCTACTGTACTGCATCATTGGGTTTAGTCTCTAGGATAGAACCAGACCCCTGAATACAGTTGTTCAGCAACTTATGCACAGGGACAAAAAGAACTACTATAATAATTAAGGCAAAGAAATAAAAAAGGAAACAAGAGAGCTTATCCACAAGACCCAAGAAATCAAAGGGAAACAGTGGAGATGCTATACAACCCACAGGAGAACACATTAAATGACCCAGTAGAAATAAAAAGATTATGGAAACAATACTGTGAAGAACTATATAAAAGAAGTGAAAGGATGACAAATTCATTCAAGGAACAACCATTTGAAAATGAACCTATAATTTTAGAAAGTGAACTGGAAGCTGTACTCAGAGCATATGGGAGAAAAAAGTCACCAGGAACAGGTGGAATACCAATAATACTACTTAAAGCTACAGAGACAGAATGTACTCTAGTTTTAATTAAATTCTGTCATTAAATATGGAAAACAAACTATGGCCCACAGATTGGAAACACTCATTATACTTTCCAGTCCCCAAGAAAGGGAATACCAGAGATTGCAATAACCACAGGACTATTGCATTAATCTTCCGTGCAAACTGATGCTCAAAATTCTACAGCAAAGACTTTCACCACATATGAAGTGAGAGATGGCATGTGTCCAAGTGGGTTCAAGAAAGGAAGAGGCTCTTGAGATCATATTGCAAACCTATGTTAGATAATGGAGCACACAAAAGGATTTCAGAAGAAAATCAGCCTGTGCTTTATAGATTATAGCAAAACCCTTGATTGCATAGACCATGAAAAAATATGGCTCACTCTTGCGTGTGCCACATTTGACTGTCCTGACACATAACCTATATACAGGACAAAAGATTACCATCAGGACAGAATACTGAAAAATAGAATAGTTTCCAATTGGAAAGAAGGTCAGGCAAGGCTACCTGTTTAATTTGTTTAATAAATTGTTTAATAAATTTGTTTAATTTTAAGGCTATTTAATTTGTATGCTGAACATATCATACATAAAGCAGGATTAGACTCAGAGGAAGGAGATGTGAAAACTGGAGGAAGAAACATCAACAATTTAAGATATACAGATGACTCAATATTACTAGCAGAAAATAGCAAAGACTTGGAATGATTACTGAAGGAAGTCAAGGAAGAAACTGTAAAAGCAGGTTTACAGTTGAACACTGTTGCGTGCCTTCAAATCATTTCCAACTTACAGCTACCTTAAGGTGAACTTATCACACAGTCTTCTTGGCAAGATTTGTTCAGAAGTAGTTTGCCTGTGCCTTCATCTGAGACTGTGACTTGCCTCAGGTTTCCGTGACCGAGTAGAGATTCAGACACTGGTCTCCAGAGTGGTAGTCCAATGCTCAAACCACTGCACCATGATGACTCTGAGAAAACATTTACATAATTTTAAAGTAGTTGATGAAAACATTGAAATAGTTCAAGATTTCCTATACCTTAGCTTAGTCATTCGTCAGAATGAAGACTGTAATCAAGGACTCAGAAGAACAACTTTGAAGGAACTAGATGTATAGTGTTAAGATATCTCACTGAATACAAAGTCGGGATTGTCTACGCCCTCATAGTTCCAATTTTTATGTAATGGTTGTGAAAGCTTGACAGTAAGGAGAGCCAATAGGAAGGAAACCAACTCTTTGGAGAAGAGTTTTGTGGATACCCTGAACTGCTAAAAAGACCAAATGAATGGCTCCTAGAGCAAATTGAGCCTAAACTCTCAGTAGAAGCCAAGATGACTAAACTGAGGCTATTGTACTTTGGATATATCATGAAGATACATGACCTACCAGAAAAGACAATAATGCTTGCTGTGGTTGAAAGCAGTAGGAAAAGAGGAAGACCACATTACAGATGGATAGACTCAATCAAAAAAGCCCCAGCCTTGAGTCTGTAAAATCTTAGCAGGGCTGTTGATGACAAGGTTATTTGGAGGTTTCTTGTTCATAGGGTTACCATAAGTCAAAGTCAACTTAATGGCAGTTAGCAACAACAGCAAAGAGAAGAATGCTACAAAATTATTTTATAGGTAATCAGTGGCTAGGGAGAATTAATACTGCATGTTTCACAGGGCTTATATTATGTGGCAACACATAATTAACAGCAATATAGGAGTTTCTGCTAAAGACATAAGAAAAACGAATCTGTATAAAATAAAGGAAAGGTACTTTCAGAGTAGGGAAACAATAGACATATTGCAAATTTTATGGATTGTGGCAATTTATAAGGAAGTTGAATGCCACTACTTGTATATATCACTTGGAACAGACAACTAACAGCTGGTTTAATCATTTTCAAATATTTTTTCTAGAACAGAGAATGAGGCCTTCCTCGGAATTTCTAAAGTTTGCTAATGGCAAAAAAATGGAAGAAGTGATAAAGTTACTACATTCATCAGTCACCCACCCCAAAACATTTGCAACTGATTATATTTTTCAGAATTGGCACAGAATCATGAGGCTCCCTATGAGCAACTTTGTGTTCGTGCCAAATAGAAGAAAACTAGAAGGTAATTCTGAAGCGTGTGCTCAAAAAAATACACTTCCACGTAATGAAAAAGAATGAAGAGCAGTAGTAAGTTTGGTTTCAACTAGTAATAAGGCATCTGAGGAAGACCGTAAGATTACAGTTTTAAGATTGCAATAAAATGGCTTATGTGTGTTCCAGTTCCTGTTTTACTGTCTACAAGGTACTGTTAAAATGAATTTATTTAGTTTTGAGTAGAATATTGATCATAAAAACATGGAACCAGGAACCAAAAGCCTAACATGTGAGGGGGGAAAATGTAAGGAATCAGTGTTTAACACTCAAGCTTTTTTTTTCTGTCTTTAAAGATTTCTATCCGTCTCTTGGTTAAAAACATTTAGGATACTACATCATGTTAAAAAAAGATAGATAATGTGAGGGGGGAAAACAGATAGAAAAAAAAATGCAGCATGCAGCTTCTTCCTGCCTGTTTTTTCAAGTCCTGGAGCCCTCCTTGACCAGAAAAAAAAAAGATCAAAAAAGAGAATGGATTACTCCTACTGGAATAGCAATTCTCTTCTAAACTAAGATATAGGTCCTTGCTTTTTTGTGTGTTGGGGGGCTGAGGGACTTTTCTGGAGAGACTTCAAATCAGAAGTGAACTTTCAAAAATGAACTTTGGAAAAATGTATTGGGAGTGTGGTCCAGAGCAGGGCCCACATGTGGGAGAACTGGCCACCTGACCTAGTAAAGTTGTTCTCTCCTTTCAGAAAATAAATAAATATTACACACAGAGTTCCTAGAGTCATACAGTTGGAAAGTGTCTTAAAGATCATCTAGTCTGACTTTCTTCTCAGTACAACAAATCTAGAGCTAGAACATCCCAGTGAATGGCTGCCTGCGCCTTGTTGAGAACTTCTTATCAGGAAAAACTCCTACTCATATTAACTAATTGTGATGAAGTTCTGGGCGCTGTGGCTATCTGAGAAGCAGGTTGTTAGGCAACCAAAATAGCACCTCAGGAGAGAAACCCAGGCCAGTAGAGTGTGGGAAGGGCTTATGGCTGAGAGAAAAAGTTATATAAAGCACAGTACCTGTGGGTATTTGAGTTCTATCAGAAAGAGCCTGGAAAGGAGCTAAGGAGTACAGTCCCTTAGTCAGAGATTGTGATTGTTTGGGGAGGTTAGTTCTCAGTGAAAGCCTAGAGAGAGGCAGAAAAGTAATTAAACTCTAGTAGGTTTTGGCCAGAGAGTGTGACCTAGATTGGGGAGTTAAGCCTTTGGTGGGAGTTTACCCAAAGGGTGTTATACGATACTTGTGCTTTATACGAAAGGCTAAAGATATAATTGAGCTGTTTCTGAGAAGGGATGTTACTTGTTTTATTATCAAAAAAGTGCACTGAGGAAATGTATTGGTCTTGACCTGCATATGAAGTCTAACACGTTACTTTATCTTATTGTTATCTTAATAAATGTTACAGTTTATTTTTGTAAACACTGACTTGGCTTGAGTTGTATAAAGTATATGAAGTAACACAGAAAACATGCTGCCATAACATTTTTAAGGGGTTCTAAATAACCATTGAAAACCCTCACCCCCTTACACAAAGGTGGTATTATAAGGGGGCAGACACAACTGTGTGGTAAAGACAGGGTGACTTATCAAATTGGGAATGGCCACACCAACCTGGGATAAGGAAGGGTCTGTCACACTAAAGGTTCCATTATCAAATTGTACTTAATATTTAAAATGTAATCCTAAAAGCCGACCGAAGTTTCCATTAATTGTAGTCCTGCACTCTGCGGTAGAAGACTACAAGTCTTTGTCCTCTTCTCAGGAATTTAAACAGTGCTATCATGTCCCCCCACCCAAGCTTTCTCTTCTTTGGAAGAAAAATACCCACTTTCTTCAGACGTTCCTCATAGGAATTTTTTCCCCTGATTATATTCATTGCTCTCTTGTGAACCTGTTTCAATTTGTCTTTATCTTTCTTAAAGTCCAAAATTGGACAGAGAACATCAGAGGAGGTTTGATTGGTACAAACTGAAGCAGAGCTATTCCCTCCCATAACCTGGAAGAGTTTAATTCTTGATATATCTCATTTTCTATTATTTTCCCTTTCTTTCACCTTGTAAACTTCACTGGAAGATCTTAATCTTTAGGGAATCCAATTATTTTTGTGTGCTTTCCTCACACTTGCTAATAGTTTTCCTCACTATTTCTGCCCTGACCCAATTAAACAGCTTTTGCTGAAGACTTGCTTCACCATTAATTGGCATTTTAAAGGAATATCTTTAGAACATTGTATATGTACATATTTATGTAGTATGTGAATTTGTCAAGCACTTCTTTGCAAATGCTGCATTATATATGAGTCAAGAAACTGAGGCCGTTCTCAAAAAGTACATACTTGTTTTGCTGCCCTGCCATTTGTGAAGGTGTCCTTTGTACTGACTCACATGGCAGATTCTTTGAAAATCTGCACAAAGACCATACCCTGCGCCTGCCCTCACTATGGCTTGATACATTGCAGAGATTTTCCAGCTGCAACACACGTCTGCTGGCAAAATTGTGGGAAGCCCACAATGCAGTTGTAATATGGGATTATTCTAGGTTTCTTGTTTCCTGTACACACACAGTGAACAAACCATGTCATACTGGCACACATTACAATCTACAGCTATGTTTCAAGTTATTTCCAGTGTAAAAATACCTTTCATGTGGAAACTCTATAAGTGGGGTGCTTTTCTTTAACCAAGGAAATACATGAGATTTAGTCGGCTCTAAGTACTTAATGAATTGTTGCTGATTTCCTGTTTATTTATATCACAATATTTATATTTTCTCCAAAAGCGGGACTCAAGTGGCTTACAAATTAAAATAAATACAATATAAATAAAACAAACAAAAATTAACATTAAAATGGAAGTTGGCTTATATAGATGTGGTGCAGGATAACATAAATATCCTTTAAACAATAATACTTTCAGGCAGTAGTTAAGTTATAAGCAGTTACCTCAGGAGAACTTTTGATCATAGAACTCTGTGGTGCTTACCTTTAGTAGACTCCAAGCAAAGGTTTTCACCTGTGTAGGTTCCATGTCAATGGGATGGTGAAACCACTTGGAGTTTTTAGCCTGAGCTTTAGAGACACTAACCAATGTGTTGAACTTTATCTCTCAAGGAGGTTCAGAACCTTGGGTAACTTCTTTAAAGTCTGGATTAAAACCAAGAAAGGATTCACTTTCCCACTGACATGGGAGTCACCAGTCACTTTTGCTGCCTCATGATCACTCGCTACTGGATTGCACCATTTTATTTCAGCATATCAAGAAAATATGTGCTTTGCAAATGCTTTTCCAAGACATGGCTTTCCTTGCATCTTTCCTTGAATCTCCTCATCTCCTCATGGCTCATAGTTCCTGTATTCCAGCTCTACTTATTCATTTTTCAAACCATTTCAAACAATACCCAGCTACACAAAATAAAATTAAACAAGGAAGGCAACAGAGAACTCAACACTACCATATATTACTGGATGATATCTTACAGCCTAGACCAACCTACCAACAAACTCAGAAATATTTGAATTGTGACATCAAATTAGAAACCAAGAACCCTTGACTTTAGCCCAAAGGACTTTAGCCTTTGCTACATCACCAGGTCAAGTCATCAGCAGGTCCATCTGTCCAGTATTATTATCATTATAGTTATCACTATAATTTATTTATATAGCATCATCAATGTACATGACACTTTAAAAGTAAAACAATATTATTTTAAAAGTAAAGCCATAAAAAGCAGCCAGCCCTCCTGCTGAGGGTGTTCAATCTAATATATATACACACACACAGGGGAAGAAAAGAGTAATACAAGTATAAGCATATTATTTCCTATGTAAAATCCATATCCATATGTGAAACATATTATCCAGACAGAATACAAAAAACAATGCAATATAATAAAAGGCAAATTGACAAATACATATAATCAAAATATACAAGTTTATAAAGCAGTATTAAATGAAATTCCAAAAGCTTTGGAAAACAAGAAACATTTAAACTCTGATTTAAAAACAACAAGGGAAGGAGCAGTCTGCAAATATTTAGGGAAGCAATTCCTGGAGTATGGAGCAGCAAATGAAAAAGGATAAAGCCTAACCAAGGAAAAGGAAACCTTTCGTTGAGTGCGAAGCCTAGAATTCTTAGAAGACAGATCCCAAGAAGGCTGGTAAAAATAATTTAGAGCTGAAAGATGGAGGGGAAATATCATGTGAGCCTTTGAGACTTAAAAGAAGAAGATTGTACTGAATCCTAAAAAGAATAAGCAACCAAGGAAGAGATATCAAAAGTGGGGTAACATGATCGCAACAACAGGCCAAAAAGATAATCTTAGCAGCAGAATATTGAATGGAAACCAAAGGGCTAAAGTGAGATAATGGAAGATTGGTCAAAAGAAGATTACAATAAGCAAGGCATGAAGTAAAAGCTTTGGGGAGGAAGCAGAAAGAAAAGGTCTGATTTTGACAGTATTATAAAGAAAAAAAGCAACACGACTTTGCTATATAGCGTCAATGTGAGGAACAAAAGACGAAGAAGACTCAAACTAAACACAAGACTTTCTTCCTTCACAGAATAAATGGGAACACTATTAACAAGGATGAACAATGAATGTTGTAAAGAAAGTTTGTAAGGAAAAATAAGTAGTTGTGCCTTTGCTGTATTACGTTTTAGGCAACAATGATGCATCCAGTCTGACATAGCTAAAAAGCATGCTGTGGTATGATGTTCCATATCAGATGAGAGTTCTGGAGTGGAGACATACAGCTGAGTATCATCAGAATGAAGATGCTACTGAAAACTGTATGAATAAATGAGATTACCCAAAGATAATGTATAGAAGGAAAACAACAAAAGGGCCCCGAAAAGAAGCCTGTGGAGCCCCAACTGAAAAGGTCAAAGAAGAAGATACACAACTTCCAACCACCACATTAAATGACCAGCCCAACAGATAAAATACGAACTAGCTGTATCATAAACCTCAGATAATGAAGGGAATCCCATAGAAAGGCATGACCAATGGTATCAAAAGCTGCAGAAAGATCAAGAAGAATAAGAACTAAATATAGGCCCCCTGATTTGTTCCAACAGAGATCATCTGTGGCCTTCATAACAGCCATCTCTGTAGAGCACAAGGGGCAAAATGCAGATTGAAAAGGCTCCGTTACAGGAATATGAGAAAGAAAGTTGAGGCAATAAACATCAATAGCATGTCCCAAAACTTTTGAGAGAAAAGGTGACAATGAAAAAGAGCAATAATTAGAAGGAGAAGATGGATCACATGAAGTCTTTTAAGAACTGGAGACACAGTAGCACATTTAAACTCAGAAAGAAATGAGTCAGTAAAAAGGGACAGATTAATAATACGGAGAAGAGAAGGGAGAATGGCAAAGGCGATAGTAATTAAGACATAGGAAGGAACAGGATCAAGAGAGCAAGTAGAGGGATTTGAAGATATCAACATAAACTGTGTTACACCCCAGAGTTTAGATGGCCCCTAAAATTGGCATGACTTCCCCCATATTGGATATTAGCTAGCAAAGGTTGGTTGCAAGTAAAAATTGGTTTGAACTAGATTCTTAGGACCAACAACACCCTTTTCTGCTGTATGGGAACGTAGACAACATCCTTTAGGCTAAAAGACAACAACCTATTGTTCCAAGTCACGTATCTCCAGGCAGCCACAATAGACTCTCTCCTTGATTAATAAAAAGGTTGTCTCAGCCCCAAGCCATGCTGATGAACTTTGCAAGGATAGACAATCAAAGTCTATCAATTTGGAATTTTAAACCTATCACATACCTGGACTTTCCCAGGAGAAACAATACCGAGGAGAGGTCGTGATATTTGCCTACCATTATATTCTGCAATCATCGCCCATTAACGCCACTTTGCTAGCCTATACACAGCCTGAGGACAGAAATTGGCTATAAAAATCCTCACTTTTTGAGCCTCTTCGGAGAGCCTCCCAGACCGGACAAGGGCCCATTTCGCTGCTACCGAGGTGTCCCACTTAAGCCTCTCAGACACTGCTGAGAGCTAAACGCTACTCTCATATCCGACTTGCCGCGAAGCCCCGCTGCTTCCAGCCTTCTAGCCCCAGGATCCAGCCTCCCCTTGGTGCTTTACACCGAGCCTTCGCTAATCTTCTCCTTCTCCAGGACGCCTAGACTAAGGTCCGTATGCCCTCTCTCCCAACTGTCTCTTATTTCCAACTTCGTTCCTGTAGCCCTTGTGTGATTGTAGGATTATTTGTTAACATGTGTTGCGACTTTCTCTGTTAGTTATAATAAAGTTACTTTAGACTGCTCCTCTGACTTTTGCGTGGTTCTGACCCCGTAGACATAGGGTTAAAGATCCCTTGCCCTGACCTCTCACAAGCTTTGAGTTTCTCTGTTAATTCCCTTAATTTGATGTCTGTTTGGGTGTCCTCAAGATACCCCCAATTTTCAGGGTAACAACTGGAGCAGGGGAAGAGAAAATGTAGAAGATAAGATGGTAATGAAGGAGGTTCAAAAGCAGCAAGATCAGAATGGATAATTTCAAATCTGATATTAAAGAAAATTGCAAAATCACATCTCCTTTATTGTCTGGTCAGAATAGCAACAGCTCTCCAAGGTCTCCGGGGGAGGTCCTTCCCATTTTCTGCTGCTTCTTGATCCTTTTTCTTCAGTTGGAGATGCTATAGATTGAATGTGGATCCTTCACCACACCACCACAGACAAAGAAAGCATGCATTAGAGAAAGAGTGGTGATGTCTCCATTCTCTTCCTGTGAAGAAGAAGCATTCTGTGCAATCACAAGGAACATCCCAAGACATGTGCAAAATACTCACCAGCAGGAAAAAAAAAGTTTGTTTCTTGGTCATGCTACAGTTGGATGGTATGGTGAAGCCTGACCTTGATTGCATGGAACTCATTGACAGTTTGACCCCAAAGATGATAAGCCCATTGGTTTCTGTAGAACTTACTTTCTTTGTGATACACTTGGTCTTGCTTATGAGTAAGTAAGCCTCATTAATCTGTGATGGATTTCCTTCTAAATAAACTAATTTCCAGATTTAAGATTCTGGTGTAGCATGGAGGCAGTTATGCAGATAACCATCTGTTTATCTATATATGTATGTATATAGGGCCCAAATTTGCCAAAGGTCAGTAAAATTCAATAGAGAGATTTAGGCATCTATCTAATTGTCCTGCTGAAATCTTTGTCATTTATCAAGTGCTTTGGTTGCCTAATTTTATTGTGCCACACACACACACACATGCACAGAGTCATTGGGGTATCCTCCCTATTCTGTTGGAAATGTACAGAATCTGAGCAATCATGTTTGCCTAACACTACTTCAAGAATCATTTTGTATTTTGAATCCTCTTGTTTTATTTACACCATATTGGGTCAAAGATCACTGAGCAATTTAATGAATTTTGTGCCATTTTAATTTCCAAGGTTCTGTGTACATGAGGAAATTTCTTTTTATATTACCATGTTTCTAGTGACTTGAGACTATGCGATTAACATACTATCCCCCAAACATAAAGCACAATTAAAGCATAGCAAATCAGTTCTCCTTTGAGACTGGTGCCAAACGTCTTTTGTGGTGTTCCAGTGAAACAGGACACTTCCACCCCAATGGCTAGTAAAGTCACACACAGAAAAGAAAGCAGCTATGTGACCGATTTTTTTTTAGAGCATAGCTGGAATTTCAGCCTTTCTGCACAAGCCCTTACCATTACAATTTATTAGCAATTTTATGTAGTCGGTTTTATTGAATGATTTAGATAGCCCCGACTTGATCTTTTCCAAATGTGTGCCATAGTATTTGGCAACATGCTGTAATGTTGTTGTATTCTCACTTTCTTACAGCCAGGTCTTTGAAATCTAGAAGAGGCTACACAAGTGCTTTGTATAACTTTCTCCTTTAATTTGAGAAGCCATGTTTAGCCTTGGCTCAGCAACCTTTCGGAGCAGATTATAAATGAGGGAGTCTTATGTTCATCAGCACTGAAAGTCGGAAGACATATGTCTGCCATCAGGAAGAAGGGGGATATTGCAACCACCAAGCTGACTAAGAGGTATTAAGCTCCTGGGAGTGTGAAGGTTAGGACAAAAGGAAATAGAGAATATTAAAGATGCAGGAACTACATTTTCCAGAGCATATCTTGTTCCCATTGTGAACTGTACTATAGTCCTGGCTATCATCAGATCCAATAACTTTACTTCAAAAAAAAGGGGGGGGGCATTTTAGAAAAACCACTCCAGTTGGGCAGATGGATGGATAGATGCATAAATAGAAGGATGGATGCTCAATTCTGTTGCAATGAAAGAGGCATACAGTATTATAAAACAAAGAGATTTTACAAAATAGAGTTCCTTTGGCCATAATTCTCTCAGGCCAACATTTTCAGTATAGAGAATCCCTTCTGGGACAATGTAGATCATGTGCAGCCAGGAGTAGATTAATGGATGGAGAAGAATGTGCCTCAAAAGATCAGTATATAGTAATTTATATATATTCACATAGTTTGAATCATTCGACTTAAGTCAGCTCCTAAATCATAGAAAGGTTACACCCAGATTTAGGTCTGTTTTTTAGAATTTTCTTAGTCTATTTGTCACTTCAGTGAAATACAACAGAAATAAAATTCGGTATATATACATGCAGAACTCTTATGAATCAGTCTTTATCTGTGTGTGTGTGTGTATGTGAATGGTATCTCCTCCACTACAGGCTCATGTAAATGTATTTTTCTCTAAGTGCTGTGGTTAGTTTTATAATATTCTATTTTACTGGGAGTTTTATTCATTTTATTATTTTTTAATGTAAAACATTTAACTTAAAAATGTTGACACTACAATACATAAAACAGCTATTATAAATGCACATAGCATATTCTATAGCTACCAGGTTTACATTTTTAGGAAACTGTAGGTTACACTGTGATTAAGACATATAGTTTTACCCTTCTAAAAGTCCATTCTATCACAGTGGTGTATGGTCAGACTTAACAGCCCCAATTGTATTGCAAAAGGACTCTTTACATATTTACATCAATTCTAGTACCTTACAATTTTAGCTACCCAACAAGTCATAAACATACAGAAACACGCATGAAAAGCAAGAAAGATGACCCATCTATTTTAATGCTCACTTTATTTAGTATGTAAGAAATTTGTTAAATATTGACATTTACTGGTAATGCTTAAATCTGACAAACATGGTGGAAAATGTCAAAAATGATTGTATTATAGGGGTTGTCTTTGAGATTTACACATATTTATTACCTTGATTGTTTTGGCAGATAAGAAATGTGAATAAATAAATAAATTATGTGAATGAACACATAAACAAAAAAGCAAAAAAATTAAATTATACATGCAGAAAAGAATGTATTTTCTAAGTATATTTTCTAACATTTATTCAAATGATATACCTTTTCTGGTGCAATGTTTCCAGAATTACCACTAAGAAAAACTTCTAAATGGCAATTATTTGAAACTCCAGATGGAATTATATACCTCAAATCAGCTAGGTGATTTACTAATACTGCTTTGTACAGGATCATCCTATCTCAGACACTGTAGAAATCATTACCATACTAAATAAAAAGCTTTTCCACATATGTAGGATGCAATATAATATGTCCTCTAGTTTGGCAGTTCTCTTTTGTCATCTCGTTTCTGTCTACTGTCTTCCCTAGCAAGGGTCCAAATCAGTTACTGGTCCTTGGTCGGCCATCAGAACCCCAAATTCCCAACAAGGCCCATTACTTATGGCTAGTATGTCCCCTATTTCTAAAGAACATCTAGTCCAGAGCTTTGAGCCAGCATCATGTAGTGGTTTGAGTGCTGAGCTAGGATTCTGGGAAACCAGGGTTTGAATCCCTGCTCAGCCATTGAAACCCACTGTGTGACCTTGGGCAAGCTGGGCTCTTTCAGGCAATGACAAACCTCCTCTGAATAAATCTTGTCAAGAAAACAAACTGTAATAGGGTAGCCATAAGTCAGAGCTGACTTGAAGGCACCTAACCACCACCACTACTGCCAGTGCTTTGAGAAGCATCAGATAGTTAAACATTTAAATTTTCCATGATTTCCTCAAAATAGCCTTGCTCCAAGGCACTGTGGAACATTTTAATGGATGCCCAACCTAACTGTTTAAAGTGCTGGCCACCCATAACTTCCAGATAACACTACCAGCACCCCCTGATAAGGGATGGAGCTCACTAGACTATTTTCCCAAGGGTCACTGAAACTGGAGTTGGGACCTACTCACACAAGGAAGCAATCTAGAGCTTTGAACTGAATTAATTCGCATTAAACAATGATGTGCTGCCCATTACTTGTTGATAAAAATGGCCCAAATGGATCCGCCCAAGATATTTTTCAAGTAATAAATATTATTCATTACATGAAAAAGTAATGTTACCAATAATTTTAGTTATGTTGCAAAACTAACTTTGTACTGTTCTTATTACTCCACAAAATTACATGATGCAGCTAACATTTTTATTTATAATATGTTACCTCCAAACTTCTAGGAAGGAAAGGTGTAGTGCAGCCAATAAGAGACGCTGCAATTATAAACATTCAAAGTAGGCAACATAGCTACCATATTTTTACATGTTTTCTCATTCTAGTCTTGAAAGATACCTATTTGTAACAAGGCATGATTTTCCTCATGTAAGAATCTTTCATTTAGCATCTTTTGTTTTGTGAGCAAAGCATGGGCTTGATGTGCATATCTGATCGCTGAGGCAATTGTGTCTGAGGAAATCCCACCGTGGAAGGAAAAATGGTTTAATCATCAAGATGAGAAAGTTAGCAGGGAAGATTTAAAACTTTAATGAACTGCTAGTATGCTCAGTAAAAACTCGCTGTTAACCCTTTCTACTATACTTCCCATTTCTGGTCAGTCATATAGAATACATTTTCTCTTAAGGTCTGCTTTGACACTGAGACTGAATTCTTAGCAAATATATTTAGTGTTAGGTTGCCAGTGCCATAATTTGAGGCCCAGCATCAACTCACTTTGGTCTTTTGGTGTTGCTGCTGCTGATGTTGTTGTTGTGTGCCTTCAAGTCATTACCTAGGTGACCCTAAGACAATCTTATCACGGGGTTTTCTTGGTGTGATTTGTTCAGAGAGGATCTTCCTCTGAGACCAGGAGAATGTGATTTGCCCAGGGTCACTCAGTGGATTTCCATGGCCAAGCAGAGATTCAGAACTTGTTCTCCAATTGTAGTCCAATGCTCGAATCATTACACCTCACAGGCTCCGCTTTGGTCTTTACCTCCCTGTTTTGTTCAGCAAAGCCATACTGTTGCTAATTGCCTATCACACATTCACCATCTTCAAAGCTCTCTCCGCCTTCATCCTCAGTATACCGCTCAGAGCAACCAGACTGAGTCCCAAGGCAAAGACTTGTTACACAAAGATCATATCTCAAGGTATAAGTTCCCGAGCTGGGTTTAACCTGGAATTTATCCGCATGACCCAAGGACCATCTGGAGGCTATAGTGAATTCAAAGGAAAGAGATCAACTCAGAAAGAATCAGCTTCTGAAAGTCAGGGAAACAGCTGCATTTGTATCCATTTCATACGTCCAACTCTCACACACACATGTATTAGAGCCACACTCCCACTCCTCCCATTGAAATATGCTGAAGAAAATGGTCAGTACAATGGTACTTTTAGTGATCTTTCTTGCAGAAAAATCTAGGAATCAAAGTCTGAAGAAATTTGCCGTTATTAACCTTCCTGGTTGAAAGGAGAAAACAATCTGGACTATGTAAAAGCTTTGCATATACCCAATCATATATACATTTACTAGGAAGTAACTTCTGTTAATATAAATATAATTTTCACATAAATGTGTTCCTTCAAATATATATTTGAGGAGGATGCCCACACGCGCACGCGCACACACACGCGCACACACACACACACTTTGCAAGAGCCAGCATTAGAGTAAAGAATTCAAGGATGTCATATTTCAGCCCTGAATGGCCAGTGATAGCCGCTTTTATCTATAGAGATGGAAAAAGTGAAGAAGAAGGAAAAAAAAGGCCAATATGCTATTTGTGTCACACATGAATGTTGTTAATGCAGGGCAGAACTGGAAGAAGTGAGAGTTGAATGGAATAAACATGACAGCCAGCACAGATTTTTTCATTCATGTTAAAAGCCAATTTAAAACAAAGCCAGTTTAAAACTCACAAATAAAAATGGCCTAAATGTACTTTTTAAGGCCTCTTTGGTTCTAAGATTCTCCTCCATGGGAGTGCCTTTGGAAAGAATCCCACAGAGGAATACCCATTCTAAGTGCTGTATCAGAAATGAGTGTCCATATGAATGTTTCAGAGAAAACTGCAGCTGGGAGCTGTCAAGAACTGTAATGAATTTGGGAAGGGATTTTTTTCTCTTTTTGCAGGTTCTAGGAGAGAGGAGTTCCCAAACAAATTCTCCCAGCTATGTTTAATATTGTAACTTATGTTTTCCTCATTTAGTTTTGTTTCCAGCTTTGGAGGCAGCTGGAGGTAGGGGTGCTCGGAAAAAAAATGTTTTAAAAGTATTGAATTTGCCAAGCTGATCCCTAATATTATTCTTTTATAGGTAATGAGCAAGTTCTAACATCTGGCTTGCTGTTGTTTTAATTTAAAAAAAAAAACAACCCCTCTAATGCACATCTCCAACATAAGATTTGAAAGATTTCAAAATTCAAAACACTGGAATTGGAATTCTCAAAATTTGATGGATTTGATGGATGAACCTTCTCTGAATAAGTCTTGCCAAGAAAGGGACCCTATGATAGGATCACCACAAGTCTGAATCTGCTTGAGTTGACCTGGAGGCACATAAGAACAACAAAACTCACTGGACCTGCATTGTACATAAGTGCTTACATTGCACCTAGGAATGGTATAACCCAGATCGGAAAAATCCTTGACTGTTCATTTACATTTTTCTCTAGATTTCAGCTTTATATTTTATAATTTAAATTAATTGTTTTGGTCATTTCTGAGAATATATGAAATCTATACATGGTTATAGAAAGTTTGAAATACACAAAACTGGAGAAAGGGTTGCTTATCCAGGTAAAGCAAACATAATTAATGTGATCCAGGCTAACTTAAAAGTATTTCCGTTCAGCTGGCTTCAGTTAAGAAAGTTAAAGCCCAATATTATGCTTGTCTACTTATACATGTCTACTTATAAACAGGTCACATTGCCTTCAGTTGGGCTCACTTCCCAGTTAAGTGGGCATGGGATTTATAACAAGCTTAACTGTCTTACAAAAACTGAGGGCAATTAAAGGTAACTAATTTTGGCTGAAATTAGGAAGCATTGTATTTCTAAAACATTTGCAAACAGTTAAGATCAGTTCTAGATCCTAAGTCATGTTTGGACTATTTGACTTTTAAGTTCTTTACTAAAGAATGATAAAATATGGAGGTGTTCGTTGTTCATTTTAATCACAGTCCATCAAGCGTGCATCTTTACTTCTCTGTTCATTCCAGTGGGAATTTTAGTGTGTGTCCAGTCATTAAGCACAGAATGGTACAATTGAATGCACAGAACTAAAATATGCTTTATGTACGGGACCATTGCTCTCCCTGAGCAAATGGGACAATTGCCACTATATCTTGGCGGTTATCACAGCCTTCTCATTTTCATTGGGGCTAGATTAAGGGGAATACATACTTCAAAGTTCCTTTCTAGAGGTCCACAGAATACATTCTCTTGGAGTTACAAAATATGCAGAATGAATTATTGGCAGTTATTTTTGCCCCACATTCCAACCACTTTCAGTACTCTGAGATTTTTTTTAAAAGAAGTTCAGCTCTACTTTCTGGACACTGGCATAGAATGATCCTGATAAGTAAAAGTAGCTAACTAACTAAGAAAAGGAGCAATATACAGTAAAATCAGTAGGCCACAGATAATCCATCCAGATGAAAGATGGGCAGCCCTTTCCAGCCCAAGACCAAATTCTAATTTCATAAAGGTTTTGGTTGTATATTCCATCAGTGGGCAGGAATGAAGGAACAGGGGCAGGATGAATGACAGAGTAGGAAGGGCAAAAGTAAGGTAGGAGTCGCAAGGTATCAGTCTTTCCATTTTGGACATTTTTCTCCTGTTGAGCACAAAAAAAAAAAAACACCTGCTCAGTTCTATGCACAATTACATCTAATAGCTTTTAGGCATGCAAAGCATAGGCCTTCAGATTTTAGCACTTTAAAGAGGAGGATATTTAAAGTTCATTGTTATTGTTGGGGTTGTTGTGTTTCTGACTTGTGGAAACCCTAAGGAAAAACTACCATGCAGTTTTCTGGGGCTGTGAGTGTGTGATGCACCCAAGGTCACTCTGTGGGTTTTCTACAACCAAGTGGGGAAATGTAGTCCAATGCTCAAACCACCAAACCACTTTTGTCTCTGATCACCGACTGGAGGCAAGAGTATTGCTTCCCAGATTCAGAGCAGCTCCGCAGAAAGACTGGACGGGGAAGTCTAAGTTCTCAGTCCCATGCTTTGCAACTCCTTCCCTAGAGAGATTTGGGGCCTTTCCGCACAAGATGGCAGAAACGCCTCGTGGCATTGTAGGAGTGGAGTTTGTGGCTGCATTTCTGCGACGCAGCATTCTGCATCATCCTCCGCTTGAGGCGGCAAAGACCACTTTCTCGTTCCGCATTCCAGCATTCATCACCACTCCCCTGCTCCGCCTATGGCCCGCCCCAGCCCATTTCATTAGATCCCTTTTTTAAAAAAAATCTTGGGAAAGACGTCCCTACACAGACACAACATCACGTGTGCTGAGCTGGGGCTGCCCTGAACCCGCCCATTCCTGCGAGAATGCACTTCAACGGTTCTGCATGTAGTTGTAGAAATGTAGTAGAAGTGGTCTCAGGGAGTGAAAACGCATTTTTTCCATTGCTCAAATATGACACTTTAGCAACAAGCAAAGGCGTGCGAGCAACTTAACATCAACTTAATAGTGACGATATCATGCGGGTGCATGCCATCACAGTTACGCAGTGACTACGCCATGCGGAAAGGGCCTTGGATAGCTGCCTCCTTGCTGTCCTTGCATTTGCAAGTGAAAATGTTTCTCTAGCAACAGACTTTTAAGAATTGTCTGCAACAGCTTTTAACAATGTGCAAGTTTCTTGACTTTTGTAAATTTTATCATTCATTCAAGGCATTTATCGCCTCTAATCCTGCCTAGGCCCCTAGGGCAATGTACAATGAATTTTACTTCTGTTTTTTAATTGATTTATCTTGATGATGCTGGTGATGGTAATGCTGATAGGATGGTTAGTCTTGCTATGCATTAGATAAAGTTCATAAATTATGGCAAAATGTCCCAAATTTCAGTGCAAAGTTTACCAGAACTGATTAGCACGCTGCTCAAATATTAGAAAGTACTGCCTTTGTCGCTATAATCCACTGACTTATGAGATTGTGCTTGTAGTGTTATCTTTGTCTTGAAGAGCTCAGAGCATATTTTGACTTCATAATAAAGGGCAGGACTTTCTGCACACCGGACAGCAACAGTTAGGTGAAAAATTGAAACACAGCCCAGATCTGGGGAAGGGCTTGTTTTGATTAGAGACTCCATTGCATTTTATTCAATGTCTCAGGAGATCCATAATGTCCAGATAGAGCAGATGGGAACTTGGCTTCCATTAGTAAATTTTATTGGACTCTTTCCTTAAAAGGATAAAGTACTAATTCAACTCAGATGGAATTTGAACCTTTTGAAATACTCCACCCTCAACCAACACAAGGATTTTAGACCACAAATTCCCTTTATTTCATTGTTGAATGTTGTATTGTTTAGGACATGTTTTCCAAGGCCACCAAAAGCTCTTAAAAATAGCATTTCTTTCACCTACTCCCCCTTCAAATGAAAGATGAATTTGTGGTCTTCAGAGAGCCACATTTCCTGCAATGCTGAGCAAATAGATTCCCTTCCACCTAATCCTAAAGTCAAATACATGAGGAAAGATGAAATTACATTGAACGTTTAGGTCAATGGGTATTTGCTTTTGCAGAAGGATCAAAGTCTGCAAGATCTGAGCCCTGGCATTTGTAATTATTGTTGCCTGAATATTGAGTGCACCAGCACTTTCTCCAGGTTCCTTTCTATTTCAGTGGGACTTGCACAGGTGAGTGTTCTGCTGGATTTTGTCCTGAGTTTCTGTACATAAAATATTGGCAAAAGTTCCATTCCTCTCAGCAATATTCTGAGGAGACATAATTTTTGCTCATTATTTTTGCCATCTATTTCCTTCCTTCACAAAATAGAAGAAAAGTCAATATGTACTGTTCCCTTTCTCCAACCTACCAGTGGAGCGGATCCTTTCTTGATGCACTGCCCTCAGCCACCTTCAGCTAATTAGCTAATACTAGCATGTGTACATTTTACCTTCATTTTGGAATGCAAGGAAAAAACGGAAATCCTTCTTTGCTGTAGACATCATTTTCCATCTTACTTTCCAAAGAAAATCCACAAGCAATAGTTCAAAGCCAAGATCTTTCATCTATATATAATTTCAGACTTTCTTTTCCACAAAACTCTGCTGGGTTTCAGACTGAAGGCTTTCAGACTTTAGATGAGTAGTTCTCAACCTTTAGTCATCCAGATATTTAGTTAAGGACTTCAGACTCACAGAATCCCAGCCAGGATTGCCAATGATAAGGGACTCCTTGAGTCGAAGACCAAAACCGAAAGTTAAAACTATTGATTTACAAGTTTAGCAGATTTTCCTCACTGAAGATGAGTACTGGCAAACAAACCCTTATAAAGAAACATGTATTGATCATTCCCAGTGTACAGCAAATGCTGCATGTACACCCTTAGTTTCCAGCAGTAGACAGACTTAACAGTGTTTCATATACACAGATTTACCTAGGTGCTGACCAAGTGATTCAGTGGAAAGGTTATAAGTGTGTCTACTCAGGATTAGGGTGGAAGAGTAGAGACTAGTTTATACATTCTTCCACTTGCTTCATGTGTTGAAGTGTGAATTCACATATATGCCATTTTGAATGCATAGGGAATACCATTTGAAGTAGTGAGCACACAAATTTATATGCCTTGAAAAAATAAACTTAAAGGATCACAGTTATGGGAAAGATCAGGTCCATGTATGACTGAGGCCATTTCCGCATGATGAAGCTCTTCTGCGTTGTCTCGCTGCAGTCCCAGGTCCAGAAGGGAGCGCGTCAGCAAAGCTCCCCTCTGTACCTGCTCAGTCCATGTGGAAGAGAACACAATGGCTCCGTGTCTTCCTTCCGCAGCACAGCCGGGCTTTTTCCATTACTGCGCTACGGAAGGAAGCATCGCCAATGTGCTTCCGCATCTTCCGCATGACCAGAAGTGACGGGAGCGCCGCGCGATTGCAGGCGCGAAACAGATTTTTTCCGTTTTGTGAAAACTGCGCAAGCGCGACGCTTCGCGATAGGATGGCAGCGGGATGGCAACAACATCATGCAGAAGCGCAACCTGCCGACCACTGCCATCCTGTGGCAAAAACGCAACAACGATGTCGTGCAGAAAGGGCCTGAGTCAGATGTCACTTCCTGTTGGTTCTATCAAGCCTAAGGTCCTGGCTGCTTTATCATAATGCAAGACTTCCAATGAACAAACCTCTTCAACACATCCATTCGTTCAGGGTGCTTTAGTTAGTCCCAATCAGAGTAGACTCAGTGAATCAATGGAATGTATGTTAGTGTTAATTTACCAAGTTCCCATTGATTTAGTGGGTCTAGACCCACCAGAACTAACAATTGTGTTTAGGTGTAAATATTTTCTACATGATTTTCTCTTTCATTTAACAACTCATATAGGTGTTTTTCTTGTTGGTTATTACATTTACATTATACCTTTCTTCCAAGAAAAAATATTGGAGGTTGCCCCACAGTTTTAAGTCTCACATTGAAGATACCAGAACCTCCCATGGGTACCTTCAGTCACTCATTATCATGTCAGGCATCATAAATGATTGACTGTTTTGTTTTTTGTTTTTCTGAAACCAACAAATGTTATTGAACATCATACAGTTGGCCTCTCATCTTTTAATTTTTCCTTCAAACTCCCACCAAAGTACTAAAAAAAAAGGATCTACTTACTTCAACATGATGATATTTCTGTTGTGAAATGTGAAAGTAATGGATCTCTAAAGCAGAATAATCATATGGACAAGGCATAAACTGAACAACAACCAGTCTCACATCTGCCCGCCCATCCACTAACACCCAGAATCTAGCACAGAAACAAAATAAGTTTTGTCTTCTTGGTAAAAACATAGGAAAATTTATTAACCTACAAATTATTTGCTCATAATCAAACCCAAGGTCTTATAGAGGAGAAAGAGAGAGCAGAGAAAATGGTTGCAGGTTAGAATGATGCAGGAAGAGAGTGGGTATATTAAAGCAAGCAAACAATAATACATACTAGCAATTAGTGAGTATTGGCATGCAAATGTTGCTAACTATGTTCTTTTGGACCATGCTCTGAGACCTACTTAGAAAATGCACTTTTTTAAATTTTAATTCTCAAAACCCTCCATGTTAGTATAGCCATGGTGGCTCGGGGGTTGTGGGAACTGTCGTCCAAAGAAGTAAGTTTCTCTGTTCAACTGATTTTACAGCAGTAATTTGAACAATAACAAAGTTTTCTAAAACTCAATAGCACCATTTCCATTTATCTAAGACTTCTCATTTTTTCACTGCCAAACACTAGATAACATCCATTAAGCTTTCAAGTTTTGTATTTTTGCCTCCAGTCTAATAAAATAACATAATGAGGAATGGTATCTTTCATTGAAAACTAGGTAAATTGTGGCCCAGTTATTTATTTGATGTGTTGCTTAACAAATTCCACTATATTTTTGTGAGTATGAACTTGATAGGATTATTGAAATATGAAATACATCTGTGAGAAAATGCTTTAGAGAACACTGACTTATATAAGATTTCTTGAAGAAACATTAATGGGTAGCTTCTTTCTATCACATCATAATACTGCTTTAAACCCATAATTAATTAGCATTATGAGAAATGTGCATATTCTTGAGGCAAGTACACAAAAACTAGAACATTTTTAATGTACTGTATGAACCATCTGCCACTGCATACATACGAGTGCATGTATGAATGTGTCACTCTTGCAGCATGTTTGCCAACACCTTGCTTCTAAAAAAAACAACACAATTTGGTCCAAATCCAATTACTAGAGCCAATTATTATAGAACCACTGAAAGAACTGCTAAACGGAGAGTCAACACATGTAAATCCCAATGATACAATGGGTCTACTCTAGTTGGGACTACAAGTTGGATTCAAGCTTTTGTTACTAGAAATGGCAGGAAATGGCTTTTCTTATGTGAGTTTCATGGGGAGGGTGGTCTATCACAACCATGGTAACAACCATCAAGGATTGCATTAGGGATGAAAATGCAAATCTAGACTTACTCCCTTACATCTTCATTGTTGAAAAGGAAAGTCTAGTTAACAAAAGTCAACAAAGCAACTTGCAGTAAGAAAATGGCCTTATTTTCAGTATAGTCAGACTTAAAAGGCAGCCTGTATAGAGCAAAGCCCATGTCTGGAGGACACTGCCTGAGGCAACTTGATATATTCATTCCAAGGGCAGGCTCCTTCTCTGCTGATTACAAGTCTCTGCTAGTGTTTGCAAGACAGATTAGCCATTCTCCTCGTATAGAAGAGACACTGTTCAAAGGCCTGGAACGCAGCTGCCTCTTTACAGACTTTACCTAGTTTTCAAAAGGACAAGGATCATGTGACTGAGGGATGTATGCCTCTGTAATAGAAAATCTAAATTAATCTTCATAGAAAATGGAAAGTCTTGTTTGGCTCTAACAGAAAAGAAGAGCCACTTGTAGGTGAAATTTTCTTAAGACCAAAGTGAAACTTTCAGGGAATCCTGTGAAAATTTGGGAGTATAAGATTTCCTAGGCATGGCAGACAAAAGAAATTAGCTTCCTGAATAAAAGGTTCTTGGTTTAAATTTAAGGGTTTTTTTCCCCCTTTGCCCTAAGAGCCACCACACTGTCAAATGTCTGAGAATGCACCATCTAATCCTCCTATCTTCTTAATGCAATAGCTCAGGCTGCTTTTTTTCTGGTTTTCCTTGTACCTCTTCACTCTTTTATGTCCTTTCTTTTTTTATTCCTCACTGAAGAGGAGGTAGGAATCATCTGGGAAACAGACAATAAATAAACAGAGCCTGAGGATTCACAAGACCTGTTGTAATAATCCAATTCTTTAAAGTCTTTTTGGGTATTTAGATAGCTATTCCTCCCATTTGAAACTTTAAAAATCTACACATCGATATTGTTTTGAAGTAAGATAATTGGAACAGAAAAAGTAGTACTATTTCATATGCAAGATCAGTGTGTTAGTGCCAATGCATTCAATATTTGAACTTCCATTGGCTGCAATCCAGGAAACAGTCAATTGCACACAAACCCTGTTTAAATCAATGGTCTTCAGCACACAGGACTTTAACTTCAGCTCTGAAGAAACTAAGCAATTTCTTACCAGAATGAAGAGTGAGCACTATGACAGATAACAGCGCTCTTTTATTTTATGTCAAACTATGTAATTGTCTGTCTCAAGTGCTTAGAAGTAACTAAGTTGTTGTTGTTGTTGTTGTTGTTGTTGTGTGCCTTCAAGTCATTTTTGACTTATGATGACCCTAAGGTGAAGCTGTCATAGGGGTTTTCATGGCAAGATTTGTTCAGAAGGTATCTGCCATTGCCTTCCTCTGGGACTAAGAGAGTGTGACTTGTCCAACATCACCCAGTGGGTTTCTATGGCTGAGTGGGGATTCAAACTCTGGTCTCCAGAGTTATAATCCAATGCTCAAACCCCTACACCATGCTAGCTCATAATAAAATATTTGTATGTATGTATGTATGTATGTACGTATTTATTTTTGCATTAATTAAGTCATAACTAAGGCCCTTTTCACATGTGGGGGGGGAAACGGGCGAAAACACGCTAAAACGGAGCTTACCCGCAGCCGGGTAAGTCCATCGCCATGCGGAGCAGCGCGAGCTCGCTGCTCCACACTCCTCCGACGTCCCAGATGGCAGCTTCCGGTTGGTGGAGGCTCTCCACCAACCGGAGAAGCTCGCCAGCTGGAAGCCCGCCCCCGGCAGATCTGCAGGCACGCCTGCAAATCCACTTTCGAGCCGGGCGACGGAGCGGCACGGGGCTGCGCGCTCCGTGCTTTTTAAAAACCTTGAAAAAGAGGTTTTTAAAAAACACGCAGCCCGGCTAGTTCCGGCCGCTCCTGAGTGGATTCTGGTGTGGAACTACGAAAAGTAGTCCACGCCAGTCCACTCTACGGTGTAGAAGACCTCCGTGAGAGGTCGCTCTACACCGTTTCAGAAGCCTGGTATGGAAATGGCCTAAATCCTCTTGTTAGTCCTAACTACAGCCAAGCCATTAATTTCAATTGGATTTCACCGCGGTAACCAAATTCAAGCAAAGCCAGGTGCAAAAAGTAAACACTTAGCATCAAAAAGCTAAGGGGGCCTCTGAGCATATTCTGAGCCTCAGAATTGTTCCGAATAAGAGAAAATAAATGTGAGACACACACGCTTTCACTCCTGCACCCAGTCATGTCCAAAATAGGCCAGGTTTTTCATCCACTCATTTTTTTCCCCTGTTCAAAGTATGGTTGACCCTCCATGAACTCAAACCGTCCACCATGCTCCTCCCTCAGTATGCATTTTCCCTGCCTCACACTTTTTTTAAAAAATTGTATTAAAGTCATAGTATTAAAGTTCTATCAGCACTATAACTGTGGGAGGAGGAGGAGGTAATGTTCAGTTTGATAGCCAGAAATGTAATGAGGAAAGGGGGGCCAGAGCAAAATCTTACTGGCAAAGGGCATAATTCCATGAAACTGGCACAGAAGGAACTAAGATAATGGGTATAGACATGGGAATTTCCCCTGCTTGTACTGGAAACTCCTGAGACGGAATAAAAAAAAAACCTGCTCAGAGTTTAAAGGTTGTAGCTAGTCCCAAAAATTCAAACCAGGATAGAAGGCTTGTCAAATGGGTATCTTTTAAAAAAAAATCCCAGCAAGTATTGGTACAACTCTTACCAGTTCCAAGGCTTTTGGACAGTCTGGATGAGCCCTGAGGTAAATGAGTGCCACTTCCAAGAAAAATTTAGCACAGAAAAGCTCTTCTTCTCGAGTGGTTTCTAGAGGAGTAGCTGTATTAGCTGGTTGCAGTTTTTGAAACTTGAAATATTTAACAAGTTTTATTTGGATGTGATGAAGTGGGCTGCAGTCCATGAAAGCTTATGCCAAATAAAACTTGTTAGTTTTTAGGTGCCACAAGTCTCTTTGTTGTTTCTGGGTTGGTGCCTTGTTATGTAATTCTCTACAGAAGGGCACCATTCCTTGGTGCTAAAAGACAGGAAAAGCCTTGTCTGTTCTTCTGTGCTTTAGCGAGTAGTTAGTTCTGTCATGGAACATACTTTCTAGGCACTTTAGCTTGTATTTAGTTATTAAATTAAATAATTAATGTCCTGCTTTTCTTTTTATAAAGAATGTTTTATAGATGAAAACTTGTTTCAATGTTTTATAGTTTTCAAACATTTTATTGTTCCTTTTCTGTCTAATGTAACTTGTAGACACAGCATATTTTATATTATCACACATCGTCTTGTTTTCTGTGAAAAGACAGTTTATAAATAGTGGAAATACAAATATTTTTAATGACATGACCATCCACTCAGTTCTTCTAATGACCATACACGTAGTCCTTATTTTTCTTCAAATTCCAAAATAAATTCAGCATAGTTTTCATTGTAATTGCAATAAGTAATGGACAATTTTTAGTCTACGAAAGGCTATCTTGGGCCAAATTCACCATGGTTAACAAACAAAAGAAAAAAGTGACTTCCTAGACCACCCATCTTTGATATTAAAATCAAGAAAGACTTTCAAGCTCATAAATAAATTTCCAGTGAGCTTGCTTGCAAAGATAATCATATTAAACTGCCGCCTTGGGCCCCACTCCAGGAGAAAGGCAGCATAGAAATATAATAAGTACATAAAATAATAAATAAATAGACTGGGCAACGGTTTGTACATGTGGGGATTTGATAAACCCATAAGCAAAACTTAAATCATATTTTTAACGAAATGCATCCAAGATAGTGCTTTATCATCCCTATTAAATCCTTCTCCACTCAATGAAGCCTTTGCATAAGCACACTTTGCTGAAATGTAATATGCTTTTAAGATCCGGCTATATTCCCTGGCCTTCCCACTACTTCACCAGTCTTGTTCTAGTGATATTAGCTTGGCTGAGACAACCAAATCTTGCACAATAATGAGCACAAACACCTGAAGAGGTTAGGACTGAGGCCACTGGACCATCCCCAAAGCTTCCACATATTAATTTGAGTCTCTGCACTTAGCCTATGTCAGAGCCAGCTCTAAGTTGGGCAAGAATGGTCTCTGTGGAAAAACAGAGTGAAAAATATGTTTTCTTTTAAAAAAATCTAGAATCCCTTTGGACAGGGCAGCCAGATGGCAAAAACCACTGCTGCTTGTTTGAGAAGACAGATTCAGAGGGTTGTCAGGCAATGGCTCCAAGGGATGTAAGTGGGCTCTCTGCTAGACTGAGAGCCTGGGCAAGTGCCGAACAATGCCAATCCATGACCTCTTTCCAATACAAGGTGTGTTTGCCTCAGTTTTCTCTGTGCCACCTTACAAGACCATACCCTCCAACTGTCTCAATTTGACAGCTGCTTAATCCTCTGTCATCCCATTTTTTCAACTTCTTTTAAAATGGCCCAGTTTCTCTATCCTCCCATTTTCTTCCTTTGTCCTCAGCTTCTGTGAGTGCAAACTGAGATCAAACTGTAAAAGTAGTTTGTACTCAGTTAATTCAGCAGAGGAGAGTGGATAGGAAGGGGACAGAATACTGCCCTTTCTAGTAGGCTCACTCAAAAGCAAACTGCTGCAACCTATCCTTTTGTGTGTTTATCCTCATTTATAACTTTTGCCATCTTGACCATGTTCTGATGTTCCTTGGCTACACACACCTCAGCTTTCATCAGTAAAACACTGAAGGTTATGCAAAACCTTTTGTGCTATTAAGACAATCACCTCAGTATAACTAAAAATTCAGCTAGTGCATAAGGCTAAATGGCCTAGATATCCTGAAAGCATCAAATTCTGTCTGATTCAGAAACTAAGGAGGGTCAGGCCTGGTTAGTACGTAAAAGGGAGACCACCCAGGAGTACCAGGTGCTACAGGTTATATTCAGGGAGAGCCAATGGGAATCCTCCTCTGAGTAAATCTTGCCAAGTAAATCCTATGAAATAATAGGGTCACTATAAGTTGACAGGTGTCTTAAAGGTTCACACTACTGCAGGGCTACATTGGCTGAGCAGGCTGAGACATCTGAAGACAATGAAGCCCACATGAAATTTGCAACTGAGCAAAGAGCATTAGGAGTCTAGTGAGGAGAAGAATCATCTCTCTGTTGCTTACAAAAATGTTATAGAAACACATACACCATCTTGTCAAATTGTCTCAAGTACTGAACAAACTATGGAAAAATTGTGAGAAAAGATAGCAATTGGCCAGAGAATACCATTACAGGGTACCATATGAATGGAGGCTCTGTCTAAAGAGCCTGTCACAGAGCTAGTGCCTACCATTGGGCAGAGTGAGGCAGTTACCTGGGGTGGGGAAAGGGAGATGGTATCAATCTCAGTTACTCTCCTGCATCTTGCCATTGATTAGGAGCAGGTTACACAAGTATTTTCCTCTGGGTAAATGCTGCAAAGGACTGCAGGGGGCAAATCAGGCATTAAAAAAATACACATACACATAAATAAACTAGGGTTGTCAGAGCTCAGGGCCTAGCCTTGAGTCTCCAGTTTTCATAGGTCATCTGCAGTGAGAGATGAGGTGCATATTCTCTGGTTTTGGTGGGCTCAGCTCCAGGCAAGAGGAAAGGACTGAATGCAGATCTTCAGTTTAGCTATTACAGCCACAGCTTGCTACAATTTGCAACGCTTGATTTTTTTCTGCAACTTGCAAAGTCTCTCTAAGGGGAGGGGTCTATGTATTAACTTAGGCCATTTCCGCACCAGGCTAGTAAAATAGTGCAGAGCGACCTCCAACGGAGGTCTTCTGCAACGTGGAGTGGACTGGGGCGGACTACTTTTTGTAGTTCCGCACCTCAGTCCAGTTGGGAGCGACCGGAACTGGTTGTGCAGCCTGCTTTTTAAAAACCTCTTTTTAGAGGTTTTTAAAAAGCACGGAGCGTGCAACACCATGCCGCTCCGTCCCTGTGCTCCAGAGCAGATTTGCAGGCGCGTGCAAGTGTGTGCCTGCAGATCTGTCAGGGCCGGGCTTTAGGCTAGCGAGCTTCTCCGACTGGTGGAGAGCCTCCACCAACTGGAAGCCGCCATTTTGGATGCCGTAGCAGTGTGGAGCGACGAGTTTGCACTGCTCCTCGTCCCGACGGACTCACCCGGACGCTCAGGAAATCCGGGGAGTCCCATTTTCGTGCGGCTCCTTCCCCACGTCTGGAAAGGGCCTTAGTTATCTTCCTCCTAGCCTCCTAGTTATTGTGCTGCCAGGACTCACCCTCAACTTTCCTCTGCAACCACTTTCTGGTTAGAAATAAGGAGGCTAAATTAAATGTTCCTTATCCAATTTCCCTATGGCCCTCATTTCACCACCATCTGGGAACAGCCCTTCTAGTTAAGATTTCTGTCTTAATTGCCAAACAGGAAAAATACATTCGGTGGACAGGTGGGTGGATGTGGGTGTATTTCAATGACAAGCTGTGAGCAATTGTGGGTAGCACTCAGTGCATAACACTAATAACATCACCGTACCTAGGGTCTCAGGTTTTTGACCTGGAAACCTCAGGGCCTGAGATGATGCTGAACTGGCAACCCTGCCAATCCTGGAACTAACCGCATCCTGTTAAAATGTTTTAGGCTTACAACCTTGTAACTGTTTGATATTAACGCTTATGCCCAGGGCACCATTGCCATCAACCACAAATACCCCCAAAACTGACCTTAAAATCCAGATGGCTGTACCAAGGGACTGAGTTCTGTGGCACTGGCAAGTGGAGCACTGAAAGATGATGTGCCCAGCCCCTCCTGCCAGCAAGCTGTGGTGCAATATGGAATTGTGATGTGACTTTGTTGCACTGTGGCTTGCTAACAGGAGAGGTGTGGACATATCATCCTTCAGCACACCACTCACCAACGCTGCAGAACTCTATCCCTCAGAATGGCTGCCTGGATTTTAAGGTCAGTTTAGAGCTCAGATATGGAGATGGAGTGTAGTCATGACATGTCCACTATAGGAGCTTGGCTGTTAGTTGTTTGCTTATAATATCCCCATGCCTGCTGGTTTGACTTACTAAGTTAACTTCCAGCTTACACTGTGGTTTAAGAAACCTCTCTTGTGCATAAAACCGCCCAGAGAGGCCCAAAAGCATGGCAGAATTGAGCCCATGGCCTGTAGAGATGTAGCGGGCTTTTTAGTGGGGAAAAAAAGTTAAAAATGTAAAAAAAAAAATGGAGTGCAGCATGAGTTTCAGCCCTCCAAGTTCTCAAGAGAGGCCAAAGTGTTTGGGACCCTAGACATTACACACATACATACACACACACACACACACACACACCACTCAAAATCATGCAAAATGGTACAGCAAAACTTGATTGATTCTTAATCAGCCAAGAAGAACTGCAACCCAATACTACCAAAAAAAAAACAATTATAGGAAGAGCATCACAGGTGAAAGGAGAAAAGCACAGGAATATGTTTTACATTTACTTAATGCAAGTGATGGATTGAATTCTGGGGCTCTACATTTTGACTCCACAGCCGTCTCTTTGAAATCCAGAACGCTCCCCCATGCAAAGATTAGGACAAATATACAATAAAAGGTTGATGAGAGATAAATGAAGACAGCAGTTTAAAATGTCTAAGCTAACTGAGAAGGGTGGAGAATTGTTTTTTTTAGATGAAAGCCACAAAAAGCAAAATGCATAAATTCATTGCTGATTTGTCCAGTATAAGAGCATTATAAAAACAGGTACATTAGCGGGATAACATAATGCATGTGACTCAAGCTATTCAGGCACACGGCAGAAAACCCTTTATTTGTTTAAAGGAAATTCCTTAACAATGGCTCTGCTTGCTTCAGCAAGCAAGGCTTACTGTTTAATAATACCTGGATCTTTTAATTATTATTTTAAATGTAGGTTTCCCCCCTTCTGACAATGTTTGAACAGATGGTGTGCACTGCGGCACCTACCAATTTTGTCATATTAATTTGCTTTAGTAGAAGTAATGGGTTGGGGGGAAGAGATGAATATTTTGAAATACTGCTTTTAACAAATGTTAGTAGGTGTTATGAAAACTGGTAACACTGTACCAGAGAAGTGTAGACATGTCATTACAGAGCAGGCAACAACAATAGCGTTGTGTTTCAGGGATGAATTTGATCAAGGTGAACCTTCAGTACCCACCTCCAGTTCTTTGATTCTTCCTTCCTTCTGTCAATAGAATGATCAAAATGGATTGTCCTGAGACAAAATCCCAGAGCAGATGTCCTATCTGTCATGTTCAAGCAATATATCTTAGGACTGGCTCAAGATATTTGGCTATCTGAGGTGAAGGACAAGATGGTGCCTTCCAGTCCATGTATAGAGGTCAACTGGACAAACAGCTGAACCTTACTTCAACACTGGCAAGCTTGTCTACCACACCTGAGGAAACAAGTCTAGGTTAGGGGGTGCAAAACAGCCTGGCACTGCACACATAGCTGTGTCTTCCAAAGGCAGAGGAACGGCTATTGACCTTGGAAGAAATAGCTAGTGTGCTGTTGCTATTTCCCCAGCATCTGCCACCTGAAGTGTTTTGTTGTTGTGTGCCTTCAAGTCACTTCCAACTTATGACAACCCTAAAGTAAACCTATCATGGGGTTCCTGGGGCTGAGAGTGTGTGACACACCCAAGGTAACCCAGTGGGTTTCCATGGCTGAGGGGGAATCAAATGCTGGTCTCCAGGGCTGTAGCCCAGCACTTAAATAACTACACTACACTGGCTCTCTGAAGTGTCTACCCCATGCTATGTAATGGTTGGGGCAGGAGATCTTAGTGGGAAGTTAAAAGGCCCAAGAAGGTGTTAGTGAAACAGGAAATGGAGCAGGCCTGTGGGTAAGCAGGAGACAGAGGAGAAGCCTGCAGTTTTGGAGTGAGCTTGGAAAAAACCTATAGAGAGCTGAGCTCTGTGCAAGAATCCTGTGAATCTGGTGATACATTTAGAAAGCTAATGAGAAAGCAGCATCTGTAGGGATGTTGATGTCTCCACTCAAGCTCAACCTGTATCCCACTCTCCAGCATTTCACAGATGAAAACTGGGACGTATTTGAGCAAGAGACATCTGGATGTGGCAAAGATGGCAAAAGCTACTGAGGAAGAACAGACAAGCAAAGAGAGGCTGCAGCACCTAGTTTTCACCCAAGTCTACAAGGAAGAGCACAATTCTTCCCCCTTCCTCTCCTCTTCCTCTGCCCCCACTGAGTCAACTGAGGGAAAACTACTTTCACACTTTGAACTCAGTTTGCAACAACTGAAGAAGGGGGAGAGTGGGAGGGAGAGAAAGGAGAAACTGGGACATTTGAAAAGCAGCTGAAAAAGTAGAATGACAGAAGGACTGGGCCTACCAAATTGGGATAGTTGGAGGATATGCTGTAAGTGTATGTAAATCAAGATAGAGAGAGTATGATTTCCAGGCCTCATGCGCTTCATAGAATCATAGAATCATAGAGTTAGAAGAGACCTCAGGGGCCATCGAGTCCAACCCCCTGCTATGCAGGAACACCCATCAAAGCATTCCCAACAGATGGCCATCCAGCCTCTGCTTAAAAACCTCCAAAGAAGGAGACTCTACCACACTCCGAGGCATCACATTCCTCTGCAGTTTGCAGACCACACTCTTGCAAGCCCCCAAATCTTTACCAATACCAAAGCACAGCATGACTCAGTCTCATCAATGGAGGATCAGGATTTTGCAAACCAAATGGCTCAAACACACATACCACCTTACACATGCTTCTGTTAAGTATATATGCTCCCTAATAACCACCACTATTTATTCCTCCTAACTTCCTTCTGCACAATCCTAACTTGACAGTCAGACCTATTGTACTTCAGGCTCAGCTTGGACAAGAGGGGCAGCCTGCCTCTGAAAGCCTGGATTGCTAGACCATACACAACATACTTGGTCTGGATGGAGGCATGAAGCCAACCCTACTTGGCTCTAATATTCATGCATATGCATGGCTTTTCAGCATCCTGAAGTTGGTATACATCAGGCAATAGATGAGTTGTGTCAACCAAGCTGACATCTTCACAAGAGGCTCTTCTCTGGTTGCTACTGCTATCTGAGGCAAAGGAGATGGCTGTCAGGGAGAAAGCTTTTTGGGTGGTATCCCTCTGACCCCCCCACCTGTGAAATGTCATCCCCAGGAAAGCTCATCTGGTACCCACTCACATGTCACGCTGGTACCAGGCAAGAACCATTTTATTTTCCCTAATATTTAAGCCCTTTTTAAACTCTTATAAGCTTATATTAAGACTGCTTTTTTTTTCTTTCTCTAAGCCGCCTGGCAATGCTGACTGCCACTGAAAACACAAAAAGATAAATTCTAGAAATAAATGAATAAATTGGAAGGGTAGGGTTTGAAACTGTATTTTTACAACAAGGAATCTAGTAAGGTCTATTTCATGAATATTTATTCATAAGGAAAACTTTATCAATTTGATTAGTTGGCCTCACCATGCATGTCAGAAGAAACTAGCTGCAAACTACTTACTGCTGCCTTACAGTACTACGAAATCTTGAGTGCTGAAATATAGTGATGTCAAATGTATTTAATAGTGTCTTAAAGCAGTATATATTGTGTTCTGGTAAGAGCAGAGCTGAAAGTATAATTTTAGTTCATGTTTCGCAATCCCAATAGAACATGAACATATAATGCAAACATTGTGTGTCTCCTTTATAACAGGACTTGTAAGAAAATACTTGCTACCTGAGATAAAGTTTCTGTAAGTCAGTGAAGCAAGCAGGCCAACATATGGATTATGTTACATTCAGAGCTGATCCTAGTTCTGTAACACACACTAAACAGCCAAATGCAGGAGTCTCGGGTTTAATAAAACACAAACTTTCAGCCACACATATAGCCAATAAAGATTTGAGCATCCTGAGCATGATCAGCATACTAATTGCTGCATGAATAAATCTAGAAGATTGGCTGTTTTGAAAGGCAAACAAAATCTCTTCCAAAGCCAGAAAGAGTATTTACTATGAAAACTTAGCCTGTGTGTACCTGTAGCAGGGTATATATGAATGTAAAATATGCATCTTGTTGATCTCTCTTGCCGGATGTTAAATATACACATGTGGTTCAGAAATTTACAGCAAAATATCTTCACACACTGCACGTAGAGAATTACCCTTACTTTCCAATGTTATTATGAGAATAGAAGGATAATGATATTCTGGACTTCAGTTAAACCTTAACTGTGAAAGGAAACATTCTGTAATGGTATCGTAGGGTCATCAAGTCCAACCCTTTGCCATGCAAGAGGTCAAGCAGGCTTTTAATGAGTGAGCATGGGAGCTTTTACTTATTTATTAAGTTTTTTAAAAAAATGTAAGTTTTTGTAATTTTATGTGTTTCAAATGTTTTTAATTGCTTTAAAGTGTTTTTAATGTTTTTTAACTTTTTGAAAGCCTCCTTGAGTCCCACTTTGAGAGAAAAGGTGGCATATGAATACAATAAATAAATAAATGCAGGAATGCACAACTAAAGCACATCTAAAAGATGCCCATCCAACCTCTGTTTAAAGACCTCTACCCAAATATGGACAGTTCCTGATTCTCTACGGCAGTCCATTCCACTGTTGGACATCTCTTACAGTAAAGAAGTTCTTCATAATGTTTAGGCGGAATTGCTTTTCTTGTGATTTGAATCTATTGATATATGTTCTGGGCTCTAGAGCTCCAGAAAACAAGGTTGCTCCATCTTCTATATGACACCCTTTCAAATATTTAAAGATAGCTACCATGTCACCTCTCAGTCTTTTCTTCTCTAAGCTAAACACAACCAGCTGTTACCGCTGTTTCTAGCCCAAGCTTGTGGGATATGACGATATCATTTGATATCAATAATTTGGCCTTCTTCACCCATTCCTCTCCACATGCTTGCGAGGCCCCCGGACAAGCACGCACACAGGCGCAGCCAACAATAGCCGAACCATTCAAATCCCAATTCAGGCAGGCTAGTCATTGCCGAATGCAGCTTCAGGAGACCTCAAGTACTACATTATGTATGCACGCTACTTACAAAAGATCCCCTGCCCCGCGCAGGCAGCTTGATGAGTGGACTATACAACTCTCAAGCACTCCGCGTTTGCATACTGGCTACTCTATTGACAATCTGGTCATAACTCAATCATCTAAAGTACTGACCTTTCGGAGGCTTTGTCTCCAGCCCGAAACTCATTGTTATCCCCATGTACGGACTAGCCTGCGGCCACAATTTTCCCTATAAGAACCCCTGACTTTGAGCATCTTGTTGGATCGCTCGTGACTTGCCTCCCAACTTGCTGCCGCTCCATTTGACGAGCCTCCTCTCAGCCCCACGTGCTGAGAACCCACGGTCCCCAGCTTCTTTGCTTTTACCAGGCTTCAGGACAGGTATAGTATTTTCCATACCAAACCTCCTCTCAAAACCCTCTATCCAACTCCTACCTTTTATTTCTATAGTTCCTTGTATGAGTGTTTGCATACACGTGTTTGACTGTATTTCAATAAAACATCTATTATTATTAACTTCTGCCTTATTATTGACCCAGCCTGTCCCCGTAGACATAAGGTTCAAGATCTCGCTACGTTACCCTGCCTCTCGCATGGCAAACTAGTGCTCTTTGCTAATTCCCTCCCCATTGTTGTGAGCACATTTAGGTGTCCCTCCCGGGACCCCCAGAAATCAGGGTAACACAGCTCTCCAAGACATGCCTCATACGGTTTGATTTAAAGACCTGTAATCATTTTTGTCTGCCTTCTCTGGACATATTCCAGGTTGTCAATATCCTTCTTGAACTTTGGTGCCCAGAACTGGATACAGTATTCCAATTGAGGTTTGACCAAAGCAGAATAGAGTGGCAGTACTACTTTCCTCAATCTGGACACTATACTCAAAACTGTGATGGCGGAAACCCTTTGTACAAAGATATTCTTCAAGGTTATTCTGCAATCATGCCATTTTAGTAGGATGAGTTCAGAGACAGCACAATGCCTCGGCTACAGTGTATACTTTGTATTGTAGACACTTAACATTAGGACAGCGAGAACTTTGAATTTGAATTGACCTTGACAGATTGGAGAGCTGGGCCAAAGCTAACAAAATGAGTTTCAACAGAGAGAAATGTAAGGTCCTGCACCTAGGCAGAAAAAATGAAATGTACAAATATAGGATGGGAGACACCTGGTTGGACAACAGTACGTATGAAAGGGATCTAGGAGTCTTGATGGACCACAAACTGAACATGAGTCAGCAGTGTGATGTGGCAGTCAAGAAAGCCAATGCAATAGGAGTACAGTGCCTAGATCGAGGAAATAGTACCACTCTATTCTGCTTTGGTCAGACCTCATCTGGAATACTGTGTCCAGTTCTGGGCACCTCATTTCAAGAAGGATATTGACAAGCTGAAGCATGTTCAGAGGAGGGTGACCAAAATGGTGGAGGGTCTGGAAGCCATGCCCTACAAGGAGCAGCTTAGGGAACCGAGTATGTTTAGTCTGCAGAAGAGAAGGTTAAGAGAGAACATGATAGCCATGTTCAAATATTTGTAAGGCTGTCATTTGAAGAGGGAACAGGCTTGTTTTCCACTGCTCCAGAAAGTAGGACAAGGAGTAATGGTTTCAAGCTAGAGGAAAAGAGATTCCACCTGAACCTCAGAAAGTATTTCCTGACAGTCAGAGCTGTCCAACAGTAGAATACGCTGCCTCGGACTGTGGTGGAGTCTTCTTCTTTGGAGGTTTTTAAACAGAGGCTGGATGGCCACCTGTTGGGAATGCCTTGATGTGTGGTTCCTGCATAGCAGGGGGTTGGATTCAGTGGCCCCTATGGTCTCTTCCAATTCTATGATTTCTATGATTCTATGGTTCTATGAATTCTAAAACAATAGCAGGCTACTGTGTTGTACTGAGATTTGGGAAATCCAGATTCAAATCACCATCTAACCACAAAACTCACTGGGTGTTCCTGGTCCAATTATCCCCTCACAGCCTGATATATCAAACATGGTTTTTGGGAGGACAAAGTGAGAGGAAGAGAACTCTATATACTGCTTTGTGCTTATTGGAGGAAAGGCAGTGTATAAATTTAACTAACAAATAAGTTTATAGAAAATGAAGTCTCTCATTTATGCTCTGTACTTCAAGTGATCTAAGTTATGTTTAAAAGAGAGAGGGAAGTGCTGTACTTTTATTCTCATTGTCATAGTTTTAAATGCCTTTTTATTGTTTTAAACTAATGGTATTATAATAGAATAGTTTGGTTAGCTGGCTTTTAAAACTTTTTAAATCATTACTGCTTTTTAGCTGGATTATATTTTAATTTATGGTATGGGCCACCTTGAGTCCCATGTTGGGAGAAAGGTTCAATATAAAAGAAAGAAAGAAATCTGGTGCCTTTGTTGGTACAGATCAAAAGTCTCAGAGACCTTTGAATGGATGAGTGCATACATGAAATTACCACTTCTGCCATTTAACATTTGCACACCAAGATCGTGTTCAGAGTCCAGACATTATACCTGTTCCACAAATCATCATGAATCTTCCTCTAGAATAGATATGTTTTGGATTTCAAAGAATATGGCCAATTTAATAAAGAAGAGGGATATTTTGCCAATAATTTTTTCAAACCATAGTATCACCATTATGTTTCTGAAAATGAAGCAGTCAGGGTGTAAATGGAAACTGAATGAAAATCTGCTTTTGAACACAGACATACTACAACAATGTAAACAGGAACTGAGGAAATTCTTTGAGCTGAATTTAAACAAAGACACAGATCTTACAGTAGTTTGGGATGCAAGTAAAGCCTACATGAGAGTACAATTTATAAAACATGGTTCCAGACTGAAAAAAGAAAGAAGACTGAAAAAAGAATAGACTTACGGATTAAAATACAAAATCTAGAGGGAAAACTTAAGAAAAATGTTGATAAAGAGACTCAACAAAAGATTAAGTTACTTCAACATTATCTACAGTCCAAGAAATAAATGCCAAACTACTATATCTTAACAAAAGAATTTTGAATTTGCAAATAAACCTGGGGAATGGCTTCCTTAAAAGTTGAGACAGGAAAAGATCTGTCACAAAGGTCAGAAGGGAGAAAAGAATGGTACAGAAATTTTAAAATATTGAAAACCTTTGAGCAATGTTACAGAGGTTTATATGCAAGTGACAACAACAAAAAAAAGTCTTCAGATATGGAGGACTACTTAGATGGACTTCAATTGGATAAATTACATCTGGAACAAAAGCAAAGTTTTAACAGACCTTATTGAAGGAATTAAGAAGCTGAAATCAGGAAAAACATCAGGCCCTGATGGATTGTCTGCAGTACATTACATGAAATTTGAAGATGAGCTACTTCAGCCACTACAGATGGTGTATGATGAGATATTAGGAAAAGGGAGGATGACACACTCTTGGAGAAATACCTATATTACAGTGATTCATAAAGAAGACACAGATGAAACATTAATAAAGAATTATAGACCTATTCCATTACTAAATAACCACTAAATAGGTTGTTAAATAAATGACTAAATAAGACATTTACAGTCGTCCTCTACATTCGTGGTTATGACCTTTGTGAATTTGATTATTCGCAAGGCACATGCTTGCCTCCCTCATTTTCCTCCTTGTATTCCTTACCCCAGGCTTGCCAGGTTTCTGTTTAAAATGGACATTTTTTTTCTTTTTGTGTGAGAAAAGCCCCCTCCCGCTGCTGGAGATGTGGCTTCTCTCCCATGTGGCTGCACTTTCTACTGCCTAATGGCTGCTCATCGGTCAGGTGCTGTCTTTGCTCCTTTCCCTCCCTTTTCAAGGTGGCTGCTGGAAGTAATTAGAAGGAAAAAACTGTGCTCTTCTCCGTTTGAGAAGAAAGTACTGGTAAGCCCTTTACTGTGTTTTTTTCCCCCTGCCCTCCCCCCATGCTAGGGCCAGAGGCAAAGGAATGGGAGGGGGGAGCTCTGGAGAAGAATCACAGGGATGGGAGTTATTAGTGATTTTTCCACTTTCATGAGGGTTCTGTGCCCCTCACCATCACGAATGTGGAAGGGTTACTATACTACTATTCTGGCCAACAGATGGCAGAAAAATGTTGCTCAGAATATTCACGAAGATCAGAGTGAATTTTTGCTAAAAAGACAACTAAAGAATACAGGCTTTTCCTGCTTACCAGAACACTAACAGAAAATGGAACAGGTTGAAAAGCTGAACCCATGTGCTGTACTGTAGGGAGCATGAAGGACTTACAGAGGCTTACTTGTTACTGACCATGCATGCACTGCTTGAAAAGTATCTCAGCACCCTTTTTCCCCTCTCAGCTCACTTTGAAATCAGCATGCATGTGTGTGTCACCTCCTACGCCCTTAAGAAGGACAGCTTTTTCTGAGAAACAGGCAAATGACCAGACATTTCTTGGTTCAAAGGCCAGAGGCCAGATTTATTAAGTACAAAAATATAAAAGTCTGCTGCAGCAGGGTGCCAGCGGTTCGGGACAAAGGCCAGAGGCTTGGCAAGGCCTTTTTATCCAGGTAAACAGCATACACGCCCACTGTGGTATTTTTCCACCAATCACAGACCACCCGCCCCATATTAGGTAATGTCTAGAAACTTCAACCATATAAGGAAATGTCCAGAGGGGCAGGTAATATGAGGTTTCCTCCAATCACAAACTACCTTCCAAATAAGGCAATGTCCAGGGAGAGATGCTTCAGGTGAGGTAGAGTCATGAGTCAGCAGACGGGAGGGGCTAGAATTCCTGTGTGTGTGACTACCTCCTAGCTTGTAATGGAAGCTGTCTTTCCTTCTCTCACATGTGAGTGGTGCCAAGTATGGAATTAATGGAACTTATCCTTAATTTAGAAGTGTCAAAAGATCAAGTAGTCAGATAATGGAGCATCAAAGGGCAGGGGCTTTCTGTAAAGTAAGAACTGTCCTTAATATCATTTAATATCTGGAACAAGGTAATGATAAAAAGGCTGCTTTGATTTTCCAAGATACAGAGAAAGCATTTGATAATATTTCTTGGAATTATGTATTTCAAGTATTGGAGAGAATGAACTTTGGTGACGATTGTATTTGGGCAGTAGAGACAATTTATTCTATTCAAAAAGCCCAGACGTTGATAAATGGCATGGAGCAACACTGACTGAGATACAACAGGGAATCAGATAAGGTTGTCTTCTCACCTTTGTTGTTTATTTTGCCACTGGAGAGATCAGATAAGATCATACAATATGTGCTGTAAGGGTAAAAAAAAAAAAGAACAGTTTAAGCTAAGGACTTATGCATACCATCTTGTGATAAAGATTCAAAACCCATTGGACTCAGTGAAGGCTCTTTTGAAAAAAATTAAGACATTTGGATCATGTTCCAGGTTCAAACTGACTTGGAATAAAACAAAACTGTTAACTAGAAGCATGACTTTGGATGAAGAAAATGAACCAACTGTTCTTTCCAACTTTAAAGCAGAAAAAAATGAGGATTAAATATCTGGGAGTTACAATTACAAGAATAATAGTCTACTGTTTCAAAATAACAGAGTTTATGTTATTTTGTGTTAAAATTAATAAACAAATGCATAGAAAAAAGAGTGTGCTCCTTGTCTAAGGATTAGGAAGCTCATCAAAATCTGTTTCCTCCACTGCTGCACAAGAGCTGCCCGGCATGCCTAGTCAGACAAGTTCATTTTTTTTTCTAGGCTTGTATCCCATCTCTCTAAAGTCTTGGAATGCTTTGGACAGTATGTGTTAGATGTTCCCCTGACTAGAGTTAGCAGCAGATCCTACCAAAGATGCTATGAAGAAAATAAAAACTGCACTCCCTAAAACCTGGCAAGTAGAGCTATCCCATGAGCTTTCACTATCTGAGGAACAGAACAAGAAGAAAAAACATCTCAGAACTGAATTGGGAGCTGAATCTTACTTCAGCACTGGTAATATTGTCCTCTATGGACCCTGGAGATAGCAGCCCTACTTTTAGGAGCGGAGGACAGAGCATGGTGTGGTACACAGAGCTTTATCTTCCAACAGAGAGTACGGGGCAGAGAACTCAGGCCGAACTTCTGCCTTTCAGTATCTGCATCCTGTTACAACATTCTCCCTTATGTTAAAACCCAACCCTTCGGATAGCACACTTGCTGGTACTGCCTTATAGATAAATCAGCATAATGAAAATGGTTAATGACTAAAGAACCTTGCCTTGGCAACCAGGTTCAGCTATACAAAAGAACTGTGAAGTAAACCTGCTGTATCTCTCTCTCTCTCTCTGTCACCCACACCATTTCCTAGGAAGAAGTAGAACCGTGCCCATGTTTAGCATGAGAGCCGTCAGACCAGAGTGGTTTCTTTCAGCTGAAGCTTATTGAATTCCCAGATGTAGTTATTGTATTCCAAAGCTGTGTTATTCCTCATGAGTGCAATCTAAAACAAGTGAGGCACACATGAGGCCCATAGAAACTATTGGAAGTACCCAGGCAGTTCAGTGCTGACATCCCATTGATTTCAATGGGACTTAGATATGTATCTTGTACATGATTTTGTGTTTACATTCCCTACATATGTACTTATAAGCACACACATACACACATGGAGAGAGAGAGAGAGAGAGATTATTTACATTGAATTATAGTTAGATCCTTAGAAGAAAATCACAGCCTTCAGAGCTGATGCTTCAGGCTTCATTTGCAACAGCATGAAAATATTAGGGAGACTTACTCTGCTTCTCTGAACATTTCATCCCCAAAATGAACATTTTTGCCAGTCTTACTTCATTATGTGCGAGTGAAATGCATTGCACAATGGACCAACAGGGCTGTTAAAAGAGGCCTTTGTTGAACTCTCCACTGTGCCCCACCAGCGTCTCTAGCACTAAGCTCTAGCAGAAATCTGATGTAAATTTCAAGCGGGGAGGACAAAACTGCTTGGCATAAATAGCTGCAGAGCTACCTACGTGTGCCCTGATGAACAGTGAGTGTTCTCTGAGCTTCTGCTCCGCTTCAAGGGGCATGTGATGAAATAAAATACAGTTGAAAAAGAAAGTGAAAATGTCCCAAGATTCCTAACAACATCATTAAGATGAAGTCCCTTAAGAAGTGTAGAGGTGTGTGTATGGAAGAAACTGAGGAAATGGTTCAATGTATACCTATGCACAGAGCTTGAAGGGGGTGGAAATGGACTACAACTCCCAGAATCCCCTTGTGATCATGCTGTCCGGAGCTGCGGTCCAAAAAGGTCTCTTTTCCAGACTCTGGTTATATCCAAAGGATGATTAATTAGACAGTTGAATAGATATCCCTACCACCCCCCTCCATAAAGACTATCTAGCCTTTTTTTCATTATTTGTTTGTGAGACAGTTTCATTAGTACAGTTTGGGAGTAGTAGTCAGAGCAAGGATGAGCCACTTCCGAATACCCAGGAGCCACTTTTGCCCTTCCCTGGATCTTTGCAGACTACTCTGACCCTTCGAGCCTCCCCTCAAATAAATATCATCCCCCAAAATGACAAATCATTGCCCCACCATTTCCCTCCTCTTTTTTTTAAAAAAAAGATTATTTTTCATATCATAATCATAGATTGTTTTCCATCATGCAATTATAGTTAGAAAACCAGTCCAATTAAACAACTACGAAAACCAAAATCAAGTTACAAATGTATCAACCCAACATGACATACATTTTGATGGAGGTCCATGATAAAGTTGGTTTCTGAAGAAAATGTAAGAAAAGGTTATCATGTGGTCAAAACTGTAATGCTGTCTGTATTAGTCACGGGTAACTCAACTCCCATTTATTTTAACTGATTTATTGTAAACATCACTAAGTTTGGATCTATCCCTACATGCCAGGGATGATGAGTCTTTGGCCTCCAAATGTTTTGCACATCAAATCCCTTTAACCCCACCCTCCATGGCCAAAGGTAAAGCTTTATAGAAGCTGAAACCTAAAACCCCCGGAGACCCAAAAGTTCTCCATGTTTTTTGTATGTTCCCTACAAATACTGCAATGCATGATGTCAGCCAGCAGCCATTGTCATATAGCACTTTTGAAATTTCCATATCTTTAATATAAACATAAAGTCTACTTTGGCTGCTATGTACGACTGAGTTTTAATGTCTCCCCTTTATTAACAAGACTCATATATGTGTAGAATAAATGTGAGAGTAGCTTGACACCATTAGATCTGAATGTCAGAGACCTTTGTTAAAAATACCAGCTCAGCTGGTATTGGGTAGCTTGCAGTAAGTTATTACTTCACCTTTAAATCACTGTCTGTGAAATAGTGAAACAGGTGACCTATCTCACAAGACTGCTTTGAAGTGGGGGCGGGGGGAGTGTGCTAAGTATTCAGTCTTATACATACTTGGTTATAACTCCCACCAAAGGTTTGCTTCTGAGTAGGCATATATAGGATTGCAGTTTAAACATTTCATAAAAATAAGATTGGCAAAGACAGTTGTTGGTTACCCTAAAAGGTAGGGGATGTTGGGGCCCACCCACAATGCCAGCATCTTCTAAGAATCTGAGGGAATTATAGCTCAAAGGAGGCTTGCAAGACGAGGGTAATGGCAGGACCTTTTCACCTACATATACCAGTACTAACTGTAGAGAGGCCTCAAATTAAGGGTTAAACATGATATCTTATTTGGATTTAACAAACACACAAGAAATCATTCTCAAGAACCATAAAGGCTGTCAGAAAACAGGGCAGGAAAGGCTGAATAGAGATATTGTGATGAAATGGGTGACAGTTACCAGTCTCGAAGAAGAAAGTCAAATTGGCGTTGCTCAGATGGTGTCTGAGGGTAGCAAAAATGAACAACATTCTGGGCATAATGTATTATGTCCAAGTACTACAATTTCCTGGTCCCAAGCTAGGGTTTATATACCCTTTTTCCTACCCTGAAGGGGGTGCATAGATAAAGCAGTAATGGCTTTCTCACAGGATTGACAAAGGAGTCTGAAATGGGCTGATTACCTTAGCTCTAGGTGACAAAACATTGATGGGAGTCATGACAAGCTCTCAAAGTCTGGTCAGACAAGGAGTATAGGGAGTATTTCCATAGGGTGAGATTAAGGAGTGACCCCTGATTGCTTCACTTGGGCAGTTTTGCCTTCCATTGTTTTTTGGGTGTGCAAGGAACCTCAGGTGTTGAAAGAATAAATCGATATACCCATTAGCCTCTAGGTTTCCTACTAAATCCCCTTTGAACTTATGACGTGACCATGTCTTAAGTCAACTTGACCTGGCAACATGCTTTCTGGTCAGCATGCCTTCAAATGAGTTTTTTACCCATAAATATGTTTAATTATTAAAATAGCACATCCTGCAAAATGAGGGTGTAGGGTATGGTAATACAGTTTTGTGTTATTGGTTGCCTTTAGTGGACCTTTAGTATGTACTTCAGATTATTTTGCAGTTAAATATAATTGACAGGGGAAAAATATTGGGAATTTACAAAAATGAATTTTAAAATTCAGGACAAAAGGGACTCAGATCCCAGACACGAATGTAAGGATTCACCGGTTAAGTTCTTTCCCACTCTTCTTTATCATATGCTATACAAACACCAAAGAAAAGCTTAGAGTTAAAAAAAAAAATTCAAAAATAAGGAAGCATGATATATCAGATCTGTTTTAAAGTTGTGTGGCCTTAAAAAAACCTGCCTTAGCTCTAGTGTTTCAGCATTGTCTGCTACATTGCTGTAGCTCAGGGATGAAGAATCCTGGAGCTTGCAGATGTTTTATACTACTTCACCTACAGTGCCTTACCACTGGCCATGCTGACTGGGACTTCTGGGAGCTGAATTCCAAAACTCTGGAATGCCAAAGATTCCCCCAACCTTTAGTATAAAAAATGAAGAAATCTCCAACTGGGTTACTTTGTTCTTAGTCACACCTAATATTTTATATAAAATCCAAGTCTTCTGAGAGATCAGAAATTCCATGCAGACTTGTACCATCCAACATTTCACAGATCGAAATTGGGACACATGTGGCCAAGCAATGTCAGTGTGTGTCAAAATGGTAAAAGTTATTAATGGGGAAGAATAGACAAGCTAGGAGAAGCAGTTTGCTTTTGCCTGCAGGAAAAGGGAAGATTCTGCCCCCTCCTCTTCTCCCTCCCCCCACTAAACTAACTGAGTTAATTCAGATTGCAGCAGGTGAAGTAAGCAAAGGGGGAAGAGGGAAAGTGAGAAGAGGAGAGAAAAACTGGGACATTTTAAAAGCAGCTGAAAAAGTGGGACAACAGATAATTAATCAGAAGTGTCTCCTCCAAATCAGGACAGTTGAAGGGCGTTGGCAGGATGGAGGACTAGAAAATAGCTCTGCTCTGGCCATTTTCCAGATCTAAATTCAGAGACAGAGAGAGAGAAAGAGAGAGAGGAATAGTATTAGCCACATAGAAGAAAAAGTTCCAGTACCTATCATGTAGCCCCATGGAACTAGATTTGGATATGGGAAGAAATGACTCACTGGGAAAATGGTACAGACAAGAAGGATTAAACATTTCTCTCCCCCCTCTCCCTTGGTGAACTATGGTTTCAGTCAAAATCGACATGTATGCCGTGGCTGCTTAATTTTTTTTTTAAATCATCTGGTGATCGAGTCACAGATCTCCTGAATCTTGTGGCTTTGGCTCTTAACAAAGAGGATGTTACTCGCCATTTCTGGCACTGCTTTTGTAGAATTCAGTTTGCCCTGCTGTGAAACAGTCAAAGGCTTGTTTGCTAGCTAGGCTGAGGCTACATGCCGGAAATGGATTTCATGCTTCTAGCTTGAAATGGATTATATAAGAATTGTGTCTTGTTTTTATGTTTTTAACATTTAAGAGGGGATGCTGAAAATAAGCATATGTGCTATTTTTTCTCCTTTGCTATCTCCTTTCATATTCTGGCTTTCCATTTCATTTATCTAATATTCTGAAGTGGAGATTTGGACACAGGGGTACTGTGGCCTAACCCAATGAAATTTTAATCCCTCAAGACTCTGTGCAGCCTGTATAATGCTAATTGATTGCATTTACGTTTCACCTTTTTGGTGTTTAGCATGGCATTAAGATGGTAGATACTACTGACCTTGGAACCTTTCCTATATTAAGACAGAAAAGTGTGCAGAAAAGACCAGATACCCTTGTTTCCTGGATTTACTTGAACTTAAACATTTGGTAATATAAGTGCAGTAAGTAGGTGATAAACTGAAGTTAGATATTAGTATGAAAGCTGGCTGACCTACTGCTCCTGTACTTGTAGATTAAAAGTCATTTCACAGCTAGGTCAGTATGTGGGAAATGTGTTTGGTCATCTTGTTCAGACCTTGAATTGATGACATATGGATTCACTACTGCTACTGACACCTGACATCTGGGTCACACTGACCCTTCAACGCTATAAAATATCTTGTAATGAGTCTCAGATCAAGCAAGGCATGCTGAGGCAGATGTCATGTGGGTGCCAACAGTGTGAACTGAATCTGCATCTTGCCATAAATGCCTGTTTACTTCTCATTACAACAAGAGGCTAAAATCTTATCTGCCAAGGTCAAGAAATTCCAAGAAAGTCACATGCTCTTTATTTATTTTCTTCTTCATACAAATTAAATCCCTTGCAGTTCACAGTTCACGGCTGTAGTATCCCCACAGGGGTAGGGATACTACAGCCTACCAGGTGTTATTTAACTGTATCTCCCAGTGTTCTTTACCACTGGCTATGTTAGATAGGGCTGCTGGGAGGCTGCTAAATTGCTATCTCCTCACCTATACAAAAGAACAAACAAAAAGTTGAAGCAAGCCAAGAATAAAAACAAATCTGCAAAAAAAATTTAAGCCAGAGAAAATAATATTTTTTCAAATGCACTTAAAGGATAACAACACTGACAACAAGCAATGCCTCTTTGGACAAGGTGGTCCATTGCATGATCCGTCTTCATCCTAGGAGGTGGCTTGTAGCCTGTTCATTGGCGTCTGCCAATCTGAATGGCTGGGAGGTATCATTCTGCTAATAGGGAATAAGGTGCCTCCTCCCAGCCAGAAAACACAGGCAGCCAGTGGGTTATTATATTTGGAGAGGTCTTGAGGGGTCTCAGCCTCAGCTGCATTGGAAAACAACTGTTTGGAAGTCCATAATAGTATTCAGCACATTATTGAGATTCAGCGATAGATGACTCCTGTGATTACAGGGCTCCTGCTGCAAGAGGGGAAATCAAGCAAAAGTGTGGATTCTTATTTGCAGGATTTGTATTTTTTTTCCCCCCTCTTTTGCCAGACAGAAGAAAAGGCCTTTCAATAGCAGGCTGACCTCTTGCTAGGTTAGTCTTCCCTGAAGCTCAGCCAGCATCTGTTGCTTTCCAGGCTGGAAAGCTACAGATATCTCATTCTGGGTTTAAGCAAACAGGATGTATGCTTTTTCCTCCCAGATGGTTTGAGATGATGAAGAAAATGTATTTTTAATTAAAAAAAAAAAAGCTACAATTAGTGCTAAAAATGCCCAATGATGAAGTGGTATCCTGCTGTGTGGAGATATTTTGTGAAAAACAAACCAGTATATTAATGTACATAAGACTAATTACAAGGAAGACTCAAGGCCATTTGATATTTACAGAGATATGTGGGCTCTGTGGAACAGTTTACATACAGGGGTGTTAATTCACTGTCAAAGTCCTGAGACTTATTACTCAGCAACAGAGTATATTTCCATCATGAAATACAAAGCAGTATAATTACCATGAATTTTAAAAGAACTGTTGTTTTCTTAATAGCATCATCTATCTTATGAAGCACTGCTTGGCACATCTATTGCTGCTACCCCATTTCTCATTACTTTCTTAAAATAATCACAAAATAAACATCACCACATTTAATCTCGCATATAACTATCTCTTATCTAATCTAGGCAAAGCTGGTGCCATATGCGCTGGACAAACATTTTTTAATCAAAAAAAGCAAAAATCTGTACTAATTTTTGCGTTAAGTCTGACAGGAAATTGGATCCCACTGGAAACTGATATCTAAGTGGAAATTTGAGAAGTTATGCCATTAAACTGTTTTTTGCTCCATACAGTGCATTTTTGAGGGATATGTTGTCCTACTGAACACCAGCAATTGCCTAAATACCCTCTAGGTTCCAGGTCTCTTCTGATCTAGAAGATCTAGATAAGCAGTCAGTCCTGGTTAGTACTTTGAAGAGAGATCTCACAGGAATACCAGGTGCTGCGGGCTATGTTCAAGCAATGGCAAACTCACGTTTAAGGATTCTTTGTCTAATAAATCCCTATGAAACTCTGTAGGTTGACAAGCCATTTAAAAGCCCAGACTATATTACTACTAGAACAAAAGACTCCACAGGTCTAGTTACGCAGGATCACTCTCTAATTGCTCTTGTTCATGCCATACAGTAATTGCCATTGGGAAAATATGGTTTCCCCTTGCACAACTAGGTCCCGGATGGCTCCATGTGCAAAGGTAAAAATGTGAACCCAATCACACTGCAGTCCATTGTGCTAATGGTTTAATAAAATAGGATCCTGTTTTTTCATATGCTGCTTTATTAAGGAAGCATTGGGCAACAAGGTGGTAGTCCCTAAAATGACATCCCAGAGGGCACAAGACTGATGGAATCTCTCACTCTGAAGTCATAAAGAGAGGTGCATCTTCAGAGGATGAGAATTGACCTTTAATACCCCTATCCCTGCCAGTTTCCTCCTCATTTTATTTTATTTTTTTATTTAATTTATATCCTGCCTTTCTCGCAAAATGGGATCCAAGGCAGCTAACAATTTGAGTGAAAAGAAAATAGCAATAGATAGTACAAAGCAATAGATAGTGCAAAAGTCTTTAAAAAATTGAACAAAGAATTGTATTAAAATACTAATTTTAAACATTTCAAAGGCAGTTAAAATATAATAATGGTAATAATACAAATGCAGTACCCCCTTCGCATTCACAAGGGTTAGGGGCACAGAACCCTTGTGAAAGTGGAAAAATCATGAATAATTCCCACCCCTGCGATTCCCTTCCAGAGTTCCCCCCTCCCACTCCTTTGCCTCCAGCCCTGGTGTTGAGGGGCAGGGAGAAAAAAGACACAGTAAAGGGTTTACCAGGACTTTTCCCTTCCCTTCCAGTTACTTCCAGTGGCCATCTTGAAAAGGGAAAAGTAGGAGGAAAGGGGGCACCTGACCAATCAGTAACCATTATACAGCTGAAAGTGCAGCCACATAGGAGAGAGGACATGCCTCCAGCAGTGAGAGGGGGGCTTTACTCATCTAAAAGGAAAAAACATTCATTTTAAACACAAACCTAGCAAGCCTGGGGCGAGGAATGCAAGGGAATGGGAGGAAGAAATGGGGGGGCAAGCACATGCCTCGTGAATTTGCAAGGTCAGACCCTCAAACGTATAAGGAGGACTGTACAGGTAAAAACTCCCCAATTAAAATGACTTCTGTATTTGTCAAAGACTTGAGCAAAAAGAAAGGTCTTCACCTGCTGGCAGAAAAAAGGCAGAGAGGAGGCTGATCTATGGTATGGAATTCCACAGTCTGGGAGCAGCCACCAAGAAAGCTTTCTCTTGTGTCCTTACCAAATATGCCTGTAGTGCTGATAGGACTAAGAGAGTTATGATGAGGGGCCTGAGAGAAAGTCATCCCTTGATTATCTTAAAACTTAGGCAGATTAATACTGAAAGATATAGACTAGAATCCTGCTATTTATGAACAGCCATGTGTTTCCTATTCACATTTATGATTGTGGTACCATTACCACAATCATGAATGCCTATGAAAACCACCTTAAAAGTCAGCCAGACATTCCGAGCAACACTGATCTGTGGTGTTGTTGAGCAGAGAGCTGCAAGATAACATGACCAGTCCCCTCTTCCCAGTGAGCATCAGTGCAAGGAACAGAAGCAGTGGCCTCTGTGAGGTTATAACTCTTCATTGCACCATCATTTGCTTGTGGGAGGGAGCTGAACTTGTTCCAGCACCACAGAACTCTATTACTTGGGACAGTCAACTTGCTTTTAAGGTGGGTTTCAGGAGTCTGACGAGGAAATGGAGCATAGCTATGATATTGCAGCTACACCACTGATGCAAGATCTTGTTCATGGTCTTTCAGATAGTCTGACCCAAAGCTGGCTGGTCCTTTCTCAGTTTTGGAATTCTTTGATCAGGGTAGGGAGAAAGACACATGCTGAGAATGAGTCAGTGGGTGTCCTGAGAGACACTATGGTTGTAAAGAGTTCACAGTTCTTCTGAAACAATGGAAATCTACCTCAACCCTAGAGCTGGCATAGACTGAATACTTACGATTTGTTTCAAGCATTTGCTTCAGTGAGATGAAGTTAAATAAGAAAAGGTCAACCAAGAAGGGGAAAAAATAACAACACTGCTGTTCCTTGTTTACTTTCAGTGCTACCAGCATGAGTCTTGCTCCTGCAGAAGATGTCCAACAGGAGTGTGCAGTGTGTGGATGGATTGCAAGTCCCACCATCTCTCACTACTAGCCACACTAGCAAAAACTGTTGGGATAATAATCAAAATGATAAGATAGTGAAGGCTAGGAAGTTCATATTTGTTACAATGATTGGTTAGCAGCCGCGGTAAATCTACTTTGTCAGATGTTTCTGTATGCTCAGTTTATTTTTTAAAAAAATACCCCAATAATTTAGTGCAGTGGGCAGAAGCACAGTACACGTATGCTTCAGTAAAAAGAGTAGATGTGTTCCTGGACATTTCTCCTTTAACAGAAAATTTTGTACCAGAGGCAGAAACAGCATGGAAAGAATAGAGCTAAGCCATTTCCACTCTACACTGTTATAGTGCTATTATTCTACTGTTACCCTGTGTACTGGGGGTCCCAGGAGGGACACCAAAATGTGCTCAACTAAAGGTGGGGAAAATTAGCTCAGAGCACTGCTTAGCGTTACGAGATGCAGGGTAACGTAGCGAGATCTTGAACCCTATGTCTACGGGGTCGGGTCAAGTCAAGGAGCACACAGAAGTTGAAACAATAAATGATGTTTTATTAAACACAAGCAAAACAGTGTATGCGACACATTCACACAAGATAACTAAAGAAACAAAGGTTGGAGTGGTATAGAGGAATTTTTAGAAGAGTTGCTGGTTTGGGTGATACTTCACCTGTCCTGAAGCCCGGAAAAATGGAGAGCGAGGCTGGGGTGCGATGTAGCTCAGCACGTGGAGCTGAGGGGAGGCTCGCCAAGCAAAGCGGCAGCAAGGCGAGATGAAACTCGGGAGCGATCCGAGGAAGGTCTCGGAATCAAGGGTTTTTATAAGGAGAACATGACTGCAGGCTATGCCATACTTGGGGGAAAACAATAGATTTTGAGTTGGAGACAAAGCCTCCGAAAGGTCAGAATCTGAATGATTGAGTTATCATAGAGGTTCTCAGTAGAATAGCCAGTATGCAAATGCAGAGTGCTTGGGTATTGTATAGTTACCCATCAGGCTGCCATCGCGGGGCAGAGGCTTCTTTTGTAGGTTGCGTGCATACCTACTTAGAGTACTTGCCTGGAGGTCTCCTAAAGCAGCGAGTCAGCTATTTTCTGGCCTGTCTGTATTGTCCTAGGAATATTACGGCGATTAACGGCCGAGCTTGGTGGCGTGCTTGTCCAGTGGCCTCGGAAGCATGTGGAGGGGAATAGAGAAGTGAAGCCAAATTGTGATATCAAGGGATATCTTTTAATATCCCCAAAGCTCGGACTAGCGAGGGCAGTAACAATCCCCCCCCCCAAAAAATGGGCGATGTTGGGGACAATATCGGACATTTTCCAATTAAAAAGCAAAAATCAATTTAGAGCCAAATAGGGGCTTGCAGGTTGGTAGCCGTATCACTCCTCAGGAAAGGGAATTTCGGGGAAAAGCAAAAGGGTTTCTATCTTATAAAGACAGTCCTAACTAAAACATAAACATAAACACACACACCAATGTCAATAATGCAATAATAAACAATTAAACAATAAACAATGTCCAATGTCCCATCAATAGGGAACTGTCAAAAAATGAGCAAAGGTAGTAAATAGCAAATGCAATTAATGAAATAACCAATGAAATACGGTAAATCCAATGCATGGTCTGGCAATGATGGCAATCCAATGAGCAAACAGTTCAATGTGGAATGAAAGTTTGTAGTCTGGGGGAGGGGAGGTGCAAGCAAAAGTCTGGGCATCCCCCCCCCCTTGCAACAGGAAAAGTCTCTTAGCTGGAGCGGGCAAGCAAAGCATAAGTCCATCCAGGCAACGGAGCAGGAACAACAACAAAATGTCCAAGTCGGTGCAGCCTGGCTTGCTGCAAGTTCAGGAGCAAAAGTCTTTGCAGAGTTTGGAGCCTGGAATAGTCCATAGGTTTTCTCGGGTCAACAAGCAGTAGTAGGAATGGCAAAAAGTCTGTCTTTGCACACAGAAGGCTGCTTGGTTACCTTCCCTCATGGTCAGTGGTGTTGTCAAAGAACCAGGGATCTCCAAGTCTTGGCCATCAGATGGAGCAGCAACTTTCTTTGTCGCCCCCCCCCCAGTACTCGGGGGCGATGGTACAACCTCGGGAGCTTCCCAGTCTTCTGGATCAATTGACCTATTATAGCTTCAACAGAAGAACTGACATGATCATTATCCAATGTATACCATAAATGCAAATGGCCGACTCAAAGCCTACTGGGAATTCGAATTGAAACTGGGTCATCATGACTGAAAAGACTGAGAGTCCACAGGGACATAAATAGCTATTGAGATTAAGGCTGTATTGACCAGAGGGCAGCCGTTGGTCGGGACAGTGAGACTGCTGGTTCGGCTCCCGCATCGGCTCATAGGTCTAGAGAGGTCGATGTTAACCTCCTTGCCCCACGAGGCTGGGATCTGTGGTTCCCATCTGCACGCCGGCCCCTTCCAGAAGAAGGTAGGCAGCAGACCGAGAGCCAAAGTCCTGCCTGCAATCACCCTAGCCTCCTTGCTCCGACTCAGAGCCGAAGCTCCAAGCCTGATGATGTTCCTGAGGGCTTTGGGCAGCTTAACAACCTAGTACCGATGGTTCGATGCTGGCCTCGAGCAAGCAGTATCACTAGCCCACAGATATAGCTGAACTCCGAAGGCAGACCTGAAGACTGGTAGCCTTCGGATAGGCTTGTGCAACCAAACGGGACATTCAATTCAAAACAATCTATACCAAAAATAACACCACTTCCCAATCCCCCAAATATAACCAGGAACTATGTACATAAGCGGGAAGTCAGAAAGTTGGCCATTTCTCTCCGTCCCGTGGAGACAATGTCAATTTAACCATTGTCATACGCCTCATAAATTGAAGCAAATGTCTCGGATAAGTTAATTTCTGGAATGTCCTTGTAATTTAGCGATACTTGAGGAGCAATTACATTAATGGGAGTCTTCCCAGTAGCTTCCTCAAGCGAGTCTGTATCGGCAATGCCTTTCAGATTGACTAGCTGACCCTTCCACTCTTTTTGCAGGGTCTCCGGAATTATCGTCAGGAGTGTTGGAGCCAGCTCCTGGTTAGGGACCCCTTTCTCCAAGTCAAGGAGGAGGCTGGTCTTGGACCCATATGCCTCCTGGAAAACTGCCTCTCCTGGTAGGATGGTGACTGAGATGGAGCCGTAAACTAGCTTGGCCCTTCTCATGATCACCAGTGTCACAATGAATTGGGTGACCTGAAGCATGAAGACACGCTGGCACCAAAGCAGCCGTGCGGAGGGGAAGGCAGTAGCCATGTCCGCCTCTGTGTGGCATTTAGAACTCTCCCTTATCAAAATCTCCCCAGCTGGACTGCAGTCAAAGGGAGTGTGCATGGTCCATACAGGATGCGCCAGGGTGAGTGCCTTTGCTAGCCTGTGCTCTGGCTGGACAGGAACCTCTTGCTGTTTAAATCCCCAGTCTCCTTTGAGATTCGCCTGAAAGATGGCACAGAGTGGAAGAACTCTCCTGGCCAAGGCTTCAAGGAAATCCCGGGGGAAACTGCTGGTTTCTAGTGGGGGGCTCAGAGCAAGGACAATGGAGAGCTTCGGAAGCTTGGGGCTGTCTTTCCCTGGCTGTGTGTTCTCCCTTTCCTGGCTCTCACACATGCTGGCAATGTCAAACTTGGTGGGGGCTTCCACATCTCCCAATCGAAAGAATGGTGCTTCCTCCTGAACCTTAGCCTGGTGCGATCCTTCTAGGTGCTCTGAAAGCACTATGGTCTCGGAGGTGGTAGGATTCGCACTCATAGCTAGGTCGGGGGAGGCACAATCTGCCTGGCTTTATTGCGCACCGAGCGCTTGTGTCCTCCAAAGGACTTAGATTGGGTTCCCCCCACCACCATATCCGGTCAAACGGATAGCGTCAGGGGCGGGCTCACCCTGTCTTCTCAGGTTAGGGAGCAGCACCTTTGGCGCTGCTCCAGAGTCTGCAGGAGGTGTGGCAGGGGTCTTTTCCCTATCGGTCCTAGTGCCTGCCTTCACCCTAGATCTACCCCATTTGTTGGGCATCAGTTGAGTCACAACTCTCTGGGGGAGATCCCGGGACCAAGGGTACCCCTATCCTGACAGCTCTAAGTCGGGGTAATATCCAGCCGAGGGGGACCGTTGGTCACCCCATTCACAGGCTGGCTATTTCTCAGCTGGACCTGCCTGTCCAGGGCGTCAAGGAGCTCACTCGTGGGTCTCCCATCGAACTGGCTCATGTCCAGTCCGAACTGTCTTAACATCCCCCAGATTCTTACTCTGTCCGAGGAGTACGTCTGGGCCGTGGGATCATACCCACCAGACGTCTTCCTGGGAGAGCTTGAGTCAGAGGGCTGTTTGGGGGCAGTGGGCTGCTGTGGGGGACTTCCTGCCTTGCCGGGCTGGCTGCAGAAATCCCGTCCCTGCCACTGCCTGTTGTCCTGTCTGGGTGGCGGTCGCAAGTTCCAATTCCCTCGCGGAATGGAATTCGGAACCATTTTCCTATGCTGGGAATGGGGCCCATAGTTCGAGTAGGTAACCTCGGCTATAGGTTCCCAATTCCCGGTGTCCTTCCTATGCGTCTTGGGGGGAGGTCTTAGGGATCCTGCCTCGCGGAGCAGGTCAGCGACCCGTCAGAGGTTCTTCCCAAATTCCTCCCAGTTGGTGGTGGCTGGATCCACCAAACCAAGAGCCATCTTGGTCTCATGATTAAGACCTCCATACAAGAGCGTCTTAAACTCGAGGCCGTTAAAGTCATATCCATGGGGTGTCAAGGGGACCTTCTCGGCCAGAATGGCGAGGAGCTGCTTCCGTACCACGTAAGCCTCAGGGTTCTCTCGAGGACCCTGTTGCTCCATGACGTAGAGCACACCCGCACTCTGTCCAGGCCACAAAATCCTCACTACCTCTCTCATCCAGTCGTGGACCTCGAGCCTAACCAAACCTCGAGCCGCCACGGCTGATTCAAGAGTAGGGAGCTCGGAGGAGGACATACAAAGCCGAGCCGGCTGAGTCAGGTCCTGACCAATGGCTGTCAGGTGAGAGTGTATCACCACGTTCAACCACATGATCCCGGTGGTTCTGTTCAATGGACCTAACTGGTCTGCTATGGCTTTGGCCTCAGTAGCACACCAGGGGACCCTAGTCTTAGTGACCTGCATCTCCTGCGTCTCTTGCCTATCAGAACCGCCTTCTCCAAGGGGAGTGGTCCGTCTCGTCATGGACCGTGTCTCTACAGGGTTGACTGGGACCTTAGGGTCACTCCAGTCTGGATTGTGGGGAACAGTTGCCTGAGCATCCTCTGGCAGTGTCTCTCCAGAAAAGTCCTCCGCAAATGTTGGGAGCAGCTCCGGGCATACAGCCAAAATTAAGGCTTTGCACGTTTGGAGCTGGCTCTCCAGCGCAGCAATCTGTTTCTGGCAAGCTACATGGCTAACAGCCTCCCGCTGTTTTCTCACTTGCCCCACCATGAACTTGGCCGCAGACCGGGCATGATCCAGCTCAGCCTCTAAGGCGTGGGCTTTCTCCTCCCAAGTTTGCACCACTACCTGGATGTTGCTAAGCTTCTGTGCTGACGCCTGCGCTACGGACGCAAAAGTTACCTTGTCCGTGCGCAGCGTCTCGACCTCGGCCTGAAGCCGGGCATTCTCCTTCTCTATGCTCACTAATTTCTCTCTGGTCTCTACCAGGGCACTACTAGCATCTCTGGACGTGAGCCAAAGTCCCCAAGCGGCCAAAGTGTCCTTAGACGGCCCGAATGGGTTCTTTGACTTCCGTGCCAGGGTGTATGCTTTGACTTCCATGCCAGGGAGTGTGGCAAAGGGATCGGCCATCTGGAAGATGGAGTCCTTCCAGGGGCATTTCCCCTTACTCAACACCCATCTCTCTAGTTTACCTCTGACCTCTTCCTCCAACATGAGGTCCTTGATGGTGACCTTACCACTCTCTGCCATTTTACACACAAACCACAACTCTCTCTAACACTACCTACAAGCTACAAACTACAAACCACAAATGGGACCAGGAACTGGAGTGACGGGAAGGATCACCTAGAGCCCTGGGGTACTGAAGGGAAACGAACTCAACGGAACTATTCTAGGAAAGAGGGATGGGAACCTATCTCCATCCTGCCCAAACAAAGTCACTTTGGTACTCCCAAGCCCGGTTTTCCACCTCAACAGCCCTGGGGACCAAAGGACGAGGAAATGGTTCAGGGACAGGGAGGTCACCTAGACCCAGGGAACCCTCAGGAGTACTCCGCCTGCCTGTTTCTTTAAAACTAATAAATAAATAAATATTTTAAAATTTTTCCATCTTTAAGAATAAAACTGGTGCAGATAATAAAATCTTTTACAATAATAAAATTATTATTATTATATATCCTATTATCTCATAGGATAAGAAAAACCCTGACTTATGGCAGTGCTATTGTAGGGTTTTCTCAACAAGTTTTATTCAAAGGAGATTTGCCATTGCCTTCCTCTTGGGCTGAGAGATGTGACTTCTCCAGGATCACCAAAGAACTTCCATGGCTGAACAGGGATATGAACTCTTGTCTCCCAAGGCTTTAGTCCATCATAGCATGATGGCTCCCACAAGATATATGGGCCTATGTAAAATGCTGTACTAGTAAATGAATGACCACTAGTACAACTGATTTCTTCCATTCCCCCTGCAGCCATCCGCAATATGCAAACAGTAACTCAAGAGAGTTTCCCAGCCCTCCTGAGCAGGCTCTGGGCATGGTGGGATGTAGGTGGATGGAAAATCATCCCTCATTTTCCCGTCTTCTTGATCTAAGTACTTCCATATACACAATTACACTGTTAGAAATGGGCCATGGGTTTCCTAGCTTTTCCGAGACTGACATTTCAATATAATGGAAGTCAATCCGCAAGCAATCCCACCATAATTGTTTCTGTTTTTAGAAATTAAGGCTGCAATACTATATATACTGTACTTATATGAGACTAGGTCCCATTGAACCCAATGGGGCTTACACCTTAGTAGACATGAAGAGAAATGTTTACACTATAAACAAATTAGCTTCAACAGTGTAATAACTGAGATATCCTTGAATGTCCCACTTTTCCCCAGATAGCTGATAATATTATATAAATACATCTAGTACCACAAACACAGCTTTCTGTCTTGCCACATACCACTGACTGGGTAAGTTGAACGTCATGGATACTTCTCAAAGTATGAAAAATGGAAATATGTGTTTAATGTCTATGTCTAACATCTATTTTACTTCTTACTCTGTTCCAGTGAATGCAATCTTCAGACTTCTGTCTTCTGTACGGCATATGGCATAGCTGCAGGTACAATGACTTTCTGGGTTTCTTTATTCATGATTCTCACACCCGCTTTCTGGATTGATGGATGACAGCTTTCTAGAGTAAAGCTTCAAAGTATCTGTTTACAGTATCTGGAAATTCTGTCCTTAAATTGCAGAGGCCAGAACTTACCATCCTAGCTTTACCATGTTGTAGACTAACTCATTAAAATGTTAATGTCTTCTGTCAAGATTTATTGATCCTGATGTCAGCTGCTCTCCAAATAATAAAACATTTGGTTTGATTCTTTTTTTTTAATCTTTGGACCATAGCAAATGATGAATGTTAAAAAAAAAGTAACTGTCCAAGGAATATCAAGATTTAATAACATAAATTTTGCACAAGCAGAAGATCAATTAGTCCAATGGCAAAAGTAATGTTTTTTTTAAGTAACAACCACTAGGATACTCTTGTTGATATGTTTCATCTTTTGGCAGCAATTCTTTATCTACCTGAAATGAGAACAAATTAAATTATTGCCATTAAGTGTTACCTTGATTGTTACTGATTGTTCGTCTTATGTAAAACAATGGGGAGGGCGCTAAAACCAATGTTAGTCTCAGCTAGAGCAGACCCACTGAAATCAACGTGAGAAAACACTGGAAAATTTACCCACACCAGACACAAGATTGACAGACTAACAGCTCTTGCAGTGTGCAGTGGTGCACGGCCTTTCTTAGCAGGTGGAGCAATGTGTCTGGTTAATTCTGCTAACAAGTGAATTTTGGCATGCTAACTAGTTTAAGTTAAGTTAAGCTTTTAACATAAACAGTTTAAAATATATTAGTATTCATTCTAATTGTACAGTATCCTGAGATCTCATGATATAGATCTTGTGATATAAATATTTAAATAAATAATTCAGTCATGTGTAAGTAGTGATAAGCAAGTCCTATTCATTTCAATAGGTCTAAACCAATGAGACTATCATTGGATTTGAGACTGAGATCGCATCTTTCTTCAAACATTGTGCCAAAGGAGCTAATAACAAGATGTAAAATCATTAAAATGAGTCTCTTGAAGCAGAATAAACAAACCATACTCATTGTATAATGCCATGTCAGCAGGAGTTGTTTTAGTAAGAATGGATTGAGATCTATGAAGATCCACTCTACTGGTTGATTTTATGCCATCAGTAACTACTGGAACACTTCCTGGATTCTATGACTTCAAGGGTCATACCTAGCATTTTCACCCTGCATATTACCCTACTGTTTGAGTATTCTGGGAGTAGTAAAACAACAACAAAAAATACTTTTTCCAAGGTGTAGGCAAAAAACCTACACAGAGAGACAAAAAGACAATGAATTTATTATAATAAAGGTGTTAGTGTTCTTCTGTACTGGAAAAAATTAGTCTGTTGATTATATAAGACATTTCATTTAAGGTTTATTCCTTCAAGTGAGATGTAGAGATAATAACAACTTGGTACTGGAAAGGTAGATGTGGTGATTCAATAGGTCAGGCTAATGCGACATGGTGTCCTTTAATGTGCTGACTTCAAATCCAGTCATCTCCAAACTGCATGGATGTTGCCTGTTCATGGGGATGATGGGAACTGTAGTTCAGCACATCAGGAGGTGCAAAATTGAGTGATGCAAGCTACAATCCATTATGTACAAATGATATTTTGCGCTAAACAGATAAAGCAATAATAATGAGCCTAGCCAAAGAACTATTTACATGAGGGGGATACTCACTGAAATTATCAAAATTCTTGAAAATTAAAAAGGCTTTGTGTCTTCATTTCAGGCGCAGGAAGAAATATCAATCTGAAGATCAAAGCACACCAAGATCACTTCCTAAGAAGGCAATCCAGACAATTTAGCCAGGTGTGCAGGGGTAATACATGGTAGAACTGAAGGTCAAACAAGACCATGTATTTATCATAGTTTTTAAGGACATGTTCTCCGAAGTGATTAAACATGTCGGTTTAGCATAGCATATTATTTTCGTCACCTCTATTTAGCATGCTTTGTTTTATTAATAGCCATTAGAAAGTCAGCATAGACTTAATTTGTAATTCTGATTGCCAAGGCACTCATCTCTGAGAAAATTCCTTTGTGGGCCTGAAAACAGGTTAATAATATGAAATATATATATCCCTAAGAATATCTACCCTGGTACAGCTGCAAAATCATGAAAGGGATGCAAGCAGTGATGTCCATTAATCAGTAATGCATAGTGGGAACAGATGGGGCCAGCTTAAGAAACATCCAGATTTAATTTTTCTTCGGCCATTTCCGCACGGCGTCACTAAAACACAATACCTGGAGGTTGTAGTTGTTTCAGGGGCTGTAATTCCGCACGACATCGTCCAGTAGCTCACCTGTCCGCAAACATCGCTAGAATGCCACATTGCAACTACAGAATTGATGTGGACAAATTACAGCTATGAGTAGTGAAACAAAATATTACATAAAGCTTCTTAGGCCTATGGTTTTCTAAAGGGCTGCTATGGCTGAAGACCACATTCCACATTGTCTGTGGTTGAAGCTCATCTCTGACTGATAACCTCTCGGCATCAGCATGTATCCAAAGACCTTCATCTGATCAGCTTCTATATGTTTTAAATGTCTGACTCCATTTCTAATCCTGCAGGCTAAGTCTCTGCTTTGTCATTCTTGTTATCTAGTAATAACGAACCATTAAAAAATGAACATAGTAATGTCAAAATGCCTTTAGTCTGTCTTGTCAAAGAGCCCATTGAATTCTAACTCCATTTTCTGTATTATTAATCTTAATTCTTATTCACAAGTTTAACATAATGGATCTTTCAAGTTACTGCTTTGGTTGCCCATTAAAACAATATTTCTTTGTGTACAGAATGTAAAAATAAACCACATAGTATGTATATTTAGTTTATATATTTCAGAAGGTCATGGTACACATTTTGAACTTTAAAAAAAAAAAGTACCATGGAAACCAGACAGAGATGACAGAGTTCAGACACAGACAATTAGACAGATTTTGCCAAATACGTGGCATAATCATGTTTACGATCTAATGCTCTGTATGTATTTCTCTGACATTAAAGAGACCTTGTATCTTACAAGAAAGGTTACATCAGATATGGAAACATTCACATTCCCAAGAAGACACCATGAAAATGCTACAGTCTATCCTAAATATTTTCTTTAGGCTTGAATGAGCTTTTTTGATGGTCTAATTGACATTCCTAATAATCCACAGTCGCATCAAGTAAAAGAGTATTATAACCCTGCTTGAAACTTCTTCTGTGGTGATGAACGATTTCATAAATATGTTGCTTTCAACTGACCAGTTTCTTTATTTAACCTGAAGCTTTGACTAATGGACATCTATAATTATTCCTGGTTACCTTGACTTGTTTCACTAGTACTGATGCTTTCAAATACCAGTAGTTTCATTCCCACACTATGGTAGACCCCAAACTGCTCTAATGTTCATGCTGCCATTTCAGTAAAGGACAGCCCTACTAGGCAAAGGAGGCAGTGTCATGAAAGGACAATGAATGTGGAGGGCCAATTGTATTTGGATTTTCCTTGTGATTTATTCATTTGTACAATTTTAGCTAAAGACATTATAAATAATTCTTAAAAGACTTTTTTAAGGACTCTGGTTCTTTCACTCATCAGCAAATAAACTGCAAATCCCAGGATTCCATAGGATGTTGAAAGTGGAATAATCGCGCTATAACAGTCTAGTGCGGAAATGGACATTGACTCCCTCTGACACAGGGTTTCTTTCTGCCACTTGTATCTAGGATGGCTGCATCCTTTAGGGACTGATGACTATTTCCATGTGGAATGGAGCCAAGCACATAATACCTATGAAAGCTATGCAAATGAATGTTCTAGCTTTTTAACCCTGTGTTTACATCCCTTAATCTTTTATAGTGTCCAAGGGACAGACAAAGAAAGCAGATTGGTTTAGCTTACCAGCTATCCCATAAAAACTAACAAGTGATTTCTTTTTTTAATCTATGACAGCTTACATTCTTTCATAATGCTACAGTAATTGAATACACATGAAACTTGGGTGCACTGTGTGACCTTGGAGTGTGCCACACACATGGGAGCAGAAAAGTTCAATTAATGTGTCACTGCTACTAATAATGGCTAATAGTGAGAAGCACCAGCCAGTTGGCTCAGAAAAGGAAGCAGTAATCCTAGTATTTAGACAGATAATAGCATGCAGTAAACACCAAGAACCATTGTTTACATGGGAGACTGTTCTGGATCAACTGATAACATTTGCTCCCTCAAGAAGCCACTTTATTGCTGTTGAGCTAAATTCAATGTTAGTCCCAAAAGTATATATTTGATATGCACTTTCAAGTAGAGTCTGACTTAAAACAATCCTATCCTAGGGTTTTCTTGGCAAGATTGCTTTCCTCCAAAGTTGAGCGAGTGTGACTTCTCAAGAATACCCAGTGGGTTTCCATGGCTAGCAAGGATTTGAATGCTGGGTTCCCAACGTTCTAGTCCAATACTTGAACTATTGTGCCATACTGGATCAAAGGTAGATTGAAATTAACAAAATGTGCATAAGTCCCATTGGATTCAATGAGTTGAGTCTAGTCTAGTTGGGAGTGATATTGGATTTAGCCACCTGTTGTTATTAAATGACTCCATACATTATTTTGTTCATTCTCTTTCTTTTGAATTACAGAAATTTAGATCTTAGAACTACACCTGAGAAGCTAAAAGGAAATATGTGAGCTCTTGTTTCTTCTGGGTAGTCAAACTCATGATAGAATGTGTACTAGAGTCATCCCTCCACATTTGCAGGTTTGACTTTCACATATTTGATTACTCGCGAGTTTCTTCAAGCCCTGCCCCCCCGCCAGGCACTTCTTCTGTAGGGTAACCTTCCCTCTTGGCTGCTCAGTCCTCCTCCTCTTCCACCCATTGCTGCCTGGCATGCTAAGGACAGCTCACTGCCCGATTTCTCAGTACCACAAACCATCTCCCAATGCTTCCCCACACCCAAGGAAAGAGATGGATGAGAGAATGAGTACAGGACCACCATGCCTACCAAGCCCCTTTCCCTCTCCTTTCTCTGAACTGGTTTGGACCCTGCATACCCATTCTCCCCACGATGCTGTTACAGGCCCATGCAGCCCCCAGGTTTGATATGGTTTAATTGGTGAAATATAATTTAATTAGCAAACTACAGTAATTGGTGTTGATGCAAAACGGAACCTGAGGTGACTGGAAGGTCAAGCTGGACAGAGGAAAATTACTGACTGAACATATGTGATTTCAAAGTAGGTAAGAAGATCCACTCTAGGCATAGCCAAAGTCATTGTCAGGCAAGTTACCAAGCAACTCCAGAGATAATGGGCTTAAGCTGAAGCTGTAACATCTCTGATTCTACACAATAGCAAAGGGAAGTTCCCACCAAAACACTGATGTTTCAGCCCTTCTTCCTTGCACTTGAATGTTTTCCTGTATTGTTCCTTCACCTGTCCACAATTACATAACTATTATGACAGCTATTAGCTCTTTGTCACCTAACATTAAGACCATTAACTCTGCCCAGACCCCATTGTCCATGTGGCAACCTCCATTGTTTGCTTAGCCAGGGAGCCATTCACACCCATGGCCTCAAGGCAGACTTTAGGTATAAAAACCCTCTGTTTTGAGTAGCTCAAGGAAGTTTCTCGCTTGCTGAATGCCACACTGTTGCTTTTATTCCCAAACAAGTACTGTCCTTGGGAGCAAGTTTGAGCCACACTGATGTTTTCTTCACTGCACTCTGGATCAGTAATTATTGCCCATTCCCTAAAAACTCCTCTATCGGCAATTTTCCTCCCTTTATCCTTCAGTTATCTCTTGTGCAAAGGTTTGTGAGTATTTGGATCTTTTGTGTGTTTGACTGAATCATTGAATAAAGAACTTTTTTGTTTATTTTGGAATCGCTGACTGGTTATTTCCTGCTAGGACCCATAAACATTGGTGGAAGATCTTGTTAGGTTACCCCCCCCGGCCTCCTAATTTTAGATAATTAATTCCCATTGTCACTTGGAGGTATTGTTATTGCAGGTGGACCCCTGAGTCACCCAGATTTTGGGGTAGCAATGCCTCAGCCTCCTTTCCACAGACATATACATATTTTTGATATTTGCAATTTTTCCACTTTTCCACTTTTCCATTTCCACTTTTTCCACTTTGTTTCAGTGGCCCTACTCTAGCTGTAACTAGCAATTGATTTTAAGCCAATGTTACTGTGTATAACCCAGCACAGAACTGTAGCACATTTCCATCCCATAAAGTTCATCAGGTTCACCATGGTTAAAGAGAATGTTCTGAGCAGTGATCTAAACACTGAATCCTAGTAATACTAAATGTATTACTTTTTATAACAGCTGGCAATTATTCATTTATTTTTGGATTTAAAATAACAGGGTCTCTACAATTCATGCTTTTTAACAATTTTGTGCTTTTTTTATTTTTAACCAACTGTAAGATACATTAAAATGCTGTGGACATAGGCATTTGAAAACATTTGTTCAGGTTATTATGGCAACTTCTGAGAGGGTGTTCTAAAGTCAAAATGTATTTAATTCTTTATTAATGCCCTCGAAAACATGGCAAATCAAGCTGTGATCATGTATAAACAACAGTTTAAATTCATAATTTCTAAATCATGAATTAAAAAGTTGTCAAGGTTACCTTTTCTTAAATGACTTCCAGAGTTCCTATGACAACTATTGCATAATGTCTCATGGTGATCATAAATTGAAAGGAAGAAAAGCTTGTATTAAAACTTCTGTATTCCTTAAAGAACTATTATTCATTCCCACTAGATTAGTCACAGTGTGCATTCAAGCTGAGGGTTTTTTAAAAAACACTTTGCATGAATCATTGAACATCACTTACAAAAATACTTATATTGACTTTCATAGTGTTCAAAGGTTTTCAGATAAATGGAACAAAAATACTCTAGTGTGTGCTTTTTCAAAGTAGGTTTTTTGTATTTCTTTAGCATGGAAATTTCCTCCCTGTGATTGATATATTGCCTCTCCTTCTCCCAAGGAAGGCTTTCACCTTTTAAACTATTTACTCCTGTTAGGAAAAAAAAATGTTTTGTAGACTGAATGAGCCAGGTCTAATGTTTGTTCATGATAATTAATATTAATGTCCCATTTTGTAATACTTGCAGAATATTTATCATGCGCCAGGCCTAACTGAAACAATCAAGATGGCCTAAGAAATACACTAGGATCTCAATTTCAGTGCTGAAACGGAAAACCAGAATCAGTTGATGAATTTTGGCTTGAGAATGTAACTCTGAATATGTGTCTTATTTTCATATACATTTGGTTGCTTACTCACTCTCACTTTGATGAATTACTTCAAAAGTATGATTTAACAAAGCAGATAACTCTTCCAGCAGGGTTACATGAACATCATACTGCATGCAGAAATGAAAATGAACTTTTTAGTTCATTAGGTGTTATCTTTTTTAAACAGCAAGTATTTTCTCTCCACTTCCTTAAATAACCTTCCAGAAATATGCTGCACATCACCAGTGAGGATCTACATACTATTTTTTTTTCTGGAAAAGATACAGCAACCTACCAGGTGAATCTTTCACATACCAGCTCAATTAAAGCTCTCTTCTGCTTCAGCTATTCAAGCAAAGGATGGATTTTACAAATGGTGCTGGTCATTCCAAAATATATTGCATTGTATTGTATTGTATTTTGTTCTTCATCAAAAGATATCACTTTTGATATACCCATCAAAACACCCAACAAATTCTTACATAAATCACAAACTGTTCCAGAATGCAATCCTGAAGCAAATTAAAAGGCAATAGAATACAATAATATATACTAGCCAATTAAAACTTCCAGGCAAACCCCTCCCACCAAATAATCCTTTTCCTTTGATGCTGAAAAGATACTAAAGTCAGCACCTGTTGCAATTCTATCTCCATGCACAAGCAGGACACCGTAACAAAGGAAATGACACATCACTGCCCAAATGTTATTATTGGTCCAAATCAGAACAGAACCATTATATAGATTGGATTTACTAGTTTGTTGACTCACCACTCAACAATTGTTTTAGTTGGTCTCCTCTAGTTTAGACGATCAAACAGGATTTCAACCAGTATATGGAAGGTACTTTGAGGACAGCCTTGCTAGCAAACATTAGAGCACAGGCAGGTTTAGGGAAAGATTCTGCAAGCTTCATTTTACTTATAGAGCAATGAATTCATGAAGGTTCACAATGGTGCATATATGCATTGCTGTGTTGCTAAAGCCATATTCAGATGTTCGCAATGGACACATGAGAAGGGATATGGCTCATTAGCCCTATCCCGCTTATCACTCTCCATGTGGGAAGAGTGACAGTCTGAATGAGAGAACCTCCTTTACACATTGAGACTATCCATGTCATCCAGAACCCTGATTTTTCAAGGTTCCGGCTCATGCAGAGAGCCTCTGTACACAGTAGAAGCTCCTCTCTTCAGAATGTCAATCTCCACATGATAAGAACAATGATGAGAGTGGCAAGGCTAGCTCTCGTCCACTCGTCATGTGTTTATTACGAATTCACAAACAGAACTTGCAACTGCACAATTATTAAATCCGTACATTACAATCCTGAAAAGCTTTTTTGTGACTGTGACACCACTGAATAACTTATTGTGTAAAATTTCCAGTGTACAGTTAAATGGGCCTCTGTATTTTAGTAGGATTCCTGTATATATAAAGACATAATTGAACAAAACACATGGGAAAGAGATTCCATACTACTGTGAATAGTAAAACATATTATTAAGATAACAACAAGCAAATGTTATATCATGTCACACCCTCAAATAGCAGCAGGTATCAATAGTCACAATACCCAATGAAAGTGTGAGGCAGTGCCACTGTTTTACAGTCAACACCATAGATCGTGAAGTGTGTAACAGAGCATCCTTCCCCTCTCCTTCTCCATGTAATGCCCCACATCTTGCCCCCAAATCTCCAATGGAAGAGCCTCCAATCCTTGCAATAGGTTTGGGCAGAAGGATATTAATCCCTTCCTCATTTTGTTAATGGAAGCCCATCCATCAAAAAAGCCACTGGTTGGATTTTGCTCATTGACATCAGCAGAAATTAGACATCTAATATATGTACACAGGCCTAAAATCTTGCTGGGAGTTCTAACTAGAGCAGATCCATTGAATCAGTTGTTAAATAATAAATCAACATTTGTGTAGATCCCATTGATTCAGGGAATCTGCTCTAGTTAGAACTAGACTAAAAGGCCTTGGGATTCCAGCCTGGAACTTACTTCCATTAGCTCAAATCTGTGTATAGCTTTGTCATCGCCAATTTGTCAATGTACACTGGACTATGGTCTACACTATACTATGAAGGTGCAAATGAATACCAGCTTTTACCATCTTTCCTTCTTAAACTAAACAAAATATGCTGAATTGTATAACCACCCCAGGATCTATATGAGGAGGAAGGGCCATGGAAGTATCCATGCCAGCTGTGAATTCTGGGGACAGGATCTTGTTAACCATATATGTGCACATAAGTTTGGCTTGTGCATTCATATGTCTTTCTTCAGGTGAGATGCAGGAAGCTATTCTCTGGCCCTTTGCACTCTGTCCCAAACCTCTCCTCCTGTGTGTAGCTGTCAACCTGGAGTGGGGCAGTGGCAGCTGTTGCTGCTGCTCATTACTGCTAGAGAGGAGATGAGGGAGCTACAACTCAGACAACGAAGATTCGGTTGCTTTCAGCTTGGAGGAGGTCAGAAGTGAGGGTGCACGTACAGATGGAGCACACTCTTCTTTCCTTCTCCTGGAAGCCCTAACCAGCTGCAACTTCTTCATTTGAACCTCCTTACCACTGGTACACAGTAGCAGTCCCTCCTGAGACTTAACAACTGCCTGGGTGGAGGTACACATAAAACTGTATGGACAAAGCACTATGATTCACCTATTTAATATAAATCTCAGGCAGATATCCTACTTTAATTTTTGGACATTGATTTGTAATTATGTACAGAAAATATTAAAAGCAAAAATAATATTTAGACCAGAATTACTTCTTCTAAATATGGTAGACAAGGATGATGTTATGGAAAGGCAGCGTAGAAAATTATTAAGATGTATGGTAACAGCAGCCAGAATAATCTATGCAAAATATTGGAAAAGTAAGAAAATTCCAAAATTATATGAATGACTGAATGCTTTTGGAATTAGTAGAAATGAATAAACTTACAGCTTTATTAAAAGAAAACTCAATTGAATCTTATTTAAAAACTTGGAAACTCTTCACAGGCCGTGTAAGGAACACTAGGAGAGACTTAATAACTATTGGATTTGATATGTAAAAATCAGATAGACTTAGGTTGGTAAGGAGGATACATGGGAACATATGATTTAAAACGGAGGTGATAATTGATAATTAGAACTAGCAATCAAAGTAAATCGGGAAGTCATTTTTTCATTAAATGTTTGTTACATGTTAAATGCAGAACATCTAGGTTTGTATGTTTCTTCTTTTTAACTCTTTTAACTTTTTCTCTAATTTTGCCCTTTTTCCTCTTTTTTTCCTGTTTTTTCTTCTTTTTTCTCTTCTTTATATACGTGCGTGTGTGTGTGTGTGCGCGTGTGTATTCTGAATATTTTGTATTTTCTACTTTGTACCATAAGTGGTTTATATTCTGTATCACAAGTGTCTGTTAATTTGAAATTAATAAAGATTATTTTAATATATTAATTTTTCCAAAACTCTGTTCATGAGATAGAAGCATTTTTCCAACCCAGCAAGTATGCATACTTCAGGTGCAATTTGGACAAGAAGAGGCTATGAGGTACCAAGAAGAATGCATATACATAAGCACACCGTAGTGTTCCAGACCACAGATGATATTGCTCCACACCCCACTTCTCTGAGAAGTGGCAATTGGTAGTATATTGTACCAATTTATGAAATAATAATTCTAATTTAAAAGCTATATTTTAAATTATTATGATAGATTTATAGATGTTACTTGTTATTTAATCACAGAGTTTTTGTTGCTTTTAATACTAAAAAATATTTTTAAAAAAGTAGTAGTAGCAAGTTTCAAGGTTACAGCCAGGGATAGCCTGACCATTAGGCAGAATGAGGTACCAGTCTCACGTGGTAACTCTTATAGATGATGAAAAGGCAGCAAGTTGTTGGTTCTTTATTTTGTTACTATTGTATTTTTACTCCCAAAGGTCCTTGTGGGATTTTCTGCCTCTTCGATCAAAATAACTCGGCTGGCTTTGGGTAGTAAGCAATTTAATTCAACTGTTTTGTCATCTACTCCTTCATCTCAGGTGGCAAAATGCCTTGGGGCCAGGTATGGATGTATTTATTTCCCCTTTGGAGAGGGATCACTGCTGACTTTTTGATGTGGTCTATTGTTTGGTTTATTTTGAATTCAGCATTTGGTTTATAAATGCGTGGGCCAAGCACAGGAATAGGCAGCTCAGAGTCCATTACTGCCATAGAGACAGCCAGGACACTAAAATATGGTCCCCAAAACACATTTTTCTCTGTGTTTTTCCCCACCTCTGTCAGACTCAAAACTGGAAACTTTTTACTATTTTCACATGGACACCTTGCACTCTTTTGCTAGACAGAGGTGAGAAATCTGGAATAGTCATCTTCTCCCACCATCACATCTCCACTTTGATTGGCATGGTCCATCCCATGGAACCCTAAGATCTGTAGTTTGATAAGGGACTTAGAATACTCTAGTCCACTTCCCTGAACTACAGTGTTAAAGCTCTCTAGCAGAGAATTCTAAGCACTTCACTAAAATACAGGATAAGCCACTGAAGTGAAATATAGGCAAGCTATAGTTACCTAGTATGGGCTGTCAAAATTCTTGATCAACATTAGCCAAATATGGCCTCACAGCAACTTACGCCAATATCCTACTCACAGAAGTCTGACAGGAAACCAATAACATATTTCTAGTAGTAATTTGTTGGAACCCCAACAAAATGCAGAATGAAAAAAGCAACAACAATAAGTACTCTTATAGTCACTAGATTTCTAGAAGTTTAGGGCACAGACAAAAGCAGTCCTGTGGAGCTTTACATTTAACTTTTCTTCACCCATATTGAAAGGAGAATTAGTTACATCTATGGCTCTTTCCGCAGGATGCTGTTGTCCCAGCATGGGAATGAGAGAGGAGCGGGATCGCGATGATGAATGACATCATCACGGTCCCGTCCTTCTCTCACTGCCAGGGAGCATAATCACAGATTAAATCCCACCAATGACATGTGATCACACCAGCATCCCACACTTACATGGCCTGCAGAAGCCCTGGAAGTGCATTGGAGGCACTTCCTGCCCCAGTAAAGCCTGGGAAAGTGCCCAGCTGCACTGTGGAAGGAAGAGGCATGTCCATTGTGCTTCCTTCAGCAGAGAACCAGCTGGTGTGGAGGGGAACACTCCCATCGTGATCCCTTCCCAGCAAAGCTGCTGCTGGGATCGCCACCGGGGCACAACAGGACAAGGTAGGATGCGGAAGGGCCTGTATCACAGCTGCCATGGCCTCAGTACCCTAAAGGTATCATATCCTGTCTGATCTTGGAAGCTAAGCAGAGTCATCTCTGGTTAGCACTTGGATGAGATGCCATCAAATACCAGCTGCTGCAGGCTATATTTCAGAAGAGACCAGCAAAACCACTTCTGAATAATTCTTGCCCAAGAAAACTCTGTGAAATTCATGGGGTTGCCATAAGTTGACAGGTAACTTGAAGGTGCATATATAAATATCACAGCTTTCCCCAATGAGCTGTTCCCACTTCTACCTTCACAAGGGCCCTGTGAGGTTGGTCAGACTGAAACAGAAAGTAACTGGCTTGAAATTACCCGGTGAATGTTATGACTGATTGGGGAGTTGAAACAGGATTTCCCAATTTTCTGTCTACCATTCTGACCATAACACTTCACCAGATCTCATGTTAACATTTCAGATTATTTTACAACTCAAATTATGTTCTCCCCAAAATGGGTGTCTCCATAGCACTGAAGAAAGATCCTAAAGATCCAAAATTCTTTGGAACAGAATTTGCCCCAAATGTACCGCTCTCAAATGATGCTCTCTAATCTGCATTCCATAGCCCTCTTCCTTCCTGTCTCTTTTCCTCCTGATTGGAAGGTGTCTGGATCCGCTGTGTATTTCATTGGGCCTAAACTCACCGAAACCAATAGACTCAGGAGCATATAGCTCCATACAAGTTTGGGCTAGTCTTAGGTGAAATAAACACTGCACAGTTTTATGGAGTTCACTGCAACCCTAGAGCCATTGAAGGGGGAGATCTATTAAAAAGAGATAAGTAGGAGCACTCAGTTAATACTACACATCTATCCTAATCCCCTCCAGGGGTAGGTTGCTCTTGAGACAGGCCAAACAATTTGCTTACCTGAAAATGACTGGCAATTTCCTGAGCATTACTGAGGTCGCACTTGATGGTTCATCCCCTGGATAGAGGAAGTGGGAGGAGGAGAAGGGAGGAAAACTGGCCAGATTTGAATTGTAATCTCCCTATGAAGTATGGATTTCAAATCAGTTACATGTGGGAAGGACTTCCCCAGAGACTCATGTAAAGGTTCAACCACTCAGTTCTACTTTTTCCATTTCAGTCATTCAGGCAGCAATATGCAACCTAATGTCTAGTCAGGGCCAGATTAAGACATACTGAGACTTGAAGGTATGTCATGTTTAAGAGGACACACAGCATTACTCTCTTTTAACTGTTGTCATTCTAACAATTATGTCAAACTTAAAGTTTAGCCATTTTTACTCAGGTCCTACATGATCTCACTTAGCTCGTACATAAATCCCACAGGCCTGGCCATTCCAAATAGGCTATTTGGTTTCATAAATGCATTGATGTAGCTAAAGTGCTATTGATTGCTTGACAGTGATGGGATATTCTTCCAAATGAAGATTTCTACTTACATAACTTAAAGATTTGGTTTAAAAGATTTAACATGGCTGCAAAGGAGATGCAATTTTTGGATTAGAAGTAGATTCCTCCGGTGTTAGCTCCTTTTCTGGGAAAGATGAAGATTGATTCAATTAAGACTCAGCCTCCTAAAGGAGACAGAGTTCACACATAAAAGCATTGAATCTCTTGGATCTCTGTGAGACTAGTTTTAGCAAAGTAAGGCAAACAGGCAGTATGCAAACTTCATAGCTAAAAACTTTAAGGTTTTGTTCAAACATATATACACCCTAGCTAAAAGTTCAAGAAGAGGAGCAGCTCAGCAAAGCCTATACTCACCATCTTGAGGAGGAAGAAGAGAGAGGGAGGAAGAGACGAAATATTCTATGTGCTGGCAAATATGCCTGGAACATTTTTTGGTTACATGATACAGTTGCTTACATACATCCCCACAAGGGGTGACTGAGCACACGGGGAAAGGTCTACAGACAGCATGTATAGGGTAGAGGCATACAGGAAGCCCTTATTATCTAAAGCCCCATCACCCTCATTGCAAATGGGTGATGGGTGTTAAAGAGAATGCTAGGTTAGGAAGCATTCTCAACAGTTAACTTAAAACAAATGTGCTCTGCCCCCATTGCTAAGGAAATATATCTACTATATAAAAGTCAAAGTTTGTCTGTTTGTCTGCATTAGGCAGGCGAAGACCTCATATGACTGGCTGTATGAGGTGAGAAGACCTCATATGGTTGGCTGGCTGTGAAGATTCTATGGAATCCTGGGGTTGGCAGTTCAGAATTCTAGGCCTTTAGAATTCTCAGCCAGAGAGCTCAGGCTGGTTGCTATGGAGACAAGGCCTAGCAGCAAGAAGGAGGGCAGTGTATGCCCTTCAGAAAGGAGGCTCTGTATGTTAATAACTCTGAATACAGATTGGATTGGGGAATATGGGGAAAAGTTATACCTACTAGACAAGACAGATTGGGGAATTAGAGACACAGGATCTCAAATCTGTGTATTTGAACTGCATCTAATTCCAAAGGTAAAGTAAAGTAATTCCTAAGGTGTTCCTAATGAGTGTTACCTATGAGAAAATAAAATCCAGGGCAATGCCAGGTATATACCTTAGTGTATATATACATATATATTCAGATCATCTATATTGCCAATCACTCTCTAGACACTTTGACTTGAAAGTCAGCAGCCTACATTTGAATCCTGAACACAGTTACTAGGGAACAAATCCCATTGTCATCCTACAGTGTGTACCTTGAGGGTGGGAAACATTTCTACCTCTAGGTGTTCTGGGCTGCAGTTCACACAATCCCTAACCATCGGGCATGTTGGCTGAGGATAATGCAGATAATTATAAGCAAAAAGATCTGGAGGTCCCCACCTCTGATATAGGATATACTACAATAATTGCATACAATTTCCCCACTGTTCTCTTGTATCTTCAATGGCATCATGACCAACACATAAAGAGGAGGTATCAGCAAGACTTCAGAAATCCCAAGGTTTACAGTAGTTCCTCCCTCTGCACAAAAGCTGGAGTAACCCCCCAGCCCACAGACAACTAAGTCCTCATTGGCTAGCAAGTTTAGCTGATTATGGAGAGTGGTTGAAAGTGGGTGATTCAATGGAGTGGAGTATTGTGGACAAGGGTATAATTTGAGTAGCCTCTTGGAACACAAGCACTATAAGCTGCAACATTTTGTTGAAGGGTCTTCATGTTCAAACCATTAAAAGTAATTTTTAAAAAATATTGATTTCATTTGATAGGCTTCCGCCTTCCTCTAAGAATAGGAGTCCAATAAAGGTTACAACAGGATTTTCAAGTACCAATAAAAACAATTTAACAGGGTTCCTCAAAACAGGAAAGAAGCCCAGGTAGGAAGTAGCCATTTTGAGCCTCTTCTCTTATAGATGGCAGGATCTGTCCAAAAGTGCAGCCTGATCCTGGGTGGAATTAGACTCACTGAAGTCATCAGCCCTGTTTCCACTCACTAGGCTGGCAAACCAGTTTTATTAAATGTTAACCCTGTCAAGCTGTCTGTGGAAAGCAGATGAGGTCTGTGCTTAAAGGTTCCCACCCCAGTGGTTACTTTTACTAGTTCCCACTTTTCCTTGGAAGTGAACCCCACTGAACACAAGGGGACCACTCTGAAGTAAACACAAATCGAGTCAGGTTCCAAGAGGAACATTCACAAACCAGACACCTGGGCCATTTCCACACTAGCCTGTTCTAGCGCTATGATTCCACTTTCAACATCCTATGGAATCCTGGGGTTTGCCCTTTCCGGAGGGGAACAGGCTGGTTACTATGGAGACAAGGCCTAGCAGCAAAGAGGAGGACAAATTGTGTATGTAAATAATTCTGAATACAGATTGCATTGGGAAATATGGGGGAAAGTTACAGGTCCTGGAGAAGACAGTTTGGTGAGTTCTTAAGAGGAAAATAAGACCACAGGCAGCACCAGGTAAATAGGCTAGTGGACCCATGAACCCCAGGATTCTATAGAATAGAACCATGACAGTTAAAGTGGAAAAACAGTGCTATAATTGTGTAATGTGAATAGACACCACTACTGGGTGGCCTTAGGCAAGTCACACTCTCTCAGCCTCAGGGAGGAAAGGCAAGTAAATTTTTCCAAGAAATCCTTGTGATAGGATTGCCCCAAGTCCAAACTGACTTGAAATCATGAAACAACAGAAAGCAAATCCAAGTTGCAATGGGATTGGCAGTTTCAAGTATTCCACTCTCTTAGGTTCTTCAGTGTGAAGTGATGCCCGATTTCCCCTTTGTCATATGTTAGCCCTGGTCTCTTCAAATGGTGAAAAGCCAGTTGAGCAGTTTTTCTCTTGGCAAATCTGCCATCTTAAAACATGTTGCTCAAGAAGTGGGACACAGCCCCTAAAGTTTTTGGGGTTTTGGTTTTGCCTGTTTTGTTTGTTTGTCTTTAGACTACCACTCCCAGAATCCCGAAGCATCGTGCCCATAGATGTTGAGTTACATATAGACTCCAAAGTAACTTTTCCAAGCCCTAGGAAAGAACCACTACTGAGGTCCAGGAAATTAACTCTTCGAGGCTCAGGCGTGAGCTTGGCAACCTCCAGGTTTAGAATCAGGAGTGCCGAGGTCGTCTCCAAGCGCCAACACTAGTCTTTTCAAAATTGTCGCCAAGGTCTCGGTTGAAACTCCATGGCAGCGCAGTGGTATTGACTGGCTGTACATATTCTGCCCGGCTACTCTTGTTCTGGATTGCTCGTCCAGAGGTAATTCCAAGGAGCGTTTCTTGAACTGCATCGCACCACCCTCTACACACGAAACAGGATTTGGAATTCTAAGGGAGGGCATCTTTTTCAGATCATGGCCGAAAAGGTAAAGGAAGCGGCCATGCTGTCTACTGTTTCAGGAAGAATTTCCTTTCCAGAGAGTTTGCATAGGATCGGGCTTTGGCGCTGCGGTCCTAGTTACTCAACAGTAAGCCCCCCGACGGCAAGGGAGCTTACTCCCGGGTAAATCGATACAAAGCTGAAGCCCAGATGAGGTTCTTCGTGGCTGAAGGGCTCTTTCTGGTCGGGAAAGGAAAGACCGGTTTAAATCTAGGAATGTCGGCTCCGGAAGTTTCTGGATGTGGGAAACCGGATCTGGAAGATCCGACCAAAATTCCGCAGCCAGATCAAGCTTAGGCTCGTCGAGGAAATAAATCCCAATTGAATTCCACTGGGTCTCCTCGTACGTAAATGGTTACTTCCTTCATTGCCTTTGCTTTATTTAAAGGAAAGTTAAGCACGATTTTTCATTCTCTTGGAAATCTGTTTTCCATGCGCACCGCGCCCTCAATCCTTTTTTTTTTTCCTATGCCAGTGTGAGTAGCCGCCTTGAGGCCCCTTGTGAGGAGAAAGCCGGGGTATGAATAAAATCCAGTACCATCCCCATCCCGATCGACAGTTATCAATCCCTGATTTCCGCGTTTTCTTCCTTTCCTTCAGTGTTGTGTGACTTGCGAGTTTCCCTTTTCGAGCAGGCACGCTGTTATCTGGGGCAGATTTCATTTTTAAAAATCCCTGCTCATTAAAAAAAAAAATGTATCAAGGCAAGCCCACAGCCTCAAGTCGGTGGTGTCAAAAGATCTAGGCAAGGGGGAGGCGAGGAGGGAGCGGGCGGCATAAAATAAAAGCGCCGTTTTCGGAATGAAACGGAACATAAAAGCCGGCGGCTTAAGCCGTGTAAACCGGGCGCCTTGTTTGTGCAAGCTTTGTACAAACGTTGTTTCTGTTACATTGAGACATGGGTTCCCAGGCCGAAGAAGCGAGGAATCGGCGAAAAGCAAACAGCCGCCCGCTCCGTCGACGCTTCGGGGCCTCGCCTCCCTGCGCCCACCTCGGGGGCTCGCTTTCGCCTCCTATTAACGTGTTAATGTGAAGGTCAAACCCTCCGCTTCCCCGGGTCAGGCGAGCTGGCAAACATCTGGGAGCTCACGCATCTCTGCCCCCTCCCTCCAACTCTCGACAGGTGGGTGCCGCGGGGTGGATAAGAAACCTACCGCCCCACTCTAAGCCCGAGGGGGGGGACCCCCCATAGCTTGCCCCTCAGGGCACAGGAAAACCACCCACCCCCAGGTCAATCCTGTTTCTCGGTTTACTTTCGAGAGAGAGAGAAATGTGTGCGAGTGCTGCTTCTTGGGTTTCAGTCCCGCTCACGGGTTGCACTGAGGCTATGGCCATTTCCGCACTCGACGGTTATAGTGCTATTATTCCACTTTCAACATCCTATGGAATCCTGGGGTTTGCAGTTTAGGGAGGGGCCTCAAGCCCCAGGATTCCATAGGATGTTGAAAGTGGAATAATAGCACTATAACCGTCGAGTGCGGAAATGGTCTACCAGCTCAGGGCAAAAGGAGGGAAGCAGCAATGCTTGAAACAGGACTACTGATCCCAGAGGCCGGTGTGGGTGGGTGGTTGGATGGCTTTAAAAATAGCACCCGGCCTTCCCGATCTTATGTCTCCTCAAAGGTAGGTTTGGTTCACACACGTAAGCCCTCCTGTGTCATGAAAAGGGAAGAGATCCAAAACCTTCATTGGGACGGTTAGTGAAGGGGAATGAGATTTGAAATTCTGGAGAATTCTTCATCAGCCTACAGGATGAGAGACGCAACGGCGGGGGTGGGAGAGAAGAGACAGAAAAGTCCCCAAATCCATCCAATTTTTGTGGCCCAGCGGCCTGCAGTTCAATTGCTGGGTACCTTCTAGTCGGCTGTGACCCGTGGCGACCCTATAGGAGTGTTTTCTCGACAAGACTTGTTCGGAAGGGGTTTACCATTGCCCTCCTCTGAGAGCGAGAGAGTGTGACTTTCCCAGTAGGTTTCTGCGGCTGAAAGTGGATTCGAATCCCGATCTCCCGGAGTCTCGGTTCGTGAATTCAACATTCACCAGCACTAGCTCTCTTGCAGTTTAGAGTCAGTCTTAAAATGGAGTTTTACGGACTGAACGACTTAACTGCCGGTCGGTGTTACAGATCTCCGGAGGCGCCTAGCAACACATCCTGAGATGAGGGAGTAAACTCGGCTTCGGAGCAGCCGTCCTGGGGACTGAGGCTGCATCCCAAGTGTTGGATGTCTGCACGAAGCAACTGTTTCCCATTGGGAGACCTCAGGCAAATCACACTGTCTTAGCAGTAAAAGAAGGAAATGGCAAACCTCCTCGGGGAAAAAAAAATCTGGCCTAGAAAGCCCTAGGATGTTGTTGTTGTTGCGTACCTTGAAATCATTCCTTACTTATGGCGACCCTAAGCCGAACCTTTCACGGGGTTTTCTGGGGCTGAGAGTGTGTGAGGCGCCCAGAGTTATCCCGGGGGTTTCCATGGCCCAGAGGGGAATCTAGCCCTGGTCTCCACACTGGCTCTCTAAGCCCTGGGATAGAGATGCCTTAAGTCAGCGCTGACTTCGAGACATGGAGGCACTCAGACACGGGCCATTTCCGCGCTACACTCTTGTAGCGCGATTATTCCACTTTCAACATCCTATGGAATCCTGGGATTTGCAGTTTAGGGAGGGGCCGGCCGGATTCTATAGGACGTTGAAAGTGGCATAATCGCGCTATAAGAGTGTAGTGCGGAAATGGCTACAAGCAGCACCTTTTCGTGCATCTTTCACTGTTGCAAGGTTATTACAGGAAGACCTCCTATCAATGGATCGTTTCCTTACCTTAAGAGGAATTTAAAAGACCGGCTTGCCTTTTCTTCCTAAGAAGGTAACCGAATGAACCGTCCTTGAAATTCCTTATTAGGTCATTTTTCAAGTAATTCGGGACTTTCTTTCCAGGGAAATCTGTCTTCCTGTTTGTGTTTGAACAAAATACTGAGATCAAATCGAGCTGGAAAAGAAAGTGTTGATCTTGAATCCTCCCCCGGCATCTACACATCACTAGGATAAGCGCAGCCCAGCGATGTAAAAGCCTGTGGCTTTGCCTCTGCCTTCCCTCCAGTAGTGGTCAAGTCGTGGTTAGTTATTAGAGGGTGTTAACTAGCTGTGAAGAGCCGGCGCGGTGTAGCGAGTGGTTTGAATGTTGGACTTCGACTCCGGGAAACCGGGATTCCAATCCCGCTCAGCCACAGAAACCCACTGGGTGAGCGTGGGCAAATCACACTCTCTCAGCTCCAGAAGAAGTCAACGACAGACCTCTTCTGAGTAAATCTTGTTGAGAACATCCCATGATAAGTCCCCCGTGGGGTCGCCATGTCGAAAATGACTTCCAGCCCCCCAAAAGCAACAACCAAATTAGATGTTGCCCAGAAGGGAAATCGGTTTGGAAACGGAGTTTGAGACCAGAACAGATGGACTTGGGAAGAGAATTTCCTTCTGCGCCAATTGTCCGGCAATCGCGTGGGTTTTTCTTTCCTCTACACACCCACCCGCCTGTTTTCCTTCCCTCTCCCTCTTTCTCTGCCTCCCCTACAACGAACAGAGAGGTGCCTTTACTCTGGAATACTCCCAAACAAATCCGACCACGCCGAGCCCGGGCCAAAAAAAAGACCCGTTACGTCGGAATGGGCCTCGTTTCGGCTTCTCGGGAAAGGAGGAGGTGAAAAGCGCTCGGCTGAGGAAGGGAGGACGCGGGGATCGACTTCGTTGTTTCCCGGACAGGCGCGGATGTTAAAGAGATCAGCCCTGGGCCGGGGAGGGAGGGGAGGAGACGGCGGTCCTGGGCCGGGGTCTATCCGGCACAGCCGCCGAGGGGAGAAGGCTGCGAATTCTTTCCCCGATGGGGTCATGAGCTGCGCCGCAGATAGGATAGGCGCAGCTCAGACGGCGGCGTTTCTGCTGAGTCGGTTCAGGGATCCTGCCGGCGTGGGCTTTTGACAGGAGGAGAAGCAAGGGAAGGTCACAGGGAGATCTACGGTTTCCCACAGGAAACAGCCGTTGAAGAGTTCCGTTTAGTTAGACGGCTCGTCGTTAGTTATTAACTACCTGCCTCAAATCTGATGTACAGAATGGAAGAAACACGTCCGGCTGTCGGGAAGGAAGACCGAGCGAGGGGGGAAGCAGAGGAGTATAACTTTCGAGTAAACATAGTGAGATGGATCGGACCCCACAGGCCGGTAAATTAGGCTGGGTCGTGCCCAGTCCTGCCAACCACTTCTCCACAAAGTTGTATTCCAGGAGGCCTACGAAAGCAACCCTTTAACGGCCCCGATCCGCGCAACACGCCCCGAGTGAATTCGGGCCTCTCGGGAGAGTTTGGGAGAGCAGCCATTGAGGAAAGCAACCCTGTGGGGACATGGGCCACCGCCCGTGGGCGAAACGCGTGTTAACAAGAGCTTTTCCTCTCTGCGTCTTGCCTTCGATGACCGGAGTTTACCTGTGCCTTAAAGGGCCGGTAAATCAAGAGATCTCCTACCTTGAGGTCAAATCGGCGGTGAATCGACTGGAAAGGAGGACCAACCTTTTTTCTACCCACCTCGGAGACCCTCCGCCGAGCAACTGGGGATTGGAGAGGGGTCAAAAAATCTCAAGAAGTCAAAGGCCGCCTTGAGGATCAAACTTAGTCTGCCATTTATTCCAGGATACAAACCGCCATCGCTCGGAAGATCCCGCAGGCTCACCAGTGTGGGAAGCATAAGGCAGACTTCTTTATACAGTATTCTGCCTTTTTCTCGCAAAGCCAAGACCCAAGGCAACTTACCAATGAGAAACAAATACCAAATCCACCAACTATAGAGGAAAATGTATAACATAATTAAACTGTCATCAAAATATATGAAGTTTAAAACCTACTAATAAAAATAACGTAAAAGTTGTTGTAAAATAGTTCAGTTAAAACGAGAGGGCACCCTGTTTAAAGCCATTTTTAAAAAAATGTTTAGTTCTGGAAAAAAAAGTTAGAATTATTTTTTTTAAAACGTCTCCCGGGGAGGGACAGCAAAGAGGAAGCCGCTAGCCTCCCTAAGGAAGGGAGTTCCACAGGCTAGGTGGGGCTAGGAGAAGGCCCTGTCTCTTGCCTGCCTCAAACGTCCTTGTGAGGGTGGTGGGACTGAGAGAAGGACTTTTCCTGAGGATCTCAGGGTCCAAGCAGGTTCATTTGGGAGAACTGTGGCTGTTGTTGTGCCTTTGTATCCTTTGGGAATGATGGCCCCTACCATGTGTTTGCCCTTGCCTTCCTCTGAGGTTGAGAGAGTGTGACTTGCCCAGGGACACCCAGTGGGTTTTCGTGACCTAGAAGGAATTTGAACCTTCATCTCCCCAAGTCAAACCATGCTGGTTCTGACTGAATAGTATGGCCTTATCAAACAACCTGGATCTAAGCTGTATTGGGATAGGTCATAACCTTACTTTGAATTGCATATTTGAGGAAAAGAAATACTTCAGGGGTATATTCTGATCAAAAGGAGTTCACTCCATGCATCTGATAAAGTAGACTCAGCCTACCAAAGCTTATGCTACAGACCTTTCAGTTCACCTCAAAGGAGCTGCAATATCTCTTTGCATTTTCAGATCAGTCTCCTGATAGCCACTGTGGTGCAGTGATTTGAGTGTTGGATTAGATCTCTGGTAGACCATGGAAACCACTTCCGCACTACACTCTTCTAACGCGATTATTCCACTTTCAACATCCTATGGAATCCGGCCGGCCCCTCCCTAAACTGAAAACCCCAGGATTCCACAGTATGTTGAAAGCGGAATAATCGCGCTAGAAGCGTGTAGTGCGGTAATGGCTTGGATGACCTTGGACAAGTCAGGCTCTCAGCCTCAGAGCAAGGCAATAGCAATCCTGCTCTTGACAAATCTTGCCAGGAAACCCTTGTGATAGGTTCACCTCAGGGTCCCCATGAGAAGGAAACAACTTGAAAGCAGGCAACCTGAAAGCATCTAGTTGTACCTCTCAAAGAGGCAGCCCTGTTTTGAGCCTAGGGAAAATGGCTTTTGGGAAACAGATTTATTGCTTTCTTACATCAACACTACCACTGTTAAGATCTGAAAGACCTGTATCACCTTAGCCAACCCTTTGGAAATTGCGGGCAAGGGACATAATTTGCATCTTTCTGGATCCTGTTACCTTCTATCCCACTCTCACAGTTGTAAATATGCCATTTGCCTGAGGACTGAATGTCACTCTGAACTGCATCTGAAGAAGTGACTTTCTGTCTAGAGCCAATTTGTATTAAAGGTGCTGACACATTCTTTTTTTTCCTCCTCTCTCCTTTCCTTCCAACTATACTTTGTTTTCAAGTGAACAGGATTACACCACGAGAATTTAATGTGTGAAAGGGAGGCCTCAACTTTTCTGTCTATCGTGTTTGGTATAAGGATACAACGCGTTGGACAACTCCTGCAGTTTAATCCAAACCCCATTTAAGCCCTGTTCGAAATAGCGGCCTCTTATTTGTTTAGACAGTAGGAAGTCGGTTTTGTCCCATGCGCTCGGGCTTAGTCGGTTAGGCCAGCGGGGGAGAAACCTGCCTGTTGGTTTGTTTGAGGAACGGTGGTCATAGAATCATGGAGATGGAAGAGAGAGTGCAAGAACCGACAGCTAAAGCACCCCAGAGAGGCGACCATCCAGCCTCAGTTTAAAAATCTCCAAGCCTATTCCATTTTTGAACAGCTCTTGCCACCTGGAAGTTCATACTAATGTTTAGCCCCACTCTCCTTTCTTGTAATTTGAATCCATTGGTAATCTGAACGCATTACTATTTTCCTACTGTGCTATTTCAATTTTTAACACGTCTTCTATAGCTATCCCACTTCAAAAAAAAAACAGTGGGGGAAAGGAGCGTGTTCCTCGCATCAGCTAGAGATTTATTTTCCTGTTTGGAATACTCCCTCAGAAAACAGAAAGATCTGGGAAGCTTCTCAATACTGAATGTAAAGGAAACGTTTGGGGAAAAATGAGTGGAGGAAGCTTAGGGAAAGACGTAGAACCAGATTTTTTTTTTCAACAGCCATCCATCTCTCTGTGCCGCGCAAGTCAACATTTGAATAAACCTTTCTCGGCAAAAGGTTTAAACGGATGCCTAGTAGGAAAGGTACAACAGCGCTGTAAGGCTACAGTTCCGTAACACCTTCCCTAACAGCAAGTTCCACCGAGCAAAGTGGCTAAGTTTTAAGTGTTAAGGATTGCCCAGGAAGAGAGTATCGTCTCCGGGTGGGAGCTAGACTTAGTTATGCTTAGCGTATAGCTGCCGAAGTCAGTGGAACAAATCCGGAGTAACGGAGGTCCCATTGATTTATCTGCCCAACGTCCACATTCCTGCTGTTGCCTCGCTATCTGTTGAGCAGATAGTTTCCGTATTAGGCTCTATAAGGTGTCAGTTCCCATTACAGACGTAGAACAGGAAATAAGAAGTCGACACGGAAGGAAGATAGGTCGGTCTGTGTGTCAACCGTCTGCACCCAAATTAATCTGAGACCGAACAGAAACCCAAACACTCCATTCCACTTCCAGCTGACAGATGTGTGAATCAGCCTGACTGCTTTTTGTCCCCATATAAATTGAAGCAATACTTCCTGAATCGCCTTCCGCCTACAGCGAAGGAGAGCCTTCTTTTAGCACCCCTTTCTAAGGGGCTCAGCACCAGTAAAAGAAAGCAAGGAGCGTCAACCCGCGGACGCAAAACCCCTTGATTTCCAGGGGATCTCACTTCCACCCAGGCGTTTTAGGAGCGCAAAAGAAAGTTTTATCGGCAGGGCATTGCCGGCTCAACCCATATTCCCAACGGTTCCACACAATTGCTGCAATCAGATGCGCGCAGAGAATCCTAAATACACTGTTGTACCTGGGGGGGGAAATCCCCGTTGAATTCGGTGACACTGACCATGGACTCAATGCAGGGGGAGTTGTCCGGTCTCGAGCTCGTAACAAACAAACAAAAAACAGAAATTCGGATCCCTCCTGTTTTCTAAATGATCCTTCCTTGCGCTCCTGAGCTTTTCTCAGTCAGCCGAAATCTCTTTCCAGTCTTCCTTGGAATCAAGTCCGTCTCATTTCAACAGGACTCAGAAGAAGGAGACTGCGCCTAACCTGGCAGCCTCAGGCTTTGCCCGATAAACCAGGGCAGATGGTGTACTCTCAATTGTAAAATTGCAGTCCATAAAGTGATGGAAATTTGTCGAGCAAAGCCTAAGCAAGAAGAGATCATATCCTGCCAATCTTTGAGGTTGTCGAATATTAAGAAAGGCGAGAACTGGTGCGCCAACAGGCTCACGGGACTGAAGCTAGTGCGGCCCGCTCCAGAATGAATGGCTGGTGTTGCCGTTGCACAAAATGATATGCCGGGAGCCTCTCTCCCGTGGGAAAGGTTTCGAAGCCTCTCTCTAGGCTTCCCTTCTGACTTGCCCGACTGCCACTACTTCTCAAACCTTCAACCCTGCTGGTAAATGATGAAGTTTTGCCGAAAAAGAGGATTTTTTTCCCCCGAGCGTTTACCAGCGCGATCCACTGAGATGCTAAGTCTTTGCTCTGTTCCTTGGGGCTGCCTCCCTAGCATAACCAGGCAAAGTTTTCTTTGTAGGCTACAACCTGCCCAAATCCTCCAAGCCAGCATAGCCGCTGGAAGCAGGATTTGGGCGGTTATGGCTCAAAAAAAGAAACTTTCCCAGGCTTTTCTCCTTAGTAACGTGCATTGGATAGCAGCATAAAAACAGGTTCCACCTTTCAGCTTACTCGTCCCTTCCAAAAACTTGAAACGAAAACCGAAACCCGGTTGACCAGGCAATTTCAACAGACCTTTTTCATTCTAAACACGCTAATTTGAGTTCACCGCCGGTAAGGGCGGTAACTCAGTGGCTTGAACCCACGGGACGATTCCCCGAAATTACTCAGAGGTTCTTAGACTGGAGACGATTCTCTCCTTAAGGGCCTGGAAATCAAAGAGAAGTTCTTCGATTTCCCTGTGATAAGGAGAAATGGTTCACTTAATAGCTTTTTAGATGACACTGCCAATAGCTTACAGTTAAAACAACAACATCCAAAATACACGCCAGGATAATTCCTTTATTAAGCCAACCAAAAGGTTCAGAATACTAGGCAAGCCTCTGAAGCTCCTTGGCTTCTTCATGGGGCAAAGATTGTAAGATCATTCCTGTTATCTTCCTACCAGACGGCACTACTAAGCCAAACCTATCATCACGGGTTTTCTTGGCAAGATTTGTTCAGAAAGGGGTTGCCTTCCTGTGAGACTGAGATTTGTCCAAGGTCATCCAGTGGGTTTCCTAAAGATTCAAACTCTGCTCTCCCAGAATCCTAGTCCAGCAATCAAACCTCTACTCCCACGCTAGTTCTTATCATACAGAAAAAAATGTCCCTCTGGGAGTGTTGAGGACCCTGTGTCCTTTTTGAGAGCTCTGCTCCCGTTTGGCGTTTAAGGTGGCCTCAAAGGAAGGTTAATGCAGGTAGAGACCGCACTTCTTCGCTGCCCTGAGGGAACTGAGGACAAAGGCTGTAAAAGCCAGGCAATAAAATGTCCGTCTCCGTTATAGCAGCAACAAAGCAACTTCCACTTCAGATCTGTCCTTTCTGTGAGGCTGCAAGCCACTTTGTAAGCTGGAGAGACAGTGAACGTCACATTTCACATTTGAAGTTAAATGTTGGTGTTGTGACTATTCAATAATAGCCACATTCAGATTCTTTTACCTTGATTGGAGGTAAAAATCTCAGAGAATAAATCCAGGTGTATTTACTCCCTCAATTTCAGACACCTCTGATACGTCTAAAGTTTAATACCTTCAAATCCAAAAAAGACACTTACTTACCCTTGTTCTTGTTATGTGCCGTGAAGTCTGCCACCCTATGAATGAGAGACCTAAACTGGTAAACCAACCCTGCTATGTTAAGGGACCTCCCTGTCCTTGTTCTCAATGGGACCCTGCAGTTCTATTGTGAGGAGGTCGCTACTCGAGAGGAGCAACCAAGTCTAAGACATTTAGGAGCAACAGATTTATCAGAGCTAAGTTTTCCTGCGTTACAACCCATTTCCTGACTGCCTGGAATACAATCATGCATCTGAAAAAACTGGGTTGTAACCCAGGAAAGTTCTTGCTCTAGTAAACCCGTTGGTTAGAGCCACTAGACTTTGGGGGCCAAATTCAATAGTTCCTCCTTGTTAGAGTAGATCCATTGAATCCATTCCTGCCTGTTGGCTTACCAAGTTTTCACTGGCCCAGTGGTTCTGCGCCAGTGGAAACTAAACAATTGGATCTAGTCCTTTGTTGTTTTGCTGGAACAAACTGAAACAGGTAACTTTTTGAAAAGTGAGCCCATGTGGGAGTGGTTTGAGTGTTGGACGAATACTCTGGGAGACTCTAGCATAACCAACAAAAATTCCCTCTTCACTTCTACAATTAAGTTTGTCTCTTTTTTGCTTGGGAATATAGGTATATGCTTTGCTTCCAAAAACTTTAAGATGATTCAGTTTGGACTTAGTTCCATTCCATAACTGAAAGGGAATTACATCTCTCGATTTGGTTGGCAGTGGGTTGCACAAGTATGTAGCAGTCATAATAGCTTCAGACCAATAGCGTTTAGGCATGTTAGCCTCTAAAAGCATGGTGACTGCCATCTCTTTGAGAGTTCTATTCATTCCTTCTGACAAAACAAATGCAGGCAGCTTCAGGTTACAAACTTAGAAAAGTTTACTAGGGGCTTCTATATTTACATATGTATTGGGGAGCCTACAGAGACCAAGTTTCCAGCCCTGTTCAGCCGTGGAAACCCACTGGGTGATCTAGGGCAAGTCATACTCAGCCTGACAGAAAGACAAAGACAAACGTCCTCTGAACAAATGGCGATGAAAGGACCATCATAAATCGAAGTCCATTTGAAGGCACACAACAGGTTTGAAAAAGTGCCCCTGAGGCCCACCCCAACCTGTACCTCAGTTACAGCAAAACCAGGGAGATCCGTGACACCTTAAAGGCTGCTAATACGTTTATGAGGACACAGGATTTGGTCCGTACCCCTTGATCAACTGGATCTGAGACTGTAGCCAAGGGAAGCTTTTTCCTAATAAATTGATCTGTCTTTCAATAAACGGGTTAGTTTTTAAGGCGCCACAGGATTCTTCGTCGTTGATGTCCTTGCTCAAAAGAGGCCTCTTCAGATGGGAGCCCAGACGCCCTTCTTTGGAAGCAAATAGCGCTGAAACTGAAACCGCTGAGGGGGAGTGCCTGCCTTCCAAGAAAATGCGTTTAGGGCCGGGACGGCAAGACGAAGGGGCTTTGCAGGTTTCCATCGGCTTCCTCCGCAGGCGTCAGAAAACACTTCGGAATCCCCCTGCCGAAGTGACTCCGCATGAATTCACAAAGGAGAGCCATTGTCAGAGGAGAGGTGAGTGGGAGCCAGCTGATGGGATGGAATCCAGAGCTGCAAACCACAACCCCACCGTTACGCCGGAGCAGTTAATACGTTCAATTTAAAGTCAGCAACATACAGGCGGCTTCACCTTGTATATATCCTGTTGCACAGATAATTCTGAGGTTTGAGGGCGCCTGAGAATGTTTACCTACCCGCAGCGCAAAGATTACGAGACCAACTCAAGCATCCGTTTGTCCGCGCAAAGCGTTGATGTGTCTCCTAAGCTGCTCCTAAATGGGGAGGGGGACCTTTATGTACATTAACTTGTGAGTAAGCCCCATTGAACTCATAGGAAATTAAACGGGATCCGGGTGGGGCAAGTCAGCGAGCAGTGGAACTCTCTTCCAAACACTAAAGTCATTTTTAGGAACTCCTATCCGGGGGCCGGGGGAAGGACTGGATGAAACCCTTAGGCGAACTTTGTGGTCCTCCAGAAATTCAGTTGAGCTCGACCGGAGAAGGGGTTGCATTTGCACTAAAACTGCCCCGCGTTAGTGTTTTCTCCCCACAGTGCCCGGTACACGACCCAGTCGACCACCACACAGAGAGTGGGGGCTGTAAACGGACCAGGAGACCAGATTTCAGCCTCCTGCAGATCGGAGGGTACTGACACCCCAAGTTTCCAATACACCCCACTCTGCAAAGCCAAATCCTTCTCCAGCCCCTTGCGGTCCCTCCCCATCTTCAAGTTTCCTGCCAATCTGTGCCTTTCCCTCTCTATCCAAAAACTTGGCTAGTACGTGTTGCGAAGGTGAGGCGGCCATTCCAGTCCCCTTTCCCCGCCCCCCACCATTGCTCCTTATAGGTCCACACGGCCCAGCGCGGTGGATACCGCCGCTCTCACGTGACTCAGCCCGTCGGGGAGGCGCGTGGGCCTCAAGCTGCAACCCTTCGGGCTCCCGTGCCTGCCACGCGGGACTTCGGGACACTGGAGCTGAACTACACAAGGCTAAGCGTAGGCCTCTTCTCCTGCTTTAAGCCGCAATTGTTATCCAAAAGAAAGGCAGTGCGGGAGCCAGAAAGAATTTGGGGAAAGGGCAAGAGGTTTTTAAAAAGCAATTTATTTTACTCAGAGGCTGGAAAAGTTATTTTGTGGGACTGCGGAAATCAAAATTCCCAGCCAGCCTTTCGGTGCCGAACAAAGAGGGACGTCTACCCTTTTCCTACGCCCTCGGAAGGAAATCGCGCAGGTTGGACGGAATTTGTTTCCTGCAGCCTACCCAGTTTTTTATGAATACAAAAAGGGGGCGATCGGCGTGGTTATGCTGGCCGAGTTAACCAACAGAGCAATACAATAGGTTCTACTGTACTCCCCGAAGTAAGCCTCCCTGGGTTCGGTGGACCTGCTGCAACGCTATTTCAATTTAACGGGGAGGACAGAGGGAGCCTTCTCTGAACTCGGAGGGACGGTCTCCAGGAAAGCATATGTAGGGTGCCACGGCCACATCCCGCGCATGTTTACTCGGGAGCCACGTTTCCCTGGGAGTAAGACGCCCTCATCCCCGTCAGTTTTCAAACTTGGGCTGCCCACTGTGTGGGCGACGTCATGAGGTTTGGAACCGGGCCTGTCAGAAAGTCCTCTACGTTCCTCTAGTTAAGCGGGGAACTTGCATTTCAGCAGATGTTCAGCTCCGGTGGCAACCCAGCCCAGCCTCCACAGTCCATATTTAAACAGTTAGGGCTGGTCAGATGCATCTGGAAAGTTACACTCATTTAGACAAAACAAGGTTGGGCCATAACTCAATGGGAAGGAGGGGGAGGTGCGAGGATAGCGTGGGCTGCCTTGAACTTCTTGGAGGAAAGACGGAGGAAGGAAGGACGGACGAAAGAACGGAACAATCTAGGAGACTTCACGGGGTTCTTTAATTAAACTAAGTACCTTGATTTCCACTTTAAATGTGGTGGTGGAGAGTTCTACGGGTAGCACAGCATGGATTGCCAAAATGACCTAAATGGATGTTAGAGCAACTTAAGCCTGGACTCTCTCTAGAAGCCTCAAAGTCCAAAATGAGTCGGTCTGACTTTGGACATATCAGTGAATGGACATGGTTGATTGGAAAAGGCGACAATGCTTGGTAGGATAGGAGGCAGTGAAAAAAGGGGAAAACTGCGTCACAGGTGCATAAGTCAATGAAACCACAGCCCTCAGTTTGCTAGACCTGAGCTGGGGATAGCTGATGATTGGGGCTCTTGGAGGTCTCTCCAAGGGTCGCCATAAATCCAAGCCGACTTGACGGCAATTAACAACGAACACCTTGATTTTTGAGGTCTCCTACACGCCCTTACTCAGAAGTAAATCTCACCGACTCAATAGGCTTTGTCGCCGTACAGGCGGATGTAGGCTCTCAGCGAGTTTTACAACTCCCTAAAAGGAACTCTAAGGGCGTTTTTGTTGTTGTTTTGAGGAATTAGCTTAAAGGGGATTTGCTGTTGCTGTGTGCCCTTCGAGTTGTTTCCGACTTCTGACCACCCTCAGGCAAACCTATCTTTCGCTTTTCTTGGCAGAGGACGTTTGTTTTTGCCTTCCTCTAAGGTTGAGAGAGTGTGACTTATCCAAAGTTACCTAGTGGGTTTCCAGAGTCGAGCCGGGATTAGAACCCGGGTCTCCAGAGTCGTAGTCCGACGCTCACACCGCTACACCACGCTGGCTCTCTCTGATGGGGTTTACTCCTGAATAAATGCTGTTTAGGAAGACAACGTGCCCTTTGGATGCCGTAGTCTGTTCACGGAGACTGTGAAGGGACAGGTTGACTCCTCGACTTTTAACAGTTAGAAAATGAACCCCACACCTTCCCCTGGATACCACCGGAAGACATAGATCCTAAAGAAAGTGACCCAACCGCCTAGGTTTGTCATAATAGTCTATTGAAATCCAGAGGGCTTCCTTCCAGACCTTTCCTGCCGCGGGACCGGGTACAGTCCTGAAATGGGTCCCAAGTGCCTCCCGGTTCAAAGGGCGATTCTCAAGTTACTCGGAAACGAGCGGCACTTTTTGTACCAAGGCCATGTAAAGGCGCTTGGGGGCCCGCAGTGGGAAGCCTCTCTCGAAATACACGAGCCTGGACCCCTCCAAAGTTAGCGGAGGCCAAGGCACATGGATGTCAGCCGCCCGACTTCTCTCTTTCAAACCCGGATTAAGCAGGCCCAGATCGCTGGAAATCCATAGGATTTCTTCGCTTGTGGCGAGTGGGCAGGACTTATTTTGAAGGGGGCGGGCCGGCGGGCGTCAGAGAGTTTGCGGTCTCGGGGGGCTTGCATCCAGACGGCTGCGTCCGAAAAGGTCCCGTTGGGGTTCTATATATAGTTGCAGCAAGAGAATCCCAGGCGGAAAAGGACCGATCGCGTCGAGAGGGGTCTGGGACACAGGCGCGCGCAGATGCACACACACAGAGGCGCACACGCACACGCGCACCCGTCCCTGGGCCAGCCTCCTGCCCCTCCCCCCTCCCCCCTCCCCGCGTTCGCAGGCTAATTGGGCCTCTCAGCTCCCCCTCCCCCGGCTTCGGGTGGCTCGGCGGGCGCTCTCGCCGCGGCTCTCGACAGCCACGCACGTCACTCGCGGCGCTTGCCCTCCCCTCGGCGGCGCTGCGGTCTCTTTCAGCCTCCGCCTGGGAATGGACTGAGGAGAACCGGGAAGCCAGACCGGAGCTCCGCTCCTTGCCCCGCCGGAGCGCTCCAGAGAGAGGAAGACAACGCGGGGCGGGGAGGGAGGAGGGCCAGCTCCAGAGAGGGATCGGTTGCCGCCGGGCAAGCCCCTCACCCGCGCCGGGCCGCGGGTCTGCTTTGCGCGCCTTTGACCGACGCGAGGAAAGAGCGCTTTCCTTCGGCTACCCGCCGGCTGGGCGGGCTCGACAGGCTCGCTCTCCTCCGGCGCCCGGGCCTCCCTCGTCAGGGGATCCACCGCGCGCCCTCGGCTCCGCGAGAACTGGTTCCCTCCGGAGCTGCAGCGTCTCTCAGAGGAGAAGGGCGCTTTCCCCGCGCCCGCCGCCCGCGCCCTCTCCTGGGCCTGCCCCGTGGTGCCCGGGCGGCGTGACCGGGCTGAGCGGCTCCTGACAGGCGAGAAGCGCGAGGAGCTCTGTGACGCCCACGCGAGGCCAGCCCCTTGGGCCCGAAGGGGTCTAAAATAAACCGAAAAAGTCGACACGTGTTAGGAGGGGGCGGAAGAGAGACCAGGAGGGAGCGAGAGACTTCCGGGGCCCGGGAGACCAAGCTGTCGTTCGCCGCGATCCGGTTCCGCGCTCCTGCGACGTGAAAGGGGAGGAGGGACCCGGGTCCACTTCCAGTTCGCCCCGGCTTCTTTAGATTCGGCTTCCCGGTTCAGCGCTGGCCCCCAAGATCGGCGCCTAGCTGGACGACGCGCCACATCCACACTCGCAGCCGGTTTTCCTTGACCTTGACTCGGACGGCAAGGGAGAGGGACCGCGAAGGAAGAAACTCAAGCGGATCGGAGAGCAGCTGTCTCTCCTGCCAAAGGCTCTCAGAGGCTTGCGCGCTCTGGCGAGTCGGTAGCTCGCCCGCTCCTTTCTTCTTCCCGGCCGGAGAGAGAGAGAGACACACACACAAAAGTCCACGCAGCCGCTTCTTCCCGGCCGCTCGCGCTTCCCGAAGGCAACGCCGCCACCGCCTTCTGCCACCCCGAGAGCCGAAGTCCATGCCCGCGGCCCGCCCGCAGCAGCAGTCCCAGGAGGAGGAAGAGGAGCAGCACCGCCGGGCCCTACTATGCCAGTGACACCTTCCGCGTTGCCTTCCCAAAGCCGCGATGAAGGAGAAGTCCAAGAACGCCGCCAAAACCCGGCGGGAAAAAGAGAACGGCGAGTTCTACGAGCTGGCCAAGCTGCTGCCCCTGCCGTCGGCCATCACCTCTCAGCTGGACAAGGCGTCCATCATCCGCCTCACCACCAGCTACCTGAAAATGAGAGCCGTCTTCCCGGAAGGTGAGTCCCCTTGTCGTCCCCTTTGCCAGCCTCCGCTCCCCTTCCTCTCTCCCGGGAGCCCTGGAAAGGGGCGAGCCAGCCTTGCTGCGGCTGACCTCCGTCCTCGAGTTCGGAGGCAAAGGGGGTCGTTGGGGGTGCCTTCCTACCCCACTGGGATAGGGTTTGGCTGGAGGGCGGCAGGGCGAGGAGACCTTTGGTCTTTTCTGACTAGGGCGGAGAGATCTGAGGGTCAGCGCCGGGGCCCTGCGGAAGCTCATGCAAGCGCTCACGGCTACACGTGAGACGCCGTCGTCTGAATCCTCTTCTCCACGCAACCTCTCTCCCAGAGACAGATTGAAACCCGACAAGACAGGGAGTTCGGTGGGTTGGGTTCCGATTTACTTAAATTTAGAAGATACTTGCTGAAATCAACACCATGGCTGGCTGATAAGGCGCCACCACGAAACCAAATTTAAAAACTGGATCCAACTCGGAGGGCGACCTTCAAGGAAACCCATCACTTTAGCTTTGGGTCGCCCCCAAGGATAGCAAAGCGATCGCGGCTTAGGGCCCAAGGTTTGACAGTTAGGTTTTCGAATAAAATCTCGCCGATTTCATTGCCTTGATTTGGGGAAGTAGTATCGTTGGCTTGAATGGGTTTACTCTAGGTATTAAAGCACTGTAATCCAGATTGGCCTACCTTTTCTTGAAAATAATTTCAGTTCCACGCAGTTCAGCGGATTCCTTGAAGTGAGGCAGCCCTTCTACTGGGATAAAAAGCATGCTACCTAACCATACTGCCTTTAATATTACTGTAGCCCTGTTCAAGGCGAAGAATTTGTGACAGAGTAATTTTCAGTGCAACCAAGACAGTGAAACGGTTTCCCACATTAATTAACAACAACAACAGTAGCCCTTCTAGGAAAGCAACCGAGGCGAATAAAGCCGTGAGAACGCCCCAGTCGGCAGAACCACTGGGGTGGGACAGATTTTGTAAAACCCTTTGCTAAATAATGTTTACTCAGGTTCCTTCACACATACACACACACATACACACACACACACAAGCACACAACACTCAAAAATGAAACTCTTCGGAGAAGACGTGTTCCGCAGAAAATTAAGGTTTGCCATTGAAAATAGCTTCGGTCGTTTGGGAGAGCTGGAATTGTTTGGCTGGAATTCTCACTGCCACGCTGCTTCAACCAGCCTCGGAGGAAGAGAAATCTTCTGAACAAATTTTGCCAAGAAAACCAGTGATGATATGGGTTTCCGTTGTTGTTGTTGTGTGCCTTCAAGTCCTTTCCGACTTATGGCGACTCTAAGGTGAACCTATCACAGGGTTTTCTGGAGGCTGAGAGTGTGTGACGTGCCCAAGGTCACCCAATGGGTTTTTAATCCATGGCCTGGTCTCCGGAGCTCGATTCCAACTCAAAAACCATTAAGCCGCGCTGGTTTTCAGGTTTGCCTTAGGGTGTCCTGGGATGAGTGGAACTGAGTAGGACAAGGCCCCAGGCGAAGTCAACAGGGCATTGCTACACGGGTTAACTCAGAAGTAAGTCTCATCAAACTTTATGGGACCTACTCCTGAAAAAGTAGGTTGTAGCCCAGTTTCCTTCCAGAGCAGGTTTAATCACACTTACCCGGAACAATTAGAATACAGCAGGAGGCTTGCTCCCTAATGTCTTGCTGAGAAGTAATAGCCATTGAGTTCAATAGGATTTACTCCTAGGTAAATGTGTGGTGGGTTGTGAAGGAGAAAGGTCAACTCGCCTTGTTTATCAAGTCGGGTGGCCACTGGGAGTGTAGTGAAGTGATCTCAGCGGCGCTGCTCAAAGTAGACACCAGGTCCTCGATTTGAACAGAACTTTATTTTCATGGAAATGTGGTTAAATTCCGGACCTGTAGACGAAGAAAGAGAACCACAGCGGTGTCGGTGGTTTGGGGGTTGGACCCTGACTCTGGACACCAGGGTTGGATTCCCCGCTCAGCAAGGGAAACTCACTGGGTGACCTTGGGCAAGTCACATTTTCTCCGCCTCAAGGAAAGCAAAAACAAACCTCGTCTGAACAAATCTTGGCAAGAAAACCTCGAGATAGGTTCGCCTTAGAGACGCCTTGATGGAAATGATTTGAAGGTACACACCTACCAAGATGGAGAGGCCAGTTTGGAAACCTGCTACTCAAACCACGCGCGCAGAGTCTTAAAATGCATTTTTTAAAAAAGCGAACCCAATCTAATTGAAAGTGGGTCAGGTAAATCCGGCTGCTGGTCTCTTCCAAAGGATACAGACTCCCAAAGAAGCGCTGCACTATGTGACATGAGCCGAACCTCATGTCATTTCTAGGCAAATATACTCGAAACAAGACAGGGAAGCCGGCAAACACGCGTCCGACTGGCAACGGCCTTATATCAATTCTTAGGCCATTTCCGCACTACACTGTTATAGTGCTATTATCCCACTTTCAACCTCCTGTGGAATTCTGGGATTTGTAGTTTATGAAGGGCAAAGAGCTCTCTGGCTGAGAATTCTAAATGCCCCTCCCTAAACAGCAAATCCCAGGAAACCATAGGAGGTTGAAAGTGGAATAATAGTACTATAACAATGTAGTACGGAAATGGCCTTAGTCTCCATGACAGTAGACTGATCGAACCAATGGATGTTGGATAGGTGTTAATTTACCAACTTCCCATTAACTTAATGGATCTGTTTAGTTTGAGACTAGCAACAGGATTTAGGCCCATATATAACTGGACTTGCAGTCCAATTCTAAAACATGAATGTTTAGGATTCTTTTCAAGCGTTCGCTTGATCTCACAGGAGATCGCCTTGGACTTCATATGGAAACAGGCTTTCTCCTCCATTTTCCTTCCCCGTCTCGCCGGCCGTTTCTCGGCAGGTCTGAGTCTCTTAGCTGGAGCTGCGCTCTCGGCTGAACGTCCCCAAATGCCAGACCCGAAACGAAGCGGAGAGTCGCAAGAGCGTCTCGCTTTGCTCTGGCTTCCCTCTCAGCCTTAAATAAAAACGAACCCGGCAGCTCCAGCCGAGATGACGGCGGCAGCACCGGCAGCGGGAGATAGAATTAATTTCACCCGGCGGCGCGGGCGGCCGTTCAATGCATCAGACTCAATCTAGAGCGAAAAACGCCGCTCTCTGCTTGAAATAACGATCCATTCTCCTTTGAAAACTACAACAAAAGAGAGAGAGATTTCTGCCTAGTCCTTAAAATGTCCACTCTTTATAATAACCCGCAAGCGCTTTCCTGCTCCACCACACCTACCTTTTTAGAACTAGAAATCCCAAAGGCAGCATAGGCTTTCTGTATGTGGCTGACAGAGGGAAATCTCTTACATACACTTTTACGTATTATTAGTAATTTCTATTCCCTGCTCAATCAGATTAGTGATTTGATATTGCCTTGACACTAGTACTGTCAGCAACCGCCAGCAGTGGGCAAGTCGTCACTAGGAGCGTGCAATTTAAAATATCAGATAGATCACTAGACTAATCCTCAAAACGAGTATATTGAAATCTCTGTGTTTTCCCGCTGCACTAGTACTGACGGGACAGGAAAGGGATTTATATGTGATCAAGCCCATGCTAGAACTGGAACGATCACCACCGGTGCAGATGATCCAATGCTACCCGCGATCCCGGAAGAAGAGACAAATCTTTTTGCAGAGGCTGCAGACATGTTGATCTGATGGTTGGAAGGCAGTGGTAAGGCACCTAGTGGCCCTCCAGGTGGTGTTGATTGCAACTGCCAGCAGTCCTGGACAGACTAGTTAGTGGTAAGGGATCATGAGCACTGTAGTCCAAAAACCTCTAGATGTTCACAAGACATCCACGCTTAGTTTAAAGGTGAGCAGTTCCTTTCAGACTCCCAAAAGCTATAGATCAGGAAAATTATTGAGGTTCGGACAAAACCCATTTAGGAAGACCTCTTACAAAACCAGCGACATCATCTAATCTAAGCAGTAAGGAGGCAAGGCAAAGTTGGAGGTTCCTTGGCCCTTGGGGTGACCAGCTCTCAGTGTCTTTGCCTTGGCAATTCTCATGTAGCTCTTCCCAAGAATACCACAATCCTCCGCAAGTCTATCTGTAAGTCATCTTAGTCTGACTCATTTCTGTCGAATTTGTTAATAAGATCACAGCCATAGATTGTGAACTAAAGGCCATGGACCAACTGCAACCGCTTCTCTCCTAATGGCAGTATTTAGCACAGTTTTGATTTCCTGCTTCACCAAGAAATATACAATATTTAAAAGCACATAAAATAAAATCCCATTCTTTTATGCCTTTTATATCACTCCAGCTGTGAATTGGTAATTAATCCCTACTTAGCTTGTACAGACTTCTCTGGGAGTTAATTCCTATTGGACTCAGTTGTATTTACATCTGAGCAGACATGGCTAGAATTGCTCCCTAAGTGAGTTGGGGGGAAAGAATCATTGCGCATCAGTGTCCCAGTCGCCATTCCACTTTTGCTAGGGCGGTACAGCACCTCTGAATCAATACCTCATCCCTTTGTGGAAGGGCTGTCCTGTAAAGCCTGTCTGGATCTCCCTGGAATTACTGTATAGGCCCCCTGGGAGAGTTATATGGAAGGCACTTCTACCACCTTTAGCAAACAAAATGCCCTCAAGGCACCAGATTCCTTGAAAGCTAAACAGAGTCAGCCCTGGTTAGTACTTGGATGGGAGACTGCCGATGAACACTAGTTGCTGTAGGCTCTGTTTTGGGGGAAGGAACTGGCAAAATCACCTCTGAGAATTCTTTGCCTCAGAAAACTCCGTGATATTCAGGGGGTCACCATAACTGGGCAGGAGACTTGAAGGCAGCTACCTACAGTCACAAGTGTGCGTAAGACAGACTGTATAAAGTTGCCTTATCGTTGGCCCATCTCCTTCTATACTCTCAACTGGGAAGGGCAGCCGCTCCCCAGGGGTTCAGGCCGGATCCATTCCTATCCTCCCTGGAGACCATTGGTCTCCTCTGGTGAACTTCCATCCCGCTAAGACCTGGCTCTGCTAAACTTCCGAAATAAATCAGATCGGGGCGGCGGGGTGGGGGGGTCTAAAGACTAAAACGACCTCGCAGTTCGATCCTGTTTTGCCTGCCTTCCTCAGCTGTCTCAGTTCCATAATCTTTCGTGGAGCTGACTTCCGAGGAATTGAGCATAACATTGCAACCCCAGTTCTTTCAGATACCCAGACAATGGCCATCGTCTTGCCCACCTGAAAATGTTTTGAAGCTGTTTTATTTTAAGCAAGAGGAAGTGTTAGACGGGTGATAACGTGCGACAGACAGCTCACCTAAGAAGAGAAAACAAGTCAATGCTCCTTAAATGTTAGTGGTTTGGAGGTTGCAGAAGGTCCAGTCGCCACTCTTTATGAGTTTGTTTGGATTGGAAATGGGGGAGGGAGGAGAATCGCTGGCAAATAAAAACTTTCCCATTTCTTAAAAAAGCAAAACAAAACTCGATCCTCAATCCTAAATCGTGAATCCGAAATACTACTTTTTAAGCCAATTTACAACACAATCCTGTACCTTACTTCTGGAAAGTAAGTGCCATTGAATTTGATAGGCCTTCTTTTCGAGGAAGCAGGTATAGATCCATTTACCTAGGGGCTGGGTCTCACTGAACTCTATGGACTTACTTCTGAGTAGCGGCTACAATCCTCGCCCTGCTGATTCTGTATCTCTCAGAGTTCTTCACTGTACTCTGTGGTGAGCGATATGAGGGTTGTAACTTAATCGCCTTGGCTCTGCAGACTCAGTCTCTGCGGAGTTTATCAAGTTTTCCAAATGCAGCAGTAGAAAACGTTTTTCTCTGTGTGTCTTTACTGCTGCAGAGTGAAACTTCAACATTTGTAGACAAAATTAGCTCAGAAGAAAATAAAAGATTTTCTGGCTTTACAGAGGAGGCCTAACATTCAATCTGAAACTTACTTCCCTATAAAACATTCAACCTGAAACTTACTTCCCACTGTACAACTAGTCTTGCACACTGTTTGCTTTAAACAAAATAACATAGTAATATTAACATCCCTCATAAATGTTAAGGGGTAAATCTACTTTCGGAGAAATAATTTTGGCCTATGTTTTTGTTCGATTACTTGAGACGTTCCCCCATCCCACCCCGCCAGGAAATTAATCGAATTTCAGAGACAGGAAGAGAGAAAACGAATGAGGGTATGACCAGAAAGTTCTATTTCTGATATAACATAACTTAATTACACTATGATCTCTTTTCTTGACCCGATCACTATACCTCTTTAAGGACATTTGAAAGAAGAGAATGATTGCTTTAAGAATAATAGTAGAAATTCGATTTTTTTTTCTTTTGAACGCGAAAGTTTGCTGTGGTTTTTACTTCTTCCATAGTTTTCGAGATTAGACTTGGGAGGTTCAAACATTGAAACTTGATCATATATATCATTTATTACCATGCTTGTGAATAAATATCTAGGCCCCTTCAATGCTTGTCTAGGAGGGAAAAAATCAAAAATCCCCCTGGAACTATAATTCTTTGTTACTAACTCCATTTCTGATGGCGCTAAACATTCCTTTAGAGGAAGTTTTCTTTTTTCTTCCTTTCTCTTCCAGTAATTCCTTTCAAAGTTGGAGATTTTTGACTCCACGGAAATATCCCTGAAAGTTGCGAGTGCAAGAATACGTTTGCTCCCCTCGATATCTATTTGCCCTTCAAAAACAAAGAGCAAACAAGGAGTATTTATGACCCGAAAGTATTCTCTAGAGAACCAGGGGACCGGAGGGCGTAACTTGGATTTGGCATTCTTTCGCAAAATCTAAGAAAAACAAAACCGGGGAGGCCTTTCCCCGGTGTTTTACACCTCAGGGATCAGGATACTTCTCCCCTTTTCGCCCTCTCCTCTCCTTTGCCCCTGGAGGATTTCCGACGCGTTCTTTCTGTAAGGGGCCAGACATTTTTAGAAACCCAACTGCAGGCAGGGAACTGGTGGGAAGTTTTAATGCGATGGCATGGATGACTAATCCAAAAACTCACTCGCAATGCTCTAAAAATCTGGACCCTGTTAAAAAAAAGAAAGAAAGAAAGAAACCTCCCCTTGGCAAATTTTCCAAGGGTGAAACAAACCCAAACGCTGCGATTTTCATCCTGTGTGTGGCCAGTGCAAAAGGCCTCAGACCGGGAACTTTACGGTAGTGCTAAGGTTATCGTATTTTGCAAGTAACACCTTTAATTATACTGGAATCAGATCGTCTTCGTTTTTCTCTTCCCCAAACCTGCCGCCACTCTCTCTTCTTATTCTTTTTATGCCTTTGAACTACAATCTTCGAAGTTTGAAATATGTCTGAGACGTTTTGGGCTTTCTGTTTGCGGGTTTGGCTTCCGGGGCATGGGCCCCGGAAAATGAAGAAGGAGGTTTCGGCCCCCATCAAGGCTAGGGGGAGTGATCCCCCCTGAAATGATTCAGCACCAAGGGTCAGGACCACCAAGTCTCTTGTTTTATAATATTTCACTTATTATTTAGTCATTGTCTTCTTTGTAGTCATGTTGTTAACTGCTTTTGTGTCCACACTACACAATTATTATAGCACATTGATACCACTTTACCGTGCTCTTCTATGGGATCCTGGGATTTTTAGCTTTGCCGTGCTTAGAATGTTGGGGTACTTAAAATTCTCAGCTAGTTAGCTCTAACAAAGTAGTTCAGAGAAGTGGACTAGAGTGTTCTAAGGCCCTCACTACACTACAGATCCCAGGATTCCGCAGGATGGAGCCATAGCAGTTAAAGTTACATCAAACTGCTATAATAATCCACTGTGGGTGGTTGATGTATTGTTAATTTAGCGAGTATTCAGCCTGTATTTAGGGAGGGACTGGGGAATCATCGCGACAAAAGTAAAAGCAAACGCTTCGAGATATATTGTTTTCCTGCGGTCGGTCGTGCCTTCCCTGGTCAGTGTCCCATTCTCTACGAAACGGGTGGAAGATCAGATTCCCGGTCCCTAAAGAGAGTAATAAAGGAAGTCAGTCCAAGGGAATAACTTGACTTCACGGTAAACGCCCCTTGTCTTAGATGCCCTGGCATAAATCCTAAACCTTCCTTTGTACAGACTGGAGGATTGGACCAGAGTCCCGTTTTAGGAGAGGCGAGCGAGCTTTCTAAACGGGCCTTCAGAAGTCCCTGAGCCTCAATATGAATTCTTCCAATTCGGTGTCCTAGAATAAAAGTCAAAGAAGGTTCAACGTGGAAAGATTTAATCTATGGAGTTCTCATGTCTGTCCTTTCTTGCCTTACTTTTTGCTCCTGCGGTTTTGCGACGACCTTAATGGTTGATGAATTTAAAGTCCAGGCAGGAGGCAACGATCTGCATCAGTTCCCCCCTCTGTAACTTCATCCCCATCGCGTTTTGATTTTTAATACTTTTTCTTGGTGGCCACCCCATTCACTACTGCAGAACACACGAAACACACACGCAGAGAGAACGGGTCCCTCCCTCCCCACCCGCTCTTTCTCCTCCTCTCAGACCCCCTGCCTCTTTAGTTCTTGATTTTCTTTTTTGTTCCACTACGGAACACAGAAACAGAGAGGAGGGGGGGGGCTCTTAAACTGCAGCCCCTCTCCTGTCCCCTAAGGTTGTGACAACGCGGTTTAAAATGTGACTCCGCGTCGCGTTGAAAATGGACTTTTAAAACGACCCATTTCATAATGGTTAAACCAGAAAGGGAGGTGAGCCGCTTAATGAATGACTTTTTAAAAAATAATAAGACAACCCTCGCATATGTTGCCTTAACTGAAGAAGGAAGAGAAGGAATTAAGAGAGAGAAAACACACGAAGGAAACGCGAGAAAGCCTGAAGAAATGTACAGTTCCTTAGCAATCTCTTGTCGTTTCCAAGGTAGAAGCAGCGTGGCCTGTGATTTGGGGAGAGGCAGGGTTAACGATGAAGACATTCTTCTCCCCCCTCTATAAGGCTGCGGTCCCATACTCACTGATGAGCCCTCTTGAACTCGGTGGAATTCAGTTCCGAGGCTGCGCAGTTCTTGTACTCTGTACATGGTATGTCTGCTGTATGTCTAAGTGCCACCGGCTAGCCCACCGTGGCATCTATCTTGCTGACCAATTTGGTAGGCGAAAGAGACGCACGAGACTCAGGGTTTCTGCCTGATCCGTGAGCAATATGAGTCCCCTCTGAGAAGTATTGCGACCGTGGGGCAGAGAGGGGAGGGCGACAGATCCGTGCGCACGAACGGACAAGATCAGGCGCTTCCACAGGCGCGCAGGAAAAATCGAAGGCACAAAATGTGCGCTTACCCTCCAGTAGCCTTTGCCCAAGCGAGTTGCCCATATTTGCAGCTGAGACATGGGAGGGGTAAGAAGAACACGACGTTCACTTTCCTTCTGGCTTGGTTGGTGGCATTCACAGATGGGCAATTATTGGCCACATCTCCTGATTCCCCGGTGTGCGAACTGGAATCACTACTCGGGTTTCGTGGCCTTAACGTTATCCCTGCGGATTTTAATTATGAATATTGCGCAGTTAGCTGCATCATTCCTTTTATTTATTCACAAATTCTAGAAAAGATCAAGGCGACAAACCTCACTGTGCACAAGAGATTAAGTCCAGCTGAATTCCCGCTGGAATTACTTGTGAATTGTATCCTCTTCCATGTTGCGCTCCAAATTTCAGTCTTAAGCCTGCAGTCCTTTACCTGGCAGTAAATCTCTTTGGATTTAATGAGTCTTGTTTCTGGATACGCATCATAAAAGTGCTCCTACTATACCTGTTGCAAATAAATCCCAAATGAACTAGTTTGTATTTATCCTACTTGTTTACGGTCGGTCAGATAGCAGGACTCTAAAAATGAAGTATATCGATGTAAATTATCAGAGGAGACCATGCGAACCACCAGTGTGTTCGGGAGAGTTACGCATAGTTTACATCGCAATCCTGTGTGTTATCTATTCAGAAATAAATCCCATGGAGTTCCATCCGATTGATTCCTATATAAATGTATACAGGGCTTCAAACTTCATTAGTTACATTTTGCCTGAAAACCTATTCTCAGAAAGCTTCTAAGGCATAAAAACAGGACAGCATCTCTAGAGAGCCGGCGCGGTGGTTTGAGGGCTGGACTGCCACCCTCGTGATCACGGTTCGAATCGCGGCTAGGGCTACTTCCGCACTAGCCTGTTATAGCGCGATGATTCCACTTTCAACATCCTGCGGAATCCTGGGGTTTGCAGTTTCGGGAGGGGCGGGCAGCCCCTCCCGAAACTGCAAACCCCAGGATTCCACAGGATGTTGAAAGTGGAATCATCGCACCAGAGCAGTCTCGTGCGGAAGCGGCCCCGGAGATGGAAACCCGCTGAGTGAACTTGAGCAAGTCACTTTCTCTTAGCCTCAGACGAAGGCAATTGCAAACCCCTTCTGAACAAATCTCGCTAAGAAAACCCTGTAATAGGGTCGCCTTAGGGTCGCCCTAAGTTGGAAACGCCTTGAAGACACACAGCAACAGCAAATACAGAAGGGCAACAAATTGTTATGCCATTTTTGTAGCAAAAAGCAAAAATGTCTTTCTCACGTGCTCTGGGAGAGGGATGCATTTGCAGGTCCGCCTCATGCGGCAAAATAATCTTTCCATATCCCGCCTAACGCCCCAAAGCAAGCGGCTCAGGGGTGTTTTTACAGTATTTCTCCCGCTCAGAAGTCCTGCTTGGGTGATGGATAAAAAGAAACGGCAACAACAGACTCGTGATACTCCGTCGCTATCTAAAGAAGACCGCCTGTTGGAGCGAAGGCATCTCAAATAACGTAATATAACATAACATAACAGCGAACATAAAAGTCCTGTATTTCTTTCCAAAGGTGGTCCTAATTGCGCGGCTCAGCCTTGACCATTTGGGGCCTTTAATCCCAGTGATGGAGCCCTGGAAAATAAATACATCAATTGATGTTTTTCCAATCTGCTTTCATCTGGTGCCTTTTTTTCCCCAAGAAGAGGGTTGAATACGGACAGTGAGATTCAACAGTGAGAGCTGAAAGACTTGCTTATTCGCCATTCTGGAAGTCTAGGCTACTTGGCCTGGAACTCCGGGAGCTCCTGTTACGGTTCCGCGTCCCCCTTGCACTAGGCCACACTCTCTCAGCTCTTGGCGCTCTTTCAAGGGATACCCAAGATGGGGGAAAAAACGGAGGGCAAAGCAGCTGGGTATTTATTGGAGGGAAGCAGGACGGCGCCGCGCCTTTCTCACCTATCTCCAGTCTGGGCTGAAATCCGACGGAAAACGGCTGATATTATTATTGACACTTGATCCTAACCCTGGCTTGTTCTGATGTTTCAAGGTGCTTTTTTACATTTATTTTTTCTGGCATGTCTTTTAACAGTGTCATGGGGCGATGGGACCTCTGCGCTTCTCCTTGCCATGCGCAAGCACGAAAGTTGTGTCAGACCAACAACAAATGGCACCTTAGTCTAACTCCCCACACTCACCCGATGGCGTTTTAGGAGGATGGTTTTTAAAGGCCCGACACGTTAGGACTTCAAGCAGAAATAGTGTTTCCTCCCTTGTTCCACTGAGAGTCTTCAGGTCCTAACTAGTTTCCCTGGCCTTGAACTTAGATGCATTTATTTTAGACTTGCCAGCTTTCTTTTTTAATAGCCCTCTTTGTTTAGTACTACCGACCAATTCAATAAAGAACTCAGCGGGTGAAATTCGCCCTCCAGCTCCCATTTCTTCACAACAGCTCAGATAGGAGCTTTGCCATTGCGTTCCTCTGAATGGATGTGACTTGACTCGAGTTCCCAAGGAAGGATTCGAGGATTCGGGCCCAGTGTCCTTGGATCCTAGACCAATATTCTCGAATTATTACACCATCTAGAGCGCTCTGGTTTGCTGTGGAAGCACACTTAAAAGGGTAGATTATCTGCGTCTGTTTCTATTTACCTATCCAGCTATCTCTATTTGCTGTCAAATATGATTTGATTTGAACTTTGCTTTTTTTATTGTACATTCCCCGCTCTTGTTTATTTATGGACAATTGTACACCCTGTACTATAAGCCATTACTCCAGTTTCTAAAATACTGTTTCCTTGTTCAGACATCCTTCTGTCCTAAAGCTTCGCATATGAATAGAAACTGGTACAAATCCTTCAACAGGGAGAAGAAAGTACTTTGTATAGGCTCGGAGGTTGTTATTTATTGTGTTCCTTCCCAAGTCCTTTCCGATTTTCTGCGACCTAAAGGTGACCCTAGCATGGGGTTTTCTTTGCGAGAGTTACTCAGAGGAGCTTGCCTTTGCCCGCTCTGAGACTGAGAGAGTTTTGACGTGCCCACGGTCACGCAACGCATTTCCATGGCTGAGTCCTGGTCTCCAGAGTGCTAGTCCAATACCTAAACCATTACTCTGGCTTTTATGTGGACAACCTGTTTCCTGAGGCTGCCATCTCACTCTGCCGAATGGCAGGGCCGGCTCTGGGTTCAGTGTTTTTAATTGTAGTAGCTCCACACAAGAGCATTGCTCATTACCATAAGATGGAATACCTTTTTTAAGATAACACCTAGCCACGTGGCAGATTTTAGAAACGTTCCTAGTATTAAAAAATATTAAATTTCTTTTTTAAAAAAACCTGCTGCCCGATCAGTCCAACCTCAATCGATAAAAGGTTCAGTCTGATCAAGGGAGGGAGCCAAGGTTACATTCAACAAGAGGGGCAGGTAATACTCAAGATTACTTCAAAGTGGATTGGATATTTACTTAAGCCACTTAATGGAACTCATAATCATGACGGACTAAAAGCCTTGGGATTTACCACCCTTTTTTGGCTGTAAAGTAATGAGGCTGATTTGTAACTGCGGTGGAGGGCAATACATTTCCAGTACTAGAAGACTGATGATTCTCTCTTCTCGCGCCTGCTTAGCTTATTCACAGGACATCTTTTACTATTATTTCCTAATTTTCCTGCTGCTGCTGCTGCTGTTTGGTCCGTGGGTTGCGGGGAGGTGTCATTTGTATTTCAATAAAGCCAGAATCTAGAAATGACTAGATATTTCACCTCTCTCTGTAATTTTTTAGTAGTTTTGTTTGGTTCTGCATAAGACTAGGCGTACATAGCACAAATCGTATTATCATAGAATCATAGAATCATAGAAATATAGAGTTGGAAGAGACCACACGGGCCATCTAGTCCAAACCCCTGCCATGCAGGAACACCCTCAAAGCACTCCGGACAGATGGCCATCCAGCCTCTGCTTAAAAACCTCCAAAGAAGGAGACTCCACCACACTCCGAGGCAGCATATTCCACTGCCGGACAGCCCTGACTGTCAGGAAGTTCTTCCTGAGGTTCAGGTGGAATCTCCTTTCCTGCAGCTTGAATCCATTGCTCCTTGTCCTGGTCTCTGGAGCAGCAGAAAACAAGCCCTCTCCTTCCTCTACATGGCATCCTTTCGAATATTTAAACATGGTTATCATGTCCCCTCTTAACCTTCTCTTCTGCAGACTAAACATACCCAGCTCTCTAAGTCTATCCTCATAGGGCATGGCTTCCAGGCCTCTCACCATTTTGGTTGCCCTCCTCTGGACCTGCTCCAGCCTGCCATGTCCTTCTTGAATTGGGGTGCCCAGAACTGGACACAGTATTCAAGATGAGGTCTAACCAAAGCAGAGTAGAGTGGTACCAGTACCTCCCTGGATCTAGACACCATACTCCTATTGATGCAGCCGAAAATTGCGTTGGCTTTCTTGGCTGCCGCATCACACTGCTGACTCATGTTCAGCTTGTGGTCTATTAAGACTCCTAGATCCCTTTCACACATACTGCTATCCAGCCAGGTGTTCCCCATCCTATATTTCTGTATTCCATTTTTTCTACCTAAGTGTAGGACCTTACACTTCTCTCTGCTGAATTTCATTTAGTTAGCTTTGGCCCAGCTCTCCAATCTATCCAGGTCATTTTGAATTTTGATCCTGTCCTCTGTCGTATTAGCAACCCCTCCCAATTTGGTGTCATCTGCAAATTTGATGAGCATGCCCTCTATTCCTTCATCCAAGTCATTGATTAAGATATTGAACAGCACTGGGCCCAGGACAGAACCCTGTGGCACCCCACTAGTCACTTCTCTCCAGGATGAAAAGCAGCCATTCGTGATCACCCTTTGGGTTCGGTGGGTCAACCAATTACAAATCCAACCAACAGTAGCCCAGTCCAGCCCCCATTTTACTAGCTTCTTTGCAAGAATGTCATGTGGAACTTTGTCAAAGGCCTTACTGAAATCGAGATATGCTACATCCACAGCATTCCCTTCATCTTTCAAGCTAGTAACTCTATCATAAAAAGAGATAAGAATGTGGGATGATTTAACAAAAACGATTAAACAGCAAAGTAGTTCTGGAAGATAGAAGGAAAAAAGGAACCAACCCAGGTCACTGGTCAAAATATTATTCCAGAAAGACCTTATTATGCCAAATGGCTCTCGTGGGCCCTTTCTCAAGGCAGTGATACAATTGTAAGATTCCGATCTGTGCCTGTGGGTTTCTTCCGTAAAGAAAAGCCCATGCTTCATATAAAATGAACTCCCTGAACTTAGAAAGCTAGATGCCAAAGAGAACGGTTGTGGATAGTCTTCTTTCTATGATATTTTTCTAGCTGCGGGATTTTCTGTGGACGTGGATTCTATTCTGTGAGTCCCACCTGAGTTCAGAGGCAGTTCTGCCCAGATACAAGGAGAAATAGGCCCAAGACAAGAGCTAGGCCTTAGGGGCAGATAAAGGTGCTTGGGTTCACCGCTCCCTGGACGCACTGTGGCCTTTATTTCCATGCCTGACAGGTTCATTTATGCTCATTTATGCCCCTAACCTCCAGAGGACCCAATGATCTGTCATAGCCGCTCCAATCGGAATTAGGAATGAATGCTGCGGTTTGGGACATCTGTAAGCCTTCCGAGGTTCCTTTCCGTCTTTCTCCTCGCCCGCCTGAAAATGATCGGAGCTCCAAATTACCTGTTATAAAAGAAGCCTTTCGAGCGATGTTTACCTGAGAGACAGACCCAGCTTTCTGGCTCTTGCCTAAATACACACTTACGTGTGAGGAATGGGAGCAGCTCATAGTCTCCCCCTAGCAAATAATGCCTAGTTAGCCAAGACAGAGAAGAAATGTTTGTATTCTGGATATGTTTTGGCTTGGTTGCTGTTTTTTTCCCTTGAGGAAGAAAGATCCCGGCGGGGAAGGGAGAGGAAAACCTGCTGCCTTCTAGATGTTGTCTAATTACAACTTCCTTCATCGCCAATACTTGGAGGTTCTGGGTGAAGGGAACTGGAGCTTCGCAATATCTGTACGACCACCGTTTTCTTGAGAGTCAAGGCGATGCAGTGGTTTGGGTGCTGTACTAGGACCTCAGGAGAATAGGGTTGGAAGCGTGTTCATCCTTGGACCCCCACTGGGTGATCTTGGTCAAGTCAAAGAAAATCCTTCTAGGAGGTCGTCGTGAGTCAGAGTCAGGGGCACATAAAGGGAGTAATTTCCCCACTTCTGCTTAACAGAGCCTCAGATTCTTGAATATTTGGATGACACAAAATTGGACTCCTTGCTGTTAGATGCAACCTGCTTGAAGATGCTCACTCTCCAGTCGTATTTATTGTTGTGTGTATGGGGGCACGAGCCTTGACACAAGGTAAATCAAGGATGTGGAACGGGAGGCCCTTCAGGTATTTGTGGATTGCAACTCCCAGCAGTATCCATCATTGTGCTGGCTAGGCTGACGAAAGTTGCAATCTAACAACCCCTGGATGGCCTCAAGTTCTTCTCCCCTAATCCCAGGGAGAGAGAAATCCTTTTAAATAACTGAATTCAATAACAACAACAACAAAGATCCTCTCGCAAATGGAGAATCTATCCGTTCTTTTGGAAATTGGGAAGAGGAGAGTCATCAGGAGAAAGGGTCAGCCACACTTAGGTGAATGTAATTGAAATAAGCGGACTTTTACTTTAGAATAGGAGCAGCAGTTCTGCCCCTCATTTATGCGGAAGACACATACTGGTAGGCTGCGGTTGTAATTTCTAAATGAAGGCTAGACGTCTACACAGACTGAGCCGAAAGCAAGCCTCTTGGGACTTACTTCTGAGTAGACATACCTAGGATCGTAATCCAAGGAGCTTAAATCTCTACCCTCCAAACTTTTCGGAGGTCCTTATTTCATGGGTCGAACCCCCTCTCCAACTGTATGCATTTTAATTTCACTGGCGGGACCTTCACACCAGAGAATGTGGCTGGAGGATTCCAGTTTTATATTTCATTGTGCTTTAATGGAGTCCCACAACTCTTAAAAATCCTTGTGGAGGGGGCACTGGTATGACTCATGCCAAACCATATGATAACAAGGAGTCTGGCCAATGGATTCTGCTGCTTAGGACCATTGGCTGAAAGAATACAGTATTTCTGATAGTCAGGAGACATATTCGCTTTAAGATGCGGACGCACAGAGACCTATACAAATGGTTCTTATATTTATAAGCCTGAACTGATTTCATTTGCTACCTCTGAATTCATCCTTCGTCTTATTAAATTAGGAGTCGCCGTAAGGGCCACAAATTATAAAATGCCCGACGCTTTGATTTAATGCCTTGCTGAGAAAGGAAACTGACAATGGATTTATGTGTTTCTTAAATGTTTTTTCCAGCCCGAAGAAGGCACCCAAAAATTTTCTGTGGAGAAAAACACAAAGGGTGTATGTGGGAATGGAATTTTTAATCCTCTGGAACAGGGCTTTGAGATAAGTAACAGAAAGCAGTAGCCGAAAAAAACAATCTGCATTCTGTTTCTTAGGAAATGCAACGATAGATTTATAGTCTCATGAAAGTACAGCTGGTTTCTGCTTGAATCTTGAAAGCAAAAAAAATTGCCTCCACAGAAAGGTTGAAAGGCTTCTCAGGGAGCATTTACCCGAAGCCTATAACGTTAGACGAAAAATGCCTGTCGAAATGACTGTGGCCATACTGGTGAATTTATACCGGAATGTGACCAGGACAATTTAAAAGAAAGAAGGACGGAAAGAAATGAAAACAAGCAATAAAGTCGAACATAGTTGCTGAAACACTTTCTTGTCAATCAACAGATGTTTAATAGAAAACTGTCTTTCATTTCTCTCATTAATGTCTCCTTTATTGGCGACTCGGCCGCCGGCCTGAAACAAACAGTTGAGTCGATGGAAAGGCTCGTATCTATTTCTATCAGGACTTATTTTGCTATCGGTACCTCGTACTTTAACAAGAACACGAACATGAGGGTGCTTTTTATTTCCATATTGTTTTTCGCAGGAGAAACTGAAAGACGGTGCTAAAAGGGGGTCCTGCCTGCCCGCCCGCCCCCCTTCCTCTTATTTCCATGCAGTTCTCTTATTACCCGTGGAAAGGACTCAAGCTGCTCATGCCGCTGCATCAGTTTCTTTCATTAGCAGGCGGGAGGCAGCCGTGGTGGGGGGAAAGCGGGATCCCAGCCGCGAGTCTGTGTGCAGTGAAGGCACTGAAAATCCAGGGGACAATGGCTGGCTCATCTGTTCTAAAGAACGGATAGTTCGGCCTGTTTGGATTAGTGCTTTCTTTTTAACGATGGGTAGGCTGCAATCCGCAAACCTATTTAAGTCAAGTATAAGACAAACTTCAGAGGAAAAAAAATCAGAAATGTAGTAGTTGAGATCAGGTGACTTGAGGACCTGTTTCCTAACGGTTTAACCTAATAGTGCTCGGAAGTTAAAACTCCGTTGATAGCTCAAGGGTGGATTTAAGGAGAAGGACGTTTCCAACTGCATGCTTAGCCGTTTTTGTTGAGACGGAGGGTGACAACTTCGGCACGGCTTGAATTTTCCACCGATTTCCCCCAAAGCGGCGTGATTCATGATTTGTAGGCAGATACATTAATCTGCAACTCAGGGTTCCTAACTGACCTGGAGGTAGGCTGAAGAGTCCCAGGCGCCTGGGATCAGGTGCAAGGGGGAAGAGTGGGCGCACTCATTTATCTGCAGAAGGCTGAGAAAGCCCACGCTGCTTTGCAAAAAGCTTAGGCAAAAGAAGGCCCTCTGTCGGGACCACCGGAAAGAATACGTCACTTCCTTTCCGCCAGCAATACAGGGCAGATGGCACTCGCCCTCCCTTTACCAGGGCTGGGGTCAAGGGTAACTCCTGTGTGTCCGGGAGAGGAAGGAAAACATGAGACCGCTGTCGCCCCCCGCAGAGCCCGGGAGTGACGGCGGGGAGAGAGGCCTTAAAGGACCCTCTCAGTCCCCGGGCGCATTCCGTTCTGGGAGCCACGTGGGCGCCAGACCCGGGGGAAGAGCGCAAGGGTGCGGGAGGGTTCCCTCCTCAATGCATGTGAAGTTGAAGGCAAGGCTACTGTGTTCTTGATTATTGTGAACATGGATTCGTTAGTACCGCCATTTGGCGACTCTGGGTCACAATCACCTTGATTACAAGGGTGGATCCCTCCGAGCACACTTTTTCCACATGCTGGGGCCACAGGTGGAAAATCACACTCTCAGAGCTGTGGTGAGGGCTGAGCCGAAATAACGATCAGGCAGGCTTTGGTTCCCACACATATGAAGGGAGATGTTAATCTCTCCTAATCATACCTTGAACATGACCCCCCCCCAGTAATTAGGACCGGGAGGTAAAAGGGAATTAAGGTTAGTTAACCTGAAGACTATGCAAAGACTGAGAGGCACTTAGGATGGAAACAGGCCATTTCCGCACTAGCCTGTTACAGTGCCCTTATTCCACTTTCAACATCCTACGGAATCCTGGGGAATCAAAGGCACCTCCCTAAATTGCAAACCCCAGGATTCCATAGAATGTTGAAAGTGGAATAAGGGCACTATAACAGGCTAGTGCAGAAATGGCCAGACTTGGTCATATTTAAAGAAAGCCAGTTGAAATCAATGGGACTTTAGCCATGGCTCATTTATTTGAATGGTTCTGCTTTAAAGTATTCCTAAGTCTAGATCCAACATTACTTTGGCATGGCCCGTTAACAATTTTATTTATTTATTTGTTTGTTTATTTAAATAATGTGCTTTTCTTCCGGGATAGGAGAAAAGAGAGAAAGGGTAGTAGTTACTTGGAAAGAATCAATTCGAATTCAGACTTCGACTTTATTCTAGCTCTATTCATTTTTTAGTAAAGAAAGAAAATAACTTTCTAATGTCTTTTTGCTAGGCTTATAAATTAAATGTTGTCTCAGTGCCGTGGACTCTGGAGGTAATTCTTCCTCCTACTGTGAAGGTTTTGCCTAACAGAGAGAGATCACCAAAGCTGCCTGGATAGAGGAAATGTGTGTGCCTCCTGTTGAAGAGAGCCAGCTGCTGATATGATCACATGACTGTGCCAGGATTTTTTTTAAAAAAATGTCTACAGCTTTATTTATTCTCTTTATCTCCTCTAAAGCATACATGCTCAGGTTGAGCTATCACAGTTTCCTATATGGTTATCAGTATATTACATCTCACTTTCCAAATGTAAACGATAAGAATTTAATAAATTTATAACTAGAGGGAAGGAACCTTAGGACAATCAAGTCAGACTGCCAATCTTGTGCAACTGTGGAAAGGTATTGCCAGTAAGGTGTAACGCACTGGGGAAGGTATGAGATTTCAATGTTCTCTTGCCTCTCATCAGATTAAGAGTTCATCTATAATGTAGGCCTGGAGGGACCAACAATTTGAAGCACCAGTTAAAGAAACCAGTCATGCAAACATCTCCTCTCAGGTGATTAAAAATGTCCTTAAATAAAGAATCGCTGGTGGGTTATGTATTATTTAAGTGTACTATGCATTATGTTTTTCAGTATGCTGATAATATACCCATATCACACGCCATTTCCACACTAGAACTGTTATAGTGCTATTATTCCACTTTCAACATCCTGTGGAATCCTGGGGTTTGTGGTTTAGGAAGGGTCCTTTGAGGCTCCTCCCTAAACTGCAAACCCCAGCATTCCACAGGATGTTGAAAGCGGAATAATAGCACCAGAACAGGCTAGTGCGAAAATGGCCACACTCCGAACCAATGTTCCCTCCCAGAAAGTGTCACGATTTGGAAAATGTTAAGAAGTATATTGGTGGAAAGGCTTCTGAGAATAGATTATCTTTTGTATTTAGTGCAAAAGATACCCAGGCATGTACAAAGAGCGCTTCTTGTTCAACTTACTGCAGCTGTCTTTTTAGCTGCTGAGACTTTAAAGGTCAAATAGTGTTTCTGTTAGGCAAAAGCTCAGCTTCACTTCAGAAATAAAGCAGTAACTCTGCAGCTGACTTATAAGAATAGGAGGTAGGGCACCTTTCAATATGAACTCAAACAGAGAAAAAGGGAGAAGTGCAAAGGAGTTACCGTACAAACCGAATTATAGTTAAAAAAAAAAAAAGTGAACCCTGGCATCATTGACTTTGGTGGGTTTTTATAAAAGAGCTGCCCAAAAGAGGCAGCTTTGCTAGATGCCAGAGGTCACAAAGCAGCTAACTGCCTTATCCATAAGTGGTTCCAGAGTTGGACTCCAACCCTGGAGACCAGGGTTCAATTCACTGCTCGGCCATGGGAAAACCCACCCTGTGACCTTGGGAGGGTCACACACTCTCAGCCCAACCCAACCCCCATAGGTTCGCCTTAAGTCCGCATACCTCAGAAATTACTGGAAAACACTTAACAATAAGACCTCGTTCAAAACAGGAATAACTCTTACTTTTTCGGTAGTACTGGGGCTGCTTGTGAGTTGTCCTATTTATTAGGGCCATCACCCCAAGATTCCATAGGATGTTGAAAGTGGAATGATAGCACTATAACAGTCTAGTGCTGAAGTGGCCTAAAATTGTGATATTTGGGTGGGATTAGATACGGAATTTAGCCGAAGGACAGCTATCTCAGGGGACCCACAGCGTGACGGTATCCAGCTTAACCTCAATCGACGACAACTTCTTGAAGCCAACCGTTGGGAGGCCTTTCGTGAGGCCAAACGAGGGAACTGGAGTGGCTACAGAATTCTTCCCCGGGGAGAAAAGGCAGGAAAGGTCAGAAACGGGTTTTTTTATATTCGTGCAACAAACCCGCCAACAGTCTTCCTCGTCCAAAGCCGGGATAGCTATTCAGAAAGAATGGGCTGAACCAGAAAGGATATGTGAAGGAAAGAAAAGGAAAAGGCACGCACCACCGGCGGCAGTTTGAGCGAAGGGACCAAGCGCGCCCGCCTTGTAACGCCGCCGTCTGACGGCCTCCGGGAGACCGGAGAGGCTGGCCGAGGGCGGCTGCGGCCTCGCAAAGGCTTATGGGAAGGCAGGAGACCTTCGGAAAGGCGGCTGGCTGGCTGAGGGAAACGAGAGTCCTCTCGAGGCGTGCTTAGCGAGATCCCTTCGGCCAATTTCAGGGAGGCTTATGTGACTTTGGGTGGGATTTCCCCCTCAAATGGCCATTGAACCCCAAGGCTCTTTCAAGCAGCCCTCCTAATCTAAACCCAAATGTCATGGTGTTGATTTTCCTGAGGAAAAGACCACCTAACTCGCCAAGAGAGAGGCCCCAGCTCCCTCGCCCAGCAAAAAGGCGGCCTCGCTCTCCAAGGAGGCTAGTGGCCACCGTCCGCTCTCTTTCAAATACTGTCGCTTGTGCGTGTTAACGGAGACTTTTCGGTTCCTTTCCAGGTCTGGGAGATGCCTGGGGGCAGCCGAGCAGATTAGGCCCCTTGGATAATGTCGCGAAGGAGCTGGGCTCGCATTTGCTTCAGGTAGAGTTTGCAATCCGTGCTGCTTTCATGCTTATTGTCTTGTTTCGGGATGCGTTTTATCCCGTTGATGTCTGTGCCCCTGAAACACGGCCGCCCCGGGCTCTCCTTCCTTACCTGAGCTCTGGATGTAGGGCGGTCGTGCTCTTTTTTTTTCTCAAATGCGAAAGGCAAAGAGGCGGTCAGCATGCCCTGAGCTTTGCCCGTTTCAAGCGCTCATAGCTCAAGCTAGATTAACATGGCCTGGCTACCCTGTTGACACCTGTGTGGTTAAGTGAGGAGTGGTATACCAATAAATGGGTAGGTATCACTCCTTCCCCCATCCATCAATGCATATTATGGACAAATTTGGGTTTGTAAGGTGCATTTATGATTGGGGGTAGAGAAATCAGAGGGTGGCGGTAAAGGGGCTAATGAAGACCATGATGATTTGTGCGTGCAGTTTTTCACAGTCGTAAATTGTGTTGCATAAAAGCTGATTAAATTGCAAGAGAGAATGAAAACACATATTTGCAGGCATTCTGGACAAAGAGGGGCTGTTGTTAACCAAGAGGTTGAACAACAGCCTGCCTATCTCTGCCTCTGGCACAGGCACTCATGCCCGTGTGTGTTTTAAAGGGAGATTTCATTTTTTCCCCCATAGTAGAGTACAGAAAACCTTTAAAAATGTGGGGTTCCTGTGCTTAGTGGAGGACATTTGGTTTAGGTCTTCCATTTAATGTTGATGCCTGAAATACAGTTGCTCAAAATCTGGGTAATTCCTTTGAGAATGTAGCTCCTGTTTTGTGAATTCTGCTGCATCAAAACATTTTGAATGGTACCTGTTCCAGACCAAAAGTTTTGTCTGTATCCTTTTTGCTCAGTAAGAGCCCCCTTCCACTCTCCCACTTTTAAAAAAACAGTAAAATGCAGTTATCTTATAGTTTTCATTTTAGGTGGTAGATGTTTGGTACCATAGTTTGTCTTACAATTTCACCAAGGTAGAACAGAGAAGTGTGAATTTGTGTGTGTGCTGCAGGGAAATTAAAATAATAAACGTTTAAACCTGAATTCCTGTAACCCATCCCAGATTCCCAACTACCACTTGGTTGTTCAAAAAATCAGGACTGGGAATGTAGTTTTCATTCCACTGTAGTTTCTACAGTTTCTAGTTACTTTTAATTGAATTATCACTAGCCAGGGGAGATTTGCAGGACCTTCTACAATTTGTAGGGCCTTCTACAATAGTCCAGTCTGTATACTTATCTGCAAATAAATCTTCCCAGGTATGCTAGCAACTGCTAGGAACAGTAGATGTTGGAGCGGGGGCGGGGGGAATTATGTTTCCCTATTCTAATAATGCTATTGCTAACTTTTTGCAGGAAGGTGTGATATAAATGAGTGTAATACATAAATAAGTAAATAGTTTTTCATTAGTGAGAAATGTAATCCTTTTTGCTGTGACATATCCAATGAGTGTAATTTTAATGGAATCTTAAGTTGTTAAAACCTACTTTTTCCCTTTGTTATAACATTTTTTCATAGAGACTGAATCTCATGAAACACACATACACACACGCACACACACTCAATGGGTTTTTAAACATCATTTTTGGGGGAAAAATTACATTTACAACAATATTTTGAAACCCTGTCCTTCGTTACACAAATGAACTATATATTGAAGCAAGAGCTGATAAAAAAAAAAATCCTCATTTCCTTCAAAAATATCCTTTGCCATACAATGAAAACAATTGAATTGCATTTCTTGTTATTTATTTGAAACTTTTATATCTCTTCTCTCTGATGGTTGAAATGGCTTACAGCATTTAATAATACCTGTAAAATGTTGACCTAAAAAGTAGCTACTTAATTTACCATTTTTAATATTTTGCATAACAAAAAGACCATGATGTCATGTTTCAGTTATTTTTGAGCTATGAATGCTGTTTTAAGTTCCTCGGCTAATCTGCTGAAAATCTATGCACATTTACCTCTGAGGAAAAAACCCATATTTACAGAGCCATTAAAAGTAAGGTTTTCTAATCGAAGTGCTGATACAGCCTAAGTATAACATCAGGGAACAAATTGCTAGTTTATGAGGAATGTTTTAAAGCAATGTTTTATTTAAGAAAGCAATGATTTCTTCCCCGTTTAATACAGCTACAAAATTTTGTTTATGTTCTGAAGTAGGGGGAGGGAGGAAACCAAAGAATAATCTGGTTCCAATTACATGCTGTAAAAGTAGGGTAGGCTAGAGAATAATTTGGAATATTTTTTATTGGGGTAACATTGAACTTGCCCTCTGTTACAGCTTTTTATTACCTTTCTCCTGTTCCAGCGTCTTAAAATATGAATTAGTAGATATAAAAGGCAATTGTTTTATCTAGGTGTCCAGATGCTAATTTTCCTTTTCAAATGGAGGCTTCTTTTCCCCAACAGAGAAAAGTTGTGCTTAGTCTCATCACAGTTAAATAGAGATAATTTCCACTGAAATGTATATATTAAGCTGATTTATATTGAATTAGACCATTGGTAATCCATTGTCTTCTGTGATGACAGTGGCTTCTAAAGTCTTAGGCAGAGATCTCTCTTGCCCTACCAGACACTTTTTAAATGGCAGTTGAACCTGTGGCTTGAGTTTTCTTCCAGTTCCCCTAAAGTACTTTTCTACTCTGACTGATAGTGTCTCCTTCTTGGGTCTCAAGCAAAGATTTTACTGGTCTTGCTAACTTAAAACTCTTTAACTGGAGATGCCAGTCTGATGCTAAAAATCTGTTACATACAGTGCTCTGCAGTTGGTTTATGATACTCCTCTTAAATTAAGGAGAGCTTGCTAACAAATACATATTGCTGAGACTGATAAGGATTTTTTCTTATTCTTAAGAACGCTGAAACTGATAACCTGATCTCCAACATCAAATTTATTTAACTGGTAACTACTGAAAGGTGCTCAGGATTCACATTCCAAGTTGTTTAATTTTTCTATGTATCCATCTTTATCTTTTTGGTGAGAGTAAACAGTATTAGGCCCCAAATAATTATTATGTAATAGATCAAAGCAACACATTTCAGTGATACATGTAGTGTGGAAAGTTGTTTTAAGTTTCCAAGAATTTCCCTGGTATAGATTGTGAAATATTCTTTTTATTTCCCTTCTAAGTTTCAAATGAGCCACTTGTCAGATAATCCTCTGCTCACAAATGCCTTAATAAAAAAAAGTCAGAAGAATTTAAAACATTGCTCAAGAAGTCATTAACATTGCTCAAGATGTCATTAAAAATGTAAATAGCGATAAGCTGTTTTTGCCAATGAGTTGGGATTGGTTTTTCCCCTAAGAATCACATAACTAAGGATTTGTGCTAAGTACTAAAATAACCCATATCAACATGAGATTGTTAACTTAAGTGCTGCTGCTGTAAAACTACCATATGTAAGAGGAGAATGAGTTAGAATTAACTTTTTTATAGTGTGTGTGTAATAGTCTTCATCAGGCCAATATGGGTAGTATCTTTTTAATATATGTTCTTCTGTAGGGGGAAATTAAAACTTCTCACAAGAAACTTGACTATAAATTGTAAGTGGCAAGATTTTACTCTATTTCTTTCTCTTTTACAGACTCTGGATGGCTTTGTTTTTGTGGTAGCGTCTGATGGCAAAATAATGTATATCTCAGAAACAGCTTCTGTCCATCTAGGTTTATCCCAGGTAGGAACAAGTTTCTGTCCCTCTATTGAATGCTGATGTTGGTAGAATATGGTGTTACTATTTTGCTAGTGATATAAAGTTTCCCCTTAAATTGTTTTTAGCTTTTTGGAGTGAAATATCTGACACAGTTCATCACTGGATGGAAATTGCTTTACATATTTTCTTATTACTTATAAATTTTCAGAAACTTAAAGTCATCCACAAAAGTGCCGCGTTAACTCTGTGCTCAGGCATACCTGGAAGTTGTGTACAACAGGGTCCATTCACCATATATAGCGAAAGCTGTTCATTTGTAGCTGGGTGCTTTTGCAACTAGCCAGAGCAGAAGTGGTAATAGCATATTATCTGTGGGGAAAAAAAATAAGAGATTTCCAGTCTTTGTTTTAGACTATATGCAGTAGTGTTAGTTGTGAAAACAGACGAAACCTGAGTTTTATAGTGAATGAGCTTTAAGGAAAAAATAAAGAAAGGCAGATTTATGAGTGTTCACATGGAATTCAGGGCAATTTTTCCTGAGTTTTGCCAGCCTCGTGGACTTTTCAGTACAGTGTTTTATATGCTTATGGCAGAACTCATAAAACTGGGTTTACTACTGTTCTGGTCAGGAATGAGTGGTTTGGGTTTTAAGGCATGCTGCATTTGTTCTTTTAAAGGTAGCTATAGCTGTGATCCAAAGCACAATTCCTTGGATATAGATCCATTTGAGAATAATAGGTCTTACTTTCAAATGCACATACTTAAAATGTGAGCATCAAACAGCACATAAAGGTGATGGCATTTATTCCAATATTTTAAGTTATATATTTTGCCCATGACTCATAATAGCATTTATTCTTTAGCAACTTAATCACCTTTGGATATTCCCACTATCATGGAAATATGTATTTTTTAATCATGTAATATTCAGTGAATAGCAAAGTGTGTGTTCATTTTCATGTGTGCAATGGCTTTTGAAGAATGCTCTGAAATTAGCCTTAAAGTTCATGGTGGGTCGGTACTGGTTTGCTATCACTTGTTGGTAGGCTCCCTGACCTCGCCTGAATTAAGGTTCACTCATTTTGCTTTAACACATTCCACTCTTAAATCTGTCTGCTCATTCACAAATAGGGATGTATAAAGCTAAAGGAGGAGGCCATGAGCAGTGACCTACTTGTTTTTTCTATAGCAATATACTTGTTCTTTTTTAAAGGACAGTTTGGTATTGAGTGAAAATTTTTTTGGGAGGGGCTTTTGAGTGGGCTTTTCAGGATACCTCTGTAATAGCACCTACCACATGATGTGGGACTATATTTACCAGTTACTATGCTTATATTTCAGGATCCACCACCACCACCACATAAAAGTCCAAGATTCTAGCAGTTCTAGAAGATTTCTGTTCTTTATTCTTAAAAAATTGATTTGCTCAAGTGACATCTGTTTTGATCTGAGAGCAATTAGAGGAAATCTGACACCATCAGAATTAATAAATGAATTCTTATTGGGAGGGGAATAGAAAGAAAGGTACTGGAAGTTATTGATAAAGGAAAGTTAGAACTGTTGTGGTGGTTGTAGCTGATCTTTAAAGGCAGGCATAGCAAAGAGGTATGCGAGTGCTAAAAGCACTCTCAAACAACTGTTTCCTGTTTTGGTATCCAAGGGAAATAAACCCCATACTTTTTCTGCAGGCCAGTGCAGGCAGAGAAGGGATTCTATACATGTGGTGTCTTGTTAAAAAGCTAATGTATGACCTGTTCCCCTATCCTACCACTCCCTCAGTTCTTTGTGTTTCCAATTTCTGTCACATTCTCCTTCTCTCCTTAAGCTCTTCAAACTATCTTTCTCCTTCCACTATGTGTTCTTCCCTGAAGTGTTTCAATATGCAAACTGTGTTTTGCTTGGAACCACTCTTTTGAGCTGCTTCCAGACAAGATTATTTGCCACACAATCATTGTGCCTCATTCACAGCATTTAGTGGGAGAGGGTTCAGGTGATGTTTTTTCTTACCCACTTTTCCTTCCACTCCTGTCTTTTTTTCTTTTCACAGAAATCTGTTTAGGAGTTAAAAATGAAATAGTTGCACAATGTCTTTTTTTTCTCTTTTATTTATTATTTTTATATACAAAATTATGACAACAAAGAATAAACAAAAAATAAACATTACAACATTGCAATAAACATTGCACAATGTCTTTTGAATGGCAGTGCTAGAAATTGTCTATCTGCAGTGTCCTTCCCCATGGTATGACCTTTTTCTCTACACATAAGGGAAGAAATGCAGGAGTGAAGATTCTGTATAGTTTTGCCTCTTCACATCCTTAGTAAACTAAACATGAGAGCTATGTTGTGTGAAACCTAGTTAGGGAAGGATGTATGTCTGGAAGGATGTATCCTCTGGAAGGATGTATGTCGACCCAAACTGATGTTACTCCTTGTGCCTATGTGGATGGATTATCCATGCCTATATACCACTTCTCAGAATGAAAACAAAATGTAAAGGCTCACAGAACAGAATAGAATTTTACCCCCAGGTATTATACAAACATTGGATAAATATTTAAAATAATCTTTATATAGCCTTTAAGCCAGTGGAAAGACTAAATTCACTGGCCTGTTACATATACTGAAGGCAGCCTTTAAAATTTTAAATAGGCTGAACTCCATCTAAATCATCTCAGTCTTAATTCAGAAAATAAAGCAAATGTTTATAAAAAGTAGGTTTGTTCAGCTACGCATGTGAAATTGGGCCCCTTCAACTTCTTAGCATTACTGAGAATTGTGAAGTTTTAATCCTTACTCTTCGATTTCAGTCCTTAATGTCTCCATTCTGATTCAAACTTACTTCTGTGTACTCTGTTTAGGATAAGAGTGCTAATTGTGGACTGCAGCCATAAAAGTATTTGCATACTTGGAGTAAAGTAAGCTTACTTAAAGTAAACCAGTATTTACTTTAATACTACATTCTATTATTAAGTAGTTCACTCAGAATGCTCCAAATCATTTACAATTTACTGTCTCTGTTCTATGGTAGAGTTCTTTGTAACTAATTGACTGTCAACAAAATTAGATATAAAATAGCCATGTTAACAGTTTGCACTGAATTTGTAGTTCTTGGTGAATGTCCTTCAGCTCTTCATTTTCAACAATCATCTTTTGGGTCAAAAGCCGAGTGTACTTTTGATTCTAAATAATCCTTATTCACTGGTGAGACATTTTTGGAGTCTATAATAGGAGATCTTGCCAGATAACAGCTTTTCCTGATGACTGCAAGGTAGAGTCTTTCCAGTTTACTTCTGTTCTGCCATGCTCAGGGAGCCAGTGACAAAGGCTTTTCCATCCTTGGCAACATTCCTGAGGACTAGGAAGAAGTCCTTTTCTTTCCCACTCTCCTTGATCTTGGGAGTTCTGAATGGACCTGCCTTTGAGATACTTTTTGATTTAGGCACTTCAACTATGTCTGATGTAAGGATATTTGATAATATAAATCAATATTCTGTACATTGTCACTATAATGTTCAAACCTGCATTATAGAAGGTTTATTAAAGGGACCATTCTGGAATAAATGATCATGTTGTGTCACCTCTTTTTTTAAAAAATGCCCAAGTCCAGAACAGAAGTTTTGAAACTCCTGCTCCCACTGCAACTCCCACTGTGTGTATGTGTTCCTGTTGATTACTTAATAGATTCAGAATGCATACAGAGAAAGCGACTTTTCTAGAAGGAGCCTAACTGCGGAATTCCCTCACAAAGGAAGTCAGGTTGGCCTCATCCCTTTTGCATTTCTAGTAGGCAGCTAAAACTATATTATCTCACTTGACCTTAAGACCAGGAATAACTATTGTGACTGTTTTAAAACAATTTTAAGATGTTTCAGTCTATTTTAAATGTTTTCATTTACCTCTTTAATTTTGGAAATGTTTTTATCTGCTTTATTTTGCCTCAGGGGTCCTGGCAGGCTGAGGGGTAATGGATAAATGCTTGAAATAACTTAATTCACTCATTTGTGTTTTAATACTTTATCTTTCGGATCAGCCTCGTCATCAAAACCATGATGATGGAAACCATGTCCTATGAAGAGTGGTTTAGGAAACTGTGTAGGTTTAGCCTGGAGAAGAGAAGACCAAGAGATGACATGATAGCCATGTTTAACTATTTGAAAGGGTGTCAGATGGAAGATGGAGCAAGCTTGGTTTCTACTTCTCCAGAGACTAGGACATGGAACAGTGGCTTCAAATACGGGAAAAGAGATTTTGCGTAAACATTAGGAAGAATTTCCTGATGGTCTGAGCTGTTTGACAGTGGAATATGCTGCTTTGGAGTGTGGTAGAATCTCATTCTTTAGAGGTTTTTAAACTGAGGCTGGATGGCCATCTATTGGAAGCACTTTGATTGCATATTTCTGCGTGGCAGAGGGTTGGACTGGATGGCCCTTGTGGTCTTTTTGAACTGTATGATTCTATGATCAAAATATATACTGCGTTATGAAAATCATAGTCAAGGCTTTGCTACCCTGTTTGGTAATGTGGTCCCAATCAAAATGGCCATCATTAGAGAAAATAAATCCAGTGTAGGGCCAACTAATGGGTAATCTTGACTAATCCACAACCTTTCCATGAACCAGAGTTTTAAAATGTCTGTTCTAGGATTAGTAAATCCTCACTAGAGAAAGAAACATTTTAATCTATTGCTGTGTGGAAGTAAATTCCACTCAACCACTTAGGTATCTTAAGATGTCTATAGGATTGGCACAGAGAGATAGATTAATTTACTTCTCCATTATTGGAATTAAGAGTGAGTAAAGTTGTACTAAACAATCAAAGGCTATACCAATGATTGTAAACATGGGGTTTGACAGTCTTTTTTATTTGTATCAGTTATGCATGTATGGCATAAGGAACTGCAAAAATTTGATGTTAAGTTTCATATATTCAGGTTGCATTCAGGTGATCCTACAAACCAGAGTAAAGAGTCTGTGAGCATTTACACACACACCCCCAATGTGCTTTAGGTCAGACCAGCTCCTCCCAGCAAAACTGAAAGTGGCTGGTAAGTCATTCCAGGGTAACTCTGTCCACCTCCATTTTGTACTAAAACAAGATGTGGGGGGACAGAAGAGAAAGTATGTGTTTTGTTTTGTGGGGGAGAAATGGAGCATTGAGAGAGTGAGTTCCAGGATTGCAGAAGTGGGCCATGTTATTTCCACTAGTGCTCCAAATCGTGGCTTGGGGAAAATGTCATGAAATCTAGTGCTCCTTCCCGCTCCCCATGCACATGACTTCATACTTTACCTTTTAATCTAATCTAGAGGTAGATAAAGTGTCCCCGTGAAGCCCTACCCAGCATGCCCAATGGTGAAGAATGCCTTGAGTTGCAGTCTAACAAAATCTAGAGGGCTGCACTTTGCCACCTTGATCTAATCAAACCATGTTGCTGTTGTTGTTGTTGTGTGCCTTCAAATCATTTCTGACTAATGACAACCCTAAAGGCAACCTTATCACTGGTGGGAGGGGGTTTGACAAGATTTGGAGGGGGCTTGCCATTGCCTTTCTCTGAGGCTGAGAGAGTGTAACTTGCCCAAGGTCACCCAGTGGGTTTCCATGGCTGAACAAGGATTTGAACCTTGCTCTCCCAGAGTCATAGTCCAGCAATCAAACCATTATGCCACACTATCTCTATGGGCTTTATTATGTTCAAACTGGTAAACTGTGGGTTTGAGTGAGTTCCAAACTGTGGTTTGGAATCCCGATTTGGAAGGCTTGTTAAGCCATACTTGGCACATTCTTAACAAGCTATATATACATGAGAGGAAAAGGTGAGTGCTGTGTGTGTGGAGGGAGGAACACGAGCCTTTTTCTTGCTTTTACTCCTCAGAACCATGATTTGGATGATGCTGTATACACAGACATATTTTCCAAAGTCTGGACAGGTAATTGTGCCCCTCCAAATGTTGGACTGGAACTCCCAGGAGCCCCAGGTAGGGTAGCCAATTGTCAGGGAATGTAGGAGTTGCAGTACAAAAACACCGAATGGGCTGCCATTGTTCACCCATCCTAAGTACTAAAGGATAGGGTAGTATGAGTTGTGTAATGTGTGAATTCACCCTTATCATAGAAAAAAATTATCATTTTGATCTAGCTGTGGCATACCCAGAGAAAGTTTCTGCATTTGTATTCCTATTTCCATGGAGAATAAGGATCGTAAATAGATGTATAATGCATGTACATTTTCCAGGCTATAACAGCCAGGGTTGTCTGTGGCTTTTTGAAAAAGCCCAAGCCCTGCTGATTAGTTGTTCAGGAGTGTATAAGTGTCTGAATTGTTTGTTTCTTTTTAGAAATTCACTCTCCCATCAAATAGTTGCAATCAGAGTATGTTTTGAACTATGATTTCTTGTTAAACTGAGGGAATTAGAATGTCTGTTCATACACTGTAATTTTTATTTCCTCTGGCAACAACAGTGTGAGAGGGGAAGCATCAGAAATGGCACCAGAATTTCAAAATATTAAAAAGAAGACATTTTTGGGATGAATTTGGCAAAGACACAGATCACAATCTTCAGACCATGAATTTTGCAGTTGAGTGATTATTGATCATGGTAAGACTAAGTTGGCTGTAGATGCTGAGAACTACTTGTGGTCCAGGAAGGTCTTGCGGATGGTAGCAATGTGATGTGGTACATGTAAGTCATTTGTACATTGCTGTGAGAACTCGTGATACAGGGAGGACTAGAAATATTTTAATAAATAGATCTCTGAAGAATGATATTGAAAAAAACATGATGTAATTTTGAATTTACTAACTATCTTGTTCACAGGTGGAACTCACTGGTAATAGTATTTATGAGTATATACACCCGTCGGACCATGATGAAATGACAGCAGTGCTAACAGCTCACCAGCCTCTTCATCCTCATCTTTTACAAGGTACTTCCATGAGATGTGACAGTGTACAAATAAAAATGACAACAGATAAATAAGATGACTTTGGCATGCTTTATGTTTCCTTTGTGAAATTAGCAGACATAATGTATATGACCAAGAACTGTTATCCAGATGTAGCATCTTTCATTTCATTCTAAAATATTGTAATATAGTATAGAAATACTATTTGTACTTTACATATGGTTTGCTGTGGTATCTAGTTTAGGGATGGAGAACCAGTATAGATTATGTGGGACTACAATCCATCATTTCTTCCTCTTGACTGTAAGTAAGGAGCCAGTGTGAGATGGAGTCCAACAGCAACCAGAGGACTACATGTTCCCCGACCTAGCTGAAGTGCAGTTTTCGATCATGTACTTTATAGCCACACATACAAAGTATAAAAGGGCTTTGCTATGCAGAACAACAGTTTACATAGTATGGATTATAAAAATGCTTCATGACTACTTGCTGACCAATAACGGACAAAACATCGTGAAGTTTTCTGTGATCCTTGTTCAAAACACATGAAAGATGGAAGATAACAAGGAAGTTTAATTTCATTCCATCACCCCAGGGATGAATCTTGGTTGCATGAAAGTTAAATATAGTTTCACAGAAGTGGTTAAAGAATCTTATTTAATAGTCATGTGAAATCTGAGTGAACAAACACAAATTCATTACATAAAACAGCAAATGCCTCCTTTTTTGTCATGACATAAAACAAAGCAAACCATTTAAATGTACAGTACATAGAAGATTTCATTTTAAAATCTTTTTTGAAGACAAACATGTCTTTGAATTTCCAAGATGAGGAAAGGGGATTACTTAAGTGACATACTTGATGGAAACAATGCATGTTTTTCAATTGCATTGACAATGGATTTGTGAACATTTTATGTGTTGATGTTTCATTTAATTAACTGGCTCCTCAATTTAAAGTGAGAGAGACGGCTGATAGGCAATCTGGAATCATGCTGGTTTATAGTTTTGGCTAATTGCTAGCACATACATAACATGAAGGAAAGGGGAAAGAAAGAGTACTGTTGAGCCCTATAACAATACTTTTGTTGGATTATACCCACATGGAGATGAATTGGTCCTTGATTTTAATTAAATTATTATTCTGTTTTTAGTATTTTCATACTGCTTTTCTTTAAGGCTAAATCATGTTGCTATGATTTACAACTGACCAAAAGCAGTACTTATGAACTAATTTCCTTTGTATATAGCTGTTCATTCATCACAAAACATTTACAGAATAAAACAGTCACTAATAGAATTCATAAATCAGGGTGACCAATATGACATACAGTGTTATCTTTTAAATGCTTTTCTCAAATAGCAATGGATAAAGACAAAATTTGGGCAGTCTTTGTGTCTGTTCCTATTTCAGCTAATAAATCAATACTTAATGGGTGAGGATTTGGTGCAAATATAATTCTCTTATATTTTAATAAACCGGACAATTCAACAGAACTTATTGCAGATCTTCAGCTTTACGTAAAGCTTAGTGAGTTCCAAATGGCATACATAGCTTTCCTCCTCCATACTGTATCTTTACAGGAGAGCTTTCTAAACTATTCATGTTAGTGACACACTTTTCAGACATGCATCATTTCGTGACACAGTAATTCAGTATTACTAGCAAACCAGAGGTTAAACTAACCCCTTGTAAGAGATACAGACATAAATTGTAATAACAAACTGTATGGAGACACAACGTATCTCATGAAAACCTTTCATATATTTTTAAAAATATACGATTTATAAATAATAACATACATTTCGAAGATTGTAGGTGACACACCTACACACTTCAAGCGACACACTAATGTGTCGCAGCACACTGTTTGGAAAGTCCTGCCTTACAGCAACCTCTCAGCTGAGAGTGAGGGACTGAACCCAAGTCACCTGGTGAATTCTGTGGCTCACTGGGGACTTTAACGTGGATCTGAAATCTGCCTAGTCCCAATGGAACACTTTAGGCACTACACCATATGAACTATCTTACACGGATATTCATTCAGCCACCTTGATGCGAGCCTTTGTGAGAATGCAATTTTGAGCAGTAACAGCTCAGGAGAAGCCAGTCTCAGGAGGGCTCTGTTTATATACTGAGTGGGTTTTTTTTAAATAATTGTGTAGAGAACAACCACCTATTTATTTAAAGTTACATGTGTAATCTTAGTTTTTTATGTGTATGTGTGTGTGTGTATGTGTGTGCGCGCCTTCAAGTCACCTGCCATCTTATGGCAACCCCATGGATTTCATAGTGTTTTCTTAGGCAAGGAATATCAGAGGTGGTTTTGCCAATTCCTTCCTCTGAAATATAGGACAAAAATTTGGGAACAACCAAGGTCACACTGGGATTCTTATATTCTAGTGCCTCTGAACTGTAGCCTATAGTTCCTGGTATTCTTTATCAGTCTCCCATCCAAGTACTAACCAGGGCTAAGCTTTCTTAGCTTTCAAGATCAGATGGGATCTGGTATCTTAGGGTTTTTAGGCCCTACTAATCTTAGTTTTAGCAAACTATATTTCAGATGTTTGGAATGAGGTCTAGCACCTTAAAATGAGATCTTTCCCTAAGAAGGCCTAAACTGGATTCTAATAACTTAGCCTCTTGTTTAATCTCCTGTCACAAAGCTACTGCTGGAAGAATCAGTAGGCTGGGGTTACACTAGAGGTACATATATGTGTGATAGACTCACATGATTTCCACACTACACTCTTATAGCACGATTATTCCACTTTCAACATCCTATGGAATCCTGGGGTTTGCAGTTTTGGGAGGGGCCGGCTGGCTCCTCCCAAAACTGCAAACCCCAGGATTCCATAGGATGTTGAAAGTGGAATAATCGCGCTATAGAAGTGTAGTGCGGAAATGGCTGCAGTTATTTGCTGGGTTGTCTATAAAGGGGAAGTAGAGTGGTTAGCCTTTTATATTAAAAGGAATGTTGAGAGGCAGGAATACAATCGACTTCCTTTCCAGCATTTACTTACCTGCTCTCTGCTGCTTTAAGTGAATTAAAATTATTTGAGGAACATATTTCTCTCTCCTGAACACTCTTGTTATGAAAAAGTTAACCCATCTCAGCTTTACACCTGAACTCAACTGATCAATAAAGATATCCATATAATATCAAACACATATGCGTGATTTGAGCAGAAAAGACTCAGTGAGCTGATGATGATTTCTTAAGAACCAACAGTAAAAGCTAGGTGAACTACTGCAGAAAGAAGACTACATAGGCAGGACAATACAAGTGGATCTGCATCTTTATTAACTATAGATAAGCAAGCTAAAATCCCACTTTTGCAGATGTTTTACATCTCAGGATTTCACTCCTAAGTTTGTTTCTCAGGCATACAAGACCAGCTACATCCAGGCTGTTGAGTTATTGCTTAAATACTGCAGCTTCTTCCTTGCAAGAACTGTAGCAGACTCTGGAACACAAGGGAGGACTACTTCTAGTATCATTGTAATGTGACCTTTAACTTAAATATATTGCACTGAATTTAAGGTGTTGGATCCAGGATCTGCCTTCTGTTGGTAGAAAGTCTCTGCTAATAGAAGCAGCCTTTCAGAAGGGATCTCAAGTAGGTTTGCCAAGTCAGTATCATCCCAGGCCTAGAGATTTCCTGGCCAAACTCTGAGACCTGGAGATGGCCTCTGGTGATATCTTAGAGGTGGGGCTTGGTGATTTCATTAAGTATTATGTGCTAAGCAGAAAACACAGTTGCTCACTGCTTATCATTGAAACACACACAAACACATGGACAGAATACATTTTCCTGTTTGGAAATAGGTCTTTTTGTAAATCGCAGTACTTGATTTATATCTTTTAACAATTTGCAAAGTGCAGCACACTGGCCAGTCAGCATGTTCCAATTCTCCAAATCCAGGCAGACTGTTCTGCATAACATGCATATTAATTTGTTTAATATGCCTATGTATAGTATGCTCTTTAATTGTGGCACTTATGTGTCTGTCTGCTAGATGCTACCACTATATTTCAGCCTTGGAACAATTTATATAGCAAGCACTGATTTGACAGCAAGACAGTATGTTTAATGGTTAGAATGCTGGAACAAGAAAAACCCAGTTCAAATCCATCTATTCACAAAGCTTACTGTGGCATTAGTAAGAAGTAGAGGAGTAAACAGAAAATCATTTAGTCTCATTTTTGAACTGATTGAATAATACAGCCAGCTCATCCATTTGGCAAACTAAGGCCAGAGAACTAGAGACAGTGAACTTCTCTACTCCTTCCTCCTTTGGGAGCCTCCGCCAATTGCTGTCTGGCCATCTGTTATCCCTCAGGCAGTTTCATTCCCCTCCTCTCTTGCCTCATGTCTCTGTCTTTCACTTCGGAGCCTCCACTGAGCCGTCTCTTTCTTTCTGCTCCATTCTTTCCTTCCTGTCCCCCAAACTTGCCTCACTTCATGCTGTTTGCCTGCCTGCCTACCCACCCACCTGCCCACTCTCTATAATATAGCACAAACTGTCTGGTGCTACTTCACGGCAGAACTCCTGCCAGAACCACAAAGCAAGGATCAAGGGGAGAGGCGGGTGAGATGAGATGTGGGGCAGGGGGAGAAGCAAGGCAGTGGCAAAGATGAGATGAAGTAGGAGAAGAAAGCAGCAATAATGGGTAGAAACTGCTCTTTTGCTCCCACCTTAACAGGAGTGCCCAGGCCACCCCACTGGATGGCTTTAGGTGTGCAGTGATTCCAATCAGCCAACTCACATTTGTAATTTTAACTTTTCTAACAGCACAACTGTGAAAAAAAATGGATTAATATATGAACATTTTTAAAAGTATAATAAAACATCTCATTATAGTGAAATAAATCCCAACTGGCTTGCATAGGGCACAGTATTCTTCCTATCTGTCCTTTTTTTGTGATGCAGATAAGAATCCACTTCTGTATTGTTCTCTTTATGTTGTTCAGTGGTGTTTTCTTGGTCACTATGGGACATTTGGTCTAAATACTGGCAACCCATCCTCCCAAAAGGGCAATTAAATTATTAGATGTAATTCAGAGTTTTTTCATATACTCTTTTAGAATATAATCCATAAAAGATTCCTACTTTGAACTTACAGTGGAGGCAGGATCATAAAGATCTTGTGGGAATATTTCTCACAGGTAAAGCTGTATTTGCATGTGAGCCTGCTTTCTCATCCTGCTCTATTACATGTACTCCTTCCTTCCTTCAAGGCTGAAACTGCTGTCCTGTTGCAAATAGTGTGAAAAATGTGATATACATTGTATACGTAAACTGTATACTGTATAACTATAACAGAAAGGTGTTTGTGTAAGGAAAAACACATATTTCAAAATAAGTGCTGATATAACGTGGTAGACCTAATCTCACACTCATGATACATTTTTCCTATATTTTGCTTCTGTTTCTCAATATAAATCTTTTCTTTTTTTTTAATATCCAGTGCTCTCTTGCTGCTTTTGTAACTGTATTCCCTACTGCCAGGTAATCCATCACAGGGAAACAAATTATGTGGAAGTGAGGAATGGCATTCCTTAATAAATACATATATACACTATACACACATATATACCTATATTATCCATCCATGCATGCTTTGCATATTTATTTGGGTATAAGCCCCATTTAACTGAGTAGGGTATATGTCTGACAATACAGTTCTTCTTTGTGGACTCTGTGACTCACTATGCCTGCGTGGTGCATCATACAGAACCTTCTAGAGCTGTTATCTAAGACCCGTTCCGCAACTCACCTTTTTGCGGAGCTGGGGTGTGGGGATTGTGCAAGCAGCCTCTTGCGAGAGGCTGTCGCGTCCCCGTTGCTTCAGCTCCACAGCTGCTGCCTGCTTGTGAGCAGGTAGCACAAGAGCCCCTCCTCTTCCATCCGCAGTGCAGCCTGGGATTGCGAGCACTGTGGCTCCAGAGCTCCACACACACGGCAAGTGCACCCAGGGGCCTGGAGCGATGCGTGATCGCGCACCATTTTTGGCTCAAAGCCGAAAATGAAATAGTGCACAACTGGCGCCTGCCAGCCCCTGAAGCGTTGTGTGATTGCGAGTGCGTTGTGTGGACCACTCCTCGCAGTTGCGTGACACTCCAGGGGCCCTTTCGCATGGCAAATGCCGTGCGAAAAAGGCCTAAGTGTTTTGCTGTAGCCTCTCCTCCCCTGATCCATGTGACCAGCCTGATTCCTACTCAGATTCTGAGTTCCTTTGCTACTGCAGCAACAGCATTGAAGGGACTATTGGTAAGCTGTATTGTTTCGCTTCATCCTTTTTCTGGCTTTTGACTTCTTGGGCTGTGTTTTGGCTTTATTCTTTGGATCTTGATTTGGCTTGTTGGACTCTTATTTTCAACTTGACTTGGACAGTCTCTTTGACAATATTGTTGGCTTAGCAGTTCTTGGTTAGTGCTTAGCCCTCAGCAGCTTGTGATGGCTTTCTCAGGGTCATTTAAAAAGTGTACCTCCTGCGGGGCCAAAATCCCTGGGAAGGATGGGCATTTATGCTGTCTGTTGTACCTGAGAGAAGGCCCCAATATGGGGTCTTTAGCTCACTGTAAAGCGTTCACCCCTCAAGCAGGTAAAAACCACTTGTCTAGGCTTAAGACTCTGTTGTTTGACCAAGTTTTGTTGGCCTCTGATAACTCTTGTGATTCAGGCTGTGAATCTCTACCATCTTGATCCTCTTCTAGTCCAATTGCCTCTGGCTCCTTTGTCCATGTTGCTGTTAAGAATCTCTACAAGATTTTGGTGGTTAGATGGAGAGGCTAAAGATGGAGCCAAATAGCCAGCATCTGACTCTGCTGTCTTAGCTGAAGAGCTTTTGATACCAAATTGATCAGTCAGTATGGAGGCTTGATTTTGTATCACTTCAACACCAGGTTGATCTATCAAATTAGAGGCTTTCACCTCTACTTCTAGGCACAGGCTGGAGAAGAGACAACCTAGGAAGAAAAAGAGGGTAAAGGATGTTGAAGTCTCAGTGTCTTATTTCAGTCCCAGCAGCACAGCTGATAATTCAAGCAAAACAAACTGAATAGCTCCCAGCTCATTACTTACTTTTGTTCAGTAAGCACAAGGTCAAAAATAAAGTCCAACAGAATTTGAAGGCAAGTGAGTTCAAAGTCAGTCTGGGTAATCCAGCGTCAGGCATAGAGTTCAGCAAGGCAAACAAGCAAACAGAGAGGTCAGATAAACTCTGACAACTCCTGGAGGGGAAGGGTGCCAGCTATATAGTTCAGCCACCTAACGTAGCTGTTGCCTGAGCAATTGTTGCTGGTTATGAATTCTCTGGGATCAACATAGGCTCTCTCTTTGTTGTCTGCGCTCAGCAAAGATAGGTACTGGTGAGTTATCTTCTGTGTCTGAAGGGGCAGGACTCTCTGCTGGAGCTGGCACCACCCCCTGTTCTGTTTGTGGCACTGCAATCTCTTCCTGTACAGCAGGTCCTGGCATGCCCCCTCTTTCAGCCTCTGGCACGTCCCCTGTTTCAGACTCTGAGTGAAAGTCCATGTTCTGGAAGCAGGGCATGACACCCAGTTTCATTGTCTTCCCTGCCACATGGTTCCAATTGCCCTTCTCAACATCTCCATTTGGAATTGGTGCAGGAGAGAGAGGTGCTGGTACCAGTTTTGGTGGATTCTCATCATTTGTCTCCCCATCAGGAGGAAAAAACAAGACCATCTGGGAGGAATCTCCTCAAATGGTGCAAGTTGCAACTGTCTCTGAATAAGACATAGTTGAATCTCCTTCTAGGGCTCCACAAATGTCTCTTGGACTGCCGTGTGTGGATCTTATGGTGCATTCTCCTCCCCACTGACTTCTTTGGAGAAAGATGCTTCTCTTCTACCTCCTCCACTTTGTTGGAGGTTGTCACTTGACCTCTTTGTTGACTTCCAAAACAGGTTAACCCCAGTCTAGATTTGGTAGTCCCACCATGTCATCAATACTGTTATCAATCCAACTGTTGATGGGATGGATGTGATTTAGGAAGCTACAGCTGTAGGGGATATGAATGGTATTTCTCTTGTTGTGGACTTTCATTATACTATTGGTGCAGTCACTCTCTGTCCTCAGAATTCTACTATGAGGAGTTGAGGCAGGACTAGCACCATTCCCATGGGTCACATCCACTTTACCACCAATAGGACTCAGCTTGCCACTGACGTAATCCACATGATCCACTTCACCACTGATATAGTCCACATTTACACCAGGGTATCGATACCAGAGTGTTGATGTTCATACCCTGTCTTGGTATCTTCACTTTCACTACTGAGTAGGCCGCAATCTCCACATGGAGAGCAAAGGGTTGCAAAATCCCCTATGGCACACAATGAGCCTCTAGCTCAGTCTTTGCATTCAACCCAGCTGGTTGAATCTGTGACCCACCAGACTCCTCCACTGGTGCCATCTAATCCAGTCCTTTTATTGATGGTCTAGGCAATTCTCAGTACCATCCTTGGTTGCCCTTGTTACCATCTTGCCACTGTTGTGAGAAGATTGGTTTGCAATGGAGTTGAAAGATGCATACTTTCATATTGCAGTCTGACCATTGTACAGGTATTTTCTTTGTTTTGCCATGGGAAGAAAGGTCTATTGTTTTTGCATCCTTCCAGTTGGACTCTCCACTAGGCCTTGTGTCTATGAAGTACTTGGTGTTGGTGGTGGCAACTTGGCTTGGTTAACAAGGTGTCATTGTGTTCCCTCAACATTGATGACTGCTCCATGTTGCCCATTCCAGCTCCCAGCTCCTTGATGATATCAACCTCATCCTCCATTAACTTGATACATTGGGTTTGATTGTGAATCATGAGAAATCTCATCTGGGGCCTTCCAGACTGTCAGATTCATCAGTGCCATTCTGGATTTTCATGTCTCAGCTGCTTAACTGTCAGATGAGAGGTTCATGATGCACATACCTTGCGGACATACAGGCAGGGTATGTGCCAATGACATTCAAGTGCTGCTGAGCATCATGGCTTCTATGACATCAGTAACACCTCACACAAAGCTTTGGTTGCATCCTTTACAAGCCTGGTTGCTGTCCTGCTTTGGCCCACTTGTCAACTCCCCCTATCTGTGCCTTACCATACAAAGGATGACACACCAATCTCTGGGGTGGTGGCTCAACCCCAAGAACCAACCTCCCTCCCTCCCTCCCTCTCTCCACAGTTCCTTGAACAAGAAGGGTTTGCCAGCATAATCTCAAAGCCTCTCTAGGCGGGTCTCTTTGACATAAGAACTAGGAAAGAAAGACTTCTTGTTCATGTGTGTGTAGCCACTCTTAACAGCCATGGCTACTTCATTGGCCTTCCTGAAAAGTGTGTCTCTGGAGGACGTTTGTAAGGCAGCTACATGGTCTCAGCCTCTGACCTTCATTACTCACTATAGGCTGGATGCCAAACTCAGGGCTAATGCTGCCTTTGGGAGAACTGTGCTGCTTTCTTGTGTTGTGTGACACTTCCACCTCCCATGGTGAGTAGCTTGGTAGCCTCCCATTTGTGTGAGTCACAGAGACTATGAAGAGGAAGGATGAGTTGCTTACCTGTAACTATAATTCTTTGAGTGATCATCTGTGAACTCACACAATACCAGCCCCTCCTCCCGTTTATGTATTCTGCTCTCTCTCTCTCTAGCCCCTTGGCCAGGAAACTGTGTCCTGCTCTCTCTCTAGCTTTTTGGCCAGAGAACTAAAGCTCTGAGTGGGAGTCAGGCTGGTCACATGAACCAGGAAAGGAGAGGCTACCACAAAAAATGCTTACATAATAGCTCTAGAAGTTTCAGAATGATGCAGTGTGCAGGCACAATTAATCTCATTTGTGTGAGTTCACAGATGACCACTCAAAGAACTATGGTTACAGATAAGAAATCCATCCTTCTAATGGCTATACCTGGGAATCTGAATACTATTGCACATCAGCTTCCAGCTTTCCTCATCATTGAATATACTGGCTACAGCTGCTGAGAACTGCAGGGTCCACCATGAGCTCCATGCTATCAAAAAATCCAACTTGTCTTTTAAACCACTGTATTTGGTTCATCTGTGGCCTAAATACTCTATAAAGGCATTCAATCTCATTTAATCCTGGAAGTTAAGCAGGGTCAGCTCTGGTTAGTACTTAGATAGGAGACTGCCCATGAATATCAGGTGGTGTAGGCTATATTTCAGAGAAAGGAACTGGTAAAACCACCTCTGAGTATTCATTGCCTAAGAAAACTTTATGAAATTCGTAAGGTTGCCATAAATCAACACATGACTTCGAAGGCACGTACACACATTTGGCTCCTTCCACATTTTATGTGGTGGTTTATGATCTGGCATAGTACTATATTGCAAACCTAAGTGTAAATGCCAGTGAGCTTAAAAGGTCTTAATCCCCAACAAACCTGTTTAGGATTGTAGCCTTTAAAAAGTAACCATCTCAAATGTGTTAATAATTTTCTTTGAAAATGGAAAATTGGTGGATGCTCTCTATAATCATACCAATACTTTAAAAAAATCATTATGCTAAACTGGGAGGAAAAATGTGGTGGAGAAAACAGAATGGAGAAGAAGCAGATGAGTGAAAATAAAATATTTAATCAGATAAAAAGGTCTGTAAATATTGCATTATTATGTTTTCCATTAGGGTTGGCTTGATTTAATATATTTAGTTTTGAACTAAGTGGGCAAAGTGGTAGAAGAGTCCCAACACTCTTTGCATCTGAATGATGCAATGATGCCACCAATTCACATATATGAATAAACATGCACACATATAAATGTATTCACTATCCTCCATCCTAGCTGGTCCACTCCCAAAGCAACATAAGAGCCATCCCCCTACCATTGTTTTCAGCAAGTGATTAGGCACACGGTGACAGCTGCAACTGGAGCTTTGTTCATTGTGCTGTTTGGCTGCTCTGCTTCCAGGCTGCCCTAATCTGCAGGGCTATCCATTTATAACCCCCTAAAAGCAGAGCATGCATCCTGTTCCCTGGCTGCTTAAAAAAATACTCCTTCCTCCTGCTCCTCCTCCTCCTCCTGCTCCTCCTCTCTCTCTCTCTTTCAATAACACTGTGGAAGTAATTTCATCACCTAGAAAACTGGTGGCATGAAGGGAGAGGGAAAGCACTGTTTTCCACGTGGTTGCGTATTCAGACTTATCCCCATTCATACATTTATCTATTAGAGAGCTCTGAAAGTATTGCAGAGGAGTAGCCTAAGCCCTCATTTTCAATATGCAGAAAGCTTCTGGTATAAACTGGGCTCTCAGTATAGGTGCTTAATTTTATAAACTGTTGGGAGTGGCAACCTTTGCATGCTTAATTAACTGGCTAGTTTGTTTGCATGTTTATTGTAGGCATAGAGAGATAGCCTAGAGAAAACTTCCTGTTTGTTTTGGTGAACACCCCTTCCTCCAGCACGTACACATTCATTGGTCTTAAAAAGTTTCTCTTGCCATTTTACTCCTTCCTTTTGTCTTCGCCTTTTGTCCTGAAAGCATGCCCTGAGATCTCCTAACAGGGATTATTTTCAGCAAGCATGTGAGGGCTTAATTTTCTTCCCACCTTCTTCAAGAATTGAACCTGTGTAGACTATGCACAAGATTTTGTGAGTAAATTCTTTTATATTTTTAACCAAACTGTTTTTTGTGTTTATTTTGAGCTGGGTTAAGTGTGTTTGGGGTGGAGTGATAGAAGTGGGACTGGTAATCTGTTCAACTTCCGTTTTTGTGCAATTACTAAGATACTCTGCTGATTGAGAGTCTCATTACCAAAATCTCTCAATTCCCCAAGAGGTTATAGGGTCCCAGAACAGAACAGTTACCAGATTTTTCGGGTTTTAGTTATTTTTTGCATTGTGTTTTTCTTGTGAAAGCAGCTGGTTTTTTTTTTCCCCCTTCCCCTCTTTTTGGAAACACACATCTAACTAGAGAATTTTTACCTTTTACCTTTTTGGGTGCTGATTTTTTTTGGGGGGGGGGGAATTGCTAACTAAAGCAAAAATGCTGCATGCAGATTTAGACCTAGCTTCCAAACCCAGACTTGTGCGACTCAGCAATGAGAGCTGTACAGAATGGAGACAAAAATTAAATTTAGCCTTTAATCACCATAATGTTCTTGATGCAATTGAAAAAGAAAAACCAAGTGGTGAAGCTGCAGAACAATGGTTGAGAAAAGATGCCACAGCACAGTACCTAATTGGTAATGCATTGGAGGCTAATCAGCTACTTTATGTAAGAGACTGTACCACTACAAAGGAGATGTTAGACAAAATTAAAGAAGTTTATGGTCTTTCATATGAAAAGTCTCAGTCAATTTGGATGAGGGAACTTGTACAGCTTCGCCTTCATACTAAAGCAGGCTGTGAAACTTATATCAGCAGATTGATTATGATTTTTGATAAGTTGAATTCCTGTGGATTCCAGTTTTCTGATAGACAAAAGGTTTGTTTCCTGACTGGAACTCTGGGATCAGAGTTCAATCCCTTCATCTCGCTCTTACAAAACTTAAAAGGGCTAACCTTTAATGAAGCTATGTCTAAACTACCAGAAAAATGCATTGACCAAGGGGCCTCCCCTTTTGATCATACACAGAGACCAAGTGGATCAAATTACCTGGCCACTAAGAAGGGCAGACCCAAAGCTCTGCCTAGGGACCAATTAGAGCTCAGTTGCTATAACTGCAATAAGAAGGGTCACATTGCAAGAAACTGTACCCTTCCCAAAAAGTCCTCAGCCAATGGTAGCTCTCCAACTAAGAAATTTACAAGACAAAGGCAGCATGAAGTAGGTGAATCAAGCAAACAGTATTACAGAGGAAGTAATTTTCTTTTAATGGGACAGACTCTGGCTGTTAATGACTACAAGCAGAAAAATCATTGTTGGATTATAGATTCTGGCTGTACCAATCACAGCACATTTTCTGATGCTTATTTTGATAAAATTGATCGAGATGCAACAGGAAAAATTCAAGCTGCAAATGGTGAATCCATGCAGATCCTGGGATCAGGAAGCTGCACTTTAAACTGTCTATTGCCTAATGGCAAGGTTACCCAGAATGTAGCAAGTGATGTCTTGTTTGTTCCTGAATTACACTGCAACATGCTCAGTGTGTCTGCTTTGGATAAGAAAGGATTTGAAATACTTTTCAAACAAGGAAAATGCACAGTTACCAAAGATAATGTCCTTTTTGCAGAAGCATTTGAGAATAATGGTGTCTATGAGTTACATCTTTCAGCTCAACAAGCTAATGTTGCTAGAGCACAGATGAATGAGAACAGCCTTGACCTATGGCACAGACGTCTTGGACATCGTGATCCAAAGGCAGTTCTTGAACTACAGAACCAGAGTTTGGCCACAGGAATCAAGGTGAATCAACGATACAATGAGAGTACTACCAGGTGCGTAACTTGTGTTGAACAAAAGTCAGTCAGACCCTCATTTCATCCAAGGGCTGAAAAGAGAACCACTAAGGTACTGGATCTCATTCACAGTGATTTGTGTGGTCCATTTAATGTTCCTTCACTTGGTGGAAACAGATATGCTTTAATTTTTGTGGATGATTTTTCAAGGTATTGTGTTACTTATCTTCTGAAAGAGAAGAGTCAAGCCCAAGACATGCTACAGAAGTATGTTGTCATGGTGAGAACCAAGTTTGAGATAACACCTAAAGCTATCCAGACAGATGGCGCTGGTGAGTACATTTCACATCGCACACAAGCTTTCCTGGAAGAGCATGGCATTTTGCACAGGAGGAGCGTTCCTTACACTCCTGAGCTGAATGGGATTGCTGAAAGGAAACTGAGATCTCTCCAGGAGATGACAAAGTGCATACTGGCAGATGCTTGTCTTCCCAGTAAATTTTGGAGTGATGCCTTTATGACCGCAACGTATCTCCAGAATAGATTGCCAACAAAAGGCACCACACAAACACCATTTCAATTATGGCATGGCAGAGTACCAGACATGAAACACATTGGAAGTATTGCATATTCATACATACCACAACAGAAGCGACACAAACTAGGTGCAAGAGCAGAGCAGACTATTCTAACTGGCTGTGCTCCTGGAAGCAAAGGCTATAGAGTAATGAACTTAAAGACTGGTGAAGTTGCTACCAGACATGTAGTTTACTTTGATGAACAGAGTAGAGTTGATAAGAGAGGAACTGTCGTAGACTTTCCAGATGAACGAGAGACTATCTTAGAATCACTGGAAGAAGAAGAGCAAGATGTTGAACCTCTCTTAGAAGTGCAGATGTTGCCTTCATCTGAAATACCACAAGCAGCTACACAACCTGATTCTGAACGAAGGACTGAGATATATGCTGCAGAAAGCAAGCTAAAGGCAGAGAGAAGTACACTAAGAGAAGGGGATGCAGATGGCTCTGACCTGAGCACTGGACCGGAGGATGCTGCAGAGACAGACCAGGTTCCAGAACAGGCTCCCAGACGCTCAATGCGACCCAACAAAGGTGTACCAGCTCCACGCTTGTCCTACCTCGCAACATCAATGTTACCAAATGAACCATCAAGCTTTGAAGAAATTGAACAGATGCCTGCAACTGAGGCAGCTCAGTGGAGAAAAGCAGCGCAAGAAGAAATAGATGCACTGCATAAGAATAGAACATGGACACTTACTGAACTTCCACCAGGAAAAAAAGCCATAGGATCCAGATGGGTCTTCAAGCTGAAACTGGATGCACAAGGAAAGGTGGAACGCTACAAAGCAAGGCTAGTTGCTCAAGGCTTCTCACAGAAATTTGGAATAGACTTTGATGAGACATTTGCGCCCGTTGTCAAACACAGTACCATAAGACTGCTTCTCAGTCTAGCTGCTTCCAAACAAATGGATGTCAGACACCTTGATGTAAAAACTGCTTTCTTACATGGACAAATAACAGAGGAACTGTACATGCAACAACCTCCAGGCTTTGTAGACCAGAAGCAACCACATCTGGTTTACAAGCTTAACAAGGGTTTGTATGGACTTAAACAGGCTGCTAGAGCTTGGAATGAGAAACTAGACACAATGTTGAAACAATTAGGCTTTAAGCAAGGAGAAGCAGATCAGTGTCTATACACCAGAACCAAAGAAGGTTATTCAACCTTTATCCTGACCTATGTTGATGATTTGATTATAGCCACCAACAGAAATAAAGACTACTCAGAAGTTGTACATCACTTGAACAAAGAAGTGGAATTGAAGGAGTTAGGAGATGCAAAATACTATTTGGGCATGGAGATTGAAAGAGAACAAGATGGATCTTTTCTACTAAATCAAAAACAAAAGATTGCTGAACTTTTACAAAGCTTAGGACTCCAAGATGCCTACACTGTAGCAACGCCCATGACCACAGATTTTCTTAAAACTACTGAAGAAAGTGATGTTTTACCAGATAATAGTTTCTACAGAACAGCAATAGGAAAACTTCTGTACCTGTCTACCAACACAAGACCTGATATTGCATCTGCTGTAGGGATTCTGAGCAGGAAAGTTAGCTCACCCACAAAGAAAGATTGGACTGGAGTAAAAAGGGTAGCTAGATACTTAAAAGGGACGATCAACTTTAAACTGAAGCTACCAGCTAGTAGCAATCCTAAATTAGTATGCTACACTGATGCAGATTGGGCTGGTGATACTGCAGATTATCACTCAGTCAGTGGTTTCCTATTTTTGTATGGAGATGGCCCTATTTCTCGGGGCAGCCACAAGCAGAGTGTGGTGGCTCTATCCTCTACAGAAGCAGAGTATATTTCAGCAGCAGAAGCATGTAGAGAATTACTGTGGCTTGATCAATTGTTGTCTGATTTTGGAATAAATGAAGAAAAACCAATTCAAGTTATGGAAGACAACCAGAGCTGTATTAAACTTTCTCAAACAGAGAAGATGACACCACGCAGCAAGCACATAGGAACAAGATACCACAAAGTACGTGAGCCGACAGAGAATGGAATGATCAAGATGATCTACTGTCCAACCACTGAGATGGTAGCTGATATCCTGACCAAACCTCTACCAAGAGACGGCTTTGAGAACCTGCAAGTCAAGATGGGACTTCAGGGGTGCATGCACGGTTGAGAAGGGGTGTTGGGAGTGGCAACCTTTGCATGCTTAATTAACTGGTTAGTTTGTTTGCATGTTTATTGTAGGCATAGAGAGAGAGCCTAGAGAAAACTTCCTGTTTGTTTTGGTGAACACCTCTTCCTCCAGCACGTACACATTCATTGGTCTTAAAAAGGTTCTCTTGCCATTTTACTCCTTCCTTTTGTCTTCGCCTTTTGTCCTGAAAGCATGCTCTGAGATCTCCTAACAGGGATTATTTTCAGCAAGCATGTGAGGGCTTAATTTTCTTCCTACCTTCTTCAAGAATTGAACCTGTGTAGACTATGCACAAGATTTTGTGAGTAAATTCTTTTATATTTTTAACCAAACTGTTTTTTGTGTTTATTTTGAGCTGGGTTAAGTGTGTTTGGGGTGGAGTGATAGAAGTGGGACTGGTAATCTGTTCAACTTCCGTTTTTGTGCAGTTACTAAGATACTCTGCTGATTGAGAGTCTCATTACCAAAATCTCTCAATTCCCCAACATAAACATATCGGGGGTTTTTGTTCTTATTTTGAAGGGAGTGAGTTATGTGAATACGGTTTAACAATCAAAAGCTCTAGTGGATGGTCTCTTCACAAAGGAAGCTATCACACTGTTGCAAAGCCAACTCACCTAAAGAAGCATATTCTTTGTTTTAGTAATCCTGTCCAGATGTATGTGGGAATAAGTCCCGTTAAACACATTTAGACCGCCTTTCAAATAACCAAGCACAAGATTTCACTGTGAGTTACATGTAGAACTCATGATAAGCCATTCTGATGATACACAGTATTGGCGACATGGAAATCATACAGATCCTAACTATTAACAATACCTGGCGTCCTGTTCAGTATTTATGATGCATAAGCTGAACTTGCAGCATTGTAAATTTTGGAATTTGCATTTATGGTCATTGAACCACTGTAATGACCAAAAGTTTCCCAAAAGCCTATCTTTTCAGCAGCACAGTCCCCAAAAGAAGGATTTCCAAGGTGCTGGAGATTAGAGATGGGTGTTATGACACTTCCAGCCCTCTCCTAGCAGTGAAGTGCTTTTGTGGCAGGCAGTGGCACAGACACCTGTAGGGTCCTATTGCATCTACTTGTCACAAAGCACCTCATTGCCAGGGTACAGCTGAAGGCCTCATTGCAGACTGCTCTGCTCTCCAGCAACTCAGTAATCCTCCTATTGGAGGTGCTGTGTTGCTGAAAGGGTGAGGTTTTATGGTTGGGCTTTGCAGGCCTCGCTATGATGATGCAGCAGTGTTGTAGGTACATTTCCCAATGCTGAATGTCATCCATAGCTTAATGACACAAATGCCAAAAATGGGCACTATGTCCACTAGGGAAATCTTCCATCTTCACGTCACTCATTCACTCATGTTGCCCAAGAATATCATAATATTTTTGTATTTGTGATTTGTAGACTTTAAGTGATATTTAGAATCGTTATTTATAATTTGAAACTTCAGTGCAGTAAGATAAATATGACTTTATAGGTATAATGGAGACCTGGTGGGATAGCTCCCATGATTGGAATGTAACAGTTGAAGGATATAACTTATTCTAAAAGAATAGATGTGGCAGAAAAGGAGGGGGAGTAGCATTATATGTCAAAGACAAATTCAGTTGTACAGAAACCTATCTGAGTGGATCAGTTGAGATCATGTGGATAAAAATAAATGGAGAAAGAAATAAAAGCAGCATTGTGGTAGAAGTCTGCTATAGACCACCGAACCAAGAAGAGGTGGTGGATGATGTTTTTCAGAAACTAATATTAGAAATCTCAAAGAGGCAAGCATTAGTCGTTATGGGAGATGAAAACTGCTGTGAAATCTGCTGGGAGGCTAAACTCTGCTAAGCATAGGATGTTCAACAGATTCCTCATGTACTTTGCAGATAATTTTTATTTCCAAGGGTAGAGGAAGGAACAAGGGGATTGGCAATCGTGGACAGGATGCTTACCAATATAGAGGAGCCAGTCACTAGAACTAAAGTATTTGAAGTTTAAGGGGGAAGTAACCTTGTAGAAAGCCAGTATGGTGTAGTGGTTTGAATGTTAGACTATGACCCTGGAGACCAAAGTTCAATTCCCTGCTCGGCTGTGGAAACCCACTGGGTCATCTTGGGTGCATCACATGCTCTCAGCCCCAGAAAACCCATGATAGGTTCACCTTAGGGTTACTGATGTACTCTCTGAACCACTTGCCATCATTTTTGAGAAATCTTGGAAAACAGGTGAGGTACCAGAGGACTGGAGAAGGGCAAATGTTGTAAGTATCTAGATGACAATGCAATGATTAGTAGGAGTCAGCATGATTTTTGTCAAGAACAAACCTGCCCAACAAATCCTGTATCTTTTGATTGGGGCACTAGTTGAATAGATGGTGGAAATGCTATAGGTGTCATTTATCTGGATTTCAGCAAAGCATTTGATAAAGTCGTTCATGAGATTTTAATTAGCAAAGTGATTAAATTTGGAATAGATAGGAACACTGCCAGTCCATAATTGGTTGGAAGACTGTGTTCAGAGGGATGTCAATGGCTGTGCTTTGTAGTAGAGAGAAATATACTGGGGCAGAGTATAGCAGGCATGCGAAAACTTTTCACACTACAACAAAATAAACTATAAAACAATAAATAATACTTCTGTCTTCTCTTAAGATACTTTGAAAATTATGCACATTTTATTTTCACAGTGATATCAAAAAATCTCTTAGAATGGCAGAATGCATAATTTGAAGAGTCTCAAAACATTTATATATTATTTTCAGAGTATGAAATTGAACGATCTTTTTTTCTGCGCATGAAATGTGTCTTGGCCAAGAGGAATGCAGGATTGACATGCAGTGGATACAAGGTAAAGTGTTTATATTCACATGTTTACAGAAAAACAGATTGTGAAGTTGAAATGTCACTTTCAGAGAAAGATGTATTTCACAGTAATGGAGGTACCTGTCAGTTAATGATGGTAGGTTTACTCCTTAGCAACTCCAGTTAGAAGATCAGGTAGCAAGATGATAGGATAGACTTCTGTAGTACCCCAGAGAGAACTGCCAGTCAGAGCATAAATGTTCTCTGATAAGCTCAACAGATAGTTATACCTGTTCTGGAGCAAGTTGCAGTAGTTTCTGTGGTGGGTTTTATAAAAATTGTATTGCTTATTCTGTTTCACATTTGTTTGTGACAGTCTCCTACTTGAAAGTGTGCAGTGTAAACCAACCTGAGAGCTTTACTTTGAAGCAGTATGAAAATTAAATAGATATTATTTGGCTGGTAAATGCCAGTGAAGCCTTCCACTCTGTCTTTAACTAATTAACAATATATTGGACAACAACCCCCCTTCCTGTTTTCCCCACATATCCTTCAGACAAGCTCTTCTTACTGGTTGTCTTTCATTCCCCTCTCCTAAAATAAAATATATGAAGAAAGCCAATGTAATGTATTTATGTAGAACCAAAATTATTGCAGTTTGATATCAAGTTTATTATTGTGTAGGTTTGTCTAGATAACTTACCTGTTGATGGGCATCATGGTATATGCTTGCATCTGCTGAAAAATCGTTATTTTAACAGTTTGCTTAGGAAAATAGGGCTAATTTTATAAGGGAGAAAAATCTTGTTGTGGGGGATATGGAGTAGACAGTACTGTGATGAGACAATGTTAGAGTCTCTATTTTTCCCTTCACATTTTTTTTCCATCCCATATCACACTTAGGTGATCCATTGCAGTGGATATTTGAAGATACGACAGTACATGTTGGATATGTCTTTGTATGATACCTGTTACCAAATCATTGGTCTGGTTGCTGTAGGTCAATCATTACCTCCCAGTGCAATCACTGAGATCAAACTTCATAGTAATATGTTTATGTTCAGAGCAAGCCTGGATCTAAAACTAATATTCCTTGATTCTAGGTAAGTAAAACTAAGATTTACTGTAAATCACATGGGTTTGCTTTTTGGAAAGAAATACTGAAATAATGTTTCTTTGTGGGACGGGAATTACCTGTTATGCTTAAAATTTGAATCCTGAATAAAAGGAGACTTCACATATCACTGTGAAGATATTATTCTATCTTCAGTATCATGGAAATAATGTAGAGTAGAAAATCTTCTTGTCATTTGTTTTTAAGACTATGGTTTTAAGGATTGAACAGTGACTTGGTTGAAAGTATATTATGAGAATTATAGTTTAAAGAGACATTAGTAACGTTACATTTATGATAAGCCTGAGTCTTAATGCCAACACCTATTCCACTGGATCTATCCCCGTCACAGTTTCTCACGGGCAATACAAATCCACACATCTCCAGTTGTCTCACTTCTGGGCCTACTACAGCCCTCTATGTTTGTAGGGCATGACAAGCAGGTCTTCCTATCTCTGCTTTAATTGGACAGGTGAATGTTTATGCCCCCTGTGAATCCATTCACTACCCAAGATACATCTGCTAGAGGGACTACATGGCCTGCCCCTATTCACTTTGTTGTACATGATTTAAATGACACCTGTTAGGCCTGTCTGAGCTCTAGTTTTATAGATATACCTCAGTTAACACAGTAGCTTTGTTTCTTAACATAAACTTTGGGGACAAAGGCAGAAATAGGATGGAAAGCATAGAGTTAGGTTCCTATATCACACAAAAAGAAGAGAAGTTTAGCATGTTTCAGGAGACTTTTTATTCAAAACTATTTTATTCAAAACTTTTTATTCAAAACTAACAAGATGCACATGTGCACTGAACCACCCAGGTCAGGCATAAATTAACAAAAACATTTTGAAATTTCTAGAGACTACTTGAAGGGTTCTTCAAAAATGCATCAAGGGATGATTTTATTTGCTTTCACTAGCCTCTATTTTCATTATGATTTCCACTTGATGGCCAATTTGAGCTTTTTTTTTTTAAGCATAGCTGATAAGGCAGGCTTATCTGCTCTCCCCTTTTCTCTCTCTGTTGAGTAAGAGATTTGGGAGGCATCTGCCGCTTACCTTGCCTGTTGTACATAGGCACATACAGCTATGATTAGATTAATTGAAGTAGAATTCCACTCTTTCTCAACTGAACCTTGATTGCATTGTTTACGGTAGACACATTGCTGCTGATTGACACTCAAAATCTTTTTCCCAGCCCTCTGTCACCATTTTCCAAATGCCAATACTGCTAAAAAACCTCTAGCTGGGCAGAAGACAGGGAGGAAAAGAGGAGCTATGCAGCCATAAAAATACTTTATAAAAAGGAGATTCTTTGTCAGGCTTTGTTAACTAAGGTGTGCCTATAGTGTTCTGGATGAGGTCATGGAGGGTCACTCTGCACATCTTTTTAATGCCTTAGTAACAGTGGGTTTATTTTCTTTCAGCACTCAGTACTATATAGTGTGGGCACTAGGATTGCAGATTGTACTCTCTAGGTAGTGCTTCTCTTTTCTCTTCCTTTTATTACTAGCGTATTTACCTGGCGTTGTCCAGAATTTTATTTTCCTCTTAAGAACTCACCCAACTGTCTTCTCCAGTACCTGTAACTTTTCCCCATATTTCCCAATGCAATCTGTATTCAGAGTTATTTACATACAGAGTTTGGGTTCCTGATGGAATATACTGTCCTCCTCCTTGCTGCTAGGCCTTGTTACCATAGCAATTGGCCTATTCCAGTACCTGTAACTTTTCCCCATATTCTTCAATCCAATCTGTGTTTGTAATTGTTAACATACAGAGTTTGGGGTCCTGCGGGAATACATTGTCCTCCTCCTTGCTGCTAGGCATCATCTCCATAGCAACCAGCCTATTCCAGTACCTGTAACATTTCCCTATAGTCCCCAATCCAATCTGTGTTCTCCGGCGACACTGATGTACTGACATTTGATTTTGCTTTCTGTTGAATTTGTGCAATGGTTTTATGTTTTTCTGGAAGCATTTTTTTGTTTTGAATTTCAACTTTAAGATTCCTCACATATGGAACCCATACAATTTACTGTGTGAGGTGAGAAGACCTTGTAACTATGTTGTGTATGTCACTTTAATTTTTCTCACATGCTTCCCAAATGTTTTCTGGCATCCTTATTGATAGTAGGCCTCATCCCCATAGCAACCGACCTGAGGCCCAAGAGCTCTCTGCTGAGATTTCTAAAGGCCCCGCCCTAAACCGCCAAACCCAAGATTCCATAGAATTTTCACAGCCAGCCAATCATATGAGGTCTTCACCTGCCTGATGCAGGCAAATGAACTCACAGACAAACATTGACTTTTATATAGTAGATAAACTTTATTAAGAATACACAATACATACATACATACAAAAAAATTAAACTATAACCACACAAAACTACAGGAAAAAGAAAAGAAAAGAAAAGAAAAGGAGAGGTAGCACAATATGAACAGATTCTAAATGCTAATTACTAAAAACCAACCCTAATCCCTAACATTAAATACAAGACATAACAAAGGAAATTTCCACTTTCCTAATGCAAATTGTTATTGATTCTATGAAAAAATAACAACTTCTCTAACTTCAAATGTCTTCTCAATGCTTCTGCTACTACATTTCTTTAACAAAAAAATTATAAAATCCAACTGTCATATTACAGTATTTTTTCTTGCAAAAAGATTCTCAGTCCTTGGCGAAATTTGCCACCAATTTTTCTCTTATCAGTTATAACCAGCTTGTCCATTTCAAATAAGTCCAGCAATTTTATGAACCAGTGTTCTTTTGTTGGGATTTCTGCATTATTTCATTTCTGTGCATATAATAAATCTTGCAGCTGTGGCAGTGTATCTTAGTAGCGAAATTAAGGTCAATGTCATTAATCCAAGAAAAAAAATTGTTGTACTAACTCTGTGTTTTGAGGATATAATAAAAATATCATCTAAATAACATCCATAGTATTTGAAAAATTTGTAGAATTGGATGGATTAAAGATAATCATATTTTCTAAATTGATCATAAAGAAATTGGAAATACTTGGTGCTGTTGGACTTCCCATAACCAGACTTCTAATTTGTAAATCATCACAACTATCAAAACAAACACTGAACCAGTTTAATGACAAATGATCAGTTTTATTACCTTTATGGGAAGAAATCTGAAGTCCTTCTGTAACTAGAACAATACTAGAACAAGATTCAGAAATGAACTAAATAGAGTATGAATATTAAGAATAGAGAAGTAAAAAAAATGGTGTTACAGCTACATGGGTAACAAAGCATAGATGGTACAAATTGAGACCAAAGAAAAGAAAAAAAGGAAAAGTAAGTTGGGAATCAATAGAGCTACATTAGTACTAACACATTAAACAAAGTGGGAATAACAGATATGGAGACACCCACAGATTTTGTGGAAGGGAAGTATGGGAATTGGGGAATATGTTAATAGTCTGTAATATAAATATAAATATAAATACATGGAGATGCCGATAAACGTCTTATTTTGGTTTTTGAACTGATGTTTATTGTTATATTGGCTACTCAATACATTAGTTGCTGTTGATATGAGGAATGTAGACATAACAATCAAGAGTAACCATTCAAAGTATATAAAAATAAGGAACTTGATGGATATATTATGTATATGAATGTAACATGTAGATCAGTAAGTTGAAGCTTACTTATATTCATTTTAATAAAAATATTATTTTAAAAAAAGAAATCCTCATTGAACCTAAAATAATTCTTTTCCAAGATAGTATCTTGAAAATCCAACAAAAAATGAACAGGTGGATCAGGATCTGATCAGGATCTAAGCGCATTTGTAATAATGTGTCTTACTTCCAAGTGCGGTATTGAAGTGTACAGTGACTTGACAACTAAAGTTGCAAGACATGTTTGTGTTTTCTACTTGTTGTATAAATTGCTGTGTGTAATGCATGATGTGGAATTGCTAATCAGAGGGGTTAAGAATGAATCCAAAAAACTCGCCAAAGGTACCGAATGTAGTGTCAGGGATTCCAGGCAGGGAACCCTGGGAAAATGATCAGCCCACTGCAAAGATGTTGCATCATGCGCCAGCTGTGGGTAATTGCAAGGTTGCATAAGAAACTGGGGTAGAGGGAGGTGTGCAAACCTCTACCTGATTGGTTGTAGATATGTATATAACAAAGCAAGGCCAGCATGTATTTGTCTGTTGACCAAACCTGGTGCCTGGCGCAAGCTTTTGTCCGTGTGTCCTATGTTTTGTATATAACGGAACTTTGCTGCAAGATAAAGTGCCTCCTGTTTTGGAAGAAACTCCTCTGTGTATGAGTATCCTTACTGGGGAACAAGGCTGCTGCTGTTGGCTCGCTGAACTCTGGCTTTTCTGCTGTGTTTCTGTGGGGTTAAAACTCCTATCATCCCCAACAGTGGTTATGGGCCCAGGCCCAGAGTGCACAGCATCCACAGCGCACCTGTAGTTGTTTTTTCCCTGGATACTGGGACTGTTTTTGACTGTTTGCCTGGCTCTCCGGTGCTGCGGGAGTCTGTGTTTTGGCAGAGAGACAGTTAATCTTCAGTCCGGAGCTCATCAAGGTCACTGTGGCCAGCTGCTTTGTTTGTTGAATTTTCCTTACAAAGGCAGCAGCATGGCTGAGGGAGGTTATCTGCATTTTGAAAAGTTGACCAACGCTAATTATCAAAGCAGGCAAATTTATGTGAGAGCCGCTTTGACGAAGGAAAACTTGTGGCACGTTTTGGAAAATGAGGGATAGCCCCCAGAAGGAGCAACTGCTGCTCAAATAGCAGCGTTCAGGGTTGCTGACGAAAAAGCCAAAGCAGTTATTTTGCTTACTTTAAGTCCTTCCCAGTTGATTCACGCTGCTGCAGCGGACACAGCATATCATCTCTGGGAGGCTCTGAAGCGTGTGCATCAATCTTCCTCGTGTTCGTCCAAAATGCTATGGACGAAAAGACTGTATAACACAAAGTTATGTCCCGGAAGCTGTGTAAGAGAGCACCTCATGTTGATGAAACAGTTATTTCAAGAGGCAGCCAACAGACGGGTAAATATCCCAGAAATGCAGAAAAGTTTTATTCTGCTGGGAAGCCTCACTAAGGAGTGGGACTTTTTGATGTACAGCCTGCAGGGTGTGCGTGAGGAAGAGCTGACTGTAGACTTGGTAGCCGGGAGGATTTTGGAGGAAGTCCAACGTAAGCAGTTCGATTCCAGACTGCAGTCGGAGGGGAGAACAGCCAGTCGCCAGGAGGGAGAGGCAGCTCCCAAAGAGGCATCTGACCTGGAAGAAGGAGCAGTGTGCAGCTTTGCCAGACACTGCTACAGATGTAAGAGAGTCGGCCATCTCCAGAAGGACTGCAGAATGCCAGCGCCGAGCAGAGGGAAGAAGACAGCCCAGAAGCGGAGGGGCGTGTCGTCTCAGGCTGAAGGCCATGTGTTTGTGGCAAAAGAACAGTCTGAGAGTGGTGTGTGGTTGCTAGACAGTGGTGCAACTCACCACATGGTGAACAATTTAAAGCTGTTGAATGATGTTACAAATGCAAATATAACAGCAATTTCTCTTGCAGATGAGGCACCAAGCAAGGTGCAGAAGATGGGTACTGCGTATGTGCCATGTTTTGGGAAATCGTTTAATAATGTATTGTGCGTGACAAATTTGCAGAACTATATTTTGAGTATCTCCCAACTGGCCAGTGAGGGTTACAAAGTGGTGTTTGAAGGGGAGAAATGTATAATTACTGCAAATGGTGTTTTTTGTGCAAAAGGGGTGAAAAAGCAGGGGCTGTACCACGTTGCCCAAAGGAAAAGTGGCAAACATTAACCCTTTGTGTAACAAACCTCTACATGAAAAGTGTGTACATTACCTCCGCAGAGTGATGGGTCATGCCAGCTACAAAGGTTTGCAAGAGTTGGCAAAGGTATGCCCTGGGTTACAGGTCAGAAATTGTCCTAAGTTCCTAGAGTGCTCTGTGTGCAAAAAGGTTAAGGTAAAGGCTTACCCCATTGCCAAGAAAAGCAAGTGTGTCACCCAGTGGCCTTTTGAGGTTGTACATGCAGATTTGGCTGGGCCATTCAAGCCAACTGAAGGGCAAAATAGGTTTTTCCTGGTAATTGTAGACAGACACACCAGGTACTCCTGTGTCTATCTGCTGAAAGAGAAAAGTCAAGCAGCTGAAAAGTTCCAAGAGTGGGTGAATGCTGTTGAGAGGGAATGTCCTTATAAAGTGGCCAGTCTTGTGTCAGATCGAGGGGGAGAATTCCTGTCTAATAGCCTGCAAGCCTGGATGCGTAAGAAAGGCATAAGGCATAAAACCACCAACCCCGCATCTCCCGAGGAGGATGGTCTTGCAGAAAGAAGAATTGGGCTGTTAAAACAAATGAAGAACTGTATGATGGAGGATGCCCAAGCCCCAGCAGGACTTTGGGGAGAAGCAATAGTGACAGCAAACTACCACTTAAACAGGATGTGGAGTTCAAATGTGAAGCAAACTCCATATTACCTATTGTATGGTAGAGCGCCAAACCTGAAGCATCTACGTGTTTGGGGTCAGTTTGCTAGTGTGTATGTTCCTCCAAGTTTCAGAAAGTCTAGAGAGGAGAAATCTAGATGGTTACACTTTGTGGGATATGAAGGTAACAAATATAGATTTCTACACCATGCTGGCAAAATAGTGTATTCTAGGAGTGCAAACTTCGAAATCCATTCAGGATGGGATAGACTGCACTGTAACCAAGAGGTTTTGATTCCCCTGGGTAAAAGTGTGAAAAGTGTGAAAAGACTGCACTGTAATCAAGAGGTTTTGGTTCCCCTGGGTAAAAGTGACAAAAGTGTTCCTGAGAATGGAGGGGCAGTGATGTCTGATGAGGAAAAGGACAGTGTCCCAGATACACTTGAAAGCTCTGAAGATGGAGGGGCGGTGATGGCGGATGATGAAGAAGAAAGTACTGAGGAGGAGAAGCCAAAAATCTCACTCAACGTCACACCAAAGAGTTCAACACCGCCACCTAGTGCTGAACCTGCATTTACGGTCAAGAGAGAGCCTCGCACTGAGGTCAGCACTAGTTCCAGCAATGGTTCCAGTGAAAGTGGGTCAGGAAGTACTCAACTTGCTGAGTCAGGAAGTAAAGTTATGCTTATCCCTAAAAGATCAGGAGGAGGGTATTTTGTTGTCCCGTGTGACTGAGGCAGAAAATTTGAGTGTAGGGCTACATTAGGGTATGGTATCAAAATGTGAGGAAAATTGTCCAAGATGGGATTTTGTGCTCGCGGTATTGTTCATCTGCAGATCTGCTCACATAGGCACTTCCAGTAGTAGGCCTTGAGAAGTTGGCAGGTGAACTGGGCCTTGCCACCAGGGTGTAAGGTGGAAGATGAGTTGTACCCTTGAATGTATGTACTGTATGTATTATGTAACATGTATTGTATGACATGTATGGATTGTGAAAATGTCCTACACAGTGGCCTGACCATTTTGGAGGGGATTGTCAGGGATTCCAGGCAGGGAACCCTGGGAAAATGATCAGCCCACTGCAAAGATGTTGCATCATGTCCCAGCTGTGGGTAATTGCAAGGTTGCATAAGAAACTGGGGTCGTGTGCAGATGGTAGAGGGAGATGTGCAAACCTCTACCTGATTGGTTGTAGATATGTATATAACAAAGCAACGCCAGTATGTATTTATCTGTTGACCAAACCTGGTGCCTGGCGCAAGCTTTTGTCCGTGTGTCCTATGTTTTGTATATAACGGAACTTTGCTGCAAGATAAAGTGCATTCTGTTTTGGGAGAAACTCCTCTGTGTGTGAGTATCCTTACTGGGGAACAAGGCTGCTGCTGTTGGCTCGCTGAACTCTGGCTTTTCCGCTGCGTTTCCTTGGGGCTGAAACTCCTATCATCCCCAACATGTAGTACTAGTTCTAGTACTTAACCTGATCCTGATACAATGGGTCTACTTGGGGGAGGAAAACCTGGTTTGTGGATTTTAGGTCATATGTCAGTACTCTGGGGAAAGAATTCATAAGCAAATCTGCAGTATAAGAACTGATGTAGCTAAGTGTTCTATCCTCTTCAACCATAGTTTTGATGATGAACTTTATGGAAGAGGTGGGATTATGATCAAGTTTAAGATAATATGAAGAATTATTTAGTTGTTGATTGACCTCATATAAATAATCTTGTTTATTCATAATGAGAATGGCTCCACCCTTGTCCATGGGTTTGGTATACTAGAATTAGATATTAATGAACATAAAATTGTTCTTTATGGGTCAAATTATACCAAAGTTTTCCTAATTTACTTCCCATTTTTTCAATATCTTTATAACCAGTTCTTCAACAGGACTAATCAGTGGATTATTTGCCTTGGGAATGTAACATGATTTTGATTTAAACCTAATTGTTTCTCGAGAATTTGAAATGCCAAATTCATGTTTTAATTTTATTAACCTGAACAACTTGAAAAGATCTATGCATGTTTGGAAAGCATTATACTGAGGAGTAGGTACATATGATAGACCATAATTTAGTACTGTTCTCTCTATTTCTGAATGTTTATGTGCTGAAAGATTAACTACTGTGTCCTCAACCTTTTGGTTATTCCCACTTTGAAATTTTTTGACCATGTACAATTACGGTTTGAACAGAAGAGTAGGGATTGTTTTTATGGAGGGTCATTGAAGAAATTATTGTCTTTTCCTGAGCTATTAGTGGCATACCTGCTTTCATAATTTGTATCTTCCTCAGGTGATACACCCAAGGATTGTTGGAATTGAACTTTTTTCTTAAAGTTTATGCTATTAGTTAGCCATGAGTTAACTTTCCAATTTTTGTAATCAAGTTCATCTCTCTTAAATATGTTTAGTTTGTATGATCTTAGTTCATCATGAATTTTTTTATATGTATTATCTGAGGACTCTAAACATTTTTGGGTTTCTACAGCTCCACTGTTTTGGATACTCTGAGGTATCAGTGTTAGAGGCGACCATAGTTGATTCTTCATTTAAACATTCGATAAGTAATAGCTTTTAAATCAAAGGAGCATTTATTTAAGACAGAGGCCTACTTAGAATTGAATTCTGAATTGTTCAAAAATAAGCCAAGATGTTCTTAGAGTTAATACATTTTTTTTTCTTGGATTAATGACATTGACCCTTATATTAAGTTCACATCACACTACAATGAGTCTCATATATCATGTGTCATAGTATCTTACCATATTTCTTCTCCAACTAATCTTGTACTGGTCCTAACTAATACAATTCAGGACTTAATGACACATTGACTTTCAAAATATTGTGCACCATAACATGTATTTGATTCTAGAATTTTTTTGGCCTTTTCACAGGTCCACCACATGTGATAAAAAGTTCCCACTTGTTGTTCATATTTCCAACATCTTTTTGAGGCATCTTTATGCATTTTGCCCAATTTTTCTGGATACACATACCACTGATACATCATCTTTTAAAAAATTTCTTTAAGGCCATAAGAATTTATTCTCTGACCACATTTCCCCACTGTTCTAACTGTAAGTTATGTCCAATATTTTCTGCCCACTTTTATCATACAATCTTTGACTAGTTCATCTTTCTCCTATTTCATCAAAATTTTGTACATTTTACCAATCAAATGTTCATCATCTGAGCAGAGCTCTTTCTTAAATTATGGTTTGGTCAATGCAAAATCATACAGCTTTTTATGCACCTTGTTTTTTCCTACTATCTGTAGGAAAACCATTGGAAACCATATCTCTCAGACATTAAATCTTCCATATTTAACTCTATACGGTTTCTGCTCAATTTCTAAATGATCTTAATTTTCCTTCTGTGCAGTTTCTTTCCTACAAAAAGCCTCTTTGTGATTATACTCACAGGGGTGTTTTGGGATGTAACCTTGGTTTACATTTATTCCCAACTCTTAACAAAGCTTTTTTGCACACAATGGTTATTAAAATCTACACTTTCTAATTTCATCATACCGCAAATAGCCATTAAATTAAAACTTTAGTTCATGCCCTCCTAAATAAAAAAAAATCTCTTATTCTATAGCAATATCCGTTCTTTCAACCAAACCAGACAGCACAGAGCAAAGTACAGTTTCAAATTTGGCAAACGCAATAGCCCTCTTTGTTTAGCATCTTGTAAAATTTTATATTTTGCTCTAGTTTCTTCTCTTGCCATATACATTTTGATATATCTATATGCTATTGCTTAAATAAAATATCAGTTGTCACAATCAGTATGATCTGCAACAGAAACAACATACTGTCATTTACAGAATAAGTCCAGTTCCAAGAAATATGCTTACAAATTTGCAGAACTTCATTGAAGAAGTTGCATTCATTGCATAGATTCTACCCAGTAGCGATAATTTGAGTTTTGCCCATCTCTGTGAATCTTCTTGATGTCAGTCTAAGTTTAATGTAATTATTTTTCAACAACATGCAATTCACATTTGTCCTCGTGCTATCCAAATACAGTCATCCCTCCACATTCACTAGGGTTAGGGGCACAGGACCCCCATGAAAGTGAAAAAAACATGAATAATTCTAGGCCCTCCCAAGCCATATTTAACACACAAAAAAATATGATCATCATATTCAACCCACCATGGATTCCTTTGAGGCAGCAGGGTTCCTTCAAAAGACAGAAGTGGTTGGCTGGTGGGGCTTACTGCCACCTCCACTGCTGCCCCACACTATTTTTTAATAGGGACTTACAAGCCTCGTTTGCAGTTTCTCAGTCTCAGAAGGCTTGTTGTCCCTATTAAAAATGGCATAGGGAGGCAGCAGAGGTGACAGCAAACAATCTTTGAATAATAAAATCTGCAAAAGTGAAATCCGCAAATGTGAAGGGCCGGCTGCACTTCTCTCCTCAATCTTAAATCCTGACCTGCCTGTCAGTATCTGTGACTGCTATCATAATTTTATTGTATCCATCACTGATATATAATTTTACCCATCTCTGCTGTGTTGTACAATTTTAATAACCAGTCTTCAATCTTTGGTCTTGTTGGTTGCCTCCACATTTATGCAAAGCTTAATCTATCGGTTTTTGAAAAGAATTGATGAGAAAAAAATCATTTGCATTCTCATAAGTGTCCACCACTCCCAAATTGTTGGGGAGCCTTCCCTGTCTACTCTTGTTATTTTTTCCAGGTGCATGATTTATATATGGGGAAATCATCCCATTGCAATCTCCAGAAAGGAACCAGTTCTCACTGGAGAAACTCAATTTATCTATCAGCTTCTTGTAAAAAGATCCTTTACAGTCTACAGGGACATAAACTGCTACTATATAATAGGCTCGTCCCACCACTGTCAGCCTGAACTCTCATATAACTACCTTCCTGCTCTTCAAATACAATTTCAAGTGACAAATTGGGATTAACATAAACAACAACTCTATTTTTCTTCTCAGATGATACCGCAATAAATTCTTTGCATAATTTAGGGTAATGTGTAAGTACTTGCTGTCCTTTCTTCTTAGTTCAGTTTCTTGAAGACATATTACATCTTGTTTCAATTTTTTCTCCCCCCCCCCTTTTATTCTTTTTTTATCCATTTCCCATCAAGTATATTTTGAATAAAAGGAGGAAAACAGAGAACAATAATAACAGAAAAAACCCACACACACAATAACACTACAAAAAATGTAAGCTGTAAAACTAAACTAAACTAGCTACAGAACAGTACAATATTAAAGAAAAAAGAAACAAGAACTTTGAAAACTGTTAAGACTAACAAGTATTAAACTACAATACAACTTAACTAAACATAACTAAAAACCTACCCATTACCAATAGTAAATAGTAATACAACAGTAAGAAAACTATTAGATCCTAAAGTAAAATTAAAGTTGTTACTTGTTGCCTATTATTTATTTTCATAGTAGATCTAAGCTTACAAAATTGGTTAATAATTACATTCTGAGTAGGTTGTTAATGACAATTCCAACTTGCTTATCAGGTGTTCTTCTTATTATTTTTTAGAAAGAAACTTAATTATTACTTAACAATCTTAATCAACAATACCTAATTCTTATTCTATTTTATATTAAATTAATAATTCTTAAACTATATAATAAGTGCTAAAAGCAACAAACAAAATTAGACCATTTCCCACGTTCCAATCACTCTTCCTGTAATAATAGAAATATCAAATTTAATATCAAATCTTTAATAAAGAGAGGGAAAGGAGAAGAAAGGAAACTATCTTTATAATCATCAAATATCTTCAATCCCTTCATAAATTTCCTTTAACATATAATCATAGACCAATTTCATGAACTATAAATCATAAAACATTTTCTTGATCAAAACACCTTCTTCTCTTAGTTCTTTCTGTTTTTTTCCAAAAACTGGATCACAAATACTAGTGAAATTTCTGGACTTGCTGCAGCAATCTTTTTAAGGAGAGTGCAGCTGCAGAAGTTTCTGTTGAGTTTATGGTATGTTTTATGATTTGTTAATATGTACAGTGTGTTTTGATATATGGACTTGACAGATTTTAGATATGTGTGTTGTTCTTTCATACAGTACTGATACACATGCATGAACACACACACACACACACACACACACATTTGTAATTGTTTTTAATACAGCCTTTGAAGAAGGCCAAACAATTTATAAACAGGCCGAAGCATGTTGGGTTTTTTTTTAAAGACTAAAACTTGGACCATCTGTAAGCACCTGGAGCCTATTCTCCTTCATTCCTGCTGATCCATTCCTGTTGCACCTCCAATTTCATCTCTTTCTCCTCCACCAGAAGATCTATCTTTATCCTTAGTCAAGTCATCATCCAGTTTATGGCCTCTTTTTCCTCTCACTCTCTTGATTTTTCCAAATCTTTCTTACATTTCTGTACAAAGTCTTTTGCCTTTTATATTATATTCACCAGAAACTTCCTCTGCATGAAATTGAAGGAGATGCCTTCTAAGTTTTCCCATCTTATTGGAAACCTAATTTGTTTTAACTTATCAATCAAAAGGGCATATTCTCTTGTGTAGAGTCCTGGTGGGAATTTCCTTGAATATAATCACCTTGACCCCATCAATTTTAATTCTGTTTTCAAAGTGGCATTGCAGAACTTGATTTCTAATCTGCTTACAGACAAAATATGCAATCACATCTCTTGGTAAGTCCTTGTTTTGAAGCTTGTGAAGAAATGCAATTCACATAGTCCATTTACTGCTCCACCTCCTGCTTTTGCTTCTCCAACACACTTGCTAGTGCCTCGATAATTCTTTCTCAGATATTTTCATTAGCTTATTCTGGAATGGCTCTAAAAATGCAAGCAGTTCTTCCTTTAAGGCAAAGACCTCAAGATCAAGTTCACATTCTCTGTCCACTCTGTTTGTTCTCAACTCCAGGTGCTCTGTTATCTGTTTCAGATTCTGTATTCTTTCATTTGACGGTTTCATATCTGCAGCGATCTGTGATACAGAATCCTTAATTTCTCTAATCTCTGATTTCTTTTCCTTCATCTCTCCTCTTAGCATCTCGTTAAATTCTGTCATCAAATCTTTTCAAATCTGAGCCATCTGCACACTCATCTGGTTTGTCTGTGCATTTAAAGACTGAAGTTCTTCTGTATATTTTTGTGACATGTCTGTAGATTTGGATGGCAGATCTAAGGATCCTCTTCTTTCTGATCTACTTACTTCAGACATTTTGTATATTGATTCATAAAATAATAATTCAGATTTATAGGAAGAAAAAAAACCCCAATTTAAAAATCTTCCATGAAAAGTTCAAAATAAAATAAAAAGGGAAAAAAATCAGTTGAATGTTTTATCTTCTTTTAATTCACAGATATAATAATCCAAAATTATAGTAAGAAAAAAGGTCAATCTAAAAAGCCTCCCATGAGAAAAAAATAAGAAATAAAAAGGGAAAAAATATTGGCTGCTGTAGCTTCTTTTGGCAAACAAGTGTTTGCTCAATTTTCTCTATACAGCCTTTACTTGAAGCATAGCAGCATGCAGGCAGCTGCTTGTATTACTTTCATTTCTGATTCCTACACATGACTTTGGTCTTATCACAGCTTCAGCTAAACAACAGAATTTCACCTCTTCTATGGCCACTGTAAATGCCAGAAGGATGTCTCAGCATACTTGTAGCTACTTCTCTGCATCCTCCTTTTATTCAACTGATCCACTTTATTTTGGAGCTGGGAACACTGTGTGGGACATCTGCTTCCCACGATATCTCTCTGGGAAGAGGATTTTCATTCCTATATGCCACCGGAAACTGTCTCTATATAGTTCTTCTTGTGCATCCACTTTGCTTTTGTAATAGTCATATCCCATCCATAGCCCATGGTACTCAAACTGGCTAAATTATTTTTTCTAAAACATTATCAAATTTTTGGTACATCTCTGTTTGCCATCACTAGTAATTCCTTCTTGAACTTCAGCTAAGATTTCAGTAGAGATTTCAAGGCTGCCATGAACAGTTTGGGGGAGAGAACGTTATTTCGGCACACACCTTGATTTACATTGATGCAGAATGGCTGTTCAAAAAGACAGATTTAATTTGTGCAAATGTCACCAACACACCATCCTGAACTCATTCAGTGTGGTCTGATTTTGGAAGCTAAGCAGAATTAGGCCTTGGATAGGAGACCATGACGGGATATCCAGGATATATAGGTGGGATTAAGAAAAAATTCTGCTTGAAATTGTGCAGAGATCCTGCTGTTTAGTGTTTAGAGTACGAACTCAGGTGGACAAATTATCTGAATTAGTGTAAGATAATTTCCTATGTGTTCATTTTCTGCAATGAGGTCATATAAGTTGATTCACATTTAATGCAAAATAGGTCTCTGCTACTAAAATCCAGGATAAACCCCTACATAAATATAGAACATATTTTCTGGCTTTTCATGCTGTGCTCATCTCCCAGTACTAAATCACTGAATGTGTTAAAAAATACCTTCAGGTGGCCAAATTCTCATAATGCTGTTTTATATTTATTTTTGCTTTAAAGTGCAGTGGTTTTGGATTGCTCCCAATTTAACATGATTTAAATATAATGAGGACATGTTCTGGTGGGTAGCACTGGATTTTGAAAATACCAGCCATGGCAAGGTTTAAATAAAAGCTAAAATGTATTTTGCCCCCATAAGTATATCTCAACATTCTTCTCTGCAAATTGTCAAACCTCCAGTGTTAATATAAAACTAAAATACTGCTAGTGACATCTGCTGATACTTAATTTCAGTGTATCTGACAATATTTCATAGTTGATATTAGGTGCTGTTTGGTTTTTGATAGTACTTACACTTGATATTTGTCACACAAGTTAAGGTTTCCTGCAATCATAGTGAAGTGAAAATGGGATGGCAGCCATGCTGATTGCTTAAGATCTTAGTTCTTCGGCCATACAGTGCACCAGAGCTGACAGACTGGAAGATATATAGTCTCTGTGGATTAGAGACAATATTGTGTCCACAGATGACCTTTCCCTTGATATTCAACTATGTAAGCAGCAATTCTGACAGACTTCGTAGAGAACAGAAACTTTGAAAAATATCCCCTGTTGCAGTACTGCCACAGGTAACACTGTGGAACTTCTAGCAAAGAACTGAAAGTTTTTTTTAAGGGAGTGGGCCCTGTTGTGTTCTTGTTTTCCTCTCTCTTCTTTTCCTTAAAAAAGAGGCTGAACCATGAAACAAGTCCTATCTCTCACTATCAAGGCTCCCCAGAAATTAAAGCTGCTTTGAAAGAACTGAACAGCAGATTCATGACAGAAATGGTAGAAGAGAATGAGTGCTCTCAGCAAAATTTGGGTTCAATTTCTCAGTTAATTTCATCTCATATTACAAATGGGAGGAAAGTAGTTGTACATAATGCCTTTATGGGTACCTATATATTAAACTTTTCAGTAGAGCATTTAAGTTTTATATATATTTTTGGTGAGGTTTAATTTATTGCATACAAAACTGGGAAAGAGTGTTTGGGTCCTGTTCATGGCAGTCCACAATTGGAAGATGAAACCATAGTCTTCTATTATTTTAAATAGCTCATCTTCGCTGGTAATAACTGCTGCTGGTTAAAGTGTTAAGTAGAAAACAAGATGGAGCACGTGTATAGTTCTAGCATGCAAATCCCTAAATAGATGATCTGGATTATCTTTAAAGGCCAGTGAAGATTAAATAACTTTGCTTTATATTTGGGTCAATAATATGATCACATAACACCTGAAGACATGGATCTGCGACATGTGCATATTCTATCACATGACTTAGTGAGATTGCAGAGAAGACAGAACTCTGAGAATGTAGGGTTCATCTAGTGGAGTGGTCACATGCTCAGTGCAAAGAAGAACTGCAGAAAAAATATCAGATTTCTTACCTGTAATTGTGGCTCTTTGAGTGGTCATCCATGAACTCACATGTATGGATTGTTCTGTACCTGATCAAGAACTTCTAAGGCTATACAGAGTGATTTTTGGCAGCAATCCTGTCCTCTCTCCAACATGGATGTGGCAGACTTCCTGTTCTTTCCCTCGCTTCCTTTACACATCAGTATACAGGAATAGCAATCGGCAAGCCAAACAGCCACTGCAGGTAGGGGTGCAGGTTACATGAGTTCATAGAAGACCACTTGAAAACCACAGTTATAGGCAAGAAACCTATTCATGGCATACCAGAGAGAGAACCACGTGCCCCTAATTAGCTTCTACACATGCCCTCATGTCCAAACTGACAAAAAGGTGAGAGGTTGCTGCCTTGCAAATATTCTGCAAAGAGATGTTGGCAAGTAAAGTTGTGGATGTACCCAAAGCCCTGGTGGAATGGCTTTGTAAGGCTTTAGGCAAAGGTCTCTTGGCAACTTCAAGAGAGTGGATGGTAGCTCCCACCTCTTTGGAAATATGTTTAGCTGAGGCTGGATTTCCCTTACAGGTGGTACTGTAACATGAGAAGTCTGTTGGTGTGGTAGAGACCTTTAGTCTGGTCCAAGTAGGTTGCCAAGGTACAACTCACATTAAGAGAGTGCCAGGCAATCTTAGAAGGTATAGTAAATTTTGGAAAGAACACCAGTGATATCATGTCTTGAGTGAGATGGAATTCTGACACTCAGGAAAAAGGTATTGTCAGGATGAAGGACCACCTTGTCTCTGGGAAAGAGGAGAAACAGTAGATCACGATGGAATGCTACTAATTTACCTGCCTGTTGGGCTGACATGATCACTACAAGGAAGATGACAAGCAGTGATTATTTCAACTAGCCTGCCAGTGACAGCATTCAGGACTACTTGTAAATTGCAAGAAGGTACCAGTGGTGGTTTAAGAGAGAAAATCCTCACCTGAGGGTATATGAACTAGGAGTGAGCCACTGTAGCTGAGAAGTAGACCTTGAAAGAAGAGCAGACATGGCCCGTGTTCACAAAATGTGTGAAAAAGTCCAACATGTTCTCCACTTGGATGTTGCAGGAAGTGGAGTGTCTATCATGGAGAAACACTAAGAATGTCTTCCATTTGTAGTGTAGAATCTTCCTAATGAAGATTTCCTAAAGGCTTCTATGGCACAAGCATTCACTCAGGGAAGTTTTTTGAGGCAGGTAAGCCAGATTTTTAGTTTAGCGTGCAAAGGTCCATGTGTCTGATTTGACCTCTCATCTATGCTAGGAGGTCTAGGTGGTCCAGAGTGTGCCTGTAAGAATGTTTGGACAGGCCACCACAGTGTTATCACAATGCTTTACTATAATTCCTGTTAGGAGAGGAAATGGAGGGAATGTGTAGAACATTTTTCCTCCCCAGTCATAGAGGATGTGAGGTGTCCTGTAAACTTCTGAGCAGAACTTCCTGCAGTGGGCATTCTCTGTATTGAAAACATTGACCTCTAGGGTACCCTAAAGGTCAAACATTAAGCGACAGATGTTCTAGAATTGACTTATGTGACTGAGACATTTGAGGCATTCCAGAAGTTGATATGAAATGAAACATGGAGGTGAGTGTATGCTAAGTTACCAGTCTCTGTGCTTCAGCATGATAGCCTAAAGCACTTCTACAGTCTGGCTTAGGGAATTTCGAGAGAAGAGGGGCCATACTTTCCCATAGTACCTGCTGATAGCCTCCCATACAGGCTTGGTGATTTATGATGCAGAAGGAAAGGGCAGCAACAGTACAGCTTCTAGCTGATGGTGTTGAGCCACTAACCCTCCTTGTCTGAAAGGGTACAATATGGTTTATATATTCCTTGGGACTGTGGTGCTTCCACAGTGATTGAATTAGCCACTGGATGTTTTGAGAGAAAGGCACAGTTGTCTTTCTGAACCCAGAAGAGGTTTTCCACTTGACAAGATGTAGATGGGACCAAGGATGGATTCTACCAGGATTGGTCTCCTACTTCATGAAGTATTGAGTATTGAGACCAGGACTGGAGTTGCAGCTTTGGCTTAAACCCTCTAGAAAAATGGGTCTACCACTGGTGGTGGAGAGACAACCACCTCTAGACCAAGTGCTGTGACCATACATAGTAGTTGGCCCAATAGGATTGGATATCATCTGATGGTGATGGGGGATGTACAGTCTTCCACTGGCACATCTGGGGAGAAGGACAAGGGTTTCATCTGAGGAAGTTGTGGATTCACAGTGTCATCAGTTTCCTGAGCAATTGCTGTCAGATCCAAGAATAAAGTGATGGTGCATGATTGAGTCCCTGTTATGGGGACCATTAGTGGATAAGTGGTAGCCTGGCCTGGAAGGTCCATTGCCATTGTTGGTTCAACTGTCTAGCTGAGCACAAAGCTGTTGGCAAGATTGAATGCATGAGCAGGCTAACAGTGTGAGTTATGGTCATCACAGGAGAAACTAAGGCTTTTGATAGAGTAGGCTGATTATTTCAGGAGGCAGGTGTGAAACCATGGCAGGGGGTTGGTGGTTGCTGATTGGAGTTCTTCACACATCCTTATTGGAGTGTTGAGGATGATGCTGTAGGCTGTCCTGTTGGGCATAATAATGACTGAAAGGCCCCCAAGGAGTTTGAATACAAATAGGTTGCTTACTTGTAACTGTGACTTTTGAGTAGTTGCAGCTTTGGCAGGTTAGGGCATGCATGACCATGGGGAGGGGAGCAGGGTTCCTGCCAAGAATCATTCAGCTTTCAGTTGTTCTGCACAGGTGCAAACTCATTTGTGCAAGGCACATAAACCAAGGAGAAAAATACAGTGGTACACTGGTGCTATCAGGTGCATCTCTGGAAAGTGGTAGGTGTTCCAGTATTGCCACTCCAAGCCATGAGGAGCTGATACACAGGAAACAAAGGAACCTGGTAAATGTTGACAGGATCAGGCCTGATACTGGAAGTACCTGTGCCTCAGAGAATGCCCTGATCTCAGAGGGGTGGAGAGAAGTGTTGATCTCATGGAGAATACATGAAGAAGAATGAATCTGGAAATGCCCTGATGGAGTATCAGAGCAGCCTCTATGAGTATGGGTTTCAGAGAAATGCTCTCCTTGAGCTTGTTGAGTGGGGAAGGAGTCTAAGGTATGCTGCAAAGAGCTGTACATCTTGAAGAGAGGGTGATAGTGCACATTGAACCCTTTCTAAAATGGGTTTGCTCACTGTAAGATCTGGCATAAGTAGTAGGATCTGGTGTAGGAGACCTGAGCGACATCAGGATAATCCTCTGAAGATAAGCTTTTGCCCATTGGATGTAGGTTCACCCACTTGGTAGGAGATTGAGGCTTCACAGGTTGCTGAGTTTTGTCTTTCCTTTCCTTCTTACACTGCTGATGTGATGAGGAAGCTTTAAGTGGCCAAATCTCATGAAATGGGTAAAGCCAGTGTCCAAGCTCGGACTGGGACTGGGACTGGGACTGGTGGTGGAGTTGTTAAGGCAATGGTAGACAGAACCAAAGTCATTGGATTGGAGGCAGTTTAATTCAAGGATGGAACTGCAGAAGAGCAAACAGCTCTAGCCTGACAGGTTTCCTCCATCTTGGAGAATTTGAGATGATATCAGTGGTTCCTCTGCTTAGAGTAAACTTTGCAATGTTTTCAAGTTTTGACACCATGACTCTCTCCCAGATAAAGTAAGTAGCAGGAATGCCCATCAAACTGCATACGTTTCTTGAACAGAGTCTTAGAATGCATGAAGAGAAGAAAGGTGCACCATGGGCTTAAGAACCCTAACAAAACTAAAGAAGAAACAACTTTGGAGCAAAGTCAAAAAGACAAGCATTAAGAGAAAATGCTTAGCTGATTCTTTACGAGGAAGTGAAGTCTCCAACATACTGCTGGAGCTGAGATGGACAAAAAGCAACTGAGGAAAAAAGCAGAAAACCCAGCATGTATACATTGGAGAAGGGACGGGGTTACTACCAAAAATCATCCTGCTTTTCTTTAGAAATTACCAACCAGGCTCTGTGCAGGTGCAGAACAACCCATATGTATGAGTCACAGAGAGAACATCATTTTGTCATCATTGGTAGCACCTTAATATCCTTTCTGTTCCTAAGGTCTTTCTGCTGATATTTTCTCTAGCATGTTATTTTGCAATCTTTAGGTAAAATAGTATTTTTTCATAATAGATAAAATTGACTAATTTAGTTAGATTCTCTTAAATTTATAAACTGATCATAAGCCCCATTGGCTAATCATTCCTGTTAAAGCAATAAATCGTGAAAGAAGTAAATGAAAATATGTCAACAGAAAATAAAAGGATCTTTATTTACTATTTTCTTGAGTAGCTCACTGTGTGCACAGAAGGAACGAAGCACAGAAGACACTAACAGCTTTGAGTGAAAAACTGACTGCCGCGTTTGTTGACTTGACTGCATACCACTGGGTACATATAGGACGTATCTCCCACTCTTTGCTCAGGCAGAAAATAAAAGCATGGATGCCTCTGAACCAGTGCATAAATTCAAAATGTTGTCATAATGCAAAAGGAGGATGACTATATCATGTGGACTAGCAATTGACTCTAATATGAAACATCCACTGCTCCACTGGAGAGCTAGTTGCCGCTCATACCCTGTACCCCTTTAGGTTACTAATACTGTCCTCAGAAGCCTGACAAGAGATCTCAACACTTTCTTTTATGTGTGACAAAGATCCTGCTCCAGAGTCCTGTTGTTGTGTTATTAGATTATTCTAATGTAAATAACATTAATTGTCTGTTCTGTTAACTAATGGATAGAAATCAGAATCAGCCTAAGCATGCCTGTCAGTCCTCTTACTGAATGGAACAGGCACTATGGGTGCATTTTGTTCTTTTCACACCTACCAGTTGGCTTCTGCTAGAAAGTGAGGGCTGCTATTTTTTTTTTTTTTTGATCTTCATATAGGGAACCAGTGGGTACTGCTTAATACAGTTGATTAATATTTTCTTAAGACCTCAATATGTTAATGAGATTTTATATGGGTCTCCTGCTTGAGATTCAAATGTGCCCTATACCAACAAAGTTAAAATCAATAATTCTTTCTCAAGATTTTCAAGATGTTGAATAAAGATTCTTCTGACCTAATTACCGGAAAAATATGAATGTTTGTTTAAAGCAGTTACCTTTTTATAGGTTGTGGCTATTTTTTCTCTTCTAGAGTGACTGAATTAACTGGATATGAACCACAGGACTTGATAGAGAAAACTCTCTACCACCATGTGCACGGCTGTGATGTATTTCATTTACGATATGCTCACCATCTCTGTAAGTAGTGGAAAACAAAATGATTTGGTAGCAATGTATGATGATGACAAGCATGGATTTTATCACTGACTGTGAACATGCTGTGAAATGGGGCACTGCTTTCCATTGCACGTATCGTATAGTGGAAAGCTCAGATGTAAAGCAGCTCTTTGTTATACTGATTCCTGCTGCCCTTTTGATTTCTGACTGAATTCAGCACATGACCCAGTGTCACTGTACTGAGTATTATCTAGTACCCGACAGCAAATGACAAGAAGCAAAAGTGAAACTATTTACAATGCAATGACATCGTGCTGTGCATTGAACTAAATATTACAAGGAAGTGAGGAAGGGGAAGAAATATGGTTATCAGCAGATCATTTCTTATTAAAAATTATCTCAGCTAAGAAGTTGAAGATGCAACTTTGAACCAATCAGTAACTCAATCGGCAAAGTCTGCATAGTGGGCCACAGGAAGCTACATTTTATTCCTTAGTTCCATCCTGCAAAGGAACTGAGGAGTTTTCTTGCTCAAGTTTCCTATCCTTCATGCATATGCAATTTCCTTTTCTGTTTCAGACTACTCTGCAGGCTAAAGGCAGCAAAAAGCTGACAAAATATCTTCTTACTAACAGGCTAAGGAGGGTGATGAAAGGCATTCTAACTCAGAGTTGTCTTGGCAGTTGAGTTTTTGGTCAGCTCATGGTAGCAGTAGTAACAGTAATATCCCTCCAGAAACCTCTTTCATCCATTCTTTCTAATGGTTTAAATCAAGGCCAACAATAGGAGATCTGAAACAAGTTTTAGCTTTTATTAGTTGAAGAGTTATTTTATTGTTTTGATACTCCGTCATGTTGAGTTCTTACTGGGAAAAATAGGGTATACATGAAATGAATACATGGCAGGTTGGAAGAAAGCAGGTTTGATCACTTAGAGTTAAGCAGCATATCAGGTAACTCAACACAGTGGCAGCTGGCTACTAGCAGAGTAATAATACTGAAAGAAAGTTTTTGTACATTTTTTACCAGTAAGAGGGTTGGCTGCAGAATGATCAGAAGCTGGTTTACTATATCTGCATATGGAGCTTCAAAGGTATTGTGGCTTCTTTGAAGTGCAGGCATTTGTGAGACAAAACGCTCCGCTTACATAGTTGGAAGCTCGTGTCATACATATTCTAGCACCTACCTCTTCACTTTGCTTTGCACTGAAAGGCTAATTTAGCATTTAAAGCAAGAGGGAGAAGGAGACCATGCCAGTCAAAATCTACAACAGTTCTGTATAGCACTGACAGAGCCAAGCATTGCTGATCTCTGAATAAAGTGCAAACATCAAAGTCAGAAGAGAAAAAAATGGTAAGGCTAGTATTTTTCAAGGCATGTGGAGTGTGGTGAAGTGCTGCTAAAGCTAGATAAAATAGTGAGCCTGCCTTAGTTATGGGCGTTGCATTACTAAATATAACTCATGAAGCACTCCAAATACTATATTATTATATACTGTATTACCTACAAATACATATAAATGAAAACAAAAAGCCAAAGGCAATGAGATGCAGGATACTGGTCCTAAAGCTGAAATCAGGAGAAACATCTTACAACAAAGAGAAAGAAGCGTGGCCAAAACTTTCTCTTTTTGTGACCTTTGTCCATCCTGGCAGATGATATCTGGCAATGAGAGGTATAACTAAGGCCAGGAAGCAGTTATACTTCTTGGTGGTCTCTGTGACTCTCACAAATGGATTAACTGCACCTGTGCAGTGCATTGTTCAGAATCTTCTAGAGCTGTTATGTTTGGTGTTAGCCCCTCTTCCACTGGTACATATGACCAGCTATGTTCCTGTTCAAACTCTCTGTTCCTTTTTGCCTGCAGCAGTAGCAGCATCAAATAGAATGGTTAGCTGTGCATTTTGGTTTCAGTCATTAGGTTTTTTGACTCTGGTTACTCTTCTCTCAGCTTTCTTCTGTGATTTGGCTTGGTAACTTTGTCTGATCAGTTTGACAAGTCTGGGTTGTTCCACAAGGACACAGATGACACCATGGAACATACTCGGAAGATGTGGACCACTACCCATAAGTTTGGCTTGCCTTGTCAGTCCTTCTGGTCTTGTAGCCCTGTTTGCTCATAGTCAAGACACCTGTCAGCTTCTAAGAGAGCCTACAGCCTCATCCCTCTGAAATGGTCCAGAGCCTCTTTTAGCGCACTACCACCATCTAGGAAGTACTCCATTCCATCATGCTACAGGTGCCAGTCTTTTAAAAAGAAGTCATTGGAGAGCAAACATGACCTTTGAATTCTTTCAGGGCCTCTTTCCTTCCACTTTCCTTTTGGTGACAGACCCCATCCTTACCAACACACCTGGTCTCAACATCATTGAGGGAGGCTTCGTGATTGAACTTGCCAAATGTCCACCTACTGGCATAGTTCACATTACCACTCCTTCTGTCCCTCTGCTGGAGGAAATAGACACCCTCTTCCAGAAAGGAGCCATTGAACTTGTACCAGCATCCTCCGTCCTGCAGAGTATTTTTCTCCCACTACTTCATTGTTTCAAAGAAGAATAGTGGACTTTGCCCCATTCTGGACCTAAGGGATGTGAATTCCTTCATCAGTCCAGGCATTTCTGTATGGTCACCTTGAATTCTATCCTGTTGCTTGAGAGAGGAGACTGGTTTGCGACCTTAGACCTCAAGGATGCCGATTTTCATACTGGAATCCAACCATTGCACTAACACTACCTCTGCTTTACCATAGGAAGGAAGGCCTACTGATTTTGCATCCTGCTTTTCAAGCTGTCTACTATCCACACATCTTTTTATAGTGCATGGCGGCTGTGGCAGCCTGGTTACACCAGCAAGGCATCATCACTTTTCCATACATAGACAACTGTCTCTTTGTTGCACATTCCACATCTTGCCTCCTTTCAGATATACAACTCACCCTTTAGCTCTTGGACTACCTAGGCTTCTTTGTCAACTTTGAGAAGTCCCACTTGCAGCCATCCTATATCATCCAGTTCATCGGAGCAGTAGTCAACTCCCTAAACACAGGAACGTTCCTTCCTCAAGAGTGGTTTCATGTTCTGTGTTGTGTTGTTCTTCACTGCTACTGTTCCAGACAGGTGCCTGCCAAGCTCCTTCAGGTTCTCCTTGGCCTTATTGCCTCCACAACCTTTGAGATCCCGAACGCTTGCCTTTGAATGTGACTACGTCAAGTCTGGTTCCTCTCTGCATTCAATGTCTTTGTGGATTTGCCTTGTACGTGACCGACAATTCCAAGGGTAGTTTATTGCTTTCTGGAGCGATGGTTCCAGACCAACAATCTGCTAGCTGGGATGTCTTTTCTTTTGCAACAGCCCACAAAGTCTCTGACAATGGACACATTTATGTTTGGCTGGGGTGCCCACATGGATGGTCTTTCCATCAAGAGGCAATGGACAGACTGAAACCGAGCTCCACATCAATGCACTTGAGATGCTTGGTGGTAGAGAAAGTTCTCAGTGCTTTTGAGACTCTGAGAAGGCACCAAGCAGTTCAAGTAACATTGGACAACACCACAGTTGTCTTTTCCTTGAACAAACAAGGGGACACATGGTTGAAGATGGAATGAATTAGATTCTGGTGATGCTCTGGTGGCTAAGGTAGCCATGATATACTGATCTTTTCCACCTGTTTTGAGGAGCTTAACACAAGTTCCCACCAAGGCTGGATCTCTTGACTCTTCACAATGGTGCAGTGCAGTGGGGCATGTTTCCTTGATTCTTGGCTGCCCTGGCACATACCTTCAGGTGCAGGCTGGATTTAGCATGCTTTGGAGTTTTTGCTTTTTTTGTCTGAGAAGGGTTTCTCTCTCAAATGCTACCTGCCTGCTATATCCCATCAATTCCAGTTAACAGGCAAGCCTTCTTGCTTCCAGTGCCCTATAGTTAAATGGTTATTACAAGACTACAAGAATGTGCACTCTCCAGTTCAGGCTGCCACTGCCACTGCCCAATGGAATCTAGAACTTGTCTTTTTGCAGCTCTCCTGGAGACCATTTGAACCAATGGCAACTTGTGACATCCGTCTCCTGATGCAGAAGCCAGCTTTCCTGGTTGTAGTAACATTGGCCAAGTGAGCTGGACAGCTTTGTGATCTCGGTATCAATGCTCCCTATGTTTGTTTCCACAAGGACAAAGTCATCCTCAGGCCAGACATTTCCTTTCTTCCCAAGGTGCTCTCTGCTTTCCATCCTAACCAGGACATCATACTACCTGCATTCATGCCAAATCCATCTTCAGAATTAGAAGAGACACTTCACTGCCTGGATGTTAGAAGAGCATTGACCTTCTACATTAACAGAACAGCTGACATTTGGCAGTCTCAAAGACTCTTTGCACAAGACTCTACTCTCTAAGCACAAGACTCTTAAGCGCAAGAAGAGACTACCAGTTTCTACCTAGTGTCTCTCCAAATGAGTCTCCTCTGCAATTCATCTAACCTATGAACTAGCCAAGAAAGACCCTCCTATAAATGTGTGCAGCCATTCCACAAGAGCTGTGGTTGCCTCTTCAACCTTTCTGAAGAATGTTCCCTTGGAGGACATTTGCAAGACAGCTGTCTGGTCTCAGTCCATGACTTTTATTACATATTGTAGACTGGATTTGGGGTTGAGGGCTGATGCTGCCTTTGGAAGAGTAGTGTTGTCTTCTTATGTCACATGAGTCACCCACCATTTGAGTTAGTAGCTTGGTAGTCTCCCTTTTGTGTGAGTCACAGAGACTACAAAGAAGAAGAACAGGTTGCACCCCTATAACTGTGCTTCTTCAAGTGATCATTTGTGAACTCACACAACACCCGCCCTTCCTCCCCACTTCTGTCATGCTCAATATGCTTTTCTCCAGGGCTGCTGCTTCAGCGGTCATGGAACTGAGGATTTGAGCAGGAACATGGTTGGTCATATGTACCAGTGGAGGAGGGGCTACCACCAAAATGCTTGCATAACAGAGTTAGAAGATTCTGAACAATGCACTGTGTTGGCACAGTTAGCCCATTTGTGTGAATCACACATGACCACGCAACCACAATGACAGGCAAGCAACCTGCTCTTCTCTGTCACACAGGATGGTCTCAACCATCCCAGTGATGGTTTTGACAATTATGCTAGTAAAGAAACATATCCAGAGGCCAGAAGATTATTCCAACTGTTGCTTTATGACAGATATTTCCTTTTTGGACATAAGACTCAAGCAGGTGCTATAACTCCACACATTGTTGGAGAGCACCAATACTGACTGCTTCTTTTATGCTCCATCTTTCTGATTAGAAACCAGAAATATCAAGGCCACTCTTTACTTTCTTCCTATGGTGAGCTAGACCATAGGAAGCTTTCTATAGGGAGATTTCTAGAGGAAGCTTATATTAATCTAATAGTGCTGGTAAAGTTAACCAAACCTGATTGTCAGTGGGCTCCAAGGGGCCCAGGGCTGCACAAATTTATTCCTATGACAACTGGAACTAATCCAGTTTGTAAAGTATATACATTTCATGAAGCTTATTTCTAATAAATATATACATAGGATTATACTGTTAAGAGGTTTTTCCTATTATTGGATTTTATGCTACATAAAGATCCATACAGAGGGAATCATGTATCACTATTCCTCAGATCCAGAACTGTATAGATTTCTTGCACCATGAATGTTCATGGAAATTCAGTTGCAGGAGTCAAAATTCTGCCCGTTGCTCTCCTTAAAAAATAAACAAACCAAGATAGAATAATTGTGTCTGAAAGGCTGCAATGATGTGACTTAACTTAAGCCAAGTGGGTCTGGGATTATGAAAAGAAAAGGTCAGCTGGGAATCAAATATACACCATTTCTAATTATGCACAGGAAAAGCAGAATATAAATGTAATTAAATCTCTTTCATATTATTTTTATAGTGTTGGTGAAAGGACAGGTCACAACCAAGTACTATCGATTGCTATCAAAGAATGGTGGTTGGGTTTGGGTCCAGAGTTATGCTACCATTGTGCATAACAGCCGCTCATCACGACCTCACTGCATCGTGAGTGTCAATTATGTACTAACGTAAGTTCATACTTCCTGCCATAAGTTGTTATTTTCATTTTGTTCTGTTGTATCTTTCATTTTTAACAGTTTTTGCTCATTGTTGTCTTGTGTTTAGAATGGCAAAATTCATCCATTCTACTTTCCATCTTGTTGCTTAAAAACATTGACCACAAAAATATTCTTTATCTTCTGCTATGTAACACTGTATCCAGTTCTGGTAAGGTCTCCACCTTTTTGTAGTCAGAGACCAGAGGGAAATATGATTTCTGGCATTATTTGTTGAAAGCTGAGACTCAGCTCATGGATGGTTCTCAATCCTACCACTTCAGATGTTCTAGATACCTATTTAGATTCTTTAAAAAGAGTACCTTCGAAGTTACTTCAAAACAGTTTCTTGACTTTCATTTTTAAAAAACTCATCTGGCTGCCTGAGGTAAGGCAGCACTCGTCTCCATTCCACAGACAGATGACTGAAAGCTGAATCTTACTTCACTGCTGATGATGGACAGTCCTCTATCTGGGGACAGCCAATTAGATTAGAGAGCCCTGGGCAAGCAGTGTAGCATATATAGTTCAGTTCTCCAACAGCAGGAAACAACTGGCAGGAACTGGCAGGGTGACGCAGGAAGAACAGTTAGGAAATCACTATCCTGTAACACCTTCTACCTGTTGCACTTTTCAGCTGGGCCTGCTACCTTCCTGAACTCTGAAAGATTTTGTGCTTAAAATAATATGGAGTTAGATTTAATTATTTATTGGAAAAACTTGAAAATGCAGCTGCTTATTTACATCATAATAGGATGGGCTTATATTGGCAGCTGACTAAAATTCAATTCATTATTGCAAAATGAGAGAGAGTGCAGGGCCGCAATCCCACATGGCTCAACAAAGCTAGGCTGAGCCACCCAGACTTGCAGAACATCCGCTGAACCCTTCCGTCCCCACAGCCACATTACATGACTACAGCAGCACCGAAACTTATGAAAGACTCTAGTGGGTCCCAGCACTGATGTCATAATGTCATATTTGGCAGTGGGAAAATACTTCTATTACCCTGCCTTCTCTCTATAAAGCGTGGAATGGCCCTGTGGAATATGTCTGTTCAGAGACTGTTCAATAAGTCAGAGGGACTTTTGGCGCTGTGGAGGGAGGAGGGGAATGCTAGCCCCCACAGCACCTCCACAAAAGGCCATAAGCATGCAAAAGGGAAACATGTGGGTGTGTTTCTGACAGGATGCCAGCCAAGAAGTGTTAAAAGATTTCTAAATGAACATTTTATGGAATCATGCTGGTGTATAACATTTGACGGTTTTGAATTAACTCCTAGTACTAGCTTCATTGCTACTAATATCTTTCAAAGCAATCTGATCCTCTCTTTTCTGTGGATCCAGAGGGCTCATTTGTAATAAGTGTTAAGAGAGAAGAGAAATGGGTTTGAGAACCATTTCTTTGTTGCAATGTTGCTGTTTTGCAGAGATATAGAATATAAGGAACTTCCGTTATCGTTGGACCAGGTCACAGTTTCTAAATCACAGTTCTCATGTAGAAACTCAGTATCTACCTCACAAGAAACAAGAAAAGCAACAAAACCGAAAAGTAATAAAATGAAGACAAAACTCAGAACAACACCATATCCACAACAGGTAATCCTTTTTTTTCCCTTCAGAACATTTCATGCTTAAAATAGTGTGACAGCTTGTATATAGCAGTCGCAATGCACAAGGTATCCTATGAATAATCACTGGAATGGCATCGCAATTCAAACTACAAAATTCTTTTCCTCTTACAGCCTAAATTTAGAAGCTAAAATTATCCTGTTAAGAATCAGAAGTAAGGATAGCTCCAGCTATGCAGTCTTACAAGTTGTATCGCTGTACTGAAGTTTCCACCCAACACAGGGATCTGTAGGTGACACCACAGCATTATAGCAACATCCACCATTGTACCCAGACAGCCTAGCAGCAGTTTGTAAAACCATTAAAGGGATTACAGAAAAGACAGGATATGGCCACATCTGAAAAAGATTCCACTACATTCTATTGGCCAACACAGAGTTAACTTTTGATGGCACAACCTTACAAGTAGTGCATAGTTAATACTGTGTTGTGATTTGATTCAAAGGAAAAGATGCACAGCAGGTTGCTATAGAGACATTTGGGCTGCAATTAAGGCCATTATTCAGGTGTTTGGGGGTATATAAATGAACACTACATGAACAAGTCTAAGAATTTAGAATTGTAGATGGATTTACACAAAAGGAAGTTTGCTCGTCATTATAAGATTAAATATTTGTTTGGATTAGAGGAGCTGTACAAAGAACAATGGGGCAAACAAAAAAACTGAAGAATTATGGGAGAATGGAATTATATACATATGTAGAATGGGGTGGAAGGACTTGTCTGTCCTGGAGCCGCTTAGTTTTTGGTTAACCAAGGGGTCCGCTTCTAGTTGCACAGGGGGGTAAACTGATGTATAGAGCAGCTGGCCTGCTAAGTACACACAAGATTAATAAATATATTATATTTGTTGCATGTCTCCTAAATTTCCTAGAGTGGGTTGCATTCCTTCCGAAAGACCAAGTTTGCTGCTTGGAGGCACCATTGCACCCAGCATTGACTCTGGAAGGCTGTACCCAGGTTGCCCACCCTCATTTGGGGGGACAGCTGTGCCCCTTCCCAGGGAAAGGGGGTCATGCCTTAACTAGACTGTGGTGTTCAGAAGACAGTAAAAAAAGTGTGACACACTCTTATCTGATGTGCTTTAGAGACCATGTATTACTTATCTTCTTGTTACTGCTCTGGCTAGCCCGAGCTTGGGGGATATAAAAAGATATCTTTTGATATCAATAATTCGGCTTCACATACCCATTCCCCTCCACGTGTTTGTGAGGCCCCCGGACAAGCACGCATACAGGCTCGGCCGATAATCGCCGTAATATTCCAAAACAATACAGGCAGGCCAGAAATAGCTGACTTGCAGCTTTAAGAGACCTCAAAGGCAAGTACCTTCGTTAAGTATGCACACAACTTTCAAAAGATCCTCTGGCCCGCGCTGGCAGCACTTTGCGTTTGCATACTGGCTATCCTATTGATAATTCGGCTATAATTCAATCATTCAAATTCTGACCTTTCGGAGGCTTTGTCTCCAGCCCCAAATCCATTGTTTTCCCCAAGTCTGAACTAGCCTGCGGTCACAATTCTCCTTATAAAAACCCCTGACTTTGAGCGCTTCTTCGGATCGCTCTTGGTTTCCATCCCGCCTTGCTGTCGCTTTGTCCAGCGAGCCTTCCCCTCAGCTCCACGTGCTGAGATCCACGCTCCCTAGCTTCTCCATTTCTAACCGGGCTTCAGGACAGGTGAAGTATCACCCAAACCAACAACTCCTCTAAAAATCCCTCTTTCCCACTCCAACCTTTATTTCTATAGTTCCTCTGTATGTTTGTGTCACATACACTGTTTGATTGTGTTTTTAATAAACTTCTGTGTGCTCCTTGACTCGGCCTGACCCCGTAGACATAGGGTTCAAGATCTCGCTACGTTACCCTGCCTCTCATATTGCTAGGCAGTGCTCTTGACTAATTTCCCCAACTTGTATAATTTTAAGAGCAATTTGGTGTCCCTCCCGGGACCCTCAGAAATCAGGGTAACATTCTGTCAACTGGGCTGGCTTCCATATGCATCCAGCGTCAACTCAGAGTGCTGATTGGGACACGGGTATCTGAAAGACAGGCTCCTTCTGATTCAGCCTGCTGGAATTTGAGATCTTCAGTGTAGGTCCACCGTTTATGTTCCAACATGCTGGGAGGCTAGATTGGGGAGCACACAATACAGGACAGTAGCATGTCCGCTGTGGAACTTCTGAGGGAAGGCTAGTGGGCTAAGTATTTTTTGAACTTCTGTTGTGTGTTGCCATGTTGCTTGGCATTTGATCCCTAAAACCAGGGTTGGCTTTGGGGACTGTTAAAGAATTTTTTTTAACAAGGCTTTTTTAAAAATGGTTCTATTTTTAATTTTTAAATAATGCTTTATCATTTGTGAATGTCCTCATGGATCATGATGGTCTGATAGATGGCAAACAAATATTTTAATCAAATGTGCATATTAAGCTGTAGAAGCAGGTAAAACATTTTGCTGATAGGCTATTCTGTTTTAATAAGTTTATCTGAGAACTCATATTTGGGTACATATAGATGTATACAACTTTAGTATTTAGTGGTAAGCATATTCATTCTGTATCACTGAATTTCTTATAAATGTACTATATTCTTCCCCAATTCTGGCTAAGGGGGAACCTGTTAGAGAAGAAACCTTATTTGCACAGTACTGATTGAGCCAACCTTGCATAAAGAAATTTTCCTATCACTCTAAGCAAAATATGGTTAAAATAAGCAGCAAACATTCTATGTTTGTTTCTATGTTCTATATTCTATGTCTTATTCTGTGTTTAACTTGAGAAGACCTCTTCTTTATAATACCAGTGCTAATTAAAATGATGTTGCAAGGACGGGTTGGTTCATGGCGAGTTTCCCGGAAACAATATAATAATAATAATAATAATAATAATAATAATAATAATAATAATAATAGGGCACATATATGGTACTGGTTCTTGGTACACTGTTGGGGGAGTAGAATTCCAGTCTACCACATCAGAGGGCTTGAAAAGCACTGTTATTTATCACCATGAAAGCAAGTCTGGATTTCTGGTTATGTCAGGTTATGTTCAAAGCCAGGTATGTATGGCAGTTGAAGAGTGAAGCTGTGAGTAGCTATGCTTTTGAACACTGAATCTGTAATACTATATAAAAGCAATTAAAAGAAATCAGTACGTGAAAAATCTTTGCCTTGCAGTCCTTGGGTTTTGCTTGCTGCTTTGCAATTTCTTATGCCCTAATTTGTGCCAAGGGGCAGTCCCAGAATCTATTATCACTGTCAGATCTGAGAACAGAGGATTTTGTTCCTATGAGTATGTGCCAAACATTTCCCCGCTCTCCACTGGGGTACCGTAGCTTGTCCTGTGCATTTTGGGTTTAACAGCAGAGCTTTCAGGGCAAATGGGAGGGATTCTAAAATGCTTTGAGCTGCAGTTCCTCTCTTTAGAGATTAAATATTGCCAGCTCCTCTTAGTTTAAATGAACTGGTGTAACTGTAGTTCAAGGTGGTACTTGGCTGCAGCACACTCTGTTATACTGACAGATTTCAGAGTCAGCTATTAAACACTTTTCTTTCTTTTTATTTGCTTTTTCAGCAATACAGCTCCTTCCAGACAGACAAACTGGAATGTGGCCAAGTTGGAAGCTGGAGATCCAACTCCACAGCAAATCCTGCCACCATCCAAGAACAAGCCTTCCATTCAGAAAACAGCGAACTTTTATATGCCCCATCATACAGCTTACCATTCCCTTACCATTATGGACACTTCCCTGTAGACCCTCATGTGTTCAGTAGCAAAAAACAAATGCTGCCTTCTAAATTTGGGCAGACTCAAGGAACACCTTGCGAAGTAGCTCGATTTTTCTTAAGTACATTACAGACAAGTGGAGAGTGCCAATGGCACTATGCTAATTCTCTCATACCAGGCAGCCAATCACCATCTAAAAGTCCTTCTGATCAGTCAGCAAGCAATGTACGCCACAGTCTCTTACAAGGCTATGAAGGTGTGTATTTCTGGAACAAATATAAATTTTGTACTTTGGTAAAACACTTTCGTTTTAATATTTTTTTCAGATATTAAAGCTGTACCTTTAGGTAGGTAAAGCTTATTAAAACTTTCGGTAATAAAATAATTTTAATACTAATTTATTCAAGCATTCAAATTTTTCCCAAGTAATCCAAATTGTGTCTTTTATGAAGTCATTAAGGCTGTAATCTAATCTTTCATCCTGGAATGCATGACAACAGTTGTAGCTTATGTGAATGTCAAGAATGTAATATACAAAATAATACTGAAATGCTGGTTTCTGGCTGATCTAATGCAAACATTTTACAAATGGATTTACAAAGAAATGTGGATTGAGTTTCATTTTCTTATGGTGCTTTCATATATCCCTTCAGTATGGAACATCTCAGTCTATGGAGTTGTGCGGCTCTGCTACCAGCTTCATGACGGTTCTGTAGGAACTGTCCTTGGTTCATGGGAGCTCTGTCAGAGCAGACTATGGTATCATCATGGTACTGAAGTGCAATCACAGGCTGAGACTGCTTTAAAAAAAAAGAACTAGTTGCTGTGGATAGATATAGTATTTTTTAACTTATAACTTAATGTTAACTTATTTTGGCAGCATATTTTGGAGGGTTTTTTTTTTAAATAAAATTTCAAAAACATAATCCTAGTAAAATATAAGGCCTTTTCATTTTTAAACCTGACCTAACTGGGATTATTTTAGATCTTTGGGAGCATAACCACTAAACTCATCAGAACATTTATGTTTCTAAGAGTTCCAGTGAACTTCAGGTCCTTGCATTAGAAGGTAATTCACTGTAATTCAGTTTTATTCAAATTCTGATAAACTGTTTAAACTCCATGTTGCAGTTTGGTACCTCTCTTCTCTTTACATTTCCATTTGGAATGCAGTTACTCACTGATTTGCACAGCTGTTTAATGCCATCAAATGCATTTATCATACATACAATTAATGAAAGATTGCACACTTTCTGTGCAACCTTTGATGTACTCATAATCAAATATGAGTGTTTATTTCTACTCATTGTTTTTTCATTTTTTTCTTCCCAAGTGCCACTGTCACACAGACGATATAGCCAAGAAGAAGGTACATCTGACAGTTTTTCAAGTTACCCCACAGTAACACCAAGTAGTAGATACAAGGAAGAGATCTATGATTCCAGCATTATAAAACATAGCAAAATGGAAAGCAGAATATATCCAGCGCATCACCATCTTATTAAAGAAGAAAATAAACTTGTTTTCAACAGAGAAGTACAAGAAAAAATTAACATTAGTGAAAAGCCCTTTTCAAACTCCTTAAGTAACTCTTTTTTGTCCAAATCAGAATGTTTCCAAACTAAATCAATTGGACCATTAAGTCATCTTCTCCCAGTTCCAACAGTGTATGAACAAACAAGAAGAATTTGTATGAAAGAGCCAAAATATGAACACATTGCCCATCATTCTGCAAACGTCAATGAGCTGACAGTGGATGACAGGATGACAGTTAAGCTTGACCAAGATTCTGAACATGATCACACAGTTGATGTGAGACATACAGGACAAGTTCCATTTGTACTTCTGAATTACCACAGGGTTTTGGCCAAACATGGCACATTTCAAACCTCCTCATGCACTGCTACAGAACATGGAGCAGAAAATTATGGACATGGTTCTGAAGAAGTAAATATGTTTTACAAAAACCAAAGTCCCTCATCTGCCTCTTCCCCTGAGACTCACAAGGAGCCTGTACTTCCCCATTATATTGGAACTTCTGTAATAATAGCCAATGGAAGGTGACAATAATGGAACCTTTTTAAGCTAAGAAATAAATAAATAGTTTCCAAAAAGTACAAGCCTACATGGTTGCACAAAGTAAGCATGATTTAAGGTCAGCTAAGACATGAACTTGCACGTGTTCTTGGCAAGCCATGTTGAACAGTACCTTTAAGGTCAGGAAAAATGTGTCTAAGCTTCAGTGCTTTGATGTTATCAGTTAATTTCTGCAGTTGATTGTGCCAGTAAGAAGCCATTTAACAAATCAATTATAGGTCACGCTAATACAAAGATTGGCTGTGTTTTCTTGGAAAATACATTTACGTAATCATATGGATCCAAAATATATTTGAATATTTGATTATCTGACATGGGGAAAGTCTGTCAGGAGATACAATTGCCACGGTTATTTGTGGCAGTCTCTGTTAAATTGCCTTCAGTTTATTACCCCAGGAACAAGTGTTTAGGTTTTTAATCTCTGAAACTTAACCATGAATTTTGATTTGTGTGACTTTGATAATATTTTATGAAGGCTAGCTTGCATAACTACCATGCATCTTCAGATAATGAAAATCTACTAATTCAGTAAGCTTAGAAATACCTACCAAAGAGTTGATGAATTTTCACAATGTAGGGAAAAACTGTGATAAGAATCTTTTTTGAAAAATCTCTTCGAAAATACTGTAAAGGAGAGGGATTTTCCCATTTGAAATACATCTTAAAAGTTTAAAAAGTATGTCCAACGCTTCCTCTTGACAGAGAAGAAAGTAAGGGAGTTGTGTTCTGTTCATGTTGCTCTAGCAATGAGATCTGGAGTCCTTTAGTTTCACTATTCACCATTTTATATTTAGGGGCTTGTGTTTTCAGACTAGCAAGTTACTCATATGGTTAAGAGACAATAGACTGCATTTATCAAAACACTAATGATCCAATGAAATTTTTCAGATGCTTTTTAAGCACAGAATAGATTAATTTTTGATTTTCTGTAATGTTGACTCTGGTGGGTAAGGACCTGCAAAGATTTTACACCATAAGTGTATTGCCATTGCTGTGATCCAGATCTCTGTGGGTGCTCTGACTAAACATAAGGAATAACAGCACAAAGAAATACACAAGTAGAACTGTTCCTGTTATTGAACCGAATGGGATAACTTTATGTACATGGAGGCTTGTGCACGTAGGCATCAGAGCTCTCTAGTATGCAAGGCGTTACTGGAATATGGGAGGTGTCCTCTTGACAACATGGCAAAACACTTCCCTAACATATGAAGGCATCTTCACAATGCATATTGGCATTAATCATATTGGTATATTGTAATTTGGTTCCTGCCGCTTCCCTTCATTGTATTGCTGAAGACTGAATTATGTTAAAACAAAAGGTACTCCCTCCCAGAAGTCAAGTTATTAAAGGCACAGAATAAATTTTGTAGTGCAGTAAGCCATTGGCAATTTGGCCATAACCTTGAGTAGAGCCAGAATCAATTTTTCAGATTATTTCCTTGAGAACCCGTACCTAACACATCTTGTGCAGCATAGAAAATGACATCATTAGCTGTACTGTTTCAGGTATCAAATGAAATGTGATAAAACATTTTCTTAACATCTTCCCCCTTTTCCAGTTTCATAATTTGTTTTTCTAAGGAGACAAGTTTAACATGTTATCTTACTAAAAATTTACTAGTTTTGGGCATACACATTAAATAGTGACAAAGACAGGTGTAGGCTAATTCAAGTGGAGTTAAACAGTGCCTTGAGTTGATGCCAGTAGTTCCCAAAGTATAAGGTAGGCTTCCCTGGGGACCCAAAGTTACTAGGGAAAGAAAAGCACCTTTTTACCAATCAATATGCCTCCCTCTTGGCTTTATGGGGCTGAAGGTACTTCTTGTTTCTTGTATTTTTTTGCGGGGGGGGGGCATCTGAGTGTACTTTGTGGCCTTGTTCTTTTTGTCTCTTGCTTGATCTTTTAAAAGTAAAGTGCTTCCAGATGAACTGGCTACTATTCTTTTGTTTCAATCTACATTTGGGAAAAAACAGTATTTTAGGAAAGCTCAGCACTGCAGTTTCAATGGTTTTTAAAAAGTGAATTCTCACATCTAGTTTTTGTCTGTTCTTATTTATGTGGCGTTCAGTGTATCTGAAGGGGTTAAATATACCTGAAGCTAGTAATGCAGCTGCATGCTATTGCTACAAAAAGGTCCATAAGTGGACTGCTTGTCATCTGTGTGGTGTTCTCCTAGAGGTACCACAAACATAAAAATCAGCCTCAAGCTGCACGTGTGAATTTACTCTAAATTCATTTGGTTCCTATCAAACAGTACCAATTTAAATTGGCAACCATCTATTACTGGGTTGAAAATTGGGTTCTATAGGAATTATTGTTTGTATTTGAAGCCAGCAGGAATATTTTAGGATTTGTATTTGGTAAATCTTTGCAAAATCAATGACCTAAAACATTGTTTTAAGAAATAAAGCGGAAAACACAAGCTGTAGTCCATAAATGACTTACTTGCAAGTTTAATGAAGTTCATTGAAGCAAACAGGGCTTACAAGCCTTTTCTTCTCGGAGAAAAGCCTAGTTCTCAAGAGCGTAATGCCAGATTTTGAGAACTACTACCTGAAGATTTAAGCTGCTGCCTCAACTTGCACAGCAATCTAATTGTTTGTGTGTGAATGCACCAAAGTTAGAGTGGAGCCATCCTTGACTAAAGTACCAAGCATTAGGAAAGTGTTTACTCAGGCAGTTTAAATTTGTTATGAGACTTCAGTTTACAGTTATATTTCTGTATTGTACTTAATGTTGACAGAGCTAGACATCTTTCCCATCAGGAAAACAAAAAGATCTTCTAGCCCTTGCAAGGAAGATGGTGTTGTTTGATGCCTTTTAGTAATTCATATTGCTGAAAAATGCAGCAACACTCTTAGCACAAGTTCTTGATATAAAGAAGCTTTTGTAAGTGAATTCTTTTACAATGTCATCATTTGAATCTACTGTCAAATACAAACTGATTTACAGTTTTTCAAATAATTTTAATTCCTTTCAGATGATGTCCTGAAAGAATACATTTATGCTGAGAGATGTTACATTTTATTCTACTACCTAAAAGTGAGTCTTTTAATGAGATTCAGACAATTAGTTGCCTCATAAAAACAGCCTGATAGATAAATGTATCATAGTTCACATATGTTCTTCAAAGAGACTTTTGTACTAGTTTCTCTCAGATTGGAGGAAAGGGTACATTTTAATTCTGATAAAGAAACAGCTTATTTCTTGTTCAAGTGAGCTATTCAATATCAAGAAATGAATACTCCATTCCATTGTCTTATACACTAATAGGTCATGTTTACATTTGAAATATGAACACTATGCAGAAATGAAAATACAAACAAGTATTAACATCAATCAGTACCCATAATGTGTTTATTTCTAAATCTACTTAAGAATTAAGTGAAAATTGAATGCTAAATTACATGTAACAGAAACTGAAATCTGCAGAGAAAGGAGCTTTCCCTTTAGTCTCCTTTGGCATTTATTGAACTCTTAAGTAAATCTATCAAAATATATTGCAGGGTCCTACACAGATTAGATTTTTAACTTGGGAAGTAAGTGTAAGATGTGGAAAAAATAATAACCAATATTGGCTTTGTATCATAGCAACAGAAATGCTACACTGTAGTATGTCTTGTAATACACCACTATACTGAGCACAACTTGATAGGTTTTTCCTTTCCTTCCAATAACCTATTTGAGTTTTTTTAAAAAAACTCAGCTATATCAGGAAGCTGGTTAACTATTTTAAAGTTCTTGCAGCATAAGCCCTATGCATGTTTATTTGGAAATAAATCACACTATGTTCCATGGAGCTTACTCACTAGTAGGTGTGTTTAGGATTACAGTCCCATGAAATTGACTCTTGTACGAAAAGATAGAAAGCCTACTACCAATACTATTACTTGTCTCAATCAGATAATTTTTTGAGACAAAACTGAATAGCTTTTATGTTCCTTTTCTGGAACATGTGAATTTGCTTTTTTACGATACAGTGCAAAAAACAAATATTGGACAAAATATATGTGGAAAAAGAAATACATGAAGATACGTACAACCTATTATTGCTTTGGATTGTATATTTACGCCTTTAAATTGTAAAGCTTCTTTCGCTTATTTATTATGTAAGACAAAAGCGTTAAATAAAATAATGTAGCCAAAGAAATAAATGGACTTGGATTATTTGCTTGGTTTTACAAGTATAAATAATTTATGTCAATAAATTGGACATTTATAAATCTAGCATTCACTGTATTTTTAATGTTATTAATTAGTATGTAAGATGTGATTTTGAATAAGATTTTGAAAGAAAAAAAGCCTGTTACTGCAATAGTTGGAAAGGAACAGAGCAGTGTGGCTCTGGGATGTCAAGGACTTTTTGTAGAAAATATTGTTTTATATTAATGTAATTTGGTTTTGTATGTATTGAACAATAGAGGTAATCAGATACGGAGTTGGCGGGAGGGGGGGCGAACGATGCTGAGAGGCAATTGGAGGAATGTCTGAAGGGATTTGAAAAAGGTTGATGGGCGACACCTGGTCTGGAGGTTGGAAGTGGAGAGATTGGTGTAGTGTGTGGGCTGAATGAGAGGATTAAAGTTGAGAGAGTCAGGTCAAAGAATTAAGGAATGGGTTTAAGAGTCTCAGTTAGCAGTTTTTGTGGAGAAGAGTGTGAGAAAGTTGCTTTAAATGTATTAAATTATTACTCTGTTTTGTTTTGTTCAACTTATCTTAGTAAAGTATAATTTTAGTGTATCATATGTTTGGCTTCTAGGAATGCTATGTATGTGTAAGGAGTGGATTTAGACGAGGTGCCAATGTTGGCTGCAGAAGATAAAAAGACTTGGTGTCCAGTTGGGTTAGAAATTGTGCAATATTCTGCACAGCAATCTTGAGGACTTTTTCTGTTCCCACAGTGGTGGTTGGGACAGAAGGAGGCCCTTATATTGGTGGCAGAGGGGGGGATAAAGGAAATCTCTCATTTTTGGTGACAGCAGAGAGATTGAGAAGTTGGTGCTTATTATGAAGGTTCATTCTTCGATGGCCCAGAAGAGCAATCCGCTATTGGAGTTACTCCTTGCATGCCAGCATACATAGCAGAAGTCTCAAAGTGAAAAGTTCTTTTTCAGTTAATGTCGCTGACTCCCAATGCCTTCACCTTCAATTTCTTACTAAAGCCTGCCTAAGACTGCTCACCTAACACCTGTACCATTTCATTTAATGCCCCCCTACAAACAAGGGTGGGGGTGGATTGCTCCTCTGGGTCATCCAAGAATGAAGCTTCATAGTTAAGTACCAACCTCTCATTCTCCTGATGCCACGGAGGAGCGGTCCACTACAGTTGGGATGTACCCAAGCCTTCCCTGTCCATGGTGGGTCTTAGTGCATTATTGGCTACAGCTCAGTCTGTCCAAATGCAGCTTGTAAAGATTTATATCTATCTATTTTACAGTGTCTAATAAACAGGGACGGTTCCTTCCACCCTGCTGCATAACCAGCATCTTCCAGTGATGCTGACACTACATAAAGCAACACTTCTTGCCACTGAGTAGAGAAACATTTAGTGGTCTTGGAATACTTGCCAAGTCACAACAGAGGAAAATATAAGCTTTTAACTCACTTGATAGCAAAAGCTTGGAGACCTTATTTCCTAATGTCTTTGGATGAAAAGAAACAAATAATTCTCTTTTCCTCACTGATTTTGTTCTACTAACAGATTTCTTAAAAACCCTCATAACAACTAGCATATGCCATTTCCTTTGGACGGCTTTGGGCAAAAATTTGGTAACTGTATGGTTTAAGTACCCCTCTATTCAAGCAACACTCTTGATAGAAAAGCTGGATCCACCGTCAAAGACAGCTTGTTGTCATCTCATTTACACAAAGGTGAACGTACAGATAACCCTGCCAACTCCAACTGCAACGAAGCTTCACTTAAAGACTCAAAAGGAGGTTTTATTAGTCCAATACCAAACTCAAATCCCAAGACAGGAACCTATGTACAGTTGGTGCCACTTTTAGGGTTGCTCCCTTCAAGGATCTTTTTATATGAGGATGCCATAAGAGAGTCAAACCATCCAGTTTTATTATTGTTCCAAAGGATGCCACCTACCTCTTTAATGTGTTAGGTCTCAAGCCCTTCTCCATTCCTTCCTGCAGGACTTTCAAGATATCAGACGCATGCACTGTTTCCAAACCCACAAGCGTATAAATTACACCCGTTCACAAAATTGTTCCATGTAAAGTTGCATCCAGTACTCCCTTCCCCTCCATGGGAGTTAGGGGCTCAGAGCCCCTGCAAAAGTGAAAATATTGTGAATAAGCTGAAGCCCATTTTAGAAGCAGCCAGCAGCCACAGTGGTGACCAATCAAGCTCACCACTGCTCTCCTGCTCCCCCGTGTCCCCTGCGGCTTTACGCCCTCCAGTGCCTCCTCCACTTCCCCCCTGCTCACGCCTCTTTCCAATCCCAATGACAGTAACCCCTCACTTTTCTTCCTGCACACATTCAAAACTTCACCCCTTCCCAGATTCTCAAACCAGGAAAACTCAAACAGGTCTTAACCTTCTCACTCCCCACCCCCCACAACACCTCTCTTCAGTCCCAACAACAGCAACTCCTCACTTCCCTTCCTGCATACATTGGAAACTTCAACCTCTCCCTGATTCTGAGACCAGGAAAACCCAAATGGGTTTTACCCTTCTCTTCCCCGCCCCTTCTCTCTAGTCACAAAAACAGCAACCCCTCAGTTCTCTTCTAACACACAGAACTTTGGATTTCAAGACTCCAGCTACATATGCAGGTACATGAGGAATAGCCCAACTGTAGTGAATTGCTCCTCCAGGCCATCCAGAGAATGTGGCATTCATCACCTATAGTGGTCATGCAGATTTATGCAGAACCTTAAATCTGGTGGGAAAAGTGGTAGAATAAGGAGAAGAGCCTCACAGGTTCCACCAACATCAGTTTGCACCCCTCGTGAGAAGGAGAATTCAGAGCCAGAAAGTTACTTGCTTAGCTCTAGCAGATGCCAAGTATTCCTGTTTACAGGCAGAGAGATCACAGCGGGAATTGCAGAGGCAACAAAGAACCACTCTGTCCTGCTTTTCACATTATATAGTTTGGCAGTAATACAGTGTATCTTTCTATTGCCACCAACTATGCAAGTGCCTTTTTATGGCTGGAACAAAACTAGTGAAATGTTTTCTATAATTACAGCTTGCTGTAAATTTTGGGAAGAAACCTATAAAAGGTAAGCATGATCAATAGTATAAAGAAGTAAGCATTTAATTTTTTTAAAAACAGATGAGGTACATAGACTTCGTATGACTTTACTTCAAAATGTTATGGGGGCTTATAGACTACTAAGTGTGTGTGTGTGTGTGTGTGTGTGTGTTTTCTTAATTCTGAGTTAGCTTGTGGAAATTGTACAACTCTGGAAAGGTCATCAACTTTTGGATATAATTCTGCTCCTCATTCTTTTCAAATCCACACATCAGCACAACACAGTGGCTTAAGAAATGCTGCTGTCAATAAATAATGGGTACAGATTTTTTTAAAAAAATATGTAATGAGGAGTTTTATAACATAGGCCAGAAGAAAAACCCATATTGCAGGGGAAAAAAACCAGGCACCATAGTGAAATATTTTTGAAACCACTTCATCAAATGAACAGTCTGAAAGGCGACATCAGCTTCACGGTGGAAAAGGTGTTTTACTAACATGGACATTTTAATAACATTGCACATTTTCAATGGGCTACTTCTGAATTGCAGGATGCCTGGTTGGCTCCTTCAGAGCCTGTCCAGACATATTTTGCTGTATTATAACAATCACAAGGACTGTTATAAAATGCTTTTCATTCAGAAATGGTAAGTTGCTGCCAAATTTGATGCGGAAAACAATGTCATTACCTCCTTTACTCCCCACATACATCTTTCATTGAGTGTCCACAGAAACATAGACATTTCTGACTGCAACAGCTGCCAGTCAGAATTTGGAATACTTTATTCAGCTGTTCTGTACAAAACAGGAATTTCCCTTTGATGCAGCTGAACCAAATGAAATGAAGTAAAATATGATATATAAAAGATTCCCACTTGATGCTTACTCCCTTCCCACCTTCACTCAGAGTAAATACATTTCTTTGTACAGACAAGATTATGACACCAAAATGCAAAGGCAAAAATGATATTTCCAACTAATCTGCTTGGGCTTCATTCAACATGTCCATGCTTCATTACTTTTTATTTATGAAAGTGAAATAAAATGAAGAAATGTTTCCAATGTAAACATTTTCAGCTTATAACTTGAAATAAAGTAAACCAATCCACAGAGAAGAGGAGACTGGATAGCTTTTCTAAGTACTGTATTTTTTATTGTCCAGATATGAAAATCAAATGTTTTATTTGTTTACATACATTTCTAGCTCTATCTTCTATAAAGATATGCATTACAACTTCTAGAACACCATGCTAGAATAAGATATACAACCTATGACTACGGTGCATATAAAAAAATAATAGCACAAAACAACTTAGTAGTATTACAAAAACATCAGTCAACTAGCAAATCCCTGCCTGGACAGATAGACTGTTAGCTATGGAACCCAAAGTTTGCTCCTATACCACACTGTGCTCAGGGCTCTCTATTCCATGGCGACACACCTTGGATACCTTTTCCCCTAATCTAAGTCTTTCAATCTTTGAAGGGAAAGTATCTCAATTCCCAAAATTTTATTAGCTCTTTTCTGTATCATCTCAAGACCTATGGTAACAGAAGATGACCAGAACTAGAAACAATAGTCTACAAATGCATATACCATAGACTTATATAACAGCCACTCTTATTTCTTTCCTTAAAATGCCTAATACTAGCTAATTAGCCTTTTACATTGCCTTAGCGTCTTCTGCTCAGATCCCAAGGTCCGTGTTGTTACAGTGAAACTGTGCTGCAGAGTTAAGATAATTGCTTATATTAATAGTTAAAATCATCTTCATAAAAGGCATCTCTGATTAAACAGTTTTTTTAAAAGTAACTTTTAAATATAAGTACATACAAATACATGCAAGTTACCAGTGCCATCTTAGAGAAACCATTCTCCATCACTAGCAACAGGAATACCTCCTAATGGTGCCTGTTGTAATATGTGCATCAGCCCAGAGAAATCAAAAATACGTCATAGTTACAGCACATGTAAATTTTCAAAAACTTAATTAACAGATCCATGAGTCAAAACACAAAAGATAATGCTGCAGCACAAGTGTCATTAGGATCTTCTGTCCCACTTTGCAGTTCATCTGATTTCCTATTCAGTTTGAGACCACATATCTTTTGGAGCACTATTATACTCTCTTCTCAGAATTGGAATTTTACCCTCCTGAATAATCCTGAGCAGTCCATAGTTTGGCTGGCACTTATGACAAGCTAATTCCGGTTCGAAAACAATGGATACACTCTATCTTTTGCTTCCTGGTTCCTGGCCGATAAAAGAATACATTTACTTATCATTTGATTATAGATCCTATGATGAGAGACTTCTATAATATTTTACAGTTCTTAAAGATCAGCAAAGCATTCCCTTTGGGCAAGCCAAAAGTCCTTAGCAAGACTTGTCTTTCTTAACATACTAACATTTGAATACATGACAAGGCACTTCCCTATGTTCTAGGCTTCAGTAATAAAACATGGCACCCAGGGATGGAAGGAAAGTCAGAAAGGACAGTCATGCTATTCTGGAATCGTCCCAGATGCATAATAATAAAGGCTTATACCATTCAATTGAGACATATTTTGAGGCATGTAGGAGAAACTGTGGAACAGACTGACTGACTGCTTGGGTCAGAAGTTCAGACTGAGCAATGGACTGTCCACTTTCAAGACTGGCTTAGCCCTGATTCTCCTAATTCTGTAGCTAACAAGTAATAGCATGAATCATGCATTTAAAAGTGATGACATAAGACAAGAGGGTAGAATGGTCACAGGAGAACTAAAAAACAGTCAAAATCCATTGCTAGAGTTTTCATTTGTTTCATTATACTCTTTAACATTTAAGAATCATTTGAGTTCTAAAACCAGTAATAATGTCTACGAAAAATGGAGCTTTGAACTTCTAGTCCCCCAGACATTTGCAAATAGCTATTTCTAATCTTTTAAATCAGTTTTTTAAAGTAAACGTAATTATTTTATTGTTGGAGTATTAACGATATATTATTTTATTGTTGGAGTATTAACGATATATTATCCCAAGAAACATTTATTCCCACTGTGTGGGAAATGTCATGCAACAGAAATCAAAATCCTTACCGTCAATGATTGGATAACTTAATCTCCAGTAATTTATAGTCACCCTACCAAACCACCAACATGCAAGGATTATGCTAATCCACCATTACGAGCCAACCTCTTTGCTTTCTTTGAGACTTTTTGGATTTATATTTGAGCCAATCTACTTATTTTCCAATTCCTTACGAAGTGAACTTTAACCTACAAAACCTGGCTTCTGGTTACAAGTCAAGGAATGCTTTTGAGAGGGCACTTTTTAAACTGAATATGAGAGAATCTTTTAGAACCCATGGCAGCTCTCATTAGGAGGTCGGGTTACTTAGCTCCCTGAAATGCAAGAATTAGTTTCAGACTCCAGCCTGGGTCAAGAGGGTTGCAAGTGTGTGAGTTCGCTTGGCCTAGGCTGCAAAGCCTAGAAGAATACACATCTATCGTGTTGGAAAATAGCGCAAGAGGCTGAGCATACTTTGACTCCCATTTTTATTTGGCATTTCATTACCAAATTTTTAGTGGTGAACAGAAGACTTGAATATTCAAACTAGATGAGATTATGAAATCACAGAATGTGAAAGAGACTAGAGTTTAATTAATTAGTGGCATCTGGTGCTCACCACGGATGGTAGGCCAAGCAGAGCCTGGCTGTCACAGGATGCAGAGCCAAACAGATCATGATTGCACAGCTGGGGGGAAGGGGGGTGCTCTGGCCAATATTATAAAACCACTCCGTCAGGTTCAGTGTTTTCTGTAACAATACTACATGGCGCACAAAAACAGGTAAACCAAAGCATATCAAACAGGTTTAAGGTCCTGAACACATGAATTGAAAGAAATGAAAAACAGTAAAAAACTTTTTTTTTTTTGAGGAACTGGGTTGAAAAAAATGACATTCCATTCATCTGAGCCAGCAATTCAAAAAAGAAAACTTTGAAAATAGCAAAGGACTCCCAAGACTCTCACAAACCAAAGCAACGTAGCTAGGCTGGCTGTTACTTCCCATTCTTAAACTAAGAACTTGGTCCTCACTGGCAGAGGGAATCATGATCTCACATAGGGAGTAAGGGACAGTGGTTATTCCAGCCTCCTGCCTGTTCCGCACAGTACTGCTTGACTGAGTAACTGACGAGGAGAACGAGCATGCCCAGAGCCGGCGTCAGACAGCGTACATGCAAATTTAGCACGAATCCACCTGCTCATCTTACCAAGGGTGAAGCAACTGCCTGGAATCTGTAGCAGCTGTGGGGAAGCAAGGAATCTGCTGGTGGGGGAAAGAGGAGGGCGTCTCTTTGCGCATTGCAGTGACACAGAATGTACAGAAAGGTGCGGTCATGCCTATACCAAGCAGCAGGCTGCTCAGGGATAAAGCAAGAGAAAGGAACTGTCAGAGTAAACACATGCAGCTAGTCTTTAAGGCAGGAAAACGTTTCTGATTTCACTTTATATATATGTTAGCTCTACCTGTAGGCGGTGCACTTTGTGAAATATCCTAATCCTGCTTCGAAGTCCTTTCTAAAAAGCTAAAATCTCTTTTAAGCACTGGTTTGGGGGTGGGGGAGAAGTGTGGAGATGGAACTGATTCTAAAAAAAATAAATTAAAAAAATGAAGCTCAACTTTATTTTGCATTAAAAACCTACATCAAACTGGGACATTGTTAGATCAAGTAATTCCATTCTGTTACTTTAATATCCTATATACTCTGCAGTGAAATGCATTCCTTACTATAAATGAATATAAAGCACAGTAATATAAATTGTAAAGGTATACTGTAAGTGGAAGTATTAAGAATGTGCAGTTAACCGAATAACGCAGTCTTGAGGGGCAAATTCTAGTTAACCTTTTCATGCCCAAAATTAGGATTCAGGCTGACAATAGAGTTTCACTCAAACAGAAGGGAAAACAAAACAAAAACAAAACATGAAAAGCCCCAAATCCCAGGTCATTAGATAGAGGACTCCAGACAATTAAATAATGTAGAACTCAGTGTTTTGCTTGGTACACACTGTTTCCATCTTCCAGCCTTTGATTCTATTCTTGAGCATTATATACTGCACTCACCAACATATCACAGCTCTAAGTGCTGAACACAAAAAGGTCTTCTAAGCAAGCAGCTGTTTCATCACATTGAGAAACTACTGCTGTTTTGGAATTATAAGGTTTCTCAGCATGTCAAAAGAATTGCCATCTGGGTGCACAGTTACTACATCTTTGCCTTCCTCATGAACTTGCAGGAATCCAGAATCATCCACTCCAACGATCCAAGCCAGTGGCCCCTCATCACTTCCCAGCCGGACTTGCCTACCACTGCAAACAGAAAACAAAAACTGCTCACATAACAACACTGAAGTGCATCAAGTTTCACAGAGCCACATCAGACTAGTTATAAATGAATTAGTCCCATCTAAATATATTCCAACTTTTCTGATTGCCTAGGTTAGTTTTGTAGAGCCTTATAATCAAATAGCCCTGTCTAAATATTTACATTTAACTAAGTGCCTTCATATAGAAGCCGTGTATATAGTAGCTGCTCCAAAAAACTTTTCATATTTGGTAAGCTAGGTTTTTTGAGTGTCCTTTCATGGAAATCAAATAACGGCCAAAATGATCATGGGTTCTATGCAATAAACTGTTATGTGTAACCTAACAGTTAACCACTCTTAGGGACAAGAACAGTATTTCCTGCACATACTTGCTTTCTATGTGCATCTGTTACACAGCTCTACTTACTTGTTCTACTTGTTCAAATTAGGAAAGTGGTTCTTAAGCTGGGGTCTTGGGACCCATGGGGTCCATGGAGCCCTTTTACAAGCGTCCCCAAAGCCCTGCTGTTGGATGCCAACAGCAGTGGGGTGGATGCAGGGGGTGAAATTGTTCCTTTGCTTGCAAATGAGAGAGCAGTTTGGGCATGCTGTCTCTCTTTCGCCAGGGATGTGGCTGCAGTGGGTATGTGTGCCAAGGGACACAGCATCAGGCATTCGCACATGCCCGAACTACTTCCTTATCTGCAAATGAGAGAGCAGCTTCGGCACATGAATACACCCTGCTGCTGTGTCGTTGACGAAAGGGACACGGTGGCAGGCACGTGCACGTACCCAAACTATGACTCTGGAGACCAGAGACTGAATCCCCAGTCAGCCATCTAAATCCACTGGGTGATCTCAGGCAAATCACATTTTCTGAACCTCAGAGAAAGAGAAAAGCAAGAAATCTTGCCAAGAAAACCCCCATGATAGGCTCATTTGAGAGTCATCATAAGTCAGTTTTCAAAGGGGAAAGACACAATGTCTAGAGCGAATCTCCTCCTTGTTGTTGTGTGCCTTCAAGTCACTTCTGACATACGGTACCCCTAACCTGTCACAGGGAATTTTTTGAAGGTTTGTTCAGAGGGGGTGTGCCTTTGCTTTCTTCTGAGGCTGAGAGGATGTGACTGGCGCAAAGTCACCTAGCATCTGAACAGGGATTTGATTCCTAGGCTCCAGAAACTTTAAATAAATAAAAATTTCAATATTTTAATCTAAATTTAGATGTTTAAATCTTGAGTTAATTCTTGGGGGTTCCTGGCAAAAAATATTTACAGAAGGTTCCTGGTAGAGAAAAGATTAAGAACCACTGAATTAGGGCATTATTGTTATTTCTTAGAATCCTCAATCTGTTGCCCAGAGCCATGAGGGTCCATTCATTCAACGTAAGTTTCCCTCCAGTTTAACTGTTGCAGAGGAACTATTTCCAAGGTAAGACTTTTTTCACACGCTGCACCCTCTGCATGACAATAAGCTGTCTTTCCTTCTGTGCAGTGCCCTCACACTTTCCAAATCCTCTGCGTGGGAATTACGTGGAGCTGTGGGAAGGAACTTTCCTTTCTCATAAGCTTATTTAGATGAGACAAGGCAATTTTTCTCTATGAGCTGGGGAGGAGGAGGAGAAGCATGTGCATATGTGTGTGCAGTAAAAATGGGAGAAGAAAAATGTCATTCTCTAAAAAGGTTAAACAATCTGGGCAGGAGAGCCTTCTTCCAAGTGCGCCAAGTGGTCATGCATGTTTGGTTTGTGCCATCTGATCTGTATGTATCTCCTTGCCCTGCACTGGGGGACATGGAAAGCTGGCATTCTTAGTTGGACTTCCTAACCGGTGTTACTTGGCCTTCTCCATCTGTCTCTATCTGTGTGTTCAGGGCGGGGAAAACTTACAAGTCCCTATCATGTAGAGAGACTAACACAGGGACTACAGAATGCTCCATCTCTTCTTCCCTTTTGTTTAGGCTCCTTCTTACTCTTCCAAACAGTCCAGGGTTTGCACTGCCTTCCCACCCACACTGATGCTCCCCGCAAACCTGCCTATTCCTTACCCAGTCCTTCACAGTCCTTCTCCTTGTTCCCTTTCCACTGCTTCCTCCAACCCACCATCCAGTTCCCAGCCGCTCAACCAACATTTTAACCATCCTCAATGGAACTATGTAGCATGTTACTATTTTCTGAAGTTATCTTACACAGGCAATGATACTTGATTAGCTTGCTAATTCAAAGAAAGGAAACTGCTTAGATTTTGAAGTAGGATCTGGGTAGAAATTAAGAGATTCATTGAGTCTGATCTCTGAATTTGCCCTTTGCTTGCTTTTGGATTAACACTCTGTCAAACTTCGAAAACTTCATTTGTATAAATATTAACATTTTTAGGATGTGCGTGATATGTATATATGAGCATGAAAGAGAATGAGAGGAGGGAGGACGGAAGGCAGAAGGAGAGGAAATAAAGCTGAATGGTGAAAATAAAACTAAGTGGTGTATATTTTTTCATGCTACTCCAAATTAATTATAATTGAGAAGGAATTATTTAGATAATGTATGGTAGGATATAACACTAATTGAGGAATTTATTTTATTTCAATGATTTTGCTGAGAAATTGGCTGTTTTATTTTATGTGGAAATTAAACATTCTATAATGATTTCTAAATATGAATATAGAGATATACATTAGCATATGTAAAGCAGAAGGGAAATTTCTTCCCTACATGCCTAGTCCAACATCTGTTAATTGTTAATAACACATAAGAGAATCAGTCTCTTTCCTCTCTAGTTCTTTGCATCATTTATGGTTAATTCATAGTCTGTTTTTAGCACTCTGAGGGAGGTAACTAAGTTGAAATGCAGCATTATAAAATATATCAGAATGTCTACTGAAACGTAAACATGCTGATCTATTTTAAAGTATACATGGAGGACAACACAATTCAGTTAAATCTGCATACATATAAACAAAAAAACAATGAAAAACCTTATTTGGTGATAAATAAAAGCTTAGCTTGTTACTATAGCTTTAAGAGATTAATTTAACATCTTGACTGGGTTAGTTCAGTTTCCAGCTAAAACAATTACGATCAGCAAGACCCGAAGGACAGTCTTACTCACCTATGCACCCAGTACTTATAATATAAGGGAAGAAGAGCATTAGGTCCTTTCTCTTGGAAAGTACTGATCAGATTTTCCAGCACAGTCACACTTCTTGCAATTAGACAGTCAGCACTCAAGGGTTTTAAATTTGTATTCTTTGTCTTATTGTGCTCCATAATGAGATCATTGATGCATATCGTAGGGTTGCTGTTATTCACGTTAAATCCACAGCCTGAGGATGAAAATATAATCAAAAAGGTGATGTAGAAGTTCAATTTCTCTGCAAAACTCTCTTTTCTTACTGTAATATAAACACATCCATCCAGGTAGCTGAGGAAATCCTTTTACAATTCTTCAGAAGACATTTGTTTTCAGTGATGATGACAGATGACACAAGCTCACATAAACACAAATCCCTCACTTTTGCCAAAAACAAGACAGTCTGGTCACATTCATGACAGCATTTTCTCCCTCTAATAAAAAACCAGTTCAATCACTTCCCAGCCTGTCCACACGGAGACACACGTCTTTGAAGAAAAAGAAATCCAACAACTGTACAAAAATACACTAAAACTGCTGCAAGCATAAAATTTTCAGCTAGTTGTTATGCATCAAGAACATAATAGTATGTATAGAATAGTATGTATAGACCAATCCAGTCAAATTTCATTGGTATGGAAGTTTCTGAAATGCATATACTGCTCTCTCCATATCTACGTATTGCTAAGGGTAAATTCTACTGAAGAAAATAGATTGCAGACATATTCTTTGGTCTGCACATTAAAATGTACTCCTCATGTTGAAGTGAATGGACCCTTCCACACATGTAATAATTCTGTGCTCACAGCAGGACACTGGATACAGGTAAGAGTGCTTTAAGACAAGAAAGAACAATGTAGTCATGGAATGTTACTATTTTTCACAATTTTAAAATATTTTTCACAATTTTAAAATATTTCTCCCTAGCTCAAAAACACCAACTGATTTCTTTGAGAAAAGTTTCAAGGATTCTACATTTAAGTCAACGTTCATATTTCTAAGGCTCTTTTGCCATTTTTCAAATGCTGAAACCTCATTTCTCGCCAAAGTCTGGACTCACAATTTCTGTATCAACATTTTGGAAATAATTATTCTAATAATTTATTACTAACATGCCAATTCAATATGAAATTAATTACTTGGTAATACTCATAAATTGACCTTATTATTGAAATATTTTTAACTTATCCTATATCGTAAGATATAGAACAGCTTATAATAAAATCAAATTTACACAACTGAAAATTTAAAACAATAAATGTAGGTTAAACATTCTACAAACATTTTAAACAAATGAGTAATTCAGTAAGTTAAAACAGTTAAAATCATGTAAATACACTATTTGGATGAAATCATTATGCCCCAAAGGCTTTAATAAAATGCCAAAGTTTTAACCTGGCACCAGAATAAAATCAATGTTGGCACCAACTGATTTGTCAAGGGGAGGACACCCCACAATCCAGATGCCAGAATGCAGTCCTCTCCCATGTCCTCACACAGTGCACTACTCCCATTTGAAAGGGCATGCCTGCAAGGAGATTGAGTCCTATAGTCCAACAGAGGAGGCAGCGTTGGATATTGGGGGAAGCATCATTCAGAGGACTCGGGGATGTCTCCGCAGATCTAAGTGTTAGATGAACCAGCACTGCAAGTCTCTGGATTGCAGGCAAGCAAGGTAGGTCACAGCAGCAGTGGCTGCCACAAGGCCAAGGAGCTTCTGGATGCAATGAGACATGCAGTGGGGTTACCTGAGAAGGTCCTTTACCTTCCCACATAAGGTGAGAGCTCTCTGCATCAGAAGGTATGCCAAAGCCAATCATGACTCCAAGGTGGCTCCAATGAAGTAGATCATCCTGGTGGGTTTGAGGACTGATTTCTTCAGGTTTACATCAAGGTTGCGATTGTCGAGCAACGTGAGGGTAAAATGGATGTCCTGGTACAAGGTGGTCTGGGATGATAACAGCATGTATGGAAAGATTTGGACACTCTGTGTTCTTAGGAAGAAGATGACCACAGCCATACAATTGGTAAAGACCTCTGGGGCCATGGAGAGGCTTAATGGGAGTGGTAGAGAGATGCCCCTGGAGAGAACCTGTGGAATTTGTGATGGTGAAGATGGATCGCAATGTCAAAGTAAGCATCACACAAATCTACTAATGTGAACCAGTCCCCTTGTTTGCAATTTCCTTGGTTTGATGTCTCTCTTTATGCCACGGAGATTGAGGATTGGACAAAGCCTCTGTCCTTCTTCAGAGAAAAAAACTAGAATAAGAGTAAGGACAAGCAAAGAAGTGCAGAGAGTAGGGAAAAGAACAAAAGATACCCAGCAGAATGATTTGAAACATGTTGCTTTGTCAGATGGATGAAGAGAAACTGAGAAGCAGCATGGCGAGTTAGGATGCATGGTACATGAGGGGGCAGAGCCACTGTCAAGCTGTTCAGCTCTAGAACTTTCTAAGGCAGGTCTCTGTGGAGGCATGAGAACCCATATGTGTGAGGCATAGAGACCATGAAGAAGAACCAGTGTTCCAAACGAAACAGGAAGTTACCAGTGTATCACTGACTACAGTCCAGTTATGCCTGCCCAGAAAAAGCCATTGCTAACAGACTAGTCAAAGTGGATCCAAATCACTCTGAGATAGAGGGTCCAACTGGGTTTCCAGTGACAGAGATAGATCAAGGAAGCAGTCCCAAACTATGCATTTGCTTCTTAAGGGGAGCACAATTCCATCCATGGCACAATGCTTACTCAATTCCAAGATCCAGAATCTACCATGCCACAGAGATTTAATATTATTGGGACTCAGCTTCAGTTTATTAACCCTAATTCAGCCCATTACAGCACCCAGCACTGGTCCAGCATTCTGTATAGCTCCACTGACTCCAGTTAGAAGGAGAAGAAGAGCTGAGTATCATCAACATACTGATAACACCGATCCCTGAAACACCTGATGAGCCAACCAGTTGCTTCACGTAGATATTAAACTGCATGGGGACAGGATGGAACTTGTGTTTTAATGGGGATAAGCATGAACAACCAAATGCCACTTTTGAGAACCTGTCCTGTAGATCAGAGTGAAACCACCAGTTAAGATTGGAACACAGTTCCTCCCATTTCCACCTTGCAGAGCCAGTCCTGTAGAACACCGTATGTCCATGCCTTAGTAATGATGTTAGCTGTTGTAACAACACTCTCTGTCAATAAACGTCAGTTTAATTCAGGATTTCTGGGGGGGGCACTCCTGTAAACATGTCTTGAAGAAAATGTAATTTTTCCCAGTACTGTGAGCAAGAGGTTAGCGAAAGGCAACTGAAAATGATCCTCAGAATTATCTGACCAGTCAGATGAATTAGAGAATTTTATTCCACATTCATGATTCTCAAAACAAAACTGAGAGTAGTATTTTTCCACATCAGTGTTAGCTAGAGTGGAAGAATCTAATCTTGTAACTGTTGTTGATGTTGCTAGGCTTTTTAAAAAAAGCAAAATACTGAATAGACAACTCAGAGTGAAAATTGTGAAAGGCACTTTCTTCATTTGGTCGTGCAAACAGCACTGATCTTGAAAGTTTTCCTAACTCTAAGTGACATCCATATGGTTTAAGATCAGAAGATCCTAATATACACAAAATGGAGCCTCAAACTATATCTTCATCAGTTGGGTATAATTTAGGAAACACATGACAACCAAAAAAGGCAGTCTTGAGTAACAGGAAGGGGTGTTCAAATGACATAATACCAACTAGAAGATGTTCTGGCATTCAGAGGACTTTTCTCCCTTTTTTGCTCCAGGTATCTTTTCTTCCCAACTGATAAATCAGTAAGCTCTTCTGCAAAATATGTAGTGAGGAATCAGACCAAAAAAAAAAAAAAAAAAAAAAAAATCCAGATGAATGTTGGAAAAGGAGGGCAAGGGGACTGTGATCATATTACTTATTTCGCTTAGAGTTTCAACAATGTTTTTTAAAAAAACAAAATAAAAATATGAGATCATTTAGGTTCTCACCAATAAGAATGTGGAATGTATCTCCTGTTAGTGTGGAATTCACTAAAACACCACCAAGCTTCATAAGGTCACTGTAATAAATATCATTTGGCCATTTCACTCGAAGATCAATATCCTAGGGAAACAAACATTATATTGGTAACTTTATATTATTACTCTCTAAAAGTCTACAGAAGCACAGGGTTCCTCCATTGTCTAGTTTTCAGCTCTGAGCATATGTTCCCAAGAATTAACTTTAATGAAAGCTTTACAGCGGGGTAGACGAAGTTCAGCCCACAGGCCACATGAGGTTGTTGGGCCTGCAATTTGTAGCTCATTAAGTCCCTCCCTCAGCTCCCAAATTTAATTTTTCGGGTAATTTTCCAGGGTACATCATTTCTGGTCATGCTGAGAACACTGGTATGGCCTGCTGGAGAGGGAAGTGGGCAGGAAAAATGACCTCCTTCCCCTCCACAATTGCCCACCCCACTTTGCCAATTATCATTTTAAAAAAAGTCACTAGAAAAAAAATACAACCTAGAACACATGTGGTTTTGAATATGCTTGGCTTATTTTATCTAGCAGTCTCGGATGTAGGTTTGCAAGCTGACTTATTAGGCCACAGAACAAAAAGCTGTGTATAAATATTTTAAACAAAGATAATAATGAAGTACATTATATAACACTTTACATTGTTTAGCAATGGCACAGCTCTGTTATGTGGAAATGTTCTTCTTTTGATATAGGTCTCTCTCAGTGAGAAGATGATAGTTTTCTATTTAAGAAGTACAATCCTAGTTCAAAGATAACATAGATTATAGTTAGGATTAGGCACAAGGGTCTTCTGGCTGATCTCAAGATCAACTGACAGAGCAATTGTAAATCCTACCATTTACACCTTTAGGTATTCATTTTAATCTAATCTAATCTAATCTAATCTAATCTAATCTAATCTAATCTAGAATCATAGAAATGTAGAGTTGGAAGAGACCACACGGGTCATCCAGTCCAACCCTCTGCCTTGCAGTAACACCCTCAAAGCACTCCCGACGGATGGCCATCCAGCCTCTGCTTAAAAACCTCCAAAGAAGGAGACTCCACCACACTCCGAGGCAGCATATTCCACTGCCGGACAGCCCTGACTGTCAGGAAGTTCTTCCTGAGGTTCAGGTGGAATCTCCTTTCCTGCAGCTTGAATCCATTGCTCCTTGTCCTGGTCCCTGGAGCGGCAGAAAACAGGCCCTCTCCTTCCCCTACATGGCATCCCTTCAAACATTTAAACATGGCTATCATGTCCCCTCTTAACCTTCTCTTTCACAGACTAAACATACGCAGCTCTCTAAGTCTATCCTCATAGGGCATGGCTTCCAGGCCTCTCACCATTTTGGTCGCCCTCCTCTGGACCTACTCCAGCTTGACCATGTCCTTCTTGAATTGGGGTGCCCAGAACTGGACACAGTATTCAAGATGAGGTCTAACCAAAGCAGAGTAGAGTGGTACCAGTACCTCCCTGGATCTAGACACCATACTCCTATTGATGCAGCCGAGAATTGCGTTGGCTTTCTTGGCTGCCGCATCACACTGCTGACTCATGTTCAGCTTGTGGTCTATTAAGACTCCTAGATCCCTTTCACACGTACTGCTATCCAGCCACGTGTCCCCCATCCTATATTTCTGTATTCCATTTTTTCTACCTAAGTGTAGGACCTTACATTTCTCTCTGTTGAATTTCATTTTGTTAGCCTTGGCCCAGCTCTCCAATCTGTCCAGACCATTTTGAATTTTGATCCTGTCCTCTGGCGTATTAGCAACCCCTCCCAATTTGGTGTCATCTGTAAATTTGATGAGCATGCCCTCTATTCCTTCATCCAAGTCGTCATCTAATCTAATCTAATCTAATCTAATCTAATCTAATCTAATCTAATCTTTTATTTATAGTCTATCTTTTCCCCAGAACTGTAACTCAAGGCAGTTTACAGACACTAAAGGCAGATACAGATAGAATGTGTGAACCAGCATGGTATAGTGGTTTCAGCACTGGATTATGACTCTGGAGACCAAGGTCTGAATCTCTGCTCGGCCATGGAAACTCACCGGGTGACCGTGGGCAAGTCTCATTCTTTAAAACTCAGAGGATGGCAAAGCAAACTCATACAGAACAAATCTTACCAAGGTAAAAACATATTAAAAAGTTATTTTTAAAATGTAATTAATCTATCTATAGAATTAAAAACTACTTAAAACATATCCAAAGAGGAGAAATAAAAATTGTACATCACACTATTACGGTCAGACAGTTCCCAAAACCTACTGAATTTTTTTAAAAAAGGGTCTTCTCTTTCTGATAGAAGGCGAACAAGCAGGAAGTCTCTAATCCTGCTAGTAAGAGAGTTCCAGAGCCCAGGAACAGCTACTAAGAAAGCCCTCTCCCACGTTCCCACTGGACGTTCCTGTGGAAGCTGAAGGAATGAGAAAAAGGATCTGCTCTAAAGATCTCAAAACTCAGTCAGGTTCATACAGAGAAATGCAATCCTTCAAACAGCATGGACCAAGGTGCATACGGCTTTACAGGTCATAACAACAGCTTTGAATTGTGCCTGGAAATGGACTGATGGCCAGTGGAAAAGCTTTCACAAGGCAGTTATGCAGTTCCTTTAAACCGCCCTAGCCAAGAATCTCTGAACCAGCCAAATCTTTGAACCAGCCGAAGTTGCTGAACGTTTTTTCAAAGACTGTTCCATCGACAGCATATTATTATGGAAACTTGCAAGTATGGCAAGTGTTACCATAGACAGATCAGACATCTCAAGGAACAAGTGCAGCTGGCGTACTAGCTTTAATTTGGCAAATGAACTCCTGATCACTGCAGACGCCTGAACATCTAGGCTCATGGCTGGATGCAGAAGTACACCCCAAACTGCAAACCTATGTCTTCAGGGAAGTGTAATCCCATTCATCACAGGCTGAATTCCCTGACCTACCTCTTTATTGTCCAGAAGCAGCTTTGCCTTGTCTGGATTAAGCTTCAATTATCCACTCTCATTCAGTTCCTTACTTACAACAGACAGTTGTTTAGAACTGAAACAGCTTCTTTGAATTTAGATAGAAGAAAGAAATAGAGCTGGCTGTCATTTGCATACTCGACCTACAAACTCTGGATAACCTCTACCAAAGGTTTCAGATAAATGTCAAATAGTATGGTGGACAGAATACAAATCATATGTCAGCAGCCGAGGTGTTGAACAGGAACCCTTAGCACGACCTTCCAAGTTCAACACTCCAGAAAAGAAACTGTATAAAGTGCACCCTCTTCTGACATGATCTCACACACATGAATGTGAGGTCACGCGAAGCATCGCTCCAGTTATAGTCAATGGACGCAATGGAAAGCAATGGAAAGCTCGCCAAAAGTCCAGCAGAACAGAATCAATAGGCACATATTATCCTTGTCTATTTCTCAGTGTAGGTCAGAAAGGAGACCAAATCTGTCTCCATCCTGTAACCAAATCTAATGCCGACCAAAATGGCTCATCTGACTCATTCAGAAACCCCTGGAACTGAGATGCCATCACACACTTAAGTAACCTGGCCAGAAACAATATAGTGGAAATTGACTGGTAATTATGCAGTATGGTGGGTTTCAGCAAGTATTTTTTAGCACAGGGTCTTCAACTCCTCCTTTAAGCCACTGTCTGCCTGTCTATCCCCTCTGGCTCCCTCCCTCCCTGCATGGGATCCAAGACAACATAAATGAGACAAAAACAGGACAAGCTAAACACCTGATAATAAAAATGTTAAAAAAACATTAAATAATTTATCATATTAAAACACCATTAAATTTTAGAAAGCATAAAGTCATTTAAAACATAACAATAAAACTTAAAATGCAGCAATTCCTCATATAAAAGACTCCTTGTGAGCAATTAATTATTACATGCCTGTTTGAATAGAAAGATCTTTGCCAGCCAGCAGAAGGAGAACAGAGAGGGGGTCAGGCTAGCTGCCTTTGGGAGGGGATTCCACAGACTTTGAGCAGCCACCAAGAAGGCTCTCTGCTACGTCTTTACCAGATGGTCCTGTGACAATGATGGGACCAAGAGAAAGATCTCACCTGAGAATGTTAAATCTTCTGCTGATTTATCGTTCCTAAATGGGTTAAGGCTGTCTTTTTTTTTAAAAGCCTTTTTCAGCTTAGCTTATGAAGCAATGATTCTGTTTTTAGTCTAGTTCTCTCCTTCATCTATCAGAACCAGATGCCATGTCTACCTTCCGTGAGTACTCATTCCCACTCTTGTACTCCCGATCTGTTGATTTCTAGGTCTGAGGGCTCTGGGGATTTGTCTTCAAGGTCCTAGATAGCTTTCTGCTTGTTTCCCATATATAATCCCGCAGCTTAGGTTTTATTACTTTGCTTCTAAGCTTGCTCCAGCCTTGATAAGGTGTGGATAGTAAGACATGGTTAACAGACTAAGCCATCAATTTCTTTAGGTACTGGCCACATCCCCATAATAAGCATAGCTTCTCATGCCCTTGCATCATAAAAAGTTTTTTTTTTTTTTGCTACAAACAGCCTCACCCAATTATGAGTCTCCTAACATCCTCATAACAGTAATTTATTACTAGGATATGTGGCTAAATGACAGGAAGTTAACAGCTGCTATGACATTTAAACACAGATCCAAATGCAGTAATCCACAAATGTTGTCTTAGAAACTGCCGTAGAGATCAGAGATCCAGGGAAGGCAGCCAAACACACAACTGGCTTCTAGATAGACGACAATTATTTATACTGCTCTCAGCTGACAAACAAATTTAGATATGCAAAAGAAACAGAAATGCTTCCATAAACTATTCTTTCCATTTTTAAGGACTCTCACCTTAAACAGTTAATGCTTTAAACCACAATGAATTACATTTTATTTTAAATTCCACATAAAGCATTTTTTACAGTCAGGTTATGAAGTCCTGAAGTTGGGAGGTGTTAATAGAAGACAACCCCTAAAATATGTGAAATGCTACTGAATACCACTCTAATTAAATTCATGTGTAAATGTGAGCAAGTCACTGATTTTGTGTAATATAGGAAACATATGTTTTCATTAACTAGTCCTGCAAAATACCAATGTTTTACAGTTCACCAATATTAAGAATTGGTTACATTCAAAGGAAACAGATGAGGTGCTAAAGAAGATTGGTTTGTAATTTGAACGCTGATGACAGGACACTTGATTCCCTCTTGAGAGGATATGCTTAGCCTCTTGCTTCAAAGCTTGAGGCAAACATTTTCAACATTAAACAAGACATGGAAAAAAAACTTTATAAAAAGAGATGAAGTAGCCAGTGAAATTGTTCCAACAAAAACCTAAAGAAGCAATTGTCAATTTATTATTATTATCTCTTCTTTTCCGTTTCCCTCATTGGTTTAATAACAAAAATAAAGCAAGTCCTGAAGTTAGACCAAAAAGCATATATACCATGATTCTAGGAACTCAGTTACAATACACCTTAAAAAATCAAAATGGACTGACAGCTTCAGCATAATAATATTTTGTTCACTATGGAAACATCAGCCTTACTGATGAAGAGAAAAACAAATCTATGGTCACAGTAAATTAAATTCTCATTGTGGAAGATATTAAGGAAGCATGTCAACTATATACTCCACTTCTACCATTTGGTCAAATTAAGTTGAAAAACAATACAAGAGAACATAAAATAGAATACCTGGTACCCAGGTATGGATCTAACAGACTCCACAACTGCCAAAGAAACTAGATGCTGAATAAATGGAATTCTTTGTCCCAGTTGGGAAGACAAAGGAATGGTCATATGAACAGTAGATAATGCAGCTCCCATAGGACTCAGCCAGATATTTCCACCACGACCTTTTGAAAAAAAGGGTGGGTGAGAATTAGCAATTGTTTACATGCAAAGAAGAAATTTATTTATTTAGACTATACGTAAGCAATATGGTGCCAGGTATCAGGAAAACCTGATACCTGAACTGTGCACACAATGGTAACACACAGATTGAAACAGGCACGGAGATGATTAATTAGCACAGAACAAAGGCTGCAGTGCACTGTTCACTTTAGCATGGGATTTCAACAGATAAGAAGATACCTACATGTTCTCACCTCTAGTACTAGCAGTACAAGTGGTGGGGAGTGATTTTGGAATAACCATGTGGCTTTACAGTTTTCAAAGCTTCTGGAGGGGGAAGACAGGATTGTTCTTGCAGAGGGAGAATGTCTAGACCAGTGGTGTCCAACCTTTGGTCCTCCAGGTGTTTTGGACTTCAGCTCCCAGAATTCCTGACTGTTAACCAAGTAGGTATGGTTTCTGGGAGTTGGAGTCCCAAACACCCGGAGGACCAAAGGTTGGACACCACTGGTCTAGACCAAGAGTGGTCAACTACAGTCATTCCATGGATCAATATCTGTACCTCAGACCCTCTGGGGCCATAAAGGTTGCTAAACGTGCCCCTCCCCAATAAAAATAAAATAGAAACAGAACTGACAAGACATCCTCTTCTAGTTTTGAAAAAGAGTGGGTTTTTGTTTGTTTTTGATGTTGAAGAGTGCAGGGAGCCCCACAACTATTTAAAAGTTAAATTGTCCCTTGTGGAAATTTCCAGGAGAGGCAATTCACCTTTTTTGTTGGGCAAGAAAAAGGGTGGTCTAGGGAGTCTGGAAGGTTGAAAGCCACGAACCCAGATTAAGGAGTTGCATGAGGCCAGCATGTCAGACTTCTAGCCCACACCTGGTTTAAACCCTTGCTATAAAAATCTGGTGCATGAGATCACACCTGTGGTTTTAGTCAAAGGGAAATGTGTATACCAACCTAGCAAAACTGCTGGTATGAGAGAGACAGCAACGTACTGTGTCCTGTGGCAACTCAAGTATACAATCACCCATGAGATATTCTGGCTTCCATTACCTGAAGGGTATGTGAGTCTCTTTTTCTTTAGAGCACTTTCTGAGCCCACCATCACCAATAAATTTTTCCTGTTTCATCTTGATTATCATAATCTTACTGCCACACTTTGTGGCAATAAGAAGAAAGTACACCATTCAAAAAAGCATCTTTATGCTTGTTTCTCTGAAAAAGCAAAATTGTAACCAATGGAAGTTAAAAAAAAAAAGGAGAAAGAGATTTTACCAAGAAGAAACACCTTCCCCCGCCTTTTAACAGAAGGGAAAACAAAAGAAACACAGAAGTAGCAGCCTTCCCCAACAACAACTTGTGTTGTGTTTATATGCAGAATCTTTAATTATAAAGCCCTTTATTCACATCATGAACGCATAATGGAGAGCATTAAATGAAGCAAAAGCTGTAAACGGTTACATAAATGTTCTATTTACTATGTCTTATATGTGACATCGCCTGAAAAAGCAAGTCTGAATAGAGTAACCTGCATACACAATAGTCAAATCTTGTTACCCAATCTTATCATGTGTTCTTCACCTGATTTACGAACCAGTGACACAAGATTTATTTTCTGTTTCATTTTTTTTTTAACGAACCAGAAAAAAATCAGGAAAAAAATAGCCACATAGGCTTGTTCTTCCACATCAGCCTTCCCCACGTGATCATACCCCACCTGACATGGCCAATGCTCAGGAATGTTAGTTGTAATCCATAACATCTGGAAGGCACCAAGCTGGAGAACACTGTTCTAGATATTTTGAAGGCAATTTCATGGTGATTTTAGACATGGAAATGTATCACACCAGAAATATGCCACTTGCTTATGTGCCTGCCATGAGAGTGTGTAGATATGATGGGTGGGTGGAGTGGAAAATGTATGTTGGCTCCTTGTATGAAAAATGTAGCTGCATAAAAACAATTACAATTTGGGATGGTTTCATATTACGGAGAGATAGCTAGAGTACAATGACAACTGTACAGCAGGGGTAGAGAACCTATGGTCTTTCAAACGTGGTTTGGACCCTCTCCCATTAGCTAATATAACCAATGGTCACAACTGATGGGAGTTCTAGGTTGGCAATATTTGGAGGGCCAAATGAGGGTTCCTCATTTGTGATATATCAGGTTATTTACATGACACAGAGTTGGATGCAGATTTAATCACACTGAGAAGACTTACTGAAATCAAAGGTAATCATGATCATCCCATTGATGTCAATGGTCTGTTCTATATATGATTACATTTGGCTTCAACTGATAAACTTGTGTCACTGACTACATTTCACCAGACAAAGGTTATTCCACTAACACCAAAATTACATCAACTTACCTTTCCCTTGAGTCTGTTGAACAGCAATTGCTATAAGACCGATTTCCTGTGGTATCTTGTACATCAACCTGCAAATTACATTAAAAAAAACACCAAATTTCTCTCAGAACAGTGTGTGGCTTTCATACTGTTTCAGATGCAGGTCAAAAGGGTCATGGAAAAATGTAAAGGGGAAACTTATGAGAAAATTGTAAACGAAATAGGATGATACATATGGGATCATTCATATACATGTTTAGGAAGAGTAGTTAAATAGGTTACATTTCATTTTGAAGTGCTTATTCTCACAGAAGTATGCTACTATCTTCCGTAAGTGACAACTGGCAATTCCCAACATTTGTTTCTACTTATAGCAAATTCAGGGCTGTACTCCTCAATACGCTAACAGCAGCAGTTTCTGATTATTTCGAAAACCAGGATGGTGGCAATAACACTGTTTTTCAAAAAAAGCCACTATCCCTTGAGAACTAATTATGATTTAACTACAGTAAATAAATCTACACCTTCTAAGAACTCTAGAGAACACTGGCTTATTTTAAGTTTATGTTTTGCTTTTAAAATTGTTTCACTGAAAAGACCATAGCTTCCCTTCTGGGGATACGAAGAAAGAAGTGCATACTCAAGCACCACCAAATGAGTCAATGTTAAACTAAACAAATCTTGGTGTGAGAATACTCTTTAAACTGCCATGGTAATATTGAATGGCACTAGAATTTATTTCATTTCATTTTTGGATTTGGGAAAGAGGAAATTTGTTTAACAGAAAAAGATACCACGTTGCTAGACATACTGGTCATGGCTCTTTTCTTTGTAGAATAACATCTGGTATTCAAAGTAGTTCTTCCTGAATTCTGGAAGATGCACAGACCCAACGAATTAAAATAATGACAGTGAGGCAAAACAGAGTAGTAAACACAAATGCCCCTGCTACTGATCTGTGGGAATTATTGCTTGGTTCCAATGGTTAGCAAAGGTGCTTCCTAATTCACTCCTGTCTGATCTTTTATAAATAGTCTTGGCTAGATAAAGAAGGCATAAAGACCTCAAAAGATTATCCAAAATATTTTTGAACATCTCTAAATAGTGGCTCCCTTGTTCATACAACTATGAAAATGAGTATTTTGGCTCTGGGAGCCAGAAAAGAGCCCTCAGTAACTACAAATACTTGAACCACAGGAATGGTAATGCAATGTTTTCTCACTGTAATGCAAATATCAGTGAGAGTCAATTTTTCTAAGCAATGGCCAGAAGACCTCTTTGCCAGTTCCACTTCCATTATACATTAAATAGAACTTGATAATTGTTTCTCTTGGCCACCATGAATTGCTTATTGAGACTATCTACCACCAAACTGCTGCTGTGAAAGTATATTTTGGTAATACTGGGAGTTGGAAGAAGGATTCTGAGAGGTTCTTTGTATCCGTTTAGGTTTAATATTGTCTTCTAGAAACTCAGCAGATCAGAGTGAAGCAGTGCTTCAGCTTCAATGCCACATTCATGTTACAAAAAAAAGAAACCTAATTTAAATGTGGAAATGGTGCTATGAACAGATTATAAATATAACTGAAGCGACTGGCAATCCTTCTACTCTCTGTCTAGGCTTTACATAACAGGCAAGTCATATGTTACAAGTCTGAGGAAGAAAAATCAGGAAAGGAAAAAAACTTAGTTATGACACCAAACACAGGACTGTAGAACAACGATGTGATTAAGGAAGCATATGCATGAACTTGCTAAGTGGTTTGGCTGGAGCTACCAGAGCATACGAATTACAAGACTGAGCTCCTGTGCTATTGAAAGCCGAGAGGAAATTCTGTAAGGAGGGATACAAAGTAGAGAGGTTGCTAATACCTAGACTGAGACGACTGGAGACAGACAGATTTATTTATGCTATCTCAGATAACTTTAGGTGCATTACCACAGACTTCCAAGGCCATAATAAATTGCTTGTGAATTTTATATTTTTTCGTAACAGAAAGAAGCAATTGTAAACAGCTTTTCATTCTAAAGCACTTTAGTGCAGCTCTGGATCTATTTAAACTAAGCTTTGCAACAAAAACAGAATATAAACTATAAGACATACAGGAGTCTTATTCTGCCAGAAATATAAAGAAGAGAAGATGAAAAAGAACCAATTTTGTAGGTAAACTTAGACATAATCTATCACATTAATTAAGAAAGCAAATATTGCAATAACTTAACAGTGAGCTAATACCGTATTTTTGAGACTATTAAATATTGATTATGGTGCAAGTAACACCTTATATATATGCACATAGCTCAATATGTAACAACAATAAATAGTAATACTTATTAAGCACCTAACTCTTTACAAGAACAAAACAGACCAGGCTCACATACTTATATTCTAAATGCCCACAAAAACAGAAAGATGGGGGAGGGGGTTAAGTGATATTAATTATACCCTCACACCTTCCTCTACTTCTTTCATTTGTAACCTTCAAAGTGTTTGCTTTCAGAAGTTGCACCTTTAAAGGTCCAAGGGCAATAAATTGCTAGAAAAGCATTTTGTCAGGAATTTATATATACTATACCAGGAATTTCTATGAAAAGGTGATACAGCAATGATAACGCCATAAGAAGAGAATGAACAAACAAATCAATATACTACATGGTAGACTGAAGATGTTGAACTCAAACTGGTATTTCAGGAGAATCTCCAATTGTCACTGCACATTAAAATCCTGAAGTGTTAAGGCTTGTTTTAAATTCCTACTGTCAAGGGAAAATACTTATATTAGGCTGAAGTTTTAAAATGGTGCTGAATCCACCTATTAAATATTTTCCACAAAATGCTTATAACATATACTGAAAATGGTACTTAAAACAGAACAGTTAAACTTAAATTTCATCAGGTCCAAAGACACTCAGTCTTCATAGCTAGTAAATGACTTTTATTATATCTACTTAAAATTGGAACTCAAACCACAGAAACTATGTTTGACTAATGTTAATGACCTGACATCTATAAATTTCACTGATGTTGTGGTTTTCAGCCTGAAACTCTCATTAATGCACCCTGCTGTGTTATGGTATTGCAGAGGTATTACAAAAAGCAACATTACATTCCAGATGTTGAAAAACCTGGAGGTCAAAAGTAACATTTAACATCTCTATTTTGGGTGTTTAAAAGTTATTCTCTTCATATGGCTTGCTGAAGAAATCTGTACTTCCACTTACAAAGTATGCCTCAAATTGATACCATCTACACCAAACGCTCACTATTTTTTATTAAAAAGACATTTCATACACAGTAACAATATTATACTGAAATCCTAAATAAACTTATTGAGCACAATGAAAGACACATCTGAGTAAATATGGAGAGGACTGCACTCTAACCATGCTTTAAAGTAGGGCATACCAAATTGATATTCCTGTTACAGCTTACTTTATTTATTTATTTAATTTTATTATATTTGTATGCCGCCTTTTCTCAGTATGGGACCCAAGGCAGCTTCCGACAACAAATTAAAAACATCAAAACATTTAAAAACATATAAAATCATTAAAAAACCCTAAAACAATATTCAATTAAAACAAGTTAAGAAATAAAGCTCCCCCAACTTACACAAAAGCCTGTTTGAAAAGAAAAGCTTTTGCCTGCTAGTGAAAGGAGAGCAGGGAGGGGTCCTGCATAGCCTCCTGTGGAAGAGCTTCCCACAGGGTGGGAGCAGCTACCAAGAAGGCTCTCTCCTGTGTTTTCACCAGGCAAGTCTGGGATAATGGCAGGACTGAGAGAAAGACTTTCCCAGAAGACCTTAAGGCTCTAGATGGTTTGTACAGGGAGACACGGTATTTCAGACAGCCTGGACCTAAGCTATCTAGGGCTTTATAGGTCATAACCAGCACTTTGAATTGTGCCCAGAAATGAACAGGTAGCCAAAGGAGCTGTTTCAACAAGGGAGTTATGTGCTCCCTGTAACTGACCCCAGTCAGCATTCTGGCTGTCATGTTTTGTACCTGCTGAAGCTTCTGAACAGTTTCCAAAGGCAGCCCCATGTAGAGCATGCTACTGTAGTCCAAATGAGATGTAATCAAGGCATGTGTCACTGAAGCCAGATCTGACGTCTCAAGGAATGGATGTAGCTGTCGCACAAGTTTTAACTGCCAAATGGACTCCTGGCCGCTGCTGAGACCTGAGCATCCAGGCTCCCAAACGCATCCTTGTGGAACACGTTTCATCTTAGTCTAGCAGGTTATTAAAATTCCCCAAGGGCACAATGATGCTTCTCCAGAATATGACAAGTCACAATGTCCATACTCTCAAATTTAATATACTAGTAACAGCACAATTATGTCAAATTTCAGGTCTGGGATTAGAATGATAAAAGGACAGAGGTATCTCCAATTTTCTCCAAACGCATGCATCGGAGCAATGGCAGTAGAGGCAGAGAGAGAAAAACTCTATATGCACCACAGGCTATATTTGATGTCTGTGTTCACTGACTGACTCATTCATTAATAGTATTAGCACTGTTTAGATATTTTCTTAACAGACATAAAATCATACTTTTGTAAGTCCAATATACAATCCACTGATTACAAAAAAAAAAAAGTCAGATGCCTTGAAGTACGACTGAAAAACGGACATAAAGGATCGGAAAGGTTTCTTGAAGCAGCTAAGAAGGTATCTGCCTTGCAGTACAGGCTTTACTTACTATAGCTGTATCAGGAGAGACATCTAGACTTCATCCAGGAATCCAAAAATTTAAAGGTACTTCCACTACAGATAAAAAGCTAAACTACATCTAACATGCAGAGGGACCTTTCCAAGGGGGTAGAAGGGTCTGCATAAAAGCTCGGTGAAACTCCAAGACCATCTTTGGAAGGAAGGAGATGTCTGGGCAGAGGACAACCTTGTCCCTGTGGAAAACCAGAAAGGGCTTGTCTACACACAGTGCTGCCAACTCAGAGAAGCATCAGGCTAACTGCCACCAAGAAGATGGTTTTGAAAGTGAGAAGGTTATCATCCACCATTGCCAAGGGCTCAAATAGGTGGCAAAGAAGCTGAGAAAAGACAAGCAAGAGGGACCATGAGGCCGCAGGTGCAGCCACAGGGGGTACATGTGGGCAATACCCCTGAAAAAGCACTTCACAACCATATCTATGAATAGGGTGTTACCTGGGGTGATAGCAGGCTGGTGAGCTACAATGGCTGACAAGCAAACCTGTAAGGAAGAAAGTGCCACACTCTCTGTTTCAGTTTGAAGAAGTTTAGCACAGTCCATTTGTCTGTTGGAAGGGGAGGCTCTAAACGAGAGGCCACAAACTCGCAGAACTTGTGCCACTTGTGGTGGTAGGACTTGCTGGTGGAAGGTTTGTGAGAGGCATTCAAGACAGCTAGCAATGCCGGAGAAGTCAGGAATGTATCTTCTAAGTGGTAAGACACAGCAGCGAAATGTCTGAGTGGAGGACTTGTCCTTGTGAGTGGGAGAGAAGCATCTTCCAGGTTGGCAGATGAATTGAGTGCCCTTGAGAAATCCTCAGGAGAGGGCTGAACCAGGGTTGGAAAGGCCAGAATGGGGTGATTAGTACTGCATCCGACCATCTGCGGCTAGTTTAGCCATTACATTGGCCAAAAGGGGAAACAGAGGGAAGAGGTACAGGAGGCAGCTCATCCACTTGAAGAGGAATGCATCCCCCAGGGAGCCTTCGGCTGTCCTTGCTCTAGAGCAGAAATGCTTGCACTTGGGAGTTGTGTTCCATGACAAACAAACCTATCCGTGGGGAACCCCAGCAAGTGGTGATGAGTTTGAATGCTTGAGGAGATAGAACCCACTCATGCTGCAGATTCTTGACCCTGCTGAGAACATCTGCCTTAGTGTTGTCAGACCGCCAGATGAATTGCCACCGGATTAATCTGTCTCCAGATTCACCAGGTCCACAGGTGGAGAGCGATGTCTAGGAGGGTGGCTGAATGAGTGCCACCTTTGCGATTTATGTAGCAGACCACTGTGGTGTTGTCAAAGACGATCTGGACTACTTTGCCAGTGAGGATGTCCTCGAAGGACAGGAGGGCCTTGAGAATGGTGAGGAGTTCCAACACGTTGATATGGAGGTGCTTCTCTTTGGCTGACCAGTCCCTGAGCCTGGAGGCCCTTGCAGTGGACACCCTAGCCCATCATCAAGGTGTCCATGGTGACTATGATGGACAGCTGTGGCAGCTGGATGGACATGCCTCATCAAAGGTTGAAAAGGAACATCCATCACAGAAGGGAAGTGACCACCCTGGGGTGGTCTTTGATTCGCTCTCCTGTAAGGAGTTGAAGCTGTTGACAAACCACCACCACAGAGGTTGCATCCTGAGACAGACCAGGGGTGTCACCATGGTTGTGGCTACCATGAAGCCCAGAAGGCACTGAATGTGGTGTGCTGTGCACCTTGGGTGGGAGATGATTCTCTGTGCTGTGCTGTGTAAGGTATAGGCCCTGCTGGCCGGGAGGAAGGACTTCACCCAAGTCACGTCTAGCATGGTGCCAATAACGTCTATCTGGCGGGCTGGGTGGAGAATGGACTTCTTCGAATTGATCTGTAGGCCTAATCAGGTGAGGACGGAGAGGGTCATGTGGAGATCCTTGTAAAGCCTGCTCCTGTAGAATGCCATCAACAGCCAGTCATACAAATATAGGTAGATACCAACATCTTGGGTCTTGAGGTGGGCCACAACAACTGCCATACATTTCGTAAACACCCTCGACGCAGTGGTTAGACTGAAGGTAGCAGCCTGTACTGGAAGATGTCGCCCCTGTGCTGTGGTCTGATCACAAAATGCAAGTATGCATCATGTAGATTATTGACACGAATTAGTCACCTCTCTGAAGGAAGGGGAGAATAGTCGCCAGTGTGACTATCTTGAACCTGCAATGTTGGATATAGTCGTTGATGCCCCTGAGGTCCAGGATCAGGCAAAGACCACTGTCCCTCTTCAGCACCATGAAGTAGCAAGAGACACAGCCATTCTTGGAACAAGGGAGGTAGTCTCTCAATGGCACCTTTGGAGAGAGTGTTGATTTCTTCCAGTAGGGTAGGGTCCTGGATGGTTAACTGGAAAATGCCAATGGGAGGAGTATTTGCAACTTCAACAGCATATCCTAGGCGGCAACTGTAAGGACCCAAGAATCTGAGGTGACTTTCTGCCAGGTGGAATAGTGGGCAGAGAAGTTTGGAATACCGAGGTCGTCTGATGGTAAGGTGGGGCGACCGTGCTGGCAGAGTCCTGCAACAACAATAAAAAACGAGACTCTTGGAGGCTTGTTGGTGCTGTTGGAAGAAAGACTTCCATGAAGAGAACGAGTAGGTGGAGACTGTCCTGAATGATCTGACCAAGGATTTGGAGTAGTAAGAGGGTACAGATAGATGGTGCCAGGCACAGCAAGATGGATGAGGGCGTTGATGGGGCTGCCAGTGTATGCCCATCCTCTTGGCCATTAAGGCAGGCCTTGGAGAGCTGCTCCATGGTTTTGTCTGCTGAGGTGTGAAAGAGGCCTTGGCCACAGAAGGGGAGGTCTTCAATGCACTTGCAGGTGTCTTCTGACAAACCAGCTGACTTCAGCCATGCGAAGCGCCTCAGGGCCACTACTTCGATCATGACTCTAACCAAGCACTCAATGCCATGGCAGGTCGACTGGATCTGCTGGGTCAGCAGTGCCTTAGCTTTCTAGAGGAGGCGGAGTGTGGCAGGTCTGTCCTTGCCAGGAGGTGGGGAATGAGTGCTAGCATGCCATCCCAGTTTCTGCTATACTGCCATGAAGGCCTCCATGTTAGAAACCATGGAGGCAAGAACCACAGCTGAATAGAAGCGTCTCTTAAACAGGTCCAGTCACTTGCCCTACCTATCCAGTGGTGTGGAGTGCAGCTTCTTTCCACCTTTGGTCTGTGTGGCCTTGACAGAATTAGGGGTAGGGTGGGTGAACATGGAAGAGACATCGGTCTGTTGGATCTTGTAGAGCTATTTGATTCTGTGAGGTGTCTGAGGAAGCAAGTAGGGTTGTGGCCAAGACTCTTTGATGACCACCTGGAGGTCTGTGGAAAGGAATGGTAGCTGGGGCAGTAGTCTGAGTGTCCACGATTTGAAAGACAGGGTCTGCGACTGGCACTTGTGATGCAGAAATGACCACAGTGATAGTCTTCGCCATGTGTAGCACAATATCTGCAAAGCTGTTTACGTCCTCCGGGGGAGGGTCTGACTCTGATGCAAGCACTGCCATGTGAGGGAAGGTTTGTCCAGGAAGCCAGGGTCATTGAAGTATTTGTCAGAGCTGCTATCTCTTCTTGCTGATGAGGAGATCTCCTGTAACGGGGCCTTGCACGTAGATGGCAGTATCCCATGGAGGGGGTAACGGACGTGGCACGAGGGAGACCACTGGCACCACCACCAGAGCAAGTGTGGGCACTGTTGATACTGATGGTGGTGGTGGACATGAGGCCAGGAGCGGAGCCCAACATTAGATGGAGCATGGTCTCGGCAGCAAGGAGCCCATGTGAAGAGGAACTGGAGGTGGTGGTGGTGACGCGTCTCCCACCAATGGGTGGTTACAACCCGAAGAGATGGACCCGAGAACGTTGAGAGAGAGTTCTTCCTCTTAAAGGCCAGAAGGAGGGAGATCTTATTGCAAGTACAGTACCGCCATGCATCTTCTCAACAAGGCAAGCTGGAGGATGGGTGGTACCAGGCGAGCTTTGGGATATCCCTAAAGTACTTGCGCTTGTGGTATCTGTCATGGTACGACGGCAAGAAGGACTGATAGTCTCAGGGATGTTCCTTCTACCCGCAGTCATAGCGATGGTGTTGGATTTACGAGGCTCATGAATACAGGGAGTTTTTCCATGTCCAATGCATCCCATGGGCCCACTGGGCCAGAGGGTAGGGCAAAGACTGATACTGGCTGCATCGATGCCGGGGGTGGCACAAGGGTGATCACACGCAACGGTGGTGGCTGACCACTGAGGCCAATACCGGGGCCAGATCAAGAGTCTGGCATGGTGCGGTCTCAACTCAGTGCAAGGATACCAAGTGACCAGATGAGTCCTCAATCTCAGGAACCTGAGATGTTGTCGCCAGTTCAGAGGGAGCATTTGGTAGTGGGGGCAGAGAAGGAGCCACTGGCTGCTTGGGCTGCTCAGAGGCAGAAGGAGAGGCTTTGTGTTTGTTGTTGCTGTTGTTCTTCTTAGCAGCTTCCGGCACATCACAAGAGTCAAAGGGGCACTTCTTCTTTGGTGGTTTGTGCCTGTGCCCTTCAGCAGGAGAAGGGGAACACCGCCTGGTTGATTAGTGTGGTGAAGTTGCTAAGGTTGTGGAAGTGAGAGTTGGTACCAAGGTGTAGGCCAATATAGAAGCTGTCAATATTGAAACCATTATTGCAGTCGGTGCTGAGGATGTAGCTGCTGCCACCGATACCAAAGGCCGAGTCACCAGTGAAGAAGAGGCTGGGGCTGGTACTGAGACCGGTGTCGAAGACCTGGCTGTGACAGTCGGCAGAGTTGGCACTGCTGACGAGGATACCAGCATGTCTGAGACTGAGATCTATATCAGTATCAAGGCTTCTGTTGGTAGAAGTGCATGAGGGCTGGTCAGTCTCACAGATGCAGTGTAAAGAGGGTCATTCTGAGCTGCCTTCTCCAGGACTTTGAGCAATTGTTCACAACAGCAGGAATGAAGCCAGGCGCGTGGTTCTTAAGAGTTTGAGAGGTAAATTGCTGGCAGATCTTACAGTGTCTCATATTGTGCTCTTTGACCAATTAGAAGAGGCACTGTCGTGCACGTCTGACAGCAGAACCTTACGGTTGCAGGAGGAGTAATGTTTAAAGAGAGAAGTAGAAGCCATTGAACAGGGGAAGAAACAGGGAAAGGGGAACAGGGATTTAAAGAAATTAAAGAGAGATTTTTTTCTTTTTTTTTGCTAGGGAATAAAGGAAGGCAGGAAAGACAAAAATATGGCTACCATGGGATTAGGAGTTGAATTCCATGTAATACAACTTTGGCATCTCTTGGTCACAACTGTCAAACGTGACAATGCAAATTCTCTTTTACTTTTCTTTTTTCTGGTAAACCCTTTTTTATGACAAAGTTGTTTGGATCGGGAAAGCTGGTGTGCAGAAAATACTCCCCCCCACCAAAATAGCCCCCAAACAAAAGCGTGAGCACAAAAATACACATACTGTTGCCTCTGCTGAATACATATTATTTACATGGCTGCATTGGACTTATTGATAATAGGTCCAGTGCTGCTTTTAATGTTATTTTTACTTGAAAGTACACATTTGCATAGTCCTTCCAATCACTGTAACCACGACAACTCAACTGTTGCCCAACACACTAAGTACAACTAGAATAAGCATCTGGTATCTTCAAGCTTTTTTGAACTCCAATTTCCTTAAATGCAAGCCAGTATAGCCAATAGTCTAGGATAGTAAGAACTGTACTCCAAAATGTCCTTAGGACGCCTACTCCTGAAGTACAATACTGCCTACAGGCTGACATTTAATTTATAAGGAAAACATTTTATCTGAATGAGCTGCTAAAACTAAAGTGTACCCACACTTCTACCTCCCTGTTTCAACTCATACAGGTAGATTCTAAGATAACTTGAGCATCTTCCTTGTCAGAAGTGGTTTTTTTTTAAAGTGGAATGAAAACTTATACAGGCTCTACAAGGTAATATAACATTTTCACATACGTATCTCCACTGTATTGATATTACACGTTAGAGGTAACACACAACAATAAAAACATGATGGTACTGAAGATACATGACAAAAGCAGCACACTTCAGCCCAAGAAAGGCTCTCATATAGTAAAAATACTACTTTTGATGAGCTTCAGAAAGGCTAAGCTTCTTTTTGCTTATAATGAGTTTACATAAAACTAAACTACTACCTAAAACAGCAACTGAAAATAAATGAAGACAATGAGATAAACAATGAAAATACCCAGAATTCACTTTTGTAAGACAGACAGCAAACAATCTTCTCCAAGATCCTTATTTAACTGATACATTAAATTCTTTCAGGCTTGTGTAAAACCATCAGGACAATGTGGTTGCCATGATAAGCATGTACGTACAAAAGGATTAGCATGCCATGCTCCTAACTGCACAATAAGACCAGAAAGCATTCCAATGTATTTTCATTCTGAAAAGAGTAAGGTACCCTTTATAATGCACAGGAGTTGTGTCAACACAGCAGCCTTAGCACCCGTCCATCTTTTACCACTCTGAAGCTGTTTATTAGTCTCTAGATATACCCAAGGTTTTTCACAAAATTTAAATGGCATAACCCCAACAAAATGGATAAAAACAGACATAATCACACATTTTACACAGATAACTCTGAGAATCTGTAGTATCTTTATTACTAAAGTTTAATTGTACAAATGTTTAAATGTTCAATTTTAAATCTATTTTAATTAGCGTGCAAACATAAGAAATACAAATATTCTTCTTTTTCACCATACTTATCACACACACACACACACACACACACACACACACATACACACACACGCAGATCAGAAATTAAGCCAAAGAAATTGCATTCAAAGAAATACTGCTATTGTAGAAATCTGAAACAGACATACAGGTCCTTGATCTTTCTTCCCCTTAGAGGAAAAAACAATTTGTTGGGCTATTTGGTCCATCTCACTGATCCTCAATTCAGATTCATTTCGAACTGCCCTGCTTTCTAAAATCACTTTCTTCTAACTGTTACCATTTGCTTCTGTGTCAGTTTGCAAAAAATGTTGCAAGTGGTTAATTTACTAGAATTGTTTCTTGTAAGCAACAGGATAGATTAACCAAAAATAATATTAAACACATCACATGTTGAAAATACATTTTTTACAGGTATATAATGCCACCTCACTGATTAATGGAATAAAACAAAATGTTTATCTAGAACAGGTCTATGAAACATGAAGCCCTCTAGATGTTGTTAGACAAGTTCCAGCATTCAGCACCATTCACTATGCTGGCTAAAGCTACTGAGAGTTTCAGTTCAACAACAGTATCTGGAGGGCTGCAACCCAAGATTTCCACTTCTGATATAGAAAGACAAAAGGTGTTAAAAGGTATGTAATATTTGTGGGGGGTAAAGCAAAAAAACCCTTCCGGATTATACTGTAACTAAGACATACTGCTCTTGGGTTGAATATTGCATGTATCTCTGATCAAAGCGTACTAAATATACTTGTGATCTACTAATTAGGTGGTAGGTCTGGTAAATTTATTAAATATATTTGCCATCCAACAATTAGCATAATCTCTAATGAAGAGAGAAAGGTGCTGAACTGCTTTTTGACAGCTTTCAGAGTTCTCCACATCACAGATGAGTGTGTATCTTTCCATAATTGCAAATACAATTATGCTTGTTTAACATGCAAATCTGCTTGAAAACATGGTTTCTGAGCTTGTTTTATGTGCAATCCCAAATCACAGTTCAATTATTTGAAGGCCTGCCACTACTAAGTGTTACATCTGCAATGCATAACATATACTTATCCTACATTGTTTTCAGCTTAAATAATCCAACATCAAAAAGACACTTGACTGACACCTGCATATTTTGAGTAACAAATGAGAGGTTGGTGCTTACTGTGAATGGTCATTCTTGACTAACAGAAGGAGCAATCCTGGCCAGCTGGAGTGTGAGGGAGGACTCATCCCTTTAACTGGGTACTAATGTGAGATAATACTAAAATTTTTGTATCCTTTCTGTAACAGATTTTTTAAAAGAAGTACAGTTGGCCCTCCACATTTGCAGGTTTCACTTTCACGGATTTGCAAATTTGAGATTTTCTCCAACCCCTGTCCCCTCATCTCAAGTGCTTCTTTTCGGGGGGAACTATCCATCTTAGTGGCTCCAATCAGGCTGCACAATCCTTTAAAAACCTGCCTCTGGTCCTCTTCCTCCTCCACCAGCCACTGCCTGGTCAGCTAAGAACAGTTCACAGCCTGATTTCTCAGCACCACAAATCCTCTCCCAATGACCCTTACACACTCAACAAAAGAGATGCGCAAGAGAGAGGAGAGGGCCACTATGATGACCCACCCATCTTTTCCTGACCTGGTTTCGACCCTGGGTGCCAGCAATCCACCATGACTTGATCCCCTTCCCACAGACACACACACACATTTTGATACTTGTCTTTTTCTCGCTTTTACAGGTGTACTGTGCCCCTATCCTAATGAAAAGAAAACAAATAACTTTTAAAGAATAATACAGTTTTATCTGTATTTAAGATAAAATAAAGTTTTATCTTCATTTATATATGTTGTTTATATGATTTCTAAAAAGGGTAGCACACACTCTTCTAACTTAATTTATGTGGTAAATTGTAGTGTTTTCTTTTCCAGAGAGACTTTACCATACTGCTTATTTTATAGTACCAGTAGCAGAACACAGGATTTTGTTTCAGTGTATGCTTGAAGCTTCCAACGTAGAGGTCTGACCTACCACGAAAACAACTCAGGTGGGTTAAAACTGTCCCTCACCAACACGCGCGCGCGCGCGCACACACACACACACACACACACACACACACACACAGAATGGATATGTAAGTCTGCAATCACAAAAAAAGCATGAACTAGGGGAATTCTGCACTATTTGTCCTTTTTAGTATCAAAATTTCTAGGCGAAACAAAAAATTGAAAGACACATAAAAGATAAAGTCTTTCTTATAATATAATGAGTTATCATTCTCTGCTTTTTTAAAATAGTTTCCCATACCAAATAGGCTTCCTGATCTTAAAACACCTTTGGAATTAAGGTCATTAAACATATGTTGAAGAACATTGTATTTAGAAAGAACATTTCCGTTCCAAAAATCTCAGTGCTTTGATGTGACTGTGTGGACAGATATTCTTCTAGTGGCCACCTTCTTTAATAGCTGTTTATATGGGATGGTGTTAAAATACATAAGCAGCTTGTGAAACACCCAATTTAATTACAGTGAAAAATACTTAATTACTTACTTTGCCCATTTTAATTATCGAGCTCATATAACACAGTGTATGTGCTCATTTAGATCTTCAAAAGCACCAGGTCAGAACTGAATCACCACATTTACAAAAGGCCAATAAAAATTAAAACATTATTCACAAAATCTCTGGGAGGTTTATAGCAGCAAGCCTCCCTCCTCCTTAAGAACATACATAGCTCTCTGTACATCATCCCTAAACGAAGACCACATTACTAGGATCAGTTTCCTTTAGAACTATTCTTACAGTAAAAGAAAGCTTTGGAGGTCTGTTCTTGCGTATTTTCTGTTGGCAATGCCGCAGGAAGGAACATGACCTCCTCAGCACTGTGGCAGGTTAAGCAGCTTGATTGAACATTGGTGCTAATTAAGAGCTCTTGTTGTTTGGCAGGACCACCAGAGTACCTTCGGCACTTGTTCATGACAGCAATACCTCTTTCAGAAATTAACACTTGATGAGTGCAGACAGGGAGCCCAGCTGGTTCTCCTGAGTCCTTCAACTATATAAATGAAGTGTAATAAGAACACTAGTGACTAGTAAGGAAAGAAAGACTATTCGTGACCTCTCTGTAAAAAAACAGAGTATACTTTTACATTGACTTAATTTTCTTCATTGGGATTAGATAATGCAGCTGGGACTATACTAAATAAATAAAAATTGCAGGAGGCAACTCTGATTTTTTTTGTATCAAACATTTTCCTCTATTATTAAACCTAAAATATTAATTTCCTTCTAATATCAGTTGCAAATGAAGAAAGAGAAGAACACTATAAGAAGCACTTACATGTGGACATGTTTTTAAAATTAAATTGGCTAAACTATCTTAATGACAACTGTGGCTGTAAACAATATCATATAAACACACTGTGTTCAAGCTGTAACATATACACACATTAAACACCCTTTCAAAAATACTGTTTAGCAGTTCCAAGATTTCAGTTCTGCCTTTAGAATTCTATCGTCTCTCTCTACTGCATGTGTAGATGAAGTCTGAGTCTATAGCTCTGTAAAAAGAGAATGTGAAGTAGATCGTACTGAAAACACAAACTGTGGAGAGGAGAGGAGAGAAGACCTGTTAGCATCATCTCACTGAATGTCAAACAAACTTTGACAGTAGATATGAGCTAGGGATTCTGCCAACCATTAATTAGATCATATTAGAAGCTGATGGACAATGTCAGCCTATGAAGTGTCGCCAAAAATCCAGCCAAAGTGCAACTCACATACCACCTGTATGGTTTTAGACACTTGCCCTGACAGTATCTATTAATAATCTGAGACTTAATTTACAAACACTGGAGAAGAAACTTCAAAGTGGTGTTTAAAAAAGCAAATACAGTCACATTGGCCATAGGAGGAAAACCTGAATCTACAGTGGGGCAATAGCAATTTTAGGACCAATCAAAATGTTGGGGGATGATAGGAGTTTCAGCCCCACACAGATGCAGCGGAATAACCACAGGCAGCGAGCTAACAGCAGCAGCCTTGTTCCCCAGTAAGGATACTCATACACGGAGGTTTCTTCCAAACAGGAGGCACTTTATCTTGTAGCAACGTTCCGTTATATACACGACATGGAACAGACAGACAAAGGCTTGCGCCAGACACCGGTTTGGTCAACAGACAAATACATACTTGGGATTGCTTTCTTATATACAAATTTACAACCAATCAGGTAGAGGTTTGCACACCTCCCTCTACCATCTGCACACGACCCCAATTTCTGATGCAACCTTGCAATCACCCACAGCTGGAGCATGATGCAGCATCTTTGCAGTGGGCTGATCATTTTCCCAGGGTTCCCTGCCTGAAATCCCTGACAATCCCCTCCAAAATGGTCAGGCCACTGTGTAGGACATTTTCACTATCCATACATGTTATGCAATACACATTACATAATACATACAGTACATACATTCAAGGGTACAATTCATCTTCCACCTTACACTCTGGTGGCAAGGCCCAGTTTACTTGCCAACTTCTCATGGCCTACAACTGGAAATGCCTTTGTGAGCAGATCCGCAGATGGACAATACTGCAAGCACAAAATCCCATCTTGGACCATTTGCCTCACTTTTTGATACTATACCCCAATGTAGTCCTACACTGTCAGTTTTCTGTTTCAGTCACACGGGACAACAAAATACCCTCCTCCTGACCTTTTAGGGATGAGCATAACTTTGCTTCCTGACTTAGCAAGTTGGGTACTTCCTGACCCACTTTTACTGGAACCACTACTGGAACTGGTGCTGGCCTCAGTGTGTGGCTCTTGCTTGACCCTAACCGCAGGTTTAGCACTAGATGGCGGCGTTGAACTCCTTGGCGTGATGTCGAGTGATACTTCTGGCTTCTCCTCCTCAGTACTTTCCTCAGTACTTTCTTCTTCATCATCAGCCATCACCACCCCTCCATCTTCAGAGCTTTCAAGTGGATCCGGGACACCGTCCTTTTCTTCCTCAGACATTACTGCCCCTCCACTTTCAGAAATCTCAGGAACACTCTTCACGCTTTCCCCCAGGGGAATCAAAACCTCTTGGTTACAGTGCAATCTTTTCCCACTTTTCACACTGTTACCCAGGTTACAGTGCAGTCTGTCCCATCCTGCATGGATGTCAAAGTTTGTACTCCTGGAATACACTATTTTGCCAGCATGGTGTAGAAATCTATATTTGTTACCTTCATATCCCACAAAGCGTAACCGTCTAGATTTCTCCTCTCTAGACTGTCTGAAACATGGGGGAATATACACACTAGCAAACTGACCCCAAACACGTAGATGCTGCAGGTTTGGCGCCCTACCATACAATAGGTAATATGGAGTTTGCTTCACACTTGAGCTCCACAACCTGTTTATGTGGTAGTTTGCTGTCTTTATTGCTTCTCCCCAAAGTCCTGCTGGGGCTTGGGCATCCTCCATCATGCAGTCCATCATTTGTTTTAACAGCCCAATTCTTCTTTCTGCAAGACCATCCTCCTCGGGAGATGCGACGTTGGTGGTTTTATGCCTTATGCCTTTCTTACGCATCCAGGCTTGCAGGCTATTGGACAGGAATTCTCCCCCTCTGTCTGACACAAGACTGGCTACTTTGTAAGGAAATTCCCTCTCAACAGCATTCACCCACTCTTGGAACTTTTCAGCTGCTTGGCTTTTCTCTTTCAGTAGATAGACATAGGAGTACCTGGTATGTCTGTCTACAATTACCAGGACATACCTATTTTGCCCTTCAGTTGGCTTGAATGGCCCAGCCAAATCTGCAGGTACAACCTCAAAAGGACGTTGGGTGACACACTTGCTTTTCTTGGCAATGGGATAAGCCTTTACCTTCACCTTTTTGCATACAGAGCAATCTAGAAACTTAGGGCAATTTCTGACTTGTAAGCCAGGGCATACCTTTGCTAACTCCTGCAAACTTTTGTAGCTGACATGCCCCATCACTCGGTGGAGGTAATGTACACACTTTTCATGTAGAGGTTTGTTACACAATGGGTTAACATTTGCCACTTTTCCTTTGGGCAACATGTGGTACAACCCCTGTTTTTTCACCCCTTTTGCACAAAACATATCGTTCTCAGTTATTGTACACTTCTCCCCTTCAAACACCACTTTGTAACCCTCACTGGTCAGTTGGGAGACACTCAAAATACAATTCTGCAGGTTGGTAACACACAACACATTACTGAATGATTTACCAAAGCATGGCACATATGCAGTACCCATCTTCTGCACCTTGCTTGGTGCCCCATCTGCAAGAGAAACGGCTGTTATATTTGCATTTGTTACATCATTCAACAGCTTTAAATTGTTCACCATGTGGTGAGTTGCACCACTGTCTAGCAACCACACACCACTCTCAGACTGTTCCTTTGCCATAGACACATGGCCTTCAGCCTGTGACGACACGCCCCTCCGCTTCTGGGCTGTCTTCCTCCCTCTGCTCGGCGCTGGCATTCTGCAGTCCTTCTGGAGATGGCCGACTCTCTTGCATCTGTAGCAGCGTCTGACATAGCTGCACACTGCTCCTTCTACTTCCTCAGGAGCCGCCTCTCCCTCTGACTGCAGTCTGCAATCGAACTGCTTACGTTGGAGTTCCTCCAGGATCCTCCCGGCTACCTGGTCTACAGTCAGCTCCTCCTCACGCACACCCTGCAGGTTGTACATCAGAAAGTCCCACTCCTTAGTGAGGCTTCCCAGCAGAATAAAACTCCTTTGCATTTCTGGGATTTTACCCCCCTTTCGCTGTCTCTTGGAAAAGCTGTTTCATCAGCATTAGGTGCTCTCTCACACAGCTTCCGGGACATAACTTTGTGTTATACAGTCTTTTCGTCCATAGTATTTTGGACAAACACGAGGAAGGCTGATGCACACGCTTCAAAACCTGCCACAGCTGATATGCTGTGTCTGCAGCAGCAGCGTGAAACAACTGGGAAGGACTTAAAGTAAGCAAAATAACTGCTTTGGCTTTCTCGTCCGCACCTCTGAACGCAGCTATTTGGGCAGCAGTTGCTCCTTCTGGGGGCTGTCCCTCATTTTCCATAACGTGCCACAGGTTCTCCTTCGTCAAAGCGGCTCTCACATAAATTTGCCAGCTTTGACAAATAGAGTCGGACAATTTCTCAAAACGCAGATAACCTCCTTCAGCCATGCTGCCACCTTTGTAAGGAAAAATTCAACAAACAAAGCAGCTGGCCGCAGTGACCTTGATGAGCTCCGGACTGAAGATTAACTGTCTCTCTGCCAAAACACAGACTCCCAATGCACCAGAGAGCCAGGCAAACAGTCAAAAACAGTCCCAGTATCCAGGGGAAAACAACTACAGGTGCGCTGTGGATGCTGTGCACTGTGGGTCTGGGCCCATAACCACTGTTGGGGGATGATAGGAGTTTCAGCCCCACACAGATGCAGCGGAATAACCACAGGCAGCGAGCCAACAGCAGCAGCCTTGTTCCCCAGTAAGGATACTCACACACGGAGGTTTCTTCCAAACAGGAGGCACTTTATCTTGTAGCAACGTTCCGTTATATACACGACATGGAACAGACAGACAAAGGCTTGCGCCAGACACCGGTTTGGTCAACAGACAAATACATACTTGGGATTGCTTTCTTATATACAAATTTGCAACCAATCAGGCAGAGGTTTGCACACCTCCCTCTACCATCTGCACACGACCCCAATTTCTGATGCAACCTTGCAATCACCCACAGCTGGAGCATGATGCAGCATCTTTGCAGTGGGCTGATCATTTTCCCAGGGTTCCCTGCCTGGAATCCCTGACACAAAATGCCATAAAAAGAGTGTGCATTTAAATTACTGAAAACTGTTTATCAGGCAAAGTTTAGATCCATGCTCAAGATGAAAATTGTAATCTGCATGATTCTGTGGCTTACAATATAATATCTAGGATTCTGGGACAAAGAATCTATGGTTTACAGACAGGTTGCTTACCTGTAACTGCTTCTACAACAGGACATCTATGAATTCACAGGAAAAGGCCTTGCACATGCCAATATTCTAGAGCTGAGTAATTTTTGGCATGATCTCCATCTCCTACTGAACGTGTCCAGGTGCACCATGATACTCCCCAATTCTTTTTTTTTAAATTGTTATATATTTTAAATACTATACAATTAAACACTACACACTCAAGCACAACTACAAAATAAAAACAATATAAGTAAAATACATACTAAAAGAACACATTATAAAACTATCCTCTATACTATATTTACTCCAGTACTTAATAAAAACATGAAAAAATAAAAGAAAAATTTACAAACATATATTGTTGAGACCTCCCACTCTTTTCAAGTCTAGTTTCTAACTTAACCCTTCTTCTTTGAAGTCCTAACTTTTAGCTTTTTATTACTATACTCAAACAAGTTTGAAACAATTATTACTATGCTTTATACATGTTAATCGCTGTGCTGCATAAGTTTCTCTAAATCTGTTACTCAAATCCTCTTGTTGCTTGTCAATTCTTATAAGCTGATCCCCAGTTCTGACTCTGCTGCCAATATAAAAGAAAACAAAAATATGGGGAAGGGGGTTGGTTGTGTGAGTTCACAGATGGCCACTCAAAGAACTACAGTTACACACAAACAATCTATCCTTTTTGGTCTCTGATTCACACTAATGCGTTATTAGGCATCTAGGTCACCAAAGGTGAGTGAAGTCATGTCAATATTGAAGGAAGCTCAGTCCTTCCAAATGAAGGAATCATAGGCCTTGGCTTCCAGTCTGTGGTGGGTAACAAATGTAGACCAGAGGAACCATGTTACTGCTCTATACAAAAAGTTAAATCTCTTCAAATAAAGACTGAGGAGGTGGTCATTGCTCTTGTAGAGTGAGCCTACAACTTCTCCAGAAGAGAAAATTTGGTTCATTTATAAACCAACAAAGCTGTTTCCGCAATCAACTTAGACAGAGGCTGTGAGCAACCTTCTGGTCTTTCTGGATTCCTCCACAGTGTATAAAAAGCCTACATGATGTTCAAAATGCTTTTTCTCTTACTGTAGAAAGCTAGGATCATATGTACATCCAATGCACGCACTGCCACTTCTAAAAACCAGCAGGGCTACAGCTGAAATCAGGTAAAATAGTATCATGACAAAGATGGAATTCAGTTATTTACTGAAGAATTATCTGAAAGAAATGAAATGTACAGGCAGACCACTATGCTGTCTTGACAAAAAGCTAAGTAAAATCTAAGTGTGCTTCATTCTGATGCCAAAGTAATCACTACCAGGAAGCCTGTTTCAAACATGTGCTGTCTCAGATCACAAGATTCAAGAAGTTCAAAGTGTCTTCCCATTAACTGTGTTATGACAAAAGAAAGGGACCCTGTAACACAGGTGAGTAATACACGTGGATAAATGTGTTTTACACTTTTAAAAAAAGTTATACAAGGGTATTCACAAACAATGAGTGCCTGTGAATGCTACCCTAGTAATAAACTGCAGCCAAGACAATTTTAAGGACAGAGAAAGATAAATCTTGGTTCTGTGGTGCCTTAACAAAGCAAATGGGGCATTCCTATGGAGTGAGCAAATTCCTGAAATTTGTCACTTTGATTTGTAAGACTGCCTTATAATGGTTTCTGTGAAGCATCCAGTACCCAAGAAACTTCTAGGACAATGGAAAAGGAAGATGCAGGCTTCATGCTGTTAGTTTCAAAGTCAGAATGCACAACTATCACATCAGAAAGCACCATTTTGCTGCCTAAGTTAACAGGTCTTGCTGAAGTAGGAATCACAGAAACTTACAGCCAGGTAGGTACGTAGGTAGGATGGTGAATCAAGGTGTCACAAGAAAACAATTTGACTTGTTGCTCTTGACCAGCACCTGAGTTATCAAAGGAAATGGGGGTAAAGGTAGAGAAGAGGTCTGTTCCAGTTATGAATAAAAGTTTTTCCTCAGGAGTAAAGGGTTGCTCCTGCTTGATTACAATTTGTTCTGTATCTCTTGATGAGACTGGTGGTAAGAATGCACACCAGAGTGCACTTGCATTTGGATATTAGTATATGAAACACAGTTCAAGAAAGAAAGAGACTGCCTATGTGTTCCTTTGTCTCCATGGTTTAGAGAGCAAAGGGGGTTATGTGATACACCACTTCCACAGTATGATTATTCATTTGAGTAGAATTCATGAATTCACACCACCTTTAAAAAATAAGCAAAAAACAAATGTTACTACATCCATCTTTCATTATTAAATTTTGTTATATTAGAAGGCAGTAACAGAAACAGATAAGTAAACAAAATAACAACAATTAGAGAAAAATACTACAAGACTGATTGTGAATCCTGTATAAAACAAATTTATCAGTAAACTGAATATTTACCAAGCACATGGCTAGGATACGGGATCACTCCAAAGGCTGCAGTAGGCCATAGACAACAATATAAACAATATTACTAAAAACTATTGCAATAAACAATATTGCCATCTAATATATAAAAGTCAAAGTTTGTCTGTGTCAGGCAGGTGAAGACCTCATATGATTGGCTGTGTCCGGCAAGAAGACCTCATAAGATTGGCTACCTGTGAAGATTCTATAGAATTCTGGGGTTGGCAGTTTAGGGAGGGGCTTTTAGAATTCTGAGTCAGAGAGCTCTTGGGCCTCAGGCTGGTTGCTATGGAGACGAGGCCTAACAGCAACGAGAAGGCCAGTGTATTGCCTCAGGGAACCAACCTCTGTATGTTAACAACTATGAATACAGACTGGATTGGGGAATATCGGGAAAAGTACTGGGCAATACAGTTTGGGGAATCAGAGACACAGGATCTCTAATCTGTGTATTTCAGCTGCATTTAATTCTTAAGATAAGGTAATTCCTAAGATATTTCTAACAAATATTACCTATGAGAAAATAAAACCCTGGGCAATGCCAGGTAAATACAATAATATGTAATAAAAGGTTTCCAGATTTCCTTAAAGAAGTTGTCTGTCTGGTTGTTTTTATCCTGTTTCAGTTATACAGTCAATTTTTCCTTAAAGGTTAGTTGCCATATTCTGTTCCGTCATTCATAGTGAGAAGTTCATTACTTCCTTCCCTTTCTTAGCAGTTAACAAATCAGCTGCAACACAAACCTAACAATTTTTAAAATTTACTACTCTTCAGAACATATGTAATAATCCCAGTCTGGGCATTATAGAGACACAATGATCAGTGATTTGGGAGATGTCCCTGAAAATTAAAGACCAGAACTGGTGGACAGTAGGGGAAGACCACCACATATGGAGATATGATTCTATATCTTTCTTGTATCTCTAGATAAGAGGTGTGAGATATGTCAAGATGTTACTTAAACTAAGTGGTGTGCAATACCACTTGTTATTTTAATCATATGCTTTACAGATGATGAAATTTGAGCATATGGGACCCTTGGACCATATCCCATTCCATATTTTTTTCCCTCTACTGGTATATCCAGGTCCTTCTCCTAGACCAGAAGTGGGCAACTGTGGAAGACTAGGGGGCTATATTAGCTCTCCAGGAGACCTAGGGAAATGGAATCTCTGGCTGTACCTGCTCTCTCACACACATACACACACACAAAAAAATTTTTTTAACCTCCAAAAACACTGTAGGGGACATGGAGGCATATTTTTGGCCATCCTAGGTCCCTTGAGAGCATTTTGGGGCATTCTGAAAAAAAAAAAAGACCCTTCTTTAAAAATTCTTTCAACATTTCATTTTGACCCCTGAGGGTTCCAAGGAGGCCCTAGGTGTTGTGGAAATGTCTTCCATTCCCCTTTAGGTATCATTTCTGGGCATTCTGGGGATTTGGCAAAGAAGTATTTTCTGATCCCTAGGGTCCACAAAAATGGCCCTTGGGGCTGCAGTGTGGCGAACTTTGCCCTTGCCTGCCCTAAACCAATCCTAAGAAGCTGGTCAGCACTGTCATTATTAGCTTCAGGTCAACCATTACCTTTAATCAAGATGCCACAAACACCTAATTGTTTGTTTGGAAAGACTGTGCCCCCCTAGTGAATGAAAAGGCAACTACTAGTGTCATGCATTTGAAGAAGAAGACATGAGAGGTTGCTGGTACCAGGCATTTTGCAAGCTGGTAGCTATGTGGATGATTTCCATTAGCCAGTTGGAGATCCACTGTGCCAAGGTCTTTTGCCTTTTGCGCCTTCTTTCACAACAGACAAAAATGTTGGGGTAGCAGTAAGTGCTCGATGTTTGCTTGTAAAAAGCAGGAGTGCAACAGACATCTAGCATGTGAAGAGACCTCTCCAGAGATGTGGAAGGATCTGGATAGAAGGATGGAAGGGTGATGTCCTGGCTAAGATGGAACTCTGAGACCACCTTGAGAAGAAAGGAGATGTCTTGGCAAAGGACAACCTTGTCCCTGTGAAAGAGTAGGAAAGGACTGTTGATGTGAAGCATGGCCAGTTCTAAAGAATGACGGGCAGATGTAATGGCCACTAAGAATGAGCTCTTAAAGGTGAGCAGACCTTCTTCAACTGTCGCCAAAGGCTTTAAGGGGTGGCCGACGAAGTGAGACAGTACCAGGGACAGGGACCAAGGAGTCATGGATATCGGTGGGTACAGGTGTGCTAGGCCCTTGAAGAAGTGTTTCACAATCGGATCCACGAAGAGGGTCCTGTTTGGGTTGTGAACAGGTTAGTGGGCTACGATGGCAGCCAGGGAAATTCACAGGGAAGAGAGGGCGAGTCCCTCTTCTTTCAGAGACAACGGTTGTTCCATAGCCTTGTCCACAGAAGTATGGAAGAGACATGGTCCATCAAATGGGAGGTCCTTGATGCACTTCTTGAGTGTCCTCTGTGAGGCCAGCTGTCCTCAGCCAGGCAAAGCATCTCAGGGCTACCATGTCAGTCATGACCCTGGCTGAATATTCAGTGTCACAGCATGCCAATTGAATCTGTTGAGTGACCAGTTCTTAGGCCTCTTGATGGAGAAGGAGAGTTGTTGCCTTGTCCTCATCTGCTAAGCAGGGGACGAAGGTCATGATCTCATCCCAGAGCAACTTCTGGTATGCCGCCTCCATATTAGAAACCCTGGCCAAGAGCACTGCCATGGCACAGAATCATCTACCGAACATATCCAGCTTCTTGACAACTCGGTTGGGGTATGTGGAGTGCGGCTTCTTTCCCTCTTTGGTTTGTGCCACCTCACCAACTACTGAGTTCAGAGTGGGGTGACTGAAGAGGTAGGCCACACTGGTTTGCTGAATGCAGTATACCTGCTCCAACCTTCGCGGCACTGGCAGGAGAGAGGGCGGTTGAGCCCAAGGCTGCTTTATGACCTCTCGTAGCATTGGATAGGATGGTATGGTTGCACGCATAATCGCTTGGGTGTCCACTATCTGGAACACTGGGTCAGCCACTAGAACCTGAGGGGCAGAGATGTCAAGCTCGATGGTTTTCGTCACGTGGACCATAGTATCTACAAAGCTCTTGACATCCTCAGGTGGTGGATCTGTCTCTGACAAGAGGAGGGTCTCAGGTGGGGAGGGTGTCTGTGGCAGACGAGGCTCCTCAGTCAGTACCTGATTCTTCCTCCTCCTCTGAAAGTGAGGGCCAAGGAGATGTGGGGTCCAACTAGAGGGGATGCAGTCCTTGGGTGGTGATGGATGGTTGGTCCCTCACAAGCACTGTCAGTCTTGGGGAGGAGCCCTGAAGATGGAAGGTCAACAGTACTGCACCCAGTACCAAGGTCGGTACCTGGGGAGGTCCTGGGGTCGAAAGCGTAGGAGGACCGGATGCTGTAGTCTCAGCCGTGGCAGCAAGGATGTGGTACAAGGAGTACCAGAGGAGGCAGTGAGGAGGCTTCTCTGATGTCTAGTTGGTTGTAGCTGGAGGAGTAAGATCTTGAGTAGGCCAAAAATGGGATATGGTTGGATCCATTCTTTGGCAGCTTCCTTAAATTATTCTCTTTCTTCTTTTTCTTTTTGTGGGGCTTTGAAGCAGAATCTGACACAATGTTTTGAAAGTGGTTTGCCTCTTTAGACTGATGAAGCATTAATAATCTCCCAGGTGATAGTAGCAAGAAGGGATATTGTTAGCAATGGGACTGCACCTCTTTAAAAGTTGATAAACTGTTGAAATAGCGATTTTCAATATCAGTGGCCACTATAAAATGTTTGAGACTAATGCATACACTACAGAAGTCAGTGTAGGCAGCACTTTCACACCAAGGATTCCAACACTGCTTATATTGACAGTTTAGCTCCTTATTAAGTGATCCAGTTTTACAAACAGAAGGAGAAACTGTTGGGAAACAGCTAATTCTGAGCTGGCTGATCTGCAATTTTTGGAGAAGATTTCCAGGCAAGTAAATGAAGGTGGGAAGAGAAAGTACACAGACTCAGCTTCATAAATCCTTGACAGATAGTACAGGATTAGATCACCAGTCTGTTGTGGCATTCACCAAAGCAAAAGAAGATAATTAAACATCCATGCTTCAAGGCAATCTTGCCATTACATAAAGTTCACTTTTGGAAAGAGGTCATACAAGCCATACAAACAGTTACTCAGCTCTCAGATGAGGCTCTGGCACAGGAATAGGACTCCTTCACCTGAGTCACAGAGGCCACAAAATGCCAAGGTGACCCATAAAAACAGTGTCAGAAAAAGTTTAAGCCCATAACAAGCTGAAGCTTATAAGAGATTCTGAAAAGAGTAACAAAGATTTTTGTTAGTCATATTTAAAATAAAGAGAAAACAATGATGTCTGCTATCCGGGGAAGACAGAGAAGCATTAACTGAGTGAGAAAATGCAGAACTGAATTCCTGTTTTTATTCGGTCTTAACCTTCAAAAGGACTTGCATTTGACCTGAGAAAAGTAAAATAAACAATATAAGGAGAAACTTAAGTCCTAGAACAGGTAAAATCTCTAGAGTCAGTTGCAGTATGTCCCAGTGTACTATACACATTTCAGAACCAGTCTCAGTTACCTCTGAAAATTCATGGAAGAGCCAAGGTGCTGGAAGAACAGAGATGGTAAAAGTCCATGTTTTGACAGAAGCCAGGCTGGGAAATTAACAGACTGGTGATTCCAGGGGAAAGAGGCTGGCAGGCAAGTAACCCATCACCCACACTGAGAAGCAAGCACTCTACTGCTGGACCCATGTGGTTATTTAAGCAAAAACCACTTTACATACACAAATTAAAACCAAATTACAAACAATAAATTCAAAAAGGCTACAATCCTAAGCAGGCTTACATGACAGTTAACCCCACCAAAATCAGAATGACTTACTTTAGAAAAAACTTCTATAATTGTTAAAATGTGGGTTAAGAAAAGAACAGGTTGCTGACCTGTAACTGTGGTTCTTCGAGTGGTCATCTGTGCCCTCACACAATGGGAATCTTTGTGCATGCGCAGTAGCTTTTCAGAAAGTTCCAGAGCTGAGTAGCTTGGAGGGAACCCCTCCCCCATCCCGTACTGAGCACCCTCAGTCCCGCCAAGCTAACGGTCTCTCCTTAATTTCAAAGTCTGCCGAAGCAGGGACCTGAAAGAGGGGAGGCTGGGTGGGTGTGTGTGAGGGCACAGATGACCACTCAAAGAACCACAGTTACAGGTAAGCAACCTGTTCTTCTTCTTCGTGGTCTCTGTGCCTCACACAATGGGAGACTGAGTAGCTTTCCACTGGACGGCGGGTGAGGTCCTAGAAGATAGAAGACAGCACCACATGACCGAAGCGAGCATCACGCCGGGCCCAGCAGTCAAGGCGGTAGTGGCGGATGAAGGTTGAAGGCCGGGACCAAGTAGCCACACGACAGAGCTCCTGTAAGTCAACTCCCCTGAGAAGGGCCGCTGAAGAGGCAACATTGGCCTAGTGGAATGGGCACAAAGCAGTGCCGGGGGAGGCTGCCTGGCAAGTTCGTAGGCAAGGTGAATTGTCTGGGCAACCCATTTGGAAAAATGTTCAGTGGAGACCTTGTGGCCTTCCCGGCGCCCACCATAGCACACGAAAAGGTGGGGAGTCTGACGGAAAGTTGAGATCCATTGCAGGTAAAAGGCGAGGGCATGGTGCACGTTGAGCAAGTGTAGGGAGTGCTCGAGAGGTGATGCAGGGTCCGGATAGAAGGTAGGTAGAATCAAATCCTGGTTCAGATGGAAGTCGGAGACTACTTTGGGAAGAAAAGACAGGTCTGGACGTAGGACTACCTTGTCCCGATGGAACACCAGGAACAGTTCATCAGAACACAGCTCAGTCAGTTCTCCTGCCCATCTGGCTGAAGTGACAGCGACCAAGAACGCCGTCTTCGTGGTAAGGAGACGGTCATCATACGTGGCCATCGGTTCAAAGGGATGGCGTATGAGCTGAGAAAGACGAGTGACGGTGACCATGGAGGAAGTGATGGGGTGATAGGAGGGTAGAGGTGTTGCAGACCTTTAAGGAATTGCTTGACTGTAGCGTTACGGAAAAAAGCTGAGGAAGGAGAACCACGTCGCTGATAAGCCACGATTGCAGAGAGATAAACTTTCGGGGAGGAAAAACCGAGGCCCTGGTCCCGCAGTGTCAAGAAGAAGTGAAGCACTGTTGACAAGGAGGTCAGAGAAGAGTGGAATGCACCAGTCCCAGATGTGTAGAGCCAGATGAAGCAAGGTGGAAGAGTGAGTGCCTTGCTGTTGGTTCATGACAGCTGTTGTGCTGTCTGACAGGATCTGGACAGTCCATCCGACAATGAGGTTCTGAAAGGCTGACTGAATAAGAAATCGACATCCTTCTTCTGGGTATGGTAAAGATGTACCAGGCGGTGAAGGATTGGTTGAAGCGATGCCAGCTGAGCCCAAGGATGTTTCAAAATTTCCTGCAGGACGGGCAGAAATGGAATCAGACCGGTCTACAGAGGCCGAGTGTTGACATAGTGGAATACTGGGCCCTGTACTGTAGGAGCAGGACCAGAAATGTCAAGGCCCAAGGTGTTGGCCATTCTAACTAATATGTCGGAGAACTGCTTGACATCCTCAGGAGCTGAATCAGGAGACGGGTCCCCAAACGCTAAAGGTAGGGAGGTATGAGACTGCGGTGTACAATCTGTTGAATCACCATCGGAATCATAAGAACCAGGAGAAGGAAACAAAGAGTGAGGGGATTGAGAGCGACGATGTCATGTGGGTCCCACTGCAGGAAGAACCACTGGTGGGGCGGGATCAGAGACCGGTAGAACAGATGGAGCCGGTAACGAGACTGGAATTTGCATCAGTACCGAGGTTGGAATGCAAAGCGGTACCAAGGTCGATGGTGACAAAATGGGTAGGACGGTCGGGATCGGTGCGACAACGGACTGCGTTGATAACGGGGCCGACAGAGATGTTGGTAGACTGAATGCAGGGTGAGTATCCAGCGGAGGCCGGGACACTGTTGCCGTCACCTGAGGAGGTGGTGAAACGGCCCAACGATGAGGCGATGGGTTTCCGGACCAGCGATGGGACCAAGATGGCGAATGCCGGTAGTAGGCTGATCAGCACCAAGAACTGGATCTGGAGTGGCGATACCGAGGGGAGCGTCAGTAATGAGATCCCAAAGGAGATCATGATGGGGAATGTGAACGTTGAGGGCGGTAAGGAGACCAACAACGAACATCAGGATGGTACCGGTCATGATAGGTGAGTATGAGTGGTAGGAGCCAGGTTGCTCTCTCCAGAGGTGCTTGTGGCCGTACTGGGAGTTATAGGAGGCTGATGAGAAAGGCGAGTCAACTCTCGCTAACAAGGGCTTGAAAGCGGTACGGTAGCTGTAGTCGCAACAACGTGGGAAACTACCCCTTTCACTGCATGCCAGAGAGCGGGCCACACTAACGTGAGGTCGGTCTTGAGAAATAGCCCAAGGACAATCCGAAACAGGTGGACGGTCCAACTTGGGACGGCCAGAAAAGAGGGCTGGGGCCAGTGGAGTCTGCAGACACCCATCTCCGAAGTGGCCTGACGTAACAGGTGGAGAAGCTGGTGGTGAGGGCCTACGGTCTCAGTCGGATGCAAAATCCACAGCAGGCGGAACTGGCAGCACCAGGAGCTGGGCAGCGTCCCGCATTGGTGAAAGGATGGGAGCATCCTCCTTCCCAACAGTAGACGTTGCAGGTTGCATCGGAGGAGGTGTCGGTAAGTGACCGAGAGAGGAAGGTCAATTAGCCGATGGACAGGCAGCGGGAGAGGAAGAACAATGCTTCTCCTTCTCCTTACTGGAGGCAGCAGAAGGGTGATGCAATGAGGTCCGTCTACGCTCCGCCAAGGTAGGGACCTTACGGGCCTGGTGGACGGGAGCCTGCTGCGAGGTCGAAGGAGCATCTCCAGTGGCAGATGGGAGAGTAGGCATCCTGGAGAGCTTAGGAATCTTTGGTAAAGAAGATATTGAAGGTAAGGCCGGCAAAGTCAAAGTTGGTACCAGTACTGAACTGTCAATACCGAGGGACCAGTCATTACTGATAATTTTGGGACCAAGGCAGAGGACGTTGTGGAAGGTGTCGATACCGAAACAGTGGAAAGAGTGGTATTGGAAGAAGCCTGCTCTTTAAAGCTAAGGGCTTGCTCCCAGCAGTAGGATTTCAACCGAGAAGCTCTATTCTTCAGAGTCTGAGAGATGAAATCCTTACAAATGGAACAGGCGTGAACGTTATGGCCCTCCCCGAGGCAGAACAAGCACTCGGGGTGGGTGTCAGAAAGAGAAACCTTGCGGCTGCAAGACACGCACAACTTAAACAAAGATGACATAAGAAGTGGGAAGAATTCTTGCAGTTTTTTGCTGTAAAGAGACAAAAAACGAACGAAAGACCAAAGAAAAACAAAGAATTAGAAGAACTGCTCGGTGAGGAAGCCTTCCGAGCGGCTAACAGCTCAGCGGACGAAAAGAAACTGAGGAGAGACCGTTAGCTTGGCGGGACTGAGCATGCTCAGTACCAGATGGGGGAGGGATTCCCGCCATGCTGCTCAGCTCTGGAACTTTCTGAAAAGGTACTGCGCATGCACGAAGATTCCCATTGTGTGAGCCACAGAGACCATGAAGAAGAACATGAAATAAATGATTATATCTCTTTTAATAAATGGCATAAAACTTGAAACCCTCTGAAATGCATCCTTCTGTGCTTTCCCAATATTTATTTTTCAGGATGGCAATGAAAAAGAGATAATGGACACTTTTAAAATCTTTAATAGGGAAACAAGAAACTGCCTTGTATCAGGTTAGACAACTTGTGCATCTAGCTGAACACAGTCCACTTTGAACATTCTCTAGATCTCAGGCAAAGGTCCTTCCTATCACTTTTTAACTCTTTTTTTTTCTCCCATCACGGAACAAATCTGGGATGCTGTCCATGAAAAACATTTACTCTGCAATGAGCTCTGTCTCAGTACTATATTGTAGATAGGGCAATTCACTGACGTAACAACATATAAACGGAATGAAACCAAATATGGTTTAACATCCAAGCCTCAAATTTCTCTTAAATTCAATAATCCTGTACTTTGTCACTCTAGGAGACACTCACCTAGACACAGAGATCTGCAAATTTTGTTTAAGCAGAAGTGGAGCAGCAATAATCTTTATTTATGAATCTTTTTAGCTCTTCTCTTTTGGAGAGCAATTTCCTTAACGTGACATTTTCTAAAATGAATAGCAAACCTTATGGCAGCCATTCTGAACATCTGAGCTTCAACCTTCTGGTATAAGAATATTAAAACCCACAGATATGAGTAAAGTAAACCTGTCCTCTGTGTGTGTGTGGCATTTTTAATATTGCTACAATTCCTCAATGACGACTACTGGTTTTATCTACTCTGCTGGATCAGACAGAAGAGTACAATAATCTCATCCAGCAACCTCTTTTCAAAAATTGGTTAGGTTACTAGGAAATTGCTTCTGGAAGTCTACAAGCTGCACACATTTCCAATGCAAATTATTAAAAGAGAAAGATGCATAACGCTTTGTAAGCAAAGACGGCTGTTAACTGTAGTCAAGTCTACTTTGACCCTATGAACCAGAGACCTGTAAAAGCCTCAGCAATCAACTACCCTGCTCACTGTCATGATTTCCTTGAGTCAATCCACCTTTACCATGGTATTCATCTTCTCCTACTGCATTCCACTTTACTAAACATTATCATCTTTTTCTACGAGTCTCGTCATTTCATAATTTATGTTCAGAGAACAATATCCTCAGTTTAGTCACCTTGGACTTTAGAGGAAGTTCAGACTTGAATCTAGGATTTACTTATTCATCTCTTTGGCAGTCCAAACTTTCTGAGTACTGTTCTCCAGCACCACAGTTCATAGGAGTTGACTCTCTTTCTATCAGCTTTTTTCACTGTGTAGCTTCTACAACCATATATGGAAAACAGAAATACTATGACCTAGAGTTAACAAAGGATCCAGATACATATTTCATGCTAAGTTTTTATCATATTGTAAAAGCATAATTGTGAGGATGTATGCATATGAATGAACTGTCATGCCAGATGTCCAAGTTGGGTTCAGGAAAGGAAGAGGCATTAAGGATCATATTGGAAACTTACACTGGATAATGAACCAAACCAAAGAATTTCAAAAGAAAATCACTTCATGCTTTATAGATTATAGCACAGCCTTTGAATGCATAGATCATGAAAAACTATGGATCACTCTTAAAGAAATGGGTGTGCCACAACATTTGATTGTCCTGATGCATAACCAGGGGAAGACGCTACTAGGAGAACAGAATACAGAGAAACAGAATGGTTTCCAGTTGGCACGGAATTCAGGCAAGGCTGCATTTTATCATCCTGTCTGCTGCCACAAGTTGAAATTGACTTGACAGTAGTTAACAACAAAACAACAACAACAACAAATGTATATGAAGGAGAGCCAGCATGGTGTAGTTGTTTGAGCACTGAACTATTACTCTGGAGATCAAGGTTTGAACCTCTACTCAGCCATGGAAACTCACTCAGCCTCAGCCTCAGAAGGCAAAGGCAAACTCCTTTTGAACAAACCTTACCAAGAAAACCCTGTGATAGGTTTGCTTAAGGGTCAGTATAAGCTGGAAATGACTTGAAGGCATACAACAATGTACACAAAAATATCCACGTGTATAAAATCCGCAGCTATGAATTTAAGAGTATTTTGGCATATCAAAAACCACCGTCTCCATTTCCTAAATGGATGGATGGTACCTTTTAAAAGCTGAAACTAATTGTTTTCACAAAATTAACCAAATTACTTCCACATTTACATTATTTTCTTTTATTAGGCTCTATGAGCATAACTTTGAGAAAATGTTCTTATCAATCAAGCACTATTCTGTGTTAATAGTTTAGATTTACAAAGAAATTCCTCATTCCTTATGAACCAATAACAACTCCTTGCATACTATGAACTTACTGCATATGCATACTTTCTGTTTTAGCAACTATACATTAAGCAACTATACAACTCCAATACAAGAAAAGAGAGACAAATAATAGCAGAGAAAAGCCTAATGATAAGTTATTTTAATTTTTTAAAGCTCTATTTATATTCCCATTAAAGTACCATTCAACTATTAAGGCTTTTGGTCCAAAGAAGACTAGACATTCTATTATCTTGCCAGCTTTCAAGTATAGTTGTGCAATTTGCAAACTGCAATTGGTTAATGAAGCTAAACTTAATTCAACTTTCTACAGCTCACATCAAACAATGCAGTTGGGTATATCCTGCAAGAGGACCAAGTCTCCTACAGCTGGCTAAGTGCCACAATGAAAAGGCAGCTATACGTAACTCTGGGAACTGAAATGAGCTGTTTTAAGTAGAGCTTTTCTTCCATTTTCTGAGACTGCTCTACTCTGACCTTCCCAAAATCAATCCTTTGCGGATTAACATGTAAAGTAGTGTCGAATTAATTTCGGAAAGGGAATATGAGATCAGCCTAGGATCATACAAAACACCTAACTCCTAAACACACTAATGCTTCTAGGCGCTCAATAAGAAGCTGTCAATAAAAAGGGGAGGGGGGAGTTAGGAGGATTTGAAGCATGGAGCAATCTATCAAGCTAGTTAGGGCTTTGCCTACTTCTGTGGCATAGCTAATGCATTCCTCTAGAAGTTAATCCTATTTCTAAAGGCCCTCCCGTGAGGAGCACATGGGCCGTGCCAAATGAGAGCTAAAATGCATTAAAATTCTAAACATCACCAAAAGGCACACTATTGGATTCTGAATGTCGACTATAAGATGGTTCATTAAAAGTGCAAGGTCTTAAAAGGACCATTATTAAATATAAATTTGATAGGAAATTACTGATACCTGACTGAGAAAACCTAAAAACATTCATCTTTAAAACTGTAATTAAAAAACCGTAACGAAACAAATTCACCACAAATTATGAGAATCCAAACAAAAAGAAAGAGCTAATAGGAACTCATCATAGGAAGGCAATTTATCTACTACAATATTCCCACAATATGCTTTATTCTCTATATAATTTGCAAAATTATCAACATTTCTTAGCTAAGGAAACTTTATGTTAGTTCTTCTCAATGTGCACACTCTCAAATTATTGGAACAATACTGAATGTTCAGCTTTAAAAACAAGTCTCTCTCTCACTCACACATACACACACACACACACACACAAATACAAAAACTGAATTAATTTCTGGATTTGACATTTTATGTTGCTTCCTGACATGCTGTTAGTATAATAAACAAGTGGCATTTTGTTGTTGTTGTTATAACCTAGGAACAAGTACTAAATTCAAATGCTCTTTACTACCTCTTTCCTTTTCTTACACACAGGCATAGCTCAGCTAACAAAGTCTCTGACAAAGAAGCTTCTTCCTTCTATGCCCCACAGTCTTCTGCTTCCATCTACATGGACTGCTTTTTTAAAAAGCACTAATGGCATTGAGAGGATGGTGAAGGAGAAACACCAACTTTCAATGTTAGTTTACAGCAGTTTATCTGCAGTAAAACCTCAAGCTGGGAAAGAATGAGGTTTTTTTACTCTAGCTGATCTTAATGCAGCTGCGTGTGCCTGCCTACAACAGGCAAAGTAAACAGCTGATGCCTCCAGAATTCCTTACTAAGCAAGTTTGAGAAAAATTATCCTTGGCTGTTTTCTGGAAGCAGTTTTTAAGTGGTCTCTAGAAGGTTCAGAATGTTTTGGTTTACCAACATAAGCCTTATCTCACTTGCCGGCTTCATCTCACCAAGTGCATGGATACTGTTAGTTATGAATAAAAAGTTTGCCAGAATATGTTGAACTACTCTTCTTTTTTTATGAAACCTGTCCCCATTCTTTCCATGTTATTTTTGCCTCTGGTACTGAAGATTCTGATAAAGAAGTAATGCCCAGGAACACATCTACTTTATTAACTGAGGTGCCCCCTCTCCTCTCTTTCTCTTAATTGCACCGACCAGGCAAATGTTTAAATGAACCTACAACCTACTATTTAGTGACGGATGACTGCCTCTGGCCATTTGTTGTCTTCTAGTGGAATTGGACGCTGTCCTGACAACTGGCCAATAAATATGCACTGTTCTAAAACAGTGCATATATAAGAGGAACAGTAATATTCCAGTACTTTCTGGCTTTGTTTGTATGTTTGCACATCAGCTGCAGTATATCAGCTGCAGAATAAGGAAGTTTATTTTCCAAACATGTATCAAGATGAAAATCTTACCTGGGTATATTTTAAAGTACATCCAGCTTCACATAAGAACGTCAAACTGTTCATACAAAATTTAACATGGTAATAAAACCTGATGGAATACAAATTATGCTATAAAATTAGACAGGATGAGAGGCTTGAGAATTCAAAGATATTCCGAATTATTCAGATCCATTTGAAGTGAAATCTCTTGCATGTGAAGAGACCTCCATTCATTACAAAAAAGAGGGATTGCAATTTAGTTTTCTAGTACAAGATTCTTTTCTAGCTTGAAGCAAATCATAAAGCCCTAAATAAGATCTCCAGCAGATATGAATTATGTAGACCCAAGCCTCGATAAAAGAGTAATCTCTGTGCAATATATTATTTTAGAAGAGCTTCACTTTCCACATTTATAACAATGCAGTAAGTGGAGTATCAAATTACCCAAAATACATTCACAATACACTGATATGTTAGCAGAAAAATATAAGAACAGTGGAGTGTTAATTTAAAACAGTAATTGATAAAGTATTGTTCAGTTTTAAGGCAGAAGCCTGACAATTTCCTATTCCTAAGTAATTACTAAAGAAAATGATAATTTAGTTAGAAGCTATGATTGAAGAGTTTACAGAATACTAATAGCAAGTATGAAAAAGCACCAATGTGTTCAGATTATGACACTCATATACATATAAAGGACAAGAGGTCATCTTTCTTCTCAAACGGTAGTAACGTTTGCACTTAATTTCCCATAACAGAATATCAATTACCATCTGGTTGCCACACTAAGCCAATTAGAGAATAACAGTGCATTCGGAGCAGCTAAGAAAGGGGTCATCATAACCTACACAGTTAAGTGTTATCGAACTGCCTTATGGATAAAACTGGTCACATGTTACAGGCATGAAATGACCACATATGCTGATAAGACAGTTTTATTGTTTACAAAGCTTTTCAGAGCAGCACTACTTAAGGAGAACAGTACTCTGATAGCAACTCCATATCTTTGAAAAGCAACTATTTTAACAAGCAGATTGACTTTTTTTAGCTTTACATCATAATTCAAAAATGCTGTAAATTTCAAAACACAGTAACAACCATGAGTTGAATTCTGTTTGCAGAATGGGCTTTACCTATCCACTCTTTTCTACTGTAGCCTCTGCATCCTGTGAAAAGCCACACATGAAGCTTGAAGGCTGCTAAGGAATAGAGAGCCAGCAGAAATCACAAATCCTTCTAAGAGACGATGGGCTTTTTCCTTTATATCAGACAGTATTACATGTAAGCCAAGATTATGTAAGGGAAAGACTGCTAGAAATAAGTTTGGCTACTCTTGGAACTCCTCCTTAGTGAAAGCTGCTTTTCTTACCGTAGCTTTTCCGGTTGGTATATTGCTAAATTTCATTCGAAGCACTATACTTCATTTTTTTGACAATCAAATTAGCCCGATCAAAGGACAGAAAAGTACAGCATAGTATATGAATTGTACTGAGGTAGGAAAGTTATGGCTATTTTTGATCCAGTATTGAAGAAAACTATAAAACATGATAGAATCAGATGAACAAGAAAATGATCAAGACACACTTCTGTGCAAGGGTAGTGACAGGAATGGATGTATTAGGTTTATTTCCTTATACAGTGGCCCCTCCACATTCAGGAGGGGTCAGGGTGCAGAAGTTACTTCTTCAAATGCATTCAGCAAGACCAGCAAATACTGCAAACCCCTAAAGAATTACATTCTATATTAAGAAGGATTATATCAACCAGAGTTACATTTTTAAAAGGATTAACAATTAAACATTTAAAATGTGTTACTATTGATCTTCAGCATAACAAAACTGTGATCAATAAGGAGCTAATCTGTAAATCTGATTAATTGAGTAATCTTGTTTACTATAGTACAGCATAAGCATAATTTTAAAAGAATAACCACTCCAGTTTATAGTTGGAAGCATTACATCAGGATTTGTGGAAGTATATAAAGAATTTAAATGTTTTTAAAAATCTGAACTATGTATATTTAAACAGCGTTAAAAAATTACAATCACAGAAATCTTACAAAAGTTCACTGCACATCAAACAGGCCTTTTAAAAATATTTAAAGTTTCAAAACCAATCAACCAACCAGATATATATTGCATTTATAGCTTCTTTTTTGAAAAACAGGTAGACAATAACTTCTAAGCCTAGTAACTGTTTGAAATTCTGTGGCTATTTTGCAAATATTTGATGATGAAGATAATGATGGGTGGACAAGACTTGTGAAAAGAACAGGTTGCTCACCTCTAACTCTGGTTCTTCAAGTGGTCATCTGTGAATTTACACAAATGGATTAACTGTGCTTCTGCAGTACATTGTTCAGAAACTTCTAGAGCTGCTATGCAAATATTCTGGCAGTAGCTCCACTGGTACATATAACAAGCCATGTTCTTGCTCAAACCATCAGTTCCATAGCTGCTGAAGCAACAGCCCAGTGGTGAAACCACTCCTAAAAAAACTTATCTTAGATCCCATGGTGCTTCACAACTACCAGCCAGTTGAAAACACTGTGCTTTCAAGGAAGGTCTCTGAAAGAATTTGGTGGTACAGTTGCATACCCATTTGGATAACACAGATTATCTGGACCCACTTCAATCTGAATTCAGGCCTGCTTCAGGGCATTTCTAAACACATTAACATATTTATATTATCGAGTGGGGGATGCATAATCTGTATTCACAATAAAGATGATGGATTTAAATTTTAACTTCTTTCAAGCAACCCCACCCATCATTTCTCATAAGAATTTCCGCTCCACCAAGGTGAGCTCAATCTTGAGATATGCCTCTACCTCTACTTGTACAACCTCATGGCTTCACCTTAAAAGTCACTAGGTCTTAGCACCTGATCTGCTTCTGATCTAATTTTTGAGATCAGAAGAAGTGTTTGTAAAGAAAGAAGATTTAACAGTGTTCTGTGATGCTTTTTATCTTTTCCTTTTTCTAATACATTTTATACTGTTTTTAATGTTCCAGATTATTTGCATTTGTTGTTGTTGATCTATACTATGCTGTCACCATTTTGTAAACTCATGAATTAAGACAGTGAGGAAAACGTTGATACAAATATAAATGAGTAAATACTAGAAAAAATTAAAGAACATCCAGGATATAGAATAAATATAGGAACAACAAGCCTGAAACAAGAATCAACAATGTACATAATCAATACATGTTTCATTATGAGGAATATTCCAGATTTTTGCCGCAGCAATAGTTCTATTCATACATACAGAAAGCAGTGATAGAAACACTTCCATACGGTGATGCAGGAGAGTATACGGGAATAACATGACCATATGAGACCTTCCATAGTATTAAGTACATGACTCAGCAGTCCTACATGTGAAAAAGACCTTGGGATTATTGTTGATCATAAATTGAACGTGAGCCAGCAGTGTGATGTTGCAATAATGAAGGTGAATGCTACTGTAGTCTGCATTAACAGAAGCATAACTTCCAAGTCAAGGGAAGTTACAGTACCACTGTATCCTGTGCTAGTCAGGCCTCATCTGGAGTACTGCTTTCAGTTCTGGGCAGCTCATTTTAAGAATGATATAAACAAGTTGGAGCAGTTTCAGAGAAGGGCAACAAGGATGATGATGTATGAAGAACAAAACATATGAGGAAAGGTGGAAGGAGCTGGGCGTGTACAGCTTGATGGGGTAAGGGGTGACAAGGCTGTACTGTCAAAGGGCTGTCAAAGACAGGATTGGCAGGCCTCTTCTCTGCTTTCCCAAAGGGTAGGACCAAGTCTAACAGTTTGAAGTTACAGGAAGGTATATTTTAATGGAACATTAGAAAGAACTTCTTGACAGTAAGAACAGTTCAGTAGTGGAACTGGTTACCTAGACAGGCGGTGGAGTCTCCTTCTCTGGACATCTTCAAAAAGAAGCTGGACAGCTACCTGCTGGGGATGCTTTGACTGCAGATCCTGCATTAAGAAAGTGGTTGTGCTCAACGGACCACCAGGCCCCTTCCAACTCTATGCTTCTATGACCTTGCCAAGAGGAGAAGTGCAAGTTTGTTGGGAAAGACCTACACAAATCACCAACAATCAAATGTGGCATTATTAAAATCATCTTCTACTGTTTGGGAAATAACTTCCATACTGCTCTCTGTATCTGTGAAGGAGATAAAGATACTACAACAAAATCAGACTTTGGAATAATCAATGGCCAGTTAGCTACTTGAAAACAACTGCCTTGGACCGTAACCCTTACAGAAGGACATATGTTTGAGCCGACATTGACAGAATTGTGTTAGTCTGAAAAATCTAAATAAAAACAGGAGAATTCAGATAACTTACTAAAAAGCACATATTGTTTAGCGTTCCTATATTGAACAAACAAATGATAACTGAGAGCACAATCTGCCCTATGGCATAGCCCATGGCACTTGTTCAGGATTCTTCTAAAAGAAAATTACAACAGAAATTTCCTGGACTCATGAAAAAGGAGTGGTGAATCAGTTGGTAGGGCAATACTGTTGTACTTTCAAACTCTTGCTCATTTCAAAATATGTGCTCACTTAAAAACTGCCAAAGATTATACAGGTTTCCTGTAGTAGTTCAAGTACTACACAAGGAGGACAAAATTCTGGGCTACTTTGTAAATTATGTGAACATGCTCAAAATTCTGCTAGATTAGCCCAGTTCATTCCATTTGAATAGCCTGGGTGTAAAGTTGCATTATTAGGGATTCTTAATATGAAACCTGGGAGTCCAAGCTATCAGCTACTCTTTAAATAAGAAGTAAAACTGCCATTCAGCACACACTTGTGGCCATAAGCTTTTATGGATACAGAGAGGAGTATTGCTTTTGTACATTGTTTTAATTATTTCCAGGCTGCATATGTGCATTAATTAGAATGATATAAGAAGCTTATCACTCACTATATTAACGCTTTGCCTAATTCTGACAATTTTATAGTGCAAGAAAAGTCTGTGTTGACAGTTTTCCACAATAAATTTATTCCAATGAGAATTAAAATAGTAGAATAAATAAAATGTCCATTACAAAAATTGTAACAGAAAGGAGACTTGCACCTGAACTAATGGAAACGGTCGCAATTCTTAAAAACAAAAAGCTGTCAACATATCTAACAAAAATATATGGTATTATTTTAAAAAATCTTTTCCTCCCAAGTAAAACTACATATGTGAGAGTAACTAAATATTAGAAAGATCAACAGAGGTCAAATCCAGAGAAATGAATGGCAATTTTCACACACTGATGGATCTATTTTCCTTTCTGAAGTATAATTTTGGATGAATCTGCAACTCATTTATAATCATGCAATCATGGACATTTTGGCAAGTAATAATGACTGCTACTGTTTCCACATAACCTAATGTGAATGAAATTCTAGAAATACGTAGGCCTTCCCCCCAGTGTTGGTTTTAGAAAAACACATATTTTATTTTTCCATAAAGAAATTCTGAATCTACTCAAAGTTGGGTTGAGGAGCATTGTCCTTGTCATAGAACAGCATGGAAAACCTCTGTATGAGCAGCACTATTTGGCTCAGACTGAGTCCATTAAAAAGCAGCTGATACACCTCACTAGAGCACAATGGTTAGGATGCCATACTGTTGTGAGAGACCATGTGGGTTAAGGTTACTTCCACTATCAACAGTACTAGCTCTCACAGACAAACAATTAATGAGCACAGAACCACAGGAAACTACACCATACCAAGTTAAAACAGCATTAACTAGGACAGTATTGCCTACTCTACACAGTTCCACAGGTGGAGCTCTAGGTTTTCAAACAGAATTCTTTCAAATCTGACCAGAGATGTCAGCAATGGAACCTGAAGATATCTGCATGCAAGCATGCATTCAACTCCTAAGGTCCTGGTCAAAAGCTTTCTACATACTCTTCTTTCCCATCTCATCATCTTATTCTTGTTTTTTGTCTTTCTTTTTATTATTCAATTAAAAAAAAAGAAAGAAAGAAAGCTATGAAAGGGCCAGTTCCAAGTTCCAGGCAGGTGTGGGAGCAGAAACTGGAAGATGGAGATTCTTATAGCTTTTAAGAAATCTTTCAGAGGATCTAAGAAGCAAGATGGCCTTCCCTCCTTTTGAACATGCCAGGGTATTGCTGACAGATAACATTTTATAGAAGATAATGAGAATTATCCTCTATAGTCTACAAACATGGCCCACCTATGTGAGTAAGAGCATCTGGTTGAAGGCTTGTGAGCTGCCTCTATGAAGTGCCCCACTGAATGGGACAAAGAGTTCAGTAGAGCAGGTTCCATGCCCTAAATCCCCATTTGTTGAAGTAACACATGACTGTGGTGTTGTCTGTCACCACTCTGCCATGTAGAAGATCCTCGAATGCCCAAAACACTTTGATGATGGCCAAAAGTTTCAGAGCATTTATGTGGAAGAGTTCTCTGACCACAGCCAGAGACTTCTGATCGTCATTCCCTTGGAGTGTGTTCCCCATCTGTCCAGAGAGGCGTCCGTGACTACTGCTATCAGTGGAAGTCCAGGCACGAAAAGTATGCCAGCTTGGATGTTTTGAGTGCTCTGCCACCACTGGAGGGAGTTAAGGATGGTTCACGGTACCAAGAGAAACTTCAAACGATTATCTCCAAGGGGGTCAAATTTCTTTAGGAACTATGATTGTAGAGGTCTTCTTTGAAGACTGGCAAATGGAGTGACTGCTGTAGAAAAGGCCATGAGGCCAAGAAGAACTTGTACTATTCTTGCTCTCATTTGTCTGAGCTAACAGAATCAAAGAGACCACTTGGCAGAGTTTTAACCACTTGTCCTCTGGAAAGAAGGCTGCTTTGGCCTTAGAGTTTAGTAATCTCCCTATGTCTTGAAGAAGATGATTTCAAGTGGGAACGGCTCAAAGTCATCAATATAAGACAATACTCCATTGGCATTACACTGTTGCTGTCAGGGTCAGAGACCCGGGCAGCGAGACAGCCCGGAGAAGGTAGTGGGAGAGCTAGCAGAGTCCTGCCGGGAGGAGTCAAGGAAGCACTTACTCAAGGGAAGTCCATTTACCTAAGCCAGAGCAACAAGCAAAAGCCATAGTCAGAGTTACAAAAGCCAGGCATCTGGAACCAAGAGATCAATCCAAGGTATCAGGAGCCGGGTGCTGGAAGCAAGGAACAGGCAAGGAGAAGACTTGTAGCAAGTTTGCCATAAGCAAAGGAAAGCTTCCAGGCAGGCAGTTATATAGCCCAAGACACAGGTGTGGCTAGTCGCTTCTTCTTGAACTTAATCAAGGAAGCCTCACTTCGCTCAGCTCTCGAGTCTCCACCTTGTTTGTGGGCTGATTGGCACAGGTTCCAAACCGTCTTCAGAATCGGATCCCTGTTGCACTAAAGGAGCAGGTAGAGGAATCTCCAAGCCTGCTTGGTCCATGGCAGCAGGGGGAGCTCTTGAGCTGCAGGACTCATTTCCAGCCAGAGTCACGGGGACCAACAGCTGCTGCTTGTCATCAGCAGCTCTGACAGGGGCTTCAGTTATCACAGCTGCTACCACTGCCATGTATTTGATGAATACATGTGAGGTTGTACTGAGACTGAATGGAAAGACTCGAAAGTGATATGCTCTTCTTCACACTATGAAGCAGAGGAATCTCCTTTAGAATAGTCTGATAGAAATACGGAAACATGCATCGTTCAAGTCCAGTGTGGTGAACCAATCTCCTCTCTGCAACAGGGGAAAGATGATAGTGAGGGTCATCATCCTGAGTTGCTCGGGACAAATATAAAAGCTCAACCCCTAGAGATCTAGGATGGGGTGCAGACCTTCATCCCTTTTGGAGGTCACAAGGTATCAGGAAAAGAAGCTGTAATGCTAAGATAAAAGAGGAATGGATTTTATGGCTCCTTTCTGAAGCAATGTGTTGATTTCTTCCTCAGTACAGAAGAGGATCGAGTAACACGGATGTGGCCTGTAGGAAGGGGTCTGTGAAACTCTATAGTGTATCCTCTGGCAATGAAGTTTAACACCCAAATGTCTGAGGTGACAGAGGCCCAAGCTTGATGGAAATTTCTCAGCCTGTTGCCAAAGGTAGGCATTGGAGCAGATGGGACGCTGGACTCAACAGTATTGAGGGTGGATGATGTAGAAATGTTGATGGTGTCAAGAGCTGGCAGTGTGCTAGCATGGATGGTATCTAGAGTGGGGATATCATCCCTGAAGCAGTCAAAGGCTGCATTTTGAGACCTCAGGGTGTCTTTTCTTATACTGGGAAGTATAAGTATAGTCTGATGTTGGTAGCCTATTGGTAGACGACTGTGAGAGAAAGTTTGAGTTGGCCTCTGCAGTCTACTCAAGGTAGAGCTGTACATACAGAAAAAAACCTGCGGTACCTGTATCTGGACAACTGTTGAAGAGGCTGTAATCCAAATTTCCTGGACATAGTCCTTATCTTATGAGTGTGTTCTAGTTTCTCATCAGTGGCTGAATTGAACAGGATAGCTTCATAAAACAGTAGGTCTTCTATGGTGGATCTAGCTTGCTGAGATAATTCCAAAGATCAGAGTCATGCATGACAGAGAGACACGGCTCCTGCCAAAGCCTTTCCTCTACAATCTGCAATGTGATATGCAGTTGTTATCTGTTGGGAAGCTAAGCAATGGGCTTCCCCATACAGGATTGATGCCACCCTTCTATCCTCTTCAGGAAGCTGATCCAAAAAGGGTTTACTAAAATATCAAATGTTGGTAAGCCCCCATGCAGGCACTGTGGTTGGAGATCTGACACAGCACAGCTGCATTAGAGTAGAATTTGAGACCCACAGAATCTAACTTCTTCCCTTCTTTATCCATGGGGATGCAGTGTAGCCTCTGTGAGAGACAAGATGGCACTGCATCTATGATAATCAAGTTGGGTTTGGGATGCTGAGCCAGCCACTCTGCTCCCAACTCCACCACCCTAAAGAGCCTCCAGCTTCCTAGAAGTGGAAGGAATTGAGGAAGGCAACCCCCAAGATTTTTTTGATGCCATGAAAAAAATAAGACATCAGGAGAAGTGAAGCTGGAATTGTGGCCTGATCCAGAAGCTGCTGAAAGATTGGATTCTGAACATTTTCTCTCTCCCATTCCTCTTGCAGGTACAGGGACTGAGCCATAAGCATCTGGTCAGAGAATGATCTGACATCATCAGTGGGAGAGATGGGATCGCAGTCTGCTATCAAACGTCCAGGAGAGACCTGAGCAGAGTCCAGCACTGATTCTGTGCTGGAGGCTGAAGAGTCTGGGGAGGAAGGTGTTGGTTGTTGACGGCAGTGGTGAGTTATCTCCATTGGAACTGCCTAGGTTTCCTGAGCCAGTCTGGTAGCATGCTGGGTGGATACTAACTGTAACATCTGTGGTGTGGTCAAGGTAGCAGCTGGCTCAATGTGACAGCTCTTTCTAGATGGGGACTTTGAAGGTATGGAGGAATGGGACCGTCGTCTAGAAAATGCAGGTGAATATCTATAGTGATGAGGTAAGTAATATGCCTCCTCTTCAATGATAACAGCATCATCCACAATCTATCTTTGCAATATTTCTCTGATGACAGTGAGAAGTCAGCAGTATCATATGGGGAGACCCTGGAATGTGTATTGGATTGGTCTCTATCCCTACGTCAAGAGATGCCCTTGGGTTTTAGTAGTGACAGCAAGAGGGGAACCTTTGATTCCTCGAACTGGATCTTAATGAGGAAGACAATGATGTATGACACTGATGGCATGGAGGAGAAGGTGAAGACAGAAACCCTTGTTTGGGGTTCTGTTGCAGCAGTTTTCTGTTCCAACTGTTGCTGAACCTGGGGTTTAGAGTGATCCTGTGAAGATCTCATGGTTCGCCCTGGTGAAGAGTCCACAGTTTTGCCATCAGAGGCCACTTAGGCTTCAACAAGTCTGGGCAAGTGAACCAGGTCTTCAGAAACTGAAGGGAAAGGGGCTTGTACTACTGACACTGGAGTTTCCTAGGGAGAGGAGTGAAATTCTATTGGTTCCAAGCTCTCCAGCATTGGTAGAGGATGTTATCATTGATACTTTGTAAAGAATGACATGGGGGAAGGTCCTTCCACCTCTTCTTTTTGCACCTGTCAAAGTATGTAAGACAAACCTTCCTGGCATAAGAGGAAACTTCCTCCTTTCTTGACACACCCTGGTCAGGTTCTGGAGAATCCTGGGTTTGTTGACAGCGTTCATATCTAGGCCTCAACATGATCTGCCTTTGGTCTTCATGGTTCACCTGAAGCTGCCTCGATGTTGAGCGGTGTTGAGGCAATACTGTGGCAGGCAAATAATGTTGGGGCCAAAGGTGGCTGGTCTCCTTGAATCCCCCTTTCTCTTGATGGCTGTGAGGCTGACCTTGCAGCCAAAGATAATGCAGACAGAAAACCAAGGGCACTCTGGTGTCACCGTTGCTTTGGATGAGCCACAGTTACTGAAGCGGTATGCAGCAGCCTGTTCTGAGTGGCCATGTTAGAAGTACCATCTCCCAGAACAGCGCCTTGAGTCTGGCTGCTCTATTATGCTTCATTTGTGGAGTGAAGAGCTGACAATGAGAGCAAGATCCAACATTGTGCTTTTCTCCCAAACAGAGAAGGCACTTGGAGTGCCTGTCCTTATCTAGGATCTTGCCTCTGCAAAAAGAGCAGTGTTTAAAGATCGCTGCAAAGGCCATAAAATGGGGAGATCTTAGCCATTCATCTGTCAACCAAAAGCAGGTACATTAACCAGTCCGATCCAAAAAAAGTCACCAAGCCAAAAAGCTGTAAACCATGAAACCAACTGAGGTAAGTACAAGAACTGTGAAAGACACTTTGGCCATTTCCGCACTAGACTGTTATAGCGCTATGATTCCACTTTCAACATCCTATGGAATCCTGGGGTTTGCAGGTCGGCCGGCCCCTCCCAAAACTGCAAACCCCAGGATTCCATAGGATGTTGAAAGTGGAATCATAGCGCTATAACAGTCTAGTGCGGAAATGGTTTTTGAAAAGGTTCCTAGTGGCACTGCTGCTGCGGTGGACAAAAAAAATCTGAGGGCTTTGGCAGGAAGGTGACTTTATAGCCTCTGGAGATGGGAGCAGGGCTGCCGTCAAAATGCTTATCATCAAGACCCAGAAGATTCCGAACTGTGCAGCACAGATGACCCCCATCTGTGTGAGTCATATAGCCCACAAAGAACTCATTTTCTTTGCCGATTTTCATTTATGAATCTGAAAGTTGTTCTTCCCCATCTCTGTAATGCTTCTAATCTCACTTGCTTTCACTGTGGTATTTTTTGATTTACTAGCACATTTTTACACGACCTTCCTGTGACTACTTCAACTACTTCACCTGCAATTTAGCTACATTAATATTCTCACTTCCCTATTTCCTCCTGCACCCTGGTTCCTCTAGTAGGCTTAATAAATTCAGTGAGGCTAATTTATCCATATCAAATAAATTCATTAGATTCATTGACATATTAACTTGTTTCATTAAATTCATTAATACATTCAGATAAATCCATTTTGCTGTGCATTACTCCAAGATTTAGCTTCCAATTCCTTACTAATGAGTTCTCTTATTGCCTCCTTTCATTTGAATACACTCTGGTCTTGATGTGACACACTAGGCTGAGCCACTCCTTGGACCTCCACTGCACTTCTTCGCACATTCTCTTGTGTGTTCTGCAATAATGCCACTACTAGCATTGTCACATCCCCTTGCATTTCCCGTCCAAGCCTTGAGAAGCTGCGTACCTGCACATTCAGCTCTGCAATGGCAGATGTGAAAGGCACGATGTAGAAGCCTAGCTCACAGTCCAATTAAAGGAAAATTGGTTTCAAGAAACATCTGAAACTTAAACATGCTTTACTTGACAGTAATTTAACCTTGCCTAAATACCCTAAAGGCACAAGATCTGAACTTGGAATCTAAGCAGGGCTAACCCTGCTTAGTACTTAGATGATGATGCTGGCTATATTTTAGAGGAAGCAACTGGCAAAACCTTCTCTGAGTATTCCTTGCCTAAGAAAATCCTATGAAATTGCACAGGGGTAAACAGGCAACTTGAAGACACATGCACAATTCAAACTTTGTTCACTTCCTGGTGAGAATGTGATTGAAGCCCTTCTGCTATTGGCTAAAGGGAAGTGGGAGGGACCTAAGGATCTCAAGTGACACTTTCGACAGAGCATATCTTCCTGTATTACCATCCTTGCTCCTTTGCCTCTGTAGGAAGGCCCACCTTTTTATTCCACCACTAAGTAAAGCACATCAAATACTGCACAAGAAAAGGCTTTCTTAGTGGGCACTTCAACTTTCGAATGATCTTGCCAAATGTGACCCTTCAAAATAGCATGGGAAGTGGTGGAAGGAACTGAACCTGTAATTGTGACTATATGCATGAATTTACAGGATTTCAATCACTTCCCCTAGAATTGTGTTACTAACTACTGTATTTAACACGTAAGTGTGAGGTGTGACAACAAACAGGATGAGACACAATCCCATTCTACTGTAATACACTGACTTCGCACACTGTACATATGAATAGTATACAACTTCTATAATTCTGTATTTGCTAGAGCATCTGCTGTCTTTATGGGCCAGAAGTCTAAATGGCAGGATATTTAGTATTATACAGCCAATTTAACATTCCACTTTCCCCAACTGTGTTTGCTTTTTAAAAGACTTTGTTAACTGAAAATACACATATATGCATGTGACAGTACATTATACATACTCATATAAAATATCTTCTTTAAAAGTACAGTGTTGTCAAAAATGTGTAACAGCACTGATGAAATACCTGTCCGTTCTAGATGGAAATCATGTTTACTATGTCTGCTTAATTCCGTCATATGTCAAAAGAGATGTGTATAGAACAGTATGTTTTTATGGTTCTTTAAATACAAATGGTAGAACTCAGCTTACAATGCTAACCAGTACTGACAGAAACTATGTGCAATATATTTTTTAAAACATAGCTGGCAAGATTGTATTTTAAAATTCTTGAACAAAACATAACTATCCAAAGCTGCATGGAATACCCACATAATTACAACTGCTTTGGTGGGCAATATTGTGGGTGAAACAGATGTTAGCAGCCTATTAATGAATGTTTCTCAAACATCTGCTTACAATTTGAAGGCAATTGTAAATACAGCACAGAAGGTCAATTGGGCCAATTAAGGTCTATGTGCAAATCTACTGCTGCAGATTTCTTTTCAGCTTACACTGGTTCTTTTTTAGCACAGGAAATAGTATTTAATAGCAACTTTGTCAATTTTGATTGTGATTTTATACAACAACAAACACTGATCATGTGCCCTATGCATTACCAAATAACCCACTTTCCTTCCTCCATTTCCTCCATACCTACAGCACATTGCCAAGTTCACTATGATGCGGCAAAAAGTGGCAGGAAAAGTTTATAGGCAAGTTGATTATATGCATAAATTGTTTGATGTTGGTTTAAACAACCAAATCAGAAACTCTATTAAAGAATCCTCAGAAATTCTCCAGTAAAACTTAACATTTACGCGTGATCTAGATCAGTACTACCACAAGTGATGGTCCCTGACCCAGTACTTATCCCCGAGCCATTGGCCATTAGACAGTGTCCAGAAAAGAAACAATTATACCCAGTAGGCACAAATTTAGTACCACTCCTTGGTAACTGTAAATAAATTGTGGTCCTGCACATTAGATAGCCTGAAAAGTACTGATCTAAAGTATTCCTGACAACTGGCTTTTCCATTTCAATGATAAGACATAGCAGGATGGTAATTTTATTATTTTCTTCCTGCCCTTCCCCCAATACAAAGGCCTAAGGCAGCTCCCAACACAGCGTGAAATGAAATACAAACAAAAAAAGTAGTAATTATAATAAGATAAAAGGCAATTTTAAAGAATTCTTATTAAAAACAGTTTCAAAACATTTAAAACATAACAGTGTGAACAGAAGTACATTCTCTCCCTTCAAAAGACTCTTTTGCAACCATCAGTTAATAGTCAATAGCCTGTCTAAATAAACTGTCTTTGCTGGCGGAAGGTGTGCAGCAGAGAGTTCCACAACCTGGGAACAATGACCAGAAAGGCTGGTCTCACATACCCTTGCCAGCTGTGCTTATGACAATGGCAAGGCCACAAAGCTCTCCCCTGAAGTTCTTAAAACTTGAGCAGGCTCAAATAAGGGGATATGGCCTTTCAGGTGATCTGGACTCAAGCCATACAGGGCTTTAAATGTCACAATCTTCACTTTTAACTCAGCTTAGAAACAAATGGATAATTAGTGAGGCTGTTGCAACAAGGAAGTTGCATATTCCCTGTAACCAGTCGCTTTAAGCAGTCTGGTCACAGTATTTTGGGCTTACTGATATGTCCAAACAGTTTATAAAGGCACCTCCATGTGCTCTGGGACAGATAGAATGTGACCTCCAAACTCTAGAATTCCCTTTCAGCAGTTTCATGTATATGTTAAACAGCACGGGGGACAAAACTGAGCCCTAAGGGACCCAACAAGCCAGTAGCCAGGGAATTGAATAGGAATCCCCAAGTACCATGTTCTGAGTTTACCCCTCCAAGGCCTTGATCCACTATAAAGCAATTCCAAGTCCCATCCCAGAGAAGAGTCTCAGAGGATATCACGGTTGGTGGTCAGGCAAAGCCTCTTCCAACCCACAACCAGGCCTGAAGACAGACTGAAATGGATCTAGATATGACATGTCATCTAGAAGTAACTGGAGAAGGGAGGCTATTATATGTTTCAGAAAAGGTATACTGGAGTCTGACTAGTCATTTATCTACTCTGACAGGGTTCAGGGAAGGTTCTTCCTTTTCAGTGAAGTCCTCACTATTGCCTCTTTCAGGCAGGATAGAAGCCAGACTTGCTGTAGTGATGTGTTCACCTTTTCTCCTTTGCGGCTCAGCCAAGTCCCTCATTCAGTCAGGTTTTTACAGGTTTGAAAGCTCTTGAGATTTATTTATTTATTTTTGGCATATTTTCCTCTAAAAGAGTCAAATCATTATATATGGGATGGGATTATCTTATTCTATCTCACAACTACCTTGTAGGTAGGTAAACAAACCTGAAAATTAGCAACTCTCTGGTTCACAGTGAACCCATACCTCTGCAGTAAGAGTACAATACTCTATTCACTAAAATACAAACAGTCCAGAAGTGGGATTTCAAATGAAAATAGGGTCCAACCGTGGGCTGGGAGAAACTCAACACATCTGAAAACTTGTCTAAAGATTTCTAGAAAAAATAAAATTATTTCTATTATGGAGTGGAAAGAGAAGGAAAGGAAAGGAAAGGAAAGGAAAGGAAAGGAAAGGAAAGGAAAGGAAAGGAAAGGAAAGAGGAAACCTATCTCCTGATATGGTCCTATTTCATGCTACCTCTGTGACAGACTGAGCTGAACTGAGTAGTAGCCTACCTATGTAATAGGGAAGGGGTGGTATCTCACTGACCATTTATATGGATTGTGCTCCTTTACAAGGCCTGACTTTAGAACCTTTCAGAATCTACCCTACCTCTGAGTTTTAAAAGGTTCCCAAGTCAGGCTCTAGACACATGCATCATCTGTATATGTGATAAGTGACAGACAGACTACCTTTTATTGTAATCATCTGCATTTTTACTTAGAAGTGCACCCTACTCTGCACAAACAGGGATTACTTCTGGTTATTTTGATTAGAGGATTGCAGCTTCTTGTTTCTATGGGTGCTGAGTCTGGATCTCTGTGGGAGAGGCCTGAGACAATCTTCTCCTCCCTCTCTAGCACCAACCTTTAGAGTTGAAATGAAAGAAACAATGGCCAGAACTGGAAAGGAAAGCTGGAGCAATCTGCACACCTTGGACTACAGGTGTTCAAACAGGCATCTCCTAATTTCATCTCCAGTTTGGAGCTGAAAACAGGGGAAGAATAATTTCTGCCCCTTGACCTAGGTCTAAGTGAGACAGGAAAGTTGGATGTTCCTACCACAAAATTCAATAGACAGACAGTCAGCATGGTGTAATTATCTGAATGTTGGACTACGGCTCCAAGAGACCATGGGTCAAATACCTATTCAGCCATGCAAACTCATTGGGTACTCTTGGGCAAGTTATACTCTCTCAGCCTAAGAAGGCAACAACAAATCTCTTCTATCTATCTTGCCCAGAAACCCCATGATAAAGTCATTGTAAGTCCTAAATGACTTAAAGGTACACCATTTCCACCACAACAGAAAGACAGTCTCATACGAATTCAGTTATGCCTTAAGAAAGGATTACTCAATGTGCACCACTAGACTTATTCATTCTATGGTATCAGGAAACTTTCTTGGCTTTTGCCCCTGGACTCTCTTGATTCTCACAAACTTAAGAGTATTTCAGTTGGCCACCAATGTATGAATGAGCCCTCAGTGGTTTACATCAATCAGCACAGTTGTCAGCCCCTTTCAAACACATTATCTTTATGAACAGAGCTTGGTCAAATAAATGGTGTATCATGAGCATAGTCAACTCTATACAAGCCAGATATAAAGGAGAACCAGACACATGTCTGAATGATAAAAACCCTACCATTCTTTTATTTTCAGGTTTCAACTGTGACACTTGAAGTGCTTATCTGTAAAAGAAACAAGAAAGTACTTTTCTGTTTCCAAAGGGAGAAGTTAGCTTAGTCAGCTTTCATGGAACCTCAGGCCTCTTGCAACTTGACTAATGGCATACTAATGTGCACGCACTTCACAAATCTTTGCAAAATATTCTGATTGAAGAACAGACCAAGATTTTGATGTCACTGTCTAAAACATACTTCAGAATCAGGCATTCTTAGTAGTAGTTAGCAAACCTCTTTCAAAACAGTTAGGCTTACTACCAAAAAATGAAAAATCGAACAAAACACTTAGATTCCACCCATTTCTCAAGTGCGCCAAAGCATCCAAAAGGGACCACAAATTCCATCCTGTTATTTATTCAAGAGAACAGATTAAAAGCAGATATGAAAGTTGAACAAAATAAACCTAGCATTATCCAACATTATACAATCTCTATTTCATTTTTTTTAATGGAATAAAGAACCCAAGATAAAGAACTTTAGTTCACTGGAACGGATAGATTTTAATTTATATTTTTCTGTTCTCTGTAAAAGCCTCTAGCATTTGGTAAAGCAAATTCAGGTTCTTCTTCCACTGAAAAATTTTGTTGTGTTCATAGATTGGGACAGAAGCTGTCTCTTGACAAAAATATTTTTGTCCAACGACGTCAAAATGTTAAAACAAATTAAATATCACTTGTATCCAAATATGTGATTATCCACTATAAGCGGGAATATTGTACCAAGAAAAGAAAAGCAAGCTTCACTTCCCAAAGCTCTGGTTCAGATTATAACTATGACATTTTAAAGGCAGAGTTTACCTATAAAATACCATGGCTGAACAGATCACATTAACTAAGTGGTATGAAATGTAGTGCCATAGAAGATAAGGTATTTCTTAATACGGGGAAAAAGAACTAACAGTGTCAAATCCTCTCAGAAGATGGTTGTAATTTCTTATAACTTGTAATTTTGAAGTTGTATTCACTAACATCTTAATGAGAAACATCAAACCTCATGACCAAACAGTTAAATCCGAAAGCAAATATTCAAATTCTGAGAACATACTCTCATCAATTAGAAGCTGTCTTTGCTTAGCTTGGTTCAGTGTCACTTGCTTTGAAAACTTAGCATCTCATCCATATTGCCTGTAATTTATCAGCAAAGATATCTTCAATCTCACAGTCTCTTTCAAGATCAACTTCTTCAATGTTAGAATGGACAGCATGTAAACATAGTTGTACCCCTTTCATCAATACAGAATAAATAGTCATTGAAACTTAAAACGTATTATTTAGAAAAATCTTTCGCATGTAAATATTTTAAAAATATTTTAAAGCATTTAACTAATCAAGTTGCCTCTACTGTTTTCAGACGCAGAATGTTTCTCAATCTACACCAAGAGGCCCGCTATTATTTTATTTTTACTATAATATTCTTCTTTCTCCTTCATTCTCTAAGATCACAGATGAAAAGATGTGAAGGAAAACATGATTCCCTTATATTTAACAGATGTATATATTTTTTGGGCAGTTTATCAGCCAGAAAGAATAAAAATTGTCTGTCAATATACCTTCTCCTTCCAACACTTTTAAAAGTATAGAGAATCTATCTTTAACATCTAGCTTCCCTGTTTGCTCTTCATATATTTTTTTAAAGGAAAATGATGATGATGCCATTGGTGCAATAGTTCAGGTGGGTCCTAACACACCAGTGGAAAAAAAGGGAAAATTAAAGAAGGAAATTCATATTTATTGTATTGTGTCAACAAGCAAAATATTTTGTCTGTTCAGTTTCATTTTTGAGAAGTTAATACTTAACTAAAATAGCAGCCAACTCCCTATTCAGAAGCATTTTATTGAAAACGATATCCCATATTTTCGTTCGCCTCCAAGACTTCCTTCCTCAGTTTACTTACTTTCAAACATTTAGTACACTCACACCATGAATCTTGTGCAAAATGTGATTCATTAAAAGGAAACTGTGGTCTTTAAATATCAATTTCATGATCTATTTAAAGACGTGGGACTTGCAACAGAAAAGCTGTAACGTGGAATGTAGAGTTGCTCAAGGTTCTAGTAACACCATTCAACCCAAACAGTTAGCATTCCATGACAGCTAAGCAAACTCAATACTTGTTGGTCTGCTTTTAGTCATCCACAACCCCTATTTTTTTTTTATAGTTCTGCAAACTTCAGAGTTCACTCAAGTCTGCCAATAGCACTGTATATGAGTGCCTCCATTCTGACTACATAACGGCTACTGCTTTCCCCTGAACTTCAAAAAGAAGATGCTGATTATAGTAGTATAGTAGTGTACAACATTACATCTTAACTCCAGCAAGAAAATTACTGATAAGCAGGATTTTGCCAAACACATGGTGGTCCTCAGAATAAAATAGCAATTTTTAAGAAAAGCAAAGAAAAAAAAAGGTACAAATTGCCAGTAAAGTTTTTTTTTTGAAAAAACATGCCTAAATTCAATAGCTTATGTTAACTAGAGTAAACTCACTACTCTATAAGACTGAAACAAAGAAAAAGAGGACAAAAATGGTTAACTCCTCAATCAATGTAAGTGTAATATACTAATTTGAACATTATAGTATGCTCTCTGAAACATGACAACTAAAATTATTTTGTTTTTTTTTAAATATTGTACCTTCAAAGTATAATTGCCATGTTGTTCAGAAATGCTATTATTAGCATCTCAACAAGAAATATTAAAAATACCCCTTAACAGGAATATATATATTTTGGATTAAAAACATTCTAACAGGATGTTAGCAGCAGATTTTTGAACAGATATTTCCATTACATTACTACGCCTGTCTAGTCTTTTTTTGGAGCATTTCTTGAAATGCAGTTCCATCAAAATAAAGATATGAAGTTTCATTCCATGAAAGGGGCATCCTCCCCAAAAAACATACCTTTGGGTTCAAAGCAGGAGCTGAATAACTTTTTTGCCCATTTTTGACTTTTTACTCTACATCTGCTATTTGAAAGGTGTTTTGCTGTGAATGTGGCGTCTAAAATGTGAAGATATTATGGGACGGAACTGTATGACAGAACCAAACACCATTGCTTGGGGTACATATGAGCACTAACATTCTCTTTTTCCCAGTCTGAAAGATATTTGTCTTTACATTCTGTTTCTGGCCACTAAGGAAAGCAGGTTAAATATGGCCAAGAAAAGACAGCCTTTTAAAATTCAAACCTCTTGACCTTTTAATTTTCTATATTCCTATCATTCCCTTTTCCTACTCCTATTTTATTCTAGCCAGGAACTGTCTTCACAAATGTTTAATAAATTATATTCTCATTTGATGTTAATTCTTTGTTCTCCTCCATATTCACATAACTAACTACTAAGCCAAGTTATTACGTACTGAAAAACCCACGTTGGCCATTGAACTATCCGGAATCATAGAATCCTAGAGCTGGAAGAGACCACAGGGGCCATCAATTCCAACCCCCTGCTATGCAGGAACATCCATCAAAGCATTCCCAACAGATGGCCATCCAGCCTCTGCTTAAAAACCTCCAAAGGAGACTCCACCACACTCCGAGGCAGCATATTCCACTGTCGGACAGCTCTGATTGCGAAGAAGTTCTTCCTGAGGTTCAGGTGGAATCTCCTTTCCTGCAGCTTGAATCCATTGCTCCTTGTCCTAGTTTCTGGAGCAGTGGAAAACAAGCCCACTCCCTTCTCGACATGATATCCCTTCAAATATTTAAACATGGCTATCATGTCCCCTCTTAACTTTCTCTTCTACAGACTAAACATCCCCAGCTCCCTAAGCCGCTCCTCATAGGGCATGGCTTCCAGACCCTTCACCATTTTGGTCGCCCTCCTCTAGACATGCTCCAGCTTGTCGATATCCTTCTTGAATTGAGATCCCTAGAACTGGACACAGTAGTCCAAATGAGGTCTAACCAATGCAGAATAGGGTGGTACCATTACCTCCCTCGATCCAGACACCATACTCCTATTGATGCAACGAAGCATCACATTGGCTTTCTTGGCTGCTGCATCACACTGCTGACTCACGTACAAGCCTGTGATCTACCAAGACTCCTAGATCCCTTTCACACGTACTGTTATCGAGCCACGTGTCCCCCATTCCATTTTTTCTGCCTAAGTGCAGGACCTTACTTTTCTCTCTGTTGAAATTCATTTTGTTAGCTTTGGCCCCGTTCTCCAATCTGTCAAGGTCATTTTGAATTTTGATCCTGTCCTCTGACGTATTAGCAACCCCACTCAATTTGGAGTTGTCGTCTGCAAATTTGATCAGCATGCCCTCTACTCTGTCATCCAAGTCACTGATGAAGACGTTGAATAGCACTGGGCCCAGGACGAAACCCTGTGGCACCTCAGTAGTCACTTCCCTCCAGGATGAAAAGCAGCGATTGGTGAGCACTCTTGGGGGTCGGTCGATCAACCAATCACAGACCCACCTAATCAACCTACAAGTCTACCATAGGAATGGAAAAATATGGCCTGTAGGCTGCATGCATTAATTACTATAATTATTGTCAGTCAATTTAAGGTTCATTTATGTCGCTGTGTGCCTTCAAGTTGTTTTCAATTTATGGTGCCCCTAAAGTGACTCTATCATAGAGTTTTCTGGGGCTGAGAGTGTGTGACATGCTCAAGGTCACCCAGCGAGATTCCATGGCTGAGCGGGGAATCAAACTCTGGTCGCCAGAGTCACAGTCCAATGGTCAGACCGCTACACTATGCTGGTTCTCAAGGTTTGTTTATAGATGAATATAAATTGTAAAAATCAGAAAAGTATCAATGAGAGATTTTTTGGTAACACCAAGTGGTGGTCATTTTAATGAATGTAATAACATTTAATGAAGAATTTTCAACTAGCTTCAGCTAGTATTTTACTTCTAATGTAGTGAATTTGATATATTCTGAAAAAAACCCTTAAAAACTGGAGTGTGCAGCTCTTGAGCATTTTGTTGATATGAAAACTGGCCTCCAACACTATGACAGCTGCCCAATCCTGCTATCCTGTAATAGTGAGAGGAAGAGACAAGGAATAAGGAAATGGGGAGAGAGAGGTTGAAGAGATAGACATGGAAGTCTGGGCCAGCTTAGAAACTGAATGAATTTGTGAAACAGCAAGTAATAGGCAACTGTCCTCAATGTGTGTGTCCAAACAGAGTTAGCAGTGAAGAAGAACAGGTTGCTTACCTGTAATTCTAGTTGTCTGAGTGGTCATCTGTGCCCTCACACAATGGGAATCTTCGTGCATGCGCAGTAGCTTTTCAGAAAGTTCCAGAGCTGAGTAGCTAGGCGGGAACCCCTCCCCCATCTGGTACTGAGCATGCTCAGTCCCACCAAGCTAACGGTCTCTCCTCAGTTTCGAGGTCCGCCGAAGCAGGGACCTGAAAGAGGGGAGGCTGGGGGTGTGTGTGTGAGGGCACAGATGACCACTCAAAGAACCACAGTTACAGGTAAGCAACCTGTTCTTCTTCTTCGTGGTCTCTGTGCCTCACACAATGGGAGACTGAGTTGCTTACCACTAGATGGCGGGTGAGGTCCTAGAAGACAGCACCGCAAGACTGAAGCAAGCATCACGCTGGGCCCAGCAGTCAAGGCAGTTCTGGCGGATGAAGGTCAAAGGCCGGGACCAAGTAGCCACACGACAAAGCTCCTGTATGTCAACTCCCCTGAGAAGGGCCGCTGAAGAGGCCATTGCCCTAGTGGAATGGGCACAAAGTAGAACCGGCGGAGGTTGCCTGGCAAGTTCGTAGGCAAGGTGAATTGTTTGGGCAACCCATTTGGAAAAACACTGAGTGGATACCTTGTGACCTTTCTGGTGCCCACCGTAGCAGACAAAAAGGTGGGGAGTCTGATGGAAGGTTGAGATCCGTTGCAGGTAAAAGGCGAGGGCACGGCGTACGTTGAGTGAGTGCAGGGAGTGCTCAAGAGGCGAGGCAGGATCAAGATAGAAAGTAGGTAGAATCAAATCCTGATTCAGATGGAAGTCGGAAATGACTTTAGGAAGAAAAAACAGGTCCAGACGCAGGACTACCTTGTCCTGATGAAACACGAGGAATGGTTCATCAGAATGCAATGCAGTCAGTGCCCGTCTGGCTGAAATGACAGCGACCAAGAACGCCATCTTCATGGTAAGGAGACAGTCATCAGATGTAGCCATCGGTTCAAAGGGATGGCGCATAAGCTGAGAAAGGAGCAGCAATAGCGACCATGGAGGAAGCAGTGGGGAGATAGGAGGCTAGAGGTGTTGCAGACCTTTAAGGAACTGCTTGACTGTAGCATTACGGAAAAAGGCTGAGGAAGGAGAACCACGTGGCTGATAAGCCACTACTGCAAAGAGGTAAACTTTCAGAGAGGAAAAGGCGATGCCCTGGTTCCGCAGTGCCAAGAGGAAGTGAAGCACTGTTGACAGGGTGGTGGTCGAAGAGGCCTCATTACGGGAGTCCGCAAAGGCTATGAACTTCCTCCAAGTTTAGTCGTAGGATCTGTGAATGGATTCCTTCCTTGCAGCCATAGCGGGAAAATCTAGAACGTTATGCTCCACGTGTGCAGGCGGAGGAGAGGGAGGTCCGGGTGCAGCATGTGACTGTCCGAGTGAGAAAGGAGATCCGGCATGTTCTGAAGTCTCATGTTGCAGCCCCATGCAATGGTGAGATGGAGACCGAACCAATGTTGTCTCAGCCAACGAAGGGCTACAAGGACAGCGTCTGCTCTGTCCACTGTGATCTTGGCCACCACTCGGCCCAAGAGAAGAAACGGTGGGAAGATGTAAAGGAACTCCCCGCTCCAAGGGAACTGGAATGCGTCCCTGAGAGAGCTGGAGCCCAGGCTGGCTCTCATTGCTGGACAAGGGGGACACTTCCTGTTCTGTTCGGTCGCAAAGAGATTGACGGTTGGAGTGTGCCACCAGAACACTATCCGCCGGAAGACAGCATCGGAGAGGGACCACTTATGGTGGCACGCTGTGTCTCTGCTCAGCGTGTCTGCTGTCATGTTGTCCCGTCCCACTAGGTGAACCACAATGGGATGTATCCATAGTGGAATGCACCAGTCCCAGATGCGTAGAGTGAGTGCCTCCTCATTGGTTCACGTAACAAACAGCTGTTGTTTTGTCTGACAGGGTCTGGACACTCCATCCTACAACAAGGTTCCGAAAGGCCCAAAGAGCTTTGAGGATTGCCAAGAGCTCCAACACGTTGACATGGAGACACATCTCCAGGCTGGCCCAATGGCCCTGGACTGCGAAAATGTGACAGTGAGCTCCCCAACCTAGGATGGATGCGTCGGTCGTGATGGTAAGTGTCGGACAGGGCTCGACAAACAGCATTCCCAACAAGAGATGGCATGGGGACAGCCACCAACAAAGGGAGTCCCATACTGGATGAGGGACCCACAGAATTCGGCACTGATTGCTGAGCAGAGGATCGAAGCACCAGAGAAACCAGTGTTGCAGGAGGCGAGCCCAAAGGTGAGACAAGTAGGTGACCACCGTCGTGGCTGCCATGTAGCTGAGAAGCTGCTGGGAGGGTCCGAGTGCGCCTCACGGGTAGGAAGGCCCTGGAACAAGTGGAGTCCAGAGCGGCCCCGATGAAGTCCAGGGTGTGTGAAGGTTCCAAGTGGGATTTCTTGGGATTCACCCTGAGTCCGAGATTGGAAAGAAGGGAGAGGGCAACATGGATGTCCTCGTACAGTTTCTGTTGGCAGGACGCCACCAGTAACCAATTGTCCAGATAGGGGTACACCATAACGTTCTTCATGCGGAGGTAAGATACCACAGGAGCTAGGCACTTGGTAACCACCCTGGGGGTCATGGACAGACCGAACGGGAGGACCTTGTATTGGTAACAGACGCCGTCAACCGCAAATCGGAGGTACCTCCTGTAGTGGGGGGTGAATAGAAGTGTGGAAATAGGCATCTTGTAGGTCAATGAATGCGAATCAATCCCAATGCCTCAGGAAGGGTGGAATGGAGGACAGGGTGACCATCTTGAATTTCCAGGGGGAAATGGATTTCACTCCCCTGAGGTCTAGGATGGGTCGGAGAATGCCGTCCGATCTGGATACATTGATGTACCAGGAGAAGCTGGTGGATTTGGCCGAGGGCGGCAGCTGCTCTATGGCCCCTCTGAGGAGGAGGGTCTTGACCTCTTCGAGAAGGGCCGGACTGGCAGGGGTGGAGTAGAAGATGCCAAGAGGAAGAGTATTTCAAAACTCTATGGTGTAGCCAAGATGGACAATGGTCAGAACCCAGGAGTCCGAAGTGATCTTGCACCGGGAGTTGAGGTGGCAAGCTAGTCCTGTGGTTCTGAACAGGAGGTCGGGCAAATGGAAGAGAGGCAGAGGTGGCAACCTGCAGGGGAAGTCAAAAATGTGACTTAGCAGTCAAAAAGGATTTCTTGGAAGATGGTTGACATCGTCTAAAGGAGCAACGGGAAGAAGCCGGCTGGTCACTTCAGCCAGATTGGTGAGACGTGCGGCAAGGAGAGCACGACCTATAAGAATAGGAAGGGCGCCTCCATGAAGAACGAGACGAAGATGGTCTTCTAGGCTGAGCCGTTGAATGAAGGCCCATCTTCTTAGCTGTCAGTCAAGCTTTCATAAGATGATCCATAGCATCATCTGTAGTAGCATGAAAGAGTCCTTGGCCATCAAAGGGCAAATCCTCAATCCTTTTTCTCCTATCCTCGGTCAACCCAGCGGACTGGAGCCAGGCGAACTGGCAGAGGCGATCGCACCCACCATCATGTGTGCTGCATCTTCAACAGCGTGCCAGGACGACAAAATCTGTTGATTCGAGAGAGTGACAGACTCATTAAAATATTGGACGGCAGTAGCTCTGTGGTCATCCGGCAGGTGGGAAAAGAGGGGGAAAAAAAACTATCCCAGATGTTACATTGACAGGCTGTCAGGCAAGTTTGAGTGTTAGAAATCCTGGCAATCAACAAGGAGGCACAGTAGAAGTGATGGGCGAAGACATCCAGATAGCAGCCTTCATGATCAGGTGGAGTCGTGTGGGCCCTTTTGCCCCCTTTTGTTTTGGATGACTCAACGACAATCGAACTAGGAGTCGGGTGATTAAATAAGAAATCTACATCCTTCTTCTGGGTATGGTAAAGATGTTCCAGGTGGGGAGAGATCGGTTGAAGTGATGCTGGCTGGGCCCAAGGATGTTCCAAAACCTCCTGTAGGATGGGCAGAAACAGAATCAGAGCCGTCAACAGAGGCCGAGTGTCGACACAGCGGAATACTGGGTCCTGTACTGTAGGAGCAGGAGCAGAAATGTTGAGGCCCAAGGCGTTGGCCATTCTGACTAATAAGTCAGAGAACTGCTTGACATCCTCAGGAGCTGAATCAGGAGACGGGTCCCCAAACGCTAAAGGTGGGGAGGTATGAGACTGTGGTGTGGAATCTGCTGATTCTACACTGTCGGAATCATAAGAACCAGAGGAAGGAGACGATAAGCAAGAGGATCGAGAATGATGATGTCGGGCAGGTACCGCTGCAGGAAGAACAGCCAGCGGAGCAGGAGCAGAGACTGTTGGAACAGATGGAGCCGGAAGCAAGACCTGAATTTGCACCGGTACCGAGGTTGAGATACGCAGTGGTACTGAGGTTGATGCTGACAAAATGGGTAGGACGGTCGGGATCGGTGCGATGACGGACTGCGTTGACAGTGGGGCCGACAGAGATGTTGGCAGAGTGGACACAAGGTGAGTATCCGGCGGAGGCCAGGACGCTGTCGCTGTCACCTGAGGAGAAGGTGAAACAGCCTGACGATGAGGCGATGGGTCTCGGGACTGGTGACGAGACCGAGATGGCAAACGCCAGTAGTAGGCCGACTGGGACCGAGAATGGGATCTGGAGTGGTGATACCGAGGGGAGCATCGGTAATGAGATCCCGAAGGAGATCATGATGGGGAATGTGAACGTCGGGGGCAGTAAGGGCAGCAACGACGAATGTCACGATGGTACCAGTCACGATAGGTAGGCGAATATGAGTGGTAGGAGCCAGGTTACTCTCTCCAAAGGTGCTCATGGCGATACCGGGCGATATAGGAGGCTGACGAGAAAGGCGAATTGACTCTTGCTAACGAAGGCTTGTAAGCGGTGCGGTAGTCACAGTCGCGATGACGTGGAGATCTACCCCTTCTACCGCGTCCCGGAGAGCAGGCCACACTAACTCGAGGCCAGTCTCAGGAAACAGCCCGAGGAGCGTCCAAAACAGGCAGACGGTCCAACTCGGGACAGTCAGAAAGGAGGGCCGGAGCCACTGGAATTTGCAGACACTCATCTCCGGACTGGCCTGACATAACAGGCGGAGAGGCCGGTGGTGAGGGCTGACGGACACAAAATTCGCAGCAGCCGGAACCAAGAGCACTAGAAACTGGGCAGTATCCCGCACCAGTGAAAGGATGTTTACATTTCCTTACAGTCTGGCTGTTCATAGATTGAAACATTACAGATGACCAGTGAATTGCCACAACTTCTGAAAATGTTTCTGACCAACGCATGAAAGCTGTACTATACAAAAAAATCTTTTCCCTCAAACACATATCACAGCCAAAATATCCATTAATGCCAGCTTAGTACATTTTATAAACTTTTCCTGCATTTAAATAAGGCAATTCTGTTTGGAAGATGTAGTTCTATCACAGTAATCTTGGATGTATTTTTTTTAATCACAGAAATCATCAGTATTCATTGCTTGCTTACATTAGGAACTGTTTGTGTTAAGGAAAAGCTTTGGCTCTTTCAGCATCTCCATTATACACAATTTTCAGCATACAGAGAAATCCATGTTTTGGTAAATGTGGTTCTGTCACATCAATATGCTAATCTTTTTTGCAGTAACAATTAAACAGGAATAGCATTAGTAAAGGCAACAATAAGACAACTATTATGAAAATAAAATACCATTTTTGATTCTTCAAATTTTATTTAAATTTAAGAAAATCAGTATGGAAGTTCTGTCACACATGTAACTGCCATTTTAATGGAAACTTGGAAAGTCAAAGTTTATACGAGTTCCAATAATTTAATGAATCTACTCTATTTGGGACAAATACAAGGACTTAAGATCTGAATACTTCAATAGGATCTACCAGGAAGTATTTAGGACAGTATGATACTGAAGAAACCTCCATGGAAGTAAAGTGCAAGTGGCTGGAAAGCAATCTCTCAATTAACAATGTTTTGTTAATGTAATGGCACACTCTTTGCAAGTGGTTATTCAAAACATTTAGAAGAACAATCTGAAGCATTAGACTTTTGAGTAAAAATTTTTAAAATTCATAAGAGCACTCTTCAATGACGTAAATATATAACCATTAAGAGAAGATTTGCTATTCAGGATGCAATTACCTAAACTGGAAGTTGGCTTCTGGTCTGAAGATAATTTCACTACTTTTACAGAAATGGTAACATATGATGAAAGGTTACAATTAAACCTTACATTATACACAGCCTTTCTCAGATGAATACATTGCTCCTAAGAAGCCACATCTCCTGAACTGTCAAGAAAACTAGTCTCCTGAACTGTAAAGAAAACTAAAGAAAGCTAGGCTCTTGTGAGACTCCAAGAACCACGCTGTTCAGAACAAATCTTCAATCTTTACAAATTTGGAATAAACTATCAACATGGACAAGTTTTTAATTTTTGATTGTAAACGGGAGTCTCTCTCTCAATCCCTTTCTCCCACATATATCCTCTCCTCTAATTTGCGCCTACTTTTTAAAAGAAAACAAGGCAAACAAGAGGGCAAGAAGGCTGCTATAACACATTTTAAATGAAAGAATTACCCAAGTGTATGCAACAATCCCCCCTCCAGCTAAAGAATAACATTTATAATGTAACTCTAATTAGATTGAGATGCCAGTTCAAAGTGGCAGATTGCTCACAACCACCAAAACCCAGCAAAAGATGGGCAGCTTTAGAGGGTTTTATTTTTTTTTTTTTTACAGAGCCAGCATGGTGCAATGGTTTGAATGTTGGACTATGACTGGAAAACAGAGTTTGATGAACCGCTTGGCCATGGAAGCCCACTAGGTTATCTTAGGTGCATGATATACTCTCAGCCCCAGGAAATCTCATGATAGGCTTGCCTTAGGCTCCCCATAAGTCAGAAATGACTTTAAGGCACATAATAAGATTTTTAAAAAAAAACACCTTCCCATCACAAATGGCAAGGTAATTGTTACAACAGCTCCAGGGTACGGATATCTCCTGCGCCAGATTTACAATCCGGAGACCTCAGAACAGATATATACTCCTCCTCACCATTTCTGCCAGCCGCCTAATTTGGGCATCAGGACTGTTCTGTCTAAATAGAGACACTATACTATAAAATATTGTGAAACTCTTTCAAATTCTGGTTAAGGTAGGTTTCACCAGCCGAAAGTGAAAATTCTTTTAACAGTACTTCCTTCCCTTTTAAACACTACTCAGCCTAATATGTTTACCCTAGATATTTTAATGCCCAGTGTCCCATAGTTTGTGAGGTAACAATCTGCGTGTGTACGTTATCAACACATGCAATTTCACATGCCTACAACAATTTCACATGCCTACAAAAATGCAAAGCATATTGGACAGAATTGACCCATGCCTAAATATCAGTGAAGCAGGCAATGACTAGTCATAAGCTGACCCATCCATTCCTATGTTGGTACAAGACGGACATCAGCAGCCATTCTTAGTAGTACAAGCTTTGATTAACATAAGGGGTGGACTGCTGTCAGCAATTAGGCCACTGCACTACCTCTCCGGGGACCAGGAAAGGGTGCATACTTTTTCATTTGTCCAATCAAACCCTTAGGGGGCATTTGGGAGCAATTCTGTCACATCTTTGTTCCTCTCTGGGTCATTTCAGGCCCAACAAAGGTGAACTTCCGGGTCATTTCCTGATGGAAAGAAGACCTCTCCTGGTCCTATAGTATCACAGAGGCAAAAAAAGTGGCCAATTACCATCATATCTTCTAGCAGCCACAAGAGGACATTCTGGAGTCTGTAAAAACAGCCGAAGAAGCACATGGAGCCTGCAGGCTACACTTTCTCTCTCTCTGGATTAGGCAGTAAGGTAGCAGTCTGCCAAGGGAGGAAAACCAACTGCAGCAGAAGATCAAAGATGTGCACATTTGAAAAACATCTCCAAACCCTCTGACAACAGTGATTAACTGAAAACAACAGGCAAAACTGCCAATTCTGACATTGACATGGTAGGCAGATGAGGTATTTCAAAATGGATACCAGAATGTAAAAAATTAATACACATAAAGATTTTTACGTGAACTCAATTTAAACTAGGGATGGGCCAACCAAATCCTTGAATCCTGGGTAAGGATTCAAGACTGCCGAATCCGAATCCCTGTGCCAAAATAGGCAAATTGAATCCTTCAAATCCGCCAACCAAATAGATTGTTGGAGACCAGGACGCCCAAAAACCAGGGAGACCGGGATGCCTGAAAACCTAGGAGACCAGACATACAAGGGAAGATAATAAGTAGGTAAGTTTTTCCCTTGGAATAATACTGGCCTTTGGTAACAATTTCACAAATTACATCTGGTGTTCTATTCTAAGGTGTTTAAATTGAACATTTAAGATTTAACTGGACTGGAAACTACAGGCTTGAGATTTCAAGGACAGCTGAAAGATTCCTTTGCATAGCTCACTTGCAAACCTCTTTCAGACACAATTCTGGGGTCTGGACTTTTACAAGGTGTCACAGCCTTCTCTGACAAAGTGTACTGGTGCATCATCAAACTACAAACCCCACGATGCCAGAAGGAGCTATGCAAAGAAAAGCCAGTTTTGACCTGGATTATCTCTGTACTCTAGTATGTGGCCCTGTTTACACAGGCAGGAAAATGTGGCAGTAATTCACATCTTCCTGCCTATGTAGAAAGGGCCTTCATGTCATTTCAATCTGGGGAGATCCTGAGGCAAAACTGTGACAAACGTCTTGGCCAGATTTCTTCAGAGGAAGGTTTGCCTTTGCTTAGGCTTTTGCTAAGGCTGAGAGAGTGTGTCTTGCCCAAGATTATCCTTCTTTCCCTTGCTTTTTAAATTCTTTTTTAAAAAAGGATTTGAAAGATTCAAAATTCGTGAGATTCCTGGACTCCCAGAACCTTCCAGGGATTCGGATGCGGATTCAGAAAATTCTGGATTCGTCCCATCCCTAATTTAAACAAATGTTGAAATACTTTACTAAAATGTCACAAACAGTCATAGTTGTTTGTAATGTTGTACAGAGTAATGTGAATATGTTCCACGCACTGATGCTGAGTTGCTGATAATTGTTCTAAGTTCAAAAATAAAATCTGAAGTTCTCAGGCAGTGGCAGAGCAAATATGTACCTCCACACTGTAGAGATTAAAGGGAGACTCAGGTGTTCTTATCTGAAAGGATTTCCTTTGGAAGGCAAGGTAATCAAACACAGATCTAGAGATTTTCGTGGCTTCATATGCCCACTGAAAACTGAACAAAATGCTTTAGTAAAGGTGCACATGGCAAATACTGCCATTATACATTGCAAATATGTTCCTTATTTTGAAGGAAAATGTATCTACACAGTTTGTTTTGGAATAAATGTTCCGGCTAAAAGAATAATTTGACCCAACAAGAAGGCCTGTCAATGAAAAAGAAAAAAAAAATCAATGACTACACCCAAGCAAAGATTTATCATAGAATTAGATTCAGTACAAGAATAAATAAATGAATTGAGGATTGGCTACAAATCTGTAGCCCTCGTACCCCCATATCTGGTCTTTGGTAAAACATCCCTTATTGGATTAACAAGACCTGATTTAACATTTTTAATTTTCCCCCATAAGCTCTTGTGGTGGCCTACAAACCAATAAATGAAACAAGTGTGCAAAAAACCTCATGTATCTTCTTAAATTCATTTTGAAAACCCATTTTTAATCAGATTTAAATGAATATTGGAATGTTACATGGGATCATTTTAACGTAGTTTGGTAAAAGTTAAATATAATATTGTAATAGAGATAAACAGCAAGGTGACCTTATATGCAAAAGGGTAAACCATACAATTCTGCAAACCATTCCTGTCAGTCCCACCCTTAACCCAAAGAGCCAATACAACAATAGCATGATTGATAGTATCAAAAGCCATGGAGATACCAAGGACGATATGTCCCTCGTCTTTCTCTCCTGACAGAAGTCATCCACGAAGGCTAACATGGTGATTTCAATACCAAACTTTGGCCTAGAGCCAACTGTTGCAGATAATCAGACCATAACTTTCCCAAGATTTTGCACCTGAAGGGAAAATCAGCAATTGAGTACCAGCTGTTAAAACCACATGGAGTAAAACTGTGTGATCACGTTTATTTAAGGAGTGGTCACAAACTTGCCCTTTTTAAAGAGTCACTAACTATCTCCTTGACCCACTCACTGATGCCCCCTGCAGGTGTTAAAAGACAAGATTCAAGGATCAAGAATACATATGTCAGAGGCACACTTTGTCCACAGACAGCATGAACCAAAGTTAATCTCGTACAATTGAACTACAAGACATGATTAACAATTTAACTCAAACTGTAGCTCTGAGGGTATGAAATTCAAATGAATATGAATAATTTTCAAAGTGTCAGAGATGGCATCCATAGGTTCTATAACATTCCCACAAAGATCTGGTTTCAGCAATCTATTTAACACTGATAAAAGCTCTACCTAAGAAATACCTTTTGCTGCCACAGAAACAGTGAAAAACACTCTACCATCACCAGTACAGTGAAGTATGATAATATACTCACTCATATTTGATGGTATGTGAGATTCACAACATCTGTAGCCTAATTTTTGCTTTGTTTCATCATCCACAGTTCTAGTATAAACCAGGAAGCTGACTGGGCCTGACAGCACAGAAGATGCTAGAGATCAGCTGTCCCAATAGCCCATCTGATCTCGTCATAGTTTTGACAGAAGCACCAGCCATGTCAGCTGGAAAATATCCTGGAGCATTTAGGAATCGCTTAGATTTCATAAGACTTTGGAAGCTAGAACAATCTCAACTGGTCCACTAATATGCAGAACAATCCCTGCTGTCAATCTAATCTCAGCTAAATGATGAAACCTATTATTTATACCACATAATATGAGTAGTTGTTATTCCTGTTTATATTTTTGTTCTTCTTTTCACTAATACAGAGTGGAGCACTATTCTGACTATAACTTAAGTTTTGCTTTTGTGATTTTTTTTATTTTCTGATTTTTTGTCTTGATGTAGAAAACAAAACGTTTAAAAAGAAAAAGAAAGAATGTGTTATATTGATTTTTATTTTGTTTGTTTAATGAAAGGATGGTCGCCCTAAATGCAGCCTGCATTAGCACCTTTCAGAAAATGCACAGCTCAGTGTTCCTTTTGATACTGCCGTTGCAGTGGACAAAAAGAAATTAAGGGTTTGAACAGGAATTTGGCTGCTCATATGGTACTAGCAGAGGAGAGACCACTGCCAAAGCATTTGCCTAACAACCCCAGAAGGTTCTGAATGATGCACTGCACAGGCACAGTAAACTCCATTTGTGTGAGTCACATGAAGAATGATCTGCCTAGTTTCTGTTCCTTTTATCCAGTTTGCTATCTTGAATTTTAAAGTGCAAACAGAAAATCTGCAACAACCTTTGTTCTCCCAAAAACACTATATGAACAGACTTGCCAATTTTGTCTCTTGTTGGCAAAGTACCCCTATCCCAGCAGCTTGTTGTTATTAATTTTTGCCTGGTAACCTTCCACCTCTCAACAGTCCAACCAATCACATCCTTTTCATTTATATCAGAGCTCCTGTCCAACATACTTCCTCTTTAAAACACACCAAGACTGTACATAGTTCAACTAAACTCACACTAGGACCTTAAACCTATTGCTAGCCATACCTGAAATAACTGCTGAATAATTAGTCATAATTTAAATAAATCCCATTGATTCGTTGGGTCTACTATAGCTAGGAATAGCAACTGGATTTAGGCACAGATGTTAAGAGCTTAGAGCTACCAGGTATTATTACTCAACATTCAAAATTGCCATAGGCTCTTTCCTGATATGTCACTGGTTGATTAAATGCTGCATGAAGAAATCCACTTCTGTACACCCTACCATCCTACAATGGTATTTTAATACTATGTCTCCAGCAGTTATCATGCAAGCTTTGAAGACTGATTACTCCTCTGTGATTAAGTCTATACAATGCTCTTAACACATTTAGCAGATTTCATCCACCAGTGTGTGTGTCCCACATATTGATGGTAGAAAAACTGTTAGTGATAAAATAGAATTACTTTTTATTATGTCTTACAGAAACCTGGGATTGTTACCATTTATGAGCCATGTCTAATTTGTACGTGGCACATCTGGCATAACAAATACTAAGTATAAACCAGGAATGCTTGCAATAATGTTTCCCAGTGTTAAAATAAACACCTCAGCACTTCACACTTTGGCACAGCACTTTCACCACAGTGGGGAAGCACTTATCTACTTTAACACTTTGCCACTTATGAATTACCACTCAATTACTGAAAAGGGTTTTTAATCTAGGGGACAAGAAAATGGTTTCATATTTTCTTCACATTCACATTTAAAGGATAAGTAAACATATAAAAGTTTCTTTTATTTTCTTTCAGACTCCCAAGAATGACAAAATCTATTTCTAATAGTTCTCAATCCAGTCTACCAATAACAAAGATTGCAGAAGCCATGATTATATAGACCAAGAATTCTCATTTGTCTCATTACAATCTCCTTTATTCAACTGTTCTAATAGCACTCGTTGAAGGGAAGCAAATCAACAAGACAAGGAATATGACCACAAGCCTGGATAGCCCCCCCCCCCAATGAAGGGGGAAAAACCCCACATACATTTAAATGAAGCTGCTGCAAGTCCTAAAATTCAGTCCCAACATTCAGTTCCGGATCAACAGAAAGGAAGAGAACAGTAGACTGTTTTTTGCAGTCTTTGTTTAGAAGCTGTTTCAACTGTTCTAAGAAGACTCCTACAAGCTTGATACCACCATTGTGCTTAGCTTGAACCCCATGGAAGCAGGCTGCGATCAGCTTGCCGGTTCAAACCTAGTATAGCTCACTGATAAAAATGAGCAAATTAAAATCTTGCTCCTGAGTAGCAATTTTCTAAAAACAAGGAAGGAAGATAAGTCTGTCAGTAGCTATTAGTTATGACTGGTTATACATGATGGCTATACATATGATGCAACAGCTCTTGTTATCAGTGAACATTTCCTGTGTCAGATGCCCAGTGGAGTGCTAATGCTCCAGTGAGAGGGAGAAGGAATGAGACAGTCTAAAGACTATCAAATACTTCTTCTTTTACCCCCCGTCATATTTCAGCACAACTGTCTCTCACAGAAATAAAGAAACCTACTAAAACTCTGTGTAAAAGTTCCTTGAGAACGGAAATTAGCTGTTCTTTTAAAGGCTAGATGCAGTGGCATAGCAAGTGGAAGCAGTTTGCCCTGGGTGGTACTTTTCGGGGGGGCGCCACCATGGCATCCCCAATCAAATGGAACCCGCCTCCACAGTCTACCAACATTCCCCCCATCTGCCTTTCCCTTTTGGTATGCTCCAGCCAGCCACTTTCACAAGACACACATGGCTTCTGGGGCGAACCAAGTTCAGACACCTGGAGGGGGCACACGAAGGGGGGAGAGGGAGGACCTGCCTGCCATTTTCCCCCTTACTGTTGACAGCATAGCTGCTGAGGTGAGCCGAGAGGTTCCCATTACCATCATGGCCACCATCCTGGAGCAAAGGACAAAGTGTCCAGTTGCCAGTTCACTTTTCCCCTGCCTCCTTACTAGTATTAATGAGCTCGCTTCTTTCTCCTCCTCCTTCCTGCTGTTCCCACTATGTGTCATCGTTTCATTTTTAAAGCCACCTCAATTGTATTGAGAGGGGCAGCAAAAGCTTTAGCCATGCCACTGACTAGATGGGATACAATGCACTCAGAGCAATTAATATATTCACCCAGCATTGCTTTGGCTACTTGATGAAATTTTCACCTGTCAAATTTCACGTTACTATCATTGTTTATCATCAACATTTTCTATTATACATTTTGGGCATTTCATTATTGTAAACTGTCAACCAAAATATATTATTTTAAAACCAAAATTTAAAACCTTGTCTTTATGCCATTTCCAAATGACTTTTAGAATTAATGAGTAACACATTCATAAACTATTTTCAAGTATTCAGTGGTCTAACTTCACAACCCTACTTGACACCCATAAGTGTGAAGGAATGTTTTTTTCCCTATTCTCCTCCTTGCAGCCCATTAAATTGCCCAAAACCACATCTGGGGAGTTTCCTAACTCTTTGTGAGCCAACTGAGAGGGCTGCAGGAAAGGAGCAGAGCCTCCCAATTCTGCTCATGGAAGCAATTCCATCATCAGAACCATGTCCTGTAGATTCTGCTCAATAGAAGTAATCCAATCAAAAGATTACATTGCTGGATGCCACTGGCATCAGTTGTGATAACTGAAGCCCTTGTCAGAGCTGCTGATGACGAGCAGCAGCTGTTGGTCCCTGTTGCTCAGGGTGATGACGAGCAGCAGCTGTTGGTCCCTGTGGCTCTGGCTGGAGATGAGTCCTGCAGCTCAAGAGCTCCCCCTGCTGCCATGGACCAAGCAGGCTTGGACGTTCCTCTGCCTGCTCCTTTAGGGCAACAGGGATCCGATTCTGAAGATGGTTTGGAGCCTGTGCCAATCAGCCCACAAACAAGGCGGAGACTCAAGAGAGCTAAGCAAAGGGAGGCTTCCTTGATTAAGTTCAAGAAACAGTGACTAACCACACCTGTGTCTTGGGCTATATAACTGCCTGCCTGGAAGCTTTCCTTTGCTTGTGGCAAATTTCTTTCAAGCCCTCCTCTTGCCTGTTCCTTGCTCCCAGCACTCAGTTTGTGCTACCTTGAATTGATCTCTGGACTCTTGACCCTTGGCTTTTGGAACTCTGACTATGGCTTTCGCTTGATGCTCTGGTAAATGAACTCCCTTGTGTAAAGTGCTTCCTTGACTCCTCCTGGCTGGACTTTGTTGGCTCTCACACTCCCTTCTCTGGGCTGGCTTGCTGCCCAGGTCTCTGACCTTGACATCAGTAGCCTCTTCTCCCCCAGTTGTGAAAAAAAATGTTAATTGTATATTTCTATTTTAAAAATATTTTAGGATAAACAGAAGGTAAACTACAGATTATGCTTTAGTATTACCTTAGGGGATGGTAGCTACTAAGGTCCAGGGGACATTTCTGCTTTTCCCTAGACCTTGGCAGCCAACCTATACCACAAAGGAAAAAAATGAACATGAAAAAACAGCAAAATATACAATGTACTACTTAAAAATTCTATGATCACTTATGAATTCTTTAAAAAGGTTATTTTGATCAAGGAACAAGACTTAGAGGATTAAAACAATCTTTAAATGCACCATCACACAATTTCTCAAGATGTCACTTCCACCTCCTATCATGCAGAACAGTTCCTCACTTCTGATTCTTGTTTGTGACAAACTAAAATTTGACATTTTGTTCTAACAGGCAAGCTAAGACTGGAATTTGTCTGCAATCTTCATCACAGACCCCTTCTCTAGGTTGGCCCTGCAGTTCCAATCCCTATGTTCCCGTCACTGACTTTGCCTCTTTTCTCCTCTTAATCTCTCACTGTGTACTTGGGCCTCAAGGTGATCCTTATGTGGACCAGTGGACATGCTGTCTGTGGGTTCACTGTGGTAAACATGACCAGACTCTATCAAACTTAATAGAAATAGCCAAAAATAGTTGTTAAAAAAAAGAAGGAAGTAGAGATTTATTAAGACACATTCAGATAAACACACTGTAGTGTTACTGTATGTTTTCAAGTCATTTCTGACTTACAGAAAACCATATCTAAGTGTGTGATGCACTCAAGGTCACCCAATGGGCTCCCATGGCCAAAAGGAGAATTAAACTCTGATAGTCCAGTGCTCAAACCACTAAACCACACTGGTTCTCAAACAACACAGTAACCCCTATTTAATCATTCATGGCTTCCCAGAACCCCATTTAGTTCTTGTAATGGCTGACTATCCTATGTCTATTACAGTTTTTCTCTAATTCTATGTCAAAGCTTTCCAAACTTTTCATGTTGGTGACACGCTTTTTAGACATGCATCATTTTGCAATACAGTAATTCAGTAAGTAATTCAGTAAGTGGAGGTAGCCCCTCCACCCAAGCCTGGCCCCCTGCTGCCCTGGCCAGGGTATTCCTCAGCCCAGGGCTGCTGCTGTGGCAGCGGGAGAGGCAGCCCCTGGCCCGCCACTGCCGCTCTCACCAGGGTCTTCCTTGGCCCAGGGTGGCAGCAGAGGTAGCCCTTTTAGCCAGGCCTGGCCCACCATGGCAGTGGGAAGGCAGCCCTTCCACCTGTTAACGTTCACGTGACACACCTACACATTGCAGCTGACACACTAATGTATCGTGACACACAGTTTGGAAAGCTTTGCTGTAGGTCATCTTTCTGCTATCTCCCTGCAAACTTAACCCTCTCTAGGTCATTCTTCCCCTATCTGCCTTCTATCACTTTTGTATCCTGCCTCACTTTTGTATCCTTTTTCCCCCATTGGCACCCCTTCATAGCATTCCCTGAGCTGTGACTAGTTGGCTCTAACCAGGCTTGCACAGCTCCTCCCTTCACAAACCTGGTTCAAGATCCTGATTTATAAGGAATTGCAAGGAATACAAGCTCTACTTTGCCAAAATCAGGGACTGGAGTGTCACAGCATGATGAGTGAAGAAAGACAGGGAGGGAAGAATATGCATCAATCCCAAGCCTCTTCAGTGAAGTCCCCTATACAATAACTAGAGACAATTTAAAATTTTATCATTAGTGGCTAGTGTGTCATTTTATATTTATAGACATTGTTCAAATTATTCTTTGTCATACCTTTCATATATTTGACTTGCAAGATGCCTTTGGGTTCTTCCGGGGAGGAGCATTCAAGAACTCCAATAGACCAAAACTAAACCTCTGCAGTGGTCCAGTAATTTCCAAAGACAATTAGGTACTGTATCAATTAGAAAGTGAAGGCAGTATTTCCAAATTACAGAATCACCTATCCAACTGCTTTTTAAAAATGGACAAAAAATATTGTTTATCCTTCCTGCAAAACAGATGGGTCTAAATGTGATGTAAAATGCTAGCATTCCAGTAGCAGTGATCCTTGCTAACCTGCCATGGTCCACTAACTTAGAATTATTCCTTATCAACATGCATCCTTTATTACATCAGAAGTCACATGAAACTGAAACATATAGTAAGCAGGTGGCCACCAGATACTTCTTGAATACCTCAACATTTGGTTATGCAGTTGGTACAAAGTACAAGATGTTCAGAGGTTATTTTTCTTTTCTTTTTTTAAATAGTGAAGGTAATTATAAATTACAAAAAATATATACAATTTTTATATTGCTCATCTACTTTCTACCTTCTAGTCTAGGAAAAATAACTAGCTTTAGAGACACTATCACCTTGTAAATTACTGGTATTATAGATTTTGTAAAACATGGTTATTCAATTGAAGCAGTTAACTTGCAAACTATAAACTGATAAATTATTCACATTTTACAATCGTCTGATTCCGGGCAAAATTAGTTTGGAGAGTAATGCACAAAGATTTCAGGCCACATGCATAAGAAAACAGCTTTTGGCCACAGTGTCTGCTATTCTCCCCTTGAGGAACCATGGTGGGAAAGGGTGTTTTGCTGTAAGTTGAAGGCTGCGGTATCGGGTTCAAGCCCAGCTGAATCATAAAGGTCTCAGTCTGATAAATCCATGTTTCATCCACATCCTGCTCCCATGTTTCACTTCAGCAATTTTTTTAAAAAAAATTAAACCACAACTCCCTGTGATCAGGAAATTGAGATCTGAAAGTCTGGTCTGAACCAGGCCCATTCCCCCTCCCCCGCTGAAAAAGTCTCAAAGCCAATTTGCATAGGAGAAGCACAGCACACAGTATGTATGATAAATCCCATTGTTTCAATTTCTCATGATCTATTCCAACATGAAGAATAATGCATTTGTTCACTAAATAACAGAATTAAATTATGGTCAACCATGAAGCATCTCTCTAAAAAAACAGCATCAGGAACTTGAACTGTGTCTATTGGTTGTATTAGATATGCAATCCATTAGTCAGTTGACATGATTTACTTGAGTACTGTTGTCTATGCTTCCCATTTATCTTCTATATGGAAGTAACTGCTTGGTTACAGATAAGTGACTCTGCAATTTTAACTTCTCATTTCTTTTTATTCACCACTTTGTACATATATAAACATTTAACACGCATTATCTTTACTGCATTTCTAAAAACAAACATTTTGTCCATATTAGAAAATGAAAAAATCCTTCTCCAGCCATTACATAATTTTCGTGCTCAGTAATCTGATCTCTTCTGTTTGAATGTTTGTCGAGGAATATTCACAGAAAAAACAGTATAATAAAAATGAATAATGCACGTTCACGCGATGGTTAAAAACACACTGACCATGAACAATAATCTGACAATGCTGTCATGAAGCGAACTGGGTTTTAATTCTCTCTCTCTTTTTTTTTTACAAAATGAGAATAATTTTAGTACTTAGTTTATAAGTCTAAAAATGACTGATCTATAATGTAAGAAAGAATCATTATGGATTGGAGTTTGCTCTAGTTCTGCTGCTTATAGACACTCATATTTAATATTCATTCACTAATATCACTATCAAACATTAAAATCAGATCTAGTATTATGATTTTAATATTTGAGGCTACTCAAGTCAATAATATTAGGCCAAGTTTAAAAATTTTTTAGTTTTAACAAGCAGGTACAATTTAAATAAGATTTCTATTACTTTTTAAATTTAAGCTACAGTAAACGCTTCTTTTATGAAATTATTTGTTTACACTTCACTTGATCTTAGCCAAAAGGCCGGAAATTATTTGTTTAAAATGAAGTTGCTCTTAAAAATTAAGCCATGACTCTCTTTCAAACACACCAGATTCTGTCATGGTGTCACCCTTTTACCCTGCTTTCATCTGTGTGCAAGCATCACAACCAGATCTCTGAATCTGCTTGTGCAAGCTGTTGCATTAGCTACTGGGCACCTCATTATAACTTCACTGGGCAAGTTGCTGCTAGTGCCAATTATTTGGCTAGTACTTGTGCAACTGCAAACAGAACCTTGCCACTGCTTATATTTATTTCTGCCACGTTAACATGGATACAACTCACGGGACTGATGCCGTAAGAAAACTTGCAGTGAGGTTAAGAACCAACCACCAGACAAAAGAAAGGGAATTTAAAATTGGGGCAAGATCTGCATATTTATATCTTTGGCAACTTAGCACGGCTAAACACTGACATATCAGACTTTGCTTCTAGCAATTCTCAGCATTTGGTTTAAGATTCAGGAAAACAAACGTAAAAGGTTCATAGTAACACAAATTTGGTCAGTTTCCTTGGGCTGGATCTGAACATAAACAGAAGTCCTGCGCTGCATGATCCAAGAAATAATGCTCAGAGGTTTGAGGGATCTCCTAAACAATGTAGATTGTAATATGGTGGACTACAACATGAAACGAAATTGTCCAAATTTGGGTTGAGACTGCTGGTATGACTTGTGCTCCACTTCCATCACAAATTATTTCCACCTGCTTTTGGTTTATTTCTCCCTTCCACTGTTAAGAGCCCAAAATATTCAGAAATTCTCCAACCTCCAGAGGGTGCAGTAGGGGCAGAGTGGGAAAAGATCTGTTACATAAATGTCTTTCAGTTTGTACAGCTTGGGGTACAGTCCCACTATGGAGACACAAAAGCCAAAATATATTAAATTCATAATTTTCCTACTGTCATAAAGCAGAAGTAGATAAGGTTGCGAAACAAAAACAACAACAACCATGGAATTATTCTCTAAGTCCAAGGAGCTTCAGATGTGCCTCCTTCCAACAGATCTACTGCCTTACTACATGGTGGATGATGAACTGTTTCTGCTTATGGGTAGATCAAAAGCAATGTGATATGTAAATAGTATTTGGGGGAGCAATCTCAGTTTCCTGGTGCAAGTCCCACAGACAAATATAGGCAACACTTTGCATTATGTCCACAATGCAGCATAACATACAGAGCTGCATCGTTTGGAACACACTCCCAGCTACTATAAAGACTCTGTTTAGCTGTAAACAGGTATCTTTTTACAGATACCTTTTATTGTTCTAGCATACACATTATGGATGTTACAGTACAGAAAATTGAGTTCATATCTTTTTTACTTCTTACTGACTGTAATCAAAGTTTTAAAACATTAATTTAATGTGGTATTTAAACCAATCTGTTCTGAGGCTTGAGGTATTTCTTCATCAAATCCTTAAATCATACTTAAAACTACACTGAATTTATAATATTCTAGCCCAGTTGATAAAAAGAGAACACACACAGATTATGGAAAGAATCTAACAGTATTAAGGTGCTCTAGCTATTAGTAACATATCTGAGTGACATACTATAAAATGGGAAATTTCAGCTTCTCCAACAATCATGACAATGACAATTTTGACAGAAATATTCCAGAATGATAGCCCCAAGGGATCTGAATAATGCTGAAGTAAAAATAAGGTACTGCTCAATCATTCCAAATTATTTTGTATTTAAGCAAATCTTTATTTTACAATTGACTAATACTCCTTAAAGGTATTAATGGAGATGTTCACACTGTGCTTGTTAGTTGTCTATACAAATACATGCCAACAATAATAGACTTTGTGTAATAATATGTGATACATCTATGCTGGCCATCTGGAGAACTAATGAATAATCAAGGGACTCCAAATTAAACTATTGAATTTTTCTTAGAATCTTTAGGATAACACTGTCAAGTTCAATCTATTCATTTGGACTCCAGAATCAATTTTTCAAACTTTATGACAGGTTTAATAGTTCCCACCTGTTTCTCCTGCTTGACTTTTGACTGGCAAGTTACCAGCTAGGGTGGAAATGTAGACAAAGACCCCTATTAGACTCTGGCTGTTTCTCTACTGTGAGGTCACTCAGCCATTAAATTAGTTCCAGCCCACTTTCTCCTATGTCTTAATTTTGGGGCAGATATGTAAATTTAGGGGACTGGGACAGAAGGTCTGGTATTTGGCTTGTAGAAAGATTTGGAGGTCCATTAAACATGAATTTTATTTATGTATGATTGAAATATTAAATGTTTTCTGCATGGTGAAATGACAGATTTCCTTTATTAAACCTTTTCACATGTCCAGTTGTTAAAAGACTCCCAACCTTTTAAAAAAATTCTATGACAAGAAAAACCTGAAGTTACATAACTACGTTTCAGTTAACATACCATAACTATATTTCATATGTTTACAAATACATTATTGTTATTTAAAAAAAACAAACACTGTATATCACCTTGGAATCACTTTTGCTAATTGGTGATATAAAACATTTGAAGTTAATATACCTAGGACTACAATCCCAACTCTTACTGAATTCTGTGACTGATAATCCTGCCACAGCTATAGACCAAAATCTGAATTACCAGTTCCACACAGTTAAGTCGATGTCTCTCCATGCTAGTCTCTGACTACAGCTAAATTCACATGACATGCTAAAATGAGGTTTTAGTGCTATGAAGCTGAGTCATGGTCATCTTCACTTTCCCCCCTTTTTACATGACTGCAAGGAGTTCAGAACCATTCGCCTCTCTTTTAGACTAACTGCAGTTTACTGCAATGGCTGAATGTAGCCCAAATGCAGCTTTTTGTAGTCATCATTCGTGAAAACTTGCCAACTTCAAAACACAGCTTAAGAAGCTAGGATATTGTCACTAATTATAAATAAACTTAATCACAGCTAGAATTCTGATCTAATGTTCAAAGATGTAACAGTAGTTTCCAGACTTCTTGTGGCTGCATCAAAGGAAAGCAGGGGCATGGTATGTCTATCTATAGCTCATCTTCATAATGCTAAAATCACCCTTTCCATTTTCAATATCCTCCATATCTATTAGGCTATAACTCCTACAATCCCTGTGATGCAGAGGGGCTCATGCCTCATAAGAAGCTGCTTTCAAAACTGAGAGGACTATCAAAAGCAGTTTGTGATATGCCATAGAAACTTAATATTCAAAGAAAAAAAGCTAAAGAAAAAGCTGTGGTCTCATTCAAGGCATCAGGTACACTAGGAGTTCAATCACACCTGGTACTCAAACTACTCATAAAAGTATGTAAAAGTGTATGTAAAATAATTAATATGAAGAATCAAGCCAGTGATATACCACTAGACAAAATTATGTAAGTTTATATACCAACAGCTTTTTGTTTGTTTGAATATGTGCTTTATTCAAGTATACCACAGAGCTTATGATTTCATCAGTTAATCAATATGATCAATTCAGATCAGGTTTTCAGTCACACAGATCAGATAATTATTACTGCTGTAACTGAAATATATTTGGCCGTTGAGCTACATTAAGAGAACTGAAAACGAAAATATTTTTTACAGTTCTTGTCCTAGACAATTTCAAAAAATAAAAATGTTACTTCTCCTATACTTCTTCTAGTTTGGAAAGAAAACAATGCCCAATCAGATAGAAAAGTAAGAAACCTGAACATTCTGCCTATTTTAAGCAAAATGGATCCCTCTGGAGAACAGAGGCCAAAGTACAGAGGCTCTGTAGGTGAAAAATGGGAAACTGGTAAACCAAAGGAGGCAAGGATCAGTACCTTTAAACTGTGCCAACCACTGCACCTGATAGATGCACCCCCTTGACTACTATGAACCAGTACAAGTGGCAAGAACACACATGCAGTTCATTGAAAGGTAAAATTTCCAGAAATTTCAAAGCCATAGAAATATACTTTTTTCAGGAAAAAAATGGAAATGCTTAGATTTTTTTTTAAAGAATGGAAATATTAGCACTCATCATGGATTTAAAATCACTTTGTTATTTTAGGAAGAGAAAATGGACCATGCATAACTTGGATTAGCGTAAAAGTATTACGTTTGATACATTACAGATACATTGATACATTTTATTCAGGAAATAAATTACAAATACAATTTGTAATCTACAAGTAATATTAATATTTACAATAACAGTATAACAATGTTGTTAACAAATGAGCCAAAATTCTTGAACTGTAAGGAAATTCTTTACTTTTGCCAGTCTATGAGGGGAACCACCCTCCACTCCAAAACAAACAAAAATCCCGGGAGACAGGATCGAGATTAATAAAGAAACAGACATTACTTTGACTCCTAAATGTCTTCCTAGTAATGAGCAGGCATAATGCTCTCATTCCTATAAAGAGAACTGTGAAAAGGACACCCAGGTGAGGAAGTATGCTATGTTCTTACATAGAAGTTGGTCAGCTATGTAGTTTTTAGAAATAATGTGAGGGGAGTGAATATATGAACACTTTACCTTATTTTTTTATCATTTTAAATTTCATAACCTTTTTTTCCCCATATTGTCAAGAAAAGTAAAGGCATCAGGAAAAAAAACTTTTTTTTCTGCATTTTCACCTGATCTCTCTGAATATTTCTACATGTTCAGAAAAGGACTGCAGCTATGAGGTGTGTGACTGAATGGCAAGAAAGAAAAGGAACAAGCAGGAGCTAAGAATGGAACAGGACTGGCTAGTCCCCATAGTTCACCCTTGTTCTGCTTTTTTCTAGCTTGAGTTCAAAGAAGGGATAGATCACAACTGTATTTATTATGCATGTATCTTTCCTTTGGGAAACCAAGAATAGCATTCCTGGTTCTCCCAAATAATCTCCTAGCCTTACAGACACCTGTTGATATTTACCAATATAACAAAATAGCATTCTGCATTGTTTGACAAATGTCTGGCTATGGCACACAGAACTGTGATATTAAAGCTACCACACATACTCTTAGGTATACTAAGTAAACAAAAACAGAACTGTGAATATTAATTTTTCAGAGATGGATCTCAGTAAGTCATAAATCAGCACATGTGCACACATTTTTACAAAGTTCTTTAGGAATTTTTGTAGTTACCTTGGATCAACATTAATATTCAGCTGCCAGATTTCGTAAGACTCAAACTACTCCACAGAATGAAAAGCTTTATGCACATAAAAAACATACCATCTAGCAAGGGAAGCTGCAATAAATAGCACAATTCACACTAATAAATCTCTTAACTAAATTAACACCCAAAACTTCACACAGGCAAGTTTTCATGTATCCATGCTTCTATGGCAAAACCAGCTGTTCCACTGTATATTTCAACTGCATCTCAATATTAAAGCACTCCTACCATTTATAACATCCTGGCCCAGGCCTTATATATTACAAAGGACAATTCCTCACTGGGGATCATTTTAACCATTATAAAAGACTGTCTTCATATATCACAGAGTCAAGCAATAGTTGCCCTATGTTTAGAATAAATGCATAGTTTGCATGTCAATACTGCACTGTTAGAAACTATTATACTATCCACATGGACAAATAATAAAATATACTTCAATAATTCATGCTATCCATGAGGTTTTAATTTTATAATGTCAGAAAGTATGCACCCTCCTTTAAAATGCTAATCTAGACATGGAGAGAGATATACCACTACTATGTTTGACATTAACTATCAATTTGAACATGTGCTCAATCCCAGATAGGATATAAATATTACAGATAACACTTCCTAATGCAACCAGTGTTAATCCCAATTCTGTTAATTGCTAGGAACTGCTAAAGGTATGGATTCAAATGTCCTTACATGTCTCACAACCACTATCTTCAAATGCAACATACAATGTGGAGGAAAAAGAATCTAAACAACACATCACTTATACAGCTTCCTGGGTTGAAGGCCTGTAGACAGCACCCACACCTATTTGTAACAGAGGTTCAGGATTGACCCAGAAGAGAAAGAATATTTTGTTGTACCTAAGAGGAGTCAAAATGGGAACAAGCTACAAGATATGTCTGCCACATGAAATATCCAGTAAGTTATTGGCCCGCTTACCAAAGAGATATTAGAATGTTTCATAAATCCAAGTCTGAGAATAAAATCACACTGAATAAACAAAGAAAAGGCTTAACTTGGAAACTGTAAAACATGCTTCCAGTTACAATTCTGAAGCTTGAGGAAAGAAATGGGAATTGTGCTGAATTCCAGATGCTCAACAACAACTCCTACCATCCTTCACTATTCACTACGTTAGTTAGGGTTGATGGGAGCTGTAGTTCAACAATAGCTGGAGGGCCACCTAACTCCCAGTCCTTTCCCATGACCTACATCCAACTGTCAAAGCAGAGTCAATGAATCAATGAACCCTACATAGATATTTTCTTCCCAAATTCATGTGGACTCAATAAATCTACTCTGGCTGGGACAAACAACTGCATTTAGCCCTAGTTTCAATTCCAGTGTAGAATTCATCTAATTCTTACTATCATATATATGTATATACATACACACACTTGCTTCAGCAACAGAGCACAGGCCAGCACTGGGCTTCTTGTGCTTACAAGTTGTTCTTTCTCCAAACACTGAGAAGAAATATGCAGTCAGAACCTCTACCACTATAGTTGGGGGAATACTCTTGAACACCATAAGAGTACGCATCTAACATTGGTAATTTTTTGAGAAACAGGTGATCAGGGTATCTCAAAGATAAAACAGACATTGTCATTCCTACCACCATCTCATATGAGCAAAAAATAACTACCTCCCTGCAGTATGAAAAGCTGTATTCTTGTATGGATTGCCTCTTAACTGCTGCATCATGAATTAAGGCTTTCATTGTGACATCTGTGAGTATCAAGATCATGTGCCAAAATACAGAGTAACTATACTAGGATTTAGGACGATGACTTTATATATGATAATGCACCTTTTAAATATTTGTCTAACTTGTTTTAGCAGGCTTATAGATCAACTGCTTAGATCTTTCCCCTCCTGCTGATAAATCTATTTCTAGTAAGACAGGAAAGTGGAGATGCAACACATTTTATGAACTTTCATTTTTCTTTGCCAAATAAAGCCTGGAATTCTGTTGGTGCACTACACTGGGATAACAGTACAATCACTTTAGCGCAGCTTATACTTGTAACATCTGACCAAAGAAGAGGCAATTTCCCAACCCATCCTTCCAAAAGCACCCTGACTTTTAAGGATTCATCTGAAATGTAGGTATTGTTAAAAACTTAGGTATTGCTCTCAGGGAACAGTTTTCTTTCCCCAATGATGACTTTCTCTGCCTTCCCTTGCAGATGCTCCATCTATGATCTCTTCTTGCTAGCTACCAGGCTGGCATAGTTGCTTCAAGTATAATGAACCAACAAGTTTTCAGCCACAGTACATAAAGTGAAATTACTGCCATATGATCTCTTACCCATCTAGAAGATCCATTGTGGTTGATGTAACCTCAGCAAACAGAACCACTTTTCCGAGCTTCTGAGTATGCAAATTTTCCTTATATTTGTCAAGACTGAAGTTTACAGATGAGAAAGCTTTCATGTCAGTAACAACCGGCATAAATGTGGGTGTTACTTCTGTCTCCAAGCTGCAAGATGATACAAACTTAAGGGACACTTTGCTGGAAGTAATTAATCCTGCTGCATTCACGTTTCTTCCCAGCCATTCCAGAAGAGAACTATGGATTTCCTGTTGGATATAAAACAAAATGGGATAACAAACTTGCTAATCTGATCTTCAGCTCAGACAATATATTTCTGAAAGAGGTTTATTCAAAATGGTAGTGCCTCTGGCTACAGATCAGGTCATTCAGTTTCAGAGTCAATTTGAAATACTTCATGCCCTATGTATGATTTGATGCACTAACCATTCATATATTAAGCCACAACACATAAAAAATTCCATTTCATCTATCAAAAAAGAGGGAAATACGCAAGGACTCTACATATCCATCAATATTAACGCCCCGCTACTGTTGCATGTCACAACAAGTGGTTTTAAAAAAAAATGCACAAAGATAGTGACCTAAAAGAACTACTCCGTGCTTAAATTTAGAATTACCCAGCCAACAATTTCACTGCAAATTATTTCTTTCAGACAAATGGGCACATATATTACTTACTTCAATTACTAAATAACATTATGTTTAAAAGTTCTATTCTTTGTTATGATGGCAAAGCTTAAAAGATATACAATGTACAGTAAAACAGGAATGTGCAATAGTTCATAAAACAGATAATTCCTTTATCTCATTGAAGGTTATAATTCAGAGACTCATACAAAGATCATTTCATTATACAATGGTTTTAAGACTAAAGCTTGTGAACAGTTTGAATCTGGTATTGCTCTTAGTATTATAAACTTTTACACTGCAGTATTATATTAATAAAAATTAACAGCCTTTAAAAATAGTTCATAGGACACACTAAAGATCTGACAGTATTCAGTCAACACTTTTCAGAGCCCAAATTGGACTTAGCACAATGCAGCACAAAACCACCTTTCTTCCCCAGTGCTTGCCTATATTATCAGCTATTTTAACCTTTCAAATATTAGTCTTTATCTTCTTAATACACAAGAAGAGCAGTCTGTTGTATCATAGATGTATTGTCACGTTACCACAGTTCATCTCCCCCATCAAATTCATCAGGCATATTGATAGAACGTACATACTAATACACATAAAACATTCAAATTCCAAACAGCAGCCAGTAACCACAATAATCTAAAGTAAATCCTACATTTAACTGCTTTGATTCAAGGGCTTAGAACTTAACACTATTTACAAGCAATAGACTGGGATGTGAGCACTGTTTTGTGGCAGCCTCTAGTGGCCACTTAAATGAAAGGTGTTGGTAATAATGTTCAAATATCTGACCTTATGCACCCTTGAGACTTTGGTAGAAATACTACATAAAGCACAGAATTGTGAGACTGAACTGCTGGTGCTACTTTAAAATACCTGGCAACGATTACCAAAACCATCAGATTACAGGTAGAAACCCAAAATATATGGTAGTAGCTATTTGTCTTAAAATTAAATTATAGTGAACCGGTTAAAGCTAGATGTGTTTGTTTTGGATTTTGTTTTACACTAACATCTAAAAAGTCACGATAGCAAAACTCTGTATTTACTTCATTATATGGAAACTGGCACTCTGTAAACTTTGTAAATTCTTTTAAAATTTATTTTTAATTAATTTTAAACTGATGGAATCTCAATCAATACCACTTCAGCATAAAGATATTAAATTGAGACCCCCCAACTAATTTATAATTTTCAATAATTACACAGTGATTTTATATTCACAAATTAAAATCTTCTTTTCCCAATTAAAGATAGATACTACTGCCACTGTAAATCAGGTTTTCCTAAAAAGCCAAAGGAATTCAAGGCCAATTGGTGTACACATCTCAAGAATTCAAGGCTTACATGTCTTCAGTAGCTCAGTTAATAATACAGACAGACACCTTGTATGCAATCCTCACTTGTACTGAAGGCAAACGCCTACTATTTTGCACTGTACCTTACTCAGTTAGATTGCTTTCTTAGGCCCATTTCCACATTCACTTTTGATGTCAGCGACCATTTTTTCATCTAATTGGCTTCAATTTTGACTATTTTGTATCAGTATATCCCCCTTTCAACAAAACTTGAGTATATATTCAACAAATCAGGAGAAAAGTTAGAAGGCAACAGATTTACTGATATAATAAATACCAACTGGCATTTACCAAGCGAAGTAAGTAAGATAAATATTACCCTATAGAACTGTCAAAGAAAATATGAACATACAAACTAAATCTCAAAGATCTTCCATTGCAATACATCCTTAAATAGCTCTGTTTCCCTGCCGTATTACAAGCCATAGTAATGTAACTAAAAGAAACTTAAGTTCACCATGTCAAAATTTACACTGCCTTCAATATACCCTGTTTCTTAAGAATAAACATGTTTAACTTGTACACAGTAGATCACTGCTGACTTTTAGTACATAAATGGAATTATTGCAATAGAAAAGACTTTGAAATTTACAAGAATGCTGGCAAGAATCTATAAAACATACCAAACCTATTGCTGAAGCTCAAAATAGATTTTGTATAATTGTATGTTTATTAAAAATGCTAAGTGCCAGCTGAAGACTATGCAGAAAGACAGAGTGGCACTAGTTTAGTGAAGTCTATGAATAACTCATTTCTAGCATAGTTGGCTTTTACAGACATCACACCTTCAGGTAGCTAAATTGCTAGAGCATGTACATATTTTCATACGTTAAAATTCTTGTTAAAGTATCACAATGTTTTTCAAATTTTAATAGGGGTAGAATTTTTTACTTGCTATATTACACCCAGACATATAAAAATGAGACTGTCAAATGTCCTTTGAAGACCTGCCCTAGCATTCTCCCAATCCAACAGAAACAAACTACCTTCTAAAACAGTAGCAACAGAAGTGCAACATGGACCAAAGGTAGGATAGGGACGGTGGTTGCACCAACACTTAGCAAGGGAAAAAGGCATCTGTTGACAAAAAGGATCAATCTCTGGACAGTATTCCTGCAATCAGGTAATACTTACTTTTAAGTTAAAAAAGCAAAACTGATTTGCAATTTTAATGTTCTGGAATTCCCGGTTGAGGGAGATTAAGCTATTTTCCTCCCTATTATCTTCTGTTGTTTTGATACCAGAAAACAATCTTTTTAAAAAACCTCAGGCAGGCATTTGACAATTATCTCACTGCTATATAGCAAGCACAAGACGCTTTCAACTAAGAGTGTACTTTTTTTTATCGCTGTGCTCCCAAATCACATTTTAATTTTTAATACTTATTCTCTGTTTTAATTTTATTTCTTCCATTTAATAGTAAACTATTTTGTATTAAATTGGGGGGGGGGAGAAGGTGACATAAAACTGGAATAAAAAAAGGAGACCATGAAGTTACACAGAATTAAACAGTGGTACAACATTTCATAAAGTCATCTTTTGGACAAAGCTAGCAGAAATGCTATGTTGAAGCAAATAAGTGGGAAAGGGGGAAATTAAACACTAATAAAATTATTTTAAAGTGCAGTGTACTAAATCCAAGGTGATGCAGGCAAATGCTACCATAACTTCCTTTCCCTCCTCTCTGTAGCATTAGCTGCCACCCCAAAATTGACTTCAACAGGTCTACTGGTCTTTTCGTGCAGGCTTAGGGCATCTGTGGAGAAAGTTTCAGTGGGAAAAGGAAATCTCCCTCCCTCCCTACCCACTAGATTCTTCCATTTTTGCACGTGTAGATATCCAGCATTATATGTCACCCAAAACATGAAGAATGTATGTTTAGAATGTGTTAGTTCCTTAGGATCTGTAAGACACAAGCTTAGTAATCATGAGATAACAGAAAATTCTTCATAATGGATATGCACAGAACCCCACAATGCCATATTTGTTACATTTACTAACCTAATTTACTGGGGATAACTTCATGCTTGAGGAAATTTCAACTAAAGAAGTCACTCCACACAGTTTTGCCTTGGGACTCTTTGAAAATACAAATACTGTGCCTTCTTTTCAATGTGCAAGGCTATGTTGTTTTGTACTGAACTACAGAATGTTTGAATACATGCAAAGACTGATATACCACACAATATAATGTAATGTAATATACTGGAACCATTGTAAAGATAATTTTGCAATGCCAGGCCTTTGTAAGGTGTACGCTGTTTTAGTTTCTCTTATTCAGGGCTATGAGAACAGTCTGGAAGCAATCTTCCCAGCAGCTGCTCTCATCAACAAACTGTTTATCGTAAGAAAGTGGTTAGGTCAAAGGCTAAACATCATCTTAAGCTGAAAACATACATTAGAAAAATTCATACTGTTCATATATAAGAAAAAAGACTATTGAAGAAAAAAGAGCAATATTCATGGCAATGGTCAAAGTCCACCGAAACATATTCATTGGTATTTTAACGAGAAGTATTTTAATATGAAAGTAACTGATTTTTTAAATATTTCATAATTTAATTATTCTGGTCAAATAGCTACAATATATTTAAACAGACTACGATTTTAGAAGTTTAAAATATTTTGGCAATCTGTCAGTGATATCTCTGCTAGTCACAAAGACTGCAGATTTTTGGAGGGAAAGGATTAACTTTGCCTCTGCTATTCCAACAAAATAACAGAATTTCACAATACCAAAAAAGCTAGTAGTCATTGACAAAAAACATTAATACTGAATCCTTTACTGCAATAATTTTAACAACATTATAGACAGTTAAGTTGTCTTAGAACATTTTAGTGTGGCAAAATATTTTTAGAATGGTGATTTTTAAAAAAAATCTCATGAAAAGATATAGATTTCAGTGCATCATAGGATATTATTTTAAAATATATTCAATGACATGCAAAGTGATGAAAATCTAGTAGGGGGACAGACTACAGGAGGAAAAGCATTCTGAAAGTTCTAAGAGCACAATGCTGGATTTAGCATATCTGGTTTAAATGCTTCACTTAACAGTTCCACAAAAGTGATAAAATAACACCAGTCTTTTATTACTTGATGCCACAATCTTTAAGCACTGACACTTAATATTGTTTTGATGTCTATATATAATAAGATATATTGTCTTATGCATGTATTCGAAGTATGTACTCAAACAGGACACATTAAACACAGCAGTCAAAAAGCAATGAGAAGGAAAATATGGCATGTATTTGTGTGCCTTCAAGTTATCTGTTGACTTATAGCATCCCCATGAATTTCATAGGGTTTTCTTAGGCAGCGAATATTCAGAGGTGATTGTGCATGTTCCTTCCTCTGAAATATAGCCCGCAACACCTGGTATTTGTTGGCTGTCTCCTATTCAAGGACTAAGCAGGACTGACTCTGCTTTGCTTCCAAGATCAGATGTGATCTGGTACCCTTAGCGTAATTAGGACTCCACTTCCCCTACATAAGTCAAATTCACCCTAAGTTTCCTTCACGCAACTCTGTTCACAGGTGGAAGAAAAATAATGCCTTTGTATATGTGAACTAGCCCCTAAGTTTAAAAAAATCTATTTTGCACAATGCAAAAACTGAGATATACTTTAGGTGCTTCTTCTAAGTGATCCCACTATCAAAAGAGAAGGGGCTTTTCTGCTATGAAAAACAAGCATCTGGAATATTCTTCTAAAGAAGAGATCTACTTGGCTCCACTGATGCTCACCTTTTGGCAAATACAGTGAACATTCCATATCTGCGGGGGTTCTGTTCCATGAACCCTGGTAAACATGAAAAAATGTAAAAGCTCATGCCCCATGTTATTAAGTGGTGGTGACATGCACACAGATGCTTCAGCCTGTCCACATCCACATCGCCACCATTTTAGGTATAGGACAAGACACTCCATGTTAGCTGGAATTAGCAGATGCAGAGGTTGTTTATACGCAGGGTCCGCTGTACTTCAGATTTACTTCATTCAAGAGGCTGCCTTGAATTACAGAAAAAGCAAAATGTTTACTAACCCATGAGACAACGCAGTCTAAAGTACTATTCAGAAAAGTGTAGCTCTTTAAAACAGGAAAACCAAACATGCACACATTTTCCACTTCTACTTTTAACATCTTCTATATCTCTTCTAGGATATTCTGCTGATGAACATATGGAGGAAGAAAAATGATTACAAGGACACTAATGAAAGTAAGGCCTGGCAACTAAAAATAATAGTTACTAGATACTTGCATGTTTTCCTGCTAAATCACTTCTATCAGCACTAACACAGGCACTTCCTTCTACATTAATTTCTAGATACGAGATTTGAGTCTGAATAATAGAGTAGTTGAATGGATTTCAAGGAGATTTGGATTAGATTGCATTTGGTTCTTCTGAATCTTTTCAATCCTAAGTCATTCACTCAGAAGCAAACTTCTTCCCAATGGAGCTTACACCTAAAAGAAATGTGACTATGTTTGCAGTCTAAATCTAATTTTACATAGTTGCAGAGGTCGGCTTTAATCTAAAAGATGCTGTTTAGACATAATTCATTTTAAGTGACTAATGCAGTGCCTCCATACCAACCATATAAAATGCCTTAACGTCAAACCATGCATTATTGATAACAATTACTCTAAAAATCAGTTGGGCCTTACCAAACCAATAGTCACCACTGGGTGCTTAAATATAAATAAAACACTTCTCCGTAAATTCAGCAACATAGAGACCACACCAGAAATAAAGGCGTCTCATTTTCAAACAATTAACATAGATGAATCAGGGCTGACTCCAGAGGCAAAAACACAACTAATGGTAAACAAAAGCAAAAACACAGCTAATGATAAAATCCAGCTTTTCACTCTACTAATGTTTTTAAGCATAGTTTCTCAATTAGACATGCGCAATTGCTTTCATTTTTTAAAAACGCAATTGCTTTCACTGACAGACAGCATAGTGTAGTGGTTTGAGCACTGGACTATGACTCTGGAGACCAAAATTTGATTCACCTCCCAGCTATAATCCCACTGAGTGACCTTGGGTGGGGCAGACACCCTAAGCCCCAGAAAACCCCATGACAGGTTTGCCTTAGGGCAGCCATAAGTTGGAAACAACTTGAAGGCATACAACAAAAACACAAAAACTTCTTTCACTACTAAAGAAAGATACACAAAAAATCTATTACTGAAAAGGGCAAAATCTTCTGTGACTAGCTATCAGATTGTAACACAGCACTGACAGAGTGACAATATTTCACAAAATTTAGGCTGATGCCATCTTTTTTCCTTCCAAGTCTTTTATGTACATTAGGTAAAGGCCACACTGAAAGTTAAGGAATCTTAAGCCTTTGCAAATTTGGAAATATTCCATTTCGACAGATCTCTGTAGCTGATGTCACACTTAAGTAAACTACTGCCAAATTGAAAAGATTCTCAAGAGCATTCTTAATAAGAAACAAGGTCTATATATTTAAAGCCACCTAGCTGCTCTGCAGCAATCCCCTAGCTATGAGACTGAAAGTACGATTCCTATGAAATTTGAGAAAGTTGACGTTAAATCCAAAACATGACTTTCTTTAATTATTCCAACAGCAAATGATTCAGGCATCACACACACAAATTAACTGTACTGTTGACAGATGCAGACTTGAACATTTTTACTCTAGAGATACAGGAATCAAACTACCAAGAGTAAAAATGAGTTTACTTTAGCTCAGATCTAGCTCAAACTGTATGTATGGCATACTTCCAGGTCAATCTGTCCTGAAGAGGGGTATAACGGTCCAGTGGATGGTGCACAGTTTTTGATGGAGAGAAGAGCCCTTTTTGCACATTCAGTACCTCATGTGATTGGAATCTTGTTGGGGAGATTGCAACCACACTCACTGCTACACAACTTTTCTGCTGTGTCTCTGGGTTGAGGTTCTTAAAACTCACTTACAACTTACACATGTAGAGTCAGCTCCTCATTTTTGTACGTGTGGGGAACATGGAAGCAACAGCAAAGATTACCAAGTACCTCTTGTGACTATAACTGTGTTATAACTATGGATGTGTTATAACTGTGTTATAACTATGAATGCCTAAACAAGATTCACAGACATGCAGACTGCTTCCATGTTCAGAATTAACTGTGGAAACTCCTATGAGCACATGGTACACTCTGCTAGACGACAAGTAAGGGCTTGCAGTTTTTTAACTTGTGAAAGTAATATAAGAAAGGCAGCTCAACAGGAATCTCAAATGGAACAAAATCTCTGTCGTTCTTTCCTGTATTTCCAGTATTATCACTACAATTGGGAAGAAGTTGGTCAGATACAACACCTCCACTTAAATCAAACAAAAAAATCCACCAAGTCACAAAGAACTTGTTAACACCACGTTTTATACTGTCTCTCTCCTCGTCCATAAACAAGGAGTGTTTACTAAAATTAAATAATTTTGAAACCTAGAGCTTAATGTGCAACCCCTCCCCTCACAATTTAACACAGTGTTCTCCATTTCTAGTAGATGCACACAGGAAAGCTATATATGTGCTATACACATAGACATTTTCCCCCACATTTTGGGAATAGCCAGAGTATAAGTAAACCAACACAATACAATAACAAATGATTGCAAAAGTTTATAGAAGACTGTCACAAATATGGCAAGACACATCAACCTGATCAGACTTTACAAATGTATAAAATACAGTGGCTACAATAGGTGTTCTAGAAAACTGTATCCATAAAGTTTATGGATAATCTCCATTTGGATAAAATAATACATTTTACAGTGTGCTTTTCATTTGAAGAAAGGGAAGAAAGTATTGCAACGACTATTGGAAAACTGTAGGTAACCATAAAAGAGTAACAAAAAATCAAGTAACAGATAATTAAGGTCGGAATGTCAATAAAGAGAAATAAAATGTCAGTCAGAGGCATAAAGAAATTCTGAAGAAAAGACAATTCTGTTGACAGCAGTGCCTGATTTCAGGAAAGCAAGCAGCTAGCCAGTAGTGTCCGATTTCAGAAAAACAAGTAGTAGAAATCTAGATAATTAACAGATTAAAATCAGCAACAGATGAACAAAACTAAAAGCATTCAAGGATAGTGAGAACAAGGATGTGCTTGGCTGGCATGCACAACTGACACATTTTAATGATTTACAAAGAAGGATATTAAAATTTGCTTTTTAAGTTTTTGTATAGATTTTGGTATGCAAAGGTTCTGATATGCAAGTCATTTCATGCATTTAAAAATCAAAGATGCTCATGTTTAACTTGAAATAAAAGAAAAGAGGAGCATTTAATAAAATGTAGGGCAAAACTGTCAAACCACAGACTGGCTTGCAAGTCTACTCTTGGCAGAAAAGTATTTAACCCGTTTCAGTGAAAGACCGCAAAACTATGATAGGTAATGGAACCAATTTTTCTGCTCTTATGATCCAGTTGCAGCTCCCTACCCTACTATACTCCCTGCAAACTTGTTATACAACTTGGCTGCTCTTGTGAACAGTATGACTTAATGCTACCTGGAACTAGAATGGAGAGGAGGAATCACCCGCAACAGAAAAAGTGTATATCAGTAGAACAGTGCTTGATGCTCTACCTGAATAACACTCCCTCTTGTCCATTACTTGCCTCTACAGTTACTATTTGGAAACAGAACATGACGGGGGCAAAAAATCCCTTAAGAAAAAAACAGGAAGGAAGAAGCTTCAACAGACAACCAGTGCAAGGCCTCAGTACACATAAACAGGACAACTGTTATACCAGGTCACTGCAGCTGCTTTTCCTCCAAGATAAATGTGACCAGGTTAAGCACAGGAGTTTCAGTACCTGTTATCTCTCAATCTTGCATTTCAAGAAAAGTAATCAATAATACAAGAAACCCATCGTTGTGGATTGCTCTTTCAGCCAGCTTGAGAATACAAGTTATAAAATAGCTCAGAAGTGCCATCTTGTGGGTGTTCTCCTCTTTCTAGTAATGAATACCAGGACTGCAGTCTATATTTCAGTGGAAGAAACTGGCAAGACCACCTGAGTGTTCCTTGCCTAGGAAAAGCCTATTCAATTCATGCTGTTATCATAAGCTGACTGGCTATGTGAGGGTGGCCACATGCATGGGCGTGCGCGCGCGTGCACACACACACACACACACAGTCATGCTTAAACACCTTTCTGAGAAACAAGAATATTACCTTATTGTGTAGGTTTGGGATTAACTATTAATAATTACAATTACTGTTCAGATGCCCAAGCTCAGTTCAAACTGTGTTATGCATGGAGAAGAACATGTAGTCATAATAACCACCACGATCACAGAAATGACTATCATCTGCCCGTGTGTTTGTGTGTGTGTGCGCGCGTGCGCACACGCCTTCAAGTTGCCTGTCAACTTATGGTGCCCCATCAATTTCTCAGGGTTTTCTCAGGCAAAGAATACTCAAAGGTGGTTTTGCCACTTCCTTCCTCTGAAATAGAACTGACAGCACCTAGTATTTGTTGGTTGTCTTCCATCCAAGCACTGTATTTGCTGGTGTATAAGATGCACCCATGTATAAGACGCACCCCCATTTATACACTGGCAAATACTATTTGCTAGTATATAACAGACACTGACATATAAGATGCACCCCACTTTCAAACAGTATTTTTTGGGGAAAAAGGTGAGACTTATATGCCAGCAAATACAGTACTAACCAGGGCTGACTCTGTTTCCAAGATCAGATGAGATCTGGTACCTTTTTGGATACTCTAGAAGGAATATAAAGTAAAAGAGCACTAAGTTACATCTAGAAGCCAAGAGAGCTGCTGGAAAACACTGAAACTATAAAATTGTATCCGAATGGACATTTCATTTATTGAAATATTTTTAGCCTGCCCTTTATCAGAATACCTCAGGGCAGGCTACAATTAAGAAAAGCCGGTCCTACATTTTCACATGGTACACTGATCCCAGACAGCCAGTGTGGTATACTAGTTTGAGCCCTGGACTACGACCATGGAGACCAGAGTTCAATTCCCTGCTCAGATATGTAAACCCCCTGAGTGACCTTGGGAGCATCACATATTCTCAGCTGCAGAAAACCCCATGATATGGTGATTCTGAGTGACTTTAAGACACAACAACAGCACTGATTTCAAGAGTAGGAGAGAGAGGAGCTTCCACTACAGCAAATCTCTATGATTAAGCAGGTATATGTGCACTTAACACTGTCAGCACACAGGTAAAATTTCCTGAAAATTTTGAAGCCATGAGAAAAGGCAGCTTTTTCAGGTTTTTTTGTAAAACAAAAAAAAGAAATTCCTGGAAAAACTGGAAAAATGCACTGTTAGCACCTTTTTACAGATTGAAATGTCAGTTTGGTACTATAGGAACAGAAAAGGCATGAACATATAACTTCACTTGACATAAAAGAACAGATTGCTTACTTGTAACTGTGGCTCTTTGAGTGGTCATCTATGCCCTCACACATATGGGTGTTTGTGCCTGCACAGACAACCATCTCAGAAAGTTCTTGACTGAGCAGCTTGGCAGAGGCTCTACCTTTCTGACATACTATGCATGTCCTAGCCCACCATGCTGCTCCTCAGTTTCAAAGTCCACCCAGGAAAAAATCTTGGGACCTGAAAGAGGGGAAGGGGGGTGAGACTGTGTGAGGGCACAGATGATTACTCAAAGAACCACAGTTACATGTAAGCAACCTGTTCTTTCTTGTGCTCTCTGTGCCTCATACATATGGGTGACTACAGAGCTTAGCACTTGATATTGGGAAGGACTCTGGAAGACACATGACAGGACAGCAAGGCCAAAGGATGTGTCAACTCTGCCTCTGCAACACAATCTGTAGTGGATGGTTGGGACCATGTGGTTGTCCTACAGAGTTTAGGGAGAGGAATTTCCTACAAGAGGGCTGTTGAGGTCGAGATGGCCTGTTGGGAGTGCGATCAGAGTGGACAGGGAGGTGGCTGGCCAGCCAACTCATAGGCCAGTGCAATGGCATGGGACATCCACTTGGGGAGGCGCTAAGCAGAGATCTGCTTGCCTTTCTGAGGCCCACCATAGCACACAAAGAGCGTGCTGAAGTGATAGTAAGGGGTGCTCCTTTGTATGTAGTAGGCTAGAGCACATCTGATGTTGAGAGAGTGTAGGGATTGCTCATGCGGCAAGGACAACTAGGGGTAGAAGGTGGGAAGGATAATCGGATGGTTCAGGTGCTTTCCAATACCACCCAAGGTAGGAAAGAAATGTTAGGAACTGGTCATCAGTAGTTACCATGGGCTTGAAGGTTCTTTTGATGAGCTGGGAGAGGACCAGGGAGATAAACCACAGAGGGGTTGGAGACAATACTGGCAGGTAGAGGTGGATGAGTTCCTTGATTAATTTTTTACTAGAGAATCCATGAAGAAAGAAGTTCAGGGTGGGCGTCTGGGCTGGTGTGCCATGACTGCACTGAGGTACACCTTCAGGGAAGAGAAGGTGTCTCCTGTCTTCCGGAAGCGAGGCAAGAAGTGGAGCACTGTTGAGAGTTCAACTGTGGATGTTGGTTTGTTCCTGGCAGCTGCAAAGGAGATGAACTTATTCCATTTATACCCGTAAGAGTGTCTTGCGGACTCCTTCCTCGATGCTATGAGGACTCTAGAAAGGCAACAGAAGTTCAGGGGGGTTATCATCCATGCTGTGAGGTGCAGAGTCTCGGTGCCTGGATGGAACACCCTACTGTAAGAGTAGGAGAGGAGATCCAGAATGTGAGGGAGGGCTGGGTGAATCTCTTTGGACATGTGTACATGATGGGTGAAACAGGGCTGCCTGGGCCAGTAAGGGGCAATTAAAACAGTATCAGATCCATCCCTCTACAGCTTGAGTATGGGCTTTGCGAGGAGTAGGAATGGGGGAAAAGACGTACAATAGCTCTCCATTCCAAGACCTGAGGAAGTCATTGGCAAGTGAGCCGGTGCCTGTGCCTGCTCTTCACTAGAAATGTTGGCATTTCTGGTTCAACTGTGAGGTGAAAAGATCGATGGTCGGATGGCCCCATCAACTTGTAACAAAGTCAAATGCTTCCCTGGAAATGGTTCGCTCATGTTGAATGACCCAGGATCAGCTCAAAGAGTTCACCAGCATGTCGTTGATGCCTGCTACATGGACTGTACTCGGGTGAATTCACCTCTGGAGGCACTAGCTCCAAAGGGCGGTTGACAGCTGGAGGAGGAGGACTGTCTGTCACCCTACCTGTTGATGTAGCAGACAACTGTGGTATTTTCTGACTTTGCTTGGACTGTCCTGCCTCGGAGTTCTCTGTTGAAGGACTTGAGGGCCTTGATCACTGCCAACAGTTCCAGGGTGTTGATGTGTAGGGCCACCTCTTCTGGGATCCAGCGTCTCCGTACAGTATCCCCTGTCTCCACAGTGGGCCCCCCATCCTGTCAGGGAGGCACTGGTAGTGACCATGTAATCTGGAGTTGGAAGGGCATGTCTATGAGGAGAGTCCATCTTCTGGTCCACCAGAGGAGAGTGACAGACCTCGGAGAGGAGCCTCATCCTCTGGTATTGGCAGTGTTTGTAAGGGTCAAAGTTCCAGATAAACCAGGTTTCTAAGTCTCTGGACCAGTGGCAGAAGAGGTAGATGACTGCTGTGGTCGCTGCCACAAGGCCAAGGACCTTTTGAATATGGCAGGCAGAGTAGGTTGGGTGCCGGGGGAGGTTACATGCTGTGGCTCAGAAAGTGAGGGCCCTCTCAATGGGGAAGGATGCTGGGGCTGTACAGGAGCCCAGACTAGTGCCAATAAAGTTGATGAACCTAGTGGGTTCGAAGACTGACTTCTCTGGGTTCACTTGAAGGCTGAGATCATGGAGGAGGATGCGAGTCAGACGGAAAACCTGGTATAGGGCAGACCGGGAGGATGACACCAGGAGCCAATCATCTAGATATGGGAAGATCTTGACTCCATGAGTTCTGAGGAAGCATACTACCACCACCATGCACCTGGTGAAGACTCTGGGAGCTGTGAAGAGTCTGAAGGGGAAGACACAGTAATGGTAAAGTGAATTCTCTACAAGAAATCTCAAGAACCTGTGATGCTGGGGCCAGATTGAGATGTGCAAGTATATATCACAGACTGAGGTGAACCAGTTTCCATGGCAGAAGAAAGGGAGATAGTCTAGAGAATTACCATCTTGAACTTCCTTGGCTTGATGTGTCTGTTCACACCTCAGAGACCTAGGATCAGGTGGATGCCCCCATCCCCCTTCAGTATCGTGAAGTACCAAGAGAAGTTTCTGACGAGTGCAGTTGAGGGAGTTCTTCGACAGCACCTTTCTCAAGGAAGGTGGAGAGTTCTTCCGCAAGGACTTCCAACAGTGGTGTGGAGCGGAATATGCCAAAAGGAGAACTACTTCCAAACTCTATGGCATAGCCAGATGAACAATGGAGAGGACCCAGCAATCAGAAGTGATGTTCCACTAGGTAAAATAACTGCGATGGAACCTTGATGGATGGAAGCTGGTATTATGTGCTAAGTGGGTGGTTGGCTGCAGCAATGTCTGGACCAAAGAGCCAAAGGTGGGACCTAGGTGTGGTAGCAGGCTTCTTGGGCAGCGGATGTCGCCTGTGCTGCTTTAGCAGTTGCTTCAAGTAGGAGGAATATTGCAACTGGGCCTAGAATGACCTGGGGGGAGCCTTAGGTTGCGAGAAGGAGCATCTCCACAAGAACCTGAGAATCTTCACTTGTTGGTGGAGAACCCCAAAACTCATTCTTTCAGCCGTGAGGCAGTCCTTGGCAATTGTGTCCATGGTTTCACTAGTGCTAGCATTGAAGAGACAGCCACCATCGAATGGGATATCCTCAGTGTGCTTTCTGGTATCATCCATGAGGCCAGACAATCTAAGCCATGTGTACCATCTAAAAGTCACCGCTCCCACCATGACCTTGGCTGCACCAGTCAACAAAGTGTCTGGTGGACTGTATCTGTTGTGTCGTTAGGGTATAGGTCTCCTGTTGTATGCCGAGGGCCACAGCACAATGTTCATCTGGAAGGTGAGGAATGACAGGGAGGACCTTCTCCCACAGAAACCTCTGGTAGGTCACCATGCAGGTCTGTATATTGGTGACCCCAACAGAGAGGGCTAAGGAGTAGAACCACCTTCCAAACATATCAAGGTGTCTACCCTCCTTATCCATCAGCATGGTATGTTGAAGAGAAAGGGAGTACTATCTTGTTTGGTCTTGCGTAGGTGCTCCAGTCTCTACAATGCTGGTGTCAGCGAAGCAGGTTCAGTTCAGAATAGTTTTAGGACCTCAATGAGAGCTGGCAAAAGTGGAATTGTGGCCAGGACTGGTGCCTGGGAACCCACCATCATAAATACTGGGTCCACTGTTGATGTCAGGGGTGGTGTTAAGTCCAGCCCTGTAAGTCCAGCCATTCAGAGGATAACATCCAAAAACATCTTTAAATCCTTTGGAGGCAAGGACGGTGTAGTGTCATTGAACTCCACTGGTGCAGAGGGAGTGTGGACCAATGGGAAGTCAGGCAAAGAGGCTTTGGACTCATAGTTCTTGATGGAGGACTCAATGGCTGGGGAGGGTGGGTGTGAACTAGTGGAGTCGGTGCCAGCGTTGTTGGTAGGACTGGCGGAAGACATGCAGACAACAGTTGCACTATGGCCGCAATGGGGGGAAGGAGGGAAGCTGTGGCCATGATGACAATCGTTATAGAGGCTGATGGGCACAGTGGTCAGCTGGCTGAGCAACTGAGGCTAGATTCGCAGTGGTCTGCATGGAAGCCAACCTGGTGGCGGAGAGGGATGGGCAGCAGGTTTTGTGTGAGCTGAGTGCTTGGGACAGGAAGCAGTTGTCGCTTGGCTAGCTACCTAGAGGGACTACTCCCAGCAGTAGCTTTTCGGGTGATTTGCCGTGTTCTTCAAAGTCTGAGGGGTGACGTCTCTGCAAATTGCGCACTTTGCGGTGATATGGGACTCTTCAAGACAGTATAGGCACTGGGAGTGACTGTCCGAGAGGGTACCCTTCTGAGTACATGTCATGTAGACCTTGAAGAGGGAGGCGGATGCCATAGAGGCGGAGGGGAAACAGGAGAAAAAAAAAGGGTGGCTTTTTGTTTAAAGCAGCAGCCAAGAGAGAAAGATTAAAAAATAAGAAGGCCAAGGAAGGGAAAATTGGGCACTAGACTGACGTAGAAGATGACAAATAGAGGAGAGGAAAAGAAACTAGAGGTGCTCAGGAGAACAATACAAGATGTACTGCTCCACTGATGGACAAAAAGAAACTGAGGAGCAGTATGGCAAGCTAGGACATGTGCAGTATGCTAGAGGGGCAGAGGCTTCACCAAACTGCTTAGTTCTGGAACTTTCCAAGATGGTTCTCTGCACAGATATGAACACTGATATGTGCAAGACCAGAGACCTTGAAGAAGTAGTACCATGTTTGATACATTAAAAACAACATTTTCCCCAGAAAATACAGTAATCCCTCCACATTCGCAGGGTTAGGGCCACAGAACCGTGGATGTGAAAAAACTGTGAATAACTCTAGCCCCTCCCAAATCATATTTAACACACAAAAAAAGTATGATCACCATATTCAGCCCACCATGGATTCCTTTGAGGCATCAGGGTCCTTCACAAGGCAGAAGTGCGTGGCTGGTGGGGCTTACTTCACCTCCACTGCTGCCCCACACCATTTTTAATAGGGACTTAGAATCCTCATTCACAGTTTCCCAGTCTCATGAGGCTTGCAGTCCCTATTAAAAATGGCATACGGAGGCAGCAGAAGTGGCAGCAAATAATCTGTGAATAATCAAATCTGCAAAAATGAAACCCACAAATATGGAGGAATGACTGTAATTACCAACCGAACTGACTTTTTTGGTTATAAATGGAGCTAAAAGGTCAGTTCCCAGTTTATGAGGGGCTGACAAATCCCCCCAAAATAGAAAAAAAAACCTCCAACCTTATTAAGACAAAGAAAATTATTTTGTCTCCTCTTGTACAAAATGCCAAGCAGACATAAAACACTCATTCCCTTAAACAAGAACTGAGAAAAGAAAACCAAACCCAAGAATTGCAGTAATGTGAGATATCGTAAATTCGACGTAGGTTTCAGAAATTATGTGGGACAAATAAATATATGAACACCTTGTCTTAAATTCTTCTTTCTACACTACAATATTTCATGACCTAGTTTTTACCATTTTTCCAGGAAAAAAAGTCTTCAGGGAAAAAAAATCAGGAAAAAACAGATTTTCTAAATCTTTGGGGTTTTTTTCTTTCTGGGCCATCACATGGCTACACAGAGAAAACATACACTCTTTAGGTTAACATATGCAATTATCAAGAGGAAATCATAAATCTCAATGATCCAATACAAAATGTACAACCAAACACAGACACTCCAAAACAAAAAGATTTAGGTTTTGTATTTTACAAGATGTAGCACACACTACTTATAATGAATGCCACGTAACTGAACAAATGAACCACACACAAACAGAATCCTCATCTTGCCTGGACTGAGCCTTACTTTATTAATACTCAGCCAGTCTATTACCTTGCTTGTTCCTAAAACAGAGAACCACTAGATGAAAGGAATAGGTAGAGCAGAGTGTCATCTGAACATTGGTGGCTCCTCAACTCACACTTCCAAATAATTTCTCCTGTCATTTTATACAGATGTTTAAAAGCATGGGGGATAAACAAGAATTCTGAGGAACCACACAGCACAACTGCCTTGGGGCAAAACAATAATCTGCCCACACTACCTTCTAGAATTAACCATTCAAGCAGGGATGGAACCACTGCAATGAAGTGTCCTCACATCCTAATTCAGATCTGGTATCTGTAAAGACAAAGACTTCATGAGTAGAGCTTATTAAGGCGAAAAGCTATAATGTTTGGGACTATTTAAATTAGAAGAAAAACAAGTAACAGGAGACACTTGAGATACATATAATTATATACGGTGTGAGGAAAACAGAAAAAGCAGAGATTTTCTCCTCTCTCATGGTACCGTATTAAAATATAGGGTTATTCACTAAAGCTGAATGGCAAAAGGTCCAGGACAGATAAGGAAGTACAGGAATCCCTCACCTTTTGACACCTCACTACATGATTATTTGCTTCCAAATGAAGGACAAATTCTATTAATTCAACAGAGGCTCCGTTCTTTCATCAGTTCTTCTTGCCTATAGACGCTCAACTGGAACTACTGGCATGTGTACACCGCTTTGCAAAACAAGCAGAAGGGAGGAAAGTGCTAAGCCTGCTGAGAGACTTTGCAAGCAGTATGTGCAGTTGATCCCAGGTGAGCCTCCATAAGTTCTTCATGCTCCCTACAGTATAGCATTCTGCCTTTCAACCAATTCCTTTTTTTGACAGTGCTCCAGTCTCTAACCTGTTAAATAAGCAGAGGAAGTCTGTACTTCTTCACACAGTACAAAGTTTAACTAACTACCAAAAGATGTAGCTATGATTATCAACCTGGACAGCTTTAATAAGATGTTAAATAATTCACAGAGGTTAGGTCTGTCTATAATGACTCATCAGGATGGGTGCATATATATTACATCCAATGTCAGAGAAAATGTTTCCACATTGGTGAGAGATACAAGCTGCACTCATGACCTGCTGAGGGCTTCTCATAGGTAACTGATTAAGCACTAAGCAAACAGAGTGTTGAATTTTATAGGTCTTCCTAGGAAGGGTAAGTTGGCAACCAGCCTACAGCCGGGTTTTTGTCTTCTGGACTCAGATTTTGTGAAGAGCAGTCTGATAAAAAGCCTCTTTTGAACTTCTGGTTTGGGACAGAGTGAGTGAGGATAGTTTGAAAGTTGTTCTTCAATCTCAAGCCAAAACAGTGAAAGGTTAAAGCTACAGCATTAGCTGAAATAGGGGTGGCCAGAAGGAAAAGAGGCCTGGAAAATTTCCACTTGGGTGCTTAAAAATGCTTGCAATCTGCTGTTTGATTAGAGCAACAATTGCAAGGCAAGTGTGGGTAGGCAGTCGTCATCTTGGGGAATGAGTGAAGACACTCTTCACACTTAAACAGCTAGCAAGCCACCAAACCTCTTGATGGGAGTGACAGGGAAGTGAGTAGTTAAGATCAAGAGGCTCTCTGGACTACAGAAGTAAAAGCCTCAGGAAAATATATTTTTTTGTGTTTAAAACTGACATTTTGGTTTCTGTGAGATCTGAAGTCTCCTTAAAGAATTATGGTTTTAAGATCCTTAAATAACCTGTAAGAGGGAGGTTAAGGAAAGGGAGAGGGTATAAAGAGGGAAGCTAGTAATTTTCTTTTTTTGTTGTTATTTCTTTCTCTCCTCATTTTCTGTTGTCTCCTAACATTATACAATTTTGATTTGGCTGGCTGACTCCCTGCTAGAGAGACTGGTGAGATCACTGGGACTGGAGGCTAGTTCTCACGGTTGTTGGAATACTGCCAAAAATATGTCCTTGAAATAATGAACATAAGGTTGTGTGCCTTCAGTAATGTAATATGTGTTAACTAGCTTCCCTTCAGTATAACTATGTCTCCTCCTCCTCCCCACCCCCAGGATTTTTCCCGTTTCTATTTTTTTTCCCCTTTTTTCTTTTTTGTGGGTATATAATCCTTCCCCCCTCTTTTTTTTTCTTTTTTCAATCTTTTAGTTTTTTTCCCTCTTTTTTTTTTAAATTTCTTCCTCTAAATTTTTACCTTCTCTCCTGCTTTGTCTGAAGGAGAGATAAAGACAGAGGCAAGAAGAAGAAGATTTTCTGAAGAAAGAGAGAAGAGGAGAAGAGGAAGGGAAAAAAGAAAAGGGAAAAAAGAAAAGACAAAAATGGTGAGAGAGACAGGTAAGACAGACAAGACAGGGTAAGAGGGAGAAACCAAAGAAGTTGAAAGAAAGCTGTAAAGGCAAAGAGAAAGTGGAAGAAGTAAACAGGAAATAGATAGATTTGAATGAAAGGAGAAGAAATCAAGAAATTCAATGTATGCAGGACAGAAGAAGATCTGCTGAAGGAGGGATCCCCTACTACATGATGAGATTTAGGGAAGAATTAAGAGATTTTAGGAAAGAAGCCAGTTACCAAATGGAAGACATGAATACTAAATTTAATGCAGTCTATGGTATTTTGGAACATGCAAAAAAAAAAAAAAAAGAGTGATTCAGTTCCTGAAGAGAGATACCTAAGACTTGAACTCAGAATTAGAAAAACAACTAGACTAGCTGACATTGGTAGAGAAAAAAAGAAAAAGAGACCTGATTAAGATTTAGAAGTGTGAGGCAATAACCAAACAAAAATGTAAGGCAGGTATTAGTTTAACAACTGGCGAGGAGTCTAGAACGGGAGGAGACTATGTAGATAAGGATCCGGACTGCGCCTACACGATAAATTCTGTAGTCGCTAAGAAAAACTTCCCAAGAGATATTATTACCCAAAAGGTCAGATAAACAACAAGAGATTATATACTAGAAGTTCATTATAATAAAGGTGGCTTGACTGATGCGAAATTAGTAATAAGACTAAAAGAAATTCCAGCAAGACTGCTAAGAAAAAGAAAGGACTATGCTTTTTTAGTAGAGACATTATAAAAAGAGGAGATCCTCTTTAGCTGGGACAAACTAGAAGAAGTTAACTTCACACTTAAAAAAGAAAGATACAGAATTAATTCAACGCACAAGGCAAAAGACTTTCTGAAGAAAATCAAATAGTTTGGAAAAATTACAGACAACGCAAGAAGATGAGAAATAAGATTCAAATGATGACTCAGATCAACAGAGGGAATCAGCACAAGGGGAAGAAGAGAGTGACAAGAGGTAGAAGAAGGAATTGAAAAAAATGTCAGAAAGAGTAAAGAAAAAGAAGAAATCAGCCTGTTAAGACTTGGATACTTCAGACAAGGAGTAGGAGAAAAGAAAGAAAAAAGGAAGTAAGTACAGAAAGGCAAGATGAAAAGGAGAGGGAGGGGAATGAAATGGGGAAATGGGATGGGAAATGGGGAAGAAGGAAAAACAATAAAAATAATAAAATGGGATGTACATGGAATGTGAAAGGCACTAATACAAAAAATTCATTTTGGCCACTGTGGCATTGGACGAGGTATTCTCTTCCATTTTATCCTCCACTCATCACTTCTGTTATTAACCATAATTAACATAGACAGATAGAAAGGGAAGAGAGTGTAAAAGCTTGACTAGTTGGCAAGGCAGGAAGAAAAAACTGAGGGAAAAGAGAAGAGTCAATTGTCATAACTGATTTAGACCTTTGAATTCTTGCCTGGCCTGGCTGCCATGAGGGATTAACTCAATTGTAAACATGGATTGCTCCTTCAGCCTGAAAATATTAATTCAAAAAATGTGGGACATGAATTTGTGTCAGTGGGAAAGACCAAAAGAAATGGAGTGGTAACGTACATTACAGCCAATCTAATGCCAAAATTAATTCTCCCAGGTAGGTAGATATACACATGGAGACACTGAGATAAATAATGCCAAAATGCTACTGGTGGGCATATATGTGCCAGTGAGTGAAAAACTTACACTTTATAAGCAACTGAAGAAAGGGATACTGCATTTGAAGTACAAAAACTTGGATATATCAGGGGAATTTAGTGGGGTAGTGAAGTCATATCTGGATAGGCAATCAGCAAAAACATTTAAAAACCCAAGGGAAATTAGTGAAAGGATTATTCATATAGTTGATGAATTACAATTAATAGACACATAGAGAATAAAAGTTGATAATGGAAAAAGGTTTACAGTAGGCCCTCCACATTCATGGAGGTTGGGGCACAGGACCATCACCAAAGTGGCAAAACTGTGAATATAAGACTCCTTTCTGCCAACTCCATTTGCCACTTTGCAATGTGATGCTTCAGCCAAATTTTCAAGGCCCCCAAGAATATCCAGTACACCACTACACTCTATCTGCTCCTCATCCCCCTCTCTTGTCCTACCAAAGGCACCAGCCCCTCACTCCTTTTCTCACCTTGCTACCACCAAGACTCAGCCAAACTTAAAACCCCTTTCAAGACCATGGGTGTCTTCCACCCACTCCTCTGTTCAACTTAGTCAGATTTTTAAACCTCCCCAAGGCCACTGACTCCCTTTCTCCACTCCTCTGTCTCCCAAGCCTCCTTTACCCTGTTTGTCTCAGCTAGAATTTAAATCTCTCCATGACCACTGTTTCCTTTCCTCCACTCCTCTGCCTTCCATGTCTCCTTTACTCTTCATTCTCCTCAGTGGGAATTTAAACCCCTTCAAGCCCATCAATTCATTCCCTCCATTCCTTTGCCTTCCATATCTCCTTTACTCTGTTCTCCTCAGCCAGATTGTAAACCCATCCAAGACCATGGATTCCTTACCTCCACTCTTGTGCCTTCCAAACCTCCCTTACTTTCTGTTTGCCTCATCCAGATTTTAAATCCCCCCAAGATCACAGAACCCTTACCTCCACTCCTTTGCCTTCCAAGCCTCTTTTAGTCTCCATTCACCTTAACCAGATTTGTAAACCCCTCCAAAGCCACTGACTCCTTCCTTCCACTCCTCTGCTTTCCAACCCTCCTTTTCTCTGTTTGCCTCAGCCAGATTTTACACCTCTCCAAAACCATGCTTCCCCCCCCTTTGCCTTACATGCCTCTTTTACTCTCTATTTGCCTCAGCCTGAGTTTAAACCCCTCCAAAACCATCTATTCCTTCCCTCTACTCCACTGCATTCCAATTCTCCTTTACTCTGTTCACCTCAGCCAGATTTTAAACCCCTGCAAGACCACCGACTTCTTTCTTCCACTCCTCTGCTTTCCAATCCCTTTATTCTCCATTTGCCCCAGCTGGATTTTAACCTTCTCCTCCAAGACCACTGACTCCTTCCCTTCACTCCTCTGGCTTCCAAGCCTGCAGGAGATTGAGAGGAGAATTGGAAAGAAAAGGAGTGGGGGAGGAGGTTGGTGAACTGGTAAAGAGTTTAAACAAGGCTCAGGCAAGGTGGGAAAGGACTTGATGGGCTGTCACTGCTGGCAGGACAGGAGAAAAAGAGCACCAGGGGAGAGGAAGTGAGTCAACATTAGAAAGGAAGAATATAAATTAAAAGTATTTGCCTATGATGTAGTAATAATATTGGAAGACTCACAAATGTACTGGAGTATTTGATGAAAAAAGTAAGAGAATATGGCAGGTTTTAACATAAATGTACAAAAAAAATTTGTACTAGAAATATAAATGCCTTAGAAAAAGAAGAATTAGGTAGAAGAACAGAATTTGAGACAGCTAAAAAGATGAAGTACTTGGGAATAATCTCAACTTCAAGTACACAACTATTATATGAAAACAATTGTTTAAAAGTATGGGGAAATATTTAAAAAGATCTGATAAGGTAGTACGCATTGAAATTATCCTTGATGGGCAAAATATCAGTCATTAAAATGAGCATGTTACCAAAGCTAACGCACGTATTCGAGACAACTCCAATTATTTTTTCTAACACTCCATTTGTTGACTGGCAGAAGAATCTACGAAAATTTTTGTGGTCTGGTAAAAAAACCCAGAATTAAATGGAAATCACTAAAAGATGCTAAGGAAAGCGGAGGCTTGGGGCTACCAGATATGAAATTATACTTTGAGTCCTCATGCCTAATATGGCTTAAGGACTGGATAACTTTAGAGAGCAAGAGATTGTTAGAAATAGAGGGACATGAATTGAAATTTGAGTGGCACATTTAGTTATGGTATGGGAAAAGTATAAAGAAAGGTTGGCATTAAAATCCCTGAGTGGTTATCTACACAACAGGTGTTTCACAGGAGAGAACTAGGAAATCTTTAAAAAATGGATAATATACGAGAACTTACCGCAGAAAGATCAAAATCTATGGAAATTTAAGGAAATGCCACAATAAAAGAAAGGAGGATTAAGGAAGCAATGGTTAACATATTACCAACTAAGCGAAATATGTAAGGAGAAAATATTCTATTTTGAAAAAGAAAACAGAATTTGAGAAACCATTATGCACTAACGTTATACATGATAGCTAAAATGTATGAATTACTATTAAGATTTAACAAGGGACAAATTAAAGAATGCATAATAAATTGGGCAAAAAATATGGTTTCTAATATAAAAATGGAACAATGGGAGGGAATGTAGTTAAAGGGCTTAACGTTTACATGCTGCTATGATCTTAAGGAAAACTTAAAAAACGATGTTTAGGTGGTACAGACCCCAGATAAAATAGCTAAAATTTATACAGGAGTACACAACAAATGCTGGAAATGTATTAAACATATAGGATTCTTTTACTGCTTATGGCAGACATGTAAAAAAGTAAGAAAATATTGGCTACCAGCTGGTGCAACGATGCAAAGGATTTCAAAAGTCTGAATTATATTTATTCTTGAGTTGTTTCTTCTAAAAATGGTACATTCGGAAGACAGAAATGAGAGAGAATATAGAACACTGATTTGCTATATGATAACAGCAGCAAGATTGAAATATGCTAAAAACTGGAAAAATAAGACCGCATGTGTTACAGATCGGATGGAAAAATTAATGGATTTAGCAGAATTAAATAAATCTCTTGAGAATTATCTGAAAAACTGAAAACTTTTTGCAGATTATATTAAGTAGAAAACAGGAAACACTAACTATAGGTTTTAATTTATAAAAAGGAAATCTTTTTCATGTAATACTGTACACTACAGCATATTTCATATTATAAGAAAACAATTAATATGATGGATGTAATTAAGGAGGAAGAAGTCTGTACTTATAGCTATAATTGCAGTCAAGAAATTCAAGAAGTGTTTTTAAGGAGGTGGGAGAATAAGAACTTAGGGTTCTCTAATGGGTTTACTTGATTTCCCATTCATTTGTTTTTGTTGTTTCATTGCTGCTGTGTGTAACTTTGAAGTCAATGAAGATTTTTTTTAAAACAACTTTTTTTTAAAGAGGTTGATATTTCTCCTTCTGTCAAAGAGGAATTTCCATTTACTGTATCCTTGATAATAGCCTGTTCTAAAAAACAACTCTATGTTCAAATTCAGTGTTTATTCATAATATTTATTCATACAGTGAACATTGTCTCAGATGCAATTTTATTTTAGAAGCTAAGAGTCTACATTTTCTTCAAAAATTAAGTACAGTAGCCCCTCCACATTCGCGAGGGTTGGGGCACAGAACTCTCCCAAAAGTGGAAAAATCACAAAGAACTATCACCCCCATAATTATGCCCTCATATTCCTTTGCCTTTGGTCCCAGCACTGGGGAGTTGGGAGGGGGACACAGTAAAGGGTTTACTGGTACTTTCCCCTCAAAGGGAAAAGAGCACAGTTCCTTCCTTCTAGTTACTCCCAGTGGCCATCGTGAAAAGAGAGGGTAAGAGCAAAGAGGGTATCTGACCAATCAGTAGTCATTACACAGCAGAAAGTGCTGCCACATGGGGGAGAGGTCACACCTCCAGCAGTGGGAAGGGGGCTTTGCTCACCCAAGAAGAAGAAAAATCATTTTAACAAGCCTGGTAAGCCTGGGATGAGGAACGCAAGGGAACGGCAGGAGGAAAATGGTGGGGGAGGCAAGCACATGCCACATGAATAATCAAATTTGCGATGGTCAAACCCACGAATGTAGAGGAAGGACCGTATACATTTTCTACCATATCACAGGATGAATGTATACAGATAGCATGAAAAACTCTAGACAATGTATATAAACATACAAATGCAGTGAAGATTGTAAGAAGAGGAGGGACAGACGGATAAACTGCGGGTCACCAGAACTGAGTTAAGTAAACTGAAAGGTAGATAAGGAAGTTTTGGATTAGCTTGTGTAAATAACATCTGTGGAAATATAGATTCAGTATGATTATGTTCAGAATTGTAAATCTATCCCTGCTATTCTGTAACACTTTATACTTATTTTTTGTTTTTTCTTAATAAAAATAATAATTAAAACATTAAGTATTCAGCAGACTACACATTATCCTTCATTTGTTTTCCTAGCAGGTTATTTCCATGTCCACTCTTAAAGTTTCTTTGTAATCCCAGAACAATATTCCTCTTTTGTTCATCCACATATCTGATTTGATTTCAATTTAGTTCTTTTTTCACAACTGTCCTCCCTTTCTTTTGCTGTCTTATTGTCCACTGTCTCACAGAAAAGCTGGGTGAAAGTTTTTAGCCACAATTTAGGGTTGACGCGGTCCTGGTCTCAAAACACCTTTCATTACAATAAGCAAATTTCAAAATAAATTACGTGAAGCATGAAAGCACAAGCCCTTGTTCAAACTTCCTAATTCCACTTCAGACAGACTCTGTAAATACAAAATATGCAGGCAATGTATCTAGATGTCAGCTAGGTGGTGGATAGCTGTACTTAACTCTATTTGATTATCTAAATCCTATCTGACTGTAGTGTTGAAGAATCACTGAGTCAAGAACACCTATGCTTCACTAATGAAGTAAAGTTGCAAACACACGCCAAGACATAATCACCATCTTAAAACATAGACTGCAGCAATGTACACAGCATGACATTCACAGCAATGGACAAACTAAGTATTTTTGAATGCAGCCTTTAAGCTAAATGCAGGCTTACCTTATTTGATGAGAGGAGATAAACAGGAGTTAATGTGGGAACTTTACTCAGTTCACAATTCAAGCCAAGTTGGGTCAGTATTTTGGTGAGAACTTCATATCTTTTTGCATTGCTTATTTTGAGCAAATTGAAGTCATTCTTTGATCGATTAGAGAAACTTTGAACATTCACCTCTAAACAGACCTGCAAAGGTAAAGGGAAAAAAAGGCACTTAGAACTAATTCACAGCCTTCTTTTAAAATCTGGAGTGAATACACTATGTACTGTAATCATTTACTAACAGTAAATAGCATCCTAATAGCAAGTATATCTATACTTTTGTGCTAATTCTTTACTATCAGAATGTTGTAAGAACAACTGTTTAATAAACATCATATTAAGACAAGGCAACAACAATCTTGTCATAAGAAGTAATCTTGATGAATATCATGGTAAACTAAAATGACCTATAATTCATTTTAAAAGCATATATTAAAATTCATATAATCTGAATTTTGAAATGAAATATTATATAATACTACCTTTTATATAAATTAGTAAGATAATTGTATAAAATGTTATTACAACAGATACAGAATGCAACACCAAAAATTTAAAAGCAAAGATCATGTCAAGTAGACATGCAGTCGCTTTCAATAAACGTACTACAGACAAACTTGTGAGGAGAGTCAGGAACCATTCACTCCCACTTTACCACAGACATCGAAATGTCATCTTCTTCCACAAAGAATACATTGGAGTCAAACCATACACAACAACAATGGTTACTCAATTTTTTGCTACAAAATGTTGAATTCATTCTTGATATGAGCTACAATGAAAGGTGTAGACTTTGCTACAAATGTTGTGTCTACATTCTGCCATATTCCTGCAAGTACAGATTTGATTATCTGTGAGTTTCTTCAACCCCTACCCTCTCAACTCCTTCTTTTCTGGGGGAACCTTCTCTCCTGGCAGCTCCAATCAGGACACGCAGGCCTTTACAAACCTACCTGTGGTCCTTCTCTTTCTCCACCAGCCTCACCAGCTAAGGACAGGTCGCAGCCCGATTTCTCAGCACCACAAGTCCTCTCCCAATGCCCCCACATCCAGGGAAGGAGGTGAGAGACAGAGAGGAAGTAATGGGCCATGATGATGATCTACCCCCTTTCTCTCTCCTTTCCCTGACCTGGTTTGGACCTTGGGTGCCTCAGTCATGCCTCAGTCCCCTTACCACAGACTTATACAAACACATTTTGGTATTTGTAATTTTTCACTTCTGTGAGGGTCCTGCACCACTAACCCTAGCAAATATGGAGGGACAACTGTACTATTGCATAACAACTCCTTGAAAAAACAACAAGCAACAGAACATTTATGCACTATACCTGGCTGAGTATGGCTTCTCCTCCATTATTTCCATACGGCAGGTGGATGATCATCATATCTTTATCTGGACTGTCCAAGCAACCTAATGGTTTCACAAAGTTAAATTCTTCTGTACTTTCTGTCTCAAAAGTTTTCCCGCTAACTAGCACATTTAGTTTAATTTCACTGTTCTCAGCATTTGAAAACACAAAGGCTTGAACTGTGTCAATTAATTCATTTTTTGTTTTTACATGTACACCACCAAAAGTGAAAGAGGCAGAAAGTCCCAAAATCTTCCCACCTTTTGACATGAAAGTTAAAAATTGTTTAGACACTATATCTGGGATAGGCTCTGATGTAGCAATGATTAACAGTAATGCATTGTCAAGCCAGGGAACACTCAAAACTTGTTTCTCTAACAACTGGTAGACAGTGTAAGAGTTAAAATCAACACATTCCAGGATGATTGATTTTATTTCTTCAAATTTGACTTTGTTAGTATCAGAACCAACATAAACTAAAATATTAGGAGGCTTCCCAGTGAGGTTTATCCTTTTCAGATATTCTATTGGACAATCATCCTTAACACTTTCCAAACTGCCACTGTAATCATCAGGAAGTTCTGGAATGTTTTCTGCAGAGGCAAATTTAACCGACTCAATTGTGCTATTCTCCAGCTCCAAGCACTCATGGCAGCTAGAAAGATGCAGGTGATGATGTTCCCCAGTACCCATTTCTTTTTCAGATCCTTGCTCGAGTTGTTCAGGAGATTCATCTCCTTTCTGCAGTTTGCATTTCTCTTCCTGCGTTTCTTGTTCACCATCTCTTGTACAACCAGCAGTTTCCACTTCTGGCTTAGCAGCTGCCTCAAAGGAAGAGTCTGGAGTCTGTTCCCCACGCTTCATCTCATTAGCGTTTTCTTCTTTTTTGATACTTGATGCCGAGTCTAACTCTTCCAGTGCTGACATCTGTAGGTGCACAGCTGACACATTTTAAAGTAAATCATTAAACTAATTACATAAAAATAATGCTAAATAATTCTGCCTTCAGTAAAAGTTTAATCATCACAGTCCCCCTTAAATGTGTGGAGATATCTGCATCTTATTACCAGCATATCTGCAACGCAATTTAACATCAAGTTACAATGATGTTACAATTGGATAACTTCTAGTTCATCCTCTTAAATAATTAAGCGCTGGTAAAGCTTGTGTTTCACTCAGGTTCTTGATAACTAAATTAAACCTATCATTCACACCAATATTAACATGCTAGAGCATTACTTAAATCCCACAGAAATCCTATGCACATAAGCCATTGTACATATATACAAAAGAAATTTGTTTAAGAGTTAGATTGAGTTAGATTGAGAAACTAGCATTCACAATCTCTTAAGCAGTTCTAACCAAGTGACAAAACAGAAAACCTAATGTGTTCATTCAAGTACCTTATGTTTTGTTATCCACCTGAAAAAACCTAAAGGCTTGACCTTTAGATGGAGCAATTAAAAATAAATTGCTCCCATCGAGCACACAATTATGCACTGTGCATCAACAGTATTTGAGTGCTTACAATAAACAGCTGGAATTTCATCTTTCTTTTCTGAATTAGGAAATATGCTTCCAGTGCATAGTACATAGTTGGTACTGACTGGATGCAAAAGTACTAGGGTTGTCGTATCACCCACAAAGCTGGGTTTCACAGCTTCTGGGCAATTCACCTGGTGTCTGTTTAGACTATCATTTGGCCTAAATTCCAAGTTTTTTTTTCTTAAAGTCTCCAGCCCTTGTGGAAGCCAAGATATGAGACAAAATGTAGAGACAGTTCTGTCAAATCACTCTGCAATGGACAAGTCTGTCTGGGGATTTCAGATATGAGAAAAGTGAGAACAAGTGGGGAGAGTGGTGGTGGACAAGAAACAAGCAGGGAATGCACTGAAAGGGCGTAAGATGGGGCAAGGGCGAAAGTGGGAAAGACAGGAGAGTGAACAGTGCAGACAGTGTTCTCTACTACACCTCTGGCTTGACTGTGTGGATAGAGGTACATAAGGTAATGCAAAGCATTATCAATTAGAAGATCGAGAACAGCAATCCTCTGCTGATTCTTTTATTCTTAGATAAAAACCATTCTGGCACAAAAACCTAATTTGTATATTACTAATGGCAGCCAGGCCTGAAATTGTCAAATACAAATCTCAATATAAGAACATGGTTTAACTGCATTGAGACCATTGCTTTGTATGAAAAACTCTCATCTAAACTAAGAATGGCAGGGGGACTGGACAAAAATTACTGTTTTATGGAAACATGGGGGGTTTTGTTTTAACTACATAATGGCCAAGGTGTATGGCAGAGGTCCATCTTCAGAGTACATACGATTTTGGCCTGGATTAGGCTAACCATCTAAAACCATTCTATGCCATTCTATGGCAACAGGACCATGATCAGTAAGATAAAGACACAACACTTTGACTAGGTCTCTATACTTAATCTGCAAAGAAAAGAAAGTAGAGATGGGCCAACCGAATCCTCTGCAAGGATTCGAGATTCACGGATCCAAATCTCCGTGCCAAAATAGGTGAACAGAACCTTTCGAATCCACCAACCTGCCTGCACTCGGGGACCAGGCAGGTCGGTGGATTTGAAATGGATCAGGTCCGCAAAGACACGCAGCGCCAGCGATCATCGGCTCCCTGCCTGCCCTGGGGCCTGAGCTCACGTGCTCCGTGTCCTCCACTCGCTGTGGCAGGAGCCTGAAGAGAGGGTGATCGCCCATTCTCTGCATGCCCACCACTGTGGCCCATGTAGGTATGCTGGCACCCGCCAGCAGTGGCACGCAGAGGAGGCGATCGCCCCTTCTCTGCACACCCTCTGCCGCCACTGGTGTGGGCACTTCAGAGGCGTTCTACAGCAACATGCTGAGTGGGCAATCACCCATTCTCTGCATGTCCGCGGTTGCTGCTGGGGCTGTCTGTGCCCACTGAGGCTACCTGTGTCTGCTCCTGTTGCCTGTCCCTGTGGCTGCCTCCCTCTGCAAGGTAAATAATCTCTATTAAACCCTTTTTTAAAAAAAGGATTTGAAAGATTCAAGATTTGTGAGATTCATGGATTCCCAGAACCTTCCAGGGATTCAGAAAATTCTGGATTTGTCCCGTCCCTAAAGGAAAGCAACTAGATTACTCTCAGATCCATATTGCAGCCTACAAGAAATCACACAAAGTTGTCTTTTCTACTGAACCCACCATACTTCTAGATAAACTATTTCTTGTTACTGTTTGTTATTTTATTTTTACTTGTTTTAATTTATATTAAACCAACTGTATCTTTCTACTGTAACACAAGCCTTGTATCTTAACACCTCTTTAAAAAAGATACAGTAAGCCTAATAAAAATACAGTCCTAATAACAGAACTACAACTGGTAGAAGCAAAGAAGAATGAATGGTTCCCGTGATCTTGTACAGAACGTTCAAGATACATGAGTACAAAACACTTGTGTGCCACTGCAAACATACCAGTTTTGGACTGGGACGTACAGAAATCTACAACAGCACGTTTCTTTGTAAAGATACTTACATACAATTTTTTGAGGAACCATTCCGTTATCCATTTGGAGTCGATCTTCCATGAATGCTATCCCTAGGCTACTGAAGTTATCTATGCTTGCCTCTGCAAACAATATGTAAGGTTCTCCAGCTTTAAAGGCCAAAGGTGAACAGTAGTCCGACCACTTCACAATCTGGGGGGGGGGGGGGGGGGGGCGAAACATAGTACATTTTACAGACAAAATGAATACATATCACCACAATACAGAAAAAGCTTCTATAAAACTCAGCTGAAATCACTATAAATGTTTAAGTTATGGTTTGTACATTTCAGTTGACAGGTAAGTGCATCCTCCAGAGGTAGGAATTTTATGCAAGAACTTGGAAGAAATCCACAAAAAAGAGACTATATCCATTTTTATTAACAAACTGCAATTAATATTGACAAAGGCAAACAAGGACACTAGAAACTACAAATGCAACAGTGATTTAATACATAATTTATTTAGAAATTTCCTGCATATTCTCCAGTGGTATAAAAGAGGTAATAACACTATTAGATGGATTAGATGATGCTTGGGACCCTTCCAGCTTGACAGTTTAAGATTCCACAGACTTCCCTAATGGCATTACTAGGTTGAAATCCCAGCCTCCCCATAAAGATCCAATGGTTACCATGAACCAATTGTAGCCTTCCAGCTCAACCTGCTTTACAGGACTGTGGTTAAAAATTGGAATGTGGAAAATAATGTACAATACCTTTCAGTCCAGCGGATAAATAGAACGAAACTACTTAAAACATATATATTCATGGAAAAACATGACTGCGATAAAGAATCTGATGCATTTCTAAAAGCCTTTCATGTTATCACACATTGGCTACTATCCCATAAACCTTTATCTGGGAGTAAACCCCACTCACTGGAGCTTACTTCCCAATAGATATGTGTATAACTGTACTGTTAATTTAAATGAGATATTTCTCTGTACAGGTAACTCCTATGTCACACATAGATATGTAGATACATACACAGATACATAAACACACATATCTATGTTTATTAAGATATGCATGCACCCACATGTTGAAAGATTATTTAACTGTGGATCTGAGTGTAATTCTTTTGGAGCTTAATCTGTTTTTGAGATTTACTTGTTGACTTACTTGTTACTTCATCTTCATCTGCTTCTCCTTTGTCAGTACCTCAGTCAGCATCTGCCTGGAATATGCTCTATGCTGAGCAACAGAAAGTAGCCAGGCAGTCTCTAAACACACATCAGAGAAACATTCTATTCTGTTCCCTCTGTACCCATTTTGACTGGTTGCTAGGGTGCTCCGGGAAAAAACATCCACTAGCTTTAAGGCAAAGAAGAGAGGGATGGGAAATCTAATTATCAGAACTAATGGCAAGCTTTGGACATGGTCACTTCCTCCTGCAATTCTGCCTCACCTTTTCTTGAAAGACCCATGTGCCTTCAAAAAAAGTCTATAAAAAGAATACATGGTTTTCATCATCAACTAAGGGAACTCTCTTACAATAAGAGACATCTAGCAACCCTAACTTAGCCTGGTCGTACAATATATTTTGTGCTTTGCCTGCCCACTTGTAAACCCAATCGTTCCAAAAAAACAAAAACAAAAACAAAAGAAACAAATTACAAACTATTAAAATGGCTTTTTGAAAAAAACAGCCACCAGCAACAACAGACTCACCTTCTCTGTTGAAGAAGTTACAGACTGTGAATTATCTGCTTGAGCAGAAATACTTTCTGTCACAAATGCAATATGTTCCGCTTCAAATATTTTGTCCAAATAACTGAAAGGTGATACAATAAGCAATGTCCACTTGTTTAAATCATCAAGGAACTAGAAAGGGGGAAGATATTAACAATTTCAGAAAGTCTTAAGATAAACCACACTACACGTCCTTTACATAGTCACACATAAGCCAAATTCTCTCTCATTTTCCAGGAACCTGACTATGTAATCTTTAGGCTACCTACCACAGTGAAGGCATCTTTTACAAGACCTTCTGTACTAACACGTAGACAAACAAAAATTTGTTGTTTTTTTAGTTATTTTCACCAAGACATAGATCACATTACAGGGAGAGAAGTTACAGCCATGTCTTCTTTATTTTCAGAACTGAATTACATTTCAAAGGAGTTTATGGCAATGTTAATTTATCTTTAAACCTCTATGGTGAATTCCCATGTGCATGCTATTATACTTAAGAGCATGGCACACTTTTATTTTCATACAAGTAGACCCGTTAAGTTCTGTGTTCACATAATACTCCTCTTTGCTAAAGACAGGAAAAGAAGGCATGGTCTAACTCTTCATATCCCAAGAGTGGCTGGATACATTTTGTTCTAAGGCATCATTTTTTCACCAAAATCATGATACTGAAGTAATAATAAAAGGAAAGCAAAGAACAACAAAACAGAAAATGAAAGAAGCAATTATAACTAAAGATTACTCATAAATTCAGACTAAGATGCACATATAAAAATATAAGATTAAATAAGAGAACGCAGAAAAGAAACAAAACCTGCCAAAAGATAAATAGTTCTAGAAAAATACTTTCGTCCTGGCTAAGGCAGAGAAAGTAACACACAGAAGAGGGTTGAGGATACAAATGACCAAAAAATTCGAAGATGATGTGATCCTCTGCGTCTATCTGGGCAATGCCAAGTATAACACATTTGTGTGAATTCTTTCTCTACATCACCCAGAGGATAACATCTGTTTCTTCTCCAACTGTTTCACTGGAGATCACCATCTTTAATCATCTCCTTCCATTTCCTTTACCATCTTGTTTCTAAAGTTATCCAGGAAACAGGAGGCTGTCCAGGTATTGCTGGACTGGAACTCCCACTACGGAAGCTGTGGTCTAACAGTATCCAAAGGGAAGTCTGTTTCTGAGGGAGTTGAAATTTGATTACCTGTCTTTTTTTCCCCCCTTTGTTCCCGGTCCTCTCATGGTTAAGAAGAGGAGTGGCCTCTACCTGCACTGATATCCCCCTAGACCATCTTACCTGACAACAAAACAAACAAACATCTGAGAAAAATGCAGGTCTATGACTCTAGCAACGCCACTTTTCCTCTCCTGTATGACTTAACATCTTTGCCTGATGAAGAAGCCAGCGAAGCTTCAAAAGTTTGCATGACATATTTTTGGCATTTTGGTTGGCCAAGAAGGTTATTACTCTTTCGTGGATTTTTTAGTGTAGGAGGAACATACTTTCCAATGCTTCTCTAAATCATTTTCAATTATGAACCAATACTAATATGTGTATTCAGAAGCCCGTTAAGTATGAGATTGCAGCCCTAAACAGAAATGCTAAATATAGTAGTTGTTCTTGTGTGCCTCCAAGCTGTTTCTGACTTAGGGAACACAAAGATATCACAGGGTTTTCTTGGCAAGATTTGTTCAGATGAGGTTTGCCACTGCCTTCTTCAGACGCCTAGAGAGTGTGATTTGCCTAAGGTCACCTAGTAGGCTTCCATGGCTAAGCGGGGATCTGAACTCTGGTCTCCAGAGTTGTTGTCCAATGCTCAAACCATCACACCATGCTGGCTCTACAATTATTAGGGGTTAAATTCCATTACATATTTCTCATTAATCATGCACAGTATTGTATGCTTTTTAAAATAATTATAATCCTATTTTTTAAAAAGAACACTGCCTCCCATTCCAAGAATTGCCACTCTTGATAATAAGATCAAAAAAGTGGAAAGAATTTCAGTATGAGAATACCACGGGTAGAAGGAGATCCATGAAAAATTCTTAATTGGTGAACTGGGAGAAGTCTATTTAAACTGTAGCTTCTTCCTATCTAGGATTGTACTTCTATGCATGTTTACCCCACTGAAAACGACTTACTATTGAGAAAACATACATAGCATACACATACTCAGCACAGCTTTTACAGATACAAAAAAAGTGCTATCCTTTACCAGTGGTCTGGACCCCTCCCTGGCTATAGCTGCCCTCCCCAATTTAGGATGAGGCACAATGACTACTGCACTAAACACTACAATCACCCTTGTACCATGTGCTCTCAGTATTATGCCACCACAACAGTATGGGCCAACTTTTGGTACTAAGACAGGTAAATTATTTTAGTGCTGAGGCAAAAAACATGAGCATGACAGGGAACAGAGATAACTCATACATAACATCTGAAAGGTATCTTAGGGCCACAGAACCAGTTATGCCAGTTTCACCCCACTCATTCATAATTGATAAGGGAATAGCAGTTAATGTGATGCTTCTGGGATTATATTTGTGCACCCCTCTCCATGTAAAGTGTTGAACTACACACCTGAGGGGATAATTTGAAATTACATTTCATGGATCCTCATAAATTACAAGTATTTTTACGGTTACTTGCCTGTTCCCAGGGTTCCAAGTTTATCAGAAATGTAGTCAGGTATACATTTACAGTAGTGTTAGATTTGTATTCTGCCTTTCCTCCAGTGACAAGGCAGCATAAATGTTCCTCTTCCTCATAACACTCTCGTGAGATAGATTATAAATGTGTGACTGACTTAAGCTCAATCAGTGAGTTTCATAGCTCACTGTGCGTTTTGAACTTGGACTTCCAAGCTCCAGTCCAACAACTAATTCAATTTATGTAGGTCATGTAAGCTAGTTGTCTGTAAGGCTTCAAAGCATTTCACTCCTACCTCACTACTTCTAAAAACAACCCTACAAGGTACACCAGCATCACCTTACCTTCACCCAAAGGGGAGGAAAAATAAAACATGAGAGGCTTATCTGTGGCTTCCTGGAAAACTCTTGTGTAAGACAAGATTTCATTCAAGTACTCCTGCGCTAGCAAACTTTTAACCAAGTCATCCTACCAGGTCTGCAACTGAATATACCTGCCACGCAGCTAGAAAAAGCACAGCTCACTCAGAGTAAAAAAAACAAAACAAATCCATACAACAAAGACCATCCGTGCACAAGGAGAAAAATTCTCCCCCTTTACAGCTACACTCTCGTTGCGAGTTTCACGCACTCATTCTCACGTTCGCAGACACCCCGGCTTTCAAGGCAAAACGGGCCCAGCTGCCCCTCCCCACTGAGTCTCCGCCCCTCCCGCGCCACACCTTTGTCTCGTCAGTGAAGAAAACCTTGTTTCCCGCCCTCAGACAAATCCTCTCTTCCGGGAGGCAGGGAGATCCCTGCTTGAGAAGCGGAGCACGGGGAGGGTGAGGGGACACGGTCTCGCAAGAGCACCCGAAGTTGGGAGAGGAGGAGCAGCAGGAAAAAGTGAAGGAGCACCGGGTTCGGTACAGCCTGCGCACCGTGCGGCGAATGAGCCCCACCGAATAGGCCCCCCAGCGCGCCCACAGGTACAGATAGCAGAGCGTGATCAGCATGGCGCGCGGCCGACGCACGAGACGAGCGTGGGCAGAGGGGGGGGGCGTCTAACCGCCGCCTATGCCCCGGCGCCCAGCCCAGCATCCGCAACTGCCGAGGAGAGAGCCGAGCTTGGCGGTGGAGCCATCGCCGCCGCTTCCCGATTGGCTGTCCCGCCCCGCCTCACGCGAAGGAAAGCAGCCTGGTGATTGGCCAGCACTGTATTCCTCCTGCGGGCCTTAATTCTCGCTCGCGGTGCCCAACAGGAGCACGCGCAAAAACCCGGAAGTTCCTTGTTTTCTAAATAGCACGTTGTGAGCGGAAGGTTGGGCGTCGCTCCTCCGCGGATCTTCTGACTTGAGAGAAACTTTTTTCTCTCATAGGCCACTCCGCACTAGCCTGTTATAGTGCCATTATTCCACTTTCAACATCCGACGGAATCCTTTGAGGCTCCTCCCTAAACTCCAAACCCCAGGATTCCATAGGATGTTGAAAGTGGAATAATGGCACTGCAACAGGCTAGTGCGGAAAAAGCCTAGGAGAAGGGAAAAAAATGTCTCTCAATTCAGAAGATTCACCAGAGCCGCCAGCAGGAGTGGTTATAGTAGCGCTATAACAGGCTAGTGCGGAAATGGCCTTAGACCTGTGTGGAGGGAGAATCTGACAGTTTAAAAAGAACCTCCCGGTTTTTCTCCTTTGCTTTTCATGCAGCTACGCGAAGCATTAGTACAAGAGCAGGTCGCGCCGTGATTACCGTACTCCCCCGCTTAGCCTCGGCGCAACGGACTCATCCCAAGCAGAGTCAGCGTCCCAAAATATATTTGGTACATGTTGATCCCACCTTTCCTTCAGTGGGCTCCAGGCCTCATCCTTCTTACTCTCTCTCAACAAAGATACTGAGGATGAGTGACAGAGACACGCAGCTTTCAAACAAGCGGCCGCGTTAGTTAGTTTCAGTATAAAAAGGAAAGGGAAGAAAGCACCTTTTGAGGAATCTGCAGTTGCTCGCGGAGTTATCTTGGATTAACGGGTTTTTTTTTAGCTTGAGTTTTCGGTGCATCTGAAGAGTGCCTTGAAATCCACGAACGCTTCTGCTAACCTAAATCAGCTGAAGAGATTCCTTTCTCGCCCCTTTTTATAAAGTCGCCCAGTGAATTTTGGGGATTTCCCAAACTCCAGTCCAGCTCTGCAACTGTTGGCTACAATCCACTAACTCGGTTTTAAGGAGTGAGCATGTAGCGGATTTAATTGGCCGACGGGCGGGCGGATCCTGCTTCTTACGGGATGCTCTCTTCTTCCAATAAGCTGAAGATGACGCGGGGCTGAGGGACTTTCCAGAAAGAAAACGTCTGTGTGCCAAAATCTGTTGCCGAAGTTCAATGTAAGGCAACTCTATGCAAGTGGAAGGGGAAAATCTCACAAAGATAGGTTTGACTAGTAGAGCAAACAGGAGGGCCTAAATGCCCAAAGGCATCAGACGCTGTCTGATTTTGGAAGCAGGGTCACCTCTGGGGAATGACTACTGTACTTGGATGGGAGAGGGCCAGTGAATACTGTGTATTTCAGAGGAAAAATCTGGCAAAACCACCTCTGATTATTCCTTGCCGGAGAAAATCCTAAATTCATGGGATCCCCTTAAGTCGACTTGAAGGCGCGCAACAATAGAGCAAAAAGCAGTTCTGCCATATTCGTGCATGGTGAGCAAACATCACTTTTTTAACATAAACCAGAATCAGACAATAATCTTCTATGCACCATTCTTTTTATCTGAAAATCCTGGTTCCTCAGGGGGGCTGCTAGAGTGGCCAGAAACCACTTTTCTATTTCTTGTGTTTCAATTAATGTTGTAAAGATTTAAAACGACTTAAGAGTTTTTATTTACAAAATTAAGTTATATCAGAATTATAATGACAAAATGAGGCCAACATATTGCAAGAACATTTTTCTAAAAAAGCATCCATCACTTAAGATAGAAGGACAGAGGAATTCTTTTAGCCCTCCACAATATGAGTTAACTAGAATCTCCAGTGTTCAGAAGCAAGCAGAGCAGTTCTGAGCATCAATGCTGGGGGCAAATAGTGGGGCAGTTTATTCCTTTAATGCTGTGGTCTTTGCTTCTGAGGGGATTTACCTTGGGTTTAATCAGGAGGAAGCTTTTTATGTACTGGAAGATCTCCTGCCCCTTCAATGTTACCTGTGTTTTTAATGCTAACATTAGGGTTCCTTATTGAGTTGTATCCTCAGTGTGCAAAATGTGCAGGAAAACTGCCCAATATTGGAGCTGAGATACATGACAAGTAGGACAACAAAATTAATCCTGGGATCTTGACCTAACTTGTGATTTCAAACCTAACAATATCTTATTCAGGCCACTTCCTAGAAATCATAGTAGTTCAAGAAAGTGAAACTGATGCACTTATATTACCTTAGCCTTTTGATTTCCTCCGGATTGTATGAGAAAGGTCGGTTAAGCAAACTATTAAGCAAGACAGAGATTAGCTTGGAAATGATTTGTGTACAAACACTGATAACATGATATGCTAGCAGGAGTGAATACATGACCTTAGCCGTGGGGCTAAGTGTCCTTCCTTGCTTGCAAGTAATTCTGTAACAGCTTTGTGAAACAAATTTGCTAATACATTGCAGTGTGAGCCTTTTATGCATTAAAAGTTGCTGACTTGGATTAGTATCAACTTGAAATGGGGAAGAAAAATTCTAAGCAAGTAAAAATATTAGGTCTTACTTAATTAACTGCCAAGATTTCCCACTAATTTTTCAAGAACCATTCCCAAAATTTCCTACTGTATTTTCAAGAACCACAGTTGAAGAATGGCCCTTTTGTGAGAACTCAATGGCAAGAGCCTGTTGTATTCTTGAAAGAGGATGCAGGGCTACATTTTGTTAATTTACACTTCACATTGCAGCATTGTTGGCTCTGCTAGTCTACTATAGGAAGGATATGCTCTGAAAAGAGGAGGGGAGATACTGGATCTCAGGATACAGCCATTACAATTGTACAGGACAGAGGGAGATACGGAAGGAAGAGACAATTACACTTTAATCAAAGGGACAGGGATAGGGTGGTCTTTCCTAAATGGTGCCCCAAATCATGTGACCTGGATAGCTTTGGCAATGGTCCTTGTGAGTAGAAAAGGCTACAGTCAAATGCAAGATCAGTGAATGGGAAAACAGCTGCCACTCAGGACTTGATATTGAATGAGCATGCTGACCTGGTGGTATCACAGAGATCTGGCCGGATGAAGCAACGCAGGGAGAGGGGGGCAGATAATACCTCAGCTTTGCCCACCAGGGTTCAGCGGCAGGCAAGGTGGAGTTGCAGTGGTATATTGAGATTCCATCCCACTGACCAAGTGCTCTATCCTACAGTTCTCTGGGTTCAAATGTGTGTACCTGAAGCTGGGTGGCCAACACAGATTAGCAATTCTGTTGGTGTACTGCTCATCCTGCTACCCAAAGGACTTCCTTCCTGAGCTAGCTATGGTGATCTTGGTACTGGTGTTGGAGTCTCCCCAGCTTGCAGTGTTGGGGGACTTAAGCATCCATGCTGAGCCTTGCTCAGGACCTCGGGTATGTTATCACAGATGGTATCTGGCCTTACTCATGCAGCTGGACACACTCTGGATCTCATTTTCTGCAGTAGGTGAGGTGAATGTGATCTAGGAGTGGAGGAACTATCAATAGTTCTTTTTCATGGACAGATTACCACCTGGTAGACTTAAGACTTGCTGGAACTCATAACCTCTGCAGGAGGCTTATGGATCTGGCTGGATTCCTGATGGCTCTTGAGGAGTTTCTTGCTAATTTGGTAAGGGATTCTGTTGAAATCTTAGCCAACCTCTGGAATGGGAGAATGGCCAGAGTGGTAGATAGGATTGTTCCTGAGAGTCCCCTCTCATGAAGCAGAGCCAAACTGGCCCCCTGGTTTTACCAGAGATCTGCTGGTGATAATATAATAATAATCAAAATTTCTCTGTCAATTTGGGGATGGAAAAGTGTCCATTTCCCCCATCTGCCCCAATTAAATCTGTTAGTAAACATAGAAACAAAGGCAACTGCATCTTGGTTAAATGTCTTAGCTTCTCTGATTTGGCCCCACTTTTATTTTGGCTGAGCAGCAAGAGTCAGGTTTAAAAGAATTAATACATATAAATTCTTCAAGGATCTGAAGGCAGCAAAGTGAGTTCTCTACTTTATTAATCCTCAGTATAAGCCTTTACAGTAGATTAGGCCCAAAATCATTCATTGGGCTTCATGGTATATTTATTTATCAATTCATTGATTTATAGCACTTTTTTCCTAAGAAACTCAAGGCACCTTTTATTTTTCCTAATTCATCCTTGCAGTAACCCTGTCAAGCTGAAAGAGAGCAACTATCTCAAGGTAACCGAGTGAGCTTCATAGCTTAGTGAGGACTAAAATTTGGGTCTCCTAAGGCCAAGTCCAGTACTCTAACCTCTGCATTATATTGGCTGATGTTGGTCCCTCTTTGCTCACTGGTGAAACTGACACAACTTGTTAGAATCAAGAACACAGGCTAGTGAGAATAATTTTTTTTAAAGGTACTTATAATCCCTTCACAAACCCATCTTCAGAGATGGGTTAACATGTTTCATTTATCCCTTTGTAACAGGGGGAAAAAGGCAAACTAAGCTTTTTCTCACGCACATGCAAACACTTTAGGCTGATTGTGCGCCTTCCCCAATACTTGTTGCATTCTGATGAAACTTCAAATTGCCAATATTTGGGCATTCCCCACATCTTTAACAAGTCTAAGGCAGGGATGGATAGCTGAATTGACACTATTTTGTTGGGAATTGCTTTCTTCAGGAGCAGTATGCATATATCTGTCCAGCAGAGTGGAATCCAGTAGTGGGGAGGATCAGATCAAAAAGTAAGTAAATCCATTCCTCCTCCCCTCCTCAAGCTGTGGTGGAAAGGACAGTTTACCTGAGTGATTCATTTTCAAAGTTGTTTTGAAATTAGGCTGAGGGTTACAGGTTGTACACCTAATCCAAGGTATGCTCAAGTCTATCAAAAGCAAACATGCCAGTATTCCTTCATAATCACTTCATTGCAGCTTCTTTTCATGAATACAAAGGTGCAAAGTGAAGTGGGCAAGCAGATCGTCCAGCTCTTTGCTGCCAGACAGTCATTCATGCTTTACTACACACTCCTGAAACTCGCGTGTGTGTTGCTGATAGAATATATTGCTTTGTGTTCTGTTGCCACTAAACACTAAGGTAAGTGGTGAATTTATTGGGACAGTGATGCTGGGCTAGGCAGAAGTTCTAACCTCATGGCATTAAAAAAACAAATACAAAACAGTGACAAGTGTACCACTACAAAAAAAAAAGCATACAGTACTTCTTCAGCTACAAACAGATGTTTCCTTCATGGTCTGTGATTCAGTATTTTAACTTGCCCTTCAATAGGCATAGATGTTGTGTGTGGTCTTGCAGCTACGAAAAACTGATGTCAACACATTGACAACAGTGTCTTTGAGTGCCTGCACCCATTTTATGTCATATTTAATGCCTTGGATAATTATTTGCTCTATCTTATATCAAAAAATGTCCTTCCATATCTGGATTTTTTCACTAATGGAGGGGTCATTACTGACTTAGAATACAATCCTAATAATGAGCCATTATTTAGAAAGTAAATCCCATTATGTTCAGTAATGCTTCCTCCTTAGTATGCTTAGAGTTGGAGTCTTAGCAGAAAAACATTAAAATAATATCTGGTGACATTATTCTGTTTGCATAAGACTGTTAGGTAGTTCTTCTTTGGAAGACTCTGTATCTGTTGATTACATATATACAAAGGAAACCCTAATGGCAAGACTGAAAACAGTTCTGCTGATGTGAAATGTATTTTGTACAGTACATGTAGAAGACTTCAAGAAACCAACCACTGCAAGCTGCATTGCAATACATGAAGAGATTACACAACTGGTATACCTGTGGTCCCACACTAGAAAGCAACAGACGTGCTAAAGATCTATACAGATTTCAGCAACTGCAGAGCGTCACATCCTATATATAAAACAGTGGCAACATGAATGCACTGAAATGTCAGCATATGTGTCACTGCCATTTAATAAAATGGGTTGAAATCATTTGCACTTTTTTATAGTCATTTTATTCAAATTCAGATATAAAACAAACAATTATAACTGTCAACTTATTTGAAATATTTCTGATCTTCCACACTGATCTAGATTTCATTATCAATATTTCTTAACATGCTTAAAATATTGTACTACATTTTAGTGCTATTATTACTTGTTGATTCTTGCATTTCCATCTCCATATTCCTGCTTCATGATGTATATCCTGTAGCCCCCTCATAATTTATCTTAAATCATGAATAACAGATTTCCATCTGATGGTACCCAGCAATTACCCGTTACAATTTGCCATTCTTTTTGTATCTCTTCGTCTGATTTCCCTTTTAATCTCTGAGAGACCATATCAGCATTTTTGTTTTCAATCAGTGTACCCCACTATTGTTCTAATGTAGGTATTTGCTGAGTTTTCCACATCTGGGCATATTCAATACGAGCTGTTGTTATCATGTACAGTAATATTCTCCAGTACTTCTTTATACCAGTACCTTCTAATACATCAGTCATATTTAGCAAATACAATTCTAGTAACTTAGCAAACTGTACTTTCATTAATGCACATATTTTGTTATGTATTTCAGTCCAATATTTTTTAGTTTTAGGACATGTCCACCACATATGATATATCGTACCGACCTCATTCCAACATTTCCAACATTGTCCAGTACCTGCATTATAAATCTTTTTTAATTTATCTGGTGTCATGTACCATCTACGAAATAGCTTGTAATAGTTCTCTTTCAAATGCTGTGCTACTGTAAATTTCTGTGTTTTTTTCCAGCTCTGCTCCCAAGACTCTAATTGTATTGAATGTCTGATATTTTGTGCCCATGAAATCATTGTTGCCTTTACTGTTTCTTCTTGCCTCTCCTGATGTAGTTTTTCTTGATGCATTTGGGCAAGTAAATGAGGCGGATTTTCGAACAGCCATTTAATTACTCCAGTTTTCTCTTTTAGTTCAATTCCATATGTTGTTATATCCATCTGAAACCTTTCTGCTAACTGTCTGTAGGGGAACCAACTTAATGTTATTCCCTCTTCTAGTTCTTCTTTTGTTTTAATCTTAAGGTTGTTGGAGGTTGATCACTCAATTATATCATCATATCGCAACCATTTATCTGTGTCTGTCCATCTGCCAAAAAAAGCCTCTTGCAGTGAGACTCAGGTGGGGAGCTGCCATGTGTTTTTAGTTTTATAATCCTCCCAAATTTTCAGAAGCGATTTTCTGATATAGTGATGTGTGAAGTCTTTATCTATTTTTGCTTTATCATAAAACATATAGGCATGCCACCCCATCCTCAGGTCTGCTCCCTCCAGTGCCAACATTCTTGTGTCTTGTAGGTCTACCCAGTCTTTTATCCACGTAAAAGCCGCGGCCTTATAGTATATTTGAAAGTCTGGTAGCCCCATTCCTCCTCTACTTTTTAAGTCTGTCATAGTATTCCATTTTATCCTAGGTTTTTTCCCTTGCCATATAAACTTGGTTAGTTCTCTCTTCCATTGTATGAAAGGTTTCATGTTCGTTATTATGGGAAGATTTTGGAACAAAAAGTTCATTTTTGGCAAAACTTTCATCTTTATTTCACCTATCCTCCCCATCATTGACAAACGCATGGAGGTCCAACTTTCCAAGTTTTTTGTTATTTCTTTCCATTTTTTTTCGTAATTATTTTGAAATAACTCATTGTTTCTTTTGGCTATCCAAATACCTAGATATTTTACCTTTTGTCCTCTATTGAATCCTGTTTTTTGTACTAATTCCATCTCTTCTCTTTCAGTCATATTTTTGGTTAAGAAGACTGTTTTTTCCTTATTAACTTTAAAACCAGAGAATTCTCCATATTCTTGAACTGTAGTAATCAATTTTTCAATACATTTCCCTGGGTCATCCAGGAAGAAGACCAAATCGTCAGCGACAGCTTTTAACTTGTAATGATATTTCTTAATTTGGGCTCCTCTTATTTCTTTATCTTCTCTTATAGCATTGTTAAGTATTTCCATTGTCATGATAAACAGCAGAGGAGACAGGGGACACCCTTGTCTCGTCCCTCTGTGCAGTTCTATCATTTGTGTTCTTTCACTGTTTATGACCAGTCAAGCTTGTTGTTGGCTGTAAATTGCTTCAATCCATGCAACAAATTTTTCTCCTGCCTGCATCTGTTTAACCGCCGTCTTCATGAATGGCCAGCTGATCATGTCAAAAGCTTTCTCCACATCTACAAATATCATGGCCATTTTCCGTTCATTATGCTTTTCATAGTATTCGATTACATTTAAGACCGTTCTGATGTTATTTCTCAAAGATCTTTTTGGTAGAAAGCCATTCTGGTCCTCATCAATTACCTCTAACAGCACTTTTTTGAGCCTTGCTGCTAGAATTGAAGCAAAAATCTTGTAGTCTGTATTCAAAAGTGATATTGGTCTATAGTTCTTTACATCGCTCGGATCTCTTCCTTCTTTCGGGATCAGCACAACGTTAGCTTCTTTCCAAGTATCTGGTATTCCTTCCTTTACTATTTCATTTATAGTGCTTTGCAAAGGTATTGAAATCTCATGTTCCATAATCTTATCATATCTTGCAGTGAAGCCGTCAGGTCCTGGAGCTTTATCGTTCTTCAAATTCCTAATAGCCTCAACTACTTCCATCACAGTAATAGATTTGTTCAAGATTGATCTTTGGTCTTCATTAAATCTCATTTTATTCATTTTCTCCAAATATTCTTCCACTTCTTGTAGTTTTTTCCCCTTTGAGATCTTACTCATCAGCTTCATGTAGTAATTATAAAAAGCTTGTTTTATTCTCTCTTGTTTAGTAATTCTTTCTTCTCCTGTTCTGATCTCGGTTATGATATTTCTGGACCTTCTTTTATGCAGCAAACCTGCCAAAAGTTTTGAAGGTTTATTAGCTTGTTCGAAGAAATTATATTTCGTTCTCTTTTTCTGTTGCTCTATTTCTTCCAAATTAAGTTGATTTAATTCAGCTTGCTGTACCTTCATCTGTAATCCAATCTGTTTATCCGATGGATTTTGTCTCATCTGTTGTTCAATTTCTTTCATCTTTTCCAAAATTCGCTGCTCAGTGTTTCTCTTTTCTTTTTTAATCTCTGCAGTCCATCTGATAAAGTTACCACACATCACTGCTTTACTTGCATCCCAAATGGTTTTCATCGACAGCTCTGACGTCAAGTTCTCATTAAAATAGTTAATTATCTCTGTTTTTGCTTTCGCTATGTACTTCTCCTTATTCCAAATCTCATCATTCAGTCTCCATGTTCTTTCTCTGTCTTTAATCCTTATCTTTAATTGTAACAGATTATGATCAGAGCATAAATTGGGAAGAATGTCCATATCTGTAGTTTTCATCAAGAGTCGTTTGGATACTAACGTCATATCTATTCTTGACATTGACCTATGTCTATCTGAATAATATGTATGTCTATCCAGTTGCCCGTTCTTGTATCTCCAAGTGTCATATAAGTTTAAGTTGTCCGTCATATTAAAGAAGCTCTTAGGAAGTTTGCCGTTGTTTCGGAGAGCTGACTTTTGCATTGTCCTGTCAACTTGGGGACTGATTACTCCATTGAAGTCCCCCAAAACAATAATGTTAGAATTTCCTGTTTCATTAAGATATCTCAATGCCTCTTCCTGTATTGTAGGGAAGAATTCACCTTTAGCTCCGTTTGGTGCATATATTCCAACTATTAATATTTTATCCTGTTTCAAAGTAACTTCAACTCCTATATAACGACCATTGCTGTCCTGAAAGATTTGCTTTGCACCCAATTTTGAGTTTACATATATCAAAACTCCCCTCTTCTTTTTATCAATCGTAGCTGCGAAACAGCTACCTAGTTTCAAATTCCTGACGTATCTCAAATCTTGAGTTCTAATTCGAGCTTCTTGCAGACATATTATATCTATATTCTGTTTCTCTAGATGGTGAAAAATTTGTCTTCTTTTGTATTCAGAGTTAAACCCCTTAATGTTCCAAGAATAAATCTTCAAATCCATTTTGTGGATTATATTAATATTTTATTACTGAAGTTTAGCTTATTCCTTCAGTATATCTCCGTCTACCTCCCCTTCTTCTTGTTCCACAGTTCCTTGCACTACTTCTATTACTTCCTCTTGTTCTCCGTCTTCTTCTTCTTGTAGTTGTTCTCTTTCCTCCTCTGGAGGTAGCTGTTCATGATCTTTCTCTCCTTCAGAGGTGTTCTTTTGTAAGTCTTTCTTCAATCTATCCATCATTTCTTTTGCTTTGTGTACTGAGTTAATCCTATATCTGCTGTTTATAAGTAAAGGACAAGCCTTCAACCTTTTCCCATCGATAATTAATCTGACGCTTTTGCAGAAGGTTGGCCAACGGTTTATATTCTTGTCTTTTCTTTAGGATTTGATAAGGTATATCTTTGAAAATTCTGACGTCTTTGTCTTCAATCTTCAGTAGTCCATCATAGCTTTGCTGTAATATTTTGTCTCTAACCATTGTCCTCGTGAACGTTATAATGTCTCTTAGTAATTTCCTCTCTCTCGCTACTCTGGAGGAAACTCTGAACATTCTGTCAATATATGTCTCCATCTTTTCTTCTTCAATATCAATGAATTCTGCCAAAGCCGGTACAATTTTTTCGTACAAATTCTCTGCTGAAGCCTCTGGGACACCTCTAAATCGAAGACATCTTTCCCGATATCGTAACTCCTGCTGAGTAATTTGAAATTCATCTTCTTGTTGCTTCCCTTTCATCTCTGTCATTTCCTTTTCAACTTGTTTAACTTGTTGTTTTATCTCCTTTGTTTCTGTCTTTATCTTTGTCACATCCTTTGTTCTATTTTCCAATTTCTTCCCCGGTTTGTCTATTTCTTGTTTCATGTCAGCTCTCATCTCTTTCCTTGTTTCTTTTATATCGCGTCTTATGTCATCTTTCATGCTTTTAAACTCTTCCATCATCTGTACCATGAAATCTTGAGGTTTCTGGGGTATATCCACTGATGTCCGTTTGGTTGCCTGGGAAGTTGTTGTTGTTGCAGCTGCCGCTGCTCCTCTTCTTGTCCTTTGGTCCATTTTTTATTTTTTTTATAGTACCTAATGCAGATTGCTTTTTTGCTTTTTGTTAACTTAATCAATATTCAATATTCAATATAAAAATCAATTCCTTATACCTATATTTTTTACAGTTAGCACATAAAAAGCTTACTATTTATAACCTTGTAGTTTTCAAATTCTAATAAAATTCGAATTGTTATATCTATAATTCCTTCACATTAGATCCAATTCATTGCATGTATAAATCATCATCATCATCGTTTATTGATTAGTCAACTGACCATATCAACAATAAAAATATAATACATAATACAAAAATACAAATACAGAAATTACATACACAAATGGACTCAACTCATAAAAAATTACTAAAATAATTAAAACATATAAACTTAAACTTAATAAATAGTGAGTTTAATATAAGAAGTAAAATACATGATAAACAAAAAAGATAAAATGACGAGTATAAAAATTCAGTCATAACATTTAAATAAGCTCATCACCATGACAGGGGACCCCATTTTGTGTGATCTCTCAGGTAGGCAGCTTTTGTAATAAATTTTGCAATCCTGCGGGCTGAGTGTGAATTCTCTCCGGAAAGAAAATAGGTCAATTTAACAGTTGGATCCCAATTGGTCATTCTAACCAGAAGTGGTTGTAAGTATTGGGATCTCACCTTGGTATATATACAGCAATCAAACAGGATATGCGCAATATCCTCTATGGCTGATGCGCCACAGATACATGTTCTTTCGTGGTATGGAATTTTTCGAAACCTTCCTATTCTTACCATAGAATTAAGCTGTTCAAATCTAGCTCTGGTGAAAGCTATTCTCTGTCTCTGTGTTAGGTTCAGCCTAAGATACTTTTCTAGACCAAATATAGTTTTATTTTTGGCTAACCAATTTAGAGACTTAGAACCGGCCAGCAGAGCTATGTCTGTTCGGGCACTGATGTCCAAAATTCTTTGTTTTAATATTTCCTGTGCTGAGTGTCCACAAGATAATAAATAAGACGGGGAAAAGCCAAGCTGGTGCATTAGTTGGAACAGTTGGCATATCCAGGAATTTGAACGCTGGAAATCCAACTGTTCATCTAAGCAAAGTTTAGGGAGTCTTCCTGGGTCCATTTTGAGGATCCTTAGCCAGTAGTTAAAATCTTTTATCAAAACCTGGCACTGAATAGAATGTGCCCCTAATTCTGCTCTTAGTGCTTGAGCCGGAGTGTTCTTATCTGTTCCTAGTATCCTCCTTAAGAAGCAGCTCTGTGCCTGCTCCAAAAGTGGTACTTTCATTTGACTCCACAATTCTGCCCCCGTAGGACAGAATAGGCATGATTTTAGCCTTACAAACTTTTAGAATAGGGGATACACTGGAGGGGTGGTTATAGTTTATCAATTTATAGAGTATATTAGAGTTGACCATAGCTCTCTGTTTGTTTCTTCTAAAATGATTTGTCCATTTCCCTGTGTTTGAAAAGGACAACCCTAGATATAAATAGGAGCTGACTTGTTCAATTGGGACTCCTTCCAGGAACCAATTATATTTTTTGGACCTTTTCCCAAATACCACCACCTTAGATTTATCTTTGTTAATGGCTAAGTCATTATGGGAACAGTAATTAGCTAGGTTCTGTAAAAGCCGTCTCAAACCAACCTGCGAATGGGCGATCAGAACCATGTTATGTATAAATCAATCACATCAATCACATATATCCTTAGCTTGAATTAATTACTTTAAATTGAAATTATCACTGCTACCCAGTCATTATATCAATGAAATGGAAATAAAAATAGCTGTATATATGTAGATTATGCAAGTATCTTATGTATCAATTTATATATGTGGAATTTGTATAGATATATAGATTTATTCTATGGGATTATATATAGCTAAATAGAAAAGATCACTTATTTTCAAATTTAGTACACTGTATTCAATTCATTCAGCAAATTCATTCAATAAAATCATACAGTGAGTTCATTCAATATAATCGGTGGGCTGTGCCTAGGCCCAATTCTTTCACTTCCCCCTCCCAGCGAATGCTGTATCTCCTCTCTCTTCTGGAACTGTTCCCAGACCTTGACTGTGAGAACTTCTCCTCCTTCTCCTCCAATGTTGATAATAGGAATCTGAGCTGCTCCGCTGCGTGGGAGTAAAAGTCTGTCTTTCCTGTCCTTCCAGCACAGCCTCAAAAAACACTTCCTTATGAATAATTTTAAATCCCCAAATTGTTCTCAAAAGCCAAATGGACAAAAAATAAAGAAAACAACGCAGTTGCAAAGCAAAGTCCCCGATTTTAAAAATCAAACCACAATCCAAATGTCACAGTCCTGAATTTCAATCTTCCATGTTCAATGTTGTTTAATAGACCAAAAGAAGATAAAAAAAAAAAATCCAAAAGGGAATCCCGATGTCCTAACTTGTCACCAAAAAAGGTACTACAATCCACAAGAGTTTGGCAGCCACGTCTTAAATCCTATACTCCCGAAAACACAGATGTAGGGTCCCAAACAAACACCAATCAATTATGTACCAAAATTCCAAGTCAGTTCAGTCAAAACGGAGGGCAGAAACAGAAAGGCACAAGCTTAAGTTTAAATCAAGGGTAACCATATTCTCAGTCCAATCTCTTCATACCAAGCAAAGGCAAAAAAAAAAGCACAAAGTTCGATCCCGTCTCTGTAACTCTCCGCTTATGCTCTTTTAATCAAAACTGCTCATGAAATCCATTACATTCTTAGTATACCGTCTATCTTAGGAAGTTGTAATCTTCTAAAAAAAATTTATCCACCATTACATACTCACAGTCTGCTGGGTCACTACATATTGCCACTCCTGTTCACTGCTGCGAGTTCCAAATTGTTGCAGTATCAATGAAATAAAAACTAGATCAGATGCTTACTGTCTCAAATCGTGTCTTCTTTTTTAAAAAGTCGGTGGCGGCGCTTGTACCGCAAACACGGCATCCCTGCTGGATCCGTCATAGCCCTTTTCCCTCCCTGAAGCCTCCCGCTCCTTCTTGTCAGAAGGAGCTTGGCACCAGTTACGGAGCCCCCTTCGAGCAATCTTCCACACCCCCTTTACCGGGGGGGGGGTGTGTCTAGCCGCTTATCAGATGAAAAAAAAGCGGCTGGATTCCAGCGGGAGATAGCACGGAGTTGCGGAGCTCACTCCATGCGACCACTCGCACACACCATGTGACCGGAAGTGAAATCATTTGCACTTTTTACCAATCAGGAGGGGGGTCCTGGAACCAAACCCTTGCAGTAATGGAGAACCAACTGTACTAATGAAGGATGTTTCCACCATAGCTCCGTGAAGCTAGTCTCCTGAAATTTGGCATTCACACTATGGGGAACTTAGTGGTGCATACATCTCGTTTCGTTTGTTTCTTCTATGAACTTACAATAATATAGTCAGTAACTAACAAACAGTTAAGGTACAGTAGGACCTTGCATAATTAAGATAGCCTGGTCCTTTAATTTTGTTAGAGGGTCTTGAGGCAGCACTATATAGACCAAAGGCACAATGACCATATCCTCCCCCCCCCCTCCAGAGTCCGGGTGGTGTTCATTGGCATATTTTGAGTCTTGATTTTAGTGTTCTTCAGTACTGGTAGCCAAATTTTGTTTACTTTCAGATTTTTTTCTTTCCTGTTGAAATTGTCCATGTGTTTATGGATTTCAATGGCCTCTCTGTGTAGTCTGACATAGTAATTGTCAGAATGGTCCAGAATTTCTGTGCTTTCAAAAAGCATTCTGTGTCCAGATTGGTTTATAACATGTCCTGCTACTGCTGATTTTTTCTGGCTGGATCAGTCTGCAGTGTTTTTCGTGTTCTTTAATTTGTGTTTGGATGTTGCATTTTGTAGTCCCTATGTAGACCTACCCATAGCTGCAAGGTATATGATAAACTCCAGCAGAAGTTAGAGGATTCCTCTTGTCCTTTGCTGAATGTAGCATTTGTTGAATTTTCTTGGTCAGTCTGTAGACTGTTTGTCCCATTTAACAATAGGCCATCACACAGGCCAACTGTAACATATGCAAATTGCTTTCTCCCACCCAAGGACTACACAAGTATATATACTCTGTCTCATTCCCATGCCACCAGATCCTCTGAAGATGCCAGCCACTGATGCAGGTGAAACGTCAGGAGAAAATACTAATGGAACATGGCCTCAAAAGCCTGGAAAACCCACAGCAACCTATGAATTCCAGCCATGAAAGCCTTTGACTTTACAGTTAAGAGGGTACTTAGCACCTCTGGGGAGAAAAAAAAACACACACACAAGAATGTAGACTGGGAGAAGAGCCAGTGAAATATAGTGGTTTGACTGTTGAAATAAGAACTCCAGGAAATCAAGATTCAAATACCATTATGCCATGGAAGCCCAGTGGGTGACCCAGAACAGGTCACACACTCTCAGCCTCAGAGGAAGTGAACTGTAAACTTTTGAACAAATTTTGCCAAGAAAATCCCCCTATAACTTCACCATAAGGTTGCCATAAGTTGGAAGCAACCAGAAGGCATGCCATAACAAGATTGAGAGACGCTGGTAAACTATTGGTGCTTACAGGAAGAGAATGGAGAGCTTTGATCTTCTATACCCACAAAAACACTTTCTTTAACATCTCAATCTGATTCATCCTTAAAATATATTTACAAAACAATGAATTTTAGACAAAGACTGTAGTTCTGTTCAGGTGAAATAGGCCCCAAGCTGGCAATATTTACATAAATTAAAAGGCATAATATTTCTGTTCCCTGTAAGTACATGACAGTGTTCCTTATAGGGAAAGAGAATTCCAGTTAAGCTGAAATCCTGTGCACGCAAGTGGGAACTACATAAGATCCTAATGTGTCTCCACAACCCCTAATATGAGTTACCCCTTTTGAGCTTCAGCCTGCAAAGGGACCCTGAACTAATTTGGAACTTGCAGATGAAACTTTTTTCCTATGCCTTCTAAAATATTAATCCACTATGTGGTGTATTGCCAAAAGGCCCAGGATCCAACTTGGCCGCCAGTCCTGAATCTTAGCAAAGCATTGAGTTTAACCTTATAGCACCTACACATCTTTCCAAAATCTACTGTCAGGATTTCATAAGATGTTAAAGGCTAAAGTAGATAAATTCTACCCTTGATTTTATTATTATTTACATCTATATCCCACCTTTCCTCTAATTAGCATAAGGCAGAATATATAGTGGCAACAGAGAGTTTTCAGAGGAAGAAGTAAAAATTATCTTACAGATGTTTGCTCTGTATATGTATCAAGGCCAGTTTAATCACAGCAATTTAGCAGGAGAATAATAATAGAGGGAATGAAAGAAAGCCCAAAGTCTAAAGCAGAAGAAACAATTTGAGACCTTCATTACAGTCCTAAGGGGTTGCAGTTCCAACTTTCAATATTAAATTCATTTCCCTTTTAAACAAGCACCTACTATTTTGTGTCTTATGAGACAGATCTTACCTTTCTCTGTTAAAAAAAAAAGTTGTCCTTCATGAGATTTGCAGCAACGCTTCTTGGAAATGACTGCAGATAGATTTTCAAACTGTTTTGTGAATGTACAGAAATTAATGTCATATAAAAATGTAATTTTATTTGACTTAGTGATTTTTAATTTCATGTATACACTAAGACAAGACATATATTTATCTGTGAAATTTGTAATGATTTAAACTTTGTTTATAACAAAGTGTGCTGTCACCTTTTTTTGACAGCTTGTAAAGGCCACTGCAATGGACAAATCATGGGGTTGTTTTTGAATAAAACCCATTTCTAAATACATAAAGAGACAAAGTCTCATTTGATGTTTTCCAATTTCATTTACTTTTCTCACTGGGGACCTCCATTTAGATTTCTCAAATCCCAGAAGGGACAAATGATGAGAAGCATCTCCTTTCTATGATGGCATGCAATGAAAGAAGATACTCATCTCTTGAAAAACGCACTGCAACACTGCACTGCAACCTTGTTCCAGAGCTGCTTTTACATAATTTAATGTCAACCATTATGGCACTGTATTGTCTCTGTTTTCAATTAAGAAAGTGAGAATTCTTTTCCAAATGGATGTTCTTTTAAAAAGTGCATTTTCTTCCTTCAGTTTCTAGGGCAATCTTCTGTGCCAGTCAGGAAAAACTTCTTGTTTACTTCACTGATAGGAATATCCACTAATGCAGGGATAGCCTCTTCTTGTGGTTTCTTCTGTTTCTGATTTTTTGCATAGTGATCTGTAGAATACGTAAGAAAAATAACATAACATCCTCTTTTCAGTTTACTTAAAGCGGCACTTCCATAATTTTTTGACCATAGTTTGATTAATGAGGTATGAATATGCATCTTAAGCCAACATACTAATTATGAATACCTTAAAAATCTTAAAGCCAAGTATTATGCCACTGTACAAAAGTGATAAAATATGGATAACATTATCATATCAATCCCAAATAATGAATTATCTATAGCTTCAGAACAGATAACTAGCTTTTTTGTGACTTTCTTTTGCCACTTCAAGTTGCAGGGTAAAGATTTGCACAATTTAATATTCTACTTTCACTAACTGAATAACTGGCATGTTCTAGGTACCTGTCTTTCTGACCTGTGGGTCTATATGGAAGGAGACTTATTAAGAGAAGGGAAGAAAGTCTTAATTGGGATTAAGCCATCAATAGAATGTGACTTCCAAAGTGATCCACCTGGTACCAGCACTGCTGCCCTATTAATGCCAGAGAAACATCCTTCAATTTTGCCAGTGTTTTATTTAATGTGTTTATCTCTTAAGCTGCTTTTATTTTATTTACATATTGTATGTTGCTTTTGTAAGCATGTTGGCAAGCTCGTGAAATTAGTGTGTTGTGTAAATGTACAGACAGGTAAGATGCAGAAAGGGCCTAACTGTGGTCTAATTCAAGTGCAGACTTTGGGCCTTTCTGCATTACACTGTTATACTGCTATTATTCCACTTTCAACTTCCTGTGGAATTCTGGGGTCTGTTGTATACTGAGGCCAAAGAGCACTCTGGCTGAGAATTCTAAACGCCCCTCCCTAAACTGCAAACCCCAGGATTCCACAGAATGTTGAAAATGGAATAATAGCACTACAACAGTGCAGTGTGGAAATGTCCATTGTATGATGCTATATAAAATTGAATTTCTGCATTGACTTGAATAACTGTGGAAAAAAGATAAAATATTTAATGCATAAATAATCTACCTACTAAAATTTTAAGTAGATTAGTTCTAAGAAACCTGAACAAAGCCATTGCCCTCTGTGCATATCAAATCTAAGACGTACAAAATGGAAAACACATGTCGTAAGGTATTTGAAGAATATACAAGATCTTGAGTTAATGCAGTAGAAAGTCTGGTATTATTTATATGTTGAACACTACGTGATAATGGAAGTAGTTTAATATACATGCAAATCACTAGAAGTATCTCACAACTATGTTCAACTGTGCTATCATTTGAAACTGTTTTTTCCGTTCACTCAAGGTTCCATTTTCCTTGATATTATTCTGCACATGCATGTCACATAGAAATGGTAAAGTGCTGCATTCTTCAGCAACCATGCAACACTCATTCATCCTCATCAGGTAGAAATCATGGCTTCCCTCATATGACAAGAAGCCAGGATGTTTGCCTTGGCCAGCAAGCCTAGATCAGATCAGCAGGAATCCTTACCTTCACCGTCACTCCTAAGAGAATTGACCCAGACCCATTAAACTGGGGTGGAATTGTATGGCCCTCCATATGTCTGTACCTTTCTACTTAAGAGACACATACATTTATATAACATGAATTTGACTGAAAACTCACTGGATCCAAGATTCTAGGAAGAAAAATACACGTATATATCTTGGAAATGATACAATATTAGTGAAACTTTGCCATTTGGGAGTGAATGTTTCTATAAATTGTTTGAGTCTATTTCACAAATGTCCACAAATTTACTTTGGTAAAGGTTACTATTTACAAGAGAGAGATGCACGCTCTGCACTCAGATGGGTCTTATGTAAATTTCCCAGAACTGTATGTGAATGGAAGGAGCCAGACAATTCTTCTGTTAACTCCATGTGTGTATGTGCCTTCAAGTTGCCTGTTAACTTATGGAGACACCATGAATTTCATAGGTTTTTTCTAGGCAAGGAATACTCAGAGGTAGTTTTGCCAGCTCCTTCCTATGAAATGTAGCCTACAGCAGCTGGTTCACTAGCGGTCTCCCATTCAAGTACTAACATGGGCTGACCCTGCTTAGATTCGAAGAAAAACTGGGATCTAGTGCCTTTAGGGTATTGTAGAAGAAAAATGTAATGGAAGGCACAAATTTTGGAAATCAACTCAAAATATCTCCCAATTGATTAGAATTCATAATTGGGATGGCAGGAAGACCAATCCGTTTACTAGTGGGGTCTATCCCCATACAGCAGCCAATGCAGGAGCCCCAAAGTTCTTTTCAGTTTTTTCCATCCGACTCCTTCCCTATCTAGCCAGTTTTTAATTAAATTAAATTAAATTAAATTAATTTTAATTTAATGTTTCAAGTGCATTAGTTGTAAGCTTGGTCAAGAGCCTTACCTGTAATGGTATGTATGGAATTCAGTGGAGCAGTACTGATCATGTTAATACCAAAGAGAAGTACATAGCCGATTCCTATGCTAACTAAAAGATACACTGGCAAAGCCACAGCCCAATACCTATGAAACAAACAAATACTTAAGTGGTGTTGCATTCTCAGGGAAACATATAGCAATAAATATACCAAGCAAGAAATTAATTATCAGAGTGCCAGAAAAAAAGTACAGAAGAAAGTAACCAAATGTTGGAACAGCTTTCTTGCAAGTTTTGTCTCAAAGGAGACAAGGAACAAGAAAAAATATACACACACACACAACAGAAAAGCAAGATCGTAGAGACAGTGACTTTCTCCTTCTTTTATGGAAGCAGAACTTGGAGTTATTCAACTAAACTGACTGATTCTACATTGTAATTAAAACAAACAATTTCATGTAGTTAGCAGAATTTACTGTCACAGGATATAGTTAAGGTCCTTAGCTTAGAAGTCTTTGAAAAGGGGTTAGACTCACAGGGGGCAATCTGTTGGAATACAGTTCTCATTATTCCTCCCCACATGGTAGGCTGGCTAGTGCTAAAGAGAATAGCAGTCCAAGAATATCTGGAGGGCCACAAACTGCCTACTCTGAGTAAACAGCCCACCCTGTGGTGAAGGCTACACATGGAAGATAACAGTATCAACAGCTATTATCTATAAAGTTAGCTAAATGTAATTTCCCTTTCAGCAGCATACTGAACACTAGATGGAAATATGGAATGGAGGCAGTTCTTAGGGCTGGCTGGCTGGCTGGCTACTGTTGGAAACAAGATGCTCAACTATGTGAGCCCTTGCTCTGAGCCACTGGACTCTTCTTCTGTAAGACTATGTTTTAGAATTAGCATGCTAATTCTCTGCACCGTAAATTGTCTTTAGAAACAACAGATATTTAGCAAAAGAATTCTTCAAACCTACTTTTGAGGCCAGTAGGTCAATCCCAAAGAAAAGAGCCAGGATTCTGGTATGTAGGCCCACACAAGGTACAGAACTGCATATACAAAACAAGAAAGAAAAGTTATATACAATGGCAAATACATTACCACCTCCGAAGCCAAAGCATCCAACTTTGGATTTTTGGTTGGCTGCCCTTGGAAGGATTGCTCTTTTTAACTATAACAGTGTTTTATTTCCAGTATGGCAAGCTAAGTGGGGCTGGGCTTGGCCAAATACAAGAGGCATGGGTGCTACAACCATACTGTTCTTAGCAAGCCTGAGCCTATTCAAACTACTTATTTTTTAAAAAAATTGGTAATAGCCAATGTAAGAAAGGTTTCACCATTGGTGAAAATGTTCATTGATCAAGATAAATTATCGTATTACCAAAAGCTGAGGGGAGAATTATAATTGAACAATAAGAAATGACATTTGGAGTAGTTAGTAACGTACTGCAATCTTGGTGTTGTCATGTGCCTTCAAGTCATTTCAGATTTAAGGCAACCCTACAGTAAACTTATCATGGGATTTTCTTGGCAAGATTTGTTCAGAGGGAGTTTGCTTTTGCCTTCTTCTGAGGCTGAGAATGTGACTTACCCAGTGGGTTTCCATGTCCCAGCAGGGATTTGAACCCGAGTCTCCAGAGTCACAGAATGCTCAAACCGGTATATGATGTTGGCAATGCCAAATTATTTGAATAGGTCTTGGATAAGCCTGATATCAGAAAGTTAATCTGCAAGTCCTCAAATAATTAAGTGAATGTATTTCCTCCCACAGCTATAAGGATGCAACTTATTCCCCCTCTCTGCATCTAAAGAGGAGTATTATCCACCAATCAGAGAGAGATACTGACTCTCCGGCCCCTATTATAAACAGATGGACTATTAAGATGTCCAGCACAGATTTACAGGAGGACTCTTATAGTTGTAAGGCTCCAATTGTGTCTAATTCTACTTGGAGTAAATATCAATTGGATTCAGCAGGATTTATTTCCAAATAAAAATATACAGGATTAGGACTGAGTGGATAGAATAGGAAAAATATCTCCTGTCTTTTTTTTTTTTTTGTCATCACTGCTCAAAGGTGCTAAAATTATTCAAACTATTGTATAAGAAAACTTCTCCTTCTAATCTAAGCAAAATTGAAAAGCTAGGGTTCAGGCTTTCTAACCAAGGCAAAATTAATCCAAGATATAAAGTACAGGCCCTGCCTACAGGCCTATGTACAAACTGTGCTTTTAGATTCTGTGCAAGTTTACTATGAAACAAGTTCCCTGAGTTAAATTTGATTTCTTCCCAACTTTGCTTATGACTGCACCTTCAGGCTATAAGCCTGAACATATCTGGGGAAATAGCTACCAAAATCCCTGAAATTTCCTTTTGAACAAACATGTAAAAATTTGCTCTGAAAGAAAAACAGCAGTCCTTGCAGGGCCTTCACCCAGTAAACCTAATTATTCAAAATGCCTACAACTTTTGTTTTCAGTACTAGTATCTTTCTCCTTATACCATATTTCATCTAAAGTCTTGGATTTTTTTTCCCTAAAAAACTGTTAGTGATTGGTTATAGGCTGGGCTAATATTTAACTGATAATGTAATACAATGAAACACAAAGTTGCACAAATGATCTTACAGGCATGAATCACAGCTTTGAAGTAACTAGTTGGAAACATAGCGTTACCTGTGATTAATTCCTTTTTGCAATAACTAACATGTCTAAGATATAATATAATTAAAACATAATAAGAAATAACTATTTTTGTAGCATAATGGTAACTATTTTACTCACTTTCATAATTATAGTACTTGTATGGTCAACTACTTATGTGTCTTCTGTATCACAGGTCATTCTGATTCTTTAAATGGAGTAACTATAAAGGGTCAGTTGTAGCTATTCCTGAACAATGAGAAAGTTAAATGGTAGGTTTTTTTAAATGCCAGATATAACAATAGCAAAATGTTTTCTTGTGGTCCTTGGACCTACAAATAATTCCTCTTAAAATGTGACATTCTAAGCGGTGTAAGATACACTCAAGATGAACATTCTCAAGAAATAAACATACTTACTAAAGACAAACTGGGAACCTAAGTAAAGAACAAAGCCATATATAGCTCTTTCAGGCAATGGGGCTGGAGAGTTTTCAACCATGCTGATATCTTCTATTTACCTTGGATGTAAAAGGAAGGGAAAAGGATGATTAGCTTTTCACTATTTTAGCTTTCTACAGGTACCAATAAGCTTTACAAGGCATTGTTTACATTAAATATTCCCTAGAAATGACAATTTTACACAACACAATTTACATAATGAAGTCTGTTAGGCAGCATTCAATAGATGCAAACTAGGCAGTATTAAAAGATGAGTATTTGATCTGGTATTTGTGTCACAGGGAAAAATCACCACACATTTGGAAAGTCAGGTTCCATCTTAGGTAGCCTATGTTTATCCTGGTTCCAATTATACTGTATTGAGTCTCGATATTACAGGTGTATGTACTCCTGTTAGGCAGGCATGGGCAAAGAATGCTGTTTGGGTACATGCTGTTTTTCCCACCTCAATTTCTGAAGATACCCCATAGCTATCAATTTTCTTGGAAAAAAACCAATGGGCTGAGCTGCCTTTCCTGGAAGCTTTCAGCAGCAGCAATTCACTTTTAGATAGGTTACAGGTCCCTCTGCAGTGCTTAACTTTTTCAACAAGCAGTTTCTTATAATAAGAAATAGACCTCCTGTGGTTTTGTTTTTGTTGCTGTTGTGTTTTGCAAGAGACTTTTGGCAGTTTGTGCAGCCCCCCAAGGAATTTCTCATGTTTTTACATTTTAAAATTTGCAAAGAAATAATCACAACAAATAAAAAAAGTATTCATAAAGAACATAAACTTCTACAGAGTTTAAATGTTTGTTAATTATGTAAATTTGGCAGCTATGTCAGATAATTAGACTGTAGTTGCTTTTTTCAGATCTTTCATCTCATTCCCCAAAGGATCATTGTTTTTACTTGTTGTCAGGACATCCTTCTAGTATTTCCACTGATTTATTTGTGGGCTACATGAAGGCCCAAAATTAATAAATTTAAAAAAAAGGGGGAAACTGGTCAGCATCATGGTTATCTTTTCTAATTTTGTGTGTTTCAATTTGCTAGTCAGTTTTTCTAGAAGTACTATTTTCCATATTGTGTTTAATCAAGATCTCCACATTAGATGGTCCTCCATCTGTAAGTGACTTCCACTGTGGTTGGGACCAGCAAATGCCCAGTTGGTTCTTTGTTGGGTAATCTTTTGTTGTCCCCCATAAAATGAATTCGCAAAAACAGTTTCTCATTCTGTTGCAGGTTCTGACCAACAGCTCTTGAAATAAAATTTGCTACGGTTCTCCAAAACGCATGCACCCTGGGACAATACAATCATAAATGTTGCAGTATGCTCCTGTTCTCTTAGTTCCTCCAACACATTGGATGGATCTCCTTACAAAATCTGAATAAGCAGACTGGGCAACCTTGCCATCTATGAGTTACCTTGAGCACATTTTCCTTGAGTTGATGTGGAGATGGTCCCTGGACTTGGCACACTTGTGTACCTCTACTGTTAGAAATTCACTTTATTCACAAATAATACTTTTAAGAGGCTCTTGCCCATGTACAGAAAGGAACCAGGGTCCTTCTACATGCCATCCTACTTTTGTTTTGAGAAAAGTTATGACAGCAAAAGCATCCTGAGGTAACTACTCATACGATTGCTCAGGCAAGGCTAGCCCTAGGATAAATAGTCCTCTGGAGGTGAAACATACAGCACTCTTTTTCAACATTATTTACTGTGTATGGTACGTAACATTTGTTCTGTCCGGCAGTGTTACCTCAAAGCAAAGTGTATTATGTTAAATTGTCATCTAGAAGAAAATAAATTGTACTGGAAATCAGAGGAAGACGAAAAATGAAAAGCTAATTAAAGAGCGGTTTTGTCATTAAATACTCTGGAGACAGTCAAAAAAAATCAGCTCACTGTAGACAGTATCTTTAAACCGTATCACTGAGCTCAGTTTGCAGCCAAGAAGAGTTTTCAGCTTGCTCATCTGAGCGCCCTTTCACACCACACAATTATTGTACTACGATTCCACTTTAACAGCCATTATCTGCATACTGTGGAATCCTGCGGTTTATAGTTTAGGGAGGCACTAGAGCTCTCTGGCTGAAAACTATAAATGCCCTTCTCTAAACTGCAAATCCCAGGATTTCATAGCATGGACCCATAGCAGATACAATGGGATCATGTAGCCTGAAGGGGCCCTGCGTTTCCTGACCAGCAGTCAGCTTAGGGCTCATACTGTGATCAACTCTTCAGTTTTCGTTAGCACATTTTCTTCTATTAGAAAAGCAAAAATCCCCCATCCATATACATCGCAAGCCTCTGGGCTATTAAGAAGTACTTGAACTATAATACCCCTCAATTAATTTCCAACAGTGTCTATCTTTGGATTTCTAAAATCCCATTCGTTGTCTCTCACTCGCATACACACCCGTTCCTCTCCCACACTTGTCACGCACCTACAGAGTTACAGCTCCGTCCTTTTCATTACTCCGGCAAACTCCCTCCCCAGCTGCCAGCGTTAAAGGCACTGGAGGCGCTTCGACTCCGCCCACGGATATCCCGGTAGCCTCGCCCTGTTTGGCTCACGCCGCAGCGCCCAGTCCGAGGCTGCGCCGAATACATCAGGCTCCCCAGCCACAGCGGTAGAGCTTGCGATGCCTGAATCCTGTCTTCCACCCGGCGCCCCACACACGCTGCTTCCCGATACTCCCGGTGAATAGCTTGAACCTACCTTCACACTCTCACTTCCGACGTGAAGTGTACGCGCGATTGATTCCCTCCCCGAAGGGCCAAACGGCGCTGCGTGCAAGGGGCGCTGCGGCAAATTTTTTAATTCTTTTTTTACCGGACGTTTACCCTCGCGTGATGCTACACTTTTTATTATCTCCGGACTCTGGGGCATCCAAAGCCTTTAGAGTTTGTTTTGCCCCTTTATGGACTTGCAGGTCCCCCCCCCCCACGGTCCGAAAGGCACGCCTTTGAGACCGCAGCCAAATCGGTTTCGGGCTCCCCGAACAGCCTAGGCTCCCGCACGTTTGCGCAAAGGTCGGCCCTACCCGCTTCTATGGGACGCGCTTCCACTTCAGCTGGTATAAAATGGCAGCCTAAATTGACTTTGGGAGCCATTTTGGCTGGGTGTTTTTAAGGCGATATCCGCGCTTCCCTTCTTCCTCCACTCGCGGCACGTGGGAACTACCGGCAGGACTATTCTTCAGTGTCCGAAAGCTAACTAGATGTTTAAACATCACCTTTTCTGATAAGGAATGTATGCAAGTTTGAAACAGAAGGAACTTCCTTTCCGTACTGCTTTCCATTCGGGTGGATACCTTCCTTCGTAATCACCAATCGGGTGAAATGGCTTTCTCCATTGCTTCCTAGTGCCTGTCCCTCATTTTGAGAAGGGAAAAAGCACCAAATGGGACGAAGTCATTGTATTTTCTGACGTCCAGGCTGTTTTTTCCTTTCGTTGGTGCTCTTTAGATTTTTGGGCTACAACTCCTATCACTCTCAGCGCGCCCACGAATTATTATTATTTATTTATATAGCACCTTCTATGTACACGGCATTTTACAAATAGAACAACCAAAAACAGTAGGTCCTGCCAAAAGCATACAGTTTAAAATACACACACACACACACACACACATATGCAAAAGGGAAGGAATAATAAAAACTATACAATTGTAAAACCAATTAGCCAGATAAAATGCAAAATATAAAAATTATAACGGTACATTTCTTGGAAAATTTGGAGAGAGATCAGGTTAGGAAAGCACTGTTTATGTTTTTCAGGCGGGTGTTTTATCCTGCTGCAGCAAACGCTTGTCCACGAAAGCATAGGCCACGACGAATTTGTTACATTACCAAGCGCCACAGGATGCTTCGACGTTCAGACCAGTCTCTCCATGAACGCCAAGCTGGTGACTTTCCACACCTTTCGGCCTACAGCTCCCATCAGCCTTGCCAGCGAGTAGGATTGTGGGAGTTACCACTCAAAGCCTCCAATAGCCCTCCCTATTGGCGGAAGAGCCGCGGGAGGTGGGGGGGGCGTCTGGGAGGAGTCTTTTTAAGGTTAGAAGGCGTGACGTCATTCCCGCGACTGGCCAATGAGGAGGCAGGGCGAGTCGGAGGCGGGCTGCACAGTGCTGACGGGGCTCTGTCGGAGGAGAAGCGAAACAAAAGACTCGGCGGTCCGACCGGTGAGGTAGGGAGGGTGGGTGGACCGAGGGGGTGCAGTTGGGCGCCCGCCCGCTGCCGCTCCTCCCGGGCCACGAGTTGTGGGGCACCGCTAATGCTTCGCTTCCTCGCCCCCAGGCTCGAGCCGCCTCCCACCCGGGGGCATTCAGGCGGTGCGTGGGAAAGGCCTGTGGTCCACGTTTGTTTTGGTTTAAAGCAAGGGCGGGGGGAGGAGGAGGAGGATAACATTAAACCTGCAGCTCTGAACATTTGCTAAGGAAACTCTATGGCCATTCCTGCACTAGCCTGTTATAGTGCTATTGTTCCACTTTCAGCATCCTATGGAGTCCTGGGATTTGCAGTTCAGGGAGGGACCTCAAAGGCAAACGGCAGGATTCCATAGGATGCCGAAAGGGGAATAATAGCACTATAACAGGCTAGTGCGGAAATGGCCTGTGTTGCTTCCTCACGCTTAGGTTCACCCGGCCTCCAGCAGGCCCGCTGGGCGGCAACGCAGCAGCCTTCCTGTTCGCTCCAGCCCCGAAAGCTGCCAAATTCTCTCTTGCCTCATTCTTGGGTTTCCTGGGAGTCATCTGGTTGCGAACTGCCTGGGATCACTCTCGCGCCACACGAGTTAGACTGGTGCGGATTCGGATGGGTTAACACCCGTTCTTCTCCGCGCTCACAGTTGTTAGCAGCTGCTCCGCTGGAAGGCGTTGAATAGACCCCGTTTTCAGTAACTTGGGGAAGTGGTGGTAAAGAAAAACTTTGGCTTTGTGCCTCGTCGTGTAGCTGAGGAAAAGCTATGAAAGTAAAGTAAATTTTCATGATTTCAGCGTGATTTTTTAAATCAAGAAGTGCCCTTAAAACACAAACAATACTCATGCTATATAGGATACTATATAGGAAAAAATGTCACATCTGTTTCTTACTGGTACTGCTGTGATATGTAGAGTGGATCCAGATCACTAGTTCTTCTGGATCTCTGATTTATAGGAGTGTTCTGGGAGGCACTAGTGAATCACATCCATCTCCACTTAACTGCAGCAGTGTGTGTATGTGCTTTCAAGTCACATGTTGACTTCTGGCAATCTCATGAATTTCGTAGGGTTTTTGATGGAGTATTTTATTGCGTTCTGTAGGCATTGAAGTCTATCTGAGTGAGTTGTTATATAGTTGCTAATATTTCCATGAATTCGTGAACACCCCTGTTCCTGACACAAATGTTGCACGACTCTCTTCCACCCAAAACTTCTACCCAGTCTGGTCCCGCAGAACCTCTGAAATCAGATGAGATTGCTGTGTTACAGGGTAGTTTGGCAATGGCATGGTTTAGAGATGTGTGTTTATTGCATGATGGCAATTTTACTAATATACTGTTTGGACCCAGATCTCAACTGTGATTTTGGGAAACCCTTTTTAAAAATCAAGGGGAGCTGTGGGTTGGATTCAGATTCTTGTGCCATGATAGCATTGCAAACCACTAGAACTGTGACTAATTCTGCATTTTGTGGATGCAGCTATGATCTGAGGAAACCCCAAAATAGATTTCTGATTATTTTTCTGTACAGACCAAGGAAATAATCATAATAAAAATAATAATAATAAATTTTTATTTGTTACCCGCCTCTCCCCAAGGCTTGAGGCAGGGTACAACAGAGATACAATTAAAAACAAATAGTTGCTAAAATACACTAAAAACATGAAACCACTTAAAATACAAATATATCATAATTAAAATATATCATTTTTAAAAATACAATTAAATGCACAGTTAAAAGTAAGTATGCTCTGTGGTTTGATAGGAATCTGCTTCAAATCCATGTTTTTGTGTTGAAAATGTTTTATATATAGTTTTGATGGTTCAGTTCATGGAGGGCGGGGGAATCCAGGCATCATTTTTTAAAGGGCTTTTAGTCTTTTGCAGGAAAAACAAGGAGTCTGGTGGTGCCTTAAAGACTACAAGCCTTAGAGAGTTTGTAAAAACATACTCCTGCTTATTTCCACAGGCTGGATTTACAGCATCCTAGCCAGATCCAGAAGTATTCCCCAAGCTTCAAGCCTGCTCTTTCAGACAGTGCTACTCTGTGTAGAACAGAGTGAACTTGTAATTTTGTATGAGTTTTAGATATTTACCGAATGAGGTTAAAGAGGAGATTAAATTTGGAGAATATTTTTTATGTTAATGTAGCATTGGTGCACACCTGACATTCATAAAAATGTAAAAGTGGCCCCAAGTTAATAAAAATATAAAAGTGATTTGAGTTATCTAATCCTTATAGCTTTTTTCTTGATCTAAATTCTGTCGCTTTACTGTCTTTATTTTGCTGCTACATATTAACAGTGTTAACCTTCGAATACCTTCCATCTGTTACTGAAACACAAATATTTTGATAAGAATTTTGATATTTCCAGAAACTTTGGGGTGTGGGTGAGGCTTCTCTCTCTCTCCCTTTGGCTTGGGGAGGGCTAACCAGGAATGGGGGAAGTTTTAAATATATGCAGTTCTTCTTTATCAAACCTAAATGTGTTTAACTACTTTGATAGAATAAAATGAATTTCTTAATATTTAGATAGCATATTAAAATAATCCGTTTTAGCAATTTGAGGGAATTTACAGAATTGTCATATATATGCATACTTAAAAGTGTAACATATTGAGGATTGCAGCCTCAAATGTATAAATGATCACTGTGGCCAATTGAACTTATTCCCAGTTAGTGCTTATAGGACTGGATCCTTCGTTTTGTATAAAAATGAAAAGCCGAATGATGGGGGAAGAATATTGCTGCCAGTATGCCCAAAATATGTCAGAAGGTCACCATGGAAAAGCAAGCCATATTTCAGTTCTTTATAAAGATTATAGCACACTCTAGGTCAGAAGAAGTGACCTTCACATTGGCCACTTGGGACTTCACCTTGTTAGTGGTAAATCAATAGTGTGGCTGCAACTACCCTCCTGATTTTTGCTTTAAAGTGATGAGACTTACACAACTCTGATTTTTGCTTTTGAATGCAGACTGGAACAATGAATCAGCTTTACAGTAAGCTGTGTGGTACTTGTTTACTTTGTTATAAAGTAAAACTGGGATTTCTTTGTTGGTGTTTCATCAGTTTTGCAGCCAGAATTCAATAGCATAGAGTAAAATGCTAGGGGCTTCTGCAAGGCCACAAAACCCACCTGTTTTGGGGAGCGAGGGGAGAAATATATTGGCAGTATACTGACCAAGATCTCTAATACCGTTGGGTGTTTTACTGAAGAATTCTGACATTATGCTTGTTGAGTAAATAAAAGGAAACTGAAAGGCATGTTATGATGTTTGTTCCAAAACCAAAAACGTCAAAGATGCATTTTTCAATTGTTGCTTCAGATTTCCATTTTTCTTAATCAGAATAAGTTGGAAATGTGAGTTTTCAGGTTATAAAACACTTTTCTTCTAGGCATAGGTTTTCAATGAGCCATCACTGTGCATATCATTCTACAGAGCACCTGAAGGAAAAAGGTTAGTACCGCAGTGAGCCTATAAAGTACATATAGCAGGTGGTGCTATAGTGATACCATTCACTAATTTTTGGACTTTAAACTCATCTTGCTAGCAGGGCATATTACTCCTCCTGTGTGCACAAAGTAGCAAAATGAGGCAGTATTTTTGTAAGGAAAATTATTTTTAAAAACACCTTTTAAAAAGAACATATGAACCATGTTTCTGTCTCTGCTACCACTGAACCAATAGCACAATAGTTTTTCATTGTTTTCATAAAATAAAGGGTGTTGGAAGAATGTATATTCAGAGTGCTAGCAGAGCTAAAGATACATTTGGAAAACATACAGTGTACTTTTATATATAGTTATACCTCAGTTAACAAAGAAGATGTGTTCTGAACATTAGTTTAACATAAAAATTGGCACCAGAGCCAGAAATAATATGCAGAAAATAGGGATATGTTTCTACATGCCAAAAAGAGAAGAACAGTTTAACATGTTTCAGTAAAATGTCCATCCCCAAACTAACAATATGGACATGTGAAATGAAACAACCAGGTCATATAAGTCTTGCATAAGTAAACAAAAATATTTTGAACCTTCTAGAGACTATTTGAAAGCTTCTTTCACAATGCATCCACCATTATTGTGATTACCATTTTTGGAGATCGAATTGTAGATCTGTGCTTTTTTAAAAAAAACTTACTGGGGATACCTAGTGGGGCAGGCTTATCTACTTGCCCTTTTTCACTGTCTTGCTATTTTACTCAGTAAGAGATTCTGGAGGCAGCTGCTGCTTCCCTTGCCTGTTGTGGGCAGTTGCACATAGTGACAGCTAGAGTCAAATTCCAGTGTTTCCCAGCTCAAGCTTTATTTGCATTGTTTTAATGCAGACACACTGCTATTTTTCTCCAACCCTCTTTGGCCATCCTCCCTAGACAGAAGATAAGGGGGGGGAAGGAGTGGGTGGGCAGGCATAAAAAGACTTTGTAAAAAGGAGCTTTTTATAGGTTGTTGTGGGTTTTATAGGCTCTGAGGCTGTGTTCTGTTAGTATTTTCTGCTGACATTTCGCTTGCTTCTGTGGCTGGCGTCTTCAGAGGATCTGGTGGCATGGAAGTGAATACTAATAGAACACGGCCTCAAAGCCCAGAAAACCCACAACAGCCTATGGATTCTGGCTGTGAAAGCCTTGGACTTTACAAGGAGCTTTTTGTCAGAGGCTTTGTTAACTGAGATATGCTCGTACCTTACATTCACTGTTCTCAGTCAGATTCAGTGGTTTTTCCTTGTTATGTGAAGACATGGGCTGAGAGCCATTATAATGCTGGCAGAGTGAAACATCTCACCAGTGTACTTCTGCTTGATTCTGAGAGGATGGAGAGATTAAGTGACAGCTGGTATAGAGGGCTGGGCACTTCCCATGTCCTCCTCTGAGCCAGACAGTGGCCATTTCAGCTTATATGTTTTGGGAGGAGGGAACTGAACAGTGGTTGACTGGGATGAATAACAGGTCAACAGTGCATCTTGGTTTTTTATTTCCTTTGATCTTTGTTTAGAGCCTGCTTTGACAAGATGTCGAGTTAATAAAGTCAGCACATTGGCTATATTGTAAAGATTAGTTTTTTGTTGTTGCAGGATAGTACGTTTTCTCTACTTTAAACTTCTGTTAAAATATTGGGGAATAGCCAGTTTTTATGTGTATATCCTTACTAATTAATTCCTCCCCCAATTATTTTCTTGGGTTTTTTTCAGGATCATGCAGTATGGAAAATCCTACGTTTGAAGATTTCAGTCGAATCACATTTTATAGTACTATTAGACCATGTTGTGAATTGGTAAGTGGGTTAATAATTGGTTTTCTTGCTTCCTGATAACACTTTTTAGTTGTGATGTACATAACCAGAACAACTTAAAATAAGTAATTTTTTTTATTGTCCATTTGAGGTCTGCGTATCTCAAGATGCGTTTGTTTTTGAAAGGTATTCTAGAAAACTCATGTTTGGCAACAGGCATAAGGCAGACAGTGAAACTGTAATAAATAACTTGTTCGTTTTGAATTTAAAGAGCTGTAGGTTCACATTGCAGGAAAGGACTTCCAGTAATGCTCTTTTAGTGGGAAGGGAAGAGAGAACCTTCTAAGAAAAGGTACTAAGAAACAGTTAATTATGTAAGCTGATAGTTTTGGAATAGAAGGGTGTGGGAAAACTCATTCTATTAAGGTAACATCCCTTATTGATTGCTTAACAAGAAGATTTTGCCTGAAATGCTTTGATCTGCAATGTATTACCATAATAAGTTGGTTCCTAGTTCTTGATGAGGTTCTCTGTTCAATTTTTTGGTCCTCCTTTTCATTGGTGTTACTTATTCAAAAGGATATTTTATATACAATGCACCCTCCTTACTCATAATCTCTGTGTTCATGACTTCCAGGTTGTGTGTAGCGTTTCATCACTATACCTAAAATGGCTGAGATGTGTACACAGATGCTTGTATCCATGCACACATCACCACCATTGAATATAATGGGCTGCAAGCATTTGTGAATTTCCCTATTCATGCAGGTTCCTGGAATGGAATCCTCACATATGCATAGGGTGCACTGTATCAGCACTTTAGACTGTTCTGTCATGAATTATTTTATATCGCTCCATAGGAAAAGAGTTGATGACTCTCTTTGCTGCCATTCTGTCATTCCTCTGTAGGAAGCAAAGTCTTTCTTTTTGTATGGTGAGAGGAAACTCTGCTTGCTTATGTAAGATAAAACAGGCTTTTCAGAGTACAGAGCCTCCTCTCAGCCTGCTTACAAAAAATGGCTGTAGGGAAGAGGCTTTGCAGAGAGAGAAAGTGAGAGAGAAACTATTTTCTGGATGGTGCAGAGGAGCAATCCACTACAGTTGGGTTATTTCTTGATGCCGGCATACGCAGCAGGACCAAAGTTCTTTTTCAGTTAATGTTGTTGACCTCTACTGGCTTCATCTTCAGTTTTTTAAATTCCTGCCAAGTCAGGTTAAACCTTCACCACAACTTAGGTTTAAATACAATAGTTTTATTAACAGTAATTGTGCAGGAAAGTAGGAAAAAAGGATACTTAAGGTCTTGACAGCAACTGAAAGGAAAAATTTGATAAGGTGGCTGAAAATGGCAACATCAGTGATTGAAACTCAGCAGATCATGGCCACAGAATGAAAACAGTACCCATATGATTGCACATCAGTGTGTCTTTGAGGAAACGTCAGAAGCAACGAAGTACCCAGATGAGTGCAAATCAAAGTGTCTGTGACTGAATGACAGAGAAAAATTTTAAAATGAATTTTTGCGGCTACCAGTGACAGTGATTCTGAATGCTGTATTCAAGTACCTCTGAAGAAGCTGAAAATCCAAGCAACGAAGGTGATAAAATCTGATTGTGATGGTAATGTTTCTAAAAAAGTGGAAAACCTTAAAAATAGCTTTCTTCTTATTTTTTCCTTCTCCTTTTGCTTGTTAATAGGGCTAAAGGTAAGGAGATAGAATTTCCAGTGCAAAAGGGCAGTGGAACTCACTGTTCTCAGGCAGAGAAATTCCCCATCTGTACTTCAGGCTGCCATATTGGGAATGAGCATTACACAGGAGGAGGCAGGGCCAAAATGCATGGCATTGCCGGACAACAGGCACTGCAGAGAGAGCCTGGAATGCAGGTGCAAAGTTTAAGTGACAAGCCCTTTGTAAACTGGGAAGAAGCTGAGTAGGGGAAGAATGCTGATACTTAGGCTTTCTTCTCATCTTATTTAAGAAGCTTGTTGGCAAAGAGTCAAGAGCAAATACATGCTTCAGTTCAGCCTAGCTCATATGCTTCATCTTCAGTGGTGAAGAATACAGTGAATTTACAAGAGTATGTTAGAGAGAATTAAATAACTAAATGAATCCAAGGATGACAACACCACTAGTTTCAGAAGAAAATTTAAACAATGATTAATTTAATCAGTTTGTATATTGAAATTAATTTAATAAATTTGAGACAAAGGCATGGTTTTAATATAGTGAGCTTTTATTGAGCGACTTACAACAGTTAAACAGTACAGTAAATTCAGGAAGTGGTAAAGTAAGGAGGACAAAACAACACAAGAAGGAAAATGAGGCAAAAATGGGTCTCGAAGACAAAGCATTTGCGAAACAGAATACTGACAGGTGGAGATTAATTAAGCGTCTGAGGGGGAGATAGATGATGCAAGAGCTGGATTGGGCTGCCATCTTGATTTGCCTGATTTTAAAGAGATGGGCGGAGCTAACAGTGAGCAAATCGCTGGAATTGAAGCATGCTCAGAATGTCTAACACTGAGCCCACAGCCAGAGGGAGGTTCTGCATTAGAACGTAGCTGTGCAGTACAGGTGTGTTTGATTCCCCCTCCTACTGTGGCACCGTTTCAGAGCGGTCACAGAGGCACAGAGAGGGTCATGAGAAGTGAGATGAATGTTTTTTATTCTCTGGTAGAGAATATGACCCCCAGAGTTTATATAATACTTTAAAATGATGTTTAAAGTTGTGTCTGTGAGGTCTCGGGTAGAGAAGGAGAGACAGCAGTCTAGAGGATGTTTAGAGAAGTGGAAACATACGATGCGAGCACAAAGGTTTCAGAGTTTAATATGAATTTTACCAATGCCAATTAATTACATTTTGGTTAGGCAAACCATTTTGAATGAATTGAATACAGTGTTCTCAGAGGTGAAGAATGAATTTAATGAATTGAGAAATACAAGTGCAATAAATTTACAACTGTTAGGAAATATAATGAAATATTAAAATGCCAGTGACTCTATGAATATGAATGAAAGGAATTTACCATTAATTTTGAATGGATTGAACAGAGAAGAAAATGGTGGAGCTATTAAGCAGCATAGGAGAGTGATTGAACTTCAGAGGGAAGAAGAAATCGAGATGGTGCAAAGGAAACGTATGGGAAGGAAAAGAAGACTGGATACTCAAAACAGATTACAAAGAGGAACAGAGAAGTGAAAGACCAAGGAAGTATGAGAAAGGCAAGGCATGATACCTTGCAAGGGACCACATTAATGAGGGTTGGCAAGAGGATGTAGTGCGGGTAGATATGGAGGACACTCTTTGGAAGAGGAAAGGGAAGTAGATGGTAATAGATTGTTTCAGGGGGAGGTATGTAGGAGTACGTTGAAGAGACTTTGGATCTGGAGATAGAAGAAGAGAAGGGACAGAGTGAAGAGGTGAAAGAAGGGAGAACAAGATAGCATCTGTGATAAAAAGGAAGGCATCTTATGGGACTGAGATGCCAGTGCCATATATATTCAATAAATTAATCCAATCTAAATGGGAAGCTTCATTGAATACTTGTAGGCTGTTAGGCTGCACAAATAAGATTTATTCTTGAAAGGAATTAAAATTCCTTAAAATCCCATTAGCGGATGGTCCAGTAGCAGCATTTACATTGGGGGCATTGGTTCCTCAGTAAGGAGACATGACTTTAAAAGAAGTAGGTGAGAAGAGTGCAGATTCTGTGTTGAAGAAGGCTCATGAGGATTCAGCTCTGGCTGTAAGGGCATCAGTGGCCACATCCATGTTTGGATGCACAGCAATGCTATGGATGCAGAAGATTATGGAATGTGAGGATGTACAGTCTCAGTCTTTTTCCAGAGTATTAGCTAGTGTCAGAAAGGTATTGGAATGTTTAGCTGATACTTGCTATGACTGTGTGGCCTTTGTGACTAAGAATATTAAGATCAGTAGCAGTGGCAAGAAGGTCATCGTGGTTACATCTCTGGGATACTGATCAGAAATCAAGGAACAATTTGGCATTTGTCGCATTTAAAGGGGAGTTGCTGTTTGAGAGCCAAGCTCTGGATAAGGTATTAGTGGAGAGCAGAGAGAAGAAGCAGGTTATGCCAACCCCGCAGAAAAGGAAGATAGAAAGGAAGCTATTTTGAGGAGGATATTACTCCTTTCAAGGAGGTAGAGGAAATGGTAGACAGGCTGACTTTAAGCATGGATGACAGTAATGGTTTAAACCAGAATGACATTTTAATAGAACAGCACCGCTGGTAGTCAGAGACAAGGGCAAGGAACAGGAGGAGGGGGGTCTACCCGGAGAAGGGTAGAGTATAGTACTGACAACAGCAGTGGGGGGAAGACTCTGCATTTTGGCATTTGGTGGAATCAAGTGGCAACAAATCAATGGGTGATCCAGGTAGTGTCAATAGGTTACAAAATATTGTTCAATGGAGTGTCGAGGAGCAATGTCTATTCACCGGTTGTGAAGGATGTGGAAAAGCAGAGGATAATTTTAAAGGAAATAGATGATTTGATGGACATACGAACAGCAGAGGAAGTTCCAGAGGATCAGTGGTTCTCTGGAGTATACTCCACATTCTTCACAGTGTCAAGAAGCAATGGGATCTATCTTCGGGTGCTGAATCTCAAATATCTCAATGGGTTTGTGAGATAACCTGAGGTTCAAGATGGAGACGCTTCAGAAAATAAAGGAAGACCTACGAGTGAGAGATTGGATGGCCTAAACAGAGTTGAGGGAGGCATATCTACATGTTCCAGTGATAGAAGCAGACAGGATATACCTATGGTTTCAGTATATGAAGAAGCACTTCTAGTTTAGAGCTCTGCCTTTTGGGTTAGCGTTGGCACCAGGATACCCTGGTGGCATTTTTGAGGCAGAAAGGGGTACATCTTTATCCATACCTTGACAACATCCTGGTGAAGACTAGTTCTCGGGTGAAATTGTTACCGGATTTGCAAATGACCATTCAGACATGGGAAGAATTTGGGTTTCTGATCAACTATTTGAAGAATCAATTAAAACCAATAACTGTAGTTACATATTTGGGAGCACAGATATACACCAATCGTGAAAGTCAGACACAGTGTGCGGATGTTAACAACTTGGAAGGCAGAAGATGTAATGGTAGTAGGAGGAGTGAAGGGTTGCTAGTATTGACAATTCAGCGGGTACCTTGGGGGAGGATTCCTTCCAGGAATCTGCAAAAGCTTTTGATATCTCATTAGAAGAATACTGGCAAGAAAAAGCATTATGTGGTGCCGTTACCCTTCAGCTTGTGAAAAGAATTAACTTGGTGGCTGAAGGACTCCAGTCTGAAAAAAGGAGTACCATTAACAGTGGAGCATCATATGAAGGTGATGAGGGATGCAAGCTTGACTGGTTGGCGAGTGCACTGCCAGGGTGTGGCAGCTCAAGGTGTATGGACTGGAATGGACAAGAAATGCAATATAAACTTCAAAGGCTTTGTGCCTGGCACTCCTCAAATTTGTGTCGTTGGAGAGAGAAGCCAGCATGTACAAACATGGACAGATAGGACTATAAGGGCCTACATTGTGAACCAAGGTCACATGCGTTCAAGAGGGCTGATACAAGAGTTGGATAAGTTGCTTTGTTGGGTAGAAAAGACTCTAGTATCCATAACAGCAGCATACTTGAAAGGGAAGTTGAATGTCTCAGCAGTCTACCAGAGTCAACACAGGAAAATGGACACTGAATTGCATGGTGCTTCAGTGTTTGAACAGACAATTAGGGCCTGTTCAAATAGACTTGCTTGTCTAAATCAAGAATACCAGACTAAAAAGATCTTTTTGATAGATGGAAGGCGTGCAGAAGCAACCAATGTTCTATCAGTGCCATGGCTGAGAGGACAATATTATGCATTTCCACCGATACAGGTTCTGCAAAAAATGCTCCTCAAGATACAGTGGGAGGAGACAGAGGTAATTGTAATAGCACTGCATTGGCCCAGAAGACCTTGGTTTTCCTTTCTGAAACATGTTAGCGAGAAGGCCATGGAAATTGCCTATTCAGAGACATCTGCTCACTCAAGGACCAGTGCATCAACCAAATCTACAGTAGTTAAATTTGATGGCCTGGGTCTTCAAAGGAAGAAGTTAGAATTGCAGGGTTATTCCACTAAAGTTATCAAAACTATCTTAGCTTTCAGGAGACAGTCAACTCAGAATATTTATAACACAATGTGGAAAGTGTTTGAGAGATGGTGCAGTTCAAGATGCAGATGTCAGACATTCAGGTCAACCATATTTTTCAGTTTTTGCAGGATGGTCTGCATAAGTGACTGAGACCTAACACACTGAAGTATCAGGTGTCAGCATTGGCAGTGGCACTGAAGTTTGAGGGTGTGCTGCTGTCGACTCATCCATATATAAAGAGATTTTTAAGGGGAACCACTATTTCAACTTTCCCAACAAGGCACAGGTTTCCCAGTTGGGATCTGAACCCAGTCCTGAATAGCTTGGCAAAGTCACCATTTGAACCAATTAGAAAGGCTTCTTTGAGAATGATGACTTTCAAAACCGCTTTTCTGGTCACAGTAACATCAGTGAGGTGGCTATCAAAGTTGGCAGCATTGTCAACACATTCAATTTTATTCAAGTTCGAGCAGGACAGGTTGATATTAATTTTGGATCCAACTTTTCTTCTGGAATGTGCCTTGAACAAAGGAAGGCTTGATATTATTTGTCTAATTTCTGTCCTTAGCCAAAATATCCTGAAGAAAAGAGATGGCATACCCCAGATGTCAAAAGAGCTGTCAAGTTGTAGATTAAAAAGACTGTGCAAATGAGACGCACAGAGGCTTTATTTGTCTCTTACAATCCTAGGACTTTGGACCAGAGAGTTTCAAAGATGGTAACTGGAAGGAGGATTAAGGCATGTATTTTCCATTGTTATGTTTATGAGTGCAAGCCCAGGCCCAGGAGTGTGTGGCCTCATTCAACAAGATTGATGGTGACCAGCACCGTTTATGCTGTAACTTCATTTTTGCAAGACATATGTAATGCAGCAGGATGTTCGGAGCCATTGACCTTTGTGAGGCACTATAAGTTAGATAAGTTTAAATCAGCACTGGCCGCTTTGGGGGGAACAGTGCTGCAGTCAGTTCTTAAGAATTAATGACCATTGTACCCAGAGCATGGCTTGGGTAACTCCCAATTGTAATAGATCACTCCTCTGTGCCATCCTGAGAATAAGAAGATTGAACTTACTGTGAAGGTTCACTCTGGGATGGCAGGAGGAAGAATCCATGCTCACCCTGAAATGAGAAAAAGGGAATGTGGAAGTCAAAGAGTGGCAGATACTAGAGAGTATGTTGCGTATGGCTAGGTAACAAAACTGTCAAGGAAGGGAAATGTGTTCAGGGTGGCACACGGGATTAACTCAATTGTGGTGAATTCTTCTTCCTAACAATATTGAGGGCAAGGTTACGTAATACAATGTGAAATTCAAAGTAATACCATCTCAGAATGAACTTTGATGGTATATCTCATTTGTTTCCTTTCATTCAAAGAGATCAGGTAACGAGGTCTCCAGGCGTTTGCCATCATGGTGGTTAATGCTTGTATTTTCCTCTATTATGACTTAGCAAGAGTTCAGAAACTACAAAGTGGGCCCACTCAGTCAGTGGCAACGACGCTAACATAAGAGTTGTTCATGTAGTGTCAGCATCGTTGGAAGATAATTTGTAATGCAGCAAGGTGAAAGGAACCATCCACATTTACTAGACACTATAAAGTAAAAATAACTTTGCACAGGGTGCATATGGGTGGATGGTGGTGCAGCCAGTAATAATCTATACAGAGAGACCCACCCTGGATGGGGAAAGCTTGGGTACATCCCAATTGTAATGGATTGCTCTTCTGTGCCAACCAGAGAATGAGAGGTTAATGTTTACTATGAATGTTCATTCTTGGATGTCCCAGAGAAGTAATCCCTCCCCCCCCCCCCCGGTTTGTTTTGAAAAAGGGAAGAACTTAAATGAAAGGTTACAGATATTATTTAGATGAGCAGGCTTTGGAAAGAAACTGAAGATGAAAGTAGTGTGAGTCAATGACATTAAATGAAAATGAACTTCAAGCTTGGAGACTTCTGCTATCTATGCTGGCATGCAAGGAATAACACAAATGTAGTGGATTGCTCCTCTGGCCATCCAAGAATGAATATTCATGGTAAGTACCAACCTCTCATTGTGATACTTAATACCTTTTGGTATACTAGTTTGTTTTCAAAAGCTGCTTTTTGGATCATGTTGTTTGTGTTTGCTTGAATGTGATCTGTTTTTAACTTTTGCGTCACATTTTTTGCTTTCAAACAGTAATTATCAATTATCTGTTCTTTTGTAGGCTCGATCACAATTTGTAAAGTGTTCTTCAAAGAAATATAAAACAGGTACATAAAGTGAAAGTACAGATGAGTAAGAAACTTTTGTGTTCTAGAGTTTACTGTTTTATATAAGGGAAGGAGACAGTTCTGAGTTATAGCTATTCTTTGTCTTTTTAAGAACTGGGGTTGGTGGCTTTTTTTTTTTTTTTTTGGAACACTTAGTGTAATCGGATACCTGCAATATCAAGTAGTCAGTAACTAATTTAGTCTGTCTGCAGTCTTTATTTTGAAAACCTTATGGTTACAACATCTGGTCCAGGAGATCTGATGGAGATCTGGGCATTTTGGTCAGTCCTAATGAAAGAATTATCCAACTGGATTTTGGGTTTTTGGTTTTTTCATATGTTTAATAGTTCAGTTCTCTGCATTCTTCTGTACTGCTGTAAGGTAGCATAAGATACAGTGTTAATTCTATAGCGCTAGAACTGCAAGTTTATTTTGGATCCTTTCTCTTCCCATTCCTTTTTCCTGCAGGCGATATCTGTAAAATATGGTGCAGCAAGCCAGTTCATGAATTGCACAAATATTGTAATGTGATTAAAATATGCACCTTTAGACCACTTCTGTTTGTGCCTCAATGTAACCACACCAAAAAATCTCATGATCCCAGGTACCAAGAATTATATTAATGTTTATGAAAATATTTACTTGCATTTTTATTTGAAAGCTTACATATAGAAGACCTTTATAGATTTTACAATGTACAAAGAAGTGATAAAAATAGTAGCAATGTTAAAACATGTCACAAACAAAGCAACAATAAATGATGTGGCTTAGGTTATTCAGAGTGAAACTGGGGATCTTTCCCGCCTGATGTCCTCATTGGATATACTGGATACATTGGAATACTGCTGCCCTCACTGCATACATTGGAATACAACTCTCATCTTCACTTAGCAAGGTCAATGACTATGGAAGATGTGCAGTAAACTAGCACATCTGGCAGTCATGAGATTGGGGAGGAGAGTTGTAGGGAAACCCAGCAGCATTGACTTAAGGCTATAATCCTAAAAAAACATATTAGCAGATAAGTCCTTATTTGGATGTACTTCAGTGTAAACATGCTTAAGACTGCTCTGTTTAAAAGAATAAACATCTACAATCATTAAAGGAATTGGGAAGGCCTGTGGTTTCTAACACAAAGTCATGTGATTGACAGAATTGAATTTTTGCTAGAATTTGTTATTCAGAGTTCCAGTGCTGACTTATTTTTAACTCTCATAAAAATAGCATTTAATGTAGCTCTTTCTTTATTTAAGAGATTGTCAATTTGGTGAATTAAATTTGGAGAGACTGTATCAAATTGAGACTTTAGAAGATGTTACTGATATAGCCAAAAAGTTTGCGGTGAGTCCTTCTTGTGTTTTGTTTTGTGTTTGATTAATGCTAATGTTGATTATAAAGTGTCAGAATATTGCTAGTATTAGAGTTCTCTGCCTGTATTTCATTGAATTTTGAATAGTTGTCTTGCTGATGTCTGTAATGTTACTTGCTCTCTAACACCTAAATGCATTGTCGTACTATCACTACAGTGGTAGGACAATGGACGTTCTTTTCCCCACCTCCCACAGCCCTTTTGTATTTCTCAGAACCATCTCCAGCCCTCTGGAACAGATTATTGTGGTGGCTGCTCTCTCTGTCTCTCCCTCTCTTGGTGTATGTGTGTATGCCAGTTGAAGTCCAGCATTAGATACTGCCCCAGGCTCAGTTGAAGGGATAAATACTGGTGTAAAATACTAGAGTAAAATTCTTCAGCAGATGGTTTTGGACTAAAGCTTTCATCACTCTTATCATTTGTGTTACTGATTAGGGTAGATAGGGGTTGCACACCAACCACTTCTGTGGGAGCTGCATGTTCTCTACTCCTGTTCTACAACTGTATCACTTATCATCTTTCATAACGTTTGTAGTTGTTGATAGTAATCTAAGCGCTGTCTAGCACAGTTGATTTATTTTGAAAGTGGAAAAAGGAGAGAAGACAGTTGAAAGATGATGTTGGTGTATTGCTTGTAATAATCAAACTTCACTGATGTTGTTTATATTACCTGTATCTAGTCCAGTATTATGTTGTTCTTTGTGGTCTCTCTAAATCATACATATCGGTAATCTGTGCCTGCATAGTTCATCTTCAGAACTTCTAGAAATAAGCATTCTGTCAGTGGCAACTCCCAGCCTCTATCCATGCTCCATACAATCTCCACTCTTCTCAGCGTCTGTAGCAGTTGCATTGTAGTGAACTAGTTGTGTTTTTTTTTTAATTTCTCCTTTTTTTTCTGTATTGTATTCTCTTTCTGCCTTGTGATTATTGCTATAGAGCCTCTCATTCTGGCCTACCTGTGGCTTTCATCAGCCAAGGCCTTCTTTTAAAAGTTCCTTGGATGCAGGAAGAAGATTCCCATTCTAACAGCCATCCTAGGTGCCTGCTGTGTTTTGGGGAGGCCTTCGTCTTTGACAAGTGTTCACATGATCAGGCATTCTCCAAAAAGCTTGTTATATCTGGACTCCACAATTAAACCACTCCTCTGGCAGATGGCTATCAAGATCTCTGTACGCACTGTATAATATAGATCACTCTTCATGGATTCAACTTCCATCAGTTCTGTACCATCCTCTGAATCAATGAAACTTGGTACTGAGTGCTTCTTGGAGGCACATTATAATATTGAACCCTCCCAAATGCTATGCAGCTGTATTGGATAATTGGGATCAGCCCAGGATCACAGGCTCAGCCAGATTCATCTGATGACTCACTATGCTATGATGTCTCTGGCAGGTGCAGTTTTGTAGCACAATTCCTGATGAAGATTGTCTAGCTTATCTTTTGAAGCCAAACCTATCACTGAGGATCTCCCATTCAGTGAAGATGTTTTCCTTAATAGCAAGATCAAGAGCGAGTTAGAACACACCTGGAAGATGTATACTAATTCCAAAAATTATGGGTTACAGAAACAATCTTATTAGCAGAGACAGAAGCAGTCATGGTCTTGGCACTGATCTTCAGCTCAGTTCTCTTGACCCTTTTGCTTGCAGCAGCAGTCTTCTCAAGGCTTATCATCTAAGTTTTCATAGCCCTCCAATAAGTGCTGTTCTTCCTGGCAGGAGAAAACAAACTATCAGGTTTGTTTAAATATTCACTGTGACTACTCCCACACATTTTCTCTTGTCAGCTTCTACCCATTTTCTAGAGACCACCTCTCTTCCTTCTTCCACAAGTGGGATTCATTCACGATGGATGTGTGGGTTCTCAGTTTTATAACCAAGGAATACACAATTGAATTCAGCAATGTACCACTGGTGGAGCATTTTTTAATTGACTCAATGACCAGTAATCTTGCAGGAGGAGATACTTGTTGTGCTAAGGAAGGATACTATTGAGAGAGTATAATTGACCACCGTCCCTCAGTTTTTCTGCTTAGAGTACTTTGCAGTCCTGAGATGGGACAAGAGCGTCTGTTCCATGTTAGATCTCAAAGGCATCAGTGTGCACACCAGACATTGAAAATCCAGGATGACAGATAACTCTACAGTTAGTTCTGGAAAATTTCACGTTCAGCAATATAACCTTGTTTTTCTACTTGAACAGGCAAGGTGCACTCACTTGAATGTTCTCTTTCACTTTGCTGTGCTTCTCTGGGACTGGTACATGCCTAGAGATATCACAGCCATAATGGTCCATGGCCTGGGGATGAACAGTGTTATAGCTGACATCTCCAGCAGGTCATTGTCTCCGTATCACAAGTGTATTCTCCTCCCTCACTTTCTACATTGGATCTTTGCCATTCTTTCAGGGGTAGCCTTGCAAACAAGGAAAACCATCAAAACCCTCAGTATTGTGCTTGAGATTGTTGTCAAGTGGACACGTTGGGAGACACATTTCTCTTCTCATGCAGTGGACCTCTAGTCTCCATATTCCTGCTATTCTCTCTCTTCATGAGAGTACTTGTAAAGATTCAGGAAAAGCAGATTGCAGATTGCACAGGCAACCATGGTTTGCTGTACTTCTATTTTTTGTTCATCACAGCTTTCAGGAAATCTTTGTCTATTTTGGCACACAATGTCGTGGACAACAGACCTCCTCACAACACATTTCTAAATGGCTTTCTTCAGCAATTATCTTGGCTTGTCAGCTGGCACACAAGTCCTTGCCAATTTGTATCCAAAGGCATTCAGAAAGAGATGATAGCTTTCTCTGTTGACAGCCTGATCTCAGCCTATGATCTTTGACCATTTCTGCACTACACTGTTATGGTGCTATTATTCCATTTTCAACATCCTATGGAATTCTGGGATTTGTAGTTTAGGGAGGGGCATTTAGAATTCTCAGCTAGAGAGCTCTTTGGCCTCAGTAAACTACAAACCCCAGAATTCCACAGGATGTTGAAAATTGAATAGCACTATAGCAGTGTCATGTGGAAATTGCCTTTTTCGGACCATAGACTGATGGCTAGGATGAAGTTGATAGTGCCTTTGAGTTAGTTACTGTTGATGCTGATCAAGCCTGGTGCATCCTTGTAGTACATGAGTAGCTCATTGCCATACATGTGAGTCACACAGATCATAAAGAGGAAGAACAACTTGCTTAACTTCTTACACTGGTCGTCTCTAAATCCACGCAACTCCCTCTGCACCTCCCCTCTTACCATGCTCCTTTGCATCTTGGACATCGCACAGGAAAGGAAAGGAGAGGATTTGAGTAGGAAGTGCGTGGGGTATGGGCTGAGTTGGGGACTGCTGCTGAAAGAATGCTTAGAAGTTTCCAAGGATGGACAGCTCAGGCAGGTGCTGCTTGTATTTATGAGTTCACAGATGATCACTTGGAGAACCACGGTGACAGGTAAGCAACCTGTTATTTTTCATGTTCTGCTGTGTAAATTTAATAAGTAGGATCTTTTAACAGAAAAAAGAATAGTTAGCAGTTGCTGATGACATGCCCTTGCTCTGTCTTTCCAACTTTCAGAATGATCCGTTTTTTATCAATGGCATATTGAAAATTGGAACTGAAATAGACAATGTAAGTGTGTTTTTAACTGTGTATTCAAATGCTTAATGATTTCTTGATTTGTCAAGAGTTCCACACATTTTCTTTTAGTTGGGCTTTTATGCAACTTTAGTATTTATTGTTATGTAGAATTTACTTTGAATCAAGTTGTAATGGGGTCTGGAATGAGGATAATATTCTAATGAAAATCATAGAAAGGAGGAAGGGAGAGGGAGAAAAAAGGGAATGTGGCAGCACGTTTTAAGACTAAATGATTTTTATTTTAGTATGAGCTCAATAAATAAAAGTTAGTCTTAAAGCTACTGCCGCATTCTCTTTTATTCCTCTCCCTTTCTTCCTTTTTTTGCTGCAAGAGACCAACACTGCTATTTCTTTGAAAGCTACTATAATGAAAATAAATACTGTTGGCCTTCCATATTTGCAGGTTTGACTTTCTTGGATTTGATTATTTGCGGGTATCTTCAACCTCCCCTTGCCTTCAGGGGCTTCTTTTCTGAGGAACCTTCTCCCTTGATGCCACTGATCAGTCTGCACAGCCCTTCAGAACTCCACCTCTTGTCCTCCTCCACCAGCTGCTTCCTGGCCAGCTAAAGATAGCACATAGCACCACAAACCCTCTCCTGATATCCCCATCATACCAAAGGAAGGAGATGGGCAAGAAAGAGTGAAGTATAGGGCCACCGTACCAACTCACACCCTTCCCCTCTCCGTTGCCTGACCTGTTTTGGAGCATGGGTCTCCCTGCCATGCCTCAACCCCCTTCCCACAGACAGATCATACACACACATTTTGACCTCCATAACCATAGTGAATGTGAAGGACCAACTGTATTTTAGTCCGGCTATCCAGTGAATATACTGAATAATAATTTAGCAACCCAAGCTTCCTTTAGTATTTATATTATAGAATACATATTTGAGTATGATCAAATATTTTATACTTCCTAAGTAAACATAATGTTAAAAGGCTTTTTTACTCCCCTCCAAGTTAAACTTAGCAGCTGGTTCATTACCCTACTCATCATTAGGGTAATCATGTTGTTCTTGGATGTGATAGTCAATATTAGATATCAGACACAAATCCAATTTCTGATCTGGAGTCACTGAATTTGTGAAATATATGCAAGTATTACTTTTGCAGAAGACTGCAGGCACTTTAAAGGTGGGAGAAAGAAGTGCCAAAAGATGGATAAGGGAATGTTCGTATGTATTCTAAACCTGGATGTGCAAGAAATTATTTCAGTTTGTTACTTGACAGAATGCTGTCTTGGAGAATAACTAATCTTCTCTTCTTCATTTTAAACAGAGAATCTTCAGTATATCAGAAGCTCTTGACTGGGTAAAATATGCAGATGACATTGGTATTTTACAAAAATTAGAAAAACTTGGCGATTACTGTTGGCCTTTCCTAGAAATTTTCTTTGCTGAATGTAAGTATTCAGAATGATTAATTGAATAACTTCTGGAGGGAACGGGTAATACTGGTGCACACAGAGATGTAAACATTCTGGTAATTTTGAAGCGATGGAAGAAAAACATTTTTTATTTTTTTTCCCCTTAGGAAAATAGCAGGGTTTTTGGGGAAAAAAATGGAAAAAATACAATCTGTCCAACACTCTGCTCACTCTGTTCCTTTAGGAATATTAAATGTAGTATGTATATCTGACTTGGCATAAAAGTATGCTGTTTCATATATTTGAAGTATAGTTTATTTAGAAATAATTATATATTTAATTCACTTGTTTAAATTTTATTTCTTGTTACAAATAGAGATACAGGTTCTTAAACCGTATGGAACATCTCAACTATAAAAAAATTTTTTGCATGAGGAGTAGGATGGATGGTTGAATAAATAGAACAAACAAACAATATGAGTAAAATAAAATTTATTTGTCTCCTTTAGTATTTAGTATTATTAATAGTAGTATTTAGTCTTAAATGTTTTATTCCTCATTTTAAATAAAATAAAATAAACAGTCCATTTTTTCTGGAAAAAGAGTTTAGGATGCTCCCCAGACCAAACTTTTCTAATTTTTTCCCCTGCGCATTCATTTCTGTATGTTTATCTGATCCTACCTTTGATCTTAACTCTCTTTAAAGTGTTCTTTTGTTAGTCTGATTTTAACTGAAAGCAGTTTTGATCTAGTCTGCGTAGTCTTTTTTGCGAGGGGAGGTGCCTTTTTCTTCAATTTATTTTGTATTTTGTAGGGGTTTTTTGTTACGGCTCAAGTCCAGAGATATCCTGAGTTTCTTGCCTCCTCCTACTCTTCTCACTGGCAGGCCCTTCCTGGACATCTTAAGAGCCCTTCTTCGGGATTTTTGTTGAATAAGTTGGGCTTTGGCGTGTAAGGGAAATGACGACCCAACAGAACATCCTCCTCCTCACTTTGCCACAGAGTATTCCACTGCGTTGAGCAAGGTTGCTCGACTCAGGCTCTTGGAAGTGTGGGGAGCTGCAGTGGAAAGGAGGAGGAGGTGGTAATGTCACCTTCTGAGGGCAGATCTCTGGATCAGACTTTCTTATGTGTTGCATTCTTCTTACTGAATTGTTTTCTGTCTACTGTTCAAGAAAAATCTGTACTTCTTATTTGAACAAGATGCAATGATGATCGTAGCACTGTTTGCTCTATTTCAAGAAAAGAAGCCATTGTCAACCTAGTTTCGTTAAAGACACCAGGTTGGCTTCTTGCTATCGTTGAAAAGACTAAATATAGCAGATACCAATTTTTACCTATACTGTGTCTTAGTATAAATAAATGTAGCACTTCGAATCCAGAATACCCCAGAAATCAGTGGAAAGTGCTCATGCTCATGCATGGAGGTCTACCAGATTGTATGGCCCCCTTACTTAGCACTCCATACCACAGTCCCCTTCTTTCTAGGAGGGCCCCCTGGCCTTGAGTATTGGATTTGGGGGAGGAGGGGAGGGGATCGAGAGTCAACAGTGGGGAAGTGCAAAGAAGAAACAGTGCACAGGACTTTTGCTTTAAAAGCAAATGTCTCATTAGTATAGCAGTTAAGTATGTTGCCTGCCTGCTTGCGTTCCTTCACTGGATTCTACTCTTGACTTGCAAGTTGGCCTACTCTTCTGTGTAAAGTAAGGATGCCTTTGCCATCCTCTCAGGTAAAAGAGACATACAGTGCACATAAATAATATAGTTAGTAAATAATTAGACCTGTTGCCTTGATTGCTCTATATTTCTCTTCACAGATAAGCATCATATAAGTAAAGTTGTGTTGGAGGATTATGATTTAGTAGAAGCATTTGAATCTCAGTACTGTGAAAACTGTGTAAAGGTAAGAATTTGTAAAATGTCACATTCTAAAACATTTCATAGGCTAGTTGTAAAGTTCAGATATTCTTTTTCGGTTCTTATCTGGCTTTTTTTTGCAGTACCACAAACTCCTAAGACTACACAAAATACCCTAATTTGAACATTATGAAGGATAAAATGCATTAAACCAAATATGCATGTGTGACAGACCCTTACTTTTCCCAGATAGCTGTGGCAGTTCCCAATCTGATAAGGCACTCTGTCTTTATCATGCAGCTCTGCCTTCCCCCCTTCTGACACCACCTTTGTGTAAAAGCATGAGGGTTTTCTGTATTTATTTAGAACACCTTAATGGTTTTATAGTAGTGTGTTTTCTGTGTTACTCTACATCTAGATACAACTCAGCCAACTCAATATTTATAAAAAAAATTATAACATTTATTTAATTATCAGAATATGCAAGTTAAAAGTTAACACATTTTTTCAGTGTACTTTTTAGACAGTTCACCTATGTCTTTAGACTCTCATATAAAGCACAGGTATCTTATAACAACCCTTTGGCTATACTCTCACCAAAGGCTCAACCCCCAATCTAGGTCACATTCAGTGACCAGATTCTGTTAAGTTTCAGTTACTCTTCTGCCGCTCATGAGGCTTCCACTGAGAATTTAACTTCCTAACATAGTCACACTCCCTGGCTGACTGAGGGATTCTGCTCCCTAGCTCCCTGCTGGGTTCTCACTGAAGAGATGAATACCCACAGCCACCGCCCCTCCCACACACTATCGGACTGGGTTTCTCTCCTGAGGAGCTATTCTGGTTGGCTGGCAAGCTGCTTCCAGGCTACACTGGCACTTCAGATAGCTACACTTCCAGAACTTTGTCACAGCATGATTCGCAAACAAAGCACCATTGTACAACAGTTCTATTGGATCTCCAGAGCTTTCCTACACAGAATAATTCTCCCATTCATTTAATTAGAATGTTCTAACCAAACAGTGCAAGGACATCCACATGCGTGCAAACACATGAAGTCATTTGAATTAAAAGTATTCATGCAGTCCATTTGGAATATGCGAGACTGGCTACAAATATTTTATCATTTAGTGGCCCTGATTGCTGTTTTTTCATTTAGTAATACTAAATGATTAGATGTTTTTGTAACACAAGAACACAAAAATCTTTTTTATAAGTTACAGATTTTCTTCAAGGTGAATTCGAAACTCTGAATGGTCTATATGCTGTCCTGAAAATTCATTGCAGTTGATATTAATCTTACTTTGTCATGTTTTATTGCAGAAAAGTGAGAGTATGAAAAAGAAAGGAAATGAGGCATTTGCTAAAGAAAAATTTGATATTGCTGTTAGTGCATATACAAAAGCTATAGAGTTATGGTAAGAGACAAATCATGTAAGTGAAAATTTGCATATGTTAAGAGATGATAAGTTTTCCTTGTGAAGAAGAGAATATTACAAAGAGAGAGCTAGAATAATATAGTCTGCTGTAGAGTGTAAGATGCTACTAACATATTGCATGATTTCCTTGCATCTCTGGAAAATCGACAAGACATATTTTTGCCTAAATTTATATTGTAGCTTTCATATAATTTAATTTTGTCCCAGATTCTCTTTATCAATCTTTGAATAGCAACTGCATTGAATGGAACATTTTTAGTGATAGCTTTCTGCTTCCCAAATGGAATTCAATGTAACTCTTCTTTTTAGGCCTGAAAATCACCTTCTTTATGGCAACCGAGCTCTCTGTTTTCTTCGAACTGGACAGTATAAGTAAGTATACTCTTTTCTGTGGAATTCAAAATATTGTTTACCTGAATGAAATCAGAGTTCCTTGTTCCATTGCTGAAATTGACTGGCTGTAAGAGCTTCTAAATAGCTGTTAAAACTCTTGGAGTGCCCATATATCCAAATAAATTTCTCAGAATTGCTCAGCAGATCCTGCATATGTTTGCCTTAATCAAGGCAATGCCAAGAATGAAGTTAAGACCATAGGAGTGTGAGTTGCATTATTCTCAGTTGATATAGGAACAGATGTCAGATGCAAAGGAAATGTTTTGGGTGAACTGGAAGGAACAAAGTTAAAAATGGAAAATATATTGCAAATGTATTTGTATGCAATTGCTTTGTTTTGGAAAGTTTTGGAAATTTCAGTCTTGGAGTTGCTGGTCTATTTCATCTACATCGATCATATATTTAAAAAAAATGCATTGTCAAAGAGAAAAATGCCCAGTGGCCAGGGTCCAAAGCATGGAGTCAGTTTCAGAGTAATTGGCAGAAAAACAAAAAAGCTGGTTTGTGGGGGTTTTTTTGGTTTTTTTTGGGTAAAGCATAGAGGTTTGCTGTGCAAACCAAAATGTCAGAAATTCAAATGGGAAAGTGCAAGCTTTGTGCTAAGCAGATCTTTGGATCCCCAGGTTTTGGGGTGATGATTGCAGAAGCTTTAGTTTACTGAATGTCAGAAATGCATATTAAGCAATTGACAAAGGAAAATTCTACATGCATATCATAAGCAAGCTACATTATACAAAGCATTATTTGACTGCTTAATCATAATCTGTGCTGGATTCTTTGTCTTACTATACTAAGATAGGAATGATAGGAGGACATAATTTGCAAGAAATAGTCAGTAATGTTAATTCTTCAATTGGATGGAAAAACATTTGTTTCCTGTGGAATCGCAGTGGCCCTCTCTTACTGGAAGGCATCTGGGTCCTCTTAAACTGTTTTTATTTTCTGCACAAGACTTAAGAGGAGTTCCGAAGCTCTTCAGAGTATCTTCAGAGAACATTATCTCCCTTACATGCCATTGTTTGCTTTGCTGCTTCAAGGGATGAAAACAAGGATGAGAAAGAGAGAAAGAAGAACGCAAAACATAGTGTGTTTTGTACATAAATCAAGAGCATAACCTTCCAGATTCTGTTGGGCTTAGCCAATGGAGAGGGATGATGAAAACTATACTGTCTAGTGTGGATGGATAAAATTTGCAGTTTGGAGGGCCTCATCTGTTGCAACAACTTCAGTATTTGTCATAAGTTAAGGAAAATGTAAAAAAAGACTAAATTAATGTCTTGCTTCCTATTGTACATGACAAAATTTAGTCACAAGAAATTGAATGTGTACACATTCCAGTAAATATCCTAAAATGATGTGGGATGGACATCTTAGAAAAAACAGTGATCATGTGAAGTTGACTGTATTTCAAAACATCTGGCAAGTACTGCTGTGGAGGAATGTGGACCAGAAAGAGTGGAGCGGGGGAAGGGATGTGGGATTTATCAGACAAGGTCTTGGAAGGCGGGGATGCTCCTTCCCCTGATAAAGCCAAAACTTGAATATGGCTTCTACCGAAAAGAAATGCTGTTGCAGATGTCAAGACGTCTTTGTTTATTTCTCAGGATGGAAATTTATAGCAGGTCAACATTTTCTTGTTTTTAAAGTTAGGATTGGCTCAGTTGTTCAGATTAAGCCTTCCAAGTGAAAATCTCATCAATCTGAATAATTCTTCTGTTTAGTCTTTTCCACATGAAGATGGTATTTTTGCTTTTAGGAAAGCCTTATGTGATGGGAAGAGATCCATCATTTTGAAGCCCAGCTGGCCAAAGGTTAGTTGCATTTTTTACAGGTCTTTTGTTGCTATGAATTAAGTATGAAAACACTGAACTTTGTTTAAAAATAATAACTACTACATAAACAGGAGGTTGATAAACATAATTTTGGGAGCTGTTCTTGCTGGTTGTAAAACACTAAAAATATATTCACGCTGAAGTAGATTTTTGTATGTTACAGTTATGGGTAGGTAGGAGTGATGACCTGGTCTCTTTTTTGATTGAAACAGTCTGTTACTTGTTTTAGGGTGTTGTCTCTTTGTCTTATTTCCACTTTTATGGTGGCAGTGTTAAATCCATGTTGTGTACTTGCTAATGTTTAAATGTAATTGTAGAGGCACTGTGACAGTTTCAAGGGCTTCTCCGTGGTACAGCAGCCTTTTCCTCATCAATAAATCACAGATCAGGTAGGTGGGGATGGCTGTGCTCAAGAATGGCATCAGTGCAAGGCACTGCACATCTGCACCATTGCCTGGCAGTAGGGAGAAGTCACACCCATTAAAACTTCTGGGTTTTTTTTCTGTATCATTCTGGGTCTATAGCTGGGTTTATAGTGAGCAGGAAGAATGATATTTGAACCAGCAGCACACTCAAAAGTAAAGCAATATTACGATTTATTAAAATGATAGACAAGATGGCAGAAAGCAATACGTAACCGTAAGCAGTGACTGGTGTAAAATATGAGGTAGTAGTAAAAAAAAATTATAGCATAACAACTTAACTTGGATAGCAAATAAGATCATACAGTAGCTAGGGCCCAACCATTAAAAAGACCATAAAGGCAGTAGCAAACATAATAAGAATTAAAGCAGATATAATGTGGCTAGCTTAAAAGGCTATGATGAAAAAATGAATGAAATAGAAATCAAGACATCGTAGATGACAGCTAGTGTCAAAAAAATCAGAACAGATTTTAAACTTCTCTTAATCCTAGTTTAAACATCTATGCTGGCCTAGCAAACTTAAGCATTTTAAATTTCCGGCTGAAAAAGAAAGCCATATCTACCACTCTTGTACACAAGTCAGGATTCTTAGATGGTAGCAGCAAAAGTTGTAAACAGTTTGGATCTGAATAACAGGCTAAGCACAGGTTGTCTCACAAAGAAACTCCTCTGTTCCTGGTTTTCCCTCTGTTGGTGTGTTTCTTCAGTTTCCAGCTAGGCCTTTTACAAGATTGCCACCATGCAAATGCATGGTACTAACAGACTTCAAAGTCATTTGTCTCCAGCTTTGATGGTCTTCAAAGCCTGCTTTTTAATATCCAGTAGACAAAATGGTGACATATGCTCTTTATCTTTGTAAGACAGGTCATAAATGTGTGCTAGCATGATCAGTACAGGTGACAAGGCTAGTTGGTGCAAAGTCCATTTTTTGAGCCATGTTGAACACTTGTCCCTTGTATGTAGTGCTAGAAAAAGAGTTTGCTTATCTGGATTTGCTGCCCAATTCCTCTTTTAATGAGGAGCACTATTTCTCTTACCTGACAACAAGCCCAGTTGAGTTGTGCTGAGAAAAAGGAATTATACGGACTTCAGTATTATGTGGAACCTTGTACCAATGGGACTTGCCAGAGAACTGTTCTTCGCAGACAGTCCCACCTACCTGATTTCTGTTATTGTTTAAAGATTCTTTTGAGTATCCAACCACAGCATCATAGGCACGTCAGCCAATTCTTAATTAAAATGGAGACTTAAATTCTTTAGTCTAGCAGTAGGGTGAAATAAAATAAAATAAAAACTTATGAATGACACACATACCTAAACCAAGCCAATGTCTTCCTGAACCAGAGTCTTTGTTCAGTGGAGGTGATCAGCTTTATGCTTCAGATGGCTTCTCTTTGCTTCTTGTACTCTGAAACATGACAAGAATGTAGTCACATTTATGTTCTTCTGATAGGCTTCTTGTAGGGAACTGTCTGACCACAATGCAAATAGAAAATTGGGCTGCTGCCTCCCTCTGTCTGTCAGTTGACTGGGGAGATGCTCACTAATTCCTGTTGAACCCATGTGTTTCCTAAAAATCAGCTTGTAAGTGGGAGTGGCAGATCTGCAGCTGCACAGGAGATGGCCTGGCGGTGGGACTTGAGATGGAAATATTTAAAATACATATTTTAAAAGATGAAGAAAAGAATAATATGCTGTTAAAGCCAATATTTAAGATTAGAATTTAGGGAGACTTTGAGCAGATAACAAGTAAAATTACAACAGAAAATAAGAAGTAATAACGTTAAAACTAAAGTCAAAGGAAAAGTGGAACTAGAAGTAGGGTGAGAGAGAATGAAGAATTGAATCCCAGAAAGTTAGGAAAACTTGTAGTTTTGTGTAACCAGGCTACCAAAAGAGAAGGAGGCTTCCAGCTTCGAATGCCAAGCTTGTGAATAGATCAAAAAGGCAAGAGCTTTTTAATTCTGGTGTGTGAGCTATCATTAGAAAAAAAGGACTCATGAATGAAACACACATCTGACAGATTGGACAAACTTAATTTTCTGAGATAGAATAAGCACATACCAGGTGTCCTAACCAAAGTAGGATTCTTGAAGCAGGCTGTGGTTTTGAGTTCTGACAGAAATAGGTAAATCAGAATGTCAGTGATGTTAGACAGAGTTCGACTCCCAAAGCTGTTGTAAAGTAAGCCTGACCTGTTCTAAATTGTGTTCCAACTTACCGTGGTAAACTAGGGGGGTGGATTGTTCTCTTCTGATGATTTTGAATAAATTTTACCTAAACTGTTACTATGAAGTAACTGCGCCAGTTGATTTCACTTGGTAGGCTGGAACAACTAGGGTGATTAAATAGACAAGCTGTGTGAAAATATGAGTAGAGGCTTTCATGAACAGAATCTGAAGTTTCAGTGTCCTTTTGGGGTATAACTAGAATCATAACATGTGATCCTACACTTCTAGATAGAGAGGAAACTTAAAATTCTCTTCCACTTTTTGTTTTGATACATTTGGATCCAACGATTGTACATTTACATTTTTTTTCAAAGTTGAAAGAGATGTGTGAAAATGACTAAAGTTTTAAATATTTTGAATCCTGAATTACCCAACTATTCCCATGCAAAAATCACAAAAAAGAATTTACTTTTGAAAGGTCAGGGGTTATATACTTTTATTATCTTGAGTTCGGTGAATCTCCCTCCTGCCACACAACTAAAAATTATGTTGCTACATTCTGTATTGTTCATATGCATTCTTAAATGTCTTTAGGACATATATGAGGTTGTAGTTACACTTAATAGTAGTAGTATACTTAGAATTTCATCTTGTAAATATTTTACAAAGGTGTAAACTGAATTAAATATGATTGAAATAAATGTGCATATGATTGGGCTGTCAGATATGAGAAAATTAAGTATACTGTGTATTGTAATAGGTGAAATTGTACACTATTTAGGGTGTTAAAACGTTTTGCTAATTGCTTTTGGTAGGGGCACTATCGATTCTGTGATGCTCTGTCACTCCTTGGAGAACACACACAAGCTCTACAGGCGAATGAGAAGGGTCAGGAACTGTGCAGAGATAATCCTGAAGGAATTAAGGATCTTATTCAGCAACATGAGAAACTAAAAAAACAAATGGAAGAAATTAGAGGTACTAGTTTGCATTGAAGACTGTATGTCAATCACCTTTTTACTGTCATTTATTCAGCAACTTGACTGTTCTTAAAATTTATTTAGGTGTGAAACAGAATAAACACAGAATGAAGAAATCAGTGTTTCATAAAAAGTAAGTTTAATTCCAGCTGTCTGTAGATCAGAATAAATAAAAACCAAATAATTATTTTTTTAAAAAAATATTTGGGCAAATTAGATTTGATTCCAGTGCCAACTGAGATGAGTGCACACAATGTTAGTGCCATCCTTGTTTTTAGTTAGAAATTTTTGGCATGCATGTGAACTCCTCCTTTTTGTAGCTGTAAGATTATCCCTCTTTCAAATATAAAAGTTACAGAAAACATTTCTTTATATCTTGTGTTAAGGTATTAATTACTGTAGTAGCAAAAAATGGTTCAGTAAGTATTGTTCAAGATCCCAGTTGACAGTAGTTGGGGAAATTTTCTTACAAGTGTCTGCTGTTTTATTTGTGTGTGAAAACTTCACTCTGTTATCACTTGAATCATTTCTTTAGTTCTTCAGAATCTACTTCAGGTAATGCTGAATCAAAGAAATCTGATTTACACAGCTACCTCTGTCAGCAAAAGCAAACAAAGGTAAGGATGGTTGTTAAACTGATGTTACTGATAAGTGGTCATTTTTCCTCAGGCTAGAATATAGTTTCTGCTACTGATTTTTGTTACTGATTTTTGCTGTCTTTTGCACTACTCTTGTCTTAATATCTACTTTAGTACTGTAGACTAGGTTTCTTTTCTGTTTTCCCATTTAAATTTAAACTTATCTGGACTTTAGGGGAAACACATTACTAGGCTGGTTACGAGAATATGACTGGTTAAAAAAAAGATAATTGATTACATTGTAAGGCTACTTTCTCCAACTGTAGAGCAGTAATATGAATTAACTGTGTAGCTGTGGGAATGTCTCCATAGTTAAACAGTGTAACCTTTAACTGCTAAAATTATGGAAATAGTCCTGTTGAATTGCTAGCAAATAAATTGGCGTAGGTTTGAACTTCAAGTTCACAGCACTTTTCAGTACCAGGAATGGTACTGGGCAAAATTATGTTTCTTCAAGAGATGAGAAACTAAAGTTCCTGCTCTTCAATTGGCAGAGCAAGAAATACTCATGATTTGGCAATTCAAAATTATTTTTGAGCTTAGCCAACTAGAGGGCAGAAGTTCAAGCTCTTTTTCAAATCGGTTCAATGGATTACTTAGAAGAGGAGAGAGAAAAGCAAACAAAGATCAGATTATATTGCTTGGATTCTAGCACTTGTGATAACTTGCTGGATCCTGGGTACAGTAGGAAGCAAACAATAATAAATATAATTCAGCTTATGTTCTGTTAATTGTTTGTGTAGCTGTTGTTTTCAAGTCACTTTGCTGGAAGAGATAGCCAGCAAAGTTTGCTCCAGGCCTGAATTAAGTGCCAACTTAAGTTTCTGTTAGTTCTTATGAACTTTCCTCTGATTTAGCAAAACTGTAACATGCAGTTTTTGTGTTCCTTTTAATATTTTGTGTTATGATCACTTCTGTTTTCACTAAACTGTATTTTTCATTATTCATTTATTACTCATTAATAGTAATTGATTATTTGCATTTTTCATTTAATTCACTATGCAAGTGTTTCAGACTACTTTTTATAGCTTTCTAAGGTAGCTTATCTCTTTAGCTATTGGAACATGTATAAAGCAGAGTGATGATAACTTTCCTGGATTAATCACCAGTGAGAAACTCAATTAGATTAAGATACTTGATAAAATAATATTTAGCACTTTTAATTAAATTTTAAATTAATTTTTTTTTTCAAATGCAAAAATGAAAAAAAAAGAAAGAAGAGATAGAAGGGGAACAAGATGTACATGTATCCAAAATCCACTCAGATTTGACGTATGGTAGACATACATTCATGCACATAGAGGATAGATACCCTGACCGCAGACTGATGGATACTGTTTGTCTTTACAAACCTTAGAGTACAAGACTTCTTGCTACAGTGTGGACGGAAAGGATCCAACCATGCTGTGTCCATCAGATCACATGGATATATGTTTTTACATGCATATGCATCTACAAATACAATAAATAAATAAATGTCAAAAATTGTAATACAAATTAATATGCTGCAGCATATTGAGCCAAACAGCCACAGGACACACCCACATCATATTCTGCAAAGAATCATTATGAGCCCTGCATGACCAATATTTAACTAAAGTTACTAATCTGTTCCTTAAAGAAATTTTAGGTATATCTATTATACATGAAATATGAATTTTTGCTGGGCTGAACATTATAATGTAGAGAAACTCTACAGATTGAGATTAGGTAGATTTCAATTTATATACGACAGTCTAGCTGCCCATTCTGCTCAATTCTTACCCCAAAATATTAAAAGTGACTCCGAGTCAAGAGATATTTCAAGCAACAATGTAGTCAAATTCAACTTAATCAGTTGAATAGCATCTTGAGGAATTTCAGGATGCCGAATAGCTTCTAGACACCAGCAGAATGAAGAGTTAGCAAACACTCTAGGTGAAGTTATAGACCGAACAGGTATAACCTCAGATTTAGACAACTAGATAATACAGCCATAAAGAGCTCCCAAACTGTTATGAACTCTGCTCTAGCGGTAATAAGAAAGAGAAAGTCACCACCAACAAAAAAATTACATGCACACACAAGCCCCATGCTTGTTGTATTTTCATGTTTTCCTGTAAACATGAATTGCTGCACTGGCATGACTGCACACGCTGAGGGCTTGAAATATGAATCACATATAAAAGGAGAAAGACAGCATCCTTGCCAGTTCCTCTGTCCAGATGGAGAGGAAAAACCTGGAAAGAATCCCGTGCATACATGCTGCTGATCTGGGAGAGAGGTGAAAAACATCCTAGTCCATTTCAGAAGTTCATTGGGAAAACACTGTATCTTCAAACTGTGTCACTTTTGTCAAATGCTTTTTCAGTATCAAGTGAAATAGTGGCAGCAGAGTCAAGCCTTTTGGTAGTTGAAACAATCAGATGTGTAACTAACTGTATCTTTTGCTGCCTGTGATAGGTGTGAGTTACTTGGTCTGGATGAATTAACTGTTAGCATACTTGAACTTTAGCCAATATTCTAGCTACTATTTTTTAACATCAAGATTTGAGAGAGTCTGGACTGGACTTTGTGCAGCTAATGTGAACTTTACCCACTTTAGGGATAACTGAAATGAAAGCTTCATAGAAAAAAGAGCTCATAAAGAATTTGACTCATTGAGCTTCTGAAACAGACAGAAAAGCCTAGGAATCAAAGACTCTGCATTTGCTTTGTACCATTCTGTAAGGAAGGCATCTGGTTCTGAGTCTATACTGTTTCTCATAATTTCTAAAACTATTTAATTTCTTCTAACTTCAAGTTACCAGTGAGAAAATCTTTATGTTGTATTTTGCAGCAATGTTAAAGACAGAAAAATAATTAGCCATGCCTTAATCTTTTGTTCCTCACCTTTGGCGTACAGTCTTGGGTAAAAAATTGATGTCCTTTAGTGAATACAAAAATATTCTGTGCAGCTTTAGTCAACATAATCTAACTATAATTCCCATTCCCCCCGCTCTCTCCCCATGCTCCGTATATGTCTAGCACAGTCATGTTAACACAAAATCTGCTTTAGCTGACAAAAAATTGTTCAAGTCATATTTGGAACATTACGCTTCATGATAAAGGTCTAAGAAGAGACAGACTGTAGATCGGCTTTGTAAAATCTATTTCCTTTTTCAAATCTTCTTCCTACTTTAAACTTCTTGATATAAGACAGATATGCAATAATCTTTTCTCTCCTACAAGCTTTCCGTGCATCTTGCTCAATACAGTAGAAGGCAACTGAATCTGTGTGGTTCACATAATAATGCCAGACTTCCGAACCACTTGTGCTTTGAGTTTATCATCACTGAGAAGCGAAACATTCAAATGCTGTATTCCAAAGTGTTTAACAATGTTGCTCAAAGAGATGCTCAAAGCCGTGAGAGCATGATTGGAAATAATAGCGTAAGGCAAGGGAGAAAAGTTGTTAACCGCCATAAAGTCAACTTCAACTTGTAGCAACACTTTGAATATGAGACCTCCAAATCAACCCATTGTCAACAGCCCTGCTCAGGTCTTGGAGACCCAGTGGTATGTCTTTCTTGGCTGACTCTATCGATGTGTAATGCAGTTTTCTTTTTTTCCTACTGCCTTGTACCTTACCAAGCATTGTTGTCTTTTCTCGTGAGCCATGTCTTCTCATGTTGTGTCCAAAGTACAAGATTTTCAGTTTAGTCATCTTGGCTTCTAGGGAGAATTCAGACTTGATTTGCTCCAGGACCCAGGGATTTGTCTTTTTAGCTATCAACCATATCCATAGAATTATTCTCCAGCACCACATATCAAGCTTAGTTTTCAGTGATGCTTCTTTACACCTCAGGATCCTCTCTAGTTCCTTCATAGCTGCCCTTCCAAATCCAAGCCTTCTTATTTTTTTGATTGCTGTCTCCATTCTTATTAACGGCAGAGCCAATCTGTAGAAAATCTTGAACTATTTTAGTGCCCTTATAGTCTGCTTTAAAGTAAAGTAAATCATCTGTGGTTGTTATTTTTGTTTTCTTAATGTTCAGCTGTAAACTTGCTGTTGCAATTTCTTCCTTGACTTCCTTCAGTGAATGGTCTAGGTCTTTGCTATTTTCTGCCAGTAGCATGATGCCATGAGCATATCTTAAATTGCTGATGTTCTTACTTTAATTTTGATGCCTCCTTCCTCCAAGTTGAATCCTGCTTTATACTTGAAATATTCGGTGTGCAAATTAAACAGGTAGGGTGATATAATGCTGTCTTGCCTTAACTCCTTTGCCAATTGGAAACTGTCCCGATAGTAGCCTCTTGCCCTGAGTACAGGTTACATACCAGGATGATCAAATGTTGTGGCACCCCCATTTCTTTAAGAGCAATCCATAGTCTTTCGTGATCTACGCAGTCAAAGGCTTTGCTGTAATCTGTAAAGCACAGGCTGATTTTCTTCTGAAATTCTTTTCTATGCTCCATTATCCAATGTATATAATACCTTGTGCATCTTCCTTTCCTGAAATCAGCTTAGACATCTGGCATTTCTCGCTCCATATATGGTAAAATTCTTCATTGTATAATTTTGAGCATTACTTTGCTTGAATGGGAAATTAATGCAGTGGTCTTTGGTTAGTGCAATCCCTGATGTTCCCTTTCTTGGTAGTTGGAATGTGTATTGAACATTTCCAATCTGTGCATGCTGTCTTTTGTATTCCCTATTTGTTGACAGATTTTAGTTAGAACTAGAGTAGATTCTGTCTCTGTAGCTTGAAGCAGCTCTATTGGTATGTCATCTGTTCCTGGTGATTTGTTTTTCCTAGGTGCTCTGAGTGCAGCTTTCACTTTACTTTTTAATATTGTAAGTTCATTTTCAGATGGTTCTTTCTTGCATGAATCTGTCATAATTTCATCTTTTTAAAATAAATCTTCAATGTTCTGTTTCCGTAGTCTTTGTATTTGTATTTGGTCCTATAACACATTCCCCTGCTGGTTATAGTGAATCCCCATTCTTGCTTTAAATTTCCATTTGATTTTTTGGATCTTACAAAAGAGATCCAACCTCTCTTGTTCTTCATTTTGTTGTTGTCATCTTCTATTTCCTTTGCATTAAAGGGTGAAAAAACAGAACAAAAAGTCCAACTGAAAGTACATAAAAAAAGTAAAATTTCACTTCACCAGCTGTGAAGTACTTCACACATTGACCAGTCTTAATTCAGACATATACTCTTTGGCCAGTGAAGAAACTAAAGAGTTAAGTTTATGAGAGGGGCCTAAGAATATCACTAAATTATTCCCCCCTTCCCTTATAATCATAGGTGGTAATGGCCAAATTGATACATTTAAGGAACATACTAGGGAAGTCCAAATTTAGAACGTAAATATTCATGTAAGCAGTTAATATATTTCATACTTTGACAAGTCAAATGAGAAAATGGCTATCTATATCTGCACTTGTTTGGATTACTAAAAGTAAGCATTCTTATGAATAAAAATGATAACATTTTTATTACTTGGAACCCAGCATTATATAAACTTCTTAGTTTATTTTTTTTCACATGTAAGATTAGTGTCCTGCAAAAAAGGAATAGTTAGCATCCTCTTAGGAATTTATTACTTTGTAAACAAAATTACAATTGTGTATTTTAGAATTAGAGCCAGTGTAGTATAGTGAGTGTTGGACTGTGACCCTGGAGACCAGATTTTGATTCCTGCTCGGCCATGGAAACCCACTGAATAATCTTAGGTGCATTACACACTCTCAGCCTCAGAAAACCCCATGATAGGTTTGCATTTAGGGTTGGCGTAAGCCAGAAATGACTTGAAGGCACACAACAGGAAGAGAAAGTTCAGAATTGTAGCATTGTGCAATGGTCCTGTTCCCAGGAAATAACTGTTACTGTAGTTGCCACACTGGGATCATTGTACGAGTGGAGTAAGCATAGCTGTTGTGCACAGGTAATGATAAACAGTAGTATGGCACTCTGTGGGACAGGTTGCCCTTGCACAATGACAGTGCATGTGAGGGCATTGGCCCCCAACAGAGCCGTGGAGCAATGGTAATCCAGAAAACAGGGCAGTGGAAAATCGTGGGTACCCTGCACTCCACCAGGAATATGTCTCCATCTGTTGTGGTGTCTTGTTGTGCAGTGGGAGCCCCCATTGTGCAACAGGCTGTCTTGCACTGTATCCCATTGTACGTTATTGCAGTTCTCTAACATGGTCGTGTATTGTGTCAGTGACAGAGCTCCATCACTGTAAAGTTTCTTCTTGCTGCCCATTATTCAGCATCTTTGTTATCCATCTTTAGCTTAGCTTCCTTGAATTAAGAAACCTTCCTTGAATTAAGAAACTTTTAATAGTGTTACGTAAACAAGTTTATAGAGATATGAGCATATGAAAGATCCATAGCAAAAAAAGGAGAAAGGTCTGCCTATATACACTTGACGGGTGAACCTTACAGAAGGAGAAAAGGAAAGAAAAGCAAAAAAGACAGTACTTCCTAGCCAAAGTGGCAGCACATTTGTTAATTCTCATATGTATTCCCTTCCCCTTCTATAGAAAGATTTGTTGCCTTACTAGAAAATGTAATAAATCTAGGCATTAAAACATTTGGAAAGCAGTTGAATTTCTACAGATACTTTTAACAACCAACAAGTAAATATGATCAAACAGTTTAAACCAGTTATAAAGTTATCACTGAGTAAGAATTTGACCTCCATAGTGAGCTAGGATAAAAAATAAAAATGTTAAATTAAATGTCTGCAAAAATCCATGCTTTGAAAAACAAAATAATGACATCTTGAGTGAGTCCACTTCACTTTCTTTATTCAGACCAGTGGTTAAATTCAACCTAGGAATAGAGAACTCTACTATATCTGCTGCTTTAACTGTGGAGTCATTTGAAGTTCAGAAACAAAAACGTGCTGCAAAAGTATTCCTCTCACCATTTGGAGAATTTTTACCGTATTTGCCCATATTAGACGCACTGGTGTATAAGACGCACCCTATTTTCAGATTGCATTTTTTTTGGGAAAAAAAATTTAGTACCCTGTCCCGGTCTCCATGGGGAGACCTCTAATTTCGTTTTCAAAGCAGCAATGAGTTAGTTCAGAAATTTTTAGTATTTACTCTGTGCTAAATTCATACTTTATGGAATCTTTAAAAGCGTCTTCTCCACAGAAAATGGTGACCTAGTGCAGCGGCCGAGGGGTTGGGGAGCAGATGCAGGGGGTGGCAGAGAAGTTTGTGTGGGGTTGTGGGTGAGTGCGGAGACGCACGCGAAGAGCTGTGAGTGAGTGCGGAGACGCGCGCGGGCGTAGCGAGCTCCTTTCTCCCCGTTCCTGTTGTGTCTGCCTGAATAGTAAGTGAATGTGCGAATCCTCTGTAGGATTAATCCCACAAAATGCCATGACACCGAGGCAGAGGCAAAAAGAATTAGGAAGTTGCCTCTCCTTTTCTGTTTGCCCCAGCAGGCAGGAGTTACTGTATGTGCCAGCGTATAAGACACACCCCATTTTCAGAAGGCATTTTTTGGGAGAAAAAAGTGCGTCTTATACGCCGGTAAATACGGTAATTGTCAGCCCGGGATGGATCTGAGTATGAGAAACCAGTTAGCTCAGCCGGATCTGTGACAACAAATACAAAAGGGCAGGGCAGGAAGAGGAGAAAGAGTCATTTAGAGAAATGAAACTAAAATAAACATTCAGACTGAAGATCAGCAAAGTAAGCAGGAGCAAAGCAAAATAATAGTAATTCTCCATTTCAATGGGTTCAGTATCTTGCAGAGGCAAGAAGAAACAGGTATTCAAACAATTAATTTGGTCTTTGATTAACCACTCTTTTTTCATTGAACTAAGAAACTTGCAAGTTTTCTTCCTTCAGTAGCTTTGGGTATGGAAATAGCTGAAAGCAACACTTCTTACTTTGGTCTCCTTACTGTCTATCAATCGATAGCGTAGAAGCTCAGTTCCACATAAACCTTGAGCCAGCTGGCTTTCTTTTTCAGGTAGTTTATATTTGGGGCAAGAGTTGTGATAAGCACTGCTTTAACAGAACTAGAACAGATTTTGTGACAGCTAACAAATTAGATAGCTTTTTAAAGAAAGGAAGTAGGTAAATTCACAGAGGTCAGGGCTATTGATGATTACTGATCAGGACAGCTGTATCTATTACCAGTATTGGCTCTGTGTATCAGTTGCTGGGAAGCTTGAGATGGAGACTGTGTTTGCAGTCATGTCTTGCTGGTAGTCTTCTATAAGCAACTGGCTGTCCCCTGTGTGAAGAGGGTGATGGACTGGATAGGCTTTGTGGCTGATCAAGTATGGTTCTTGTGTTCTTAAATTCCTTTTTATAAACCATGGATAGTAGAAATATAATGGCAATAGTGATGCATGTACATGTTGAAAAGGTTTTTTTGTTATTGTTAAATCTTGTCACCAGTTTATTCTACAATATACGTAGTGTTTTCACTTTCGTTATGTTAGATTGTTGCAACAAAAGCTGCAGCAACAGTGTCTTGGAATACTTTAAAAACTGACCAGTTTTATTTGGCATAAGCCTTCAGAGACCCCATCCGACTCCCTCAGATATATAACTGCTCAACTCATCGGGTGCTATAGTTTAGATATTTATTTTGTTTGAACAAAATTGTCTGTCTACTAAAATACTGTCACGGTGGTGGAAAAGTAAGACATTTTATCTTTTTATCACATTGCATATTTTAATAGGGAGCAGCTAATACATTAACTAAAGAACACAAAGATCAGCTTTCAGAAGCGGCCTCAGGTAAGTTAATAAAATAGCTGGGCCATTCATGCCTATGGTGATGGTATCCCAAAGCATTATGGTCAGAGCTAGACTGTGAAAGAAAGGTGGGATATGCAAAAGCATATAGGACAAGTCAGCCTTGAAGATGATGATATACCAGATATGACAATAAAGAATCTTCTGAACTGAGAAAGATTAGCATGAACTTTTATGGGCTGCAGTCTGCTTCTTCAGATGGCCTTCATCAAACTTACGGCAACTGTAATGCCTGTTTCTACTGATTTGTTATATGATTTAACTTGAAACATTATGATCAGTTTGCTTTTAAGGAACAGTGCCAAAAATGATAAGGAATGTTTTGGTTTTGAATAAACATTGTAGAAACGAAAGGATAGTGTTGTTGTAGAAGACCTTTTAATGAGCGTAGGTAGTGGTGAAGACTGCTGTATTTTTTTCCTCATCTGTCATACCTTAAATGCTGTTCTGTTCTTATTCAGTGATGTTTTAATCTAATGGTTTAGATTGAATATATCTGTGTTCTGTTCTATGGTGTAAATTATCTTGATGTAAATTGCCTTGATGTTGTTGATGCTCCCTAATAAATCATTGAGCATTAGAGGGTATACTGAGCAGTAGCCAAACAGGAAATATCATTTTGAATCAGGGTTCCCTGGTAGTTATTAAAATTATTATGGTTATTCAGAAGGTCACTTGCAGTTATATTTTGTGCTAAGATGACTATGTTTTAGTGCTAGGACAGACATACAAATAAATGAGTTTTTTTTTAAAAAAATATAGGACTGAATGAAAATCCAAGGAAATCGAGGACTAAATTGGGTGATTCTGAAACAGGAAGGTAAATCTCTTTTGTGTTTTATCTAGTGAGAGTTGCACTGCCCGTCACTGTGTGAGAGTCAAAAACCTTTTGCTTCTGAGTATTTTGCAAGTTTTTTTTTTTACCGCTTTATTGGACCAGTTAATGCTTCTGAAGAAATGAAACCAAGCTTTTGAAGAGAAAAGAAGTTTTATGTTATTGGTGATTAAAGCAAGTGTGGGGGGAAAAAAGCATTTCCATGCTGGTGTTAAATGTTACTGCTTGTTCTTTAAAATTTGACATTTGAGAAGGCATGCTTATTAGCCTCGTGAAGCTTGTGTACTAGGATATGTAGTTTTCAAACGGAAGGATCCAAAGTTCCTGACTAGCTTAGGTGGCTAAGACAAAAATTGAGATTGCCAAGATACTGATCCATAAGAGACGTGAGAAGTCAGGGATAATTCCAGTTCCCCTCCTTAACTCCAGGTTTGGAGATGGAAAGTAAGTGTAGCCACCGAAACTAACTGTAGGCACCTTTGCAACACGGTACCCTGGCATCCCAGATTTGGAGCAAGAGGGGGATGTAAATTTCCATAGTGCTGTAAAGGCAATTTGAACTCTCTTCTGCGGAATTTGGGGACAGGCTAGAATTGTCATGCTTAGCACGGGCCAGTGGTGTGTTTGTTGTTGTCGTCGTCATCATTATCTGCATCCCACTTTTTGCCCAAAAGTAGGCCTCAAAGAGGCTTACACAATAGAACAGTGCAATGTAAAAGTACATATTAAGTACATATTAAAACATAATTAAAGTGACAAAGAATTAACATAGTAAAAAAGACATCAAAAGATAGCAATTAACATTAAAACACTACAGCACCCCTAGACCATTCGTCAAAAACTATGTCTTCAATGCCTGCCTGAATAAAAAGGTTTTAGCCTGCTGCCAGAAGAACAACAGGGACGGAGCCATCCTGGCCTCCCTGGGAAGGTGTGATGAACGAATGGGTTCCGGTTGAAAGTACAGTCCTGAACCAAAGAAAATGACCGCGCGCATTGCATTACTGTGGGATGGACTTGGAACTGTGGAGCGAGGGTTCCTTGAGCTGTGACGTGAGAATTCCAGGAATGCTGATTTGGCTGGAGAAGAAAGTTTGCAAAACAATAAGGACTTGGCACAAACAGAGCGTACTCCTGAGCTGCACGGACCCATGAGTGTAGCTTGAAGCTTGAAGCCTTCAGACGGGCAAGCGCTGATGTTTTTCTGACCCTACCCTGCATGGCCGAAAACCACTGAGGCGTTTGATGTATAGTACATTTCCTGACAACATGATATATGACCACTTCTTCTGCAAGCAACCTTTTATTAGTAAGGTACAAAATGATATGAACTATTCTTTTAATTGCTTGATTGCCTTTACACAATGAAAGTCCTGGAACCCTGGCAACCGTCGAAACATGTTTTTTCCTCAAGAAGTGAGAAACATGGGTATAAAGAGCGGAAGATTTTCAGCTCCTTTTTATGACTCTGATACTGGCAAAGAGTCATCCACCCTTTCGAGGACACCTGATCAATGTTCGGCGAAAGGACTGTTTGTGAGTATGTCGTGAGAATGTGTGTGTGCAAGAGCTCTTGATACAAATGTGATTTTGTAGTTCATGTCTTAATAAATGTTATATGATTAGTGCTTAAACCCAGATCTGGTTTCCTGTGTGTCTTTTGTTGGGAATCCTATAGTCTAGGGTGGCTGAATTTCTCTCTGGATTAAAAAGTACCAGAAATCTCGGTCCTTGACAAAAGGAGTTCCATAGTCTAGGGGCAGCCACTGAGAAGGCCCTCTCTTGCATCCCCACCAATGTGTTTTTGATGGTGGTAGAATTAGTTTGGACATCCACCTACAAGAGACTTAAATATAAAACAAAGTTCCATAGAAATAAATTTCCTGTTTTTTAGTTTTTTTTTAAAAATATGATAAATGTGTATATCCAAATTTTTAGTTATAAAAATAATAACGTGTAATTTCAGAGACCACCTGAATTTGAAAAGCGATTGTTCCAAGGGTCTTGACGAACAGAATGCTTCCTGTGGTACTTTACAACAGGTAACAAAATATATAAACAGTAGACTTCCATTGTTTGATAAGAAGCAACTATGAAAGGAAGAGATTTGTGTGTTCTTTGAATGTGTAGAAGATGTTGACAAATCCTGGAAATAATGGTAAAAGGCATGCAGAGCATTATGAGGCAAGAGTGGCTGATGCATAGTTCATCTGAGACAGTTTGTACTGGAAGTCTTGCCAGATATTGCTTCCACATCTTAATGGTCTCAAGAGCAGCTTGAATTCCAAATTGAAATGAAAGCTATGAAAATGATAACACTATGTTTTGCTAAATTGCTCTAAGCTGTAGGTTCTGTAATAGAAAAGACAGACTGAAGAATACTTAGTTGAACTACTGACTTTATCTACCATTTTTCCCTTATGGGGTACTGATACATAGGCACACTGAAGTTAGCCCTTCTCTTATTGCTAGAGGAAATGGGCTAACGGGACCCTAACGGCAGAATAATTACAGCATTAAGGTGACTTCTTCTGTTGGCTTTTGACTTCTTTGTTTTCTCTGTGTGTCATACGCGTGTTCTACACTGCATGGAGTCAGAATCCTCCAGACCTTGAGGATTTTGGAGGTAGTGCTGCCCCTCCTGTTCATTATCTCTTTTAGTGGCAGTATTTTCCCTTTTTGAGAGCATCTGATGTTTGGCTTCTTGCTTCTCCTTACTTTGTTCAATGTTTCACTAGTTTTCTCTGCCATTTTGTCTGTTTTCATTATTGTTTTGTTTGTTCTGTGGGTTTGTCACAGTGTGGTCATCCGTAACATGAGCAGTCTTGGCTGTGAAGCCTGTCACCTCTTAAGGCCTTCTTCCCATAGGATGCAGCCTGAAGAGGAAAAAAATCCCCTTCACTAATAAGTGTCATTTTGCTTGGGAGAAGATCACATTATCAATATTTGTTGAATTTTCTTCTGTAGTTCATAACAAACTGTGTGGTTCATTTGAAATTGTTTCTGTGAGAGGTGCTGTGTTCTGTGAGGGAATTGCTGAAGACGTGTCTGTTGTCAATTTGCAAAATCCCTGGAGTTCTGTGGGTGCTGTTCTCAGCATTGCAAGGAATTGGCTGTGCTTTCAAACAAGATGACAGGCCTTTGTTAACTGTTCTTTCTTTCTTTATTTGCAGCATTTATACACTGCTCTTCTGCCAAAAAGGCTTCCTGAGTGTCTTGCAAATTGTTAATTTCACAGTTCCCTGCCCTTAGATTTGTAATCTAGTAAGGGATGACACACAGGGAAAAGGAGATGGAATTAGGGGATGGGATGAAGTCCAGAAGATGCTGGCTTCTCTTCACTTCCCCTGAGCCCATGTAGCTTGAACAAAAGAGGGCTCCTCACCAGCCACTGGGACCAGCTTTTATTTTATACATTATGTTATATCACGTGAGGTCATCTTGTGTTATTGTTTGTACAGTTTGCAAGTTATTTTGGTTTTGTATGATGCTGTAGAATTAAAACAAAACAAAATAGATGTAGATATAACTATAAACACACATATAAATGAGAGCCAGTGTGATAGTGATTTGAGTGTTGGACTGTGATCCTGGAGACCAGATTCTCTACTCAGCCATGGAAACCCACTGAGTGACCTTGTGCATGTCACACACTCTCAGCCCCAGGAAACTCTGTGGTAGGTTTGCCTTAGGGTCACCATTAAGTCAGAAACTACTTGAAGACATTCAGCAACAACAGCAACAGATACAGATATGAAATAAGCATAAACATTAAATTAAGCAGCATTTATTTGCATTATTACAAACTTCTGAGAACCTATTGTTCTCCCAATGTTTTCATGTACAAGTCCTTTAGTCTATGACTGCGGCTGTATTGACTAGGTCTTCTGGGAGGTGTAGGCTAAAATATCTAGAGACCACCAGGAATCCTGTTGCTATTTAAAAGGAAGTTTTGATACACCAAAGATGATACTTATTCTTACCGATTTTGTAGATGGATATGATACCTTCTCTGGAAGTGTTGAAGACTCATATCATGCAAGGATGCACATCTTTGATGGATCAACGTTTTCACAGTGCTGAAAAATCCTTCGCTCTTTTATTGAATAGTCTAGATTCATCTCAGCTACAGGTAATAGGATGCCATGATTTAAAGCTAATATTATCTTCTTAATAAAATGAGCTTTTACACTTTTGTCCAAGTTGGTTAAAAGAACCATAACTGTATGAAGAAACATGTGAGTTGTTCAAAATAACAATTAATGCCAGAAAACGTGTTAATATATAGCAGTATAATGTTTTGGAAATCCAGGTGCCATGTGGATAGTGGGAAAATATCTTCTGAACTTCTGACATCATAGTATATTAGAGAGCTAGAGTAATTTTTCTGACGTTCAGTTTGTAAAAGACTTAAATACATTGTGAGATATGGGTGACAAATTAATGAACAAAGGAATCTTACCATTGTTGGAGATTAGATTTGGGTGAACAGATAGAAATTGAACATAAAGATTTGGAACATAAACAGCCTCGGTTGCTCTACTGAAGTTATGCTGGAAAATAAATGGGGAAGCAGAACCCTTTTAGCATCGTTTGAACCTCATAGTGGTTTTGATTATTAGCAGCAGCGGTGTCCTTCTGTGCCAGCTGACAAGCATGGGACTGGAGGGCATAGTGTTGCAGTGGCTCCAATGTTTTCTGGAGTACTGAAACCAGAAGGTTCTGCTGGGAAGGGGGCTCTGATTGTACCTGGTGTCCTTTGACTTGTCTTAGGATCCCATTCTGTTCCTTCTTCCTTTGTAACTTTTATTTGTTTTAGCCATAGGGGGAAATTGTCTGGAAGGATAGACTGAAGAGTTACTAGCATGTAAATAACATGTAGCTCTATCTTTAATTTATTCATGTTCTTGAACAACTGTTGTATCAGTCTGTTTCTGGATACAGTTCAAAATGCTGGTAATGATCTATAAAGCCTATGTCCATTTGTAAACCTACTTGAGTTTTGGATGAAACCTTTCCTCATTGCTGTTACTGTCACTTATGCGTTTAGCAAGGACATGAAAGAAGGCCTTCTGATAGCTGCTCCCAGACTGTGAAATTCCCTTCCATGGGAGTCTAGGCTTGCTTCCACTGTGCTTTTCCCCTCACAGGCCATTGAAGACTTTTTCATACATACAGGGTTTTGACCATTAACTGGGTGTGCAAAAAGGTCTTTTGATGAGTGCCTTTTCCCTTCCTTGTCATATCATTACATGTTTTAAAACTGCTTTTAGTTTAGTTTTTGACTTAATATTGTTGTTTTTAAGTTGCTTTTTAATTGTTTTCGAACTTTATAACTGATTGGTTTTAACTGAAAAATTTTGTCTTCACTTGTGTTGTAAACAGTCTTAGTTTTTGTTTGGGGAAAAGATGGCGTATAAATTAAATCAGTCAATATAGTCAAGGTGCCTGTGAAAGTCCTAAAGAGATCTGTGGTGAATAGGTGACTGCAAACAAGTTGAGACTTAATCCAACGAAGATGGAAGTGACTGTGGCTACAGAAATCCATGGATTTGTATGGAATAGCATAACTAGCACTGGAGGGGGGTCATGTTCCCTTGAACATGTGGGCACATGGTGAAACTTGAGGGCTGTCTTGTATTCAGTATTATCTGTGAAACCATAGATAGTGTTAGTGGGCAGAAATACCTTTTCTCTACTTTTGGCTGATTTGCCAGCTGTTTTTCTGTGTGGAAGCAAACCTTGCGAGGTCATGCTGTAATTTATCTCCTTAAGAGAATAGTATAATGCACTGCCTGTGGGCCACCATTTAAGGTGGTTTAGTTCAGTTGTTCCCAAACGCTGGTTCTCCACAAGTTTTGGGCTTCAACTCCCAGAATTCCTGACTGTCAGTCAAGGTGGCTAGGACTTCTGGGAGCTGAAGTTAAAAAAACCCCCAAAAACTGGAGGACCAGAGTTTGGTGATCACTGCTTTTGATGGTGCAGAAGCCAGCTACTTAGTTACTTGTGGGGGCCAGACAATCAAAGCACATATGACGGGTTTATATCGTTTGATTCTGTTATTGTACAAACCCTATATAATTGCTTAAAGAGCTGCCTGTGTAGTTAAGGTAGTGTACAAAGAATCCTCGAAAGTAGGGTCCATCAGCTGGCAGGCAGTAGAGATAAGACTTTCTCAGTGGTGAATCCATCATTATAGTACTCTTTTCTGTGAGACGTGTGCCTGGCTCCCTTGCCTCCTGTTTTCAAATGGCCTTGGTTGCTTACAGTGTTGCTTACATGCCCTTTTAGCTAACTAGCTGAAATGGGGCCATATTTTTTTTAAATATGCTGCTATTATTTGACTACTGGCTTTTTGGCTTACCTTGTTAACATAAATTTGTATATTATCTTTGAATTCATCTTTGTAATTTATTGATTTACTTATTTTGCATTTTCTGAGCTGGTTTAGCCTTGAAAGAGGGTATAGAACTGTGTCTATGTATATATATTAAGGTCTCTTATTGATAGTATAATACTGAAAGAGAAATTTACAATATTTTTAAATTTTTTGCAGCAGTTGGATCTTGCTACTGTTGATTATGTTGTAATCATCTATGGATATGCCACAGCTCTCATTGGAATAGGGCAGCCTGAGGTAAGACTTCAAGCTTTTGTGTTTGACAATATTCAGATTTCCATTAAGGCAGTGCACAACTTATGATCTAAAGTCTTAGTAGTGTTGGTGTTAATACTTGATTCCTTGCTAAGCCATATGATGCAAAGTGTCACGACTGAAGTGATAATACTGTTTTTTTGTTCTATTTTCTCTGTAATGAGTTTCACATCTTGACACTGTAGTTGCGTGATCACATGCAAATGTGCATACTGTTCTTATTTCTTCTGCTGCAATTTGAGCAAGCAGTTGATGTTTGAAAGGTTGCTGCGGCATAAAAATTTAAATTTTAAGTTGAAACATGGACTTCTTTAGTGGAGTAGAAAGTTCAAAGCAAACAACAGTTCTTTCAATTTATTATACTCATTTTATTCTCGTGGATGACTTGAAGGTACATCATGAATGTCTGGTTATTTCTATGCTACAATTTAATATTTTGATGTAAGCGAAACTGACTAGGAAACCGAACAAGAAATGTGTTAGATGACAGAATTGCTTTCAAAACTGAACTTTAACTGCTGCCTCTGCCACACTATTTCCTGAGATAAGATACTTTTGAAGTTGAACAGTGCCTTCTGCATCAGCAGCAGCGGGTGCAATAAAAGCAGCAAATAAATGATTTCCCTTTTCTCTGGCTGGAGTTCTTCACTATGTGCTTCTGTTCCATGCACCCGTCTTTCTGCACTTATATTTATCCTTAATGATATTCTTACTGCATTGTGTGGGTATTCATGCTTAAAAATTTTTAAACTGTTTTATGTTTTTTAAAGGAACTAACCAAGGCCAAAGACCAGTTTAATAGCATAATTAAGCAGTATCAGAAAGTGAGATTTGATTGCTTAGCGCACTATGGAATTGGAAGAGTATATTTAAGACAAAATTGGTGAGTGAGATACAGCTTTTTAAAAAGGAGCTAATTTTTGTAATCAGGGTCAACAAACTGATCTACTATAAATCTTTTTCGACAGGTTCACTTGTACCTACTGTGAATTTCTCAAGTGTTTCATTTCCGTACAGCAGTCTTAGAGGAAAATAGTTGGGATAGAGACAGAAAAAGAGTTAAGATTATGGGGAGGGGAAACCAGTTTCATGAGGTTAAAATGTTGTAGCAAAAGTTCAGTTGCTAATTTCACTGTCTACCAGTATTGCTATTTCAGGGTGGGGGGTTTCTGCTTATTTTTTTTTTGTCCTTTTAACTTTACATATGCATATTTGAGATCTAAAGTAAAAATGTATTTGCTTAATGAGCGATTTAGAAACTTGCCAGTGGTCTTTAATCAGTTACAAAAAAAAATGCTAGTGAGCACTGTCTTTGATAGATTGGGGCTGATTCATGTACTATTCTTTTTAACTTGGGAGCTTTTGCAGTCGGGCTGCCTTTTCTGTACAAACCTGTGGAAGAAATGTTGGATCTGTGACGTGCAGTTTCAGTGTAGCCATGGAATAGGCTTCCTGACTCACTTATTCCCTTTCCTGGCCTGGCTCTCCTGACAAGTGATTCTCTGTCATTGGCCTGCCAGTATCTACAAGTTGTCATGTAGAAACTGTCTGGGAGATGGAGGATTCTTCCCGTTTGCCCAAGAGAAAGTTAACAAGGTGTATTTAGGAAGAAGACAGCTGCCACAAATGGTGCCCTTTCATATTACATAATTGTAACACTTTGATTCCACTTCATTTGCCTTGTTTGCATTCTGTGGAATGTTGAGGTTTCTAATTTTTTGAGGCACTAGAGGTCTCTGACATAGAATTTGGAATACTCTTTCCTAATAGAGGATAGAGTCATCACTTAAAGTGAAATTGTGGTCGCAGCTGTATAGTGTGAAGGGGGCTCAGTGGTGTTGGATGGATAAGTGGTGGAAATAGCAGCTTAGAAGCTCCTGTTAGAATCACTGTCAGTCAAGGGAGGAGCTGATAATCATGTTTAGATTGCAGTAACTATTTGCGTTGAAAGGGAGTTTAGAATCTGAAGAAGCCTTTGTCTTCCTCATGCTAGAAAGGCGCACTTTTGATTTTCATACTGTTTTGTTTGGATAGGAGTGGCAGAGTGAGATTAAGTCAGCTACACTGTATTCCAAAATATTAGACAAAGTAAGGACACTTGGCTAACTAGAATATGACATCTGAGTTGAGATTTTCTGCTTACACTATAGGTTTTCAGAGGCTCTAGAGCAATTTATAAAATCAAAGACTATGGTTAATCATAAAATGGTTCCTGGTGTATTGACCTGGCCTACAACTTCAATAGTTATTGAAGAGACAAGGACAGAGAAATTGCAAGTAAGTATGACATCTATCTCAATATGTAAAGGACCTGGAGGAAAAAAACCTGAAACATTGAGGAGGTAAAAACATTTTGTGTGTGTGTGTTTTGTTTTTTGAAGACAACATTTTGTTTTCTTCACAGTTGGAAGCTTTGGGGAATGCGTGGTAGAGGGGCTTTTTTGGAAGAAGTCAAATTCTTTTTAAGAAAAGATTTTAGTAAGATGCCAGGAATATGAAGATCTCTATGTAAGACAGTGTGCACAGTTATAGAATGATTGATGATTTAATATTCTGATTGTCTCAACAGCCTACAGTATAGATTAAAATAGGGCTAAAATAATGTATATTAAAAAAGCTTTTTTAAAAAATAAACAAGCAATTAAATTTGAAACACTAATTTAAAACCATTTCAAAAGCATTTCCAGTCTAATGGTGAAGATAAAACATCTTGTTAAAAGATCTTCTGCAATAAACGGTTAACCAAAGTGTGTCTGCAGCTTGCTGTTCCTATGCATATTGCAAGCACCTGCATCTCTCAGACCCAAGGCACATTTCTAGACCTAGTGAGATGCTGCTGTCTTCATGAGAAGAACAGAGAGGTGGACCTTAAATATTTGCGAATCTGATGCAATATTGAAGAGATTAGCATTTTCAGTGTTAGGTGACATTTTGACCAAATATGCTTCTGGACTTGTCCTTAAGACTCTGGTTGCATGAGACCAGACTGGCCCTCTGTAATACCCATTATTTTGTTCATTACAAAGTTTTGCAGTTTCTATCTTTAGTTTTTCCCGTATTTGTGGGACAGCAAGAAGTAGGTAGTATAGGGTGCAACAGCTCTTGTTACGTTTGCTGAGTAAGTTCATGCTTTTGTTCTATGTAGCCTATGAATTTCATAAATATGACAATATACAATATTGTATGGTAACCAATAAATGGAGCATTTTACATTGTTAAGCAGTAAAATAAGTTGGTTTATACTGTATATGCTACTCTTTTTCTAAAAAATTCTAGAAATTTTGCATCTCTAAAGCTATCCTGTAAAAATAAATAAATAGGTAAGTAAATATAAAATCATAGGCAACTTTATTTGATAGTTGCTTATAATAAATTCTGACTTCATTATGAGACTATATTGAGGAAAGCAAGTCTTGTATTCTCGGGATGGCGGAAGGACGAGTCTGCATACTAATAGATTCCATCCCCTCATGCCAGCTGATACAGCAGCCCCAAAGTTCTTTCAATTTTTTTCCACTGGATTTTTTTCCCTACCCAGCCAGTTTTTAATTTTGCTAACCAGCCATACATGTTTCCTCTCTGGTCTTCATTAACATTATATTGCTGGTTAGATATTACTTAGGGATTGTGATAGGAAGGAAATATGAGTGCTGAGCAGGATAAGAGTTCAGTGGAGAAAAAGAAAAACAAAGTGCCAAGAAAAATAAAGAAGAAATGCTTTCCCAGAAAGCAGAAAAGCATAGCAGAGGGCGAGAGAGGGCAGAACCTGATTCTGTCCAGAAGACCACTGCCCAGCGGGTCTCAGATAATGAAAGAAAAAGTTAAGGAAAATTTTCCTGAGCTCTAGTGAAAGTGAGCCAGATGACAAAAAAATTGTGAAGGGACAGAAACAACATTTGGAACAAAATGAATAAAAGGAAAGGAGACCAAAAAGGCTAAACTGGACAAGAAGAAAAGGAAAGGAGAAGAGTTGGAAGGTACTTGCCCTCAAAAACTGGAGAGGAAAGCAGCAAGAAAAAGCCCCGTGGTTTTTTTAGGGCACCATCTTGAAACACTTAGTTCTAAAGCTTCAATGACATCTTCAGGATACCATTTTGAAACTCTCCATTCACAGGTAAGGGGCAGAGCTGTGTTGTTGTTAAGCAACATGCCCAGGCCAATAGCTAGCAGGCAGAACAATGAGGCAACATCATCTAAGTGCAGTGGAGAAGTTGCACTGCCTCAGGAGCCTCACGCGTCTTTGCTAGGTCTGGCAAAGATGATGCCAGAGTTCAAGACCTATTTACAGAACATATTTGTGGACATACGTGGTACCTGTACAGAAACATGCACTGGTCGAGGAAACAAGTCAGGAGGCCAGGGAAAGGCATTTATGGTATCTTATCATCTAAGCTCTTTAGGCTGAAAGGCGAGTAAAACCATGATAGCAAGGTGGATCAAAGCATGCATTTATTTATGTTTTGATTAATCACGAAGGCTGAGACCAAGAAAATTCTGACCACATTCTGCCAGATCAATATCAACTAGTGTAGCAAATGCAGTACAGTGTAATGTGGCTTATAAAATTGATAGGTATAGATCTGTGCAGGCAGCATTTGGCTGAATGGTGCTGCAGACAGTGATATGAGTCTTAAGTAGATGGGAGGCCTACCACAGGACTGGGGAAGATCCCATTAGTATGTGGATTGGTCTTCCTGCCATCCTGAGAATGAGAAATTGGTATGTATGTGAAATGTTCATTCTGGGGTGACAGGAGGAACAATTCACAGCCACCACCAAAAAAAAAAAGAGGAGGGTGTGAAAGCACAAGATAAGGTATAAAGAATAAATCACAGATAACAAAATAGAGATAGAGGTCAGGAAATAGGAAAGATAGGTTAGACTAGGAAATATAATTGGCTGGATAGGGAAGGAGTCCAATGGAGAAAACTGAAAAGAATTTTGGGGGTCCTGTATCGGTTGGTGTGAGGGGATGGAGAACCTATTAGTATGTAGATTGTTTATAGGACTGGGCACGGCTGTATAAGAGACCCTTACTTCTGGGCTAGGAATTTCCTTTTCTGTAGTGATGGTCTGCTTTCCTTCCTTCCCCTTTCCAAGCATCACAGCACATTCCGTTTATACCAAAAATAGTCACCTGGGTACAGTTCATAGAATCATAGAATCATAGAAATGTAGAGTTGGAAGAGACCACACGGGCCATCCAGTCCAACCCCTTGCCATACAGGAACACCCTCAAAGCACTCCCGACAGATGGCCATCCAGCCTCTGCTTAAAAACCTCCAAAGAAGGAGACTCCAACACACTCCGAGGCAGCATATTCCACTGCCAGACAGCCCTGACTGTCAGGAAGTTCTTCGTGAGGTTCAGGTGGAATCTCCTTTCCTGCAGCTTGAATCCATTGCTCCTTGTCCTGGTCTGCTATCCAGCCATGTGTCCCCATGTAGGACTACCTTTCTGTTAAAGCATAAGGCTACAAGTATCCTCCCCTGTATCCTGTTTCCCTGAAGGTCTTCTATTTGAGCAAGAGGTCTACATATTTTATGCAACTTCTTGCTTTTCCCCTCAAGCTGTGGAATGAAAGGAAATACAGAGATGCCCACTCCTGTCATCTATTTTGTATTGGAGGAAGAGTGATCTCAGGATTGGTGGTATTTTATGAGCAGTTCAGATGTTTCTTGAAAAATCTTAAGACAGTAAGAACATATACAATACATTTCTTAAATCAAATTACAATCACCAAACACCAACCTCAGAATTTTCAGTGAAGTATGAAAGAGAATAATAAGTAAACTAAACAGTTTTTGGACCATTTAAGCTAATATCATGACACCAGTCATGTGGTACCTTAAAGACTAACAGATTTACTGAAACATTAGCTTTTGTGGATTACAGTCCCTCAGATTCCTGGATTATAATATCTAAACCTGTGTATATATGGACAGTGTACACAGTTGTGAGTGATACCAGAGTGATACTGGGTGCAGAAAATAAAAACTGTACAAGTAACACAGTCTCTAAACAACGAGCAAAAACATCCAGACAATAAGCATGCCAGGTAACACCTGATAAATATGTTACCCAATATAATGTCTGCTCAGCAGTTTGTTACATTTGAAGCAGTAAAATTCTGCTTTTTTTATCATAATTTTTTATCAGTCTGCGAAGAGAAGGTTAAGAGAGGACATGATAGCTATGTTTAAATATTTGAAGGGATGCCATGTAGAGGAGGGAGAGGGCTTGTTTTCTGCCGCTCCAGAGACCAGGACAAGGAGCAATGGATTCAAGCTGCAGGAAAGGAGATTCCACCTGAACCTCAGGAAGAGCTTCCTGACAGTCAGGGCTGTCCAGCAGTGGAATATGCTGCCTGGGAGTGTGGTGGAGTCTCCTTCTTTGGAGGTTTTTAAGCAGAGGCTAGATGGCCATCTGTCGGGAGTGCTTTGAGGGTGTTCCTGCATGGCAGGAGGTTGGACTGGATGGCCCGTGTGGTCTCTTCCAACTCTACATTTCTATGATTCTATGTTGTAAAGAATTTGCTGTATACAGAACACAGTTAAGTTAGGGTTGAGTTTATTTATTTATAAACTTGTATTCTGCCTTTCTCCCAACATGGGATCAGGGTGGCTATGAGCAGGTTATGATCAGAAACCAGAGAGTCTCTGAATGTAGTGATGGAAAAGAATTTCATTGCATTCAGGGAGTCTCAATGAAATTAGCCTTTTTTGCACCTCCAAAGACTTCTGGAAAGAAATTCACCTTACCTCAAAAACTGACATTTGCAAAGCTTACCAGGATGTTTCAGGGAGATGAAATATGCACAAAACAGTGCACACTTTAAAGATTCCAGATGGTTATGTGCCACTGAGAAATGCACATAGTCATGCTTTCGTCCTTGGGAAAAAATACGTCAATGGATTTTTTTTTAATTATTCTAGACTAGAATTATTTCAAACTACATGGAAATAGCAGCTATTTTCATTGTTGACTTTTCTGGTTTATAGGTTATATTACAAGATTGTATTGAAGAATGCAAATTTCCTCCAAATCCAGATGCAGTTTGTCGCTATCAGCACTGCCGAGCACATAAAATCAAAATCTATTTTAGTGACCCAGATTTCAAGGTAACTATGAAAGGATGTTGAATGGTATCTGTATTATTTATATTGATGTTTTCATAAAATGCCTATGCAAAGTTTGTTTTGAATATTGCTAAGTATAAAGTAGTGCTTTCCTATTGTTAGCATAATGCTGACATCTCTGTTATCCAAATCTCAGGGTTTTATACGTGTGGCATGCTGTGAACACTGCATAGTGGAATTTCATGTAAGCTGTTGGAAGAAACTGAAAGCAACAAGATACAGTGATAAAAATGACAAGGTAACATTAAATTTTATAGCGCTTCACCTCTGTGTTGAAGATACTGCTTGCACTGGTATTTCACTGAGTGGCATTTTACAATTCTGTTGTGAATAACAACAACAGCAACGATGTTTATTTTTAACACCCTTTACATCGAACATACAAGAACATACAAGGATTAAGCATTGAGCAGTGCATTGGTGTGATACTTCCATTGTTACTTTTGAACATGTTGTCTGTAACAAATATAACAGAAGATAAGCCACCAGTTCTTTGGAGGACCGTTTATCTCTTTATCATACCCCTTTTGATTCTGACTGTATTGATGCCAGACTTGAGGACTCAGTATGGGCTTAATAAATATTAGCTGCTCCAAATTCAGCTGCTTAAGTGGATGTTTGCTAGAAGTATAAGTTAGCAAATGTCCAAGATGAGGTAAGCATAGTATGGGCCATGAACTGCATACACTCACCCCCAGGAAGATCTTGCATCCCTGAATGCCCCCCCATCCCCTCAATCATTCTACGAAGACTCAAGAAGTTGTGTGTTTTTCCCCCTTAATTAGGTTACAGATGCTCTTATCTCCAAAATGAAAACCCAAAGTGAACTTCCAATCACTACTGGTTTGCTTTGTGGGGGGGAGGGGGGATCATTATCACTTATTGTGGGACCTGCTTCTGCCCACAGGGATTCTTGGAGTAGAAAAGTGGCCCAGGAACTTACAAATTTATCCACAGCTGATTTAGGGATCTATAAAAATGTGGCTATTAAAATCATCTACTGAATAACTGGAAAAATAAATACTCATAAATCTGTACGTTTCTCCTCTTGGATTCAAGCAGGAGGGTGCTGGTTATGTTTGAACTCATACTATTCTAGGGATGCTGGCTTAATAAACCATGATATGAGCAAGCAGGCTGCTAGTACATTCAGTCTATTTCCTTCTCCCTTTGTTACTGACCTGGCTAGTCCGAGCTTTGGGGATATTAAAGATATCCCTTGGTATCACAATTCAGCTGCACTTCTCTGTTCCTTTCCACGTGCTTGCGAGGCCCCCAGACAAGCACATAAACAAGCTCGGCCGTTAATAGTTGTAATATTCAAACTACAATACAGGCAAGCCAGAAATAGCTGACTCACTGCTTTAGGAGATCTCCAGCCAAGTACTCTAATTAAGTATACACGCCACTCACAAAAGAGCCTCTGCCCCGCGATGGCAGCTTGATGGGTAAACTATGCTATACCCAAGTACTCTGCGTTTGCATACTGGCTACTCTATTGAGAAATGCCACAATAACTCAATCATTCAGATTCTGACCTTTCGGAGGCTTTGTCTCCAACTCCAAATCTATTGTTTTCCCCCAAGTATGGCATAGCCTGCAGTCACGATTCTCTTATAAAAACCCTTGATTCCGAGACCTTCCTCGGATGGCTCCCGAGTTTCATCCCGCCTTGCTGCCGCTTTGCTTGGCGAGCCTCCCCTCAGCTCCACATGCTGAGCTACATCACACCCCAGCTTTGCTCTCTATTTTTCTGGGCTTCAAAACAGGTGAAGTATCACCCAAACCAACAATCCCTCTAAAAATCCCTCTATACCACTCCAACCTTTATTTCCTTTAGTTATCTTGTATGAGTGTGTCGCATACACTGTTTTGCTTGTATTTAATAAACATCATTTATTATTTCAACTTCGGTGTTCTCCTTGACTCGACTCGACCCAACCCCGTAGACATAGGGTTCAAGATCTCGCTACGTTACCCTGCCTCTCGTAACGCTAAGCAGTGCTCTGAGCTAATTTTCCCCACCTTTTGTTGAGCACACTTTGGTGTCCCTCCCGGGACCCCCAGTACACAGGGTAACAGCTTTGTGCAAGAGGGTATGTCAATCAGGTTGGTGTAGCTGACCCTGACATTGTGGTTATATATGCTCAAACAAACCAGTATTAAGCCAGGATTTATGGCTTCACGTGACATCAGAACACAACCGCTGTCCATCTGTTCTACTGTTCAGTCATTTATAAAGTTATTCTGTTAAATAAATGTCTCTAGTCTATACCTGTATCTAGAGATTTTTAGAATAATCACTGTGAATAAGTTCAGTTAAATCCAGTTGTTTGTCCTATCTGGAGTAGATCAGTTGAATGAATGGGCATATGTAAGTGTTGACTTAACAAGTCCTATTCATTCAAAGGTTCTGTTGCAGCTGGGACTGACAGTTGGATTTAGCTTCTGGTCTTTGCTTTAGTGCTTTAGGAGAAAGATGCGGCTGATAGCTTTCAGTTTCCAACCCTGTATGGATTGGAGATGAGGGAAGGGGATAAAATTTGATCGTGATCTGGTGAATTAAAAATAATGGACTGAGTCCATATTAAATTAGTTGGATTAGTATCCTGTGCTGGAGGTGGGATTTCAAGAGATCTGGGGACCTCATAGATCTCTGACTGCTGTGATGCACTCACACACCCCAATTTTTTAAATCATATGCTATGTTTTTGGCATATCAAGCTATTTGAGGCCCAAGAGGGGATTTCCTTTAGAACATAAAACTGGAAGTCACTATATGTCAGGATGCCTTGAGGTACATGAAACCTAGGTCATAGTTCAAAATGCCTGGAGGTGAACTACACTTGTCTAAGAGTAAGTCTGGCTGAAGTCAGTGGGCCTGACTTATGAGTAAGTAAATATAGGTTTGAACTGTAAGCCATAAGTGACTTATCCCACTGATTTCAGTTGAATCAAGTTCAACTAACGCTGGAACAAATCAAGCATATTATTTATTTGCTTGTGTGTTTATATCCCACCTTTCTCCCAATGTGTGATCCAAGGCAATTTATATATGTGTGTGCGTGTGTGCGTGTGCATGGGTGTGTGTGTATGTATGTGTGTGCACATGTGTTTCTATGTGCCACTGATATGGCTAAGATTCTATTATAGCAGACAAAATAATCAACACTTCAGTGGGAAAATGACTCAGAACACTCATACGTATGTGATATTTGACCATTTGTACAGTATTTCAATTCTTTTTAAATAAAATGAAAAATTCTGCAGTGGAGTCCTGTCTCAAGCATACTTTCTATTGACACCCACAGGATGTTCTTCGAGAGCTATGTTTTACTCCAGATTGTGGAGGGCTCATTTCTAAAATTGTCATCATCGATGCTTCTGGTTTTGTCAAATGTGAGGTAAGAATTAAAATCTCCTTGCTGTTTTAAAGATAAAATCCTGCTGGTGTGTTACTGTATCTGATGTTTAAGAGTGCCCATAATCTAGTTATTAGCGTTGTTTGTATAAAATTCCAGTATATAAGCAACACACAGAGGTCACTGACAGTGCACATATACATGTGGCAACTCAGCATTAAGTCCCGAGTTAAATGGGACATTATCTTAGGTGAACTAATGTTTTGCAATAAATTGATTTCACTTGTGTCCATAAGGCTTTTTACATGTTACAGAGAGAATTTCTAGGAGATGCTAACTACAGTTAACATGTATGTAATGCCAGTTATGGATAAGAAATGGAGAGTAAACAAATCTGTACTCTTCCTCTCCATCCTCTTTCTGTAATGCGTTTCTCCGTTTTTTTTCATAAACACATTTAAATGCTGGCTCCAATCTGAAATGCTGGTGCCAGAGTAACATTTAACAGAAATTAGGGCAGGAAATGGAATTTGCTTCAAAGCAGGAAGCAGTTGGTAAGAGGGAGTGAAAAATATAGTTTCCAGTGTCTTTATAATAAGAGAGCCTTATATATTACATTCTCACCAACCTGTGACATTAATTCAGGACTAGGAATTGGTAGCTCACCAGATACTGTTGGACTCCAACATTCAGCATCCCTCAATGTGGGTTTTGCCAGCTAGTGCTTCTGGGAGTTGCAGTCTGGTAACTGCTGGTAGACTGCCAAATCCCACCCTATATTAGATCCAAGGCCAGACTTCCCTTTGGAGCGGAAGGCAATAAAATAAGCAGCTGTTTTTATATGCTAGTGCATCTGATTGCCAAGAATAGTTTCCATGACATTGTGGAAGTCTAGTAGCAAAGATGGTATGGTGGAGAGAGAAGGTGGATATCTGTAAAAGGGAGTTTGGGTGAAAAGAAACTTCTTCAGTAAAGTATCTCTGCCTTTACTGTATATATTTTAGTATCTTGGTGAAGTATATTGTTATGCATTAATTCGGTTGTGGAGTTGTGCCTCATTCACTTTCACAATTCTAAGAAAGTAATGTCAAGATGCAAAGAGAAGCTTATTATAACAATATGTGTCTCATTTTTTATTATCAGTCTTTATTTGTATTTTTATGTTATACTTTTTTTGCTGTGGTTTTCTTCCTTTTCATTTCTTTTTTGTACATACTCTGTTTTAATAAAAATAATTTAAAAAATTAAAAAGAAGCTTATTACTCTCCATTTTTGCCTCTTAGTTTGAGCAAAAAATAAAAAAGAAGACTCCACTAAGGCCTGTAGTTAAACAAAAATGCTCAAGGTAAGTTTCCTAATTGTATAAGCAACACAGATGGTTATTTTTCAGAACATATGGATTACAAGACAGTGGTGTTCTCACTGAAAATTACCATTTTTTAAAGAAGGAAGGGTCTGTGGTTGCTATTCTTAGAATGCTGCTACTTCATCCTCCAGAGTGCTTGTTTGTGAGGCATAAGCAATCTGTTTGAGCTCAACAGGGCTGCTGCATGTTGCATTTGAGGTCGTAATAAAACATTGTAGTTTCTCACCGTTTTGCTTTTCAGGAGTTATGTCAGGCTTTTAGTTTTTAATTGGATTTCTATTTAGTTATATCTTTCATTACTACATAGGTCTCAGGGATAGAAATTGAGAAAAAAATAGGATTGGTGTTCAGGCAAATTTGTGATTCTTATAAATCAATGTTAAGTTGGTCTGCAAATTAATTACGTAAAGTAAAGGACGGAACTGCTTAGATGTGTCTATTTCTGTTGAATGCAGTTACAGTAATTCTTTGTGGGGATAATGTAAATCATATGTGTTGCATGTAGAATAAATATTATAAATATTTATGTTTATAGTCCTGGTGTTTGTTTTCATTCCACTTTGACCTGAATTTTACATCTCCTCACCTGAACTGACATCACTTTATTCATTAATGGAGCATCATAATATCTGGGGTAGTATCTGCAGATATAATCCTTCTAATACAGTAAGATCAGTTGAAATCTTGTTCTAGAGATTTTAGAAGGGAGGAATCTGTTTCAGTTTTGGTTTGTACAACCTTAAAGCAGCATCATTTTTTCCTAACACACAAATAGGAACAGACATGTAAACATGCAGCATACTTCTCTTGCAGATAGTCACAGTAGTGCTTATGCAGACAGGTGGTGCACAAGACATTGTCCAGTAGTGCAGTATGGTCCACCAGTGCATGCATACATTACTGCTTGTTCAGTTGGAAAATCCAACAGAACTCCACTAGTACACTGTTTTCCTCCATTGGCAGTACAGTGGATTTATGCTCTGGATTGCAAAATAGTCACCTAAGTTGCATGCTTAATTGTTCATATCCCATGGTACCTTCTAATGAAATACTGAAGTTATTTACTAGTTAATTGATACTTGAAGACCCATGTACATGGTCCTTGTGTGAAAGCCATAAGAGTTCATGGCATTGCACTAATTTTACATCTTCACTTGGAAATTGTGTGTATGTCCTTTACGTTTTCAGTTAAAAGTGGATGATGAGCAACTTTTTGTACTTACTTTAAAAGTCTTATAACGTTTATCTGTGAATTTGAATCAGCTCTAGGAACCTAGAAAGAAAACAACAGAGAAAATTGAAGAGAAAATTTATGAAAGAAGAGGTCTCAGTCAAATTAAGAGAACTTGCAGAAGCATTTCGTAGAGAAGACTGTACAACAAGAGACACTGGTAAAAAAGGTATATGAATGTGAATCCTTGTTTTAGGAATGCTTTTATGCTTCTATGTATATGGTATCCTGTGTTTCTCTCTAGAGCTTGGCAGTCATTGTGTATGTTTTATTTCAGGAAACTTTGACAATTTTTTCCCCAAGGATCCAGTTCTGCAGCTTATTATAAGGCATTCTGTGAACATACGAGCAGGTGTACATGATGCCTTCAAGCTTCTTAATGAGCTGCTTTCATGGTCGATACTTAGTGAAGAAGATTGTGCAGAATTTTCTACAAGTTGTGGGTCATCAACTGAAATAATGGACCAGCTCATAAACTTCTTAGTTACTAAAAATGAGAGGGTGAAAACAAGAATTTTTGTTCATGTTTTAAGTGAGTTTGAAGAAGTGGAACCTAAATTACGTGATTGGATGAAACATCTTGACAATAAAGGTAAGGCTGTGTTCTCTGTAGCAGTACAGTAACTTAAATTGAATAATTTCCTCTGGTACTGTGCTTTGATTCTCAACACTTAAGTGTTATGCATCAGAATAGGTTGCAATTACTGTAAATATACTTGAAAATAAAAGCAGTTAGTCTTGTGAATAATTTGATCTGCAAATTGCCCTCTCGTATATTCATATTTAAGGTTGAGGCTTATGGGTTACATCTCAAAAGCACAGATATATGAAATTGAGAGCAGCATAGAATTCTGTGCGGAAGTCCAAAGTGTTCTATAGTAAACATACAACAGCTGCCTGTTCCATCTTGTCAGCTGTTTCCCAGATCTGACTCCCCCTTCAAAAGGCCTGTTGTATTCTTAGTATAGAAACCCAAGGGATATTTAAAGATATGGTTTGGGGATAGATGAAGAGAGAGGGCAGAATAAGGAGAAAGAGAGAAAGAGCAAGATGGCATCTCTAATAAAAAAGAATCCCATGGTATTGAAATACCTATTGTGAAACACCTTGTTTTGTTTTCTATGGAAAAGAAGTAATAGTACTTTTGTACTTTTGTTTTGTGAGCCAGTAAGCCAATGTTCACACATTCTTTTCTTTATGGCTTTTAAATTATTTTTAAAGAGGTGTGTGCGTGGGGGGGTGGAGTTCCTCACCCAGTACAGGGAGCCCCTGAAGTCCATTAAAAAGGTGAATTCCTGGTCCTGAAGACTTCCAGTGTGTCTGTCTTTTTCCAGAAAAGATCAATCTATAAAGGGCTTGGTCAAGGGCCCTAAAAATATCATTGGGATAACAAGTGGCATCTGGGCTGCACTTTGACCACCCCTGCTTTGTAAGATAGGACGCCTTTGTCCATAGCCAGCTCTCACTCGTTTGTATCATAGAATCATAGAATCATAGAATCATAGAAATGTAGAGTTGGAAGAGACCACACGGGCCATCCAGTCCAACCCCCTGCCATGCAGGAACACTCTCAAAGCACTCCCGACAGATGGCCATCCAGCCTCTGCTTAAAAACCTCCAAAGAAGGAGACTCCACCACACTCCGAGGCAGCATATTCCACTGCCGGACAGCCCTGACCGTCAGGAAGTTCTTCCTGAGGTTCAGGTGGAATCTCCTTTCCTGCAGCTTGAATCCATTGCTCCTTGTCCTGGTCTCTGGAGCAGCAGAAAACAAGCCCTCTCCCTCCTCTACATGGCATCCCTTCAAATATTTAAACAGAGCTATCATGTCCCCTCTTAACCCTCTCTTCTGCAGACTGAACATACCCAGCTCTCTAAGTCTATCCTCATAGGGCTTGGCTTCCAGGCCCTTCACCATTTTGGTTGCCCTCCTCTGGACCTGCTCCAGCCTGACCATGTCCTTCTTGAATTGGGGTGCCCAGAACTGGACACAGTATTCAAGATGAGGTCTAACCAAAGCAGAGTAGAGTGGTACCAGTACCTCCCTCGATCTAGACACCATACTCCTATTGATGCAGCCGAGAATTGCATTGGCTTTCTTGGCTGCCGCGTCACACTGCTGACTCATGTTCAGCTTGTGGTCTATTAAGACTCCTAGATCCCTTTCACACGTACTGCCATCCAGCCACGTGTCCCCCATCCTATATTTCTGGATTCCATTTTTTCTACCTAAGTGTAGGACCTTACACTTCTCTCTGTTGAATTGCATTTTGTTAGTCTTGGCCCAGCTCTCCAATCTGTCCAGGTCATTTTGAATTTTGATCCTGTCCTCTGGCATATTAGCAACCCCTCCCAATTTGGTGTCATCTGCAAATTTGATGAGCATGCCCTCTATTCCTTCATCCAAGTCATTGATGAAAATATTGAACAGCACTGGGCCCAGGACAGAACCCTGTGGCACCCCGCTAGTCACTTCTCTCCAGGATGAAAAGCAGCCATTGGTGAGCACCCTCTGGGAACGGTCAGTCAACCAGTTACAGATCCACCTGACAGTAGCTCTGTCCAGCCCACATTTTACTAGCTTCTTTGCAAGAATGTCATGGGGAACTTTGTCAAAGGCCTTACTGAAATCGAGATATGCTACATCCACAGCATTCCCTTCATCTATCAAGCTAGTAACTCTATCATAAAAAGAGATCAGATTAGTCTGGCATGACTTATTTTTGAGAAATCCATGTTGACTTCTCGTGATTACCGCATTGCTTTCTAAGTGATCAGAAACTGACTGCTTAGAAAGCAATGCGGTAATCCAGTGATGCTCTTCTGTTTGTGGAAAAGTTTTTGATCCACAGAAGTTTCCACTAATGCACAAGCATGGAGGTGATTTTCCCTAATGATACTTAACATCACATCTTCTGGTGATCTCCTGGAGAATCCCCCATGCCTCCAGAGTGGATTTTCATGAGGTGGCAGTGGGGAGGGTGAGGCGAAAATTCTCATCTCCTCACTTGATCAGGGACCTCTCTTCTGTGCAGTTAGATAGAATTTATTGAAGGTATTTATAGCACTGCCTATAGCATCATAAAACACTGGCTCCAAACTCCCACTAGTTGTGGATCAGGAACAGCAAGCTTAGTGATCTTAAATACCAAATATCTGCATAATCTCCTGTCTTTTGTTGATCTGAAAAGTATCAGGAGTATAACATTCCTTAAGAGCATTATATCAAACAGTTCAGCCAAAAGGAATTATGTGGACAAATGTGCATATTTCTAAATGCGTCATGAAACCCAATAGATGAAATGTTCATTCTGTGGGTAAAAGGATGCGCAAAACTGACTTTGTATGACTATTATTTCTGTTTCAATCTTTTTGTTGTTACTACTAGTAGTAATAATACAACTATTACTATTATTATTTTTGCAGGTTTAAAAGCTACAGATTCATTTTTTGCTCAATATGGAGTGTTCACTGTAAAGGCTGATTTTACTTTAGTAGCAGTTCTTTGGAATGAGAAATATGGTATTAAACTAGGTAAGAGGTTCACCTGCACATCAGAAGATATGATCGAAATACTAAACTACCTTGGGGATCTATCAACAATGGAACTTCGTTATTTTATATGGCTGTTGGAAGAGAACAGAGAGAATTTTCCATTTCTTCATCAGTATTTAGATGAATATTTTGATAACTGGGGTGAGTATATTAGGATTACCAAATTCTTTTAAAACTGGATCACCATGCCCTTACATACATGCTTATTTCTTACCTGTTCAACAGTTTTTCTAATATTAATTTCTGGGCATCTAGTATAGATCTTGGGAGGGGAAGGGGCAGCTTATGGTTCTCTTGGAAGACCTTAGTCCTCTTAGCAAATTACAGAATACTCTATTGGAGCTAGAATGTTGGCTGTCTCTATAGAATGTTTTTGTGCATAAATACAACTGTAATAGGACTAGGTCTTTATGATAAAGTTATGGTAATATTGTAAAAAAAATAGTTCCATTTCTGTCCTTTTGTTGCATTTTTCTTACCATATTTGAAATTTATTTTTAAAATAGATAACCCTTTTACTGTAATAAGGAAAGAAGAAACTGAAACTACTTCAGTAAGTTTTTTTCCCTGTTCTCTGTTGAACTGAAACATGAATAAATTGTAATAAAAATTCTTTTGAATAAGTTTGGGAGAAGTGGACATTTATTTGTCCTTTACTGCTTGTCAAACTTTCAGATACTGGCACCATGGCACACGTCTGTAATAGACTAACATATAGGGTAAATATGTGAGCTTACGTTTACCAACAGATTTCAAAGCAAAGTGAATAGATGGTATAAAATATCCCTATTCTCATGATTTACTACTAAAGAATACATAGCATGCTGTTCATGGGTGTATAGGTCAAAAAGTAGGATTATGGCTGTTCTCATTGGATTTAAGTCTCTGTTTGCCACATTTTAGCTATTGCCATCATATGTATAAGGCCATTTCATTTTGGAATAGGGAATGGTAGACAGAAATGAGTGAGCTCTTACTGGGGGGCATGGCTCCTGTTATTTTATTAATTTATTTGTAGTGGTATGCAACTCATACTTTTCCATATAAAGATTAAGTAGAAATTTTAGTTATTTTTACGGATGAGCTATGTGAATCAAATTATTCTCCTGTGGTTTTGGTTGTCTTTTGTAAACATGAATTGCCTTTGTATGGAAAATTCATTTTTATTTAAAATTTATATTTAAAATTTGTTTGCATTTGCTTTCAGTATGGAACAAATTGGTAAAGCGATCTAGAAAAGGAGTAAACTAGAAGTATCATCATTATATTTGAATCACAACCAGTTGAGGGGAAGGGACAGTAGAGACAGTACTGAGGACTGTTCTGATTATGGCCTGGGTTGCACCTATATCCAGATAGGGATCTGGAAGGCTATTATAAAAAAACTGAATGCTGGATTAGCTTTAGGTCGCATTCAGCAGGATCTTTCATATATTCTTCAGGTCTTAATTTTCATTTCTTACTCATAAAGCCAATACTGAGCCAGCATCTTTACCTATGGCTGTTTCTTTCCCATGTATATGTGGGGTATTTCTAATAGCTACCTATTGCTCTGCAGGGAATATCATATATAGTCATACATAAGTCAACCTCATGTATAAGTTGAGGGGAGATTTGGGGACCATCATTTTGGATTTTGATATGAACCGTGGAAAAATTGTGGCTTGTTCCATGGAGAGGGGAAAGTACCAGCACTGCCTCAGGGGGCCAACTGTCTCTGAATGCGACGGCTGTTTTCCTATCCAAGCATTCAAAAAGGCCTTTTGCCACTCTACTCAGAGAAGGGGATGATTCTTTTTTGATATAAGTTAAGGTATGCTATATTAACATTTATCAAAAAAGGGGCCATCTCTTTCTCTGTGTAGAGTGGTGAAAGGCAAGACTTTGCCATCCCATGAGAACCTAAAAGGAGCACTGACCCCCTCTGCTTTCTCAGTGGTTCTTTGAGGGGAAGTGCTAAAGAGCCATTGCTGCCACCACCGTTTTCTCACCCAGGCATTCAGAGAGTCCAGAAGAAGCACCATGACAGAGAATCAAGGGGGTCAGTGCTTCTTTTAGGTTCTCCTGGAATGAACTAAATGCCTGGCGTTTGGCACGGAGAAAAGGGGATAGTTCCTCTTTTGATAACTACTTCCATTGACCCATGGATAGGTCAGACCAGCTTTTTTGGGTTGATTTTTTTGACTAAAATTTCTAGACTTGCACATAAGTATATACAGCAAATAACGGGAATTGTTTCTTTGCTAGTTAAGGTGCTAAATTGAGATAGAAAGTGAAAGTAAAATTGTGTCTATATATTTTCACCTGGTAACTGTTATTGGTAGTAACTTTACTAAACATTTAATTTTTATCTCCCATCTAGAACAATGCTATCAAAGTTAAAAACAGAAACAGAAAAAAGGCAAAGGAATCAAAGGTATATTTTTATTTTCAAAGTATGTAAAAACAGTAAGGAAACTAATAAACATTTTTAGAGCTTAAAAGTAATTTGTTGAACTTAACTACATTACCAACTTGTTTTTAAAAATGCTAAAAAAGAGCTAATGTTACTGTTTCAGTGCCAATAACATGTCACTTCTGTGATTCCAAACATTATGGGGAATTTTTTTAATCTTTTTTTTTCCAATTTTGAAAATCACTCCCCTTATTCCAGACTCACCACTACCTGACAGCTGAAAACAGTTGTCCACATCTGCCATCAAGAACTAACCTTATCTTTCTTTCTTTACCATAAACGGCCATGCTGGACACATGTGCTTCTCTGGCTCAAAGTCTGAAGAGATTTTAAAAGTGCCGTAGAGCACCTCCTGGAAGTACTAGTAGGATTGCAAACAAGGCAGAGGCAAGTTCCATGAGCAAGCCATTTAACCTGTTTACAGTTCTACTAGTGCATTTGGGAGACACCCTATGTTGGTTTTTTAGGCCTCTTCAGACTCTGAGTCATAGAAACAGTACATATCTGGAATAGTTGTTTAATGTGATAGGAGAGAAACGTAGGGTTAGTTTTTTCTTCTTTGATGGCAGGAGAAAGGTTAGATTGATGTGGGTGGATGGGTGGGCAGGCTTGCAGACAATTAGAAATTGGCAAGTTAATGTGCTATTAACATGGTTCATTGCTCCCTATTTGCAAGTAGTGAGCAATGAAAATGCCTGACTCATTGAAAGGAAAATTTAATAAGCAGCACAGACATTTAAATGATGTTTCCAGGGTCTAATACCCATGTAATTTTCACTCTTATTTCTTTTCAACCTCACACTTACACAGTTTGTCTATTAATAATACTTTTTATTATATACTTGTGTGCCGTAGATTATGTTGCCTAAAAAAATGTTTTTTTTTTACTGAAAAGGCAATTATAATCATAGAATCATAGAAATGTAGAGTTGGAAGAGACCACACGGGCCATCCAGTCCAACCCACTGCCATGCAGGAACACCCTCAAAGCACTCCCGACAGATGGCCATCCAGCCTCTGCTTAAAAACCTCCAAGGAAGGAGACTCCACTACACTCCGAGGCAGCATATTCCACTGCCGGACAGCCCTGACTGTCAGGAAGTTCTTCCTGAGGTTCAGATGGAATCTCCTTTCCTGCAGCTTGAATCCATTGCTCCTTGTTCTGGTCTCTGGAGCAGCAGAAAACAAGCCCTCTCCTTCCTCTACATGGCATCCCTTCAAATATTTAAACATGGCTATCATGTCCCCTCTTAACCTTCTCTTCTGCAGACTGAACATACCCAGCTCTCTAAGTCTATCCTCATAGGGCATGGCTTCCAGGCCTCTCACCATTTTGGTCGCCCTGCTCTGGACCTGCTCCAGCCTGACCATGTCCTTCTTGAATTGGGGTGCCCAGAACTGGACACAGTATTCAAGATGAGGTCTAACCAAAGCAGGATAGAGCGGTACCAGTACCTCCCTGGATCTAGACACCATACTCCTATTGATACAGCCGAGAATTGCATTGGCTTTCTTGGCTGCCGCATCACACTGCTGACTCATGTTCAGCTTGTGGTCTATTAAAACTCCTAGATCCCTTTCACACATACTGCTATCCAGCCACGTGTCCCCCATCCTATATTTCTGCATTCCATTTTTTCTACCTAAGTGTAGGACCTTACACTTCTCTCTGTTGAATTTCATTTTGTTAGCTTTGGCCCAGCTCTCCAATCTATCCAGGTCATTTTGAATTTTGATCCTGCCCTCTGGCATATTAGCAACCCCTCCCAATTTGGTGTCATCTGCAAATTTGATGACCATACCCTCTATTCCTTCCTCCAAGTCGTTGATGAAGATATTGAACAGCACTGGGCCCAGGACAGAACCCTGTGGCACCCCGCTAGTCACTTCTCTCCAGGATGAAAAGCAGCCATTCGTGATCACCCTTTGGGTTCGGTCGGTCAACCAGTTACAAATCCAACCAACAGTAGCCCTGTCCAGCCCGCATTTTACTAGCTTCTTTGCAAGAATGTCATGTGGAACTTTGTCAAAGGCCTTACTGAAATCGAGAAATGCTACATCCACAGCATTCTCCTCATCTATCAAGCTAGTAACTCTATCATAAAAAGAGATAAGATTAGTCTGGCATGACTTATTTTTGAGAAATCCATGTTGACTTCTTGTGATTACCGTGTTGCTTTCTAAGTGATCATTTTGACATTGGTAGTATTTTTCCTGCTCTGCACATACACTTTTGAAGAATAAATTATTTTCTTTAATTTCGAAAATGTTCATTGAGTCATCCCTCCACATTTGCTAGAGTTAGGGGCACAGGATCCCCATGAAAGTGAAAAAAACAGGAAGAACTCTAGACTCTCCCAAACCATATTTAACACAGAAAAAAATATGCTCACCATATTCAACCCACTGTGGATTCCTTTGAGGCATCAGGGAAGTGGATGGCCGGGGGGTGGGGGGGCTTACTGCCACCTCCACTGCTGCCCCACACCATTTTTAAGAGGGACTTACAAGCCTTGTTCACAGTTTCTCAGTTTCACGAGGCTTGCAGTCCCTATTAAAAATGGCATAGGGAGGCAGTAGAGGTGACAACAAATAATCCATGAATAATCAAATCCACAAAAGTGAAACCCACAAATGTGGAGGGCTGACTGTAATCACTTTACCAAAGCTCACGTTTTATGTGGCATCTGATAAACGTGGGTTAGAGAAGTAATGTTATATAGAGAGCCCATGAAATTAATGGATTGCTTGCCATTAAATCTGATATCATTATCTAAGATATTTCATGTTTTCTTTGTTCTTGTTGATTTTAGGCTATTCTAGTTGTATCTGGTGGAGTTAGTACAATAGCACGAGAGGAAGACAGTATATTTTCAGAAGAAAGTACACTGTAAGTTCTGGCATGAAAACGTAAAGGACATAATCTAGCCAAAGTTTAGTATGTTGAAATCTTTGTTTTGTTTGGTGGTTGGAAATAAACACAAGACCTTTTGTAACTTTTTGTTACTGCTTACTAACTTCTGATTAATTGGATGCAGTAACTTCTTGGAAGGCAAGAATAAAATATCAAATGCAGAACACATAAACTTTTCATCAAGGAATGGGAGGAGGAGAGGTAATTTTTGCTGATTCTCCCTCACTTCTGCAGCTTTTTATTCTCTTGTCTCCTTCAGACAATTGAAGATCTTTTTGGAACACCATAGAAGGTGGTGACCCAGAAAGGAGAGATTGCAAAAAATTGCTTCCCTCTCCCTTTTGCTGACTAAAAACAGCTTTCTGCAAGCAGAAGGACACAACTGGGTACATCCCAATCTATATAAATAAAAAGAAATTTGTAGCAAGTGAAACTGCTAATTACTTAATGGAATTTAAAATAGTAGATTTAGTTTGGAGGTGTTGGGAACACCATAATTGTTCACGCTTAACAATGCTTTATTTTCCTTGGGAGGCAGTGTGGGGTGGGGAGACACACAGATCTGCTACTATTAAAAGAGAGAGAAGAGAACTAAAAGAAAACAAGTTTCAAAATGTGAAAAAAAATCTGTATACTTAGCATTAAAGTACTTCATTTATTTTACCCCAGTGCCTGGGGCCTTCCTCAGAGGATACAGGTATAAGAGAAAGTACATAAAATCTCTCAAATCTTTTTGCAAAGAGAAGAGAAACATGAGATTCCGTGCTTAGTAAACCTTAGCTTATCACCAAACCTCTGGAAAGGTTATATAAACTATTGCCTTCAACATTCTTTGCAGTTACCTGTCATTTGTTATGAATCCTCTATAGATATCCCAACAGATTCATTATTGTACATAGACCTAAGGGATATGTAAAGCAACCTCCTCTTCTTCACCTTGTTTCTTCTTTCTTATCAGAAGTTTTATGAATTCCCATGAACCTTTCAGAATTCCAGATAGTCTTCACGAACAGGTGGAGATATTTGAAACCTTGTATAGTAATGGTTCTTCAGGTAGCAGTTATCAGAGAATTTTGGATAATTATCCTGATCCAAGTTGTGAAAGCTTATATGAGTAAGTTACTGTTTCTACTTTATTGTGTTACTTTATTAAACAAAAAGTGAAAAAGGATAGAGGAGCTGGGATGAATAAAAATTCTGCATACTTTTACTTTTCTGCCTATAGTAAACATCGCAAGCCCCCTGCAATTTTGGGCATATTTCCCTCTCAGATTTTCTACTAGCAAAGCACCCAAACTGTCTTAAAGCTCTCCTGGGTTTGGCTCATACCTACTAGGCAAGGCAGCTTAGTAATAATAATAATAGTGTGTGCTTCAACTGATCTTGCAATTAATAGTGTACTGTATGCCTATGGTTGTATTTGAATGTTGGGCAGCATGAAATATTAACTGAACTTTCTTGCATTCTGCTGTTGATTCCTCTGTTCTGATAGCTTTAAGAGACCAAGCTACCAGAGTCCTTATTGAAGATGCTTAGATTTTTGTTGTTATATTTACTTGTGTTGGAACTTCCTTAGAATTGTAATTTCTACCTATTCATTTAGTACTGGTTTATTTTCTGATGGAGAGACTGGTCTGTGACTCTAATAAAGCTACCATCTCACATCAACAGGATCAAGCAAAATAGAGGTGAACTTTTGATATATCATATATTAGTTTCTCCATCTACCACATGGACATGTGGAAAAACTCATTTGCTCTAGCCTTGGTATGTCACACAAAATGATCTTCTTAGCTTAAATAAAACATGATTTAATCTGAAGTCCGTGTTATAGCCTGCATATTTTTATTTGATAATCTGTTCTGTTTTCTACTGGGTTTTTTTCAAATTGGTCACCTTGCCCTATCCTTATGTAAATAGAACACAGAATCATATGTTAAAACTTATTTCACAGCTTCCTGTTATTTTCACAGCTATTTTTCCCAAATCTTGGAGGAACATGGTCCTATGGAAATTGTCGATCCGTTGTTAGTTGGAGAATATGAACACTTTCCTGCAGAAACGCGCAAGATTGTGGAGGATGCTGGTGGTCTGAAATCTTTTCTGTTGGAATCCTTACGTTTTGTTATGATAGGTGATCTTATTGGCTTGATGAAACATGCAGTTATGCTGAAGGAAAATGCAGATGTCACTGGACTTGATGAAAGAACTAAAAATGAGGAAAATAACTCAGCCTGCCTATATAGTGAAGAAAACAGTTCCCAAAGCAAACTACGTTTGAACCCAGCTGCGAAGGAATTCAAGCCCACCTCATATATTAATAAACCATTTATGGCAATATCTTCTAACACAGAAGTCAGTGATGCTTTAGAATATTTGACTACCAGCCATTCCTCTTTTAGTTCTTTTGTTTCCACATATTCTTCTTCTAGTCAGACAGCTGATTCAATAGCAACATCACTGCCTTTGCCAAAAGTATCGTTACCTTCAACTATACCTGAAAACCATCCAGTATTTCTAAGTGCAGTTCCTTCAGAGTGTCAGGATGTGAGTGTGTTTCCTATGCTTTCTGAAACACCACTTGAGCTAGATATTTTGGAGAAGCCTGAATATGTGTGTGCTGATTATAATGCTTACCTCGATACTGATCTAGAAGCGGTATTGGGAAGCAAGTACAGTGCTGATAATCTCGTGGCGAAGGATGAAGTGCAAACATTCCAGAATCTTCAGTGTATGCCAGTGGAGTCTGACATCTGTGTCTCTGAAAATAATCCTTATCAATCTGATAATGATAGTAATGAAGCTATGAAAACGGAAACTGAGAATAAGACTGTAGCAAGAAATAATCCCCCTTCAAGGATGGTTGCTGTCCAGGTGAGAAGGGAAATGGTTGTGTAAACTGCATTCCTCAGGGAGCTGACAGTGCTGCTTTTGTTTTTTTTAGTGCTGCACATATAAGTGGTACCGTATTTGCCAGCCTATAAGACACACCCCTTTTATACATGGCCAATACTATTTGCTGACATATAAGACACACCAGCATATAAGATGCATCTCACTTTCAAACAGTATGTTTTGGGGAAAGAAGTGAATCTTATACACCAGCAAATACAGTAAGTACAGTGTGACAGGAGTTTTTATTGGCATGGAGTAGCAGCTTTGTTCTGTCAGTTTTGTTCCGTTGAACATCACAATAAGCTGAATTAAAAGAAATTCTGGTTTACCATAGCGTAGCAAACATGCTTTGTGCATATGCTACTCAATCACTCCTGCTTGGTTTCTCTTGATAACTTCAGTGATAAATTGTGTCTATGGTGGTTTGGTGTGACATCGGAACCTAGGAATCTGGCTTGTTGTTTTTCTAACAAGCCAGAGTCAAAAACTAAGAACAAAAATATTGACTTAGCAGTATTAGTTGATAAAGGGGTTATATTTGAAAAGTCTGCTACATCTAGCCGTTTTAACTGGCTAATTTCATAGATGTAGTTTGACATCCCACTAGATGAACAAAAGAAGTTACTACCTGTACTAGACTTCATAGTCAAACATATCCCTCAGACGTTGCACCCAGATCTAAGTGCGTTGGATGGAAGTGACATTGACAGGTTTCCCTTATGCAAGTATATACTGGTATATGTGAAAAACCCATGCACATTGTACTGTATGAAAATGGAATACATGTCTGTTTTGCCAGGTGTTCATTCTACTTGTCTCAACAGGTCTGAGACATTTCTGAGGCTTGTGCTTTTCTTCTCCCCAGCTACCATTTCTGGGGAGGAAATAAAATCACTTGTAAAATATTGCTCTTCTCTCTAATAGAAGCAAGCTAGCTCTCATCTTCCACACAGTTAGTGTTGTTCACACTCCCACCTTGTCATAACTTTATCACTGCTGTGGGTTTGAATACAGTGCCTTGTACAAGTATTCATCCCCATTTTGAGTATTTCACATTTTGTTGTGTTACAGCCTGGAATTGAAATGGATTTAGCTGGCATTGCTAAATGTACTAAATGTACTAAATGCACTAAACTGCCTAATGTTGCAAAGGTACACAATACATTTTTTATTGTGGTACAAAAGTTAAATAAACAGAAACAAGCTGTTATTTATTGGTTGTACAAGTTTACATCATACTTGATAGAAACTCCTTGATGCTAAATACAGCTGCAAGTCTTCTTGGTGAAGTCTGTGTGTGAGCTTTGTGCATCTGGATCCTATAATGTTTTCCCATTCTTCTTGGCAAAATTGTTTCAGCTCTGTTAGGTTGGACAGGGACCATTGTTAAATGGCAATTTTCAAATCTTGCCACAAATTCTGGGTTTCTTGTTTTTCAGTCGCTCCAGTGAGACTGTGACTGAATGTTTAGGGTCATTATTGTGCTGGAAGGTGGTCCTCTGCCCCTGTCCCAGGTCTCTTGCAGACAGAAGCAGGTTTTTCTCTAGAATTGCCATGTAAACTAGGCTCTAGCTGTCTTACTTTCCATCTTGATCAGTTTCTCAGTCCCTGAAGAAGAAGGGTATCCCAAGAACATGATCCTGCCACTACCATACTTCACTGCAGGAATGTTGTTCAGAGCAATGAATACTGTTAGTTCTGCACCACATACAGTGTTTTGCTGCAATCCCCAAAATGTTCAGTTTTGTATCATGAGAGCAAAGAACCCCTTTCCATGTGTTTGTTGTGTCTTTCATGTGCCTTTTTGCAAACTCCAAATGGGCTTTGACATGGCTTAGTTTCAGCAGTGGCTTTCTTGTTTTCACTTTTCCATAAAGCTCAGCTTTGTAGAATGTCCGAGTGGTACTTAGCCCATGCACAGTTTACTCCAATGCAACTGCAGATCTCTCCAGCTCATTCAGTGCTACCACTGGCCTCTTTTTTGGTTTGCTGACTAATGTCCTTCTTATCTGATCACTGTTTTGGTGAAAGGACTTTTCTGGGAAGAGTCACAATTGAGCCATAGTCTTTTCATTCTGTATTCAAGGTGTACCTTAGATAATGAAGTAGATAGGTTCCTGGACATTGCTACTTTAACAGAAAATTTGATACCAGAAGCAGAAATAACGTGGAAAGAATAGAGATAGATTCCTACATCACAAAACAGAAGAGCAGTTCAACATGTTTCAGCAAACCTTCAGAATTAATAATGTGCACATATGAAACAAGCAGTTCAGGTAAGCCTTGCATAAGTAGACAGAAGTATTTTGGGCCTTCTACAGACTGCTTGAAAACTGTCTTCCAAAATGCATCCAGAGATATATTTTTTTCTTTCACTAGTCTCAATTTTTGATTTTGGCGGCCAGCTTACAGATCTTTGTAAACAGGTTTGGGAGTATCTGATAAGGCAGCCTGATTTGTATTCTTCTTCCTCTCTGTTTTGCTGTTCATTCATGCTCAGCAAGAGATTCTAGAGTCCGCTGCTGTAACTTTTCCTGTTCTAGGCAGGCACACATAGCTGAGGAGTATCAAACTGTTTCCCAGCTCAAGCTTTATTGCTCTGTTTACTGCAGGGATGCTGCTATAAAAAGTGAAAGTCTGTGTTTCTCCAGTTGTCCTTCAGTACTCTCCCAGTGCTAATGCAATTTTTTAAAACAAAAACTTCTGATTAGACAGAGCACTAAGGAGAAAAGAGGAGGGGCTGGATGGGGAGAAAAAACTATTAAAAGGAGCTTCTTTGTCGGAGACTTTGTTAACTGAGGTATGCCTGTCCTTGATTTAACAGTGCTCCTGGGGATGTTCATCGTTTGGGATTGTTTTGATAACTCAGGCCACTTCTGCACTGAACTGTTATAGTGCAGTTATTCCACTTTCAACAGCCTATGGAATCCTGGGGTTTGCAGTTGAGGGAGGGACATTTAGAATTCTCAGCCAGAGAGCTCTTTGGCCTCAATAGACTACAAAGCCCAGAATTCCACAGGATGTTGAAAGTGGAATAATGGAAAACCCAACGGATACTAATATAAGACAGAGTTTGAAGGTTTGTCAAGCTGAACTTAATCAACTAAATTTGGGTGAAATAGAACACCAAATGCGCAGAGTGAAACATACCTACTTTGAACAGGCTAATAAACCATCTAAACTCTTGGCAAACTTACTTCGTAAAAGAAGACTAGGAAATACAATAACAGAAATTAGAATTGGGGAAAGAAAAACTACAAAGCAAGAGGAGATAAAACGGACTTTTTTAAATTCTATGTAAAGTTGTTGAGTAATATCTCCTGAATTAAAAATCAGAGGGAAATTGAAGATTACTTAGAAAAAAATAATAAAATGAGATTCACGGAAGAAAAAAAAATGGCATTAAATAAACCAATATCGATGATGGAGATAGTAGAAGCTATCAGAAACATGAAAAATGGTAAATCTCCTGGACCTGACGGCTTTACAGCAGAATACTGCAAAACTTTGGAACATGAACTCTCAATTCCATTACAAAAGACAATGAATGAGATAAGAAAAGAAGGTATACCAAATACATGGAAGGAAGCTAACGTAGTTTTAATACCGAAAGAAGGAAGAGACTTAACTGATGTCAGGAATTACAGACCTATCTCACTTTTAAATACACATTACAAGATATTTGCTGCTATTTTAACTGAGAGACTTAAAAAGGTTCTTCAAGATAATATACATGAAGACCAGAATGGATTTTTACCGAAGAGAACAATGCGAGATAACATCAGGACAGTATTAAATATAATCCAATACTATGAAAGACATAATGAAAATAAATTAGCTATGGTGTTTGTTGACACGGAGAAGGCTTTTGATATGGTCAATTGGGCATTTATGAAGACAGTTATTAAACAGGCACAAGCAGGAGAAAAATTCATTTCTTGGATTAAAGCAATTTATAGTCAGCAAACGGCGAGACTGATTATTAATGGAGAGAGAACAAAACAGATTGAACTTCATAGAGGAACAAGACAGGGCTGTCCTTTGTCGCCTTTGTTATTTATAATGACACTGGAAATTCTTAATATCATACGGGAAGAAATTATAGTAAGAGGGGTTCAGATAAAGAAACATCAGTACAAGCTTAAAGCATTTGCGGATGACCTGGTTTTGTTTCTAGAGGATCCTCTCAGCAGTGTACAAGGATTGATGAATATCATTCAAGAATACTCAGGATTTAAGATAAACAAGGATAAGACAGTGTTTATAACAAAAAACATGAGAGAGAAAGAAGATATGGAATTCAAACAGATAACGGGATTTAATAAAGGGCAGAAAGCTAAATACTTGGGAGTTTGGATTTCCAAGAGAAACAATGAGCTTTTTCAAAATGACTATGAGAAAAAATGGAAAGAGATATCTAAAGACTTAGAGAAATGGACTCAAATGCTATTGTGCTGGGAAGAATGTCTGTTGTAAAAATGAATGTACTACCAAAGATGAATTATCTTTTTCAAAATATTGCTATTATCACAAATGCTAAGCCTTTCATACAATGCAAGAGAGATATAACTAACTTCATATGGCAAGGCAAAAAACCAAGAATAAAATGGAAAGTCTTGACTGACATACCAAGAAGAGGAGGCTTCAGATTACCGGACTTACAAGTATACTTTAAGGCTGCGGCATTCACTTGGATAAAGGACTGGATGGATTTACAAAATACGAGAATGCTGGCTTTAGAGGGAGCAGATTTAAGGATGGGATGGCATGCCTACATGTTCTGTGGAAAAGCGACAATTGATAAAGATTTTATGCATCATTTTGTAAGGAAATCATTATATAAAATATGGAGTGATTATAAGAATAAGAACATTAGGCAACTACCCACCTGGGTCTCCCCTCAAGAAGCTTTTTTTGGAAGATGGTCAGACACAGAAAAATGGTTGTGATATGAAGATATATTGGAGAAAACAAATATGAACACAAATACAAATGTTTTTAAGATGAAATCAAGAGAGAAATTGGAAATTGAAGGTATAAAGTTAAACTGGTTTCCCTACAGACAACTATCAGAAAGATTTCAGATGGATGTGAAAACTCAAGGAATAGAACAGAAAGAACAAGAGAATCTGTTGAAGCTTTTACGAGAAAATCCACCTCATTTACTTTCACATTTATATCAAGAGATATTACAACAACAATGTGAGGAGGAGACAATTAAAATAGCGATGATACAATGGGCACAGAACATTGGACATCCAATTCAGTTGGAATGGTGGGAACAAAGTTGGCAACGAACAAAGAGGTTCACGGTAGCTCAGAACCTTAAAGAGAACTACTATAAGCTTTTTCATAGATGGTACATGACACCTGAAAAATTAAAGATAATTTATAAGACGGGTACAGGTCAATGTTGGAAGTGTCAAAAGACTGCAGGCACACTATTTCATATGTGGTGGACATGTTCTAAAGCAAAAATATATTGGAATGAAATTCGTAAGATAATATGTGGAGTATTGCAGGTTCAAATTGATAAGACTCCTGAAATGTACTTGTTAAATATGACACATATGTTAGAGGGAACTGCGGTAAAGAAATATTGGAGAATAATACTGTATATGGTCTCGACTGCCCGTATTGAATTTGCAAGGCTTTGGAAAAGTGATATAATACCAACGACAGAACAATGGTGGGCAACTTTTATTGAAAATAGAAATGCAGATATTGTTTCACAGAGATTAAAAGGGAAATCAGATGATGATATCTGTAAAGAATGGCAGATGATTTTGGAAGCGAGAGGGGTCTTGACAGGGAATAATACATAATTCATGGTGTTAAAGGTTCTTACAGGATAAAATTCAGAGGAATATCATGGAACAAGTAAAGTTGAGTAGAAAAGCAGGAACTAACAAATTAAGTAGATAATACTAACAATTTATTGTGATGCATTGATAACAGTTCAATGGAATGATAAAGACTGTAATCCAGAGAGGAAGGAAGACAGTTGTAATACGACAATTAAGAATACAATGATAATTGTTTGTTTTATATGTTGGAACTGTAATAAAATTACTTAAAAAAAAAAAGAAACTGGAATAATAGCATTATAACAGTGTAGTGCAGAAATGGCCTGAGTCCAAATTGGTACTTCTGCACAACTTTATCCCATCCTTGCCTGGATAGCTCCTTGGTAGTTTTGATGCTGTTTGTTTATGCTCTTCAGCAAACTCTAGGCCCTCCCAGAAACAGGTTAATTGAGATCATAGGACACTGGAATTACACTCAGATGCTTAACTTATGTGACTTATAGAAGCAGTGGTTTGTACTGGAGCTTCTTTAGACATATCACAGCAAAGGAGGTGGGTACATGTGCAACTAGTAAGTAGCAGTATGGTTTTATTTACTTAAATTTTGTGCCACAACCAAAAATACTGCACATATTCAGTGTTGAGCAGTGCTGATTCCTGGTTTAAAATGTGGAAAACTCAGACAGGGAAGAATATTTTGCAAGATGTTGTATATTCTGTAATAGAGCTTAGACCTGTTGGAAATGTATTGGTATAAAAAGCTGGGATCTATCTAACCTTTACTGAAAGATTTTCTGGATCTTTGTATTCTAGGTACATCAAGAACAGACGGACAAGGGAGTTAACACTTTGCCTCTTCATCCATATGAAACCCAACAGGTAAGTGAATGAATGAGTGTTCACAGCTGAGCCAGTTAAGGCAACGGAGCAAAAACATACTTTGAAATTTGAGCTATTGTAGAAACTAAAGCAAATGGTCTTGCTGTGAACTTCATTTGTGAAATCCAGAAATGTCATTCCTGCAGGCAATATCATTAAAATACACCATATTATTTTTTTAAAATAAATTCAGCTGGTTTTTCCAAAATGGGTAAATATTAACTTGAATTTTAAGGTATGAATATCTATGATTTCTTGCAGTGCTGTAGTTTTGTTGGATTAATTACTGAATATGCACATGTGTCCCTAAGAAGAAAATAATCAGACTTGGTAGTGACTGTGGAGAATCATGATTTCTTTGGGCTGATTTCTAAAGTATAAAATATTTTGAAGAATGAAATAACTTTTTAGGTCCTAAATCACTTGGCAATTCTCCTTGTAGTTACACAAACTGTAATGGAAGTATTACAGTATTACAAATCTGATTTGTCTCCTTTTGTCTCCTTTTCCAGGGAGATATGTTACGTATGGAAAAAGAACATCAGGTACTGCAAGAACAACTTAAAGAAGCAAGTGAAAAATATGAACAGCTTAAATGTCGAAGCTCCAAAGAAATCAGTGTTTTAGAAGATGAGTTAACTCTTCTCATTGAAGGAAACAAGGTAATGCTCTTAAATATCTCTAAGGTAAACAAAAGTAGCTAAGCTTAAACCTGAGCTGGATACAGTGGTGGTCTTCTGTTCATGCAGTCATGTTTTACACCTTGCACTAGAACAGTTTGTGAAGGAAGTGATACTACAACTGGTGGTAATGACCTGCTTGTATTATCTGCATGAGAACTTCTTATGTTTATTGTAGCTGTAATTGAAATGATGTATTGAAAAAGATTTTTACAATAAGGTATTAAGGACAGTTGTGGAAGCAAAAGAAATTCAAGAGCCCCTTGCTGCAGAGTTACAAGTCTTTGTGTATGTTAAAAAGGTCTTGGCCATTTGAGATCAGTATTAGTGTTTGCCTGCAGAGCATACTTTGGTAACACTATTCTCCTATATTCCTTACTGTTAATGTTTAAAAAAAATCTTCAAAATGATCTCTGTAGCACTTCAATATTTTATTTTTAGTACTTTGGTTTTGCTTTTTTTATGAACATATGATCTATTTTTGTTTTAAAGCTTACTAATAGAGAACTGGATTGGTTTCATCAAGATGTAGAAACTGAGATGAAAAGATGGCAACAGGAGAAAAAGGAAAATCAAGAGGGATTAAAAGTAGGAAAGAGTAAAGTAAAGAAGCTAGCAGAGATCAATGAAACGTAAGTTTATTCCAAAAATGAAAGACTTCTGGGGTGTATGGGGAAGAGACACAGCAAGTATGCTAGTATGCTTATTTTTATAGATCTCATTGTATCTAAATGCTCACAATTCAAACTTAATTCTGCTGTCTTAAAAATGACAGCCAGCAATCCTAATAAAGATTATGGTTCTTCACTGTTCTTCTGATGCCCTCTCCATTTCCCCTGCACCAGCTGATAAAGCGATTCAAATTCACTTGGCATCTTTTATTTCCATAAGTTCCCTTGATAGGATGGGGAGCCTTCCATTAATATGGGAGCCAGTCAGACTGGTTTGCTTAAAGGCGTATTTTCTGTCCACCTGTTTCCTCAGTGAAGTGGGGATAAGACATTAGTATGGTGCCTGCACTCACTATGTCAAAGTGTCGTAGTAGGCTTGGTGGTTGGCAGTTTGTAGCCTCTCAGTGTTACTGAACTTTAACTCACATTGGTCCTGTGAGAGATGATCAGAGTTGCAGTCTCAGCAATATGTAGAGGGCCTGAAGTTGCCCTACCCCTGGACTAGATGCATACTGTGGATTAAAGTGCTGCTATGCTACTTTGTATGGTTGAGTCCTGTACTTGCTGCTGTTGGTCCATGACTGTATATTACGGGTGTCTCCTGCTTTTTGATGGTCCAGTTTTTGATGATCTGTTGTTTCAGCCCTTTTCAGTTGCAACCAGAATCCATATATTCAATGCATGGTCTACTCTCTCGATTATGCATACTGGTTGAAAAGGATCGAAAGAGCAGATCATTGAAAAGTGACCACGTGCTGCTTTTTCTTTCAATTGACTTGGCATCATGTTTTTGTTCAGTCTGTGACAGTTCAGTCAGATGGTACCAAGTTGATTGAGAAGAAGTAGCACCTGGTCACAAGTACTATATAAGAGACAGTATTAGCTGCTAAAAGACTGGGATCTGCTCCTTCAGTGATTTCTGCTTTTTCACAGTGCTCTGGTCCCTAACCTGTTGAATAAGTGGGGGACACCTGTAATTTGGTCCTTTTGCTTTCTTAACTACCTTCCACTGTGGGCAGTTTTTCTCTTCAGATGCAATTTATAGCAAGTTCAGTTAGTCACTTACCTGGCTAAATTCAGTGCTGTTACATGGAGAGGTAGATCTCAGTTCTTCTTTGTGTCTCTGTACCTCACACAGTGGGCTCTCTGTGTCTGTGCAAAAGCCCTATTGGAATATTCTAGAGCTGAGTAGCTTGGTGGGAACCCTGCTCCCTCCTGCATACTGTGCGTGACTAAGCCCGCCAAGCTACCATCTTCTCAGTTTCTCTCCAGATGGATAGCTTCTGTTGGTGTGTTTGGGACTGAGTAGCATTCTCTCTTGTTCTTCTTGAGCATTTTTATTCTGTTTTCTTTTTCCTCTACTTTCTTCTATATTCTTTCTGCCCTCCTGCAAAAACAAAAAAAAACTTTTCCTTCTTCATTTACACTTCTCCTGACTTATGGCCTCTATTTCTCTCTAAACATTGTGTGCCCTGCAGTCATAAGGTCTCTCTTTCAGATGCCCATACTAGTTTATTCTGCTTGGCAGAGAGGCACAATGTTAAGCACCATAAGATCTGTTGAAAGTTTACCTCACAGACTTTGAAGAATAGAGCTTCGTGTCTTGGAGTCCTTCTGCTGGGAACAGTCTCTGAATGAAAGAACAAGTGGTGGCCAGTAAGGGAGTTTTTACAGCCTTGACTATGGTATTGAAGATGGGAGACCCTTCTAAATGATCATCAGTATTGGTACCAATCAGTACTGACCACTTTGGCCTTCTGCTGAAGGCTTCTTCTTTGGCTTCAGTATGGCCTTCCAGAATGGCCTTGACTGTCTCCACTCCCTGCTTGGCTCCAGTAGTTGAGGAATCTTTGACCTCTATTGTGACCTCTTCCTGTTCTCAGAAAGATAAAGGAGCAAAGAAACAGCAATGTATAGAGGACCCATTGGTTCTGAAGGACAAAAAGAAGAAAGTGAAGCATCCTGATATCTCTTATGCTTTGGCTTTGTCCTCAGGACCAGCTGCCCCTCTCCTTGCTGTGGTTCCTCCCCCCACTCCCAATGGCCACTCTTAACACTGTCTTGGTACTTGATACCACCACCTTCAGTACGGGTGGTGCAAGTGGAAACTGAGTATCCTGGACTCACTCTCCACCAGACTCCCCAGTGAATCACAACCATATATTGCCTACGTTAGGTCATCGGTGTCACCCTACTCAAGATGGATCATCTGTTCCTTGAGACTGGCTGATCCACCTTGATGCAATCAGGACTAATCACCTGTTTGAGACTGACCTTATCTTTGACCTCTGTACTTGGGACTACAGCCTATGTGAGGACTCTCCCTTTACATCTGTATTTTACCTTCATAGATGCTGCAGGGGGCATTTGTGGAGAGAACCACCAAGATCATACTTCTCTTATCCTCGTATTAAGATTGTTATCATTGGGGTGTTTGATACTGGTTCCCTTGACACTTGAGGTCTTAGTATTGATCTTATTTACAGTCTTGTTCTTGGTCCTGCACTCAGTCTTCACAGAATAGATCTTGACCAGTTGTCCCTAAACCTCCTTTGATATCTCGATCTCCACATAGATAAAATTGGTCTTCACTGCCAGCAGTGCTTCCTAGGTCTTCATTCCTGCTTCTTTGCGACTGTGCCAGACCTTTCTTGTCTCATGCTGTGTCCCCATCACCTCGCACAACAGTGTCAATTGATGCATCCAGCCACACAAGTTCGAGATGGTGACATTGGCCTCTATTGTTCTATTCCTCAGGAAAGCCAATAGTTTGCTTCTATAGACCTCTGGGATGCATATTTTCACATTTCAGTATGCCCACAACACAAGATATATCTTCACTTTGCAATCAGGGATGATCTGTATCAATACAGAATCTTCCCATTTGGTCTATCCAGGACACCCGGAGTGTTTACAAAATGTGTGGGAGTGGTCATTTCTTAACCGGAGACCAAGGAAGTCATAGCCTACCTCTACCTAGACTCTTGACTTTTGGTGGGGTCCTGCAAGACAAAGCTGTATCACAGCATTCCCTGTCTCTACTACAGGACCTGGGACTCAACATAAACCCCAAGAAGACCAGCTTGGAGCCCCCATGGACATTTGACTTTATTGGGGCCATTCTGTGCTCAGCCATGGCAAAGGCATTTCTTCCAAAGCGGAAAAGTACTTGATATGCTTGGGAGATCATCTTACTTAGCTCTCAGAGTTCAACATCTCTTGGGTCTCATGGCCACAACCACTTCTGTCACCTGTCTCATCTGTGCTTGCTTTGCTGGTTCCTCCTGCACTTCAGTATCCCCAGAGACAACCAGCACATGAAACTCATCAGCCATTAAAGGATGATGGCTTCCCTGTGGTGATGGACATCCAATCGCAACCTCCTATTTAAAATGCATATTGCTCCTCTGAGATCAACAGTAATGGTGACAACTGATGCCTCCCTCATGGGCGAGGGAGCCACTGCGACATGGCAACAGTGCAGGGTCATTGGTCACTCCAGGAGAGCAGGCTCCACATCAGTTCACTGGAACTTCTTGTGGTCTTCAAGCCTCTTTGCTCCTTCAAGAGGCTGCTTCAGAGGAAGGTTGTCCAAATAATTTCAGACAACACAACCACAGTCTGTTATGTCAATCACCAGGGAGAAACTCATCCCACCACATTGTTGGAGTCAGCCACTCAGCCTCGGAACTGGTGCATCTCTCAAGAAATCCATCCAGTTGCCATACACTTGGTGGGCTTGGATAAAGTTTTAGGAGACACCTTGAATCACAGCAACACTATCAATCATGAGTGGATGCTTTCCAACTGGGTCTTCCTCCTAATAGTATTTTGTTAGTCTGAGTTTGTGACTCGGACCAACAGAAGGTGTCATCATTACTTCTCCAGGGCTGGGAACAGGTGAATTCAATCCTAATTGCTCCTTTCTGGCCATGACAAGATTGGTTTGGTCCTCTTCTCTCCACGTCCCAAAATCATTGGTTTTGACTACCTCAATTTCTGAACCTCCTCTCACACTCCAGTGGTCAGGTACTCCACTCAGACCTCCCTCTCCTCCAGTTAACAGTGTGGAGGATAACCCATTAGATTTACCAAGACTCCAGGCTGTCCTGCAGGCCTCCTGAAAGAATACTACTAGAAGGTCTTAACTTTAGAAGTGGAGACATTTCTGCTCATTTGTATCTCCCATGCCTGAGCCTTCCTTTCCTGTGTCGACCACAGTTCTTCACTTTCTGCGTTCTTTGAAGGAACAGGGTCTGGCCTTCTCCTTGATTAAGGTTTACCTCTCTGCGTTTGTGCCATTCCAGCCTGCAGCTTCTTCATCATGACTTACTTCCTTGATCCAGTAGTCAAAAGGTTCCTTAAAGGGTTGCAGCGTCTCTGTCCTCCTGTGTTTCCACCCATTTCTTTTTGGTCGCGGTCATTGGTGCTGTCCCAGCTGATGAGTCATCCCTTTGTGCCTTTGGCAACAGTGGACAAATGTTTGTTGACCTTGAAGACTTCTTTCCTTGTGGCTATAACTTCCGCTCATTGCTCAGGAGAGTTAACTGCTGTCCACTGTGGTGAACCTTTTCTTTTCTTTCATCAGGACAAGGTGGTATTGTGGCCTGATGTTACTTTCTTATCAAAGGTGGTTTCCCAGTTTCACCTGGGACAGGACATTGTTTTACCTAATTTTCTATTCTGAACTGTCTACCACATTGGAGCGCTGTTTACATTCTCTTGACGTTCACCATGTGCTTGCATTCTGCATCCAATGTACTGTTTTATTTCATCAGTCTCCTCACCTTTTCATCTGTTATGGTGGCAGGTGCAAAGGATATAATGTTTTGGCACAATGTTTTGCTAAGTGGATTGTGGAGGTCATTTGGATTACTTATGAACTTGCACACAAGCCAGTGCCTCCACCTCTTTGAGCACGTTCCACAAGGGCCATCTCATCCTCTACAGTGCTACTTTGTGGGGTTGAACTGCTGAAATGCCATATTGCTGCATCCTGGTCTCAACCATCTACTTTCATCTTCCACTATAGATTTGACTGCAGAGCCAGAAGAGATGCCTGTTTCGGTGATGCTGTCTTGTCCTCTGTCTTCTAGAATCTGACCCATCACTAAGCTTTTGAATCACCCATTGTGTGAGGCACAGAGACCATGAAGAAGGAGGACAGCTTGCTTGCCTGTAACTGTAGTTCTTTGCATGGTCATCTGTGCCCTCACACAATTTCACCCTACCTCCCCTCTTTCAGGTTCCTGTGGTTCGATGGACTTTGAAATTCGGGAGATAGTAGCTTGCTGTACTTAGTTGCGTGTGGTATATGGGAGGAGGCAGGGTTCCTTCCAGTCTACTCCTCTGTAGAATATTCCAACAGCACTTCTGCACAGGCCCAAAGAACCCATTGTGTGAGGGCACAGATGGCTACTCAAAGAACTACAGTGCATCAACCTATGCGTCATCCTAAGCACTTGTATGCTCTGAACCTGTGATTTTAGTCAACTTTCAGTCTGAACATTTATCTTGAAAAATCCCAACCTATCTGAGCAAATTGCAGCTGTGATCCAGATGTATGAATCTTGTTCTGTGGACACAGTTTGAATCTTTTCAGTATATTCTTACATTATGTACCTTGTCTGACACCAAAAAAAAAAGATTGCTACTCAAATTCTGAAGATTGTTACATCATTACCTAACACTGTTTTTGGATAAGTGTGTTTTCTGTTAGTCTGTTTTCTTAAAACATGTCTATGTAACCAAACAGATACATGAAAAACATTGAAGAAAAGGATAAGCAGTACAAACAATATTTGGATGAGTTCCTTGAAGTCAGGTAAAATTAAATTTGCTTTGTTAAGTTTTCCATTGGACATAGAAACTTTCACAAACCATTTTGAGGCGTGGGGAATTTGATAGATCTGTTCAGATGCTCAGAAAAGTGGTGGAACACACACTTGGTGGGGAGACCCTGGACCAAGATGTCCTGTTTAATTTTTTTAAGAGAAGGAGTTAATTTATTTATTGGGTTTAGTTAGAATGTTTGGTTTGTTCTTTCATTATTTGCTGCTATTGTAAATACAGAAGCTGTGTTTGATGTTTAATTCATTTTCTCAAGATAGACACATATTAACAATCTTTGAATTGACTCTACAGTAATAAGTTTGAAAATGAAAAAGTAAAGATGGAGGAGCTTATAAAGAAGAGCCATGATGATCATCAAGAATGTGTTAAGCGAGCTGTTGCAGCAGAGGTACACTATGCTGTCCTGCACCTTGTATACTTCTCTTAAGCTTTTGCCCACTTTTCATTACTATGTAACCTCTCATACTTGCCTAGAAATCTCATAACTTAAACGATACGGTAATTGTTCTGAAAGTGAGAGATACAGTGTAGAATATACTTATACCCTCAGAACATTACATATGGAGAAAATCTACTTTTATTTCCCCAGTCTTTAGTTTCTTTCATGTACCTAGAGGTGCCTTTTACAGATACTGAAAAAGGAAAATTTGACTTTAAATATTTTGTGTGCTTTAAAAATCCTATTTACAATATAGTGTAGAGTGGCTCTCTGATTGGTGTGGGAGAATATACCTATGCCTTTTAGAAGTTCTTTAACATAAATATGTATTGTGAAGTATACCAGTAGCTCTGCAAAAAAGATCTGTTAGGTCACTTTTTAAATAGATTTCTAAAACTTTGTCCACAACTTTATCCACATCTTTAGATGAGGTTTTGGATCATGACCCATGCATTATTGTCTAGGCTGGTTTCTATTTTTCTTTTGTGGCTTTTTCCCCCTTTTAGTTATATTTTAAGATTCCATCTTACAGTAATTTTTGTTTGGATTCCTCCATCCTTAGAACCAAGTTTAGACTGTAAGCCATAATATTTTAAACTCCCTTTCTGTTCTTTCTGTTGTATTGGTTTGCTGTAGTAAATGTTGTGTTCACTGTCTCGCTGAGAAGCAGGCATACACATGGATGGGTTCAAGACTTCCTGTGATCTAGGAAGGTGTGAAAGACATGACCATAACTTTTTGTCTAATACTGGTGACTCTAGGCTTTTCCAGTTTTTCTCTACCTCTGGCTTCTGTGTTCAGCAGCTGTTCTCCATTTACAATTATTTTTAAAATGTTTTTCTTATCTTCTTACCTTTTTTCCTTGTTTGTCAAATACTGTTTTTTAAAAAAGTTTCTCTCTATACATCCTTTTTCTTTTTCTCCCTTCTACTTGGTCTGGTGTCCTCTAGAGCCAATTTTGAGAGGAAGGTGGTTCCTCACCTCATAGAAGTAAAGAAGAGCATTCATGTTTGAGCTGGGAGTTGGTGCGTTCCTTGTTCTAAGGCCCTCTTTATTTCATTCCGCCCCACGACAATGGGGCTGGAAGCCTTACAGGCTGTTCTAGGCAGGTGACTAAAAATTAGCATCTGTGTGGGCTGTGAGGTTGAGCACCTTCCCAATTCACAGCAACATTAAAGCCATTGCAGAGCTGATACATGAGCCTCTCTTAACACGTCTATCAGACATTATACAGTAGACTCCTTTTCCGTAGTAGAATGTGGCCATTGGCACGAGAGTTCTCCAACAAGTGGTCCCTCAAGCACAGACCCAACTCTGCAGAATTGGCCCATACTATTCTTGTGAAGGGGCATTTAATCTTTTCAATGCTTACTTCTTACCAGACAGAAGAGAAGACTGCTACTTACTTGAAGATTCCTTCTAGTGTGGTGCAGATCAGCTTCTGGACTGAATCCTGGAATCAGTGGGTTAAACTGTACAACCATTCTGGGGATGATGTTTAGCATTCATATAGTAGGTTCTGATGTGCTGTCCCTTCTAGTAGGGTGGAGTTTTTCAGAGGCCCAGTCTTCTTCATTTTTGCTTGAGAAGTAACTTGTAACTCTTCCAGTGGCTGCTCAGATTGTCTGTCTTAAGGTTAAGTAACGCTCCTAGGTCACTCCTGCTCCTGGGCAGTTGGTAGTATTGCACCCGTTCTTTGAGATGGGTCCTTCACACTAAACCAGAAGAAATCTTCTTGATAAGTACCAGGCTTCCTATCAATATCATCTAGATTTATAAGTAATGTGTATTATTGCCATCTCAACATAACCTCAATATTATATGGGTGCATTTATATGCAGATTACCAAGATGACCTTGTTGTGTAATTTGGAACATAACATGATTTCATATCGAGGAGCAAATCAGTAGCCTAGCGAAAGTATTCAGGATTGATTGTACTCTATGAAGTTAGGAGTATTCATTGTTGTGTTCCAACTAGATGGCCTTATTTAGTTGTGCTTTTTTCTAGATATCAGTTCTTGAAAACTGGAAAGAGACTGAATTATATAAATTACACAGAAGAGCAACACATGCAGAAGCCAATCTTAAATATCTAAAGTTCATGACCAGGTAGGGCTTATAATATATTACTATGCTACACCAATGAATAAATATTTGTAAAGTTTCATCTGTGGATTATGTAATATTTAGTTGAGGATGTTTCATATGATTGATAAGTATCTTGTTTGATAGTTTCTGCAGTTATATATTATCTTGTTTCAGAACTGTGTGTGCTATTTATATGCATGGCTACTCCAGTGATGACTACCCAGTACATTGTGATAAGTGCTGTCACAGTTACAGAAATTACCATAGGATTAATGGCTGCATTGCATACATTTTTGGTGTGCAGTGCAGTTGCATTAAGATGCTGTTTTTTGTTTTTTGGAGAAAACAACTTTATCTTGTTTGGAGAAATCCAACAATGGGTTAATTTGCCCTACTGTTTATTTAGGAGATAAGAACGATGGGACTTGAATAAGTACATGTTGAATCTTCTGTCAAAATAAAAACATTTCTTTTGTATAGTTTCAAATCACTTAACAAAAACATAGTTGTTACATAATGTAATGTCGAATTTTAAACTTCAGTGGTTAAGAAAATTGGCAGAAGTTGTTGGAGGAAATAGAAAATGTAGTTTCAGTGGCAACCCTGTAAGAAGAGCTAATCCATTTTGCACACCAGTGTCCAGTCCTAACCTCGTGAATTGGCCCTCTGTGTAGCGAACTGAAAATGTACAGTGGAAATACAGTTTTAAATGGCACAAACTCCAGTACTTCAAACTGGAGGGAGGGAATGCATATTTTGAAGCCTGACTACTAATTATATTGTGTTGAATGAATAGTATAAGATTGACAGGTAAAATTCAAGTATTTTCTCTTACTAAAATAGCTACTGTCATTTCTGGGTAACAATTTTTTCTTGTAGGTGCTCTTAATTTCAGATTATCACCATGCTATAATTTGTGTCTTTTCAGCCATTCCACAGTGCCACAATCAAAATTGCAAACTGATTCTTGGGAGACCTTTATTTCTAATATTAAGGAAGAAATTAGAAAAGCAGAGGTACATTTACTATATAAATTTTTTCCTAAAGTTTAGATTCTGATACTTTTCTCTTCCCTGTACAACTGAATTAACTTTTTTGTTGCTACATGGAAGCTGATAGTGTCCACATTTGGATCAGTGAAGATACGATCATGATTTGTGCATCCTCACACAGCTGTTCGTTTCTCCCTTCACATGATAAGCTGCAATAAAATATAGCTTCTTGTTTCTTTCAAGCCACAAACAATAGCTAATGGCTTCCTGACAAACCATATTCTTGAGCCACCTCTGAAGCAAAGTGTAATATCCTACCTCATTCAGAAGCCATTAACCAGTTGGAAATGGTTGTGAAGCTATATATAACTACAGCTTTCCTGAATTGTTTTTCCTTCTTGAGAACAGAGGAGCAAAATGAATGGACTGTGACATCATCTCCACCCCTAAACGTGACACTTTTCACTATTTGGGTTATGTATATGTCCTAAATCTGCAGTGATAGGTGAATAGGCAAACTAGTGCTTTTGTAGATATATGAAGCTAGTGAAGTCTATATTAGGCCTGGAATAGTTCCACTGGGAACATCTACCTAAGAGACAAGTTGCCCTGGTATTTGTTGCTAGAAATTAATTTCTGGCCCTAAACCAAGGTAATAATGTTAATTATTTTATCATTTCTAGAGGGATCAAATCTCAGTATCCTCTTTGCCATCTCTTTGCAGAAAGAATATGAAGAAAGAATTGGTTTGGTGAAAAATGGTACATTTCTAAATAGCATCCCGTTAGTGAAAACTGCAGAACTTCAGCCTCCTAGTGGTTTGTCATCAGTAAGTATTTTGTTGTTGGTTTGCATCAGAACTGAGTATATCATTACATTATTATCTTTATAGATTTTTAGGCATCAGAAATATTAGGCACTTGTTTCATCTAGCTTGTGTGTGCATGTGCAAGTTGCCTGTTGTCTTATGGTGACCCCATGGATTCCATAGGGTTTTCTTAGGCAACGAATACTCAGAGATGGTTTGCCATTGCTTGCCTCTGAAATATAGTCTACAATACCTAGTAGCTTGGGTATTTAAAAGGGCAATGCAGAACATCCATCTTGTTCATATGAACTTGCTGTATATGTGAGACTATTCCATGTCGAAGGGGATGCAAAGAGCCACAACACTATCTCTTAATGGCTCCCTAGTGTTGGGTTTCCTGTGGTGTAAAGCCAGTGGAGCTGAAATAGTGCCTTTTTATTGTTAACATCCAGTTTTGTCAGGAAGATTCTAGTATAAATCTCTAAAATGGCAAAAGCATATCTAGAATGCGTGAAAGGGGTACCTCAGTATATATTTCTCACTGCCATATTTTTTCTTCCTAGGCAACATGTGAGCGGCCCCTCATTAATGATCCAGCTATAGTAATGTATTCAGCTGCAGCTCCATACTTGCCTTCTACATTTTCAAATACAACTGATAATAGTTCACTGCACTCTGCAGTTACTGTACACATTGGAAATAAAACTTCTAGTAAAGCTTCTAGACCTCCTCTTGGAAATAAAGACTTTGGAGAGGTACCCTTGGAATCCAAAGGAGATTCACTTTCTGATCTTGTGTGCCTACCTGAGTCACCAGAGAACTCTAGAAGACCAGTCCAGGTCACTCAGCTGCAATGCAGCACTCCAGAGGAACCACCAGCCGGAGGAGGAGGAGGATTGGGTCGTGTCAAAACTATAAGCAAGCCACTTCCTAAAGCATCTACAAATATCATTGCTCAGCTTAAAACTATATTTCCACACCATACAAGGTATTTCTTCATGGGAAATGGAGTTGGAAGCTGATTGCTCCCAGCCCAGTTGTATGATGCTTTTTCTAATTGAGACTGCCACCTTGTCCTTGACTTTAAATGTTATAAAAGGTGCTTTGGTGTAAACTTCAAAAGTGAAAATGTGGTGGTATTGTTATTAACTAACTTCTTTTATATCCTGCCTTTCTCCGAAAATTGGGACTTAAAGACTGTTTACGGTTTAAAGCAAATACAATACAACTAAAAACACACAAAGGTCAGCATTAAAATTCAATTAAACTATTTACAGTATTAAAACAATTGAAAGCATTATCTAAAAAAGATAAAAAGCAGTTTAAAACACTTCAGTAAAAATAGTACAGGACCTTCTGAAGCCCTTTCTTTAGAAAAACTTCATTTTGAAAATCCTGTTGGCATGATAGTCTTTGCCTGCTGACAGATGAGCAGCAAGGAGGGACCTATGATGGCTTTCCTGGGAAAGGAGTTCCAGATCTTAGGGGCAGCGCAATCCACATTTCAGTTTCAGTTGGTGGTCAAGGTTGAGTTGAGTTTCACTTCAAGATTCTGATAAGATGCAGTCCAATTGAATGTCAATTGCCCTTAGGTTGAAATTATGTATTTCCAGTTTCAGATATTTCTCCAATTTCACATACTCCCCAGGGGGCCTTAATGCTGATCAGTATTAAGCTGAATATTTCTATCTAGGTTTAGAGTGGGGATGGAAGTTGTGTGGCTCTGTAGATGTTAACTGCAGCTCCCAGCAGTCCCTGTTACTGCAGTTGAACAATATCTGGGGGACTTCATAACTTCCACCCTTGGTTTACACAGTATAGGATCCTAATGCTTGTGAACTATTCTTCTGTAACAGTTTTGAGAAATTCAGCATTCTTTAAAACTACTTAGGCTACATAGTTGTCTTTTGAACTTAGAATGAGACCTGCATTCATTTTATCTAAAGTGGACAAATGAAAAATAGAAATCTTGTATTTTTGTTACTTCTAGCATACTTTACAATGATGAAACATACTGTACAGTGACTGAATATTGATAGTGTTTTTTCGTGGGATTTGAAAAGCTTGAAGGTTAAACTGTCAAGAGACACATGTCTCATGAGTCCCAATGTGCAGCTTAATTTTTTTTTTTGCAAGATGTGATGTTCCTGCTAGTAGTAGTCTCACTGTTATAAAATTCATCGTAACTGCTTCTCCTCCTCTTTTGCAGTTTCGACCTGGAGAATTTCATAAAAGAAGTAGAGGTCAAGAACAGGAATAAGTTGAGCACAGATGAACTTCTTATCAGGGTAACAGAATTTATTCTGGATCATCCAAACAAGAAAAAGGTAATTTTCCAGAAATGTTGGTCCTTAACAAAGATAGGAGAGGTTTGGTATTCTTTCATTTTCTGATATGGGTATTAACAATAAAGTTCATCTATAGTATACACTGTAGCCTAAATGTATAAACAAATGACATTTGGGCTTATTCAATATTTTCTCCCAGAAACTGCTTTTGGGTAGGTTAGCCACATATGCAGCCAGTCTTCATAACAGTTCCAGTACAGGTTTGACACAAGCAGAACTGAAAGTGCTTGCTTAGTGCTTGAGATTCAGGGGAGAGTGAGGGTTTTATCAGCACTGTATATTTTGTATCCTAACAGATTTTTTTGACTGAGTTAACATTTTGGCTTCTATTTACATACTGAAGATTACCAGCTTAATTTATATAAATTACAAACCCCTGCTCTCTTGTAGCATAGCTCAAAATTTTGTGGTCACCATGAATTTGTCTTACAATGAGGCTGAATCTTAACAAGAGTCAGCAAATCTCATAAATAATGCAGAAGATCTTTGGAGGAATATCTAGATGCACCTCTAATCAGGGAATTAATAAACTGTTTCCCCATCAGATCAGCTACTCTTGAGAATGCTTCTGGCTCTAGCTTTGCTGAAGAGAAATCAGTGATACTGTGATACAGTGTGGCTGAATGGCAGCTGAACAAGGATTGTCATTGCTGCCTCTGTCCAAAGAAAGAAGGGAGGGGATCCTCCTTGCTCATCTGCCCCCTTCCTTCTCCCACTAGCCACCATAGTGGTCATTCAGAGGAGAAAGGGAGCATTTCTGCCATGGGAGCAGACGCCTCTGCCATGAGAAGATATTCAAAGAAGTGCCTTCAGCAGAGTGAGAAGTGGCTGTATGTTCTCCCTTGTGGGAATGAAGAATTGAAAGGAGCACATCTTTAATCTATAGAGAGGTGACTGTGGAATAGAGTCTTTTTCAGAGTACCTCAGAGGCTCAGGAATGCTTTGCCAGGGAAGTTATCTGCATGCTCTTTGCATTGTCTTCCCAAGAGCACTGCAAGGGATATGTTTTGTTTGGCACTTTAATTCTTCTTCGTGGTCTCTGTGTCTCACACAAAGGGAATCTTTGTGCATGTGCACTCGCTTTTCGGAAAGTTCCAGAGCTGAGCAGCTTGGCGGGAACCCCTCACCCATCCGGTACTGAGAATGCTCAGTCCCACCAAGCTAACGGTCTCTCAGTTTCTTTTCGTCTGCCGACCTGTTAGCAACTCCGAAAGCTTCCTCGCTGAGCAGTTTGCTTTGCTTCATTCTTTGACTGTCTTGTGGTTTTTTCCAACAAAAGAGACTGTAAGAACTCTTCCCCCTCTCTGTGTCGTCATTGTTTAAGTTGTGTGTGTGTTACGGTCGCAAGGTCTCCCTGTCTGACTGCCACTCTGAGTGCCTGTTCTGCCTCGGAGAGACCCATAACGTTTGGGCGTGTTCTATCTGTAAAGACTTCACCTCTCAAACCCTGAAAAACAGAGCCTCGCAATTGAAGTCTCATTGTTAGGAGCAAGCCCTTCAGATAAAGGAGAAGGCGGCTTCGAATACTGCCCTTTTCACATCCTGCATGGCTCAGCGTTCTCCTCAGGGCCTCTCCACTTCAAGGCCTTCATCAACACCCTCTTCGATGACGCCAATTTTGCCACCAGTATCGACCTCATCGGTACCAACTGCTTCGATACCGATATCGTTCTCAACAGCTTTGCCTCCAATCTCCTCGTTACCGAGGATTCCGAAGCTCTCCAGGATGCCGATTATCACTCCTCCTCTGAAGAAGCTTCTTCTGGCTCGCAATCGGCTTCCACTCAACCTCGCAAGGTTCCCACTGTGGCTCAGCGTAAGCGAGCTTCGTCCCACCTTGCTGAGTCCTCTATTAAAGAGAACAAGGAGAAGCGCTGCTCTCCTTCTCCTGTAGGCCGTCAGCCACCTCCTTTACCGACGTCCCCTCCGATGCAGCCTTCAATGGCTACTGTGGAAGAGGAGGACGCTCCCGACCCTTCGCCGGAGCATGACAATGTCCGGCTCCCAGTGCTTTCGGTCCCGGTGGCTGTTGACTTGACTTCGGACTCAGAGCATCGACCCTCACCGCCTGTGTCTCCACCGGTCACGTTGGCCCAGACCGGAGAAGCGGGTATACAAACCCCGCTCCCTCCGACTCTTACTCCTGCTCGCCCCAAGTTGGACCGTCAATCTCATCCGGACACTCCTCGGGATCCTTCCCGTGATCGCCCTTGATCTAGCATGGCGCACTCTCCGGGACACGGCGATAGAAGTAGATCCCTGTGTCATCGGGATTATGGTTACCGTGGAGCCCATGACCCTTCACGGGTGAGGCTCAACTCACTTTTTTCTTCGACTTCTTACATCGCTCGATACAGCCACGAGCACCTCTGGAGAGAACAACCTGGCTCCTATTATTCTTACTTACCGGCCTATCATGATCGATACCATCCCAACATCTGTCATTGGTCTCCCTACCGTCCGCAGTGTTCTCACTCTCCATCACACTCTTCTGCGTCTCACTACCGACACCTCCGCCGATACGGACGCTCAAGGACCCGCTCTCGGTCCCGTTCTCCATATTACCGGCGCTCTCCAGCCCACTGCTGGTCCCATGACCAGTCGCCTCGCCAAAGGCCGATCTCACCACCTCCTCGGGTGATGGCAACAGTGTCTCGGCTTCCGCCGGATACCCACCCTGCGTCTACGGTACCAACATCTCTAACGGCGTCGGTACCGACACAATCCATCGTTGCCCTGATCCCGGCCGTTCTTCCGATGTCCTCGGCACCAATGTCGGTAACGGCTTCGATATCGCCTCCAGTACCAGCTACGATACCGCCCCAGTCGCATTCCCGGTCTCCGCTACTGCTCCACCGGCTATTCCCTCTACGCCAGTACCGGATTGACCTCGATCGCATCGTTCTCCATCTCAGTCCTCTGCCTCTTATGATTCCGATTGTGATTCAGCAGATTCCACACCTGACTTCCATACTTCTCCACCGTTGGCCTTTGGGGACCCAACCCCTGATTTGGCTCCTGAGGATGTTAAGCAGTTTTCAGACATCCTGGTCAGGATGGCCAATGTTCTCAGCCTGGACATTTCTGGACCCGCTCTGACGGTACAGGCCCCGGTGTTCCATTATGTCGACACTCAGCCTCCTTCCACGGCTTCAGTTCTGTTCCTTCCTGTGTTGCAGGCAGTGTTGAAACATCCCTGGGCCCAGCCAGCTTCACTCCAGCCGATCCCTCACCGCCTGGAGCATCTCTACCGGACCCAGAAGAAGGATGTTGACTTTTTATTTAAGCACCCCACACTGAACTCGATAGTTGTCGAGTCTTCTCAAACAAAGGGAGGCAAGAGCACTCACACGACACCTCCAGACTGCAAGGGCTGCCGCTTGGACACCTTCGGTCGTCGCTTCTACTCTGCTCCCTCGCTGATTGCCAGGATCTCGAACACTCAGGCTTGCCTGGCTGCCTATCAGAGGAACATCTGGGACAGGTTCTTTCCTCTGCTCTCATCTGCCAGACGACCATAGGACTAATGCCATTCAGTTCTACAATGAGTCGGTGGCTCTCTCTAACCAGCAGATCTTGTCCTCTCGACATGCTGTCAAGGGTGCAGCATGGGTGATGGTGGGGGCCATCGCCCTTCGCCGTTTTGTGTGGCTTCGCTCCACTGGCCTTGCAGAGGACAGCAGGAAGAGGGTTGAGGACCTGCCCTTTGATGGCCAAGGGCTCTTCCATGCGACCACGGATGAGGCCATGGACCACGTAGTGAAGGCTCGCCTCACGGCTAAGATGGGTCTCCATCCCACTCAGTCCAGGAGACCATCTTCATCATGCTCCTCATGGAGGCGCTCTGCCTATTCTTATAGGTCATGCTCCCCTCACCGTGCGTCTGTTCAGACTCCTCTTCCAGCTTCATCCCAACGCTCCTTCAGACGGTGCCAACCGTCTTCCAGGTCCTCCTCTACCACTAAATCCTGCTTTTGACCTTCCTTGCAGGTTGCCACCTCTACCGTTGTTCCATCTGCCCGTCCCTCTTTCCAGAACCCCTGGTCTGGCTCGCCACTTCAACATCTGGTGCAAGATCACTTTGGACTCCTGGGTTCTTTCCATTGCCCGTCTTGGTTGCGCCATCAAGTTTCAAAGTATTCCACCTCTACGCGTCTTTTACTCCACCCCCACCAGTCCAGCTCTCCTCGGGGAGATCGAGTCTATCCTCCTCAAAGGGACCATAGAGCAGGTGCTGCCCTCGGCCAGTTCCACTGGCTTCTTCTCCCGGTACTTCACAGTGCCCAAGTCAGCACCCTTCGACCTATCCTGGACCTCAGAGGGGTGAATTCCTACATCCTCCCCCAGAAGTTCAAGATGGTCACTCTCTCTTCCATCCTGCCTTTCCTGCAGTGTTGGGAGTGGTTCACCTCCATCGACCTACAAGACACCTACTTCCATATTGCAATTCGGCCCCAACATAGGAGGTACCTTCGGTTCGCAGTTGACGGCGTCTGCTACCAATACAAGGTCCTGCCGTTCGGCCTGTCCACCACCCCCAGGGTCTTCACCAAATGCCCAGCCCCTGTGGTATCCTACCTCTGCATGAAACGTGTTAATGGTGTTTCCCTATCTGGATGACTGGTTACTGGTGGCGCCCTGCAAGCAAAAGTTGTATGAGGACATTCACCTCGCCCTCTCCCTCCTCTCAGATCTCGGCCTCAGGGTGAACCCCAAGAAGTCCCACTTGGAGCCTTCACGCACCCTGGATTTCATCAGGACCACCCTGGACTTTGCTTCCACCAGGGCTTTCCTGCCGGTGAAGCATGCTTGGACACTGTGCCAGGCCACTGTCGCTGTCCTGCGCTGCCCATCCATTTCTGCCCGAAGGATTCAACAGCTCTTGCACATGGCAGCCACGATGGCAGTCACCTATTTGTCCCGCCTCCGTGCTCTCCCTCTACAGCATTGGTTTCTCTGGGCCTTCGACCCTCTCGTTGATGACCAACGTTGCCTTCTGTGGGTTCCGCACCCAGTCAGAGATTCCTTCCACTGGTAGCTGCCTCCACGCCACCTACTATCGGGAATGCCATTTGTCGCACCCCGCCCGACACTCACTATCATGACTGACACCTCCCTGCTTGGCTGGGGAGCCCACTGCAGCTGTTTTGCTGTGCAGGGACATTTGGGTGGGCCTGCAGATGCTTCTTCATATCAACACATTGGAGCTCCTAGCTATCCTGAAAGCCCTGCGGGCCTTCCAGAACCTGATCGTCAGACAGTCCAGATCCTATCAGACAATACGACAGGTGTCTGTTATGTGAACAGGCAAGGAGGCACCCACTCCTCCACTCTGCTCCACCTGGCTCTACGCCTCTGGGACTGGTGTGTGCACCCTGTGGTGGTTCACGTAGCAGGATGGGACAATGTGATGGCGGACACACTGAGCAGGGACACGGCATGTCACCACAAATGGTCCCTCTTGGATGCTGCTTTCTAGCAGATAGTGTCCCGTTGGGAAACTCCGTCCGTCAATCTATTTGCAAGCGATCAGAACAGGAAGTGTCCCCATTATTGCTCAAGAGCCGGCCTGGGCCCCAGTTCTCTCGGCAATGCATTCCAATTCCCTTGGGACAGGGAGTTTCTTTACATCTTTCCTCCGTTTCTACTCTTGGGCTGAGTGGTAGCCAAGCTCCTGTTGGACAAGGCAAGCGCCATCCTCGTAGCCCCATACTGGTTGAGGCAGCACTGGTTCGGTCCCTTCCTCACTGCCACTCGGGGCTGCAATATGCGACTATATTGCACACCAGACCTCCTCTCCCATTTGGATGGTTGCGTGCTTCATCCAGACCTTCCTCTCCTGCGTCTCCACACTTGGAAGATAACCTGCTAGACTCTCCTGCCATCCAAGCTGTTCTCACGGCTGCCAGGAAGGAGTCCACTCGTAGATCGTATAAGTGGCGGAAATTCATGGCTTTCGCGGATACCTGAAGTGAGGCATCCTCGCCAGCTTCGTTGTCAACAGTGCTGCATTTCCTGTTGCAGCTGAGGGAACAGGGCCTCGCCTTCTCCCCTCTGAAGGTCTACCTCTCAGCCGTCATAGCCTACCAGCCACGTAGTACTCCTTCCGCAGCCCTTTTTCGGAATGCTACTGTCAAGCAATTCCTTAAAGGGCTTCAACACCTCTACCCTCCTGTCTCCCTGCCACTCCCGCCTTGGTCGTTGTCGCTTGTTCTCTCTTAGCTTATGCGCCATCCTTTCGAACCGATGGCCATGTCTGATGACTGTCTCCTTACCATAAAGACGGCCTTTCTGGTCACTGTCACTTTGGCCAGGCGGGCAGGAGAATCGACCGCACTACGGTCCAATGAACCCTTCCTGCTGTTCCATCAAGACAAAGTGGTTTTGCGTCCAGATCTGTCCTTCCTTCCCAAGGTCTTCTCTGACTTCCATCTGAATCAAGATGTCATCTTACCTACCTTCTATCCTGATCTGGCTTTGCCTCTCGAGCGCTCACTCCATTCGCTCAACATGCGTCGGGCTCTAGCCTTCTACCTACAACAGACCTCGACCTTCTGATAGACTCCACACCTTTTCGTCTGTTATGGTGGCCGCCGGAAGGGTTACAAGGTGTCCACTCAGCAGTTCTCAAAGTGGGTTGTCCTGACAATTCACCTAGCCTACGAACTTGCAGGACAACCCCCGCCAGCTCCTCTGCTCTGCGCCACTCCACGAGGGCCATGGCTTCATCAGCAGCTCTTCTCCGTGGGGTAGATCTGCAGGAGCTCTGTCATGCGGCTACCTGGTCGCGGCCCTCGACCTTCATCCGCCACTACCGCCTTGACTGTTGGGCCTGGCGTGACGCTCGCTTTGGTCGTGCGGTGCTGTCAATCCTGTAAGACCTGACCCGCCATCCAGCAGTAAGCTACTCAGTTTCCCATTGTGTGAGGCACAGAGACCACGAAGAAGAAGAACAGATTGCTTACCTGTAACTGTGGTTCTTCAAGTGGTCATCTGTGCCCTCACACTCACCCACCCAACCTCCCCTCTTTCAGGTCCTTGCCTTGGTGGACTTCGAAACTGAGGAGAGACTATTAGCTTGGCAGGACTGAGCATGCTCAGTACTGGATAGGGGAGGGGTTCCCACCAAGCTGCTCAGCTCTGGAACTTTCCGAAAAGCTACTGCGCATGTGTGAAGATTCCCATTGTGTGAGGGCACAGATGACCACTCGAAGAACCACAGTTACAGGTAAGCAACCTGTTCATCCTTACTAGTATTTCCTTTGTTCTGCTAGTTTGTATTTGTTTGCTTTGTGCCCTAGTTTTCATGTTAAAGAGTAATTTGAGATGGCTATTTTAAAAAGTTCTAATCTTTCTTTGTGAACAGCAGGCAGTGGAGAAACAGAGTGTACATTAAGAGAATATTACCAGTATCTTTCCATTATCTCTATTCCCTTTAAGGTTCTTTCTTCTCCAGGGAAAACTGAAAAGCCATCGTCCAGTGCTTCAGGACAGAATGGAAGTCAGACTCAGAAAGTATTGAAAGTGGCAGGACGAAATGTGCCTAACCCAGCAAAGTCTAGAGTTACTAATGAAAACACAAAGAAAACAGCTCTCCCTTCTCAGTCAGTTCAGATGCCTTGGAAAACTGTTGGAGGAACATCAAAATCCAAGTGGAAGAAACCAAGTGATACGGTAGGTCTTTAGTGTTTGTGCAAATTCTTGCTTTAAGAATGGCATATTTTTGAAGCATTATAGCCTTCAGAGTGGTAGAGTAGACTTGAAAATATGGGCAGTACCAGCATTCTGTAGTGGTTTGAGCATTGCTACAATCCTGGAGACCAGGGTTCAATTCCCCACTCGGCCAGGGAAGACCACAGAGTGACCTTGGATGCATCACACACTCTCACCCCAGAGAACCCTGTGATAAGGTTGTCATAAGTTAGAAATGACTTGAAGTCACACAACAACAACCTGCTGTCACAGAAGTCAAGGCTGGATTGGTGAATGTATCTATTTTTCTAAAATTCAGTCTTCCAGCCTTAATCTGCTAAAGATTATTGCTTCTCCTTCCTAGTATTGTACTTGTCCTGTCTTTTTTTGAAGATCTGGCTCTTCTTCAAAACTTAAATGCACTCAAAATTTTAGTAAAAAGTCTTCTTAGGGGAAACTAGTAACTTGTTTGTTCATAGTCCAATTTAAATCCAATTTAAATAGCTTGGGTTTCCAGTTTTTAAACTACTACTATCTTGACTGTCTTGCTGAGATTTTAGTAATGTGAATAATGGGCATGATCCAAAGACTTTTCCATTGAAAGAATCCTTTAGTTTGTAGAACAGAAATGGATGCAATAGAGCAGCCATTTCCAGTTTTTGGTCCTCCAGATCAAAAATCAGTCAGCTCACAAAACCATTGAACTTTGGCCATGCTGATTGAACTTTCTCAAAGTTAGTCCAAACTTACTGGTGGACCAAAGGTTCAAAGTTACTGTGGTAGTGGCTTCAATGAGAACTAGAGGGAGGCAATTTTTCACTGATTTCCCCTATTTGCTGTTGGGTGCATTTTATGGCAACCTTAAGGTAAACCTGTCATAAGGTTTTCTTGGCAAGATTTGTTCGGGAGAGGGGGGTGCCTTTTTCTTCTTCTGAGGCTGAAAAAGTGTGACTTGCCTAAGTGGGTTACCCATTTAGCGGGTTGCCATAGCCGAATGGGGATTTGAACTGTGGTCTCCAGAGTCATAGTCCAATGTTCAAACGAGTACACCATGATAGCCCTATAGCTCATTTGATATCCCCTCCACCACTGTCCTACAGAGATCTCCCAACACTCTAAAACTGATTTTTAGCATGGGGAAGGGGTAGAAGCATCCAGTGCACTTCTACTACATTACATAACTGGAATCCTTTCATGGTATCAGCATCCAGTTCTAAGTAGATAACTCTGAAGCATGCTGGATTAATTATCTGTGCAGAGTTATTATGATACCTGGGTAGTGTATACAGTATGGATACTGCTACTTAAAAGTAGACATGGAGATTGTCTTTAACTGAATCAAACAGTGGGTCCCTTTAGCCTGGAGTGTCTTGTTATTCTGCCAGATCTTTTTGTCTCTGTTTTTGTCTCAGGTGCAGGCTTTAATTGAACCCTGACGCATTAACAAAAAAGATTCTGGAGACTTTATACATGTACAGTTCATGCTTTACCAATGGGTTTTGAGAATTCTTCAGTGCTGCTGTTTACATCTATGCAGTAGTGATCAAGAAATGTGAAAGTAGCTTTTAAATCACAGCAAATGCATTTGTTTCTATAGGATAATGATCCCTGTGTAATATGTCATGAGGAATTAAGCTCAGAAATGTTGCATGTGCTAGACTGCGGGCACAGATTTCATAAATTGGTAAGTGGAACAGTCAGTCCAAGAACCCGACTTGTATTATTTCAGTTGCTTGTGAATTTGTAGACCGCCTTCCAGTGGAGAGCTGCTGTTGAATTGTCTTTGTGATCACCTAATTATTTGCCCACTTCAGTGTGCTTCCATGGGAAGGTCATGGCTGTTCTTGAAATGGGATGTACAGTCAGCCATCCACATTTGCGGGTTTAACTTTCACAGAATTGTTAGTTTCTCTAACCCCTGCCACCCCACCTTAAGTGCTTCTTTTCCAGGGGAACTTCTCTCTTGGCAGCTCTGATCAGGTCATGTAGCCCTTGTAAAGACCTGCCTCTGGTCTCCTCCTTCCCCACCAGCAACTGCCTGATCAGCTAAGGACAGATCACAGCCCAATTTGTCAGCACCACAAACTGTCTCCCAATGCCCCTCACACAACCAAGGAAGGAGATGGCCAAAGGAGAAAGTACAGTGCCACCATGCATTGGTCCCCTTCCCACAGACACACACACACGCGTATATTTTGATATTTGTGATTTTTCCACTTTTGTGGAGATTGTGTGCCCCTAACCCTAGCAAATGTGGAAGGCTGATTGTATTGTGTGGTTTGAACCATAGCTGAGCATAACCCTTACATTACACTGTGAGGATACATTATAAGAATTTCTAATGAGTGCAGTGGCAATTTTTCCAGATTTCCACACTCAATGTTAAATAGCTACTGTATCAGTTGCCAGATGAGTTACATTATAGCATCCATGTACAATCATTTAAACACACACAAGGAGAAGATTGATGGTGCAGTGGATTTTTACTGCTCCTTCTCTCCTGTAATACACCATATATTTCCTCTGGTCATTATCCCAAAGCTCCAGGAGGAGGTGTAGTGGGATGCAGTGAAGAAGAAATAAGAATGCCTGATTCTGAAGTGGCCTTCTGATTATGAAGTCTATTGATACAACTTTATTTGAATCCCTGCATGAAGCCAATGTAGCATATGAAATTGCCCGTAGATTTACACATCTGGTTGCTGTGTGCAATAGTTTTGGGTGGGAACAGGCATGTGTAGCCCTTCCAGTGTTTTTGGACTCACTCATAATCCCTAAATTGGACTACCTAGTTGAGAGATGATGGCATTGCAGTCCGTAAGCATCTGGAGAACTGCATAGCCCTCAGCTCTGGCTTAGGATATAGGCAGAGGGAAGATGTTACAGCAGGTTGGGCTTTTAAAGCTCTTTTTGTAGAAATTAAGTGTTCATCATGACTGTTAAAATACATCTGTATTGTATATTATTGGTAGGCTCAATGTTTTCTACCAGTCAGTGGTAAATTCTATTGAACTTTTAAGTTACTTTCATGTCAAATATTTTAAAAATAAGTTATATTTAAAATAAACCCTGATTACATTATAAATCTTTCAGTATAGGCCATATATTATTCAGATCAGGCTGTAGCAACTGGAGTTTAACCAACTTCCTAAATTTTCAGCAACATTTGAAAACTCTAATTACCAAAATATGTACAAATGTCTGTGTTATTTTCACTTCCTATGTTTTATACAGTGTATTGGTCCATGGATTAAGGAGCACAGTACTTGCCCAACATGTCGCCATCATGTCCTGTTACCTGAAGATTATCCTGAACTTCCTGGACGAAATAGAACCACTTAGATGATGTAATATACAGATTAGCAAGAAAATGTGATTCAGGTTATTTAGAATCATGATTAAGATTTGTGTAGTTTGCTCCTTATATTTATGGAGTATTGCATGCGGTTAGTAAACCTCTAAACATATTACAAATTGCCATTTTCCTATCAGCTAATCAAATGACTTATCTCTTTTGGTCACCTTCACCTAGTAGATTTCAAATTATTTTTATTCTCTAGTAATCTGATATGTAGAAATAAGCAAGAAATATCTTCATTTCATCACAGGAAAACAAGTAGGTATCAGTCTTCACAATTTGTCCAATGGATATTACTTCCTTAAATAAAAATATATTAAAAATAATTATGTTTCTAGATTCTCTGGACACATTTTGACTGGCTACAAGCGGGTAATACTGCTCAGGGAGCTGAGAACCCGGTCATTATTGATTTTTACATGTAGTTGTATCTTGAAATAAAGCATTGAATTGCTGTCTGCCCTCTAATAAACTCGCAATCTGATTTGCTGGCATTTCCTGACTGCCAGTCACTGTGCATGAACACACGCTTGGCGTCTTGACAGTTCCTGATTGGGCACTCACCTCTGAGTCTGCCCTTCTCTTTTGAGTAGAATCCAGCTTTTCAAAATGGCTACCAGAAATCCTAGTCAAGTCTTGAATCTCCATAGACCCTTGCTGCTCTTAGACTTACCTGGTATGCTGTTCAACTTGAATTTCTGTTTACCTTTCTCCTTTACACTTTTAGCACTGTGTTCAGAGACTGCCTCCATTCTCTTATCCAGTGCCACCTGCCTGTATGGAGGCGGGCATTCTGAATCACTCTCACTAGAGCTAATAAATATTCTTTTCAGTAGCGACTCTGCTCCAGAGTTGGAGACCTGTTGCTCACTCTCCCCATTTTTCAGAATAATAGGGTCAAACTGCTTGCCCCTGGAGGCTTCCAGACTCACAGCCGTGGGGAAAACCTAATATTGGTGTGTCTCCTTTTCTTCTCTTCTTTACTGCTGTCAGACTCAGCTCTTTTATTTAACATGTCCGTAGACATTTCCTATCTTACTCCTCCCTATATTCTTACTCAACCAACTTTAAGTAAAACTAATATTTAAAGAGAGAAATACAGGAATTTCTTGACTGGTTGGCAAGGCAGGATTTTAAAGCCGAAGGGAGAAAAGCTGCAGGAGATAATGGATGCAATGGAAAAAGTATGTTGAAGTCCTGCCTTGAGATGGTTGACAGGAGGTGTTAATCCACATGTCTGGATTGCTTCTCCAGCCTACATGAGAATGATTAACTTTCTTTTGGGGTGAGCATGTGTTAAGGTCTCTTTATCACTTTTAATTTACCCCATAATCCTGTTTCCGGTAGAAACACAAAGTTATGTTTTAAGATCCAATGCGTTTTAGAACTTTAAATTACAGAACTGTGTTTCAAATTAACTTTCTTGCTTGTTGAATTATGAATTAGCTTGATCTAGCCCACCACATGCTATAGCATGCAGAGGAACCGTTGTCTAATAACTGTGATGTATCTTTCCTCATGCCCTCCTTGGCTGATACCCACAGATATACTTGACTATAGAAAAGGTGCCTGTCAATTCATAGGTAAATTTTTGGATTATTTTTCTGAGTGACGGGGCCTTAATAATATTAGAACAGTACTGGGTCATGCTGTAGATGCATCTGGTTCTGTGTTCTATACACAGACTGGCAAACCAGTTGCCTAAAGCACTTGTCTTGGTCATGTAGAAATTCAATGCAAAATACATGATAAAAGTTGCCTCTGAAATTGTCCCTTGTAGTAAGCCCTGAACTTGCATCACTTACTATACCTCTATGTTCAAAATGATAAATTTAAGAGTTAGTTTAATAGTATACTGTACACTTTAGGGATAATTTCAGCCTTTGGTGCATCTGCCTGTACTTAATATTGAAAAGACTACAAAATTCTAAAAAGCAAAACTATATCTGAACTAAATAAAAAACTGAATAGTATAAAACATGTATTGCTATCATTTTTCTAAGGAATGTACTAATCCAAACCTAGAGGACTAGGAATCATGTGGCATTTCAGATGTTAAACTGCAAAAAGGTATCATGTCATGTTTTTACACTTATTTTGTTTAAGCAGTTCCATTTCAAAAGTCTTGTGCTGATACTTTATAAACTAAAATTTTTGGATGTAGGTTGTAATGGGGTAATGAACTAGAAACTGACATTCAAATACAGCTGTTTCTTTCAGTACCCACCTTTTGTGCACATTCTGCTGTCATGCCTAACTATTATAAATTTAGAGAAGCCAGTATGCTGCTTACTTTCTGATCCATGCCACTTCGATGACATGCAACACATTAGAATAGAACATTAACTAGCATTCAGACCTCCCTTACTCAGCCACCCTCATTTTACATACATAAATGTAAAGAAGCCTGCTTGTGTGTGTCTGTACCTTTGAGTCATCAGTTGACATATGGTGACCCCCCCTGAATTCATCACGTTAAGGCAAGGAATACTGAGATGGTTTTCCCAGTTTCCTCCTCTGAAATACACCCTGCAGCACCTCCTCTTTGTTGGTCTCTCAACAAAGTACTAACCAGATCTGACCCTGCTTAGTTTCAAGATCAAGTACTAAATGCCTTTAGAGCATTTAGTACTTAAAGACATAGTAAAGAAACCTGCTTATACATACAACTAAAATTACTACTAGTCAAGTTGAAATTTGTACTCCTGTGTTACAGGATGAAGCCAACTGAGACAAGAACTTTTGAGGCACACACAATGTAAGCGTTCTTTTATTTTGGGGAAAAAAATGAACCATATGTCTGAATTCTTCAATCTTACTGCTATAGTTTACATTTTGAAAGCTAAAGACTAGAAGAACTTTAATAAGTATAGTATCAATCATTTGTCAGCCATTATATTTGTTAGTCAATACAAGATCAGATTGTGTTAATCATGTGTTGAATTAAAATGCCTGAAAGGCAACTTGACAGATTAAAAAACACACACAGAAGAAGTAGAGTCAAATGTCATATGCCATATGGCTTTAAAAATATACTAAAAACATCACCAATTTAAATGATCAAGCAAATACCCTGTAGTAGCAGTTAAACTTCAAGCCTCTGCTAGTTGAGTGTTCTCTTCCTTTTTGAATATGGAGAGGCCATTGTGGTTAACAGCTATTCATATGCTTTGTTTTACTTTAGCTCTTGCTTTGTGGAGTGACTGATTGCCATAAACCATTCAGCTAGCAGCCCGACACACTTAGCTAATTCACTAAGCAGCATGGCAGTGCTGTTCTCAGGTAGGCTGAAGGAGCAATCCACACCTGTGGGTTAATCTCCTCATGCCAACCTGACTGAGGCAGGACTTCGTCCAAGTTCTTTTTTGTTGGTTCCATTATGTCCCGCTTGCTCCCCCTTTCAGTTTTGCCTTCTTGCCTTGCCTGCTGGTTGTGAAAAATCTCTGTCTCTCCCTTCTATCTATATATCTTTCAAACTGGTGGCTGATTAGCCAGAGATAGCTAATTAGAGAGTAGAAAAATGTGAGCATGCCTGAGTTAATAGGCAAGAAAAGGAAAACTGATGGTGATAGCATTAACGACAATCAGCTACCAGCAGGAAAGAAACAAAGACAAAATGACAGAGACATACTGGTTTTCAATCCCATCATGTCTGCAAGTCTGCAGACCTCTGAGGATAAGCAGATAGAGATTCCACTCCCCAAACATTGTGGTTCTAGAGGGTGACAGGGCTCAAAGTAAGAAATATTGTAAGGTCAAGTGAGAGGAATTCTGAGTGCTGACCTCCATAGCATTGGGCGGTTTCGGAAAAGATTCTGCTCAAGAACAGAGGAGAAAGGCAAAACAGGAGAAATTAAGGAAGAAAAATAAAGGTAAAATCAATACTGGGAAAGTCCTGCTAAAGACTTGGTGGAGCCGTGTTCAACGGCAAGTTATGCCTGCCATCCTAAAAAGGTGGATTGGGATCAGAAGGGAGAAGCCGATTCCAAGAGACTACTTGCCCATTCTCAGGCTGAAGGAGCAAGCCACTTTCACAATTGGGTTGATCTTTTGTGCCAACCTGGTTAGGCAGGAGTCCAAAACTCCAAATCCATTAATTGACAGTTGACTCTGCTCTCTCCCCTCAGTTTTTTCATCCTGCCTTGCCAACTGGTTGAGCTTTTACTATCTCTTACCTCCTATCTATTTTGTTAAAGAGGTTAAATGAGGTAATATAACAGACAGTGGGTTAGTAGGAATGGCAATGCTGAGGCAGCAAAGTAAAAAAATTCAGTGGAGATGAAGTAGAGAATGAGGAAGCTCATGTACCTTCTGAGAAATGGAAGCAGCAACTGGAGGATGAAATGGGAAAAAATACTTCCCCCAATGCCATAAGTATGATGGCTAAAGAGGATGAGATAGCTGATCAACTGGGCACAAAAGGCCAGGTGACACCTTAGAAAGGTGCCTCAGAGACAATGGCAGACTTGGTTTTGAAAAAAATATGTTTTTCATCAAGGGAAAGTGAAGCACCACAGCAGCAGGCAATACTAGTAAAGGCAAAGAATTTGGCAGTCAGTGAAACAGGAAAACCTAAAAACTAAAAAGTCTGAAGTTAAGGTTAACCTTCCCACCAGACAAGAATCCCATCTTGGAAGCATGGATTCCAAGACAGGGTGGTGGAATACGATTTATACTATAAATGATATGCAAAAGGGTAGGATTTAGGTTTATATGAGGCCACTCTCACCCAGTCATGAGATATCATACCAAAGTGAATTTATTGAGTTGACAGCCTGAAGCTTCCCAAGAACGAGGAACAATACAACTATTCTAATTTCTCTATCCACTAAAAGTGAATCTTTTTTTATTTTGTATCAAATAAATTTAATCCCATTTTAATTACAATTTGTCAGAAGATGGCAGTGCTGCACCAGCCTGTGTGCATACAACCAGAATGAATGTCTGTAACTGGTGCTGTACTACTTTTATTAACCACTGCATAATCTGAGAGAATTCAAGGTAATTTTTTTTCATTAATACGACAGATTACAGGAATTTCTAAATGCCAACTGCTTTGAAAGTTCACATAGTTCCTGGTTTGCCATCAGCTACTCTGAATGGGCAATCCTCACAGTTTTATATCTAGATTTAAGACCTATTATTTTTAGCCAAACTTGCAAATATTTTCAAAATCAGTTATTGCACTGCACTGAACAAACTGAACAGTTCTTTAACAGTTACAACTTTTTACTGTTACCAATAGTATAAGCAGAGGGATGCAGAGATACAGTCCAGAGGTAGGGGATTATACAATCTGCAATATGTTCATCTACCAGAAGGAGAGCTATATCTTCCATGTGTACTTCACATTTCCTGCCTAGTGTCACTACGGAGAAAACTCATCTAGTTCTCGTTCAATACTGACCTTGTGAGGGCACTTTTAAAGGTGCAACATACAATACTGGCCTGCCACTGAGTTAAGAGTCATCCCACTGGTTAGACTTTGCAGTGCCAGTCCACTGGGTTCATGAATGACAAGAAGCATCTGATACTAATTAAAATCCTGAAACAATTCTTCCAATTAATCACAACCTGCAGAGCTTCAGTGGAAAGTTTTCTGTGATAAGGTGATCATCATGCAAGAGGACAACAATGTTCACTTCAAATTCTAGAAGAAAAACAAAACAATACAATAAATATGAATTCTCTGGAAAGGCTAAGGAGCAAAGCACACAATTTCCATTATCTATGGCATCATCCAGAAGCAGAGGCAGCAGTCACTTAACTTCTCCCTTCATTTTCTTTCCAGCCTTGAGTGAGAACAGTGAAATGTAGGTCTTCTCTTTCTGTGTGTGTTTCTTGAGCTCTATATTTCTACTCTTTATTACATCCCTCCTATTCAGTTTTAGTTGAAATATTTTGTTAATTATGCTACAATCAAGTTCCCAGTCAGGTAAAAATTCAGGTGTTTCAGGCTGAAGCAATTCATATCCAGGTGAATCTGGATTTCTCCCCTCCTCCCTGGATGAGAACACCATATAGGGACTGTTCCCTTCCATTTACCTAATTAAGAATTGTTTAGTCTGCTTTTGACACTGCACGTATGCCTGGAACAGCACAAACTAGCTAGGTTCTTTTGTCCTTATGAAATATGGAGCTGACTGATTAGTAAGTGTCGCATTAATCATGCCATGAACTGCAAGTGACAGCAGAAGACCATCCTCTAGAAAAGTAGGTAAGCTTTGACCAACATGAAAGACTGCTACTAGCATAGCAGAAGTAATTCATATCCAAACCAAAAAATAATGCTCCAACAATCTAGTAAGGTCTTGTACTAACCAGTTTTGATCAATGGCACCCACCTGCAAGCTGTTGTGAAATGGAAGAAGTCTTATTTTTCAAAAAACTTTGCTGGAACATTCTTTCAAGGAAGCTCTGGATAGCCAGCCAGCCAGCCCTGACTGTCAACTCCATAAATTGTTTCAGATTTGTTTACAGGTGGTGAACAAAGGCTTGGTAAATATAATTCTTTGTAAACTCTGTGACTCATACAAATGGGTTTACTGATCTTGCCCAGTGCATCAGTTGGAAACTTCTAGAGCTGTTACATAAGCATTGTGGCACTAGCCTCTCCTCCCCTGGTCCATGAGACCAGCCCGATTCCCACTTAAACCCTCGGTTCCTTTTCATCTACTGCAGGAACAGCACAGAAGGAACTGTTGATGAGCTATATCAGTTTTTTCTGACTTTTGGACTGCATTTTGGCATCTTCTCTCTTTGGATTTTGGTTTGGCCTCACTTCTGGACTCTGTCTCTCAGCTTCACTTAGGACTCCTTTTTGGCTATGTTGCTGGCTTGCAGATCTCCACTAATAGTTCTCGATGATCTACAATGCTCTCCAGTTCCTTTAAAAAGTATTCTTCCTGGAAGGCTAAGATTCCCAGGATAGGTGGGTGTTCGTGCTGTTTGTTGTGCCTAGGAGAAGGCCACAGTTAGGTCTTCTTTTTGCAAAGCAATGACCTTTTCAAGCACTTAAGAACCATTCATCTCGACTTAAGGCATTCTTATACAAGCAGGCTTTAATGGCTACTGATAAGCCTCTTCAACTGCTTCCAGTTTCTTGGTCCACCTCGCTGTCAAAATGCCTTTGTAGGATTCAGGTGTGATGAATGGTTCCAAAAGACCTGCATTTGACTCAGTTGTTAAAGCTAAACAGTCATCATTAATTATTCATTCTGCTGAGGCAGAGGCTTGGTTTTGTGTCCAATCCACACTGGGATGTTCTCTTGAGCTGGAAACTGCTTCTTCTAAAAACTGGTCATAGAAGAATCTTCGTAAGAAAAAAAAAAGAAGGCAAAGGATGTTTCGAGGCCTAGATCATCTTCACCCTCATCTAATCTGACTGTTCTGTCCAGCCTCCTCATTCAGAACTGAGTTGGTATGGCTAGATTCTCAACATTCATCTCCAATTTGAGAAGCACATGCAGATCCTTCTGCAGAAGATTCTCCTCATGTGATGCGAGTTGCCAAGGCATCTGAAGGAAAGATAGTTGAGTCGGCTCCTGAGGCTCCACAACTGTCTCCTGGACATGGATCCTGCTGCCTGTTCTCCCTCGCCACACACATAAGCGTTGCCACTTGACTACTTCATCTTCAGAGATGTCTTCTAGAACTGTCACTCGGTCTGGGAGTCGCTGCTGTAGCTCTCTGCACTGCTAATACTGTAACTGGCCCAATCATCATTGACATGCACATGATACTCCACACTATTGGCGCAAGCGCTCCCCTTCTTCTGAATTTGACTATGAGGAGTATGATGGGCACTGTTCACACAGTTCAAGACCCCTTTACCACCAATGGGATCCACTTTGCCATGAATGTAGTCCACAGTACCACCCACATGGCTGGTATCAACATTAGCAATCTGATTTGGGACCATCCCCTTCAGTACTGACCTGACTGTGATCTCCTCATCAGGAACACTGTGGCTCGAGGTACTCCCAGATGGACACTAAACTCTCAGCTCAAATGTTGGGTTCAACTCAATCCTCTGAATGCACTGGCCATCACAAATTTCTTCGAGTCCGTACAAAGCAGGTTCAGTCCTTGGTTTCCATGACACCTCAGGCTTCTCCTTTTCAAGCCCATACTAGTAGTAGCAATAGAATTCTGAGTTGGATTCCTCCTCTGTTTCTTCAGGCATGCTACCAATGCATTTTCCACTGGCTACACTGGGAGAGCACAAATTGGTTTTACCAACTGACATCCACACCTCTGCAGAACAGACAATGAAGATGGCATGAGAATTAGAGTTGGAGGTCAAGCAACCTGAAACTGACTCTCAGGACCCAAACTCGGAATCAACATCACTGATACTATCTCCTCTGAAAGTAGCATCCTGGTCTTGGGCTTTTTCCACCATCCAATTAACATCTAAGAAGGTGGATAACCTGTACCATCTGGTAGAGTCTGGTTCAGACTGGTGCCTATATCACCCCAAAGTGAACTATTGTTATTATTAAGGCAGAGCAATCTAGTCCGCCAAAAAGAAACTCATTGCTCCTGCTCACAAAGGAGGTAGGAAACACAACGTACTAGCCAAGAAACTCTGCTCCACGGCTACCCATTCCTTCAGAATGGCTAATTATGATGTCTGCATGGGAAACGATGAGTCCTTTCTTAGCAAAATTATCTGAGGATAGCAAGTGGTTAGCAGGGGTGTTGGAAACAGATGTTTACAACCTAACAGCTCAGGAACTGAACACTGCACAGCATGTGGCTGACTGTGACAGAAAGACTAGTGGGGCTATCACACTACGGAAACATGCATGATTGCATTTGTCTGGATTGTCACATCAAGCTTGGATGACTACAGAGGATCTTCTGTTCAATCTGGGCAGCCTCTTTAACAGGGAGGCAGACTACAAGTTAGAGCATATGCATAAAGTGCATAGTAGTCTAAAAAGTTTGGATTCCAACCTCTAGCCCACTACTCATCCTGATCCCATTATGGATGATCAAGACAAGACAATCCTCAGGCCCTAAGCTCTACGACTTCCAGACACTCGAGGTCTTTAGATCTCCTATTGTCCTCTTTATGGAAGTCTTACACTGCTGTCACATACCACCTGAAATCATACTGTAAGAAGTCTGGTGATCAAGGCAAGCAACTTCTTTGACTCCCCTGCTGGCCCTCTTCCCACCACTCCTTTGGCAACAGATGATATTACCACCATATTTGGGCTGCTATAATATTGGACATATGGACATTGTAGAGGTATGTATGCCGTAGAGTTTTGGAACTATCCCCCCGACGCTAGTCCGTATTACTCCCCTTCTGATGCACTCCTTGAGGTGGTCAATGCTCTTCTCAAGTGAACCATCAAACCCATTCCTACTCCATCTATTTAGCAGCAGGTTTTCTCCCACTATTCCATCATGTTTAAGAACAATGGAGGTCATTGTCCCATTCCAGATTTCAGCCTGTCAACTTTTACACCCAGCCTGGGGCGGTTCTAGATGGTAACTCTCATTACCATCAAGCCCCTGTTGCAGGATGGAGATTGGTTCACAATGCTGGAGTTAGAGTACATGTACTTTCATACTGCAATCTGACCAGTGCACAGGCATTTTCTCTTTCACCATGGGAAGAAGTGCCTATCATTCTGGGTCACCTCCTTCAGACTTTCTGCTGCACCTTGTGCTTTTTTATGAAGTATGTGGCACTGGTGGCTGCCTGGCTCAGAAAAGGTGTCCTGCCTTTTTTTTTTTTTTGCATATATAGATCTGACACTCGCCATACCGAGGACCCTGCATCAATTCCCAGAATGATGGCTTTAGTTCAAGAACATCCAAGCTGCCATGCCCTTCTTTCCATGTCAGCCCACACTGGCAACTACAGGCAGATAGGGGGCTCACATGGGGCGATTTCTCAGTCAAAAAGCATTGGACAGAGAAAGAGGGTAATGTCCACATCAGTGCTCTGGAGATGTTGGTTGTGGAAAAAGCTTTCTGGGTCTTCAAAGTTGGGTTGTTCAGGCAGTCTCTGACAACATCATGGTAGTGTACTGCCTGAGCAAGAAGAGAGGAACATAATTCAGCACTCTCCTTCATCTCATGGTTCACCTGTAAGACTGGTGCATCAAAAGAGGCATCTCCATCTCCGCAATCCATTCCCAGGAGAGGAGAAAGTCTTAGCTGATGCTTTCGGTAGGACCCCAAATTCCTTCTACAAATGGAGGTTCCACCCTGATGTACATCAGCCTATCTTCAGGAGATGGGGCACTCTAGAAGTGAATTTCCTTGACTTGGCACAGAATGACAAGCAGCAGGTGAAGAACTTTCATTGGGGAGGCCCCATTATGTACATTTTTTGCTGTTTCCCCTAATCACCAGGTTGATTGTCAAAATTTGGAGAGCCGAGGTGAAGTACACTCTGATCACTCTATGGTGGCCCAAACAGCTTTGGTTTGCCTCTGTTCTCCACCATGCTCAGGGATCTTACCTCAGACTTCCAGAGAGAATGGATCTCCTGACACTATGCAACAGGCCAAATGAGATGCCTCATGCTAACAGCCTGGAAGGTATTTCTCTGGACTCTTTTCCTCTCTTGGATGTAGATGTGCATAGGCCTGCTAATCAGCAGTTTTATGCATACAAATGGAACAGATTCCTGTCCTTTCTGTTGCCAAGCGTGATCTCTCCACACCAAGCAGAAGTCCAACATGTGCTGGAGTTTCTCCTACTGCTGTTTGACAATGGTCTTTCTTTCCCTCTTTCTTCCATCAAATGTTACTTGGTGGCAGTTTCTTTTAATTTCCAAATCCTCAGCAAGCTTCCAGCTTCCAGAACCCATGGGTTAAAATGTTTCTAAAGGACTTTAAGAATCTGCATTCAGCTCTGTTGTTACCTACACCTCAATGGAACTTGGAACTGGTCCTGTCCCAGCTAAGAAACCACTGGAGCCAATGGTGGTCTGTGACATTTATCTACTACCTGGAAGATAGACTTCCTGGTGGCAATGGCAATAACCCTAACATCTGCCAGGCAAGCGGATAGCTATGTGCCTTTCATGTGCACTCACCTTACCTAAAGTTCCAGAAGGACAAAGTGGTCCTGAGACCAGACCCTTCCCACAAAAAATGATTTTTCCCTTTCACTTGAACCAGAACATTGTCTTGCCTGCATTCATGCAAAACACAGTATCTTTGGACTGCACTCTGCACTATTTAGATGTCAGGCATGCTCTGACCTTTTACATCAACAGGACTACTGATTTTCATCAGTTTCAGAGGCTCTTTGTGTGTTACTCCTTGAACAAGAAGGATCTGCCTGTGTCATCTCTGTGGCTCTCTAAGTGGGCCTCTTTGACCATTCATCTGGCCTACAAACTGGCTAAGACCTAGAATGCATAGACTTTCTATAAGAGCTATGGCTACTTTGTTGGCATTCCTAAATAGCATGCCTCTGGAGGACATTTCTGAGGAGACTACATGGTTTCAGTCTCTGACATTTAGCAAGGACATTTACAGGCTGGATGCCAGATTCAAGGCTGACACCACCTTTGGGGAGCTGTGCTGTTGTCTTGTGCTGTGACACTACCACCTCCTATGTTGAGTAGCTTCCTCATCTCTCATTTGTGTGAATAAGAAGGACTATGAAGGAGGAGAGCAGGTTGATTACCTGTAACTGTATTTCTTCAAGGGATCACCTGTGAACTCACAAAACACCCACTCTTCCTTCTTTACGTGTACCACGTTCTCTCCTTAGTTCCTCCGCTGCTGCTTTGGTGTCAACCTCCTGCTGCAGAGAACTGCCCCCCTCTGCCTCAACCTCCAGCACCTCTGACTCAGGAGTTGTAAATTCCTGGCATTCCTGGCACTCTAACTCTGTGTCTAAATCCAAAGAGTGAATTATGACATGGAGAAGCTATTGCCAAAAGATGTATACAACAGCTCTAGAAGGTTCTGAATGATTCACTGCACAAGTACAGTAAACATATTTGTGTGATGAACATTTGGAGAACTATGGTTACATGTAAGCAACCTGCCATTATTTCCTTGATAAACTACTACTGTGTTTATCAAAATTTATGTCAAAAAAACCTGGGTCAACTTATACAATGACTTTGCCAAAGTAATGCTTTTTGCCCGTTGTGAAGCCTGCTCAAAAGAATGGCAGCAGTGGTGGCTCTTCGGCACTTCCCCACTGAGATGGAAAGAGCAAGAAGGGGTTGTTGCTTCTTTCAGGCTCTCCCTGGACAGACTCAGCTCTTGCCTTAGTCCATCCTTGGCGAATCTGAAAAAAAGCCCCAATTCCTTCTGCTTTCTTTGCTGCGGCAGTGACTGTTTGGCACTTCACCACTGGTGGGGTGGGGTGGAATGGGTCAGGAGAAGCTTCAAAAAGCCCGGATCCTCTCTGCCGTTTCCACCACGATGATAGCTCTTTGGCAGTTCCCTGCCAGGGCAGAGCGCACTAAGGGAATCTGGACTTCTTTTAGGTTCTTCACAAACAGAGTAAGCTCTCATCTAAGCACTGACCCCCTCTATTCTCTCCAGCAGCCTTTTGCAATGCCTGGGCAGGAAAATGGTGGCAGTGTTTGCTGGCCTCCTGAGATTGTGCAGGCACTTTCGCCTCTCTACTGAATGGATCCGAGGAGTCTCATGCTAAGCCTCAATATTTTATCCTCAATTTATCCATTGGTTATATCAAAATCTGTAATTTTGGCTCCCAAACTTGCCCTCAACGTTTACATGAGACTGACTTATATACAAGTGTACATGGCAATTCAGTAGGTAGTGGGTGTAGTAATTGATTGTTTCATGTATTTCCTTCATAGCTTCTTCAAAGGTAACTCTGAAATATTCTACAGAAATACAAAATAAGTATTTTCTTACCAACTTTGAAGTTTGTAGTTTCTAGTGTGGGGCAGGTAAATAGCCTAGGGAATACCATGTAGATTGGAATGGGAAGATTTCTGCAGATGTCTCCATCAGCAATCTGAATATTCTGGATCTCTGTGGCATCTCTAGCATAACCTTCAGCACAGCCTTTGCAAGAATGGTATGAAAGAGGCATTAAAAAGCAATCAATTTTTCCTTGGTAGTGTTTTCCAGTGTGAATGTTATAAAATTCCTATGCAGAGAAAGATTCCAAACTGGATTTGTTACAAACTAACTCATTTAATGTACAAGCCAACATGGGGCTAAGCACAGGATTGCATGTTATGACCCTACAGATTAACATGTGACTACCTACATTCAAGTATATTCCTTACACAAGTTTTGTAAGTGGGGGGTGGTCTTTGCTAGGAAGGAAGAAACATAAAATTTATATTGGAATAATGCAAAGATTTTAAAATTTAATATAAATTATAATTAATTAAACTGAAAAGATCTTATAGATTTTTGCTGCTTTAGAAAGGTAAGGCTACATTCTTTGGAACAATGATATACATACAGATGTAAAGACCTACCACAGGTTTCCACTCGTACCAGCTGGAGCTCAATACTCTTAACTGCAGCATCTGAGTTCACCACCACTAGGTCCCCTGTCAGAGGCTGCGTTATGATGCAGTTTGTTGAATTGAGGTGACCTCTGATGAGAAATTTGGGGAGCAAAGCCCTCTAAAAGAAAAGAAGTGAGAGGGCAAATGATGCAACTTCATCAAGAATTTGCGAGTTTGACAGTCCTCTGTTTCATTTCCACCCAAACATGCCTTCTGTGGCATGTCAATGCACAGGAAGGGACTTTACTTTTTTTTAATATCTATATCCAACTTCAAGAAATCTAGACATATAACAAATGGCAATATCCTGAAAAATACATTACTTCTAAGTCTTATATAACTGAAGGTACACTTGCCCAACAGATCCATATTGTTCTTTTACTCAAAGATTTGACTCTGACCTATTCCTAATGTTGGAAAAGAATTAAAATCCTAAATCATCTTTACAGACTGTCTTTTCAATGACCTGAAACTACCAATGGTAGATATTACTAGAATAAATTGTTTCAACTGAAACTTTTAGTAAACTAGTTTCATTGAATTCCAACAAAAAAGAAAGCAAAAGTTTTCCTAACAGAGAAGGGCTGTCAATACTGACACATTGTTCTCAGATATATTTCACCCCTTTGTATGCTGTAGCTATTCTACTGTGAAAAGTGCTAAAAAAGAAAGGTAGAAGATTGCAATGACAGAATTTCCGTGGAAGAACCCACCTTTAAAGGTACAGAACTGACTAATCAGTGTTCTGAAATACCTGACTGATATTTTGCTATGAAGGACAGGTGACAGATTATATAGCTGGAAAGCATATGGTGCCACTGGCAACCCCTAACAAGGTGATGAGTGACTATTTTTTCTATTAATGACTATATTCTTGCAAGGGTAATCTGGTGGGGGGATGGGGTGGGACTAACTACTTCTCTCTACTGCTTCAAGCCTCGTCAATTAATTGTTGTTGTTATGCGCCTTCAAGTTGTTTCTGACCGTAAGGCAACCATATCACAGGATCTTCCTAAGATCTGTTTGGAGGGAGTATGTCTTCGCCTTTCTCCAAGGCTGAGTGTGTGACCTCCCAAGATCACCCAGAGGATTACCATGTTGAGCAGGAACTGGACCCCTGGTCTCCAGAGTTGTAGTTCAACACTCAAACCAGTACACCACACTGGCCCTCCTTGAATTAATATACCTCCTTAATATCTTAACTGAAGATCATCACAATTAAATGCCTCCCTTTTCCAAAACTGTTACTGTCCCAAACCTCGGATTCAATTAATTTGTCCTCCACTCCCTCTTGTCAGTAAATATTCTTCACTGAGAGGGACAGCTATCTATCCGTCTGCTTTTACCTCTTGACTTCTATGACAGATGGGGATGAAAGAATTTGTCTTCCAACCCAGCAAGCCTGATAACAGAAGGCTACCAGTTGTGCCTAATTTTTTCCAACTATAAACTGTTATGACACAGCAAAGAAGTAAGTGGGATTTAGGAGAAGGCACCATCCACTGAATAAGTAAAACTGCAAGCAAGATTCAGTCAAGGGAGCAGTTCTTCCTTTGTGTTCTAAGGCATTTCACAGTGGAAAGCAGCCATGCAAAGCTTAGCATTTAGAGTAATAGGACAACTTGCTTAACCAAAATCTTGCAATAGTAAAGGAGGCATTCCACTCTGTGCACTCACACTCCACAGTAAAGGACTAAGGAGTGCTGAATCTAGTTCCAAAACAATTTCCATACAGATGAATTCACATCTTTCTTCTTTAAAACACATGACAATTCCTGTAAGGTTTTTACCCTCTCCTGCCCCATGTTCCTCTTTAAATGCACCAAACTTTGGAAAGCTATTCCATACTTCTCTAAATGAAGAGCCAAGCCAATTCACACATTTGTGACATGGCACCTAAGCTAATCACACTGGCTTCCTAGCAAACCATTCTAAGGGGTTCAAATGTCCTTTGTACTTCTCAGCTAATCCTTGGCCTTTTGTCCTATGCTGTTAAACATCTAGCTCACTGCCCTTCCTGTGGATTCTGCTAGTTGCTAGGTATGCAAAAAGCTCTGAGAGGAGTGTGGAGACTAGCTCCTGATGCTCAAGCAGCAACATTCCTAAGAAGCTTGAGCGGGTAGAGGATAATCTCTCTCAAATGAAACCTGGTTTGCATAGATTTAATGGTAAATAGTAAAACTGGATAGCACATGAATCTTTGTTTTTGCCATCTGAAAAACAGTTGAAAAAAACAAGTTCTGTAACTAACAAAATGAAGTGCATTACTTGGACAAAAACATTTTTGCACATCATAATCTTAAGGAATAGGCTTATCTGCACATATATTTTTAACTTAACATCGAAAATACTGTACTCTTCAACAGTGTATAATGACAATCCCCCCTTTCATGAAGATGGGAGAACTCGCTAGAAGAAATGCATCTTGAATGTGAGTGCTATACACGTCTACAATATGAACAGAAATTGTATTTCTCTAACTCTATTGGATCTTTTTCATGCAAATTTTCAAACTAACAGTTAACTGGCATTCTGAATGAGTAAATAATTGTTTTAAAGAACCTTTTGCTCATTCCAAGAAATATTTCATCAGATTTTCTCTCTGCACATTTCCCAAAACTTCCAATTTTTTACTATAAAAAAATGACAATCTGTGGGGGAGTGCTCTTCCCCATTTCCGTTTTTTCCCCAGGCTTTCACAATTTTAAATGTATCTCTTTTAGCAAAATGGGCCTTACCTCTTTTACATTCTGTAAAGTTTCAGGAGTGATAGTGAAGTCTACTGGGCTTGGGGTTGGTTTACTTTTCTGAGGCTGCAACAAAATGCAAAGAAGTGTCCAAATTAAAACTTTAAGATCTCATTTATTCAGTCAGATAAGTTATATAGCTTCATGTGTTCAAAGAGTTGGAATGGACTAGGTAAGGCAAGGTAAGAACTATCTATACTGTACAAGACTGAATTCCTTTTTCTCTTGGAGCTTTGTGGGACCTGCAGGACTTCTCTACTGTCATTATTTTTTCCACCATCAAATCTATTTTTGTCCTATTATAAATCCCTATTGCTTTCTTAATGCACACATTTTGGCAGATCATGGGCATTTCTTTTTCAAAAAGAATGTATTGATGAGTTCATCTAATACAGAAGGTTCTCTCAAAGAACTCCTTTTGTAGTTTTAGACTAGTTCTGGGGATCCTTCAGCTCCTATAAAAAGTTGCATACAATTCTCATTATCCCCAATCAGGATAGCCTACAGTGAAACATAACAAAATTTAACCCTCACACACTGGAGTTCTAATCTACATAGTAATGTGAAGTCTGAACCTGTGAGGTCACATCCAAAGGAATGCACATAGAGAAGCCATCTTATTCCCTCTACTATACATAATTCCACTGAAAATAGTGAAGCACTGGCCAGCATTCTAGTTTCTGGACAAAGCTGAGAATACCTGAAGTAAATCTGGCAGCATGTTTTAATGGTACAGGAAAACTTTTAATACCACTGTCCAGAAATTCACCAAATCAATGAAAAGGCTGGCCTTTTCAACAAGCCTGAATGAAGTATATCAATACATCTAATGAAAACATGACAGAATACGAGATCCCTATCTGAAAACTATATCAATGGAATAGATACCTCAAAAGTCAAGACTTTTTAGGTAGGTATATCTAAAATTCTTTCTGGATCACTCTGAAATTTGACCCAATTGTAGAACCTCACTGAAGAAGTCATGGATGCTGAGTCTCAGTTGCTAACTCAACAAGTGTGATATGTGCAACGGATAGAATTTTGAAGATTATTATGGTAGAGTCTTCCTCTTTGCAACTCACCCTAACTAAACGAGCAGTATCATAACTTTACACAAATTTTAAAAAAACCCTAATTATACTGTATTTGATTTTTTATCTTCTGACATCACAACTCCACATTAAATCTATCTCTATAAAATTTCCAAAAATGCTGAGGCCATATGGATCTTTTCCCCAATTTAAGGGGAAAAAGTGAATTTTTCTGGAAAAATTGAAACAAACGCAATATGGGTAAAAATGTAAAGGCCTCGGGGGGGGGGGGACATTCAGAAATAAGCAAGCTTTTCTCCAGAAATTAAAAAAAATCATTTATGGAATACTCTTTTAGAATGAAGAACAAAGATGTTTATATATTTACTCCCGTTCCAATTGTTTGTAAAAACAAGGTCAACTTTTCTGTAAGACTATGTACTGTATTTCACCTTATTGCAATTCTACAGGCCCTTTCATACTACAGAATTGTGGTACTTTGATCCCACTTCAACTGTCATGGTTTCATCCTGTGGAATCTTCCATTTATAATTTCATGAAGTATTTAAAATTCTCTACCCTAGTGCTTCCTCAAACTGCAAATCCCAGGATTCCACAAGATGCTGCCACGGTAGTTAAAGTGCAATTATCCTTCTATAATTTGTATGGCACAAAAGGGCTCACATTTTGATTTCTTTTTCTCTTTTCTTTTAATGGAAATGAGTGCTTTATGCCTACTTGTCACTAGGGAGGACTACAGGAGACAAAACAATTTTCTCTGTCTAAGGTTGATGGCTTTTTCAGTTTCTTTCTTTCTTTTTTTTTAAAGCCAGCTACTCATAAATTGGCAAAACCAAAGATCTACTTTACAGTTAAGGATCTTGTAGCTCCACCTGCAATTAAAATATATTTTTACAAGTCAGTGTTTCACAGGCCACTTGATGTGAGGGACCTGTCATTTTTTCTAATGTGTGAAGGACCAGTACCTTATTTGTACTGATTGGTTACGAACATTTTCTTCTTTCCTGGAAACTTACCATAAACCAGCAGCTAATGGCTCAGCCACCACCATCAATCGACAGACCACTACTTAGACTTTTCTGAGAGAGTAGTACTACTGTGCACACTCTAACTGCTATACAGGGGGCCCTCAGTATCCATTATGGTTTGGTTCCAGGACCGCCCCCCCGCCCCCTGTGGATAACAAAATTCATGGATGCTCAAGTCCCATTATTTACAATGGTGTAGGAAAATGGCATCCTTTATATAAAATGGCAAAATCGAAGTTCGCTTTTTGGACTTTTTAAAAAGTATTTTGAAGCCACGGTTGCTTGAATCTGTCAGTACAGAATCCATGGATATAGAGGGCCAAATGATGATTTTTTAGAAGTAATAGGGAGGGAGGATTAGGAACACATTATCCCAAGTATTTTATTCGTCATGCTAAAATAAAATATTCCATAAGCCAATTTTCTTCAACTTCTCTGGAAAAATAAGGCTTTGGAAAAAAGAGGGGAAAACATTTCTCTCTGAAATTTTCCCAGCTGTTTTCTGGGTTTTCACAGCACTAACCAGAACATCATATCCTGTTCATGATATATTTGGTAAATTAAATTTGAATTGGTTTAAAATCTTTTCTAAATTAGGAATTTCTTACACAGAAGAACACTAATTATATATTTATCAGAAAGAGCAGAATACAATACCAGATCAACTATATTAACTTTGCCTGGGTGCTTCTTAAGCATGGCCATTTGAACCTTTTCAGTGTAACTCAAATGTCATTATGTTATTTTGTCAGTCAGGGTTGGAAACTTCCTGAAGTACACACACCACAAACACTACACAACAGACTTCAGAGTGTTGCACCTCCAAACACAACACATCCCCCCTGAATTTTTTATGTAATTTTAAAACTAAAATACTGTTTTTGGGGCAGGATCCCCTTGGGGAGCTCTCTGCAGCCCTCAAGCTGTGTCTTCCCCACCTTTGATATAAAAGCAGAAAGTGCAGATAACAAAATTCAAAAGAATATACTTACTGGTGAGTGGACAATAAATTCACAAGTCTTAGTCAAATCTTTAGCCAGGAGAGAACGCCTCATGTCACATCGAAGAGTATACTACACAAAAGAGAGACATTTTTCTCCAACATGAAGAAAGAAAAAGAGTAGATTCTACTAGTTGGGCCTTATATTGCTGACTCGATATTCCTAAGAAAAATCAAATCTTTTGGAAGATTTGGCTAGGTTTATATAAAACTACTAATATATATTTTACGTTCATATACCTTTTTGTTGGCAGTACCAATCTGCTACTGTGGTCCAAGGAATCTTTTGAAGTTTTAGGATTATTTCAAAATGATCCAGCTTTACATAAAAATCAGTTTAATTCATTCCACAATCTAAGAACATAGTCGAATACAAACACTTTTGGATTCCCCTTCACCCCACAGTGTTAATCTAAATTCATCTCCCGGCTTTCAGAAATACTTTGGAGAGAGAAAAAAAGAACTGTAAAATTCATATTGAAATACTGAGGTTACAGTCAAATAATGCTGGGGTGCAACACACTGCAAAATTTCAAAGGAAAAAAAATGTGTGCGTAAGGTTTGCACAATGAGACCATCATCTCATGTGCTGGATGAGAATTAACCTTCTAGGATCAAGTTGAATATGGAACCTGCTATGCTTTGTTGTTTTCGGTACATACACAGGTAACAATATGTTACCTTTCATACACTGAGTTTTAAATACAAAACAGTATCTGTAGTGCTTTGCAATTCACTAAACGTATTTTTTCATTTAAACATCAAGTGGAAGCACATGTAATTGGTTAAAAGATTATCCCTATTCAAGATTGAAATGAAAATGGATCAACTAATTTCGATTTTTAGCAACTGTTAGACTAGCTTTTTATTTTTATGTTATTTAGTAAAGCACTTGAAGTAGTAACAGTGTCATCGCATTGAAAATAAAAGACAAAGGCACTGTGAAGAAATTCAGGATACATGCTTTTCAAAGGTCTAATTACTGCCCTCTGTGAGAAACAGCCTATAAAAGCAAGAGGTGAACAATCCCAGCACAAACTCATGGAGTAAAATGATTATCATAGAAGTCTTCATAAAAACCTTCAACAAATCCAGTGGATGTTAATCCCATGTGATAGGAAAAAAGGCTTAAGCATCAGCAGACACCAAATCATATCTATTTGAAGTCAAACATTTCCAAGAAGTAAATGAACATATCTGCTGGAACAACATTTGCCCTGTTGTAGTTCACAGCAGATGTTCTATTTGGAATGAAGTCTGAGCCAAGAGTAGGTGAGTGATTCTTCAGAAAACAAGTTGTCAGATCAATGTATTTTATGCCTCTATTATACATGAATAAAGAGCTCACTCCTGTATTAAGGATAGCCCCTTCTTATGCTTATTATAGCAGAGAATTCTGTCACTGCCCATTCAGCAGTCCTATTAGGAAAATATATATCTTCTTTGCTGAATTTATGATTGCCTAAAGAACTGAGAATGGTGGGGTAAGCTAGCCCCCAAATGAGCTTCAGCCTCCAGAGCACTATTTGAAGATGCAACAAAGGACCAGTCTCTTGCCTTCCCTTCTTCTCTGATAACCTGGGGTTTTGGAATGGAGCTGCAGGTCATAAGAGGCACTTGCAGCATGGAATAGGATAACTTCCCAAATTCAGATTGCAAAACTAGGGTTTCCAACCCATACTTGCATTCTACGTATGCAGAAAAGGACAAGGCTAGCCCAAGGAGTTCACATCATTAGCTCTTCATGGCTTGCGATCTTTTTTTTAACCTATTAACATGGTGCACTTCTGGTATTTTAAATTGTAACCCAACTTGGCAAAAATGTTAACTGCAATTAATAACATCAGCATCAACAACTTTTGTTTATTGCCTGAAAACAGCACAGATTTACAGATGGGAAAACTCTTCTTACCTGGATGTTGACAAAAACTCCATGGTAGGTTTCATAGAGAATTTTCTTTCCCTTCACTTGCAGTGGAAACTCAAAAGGGATTTCTGTTTTACCACTGGGGAGTTTTCCAGGTTTTACCATTTCTACAGTGCTATTAATAAGCTGGATGGGCTGAAAAAAAGTCAGAAATGAAGAACAACATACACAGAGAGGTTTAAGATGGTGTCCTTAACCAAGATCACTATGTTTGAGAATGTATTCCTACTGCAGTCTAAAAGGAGTGAAAGATCAATCAACATTTAAAGCTTTTTGAGGTCCCATTGAACTGACTGGATTCAGTGTGTTTAACATCACACTTTTACTGTCTGCACATTGTGCATCTCTCTCAAACACTGACAGGTAAAAAGCCAAAAAACAAACTATGGCAAAACCTCTTTTAAACCAAATGACAATGTAATGATATATAGGTGCTTAATATTGCCTAAGACTTGTCTCTCTCCTTCAGTTTTATTTTTAAATAACTACTTCTGTTAAAACACATAATTAAAACACACACATTCATAGATTCCACATACCGCACAGCCAGCACCCTTCATCACCCAGGCCATAATCACATACTGAATGCCTGTCAAAATAAAAATGTCTTTGCTTGTCTACAGAAAGAAGGTAGGGAGCGTGCCAATATGAATTTTCTGAGAAGGGAGTTCCAGAGCGTGTGAGCAGTCACTGAAAAGGCCCTCTCCCATGTTCCCACCAGATACACCTGTGAAGGTGGTGGGACAGAGAGAAGGGCCTATCCAGCAGATATCAAAACCCAGGCTGGTTTGTAAGGGAGAATATGATCCTTCAAATAACCTGGGCCTGAGCAGTGTAGGGCTTTAAAGGTCATCACCAGCACTTTGAATTGTGCCCAGAACAAAACCGGGAACAACCCCAGGCTGCTAACCTGCATCTTCAAGGGGGAGTGTAACCTCAACTACCGTCTTTGCTGGTGTATAAGATGCACCGGTGTACAAGACGCACCTCATTTATACGTCAGCAAATACTATTTGCTGGTGTGTAAGACACAGTGGCATATAAGATGCACCTCATTTTCAAATAGTATTTTTCGGTGGAAAAAGTGAGTCTTATATGCCAGCAAATAGGGTAACACAAGCTGAAATCCCTATTCTCCGATCTGCCTTTTGACTAACCAAGTGCACCTCTGTCTTGTCTGGATTAAGTTTCAATTGGTTCACCCTCATACAGTCCATTACTGATGACAGGCACCGGTTTAAGAACAAAACAGGGTCCTTAGCTCATGGTGGGAAGGAATAATAAAGTGGGGTGTCATCCGCATACTGATGGCATTGAATCTCAAAACTCCAGACAACTTCTCCCAGCACTTTCACGTAGATATTAAATAGCATGGGGGACAGAACTGAGCTCTGAGGGACCCCACAGGCCAAAAGACAAGGGGTTGAACAGGAGTCCCCCAGCACCTCCAGGAAGGAATGAAGCCACTGTAAAACAGTGCCCCCAAGTTCCATCCCCAAAAGGCGACCTGGAAAGATACCATCGTCAACGATATTGAAAGCAGCAGAGTCCTGCAGAATCAACAGGGACACACATACACCATCTAGCTCCCAGCACAGGTCATCCACTAAGATGACCAAAGCAGTCTCAGTTCCACAGCCAGGTCTGAAACCATACTGAAATTGATCTAGATAATCTATTTCATCCCTGAAGCTGGGAGGTCACCACACACTCCAGAACCCTGCCTAGAAATGGAATGTTAGAGACTTGCTGGTAATTATCCAAAATGGTGGGATCCAGGGATAGCTTTTTTAGTAACAGTTTTATAACAGCCTTCCTGAGACAAGCTGGAACTTTACCTTGTTTTACGAAGGCACTAACCACACCCTTTATCCACGCAGCCAGTCCTTCTCCAGCTTTTTTAATAAGCCAGAAATGGCAACGAGCTAAAGCACATGTGGTAGCTCTCATGTCTCCAAGAATCCTGTCCACATCTTTATCCTCTTAGCCCTCACTGTTACAGGAAAACAAACTTGAAAAATTGTGGAAGGTTTAGGAACCAAAAAAGTGTGATTTTTTTTGCCTAGTTTCCACTGCCACTAACACTTCCTTGTAATGCATTCATTGCTTTTAACTCATTTGAGAAACTACCACTTTTTTATTATGTTGTATTAGTTTATTAAGCCAAAACTTCATCCTCACGCATAGCTCTTCAAGGCAAATCAGAAAATCTCCATTATTTGCATTCTCATTCATTAGAACCAAGCAAATACAGTCACCATCACTTGAAAAAGCCAAGATATTAAACCAACTCCAACCACGGTTTAATAGTCTAGCTTGTTCTAAGCCTGCTAAACACAAACCGGGAAACTGGTTAATTAGTCATGAAGTAGCTTGATTGCTCCATGCTCCACTTGGGGAAAGGCTTGTGTACTTCTTAACTTTAAAAACTGAGTTACAATTATCCAAAAATACTGACCAAGTAAGGTGGGGGTTTTAAAAAATATTTAATCCATTAATTAGACAAGGAAAAACTTAACTCTAAACCAGGGCTTTCCAAATGGTGTGCCGTGACACGTTAGTGTGTAGCCTGAAGTGTGTAGGTCTGTGGCCTACAATCTTGGAAATGTATGTTATTATTTATAAATCATTTTTTTTAAACAAAAAAAATATGTTGTGTCCCCAAAAATTTTGTTGTCACAATTTATGTATGCATCTGTATCTCTTATAAGGTGTTAGCTTAACCTCCAGTTTGCTAGTAAAACTGAGTTACTGTGTTGCGAAATAATCACCAACATGAAAAGTTTGGAAAGTTCTGCTCTAAACAGTCCACAGAATCAGCAAACCTTGTTTTGATGCTTCATATAAATAATCACTTTAGAAAAACTTTCTACTAACATATTGTTGTTTTAATTTGTACCTTAACAGAATTGTAGAAGGCTTCAAACATGCCAACGCTTTTGGCACTGAGTTGCATGTTCACAGATCCTTCCATTGTTAGAGAAATTCCCTGGTGCTGGACTGAATCTTTACTTGTTATGACCACCACTCCGGTGAGTACTTCCTAAGTGGGGGGAACATCAAAAAGAATATGAAATGAAACAGTTTCTCCTACAATCAGAGGCTGCCATCTTTATCTCTAATTATCAAGTATTGGGGGGATGGAGAGAAGATAATTCAGAAAGAACAGAACATACAGCATATGCACGTCTGGAACTCATCTTGTCCCAGTTCCACTTATTATGCAATTATGCTAAATATCTAGCAGCCATTGAAAAATGCAGCTCTACTTCATTCATGGGACTCTTCTGCTTATCACTTTTGTTATAACACACTTTGGGATTCTCCACGATAAAAGATGCTATAAATGAAACATCACAGCATTGGTTTCTGTCACAGTAATAGCAGGTGAGCAGGAAGAGCTCTTCCTAAAAAGAGCATGCCCATGTATTAATGAGATCACTATTCATAATTAATGAGATATATTTGTGAATTCTTTCACTTACCTTGAGACTCCCTGTAAAAAAAATTATAATGTATTATGCCAATGGCACTGAGTAAAGCAAACAATTCTTTCTCACACTATATTCCTAGGTAGTTCACCTACTAGTAGTTCTAAAAGAGAGCTGCAATTTATCCCCAAGGAAATGCTTTGCATTCCACCCCAAAATCTGTTGTCTGCAGATGAAGCCTGAGCCATTCCTGGTCTGTGTCTCCAAACCTGAGAGACAAAGATGAGTCTGCTCTGTGTTTAGACTCCACAGAAGATGCTCAGAAAAGAGGTCAAGACCAATTTGAGAGAAACACTTCGTTTAGGGTTTAAAGAAAGAAAAAAAATTTCAAAAAATATGAATGGAAATGGGGAACCTGTCCAAAGCCACATCCCCTTAGATGTAAACTTTTCAGGCTTGCTTGCTGATGGTGGTTGGTGTTGACATCAGTGGTTGGTAGACTGCCCCCTATGGTAACTCCCATTGCCCCCAGTTAGCATATCTGCAGGTCACCAGGTTGGAGATTTGTCTATGCATATTTTCTTTTGAATGGAGTTCTTTTGGATTCCATTTCACCATAACACATGCACAATCCCTCCTGCCCTGAACATATTCTCACAGCTCTTTTGTGATGATTATCGCCTTGCCTAAAGTGAAGCCTCACTACCAGTCTGTAACCATTTCATATGTGTACAGATGATAGTCAAAAGTCTCCAAAAGCCTTCTGCTTCTTTTCAACAAGTGCACGTTTCATTTCAGGATTCCTGAAAAGCAGTTTTCTATTAATCCAGGTGGCCTTGCACTCTGCCTGACCAAAATCAATGTTCCATGCACAGTGCAATCACAGACTTCTCACAACATCTGAATTTGTTTTTTGTTTTTTTTTAAAAAGCACACTGAACACTGGACTATTGAGTAAGTACAACAGGACAGGACAAGCTTGTCTACAACAAGCACCAGTGTGCAAATGGCCTGGCTCCCCTTGGAGAAGATAAGGAAGGAAAACCTGTGCTTCCTCGACTGTAGTGCTACAGAATATAACCTCGGAGACGACACCAGGATCTGAACCGCCATAAGCCCTTCCATGATAATAAATCTCATATCCGTAGCGTCTCCATAAAAAGGTTTTCACTTTCTCTATTCTTCAAATATTCCTTCTGTAAGTACAGAAAATTCCTACATGCCTCCCTCAAAGCATTTCTTCAGTCCTGGCCTAGAATCATAGAAATCATAGAAATGTAGAGTTGGAAGAGACCACAGGGGCCATCCAGTCCAACCCCCTGCCATGCAGGAACACCCTCAAAGCATTCCCGACAGATGGCCATCCAGCCTCTGCTTAAAAACCTCCAAGGAAAGAGACTCCACTACACTCCGAGGCAGCATATTCCACTGCCGGACAGCCCTGACTGTCAGGAAGGTCTTCCTGAGGTTTCGGTGGAATCTCCTTTCCTGCAGCTTGAATCCATTGCTCCTCGTCCTGGTCTCTGGAGCAGCAGAAAACAAGTCCTCTCCTTCCTCTACATGGCATCCCTTCAAATATTTAAACTTGGCTATCATGTCCCCTCTTAACCTTCTCTTCTGCAGACTATATAGGTTCAGTCGAAAACTCCTTACCACCTCACCTGCTTTTGTATTACCCTCCGGCTACTCACGCCCCCCTTCTCGCACTAGGGCTGCCAGACTGAGAACTGGAAAAGGCTCCTGTACCTTTAACGGTTGTGTAGAAGGGGGAATGTCCGCAGGCGCTGCTTGTCACACAACCAGGGAACAAGCAACGCCTGCTGAAATTCCTCCTTCTCTACAACCATTAAAGGTACAGGGAGCCCTTTCTAGTTTTCAATCTGGCAACCCTATCTGGCACACTTTGGCCCTTTCTACACTGGCCTGTTACAGCGCTGTTATTCCACTTTCAACATCCTGTGGAATCCTGGGGTTTGCAGTTTTGAGGCCCCTCCCTAAACTGCAAACCCCAGGATTCCATAGGATGCTGAAAGTGGGATAACAGCGCTATAGCAGCCTAGTGCGGAAATGGCCCTCCTCTAGACTCGCTCCTTCCTCGAGTAAGCCCGGATTTTAAAACACAAACACACACACACACCCCGCGCCAAGAAAAAGGTCCTGAAACCTGAGACAAGCGTGCCTACTCACAAGTAAGCCCATAACAGTTCAATGAGGCTTACTGCATTTCTCTGGAGTTACTGTGTTCTTCCGCCCCAGGCGCAAAAAACCCCCCCAAGGTATTACAGACCAAGGTGGCCCTCCTTTATCGCCCCCCACGGCGTCCTTTAAAAAAAAAAGAATTACTTCGATGGCGACCCCTGGGAGGACCTACCCCGCAGTGATACACCTTGTTAGCCCGCTTGAGCTTGATATCCAGCGCGGTGGCCATGGCGCCTCCTCCCAGTCTTCTTCCCCACCCCCGAATCACGTGGTTCCTACCCTGCGCGAGCACCCCTGACCACGTGGCCCCGCCTACGTTTTCTCTGGGCGGGAAAAAGCGCGGAGGAACGTTTCCGGAGTTTTTTTTTTCCCCCTCCCCTGTTCCCGCCCATTTCTGACACCACCTTTTTCGGAAGGGGGGGGGTATGGTCTCATGATGATATCCGGGTTAGTAACGTCACACCTTGAGGCGCCGTTTATTTTTAAACTATGTACGGTTGATAGCTCATTCCAACGGCAGCTCCGCTAAATCCCTACGCTTTGCCCTTCTGCCCGTTCCCCTGGCAACAGCGAAAGGGGGGGTGGGGTGACTTTTTCGCGGGCCTCCGCTTCCTTCGCTCTGAAAGGAGACTTTTTTGGGCGCGAGGCAGAGGGAACAGTGGAAACGGGCGGGGGGAACAGAGATCTCTCCTCCTCCGGAAGCCGCCTTGATAAGGAACTACATTATTCCAAGCCTACGCGCGGGAGGAGAGCAAAATTGCTGCTGTAAAAGACTGGAGGGCGCCGGCGCTTCGCTGCTTAACGGGGAGGCGGAGCGCGCGAAAGCACATACGCGCCCAGAGAGAGAGAGAGAGAGAGAGAGAGAGAGAAAGAGAAATGGGGAAGGAGCGAGTGGTGTAAAAATAAGCAGCGCTTCTCAGAAGTTTGTTCTGGGTCCTATACAGATGCAGTTAATCCATAATTTTTCTATACACACGTATGTGTATATTTGTATGTATATCAGTGATTAGGAAACAGAACTTAATAGTTCAAGTAATGAGGAAGCAAAACGTTTCTACTTCTGTGTTCCCCAGCTGCTTAAAATAAAAGCGAGCTGGTGGGCAAGGTGACAGTTTAGAACACTCCCATCGTTAACTTTCAAATATGTCTTCCAGTTTGAGACCAAGAGGATTTCCGCACTACGCTGCTATAGTGCTATTATTCCACTTTCGAAATCCTATGGAATCCTGGGGTTTGCAGTTTGTGGAGGGACCTTTAGAATTCCCAGCCAGAGAGGTCTTTGGCCTCAGGAAACTGCAAACCGTGGAATTCCACAGAATGTTGAGAGTGGAATAATAGCATTATAACAGTGTGGCGTGGAAATGCCCTGCATGACGCAATGTTGAAGCCCTGCGTCTGGATCCAGAAATTTTCCTTTTTGCATAAAGTGCCTGAATGGGGTAACATCTCTGTTCCAAACAAATACAAACCAGAGAAGTTTTGATTTTCCGAGTTAAATTGTTTGATCTTTTCAGGAGCAGAAAGGTTTTGCTTATCAGTTTATTAATCATGCTAATAAAAATACCTATCTGTGTATGTATATGTTTAAGCAGGACTGTATTCTGGGAAAAGGCTTCAGTCTTATGCAGCCTGATGCGAGAAGAAACTCAAATTTGCACATAGTGGTGTTTATTTTATTTACTCTGTGTAATAGGAGTGAATTGGGATCCTGGTATTCCCTGTTGAAAAAGTCCTGTGAAATCACTAATAGAACATTGTGTACACTTGCTTGGAAGTCTGCTTCACTGAACACAGAGGGATTAACCTGCAGTAGGATTTTATTAGAGATTAGGTACAATCCTATAATAAATACATTTACTTTGGAGTATACCACAGTGACTGGAACACTAGTCGTCCAGCCCTGAGGCCCATTTCTTCACATGTATGAAGTGCTGTAGTGAATTAGTGAACTATGTGTGTCTTCCAGTTGTCTGTCCACCAAAGCTCATGCCACTATAATTGTGTGAACCTTTAAAGTACTATAACTGTTTCCCCTGATTCTGCTGCAACAGGTTAATATAGCTGAAAGATAAAGGGAGGAAAGTTGTGGATAGAGGAATTTCAGGGTTTGGGTGATAACTACTGATCCGGAGAGCAGCGAAGAAAGCAGCAAGGTGGATTAGATGAATGCCTAAGGACAGTATTAATTGGGGAATCAGAGTGACAGCGTGATGACCAGCAAGCGAAGTACTGCATCTGACTGCTCCAAATAGAGGGCTTATATACCCAAAATCTACCCTGTGGGTATGGGTGTGAATGTCTTTTGCAGCGGAATGGACAATAGGAGTTGCAACACAGACAATGGGGTCTGAACCAAGTTAATTGCCTTAGTGTTTAGGTGACAAAGAAGGAATGGCTGTTGTAAAAGCTCTGTATTGTGGAGAGGTTTGGGGGACAAAGCAGGGAAACATCTAGGTGTGAGGGAACAGGGTTGAAACAATCACAGTTTGGTGAGAACTTCCCTTTTGATCATTGTTTGCACCAAGATGTTCTAGCTTCAGCTTAAACCTATTATCTCCAGAGTTGCTTGGTAATCTGCCTGACTGACTTTGGCTACACCTAGAGGGGGTGTTGGCTGACCTGTCTTGCAATCACACCTTTTCAGTCAGTAATTTTCCTCTGTCCAGCTTGACCTTCCAGTCACCTCAGGTTCCATTTTATATCAATACCAATTAATGTATGTGCCAGTTAAATAATATTTCACCAATTAAAACATGTCAGTCTTGAGGGAGGTGGGGGGTCATAACAGATCTACCTCATTTTTTGCTGCATTTTTCTCTCTCTGCAGGTAGATCTTCCTGTTTGCCTGGTCTGTAGGCACTGGGTGACCTTGGACAAGTCACACACTCTTAGCCTCAGAGGAAGACAAGGGCAAACCCTTTCTGAACAAATCTTGCCAAAAAACCCCTGTGATAGGTTCACCTTAGGCAGAAATGACTTGAAGGCATACAACAACAACCTGAATAATCACATTTGGATTAAAATGCTCCAGAAAGTAAACAGTTTCTAATGCACTGCACTTAAAAGTAAATTTACACATCTAGCTTAATATCTGTATGAATCCAGATGGTTAAGATAAGTTAGTTTTCTTTTCATTAACATGGCCACTGTCTAAAACTAGAAAGTGAGGGTACTACCAAAGAGCTTAATCCAGTTAAAAAATTGTGAGAACAGATCAGATTTCTTTCAAGTAGAAAAATGTCAATTCAGTTATCAAAGGCCTTTTCAATATCTAAGGTTAATATGTCTCCAATTATGAGAACTCTTGTTAAGAGAGTTAAGACTGCCGATAAAGGACACTGAAAAAGGCACTGAAAAAATGGTGACTCCTTTTTTATAAATCAGGGTGCTTCTCACATCAAGCATTCCTTTGAAAACTAACATTAGGGCAAAAATCACAAACTCAAAAGATAGCACTGATGACTAAATTGGACAGCTCAAATACGGAACAGGAAAAGCCAGTGAAGGGGACTATAGTGGACCACAGTCTATTGTATAGAGTAGTGGATCAGATTTAAAAAAAAAAAAACTACACTGTTGGGTTGATAATACCAGTTTTTGGTACAGTTTTGGACCAGAATGGATGAGATCTTAAACAAGTTGTCAGAGATAGCAGGGACAGAGCAATGCTGTTTGAAAAACACTAGAGACCATGGCCAGTTGAACCATAAATATACGCTATCATAGTAACATAATATAGTCTCTACTAGGTCCACAATAGTGGCAATGTTATGAATGTGATGGTAAAATCTGCAAAGAAGGGTGTTCAAAATGCTATTTGAACAAATGTAACTTCATTTATTGTGGGACTGAGATTTTTTCATGGTGTAACTGGACAGAAGATCAAAAGATATTAAATAACCCAAGAGAAGTACAAATATTTGTATCTTTGCTTGGTGGACCATTTAAGGATGAAGTGCTTAGCACTACTATCAGGCCAAAAAGACCTGATTGCGTGCTACACAAGAATGGCAGGAGAAAAAAAAAAAACCTGGAAAACAGACCATCTCACAGTGTTTCTTCAGACATGAGAATAAAAGTGATCCTGAGTATATGATCAAGGCTTTTTGGCATAAAAGCAGTGGCTAAAAACAGTCAGCTTGACCACTGAACCTGATTGTATCATGCACCTGCTTATCAGCAAGTTTTTGTATTAGAAACAACCCAGACTCTAATGGTGAAAAGAATGATGTTTTCACGTGTACCCCACCTAGCCCCATTTATTTCCCTCAAGTTTGCTTCAACATTACTGTTACTTTGCTGAGTGATGCTCAAAGCATCCCTCCTCAGAGTGGTTTCATATGATGAATTATATAAATTACAAATAATAATGAAGGAAAAATAAATCACAAAAATAAAAGTAATGGCTTATTCTTCCAAAAAATATAGTTTTGTTTATACTTTATCTAGACTTAATGAACTGCTTCTTATCCAACTTTTAGAAAAACAAATTGCCAAAATTATCATCTGAACCAAAATTATATATCACTAAGTAAGCAAGGTACCAGATCCTGTCTGATCTTGGTAATTAAGCAGGGTCAGTCCTTGTTAGTACTTGGATGGGAGACCATCAAGATATACTAGGTACTGTAGGCTATATTTTAGAGGAAGAAACTGGCAAGCCACCTCTTGAGTATTCCTTATCCAAGAAAACACTATGGAATTCGTGGAGTCAATAGGTGACTTGAAGGGACATACACACACAAACAACTCCTGCTGAATTCTACATAGATTTTTTTTTTAAATTACTGGATCTTTATGATTTTAATTAAACTTTTATAAAGTTTTTGAAGAGCAGCTTGCTCCCTTGGTATTATCTCTTTTTAACTATATTGTTACTGATAAATCCATACCAGATGCAATAATCAAGGACTATTTTGTTGTCCAAACCAGGTAAAGATCCTGAAGGAGTTGATTTTAACAGACCTAGCATATTAATAAGCTGAGATGCTTAGCTATTTAGAAATACCTTGGAAAGCAGACTAAGGCCCTTTTTGCAGGACGTTGTCATCCCACATTGGGGATGGGAGAAGGACAGGACCCAGGTGACAGCTCTGCATGATGTCATCCATGTCTCATTGTTCTCCTGTCTCCAGGTGGTGCAATTGTGATGCAAATCATTGACAGGTTCTTCCCATCAATGACCAGCAATTGTGCTGCCCTACCGCTGCCCTCCCACACCTACCTGAGCTGCGGAGAGTCAGGAAGCACAGTGACCACATTTCCTGCAGCAGAGCTGCCTGGGACAGTGCCTGGCTGTGCTATGGAAGGAAGAGGTGTGACCATCATGCTTCCTCCATTCCCACAGGCAGCTGGTGCAGAGCTCCCTCCCTGGACAGGCTCTACTGGGATCCTCGCGGGATGCCGTCAGGATCCAGTAACCTGCAGAAAGGGCCTAGCAGAGGAGTGACATATAAATAAATTGAATATTGTTCATTAGAGTGAATCATTCTAGTTTTAAGGGTATACCCAATACATAATTTGATGCTACTAAAGTTTTTCACATCTTTGAGTGGAAATATTTATTCAGAATATGTGGAATTAGGAATGTCAGAGATATTTTTGTGCCTTACGTAGCAACCACAAAACGTTTATCAGTCTAGCAATGTAGAATCAGCCTCCATAAATAGCGCCAACTGATCAAAATAAAGATGCCTGGTCTTACTACTTTCGTTTGCAGCTGCAATAGAACCAATGGCTAACTTATTAAGGAATGATTCAGGAATTAAAGTTTTTAACATCTGTTTCCTGATGCTAGAGCAATTGCTGAGTCTGATCCTGATGCAGAAATTCTCAAAGGCAGATATCATGCTAGCAGACGTCATGTTAGCCCCAGGTTATTAACTTGTATAGTTCAAATGTTCTGGGCCTGAGTATTATTAGTCAATTATAGAATAGAACAGGACATAAAATGATAGAGCAGGATACAAAAATACCAAAAAAGTAAAAACCTCATCTTTTTTACAGCATTTTTTTACACTTTCTTACTTGTATTAAAAAAAAAACAACAGTCAAAAGCTGGGAAAAGCTAAATATGTGTTGTGTTTGGGCCATAAAAATGTATATATCACTCCCAAACTGTCCTGTGTGCATCATGGACTCATTAAGAGAAGGCCAACAGATGTTAATCTCTGGTTTTATTAATAAAAAGAAACAATCCAGAGTTCCAAAATCAGTTTTTTAAATGAAGCAAAGAAGGTTTTGCCAGTGCCTAGCCTTGAGGGTAATTATGTATGCCGGTGAAGACAATTGATTGGAATAATTCTTGATGATGGTATATGTATGTGCAACTTAAGTCCAGTATTTTGTTGACATCATGCCATCACTTGCTTTGAAGACATTGTCCAATGGGCCAGATGTTTTAGTGAGCAAGAAAGAGCGATTCATTCCATATAAAACACAATCTATGTATATAACAATATTTCTGGTATTTCTGTGTCATAACCATCTCAATACCATGATACTATTAAAGGGATGTTGCTATAACAGCCTTTACAAACTGGTGTTAATATGTTGCTGGCATCCTCACCACTCTCTTTAACCTAAGATAAAAGCTAATTTAAAAGCAAGGAGCTGAAATAATCTCTTTGGCCTGCAATTGTCAGTTCAGCATCTCACTCAGAGGCTAATAACTTTACAGAATTAATATATATTATTCCTTTTATAATTGTTAGTTACGAATACAGTTTATTGCGGCTGCTGGCCATATCCAAAGATGCTAACAATAATGATAACAACAACAAACACAAGTAGATTATACATTATTCAGCAACATTACATAAAAAGCAAAGTGTAAGTTATAAGTTCGAATACAATAAGTAAGTAAAAATATAAATATAAACCATAAATATACAAAATATCATTTATAAAATATCCATTATAAAATATAAAATGGGACAATAAAAACATATATTGGTAGAGAAGATAGCAGAATCATAAACTTAAACATTTCATTTAACCTTTTCTTTGAGGATTTTGACTGCGGCAGCACAAAATTTTGCTACCTCAAACAACACACCTGTACCACGGTTTAACTCTGTTGACATGCCTGTATCTCATCCTGATAGCAATAAAAGAGTATAGAAAGCCTCTGACCACCCAGGAAATAGCTTTGTATGAGGTTCAATAGAAAGTTCCCGGATTTCACAATAATACGGGCAGTGGAAGAGAACATGAGTTATTGTTTCAATTTCACCAATATTTACAAGGGCATTCATGTTGGAAGTACGGGACCTTTTTAAACTTTCCTTCTAATAATGCTGATGGCAAAGCATTTAACTGAGCAAGAGTAAGGGCTTTACGATGATTTGGGACTGTGAGTAAATAAAAATACTTAGCAGGCTTGAAAGGTATCAATGCAGTGTCACTTAAAATATTGTTTGAGGTTGTCACTAGGTCTAGTTGTCTGTCTACCTCCTTAATTCGTTGACTGAGGGCTTGGCTAGCTGCTTCTAATCTTATACATAGAAGATACTCCTCAGAGAAGCCATATAGTTTAGCAGTTATTTCTTTTTTCCAAGCCAACTGATAATTGTCCTGTAATATCAAAGAAGTTAAATCTCTTGGAAAGAAAACTAATTTCAGCCAAAATCTAAAAATAGCTAGCCAAGCCCAAGATTCAGCTTTCAAGAAACCCACCTCAAGCTGCAATGCTGCATTACGAATCCCTTGAGGGGCTTGTAAAATGGCCCTCAGGAATTTTAACTGGACTACTTCCAATGGAGTAAAAGAAGCATAGGGACCTATTTGCGAACCATAAAGAAGTTGATTAAGGGGTTTAAGGTTGAAACAATCTCAGAGCATCTGGCACATAGTGCCCTCCTTTGGTGTAAAAAAATCTTAGGATTGCAGAGGTAGATATTTGTGCCGCTTGTGCAACACACTCTGCATGTGCTTTATGCTTTCCATTTGATTGAAAAACAACCCCAAGATACTTAAAGGTCCTAATTTGCTCTATCTTATGTTCACTTATTAGCCAGTTATACAACTTTGGTCTTTTAGCGAACACTACAATTTTGGTTTTCTTATAGTTTATTTGAACGCCTTCATCATCGCAATAACGTGCTAAGGCACGCAATGCTCTCTGTAGACAGATGGATGTTTGCGACAATATCACTGCATCATCAGCATATAATAACACTGAGAGATGTCTACCCACTAATTTTGAGGAATGAAAATCTGACTGGCTAAGAGCAGCAACCATTGAATTTATATAAAAATTAAATAATAATGGGGCTAATATACACTCTTGCTTTACTCTGTTATATGTTGGAACTTTTTCAGAAGATGACCTTCTAAGTTACATCTTATTTTCAAAACTGTATTTTCATATAGCTTGTAAATAAGCAGTAACAGACGTCGATCTATAGAAGAAGCCTCTGACTTATGCCATAATTTATCCCTAGAGATGGAACTGAAAGCAGACTTGAGATCAATAAAGGCTGCAAACAGTGACCCCTTTGATTTATTAGAGTATTTTTCCACCAAATGCTGTAGGATTAAAACCTGATCCACAGTGGACCTACCTGATCTAAAGCCCCCTTGTTCATCAGCCAAAACCTTTCTAGAGTCCATCCAGAGTTGTAATTTCCAATATAGATGTCTGGCATAGAGTTTGCTAATTATAGAGAACAAACTAACCGGGTGGTAATTTGCTGGATTATCCTTCTTGCGTTTCTTAAAGATTGGAATAATAATAGCTGTTCCCCACTCAGATGGCATATGGGCATTCTGATCAATATATCTAAAAAGATTTGCCAAAATTGGAGCCCACCAATCTATGTTGTATTTAATTAGCTCAAAAGGGATACCATCACAGCCTGGAGCCTTACCTGGTTTACGCTGGTTTACTAGCTCAATTATTTCATCACTTGTTACTGGTTGCCATTCCGGCAAGCTCCTAGTGATATATTTCACTTGAAAAGTAGGGGATTCTTTGATGGACTATAACTTGCAAAAGTAAGCTCCCCACAGTCCAGGAGGGGTATGGCAATTGGCCTCTGTAACATAACCTTTGGTTGCTGTTGATGTAAGATAGCAAAAGGTTTTTATATCCTTTACCTTAACTGCATTGATAAGCTGACCCCACAGTGCTCGTTGTGGACTCCTTTTTTTTTTCTTTAATCAGTTTCTTATACCCCTTTTTTAGTTGCAATAACTCCTCTGCCCTCACTTCTACTGAATTCTCTTTATACAGCTTAAATTTCCGAATAAGCATTTTCTTGGTATCTCTGTATTCCTGTTCAAACCAATCCTTCGAACTAAACTTCCTGGTAGATTTTTTTAGAGTTTTTTACTATATACGAGTCAACTAATTTGTTAATCAGAGCTTCATATTGCTCAATAATCCTACTATTCGGGCCTATTGCAAGACATGTAGATCGAATCTCAGAGTATTGGTTTGTATTAAGCAGCTCTGTGAAAAATCCAGCAGTCTTTTGTGACCATTTAATCATATTATTAGTAACTATTACCCTAGGGGTTGGTTTAAAGATATCCTTAACCTGAGCTTGATATTCAGGAATCTTCAAGTACATATTTAGGGGCAAATGGTCACTATCCACTCTGCTGTCCACCACCAATTTTAGAGAAGGATGCAATAAATTGTAACTAACAATCATATAATCGATAGTACTCATCCTGGTTCCTGACCAAAATGTAAACTGGCCTGGTATGTCCCCAGTTATACTCCTATTTAATATGCATAAGTCTAATCTCTGTACCATCTGTAGCAAATTAAGACCTGCATAGTTGCTCACAGTATCCTCCGAGCAGCGTATATTTGCTAAAGTGTGTGGGGTCTTTCTGGTGAACAAATGTGATGGGCATCATAAAGAGCAGTGTCACTTACACCCAATCCAGCATTAAAGTCGCCCCCAATAACAATCTGAGAAATAGAAAAAGCTGATAAAGAGTCTTCAATATAAGTTTCAAGACCTTGCCAGGTTGTCTTAATTTGCACATGCAGTTGCTGGGGTGGTGGATAAACGTTTACAATAATTGCTAGTTAAATGCTAGCATATCTAAAAGGCAAACAGACAAATGAAAAAGACATTTCCTGTGTTTTTGTTGAAGCTCTCTGTCCAAACCTTATTTATTTATACTGTATTACTTGTTTTAGAATAGAATTATATTGCTTCATCTTTATCTTGAATCCTGCTTTCTAAATTTGGGAGATGGCTCATATTATCCAAATTCCACTACAGATATGGAATATTTTATGAAAACTAGATAAATAAGTTATAATTTATTCACTTGCTTATTCAATAATAATTTTATACCTAAATTATTCCCTATATGTAGCAGGATTTTCACTAGCATCAGTAGAATGTTAAACATGACAGTAAAATATATTTCTCTCTCCCGCTCAAGCAATTGGGTCAAGAAATCTGGAAAGGTGAGCAAATCCCTGAAAGGAAATGATCATTAATTGTAATTCATCATTCTTTTCACAACTTTAAAATTATATTCACAGTTGTGCCCTACAGCTATGTTTAAGAGTATATAAATGGCCCTGTAATGCAAGGTATGTGACTGACCAGTTATTTACAGTCCTTGTCTTCTGATTGGCTGGATTTAAGGACTGAAGTAATAGCAACCACATCTTTTTAGAGTTCTTAGTGATAGACAAAAATAAAACTATAACAACTTGACCCTTCAAATAACATTCCAGTTCATTTTATTAACCAAATATGGTAGAGAATAGATAAGCTATCATCAGGAAAAGATACACTGATATACGCAAACGTTAATAACTCAAGTATATCAGAAGGTTGGATTTAAAGCACTAGGGAAGGGACTGAGTTCATTCTTGACTGAACTAGTTACAGGAAATTGAATATTCTCTTGCTAAGTATGACAGTGTAAATTTTAGAGATATTTCGGTAAAATGTATGACATTGATGCTTTCTTGCTGCTTCAGAAAATTTGATGTTAAAGAACCTACCTATACCTAATAGTAAGAAAAGTTGCAATTTTTTAAAGGATATCCATTGTAATTTTAAGTATTTATGATAAAGTTTGACATGAAAAACATTGAGAAAGGAAAAAAGAGAAAATGTGATTGTGGCCTAAATCCAATGTAATATTAGTGGTGGCAAATAGTGTATTAGCAGAACAGGGTTGCCAGGTGACCGTTTAATGGTTCTGTAGAACAAGGAATTTTCAACGCTTGCTGAAATTCCCTCTTCTACACAATCATTAAAAGTATGGGAGCCCTGTCCCTTATTTCACCTGGTAACCCCAGAATTGGTTTTTCCAGTTGTACAGATAGTAGAACCATTTGTGTTTGTGTGTGCACGTGTGTGTGAGTGAGAGAGAGAGAGAAAGAGATCCCCAGGGATGTTACGACTTTGGCAAGTGTATGTGTTACTACTTGTACTACCAGATTCCACCATCATGCATAATCTGAAACTAGATGTGTATGAACGCAACCTCATTTAAACAAGTGGGATAGGATACTGGTCTCTGCTTTGTTCAAGAAAGCTGACAATGTATTTCCTTCTCCCTTTACTTTTCTTATTCTTTCTTTCTGAGATTCCTTCAGCGGGATGGATTCTATTGGCTCATTCCTGAATTTGATTTTGGTTGTGTTCTCATGATCAGGAAGATTTTATGGATAAAAGTGGGGTATGAATGATTAAAGAAATTAAGTTACTGAAAATATTGTCACAAAAGCTCTTTACCTTATAGCAGTGATGTATTTAAGTGTTTTACACCAAGTCTCAAGTCAAGTTTCAAGTCTTTGCAAGATCCTTTCAAGTCAAGTCTCAAGTCTGGCAGCTAACTTTATACTCCAACCTATATTCCAGAATTTCTGGACAGGGTTAAATAAAGTCAGTTTTAACAATTTGAATCAGCCCTCCACATTTGCGATTTTGCCATCTGCAGCTTTGGAAGTGGGGAATAGGATTCTTCTTTGTCTCCCTTCCCAAAGCTGGAGGCTTTTGTGTCAATGGGCATAAAAGAGTATGCCGCTTCAAAAGTGAGGAATAGGATTCTTCTTACTCCCCATTACTGAAGCTCCAAAGCTTTAGAAGAAAGGATCCTTCCTTCTCAAGCTCATTGCCTAACACATTTTCTGTTCTCCTCTGAAAAAGGTGCCCTATGCTCTAGGGGTAAGTTTTGCTTTCTGCTCTTAGGAAAAGTTTTAGAAAGTGCCTCCTATATGCAGTCAAGACAGACTGCTGAGCACACTTCAACCTTGCCTCAAGCCCGTTTCCTAATCCATTTGCTGTTTCCCTCTGAGAAATACATCCAGACTTTGGGCTTGAGACAGATCATCATGTGACCAATAGGCAAAAACAAATGGAAGCATTATTCAAAGTTGTAAGGTTTCTGGATAAATGTATTATGTTACTGAACCAAGGGCAGCAAGTCAGTCTCTGAAAATATGCAAATCCTGAGTTGAATCGAGTCAGTGCATCACTTATTGCCAAGTCAAGTCTAAGTTAAGTCACTGAAGCGACTTAAATCTGACTTGAGTCCAAGTCAATCCGCTCGAGTCAACATCACTGCCTTGTAGAGGGACAGCCATGTTCACAATGTTAGGTCGAAGTTTAGCCTGAAGAGGACAAGAAGAAAAGTGAGGGACTCTCTTGTATTAGACCCCTATTATATCAGACCAAAGGTCTAGGAGGTCTAGCAGAGACATGCTTGTCATGTGAACTCTAGCATTTTGCTTCCACTTGTAGCCATCCAAATGCTTCCAGGAACCCATCAAAATATCACTGAGGGAACACCCTTCAGACTTTTCCATTCAAGCTGACAAACTTGGAATCAAGAAGGACAGCAATAGGGACACTGGGATCTGGTGGAAAAAGTTATAAATTTTCTAAAAATGTTGAAGCAATCGGGAAAACTGTTTTTCCCATTTTTTTTTAAACTAAGGTGGAAAAATTGGAAAAAAAGTGACACTATCCAGTACTGTAAAGGTATCAGATACCATCTGATCTTGGAAGCTAAACAAGATTGGCCCTTGTACTTAGATGGGAAATCTCCAATGAATACCAAGTGCTGTAGGCTCTATTTTAGAGGAAGGAACTGGCAAAACCATTTCTTTATATTCCTTGCCAAGGAAAACCCTATGAAATTCATGGGGTTGCCATAAGTTGACAAGCAAAGCACAGAGACACACATAATTCTTTATGACTGATAGTCATTTTGTTACTTTAGGAGCGTAAACTGCATTGTATACATAATTACAATTTTGTTTGAAATAAATTACTCCACTTAGTATATTAAAAGTAGACTTCAATCAGAGAATAGTCACAAACTGAATCTCATTTTTATTTTTATTTTTTGTTTCAAAGTCCTGAGCAATAAAGAACCTCTGTGGTTTTGTGACTTTGTTAGTCGTGGCAGGGTGGAGGGGAATAAAAATATAAGAAACCATCAACAGCAGTAAAACAAAGAAAACTATTTTGCTTCTTCTAGTCTTCCATAGTGTTAAGAAGTCATAAAGTGTTCAGTTCCCTGAAAACTGAAAACCGATATAACAATCAATAACTGCAATGATCAAATACTTTTCTTATGTAAAACTCTCCCTGTTATATAGCTTTGAACAATAATTTTGGGGGAGTAAATATATAAACACTTTGTCTTGAACATCTTATTTATCAGACTAAAAGAAAATATTACAAATTCTATTAGTCTGCAGAAGAGAAGGTTAAGAGGGGACATGATAGCCATGTTTAAATATTTGAAGGGATGCCATGTAGAGGAGGGAGAGGGCTTGTTTTCTGCTGCTCCAGAGACCAGGACGAGGAGCAATGGATTCAAGCTGCAGGAAAGGAGATTCCACCTGAACCTTAGGAAGAACTTCCTGACAGTCAGAGCTGTCTGGCAGTGGAATATGCTGCCTCAGAGTGTGGTGGAGTCTCCTTCTTTGGAGGTATTTAAGCAGAGGCTAGATGGCCATCTGTCGGGAGTGCTTTGAGGGTGTTCCTGCATGGCAGGGGGTTGGACTGGATGGCTCGTGTGGTCTCTTCCAACTCTACATTTCTATGATTCTATGATTCTATTTTTCACAATTTTTCCATTAAAAAAAAAAGAGCTTTCAAAAAACTTTCCCCTCTGCTGATTTTTCCAGCTTTTCCCTGGGCCTTCACATTTGTACTCGGGGACCCCCACACACATCTAGATGCCCTGTTTGATCATAATGGCAGACCAAGACTATAGACATAGAAATATCTATAGACCTGTTTTATTTTAAACATCTTTCCTACGACAGAATTTATCTTCTTTACATTCATTAAACACTGAATTGACATTTTAACCAAGGTTTAATCTGCCATAACTCTGGGATCTCTTTCCTAGCTAGTCACTGACAGTACGTGTGCGTGGAAACTCTGTTTTCCTCCAATGGGCATTGCTGTGCAGATGAAACCTCATTTACTACTTTATTGCCCATTCATTTTTGTCTAAAGTAGATGTTTTAAAAGGTTAACATTCTTTTAATTTATTTTGAGTGTTTCAAAAATAAGACAAATTATTTTCCTAAAACTTAGTTCCAAAAAAGTTAATGGGGAGGGGGACTTCATGTACCAGTGAAACATCTGCTTGTCCACCTATCTGTTATTTAGGTATATCCAGGTGCTTAAGCATCCAAGTTTCTGTGTTTCTTTGCTAGGCAATATTTGTCTCCCTTATTAAATACGAGTTTGTAAATTCTAAATATTTAGCAAATTATTTCTTGAATTTTGCTGCATTGATCATGGCAAGACAGCTCGAGCCCTTGATAGCAATTAAACTTTTTAACTAGGACTGTGTTTTTTTCCCCAAAATAGGAGCTGAAACAGAAGTTTGGGGCTTGAGCTGAGATTTGATTGGTTTTAGGGCTATAAGCAGAAGTGCAGTCTCAGAGGCTTCATGCTTCTTATATAACACCTGTTTATATGTTTATATGTATTGTGCCATTCCGTACCTCAACAGGATCTGTGACTTTGCAAACCATCTTGAGTATCTCACTCAAATTTATTCCAGACTTAGATAATGAAAACTTCCTGGTTGAAATACCGACTCTCCTAATAGATAGTCACAGAAGTTTGTTTTCATAGATAAATCGAGATACAAAACTTCTGACAAAAAATGATGTCTGTGTAATATTATAAAGTTAAGAAGGTGTGTGCCATTAAGTCAAACTTTTCAGGACTTGTTTTCAGTAGACAAGTGGTCTTTTATCAGATTTATCCAATATGATGATTAGCAGGTGTATTTTAACCAAAAGAATAATAGCAAATTAATTCTCTTAAAGTCATTCCTATGTAGCTTCCAGACATCACAAGATGGAAGTATTAGCATGCTTGAGGAACACGCCAGTTCTGTTGTGAAATGGCCTCAGGAGCATCGCGTGATTGCAAGGACCGTTCCACATGACATCCTCACAATTGCGCAACACTCCCAAGGCCATTAGGCAGCAATCGCACGTTATATCATTTTTGGCTCATTGCTGAAAATGATGCACGATCACACGTCCCTCCCATTCCCCACCCGCACTTACCTTGTGTGCAGAGGTTCCAGATGTGCGGCCATCATGCTTCCTCCCCCAGCGCAGCCTGGGAAAGTACCGAGCTGTGCTGCGGAAGAAAGCGCTCATGCTTCCTTCCGGACAGCACGGAGCTGGTGCAGTGGGCAAGCGAGGGGATGTGAGTGCCTCTTGCAAGAGGCTTCTCACGTGATCCCCTCGCGATGACACTGGAACGAGGTAAGGTGCGGAAAGGGCCTATATTTTCCACAAGTCCAACCAAAAGAAAGGTAACAATCCAAAAAAATCCAGACCATTGAGAGCTGAACAGCTGAGTGGTCAAGACTGATTGATTGATTATAAGTGTCTCCTAATTTAATGCTAGTTCAGGGTGCTGGATTTCCATAGCTTCTGAGCAACAAGAGACAAAACCTCAGATATGTCCAGATGTTTAGAGTTTTTAGATAAAAGAAACAGCATTAACAACAGTGGTATTATTTTATTTCAAACTATTTTTGAAACATAATTTCAGTTGTAGTGAATGATGAATCCTTTGACTTTCCATTACAATAGTTTCCAATCTACGGTTACATCGTCAAGAATCTTATTATTATACATCAGTAATGTGTACCTGATGATAACTGTGATGATGCATTCTGTACTCGATAACAGTTATGTCAATGTGATCTAAGCATAAAATGAATGTGAAAATAAGATGGAATACCTATGTTCAAGTTCTGAAATTATATTCCTACTGAAATAATAACAATATGGATATCAGCTTTTGGTACCCTGGTGGTTCACTTTTTCCCTATTATTTTAACCTAAGATTTTAATAATTTGGAATGAAATTTATATTTTCACCTGTTATTAGCAGATTGCCTGAACAGTGGTAAAAAGGAATATAATAAAACCTTTTTTGTACAATATTCAGTTATAAATTATGTTTATATTAAAAAGAGGGGAAATAATGGGAAAAGTATAATCAATATATTATAATTTTAGTAATTAAACCTCAATAATTTCTTTTTTTCTTTTTTTCAAAACCAGAGCAAGTACACAAGTGTATTATTAACAAAGCAGTGGAAATCAGATAAGGTGATGGTTTTTCCTGGCTATATGAAGGAGATTAGTGAATGGAGGAGATAATTTAGCAAAGCAAGAATGCAAGTAAGGCAATTAAATCTTTAGTATTACTTTAAGAATCCAGCTATATTCTGTGTCTTTGTGGATGGAGAACTAAAGAAATTTCAATTGGCTGAGGCAGCAGAATATTTTCTTATTGTGCTTAAAGCTAGGTCCAAAGCTCAATCCCGGGCCCACTCTCAAGGTTCTACACCAGCTGTTTGGTGAAGCCTTTCCACAATCAAACTGATGTCGTTGTTTATTGAGCCAGTCAACATAACAGCTACCAGCGCATTCCACCCTCAGACTTCAGCCTGATGTGTGTAACTTTTCAGTCCATGGATCAGTCTTCTTTGATCTATCACTCTTCTTTGATCTATGACTTCAGTCTCTCTCTCTCTCTTTCTTCTTTTGTTCCTTCTTTCTTTTATCCTTTGCTTTTTTCACCTTTATTTTATTTCCTCTTCTCCATTTTCTTTCGTTTTTGTATGCTTTATTAATTTTATCACATTCTATTAATTCCATCTTTATTAGTATTCCATTTATTTTTTCTATTTTATTTTTTATTTCTTCTCTCCACTTCCTATTAAGGATGTTCTGTGAGACAAATGACTTAAAGGGAGGGAAAACAATGGAGCAATAAATCACAATACTTTTTCCAACTGGAAGTCCATGGGCTTTTCTTTTCTTTTTATACTTTTTCTTTTCTTTTTATACTGTCTTTTATTTTCTTGGTTTTTGTTTTGATTTTGTTTTTGCATTTGTTTAAGTGTTTCGAGGAAAGGAAATTGTGGGCACTTTTAATTTTTTTAACCATCTGAGGTGTTCATTTTCTGTATTTTTTTACTTTATTCATTTATATGTGATTTTGTAAAGTTTCTCACAGTTGTAACATTACCATAACCAATGTGAGCAGTGATGATTTATGGAATTAATAACTACAGATCACAACTTAGGAAACAGACACTATTTTTATGTAAGCCCTTTTAAAAAAAATCAAGTTCTATAATATTAGAAATCATGGATATGATGTAGATGCTAAAATGTACTGATGATTTAATGCTTATCATAGTTTCATGGAGTGTCAAAGGACTGTGAGATGTAAACAAACAATAAAAAAGTGCTTTCTAAGTTAGAATTTAAGGCTGATATTGAATTTCTGCAAGAATCCCATTTGATGGCAGAGGATGTAAGAGCCTTCAGAAAAAAAATGGGCTGGTGAAGTCTATGCTTCAGATGTTTTTAGATGGTGTAAAGGACTGGCATTCTTAATCCACAAACATCTTTCTGTTTCAATACAGAGGGCAATAATAGATCCAGATGGATGATTTTTTAAAACTTTTAATTGTAAGATATTTTGAAAATGTAATTATTTTGTTTAAAGTTTATGATCCTAATAGTGATGTACGAGAGATGTTTTATAATTGTTTCAGTAACCTTACTGTCATAGAATATGATTATTTGATTATTGGTGATGATTTAGAGAAAATATCAGATCTTTTGCAAGACAGAAATACACCTTCACCAAGGAAACAATCCACAGTGAGAGCTACTTTAGAGGCATATTAGAATGAATATGATTTACTTGATGCATGGACAACTGTACACTCAGGAGGTAGAGAATATACCTTTATCTCTCCAGTCCAACATAATAGTTTCAGATTAGATTGTTTCTTAATTTCTGCATCTTTGGTTAGTAAACACATGCAAAATTGAGTCCTTGAAAATATCAGACCGTACTCTGATTTGTCTAGAACTGCGTTTGCCTAATGCTCCTTAAACCCTTTAGTCTCTAGCATTTTAATGTTTCACTTCTCAATGATGAACAGTTTAAGACTCAAATATCAGCGGATCTGACGAAATATTTTAGAATGAATGAAGGCTCTGCAAGTTCATATGCTATTGAATTAGAAACATGTAAAGCCTGCATTTGGGGCAGAAACATTACTTATTCTTCTTATTAAAAAGTCTTAAAATAAAAAAAGAAAATTATTGCACAAGCAACTCTTGTATCTCAGTTTGCTGTTACTCCAGCTGAACAACTTTATCAGGAATTCTAAAAAGTTAAATGTGAATTGAATAATATTCTCTTGCAACAAACTTAACTTGTTTTGACATGCCCATAGCAAACATATTGGGAAAATGAAGAATGTCTCAACAAGATTCTGATGCATTGCCTTAAACATCAACAGCAATGCAAGGCTATTTCAGCTATCAAAGATGAAAGCAAAAATTTATGTTCATCACCTACAGATCTACAATTTTTGAAGTTTTATGCAGATGTTTATAGTTTTGATAATGAAATTCACCAACAGGATATGGAGACTACCTTTTCTCATATTGACCTTTCCCATCTTAGCATATTACAGCTACAATTTCTTTAGAAACTTTACAATTAAAGGAAGTTATCAATGTTATAGCAAATATGAGAAATGGGAAGTCTTGTGGCTCTGATGGGTTTCCAGTGTTTCCAAGCATTTCCAATGCTTTTTTAAAAAATTTGTTAACACTAAGACTGCTCCACCTTCACAGACATATCTTAGAATCTAACTTTCTCTTCATCATTAAATGATGCTTATATTGCCCTGATATCTAAACATGGTAAGGATCATACTCTCTGTGTTAACTATTACTCTATATCCAGTGATGTAGACTTGAGTCAATTGACTTGGACTCAAGTCAGACTTAAGTCACTTCAGTGACTCAACTCGGACTTGAGTCAGCAAAAATTACACATTGATTTGACTCGACTTGAGACTTGCATATTTTTGGTGACTGACTTGCTACACTTGGTTCAGTAACATAACACATTCATTTAGAAACCTTAGAACTTACTGGTCACATGATGGTCTGTCTCAATCCCAAGACTCAAGACTTGACTTGAAAGTATCTTGCAAGGACTTGTGACTCAACTTGAAGGTAGGGACTTGAGACTTGACTTGAGACTTGGAGTAAAAGACTTAAATACATCACTGTCTATATCCATACTTGATGTTGATACCAAAATATTTGCAAATATTTGAGCTAACAGATTACAAAAGTCATTTCATCTTTGGTAAGTCTTGATTTGATTGGTTGTGAACTTGATTGCTTTAAATTCAGAACTGATCAGCCATCTGTTATTTCTTTAAATGCTGAGAAAGCCTTAGATAAAATTTACTGGCCATCTATTTTCACAGTATTGGCTAATTTTGGGTTTCCTAAAATATGTTTGAAATGGATAACATTTTATATTTAGCACAAACAGCATGGGTTATGACCAATTTTTTTGTCTTATCCTTTTTTTTACATTGACACAGGATACAAGGCTGGGATGTCCACTGTCTCCTTTAACATTCATTTTGTGTTTGGAACACTTAGCATGTACTATTAGACCAACTTCCAGGATCAATAGATTTGAGGATATTAGTTTAGAATTTTAAAATGCTCTTTTCACTGAGATCTTTCATTCTTTCTTTCAAAGCCCCAGCAAGCAATCCCTGTTTTGATGCAGTTGATTAATAATTTTGGTAAAATATCTGGGTATTCAGTTAACTGGTCCAAGTCAGAAATACTCCCAATGGGAGACAAGACAGACTCTAGTGTATTTAAAGCATGGTAATTTCAATAGTCCCCAAATTTTATTACTAGTTTGGGTATAATTATCCCTAGGGACTTATCTCAGATTATTAGTCTTAATATAAATAAGATGATTAATGATATTGTACAAAATTTAGAGAGATGGTTAGGCTTAAAGATGAGTCTGTGGAATAAGGTAAACATGATTAAAATGAACGTTATACCTAGAATTGTTTATGTTTTTCTGTGGAACTCCTCTACTTATACTTTACAAGTATTGTTCAGAAGATTTTACTAGAAATTCAGTGAAAAGGATTGAAATTCCAATCAAAGAAGGAAGGTTCAAACTTCCAGATCACCTTATATACCATCAGGCATATCTTTTGTATTGTATTAATTTTTGAACATATCCACTTAAAGTAAGTACAGTAGGCCCTCCAAATTTGCAGGGGTTAGGGGCACAGAACCCCCACAAATGTCAAAAAAGCCACGAATAACTCCCTGCAGTGAGCACTCTCCCTTCCTTGCAGCATGCTGGCACAGGAGAGTGCAGGGGACAAGATCTCTCCCAGCTTCACCCTCCCATCTGCCTCCCTCATGATCACGCCCACAGCAGCAGGGAGGAGAGTGCGAGGGACAAGATCTCCCCCCCACTTCATTCTTCCACCTGCCACCCATGCCCACAGCAGTGGGGAGGAGAGTGCGGGGGACAAGATCTCCCCCAAACTTCACTCTCCCAGCCACTGCCCATGCGATTGTGCCTGCAGCGATGGAAAGGAGAGTACGGGGGACAAGATCTCCTACCGGCGCGATCACGCCCACAGTGGCAGGCAGGAGAGTGTGGAGGACAAGATCTCCCTGCACTCTCCCTGCCACTGCCAGGGTGCCCAGGCAGGTGAAAGGCGGGAGAGTTAAGCAAGAAAGTCTTGCAGGCCCACTAACCTTTCCCCCTCCTGGCGCCTGGGCAAAAGGCCAGGGAATGGGAAGGGAGAATGGGAGGGAGGCAAGTGGAACCATGAATAATCAAACTTGCGAGAGTCAAACCTGCAAATACGGGGGGAAGAACTGTAATCCACCATGATCAGCCTTGGAATCTTCACTTTTGGCACCTCCATTCAAATAAACAGTAGCTGGTTCTGATTTTATTAAAAAGGGCAGTGTTTTGTGAACAATTTCAGGAATGACTTAACTTTTAGAAACAATGGCACTGAAGCTACTTTGAGGAGAGGACTGATGGTCTTTGACCTTCTCCATTTGTCCAACAAAAACTCTTCTTTGTACCCTCTTCTGTCCAGCAATTATGGAGCTATCACGATTCCCATTGGTCCCTTTGTCACCTAACACTAAGGCCATTAGCTCATTCCAGATCCCATTGTCCACTTTTCAGACTCCATTGTTTATTCTGCCAGATTGCTGTTCATACTTTCCCCTTCAGGGCATGAAAAGAAGTATTTAAATCCTGGCTTTTCACCAGATAACTCATAGTACTTTGCTGTACAGACCGTCACTTCGCCACTCCAATTCCTGATTTGTACTACTCTTGGACTGCTAGTCTAAGCCATGATCTCTTCTTCACTTCTCTCCGGATTGGTAAATATCACCCACTTTGCCCTAAACTTTACTATCAAATCTTTCCTCCCTTTTCCTTCAATTAGCCTTGTGTGAGTACAAGACGCTTGGATCTTGTAAGTGTGACTGCAATTTTCCCAATAAAACTAACAAGCTTACTTTGGGATCTCCATCTGGTTCTTCCTACATGAGTACCAGTAGACATATGTGTAAAAGATCTCATAAGGCTACCCTCCTCTTGTAGGCCTCCTCTTTCCCCATGGTTTCATGGGGGCATTGGTATTGTGGGTGGACTCCTGAGTCACCCACATTTTGGGGTAACAGAGAGTGGAACCTTGGCCTTCCCAATAGGCTCAGGCAAAAGCAACTTGCTGCAGTGTCTCTTTGCTTATGAGTTTTTCTTTAATAACTTTTGCTGTCTTAATCCTACTGATGTTGTTTGTACACATATTATCTTGGTTGTCATCTGAAAAATGCTGGAGTGTAGCACAGGTTCATTTATAATACTTAGTATCTTTCCACAGATTTGCAAAGAGGTTAAAAAAAGTGAAAAAATGTCTACATTTTCCCAAATAATCTAATGAATGCTTACAGATGGACCGTGAACTCTAAGCAATTGAAGTACAGAAGCAGGCAGGTGAAGAGGTCATAGTTATTTCAGTTGTTAGAATGAATTATGTATATGAAAATCCAGGATGTTTTGTCAGTCTGTAAATTGGGCATTTCTTTCTTAACATAAAACAAGGCATTAAGTTTCACCTTGGACAAGAATTAACCCTGTCTATCTATTGGGTTTTCCAAAGAAAAGGTATTAGCGCTGCAATAGCTGAAATACAATTGCTAGTCCCAATTAGAGTAGGCACACTGAATCAACGTAAATTTTATATTTTATTGATTCAACAAGTCTATTTTAGTTGCAACTAACAAACTGTATTTAGGCCCAATTGTTAGTCCCAATGAGAGTAGAGTAATTGAATTGATGGAATTTATATAAATGCTGACTTATCAAGTCGTATTGATTCACTGGGTCTACTCTAAGATTAACTGTTCAATTTATGTATGTCTTGTATGTCTTCAGTTGTGTCAGACAGGCATAAAAAAATCTTTCTGACCCAGTAGGTTGCAGCTGGTACCAGAACAGTTATCCTAGTTTAATCCCTTCTGAGCATATCCAGCTCTTATTTGAATCAAAAGAGATTCTTTGTTCTCTTAGAATACAGTTTTTTACCTCTACAGTGCAATCTATTCATACCTACTCATGAATAAGCTCCACTAAGTGGGGCTTGCTTTCAGATAAGATATATAGGACTGGAGCTGTACTAGTTAAAAACTCTTTGGCTTTCCAAGAGAATAGTACCACTAAAGCCGGGCCTTTCTATTCTCTCTGTAAGGTCTGGTTCCGAAATAGTTTTCTTTCCCTCAATCACACTTCAAAGTAAGGTTTAAAACTTTCAAAATACAGCTGGCCCACCATATTTGCAGGTTAAGCATTTGTGGATTTGATTATTCATGGATTACTGGGGGGAAGAGGGATGGGAGGAGAAAAGAGGTACGAATGCGTTCGCTTGCTCACATGGGGAAAGGGGATGGGACAAGAGGGAAGGTGCATGCATCCACCCACTTGCTCATTTGTGTAGACAGGATGGGGGCAAGGGGATAGGACAGGAGGAGGGCTCATGTATGTGTTTGCTCACGTGCATGGCTTGGGGGCAAAGGGAGCATGAATGTTTGTCCACTTGCACTGGGGGAAGGGGGATGGGATGGAAGGAGGATGTGTGCCTTTGCTCACTTGTATGGGTGGGAAGGAGGAAGGGTTTGAAATGGGAGGTGGGAGGGAGCACACATTTGCCAACTCAAGCGGGAAGGGCATGGGATGGGTGTCCCCTTTTTTTCTCCTCCCATTCCCCCATTCAATCCCCTTCTCCCCCAGCTGTGCAAGTGAGTGAACAGTGAGGGAAGGCATGTGTGGCCAGACCCAGCCACTCTGCCGGTACAGGTACTTTATGTGTGTGTTAAATACAGTTTGGAGGCTTTCGATATTTGTGGTTTTCAACTTTTGCAGAGGTCCTGTGCCCCTAACGCCTGCAAAAAAGAAGGAAAAATGGTACAGATTTTTTTAAAAATTGACAGTTAAATGTTACAAGGGAGATCCAGTGTGGTGTAGTGGTTTAAGTGATGGATTAGGATTCTGGGAAACCTGGATTTAAATCCCCTATTGGCCATGGAAACCCACTGGATGACCTTGGGTAAGTAATTGTTTCTTACTCTCAGAGGAAGGCAACGGCAACCCCCGTCTAAAAAATATCTTGCCAAGAAGATCCCACTATAGTTTTGCCATAGGTTCACCATAGGTCAGAAATGACTTGAAGGTACACAACAAATGTTTTACAGGAACCAACATTTCATTATTTTTACATTAATTTTAGATATATTAGACCAACATTTAAATCTGGGGCAAATGGCAATTTTGGGAGGTAGCATTCATTAGGAAAACAGTAAAAGAGAGGAGGAATGGAGGGGAAGAAAAAAAAAGACTGTGGTGGCACCTTCAAGGCTAACTGATTTTTATTTTAGCATGAGTTTTTGTGGATCTAAACCCACTTCTTCAGATGCGGTACAGAGTGATATTAAAGCTTCAGGTTATAAAGCATACTTATATAGTTGTGGGAGCGGAGAAGAATGTAATAGGGTCCAGAAAGATGCAAATCATGTTCCTTTCCTTAAATTTTCAAAGGTCTGGGCAAGGTGACACAGGCCTTTCAGATCTTTACAGTGGTTCTTGCTGATGTGTGTCTCTTTGGGTTTAAAAGTCTCTCTGAGAAGGTTCCTTCTGTAGTATGTGCAGTAGCAAGAACTCTTCTGTTAATGTATATAGTGCACCATGAAACCGTTGTCTTTGTTTATACCTCTGTTAATGGATTGGAATTTGTGATTTTAATTCAATTCAGCTGTTTCTCTTTGTGGTACTGGGTTTATATACACAAAAGCTCATGCTAAAATAAAAACGAGTTAATCTTAAAGCTGCTGCCATTTTTTTTACCCCCTCCCTTCCTCTTTACACTGTAAGAAGCTAACACAGTTACTTTTTTTTAAAGATACAGAAGAGCAAATTAACCTTCTGCTTCACAGTCCTAATCATTCTCTCCCCAGCGTTGCATGATCCTTTTGGTATTAAAGTCAATTAGCAAAGCTTCGCTTCATTCTGCCTAGATGTTCTTGGTTATACATTTAATACATTTTTATTCCTGTTAAAAAACTCTGGGTAGCATAGACTGGTCCTGTTTTATCTTTCTTATTAGGTAGACTAGTACCTTGTGACTGGCAGCATCTAATTTGCTAACCATTGTGGTTGCATAGGAACTTGAAACTGGATCTCCCAGGTTAAAGTCCAACCCTAAACACTGTGCCTCATTTTTACCTCTAGCTGTGTTAAAGAAAAAAAAATCTGTATTCATTTTTTAAAAATGGTCTGCAGTTAATTATCTCTTTAAAGACTCTCCATAGAAAAATGTGAGGGACTTGAACTACTTTATCCCCATGGTTTCTAAGAGTTTATACATACTGCAGTTTAACAATTGACCTTTCTTCCATACCTTTCCAGGACTAGTACTGCTCCTTTTAAAAATATGATCATTATAGGTACAGTTCCATATAACTAAAAAGGTACAAAAGGGTATGGCCTAAGCCAGTTGTCACTCACTGTTCAGTATTATGTACCCTTCCTTAGAAATAAAAACAATTGGGGCATAAAACTAAGCAAATTTTAGAGAAATCCAGCCTAGATCAGCTCATTTTCTAAGACAATAATATTGTGCACGCTTATTTAAGAGTAAATGCCACTAACTTCCATGGCATATTTCTAAGTCAACATGGGTCACATTAAATGTGTGGCCACAATCCTATGGATCCCATGTCCAGAGACAGGTAGCAAGCTATACAATTCATTAAGGTGTAAATCCCACTAAACTCAGAGGCAATTACTTTTGACCAAATTTATGAAGGATTTGTGTCTTGTTACAATGAGTAGGCACTGCTCGTTGGAAGTTTTATCATAAACACATATAGCAGCAGTGCCAGGATAATCATCATGCACATCCAAAAGAACCTGGAAACTTTCTGGAGTACTCAGATGATATTGTGCTGTTGGACCCCTGGACTCTGATATTAAGAATTACAATCAGATCTAAAATGCTTTATTTGGAACGCTCTGATACACCCAAACACATTTATTTATTAATTATCTTGTCTCTTGTGTCCTTTTAAGTACTTTGCTCTGCTGTTACTGATTTGTTCACTTAATCGCAAGAAAACAAAAATGATCTGACTCCCCATCCTTTAACTTGGATGAACAGGATCACAAGAGGGCATTCTCTGAGTTTAGTGAAATTGCTGTCTGTATTAGGGTACTTCAGGCAATGGCTTGTAGTGCTATCAGAAGGCATTGTGTACTGTTCCAGCTTCCACTCTAATGGATTTCATGATAAAGACGGAACAAGCAGTGTAAATACACAGGAGGGTTGTAATCTGAAAATATAATTGTCTGGATTTTCCATACTCACAAATACTTGAAAAGGTACGGCAATTGTACAATCTACAAGTACACTTAGAAATGGTAAAAGTGATAGAGTCCTTGAGCAGAACTGTGTGGTTTGTTTCATTTTCTTCATACATTTAATGGCTGGAAGATATGTGTACAAGTTTGTATTGTGCTACTGACAACAGCAAGGTTTTTAAAACCACATTAGCCTGTTACAGTTTAGAAACTTGTGAAGATCTGGCTTATAGCTCAGAATGCTTACAGGCCATGGCCTGTGAATGAACCTATGTATACTCTCACTTCAGTGCACAGGTATGCATAGGTGTTTCTGGATGTATGGCAACAGATGAGTTGGACATATCTAAATTATTAGTGGCATGAAATAATGCAGGGTTTCTCAACCAGGGCTGGCTAGAATGCGAAAGTTCCATGATTGACAGGATTGTCTAGAATGCTAGGCTTTCTGGAAGAGACTGTGATTGAAAAATATAAACATTTTAACGACCTGTAGATATAATAAAATTTTGCATGGATTCTCTTTGACCTGAAAATTATTTCAAGGGTTCCTACAAGGTAAAAAGCCTGAGAAAGACTGTTTTAATGCAGAAGAGGGAATTCCAGCAGGTGCTGCTTACATGATTGTTTCTACGCAAACATTAACCCTTATCTTCCCTTGTAGCTATAAGCACAAGACTAGGCAACTGTGGCCTTTTCAGATGTATTTTGACTGTAGCTCCCATAATCTTTCCTCGTTTTATACACTGGTTATATCTGTGTTGCCTATCCTCTATTAGGGAGTGGTCAAAAGCATTAAGAAGAGATGTACAAGGCTTAAAAAATGTGTGCTGGAAAGGTTAAAAATAAAGAAATCAGTTTTGAATAGGAAAGAAATTCGAGGCTAGGTCTAGGTGAGCTTGAGCCACCAGAAGGAATCAAGGCTGGAGAGAGTGTAAAATATTTATATTATTAATGAATTTTTAAAAAAAAAATTAAAAAAACAGAAGCAACTTATTGCATGCGGGGAGGGGGAGAAGCCCCAGCTCAAATTAGGTTGGTCAGGCCTGCTGGGGTTCTTTCTAGCACCTGACACTTGCGGGGTGTGCGTGTGAAAGTCGGACACGGCACAGCCGAAGCGATGCGAGCTTTCTGCCGACCGATGGGCGGGACATTCCAGAGCGCTACGCCAGGTCTTCGGATGATCCTCGGCAACCAGGTCTGAAAACTCACTGAATCTAATACCAGGCATTAGTTCGGCTGGGCAAAGAAATGCAGCGCTCCTCAGGCATCCTGGGAGTCAGGCGATCGCGCGTGTGAGAGCGAGAACAGGAACTGGGCATCCCCATTTCCAGCCCGAAAATGGGAAGCAATTCAGCAGCGTCACCTTGCTTCGCCAGCGGACTTGTACATCCAGAATACGCGGCGGCATCCCACGCCTCCTGTCCTCCCGCGCTTTCTGTATCTGTCGCAGGGAGATCCTTGTCCACGGCGATTTCAACCAGATCGCCAAGCAAAAGCGGACGAACGCAAGCGGCCAGGGCGGCGAGTCTTCCTCGGGCACTGATTTGGTAGAGCTTCGGTTCGCAGGCCGCCGCCGCCGCCGCCGCCGCCGCCTCCTCCTCACCTTGGAGCAATCTCCGCGGCTGACCGCTAAAACGGGGCTGCTCCTCAGCTCCGTTCCCTACGGAAATCCGCGAAGAGAACCATGCTGCGAGAAAGGCTCTCCTCCCAGGCAGGCACTAATGACAGCGAAAGCGGCGCGCGCCTCGGAATTTATAATACTACAGGACAGGAAAGGGAATGAAGCAGCAGTCGCCAAGGCGACCAAGCCCCGCCTTCGGCCATTCCTCTCCTCTTCTCCCCCTCAGCGCGGATTCCCGCCTGGCAGGGGCGGGGCCCTCGCGGCGTGATTGACAGTTGCCATAGTAACAGGCTCTTCTGGTCGCCATTTTGTCAGTTGGGCTTTTTTTAAAAAAATAATTTCCCTTCCCGCCTGAATTATAACTTTACGTGGGTTATTCTCTCCTTCGGGTTTTATTATTATTTTTTTTTTTTTTGCGGGCGGTAGAGGCAGTTTTACCCCACTCTTGTCAGTGGATGCCAAACGGAGCGAGTCTGGGGGGGGGCGCGCGCGCGCGCGCGTGTCCACGGACTGGAGCCATCCGGAGCGTAGTTCCAGAGAAGCCGGCTCCGCGGCGGCGGCGGCGGCGGCACAAGGGAGGGGGAGGAGAGCGGGGGCTGGCAGGCAAGCGAGGGAGGGGGCGCGAGTGAGTGAGCGAGCGAGGAGTTCCCGGGGGCTCGGTTCAGCGCTGCGCTCTCCCTCTCGCCCGCGCCGCTCCTGCCCGCGCCGCTCCGCCTGGCCTGGGCTCAAGCAGCAGTCGAAGCCGAGCCGCCGCCGCGCTGGGTCCGGGCCCAGCTCGCCGATCGCTGCGCAGGTTTGGAACGCGCGCCATTTTGTGAGCGATAGAAAATCTGCCCGGCCAGGAAACGCCGCGGATCCGCCCGCCGGGCCGGGCCGCCCTCCTCCTCCTCCCGCAAGAGGGAGGTGCGCTGTTGGCTCCACTCCGGGGCCGAGGCCCTGGTCTGCTGTCCCTTTCTCCGCGGGGCCCGGAGTGTGGTGGGCGAAGTGAGTGGAAGCCGGGTGAGAAGACTGCGGGGACGTTACTGGGCTGGGCCGGGCCGGGCCGGGCCGCTGGTTGAGGCGGGGAATGAACTGAAGTCGCCCGCCGCTGGTGCTGCCGCTGCCTCCCTTGCATCCCGGGAAAGGAGGCCTCGGTCAGGAGCAGGACGGTTGCGGGCCCTACGGACAGGAACGAGAGGCGGCCACCGCCCCATACACGGGTGAGTAGTAGGGCCTCTCTGGCAGCGGGGCCGCCGGCTCGACGGCACAGGGAGAGCGGGGCCGCTGCCATCTTGGAGAGGGAGCCTGGGCCGCCCCGGTGGTGAGAAGGAGGAGGCCGACCTAGTGGAGTGAGAGGCAGAGGCGCCGGCTTCTTCTCCGTTACTACCCGGTTAGGTGTGTGGAGGATAGAGGAGGCTCCCTTCGAAGTCGCGAAGATGACGGCTGAGGCCTGGGAGACCTTTCCCACCTGGCTGAGGGAATTCATTGCCCCTACCTGGGCTGGGGATGGCTCTTTGGGGGTGGGTGGGGGAAAGAGCGGGAGGAGGAAAGAAGTTCTCTCTGCAGCCTCCCTGGGCAGGTGGGCCGAAGGTCCGGAGGGCTCACTTAGCACCTGTTGGAGGGAAATGGGAGATTTTAGACGTTAGTCTGGAAGTGCCTCGATGATTGGTATGTTTGATGTGGAAGTCCATTGTGGTCGGGAGAACTCTTGTCCTGTTTCTGTCAATCTAGGGTTACTGCAGCATATACATATACTCTGTCACTCAGCGAGGGAATAAATCTAATGCTGAAGAAACTAGCAACAACCACAAAAAAAGACTTCTTTCCAATCATTGGAATTAACAGCTAAGGGGAAGAATCAGAGTAAGGATATCTTGCATGATTGGATTGGTGGGTTTAATTATATTTTGTTCTCTCTCTGAACTATTCTTGTTGGTGAGAAAATAGTTATCATTTCAGAAATAGTTATTTCCTAATAAGTCTTGGAATGCCCAGCACACCTATCTAATGTTTTTTTTCTTCAAGACACTTTGATTACTCTTGCTACTCTTCAGTCATCAGAAAATAAATTATTTAAAAGATCTGTCTGTCTGTCTGTCTGTCTATCTATCTCAATACATATGTTTAGCAGGCATAGCTTTGTATCATTTGTTATAATCTCTATAGTAAAATAGCTGCTTATTTTCAGTATATACATGCACTGAAGCCATTACTATGTGAATACTAGCAGAGGTTTTCTTATTAGCAGAAGCTGAACTCTTAGGATGCATTCATAACACACATGTCAGGCAGTAAGTATCATTGAAGTTAAGGCTTCTGAGTAAACATACATGGGATTAGGGTGCTGTTATGTTTAATTCCAAATGTAATGGTTTTATATTTGGAACTGTAGCATCATTTTGGATATTACAGAAGAGCATGAGTTAAATGTGAATTTGTGTCTGTCATGTCAGAAAGATTGGCACCTAAGTGCTAAACACTTGTGTTAGTGTGTATACTTGCAGTGTGGACCTAATGTCATGGAAGATATTGCTCTGGAACAGTTGTTTACCCCCTCTTTGAATGATGAATGCTGGCAAAGCAAGTTTTGAGATTGAGTATATTATGTCTGCCTTGCTGGTTCAAAAATGGGGTCTGGGAGGTTTCTTTCACAGGTAGCACTATTCAGAACTGTGCTGATAGAATGATGGTGTCTTTATTGTATTTAAATAGAGTAAGTTTTGTTGTATATTGTATATTGTTGTTATATTGTGCACTGCAGAATTTGGAACTTGAATGCTGTGTCAAGGATGTACTTTTAATCTACTTCTGAAAGTGCTGTGCCAGTATAAATTTTATTAAAAATTACATCTTTTAGCGACTGTGTCATTGCCCTTAGCTTGGAGAATGTTTTCCTCTATATAGCCTGAAATAATGTGTAAAGTGTATGAAATATGACATTTATCTGATTGCATCAGTTTGTTGAATTTAACTCTATCTAATATTCTAATACAATCATATTTTATTTCTGCTTAATTTTTTTATTAGCAAAACCGTGAGAGGAAAAGTTAAATGTACAGCACAGTCCCATATATGTTTGCTCAAAAATAATTTCCACTGATTTCATTGGGCTTGCTCCCAAAACCATTGAAGGATTGCAGCCACAGTGTATAAAGTTTGGGCTATCTTCTTCTGGAATGCTAGTAACAATGCTCTTCTGTCTTACCAGACAAAATGCTTTGCTGTTGTTTCAAGAGGTATTAAAAGTAAAGCATATGAGGGAGAAATGCATGGCTTAGCTCAACTGCACACTAAGTGGAGTTATTTAACCAAAGTTCTTAGTTCTCAAGTGAATGATCTGAAGAAAAAGAAACATAGGACAACTGTATCAGTATAATGGATGATTTGTGTGTATCAGGATATATTAACTGTATTTTGTTCCTTGTGGCATGTAAGTAATTTGATTCAGTTTTACATGTTTTCATAATCAGTGTTTACCTGCCAGCCCCTCCCTAAACTGCAAATCCCAGGATTCTATAGGATGTTGAAAGTAGAATAATAGCGCTATAACAGTCTAGTGTGGAAATGGCCTAAGATGAAAATTAGAAAATAAGTTTGATATTGTGTGGTGATCGTCTACTTATTAAGTGTGCTTATGATTGCAGTTGTAGAAGTACAAAATGCATGGCTTACTTATTGTCACATGGAGATTTTATGAAGAGTAAAGTTTTGTATTTTATATGTGGAATTCAAATTACTGTGAAATGTATACGAGATGTAGTTGTGGAAATAATACTTACAGCCTCATACGTATATCTATTCAGAAGAAAGTTGCACTGAATTTGGTGATATTGATGCCCATATAAGTATGTGTACTCTGCAGCCTTATTTATTATGTAGGCTAAGTCCACAATCCTGTGCATATTTATGTAAAAGTAAGTCCAGTTTGTGATCTCAGGAGCCTATTCTCTAGGAAGTGTGTTCACAATTTTCATTTGAAATATCCTTTTAAAAAATATGTTACATGAGTAAAGTCTTACAAATGGCTACATTTCTTTGTGTTTAACTCTTAGAAGAGATTTTATCAAACTGGTTGAGTCCATCTTGGCTAGAGTTTATAAAATAAGTCAGGATTACTTGTCTTGTATTTCTGCACATCATGTTGAGTTTAGGACCCAAGAAGATAAGATTGAACTTTGTTTAATTTTGACATGCTTACATGCGGTAATGAAAGAAATAAGAGTAATTATGCAGAAATTTAGTTTTATATAATTTTTGGAGCAATTATATTTTGCCTTACTGTTATGTTTTTCAAAGAAACTCTGTGAAAGCATATTTTTTCTTAACTATATGAGCAGTTCCACAGTACACTATCAGTGGTTGTGATAAAGTGCTGAATTTTGAACTCTGAATTAAAATAAAATTGTATAAATGCCTGCTTAAAAGTCTTTTGCACTGAATATGGTGGCTCCTTGTCCAGCAAATGAATTAAGTGGGCTTTTTCTTAAGTGGGTATAAGATTATAGCCTCAGGGCTAAAGCCAGTTATTAATCACAACTTGAGAAAATCTACTGAATTCATGGAACTTACAAGCCCCATTAACTGAGTGAGTATACTTTACTTTGGAGTAACAACTTGACTTACCCCTTAGTGTATAAAACATTGAATATTTTATTTTGGAGACATGTATGCTGACAAAAAGAGAATTTGAGTTTTACCTGAAATTCTTTGTATAATTCTACTTGAAGCTCTTCTTGGTGGTTTGTAAGTTAGGCTTTGTTCCACTAAATCTTTGAAGGGGTAAATGGTGCTTACAAGGTTTTACATTCAACTTCTAGAGCGTGTAGGAAAGCAAATAAAGTTTGTTGAAAGAGAGTCTGAATGTTGTTACAGCTAGGGAATCCGAAGAGTTCACGGTGTTTTTAATGGTGAACTTTCAATACTGCAAATAATATTTATTCTCAAGCAGGCTGTAAGATGGATCAACTTTGCTATATACTCAGTTTTACTTTCACAATTAGTGTTTCCAAATTATTCAGCCTCTCAGCATGAATGTTCATTTAGTTGCAACTTCAGATAATTGATTCTACTGAAATTTTTGATAACTTGTGTTAGATAGCTTGCACTGGATTAACTAGGTTTGTTTCCCCTAGTTTTAATGTTCTTTTGGTTAGCTGGAAACACAGCTAATGAGCAACTTTTATGTTGGGCCAGAGTGAACTAGATCAGTCTCTTCTGTCACATCCCAAGCCCTGCCAGCTTGGAACAACCAGGGTAGAAGGGTGTGTGTGTGTATGTGTTAAACTTCCCTGAAAATAATGAGGACCAGCTGTGCAAGGATGGTCTGCTGAGCTGATGGGCTCAGATCAGACCTGTCTTCAGGTTGCGCTCCTCTATGCCTGTACAGGTTGAGCCTCTCTTATCTGAATGCCTGGAACCAGAAATATTCTGTGTTTCAGATTTTTTTGTTTTTTAGAATACAGTATGTTTTTGTTATAGCCTCGTGTCTTGTTTGTTCACTATGTATGTTGTGTATGAGATGTGAAGTTGGAGAGACGCGGGGGATCTGTGAAATGGGAGGAATCAAGTATAGTTCTTAGTGCAAAACCACACCTCTCACCATGTCACAGATTCTCAGTCTCTCTCTTTTTGCTGCTGCCTGCTTCCACCTTCACAGTGGCAGCTGCAGCACTCTTGCTCATATGTCCCTCAGATCCTCAGTCTCCCTTTTTTTGCTGTCAACCATCTGCTTCTGCCTCCAGAATGGTGGCTGTGGTACTCCTCTCATCTGAGAGATGAACAAACAGGAGCTCCACAGGCACCTCCTAGATGGAAGCATGTGACTGGCGTCAGAAAGAGAGAAACTGAGGATCAGAGAGATAAATGAGCAGGAGCACCGTAGCTACTGCCTTGAAGGTGGAAGTGGGCAGTGGGCACCAAAAGGTTTAGGTTTTTGGAGGTTTTCAGATTTCAGGATAAGTGAATCTCAACCTGTACATGGAATAAGTCTGGTTGAAGTCAATAGGTTTTATTTCTGAGTAGGCATATAGGATTGCATTGTCATTTTTATTTTTTAAAATTGACTCCTAATTCCTAGCTATAGTTGTTTGGAACTAAGTTTGTGACCTTCTGGACAAAGAGGTAGTTTAGGATCCTTGTGTATTTTATTTACACAGGGATCCTGAACTGCTTTTTTACCCAGCATAGAATTAATGTTTGGAGCTTATTGGTAGAGGATACAGTGATCACCACTACTTGATGGGGTTTTGCGTTGATTAGATGTGTCAAGGGGGAATGTTTTGAGTGCACCTATTAACTGTGGTAACTGAATGGGATCTCAGTTTTCAGAGGGAAAACCAACTACCAGTACTAACTACCAGTCAGGCTGTTCCCACTCATATTTATTTGCTTGAAGTATCTGGGTGACTGCTGTGGTAAATGGGTGCTGAATTAGTGGGATTTTTGTTCTGATAAAGTATGGCTGCTCTTGTGTGCTATAACTACTGAAAACAGTTTTAAAAGAGCATACTGTGAAGTATGCTTCAGCTCAAATTATAATGATACTAAACTCACAAAAATTGTCAGAAACTTTAGGCTGACTACTACTATTTTGGCATAATTGCTTGCTGGGTACCTAACTTTTCTCCATGGTTTCTATCCCTTCATAATCATTCACTTCTCTACTCTTCTCTGTGCTCCAGTATTCCTTCACCTGTTTTGTATCTGTTCAGTTTGATTTTCAGAGCCATTCTCTCTTGCATAGTTGGACACTTATTCTGCCTTCCTATCCGTCTCTGGCGCTCAGTGATTTTAGGGACAACAAGGTAAAGGGTGGGGTTGTAGCTGATCTGTTGGTTGAAGAGGCCAATGGCAGAAGACAATCATTCATATCTTAGTGGTGAGAAGAACTAAAGAAAATACTCTTCTGCATTAGACAAATCCAGGCATTAAATGCTTCCATAGTTGCTTTCTGTAAGCATAGAATTTCATAGTGATCAGTCCTGTTTTATGTTACAGTAACATAGCTGTAACTCTATGTATTTATTTATATCCATCATTTATATATAGCTTTTTATTTTAGAAAATCCCAAAGTGGTTAACAATAAACAGAGGTACAATACAACAAAATAGCATTTAAAGAGATAAAATGGTAAAACAAAATAAACCCCTGAACAGTAAAATGAAACTATTAATTAAAAACAAAAGTTAACTGATAGGTTAAATATTTTAATCAGTGATCAGAATGTCTCTTTTAAATGCTTTTTAAAAATTAAGTTTATTAACCTCTTCTTGGCTAACTAGGTTGAGTCACTTTCGTCATTAACTACTTAATATTAAAATTTCTGGCTGACAACTTTATATACTAGTCTAATGGATAAGAATGTAATTCACTGTCATTCATTGGAGGAGGTCTCATGCTCCCTATTTAGGGTCTAGGTTTGTCACAGAAGGCAACGATCTAGATCTTTGCAAGGGCTTTTTTTTGAAAGGCTGCTTGGTTGGATTGACTAAATAATGGGACAGAAATGTTGCCTAGAGAGGTAATCTGTAGTCACTTCTCAAAAGCTAGTTCAAATAGGTGTGGAGGAAGGAGTATGTTGGGACAAAAGAAGGCCTGTGGAGTCTGTTGGTAATGCAGAGAATAGGCATGTGCATAGTGTATGTGAGTGGTATGCAGTAAGTGCTTTTTTTGAGTTCTCATTGGGTTGGTGATCCTGTATCTGGGGTATGCACTTACAACCGTAATTCCTGTGATTCAGTGTATTTCCTGTGAAACAATTCCCTGTGAGTAGAAAGCGTACCTGGGAGGAAGAAAGCTAGATTATTCCTCCTCCTCAATATCTAGTCCTTCTTCATATGTAACTTCCATGGGAGTCTTCTCAGGCGTAACTAAAAAAAGTGTGGCTGTGCTGCTGATGTTGTGCAGTTGAGCTAGCCCAGCCTCCCAACATCCATGTGAGCAGCTGGACCTGGAGTTGCTTTTATCTGGGAGTATCAACATTCAGTATAGATCATCCATTGTAAGTAATTGTATTTATGCAAGTTGTCATATTGAACACTTGTGTGTAGTAGAATGAAGTTGGGGGTACTGTTCATATTTTGTACCCTGTGTAAGGTCATCTGTAATTTCTGTACTTGATTAGCCTGTTCAGGGAGGTACGGTAATTCAGCTGATATATTTGGTTGGATATTCATCTGCACAAGGCATTCTATTATTTTGTTTTAACTAGGCTGGTAACATGGCTTATAAGGAAAACAGGATAATGTATCATGACATCATAAGTAACAGTAGAAGCCTTTATATGTTACCAAATTGCCATAGATGTTGCATAGTTTAGTATAGCTTTATATGCAAAGAAAACACTAGTTACTTTCATATTGCCATAAAACAGAGTAGTACAATCAAACAATTTTGATATGGAGTAGGGGAAATGGAATTTGTGGCATAAACCTGATTGTACTGTATGGGGAAATCATGTGCCTGTGTTTTCTATCCCTGTGCTTGTTTTTTCCTCCTCTTAAAAATATTGACTATGTTAGCCATTGGCAGTGGCTAAAAATAAGCAACTGAGTTGTTTAATGTTACTGTGGTCCTTGCTGATATGTTGTAGTTTGATAGCAGGCAAAAGATGTTTTTACCAACCCTTCTTCATGAGTTTGAATTAAACCTACAAAACAGTACACTGTGGTATAAGCTAATATTAAAAGTTAAGCAGTTAAAGTTAAAAGTTAAAACCCTGAGTGCCATTTTGGCAGAAAACAGGCTAAAAAAAATGATGAATAAAATGCCAACAATAAAATCTAACACATTTAAAATGGCTACTGAATGACAAATTCTTGAATCTTCAGAATGCTTGGTTGGAAATAAAAGTTTAAATCACAAATACAAAGATCTCAGTAGAATTTTCTTGAAAAAAAAACATGAGAAAAGCTGTCCTGGATCAGAGCCAGAAGCATGTCTTAACATTCTTTTCCTAGACTGGCCATTGAAGTACCTATAGGAAGCCTACAACATACTCATGAATTAGTGCTTTGGCCTGCCTCATTCACAGGTTTAACTTTTCATGGATTTGATTATTTGTGTGTCCAGCCCTGCGCCCCCCCCCACCTCAAGTATTTCTTTCTTGGGGGAACCTTCCTTTTCAGTTACTCCAGTCAGTCCATACAACCCTTTAAAAACCCACCACTAGTCCTCCTCCTCCACCAGCTGCTACCAGGCCAGCTAAGGCCAGCTTACACCCTAATTTCTCAGCACCTTGATCCTCTCTGGACCTCCCCAAATAAGGAGGCAGACAAGAGGAAGAGGATGTGTAAGGTCACCGTGCTGACGTATCCCATTCTCCTCTCCTTTCTCTGACTGTGTTTAGACCGTGGGTGCCTACTGTCTCCACCATGCATTGATTCCCTTCCCACAGACACACATTTTCATCAGTGTGGCACACAGGTTTGGGGGCCCCTAAATATATTCATTTTTCCCATTTTTTGGGGGTCCCGCACAACAACCCATGTGAATGTGAAGGGCCGACTGTGTAGCCATCTTGTTTGTAGCTATTGGTAGCCCTGTCATCTGTGAGTCTGACCACTTCATTTTAAACCAGTCTAGATTTGTAGCCATCAGTACATGTTGTTGTACCAAATTACTTTGTCCTCTTCTGAATTTTATGCTTAGGAGGCAGTTCCATGACACTAGTATCACTGCTAAAAAGGTTCTAGGTCTAACTGTGGTGTCACCTGCAGCAGCACTTCCCCTGGTGATCCTAATGTATCAGGTCATGGAAGGGGAGCAGGAAACCCTGTTGGAGACCATTTTCTGAGATGTATTGGATATCTACTGTTCAGAGCTCTGAGGCCCAAAACCAACTTGATTTTTTGTGGGGAGAGGGATAGACCAAATGAAATAGTGTAGCTCATGAAAGATCAGTATTACTTGTATTTTTTTATCAGCTCTAGTTAGGTGTTAGTATGGCATTCTGGACCATTTGTAGTTTCAGAACTGTCTTTAGGGGAGCACTCCTTTCTCCTGAGTCTTTTGAAACTGTTAAGTTAGTAAATTACTAGTGTATGCAAGGCAGTGGTCAAATTTTTGCTATAAGGAACTGGTGTAACTGATGTGTCTTTCAGAGATGGAAGCCTGGATCTAAAACCGACTCTGGATCCAAAAGTAGTCCCAACTTGCAATTTTACAAGCTACGTTATCCCACTGAATACAAATATATCCTGACCAGTGGGTACACCCACAGTTCACCATTCACATAGTGTACATTGATTCTGATTGTATTCATATCACTGTAAAGTTCATTGATGGATCTCTGAAAGTGACTCTGGCACAGCTTTGCTATACCTGATACTAAAAGAAAAGGTGAATTAAGGTGGGCATCATTATACAGAGATGTTAAACTGTATGGGATATATGGCAGAAATCTCTACAATAATTTCTGTGCAGAGGAACAGTAATCTAGCATCACCCCTGGAATTGATTAGATATCGCCAACTCCCAGCTCACTCAGAATCATCCCTAAGTCAGTGATATATCTGGGAGGTTTATCCATGTCAGATTCTCTGTTTCTCGTAGTATAGGTCATCTTCCAGGGCAGTTACTCTCTTGAAACCCAACTAGAAGCCAGACTGAAGGATAACAGCACTTGGGAGTGATATGCCTTGCACAGTGGTTTTGGATAGAAATGGAAAGCTGAGCACAGGCCTGTGATTTCCTAATGTTGTGTGACTGAGAGAAGGCTTCTTTAGTAAAGGTTTTACAGTAGTTTCTTTTAATGACTGATGATGTTCATTCTTTACACAGGCTGACACTAAACAGAATGGGCAGGAGTCCAGCAGGCATGTAGTGGAGTGAACAGCACCAAGAGCTCTGTTCATGTTCTGAAATTCACTTAACAATATTAGAGTACAGGAAGCTCTAGACTCTCCAGTTCAAGCTCAGTGCACAAAGCTGAGATCAGTTCAGAACGTGATGTGGGGGTTCAGAAAAAGGAGAAAAGGAAAGTTTTCAAGAAAATTTTCTAGTACTCTGAATATTGTATCTGATTAAACATGCATGATCATATTTTACATTCAAACACATGTAAAGCTTATAGGAAATATTATTTTATTGGAATGTTTGTAATAATGTAAATAGAATAGTATTTACATCACATATATTTAACAAAAATGACTACATTGGAAGAATACCATTTTTAAGGCCTCATATCTAAAGATAGTTGAACCTGATATATGTGATAGCAAAAGTTTAACTTTGCTGAGGTATAACTGCTATACCTTCAGCTTCACTCACGCTCTGCACTGCTTACCAGTTCTATTTCAAGTTGATAAAAATCTAATTCAGTACAACTGATTCACTACTGAATGGGCACAGACAACCTATTTTGTCTTGACTGCTTGTACTTGTGACTTGAAGTCAAGAGATTTTAGAAGTAGAAACAGGCTCATCAGTGCATTCATTTGTTAGTCTGTTCCTTTGAGCACTGGGGTTTATCAGTGCCTTAGAAGGATAACTAATGCTTGGTGTCTTATATATTTAGTTCACCTAACATGATTGATTGCAGTACAGTTCAAAGGTCCATATAACTATAACTAAACACACATATACAGGTTTCCCCAGCTTTTCTGATGCATTAGGGACCAGAGCAGTGTCAGAAAGTGGAATTAGTTGAAAAATGGAACCCATGTGGGGAACATGAGGGAATTACGGAGGCTTGCTTGGGATTGACCATGCATGTGTGAGCTGCTTGTAAAGTTTCTCAGTTGGCTTGATGCCCCTTCCCCATCTCACTATCCGAGTAGTACCTGCACTCCCAAGTGAGCCTCCAGTGGCAAGTAGAACTGACAAAACAGTGGACTCTTCATCAAATTAACGGAACAGATCTGTAATTTACAAACGTTGAAAGAATGGAACGTTGAAAAAACAAGTCAATGAAAAGATTCCTTTATGCGATGTGGAAAGTTTTTTCACTCAAAAATAGTAGCACTGGAAGAATTATATCTCTGTTATTGCAGAATCAGCCTCCAAATGGATTATAAGCAATAGCTTGCCAAATACATGACAGATTTTTAACCACTTGTATTCTCAATGTTCTTACAGTTACCTTATTGTCCCATTGACCAGACAAATGTGAACTCTCGCAAGAGGGAAAGGATTCCATGCAGTTTTGTTATTAACTGGCTCACTTATTCCACTGGAATGAGACAGAGTCGGTCCATTAATCCCCAAAGGTCAGGTTGAAACTGGTTGGATCCATTTGTCTTCAAGTACCATCCTAATTCATTGTCTGTGCTTGTCGAGGTTATTTGGAGCTGCAAGTGCAAGGTTAACCAACTAGTGATCAGGTAAAGCCAAAAGAATCAGTACAGGATCTCCCAAACATTGATTGAGTCTATTTTATCCAGTATACACAGATGCTGCCTGTGATTTGCCACTTACTGGACTTAATACAAATTATGAAGGACCTGTTACTGTCCATATTCATTTGTCTTTGCAAACTGTATGATATTTGGTGATTTCCTTGCCATAGACATCTTTTTGGCCCCAACTGAAGTTTCTAGTTTAAATCTCTAAGCATCAACTTTCTGAATATTTTGCTGTGTTTCCCTCCAAATTTCTTCAACCAAATGAGAATGTTTTCTAGACATACAATGTGTGTATTGAATTTGTGCAGTCGTATGTATAGTATGGAAGTATTTCTAATGACTGTTCATGTTAAGAATGTCCTTTATTGGTGGTTAAAATAGGAGATTTACACTGATCATTGGGACTGGAATAGGCATTGATCTAAATTAGCAATTCTTAACCTTTTCTTTATCACAGACCTCTTTAAATATCCTTTGTTGCCACGGACCACTAAGACTTAACTCAAGATTTGAAAACCTAAAGTGCATGAAGTATTCAAAGTTGCTCGTCAGGGGTCTTCTAATTTGGAGAGAAAGGGAGAAATAAATAAATGCACACATTCCTCGTACAATATTTTTGTTGGAATGATTCCATACAAATACCTGAACACTGAACCATGACCTAATATTGCTTGTTAATTTTAATTAATTAATGAAAAAGCTGATCCTGCATTTCATTTACAAGCCTTGTTATAGTGGGCTTAATAGCCAAAACTTGTATTTTTTGCATAGGTATGTCATCGGCACATTTGTCTCCCCGAGATGTGTGGTCATTCAGTCATATTCACATACTCTTTCTTATCTGCAAGGAGAAAGTGGCCGCCTTGTCACCCATATAGTTGTACATGACATGGTTCTGGATGGAGAACATCCTACACTCTTCCATGCCTGTGTACCTGATGGCTAAACCAGGAGAAGAATCCATATGCTCTCACTTCTGCCCTGGTGAGTGAGGAATCTCAAGGGTCCACTGCCAGCTCGAAATGAGGAGGAGCAAAAAAGGGCAATTTGGTGCTGGTAAGTTGGTTGAGTGGCTGGCCGGTTGGGTGATTGGTTACCTAGCTAGCTGTAGAAGTAACTGAGTAGCACAGGCGTGCAGATGGTACTTGAAGCTTTGAGTGGCCAAGGACAGCAGAGAGAGAGAGAAGTTGCCTAGCAGAAACCACGGGGAAAAGTTAGGGAACCTAAAGTCTCTTCATACATCACAGATGAGATTGAACTGGCAGCAGCTCCTGTGAAAGCCATTTAAAGGCATCCACACACATGACTGTCAGCATCAGGAGGAGATGAATGGGTTAACACAAGAAGCAGTACCACATGAGGGGAGGAGCAGCAGTGATGATGAGCTAACCTTGTTCCCTTCTTCCGCCAGCAAGCTTTTTGCATGCCTTACAAGCTGCCCACCTCCCACATTCACATCTTTCTGATTTCTTCCTACACTGTTGAGACGAGCACACAAATATCCACTTCCCCTGTGACAGGAAGAGAAGAGCTTCACGCTAGAACATTCCCGTGCATTACATTTCTTCAAGACTTTGTGGACCCCCTGTGAAGACATCACACCCTCCCAGGGGTCCACAGGCCACTGCTGATCTAAACAGCATAAATATATGGCAGCTATAGAAATATTAGTAAGTGTTAGCACTATATTTATAATTCTACTACATCTAGTGTACAGTGCCAGTTTTTTTAATCAAAAAAATTGAAAATGTCACCTTGGCTACTTTTCATTTGCCATTCACAGTTGATCATGAGCTGAAACTTGGCTTTTTAGGAATTAGTGGTCTTAGGGTTTCCTGGGAATATCCCCCTTTTATGTTGGCCAATTACTTCCAAATGCATGACACTACAGCCTTTGGTTTATTGTTTTAATGGCAGATACTCCATTTTCGTTTTGTAAATAGTTAAATTATTTATTTTATGGCCTTGCAGTCTTGTCTCCAGTCAGGACTTGAGTTGACATGTTTCTCTTGTAAGTGACATTTGATCTATTCAGGAGGTTATTTCCTTTTGTACCTTATAAAGAGTCTTCTCCTGTTCTGTCTTGACTGTTTCTGCATATATCACCTATTTTTTGTGTATGTGTCTGTGGTGAGGGTATTTTATAATGGGAAACTGGTTGAAGAGAACAAGTACTTTTGGTACTGTAAGTTGGTATTCCTCTATTTCTGAAACCAGATAAATGCTTGGAGGTACTGTTGAAATGCTATCACAAACTAAAAAAATCTTTGGTGTAGAAATTTGAAATTGGGCTTATGGAAGGTATACCTTAATTGTAGTTGCAGCAGGGAGTAGGGTTGTTCAAGGGCTCCCGAACTGTCCACTAAGAGACTCTGTGTGTGTGTGTATATAACATATCACAATGTACAGATATACACATAAAAAAGTAGAGAGGAAAGATGTAAGGCAACCTTTCCAAGCAGGCATCCTCCACCCGAAACACGAGTCACTGTGCTTCTGCCCAAAGAGTGTCCCTCAAGTTCAGAGTTCACGTTCAACTTCCTTAAATAACACAGCTGGAGACTAGAAATAATGGTCAAATAAAATATTGCGGTGGTAGGCATTGGTTAGCAGTAAGGAAAAGAACTGTTGCTACTAGCTAAAATCTGGAAAAACAAACCCGCAAGATAGAACTGGAAATATGCCGTTCAAAGAGCTCCCACCATCTTCCCCCTCTGCAGTGTCATTGGAAAGTATTGGTGGGATTCCTGCTCCAGATTAGAAGCTAGAGCTGAGCATTAGTCTATTTATCCTTCTATTCCCTCCCTATCAGAACTCCATGGTGTTTATCTTATATGGTGTAAACATACCCTCTGCCACATAAGCCTGAATCACTTCAGTTAGGGCTTATTCTGTCTTGATCTGAATTGGTCTGATAAACCCACTTTTGGAACTGATGTGAATTGTTCCCAGTGGGCAGGTATTGAGCATGACACCATTTCGCAAGAAGGTTGAAAGCTTTATATGCCAGTAAAATACTATGCAAAGAAGTCAATGAGTTCGATAATATTCTACAGTGTGTGTGTGTGTGTGTGTGTGTGTAAATATATAATTTCCCCACAAGAACTCTGTGTGGGTCCAACTAGGCCCAGAGTTTCTTAAACATAAAACAGTATATTCTTCCCATTAACATTATTGCACTGACTGTTGCACTATCATAACGAAGGTTGATTTTAAATCGTGTTTTAAATCACTCCTCTGAAAGACTCAGTTTTAAAGATTTAAATTGCAGTTTAAGTCATCAGTGAGAAAGGTTCTATGTAATCATTATTTTTTAGTAAAAGTACATTATTATTTAATAAAACCATAACACTATTCAGAAATATGTGTTTCATTAGGCAATAGGTATGCATTAAGCAATTAATCTGTATTGTTTTTAAGTTAATTTTCACTTTATCAAAGTGGGATCTCTTGTGTTTATGTTCAGACTCCTTTTTGTTCAGATATGTTCAGTCTCCCTAATTTGTCTATACATTAACATTCACTGTCTAAGCATCAGGTGCTGTCTGATCTTGGAAGCTAAACAGATTCAGGCCTGGTTAATTCTTAGAAGGGAGATGGCCAATGAAAACTAGGTGCTGTAAGCTATTAAGAGGAAGGCAATGTCAGACTTGCAAATAAATTTGCCAAGAAAACTCTGTGATGGGATTGATGTACATTTGAGTCAGCTTGAGGACACACATTAACAATAACAGATAGGAGCAAGGCCCTAAGAGAGATAGTGAGTGCGCATATACAGTTTGTGGACTCTGCTTGAAGAATAAGACTGATCAGGGTGCCCTTATGTCCATAAAATGCTGATAACATGTTAATGGAATAAAATTAGAAGTTTTATAATTTGTATCCATGAGGGGTGTCTTTGACCTAGGCCCTTTTCTTCCTAATTTTTTAAAAGAAAACTTTCAAAATCTGTTTGCTTTTTCTGATGTTAATTTTTTAAAAACATTGATTTTTATCAACCCTGGTTATGACATAGCAGTGCTGTAGGCGTGAGTGATGAAATACTTACAACAGCAACAATGTTACAGAATGTAGGGGATACTTCAGCAGGCTGTGTACAATGACCACTTTTACGATTGCATGAGTGGACAATCTAAACAAAAGGGTTACAGGAAGCACATTGTTGTTATGTTTTTTTGTCACAGACTCAGTCACAGAGATGGCACTGTTTGTAATGAGGAAAGTAATTTGTCTATTATGAAGTAAGATAGAATTTTTGTTTTCTTTGTCCCCTTCTCAACAAGAAACGGAAAGAACATCCTCTGAGCTGAGTAGCAGCAGACCACATATGCTCTATAGCTAGTTCTGTGCCTTTTGGGCTTCTGAACACTCCTACCCTCAGCCCACAAAGGCTGAAGTGTTGGTTCTACAGGGAAAATTTGCATACCTGGAGGCATTTAGGAGCAGTGATTCCTTTCTAAAGCAGAGTACTGGGCCTTGTGTAATTGTGTTTTTGTAGTTAGAGGAGCTTTATTGCTTCTAATCTTTTTGTTTTTGAAAAAAAGAAATGCAACTCACCCTCTTTTTGGAAGAAGTGTGTTATACAGCTTGTCTTGTGGGACATTACTAACCCCTTGATCCTCCAGAGATGCCAACCTTGGTGCGTAGAGATTAAGAATAACTGAGAAGTATATAAACAGTATTTTGAATGCTCACCTTTGACTCATAGCTCCTTATGTCAGAAGTCCATCTCTTTTCTCAGACATTTCGATAAGGAAGAATTTACCCAAAAAACTACAAAAACGAAAGCATTTTTTTACTACATGTATTTTTTTTTATTACATATATTTTACAACATAGCAATTTATACCTTATTATGGCTCGAATATGGGGTTGTGCACTCAAATACACGTTTCCCAGTGCTTTTGGGATAGAATTGACCCTACCAGTCATGTGAGTGTAAAGGAATTTGCCTTGTATATGATCTAATAGTACTGTCTTTATTTTCTGAAAACAGTGGCAAGGATTGTAAATATTGGCTTGACTTACTAGGCAGAGTTTGTCTTCCCTAGCAGTTCCAACCACAAAGCAGTGTGATCTATGAAGGGGGCTTTAGGAAGAGATATTTTTTGTGTTATGTTGTTTGTGTTAAATATGAAGGAAGTAAGAAAAAGTGAGAGTTTCATCTTCACTAAATTCAGCACGTGTGGCAGTCTATTGAAGTTTGTTGGATTTTACAAAAGTCCACAAGGAATGTTTACCCTGACCGGCTCATAAATAGATATGTGGATGTCTGATTAAGTTTTTTTGAAAAATGAAATACACAGATATAGTGTTTCTTTCCTTTTTTTTTTTTAAGAACTTAGTTCATAAAATAAGAACTTGTCTATCTAGTAGCTTCAAAACCTATGTTGAATTTATACAGTTAAGCAACAGTACATGTTATGTAACAGTCTGGAACTGTGGCTGGGAGGTACTGCTAGGGTTTCAAGTCCTAATCATGAAAACACTTCTACATTTTAGACTTGGGATGATGGGTATAAGTTTATTGGAGTGATGAGAAGGTAAATCAGGATCTTCTATTAGATCTCTGGGTGATTTGTAGCAGATCAGCAAGAATTTGTTTATTCTTACTTTTCTAGTAATAATAGCAAAGTGATTCCTAGACCTCCCTCAGAGTGCTAAAAGGAAAAAGTTTAATGTAACCTGAAATTGAAGTTGTTGTCAAAGAACTGTGAGCTGAGTTCAGCTTTAATTACCATAAAACAGTATGTGTTCAGAGGTGCCCTTTTCTTTAGTTCTAAGTATATGTCTTTTTTACTTGGTTCTGGTTAATGTATCCTGTGGATCTACCTTTTGTTTTAACTGAGAAGCCTGCGGCTCATCCTGTTTATAGAGTCATGAATACTAAAAGTTTTTAAAATTTGGAAACTATGTAACTATGTAATGCTTTTTTTCCTGCTAATAGGACTCAAGAAATGATGGGCAATACTTCTTTGAAATTCTTGGGACTGTAAAAAACTAACAGAAATAATTGCTGATTTTGGAAGTATTAATGAAGACATTTGTAGTTCATTTCTTACTCTCAAGGGTTGAGATTCAGAGAGTCGGCATAATGTAGCAATTTGAGCATTGGACTAAGATGCTGGAGGCCATGGTTCAAATGCCGACTTGTTTGCCAAAATCCATTGGGTGATCTTGAGCATTCTCTCAGCATCAGAGGAAGGCAAAGGAAAACTCTCTGAAAAATCTGGCCAAGAAAAACCTGTAATAGGCTTGCCTTAGAGTCACCATGAGTTGGAAGTGACTTGAAAGCATACAGCCACAATGTTGAGGTTTACTTAGGCTAGTGGATGCCAACTGTTTTGAAGTGTGACATATTCTTAAGAAGTATAAGAGGAAAAGAGGAGGATAGCATCTGCAGTCCCTCTCCTGCCAACATGTGGTACACCTGTCATACAAAATGAATTTAAAGCTAAAAGAATTTTTATATATTTGTTTGTAAGAAGGACCAGATTCTTTTACATATTTTAATACTTTAGTGCTAGTAATGATGGGATTGAGGTATGGTATACGTCAGTTAAAAATGATGACCTATGCAAATACTTCATAATTAACATTTTACCAGTGGCTCCTGAAACCTCTAAACTTCCTCACTTTCCAGTTTCCTAGTAGTAGGCAATATGTTTTCCTTAGCATATCAAGTGAAAGGAAATTTCTTAATCGTCACTCCTTCATTACAATGCAGTAATTATGCTCAATGGAAATAATACCACCAGGATGCGTTGTTTGGCAATCATTGTTTTAAATATTTTTTTTTTTAAGTTGTTGAAGTACTTCCTTAAAAAAAAAAGATGACTATAACCATACAAGCTGTTGGGCTTGGGTCCAGGTCTGGTTATACTTGGAGTAGTCCCAGCTGTCTTCAGCTGTTTTTGAAAACTACAGAAAAGGAGTGAGGGACAAAACACTGCACCTGTGAGATGTGCAGCAGGATGTACAGTCCTGGTAAACCAATTCACATGCAGACTTTGCCTGCTCTGTATTCTCAAATCTCTCAGTGTTGCCAGTTGCCCATTGCCACACTCCAGTTAAATACCGCATGAGAGTGAGGGGATTGGTAGCCACTTTCTCAGGAGATAGTATTGACAGTTGTTTTTTCTTTCTATTCTATTAATACGTGAATGTCTGGGCTGCAGTGTGGTAATTTGTTACATAGACCCCCCTTTTACGGTCCTTGTCCTAACAGAAAAGTAACACCTCTTAGAGATTTTCTGCTACCTTTACATTGGATTCAATCCAATAGCTATAATGGGATTTGTATTTTTTAAAAAATTGTGTATAACAATCCAGTGAAGGATCTGAACATAGTTGTGCCTGACTAAGCAGAGAAATTTCATTTATTTAAAAATAATATTGACTGTATTTAATTCAACAGTGTTAGCAGTAGTGATGTGACATCGTGGAAGGATTTGTTTTTGCTTTCTCCCCAGTTTTCCCAGAGGAAAAAAATTAGGGAGCACTGAAAGAGATGTATGAAATTTCACTTTTGGAATGAGTTTTATACTTTCAAAATGCATAGGGTAAAACTTGTGTTCAAGATAGTCAATAGCATTTAAGAATTAATCCCTGTGCATTCTGTTGGTTATACAACACTCAGATTCAAGGTAGGTTTCTGTACCTGGTGTCATAATGTCTTCATTAGAGGACCAGAGATAGTATTTGTTGCTTGTGAATTGCTACGAGCTTTCTAATGACCTTTGATCTAGTGGTTTTTGTTTTCAGACTTCATTCTTTTCCCCTACATGCTAGATGGCAATAAGTCCAATACATGTGCTTAGGTAGCAGAGGGTGTAAAGATTTGCAGAGGTCTCTTTACATGTAACAGGAATTTTGCTTGTGCAAAACTGAAACATTTGTATTTCTGAGGCTGCAGTCCTTTGTGTGCTATTTCAGCTCTACTGAGAATATTTCTTATTCCTGGCTAGGATTGCACTGTAAATTTTATATGTTACATGAGTTATAAAGGATAATTTTATGCTATTACTGCTGTAGAATAAGTTTAATTTGGATAATAGGGGCTAAAGAGCTAAATCCAATTGCGAGTCTCGGTTACAGAGTAGATCTACTGAATCAACTGCTGAGTAGTAAGTCAATACTTGTGTAAATTCCACTTGATTCAATAGAACTACTCTTGTCGGGGCTGGAAATTGGATATATTCCAGTTTCCCCAAATTTCTATGCCAGCTTCACTGGCTTCAAAATTTGTGAAAATGTTATACTTCTAACAGTGTGGTGACATCAGTAATTATAATTGTTTGTGGTGAATTAGTCTTCAGCTGAGTTTTGTTTTAAAAATGCATAAGATTGGGGTGGGTGTTAAAATTATCATTGTCTTGCAATGTCTTGAAGATTAGGGAAGGTCTTGATCTCAGTAGTAGTGTTTAAAATGTAGCTTGCAAAAGGTCCCAGGTTCAATCCCTAGACTCTCCCTCTAGGAGTGAAAAAGAGTATAATCTGAAACTATATAATCAATCTGAATTTTGTGTATGACAGCTTCCTATTTTCCTACAGTTTAACTTTTACTACTTGATAAAGAGAATGTTGTGGAGAGCTCCTTAGAAATTTTATTGCATTCACAAGGTACAGAGGAAACAACCTGTGTATGATTATGAAAAGGGTACTGTAGAAAATGTAATGCTACTATAAAAATTAGTGTATCTCTTTACAGAATATAATTTAAAGATTGGAGAAGAGAGAAAAATAATTGGGAATACAGAACCCATTCTTTAGGAATAGGAGATTAAAAGATTAGGGCTCTTGAACTGCTAAAGGAATTACAGTTTGGAGATGTATATTCATAACAGGTGAATTTTATAACTTTCTCGTATATTGAAATTGAATAAATTGAAATTACCTGATACAATGAGAAAAACTTATAACTAGTTTTCCCAAGTTAGAGTATTTGAAGTAATAACAGGAAGGAACAGAATGTTTGTTTGTCACTATTAGGAAATGATGACACTGGATTATTATGTGCTGCTGACTGGTCTCTGCTGCTGTTCACTGTGCAGCATAGTAATTGTTTAAATTTTTCGGTGTAAGAGTATTTTCAAGATGTACCTGTATAGGGTATGTCAGGTATCGCATTAGATAAATGAAGGCAAATAGGTGTAGAAATCATTAACTGTGGCTCCAGAACATACATCTGTAGCTGAGGGTGTTTCTTACTGGTAATGTTCCAGTACTTGAAAAGAACAGAAAGAGCTATAGCAATGTCATCAATAAATGATAAATAAAAAATATGTGCTGTCTAAAATTAGAAATCAGATCTTGGGTATTGTCTGATAAGAATATATACATTGTTGTCAGCTAGGTTTAGATGTTTTATCTTGTAAAAAATTGTAATGCTTACAGGTTTTTAAACTTTGCAGTGCTCATGAATATTTTAAATCAAGTGTGATTGCCTAGAACAATGGATGTCCTTGGGGTGCCACAAGTGGTTGCCAGAGGTTGTTTCCAAAGCTCTTTAGGCTATATACTTTTGTTTAGAAGCAAAAGGGGCCAATTTAGAAACATACAGTTTCAAACTTATTTTCATAGCTACAAAGATCAGATACATGCAAAGGAAGAAATTGCGCATATCTTACATTTTTTTAAAAATTTGATGTTATGCCTCAGTGTGGCAATAATGTCATAAAAGTTGTTTCTGCTGCTGTAGTTGCAAGAGTCTCCTGTGTGAGGAACAGAACTTTCTTGAAAACTTTCATTAAATATTTTGTGCTGCCCAAAGTAGGTGAATATTTGAATTGTCAAGTTCATTAACATTTCCGTTTAGTAAGCAACATTTTTGAAAGCATGTTGTGTTGATTTTACATGCTTTAAAATATGTTAAGGTGTTTTTTTTCAATTTCTAAAAGTAGTAGAACTAAAGTATTTGATTCTGACAAGGGATAAAGTGTGTTAATGTGATTTAAATTTTTTGTTCAAACTTTTTTTTGAAATCATTTTTGTTAGACTACTAAGACTCGACAACTAATTAGCATCAGCTCCCTTTACATTGCTTAGATTTTAAGGATGGTAAAAATAAAAGTAAGTTTTTAATGTCTGAAAAACTTGATGGATAACCACCTAGTTAACTTACATTCAGTGTAGATTTTTGTTACACTATCCATTCCACATGCTCAGTTTGACTTGTATTGTGGCAGTTCATTATCTTAATAATTTTAAATAGCGTTTTTAATGTGAAAAAATTTTCCAATCAAAAATACAGAAATTTTGTGACAAATTTTTATACTGAAAATCACTAGTGTAAAAGTGAGACAATGTATCTTCTGTGTTGCCTGTCTGTTAGTTGTACTGCCATTATCATAGGTTTCTGAGGCATGTCAGATGTGTGTAATTTTCCCTGCATAGTTGCCTCTGTGACAAGGGAAATGTCTTTAGTATGGTAGATGACATATTGCCCATCTCGTGAAATACCTTATTTCTGTTATTAATTTATTTGTTCTATCCCTACCCCTTACTCTTGCACTTAACCGCTTTGGATGATGCTGCATCTGATGAACTTGACTCTTGGCTAGGACAGCAGGAATACTTAAATACTATTACACTAGTATGATGTCCTGGACTAACTCAAGGACAACAGGAATTCAAAAGTTTAAAGCATGAGCAAGAAGTGGATCAACTCAATTACACAGATTCATATAGGGAGTGGATTTGGCTGTGCAAAGAACCTTGTAGCAGTGATGTAAATTGTTACTTCTTTTGGTCCTGAAAGTGAGTGTGACAAAATTCAAAAGTTTTCACCCTACAATATGGAGAATGCATTTGTCTGACTTCCACACTAGTGGTCTCAAGTGGAAAAATTCCCCACAAAATCTTGTGAGAGTATGAGAATTGTTGTGCATTTTCCAGGAGTTTTTGCTAAAATCTTGTAAAGGCTTTATTTTGCAGAAACTTTTTTCTGTGCAAAATGCATGTCAACACAAAGAAGATTGTATTTTGCAGAAAGTGCAAAGAATTTTGCTTTTTGCATAACGTATGACTTTTCACATAGAATACTTTTTTTTTTTTTTTTGCTGTTGCTCCTAAAAAAAGTACTGGTCTTTTTGCTTTTGTACTTGGAGAACAAACCTCATAGGCTATTTTGCCACATAAGCCTTTTCACCCCTGCTAAAGTGGAAGTAACTAGACAGAACTTAAGCCTTGCTAGAACAGGAAAAGAAGGTGTACATAAAACTTTCTGGAAAAAAGATGGGAAGAGATCTGAGTGTTTGAAAAATGGCAAAATGGCTCATAGTACCCCGCCCCAGAACCTTTAAGGAAGCTCTTAGGCTGAGCCATTTTGGATTCTGTGCCCCTAAATTTGAATTGGGATGGAGCTTGGAATTTGGGGTATACACCTTCAGGTCTTTGGGTGTAGCATGCCCACCTCTATTCTACAGTCTTTCCCATTAAAGTGTCGACATGACTATTGAACGGTTATTTCAGTTCCTTCTTTGGATTTGCCCCAACATTTAAAATCCTACTCTTTCCCCTTCTGTCATATGGCAGACAAATTATAAAGGAAGGATAGGTAATAATTGTTGCCATTCTTTAATTTCTTCTTCCTCAGTCTCCTTTTTCCTGCTTTCCAGCATCACCATTGTCACCTCCTTTTGTCCTCTTATACTTAACTGTTACCGTGCAACCGCTTTTGGCTACCACTTCATTTCTTTTTACCCTTTTCTCCATTTCTACCACTCTCTTTTAGAATAAACATACAGTAAGTCACCTTATAATTTGCCTGTTATTTTACTTTTGTCAGTAAAACCTCCTTTCTGTGGAACAGATCTGACCTTGTCTCTCTTACTTCCCACCTGACTACCTTAAAGAGGTGTTTGCTACCAAGAGAAAAGTTCTGAAAGTTATTCATTTACATCGATACACTTGCTTCTGCTCCAGCTATTTCAGGCTGCTTTCTACATGTAGAAAAGCACACTGGATGCAGAAGAAAGGTTTTCTAGCAATGGGATGTTGTGGTGGTGGTGATGGTGGTGTGCCTTCAAGTCATTTCTGACTTACGGTGACCCTAAGGTGAACCTGTCATGGAGCCTCATATTTGGCCTTCCAAAAAGGCTTACTGTTAGAGCACAGGGAAGTAGGCCCTCAAAAACATATAGATGCATATGGCCTGAGAAAGCTCCATTGTATATATTGATAGCAGCAATCTTTGCATGCTGTATGATTGACATTTAGAACTTAGTGGCAGAAGATTACAGGAATCACCACCAGCTTCAATGTGTTTTGGAAATTTAGATTAATTAGAGGTGTATCAGTGCCTGAAAGCCCTTGAAACATCCATACTAACTAAGAGGGAGAATTAATGGGTGGGTTTCTTAATCATGCCATGGTAAAGATGTTGCAGGTCACAGTTCCAGACAGAATGTGGCAGTCTAACCAAATAAGATTGATTTCATAGTCTTACACAAATTGAAGTATACCATATTGCACTGTGTTAGAATGCCACTTCTACCCATCAGAATCCTTGCTTGTTGTGCATCAGACATGTAATTTTTTGGATTTGGGATCAGCTCTCTATACAGAGGAAAGAAGTGATAGTTGTCAGTGCAGAAGGTAGACATGTGGTGTTCTAGATGTTGCTGGACTGCAGCTCCCATCAGCCCCAACCAGCATGACCAGTGGTGAGGGCATTGCAAGATTTATAGTTTAAAAACTTCTGGAGGATCATATGTTCCTTACTTTTACTCTGTGCAGTTGCTTGGTGAAGGAATATTTCAGGAGGTCTTCTCGCTTCTGTGTTTGTAATTTTGCCAGAAGTCTTGCTTTACTCTCCCTTTCAGCCTTTTGAAAGTACCTCTGCTTCTCAAATTATTAAATGTTGTTTGAGGGGGAAGTGGACAAACTAGCAGATGTATACCATTTTTATCGTAGAGGGTAGAGATTTTCTGTAAGTGTTGCTTATGTCACATGATATAAAAATATTGAATCTTTTAGTGAATGAGAAATAACATATTTGTGAAATATTGTATACAAGGCATACTTGAAGGATAAAGCCCACAGTTCCAGGTGCCTGTTCGGATCCCCGAATCTGTTTTGTTTCTTTCTTTGTTTTTGAGGATACTTAGATTTACTGCCATAACCAGCATAATGTGAAATTGTGGCCTCTTGTTTAAAAGAATGCTTTGGTGTAGTTAAGAAAATGTTCTAATTTCTGGACCAGCTATTCCAGGCTATCAGGAACCTTGAATTTTCCCTGGGCTAATATTCTGTTCTCTTTTCTCTTTTGGAACAAACTATAGTTTCTTGTTGCTTCCAAATGTGGGAAACTGTGATTTGGTTATACCAGTTAGAGCTACCTAGAACATGAAGCGTAGGGTTTGTACCCCTATGATTAAGTAGAGATCTGAAAATGCTGTGGAGGAGGATGCTTCATGCAAGAAATGCTTTCAGAATAATCCTTAGAAGAAGAGACCTCCACTCTTCTAAATACCTCTGTATGGAAAGAATCCTGAAAACCAATCTTGCCATTGCTGGCCTAAAGAGGTCACGTGAGGGCTGAAACAGCAGTGTGTACATGCTCAGGAATTTTAAAGTATTAGAAATAGCATTAATTCTCTTATGCTTATATGTCCTTGTATTGTGCCATTAGAAGAATTCCATAGTGATTCAGGAATTGTGACTTACTTTGGGAAGCTGGAGATTTCTATGTACAAGTCTGTGCTGGGACTGGAATTTCTGCAAAATACATTCACCCCATGTATAGCTAATGATGCTTTTCATATCCTTAGTAAATTAGCTTATAGTGTAGCAGGTGTGTACTTTTGGTTTCATCCATTGTTTTAATTTGTTCTTTATTTAGAATCAGAGGTAGTAGGTTGATGACGATGATGATGACGATGGCAATAATGATGATTTAACTTCCCTCCAATATTGTCCTATATATTTGCATTTCCCCCCTCTGTATCATTACAGTTTAAGTCTGCACATGGGGTACCAACCAGTTTGGTTTCACTTGTGTTGTTACAGAATTTTCCTTAAAAAAGGAAGGTACTATCAACAATGCCCACTTTTGGTACTGTTTAGTTAAGATTAAATTTTCCCTCAAGGCTTTAATATAGACAGTAAACCTTTGATACCACTTATATGCAGGTTTGTAAATACTTGCCCACCTGGCTTCAGCAAGAACACTCTCCATGGAGCAATCAAAGGACGTTTTGCTCACATTTTTTGCTCCTCATTTTTAATTAAAAAGAAATTACTAGTATACCTATGAGTAGCCGGCTGGCTAGGAACTTTTTGTGTGTTAATGATAGCCACTATCCAATGTCTGAGAGCCAGCATGGTTTAGTGGTTTGAGTGTTGGACTACAATGCCAAAAGACCAGGGTTCAATTCCCCCTCAGCCCTGGAAACCCACTGGTTGACCTTGAGTACTTCACATACTCTCAGCACCAGAAAACTCTGTGGTAGGCTCACCTTAGGGTTGCCATAATTTGGAAACAGGTTGAAGACACGTAATGCATATGGAATTGCATATGTATGGAAACAACTTCCTTCACGTATCTTACAGACTTATAGAAGGCTGAGAAACTCTCAAGAGCTTTTTTTCCACTAGAGAACTATGAAGGAAGGATGGAGAGCAGTCAGAAATCCCAGCGCTGCCACAAGTGTCATACAGTTGGCCCTCCATATTGAATGATTCTGCATCCATGGATTCAACCAACCATAGATAAAAAATATGTATAAAAAAAACCCAACCCAAAAAGCAAACCTTTGAGTTGTCTACCATTTTATGTAAAGGATGTCATTTGACTACACCGTTGTATATAATGGATTTGAGCGTCCACAGATTATTGTATCCACAGGAGATTCTGGAACTAAATTCTGTCAGATACTGACAGCCCACTATATTGCATTTAGAATGATAGTTGCAGGTTCACATTTAGTGATGTAATACATGTATTTGTGTAGGTTGTAGCTTTGAGACATTGTGTTACAAATTTGAGACACTGTTGAGTAACAGTGCTTTGAGACATTGTATCACAGGTATGGTAGAGACTCCTTTTCTTGTCTTACAGAGCAGGTCTGTTGGAAGGTGTAGTAGGTCTGTCTCACTCGTTATAGTTGTTTTTATAAGTTTATCATGATGTAAAGCCTATTACCTAGAGAAAGATGGGTGCTCTTAAAAGTTCAGTAATATGTTGTGATTTTATGTACCTTTATCAAGATGATTATAATGTTATTGGTATGGACTCTGTTCTTTAAAGTAAGTCAGTGAGGAATGTTTGGGACCATAATATGTCATCTTGGATTTTTTTTTTTAAAAAGATGGAATTAAAAGATGGAATCCATGTGCCAAGGGAAGTTGTGGACTTGCTTTTCTTAACACCCCCCCCCCTTTCCATTTGTGGACTGTGTGGCAACTGTATTTTTTTTTAAAGTTAAACAAGTTTTAAAAATAGGCTATATAAGCTAAATAGCTATGATATAGAGTGATAGTTGCTTTTTAAAGGAGGAAAGTCAAATTTTCCAGTGGACATTCTTAGCCTCTCTAGATTCCATTGTTGCACTACTGCTTTAGTGTAGTGATTGTGATAAGATGCCACATGTCCTTTATCTAGTTACATCATGTTCATAGTTTTCTAGGTTAAACAAATTCTTTCTAGCAAGACTTGTATCTCTATTATGCTTTGTGGAATTTCTTGGAGCATATTTGTCTGTGTAGAGACAATGTACCTATTTCCATATATGAGAAGCTGATAAGCTTTCTAAAAATAGTGCTTTTTTCCTAAATTAATTGTGATAACTTGTACATTGGAATTCAACTTAGGTGTTTTGTTGTATGTTTACCGCAGCTTGAGTTACTGGAAGCTAGAGTAAGAACTTTCACTTCATTCAAGCTTAGTTATGTAGCTTTGAAAAGTTGTTTTTAAAACAAAACAAAACATGTATGTAATGTATTTAATTGCAGCATTTTGTTTTGAATTGAAACCAGACCAGTAAAGGAGCAAACTGCTTCAATTAAGGATGAATTTAGTAGAAATTTGGGTGATATTTTACCATAACCAGTTATCTGTGCATTGTCATGTGAACTGGTTTTAAGATATGTATAATTGTGAGCATACATGTGTTAGATATGGATTTAACACAGATTTCCTAGAAGTTTTCTTACTCCTTTTTTTTTTAGAGAGTCTGTGGTTTGAAATATTTCATCTTGGTGCGTCTGGAGCAGAAACATTCTTGTTCATATAAGAATGGGACACTACAATTTACATCCTTTTCATACAGTGTGGGAATAGAGCCAAATCCTGTTGTTTAGTCCTGACAACAGTAAACTGTTGAATCAGTTGGTGACTGATGAATCAACATGTAGGTAAATATAATTGATTCTGAGGGTCTGTTCTGTTTAATGTGATAATAGAGTATCAGTTACAGGAAAACCAACCACCAAACTTAATTTTTGTAGCATTATAACAATAAAAAACAAAAAACACAATAACAATAAACAATATTAATATTTATGCTGCATATTAAAACACAGTACATTAAATGTAGTGAATAATATACTAAATGCTATGTTTAATATAGTATATGGTATATTTTGTAGTAGAGAGCCAGTGTGGTATAGTGGTTTGAGTGGACTACGACCACCTACCTTGGGCCTGTCACTCACTCTCAGCTCCAGAAAACCCTGTGATAGGTTTGCCTTGGGGTTATCACAAGTCAGAATCAATCTGAAGGCACAGAATTACAACATGTTATAGCATATGGTATATTCTGATACACAGTACAATGAATGTGTAGTGCTCCTAGAAAGCTTCATGTGTGATAAACAGTCTCCTTGGTGAGATTTGGTCTTTCAGATCATTCAAGAAATTCTAGTGTCTCATAATTTACAGTGCTGTTAAAGATAGTCTTTAAAGGTAATTTTTGATGCATCCAATAGATGAGATTAATATCTCATTTTAGTTGGAGCAAAAAGATGATCCCTATTACTTGGATCTTAGTGTATTAGAAATGATGCCAGAAGGAGATGGGCTGTTTCTAATGAGGAACTATTTTTATTGTATTATACCTGTTTTATTTCTGTCCCATTCTGTTAAAGAGCTAGTAACTTTATTTGCTGAGATGTGATGATGAGGGAGCTAAGATGGTGTTAATCAAGAGTTTCAGTCAGAGAGAAAAATCTGTTGTCACAACAAATGTGTTAGTTTCACAGTCTCATGTAAGCAGACATAGGAAGTAGACGAAGAAGCGTATGGAATAGTAAGAAATGCAGTACAGTATACAGCAGCTTAAATAACTTCTAAATGTACAGATTAAGGTAGAGGAGGTTGTATGAATGTTGACACTTATTGATTCAGTGGGACAACTTAGGACAGCTCAGGACAACTAAAGTCGTACTTACTACATAGAGAAAGGTTGAATGCTTCCATATGACATTCCTGTGTGGACACCATAACTTGTGAATGGCATTCATTATGTTAACTGCTCTAATTTCTTGAGATGAATATGTGTTACTGGCATTGAAGTAGTCTGTACCAGTGGTTCTTAACCTGTGGTCTGTGGACCCCTGGGTGTCCGCAGTGTCCTCACAGGAGGTCCACAAAGGCATGAAGAAATGATATGAGTTTTTACAGTTAAAATAGAATGAACGAATGAATGAATGAATGAATGAATGAATGGAAGAAAGATGGACAGACAGACAGTTATGCATTAATCTCAAAGAGCAAAAGTATTTTGCCAGTGATAGACATCATTTGTATGAAGTTTCATTACAATATCTCAAACTGTTCAAAAGTTATAAAAATAACCGATCGATAGCAAAAAATGTACTCAGTGCTAGCTACTTCTGCACACAGTGAGAACATTCAAGTGAATAATGCTGAGTGGCTGAGAGAAGGCATTTGACATTTCTTGCTACTACACGTGCAGCCAGAATCTTCATTTGTAACTATTCTGAACTCTAGCAAATTTAGATAAATATTTGGTGCAGTTTAGGGTTTTAAATCTTGAGTTTAGTGTTGGTGGTCCGTGGCAAGGGGGTCCATGGTGGAGAAAAGGTTAAGAAAAGCTGGTCTCACAATTTAGCAGTCTACATAACATTTTCAGTTTTTCTCAGAAGTTATAGAGTATTTGGGCACAGAATTGTTTACTGCTGTATCTGAATGTTTTTATATTTATTGCCATGCCTTTTGACATAGAACTCAAGACAGCTTATACAAGGCTAGAACAAGATAAAGCTAGAAACCTGATAAGAAAGTTAAAACACAATGAAGTTATATTAAAATAATGTTCATTTTCAAAAGTATAAAATCATTTAAATACATAACGGTAAAGATAAAAATACAGCAATCCTCATTATACAAAACCTCCCTGTGTTTCCCATAGAATAAGACTTTGTCTTACATTTAGATCAGTTAATCTGAATAGATTGATGGTATTACTGACACAGTCCTAGTTGAATATTGGCAGCTAAGGAGCCATATATCAGGCATTAAGCACATATTTTTCATGTTGAAAGTATGGAGGACAATCCCTGGCACCAGGTAGCAGTTGATGTGTATAGCATGTTAGGGCTACTCCAGTCATGCCACGGAGAGTGAAACAACGCCTCTGTCTTTTTCCCACTTGTTGGTCCTCCTGGAGTTTCCATTGATTAGCTTCAGAAGGTTATAAAACTTCTGCTTTGTCTGGTTTCCTAACAGTGAAGCTGATACCTAGATTTTCTTCTCCCTTCCTCTTGCTTACATGTACAGTATAAGTGCACCACTCAGCAAATCTGCAAGTGTTCCCTGACTTCTCAGCAGTACATTGGACTTCTTGAAGCACAGTTGTAGTCTTGCTTCCATGTCAATGGGACTGTAGTTCATCCTGTCTCTCCTTTGTGGTTCTGGAGGATCCTGTGGATCCTTAAAAAGACCACAAATGTATTACTGCGCCCAACCCTGAGTTTCTTGTTTTCTTGCTGTCTGAGATAGCAAGTGGGCAGAACAATTGATTGGGAAGTATAGATGTCTCAATTATAGGGAAATCAGCATGAAGTCCCAGACAATGTAGAGGACCTTTGCGTGAGACCCTGGACAACTGCTGTCTATCTGTACAGAGTGACCAGTAATGGGGTAGATAAATGGTTAGATTTTCTGCAAGGCAGATTATTGTGTTCTCTTTTTGTTGCTGTGCCCTGATTGTGAAATGAGCAGCCTTTAGAGGCCTGATTGGCACCACCAGCATTTAGCAGTAAGTTAAACATGATATTTTATTAAAACTTTTGGGGTTTAATTATTTTACCCAGTTTTCAGATATACATGGGTTTTTCAGCTGTTCTAACTTGTTTTAATTTGTTAAATAACTTACGGTGTTTTTGGAATGTATTTTTTTTTTTACTGTTTCACATTTTTAATTGTTTAAAATCATTTTATTGTGTGCTACCTTCACATCTTATGTTGTTTGTTACTGTCTGTGCCTTGAAGTCATCTCTGGCACATGACAACCCTAAGGGAAACCTGTTATGGGGAAACCTGTAATGGGGTTTTCTGGGCAAGATTTGTTCAGTGGGGGTTTATCTTTGTATTCCTTTGAAGCCGAGAGAGTGTGCCTTGCCCAAAGTTACCCGGTTGTTTTCATGACTGAATGGGGATTTGAACCCTGGACTCCAAAGTTATAATCCAGTGGTCAAACCACGATACCACACAGCCTGATTTAATAAACAAACAAACAGTGTTGCTTCTGGCATATCTAACTAATGTTTCTTTTTGTTCATAGTGTTTGCTGCTGGCCTCCTCCCTCCCCCCCACCCCACAGGATGGTATGAGATTTGAAAGAGGACGATGCATACAGGTAACTCTAAAGTTTCTAGCTACAGAAATGCTTTATGAGTTTGAATACACACTGCTTCTTTATTTTCTTTTTGTTGTTGTTGAACTCCAGCTTGCATGTACCCTCCCTTTTGATAACCTATGGTCAGTCGGTCATGAGGTGACCAAGCCAAGAAGCTTTTTGCCAGTTAGAATTTTTTTTTTTTTTTTGTAATTGGAGGGGAAGATAGTAGGCCAGAAGATCAACACATGCAGTAGAATGAGATTGTCAAATAGAATGCTCTGCTCTGGACAACAAGTGAAGTTTCCCTGCCATCAGCAGCATCACCCAGCCTCTTTCTTGCTGTGGTTGTCTTCTGCTTATAGTAGCAATTGATGTTAGCAGAACATTAAAAAGACATGTATAAATCATTGAAATATGTTTCATTGAAGGAAGCAGACAATAATCCTCAAAAAAAATTAAAATAATACGGATAGTCCTTCAGGTTCACTGCCTTTTCCTGGGAGTGTTTAATTTGGTCACGGTGATACATGCCTTAGTTACATCCTTTGTGGATTAGTTCAATATATGACTGGGCTTCCTTCTCTAGAAACTTCACCTGCTCCAAAATGCTACAGCTGGATTGTTGAATGAGGCTAATTACAGGAAGCATGTGCCTTCTTTGTTACTATTACTTCATTTGCTACCACTCTGTTTCGGGGCCAATTTAAAGTGCTGGTTCAACTCATGAGAGATCTACCCTCATAAGCACACTAGGTAAGGTGGAAGTGAAACAATTTTCTCGGTGGCTGCTCTCAAGGCAAACTTCTAAGAAAGGCTAGTCTGGCATCTTCCCTCACATTCTTCTGTTGGCAGGAAAGTACCTTTTTGTTAAGGAAAACTATTGGCAGTTGAAAAGATGGTGAAGAGGGGGCTGTAACAGGTGGATACATTTTGTTTGTTGTTGCTTTTGTTGATATCGTTTCCAATTGCTTTCAGTTCAGTGGTAGTTTGACATTGCAGTTTGTTTAATTGTGTTTTAATATGTACTCTGTTTTTGTTTTTATCTGTATCTTTTTAGTAAGATTTATTTCTTCTTTCCCCAAAAATGATATTAAAAGGTTAATACTCATATTTGCTGATAGGTTTGCAGTGCATGTTTATATGAGTTTGTAATCATCTTAATACTCCAGTTACCAAATAAGGATTCCTTGAATTATGGCTGTGGGAAAAGGAAAAAGTACAGGAATGTGTAGCACAAAAATTGGACTATGTGGGACTTGCAAAGGTAAAAATAATTTCACTTCTCTTCTAGACACCTTTCTAGTTCCACGAACAGAAATTAAATGTACATGTTAGTTAGTGTAATAATTATCTCTGATATGAGTAATCAGTTGGTGGGCATAAGGTAGAGAATAAATACTGGGTGATTTCTTGGAAAATCCTAATTAAATATATGGTGGAAATGTTTCAGGTTTAGTGACAGTCTGATAGAGAACTGTTATAGCAAATATATATATGTAAAACTCACAAATCTTATTCTGTTATAGTGCTTGTCCTCAAAAGTTGGACATCTTCCTAGTCTGTTCTTTATCTTATATGGAAAAGTGGTCTTGAACCACTTGTCCTAAATTCATCATGTTGTCAGATCATGTAATGGAACTATCTCCCCTCCTGTCTATAGCCATAAGACCTGCTTGAAAGTGCCACAGAAGGCACTCTAGAGCACGTTTTTGAGGAGTTTCAGTGAACTACATTGGGAAGTGGAGTTGTTCCATCTGCTTTTGTGCAAGTGGATGGCTACCATTGGATACAATCCTATTAGTTTAATAGAAGTTCATGAATAGAGGTTTAAGTGAAGACTTGAATAAGTTTGTTTCTGATAAATGTGTATTAAACTGAGATTTCATTTTAAATCTCTCCGGGTGACACTTGCATTCACTGGAATAAAAATTAGAATTAAGTTAATAAAATCTGGCTTCTTTTAAAGAAAATTATCCATTCTGTTTGCAGAACAGGGGTTGAAATAGTACAGAGAGAGGTAATGTTACACAATCTCAGATATCCTTAGTCCCAGAAGCTTCTGTTTTGTCTCTAACAAAGGGAAATTATTCCTTGCACAGCAATGCTTTAATAGATCACACAGAGCAAATGCTCTGCTTCTGTGTGAATATTCTCTTCCTTGGTCCTCTTAATTCCCATCCAGATTTTGGGGTTGTTGACAGTACAGTTCTTCTTCCATATTTGCAGGTTTGACTCTCATGAATTTGATTATTTGTGAAGTGCCTATGCCTTCCTCCTCATTCTCCTCCTCCCATTCCCTTGTGTTTTACTAGCACAGAGAAAGAAGACAAGTGTGCCAAGGCAAAAGGTAATGCAATGGGGGAAGGAAGATTTGCGTGTGCTTTCCTTGTGCACTCTGGAGCTCTGCCCTCCCATTCCCTTGGCTCTGCCTTGTGCTGAGAACTTGCACTGAGACAAAAGATAAGGCAATGGGGGAGAGGGAAGACATGCAAGTGCCCTTTCCTCTGGAGTTCTCCCATCCCTTTGCTTTGCCTCTGCCCAAGTGCTGAGAATTTGCACCAAGACAAAAGGTAAGGCAGTTGGGCGGGGGGGGGGATGTGCCCTTGTGCTTTCCTTCACTCCTCAGAGCTCTCCCCTTCCATTTCCTTGCCTCTACCCTGACACTGAGAACTTGCACTGAGGCCAAATGTAGGGCAATGGGGCGTGCACACACACTCCTTTCTTCTCCCCTCCAGAGCTCCCCCCTACTCCCTTGCCTCTGGCCCAGGTGCAGAGAAGGTAGGCTCCTGCACCAGAACCCTGGAAGGGAATGAGGGGGATTGCGGGGGAGGGCAGTATTTGTGATTTTTCCACTTTCGTGAGGGCTCTGTGTCCTGAACCCTCTCAGCTACTCAAGTATTTGAAGTTCTGAATCATTTTGTGGCAAAAAATGAAATAAAATAAATAACCAGACTTGCTTTTGCTACTTTAAAGTTTAGGACAATGATGTCCAAATTCTCTACTTTCCCTCCTGTTATGTGTTTCTGGAATGAAAGGAAAATTTAAAATAAAAGAGTCCCATAGGTCCTAAATGACCATACACATATGAACCTGAAGGAGATCCTTAAAGATCAGTGTTTCATTTAGAAAGCAAATGCATATCAACAGTTTGAAGGATGGGTAAGCCTTATCCTTCAAGAGGACTTAGAGTGCAGTATGTCTTCTAATTTAATTCAGAAAGTAAAATTCTCCACTGTCATTTATAGGAAGTATAACTTATTTTCATATGGTAGTAGTGCTAAAGATTCGCAATCTGGTGATCGTGGTAGTGGTGCCTTAAATGTGGTATCTGAAGTAGTGAATGTGCTTTATGGCTTCAGAAATTTGTTATCTTTGGAAATAACTTCTATCATTAGGTATTAGGAATTTGTATTCATTCAGAAGTAGCATTTTCAAAAAAGATACTAACTCCTGATTGTGCAAATTTTTTGTAGTATCCAAAAGGTCATAGTAGAGAAAATCCTCATTCTAGACGTTATGACTGAACTCTGAGAAGTTATATCAACTTTTAACTTTGTCTTAATATGAGTCTACCAAAGCTGTAAATATCATTGTCTTATATCTCATGGCAGTTTCTCGTTTTTGTTTACTTATGTTTAAAATCTGTGTATATTTAATTGAGGCGAAAAGGATAGAGGAACACATGCATGTGTCAGATGATCTCCTGATTGATTTTTTGGTTGTAATAATCCTTCACACATAAGCTACTTCACAGGATGTATCTAAATGAAAAAAAATAACATTGCATAAATATGAACATTATGGTTAAACAATTTCTGATAGAAACTTTAAATATAAAAATATTTAAAGAATGACGTTGTAGTCATGTTACTAGTGACTGATGGTCAGTTCTGTTGAGATCAGTAGAAGTTTCCACGTGTAAGGTTGCAGCATTATTCACCAATTCCTTTGACTATCACCTCATTGCTAGATTTGCATTCCTCACTTTAATCAAGGTATTCCCATATAACGTAAAGCTTTAGTGAAGAATTGCAAAATGGATGTTCAAAATACCTAGTTAGGTTCATGGGAAATATCTTTTTCCAGAAAGAATGTAGTACTGTATTGATCAAAGAAAACAAAGCATTGTTTTTGACAAGCTCCCTAGCTAGTCTGTTACCTGTTTCTACTAGTTGCAGACCATTAGGGATGGTTTCGATACTAAGCTCTCCCCATTAATTGTACAAAATGTGTTTGCACCATTAATACCTGGTAAATCTGGTTGCTCCAACTTTATGCCTTGGCAAAACATGACAAGTCAGCAACTGTCTGTTGATGATCTTCTGCCTTTTCCTTTCGTTATCTAGTGTTGAGTATGTGAGCCTTGTCCTTTCCTTCCCAACACTTTTTATTGCTAAAAAATGCTCAATACAAGCACTGCCACTGCTGTGCCCCTTTCAGTCTGAGCTGGCTTGAGATAGGTGGTAGGTGTATGTGTGCATGCACACACATTTTCTATGTTGAAATATAGTAGCAAGGATAACTTGAGTGCTGAATTCTTCCTAAAACTGAGAGGCATCAGAAGAAGGAAGAAGTTTGTTCCTAACAGCTGAATGAAGAGGTAGCTGCAGAGGCAGCCACACAGATAGGTAGACAGAGCAGGGCATAAGCAGCAGCAGCAGTCCACCCTGCCCCCAGCACTTCTAAGTGCAGCTTAAGAGTGGAGGATCATTTGCATGATGTTGTGCTTTGTGGAAGATAGTCCTCCACAGCTGCATTCTCCTTTTATGTACTTTTTAATTCTAGGAAGTGCTCAGTCCATGAGATGTCACTATTTTGTCTACTTACACAGTGACTGGCATCCTGTTGGTTAGTGTCAACTAGAGTATTCCCATTCATTCATTTGTAGAATGGTGAGTTGTTAGAGTGATGAACTGGTGAATTGAACGGTGAATTGTTGAGTGGTGAGTGATCAGTGACTGTCCTTTTCTGTTTTAACAGTAAGTTTTAAGCCTGTGTGTCTTCACAATCCCTTTGCTCTAATCAACTCTGACTACTTACATGGCAGGGGAAATACTGTGATCATGAAGATGGTTTTCCTAGGGTGAAGCTTCATCCATTGTACTTTGAGTGTGCTGACCCCTAAATATTTTAAGAAACTCCACAGAAGACAGGATCAGAACTCAAAATGATTATAAGAGGTTAGAGAGTGGGGCCAAAACAAACAAAATAAACTTCAACAGGGAGAAGTTCGTCAAGATGGCGTAGCAAGTAGTTGTCACCTTGCACAGCTGCGAGATTGACGACTGGCGCCCGGGATCGTCTGCCCGTTTCGATAGAGAAGAAACGGGGCAACTTAATCCCTTGGGAGAGGGAGTTTGAGGGGCTTCAATTCCGACTGGACTCGGCGCTCAGTCTCCAAGAAAACTCTGATGTGGAGTGGGGCAAGGGAACTGCTGATGGGTCGAGGAGCCACCAGATCTTGGGCAGCCACCGCGTCGTGGTAAAGGCTACGCCATGAATTGCTAAACAAATAGAGGGAATCTCAACAAGTAAGTTAAGTCTTTTCCTTGCTGAAACTCAAGAAACATAGAAAATCTCCTTATCGCTGTTAACACCCGAGGAATACAAGAATAAATAAATAGGAGAAGGTGTTGGGGAATTAACGTATATACTTCGAATAATCGTATTATTGTTAGATTGCAAGGACACTGTAAAACAAAGCAAAGGGGTTTGGTAACCTTTCCCCGAAGTTACTGCGTGAGAGATATTGGGACTGATTGATATTGGAGAAACAAATAATATATATAGATACAAGTCTTAGCGTAAACAAGATTAAAAGTCTAAATAAGATTTAAGACTTAAAGGACTTAAAGACTTGCCTTTGGGATAAGAACCACTGAATACCGGAACAGACTTGAGATGCCAGAACCATAAAGCAGTTTAAAGAGGAATCCATAACAAATAATACTTGTTATGATTGGAGGGGACACTCAATAAAAGCGTAAGGACAGAAACTGGTGACAAGTAAAATAGAAAAGAGAAACTTGAAGACGGAAAGCTTTGGAGGAGAAAAGGTACCGGTAAGAAAAAGAGAAAGAAGGAGGAGGAAGGAAACAGCGACAGTGAGTCGAGATGTAAAATTGGAAATAAGACAGTAAAACTAGAAAATACGAAAATCACGAGGCAAAGAAGTTGGCGAGAGAGAGCTGAATGGACAGAAAGGAAGCGATGAGAGAAACAAGGTAGCAACGCTCTGTCCAGATCTGTTAACCATATATACTGTATCTGATCTCCTAGCTGTTTAAGAAATATTTGAAATATTTAAAACATCTGAATTTTTACTTTATATCATATTTGAGAGTAAGAATGCACTGACAGCGGGTTTGGTATTGGGGGTGGGGAAATCTTTGCTTGATACTGACTTTGATGTAATGATTCTTTTGGTGTTAAACATTTTTTAAGCTGTACTGTATTGCCTCCCACAGAGGTTAAACTTTAAGTTAAACTACAAATATTGTAAAGTGTTGTGAGAAAGTTGAACTGATAGAGATAAGCTACAAGGTTAAGGATTAGCACTAAGTGGGAGATAGCTTCAAGGACAGTAGATTGCTGGCATTGAGTTTTTGTTTACATATTCCCATTTTCACAGCTGAAACATTTAGACAAGAAGGAGAACAGTTGTTAAGCAAGGAAATAAGGATATAAGGACACAGCACCATCTAGTGGATATATAGATTCTAGAGTCTTATCTCAGTGACCTATTCTAAGCAATATAAGAGTAATTTATAAGCCTAGTAAAGAACAAGCATAAAACAGTATACAAAATAGCATATAAATAGCATATATAAAATAGTATATAAATAGTATATAAAATAGTATACAAGTAAAGGGATATATAATAATAAATAGATTAAATTTTTTATTAGAATTCAATAGATTTAATTAGGATAGGTCACATAGTAATAAAATAAAATAACAAGATAACATCAGAGTATTAGGGTTAAAATTTTACTCTTAGATTGGATAATTTAGTTTAATATAATTTAATTTAACAGTTCAATAATATAATATTTAATTTAGGAAAGTAGATATATTTATAGAAGACCTGTTAATTTAAATTTAAATTAATTAGGTAGGGTAGATTAATATATAGAGGACTAAAGATTAATATATTAATTCAGTGCCAAAAAATTATTTCTTGTTAATATAGTGCATACACATCAATGTATATTAGGTGCTTAAAATATTTAATAAAGCTAATAGATTAAATTAAGGAAAATATTGATTAAGAAGATTAGGAACTAGTCAAGTATAGGGGATGGCAACACGAAGAAAAGTAGTGCAAACCCAAATCCAGACGCTTCAGCAAAGAAGGGCCTCAGGAGAAATGGACCCTTATAAACTTCTTTTGGAAGAAGTTAAGAAAATCAGACTGGATATGTGAACAGAAATGAAAGAATTTATGACAGAAGTTAAAAAAGAAGTCAAAGAAATGAAGAAAGAAATGGAAAATTTGGCAGGCAGACTAGAAAATGTCACAGAGGATGTGAGAAATAGGAATAAAAATGTTGAAGAGATACAGGAAAGAACGAAAGTACTCGAGAAAAGAACAGGTGACCTCGAAGGAGCAATTGAGCAGGCGGGAAGACGGAATACACTATCGGAAATAAAATATAGGGAAAAAATGTATTAAAATCAGAGGTCTGGAAGAATTGGAAGAAGAGGACCTTTATAACAGAGTTGTTCCAGCATTGGCCAGATTTTTAGATTGGCCAACTGAACAAATGGACATAGAAGTTGACCAGGTCTTCAGAATTAACTCGCTGATCGCCCGTAAAAGGAAGGTGCCAAGAGACATCGTCGTGTACCTGGTTCGAGAAAGAGTTAAAGAGTTGATAATCCAACAAAGCTATACGAATAAATTGATAATTGAAGGAACAGAGCTGAAGATTTTCAAGGATGTCCCATCGGAAATATTAAAGAAGAAGAAAGATTATGCCTTTTTAACTCAGGAATTGAACAGAAGTAAAATTCTGTGTAGATGGGGGAAGCTTGAAGGAATTATACTTATGTATAACCAAAAAAGACAGGTGATCAACACAATCTATAAAGCAGAGAAATTTTTAAAAAGATTTAAAGAAGAAGAGAAGAAAAGACTCGAGAAGGATTCAAAACTAGGAGAGAAGAGAGAAGACAAGAGAAGGAGAATACCAGGGACTGAAAGGAAAGAAGATCTAAAGACTGCCACAAAGAGATCAGAAGGCCGACTAAAAGAACACTTTCAGCAAGAACAATGAGAATCAGGAGAAGAAGAGCAAGAGGAAGCAGACCAAGAACAAGAGCAAGAAGAAGTTGAACAAGAAGAATCTGGGGAAAAGATATCATCAGAATCAGAAACAGTTGAAACAGTTGAGTAGTATATACACAAAATTGGAAGAATGAGGCTTAAACTGATATCGTGGAACATCAGAGGACTAAATTCAATAATGAAAAGGAAAAGGTTATTCTGCTATTTAGAAAAACAAAAATGTGATATCTATTGTATTCAGGAAACCCATATAACAAGAAAAGGAAATCATATATTAAAGAACAAAAAATTGGGAAACGTATTTTCATCAGGGATTGAAAAAAAGAAAAGGGGGTGGCGCTATATGTGAGTCCAGAATATGATGCGAAAGAAGTCATAAATGATCCCCAGGGTAGGTATGTAGGAGTGGAAATTAAAATGTCAAGCATGACAGTGTTATTAGTGGGTCTATATGCCCCACTTGAAAATAAAAATGAATTTTATGAGAAATTTTTGGAAAAAGTAAGGGAAGTTGATTGTCAAAATATAATAATGGGAGATTGGAATGGAGTTATTCAACCCGATTTAGATAGAACAATAGTAAAAAGGAAGCAAAGAAATGAAGGAAAATTACCTAAAGCCTTCTTCAATATGATTGAAAATTTAACATTAATAGACATATGGAGAAGTTTGTATGGGAAATGAAAGGAGTATATCTATTTCTCTGAGGTATACAACACATGGTCAAGGACTGACATGATTTGGTGCACTAAAACAATTGTTGGACACATTTAAAAAATAGAAACCTTGACCGGGATTAGATCAGATCACTCCCCATTACTTATAACAATAGATGATCGAAAGACGGAGTATAGATGGAGATTAAATGAAATATTACTGAAAGATGAGAACGTAATAGAAAAAGGTAAGGTAGTACTGGAAAGATATTTCGCGGAGAATTTAAATAAGGGGACACCTATACATATGGTCTGCGAGGCTAGTAAAGCTGTAATGCGAGGCTAGTTAACTCAACAAGATATAATCTTTAAAAGGGGGGGAAAAAAAGAGCAGGCTTTGGCTAAAGAAATCCAGCAGTTAGAAAACATATTAAAAACCACACCCGGAAATATTAAGATAATAGATCAAATAAAGGTACTACAAAAGCAAATAGCAATTCAAGATACCCAAGAAATAGAAAGAAAATTAAAATTCACAAAGCAGAAAAACTTTTTTTTTGCGAATAAAACAAATAAGTGGTTGGCGTATAAAATTCGAAAAGAGAGAGAAAATCGGCTGATATTCCAGATAAATGAAAATAAGAGGGTATTATGTAAACAAGAAGATATAAAAAAGGCGTTTGAAAATTTTTATAGAAATCTTTATACAGACCCTGGGATAACTCAAACTAAAAGAAATAAAATGGAGGAGTATTTAAGCAAAGGGATGATACCAAAAATTACAGAGGGAACAACTAAACCAGTCCTAGTTATGGGCTGGTTTAGTTGTTCCCTCTGTTCCTCTGTAATTTTTGGTATCATCCCTTTGCTTAGTTATGGGAGGTAATCCAAGCTATTCAGAAACAAAAGTTAGGTAAGGCGGCAGGTCCGGATGGTCTTACTGCACTTTACTATAAAACTTTTTACGAAGAGTTAATAGATCCATTGTGGGAGGTAATGAACGGATTAAGTAAAGACACGCAACCACCGTCTTGGGGTGAAGCTAATATATCTTTGATCCAAAAAGAAGGTAAGGACCCAAAGGAACTAAGTAATTATAGGCCTATTTCATTGTTAAATGTAGATTATAAAATATTCGCCACAGTACTGTCTGAGAGGTTAAAAAAGGTCATGTCAGTAATAATACATATAGATCAGAATGGCTTTTTGCCAGGGAGATTATTAAAAAATAACATTCGAACAGTCCTGAACATAATAGAATATTTTCATAGACACAATGAAAAGAGAATGGCTGTATGTTTTTTAGACGCGGAAAAAGCTTTTGATAGGGTAAACTGGAGCTTTTTAGAGCAAACAATAAAAGTTATAAATTTGGGTTCCTGATATGCAGAATGCATAACAACTATATATAATGATCAAAAAGCTAAAGTAATAGTGAATGGAGAGACAACACAAAGTATAAATATAAGTAGAGGAGTCAGACAAGGATGTCCCTTGGCACCACTATTGTTTATATTAGTATTAGAAATATTTAATAATAAGATAAGACAGGCAACACAAATTAGAGGGGTCAAAATCAAGAAGGAGGAATATAAGCTCAGCGCTTATGCTGACGACCTGGCGATTATTTTGGAGGATCCTAATACCAGTATAGATGCACTAATGAATAAATTGAAAGAATTCGGCACACTTTCGGGATATAAAATAAATACACACAAGACAAAATGATTGTCAAAAATATCCAAGCGCAGGAAGAACAGGAACTAATAAATAAAACTGGCTTAACGATTGCAAAGACAGTAAGGTATTTAGGTATTAATATTACAAAAAATAGCGTGGATTTGTTTGATAATAATTATAGAAAGCTTTGGACAGAACTAAGAGATGACCTTAGAAGGTGGCAAAAATTAGAATTATCATTATTGAGCAGAATCACGGCAGTTAAAATGAATTTACTTCCAAAAATCAATTTTCTGTTTCAAAACCTCCCTATAATTATGAACGAAAAATCTTTCAAAGAATGGAATCGAGAATTAAGAAAATTTATATGGAACGGGAAACGACCAAGAATAAAATTTAAAGTATTGGAAGATAGTAAGGAAAGAGGTGGTCTGGGACTACCTAACTTAAAACTGTATTACCATGCGAACTGCCTGGAGTGGATGACAGAATGGATAGTCCTGAGAAATACTAGATTGTTAAATTTAGAAGGGGAACAGTTATACTTCGGATGGCATGCCTATGTGTGGTATGACAGATCACTTATAGATAAAGAATTTAGAACCCACTATCTTAGAAAAGCCTTATTAACCGTATGGTTAAAATATAAAAGGAAACTTTATCTAAAAATCTCGCTCTGGATATTGGCCCATGAGGCCTTCTATAAAAAGGAAATTCCAAAGTCGGACCATTGGGTAACATATAAAGATATTCTGAAGTTCATGGGGACAGTATAACATTTAAATCTAAAGATGAACTTTTTGCCCAGGGATGGCAGACACATTGGCTACTCTTCACGCAATTATTGGATAGGTTTAAAAAGGATAGAGAAGGCGAGGGATTTGAAATAAAAGAACTTGAATTTGATGAGATTTTAAAACCCAATGTAAAACATAAAATTAGGGTAATATATAATGTACTATTGACTCTAGAAACTGAGACTGAAGTAGTCAAACAGACAATGGCAAAATGGGCACAAAATTTGAATTGTGAAATTACTATGGACCAATGGGAAAACTCCTGGAAAACTACGTGGGAATTGATAAAACCGGCTAGCATAAGAGAAAACCACTGTAAAATGCTTCACAGGTGGTATATTACCCCTGTTCAGATAGTGAAGATGCAGAAAAACCAAAGCGATGCTTGCTGGAAATGTGGTCAGAAAGGTACGTTCTTCCATATGTGGTGGCAGTGTAACATGGCTAAAACTTTCTGGGTTGGAATACATAATAAAATACAAGGCGTAATAAAAATAAAATTTCCATTATCTCCTAAAATTTACCTTCTTAGTATGATAGAAGCTTTACATATAAATAGATCCAAAAAGAAAATAGTCCTCTACATGATTACGGCTGCTAGATTATGTTACGCACAGGTATGGAAAGAGAAACAGTCCCCAAGGCTTGAAGATTGGTTATTAAAATTATTTGATATTGCAGAGGCTGATATTGTAATAGAGTCCTTGGAAGATAAAGGAAAAAGGGAAATTATTGAAGAATGGAAATTAGTTTCTCCTATTTGGGAAGATCATTGGGGTAAAAGCGCGGTAACTTTTTTGGAATAGATATGGAATACGGGTTTTAAATGATATAATGGAGATCTCTTATTTGATTGGAAATTCAGTGTCCTAAAAATAAAAAGGTGGTAAGGAATGTAAGGATTGTAATATAATGTAATGAAGGAATGGGAAGGTGTATTTAGGAAATCGAATGTGATTTATTGGATAAAAGGTCGGTCAGTTATGCTATTTGTAAATTTAGATATAAGATTTATATTTAAATACAAATTAAATTTAATCATAAAAGATAATTTGAACAATTAGAAATATTATAAAATATTATAAACAATGTATATAATACGAATATTATATATATGTTATGCATATGCTATTGTCATCGCCAAACTGACTGCTTAAACATATATGTTGATTTATCTATTATGTTTTTTGGTGAGATTTAGAAGGAATTTACAGATAAGGAAACGTATGTTAAATTGAGTTTCAGCAAAGGGGGGAGGGTACAAAAAGGGGTGGGGGATTAGTATTAGGTACTGTGATTATATTGTTTCTTTGCTCTGTGTATGGATTCTGGGTAGGTTTACGTACGTATGGTTTGGGGTTAGTGGGTTAGTTTGTTATGTAGGATTATATGTATGCATATTATTATTTGTATTTGTTTAAGTGTTTGTGCTAAATTAAAATTAAAAAAAAATAAACTTCAACAGGGAGAAGAGTAAGTTACTACACCTGGGTGAATGAATGAATGAATAAATGCACAGATATCAGATGGGTGTCACCTGGCTTGGCCACAATACATGTGCAAAGGATCTAGGAGTCTTAAGAGACCACAAGTTGAACTTGAGTTAGCAGTGTCATGCGGCAGTTAAGAAAGCGAGTGTGATTCTGGGCTGTGTCAACAGGAGTATAGTGTCTTGGTCAAGGGAGGTGGTAGTACCACTCTGTTCTGCTTTTGTCAGACCCCACCTGAAATACTGTGTCCAGTTCAGGGCATCACAGTTCAGGAAGTGTGTTGACAAGCTGGAACGTGTTCAGATGAAGGTGACCAAAATGGTAGAAGGCCTGGAAACTATGCCCTATGAGGAAGGGCTTAGGGAACTGGGTGTGTTTAGTTTGGAGAAGAGAAGCTTAATAGGCTACTGATAGCCATGTTTAAATATTTGAAGGGATGTCATGTGGAGGATGAAGCAAACTTGTTTTCTGCTGCTCCAGAGACTAGGGTATGGAGCAATAGCTTCAAACTTCAGGAAAAGAGATTCCATCTAAACATTAGGAAGAACTTTCTGATGGCAAGAGTAGTTCAACAGTGGAAGACACTGCCTTGGAGTGTGGTGGAGTATCCTTTTTTGGAGGTTTTTATACAGAGGGTGGATAGCCATCAGTTGGTAGTGCTTTGATAGTGTATCCTGCATGGCAGGGTGTTGGCTTGATGACCCTTGTGCTTTCTTCCAGCTGTATGATTCTAGAAAGGGCAAGATGAAATTCTAGAGGACTGTAGCAGGAGCTATTACCCTGGGTGCTGTTTTACTACTGTTTTGGAAATGAGGAGGAAACACAACTGAGGCACATACATCCTTTACAGAGCTCCTCTTGGTGTGTCAGTGAGGAAGAGAATGGGCTAAGCCTCCAAAGATCCTATCTCAGCAGATCAGTGGGATGGCAGTTAAAGTTGTCTTGACAAATACAATTTGGGGTTGGCTGCTAAGGCCAGGAACAGTTGGGTCTCCTGTACACTGTAGCATTCCATGTGGAAGCAAGACTGTGTAACTGAAGCAAGTTGTGTGAAACGTTTCCATTCCAACAACAGCAGCTACCTTCTTCAGATTCTATCATTTAGAGAGACTAACCTGATACTTGGTAAGAACAAAGATCATGTTAATAATAGCACAATAATTGTGGAGTTTACTATTTAGAGATACTTTTCAAGCTTGTTTGGTTGTTGTATTCTCTAAATTGGTTAAAATGTTCAAGAATTCTGGGGTTAGATGGATAAATCCTGCTAGTATTACACCAGTTTTATGTTATATCTGCAGGGTTGGGTGAGGTGCTGTGTAATGATTAAGATAATGAACTGGGAGCTGTATATACCTGACTTCTGGAATCCCTTTGTGCATGTAAAGTTGCTCTTTGTTTGATTGTTTGTAGGCTACTTTGAGCACCATATCGGTCTCAGAGCTTGTTACAAATGTAATACATAAAATATATCTAAATTCTAGAATTGCTTCTTGTTGAAACAGGTGAATTATGAGCCTGACAGTGTTCTGGGTCTTTATTTGAATTTCGAGACTCAGTGTTGAAGTCTCATGCACAATTATGCTTTTGTTGGAAGTTGGTGGGGAAAAAGCCCTTACATGTGAAGGCATATGACAGTTACTGTGGAAGTGTGGGTGGAAGTAAGTGATAACCTGCTTCCATTAAAGTGGTTTTGCATTAAAGTCTTTTTTCTCTGAAATACATATGACTAACAAAGAAATCAAAATTATTGGAGCATTTTATGTATTAAATTTCATACATTGTGTGTAATAGTATTTTGACTGTAGCTAGAGATGACAATCTGAGGAATGATTGGTGTCTGGAATGTTGAGAGTTAGAAGTTTTGGAGCAGCTGTGTGACTTTTAAAAGTTACTTCTATTTTGAAATCCAGACAGCATAATAATAGTTTGTTATTTTGAAATTGTTGGCCAAAGTATTACGACCAACACGAGAAAGTAAAACAGTATATACACACAGCATGCTCTGTGTGTTCTACAGAACTGCTACATTTTTTACTCAGTAAAATGCTTTTTGAAGATGACTTTTATATCATCTCTTTATATTCTCTTTTGACTAAACTTACACAGCTTCCTAATTGTAATATTTTGTTTTCATATAGAATCATAGAATCATAGAAATGTAGAGTTGGAAGAGACCACACGGGCCATCCAGTCCAACCCCCTGCCATGCAGGAACACTCTCAAAGCACTCCCAACAGATGGCCATCCAGCCTCTGCTTAAAAACCTCCAAAGAAGGAGACTCCACCACACTCCGAGGCAGCATATTGCACTGCCGGACAGCCCTGACTGTCAGGAAGTTCTTCCTGAGGTTCAGGTGGAATCTCCTTTCCTGCAGCTTGAATCCATTGCTCCTTGTCCTGGTCTCTGGAGCGGCAGAAAACAAGCCCTCTCCCTCCTCTACATGGCATCCCTTCAAATATTTAAACAGAGCTATCATGTCCCCTCTTAACCTTCTCTTCTGCAGACTAAACATACCCAGCTCTCTAAGTCTGTCCTCATAGGGCTTGGCTTCCAGGCCCTTCACCATTTTGGTCGCCCTCCTCTGGACCTGCTCCAGCTTGACCATGTCCTTCTTGAATTGGGGTGCCCAGAACTGGACACAGTATTCAAGATGAGGTCTAACCAAAGCAGAGTAGAGTGGTACCAGTACCTCCCTCGATCTAGACACCATACTCCTATTGATGCAGCCGAGAATTGCATTGGCTTTCTTGGCTGCCGCATCACATTGCTGACTCATGTTCAGCTTGTGGTCTATTAAGACTCCTAGATCCCTTTCACACGTACTGCCATCCAGCCACGTGTCCCCCATCCTATATTTCAGCATTCCGTTTTTTCTACCTAAGTGTAGGACCTTACACTTCTCTCTGTTGAATTTCATTTTGTTAGCCTTGGCCCAGCTCTCCAATCTATCCAAGTCATTTTGAATTTTGATCCTGTATTAGCAACCCCTCCCAATTTGGTGTCATCTGCAAATTTGATGAGCATGCCCTCTATTCCTTCATCCAAGTCATTGATGAAAATATTGAAGAGCACTGGGCCCAGGACAGAACCCTGTGGCAGCCCGCTAGTCACTTTTCTCCAGGATGAAAAGCAGCCATTGGTGAGCACCCTTTGGGAACGGTCAGTCAACCAGTTACAGATCCACCTGACAGTAGCTCTGTCCAGCCCACATTTTACTAGCTTCTTTGCAAGAATGTCATGTGGAACTTTGTCAAAGGCCTTACTGAAATCAAGATATGCTACATCCACAGCATTCCCTTCATCTATCAAGCTAGTAACTCTATCATAAAAAGAGATAAGATTAGTCTGGCATGACTTATTTTTGAGAAATCCATGTTGACTTCTCGTGATTACCGCGTTGCTTTCTAAGTGATTAGAAACTGGCTGCTTAATGATCTGCTCCAGGATCTTTCCGGGTACAGACGTCAGGCTGACTGGGCGATAATTATTTGGATCCTCTTTTTTTCCCTTCTTGAAGATGGGGACAACATTTGCCCTCTTCCAGTCTGCTGGAACTTCTCCTGTCCTCCAAGATTTCTCAAAGATTATAGCAAGCGGTTCCGAAATGACCTCTGCCAGTTCTTTTAATATCCTAGGATGCAATTCATCTGGCCCTGGAGACTTGAATTCATCCAGTGTGGCCAGGTATTCTTGTACCACCTCTCTACCTATTATGTACCGCATTTCCCCTGCTTCCTCACCTGCTCCCCAACCACCAGGTTGAGAACTTGTATCCTTCTGGGAAAAAACTGAGGCAAAGAAGGTGTTAAGTAGTTCTGCCTTTTCTCTTCCCCCTGTTAGTAATTCGCCATCTTCTCTGCGCAGCGACCCTATTGCCTCTTTCTTTTTCCTTTTGCTGCAGACATATTTAAAAAAGCCCTTTTTATTGTGTTTAATGTCTCTGGCCAGCCTAAGTTCGTTCTGTGCTTTAGCCTTTCTGACCTCCTCCCTACATTTCCTGGCTACTTGCTTAAATTCTTCTTTGGTGGTTTCCCCCCTCTTCCATTTCCTGTACACGTTTCTCTTAACGCTTAGCTCAGCTGAGAGTTCTTTAGTCAACCATTCTGGTTTCTTCAGATGCCTTCCATTTTTCCTCCTTATTGGCACAGTTTTAGACTGTGCCTTCAGTATCTCCCTTTTAAGGAACTCCCATGCCTCCTGAACTCCTTTCTGTTTCACTATTCCTGACCATGGAATTTCAGCCAGCAGCTCCTTAAGTTTGCAGAAGTCCGCTTTTTTTAAAATCTAAGATGAGTGTCTGGCTACACTTATCTTCTCCTTCCCACTGAATGCCAAATTCCAATAGGGCATGGTCACTCTCCCCTAAAGATCCAACCACTTCTACCTCATTAACAAGGTCATCCCTATTGGTCAGGATCAGATCTAGAATATTTGATCCCCTTGTGGCCTCTTCCACCTTCTGGACCATGAAATTGTCTGCAAGACAAGCAAGAAACTTGCTGGACCTTGCTGTCTTGGCAGAGTTTGACTGCCAACATATATCCGGGTAATTGAAATCTCCTATTATTACTGTATCTCTCCTTTTTGAATGCGCGGTCATTTGGTTGAGGAAGGCGTCATCAAGGTCCTCAGTCTGGGCTGGAGGTCTGTAGTAAACCCCCACCAGAATATCCCTATTGTTTCTTGCTCCCTTAATTTTTACCCAGATGTTCTCGACCTGGCTTTCTGGGTTCAAGGCATGGATCTCTTCACAGGTGAAAACATCCTTGACATACAAGGCTACTCCTCCTCCTTTCTTGTTTGGTCTATTTCTACAAAATAGGCTATACCCCTCTATTCCTACATTCCAATCATGAGACTGATCCCACTAGGTCTCAGTGATGCCTATCAAATCGTATTTATTTTGTTGTACTAGGAGTTCAAGTTCATCTTGCTTGTTTCCCATACTCTGCGCGTTAGTGTAGAGACACTTAAATCCCCGGGCCCTTCCTGCAAGTCCTGTGCTATAGTTTCTACTCCTCCCACCACTGGACGCTTGTACTACTTGGGCAATATAATTTGGGCCTTTCCCCCCTGCACTCGCCGTGTCTTTGCCCTGAATAATATTGTCTCCCTCCCCAGCAGAACTTAGTTTAAAGACCTCTTAATCCTCCGTGCAAGACTGTTTGCAAAAACATTCTTGCCAAGTTTCGTGAGGTGCAGCCCATCCCTTGCAAGAAGCCCACGTTCATGGAAATTCAGTCCGTGTTCCAAAAACCCAAACCGTTGCTGGCGGCACCATGTGCGGAGCCAGTTGTTGACCTCTGCTATTGCCCTTTCCCTTTGTGCGCCATATCCTTGAACAGGGAGGAGAGATGAAATGACCACCTGTGCACCAAGGTCCTTAAGCTTTGTCCCCATAAGCTCGTAGTCCTTTGCGATGTGGTAAAAGCTGCTCCTCGCAGTGTCATTGGTTCCGACATGAACCACAATGAGGGGCTTATGGTCAGTGGGCTTGACCAGCCTGGTTAGCCTCTCTGTTATGTGGTTGATCTTGGCCCCAGGAAGACAGCAGACTTCTCGATTGAACTTGTCGGGTTTGCAAATTGCCGGTTCAGTTCCTCTGAGCAAGGAGTCCCCAACAACCAGAACTCGCCTCCTCTGAGGCTTGTCCGGGGCTCCTCGACGAGCAGGTTCTTCTAGGACTGGCTGGACACTCTGTTGAGGCTGGGACTGTTGATCTAGTTCCTGTTGCCGATGTTGGATTCCTTCTTGTTGACGTTCTGTTCCCTCCTCCTGGTGCTCCTCGTCGTTCATAAGGCCAAGAACTTTGAAGCGATTGTGTAGGTTGAGAGTCTCTGTTTCCTTCCTGGCCCTCCTACTCCTCCGTGTGACATTCCTCCAAGCATCCGTTTCTTGGCCCAGTGTGCTGACTTCCTGATCGGGCAGCTCCCCCGCGCATTCGGTCTTCAGGAAGGTCTTCTCTGCCCTATCCAAAAACTCCTCCCCTTCCCTAATAAGATGAAGATTAGAAACTCGTACCTCCAACTGGCGAACCTTCTCCTCCAAGAAGGTCACCAAGCTTGCACTTTCCTTTACTATTTTAGTTGTCCTCCTCTGGATACATTCCAGCTTGTTGATACTTTTCTTAAACTACCATACCCTGAACTTGACATAGTACTCCAGGTGAGTTGTTCCCAAAGCAGAATAGAAGTCCTGTTACTTCCCCTGATCTAAACTTTATACTTCTGTAAATACAGGTTAGAATTGTGTGAGCTCCCTGACTCTGTGTATGATTCTGTTGATTCATGTTTAGCTTATGGTGTATTCAGACCCTCAGATCGTTTTCACTTGGATTGCTGTCAAGATGGAAGTACTATTGTGCTTCTGATTTTCCTGCCAAATGTAGAACATCTCATTTATCCATTTAAATTAATTTTATCAGCTTTGGCATAGTTTTTTAGGCTTTTGAGGTGTTTTTTGTACCCTTATTCCACCTTCTGGGGTATGTGCTGTCCTTCCCAATTTGGTGTCATCTGTAGATTTTATCAGCATCCTCTCTATTCCTTTATCCAACTCAATTAGAAAGATGTTGAACAACGGGCCTAGGGCTGAACACTGCGGGATGATACTTGTCAGTTTTCTTCAGGATGACAAAGAACTATTGGTGAGCACTCCTTGGGTATGATGTGTCAACCAGCTCCAAAAAAAAGGAGTAATATGAAAACAAAGCCAGTCTCACTTCTGAGGGGAGCTTCTTGGTGATTTCTAGACCCATCCCTTCCTCATTGATATACTTGCTAGCAGGTTCCTTTCCTTGCCTGCTTCTGTGCTGATAACTTCTCTCTTTGCTGCTTGGATGCAGCCACCTTGTGAAGAAAAGCTTATTTACCTACATTGCCTCTATGTTAAATGTGCATGTTTGCTCTTAGGAGGATAATGCTATAACAATTGGATGGGTAGTTGTGTGGTTTGAGCTGCCCATCTTTTTGCCTCCAAATAAACTCAGTTTTACAACAGTCAGTCTCTTATATCAAGAACCCACCCACACCTTTTATATTCAGAGTAGGAAAGGTATTGCTAACATGTGATGTTCTGCATACTTAAGTGATGTTTGTGTGTTAAGAAAAGTGTTTTCATTGAAAAAAAAACCCTACAGCTAAAAAATTTTGTGTGGGAACAAAGAGCTAATAAACCTTTATCTGGAGATATTTAGGAAATGGAAAAGAAGGTATATGTTTTGCTCTGAAAATAGGTCTGGGAGGATCTTTTAGGAAGTATGTATATTTGTGTTTGATTCCTATAGCAAGTCAGTGGTAGGAGTAATGTGATGTTCTCTTGTAATGTGAATTACCTTTTTTGGCTAAATGAATACACGTAGGCCAGAGCAATGTAGCTTAAAACACAAGAACTCTTTTGAAGGAGGCATGCTGACTCATCTCTGTGTACAAATTTATGTTTTCTTTAAATAACACATCAGTAAGGTAGATATGTAAAATCACTCACTTTGGAGTTCAGTGCACATCTTTTCATGATCTGGAATCTAGAATCAGCACTTGCTGATGGTTGATTTGATCAGGTAAATGTTGGTTAGTTATAGAAACTTAAGGTTTTTCTCCTTTCTCTTCAAGTATACAAGTTGAAGCAGTTATTAAGTTATAGTCTGATACTCTGTTCTGTGTCATCACTTATGTCATTTGATTACTGCAGCTTTTGCCTGTTTGTTTATATCCTGCCCTGTATCATGGGATGTCACGGTGGTGTACAGATAAATAAATTTAAATGAATGAGAATGTATTAAATGATTTACCAATTAAAATTAAAACAAGTTTTAACGTGTACATATTTGGGCAAATGCTTGGACCTAAAGTCTTTAATGAAAGGTAATTGTGCTTGGAAAAAGCCAAAGTCAGTGCTAATTGGGCCTCTAGAGGGAAGATAGGGTGCTACAGCAGAAAAGGTTCTTTGCTGTATCTTCTCTTTTCTAGGAGGAAGGGTGCCCCTTCAAGTATTGCAGTGCCAAGCCATTTGGGACTTTAAATGTCATCTTTACTACTTGAATGTAGTCTAGAAGCATATTAGCAGTCAGTGCAATTCCTTTAAAACTGGTATAATGTGGTTTGTATATGCTGTTCCAGTCAGCAATGTAGTTGCTGCATTTTGCAGTAGCTACACCTTCTGAATTGTCTTTTAGGGCACCTTCTGAATTGTCTTAGAGTAGCATCATGCAAAGTTCACTGTGGTAATTTGATTAGGAAGTTACCAGCTTATGAAGTACTGTGGCCAGGTTATCCCTGTCCAAAAAAGGTTGTAGTTGGCTGTCTAGTCAAAGCTGTCCAAACCAGAGTTCATGTGGGCCTTCAGTGACAGAGGTGGATCTAGCAGTAGGTCCAAAACACACACATGCTCCTTCAAGCAAAGTGTAGCCCTACGCAGGGCAGGTTACTTACCCAATTCGCAGAAGTGGGAGCCACCAATCCTTACTTTTATTTTATTTACTTACTTTTATTAGGATTAAACTTCAGTTTATTGGCCCTTCTGTACCCCACTATAGCATCTAGGCTTTGGTCCAATACTTACACAGCCCCAGCTGACTTTAAGGATAAGTAGGAGCTCAGTATCATCAACATCTGGATGGCATGAATACCCAGACTCCTAAATATTTCACACATTGACTTTATATAGCTATTTAACAGCTAGAGGGTAAGTTGGAACTCTGTGGGACCCCACAGCTTAGAAAGTGTGGGGCTGAAGAGGAGCCTGCCAATTCCATTCTCTGGAACTGGCCCTGTAGATAGAAGTGGCACCTGTAGATAGAAGTGCCTCTAACTCTCACCTTGTAAAGCCAGTCCAATAAGTTGTCATGATTAATGATACTAAGAACTGTGGAGAGGAACAGAAAGACCAACAGGGCAATACTGCTTGCATTTTTCTCCTGAAGTAGGTCATCTATTGGGGTAACCAGTTCTGTTTCAGTACCATATACAGGCATAAAAACCAACTGAAATAGGTGCAGATGATCCCTTTTCTCCAAGAATATCTGAAGGTACAAACCGTTACACACATTCAGACATCTTGTCCCAAAAGGAGATGCTAGAGATAGGATACTAGTTATAATATCTCTCCGCAGAAGCCTTCTTAAAGGTAGCAGGCACCTCCCCTTGACATGAACAAGTCTTTACCATCCCCTAGATCCACTAAGTCTGTCCATCTCTATTGGATTGTATCAGCCAAGATAGGTAATAGAGCAGGCTGAATCGGGAATGTTATCCACATTATCTTGTTGTTGCAACTGAAACTAATCCCAAGAAACTTGATCACATGGAGTACTGGGCACTTCCCCAGACATTCTAAATGAATGCAAGTGGCTTTGTCTTCTCTAAGTGCCTAGCAAATTGATCATAGCAGATACTGTATTTGCTGGTGTACGAGATTCACTTTTTTCCCAAGAAATGCTGTTTCAAAATGGGGTGTGTCTTATACACCAGTGTGTCTTACATGCCGGCAAATATGGTAACTAATTTCTCTCTTGTTTTCTCGATGCGTGATTCCAACAGGCTTCTCACCAGTTGGAATAGTTGTGCTAGATAAGTAGTACAGGACAAGATGGTAGAGGCGAAATAACATTTCCTTTGCCAACCTCCTGCTGCATAGTAGGCAAAAGTCCTTGCAAATCCTTTGTCATAATCACTCTATTACCTGTGCTGTCTATGCTTGGGTCATTGTCTAGTCTGTTTTAATGCCTGCAGATCTTAGGTAAACCAAGAAGAATTACAGAGTCCATAGTACAGGAGTAGGTGCTTGACAGCCCTTTCCATCCAAACATTCTGTAGTGAAACCAAGTTGTCAACCATATTGTCAATCTCTTTAGCCAGCAAATCACCTGAGCATTAAGGAATTTTTTGATTTCATAAGATTCTGGGGGTATCCTTTAGTCAGTTCCCCATCCTTGCAGGGTCTGCTCCACCAAACCACTCTTAACAAAAAAATGCTCTGATGGTGATTATGAGGTTTGGCCTCCACACACACCGGATTACTGCCTGCCCACCCAACAACAAAAGCTAGATCTAGGCTTGTGTCTTAGGTCATGTATCAGGCCAATGATGTATGGAGACTATACTATGATTGTCATAGGGATTATGAAGTCCTGAGTGATTTCTTTCAGGGCAGCCTCACATTGAATATTGATGTCACCACCAATCCTAGGGTTCTGCAGCATAACCTATGGGACCAGCTCAGGCAGAGAAATTGCTGACAGTGGGATGCACAGTGCACCATTAGTTTGGAATTATAAGGGTGTAGCTGAGGCTAGCTGATTATATGGATTAATCTGTGGGGTTGTTACAGTGCCCTGTGGATTAATACATAGGGGTGATTATGGCAATGATATAAGGGCAGAAAGTTTTCTATTACAGTTTTCTATAGAAGACCATCTTTATACCATGCTATTTATTTATGCAATGAAATATGTCCAAACAATGTGAGGTACATTTTCAAAGTTCTAGTCTTCTTTCCCATATCCCAGCAACTATCTCTTTCATGTAAACATACAGCTCTTTGAATGCTCTAGCATGACAACCTTGTGGGTCCTCATGGAGCCCTGGGGGTAAGCTTTATCTACTCTGCTTTGTAGGTTTGTTCATTTTTTATACCGTATAATGACAATATGGAAGATAATTGCAGTATTGAAGAGTTAGTTTGTATGTAACGATCACTTCTCATGTGCCTTAATCTCTTTTTGACTGAAATTGGATACTTTGAAGCAGCCACTTAAGTTTCTTTTTCTTTTCTAAGAGTTAGCTCCTTCTTCAAGATAATCTTGGAAAGAGTTACATTACTGGCCATTAGGAAGTGTCTGGGGCAGGCATATGATTACCTGGATTGTGAATTTAAGGTCTTCTATTGGACGTGAGAAATGTACCAACCTCTTTGGGGCTGGATAGTGTTAACAGCCTGTGAAAATGTGTTCAGTAAAACATAATGGTACAAAAGTTCCAGGAACATCCGTGATGAAACAACTTCAGTGTAGACCAATGCTGGTGAAGGTGCTAGTGAAGACAATTAGCTCCAGGAGCATGTCTTATCATTCTTTAAGGGATTCCCAACTGCAAAAGTGTTGTAAGCATTATAATCTTGTGGTGTGGTTTACTAATAAAATATCTAAGCTTCATGTGCTTATTGCTTCTGAAACATCTTAAAACAAAACTGGTACCTGTTGGGAAAGCATATCCCCATGTATATAATGTTTAAAAGAAAAGTTTGAGTTTAGAGGAATTTATCTGAGTTTTGACAGTTGCGAAAGTAATGATAAAGAATGAAGAGAAATAAACAAGGGTTAATATGAACAAATGTAGGTCTTATTTTGATTGGACAGAGGACAGTGTTAAACCAGTGGCTTTCAGGAAAAGTATTCTTCTTCTTCTTCTTCTTCTTCTTCTTCTTCTGCTTCTGCTTCTGCTTCTTCTTCTTCTTTCTTTTGAGGAAGGATTTAGAAGGAAAGAGTGTTGGTATCATGTAGGAATTCTGAGATTTTGTTCAGTATAAAACAGAGCATTCAGAGCAAAAGGAAGCAGCAACAGAATGAGCAGAGATGATTATAAGAATAGGATATCTTTGTATAACTGACAGTTTGTGGAGAAGGAATATGTGGCATATGATTTTAATGAAAAGTAGGACTGAGGAAGGAAACAGGAACCTTTAAAGGTAAAAAAAAGTTTCTGAAATAAAAAAAAGAGGGATGCTAAAATGATTTCAGAATAGGGACCATACAGCATAAGTGATGGGAGTGGCATTTTTTTAAAAATGTAGAAGTTTATCTCCTTCTTTTCAAGACCAAAATTCTTACCAAAACGTTAACAGTATCCAATGGCTAATTATTGACAACACATTTTTTATCTAAAAACTGAAAGAGAAGCAAAACAAATGTATCAACTCCACCAACATAAAAATCATTAAAAAAATAAAATAATGGTTGAGTGGTGTTCTAAGTAACTGTTGAAAATGCAAGTTTGACTGTGGAAGTCCAGAGAGAATAATAACAAACTTAGCACCAAACTGAGTACAAATCAGAGCTTTGAGTTACTGGAATTGGTCAGTACTACACAGAGAGAAGCAGAGTGATTTAGTGACAGCTCAAATGTAGAAAGCAAAGAAGATAGAACAAAGAGGATTTATAATAGAAGCCAGTACTTCTAGGAAAGTCTTGGGTGGAAGGACTAGAACTTCTGTAGATGCAGAGTTCAAGAGATCTGTGGATCAGTTAATTATTCATTTTCTGCCATTCACCCAATGAAATACTGAGAAATCTGTGAAATACTTTCATGTCAATCCTATCTATTCATTAGAAGTTTGACTAATCTGTGATGAATTTAAGTCAGATTCACAGGCAGTCTGACACTTGGTAGACATTGATCTTTTGTAAAAATCTTGAGGTGGTTCTCTTTTCTCTGAGCCAGTTCAGTTGCATAAGCTTTGCTCCAGACACTTTCCTAGGTTGAAACCCACCCTAAACCGTTCCTTTTAAGTAAACCAAGAGGATATTGAACAGAATTCTGCTTCACATGAAGAAAGTTCTAGTTGAACTCTGACATTTCCAGTTAATCCACATTTTCCTGCCTATGTAGAAAGGGCCTTCATGTCATTTTCCATCTGGGGAGATCCTGAGCCAAAACTGTGACAATTGTCTTGGCCAGATTTCTTCAGAGGAGGTTTGCCTTTGCCTAGGCTTTTGCTAAGGCTGAGAGAGTGTGTCTTGCCCAAGATTTTCCTTCCTTCCCTTGCTTTTTAAATTCTTTTTTTAAAAAGCATTTGAAAGATTCGAGATTCGTGAGATTCGTGGATTCCCAGGGATTTGGAAAATTCTGGATTTGTCCCATCCCTAATTACCTGTAACTTGGTTTTTCGTCATCTGGGCACTCACATAACCCTCCCTCCTGCCCACTTTTTGATTCTCTTGGGAGTGGTTGAAATTGAAGGGAGAGAAGCTTGAGTGTGCACAAGCATTCATGGTAATGGAAGAAAGGGGGCATTCTGGCTAAAAGTACTCAGCTCTAGAACATTCAAGGCAAGTCTGTATCTGGGCATAAGGCTGATTTATGTAAGCATATAGATGACCACTCAGAAGAACAGTTACAGGTAAGCAGCCTGTACTAAATGTACATTTAGGGCAACAGGATGAGTGGTTTAGTAGAGCAAGCCCCAGGTTAATCTGAGTTCTTAGGGTCTTACTTAACCCAGAAGGCTTGGACATCAGCTCCTGCTAAGTCACAGAGGAGGCCAGATGTGAGAAACAGGGACTATGCTAGCCTGGTCCCTTATAAGAAACTTCAGATATTTTCTGCAGTCTTGTAGAGATAAGCCAATGAAGTAGAATCATGATACCCATTGCTCAACTGATAAACCAAACTGATACACCAAAGCTTCAAGACCTGTGTGACATTTAAGTACACAATGGCACCTAGAGGCCTCTTCAGAGATGTAGTGAAGCCGAGCAAGTCTAAAAGTCACACTGCACCATTTGGTTTTCTTGGGAGGGTCTGAAAATTCCATGGAAACTGTATTGAATTTGAAAAAAAAGGTATCAGCATAATTTCTCCATGGGGTCATATTCACTGTGGAATCTACTACCTGGAATGATTTTTTAAAAGCCTTGTTGTTTGTTGTTAATTGCTGTTAAGTAGGCTTCAACTTATGGTAACCCTCTAAAATAGAGACCTGCAAGACACCTTGTCATCAGCAGCCCTGCTCAGGTCCTGCAGATTCGAGGCAGTCGCTTTCTTGATTGAGTCTATTCAGCTGTGTGGTCTTCCTCTTTTCCTACTGCTCCCCCCTCACTTTCCCAAGCATTATTATCTTTTTTTAGTGCGTGATGTCATCTCATGGTATGGCTGAAGCATGATAGCCTCAATTTGGTAATTTTAGCTTTTAAGGAGAGTTCAGGGTTGAGTTGCTCCAGGACCTATTTATTGGTCATTTTGGTGATCTGTGGTAGCCGTTGAACTCTCTTCCAGCATCACGTTTCAAACTAGTTGATTCTCTTTCAGTCAGCTTTCTTCACTATCCAGCTTTTGCAGCCATACATAGAAATTGGAAATACAAATGCACAGACAATTCTGACTTTGGTATTCAATAAAAAGGTACATTAATAGAAATAATAACTGCAAGTCTGACTCTGTGGTCCTAGTTCTATCAATTAATATTGGTAACTTTAACACCATGTACGAAGATGTTAGAAAAGAGTTGTTTAGGGAGTGACAACTTTCCTGTTCTTTTGCTTCATGCTCTTGAGCTAGGGTCATGAGTAAAGTGGGGATACAAATGATTGTTTATTGCAGGTTAATTAATTTAAGGTATGCAAATTAGTTCCTCTCAGGTCTAAAATGGTGATGTGCTTATGAGATAAAAATAACAAGCAAGACTTTTAAAGAAATAAGCCAAATATTAGCATGTTTTAATGCAAAAACAGCATTGCTTGATGTGAAGTTTAATACTAAAGTTGTGTCTGTCTGAAATCTTAACTAAGCTCTATTGTTTTTTTTGTATCAAGGAAGTAGCAAGAAAGATTATCTTTTGTGCTAAACTAGGGATGTCATTCTTAATGAATTCAAATTCAAGTGGCGCCCATCATTCCTCTGAACATAATTTATTTCTTAGTGTGTGTGTATATACACATATTTATATGTAGTAGGAATAATCTCTTCATGTCCTGATATGGGTGGGGTTTCAAAGGAAGCTGTATTGTGGGATCCTTTCCATCTGTAGGTTCCTCGCTTTGGAATTTAAATTAAATTCTCACAGCACTTGCCGGCTGTTTCAAACCTCAAGCAAGTTATTCTGAAAATGGTCATGCTGATGACTGTTACATCATCTTCGTTAGTATTGGGTTGATTCTCTCCAGTAATAAAGAGCTTGTCCAGTAAGGAGGAGCAAATGATGGGGAGGTGCACTCCTGTGACCCTTATTGTACATGATCCCATGTTGATCCAGTCCTCTATATCTTAATGAACAAAAATAAACTTAAATCACCTTTTTAAAAAAATGTTGTGTTTGAAAGAAGGGGTAGTTTTTTAGACCTACCAGTAGTTCCGAAGGTACTTTATGGGGATTAGTGTATCTTAATAGTTCACCATGTTCTTGTCCAAATACATTTGAATTTTGATATGGGTTCTGCTTCTTCAAACATAGGAATAATATGGGGATGCATAGTCTTTTTGATGATCAGTATCATCTAATGTGTCATCTTGGATGCAATTGATTATTGGTTTCCATTTCAGTCAGCTTTCAGGTCTGCCTTAGTTGCCTGATAGATGATTTGACATTACAAAGATTATATTATCACTCTTTGTTAACCTTCTGAATAGATTGTCTGAATTGGGGGTCAGAGAGTTTTGCTCATTACATTTCTACCTTAAGTGCTGATTCCAGATGATGGTGTTGGGAGGCTTCTACTTGTTCTTGTAACACACATGCTTTGGACTGATAGAATAATAGAATCTAGAGTTGGAAAGACTAGGTCTTTTAATGGTTTATATTGCAGTGTCTACATGAAATCACTGAGGAAGGTCATCTGGGGCATCAAGATTGGGTGTCACTAATATTCAACTCTAATCCTCACCATTTATTTTAAATTTGTGTTTCCTTTGTGGTGAAGAAAGGGAGACATGAACAGGTTTGGTAGCTCTGCCTGACTATTGATTATATACCCTTTACTCTCCATGAGTGGCTTTCTGCAGCAGAGAGCCTCTTCAATTATTTGAGACTCTCCAAACAATTTTTGTTGGACCATGATTCTCCAGGATTCTACATCACCCAGGCAGCCCCTGCTACAGACAGTGGACAACAAGGATGTGATGGGATAGGGGCCAGATGTAGTGTGTACATCCATGCTGCTCCTTGTACACATGTAATGGTTGAAAACAAAGGAAGAGGGCTTATTGTTTATATTGAATTCAAATGAGCCCTGCTGAATCACTGTCTGGAAGAAGTTAATGGACTGGTTGAATTACTCCCTGGAGATACTGATAGTCTGGATGATAGGGAACAACTGAAGCTGAATCCTAGCAAGATGGCAGTACTGTTGGTTATTAATCTTTTTTGAGGAGGTGGTGGTCAACTGTTTTTGGAAGGGCTTGTACCAGTCACTTTCACAAATTGCCCCAGTGGTACAGAGTACCTTTCACCAGCTGAGGCTTCTATGCTAGTTGTGTTGGCTGTATCCAGTGCATTGATAACCTTCAGGTTAGACTACTGCAATATATTTTATATGGGTCTGCCTTTAAAGATTACCTGGAAATACAGTATCTGATAAACTGGGCTGTACTCTGTCAAAATTTATTCCAAATAAAATATCTTAGTCTTTAAAGTCCCAAAACTCTTTGAGTTTTTGCTGGATCACACTAATATGTTCTCCCCCCACCCGCAGCCCACTGGCATTACCTGAGACCAAACAATGAAAATATATCTCACCAGTGCTGGAAGTACTCCATTGACTCTTGCTCCATTACAGAGAGCAATGCAAAAATACTGGGATTAGTTTACTGTCATAGTTTGACCCTAGATACATGAGCCAGTATCTCATATCATAGTGCCTATACACCTTTGCTATCTTATATAAATCTGGAACAGAACCTTTTTAACTATGACACATCTCTGGTAGAATTCTTCTGACACAGGCTCATCTGGTGTTTTCTAGGTATCAGGAAGTATTTTAATATTGCCTTTTTCTGTTTTGATTAGTTCTTGTAAACCACCCTCAAAGATTTGAATTTAAGAGTGTAGTGGGTTGAGCTATGACCCTGGAAACCAGAGTTTGATTCCCTGCTTGGTTATGGAAATCTATAGGATGACCTAAGGCGCATCACACACTCTCAGCCCCAGAAAAACCCATGATTGGTTCTCTTTAGGGTCACTGTAAGTCAGAAATGACTTGGAGGCATACAGCAACAACAACAGTAATACATATGTCAGTTCCCAGATTGAGAAAGATGTAAAAATGATAGAAAATAGAATTCCAGACCATGCATCTGTGGTATGAGAAAGAAGCAGCTATTATTTAAAAAAACCCTTATTGTTAATCCATTTATTATAACATAATCTTACTATAATATAAGCTTTCATGGACTGTAGCCTACTTCCACCAGATTTCATAGTCTGTAGCCTACTTTCACCAGATGCATGGAATGTTACCCACTTTCATGTGTATGTGTGTAGTACACATGGCTTGGTATAAGACTGTAGACAAGGCCAAAGGGAAAATAAATGCAGAAAGTACTGACAATTATGTTGTTAAGAGGCACCATTCACCAAACTGTAGCTAATAACACAAACTTCCTGGAATTAGGCAAGCCAAATTAACACATGTAGTGTGATAAGAAACCATTAGACCTATTCATACTCTCAAGAAAGTTTGGAAAGTCCGAATGAATTGTAATTCAGCAGTTTCTCACTCTAATCTTTGACCATTTCCGCCTTACACTATAATAGTGCTGTTATTCCGCTTCAACATCCTATGGAATCCTGGGGTTTGCAGTTTAGGGTGGGGCATTTAGAATTCTCAGCCAGAAAGCTCTTTGGCCTCAGTAAACTACAGACCCCAGAATTCCAGAGGATGTTAAAAGTGGAATAATAGTACCATAACAGTATAGTGCAGAAATGGCCTTCCTTAGAATTTTCTTGTTTCTCAAAGGATACCTTAAAATCTGTGACTGAGTGTCCTGGATGGTTTTTTTCTCCCTTGTTTCTGAATATTGCAATTTTTATATAAGATGTATATCCATGTATTGTTTTGCAGAGTAGTTGCCCTGTTGGTCCTGTGTAAACCGTACATAGGCATTGTGGACAGAAGGTAACATGGGAAGATGAGCAAATGAATGAACTCTTGATGGTTATGGGTGACATTATTAGGCCTTATAACACTGTTGTTGGAGTAGAACAACTGTAGGCTTACGGAGCTATTCCTGTAGAAATCGTAGTATGAGACTATGCATTTATTCTGGGCCTATTTTTTTTTAATATAATGGTTGGGGGTTACAAGTGTCCTAGTCCTAGGACTTTAAATGATAGTAGGCTTTTTGTGTTGTTTACTAACATTTCAGATCTCTTAATGACCAATGAAACCATTTTTAAAAAATTGGAAATGTGACCTAAATGACAGATCCACAACCATTGGTACCAGAATAAAAATATTTTCTAGATGTTTGTGGAGAGCACTTGTCACTTTGGGGTAGTGCCTGTTCCTGGTATCAGATTAGTAATTTTCCATTACAGCTGTGCAATCTTCATAAAAAGATTTGGTCTCATACACACACACGCACACATATTTAACTTACTTTGTTAGACCTGGGCTTATGTGCGCATCAGACTTGTGCGTTCCTAATTTTCTCCCCCAACCCTGTGCTTTCTAAGGAACCAGTATGGCACACAGTTAAGCATGAGATGCTCAAGAACAATATGAGTAGGATTTGTAGCATTAAGCAGGTAGAATCTTGTAAGTTCTTTGGAAAGAGGGTTTCCAGGGCATCTTTCTTCAGATTGTCGAAAGATTATATAGTGGCTTCCATGTGTTCAGGAAGACTTTGTCTTCTAGGGTTACTGCTTAGTCAGTTGAAGGGAGCATTTTCAGTGGAAGCTTTTCAGACGACTGTTTCCTGAGATGTAGATTTGTCTGAGCAATGTGGGCAACAGTACATCCATATCAGACACTAATATGTGAATTGATAATCCTTTATGGATCCTGCATTTAGTGGAGGGCTTTGGAAATGTTTTAAGTTCACAGAGAAAGAATACTTGGTCCATTATACCTTTGAAACTTTTGTACATCCCAGTTACAAAACTGTCCTCTGGACTCGCAGTAGAGAATAGGAGATATTTACTTGCCATACTTACTTGCTGTGCTACAAATCCAGTTCTGTCCACCTCTTTTTTTAATATTTTGTTTGTTCATAGGCACAATGATTTTGGTAAGCAGTCAGGGTTTCATAATGATTTTCTTTCTGACATGTCCTATTTCTGTTTTGTTTTTGACAACTTTGTATTTACACTTTTTAAAGTGCCGAAAAACTTTTCTTCCCATGGTCCAGTTTGAAAGGGTGAGGTGTTCCCCAGTAGTGTCATACTCTCAGTAAGGAGAAGCTTTCACATTTTTTTAAATGCTTTCCTTTAAACTTTTAGAATCAAGGGTTTTAATGTAAGGTTTTTTTTTCTCATTGTGAACCAAGAAGCTATTGTGAAGTATAGATCTCCAATTCTGAAATACAGATACACAAGTAAAAGCAGAAAGAGAGCTCACATAGTCATCATTTGATCTTATGTTTCTTCTACATTCCTGTTCAGTACATTTCTTGTATTATTTATCACCTGTATTTATGTTCATATCAACATAATCCATTGAATTTCCCTGTTTTGTCCACACTCAAAGAACTTTTTGATAGCATGTAGTCAAAGGTTTTTATTTAGGTTTACTTGGTTTCTTTTCACTATGCTAACCTATTTTTGTGGTTGCATCTTTCATTGTTCCATGCAGTGCACATGAATAATCCTCCTTCAGTGATTTTTGCTTAGGTGCTCAGATTATTAGGCTGAATTTTGTTTTTCTGGTTACTTTACAAACAAACAAACAAAAATGGTGTACTGTAAGTGAGACCCTGAAACAAAATGGTTCCAAGGTGAAAGTGGTTCTCTTCCTTTTGGGCTCTTTGTCAGGCTTTTAAGGTTTCTACAGTTCCACTGATATCACTTAAGGTATTAGGAAGATGGCAGGTGATGGACTGCACCTCACAGCAGTTGGCAGGAATGTTTTTGTTAAGAATCTCACAAACCTGTGCAGGATGGCTTTAAATGGAGTTACATAGAATAGGGAGACAGTATCCTTGAGGGCAGAAGTTCACCTGAAGTTATGGAGATAATAGCTTGAATGTTATAGGAAGAACTAGGCAAATAGTACAAGAACTCAAAAAGTGGGAGGAAAAATCTTAAATAAGCAGCTAGTGGTAATAACCCATGGTCTTAGATATGTCTATACTAATACACAGAGCATGGGAAATAAACAAGAGGAAGTCCTAACACAGCAAAGCAAATATTGTTACTGAAACCAAGTGGGATGAGTCTCATGCCTTACATGTAAATAAAGCCATTTTCCAGAGAATATAGGGTGAGGTGAGGGCATACTGAGTTATGTGGGGCAAAGAAATGGTATTCTTGAGGGCAGGAGTTCATTGAGTGCTGGTGATAATAGCCTGAATGATATAGAGAGAACTGGGTGAATAGTACAAGACCTACTAGTAGGAGGAAAAGAGAACCTTAAATAAGATGTCTCTGCAGTAATGTACAAAGCATGGGGAATAAACAAGATGGTCTTCAAGTCTTAAAGTGTAGCGAAGTAAATATGATATAATAGACATTATTGAAACCAGGCGAGATAAGGCTCATCGTCGGAATGTAGTGGTCTCTTCCAACTCTATGATTCTGTGATTCTATGATTCTATGAATAATAGACGTAATAATAGATAATAATTAATAGATAATAAATGTAATCACATTGTAATAATAGAGAGGTTTAACCTAGTTTAGAGAAATAGACCAAACAGGAAAGGAGGAGGAAGAGCAGTATACATCAAGGATGTTTACACTTGTGAAGAGATCTGTTACTTAATCGTGGAAGCCAGGTAGAGAGCATCTGGGTAAAAATTAAGGGGGAGAGAAAAACAAAGTTGTCATTGTCTACTATTGCTATACTAAAAATAACATTTTTGATTATGTGTGTAGCAAAAGGGAGAATGAGGAAATGGTAGGGCACTATGCAGAGAGGATGGTGAAGTGCTCAAAGGGGAGAGAGAACAGGAAGAACTACTCAGCAGCTTCTTTGCCTCAGTCTTCTTCCAAGAAGAAACTGTGCTTGACCTGAGGAAAATAGAGCAGATGATGTAGTAGGGGCAATGCAGCACAAAGTAGGTAAAGAGGTAGAGCAGTAGTACTTGGCTACTTTAAATGAATTCAAGTCTTGAAGGCCAGATGAACTACATTCAAGAATTCGAAAAGAACTGGCAGAAGTGATTTCAGAACCATTGGCAGTAATCTTGCAGAATTTTTAGACAATAGCTGAAGTCTTAGCAGAGCGGAGGAAGGCAGATGTAGCTGCCATCTTCAAAAAGGGAAAAAAGGAGGACCTAAACAATTATCACCCACTCAGCCTAACATCAATACCAGGAAAGATTCTAACACAGATCATACAACAGAGTCTGTGAGCACTTAAAATGGAATGCTGTGATCACTAAAAGTCAACATGGGATTCTGAAAAACAAGTCATGCTAGATCAACCTTATCTGTTTTGATAGAGTTTCAAGCTCGGTAGATGAAGGGAATGCTGTTGATGTAACATATCTTGATTTCAGTAATGCTGATATTCCTGCAAACAAGTTAGTAAAATGTGGGCTAGACAATGGTAGTGTTATGTGTATTGGTTAATCAACCAGACCCAAAGGGTATTCACCAGTAGTTCCTCTTCATCCTGGAGAGTAGTGACTACTGGGGTCCCAAAGGATTCTTTTGTGAGCCTGGTGCTATTCAACATCTTTATCAGTGATTCAGATTACAGAATAGATGGCATGCTTCTCAAATTTGTAGATGACACCAAATTGGGAAGGATAGTTAATAGTACAGAGGACAGAATCAAGATTCAGAATGACCCTAAGAGATTAGAGAGCTGGGCCCAAACTAACAAAATGAATTTCTACAGTGAGAAGTGTAAAGCACTGTACTTGGGCAGAAAAAAACATGAAATGCACAGGTAGAGGATGGGTTATACATGGCTGGATCACGGTATGTGTGAAAGGGATCTAGGAATCTTAGTAGGCCACAAGCTGAATTTGAGTCAACAGTGTAATGCAGCAGCTTAAAAAAACCAAAACAAAACAGTGCAATTCTAGGCTGCATTAGTAGAAGTATAGTGTCTAGCTGGAGGGAAGTAATAGTACCACTCTATTCTTCTTTGATCAGACCTGGGCTGGAATGTGTCCAAAGGAGAGTGACCAAAATGGTAAAGGGCCTGGAAACCATGCCTTATGAGGAGCAGGTTAGGGAGATGTGTATGTTTGGCCTGGAGAAGATAATGTTAAGAGGTGACATAGTAGCCATGTTTTAAATATTTGAAGGGATGTCATACAGAAGATGGGGCAAGCTTGGTTTCTGCTGCTCCAGAGTCTAGGACACGGAGCAATAGATTCAAACTATAGGAAAAGAGATTCCACCTAAACATTAGGAAGAACTTCCTTACAGTAAGAGCTGTTTGGCTGTGGGATGTGCTGCCTTGGAGTGTGATGGAGTCTCCTCCTTCAGAGGTTTTTAAACAGAGGCTGGATGGCCATGTGTTGAAAGTGCATCGACTGTGTATCCCCGCATGGCAAGGGGTTGGACTTGATGGCCCTTCTGGTCTCTTCCAACTCTGTGATTCTGTGATTATGATTCCAGGTGTGGGTGGCATCTGTGGCTGGGGAAGGGAAAATGTAGCTCCCCAGGGATCTTTTTTTCCTTTGGAAAAAAAATTCTTTGCACATTTTTTCTATTTTTTTATTCCAGAATTTCCCCAAACGCCCCATAGGATGTTGATGGCACTTTATTAATGTTTTAGCTCCCTTCTGTGGTTTTACACATCTACTTTTTCCAACAGAAAGTGACCTGGAAATTGATTTCTTGGTCATTTCCTGTTGAAAAAGTCCCCCTTCTGGGTCTGCATTGGCTAAGAAAATATCAAGATCATTGAAAATTGCCTCCCATGCCCTTTGGGGGGGCATTGCAAAGCATTTGAAGAGAAAAAAAACTTCCTTTTTTTCAGAAGGTTCCAGCCCTTCAAGTTCTGCTGAGGGAGGGCAGCATAGCCCTCTCACAACCCACCAGTTGCCCATCCTTGCTTGGAATAAACTAGCTGCAGCATTACTGGAACAGAGGAAATCTGTGTGTGCTTTGATGATCTCCAGATTAGACTGCTGTAATGCATGAGGCTTCTTTTGAAGACTGTTTGGAAACTGCATGTAGCCAACTGGCAGCAGTACTCTCAACTGAGAGCCGGTGTTGTGATGAGATACTGGTGCTTTGCAAGCTAAACTGGTTCCTAGACTATTCTGATCCCAATTCAGAGCACTTCTGTTGGTTTTTAAAATGCTTGATGGCTTGAAATTACAGTTGGCTCTCCACATTTGCTAGAGTTAGGGGCACAGGGCCTTGCACAAGTGGAAAAGTCATAAATATCAAAATGTGTTTGTGTGTATCTGGGAAGAGGGCTGAAGCATGGTGGGGAGAATGGGCATCCAATGAAAGGAGAGGATAGAGGAGTGGTTCAGCATGATGGCCCTGTACTTCCTCTCTGACACCCATCTCCTTCCTTGGGGTGAGGGGAGCATTGAGAGAGGGTTTGTGGTGCTGAGAAATAGGGCCATGAGCCATCCTTAGCTGGCCAGGCAGCAGCTGGTAGAGGAGGAAGAGGTAGCAACAGAAAACAGCAAACTGGTCCAAAGAACAAGACAAAACTGGAAAAACCTGTATACTGGTAAATATGGAATTGAATATAAAATAATGTTACTCCAATACTAACAAATACAAAGCGATAGTATTCAAATGGATGCAAGTGTGGAGGGCTGACCATAGAGTACCTGAAGGACTACCCTACCTCCTTGAATGTCTGTTTGCCCAGTAAACAACTAAACAGAGGTCTCTTTTCTATTTTTCTCTGTCATCTGGGGTACAGCAGGTAGTTGTGCACCAAAGCAAAAAAAGCCACACATAGCAGACAACACAGACAGAGGCAAAACACCCTGTCACTCCCTGTCAACTCTTCAGCCCACTATATCCACTCCATAGTCCTCTAGGATATGTTCGCAACATGACGCAGCAGGATTCTTCCCATCACGCTCAGGTTATCTCCCATCTCCTTTAAGATGACTGGCCATATTTCGAAAGTAAATGTTGGGCTCCAGTCATTGAACATTTTTGTTTTTTAAGAATGCCTCTGGAATCACATGAGTCTAAGGTCATTTTTGGAGAGAAAAATATCACTTAAGGTAGTTGCATTACGTTGTAGCACCTCAACCTGTCAGGGTTTTTTTTTTAAGTGATGGTTTCATTCAGGAGAGGGAGAGGACTGTAGGACAGTGGGTGTTGTATCACACAGGTGTATCTCCTTGTCCTGGAAAAACATCTTTGCAACTCAACATGCACTCTGTGTGCCTAAGAAGGACTAGATTCACTGTAAAACAGTGCTAAATAGATCGGTACATTGTAGTCAATGGTAATATCTGGAGAGCTGCATTTTGCCCACCACTTTTGTAAATAATCAGAAAGGATAATTTCCCTTTTCCTTTCTGTCAGTCAGACAGGATGGCCCTCCCTCTCATTTCTCAATCATCCCCAAAGTGGCTCCCCCAAATAACCCACTGCCAAGAGAGCAATCCCCCCCTTTTTTTTGCCTCAGTTCAAGGAGCCAATGCAGGCCAGAGTAAGGGAGAAGAAATTTCTACTGGATAGGGTTGTCACATGAGAGTTCTGTAGGAGACAGAATTTTTGAGTCCGTGAGTCTTTTTTGCAGGCAAGCAGATACAAAATGGTAAAACATATTCACATTCTGTCTGGGAAAGGTGGATCTCCTGTTAGTGGGTGCTGGTTGAAGTTGTCATATCGCAGGAACAGAAGTTTTTGACTTTTGAGCCTGCCACAGAAAAGACTATTTGCATTCTTTTCATCTGATTCCCCTACTCTCCTGTACAATGCTTTGATTTCCTGTTGTGGGTATGTGGAGTTTGTACATAGTATCATGCAGCACACCAGAGCAAAGGGAAGGGGCAGAACAGGTGCAAATGACCATTGTCGCTGTGTTCCACTTTTCCTTACACCAGGCTGTGTTTACAGCCTGCAGGGAGGCATGGATCTGTAGGAATGTTGCAGTGTCTCTCCATTCTGTTCTTTTACCTCTGCTAGGTGTTCACAGGTATCAAAAGCTATGGTTTGAGAATGAGAAAAATGTGGTGGGGTTGAAACATGAAGCAAGTTTCCTATCCTGGTGTTCCTGGGTTCCTGTTCTTATGTTCCTTTTTTTCCCAGCTGGTGAGGAAGGGTTGGGGTAGCTGTTGAATTATAACTTCCTTTCCTTTAACTGTCATGGCTTCATCCTGTGGAATTCTGGGATTTGAAATTTGAAGAGGCTACTTAGAATTCTCTGCTAAGCAGGTTCTAATGATATGTAGGTCAAGGGTACTAGATTGGAGCTATATATGCATATAATTCTAAATACCTCAGAAAACTGCAAATCCCAAGATTTCAAAGAAAGAAGCCATGCTAGTATAAAAGTGCTAAAATAATGCAGTGCAGACACACTCTTGCTTTGGAGCAGGAAGATGGTCTATAGAACTGTACACATAAGACAGAGAAATTCTTGATGCAGTCACTCTATCTGTTGCAGACATTGACTGTTTGATTTCAAACACAGTCTTTCTGATTTCAGACTAGAAATGTGATTTAAAACTAAAGCTGAATATCAGTTATTAGTTGCTATTGAGATCTGTAAGGTGATGATGGTGAGCTGCCAGCTCTAATTATATCACTCTTGGCACTAATCCTAAAATGAAGTTGGTGTGTGAGATACAGATATATGGGGCGGGGTGCACAAATATGGTTCCAAATTCTCAATAATGTTTGATACGGGAATCTTTTTGGTTCTGACAATATAGTTTGCACCCATACCTCCCACTGAATAAAACGACACCATGTTCTGGTAGGCATGTGAAACCTTCTGAGGTATAAAGGAAGTTTCATATTTGTGTCTTTTATAAATAGGTAGTTTGTATGAGTGCCTGATGCTTGTGGGTGGGAGAGTTATAAACACATACATGCAGTGATGTAAGGTGAGTTGTATCACATGACAGCGTAAGAGAATCCTGGCTTTTTGTGAACAACCCACATGCTGGATTGCGCTTCTTAATCACTTCCACTTGAATCCTTCTGTGGATAGAAGTGGCCCTCTAAGTGTTGTTGGACAGCAGCTCCCAACATTGCTCGCTGCTGGCTATGCTGACAACACTTGGAGGACTGTGTGAAGGACAGCAGTCCTTTGGTCCTTAGTTTTGTTTATCATTATGTGAGAACTTGGAATCCTGGTTTTGATTTTCCCCTAAAAACCCAGGCACAGGACACAGTTTCCTGTGAGCCAGAACTGGCTTTTCAGGAAACAGACAAGCCAAAGGTCCTGGTCTGCGTGTGGAAATGTGGTTGTTAGGTCATTTCCACTGGAAGTATAAGCTGTTGATTAGCATACATGCTTATACTTAGCACTGCATCTTAGTAATATTCTGACTACTCTTCAGGTTTTTTTGGGAAAAGATCTAGCTATTGAAGTGCAGAAGTGTTGTATTGTGGACCTTGAAGCTGCATTACTTTTGTACTTGCAGTGCGTTTCACTTTAAAAGTAGATGTTGGTATTTCAAATTTGCGAGAAGGCTTTTTGGAATGTTCTCTCAGGGAAGTATTTTTTTCATAATTCATGCGAGTTCCATGAAAAGTACTGATAGACATAATAACATTTTAAGAGCTCTGTGTATACATGCATCTGTATAGAAACACATCAGTATTGGTAGACTGATTTATCTTTTTGCTTTGTGGATAATACTTGCAGTTTCACATATGGTTTTTTTTAGGCTTATCTTCCCATTTCAGTATTTTTGCCACCTCATAAAAAAGGATAATTAAAACATAATGGTGCTGAATGGTAACACTTTTATCAGAGATTAATGTGTGAAACAATTTTAACTTCCCAGTAGTACTTTATATCCTTGTTATTTCTCAGTAATTCTGGATGTCTTGTAGAATGGGTGGGACAGGAGGAGAAATGTCTTAAAATTGTGCACTGCAAGCACCATGTATACTTTTTGATATTTTAGTTGCTTACCCTCTCACTCCCACCCGAAGCCAAGCCACCGATCTGTATTTCTCCCTTGTTTGCCTTTAGCCTAAAGTTATTCATCTTAATAATTATTAGGAAGCATTTTGACACCTTTGAAAGTAATTAGATGCTTTAAATATCCAGGAAGATTATTTAAAAGCAAACTAGCTGTAACACAGCTGTGTTATGAAAAAAGGAGTGTAATTGTAATGTAATGTAAGCAGTACTTAGCTCAAATTCTTGTGTAGCATTATTGCATTGCCATGCCCTTTCCATGGGGGTGATCCATAGAATATTATTCTAATCCTGTGCAGTTGCAGCTAATTTTGCTTTAAACTTGAAAGTGTTAACAACAACTTGAAAATGTGACAAAGCTCAATTTCATTTCTTGTTTATTGCTTGTTTTCCTATTGGACAATGGGAAGCAGCTCTACCCTGGCAACTAAAGCTTGCTATTTGCATAACCTGCTTTGATTGGCCAGCTCTCTGACTGACTCTTCCAATCATATGGTGTCGTTTTAGTGGTAGGCTATGCTAATTAGCTGCTGTTGCTAGGGTTCAGGGTGGTTTCTGTGTGCTGTTCTGCTGCATTGTGTTGCCTGGTGAGAGACATTGATAAATGAGTATTTAATGATCTGCGGCAGTTTCCACTCACTGCAGGCGGACACAGATTTTAGAAGCAGAAATAAGGATTTAATTTCTCTTACCTATTTGTAATGAAAACACAGAAATTTCCGGTCTTTGTAGTAGGATTTTTATGCTGACAAAATGTTTATTCTTAAATGTATATGTTATCTGATTTTGTGATTGATGCTTTCCAGGGAGAAAGTTGTTTGCTAGTATTTATGGAGGTCAGATAATGAGAATGATTTATTCTATCTGAAGATCTTATTTTAATATTAAAACTTGAGATACTTAAAGTCCCCCAACAACTAGTTCTTATGAAATCCCTATAAAGTACAGGTTGCTCTATGTATTTGCATAAAATCATGAATGGAAAATTATTAAATATTCAAGATATGCAATTGTATGGTTATTCAAAACATACAGCATTCTACTGGGCTTTAGGAAAAATCAAAGATATTTTTCCATTCGATAGAAGACCCTGTAAACTCTGTTCAGTCCTATCACCTCCCAGCTACCATGAACTTGTACCAGCTAGCATGCCTCACATTTTTACTTGTCCTGTCCTATGTGCTCATCTGCAGGTTCCTGACTCTTGTTTTTCTTAACTTGTATTGATACCTACAGTGTTATCAGAAATTTGTGCAGAATATTTCTTCTTCATTTGTAGCTTGCAAGTTTATAATTATTACCTCCGTCTCATAATGAACTTGCAAATAAGTTTCGTTGAATGGGACAGAGAAATTCAAAACTAGCTGATTTCACTTTCCTATAACTATATTTGCATTTATGTAAGATTGCATGCTATAGTAATATTTGCTAATACATTTGTACTTAGTGAAGCAACACATATCAAAATACGTATTAGAGTATATCAATAAAAGGAAAGGAATTAAAGTTTGAGTTTGACAAGGAGAATGTAATTTTATAGTAGAATTACATCTTCATTTTCTTTTTAACCTAATTGCACAGTAAGTTGCTTAAAAGAACTTGGCCAAGAAAAGCTGAATTTCCTTTTCTTCAAGAAATTTCAGACTGAGACAGTTGAGGATTCCCAGACTGGAGATTTATAGTTCGTATGATAGCCCAAGCTTGTAAGGACCTTGTACTTCATGGAATCATAGAAGTCTAGAGTTGAAACAGATCCTGGAGCCATCTAGGTGAACCCCATGCTAGCATAGGTAGTCCACAGCTAAAGCATGGGTACAGATGGTCATTCATGCTCTGCTTAATAACATCCAACAGAGGAGAGCCCATTGTCCCCTTCAAAACCCGTATATGGTCAAAGTCTTTGTTGCAAAACTTTGATCACTGCTTCGTTTGCATGAAAACTTAATGGAATGGTCCTATGCTAACTGCAATCTTTGGTGTCTTTTTTCTTGAGGATTGGAATGTATGTTGAGTTTTTGTGGTATTTGGGCATTTTTTGTTCTCTGTGTTTGTTAAGAGATTTTAATTAGAATTTGAATGGATACTGTCTCTGTAGCTTGAAACAGCGTTATTGGTATAGCATTTATTTCTCCTAGGTGCTGTGAGAGCAGTTTCTGCTTCATTTTCTAAAACTAGGTTTTCATTCTTCCTTGAGTGAATCTGTCATTCTTTCAGCTCTTTTATACAGTTCCTAAGTATATTGCTTCCATTGCCCACCCCCCTTATTTTAGACCAACAGTATGTCTGTTGGGCATGTATCATCCCCACTCTTGGTTTGAATTTCCCTTTGACTTCTCAAATCTTGTCAAAGAAGTTCCTTTTTTGTTGTCTTCTTTTGTTTTTTATAATAGTTCTCCTTGCCTCTTTCCCACAAGTCACTGAACAGTTGCATTTAGGAGTCTGACCCTATTTTTGTTGCTCTTTACTTTTCCTTTGCCCTTAATTCTTCAAAGAGTTTCATCCATCACCCAGTGAGGATTTTCTTTCTTTTTGGCTGCAGATCGTGTCTTTTTACATTCTTCCCTAACAAGGTCACTTTGGTCCAGGGTCTTTCTTGCTTCTGATTTGTTAGGATTAATGGGGCAGACCTATTCTGTACTGGACTGTAACTTCTGCAGGGCTCCTCTTCAGTTTGTAGTTTGACACAATGATTGATTTAGTGTGCTTCTTTAGCTTTACATTAATTTTTTGTATTAGTGGCTCATTATCTGTGTGACAATATCTTCCTAGTCTTGTTCTTGCGAAAAAATGGAATTCCTTAATTTTCTGCTTCTGATTATGTAATCTGTTTGATTTTTGTATTGGCGAACAGTTGGCGTCCATGTATACCGTCATTTATGTGGTTGCCCAGAGAATGTGTTTGCAGTGAGCAAACTGTTGGCCTTATAAAATTTGATAAGGCACTTTCCTCCTTTTTTTGCTGATCCTAGGCCAAATTCTCCAACAATGTTTGGTTCTGCTCTGTTCTTCTTTGTGGTCTCTATGCCTCACACAATGGGTTTTTGTGCCTGTGAAGAAGCTACTGTTAGAAATTTGTAGAGCTGAATAGCTTGGCATTAACCCCACCCCACTGGTGCATACTGAGCATGCTCGGGCCCGCCAAACTATTTCCACTCAGTTTCTTCTCTGCTGAATAGTTCGCAGCTGTTGGTGCTTCGGGCTGAGTAGTGTTTAGATTTCTCTGCTATATTCTTTGTGAATTTCTTTCCTTATTCCCTCCCTTTAAGAAATAAATTTCCCCACACCCCCTCTCTTCTCTATGTCTACCCTGCTCTTTAAACTTTGCATATCTTGCAGACACAAGGTCGCTCTCAGTGCTGCTCATTCTGAGTGCCTCTTTTACTTAGGAGAAGGGCACAACATCTGCACATGTACTTTTTGTTGGGAATTTACATCCCAGACACTTAAGAATAGAGCCTCTCACCTCAAATCTTGTTGTTGGAAACAAGAGCAGGCTTCCACCAACACAGCCTTGTATACTGCATTGGCCTTGCTTTCTTCTGCCTAACGACCATAGGCATCAATACTGACCTCAGTATCAGTATCATCTCCATCCTCAATACCAAAGCCCTCAATGTTGGTATCGAGACCGTGTATGGCTACCATCAAACCTGCTTTGATGTTTTCTGTGGAATGCCCCATAGAAGTGTCTCCCACTCCTCCACCAACCCAACAACCTTCATCTGGAGATGGTGCATTGGAAAGAGTCACCAAGAAACAGCACCTCTCTCAGGATTGTTCTGCGGCTCCAAAAAAGAAGAAGAAAATCAAGCACCATCCAAGCCCATTGTCACCTTTATCACCTTTTCCTTGTGATCAAGAGTGCACCAGGGTCCAGGAGGGACAGGCCGTGACATTACAAAAACCTGTTCCTCCATCTCCAGCTAGTGAGACCCAACCATCCTCTCCACCTCAGCGGCAAGACAGGCGTCAAGTCTCTACCTCGCCTCCTCTCCCTTTTGTGTGAGATCAGTGCTCTTAGGACCAGGTGGAGGTATCTCGGCCTCCTCCTCCTGCACCATCACAGGACTGGCGAGACCTTTGAAACTGTCCACTGATTGAAAGTGATGTATCTTGGGAGCAGGAGGAGGTATCTCGGCCTCCTTCTCCTGCCCATCATGGGGACCGTCCACTGACTGAGAGGGACATACCTTGACATCGCAGCAGGGCTTGCTGTACTGACCACCAGGATTGACCACCAGGATCTGGACTACCTTCCTCCTGGTCTATGAGAGGACTCGCCTTTTTTTTCTGTGTTCTACATCGATTGCTATGGAGAGGAACATGTTTGGATGGAACTACCTGGTCCTTTCTTCTCATACTCACTAGCCTACCACAATTGATACCATCCAGACATACAACACTGGTCACATTCTCAGTTCATTATTTCTGTTCCTGTTCTCGATCTCATTCACCTACAAGAGGCAGTGACAGTTGTTGATCTTGTACACTGCCATGTCAATCCCGATCTCCTTCCCGTTGATGTGATGCATCTTATCATCACTCTTCTGTGCCATCTGACACTGCACCATCTAGAACTGTGCTGCTGAGTCGCAGTTGTGATCATTCTAGACACTAGAGACCCACTTCACCTCTGCCCAAGACTATAGCCACTGCCTCAAGACCACCTCTGACTCCACCTCAAGTGTTGGTCTCAGTATCATCTGACTCCTTCACAGTACCGACAGTGTGGATGATTGCCTGCTTACCTTGAAGAGAGCCTTCTTGGTGGCTGTAACCTCAGCCAGACACTTTAGTGAGCTCACAGGTCTTTGCTCAGATGAACTGTTTCTCATTTTTCATAGGGATAAGATTGTTCTCTGGCCAGACCTCACCTTTATGCCTGACGGGATCTCCAACTTCCGTATGAGTCAAGACATCATACTCCTAATATTTTACCCTGAGCCATCCTCCTTTATTTCCAAAAATAAACTATTTTTTAAAAAAATTATTAGTCCAAATTAATTAAAATGAAATTAAATGAATGAATTAAAATGAAAAACAAGATTGATAATGTGTGATGTAGGATATTGTTTCATTAGAAATATTTTCAATTCACTGTTTATGTGTTTACTGTAAATCTCATGATTTCATTGGGACCTACTCCCAGATAAATGTGAAAAATATTTCTGTGTACCGTATGAGCCAGGGTGGTGTAGTGGTTAGGGTATTGGACTTGGACAGTGAGAGACCAGGGTATGAACCCCCCTTGGCTGTGGAAACCTACAGGGTGATCTTGGGCAAATCACACTTTTTCAGTCTCAGGGGAAGGCAAGGGGAAATTCTGCTGAACAAATTCTGTTAAGAAAACCCCGTGATAGGGTTGCCATAAGTCAGAAATGACACACAAGAATAGCTATCATATGTAACAGAAAAATATTAGCTGAATCCATGCCTTTAGAAACTTAGTTTAAACTTCAATCTTATCAGGGGATTTTTTTTTTTTTAAACCATGGACCCCCTTTTGTTACTGCAGACTGCCAACACTTAACTCAGAGTGGCTTCTGGTTGTATGTGTGGTGACCAGAAATCTTGCATGCTATCTCTACCACTGAGAGAGTTCACTTGCATATTCTCACTGCATGCAGAAGTAGCAAATGCTGAGTATATTTTTTGCTATCAAACTGTTTTGTAACTTTTGAATGATTTGAGGTATTGTAATGGAACTTTGTACTGATGATACCTGTCACTGGCGAAAGACTGCTTCTCTTTGAAAGCAATGCATGACTGTCTGTCTGTCGGTCTGACTGCCTAACTGGAAAGCTTATGACATTTCTTCAAGCCTTTGTGGACTCCTTGTGAGGTCATTGTGGCCTCTGGGGTCCACGAAGCCCAGGTTAAGAATCACTAATGTTATCCATACTTTCTAGAGGGGTAAATCCAGTTGGATTATGGTTTACAAATGATATATTCTTCATTTGTTAATAAACTCAAGGATTTGGAGTGACAAATACAAGAGGTTTGGCAAGGAAAGTAATTTTCACTGTGATTTCTTTCATCCCAGCAGGTTTAGTATTATAACTTAAAAATATAGTAGTCCCTTTAATTAAACCAGGTTTAAATTCATGTAAAAGAGCGTAAATTTCATCTTACCAAGCACCAGCTCCCCTATTTTTTTAAATTTTTGCTCAATGTCCATTCAAATAAAAGGTCTTGTTAAACTTTGCAAAATTGCCCCCCCCCCCCCCCGGTGATGACTGGATTACTCAGGAATTAGCAAGGCTGCCAACAAGATCAGCTCTTAGCCCAGCTTCCCTCTCTCTTGTGTGCAAAAAAAATAATGATGATTACATTAGTACTCAAAGGACATTTCATTTCCAAAGAAGGAGGCATGATGATCCATGTGAAAATTGGCTCCGAAACAGCTGTTGACTCTTTACCTTAGATACGTTTTAGTAGTACTTGGGAGGGGTAATTTTAAGCCAAAATGTGGCATAGTGAGAGCCTTTCTTCCCAGTTCCCTCTCTTACTAACTTTTTCTCCTGCCTGCAGACTACATGAGAGCCAGCATGGTGTAGTGGTTTGAGCATTGCACTGCAACCGTGGAGACCAGGGTTCTGCTCAGCCATGGACAGCCACTGGTTGACCTAGGGTGTATCACACACTCTCAACCCCAGAAAACCAAGTGATAAATTTGCCTCAGGGTTACCTTAAGTCTCAAATGACTTGAAGACACACTACAAGTACTTAGAGATGTGAAGGCCTGGAAAAAAACTGGAAAAATTCTGGAAAAAACTGTTTTTTCCCCATTTTTTTACCTGAAGACTCTCTTGTTTTTTTCCAAAAAATTGGAAAAATTGAAAAAAGGAAGAAAATAAATTATAGAAAGTTTTATTTTAGCATGGTGAATAAAATCTTTAAGAGAAGGTGTTCATGTGCTCTCCAAATCATTTCTGAAAACTATGTATGGTATCAAATTATTCTAATTTCTGTGTATTTGAAGACAAGCAAGTCCTAGGTAACAAACTGAACTCTCCAATGCAAGAGCAAGAGGCATTCCTTCCTTTAGGGGACATGTAGTCCCTCCCTCCTCCCTTCCACACACTTTCCCTCTGCCTCAATTCTTTTTATGGGAATGGGTTCTTTATGTCTATTTGAAACCGTGGAGAGGAAATATAAGTAATTTTCTTTGTTACTAATGATGGTTTCTTCTGGCTGGATGGCTGACCGGCCAGCCGGCCAACCTGCTTACCTGCTTGCTTGCCTGCTTTATTTTTTCCTACTCCACATAAACTGGTAAAACAAAAGAGGTTCCATACAGTTCAGGAGATTGTTGCTCCATTTGTTACAATTATAAATGAATGAATGAATGAATGAATGAATGTAAATTCTATTTGTAATAAGTGTTTGAATACACTGTATTTTTAATATACCAGTTGTGATAATTTTATGCCAAATCAAATTGTACATAGTCATATTTTATGTTCCTGAAGTAACAGAGTGACTTTCAATTTGTAAAAAGTGCTAATGTTAAATTTTTTCAGTTTTTCTAAAAATTTCCATTTTTTTCTGAAAAAAACAAAAACTGAAAAAACTTATTTTATTCCCGTGGCTTCAAAAGTGCCAGAAATTTTACATCTCTACAGGTACAAGAGAGCACTTGTGCACATTTGTTAACAATAAATATGTGTAGTATGGTGCTATTCTCTAGTTTAGAAAGAAACATCCATGGGCATCCAGGTGGAACACCAAAGGTCTGATAAAGTATGTAATAATACATGCTGCACATGTTCTTTAATACAGACCGCGTTAAATGTACATAATTCTGTATAAATTATGACCAGTAGTTTTGAGAACAGTTGCTTTATTTTTTTTTAAAAAAAGTAATTTGTTTTCTTCTGCCTATTAGTTTATGAAGAAGTTTGAACACAGTATAAGTGCAATAAATGTTATGCCATTAGTTGTGTTACTGCTGTACCCTCATGTGAAGAAATGCCTTTTGATGGACAGAGTGATATCAAAGTGTCATCCTGAATCCCCTATATAAACACATGTATGTCACATGAGTAACTAGATATGCATAGCACCATAGTTTGTGTACACTAGATAAGGCCCAGATGCTTTATAAGACCAAACCAGAACAATGAGGGGCACCCATTGTTGGTTCTAGGCACTCCCCAAGCAGATTTGGGATATGAAAGGCCAAAGAAAAGTATGGAGCAAGGAGTATATTGTAAATAAGAGAGCTAATCCTTCTCTGTCTTGAACCAGATAGTCATATGATTCCAGGTAGAAAATATATAATATATAATACATAGATGTAATATAATATATAATACACATACACAGTACGCAGACACATGTTGTGCAAAAACATTGTTTGAATATAGACACTTGGAACAGACAGAGAATTGGATTGATACCATTTATTTCTTCTTGTAGTGGATCTAGCGCAATCTCCTGTGACAAAAGCTGAGTGGTGATCTGTATGTGTCTCAGTGAAGCCCTTGTCCTTGTCTGTTTGTCTCTTGTCTAGGTGTACACTACAGTGTGCCATCCATTGTTTCTTTTAAGTTTGGAAGCATGTGGTACTGTGACAAATGCTTGCCGAGGGTCACATGGGAAGGAAGCAAAGATTTCCTTGTTATGCATCCTGAAGGGATGGGTTTTGCCGTTACTCTTTGTTTTTACTAATAGGCAGGACTTGATCACCTCACAAGGTTTCACCTGGCAGATTTTGAATTATTTTAGTATCACAGAGAGTTAAGGTATGTCAAATAGGCCCAGGGTTTCCATTAAAATGTTAATGCCATTCTAAAGAAAAGTGGTGCTAACAGTATTTTTTTGGGCAGTACCAAGCACCGTCTGTCCACCATCTCCATGTCCAAACCTGGAGTGGAAGTAGTGTATCTCTTAGTAGATTTTTGAGGAATTTTGTTTAAAAATATAAATACTTTTTGTTTTGTTTTGATAGAATTACTAATAGATGCTGTTGATATCAGAATCCAATTAAATTGTATCTATTCTGTAATTTCAGAACATTTAAGATTACATGTGGCTAGAACCTAGAATAACTGTCTTTTAAGAATTCAGGATAACCCTCACTTTATTAGTAATTGTTTAATAGTGTGCCACACAAAGTTCAGGCCATGAGATTCTGTTACAGCAAACCATGTACAGTTTGGATCCCACAAATACATTGACTTCCTTTACATTCAGGCAGACCAAATTATACGCTAACATAACAGACTATAGATCATTGTATAATAATTTTGCTTACTTTGCATAATCTGTTCTGTAGTTTGCATTGATGTTTTGCGTAATTTGGTGTGCTCATCATAGTAAATCAGGAGATTGCCCTTGCTTTCTTCCTCTAAGAGCAGTTTTACCTACAGAAACTTTTGAGTTCAGAGTAACATATATAAATTACGTTATTGTTTAAAGATAGCAAATACCCACATTTTGTATAATCTTGAATAAGAAGCAGGCAACATTTTATTATTATTACTGTTATTATTATTACTATTATTTTTATTTATTATAAAAATAATAATGATAAAAAGATGCTAGCTCCTGAGAAAGCATTCAGAAAGCTAGGAAATTAGGAGTCGAAATTAATTTTTTAAAAATCAGCTTATAATATACATGAAGGCCTTCTTGTTTCATATAAATCAATGTATTATTCTGTATAAATCAGCATATGACATTTTTAGTCAAAATAGTGGTACAGAAAATTTGAATATTGTTTTGATCTGTATAGTCCATACGAACAAGTAAACATACTTTCTTTATCTCTGGTACCAGATGTAAAATTAAATAGATGACTGAATTTTTCAGGGAGAGGTTTGGAAATTATTGAGGATGGCATCTGTGCCACAGTATTCATACTGTCTTTTAATAAGGCATTAAATAAAGCAGTTTTTGTCTCCTGACCTGTGTCTAGATCATTCTATACTATGTTCCCGTTCTTCTAATTAATGAATTGTAATAAATCATGGTTTGCTCTAGTATTTTTTTTAGGCTTTTTTTAAAAAAATAGATGCTGTGATAATGAACAGTTTTTTAAAAAAAACAAATGGCAAACCTATGAATGACCTATGGGCTTTGGCAGCACAAAAATCATGAAATAAGATTCACATTTGACATGTTAGAGTCCATATTGCGGTAATACAAAATTGATCAAGAGCACTTCCTAAAATTGTAATGAAATTTACTAAGATTTAATAGTTCATAATCTTTTTTTTAAATCAGATGTATAGGCGTAATAGGTACAAACTTTATTTTGAATGCTCACAAATAAATCATGTCTCAAGTCTATGTTGATTTGGAGTATAATCCTTTCCCACGTAAGCTCACAGAAAGATCATCATGAGCCTGGTAGGAGCCCTTTCTTGTTTCTTCTCTTTCCTTGGGTACTCACTCACACCCTGCTCAGTCAGGGAATCCCACTGGGTGACCTTGGGCTCATCACACACTCTCAGCTGCAGAAAACCCTGTGATAGGTTTGCCTTAGAGTTGCCATAAGTTGGAAACTACTTAAAAGCACACAACAACAACATAACCAGACCACGATGGCCGTAACCTCAATGAGGAAGTCAGCACTCTTCCTGTGTACTTATCCTGTCATTCCTACTCTCCTGTGGTTGGTGACTGATTGCATGCCCATGCACAGGAGGGAAGGGGGTCTTCTGTATTTCTTTGCTTACACAGTTACAAATTAGATTTTTAAGATGAACTTTAATAATTTTCTTACTTGAGTGTAGTGTTTTACTTTGATTCTCATAAAACAGATGTGACCAGTCTTCTTTTAAAATCACAGTTCATATGCTGGCAGCAGACAGGGTCAGCACCAAATGCAGACAAGTTTGCAACTCCCTCTTCCCTGCTGTCCTACTTTTTTTTATTCTTTGTTCCTCATCAGCTAGCTACTGAGGAAAGAAGAGGTTGCTCTTTCACAATGCTGAGCTGATCCCTTGCTTTAGGCCTTTTGCACCTGGGTTAAAAACCATAAGACTCAAGGCTGTGTGAAGCCCTAGGGCCAGGGCTTGCCTACCTAGGCTATAAAACTGTATTAACTTTGGCTGTTTTTAAATAGCAAAGGGATGTTCAACAGATTTCTAGCTGAAATGCAGAATCACCACATAATTTTTTTGTTTTACCAGCATTTTGTTTTACCTGGGCATTTAGTGATGGCATCCTGACACAGTCTGGTAATATGAATCTCCTGGAAAAATATTGAATTGCAATATATTCTTGGCCCTGATTATAATAGGATCTGATTTAGCATTTGTGGGTAGATTATCTCCTGCAAATCAACTTGCAATTAAATATCTCCTGCGCCCCTTGCAAGTTTATGGAAAACCAGGGGACTTTTACATATGTATCAGGGATCTCAAATACATTCTCTCAGTATTGTCTCAGTAGTTATCTAGACAAGGGCATTAGACTATCCCACAAGGTGGCTAATCAACTTAGAACCTAATACTCTAAAAGATCGTAGAATTAGACTACTGGCTACTTTGGCATTGTCTGAGTTAGGTAGAGCCTTTACATGGACTCAGCCATACACATGTGTTAAGTATTACAGATTGGATAATTGATCAAAAGTGGATGGAGCATTTGGTGAGGTTGCACTGGTTTATTTGGACTTTCTTGAATTGCCTCACCTCTAGTAAGTAAGCATGCTAATCGCTTGTTTGTGTGAGGCAGAGAGACCATGATAAAGAACAGGCTCTTCAACTGTAACTGTGATTCTTCAAGTGATAATCTGTGCATTCACACAACCTGCCTCCCACCACCCCCTTTTGCAGGTTCGACTTCCCAGCATGTGGCAGACTGCAGAACTGAGGAGTTGCTTTGATACTCTAGAGCATGCATAGTGAGAGGGCAAGTGTGGGATTCCTACCAAAGTTAATCAGCTCCCAGTCTTGCGCAGGTGCAAGATCCATTTTTGTTAGTACACAAATGGTCACTCAGAGAGTCACTGTTACAAGTAAGCAACCTAAAAGAATACAAGGGAATCGTGTAGCACCTTTGAGACAGAAAAAGAAAAGCAATCTGTTTGACTGTTTGTGTCATTTCACAGTGTTAACTCTGCATTCAGTATTACTGTTGTTCAACTATTCTGCTACCAGTGAGGATAGGGTTGTGTTAAAAATTGATTTCTGTTAAACTCAAGTTTTAGGATTCTGCATTTCCTATTATTACATTGGGATAAAGGTTTCCTCCTTTTTCTTGCAGTATTTGAAGAGAAGCAGTGCTCATTAAAAATGGCTTCTAAAGAAATAAGATAGTAATTTTTTTTCCTTTTCAGCCTTGGGAAATGTATTACTGTTGTTCTGAAATGTAACTTTTCACATGTCAGTCTATCTTAGAACTAGTGCAGATATGCTAGGAAAGAGGAGAGAAGTGTGGATAGGTCAGGGTTCAGAATAAAAGAGCGTTCACTTGCCTTAAGCATCTGAACTATCTTAAAAAAATATTTAACAGTCAGCATTATCAACTGAACATGGCCCTCTCAAATTGGGTGGGAGCACATGACCTCTTCCCGCTCCTCTTCAACTCCAGTCAAGCCTCTTAGTTTTGGAGGAGGCAGGCACAGGGAATAGCTGCTCTCATGCAACTCAGTTCAAGAGTTCCCAGGTTCACTGGTATATTCAGTGAGTCTGCCAGCTGTCTCATTAGAAGTAGTATTTTAAAGGAATCAACAGGTTTTCAAATACTGAGCTGCCTTTGAGCCACTTGCATGGAGTTTTCACGTGTTGACACTCATTTCTGATTTTTCTGAAATGAAGCACCTGAGGGCTCTGATGTGTTAGTTCCACATGAAATTTGCTTGTTGGTTTCATTAAAGTTTCTGCACTTTGATTCTAAATTCTTACACTGTGATCAGTGACACTCCATCTTGTCCATCTCAACCTGGAGTTGGCTCTTAGTAAAAGTTAATGCAGTAAGTTAAGTGGAATATGCTGCCTTGGGATGTGGTGGAGTCCCTTCTTTGGAAGTTTTTAAGCAGAGGATGGATGGCCATCTGGTGGGAGTGCTCTGATGTATACTCCTACATGGCAGAGGGTTGGACTGGATGGCCACTGTGATCTTTTCCAGCTCTGTGATTCTAAGATCTTAGAATACATAGTAGCTTTATTAGAATTGCAGATTTTCAGTAAAAGTTGTCTACATTTGCTGCTCAACAAATTGTAAAGATAGTTTAGGACAACAAGAGCCCAAGGTGAGATGCTGAAAAAGAGAGACTCTAGCTTTCCAAGCCCCCCCCCCCAAAAAAAAGCAGAAGTTGGAATCAAACTGCTCAGATTGGTGGATGTTTTGAGAAATAGAATGGATCAGGTGGTATAATTATTAAAAATTGTCTTTATGGCTGTTTATAAAATTCTTCATGTAACTAATAGCTCATGTGACCTTAATACACCTTAATTTCTTTACACCAATCAGAATATCACACAGGCAGAAATGAGACTATCAAATTTTAGTTTGTAACTTTTCAAGGTGCAGTCTGACATCTTTTGGTAGAAACTGAAATGCATATTGTTAGCTTTGGAAGAAATGAAGGTGATATGGAAGCTCTGTTTTATTCAGTGTGATTTATTACAGTAGGACTTGCTAGTATGGTTATGTTGGTAGTTGAATTCTTTCAAATTCTTCAGTAGTTGGGTCTAGGTGTCTTGACCTTACTGTACCAAAAATGGCTGTGATATTTGAAAAGAAACAGAGTTGCATACTTGACAGTTAATGCTAGCATATTAGACAGTTAATGCTACACTATAATGTTATGTGCCATTGTGGACTGAGGTGCAATCATGGACTGCATATTGGGGAAGCTGTGAATCCATGGCTGAGTGGGATCATAATTTTGGAACTTCTGCCTTCAGATAAAACTTACTTGTATTCAATAATTTAAGTTCTGTACTCAGCTCACTGACCTGTAAACTGCTTAGTGAGCTGCACTCACTGATAGTTTCTCTCACTTGAAAGTTGTTTTTTTTAAAAAATCCATAAAATTTCAGATGCTTTCTGAATTACCTTTGATGGAATGTAGATAAATTCTTGTGCCTCTTGTTACTTGGTGCAGAGGTTTTAATTTTTCACTGTAAAGTCCTTAATTTCATTGACCAAGTTCTCTGACAAAAAGTTCATGTAGAGATTCTCAGTTAGTGAAGGTACCCTCCCCTCTTCTGAATGAGTAACCTATTTAGCTATCCAAATGACTACTCAGGAAATACAGATGGAGAGAGTGCAAACATTTTGTGTTTGTATGTGCTTTCAAATCACCGGTTGACTTGTGGCATCCCCATGAATTTCATATAGCTTTCTTAGGTAAGTTGGTTTTGCCAGTTCCTTTCTCAGAAATATAGCCTACAGCACCTGGTATTTGTTGGCAGTGTCCCATCCAAGTACTAACCAGACCTGACTCTGCTTAGCTTCCAAGGTCAGTCAGAAGCTGGTGCCTTAAGGGTATTTATACCCCACAAACATTTTAATGCCTCCAAATAATGATACTTTGAGGGGAGATTTACATCTTGGTCCATATGCGTAGGGCTGTGCTGCATACAATGAGTATTTTGTCTTACAGTCGAGGACTCCTTTTTCTAGAAAGACTTTGCAGGTGTCCCAAGTTAATCTTTTTCCAGCACCAGGGAAGTACTGTCCTCCCAGGCATTTTAACATCATTTAAACAATCCTCTGCTTTTGTAATAAGTTGTGTGCTTTTGCTCAGTGGGGTTATATTAACTATCTGTTGGATCGGAACATATGTCCATGGCCATTATTATGCTTCCTTTTAATTTTAATTCTGATTGGTTAATTGCATTGGATATTACTATTGTATCCTGTCTGTTTGTTTCATTGTATTGGATATTACTGTTACGTCCTGTTTTGTTTGTTTGGGATTCAGTTGTTTAAAAAAAGCTTTAAATTGCTTAAATAGGCATTGTCCAAAGAACATAGCTGTGGGACAACTGAGAATTTGTGCTAGTTGTATATGTATTGTAAGACGGCTTTATTGTTATTGCCTTTCACCTCACAATACCAGGGCTGTATGCAAAATGTAGTAAAAGGCAGGAAGTAGATAGTTCACATCAGCTAGCATAGTAACTCTGTTCAAAATACCTGGACAACAAATAAGTTTTGCTATACCACCAAAAAGGATATATCAGGTCCTATCACACCTCCTTGGGGAACATGGTTCACAACTAGGACACCACACATGTGTCAATAGTGCCTAAAGAACATCTCTTCTGATTACAGTTTTTCCTTAGTTAATAAAGTAGATGTGGTCTTGGGCATTACTCCCTTAACAGAGAATTAGGTACCAGAGGCAGAAATAACCTAAAAAGAACAGTTCAGTGTGTTTCAAGAAACTTTTTCTTCAAAACTGACAGTATACCCACATAACATGAAATAACCAGCTCAAGTAAGCATTGTATAAGTAAAGAAAAAACATGTTGAATGTTTCTGGAGGCCATGTGAAAACTTCTTCAAGAAAGCATCCATGGATTATTTTTTTTCTTTTGCCAGATTCCAGTTTTATTGTAATTTTCATTTTGATAACTAAACTTACATGTCTGTCCTTTTAAAAACATGCGTGGAGGTAACTGGTGAGGCAGGCTAATTAACAGTGAGCCCTGCATATCTACTGAGGTTTGGTTCCAAGACCCCCCATGGATACCAAAATCAGCAGATACTCCAGTTCCATTACATACAGGTCTTGTATGGTGTGTTAGCACCAGATTTTGCTGGTGAAAAGAATGACTGAGAGCATCAAGGACGAAATTTCAGAGGTAATAGTCATGTTGTAAGTGGTTTGCAGGTCTTGAAAATTTACTCCAAATGGTCTTTTAGTTAGTTTTCAGGTTGCTCCAAGTGTCTTCAAAAGGAGAAATCGGCCACAAACTTTAAGCTACTTTATAACCCAGGTATCTTTTTAAAATGGAAATGATGTTTAGCATAGAAGGTGAAGTATGATACGCATGCTGGTTCTGGGATATGTTGGCTTTCCTATGCATTTCTTTTTCTGTTTAAACTGTTTAAATTGGAACCTTTCCTAATTATAATAACCAGACTCATGAATGTGTATCTTTCACATGGCAATGTTCCTAGTGTGGAAAAGATTTTACAGTAATGCTTGTAATTTCATATCGTTAAAATACTACTTTCCATAGAACGATATGGAATTAAGCATAGCCTAATCCTACTTAATGTTGTAGGGGCATTGTACAAGTGTAGTTTTATTGATTTCTCTATTGTACAAGCAGTTGCTGTTTGTTCTTATATTCCTAGGTTCTGTCCTTTTTGTAACTGGTTGTGCAACAAACACAACTTGTTGCATGGCCATTTCTGCAACTTGATATGGAAGTTGAGTTCTACAACTGAGTGCAGAACTGGAAAGTTTGTTGGATTCTGCCCACCTGCACAAGTTACGGAACTAGAACACCACAAGCACTCTATCATTTGCATCAGGATAGTGACAGTATTGGCTACTGTCCCTTGTTTCTAATAAATTAAAGAGGACTGTTTACCTTGATACATGCTAGGGCCTCAGTTATACATGTACCTAGGGTAAAATAATTTTTTATATGTCCTTTTCTGTAATGAGAGTGCTGATCTCCTTTTGATTAGAAGTGTTGTGTAAAGAGGACAATAGGTTGGTGGGTTTCTACACTAGGTAATCTGCTAAGTCATTCCTTATGTTGTTATGAGATACCATGAGTGTCTGGGGAATATTTGGCTAGCTGAACAGCTTCTTAAAGGTCAGGGAACTCATCTCAAAAAAAGTATACTCATTTCTAGACTGTTTGTGGAAGGTGAAAATAGACTTCTTTTATGAAGGTTAAGAGTTTTTGTTTTTAATGCAAACACAGAAACTTCAGGTGATGAAAAGACATTTCCTTTCTCTTTGACATAGAAAATAATGCCTCTCTTAAGTTGTTACTGGTTGCAAAATGTGGTTAACCTCAGCAGACTATCTTAGAGTCTTGTCTGTTTCTCTGTCTTTATTATTATGGTCAGTCAGCAGTGTTGCCATTCACATAATTATGCATTCCTACTCAGACATAAGCCCATTGAATTCAGTTGGACTTAATCCTAGGTAACTGTGTATGAGATTTCAGTCATAGTTTCTTAAATCCTAGTTTCCTATGATATCTGAATTAGAAAAACATGGTTTAAGAAACAAAGGTGGCATTTCTTGAGATGGGTGTGTAGAGGTGGCAGCAGAGTATGCAAGTATTTGATTTAATCCTGATACTATAGATCATGCTTTCCTACACTGGAATTGTTAATACATGGACAGGACCAGAGAGCATGCAAGGTGAATTGTTTTATTCATGTGTAGATTTGTGCAATTTAATGGAATTAAAATTTTAAATGATTAAATCCTTATGATTAATTACTGATATTTCTTCAGTAGGGTGAAAGTCCTAATTGCCACAAATAATATTAAACAGTTTTTGAGCTGGTTCATTCCATATGAACAAAAAGAGATTCATGGGATGGCAAATGTTATAATAGATTATAAAATTACACCAGATACCAAACCCTTTCCAGAAGCCACATGACTCTTTATATATAGGAACATTCTGAGTTATATATCTTTCCATATGTAGAACTAGATGGTTTAGTCTTAATTGTGGTCTTGAGAAGATGTCACTGTTATCTTATCCTGTATTGCAAGGAACATTAAAGCGGAGTAGTGGTATAATAGTAGTGGTATAATGTTACATTGCTGAAAAACTATAGAAAATAAGTTTTTCACGCAGGATTCGTGTAAGGTAGGGGAGAGCTGGGAAGCAATACTGAATTCATTTTAGGAATTCATGGCATTCAGCCATTGTGGCTTACAGTATTACTATCTTATAAAAACTAAGAGTCACTAAAACAGTATATTTGAGAGCATTGGATGTATAATTACCATCTTTTTGATGAAGTTCATGAAATGTATATACCACATTAAATTAGCAGACATTTGCTTTATTAATTAAAATGTTTATATATTGTTAAAATCAGTAATAAAAGACAATAGAGATTACCGAAAGATTGAGAAAGCAATCCAAACAATTTAGAATATAATGGTAGAAAAAAGAATCTAAAATATTCACATACAGAAGCAAACAAACAATTGCTCATGTGCCTACGACATTCTTTGCTAATTTTGTGGCCAGTAATGATTAAGCTGATTATTTAAATCAAGTTTCCCATTTATACTTCAAACAACAAAGATTCTAAACAAAACTGTGTAGTGAATTGCTTAATATAACCAATAAATCGTGATTTTACTATAATTAAATGGTACATTTAGGCTGTAATCTGACAAAACCATCCATTTAGGAATAAAACCCATTGAATTCAGTGAGAGTTAAATTCAGAATTGACGTTTTTATTTTATTTTGTTTTATTTTATTTTATTTTACAGTCAGCCCCCTACATTTGTGGGTTTCATTTTCATGAATTTGATTATTTGCGAGTTTCTCCAACTGCTGTCCCTTCATCTCAAATGCTTATTTTCTGGGGGTAACCTTCCCTCTCGACACTTCCAGTCAATTATGGAGCTCTTTAAAAACCCACCTCTAGTCTTCTTCTTCCTCCTTCATCAGCCACTGCCTAGCCAACTAAGAATGGCTTGCGCCCCAGTTTCTGAGCACCGCAAACACTTTTCTGATGCCCCCTCATCATACCCAAGGAAGGAGATGGAAGGGGGGGGAGTATAGGGCCACCATGCCAACCCACCCTCTTTCTCTCTACTTTCCCTGACCTGGTTTGGACTCTTGGTGCCCATTCTTTGCCCTCTTCCCACAGGCACACACATATATGTGCGTCCCCCCCCCCCACTTTTGCAAGGGTCCAGTGCCCCTAACTCTAGTGAATACAGAGGGCTAGCTATGTTTTGTTTTGTTTATATCCCACCTTTTCCTAGTAATAAAATTTATTTGAGGCGAAGGTTAAATAAAATGAGCAGTTCTGTTAAAAATTGCAACAGTTTAAAGCACGTTAAAGCATAATAAAAAGAAAAAAGCATAAAATACTTTATGAAAGGATCTTTTCTGCCTTAGTTGGGCATGCCCACATAAAAGAGTCTCTGCATTCTGGTGGAAAGAAGGTACACGAGGGGCCAGCCAGGCCTTCTGTGGGATGGAATTCCACAATTTGGGAGCAGTCACCAAGAAGGCTCTGTCCCTCATCCTCACCAAACATTCCTGTGATGGTGGTGGGACAGAATGAAAGCCTTCCCTCAAAGATCTTAAGAGTAAAGCAGGCTCGTATATGTGGGTACATTGTAGAGATGTACAGAATTTTGTTGTATGAATGTAGTCCAAAGCTTACTTTTTATCAGAGAACACATTTCCTTGAATTTAGAAATGTTGACATGTTAATAAATGTACTTAGATTTGCTTTTAGACCCAATATCAAACCTACATTATTTTATTATAAGAAATGTATTTTATTAGAAACACATGGCAGAAGGAGTCGGATAGAATGCACTCTCTTCTTCTGATCTAATCATGGGAGAGATCTCTGCCCAGTATTTGCAGATACTTGCCCTTTTTTCAGAGCCCATTCTACTCCACAGAATTTTCTGGATCTTAAAAGAGTCTGGGTGAAAGAGAGGTTGTATGTTCCACTGCCCTCTTTTATCACATGTTTTTTGGGGATTGATCCACAAATTATATTTTTGTTTCAGCACATGTATACTGATAAGCTTCCCTGTATATGTTCAGTTTGTGCAAAAGAGCATTTCAACGCGCTGAGAATCCTATTAAGAGAATAGTTAACTGCCAGAAGACTTTTTGCATTTTAGGAGATTAGAAAGAAAATTCTTCAAAAAGCTTGTCTTTGTGCAAAAAAACCAAGATTTTTTTCTCAGAAAGTTATGTGTTTTGTATTAGTACACTGTTTTCAGCCCCTGAAATGTTTTTACATGAATGGAATTTTCACAAAAAGCCCCGAAGTGTGAAAAATAATTGGGAAAGGCGCAAAACTTGACATCTCACTCTGTAGGAAGAAAACTTTTGAAACTGTTTCTTCTTGAATGTAAGAGCAAAATAAGTGAACATTTACATCCCAAAAGACTCATAATCATCTTCACACAAGACTGTGTTCTGGAGCGGTGTAGGAGAGTGGCTGTTGTTGAGCTTTATAGAAATTTTCTACACAAAGGTACTGCCACTGTGATGGGACTAGTTCATATTGTATAAGGAAGACTGCAAATGATACTGAATGGTATGGTAAACAGAAAGTTGAATATATGTTTACATTAAATTCCCTCTACTGTCACTGAAAATATACATATGGACATTAAAATATTCTGATTTTAGTTTTCTGTGGGCCATACGCATGCACATGTACTGAGGCATACAGTTTCCTCCCATTTTAGTAGAACTAAACTCTCATGCTTTTCTTTCTAGGAGGAGAGACTTCAGCATGCAAACCTTCATCTGTTCGGCTTGCACCGTCATTTTCATTCCATGCTGCTGGCCTTCAGATGGCTGGACAGATGTCCCATTCACATCAGCAATACAACGATCGTCGGCCGCAGAACGTAAATGACCAAGTTTCTGCCTTATCATATGCTGACCAGATTCAACAGCCTCTCACCAATCAGGTGTGTGTCATAGAAGGAAGAAATACTTGTGTTGATATGGTGTCCAGTGGTCTAACTCCAGACTAGATATCAGACCTCTCTGTTTGATGATAGTATATAATTCAAGTTGAATGTATTTCTATGCAGACATTATAGCTCTCATGCAACATAAAGTAAGAAAAGAAATGTGCCAGTTGGATCAATTCCTACTGTTACAGCTGACAGTCCAGTCCCATCATTCTGCAGTACTTGCTGCATGGACATGATCAAGTATGCCCACTTTGTTCTATCAGGACAGGAGGACTGAATTCTGGAAGAAGGCTAATATGAATTGGAATATCACATTGTTCATTAACTCACTAGTGACACACACCATACACTACTAGTGACAAACACCATACTTCTGATTGCTTATCCATTTTATAGTTGTGTTTGGGATCTTTGTTAAACATTGTTTTAACCTTGTGATAAATATTAATGTCAATATAACACTTAAGGGTGGTTGGTAACATTTTCTCTCCAGCAAGAGGGCAGTGGAGCTTCATGAAGCTCAGTTCTGTTTACCTTCTACAGTACATAAACTTTCCAACAGATGATATCAGAAGCTTGAAGAAGTACTTTCTTTTATCTGGCCTGAGTTTACTAATTAATTTAACTGGCAACCCAGGATTCTACTATAACGAAAGGTGAGGGGGATTATGGTCCTCTCACTCTCTCTAAGTTTACAAATATACCATATGTAATTTTATAAACTTTATCAGAGATCCTGCATCAGATACGTTGCTATGATGTGATGCTATACGTTGTCTTCTGATCCGACCTCCAAAGGGATGAAATTCTTTGATGCTAGTGAGTGAGTCACTGGAGGATGGCATGTCCAGCCCTCTCTTGCTAGGAAGTGGTGGTATGCTTACTAGAAGCAGGGGCCCCTCCAGGGCCAAATCACAACTTTTTGATTCACAGTTGCTCACTGGCAAGAAGGGGCTTGGATGCATTATTCTTCAGCATCCTCTCTCTAGTGCTGTAGCACTCTGTCCTTTGGTGCAGCTGGTAGGAGTAAAAGCTTGTTCTTCTGTATCAGGATGGGCACAGAGGGCTCAGATCCAGTGCAGTCCTTTTCGCCACCATTTTGACAAAACCATAAGTAACCTTGGATCACTTCTGAGTATCCCCTCCCATTTGTTTTTAATTTTTTTTTTATTAAACACAAAATTTAAATATATAAAGCAACATGTAAGGGGATAAAAAAAAAGAACACCAGCAAAGCACAAGAAAAGAAACAAAGCACACAGCCAAACAACACAAAAATTTGCCTAACCTTAAAAAGAAAAAGCCCAGTAAAAGAAACTAAACTAAATTGGAGCCAAAAGGATGGATGCATGACTTCCAGCTTCTCAGTTGGTGGTCACAAGATGAAATACTAAATCTACTTCTATGTTATATAACTACGATATACTTCTACTTATTGGCAGAATCTTCAAACTGAAAACTGAAGTTTTCCCCCACTACTCTGTCAAATATGCAATAACCATGTCTTTCTTAAAGTCACTCAGTAATTCTTCTTTAATCAAAATAGCCAGTTTGTCCATTTCTGCCAAATCATACAATTTCATCAGCCAGTCTCCTTTAGGTGGAATAATTGAGTCTGTCCATCTCTGAGCAAAAGGCAGTCTGGCAGCTGTAACCATATACCGAATAAATCTTTGATACTTCTTGTCTGTGATTACCCATCAGTCCAAGCAGGAAGAGCCCAGGTTTCGTTTGAATCTTTAGCTTCATAATATCTTCCATCAGTTGGTGAATCTGCACCCAATTTTTTTAATTTCTCACAAGTCCCCAACATATGAAAAAGTGCCATTCTTTCTGTTTGCATTTCCAACAAATATTAGTAGATTTGGAACAGTTTCTCCCTGTAGAGATGTTCAATGTAAAGTCGAAGGCTTTCACGGCTGGGAACCATAGGTTGTTCTGGGTTTTCCAGGTTTTGAGGCTGTGTTCTATTAGTATTCTATTAGTATATCCTTTGAAGATGCCAACCACAGATATAGGCGAAATGTCAGGAGAAAATACTAATAGAACACGGCCTCAAAACCTGGAAAACCCACAACAACCTATTAGTAGGTCCTTTATACATTTTAGATCATCTTTCTCTTGTCAAATACCATCTATACATCATTTTGTAAAAGTTTTCTCTAAGGTCATAGCTTAAAGTTAACTTTAAGCCTCTTGTGCACATCTTTTCCCATTTTTCCATCTGTATATTAGCACCCACTTCTGTGCCCACTTAATCATACAGTCTTTTGCTTGTTCATCCTCCATCTCTGTTCTCAACAATAATTTGTATATTTCAGCCTTTAAATGTTTATGATCGGTACATGATTTTCTTCAAACTCTGATCTGGATAATTCAAAACCAAACAAATTTTATCCATTTTAAATCATCCAGATAGCTTTATAGGGAAATGAATTATTTATTTTTTATATTTTTTTACAAAGTAAAAAGAAAAGCAAGAGAAGTACAGATATTCAGTCAACAAGCATTACAAAATAGTCTTTATGTTCAAATCAATCATTTCTTTGCACCTATACACCTTAATTGTTCACTTCCTTGTGATAAGAGATAGTAAGAACTTAATTTTACAATTCATTATCTAAACCCTCTCGTTAACCTTATAGATTTACAGGAAATGATGTAAGTATTTCATTGACATCAAAATTCAAAGTTAGCCAACTTTAAATTTTCCCAGGTGTTCTTGAAATATGAAATAATGTCCCCTGACAAATTTATCAAATTTCCCTCCTCTTAAAAGAAATGTGAATCTGTCCATATAGACAGTATGTGGGAATTTCAATACCGAATCATTTAAACTAGGAAGTGTGTTTTGTTTCCAGTTGTAGATTAATATTATTCTTACAGCTGCTGTCATATAAAACAGTAATTTCCCCACCTCTTTTTCACTGGATATTATAACGTTCTTGAACCAATTCCTTACTTGTTTTCATTTGGTATTGTCCTTTCTCTGACAGTAACAAATCTCTATATATTAGCCATTTATCTTTAAGAGTTATTTTCCTCCCAAATAAGGCTTCATGTGAGGAATTCCATAGAGGCATTTTAACATATAGTTTTGTATTGTTTCAAACTCTCAGTATAGCATGTCTGAGATAAATATTATTCAAATCAATGTTTGTCTTGAGTTTATGCCACAAAAATGCATGCCATCTAAACTTCAAGTCAGATCTTTCTAATTGAAGAAGTTTTTCCCTTTTCAAAGTGATCAGCCAAACTAAATAACAGGCATAAAAATACAATTTCAAATCGAGAACCCCAAAGGCCTCCCCTTTGTTTTACATCCTTCAAAATTTTGAATCTAATTCTCTGTCTCTTCCCTTTCTAGGTAATTTGGAAATTTCTTTATGCCATTGTTTAAGTGATATATTATTATTCATTATAAGTACTGTTTGAAATGAGAACAACATTTTTGGTGAAATTATCTTACCCAACAGTGAAAGCTTCAGTTTAGACCATCTTTGTAGGTCCTGCTTAACTTCATTCCATGTTTTAAGTTATTTTGAAACAAATTTGAATTTTGTTCTTAATAGTTATACCTAAGCATTTCACTTTCTTGACAATTTTAAATCTGGTTTTTCCATCAAGAGAATTTTTTCTTCTTCTTCGTGATCTCTGTGAATCACACAAATGGGTTTATACGCCTGCGCGAAACAGCATTCGGAACCTTCTTGAAACCTAGGAGTAGACATTTTGGCAATTAACCCCTCCCGCATCCTGCTGGGGAATATAAGGCCCCTCCCTGTATAACAGTCAGTTCCTTTTCTTCCGCCGCAGTAGCAGCATCAAAGGAGCCTTCCTCTAGCTTTCAGATTGGTTTAACAGTTTCTTTAAACAAGATTTGACTAAATACATTTTTCTTGGCATTTTGGTGGTGGTTTGTAACATTTAACTCTCTTTTTGCCTCTTTCGCATGATACTACGAGTTCGAGATGAGGCAGCGTCAGCGTCTTCTTGGAAGGGAACATCAACCTCCTACTTGCCAAAAAAAAGAAAAAAGAAATTGAATGATCCCTCACAGGAGGAATCACTGCTGAAAACATAAAAGGAAGGAGCAAACTAACTTGTTTTTCACCACGAACGGCGCAGAATCTTCTTCTTGTTATAACTGAGGAAGTTATATCTCCTTCTCTACGATCTCTCAGAATTTTTCTGTGGGTGGCCTCGGCAGCGGTCTTTAAACCCTGCTTTTCGTGTGGAGGCAAGATCTTGGATATCGACGGATTTGCATGCCTACCTGCCTCTGAGAGGATTGCATTGCACGATCTTGCTGTCAGCACCAACTCCCGCACACGAGGCTTAACAGAGCGGCCACTTCAGACTTTGCTCTAGTAAAACCGGTGCCTTCAACGCCGCCATTCTGGCCACGCCCTTCCCCACAGCGTCTATAATGGTGGTACTTCTAAGACAATTTATGGCACCGAGGGGGCTTGTTCACTGCTATTTCAACAGCAGTGCACGCGAGGTGATTTCTGATACCGACAGCAATCCACGGAATAGCTGAGTCTCGAAGAACCATTCTCCATCAGCCCCCAAACCAATCGGTACCGTCAGTTTAAGTAGATGGTTTGCCATCAGTCCCGCCCATGGTTTCTACCTTTGATGGTGTTGCCATTCTCATAGAGGCGGTTTCCAGTCAACCCGTCTACCATCACAGTATTGTTGATCTCAAGGAGATGATACCATCAACTCTTGATATCGACAGTGATGTATACTACCATGATATCTTGGCTTGATACCTAGGCTTGGTACCTAGACTTCATATCTAGTTTTCGTACCTAAGCTTGATGCATGTGCTTGGTATCTATTCTGAGTACCTGAGCGTGGTGCATTGTCAGCACTACCATATGGTCAAATCTTGGTAGTATGATACTCTACAACCATGATACCTGACATTGGTGCCTAGGATTGGTATCTGGACTTCGTGCCTCGGTTTGGTGCCTGGCTTTGATATCTAGCCTCGATGCTCATGCTTGATGCCTAGACTGGATGCCTGGGTGTGATACCTAGACTGGATACCTACACTGGAACTTAGGCTCTGTGCCTAAACCAGTGAATTCGCTCTGAATCACATGTTGCTCCCCTAGATGTTGTTGGCAACACCTTCCGACACATCAGTATCGGGCACTAAGATTTCAACCTCGGAACACAAGTTTGTTTCTGTTTCATCTTGATACCGATGGTAGGTTTTTGCATCCTCCCTTTGGTACTGCGATTGTTTATGTATCCAGCATAAGTCATCTGTACAGGGAGAGAACTCCCTACAGTTAATCGAAGTACTATCTTGGAAAACTGTTTTTTGAGTAGCTATAACTTCGGCAGAAGAGCTAGTGAACTGACAGCTCTGAGACTCTTGATAACTAGGCTAGAGCCGTAATGCGTAAGCTGGATACCTAAATTGAATACCTGGGCTCGGTGCCTGGACTCGGTATCTAGGTTCAGTATCTAGGCTCAGTACCTAGACTGGTGCCTACGCTTGATACCTATGCTTGACTCCTTCGCTCTTCTTATCTTTTGATTCAGCTGGGCCTGTTCAGTGGTATTACTGATGATAAATTGGAACAGGGAGAGTGTTGAGTTGTTGCCTACATGACAACAAAGGTAAACAACTCCTGAACAACACTCCTTGAGAAAATTACCATCTGCAGGTTTTAAAAAAAAAGATATAAGGATCAACCTAAGTGTAGAGTTTTTGTCAACCAAAGGATGATACCTTTTCAAACAGATTCCTATCATTGATTTATTTAGATATTGACATGGAGCATGGTTTCGACATCAAACCAGAGTAGATACCAATATTGCTCTTGCTTACAATGTTCTTGACATCCTAGTGTCAAAAAAAAAAAAAAAGGCGAGATGGTGGCCCTCACCCTATACTGGGTCTCAGAAGTGTCAACCATTGTATACAGAGGAAACTGTTTTGGATAGTAACCTTGATATTGATGATGCCTATGTTGAATACATTTTAGCTTTTTAATAGGATATCAGGCTTATTCGCTCAGACTTCTCCCCTTTGATATGAGTAAAGTACCAGGGGTATTCACCAAATGCTTGTCAGCGATGGTAGCTTTCTTACAACGGAAAGGTATCATCTTGCTTTCATATATTGTTATCTACTTCGTCATAGCATCATCTGGAAAGTAAATTTAATAATAATAATAATAATAATATAAGGTAAGATAAAATACAATAATTGGTTTGCACTACTTCTACAAATATCGAAAGGTTGGCATACGATGCTTTCCTACAGACTAGACCTATTGAGTATCCACTTCGATACCATCATCCATCCTGACATTCAGTCACTATGATTGATGGTATGGAACTGCCAGGATGGCTGAGTGGTCAGGGCCTGACGCCATGGAGCTTTTGGTCATGAGTTCAAGGCTCAGTTGGTTCTTTTCCCCTATTGAAGTAAAGGAATTCATACAGCCAATATGGAGAATTCTTTTGGCTGCACCCAAACCTTCGATGTCGAGATCGTATACATATAGATGGGAGAAAATTTTGTGCTTATCTACGAGACAGTGATATTGACCGACGGACCTGCAGTACCGTGGATATCTTCTTGTTTCTTGCCTTGTTGATATCTGGTGGGCTATCATTCCCATCAATGCTGTGTTGTGTGACAGCTAGTTCCTGGCATTTACAACAAGAAGTAAGACCATCCTTGTTTCTGGACCCTATGAGTAAGACACTTTTACAATCTTATGAGCATTTACGCTTTCCAGTCCAACCTCCTGTAATAGGTTGGGACTTGAACTTCTTGATAATGCGATTGACTCGCAGGCCATTTGAACTTGTGGCAAAGTGTGACATTAACTTGCTGTCATGGAAAACAGTGCTTTTGCTAGCGATAACCTGAGCCAGAAGGACAAGTGGGTGCTGTGTACTTAGCACTCATCCTCCATATTCACAATAGTGATATAACATATCAATAAATAAGGAGGGACTTGGTCGCGTGTGTTACTGATGTCAGCAATTCATTTCTGCCTTTTGAAGAAGATTGTCCACTTCGCAGTTCATCTACCAGGGATAGAAAACCTTTTGGCAGGTGCACTCAGCAGAACACCTTTGTCTTGCCACAGATGAAGGTTGAATGAGATTGGAATAAGTAACATATTCCTCCAATGGATGGTACTGTGTTGGATCTATTTGAAAACAAAAGACAACAAGCTGTACTGTTCCTGACAGAAAACAGAAGACAAAGGGAAGAAGAGTAGGTTGAAGGACTCTTCACATGAAGGACCATTGAAGAAATCAAAAAGAGTAGAGCAGCCTAATCTTCCTGCTTCAGTTCGATCCCTGTCTCCAACGGTACCAAGTATTACAGGAGGGAATGCACGTTGAATGATTGCCTAAGATGTGAATAGAGACACGGTACCATCTAGCGAGATTGAAGAAGTCTGTGTGGCTTCTGAAGGAGATGTCATGAATTCCTCACTTATCTTTTCGGTTGGATCCCTAACATGTGGCCGAGAGTCGAGATCCCCTGAGGTTAGACAATCGAGATCCTGACGATGTGAGTTTGTGGAACTAACTTCTCTGACAAGGCGTCGGTGAAGGACACCACCCTTGCCTCCAAGGTCTCATGGCAGATGCTCACGTTCTGGTATGAGGTTCCCTCGACTTTTGGAAAAAAAGGAAACAAACAAACCAACAACAACAACATGCTTTTGGTTGCTCACAAACCTTCTACGTCTAAACGGTTTGCCTACAATGGAGAAGTATTGTTCCTACTTAAAGGACATTGGGATCGCTTTCCAATTATGCAGTATTGTGCATATATTGTTTTTCACAAAAGATCTATCTTGTTGGTAGGTAAAGTGTTATTTCTCAGCATTTTTCTGGTATCTTCAGCAACAAAGAAAACTTTCTAGTTTTATGGACCCTACAGCTGAGAGTTTTCCTCCTGGTTATTAACATTTACACCTCCCAGTATGACTACCAGTACCAGGATGAGTTTTTGAATGTAGTACTGTTGCAACTTACACATAAATCCTTTAAATCACTGACAAACTGTGATTTCCGATTGTTTTCTTTGGAGTTTTATTTTTCTAGTGGCAAAACCTATGTTAAGGGAGCCAGCGAATTATGTGCATTTAGAATGGATGCACCATACTTGTGTTTGCATAAAAGAAAGTTGTTTCTAAGGCTAGATATTACTCTTTGCCCTAAGGTGGAGTCATAATTTCATTGAACCAGGACATTGTACTACCTGCATACATGGGAAACTCAGTAACTGATTTGGAGAAATGATTGCATTGCCTTGATGCTAGACGTGCATTACTGTTTTTTATGGAGAACATAATGCTTCCATTAGTAAAACAAAAGGGTTGCTTGCTTTTTATTATGTTCCAAAGCAGTAGGAATTTGGTTTGTCACAGGAAGGAAAGAATGAATGAATGAATGAATGAATGAATGAATGAATGAATGAATATACTTTCCAGTTATGTAAGGACCCATTCGACAAGCTCTGTGGTGACATCAGCTGTTTTCTTTCCATGGTGTGCAACTACATGACATAGGCAAAGCTGATCAATGGTCACAACCAATGACATTTATTTTTCTTTATAAGGTAGATAACAGAGCAGGAAATGATGCAACATTTGGGAGAACAGTTTTATTTTCTTCTATGATAAAAAAAACCCATCAAAATTGAAAATGGATGCAGAAATGAATCCTTGGCATTAATAAATTTTAATTTATTTGGCACGGTAAAGATACTGCTACAGTTTATTGATATATATATCTGTAAAATAAAGGACAAAAATAATTGAAATGTAATTGTTGATATATATGATGATAATAAAAAGAATTTTAAGCATGACATTTCCTCCTCCAACAGGACAGCTTGCTAGTCTCCCATTTGTGTGATTCACAGAGAAGAAGGACAGGTTGCTTACCTGTAACTGTGTTTCTTTGAGTGGTCTTCTGTGAAGTCACACAACCCCACCCGTCCTCCCCACATCATGTCCTGCTGGATGGTTGGTTCTCATGCTGCTACTCCAGCGGTGAAGGAACTGACCGTTATACAGGGAGAGGCCTTATATTCCCCAGGAGGATGGGGGAAGGGGTCAACTGCCAAAATACCTACTCCTAGGTTTCGAGAAGGTTCCGAATGCTGTTTTGCGCAGGTGCGTAAACCCGTTTGTGTGACTTCACAGAAGACCACTCGAAGAAACACAGTTACAGGTAAGCAACCTGTCCTTCTTTTGTCGTGTTTTTGATCATGTCTTGTCTTTATAGTTTTAAATTCAGCAAGGATTCCATAGTCATTTAAGATTTTGAGCAGTGTCTCCACACTTTCTAAAGAATGCTGTTTCCACAAAATAAAAAATTAAAAAATTACCAAATCATCTGTAAAAGTGGTTAATTTAAACATTTAGTTTTTTATCACCACACCTTTAACTTTTTCCTCTTTTCCTGTCACTCTACTAAGAACTTCTAAAATTAGTATAAAAAGTAATGATGAGAGGGGACAGCGTTGTCTAAACCCTCTTTGAATATCATAAAACTTTGTTGTCTCTTTAATCAAAACCTGTACCTTCTGTGGACAATATATTGCTTTAATCCGTGTAATAAAATTATGTCCGAACTTAAGCTTTTAAAACATTTCAATCATAAATTACCAGTTGACATTATCAAAAGCTTTTTCTGCATCCCAAAAATGTAAAGACACTTATTTTTCATGATGAGCTTCTAAATATTCTAATAGGTCTGTCATACAACTTGCATTGTCTCACATCAATCTCTTTGGCAGAAAGCCACACTGATCTTCATGTATTATTTCTTCAAGAATTTTCATTTTTATCCTTTCAGCCAAAATTAATGTAAAAATCATTATTCAAGAGACAAATAGGCATATAATTCTTAGGGTCTGTCTCATCTTGTTCTTCTTTTGGTATCACAGTTACATTAGCATAACACCAGCTATCTGAAATCTTTCCTGTAGTGAAAACTAAATTCATCAATTGTTGAAATGGTAGAGAAAACTGTTCCTTCAAGCTTTTATAATAAATTCTCAGAAGGCCGTCCAGCCCAGGTGCTTTCCCTATCTTAATCTTCTTAAGAGCCTCCACCATTTCTGCCACCTTAATAGTAGCAGTAAGTCTCATTCTCTGGTTATCTGACATCATTGGCAAATTCTGTGGGTCCAGTGATTTCCATTGAAAAAAATTACGTATCTTTTTTATCTTACAATTATTTGACATCAATTCCTTACCATCTTGAATCTTCAGAATCATTTTTTCTCTCTTTTCTCAAATTACAGGCAAGCTATTTTCCTGTTTTCTTTTTGTTTTGATTTTTTGAAAACTCAAAATGCTTTTGTTTCGAAGATCTTGTCTTTTGGTTTTCTTCAACAGTGGTGATTTAGTTGAAATATTCCTGAACTTCTTTTTTCTTGATTTCACCCAAAATATTTTTATTCTTTTGTCATTTTTTCATTTTTAAGTCTGTATTCTGTGGTATTAAATAAACCTCTCATAACTGTTTTTCTTGTGTCTCATAGCACCTTAATGTCAGCACCTTAATTCAGATTACCTTTTTTTTAAAAAAAAGTGTGTTTAGCCTTATTCAAAATTTCTTCATTTCTCAACAGTGCATCATTTTAATCTCCAGTTAAATTGGTTGTGCCTGTTTTTAAAAGTTAACATTACAGATTATAACCTGGAAAAGTCGTAGAAGTTCCTCCATATCCTTAATTCTAGTATTCAGTGATTTCGATATCAAAAACATATCAATTCTGGACAAGAATTTATGCCTCTCTAAGGAAGAAAAACATACTCATGTGCATCTCCATATTTTGATCTCCAGGCATCCAAAAGTTCCAAATGTTCCATCAAATCAAGAAAATTTTTATAATTTCCTTTGATCTTGCCTTTTTTTCCTTTTTTCAGACAGACTGTCAATTCAGAGGTTAATTAAATCATTCCTATCTCTCAAAAAAATCCACCTCCCATGTGAAAACTCTGAAACCTTTTCTAAAAATTTTTCAAAAAGGTCTTGTTTTCCATGAGGGCACAAAAACTATAGTCAAAATGTTTAACCCTTGAATTTACATCTTACACTCTTACATAATGACTATCTGAGTCTTCAAAAACTTTCTCTAGGGCCAATTTTGGTTTCATAATAAATCACCATTCCTCTTTTTTTCTTTTCTATAGACGAGATGAATTTCTTCCCCAATTTAGAATTTAGGAAATATTTACTATCTTTTTTCCTAATGTGTGTTTCTTGTAAACAACAAATTAAGTCCTAACTTTTTCATTCCAAGTAATGAAAAATCCCTTGAGGGAGGAAGTGATAAGTTTGCAGCCCCTTATATTGCAAGAAAAATATTTTAAATCCATTTTTAGGCCATAGCGTCATTAGAATCCATATCCACTTTGGCCTGAGCCTATGAGGCTATCCGTTCTTCATTTCTGCTACTGTTCTGTTTAGAACTTTGTTCAGGAGTGTTTTATTCTTCCTTCTCATTCCTTTTCATTCAAATTTTCTTCCTCAAAGTGTTTTCATATTTCTTCAAGAAGTCTCAAGCCTTCTGAATTGTGTTGAGATTAATTCTTCTCTGTCTGTGATGAAGGACAACCCTGTCCAGTTTTTGCCACCTGAAGGGGATCCCTTGTTGTTTCAGCTTACTGGTTAAAAAAATAAAAAATACTCCCTACTCTTCCTCAAAATTTGGTCTGAGATACCTTTAAAAGTTATCACTTCCTTTCCATCTGTCTTCATTTTACTTAAATAATACTGTTGGAGAATTTGATATCTTACTTGTCTTCTCACTAAGTAGACTATCACATCTCTAGGTAGATTTCTCTATTGAGCCACCCAGGAATCTAATCTGTAGACTTTATCCAGTTCCCAACAAAGGTCTTCTCTCTGTCTTTCCAGGAGATCAGCCAAAGCATCAATGATTTTAAAATTTTGCATTTTCAATATTCCTCTAAATCAAAGGCATCTTTCCGTTTCCTTCAGGTCAAGTAAAACTATCAGATCTAAGTTCTGTACCGGATCTGTAGATAATTTCTCAACCACTTCTTCCTTTCTCTGTGTCTTATCTTCCAGTAACTCAATTTTTTCATTCATCTGTTTGATCTCTGTTGTTATCTGTGTCAAAGATTGTCTACTTTGAGGTTAGCTTTCAGGTCTTGTTTAAAATCTTTTCTCATTTGATTCATCTCCAGTCTCATCTAGCTCACATCTGCTGTCATTCATTTAATCTCTGCCTAATAGAGTCAGAGTCATCCTTAGATTGACCAACTAATCTTCTTCTTCAGCTTTGCACATTTGCTGCTTGGGTCTTAGGTTTCAGTCGTGAAGCCATTTTACAGCTGTCAAACTCTTTATTTAAAAAGAATATTTTCTATTGTAGTTATTGCACTCTACCTCTAGAGGTCAGCATATCTCAAGTTCTCCTTAACTTCAACACTCACCATCGGGGAAGGTGAAATTCAGGTCATCTTGGGTTCACATTCAGTTCATTGCCTGCTTTTCACACAACAGCTGTATCCTTGAGCTTATTTGCATGAGGCAAGCAAATACTTTTCTTCCTGTGGTTAGCATGTGAAAAACTTTAGGTCCTTAAGGCTTTTAAATTAAAAAAAGAAAGTTCATCAGAAAGGGTTAAGGGAGTTAAAGCCTATATGGTTGCCAGTGCATTTGAGGGTTCTCACAGTTTTATTTTTAACTCAGTTCTACCTCACTGGTCTCAAATTTAAATGTTTAATCCAGATATTTTCACTTACTTAGAGATTGCAGAAGTATCGGTGATGGAGTTAACTGTTCCCATCAGTTGGGGGCTTGCATAGATGTATGAGTTTGTGTATTAGGAGATTAAGAAAGTTGGTTCCATGGTGCTAGGTCCAAAAAAAACAGCTTCTGGTTCATGGTGGGTCTCATGGAAGCCATACTTCCAGGGACACTTTCTATGTCGCTTAGGTGCCAGTATTGGGAATCTATACCATGTAGGTGATCCTCTTGAGTCTCCAGGGCAGGGAGGCAATTTTAGCCAGTTTCTAATGTTTCAGACTGCTCCTACCATTTCCAGTGCCTCTTCCCTTCGCGGAGCTCACTAAGGCACAAGGCTCCATTACATCATTCCAACCCAGAAGCCCCCTCCCTTTTGAACATTTTTAGGGAGCCACCAAACCATAAACATGAAAAGGGGAACAATTGTGGCTCTTGGAAGCTTCTGGACCCTTTTAAAAAGATTGATACGAAATTGGCTGTTAGTCCTCCAGTGTAGACGCCAGTATTAGCAGCAAGTTGTACTTGTGAGAAAATCAACAACTTCATATTTGAATTCTTTCAGACCCTTTTGGTGTGTATTATCTGGATCTGCTGTTTTGTTTATTTCCATTGTGTTTGGTTGCCCTTGTATTTCACCCCTAATTTTCTGACACCCTGCAGGGGGGAAAATAGTTCAGGCATGGACGTTTCTCCCAGTGTCTTCTACTATTTATTATCATCTGAGGATTCAATAGCCACTTGATCAGGCATTGGCATCTCCCCTTTGCTCAACCCACAAGAGTGAAAAATAGAACTATTTGGAGCCAAAAACAGAAGTGATGTTACTGCACTTCTGATTCCAGCATACTGTGTTTGTGGCCCACCAGAATGGTGTGGACACAGAAATTAGCCCATTTCGTTGACTCGGTTGCTAGTGCATGTCACAGAACTTTACAGACTGATAGGGGACAGTGTTTTCTTGCTATAAATAAATAAATAAATAATAAAATTGACAATTTTAAAAAAACTACGTTATTAAATTTCGGTGGTATTATTCTGCTGATCTCAATGCTCTTTTGAAAAAGTGGCATGGATAATTGTGGCAGTGGACAAGACCATCAGTCATTATTATTGTTATCTGTTGTCCTGAATTGGTAAAGAAGTTCTGTAACCCTGATGTTGGAACCCAGTGAGGTTGTGACCAATATTACTGTATCTGAAGAACTTCTTAAATGATTTTTTGGAAACTATATCATTTTATAGTGGCTTAGTGAATAAGACTATCAGAACTTGTTGCTGTTGTGTGCCTTCAAATCATTATGACAACCCTGTGGTAAACCTATAATAGAGTTCTCTTGGCAAGATTTTTTTCAGAAGAAGTTTGCCATTGCCATATCTTGGGGCTGAGACAGAATGACTCAGTCAAGATCACCCAGTGGGTTTCCATAGCTGAGTGGGGACTTGAACCTGGTTTTCCTAGAGTCCTAGTCTGACACTCAAACCACTGGACCATGCTGGCCCACGTCAGAAGTTAATCTGTTGCATTTCTTAGTTCAAGATTGCTGTTGATTTTAATAACTATTGTTAAAATAATGAAATAACTTGTTTTACAGGTTTTAGGCTCCATCTGCTGGCCAGATAAAATCCACCTATATTACTACATAGAGGTCTCATTCCCTGCTGTGGCTGGCAGTGACAGTTATTTTGATCTGACATGAAATGATAAGCTTCATTTTAAAAATTCTTGATAACTTATTATTGCAGTACTTTAAAGAGACTCTTGTGGAGGCAATGGAATTTTCAGTACTTTATGTTTTCAGAATCCATTTAGAATTGTTTTATAATAAAATTATGTTTAATTGTACAGTGAACATGTTGAGGTATTACTGCAACAAAAATGACAAGGCTGCTTCTAATACAGATTATTTTTATGTGAGCAACTGGCGTTGCTTAGTGTTTGCAAAGATTGGACTTCTGAAGTTTTGTTATCAAAGGTTTAATTGGTCATTCATGTAAACAGTGAAATAATGCAGTCTCCTAATCACAAGCACTTTTACCATTCTACTTCCTTCTTGTCAACACAGTACATCCTGGCTCTGGATCCTGTATGGTGTTTGTATAGAAGCCATCATCCCAGCTTTTACGCTGGCCACTCCAACATTTAAGTCAGATCAGTTTTACTACCATATCTGCATAGGGCAAGGGTGCAACAGATATACAAAAACACTAAATGTTAATGTTCCATGACATCACAGAATTTTTTAAATCTATGTCTTTTATGTCTTGGCTCTCTTTATTTATTTATTTGAATATTTCTAGCATTCCTTATACCACGGGATCTCAGGGTGGTTTACCACAAAGTGTAATCAATTTAGAACAGTTTTAAAATATAAAAAGTCATTGAAATAATCTAAAGACTTATTAAATAATTTGACAAGTTAAAACAAGGCAATTTAGAACAAGTTAAAGCAGTTCAAGACAATTTTAAACCAAGAGCATGAGCAGATTTGAATGAAATCAATTAGATCACAAGGTTTTATTTAAAGAGCCATATTTTTACTTGTTGCTTGAACTTGTTCCATTGGTATCTGTCAGGTCTCTGAGACTCGTGAATTCTACAATTGAGGTGCAAGAGGAGACAAAGCGCTCTCTTTTTTCCTAGTGTACTGTCCCCATTGGTGGAGCATGGAGGGCTCCTCCAGCAGATTTCAGTCTTTAGACTTATTTAGGTAGTACTTAAGGTGTTACGGTCCCATCCTGTTTAGGGCTTTAAGTGTCATCAACAGCACCTAGAATTCAGCCTGGAAACATTGACAGTTAATGCCGCTTCTTTAAGATTCATGTTACATGGTTTCTGTGCAATGTTCTGGTCAACAATCTAGCTACTGAATTTTGCATTAATTGCAGCTTTTTAGTTATCTTCAAGGGCAGCACCACAAGATAGATATAAATCAGTCTGTCTGTAGATAAAAATACAATGTAAGTTGTAAATGATTTGACTTGAAAATTTCTGAAGGACTTTGAATGTTGTATCTTGCATTCTTTTCAGTATTTATGAGATCATAAGTCAGACTTAATGATCTTGTAATTTTGGAGATTTATGTTTATGGTCATTAATGACTGAATGGAGCCTCAGAAACCAGCTTCTTTAGCCTGACAGAATCCCAGCTGAAAGGTTTCTGAGGCACAGCAGATTGGGATGATGCTGGGAGAAAAGTAGTTGCAGCAGGACCTCAAGGGTTCTCTCCAGCTGCATGTCCCAGTGCACCCTGCAGCTGAGAAGGTGCTGCACTCATCATTCCCCAACACACTGATCCGCTGCCTCAAAATTCCTTCAGTTGCAGCACTGACTTGCTTAAGAGGTAGATTTTTGGCAAGTAGCATCAGCAGAAGTGCTTATTCCAAATATATGGACCAGTTCTGCTTATACGTTTTGGGAATATTTTAGTTTCAGAGAAGCATACTTTTCTTCTATAAGGAAGTATTGTATCTCCAGCACTGTTCTGCTTTTAACAAAACCTTTTCGTAGGTAAGCAGAATGTGAAGAATAAAAGACATACTTTACATAGACACCTAAGCCCTGCAGATTCTATTTGGTGAAAATAGACTATTAAAATGACTTGGATCATTATGTCTTTGAATAAAGATACAGTAATATGATCGCACTTGTGTTTTTAGAGTTACCTTAACACCATATCTCCTTAATTATTATTTTTAGACAGTGTGCTAGGTCTTTTTTAATATATACTTAAGGTCATATCTTGATATTGCTATTTTACAGAGGCGGATGCCCCAAACTTTCCGTGATCCAGCAACTGCCCCTCTGAGAAAACTGTCGGTGGATTTGATCAAAACATACAAACATATTAATGAGGTAAAATATACACAGTTCTTTTAGTTAATTTTTATGTTTGCACTGATTATAGTTTGTTGTGAGTTGTACTTGAAAATGTTCTGTTTCCTAAGCCCAGTGCATTTATAGTGATACTAAGATGCTGATTGAGTCACACAATCTTAACTATTAAATTAGTAGATTTTTGTTAGCATTAAAAATGACTAACAAAAGGAGAAGAAGTCTAAATCTTTAGACCTAAATTCAGCTACTGGTCCCAATCAATCAGTTGCTAACTTATGAGTCAATAGGTATGTAACTCTCGTTGAGTTGATGTGTATACTCTAGTTGGGACTAGCAATTATTTTTAGATCATATTGTTAGAATCAAGTAATCTTATATTCATCAAAAGAATGCCTGCTGCTTGAATGTAGTTTTGAAATGTGTAATCTTCTTGCTGGTGATCAAATTCAGTTACAAAGCTGGTTGAACTTTGTTAGATAAAAGCTACTGTACTCTTCCTCTCTGTTTCTGACTCTTCATGCTCAGTTTGCCTTGTTCACTGAGATCAGGACCCTTATTGGGGCACAGTAACAGCTTCACCTTCACTTTGTTTCTTCATGCCACTTACCTAGCCACAAGAATGGCAAAAGCTGATGGCAGAAACTCTTTACTTGCTTCTGTCACAGAGCATTTTAGTAACTGAGCAGAGCTAAGGCTTGCACTTGTAATCTACATTCAGATAGCTAGGATTCCACAGCAACATGAGGGCAGTATGTATATAGAAGCCTGTTCTTCAGGTTTCATTGCCAGTTTCACTGGCTTCTAAACTTCAGATTTTTCCCAGGCATGCAGTAAACTCTCTTGTGTATTTCAGCAGTGCTGTTTTGCCTCAGAAATGATTGGCAGAGAGTGGCTCTTTTTTTGTGGGTGGATAAAGCAGTATTTTAAAACTATCACAATAAACAGTGATGGGAGGGTAAATAAGATATTAATCTAGACTGTTGGCATTATGATTCAAGTTGGCTTTATACTTTGTTTTTGAATTGCAGGTTTACTATGCAAAAAAGAAGCGGCGACACCAACAGGGCCAAGGAGATGATTCTAGTCACAAAAAGGAGCGGAAGGTTTATAACGATGGATATGATGATGACAACTATGACTACATTGTGAAAAATGGGGAAAAGTGGATGGATCGTTATGAAATTGACTCTTTAATTGGCAAAGGTTCATTTGGACAGGTAATGCATGCTACATGAAATATCATTCAACTTATAAATAACTTCTAGATAACAACCTATACAGCTCTGTGTTTAGACATAGCCATTGCCAAGTCATAGCCATTGTTTGCACAAGGTACTTCACCATTTGTGTATAAACTAGACTGTCAAATTGGAAAAATATTCTTTTGGTTTTTTAGGTTGACCTGGTAGTTGCTGTGCTCTTTCATAAGAAAAGCTGCAAGATGAAATTTGTAAATGGCTGGGTTGGATAGCCAGGAACTAATTTCCAGTAGCCAGCTCTGAACTCCGGTTCCATTACAATCATGCAACAGTTTTATTCATTATAAACAAACGTATCATGAAACTGAGAAAGTTTACATAATGTAGTCCAGAGCTTGGTATTAAGTTGCTGATTAACTCAATAAGTTATTAATGCACTTCAGTTTTCCGGTGATTTCTTCTAACTTTATAGATTTCCCAATTAATGTTGACTTTTAAAATAAATAGTTAGAATTCATTATGGTGGGTGCCTCTCTCTCTCTGTCACATTCAATAAAACAGGAAGTCCTGCTGTCTCAGGAAAAGCATTAGAATTTGAGAAAATGTGTCACATGGCTGTGTTATTAGGTAGGTTAATATGTGTGATTTTTTTGGGAAGACAGTAGGTTGGAGTGAAGGATAGCGAGAACTTTCTGGAGCCTGGGTCAGATAGCTGGGTTAGTGAAGCAGAAGAAAGCTAAATTTGGGAAGAAGAAAAAAGTGATTCTTGAAATAGAATAGTGGTAGGGTTGAGGAGTGTTTTGTTTGTTCTTCTTCTTGGTCTCTGTGACTCACACAAATGGGTTGTCTGTGCCTGCACATAGCAGTCTTTGGAACCTTCTAGAGCTCCAGGCCTAGCTTTTTGGTGGGAACCCTGCTCCTTTCCGCTGAGGTTATATGAGGCCACTGGCACCATCACCGTTTGTGCTTTTCCTTTCCGTTGTGTCAGCGTGCTTTGAGGAGCCTTTCAGAGTGTTTGTTACTGATATTTTGGTTCTCGACTTGGTTGTAGTTACTTGACATCTTCTTACGGACTTGCCCTTGATTTTTATGGCATCGACAGCCTTCTTCAAACACTGTCAAACTAATGTTGTGAAGATCCCCCACTGTGACGGTCATTCCAGGTACCTAGTCTGTCTGGGTGAGGGTCATAATGTTTTGGCTTGCACCGACTGTCAGGCATTCACCCCTCAGACAGACGAAATCGGGTGCCTCCTCTACAGAAAGGCCCTTCAACCATCAACTTCACCTTCAACATCGAAGGGAACTTCACTTCCTGACCCAGCTCCTTCTACGGTCTCAGCGAAAAGGTCTCTCAAATATTCCATGGAGACTTTGATGAAAAAATCCATGTTGAAGACCTCATCTAAAGAAAAACATCAGGACCAGAGAGCTTCATCGCTTCCGGTGAAAGACCAGGCCTCAGTACAAGCCAAGCCGCCAACATCAAGCTCCAAGCCAGCGCCACCTACACCAGGCAGCTCTGTAGAGAAAGAACTTGCTAGAGTGAGATGAAATAAAAGGTTGAGAGATTCTAGCTGTGGTGAATCGACTACTATCCAACAGTACTCAGTGGTAATGATTCCTGTGCCATCGCTGCCTCTGTCTATGGTACTGACTTAACAGGAGTTACCATTAGACACAGCTTCCCACAGCCAGTTGAGGCATTCTCCATCGTGATCTGCTTCACCAGTTAGTTTGGAGGGTGAAATCCTGGAAAATATGCCTGTCTGGCAAGATATGCCCCTCCAGGTGACAACTGTGGGGGCTGCTGCAGAACAACAGACTTCTTCAGATGTTGCCCTTCGCCACTTCCTAGATCTCAGAAGGAACCGGTCCAGGCCGCTCCAACCTCATGATCCACCCGGAGGGGTAATATGAGATCGAGATCACATCAGTCACAGTCTCGATCCAAATCTCGCTCGAAGTCTGACCATCGTTGAGGTTGAGACTCTCGACATCAAGTCCATCGTCTGAGGTCTCATTCACAATCCCGATTGCGTTCATCAGATTACTCCCAACATTCATGGAGATCCAGGCATACCCGCCAACAAAGAACCTGCTACTACTATTCGCCCTCAGGTTCTTCGATATTGTATTCATCGGAGGAACATTATATTCCTCACCATAGGCAGAGAAGATGTCGTTGATATGATACATCTTCTCACTGTTGTCATACTCTGTTGGCGCGTTCCTGCTTGGAATTGGCTCGATGTCCTTCACCGAAGCACCGTCGATCTGGTCAACATTCGGAGGTTGTAACTGATCAGTCTTCCATGTCGATGTCTAGACTGATGGGAGAGACGCAGGCTGATATTCCTCAATATACCAATCATCTGATATAGCTTCTTGACACTCCCCTTCAGCTTCCTCATCGAACTTGAGCAACTCCACTGTCCAGAGCACTGAGAAACCTCCTGGCCCTTCCGTCTCTCAGGGAGAACATGTATCTCCCTCCAGTGATGTTCAGGCCTTTTCGGCTTTGTTCTTTTGCATGTCCAAAAACTTTTAACTTCACCACTGAGGTGTCAAAGGAGTCAGTTGATGACTGGTTTACCGCCAACCACAAGAGCAGGTGCCATCGATTTCTGCTATCCTGCTTCTTCCACATCTTCCACATGTCTTCAAAAAAACCTGGTCTTCAACATCTTCAGCACCGGCTACCACTAAGCAACTTGATTCACTTTAAAAGGTCATTGATGCCAAGGAGGAATGGCTTCAGATCCATTCTAAGCCTAATTTGGTGATATTTGACACTGCTCAATCTAAAACGTCACAAGGTCTCCACATTAGTCGACCAGATAAGGAAGGGAAGAAGCTTAATTCCATCAGCAGAAACAACTATTCATACGCCACACTTATTTTCAAAATTGCAAATTAAGCGGCTTGGATGGCAGCATACAACCAATTCCTGTGGGACAAGATGAGGGTCTTCATTGGCAAGCTGCCAGAGGATCAGGAAAGAATAGCGGAGGTCTTCCTTCAAGAGGCCAAACACTTAATGAACTAGCAGATTACAATAGCAAGGCAAATTGTTGACTGCACATCAAAGGCCTTCGCTTCTGCTGTGGCATTTCGATGGTACTCATGGTTGCATTCATCAGGCCTATCACAGTCCTCCCAGTTGCTGGTTGAGGACCTTCCATTTGATTCAGCTGGACTACTTAATGCCTCTACAGACGACAAGCTGGAACATACTCATAAGATGTGTTCCAGCGTGAAGAAATATGGGATGCAACCCCAACAGTCGTATACATACCACCAGTACTGCTCAGCTCCACAGAGGTCTTATAGTTCTTATACCTCCCAATGATCCTCCCAGGCTTCCTCTTCCAATCAGCAGTCTTGGAGACTTTCATCGCGCCAAACCCAAACTCAGTTTAAGAAGTCTGGTGCATCCAAACGACGGGTTTGACTACTTCGAGGGCGATTCCATTACATTGTTTGATACTGCTACAAAATTGTTTGTATTATGTCCACTTAATACCGTGGACGCCAAATCTATTGACATCAGCACTTCCGCAACCTTGGTATTGATTTCAACACTCGCTTCTGCTTTGACGCCGATGATGTTGGAACAAACACCAACACCAACTCTGGTTTTCGGCTCCAAACTCAAAGACCATCTGAGTACTTGGATTTTGATCACGATGGATTCCTGGGTGCTCGACATTGTGGCGAAGGGCTACACGATCGAATTCAGCAAGCTTCAACTGCTAGGCCAGGTATGACTGACCAATCCATCGAGTACCCTCTGCGAAGATCTATGTGTCCTTCTCAAGAAGGGAGAGATAGAGCACATCCCATTCCATACCCTACGACACAGCTTTTGTTCCCAATACTTCCTAGTAGCTAAGAAGGACGGAGGTGTTCAACCTATCCTAGATCTTCGATGTGTCAGTGGCTATATCCGAGCACATCGATTTCAGATGGTCACTCTGAAGTCGATTCTCCCACTTCTGAAGAGAGGGACCTGGTTTGTGACCACTGACCTGAAAGACACGTATTTTCACATAGTGATCGGACCAGACCACAACTGCTTCCTCGCCTTCGCTGTTGGGAAGTGTGCATACCGTATTCTTTTGAGTTTTTCCTTTCAGCCTGAATACTGATCCTCAAGTCTTCATCAAATGTGTGGCAGTTGTAGCAGCAGCTTGACATCAATGTCGCAGAATCATCTTCTTCCCCTACATCAATGATTGGTTAATTGTTGCTTGATCCCGACATCGATTCCTTCACAATGTCAATGTCATGTTGAATCTTTGTGATTTGGGACTTACGGTCAACTTCCACAAGTCCCATCTTTGACCAGTTCAGCAGATAAAGTTAATTGGAGCAGTTCCCCATTCACCAAAAGGCTTTCCTACCCAAGGACAGAGTACTTCGCATTTGATGGATGAGAAGATTGTTACAGAGGAACTGCAGAGCTGCCACTTGGTTCATCCAGGTTTTATTGGGACTGATGGCTTTGACAACCTCAGTATTTCCCTTCACCAAACTGCGTATAAGACCACTACAATACCGGTTCCTCAGTTTTTTCAACCCCTTCGTCGACAGTCCTCAATGTCAGCTTTCAGTTCTGAGACGAATACGTTGAACTTTGTCTTGGTGGAGGGAAGATTGATACCTTCTGGCAGGTTTACCCGTTCACCAGCCTACTCCTTCAGTATGAGATGGACGCCTCACTTGATGGCTAGGGAGTGCACACTCGTCACTTTACAGTCAGGGGCATTTGGTTGAAGGAAGACAGCTCCATGATGATTGCTGGCCATCATCAAAGCCCTTCAAGCCTTTGAAGATATCCTGAAGGGTCGTGTGGTCCAGATCCTCATGGACAATACAACTGTTGCTTACTACATCAACAAGCAAGGTGGCATGAAGTCCAGAACTTTACTAGACCTGACTCTGGAGCTGTGGAATTGGTGTCTCTCTTGTGCTATTCTTCCAGTTGCTCTTCACTTACCAGGGAAACAGAATATCATAGCAGATACTCTGAGCAGGACTTCGTTGTCATGTCACAAGTGGTAGTTGGACAAGGAAGTCTTGCGGACTATGTTAGACACCTGGATGACGCCATCGATAAACATTTTTGCATCGGCATCCAACAAACAATGCTCCTTGTTCTGCTTGAGAGACCCAACTGAGAAAGACTCACTCAGAGACGTGTTCACTTTCACTTGGATGGGACCTATGCTTTACCTGTTCCCTCTGTTTCTGATGATCACCAGGGTGGTCGAAAAGATTCAACAGGACAGGGCTTCCACAGTCCTGATCATGCCACGGTGGCCTTGACAACCATAGTTCGCCCTGTTGTTACTCCTGTCCAGGCGGCGGTATATGAGACTGCCACACAGACCGAACCTACGGGGGGCAGGGTTCATCACCCAGATGTCAGCAATCTCTGACTGACAGCGTGGAACCTACTTCACTGACATCCTTGCCACCTGCTGTCCGACAAGTTATCAATGCTGCCTACAAACCATTGAAAGTTCTTTCTTGTATTCTCCCCGCTTCCCGTTCTATAGATTCTGATTTGCTGTTATGTGCAAACCAAGAATTGTGATTTAAAATAAAACTTGTTTAGCTGGACTTCAAATGAATTTCACACACTGTTTTAATGCTCTGTTTAATCAGACCAGCGTTTATTATAAGCAACAATTTCTGGTTCACTTGTAACAGCAAACCAAGATTTTGGTAAAGTGAAACAGAAGTCTGGTTTAGTCCTCTTTCTAGTCACATGGGAGTAGGAAGGATGTGTGTGTGTTTGTGTGCATGCGTGTATTTGTGTATGAGCCTGGTACTTCATGTGGAGTTATTCCTACATATACATCTGATAATAAACCATGGTTTAGTTGCAGACAAAAGCCATTTAATAACATTTGGCTTTTGATAGAAATGCATACTTGTTTTCATTGTTATGTTTGAGGGAACCCATATTACAGTCTCTTCTGCATCCCTGTGTATCTCTGAAATCTGCTGCAGAGGATTCTGCAGTCCTCTAAAGCAGATGGGGGCTGCAGGGAAGGGGAATACTTCCTTTCAGCATCGTCTATATCACAGGTGGGCAGGCACAGCCTTAAAAATTAAAAGTGTCATTACATTCATTCATCACATATGAGAAGGCCCTTCACCACAGTTGCCATCTGGGAATAGCTTTAGCCTCGTTGTGGTGGATCATTTTGGTACTTTATTCAGTTTGTATCATTGAGCCTCTGAAGCTTTGAAGTAGTATTTTATTTAGATTCATTTTTGTGTATAAGATCCTATAATGTAAAGATGAAATTTCATGTATTTAGTGTGCTTTTTTTATTTTACAGGTTGTAAAGGCATATGATCGCGTGGAACAGGAGTGGGTGGCTATTAAAATTATAAAGAACAAGAAGGCTTTCCTAAATCAAGCCCAAATTGAAGTGCGACTTCTTGAGCTTATGAACAAACATGATACAGAAATGAAATATTACATAGGTATTATAATATTTCTTTTCAGACACTTCTGAATACTTGAAAACCTTATAGCTTCATATGTCCTGTTTTATTATTATATTTTTACTTTCCTCCTAAGGTAGAAGTTCAAATTCTTAAATGTAAAGAAATCCTGTGGACTTTGCAAATGTACTTTTTATACCTCATTTGGAAAAAGCCTGTGTACTCAGAAAGCAAAAATAGCTTAGGGAAATCTATGTCAGTGTTTTTTTTTGTTTGTTTGTTTTTTGGCAGTCTCATTTAGCTCCTGCAAAGCAGTCTTCCTCTGAAAATCTGGTGCTTGGGCATTCTTGTTTACTAAGATGGCACCACTGGATTGTTGGTGAATACATGGGCTCTGCTCATGATAGTCAAGGGAGTACAATAACCGCTAAATGTTCTTTCTCATTAGGGAGTAATTTACAGATCACAAAAAGTTTAACAAACAAAAATGGCACGGAAGAGGTGCTTTCTCTTAAGATCAGCTTCTTCAGTGAGACAGATGGTTCTTCTTTATGGTGTCTTAACTCATATATATGACAGCTCTGCCCCTATACATACAACTATTTTTTATATATGTGTGTGTGTGTGTGTGTGTGTGTGTGTGTGTATGTATGTATGTATATGTATATGTATGCATATATATATGTATATATATCCATAACCTGTATTTTGTCAGCAACCCCATCCACTCTCCATACCATTATGTGGAGTATCTTCCTGCTCTTCACCTCACTTTCCTTTTATTCACCACAGTTTTAGCACTGGTAAAAAGTGTCATAGAGTGAGCGTTTGAGTGTTCTTTCTGTGTATTTTCTTTCTCATGTCATCTTTCATTCTACATCCTTACTAGTTTTATTCCATTTTTATTTGTTTCTGTCATTGCAGATAGTTTCTGTCTGCCTTTTCTGGGCTTATGGCCTTGACAAGCTTAAAAATGTGTTAAGAGAGAGTTATGTGTATATATTTTTGTGTTGAGGGGATCTCACAATCACATGGGTTTTCACATTATCTCTTTTGCCTAGGCAAGGATATTATGTGGTTGATTTGTGTTCCACTGCCAAATTTTTATGCTTTAAAGCTTTGCAGTGAGAAAGGGGGTGCTTGAAACATCCAGCTTTGTGGCCCAAAATGAGTCCAAAATGAGTATTTGCTTACAGATTCAGTAGCTATTTTCTTTCACCTGTCACCAATGATGAACCAGCTGTTTACTCCAGATTGCCTGAAAACTTGTAAATACCACAACAATCATTAGCACTACTTAATCAGTGCATTTGGTATTGGTACTGACAGAGGCGTAACAGAAAGATTGCTGACAGCATCGGTATAGAAGACTGTATTGTTGTATCCTTTTTTTCTCCAAGGCCTCAAACCCTACTTTGTGAGGTTGCATGTGTGATAGAGATACTGTTGAGACCAGGAAAAACCACCGAGAAGGCTTTAAGAGATTGTCTTCTCATATCAGTTCAGAAGCAAAGAAGAAGAGGAAGGATAAAGCAAAGATGCACTTGCCAAAATAGGGCCACCTGTCTAAGCCACAGTCTAAATCTGTCCTCAAGATATGAACTTAACTCTGCGTGTTGAACTAGAGGTACTCCCTCCTTCAATGACAGCTCAACACGAAGTTTCTGCACTTAACCCTCTGTATCTTCTTAGTCCAGTATTAGAACACATGGACCAAAATTCAGAGCAACATTCCTCTGTCAAGGGTGCACATCATAAGTTTGTCTTCAGAGGGCAGACTCAAGTGACTTTACCAGAACCCCTGGTATCAGTTCTGTTGCAAGTAAGAATTAATAACATTGAATTCTTGGGTCCTCGAGATCATACATTCTGGTTATACCACTGAGTTCAGTCAGAAGATTCCACTGGGTATGCTCTGTTCAGTTACCTCATCCACATTTCATACAATGGAAGTGCGCACTGTGTTGAGCTATTGGGTTTATCTAGTCTCCATATACCTGCCTAGGGTTCTATTTGAATTATTTCATTGTCCTCAGAAAATATGATGAACAATGCCTGATTTTGGATCTTAGGGATATAGATTCATGTATCTCTCTCTCTCACACACACACATAAATCTGAATGGTCATCCTTATAGCTATGCTTTCTTTGCTACACAAGTGCAGCTGGTTAACCACCACCAACAGTGCATTATTTCCACACAGCCATCTAATTTTCAAGTCATTGGTTTCTTCAGTTTGCTTCTGGAAAGAATTTTCTCGGTTCTAGATTCTAGCATTTGGACTATCGTTCCATGCATATTTACAAAGTATTTTTCAGCTGTAGTAGCTGGGCTTCATCTTCAAGGACTTTGTTTCTTTGTCTTCAAGGGGCTTTTCTTTTGTATCTGCAAGTTTATTTGGTAACAGTTAATAAGCAAATGCAAGATCAGCAGATGCTTTCTGCCAGACTTGTGCACCTGATTTTAAAGGCTTTTCTGAAAGGTTATTAACTCCAGCACTCTTCAGAAGTTCAGTTCTTACTATAGCTCACCTCATTGACTATTTGAGCCACAAATGTTCTTCATTTTCAGTGCTATTTCTTTCTTCACTGTCAAGGCTGTTTGTACTTGATAGTGAACTCAGTTTGGACTCATTCAGATTTCCTCTTGATGTAGAGCACAGTCCTTTTACTAGATTGACATAGGCATGCCCAGACAAAGCTTGCACAGCAGAGAGGATGTTCATGCTTTAAACTGATCATTTACGTATCTTGCAAATTAGGCTGTTTGTGGAAGATAGACTCTCCTATCTGGTCTTTAATATTTTTCTCAGTAGCATTGTTGAATAATATCTATTCATTTGGAAATGTACAATGTAGGATAACCAGGGGAAGTTTTGAAGAATAAAGGTTTCTGCCAATAAATTTCTTTTATATCAGAGAGTTTATTATTAAAATCAATTTTTGCCATGTTATATACCACCTGATGAGTTTTTTTGAGAATACCCATCTAAAGCAGTTGTTTTCTTCTTTCTTTTAGTGCATTTAAAGCGTCATTTCATGTTCCGAAATCATCTCTGTTTAGTTTTTGAAATGCTTTCCTACAACCTTTATGACCTGTTGAGGAACACAAACTTCAGAGGGGTGTCACTGAACTTGACGCGCAAGTTTGCTCAACAAATGTGCACTGCTCTGCTTTTTCTTGCAACTCCTGAACTTAGCATCATTCACTGTGACCTAAAACCTGAGAATATCTTGCTCTGTAATCCCAAAAGAAGCGCTATCAAGATAGTTGATTTTGGCAGTTCTTGTCAACTTGGACAGAGGGTAAGTGTTCATACGTTTGGTCCAGGGTAATTTAGGTATATACCACCTTGAGAATATTTCAGTAGTTAGTTTATTTGTAGTTCAACAGGTGAACTAACTCTTATTTTCTGAATTTGCATGAAAGAAGAATTTAACCAATGCCATCTGCAGTTTTTAAAGGGCTGCCAGTATTGCTCTATATTTTTCCAAGCAAGTCTTAGAAATATTGAATACATACTCATTTAATGTTGGGATTCCACAAGAATGTATCATAATGGCTTATAGTAAAATTAATGCATGCAATCTAGCACACAGTTAAAGCACTATCTGTGCTCAGCATGTGGTCACTATATTAATAGGGTTGTTGTTTTTTCTGAAATGGTTGGCATATTACAACAATGTGGCAGTCAGGAGATGTGACCTTAGTTAGAGATGTCTACTTTTTAAAGTAATTATCAAGCTTTCCAACAATTTTTTTTATTTCTGTAATTATACTTAATAGAAGATGATGATGATGACGATGATGATGATGATGATGATTAAAACAACACTGGTTGCAATTCATTTATCATCTCAAAGAGAAATGGGCTTTAAGTGATCAAATACTTCCTTTTTCAAAAATACAGATATACCAGTATATCCAGAGTCGCTTTTATCGATCACCAGAGGTGCTATTGGGAATGCCTTATGATCTTGCAATTGATATGTGGTCCCTTGGTTGTATCTTAGTAGAAATGCATACTGGAGAACCCCTATTCAGTGGAGCAAATGAGGTATGTAATTCCACAAAAGGCAATGATAATTTAACCAGCCTCCTTAGTGTTGCAAAGCAGATATGTTTAGTATTACAAAGTATATTATCTTTGCGTAATTGTCATACTCATTTGAAACAAATAATAAATTTATCTGTACATCTGTTCATGTTATATAACAATTCACTTTTGTAGATCTCCTCTTCTAACTGATCCTCCTCCTTTTAAACAGGTGGATCAGATGAATAAAATAGTAGAGGTTTTGGGCATAGCACCCGCTCACATTCTTGACCAAGCACCCAAAGCAAGAAAGTTCTTTGAGAAGTTGCCAGATGGCACTTGGAACTTAAAGAAGACCAAAGATGGAAAAAGGGTGAGTAGATATTTAGAACATCAGGCTTAAACTCATTTTTGAATTTGAACAGAAGTATTTCTAAGGCAGTCCTGTATCCATTTACTTGGAAGTAAGCTCTGTTGAACTGAGTGGGACTTACTGGTCCTGGAAGATAGTAATATGGGACACTATGACAAATACAAGACCAGATAATTGTGTATTCATTTTGAATGTAATGATAAAAATAGAGAATATGGTCAAAAATAAAACTTTTGAGAACAAATGACATTTATAGCCAGTGGATGGATCAATGTGCAGTAGTAAAAATGGCTTAACTATACAGCTGTTATTAAATATAACAGTTTTCTGATTTCTTAACAGGAGTACAAACCACCTGGAACCCGCAAACTTCATAATATACTTGGAGTTGAAACAGGAGGACCAGGGGGGCGTCGTGCTGGGGAATCGGGTCATACTGTAGCTGACTACTTGAAGTTTAAAGACCTCATCTTAAGGATGCTTGATTATGATCCGAAAACTCGTATTCAACCTTATTATGCCCTGCAGCACAGTTTCTTTAAGAAAACAGCAGATGAAGGTACAAACACAAGTAACAGTGTGTCTACCAGTCCTGCTATGGAGCAGTCACAGTCTTCAGGAACCACTTCTAGCACATCTTCAAGCTCAGGTATTTTCTGATTGTCCAATTAGTATTATAAAAGCAAAGTATTATTATGAAAATTTACTGAGTGGATGAAAGAGGTATTTGTGTCTATATTCTTAAAGCTTTGGTCTCACAAAATTATTCCAGTCAGCTGCTTAGTTTTTCCTTTCCTTATTGAAGACAATTTCCAATTTACATGAGAAACATTTTCGGATTCATTTTTACTTTCCTATTTTGGTGTGGGAATCTCTGATGATTACATGTTAAATTTATTCGTTAACATTTCCTTGCTTGCGTTTAAAAGGTGGCTCTTCTGGGACAAGCAACAGTGGAAGGGCGCGGTCAGATCCAACTCATCAGCATCGACATAGTGGTGGACACTTCACTGCTGCTGTGCAAGCTATGGATTGTGAAACCCACAGTCCACAGGTAAACTCTTGAAAAGAAGAACTGAAATGACTGAAATGATCTAGTTTAGATTTCTGAGTATAGAATGACCTTGACTACTTCCTGAGTTTGTCATCCAAATAATTGCAAAGACAGATAAACTTTCTAGGCCAGAAGCTTTTCAATCTGCTACAGTCAAACCACCCTGTGCAGAACATGTGAAAAAAGGCCAGTGTATTTTTGAACACTTGGTTTAAATTAGACCTTTACTGTAACACAGAGGGAAGACAGAACTCTAAGCAGTGTAGTTCATGTATCAATGTAAAATGTTCCTGATAATGTTCATTTTATATTTTTTCTTGAAAAATATCACAGGTTACTAAATAAGCTTCAAGACTCTGTTGTATCTTACTCTGCTTATATTTAGTCTTCCAGCTGTTTAAAAAGTCTCTCATGCTACATGAAGCTTGAAAAGTGTACCGTAAAGTGACAACAGTCTTTCTCTTTTTGAAATGTTAGGTTCGGCAGCAGTTTCCTCCTCCTCTTGGTTGGACAGGCACTGAAGCTCCTGCACAAGTCACTGTTGAAACCCATCCAGTTCAAGAAACCTCCTTCCATGTACCCCCTCAGCAACAGAATGCATTACATCATCATCATGGAAACACGTCCCACCATCACCATCATCACCCTCACCACCACCATCACCATGGACAGCAAGCCTTGGGTAGCCGGACCAGGCCAAGGGTCTACAATTCTCCAACAAACAGCTCCTCCACCCAGGATTCTATGGAGGTGGTTCATAGTCACCACTCTATGACATCTCTGTCTTCCTCAACTACTTCTTCCTCTACATCTTCCTCTTCAACTGGTAATCAAGGCAATCAAGCCTATCAGAACCGCCCAGTGGCTGCTAATACATTGGACTTTGGACAGAATGGAGCTATGGACGTCAATTTAACAGTGTACTCTAATCCGCGCCAAGAAACTGGCATAGCAGGACATCCAACATACCAATTTTCTGCTAATACAGGTCCTGCTCATTACATGACTGAAGGACACCTTGCAATGAGGCAGGGAATTGATAGGGAAGAGTCTCCCATGACAGGAGTTTGTGTTCAGCAAAGTCCTGTGGCTAGCTCGTGACTAAACTGAAACAAATTTGTTTCTTGTGTGTTTTTATAGAAGTGGTGTTTTTCCAAAAAAGAAAAAAAAGAAAAAAAAGTGCAAAGCTGCTTGAATCAGAAGGAGATAGACTTACTGAACCGCTACAAAAGGGCAAAGCTGACTATTTTTTTAAACTTGAACAGATTGCAAAGGGACAGTGCAGTTTTTAGAGCCATGTCCATACCCATCCTAGAAAGCTTTGAGGTGATGTCTCACCTTGTTGCCCCTATTTTAATTCCCACAACCAAGTCATAGATTTTTTTTCTTATTCAACAGAGGTAAATGTACAAATCCTGGTTTCAGTTGCAAGCAGATTTTTAAAGGCACTGCCCAGTATCATATAAATGGGCTTTTTGAGGGTTTTTTTAAAATATAAAATGGCTGGGGGGGGGAGATTAGTGAGTTTTAATTTCCCAACACATGCGAGTGCAAAAAGAGAAGTACTGTAAGGAAGAGGGACCTTCAGATTACAAAAATTAATCTTCAGCTGTAAAAAGGGACGGTTGTAATGGTGTTCATGAGACACATGAAGCATGCTAAGTGGCGGTAATCAGGACTCTCCTTATCTGAATCTACTGAGAATCAAAGCAGCAATTAAAAATAGGATTCTGTGTCTCTCATATTTGAGACCACAATCAGCTAGTATTGGTGTATGACTGGTCTTGTAACTAAGGTGCACTGAGAAGCAATCAACAGGTTGGTCTTGGCCAGTCCGGGGGAAGTCTTAAGTGGTGGTCTTTGGGGATAACCTTTGGCCTTATGGATTTGGACTCTAAGTTAGAAGAGCCTACCATTTCAGATGCAATCACTTTTGGACATGCTTTTGCAGACAGTCCTTAATGCTGAAAACACAGAGAATGGGTAATTCAAGAGGCCTTTCTTTTAAAATAGACTTTTGTGACCCACTTATTGTAAGGTATTGCAAGGTCACTTTGCGTGTGTCATAAAATTGACTTCCTTATTGGTTGAAGGTCACAGGAGTAGTGGTTTGCTTTTGATGGAAATAGCTACAACTGTGTCCCTCCCCGCTTTTACTTTTTTCTCTTTCTTTCTTGTTTCTTTTTTTCTTTCTTCTTTCTTTTTCTTATTCTTCTTTTTTTTTTTTGCTTTTTCTGGGCACGTGGTTTCTCCACCATTACTTCTGCACAAAGATGTCTTCTGTTCATCCTGAACATTTTTAAAAATGCAGAATTTTATGTGACTGCTTTTTTGCCTCACAATTATGCTGTGAATTTTACAAAAATTTATTTTCTTTTTTGATAATTTATTGTACCAAAGCTGTTTTTATAGCACATAGATGTCTGTAACCAATAATGTAGCAGTTCTGCACTTTGACACAAGGTGTAACTAGACCATTTTTAAATGTCAGTTGAAAATTATGGCTGTACTATTGCTTAAACAAAACTGGAACTGTTGTTGAATTCATAGCCAATACATTTACAGCAATCTGTGTACTGAACATGATAGATTTGACATCTAATTCAAGACTATAATAACATCTGTTACATTATAAATGTGTTCAGGCTTCTGAAAGTAAAAGGGACATTAGATCCAGAAGCTATGAAACCAGCAGTTGATTCTTGTATTCCTTATTAGCATAAATGTAAACTTGAAGGCAAGACCTTGATTGCATGAACAGGTCCAAAACACTAGTATGAGTAAAGCAAAAAGCTCATGTGAGACCTGAGGTTAACAGGCTGTTCTTAACAGGTGCCTAATTTCTGGGTTCTGCTGCCTTAATATAACACAGTCAGATTGGCAGTTGCTACATTTCTGGACCCATATAAAGATTTTTAAATTATGGAGAAAAACAGTGATTTAAACTGAGGAAGTGGGGTAAAGAAGTGATTATCTTTCCCAGATTAACACTGTTTGCCCTTTACGTGAACAGAAGCAGTAATCTACCTCTGCCAGTAAACCGGTTAAAAAGGTCATTCAGCAGAAAACCATGTACTTCATACTGGTCAATTCCATATGGCCATCTAGGTCAGTTCTTCTGAACAAAAGGTGTCCCCCCCCCCCAATTTTATTTTAAACCAATCTTCACAATGGCAGCAGAGAGGCTGAATACAGTGCAAATGTGAAAGAATGCTTTGGAAATTATCTGTTTTTGTAAATCAACAATGTTTTTATCAAGGGATCCATATTTCTTTTGTACTGAAATGTCAAGCCTGTGAATTAAAATATTTTTGAACTTGGTAGTTCAAAAACGTTTGGTGAGTGAGAGGCTGTCATCTTAGGAATGAAACACTGAGCTTAGCAATACAAAAAAGAATCCAGTACTTACTGCTAGGAATATAAGGGTAACAAATATGGGTAATTTTTTTTTCCTGTGCTGGTTGCCACACCTTAGCAAGCACCAAAAATTAATACTGTTTTAAACCTACATAATGAAAAATCATAAACTCCAATGCTTCTGCATACTGTGTTATGTTACAGTCCAGTTTTGTGTGCTTTACTACACAGTTTGGTTACAGGACTTCTGTGCATTGTAAACATAAACAGCATGGAAAAGGTTAAATACCTGTGTTCAGATTGTAAGATCTAGTCCGGACTTGCTGTGTATATTGTAACGTTAAATGAAAAGACAAGCCCTTTGTATTATAGTCATGCAGTCTTATGTATGATAAACAGTTGAATAATTTGTCCTCAGACTCTTTACTGTGCTTAAAAAAATAATTTAAGACAAAAATGTAAACATAGTAAAATCTTCCTATGCAATTAACCAACTTCAAGGCCTGGTCTGCTAGGTATGATTATAGTCAACATGTAAATATTAGATTCATATGACACAGATTTTAAAAGATTATGGAAGTAAAAGTTGGAGGAATAATATATTATTTTGAGTTTGTAATTGGAATAGCGAGATTTTTTTTGCAGGAGACACAATTTTAATCTCTGTTTACTATTAATTGAAATTCAGTATTACTTCCAGCTTGTAAACTGTATACATTTTGCATCCACTGCTTTTTAGATATTTTTTGATGTTTTTGGATACTATCTAAAGATAAACAAACAAAAACCCCTGGCAACTGTGCATAAAACAAGACGTGCTGTCCATACTAGTTAAAAGCACAGGACTACAGGGATTACACTTCCCCATCATCTTATTTTTATAAACTAAGGCAGACTTTTGAAATGAGAAATGTTACTTTTTTTAAAAAAGAAAAAACACACCTTACAAAATGTTAAGGAAAATATTTTTTATCATCATGATTTAGTTAGTACTTTTTTTCATGCTGTTTCTTCCTTGGTCAGAGGATAAGCCAGGTTTCAGCTTAGCCTTGCTCCCCACTGTCCCCAGTCACTCACCTGGTAGCTGTGGTGAGCTGTTGAACCAAAAAAGGGAAATGAAACATGCTTTGTTCAATGTCTGAAATACCTTGGTAGGGATTCTGCTGCATTACAGTCTTTTGTTTTACCTAATCTAATTCCTTAAAAGGGTCATGCTTGTACTTCGTATTCTTTGTCCCAACTAAACTAGTCTAAAGACACAATTCATCCACTTATAGGTAAAACCAAGCTTGCATGGAGAAATCAGCAAAGGCCTTGATAGTGATCTTTCTGTCCCCCCGCCCATGGTTGCTGTAGTGTTTTGAATCATTACTTAGCAGGTAGGTAGTACAAATGACCTTTACGTATCCCCATCAAACATTTTCTTTCAGTTGGGTGAACTGGATTGGAGATCAGAGTAGTGCTTTTATAAATCTCATTCCTAGCTGGGTTGAAGCCAGTGCTAATCGTTCCATGCAATTATTCATGGAAGTAGATTGTGTCTTAACTTTGTATAAAGGCAATAGAGGTGAAATCCAGCATAAAGATTTCATTACTAATTTCCCCTCATTCCAAACAGTTAAAGATAAGAAGTGGCAGATTGCTTTCCTTTCTTCAGGCTAAGAGTCATAACAAAATCATGATGTTAATCTATTTCTTGGTAATTCACCTGGTCCTGTTCTTAAATTGTCAGTAACATTTGACAGGTGTTAAAACAGGCATGACCATTATGTGGCTCTATTTGTGCTAAGGATCAAATGTCACCTTTTCATAGAATGTGTTCTGCCTATAAGGTGGCCATTGGGAGTAGCTTGTTATCTACTCTGTGTTTGTGTCACATCCATAATGAGATAGTCAAGAGAAACAGCATTGCAACTACCTCCCTCAGCTATGATGTAAGCCAAGAATAGGAATTGCATGGCCCTGACCACATGCGATTCACAGAACTGTTTTTATGGCCTTTAACTCCTCAAGACCCTGTGCTACCCACCTCCTCCCTCAGAATGGTCAAAAAAGGAGAATTGCAGCTAGAAGTCTAAAGTAATAGTGATTCTCCTTCAAAACAATGTGTAGCCTCTCCCATCCTTGTAGGGCTACAAAATAGAGTGGATTTACCCACTCCTGTTTTAATTTTTGGAGTGGTATGGCTCATAGCAGGCCTCATGAGGGAGGAAAATTTGCCACTGGACCTCTGAATCTTGCTTACCCTTGATACGGATAAAACATGTTAAGACAAACTTTGATCTGGGTAGCTGAGTAGATTTTATGAGGAAAACGTGGCTGCAGCCTTTGATTTCTTGGGGGAAATAGAAGGAGTGTGGTAAGGGAGGGTGCTTTAGACTGTGTGTACCCTGTTTCATTTTAGGTAAATATATGCTACTCCTTCAAAGGCTTTGGTTCCAGACCTCATGATCAGTCTAGAATACTGAAGCATGGCTAGACGCATAACAAGAAGCTGGTCCTGTTCTCTGAGGATAGGTAATGTACATTCTTTTCAGCTAGTTCATACTGAGAGTTGCATCTGGTCCAGGCGGAGTTTCCAAGCAGTATCCAAAAGAAACCTGGCATATTGTTGTAATCTGATCCAGAAAATACAATGCACCATTTCTGGTGAGCGTGTGACTTCAAGTCTCCTATTGACTTATGGTGACCCCATGCATTTTGTAGGGTTTTCTTAGGCAAAGAAGACTCTGAGGTGGTTTTGCCAGTTCCTTCCTCTGAAATACAGCCTAAAGCACCTGGTATTTGGTGGTGGTCTCCCATCCATGTATTGACCAGGACTGACCCTGCCTATCTGTCAAGATGGGATGGATCTGGTGCCAAAAAACAGATAGAAGACCCTTTCCTGCCTTTAAGACTTGTTTACCAAAGTTACCAGTCACCTTTATTGGTACTACTAATAGGGTCATCAATTTAAAAAAAAAGTAAGAAGCAAAAAATGCGTGAAGAAAAGTCAAACAAAAGTATTAAATCAATATAAAGTACATAATATAAGATAAAGCATAGATGTAACCTCCATATATCCTTATGTGTTACATCTCCCTACCTCTTCCTCCCTTCCCTTTTGGCCCCTGCTGCAGCATGGTAGCAAAAAAACATGATTGCATATTAAAACAAAGACAAAAATGTACACACTGCTGTTTTTAGTGCCACTTCACCAAAATTGGACAGCATAGTGGCACAGCAGCAGGAAGGTGGACCCCTGGTGCACCCCCCAAATGTTGCCTCCCTCTGCCAAGATAAGAAAAAAGTTGACACTGAAATAAGTGAAGCCTAAGCTTTTAGCTGCTGTATGCTGCAGAAAGAGGTTTTGCAGCATTCCTGCAAGCATAAACTTTATATGATCTCGGCCCTTAAGGATTATCCTAACTGTAAAGATAAAACTCGTTTTCCTTTGCTTGTATACATAGACCTAGTATCGCCGTGCTGGGTTGGCTGTGTTACTTCTGTTTTAAACAGATGTGTGAATCTTTATTATTTAATTAATTAATACAAATACTTTCTATGCTGCCTTTATAAGCAAAGACTGCCAAGGTGGTTCACAGAATAAACTTTCGAATCAATAAAATGCCAGTTAATTAAAACACTAGGAACAGCCATAAAAATTTAACAGCAAGACTGTGATTTTTTAAAATTAAGCTACCTGGAACAATCAGGCTTATTTAAAAGAGGCAAGGGACCGTGCACACATTCACATTTCCTTCACATTCAGGGCATTCCATAAAAATGGGGCCACCAAACTGAAGGCTGCATTTTTTGTGCCTGCCGTCTTAATAGATCCCAGCAGTCATGCAAGCAGAGCCTCTGTACTTGATGTTAAGACTCAGGTACAATTGGGCTTCAGATCTTAGGGTTTTATGCTTGTACAGCTGGCCTTTATACATTCACACATGTGCAAATGCAACAAACCACATTTTGTGGGCTTGCGTAACGAGAACTCATTTTCTTACTCGGGAAGCCTGGGCGGAACTCCCATCTCCTCCCACCATTCTAGCTGCTAGGTTCACTCTAGGATATTGGACTTTGATTGTGCAAATGATTGTTCAAGTAACTTGGTCCCAAACCATTTAGTACTTTAAAAGTGACAACCAGCACTTAAAATTGGGCCTGGAAACACAGGGGTAACTATTGCAATTGATACATAGCTGATACAATTGATACAATTGATATGTAACTGTTGTTATATCTGTTGTCTAGATAGCTTCTACAGTCAGCCCTCCACATTTGCAGGTTTCACTTTTGCAGATTTGATTATTAACGGATTATTTGCTGTCCCCTCTGCTGCCTCCCAATGCCCTTTTCAATAGGGACAGCAAGCCTCAGGAGACTGAGAAGCTGCGAAGGAGGCTTGTAAGTCGCTCTTAAAAATGGGATGAGGCAGCAGTGGGGGTGGCAGTAAGCCCCACCAGCCACCCGTTTTTGCCTTATGAAGGAACCCTGATGCCTCAAAGGAATCCATGCTGGATTAACTATAGTGATCATACTTTTTTGCGTGTTAAATATAGTTTGGGAGGGCCTAGAGTTATTCACAGTTTTTCCACATTCATGGGGGTCCTGTGCCCCTAACCTTAGTGAATGTGGAGGGGTGACTGTGTGTGCAACTAAGATCGTCACCTTGTGCATCAGCTGGAATTCTCTTTAAAGACAGCTTCATATAAAGCATAGCATACACTTTTTAAACTGTGCATATGAGTGTTACAAAGACAATGAATTTGTCAGTTTCATTTTCTCTTGGCTTTTTCCCTCCCCCAAAATAAGTTGGTTTTAACATGTTTTCACACCTGTTTTTTTTAAGTACACATGAAAATTTATATATACTTTCATATGCAAGTTTTCTAACTTGTACTGTTTTCTATTAAGTTTAATGAACTACATGTATCTTTGCAAGGGATTTCCCCTGATATAGTGTATACATTATTTTTTAAACAATGCACATTTTGGTGTACATTTTCTTCCAAAATATATTGGTTTTATGCAGCTTTATTAATGGAAGACAGCTTCACAATTTTTTTTTAAATGAAAGTACTAAAGGATAACAGTATTTTGGTTCATATTGGCTTGACAAGTGTGCAGTTTTTAAATAGGTTCATGCTGAAATGTGAACTGAACAAATATCTCATACCTACTATGAAATCTATTTGGTACTTACAGTACATGATAAGGTACACAAATTTAATAGCGATGCTTTTTTTCACTTCTGGGGGATGGTTTTGTTTTTTTTAAAAAGGGCTAAACATGACATTATGGAGACACAAAAAAAATAGTGTATGCTTTTTTTTCTGCTGCCTTGAAATCTGCAAAGCTGACTGATGTACATGTCCTCAATAAGTATTAAATTCCCACTAAATCCAAGCTGTATATATAGCAAAGTCTCAGAAATAGAATCTTCTTGATCCTTCTAAAAATTCAGTACTGCAGTTGGGCCCAGGAGAGCAATTGATCGTAGGGTAACCTTTGTTGTTACTCAGCTTTGAAAACCTTGTGGAAGTATTTGCTAAAAGGCAATGAAATTGGAACTTTAGTGCTTATATAGTGCATAGTGGAGCCTTGTTTTTTTTTTTTTTTTTGAGAGAGGTTCTCTATAATAATAAAAAAACTATAAGGAAACTAAACATGAAGGACAGTATAGTCTCAGAGTTAAGAGAAAAGACTGATTGAACAATCAGGGTATATTAAAAATCTCCCCCACCACACATGTGCCAATTTATGAATGTCAAGCTTATACTGGAGAGCTTAGCTTACTAGTAAAAAATAAAATAAAAGGAAAAATTTAAATTCTCAGGAACTGCGAGAACCAATTTACAATCCTATGCAGCGTTCGTCAGATACGTTCAGTTTACAGGACTGTTTTTGTACTTCCTGGAGAACATTCTGGGAGCAATTGTTCTTATTAATGTTCCTGTTGCTCCAGGACATTAGTCCTTACTTAAGGAATTTTTCATTTTCTCCCTTCACTGTTACAAAGAAAAAGACCCTGTACTTCTAATCTGCTGTTTTAATACTAGTGGAAACCTGTCGTAAATAAACAAAACCCAGCTGTCCTTGGCAGAGTTCTCTCCAGATGTGTTAGACTACAACTCCCATGATTCCCATTGCTTTATGGACTGAAGATAATGGTTATGATCTAATACATCCAGCATGCACCATGACTGAAGAAGTCTGGTATGCACACGTGGTCCGATGGAAAAATTTAAATTACATTTCTCATTAGAAGTGTGGCTACGTACATATCTAAAATATTTATACAGTTACGCAAAGCTAGTAAAGATTTTAAGGTCTGAGACAGGAATCACTCTGGCTTCCACAATGTTCTTTTAAGGATTTTAAAATTCCCTGTCATTTATTTTTAAAATGATTTATTTTCTACTAAGTTCATTCTATATTTCTTCACTACTGCCATCTGGAGGTCACTCCTTCACATTGCAGGGAAATACATTATAAGTGGTATGATTTTTCATGAGCCAGCCAAAGGAAATGATTACTAAATATTTCAGCTGTGGTTTGTTTGAATAAAATACTGCCTACTTGCTGGACTCTCTGGGAGAGAAAGACAATTTTTATGCATAATGGTTATGTTCAACGTGTACATCTTTGATGCAGCTGCCACTAAACTAGCTCACGTTATGGATACTTGAATGATCAAGATTGCTTTTACTGATTATGTCTTTAGTATGGTTCTTGTATTGATTGTGGTCAATTTTTTTTGCTACTGTGGCCTATGATTTCAGCAATCAAATTTGACTAGAAAAAAGAAATCTAACCAGAAATGTATCCCCAGTGTAATGTAGCTACAGGGGAGTGAAAATGAGATCATTGCCCCCCATAAAAATTTTGTCCCAAATGAAATTTTCTTTATTTCCCAAATTTTTAGCACTGGAGTAATTTAAAACTTTAGTTGAGCATTTAGAAATAGGTGTGAATAATTTTCAATGTCTCTGAAATACTAAAAATTTGGGGGACAGAATTGTTATGGGGGCGCAGAGGCCTCATTTTGCCGCTGTGTAAAACTGCTTAACTCTCAAATGGACATCTTTGCTAATTCCTGAAAGCTTGCTAGCATACTGAAGTGGGCTTGTTAGGTTTTGAAGTCTGATCTTCCCTCAGCCCTATATTTAAGTGCAAACCAAAACATATTGTCTCAGAAGTTAATGCTAAGTGTGGTCAGTAAGGTTTTCTCCCCCATTAAACATGCCTTGGATTCCAGACTAAGCCTAAGTTTCCTGTTTAAGCAGTGGATGTTATTATGACCTACTTCACTGAGATGTTGTTCATCATGACTTGACAAAAGACTGTCTTTCGTTAAAATGGAAAGCGTATTTCAGCAAAATATTTTCCAGAGGAAGCTGATCTGGATTCTTCCCAATAGGCAGTCCTTTCCAAATGACACTCCTCCTTGTGCTTTGTTGTCCGAGCTGCTGGAAAAAAACAAGAATATGAGGCGTATTAGATGCCATTATGGCATTATTTAGTATTACAAGATTATACTGTAAATGTTTTGGATGGCCGGCTAGATTATTTATGAATCATAAAAAGGAGAGATGATGATCTGATTTATAAGTGACTCATGAGTTATAATTACTGTCCTTAACATAGATTCTGTAATGTACTTGATGAAAAAAGATACTTTTTAAAGAAAAAATAAATACTGTGTTATTCTTCATCCCCCTCCCCCCCACTCCCAATGTAATTAGAATCCTTCTCATATCACTCCTAGCCTGTATGGCCAGTGGTTAAGAGGATGCTGGAAGTTGTCACATGACATCCAAAGGACCACTGTTTCCCCACCATTTCATTAAGGCATTAGAAGAAAAACTGGTTGTTTCCCTGCATTTTCGGAAAGGGACATGAAAGGATGGAAGGGACCTAGGCAACTGAAAGTTTATTAATAATCTTCTTTTGTTACCCTTATTGATTAGACGGTAATAGCATGTTTTATCATTCTAACACCCAGTAGAATCTGAAATAAATCTCTAATGGCAAGATTTTAAATTTGGCTGTACAAATTGCACAGGCCGCAATCTATCTGAGAGTTTGACTCTGTGAGCTTAAATTTTCCTGTTTGGTGTGTGCCGAATAGTGGCTATGGATCATGTTTGTATGCTGCTTTTAAGAAGACAAATCCTGACAATGTGGATTCCAGGTAAAGTTGGAATAAAGTAAGAACTGTATAATAACAAAGCAGGAAAACTCCTCAGCAGCAGACCCTCTAGCTGGAACAGGAACAGAACTTGGGTATAAGTTTGGCCTGCCCACCTGCCTGCCTCCTTTGATTTGTATATCAATCTGGGCAACTATAGCTGTCCAGATGTTTTAGACTGTAACTCCCATGACCTCTCACCATTGGCTATGGTGGTTAGGTCCTATGGACAATTGCCCAAATTTGCTCTATATACTGAAGAGCAAAGAAACTTCACACCTGCACTTATCACCTTGCTAAATAGTACTGAAAAAACAGTTAACTGCTTCTAAAAATATTGGTAGAGGATTGTAGGGATACTTTTCACAGGGAAGGAAGCAAATTTTGTATGCTTCAATTTCAGAATTTTCTATGGAGACAAGCAATAAGTTCCACCCTTCTGAGGAATTTTTTAATGGGGGAAAGATTACATTCTGGATCAGGGCTTTCCAAATGGTGTGTCGTGACATGTTACTGTGTCACCTGAAGTGTGTAGGTATGTCGCCTACAATCTTGGAAATGTATGTTATTATTTATAAATCATATATTTTTAAACATATATGAAATGTTTTCATGAGATATGTTTTGTGTCCTCATACAGTTTGTTATTGCAATTCATGTATGTGTCTGTATCTCTTATAAGGGGTTAGTTTAAACTCTGGTTTGCTAGTAAAAGTGAACAACTGTGTTACAAAATGATGCATGTCTGAAAAAGTGTGTCACCAACATGAAAATTTTGGAAAGCTCTGTTCTAGATGGAATTTCACAAAGAATACCTCAGGTAAGATAGTTCTCCATTCTAATTAATTGTCTTACAAACAACCTACGTCAGTTTGCCAGAATGCTCATTCACAAATGCCACCTAGTGGACACTCCAGAGCCATGACTGCTGCTGCCAGCTGTGGTCCTTACTTGTCTTTTCTTCACCTTATTCATTACACCAGGCTTTTGGCTCTCGCAGAGTCACTTCACTGATTGCTCCACAGATGAAGGTGAGGGCAGTGGGGTACCAGGCTGCCGACACAGAACTCCAAAAAGCAGCCCCCTCCGTGGGTGCCAAATCCAGTGAGAGGCCTGGCTTTATGGAGCTCTGTGCCTCTCTCAGCCCAGGAAGGAGTGTCCATCTCCTTCCTCACCTGAAAGAGGTGCATAGCTCCAAGCAGCCAGGCTTTCCGCACCTCTCTTGGTCAAGGAAGGAGGGAGACTCCTTCTTCAACTGAGAGAGACACATGGCTCTGTGCAGCTGGGCTTCTCACACATTTCTCGGCTGAGGAAGGAGGGAGACTCCTTCCTTGGCCAAGAGAAGAATGGTAGGCCTGGCTGTGTAGAACCTTTGCCTCTCTTGGTCAGCATGGGAGGGAGCCTTCTTCCTTGGCAGAGAGACGTACAGGGGGCCTGGCTGCACAGAGCAACATAACTCTCAGTCAGGGCAGGAGTCTCCATACTTCCTCAGCCAAGAGAAGCACAGGAAGCCCAGCTATACAGCACCACACACCTCTCTCAGCTGAGGAAGGAGAGGGACACTCCTTCTTTGGCCAAGAGAGGCCCAGGGGGGCTGACTGTGCAGAGCCATGTCCCTCTCTCAGCAAGGGGAGAGATGGAGACACTTTCCTCAGCCAATAGAGGGTTGTCACTCTCTGCAGATGAGCTTCCTTCTCCCTCTTGGCTGAAGAAGAAGGGAAACTCCTTCCTTGGCTGAAAGAGGCACATGGCTCCATGCAGCCTGCCCTCCCCCACTCAGCTGACGAAGGAGTCTTCTTGCCTTCCTAGCCAAGAAAGGTGCATGAGGAAGGAGACGAACACTTCTTCCTTGGCTGAGACATACAGCTTTGCAGAGACAGGCCTCCTACTGGATTTGGGACCCCAGGAGGAGGCTGCTTGCCAAGCCTCACTGGGAAGGCAGGCAGGAGAAGCCAGGTGATGGGATTGTCTCCCTCCCTTGCCACCTCACCTGGCCTGGGGGTCAAAATATAGCATTCATTATTATCCACATTTTTTGTTATTCATTGTAAGCCTGGGATTGTATCCCCTGTGGATACAGGGAACCTACTGCATTAGTTTCATATTACTTTAATGTCATGGTTCCATCCGAAGGAATGATTGAATTTGTTAAGGAACTTAGAAAATACCAGGATATCCTGAGAAAGGGGAGGGGCTGACAACTAGATTAGTTTAATGCGTCAGTGGAAACAGAAATTTGGTGTAGTTTGGGAACTACAGTTCAGAAGAGAGGCCTAGAGCTTGCTGGTGGGTGATTCTAAGTGCCTCACCAAACTATAAATCCAGAGATTCCATAGGATGGATCTATGACACTTGGTATGAAAGACACAATTGCAATGCAGCAATACCTAGTGTCTTATGGAGATGGATAAGTATAGGGATCTCTAAGGCAGCTTCTGTGAACAGCTTCTGCTTGGACAACGGTTGTTTTTGTTTGCAATAATTCCAGAGTTTGGTAGAGTTACCTTTTGGACTTCCACTCCTAGTCAGCATATCAGTTGCCAAGGATCCTGGGAGTCCAAAAACAAGTAACTCAGGGAAGATGATGTTTACTGGGAGCTCTGCAAATGAGGCTAATTATAAATGAACAAAATAATTCAGTCAGGTAAGGAATAGGTAATAGCATGTGCCAATTTTTCTCGTGGATTATGTTTAAATTTAAACTGAATCTTCCAGAGATAAAATTAGGATCTTGCTGTAACTTTGAAAGATCTTTGGAATATATATGTAATATTTGTATTAGAACAGTTAATTTTACAACTAATTTCCCACAATAGTAGGGAGGTTTTAAATTTGGAAATTTCAAATATTAATCTTCCCATGCTACGTAAGCAACAAAGGAAGAGGGAAATTGTATTTGTATCTGTTGTTTTTTGTTTTTTTAAAGCTTAGAAAAGTTACTTTTCACACTACAGGAGAACATGAAGGTTAGGTGATGCTGGGTATTGTAGTCCAAAAAGTAACTGCTCTGAGCTCTCCGGTCCTGCAATTTGTTGCCATCAGGTTTGGAATCTATTTGTGCACATATAGCTTGGATTTAATGCCTATCATCATGGCAGGCAAAATGATAGACTTTTTCTAAAAACTACTAGTATAAATGTATGTATCCGATTCTCCCTCCTCATAAAAAGGATGGATGTTAGAAAAGTTACTGACAGTATTATGAGAATATGTCAAAATATGTTCAGTTTCTGCCAGAAGAGGACTGAATCACTAGTGTCTCTGCAGTACCTTTGCCTTAGTTGCCATAATAAATTCCCATAGAAACTAATTTTTCAGTACACATGCTTACTAAGTTACCAAATTTGCATCTGACAGAAAGGGTGAAGGAAATTTAAATATATAATTTATTGGGGGTGGCAATTGCTGCACTTCTTGCTCCATCCCTCCCTTCTATAGTTGCTTGTCAATCCAAATCTTCTTTGTTGATGATTTAATATTGTTTATTGTTTATACATACAAGTTTAGTGCCTTTGAATTATTGGTAACAGAAAGTGGAAATGCAGTAGTGCCTTTTTGTTTTTTTCACTAAAGGGAGCAAAAACATTGTGTTTGTTGGCAGGGACTGCAAGCACAATTCTGGCAAAAAGGAAAGGCAGCACAGCTCAGTGGAAGAGCATCTGATCCTCGGCTCAGTCTCTATCATCTCCAGGTATGGCTGGGAAAGACTCCCTGCCTGAAACCCTGAAGAGCAGCTGCCAGTCAGTGCCAACTATATTGTCTTAGTCAGACCAATCAGTGGTCTGACTAAGCATAAGGGAGTTTCATGTGTTCCTATGACACCGGAGGAAAGTATGGTAGCTAATACTCTTAGAAAATCTAATTGGGAAGTTAAGTCCAAAAGTCTTGAACAAAGAATGCCTTTGAAGAAGCATGCTTGATTAGGATGGCATTGTAAGGTCTCAGATAGACTGATGAAGAGCCTTGAGAGTTGCATTTGGACGTACTGGGATTTTTTTTAAAAAAAATTTAAATGATGCCACTCCTGTTCTGGTCTGTTGCTTATGGATTCCTGGGATTTAATTCTTGGTCTGGAGGTGTTTTCCCCCTCTTGTGAGACTTCCCAATATTGGCAGGAATTAGGACTCACATTTGTCTCTGTTGTCTTGGTTTCTCCTGTACTCCTGGGTGGGGGAATGGATGATGTTGCAAGAGGATGTGTGTAATGGGAGGAAGAAGGGTCTCCTTTATGATGGTTAAACACAATTCCTCTGCTCCCATACATTCTCCATGTTTTTGAGAAGACATGGACCATTCCACTGTCTATTCCAGCAACCACAAAAAAGTTGGACTCCTTGTACAAGGTTATAGATTCTAATGATGGTTGGCTTCAGAACCATCCTAAAGCTAACTCGATAATAGTGGATGCTGCCCAATCTAAATCTTCCCAATCCTTTCATGCAATTCCACCTGACAGGGAAGGGAAGAAGTTGGATGAGATCAGGAGGAAAAACTATTCTAACCCAGCTCTCCTATTTAAAATGGCCAATTATGTGGCCTGTATGGTGAAGTACAATCAGTTCCTCTGGAAGAAGATCAGAGTCTTCATTGATCATCTACCTGACGTTGAAAAACGTCTTGCATCCGTTTTTCTTGTGGAGGCTCATCACCTCATGACGCAACTCATCCACAGACTGTTTTTAAACCTGGGAGAGGCAACTTTCTAACCAGGAAATAAAGTGGAATCCACTTCCAGTTCTGTAAAAAGACAAAACATTGGGGGTGGGGTCTGAATTGTACTCTCTCACTGAAAAGGTGAAAGGGAGCATTTTGACCATTTTTCAAAAAGTGAAGAATGAGAGTATGTGCGTGGAGGGGATGGTCCTCTGAGATCCAGTGAGGAGCATGAGCCAGTTGTTGATGCTATCATAAAGTGTCTAGAAACCAATCCCTATGAAGAATGGTTGATGGAATTGGGTATACTTGGCTTGGGAAAAAAGAAGAGGTGAGAAGTGAGATGACAATCATCTTCAAACATCGAACTGGCTTTCATGGGGAAGATAGAGGTAGTATGTTTTCTGCTGCTGGACAGGACGTGAACCAATAGGTTCAAATTACAAGAACTGAAATTCTGTCTGAACATGACAAAGAACTGTCTGATGGTAAAGCTACTCAGCAGTGGAACAGATTACCTCAGATGGTATGGAGAATCCTTCACTGGAGATTTTGAAACAGAAGTTGGGTTGCCATCTGTTAGCAAAGCTTAAGCTCTGGATTTTTGCACTGGCAGGGCTTGATTTAGATGACCCTTGGGGTATCTTCCAAATTTACACTTTTATGATTCTATGAACTGGAAATAAGTCATTACCCAGTTGCAGAAACTGGATGTAGAACATCCCCAACAATCTTAAAGTTTCTGGACACTCCTTGTGAAGTGGCAATCATTTGCAACTGCTCTAAACAAAAGTCCTTCCTGTTGTTACGATGGATTCAGTAATGGTGCAACTGACCCCCACCATTGGTACTTAAAATTTAGTAGTGGGTAATATGATGTCATAGTCTTTTTATGGAATACATTTTATGTATTCGATATGATGATGATCAGGGAAGCAGCTGACAGGAGGGGGTGAGAGAATGGAAGGTTGGAAGTGAGTGGTAATTGGTGGAAAGCTTGAGGGAATTTGATTAAGACTGGTGAATGGAGGTCAGTATAGTTAAATAGTTAAGGAGATATGGTATGAAATGGGAGAATGAGTGAGAATTAGAGTTGAGAGAATCAGCAGTGATATATTTAAGTCTTTTACTCCAAGTCTCAAGTCAAGTCTCAAGTCTCTACCTTCAAGTCTCAAGTTAAGCCTGGAAGCCAACTTTATACCCCAGCCAAAATTCCAGAATTATTGGATAGAGAGAAATAAATTCAGTTTTAACAATTTAAGCAAAGTCAGCTCTCCATGTTTGCAATTTTGCCATCTGCAGCTTTGGAAGTGGGGAATAGAATTCTATCTTACTCTCCATTACTGAAGATTCAAAAGATTCAGGAGGAAGGATCCTTCCTCCTCAAGCCCGTTGCCTAACGCATTTGCTGTTCCCTTCTGAGAAATGCACCTTGCACTCTGGGGGCAAGTCTTGTCTTTTGTTCTTAGGAAATGTTTTAGAAGGCTCCTCCTATATGCAGTGGGGGCTGGCTGCTGAACAGATCTCAAGCCTGCTCAAGCCCATTGCCTAACCTGTTTGCTGTTCCCCTCTGAGAAATGCACCCACACTTTGGACTTGAGAGAGATTGTCATGTGACTAGTAGGGAAAAAGAGATGAAGGCGTTGTTCAAAGTCATAAGGTTTCTGGATGAATGTGTTATGTTACTGAACCAAGGACAGCAAGTCAGTTACTAAAAATGTACAAGTCTCGAGTCGAGTCAGTGCATCATTTATGGCTGAGTCAAGTCCAAGTCGAGACACTGAAGTGACTTAAGTCCGACTTGAGTCCAAATCTATCAACTTGAGTCTACATCACTGAGAATCAGTTAGGTACAGGCATTAATCAGTGATGTTTAAGAGCTTGAATTAGCTAGGAGAAGAGTGTAAGAGTGAAATATTTGTTTTAATTGTATTAAATTATTAATCTGTTTTGTTGTGTTCAACTTCTGTTAATAAAGTATTGGTTTGATATCATATGCTTTTGGTCTCTGGAAACAATATACAATATTATAAAGTTTGTGGTGGCAGCATTGGATATAGAGAGATGGTGTCCAGTGGGATATAAGTTGCATAATATCTTATACAGAAACCTTGAGGGCATCTAGTAGATCTCCACAGTTAGTGGCCACAGCAGTGGGACAGGAGGAGGTCCTGGGGTGGCTGAGATGGGAATAAAGAAAAACCCTTTCTCTTAGTGATTGCGGTGGAGTTTGTGGAAGTTCTCACATTTGGTGGCAGTGGAGGTTTATGCAGAGCCTTACGTCTGATGGGAAAAGTGGTGGAATAAGGCCAGAATCTCACAAGCAACAATAGGCACTAGCAATAACTTTAGCCTTCATGTTGCAAGAGAGGTGGGGAGGCTTATTTTTGTGTGTGTGTGTGTGTATGTGTGTGTGTACCTTCAAGTTGCCTGTCAGTTTATGATAACTCCATGATTTTCATACGCCTTTCTTAGGCAAGAAATTACAGGAACAGAATTTAGCTAGAAGTGAATGGGTACTTGCAATGGAAGCTGGGAGGGTCTTTTACATCAAATGGTATGGTTGCTTCTGTTGAATTGTTGGTATAGCTTCTGTAAGAAAGCATGTAATTTTAAACACATATGTACAATAAAGCCACCTTGGTCCCTTTAACATTTCCTCCCTTCACAGTGTGCTGCAGAACTAAGTAACCAAAAGGTCAGTTAATGAGAAAGTGGCCAGCAAAAAGAGCTTGTTGCCAAGCAAAGAAAAAAGAGCAGAGACAATCCGTGAAAGCTCCTTGAAGTAGCCCTTAGTGTAAGGATAGTTTCATTTTCAAACAACTCTTCTCTCGTCTTCCCTGTAGCAAGATGGGGAGTGGGAACGGTATGGTACAAGAAACTAAAGTGAAGCCAGGACACCAAGTTTGCATATAGCAAGAAATCACAGATAGTAGAAGACAAAACAGAGAACTACATTTCAAATCATGGTTGCAAATCCTGGCCCCCAAGAACCTGATCAAGTCTGGACATAAACAATCTAGATTCAAGCTAACAAATGAGGCACAGCCAATGATGAGGAACATTGGAATCAAACAAAATCTGTGGTATTGCATGATTCCCACAGCTGATTCGGGTTTTCATTTCAACAGTCTGTACAAGCCAGTTCTTCTTGATGGCTTGCACAAACTTTAATTCTCAGATGCTAATAATGAATGAAGCCCCAATCAAACATGATGTGGCACAATTCACTTAAGCAATAGTAACAATCTTTAACAAGTCTGGCATCTTCCAAATCTGACTTTGGATGCAGCAAAGGGAGAAGAAATATTTAATCTTTTCATCAAGCCTTTCCTTCTCCTGCAGCACATTTGCTTTAAAAATCCCTTTTTTTTCTCTCTGTTAAATTTTTCTCTGTTAAGGAAAAAAGAATAAATCTATATTTTTTCCCTGTGGAGAAAAACCAGTTTAGGCATGGAACCCAGAACAGGGGTCATAAGGGGCTTGAGCTCTCCCCAAGAATAACTACAGGGACTGAACTCCCTCCAAATGGTCAGGCACATTGGACCACCAAGACTCCTATGTTCAAACCACTAAAACACACTAGCTAATTTTAACTGTTTTAAAACTCTTTTACCACCTCTATGTACTGCTTGCCTAAGAAAACCCTCTGGAATTCATGGGGCTGCTATAAGTTGACAGATGACTTGAAGGTGTATACACATACTTCAGTAGGCAGGATGCAAGTTAAACAACAACAACAATAACCCTTCGAGCCCCAAATGTGACACTGCTCCAAATCAAGGGGTCTTTGGTGGAAGCAAGCTGTGTGTGTGTGTGTGAGAGAGAGAGAGAGAGAGAGAGTGGTAGGGGGTGCTATGAACCTGATGTGGAAGCCCTGCAGACAGCTCCTTCTGCAGAGGAAAAGAGCAGATATGAAAATCATGGGTTCTCTATTGGTAATTGCAGCCAAGGCAATGGCTTGACAGAGATCCTTGATGGAAATTTTGGAGACAAGACCTTTCCTCTCTTAACATAAACATCAGAATGGAACTTACTCTTAGCCTTACTTTCAGTACATGATAAATACTTTGGTACTGTCTGTTTATGCCTTCTCTACAGATTTTGAAGAAAGCTCATCGAACACGTTCCAGAAGGTATGATATATGCAGTTTTGTTTGCCTTGTTTGTTTCACAAAACCTATATAATGTGTAGAAGAGGTTTCTTCCTCTTTCTTGGCACTCTTGTAGTGCAGAATCTTGAGAAGGGAAAACCGGAATGCACTCTTAAAATAAACAGGTTTGCTTATCCCTTTGACCACCCATAGTGTAAAACAATAGGCACCCCCTCATATTTTTAATTATGCACATTAGGCATGTTAACTGCTGTGGCTTTTTTCTCCCACTATGTTTCAGTTTTCATCCTATTTTTTGTACAGTTATAACTGTTCTGAGAGAACCAATATAATTTTTAAAGTGCTGGACTTGGAATTGTAAGGCATAAGTTCAAATCTCTGCTTAGCTGTTGAATTAACCATGTGACTATGGCCACCATTAGCTCTCAACAAGCCTGTCTTGAAGGATTGCTGTGAAGATTAGAAGAGAGAGTGAAACTAAATGAAGTGGATGTGTGCATTCATAGTGCCGTTCAAATAAAAGAACAACAGTAATAATATTAACATTTTACAATGCAGTGTATGTGGTATTCTCATCAGAGCACTATTTTTTTTGAGTTTTTTCACTGTTGACAAAAAGCTACAAATTCATGAAAATGGTACTGGCTGCTCTTGAGAGTGACCACCACCTGATTCACAAGGCAAAATGCAGAGGAAAATGGAACAATTAGGAGCAATTGGAGAATAAAAAACATTATCCAATTTCCTTCAGAGATACAAATAAGGTCCTTTCTGCATCCTGGCATGGGGATAGGAGAGATTTCTGCAAGAGCCTCCCATCCTGGTAGGGGGATAGGAGAGGAGAAGAACCGTGATGACGCTTCTGCATTAATTTGTTGTGGTCTCATCCTTCTCACGTCGCCAGGTGGCACAATCATGAATTAAATCATTGGTGGGTTTCGCCTGTCAATGACCCATGATCGAGTGACCATCTTGCACTTACCTGACCTGTGGAAGCGTCGGAAGCACGATGGAGGCACTTCCTGCTCCAGCATAGCGAGCCAGCCATTGTGGAGGGGAGCGCACCCATCACTCTCCCTTCCTGGCAGAGCCACTGCCAGGATTGCCACTAGAGGACAACGATATAAGGTTGGGTACCGAAAGGGCCTAAGTTTTTACTATAAGTTAAGGACAGTCTACTTTAACTGAGTTTCACCTATTTGTGCATCAAAATGTACATGCCAGGCAGCTCATTTTATGCTAGGACAAATGTGCTCCCACTCAGTTGTGGCTTGTTAATGCGAGACAAGGTAATGATAAAAGTTTGTACTTTTCACATTTCCACTCCCTCTCACCTCATTAATTAGATCCTCCCAGCCCAAACATGCGTATAATTATCTGCCAACTGAGGCAACTCTCCATTCATCCGATAAAAAGGGCTGCAGTTCACAAAAGCTTATGCCAAATAATGCTTATTAGTTTTTAGGGATACTGTGTATACTGTGGGATAGATAAGGGTAAATACTGGGCCCTGTTGTTTTTGCTTCAAAAGACTAACACAGCTTCCTCCCTTAAAAACTTTAAGAGGTATTCTTTGGTGTAAGAAAAAAAAAATCAAAATAAGTTACATTCCAATGTGGCCGATTTGTCCTCTGCTAGCACCCTCCTTGTACTTCTTGATAGAAATACTTTCTACACCCTCACCCACCATAGTTAATGCTTTGTTTTCCTGATAGAATTTACATTGTGGTGAATGCTATTCCATTCTTACGCACATTCAGCTTAGTAGGAAATATATGTGAGTAAATAGTCCAAAAGCCTGCTTCATGCTCCCATGACAGATAAACGTGGAATTAATCTGACAAAAAGACTTCATCTTTTCTTTATAATTGTCTGGATCCATTTCTCAAAAATCTGAAGATTCACATCATGCATCTACTTTAACAATCTTCTATCCACCATTGCCTCTTTTCTCAATTCTTCTTTCCTCAGAATAGCATCATGAGGTGACACCTCAGGGAGCAGAGCAGAGGAGCAATGAACTGTGCTGCTCCCATCCTCCTAAGAGACCTCTGGTGCTGTCTTGCCTCGGTCACTGTGTTTCTAACTTGCCTGACCCCGTCCATTCTTCTCTCTCTCTGGATTCACCTCCTGCCTCCACAGTGCCCCCTCTCTTGTTCACCTCACCTCCTCACCATGCAGCCTCCCTTCCTTCTGGTGCTTTGCTGCGCTCACTGATCACTCCTGTGTCTCCTAAACCCTCCGTCCCTTTACTTCACACCCTCACAACATGCCTTGCTTGCTTCTTGCACTCCACTGCACATGCCGCCCACTCTTTGGTCTGTTTTGCTCCTTCCTTTGCCTCACCTTGTGTCCTTGGGGTGTGCTCCTCATTTGCTTCTTGCACTCCAGTCCTCATACTGCTTACTGTCCTGTCGTTGCCGCTCCCTCCCTCGCTTCACCTCCTGCCCTAATGGTGCACCTCTTCCTTGCTTCTTGTGCTCCACGGCTTGCAGAACACTCCCATCTCTCCTACCCCCTCCCTCATCTATCCTTCTCATGATGCAACCCTCACCTGCTTCTTGCACACGACCACCCGCATTGCTCACTCACCAACTCCCTCCCTTGCCTCTCTTTGTAGTCTCAAAGTGGGTATCTCACTTGCTTCTTTTGCACTATTTTTCATACCACTTGCTCTCCTGTTTCTTCAGTTCCCTCCCTTGCCTCATTTTTGCCCTTGCTATGCAAATTTTACTTGATTCTTGCTGTCTTTCATTTGTATAACTCAGTCTTGCTTCCCTCATATCTTAAAATTTCCTGGTGGACTTGTTGTAGCCAAACAACATAGATTTTTGTTTTTTAAAAAGAAAGCTTGGGATCCAGGCCAGAGGATGGTTCATACATGCACCAGATGGCATGCTTAAAATCCAGGTAAAACCTGGTTATGTGGAGGATAAGGCAACCCTACATGTAGTGCAAGTGTGATAGCAAGCACAACTCTGTCCTCCAGTATCTAGTTGCTGCTCTTTGCTTCCCACCAGCTTCTACTGTCTGAGGTATCTACCTTTTGTTTCTATTATCCCTGAAACCTACAAGTTGCAAACTCTGCTGTGAGTGATGGATGAAACTTGCAATGATGGTGATGATGATGATGATGATGATGATGATAAAATAAAAAATAGTTCGTTATAAAAGCTGTTAGCTATGTGGAAAAGACTGATGTTCCAAAAAGCATGACTTACAATGGAACATTTTTCCAGGGCCTTCTGAAATGGCTTTCAGTACTGATACTACTGCAGACAGACTGAACATATCCCTTGGCAGAGTCAACATTAATATGCTAATATGTTTTAAATTCAAAACCGAAGAACACCAGCTGGTGGTAAGAATAAAGACATGGTGTTAACAGATCTTGTGGTTACATGAAACCTCAGTTAAACTCACAGATTTAAGAGGGTCAGCTGATTGCTTGCTTCACACATTTAATGGAAGATTGACTTCTTGTTTCTAAAGAGCAGGCCCATGCCAGCAACAGTTAGTCAACACAGATAATTTCCATTTCATTGCCTTCAACAGAAATTAGTCATAATGTACTTTTGCTTGATTGGGGTAAATTAGTGGCTGTTTATTTTAAAAAGCAGTTTTGAAACATTAAATACTTAAGAGAAGCTATTACATTCATGAAGAATCATAAACATGCACACCACCTTGTCAAAGTCTTTTAATATCTAGTGTGTGTGTGTGTGTGTGTGTGTGTGTGTGTGTATGGTACATAAATATAATAAAATCTGTTATAAATCTATCATTATAAATATATAAATCCATCTAATGAGGGTGTATCTACCAGCTTTGGAGGTACTGTGTTCTGCTGTTATCATCTGTATAAGGACCAGTGCTTTTTAGATTGTTCATGAATTCTCTGGGGTTAGTGGTGAAAATGAGCTGGCCAAGTATTTGTTTGTTTGTTTTTTCCAATCCAGTCAGTAAGTCCAAAATCCATAATCAAAAACTGAAAAGCTCAGAATTGTTTCTATTGCTGCTGTTGCTGCGGTGGACAAAAAGGAACTGAGGAACTGAGTGGGAGTGATGCACTGTGGAGGCACAGATAACCCATTTGTGTGAGTTCTTGAAGAATCACGGTTGCAGGCAAGCAACCTGATCTTCTTTATTCGATGTCCTCCAGTGAGCAAAAATGTCTTTCTTCCAGTGAGTAAAATGAGTGTACATGGCTCTCTTCCTCCACACTTCCTCCTCACAGGAACTGTGTGAAGTTGATCAGGCTGAGAATGTGTGGTTGGCACAAGTCAACTTCATGGCTCAGTGGGGATTTGAACCTGAACGTCTCAAGTGCGGTCCAATGCTAACCACTACAGTTAGGCTCAGTCTCAAAAGTGCTACAGAATTCCTTTTATATCCTTTTGTCCTCATACACACTAGCATGGCTATGTCTTCGAATACTACAATACCACGCAGACATCAAATTATTTGGGGTGACAGAAAGGAATTGCAAAATGTTACAAAAGGATCTCTCCAAATTCAGTGACTTTTCCTCTCCCATAGGAAAATTCAGTTAGAAAGGATAAGAAAGTATAAAGTGATAAGTGATGTATGGGTTTGGGGTTCGGGAGCTGTTCTGTCAGGGACTGGCCAGGACAACAATGTTAGGTTCTTGATTCAGCAACAATCACAGTGCCAACCCGTACTGCAGCAGCTGAGAAAACCATCAGTGTTCTCAGTGGTCATTATGTTAGCCCACATTAGGAAAGCGATGAAGAACAAACCTGCCGCTATCATAACACCTCTCCAGAAATCTATAGGCTACCATACTTGGAATAGTTCTGGCTGCTGCACCTTAAAAAGTCTATGCAACAATGGAAAAGGTGCAGAGAAGGGCAACTAAAATGATCAGGGAACTGGAGCTCAGTTCCTAAAAGGAAAGACTGCAACATTTAGCAATAGCAATAGCATTTACATTTCTATACTGCTTGATAGAGCCAAGCATTCTCTAAGCAGTTTACAATGGGTTAGCTGATTGCCCCCAACAAGCTGGATACTCATTTTACTGACCTACGGAAGGATGGAAGGCTGAGTCAGCCTGGAGCCCTGCAGTATTGAATTCACAACGTTGTGGCTGTGTGTGTGGGGGGTGAGGGTGTGTGTGACATAGTTGTGTACATCTGATCCAAGAAAGTGAAGAAAAAGAGATAATTTGTTCCTGATCCATAATAACAGAAGGCAGGATCTTCCAGTGACTGTGTGAAAAATACTCTCAAAGAGGAAAGCAATAAAGTGGATGACAGGATAGAATCAATGTGCCAGAGGCTGTGGTCAGCTGTTGATATGTGTAGTTTAGGTGAGATCGAAAGTCAAAAGTGGTCAGAAGGACAGTAGATAAATAAGTATTATTTGAGGAAAAAAATATCAATCATATGCAAGTCTTTGTTTTCACCTTTCTTTCATAGTGGAGTCATAAAAGTAACAAGATACATTTTCTCCTCATGTAAGAAACTATTTGTTCCCCTTCAGATATTGGGATGTTGTCAGAATGTAAACTCCATGCTGCTGTAGGTCAACATAGGTGAAAATCCAGAGGGATACAGAAGAACAGCACATTTTCATGTCCCAATTAAGCTTGTAAAATGAGAATGGAATTAGTCCTGTAAAATAAAGGCAGCTTAACATATCTTCTGAACAAAGAATTTAAGTGGCATTCCAGGGGTATTAACAGAATAATTTAAACTGAACAACAATGATACTTGCTAGTTTGTTTCCCAGTCTAAATATTTTATGTGTGGGATGACAGTATGAGACATCCACATGGTTTGAATTTTAATTATAGCTATGAACAGAAATGAAATCCTTTCCAAGACACAACCTTTCATAAAAATAAATAAAGAAAAGGGGCAAAAGATGCAGGCTGTGAAGACACTGTTCACCGCATGGTTTATGGTAGGGCTGGAGAACTTATGAAGCTCTCCTCATATTACTGGACTATAACTCCCATCATCCTGGCCACTAATTTTGCTGGTTGTGGCTAACAGAGCCCAACAACAGTTGGAGAGTCACAGATACTCCCTTTGTGGCCCATGGAAATGAATGGGAGATATTCAGGACCACTGGGTGAATTTTCTGGTAGATTGTAACCAAAGCATTTTTAGTAAGAAAAGCAATATAAGCAATTCCAGTGAGATATTTAAATCTCTCCAGGCCAACCTTAGTATTTTTTAAAAAATTCTTGCACTTGAATGAAGTGAAGATTCTGTCATTTCAAATGTCAGCCACAATGACTGTATGTTAGAAGATATCAACAATACGATCTTCAGGTAAGAATTTTAGTCAGCCTCAATATAGTCCACTTGAGTTGAAGCCCAAAATTGACTTGTAGTACTGATTTTTGTTTGTAGAGGGCACCAGTGAACTTTCCAGATCTTCCAGATCTAGAGAGAAGAATTCTGAACTTGTAAGAGATATAAGACCAGGAGTAACATGACTCATGTAAGTAGCTTCATACTCTAATGGAAAGATTAAAGCAGATAAGTTATTAATATGTTTGAACATTTGCAACATACTTTACCCAAATCGTAGTGTTACTTACGGAAATATTTATTTTAGCACCAAGTTGAATATTATTAGTACTGCTGCTATCACCACTATACTTACGGAGCTTTATTTAAATAATTACAATATATGAAATCATATGTTAATTTCTTTCATTTGGATGAGGGAATTAGTGAATTAAATTCTATGTCCATTAAAATCAATAGTGTATTTGAATTGCTTTTATTCTACCTGGAGCAGCAAAAAGATGAAAACCTGCACGCATAATATGAGCATCCCTCTATGATGATATGCATTTTTGTACAGAGGGCCTGTACACCACTGACGAGGAAGAGGTACAGCAGTCAGACTTGATGGATTAAAGCTTGTATCTATGGACTGCTCTTTTGTTTTAAAAAATTGTGCAAGACGATTTCAAGCTAAGTAGCCAAAAGGGAAATGAAATAAACACACAGAAAAAATACACAGGAATTTCAATGGGATCTTGATTCATATATTGAGAAGTTGCAAGAAGCAGCGTATATTTGTGTTTCTAAAAAATTAAGTTATATGCTGTAGAATCCCATGCATGTCTACTCCAAAATATGTCTGAGTTCCTTGAGACCCAAGGATTTCCTTCCTTAGACATTGTTGCTTTTAGTGCAAGTAATGTACAGACTATTTACTTTTAATCTGGTCATCTCAAATAAAAAAAAAGAGCTTAGGAAAGTTCCTTTTTTTGGACTATGCCTCCTGGAATCCTCCAGCCTGCATGGGAACTAGCTAAAAGATTCTGAGAGCTGTAGTCCAAAAAATTAACTTGTCTAAGCCCCACAACGAAATCAAGAAGACCATGAATGGTTAGAAGTTCATTTATCCTTAATTTTTAATAACATAAAGGCTAACTTTCCACCCCTAACCATACCTTTGGGGTGTTTCAGGTTTCCTTCAGTTCTGTTTTGAACATCTGCCTGCTGCTGCTTTTCTTTTAAAGGCTTGAATTGTTTGGTTATTGTTTCATAGATTGTTGTCCTTTACTTAAAGTTATGAGCTCCTTGGGTTGTGTTTGAGGGGACAAAACGCAAGATATAAGTATTTTAATAAATAATAAAAATAAGTTAATTATGATACATTGTCAGGTTAGAGTGTATATAGTAGAAGAATGAAAAACACTACTCGTCGTTGATCAGCTTTGAAAATCCATTGTTAATTAACAGCATTCCAATCTTCTCTGGTTTTCAACATTTCAGTGGAAATAACTGACACAAAATACATTGTTAAACTCCTTAATCAGTCATTGTAGAAAAATAGAAGTGTGTGGGACATTCTTAGTACAAAATGTTGACAAAGCTTCCCTACTGAAAGCATCAGAAGCTTTGCATTTTTTAAGCTTATATTACAAAAATGTGATTCCATAAACTTTACATTGGATGCTTCATTGATAATAACAAAAACAATTCAAGAGAGACTTTAAGCTTTTTGTCTCACTCGCAACGTTACAGCTTACGCATGCATGCATGTCAGAAGGATGTGGTTTATTTTTCTGTGCTGAAGGGCACACAGAAAGCTTAAAAGGGCATTCAGCTCCACTTTTCACAGTACACATTTAAAAAACTTAATAAACTTACCAAGAACCCTTATAGAAAGATGCCTCCCCCCAATTACAAGAGCAAACATTTGATTATCTCAAATAAGACTTTTTGTATGTTTGTCTCATACATTTTCAATAGTATAGCAAGCTGATGACACCCACATTGGAACTTTCTACAGTTTTTCCTCCTTGACTTCCTTATCTGTCACTCCCCTGAGGATTTCTGTTAAAAGGTTGCCTTCTGATATATGCTAAAGCACTACCATGAAATTTGAGAGGAGACACTTTCCTCTCAACTCTTAAAGCAGTGGCTGAACGTCTGGGCAAAAGCAGAGCTTGGAAACATTACTCAAAAAAGTAATATTACTCAATTGATGTTAGTTTTCTTGAGGAATGTGTTACTTGGTAACCTTACTTATGAATAGGAACCAAAAAAGCAACACTACATTTTTTTTAAAAAACAAAAAACAAAACAACAACACAAAACAAAACCCACAATAAAAATGACCCAAAAAAAATCTAAATCTCTCTTCAAATGTAAAACTCCACAATAAATAGCAAATGTTACTCATTATGCAAACATTTATGTTGCTCATTATTAAAAAAACAAAATGAACAAAAAAAAAGTGATGCCCCTATGAGTAACATTGTTATTCTAAGCAGGTATTTGCAAGTTCTGGTCTAAACCATTATATTCCAGGCCTTGGTTCCTAAGTCATCATGCATCAGAAAGGTTTAAGAGAAACCCATAGTGTTGGCTTCTGCCAGCTGTGTAGCCACAGGTGTGTGTAGGGAGGGGGCAGAATGAGGGCATTTCCTTCCTCCCCCAAAGAATTCTGCTTCCCACATTAACTTTTCTTTCATTCCTAAACTTCTAGCATCGTAGGAACTTAAAACTTCCATTGGACATTTAGAAATGCAATTTGGGCATCCGAAGGAAACGGACAGGCACAGTGACCAAGGGAATGTGAGTACAGGAAATATGAGAGTTCTTGGTGTGGATGATTCTCAGTGTTTCACTCCCTGCAAATGCTAGAAATTTGGAGACTGAAGGAAAATTCCATGCAGATGATTGCCCTGATTTTGCCACTCTGCTGCTACATCCCTGTCTTCTGTTCCTTGCCTCCCCTCCTTGCAGTGTGGCATGTAGTTGTGGCTACAACAGGTCATTTTCTGCAAATATGGTGAATCTAACGTCCATCATGCAAACTCCTTGTGCCCCTAAGCACAGCTTTAGAGATGGAAGTTCTGATCCAGCAAGGGAGAGCCACATGCATAGCTGATGCAGCTGTGATTGGGATGCTCCTCCAGTCCTTACTGCATCCAACACAGACATGTCAAATGGGAGTACACATCCTCATCTAGGGCTGCTAGATGCACATGACTAAGTGCTACTAAAATTGTATTGTGGTCAGGGTAAACTATATGGGCATAAGTAATCAGCATAATCAGACACCATGACAGCATAGAAAGGGCATCCAATTACATTTTAACATCATCTACAATGAAACCAGCTTTATTTCAGAAGTGGAGAATGAATGAAAGAAAGCAGCAATTTCTATACCTTTCTGATAAAACTTGTCTATCTGGTATATAAATACACAAAAACACCTCTTGGGGAACTGCCATTGTAGTTAAAGCCATATGGAGGGCACTTCTTTGTGAAAATCACTAGGAAAGGGAATGGATTTCCCTAAATCCAGTAAGCGTGGGTGTAGCTGGTTTTATCAGCCCAGCTTAGTGATAAAACAACATAGCCTAGAAGTGAGCACAGCTTCTAGGGACTGCAAATTACAGATTCATCATCACTCCATGAAATAACTGGAATTCTACTCAGCAAAAATCAGCACACAGATGAAATTAATGTGAAAGATCTATCACAGTGCAAAATTTCTACCTGCCTACTAGGTTTCTCCTGAGTTATGTCTTTTAAAATATGATTTTATATACTTTTCTACAAAAAATATTTTAAATTCTTCTCAATGTACTTCTTAATTCCACATTAGGCAGGTATAAACACAAAATTAAGGCTGTACTAGTTTTCCTCTTTGAAGGAAATGTCTCACTTGGTTTGAATGGGCATTTGCACTATGGTGTTACAATTGTTTTATGCTTACACAATGTCTTTTTTTCTGCCAACCTTACTCTGACTGAGCAGTAATTTACTTTGATTGCTACCAGATTCAATGCATCTACTTTAGGATGAATGTTTTCAAGTTCATTAGGTTTACTTTACTTCTATTGAGAGAGATTTCCAGAAATAACACAATGTGGGTCCCTTGAGAGCTGTTTTCTGTCTTTAACAACAACAACAACAACAGAAACTCTCCTGCCTTTTCTTTTCTCTAATCAAAAAGCTAATACTTTTCAGATTATAGACAACCAGTGCAAGGTTGTGTTATATTGTTGTGTTATATTACATTACACAGATATGAATATTTTGGGATAATGTAGCAAGTTAGGTCTATGCAGCATTATGCCATCAGCAGATACATCATTACATTACTGTGAAAAAATCATGAACAATACAGATAGAAGGGTGGATGGGTCAAAGACTGCTTGTTGTGAAAGCAAGATATAAATTGTGTGAATAGGATTAATGTTAATGTATGGCATAATGCACAATGATGAATATGTGGCCTTTGTGATATTGTTGGAATGCAAGTCCTGTCAGCCTTCCCCTTTGGCTGTGCTGATGAGGGCTCATGGAAGCTGCAGTTAAAAGACATTTGTATGGCCATATGTTTTCCAATCCCTGGAATAATGGAAAGTACTAGTCCTACATGACATGTATGTGAATTGATTCTGATGTAACACACTTATCTAATGACATTTGAAGCAGTCTCCCAAACTTACATCAACAGACATTCAAGGCAGTTTCCTACATGGGATCTTATCCTTATGTCTGCTAGCAATCTTCTTCTCATGAGAAGCCATCTAGTGATCTTGTTCAGCAAGTTTCTCTCCCTACCCCATATATTTGCCTTCATGGCTTAACATTTGAAAAGGAAGCTGTAAATTGTTATTGTTGTTGCTGCTGTGTCCCTTCTAGTTGTTTCTGACTTATGGTGACCCTAAAGCAAAAGTATCATGGAGTTCTCTGGGGCAGTGTATGTGCGATGCACCCAAGGTAATGCAGTTGGTTTCCTTGGTTGAGCAGGGAATTGAACCCTTGTTTCTAGGGTCATAGTCCAACACTCAGACCACTCTACACCACGCTAGCTCAAGTGTGGCATAGCTAATTTTACATTGAAAACAAGCCTGGCGGATACCAGTCAGATAATGTTGGTACGCTATATTATTGCTGCTGCATATTTATTTGGGATTGGGGGTAGGGGCTACAGTAGTATATAACACGTTTTGTTAATGGAAAAACAATGATAATGAACTTTGGCAGGACAGATGTGCAGTGATTTAATTAACACATGCAGATATGTTGAGAGTTCTTTTAATCTGACAATACATTGGTAGGTTGTTGTCATATCCACAAATATATGGATAAGCTACTATGCATTTGTCTAAAACCATTTCCGCACTAGACTGTTATAGTGCTATTATTCTACTTTCAACATCCTATGGAATCCTGGGGTTTGCCTTTGAGGCCCCTCCCTAAACTGCAAACCCCAGGATTCCATAGGATGTTGAAAGTGGAATAACAGCACTATAAGAGTGTAGTGCAGAAATGACCTAAGTCTTTTGGAAGAGATTCAGATCATGAAAGATGATTTTTCCTCATCTCTGCTGCTCCCCACTGCATCATTCCATCAGTGAGAGAGGCTAACTGGATACATCCCCTCAATTGCTCCTTGATAAATTGCATTAATTGAAAATTTGTAGGAGTAAAATCTTTGCAAGTCTGCACTGTTGTTGTTGCTGTTGTTTTGTGCCCTCAAGTTGACTCTAAGGCAAATCTATCAGGGGTAAACCTATCATGGATGTTTCTTGGCAAAATTTGTTCAGAAGGGATTTTCCTTCTTTTTCTCTGATGCTGAGAGAGTGTGACTTGCCCAAGGTCACCCAGTAGGTTCCCATGGCTGAGCAGGGATTTGAACCCTGTTTTCCAAAGTCCTAGTCCAGTGCCCAAAGCACTACACTACCGTGGCTCAAGAATACATTATCCTGGAAGAATATCATGGGATCAAAAGCAGCAAGTTTAAGAGCTATGGATATTTTTTTCTGTGGCAACTAAAACCTGATCCAATCATGAGAATGAACTCAGTATTTAACACTGATCATTCTTTACAGCAGGAATAGGAAATGTGTGGTCCTCCAGATGTTGTTGGACTCCCATCAACCTTTGCTGGCATAGCCAATGATGACTGGTGATGGAAGTCACAGGCCAACAATATTTGGAGGGTCGTCATTTCTCCCTTCCTGTCTTAAAGGTTCAACAGCTTGGTTTGTTCCAATGGAAGGTTCAGATTGAACAGGCATACTGGTGCCAGTATGGATAAAGAAGCTGTACAGACTCTAGACATTATGCCTACTCATTGGCAGTTGTCAACCATTGGGGGAACGTGACACTGGAAAGCACTTAAGGCACTACTCATTATAAGTAAAGATGGCAGAATGAGGCCTACAAATTGTGCTCACTGACGTCACAGAAACTACAATGTGTGAGAGGCTGACATGCTGGTATCTCTTGAGAGATTTCTTTCTAAGGATTGCTCTTTCTAAGGATTGCCCAAGGGTGCAGCTCTTTGGGGGAGTGTTCAAGCCATGTGAAGTAACTATTATGATAATGAAATTCAGCAGAAATTCAATTGTTTTCTTTCAGATAGAACTTCAGCTGAATATATTCTCTGCTGAAAGATGTACAACATTCAAAAATTTCCATGGCTTATATAGGTTATCTATCTACATACCTACCTATCTATCTACACAGTTTTTTCTTTAACTGAATGGTTTCGAAAACCAAAGAGTTTCCCAAGGTATTGCACTTAAAGGGTAATAGCTCAACACACACACACCTCTTATAGACAAATGCCATACGAAGAAATCCTTGCCTTTGACAAGAATCAGCCACAGTTAAATTTCAGCTGCACAGTCCAAATAACCACAAATGGTTTCGCCATGTAACATGACAAAGAAGAGGATCATTTTGTAAACAGTATCACAGTATATCAGGAATCGTGTTGTAATTTCTTTGCCCTCACCCCCCAGACCTATGGCTTTTTAGAGTTAGTTATATCATCGCTTAAGAAGACAGTGAGGTACTCTAAACAGCTGCCAGTCTGGTACAATGATGAGGAAATTGACATGCATTAAACAGGGCAGTTATATCAGGGTGCAAAACAAGCTCTAATAAACTGGTACTAGAACAGAAATGCCTTCTTTATGGTGGGTTTCATTTTTTGCATCCTAGTATTTTCTAATTATATGTCTAAACTTACATTAATTAAACACATATATACATTATTTAGAGGTCCTTTACTACAGTACTTTTGTACATGCTGGGTTTATTACTAAACTTAAAGAAAAAGAAATTACATAAGGCAGATATATATACAGTATCTCATTGAACTGCAAATACTTCTCTTCATCTTGGATCTTAAAGCTGCAATGCGGGCATCTCACTCAAAACTGTCTTGGAGGAATAAACTTCAGCTAGTTAAAGCTTGGGTCATGAACGTTACTTACAGTCACTCCATTTGTTTTTGGCCCAGGGTAATAAACTTCTGCTCTTAATCTTAAAAACAACCATATACCTGCATACAAGAACACTGATTTTTTTTCCAGTTGAAAAAGAGAACAATGCTAAGAGAATCCATGGTAAAATAAGGGATATTGCAGCTTTAGCCAAAATGTTTGCTTATCTTTTGGGCAGGCAGACATTTTAGTCCTTAAATGTATGTCCTTCTCTCTCCTTTTGGAAGAAGATTTGTTGATTTCTGTCCCCTCATAAGTTCTAAACTTTGGACTCATTCTCTAAATTGGCCACATCACCATTCCTCTCTGTTTGTTCTTCTTGGCTTTTGGCCTCCTCCTCAGGATCCATTTCGGCATGCTGGTCTAATTGGCTGGACACAGACCAAGTGAGGGGCAATTCTGCTCTACTGGCCATCTCAGCCAGTTCTTTGGCACTGTAAGGTGGTGTGTTGGTCTCATATGTTTCATGAAAATTGTTGTAATCAACTTCGTAAAATCCATCCTCTAAGGTGAGGACGGGTGTGAACCGATAACCCCACAGGATCTCGCTGGTAACATAAGAACTTCGGGCTTGGCATGTCATTCCTGGGAAGAAAAAAAGAGAGCAATTAGATATCAAAAGTACCCAAGAGTGGTATTCTATGTGGTTTGTGAGTTGAAAGGCTATGGTTGAAAGGAACTGATTGTGCTCTGCAGAGAAGTAAAATATTTGCCACACTGAAGATCTACCAGGATGCAAAAATGATGGAATTGTGTTACATAAGGAAAAGTAGCTGGAAGAATGTTCCATTAGCCCTTGCTTATATCTCAGATATAAATGGTATGTTTATCAACAAACAAACAGCCAAAACACTCACATTCATCCGACCTCAGAAATTGTTCCAGAAAACCTTAAGAACCATTACATGTCAGAATGGAATTAGGTTTGTTTTTCATCATTGAAAAAAGGTTTCCTAATGTGGAAACCTCTCATTCGCTCATTTTTATACCTGGGGTGCATCCAAATTGTACAATTATGGCAATTTGATACCAGATTAACTGCCATTGCTCCGTCGTATGGAACCCTGGGATTTGTAGTTCTTTTCTGAGATGTTCAAAATACTTTGCCAGAGAGAGATCAAGCCCCTCACCAACACTACAAATTCTAGAATTCCATAGAATGGAACTGTGGCAGTTAAGCCATGGCAGTATCATTGTCCTCTTATTCAAATAATAATAGAAAAGCTATAATAACTTTTATAATGCGGTATAGATACATCTTTGTTGGTCTTCGTTCCAAAGTGTTACCCAAGTAATGCCTTTAAAAGAATTGTCATGAAAGTTAAAATAGATTCCAGTTTACTCCAGAAATAAAAGCACATGTTATCAAGTTATTGTGCAGCTGGTTTCATGACATCCATACAGAATGGAAACTTCCTCCCCCTTGCAAAACTCATAAAAAGGATAGCCCAAGATCCTGCATCAGCAGATATAGCTATATTGAGGGAGCTCTATTGTACAGCTACATCTGCAGATGCTACCCCTAAAAACCTACTTCTTAAGCCAGATAGTGCCTCAACCAAAGGGTATCTGAACCACTGCATTACAGAGATACTGGGAAAGGATGGCTGCACTGCTGTCCCAGCTGCAGAGTTATGTTGAGAGAGGCAGCTGGAGAGACCTCTCAGGATCCTGCTGTAACTGCGTCTCCCAATGTAGCCAGCAACTGACAGAGCTCTGATGAGGTCATTTCCCAGTGCCTCAGTCTGCGGTGCTTTGAAAACTCTTAGGTTGTGGGACTGTTTGATTTGACATGAAGTTTTTTTTTGGGGAGGGGTAATGTTTAGTATGAATTCCAAAGGGTTGATTGTTCAGTATGAATTGCATGAATATATGACTGTTGATTGTTAGTATAATTGTTCAGTACGAATTCGAAAGGTTATACGATTACACCTCCAGTTTATAATCTCATAAAGAGTAAACAGGATGCCAGCCGTTAGTTTTGAAACTCTTTTTAACCCTGTGTTTAGCACTTTCTTCACAAAGCATCCAAAGAGCTTAGAAACTAAGGCCATTTCGACACTAGACTGTTATAGCGCTATTATCCCACTTTCAGCTTCCTATGGAATCCTGGGCCTCTGGGCCCTCCCGTAACTGCAAACTCCAGGATTCCATAGGATGTTGAAAGTGGGATAATAGTGCTATAACAGACCAGTGCGGAAATGGCCTAAGAGTTTTAATTTCTCTCTTAGGTGGAACATTCCTGAACTATAGTGCTATAGTCTTTTACTGCTAGTTAATATGTTAAAAAAAAGCTAAGTTTTCTCAAGTAAGAAGGCCTCAGAATGCAAGCAGCAAAAGCAATAGCAGTACACATGGCTTCAAACTTGTAATCCTCAGAAATGGATATCCTAATTTTCTTAGGCAAGGATAAGGCCAAACTTTTGTACTCTAACCGATATGAAAATACTTATTTTTATTTTAATTTAAATTGTATCCTATTTCTCCCAAAGCAACTTACCATATAAGTTAAAGCAAAATGCATTTAAGACAATGGGTAATACAAAAGTTAAAGCTACTTTAATAAACAATCATATTAAAAGCATTAATTTAATACAGTTTAAAAAGGCAGTTAAAATACACGAATGTTGATTAACATACAGCAAATCCCAAACTAGCTGCAACAGTCAGTTAACAGTCAAAGGTTGGGGTAAACAAAAGGTCTTTGGCTGCTGGCAGAAAGAGGGAAGAGAAGGAGCCAAGCTAGCCTTCTGTGGGAGGGAATTCCATGGCCACTGAAAGAGCCCTTTCCCGTGGCCTTATTCAAAATGCCTGTGACACTGGTGGATGTGAGATAAACACCTCCCTTGAGGATCTTAAACCCTGGGCAAGCTCATACTCTGTAGGGTCACCAAATTGTTGTTGTTGTGTGCCTTCAAATTGTTTCTGACTTAGGGTGACCCTAAGGTGAACCTGTCATGGGACTTTCTGAGGGCTGTGTGTGTGTGACGTGCCCAAGGTCATCCCCAGTGGATTTCCATGGCTGAGCAGGGAATTGAACCCTGGTCTCCAGGGCTGTAGCCCAATACTTAGACCACCAGTGGCGTACTCAGGTGGGGGTGGGCAGGTGGGGCACCCGGGTGGCATTTTTTGGGGGGTGGCGCCGGGCCACCCTCCACACACTGGCAAATGCCCAGCAACTAGATGGGCACTGTCACCTCCCGGAGAGGTCTGCTGGAGGGGTATGCCACCCCGGGAAAGGGGGCTGTCCTTCCCCGCCTGTCCTCCTCTCCCCTCCCTCTCTCCCTCTCAATCTGGAGTCAAGTCTCTTTCCAGCCAAAGCAGCAGCACCGACACTGGCAGACCTCCGGGTTGGGCAGAGAAGGAGGGAGGAGAGGAGAGGAGAGGAGAGGAGATGAGAGGAGGAGCCTCGAGGAAGTGGGGAGAGGTGCCTGCCTTTCCCCCCACCTCACCTCTGAGACTGGGATGAGCCCAGCTCAGCCGACCCTCCAAGGAGGAAGGGGGGAGAGAGAGAAGAGAAAGAGAGAGGGCACTTGCTGCCGCAGGAATGCTGGTGTGTCTCTGCTCACGTGCAGAGCACCCCCTCTGAGCATGAACGTTGAGAGCCCAATCACTCAATGCCAACTGAGCAGTTTTTATTTGGTATTTTGGATAGGTCCTCCCTCCCCTTAGAAGGGCGGCAAACTCAGGGACAACTCCCAGATGGCAAATTCAGGGACCGCTCCCTGGCAGCAAAAGCTCTAGCTATGCCACTGCAGACCACTCCACCCTGCTGTTACCATTTTACTCTTAGTCCGCTCATGCTGGGACTGACCAATACCATTCATGCCATTGTTTCCTCTTCTTCTTCCTCAATGATAACCATGCGTGGTACTGACTTATTTCTCTCTCTCTCTCTCTCTCTCTCAAATATTATGAAAATATGGCATTTGAAAGGGAATACTTTAGCAAATGTTCCATGTAACTGTGTCCTTGTGATTGTTAGCGGAGTTTGGAAAATTTACTTTTTTGGATTGAAACTCCCAGAATATCCCAGCCACTGGTCTTGCAGAACAGTAGCTCTCCCAAGCTATGTTTTTTAAAGATTAAAAATAGACAAAAGAAGTAAAAGGAAAAAAAATCCTGGTGAGGAAAAAGCATGAATGGTCAGACTAGGTGTGATATTAGTCCTGTGGGTTGGCATTGCATGGCTGTTCTTTATTAGCAAATAGTTGTGGGGGAGGGAGAGCAGTGGTTTGCACACATCATATGGGAAACCTGGCATGGCAGACTCTGATGGCTACGTACAAGACTGCAGCAAAATACTCCATGCAAAACATAACTATGGTTTGAAAAAGTCATAGCAAGACAAAGCAATCAATTAAGCATAATAAAATCAGGATAATGAACCACACAAAACCTTTGTTCTTGCTGTGATCTTAAAAATCAAAATCCCAGCTGACCATTCTCCATACTTGCTTTTCATAATGAGAAGAAAGCTGAAGAAGCTGTGAAAACTGTACAGCAACCCATAGAGCTAGTCAGGAATATCTGACAGAATGAATGGAAAATACATTCTGCATGTTTCCCCTCTTTCGTGATGAATTATTTATCTTAGAACTCTTTGTTGAGGCTTGTACCAGTGCCCAGGAGACACACATTACAATAGACTAGGCCAACAAGTTGTATCTCTTAGAATTCTTGTGACTCTCTGTTATAGCATCTTAGGAGTTCATTATATACGGCATATGAGAACTACATGGACAGCTGTCTGGTCTTACTGATGAGCCAGTTGTTCTCATGTCTGGAATACAACTTTTATCCATTTGGTAGATACGAGATTCTGCTTCTGTCAAGCAAGCAGGTGCCTTTGTAATAGCTTGGATAGCAGTAGAGCAGGGATGGGCAACTGCAGGAGGCTACATTAGTCTTCCAGGAGACTTTGGAAGGCTACCCCCTGCCACAAGAAATCATTTTTTTTGCCCCAAATGCAGCATAGAGGCATTTTGCTATAGTTTTTGCTTCCCTGGGCCATTATAGATCCTTGAGAGACCATTTTTTTTTAGCAACAGGGAAAGTATAGAAGTCACTTTCTATATTTAAAAAGGCCTCCCTTGGCCAAAAAAAAAAAAAAAAAAAGTGCTTTGCCCACCCCTGCAGTAGAGCAACAGACAATAACATGTCTGCCCTTCCGGACTGTGTCTCTGTTCCTGCGCCTGTTGCTGAAGTTTGAAGTCTGAAGTTTGAGAGAGACTATTGCATGTTCTCCAGCATTTCACAGATGAAAACTGGGACAAATGTGGCTGAGAAGTATCAGTGCTGCTTGCAGTCACTTCTGGGTCACCTAGGAACACATAGGTGGAGCTCACTGAGGGAGGGGGCACTAGACCAAGAATGGGTCTCCCATACAGTAAAGCTTTGGCATTCTGAGCCTGACACCGAGGCAGCAAAAGTGGATGAGCTAAGGGAGCTAGGGAGGGATGGGATGGAGAATAACTCATTCTCAAGACAGCATACGCCTCAACTTTTCACAGGTGAACACTGGGACACAAGTGGCCAAGCAACATCAGGCTGTGGTCAAGATGGCAAAAGGAAAAACACACAAAAAGGAAGAGCAGTTTGCTTTTGTCTGAGCCTACTGGGCAGGGGGAAGATTCCACCCCTTCCTCTCTTCTCCCCCTGCCATGTTAATTGAGTGCAATTTAAGTGTAACTTTTGTACTTTGAACTGAGTTTGCAGCAACTGAAGTACACTGAGGGCAAAAGGGGAAAGTGGAAGGAAGAGAGAGAAACTAGGACATTTTAAAAACAGCTGAAAAGTTGAGGTGACAGGATTAATCGGGATTCTTCCTGACAAATTGGGACAGTTAGAAGGTACAAACTCCATAAAGGGAAGTCAGGGACTGAAGAATTATGAAAAGCGGGGAAGGACATGGGAGAAGAAGACAGCATACAGGGACTTATCCTTCTGCCCTCAAATAACTCTCATGCATTCAGAGAAATCCATAAACAAGGTTGTTGTACAACTGCATGAACTGTTCAAATAGATTCCATTTGCTTTTCTCTTGAAAAACTTATGTGGATTTTGAATCCTCACATGTCATTTCTCATGTCTCTCATTTCTAAACTTATCCTCTAGAGGAAGATATTAGTTTGGAGCCAGACCTGTCCCTAATTGCTGTGTCATAAAAGGCTGGCATATTATTACTTGTTTAATTCAGTATTATTTTTACTGTCAGGAAAAGTGGCTTTGGAGGCAATATTCTCCCTCAGGACAAAAATAACTTGGGCAGCTTTGGATACGATACAAAGCAGAGATGGCACCATTTGCTGTTCTGTCTTAGCAAGCAAAATGTTTTTGGTTGGACCAGATATTTATTTATTTAAGTGAAATTAGGTGTTATTACAAGAGACTTGTGGGAGAACTGGATTGTTGCCAAAGAACTGGAGAGATGACAACACCAAACTCAAGACTAGAAGGATACAGAAGACTTTTGTCAGGTGCAACAATACAGGAGAAAGAACAAGTGGAATAGGGCCTGGGAACTTATTAAAATAATTTTTTTTATCCTGCCCTTTTATCATGAAATCTCAGGGCAGCAAACAGATAAAACAGTACAAACAATTTAAACAATTCCCAATTAAAACCAACAAATAATTTAAACCAGATAAAAAACATATTAAGCTATCCAAACAAGTTAAAAGAGCTTTAAAAGAGCTACAAGAGTTAAAATCATGTAAGCCCAAAGGCTAAAGCCCAAAGGCTTACTTCTATAAGTAGGGTGCCACAGCCAAGAAGGCTCTCTCCCTTCTCCTCCCCCATCATATTGCTCCCACTGACAGCAACAGCCGAGAATCCCTCTGGCAGATGTCAGTCCTAAGGCAGGTACATATAGGTAGATTAGAATGGCTACCTCTGTTGGGCATATGATGTTTACAACAGTGTTCCCCTCCACAAATCTTGAGAAGGAGATTTGGATTTCAACATAAAGACTGAGACCAATGTCAATTTGGGCCTGTGCTAAGCTAGATTGTTTTCTAAATCACCAAACAGGGGTCCAGCACAGAGCTTGGAAATTTTACTTTATTAAACTACTTGTAAAACTGCCATTACAAGCAAGTTATGGGACTTCTTAAGCCAGAATGTAGGTTTCCAAAGCTATGTTCCAGCACAGGATCTTGAGGCCTGTGGTATACAGTTCTAGTGGGAAGGAATTAAAATTTCTCCAGAGCAAATTGTTCCAGACTCTTCAGTCTTGAGAAGAACTTTTGGTTCACTGACAGATAGTGGCAGTTGAGGTCCGTATTTGCGGTTCAGGACATTGCTGTTGCCAGTTGTGGCTTCAGTCAATTCTGTGGAGTAAAGTGCTTTGTTCAGCCAGACAGATGTTAATGAAACCTGATGTCTGGAAATGTAGCGTAAAGCAAAGACGTGCTCTTCCGCCCTAGATCATTTGGCTACATAGCATGCGGTAAAATCTGCCATTTAGTGGGGTCAGTCAGGCAGTTCAGTGGCAATGCTGCCGCTTTAAAGTGAGGAAAAAGAACTGCAAAATGGGTGCGTGTGTTCAGAGAGAAATGCACTAAGCAACAATTTTCCAAGTGGGAACAGACCACCTGGCGGACATGGAGCACAGGGAGGAGAAAGCAAGCAAACAAGTAAGCAAGCAAGCAAGCAAGCAAGCAATGCATTCCAAGTAACTTGTTACCTAGCAGGGGGTTATAAGGACAATATGTTGGACCTTTTGCAAATAAATGCAATGACTGATAATGTAGCCCAAATCATATTGGCTGGGCCAACTAGAATGCACTCATTAAATCAATGGGATTTCTATAAGCTGATTCACCATTCAACAGATCTAGTCTAGTCAAGTCTAGCAATAGGATCCTAGCTTTTATTACAATTGCTTTTCAGGAAACAAGTAAAAATGACTTTTTCTCTCTAATATTGGGGGCAGAAACGATTGAGGGTATTTGGAGGGTTGTTGTTGCTGCTGCTGCTGCTGCTGCTGTTGTGTGCTTTCAAGTCATTTCCTACTTCTGGTGACCCTAAGGTGAACCTACCATGAGGTTTTCTGGGGCTGAGAGTCTGTGATGTGCCCATGGTCATCTAGCGGGTTTCCGTGGCTGAGAGGGGACTCAAACCCTAATCTCCAGGGTTGTGATTCAGCACTCAAACTACACTCCACCTTGCTTCCAAAATTATAGTTTACTTTCTTATTTTTAAAATAGATTATGTAATAGAAAACTAATGAGCAACAGAAAAAGTAATGTAGAAATTGAGTGATAGATCAATGTAATGCGGAAACGGGGCAATGTGGAAAATGAATCATGAGTAGCAGCAATAATTCCTATTAAAAACTAAATTTCCAAGCTCTTGACATCTCTTGATGTGCCTTTCAAGTTGTGTGCAAGAGACTGGACAGAGCTTCAAACAGAAGACACCTCTGAGAGCTTTTCAAATAAATGATGCTTTCCAATAGTGGTCGGTCCTCTGTAAAGTCTAGCACTCCACATAAACATTTGAATATAATTATCTTATTTTCACACACCAAAATTTAAGTGGAAAGTTATTTATTGTGAATTCCAGGTCAGTTTTACTTTAATTTTTGCAACCAAGCATGAATAGCAACAGGTGAAGAAAAGGGCTATGACATGTTGTGCTTATTTCAGCTCACCCTTTCCTTTATTCCTCCCCAGCCTGCTAAGAATTCACCATGAATTGCCTATTTTCAAGTCTATTTTCAGAATTGTAAGGGCTTGAAACCAACTTTTGCTCCTTTAAATGAAAGATACCACCCCCCCCCCTCCAGCCAGGAATGCTTTGTACTTCTACCAGTAACAATTTTTTTCTGTATGAAACAGCTAAGCCTAGAGGCAGAGTCATTCTAAGATGGGACTCGCCAACATAGCAACAGGGCTTACTGCTGGGTCTCTCTTTAATGCCAACTCCACAAGCAATCCATGTGCTGGAGGTTTCATGGAAAGTAAAAATCATGTTTCCCAGTGACCTATGATGAACATGCTGCTTGTTGAGGAGCCCCTGAAGTCTGGAACTGGCTTTGATGATGTGGAGGCAGAGCAAGCCCACGGCATGATTATGACAGCAGAAGAAGTTTTACAGCTGCAGCATCTGATTGGCTGCCTTGTATCTTTTCCAGAGGTTGCTTAGCTGTAGGTCTGCCACAAACTTTGTCACTGCTGTTGCTGCTTCTGTGGCTTTGAGCTTTGCTGATAACTGCCCAACTGGGGGGGAAAAAGGCACTTATATGAGCTGACCGTGGCTGTTGTTTTCAAGGGGTGAGAAACCAGACAGTGGGATGGGGTGAGTTATTTGTGTCCTTCCAGATGACATCACTCATCCTTCTTCTTCCTTGGCATCTTGGCTGGGGCTGATAGGAACTGGGGTTCAACAACATGTGGAAAGCCTTGGGGTCCCCACCCCTGTGTAGCAGAGGAGTAAAGGAACACAGAAATGTGAAGCCTTTGTTCAAATTAGATCTGAGTTAACCGAATGTCTTTAGAGGCAACTGTGCTTTCTCCAGCTGCAATGTATTATCTGATCTCTATCAACAGGTGGAGCAGCTGCTTTTGGTTATGCATGAAGGACAACTCAGACAAAATCAATGGCAGATTTGCTTCTTAAGTTACTTAATAGGGCTGTGACACAGAAAAGGGTGAAGGGGCAATTGCTGGAAACTTCTGGGCACTGTACAAGCTTCACAATTGCTGGAAGTTTGTACAGCAGTTGCTTGAAGAGGACTATACTTTGGCCATACAAACAAAAATTTGTGCTTTATATGATTTGCAATGTATTTAATTAAATATAATTTCCAAAGGTGAATGTATTCACACTGATATGATTTAGAAAACAGTCCTAACTGGTGAAGATGGTTGAGGGCTAGCTGAGCTGACACTGGCTACTTGAAGCTATGTTGATTTCAACTTTTCCCAGTCTAAGGATGCAGTGAATGACATAGGACTCCCTTCAGCCTGGTCTAACACTGTGCCAGCATTGTGGCTGAATCCCTAGGTTGAAGGAAATTCAGATCTGGCATAATGCAGTTCCTACTGCCTCTCTATCTTCTTTTTTGGCTTTTCTGCTGCCAGATCTTAGCCAGCCCATCATTTTTGTTGGCAGATTTTGCTCTGTTGGCAGCTCTCTGAGATTACCTGGCCAAAGAGGGTTCTTTAGACTTAGACTTATGCCTACAGTTGACACATTTTTGAGTGAGGATCAAACTGCCCCTCCAGGGGAAATATATTTTGGGTAGACTTACTGATGCAAAATACACAGCCATTCTGCTTTCAAAAACCTAACCTGTGGGACAAAGCTGGCTCCTCTCATGCATTTCACCTCTTCTGTGCAATTCACATATTTTTTTTTCTTAGTGATTTCCTTTGAGAATGATGCATGCAGCATACTACCCTAAAAAGGAGTTGGATTCAAATCTCTATGATTCTGGACACATGAGAAAGTAATAGGGTTGTACCAGGAAGAATGATCCTTAATCCCCACTAGTGAAACTTTGAGTGGGGGAACTTCCTAGGTGCTATTCTGCTTGTTCTTCCTCCCATATTGTTGCACCTGGAAAAGATTTTCTGTATCCCTCTAGGCTTGAATTTGGTGTTTTCATCTCTCCAGCTCTTTGCCAACAATCCAGCCCTCTCACAAGTATCTTGTAATAACACCTAATTTCACTATCTTGTCTGGACACAGGCCTCCCATTTCTCTTACTTTGGCTCTGGCACAATCGTTGAGAACAGTGAGTCATTTCAGAGAGCGAGAGAGAAACCCACGAGTAAAAGTCAAAGGACAGTAAACAAAGCACAGGAAAGCCATTCCAAATAAATACTGTGTTATTTGGAATGGTGGGACTGTTGCCTGTATTGTCTTCCTGTTTTATATGGGTGAGTTTTAGATTGTGATGGATTAAAAATAGTTGTGTAAAACAAATCTGGATTCAAGCAAATAGGTTGTCCATGCACAAGTAGTACTGTACATTACTTGGGTAGCTTCAGTACCCAGGGATCCTCCAGACTGAGGAAGTGTGTCAGGAAATTGTGATATTTGTTGTTGTAACTTAGGATTTTTTTTTAAAACAATATCCAAATGATGTTTCTGTTGTCCCAACTATTTCACGGCGATCCACAGCACCAGCTGCAACATTTTATTCCCTCCTCAAACGGGTTTCTTTTTAATTCCAAGATATAACAGAACAATATATTCCTTTCCTTCTTCTCCTTCCTTTTTAAAAATTTAAAGAGTTATAGTACTATAGTACACTAGTGAAATGGCACTTTTCCACTATAACTTTATAATTTTTAAAAAAATTAAAAATCCAGAGAGGAGAAAATTCTCTTTTCAAACCACAGGACCACTTCAGCAAACCATTCCCTGGTTTACAAAAAAACATTCTAGTGATGATCTCAGAAATGGCTATAAACATTCCTGTAAAAGAATAGAATGAGTGGACATAGTAGCAACGAAAACTGGCAAGCCCCAAGGAGATATATTGTGAGAACCCGCACTTTTCTTTAGACCAAGAATTCTTGGTTTCTTTCTCAGAATTGGAATTATTTTTCCTGTTGGCAGAACCTGAAAAAGTTATCTTTTAGGCCTACCACTGAGAGGACTCCCCAGCCAGCATGACCACTGAACACTGTAATACAAAGAGGTTACCTTTCCACATTCTGCTTTTTAATGCTAAACCCAACAAGTGCAGTTATCATGTTTTTAGAGATACCCGATCAGGGAGGTGTGAGATGAAACTGCAACGGAGCAATCCTTAGGGCCTGTCAAGCTCCCAATGACATGATCAAGAATGTAATGCTGATTAATTTTTGTAATGGTAGAGATCTTTTCATATTTTTTTAAAAATTGCCCATTCCCTCTCTAAACTTTCTCCAAAGTAAGCTGGCCACTGTGTGCATTGTGGGTTCGGTGCATGGGTTGTTATCCATTGCTAGAAATAATTATTCCCCCCATACCAGAATAAAGAGAAAAACTTGCAGTGAGTAAGTTTTGGTATATTTTCTGACCTCAATGAAGATTCCAAAAAATGGAGGACCAGGATTTCATGTATATTTCTTGTACTTCCTGATCCCAGTGAGAATGCCAACATCACTCTGAATAGGGCCAACCAACTGGCAACCAACTCTGCTTTGCTGGATTGTGGTTTTCCAAAACACCCTCCCCCAGAGAATATGGAGCCTTTTGGGGCTGCAGCAAAACAAAATAATACTGGCAAAACCCAACAGATTTGCCGGTGTTTTTGTCAGCTTTTTGTATGCAACAACTGCCAGAAATTTAGGGAAGTTTAAAAAAAAAACACTGTTCAAGTGACAGTGCTACAGAATACCTGCACTGTAGTTCTAAAGGTGTGGTAATTCTGCAACAGAATGTGAACATGGGAATAAAATACCTCCATTCTGGTACATGAGACTTCACAGACAAAAGGTCAGTGAAAACCTTGCTCTGTTTATTCTAGGTAGTGTTTCTTGGGATTTTTGTTTTTGTTTTTTTGTTTGTTTTCTGTAGAAATGGAGCACCTTGCGACCCAGCTCTAGATGGCATTGTTCTTAATGACAAAACAAACCAATCAATTATCTAGTTTCTTTCACAGCGCTTTTATCAAAATTGCCAAAGCAATGCTAATTTGGGATGGCTGAACTTGTCTATTTTCATTATCCTGACATTATCTTGTCATTGTTATGTGAAAATAATAGGGCCACAAGATTTAATCAATTGATTGGCGTGGTTAATTGATTAGAGCATTGTTCTTTGATTTAAAAAATATGATTTACAAAGGCAGTTTTGCACATGATAGGGAGGAAGTGACAGTCACATTCAATGAATAATCTCAATGTCTTTTGTTTTGTAATTTTCTGGTAACATTCTATTGCAGACATCCTCTCTTCTTAGCAGTTAACATCATTATGGATATTCTGTAATATAACAGCCACAGAGTGCTTATATCTACTGTATATACTCATGTATTATTCAACCTCATGTATAAGTTGAGAGCAGGGCCAAAACTGTGGATTTTGATATGACCCTTGGATAAGTTGAGGGTCATTCCATAGAGAAGGGAAAGCACCAGTGCCACCTTAGGGGGGCAGCTACCTTTGGCCACTGAGACCACCACCATTTTCCTGCCCAGACATTCAGAAAGGCCTTTTGCCACTATATTCAGAGAAGGGGATGGTTCCTTTTTTTTTTTGTAAGAGTTAAGGTACAATACTCACATTCATCCATGGATAAGTTGACCCAGGTTATTTGGTCAATTATTTGATTAAAATTTCTAGACTTACACATGAGTATATCTAGTAAGTAGCAGAGGTCCTTTTGTAGATCTGCAAGTGCCATATATAATTTCATTTAACTGAACTTCATTTTCATTGAATTCAGCTGAATGAAGGGATGCAAGCTCCCTCAGCTGCCAATAAGAGGTGGAAAGATTATTTTTTTGGATCTCCATTTTTGGCTTTACCACAATAAGTATTTTACATTCTCTGAACTTTACCATAAAGTCATCTAATTTCTTTCCAGATGTAACAGAATGGGCCAAATCATCATAATGTGAAAATTACATTTATCGTTTGAGGGAAAGAGAAAGAAATGTAACTGTCAGCAGTGAAAAGACAATTAGCAGATTTCAGAGAGGCACTGGGACAGTTAAGACAGTGTTGGAAGAAAGTAAGTGGGGAATGATGGATAGATCAAGCTGTAATAAACATATGGTGAAACTGAACAACAAATTATCAGGAGATGCTGAAGCGAATATGCTGAGATTAAGTGAGCAGAGCAATGAAAATGGCTTAATACTAGGCTTGTAAGATATCATTTTAGGCTGATGGATACATTTTCCTATGTACTTGCTTGCAAAGAAGAAAATTTCTAATATATTGCAGCTAATTATTATTAATTAGAATAAATAAATTACAAGCATCCATATCTGTTCAGTGTTCATTAGCAACTGTTGGTGAATTCCATCTTTGGCAACAATCTCTCATACATGGTCTAGATGGAAATAGAGCAGACTGCTGGAATAGCAGACATACATACACACAGAGCAGTGTACTTGCACATATCTTTAGTAGGTTTTATCAGGAATTCTGTAGGTGGAGAAATCGTTTGTTACTTTGTTTAATAATTATGTGTTAATGCAGTCCTGGTTTCTCTTTAATCCAAGAAGCAAAAAGGTGCTACTGGATATAACCAGTTCTATCAACTATAAGGCCAGGATCCACTGGTGTATTTCCAGCAATGAAGTTGGCAAGTGGATAATCCTCCTTCTCCCTATAGCCACTACACATCTTAGAAACCTGCTCTTGAGGTATGGGAAACTCTCTGGAGCAGGTTTTGGACATCACAGAGGGCTGTGAGGCAAACTATAAAAGCCCCAGTTTTGCTGGCAAAAGTAGCAGAATCAAAGAGAAGAACTCCGTCGGATCTTCTTCTAAGGCTGGGGTTGCAGGGGTCACTTGAGGGGTGGATTAAAACATCACTCTCTAGTAAGAATTCTGCCCATGCCCTGAATGAATTTTTTCTTCACTATCCCAATTTCTAGCATGCTAGTGACTTAAAACTTCAGCTGAGCATTTAGAAATACAGTTTAGCAAAGGTGTAGGCAAAGAGTGTGAGGAGAGCAAATATAAGAATTCTAGGTGTGAAAGATTTTCAGTGTCACTCTCTGCAATGCTAGACATTTGGGAAAAGAAGGAAAATTTCATTAAAGGCAAAGTCCTTATTGGGGGGACCAATGATGGGATGATGATAGGATGATGGGTAGGTGATGGGAAATGGAAGACAACAACATCTGGAGAGACATATGTTCTCCCACTGCTACTGTAAGTATGAGTTATTGCAATGCCTTCAAAGATGTGGCTTAGTTATTTATTTAAAGACTATTAGCTACTGGTTGTTGTAGGTTTTCCAGGCTTTGAGGCCGTGTTCTGTTAGCCACTGTTTTTATGGCTGTCACAAAGCAGCCAACAGCAGAATAAAAAAGTATTACAAAAGCAAGCAGAGTAAAAATAAGATCAAGTAGCATAAAGACAGCAGTTTCGGTCTTGTGAGCAAAACTCCTCTCATGAAATGTTTCCTCTAGTGCAGGGGTGGGCACAGTGTGGCTTGCAGAACACATAGAACTTCTCCACCCCACTTTTGTGGCTCCTGAAACCTCCCACTAGTTCCACTTTTTGCTGCACTCTCCTTTGCTGCACTCTCGCCATGTGTCCTGAAGGGATGTAGGCCCTTGCAGTGCATTCCCACTGTCCCAATTTGGCTGGAGCAATCCCAATTCATCTTCTGTCATCCCACTTTTTTCATCTATTTCTCAAATGTCCCAGTTTCTGTCCTCTCCTATTTTCCTTCTTCATCTTCACTTTACTTCAATTGCTGCAAACTGTCTTGCCCTTTCAAGCAGACTCAGGCAAAAGCAGACAACTGCAGCTTTTCCTAGCTTATGTGTTCATCTTCATTAATAATTTTTGCCATTTTGACTATACTGTGAAGTTGCTTGGCCACATGTGTCCCAATTTTCATCTGTAAAATGTTGGGGAGGGTATAGGAATAGGTGCAAATCACCTTCTGCTCTTTTGTTAGTGCAAATGTCTACTGAGTCCTTTCCATGAATAGAAGGAACTCCTCCATTCAGGATCCAAAGCAATATAATTAACAGATTAAGATTCATCAAAGCAACCTAAACACAAGTGGACTCATGATGTATTTGCTTCTGCACCATTACTGGTAAGATTCAAAATGTAAATATACTGCTTGGATGAGGCTGAAAACACTGGCAATGGAAGTCATGGTGCTGCGAGTCCAACTCATGGTTGCTGTATTTCAAGTATTACTGACCAGTCATATTGGAAAGACTAGATCTCCCTATATGAGCTTGCCCTTTTTTCTGTTTATCACCATTCACAGGTATGTTTGGTGAGGAGGTGGGAGAGGGCCTTCTTAATGACTGCTCCCAGTTTGCAGAATTCCCTCCCACAGGACATTTCGTTGGGCCCTCTCTCCATTTTGTTCCAGTGGCATAGAAAGACCTTTTTATTTAGACAGGGCTTTGGCTCAAAATTCATGTGGCAGAAGGAGCTTTTAATGAGGCTTTTAAAAGTGTTTTAACTTTATGTTTTTAGTAGATTTGTTTTTTCAGCCTTTTTTCCAGACAGTTTTATGTACCTAGTTTAATCAGATATAAGCCACCTGTGAAAGCAGATATAAATAAAATAAATAAATAATATGAATAAATAATAAATGAATACTGGTATAGGTTAACATGTATAGAAATAGTAGAGATGATTGGATCCCATTGATCATGTTGAATCTTTTCATGACCATGATATCCCTAATCACAAGGAGAGCCAGCATAGTGTTGTGGTTTTAAGGTTGGACTATGGCTATTTCTGCACTATGCTCTTATAGCGCAATTATTCCACTTTCAACATCCTATGGAATCCTGGGGTTTGCAGCTTAGGGAGGGGCTGCGCAGTCCTATGACTGCGGAGACCAGGATTTGAATCCCTGCTTAACCATGGAAACCTGCTGGATGACTTTGAGCAAGTCACACTCCCTTAGTCTCAGAGGAAGGCAAAGGGAAACCCCCCTCAACAAATCTCACCAACAAAACCCTGTGACAGGCCTTTCTTGGGGTTATCAAAAGTCTGAAATAACTTGAAGGCACACAACAAACTTCTAATAACAAGGTGCTTGGGTCAGGTGTGATCCTCTCAACTATGATTATAATGCAGTAAAAACATTCATGATGGTCCTCAGAAATTTATACATGTGCATATATGGGTGTAAGCAGAGATATGTCTTCATTCCTGATGTGCCAATCCATGCAACACCCACACGCTGTTCCAAGTATGTGGAATTTAACAACTTGATTTTAAAACTGTTCATTTGCAGTTATCATGGAAATATATAACAGTTTCTTAAGCTAGCAGAGGAGACAGTGTCATTGAAGTCGAGCCAGCTATGTGGGTGTAAGATGATTAAGGTGGATACGATGTAGGAGGAAAAGGAATAGTATTTTTTTGGATTTTTTTTTGAAGGATTCTGTTTCTAACATATTTGCATTTTCTCCTAGAAAGGATGGATTTTTTTTTAATGATAAAGGCATAGCCAGCAATAAATCTAGGGCTTAATTCACTGTCACACTACCGTCTGAGTGCCTAGTTACAGCGACACCACATATAAAAATGGTGCCTGGAAACTCCCAAACCAGAATGTAAGAATTTCACACTCTTAATTGGCACTTGTTCTACAAAAGTGCAAATTCATGGACAGACTCTAAGGCAGTGGAGATTTTTCTCATCTGTAATGGATGATACAGTTTATAAAAATAGCTGCTGCTGCTTCTTAATGATGATATGTTTAAAATCCTATCTATGTTCTGTAAAAGCTAGGAAGACAGAGCTTGACATTTTGATTTTAAACAGTGTCAACCTCAAAGGTATGTGTCTTTAGGGAAATTTGTCACCCCGTGTTTGATGATGGTACTGAAAGCTTTAAAAATAACGATACGACCCACTGGAATTATTTAATGCATTTCAAAAAAACTATCCTTTCCTCAGCTGCATACCCTGAGTGTCACCTTAGTAGGGATGCCAAATTTCTGATGTCTAGGTTTCATGGTCTTGTAGCTTTTCTTCCTATAGATACTCGCATGTCAAGGACAAAACATGTATTAGGTTAATTCAGTTATTTGTTGTTGTTGTTATATGCCTTTAAGTCAATTCTGACTTACAGTGACCCTATCATAGGGTTTTCTTGGCAAGATTTATTCAGAGGACATTGGCCGAGAGACGGTGACTTGGCCAAAGTCACCCAGTTGGTTTCCATCCCTGAGCAGGGATTTGAACCCTGCAGTACCTGAGTCCTGGTCTAACACTGAGTCCTGGTTCTCATATCTTTGCCTGTATCTTGCCCTGTACCCCAAGATCTTATGAAATGTAGCATATTGTCATGGGGTTAAGATTTGTAAAACTGTTAATTCTTTTTGGACTTGCAAAGGCAGCCAAGAAAAAACATATAGATAAAGTATGTTATTGAAATTTAATTTTCTAAACCTTTCCTTTGATTTCTATTACTCAAACACAAGTAAAAGAATAAAAACTGAAACAAAAGCTTTTAATCCCTTCTGCATTTTGTGTCTATGGCCATTTCCGTACTACGCTCTTATAGCGCAATTATTCCACTTTCAACATCCTATGGAATCCTGGGGTTTGCAGTTTAGGGAGGGGCCGGCCAGGCCTCCCTAACCTGCAAACCCCAGGATTCCATAGGATGTTGAAAGTGGAATAATTGCGCTATAAGAGTGTAGTGCGGAAATGTCTGTTTCTGGCAGTTAAAGTGGAATGTAGCACTTTAACTGTAGTGTGAATAGTCCCTGTGTCTGTCTGTCTGTAGCTTTTCAGCATAGGAAATATGGGAAACACATGAAATTATTTTTTAAAGAAATCTGAAACATAAAATATTTTTACAAATTAATAAAATTTTTAACATTCATGTAGCAACAAAATATTGACAAGTCTAAATAAAGCAGACAGCAATTTCTTTTAAAATCTTTTCCTTGATTGAAATTACATATTTTTCTGGTCCGGCATTTGATTACAGTCAGCTCTTCACTTTCACTGGGGTTGGGGTGCACAATCCCCACAAAAGTGGAAAAACTGCAAATCAAAGTAAAAATGGTGAATGCTAATTTTTTTTAAACCTGAGAACACTTTTCTAGGAATCTCTAGGCCCTCCAGTGTGATTCTATGGTCAGCTTCCAGTGGAAGTGGGCCATAGAATCACGGTAGAGGATCTAGCAATGCCTAGAGAAGTGTTCTTGATGAAGGGGTTAAATTGTAGAAACTGCTTGCTTGAGTAGAAAAATAGAGAAAAATAAGTCAGGCAGATGCGTCTTTTATCTTATCAAGAGCTCAGGTATGCGGCTTGGCAATGCATGGGATATAGGGAGTTTGGGAGTCGATGCAACCAAGGGAGAATACTCCCTGGTACAGAGATACTTCATTTTTGAAACTGTAATACATCATTTCGAAACTTAAACTTTTGTAACCTGTACTCTTTTCATATATGGTAATCATTTCCTGTACTTGTTTTTTAGAAGGTATAAATGTGTGCTGAAACCTAAAACGAGGCTCTCAGTCTTTTGGAAATTGATTCCACTGAGATCCCTGCGCAGTATAATAAACTCGTGTTTTCTGATCTGCTGGTCTCAATTCACTGGCTCACCACAACATTCTCTCTAGGAATCTCTAGTCTTCCAGTGTGACTGTGTGGTCCATTTTCAGGGGAAGTGGACCCATAGAATCACACTGGACTATAGAATCCATTGGAGGACCTAGAGATTTCTTGAAAGAACATTTTTTTTCCTGTGGCAGGGGCAAATACAGTAAGAATTCTTTCAATAAATAAATTAAATAAATAGCATAAAGTAAACTATGTATAATTATATCCATGAATGCTGAGCCCACATAAGTGGAGGGCTGACTGTACTTCACTTTCAAAACCAATTTTGTCCACAGGATATAAATGGTACTAAAGTCATAAACATGTAGAAAAATGTATTCAAATATGTTAAGCAAATTAATTTTTTAAAATGTTTTGGGGGTACAAACTTTACCTCTGAGATTACCTATCAGAAAAGTTTAGAGCCAAGTTTCTGCTATCATCAGAATTCATTGCCTTATTCCCTCTTAAATCCCTCAATTGTTTTGTTGTTGTGTGCCTTCAAGTCATTTCCAGCTTATGGCAATGATGAGGCATACCTCTCATAAGGTTTTCTTGGCAAGATCTGTGCAGAGGGGCGTTGTCGTTGCCTTTGCCTTCCTCTCAGGCTGTGTGAGAATGCAATGGGTCTGAGGTCACTCAGCGGGTTTCTGTGGCTGAGTGAGGATTTGAACCCTACAATCCAATCACTACACCACACTGATGCTGAAATCACTACACCATGCTGATTGTCTCAATTGTCTTTTACCTGTAGTAAAAACTACTCAAAAAGAGTTATCAAACAAAATCGGCTTTGCTTAGTTTTTGGGATGTGATTGAAATATAGATTGTAATTTTCGTTTGTAGAGGGCAAAGTGTTATCCCTTGATAAACTGATATTGTTATGTTATGTTTGTCACTGGATATATTCCACACTTAGACTTTTGGATTTTTTTTTTTAAATGGAGCAACAGCATACCTACAATATTGGAATGGGGAGAAAAGACAAGAAATGTTTACCATCAGAAGTGATGCTCATCTTAATCCATTTCTAGCTGCCATCAAGTTATTGTCTGCCCCTATCAAGGAATCCATCTTTATAAAATATGCATGATTTGATGCAAGAAATTTCCCTCCCACTGAACTTGATAGGGAGTGGCAAAATAAATTTTAAAAAACAGCCAATCATTTTGATGATGACTGCCATATCACTTCACCAGTAGTATAAATCCTATGCAGGAGAGGCATATATCAGATAACAGGGCACACACCATTGGGTTGTATATCTGTAGCCTCAGGTCATGCATGCTTAGAGAACAGCATGGCTTTTGTATGTTCTTAATATACAAAGCTTCATTTTAATGAATCAGACTATTGGTCCAACTAGTCCAGACACCTATTATCAACTCCAATTTGCAGTGGCTCTCTAGGATTTCAGGCAAATTTTTTTTTTTAATTGGGCTTACCTGGAGAATCCATGGATTGGATTTGGCATATTCAACATGAAAATCCTGTGCTGTTCCCCTCAGTGATGGCCTTTCCTACTGCACAGCTGCTATTACATAAATGCATTTTAACAGAAATGTCAAAGAACTAAATGAGTTTCTGCAAAAATGTCAGGTTCATTGCTCTTTGAAAAAATGACATAGAATTGGAGGGGCGAGTAATTACTTTTCCTACTGCTTGGTTTTTAGATGTAGGGAATGCTTTAATACTGTGACAGTTAAATCAGTGGGAAATTCTCTTCCTCATTTGCTTTTGTTTCTTCTGGTTTCAGTCCTATTGAAGGCTGAACAACATTGTGGCTGAACTCTATTTGGACATGGCAAATCTAAACAAAAGTTGTTGTGTGCCTTCAACTTGTCCCTAAGGTGAATTTATCATGGGGCTTTCAGGGGGCTGAGAGGGTGTGAAATGCCCAAGGTTACTCAGTGGGTTTCCATGGCTGAGTGGGGAACTGAACCCTGGTCTCCAAAGTTGTAGTCCAATGCTCAGACCACTACACCACACACAAGACATTGCAATTATATTCAAACAATTCTGTAATTCTTCAGCCCCAAAAAAATCTTGTTTATTTTTACCTTAAATAATCTATATTTTTCATTTCCCATTTTATGGCTAAAATATCCTAGTCTTCTACATGTTATATATTTTATGATTTCTTGTTTGCTTTTTTTTTGTGTACATGCTTTTCAGTGCTTCTTCATTGGACACCCTCTCTATCTAAGAAAATCTTAACACTTAGATCCAATTTAAAATCGTTCTTCTTTTGTCAGTAGTCTGTGCTTTGTTGTGTGCCTTCAAGTTGTTTCTGACTTATGGTAACCCTAAGGTGAATCTATCACAGGATTTTATTGACAAGATTTGTTCAGAGTAGTGGGTTGCCTTTGCCTCCCTCTGAGGCTGAAAAAGTGTGACCTGCTTAAGATCACACAGTAGGTTTCCATGGCCAAGTGAGAATTTGAAGCCTGGTCTCTTGAGGCATAGTCCAACACTCAAAGCACTACACCATGCTTAATGGCTATGATTCCATGCCACACAGTAAAACTAAACATTAATGCTGTACAATGCACATCCTCAAAGCTACAATGCATATCCTCAAAGCTAATTGTTTTGTTGCACATTATATTTTTCATCTTAAAAAGTTACTCATGGAGTCTTATTCTGTTTTCTTGAATGTTTATGGTCCTATAACACATTCAATGAGATTTCAAACTGTTTATATTTTCAACATGTTCTAACCTTTCATTTTGGATATTTAATTATATCGCTTGGGCTATTTTTATTTTTTAAATACTCACTATAAACTCGGCTTTTGTAATGTTGATTGTTAGATGGTGATCTTTTCACTAAGGAATCTTTACAGACCATCTAAGTTGTCATATAGTAATACCATGTCATCTACATGGCATATGTTCTCTGGCATTCTGTTCAGCATTTATGGTATATAAAGCCGGACTTACAATATTATATCTGCTGGAGATTCATGTTTACAGTCATGAAGGGTCAATAATGACCCCCAAAACCTACCTTCACAACTTGGCATCATCTCAACTGAACAATTTCAGAAGCATTGGAAATTGGATTATTGAGAAATAACATTCACAGTATTTCTCAGAATTACTGAGAAGTCATATTCATGGGTTGTAGAGTATCTTGAGACAAGCCGCTGTAGCTATGGCAAGACCTTGCCTATTCTCAAAGCACTTGAAGGACTGAAAGAGCTCTACAGATGTCATTTCTTAGTGCTCCAACCTCCAGTCGCTTGGAGATGCCTCACTTGGAGTGCTGTTAGACTGCAAAAGTAAGTTTTGAGGGAGCATTATCAATCACAACTTTGATGATGGAGCTCAGTCATCATAGTGGTGATGATGATGTAATAACTGGGCCACAATTGATAATCTTTCCATTAACAATGAGGCTATCATTTGAATCTGCAAGTACTTCTTATAGATGTTCTGGAAGTAAAAATTAAGAAGCAATCATGAGAGCATGAATTCTGGTCATACTCCTCCAAGAAACCCCTGCCTTTTGATGCCCCATTATCTGACAACTCACTCTTTTGTCATGTCCAAATTAAGGACAAGTTCCATTAATTCTAAAGAGGTTTCACTTTTTCATCAGTTCTTCTGGCCTACAACAGCGCATTTGGGATTGCTTGCATGCATGCATGCATGCACTGCTTGTAAAGCAAGCTGAGAGGGGAGAAAAGGGTGCCAAGCCAGCTGAGAGACTTTGCAAGCAGCATGTAGTAGGCCAGTCACCAGTGAACCTCAGTAAGTCCTTTGTACTTAATACAGTACAGTACATAGGTTCCACTTTTCAACCAATTCCTTTTTCTGACAGTGTTCTGGTTCCCAACCTGACAGATAGGTGGGGGAAGTCTGTATTTATATTTCTGTGTCTTCTGCCATCAGATCTTCAACTGTTACAGTAACATTTTATTGGTGATGCAGGTTGCGATTTATAGGGTATTTCTTGATTTCTTGAATCCAGATTTTTTTTTTTACTAAGAACTTCATTAATTTGCCATGTTGTACATTGTCAGAAGCTTTCTTGTCAAAAAAAAAAAGCAAGGATAGAGATCCACATTTATGACATACCAAGTACATGAGTGTGGAATACTGCTTCCTTAGTTCCCAATCTACTTCAGCATCCTCCTTTACATTTCTCGTAAATTCTACCTTGTTTTATTTTAAAGAAAACATTATTTATATAGCCTGTTTAGCTTATCATTCTGTTGTCAGTGCAAATATTGGCATTTTCCATTTTTGGGTAATGAAATAAAAACCAGTCTTAGCCAAGTTTCAGGTATGATCTCACTTCAGTAGATTTGATTAGTTTTTTAAAATTTTACTATAGCATCCAAACCAGCCTCTTTTATTAACTTTAATATTTCTATGAAGACATTAAATTCAGGAGCTTTGTCAATTTTTTTAAAACATTGCATTTTAAAACATTGCATTCTGAACTTAGATTTGTATTTCCAGTGACTTTAGACATAATAAATTTTATTATCTTCAAGTATTTATTTAATTGCTCTTTACTGCTATTTTATCCTTGATGTCAAATATTGGATTTTTTCTTCAGTGGCAAACATTGTAATTATTGGAGTATGCCTGCTACTCCATTGCATTTATTTGTATTTACACTGAAGGAGTTGCAGGTTCTCTCAAGGTTTTCCATTCTGGTACCTTGTTTGGCCCACCACTTTTTTTTTTTGTATCCGTAATTTTTCTTGGCATGCTCTTATGTAATTATTTATATTTTTATATTTATATTTTCCATTTTTGTCTCTCCTGTATTCCTTTAAAAAAGAAGTTAAAATAACTTATTTCTGAGGTAGTCATATCTATTATAACTTCTGTTAGTTTTAAACAAGTAGCATTTATATCTAAGTTATTTGAATGTGCTGTCTCATGGATACTGTTACTGCCCTGGCTAGCCTGAGCTTTGGGTATATAAAAGATATCTATTGATATCACTGATTCGGCTTCACATATCCCTTCCACGTGCTTGCGAGGCCCCCGGACAAGCACGCATACAGGCTCGGCCGATAATCGCTGTAATATTCCTAGACAATACGGGCAGGCCAGAAAATAGCTGACTCGCTGCTTTAGGAGACCTCGAGGCAAGTACCTCCATTAGGTATGCGAGCAACTCTCAAAAGATCCCCTACCCCGCGCTGGCAGCTTGATGATTGAGCTATACAACGCTCAAGAACTCCGTGTTTGCATACTGGCTACTCTATTGATAAATTTGGCTCTAATTCAATCATTCAAATTCTGACCTTTCGGAGGCTTTGTCTCCAACTCCAAATCTATTGTTTTCCCAAAGTCCGACCTAGCCTGCAGGCACAATTCTCCTTATAAAAACCCTTGATTCCGAGACTTTCCTCGGATCGCTCCCGAGTTCCAGACCGCCTTGCTGCCGCTTTGCTTGGCGAGCTTCCCCTCAGCTCCACGTGCTGAGATACATCGAACCCCAGCTTCACTCTCCATTTTCTCCCGGACTTCAGGACAGGTTTCGTATCCCCCGAACCAACTATCTCTCTGAAAAACCCGCTATCTTACTCACACCTTTATTTTCCTTAGTTATCTGTGTGATTGTGTTGCTTACATTGTGTGCCTGTATTTAATAAAGACCATTCATTATTTTCCAACCGGTCTGCTTCTTGACTTGGCCTGACCCCGTAGACACTGGGTTGCAAGATCCTGCTAAGTTACCCTGCCTCTCTTTTTGCCAGCTTGTGCTCTGAACTAATTTCCCCAACTGATAGCAATTTGGTGTCCCTCCTGGGACCCCCAGAAAACAGGGTAACAATACCTTATTGAGTCCCTTCCCTAATGGCTGTATATTCATTTGAGTTGTTTACACATTTAAGTTCTATGCATTTTCTGTTTTCTAAAAAAAATTGTATATATTTAAATTGAACTACAGTGATTCCTCATTTTCACAAAGGTTTGGGGTGCAGAACCCTGACAAAAGTGGAAAACCTGCAAATAATTCCCCCCTATGGTCCCCCTTTCATTCCCTTCTGGGGCTCCTGCCCTTTCTCTTGTGTTTTGCCTCAATGCACATTCTCCATGCCTGGGCAAAATGCATGGGAATGGGAGTGGGGAGCTCCAGATGGGCAAAGGAAGGCTTACGTGAGCCTTCCCCCCTGCCATTTCTTTGCATTTTGCCTTGGCTTGCATTCTTCTGCCAGGGCCAAATGCATGGGAATGGGAGGGGGGAGCTCCCGAGGGGAGAACAGGTGTGCGTGCCTCCCATCCTTCCCTTGCCTTTTTCCTGGGAGCGCTTGCCTCCTTTCTCCGTGCCCAGCAAAACACAAGGGAATGGGAGGAGGAGAATGAGGGGACGGCATGTGCACTCATGAATAATCAAATTTGCAAAGGTCAAACCCACAAATGTGGAGGGAGGGTTGTATAGCAACAAGAAGATCATGCTCTAAATTTATGGTAGCTGTGAGTTTTCAGTAAGACCTAGACCATTTCTGCACTAGGCCTTTGAGGCCCCTCCCTAAACTGCAAACCCAGGATTCCATAGGATGTTGAAAGTGGAATAATAGCACTATAACAGTCTAGTGTGGAAATGGCCCTAGTGTTCTGGATATATTTTTCACTAAAATCGAATACCTTTAACAGGCTTTGAACTTTGCTTGTCAGTTCACAAATATTCATCAGGCCATTTTTCAAATATTCATTTTTAGTAACTGAGAAAACAACCTGTCTCATCTCCTTGCAGCCATAGTAGTAGTAGCAATAACACCAGCAGTAACAATAGCAATAACAAAAACTTTTTAAAAAAACAGCTATGGATGTGATGAGGCTGAAAATAGGTGATTCGAGTATGCTAAAGAAAGATATAATGAATGTGAAAACTCGAAGAGATAGGGCATAAGAACTGTTACACTACAAACAATGATAGCTCACTATTTGAAACATTAAGATTGTGAGCCGAAACCTGCTCTGTGTTCTTAACTTCCTTTTCATGAGCTAAGTCCAACATTGTGCCGGTCCTCACAATAGAACTTTCCTTCCATCTTCATGCAGTTGTCTGTGTTGCCTGAAAATTGGTTCAGAGAGTTCTCTTTCCTACCCCTGAGACTATGTGAGACCTTGGATTTTGCCATTCCCTCAGAAGTCAGACATTGGATCCTGACCCTTTTATGTCCATTCGTGAATGTGATTATGTATAGTTCCATGATTCTTTCTGAGATCCTTATAGTGGCAAACTGTCTAATTATCCATTACATGAACAGTTTGACACGGTTAGGGAGGCTGAAGCAATTATTGTGGCAGCAATTGGAGAACGAGGCTGCTGGTTTCAAGCTCATATTCCTTGAATGGCTTGCTGTGGTGGAGGGGAGGGTGCCATGGCACTCTGGAAAGATGGCTTGGACTGTTGGCCTGTTCCATGGTGGAGGCAATTGTCCAAGCTACCTCTCTCAGAGGCACCTTGGTTTCAAGGGCCTCTCCTCTCTCTGATGTCAGGTATTCAAGAACTAGGTGGCTTGGGGTCTCCTCATATCAGTGCTGCCCTCATGTTTCTTTCTTTTCTTTTTTGTTCTTTTGCTCTTTCTGGACTTTTTCTTCTTACTGCTGCCACCACTTTCTCCTCCGTCTTTGGCAGATGAATAAGATTTCAATCGATGTGTCATGTGTGGTAACAGAGGCCCACCAAGATTTTCTGAAGGAAACTGTCAATGGGGATTGGCATTGATTAGTAGGAATTTGGTGAGGGGCAAAGCTAGGGATTTTCCATTAGTGCAGAATGTAGCATGCTGACAGTCTTAGTCTTCAGTTTTAAAAAAGAATCTTGCTCTTACTGCTAAGGTGATAAGCTCCAAAAAATTCTGGACAATGGCTCAAATTCAACATTACTTCTACCTAGTCTAGACCTATTGAAATAAACAAGACAAGATAGTTATGACTGATATGTCTCATTCATCTTAATGGACCTATTGTGAGTACAACAAACAGTGAATTCAGCCCAATGGTCAATCTTCTGGACGAATGGGGTTTCAGTGGCCAGTTGGGAGGGTTTCTGTGCTCCATATATCTTTTGCATGACAAAAGCAAACCAAAATATGCAGATCTGAAATTGTGCTTAATTTGCATGGTCTATGCAAGGAGAAGTTTGGCTTACTTGACCCAGAAATGTTGAGGCTTTTTAAAGCACTGAGTACAGACAGCTCTGATGATGACAAATAAATATAGCCATTTATTAATAGAGAATCAGAGGGACAATCAACAGCCAGTCAACAGGGTTATAGCTAAAACCAGCCTGCTTTGTATGGTGGTAATCTACCCGATAGCCTCATTTAGTATCTAAATAGCAATCTGTGTACACAGTTTACTGCTTCTCAAACACATTTTCCACAGCTGGTAAGCATACTTTTTTTTTTTACTGTAACCATAAACCCTTCTGCAAACATTGCTTTTGAGCTGTCAGAAACATAAATGAAACTGAAAGCAGATCTAGATGATTAACAATAAGGAAATGAACATATTTATATAGTTAATTTCAGGTTGTTGTTTTTTTAGCTTTTAAAAGCTTGCATGTTTTATTAGTAAAAAAAAATGTTGATGTTATGTACTGTTGATGGGGAGCTGGGGGGAATGGAGCTGTGCAACAGTTTCAGGATATACCAATTCAAAAGTCACTGATGGCTTGTGCTTGGAGCAGTGGGGTGGGCTAGGGGCCTATCCTGTACTAGGGGGATGAACCTGCCTGCTTAAACCTGCAGCACAAGCTAGATACCACTTTACTGTCTGTCGCCAACAAGGAGAGCAAAGAACAAGTCAACTGGCTCTCCACGCAGTACCGTGGTCTGAGGCTACAGCTGGTTTAGACTGTCACCTGTGGAATTACAAAGAGCCTTGGTTTAATGGGAGATCGGCTGATGGGTGGGAAGCACAGAAATCAATCTCCAGTTCCACTGCTGAAAATAATATCTCCCTCATTTCTAGACTGGGGCCAGTGGGCTTTCCTATACTATTTTTACAATTCTGTACTGCTTTATCACTGGCCAGGCCTAAATACCCTAAAGGCACCAGATACCATCTGATCTTGGAAACTAAGTAAGATTGGCCCTGGTTAATACTTGGATGGGAAACCACCAACAAATACCAGCTATTGTAGGCTATATTTCAGAGGAAGGAAATGCCTTTGAGTATTCTTTGCCTAAGAAAACCCTATGAAATTCATGGGATCAGCATAAGGTGAGAGGCAATCTGAAGGCAGGCGCGCGCACGCGCGCGCGCACACACACACACACACACACTGGCACTGGCCTGTCCTAAGGTTTGAATTGAGAGACCAAGAAAAACTATGACATTCTAGTATTGGGGTTGAGCTGTTGATCTTTTCAGCCTGCTTTAAATATTTATGATTTACATGGAGCATAAGCCATCTTCTTGTAAACTGTATTCATGTTTGCACAGTGCTTTGTTTTGCTCAGTTCTCTCAAAGTCATAATGGTAGTTCACTGTAATCATCACCACCTCTGAGCTGTAGGTTGATGATAATATTTTACAGTTTTATTTCTTGGCAGCATTTTCAAAGCAACAAGTCTCTCTGCAATACAATCTTTATTGGCTGTCAGTGCCTTGCCTTGACATTTTAACAGGTTTTTGTGGCTGCCTTTCCATTTCCTGTGAGCACACCTTGTTTTTTCCATTGTTGCCCTGTGCTCTGCCTCTATGAATGTTTGATGAAATGCACTTCTATGGACCCAAAGCCTATTAATGTTTTTATTTAAAAGGAACAGTTTGTAGTGGCCTTTTACATGCTTTTTGTTTGGTCAGCTCCATCTGTACAGTCTAGACGGGCATACCCTTGAATGTTTTGGTCACTTTGTTTTACTTCTTGCTCTTACTAAGTGCAGTGGGTGCTCTTTTCATATGACCTCTCCAAGCATGAATGCAAGGTTGCATGAAGCGTTGCACCCCATTATACTCAATAGATGCAGTGGGTGCATGGACATTGTGTCCATTGACTATAATGGGGCATGTTGCTTCATGTTTTTTGTTTTAGGCAGGGGTTCTTGGAACCAAATCCCTGCATTTATGGCAGGTGCTCTCTGCGTGTTCTTCTGACATAATGAGTACATTATATTGCCAGCCAAACTGAGCTTTTGGGGAATAGCATTAGTTTATTTCTTCCGGAGAATCAGAACTGTGATGCTTTTTTTAAAAAAGAGGGGGATCTTAACATCACTATAGTTTAATTATATAGTGTCATTCAGAGCTGATGAAGTTATTGTTTGAATTACAACTCCTCCCACAACTCCCCAGCCAATGTACCCATGCTGGTGATTGTTCTAGGTACTAGAGTCTCCCAAATTACTTTTCTAACATCTGGCATCCATGTTCTTCTGATGTTATGAAACAGAAGTATGGCTTCATGAAATGGTGTGTCAGAAGTAGAGAGTATTTGGAAGGAAAAAGGTCTCATAGGGCAACAGCAAGATGAACACAAATGTTTCCCTTCTTCTAAATCAGAGTCTTGGTTCATCAAAAATGTAGCCTATATTATATATATATAAAAGCAAAACCCTAAAACAAAAGCAAGATAATCTTTCATTTCTGGCCACCAACATGTCCTTTCACTTTGCTAGTAATTTCGTGAGGGAATAACCTCATATTTCAACATACTTGTACCTGGTGCACAATTTTTGGCCTTCCTTGTGGTGAGCTGAATGTGCTTAAAAGTTAGGCGAGGTTAAGGTTCACAGATTTATAAATACACAAACAACACATCCTTTTGACATGGTTTCTACTGACACAGGTCAGGGGTTGAGAAAATCTGTGTCCAAAGATCTTTGGGCTCTATGGCTCTGTGAAAATAATAAAAATGTCAGAAGCACAGTATTTTTAAGTTCTTCTACCCTGACTGTGAGAAGAACAAGGTAACAAATTTGCCTCTCTTCCCTCTCTTTCTCAGAACTTTCGCTCTGGCATGTTCCAAGGCCATCTAAATCCTGCTCCGTTTTGTTACTTTTTGCACTACCAAAGTGCAACAAGAACAAGATAAACCCTTGGACATGAAGATATATGCAGTGACCAAATATTGATAGTTTAACTTCTTGCATATTTCTGCAGGTTATTTTTTGCCTCTTTCACAATGCAATATCCTCTTTTAATTTTTGAGAAGTTTTAAATTACAGAAAACATACAGAAAATAAATGTTACCTGTTGCTTCCACCATTCCTTCTAGGATTACAACTATTTCTAATTCCTCTTTGGGCAACTGGGCTTTGGAAATCTCCCAGAAAGGACTCTGTTGGTTTATTTCATGGCTGATGATCAGTGGTGAAACCAAAAACAGGCGATCGTCCCCTGTATAATAACCCACATTAATATCTGTCTGATTGAGTGGTATAAATTCTCCCTCTTTTGTCTGTTTGGACTTGATCAACTTGGCTCGTATTGATGCTTCCACGATGTGCGAATTCCTAAGATCCCCAACGCGGAACATCAGACACAGTTTTCCATCTCGCATGGAAATGACAGCATTGGTAGAAAACACCAAGGTTTCTGCCCTCTTCTTGGGTTGAGAGATTTTTACAAACATACAGCCAACCATGAAGGCATTAACTATAGATCCTAAAACAGACTGAACTAAAAGCAAGATAATCCCTTCAGGACATTTGTCCGTTATGACCCGATAGCCATATCCAATGGTGGTTTCTGTCTCTATGGAGAATAAAAATGCTGAAACAAAGCCATTGAGGTTACTGACGCAAGGGGTCCATTTCTTATCCCCTATGTGTTCCATATCTCCTCGGATGTATGCGATTAACCACCAGATGAATCCAAAGAATAGCCAAGTCACAGTATAAACCATGACAAATATCAAAAGGTTGAATCTCCACTTGAGGTCAACCAAGGTAGTGAAGATATCAGTCAGGTAACGATAAGTCTCTCTTACGTTTCCATGGTGAACGTTGCACTTTCCATCCTTCCTAACATACCTCTGGATTCTTCTCTTGGTACATTCTTTGCTTAAGTGCTTTGGCAGATCTTCTCTGGCTTGTTTTGGCAACTTTGGTGGATGAATTGTAACAGGGCTCTCCACGTCCTGCTCCATTGAGTCTCCTTCCAGCACATTAGCTGCTGTTAAACAAAAAGAGAATATATATACTGATGGAAATGACAAAAGACTGATTTATCAGCATATTAATACTACTATATCAGTTATATGATACTCTAAAGGTTTTCTTGTAGATGCTAAAGCATTAACAGCAGACTTTTAGCAAGAAAGGGACCAGTTGCTGGCTGTATGATTATGAATAGCTAAATTTTACTGATGAAGTTCAAATAAATAGCCTATTTCATTTTCATTTTTATAAATGATATATATTACTATTATTTATTACAATTGCTTTTTTTCTTTTTGGAATTCAGTACCAATTTTCCAACAGGAAACTCAGGATATGTAGCTCCCCATTTTACAACAACCCTTTGAGGCAGCTTTAGGCTGAGAGATGGTAACCAGGCCAAGGCCACTCAGACAGTTTAATGGTTGACCAGGGATTCCAAAAGGGCCGGTGCAAACTCTAATCAGTCTTGGTCTTCTGAGAAACAGCAACTGTGTAAATGAGCAAAAAAGATTGGCTGTAGGTCTGAAAGCAATAAACTGAGCAGAAATAAAAACAAAGTGTTGAAAGCAGTTGTACTGACCCAATATTGAGATTTTAAATTTCAAATATAAAGTGATGTTTTAATCATGGGGGATCATGAGGCTCTCCAGATACTCCTGAATTCATCTCTCAGCATTCCTTAACCATGATTATGATGACTAAGGCCATTTCTGCACTAGACTGTTATAGTGCTATTATTCCACTTTCAACATCCTATGGAATCCTGGGGTTTGCCTTTGAGGCCCCTCCCTAAACTGCAAACCCCAGGATTCCATAGAATGTTGAAAGCAGAATAATAGCACTATAACATGCTAGTGCAGAAATGGCCTAAGTCTTCTAGGACTTACAGTACAAGAGCCACATCTGGAGGGGCACATGGTTCACACTCCCAATTTAAAACAAACATTTTAGTGGTCAACCCTTCTTTCTTAGCCTTGGGAGTAGAATTAATCCACAAGTGAACATTGTAAAGTGACAGTAGAGGGCGAGTATGGTGTAGTGGCTTGAGTGTTAGATTAGGAAGACCTGACTTTGAATTCCTGCTTGGCCATGGAAACCCACAGAGTGACCTTGGTTCAGTCTCATTCTCTTGGCCCCAGAGGAATGCAATGGAACACCCCATCTGAATAAATCTTGCCAAGAAAACATGGCCACCATTTCCGCACTAGGCTGTTATAGCGTGATGATTCCACTTTCAACCTCCTATGGAATCCTGAGGTTTGCAGTTTAGGGAGGGGCCAACCGGCCGCTCCCTAAACTGCAAACCCCAGGATTCCATAGGAGATTGAAAGTGGAATCATTGCACTATAACAGCCTCGTGCGGAAATGGCCTGTAATAGGTTCATCTTAGAGTCACTGCAAGTTAGAAATGACTTGCATGCACACAACAGTATAAGTAACAGTACAGTAATTTATGGGGGTATCTATGCTAAATAAATATTTATGTTGAAGCTTAATAAATAATACTGTAAAATGCACAATGTTTCACATTATGGTACTAGTTCCTGACACTGGCCATTTCCGCACTACACCGTTATAGTGTTATTATTCCACTTTCAACATTCTATGGAATCCTGGGATTTGCAGTTTAGGGAGGGGACTTTAGAATTCTCAGCCAGAGAGTTCTTTGGCCTCAGTAAACTACAAGCCCCAGAATTCCACAGGATGTTGAAACTGAAATAATAGCACTATAACAGTGTAGTGTGGAAATGGCCACTGTTTGACTAACAGACCAGAATAGGGAACTGCAGAATTAGTAAGGTTTCCATGGTCATTTCGATGCATCTGAAATATATCAGTTTTGTTCTTCTGGCCACCACTTTGTCAATAAGTGACAGGTAGTGCTACCAAAAATGCCTGTGCATTCTCTGCTACTTGTATGCAGACAGAGAAACATGCTTATCTACATATATAGGAGTTATTTCTTTCCTGCACTTCCATAAATATGCATATGGTCAATTTCTTTAAACATCTATCCTACTGAAATCTCTCTCTCACATGTACACACACTTAAACCACACAGTTTGTGCACAAGAAAACCATTTATGACATGTCTGATTGCAGATGGGAGGTGAAAGTTCACATGACTGAACACTCCTGTCTACAAAATTCAGTCCAAGAAATTCTGCTGCTGTGGGGGGATGGACAAACCTCCTCTTCCACACCATATTCTTCATAAAAAAGCCAACTAGGCTGGTGGCTAAACTTTGCTTCAACACTGGTGATGGGACAGAATCCTCTTTTGCATTTGGGAACAGCAAACCAGACCAAAGGACACAGGAAAAGTCACGTTGGTTTATATACCTCTCTCTTGCAATGCCTCACTGTTATTCCCTGGCCATTTCCACACGGGGCGAGGGAATCACCCCGTGCCACTACTTACCGGATCTTCTGGCTCCCCGGTCTGGTCCAGGCTGCTCCGGAGCAGTGCGTGGCTGTTGCTCCACACTGCTCCGGCGTCCAAAATGGCGCTTCCGGTTGGTCGTGGGTCTCAACCAACTGCTGAAGCTCTCCAGCCTAAAGCCCGCCCTCCACAGATTGCAGGCTCACATTGGTGCGAGCCTGTGAATCTGCATGGGAGAGCAGGCACGCAATGGCACGCACTGGCTTTTTGAAAAACCTGAAAATTCAGGTTTTTCAAAAACACGCTGGAGGACCACTTGGGGTCGCTCTGGAGCGGACTGAGGTGTGGATCTACACTAAGTAGTGCGGACCCAGTCCGCTCCAAGGTGCAGACATCCTCCTTGGAGGATGGACTGCACCGTTTTATTTAACCCGTGCGGAAATGGCCCCTATCTCCCATCCCAGCATCTTTCACTCTAGTGATAGACCCAGCCCTACAACAGAAAATCAGAATGCCATGGAAAAGCTGAACTGCAACCCAACACTTAAGTTTTTTAAAGTGCACAGAATTTCTGGTTTTTTTTTGGGGGGGCGTAAATTCTGTGAACCCCTTGCCTCCTATAGATATTTTTTTGAAAAATTGCCTTTTTAATTTGTAATATGACAGACAATGACAGTATCCATTTAAAGAATGAGAACTGAAACAGGAGCAATTTAAGAACAGAACTTTCAGAAAAATCCAGTGAATGAGAAGAAACATCATCTGGAAGAGCCTCCCAAGGTCTGCTCACTTAAGACTTCCCACAACAGATTTTTCAGAATCACATTTACTTTACAGTAACCCTGTAAAGTTTCCTTTGTTCCACTTTTCAGTTTTATTTCCAGAAACAGAAATGTGTTTGCTTGCAATAAGATGTATGAGTTTGTTTATTTTGCAGTTATTATGATAAGCAAGGTGTGATTGGAGGCTTATTGCTAAAGAGTGAAGTAAAGAGATATTTCAAAGTCACCTGAAGAAATTGTTAGGGATGATAGGAGTTTCAGCCCCACGGAAACACAGCAGAAAAACCAGAGTTCAGCGAGTCAACAGCAGCAGCCTTATTCCCCAGTAAGGATACTCACACACAGAGGAGTTTCTTCCAAAACAGGAGGCACTTTATCTTGCAGCAAAGTTCCATTATATACAAAACATAGGACAGACGGACAAAGGCTTACGCCAGACACTGGTTTGGTCAACAGACAAATACATACCGGCGTTGCTTTGTTATATACATATCTACAACCAATCAGGTAGAGGTTTGCACACCTCCCTCTACCATCTGCACACGACCCCCGTTTCTTATGCAACCTTGCAATTACCCACAGCTGGGGCATGATGCAACATCTTTGCAGTGGGCTGATCATTTTCCCAGGGTTGCCTGCCTGGAATCCCTGACAGAAATGAGTGCCCTCTGCTCTTTTAAAGAACTCTCTATGGGCCTTTCCACACTACACAATTATTGCACTTTATAATTCCACTTTAACTACCATGGTTGCCACCTATGGAATCCTGGAATTTGTAGTCTTGGGAAGCACTGCAGTGCTCTGGCTGAGAATTCTAAATATCCCTCCTTAAACTGCAAATCCCATGATTCCATAGAACAGAATGATGGCAGTTAAAGTGGAATCATAGCGCAATAGCTGTGTAGTGTGGAAAGACCCTTTAATCACAATCATAGTGGCTACTATTTTCTGGAGTAGCAAAGCACTTAACAGCCAAGGATGAAAATAGATCTAGAAGTACAGAAGATGTTGCAGTTAATCGGCTTTCTGGCTGGTTGGACATCAAGGCTGTAACTCAGGCCTGATTTTTGACTTCTCCAATTTTCTTTCTGCCCTTCTGTAAACTAGTGGTATGGACAATTTTTTTTCAGGTGGAATCAATATGCCAATCATTTAAATCCTGGTATTCATATTAATTTTTCTGCTAACTTGATGTTTAGGTAGCCTATTATGTAAGTTAGCACACATCCAGTATGGAAGAGGAAGACCTAGTGGGAGGGTCTCTGCCTTTCTTTTCTTCTGGCTTGGCTGTCACACCAACTCCACCACTGAAGGAAGAGGTTGATACCTACTATATGCCTGTCCCTAAGAAATGACCCACTGAAAAGTAAGGCTGCTCTACCTAACAAGGAAAGATGGTTATAGACCTGGTCTCTTTAAGACATAGAAACAAAAAATAGAAACCAAATGCATGTTTTCTTTTGGTACAGATCCACACTGTTTATGACAAACATGTGAGGGTTAAGTCTCCCTTTAATAAGCAATGGTGGAGCTGAATAACAGATGCACTTTTCTTCTTCCTCTTGTGTACAGTCGGCCCTCCACATTTGTAGGTTTAACTTCCACAGATTTGATTATTTGCAAGTTTCTCCAGCCCCTCTCCACCTCAAGCACTTCTTGGGGGAAGCTTCCCTTTCAGCAGCTCCAATCAGGTCATGTAGCCCTTTAATCTCTGATCCTCTTCCTCCCCCACCAGCCACTGCCTGGCCAGCTAACGATGGGTCACACCCCAATTTCTCAGCACCACAAACCCTCTCCCAATGCTCCTTACACACCCAAGAAAGGATGTATACAGCCACAATGCCACAACCCCCTTTCTCCTTTCCCTGACCTGGTTTGGACTCTGGGTGCTGGCTCTTTGCACCCTGCCTCAGCCTCCTTCCCCCAGACCTACAGGCACACATTTTGATGTTCACAATTTTCCCACTTTTGTGGGAGTCCTGTACTCCTAGCCTTAGTGAATGTGGAGGGCCATCTGTAATTAAATGGCCAAGCAAATTAGGAAAACCTCTTCATTTTCTTGACTAATACCCTGCAATGCATTGTTTGGGGGAATCACCAATGGAAACGGGCCTGAGGATCTTGGGAGTAAGGTGCCATTTTCAGGGCCAGCTAACAGTGTTTTCCTTCTCTTGTTAGGGTGGATAAACAAACCACACCTTTACTGTATCCCCAGGTGGACAGGGAGATGGATTAAACCCCATACACAAAGTAGGAAGAGTAAATGTGAGAGTAAGAGAGTAAAAGAAAACATACACAGTAACTTTGGCTAAAGGATCCATCCAAGTATCACCATTGACAGTACTGACAAGGAAGGATGCCTTTATTCTTTCATGCTTCCTTTATACCATTTTTATGTTTATATTAAAGAATGCTTACAGAAAGAAAAGATTCATGCATCAGCAAAGTTAACAGTTTGTTCACGTGTTACATTCTATCTGACCCCTAACTTCCCGAGTCTACATGATCCTGTCAACATCCTGGTTCATTCTCAAAGATACCTTAGACATTAGCAGTGTCCTTCTCTTTGCACAGACTGACCACTGACATGTAGTAGGCAGAACAAACAATTCTAAAGCAAGGTTGTTTGATGAGCCCTGTGTCATGCAAATACTAATCAACACCAAGTGCTAGTTCTATAGCAAGTTACCAAGTGTTAAAATTTTAAGCCTAACACTCTAACCAAGTTTCTTGTCTCTACAATGACCCACCAAGGCAAGATTAGGGCCAAGGTAGCCCAGATCCTCTAGTCAAGGTTCATAGTAGCCAAAGCCACGTTGTCATGCAAGCATCCTTCCTTTTCTCTGGCATTAAATATACAAAAATAAACAATGAATTACAAAGAATCTCCACATCTACTGTCTGAGCTGGCTTCCATGAGGTAGGGCCCTACCAGTCTTTGAGACCACAGTCTTTAGCAGTAGCCTCCTTGGCCTCAGTTTTTGCACCAGTAATGCATGGAATAATGGATACCTCCAAAGGGGAAAACAGCAGCAACAGCAGAAACTGAAGAGCATGAATTCTGCAGCAAGTTGTTGTCAAGAACAGAGCACTGATGTTTCTTATGTGAGAACAGATGCTGGAATAATGTTTTTCTTTTGTGGCTTTGTTTTTCTATAGTGTTATTAGAGTTAAGCTTGCAAAAATTTCTAGACGGAGGCAAATTGCTTCCAAAAGGATATGCTCCTTTTTTAAAATTGCCTCAGATCTTTTTCAGCTGTCAAGCAAGTACCTGCCTTGCATCACCTATTTATTTCAAAGTAAGGATAAAACTTCAGCATACAGTGAAATTCCTGCATTTGGTTGTCAACCAAAACATACAGGATTTTTTTTAAAAAAAATCTTGCTGTTACAATTGGTATAGTAGGTCCTACACAGATATATTACTCTATATTACTTAATGAAATGTAATCAGAGCTTAGAAAAAGTTACTTATTAACATGGACACTGGTGGGGATTTGAGAGCTGTAGTCTCAAAAATTATTTCTTTGGATTATAATAATGCAGCACTTATAGAGGAATTTTAAGCTGTGATGATTTTGAAAAGTCAGTATAATTTATTACACCTTTACCTGTACCACCTCCTCCCATACGTTTTCTTCATTTTGTTTTCCTTTATTTTGTTCCTGTCCAGATGGGTGTCAAAAGCACCAGAATTAGTACTGCATACTAAAAGCACAAATATGCACAAAAATGACCAGTATCACATGTTAATTAAGCACACTAACTCGCCCTTCTAAGCAGAAACACACACAAATAATGTGTGTGTTGGAGTGTTTGTATTTGTGCATGTGGGGAAGCTGGGAGGCAGAGGAGGAAGCAGAATGCACTGCAAGTCTTCAGACTGGATACTTCATAAAAAATTCTGTTATATCCATCTAACTTCTTCAAGTGTGGAGGTATTCAATGGCCAAGTGTTGACAGTTTAGATTCCTTTTGACAAGAGAACGTACTGAGGACTCCTGGTGGTTTTGTGACACCTGTTTATTTATGGAGCAAAACATGTCTGGAGCAAACTCCTAAAGCAGATCAGAGGACCCCTAGTTCTGCAGAAGAACTTCAGAGAGAGCAATTGTACCCTAAGAGAATTTTCCCTTCAGCAAACTCAGAGTTGTCTCTCTGACACATTCTCTCTCACTACTCACATCTAAATGTAAACATTCCTTCCATCTCCTCTCCTTGTTCTTTTCATATTGATTTGTTATCTGTATGATTTTTGACACTTCTGCTCAGCTGTCTGGTAGTGTGGTCCCCATTGTTGAGTTTAGTTGATAACTGGTATGCAACCAGTCCACAAAAATCTTATCATCTTTACTGGATACAGATAGGAGTTATAAAAGAATGGTAATTCTGTTGACTTACTGATTTAACAGTCTTCTGGCTGCAGGAGGAACCCCAAGAGAGCTAGGTTTGGTTCCAGGCCCTAAGATTTTCTCATACCATAATTTTAGAGATACAGGAGTTTAATGGTCACTATCTCATATTAAAGTTCATTTTACATCTTTTTTTTGCATGATAACCATGTTTAAATATTTAATCTGCAATTGTTTTCTACCTTATTTAGTTCACCTAATTTGTATTATCAAAGCACACCTCTGTTTAAGGCTGTTCAATGTATTCTGTTTAATGTATCACATGCCGGTGAGTTATATCACTTTTAATCACTGGCAGACTGTAGAGAGAAAGCAGCTGGATTTTCATTTTTCCATCAAGCGCTAGCTATGAGAGTGAGTAAACACAAAATAGGTCTCTTGGTGTTTTAATCAAGTTTTGTCATAGCAGTGCCTGGCAAATCCAGTCTTGCAAATTTGTACAGAAGAAGGAAATTGGCAAAAAGTGGTGCATTTCTTACCCATGAATATTATTAATTGAAGATTGTTGTTGTTTTTTGTCTTGAAATTGTTTCTGACTTATGGTGACCCTATCATGGGGTTTTCTGGGGCTCAGAATATGTGACATGTTTAAGGTCACCTAGTATGTTTCCATGGCTGAATGGGGAATCAAACCCTGGTCTCCATGATTGTAGTCCACTGCTCAAACCACTACGTAATGTTGGCTCTCTCAGTTGAAGACTGCTGCCAGTGTATTAATGATACAACTTCATTTTGTTTGCATTCACTAAATGGGAATTGTTTGAGAACATGTTCTTTGATTGAAAAAAAGTTCATTGTACAACCTTCTACATCTTTTAATGTGAAGATCAGCAGAAAACATCTCTCCCCAATACTCTTTTTGGAAAGAAAGTTAACGTTAGAATCATGTTAAAATGAACCTAGACATATGAAAAAATTACTCTGCTGGATGAAACCAAGATCTTTCTAGTTTTGTCTTTGTGGTAGCCATGCTGGTTTCCCCCCAAAAATCCACCTGCAAAATGTGATGATGGTCTCTTGCTCAACTTTATACTCAATAGATATATTGCCTCTAGAAATGGATGTTCTGATTATGTACCTTAGACTTGACAGAACTGTAACAAAATGCATGCACATTAGCACTAAATCACCAAGCTCATATGGTGAAAAGGGGAAACAGGGTCCTTGGTGGAGAAGATGATCTTGTTTGCTGAACTAGCTCTCATATGGAAAGAGTTTTTTTCCCCTCAAAAGAAGAGCCATTGTGTGGTGGGGAGGGACGAACTCCACAGGCATTGGTAAGAATGGGAGATGGTCCTAGAGAGTTAGCCTGAAGCAGAGGTATAATCAGCCAAATGATTACTGACCTGGTTTGCAAGAGAATTCCAACAAGCAACCTAAGCACTAACACTACAGAGAATTTTTAAAATATATACATAAAACAGGAGCCTTTGGAAAAGAAAGAGAATATGTAGATTCCAGACTTGTAAATAGTCATGTATAAGCAATGGGAGAAGGGGGAAATCCACAGAAGAGGAATACAAATGAATAACCAGTACTTGTAGGGGAAAAATTGGAAAGGCCAAAGCTCAGAATGAGCTCATGCTTGCTAGTGAGGTTACAAAATAATTTTAAAAAGTTCTTCTGGCTGTGTGTGGAGCGAGAGGAAGGACAAGTAAATTTATTAATTAATTTATTTAAAGTATTTCTGTATTGCTTTCCAGTGCACAAGGGATCCCAGCTGATGAATAAATAAAAACCAATTGAAACAACATAAACATAAAATACATCGAAATACTCTTTAAAAACTCCTAAATGCAGTCTAAAAACAATCCGAGGTAGGTCCACTGGGTAGAGAAGATGGTGAAATGCTAATAAGGGACAGAGAGAAGGCTGAACTGGTTAATACTTTCTTTGCCTCAACCTCCACCTGAAAGAAAACAGTCCTCTAACTGAGGAAAACAGCCATGCAGTAAGTCATGAAGTAAGGAGACGACAACCCAGAGTAGGTAAAGAAGTAGTAAAGGAATACATAGCTACTCTAAATGAATTCAAGTCTCCAGGGCTGGACAAGCTGCATCCAAGACTACTAAAGCGACATGCAGATGTAATCTCAGAGCCACTGTAAATGTTTGAAAATCCTTGGAGGATAGGAGAGATTCCAGCTGATTGGGGAAGGGCAAATATTGTCCTTATTTCCAAAGGGGAAAAAGGAAGATCCAAGCCAGTGGGATGACTAGGATTGGTGTCTCCCAGTGCAATAACTCATGATGTCACCCCCACGGAGCCTTTTCTGTCCAGGACCTGGGGTTCCAGGGGTCTCGGTCTACTGCCGTGAGGACCCACCCTCTGCATGTCCTGAGCTGCCCACTGGGGATCTTACCCAGGCATAATCAAAACGGGATGGTCATCCTACATGAAACTATATGGGCTCTCATAGCAGGGGGAGAAAAAGGGGGCAGGCAGTCATTTTAGTGTCACCCACCTCTTATGGTGTCACCTGGTGTGTTCTGCACCTCTCCTACCCTGTTACCCTAGTGATGCCACTGATCCAAACAACTACTGACCGCTCAGCTTAATGTTGATACCAGGAAAGGTTCTAGAACAGATCATTATACAGTCAGTCTGTGTGCATGTAGAAAAGAATGCAGCAATTTCATGTTTGTTTTTTTAAAAACAAGTCATGGCAAACTAATGTTATCTCCCTTTTTGATAGAATTATTCTATCAGAAGTACTCACCAATGGTTGCTCTTCAACCTGGAAAGAAGTGACTAATCAGGTGCTTCAGGGTTCTGTCCTGGGCCAGGAGTTGTTTAATATTTTTATAAATGACTTAGATGATGGAATAGAAGACATCAGATTTTCAGATGAAATCAAATGGGTGATGGGTAGAGAATACTCCAGAGGGCAGATCAGAATTCAGAATGACCTTGGCAGATTAGAGAACTGGGCAAAAATTGATGTAAGAATTTCAACAGGGATAAAGATACGGTAGTACATCTAGGCGGGAAAAAAAAATAATATATACAACTATAGGATGGGTGACACCTGGCTTAAAAGCAGTACCTGTGAAAAGGATCTGGGGGTCTTTCACCAGCAGGCAAAGACCTTCTTGTTTAAACAGGCTTTCAGCATTGGTTGGCCAGGGTGGAGTGACGTCCACCTGGATGTACTGTTTTAGTATGTAATGTGTATCTTAAGTGTTTCAATTCTTTTAATTAAGAGTAGTGTTTTAATTGAACGTATGGTTTTAATGCTTCTTAAACTTTTGTACTCCATATTGTTTTAGATGCTCTATTTTAATTTATATTGTAATCCATTTTTGAGTCCCATTCAGGTAAAAAGTAGGATATAAATCAATCAATTAATTAACAAATATATAAATAAATAGCAGACCACAAGGTAAACATGAGTCAACAGTGGGCTGTAGCAGCCAAAAAGGCCAATGCAATTCTGGGCTGCATCAACAGGAGTATAGTGTCCAGACTGAAGGAACTAATAGGGCCACTCTATTCTGCCCTGGGCAGACCTCACCTGGAAAACTCTGGGCACTAGAATTCAGAAGGATATTGACATGCTGGAAAGTGTCCAGACATGGGTGACCAAGACGATCAAAGGTCTGAAACCCAACCTTCTGAAAGAGCTGATATATTTAGATTGGAAAAAAGAAGACTGAGAGATGACATGATAGCTCTCATTAAATACTTGAAAGGGATGTCATAGAGAAGATGGAGTGAGTTTGTTTTCTGCTGCTCCAGAGACTAGGATATGAACCAATGGATACAAATTACAACAAAAGAGATTCCACCTTTACATGGAAGAACCTTTTCTCTCTAGGAGCTGCTCAACAGTGGAATAGATTGTCTTTCAGTATGGTGGATCTTTAAATGGAGGTTAGATGGAAATCTTTCAGGATTGCTTTAGTTATATATTCCTGGACTAGATGGCCCCTGTGGTTCCTTCCAATGCTCAGACTGTATGATTCTATGAAATACTACTGACAAAAGAAGGAAGAGACAGGAATGATAAGAGGATCGGACACATCCATAGCTAAAATCCCAGTCCAGTCCACCAGTTGTTTGGATCTTGGGGGCAGGGCAGAAAGCAGTAAGTAGAGCACAGAAACCTACCACTAGAAGAACACATTTGGTCTCTCTGTCTGAGCCCACAAGGTTAAATATGTTGTTATCTTGGGTCTCAAGCTTTTTCCTTTGGCCACAGCCACAAGGGAAATGTGAGCCCACTGAGAACATATCTGAAATTGAGATCATCCCTTGAGCTCAAAGGTGTTCTCTACCCTTGCTCTAACCACTATGCCACACTGGTTCCTGTCTTCATGCAGTCTCTCCCCATGCATCCCAAGAAAACATGCATCTCTCCTAAACACAGTATTAATTAAAATAAAAACCCCAGAGATGTGAAATATGTAGGTAGGCCATAAAAGGAAGCATGGCCCCCTTCTCTGGAGTGAATCAACCTGTTCACACATACTGTTATAAGAGAGTTTGGCAAACTGATATATTTTAGAATCATCCTCATTTCATATTGATGCATGATCTTTTCAACCTGCTTATCCTATACATCTTAAAATATATCTAGCACAGCTCAGCAGGACCACAAATAATTCAAAGCTTCTACAGTTTTATGAATTCTAGATAGAAAAAAAAATTGAATTTTTTTAAAAAAAACGTTTCTCTATACTTTTGGTTGGAGTAAAGCAACTTGTAAAATTCAATTTGCTGTATTTTAAGAAACTATGTGGTTGGTTTCCTATCCAGAACTGAAAGTGCATAAATGAGGGCTTTTTTGTCTTTCACAGTAGGGAACAGAATCCGGAACTTATTTTTATCTCTTTGATCTGTTGCATTTTTCCAGATAACAGAGCCAGCATGGTATAGTGGTTTGAGTTTTGGTCTAGGACTCTGTTACCTTGACTTCTGGGGGTCCCTTGGGGAACATTTTGATTTACTCCAAAAATGTAAAGGTTGGGGAAATTAGCAGAGCACTGGCAATAGCAAAATGAGGGGCAGGGTAAACCAGCAGAATCTTTTACCCAATGTTTAGGGGGTCAGGCCAAGCAAAAACCCAGACAGACATACCAATAATTAGATTTTATTAATAAATGAGTTCTCATGCACCAATGCGCTCACTCATGCACAAAGGCCTATTGAGAGGGAAAGAGGTGAAAATTGATAGGGGATATAGCAGAGAGGGTGTAAAGGCAATGATACTGCACCTATCCTGAAGTCTTCAGTCTGGGAAGCGGCGAGAAGGATGAAGCTCAGCGAAGAGAGGCAGCTGAGGGGATCACTCGACTAACAGAATGCCAGCCTGCTAGTGTGGGGGGGAGTTCTCCAAAGAGAACCTCAGAAACAGGGACTACTTATAGGGAAAATGTACCTTGAGGGCAGGCCCTCTCCCAAGAAGAACAATGGCCAAAATAAAAGGAAAAATGCGGCACAATAGTAACTTGATGGTTTGCATGATTGGTTCATGTAAATGGACCTCACTCTTGTAGGATTCTCCAAAGCTGGAGTTGCTCAGCCTGGGGAAAATCTGGTAATCCCTTCAAGTTGGCTATTTGTGGCTGAGGACCCTTTGTTTGTGTGGACGGGTCTAGCCTGGGGTCTCCGTGGGAAACGTGACTGAGGATTTTCCTGGCCTTGACCTAGGTTCAGTCATTTGACCTATTTGTCTACGCACCCACCCAGGCAACCTCTCTGGCATAGAAGTCATATTTGATATCAATTTTTTATCCTCCCGGGATGGGGTCTGCCACTGGGGTAACAACTCTGGACACCAAGGTTCAAACCCCCACTCAGTCATGGAAACACACTGAGCAACCTTGGGTAAGTCACACACTCATAGTCACAAAGGAAGACAAAAACAAACCTCATCTGAACAATTATCATCAAGAAAACCCTGTGATAGGTTGCCTTTGGGTCTCCAGAAGTAGGAAATGTCTTGAAGGCTCAGCAGCACCAACACAAGGTCAATCTGCATGTTCGGGAAAAGAAAAAAAGCATGTAATTCTGCTTTTCTGGAAGGACACTATTGTAGAATGTGGTATCCTTAATTGGAGTTTCTACAGATCTCTGCCCACAGAAAGACAACATGCCTGAGAGTAGGTTTCAGCTTAGCATTCTCTTTGACATGCTAATTTTCTCAGTCATTGGGAAAATTATGCAGTGGCTGGAAAATTACTCAGAATCTCTCAGGCAGTACGGCCATTGGCCCTACTGCCTGAGGAATTCTGGGGATGAATGGGAAAAAAGTAACTTTTCTAACCGCTACATAAGTTTTCGTTTTATGTGAGGATCACTGAAACATACCATCTTCCACTTGTATTCTGTAAGACAAGTAGAAATAGCAGCTGATGGATTGAGGATGAGGTCACTTGCATTTGTGATATCCCTAAACTGCAAACCCCAAGATTCCATAGGATGTTGAAAGTGGAATAATAGCAGTATAACAGTCTAGTGCAGAAGTGGTCTGAATGAGGTGACACTAAGTGGAAGTAGGATAGCCACACTAAAAGGTAATAGGACTCCTGCAACTTTAATAGTTATGTAGGAGAGCAAATGTATTTATTGATCTGTTACATTTATATCCCACTCTTCCCTTCACAGAGTCTAAAGCAGCATACATGTATCTCCCCCTCTCTCTTTATTCTCACAACAATCTCACAAGGCTGGTCAGGCTGCAAAACAGTGAACAGCCCCAGGTTGCCCACCTACTTTTAGGGCTGAGTGAGAACCAAACCTAAATCTCTCAAGTCCATTCTAAAATGTGCTGATATCCCTTCCTCTGTGTTATTTTTAAAGGTGCAGGGGCACTGTCCTTGTTTGCATCCCTAATAAGAGTGGAAATGCTTCTTTGAATTATAACTAGATTTTGGTGGAAAGTATATCTGACAATGTCTGTAAAAGCTGAGCTGTAATAAGATGCAAACCATAAATGGAAAACTAACTTAAAAGGAAGATTTAAAAAATAGTTCTGTTTGCCAACAGGGGATTTTTTTTTTGTTCCCTTTTAATTTTGTATGTGTTTACTGCAGAAACTGATGGTTTTCAGGCAAATATCTGGTGCTAAAATACCTAGCAAATGCAATCTGCTATTAGACACTGCCTTCCCAAAGACAGAGAAAGAGTCCAGGAAGATGGAGCAGGTGGTGTTCTCAACACAATGACATTTGGCACACCTTGGTTACTTCCATATATTTACCCTTGTTATCTGCTGCTCATACATAGATATACCCATCTTCAGGTTCTGCAAACAACATCTGGCAAGCCATTAATATAACAGCTGACTGTGATAAATTTCTATTAGCTGCCACTGACTTTAGCATTACACGGTTGACCTGATATTGGGCAATCAAACTCTCAGTCTCATTCACATGGAAATTTCAGACAAGTTCCTGTTGAAGTAGCATTGTGGTTAAATAGCAAGTTAATCTTGCTTTTCATCTGTTTGATCAGTTGTTACGATATTGCTATGCTTGATTACTTTCTATCTGAATTTCCCACTTTTTCCTCATTGCCTTTATTATTTATTCATACACTTAGAGCTGTCTTTTTCCTGAGGGGAATTCTGTGTGGAGGTTTTCCCTGTCACTGTATCTGAAGAACATGAAAAGGCTTGCTTGATGATTCTTTGCTTGGCAGGTAATAAAGACAGGTACACAGAAAAATAGGAAGATGCCTTAAAGCAGGTCATACTGTTTATCTACCTGGCCCAGTGTTGGCAGTGACTGTCCAAGGTCTCACTGAGACGTGTTCCACATCCTTTACTAAGAGGCAGTGGGAAACCACTTGCAGGCAGGGAATGAATTCAATTTTAGAGATGTTCTTGGAGGCCATGTTCCAGTGGTGGGCAAAAGAGAGGACCAAAAATATCAGCATGTTTTAGTTCAAATCAGCTTGGGACTTCAGTACATCAAGGAGCACTTCTCCCTATATAAGATCACCTGATAATTGATATCTGTTAGATGAGCCCGTCCTCTGTATCCTACCAGCTGGGCAAAATACACTATGGGAGAACATGAGGGTGGACCTCTTTTTTTTTTGCTGTACCATCCTGGTTGTGGAATGTTTTCCACCCAGATGCCTAATTGGCACCAATGTTGGTGTCATTCCAGCACCAACTCAAAACATGGATTTTGAAAAAAACCCAACCCTTTGGGGCCTAATTGATTTTGTCCCATTTGTACTTGTGTTCTGGTTTACATGATTTAAAACTCTTTTAATTGGTTTTAAATGATCCAGTTTCAAGCGTTTAATGGCTTAATGTGCATTATTTAGAAATCTTTTAATTGGTTTTAAATGGTATGGTTTTCAGTGTTTAATTGTTTAATGTGCTTTTAGTTTTTAAAAGTTATTCTTACTGTTTTAATCTTTATTGTATATCATCTTGAGATCCTGAGATATAGGGTGTGATATAAATATTTTAATAAAGGTCTTTCTGCTTGTAACTAGAATGGGAGAAACCCATACTAAAGATTGGAAACCCACAAAGGATGGTGTCATGAGGGTGAAGGCCATCTGGAGAAACCCCAGAGGGCCAGATTTGTCTCCAGGGTCTAAAGCTCTCAAACTACCTGATTCTTTTCCATGGAGATGTCAGGAATGATACCTATGATTTTCTACATGCAAAACATGTTCATCATCACTGAACTATGCTCCTCCTCCCTGTCCATTTGATTGAAACTGCATGGGAGAAAGAGGGGAAAACAATTTGGGATAATGAAATAATCGCGGGCGGGGGGGTTAATTACTTCTTGTAATTAATTACTACTTGTGTACAAAAATGACTAACATGCTACACATTTTACCAAATATTTAAACAAGTATTGATTTATTTAATTTATATTCCACATATCTCTAGGTATGGGACCCAAGGTGGCTTATAGTGTAAGTCTAAAACAAAGGCAGTTAAAACAACATAGAGTACAAAATTGTTTTTAAAAAATGAAATTAGCAAGCTATTAAAATATTTAAAATAGATTAAAATACATTTGCTTATAATGTAAATCAGAATTGACTTCAGAGGATTTCCCAGCCTTCCAATATAGTTTTTTAGAGTGTGGAAGGGGCTGCAGGAGGAACGGGAGATGAGTTCTCTACCACAAATTTCACTGGATTCTTCTCTCTTGCCAGCAGGTGTCCAGCATCATATACTGCCCATGTTTCCTCTTTGATTATCAGAACACAGTGTGATATGACTGTCTCAAGGACTGAAAATGAACAATGTTCTGTCTTCCTTTCAAATAGAAAAATGCAGTGAAAAGTATATTTGGAGTGGAGAAGCATAAATTATATTTTCTAAATAGGGGATATAATAGCATGATTGTTCAAAACCAAATGAAATATACTAAGAATTTTGAAGAAGTGCTCCTTAGTGGCATGATTGTTGCTTTTTTTTTTTTAAATAGTCTTTCAAGTTCCAGTAGTGCATCTGATAGGAAAGAGAACCATAATTAATTTCATTGTTCTATCAGGCTGCTTACTTTCCTTTAAATTACAGGCCAAGACTGAAATTTCTCTTTGTATGCTAGTACTTCTTACTGGCCTTTATAACATATTCAATATTAAGAGAATATATGACCACAGTGTTCCTGCAGTCTTTTATCTAAAGAGTTGTTTGAAGAACTGATTCTTTGTGAACTCTGATCCAAACTGACTAGTTTAAATTTTGGAATGCCAGTGCTCCTTATGATAATTCCCATAAACACTTGTGCAAGGAGAGTCCAAAAATGCACTTAATCTCAAAGTCAAGAAACAATTTATGGCAATATTCATCTCTAGCAGGATTGAAACTAAACTCAAAGAAAGCAGAGATGTCCAAGGGGTGTGGCAGCTGATACCATCACCCCTACTAATCAGTAAGTTCAAGTGTTTCAGCCTTGTGAGCTCTGATTCTGTTACAGCAAAGGAGTCAATATGATTTGTACCACGTGAACTAATGTGTAGATGAGAATGTAGTTACCCTTTGAATTTTGCAGTTTTCCAAATTTTGCAGTACCGTTCTTTTTTTTTAAAAAGTGTACCATAATGCATGCAACAATACAAACTTTAAAATAAAATATATTCAGAAATGTATTAAAACAAAATACATTGATAAAAGTATATGTAAACAAGCTCAGATATTACTGCAATACATGTTTATTTAAGAATGTTGGTGCAATTTTATTTAAAAATAAAAAATCACATATACGTGGAAAAGGGATAGAGAGATCCGTTCATCCTTAGGCATCTCATGATGTGCTTAATTTTCTGGAAGCTACTCTCTTGCTTCACAAAACCTTTCTACATGGGAAGAGACACAAGGCAAAACAAAATAAACCCATTTGTCTAATGTGTGCTAGCTCCCTGATACAACTTTTCTGTTGCTCATGATTTAAGCTGTTCTCTGTTCAAACGCTAAAAAGCCCAGCAACCATTGGCTTTGTGGCCTATTCAAAAAGCAAAACTTACTGATCCCTTCCTCTCCACAAACTCTGAGAGGTTCTTCAGTATCTGTTAATCACGATCTTAATTGCAGACAGAAGAGAACAGCTTGCAGGGGGGAAAAGGGGCAATAACCAAGGAAGTTTCAAGCAATCCAAAGTCCAAGATTCTATTTTGGCTTTTTAAAGGATGTTTTGCCATAAAACATCCTTCTGCAGTGTGGCACATGCCAAATGATTGATACTACAACTCCAATTAGCCCCCATGGCCAACAGCCAGGGTCGATGATGGTTGCAACACAAAACACCTGGAAGGTGCTGCATTGGAGGTAGCTGCCATAAAATTATGTCTATAATCAGTACCTCAATGGGGTTTGGGATGCTATGGGTAAATCTATCTCTATATTAGCAGCCCTGGTTCCTGATGGAGCTACGTTGGCTTGTAGCTGCTGCCTGGTGAGATTAGTTTATTGCTGGTTGCTACTGCTCCCTTCCCCTCCAAGAATGTCCCAGAGTGGTGCTATGTCAGGAACTCTGAGGTACTGTGAGAAATTTTAGATGGTGGCTTGAAGCTTCCAGAAACCTGTGGGGCTTAATATATGTTCTGCTGTTGGGCCTGGGCAGCTGCTCAAGGGAACTAGTGTTGGTGGTACCCTGAAACCTGGGTTAGGGATATAGGGATACAGCTTCTTAGTTGCTTCAGATGGTTAGTAGATGTTCCAATGTGAGAGCATCCAGAACTGAGAAGGTGATATAATCCTTTCTCCCTGACAGCTAAAGGGAGGTGATTGATGTAAGACAGGAGCAGGCAACTGTGGCCATTTCTGCACTAGACTGTCACAGAGCTATTATTCTGCTTTCAACATCCTATGGAATCCTAAGGTTTTCAGTTTAGAGAGGGGCTGGCTGGCCCCTCCCTAAACTGCAGACCCCAGGATTCCACAGGATGTTGAAAGTGGAATAATAGTGCTATAACAATCTAGTGTGGAAATGGTCTTCGCCTCACCAAATGTGTTGCCTTACTTGCAATTTCCATCAGCCCTGGCCAGCATAGTCAATGGTGAAGGATTATGGGATCTACAGCCCAGAAATATGTGGCAACTCACCATTGCCCATCTCACTCCTAACGCAAGGAATATGTATGAAAAACACTGGTGAAGGTAAAAGGTCTCCCGGAACAAAAAGAGGAAAATCTACACCAAAGAATTACAGATATTTTAGCACCATATATAAGTCAAAGAAGAGGGAGATTTGAATATGAAATAGATAAGGTCTTCAGAATTGAATTGACAGTGGCAAAACGGAAAGACTTACCTTGAGATATTGTGGTTACTTCACCAAGGAAAAGATTCGGGACTTAATTATGGAGCAAAACTATAAAGAAAAGTTAATTGTGGATGAGATTGAAATCAAGATTTTTAAGGATGTACCGCCAAGTGTGATGAGAAGCGGAAGAGAGTATACATTTCTGACAAGGATTTTGCAATCTCTGGAAATAAGATATAGATGAGAGATACCAAAAGGCCTTTCCTTGCTTTTCGAGGGTAGGAGAATAAAGATAAGCTCTGTTCAACAAGCAACAGAATTCCAAGAGAAATACCTGAAAACCAGTTCAAAGACAGCAAGAACTGAAGCCAAAAAGAAGCCAGACAAAACAGTAGAATCAAAACAGACGGGAATCAAAACAGACGGGAGCGGCAGTGGCAGATCAATCTAGTCCAATGTCTGAAGAAGTAAGGGTAGCAAATCAGCAAATACGAAGATACTTTCATGGAATGTATGGGGAATCAACTCACAAACAAAGAGAAGACAGATTTTCCGTCATTTAGAAAGACTAAGATCTCAAATTACTGTTCTACGAGAGACTCATATAAAGAAAAATCAAGAAAAATATTTGTATAATTCTAAACTAGGTCAATGTTTTGCGTCCTCATACTCAAAGAAGAAAAGGGGAGTCGCAATTTACGTGGATAAAGATATTCAAGCCAAGGAGATCTTCAGAGATGAAGAAGGGAGAATATTGAGCATAGAACTTTTGAAGAATGGTAAAAGAATCTTATTGATTGGAGTCTATGCCCTAAATGAAAATAAAGCTGATTTCTATAAGAAATTGCAAGAAAAAATATCAACATACGAATATGAAGACTGGATCCTTACAGGAGATTGGAATGGATGCTAAATTAGACAAAACAACCTCCCAGATGAATGAAGAACAAATAAAGAAAGGAAAATTGCGAAAAAACTTCTTCGAGATGTTTGAAGAACTAACTGTTATAGATATTTGGAGAACTACCCATCCAAATGTTAAAGACTTTACTTTCTTCTCTGAAGTAGATCAGTCTTGGTCTTGAATTGATATGATTTTCATCTCTAAACACTTATTAGCAGAAGTAAGGAAAACGGAAATATTATCAAAGATTATCTCTGACCATCATCCTGTGATGCTACAAATGCAACATAAGAATAAACAATTCCAGTGACGATTGAATGATAGTTTACTTAATGATGAAGAGATAGTTTAAAAAAGCGAAAGAGGTCTTAAAGTTTTACTTTGAAGAAAATATAAGGGAAGAAATGAAGATGAAAATGGTCTGGATACATCGAAAGCAGTAATGCAAGGCTTTTTCATACAGCAGTGACAAATCCAAAACAAAAAAGGCGAGAGAAATATCAAGCTTTACTGATAAAACTTCAAGAGAAAGAAAAAGAACATAAGGCAAACCCACTTCAAAAATCATTGCAACAGGAGATTAAGAAAATATAGAAAGAAATGGCAATAATTACAACTGAAGACATAGATAAAAAGATGAAACAGATGAAATTGACTCAATTTGAACAAGCAAATAAAATTGGGAAATGGTTAGCATACAAACTCAAGAAAGGAAAGGAATATAATTGCAGAATTGAAGCACGGCAAGAAGTTGACTGCTCAACATGAAAAAATAAAACAAAAATTTGAAGAATACTTTGGCAAATTATTCTATGAAACAAAACCTCCTTACCAATATGGGAAAAATTTGTCTGAATTTTATATATAAAAAAAAGATTCCTAAAATATCATTGGAAGCACAGAATCAGTTGAATAAAACAATAACACTCCCTGAAATTGAAGAGGCTATAAAAGGCTTGAAAGTTGACAAGGCACTAGGACCGGATGGCTTTACAGAATTATATTATAAGAGATTTGTAAAAGAACTGATTCAACCAATTCACGCAACTCTGAAAGAAATAGAGAAACATGGCAAACCGAAATCCTGGGGAGAATCAAATATTGTATTGGTACCTAAAGAGGGGAAAGACAAAAAAGAAGTTAAAAATTATCGACCAATCTCCTTGTTAAATATAGACTACAAAATTTTTGCGGCAGTGTTGGCAAAACGGCTGAGAGAGATATTACAGGAAAAGATTCAAGAAGGCCAAACAGGCTTTCTCCCTGGTAGACACATGAGAAGTATTGTAAGAACAATTTTAGGGGTAATCGAGTATTATGATAAAAACCCAGGGAAGAAAGCAGCACTTATCTTTCTAGATGCAGAAAAGGCATTTGACAACATTTCCTGGGCTTTTATACATTGGGTACTGAGAGAATACGACTTGGGAGAAGACTTTTGTAAATGGATTGAGATGATTTATCAAGAACAATCTGCGAGACTAATAATTAACAGAGATATTTCAACAAGCTTTGCAATTAACAAAAGGGTATGGCAAGGGTGCCCGTTATCACCATTATTATTTATAGCTGTTTTGGAAGTATTGTTGAATATAATAAATGAGGATTCACAGATAAGAGGCTTGAAAATAAGGAAAAAGGAATTGAAATTAAAAGCTTTCGTAGATGATGTAATTATATTCTTGGAGGATCCACAAGAATCAATTCAAGCGCTGATAGAAACTTTGCAGAGATATGGACAAGTGGCAGGATACAAGATAAACAAGGAAAAGACAATGATGACACTAAATATGACTAAAAAAAGAGCAAGCCAATTTGGAGAGAAGATCTGGATGTCAATTAACTAAGAAAACAAAATACCTAGGAATTATTATAACAAAAAAAAAACCAAGAACTATTTGACAACAACTATCTGAAGACATGGAAAGAGATTAAAAATGATATGGAGAAATGGAATAATCTAAATTTATCTCTTCTGGGAAGAATAACTGCCTTTAAAATGTCTTTATTGCCCAAACTCATGTTCCTCTTTCAGAATTTAGCAACAATAGGAAGAGAAAAGGTATTCAAAGAATGGGAAAAGGATCTTCAAAATTTATCTGGCAAGGGAAAAAGCCAAGAATAAGATTCAAAACATTGCAGGATGCAAAAGAGAGAGGAGGATTTGACTTACCATCATTGAAAATTTATTATTACGCCTGTTGTTTCGATTGGATCAAAGACTGGATTCGATTAGAGAAACAACTATCAAAGAATTGGAAGAAACAAATAACAGATTTGGATGGCATGGATATTTATGCCATGACAGATTAGCAGTGAATAAAGAGTTGAACAACCATTGCATCCGGAAGACATTGTTAAAGGTTTGGCTACAAATAAAACGGAAATATTATACAAAACTTCCAATATGGACCTCACCTCAAGAAGCATATAAAATTGCCCCAACAAAACAAGGAAACCTACTAACATATCAAGATATATTGAAATGAGAGGGGGATAAACCAAGAATGCGAACAGCAGAAGAATTAAAGGCTGATGTACATGAGTTAAACTGGTTCCCATGGCGACAACTCAATGAAAGATTCAAAATGGATCAAAAATTGTATGGATTTGAGAGAAAAGAGAATGAATTAGATTTATTGATGAAGAGAAATCAAAAGAAGAAAATTTTTAAGCTTTACAAATTATTGTTGAAAAGAGAAATGGAACCAGCTGTAATCAAAGATACAATGGTCAGATGAGCCAAGAATGTGAGACATCCAATTGAACTAGAAGCTTGGGAGAAAGCATGGAAAACTGATATAAAATATACACCAAACTTAAACTTAAGAGAAAATTTTTATAAAATGCTTCATAGATGGTACCTGACCCCAGAAAGATTACAAAATTATAACCAAAAATGGGAATGTGATGTGTTGGAAATGTGATGAAAAGGTTGGGTCCTTTTTTCATATGTGGTGGACTTGTAGGAGGGCAAAAAAATCTTGGAAGGGGATACATAATGAAATTCAAAGAATTTGTAAAGTGAATTTTGAAATGATGCTGGAATTTTATTTGTTGAATATGTTAGGGCAACAAAGGGAATAAGAAGTCACCAGAAGATATTGTTATATCTGATAACAGCAGCAAGGTTGACGTATGCTCATTATTGGAAAGAAAAGAAAGACATTGATTTAGAAGAGTGGAAATTAAAGGTTCTGGATATGGTAGAGACAGAAAAACTAGCATTTTCTTTGAAAAACAAACCTATCCAGAACTTTGAAAGGGAATGAAAACAAGTTTTGGATTGGATAAAAACATAAATGTACAAGAAATTCAAGAAAGAAATGAATGTAATTGTTCTTCTGTTTTGTAAATGTAAACAAAATAGATTCAACTGGAGAACAAAAATATGGAAGTGGGGGAAGGGAGTGGGATATATCTGATAATGATTTATATCCACTCTTATCTTTATGAATGTAAAATATTAATAAAAATATTCTTAAAAAAAAGAAAGAAAAACACTGGTGAAGAAAGGGTGCTGAGACTTAGCTAACCCTACTGTGCAGGGCAATAGTTCTCAACCTTTGGTACTCCAAATGTTTGGGACTTCAGCTCCCAGAATTCCTGAACTTTGACCATCCTGGCTGGACTTCTGGGAACTGAGCTCCAAAACAGTTGGAGGTTGAAGTCCAAACCATCTGGAGGTCCAAAGATTGAGAACCACTGGTGTAAGGCATCTCCCACTGGAGACAGCATGTGAGATAACAGATTTCCTGCTAGTAAGAATGTGTATGTTTCTTGATTCCACTTATGCTCTGCTCATATATCTGTCAATAAACTGGAGACTGCAAAAATGTGAAGAACTCTTGAGCGCTCAGGTAGTGCTTTCCTCACATCTTTGGAACCTCTCACTTTGAAAAATGTGGATTGCATAACAATACCCAAGCAAAACATTACTTTTACTACTACTACATTACTACTACTGCTGTGCCTCCTTAGAAAGCCAGTTAATTTAACGAAAACCAATCCACCAGAATCAGGAGAGATATAGGAACTAGGGTAGATCACTGACCTTCTGAATATAGCTAAAATAAAATATTACTGGATCTCCATATTGGGAGAAAGCCAGAATAAGCAAGCAACAATGAGCAAGCACGTAAGCAGTTGGATTAGGACAGAGGGAGGTACACACAGACTATGGAGATTTGTAATGTGGTACCATTGCTGATGTTTAAAAAATGGAACTCAAGAGACAGATTCTCTTAAAGAATATACTCAATTTTCCTAGTCAGTATTATCTGGCATTCCCTGATCTTCTGTTAAATTTTAAAAATATTTCCTGACTCTGACTATATTAATAATATTTAAACTACATATCCTTTTCCTACTAATGTGTATGGAACTTAAGTATTAAATGCATGTTTTTTGCTAAGCACTTTATTCTGCAATCATGCTGATTCACAGTTCCAAACAGATTCATTGTGACCTGTGGCAACCAAGGACTTGGGAGCTCTGGTATTAAATCAGAGTTTAATAGCTTTCCAGGTCTTGAGGGGATTCTACGCTTTAGCCCTAGCATTATTCAGATGTTACTTTTCACTTGCTATCATAAAATTGCAATGATAGCTCTGATCCTGCATCATGAGATGTATCTATCAGACAAACCTATGCTCATTTCCCATCTAGACCTCTCAAGCCACCTTTTTGCAGTTGGAGCCCCTCAAAGTTAGTCATTTCCTGGTTGATGGAGAGTGGGGGAAACATGAGACAAGGACTCTTACTGCACAACGTTATCATCCTGGTGGAGCAACACGCTGCTCCCAGTCCAGGACACGAGCCATTGCACAATGGCATCGCAGCTGTCGCATTCCCATCTGTGGGAAATGCACCCCTTTTCATTACTGGAAAAAATCCAGAAATGGCCCCCTTTCCCGCAATGATCCCATCAGCTACCTGCGTGTGGTAGGGCTGAAGCTTTTGAGAGTGCTTCCTTCTGCAGTACAGCATAGGACCTGACCAATTATGAGTCGTGGGTCAGGGAAGAGGTGGGGAAATGGACCTGCCATTGCCGCTTTACTGTGAAAGGAAGAACAGTGTGCCTGAAGCTACCCATCCATGGCAGCTGATTGGGTGCAGTGGGGAGCATTCAGGCCCTGATCCCATCCTGGCAATGGCAATGCTGGGATTCCACCAGGATACCGTGTTATTGGGGCATAGTTCAGTAAGAGTCAAGGTCTCAGCTATTTTTGTAATAGCTGGATATCCAGCAACAGGCATCCACATGGGCCTTTGGGCATCCTCTGGAGGTCCGTGCAGGTGATGCCATTGTTCTGCATCCATCTATAGAAAAATTGCTGCATGCTTGACTGTTGCTCTACCTGTTCCCCAGGAAAGGCCAGGATCAGGGGCTGCAGCTGAGAAGAGGTGGATTTTGGGAGACACTTTGATTGTTGTGCAGTTGATAGTAAATTCTGATCTCCACTCCAAAAACAGAGTTGTGCTGGGCAAGTCTAACTTAATGCCATTGTAATTCACCAAAAGTGTGCCAAGTAAAATCTATTGCTACTCTCAGAGGGAATCCAGATAGCTGGCTTTGAAGTGTCACATTCCCAATTGTTCTAAGAAACCCTCCTCCCATTTAAATCCATATTTAAATCTATTTAATTCTGTGTTCACTTTTCAGAATACTGATGGCCCATGTTTTGGGGACATTACCATTCCACAATGAGGTGCTGTGAGCTGTTCACACCATTGTTCCAATGATTGATTTTCACCTTAATTCTCTTTAAGAGGGGCTGTTCAAAAATCTGCCTCATTTACTTGCCCAAATATATCAAGAAACACTACATCAGGAGAGGCAAGAAGAAACAGTAAAGGCAACAATGATTTCATGGGCACAAAATATCGGACATTCAATACAATTAGAGTCTTGGGAGCAGAGTTGGGAAAAAACACAGAAATTTACAGTAGCACAGAATTTGAAAGAGAACTATTATGAGCTATTTCATAGACGGTACATGACACCAGATAAATTAAAAAAGATTTATAATACAGGTACTGGACAATGTTGGAAATGTCAGAATGAGGTCGGTACGATATATCATATGTGGTGGACATGTCCTAAAGCTAAGAAATATTGGACTGAAATACATAACAAAATATGTGCATTAATGAAAGTACAGTTTGCTAAGTTACCAGAATTGTATTTGTTAAATATGACTGATGCATTAGAAGGTACTGGTATAAAGAAGTACTGGAGAATATTACTGTACATGATAACAACAGCTCGTATTGAATATGCCAAGATGTGGAAAACTCAGCAAATACCCACATTAGAACAATGGTGGGGTACACTGATTGAAAACAAAAATGCTGATATGGTCTCTCAGAGATTAAAAGGGAAATCAGACGAAGAGATACAAAAAGAATGGCAAATTGTAACAGGTAATTGCTGGGTACCATCAGATGGAAATCTGTGATTCATGATTTAAGATAAATTATGAGGGGGCTACAGGATATATATCATGAAGCGGGAATATGGAGATGGAAATGCAAGAATCAACAAGTAATAATAGCACTAAAATGTAGTACAATATTTTAAGCATGTTAAGAAATATTGATAATGAAATCTAGATCAGTGTGGAAGATCAGAAATATTTCAAATAAGTTGACAGTTATAATTGTTTGTTTTATATCTGAATTTGAATAAAATGATTAAAAAAAATCTCTTTAAGAGGGTAGACGTACCTCATCTTGCCTTGCTATACCTCCTGACTCACCTGTCCTCTAGATCAGGCAGTCCTTCAACTCAGCTTCCCCTACAGCCTTTTCCTACCCCACCAATACCAAGAAACTAATCTTCTCAGGCAAGTGTGGAGAAAACTATTGCAACATTAAAAATCTAAGTAAGGTAGCCCAAGCAATTTCAAAAGCAGGGTAGTGGTAGCGGTGTCTTTTTATCATCATCATCCTCAACAGGAATACATGATTGCATGGATATACGTCCTGCTCTGGCAACATATATATGTATATGATACTCTACATAAAACAAAAGGTATTTGTGAGGAAGAACACCCAGGCTAGGAGAGGCTGCAGCAGTTTGTTTTTGGCTAAGCCTGCCGGGAAGGACAAGATTCCTCTCTTCCTCTTCTCTTTCCCCTGCTGAGTTAATTCAGTAAAAAGTACTTTTGCACTTTGAACTCAGTTTCCAGCAATTTAAGTAAGCTGAGGGCAAAAGGGGGAGTGTGAGGAGAAGATGGAAACTGGGACATGATAAAAGCAGCTGAAAAAGTGGGGCAACAGAGGATAAATCAAGACTGTCCCTGCCAAATTGTGACAGTTGGGGGTTATGGTAGGGGTGCTTCTAAACATGAAGTACAAGAGTCCTAAATTAGGTCAGTTATTATGTTGTAATTTTCAAGATGTCAAATGCAGGAATGAAGATCTTCCAGCTGTTTTAGCCTACAACACTCCTCAGTCCCATCTAGCACAACAGTCTGTTATGTGAATGTAGGAGCTGAAGTAAAAAACGTATGGGAGGCCAAAGGTTCCCCACCTCGGTCTAAAGTATGCTTTTACATGCTTCATGTGCACCTTTTTTAGATCGCTTTCACATTTAAAGCACTTCGATATCACTTGAACTGCCTTGGCTCCATCCTATAGAATCCTGGGATTCATAGTTTTGTGAGGTGCTTAGAAGTTTCTACCAGATAGTCTAGTGCTTCACCAAACTACAAATCCCAGGATTCCACAGGATGCAGCCACGGCAGTCAAAGTGGCATCAAAGTGCTGTAACTGTGCAGTGTGAAAGAGACATCTGTCTGGGATTTCTCTGTAGACAGCCCAGAGAACTGCAAGATTGCTTAGCTCCTGAAATGAAATGGCAGGATTTTATTGCTCATACTGCTTGTGAATTGCTGTACATTATTGAAGCAAACTGATCTTTAGAATAATAAATGGAGTGGACAGTTGCTGGCAACCTTTGATTTTCATCTTAGAGAGATTAATACCTAGTGCTGACATACTTTTGCAGAGGAGCCAAATAAGATTTTCCCTCATTTCCAGAAAAAACTATTACAATGTAACACACCGGAAATGTATTAAGGTATAGTGGAACAACTATATTTCCGCGTTATGTTGCTTAGAAGAATTCAGGAAGAACATGATTGCTTGTATTATTTCTATTTAGCATGCTCATGCACATATTTGGCACAGAGGCCTTTGTTAACATCTTTTTTGGGGGGCTCTTAATTTTTAGTGAAGTACAATTTGGTCTTGTTATATCTTCATGTATAAATGCCTCACTGTGTGTGTACCTTCAAATCTCTTGTCAACTTATGGCGACCCCATAAATTTCATAAGGTTTTCTTAGGCAAAGATTACTCACAGGTGGTTTGCCATTGCCTTCCTATTGCATTTGGTATTCCTTGCCAGTCTCCCATTCAGTACTAACCAGAGCTGATCTTGCTTATCTTCCATGCGGGGAATCTCATGCTTTCAGGATATTTAGGCTGGCTAATATGGATTAATCTGGCCTTCCTTAGTGTGGCGGCTTCTAGCTGTTTGGGTTATAGCTTCCATCATCCAAGAACATTGGCAGTGCTGACCAGGGCTTACAGGTTTTCCATAGAGATTTCTGTGGTAGCTTCTTCTGTGGTGGGAATTTCCAACCTTGGAGGGGGCAGCTGGTCAGTAGGGCAGTGAATCCAGTTTGGGTTTTACTCTGACTTTAAGGGTACTGCCCACCTCCTTTAAAGTTTTCACTAAACTCCAGTGTGGATTCACTGCCCCACTCATGGGGAAGCCACTATCAGCCCTGGACTGGAGCAAAAGGGCTGTGGTGGTGGTGGTGTCATAGCAGGTAGGGAAGGAGAGGACATGAACTCATTGTGTCTACCACCCACTCAGTCCTCAAGTACACCCCCAACTTAAACAGAAGTTTAGACATGCTCCAGAGAACTCAAAACAGAACAAAACCTTTAAAATACAAATAAGCTGTTAAGACATATTGTTGTTGTTGTTGTGTGCCTTCATGTCATTTCCAACTTACTGCAACCTTAAGGCTAACCTATCATGGTGTTTTCTGGGGCTGAGAGTGTGGCTGCACCCAAAGTCATCCAGCGGATTTCCATGGCTGAGTGGGGAATCTAACGATGGTCTCCAGAGTTGTAGTCCAATGCTCAAGCCATTATACCATGCTGATTCTTGTAAAGACTTAACTGTCATGAAATGCAAAAAGATCTATTTTTGTCTTTGTTAAAATAATGAAAATGAAAGCACACCTAATTCCCCCTTTTTCATGTTATGAACCTTCAGTTCTTGTAATGCCATCTGTGAAAGGCCACCTGCTCTAAAAAATGGAATCCTTCTCTGAGTAAAATAGACTCCGTCTCTGATTCCAGCAATGTATTAATGTTTAAAAAAGAATTGTAGAGTGGTTTATTAAAGGTACTTCTGGAGTAATTTCAGTTGTACACAAACAAGCATGTATACACAACACATGACAAAACAACAGTCAATATTTTACTGCAGTGAAAATAAAATGTTTCTGAAAGAAAACTGGGTAATTTAGCTTTTAAAGGGTTTATTATTCTCTGGTAAAGAACTATTCAGCATTCTTGAATGAGGCCAGTCTTTGCTAGAAATTTTATCAGTGTTAAGTTTTTTTCAAACTGATGCTCTTGGAAACGTTGGGAATTGTAGACTGGTGGACTACAAAGGACTGTTAGAGGTTGCTGGTTCCTTTTACAGCTCTGCATTTCTCAGGGCCTGGAGTGAAGGGAATGATGAGTAAACTATCTCAGAATGAGGGAAAATTACATCTCCCAGAATTCCCCATAATCACTGGCCATGCTGGCTGGACAATTCTTGCAGTTGTCCTCCCCAAAAGAGCTCTGAACTAGCTTAAGAACGTGACTCTTCTCTCCAAGCTCATACGCTTGCTTTCTGCTCCAGATGTTTCCTCCCAGCCCCAGGGGACAATGAAATTAGGATGGCAGTTCTTGCAAAGAGATCTGTTTTGTCTTGTTTATGTGTGTAGAATGCTGGAGGAGGCAAACACCTCTTGGGGTAGCGTGGAGTCATGGATTTTATGTCTGTTCATTACTTTTGATCTATGGCATTAACTGTGTAGGAGCGGTTGTTCCTGGCAGCCAACTTATTTGTTCTCTGCATGTGTAAGTGATGTCAACATGGCATTTATGTTATTGACACATATTCAATGGTGGGGTTGGAAGTACTGTGTAACATTTACTCATTACACTTAAAACTGCATGATTAATAGTTGTTAATATATTTATTACATCAACATGTTTTTGAAGTGGGGGAATTTGGCCATTTTTGACAGGTTTAAAGCAATCTCATAATAATACATGGCTAATAAGTTAAGTCAGTGTGGTGTAGTAGTTTGAATGTTGGATTATCACTCTGGGGAACCAGGGCCCTTTCTGCTGCACCCTCCCAACCTGCCATAGGAATAGGAGAAGGATGGGACTGTGATGATGCTAATGTACAACATCATTGCGGTCCCGTCCTTCTCCCGTCACCAGGTGGTGCAGTACACTGCAGATCATTAGCAGGTTTTCCCTGACTGGCGATTCCACCACCATTCCTCTGCGTGCCCCTGCTTATATTCCTTGTGGAGGCCCTGGAAGCACAATGGCTGCACTTCCTGCTACAGCGCAGCCTGGGACAGTACCTGGCTGCACTGTAGCAGGAAGAGGTGTGGCCATGGCACTTCCTGGAATACGGAGGCAGCTGATGCAGAGAGGAGCACTCCTGTCACCCTCCCCTCCTGGCAGAGCCGATGCCAGGACCCACACTGGATGTCTCCACGACCAGGTGAGGTACAAAAAATGGCCCAGAATTCAAATCCCTGCTCAGCCATGGAAACCCACTGAGTGACCTCCAGCAAGTCACACTCTCTCATCTTCAGAGGAAGGCAATGGCAGGAAATCTTGCCAAGAAAATCCCAAGATAGCCAAACCATAGGGTCACCACAAGTCAAAAACTACTTGAAGGCTCTCATCGACAACAGCAGTGGCAACAAGTTAAACTACAATGAGTTCACCAGCAATGAGTAACTAATTCCTTCACTATCCCCCCAAGCAGCAACAATATATTTCATAGTAATGTCTTCAAGCTCTGGAATGGTGAATGGCGAGTGAGAGGGCATCATTGGGACAAAAATTATCATTGATGAATGATAATGGTGAGGGATGTTTGGCACTGGTTTCCTCTCTGCTATTTTTTTCCTTCTGATGTTGCTGCCAGAAGAGCATAGGATACCATTAGTGTAAACCCTTAGCGCGACCACAAGATTGCCCCAAAATATTTATTTATTTATTCGATTTGTATCCTGCCTTTCTCCCAAAACAGAGTTCAAGCCAATGTACAATATACATTAAAACGAAATAACGAAAACAGTATGTAGTACAGAAATTTAAAAGCATTAAACAACCAATCCAACTAAAACATTACCTTTAAGACATTAATTTAAAAGTATTAAAAACACATAAAATACATATTACATATTAAAAAACAGTATACCCATTGCACATCCTTCTTGTGGTCTCTGTCTGCTGATAAGAAGAGAGCAGAAAGGGGGTCAGCCCAGCTTTCTTTGGGAGGAAGTTCCACACCCTGGGAGCAGCACCAAGAAGGCTCTCTCCTATCTTCTCAGCAGATAGGCCTGGGAGGATGATGGGACAGAGAGAAAGCCTTCCCTCAAAGATTGTAAAACTCAGGTAGGTTGATATGGTGAGAGGGTCCAGACTTTCAAACAGTCTGGACCTAAGGTACATGTATATTGGTGTGTATGTTTGTGTGCCTTCAAGCTGCCTGGCAACTTGTGGCAACCCCATGAATTTTTCATGGGGTTTTCTTTGGCAAGGAATATTCTGAGGTGGTTTTGCCAGTTCTTTCCTCTGAAATATGGCCTACAGCACCTTGGTGGTCTCCCATCCTAGTACTGATCAGGGCTGACCCTACTTTGCCCCCAAGATCAGATGGAATCTTAGAGTATTTGGACTATATTGTTTGTACCAAAGGGAAAATATCAGCCCTTTCCTTTGGTTAACCTGTCCCCAGTGGTCCAGAAATGGAAGGATTGCATTTCCATTTATGCAGAAGTGTAAATGTAAGAAGGATAACAGAGAAAGGGAAAGAAGCAATAAAGCTTTGTTCTTTCACAGGGATCTGCCCATCTACATTTCCTTTAATCCACTTAAAACTAGGCAATATTGCTGAACTCTCAGAGGGGATATTCATCCCAAATTAACATTCTAGGTGAGTCTATGCCCTACCACAAAAATAAGCAAATGTAAGTATTCCTCTGGGTAGGCTTGTTCATGCAGATTAACTTGGAGATTAATCTGGATCAAGACACGATAGGAAAAAAAAAATTCCAAGGTCCATACTCCTGATTGTAAAACAAGCACTTTGTATTAGCTCAATCCTCTGAGCAAGAAAGAGGAAACATTTCTATTTGATAGGTTTTGTAACTGAGTGTGTACAAAGAGAAGTTCTTTGAAGGATGGCTGTATTTGATATATGCCCATGCTGTTTATGTTGCATTGTTTATTTAATATTTATTTGTTTGAAGGCCTTCTAGGCCTTCTGCTAACTGTTCAGATTAACAGACAATAAAACAGAATTTTTTAAAAATTAAATTCCATCAAATTAACATCAAGCTCATTAAAATTCATACAGCTGTAAAACAGCAACTAAAGACTGCAATGAATTGAAAGTAGAAATAAAACAAGAAATACCAGAAACAAAATTATCCATGAAAAGCATAGCAGTTGCCCCCCCCCACAAAATAAATTTGGCAACAGCCAAGTGTCATATGTAATAGTTGCTTCTTCAAGAAATCCAGTTCTCAGAAATTCAAAATATTATGCAGTAGCAAGCAAAAATAAATAAGACAAAACCTATCCATGAAGCAAATCTATTCAAACCAAGGAGGGCAGGATTCTAAAAAGCATTCAACACCTATTCTGTCTTTCCTTTAATATAGGTTCTGGGATAAGGAAAAAAAAAAAGAAAGATTCAGTGGAAAACACAGGAAGGTTACAAATGGAAGACGCCGGCATCTGAATCTTCCCGAACTCCTCTTCTGATAAAATTTCGTGAACAAAGTAGGTTGATTTCACAATATAAAAACCTCATGCTGAAGCACCTGCTGTTTCAGAGATCAAAAAATCAAGCATTATTATTAGTTATGTTAAATTACATTTTGGAGTAGGGGGATAAGCCAGAATACAAAGCACTTTTTTCCCCAAACAAAATTTGGTGTTACTTAGGCAGCATTTGAGGAGAAGCAATATGGAATGGTGGTGTTTGGTTGGTTTATTCTCACCACCAGGCATGACTTCCGTTTCTGAATTATTTTATCCTGGGGCGGAGTGTGGGATCAGCAAGTGGGACAGGCAGTATAGGCAAGGAGGAAAAGAGGAGCAAGAAGGAGATGTCTGTTGTTCAGTATTATGCTACAGAGGCATACACAGGAAAGGAAACTACAAGTGAGAAAGAAAGAGAGAGAGAGAGAGGGTGGATGAAAAGAAGATGGGGCATAGAGACAGGAGGAACAAAGTACGAGGGACATAGAGAAAATGAGGCAACAGAGGGACAGAATCTCATTAGAGACTCTGGGCACTTTCACACTACACAGTTATGGCACCATTATTCCACTTTAATTGCCATGGTTCCATCCTATGCAGTCCCAGGATTTGGGAAGGCTCCAGAGGTTTCTGGCAGAGGATTTTAAATACCTCTCCCTAAACTGTAAATCCCAGGACTCCACAGGATGTTGCTATGGCGGTTAAAGTGGAATCAGAGGGCTATTAAGTGCATAGCATGAAAGGGCCCCCTGTTTTTTTACTAATTGTTCTTGAGGACTATTGATGAGAGGGAGTGGGGGTGGCTGGATATTGTTGATGGGTGTGGAAACTGGGGTGAGCCTGCCTTATTGTTTATGTACATGAATGTTTTGTTTGTTTGTTTGTTGTATCCTTCTGGTATGTGTGTGTATGTTTCTTTTCAACCTCACTCATTCCCTTTTCATTGGTGGGGTGGGTGAGAAATGGTAGTTTCGAAAAACTTGTTTCCCACAGTTGTTTCCTCTTTACCAAGCTCAAAATGGGAAACAAAGGTGGGGGTGGGTAGAAGAGTGAAATCACGGATGGGATTTTTCACCTGCTTTTGGGCAGGATTTTTATAGAGAGATGTAAATTTTAAAAGCAAGTTGAAATTAACAATTAAAAGAAATACCCTCTTTCAAGGTAATCAACATATGTTTTAAGGGTTTTTCATTTAAAGAGTAAACATAACATAGTGGCACTTTTCCACTAACTTTCCAATTACTGCACAGGAACATCATGGCAAGAAAGAATAATTATTCCAGTTCAGAGCAAGCATCCTAGTAAATTTACAATTCACAAATGACTTCTGAAAACCATGAGTACAACAACCGCTTTCACCAGCAGATTGAAGTTCCCAAATTCTTATGCCAAAGAAAACCTGTTAAGTCTTTAAGGCTCTGCCAGACTCTTTGTTGTTTTAATTGCAACAAACCAATACAACTCCCTGCCCCTGGATCTTTTCCTCTGTTCCCCTTATTTACCTGTTCAGTCTTCTGCTCCATATTTTGAGTAGATGTGCTTCAACCAGAACAAAAATGCATTGTTCTTCTGGATTCTCAAAAAAATCAAGTGAACAGAAACATCTGCTCTTCATGGCAGTCTTACAGTTCTCATTGAATTTAGGAGCACAAAAGCAAACATTTTGTCCAGACGGTGATCAAAAATCCTCCAGATATGTTTACGTTTGAAACTGCCAATAACACTGTTATGTCAAAAGTCTTACTAAATATAATAATCATATTTGCTTGCACCTAAGATTGCATCTGGCTGGATATCTCAGATACTTTTGTTATCCACAGAATAGCACATCATTGCTTATTCAGCACAAAGAGCTGGCCTTAATGTTAGTTATGGCACACTAGAGCTAAATGCTAGGGTGACATATGTGGTAAATAGTTTTGAGCCAATTCCCATTTTTTTAAAAAAATAAACCTTTTGCAGCTCTCTTATTCTCAGTTCTACCGGCCTGCTATTATATGGCTTTAATCCCAGGAACCATAAGGTTACAGCTGTAAGAGCAAAACATGAGGGAAGAAAGAACTCATATCCTGGTAGTTTCAACTGCAGTGTTTAGGTAGGTATATATTTGCAGAAATATATTCCCGTAATATATTCCTGTATTCTAGAGCTCCAGTTTTTTGCTTGCTTAGGGAAAGGAGACCAGTAACTCAGCATCAACACACTGTTCTGAATGAGCAGCAGTTTATCCCAACCCAAAGTGAGGAGCAATATTTCACTTACCTCTATCTTCTCTGTATCTTCATGCCACTGTCACGATGACGAACAGAAGAGCCAGCAGGCATTTGTGACCCACAGGTCGCAGTGCTGTGACAGCATCATTGCTATGCTGCTCTGGGCACGTGAATAGGTGTAGCATATGGATGATTGTCTTCCTGCCAGCTCTTCTGTTTTGTTTTGTGTTGTAGTGGTAGTATGGAGGCATGGAGGTTTGCACAGAAGGAGAACTAACAAAGTACCAAGAACAGCACAGTACTGGGAGCAAGGCATCGAGGTGGCGAGGAGAGCAAAGCAGTCTATTTGTGTTTCTTTGTATGTTTATAGAAATGTATGTTTATAGAAATGTATGGGTGGTTTGGGTGTGTGTGTGAAAGTAAGGATCAGAGAATGAATATAGTCAAAGACTGAATAGGTCGGCATAGGGTGTGCATGGACGTTTGTGAATGGGGGTCTACATGTGTGAGAGAGAAAGAGTGAGGAAGTGAGAGAATGAATGGAAGTGAACGTGGATGGAGGGATAGGGTGAATACTTGTGGATTTGAATTATTTGGTGGTGTGAGTGAGTAAGAAAGAGGGAATGAATGAGAAGACACAGAGAAAAGATAGTCCCATCTCTATTTGACCCTGCCTACTGCCCACTCTATACCGGCCCATGTTGTCCTGAAACACCTTCTGCTGTGGAAATGTAGCCCTTGGCTTCAAAACATTTGCTCACCTTTCACACTTGTATAGCAGAGGAAAAATAAGTAGAATAAGTAGAATTTGTGTGTTCCTTAAATGCTCCATCAGTATTAACTCTGATTTCAGTTTTTTCTAGAAGTTGTGTTTTTCCTGAGAGACACTGGGAAATTTTAATTGGAAAAGGTGGGTGGCTGAAATTTGTTTTATATGCTGCATGAGTCACACAAACACTTCTGACTTTGTTGTTTTTCCTAGACTCTTAGGGGTTTTTTTTTTGTGTGTTGATGATTAAGAACACAGGTCAGACAGGTATATAACATGTGGAAATCTTTGTGGAAATAATTTGAAATACTTAGTGTCTGGTCCAGTTGAAATACAGGTTGTGGAAAACCCACAGGATTTTTTCAGAGATAAAAATCTGAAATATCTAGAAGAAGATATTTCCACAACCCATGAATTTAGAAGGATCACTTGGTGCTAAAAAAATAAGAGAGTGGGTACCAGCCAACTCTCCTGATAAATCAGGGGTGGACAACTGTGGGAGGCTAGGGGGATGCATTACCTCCTTAGGAGACATTGGAGGGCTGCACCTACTTCCAAAAAATTGCCCCCAAATGCCTCTAGGAGATATGAGGGCATTTTCTCCTAGACCTAAATTGGTCCAGGGGCCCACAAAAATTCAAAATATGGTTGAAAAACACCCCCTGCCCTCTAGTGGACATTTGGGAGCTTATGATAATATGATAATTCCTAGATGCACCTGTAACCAATCTGGCTGCCATGTTTTGAACTAACTTAACTTGGTACAGAGATAGTTCAATGTATAGAGTATTGCAGAAGTTCAGGTTACCAGCCCATGCACTACCATCTTTATGTTCTCAAGCTCTAGGAATGGGCACAGCTAGCTTAACAGCCAAAGCTAATATTAATCACTAAGCTGATAGTAAGCAGCTGAGATCCTTCATCTGCAGTGGTGTCACTAGGGTTGGTGGCACCCAGTGCATTAATTCATGGTGTAACCCCCTCCCCCACCTGAGCAGGTGGTATGGAGTGAAAATAATAAATTTCTGGTGAAACACTTCATGCAGGAAGGGGGTGCCCACAAACATACATTGTGCCCCCTTCCCTCCCACCACTCACATCATTCCTAAAGGCCTTGGGTAGCAAGGAGAGTCTGTGGGCTGAGGTGGCAATTTCTTAGATGTCCCACGGGGGAGAGAATAGGAGAGTGGGAGTGCCAGGGACTGCACATGCCATGGCAATGGAGTCTTAGAGAGGGAGAAAAAGGGACTGTCCCTCCCTTCCACTCACATCTGTGGCAAATAGTCTGTCTCCAGAGGGCACTGCCATGTACCCTGCCTTCGCTGAGTCCGATGTCACAGCTGTTTCTTGATCTGCCCACTAGGGTCTGCCACACTAAGCAGGATGAGAGAGAGCCATGACAGGAAGGCAGGAAGCCCCACACCCTCAAGCTGATCCATAACATGACTTTCTGCATGTGCTTGGGGACCCTCACTGCCTCCGCCCCCTTCTCCCTAGGCCCGTGAATGTGCTTAGCAGAAGCCAAGTGCACACATGTCTGGCAGCATATGTCCACATATTTTCTAGCAATGAAAAGGCAGGGAGAGCCATTTTGGTGTCACCCCTCAGGTGGGTGATCTGCACCCCCCAGTGTGATCTGCACCCCCCACATTCCCCTAGTAGTGCTGCTGCTTGTCTGACCTTGGTGATGTTATCTGTTCTTCAGTGGTTTGGATTATTATTACTAAATTTTGAATTGGGCAAAGGTACCCTGTGTGTGCCATAAGGCATTATTTCCTCATTATTTCCCCAAGGAATGACATATTCAATCTTGATGTCTATGTATCATTAGGAGAAAGCAGGTTTAGATGTACCTCTAGAGCAAACAATTCCAAATGACTCAGCTAAATGAGCTACTTTAGTTAACTTTCTTGGATACTGAAGCTAAGTGTATATTGCAGTTTTTAAAGCTTTGCAGCATTCTGTTTCAAACACAACCTTTCTTAGTGATAAACGTCTATGTCCCTGAATCTAATATTGTGTTTTTATGGGGCATTCAACATATTAATTCCTATACATTGTATGTCTCCAGAAAAGCAACACTAGTACAGTTCCAGCTTATCTTCCAACTCTGAAGGGAGTCAAGGACAAGAGCTGTGACTTTTAGTGCAGTCTTACACATGTCCACTCAGAAATAAGAACCCACTGAAGCTTAATTTCAGGACCGTTATAGGATTTGTTATCTTTTTTCAGTTAGTGTTTGGCTGAGCAAGATCTTAATCCTCTGCACTGGCTGCTGGATTGTCTGGCATTTTAATTAAAAACCAAATTAAAATAAAACTCAAAGTACTAATGATTACCCAATTTCTACACCTGTTTACCCTGAGACCAGGGTTTGAATCCTATTGGTTAGTCCCAACTAGAAGAGATTTAATGAATTACGTGTCAATACACGGGTAAATCCCATTGATTAAATGAGTTTACTTTTGTCAGATCTAAGAATAGTATTCAGCCTGGTTTCATTTTGATGATATGGAAATTCCAGGAAAGTAGGAAAATTTGCAGCCCTTATTCCGGGAAACTGGTTGGATGATGGATAAACTGAAACCCTGTTAATCAAGAGATGAAGAAATGAATATAAGCTTCATTGAATTTCCTTATTTTGGTGTTGACCTTTCCTGTCATTATTTTAAATAACTGTTCAATAATGTAATAATCAAAATATAATTTAATCCATTGTTTCCTCTGTGTGGCACAGTCTGCCTTATTTATGACTGTAATAACATGCAAGGGTACACACAGACTCTGCTGATGAAGCTTCCTATAAAAGACTCTGTAGTACAGTATGAGACAGTTTATGTGTGGCTCTGGAGAGTTTCTGAAGTGTTAATAAAAATAACATCTGGTCCAGATGTTATATGTGTCAGGAGCATTGTAGCAAATCCCTGCCCCTGGATATATTGCTTTGGGAATTTATCACAATAATTCTGCCTAGCCTGGAATGATTTTTCCTGCCAGTGGTCACCATTAACATCTGTGGCATCCAAACATGATATTCAGGAATCAGCTGACGGGCTGGACTAAATGGTGTGGCTGAGGGATAAAAAACATGCTACAGATGTGTTAGTCCTCATGATAAACGCAATGTCTAGAATTGCTTCTAGTGGATATGCTATCTGTTTCTTCAAAAGCATCAACCGATTTAAGTGATTTGACTGGCTATAACTGCTTTAAACTTCATTTGTCACTTTAAACTAATTTGTCACTTGATAGATATAAGTGGGGAAGGGGGATAGAATATTTCTAGGAAATAACTGATCAAGATCTATGAACATGAATAGAAACAGAACAACTAATTAACAGAAAATGCTTAACAGATTAGAAAGCTGGGCCAAAACTAATGAATTTCAACAGGGAGAAATTTAAGGTACTGAACTTAGGCAGAAAAAGATATGAAATGAACAGATGTAAGATGGGTGACACCTGGTTTGACCACAATACATGTGAAAAGGATCTAGAAGTCTTAGTAGACCACAAGCTGAATATGAGTCAGCAGTGTGATGTGGCAGCTAAAAAAGCCAATGTGATTCCAGGCTGCATCAATAGGAATATAGTGTCTAAGTCAAGGGAAGTAATCATACCACTCTATTCTGCTTTGGTTAGTCCCCACTTGGAATACTGTGTCTACTTCTGGGCATCAAAGTTCGGGAAGGATATTGACAGGCTAGAGTGTGTCCAGAGGAGGGTGACCAAAATGGTGAGAAGATTGGAAAGCCATGCCCTATGAAGGTCTGGGGAGCTGGGTATGTTTAACTTGAGGAAGAGGAGTTTAAGAAGTGACATGATAGTTACGTTCAAATATTTGCAAGGGTGTCATATGGAAGATGGAGCAAGCTTGTTTTCTGCTGTTCCAGAGACTAGGACACAGAGCACTGGCTTCAAATGTCAGGAAAAGAGGTTCCATCTAAACATTAGGAAGAATTTCCTGATGGTAAAAGCAGTTCAAGAGTGGAATACGCTGCCTTGGAGTGTGGCGGAGTCTCCTTCTTTGGAGGTGTTTAAACAGAGGCTGGATGGCCATCTACTGGGAATGCTTTGATGGAGTATTCCTGCATGGCAAGAGACCCTTGAGGTCTCTTCCAGCTCCATGATTCCATGATGGATTTTTTTAAACCCCTGCTTTGGCCAAGAGCCTCTTGCATCAAATAACTTATACAATGGACCAGAGCACAAATAATTTTATATTTTTACTGCTCATGCAGTGAAGCACCCAAGGACAAAATGTCCAAGCATAAGTTGCATTTGCCAAATGGATATCAGGGCATGAAGCACAACAAGCAGCAGCAGTTACTATGTTACCATGCCAATGGGTCTTTTTAGCTCTACTAGTGTTCAGGGGATCTCAGCCCTTTTAAACCAGTAAGACTTGTTTTTTTAAAGTCAAAGTACAGCCACCAGTAAACTATGTTTGAGGAATTAGATCACATAAGTGCTCAGTCTAAAAACTGAAAACATCGGAACGCTTCTGAGCTGTGAAAACATGTTCCAGCCATTTTTAATAAGATGTTTTGGTGGCAGCAAAATAATACATAACATGATAACCTGAGGCTGCTTCTGTTGCATTATGAAGTAATAGGCTATATAATAGCTTTCAAAGAAGAAACATTTAACTTGTAATATACTGAGTTACAATTTCATGATTAGTCTGAGCCACTGAACTTAGAATAGTAATGTATGCATAGATCTAGCATCTAGTGGATAAATTAACTGTGTTATTTGAAATGTACATACAAGATCATAGGCCTATCATATTAAGGAAGTAAAATAAATCGCTAACCATAGCAGACCTGCTGGTTTCCCAGCATGATATGACAACGTAATATTGAGTGAGGGAAGGTATGAGTTTGCAGCTGAAAGACCTCCTTTTGATAGCCTGTCGTCTAAGTTGTGGGCCCTTTCATACTACATAATTAAAGCACTGTGATTCCACTTTAGCTGCCATTGTTGCATCCTATGGACTCCTGGGATCTGCAGTCTAGGGAGAGCTATTTAGAATTTTCCACCAGGGAAGTCTTGTTCCTCCTCAGACTTCAGAATTCCATAAGATGTTACCTTAGCAGTTAAAGAGATATCAAAGTGCTATTAATTGAGCAGTATTAAAGTGGGCAGAAATGGAAACAGTAGAACTCTACTGGTAGATCTCTGAGAAGTTGGCAGCAGAATTGCAAATTTTTCTGAGTCCAGATTGTTTCAACAGGAACAAGAACAAAATTATTTCCCTCCGCTACCCTGTTGGGCCTGGGGAAACCAGGAGCTGATTTTTGTGGGAACAAGCTGTGAGTTCAGTTCTGTTCTGTTACTGGAAACAAAGCTCTAGGCTCATAAAGGGCTCCAAGACAGCTTCTTTAAGCCTATGGTTTTTCTAACTGTTGGCTGATTTTTGGACTCCAGACTGAGGTGGCTGGTTGCTTCCAAGTCAGTAGGTGGTGAGTCCATTCTGGGTTTCAGTCCAAATTTTAAAGGAGCAGTCCAAAGTGCTGAGTCTATTTTTTGGGGGGTGAGGCTAGGATTCAGTCCCTTGGATACATCCTTTAAGGCTGAGACTTAAACCCAGAGCAGAGGCATGCCCACTGGCATAAAACCCACCAGTGGCCATTGATTCTGGTAAAATGCAAAAGTAGCTCTGAAAGTCTGAAGTCTGCCCGCCTCTTTTGCATCCACTCCGCCCTATAAATGAAATGAAACATGAACACTCTATGAGCCTGTGAATCTATTTTCATGTGAATGTCTCACAAAGCATATTTTGCATAATTTAACACTATTACTGAGCAGCTAAACCTGATTTATTTATCAATCAATTATGCATTGGGAGCTGCAAAGCAACAGCTACCCTACAAAGTTCTGACACTTAAAAGGAACACTAATATCCTTATGCTTAGAAAAATAACTGGACTAGCGGCTTTATTCCATCATCCATGGCCAATGAAATTAGCAAGTCATTGGTCCCAGGGAAGAGTATAATGAGGGGAGTGAGGAAGGAAGGAAAGAAGGAAGGGTAGCAATTTATTCAAATAAAGCCATTCTACTAATGTCTTGTGCTTCAAAGCCACTAACATAACATGATATATATATTTAATTTTCAAGCTTCACAGAACCATGCCCCCAAAAACGGGAGCAGTGATTCATTTTCTTCCCAATAACATATATCCATGATAAACCTTGTGCTGTAATTTGTGCCTGTACTGTGCAAGTATAAGAGCTGAATTGCACAGAGTTATAGAACTCTGAACATAACCAACCTGCATGTGTAACAAACTCCAAGCAACAGCCTTTTCCTTAAAGGAGCAGCAGCACAGGGGCGGGGGTGTGTGTGTGACTAGCAGCAAAAGTAAGGTCAGTAGTGATGCCATTGGGGACTAGAGTAATGGGCCAAAGTTCCTGAAACTGGAGGATGGGAACAAAAACTGTCACAGATGGCAACACAGGATGGGGCTGAGAGCATAGTGGGAAACAGATTCAGCATCAGCATCCAGCTTGGGCATGCCAAGGCTGATATTTGTTGCATAATACCCTTTTTTTCCCCTTCACGATTTTCCTTAAAAACAAAAACTAGTGGTGGGATTGCCCATGTTGCTCATAGGAGCCTAGAGAAATGAACATGGCAAGACAGTAGCAATGCTGGCTGCTGGCTGGATTTTGTAGGGAGCTATAGGTAAATACACATGCGCGCGCACACCCTCCATGGCCATTTCTGCACTAGCCTGTTATAGTGTTATGATTCCACTTTCAACATCCTATGGAATCCTGGGGTTTGCAGTTTCAAGAGGGGCCAGCCGGCCCCTCCCGAAACTGCAAACCCCCAGGATTCCATAGAATGCTGAAAGTGGAATCATAGTGCTATAACAGGCTAGTGCGGAAATGGCCTATATCTATATCTATATGGGTAAATAAAATCTAAAGAAAAAAAAGAAGCACCTCCCTGGAAAAGAACCACTGTGGTGTAATGGTTTGTGTATTGAACTAGGACACGGGCAGGCCAGGGTTCAAATCCCTGCTTAGCATTGGAAACCCACTGGTTGCCCTTGGGCAAGTCACCCTCAGCCTCAGAGAAAGCAATGGCAAAGCCTCTCTGGACAACTCTTCCCAAGAAAACCCTGTGAGAGGTTTGTGTTAGGGTTGCATAAGTCATAAACGACTTGAAGGCATGCTACAACAGCATTTGCTAAAAAAGCCATTTTTCTAAGGTCCCCTCGTTTCAGTTCTTGCTGCTCAAAACAGAAAGGTTGGAACAGGGAAAGTGGGGCTAACACACATGGCACATTGTGGCAAGGTTTATCTCTGCACTCCTAATCTTTTAACTTGCACGTATGCAGTCTTAATGCCTGAATGTGGTTGTCAATTTATTTATCGGTCAGTTTTATCATTGGCCAATAGTAGTTAATTAAGCATAATGCTATTCATATCACCTTAGAAGGAAACCTCACTGTCCTTAATGGGGCTTCTCAGGAAATGAATGCCAGTTTTAGGCAAATAAATAATTTAACAGTCCCACACCCTTTCCTTTCCTTTCCTTTCCTTTCCCCAATTTAGATCTCTCTCTTCTCACTCAGATTAAGATATGCCAAGGCCCTCGTTGTTGTTGCTGTTGTTGTTGTGTGCCTTCAAGTCATTTCCAATTTATGGCAATCCTAAGGAGAACTTATCATTGGGTTTTCTGGGGCTGAGAGTCTGTGATGTGCTCAAGGTCACCCGATGGGTTTCCATGGCTGAGCAGGGAATCAAACCCCGATCTCCAGGATTATAGTCCGATGCTCAAACCACTACTCTATGCTGGCCCTCTGCCAAGATTCTAGACTATTTTCAGTTTAAGAGGTTCCATAGCATTACCAAAAATAATGTATAGCTCTAGTAAGTAAGTATGTATCCATCCAGCAATGGATCTCTTGTTCTTTGCCCACCTTCCCTGAAATCCCCCCTTTCCCAGTTCCAGCAGTAAATAAGAAATAGAACTCACTGATTTTTCATATGGTGAGATCCCTCACTCCCACTAGCCTTTGATGTACATGTCAATTAGCTTTCACACACACACCAAAAGTAGCAGGAGTACAACTGTCATTTTCAGGTACATTTTGATCAGCACTCCAAAAATTTGTAATAGTTTCTTTTAGTTCGGAACAACAGGTCAGGAAGTCTGTCCTTTGTCTGTGAATATATGTATATACATAAGAAAGAAAGAACAAAGACTGTTGCAATCTTTGTTTGTCATCACTTTTATGTAAGATCAACCCCAATTAATTGAAACCTAAGCTTCTTCACTGGTCATGATGCTGACTATGGTAGTCACTGTTTTTTCCCCCTCCTTCTGTGCCTGAAGAAAACCTGTGGAAAATAGTGGATGTGCTTTGATTTCCTGAGCATCCCCAACACCTTAATGCTCTATTAGCTTTAAAGAGCTAAATGGTTTTAGAAAGAAAATAGACCATTATCTTGTAGGTGGTTCCAGGTTGCAATATTTTAGAACAAGGGCTGGTTTAACAAATGAACTGTGAACAGTACGTCTTCTGAAAATAAGGAATATCTGACCCTCTAGAAATTGTCAGTTTTGTAAACAGGAAATAAACCAGATTTTGAAAACCTCAAAACCATATAGAATTCTTCCTATGGAGGCTGTTCAGAACTTATGCTCAGTCTTTAGCTTGAGCTGAAAGACTCCATTTTGGTAGGTCAAAAGCCTCACTCCTAAGTAATCTCTTGTTTCAACTTTGCACGCATACCTTTGCTCATGTTTGGAGTCTAAGGCCAATTCTGCACTAGAGTGTTATAGCACTATGATTCTACTTTCAACATCCTATGGAATCCTGGGGTTTGGCGTTTCAGGAGGGGCTGGCCGGCCCGTCCCCAAACTGGAAACCCCAGGATTCCATAGGATGTTGAAAGTGGAATCCTAGCGCTATTACACTCTAGTGCAGAAATGGCCTAAGTGTCAGACTAGCTATGATGTGAAATTATGTCTTCACAATTAATTTAAATTTTATTTAAATATAAGTAGCCATGAGAGCCAGAGTGGTACAGTGGTTTGAATGTTGGGTTATGACCCTGGAGACCAGGGTTCAATTTCCTGCTTGGCCACAGAAACTGAAATCATTGTCTGGCAGATTGCAAGGCAACTCTAGAGACATTAGGCTTATACAAAAGCTGGACATTTCAGAGCAAAAAAGGGAAGTTCCCACCAAACTGTGATTGTTTTAATCCTGATAGCTCACACCTGGATGTTTCCCTGCTTTGTCTTACCAACCTCTCCACAATACAAAGCTAATTACAACAGCCGTTACCCTTTGTCACCTAAACAGTAAGACCATTAACTCTGTCCAGACCTTATTGTTTGTATTGCAACTCCCATTGTCCACTTGGCTAGAAGAGTGATTCACAGCCATACCCATAGGGTAGATTTTGATTGAAAAACCCTCAATTTTGAGCAGTCTTTTGACTGACTGAAAGCCACACTGTAGCTTTTCTTTGTTTCACTCTGGATGGGTAATTATCACTCAAACCCTAATGGTCCTCTGTCTACAACTTTCCTTCCTTTACCTTTGGTTAGTCCTTGTGTGAGTGTGTGTTTGGATCTTTTGTGTGCGTGTGTGATTTTCTCAATAAAACAGATTTTTAGTTTACGTTTTGGATTCTTTGGCTGGTTCTATCCTTCCACCCTGTAAACATTGGTGGAAAAATCTCATTAAGTTACCCGGGGGGCCTTGCAGGCCTCCTAATTTTGAGCTAATTGATTCCCTTCTGTCATGTACTGGCATTGTGGGTAGACCCCTGAATCACTCACATTTTGGGGTAACAATATAGCCACATAGCTGCTGCTGTTGTTGTGTGCCTTCAAGTCGTTTCCAACTTATGGAGCCCCTAAAGTAAACCTATTATGGGGTTTTCTGGGCAGAGAGTATGTGACATGCCCAAGGTCACCCAATGAGGAGGGTGTGTGGCTGATCTGCCTCGGCATCTCACGTTTACAGCCAGTAATTTTCCTCTTTCCAGTTTGACCTTCCAGTCACCTCAGGTTTCATTTTATATCAATACCAACTGATGTAGTGCCAATCAAATAATATTGTCAATTAAACCACATCAATCTTGGGGTGTGTGCAGGGCTGTAACAGTTTGTGTGAGTGATGGATAGTTATTTGGATTGCAGCAGGATGAAAAGGGGTCAATGCAGGATATTTTCTTCAAGTGCAAAGAGCAGCTTCAGCAGAAAGAATTTTTAAATCAAGACTACGAGAGGGAAGAAAAGGCCTAAATTCATCTTCCTTCCTTCCCAATACCTTTTAATTCTTAAGAATTTGCATTTGCATTTTTTTTTAAAACCCTTGCATAAAGGCACTTTTAATGTTGCCTCTATTTTGGCCCTAACAACTAACAGTCCTCTACAAAACCCTTTCCTTTGTTCTATAATATGTTAAGTGCTTTAATCATTACTGAGGAAGCTCTGTCACCTGCCTTTGATGGCCCAGCACATTGTCTGTTTTCCTGTCACCCCAGGGGGTGATATGAGAATACAGCAAATCCTCTCACCCTTTTTGAAGAAAATTGGCTTTATTGTAATCAAGTGAGGTATGCTCAGCTAGAAAAAGAGGAAGAGTGCTATGCAGATGGCTAGATTCAGTCAAGGAAGCCATAGCCCTGAGTCTGCAAGATCTTAACAGGACTGTTAATAACAGGGTATCTTGGATCCAGATCTCCTGATCATTGGGCATTGAAGCTGACAATGGCAATGAACAACAACGAGGCTCAGCTATATTTCTGATGGAAAGGGGGTGTCTTAGAAGAAGAAGAGTGCTCCTTCTTCCTCTCCTGCTATCTCTATAGCTCTGTGACAGAGAACACGTGCCAGCAAATGTCTTGCTTTAAAGATGGCCTTGGTTTTGAATTCTTACTCCTATGCAACCAAGGAAAGTATTCCTATTGGCTAGAATATCAAATTCAGTGTGCTTTCATTTAGAAACCTTTTTTATTTTTAACCCCCCCATGCCTGTACAATTTAATTTCTGTAAGAAGCATAATTTCACACTTTACTACAAGAAGCTTGTGTTTAAGGAACTAATCTCACACTCCTGCCCACATCATTCTGGACCCATGCTATTAATGGTATGGAATCTTCCCTAGTTACAAGGAGTTCCTTTAGAAATATTGTGATTTGTCCAGTCTTATTGGAAGTAGGACATTCTCTCTCTCTCTCTCTTTTACAGGAAGTCCCTTCATATTTTTGTTCTTGTAAATTGTGTGATGTGAGCTGCTTATACCTGCAGTTTTCACCTATTATTTGCACATCTGAAGTGTTTTGGGAAATTGTTCTGTGGCCAAGTGTATGTGGCTTTTTGCATGAGAATGGTGAGGGACTGTGCGAAAAAACACTGTTTCCAGGTAGTGATGTGTGGGGGGGTTTTGTGTGCAAAATTGCTGTTTTCGATGTAAAAAATAGCAACCTTGCACCAAAAAAATTGCACAATAAAAACCTTTCGCAACAAGCAGCAACCATGCACAAAAGTCTTACACAGTAGAAAAACTTTTTCAAAAAGCATCTTGCATAATAAATATCATAGTAAAAAAAAGTACAAAGAACAGCAATATACACATGGTTTTGTTGTGCAATATTGTTCTTTTCTATGCAACATTTTTGTTGTGCAAGATTGCCCTTTTCTACAAAATAATAGCAGTCTTGCTCACACGTGCGCACGCACACACACAAACAACATGTGTGTGTCTGGAAACAAGGGCTGAGATCCTGCACTGGGAGACACAGCTGTGATGGCAGAGCTCTTTCACCATAGCTATGTCTCCCAGTACAGCCCCCAGATACCTACTTTAGAAGCCAGGCAGCCCCACCGACATGGAAATCTTTGAGGCACTGGAGAGTGTGGTGTTCCAGTGTCCTGCTCCCTAGTGCCTCAAAAATTCTTGTGTTGGTGTGGCTGCCTGACAACTAAGGTAGATTTTTGGGGGCCCTTTCAGTTATTGCAATGGTGCAATGACCGTAAACGTGAATTCCAAAATTTATGATGTTGTTAAGTCCAGCTTATGACTTCACAAACACTGGATGCCATCCAGTGTTTTTTGCATAAATCTCCACAATTCTCATGTGTATATGTTCCTGTGCAGAAGTAGCTGTTTTCTCCCCAGCAGCTAGAAAATTGTGGAAATTATCCACTCTTACTTGTGAGAATGAAATAGTCAAACATTAACAACCCTACTGATGAGACTAGCCTCCAAGGGCAATTTTAACATTGTATTTTCAACTAGTTATTTTACAAGCCCTACCCTTCTTCCTAAGCTTGGCAGCACCACATTCCTCTGGGTTTTAGTATGGAAAACCTGAGAACAAGGAGCAGGTGTACTGTTTAAGGATGGCAAGTAAACCTATAGTCCAAGAGAACACTCAGAGGAAAAGTCAAACTAGTCCAGGGTCATATATGGAGATTCAACAAAAGCAAAAGCATGGTCGAGGAAGTTGAACATATATGTTTGAAAAGCAGTTGTGTTGGGATCCAACACCATTCAGAGGATAATCCAAAGAACAAGCTGAAATCCACAAACCAACAGGGCAAGGAACATCAAGCAAAGCCACACAGAGATTCTGGAGCATTTGTCTGCAATAAAGGAATGGGCTTGGCAAGGTTAATTTATGTCTTAATGTAAATAAGTGCAGCTGCCTAATTACTTCAATATGCTCCTTTTAAGGCTGACCAAGATTTTCCTGCTCTTTAACAGTTGCTTCAAGCTCTGCTTTTAACTGTCTAAGGGCAACTGGCTACCAGCCACCTCTTCCTCCAAGTGGATCCTGTTATCTTGGCTTGCTTTTGTCTGCTCTCGGCTGCCCTCCTCTATGAGAGCAGGTCTTTTTGATGTCAGAGTGACAGGACAGACAGGATTGAGAATCAGGCTCTAACTCCTTCTGGGTTAGCTGATTGTGGGAATGGATATGAAGCCAATGGGCCCATAACCCAGCTGACAAGGTAATATGGCAACTCGGAACCAGGGAGAAAGAACGAAGCAATTTTCCAACATCCAGGCAGCCACCAAAATGTGCCGAATAGCTGTACCAGTTATCTTCCATGTGACCATACTATACCACTCCTGGCATGTGGAGAGTTTTTCCACGCCGTTGCTGTGGCTTGTGAGAGGCTTCCTTTTACATTTTGGGAAGTTTTTTTTTCAGGCCCTATGTTGCTGCCTTTTTGGTGTACAAGCCCAAAATGCAGAGAGACAACTTCAGGCTGACACAGAGCACTCTGGCACTAACAGTGAATGGACAGGGATGGGTGTCCAACCTTTAAAACCACCACACATACAAAAATCAAATATCCACCTGCTCCAGTGACACTTACCCTGATATTAGTCCTTCTACCTGGAGACCCAGCAAAACACAGCGATTCCGAGACTTCACCTGGTACCCTGAAACTTGGTAACTCTAAATTGCTTCTGTTTCTTCTGCACATTTCCCATACCACTTCAGTATCTCCAAATTTTCCCTTTCTTGTCTGTCTCCTATACTATGCTGGATAATGCTTCCTGTCTGAGTAAGCAAATAATACTTTAACTGAACAGAATTTTATATGTACATAGATAGATAGATAGATAGATAGATAGATAGATATTGTTTATTATGGTCATAGACCAGAAAAAGGTTACACCAAAACAGTACCAAGGACAAAAAAACCTAAGTATTGAATGTTATATGTAAAATTTACAGTCATGCATAATTATTAGATCTCTGGTTTTATTTTCCACATGATTCATCCTGCTCGTTGTCCCACCCTCTCCTGGCTTTTCCCACAAGGCCCAAACTGCTTGCCTCTCTTTTAGTTATCCTGCCTCCTGTCTGCCTAATAATTTGAAACCTGGAGCAATACCTTGGGTCCCTTTTGCCTTCTCTTTCTTTTGCTAAGCACACATCTTCTCCAGTATGTTACTAGAGGCGAAGAGATGTGAAATTGATCTCCATTATCCTTCCGTCTTGTTCATTAGCTTTTATTTCCTTTCTTGAACTGTCTGGGTGCCACTGTTGTGAACTATAGGTGCTAGACTTCTGTCACTTGGAATTAATTCATGTTTAAAAATGTCTAAACCATTACAGCATCCCAAATAGGATTTCAGAACAATTTACATGAAAACCAACCATTCAATACAATTAAAAACAATCAGTACAGTAACATTGCAAAGCATGCAAACTATTGTAATCAGCTGGAAAAAATTACAAATTTAAAATGTCTGAGTAAAGAAAGAGGTTTTAAACTTGTATGGAAAATAGTAGGGCAGTGTCACATGTTCCCCCCATAGGAGAGTATTCCAAAGTTTTGGCATTGCCACAGAGAAGACCCGCTGTGTTTTGGCTGACATACATATAGTACTTTTTTTATAGAAGTATATACTTATATGTTGTTGTGTGCCTTCAAGTAATTTCTGAGTTATGGTGACCGGATCACAAACCTATCAAGGGATTTTCTTGGCAAGAGTTGTTCAGAGGGGGCTTGCCTTTGCCTTTTGAGGCTGAGAGAATGTGATTTGTCCAAGGTCACCAAGTGGGTTTGCATGGCCAAGCAAGGATTTGAACCCTCCTCTCCAGAGTTGTAATTGCATGCTCAAAACACTATACCATGCTGATTCTTATATCAAATATAAGAGTTGATACGTAAAACATCTTTCTTTCTTATTAGGGTTGTATTCCAGGGTACATTTCCATAAAAGTCAGTCCCACTGATGGCTATTTCTCCATAAACATTCACAGCATCAGAGTTTCATTAGTATTTGCTCAAAACACACTGTGAGGCTGAACAGCAGATGGGTCAGAGCTATGAATACATAACAGTGTTTATTTAAATATACAGAGTATGGCAGGGTGGCATGATTGTATTTCTTCCAGAATATCCTTCCCACTGAAAATACTTATGAAAGCCAATTAATAATTATCTCCGGATTCTATGTATAATATGTATAATAGATCCGTATAAGGGAAAATGTCTATGTTGAAGATCAGTTTCAGGATTTTGTCTGTTTCTTATTCTTCACAGAGCCATTCAGAAACAGTTAAAGGATTCTTCTCTTTTCTCCACGTAAGTGATCCTTCAGAGTAACTCTGATCTTACAAGTGCCCCACCTTATCGTATATAACACATCAGCATCAATGCAGTTTGTTATGAAATCATGCAAAATATTAAAGTATGTAGCTGTATTCAAATGATACAAAAGGACACGTGTACAAGCTGGCTTTTTTCTGAAGGAAACAAGAACTCTATCTAACCAAAAGAATAAACACACTACCCACTGGGAGCCTACTGTGGAATTGGGGCATTCCATTTTCTAGTCCTCCCACAAAATGCTTAACTTTTCATTAAATGAGGAAAATCAATTCTAAATATCAAAACCCAGCAGGCAAGCCATCTTAGGGAACAGCCTCTATCTCTCTGGCTCTGCTCATTCTCCTGCCTAATTAAACAAACACTCCTGCAGGCTTGGACGTCAGTTGTGACAATGTATTACCTTTAATGTTCTCAGGCACTTGTACAGCCAAAGGGAACACAGCTACTCACATGGAGTCCAGATTAAGTTCATGTGCTCATACTGCTAGAATGCTAACTTTCTATCATCTGGACTGCTTGCTGTTATTAAAACACTTTCCTTTCTCTCCCCCATATATTTAGAATGAAATGGCATTCCCAACTTCCCCAAAGTAGTTCCTTGGTTCAGGTTACACAGATTGAAGAAGTAGTGGTTACAAAATGAATGTTATCCGCTGTAAAATAAGCCTCTGAAAATGGTTGGTGCTTTAGCAGAGTGGGGTTGCCTGTCAAACTTATGCATTTCCCTCCTTCTAAATGATCATCCACTTTTTAGCTTGCTGTGTAACCTGTGTTTACTAAAATACTGTGCATGCCTTCTGTCTTATATGGGCTATGACAGCAATGGCTTGGTGTAATAACTGTGAGGCAAGGAATGTCATGTTACATTCTTTTCTCTAGAGTAGCTGGAGTCACTAAAATTCTATGACAATTATTTTCCTTGAACACAAGTAACCAAATCAATGGCTTACAGCAGACCAAGGCAAGGCATGAGAAAACTCTTTAAATAATTTAGTTGCTCTTTTTAAAAAGCATATAGAGGCTTGCACACGGTGATGTCACTGTGCTATTGCAAGGCTGGTTACACAGATTCAGTGTGAGCGCCATCCAATGCTATTTTAATTGTGCAAGTGTCTGCACAACCAGTTGTGCAAGCAGTTGCAGTACCAGACTGTTTTGCATAGCCCTTACACAAAGGTATTATCCACTGCAATTATGCTAGCAGGGCTTTTCATTGTATAGTGTTAAATTGGAATTAGGTAATGGAATGTTATGTGAATGGCACAAACTTACAGGAAAAGGTGATCACTAATGCCATAGTCTGTCTGGGCAAATCATCATTATTTCATCTCATTATCAGTGCAGTCAAAGGTTGCATTAAGATTTATAGACTATTCACCACAGGAGGACTCAGACCAAGGTAGATAGAAAAAACAAATGCTGTAGTCTTATGCAGACTTACTTGGAAGTAAGGATGGCATAGAAATGTGTTTGGGTCATACTGTAAGATGAAACTACTAATTAGCAATTCCAGAGTCAATACACAAACCAAAAGAGGTCACTTTGGGCAGTCTCACTGCTCAGAATCTTGCTATTTAATTTTCTTATAGAGAAATGCACATAAAATATAAAATGTATATATTATGCAAGAATAACCACACACATACATAAATTAGGCCCTTTTCACATGTGTGTGGGGGGAAACGGGTGAAAACACGCTAAAATGGAGCTTACCCGCAGCCGGGTAAGTCCGTCGCCACGCGGAGCAGTGCGAGCTCGCTGCTCCACACTCCTCCGGCGTCCCAGATGGCAGCTTCCGGTTGGTGGAGGCTCTCCACTAACCGGAGAAGTTCGCCAGCCGGACGCCTGCCCCCGGCAGATCTGCAGGCACGCACTTGAGCGCGCCTGCAAATCCACTTTAGAGACGGGCAACGGAGCGGCACGGGGCTGTGCGCTCCGTGCTTTTTAAAAACCTCGAAAAAGAGGTTTTTAAAAAACACGTAGCGCGGCTAGTTCCGGCCGCTCCTGAGTGGATTCTGGTGTGGAACTATGAAAAGTAGTCCACGCCAGTCCACTCTACGGTGTAGAAGACGTCAGTGAGAGGTCGCTCTACACCGTTTCAGAAGCCCGGTATGGAAATGGCCTTAGAGTGAGGTACAATCCCTCCCAATATTACATAAAATCTGTAGCAAAAAGGAGGGGGGAAAAAATCACTGGTTATCTGATGCAATTCTTTAAACCCTCTAAGAAGAAACAAAAGTAAAAGGGGACAGAAATAGGGACAGAATCCTGAATGCAACAGTTCAGTGCCTTCTGTGAAGGGACAAAGAAAACTATTATAATAATCAAAGCACATAAATAGAAGACAACAGAAAAGATAGAACAAGAGACCTCTTTCACAAAATCCAGAAGATAAAATTGAAATTTAAGTAAAAAGCAGAAATTCTACATGACCAACAGGGGAAGACACTATCTGACCAGGACAACACAAAAAGCTGATGGAAGTAATACACTAAACTAAATTACATTAAAAGAGACAAAAAAGAAGACTGATTTCTTTAATGAGGAACCTTTTGACAATGAACCCGCAATTTTCAAATGTGGAAGCTGCTCTCTTAAAGTGCTTGGAAGAAATGAATCACCAGTAACAAATGGCAGACTAGCATGTGTTTCAAACTATAAAGATGGAATCCATTCCAGTTCTAAAAAAGAATAACCTCCCAACAAATATGGGGAAATTTTCCACGGGGTGGAAATGCTCAAAATACATTCCAATCCCCAAGAAAGGGGATAGCAGGGTTGGGATAATTTCTCATTCAAGCAAAGTGTTCAAGATTTTACAACAAAGACTTTTACAACACATGGAGCAAGAAATGCCACAAGTCTAAGCTGGGTTCAGGCAGTAGAGATCACATTGCAAACATACAATGAATAACGGAGCACATCAAAGAATTACAGAAGACGGCCAGGGCTTTATAGGTTACAGCAAAGCCTTTGGCTATGTAGATCATGGAAAACTATGGGTCATTCTGAAAGAAATGGCTGTGCTACAACTTTTGATTGTACTGATGCATAACTTATAGTCTGGAGTAGAAGCTATTGTCAAGACAGAACGGGGAAAAACAGAATGGTTTCAATTGGCAAGGGGGTCTGGCAAGATTGCATTTTACAACCTTGTTTGATTTATATGCAGCATATATAATATAGAAAGTGGGATTACACTCAGAAGAAGGAAGTGTGAAATTGGAGGGAGGAATGTCAACAACTTAAGATATGGAGATGATACCATATTACTAGCAGAAAATAGCAAGAGCTTGGAATGAATATTGATGAAATTCAAAGAAGAAAGTGCAAATGTAGGGTTACAGTTGAATATTAAGAAAACAAAAATAATAACCACAGATGAATTACACAACTTAAAAGTGGATGAAGAAAATAGCAAAATAATTAATATTTTTCTTTAAGGTTTTTCTTGGCTCAGTGATCAATCAAAATGGAGAAAGTAGTCAAGAAATCAGAAGAGGACTAGGGCTTGAAAGGGCAGCTATGAAGGAACTAGATAAGATCCTCGAATGCAAAGATATATGATTAAATATCAGTCAGAATCATGCATGCCATCATATTTCCAGTTCCTATGTGTGGCTATGAGAACTGGGCAGTGAACAAAGCTGACATGAACAGAATTAACTAATCTGAAATGTGGTGCTGCAGGGGAGTTCTATGGGTTCTGTGGACTCCCAAATCATGAAGGACTGTCCAAAAATGGACCTGTGCACATGCAAGTCAATAACTGTACCCTGGAAGGAGGGGGGAATCACAAAGGAGTGTCCAAAAAAGGACTTGTGCACATGGAAATCAAACCCTGTGAAGAGCTAGGGCTTTCTCTAGGGGAGGGCTTGGAGTCCAGCAGAGGCCACAGGGATCCCCTGGAGGTGGCCTTGGAGTGAGGCAGATGCACTGTGGTGCCAAAACGGCAAAGGTAATAACAGGTGGAACTGTTGGCTGCTGCTGTAAAAATCTCCTTCAGTGTCAGCTCCTTCTACTCCTTTTCCTTCAGAAGGATAGGTACACTGGAGGAGATTTTTGCAGCACCAGTCTGTACTCTGCGTGCTTGGAGAGGCCGGGAAATATTTGTGTTTTTTCCACTTTCACAGGGATCCTGCACCCTAACCCCCATGAAAGTTAAGGGCCCACTTTGCAAGCAAGCCTCTAATGTGGTCAGAATTGCACAGATCAAATAGATATCACTGTAGTGTCATATTGTGATACTTCCCACCAGTGGACTCCTCCAGTGAGGATGACCGCAAGCCTGTTGGCCTGAGGATAGTGAGGGCCTGGCTGGTGCTGTAGATCCAGAAACATCAGGGATACAGGAAAGCTCACTCACAGACAGTGGGAGCATGGCCTCAGAGTCAGACATGGAGGTTGTGTTGTGAGTTTATGTACCTTCAAACCTTCAACTTATGGTGATCTCATTAATTTCATAAGAGTTTTCTTAGGCAAGGTATACTCAAGAGGTGGTTTTGCCAGTTTCTTCTTCTGAAATACAGCTCACTCTGCTGAGCTTCCATGATAAGAGAGGATCTAGTGGGTTTTGGATAATTAGGTCCCTTTCCCTATCCATAGGCCCTTTTCGCACAGCATTTGCCAGGCGAAAGAGAGCCTGGAGAGTTGTGCGATTGTGAGGAGCGATCCGCACGACGCACTCACAATCGTGCGATGCTCCAGGGGCCGGCAGGCGCTGATCGCGCACCTTTTCATTTTTGGCTAGAAGGTGAAAATGGTGTGCGATTGTGCATTGCTCCCAGGCACCGCATGCACTTACCTGGCGTGCGGAGCCTCCAGAGCCATGCCAGTCACGCTTCCTGCCCCAGTGCAGCTGGGGGGCTGCGCTGTGGAAGGAAGAGACGGGGCTCTCGCGCGAGCAGGCAGCTTGTGCAGAGCCAAAGGACCCCAGATGCGAGAGCCTCTCGCCGGAGGCTGCTCACGTGATCCCTGCACCCCAGCGCCCGAAGACGGTGTGTTGTGGAAAGGGCCATAGAAGTGGTGCTTTGACAACAGGGGAGATCTCCTTGATGCAACAGCCTCACTGGGAGCAAGAGGTCTCTTGAAGGGTAATGTCCTTCTCTCTGGGAAAGTAAGTGTAGGAGCTCTCACTGTTGTTTTGCCAACCTAGCCATGAAAACTCTACAACTGGCTCAGGCGAGATGTTGAGAATAACAGTGTCCTTGAGTGCTAGCACCTGCCATTGGTTACTGTGATCTAGGATCAACTGAGGCATAACCATTTGCCTTTTGGAAGACCTCTGCATGCAGCCAGGGTAGTGCTTTGACTTTGCCTCAGAATACAGCTGCTTGCTGTTCTTAGCTTGCTAGACTTTGGAAAGTTACTTGACCTTGACTTTGGATCCTCTTCAGTGAGCTTACCTCGGTCTGTGGTGAGATTGTTTGTGATCTTGGCACTACTTTGTGGACACTGCCTTTGGCTAATCCTTACTTGGTTTATCTGCTGCAAAGTGTAGTGTTACTGGCTGGACTTTGGGTTGCTTGATCCTGCTATTGCTTGCTTTGAAATAAAACATAGTGTGGTAGGCTAGAGCTGAAGCTGAAACACGTATGGTTCTCCCACCCCTAACTCTTTTATCTTAGAGACTGAAGATAAACACACTTCAGGGTCTGAATATGGCAATATATATATGAAAAAGCTAGGCTACAAAGTGATCCATCGCAAAAAATTATTTCTGTCCTATGCGTGGGGTGGAAATAACAGAAATTTAATAGTGCCAAAAATGCTTGAGTTTTTTTTTTTTAATTGAATATACATTATAGGTTCTGGATTGCTTTTCTTTAGATGAAAGTTACTCTTCCTAGAATATCAATGTGATTGAAGTACCAAAATGTCATCATATTAAGCACAGTGGCTTTGAAACCATAAAACAAACACAGACGTGATTAGAACCAGCCACATTCCTTTAAGCTTGACATGCAAGATTATGTAAGCATATCCAGCTTTTATCTCTACTGCTGTTGAAAGCTCTGGCCCAGTATCAGGAGCTTGTGAAGGGTTTGCATATTCTGATTGTCTAATTCAGAATTGTATGTGCAGCATTATTTTTCCTCTATAACAACATTTATAGTTTGCAATAATAGGTTGATCTGTAATCATGGTTCAAGATCCATTGCTTCTGTTATTTAAAATACTGCTATATCAGCTTTTAAAATCTAAAATCCAGTTGACATACGATATAAAAATGCAGAAAAAAGTACACTATACCAACTAATTAAAAGGAAAAAGCAACATAAAGTAATACCAATAACATTGTTGGCTGAATTTTAAAATTTCTAGGCAAATTAAAAAAAAGTGACTAAAAGATAAATCTTTGTGTCAGATGAGCTTCGTTGGAGACAGCCTTCTGAAACTGGGTGACCCTACTTACTCCTAATATCTACCCTACCTGTGATGAGGAAAGCCCTCAGAGGAAAGCTGATGATCATAGACCACAGGCATCTCAGAGTAATTATTCCTTAAGCAGGAGTTCTCAAACTTGGTTCTTCCAGATGTTTTGGACTTCAACTCCCAAAGTCCCAACCAGTTTGAGAACCAGACTTAAGGTACCTGGAAGCCAAGGAAGGGCTTTAAAGATCAGTACAAGTAGTTTTATTGGGGCTCAAATGGACTGCTAGTCAATGAAGTTGTCAGAACTGGTATAATATGGTCGTAATGAACTGTTCCGTCAAGTCTAACAGTTGGATGCTGTAGTAAGTGGCTGCTCCCAGGTTTCCTTCAAAGATAGACATATCCATACAGCCACACATAAAGTACTGCTGTAGTCCAGCTGAAGTTGTCAGAGTATGGATAATCATAACCATGCTATTTCTGTCCTGGAGAGGTAGCTGCTGGTTAACCAGTCATCTACTGGTAAAAGACCCTCAGTGCCTTTAGATGCCTCTTTGGTCTGACAAACCTAGATTTGAGAGAATCCACAAGCTGCAAACCTGTTATTTCCAGAGGAGTGTATCTGCAACTAGAACAGATTGGATTTCAGGTCCCCAGACACAAAATCCATCCACTCACAGTACTTCAATCTTTTCAGGATTTAGCTTCAGTTTATTAACACTCAAGCAGCCCATTATCAGGCTCTTGCACTAAGTCAGCACTTCCGAAGCTTCATCTGACTCTAATGACAAGGAATACTACAGCAGAGTGTTATCAGCATACTGATCACATTCTGCTGCAGATCCCCAGGTATCTTTGCCTCACAGCTTCATATAGACTGGGGTAGACAGCAGTACCAGATCCAGGGGTAAATTTTCCGCCCTCCTGGGGGCCACACAGAATGTCAAAAAAACTCTAAAAAAGAAAACCAAACCAGTTATCTGGAAATCGACTTCAGCTTTTTAAAAATGACTATTTTTATGTTAAATAGTGCCTGCAGCCCACTAAGAAGATCAATTGAGTGAATTCTTCTAGAAGTGACAATTAATCCTTTTTATAACCAAAGGATGGTTCAGGGAGTTTGGAGCAGGTGAGGGCTGCAAAAAGAGTCTTGGAGGGTTGTCTGCAGCCTAGGGCAATAGTTCACCTACCCTCTGATATAGCTGTTACAGCATATAAGGAACAAGGTGGAATCTTGTCGGGTCCCATGACACAAATGTGAAGAAGTCCTCTACTAACACTTTTTGAAGCCAGATCTGTAAGAATGAGCAGAAGCACTGTATGGCCACAGTCTCAGCTAAACAGTCCAGATGGATATTGCGTTCAGTGCTATCAAAATCAGGTCCTGGAAAAGCTACAGCCATGCTGGCAGGGGGATGCTGGTAGGTGTACTCCCCATTTCCAAGTGCTTGAAAACTCTCTTTTATGATTTTTTTTTCTCTTGACAAGATTTGTAAAAAAATCTGTATTTATTGTAAAAATCTGTATTGTACTAGATCAGAATTTTACTGGAGTAGCTATAAAGCATCACACTTCCAAGGCCTATCAATGCAATCCCTGTTGATTCAATGCGTGATGGATGTTGCTGAGCAATATGGCTCAGATGGACCAACCTGATTTTATGCTTCAGAAGTTCAACACATGAAGCTTTCACCTGTTTATAAGCTGCCTAAATTTTCTGGTTTTTTAATCATACAGCTTTTCAAAGTACCCAAATCAGTAGCCCCTTGTCAGCCCCTTAAATGTCATAATTCATATGTAAAAAAAACCTCTCACATCATGCTGTAGTGTCATTATCACTCATTTCTTCCTCCACATTACAGTCAGGGATGAGGAAATGTACAGTGTTACAGGCTCAGAATGACATGGGTAAATTTTGCTTCATGTTGCACAGGAGGAGGTCTCAACATGGGAATGCCATTTTCAGCAGCAATACCTGCTCACCATAATGTACATTTCTACTCTGTAACCTCTGTAAAAGGCAACTGAACACCTAATTGTAGGGACAGCTTTGAATATGCCCCTATCTTGCTTTATCAGGTAAACAATGAACGCTAACACACTATCAAAGCAGGAAGTGTGGTTTAGAAGGATGAAGGATAATGTTCATGCAGGGAGAAAAGCTACTTTGCTTCTTAAAAAATAAATCTAAGGTCTAGATCTAGTGCTGGTGCTGGAGAGGGGAGCATATTTTGAACAGAAACAGGGAGATGATCTTAAAAGAGTAGACATGACTGCAATGGAGAACAAATTCACTGTTCGTTGTTTGTAAAGAAGAAGAGCACATTTACATATCTGCCTGTGAGTTCAGCCTTCCTTTGATTCTTCCTTTTTCTGAAAAATAACCCCCCCCCAAACAATTGCAAACTGACTGTAGGCGTGTGCGCCTGATTGGGTAGGAGCGTGTGTGTGAGGTGTTGCTTGACTCCAATTATGTCAGAGGTGTTAGTTAACAGGCATGCACAACAACTGTTCATACGTCTGAGGAGCACGACAACTGTTCATATGTCTGAGGAATCCACACTGTCCCCCTTTGAGAAGAAGGAATGGGATTCTTGCTTGGGATCACCTTGAGGGATACTGAAAAAATGGAGAATTTCATTAACCAGAGGATGAATTGGGGGAGAGAAGACATTTCTTTGTAGGTACCTTGTATATTCTGTGGGAAGCAATGGTGTTTGAAACCACTGTGACCACTCTGAAAAATGTTACATTTGTTTATCACATGATTCAACAGTACAAACAATGGAAGCAAGAAAAGAACATAAAAGAGTATGTGTTTTGTACAAGACAGAGGGAGTATGACCTGCATTAGTTTACAACTTAGAATAGATGTGTAGATGGAAAGGGGGAAGGAAGGATGGAATGAACTGATAAAATACAGAATCCTCTGGCTGCAAATGTAATGGAGGAAAGCCAAGTAACCTATTAAGTTTCTGTCAAATAGATTAATTTAAAAGGAAAAGAGTAGTGCTGCCAGTAACTGTATTATCTGGAAGAGCCAGAAGTGAAATGGGCAGAAGAATTTTACGTGAGAAGTTCAGTATGCCTTCAGGAACTCCTTCTCATGATTGAAAGAATGGATGAAACCACCAGAGAATTTAAAAACAAGCCAGGCTATGATATAGAAAACACTGCAGTAAAAATAATGAAAATGGCCACATAGGACTCAGTCAAGGGCATCATAAGATTCTAAGTGTAATCTAGAAGTCTTTGATTATTGAAACAAGCCAATGATATCTCTTTTCTTAAAGCAGCCATTCCTGACTTCAGATGTTCATGGACTACTTCTCCTGCTGGCTATACTGAAAAGTCTCTCTCAAAGGGGTGAACCAATGAGGGTTTGTGAGGAAGAGCACAACTTTCTTTATGACTGGTAGAGTAGTAAAAGTATTGTGCCAAAGGCAGAACCAAATATAGACAACTTCCTATGTGCAGCCTGAGCCAAGTTTTTGGTTCAGAGTAGCTTGCAAATTTAGTTACTTGACAGAGTATCAAAGAGGGATAAGAATCTGATCTATTCCATTCAAAACTTTGTTGATAAAATTATAGTCTTGAGACAGACTATATAGCATGGTGTAGTGATTAAAGAATTGGTCAAGGACTGGAGATACCCATGTTAAAATCCCCACTCCACCCCTGAAGCTCCATGAGGACTTTGAGCCAATTACTATCTCTCAGCCTACTCTACCTCATAGGGTTGTTCCAAGGATAGAAATGAGAAGTGGAACCATGTATGTTGTCTTGAATTCATGGACAAAAGATGAGAAATCAATCAATCAAACAAACATAAAAGTCTGGGAAGAGTTTTTCTACTGGTGGAAATATCATACAGGCCTCTATCCTGTAATCAGTTTCCATTACAATGTTTGTTTTGGGTAAATTTCCAGGGGAATGTGGTTCCTGATATGAAATACTACTACCAAAACATTCCAATTGTTATTTTTGACAAATCTTTTACCAGTATTTTTTGTGCTTTCTAGCCTCTGAAGATACATCATGGGAAGCAAATCAAATCAAGATGAAAAGTTTGATAACAACCCAAAGCTAAAGCTGTGGATGAACTGCTTCACAAATGTTGTGCAAAAACTCCCATCACCTTCAATCATTAGCCATGCTGTCTGGAGCCAATGGGAACTAGAGTCTAACAACATCTGGATGGCCTGTTGTAGCTAATTCAACCCTTTGCTCATTCCTCCATTATCTGCAGTTAATTAATGCTTGTTCAGTGGGAGATTTAATTACAGTAGGTCCCCCATATCTGTGAGGGATACGCTCCTGAACTAACTGTGGATGGTGAATAATGCAAATAATAGTGAACACCATTGGTTTGTTTGCCTCCATCTCCTTGGCAACTGCTTTACTTCCTCTCTCAGGCCAGGCATGTGTACTGAGGGCCCGACCACAGGTTTCTGTGTGCCTGCCTCAGCAAGCAGCCATGATGGCAGTCTGCTTGAGCCTCAAGGAGATGGCGCTGAGGAGTGAGGAAGCGGAACGGCTGTCCAAGGTCTTCCAGGCCAAAGCATGGCTGAGTTGGTCAACCTGGGCCAGCAGGCCACCTACGAGGCTGAGATGCCACTGCTGGAGAGTTTGCGGTATGTGAGTGCAAGAGGGGAAAGGTTGTCCAGATGGCTAATGAGAGCAGTGGTGGCAGAGTCAGTAGTAAGCAGGTGGCTGTCTGTGGCTGCCTGTCTTCTGAACAGAATGAAAAGGAGTGAAGGAAGATAGTGAGGGGAGAGTGAGCATGTGGCCTCTGGTCTGCTGTGTGGGTGGGGAGGGGCAAGGCTGAGGAAGATAGAGAAGAAAAAGAGGCAGCAACAAGGTACATGGGCAGACAGTAGTAAACTGAGGGAGCAAGGAAGCAGAAGGGAAGGAGGGCCGGTCAGCCATGCACTGCCAAAGGACTGGGCCAGAGGAAAGAAGGAGAGAGAGAAGGACAGCCAGAAAGAGAGTAAATGCAGGAGGGTTGGGAGATGGACAGAAACAGAGGAAAGGGAGACAAGAGAGGAAACTGGCTGGAGACAGAAGGACAGGAAATGTGAGGAGACCTGTCAAGGAAAGAAAGAGAAGGAAAGGAGGGCTGTGAGAGGCAAAGAGGAAAAAGCAACAGGACTACATCATAGCATGGGTAACTGAAATGATGTATGTTGGTCATGCTTTTGAGGACTACTGTATTTGCTTTATCTTTTCAAAGAGAATAGGATGAATGGAAATGATCTGCAATCTATTTGTATTTTTCCTTTGTTACCTTTTCTTATTCACGGAAGTATTCTAGATTTATCTGGCACAAAATAAGAAATTGGATGGAGAGAAACTCTGCCCTATCTCTGTGTTCTGTCTATTAAAGGATGGCTCCAGCACTACTGAGTGTGAATTGTCTATTTCATATGGATGACTTGTCTATGCAAGGGTGGTAATGATTCACATAGTTAAGAAGTGAAGCCTATGTTAATGGCTTTACTCTCCTCCTCACACACTCCATAATAAATGGATACTTAATTTTTGATATATATTTTAAAAAACATCATGCACCCTGTTAGCCAGCTTCGTGGCAGAAGCAGTCTTTGGAGTTATGAGAATTTGCTGGATCAGGAATTGCACAATATAACAGCTTCTGAAGATTGCATTTTCCCCCTTGATCTGGCTTCTGGGCTGCACGTAATAGTGACTGTGCAGTGTGGATCAGTGAACAAAATGCAAGAGTGAAGACAGTGTCAGAAGAAGGAACAGATTTCCCCTGTTGGGTTGCAGAAATGTTGGTCTGCTGAATATTCTGGATAACCCCTCTAACAATCCCTTGCCATTGGCCATATGGGGGCAGAGGCAAACCTGTAGATCAAAACAGTTGGAGGGCCAAATGTTTCCTCTCCATCCACTTCTGCCTCACTTTCCCTTAGAAGCAGTAGGTATAACCAGTCTTTAATCATACTGCAAAATAGCTGGTCTTCAAAGAGAGGTGACAAATATCAAAACTTAGCAAGGATAAATTGTGCTAAATTTAGTACACTAAAATTACAAAATAATGATTTAAAAGATTTCTGAATTACCTAATAATTTTTCCTAGGATGAGAATTCTTTTTTTATTATTTTTACTTTAGTAGGGTATACTCATCTGATCAGATGTTTGCTTTGATTTTCTTTCCTTTGTTAATGGACAGAAACAGTATGTCATGTGGCTGGTTTCTGTTACTCATTGGAACGAGTCCATTGCTTAGTGTTTTCTATGCCCAGAAAGCAGAATAATTCAGTGCAATAATGAATGGGTCACTGAGGCACTGGGTTGAAAGGCCAGAGCACTGACTGTAATTGAGCTGCGATACATGAAGGATGTGTCACTCATGCAAAATGCAGTTCATGTTGTAAGAGTCACAGAAGAGACTGAGCAGTGTATAGGGCAGAGTATCCCTATTGGAACAATAACAGATGGAAAAATAGGAACATACAGAATTCAGTGTTTCCCAAGAGGAGGGCCAATACAACAGACCTAAGACCAACTGGCAGCAGCAAGTTGTAGCACCTTGGACTCCGGCTATGTTTTTTTACAAATAGCTTAGTGAATATTATCTGGGTGGCAACCTGATCATGTAGGCCACACTTTCTAAGCTGGTGCCTTCAATACGTAGGACTATAACACCCAATAGCCATGCTGTGGATTCTGGGACCCATGATCTGAAACATCTGGAGGCTACCAGGGCATAGATCTGGGGTGGGCAGCTGGGTAAGGCCCAATGTTTGGCCTGATGATGAGCCACATGCTGCATTTTGGTCAAATCTCTGCTGAAGATATGACCTAGAAGTGACTGAAAATATATGACCAGTATCTTACTTCACTGTTTTTACATCATTTTTGGCTTGTTTGTGGAAACTGGATTTTTGTGGGGGTTGGAGTACTTTTGAAGAGTAAATTGCCCCATGAAGAGTGACTTCTTACTGTTTTGGTACATTTTTGATCCCATTTTTTCTCAAGATCCAGGGACTTTGGGGTGTCAGTGGGCCTTGGGTCCCCAAAAATCAATAGTGACCTGCAGGTAACCCACAGCCTGGACTTTCCCCACCCATGATGTAAGCTTCACAATGTGAGAGAGTTGACAGAACGGACCACATGAGCAATCTACCTTTTTTTCCTCAGAGCTTCAACAAAATAAATTTTTCAGGAAGTTTACACCTTTTACTTAACATAGACTGTATAAATTAGGACCATTGAAACCTGGTGTTGTCTAAATATCTATTGCTTTCAGAGTTCACAGCCCTTCAGTCTTTCATGTTACATCAACAGCTTTAAATCTGCAGGGGATAAAGTGGTTTGTTTTGTAACACAGAGACCTGCGATCATGTGTTTCTAGATCACAAAAATGCATCTGACAGTAATTTACCTATTTTAGGCTGCAATCATTTACCTACCTAGTTAGGACTAAAGATGCATAAAGCAGCACTTCTATACATACTTACCTGGGAATAAATACAAATGAACTCAGCAGCATGACTTAATTCTGAAGAGGTATGTATAGAATTCTACCATAAGTCATATTAAAATATATGGGAAGTACCTATGAGCTATAAAATATCAGCTGTGGGTGAGGGTAAAGGTGCATGAACTCATGAAGAAGATACAGATGTATTAATGTACTCAGAGATACAAATTTGACAACTCCATACCTTAAGTAAACTTGCATTTTCTCTGCCGTGGATGCATGTGACTGTGGTTTATCTTTCCCCATGGTCCTTAACTCCAACATGGTTCTCACAAGGTCATTCTGCTGTACTCTTGCTATTTCAAGATTTTTTCCTATAGCTTTTCATTGTCTTCCCTGCCTTTGGTTTCTTGGTTGGTAGAACTTCTTGATTGTTATCAGATGGGACTCTTCCAGTAGTTTATCAAGCAAGGCTTAACAATACCTTACATGAAAATGGCAGGCTGTTAGGCTTGGCTTGCTTTTAGATCCTCTCTAACCTGCTGCAAATCTTTCCTTTTCTGTTGGTTTTTGTCACTGCAAGATTTCCATTTGCTGTAGCCTCTGCCTTGTCTGTCTATCTCCTTTAACAATAATGATTCTCCAAGGTTGTTGTTGTTGTTGTGTGTGCCTCAGGTCATTTCCAACTTATCGTGACCCTAAGGCAACCCTATCATGGGGTCTTCTTGGCAATATTTGTTCGGAGGGGTTTGCCTTTGTCTTCCTCTGAGGCCGAGAATGACTGACTTGCCATTAGGTTTCCATGGCTGAGCAGGGATTTGAACTCTGGTCTCTAGAGCTGCTCAAACCACTATACCACACTGGCTCTTCAAGGTGCCTCACCATAATAACATAATTATAATGCTGCATAACAACAATCTAAAAGGACTTTCATTTTTTTTTCAAAAAAAGAATAATAATAGCACATGGAAAAACTGGCAGAGAGGAGCTTTATGCTTCATGTTAAATAGATTGCACTGGTGGTCTGAGGTACACCCTAAAATTACTTGAATCGTTTTAGGCCCATGCATGTTTGTTCTTCTTACTCTGTTGTGATTTAATGTACCCAGTTTGCAGTTCATCTCCACTCAGAACTGACTCTGCCATGAGATGCATATCTTAGGCAACCGAGTTGCAAGTAATGAAAGGGCTGTAAATGGCTATTTATATAAGTTCGTCCTCTTTTGTTTCTACTGACAGGGAGGGGAACAAGTGCATGTGGTTTTTTCTGCCTTAGGTTTCAAAATAACTTGGCTGGCCTTAGGTGTGATGCATTTTCACTTTATTTGGGAGAGGGTGCTGCGTGCTGCTGTGCCTCAGGCAAGAAATGTCTGGAGCTGGTCCTATCTCCAAGGAAAGGCAATGCTGGACCTGACATCAGTGTGACAATTGCCTCACTTCCTCAAGCAGTAAGAAGCCCCAGGGATAGGGCAACTCAGGCTTGTTTTTCTTTGAGAGAGCCTTGGAGGTGTATGGTCTATTTTGTAATCTTTGCTTGATTTACAAATATGTAAGTACATCATAAGTGAGCTCAGACAACACAAACTTTCTTTTTTATCTAACTCTCAGCTTGCTTGGTATGTATGTTCCTAAAATAACCAATCTGCTATCTCTTCACACTCCTCCTCCCTCTTCTATCACCCCTCCAAGCACTGGCAGCTGGCATTCAAGTGACATCTCTAGATATCTAGAGGCCATCTCCTAACAGTCAACTGGGATCAAGGTAACAACCAGCCATCAGGCTGTTAACAAGACATCTTTCCAGAAGAGGAAAAGTTCCTATTTTGGGACTTTGGTTTCTGATGGCACTTTAAACCAGTGCTTAGGAAACTGTAATGCTAGTGTGGTGGCAAAGCATTAAACACGGCAGGGTTGGGTGCTCTTCCTCATTTCAGCCATGGTGTTTACAGAAACTCTGATATGTGTGTTGCCATTTTTTTGTCAAAGCTCCAGGGAATGAAAAGTGTCCCTTGAATAATACTCCTTGTCAGCTTCTGAAATTTATACTCTTAGAAGAAGCTCAAGAATCTAAGATAGCTCCTGTACCTGAAAAAAGCAGTCCCCTCTTCCAAAATCACACAGAGTGCATCTGCCCAGTTTTTCAGCAGCCCACCTTTCCCTTTTTGATCTCATTTTGTCATTTGTTCTATTCAGGAGTGTTGCCTGGCCATTGATATCACATTTTTAGGGGTCTGAATGCAGAGTAGGGAGGGAATTACATGCCTACTTGTGTTAACTGAGGCTGGATCAAACCCAACATATACATAGCAAGTCTTAGGAATATTGACTAATATAAGAGGGAAGAAGCTCAAACTGAAGAACTTATACTGAACATCAATAAATGTCTCTCAAACAAATGACAGACACAATATATAACATTTCAGACAATGTTGATACTCCCAACCTGTGCAGGCAACTAGTATATTGAGGCAAATAATCATAAAAAATGCAGACCTGGATAGAATTCCAACAACTCCTAACATGGATTGCAAACACTCATAGAAAACAACTACATCCATCTTAAGGAAAAAAAAATAAGGTCCATACGTATCTATCATAGTCTATGGCAAGATGAACACACAGAGGAACTTGTGTGGTTGTTTCACTGGTCTTTTTCAGTGCAGTTATTTTCAGTGTTCAGTATGTCAGTTTCTTGTAGCTACAAATATAAAAATATATGAACTATGCAGACAGTGTCTGCAGTAATAATACAACTCAAAATCTGATACAAAACATGTCTACTATACAACTTATTGCGTAAGCTCACCACATAGTTGTATCAACCTAGTAAGTTAGCATTTTCCAAGATAGCACTCTTTGTCTACAATGCTGGTACATTATAAATAGCTCTATGGAAGATACACAAAAATAAATTTAAAGAGACATCACTTTATCTACACTCCCACTATGAAAGCCAGTTAAGTTATACAACTGGGATAAAAAAAATCATCTAGAGAAATACCTGTGTCAGATCATCCACAATCTGAGGGAGGCCGATGAAACTGTCCTCTGTTTAGTTGCAAGCCTGCTCCTGGCTGACTGAAATAAATGTCTCCCAGAAGAGTTGAGTGTACAGTGGGCAGAGGGGGGATTATATGGGAAAAGGTGATTGTGTAGGTAACCTAGACCAAAACCATGTAAGGCTTTAAAAGTAACAACCAACACTTTGTACCTTGCTGGGAAACTAACTGGCAATCAGATAACAAATGAATATGAGAACAAAGCTCTGCCAACGACAAGTTTTCTGAATATTATGAAGAAAATAAAACATGAAACAACAGAGAAGGTGACCATTGCACACTTCTGCATGCACACAAAGGTTTTTCTGTTGGAACTGCACATGTTCTAACCATTCTGTTCACCAAGCTTGTCAATACTTCACAACCAAAGAACAATCTACATGACAGATTGTAAATTATAACGTTCCCAAATAGACAAGCACTCCAAATTGATTCCAAATTGAGAGAATTCAATAAAGGTCACCCTGCTTATAATAGCTTGCCCTTTGATTGGGTAATCAGGGAACAAAAAGCTATGGGGTGGCTGGTATTATGCCGTTTCTACATGCTCAATACTGTAGGACTATTTCTGTAGAATCCAAGAATTAATTAGAGACGCTGATGTACTTATCAGATGGTGAAGATGCAATATTCTATTCTCCTGTTTGTAGTTATCTTTTTCTTATTATGAGTTGGACACCTTTTCCCTGAAAGTCTTACTTTGCCCTTAATAATAGGTGGAACCTGTAAGCTAATGGCACAGGTGCTTGCTTTGGAGGTGGGGCCAAGAGCCACTGGAGAATGCATGGAAGATAAAATTGCTGTTACAGCCAAGACTGCTGGAGCTGCCCTTGCTTCTTCCTCCACATCTCAGCAGAAAATTGAGGGCTAGGTTGCTGGGATCCATGACACACAGCAAACAGAAGCATTCAACAGCTGTTTCAACAGCGTGCTGCTGCCTGCTCACTCACCCCCACATGACAGTTTCTAAGCAGCATTGTAAAAACATGCATGCGCCAAAACATTATGAGACTCTTCAGAACTCTTGGAGAGCAGAAAACAAATCAGTTGGGAGGAGTTTGAAAATCATAAACAATGTCGGAGTAACCAGGACTGAAGACAAGTACTGAAGGGATTTCAATGTTAGCAACCAAATTCTGCACTAACCCTTGTGGGTTCCAGCAGTCACACTGACTGGTACCTAAGAATTCCCAGGCACTTTGATTAAATGGTAAACGGAGAAGTTTGCAGCCATTAAGGGTGTGGCACAAAATAACTGGGCTCAGCTGGGTTTAGGCATCTGCATTTGCTGGTTCAACAGTAGGCCTGCACAGCTTCAGTAGTACAGTAGGTTCTCCTTTTGCAGGATTTTCCCCACTTTGTCAGTATATGCAATAGTAGCTTATACTCCAGTAGAGCTATTTATGCTAAACAACTAATAAGGATATTCCACTCTACCTCTGCGCCCTTTTCCTTCTCTTGGGAGATATGGCCACAGGCTGTAATCCTTTCTCATGGTCAAACTAGACAATACAGGTGTCATTTTGTCCCAGACTATCTTCCGTGTCTGTCATAGTACATGATTTTACTCTTCTATGCATCTTGTATTTATTTTGTTTTGTTCTGGTCATTAGAAGGTATGTAACCCTACTTGTTGAGGAACATATCTCTGAGAAACTCTCATTGTGCAAGAACCTAAATTAATCGTAGGGAACAGACATGCCCTTCAACATCTAGTTTGACCCTCAGTCTGTCTCTTCTAGAGAGCCAGTGTGGTGTAGTTGTTTGAGCATTGGACTATGGCTGTGGAGACCAGGGTTTGATTCCTTGCTCAGCCATGGAAACTCACTGGGTGATGTCGGACACATCACACACTCTCAGCCTCAGAAAACCCTGTGATAGTTTTCCCTTAGGGTTACCATAAATCAGAAACAACTTGAAGGCACAAGGCACACAACAGCAACAGCAACAACAATCTCTTCTCTTCATGAAGCTAATTTTCTTCTCTAGGTCAAAGATACACAGGTCATAGCGAGGGCTGTATCATACCCTCCAACATATCACAGATGAAATTAGAAAAGTGTGTGACCAAGCAACATCAGAGTGTGGTCAGGATGGCAAAAGTTATTAATGAGGAAGAACATAAACTAGGAGAGGTTGCAACAGCTCCCCTTGGCCCGAGCCTACTGGGAAGGGCAAGATTTTGCCCCTTCGTCTCACTTCCCTATTGCTGAATTAATGGAGTACAAAGACTTTTGCATTTTGAACCCAATCTGCAGCAACTGAAGCAAGCTGAGGACAAAGGGGGAAGTGAGAGGACAAGAGACATTTTCAAAGTAGCTGAAAAAGTGGGAAGACAGAGAAATAATTTGGATTGTCCCAGCCAAATTAGGACAGTTGGAGGGTATACTATATCAGCTCCACAGTCCTATAACATGCTGCCCCTGCTGTGCTTCTGATGCTTCATGGGAGATGCTCATTGTTGGTGGCTTAAATTCAATTTGAATGGAAAGAAGCACATTGCATTGGGACTGATGCTTGTATTCCTGCCACCCACTGCTGAGTGCTGCCTGGAAAGTAGCAATTTGAGAAAATGCTGATAGTCTTCCTTTCTTAGTTGAAACCGTAGCAGTACTCACAAATTTCACTGACACAATGCATGTTGCTGCTACCAGGTGACTCCAGAAATGAAAATACTGTGATTTGCTCAGGGGGCTCTTGCACTTTTCATAGCAGAGGTAAATATTCAAATATTTTCTTATTTGGGGGGAAAAAGTGAGATTTCAAATCTCTTGACTTCTTCTCTTGTCTGGGTTGCTGTAAAATGTTGTTTTAATTCTCTGAAATATATCTTAATCAAGCAGCAGATCATGACTTCCTTGTAGGGTGGCAGGTTGCACCTCTCCCTCAAAGAGTGAAGGAATCACTAAAAATTAAGAGGAGAAAATGGAATACAGATTTGCAAATGCTTGTGTGCACGTGAAATTTAAAAGTATTAACTGTCAAATAAGAGAATTGCTCCCTGGAAAGCATGGCACATGGATACCCTTCCTTCCTTGATCAAATTTTTGTTCAGCTGGCATGGCTGATAATCGCTGTTTCTAGAACAACCTGACAAGAGGGCTGGTAGCTATTTGCCTTGAGAACACTTACATTCTGTGCCAAGATGATGCCAACATGTCACATTATGCAAACTGTGGCTATTTTTATGCAGATCTAGGCTTTTCTCCTTACTGTGCACATTTAGAACACTGCTTTGTCTACCTCTCCGGAAACAGCCAAATTTGAGGGCTGCTTCAAAGACATGTTGCCATGAAGTATATGTGTTTACAATCATCACATGCAATCTACCCTTAGACAGAACATTAAGTTCTATGTAAAAGTCTGGAAATATTTTGCAATGTCTCAAGTAGCAAAAGGACACATCCATCTTGGGATACTGGTAATGAGTGTCAAATGTTTACTCACGGGAGATGTAAAACAAAATCTGTTACACTTATTTGAAATACCACTTCCAGTGGGATTGTGTTGTTTTTATTGTAGTTTAATAAACATTTTAATTTGTGATTTCAGACATTTGTAATATGTAATTTTACCTGTTGTTTCTATGTCATTTGTTAGCAGTCCTGTGCAATTATGAGGAAGGGGTATAAAACAAGGACCTGATGATGAGAAAGATGAAGATGATGAAGACGATTTCCTCTTACATGACAGAGGAGAGCAGAAACCACTGCTGGCCATGCACTCTTTCTCACTGCCCCCATCTCTGTTGCATCTTCGCTGCTCTCCACATGCAAGTGAAGGGAAGGCCTTTTTAAAGTATGCAAACTGCCCATGTCATTTAGAACAATGCTACTCGAAGTGGCATGGACCAATGCACATCCCTGGCAAGTTTCCAGGAAAGAAAGAAACAAATATATCCCATGGGCATAAACATAACCCTAGTCTCTGGCACACTGGAAAAACATGTGTTTTAATGTCTAAATAGGGCTTCTTTCCCAACTAAGTATGATGAATGTATTATGGTGCATTCTTCCTTTCAGTGTCAAGCCACGGTTCAGTAGCAGGCCAATGATCTTCACAGGCACACAAAGCCAACTGAAGACAAGATGAATGCTTGGATCAAAGGCAGCCATGTGCTAAAAATAAAGCTGTTGATGAAACACAATACCACACTCTACAGGACAAGGGTGAGGAACATGTGGCCCTGTAGGTGTCATTGGATGGCAACTTCTAGCACAGTCAACGGTGAAGGTTAGGAGGAGATGTGGTTCAACAGCATCTGCATATTCCCTGTCAGTCATTTGCTATAGATTGAGAGTGAGCAAGCTCAAAAGGGTCTGGTGAGCCATTTTTCTGCCACCAGCATCTATAATGGAATACACCAACCCAGAAAAATGGAATAACTATAACAATGGACCCTCCCCATCCCCAGAACAAAACTAATTGAATTCCATTCCCAGTTTTGGAGAAAGAAAGCTTTTTGGCTCGGAGGGTTCTGGATAAAACAAGAAGGGGCAATCCTACCTTGTTTGTGGTGTAGTGGTTTGAGTGTTGGACTAAGACACTGAGAGACCAGAATTTGAATCTCCCCTCAACCATGGAAACCTACTTAGTGACTTTGGGCAACTCGCATTCTCTCATCCTCAAAGGAAGGCAAAGGCAAATCACCTCTGAGCAAATCTTGCCAAGAAAACCCTGTGATAGGTTCACCTTAGGATCGCCATAAGTTGGAAACAGCTTGAAGGAACACTACCACCACCTTCACCTTGTTTTATGGCAACAACTACTATTCCTGGAGGCTACTGTGAACAAAAATAACATATTCTTGTAATTTTCTTTTTTAAAAATGGCAGGCTTAGAGGTATCTGAGAGGGTCACGGGGCTACAAAAAACCCTCAAAGGCTGTAGGATTTGCTCCCCTGCTATCAATCAATGGCCTAAATCCTATTGTTAGTCCTGATTAGAATATATCTACGAAACCAATAGGATTTACCTATGTGTTAATTTACTATTCAGCCACTTACTATTCAGCCACTCTATGTTAGATGAGGCTAACCAACAGGATGCCAGCCCATATAAGCCCTAAGGCTGTAGCAATGCCAAGAAGAGAAGCTGTCTAGATGACCATCTTCGTGTGTGTGTGTGTGTGTGTGTGTGTGTGAGAGAGAGAGAGAGAGAGAGAGAGAGAGACAATGCCACATTTTCAAAAGTAAGCTTTCCAGAAAGTAGATAAGCCACTGTCAGTGGGAGACAAGCATTTATTTAATGCCCATTCGCAAACTGGCAAGTAAACATTTTTACCTCAAATATGATGTTTTAGACTTCTAAGATGCCTTTAGGATGGACAAAGAAATTAATAACTGTAACAGGGCTAAGCTTCTTCTTCTTCTTCTTCTTTTTTTTGCAACAGCCCAGAAAAACATCAACAAGAGATAATACACCTGGTAGCATTTTAGATGAAAGCATCATGGCACAACCAGGTAGAAGAGAAGATACAAAAGAGGCAGGGAAGAAGACACCAATATCATCCAAAGCTGTAGAATGGCAAGCTTGACATATAAATTGTTTTTGGCTTCTAAAAATATGAATAACTATATGAAATACCAAAATACCTGTGTCTGTCCTGATATACTGACTATTAGGTGTTTGCTTCATATGGCTGACTAATAATGAAAACCAGACCTTTTACGTTTAGTACGTCTGAGTACTGGAGGTGTATGACAATAGTTTCTACCATCTGACTAGTCTCTGTTTGCATCCATTCAAGCAAAAGCTAAGTGGAAGTATCAAAACCACAGAGCTGGATCCAGATGAGGTTAGTTGGGATACCTCAATTATAATGTTAAGGCCCATTAATTTCAATGGAAACAAAGTGGAACCAACAAACTCCTTCTGTGAACGTTTTACTGTGCAGGAATAGGTATTACTCCCTAAGAAGCATGACTGCAGCCTGAGCCTGGCTCCAAATCTTTGATTCAGAATGCCACTAAAAAAGAGAATTCAAGGTTGGGGAGAGCTTGCCTTGGGAGCTCAAATAGTGTTTCCCACAAATAATTTTTGGTCATAGGCAATTCTATTGTTTCTTTAGCCATCTGAGAGGTTCTTAGCTCTCAGCTTCCCTCCCAGCTATAAACCAGTTCATGCAGAATAAACCCATGGCAGCTGCAGCACTCTTTTAGACAACACTGCCTTTTCTTCAGCGTTGTCTTTCATTCACAAAGGAAGAAATGCTTATAAATAAATGATATACGCTTCTTTCCCTTCTTCATCATTGCAAGCAGTTCTGTTATGTGGAGCTGCTTTCAACTCATAAATGTCTTTCGCTCTGCCTCCCCCACCCCTCAACCAGACTGCTGTTTTCAGCTTTCTAACATCTTTTGCTATATATAGCTAATTTGTCTAACTGAGAAGAGGGCAAAGAAACCCTTTACTTTCTGTAGGGAATACCAGCAAAGCAGCATATATCTCCATGGAAACATGTTTCTCAATCCGTCAACCTCCTGCAGTACCTAATGCATAATCTGTAATGTGGAGACTACTGTTTAAAATTAACATGACGTGTGTCATTTCAGGATTTAATGTCCATTTTGTAGGACTCTTTAATTAACTTGCTGTACCCAGATCATTAAGAAATGCTGTATTTTTTTTTTAAAAAAACTCTAAAGAAGCTAATATTCTTTCTATCCCTCATTAAAATGCATCGTTTGACTTTTTGCCTGCAAACATGTCACAAATGGGGGTTTCTATAGTAACACAGGATACTGGCTTAATTTGAAATTGTAATCTTTACACATAAATGAAGATTTTTATCTATTAAAATTGACTTAAAAAAGAAAATAAATGACAAATGATTTGACCATGTTGTTAAACTTTGCCCTATTACAGTGACATGCTGACCGTCTAAAAATGTAGTAAATAATACTATAATTCAAAAAGAGTTCTTCAAGTTTTTTTTAAAGGACAGAATTAAACAGAATTAAGACCTGTGCTTTCATCACATCAATTCTTTTAAAAGCTACTTATTTTTCATTTTGTACTTGAATTTCATAAATTGAACATATGTCACCTGCTGGAATAGGCATTCTTTTGTTTAAAATCAACAAAGCATTGCACTTGCATTTCATGATCTTAAGGGAGCAGATAATTGAAATTGTGATTGCTTTAAAATTTTGTGCAATCAGTTTTGATGCTAAAAAGTGCTATGTAATAGAACTACCTATCCAAGCAATAATACAAAGAGTTCAATAGAGATAATTAACTTAAGTATATTAAAAGTTAGGGATGGGCCAACCGAATCCTCGAATTCTCAAATCCTTGGCAGGGATGCGAGATTCAGGAATCCAAATCCCTGTGCCAAAATAGGCAAACCGAATCTTTCGAATCTGCCACCCAAACAGTTTGTTGGAGACTGGGACGCCTGAAAACCTGGGAGACCAGGACACCTGAAAACTTGGGAGACTAGACACACAAGGGGAGATGGCAAGTAAGTGAATTTTTCCCTTGCAGTAATAATGGCCTTTGCTAACAATTTCACAAATTACATCTAGGGTTGTATTCTAAGACATTTAAATTGAACATTTCATATTGAAGTTCAGTACTTGACTGGAAGCTACAGGCTTGAGATTTCAAGGACAGCTGAAACATTCCTTTGCATAGCTCACTTGCAAACCTCTTTCAGACACAATTCTGGGGTTTCTAGTTTTACAAGGTGTCACAGCCTTCTCTGCCAAAGTGTACTGGTGCATCATCAGACTACAAACCCCACGATGTCAGAAGGACCTATGCAAAGAAAAGCCAGTTTTGATCTGGATTATCTCTGTACTGTAGTGGTCTTGTTTACACAGGCAGGAAAATGTGGGATTAATCCACATTTCCCTGCCTGTGTACAAAGGGCCTTCATGACATTTTCAGTCTGGGGAGATCCTGAGGCAGAACTAGGACAATCGTCCTGGCCAGATTTCTTCAGAGGGAGGTTTGCCTTTGCCTAGGCTTTTGCTGAGGCTGAGAGAGCATGTCGTGCCCAAAATTATGCTTCTTTCCCTTGCTTTTTAAACCCTTTTTTAAAAAAGGATTCGAAAGATTCGAGATTTGTGAGATTCGTGGATTCCCAGAACCTTCCAGGAATTCAGATCCGGATCCGGATTTGGAAAATTCTGGATTTGTCCCATCCCTATTAAAAGTAGTTTTTTGTGGTGTGTGTGTATATGCTTATGATAGCATTCATATAAAGTTTTTTAAAATGTAAGCTATCATAACCAGCACCTAGGGCAAGTGTGGAAGTTGCGCCCCTACCTTTGAGGCCGCTTCCTTCTCTCTGCCACTTATTGTATTGTTTTTTCACCCCCGCCTTGGTGCCCAGGGTGCGTGCCCTCCTTGCCCCATCCTAAATACTCCTCTGGCTGGTATTCAGTATTGCAGTTATGGATTCATAACCTAGAATTACAGATCTATAACTGATCTGTATTAATCAAGACTATGTAATCTTAACTATACACTTATGTAAATACTGCCCCAGCCTACCTTAAGATCCAGTTGCCAGATTGGATGAAGGAGGTCCATTCAGTTTCCGATTGGAGCACAAGGAGGATGACATTTCCATGCTCCTCCCACCAGTGAACAAGGCTGCAGCAACCAGAAGTAGGACCCTGCCACATGTTATTCTCATAGCCTGGTAGAAGAGAGGTAGAAACATCATCCTTCTTGCACCCTGATTGGAAGATGAATGGACATTTTTGCCCAATCCAGCAGCTGGTTCTTAAAATGGAATGGGGGGGAGCTGGCCCCAGAGACATTACTTTGATGTGCAGATGTAAGTAAGAAGCTGAGCACTGTTTTCCACTCTAGCAGCTATTATCTTTGGTTCTGTGTATTTCAGGATGGCAATCATATGCCATTTCAAACAGTGTTGGATGCAGATCCCAGCAGTGCTCACCTACATAGGTAATGCTGAGGAATACTAAGAGGTGCAGTCCAACAATCTCTGGAGCATCGATTTGATTTTTCTCAATTCTTTTCCTCAATTCAATTTTTACAAAGAAGACTGGGCTTATTTCTTTCTCTGTGAGTGTGGAGGTAAAGTGGGTGCCTGTGGGACTGGCAGCTTCTGCCTTGCCAATTTGATTACTCTGCTTGAGAGATCCACTATTATTTCTGACATATCCCAACAAAATTGTTACTCTTTAAAGTATCATTTGAATTTTAGATTATGGGTGAGGAGTCTTAAATCCTCCTGCTAGCAATGGCTGAGCTTGGAGTGTGGGGAGGGGGAGGTGGGGTGGGGCTACAGCATGAGGGGCATGGCCACTGTCTGTGGGGGCATGGCTATGGTGCATGTGGGCATGGCCAGGGTGTGCAGGGGCATGGCTATGGGCTGGGATGCCCCAAAAACATTGCTTCCTGGGGTGAACTGCCCCCCTGCCCTCCTTCTGTTTACCTCTCCACTCCATTAGATCTGGTTGACTGACTGTTCCCAAAGGGTGCTCACCAATGGCTGCTTTTCATCCTGGAGAGAAGTGACTAGCGGGGTGCCACAGGGTTCTGTCCTGGGCCCAGTGCTGTTCAATATCTTCATCAACGACTTGGATGAAGGAATAGAGGGCATGCTCATCAAATTTGCAGATGACACCAAATTGGGAAGGGTTGCTAATACGCCAGAGGACAGGATCAAAATTCAAAATGACCTGGACAGATTGGAGAGCTGGGCCAAGGCTAACAAAATGAAATTCAACAGAGAGAAGTGTAAGGTCCTACACTTAGGTAGAAAAAATGGAATACAGAAATATAGGATGGGGGACACGTGGCTGGATAGCAGTACGTGTGAAAGGGATCTAGGAGTCTTAATAGACCACAAGCTGAACATGAGTCAGCAGTGTGATGCAGCAGCCAAGAAAGCCAACGCAATTCTCGGCTGCATCAATAGGAGTATGGTGTCTAGATCCAGGGAGGTACTGGTACCACTCTACTCTGCTTTGGTTAGACCTCATCTTGAATACTGTGTCCAGTTCTGGGCACCCCAATTCAAGAAGGACATGGTCAAGCTGGAGCAGGTCCAGAGGAGGGCGACCAAAATGGTGAGGGGCCTGGAAGCCATGCCCTATGAGGATAGACTTAGAGAGCTCGGTATGTTGAGTCTGCAGAAGAGAAGGTTAAGAGGGGACATGATAGTCATGTTTAAATATTTGAAGGGATGCCATGTAGAGGAGGGAGTGGGCTTGTTTTCTGCTGCTCCAGAGACCAGGAGAAGGAGCAATGGATTCAAGCTGCAGGAAAGGAGATTCCACCTGAACCTCAGGAAGAACTTCCTGACAGTCAGGGCTGTCCGACAGTGGAATATGCTGCCTCGGAGTGTAGTGGAGTCTCCTTCTTTGGAGGTTTTTAAGCAGAGGCTGGATGGCCATCTGTCGGGAGTGCTTTGAGGGTGTTCCTGCATGGCAGGGGGTTGGACTGGATGGCCCGTGTGGTCTCTTCCAACTCTACATTTCTATGATTCTATGATTCTATGATCTGACTTTTTTTTTTTAGCCAGATTCCAATACAGATCTCCCACTTCTGTTAGACAGCAACTCCTAATGATCCTCATGATTAGCTATCCTTGAGTACAGCCTCTGGGATTTGCAAACCAACAGCTTTTAAAGGCTGCATAATTCACACCCTTGTGATACAGGAAGTGAGCCTGACAAGGAGAAAAGCTCTTAGAGGTGGGACTTCATGCATGAAGATAGGTAGCAGGCAGGAAAGGGAAGAGAAATTCACTTTTCAGTTCTGAGCCCTTTTGCTTTCAATGGTTAATAGTCACAACAACTATATGTTATCTCTAGTATCACAAGCACTACGCCATAGTATATCAGTTGCTTGGGAACATATCAGTGCAGCTGCACTCCTGTACTGTGGGTTTTTGAGAGGCCTCTGGTTATGCACAGAATCAGTCCGCTAAGACTTTTTAAAGAAATGTGAGGACAGGAATGTGGTGGAGATAATTTCTAACAGACCCAGGGAAGCTTTCTTAGCCTCTGTATGAGGCATCACCATGTGTAGGATCATTTGTTTTTTATGAACTTGTCTGTTCTCCAAGGCCCTAATCATGTCCTGTTGTAGGTTAGGCAACAGCTGCGGATAAGATCTTCTTAATGATGGTTCTTACTAATAGTACAAGCTCTCCAGAGACATGGAGCTGGAATCTTGTGTTACTGCCCTGGCTAGCCTGAGCCTGGGGGATATAAAAAGATATCTTTTGATATCAATAATTCGGCTTCACATACCCATTCCCCTCCACGTGCTTGCGAGGCCCCCGGACAAGCACGCATACAGGCTCGGCCGATAATCGCCGTAATATTCCAACACAATACAGGCAGGCCAGAAATAGCCAATTCGCAGCTTCAGGAGACCTCAAGGCAAGTACTCAATTATGTATGCATGCAACTTTCAAAAGATCCTCTGCCCCATGCCGGCAACTTGATGATCTGACTATACAACGCTCAAGTACTCCACATTTGCATACTGGCTATCGTACTGACAATTTGGCTATAATTCAGTCATTCAAATTATGACCTTTCGGAGGCTTTGTCTCCAGCCCCAAATCCATTGTTTTCCCCAAGTCCGAACTAGCCTGCGGTCACAATTCTCCTTATAAAAACCCCTGATTTTGAGCACTTCTTCGGATCGCTCTTGGCTTCCATCCGGCCCTGCTGTCACTTTGTCCAGCGAGCCTTCCCCTCAGCTCCATGTGCTGACATCCACGCTCCCCAGCTTCTCCGTTTCCGACCGGGCTTCAGGACAGGTGTAGTATTACCCAAACCAACAACTCCTCTAAAAATCCCTCTATTCTACTCCAACCTTTATTTCTATAATTTCTTTGTGTGTTTGTGTTGCATACACTGATTGATTGTATTTTTAATAAAATTCACATTTGTTATTTCACTCTGGTGTGCTCCTTGACTCGGCCTGACCCCGTAGACATTGGGTTCAAGATCTCGCTACGTTACCCTGCCTCTCGCAGTGCTAACTTGTGCTCTTTGACTAATTTCCCCCAACTTGTATAACTTTGAGAGCAATTTGGTGTTCCTCCCGGGACCCCCAGAAAACAGGGTAACACTTGTGTATTATATTTTAGACACCAGATGAAAGCAACATTACTCTCTCAGTCTTTTGACAGAGGATGCTTTAAGTCTGCCTTTATTACTTTGTTTTAATGTTATTGTCACTGTTGTATTGTATGGCTGATTTAGAGGAGTAAAATTTTTGGCTGTTCACCGCCTTGGAAGTTTCATGTTAAAGGATGAAATAAGAAGATAAATAAACTATTTGCTTACGATCGGTGAATGATAATGGTTGGTGGAAACCATGTCAGAAGAACAGGTATATGTAGCACTATCATAAACATTTCTGAAGAATGGATTTGCTATTCCTGCCATCTCCCACTACCTTGTAAAAATGCCTCTAAAAATATGAGCTGTAGCCAAAACTATGAGAGCTCTTATGATGCCACAAAGCTCCTATGACACAATTGATATGGCTGAATGAGTATGCATTCTCTGTGACATCATGACAGAGGGAAAAGTAGTTACTGAGGGAGTTCACATGCAGGAATTATTATGTGTATGATGGAGATGGGGTGGGGAGAGTAGGTGGGGCAAGTGAAGGAGGAAAGTGATGAAGGTGATTTTTTTAAGGAGATTCTTCTTCTCTAACCATAGAAGAGGCTGTGGATGAAATTCCATTAACAAGCAAAGGAAAAGTGGGTTTTCTTTTGTAAAGAAAGAATGAAAGCTCTCACACAGTGTCTTTAGAACAGAGGTTCTCCCCAGAGTTCATTACAAAATGTGATTTGTTGAAAGTCTTATGAAATGTGGAGCTAATTTTCAGCATAAACTTGACTCCACACTTTGAAAATAATGAATCTTGGTGACATTCAAAGCTGGCATTTTTGCTCATGCTGAGCTGGAGGGCAAAATGTACAGAATGGTAGACATATCAGATTTGTGGTAATACCTCTCTTAGTAAGAAAGAAATGATAACTGGCAGTCTGCTTGGTTCTCATGCGACCCCTGAGACCTACTTATATCCCAGAATGAATTTCTAAAGCTAATTATATTTATATCCCAGTTTTTCTGAGCAACCACCCTGCTCTGAGGACAGAGAGGAGAAGAAAAACAAACAATTTTGAGGAATTGCTATCACTCAGCAACTGCCACTAGAAAAGCTCCCCAGTAACCATTTTGTCCTGGGGTGGATAGCTGTGGACAGAAGCAGAGGCAGCAAATTAAGTTTGAACTCATCTACAGGTATCAAAAGGAGAACTGAATCCACAGTAGAGAGGAAAGAAAAGGGAATATGACATCAAAAAACATGGTAGCCTGGATATTCAGGCTTCTTCCCTCTCTTTGTGTGAGGTCTCCCTCACTCTTCCATATGCCACCAACTTTTCATTTTCTTCGTAACAATTCCGTGCAAACTATAGCAAATAGAATTAAATGCATTTATTAGTTGATCTCTTCATGCTTTTAACAGACTCCCAGTATGACTCTTAGGGATGGAAAAGAGGGACAGAGCTTAGAAAAGTTGTTGTTGTTGTTATTTCTGAGAATCCCCTAGGCATCATGGCCACTGTGCTGTCTGCTGAATTCTGGGAGTCATCCCAAAAGGAATTTTTCCAAGCTGTGGAACCAAAATGGCTAGTGCCTCCCTAAATAGGCTCCTGACATTTCCCCTTTTGAACTGGCACAAGAAAAGCAACATAGCCAGGCAGACGCTTACAATGGGAGAATGCATTATTTCAGCTCATATTATAAAAGTGCATGCGGTTTATTGTTTTTACATAGTCTGTAATGTATTACTGTGATGATGCCCTATAGCAATGCCCATTTTGCCTTGCCAAAAGTACTAAATTATGCAGGCAAGTCCCTTTCCCTGTGCAGTGGGAGAATGGGTCTTTAGTCATCACTTTTTATGAGAGAGATTTTGCTTCCATCGATTCACGAGTGCTTTTCGTTCATTTTATCTCCAAGTAGGAGTTTGCAAGATGATTATACTGGTGGACTAATACACAGTGAGCAGCTGTTTGCTTGCATGTCAAACACGTTTATTTCAAAATCATTCTTCCCTGAAAAATTGTCCAAGTGTCTATATAATTTGTCTTGCCATGTTTACCTCCTGGATCCAAAATTCAATATTTTTATCTTCCAATAATTCCTATGCAAGTCACATACTTTTGTAATACACTGAAAATACTTTACCACTGTTCCACCTTTTTATTACTCTTAGTGGCTCACTCTTAAGGTTATCAAGCTATTTAAATCAGTATCTTTGTATCTTTGTATCTTTTCTCAGAACTCCTCCCCTTTTTTTCCTGCCTAAAGTAGACAGTTGGCTGAAGTCTTGGGCTACTTCACATAGTTCAGAAATATATAGTCCAAAGCACCACATAAACATTACTTCAGATAACAGTAGGTAGTAGGTAAACACAATATGAAAATACAGAATAATACTTGAGTATTATGCAATGTTTGATTTGTAGGTTTATTGTAGTTTTCTAAAGATCGTAAATAAACACAAAGAGCTGAGTGGATTTGTTTTCCTTATCTGAATTCCTCATAGCCTTATTGATTCATAGTATAGGAGTATGATGTCTAGATCAAGGGAGGTAATGGTACCACTCGATTCTGCATTGGTTAGGCCTCATTTGGAATACTGTGTCCAGTTCTGGGCACCTCAGTTCAAGAAGGATATCGGCAAGTTGGAATGTGTCCAGAGGGGGTGACCAAAATAGTGAAGGGTCTGGAAGCCACGCCCTATGAGGAATGGCTTAGGGAACTGGGTATATTTATTCTGCAGAAGAGAAGGTTAAGAGGGGACATGATAGCCATGTTTAAATATTTGAAGGGATGTCACGTTAAGGAGGGAGTGGGCTTCCCTCCTTAATTAGGACAAGGAGCAATGGATTCAAGCTGCAGGAAAGGAGATTCCACTTGAACCTCAGGAAGAACTTCTTGACGGTCAGAGCTGTCTGGCAGTAGAATATGCTGCCTCCGAGTGTGGTGGAGTCTTCTTCTTTGGAGGTTTTTAAGCAGAGGCTGGATGGCCATCTGATGGGAATGCTTTGATGTGTGTTCCTGCATGGCAGGCAGTTGGACTGGATGGCCCCTGGGGTCTCTTCCAACTCTATAATTCTATAAATTCATGCAGAATTATATTTGTTGTTGTGTGCCTCCAAATTATTTCCAACTTATGACAACCTTAAAGTGAATCTATCACTTTTTCTGTGAGGTGGTTTGCCACTACACCACTGCATTGCATGAGCACTCTGGCCCTCACAGGATTATATACAATGACTGAGTAAACACCAAGATATATACTCCACACTGTGAAGAGTCTGTTCTGTACTTGTTCTCCTTTTCCTGTTCCACCTTGGATGTCAGTTTGTATTAGCTTCACAATCTTCTATTTTAGACTGATTTGTCCTTTGCACAGATGGTTTTCAAAGTCATGGCTTTAGGCACCAAAGATGTGGCCTTTTCTTCACTCTTTTTTAAGTCACAGGAGTTAGTTGTTTGGATGGAACTACTATGTTCCATCAATAGGTGTTTGAAAGGTTTGCTTTACCATAAAGTAATACTCTCTAATGCTTTAGGGTTAGCATGTTATGCTGATATGTGGTCGGTCGGTCTGTCTGTCTGTCTGTCTGTCTGTCTTCCTTCCTTCCTTCCTTCCTTCCGTCCGTCCGTCCGTCCGTCCGTCCGTCCGTCTGTCCTAAATCCCTTCAGTGCACAAATGCAAATGCTAGGTACTCTTCAACTGAAGTTTCTAGGCCTCTTTTCAGGACCATATCCTCATGAAGTGGCACAGACAAGATTATAAACATAGAAACATTAGTCATGCCAAATTTGCAGTCACAATTATTTGAAAGCTGTTTTAGGTCACAAAAACCAATCATACTCTTATGAGAAGCCAGCACTGAAGAAAAGCCTGGTTTGAAAGCCTGAACTGAAGGGGTCAAGTGCAAACCAATGTGTTCTGATCAACAAAAAATTAAAGTGCAACTTTCAAACCTACACATTCAGATGATAGCAAATTTGAAAGGGAACCTGAATATTTCAACCATATATTCAATGGTAATAAACCACAGAAAGATGGCCACATATTTTTGTGAGGGGAATATGTTCTGCAAATGCATTTTGAATGTGGAACATTTTAATGTTAAAAAAGACAAATGCTACACTTAAGGATTCTAAAAAGTGGAATTGCTTTGCCCAGCCACACCAAAAAAGATTGGTAGGCCTTGCTGGTGATTCAGTGATCCAAATTTATTTAGTGAAAGAAATGCATTTCTGCTCTCTATCCTGTCACATCATAATCTGAAAAGAATGGAAGCCCTTAGCTCTTACCTCCTAATATGATTTGCCAAGGTTGCTAAGGCACTACTGCAAAGTGTATGCACTGGGAAAATTCCATGAAGCTAATGAATTCAGTAGAAGTTTCGACTTTTTGACATGAGATGGTCATATACGATCTCCTATAAAGTCAGCAACCATTCCCCAATCCTTGCTACATAACCCATTCCCTAGTCTTGGTGTCACAAAGAGCAAAATATACCATATAACCTTCACAGCATCAGCTTGTTCTTTTGAAAAAAAAATCCCTAACACCAGGATACATATAAAACAGAGATTCAAACATTTTTGTGGTTAGCACATGTGGAGCTAAGCTAGGATTCTCCTTCAGTACCTTTGTAGGAACTCTTCCAGTCTACTGCAGAAAAAGCAAGAGCTCTCACAGAGATCTTTGTTTATTTATTTTTTTATAGAATCATAGAATCACAGAGTTGGAAGAGATCCCAGGGGCCATTGAGTCCAACCCCCTGCTATGCAGGAACACCCATCAAAGCATTCCCAACAGATGGCCATCCAGCCTCTGCTTAAAAACCTCCAAAGAAGGAGACTCCACCGCCCTCGGAAGCAGCATATTCCACTGCCGGACAGCTCTGAGGTCTTCCTGAGGTTCAAGTGGAATCTCCTTTCCTGCAGCTTGAATCCATTGCTCCTTGTCCTAGTCTCTGGAGCGGCAGAGAACAAGCCCGTTCCCTCCTCAACATGACATCCTTTCAAATATTTAAACGTGGCTATCATGTCCCTTCTTAACCTTCTCTTCTGCAGACTAAACATACCCAGTTCCCTAAGGCGTTCTTCATAGGGCATGACTTCCAGACCCTTCACTATTTTGGTCGCCCTCCTCTGGACACGTTCCAGTTTGTCGACATCCTTCTTGTATTGAGGTGCCTAGAATTGGACACAGTATTCCAAATGATGCCTAACCAATGCAGAATCGAGTGGTACCATTACCTCCCTTATTGCTGGTTGACACCTCTTTGTGTCCCCTCTAGATTTACATGGCCTCTCTAACCGCTCTTTAACCGCTCTAAGAGGGATTGGGGCAAGAAGGAGAGGATAAGGAAAGCTGTATGATATCATAGGCAAATTAGCTAATCATCACTCAGATCTCATGACACCATAGGCAATTTGATCAATTATCATGAAGTATTTTTGCTCACAATCAGCTGTGGATGTTGAGCCCCAATACAGGCGTGTCTTCTTTTGAAAAGGAAAGTGTTCTAAAAAATCTTAATGTAAACTGTAAGGAATGTCTGTTTCCCTGCCCCAGCCCCAGGCAGCAAACAGTAGGAATGGCCAAGGAACCACAGGTACAGAACTGTACAGTCCCTTGGGATTTTTTTGTTATGGTATATCCTAGATTTTTTTTTAAAAAAAAAACCTCTGGGTGGGAATAAAATGTTGTTTCTGGTGCTGGGAATTGCCACTGAAATATCTGGGAAAATGGAATGTCATATGATTATTCTTAAAAAAGGCCAACCAGGGAGGAGAAAAGAAAGGAACACATGGTTCTGATATATTTTGGAATTAAAATAAAACCTACTCAACAGTGAGAAAAAAAATGTTACAGCTCCCTTCAATTGCCAGAAAATAGTTAAGGACAATAAATATGTTATTTGGACATTTAACTGCCCCCCTCCAAAAGAAAAGAAAAGAAAAGAAAAGAATTATTGCTACAAATACAATAATCTCCAGACACATCTCCCCTTTCTGGAGAAGCTTACTATTTGGTATCATGGCATGAGGACTGCATCATGCTGGCAGAGAGATCCTTGTTTGGCTGAAAGTATATTACCACAACAATGTTTGAAAGAAGTCTAAAATTTGCACTGAATCAGCTGAGGAGTCCAGGAAACCTTTGTTCCTCCACGAGCAGACAAAGACATTTTTATTTAGGCATGTCTTTGACAGGTAGACTGTTCTGAGCCTTAAAGTAGACTAATTGGGGGGGGGGTACAGATTTAATCTAAATCCTTCAGGGATATTTAGTGGTGGACTTACTTCCTCTAGCAGGAATGGGAGAAGTGATATCCACTTTCCCAGTGCAGCCCCCTTGGTTCACCCCAAATACCCTCTGGGGGCTAGCAAACACTCTGGAGCTGGCAAACTCTCAGAAACTGGTTGTGGACTGGATTTAATTGGATCTAGGCCTATGCCTTTTATTGTTATGTTTTTAATTGCATTTTTGAACATTCTTTGTATATTTTAATCTACCTTTTTTTTGTAGGCATCTCATCAAAATTAGCTGGTTTGAACACATTGTGTGTGTGTGTGTGTGTGTGTGTGTGTGTGTGTGTGTCAAACTGGCATATAAATTAAACAAATTAATGAATTGCTTCCACAATGGATGGGTATTGGAAAACATTTTTTTGTAGCTCCTCTGAAAAATCTTTAAAGTGGGGGTGCATTTTGTAAGGAGTGAAACATGTTTGTAAATCCCTGTGTCCTAGTTCAGTTGTAAAGAGAGAGAAAGAGCTTAAATATAACATGCTGAAAGGAAAACTGAGAATGAAATTTATTCAGGCAAAAGCTAATGTTTCAACTGAATTATCTTCTAAATGCCATAGTTTAGAAAGTGGTTCTGAGACTGCTTGCATCAGTGGAGCTGGATTAACATGTGTGTAGCTTCATTGGCTCTTCTTCTTTTGCAAAGGAAAAAAAAGGCTAAGTCCTACCTTTGGGATCTCTCTGCTTTCTTATTTGTTGTTATCTTTAAAGCAGAGCCTCGCTGATACAGTTGTCAGCCTGGCTACCATCATGGCAATATTCTAGCAACGTTCCCCTATGGTTGCAAATTATCCTTAATTCAATCAAGGTAAATTTTTGAAATAGTCTGCTTATCAGTTGGAGTTTCCGCTTTTTGGTTCATAAGAGCTACATCTCAATCAGTTATATGACCATAATTAAAGAAAAAAAAAAGCCTGGAATAGATACAGGGCTGAAGCAGGGCCTGGAAGTTACACGTTAAAGGTAATGTTATAATCCATAAGGTATTATCTTTGAAGGGAAATTAGTGTATAAAGCTGTGCCTGTTCTGAAATAACAGAATGGTTTGAAACATTCATGTGTTTAGAATAGTAGTACTTTACTCACTTCTTCCAAAATGTTGATGTTTTTATTTTGGGGGATTTGGGGACATTTACCCATTTTAATTTTTTTTTTTAAAATTGAAAATAAAAAATCTACTACAAGAGTAATATAACATTATTACAAAACAAGAATTGTTTAGGCTATAATTTGATGTCTGATTAGCTTGGAGTCCATTGAACTCAGTGGCACTTTTTTCTAAGAACATATATTTAGGACTGCTTTGTTAAGAAAGTGATGGTGAATTGTCTACATTTTGCTGAATCTGGAACAGAGATATAGACAAGAAAGTCCTAGCTAGAACATGTGAAACATTTGGAAGTATGAAATAATAACATTTATGCTTTAAGAAAAACAGAGTACACTCCTGTGATTCTCCCGAGGATCTTGAGGAATTCGCTACAAAAGTCTGTGGGGAAAAAAAATCTAAGGCAAGTTATATTTGTATAATTCAAATTTGGCTTCTCTGACTGCCCCTCTTTCCCATCAATGGATTGTGGTGGCCACACTTGCCTCTATGCAACAATGCTTCAAACAATGTGAGCTGCCTATGTCTAGCCATCCTTCCAATTTCTTTTAATTCATCAGAGCAAATTAGGTCAAGGATATTGTGTACCTACAGAAAGCCTGCTTCCACATGTGATTAGGAGTTGTAGCTCCCCCATCATACTGACTTCAGAACCAATTATTTTAGTGATTGGTCACTGCACACATGTCAGGAGGAGCAGGAGTCTCTGTAAGGAGCGACATGGTTCATTTAATGGTAATGAGAGAGATGTAGCACTTGGGTGAAGACTGTAGGAGATAATCTTTTCTAAATAAAACTGTGGGAGCGGGATGAGAAGTTATTCACTGTTTATGTCAATTTGGCCATCTCCCCCTCTCTCTGTCTTGAGCTTCTCCTAGAAGAAGAAACAAAGGTTTTAAAATATCCAAATATATCTATATATGAATCTGCATTTTATTGATTGGTCCATCTAGTTTAGTATTGTCTATATGCTGGTGGTCATGTTCCAGAACCCGGAGACCTACGTGCTGCCATTTTGGGTTTCCCTGGAGCTCAGGGGGCTGAAGTATCCCATCAAGGGTGCCATTTTGGCAGACCAAAATTGATGTTTGTTTGTTTATTGAATTTATTTCCTGCCTCTCTCCCAAATGGGATCCAAGGTGGCTTACAATAATCTAAAAAGTTCCAGCTAGCCAAGACATAAGAGAAAATGTCTATGAGATGTATTTTAGATGGTACATTACACCCAAACGATTATCAAAAAATGCATGTAAATTGTTCAAACAAACATTGGAAATGTGAATCTGAAATTGGCACTTTCTTTCACCAGTGGTGGTCTTGTAAAAAGGTAAAAAAAAATTGGAATATAATGTTGGGGAATTGAGAGATTTTTGGTAATGAGACTCTCAATCAGCAGAGTATCTTAGTAATTGCACAAAAACGGAAGTTGAACAGATTACCAGTCCCACTTCTATCACTCCACCCCAAACACACTTAACCTAGCTCAAAATAAACACAAAAAACAATTTGGTTAAAAATATAAAAGAATTTACTCACAAAATCTTGTGCATAGTCTACACAGGTTCAATTCTCGAAGAAGGTAGGAAGAAAATTAAGCACTCACATGCTTGCTGAAAATAATCCCTGTTAGGAGATCTCAGGGCATGCTTTCAGGACAAAAGGCGAAGACAAAAGGAAGGAGTAAAATGGCAAGAGAACCTTTTTAAGACCAAAGAATGTGTACGTGCTGGAGGAAGAGGTGTTGACCAAAACAAACAGGAAGTTTTCTCTAGGCTATCTCTCTATGCCGACAATAAACATGCAAACAAACTAGCCAGTTAATTAAGCATGCAAAGGTTGCCACTCCCAACATATAATTCATACCCAGACGGAAAAAATTTTAGGGTTTCATTATCAAATGTCCCCCGAGCTTTATCTTCTTTCAATAATGAGCGATGACTTAGAAAAAAAGGCAGTAAAGTTAATATTTTACATGACAGTGGCTGCTAGAATGTTGATAGCCCAAAAAATGGAAGCAAAAAATTCTCCCCTCAATAGAGGAATGGGAGACGAAATTGTTTGATATGTTACAAATGGATAGGTTTACATATACATTAAGAGGAGATAATTTTGAAAAATTTGCCAAAGATTGAGAATCAGTGATATTATATTTCAGAAATGTAAGGGGGGATATAAAGATGGTGAATATTGATTTTTGAATATGTGGTTGTAATACACAGGAATGTGGTACTTTGAGATATGATGGACAGACATCTATAACTTTAGCTATTTGATTTATTATTACTTCTTACTTGGTGGGAAGTCAAGAATGAATGTAGAATGTTATTTGTGAAATGGAATTGAAGAAGATTTGTATATATGTTGATATTTATATGCTATACCTTTGTCGAGGTAGTATGAATGTTATTGTCTTGTTTTATTGATTGTAAATAAATAAAAAATAATAAAAAAGTTCCAGCTAAAACATTTAATTTACAAAAATTAAAAAGAAATAAAATACTCCAGTACTTAAAAACAGTTAAAACACCTAAAACATATTTAAAACATTATTTCAAAAAAGATTTTAAAATATAGATTAAAAAAAATACAGCTTGCCACTTTACATACAGCCTACTGCTCCATAGTTAAAATTCAAGATCCAAAACCTACCTAAATAAAAAATGTTTTCATCTCCAGGTGGAAAAGAAAACAGGGAGGAGGCCAACTGAGCCTTCTGTGGAAAGGAGTTCCACAGCCTGGGAGCAGTTTTAAAGTAGAACTAAGGCTGCTTTGAGGGGTGCAACTTGAGAGGACCTAAACTGGTTCCAATAAGTGTTTTTTTTTTGGGGAGGGGATCAGTTTTTCAGCTGAAAGCTTTTTGGACAGGTATCAGGGATTGTTGGAGGATACCTGGGGAGTTTCAAGGGCCACAGAGAATCCCCCCCCCCCGATGATATGCAGCTTGCTGAATGAATAGTTCCCACTGTCATTGTATATCAACGGGAGTCAGTTGTCTAAGGTTTCAGATAGAAGTCTTTCCCTCGCCTGGAGCTGTACCTGTTTTGAGGGAAAGGGTGAATATAAATGAGAAGAAGAAGAAGGCCATTTCTGCACTACACTCTTATAGTGTGGCTGGCCCCTCCCTAAACTGCAAACCCCAGGATTCCATAGGATGTTGAAAGTGGAATAATTGCGCTATAGGAGTGCAGTGTGGAAATGGCCGTAGTAGTTGTTGTCAGGGATTGAACCTTTGACGTTTTACATGCAATGATATGATACCAAAAACAAACAAACAAACAAACCCAACCACTTAACTATGTCCCCTGCACTATGCTATCTGCAACATACTGGGTGAACCTAAGAGAATAGTTTTATTTCTCTTGCCTCTAGCTTTCTACATTTATTATACTTATACATCCCCATCTTTCTTGAAGGAGCTCATTGTGTATGGTTCCCTGGTGGTCTTGAAGGAAGGCAGAATATAGGAACAGACTGCTTAGCTTCTATGGTCCAGCTACAGCATGTGTTTCCAGATCATTTTCTTGGCCCCAAAGAACAAATGGTTCTACCAATATCTTTTTTAAAAATAAAAAAATGGCTTCCAGAAGTATCTAGACTGTTCTTTTCTATGAAACAGTCCTTCCTTGCAGTCTTATTCTCTGCTCCTGGTTTGTTTGCTACCGTCTTTAAAGCAGAAATCTTGCAGATATGGATATTAGTTTAGCTACAGCAATTGTACTGTTATGTCAAATTCAGAGTGGGGGAGGAAGTCTTTCTCTTTTGGAAACATACTCCCCATGACAGGTCTTCGTTTATAAGGGCAATTCAATTAACATGGCTGCTTGAGTGGGTGGCTTATTATCTGAAAACACAAAGTTGAAGTACTTGAAAGTACTTCAACAACCTTCATAACAAAAAGGCAAACCCTGTGGTAAACAATAGTGTGTGTGTGTGTGTGTGTGTGTGTGTAGGAACTAACGTCCCTCCCTCCTTCTCTCTCTTTTCGATTAGCATATCAAAATACTGTTCATCTGGAAAAACAAGTATGCACACCCAGGAGTTGGGGTTATTCCTTCCCCCTCCAAATCCTAATGGTTTTCATATATGTCCTTGTCAATGGGAAAGAGCATTGAACAGCTTTGCTGCCAGTGTTTTTGACACAATATGTACTTGCTATGCAATGATATTGCCTTCTCTCCCTGCCGGAAAGATTGTTCCAAAAATCACAGAACAGAGAGAAGAGAGAAATGAACTACTACAGACTGTTCTGAATCTGGGGGAGGTTCCTCTTCATTGTGAGAAGTGACATTAAGGAGAGGGCATAACGTTTCCCACAAACAGCAGTACTCAAAATAGGTGCATGAATGGGGAGGAGGAAATGCCTTTAGCCTATTTTTCTCCCATGTTGCCTAAGTACTTATTAAGATCAAGGTGAGTCAATCTATCAAGGTGGGATCATGCTGGGGTGTCTAGGCTGCTATCTGGACTGTGACCTGCAAAACAGGAAGTCCCCACTCTAAAGGAGGCCAGATTTCATTCCGTCTTACATGCTTCTTTGACCAATTGCCAAAATAGAGCCCCTTTTCCACAGAGAGCAAGACACACCACACACAAAAACCCCTATTCTCCATTTTAGCTTCCACAAAACAAAGCTGCCAACCTGTTATGAGCAGTGGAAGAAACTTGATTATGAAGATGGGTGTAAAGTTGGCATTTCTTTGGATTGCAAGAGCCTTTTCAAATACTACTTTGTGGTTTTGGCTAGGCACCTGAGGTCCTTTTCAAACTATATAATTACAGCACTTTGATACAACTTTAATTGCATTTGAGCTTGGTGAGCACTAGAAGAATACTCTGGCTGTGAATTCTAAACATCTTGTTGGGATTGGCAGTTTAGTGAGGGTATTTAGAACTCGCAAGAGCCAGCAAAGTTTAACGGTTTCAGCACTGAACTACAACCCTGGAGACCAGGGTTTGATTTCCTGCTCAGCCATGGAAACGCACTGCATGACCTTGGGCACATCACAGATTCTCAAGCCTAGAAAGCCCTGTGATAGGTTCTCCTTAAGGTCACCATAAATTGGAAATAACTTGAAGGCAGACAACAACAACAACAAATACATAACAATAAATACACAACAATGAATACATAATAAATAAGTATATTGAACTTGACTCTATTTAGAAGTGAGAACTACATTGATAAAGTTCCACTGGGGAGTCAGCACTGTGTACTGATATGAAACAATGGATGAATTGAAAAAGCGAAGAAGAAAACCAAAACCAACTCAATCATGTCATTCAAAGGCATTCATGGTGAAACATTTCAGAGTCTTTTATATTATTTTCCATAAAATAAAACACATATTTCTGTCAGAATTCTGCTAGTCATGATTTTACATTATTAACAACCATTTTCTAAACATCTGTAAGCAAACAGAAGCTAGTTTCTGAGGTAGTTTTTTTCCTGACATGGAGAAATACCTACGGAAAAGTGTGCATAAAAAATGCATCAGAACGAAGCACACACAGGGATTTGAGAAAGACCTGTGAGTTCAGCTAGACCAACATGTAGAACCTCTTACTTTAGCTACAGAGAGAATAATATCAGCGTAGGACGAAGCAGGTACTCTGTGATGCATGAAATATAATGCAAGTGGTTTTTCCGGTCAAATTCACAGCAGCAAACAACTGCTGTGAATATTGGTTGCCTAACCTGTGGAAGTGTAGTGGGAAAAAGACATTCTTGACCTTCGTGAGATATTTTAAAATGTTTTGCCTAGTAATCTGGGAAAATGTCTGCTTGCATTGGTATAATGTATGTATTTTGATGTGAAACTTTTTCCATGGAGGAAGAAAAGGAGGGGACTGATTTTTATTGTTCTCGTATAGAACATTAATGTAGGGAAATAATCTTTTCTTCTTTTAGCTAAAGACAAGATGAAGCCCAGAACAAAGTGAATTATCTAATATCTGGTGTACTTAACAATGATGAACTCAAAAATGCAGAAGGACAAAATCATATAGTAATCTTTGTCCATATAAAGTATGTAACATAATAAATTGCTGTGGGGATATTTCTTACTAAAGCCTTGATCTTATTCAGGGTTGGTGCAAAGTGTCATAAGAGCCTTGGTCCTTCCCAACCATGGTGTGGTGGGTCTCCTCTTTCCCATTATCTCAGCAGTAGCAAATGAAGTAGCACAAAAGGGGACAGACTAGTTGACAAAGGTTGCCACTAATATCTAGCATTTCAATTCTACCACAATGCATCTATGGCCCTGATACCGTGATGCTGTGGAATTGTGGTATGTCAGAAGTTCTGAAGGAAATTAAATATATCACCAGACATAGTTGGATGAGCTCTGGTATAGATCAGCTACTGATTTACCTTAGCTCAGTGTTGGGCCGAGATGGCCAAAGCTAGCACTTTGGGGCTGGCAGCTTGAGTGGCAGTAGTGAGCCACTAAATTTCTAAATTGCTCAAGCTATCTGCAATTGTCCAAAGGGGCGGATCTCTAGCATTGGTCCTGATTATGTATAGACATGTTTAGCTGGTGGACTGTGTAAATAATCTATAGGACCACAAAAGTTTATGGTTGGCTGCAAGAAGCTTGAATCACGGATACTTGGATTATTGCACAACAAAGAGTTGCCCTCATTAGAAGTTACATGTCCTGGATGTCACCGCTAGCCTTGGAGAGTACTGCACAACTTTCTTCCATTTCAATGAAGCTGGATGATCTTTTTATGGCAATTTGTTTCTTACACTTATAGACAATAATTGTGATTTAGTTCATACATCACTGAATACAGCAATGATTAAACTTTCTGTCATGTTGAGTGGATGGCATATAAAAGTTGATTGGATATCAGATCTTTCATTTCATTTAATTGCAGAAATCACAACTGCATAATCTGTTATGTAGCAGCTGATGTCCTGATATTCAATATTTTCATTTCTGCAACTCATCAGTTCCAGGAAAGATAAAATATAGAAATGGCTTTCAGCCAGGCAGCCATTAATGCAGACATACCAACACTCCCAGAGCTTGGATAAGTCATTTTTTGAACTGCAACACCCAGAATCCCCCAGTAGAATTGGTCACTGACAGAGCTGATTGGGAAATTCTGCCAGCTGTATTCTGAAAAGTAATGATTCCAAGTTTGGGCCTTCTCACTTACTGAATTGTTGGGGTTCCTGTCACTACACTAAATGAAGATTCTATTGGAATAGAAGGATCTTGCGCAAGGGCTGGTCCTACTCTGAGGCTGCCTCCACTGCCCTGCCATTCCCCTTGAAACATCCTTGAACCACTGATCATTCCTTTCTGTTGGAAGAAAGAGCTGTGTGTTGTACCAGCCCTGCATTTAGATCCCTGCACTATCCTCTTGCCTTCAAATGTGCTGGAGAATGCTGTCCCATTATTAGTACTGAAGTCAGGGTAATTTGTCTGTTTCATTGTCTTCTGCATGGGGGGATTGCTTGCCTTAGGTAGCAAAATGTTTTTGGTTGGTCCTATCTTCCACATAAATTTTGGCTTATTTGGGTCAGTATGACACAGGAGTTTAATCTCTGTATTTTTCTCTTTCCCCATCTCTCTGTCTCTGTTTCTGTCTCTGAATCTAGAAGGGACTCATGGTGAAACTGGAAGGACAGAGATATTGCTTTAGTCCTGATGCCAGTTTCCCAACTTTAACGCCTGGAATTCCCTCAAGGAATTATTAGTTTGGGTGATGGGAAATCTAACAGGCTTATAAGGATTTGAGGTCTTTCAGTCAGGGTTGCCATAGCTCTGGTTTGATTGGATTTTACCTGGATTTTAGATATGCCACCTGCTGTCTGTTTTGACCATCATCTGGCCTGGATTCCAAGCTTGCATTTATTTTTTAAAATAAGTCTTTAGCCCTTGTAGGAGCCAAGATATGAAACAAAATAGGAGGCACTCTGGAATCGTTCTGTGAGAATCAAATCTGCCCTTGCCCTATAGGTAGGATGAAAGAGAGAGCGAGAAGTGTGAATGGCAGCGGGTAAGAAGAAAGGCAGAAAGAATGTGAGGTGCAGGAGAGAGCAGGAAGGAAGGGGAGTCAGTGGTGCAAGTGGTGGCACGTACAAAGAATGGTAGAAAGGCATTCAAAGGATCCAAGGTGAGGGAAAGAGGAAGTTGGAGGGAAGGAGAGCGAACTGTATGAACAGCAAAGTGTAAGTACCAAGGGAGAAGCAGATTTTGAGGCTGCAGGTGCAGCAAGAGGGGGAGTAGGGGAGTGAGGTGTGTGAGTGGTGGAGTATAAGATGCTGGGGGTGGACTGTGAGGGCATGAAGTGAGGGAGAGAGGCAGCATGAAGGAAGGGAGACTAAGCAACAGAATGCAAGCTGCAAGGGGACTTTAAGCAGGTTAACCAAGAGGTAGTGATGGCTCAAGGTCACGCGGTACATTCCATGACCAAGCAGAGATGCCCCCGATTTCCCAATTCCAAGTCTGGTTCCCTCCAAGCAGTTTTAACTGTAAAAAATGGTATAAGGGTTGACACATAGCGGAAGGAAAAAATGCAACAACTAGTGGTCTGAATTTGCACAATTAGAATGCAAATGAGAGTAATTTGCATAATTTGAATAATTTGCGTGACATTCAAATTAAGGCCATTTCCATACCGGGCTTCTGAAACGGTGCAGAGCGACCTGTCACCGAGGTCTTCTACACCCTAGAGTGGACTGGCGTGGACTACTTTTTGTAGTTCCACACCAGAATCCACTCAGAAGCGGCCGGAACTAGCCGGGCTGCGTGTTTTTTAAAAACCTCTTTTTCGAGGTTTTTAAAAAGCACGGAGCGCGCAGCCCCGTGCCGCTCCGTCGCCCGGCTCCAAAGTGGATTTGCAGGTGCGCGCAAGTGCGTGCCTGCAGATCTGCCGGGGGCGGGCTTCCGGCTGGCGAGCTTCTCCGGTTGGTGGAGAGCCTCCACCAACTGGAAGCCGCCATCTGGGACGCCGGAGGACTGTGGAGCAGCGAGCTCGCGCTGCTCTGCGTGGCGATGGACTTTCCCGGCTGCGGGTAAGCTCCGTTTTAGCGTGTTTTTGCCTGTTCCCCCCCCCACATGTGAAAAGGGCCTAAGTGTCCAGACTTTATGAAGTGGAGTATGGGAAGCCCATTTAGAGTGGTATTTTTTAAAAAAGAGATCACTCAGTGTTGGATTAGTTAGGTGCACATATACCTCTAACCTACTTTACCTCAGCACAAGCCTGGCCTAAGCCACTGAGCTGCTTGAGGTGAAGCAGTACATGCCCCCACACGCAGTCATGGTGCATAGTTAGCATCTATGCCATTTTGAAACTTGAAAACCCAAAGAGAACTCCTCCCACTCCCAAACAAATGCAACACTAATCAAATAAACAACCAACTGTTGTCCTTTCATGACTCTCAGAATCTACTTTTGAGAACACCTGCCTTGTTCTGTCTAATGGTACAGTTGGCCCTGCCTGAGGATCAGTCTGTATTTTTCAGTGAAATACACCCATTCTTTTTTTTTGACAGTGGTACTGCAGGAAAAAGTAAGGATAATAAAACTGATCTACATTGATCGAAACGACATTAAGAATTCTGAAAAACACTACAGGGCAACAAAAAGAAGTAGATCATAACAAACTGTCTAGGAAGCCAAGGCATGTGTGCTTGTACAGTTCAAACACATTTTTTTTTTGGACCACTTTGCCATGGTACGGAGAACAGCTGCTCCCATCTCATTCTTATAAATGTTTGAAAACTGTCAACAAGTTCTTTGGTCCTAAAGTTATACTTTTCTAAGTTAAACATACTAAGCTCTTTTCAGTGTTTCATCATATTTTTTGGACTTCTTATTGCCCTTACAGTTCTGTTCTGAAAGTACACATTGCTTCTCTTTATATTTTCTTACAGCAAATATATACACTTCATGGTGAATTTAAAACCAATTCAGGGTGGGCAACTGGTAGACCTTTAAGACATTGCCATTTGCAGCATCTCTACTTGTAATCCTGTGGAGGGTTGGTTTGAGATCCAGTCTAACAATAATCTGGAGGATCCTGGTTGTCCATCTCTGGACTAGATTTTTAAAGCATATTGTTGAGATTTGTACCCACAATTTATTGTTTAGTCTTTGCTTAAATATTCATAAGCAGAGCAGTATAATATATGCTATTCTGGTACCTGCATGTAGGTTATAGTACTTAATCTTTGGTCCTGGTTTCCAGTTGATTCACATAGTAGGAAACAAAATAGACTTACCCAAGGCTTTTTTTTTAATGTTAAAACTACAATGATGGGAAATTGTTCCACTGTCAGCACCATCCATTACAGTAGGTAAGCCATACCAGCATGGAGGGATTAAATATTCACCTACATTCTTAATACAAACATTTGGATTTGTTTTTAGTTTTCAAAGCAGTTAGAGAAATTATCAGTGAAAGACATTTGCTGGAATGTAACTCCATGCATTTCCTGTTCTAAAGACCTAATTAACATGGATTTGTTTAATCTTCTACCTCTGAAATATGGGCTGGCATCCAGTCAATGAATACACAGGCGTAGTTCAATTTATGCCTGTGGTATGACTTTCTGGTTACTGTGGAAGGAGAAATTAACTACAGTCAGTCCTCCGCATTTGTAGGTTTCACTTTTGCAGATTTGATTATTCACAGATTATTCGCTGTCATCTCTGCTGCCTCCCTATGCTATTTTTAATAGGGACTGCAAGCCTTGTGAGACTGAGAAACTGTGAATGAATCTTGTAAGTCCCTATTAAAAATGGTGTGGGGCAGCAGTAGAGGTGGTAGTAAGCCCCACCAGCCAGCCACCTCTGCCTTGTGAAGGAACCCTGATGCCTCAAAGGAATCTATGGTGGGCTGAATATGGTGATCATACTTTTTTGTGTGTTAAATATGGTTTGAGAGGGCCTAGAGTTATTAATGGTTTTTTCACATTCACGGAGGTCCTGTGCTTCTAACCCTAGTGAATGTGGAGGGATTACTGTACTTCCCTTGTGTGAAAGCCAAACCCATCCCCAAGACTCACCATTTTCCTTCACCCCCTCCCCCAAAACATGGCCATATAGTGGTCAGCTCTAGCCCTCTCCAAGCCAATACATGGTCATGTTGGGATATGGGCTTGCAGGAAAACACTGAGTTCTTGGGATGGAGGAGTAGAGACATGTGTAGGTCTGCCTGGCAGAACTTCACACTACATCTCCTGAAGGATTTCAGCCATAGAAGGAAACATATTCAGGAGTAGCTGTGTTGGGCATACAACAAAAGAAAGCAAAACCCAAAATTCTCAAAAAAAAGTGATACCTTCATTGGCTAACCAAAATGCACAAAACACATCATGCAAGCTTTAAAAGCTCTACTGGCTTCTTCATTAGTCAAAAAATGTTAAAGTATCATATAGCAGAAGAAAAGAAAAGTGACAATGTTGGGGTTGCAGGCCTACATTGTGCATCAAATGTTCTTTCTGTTGTTACTCAATTGGTTCTCTGTTCTCTGCCTAAGAAAGAGGCCTATGACTCCACAAAAGACACAGACACTCTGGATCCCAAGAGGGGTTATCTTACTGCTGCTAATGAAGTTTAAATTTTCCTGTCATTTCTCTTGGTCCTCATATGGCCAAGAAAGGAGTGGCCTCTAGCTGCAGTGAGATCCATCCAAATCAGTGGTGCTTCAAAAGCTTGCATGATATGTTTTGTGCATTTTGGTTGGCCAGTAAAAGTACTGCTCTGTTGCGGATTTTGGATTTTGCTTTATTTAGCCATAGAAGGCTGCAGTTATTTCAGTTATTACTGCCAGCTCATCTACACATGTTAAGGACCTAACTAAACATGCGGTGAAGCATGCATTTGAAAATCGCTGCTTAACATTGCAGATTTTAGTTACTATGTTTTTTCCATACCCAGCTGATTCCTGCCCCGTCAAATGAGTATTTCATATTCTGTCACATTAGGCTTTTAGAGGATGACATAGCCACATGGAATCTGTTCTGATTTGAGGCCTGTAAGAGAGGAATGGGGGAGGTTGTGCTGATGATCAATCTGTTTCATTGTTCATATCGTTTAACAAATTTCTAATTTTCAGTTTCAGCTAAACAAAAGGAAGGGTAGAGAGGGACATTTAAAGTACTACCAAGTAATATTTAAAAAATGCTGCAAGGGGTCATTTAGGAACTGTATGATAGGGATGACTTCCATTCTAAATGGCAGGTTGCCCTGTCTCTGGAAATTGCTCCTGATAATGGTATGGTATAATACGCTATACTATAGCAGTGTAGAGCAACACAGCATAGTTATTTAGAAGACTCAAAGCTCTAAATAGTTATTTCGAGGGTGTGGACTGGTTGGCTTGGTACAGAAACTGGCCAGAATTCACTAAGTCAGTTATGTATGTATAACCTAGAGTTATGCATCCATGACTGTTTTATGTTCATGATCCCTACATACGCTGTAGTTTAGGGGATATGTAGCGACTGTGAAAGTTCCCAATCCCCACATACTGGGCATCAGCCGCTGTGACTGATGAAGGTCTGTTCTGTTGATTAGGAAGCAGCTGGCTGATGGTCCTACCCACCCCTTTGCATGAGCAATTTCTGAGGGGGAATTGCAACAGGGACCCTGCTTCTGCCTGTTGCACCAGAGATTACTCAGGGGAGGTGGTGGGACCATCAGCCAGCTGTTTCCTAATTGCCAGGGGAATAGACCACTCTTGATTGCAGCAACTGCTGCCTGGTTGCTGCAATTCCGGATAAGCAAGGATAGGGCGAGATTGAGTCACTGTGTAGCTATGTAATTATCATGGTTACACATTCATAACTACACAAGTAAATTTTAGCGAGCATTACGACACTTTGGACTTTGAAATTTATCTTACGGTCAACAGAATTACTCTTGCAAAGTAAGCCTTATGGCAGCTCTATAAAGTAGATCAATATCATTGTTATATTGCATGCTGGTTGAGACTGGGAAAGGGTAGTTTATAGAAGGCCACATAGTGAATGGCAGGTTTATCCCCCACCTTCAGGGTGACATGCGCTAGTGGCCTATCATCCATTCAGGAGAAGTGTCTCATCTTGTAGAGCTGCCCACACCTGTTCTACCACATAACCCAAGCACATAGCAGTATTTCTTAGAAACCAAAAATACCAAGCTCTTTCATTCTTTCAGTACAAAGCTTTCTTCCCACTCTTACATTTTGTTTTTGAAACCCTTTTCTGTTTCTCAATCCACCCTTCTTTTTCCAGCTGCACTCACTGAAATAGAATATATTACTCCAGCAACAAATTTCACCAGTGCCATGTAGAGATAAAATCTCTCCCCCCCCCCACTTAACACCTACTTGCTACTACACTGTTTATACTTGCAAAACCGACATAGGCCTCCTCAGCCATCATGATGGCAGGAGTATGTAGAATCACCACTTCATCGTGAGAATAAAAGCTTTCCCCTGATTTCTGAGTGAGCAATTTAAAACACTGTGACTTGATTCACCACTCAGGCTTTTGTAACACTTGTTCTTGTGCTGGTTGGGTGGCGGACAGCATTTGGCTATATAATGAATAGCAGAGTATTCTGAAATAATAGGCTTTCCCCAGCATTTCGGGATGTGTTATACAGCTAGAGGCTGACTGGCGTAGATGCAGCATTAAACAGAGCCCACCTACCATTAGGTAGAATGAAGTAACTGCTTCAAATGGCAGATACTGGGAGGAAATGGTAGCAGCCCCTGGATTGTTTCTTCCTTGGTTGGAGGGCTGGGCAGCGTATGCAATGTGGCTCTAAGCTCCCTAAACTAAATTACTGCCTCAGCTAGATTATTACTACTGCTACTACTACTGCTACTACTACCATTATTGATAACAATAATACTTATTTCTTACTTGCTTCTCCATATGGAGCGGGGTGGGAATAACAGTTTAAAATACAGCAACAGATAGACACAAAACACAATTAAAAACATGACCACCAATTAATAACACATGATCAGTTAAAAGGGCGTAACATTAGTTAAAAAACCTACATATTGAAAACAATCAATTCACAGTTTAAAAACTCATAATTTAAAAACCATCTGGATAAGCCTTCCAGAAGATACTGGCCTTTTATGCTGTTTTAAACACAGACAGCATATCCAGCTGTTGCATCTCTTCTGGCAGGTCATTCCAGAATTTGTGGGCAGACGATGAAAAGGTCCTCTGGTTAAGAGTTGTCAGCATGGTTCTAACTGACAGAAGTAAATGTCCTCAAGAAGACCTAAGTCTTCTAGACTGGGGCAAATTCTATGGGAGAAGGTGATCTTGTAGGTAACCTAGATCCAAACCATGTAGAGCTATAAAGATAACAATACCTTCTCCCTTATCAAGAAATTAATTGGCAGCCAGTAGAGTGTTTTTAATATAGGCATAATGTGATGACTGCTAGATATGGAGTTTAGCAGTGGAGGATGCCATCCCATCAACAGTAGCCACTGAGTGGGAAGGGCATGCCATATTGTCCTTTGCCTCAGTAAGCAAAATCTCTGGGGCTGCCCTGGCATTAATGCTGCTGAATGATATACATTTAGTTCAAAAAGCACAGATTTTAGTAAATGGTAATGTTTCAACATTGATTGAGATACAAAAAGGATTCAGGGAAGGATGCCTCCTATTACTTTTGCTTTTTCTACTGGCCTTGGAGACTTTACTGAAAGATACTAGACAAACTGGGAGAATATGAGGAGTGAGAGTTAAAAAAGAAGAGTACAAGCTGAGGGCTTATGCCAATGGTCTAGTGATAATAATGCGAAATGCATTAGATTCAATGGAAATTCTTTTGGAAAAACTGAAGGTGTTGGAGGCTTGTTCTGAGTTCAGAACGAATTGTGACAAAGCAACATTGTTGACTAAAAATATGGCTATGGAAGAGAAGAATGAACTATTGGCGCTTTCTAATTTTAAAGCCAGGGGAAAAAAAGGAGTTAAGCATTTGGGAGCTACAATTATGAAGGACAACAATGCATTGTTTCAAAATAATTATGAGAGAATTTGGAAAGAGATTTTAAAAAGATTTAGAGAAATGGGGAAAGTTAAACTGATCTTTTATGAAGAGAACTGCAGTACTAAAGGAAAATATTCTCCCAAGGCTTTTACTCTATTTTCAAACCAGCCCCTTATTAAGAAACGTAGTGCTTTTTTGTTGACTGGCAGAAACATATTTCCAGATTTGTTTGGCAGGCAAAGAAACTGAGAATAAACCTTAAAACATTATATGATGCTGAAAAAAGGGGTGGTCTGGGATTTCCTAATGTTAAATTGTATTATGAGGCCTGCTGTTTTATGTGGTTGAAAGAATGGATTTTGCTTAGAGATGAAACACTGTTGGAAACCATTGGAAACACTATTGGAGGGTCATGATTTAACATTTGGTTGGCATGGTTCACTTTGGTGTGATAAAGTCAAACCATGTCCTGGTTTTAGAAATCATTATATCAAAAAAGCGCTCCTGTGAGTTTGGTCCAAATATGAGCAAAGGTTTTTACCTAAGATATCATTTGTTACCTTGCTGGAAGAAGCTTTTGTTAAGAAAGAATTGGTCAAAAATTGAAAATGGATATAGAGAAAGAAGGTTGGGAGTTTAATCAAGGGAGACGCTCTCTAAGCGGGGGTATAGATCTTACTTCATTGGTTCTTAACCTGTGGTCCATTGACCTCTGGGGGCCCCTGATGTCCTCACAGTGGGTCTGTGAGGGCTTGAAGAAATGTTATGAGCTTTCACAGTCAAAATGAAATGAAATGAAATGAATGAATGAGTTAAAGTAAGGGAAAAAAAAGACAGCTGGACAGTCATACATTGATCTCAAGGAGCAGGAGTCTTTTGTTTGTGACAGACATCATTTTAACAAATTTTCGTTAGCATATCTCAAACCATTCAAAAGATATGAAACTGATATGTACTCAGCACCTATTACTTCTACATGTGGTGAGAACATGCAAATGAATGACACTGAGTGGCTGACAGGAAGCATGTGACATTTCTTGCACATACCACACATACAGCCAGAAACAGTCTTTTGTTATCTCTTCATGGTCCATTGCAACAAAAGATATGTAAAGAGGGTCTTTCGTAAAGAAAAGGTTAAGAACTACTGCCTTAGCTGGTCTGCTTGTTTACTACTTAAAGATTTAAACAAGATAAGAGGGATCTAGTAAAAGAGGCTGGAGAAAATGACTTTTACTTAGAGCTATGTGAGGATGATAATCATATAATAAAAAAAAAACAAAACAGACAAATGTCTTTTGAAATCAGAGAGGAAAGATGAGCCTGAAATGAGTTTATGATAAGGCAGGCCCAATATTTTGGGCATAATGCACAAATAGAGGTATGGGGCCAAATGTGGACGAAAGACATAAAATTTACTTTGTGCAGTAATTTAAAAGAAAATATGTATAAGATGATGTACAGATGGTACTTAACTCCAGAAAAATTGTCAAAAGTATTTAAGAAGGTTTCAAATCGATGTTGGGGCTGTTAGAATAAGGAAGGATCTCCCCCCACCCCCAAATGTGGTGAACATGCAAGAAAGCGAAGCGTTATTGGTCTAAGGTTTACATGCTAATTAAAAAAAAATTAAAAGCAGATTTTGCAGTGCCACCAGAAATGTTTTTGTTGAGAATCATTGATAAAGAATTGTATATGAAATACAAAGACTACTTGATACATGGTAACAGCTACAAGAATGCTTTGTCCAAACTTGGAAGTGGACTAATGCACTGAGAGAAGAATGGGTGGTTAAAGTTGTGGATCATGCCTAAGTTGCAAAATTGATGTGGATTTTAAAAGATGGATCAGTGGAAGATTTTTTTTTTAAAGACTGGTGACCCTTTATGGATTTTTTGAGGAATCAGAAATCTAACTATGTAATAATCTGTGGTTATGGCCCTTTCCACATGTGGAGAGGGAAACGGGGGAAAACGTGCCGAAATGGAGCTTACCGGCAGCCGGGTAAGTCCGTCGCCATGCGGAGCAGTGCAAACTCGCTGCTCCGCACTCCTCTGGCGTCCAAAATGGCGGCTTCCGGCTGGCGGAGGCTCTCCACCAACCGGAGAAGCTCACCAGCCAGAAGCTAGCCCCCGGTAGATCTGCAGGCAAATCTGCACCGGAGCGCGGTGGCGGAGCTGCATGGGGCTGCGCGCTTCGTGCCTCTTAAAAACCTCTGAAAAGAGGTTTTTAAAAAACACGCAGCACTGCCAGTTCCGGTTGCTTTGGAGCGGATTGAGGTGCGGAACTACAAAAAGTAGTCTGCCCCAAGCCACTCCACGGTGCAGACGATCTCCGTGGGAGGTCGCTCTGAACCGTTTTAATACCCCGGTGTGGAAAGGGCTTATGATTATTAGTAATTCTAGTAAATTGCACATATGTAGATCTGTAATGGTAGAATAAGACATGGGATAATGAGCAGTTTTCATTTTACATTACAATTGCTATGGGGTGGTCAGAATTGTTTCGTATGTTAGTCAGTGTAGTGTAACCTACACCATTTCTGCACTAGGCTGTTATAGCGCGATGATTCCACTTTCAACCTCCTATGGAATCCTGGGGTTTGCAGTTTAGGGAGGGGCCAGGTGGCCCCTCCCTAAACTGCAAACCCCAGGATTCCATAGGAGGTTGAAAGTGGAATCATTGCGCTATAACAGCCTAGTGCGAAAATGGCCATAGTGTAGTATAGTGTAATTAGGATGTGTTCAATGTAAGAGGTGGGTCTTTAATAATGGGTTGTGTCATAATTAATGTTTTTGTTTTGGTCTAGTCTTCTTCAGTTTAGTTTAGTTTTAGTCTTAGTTATACATATTTAATGTATGTTTGTGTGTGGTTTGCTTCTTTTCTTCTCTTCTTTCTCTTTTATCCACTATGGCTATGGATTCATTTGTTTGTATCTTCTGTTAAAACTAATAAATGCTAAATCTTTTTTAAAAAGATGCTGAATGATATCCCCTGTAATCTGTATTACTTTCAGAAATGTTAAGGTCTGGGGCACCTTTCATTTCTGATCTGAATTATGTGTAGTTATTTCCTACAGCAATATGAAGGTGAATTTCTTGTAAATTCCTTGATGTTCTCTTTTGGCAATAAGAATTCAACTACTAGCTGCCCATTTGATATGGATGTACAGTGAAGACAGCTTCCTCTGAAATGTTAGCTCACAGAACTCTGTCTTGGGATTTTTAAATTGCTTTGCAAACTGCATGGAAATAATGTTATGCTTGATATGCTATCAGGGGAGAATAATAGAGTTTCACTTTATATAGTGCCTTTCATGCTCAAGATATCCTTAAATACGTTACTATAACAAATGAGGTAGAAGTTGTTCAGGGATTATGTGTAGGAAAGGCAACATTCATCATTATGTCTTACTCAACAACAGCCTACACAAACAGTTGTACAAAACAACTCTTCTTGAGTAGGAGAAGATTTTGACTAGGCTGGTAGTCGTGGCACTCTGAGGTAATTTTAGATTCCGGACTTAATGGTCTTATGGTTTCCTTTCTTTAGATGGCAATGCATGTTCACTTGCATTTCACCTGAATCAAGATGAAGTAAGCCAGGGCATCTCCTGCCCACTGTGATGAGTGGAGCTCCAGTCTTTGCTCTAAATACCTGCCCAGATGGTCTTTTTTTTTCTGTCACATTTTTATGTTTTATATATAATATCATAAACTAGCTCCTTTCTGCTTCAAAAATCAATGAAAGAGTATAGGACATCACATTTTAATGTGGATGTGAATAAAACAATTGAATGACCAAATGGCATGGATGCTTAATGTAAAGCCAATTCCATATAGTCCTCAGAATATACTGAAAACTGAAGACCACAAGAGATGTGACTGTATCAGATCTGTGTGTCTAGTATAGCCACATAGAGAGGAAACATTTTTAACTGTGAAACGTATATCCAAGCAAAGAGTAAGGAATCCCTCACCCCACCTCTTATCTGCCCTTGACTTACCCTCCCAGGGCTAGTCCAAGGGCCTTTCCACACTACACTGTTATAGTGCTATTATTCCACTTTCAACATCTCTGGCCCCTGGCCCCTCCATAACTGCAAACCCCAGGATTCCATAGGATGTTGAAAGTGCAATAATAGTGCTATAACAGTGTAGTGCGGAAATGGCCCAAGACATTTCATTACCCAAGGCAAAGAATAAAATGGTGCTGTCCTTCATTCCATGTACAGAAGCTGATTGGATTAGCTGTGTGGCTGTGTGGCATATGTAGCACCATCCTTCAAGAGAAGGACAGGGGGCTAAGAAAGAAAGCCTTGAAGACTGATAGTGCTGACCCTCAGCATCTGCCACCTGTGTCAGTTGCCTAACGATAGGGCTGGCCCTTCTTGCAATCTGGCACCCCAGGTACTTTTCTCTATAGCCAAACTGTGAGAATGGGAGTATGGTTGATTGGAAGGAAACATAATTGTACTGGTACAAAAGGTGAGCAGAGATCTGTTGGTCCTTTCCTATTTTCTATGGTTTCTCTTATTCTTTGTTCACATCTCTTCTTCTTAAATACAAGTTTTGGGGGTAAGAGTTATCAGCTGTTTTGCTGTTGTTTGAAAGGAGATGAGAGAAGGGAGACAAACACTTGTCCAGTTGCCCTGTAAGTCAACTGATACGGAGCTCACACCAATTTATTCAGTCCTTAACATTTGCTGTCAGCTTTCCTCTGTATTTAAAGAAGATTGGCCAACAGTAGCACCGAAGGCTACAGTCACCTGTATAGGACTGTTTGAGGACAACTTGGGAGGTGGAATTTTGAACCTCATCCTCCAGTTTTTGTTTTTTTTAATTTTAGGGTCTAGGATGCTGTAGATGGGAAGAAGGCAATGTTTGATCCAATGTGGGTAGAGATAGGCAAACATGCTTGAAATGCTGAAGCCCTGAGAATATGGCTGTGGAATTCCCTGCTCCCCTCCTTGGTGTCCTCCTGCCAGCATACAAATCCTGTTTTATTCAGGTAACTTTTTGCAGTAAAATGGACTTTTAGTCTGAGTGGGTCCTGGTCCAACCCACATCGGTTGATAAGTTTTAATTGCCTTTTGAGTTGTCATACGTTTTAATTTATCTTTTAAAATGTTTTTGAGTATTCTTGTTGTTTATTTTGGCATTAGCTACCTGAAGTCCCACTTTGTGTGGAGGAGGGAGAGGAAAGGTTGAGGACAAATCTAAGGAAGGAAGGAAGGAAGGAAGGAAGGAAGGAAGGAAGGAAGGGAAAGTGGGACTTTTTTTTTTTAAGTGGACTTTCCTCCATCTTAAGGGCTATCAGAGGACAATCAATTACTTGAAATCATACTCTGTTTAAACCAAGTATGGTTCAAAGATATTGTAAAAAACCATAAGAAGGGACAGCCAGGGCCTTGAAACAGCCCATTCACAACTGGTACTTGAACAGGAGACTGAATAAGCACTCGGTTCCATGGACTACTCTCTTCCCCTACTACAGTGAGATATGTTATATTTCTATTTTAAGTGCACTAATTATTTTCAGATCTGTATTAATAAATGGACATTGACATATGCAAACATTATGCAAATTGTTACCCTCTTTTTGGGTGTGTGAAGCATTTCTTCTTTTACATTTGGTGGCTAAGGGGCTATCCTCTCACCCTAGTATCAGGATGCACGGAACTTTAAGAATTGCATAAAAAAAAAGAATTCTGCACGTTGCAGCACAGATTAGTCACACTTCCAGTCAAGTCTGGTGCCCTTTTTGTACGGCATTTTTGAAGCGAAAGGGCCCCTTGAGTGTTGTGTAAATGTGAGGAGTGGTCTGCATGACGCACTCACATTTACGCGATGCTCAAGGGCCTGACGCGGACCGCGCACACACCTTTTCATTTTCGGCTCAAAGCTGAAAATGCTGCGTGGTCGCGCATCGCTCCAGGGCCTCGCGTGCACTTACCTGCCGTGCGAAGCCTCCTGAGCCGCGCTGGTCGTGCTTCCTGCCCCAGCGCAGCCTCTAACTCCCAGGCTGCACTGCGGAAGGAAGTGGCGGGGCGCTCGCGGGAGGAGGAAGGAGCTGTGGAGCCTAAGCAGCAGGGATGCGGCAGCGTTCCTCCCAAGCCTTCTTGCGTGAGAACCCCAACCCAGCAGCGCGAAAAGGTAAGGTGCGAAAAGGGCCTGGGTCACCTGGAACATGGCCCCCTTCAGAGGAACGAGAGGCTGAGGCTGAGAACAAGGCAAGGATAAATGAGGGAAGCAAAGAGTGTTAGGGAAAGATGGGATAAAGGATAACCCATTCTCAAGACAGGCCCTGCCAAGCCTACAGTGTCCTACTTTGGGCATTTGATTTCAAAACTGAAAGTGGCTATAGCAAGAGCAGTGGCAGGAAGAGAAGTTACATCCAGATATAAAAACTGAAAGTTAGAAGTAGGCTTTTTCAGGGACAGATTTTTCTGAGCATGGAGAACACTGCAGATTTATGATGCCTTTTGTAAAATAAGCAGGAATGGTAATCCTAGAAACAGCAATAGCACGAGACCTTATTACTATTATTTTTGCACTCCAGCATCAAAATTCTACATATTCTTCTAAAAAATAGTCAAAACACAAATCTGTTTCCTCCAAACCCTACTCAGGCAGGAAAGATAAGGTACAAATTCTGGTAACCCAGAGTATCTACTAGCCATCACAAGCTAGTAATCCAGGATTTTCCAAGCAATTATATGGATTCTCTTTCACTGCAACATGCCTTGGAACATATGCATTTTCTGCTACTGAACTTGCACCAGCAGAGATTGAATCTGACGGCCTTTCTGCACTTCACCGTTACAGTGCTATTATTCCACTTTCAACATCCTGTGGAATTCTGGGGTTTGTAGTTTAGGGAAGGGCATTTAGAATTCTCAGCCAGAGAGCTCTGTGGCCTCAGTAAACTACAAACCTCAGAATTCTACAGGATGTTGAAAGTGGAATAATACCACTGTAACAGTGTAGGGCAGAAAGGCCCTGAAAGTACAATTACCCAACCCAAGCTGCTTTGATGATGAAACATTCACTTCTGAACAGTGGAAGAATGTAGGTGAGCTAGCTAGGAACAAGGGTGGATAGTTAAGAGGCTTCTGGCAAAGGATGGAATGGAGCAGCTTGAAGTTTGTCAACTTGGCTGGGAGTCCAAATCTGCATATACTCTCATATCACGGCTTCTGAGCACAACTGATATTTTGCAATGCTTCGTTACCATTTTTTGTAAGAAAAATACTGTTTAAATTATTTCAACAAACATTCACTGTTGTTGTTGTTGTTGTTTGCCTTGTTATAGTTGTATGGCTTAAAATTAATTCCAGCTTATGGCGACACTAAGGCCATTTCCGCACTAGCCTGTTATAGCGCGATGATTCCACTTTCAACATCCTCTGGAATCCTGGGGTTTGCGGTTTCGGCCCCTCCCGAAACCGCAAACCCCAGGATTCCAGAGGATGTTGAAAGTGGAATCATCGCGCTATAACAGGCTAGTGCGGAAATGGCCTAAGTCGTTTCTTGGCAAGACCTGTTCAGAGGGGGTTTGCCTTTGTCTTCCTCTGAGGCTGAGAGAATTGGACTTGCCCAAAGTCACCCAGTGGGATTCCATGACTGAACAGGGATTCAAACCCTGGTCTCCAGAGTCCTCATCCAGTACTCACACCACAACTGTCTCTCTGTTTCTAAAAATTCTACTTGAATTTATCAGCTGTCAAATACATGCAGTCTCCAAATTGCATGAAATAATAATAGTGCATTTTAACAGTGTGACAAGCAGCTACCCAAGGAAGAGACTTCTAAATAGTGGCCCCATGTCTGTGGACTTTCCTCTGAAGAGACATCCACCTAGCACCCTCATTGATAACTTTTAAACTCTAGGCTAAGCTTTTTTCCCTCCAACAGGCAGGCAGTCATTCTTTTATTCTTTATTTTTGTTATTGGTTTAAGTATTTAATTTCAATGCTGGATCTTAACATTCTTAGCATTCTAAAATTTTAACGTCACAATATTAAATACCATTCCAATTTCATCTATTTGTTAGGGTTGAAAATTCTATGATTTTATTTCTTATTTCTTATTGGTCCCTACTATTAAGAATTGCTTTTTAAAAAAGTTTGGCTGAAAATTTATATGTATTTTTTGGGTACTTTTCTCCAAATACATGCATTTTTGTATACAGTTTTGCATAATACATACATCTTTTGCAAACAATTTTTGCACTTCCTTTCAGACATGCATTTTCATATATGTTTTTGATTGGACAACTCCATTGCAACATTTTTGTTTCAAAAGTGTAAAATCAGGTAAGTTTGCATTAAAATTCAAAATGACTGAACTTCTCCCCCACTGAAATACAGAACTATGTTCACATAACTCAGAAGCAATAAATCCATTTAAAGCTTGCACTGCTTTCAAAGATTCCCACTGTCATTACAGCTTCTTGAAAATCATGTATATCATTGACAACTGGAGGACCAATACATGACAGTCTTTAGCAAACATAAAAGAAACCTAGCCCAATCTTATAATGTTGGCTGTGGATTCATAGCTTCTGTTTGAACTTGGAAGAAATTGACATTTCATGGTGTGGCAAGACTATTACATTCTGCAATAATAAATAGGTTGTACTACATATGGAGATTTATGGCATGTATAAAGTGGAATTTTAAAAGAGAACTCGAGAGTGGAAATCAGCATGAATCAAAACAGCAGGTTTGTGTGGTGCTCCTTTTATAACTAATGGATCAATTGTATAAATGTCTATACAAAGGTCAGTTCAGCTAAATTCAATGGGTCTCACTCCTAGATAAGTGAGGATAAGATTCCAGTTGAAATGTTTCATCTTCTAGGGAGGACTCTGGCCTTAGTGCTGAGAGCCTCTGATAGGGAGGGCCTAAGATATTCACAGTGTGCCATGCAGCTTCAAAGTAATTAGACTGACAATTTTGAGTTAGTCTCTGAAATACTACCTGCAGAGGTTAGAGGTGAATGGTCAGTACATAAAGCTGGTTTCCTCTGTCACTTGTGTCAAAGCAGTAAAATATTAATAGCTATTTGTTATTTGTTTATATAGAGAGCACTCAATTTATGCTTGAAGTGAACTGAAAGTGAAAGATGCATTAGAATTTAAAATGCAGCTCATCAAATGTAATTGACATGGTCAGCAAGTTTGCATTCCTTAGAAAGGTCATGAATGGCTGGTTTCAAAATATACACGTTTCAACCAAGATCCTGCATTTTTGTGTGTGACATAAATATATACTCACATAATTGCAATGGATCCCACAGTTGCACAACAGATTGTGTAACATTTTGCACAATGCATGTCATGGCCCTGAGAACACCCATCAATTAGCTCCCAACCACCAAGTCAAGAGTCAGAGATGAGCTGTGTGCGGATGTGTTTGTGGAACAACTAACTGCAGTATGAACCACAGTTACACAACCTCTGAGGAACTGCAACCACTTATGCAGCTATAGGCTCCCATAGCCTCTGGTCCTGGCAGACTCATGGCAGGGCAAAACTCTGCACCAAATACTAGAGCAAATTTCATCTTCTATCCAGCATCTCTTTGACTGCCATTTTGCTCCAAGCACTCTGCAAACAATTTATTTGTTCAACCTAAAGGCTTCAACCTAAGACAGCACAGTCAAGATCTGGGAGCACTTAACCTGGGAAACAGTCTCATGTATCAATCAGAGTGAGCTCTTCTAGAAAGCTTATTGTATGGATTAAGTGCAAGAAAAGGAAGCTTCTACAACACTTCTGTTTTCATTTCAGCTAATAGAGTGGAGATTAGGGGCTGTTAGCTGGATGGTTGGTATACAGAACTCTGCATATCATGCTGGAAATGTGTTTCAGTTGATTTCTTTTTCTTTTCTTTTCTTCTTTTCTTTTCTTGCTTCTTGGGGGAGTCTGTCTGCTCAATATTTGTAAATATTTATATTATGTGTTAATAATACAAATGCTAAATATTATAACAGACTTTTACTTGCAGCAATAATTTCCCATCTAATGAGTGTATCATGGGCCGTTATTATCAGTTTGAATCACCTCACTTTGATGTGAAAAACCACACTACTTATTTACTTAGTCATTTGGATTGTTGTTTGGACTAGTTTAAGACAGGGCTGTGGTTTTGTTTGATGGAGAGTGACATCACACTTACAGAAAAATATGAGATTCACATCTGTTTGGAACATTATGTGAGGTTTGTGTTTGGTGATTCACCGCTCAAGAGTCAGAGCCAGCAATGTTAGAGGTATCTTCAATCTCTTGTGTCTGCCACCCTTCACCCATACCCTCCTTGAGAGGAGGTGGAGCAACAGAAGAGGAAAAAAAGAAACCCTGAGTGGGGCTGGAGTATACAACAATTTTTTCATTGTCATACAGGCTTCTATATATGGAGGAGCCATTTAAATCAGAAGAGGTATGCAGGTCCCTTTCACAGGCCATTTCCACACTAGCCTGTTCTAGTGCTATTATTCCACTTTCAACATCTTATGGAATCTTGGGGTTTGCAGTTTCGGGGGAGAGCTCTAAGGCGCCTCCCTAAACTGCAAACCCCAGGATTCCATAGAATGTTGAAAGTGGAATAATAGCACTAGAACAGGCTAGTGTGGAAATGGCCACAGTACTTTGGTCTGTCTGGGTGCTTCTGCATTTTACTTCAGAATGGACAAAGTATAGCTGTAAGGTTGCATGGACTTGTAGAGCTGAAAGGGAATACAAGGGCTATTTAGTTTTCACCCTGTCATGCATGAATACCCAGATAATGCACTCATGAAAAGATGACCATCCAAACTCTATTTAAAGACCTCTAAAAAACTGGAGTCTATCACCCCCTAAAGCAGTATACTGCACTGCCAAACAGCTCTTACAGTCAGGAATTTCTTCCTATTGTACAGGCGGAATCCCTTTTCTTATAATTTGAATCCATTTCTTTGTGCTGTAGGCTATGGAGTGGCAGAAAACAAGCTTGCTCCATCTTCTTACATCACATCCTTTCTATGTGACTCATAGGGTCACCTGGAGGTTGCCATAAGCTGGAAATTACTTGAAGGTGCACAACAAGAACAACAACAAATTGCTTCTGCTTGAAAATTCCAGGAGTAGTGATCTACCTTCTTAATAAGTTAACCCCTCCCTACTGTTCAACAAGTTTAACATTCAGTCTCTAACAGCTCTTACTTCCACAAGTCACGTAACAGATGATATGAAGAGTCCGAGCTCAGGAAAGTTACTTTTTTGAATCACAACTCCTAGAAACCTCAGCTGGCAGGGCCACTGTGAAGGATTCTCTGTCTAAGACTGAAGAGCCACTACCTTATGAGACTATCCATTCCTTAGCTAGGTAGACCAATGGCCTGAGACCCAGCTTGGTGTAGTAGTTTGAGGGTTGGACCAAGCCTCTGGGAGACCAGGGCTCAATTCCTTGCTCAGTCATGGAAACCCGTTGGGTGACCTTGGGCAAGTCACACTCTCTCAACCTCAGCAGAAGACAATGGCAAAGCTGCTTTGGATAAATCTTGCTATGAAAAGGTTGTGATAGGGTTGCCTTAGGGTCACCATAAGTCAGAAACAACTTGAAGGCACACAAACACTGCTCCTCATGGCCTGACCTGGTAGAAGGCAGCTTCTTACGTTAACATGTTCCAGTGCACTTTATAGTTCTCTTTGTTAGGGATTAGTTTTTCCCTATGCTGTCTATGTCAGCCTTGTCATTCCTTTTCAGACTTTTATAACAGTAGCTTAAGATACCAATATGCTTTTGTTCACTGGGAAATGATCTATGCTTTTTTAAAACAGTGGATGTATTACTTACCCACTGTTAGAGGAGCTAACAGAAAATTCAATCTGTAAGTTAAAATAAATGTGTGTAAAGTTATCACCACTGCCAGCTTCCTGCTCTCTGTGCTCATGCTCTCATATCTCTCTGCTGATATTGCCAGTACGAATACCAATTAGTGCTGAATGGACAGTTTTTCTAATGCTGACACCTGCCTGTTAGAAATGGCCAATTCATTATGTACATAGAATACTCTCTTGACTGTAATTGCTTTTTAGCCAGCTGCTCAGATTCTATAAAGGTGGCTTTCTGTTTGATGGCCAATCTTTTGTGACATCCTTCCCCAATCTAGGAAATATTTTTAGTTCCTTGCTTGCCAAATGTCTGTCTGTCTCTGTCTGTCTGTCTCTGTCTCTCAAATTATAAGCTTCATTTCACTTTATTCATAAAATAGAAATGTCTTCTAAAATTGCTTATTAGGCATAAAAGGGGAAGGTATTATTAAACTGGCTCTCAAAACCTCTTCAGCCTTTAGCAGAGTTGTGAACTAATGGAGGTATCATGTTGAAGCATTACTTCATAAAAAAATTACAAGACAAACTCTCTGGTCCATACAATATATTACTGTCCTTTAAAAACATTATGCCCTTGAATTTCTGTGAATAAATGTGGCAACCATTTATAGAATGTGTACAATCTGTTTTAATTCTGGAGGGAAAAGATACTAGGTCCCTTCTGTCTAAGGAAAACATCAACCCTCTCATCTAGAATCTCTTTTCTCCAGTCCCTGAGCCATGAATGGTTCACTGTAGTTATGCAGTAGGCAGAAACTGCTGTCTCAGAACAGCAAGCTGACTACTGTAGGAGCAGAATGCCGGATCAGATAGGCTTTTGGTCCAGTACAATAGAGTTATTTTTATGGGAGATGGTGTGAGACACATTTTGCTGCCTAAGATGGAGCAGCAATTAGCACAACGCCATTGTTGCAACATCATGTTTAGCTCCTAGGGCCAACCAGGTTATTTTGGCAACTGAGACAAAAAATTTCACAAGCACTCCTGCAACCCGCAAGCTTTAAAGTACAGTGTATTTTTTTCTAATTGCCAACTTTCCACTCTATTATGATACCCCAGATCTTCCTGCAGCAGCAGCTTCACTGCCTACTGGTATGCCTGGCTATGCTTTCTTATCTTTCCATGAGTTTATTGAATTTGTCTTTACAACTGTCTAATACAGTGGTGGAACATGAAATAAAGGGAACTAGTTACTCATTATTCAGTTTGTTCAACAGACCCTATTGTAACTGTTACTGCCATCCAGAAAATAGCTTGCTGGATTATTCTCTACTAATAATGTTACTGCTATTATTGTGTCACTGGAAAAGGTAGGAAGGCACTGTGTAGTTCCCCTCATCTCTGATCATCAAGATTTTGAATGAACTAACCTGCCTAGACTGTATCTCCCTGTCTCCAGCATTTTGGCAACATGGGCATAGCTGAGCATATCATGAAGCTGCCGTGTACACTTTACATCAATACTTGGGCAAGTGTGAAGAAACAGCACTCATTCAGCTCCATGTCCTTCCTTCATGTTTGACCCAGCCCCAGGAATGCAGAGAAACACCTGGTCCTCTTGTAAATGATCTTTCATAGCTCATGTAAACCCAGCCATTCCAAGGGTGCACCCTGTGCTGCTCTTTGGAGCAGCCAGCTTGGCATGGCAGTTCCCACCCCCTGCACATTGCCACTACCTCTTCTTTTATTCGGAAAGGATGGAAGAAGGCAGGTAAATTTTAAAACATTTTTTTTAAAAAATTGACTAATGCAGGACAACCTATCTTTTCAATCTGTCTCTTTGTCAACATCTTCTTCTTCTTCTTCTTCCTCCTCCTCCTCCTCCCCCCTCCCTTGTTGCTGGCCCCTCTGTAGCCATTTCCACACTAGACTGTTATAGCGCTATCATTCCACTTTCAACATGCTATGGAATCCTAGGGTTTGCAGTTTAGGGAGGGGCCAGACATTATAACAGTCTAATGCGGAAATGGCCTGTTCTTCACTAGCAACACAACATCCCACAAAGAAGGAACACATTGGCAGCCACTCTTGTGACTCTTCTTCCTTCTCTTTCTATTGTTCCATCGGGAACAGAACAGAGTTATAGGTTAAAAAAAAAAAGAGAGAGAAATAATGTTATATTACACGAGAAAGTAATGAATCAGAGCCCTGGATGTTACAGGTAAAAAAAAGTAACACCATTCCAACTGTTACTGCAAAAAGTAAATAATAATCAAAGTTACTCTTTACAAATAACATGTTACTTCCAAACTTTGCTCAGTAGTCACCACTGTATCTTGCAGAAACAGATTCCATAAGCTTGATGTGTACTGTATGAAAATAAATATCTGGTACTTGTTTGTCCCCCATTAAAATGCCCCTCAGGGACAGATTTGCTGTTCCTGTGTCATATGTTCTGTGACTGATCCGTGGCATAGAAAACAGATGTCAGAGCTAAACTCTGGCAGAAATGCAATTCTAAATGAAAGGGTCTGCAGCCATATCTCTAAATAGAGAGTGCATGCATGCAGTGGCTAGCTATTACGATTAAGAAGCATTGACACAAATGGCCAAAGAAAACAAAGCAAAGTTGCCATTACTTTTTCCCCCCACAAATGACCTGCTTCTTTGATCTATCTTAATTTTTCTTGAAAATCTCTTCAAACAAAGCTACCTGGGCCCATAACATGATAGAGAGTACACGCATGCAGTGGCTACCATCATGATTAAGGAGCATTCACATCAAAGGATATAGAAAACAAACTAAAGTTTTATCATAGGAACTCTTTCAGAGATAGGAAAACTTTCTAAGCCTGCTAGGCTAAGCTAAACTGGAACAGAAAGAGCAGGACTGAGTTAGTTTTACTTCTAGAGCAATGAGATACTAAATTGAGGTTGAGAAAAGAGATAGAGTGATCCCTAAAAGTATCTGTCTATATCTCAGAGAGGTCAGGATAGGTTGATAAGACATAAGGAGCTTTTAGGTCACTGAAACACTATTTTACAGTGCCACTTGCTGTTCTCTGTCAGACACATTTAACTCTTTAATGCTTGACATTGATGCATTTCCAACAATGTTATAGGTGGAGAATCTTGCTTAGTCTGAGAGCTGCATTCTATTTCAGAAATGTTCTTAGGGATACAGCACATTCCAGTGGTGTGTGGGGCAAAAAGCAAAGAGTAGGACCACAAATGCTAGTGTCTTTGATTTCAAGACTTGTTATGCCAGTAAACCTTTAGGAGAAGTATTTCAATGTTCTAGAATGGTGTAAAACACATACAAAAGCTGGAAAAACCACCAAATACTGTAATGGGAGAGGGGTCATGCCAACTGGGGAATTCCAGAGGACTAGACTGGGCCCATTGGAAGATCTGATTTGGCCTCAGGGCTTGAGGTTTTCTACTCATATCATAGATGGTGTCATTTTTCTTCCTGTATTGGGAAGATATCATAAACAGCACACTGCCTTAATACTTGGTAAAAGATGTGATTATGTTTTCCTCTGATTGAGAACCCATTTGATGCCATAATTACACTGGCAGAAGAGGAAATGGAAGGAGCAGTAAAGAGAAAGAGCCTGTGAGTGCCATGGCAATTGTGGGGTGTCACCAAAAGTGGCCCCCATCAAGAGATAAAGCTACTCTGTCATTTCCCAAGTAGCTTATTAACCAATCTTTATCTCCTGATGGGGATGGCTTTGGCTGTCCTTTTCCTCAACATCACTACACCCAGGCCAAAAAGTTTTAGTGACACATTGACATAACTCACCAACAGTATTTCAGCCAAGGGTCACCTCTTGGAAATGCATTTTCTTGGGCTAATGTTTTTTCTGTATTTGTGTATGTGGGGTGTATGTGTGTATTCTTTTTATATAAAACTTATAAAAGTAAGGAAATAAATAGAACACAGTTAACAAATCTGGAAGCCAAAACAAGAAGGCAACTCGTGAAAAAGACTAAAGAAAAGCAACCGTTTGCGAAACTCTTTACCCACCTTCTGCCCCAAGCTCTTTGCTTTTTAAGTGGGAGAGCAGATGATTCTCTCTTCTGCACAGGTGATCTATGCTGAGAGAGCCAATTACTCCAAACACCAATTTGGCAAGAAAGCTGCGTTCAAAGGAACAAATGTAAGAACAAGCCTTGGATTTGGCATGGGAAAATAATAGTTTTGCCATAGTGCTACAGTCTGGAGACAATCACTGTGAATATCTCTGTTCAAATGGCAAAACTGATATATTTCCCTGCACCAGATAATAATGATGTTAACTGTAAAAGGTGATATTGATTGTAACTGTTTGATATCCCTGATTGACAAGTCATGGTACTGCAGACTCTACTATGCCTTTAGTTTAATCCCCTGATATCAATTTGCTATCCTGAATTGTCAATTTTTGCAACATTTTGAACTTCTTTGGAAGTCACTCCACTAAGACTATGTTCCAGCAAAAAGGTGTGTAGGAAGAAATGGAGTTGGCAGATGAATCTGGAGTCGGAGAAGAGGGTTGAACATAATCAGATTAGTTTGTCTTGTAGGTTCCTTCTGTCAGACTCATTTCCTGGCAAACCAATGGAGCTGGAGGTGTGGGTGGTCACCCACAGGGAAAGACAATAGCAGAAACTCTTTGTTGCTTTGAACGAATCTGACATGGATACTTTTATGTGGACCCCACACAATGTTGTTGAGAGATTTGAGTGTAACCTGGCTTTTTTCCCTTTAATTTTCTTCCCTATACACAATTCAATGGTTCATCATGGGCTAAATTCTTTCCTGATAGGTGTGCTTTGGGCTCAAGGCATGGTTATTGTAAAACCTTATAATCCTTCTCACTATTATACCTATATGTTTGGTTTTAATCCTATTTTATCCCTTGGACAGAATGCCCATTTATTCACACATAAGAAAGGAACTGCCAATGGTAATTTCAGCCTGTGATGTGCTGATATGATAATGTACATTTGTATTGCCAGTGCAATAGGATTTGGCTTTCAGCAACTTCAGCCCCCTCTAAATATATCTTTATACTGCTATGTCAAAAGTCCCAAATTGTAGCTCCACATACTTTTCTTTTCTTGGGCTGATTTTGGAAAATAAGCATGATCAAAGCTTGCCAGCTGCAAACCTATAATATAGCAGGGTAAAAGCAAGAGGGCCTAAAGGATTCAATGTTTGCTGTTGTTCTTGTTCTTGTTGTGTGTCTTCAAGTTGTTTCTCGTTTATGGTGGCCCTAAGGTGAACCTATCATGGGGTTTTCTGTGGCCTGAGAGTGTGTGACACGCCCAAGATCACCCAGTGGGTTTCCATGGCCAAGCAGGGATTTGAACTAGTCCACCACTCAAACCACTATGACACACTGGCTCTCTATAGGATTCAATACTTATATTCAAAACTTATAAAAAAACTGATTTGAAAACAATATACATAAGATTCAATACTTATAGGAATATAGTTTTAAAATCAGGCTTTTTTTAAACGAAAGCTTTTCCTGAAGCATCATATGCTGAAATCGCTATGTAAACTGGCTTTTAATTATTACCAAATCATCTTAAAATATTCACTTTAGCAGTGTTTTGGGTGAGGCACCCACTCAATTGGGATGCAACTTTCAATAGATCTCCCAGTGCTGAATTTCAAACATAGTGGAATCTACTGAAGAACTCCTTTGCAGTATTCATTTTTAAGTAGTTTGGATCCAAAACAGAGGGATCTTTTCTGCATATGCGCATGAAAGACAGAACGTAATATGGGATTTTGCACCTATAGAGACTACTTTCTGCTTAGAAAAGGTACAGAAATAAAACAGTAAGTGACATACAGAACAAAGTGCCTTTTAATAGGAGCGATCCTCTTAAATCATTTAGGATACTATAGAAAACATCCTAAGTGATTATTTTGTTCCAAGTAAGCAATGACCCTTCAAACATGGATTTCATTCTTGATCCAAGCGGTCTCTACACTTTCAAGCTAATGCCTGCTCAGACAATTCTGTATCTTCCAAAATTTTGTACAATTTTTAATGAAGCCTATATGGGAGGCAGTTCTACTCAAACTCAATTTTTGATAGGGTTCTGAATGATGAGCTTTCCAAGATCAAAAATGGTCCTCAGTAAAAAACCACCTCTGATCAGTAAAAATGTGTGAAAGCATATCAACAGTGATCCACAGAACCTTCAGAAAATGTATTAGTTTGTAATTTAGTCATTTATGTTTTAAATGTATAAACCAGCCTTCATCCCAATATGGTGTACGTCAGTGGTACCTTGTATGGCATACCACCAGTATTCCCTTCCAGTGTTCTGAGGACTGGTATTCTATTTGTGCCATATTATAATTGTATTTGCATCCTTTCTTGGAAACTTGCAGTATGTCAGCAGCTGATGGCTTAAGAAGCAGCACCAGTTTGTGGAGCACCATTTTGAGATGACTGATGTACATCACATGTGTCTAGCATTGGTATGTACATGAGAAAAAGTAGCTGAGGTATTGTAAATAATCTAATTCTTTCCATAGAGAAAAAAAATCTAACTATGTCAGCCTTTTTGAGAATATGAGTTGCAAGCAGGAAGTTATGCATTTCATTCATATTCTGCGTAGTGGCCAGTATATTTTGAAAATGTTATCAATAATAAATAGTCATAACATGAAATTCACACAGTACCTTGTATTAAAGACTTTTATTTGGGAGTTGGGAAATCTCCCAATCTCCTCTGGCTCTATTCCTGGGCTCTAGACTGGCGAACACACATATCAATCAATAGAGCTTTTCAGTCAGTGCCACTATGGGTTCATTTGTGGCTAAATATAGATAGGCTCATTAAAAATTAAGAGTGAACAATTAAACATAAATATAACAAACATATCCTTTTCCCTGCTGGTACACCTATATATGGGTGCCTTATTTAGTAATGTCTCCTTTTTTGGTGATAATAATTGGATAGGTTTAAAGGAGGGAGAGGTGTTTTTTTTTGCCTTTCTCTCTCCCCCCTCCATCAGAAATAAACTCATATTTTCCATGTTTGGGCATCAGGGAGGAGCCAGCCTACACTTGCTTGCATTTGCTTTGTTAGTAACAGATGTATAATCACAAAAGCCTATATTGAATCCAAATATGACAACCAGGGCATAACACCTTGGCTTTTTTTTTTTTAAAAAAGCTTGCTCAAGTGAACAGTTGTTTCGCTTGCCAAGAACATAGCAATCTGCATATTTCAAACTGTTTTCCAGTCCTTTGTTTCTTTGCCTGTCTTTCCAGTTAGAGACTGACTCCTGGAAACAGCTACTTTAATAACATCTGAGAAGGATAGTGTGTGTTATTTGTTCAAGTACTTCCACTTCCTTATTTACGATGTTTCATATATTTGCCATTGTTTTTGACTTTATTTTCAGTATGGGAAGACATGGCTGGACTGGAGGAAGAAAATTCATTTTCCTGCCAGAATGTCATATTGAGCTTGTTGTTTCCAAGATGTTTGAGAACAGATAGGGAGGGGGAAAAAAGCAACACAATGATGGGATGGTAGTGAAAAATTGCTGGTCAGGGGAAAAGAAACAAGAAAGCTGTAAAATTCAGAAGGGGACTATAAAAATGGGACTCAGAGTACCATAAGATAACAAATGAATGTATTCTAGCACAGGCTTTCATGAGCTATAGCCACTTAATAACCTTGGTGCAGTCTTCCCTAAACGATGCCTTCCAGATATGTTGGACCACAACTCCCATCATCTCTAGTTAACATGGTTACTGGCTATAAGGCACCAGGTTTTCTCAGAGGGGTGATACAGTAGACCATGACAGCATGAAAACATTCCTGTCACAATTCTAAATGAAATGCTAGCCTGCCTCTTTTTGAAGCCGTGCCATTACTTATAGCCTTACAGATATACAGTAACTCAATATATTTAAAGACACAGCATTTAACAACCCGTATTGTTTAACCTTTCCAAAAAGCTACTAAAGGTAGGCTAATCTTACCTCTGTCTTGGAGAGAGAGAACTGAGGCTGATTGAGTTGGTCAAGGTCAACCAACAAGTTTGTAGCTGAGTAGGCCTACCAAATTGCTTGGCTTAGGTCAAAGACTTGAAATGTCATGACAGCAAGGGTGGTCCTACTTTTTGGACAGGTGGAGCAATGCCCACATAATGCTTAACACCTCTTCTGCTAGCAAGGGTAATCACAAGGGGTAGATCTTGCAAAGGAGGATGTGGTATAGCAAACGGGAGAACTGGTTGACTCCACTGCTGATGAATCCTTGGCTTTGCATCAGATGACCCTGCCTGATGCCCCACAGCCTCCAGTAGGCCTCAGCTACTACTGGATGGCATTAGAGGTGGAGGCAGAATGAAATGCGATACAAAATTCTTATGAAGCAGTGGCATTATGTGTATCAGTTACAGTGCAAAAATGTAAACGTTCCCTTGCAGCAGCTTTTTAAACCTGTTTTTCTCCTGGTGCGATGCCCTGTTGAGATGCAGGTCTGTGTGGGAGAAAAACAGCTTTACAACAGCTACTTGGGTATGAAATGTGTGTGTGTGTGTGTGCACATGCATATGTGTAGGGGTTTAGTGGTAATAAGGATTTCTGTTAGTCATCCTGAGGAAATTTGGTGCATGATGTTTTGTTCTGCCTCACAGGGCCAGACCTACCACTAGGCACAGTGAGACAGAATTTCTTAGGCAAAAAAGTTTGAGTGTTATTAAACAGCAGCAAATTCTTAGCTATTTCATTTATTATTATTATTATTTTTTTAATGGTAATAGGATGGGAAGGGGTGTCTTGTCTACTAAAGTATCTGGGTTAGCTTGGGTATTCTGCAGCTTGACAATCTGGCGGTGGGGGGAGGGCATTTACTGCATTTTCTCAGTCAGAAAAATGTCTTGGGCCTGCTTTGCTGCTTCATGACCAGCAGAACCAATTAAGCATATGTTTGCAAATATCACAATTTGCATAATTTTTACAGTTATGGAAAATAGCTTCTCTTTTAATAAAGGAATTTGGATTTTAGCTGGCAAGTGCATTACAACTGTGAATAGCTTGCATTAAACTATATTGCTGTATCTGTTTGAGCTTATAATATGTAAGTGTGATATTTTATGCAATATTTTTTTCAAAAAAACCTTTTATTGTATAGCACAGCACAGCAAAAACAAACAAATCCTTGTCATTTCAGATTACATTTTCAGCTCTGAGTATAAATGCAGCCAAACCAGAGAAGAACTTATCAAACATAACCGCAGAGAGATTTATAATCCTTTGCAGGGAAAAGAAAGGGTTTAAGCAAAAATTGTAAGGAAAACAAGTAAAAGTCATCTGAGTGTATCTTTCTATATGGATCCTCAGTTGCTAGCAGGGTGAATAAAGCCCATGTCCTCATTAACCATGGAAATAAATGGAGAAAAATCATTATTTTTTTGAGCCAGCAAGCTTTGCTGGATGAGCTTCTTATCCAGTACTGCTTTATCATACTGGATATTTACAATGCATTTTGAAACCATTTCACAGTGGCCCTTTTTGCATGGCATTTTCCATGCGAAAGGGCGCCTGGAGCGTCGCGTGATTGTGAGGAGCGATCTGCATGACACACTCACAATCGTGCGACACTCCAGGGGCCGGTAGGTGCCGATTGCACACCTTTTCATTTTCGGCTAGAAGCTGAAAATGGTGCACGATCGCGCATTGCTCCCGGGCCCCGCACGCACTTACCTGGCATGCAGAGCCTCTGGAGCCATGCCGGTTGCGCTTCCTGCCCCAGCACAGCCTGGGAAACTCCCAGGCTGCACTGTGGAGGGAAGAGGCGGGGCTCTTGCGCGAGCAGGCAGCTCGTGCAGAGCTGAAGGACCCCAGACATGAGAGCCTCTCGCCAGAGGCTGCTCGCGAATCTCCGCACCCCAGCACCGGAAGAAGGTAAGGTGCAGAAAGGGCCCCAGTGTAATGTTGTTTCATTGTAGTTTGGCTGCCATGAATACAATAGACAATCTATTCACTCTTTGAACCGCAGGCTCTTCCTCTCATCAAATATAAGTAACAGAACTAATAAAGGCTCTAATATTAAAGTATTCTAAGTATCTCACTGAAAACAGCAGCTCTGAATCTTGCTACCTTTATATAAAAGACAAGATAGTGTTCCCCTTTCCCTCATTTCATGTACAGACCAGTGTCGCAGACGAATCATACTTCAATACTGGCAAGTTGGATGGCCAGATACATGGGATGCAGCAATAATGGACAGCTTTGGGAAAAAAAATTTGTTTCAGAAGAACAGATGATTTGTGGACATCTAAAGTTAAAAATACTAGGCTGGATCCGTGGCCTGTCTTTCATAGAACGGTTCAGCTCGCAGAGAGTAATTTGGGGGATTCTTCTCTACTCATGCTACAACTAACCCCTTCACCATAGTTCCCTGAACCTGTGGCATCATGTGGAAAGGGGGTGGGCTGGTTGACTCGACTGGGCTGAGGGTATCTGAAGGACTATATTTTCTCATATAATCCTGTTCAAACCCTAAGATCTTTGTAGGAGGCAGTTCTCATTCCCCAAACTCACAGACATGTTTAGTGGGAATGTGGGAGATGGCCTTCTCCATGGATGCTCCTGCACTCTTGCTGTCAAGTGAAGACTTTTCTCTTTTAGTACACATTGGGAAGCTGATTTTTTTTTTAAATAATGGGCTTTCTGTTTCAGTGCTGTGCTGTTTTTAATCTCGGCTTTAAAATTAATGTTTTATATGGTTTTTAATTTTACAGGCAGTTTAATTTTAACTATTTTTGTATGTTTTTAACTATATGTGGTTTTACTTCTATCACTTTTTTTATTCTGTAAGCTACCTTGAGTTTCACTCGAGAAGGGGGAAGGTAGAATATAAATAAAATCATTAACAGAGGAACTGCTCCAAAGAAGTGGTAGAAAAGATGTCCACTTCTGTAGCTCAGTTGCACATGCCTAAATCTGGATTGTTGTTGTGTGTCTTAAAGTCATTTCTGATTTATGGTGACCCTAAGGCAAACCTATCACGGGTTTTTTTGGGTAAGATTTTTCAGAGGGCAGGCTGAGAGGATATGACTTGTTGAAGGTCATCTAGTAGGTTTCCATGACTGAGAAGGGATTCAAACCCTCATCTCCAGAGTTGTAGTCCACTGGTCAAACTACTAGACCATGCTGGTTCTTTCTGCTAAATCTGGATCCGACCCATTTTTTTCTCCTTTTCTAATTTATCAGCATGCACCATATTCAACAATCACTTAATACCAAAATCTACACTCCCTGCCCCCTTCCATTTTAGTATAAATCTTGTTTGATCATCTTGCATGCAATCTGAGATGAAGCTGCTTTGTTCAGTTGCAAAGATGGGTGAGACAAAAAGAAATCCCTCCTGATGTTTTACTGCTATAGTCCTGTCACTTTCCACATTTTCTGGCCCTTACCAGCTTTTGGTACCAACCGCCATCACATTTCCATGATTCACCTGTATTCCAGGATTTTACTGAAAAGAGAATCCATGGATGACATCAATGTATTGGCAACATTTAAAAATGAAAATTTCTGGGAAAGTTCTCATCCTACAATGATTTATGAAGTAAGTTTTGAAATTATTGATTCCATTTCTTTGTGTGCTTTTTTTTTAATTATTCAAGAAAGAACAGGGCTCAGATTTTAAAGAGCTCTTGCATATCTTGTCCAAATAAGTTGGGGTATCCTTGTCAATTGGTACACTCAAAGGATACAGCTGGGCAGAGGATTTTATGTACTGGGAATGAATGTCAGGAAATGCAAACTCATTGTTCCATTTGTGTTGGATCTAGACTTCTTCATGTTTGAGTAGACCCACTGAAATCAAAGGCCTTGTTAGTTATTATTTCATTTATTTCAGTGGGTGCACTCTATATAAGTGTAGACCAGGGACGAGAATTGCACAGGCCTCCAGATGTTGTCAAATTGCAACTACCAGCCCCTCTACCTAGCCAATGGTGAAGAATGCTAGGATGTGCAGTTCAACAGCACCTGCAGATTTCAACTCCTAATTGAGAGCCAACCTATTATTTTTCTTTATTAAGCTTTTATTTTATAGCATTGACTTTCTAACTCAGAAATCAATAAAATCACATAGCCCTGACCTATTTGGGCCAGTAATACTGTGAACTTGGGAATAAAAATTCTAATGTCTCTAATTCCTGCCTTTTACCCACTAGTTTCCAATCTATTTTATTTCAGCCTGTTCTTTTTAATGCTTGTTTTCCAGTCCAACAACTTCTTTATTAAAGCCTGGGATGTCAAGCTTTGTTTCCTGACACTGCTTAATTTACTGATGTAATTCACCCTTCTGTATGCAAAATATTTTAAATGTATGTGGCTGATCCCATTGATTTCAATGAGATATTTTTACCATTGCTGCCAACAAGCTCTTGAGAGGGTCTGTAACTAACATTGCCTCCATTGTTGCCTTACATGTTTTGTTTGTTTGTTTTTGAAAAGCAGAAGTTCCCCTAAATCTAACCAGTGGATATTGCATGCCTGATTTTTTTTTCTTTATAATGATCCTGTTAGCAAACAGGTTGTAATAGTCTTGCATCAGGCATCCATGAAGCAAATCTTATTTTACGACGATTGCTCAGGAATTTCTCCTCTCCTGTTTTAAATATTCTTGGAGGATGGCTATGCCTGTCTAATTCTGGAGTCTTGCCAGAGTCACAGCCCCACTGGGAGCAGCATTTAGAGGTGAGTTCGTGATAGATTTTTCTGAAGCATATAATGATTGTCATGCTAAAAAAACTGATTAGGAGTTGATAACCCTCGTTATACAATTGGAACAGCTCTTTGTACAAAGATTTCTTGTAAAGAATTTAGGAATACACTATACTTTGAGATATCCACAAGGTTTGTATAACTTAGAAGTGCCATTCTGACAGCTAACTATTAAATGGTGAAATGAGAGACCAGGGTTTGATTCCCTCTTCAGCCATGGAAACCCACTGGGTGACCTTGGGCACATCACACATTCTCAGCCCCAGAAACCTCCATGATAGGTTTGCCTTAGGGTCACCATTTGTGGGAAATGACTTGAAGGCACACTACAACAGGAGTAGAGGTGGAAAAGAATTGTGAAGCCAATGAACATATCCATTTTTGAGGCCCTAGGAACACATTCATATGCCTTTGCCTATGAACATATCCATCGTGAACCTCCTGAGCACGGCAAAGAGACCAAACACTTTGTACCTCAGAAATACCCTCATATTCAAGGTTTTGTTGTGCTTTTGGAGAGGAAAATATGAGCACAAAACCATACGTAAACCTGAAGAATGCACACAAAGATGTCTGTCTTTGAAAAGTGCACAAAAAAGGCATACAGATTGAACAAATATACACAAAAATATGCACAAGTTTCTATGTGGTGGTGGTGGTGAGGTGGTGGAATTCTCACAGCCTGATACAGAACTGGCATGGTGAGAATACTGGTGGGAGTCTGAGAAACACAATGAAAAATGTGGCTGATAGATTTTCACATCCCTAGATAAAACCATCCATAGGTAAAGCTACTTTTAGATGCTTCATTGCTATGATAGCGTAAACCTAGAACCTGAGGCAGAAGGTTATTGCTTAGGCAAGGATTCTTTAGACTGGTGCATATCAAGGTATCTGTTATGTGGGGCAGCAGTTCCCCTCTCTCCCTGTACCAGGGAGCGATACCTTCATTTATGCCTGCTGGCTACCATTGTTTCTTTCTATCCTAGAAACTTGCCAGTGACTGGCAGCCAATGTCTTGGGGATTGGTTCCAGTCTATGCACTACTTCTTTGAGTAGCACTGCTTTAGACTGCTCTTCTCTGAACTGACATGCTCCAAACCTCTTGGACTCCTACTCCCACCATGTTCCAGGTGGGGGAAGCTTTAGAAACTAAAGTTTAGACAGTTCAGATCCCTCCCCCAATAAAGCTGTGTCTCAAACTAAATCCAACAAGAAACTTCATGCTTTCCATTTGCCTTGAAGGGCAATGTAAGGATCTAGCAATTACCAGTGACAACAGTGAGGCATTGCAAACTTCAACTGCAATCAAGAAATTGCACTGGATGCTGATTTTATATTGCTTTTTGATGGAGATAGCACTGCTTGCTACTGTAACTTGTGAATCACTGTTTTAGTTTTCAGCCAAACACATTGCATTTCTTTTTGCCTTGCTGAGTTACCATTAATAACTTTCAGTGCATTCCTAAACTATATTTTGTACTCTCTCATAAATACATCAGTAGAAATTGAGCTGATATGAGAGGAAGTGAATGAAAAAGATGGGAAAGAACACCAAAAGGGAATTGTTTGTTTGCTAGGCAGGGAACCATCCTTCCTGAAGCACACTGTATTCTCACTGAAGGAATCAATGCTTGAGCATCTCAAGAGTGGTGGTGGAATGTAAACTGCAGTAGCAAAGAAACCACTGAAAATGGATTCTCCCTTTATAAAGAGAGTGGATCCTTGGTTGACTACCATTTATGATGCTTCTGTGTAAGCCCAACTAAAACGAATGAATCAAATCCAGAAATAAATGCCTGTTGCTTTCTTACCCAAGAGGCCATAGCTCAGGAGTAGAATACATACCATGCATGTCAAAAATTCCAGGTTTAATTCCTGGCAGTTCCAGGTAGGCTAGAAAAGAGTCCTGCCTGAAACATTAAAAAGTCACTGTTCTTCATACTTGACAGTACTGGGTGGGATGGGCCAGCAGTCTTGACTCAGTGAAAAGTACATGTTCTTACATCAGTTTTGAGTAATTGTGTATAAGGTTGTACAGTCAACCATCTTTTAAAGTAGCGCTACTCAAGGGGATGATTGCTGGCTGCCACTCCTGGCTACTGGTTCCTGGTGAGTTTCCAGGAAAGAAAAAAGCAATTGTAGCCAATGAGCACAAATGTGGTGTAGGTCCTGGGCACACTGGAAAAAATAATTGCTGGTCCCCCATATCAGACAACCTGAGAATCACGGTTCTAACAGATTACTTAGTGACATCTGACTTTTATATATGTCTACAGATTTATTTTTAAAAAACCCCCAAGGAGAATGTAATTTGCTAGTTAATTTTATGTTCCACATTTTCTACAATGGGCTTAAGATAACATACACAGTTATCTACCTCCCAGTTTCAGTGTACAACAGTCTTGTGTAATAGGCCAGGCTGAAAGAGAGTGAGTGATCCAAGGGCAACCATTAAATTTCACAATTGAGTGGGGAATTGAACTAGGCTTTCCAAAATCCCAGTCTTAATTACCATACACCTTGGCTCTGTCTAACTACTTAGATTAACACTCTGGCCATTTCCACATTAGAGTATTATAGCGCTATGATTCCACTTTCAACATCCTATGGAATCCTGGGGTTTGCAAAGAAAGGAAAGGGGCTTGCAAGGAAAGCAAAGCTTCCAGGCAGGCAGTTATATAGCCCAAGGCACAGGTGTGGCTAGTCACTGCTTCTTGAACTTAATCAAGGAAGCCTCCCTTTGCTCAGCTCTCTTGAGTCTCCGCCTTGTTTGTGGGCTGATTGACACAGGCTCCAAAGCATCTTCAGACTCAGATCCCTGTTGCCCTAAAGGAGCAGGCAGAGGAACATCCGAGCCTGCTTGGTCTACGGCAGCAGGGGGAGCTCTTGAGCTGCAGGACTCATCTCCACCCTGAGCAACAGGGACCAACAGCTGCTGCTTGTCATCAGCAGCTCTGACAGGGGCTTCAGTTATCAGACCCTCCCTCTGGCTAGCCTGGGTTCCATTTGCACCAACCAAGCATTTTTAAATATTTTCAGTTGCTAGGGTGGCTAAGCCCCCCTCGGTTTGTCACACCCATTGACTTCAGTGGGACTTGTTCACAAGTACTGGTATATAGGGCTGCAGTTTTATTGTAGATTCCTATGCAAATCTTGCAAAGCAGAGGTGGGAACTGTACCTCCTTCCAGATGCGGCTGAACTGCAGCTCTTAGTTTTTTTCACCATTGGTTATTCTAGTTAGGGCTGCTGGGCAACAGTTGGAGAGCTGCACGCCTGCAGTAAAATGACTTTTAAGAAGAAGGAATATGTCCCAAAACTTCAATCTACCACTGTTCAGTTATGGATGGCTTCAGGATCTCATTAATAGTCTATCTACTTAAATGTAATTTTACAGGTTCTGATCTTTCCTATGCATATTACTCAGAAATATATCCCAGTATGTCCAACTGGTCTTACATCCTATATTCAGGATTGCAGCTACGGTAAATAAAAAATAATAATATTTTGCAGGACATATATTCTGTTTGATGTTCTCAGAACCTGGTATCCTTCAGTGCTACAGAGCTATAATTTAAGCCTAAAGTTCAAACTGAAACATGCAACCACATCCTCAGACCTGGCTGTGCAGATAGACCTGGCAGGCACATGATTATTTGGGCAAGAATGTCTTCATTTATTCATCATGCTGCCTCTCTACAAAGTTTTCGACCAGTCCATGCTTAAGAATCAACAAAAAAAATGGGAAGAAATTATCAACACATTTAACATGAGATAGATCAAAGACAAAGAAGGATATTAGACATTTCAGACAACACAGACAATTTATCTTAAGAAGTAGGTTGGGTGAACTGAAACTAGTTCTCTAAAAATATAAATGGGGAACATTCTCTATACATCTTCTGATTATTCCCATACTGTGTCATGATGCTTATTGCTTTAAGACCAATTCCTGAAGACTGTAGTGTGAAGGCCTTGCTTACAGAACAACTCCTAGGGGACCTTAACAAGACCACCCAGAGATGGATCTCAGCTTCCAATCATATGATTAGTTTCCTGCTGGGTCATCTGGGTACGCTAACATATGCTATACTTATTCAGTACTAGAATCAGAAAGAAGAGGAAAAGGAAAGAGTGTGGTTCTTTCCTTACTTGTACCATCAGAGCTTTGCAGTGAAGAAGGTATAAATGCATATCCCAAAGCATTAAATAAATAACATTTTGCCTTTCTACTTCTACTTCTTCATTTTTCTTTGTTGTTGTTGATGATGATGATGATGATGATGATGATGATGATGATAGGGCATGATTGGAGCCATTTCCGCACTAGACTGCTATAGCGCTATGATTCCACTTTCAACATCCTATGGAATCCTGGGGTTTGCAGTTTTGGGAAGGGCCGGCTGGCAAACTTCTTACAAGCCCTCCCCTTGCCTGTTCCTTGCTTCCAGCACCCGGCTCCTGATACCTTGGATTGATCTCTTGGCTCCAGACCCCTGGCTTTTGCTTGTTGCTCTGGCTTAGGTAAATGAACTTCCTTTGAGTAGTTGCTTGCTTGACTCCTCCCGGCAGGACTCTGCTAGCTCTCCCACTTCCTTCTCCGGGCTGGTTTGCTGCCTGGGTCTCTGACCTTGACAAAGGGGCTAGATGGGGAAGTGAGTAGCTGAAATTTAACTGAAACAGACAGTTGAAGTTTGCAACTGAGGAGAAGAGAGTTGAGAGTTGATGAAGAGAGTTGAGTGTTGATATTGAGAGAAGTGTGTGTTGGAGTTGAGAGAGAGAGAAGTGTTGTGCTGGTTTGAGAAAATGTAATTATCAAACACTTTTACCTTGACAGTGTGTTAATAAAGATTTGTTTATATTTTTATAAAGAGCTGCCTCAAGAGAGTGCCTATATACTCTGTCCTGGGTTACAAACGCTACCGTCAGTATCACAGTCATTGGAGAGATAACTCAGTGCTTGTCTTTATATCTGAGAAGAGTGTGGATTTTGGGAAAGCAGTAGAGGGAGATAAACTGGAAGAAGAAGCCAGTGGAGGACACAGAGTGAGAAGAGGTTGCATTCTCTAGAGAAGGCGAATAGGAGCAGACCTGAGTGTGATAGCCCTGGCTTGATCCAGAGATCTCCCTGGCTGTTCAGACCTGGACACAAAGAGGCGTCAGGCTAGGCAGGCCCTGGTATCTTCACAATGGGCTTCTTTCTGAATCAACATATAAGTACATCACTTATTTTACCAATGCCGATACACTAAAGGTAAAAAAACTAAAAAGTAGGGGAAGGGGATGGATAAGAGTTGGGTGTCAAAGGCCATTTCCAGACTGGGCTTCTGTAATGGTGCAGAGCGACCTCTCACAGAGGTCTTCTACACCGTAGAGTGGACTGGCGCGGACTACTTTTTGTAGTTCCACACCAGAATTCACTCAGGAGCAGCCGGAACTAGCCGCGCTGCGTGTTTTTAAAAAACCTCTTTTTTGAGGTTTTTAAAAAGCACGGAGCGCGCAGCCCCGTGCTGCTCCGTCGCCCGGCTCCGACGCAGATTTGCAGGCACGCGCAAGTGCATGCCTGCAGATCTGCCAGGGGCGGCTTCCAGCTGGTGAGCTTCTCCGGTTGGTGGAGAGCCTCCACCAGCCGGAAGCCGCCATTTGGGATGCTGGAGGACTGCGGAGCAGCGAGCTTGCGCTGCTCCACGTGGCGACGGACTTACCCGGCTTCAGGTAAGCTCCATTTTTGGGCGTTTTCGCCCGTTTCCCCCCACACATGTGGAAAGGGCCAAAGTTAATCATTTTGTTCCAAACAGCTAAAGTCTAGAAAAAAAATATTGAGTACATAAATAATAGTGTACAGCTATTATGTTTGTATAATAATCTAGCTCCATCATTCACATATCTTTTCAGAAAGAGATTGATCTCAGAAAGGGTTTGCATCTCCCATGAACTTTGAAAGTGCATAGATTAAATCAGTGTTTGCTAAATCAGAGAACACTTTTTCATATAATCAGTGTCCATATACTAGACAAACAAAATATTTCTTCCTTAAATCTTAAGGACTTAGTTTGCCATTTCTTCCTCTCTCTTTTCTTAAGAATCTTTCTTTATCAAAGATACCATCCTTGGCATTGCTGATATAAAGATTTGAAGAACTAAATAAATTAAGAAGACCAGAACATTAATTTAATACTATGAATGATTCACAAACCATTCATACTTGTGTAGGTCCATCAAAATCCATGCGGGGGTGTATGCTCTCAGCCCATGGTCTTATCCTCTTTCTATGCATAGCAGGCCCTTCTGATCTGAGAATATTTTTGTTCTAGCAAATACTGGCACACATTGCCAGACAGCAGGATAGCAATCCTACAGAATGCCAGCATCATTACTTTACAATGAGTGAAGGTCAGTGGGTGGCTTGACTTTCTTATAATTTAAAGAAAGCTTCCTGCTCTGTTTCTATTGCACTGAACTGGCAAACTTAATCTTGGCTCTTAAGCCTATGCATGCAGTTTCCACACATGGTTGGTTAGTTATATAACGGTGCAGCAGCACAGCGTGTGGAGGAAAGAATGAGGAGGAAGGCAGCAACAGAACCAAGTAGTTCACAACCATTTTTTAAAAAAGTCATTTCAGGTTAGGAGCATAAGCAACTGAAATGGAAGAATCCTGAGCCAAAGACTACCTAGGCTTCACTTAGTATATTCTCTGCTACCTCAGAGAGCAGGATGAGTACTAATGGGCTTAAGGGAAAAGGAGAGCAAATGTTGGTTGGACATTAGGAGAAATAGTCTGATAATGGAACTGAAATAGTGAGGTAATGGAGCTATTACCCTGTGGGCTCTTTCTCCTTGGAGGTCCACAAGCAGAGGCTGGTCAGACATCTAAAGGGCATACACTAGTTCAGAATTTCCTGCACTCAGAACACCTGATGGCCTGTAAGGTTGTCCCAATTCTAAGACAGGTTTCAACTAAATTAAAAAATATGTGGAGAGCTAGTAATATGTAAAATAATCATCTTCTCACCCCAAGAATGTTATAATGCTGGGATTTTAAAAAGCTTTGGGAGAAGTTCCTCATCAAGGGCTCTTGAATAAATACTACAGTCATAGGTTTAGAAGGAGAGTTGTTCTCTCATTGTTGTCACCATAAACCAGAGTATAGGAGTATATATGCCATTTTAGCAAAGGGCAGTAGAGTTCCCCATGGCAGTGGCTCACTTTGGAAGACTTAATAAGTAACTTCCTGGTTTCTTGCAGTAGAAGCAGCTGCAGCAGAAAAGGGAAACATGATACCCTATGGCTGAAAGAGATCGTCTTGAGATTCCAGTCTGGTGCTCTGAGTTGCTCCAAATGCACCATTCCTTCTTCCTCATGTTATCATCATTTGGTGGCTTCCTACCTTTTGTACAGGTCTTTCCCTGATTCTGAAAGTTTGGAATGCCTTTTCTAAGGTTTACTTACTGGCATTAAGAGCTTTAAGCTGAAATATGCTGATATTTTTTATTCTCCCCCTTGCCTTTGGCTCTGCCTGCTATAATGGTTTGAAGCAGAGCCATTCCTTGATCGGGGTCAGGCTTGTTGGAACGTCCTGAATGGGTGTAGATAGGAAGTACTGAACAATAAAGCCTGCGTCTTTTAAGTATGTGAGGAGCCTATAGTTTTACTACAAAGAACTCAGACCTTGAAACACAAAGCCCAGTACTGGAATATCTCCACTCATCCTTTGAGAATTTCTCTGAATTTGGCCTTGGGCTGAAAGAGATGCTCCACTCTTGTGCTTTCATTTGTGATTTATTTGGTGTGTTGTCCAAATGTGTACTGGGTTTACCTTTCTCTTTGGTTTGTTGCTTCTGCAGCAAGGTGGAGCAAGAAGACTGAATTCCTTTCCTGGTTTTGGAGGCAGAATGAATTAGAGAGCAAATGACCCTGTGAGTGGACAATGCACTAACCAAACCTGAATGAGTCGGCACTAAATTGGCAAATTAGGCCTGTGGTTAATCAGAAAAGCATTTCTGAGGTCATGAAAATGTCACCTCTATGTGTGGCGGATATGATAAAGACAAAATTTATGTTAGAGATTATTAAGAAAGGAATGGGAAATAAAATTATAATGCTTTTCATTAATCCATTATGGAGCTCCATTTCCAATATGGCATACAGACCTGACCCTCTGGTACAATATCAGAAAGTATTCTGTGGAACTGGGAAAGATGCACAAAAAGGAAACCAAAATGATTAGGTCACATGTTAGACTGCAACCCCTGTTAATACAAGCTGGTATAGCCAATAGAAAGGGGTGCTTGGATTTGTGCTCCAACAGTGGAGGGACGCACATTCCCTGTACCTCAAATTGACAGCTCCCTCTTTCAGGAGGAACAAAAAGTAATATGATTAAAGGAACATGATAGTGGTGATAAAATTAGAGATGATGTGATGATATGGAGAAAATGAATAGAGAAACCAAATGTTCTTCCTCTTTCATTCTGGATTACTGGATTAAAATGATGGCAGTGGATTCAGGGAAGACAAAAGAAATAATTTCTTAGTACAATCCATATTTAATTTAGAGAATTTGATAGTGCAAAGTATGAGCATTATGGTCACTGGGTAAGAGAACTTTAGGAGAGATATCTGGTGAATTTTTGGAGGATAATTGCTATTCATTTGTTATCCCTGTCTGAGGAAGAGGAGAGGTTAGAAAATGTTTGTGGGACATAAATGAATGGTAGAGTACATGCTTTGCATACAGAAATTCCCATTTCCTGGGCTCTTCTTGGCTTGCCTACCTAAAAAGAATCTCAGGTAGGAAGGCTGTTAAAGATCCTTGTTTGAAGAACCTGGAAAACTTCTGCTAACATAATCAGAGCAGATAGCACTTGGCAAGGCAAATCAGTGGCCTGACTCAATACACAACAGTGTATATTCAACAACTGATTTCTTAATTTTGTTTAAAATGCAGCACACAAATCCTGGTGATATTCATGCTGATCTTATAAACCTAGACACAGATGTCTTCAATTATGAAACCTCTGACCACTCCACCAAGGTATGAGTCCTCTAAACAAAACAATGAAGATTATCAACTGCATGTTTTAGCTTGAACTACTTGCACAGTGTAACTTGTTTAATTTCTAGTTCATGAATTTCTAATGTGTTATCCTTTAGCAACAACTCTGTTTGCTGGTTTGATTGCTTATGAAGTTGTAAAACATAATACACAACAAAAATTAATTTAAAAAAAAACCACGAGCATTTCTGATAGAAACTGTGACGAAGATGCTAAAAACTCCAAAACTGATGTGCCTGCTTTTTGACTCCATGTAGTGTCTCCTGAGATCACTTTCAGATAGATACTCTCGCTATATGGAGACTCTCTACTACTACTCTTTTTGGAGCTGATATTATGGATATGATGCAAAAATGGCTCACTGTTGATTTATGCATCATTTTAAGTCATACAATATTCTATCTGGGGACATCGAGAAGGAGACAAACATAAGCAGGCAAATATGAAGTTGTCCTTTGTATACTCTCTATGGTGACACTGAGAGAGCTACTGTAGCAAGGAAACAGAAAAGAGATATAAATGCATCAAACAAAAATGGTGCAGAGGTACCAAAACTACTTATTTCTATGAAGTATACTTATTTCTCTTTGATTATTAGATGGACATAGAAATCATCCCCCCAACCCAAGAGGTATTACAACATCACGGTAAGTAAGTGAAAACTTTAGTATTATGACAGCAAACTAAACTGGATTGGAGCTGATGCTAGGGATTTCCATTCTTTAAAAAACCACTAGCAATGACCACCATAAAGTCAAATTCAGCAGAGACCATATCCTTTTATTAAGGGATTGTTTCTGCAACAATTCAGTTGTGCTATTTCATAGCAACTAAGCAAGACTCCGTGCTTAATGGCAATCTGACTATCATGCCAACTAAAAATATTTTTTTAAAAAGGACTTGCTTCTCTTTAGACAGTAAAATTGGATAGCCCAGAGATTATACCTTGGCTCTGTCCTACAATAAATGCAAAAAAGGATAACTTTTTGCAAAGCATATTAAAAACATACAAATCCATACCCTCCTCTTTGTCAAATTTTTGTCCAGGGAGAAGATACTGTGGGAGATTGCAACTATGATTGATGTTCAGCTACAGAAATTCAGCAAGATTCGAAAAGACATTTCAGTTTCAATACATTGCTGCTCCCCACCTTTTCTTTAATGTTGACTACCATTTTCCCCAGTAGAATGATGCGAGAAAGAAAGAGGAATATAATTGCTTTCCAGAGGTGGATTGAAAGCCAGAGATCATAGCTAAAATAATTAAGAAATGAAAATCTACACAGTGTTTGCTCCCAGAAGAATTGTCCACCCATATAAGAGTTCTCCACAAGCAGAAGGGCAGCATTGGAAGCATCTCCAAGCTTCTGTGCCTTCTTCTTATTGGTCACTCACTTGGAAATAGTATCATTGGACCAGAACTTGGAAGGTTCTTTTTTGAACCATGATACAGGGATCCAGCATGACCAGTGGCCAATTTCATTTCCTCCAATGAAACTGGGAAACTGGGCCACTTCCTAATGAAACTGTAGTCTAAAAGAGTAGCCTACCCAAGCTCTAGTCATATGGTAGATGAAGCCAACTTGTCCTTCTTCTGGTTCTTCTGAATTAGAGCCTGGAAAAACTCATTTTTGAGATGACAGTTCCCAGAATCCCCTAAGTAGCATGGCCAGTGTCTCTGCTGGCTGGAAAATTCTGGGACCTGTAGTCCTTAAAAGGAACTATTCCCAGCTCTGTCTGGATCTTCAAGTACTGACTTCATATCTGGCAGGTGCCATGCCCAGTAAGAAACAGGAGGTTGTTCTGGACACCTTAAGGGCAAACTGACATTTCTGAGAGAGAAAGGTATGTGGTGAGAGGGGTCCTGACCACGAGAAGAAGTAGCTAGTAGGGTACAGAGCAGTGCCACAGAGATGCATTGGGTACAGAAATGGCACGGAAGCGAATCAAAGCCTCCCTTGCTTTAGTCAGATGTGTGGAGGGATGGTGAATGATGCGCGATAGCACTTCCCCCCTGCACTGAACTCTGGCAAAACGCTGTACCAGAGTCAAGTGTGTCAAAAACCACCATTATAGCAGAGCACTACACACACAGCTTAGAAGTGTGCCCAGCAGAGTTTAAACACTAGCAGCAATGCTCTGAAGCCACAAAAATACGCCCACGCAATATTATCTTCCAACTTGGAGGCTTTTACTCTTCAGTTACGATGCATACATATTTACAGTACTCCAACAGAGTTTCAGCATTCCACAGCAAGTGGAGATATGCATCCAACATAGCCTCCGGCCACACGATCAGATAATCGAGAAGACAGTTGGCTAGGACTCAGCCTCTTATACCCATACCTTGCTGATGCAACTCTAGCCAACTTTGCATGTTCCCATGTCTGATGCAACCCACTGCCCTGGTTACGTATTACAATGACACAGCTTGAGTGACATGAGATTACATCATTCACTGTCATTCCCAGGTGCAAACCTCAATGTGCATCATATATATTTTATTGGACTACAGGTTATGTCCAACCTTTCCTCACAAGATGTTTCAACAGATAGTACAGTATTCTGAGGACCATGGACTGTCTGTCAGGTAAGCTCCTTTAGTGTATGCCTTCATGAAAACAGGCCAAGGCAACTCCGTATGTAAAGATATGTGAAGCCATTACCTCTATGGGATATCCACTTTTAGGGATTAAGCTGGGGACTTCATTCCTTACTAAGGAACTGATATTCTTTGATATATGTGGTGACAGGTGAGTTCTTTCATTCTCATCTTGTGAGTCCCTTCAGGCAGCTTCCAGAACATGAGAAGAAAAGATAGGTGCAGGTTTCTAAGACTAGGATGGAAGTAGATTCTTTGGCCTTTTCCCTAGCAGGAAAATAAATCTGGCTCCTACCAAGAAAACGGAAAGAGCAGCATTAAGGTAAATTCACCAAGATGGTCAGAGAAAAGGGTAATAAAAGTCAACAGGAAGCCTGCCTTCTCCATCCAAATCAGCTTTCTTAGAAAGAGCAAGAAAGTGAAATTAGAGACTGAAGAAAAGTATCCAACAAAAATTTCCTGCAGAGCTCTTTTTAGTTTTCAGGGATGTCAAGGTGGGGAAGAGGAGCCTAAATACCCTAAAGGCACCAGATCCTGTCTGATCTTGGAAACTAAACTGGGCCAGTCCTAGTTAAAACTTGGGTGGGAAACCTTGATGTTCTAATCTTCAAACCATCTCCCAGGGGATGTGGCTGCTATTTAACAAAACAAAATGCAGATGAGACATGTCTGTTTTGTCCCTTAATTTTCAGTGAGATGGAAGGACTCCTGGCAGGTTCAAAGTACAAGCAGTGATATGCAGAAGGATGCATCACACACATCATTTTTAGATGCTTCACCAGAGGTTTTCAGAGAGCACCTATAAGCGTAACAGCTGGGTATTTACAAATGTGTCTGTCAAACAGCTATGATGAGCTAGCTGAACCTGCATGCAGTGTGGTGTATCTGCAGTGGCAAGCCTGAGTCTGACCCTATCATGTCTGAACGGACTCACACTGTTTCCCTTTTGCTTGTGCAACTGAAACAATATGTTGTTCTGATCAGAGAGAAAGAGAAGCAGAGAATGTCCTGCAATGCTGCAGCACAAGTCTAAGATGGATAAATGAATGGAGGGATCCTCTGATTAAATACTGCAGAACACAGTTGATTACACCATTGAATTAACAGCTCATTCTCTTGCCATTTTGTTTTGCTTCCAGCTTATTTCTTCTTACTTTTCAATCTATACATCATTGTTTCCTTAGGAAGAAACTTATGGAAAATTCAGCAGAAATGCAATGGAGTCTATGAAAGGGGAAAAGGCAGCAGTTTTCCAGAATACTCATCATCTGCATACTTCATTATCCTCCTAGACCCTTCCTCATTTGGATGTCCTTAGCCATCTCCTTCCAAATTTCCTGTGCTGGAATTTGCTATTACTGATATTTTCTAAATCTTCTCCCGCCATATCTCTGATGTACTGTCCTAGAGAAAGCTGTACTGTACAGTTTTCTTCCAAACAGAAGAAAATTTCAGACTTCCCACACAATTTGGCTCTTTCATCTAATCTCTTTACCTCATATATAATCGAACTTGTAGTAACAGACGGGCCCAAGCATGTTGCTGCCTGAAGCAAAGCATCAAATCCCACTCTGCCAATTCAAGATGCACAATGCCCAAGGATATCTGAGGCAAAAAATCACTCACATGTCTTTACCTCTGTATTTGAATAAAATATAACAATATTAAATTAAGAGCTAGCAATTCACTACTTTTTCATGACACTAGAAATTACCTAAGGTGGCTGTCTCACTGCTTCATGCTGGTAAGGCTGACCCTCCCTGTATGCAGATTGCATTATTGATAGACAACATCAAAAGAGTCTCCATTCTGACTTAAAAATCAAAAAGAATTATATGTATTTTCTTTCTATGTAAAATCTATCCTTGGATGACCTCAGCTTTGTGTGCCAATCTGACTGTGTTCTTGATGAATAACAATTCTTGTAAGAATTTGCTTTGTCTTGTCTAACAGTCAGTTAAACTAGTGATAGCTGGTGGCTTCCATGCTGGTGGTTAGCTGAATCCATTCTGGGTTTTAGTCTAAAATTCAAAGGAGCTATCCAAGGTGCTAAACTCTACCTCCAAAATATATTGGAGGGCAACTCTCATAAACCCACATTCGATCCCCTGGGATGCTTACTGTGTGATCTTGAGACAGTCCCTATTTCTCAGTCAAACCTACTTAACAGGGCTGTTCTGAGGAGAATATGTTTTTGGAGGAAAATGTATATCTTGCCTGGAGCTCAGTGAAGGAATGATGGGATATGAATATAATAAGTAAATGACTAAAAATCCATTTCTAAGAATCATGGCTTTCTGTGGTTAATTATTCTTTTTCATCAAGTGAGAGATCACTATAATTCAGATCCATCCACAACTCTGAATATTTTGCCCTCAAAGTCTGCAAGCATGTCACTGAGGTCTGTTTTTAAAAGGATCAAAACTGTGTTGAAAATAAACTCCAAATTATATACTGCTTCCGACAAAACTTGTATGAACACTACAGCAAATTCTAACAGCTGCTAATACAAATTCATACATAGGAGAAAAAGGTCACTCGCTCAAAAGCTGCTGTGACCACCATCAAGTCATCACCATCAAATGCAAACTCATTCAGGCCGTACAGTCACTAACATTGATGCTTTGTAATGTCACAAGACCTCACATAAGATTGTCTAAAGTTCACTGTTTATCAGATACATTTTGTGGGTAATACATAGTTAGAGAAACAACATATATAACAAAATATGTTTCTCTACAAACTTTAAACATGATACTACATGTACCTCTTCTTCTCATGTGAATCCCAGCAACATGAAGTTGCTCATCATCACTGGTAAACAACTGGATTATTGATTTTATTCCTTGCATTATTTTTATTCCACTTCTCAGTATGAAACTTCCAATATGTCTAGTAACAAAAAAGTAAAAAAGACAAATAAACACAGAGCCAAACAATAAAGACCCCAAAAAGCTGTACAATAGCAACCATCAAGACAGAATTAAAGAATCATCTTTTAAAAGCTTAGGTAAATAAAAATGGTTTAAAACAGAACTTCCTATCACTGTTTTTACTTTTACTGAGTAGAACCTCAGCATTTCTAGCTCACCTAATATATTTGGAAATCAGAATGTGGAAATAACATATTGATTATAGGGCCATGTTAATATCATGCTGCATCATTTGACCCCTACACAAACATTCCACAGGTATATTTAATCTTTTTAGCTTAAGCAAATAATGGTGCATCACTTTCATAATATTTTCATCTGACCAGTTTTCAGATACAAAGGCACTGTTTGTAAAAGATGTAGATGAGAAGAAACCTATTTCTCTTATTACAATTTTAATTATTTTGTCTTTGGCATTAGAGTCCTTAAAAATGATTACAAAATTCCCACTGAATGAATAATGTAACAATAATGCATTTGACAAGATGTTCATACATTCGTAGGAGGCATAAAATCATTCACAACATGGTAAATTAAATACTGAACTTCTGGAAAAAATGTCAGTGAATTCTTTCCATGATCTAGTCTGGAGCCAAGATGATGGTAACAGACTTTATTTCTTTCTCTCTTCCATCTGAAATCCAGTGCAACAGAATGTTAAATGGATTTAAATAATTTTGTTAGGCATATAAGAATATTGGCTGATATACAATAAACACACTTCTGGATGGTGAATAATTTTGCTACCAGTACTCATCCTATCTCTTTTAGGCTGCAATCCTATATCCACTTATCTGGGAATAAGCCCCCTTGAACTCAGTTGGATGTACTTGAGGTTAAACATGAATTGTTTTTGAAAGTTTTGCAGGAAGCAGCACAGAACTTGCAGAAGGACAGCAAAGATTTAGTACTCATTACTGTGATACAAATCATATGCTTTTTTTCTAAGGGGGAAACTAGTCAGAAGATTGAGTGCTCCTGAGTACCCATTTTGATCTCTACTCATTGCCTTACTGTACATGCAAGGCTGAAGAAGAAAAGTATAGTTCTGTAGGGCACTGAATCTTGGATTTACACAGGTGTGATGTGCAGCATGTGAATATCTGATGTAAGCTAAAAGCAATCTTTGTGCCATTTAGAAAAGCCAATGTTGTTGACTTGCTTTTCTTAGTCTCCTGTATACTGTTGAGTTAAAGATGTGATAACGCGCACGAACAACATCCTATTGAGTTTCACCATTCTGATATTGCAGAAGCTGTCGCTGAATGTAAATTTACCCCATGTCATACAGGAGCTTGTCAGCAGCCTCATGAAGGCAGACACATACCGCAAATGTGAGGGAACACATGTTCTTCCTTAGAACTTTTGACTGTCTGAATTTTTTTTTAAAATTCCCCCAGTCACCTTAACCCAGTCAACCCCAACTTGATACATTCCAGATATCTGCAACTTCCACCATCACAAGCTAAGATGGGGATGGTGGGAGTTGTAAACCATCACACCTGAAGGGCTCCAGATTAGGGTAGGTTGAGCTTTTGCCATTTCCTCTAGATTCCATAATATGAACAAATAGAGTTTACAGAATAATGCATAATGAAAATGCACAATATATTCTGGTCATAGAATATAGAGGTTTTGTTTGCAACATTTTCCAGAATTTGTCATGTTATTAATTTCTAGAGGTTTCACAGAGTTTGAAATGGGTATAGTTCCTATTTTGTTTGTATCTATCTATCTATCTATCTATCTATCTATCTATCTATCTATCATCTATGATCTCGCCTTCCTTCCTTAGATTCAAATTATTTACACTGAGATATATGGTAATGTAACTTAAAAAAACAGTGAACCATAGACATCTGACTTTTAATTCCAAGGGTATATTTTCAAATATTTGTCTTCATGCATAAAACTATCTTGTGAGACTGCAGAAATAACAAAAAAGAAAAATGTTTGCAAAATTCAAAAGGGAGAAAAAAAGGGAAAGAAAATACATTGACACAGGGAACATTACCAAAATGACTCATGCAAACATTTCTTTGCTAAATGAACACTATTATTTTCCTATTTTCTTTTCTGCTCTTAATTGTCTTGTATTTCTAACAATAGATAGAACAATAGTAGCAAGAAATAGAAACATAGAACTAGCAATGTCAATGTACAGCAACATTTATATATGTGACTATATTTAGGGAAGTTCTCAAATAACATGTAAAACACTCTACTGGATTTAAAAATGTGAATATATTTGTTACATTTGCTTTCCCTTCCTCTTGACCAGATTAGTTTTATCCTGTGGCTTTGATACATTCATGAGAGTAGCCACCAACCAAATGGCTATCTGAAATGAGCCTACATATATCTACCTTGAAGTAACCCTGAACACAGTGTGATTTTCCCCTCAATTAATGATAAAAAGGGATGTAGTCATGGTCTCTGACTCATTTACATATGGATTTTGACAATAGTTTGACATTTACTATTTAAAACTGAAAAAAAAAAAACCCAATAACAATCTTCTATTGACAAACTCCTAGATCCAGAAAAGCTGTGGGCTTTTTAAAATTTCTGCAGTGTTGAAGAGAGACTTCTGTGGAAGAAATGGTTTGTGGAGTGTCAGCATAGGAACTGATGGCAATTATGAGACTTAAAAAAACACATAGCTTTGTCCAGATTATGTTCACAGTTTGTTTTTTTCCCACTGTTCCATGAAAGTTAGCTCTAACAATATTCTCTCAGTATGTGTGTGAACACAAAACTGAAATAAAACCCATGAAATTTATAAAAAGAAAATTACATTGGCAGGTATACCCACTTCTAATTTCCCAAGTGAAAAGAAAACTGTGTACATATGGTGCGGTCCACTGAGTACTGCTGCTGTGCCAACCCTGTTTATTCCAAGTTTCATTGAAATGTCAAAGTTTCATTGCAACTACTTGCAGGGTACAATTCTGCACTGATAGTGCACCAGCTGAGGGAGCATATCAGAGATGGGCAACACATGACATATGGGCTCCATGCACCTCCAAATCAGTTTTTGTGCCCTACCAAGGCCCCACAAATTGTCATTGATTTTTGTTAGCAAAATGTGCCACTGAATTTAGATGCCAACTGAGTAAGCCCCATTTAAAGCACGTATTCTGTGCTGAGTGTTTTAAAACTGAATTTTTCTGAGGTACTGCCTCAATTTGGCAGCACAGTTTGCTCCTCAAACTTGGCAGGAGCAGAGGGGAAGGGGGAGGTAGCTCATACCTGGGGTATAAGATTTGAGAGAATGCTGATAGAATGCCAGATATGTTTGTACCACATAAAGCAGAAGGGCTAAAACAAGGCAGAGGACCTTTAAAACAATTTTAAGAGTTGTTGGCAGGACCTGGGTGGCAGAAGGGAGGAGCATATTTATGTTGTATCCTATGCTCCAACAATCCACAGTCATGTTCCTGCTGATAACACAATATATCAACTCCAGACCTGGTGCAAATCATTTCCTGTCCTTGACTTGGGAAGGAGAAATGAACTAAGAAATAGCACCCCCAACTTACTGATTTCCTCCATTCATGTTGCTATGAGACAGCATAGACTATGGTGTAGTTTAGCACAAAGTCACACAGAGAACTACCACTAATATGCAAATTTCATGGATGTTGACTTTGCTCAGAGCAATCTCTCTGTGGACCAATGTTATGCCCATTTAGAGTGTACAAAGGAGATCTCTGATAATGGAAACTATGAAGAAGAGGTACTTTGAACACCAAAGGAACAAGGGCAAAACAGCCTGGCATCACAACTCACCTAACAACTTGAGTACTCTGTTTAGAAACCTAACAGGTACCTGACATAGATACCTTTGGGCCTCCAAACTCCAACACCAAACTCCACTTCAACAACAGGGAGTGACAGAAGAGGGCACCCCATACAGCTAAGCAAGGGAAGTTGCAAGCATGATGCAATGTACACCTATCTCCTATGCTGGGGACTACTTCTGTGGAGCATGTTTGGTATAGTATTGACTTGCCTTCAAGGCAGCAAATGAATACTAAGAACATCTGAGTTTCTGCTGACCCTGATAGGATTAGGAAGACTTTGGGCTTATGTGATCGACTTTGTTTTTTACTAGAATCTCAAGATCCACCAACCAGAGACTGGTGCAAAAGATGCCCACATAATATTCATGAATTCTGAACCCAGGGCTTTGTCCTGGAACTGATTGGAGCTCACACAGTTCTTCACAAATTCCTGGCTGTCACAAGGATTAATAATTAACAATTTCGACAGTACAATTTGATGTGTGTGGTTGTGTATGCGTTTATGGGGATCATTTTATTGCTGTACAATTAAATAACTGGGAATCAGAAATCCTTGCTGATCTACAGCAAATCTTCCAGAGATTTACCAGCAGAACCAAATCCGTTTTCTCTCTCTCCTCAACCCGGGCCTTCAGTTCCTTAATTCTAACATCAATGTGTTAGTAGCATCACTGCATAACCATCATTTATAAATAAAAGCAAACAGTGAATTTTACAGGCTTATGTGGAAATGGACTGAACTGAGCAGTATCTGAACCTTTCTTTCAATCTTCGTAACTGGGGAAGAGCTATTCTTTCCATACAGACTGCACTCTGTCTACATAGTGCATTGAACAAAACAGTTGCTTAGCTATTATCTAGTGCGTTAAAAAGTTGAAGCAATGATCCAGCTAAGAACAAATGAAGGGCTGTTTTACAGGTCTCTCCAATCTTCTTCTCAAACCTTTTCCAAAACTCCCTGATCTATGGTGTTTCCTTTTTGCACCTATTGAAGGTGTTGTGTATTTCTTTTTCCAAAACAGCTGTGTTAGTCTCTTGTGATGAAAACCAAGAAAGAGTTTTGTGGCACCTTAAAAGCTCCATTCAGTTCCTTAGAAACTAACACATTCATTATGCTATGGTTTTTTGTGGACTGAGGGCTGTGTTCTATAACAATGCTATGACGAATGTGTTAGTTTTCAAGGTGGGAGTCTTTGTTGTCTTTATTTCGAGTAAGTACTCTGACATTGCACCACTACGTTGCACAGAATGGATTCCTTTGTTTAAAGTGTACCTGCATAGTGTATATATGTCATAAGCCTCCCCTCTATAAGCTGAACGCATTAGTTGGGAATGTCAACTTTTAAATTAACATGTTGACTACAGAGAGGAAAGTTTCAGAAAGCCGCATGGGTTTCCTAGCACTCCGTCAGTTCATTGGCCTTTTGATGCTGTCCATGGTGCTGATGTCGAGCCTGCAAGAGTTCCATGCAGGGCATCCTTTGGCTGACATGCTCTAGTCTCCACATGTAATCCCAAAGCCCTGAACTTCATCTCATAAATCAGGTACAGCAGACCTTTCATTATCCCATATACTGTGCTTGCAGTTGGGATAGATTTTCCCCTCTCTATATGTTCTACGGAACCGGAGTGAATATTCCCTGGGTCGCCATGGTGATAGCGAGCTCTGTTCCTCAGAGCAAGACAAATTAGGCACCACCTCATTAGCTGGAAGACTTTTCTAGCTTGCTGCTCTGCCATCACAGAACTATTCCTCCTGGAAAGATTCAAGAAGGCACCGGATTGCTTTGTGTGATTGTATGACATTGTGTCACAATGCCACACATTTCTTTTCCTTTCATGTTCCCCCTCCAGCAAAACCATTGTCCTGCTGTGATACAAAGTCAGGGTGCTATCCAGGGCCATTGAAATCAAGGACAATTATGCTACCAGGTTCAGCTGGGATAAGGATGGTACTACCAGCCTTGCCATTTCCCAGTTCAAGCTTCATGTGAATGTTTTTCCCTGCCGAATGGATGCTGCCAAACTAAGGCCATTTCCGCACCAGGCTTCTGTAATGGCGCAGAGCGACCTCTCACGGAGGTCTTCTGCACCCTAGAGTGGACTGGCGTGGACTACTTTTTGTAGTTCCACACCAGAATCCACTCAGGAGCGGCCGGAACTAGCCGCGCTGCGTGTTTTTGAAAAACCTCTTTTTCGAGGTTTTTAAAAAGCAGGGAGCACGCAGCCCCGTGCCGCTCCATCGCCCGGTTCCGACGCGGATTTGCAGGCGCGTGCAAGTGCGTGCCTGCAGATCTGCCGGGGGTGGGCTTCCGGCTGGCGAGCTTCTCCGGTTGGTGGAGAACTGCTCCGCCACTGCTCTGCGTGGCGACGGACTTACCCGGCTGCCGGTAAGCTCCGTTTTAGGGTGTTTTCGCCCATTCCCCCCCCCACATGCGGAAAGGGCCTAAGTCTTCTTTGAAGCATTGTCTTGTTTTCTCCAAGGGCTTTAATTCTGGAATTAGTGCCCTGATCCGTTCCATAACCAGATTGTGCTGCTCTTCCCAACTACCATGAAAGAAATAAACATAATTTTGTGTTCTTGGTAAAATATATTTTTTAAAAAACAACAGATCCAATTCAATAATAAGTCAACCACAATGACAACCTTGTAACTTCTGTGGCACACAAGTCTAATTTTAGTCAAGCACGGTTTTGTTCGGGGAAAGGGAGAAAGAAATCATAACTTTCACGGAGCCCAGGGCGAGGCAGCAATTGACTATCTAATTATTCCTCCCCCTTCTCTTACCCTCCCCACGCACATCTGGCTGTGGGGGCCGAAATCCCCAATGATGCGATTCCTCTTTTCTTTCTGGTAAACAGAAGCTCCACCAATTCAGAGTTGAATGATGAAAACGCTCGATTTCGGAAGCAGCAAAAGAAGAAAGACGCGCTCGTTCGCTCTCTCGCTCTCTCGCTCTCTCTCTCTCGCGCACACGTATACATTGTACAACAAGCTTTTTCAGCCAACCTATCCAGCTTTCCAAACAAAAGGAGAAACCTATTCGCGGGGGAGGGGGGAGAAAAAAAACCCAACTCAATTGGCTGGGTTCCTTTCACACGGCCCCCGCTCTCGTCTTTTCTTGTTTTGCTTGAGTTTGTTACTCGCTAATGAAGAAGACCTGAAATTGATCCCCTCTTTTGTTATGTAACTGGCGTCCTTTGTCAGGGACGAAAAAATCAAACACCAGAACTTTGAGAGGGGACAGAGTTCGATATAGGATCCGAGAAGGCGCGCGCGGGGGGAGGGGGGCACACGAGCAATTCCTTTTGCGAGCATCCACACGACCGTAAGACGGCTGCAGTGCCCTACCTGTTCGTTGCACGTTTTTTCCCCACTCACTCGATCATGATTTCCTTCCTTCGGAACCGAGCAGGATTTCTGCCGGAGGGTCGCTTCCTCAAAGAAGAGGTGGCGGGTGGTTCAAATGATGACGACGATGATGGTGATGATATAAAAACCAGTCGGGGATCTGTTGTTATTGTTTCTAAAGAGACAACGTCCAGCTTTCACATCGATCAAGCGCTACCGTCTGGAGCTTCCATCCTTCACGCGAATTCACCGACCTCTGGATCCAGCTTGGTGGGTTTTTCCCCTCCACGGCAAGAAAAGGCACAGCCTTGGCACGCGGCTGGAGTTGGCACTGGTGCCCTCTTCGACTAGGCAGAGTTCAACTCGGAGGGAGGAGGCAACATCAGGCGCCACCGGGCAAAAGGAGAAAGCTCGGCGCGGGTGCAAGAGCGAACCATCGCGCGCTGGCAGGGAAAAAAGGCGATGGACCACTCGGGGACACGTCACGGCAGCCCGCAGTTTCAATGAATTCTACCCGGTTCCAGGCGAGGGGCTGCCTGGATATCCAGGCAAGAGCCGCTCGCGCAAAAACAAGGCGAGAGGGGAATAAACTTCACACAGCGCCATCTAGTGCCTCGAGGCTGCAATACAAGACGGGGAAAGATGGCGGGGGGGGGGTCGTCTGTTTGAAAGGGAAGCTTGTTTCCTTTTCAGCTAATAAGAGGGTACGTGGAAACTTTACTGTCTGTGGAACCAGCCCGCTCCATTTCCTAGGAACTGTTTCCCCCCTGGCAAAGCTGGGCAAACCCGTATGGGAGCGCTAGAAGTGTGCGTCTCTCTGTTTGTAATTTACGGATATAAAATACCGGTGGGCAGGGGGTTGAGAGTTAATTTTGGGCAAGGAAAATGGCAACACGTTGGAAAAGAATATACAAACGGAGGGACATAAGCAGCTTTGAAGCAGATAATCTGTAAGGAAATAGATGTGATTTTTTTGGGGGGGGGTTAATTTGAGAAGGTCTGTTCTGTACAAAAATCATATTTAAATCCGAGGTCTCTTCTAAGCAGGATAAGGAGAGACAGCAAAGGAGAATATGTAAGGCAAAGCCATGCAGCTTTTTAAAAATATGGAAGTGTGTCAGATCCCAGCCTTGAATAGCTCTCTCCTCCTGTCGCCCCTGTTTGTGGTACTCTCTCTTGAGCAACTGGGCGCACTGTTTCAGTAGCACTTACAACCCTTACAATCTAAATGGCTGTAGAACCCTCATGTTATCTGGCAGTGTATCTTAGATTACTAGTGCTGAGGACAAGCAACAAGAAGCAGTAGTCATGTCCACAGTCTCACCCTCTTGATCACTCTTGAAAAGAACAGGAATTCTTTGTGGGATTATTTGTAGGAACAGTCCAGGATATTTTGCTGCCTGAAGTGAAGGGAGAAATACTTGCCTTCTGCTTCCACATACAGAAAGTAACTGGACTATCAGCTGAACGTTGCCTCAGTTGAACAGTATTTTCCATACACCTAGGGTCACCAGTGCCCTCTAATCCCTTGTGGCCGCTCCCACCCCTCACCATTTGCTTCCTGAGGTGGCCTCTTCGTTCTGCCTAATGGTAGAACTGGCCCTGTTCTTTGGGCTCATTAAGCAAGACGGCGATTAGTGATGAGGTGCTGAATGGTTCAGCCCAAACTTTGGCTTGACAGGGGCCAGCTGATGATCATTACAGGCAGAACAGTCTTTGTGGCTGGTTTCTTACTGTGAATACATGGGTGTCCTGTGGAAAATAACAAAAATATCATGTTTTCTGTCAGTCTTTCTCCGTCCTTGCTTCCATGTTATATTTCTTAATATTGAACAAAGAGACTTTCAAAAGCTACAAAAAGGTCTGAGAGTCCAGGAGAGGCAGGTGGTATAGTGGTAAGAAGGCTGGATTGGGAGTTGGGAGATCCAGGTTGAAGATCCTACTCAGCCATGAAACTCACTGGCTGACCCTGGCCCTTGGGTGACTCTGGGCCAATCATTCTTTCTCAGCCTCACCTACCTCACAGAGTTATTATGTGGTAGGAAGGGAGAGCCTGTATGTTGCTTTTGAATTCTTTGGAAGAATGGGCAAACATAGATTAAATGTGGTTTTGATGTTAAACTCTTCTGAAGTTGACTAGTGCTAGATAGGATTTTCCCCAAAGAATTCCAGGTGATCAGATGTGGGCTTCCTGAAGGAAGGGTGCAAGATAATTTTAGTAAATAAACAAAAATGGGCATTGCTTGAATAGTGTTTGCTAACAGAAAAATGGGGAAGAATAGCAGCAGATTGAAATAACTCGTCATACATCCAATGGGACCAAGTCTGTAATGTGAGTCCTAAGTTAGATCTACTTTATAATCTGAAACATCTGATAAAGTGGACTTTGCTCCTTGAAAGTTCATGCCAGAATAAATGTGTCACCCTTTAAGGTTCCACACAGGACTCTTTTCCTGTTTTCCTATGACAGACTAATGTAGCTACCTCTGTAGGCTATATTGTCTGTTAACATTGTGAGAAGCTCCTGTGATCTGAACTACCCACTGATTTATGTAGCTCACGGGCAGCACATTTGCAATTTTTAAACAATAATGGGTGAAAAGATGAAAGTGCTCAAAAGGATTTCGTACACACTTTCTGTATCTACCTCTGAGTTTAGCTACAATATTTTTGCACTGAAAGAATGGTTCAAAGCAGGTTTGAAAATGAAATCTATTTGGATCTTCCTTGTATGAAAGGACAATTCGTGTGACCTAAGTGGCATGGAAAGCACTAAATGTGAGTGCGGTGAATTTGTATATAGCTTGGCACAAGTGACTGAGCTGTTTTTCTCTCCTGCTTGCCATTCCTCAGAACTGATCTGTCATCAGGCAGAGTGAGGCAGGCATCCAAGGCAGCAGAAGCTGAAGGGCAGGGGTGTATGGCAATGAGGGGTTGGAGAGAATTGCTGTAGGTGTCATGCAGCTTGCTTTATTCCCCTTAAGCTAGCATGTTGTCAGGTGCAGAGGGTACTGTCCCATTGTCAGTGGTTAATCAAGATTCAGCTATCACTCTAGTTGGATCCTGTAGCTGGGACAGAAGGGGCACCATTTCATATTTTGCCTTTGAGAGCAAAATGTCTTGGGCCTGCCATTCCGCTCCCATTTATTGCACCACTGAAGTGTGCTGAACACAGACACTGAGAATATGTTTGTTTTGCTTAAACCAACTTGAACCAGTTGTGGCTGGTGGCTTTCACGTCAGTGAGGAAGTGAATCCACTCAAGGTTTTGGTCTGAGCTTTAAAAGAACTATGCAAGGTGCTGAAAAAATATTTGGGGGCTAGCTTTCAGCACATTGGATAGCTCCTTTCATCCTAAACTCAGAGCAGATTTAGCACCTCACTGACAAGGAGGCCACCAGATGACACTGACCTGAGCTTTGCACTGATTCTCCTGCTCACATTCTCATCATTTATTAAGGTTGGTTAAGTGAATGAGCTCTTGGGATCCACCTACTTAAAGCTGAGCTTTTCAACAGTGAATCTGAATGTCTTAATAAATAAACACTGTCCTTTTCTACCAAAAGATTAATCTTTTACCTATGCACCAAAGAGACTAGCTGACATTATCAATTACATGTTGAATTGCTCTTTTCATGATCAGTGAGGAGTGATCACTTCTTTAATTATCTTACAAGATTGCATTAGCTGCTGCACTGGGATTTTACCAACAAGATTTTGATTTCTGTTCAAATAAAAAGCATGCATTTAAGTTAAATCTTCTCATATAGAAATAGTATCCATCACTTCATTTATATCCAGCCTTTCTTACAGAGTGGGACTTAAGGCAGCTTACAAAAAGATATTCATCTTCTGCTGAGTCATTTTCCACTGAGCAAAAAAAACAACACCTGTAGCAGATCCATTTTTCAGACAGAAAAGGGTACAAGATCCATTCCATGCACAAAGCAAAGTAGATTGATAGCAGAATTTTTTTCAGTGGCACACTTGAGAGCAGGAGGCTACTGGCTCACATAGCTCTGTCTTCTGATAGGTGAAACTGACCAGGGAACCCAGAAGATTTGGCCAGAGTGCAATGGTGCCCAGTGCTTTTCATGTCAGGGGCATGTAGAATCTGATCTGGGGATCAGATTCTACCCCGCTTTTCTTCTCAAGAGAACTCAAAGCAGCTTACAAAGCTTAAAAGAGAACATAGTTAAAACTGTAGTATACAGTTAAAACACGCATTAAACAATGATAGTGATTAAAATATTAAATGTTAAAATAATATTAAAATACATATTAAAAACAGCTTACAAATGACAATTAAAATAACCAGCACAGTTCTATACTAATTGTGTGTTAAATGCCTACCAGAATAGGAATGTCTTTAGATGTCTCCGGAAGGTAGGCAGGGAGGGTGCCAGTCTGACCTCTTTGGGAAGGGAGTTCCAGAGCCTGGGAGCAGCCACTGAGAAGGCCCTCTCCCATGTTCCCACCAAATGCACCTGTGAGGTTTATTAATAGAGAAGCTCTCCAAGGCGCTGAAACCAATTGCTCAGATAGATTTAGTACTCTGGATAGCTTCTTTAAAATTTAGGGATAAATCCAGAGTGCGTTCAGCAAGCCACTGTCGTAGAAATCCCTGCCTGGAGGACTGCTCATGTTGGTGTCCAGGATGTCTCACCTGGAGAAGTTGCCTCACTCCAGCCAAGGTTGGATGTCATTGACACTCTTGGTGATACATTTCCATGAAATATTTACCTCTGATAACCCCAATTTTAGTTTCATTTCAGATTTGACTAAGTATTGAAATGATGCACAACTTTTCCATTAGGTCTGTTTTTTTAAAAAACAGCCAAACTCTGCTATTGTGTAGAGCAACTCTGGTGTCTCATGGAGATGATACCATCTGTTTGGGAAAATTTCAGAGCAAGCTGTACACTAAGAAGAGGGAGGGGAACAAAGACAGCAGTGGGTGGGAACTAGCCAAGTAAGCCTTGTTATTTGAGTCATACTAGAGGGAAACCCCCCTTGCCATTTTCCTTGGTGTTTCTTTTCCAGCTCCTTCGGTGTTTGGCAGCTACCGTTCCAAGGCAGTAGGGTTTTAAGTCAGGTTTCCCACAGAGATGGCGTTCAGAATGGCTTATGAAGCAAACAATAAGTTGCCTTCTAGCTTTTATTCTTCCAGACATTAATTGTAATGATCACAAATACTCATTTTTCCCCTGTTGTTTCCAAGATCTCCCTGCAGAATTGCTGAAGTTCAATGTATGAGATAATCAGAAAAACCCACACTGGTTCATTAAAGGTTACTCATAAATATAAGAAAGTTGGCCAATTATTCCTGTAACTCTGTTACAAAAATCTGGCTGTCTGCACAGAGACCTTGTTTGTTATCTGGAAGGATGGCTTTTTTTCCCTTTCCTGTGCTATTTCTTCATTTTCTAAAAGTCCAATGTATAACTTACATGCACGGCAATATATTTTTACATATGAGTTTCAGCATAAAACACTCCTTTTATTTTTACTTTCCATATTACTTTTTCTTGAATGATGTCATCTCATTTTAAAAGGCAGGTGTTTGGACTAGATTTAATATTTAATAATGAATTTTAATTGATAAAATGCAAGGAGATTTTGTAGTGGGCTGAAGTGTTCACTGTTTGACATTTGGCTGTCCTGCTACATAAAAATGCCAAATTGCTTTGATTTTTCTGCCTCTGTCTTCATCTACCATTTTCTAAATGCTTGGCTCATTCTCCCATGAAAGGCAGCTGTAAATGTTGCCACTTTGCTTTGCTGTGTTGGGTGACTACTTTATGATATTTCATAATCAGATTATGAGGTTCTTTCTGTTCTGCCTAATTTACAACTTCATTAACCTATATGAGGGATAGACAAGGGAAAAAATCCACTAACCAATCAGAACCTGTAGCCATGAAAGCAATGAGCTTTTATATTACATATTATATTATGGATTATGGATTATAACCAGAGCTTGGAAAAGGTGCTGTTTTGGATGACAGCTCTCAGTATCCCCTGCCAGCATGGCAGAGAAATTAATAGTCCAAGAAAGGGAACATTTCCAAGCTCTGATTGTAACATATGTGATACAGTGTGACAGGGCTAAGGAAGGTACAGTCCTCCAGGTGATGATACATTACAAGCCCCATAAGTCTTAGCCAGCATAGACGATGGTGTGGGATGATGGGAGCAGCAAAGCAGCAGCCAATGGTGGGCCACACTTTCCCCAGTCTTGCAATGATAACACGCTCCTATGCATGCCTACAGAAAAGTAAGCCTTACTGAGTTCAGTGGGACTTATTGTACTCCCTAAGTAAGTGGGAGAGAGCCAGCATGGTCTAGTGGTTTAAGTGTTGGACTACGACCCTGGAGAACAGGGTTCAGTTCCCCTCTTGGCCATGGAAACCCATTGGGTGACCTTGGGCAGGAGGTCACACACTCTCAGTCCCAGAAAAACCCATGATAAACTTGCAGCCTAAAAGGCAAGGCAAAAAAAGAAAAAGGATTGGAAGAAATGAAGAAAAAAGCAAACTCAGGCTGTAGGCATGTATGTACAGTGCACCCTCTGTATATGTGATGGTTCCATTCCAGGAATCCTCGTGAATACCAGAATTTGCAAATGTTCACATCCCAATATACTCAATGGCAGTGATGTGTCCACGGATGCTTCAGCATGTCCACATGCACATCGCTGCCATTTTAGCTATAGAGACATGATGCTTTGCATAAGCACCTAGAGGTTGTAGGTGGGAAGGACCTACTGTATATGGGTGTATCTATATCTATCTATATCTATACCCATATCTATATCATCTGGCCATTTCCACACTAACCTGTTATAGCGCTATGATTCCACTTTCAACATCCTATGGAATCCTGGGGTTTGCAGTTTCGGGAGGGGCCCGCCAGCCCCTCCCAAAACTGCAACCCCAGGATTCCATAGGATGTTGAAAGTGGAATCATAGCGCTATAACAGGCTAGTGCGGAAATGGCCATCTGTCTATGTATGTATTTATTTAATTTTATCCCACTCCCCCAGTGAACCCAAGGCAGTGGTCTTGCTTTTCCTTCCTGTTTCATACCCCTACAGCCCTGTGAGGTAAATCAAGCTGAGATGAAGTGACTGTCCTCAGATCACCAAGTGGGTTACATGGTTCAGTATGGACTAGAAAATGGCTGTCCCAGGTGCCAGCTCAGCCCAACAGAACACAGTGCTTCCCAAATCCCAATCTAAGCGTTACACTAGACTCACTTGTACACATTTTACAGGAGAATGTGAAGCAAGCTCTTTGCATCTAGAGGCTGAAGGAGCTGGGCATGTTCTGCTTGGTGTAAAGAAGACTGAAGAATAACATGATCATGGAATCATAGAATCATAGAATCGTAAAGTTGCAAAAGATCACAAAGGCCATCAAGTCCGACTGCCTGCCATTCAGGAACACACATCAAAGCACTCCCAACAGATGGCCATCCAGCCTCTGCTTAAAAACCTCCAAAGAAGCAGGCTCCACCACACTCCGAGGCAGCATATTCCACTGCCGGACAGCTCTGACCGTCAGGAAGTTCTTCCTGAGGTTCATCTGGAATCTCCTTTCCTACAGCTTGAATCCATTGCTCCTTGTCTTAGTCTCTGGAGCAGTGGAAAACAAGCCTACTCCGTCCTCTACATGACATCCCTTCAAATAGTTAAACATGGCTGTCATGTCCCCTCTTAACCTTCTCTTCTGGTGATCACATTCTTTAACTACCTCAAGGGGTGCCACAAAGAGGAGGGTGCAGACTTGTTCTCTGCTGCCTCAGAAGGTAGGACTAGAACTTATTGACAATGAGAATGGCTGAGCAATAGAACCAATTGCCTAGAGAGCTGGTGAGGTCTTCTTCTCTGGACATCTTCAGAAAGAGGCTGGACAGCTGGCTGCTGGGGATGCCCTAGCTGGAATTCCTACATTGAGCAGGAGACTGGAGCTGATGGCCCCTAGGACCCATTCTTACTTTATGATCCTATGATTCTATGATCTGTTCCTTCCTTGGCTGATGGATAAAACTAGGTGGGTCTCCTTTTGCTCTGATACTCTTCTTGGGAGTCATGTCTATTCCCCTTCAATTAATTTAACTCCTGCAGCATTAAAATTCCACCCAGATCCTAGCAATTTAATTTCCCATTTAGATTCTCCCCACAATCCATTCCTCTTCAACTGATTTACTTCCAGACATTTAAATCTCACACATACAGGTCTGAAAATTAATTTCTCTCCAGATCACCCCAAATCCAAATCTCAAATATTTCACCTGAAAACATAAATTTTATCCTTGTTTTTAAAAAAAGGAAAAAAGAATTCCCACTCTTTTTTGTTCTTTCCTGTTCAGTTAATATGCTTGATCTCCCTATTCACCTTTTTCTCAAGGCTAAAGAGGCTAGACTTCTGCAAAGAAAACAAGGAGGGCAGGTACACACCTACAGTAGGACTGGTAAGAAAAGAATCTCTTTCTTTACCCGCTCAACCTTTTTTGTATTGTTTACTGCAAACACACTACAGTGGACCCTCTATATATGTGATCTCTGGATCTGTGATTTTGAACAACTGCTGAGCACTGTATCTTATACACTAAATGGTGGCAACATGAATGTGGATGCACTGAAGTGTCTATGCACATCATTTTTGTTGTTCGCTATTTGTGAGGAGTCCTTGAACTGAACTCCTGCATATATGGAGAGTCTCCTGTACTGCAATCTGATGCGGAAAATCTATCTTTCTCCACCCCTCCTTCACTATCCCCCAATGCTGATGTTGCTAAAAAAACCTTCCACTTAGACAGAGGCTGAGAAGGAAAGAAGGTCTGAGTAGGCATCAAAAGAGATTTTGTAAAAAAGAGCTTTGTTAACTGATTTGTATGCCTGTACTTATTTTAGTGGAAAAATGAATTAATTACAAGTAATTAGTTATTATTGTTATGTAAGTAACTTCTAGGGGCAGTCATGGCAAGTTTTGTGAACCTTTTTTATTGCTCCATCGAGCAATACACTGGTACACTGGCACTGGCGCCTGAGAACCTGGAGTTGTGACTCTGTCTCTAGAAAGAAACTTGTGTCCCTCTACAAACAGACTGATGATGTCAAATTTAAGCCCTGTTTAGGCATTACTTACTTGGTATGGACCAAAATGTGAAGATGAGAGTGCCTGGATCCATCCATCCATTGTCATTTTCCTCAGGTGGGAAATGACAACTGTGAAGAGAGGTTCCTGTTTGTGAGGAGATTCTCTGTGTGAGAGCAAGGGCCTGGAACATCAATTCAGAATTTTATTCTTTGCATGAGGAAAACAGTGGTAATTAGGGTGTGCCTAGACAATCCTCTCTTTCCTTGTTGATTCAAATCAGGTAAGTAAAACCTGAGTGGAGGCTTTCTCCCCTTCTAATCACTATCATGTTCAGTGGAACTTGCTTCCAAACAAATACTCTATTTTATAGACTGCCCTGCTATTTTTAATTTTTAAAAACTGTGTGTTAATCTAGAGATAGTGTACACTCATTATTGAAGAGCCATTTTGCTAACTACCAGGAGGGTTGATATAAATCGTAAAAAGAATTATAAACAGAGCCCCAAATGGAGCAATTAGAAACCAGCCAAAATAGATAATTACACTTCCAAAGGGCTGCCTTTCACCCTTCCACTAATCTGTTACAGTATAAAACTTGGAAAGTTATTTCCTTTTCTTGGTAATTCTCCAAGTATATAATAGCTAATGTAAAAAAAAAGTTGGCTCTATTGAAAAAATGTTTGAAAAGGACTGTTATAAATTTGTATGCTCAGATACAGATGTATATGTGCAGACACATGCAAAACTCATATAGGGTAAGCAAATGTCTTATCTACCAATTGAAATCTTTGTGACTTGTGTCCCATTTTAGGCTGCTTGTTGCAAGGAGAAACTTCTTAGTGTTCATAATGGTCACTCTAGGCCAGTTGTTATGTTATAGGTCTCAGATATGCTTCTACAGTTTCATCACACCACACACTAATGTGAAGTAAAATTGAGGGGACAGCAGGAGCAACTGAAATCTGTGGATAGCTGGCCCTTCAGATAGCTTCAAGAAGTATGCTTATGCTCTGGGCTCCATAGATGCAAACATTGACTAATCAGTCCTCCTGGACAGGAAATTATGTAAGAGAGGTTTCTGTTGCAGTTAAGTCCTGCTCAAGCACAAGTTCTCCTGAGTTCTCCAGGCCTGGCTACAGGTTTTAAATTGGCTCTGGTTCCTCGATCTCTTCAGACTGTTGCCCATGGATCAGCCCACTGATGAGATGAATATGAGAAGGATTCACATTATAGTTTCCTCAAATTTCCTTTAATGGAGTAAGGAATGTTGTTATGGGAAGTCATTGGTTCATTATTTTAGTACCTCTTTCTCTGTCTCTCTCCGTCCCTTCTTTTATTGTAGGATCTCAGGGAGTGTACAGATAGAACATTAGATGATTTAAAACAATTCCAGATTAAAATAGTAAAATAGGTTAAACAGAATAAAAATATATTAAACAGGACAACAAACAGCTGAAAAGACTACAGGAAGTAAAAAAAAAAACATATACCTGTACATTTGAAATAAATAAAGCCTCAAGGGCTTTAATATAAAACCATGTCTTAACTCAGCACTGGAAAGAAACCAACGATGCTGCCAATCAGACTGCCAAGGGAAGATATTCCACAATTGGGGTGCTGAGGAGTCCCTCTCCCATGCCTTCCACATATTGCCCAACATTAGTGGGACACAATTTGCCTACAGATCTCAGGTAAATATGTAGAGAGAGAGAGACACTCCTCCTTCAAGTATGGACCTCCCAAGCCATTTAGGACTTTAAATATCATTAAATATTATCTACTTGATTCTACAGTTATTGGAAGAACATGAGTTGAAAGCATAGGTTTCGGGATGCGTGTAACAACAATGATTCCTATACAACAGAGCTTCCCAAACTTAAGTTCTTAGATGTTTCTGGATTTCAGTGCCCAGAATCCTTGACCACTAGCCATAATAGCTGTGGCTTCTGGGAAGTGTTCATACCATAGGACCCAAATTTAGGAGTCACTGTCATATAATAAGAAGTCTACCTAACTCAGGGTCTACACCTGCTACTGATGTATTGATGCACCAGGAATAGGTCAGAGCCATGTAGTCCTTGAACCTCAGTAAGCAAGAATGATTGAGAGCCAAACTTCAGCCACTTCAATACATTCCACTTGGAGGGTGGAGTAGCAATTGCATCAGTTTCTGCTGTGGAGAACTCCAGGTACAATCTACCTGGGTAAGTCTCTCTCTTTTGTCTTGCCCTACTTCACAGGATGGTTGTGAAGATAAAGGAGGGAGAAGGAGGGCCAGATATGCTACATTAATCTCATTGAAGGAATGGCAGGATAGAAATGTGTATAAAATAAATAAGCAATAGTTAAAGGGTAGGCTTAAATGATCTGCCTAAATATCCTGAAGGCCCCAGATCCCATCTGATCTCAGAAACTAAGCAGGGTCAAATCTAGTTAATACTTGGGAGGGAGACTGCCAGGGAATACCAGGTGCTATAGGCCATCTTTAGAGGAAGGCAATAACACACCACTTCTGAGTACTCCTTGCCTGGGAAAACCCTATAAAATTCACAAGGTGTCCATAAATCAACAGGCACATGTACAAGTTATATTAGGTTTTAAGGGCCAGGAGTTCAAGTGTTGCAGCTGCTTAAAATCTAATCACATTGAGCTATTTCTCTGTAGCTGATTTCTGGTAGATTCAGATTCTGTACTATTGGTTGTCCACCCCTTTCCCTTGCCTGTCATCATCCATAGTGGTGCCTAAGAATTGGGAAGAATATTGCCACTTGGGTCCAGTTTCCTGTCCAGGATTCCTGCCCTGATCAACGTGAACCACAATATGAAACACAGAGAGATGTGCCAACTGCAGAGCAAATAGTTCAACATGATGCAAGCATGTGGTCTAGCTAACTAGTAAGCAAGTAAAGTTACACACAACTGAAAGTAAAAGGAACATTTATCAACAAGAACAACAAACCCCTCAAGCAACCCTGTTATTCGATTGATAACCAACATTTTGTAAGGGAAGAGTTGGCAAAGTACAGTCTGCACACTGCAGATGGCCTTCTGTAAGATTTTTTTTCGTGGCCCACAGGCTCATAATCTCCTGAGTGGGGTAAATGGCTGAAAATTGATTTTTCTGCTCTTAGAGGCTTCCAAGAGTACCAGATTTGTTCTAACCCTTCTGAAAGTTTTAAAATAGAATCAGCTGTGGATCTCTAGCCACTTCCAGTCTGGATTCCCTTTTATTATTTTTTCCCCCAATATTTCTGTGGCAGGGGTGGTCTGTGCCACACTGCCTGTTGGGTTCAAAAAATTGGCATCCAGTCCATTTCAAGTTGCCCATTCCCACCATATAGAATAAAGGCCATGTTAGCTGGAGAATTCTGGGTGCTCCAGCCCCCAAAGTAATTTTTGTCCATCCCATTCATAAGGGAAGAACAATCATGCTGACTGAGGGTGGCTGTGTGAATTCTAATCCAAATGGTATTTTTGGCAAGCTCTGGAATAAGCTGTACAATAGACAGTGTCAATACAGGTGCTGGAGTACAACTTGTTAAAAGAATATGTTTTCCCCCTCCGACTGCGCCACACCGCATCTGGTGGGGGGAGATGCCCTTGCCATCCTCCCACGAGAGGAGACTGGACAATTACTGCGCGACGAGGGTCGTGCAGTAGGTTGAGAGGGGTGGAGCCAGCAGGCCTCCTTTTAAGGCTGCGCTGCCCCTTCCTCAGCTTCTTTGGACTTGTGGTGACCCACCCTCCCTCCGTTTGGTTTCAGTGTAAGCTTGCTGGTTGCTTTGGGGCTGGGTAAGAATTTTTTCCCCCCACTAGGGTTTTTTTTCGCCTACCCTACACTGTGCCAAGGGAAACGGATAATTGGCTTCTCAGGGTGGTGTCTTAAATAGGTCACTTAAATAGGCACATTGGCAGGAAAGGGGAGGTCTAAAGGCTTTGGTGAGTACCTATGGGACCCTATGGTGTAGGACAAGCCTCAGGAGCCCTCCCATCTTGTCCCTAGACAAGGGCGGAGGATGATGATTGAGTTGTCCTTGGGGTGGGCCCATGGTTGGCCCTCACTTCGGGACTTGTGAGGCAAGGGGGCATGGCAGGGGGCTTGCCTTCCAGAAAAAGGGGTTGGCTGAAGTTTGCTTCTGGACCCGTTATCTCACCCAAGGGAGGTTGGGGGAGAGGTCAGGTGGTGACTCCTTGCCTTAACAGCTCCCATTGTCTTGACCCCTGTTCTCTCACATCACAAAGTTCAAGGCCCAAGTTCAAGTTCAAGTGGAAGTTCAAGTTCATGTTCATGTTAAATAAGCATATAATAAATTGCCCTAGTTCAACCCAAGCCCTGTGTGTAGTCTCTTCATTTTGTGGGTGGGCGGGCAAAAAGTCATGGCTGAATATAATAAAAAATTGTGAGAAAGCATCTGATACTTTCCTCTGCGATAACCTAGACTAGCTCAATAAGTATGCTGAATAAGGAATCCTCCACAAATCTGAGGCTGTTTCCTTTTCATTTTGAAAAGGCATTTCAGTTAAAGCAAATAGCTCCAATAAAATGTGAACTACCTTTCCATTTTTAATTGAAAAAAACCCTAATGTGTTAATGGGAGGGTAATATGTTGCAGCCTACATAGCTATGAGCCTCAGGTAACATTAAATTGTGATCTGTACATTTCTTGTCCTTTTCCTGCAGTTTGTCATGATTTCCTTTTGATTTTTTTTCCTTTTGTAAATCTTGAACAAAGGAAATCCAACCCAGAAAAATTTGAGAATAAGATTAGCCTTTGAGCTTCTGGGGTTCTGAATCCACAGGAAAAAAGCTGAAGTTGCCATTTTCCTTCCTTCCTTCCTACACTGCCTACAATGAAACACACACACACACACACACACACACACACACACACTGCTACACGATTGCTGCAAGCAGTTTTTTCTGTACTTTGCCACACATGTGGCAATGGAGATAATCAGAGCTGGACAACTTGGTCAAAGGTTAATTCAAAAGTGAAGGTGAAATAAACAGCAGTCCCTCAGCCTTTCTGAGGCCCTTTCTGCACAGCATTTTCCATGCGAAAGGGCTCCTGGAGTGTCGCGTGATTGTGAGCAGCGATCTGCATGGTGCACTCACAATTGTGTGACGCTCCAGGGGCCGGCAGGCACCAATCACACACTTTTTCGTTTTCGGCTAGAAGCTGAAAACGGTGCACGATCGCGCATTGCTGCTGGGCCCCGCGTGCACTTACCTGGCTTGCGGAGGCTCCGGAGCTGCGCTGGTCATGCTTCCTGCCCCAGTGCAGCCTGGGAAGGTCCCAGGCTGCACTGCAGAAGGAAGAGGCGGGGCTCTCACGCGAGCAGATAGCTTGTGCGGAGCTGAAACAGTAGGGACGTGAGAGCCTCTCGTTGGAGGCTGCTCATGCGATCTCCGCACCCCAGCGCCGGAATAAGGTAAGGTGCGGAAAGGGCCAAAGTGTGTGTGTACATGGAGAGGGGTATAGGATTTCCCGAGTTCCTCTCCCACAGTTAGTACAAACACACCTCACTACCATGGCCATAGAAAACAGAGACTTTCTAGCAGGCTTCTTTGCTGTAAAAATAACTTCTAGAATCATCATCATCATCATCACCACCACCATGATCATCATGATAGTTGTCTTGACACAATAAAAAAACCCCCAATACTACAGTCCTTACATTTCAAATACTAAACCCCAATACTATAGTCCCCACATTTCACATTTCATTGCTTATTGTGTTAGCTTCATTGCTCATTACACAACAGGCAATGAAGCCAACACAATGAGCAATGAAACTATTGAAAATGTGCAAACTGTTGCTTTTCCTATTCCTCGCTCATTAAGCATGTGTCAGTCCTTAGCATCAAAGATGAGCACTAAGTATGGCTCAAGGTTGTATTTGGTTCTATTTTAGACTTTTGTGGTTCAGATGACCCAGCCACTGTTTCCACAAGGATCCACCATAATCTTTCTTCTTGTGCAAAAAATACAAGAATGAATCATGGGAGGGAAGCAAAGTCCATTTCTCAGGGAGTGTGGGCAAGAGGAATATGACAGATTACATCTTTGACACTCACCATATATACAGGTATACCTCACTAATGATGTAGATGTGCTCCTGGGCATTACTCCTTTAACAGAAAATTGTACCAGAAGCAGAAAATAGTGTGGAAAGAGAATAGTAATACATTTTTTCAACACAAAAAGAGCAGTTCAATATGTTTCAACAAACTTTTTATTCGAAACTAATGATATACATGTGTGAAACAAAACAACCAGATCAAGCAAGCCTTGCATAAGTAAATAAAAACATTTTGAACCATTTAGAGATCACTTGAAGGCTTCCTCCAAAATGACATTTTCTTTTAGCAGCTTCCCCTTTTCTTATGATTTCTGCTTTGGTGGCCAAATATATAGATCTATGCTTTTGTAATATGGTGGGAGTAGCTGGTGATGCATGTCACCTGTTCTCTCCCTTTCCATTTTGCTGGTCATACATGCTTAGTATGGGATTCTGGAGACAGTTTCTGTTTACTTTGCCTGTTGTAGGCAGGCACGCATAGGTAAATTAGTAGGGTAGGGTAAATTAGAATAGAATCTCATTCTTTCCCAGCTCAAGCTTTATTGCATTGTTTACTGCAGAGATGCTGCTGCAACTTGGAAGTTTCTGTTTCTCTAGCCCTCCTTCACTATCCTCCAAGTGCCAATGCTGCTAATACTTCCAGCTAGATAGAAGATGAGGAGGAAAGCGAAGGCTAAGTGACTTTGTAAAAAGGAGCTTCTTTATTCAAAGCTTTGCTGACTGAAATGTGCCTATCTAGCACTAGCTCTAGATACAGATACAATCTGTCTATGCACATGGAGGTTAATTTCCAAGACAGGATGTCTAGAAATACAACTGTTTCCCTTCCTCATTATTTAAAAACATGTATATGGGAAGTGGCATGTGGTATAGCGGTTTGAATGTTGGACTACGGTTCTGGGATTCCAGAGTTCAGATCCATGCTCAGCCATGGGAACCTGCTGGGTAATTTTGGCCAAGTCACACTCTCTCAGCCTCAAAGGAAGGCAAGGACAAAATTCCTTTGAATAAAACTTATTAAGAAAACCCTATGATAATGTCACCATAAGCTGGCATTGACATGAAGGTATGTAACAAAAACGATATGAAAAGTTTCTTTCCTTTGATTAAACATAAGGGTCTAGATGAGGAGGCAGGTAGGGGAAAATCAAGTTGGTCCCTCCCCTTTGTGTTTAAGCTTTCTTCTCAGTGTCCACCTTCATTTATAGTAATATCTGTATTAATATGGGAAGTGATAAAAAAACAATGTGGCTGTGTGTGGAGGGGCTACCTGTCCCTCTCCTACATCCTTCTTTCTGGGATGTGAGAGTCCATTCAGAGTATCCTGGGGGCTGTCATTGCACAAATGTAATGGGCAGAGGGGAGATGTTTTACAGGGTATGTCTTTGCAAGCAGGATGCATCAGAAGATAGCTTTACAAAGCAAAAATGTTGGCAAGCTGCTTTTTCAAGTCTGAAATAAGCATGGGAAAGAGGCTTTTCTCTTATCCATTCCTCAGCATTTGGAGAACACAGTATTTGTTTACTTTAAAAAATTGTTCCCTTCATGGGCATGATCTTGTGTTAAAAAACAACCTACCTGTGAAAACTGAATGCTGAAGTGCAGGCACCCATCATGACCTCCTCACACAACTACAACCCCAAAGAGAACCCAAGAAAAGAAGGCAGCTGTGTTGACCCATATCAATAAAGCAATTCTAGCAGTATTAATCTCCATCAAGAGTGAGTCCTTTGTAAAGCTAAATGTAATATCTCTTAACTGTCTGTTCTGCTGAAAAGCAGGGATATAGGTGTGGGTGGATGGGTGGGAGGTGCGTACTTGTGGGGGTATTGTCCGCAAGAGGAATTCTGTCCCCTGATGGAAATTTTCCTTCATTCTCCAAATCTTTAACATTGCAGTAACTGAAAACTTCAGTTGATCATTTAGAAATGCAGTTTAAGCATCCAAAGAAAAGGAACAGGCAAAGTTGCCAAGGGAATCAGGCCCTTTTCGCATGGTATTTTGCATGTGAAAGGGCGCCTGGAGCGTCACGCGATTGTGAGGAGTGATTGCACGACGCACTCACAATTGCACAATCCTCCAGGGGCCGGCAGGCGCCGATTGTGCACTTTTTCATTTTTGGCTAGAAGCCAAAAATGGTGCTCAATCGCGCATTGTTCCTGGGCCCCTCATGCACTTACCTGGCATCCGGAGCTTCCAGAGCTGCGCCGGTCACACTTCCTGCCCCAGCGCAGCCTGGGAAACTCTCAGGCTGCACTGTGGAAGGAAGAGGCGGGGCTCTCGCATCAGCAGGCAGCTCATGTGGAGCCGAAGGACCCCAGATGCGAGAGCCTCTCCCCAGAGGCTCCTTGCGCGATCCCCGTACCCCAGTGCCAGAAAAAGGTAAGGTGCAGAAAGGGCCTGAGAATAGAATAAATATAACCATTCTAGGTTTGAATAATTTTCAGTCTCTCACTGTCTGCAATGCTGGAAACTTGGGGACTGGAGGAACATTTCATGTGGAGGCAAAATTCTGATTTGGAGAGCCAGTGTCCTCATTTTGCCTCCCACCCATAGCTATACCCCTGATAGAGAGCACATGTATGCAATGGCTGACAGTTTGATTGTAGAGTGAAAATACCAATGGCTAAAGAAACAAAGGTTTTTGTTTTGTTTTTGCAAAAACTCCATCAAAGATAGGAAAACTCTCTAGGCTGCCAAGCTAAGTTTCTGGTAGAAGTGAGAGAATAATGGCAAGGTCAAGAAAAAAAGGTGAAAAGATCTCTATTAAGAGTATCTGTTTACACCTCAGAAAGATTAGGTAAGCTGGATATGAGATGAGGAGACTTTGGCCATTTCTGCATTAGACTGTTATAGCGCTATTATTCCACTTTCAACATTCTATGGAATCCTGGGGTTTGCAGTTTAGGGAGGGGTATTTAGAATTTGCAGCCAGAGAGCTCTTTGGCCTCAGTAAACTACAAACCCCAGAATTTCACAGGATGTTGAAAGTGGAATAATAGCACTATAACAGTATAGCGCAGAAATGGCCTTTGGGTCACTGAAGAGTACTTAAGCTTCTCTAAAACATCTTCAAGTACTGAGTGTTATTGCATTTCCAACACATTGAAGAGCAAGTCATCATCCAGTACACTACAATACATCACAAAATATTGTTCATGAAGAAATTCATCCACCACCAACATTCCTAGCTACTTTGCACTTGTGCTCATAGGAAACAGAGAAGCCCAAGTGGTCATGGATGACATCATCATTCCAGCTAGTGAAAAAAGCCCACTGCTTGATCCTGCCAGGCCTGGTTCTATTATGCCATTTTTGAGGACAGACTAAAAGAGGTGGCCATTCCACGTGTTCACTTCTTATGCATAGCATTTAAAGTGTCCTAGTTAACCACTATCAGCACTAGAATGGCAAACTAACTGATTAATGAGTTTGTAAACGTTATCCTTTTGGCCATGCTGCTTGAGGATTGCAAAAACTTTAGACCAAAGTAACTTTTCCAAGCTGTGGGTGGACCTTGATTTGATCCAATGGGACATTCCTTGAGTTCTCTAAGTTTTTTATTTAGCTTTAATTTCTGGCCATTTCCACACTAGACTGTTATAGAGTTATTATTCTACTTTCAACATCCTATGGAATCCTGGGGTTTAGGCCCCTCCCTTAACTGCAAACCCCAGGGTTCCATAGGATGTTGAAAATGGAATAATACCACTATAACAGTCTAGTGCAGAAATAACCCCTATGTGTCTGTGCAAATTAAGTAACGTGGAGATGAAGAAATGCTAAAAAGGGCTAATGACAAGGAAATGTTCATCTTTCAGCTCTCAAACAAATTGTTGCAAAAATAGTATTTTTCTTCTTGGAATGTTGCTTTTATTCCAGGATATTAAGAACCATTTGCACTTCCTTTCAGCAAAGCCTTTATTTGTTTGTTTGTTTGTTTATTTTAAAGCAGAAGACTCATTGATGGCGTTACGGAAAAGACAGGCCAACTCAGCAGCCTAGATGCACACACATTGTATATAACAGCCCGGTAAAGCTTCATGGGTTCCTTGGAGCCTGTAGCAATCTCTGTCACTCAGCGTGAGTAGGTTCTATTAGGGACTTTCTGTTGTACAGCTCATGTACGAGGGATGGCAGGAAAGCAAAGAGGCAGGCAGGTGGGCAGCCTGCCAGACGCCCACACATTGCTGCAGTCTGCCTGCTACAGGCTGGTGGGGAATGTAATCTCTCTCAAAATCCATTTGCCAGCTTTCAACTTCTTTAGCTTTGTGTTTTCTGTATGCTTGATTCATTTGTGATGGACTAAAGAAAGCCCTTGAGTGGCCCTCTAAGACACTATGAAGAAGACCTAAAAAAAAAAAAAAAAATCAGTATATTGATTCTTAAACTGCACAATTCAGCTGAGAAGAATGTGTGTAGTTAGCTATGTTTGTTTGCTTTTTTATCTGCAATTTTTTCACAGGCACTTTGTCATGCATGAGGCCTTGCAGCACTAAGAAAAAAGCAGCAATTCCTCTCATTTTATTTGCGTTCTTAAAATCACAGGAATGGCAATTTTATCCCTGCTTGCAATTATCTACTTACAAATAACTGGTTTCTTATAATTAATGCATTTTTACCGAATAAACTTAAGACTCCATTATATTTCAGTTATAGCTTAATGAGAGATAGCATCAGTCCTGTTGGGATTTACTTTCCTATTTTCTTTGTTTGTTGCTGTTGTTGCTGTTGACATATGGAGACCCTAAGGTGAACCTATCATGGGATTTTCTGGGACTGAGAGAGTGTGACTTGCCCAAGGTGGTTTCCAGAGTGGGAATCTAACCCTGGTCTTCAGGGTCATAGTCAAACATTCAAACCATTACACCACACTGGCTCTCTTTGGTTAGGTTGTGGCATAATTAAACACACAGGAGGAATTTCATATGGCTCAAGTTACGGTCTGTGCCGTGCCTCATGTTGGTGCCTTGTGAAAGTTGAACCAATGGGGGGGGGGGTAGATTGGGGGATAGTTTGTTTTGTACCAGTGGCCTGAAGCTTTCATAGGTTATTTTTTAAGTAGCTGAAAGTAACAGATTTAGTTACTTTTGAATAAAACAGAACAAAAGGGTTGCTTTTCAAAAATTAAATGTAATGGTGTTTTCTTGGTGGGAAGGGACATGAAAATATAACTATATAAGAGCAACTACTTGTAAAAGTAGTTCTCTGAACTCTTATTTTACAAGTGGGCATACAACACAGAGCTCTCCCCCCCCCCATTCATTTCAATGGAGATGACGGGTCTATGCAGTGTAAAGATATGCAAATACAGTGCTTCCTTTATTGAAATGGACAGGCAAAACTGCATTAAACACACCTGTGGTGTTTAACAGCGGCGGCTGTGGGAAAATGTAAATATACCTTCCAAATCTCTTTAGATGAGGTTTCCTAGTGCTAAGATGAAATTTCTCAGATGGCATTTTTTTTCTGAGAGAAAAAAAATGGATATTCGATATCGGATAATGTTCTTTTTCCCCAACTTTTCTCAGAAAAAATATAATTCTACTTTCCAGAATTATCCCCAGATATTCTCTATAATTTGGGGAAGAGACCAGCTGCTACCTAGCCCTGGTGCTCTGGAAGGACCAGAGATGATATAAAGGAGTAATTAGGCAGCCCACAAAGTTGCTGGTCCTGTCACACAAAGCAAAAAGAAAAACCTCAAAAGGAAAGGATAAGGCTGTGCAACTGGTATTGCTCATGGTTGACTCCATTCCTGAGAAACACTGGAACATTCCTCACCAAATTGCAGAAACTGGGCTAAGCAGCCCCCTGCCACAATGCCCACAAATAGGATAACAGGTTCTGAGAGGCCGTTCGTGTCCAACACTGTCTAATCCTGGAGTTTTACCTTACAGAAGGAACTGACAAACCTACTACAAGGCTGTGGAGGTTGTCATGGTTTTCAGGCACAGAGGAAAACTCAAAATGCACCAGTACTTCTGCTAGGCTGTAATATGAGAAGCAGCTTTCTGTGTCAGATCAGGTTCTTGCTCTCTTTAATGGTTTCCTATCAGTGCTCACCTATTTCCTTAATTTTCCTTGTTTGGTTTGGCTTTAAGTTATTTCCTAATGCGAGGCTATGTCTTTTCAGCTGTGGTTTCTGCTTCTTTCTCAGACGTCAGATACAATTGGTCCTCCATGTCTACAGTGTGGTGGGAACATTTCGAAATAAAACATCTCCTCAACTGCATCCACCCATTATTTCAACCCAGATATCAATGTTCAAGCAGCTCATTCAAAAGTAGGGAGTCCATTAAGAAAGTGATGGTTTGGATGTATTTCTGTGCTTCTGCATATAAAATGGAACTGCTAATAGCTTTAATGCAAACCGAAGTGTGGAATGTGGCAGCACCACACTCATTACAGTCCCAGAAATATTAAGTCTGTAACTGTACTAAGTATAATTAAACACCCATAAATGAATGGTTCTACTTATCTGTGCTGGATATGGGAATTATTAACATTTTTATGTGGTAATGTAACATCGTTTCTGGCAAGCAGACAAAATAAAATAAAATAAAATAAAATAAAAGCTCTTTCATTGGTAGTGTCTGTGCCTGCTTTTCCTCTCTTTCATGTTTCAATTTGAACCATAATACTGAGTAAAATTTTTAACTAACAGCAATGGTTATAGTTTGTGGAAGTAGACAAAGAAGACAAACAAGATGAATGGCAAAGAAGGCAAACATGATGTTCCCACACTGGTCCCAATTTCTCAACCATGTTTTATATACTAAATTTCCAGGTATGAAGATGGAGTTGTATGAAGATGCCATAAATTTCACATTCAAATTCTGTCTTGCAATGAGAAGAGGTATATTTTGACACCCAGTAGTCAACATTCACTTTCTAATTCATTACTGGTTTCAAAATGTTGAAATTGGAAGTAGAAGTTGTTGATAGTTTACATACTAATACATACTAAAATTAGGAGATAAGTAGAGGAAGCTGTTGATTATTTCAGAGAAAATTATTCTTAACCTCAATGGATTTAGCACAGGAGAAGGGAATGGTAAGTGTAAATTCATCAAATTGTGGCAGTTGGCTTCCTTCCTCCATTCCTAGCCTACTTGTAGTAAAGAGTTACAAACTGGAGATAAAGAGAAGGTTTGCTTACTTTAAATGAGATGGATTGAACTAGTTAACATGAACATCAGTAAATAGTACTAACAAAAATGAGCAATAAATATTTAAATAAATAAATAGTGAACATTTAAATGCTTTTAATTCTGACCTGGATCTAGCAATGTATATTCATCCTCATTAAAAGCATGGATCTCATGAATTCTGAATGCTGTTTTGCTACATTGATAAAAAAATGGACTCAGGATCGAGCATTTCTATGGCACAGCAACCACAAGGCTCCTCTGGCTGCTTTAGGCTGAAATGTTCTCATGTCATGGACTAGACACCGGTAGAGGGACCCAGGAAACTAGACAGCAAGGAAGCTGAGGGCATGTGAAAGGAGGAAACTGTACACCAGTGGGTTATAGGACTGCAAACAACTGTGAACCAGAGGAATACATGGAAGCAAAGACCCAGAGAGGAGGAAAAGTGGGGGAGAGGGGTATCCTATCCTGGTTTCTTGAGGTCTACAAGGGGAGGTTCAGAGCCTAGGAAAGTTACTTTTCTGGACTTCAAATTCCAGACACTCCCCAGCCAGGCTGGAGCCACACTGATAGACTGAAGATAGGCTGTGGAAACTAGAAGCTTTATAACTTTAGGGGAGTCAATAGAAAGTTGAAGAAAGCAGGTCCCAGAGCAAGAATGAGAACAAGGTATTTGCCAGACGTGAGCAGAAGTTCACTCATTGATCTGAAAATAAGTAGCAAAGTCTTTGGCCCCAAGCCCCAAGTGACTGCATCTTGCACAATTGCTAAGATTGGTTGACATCAGTGATCAAAGCAGGAGTCTTCCTGGCTCAGAACCTCATCAACCATTTAATTTTGAGATACATGCTGGAGCAAAACATTGTTTCATCCTTGCTGCTATGGGCTCCATTAAAATGGAAGACAGAAAACTGTGAGTTAACAGAAAGCCTATTACTATCACAAATTGAATTGTTTTGTTCCATGTGTGCAGGTTATTCTTTCGTTTTCCGAAACAACAGTTTGAAATAAAAATTAAAATGCAATAGTTGTGGATTTACTGTCATAAGCACACAGCCAATGAAAACTGAATTATTTTTTCTTCCATTCACTGAATATACCAAGGGAATTTTCTTGCCAGTTCCAATTACCCCAAATGACACAGTCTATTATACACAAATTGTCCCTTTGTCAACATCTTTATTTCGTGGTATTTATGTATGAGAGATTTTACACCCTATTGGAGAGAAATACAAGTTTGGAATTTTTGAGACCAACGGTGAGATACTGCCTCATTTTACCCTAATGATCTCTATAGGAGCTTTGCATTCATGTCAGACTTGCTCTGCTGTTCCTAAGGTTCATTCTAATTAGACTACAGGACCAGAACAAGACACTGAGATTAGTATTTTTGGTTTGTTTCTTTTTTACTGTGCTAAAGAAACAACAAGTGTATGTAAAAAGGATTCACAAAGCATTTAGAAAAAAGATCAAGTCCCCCCTCCCCTGCAGTAGCAGCTGGTACAGCATTGGAATGGTGTATCATTGGAGTGGTATATATACTGAGCCAGTGTTGTGAAGTGGTTTGAGCACTGAGCTATGAACCTGGAGTCCAGAACTTGATTCCCCACTTGAGAAATGGTTTTTCCAAGTTCATGGAAGCTTGGGTTTCATGGAAACCCATTGGTTGATCTTGGGTGTGTCAAACAAGCTCAGCCCCAGAAAAGCCCTATGACAGGTTTGCCTTAGGTATCACCATAAGCCAGAAATGACTTGAAGGCACCCAACAACAACAATCTATTGTGGATTTTAGTCTGAACTTCAAAGGATCCATTCCAAGATGCCAAACCTAAAAATGAAATGAAATGAAATGAAATATGAGGTGAGGAGGGTAACAATCAGCTATCAGAACCTTGGATAGCTCCTTTAGAGTTTTTTTGTGTATAGGGCTAAATGTGTTCAGAGAATGCAGAGCAGTTCTTAACATTGTACAACTAGTTAGCTGCATTGCATGAATGTAAATTTCCGACAGAATTGGGATGAGGGGGAAAAAAGATAGTTTGCTGTTCTGAAAGAGAAGATTAGAAAACCTATTTAAACTGCTAAATGCTCAGCTTGGTATTTGAACATTCTGAATTCCCTGAAAGCATGAATCTATACATCATTTTCCCTGTTAATTACCTTTGGCATATAAAATGAGAGCCACTCATGATTCGAGTTGATTAAATCTGATTGCTTCCAGGGCCGTGTTTCATGTAAATAGAGCTCTAGCAATTAGATTACACAATGCTATTAGGCTGCTTATCCCCCCTGCCACCATCCACCCCTCTTATTAATTCTTTATTCCTGTTATCATGCAAGCAAAGATTTGTGGTGGTCCCCAGTCTCCTCTTGTACTGAAAGTCTCCTCTGTTATTGACAGGAGAAACACAGGAAAGGGGGAATATATAAAAATAGAGGTTTTATTGGCTCTGCTTTTGTGTAAAAAAACTTTATGGATCATTTCAGCAACATGATTTGCTCTTTGGCTTTAGAAATATCATGTGAAATGTGGAAGGCTATTTGCAATTCCATTCTTCAAAAGCTCTTTTCTTTTTTTTGTTTCTTCACAGGGAAGGATATGGAGATACAGGCAATTTCAGGTTAACTCCACAATAGCAGAGAGGAATTCTTTTGCTCCTTTCTTCAGCTTTTATTTTCACCCTTTCCCTGTGGGATATTTGGTCTCTTCTCCATCTGCCCCAGGATATCAGTCTATAGCTGTCATCAGTGAGCCACACTAAGAGGTTCTCATTTTGGAAAGACACTAAATTTGCATTTGAATAAAAGAAATGCTTGAATGGCAAATATCAGTTGATTTACTGATTTCAAGATAAAGGAAAGAGAAAGAAAAGGAAAAAAATTGCAGAAAAAATATGGCTGGCATCCTGTTGAGCAGTTATGAATGTGTAAGCCAGGCTTTGTAGTTGTTGTGCATCTTCAAGTTGTTTCTAACTTACAGCGAACCTAAGATGAACCTTTCATGAAGGTTTCTTGGGAAGATCTGTTCAGAGGAGCTTTGCCTTTGCCTTCCTCTGAGGCTGAGAGAGTATGACTTATCAAAGGTCATCCAATGAGTTTCCATGGCTGAACAGGGATTTGAACCCTGGTTTCCAGAGTCATAACTATTCAGTATTTATGTTTATGATGTGACACTATTGCCATGATAACAAGTGATGCCCCAAACCTAACTTTAACAGCTAGGAGCTGAACCAAATGATGGAGGTTTGTTCTGCTGGAGATAGGGGGACTGGATGATGGTACTTCCAGCCCCTTCCCACCAGTGATAGGTGGTGGGATGAGGAGTTGTGACAAGGGTCCTGATTCTGACTGTCCCACCACAACTTGCTGGGGGGAATGGGCTGGAACTGTCATCTTCCTGCACTTTGATTGTCAGTAGAACAGACCTCCATTGCTCCATGTGGCTGCTGGTTCTTAAAGTTGGTTTGGGGAGTTGGATCAAGAGACAATATGCAGTTATGCACTCATAACTATGTCTGTGATACAGGATCTTGGCCAATAGTACCAAAACTGAGGACACATAGGTTTAGGCATGTAATTTTTATTCTTCAGTCAATATTTCAAATATTATCTTTCTTGTTTAGATTGTGTGTCCATATGCAATATAACAGAACTCAACAGAATAAAGACTCAGTAACCTGTAGGACAGAACCACAGCTTCATAGGTAAGCAGTAGTGCCACAGGTTCTCAACAGCGGTCAGGTAGAGGCAGTCCTTTCCTCATTGCATAGCTATGTAAGAAAGAACCTTGCTTGCCTGTTAAGCCGTCCAGATAAGTGGTCTGCAAAATGTAACCCCTACCATCAGGTTAACAGAAGAACTCAGGCTTTCTCAACAATCAGTTTTGCAGGTTTATAGCCAATGTTGGCTACACACAGTGTTGATTGACTGCTCCTGTTGATGTTATCAAGACTCCTTTATACTCCAGAGCAGCTGTAAACTTTTAAAATGTTTCCGTTTTAAAAACTGCTTGAATGAAGAATGATTGAATAAATACATGAATACACATTTTTTCATAAAAAAACCCCCATAAGACAGAAAATGACTGGCATCCTGTTAGTGACATACACATGCATGTGTCATGCTACACCTGTGGGATGAATTATTTGCTATAGCACAACAAACATGTTTTGCTGACAGCAGCGGAAGCAGAGTTGCACAGACAGGGTTGTTGCACATTGTCTTTGTGCATTTCACTTTGGACAATGGCACCCAGTCATTGACATGTGAGAGCCAGCATGGTATAGTGATTTGAGCATTGGACTACAAATCTGGAGACAAGGGATGAATCCTCACTCAAAGATGGAAATTCTCTGGGTAACTCTGGGCAAGTCATATTCTCTCAGCCTCGGAGGAAGGCAAAGGCAAAATTGCCTCTGAAGTCCTGCCAAAAGAAACTCGTGATAGGTTCATCTTAAGATTACTATAAGTCAGAAATGATTTGAAGGCACACAACAACAACATTAACATGTGTTGCATGATGTAACTATTCTGAGTGGAGGTTGTGCAGTGCTGGTGTGGCCAATCTCTTACATGCAGATATTTACACTATGGAGAGGAGAGGTTGGATCGTACCCTGCGGTTGATAGCCAAAGCATGACCTGGGGACCACAGGTAGCTCCTGTCTGTTTTTGTGGCCTCCCACCATCCGGATTCCATTCTCTCTCTCTCTCTCTCTCTCTCTTTTTCTGAATATAAAAAGGGAATTGCCTTTCCTGGAAGCCTCTAGGAATGACAATTAACCTTTGAAATAGGTTGCATAGTTCCTTTGCATGGTTTAACTTTTAAAAATGCATTTCTTTTCAAATATAGAAACGGACTTCCAGTCACTTGGGGTTGGGATTTTGGCAAATCTTTATAGAGGGTCTGCAGGAACAGAAAACTGGCCCCCAGCTGTCTACCCTTGGTTTATGGGAAGTATGTAGATTGCAGCAAGAATGAAAACCAAAATATGATTTGATCGCTTGGTATGCAAAATTTGTTTTTTGAGATAGGAAACTGTGAGACAATCAAAATGTTCCTAATTCAGCACTCTCATCAATGCACACTGCCATCACTGTAAAGAGAAAGGAGCACTTGTGGGTTAGGTGGTAGCATCTGCCCAAGTGCAACTTTATTGCGGAAGATGATTGAGCTGGTTGTACTTAAGTTAGGAAGAAAAGTCAAGAAGAAATAGGTTTGAGGAACTATCACTTTATGGCTTTCATTTTCACCTATGTTGACATTCCTATAGGCTTGTGTGAGCTCCTTCTGACTGAAGCACCACAAAGGCTGAAGATGCTACAGTGGCCCTCCCCAACCTGAGGTCTCCAGATGTTTGAGAGTGCAATTCTCATCATCCCCAGACAACAATAGTCACTGTCTTTGCAGACTGTGGTGCAGGGGAGCTGTAGAACAAAACATCTGAAAGGCATCTGCTAGGTAAGGTTTTCCTGCTAGAGGAGAACCATGAACATTATTTTCTTTCCTAACACTGAAACAACTGCTTCCCCCACCTTGCAAAAGATGGCATCTTTATATTCGTTCAGCTCATACCATGGACATTTTACAAAGTACTGAAAAATCATATGTTTTATGAATTAGATTTCCGGTGCTGGAGATTTTCACATTGCAATAAACCACAGAGTTCCAAATGTGTTGGAAGAGAAAAATAATGGCACATCTTGTAGCAGGAGTCAAAATCCGTTAGTTTGGAAACATACCCTTCATATGGCTCCAACGGGGTCCAGAATAGTATCGATACTGTTACATGTTCTCTAGTAAGCATTGACGAATCTTATGCATACAGCACAGCAGAAGAAATGGCCATCCACATTATGATTCAGTCAGCTAATGAGAACAACAACAAACCAATAGCCCAGACTGAAAAAAAAGGTAAGTGGTGTTCAGAATTAGAAATAGTGGTTTGTGTTAGGAAGATATTTTTAAAAATCAGAATAGTTTTTTTTAATGACTTACAGGGTATTGTTATTTATGCGGACTATTAAAATGAGACAGTTTCACACGTCTGAAATCCAAATGTTTATGTAGGCAGCAAGAACAGCAGCTGCAGAAACTGGCTGCTCCCAGCTGTGTGACTCAGTGTTCAGTGTTTATTCTTTTTTCTGTCATTTGCTAATGCCAGAAAACAAGGTTAAAACTAGATTAAACAGAGTTTTTCCTGCTTTCACTGGGAAATATATTCATGATAATTTCTCTCTCATCCCATCCTCTGTTCTTTGCATTTCTTCTGGCCTTACCATTCTATCTGCCTGCCATGCCTTTCAGTGCTGCAGCATATGCATGGATGGGATTTGAGAAGAGGCAGCAACATGAGGAGCAAAGGAGAGACAATGATTCCATGGTGACAGGGACAGCAGATCAGGAGGTGGAGGCTTGAAAGTGTTCAGACTGCCTGAGATGATATCAGTGTGGTGTTGAAGGAGTTCTCCTAGGTGCTGAACCTATTTTGGGGATAGGATCCAGCACATTGGACCACTCCGCACTAAGAGTCAGAACAAATTCACTACCCTACTGACACAAGAGCCTTCGCTGGACATACATTGCTTTCAACCAAAGGTGATCCATGACATGTTTCTATCTCCCTCTGCATCAGGTTTGGACTGTCTAAGGATCAATGCAATTCGAGATGAAGGAAGGAAGATTATGTCTCTTTTGGTGTAGGCTAGCATCCAAGGATAAGACCCTATATTAACCCATTCAGCTGCACAATTCTGTGTCACTGGAAGGGAGGGGATAATTGAGTTTCTTTTACAACATTAGAAATTTTTGGAAGTACAAAATTGTTCTGCCCCATGTTGGTATCACTTTGCCAGTGGATTGACAAAAGACTGGTATGAAAATGTATATGCATTTTCATACGCATTTATTTTAATACAAGCATTTTACACTATTTCTTCTAGTACAGATACTTTTTTGCAAGCAACTTTCCCTATGATATGTCTTATTGTCGGCATTTTCTCTGATGCATGCATTTTTGGATACCTATCTTGATTGAAGAATGGCTGTGTTCTGATATGCATATTACTCTGAGAGGTGTGAATCTGGCAAGCTTATGTTAGAGTATGAAACAGAAAATCCCCCCCCCCCCGCCAGATACTGAAAGGTCAGTAAGGAAACACGTGAGGCCCTGTTATGGTTTTTAACAGGTAGACACAGTCTTGCTGTTATTGCTGTGGTCTGTGAAAAGTTTGGAGTTTGGTATCTCAGTCAGAACATCTGAGATACTTATGAAATGGTCCTATGCATCATATAAGTCTGGAATCATTTACAATAACTTTTCTGGTGCTAGAGAAACCAGTTCTCCCTGTTGCTGTAGCCTGTCTCTTCTCTTTCTAGCTGAAAGGTATCTAGCAGCAGCAACAGTAGCTGCAGAAGCAAAAAGAGTTGCTATTAATATTGACTCTTTTATGTTCTACAGGGAAACTTAAAAAAAACCCCAACCCTTCAGTTACTAGTCCCCCATGCAGTATGTCTAGTGGCCATGCTGCCTGGGAGATTCTGGGACTCATCGTCTAAAAAGTAACATTTCTAAGCTCTGCCTATAAGACCGCTGTGGGTATGAAGAGCCCTGGAGAACTTTAATTCCCAGGAATATTAGCATTTGGGAAGCATGATGTAGTTAATTGATATACCAGCTGATGACACTTCCCTGGTGCCAAAACTAGATTTATTTTGAGGGAAATGGAAAAGAGTAGCAAAGAACATGGCAGCCAACAAGGGAAATGGAGATCGGGAAAGACTTGAAAGGCCACATCTTATTTCTGCTCACACTAACAGTATATTGTAGAAGCACCTGGTGGCTTCCATGTTTTGTGTGCATGTGAGAGAGAGAATCTGATCCAGCTATTCATTTGAATTTTGAAGGAGCTATCCAAGGTGCTGAAGCTAATTTGGATGGCAGAGTTTAGACCAGCCTTTCTTAATCTTTTTACCGAGGAGGAACCTCTGAAATACCTTTTAGGTCTCAGAGAATTCCTACATTTAAAAAAAAAATACACCTACATCTAAAAGATTTTTTTTCTTAAAAAATCATGATCTCTCACAGAACCTTTAGTGACTCTAATTTTTTAGGTAGCTCTGTGTGAGAAATCATGTCTTAGACTGCTCTTTTAAAATTCAGACTAAAGCCTGGACCAGAGGTACTGTCACAGAAATCACCAGCTGTTACAGATATGACAAAACCTGGAGTTCCAAATTGATCCAAGTTTGCAATGAACCAATTTAAATCCAGTCCATATTGAGTTCAGATTATCTTGGTTTAGGCGAGCTCATTCTGAATGGGACCTAGAAAACCAATGAGCTCTCACTAGCTAGTGAACTCTAATCGATCAATAGTGAAAAGGAATTGCACATTATCAGATTGCCACAGCCTCTTCCTAAGAGCTCTTCACCAGGAAAGAAAAAGAAGAGATGGACTGAGCATGATGACATTACAGTGGTCAGATCTTCTCTCTTTCTCTCTCTCTCCTTCCTTCTCCCTCTCTCTTTTTCTTTGGCCATTTCCGTACTAGACTGTTATAGTGCCATTATTACACTTCCAATATCCTATGGAATCCTGGGGTTTACAGTTTAGAGAGGAGCCTCTTAGGCTGTTGAAAGTGGAATAATGGCATTATAACAGTCTAGTGCAGAAATGGCCTTCATTGCAACAGACTCTCCTGTGGTCCATCACAAATGACAGGTGGTCCCTTAGTTTTAAAAAATGTAGTCACATTCCTAAGCAATGCCTCATCATTCCATTTGAATGCAGGCACTCTTCATGGAACTTGCTCACAAGATGGATCAGATTGTAACTAAACTAAGAAGGACACAATCAAGATATAACTTGGCACAATTTAACTTGACATGCTTAATTCAATTTTCTATGACTTCCGAACACCTTCAAATTTTGGAAGCCTAACAACATGGTCTAATTTACCTTAATATAAAGATTGTATCAGTTTTTAAGTAATTTAGCATAACTATGACTCAAGGAGAGTTCAAGAACTTAGAAGTGACACAAGAATGAAAATAGTTCTTTTTATTTCTAAGCTACATTTGATAATGATTTGGATCATTAGATAACTTATGGAGGTTTCTGAAAAGACCAGGAAGAAATTTAAGAGACCTCTCCCTCCTAGTCTTACATAGCTGGATAGTTTTAATTTCTCTTCTAAGAAAGCAGAGAGTGTGTGATTTAACTGGACCCTACTGGTGAGAGAATTCCAGCCCAGAAACAGAAACCACCAAAGAAAAGTCCATATCTTTGACTACCCTGGTGTCAGACAGTAGCAGATACTTCCATTTTGTGTGCCTACACCAGCACCTTGGCTCAAAATTCTGCATTTTATTTGGACAATTTAGCTAATGAGCAAGGAGAACTTCTTGTTTTCTCCTGAAAACTTGTCAAAATGAACAAGGTAATGTTTCTACTCTTCCCCATTACTCCAGCCTCTGTTCTACAGCCTCTGTTCTATTCTCTGTACTACGACTCACACCAGCCCTTTCCAGCATAGTCAATGACAAGGATTATAGGAGTTGTAGTTCAAAATATCTGGAGATTTTATGGAATAATAATCTCCTTCTATTTCTCAATTCAGCTAAGGCAAAACTATTTTATTTTTTCATTAGCTTTGGAGACCACGGAGATATTGAGTGCCCTTACAAGAAATACCCTTCTTTGGTACTTTTTCTTTTGTTCACCAGGAAAAGCCTATCATCTTTCCGTAATTGACTTGAAAATCACCACGCCAGGATCACTCTACTGGTGTGCATTACAGTTAGCCCTCCACATTCACAAGGGTTTGGGATACAGGACCCTCAGAAAAGTGGATGATCACAAATATAAAAATATCTGTCTGTGTCTCTGAGAAGGGGGCTGAGGCATGGTAGGGAGAACAGGCACCCAGGATTCAAACCAGGCCAGGGAAAGACAGGTGGGTCAGCATGTTAGCTCTGTACTTCTTCCCTCTTGCCCATCTCCTTCCTTGGGTGTATGCGGAAGACATTGGGAGAGAGTTTGTGGTGCTGAGAAATTGGACTGTGAGCCATCTTTAATTGGTCAGGCAATGGCTGGTGGAGGAGGACTAGAGGTGGTTTTTCAAAGGGCTGCACAGCCTGATTAGAGCCATAGTGAAGGAAAGTTCCTCTGGAAAAGAAGTGCCTGAAGCATTGGGGGTGGATGGGCAGGGATTGTAGAAACTCGCAAATAATCAAATCCATGAAAGTCAAGCTCACATATATGGAGGGCTGAATGTATTTGATTTCTAAAACTAATACTTGGTTCAGATGCTGGAAATCCGTGTGATTGCTCCTTGGTTTGCCTTACTGTTAGACACTGTGTCCCACTAGTTTGTTGAATTCCTGGCTGGCCTGAGTTGTTCTTGCATGTCTGAATCCCTGAACTTTAATGGGATGCCACATGAAGTCTTGTCAGAATAAACATAACCAGACTGACTTTGAGATCTTGGCTTTCAAGGATTGTTTTCCACTGCTCCCATTTCTAGTGCAGTTACGCACAAAGACATACATCCCCATTGAATGTGCTCCAGTAATAATCGCGAACAATCTCAGATGGAGATGGCACACAAAATCAAGTCTCAAGTGTCAATCTAAGCAAGTGGACAGAGTGTGACCCAACATACCTTCTTTGTAAACTGAAAATTATTAATTTTGTAAAAGTCTCCTTTTCAGTGGTGATGTACCAACTTTAATTCAGCTATGCTAACTTATTGGGGTCAACATGTGGCTGTGGAAACAGGAAAAACAAAGTAATCAAAATGTCTCAGTTTGCTGTGTGGGAGGAAAGGAATATTACAGCAATTTGTAACACTTTAAACAATGTGTGACAATGAAAGCTGTCTGGTAAATGAGTGAAATGGTAGCTAAATACCTTTGTGTTTATGGCTCTGATGTTAAGTGTAAGATTAACTGCACAGAGCACTTGTGGTGGAGGACTGAAAATTGTCAGAGCCAGTAAACTGGATGGTCCCAATTCAGTTAAAATTTGTGTCATTTAAGGTCACAGTTCTATGCAGCCCCTACCTAAGTATAATGCAAAGCTTGGGAAAAAATTCCTTTTGAACTATAATTGTGAGAATACTCAGTGAGCTGAGGGATTTTGGGAGTTGGGGTCCAAAATCTAACTTTTCCAAGCTCTTGTTTATTTCCATTTCATGTAGTGGGAGTTACTTCTGAATAAACATGAGTAGGATTGTGTGACTTGGTTACTCAGATATAGGTCCTATGATATTCAGTGAGGATTCCACCCAGGTAATTATGCATAGGATTGAAAACAATGGGAGCTGATTTAGTCATGTCTTTCAATGGCATAGGTCCAACTTGCATGAATTGGCTTTAAATTCAAGAGTCTGGAAACACTGTTTTAACGCTACTCACCTAAATGTGCAGTGAGAGCCCATCCTGAATCTTACTGCTGCTTTGACTATTTGTCCAGCCTGTGCAGTAGTTTGTTTCATTTGTCCATGATGAATCAGATGAGGCTTCCCACATAGGCTCAGATTGTGGCTTGGCTCACCATCATTTTACTCCCTCTTCAAAGGGTTGTGATGATGCCTCAGAGCTGCAGTGTGAGCTTCTGATGAAGGTTGAGAAAGGGGAAGTTTCAACTCATAGAAACCAACTATAAAAGAGCAGATGTTCTTTACAAAATAGCTTCAGGGCCTGTTTCCAATGGCAGTTGTACCAACATATATATTGTTCTGCACTTGCACTGTACTGGTACTGGCCTCACAAAGCAACAGCCTTTGGATGCCTTTAGAAATAACCATGAATGTGCTGTATCATTCTCTATTGGTTTCCAGCCAGCAAGGTGTATGAGTGTGATGCCCCACAAAGAACTGGGGGCATACAGCACAATGCAAACGAAGATCCATGCCTAGCAGGTTCCATTTTCTAGTGCTGGTACTTTCTAGTGGTGGCAATAGGTTTTCTTCCTATTTCTTCAAGCTGTGGGAACAATTAGGGGCTTGTGTTCATTGGGGGATGAATGGGGAAACAGGATGAGAAAATATCTTTTATTTCACTCATCTCTGTTTGCCATAGACGTTATGAATCCCTAAGAGGCTATTCCGTGTTATTCACACAAACGGCATGCCTCACTTTCATGCATCCCTCCCAAACACAGTACATTTTATTGATTCTCATGGAGTTCAATTTTATTAAATTTATAGTGTAAGATTCAGTTTGAACTTGAATCTTAGATGTGCTATTTCAAAGTAGAGGTGAAGCAGATGGATTACAATCATTTGTCTGGAGGATACATATTCTCATGCCACTATCATCCCCTGCAGTGCCAGTCAAGGAGGCCCCAGGGCTACTGTGTCCCACAGACAACACCCGTCAGCAAACGGAGTTCTCATCTTTAATGTTTAAAAATTAAAACCCGCTACTGCAGGCTTCTTAGAATAGTTTAATGATGGCTGTCACAGCAAATGGACAAGTACATTATGTGCTACATTGCACTTGCTTGTTTCTTAGGAGTATATTAGGTAATCTGTGTAAAATTAGGTAATTTTCAATCCATCTTTCAAAGATTAATGGGGATCAGTGAGGTTCTGCGACATATGTTATATGCCTGATTTCACCATTGACTTGCTTTTTTGAATTTTTAACTGAGAGAAAGCATCTAGAGATCTGGACTTCCATGTTACAAGTAAGCATATGATACACAGCACTATTGCTCTTTCCATTCAGTGACTCCCAGAGAAGTAGTGGAAGTGGTAGCAATTTTAGGGAGGATGACGAGAACGTTTGAAACGTAAACCAGAAATCCAGTAGATTGACAAACTTGTTGATCTGGATGGAGGTAGACAAGAGTTTTGGGTAGTGCTCTTTTTGAAAGGCCAGGTAGATCACCTTGATGTTCCCCAGTGGAGGCAGAGTTGAGAAATGCTAGCTTGCCAGGCATTGGAGACCAGGACTTTGGGGTGGTAGCTGCATACCTATGGATTTCTCTTTTTAAGGAAGCCTTAAGATGTCTCTCTTTCTCCATTTTTTATTTTAGTTGCAAAGAAATTTTTATTGTTCATTTTAAGGAGTGTATGGTGGTTTTCAGCAAATAATATTAAATTACTTAGAAGTAATAGCAGTAATGGTGAAGTAGTAGTTTGCATGTTGGACTATGACTCTGGAGACCAAGGTTCAAATCCCCTCTCGGCCATGGAAACCCACTGTGTGACGTTAGGCAAGAAACACTCTCTCAGCCTCAGAGGGAGGTAAAGGCAAACTCCTATAAACAAACCTTGCCAAGAAAACTCCATGAAGGCTTTGACTTAGGACTTTCATAAGTCAGAAACAACTTGAAGGCACACAATAACACATAGCAGTAATATATTTTTCTGAGTTATTGCCTTGGCAGAAATGAACCCATTGCTGGTTCAAAACATAATGTAAGAACAGCAAGAAGCAACTTGGTGCTTCCTGGTCATCTGCCCCCGCTTCACTCAGTTGGAAGGCTATGGTTATATGCAGAGATGCTAGAGCCTAGAGGTAACACGTTACTAACACTGTAATTACCTCTGATGCATTGTCCTCTTTAGTAATGATGGTACAATGACATCAGATTTCAAAAGTAATGTAACAAAAGGTGATCAAGCTGATTTTTTGGTCTAATGACAAGCAATGGGTCTCTTGTAATACTTAAAAGTGACTTTTAAGGGACATTATTAGAGTCATATTTTCATCCCCCCCCCCCATTTTATGCTGTCCTCTTATCAATCTTAACAATCCCCTCCCCTCTAAAAAAAGCTTGAAAAAGTAATGAGCAATGCAATGAAGAATGAATTTTTTAAAATAATATTTAATAAAATTACATATATAAAGCAACACACAAGGCTATAGAAAAACCACACGGACATAGGTAAAAGCACACGTCTAAAACTACAGTTACATCTAAAACTACACCAAAAAACCCCTAATCTAAACTACAGTAACTAAATATAGGAACTTTTTTAAGCATCACAAAAAGTAATGGAAATCAACATATAAATTTTAGATATATAAAGCAACACACAAGGCTATACAAAAGCCACACACAACATAGGTAAAAGCACACATCTAAAACTACACCTAAAAAAATTCTAAACTACAGTAACTAAATATAGGAACTTTTTAAGCATTGCAAAAAATAATGGCAATCAACTACTTTTCAAATAGTATTATGAGTAATAGGAACAAATTACCTTGAAAAGGTAACTTCCCAAACTCTGAAAGAAGCCAAGGTACTTATGTCAAGCTGCTTTATGGATTCCCAGAGGAAATGCGGGAAGATTTCATCTTGCTTTCTTCCAAAACCCCAGAGTGTGAAATTGGGCAGTTCAGTCTGTCCTCAGCAGCTACACTTCTATGTTCTACCACTGTCATTCCCCAGTAGGTTGTAGCCTAATCAGAGGAGGGACAACATCACCTGCCATTTCAGGTATCACACCATAGACCAACTTCTGACTTACTTAAGCTCTATCTTGCTCAATTTCCTGTTTCCTCACCTCCAGGAGATTGGTGAGAATAGAGATTGCAGGTCTCCTTAGCACCTGCATCCACTCTGTGGCTTCTCCCTTGGAAATTCTCCTTGCTCCTTCTTTGTTATCATCATTCTGATGAAGAGAAAAAAACTTATTTAGTTTTGAAGGCATTTCTTTCTGCCTAACTGTATGGGATTTGACTAAGGACTTGACTTACATTTGTAATTCATGTGTGTGTTTGGTAGAGCATTTTATGATTTTTATGGTCACTCTATTTCATTTTGAGTGGTGGTGTAGCCTATAAATACTTAAAAATAATAATAACAACAACAATGATGACAACGACGACTCATATGTGCACAGCTGCTGCTGGTGCTACATACTCCAGACTCTGCATTCTCAGTGCTGGATATTCTTTTTTGTCCCCTTGAAACCATTTAGTAAGTTGCTCTATGCTATTTACTGTTCACTATAGTGTGTTAAAATGGCATCTACCACCTTCTGTCACTGACCACAACTCCATGGTATACAAACAATGGTCAAGGTCCTGCATTGGACAAGTGGAAGGTAACCTCTTGCAGAGACAGCTCTAAATCACCCCCAGGCAGCTGTCAAGCCTCAAGGGGCACTGCTGCAGTCTTTTAATGGTTGGGAGAAGGAATGTAGGAGAAAGGTAACCAAGCAGCAGGGATTGTGGCTTGTTCCAACTTCAATTCCCCAGAGACAGGAAGGGAAACAAGGCCACTACCCCAGATGGAGAGCACCCCTACTTTCCTTCCTCCAGCTGGAGAAGTGCAGCTGAGACAGGATGAAGCTTCAGCCGCTTAGTCACCTCCCTCCCACCCCCTAGCCATTCATTAAACAACCCTAGCAGTACTATACCCTCCAACATTTCACAGACATGGTGGCCAAGCAACATCAGAGTGTGGTCAAAATGGCAGAAGTTATCAGTGAGGAAGAACATGCATGTCAGGACAGCCTTCATGCAAAAGTTTGCTTTTGTCTGAGCCTACTGAGAAGAGCAAAATTCCACCTGCCACCTCTCCTCTCTCCTCTACTGAATTAACTGAGTGCAAACTACTTTTGCACTTTAAACTCGATTTTCAGCAAGGGGAGGAGGAGATTAAAACTGGGACGTTTTCAAAGCAGTTGAAAACATGGGATAACAGAGGATTAATTGGGACTATCCTTGCCAAAGTGGAACAGTTTGAGGGCTTGCTGTATTGTGTGGCAGTGAGTAGGACAGATGTTATTAATGAAGAATAGAGAAGCTAGGAGAGGCCGGGACAGGCTATGGAAGTTTGCTTTTACCTGTCCTGACTTCAAAGATTTTGTCTTCTGTTCTTCTCTCCCACCTCTTAAGTAACTGAGTACAAACTACTTCTGTACTTTGAGCTCAGTTTGTGGGAAGTGAAATAAGCTGAAGACAAAGGAGGCAGATATGAAGAGGAGAGAGAAATTGGGACATTTTAAAAGCAGTGTAAAAAGAGGCATCCTTCTTTTTGACAGAGGATTAATCAGGATTATTCCCTGTGAAATCATGACAGTTGGGGAGTAGGTAATACTCCATAGTGTTACCAGGCCATACACCCCCACTCCATGATATGGTATAATTGTAAAATATAATTTAATTGGCATAAAATATAAACTATATACTGCTATGGCTGAAAAGCTATGCTTGTGAAGAAGACTGGCTGAACATGTGCAATGTGAAAGTAGGTCAGATGGGACCTCAAGACATGGCCAGATCATAGCCAGGGAAGCTCCGGTGATACTGAGCTTGCAAATGCCCCTCAATGATTCAACCTTTAGAAACAATAGCACCCAAAACTGTCTCCACAATGCAACTGATTGTTGTCATTCTGCCTCCCTCTTCCTGCCAAATTTCTCCTTTGTTTTCTTACCAGCCCAGCCATTAAGGAGCTATCATGATTCCCATCAGTCCCTTGTCACCTAATGCTGAAGCCATTAGCCCTTGTTGGACCCCACTGTTTGCTCTGCCAAAGAGCCATTAACATCTTCCCTCCCAGGGCAGAAAGAGAGTATTTAAACCTGGCTCTGAGCCAGATAATTCATAGTACTCTGGACTCAGGCTATCACTGGTAAGAATCCTGGACTGGTAAGAATTTTTGCAATGAGGCCATTAGGGACTTCCTTTGTGCAAAATTTGTGCATGACTTTTTTGGAGTGGAAAACAACATTTCTGTGCAAAAAATAATCTTTGACAACTCCTCAGTTTCAAAGACTTTAGTGCAGTGGGAAGAGCATTGCTAAACACACCTGTTTTCTTTGAGAACATAATCAGAGAAGAAATACATTCTTCATGTGACCAACAGGACTCTAGTCAATGAGTCAAAATGATATTACCTGACAAGAGCTGCTTGCAGTCCAAATGAAGCAGATGGGGGCCAGCAGACATGGCAGCAGGGCAGGGTAGAAATGTGGCTGGTTATGAGGAGAAGCAGCAAATAATGAGAAAAAGTCGTTTAGTCTAATAGGTTCAAATCATCATATACCAGTTAAAATAGTACTAGGATTTACTAAATAGAGGAAACTGTAGCCACATACACTTCCTTAGAAAGTGTCAAAAATTTGACTATTTGTCCCCCCCCCCCAAAAAAAAAAAAAGCCATGGAGAAAGAAATCATATTTTAAGCACTGAGTCCCTGCTGAGAATGTGTCCTGTTGACTCCTTTAATCAAAATGAGCTGCACACTAGTGGGTAATTAAATTGACGCTGACCGGTTGAGACATTGTTGAATCACAGGAGAAAACAGTTCATTCAAAAGGAGAATCTTTCTACTTGTGAGCCATGGATCAGCAACAAAAGCCATGTTCTGACTAATATAGGCCAGGGTGGTCAAGTGTGGCCTTCTAGATGTTGGGCTGCAGCTAGCAGCATTTCTTACTATTGACTATGCAGGTTAAGGCTGGTGAAAACTGCTTTCCAACAACATCTGGAGGGTTGCATTTTGTCTACCCCTTGTACTCATCATGCCCAGATTATTAATTTATGGGAGAGCACTTGGTCATGCTGGCTAGGAGTTGCTGTGAGCTGCTGTCCAAAATAATTTTTCAAGCACCCCGTTTCCACATCATTCCAACTCTTAATGAAACAGGGCACCAATGCTAATCAACGTCCCCCTTTTTTACTTACAAAAAGTCACCTTATCTCTATAAGGCCATTCCTGGTCATTGTCTGCCATCCCGCATGTTACTTAGGAACGGGCCAGTATTAAATTCTACTGGATAGTCTTCTTTTTGGATTCCTTTGGCCTCCAGTGAGACCCCATCTCTTTTATCTTTTTGTGTGTTCTTCATGAATTCTTGATTCTTCACTCAGGAATTTAAGGGTGTAAATCAGGGGATGGTAACTGTTGGGGATTAGATGGCCATACCTTCCTGCCATTCTCCCCCATATTTTTTTCCACAAAAAATATGGAGTGTATTTTAGGCCCAGGAAAGGCTGCTTTTTTTCAAACAGGAAATGACATGGATGACTTTAAACCAGAGTTTTTCAACCAGGGTTCCCTCGAACCCTCAGGTTCCATGACAGATTGCTAGGGGTTCTGTGAGAGATCATGTCTGGGGAAAAAAAAAAACAATTTTTTTTGAGATGTAGAGATAATCATTTTCATGCAAGGATTCCCTGAGACCTGAAAATTATTTCAAAGGTTCCTCCAGGGTAAAAAGATTGAGAGAGGTTGCTCTAAATTGCTTTGAAATTCTGCTGTTTCTAATGTAAAACCATCATAAACTCTGCATCCCTCTTGATGAGTCACTGGTAATAGGTCTAATAACATAACTTGTGAGACTAGTTGCATAGTTCAGTGCTTCTTTGTGTTTTGGTAAGGGATTAACAAAAATGTACAGGTAGTCCTTTGTTTATCTTAAGATAAATCTGAACAACTCCTCCTAAGGTTCACAGATCTCCAGACCTGGCTCTTGTTCTCTAGGTCTTAGAGCAAGGGGAGGAATCTCAGGGAGAGAGCACTACCCTGGAGATTTTTTTTTTAAAAAAATGTGTGGCAGGCTCCTGTAGTTTCACCCTGCTTTGGAATGACTGCTATAAACTCTTTTGTTGCTTCATTTTCTCCTTTATTTGTCTCATTTGTTGGACTTGTGTTTTTTTTTTATTTGAATGACATGTTCTGAGCAACTGTTGTTGATGGTTAATTTATCATGTTCAGTGATATCACCAGGCTTCACCCCCTCTGACACCACCAGGAATTATCATTAGTACAACCAGAGACTTTTTTCCTTTCTGGATGAGCCTCTCGCCATTTGCCCTTATGCTCATCAGGAGCCACAATTTATTATACACAAGAGTTCTCAGTTATGTCCTTTATGAGCTTTGTTCTTTCTCTGGCAGAAACTAACCTGGTTTGGCTCAGGCAATATTACAGAAATGATCTTAATAAATGAAGTTGTACTTCTTTCCTGGGTAAATTATTCAGAAAATTATGCATCAGTGTCATCTTCAACAAGAAGATGATTTTATCATCTTGGCATTGTTCTTAAATAGAACAAAGAATACCAGATAATACAAGGTTTATCTCTTGGGTACAATAATGCCACTATTCAGTCAAACTCTTCGCATCACTGTTATTGTATGCTGCCATCTGCCTCTTTTTTGCTGCTGTGTATTAAGCAAGACTTTTCAGGCAATGATCATGTGTACCCAGCATTTAGGATGATTCCTCAGTGGACTGCTACAACACATGCATGCTACAGAGGCATGCTTACTCCTTGCTTCATGTTCTTCTTCTCAGGCAAAAATAACAGTGATCTATGATCTGCATAGACCAACAGTAGACAAAGGCCATTTGTTATAGTACTATTATTCCATTTTCAACATCCTGTGGAATTCTGGGGTTTGTAGTTTACTGAGGCCAAAGAGCTCTCTGATCGAGAATTCTAAATGCCCCTCCCTAAACTGCAAACCCCAGGATTCCATAGGATGTTGAAAGTGGAATAATAGCTCCATAACAGTGTAGTGCAGAAATGGCCTTACTCCAGTGCTCATGCACTGAATGTGGAAGTTCAAAAAGAAATCTCTATGCATACTTGCAGATAGGGCTATATTTTCTGAGACCCTTGCTAAATGTGTAGTTGTCAGGAGGCTTGAAAAGCCTAATCACACAAGTTTGGGGGCAGGAAGAGTATCACAGTTCCACTTGTAGTACTTGTACAAGTTAACATATAACAAGTTAACATATAACATATAACATATATAACATATAACATATAATCTGTGGGGATTCCTTATGAGTAAATATCAGGGCCAGGAAACATTACTATCTTGTCAACACCTCAAATCGTTCAGCCTGCGGCCATGCTACCTGTAGCTTTCGGGGAGTTGTACATCAAAAAAGCACTGTTTCTAAGCTTTTGTAGATATATATAGGATTGGCCTGTTACATCTGCTAATCTATAAAGCATCACAAGACTCTGTTATTTTAACTTGGTGAAATGATAACATACACATGAAGTATTGGGACTGCATAAAAGAGATCTGTATAAAATGCTGACTACACTACTCTGTTTGGATGTGTAGACACAAGTCACTATACTCCTTTATATCTTGGCACAAGACTACAATTATTAGTCTGGAATGGAGGCCTGACATGCATATTAGAACAGCTGAACATGAAAGGCTATCATTATAAGGATGACTCACATTCCAATCTGAATATTTCCAGCACTTCAATATATCCTCAAGAACTATAGCTACTAAAGCGTACATGCTGAGCTCCACGGTACATATATTACCTTTTGATAAAGCTCAATCTAGCTTTTTTGCTTATGGAATTTTTCTAATCTTTTCCTTTAACCTATAAGTCTCTAATGACAAAGAGCATAATGAATTCAACACTTCTAGTGATTATAATGCCTACTTTTGTAATGTCAGGTAATGGAGGAAGGGCCAGAAAATGTGATGGGAAGGCAAACGAGTCTAAATCCATTGTTGACAGTTTCATGGAGAAAAGATAATAGAGCAGAGGTCTGCAGTTTTGTTCATCACATTCACCACAGCAAGTTTGCAGGCAGTCTTTAGAGATCACGTTGAGCTCCAGGGCCCTTCCAGGTGCAGAGCTAAAACTCTAAAATAATTCCTTCAACCATTTCCCCTAGAGAAGAAGCCTGTGGCTGCCACAGGGAAGTGCAGGCCAAAACAAATTTCTGTGTTTCATCTCCAGTTCCAAAGCACTTTTATACAAATGTCATATTGAGTGAAATGATAGGAGAAATATGGCCTTCATATTATGCTGAACAAATTTGCAGTCAGTTAGTGCTGAGTGCTGTTGCTTTCTTCTGTTTCAACTGCTCATGTAAGTGTCAATGACAATGCAAACACATGTGACTGTCCTAGTGCTTTGACTCTCCTTTATCTTGGTTTGTATAACTTACCTGTGGTTTTATCTAAGTTAGTGATCTTCTGGAATCCTATGGATAATGATCCTCTTTTTGATGTAGCCATTGTTCTTTCATTCACAACCCTTATCAGCCTATAACATTGTAGCGCTATGATTTTGTGTGAACTGCAATGGGTTCATCCTATGGAATCTTGGGATTTGCAGTTTAGGGAGGGATATTTGGAATTTTCTGTCAGAGTGCTTTAGTGCCTCCATTGACTACAAACCCATGATTTCACTGTATGTAGCAATGGCAGTTAAACTGAAATCATATAACTGTGTTATAGTTATATGATCTGTTGTCTTCAGATCACATTCTGTTTAAAGTGCATATGAACTGACACCTATTAGCAAGCAATAATGTGAAGTTGTTTCAATTCTGTCTCACCATCACATGGAAAATGTCGCACAAATCTTAGGCCCTTTCCACAGGAGCCTGCCATTCTGGTATGCGGATGGGAGAAGAACAGGACTGCAACAACACTTCTGCATGGCGTCGTCATGGTCCCGTCCTTCTCCCATTGCCAGGCGGAGCAATCGTGGATAAAATCATTGATGGATTTTCATCATCAATGGTCTTCGATCGCATGACCATCTCATACTTACCTGGACTGTGGAAGCACTGGAAGTGTGATGGAGGCACTTCCTGCCCCAGTGCAGCCTGGGAAAGTGCCTGGCTACACTGCAGAAGGAAGAGGGGTTTCCATCATGCCTCCTTCAACAGGAAGCCAGCTGGTGTAGAGGGCAGTGCTCCTGTCATGTTCCCTCATTGCCACTGAAGGATGATGATGTAAGGTAGGGAGTGGAAAGAGTCTTTAAACTGCTGCAAAGCTTTTTATAGTTTTTGCCATGACAGAGCAACACAATGAGCTTTAACAAAGCTGTTGTTATTTTCAACACTATTGTTACTCTAGGTACAAGAAATACTAGGCACAGAGAAGGTGGAATTTTCATTTAAAATGTGTAACAAGCTACTTTGTTCTACAAATGTACCCTAGACTACCTGTGAAGATATCCCACTGTGATTCTCAAAAGGCAGTGTAAGACCTTAAGTTACAATAACAATAATTTATTTTTAGAGAGAGAGAGAGAGAGAGAGAGAATGTGTGTGTGTGTGTATATGTGTGTGTGTAGAAGAATAAATATTTTGCATATTACTTACACTGTTTCCCAACATTTTGCAGTTTTCTCACTTTCTTCAAAACTCCAGCACAAATCAATTCAAGCTGCTGCAGGACAACTAAGGACACTGAGTACCTGATTATCTGCAATATGTCAACAGGATGTTGTTTTTATTATTTCTTTAGTTTTTTTTTTAAATAAAAAGGCAGCTGTGTTGACCATAAAACAAAATCTGAAGTCCATATTGTGGTCATACTTTTATAAGGGCCATCAAAAGACACAAAATTCTTGCACAATGTATTTCTGTACTTTAGTTGGTGTATTAAAAGTATCACTACAATATTGACTTTAGATTTTATTTTGTGTCAACATAGCGACCCCTGCATTTTTTTAAAAAAGGAAATAATACATAAAACAGTGCAATTTCTTTATTTAAATTATTTTTATTCCATTCTTCAACACAAAGGACTTGAAGAACACCTTAGAAATCAATTTAAAAGCACTGACATAGAAGACAGTCCCTTCCCTCAGGCTTCTAATCCAACAGACATAAGAGGAAATATATTTGGCTGGGAGAGAAAAAGCAAACTCTGATTCAAATTCGTAAAGTTAGAATTTTCACAAAACCTGTCTTGAATGGAAACAGTTCAAGAAGCCATTGCTTAGGCCATTTCTGCACTAGACTGTTATACTGTTATAATTCCACTTTCAACATCCTATGGAATCCTGGGGTTTGCAGTTTAGGGAGGGGTCTTTGAGGCCCCTCTCTAAACTGCAAACCCCGGAATCCATAGGATGCTGAAAGTGGAATAATAGCACTATAACTATCTAGCGGAAATGGCCTTAGTTGTGACCTGGAATGGCGACAAGTGAGGTCAAGCAAAAAATTGCTGGTCTCTAAACAAGGCTAATGGAATAGCCCTATTTCTCTTCTTTCTATCTGTTGAAACCTAGTGGAATCACACATATCACTGTGTTCTGTGAAAACAGCATACCCCTCGGCATGAATAACTGGTTATCTAGTTATTTTAAATGACCCACTGGGGTATCTGTGCTGACAGAGTTGTATGAAGATCAACATTTCTTATTTTATGACATAAATGGGGTGTGAATCTTTATACAGAGAAATCAGAGTAAGAGCACCAATGTCCCAGTTAAGTAATTAATCAGGCTTCAAAAAGAGATTTATACACTGTAAGGAAAAAATTTGCCCACAATAATTTTCAGAATAGCCATCCAAGTACAAAATTACTTCTTAATTATGTCGGTTCATGCGTTATAAAACAAAGTTAAGACTTTTCAGTGTATTAAAATTCTAGCAGAGATTACAGGTGAAAAATGGACTGGCTATACTGGCTATACATATATATACATATGTTGATAGGGAACAAAGACCAAGAAAAGCTACTGCAATGTTGTCTTAAAAACTCATTTTCCCCTCTGGCAATACTGCCAAAACACAGAACAGCAGGCACATTGAACAGTGCTGAAAAACACATTGGCTCAGCCAGCATAGGGTTCCCTAGTGATTCAGCAGTGCCCCAGGGTTGCTACATTGCCACTGCTTTTGCAGTTTGGTAAAGTAATTACCCAGCACCCCGACCCTGTGGTAGATCTTCTGAAAATTGTCTAATGTGTAATCTCTTGCAGTGAGTCTTATTAATGTCTTTACTCTAATTTCTAGCTTTTCTTGACCTGTCTTCCTTTCCTCTTCTTTACAGATTCTTCTAGGAACTGCAGTGTTATGAAACTAAAGCAGGGAGCAACAACTTTTTTGGTCTGAGGAGACCAAAACCCTCCAGGGTCTGCATGCTTCACTTGCCAGGTCTGCAAGCTCCAACAATGTTTCACAGATGAAAATCACAACATGTGTAGCCAAGCAACATCAGAGTTGATCAACATGGAACAAGCTATTAATGAAGAAGAATGAAGCTAGGAGAGACTGCAACTGTTTGCTTTTGCCTGAGTTTCCTGGGAAGGGAAAGATTTTGCCCCCTCCTCTCCTCTTTCCCCTGCTGAGTTAATCGAATGCAAACTACTTTTGTACTTTGAAGTCTGCAACAATTGAAATAAGGCGAAGAGGAAGAGGAAAAGTGGGAAGAAGAGAAAGAAACTGAGACATTTTAAATGCAGCTGAAAAAATGGGATTAATCATGATGGTCCCTTCAGTTTACTGCAAATTGAATTCAAAGTGAAAAAGAGGTTGCACTGCATTAACTCAGGAGTGAGGCAAAATCGTGCCCTTCCCAGTAGACTCAGGCAAAAGCAAAGTGCTGCAGCCTCTCCTAGCTTGTGCGTTCTTCCTCATTAATAACTTCTGTCATTTTGACCACATTGTTACCCCCTTGGCAGACCTCGTCCCAGGGGGATATAAAATTAGTATCAAAAATATATCTACTATTGCAGAGAAGTTGCCTGGGTGGGTGCGTAGACAAATAGGTCAAGCAACTGGACATAGGTTAAGGCAAGTCAAATCCCCAGTCACATTTCCCAAAGAGACCTCAGGCAAGGCACATCCACACCAACAAAAGGGTCCTCAGCCAGAAAGCCAATTTGAGGGGATTACCGGGTTTTCCCCCTGTTGAGCAACGCTTACTTCAATGAATCCTACAAGGGTGAGGTCCATTTACATGAACCAATCATGCAAACCATCAAGTTACTATTGTGCAGTATTTTCCTTCTATTTTGGTCATTGTTCTTCCCGGGAAAGAGTCTGCCTCCGAGGTACGTTTAGCCCTATAAGTAGTCTCCTTTTAGACACCGTCTTCAGAGAACCCCCTACTATGCTAGCAGACCAGCACTCTGTTAGCTGAGTGCTCCCCTCGGCTGCCTCTTCAGTGAGTTCCTTCTTTCTTGTTGCTTCCCAGACCAAAGACTTCCGGACAGGTGCAGTATTACTGCATTTACACCCTCTCTGCTTTACCCCCTATAAGTTTTCACCTCTTTCTCTTCTCAATAGGCCTTGTGTGCATGAGTGAGTGACTGCATTTGTGTGTGAGAACATATTTGTTAATAAAATTCATTCAGTGATTTGATTGGCAGGCTTTTTCTTGGTCTGACCCTGTAAAAATTGGGTTGAAGGTCTCGCTGGGTTACCCTGCCCCTTGTTCTGCTATAGCCAGTGATCTACTAATTCCCCTAATTTTTGCCTTTTTGGAGCAAATCAAGGCATCCCCCAGGGGACCCCCAGAAGTCAGGGTAACAACACTCTGATGTTGCTTGACCACACATGTATGTATAGGGTATAGTTATTGTTATTTATGAATTCTCCACCATACACTTGCATTTTCATTTTAAGGTTGCTTTTCAAACACAGAGTGAATGGCAACAGCAAATATTGCAAGTTCTCATCCACACAGGCATATGAGACTCCTAAGGTGCTAAAAATGAATTGTATCACTTTGGAATGTAGGTAGGTGATCATTTTTAAATGGCTTCTCTATCTTACAAACTCTCTGCAAATACAAATCTAACACAGCACCAAAGGGTTGGACTAGAACTTTTTGCCCAAATGCACTTTTTTGTTTGTAAGAAGACTTTTCTAGATGGTGGTGAATATTCAAAAGTGGCATATCCTGTCTGTACTGTGGAATGCTATAGTTCAGTGGCTCTTAACCTTTTCTTTACCATGAACTCCCTTTAAATATCTTTCCCCCCCCCCACAGACCATCAAGACTTAACTTGAGGTGGGTTCTAGCTGTATGTGTGGCAGCCATTCAGCATAATTCACTTACATGTTCTCACTATGTGCAAAAGTAGCAAGTGCTGAGTACATTTTTTTCCTATCAGTTTCATAGCTTTTGAATAGAATTGTTACCCTGATTTCTGGGGTCCCTTGGGGGACACCTCAATGTGCTCGACGTGATGCAGAATGGAAAGTAGCCAGAGCACGACCAATAGCAAAGCGAGAGGCAGGGTAACCCAGCGGGGTCTTTTTACTCGGTTTTTGCAGCGTCAGACCAAGCCAAAAACCAAATGAAAATGTCTAATAAACGATTTTATTGAATGAAAGTCTCACGCACCAACGCCATCACTCACACACTCACTCAAGACCTATTAAGAAGCAAAAGAGAGGAAACTGGATAGAGGAATATTGAAGGGGTTGTAGCTGGGGTAATACTGCACCTTTTCCTGAAGTCCTTGGTCTGGGAAAAACAGCAGAGAAGTGGGGCTCAGCACGGAGAGGGCTGTGGGGATTACTCAATGGACGGAGCAACAGTCTGCTGGGATGACCGGGAGTGATCCAAAGAAACGCTCAAAACTGGGACTATTTGTAGGGCAAAAAGTACCTGGAGGGCTAATCCTTTCCCGGGGAGAACAATGGGTGATGCAGCGAGAAAGAAGCTCCACAATGGTAACTTCCTTTGCATGATGGGATTACAAGGTTTTGCCAAAGTCTCAGGATCTTCGGCTGCATTTGGTTGTGGTGTGACTTTGTGTAAATGGTCCTTGCTTGATAGCATATTTGCTCAACTTGGGGTAAAAGTCCGCACGTCGGCTTCTCAAGGGCTGAGGACCCTTTGTTTGCCTAGCTTGAGGTCTCCTGGGGCTACGTGACTGGGTATTTTTCTGGCCTGACCAGGCTTTCGATCGTTGAACCGCGGCTGCCTACATGCCCATCCGGGCGATTTCTCAGGCACACGGAATCATATTTGATATCAAAATTGTACACCCCGGGACAGGGTGTTTCCAGTGGAGTAACAGAATATTGTAATGTTGTATTGTCTTTGAATGAAATATTGTAATGAGATTCTGTATAAATAATACCTGTGATTGACAAAAGATTCCTGCTCTTTGTGATCGATGTATGGCCATCTGTCCATCTGTCTGTATGTCTTTTTTTTCATTTTTTCTATTTTAACAGTAAATGCCCATAACATTTCATCAAACCTTTGTGGACCCCCTGTGAGGACATCACGGACCCCTTGGGATCTGCAGACCCCAGATTAAGAACTGCTGCTATAGTTCATTCTTCTTGTTTTGGTATATGTCCGGACACAGCAATCTGAATGATGGATTCAAAAAGAATTTGTCCACAGTATTCCAGTGGGATATGAATATCTCCAAAATGTTATGATTATTCAGAAAATGGCAAGAAATTGTAGAGTTAAAGAAAGATAAGAACAAAAAAAAAATCACTGACAATCTCAAATAGGTATTTGTTAGCTGGAGAATATACGCACACTGAATAACAGTTTTAGAAATGGCAACTTGCTCTCCTCTAGATATGTTTTCAGAATACAGTTTTTGCAGTTCCATGTAACTGGAGAGTAATTTTCAGTTCAGCTTCTTATCTTTTTTTTTAGCCATAAAGCCACGTCTCCCCCACTAAATTAATCCGATAATTGTTTGTCTGATGTTCCTTTGAATGGATATTACCAAAATGGGACCTCATCTGTAAATCAAGTGACCATATATAATTTCTCTTGTTGCTAATCTCTTTCCCATTCTTTGAACACAATCTCATATTTAGCACTATAATAGTACTAAAATGAGCAGGACAAAGGAATTCAAGACCACTTCTACTTAGCTCAGCACTCTACCTCTTTCCTATTACTATGGTCTTAAAGCTGCTATATTAAGTCTGTAATACTCTTTAAGTGTCAAGAAATCATACCAAGGAACGTGCCTACATAACAAAGGAGTAAGGAGAAGGTAACACACATGTTTATTCAAAAGCAGATCCCAATTGTCAATGAAATTTCAGACTAATTTTCTTACTAGTCATTTCAGTGTCCTTCATTTTCTTGATCTTGTTTCTTATTCTTCTCAGTCATCAATGTTTTTTCCCCCTCTAGCTTTTTCTCTGCATCTTTCTCCTAGAGTAGCAGTCAGCAAAGTAATCCGTGGGGCCAAATGCAGCCTGCAAAGCTCCTTTTAAGACTCTTGATCCTGCCAGGTTCTTTGGACAGTCCATTTTCTGGAAAAAAAGTGAATTGCCTCTTCTGCAAGCCAAGCTTTAAATAGGTTACCCCTTGCTCTGCTGAACACCAAAATATGTTTTTTTCAAAACTAGGGGTGCTTTACACTATACATGTAGGATTCTACTTTAAATGCTGTGGTTGCAGCCTATAGAATCCTGGGATTTGCAGTTTGTTTAGACATATATGGACCAAGAAATGCCAGATGTCCAAGCTTTATTCAGAAAATGAAGGGGAAGTAGGGATCGAATTGCAAACATATGTTGAAAAATGAAATGCACCAAGGAATTTCAGAAGAAAATCAGCTCATGCTTTGTAAATTATAGCAAAGCCTTTGATTGCATGGATTGTATGGATCACGAAAAGCCACGGATTGCTCTTAAAGAAATGGGTATGCCCCAACATTTGATTATCTTAATATGTAACCAGGACAAGAGAGAACTATTAGGATGGAATATAGAGAAACAGAATGGCTTCCAATTGGCAAGAGGATCAGGCAAGGCTGCGTGCTATCATCCCCTCTGTTTAACTTTTAGGCTGAATGTATCATATGTAAAGCTGGGCTAGACCGAGGAAGCAGGCATGAAAACTGGTGGAAGGAACATCAACAGTGTAAAATATGCAGATGACAGTATAGTACTAGCAGAAAATAACAAAGACTTGGAGTGACTACTGAAGAAAGTCAAATGTAAGAAAGTTCAAAAGCAGGTTTAGAGCTGAACATTAAGAAAACAAAAACTACACATGATTTACATAACTTTAAAGTAGACAATGAAGACACTGAGAAAGTTAAAGATTTTCTATACCTTGCCTCAGTCGTTAATCGAAAGGGATAATGCAGTCAAGAAATCAGAAGATTAGGACTTGGAAGGGCAGCTGTGAAGAAACTAGACAAGATCCTGAAGTGTAAAGGTATATGGTTAAATACCAAGGTCAGGACAGTCTCTGCCATTGTATTTCCAGTTCCTACGTATGGTTGTGAAAGGTGGACAGCAAAGAAACCTGATAGGAAGAGAACCATCTCATGTGAAATGTGGTGCTGGAGAAGACTTTTCAGATACCATGGATTGCCAACAATAATGGGGTCTAGAGCAAATTAAGTTTGAATACTCCTTAGAAGTCAAGATAACTAAGGTGAGACTGTCATACTTTGGACATATCATGAGAAGACATGACTTGCTAGAGCGACAGTGATGCTTGGCAAGATAGAAGGCAATAGGAAAAAAGAAAGACAGTATTACAGGTAAGGAGATGCAATCAAGAAAGTCCCAGCCCTGAGTCTGCAAGTCCTGAGCAGGGCTGTTGATAAAAGGGTGAACTGGAGATCTCTCATTCATAGGGTTGCCATAAGTTGAAGTCAACTTGATTGGCAGTTAACAACAAGAATGTCAGAAAAGGTTGGACAAACCTCAAGAACATACTTTGTGATGTAAGTGTAAATGTCATGTTGCTTTAATTGTCAAGTGCACCTGTGGAAAGGAATGTGACTCGAACTAGTTTATGCTGAGTCATGCTGATGAGCACCAGTTGCAGACAATGCAAGGGTTGGCCAGGATTGGCTAGGTGTCTGTATAAAGGTAGCACAATCCCAGCCAACAAGTGCACATGTTGCCTGATGCTCTGCTGGAAAGAGCAAGCTAGATATGCTGGATTGCCATCTGGACTTTGTAAATATTGTATATATTTTGTAACAAAGAATAAAGAGCCTCCATATTGGAAGATTACAAGCTGAGTGGGTGAGTGTTACTGGCTTAGTGGATTTGCTGCTAAAGGTGTTCTCTGCTGCTTGGCATGGTTTGATAACTGTGTGGAGCTATCTCTGCTTATCTATATAGAGTTTTTCTTGGCTGGCTTTGTTTTTCCCTTCATTCTCAGGACAATCATATGCACCAGCTATATCTTTGTTTGTCATCCTTTTTAGTGAAGGAAGGTGGAAGAAGATCCACACAGACATAAAACGATAGTGGGAAAGTTCTCACTAACTAGCTAAGATGGGTCATTTGCTGGTTCACCATAAAAAGGCGTTTAAAATGTCTGCAGGGATGGAGGTGGGAAGCTGCTGATACATATAAATGAATATCTAAGAAACTGTATAAGTCTCTTGCAGCATAAAAAGGAGGAAGGGATGAGAGGGAAAGAAGGAAAGAATGTAGCAGCACCTTTAAAACTAAATGACTTTTATTTTAGCATGAGCTTCCATGGATATAAACCCACTTCTTCAGATATATTGCATCTGAAGAAATGGGTTTATATCCATGAAAGCTCATGCTAAAACAAAAACCAGTGAGTCTTAAAGGAGCTGCTACACTCCTTCCTTCCCCTCCTTCCTCTCCCTTTCTTCTTGAATGTAGCTCAAATTTGGCATCACTGCTCCCCCACCTCTAACAGCACTCTGAGGGCTGAGCATGATCATTGGACATGGAACGCTGGCAGATGAGAGGAAAACAATAGAAATGTATGGAGGTGGAATGGAATGGAGTGGCTAGAATCATACACGGAAGCAATCCACACTTTGTTGTAGATTCTTCTTGCTTTTAAACATTCAGATTGTAGTCCACTGGGAGACAAGGCAGGGCAAAAGATATATAAACAACAGGAACTCAGCCAAAGCCTGCATGTAGTGTTCAAGTGGCTTTGAGAGAACATTATCCTTGAACCACATCACTATGAATATGATATAACTGGGACTTGGCAAAGTAAATTTATTGAGACGTTTATTTTATAAAGACAGTTAAGTTCTCCGGTGAGAGGTTAGTAGTCGTTGTAATGTTAAGATATAATTTGTACAGCCCTTTGATGATCTGAAGTTTAATAGCTGATCAGTAAAAGAGAGAAACTGCTGCTTTTGTACTTCTTGTTGTCGTATAGATTCAGTGGCATTCTCTAGCTTCAACTATGAAAAGAAGCACCTTCTGTTTTTTAGTTTAAATCACAGCTGAGGCCTGGAGTCTTTAGCTACAACCAGCATAGAATTCCCAGATCTCAGGGTTTGGGCCTCTGTCTTGCCATGAGACCTCCCTGGTCCTCTGAATGCTCTGCCTGCCTGCCTGTTTGCTTGTTTTCGGTCGAGGTTTTGATTTATCCTCGGCTCTTGTCTGGTTTTAGCTTTAGCAGTCCCGCTAAAGAAAAGTGATGTCCTGCTACTGAACTCTGGACCTTTTCCAGAGCATTGCCTTTGTTAATCAGGATTTGCAGGAATAACTTGTTGTGTGAGGTAGTTTTTAGTCCTTAATGGTGATTTTTAACTCGGATTTTAGTGAGCAAGCTGATTTTTTTTTTAAATCCTTTTAACCTTTTTAACATTTAGCATTTTAACATTGGATCTTTTAAACATTAAATTGTATAGCTCTGAGGTTTAATAACCCCAAAGTTTTTATTACTTAGAGCTTTAATTATTTAAGATTCTAAGATTTTAAGACTTTATTTGGGCAGCTGTGATCATTTGACAATTAACCTACCTGAAGCTTTTGGAAGGCCAGCTGAGGGATAGCTGAGTGCTGGTAGAGTGGAACCCGGCAAATTACAGCTGGGTTGTTTACGTCAGAGAAGACACTTCTATTTATTACTATTCCTTAAGATCTGTTGTCTTGCTATTTTCGTCTGGATTGTGGATCACTGATGGTATACTCACCCAAGTTGAAGAAGTTTATATACTATAGTCCTTTTCCATAGCTGTTTGCAATTTGGTCCTCTGAATGAGGAAAGGAAATCTCTGGGGGGGCTGCTGAAGACTGCATTCCAAGAACTACTCTAGACTTTTGGAGGGGCACCTGGACACATCTTCCCTTTCCTCTTAAAATTTCTCAAACTGTAGCCAGCACCAGGATTCAATAGGACGGAACAGTTGGCATGGGGAAAATACTGAGCTGCTTTAGTATTTTTTACCTTTTGGCATTGCTGAACACAGAACAACATTACTACTTTTCCTATCTTTTTGTTAACTTTCTCAGTTCTGTTTACACCTTCCTCTCTCTATCTTAAATGCTTGAAGCTGTAGTCCAATATTCTTTCTTGAAGCTGGAGTCCAGTTTCCCCTTGTTCAGCTTCATCACTTAATTATTTTTTTCCCTTTTCATTCTTCATTTTTCTTTTCTCTCTTTCTCTGTGTTTTTCATTCTCTTTCTCTCCACCCCCACAATTCCTGCTAAACATCTTCTCTTTTCTTTCTCTCAAAATCTCATCTTCTTTTGCCTTCTTCTGCTCCTGATGTTCCTTCCTGCACTCATCTCTCACCTTTATTCCCTCGTCTTTCCCTGAAACCCTTCGTTTTTTCCTCACTTGTTCCATCTTTTCTCTTTACAGGAGAAAAAGAAAGAATAACAGTATATTGTCTGCTACCTGCTAACATGAGTAGGAAAATCTACTCGTCTAGAAACACTGTAAATGACTGGAAAGTGTGTGAATAGTTGAGATTATCCTGGGCACGCTTCAGTTGCTTTAACAGCATTCTCAAACTATCATTTGTACAGTCATTCTGTGGCCTAGAATGTTTTTTTAAAATTTGAAATCTGTGGAGCTCAGAAACTGAGGCCAAGTAAGAAATTATGTCCTGCTCTGACCTTTAATGAAGTGGGTAGACATCTTTGCTTGGATTTCCATGATAGCTGATTCAAGTCTGTACAATTTCCTCTTGTTGTTATATCACACTGTAATAAAAAAGAGCTGTGGTCATGAAAGGAAAAATATATCAATAACCTACTGATATAATGAGAATTTGTTCAGTTTACTGAATTGTGATTTTTACAAAAACTAACAAGTGTATCTATAATGAATTTCACTGTTTTTTTATTCCCAGTTGCAACAATAGTAACATGATTTTATTCCATTTATTCTGCTTATATTGTTACCAAGCCGTATACCTCCATGCTTTGATATGGTTTAATTGGCAGGTATGTTTAATTGACACAGAATGTGAATTATGTATACCTATGGCAGGAAAGGCCATCTGAAAGACAGGGACATTGGCTGGGAGTAGGTCAGATGACCTCAACATGGCCGGGCCATAAGAATTATGGTAGCCAAGATGGCCTGACTTAATAGCTCTGAGCTTATCCTGTCAACTGCTCAATCTCAGAAAACAATGTAGCCCCCAGTTACACTTAATCTTTGGTCCTTTCTGCAGTAGCCTCCCATCCCAGCGTGGGGACAGAAGAGGAGTGGGACCACGACAGTGCTTCTGCATGATGTTGTCATAGTCCCACTCCTCTCCCATCTTCAGGCAGTGCAACCATGGATTAAATCATTGACACATTTTCCCCATCAATGACCTGCAGTTGTGCCACCATCCCGCACTTACCCGTCCTGAGGAAAAGCAGGAAGCGTGATGGCGGCAATTCCTGCCCTAGCACAGCCTGGGAAAGTACTCAGCTGTGCTGCAGAAGAAAGAGGCATGTCCCTCGCACTTCCTTACATAGGGAGTTGGTCTGATGTAGAGGGGAGTGCGCCTGTTGTGCTCCCTTTCTGGCAGAGCCACTGCCAGGATTACTACAAGAGGAACACGCAAGAAGGTAGGGTGCGGAAAGGGCCGTAGAGTCAAAGAATCATAGAGTTGAAAGAGGCCTCATGGGCCATTGAATCCAACCCCCTGTTCAATGCAGGATCTCCAGATAAAGCATCCCCAGCAGGTAGCTGTCCAGCCTCTTTTTGAAGACATCCAGAAAAGGAGACAGTACCATCTCTCTAGGCAGTTGATTCCATTTCTAAACCGAAGTCACAGTCAAAAAGTTCCTTTCAATGTTCAATCAAAATCTACTCTTCTGTAACTTCAAACTATTAGATCTAGTCCTACCCTCTGGGGCAGCAGAGAACAGGCCTGCCCCTTCCTCTCTGTGGCAGCTCTTGGGGTATTTAAAGAGTGCAATCATGTCAGCCCTTAGTATTTTCTCCACCAGGCTGACCATGACTATGGCTCTATGAGAGTTAATGTAGCATCTAGTTTAGCCCCAATTATACTTCAGGAATTTGAAAGTGGCATGGGGGCTGGCAGAGCAGATACAGAAACAAAATGCTGTGCTTTGTAACCTAAATGGTATTTCTACTGAGCCAAGAAAAAGGAAGAAGGGGAAAAGTGTGGTTAGGAAAAAGTACCAAGCTTGAGAAATCCAGAAAGTTAGGAAAACATCTCTGTGAAGGATTTAATGCAGCACTGATGAAGGTTTTCCTGTAATACCAATGTCCATTTTCTTTAGAGACGACAGAATTATTGAATACATAGGCAAAGTTAATGTTCTATGAAAACTGCTGTTGGGTTAGGATTTTCCTATTAAAGCAGCATAAAGAATCATTTCCATCATTTCAGTACATTGAATGAATGCAGTCCCAAGCTCATTTATAATGTTTGACTCCAAATGTTCTTATGAATTATAGAAAAGGAAAGAAATATTTTATGGAACTAGCTGACATAACCAGAGATGTGAAATTATTCTTCTGAATAGAGCCGTGTGGTTCCATTGATGAAGAAAAGGGTGGATTAGGTCCTATAGGAGTGTTTGGAATGACAGGCTTGAGCTTCGTAGGCAAACTTGATATATTCAACAATCTGTTCCAGGTTTTATATGTGCAGTGTTTTTTAAAATTTATCTTTTATATTCCTATTTATTATCATGTGTTATTTATTTGTTACCAGGATTTTGTAATACTTATTTTCTTGCTAATAGGATATAAAACCAGGACATAAAACTAGCTAGCATCCTGTTAGCGACCTACCTATGCATAATTTTCCCTATGCATGTGATTTTACTTTTTTGGCAATGGTGTAACATCAGTAATCAGCTGAAGGTTGTGAGAACAGAATTGAACATATGGTGCCAACAGCCATTGTGCATAGAGGTTTGCACTGTGCTCTGCATTGCGCGGGAAGATGTGCATTGTGAATTCCAACCGTGCATGTTATATTACCTTCAGTTGCACAGTATTGAAATTTATTAATGTGCAGTGATTACAAAACTCCACAAGTGTAAAGTTATACATCATCTCCTTGATGTAGGATTTCAGACCACAGTTTGGATCGGGGTAATGGTTAGTACTTGCAAGGTAAGTTCTGTAGTCTTGTAGTCCCTGGGAAAACACCCTAGGGGCTATAGGACCAAGCGGATCTCGCTTTGCAAAGGTGGAATAAGACATCCATCATTTGAAAGAAGGAAATTCAGTCTTGGATGATCCATCCCAGCCTGCGTGGAAACTTTGCCTCTTCAGTGTTGGAGCTTGTTGAAAATATGTTACTATTACATTTTCCTTCATAATTGTAGAACTTGTGTGCAATGCTTATATATTTACATGAAGAAAGAGTATTTCTTGAAGCGAGGAAAAATCTTCCTAGGGGAAATATTCCGTGGAGTAAGAATGTTTACTTGTAACTCCAAAACATAGCTTTGTACTTATTTCAGGAATTTTGGCCATTTTTTCTATTTTTAAAGGATTAACAAAGAATTGAAAATTAATAAAAATGGATAAAAAATGATGTGTAAAATAATACATCTCAGCTAACGGTTAGCTCATTATTTGAGTTCTTGCATGTATGTTTTTTAAAAATAAAAGTAACGCTTTTTCTTAGCTTTTGCACATAACTTGTGAGACTCTAGTTCCATGTTGGAGGAAGGATGGCATATAAGTGTTCTAAATCTCCAGATTTGCAGGAATAGTGGCAAGGGGCTTGCACAGGCTGAAAGAAGTCCGAGAACTAACACACACCACACAACAGGACTTTTGGCAGGAATTGGCCATAATTTTAATTTTTATACTTATATTGGTTGGTATGGTATGAGGCACAGATCCAGAGTCCCTGAGCCAAATGACCCAGAGCATTCTCCATGCACTAGATTCCTGACCCAAAGTAGGAGTCAGTAATGGAGATGGCAACCAAGGAGCCACTAAGGTGCACAGTCACTGTGTGGTTTTCTGCCATCTGAGTGTGAGGCAGGTCCACCCTCAGGTGGACATTACTTGTAAGCCTCTACCACCAAAGTCCCTTAATGGAATGTCCCATGAAGTGATGGACCAATGGGCTACAAGACCCAACTTCTCCCACAACTGGACCTGGCCTCATGCCATCCCACCCTCAAAGTTGGGACAAAATAACAGTAAATAGAATTGCAGATCACTGCACATGCATTAACAAGTCTGAAAGCAAATGCTACCGACTGGCTACCTCTTCCTGGGTGTGTGAATGACAGAAGGGAACCTGGGAAGAAGCCAAGCAAGCAAGGAGAAAATGGTGGCCCCCAGACACCTGCAGTACTGCCACAACCTGCAAAAACTCACTTGGGTAAGTCTGAGGGCCCCCTTCTTTTTAAAAGCATATGTTCTCTCAGGAATTTTAGTTTTTTATTTGGTTTAAAAGATCAAGGATAGTGAATTAATAACCCTAGGTTTTGTTGTTGTTGTTATGTGCCTTCAGGTTATTTCTGACTTATGGCAACCCTAAGGAGAACCCATCGTGGAGTTTTCTGGGACTGAGGGTGTGTGACATGCCCAAGGTCATCCAATGGGTTTCATGGCTGAGTGGGGAATCAAACTCTGGTCTCCAGTCCAGTGCTCAAACTACTACACTATGCTAGCTTCCAGGTATTGGACTGGGTGAAATTAGAATAATATCAAACTTTCATGTAGTCGTTGAGTGTCTGGTCCACGTGTGATAATCAGGCAGCAAATTTTCTCAGACTAGACCACTCTGCATACTGAATTTTAAAGCAGGAAAAAGACTGGACATTCTTGACTTCACATTTCTTAAGAACCTCAGAAAGTAACCACTTCTATAAGTTCTTCAATAAAACTTTGGGAACACATTATCCCCCTAAAAATCAATAATCTCACCATTTCCCATTGTGGTAGTAAATCCAGCACTGCTCTGTCTACTTCCCACTTCATGATAAATGTACTTGACTACTTTTTCAGTCAGTTGCACAAGATAATATGAAGCCTTGTTTCAAAGAAGCTAGCAAAGACACTGAAATTCTCTTATTTGCTAGTTAAGCTATAACTCTGTTAAGTGCACTTGCTGAAGCTAATCTCTCTGTGCTGAAGCTCAACATGCTGGCTCTGGGATTCTGGGAGTTTCAAGTTCTGCAGTACTCTTCCTAATATTTTCCTTTGTATGTATCCTATTCAGCCATTCTTAATCTGATCCTGAGGAGAATGTGTGCCACCTGTGTACCTTTTACTTCACTCTTTCTACATTGAGCCAGACAGTATTGATAAGGAATCTAATCACATTCATTCGTAAACCTTTATAATCCTCATCAAAATCAGACATTCTGCATGCACGGAGTTTCTGATTGTGAGAAGGACTATAACCAGGTTCCCAAAACCAGATGAAATTAAAAGCAACCATTTTCCAGACTTTCCTGTTTAGTGTGGAAAGGTCAGGGTGGAGGCGGTGGAGAAGATGTGCACATCCACTCTGGGCTGCAATTTTGAATTCCTGAATAGGTGTCCTGACATGTTCAGCTCTTCAAATAGGTTCTGGTTCCTGGTTGGATACAATCAGTTGTAAAGCACTAAGTTTCATTACTCTCTCCACCATCAAAATTTTGAGAGCTGACCTAAAATCATTTATCATCAACTTTGAATCATGTAACTTTGGATTCAATTGCTGTATTACCAGTATTTGATGGAAATTGTCGCCTTCAAGAGCAGAATGTCTGGCAAGATCTATTATGCAGAACAGAATGTGATTTGCAAATTCAGTGAAGCAGTATGTCTATGTTATAGAATACTAGCACACTGGATTGCGCATGCAGTGTGTTGGGAAAACAACCACAACATTTGTAGTTAAGTACAAGTCATTAATTGGAACAAACATTTTGAACAGCATGTTGTAAGACATTATAATACCACACTCCTTGAGGCTTGGAACTATATCCAATTGGGAAAAAAAAAAACTTGTCCAATCTGCAGCTGCTGCAAAACAAGAAAAAAGTTTGGGATATGCAAACTGAATATGCATTGAATGAGGAAAGTATTCAAGAAAGGGGAAATGGAAGCCTTCCAGTACTGTGAATTCAGGGCACATACAGCCCCACCCAAGCAGGTCCACTTTGAAGGTCAGCTCACCTGAGTCTGCAAATCAACACTGCTGCTTCTAGTCCATCCATTTTCTTCTCCAATGGGGGGAAAATATGCTATATAAGAAGGGAATGGATAGAAGATGGGAAAAGGCTTTCAATGGCAGAAAACAATGAACGTACAGAGTGCCATACATTCTGGTCTATAAGAGATTTTCAGTAGTTGTAATCTCCTCTCCCTTCTCCAAGGATAGCTTTTCTCCTCCTCGGAAGGGAAGACAAAGGGGGATATGGGAATAGTGAACAGTTGCTATGTTGGGCATTTCAGCTACTCCAATAAAATTCGCAGAAATACCCTCAAAGCTTTTCAAGTGTTCTGGTGGAACACTTTAAAACCCAAACCTGAAGGAAATGAGGTCAGGTTCTACTATTATGGTAAAGCTTATCCCTATACAATTTCTCAACACCATACATGACTTTATATACCTTTTAGAAGTCTCTCCCAACCTGCTTTTGTTCCAAGATACCCAGAGACCAATTTAAACCTTTTCTCCTATGGGAAATGCTCCAGCCTTTTTATTATTTTACTTCTTTTCTGCTTCTTCCTCAGCTCTGCACTATCCTGTTTCAGTGTAGCAGCCAGAACCATAGTCACCATGCCATAGATATGTAGAATGAGATGTTTACATTGGCAGTTTTAATTTCTGTTTTTTTTTTTTTAAATTATGCCCAATGTGGCATTTGCCTTTTGTGTGGCAACCATTGGGTCAGCATTTTTTTATTAAATAAGCCACTACAACATCAGGATCCTTTTCTTGGTCATTTCTGTCAGATCAGTTTCCACCCCTGTAACTTTAAAGTTGTTTGGAGGAGGGCATAATATGTGTCTCTTTCACACATGTCTACATTAGATCTCAACTGCCATTTTAATTCCCCAGTTTGGAGAGATTCACTTGGAGCTGTTCAGTCTGGTTTTGTTCTAGGCACTCCAAATAATTTGGTGTCTTCAGCAAACCTGGTTACCTGGCTACTCACCCGTTACTCCACTGGAAAAACCGTATCCCAGGGTCTACAATTTTGATATTAAAATATGATTCAATGTGCCTGAGAGGTCACCTGGATGTGCATGTAGGCAGCAATGATCAAAGATCAAAAACCTGGTCAGGCCAGTAAAATCTCCAGTCATGGAGCCCCAAGAGACCTCAAGATGTGTAAATCCACAATAAACAAAGGGCCCTCAGCCCCAAGAAGTTGACTTGAGGGGATTAGTGTGTCTGCCCCAAGTTGAGCAAATATTCCATCAGGCGAAGACCATTTATATGAAGTCACACCACAGACTAACACAGCCAAAGATCCTGAGATTTTGGAAACACTTTGCAGTCCCATCACACAAAGGAAATTACCATGGTGGAGCTTCGTTATCGCTTCAACACTAATTGTTTTCCCCAGGAAAGGATTAGTCCTCCAGGTATTTTTCCCCCTACAAATAGTCCCAGTTTTTGAGTGGTTCTTTGGATCACTCCCAGTCATCCCAGCAGACTGTTGCTCTGTCCCTTGAGTGATCCCCTCAGCCCTCTTCGTGCTGAGCCCTACTTCTCCACTGTCTTCCCGGACCCAGGACTTCAGGAAAAGGTGCAGTATTACCCCAACTGTACTCCTCCAATACTCTCCTACCCAATTTCCTCTCTTTTGTTTCTTAATAGCTCTTGGGTGCGTGTGTGTGTGATTGTGTTGGTGCGTGAGACTTGCATTCAATGAAATCATTTATTGGACATTCTTGTTTGGTTTTTGGGTCGGCCTGACCCCGTAAAAACTGGGTAAAAAGACCCTGCTAGGTTACCCTGCCTCTTGCATTGCTATAGCTTGTGCTCTGGCTAGTTTCCATTCCCCCTCGCGTGGAGCACATTGAAGTGTTCCCCAAGGGACCCCGGAAATCAGGGTAACACCCCTTTCCTCTAGGTTATTTATGAACATACCTGAAAGAACTAGTCCCAAATGATTTAAATGAATGTAGTCTAAATAAGGAGAGCCAGTATAGTGAAGTGGTTTGAGTTTTGGACTAAACCCCAGCAGGCAAGGGTCTGAATCCCTACTTGGCTATGAAAACCCACTGTGTGACCTTGGACAAGTCAAAGCACCCCAGACTATGAGGAAGACAATGGAAAACCCACTCCGAACACATTTTGCCAAGAAAACTCCATGATGGGTTTGTGTTAAGGTCACCGTAAGTCAGAAACAACTTGAAGGCATACAAAATCAACTTAAATATGGCAAAATCTATTTCCTGGTCCATTTCTTATTTTACCTTTAGCATAGTTATAGCCTTTTACCCACACTTGATGTCTCAAGCCTTCATTATCAGGTGGGAGTATAAGCTATGCTTACTAGAAAAAAAGTGGAAACAGAGGGGTTTTTTTGAACTAAGTAACTCTCTTGATTATTCACTCTCAAAAGATGACACATTAAGTATGCCTGATGACACTGGCTACCAACAATTTGCTACAAGAATTCAAGCTGTTTCATTTGGCTCCTGTACAACTCAGCACTGCAGCTCCTTTTTTAAAAGCAAGCTAAACTGTTCCATCATTTTACATAACCACAAGTGCAGTCTAGGACAAACCACAGAGGTTTGCCTTTTATTCTAGTGCAGTGGAAACTCAGTAGAAACTCTCTCAGTCCTTCTCACTCCTAAAAAGTGAGGCAGGCTTACTTCATTAACTTGTCATTTTATGTCAAACACAGTCCTTTCTGCCTCTTTCTGTTATTTTCCTTTTTAATCATGACTTGGTTAGTTAATACTTTATTCAAATTCTTTCCTTTTCAGTGCACTTTAGGTTTCATGATATATGTCAATCATATTAATTACATTAAAAGTAAATTTATTCTTAGATCAATCAGCAATCAGATTATTCCATTTCTTTCTAAGGAAATTTAATACTGGGGGCCATTCTTCCTCAGTTTTGTCTATTACTGTGTAGGATAAATGTAAATTAAATTCAATGAGACAAGATTTAATGAAACCCATACTGTTGCAAAATGTATATGATTAACTTTGAGTATTTTATTTTTATTTGTGTCTTTATAATAAAAAATAAAATTTTAAAAAAAGTGAGGCAAGCATCTCTTTACTGAGGAGTTCTTACTTGTACATGGCTGGTAGGTGAGGTCAGATTCCTCCCTACCTTGATCCGCTAGTGTGCACAATGGATCTGCTCCTATTTGTTCTAGGAAAGTCGCAACTCAAAACATACTCGGCAAAATTTCTGTTTGGATAGAGGGTTAGAAACACTAATGAAACATGTTAAAAGACACCCCCACATCTCCTTAAATGACAATATAAGGACAGTGATCAGTGAAGACAGGTTTCCCCTAGATATGGATAGTACTAATAAATGGGAAAAGCTGTATGTCTGTGTAGCTGAGAGACGGTAAATAGTATGTGCTTGTAGAAATGGATATAGTGATTACTGTGCATAATTCTGAGACATTTTCTTGTAAATCCCATGAGTCTTTGCATTTGGATGGGTATCTTCTAGATACTTAGTTTTATTCCGGACATCTAGATTAGCCATATGCTTTCTTAATTGGCCACTGGAGAGGAGGAGCTCTACTTGAACGGCGGAGTGCACACTTTGCATTCAGATCATTCAAGGTTCTCTTGCATATACAGCTAAAAAAGATTGAAACAACCACGTCAGCTGGGGGATTTTGGGACTTATAGTCCAAAAAGGTAATTTTTCTAAGCTACCAAGTAATGGGAAAGTGTTCTGTCTGAGACTTTGGGGAGCCACAGTTGGTTGAGGTAGACAATACCGAGTTAGAGGAAAAAAGATTCTGAGCTGATATAAACCAGCTTTGTCTGTCACTGTAACACGAGCTCCTCTGTTCTGACATGAATTTATTGGCTGCTTTGCTGTGCTAGATTACTGCACAGCAGATAAAGCAGCTACTATAGAAGTCTGCTTTACAATTTCACTAGTACGAAATAAGAAATACGTGTGCAGAGCAAAATTGGACCAATAACAATATAAGTAGTTAAAAAGAGAGTATTTAATTTACCTTTCTTCCACCCACATATTAAGGAGCAATGTAAGTTATTGGAAAGCTTCCAGCTAGTTTCTTCTCTTATACTTTAGACAATATTTATTTGTGCAAAAGCTACACGCTGATATGTGTATTAAATCTGATTGTTACAAGATTTTTTAAAAAAGATTTCACCTGATGGGACAGGCCTTTTTGCTTAAGCTCTTGTTTTAGGAAACAAAACAAGAGCCTGCTGTTTTGCTTTAAGTAGCAATTGACAACTCAATTCTTCTCTTTTGTTGCATTTCTGAAATTGGCATCATGCTGAAATAAAGTTGCCTGACAATTGCTAAATAGGACATTCTTATTTGTTCACAATGCGAAATAAAGCCTGAGAGAGAAAGCGGGAACAAGAAAATCTGTCTGAAGTGACTTCATTGGACAGAAGTATGGAAGCCCTTAAATCAGGAAAATATTCCAAGTGTAAGATGTGAGTGAATGTGTGTGTGTGTGTGTGTGTGTGTGTGTGTGAGAGAGAGAGAGAGAGAGAGAGAGAGAGAGAGAGAATGAGAGAATACCCATTGAATCCTTGGGGACTTGGTAAGTGGAGACTTAGGAAAGCCCCACAGAGTGAGTGGGTTTTTTCTAGTTGGAGTAGCAACTGGATTTAGCTTGCTCAATTTATAAAATAATCTGACAATTATATACCTTTGAACCCTGAACCCAACAAAAAATATACTTGCTGTGCTAACTCTTGGCCTATATTTTAAAATAAATGTAGGTATTAAAATATTGACATCTATCTTGGCCAATAGATTGCAAAAGGTAATTTCAGCTTTGGCTAAACCTGGTCAGGTGGGATTTATTAAAAATAGTCAGGGGAGTGATAATACCAGGTTGGTTGTGGATCTGGCAGCCTTACATTCTGACAAAACTATCTGGCAGCCATTATTTCTTTAGATGATGATGAGGCCTCTGATAAAATTTATTGGATGTTCATTTTTCTTTCATTGGCTAATACTGGATTTTCTAAAATATTTTTGAACTGGATTAAAATGCTATATTCTCCCCTAAGGGTGAGAGTGAGACTTATGGTCTACTTTCATCTTTTTTTTTTTACATCGATGTGAGATACCAGAGAAAGGTGTCCCCTTTCCCATGGATATTTAATCTATGCTTTATGATTACTCTTTGTGTGTGTTATCAGACAAAATTCTAGTATCAGTGGTTCTCAGCATCCTGTTTTGGAATTTAAAAATGATTTTTATGCAGATGACCTTTTGGTATTTATCTGAAAGCCTCAACAGTTGAAACCAGTCTTGATGAAACTAATAATTTTGGGGAAATAGCCGGCTATTCAGTTGACTGGTCTAAATAAGATATAATGCCAATTGGAAATAAGACAGATCCAAATAGTTTTTAAAAATGACAGTTTTGATACTGTCCAATTTCTATCACCAACTTTGATATAATTGTTTCTACAGATTTCAGATTATTAAATGGAATGTAACCAAGTTAATAAAAGATATTAGGCAAGATCTAGACAGATCAGCAGTTTTAAAGTTGATTTTATCAAATAAGATTAATACAGTTAAATGAACATCAAACCTAGAATTATTTATGTTACTCAGGGAATTCCTTAACTTAAATGTTCAAAAAAGAAATTTCAAAAATTTAATACATAGTTTAGGAATTTTTGAAGGAAGTGCTCTTTGCCTCTTAGAACATCAATGAAAAGGATGTACCTTCCAATTAAAGAAGGTGTTTTTGGTTTTTCAGATCTTCTGACATAGGTATATTTACTATCTTTCACTAAATTTTGAATTCTTTGCCCAGAATAGAATGATCAGTTTTGGAATCCTCTCTTTTTGCACCTTAATCTAAATGGATGGCATTAGGTTCTCAGTTTATCAAAACTGAAAGAGTATTGCCTATAATCTCACAGTTAGAACTGTGTGGCAATATTATCACAGGCAATTACAATTTGATCCATATACTCATGCTAAACAGACCCCATGGGAAAATCCTGACTGGAAAAAAATCCTATGGGGGATGACAGAAAACAGGATTTCTACTTTAAACCAATTATTAGTTGCTGATGAAGAGTTTCTGTCCTTTTCAATCTTGCAAGATCAAATTAATTTAACTTCAATAGTCAAATGGCAATATTTAAAGTTAGCAACATTCATTACAATCTAGATTTGGCCCTGCAGCTTTTAGTGCTTCTGAGTATCCTTTAATTTTAGAAACATTTGTTGAGGCAATGATATATCTATCTATAAATTTTTATTATCCACAAAAAATGATACACAATATTTACAGCAGGAATGGAATAATGAATTAGAATGCCCAGTTTGATCAATCAATGGCCAGCAGTTCTGGGATCTGTAACAGGTACGAAACTAGATCTCTGATCATGTCTTGTACAAGAAATAGTGCTGTTTCAAGAATATTTGTCATCGTAATACCTTTTAAAGAAAAGTTTATGTAAATCAACTAATTGTTGAAGTTGTAATACTCTTAAGGCCACATGTTTTGAAAATGTTCCCTCATTCTGAGGTGAAGTAACCACAAGAATAAATTTGGTAGCTACGATAGTTATTCTTTTTTTTTTTTTTTGGTATATTTTTTATTATAAAAACAGTTGTAAAAACTTCTACATTATATAACATGTAATAGTTATATCTTTACCCATCTATTGGAACTTAATTCATGGTCAGAGGAAATGAATGTTTCATGCTCTTTTGGCTGACAAAAGACTGACACTACAGGAATAGATTTAACAATGCTTGCAACATTTGAAAAACTGATCTATTGATGCAGTTTACGAATGGATTTATATTCAGGTATTTGGACTGCTTTTACTGAAATTTATGATTTCTGTTTTTAATCTCCTTATTCTTTATTGCTGTAATGTTAGAACATCATGATATGTAGCTGAGAGCCTTACAGTGTAAGTTTATGTTGCATTAATAAAAAAGGAATTTTAAAAAAGAGATACTGACAATAACGTGTTCCTATATTTCAATCAAGTGAACCAGAGAAAATACCAAAACTAATTGCTGCCCATCCCTCGAAATGAAGAGACCACATGACAGGACTTGGGATGAACTATGGGCATGATGTTACTGTGGTGTATAGTCTGAGCCTGAGGTCTACTAAATATAATTTGATATCAAAAGATTGGCCATTCCAAACTGCTCCCCTCCACGTGCTTGTGAGGCCCCTGGACAAGCACACATACGGACATGGCTGAACAAGCTGAAAAATACAAGACAAATCCAGGCAGGCCAGTAATTTTCAGGCATGCAGCTTCAGGAGACCTCCAGGCAAGTACACTTTAAACCTAAATTACGTATGCACCAAGCTTACAAAAGATTCTCTGCCCCAAATGGGCAGCTTGACGAGATTAGCGCTTCTGACTACTCAACTGTCAAGCACTCTCCATTTGCATACCGTCTGCGCTATTGACAATTCCGTCAAAATCCAATCATTTAAAGTACCGACCTTTCGGAGGCTTTGTCTCCAACCCGAAACCCATTGTTTTCCCTGGGAATGGACTACCCTACAGGCACATTTCTCTCTATAAGAACCCCTGGTTTTGAGCGCTTCTTTGGATCGCTCTTGGCTTCCATCCCACCTTGCTGCCACTCCATTTGCTGAGCCTTCCCCTCAGCTTCCACGTGCTGAGAATCTCCGCTCCAACTGACTTTCTGCTGGATACCCGGGCTACAGGATCAGGTGTAGTATTTCCCCTGAAAAATCCTTCTCAAAATCGCCTATCAAATTTCCTTCCTTTACTTTCTTAGGTCTGTGTGAGTGAGTGAATAAGTGCGCGATGACTGTCTTTTAAATAAAGAAAACAATTATAATTTACTTTTGCTTGGTTTTTGACTCAGCCTGACCCCATAAACATTGAGTTTAAGATCTCGCTAAGTTGCCCTGCCTCTTGCATTGCTACAGCTTGTGCTCTCGCTAATTCTCATTCCTCATTATTTGGAGCACATTGAGGTGTCCCCCAAGGGACCCCAGAAATCAGGGTAACAGTGAACTATGGACAATTTTATTATTTATTGCCTATTTAGACATGACTTTGAACTTGACCTTGAACTTGACAATTACACTGAACTTGACATTGTCCTCACCGGGGGTGGGGGGGCTGCATGATAGCAAAATACCTGGTCCTGAGGGCAAACTCCTGCTCCTGGGTTGCCACCTTGGCGACCCCCTCTGGAAGGCGTGCCCCATGAAAGCCCACCACCTGCCGCAGAGCCTAGAAGTGAGGGCATAAAGTATGTGGGCCTGCCCCAAGGATGCCCTCCTTCTTTGCCCTTTGCCCCCTGCCTGACGACCAGGTGAGTGAACTCCAGAGGCGTATCCTACACTACCTTGTGCCAAAGGTATACACCAATGCCTTAATGCCCCCCTTCACCCGCTGGGAGAGCTATTTAGCTCCTGTTTAAGACATCACTCTGAAAGCCAATTGCCTAATCCCTTGCTGCAGTGTAGGGTAGGTGAAAAAACCCCCTTTAGAAGGGAAAAAATTTCCTACTTGGCCCTGAAGTGACCAGCAAGCTTACACTACAGATGAGGGTGGGAAGGTGGGTCACCAGTGTCAGAGTCCAACTCCTTGCCTGTGCCTCACTGCCAGCAAGGGGGAGGAGGCGAGAATATTTGCTGCGGCGAGGAGGAGGAGGCAGTGGAGGAATGTCTGATACAACAACTATTAAGGAAACCGCAGAGCCGAGTCAGGTCGAAGTCCAGTCCAACAGTCCAGAAAGCAGAGGTCCGTCCAGAGGGGTCGAGGGAACCAGAACACAAGGGTCATGAGGCTTGCAATTTGCTACAAGCAAAGAGCAAACCACGCTGACAGACCTAAATAGCCACAGAGATAGGTGTTACTTGTCATTGCTTCCTTAATATAGCCAACACAGCTTCCCTCTGAGCTGCCCGTTTCAGCCTCTTTCGTGACCGGAGGCTAAGGGGCTCAGGTGACTGTAATTCTTCCAAATCACTGCTGGTTCCTTCCCCGTCTGGAGCTGGTTGGGGCAACTCTGCCTCCACTTGTCCTTCAGTTGCTGGGAATGTTTGCAAGTTTCATTGTATCATGCTTTTCTGTTCCTGTTTTGCCCATACAACATATCTTATTAAATTAAACAGGTTGCTTGCCGGTAGGGGTAAATTACTCTAGAAGATTTCAGATTTGTAAACTCCCCTGTAAAATAGTGTGATTTGTTTTTATCCTTTTGAAAGATAGGTTAGTTAAAACCTTTACAACTGAGCAGCTCTGCTGAGAAAGTTGTACAATAAACACACTCATTTTGTGCGTGCTGTAAAAAATATTTTTTGTCAGAAGTAAAAGAACTTGGGAAGAGAAATAATGATAATTGGTTAGGAAAAGGGTCTATCTAGTCCCTGTGATGATGGAAAAGACATTGTACTTGTGTGTTTGTGTGAGCAAGCAAGTGGGGAGGTTGCTCTTCCAGATTGCCCTAAAGAAGTGTGACTTTTTGTGATGCAGCTCTTTGGGATTTGTCAGGTCTTGATGAATATTGCCTGCAGGTCCACTCAATTCATTCTTTTAGGGAATGTTTTTAGTGATTTCTTGGATCTACACTAGGGCTCTTCTAAAGTTTTTTTTTAAACAAACAAACAAACAAACTGGGGCATAATTAGCTGAGGGGGTCTTATGGTTTGAGGGCAGTATTTCTTCTCTAAGTTTTAAAAAAAGAGTTATTATGTTACACTGCAAAAGGATCATTTCACTAATGCACTAAAAATAATAATAATAGTAGTAGCAGTAGCAGTAGCAGCAACAACAGCAATAATAAAAAGGAAGGAGCAAAGGATACTTTTCTGTTCCAATATATCACACAATTAAAAAGAAACCCACTCAAGTGTGGGTATAAAATGTTGCAGCTGGTATTGAGAATAGACAGAAAATAATCCAGGCCAGCAGAAATATCATTTGGATATTTTACCCCATCCCCACAAGAACTACAACTACAAATACCACAACCTCATAACACATTTGTTCCCATCTGGAGTAAAAGAGAAAGAGTAGCAGATAAAATTTGAGGAGTTATTTCTGAATGACAAGTGCACCATCATTCTTTGCTTTGGCTATTAACAATGAAGCACTTCATCTAATAAGATCAAGACTTACCCCGAGACAGATAATGTGGGTTGGGTGGGGAGTCTGTTATTGATGGTAATTCCTTTCATCATCATCAGTTTTTGCTACTGTCAAGCTGTGTCATTTTTGCCAGTCTGTGAAACCTAGCAGAGCAAAAATGTGTCCTGATAATGTTGGTCAGAATGAGAAGAAGGAGAAACAGAAGACAGGGGAGTCCATTTGAGACCTGCACATTTCATCAGATACAGGCTTGCTTGTTTCCCTCTTACGTGTCTGGCTTGTTAATGTGATGGGAGAACCTAGTGTTGTATCAAATATGGAGGAATGGATCCTTGGGTGTTTGTTTTGACCAGACTCTTACGTTCCCCCTCCAATAAAGACAGAAATCTTTAGCTATGCAGCAACTTTCAACTTAAATTCTATGCAGGTGCCATCTGAGTTTTGTGTTGGTGTGGTTTCTCTGTGTGGTTTCTCCTTCTATTATAGAAGCATTCTCTGAGCAGAACTCACTCCGAAAATGTTTCTGCTTGTAGCAAAATCTAAATTCAACACACTGCAGACTGTTCTGTGCTGGAGATGGATGCTCTCTGTTCTGCCAGTCACAGTCAACACCCTGGCAGGAACATTTGGGATGAGTTGAACTACATTCTTCCCTTGTTTGTCTTGAGGAGACAGCCTCTCAGTTTTGGGGAAGGAAAAAAAATGAAAAGGCTGCCGGCGGGGGGGGAACCCCGAGGGAAAATCAGTTTTCGATATCACAGATTTTTTGTTCCTTCATCATACACGCAGCAGCAGCCTCAGCAACAGCAACATATCTACACTCTCAGCCTGTGATTTTGATTAATTGGGCATGTGGGGACATCCAAGTGTTGGGCACCAGAGGCCCATATAAGGTGAGATCTTTTTGGCAGCCTTCTTCTTTGGGAAGACAACCAAAACAAACTCACAAAGCACTCTTTGGGATTAATAAAACAAAACAAAACAAGGAAGTGTTAGATGGATGGAAGGTTTGCTGGGCTCCTGTGAATGATGATTTACTGATTCCTGCTGGAACTTGGCAGGAGCCTGCAGAGCACACAAGTGGGGTTGCTGACAAGCTACAATCTGCTGTAGATGTACTGTACTCACCTGTTGTCCTAGCTTCAGAACTCTCTGTAAAACAGACAAGGGAGAAATGGGGGATTATATAATCGCATTGCTTTTACATTTTTATCTGAGTGACAAAGAGCCCACCCACCCACCAAGCAGAAAAAGACACCTCAGGTTTCATATGGAAAGAGGCCTGGATAGAGACCGGTGTCCCTCTACAAGACAAAATGTTTCAGTGTGACCTGGGGGTCACATTCTCTATTGAGAAAGTGGGAAGATTAAGAAAGGGAGAGATAGAGGACCCTCAGAGACTAACAAAGGAATATGTCAGAGCAGAATGGGATGGTGGAGTGAAATGTGTTAAGTAACTGCCTCACATTAGAACATAAATGGGGAGGTGATAATGCAATGCTGTAGTGTTTGCTATCACTCAAACTGGAATTTGTGAACTCCCTTTCAATTGCCTTAGCATCTGCAGTGTTCCGATACTCCAACCCTCCCTTCGCCCATCCTCATGGAAGGACAACTTGGTAAAGGACACACAAAACCTTCTTTGATGTATTTGGATATAAACAATTCAGTGGCAATTTCTATACTGTGAATATATATGAAGTTATATCATTTTTCTGAAAAAAGCTTCCCCACCTTTATATGAGTACCACTAGAGCTCTTTATTGTATCCTGACATACTTTATATTCAGCCGAAGGTGACTATTTATGTATAACTAGGTATCTATAAACACTTCAAAACTGCTTATGACAGAATACCTTTAGACATAATTACTAGGACTATAAACGTTTTAAATTTTGTCTGGAAAACAGCTGAGAGCACCATAGTAAAAGGAAAGCGCTATTCATTTTAGGAGGCTTTATACTGTCCAAGGGTCCATTTAAAGTATGTTCATCTTGAGTGGGTTATGAAAAATGATAAAGTAGTACTTTCTCTCCAGTCTTTGGTATTGAACAGAAATAATTATTTTTCCCTTAAATGTTCCATTTCAATCAATGGCCAGTTTTGCAGAATACAGAGCAAGTTTGCTAGTGGATTATTGCCCTTCTTGCATATAGTTGAATGATTAGATGAAGCCTAAGAAATGTATTCTTCAAAAAATATTTCACAGCCTCTTGGCAAGAGAGTTGTCACTGTCAGGCAATACTGATGTCAAGACAATATGTTCAGGTACAGCCACGGACAATAAGTGTGTGTCTGTGTGTCTGTGTGTGAGTGAGACAGAAAATCACATTGCAGTCCCCCTGTATTTCATATTCCTCTGCATCTGCCACCCAAGGTACTGTTACTCTGTTTACTGGGGGTCCCGTGAGGGACACCAAAATGTGCTGAACAATAGGTGGGGAAGATTAGCTCTGAGCACTGCTTTAGCGTTACGAGAGGCAGGGTAACCTAGCAGGATCTTGAACCCTATGTCTACAGGGTCAGGCCGAGTCAAGGAGCACACAGAAGTTGAAATAATAAACGTGGGTTTATTAAAAACACAATCAAACAGTGTATGCAGCACACTCACACAAGATAACTAAAGAAATAAAGGTTGGAGTGGGATAGAGGGGTTTTTAGAGGAGTTGTTGGTTTGGGTGATACTTCACCTGTCCTGAAGCCCGGTTGGAAGTGGAGAAGCTGGGGAGCGTGGATCTCAGCACGTGGAGCTGAGGGGAAGGCTCGCTGGACAAAGCGACAGCAAGGCGGGATGGAAGCCAAGAGCGATCCGAGGAAGCGCTCAAAGTCAGGGGTTTTTATAAGGAGAATTGTGACCGCAGGCTAGGTCGGACTTGGGGAAAACAATAGATTTGGGGCTGGAGACAAAGCCTCCGAAAGGTCAGAATTTGAATAATCGAGTTAGAGCCAAATTGTCAATAGGATAGCCGGTATCCAGACGCGGAGTAGTTGAGCATTGTATAGTCAGATCATCAAGCTGCCAGCGCGGGGCAGAGGATCTTTTGAAAGCTGCATGCATACTTAATGAAGGTACTTGCCTTGAGGTCTCCTGAAGCTGCGAGTCGGCTATTTCTGGCCTGCCTGTATTGTGTTGGAATATTATGGCGATTAACAGCCGAGCCTGTGTGCGTGCTTGTCCGTGGACCTCGCAAGCACGTGGAAGGGAATGGGTATGTGAGGCCGAATTATCGATATTAAGAGATATCTTTTTATATCCCCCAAAGCTCGGGTTAGCCAGGGCAGTAACAGTACCTGCCTCATTCTGTTTCATGTCAGGGCCAGCCTGGACTAAAGAATGATACATGCACTTCCATTGCCACAAGTGTGCTTCTATCCAACAAGGAAACTATACAGTCCAGTAAATAATTCAGCTTCTCTTGTTGAATGCAATAAAAGTCTTCTAGGGAAGTCTGCACTACTTGTGACATACAGCCTCAGTGTGATACACCATCTATATACTGGTATACCTCACTTAACAAAGTAGAATTGTTCCTGGGCATTACTTCTTTAACAGGAAATTTGGTACCACAGGCAGAAATAACATGGAAAGAAAAGGAGTAGGTTCCCACATCACAAAAAAAGAAGAGATGTTCAACATATTTTGGCAAACTTTTTATTCAAAACTAACAATATGCTGATATAACATAAAACAATCAGATCAGGTAAATCTTACAAAAGGGATGGCTTTTTCTTTCACTAGCCTCCACTGTGGTGGTCCATTTTGATGGTCAGACTTATAGATCTACCATTTTTTAACATGCTGGGTATAGCTGGTGAGACAGGTGTATTGGTTTTCCCCTTTTCTCTCTTCAGCATATTCAGTTAGGGATTCTGGAGGCAGCTGCTGTTTATCTTGGCTGTTGGATACAGGCACACATACTTACTGTAGAATCAATTACAGTACAATCCCTCTCTCTCCCACTTCAAGCTTTATTGCATTGTTTACTGTGGACATGCTGTTGCAACCCAAAATTAAAAGTGTATGTTTCTCCATCCCTCCTTCACCATACTTACAATACCAATGCTGCTAGAAAACTTCAGATTAGACAGAGGATCAGGAGGAAAGGAGACTGTGCAGGCGTAAAATCTCATTGTAAAAAGAAGCTTCACTCTCAGGGGCTTTCTTAACGGAGCTGTTCCTGTAGTGTAGTGTCTCTGATGGTTGGGAACCTGCCCCATGGCAGTCTTGCAAACTAGGAGCCATATCATACCTTTAGTGGACATTCATATAGAGCAGGGGAATATAAACAACCTGGACGTGGTTCAATTGAGACATAGTGCTCCAAATGACACCCAGCATACTCAGTTTTATACTGAATCAGAGAAGTATTTCACAGAACCAGACAAGTCTTCATTTATATTTTATTTACTGGATGTTGCGATTTTGCAAGTCTACAGTTCTTTCTGTGGAAAAAAAATATTACTCCAGGCTATTTTTATAGACTGTATTGATCTGAAAACTATAAAGGATGTGCTCGTATGTTTTAATTATTGGCTGTCATCTGCTTTCAGTGTATTGTGACAGAAAGAGTTGTAAATTTAAATATAAACATTAAAGTAACTGAAAATATAGATGTACGCAGGAGTACCTTGATTTAATATGGCTTTGCCTCATTGATCTTGAACTGTGACCAAACTGACATTAGTAGGATTCATTCAACTTAGATCAAAACATAACCCTCTGACTGATTTTTGGATTTTGGCATTTGTGTCTTAAATCAACTAGTATAGTATTAGTATTATTTTCTGAAAAAGAGAATCTTTTTAGTATAAGCTAGCTCATTTGTAGAGTCATTTTAAACTTGATCTTTTTTTTTTTTTATAAAGGGCATGCTTTCATTATTGTATTCCATTTATTTAAATGTAATGTTTATAATATTAGGACATGCCAAATGGAGAAGGGTGTGTGAGATGTAGTCCAAAAAAGGAGTTTTTCCACTCTCAAGTCATCTGTTTCATTTTCCTTTCCTGCAACAGTTTTGCATTACTCCACTCCTTAGCAATCAAGAGTTGATATCCCATACTGACTTTGTATGCATTTTCCTTTTCCTTGTTGGACTGTTGTTGTGGTTTTAAATCCCTTAAGATTTCCCCCTACCCCCAAGGCCAATTATTTCTTTTCATGCTTTTGACCTCAGAGCCTCTATTTCTTCCCATTTGTGTGTGTGGATGATGCTGTTTTAAGTACAAAGGTGTGTTATCTGGAGCCCTGAATTTTCTCATAGTGTATAGAAAAAATGGTGTGATTAGATTAGTATGCTTCATTTTTGCTGAGCCTACTATAATCTTCAAACCTCTGACACTAGCTGGGTTCAGGTGCAATGAAAAAGAATTGGATGGAATTATTACTTCTTAATCTGACAAATGTTTGGAAAACCACATTATTATCATGATCCTAGGGGAATAAAACTGCCTAATACTAGGAAAAATATGATTTACAACAAAAGCTGGTTATGGAAAAAGCCACCTTATTGATTCAAAATCCATCTGTTGACCCTGCTGAAAAGACTCCTTCTTACGTTGTAGGGCCACAGCCTAAAGTAATAGCAATGAAGAAGTTAAAATTCCCAGGTACGGGTCAGCAGAGACTGAATTAATATTCTCATTTTTAAATAGAGTCCTTCAATCCACCCATGGCAGAATGAAATGCAACATTAAACTTTTTCCAGCAAGTCATGATTTGAAAAGCTTTATCTCTTGATTTTCTTCTTGCTGTGCAACTGTCAAAGGCAACAAACTTTCTATAAGAAAGTTGGCAACTTTAGTTGAAGGAACAGCATCTTAGAGTCACGACTTCCCTTTGTAAAGCATACAATAAAATTGTCTCCACCATTTAACAAAGAGTATGATGATAGGTGTTGAGTTTAATGTTAATAAATGCAACAGAACCCTAACAGAACAGAACAGAAAAACAGAACTCAACAAGCTTTCGTTCCTGTAACTGTGTTCTTTATCCCAGAAGCATTACTTTACTTGGAGAAAAGTAAACATATGTTTAGGAAAAACTTTAAATCCAGCTTGCTCTGAAGATGCAGGCAAGCCTAATATGCAAGATTTTGATAAAGTACAACAATGGAAGGAAATGGCAAGCAAAGGCAGAGGAAAGGCTGGGAGAACAACAACTGATAAAATGAGTTAAAGGGTGTTTGTGAGCCAAAGCAGTTGTGGAATAACTGTGCTATTAAAATCTGGCTTGAAAGTCCATCAGAAAATCAAAATAATGAATCAATGCCAAGAAAAGGAACATAATGCTGAACAGTTGAAATCTGAGTGCATGTGTGATTGAAGTGGGCAGTTCTATGGGTATCTGGTGCCTGAGGGCAATGACTGGCAAATCAGTTCAGATGGCACACAGCCTCTGTTCCACAGATGCCAGATTGCTCCGAGTTTTGTTGATTTTGCCCAAATCTGAATCCAAATTGCAGTTGTGGAAGGATATCACAAAGACCAACAGATTAGCCTATTCTGATAAAGTTGGATGAAAGTGAAAGGCTAATTAAGCCTGATTTTGCACTGGCTACTCTGCAGCCACTTTAATCTTGTAAGGCAAAGGATGCAGTCCTAAATACATTAAGTAGTAAGACCCCATGAAACACTATTGGGCTTATTTCAGAACAGGCATGCCTAAGATCTCTATTTCTTTCCCTGGAAATATATGCAATGGATCAAATCCTTAAAATCCAGAAGACTTAAAAACTGCTGAGTATCACCATGCCTTTTTAAATCTTAGACAAGATTTATTAAATTCTAGGAGGCAGCTTCTGTTTTGTTTATCCAGCTGGCTGGTTCTTTGTCAGCAATTCAGCGTCCTTCCTGGCACACTATTCTTTCCATGTTTGTTACTGAGGGTAAGATGCACTGATGTGAAACTTTTGGTTAGGCCAGCACTTCTTCCAGTAGTGACTGTTCTAAGAAGAAGGCATTGCATCTCCAAAAACAATGGCTGAAAATTAAACCCATATCACCCTCTCCAACTGTCCCAATTTGGCAGGGAGGGTCCAGATTAATCCTCCATTCTCCCACTTTTTTCTAGCTGTTTTTAAAATATTTCAGTTTCTCTATCCTTCTCTCACTTTCACCCTTCATTCTTGGTTTACTTCAGCTGCTGCAAACTGAGTTCAAAGTGCAAAAATACCTTGCACTCAACTTGAGTGGGGTTGGGGGTGGCAGGAGATCTTACCTTTCCCAGTAGGCTCAGGAAAAAGCAAACCACTGCAACCTCTCCTAGCTTGGGTATTCTTCCTCATTATCAGCTTCTGACATCTTGACCAGACTCTGATGTTGTCTGGCCACATGTGCCCCAATTTTAATCTGTGATACGTTGGAGGGTACAATGGCTTGGCATATATTAAAGGCCAATAGCTTCATCACTGTAACTAAGCTTGAGAATCATGCATTCCCTGGCCCACATGTTGCTGTTGAGAGTCAGTTGTGGCTCTTGGAATCCCCCAACATCCCAAAAACCCCACTCCCCAATTTCTTGGGGAGGGGGCAGGGGAAAAAAACCTGTCTTTTTTCCACCAAAAAAATCCTCAAAAACAATTTAATATATTTGAATATGCTATTAAAGGTCCCCTATCCTGAAACAGAGAGCCCCCCCCCGCCAGCTGAAAATGCAACCTGAAGTGAGACCACATCACTCTCAGTTGGCAGAATGGTGGCCATGACAGTAGAGTTGCAGCCCTCAGGAGCAGCAGAGGAACCCAAAAAGGCAGTGTAGTCCTCTGGGTTCTGGACCATGTCTATCATGTCTACTGTAATTCATGGCCTAAATCCAACTACAACCTACAGCAGTTATTGAATCAATTGGATTGACAAAAGTGTTAACTTTCCATTTAGCAGTTGCTTCAATGGGTCTCCTCTATTTGTAGGGTCTCTTTGAAGGGTCCTGTCTTTGAAAAGTGTCACTGAAGGCTATTCAGAATTCACAACTGTTATAAAATGCAGTACCAAGAGTACTGCCTGGAATAGGTCAGGCCATTTCCGCATGGGGTGAGGGAATTGCCCCATGCCGGTACTTACCCGACTTCTTGGCTCCACGCTTGGGTCCAGGCTGGTCCGGAGCAGTGCGTGGCCGCCACTCCGCACTGCTCCGGGGACGAAAATGGCGGGCTTCCGGTTGGTCGAGGCTCTCCACCAACCGCTGAAGCTTGCCTGCCTAAAGGCCGCCCCCGGCAGATTGCAGGCTCGCACTGGTGCGAGCCTGCAAATCTGCACCAGAGCGTGGGCAGGGGGTGGCACGCTCCGTGCTTTTGAAAGACCTGTTTCAAGTGGTCTTTCAAAACCACGCTGGGTGACCACTTCAGGTCGTTCCGGAGTGGGCTGAGGTGCGGAACTACACTAAATAGGTTCCACCCGGTCCGCTCCCAGGTGCAGACGTCTTCCCTGGAGGATGCTCTGCACCGTTTCTTTAAGCCCATGCGGAAATGGCCTCGGTTTGGAAAGGCCTGCATCTCACTGGTTTTGTAATAGTTTCCTTGGTGCTCTGCTTATTTTATTGTACACTTCAAATTGCTGGCCTTAACTCTTTAAAGGTGTATACTGCTGAGGATTTCCACATGAGCTTGTCCATTTGTTAAGGTCATCATCCCGGTTCTTTTTCTGGATACCTGTGCTGCTAGAAATTAGGCAGGTGGCAACCACAGAAGAGGACACATTCTTTAAAACAAGATATCAGTATCTCAAAATAATTATTACTATGCTTAATGACGGTGATCTCATGCATTCCATGCGCAGAATTGTGATATATACTCCAGCCTTTTTGTCTGTGGTTCTACCCAACATTAGAATGTTTTATTTATTTATACAAAATACTGAGATTTTGGCCTTAAGAGCTATATGGTATTCTGAAGGAGGTTTTTAACATACACATGCACCACATCCCATTGCAATAAGAGCAAGCAGAAAAGCAATACAAATTAAATTTGTATTTAAAAAATTAAATTAATACCATCAAAAACTCAACCATAAATCAGTAAAAAGCAGCAACAATAAAATATATCATTTAGCACCTTAGGCCAACTTCCAAATTAATCAGGGAAAAGCAGATGGAAACATCCAGATATTAAAAATCAAACAGGAATTATGGGCATTTCCTGTGGCAGAAACTTCCATAGGGAAGGGCCATCACTAAAGAAGCCTTTTCCTATGGGCAGCCCATTGTCCAAGCCAGGAGGCACGTGCCTTATCTTGTGGTGGCAGGATGAGCCCTTGTTCCAGACCACAGGCTGCTAATGCCCTATCTCTTATGTTAACTTGCCTGATGAATTTTACTAGTGGTCCCATAAGCAGGGGCCTCAGAACCCATCTTAATTACTGGACAGGCTTATATGGGAGCAGGATGAACCATTTAGGATTTAAAGGTATTGGTCAGCACTTTGAACTGAGCCCAGAAGCATGTTTGACAGCCATGGCAACTGGTGCAGCAGTAGTCTTGCTATTTGCTCCAGTCCTTCAAACAAATGGGCAGCTGCATACCTTACCATCTGAAGTTTTTGGACCATCTTCGGAACCAATCCCATGCAGTGCATGTTGGAGTAGTCCAGTCTGGACAATGGGATGCTTGTGGTAAAGCCAGCTTTGCCCAAATTGGGGCCCAGCTGCTGAATCAACTGAAGCTTTCTCCAAGGTTGCTCACCTGGCATCTAGTCTCAAGGTCCAGCCAAGGCTGTTATAATGGTCCAGGCTTGTAACTAATCAAAATACTTTAAAGATATTGTTTCATGGTGCTCTTTTTCATGCTGCTGAATTTGATCAGTAAGGCTTGTGTTTGTTTTGTTGTTGCTTTGAATTGCATTCTGTCAAAGGCTGCCTTGAAAAATTGTGATTTATAGGGAGAATAGAATGGTTTATATAAATAAACGGCTTATTTATTCTATTTATTCTATATATCTTGCAGCTAAAGCATTATCTCCTCAAAGTGTTTGAAATATTTGTATTGTTTTTGTGTATGGTTCAGCTACTCTGACTACTGTTTTATTTAGTCATTCATATTGTACATGCGCTTCCCCCCCACCCCACATATGGAATGCTCTTTTCTTTTGGGAAATTGCTGCTGGCTTTAAACCTGATGATTTTCTGGCATCAGACAAAGACCCTTCTGTTTTCCCAGGCCTTACAGCACACCACGAACCCTGTTTAAAACTGACAGTTTTGTGGGTTTTAATCTACTTCAGATCTGTTATGTTCTCCCTTCTGATTTCCAGAGGTTAGGAACATTACCTCTCCGGATTTAGGGAGGTATAGTCCAGATATAATTTCCAAAGCTCTAGTGATTTCCCTTTGTGGTTGCTTTATTTTTCATTTCTTACTCGGCCAAACTGTTTGTCAAACAGAAATGTGGAATATACTTTTTAGGGAGGAGGAACAAAGACACAAATAAAAATATCTTCCTAAAAAAAGTTCTGTGTTCTGGAAACTGGCATGAAATATGCTTTCGAACTGAATAGAATGGCTACTCCCACGTGTATAGTGTACATCAGTGTACAGGATACACTAATGTGACTTGGAATACTTGGTAATGCAGTGCAAGAGAGATTAATTAAATAATTTTAAAGGACTTTGGGAAGCTGTGAGCATGCCTCCCTCTGGTCTCCTGTGAGGGCATGTCACCCTTGCTGTCTCTTTGCACCAGGCATGATCGAATGATCCAATTACAGCCGCTGCTTGGAAGCACCGGAATTGCTAATCCTTTAAGGAGGTCACTGATGTTTCTCTGGGTGGTGCAGCAATGCATGCACATAGATGCACTGGCAGGAGGCCTTCTCTGAGGGCAGGCAGGCACATCTCTGCATCAGAGTAACTTTCCTTCATCTTGAATGGGAGCATTGTGGAAAGGATGAAATATGGCTTCTATTTTAATTCAGAAAAAAAAAGAGTGCAATTTAGCAATTCAGTGTTTGAGAAAAAAACTGCAGTAGCTCATAGGCAGATGTTGTAAAAGGTACATGGCCATGCTGGCTGGGGAATTCTGGGAGGTAAAGTCTAAAAAGTATTTTTCCAAGTTCTGGCCATAGGTTTATAATGTTGAAGCAGGATAAAGAGTAAGACTGCTTAGAAAGCTGTCAACTCAATAACCAAAGGACCAAACGACATGTTACAAAATTCATCACTAGGGATGGTGTCTATTTTTTATAAGTTTAATTACAAGTGCAACAAGACATTCTTTGGGTATGGGAAGGGAGGTTGAACCTTTCATGTCCAGCTGCAATCCTAGTGACTGCTCACTCCTCGCATCTATGAAGATTAGAGGAAAAGGTGGCACCTCTTAGCCATTAGGGACATAAATCCTCAAATATTTCATTCTCACCAGTGAGGATGAATAATTATGGCAGTATCTCCTTTGTATAGGAAAAAAATATTATTGTCTGTGGTATTCTTCCTGTATTCCACTGTCAGAAGTGTAGTGGAGGAATTATCCTGTGGAGAAAAACATGTTGATTATTGTGCAAAATCCCCTGTTTTTTATGCACAGAAAATGGGCTTCCTGTGAAGAAACACTGTTTCCTGTGTTCTCTTGAATAATTCCTCTTTGGAGCATCTGAATGCCAGGAGAAAATTGCACAACATTCTTTCTGAGTTTGTTACTTTTCTTAACAGGGTTTCCTAACTGTCAAGACATCCATTTTTTTTCCTATCCCAGAAATGGATAAGTACAAATATTTTTTTTGCATCTCTATTAGTGATGTCTATATGGAAGTGAGTATTGGGAAGAAACAGACTTCTTATTTATTATGATGGTGGGGGCAGAAATGTTTATATGTTCTTTCCTGCACTGAGATCTCCATGAAAATTACTCTGGGATGTCCTAGGAAATGTCTGTCTGTTTACAACCCCGAATGCAGTACTCCTCCTCCTCTTATTGGTTTACATCAGGAATAGAAAACTTTGTTCTTTCATGTATTTCAGATGACAATTGCCACAAATCCTTACCACTTGCAATGCTGAGTGGGGCTAATGGGACCTGTATAAGCCCAATCATTTGGGGGTGTCAAACAGTCCCCACCCCTCATTAGCATGAAACGTGTTTGTTTTAGATGTCTGTTGATTTGTGGTTTTTTAACATCCTGAGTTGGATGTAAGACCTCTAGCGTTGTTGTTGTGTGCCTTCAACTTGTTTCTGACTTACGCAACCCTAACGTGAACCTACCATTGGGTTCTCTTGGCAAGATTTATTCAGAAAAGGAGGTTGCCTTCATCTTTCTCTGTGGCTGAGAGTGCTTGACTTGTCCAACGTCGCCCAACGGGTTTCCATGGCCAAATGGGGATTTGGGCCCTGGCCTCCAGAGTCAGTCTAGTGCTCAAACCACTACCTGATGCTGGCTCTAACACTTCCAATACAACTGTTAAAAATGAAGAGTCTGCCAGAAAAAAAACAAAAGATGACAACTCTATTTCCATTGCAATATGGTTGGAAAAAAAAGGATTCAAAGCCAGAGTTTTTCAGCATTAAGCAGTGGGTCTGGTGGGAAAAATTTTTCATACTTAGATTCTCCCCCATTCAATTTTTCAGCAATTTTTAGTTGTTTCTAGTCTGAATTTGAAGAAATCTGTGGATTTTGACAAATTGATAGCAATGAACTAAAACTAAATTCTCACTTAGCTCTTGTCCTGATTAGAACAAAGGTGATATGTGAGAATGTTGCATCTTACACACAATGCAAAAATATATTCTGCTTATCTAGAATGTTTTATGTTTTCCTCTAGTATTTTTGGCACAGGTGTTAATTCTTGACAAAGAACAGTTGTTAAGCAATTTCTTTTCTTCATTTTGTTTTCCTATTAGATGCTGTTTGGGTTGAAGGAATGCCTAATGATGTTTTTTATAAGCCAATTTGTATACCAACTTAGCTCCATTGAGCCAGTGATGCTTTTTCATTGATGTTGCTTCCAGGAGGCTTCATTCTGATGAACACTGCTTTTCAGTATCTGAGTAAAAAGTGCCTAAATACCTACATTTTAATGAACCACTTGGCCGTAAATCTTATCAACATTAATCTGCCCATTTCTCTTTATAATCATGGCTTTACCAGATCCTTCATTGCTTTTAGGTGAAAATACCAATTGAGTGTAGAATGAGGACATTTACTGTTTCTTGAAGGTGAAGATAGTAACTGAGATCAGGGCTTTAAAATTAGTTACAGGTAGAACCACACCCCTCCTCGAAGCAGGTTGTTTCCATGACAGTTTAAAAGTAACTTTTAACTTTTGGCTTTCTTGGAAATAGCTACAATAATTATTGCTGTTACTTTTGAACACTGTAGTGCTATAAGCTACTGGCCTGAGGTACAAAACAGACTCTCTTCCCATTCACCTCATCCTTATAACTGAGTATAAAAATGTAATAAGAAGTATAGCACAAGGAGCTGTCAAACCATGAGATATTCTTTACCACCATTTACTGCAGCCACAGTTCCTGTTAAGTATAACAATAATAGGAAAAGTTACAGTTACACTACAAAAGAAGTAATGCTACTATCCTTTGTTCCATTGCAATCATAATGTGACTTCAAATCTCAGACCTCAGACATTTCAGACCTCAGAACAGCAGTCCTTGAACAAGATGAATGGACAAGGGAAAAAATCCTACAAAAGAATATTGGAAAGAGAAATAGCAGAATTGGAATATATCCAGAGACTCCTGTCCATCACCGTGAGTTGAAGAAAGACAATGGTTTCCTGGCGCACTACACATATTAGAGCACCAGTTAACACACCAGCCTCGTGAGCACCAGCCCATCTCCTTTCTGGTTTCCAGCCAGTGTCATACTACATTCCAGTAACTCCCTCCACCATTCATATAATATTCTACTCATTTTGGCTTTAGGCAACATTTTTCCTCTTGCCTTTGACCCTGAATGACCACCATTAAAACTGAACTCGGCAGCTCATCACCGTATCCACAAATTTTGCATTTCTGTGGCTATTGACACACACACAACCTGCTCATTCATATGTATAAAAAGGTCTGCTCCTAAGCACTTCACTCCATAGCCATTTCCACACAACACTGTTATACAGCTATTATTCCACTTTCAACATCTTATGGAATCCTGGGCTTTGCAGTTGAGAGAGGGGCCTTTAGAATTTTCAGCCAGAGAGCTCTTTGGTCTCAGCAAACTACAAACTCCAGAATTCCACAGGATGTTGAAGGTGGAATAATAGCACTATGACAGTTTAGGGCAGAAATAGCCCATATATCTGATGAAGTAAACTGAGGGTCTTTCCATACTACACTGTTAGAGTGCTATTATTCCAAGCTATGAATGAGTGAGTGTGTGTCACACTAGGGCCATTTCCACACTACACTGTTATAGTGCTTCAAAATTCAAAATAGCACTATAATGTTATAGTGTTATTATTCCACTTTCAACATCCTGTGGAATCCTGGGGTTTGTAGTTTACTGAGGCCAAAGAGCTCTCTGGCTGAGAATTCTGCATGCCCTTCCCTAAACTGCAAACCCCAGGATTCCATAGGATGTTGAAAATGGAATAATAGAACTATAACAGTTAGTGCGGAAAGGCCCTTAGTCTACAAAAGTTTATGCTACCGATTTCTTTCTCTCAGTTAGTCTCAAAGGTGCTACAAGATCTCTTTGCAATCATCATGTGACTTAGGTAACCTTTTTTATTGGGGAAAAGCACCTTATTACACTTACCTTACTACATATACTGCACATCACATACATAACCAGGGTGGCACCTACACTGCTCTTCTCCTCCAACATCCTATCTTGATGCCACTTCCTGCCTCCCCAACATCTACTGTTTGAGGTGACGACTTCATTCCATGTAATGGAGGCCTGGTTGTTCAAAACCATGCTTTCCGACTGTGGTGGACAATTGGAAAAGTCTCGCTCTTCATCTGGTGAGAAAAAAACCAACACATGAATTTGAAAATAAGAAAGAAAATGAGGAGGGGGAGCTCTACGAGACCCTTTAAGACTAACTGATATATTTCAGTGTAAGTTTTGAATTTGGGATTGAAGTAGAGGCAGAGAAAACACATGGATCTATTAAGATAGATCCACTGGGTGAAAGGACTGTCTCTATGAGTTGAGTGCAGCAGAGTTAGCAGATCCAGCTGTATGTCTTCCTACTTCTAATATGCATTGCTTATTTAGCTTTCAAGTGTGGCAAAGTCCTTATAAGCCTCCAGTGCTCTTTCACATCCAACAGAGATCCAACACTCCAGCATTAGATATGGACTTTTCAGCACTCAATGAAATGGAGCACATACAGCAATGAACTTGGAGAACATACATCAAAGTAATAATAAGGTGGGATCTCAGAAGATCAGAACAAACTTCATGGCCTAACTTTTACATTATAGATTCATATTACATTATAGATTCATATTGCAGAGGCAGCTTTTTAGATTGATCTCCTCACTTAGGAAGCTAGACACAAAGTAGAAAAGAAAGATATAGATATAGATGTAGATATAGATATAGATATAGATATGGATCATTCTATCTAGCTCTATTTTTATATATTTATCTCTAAAACACACACTGGAAATTCTGAAAGCACCTGCAATTTTGTACTTCCTTGAAAGTAAACCCATAAAATGCAATGGGGCTTGGTTCTGAAGAGACACATGGGGCATTGCACACTTAATAAAACTATTTTAGCTGTTGCAGCTTCTTAGACATAACAAAATGTCATCAGATTTTCCCTCAAAAAGTGTTAAGATAGCTCTGTCATTTAAAAAAAGGAGTCTTCTAAAAAGGGACAAAGTAAATACCATATGCTATGTATAATCAAACAGAAGCAGTAGATTGATAGTATGCAAACATTTTAAACAACAACAGCAAAAACTTAAAAATCCAAATGTAGTCTAGAAAATTACAGTCTGTTCATAGATGTTCATGGACTGAGACAGAAGTTTTATACAAAAAAATAGTTTCACATGTTCAGGTAGTAAGTGTTGGATCAATGTGTTACACAACAGGAGCCTGAATGAGTTACAAGAGAAGGGGAAATCTATTTCATGAATTTTGGAATGTGCAACTGTACAGTCTTAGTAGTCTTTCAATGCCAAGATGGGTGTTTGTCTGCCTTTGACAAAGTTCCCCATAACATTCTTGCAAAGAAGCTAGTAAAATGAGGGCTGGACAGGGCTACTGTTAGGTGGATTTGCAATTAGTTGACTGACTGGATCCAAAAGGTGCTCACCAATGGCTGCTTTTCATCCTGGAGAGAAGTGACTAGTGGGGTGCCACAGGGTTCTGTCCTGAGTCCAGTGCTATTCAACATCTTCATCAACACCTTGGATGAAGGAATAGAGAGCATGCTGATCAAATCTGCAGATGATACCAAATTGGGAGGGGTGGTGGTGGTTGCTAATACACCAGAGGGTAGGATCAAAATTCAAAATGACCTTGACAAATTGGAGAGCTAGGCCAAAGCTAACAAAACGAATTTCAACAGAGAGAAATGTAAGGTCCTGCACTTAGGCAGAAAAAATGGAATGCACAAATATAGGATGGGGGACACATGGTTGGATAACACTATGTGTGAAAGGGATCTAGGAGTCTCAGTGGACCACAAGCTGAACATGAGTCAGCAATGTGGTGTGGCAGCCAAGAAAGCCAACGCGATTCTTGGTTGCATCAATAGGAGTATGGTGTCTAGATCAAGGGAGGTAATGATACCACTCTATTCTGCTTTGGTTAGACCTCATTTGGAATACTGTGTCCAGTTCTGGGCATCTCATTTCAAGAAGGAGATTGACAAGCTGGAACATGTCCAGAGGATGGCAACCAAAATGGTGAAGGGTCTGGAAGCCATGCCCTATAAGGAGCAGTTTAGGGAGCTGGGTATGTTTAGTCTGCAGAAGAGAAGGTTAAGAGGGGACATGATGGCCAGATTTAAATATTTGAAGGGATGTCATGTTGAGGAGGGAGTGGGCTTGTTTTCTGCTTCTCCAGAAACTAGGACAAGGAGCAATGGATTCAAGCTGCAGGAAAGGAGATTCCACCTGAACCTCAGGAAGAACTTCCTGACAATCAGAGCTGTATGGCAGTAGTATATGCTGCCTTGGAATGTGGTGGAGTCTCCTTCTTTGGAGGTTTTTAAGCAGAAGCTGGATGGCCATCTGTTATGAGTGCTTTGATGAGAGTTCCTGCATGGCAAGGAGCTGGACTGGATGGCCCCTGTAGTCTCTTCCAACTCTATGATTCTATGATTCTTGTTTCAACTTTTTTAATAAATATTTTCAAACTGAAGTCAATATATTTCTTTATTCACTCAAATCAAGTTATGAAATGTGCCTGCCTTTGAAACTGGGATCCTTGATCCATAGTTCTATAAATCTCAAAGCTCCCTTAATCATCTATTCTAACATACAATTTTTGGGCAAGGTATTGGAGTGTGTAGTGGCCTTCCAGCTCCAGGGGTTTCTGGATGACACAGATTATCTTGATCCATTTTAATCTGGTTCAGGCCTGATTATGGGACAGAGACAGCTTTGTTTGCTTTATGTGCAACCTATGCAAAGAACTGGATAGGAGGAGTATGTCCCTATTAGTTCTGTTCGATCTCGTACTGGCTTTCCATACCATAGGCCATGGAATACTTCTAGGCTACTTTGATGGGATGGGACTTGGAAGCAGTGCTTTATTGTGGCTCCATTTGCTCCTGGAGAGGTGAACCCAGAAGGTGGTGCTGGGGAACCCCTGACTGACCCCATGGCTGCTGGCCTGTGGGGTTCCTCAGGCTTTTTGTTTTTGTCCCACATGCTATTTAACACATGCAAAAAATTGCTGGGATAAGTTATCCAGAATTTTGAGGCATGGTGCCATGATATGCAAGTGACACTAGCTGTACTATTCTTTTCTACCCCAGTTCAAGGAAGCTGTCTTGGTTCTAAACAGGTGTTTGTCATCAGTAATAGACTGAATGAGGGTGAACAACTTGAAAATTATCCAGATGAGGCATAGGTGCTCTGGATAGTCAAAAGACAGATCAGGGTATAGGGATTAAGCCTGTGTTACATGGAGTTTCACTCCCCCTGAAGACACAGGTTTGCACTGCAAGTGTACTCCTGGACTCAGCTTAGAACCTGGAAGCTCAGGTTTCTGTGGTGGCTGGGAGTGCATTTGCACATTTAAAGCTTGTGTGCCAACTCTGCCTACTGTTTGAGATGTTGGATCTGGACACAGTGGTATATGCCTTAGTTACATCCCATTTGGACTACCATAATGCACTCTACCTGGAGCTGCCTTTGAAGAGTGTTTGGAAATTTCAGGTGATCTAAAGAGCTTCAGCCAGATTGTTAATTAGGGTAGGTTACAGAGACCATACTACACTCCTGTTAAAACAGCTCCACTGGCTGCCAGTTGTTTCTGAAGCCCATTCAAAGTGCTGGTTATGACCTATAAAACTCCATGTGGCTCAGGTCCAATTTATCCAGCAGACTGTATGAGCCTGTCCAGATCTTGAGATCATCAGGAGCTACTTTCTCTCATTTCCATCACCATCACAAGCATGATCGGTGGGGACACAAAAAAAGGACCTTCTCAGTGGCTGCCCCTAGACTGTATAAGTTCCTTCCCAGGGAGGCCAGAATAGTCCCCTCCCTGCTGTCCTTCTATTGGTAGGCAAAACCTTTCTTGTTCTGACTGGCTTTTAAAACAGAAAGTTTTTAAAATGATGGGCTAAGGGGTGCTGTATTGTTTTAAACTGAAGTTTTAAAAATAGTAGAGATGGGACGAATCCAGAATTTTCCAGATCCGAATCCGAATCCGAATCCCTGGAATGTTCTGGGAATCCATGAATCTCACAGATCTCAAATCTTTCTAATACTTTTTTAAAAAAAGGTTTAAAAAGTAACTTTTTAATTTTTTTTAAATAATCTTTATTAAATTTATACATATAGAAAAACAAGAAGAAACATACACAAGAAAGAAAAAAAGTACAGAAAGAAAAAAAAGACAAAGGAAAAAAAGAACAGGAAAGAGAACAAACAAAACAAAAGAACAGTAACTAAAGAAAAGAAAAACACAACAGGTAATATAAGCAACAATTACAACATATTTGTATTAACCCAACAACCGTGTGTGAGACAAACGTATGACAATCGTGTAACAACAATCATGTGACAGAAAATGGAAGAGAAAAAAAAATTCTTTACCACATACAAAATTACTCAAAATCACTACTTAAGATTTAAAAAAAAAAAAAGGAAAAGGGAAAAAACACTTTTAATAGTCTTCATAAAGCAATTAGCCTACATAAAACAATTAGGTTACTTCTTGGTTTCTTCATCTGTTGGTAATAACTTGAATTCAATTCAACACCTCCTTCTAAATATAAACATAAATAAAATATACCAGTAATTATATAAATTCTATACATAATTCTTTACACCACCCTTCACCCATTCTATGTGTGTGTGTGTGTGTGTGTGTGTATTTCAATATACCATCTATTCATTCTACATTATTTTTATTTAACATCCTAATATCTATAATAGCTGTCCTTATCAAGTTAAAATTCACTCCTCTGTTATCTATTGTACAGCAAACTCACTAACCATTAAATCTCCCTTCTTTTCCCTTACATGGTCCGTATAAGGTTTCCCTCTTCTTAAAAATGATTCTATCGAATTTCCTTTTAGCATTGTGAGCTTGTCCATTTCTGCAAGCTCCATTAATTTATTTATCCTTTCACTAAGACGAGGTGTTTTCTTACATTTCCAATATTTAGCTTAGATTATCCTTGCTGCTGTTACCATATATTTTATCAAATCTTTATATTGCTGTTCCCCACTATCTAACCTGTCTACCATATTAAGGAGAAAAATTTCTGGTCGGAATGTAATATTTATCTTTAGAATCCTTTGCATACATTTGCAAATTTTTAACCAAACCTTTTTAACTTTACCACATTGCCACCACATATGGAAAAAGGAGCTTTCATGGAGTTTATATTTCCAACATTGATTATTCCTCTTTTTATATATTTTAGTCAATTTAATAGGTGTAAATACCATTTATATATTATTTTGTAGAGATTTTCTTTCAGGTCATTTGATTTAGTAAATTTCAGCCCTTTTCCTCAAATTTCTTCCCATTGTTCTAATTCAATACTATGACCTACATGTTGGGCCCAATATATCATATTTTCTTTTATTTGCTATTCTTCCATATTTATCTTTAATAACAACTTATATATTTTCAGAATTAAATGTGGTTCCTCTGTACATATTAATTTTGCAAAGTCATTCTTAGTATTCTCAAAACCAAATTTTTTCTCATCCTCTTTAAATTTCTCTTTCAATTCGTAATATGATAGCCATTGAATCTGACGTCCTTCCATTCTCAAACACTGCAGATCTTTTTTAAAAAATTGTAAACTTTTTTTAAACAGAACTTTTTTTTTTTAAAAAAACTTCTTTTGGTTGGTGGATTTGAAAGATTCAGTTCGCTTAATTTTGCACAGGGATTCAGATTCATGAATCTCAAATCCTTGCTGAGGATTTGAGGATTCAAGGATTCGGTTGGCCCATTTCTAAAAAATAGCTTTTCATTTTTAAACATTTATTTTATTCTTTTAACTGGAAGTTTGAATTGTTTTAATATTGTGACTAGTTTAATTCTATTGTAATGTTCACTTTTTGTACGTTGTTAATTGTATTGTTTTTTTAAATTGTAAGCCATTTTGAGCCCCAATTTTGGGGAAAAAAGCAGGATATAAATATCTTCATCATCATCTCCTCTCAAATTCATGTAACTCTTTCAGTCCTTTGGGCAATGCAATGTCCTTCCCGCCCATCCATTCATCTATGGTTCCTCCTTCTGCACTGTCTTGTGCTGCTCAAACTTTCCCTCAGATCTCTACTTTCTTTAATTAAAGTCATTACCTCTTAACTGGGGCTGCCTAAATTGGAGTAGTAAATGCCTCCTCCATCAAGCTGTACATTAGGATTGGGCAAAGTGTGGCCTGCAGGGTCACATCCAGACCCTGGCCCTACTTTTGTGGCCCTGGAAGCCCCTCCACCAGTCCCACAAAGCCTTCCAACTCCCATTTAGAATTTTCAGGCCATTTTTGTTCCCAAACCATGGAGACCACCCCCAAACATGTGAAAAGAAGCAAAAATGCCCCACCCCTTCTCTCAAGAACCTATTTAATATTTTTTTCCATTTAATATATACTCATCAAATAAAGGACATATCAGATATTAAATTGATAAGAACTGATACTACACTTGATGTTAATCAAAAGGTGAGTATCTCATAATCTCATATCTGTTGCTTTCCCTTTTTCTTGTTGACGGCACTCAGCGCTTCCCAAAACTAGTTTTCTTCCCACCAGACTGACCCACTTTGTTCACAAAAACTGCATTGTTGGCCAGCTTTCAGAAATTATCCTTGCCATCTCTCTCAGCTGAAGTTATACAGCATAATCAATTTCCTAGTTTTTCAAGCATTAAGGGTGGAACAGAAATTAAAAAATGCTTTTCTAAAAAACCCCATAAAGATAGGACTGCTGCAAGATGCAACAAAATCAGTAGCTAAGCCTAGACACAGTCAGACTAGATGTTAAGGAGAACACATAGTGCCAAGGATTAACTCATTTTTAACTCTGAAAATGGGTTTTCCTGTTTCCTCAAAGATGTGTACCTCAGCAATCAGACTTGCAAATTAAGCCTGTGTTTAACTTCCAGTGACAAATCACAAAACCAGGCATGCTAAATGGAAGATATAGAGGTGACCAAAAGCATGTACAGTCAGCCCTCCACATTTGCTAGGGTTAGGAGCAGAGGACCCCTGTAAAAGTGGAAAAATTGCAAACATCAAAATGCAAAAAGGGATTCACAGCACCGTGGGGAGAATGGGCACCCAGAGTCCAACCCAGGTCAGGAAATGGAGAAGGAAAGGGAGTGAGTCAACATGGTGGCCCTATAATTCCTCTCTCACCCATCTGTGGGTGTGTGGGGGCATCAGGAGAGGGTTTGTGGTACTGAAAAATTGGGCCGCGAACCATATTTAGCTGGCCAGGCATTGGCTGGTGGAGGAGAAGGAGAACCAAAGTTGGCTTTTTAAAGGGCTGTGTGACCTAATCAGAGCTGCTGAGAAGGAGGGTTCTCCAGCAAAGAAGAAACTCACAAATAATCAAATCCATGAAAGTCAAATCTGAAAATGTGGAGACTGACTGTCATGTGACAAATTGTCACTTGCAAAGTGCAGCTTTTCTTTAAAAGTATTATTTAGTTTCAGGAAAAGAGATGCCAGACTGATTGAGACAGAAAAATAAATAATGAAAGAAACCAAGAGCCCAAGACCATCTGAAACTGAAACTGGAATTCATTGAGACTGGACCTGGAATATTAAAAAGATGGCAATACACTGCTTCCAGAAAGACAAAGGGCTATGGTAATTGGTGGAGAGGCATGAGTGGAAGACTGGGTATAATTTCTGCAGGAGGAATTTGAAGAGAACATTTTGCCAGCTCAGTTTAGCAGTGGAGAATGGATGGCACAAGTGAAGGTATCTAAAGTGGTGGGGAGGGAGAAAGTACTATGAACTAGCCACACATAAGAAGGGAGCCTGTAAAATAGAAGAGGGAAAGAAAGGTTAAAAATGGATTTGAGGATGGCTGGTGTAAGGAGCAGAAAACAGTGAACAGTATGGGAGTAGAGGTATGAATTGTAATAATAAAAGGTCATTAAACTGTACATATTCAGTTCTCTACTGCTGATTTCCCCAGAAGAAAGCAATGGCAAACCCCTCTGAACAATTTTTGGCAAGAAAACCCTATGATAGGGCTGCCTGAGACCATTTCTGCACTAGCTGGTTATAGTGCTATTATTACACTTTCAATATCCTATGGAATCCTGGAGTTTGCAGTTTAGGGAGGGGCCTATGAGTCCCCTCCCTAAACTGCAAACCCCAGGATTCCATAGGATATTGAAAATGGAATAATAACACGATAACAGTCTAATGTGGAAATGACCTTAGTGTCACCACAACTCAGGAACTAGTTGAAGGCACACAACAATAATATTGTTTATTTAAGCCAAAGAAGCAGATTTCTGCCTACTTGCTTGTTACATCTGCCAATGGTTGCTTGGCTGTCCAGTGCCCATCACATTGCCTCTCAATGTACTTATCACTCTGCCCATTATTCCTAGTCCTGGGCCTTGCTCTTTGGTGTGACTGTATTTGAATTTGAATTTTGAGTGATGCTTTTACAGTCTCAAGCACCATGCCTCTAATATGTGCATGTTTTGTGTCTTTTCCATCTTTATCTTTACTCTTTCTTTTGTGTCTGTCTGTATTGCTGGGTTATCAACACGTAGTTATGTCTTTTCTTGAACAAATAGTGCACATAAGTAACAAACACTAGGGGGCAGAAAACTACATGAACCAGCAGGAATGAGCATTCAATGGACTACAGATGCTTTTAAAAATAATATTTCATCTTTTGGAAAAAGGGGACATTAAAGATGAATAGCACAAAACCATCTAGGGCTACCGGTCTACAATTTGGTAGGGGCTAACCTAAAGGTCCCAGATTCCTTCTGATCTTGAAAGCTAACTGGGACCAGCTCTGGGTAGTACTTGGATGGGAATCTGCCAACAAATTTCAGATGCTATAGGCTGTATTTCAGAAAGAACTGTCAAAGCTGCATCTGAGTACTCCTTGCCTAAGAAAACCCTATGAAATTCATGAAATCCATAAATGTGCAGGTTACTTGAAAGCAAATTACACACACATCTGTTCTACCTTGTTTTCAAATTTCACACATCTGTATACATCTTGGTTTCCTAGTACCAGTCCATGGGAGACTTGAAGATTTGGATTTAAGTTCTGAATTAGGGTGTCTTGATTCTAAAGCAATGTGAACTGGATTGAGGTCCAATCTGGATCACTAAAATGGGGGCTGAACTAAATTGTGTTGCCTTTATATAGCCCTAGTTTTGACTGGAATGAAAAAAAATGTAACTCTCTGGAGCTGCTTAAACAATCAGAGAAAGGTGAGAAGAAGGGTAGGATGTGTGAACAGTGAAACGATGGATATGAATTTGTCATCCTTTGTCTTATCCATCTGAAGGCTGGGAGGTCTGATACATTTCAGGGATAGGATAATGTATGGAAATGTAATGAAAGTTGAATGGAAAAGGAAGCAATATTTAGGTGAGTCTCCCACTGAAATCATTGCAAAGGTTATAGGATAACCTTTTAAAGATAACTAGGGTTTGAATCCCTGTTCAGCCATGGAAACCTACTGGATGACTTTGGGCAAGTTATGTTCTCCCACTGTTAGAGAAAGGCAATGGCAAACCTTGTTCCTGTCAAGAAAATTCCGTGATGGATTTGCCTTAGAATTGACTAAGTTAAAAACAAGGCATATAAATAAACCTATTAAGATTGCCCATGAAAGATATTTGAAATTTTTTAGCAGTGATGTTCTTGAGTTGGGCTGTGGCAGCAAAATTGTATTTGAAAATGTTATGATATTTGGATGCAAAAAAACAAAGTCAAAGGCAGTGAACGTGGCTGTGCCACCTCATGAAATCATTGGGAAAGGAACCAAAATAATGAAATGTATGAACTTACCAGGATAATAGGAAGCTGCCTTATACTGAAAGAGGCCATTGGTCCATGTAGTCGTGTATTGTGTTCTATGACTGGCAGCTCTTAAGGTCTTCCTTAAGGTTTCTTTCCTAGCTCTAGCTGAAGGTCCCTGGTGTTTCATGCTGGCTTTCCATTCAAGCGCTAATTATGTCTGACCCTGCTTAACTTCTGATATCAGACAAAATCAAATGTGTTCAGGGTGACAATGGTGGGGCAAGTTAGCTACAAAAACAAATCAAAAGGCACATGAATGAATATTAAGAAAATATAAAATTTTAATAAGGAGGTCAGCGGTATATTTCAGCATTTATTGGTGGGGTTATACCTGTAGGAATTGAGCAATGGGGAACACACTGACACTGAGGACATTTCTGCACGAGGCTGTTGTAGCGCTATGATGTATGTATGTATGTAGTGCTGGCCGGCCCCTCCTGAAACTGCAAACCTCAGGATTCCATGGGATGTTGAAAGTGGAATCATCGCACTACAACAGCCTTGTGTGGAAATCCGATAAGACAAATGAGTGGGGAGTTGTCCAGAACTGAGAAAGTCTGAGGAAAAGGATGATGTGCTCATGGGTTCTAGAGAACGCCTAGAGAAGGTTCCTCTTCTGTATTGCAACCTACACATGTGTATGTTTATTTCTTTGTAATGTATTTATTTCACTTGTTTTTACCATGCCTTCTCCCTAAAATGTCAAACTCCCAATTGGTCTTTTCGGCAATTTCTTTGAGATTATGTAAGTTTCTCTTTGGATTCACACACACATAATGATTCTTGGCAAAGATCAAACTGACAGCTTTTTTTTTTAAAAAGGAGAAACATCCTAATTGCATCTTTCTTGCAAACTGTAAAACTTAATTAACTTGGCAGGATAACAAAACTGCAAAACTCAAAGTGAAAGAAGAAAAGAGTGCAGCAAACAGAAGCGGTTCTGTTTGGAACACAGGAACTTTTAAATATAATCGCTTAGGAGAAAACTCTGAAAATTTGCTCCTTTAGACCTGTGAAGAAAAGGAGCAAAAGTTCAAAATCTGATTAATCCAATTTACTGGTTTTGGCCTATTGATAGGGAGGTTGAAGTTCAGGCCTTATCATTTTAAACCTATAGTTAAATGACATATGATGTTGGAGCCGGAGTACTGCCTGGAGATCCAGTTATTAAAGAGGATGTGATGTAGGTAGGACTGGAGAAATTGCTCAAGAGCAGCTCCCACTGCTTCATCTTCATAGGCACCGGCAAACAGGAAGCGAGGGGTTAGAGCTGCCATATTCCACTTCCTTAAATCTAGACAGCTCTATTTGCCTATTATGCAAATCTGTATAATATACAAATTAAGTATATTGTTCTAATATTCATATTATGTACGTTAAGCACATTAATTGTTGCATTCATTTTCTACTCCTACTTTTCAGCCCTGACACCATTTGCATAGTTAGCATTGATCTGAGAAAGTCAAAATAGTGTAATATCTAACATCATTCTGTACTCCACAAATAGAATCATGAGTTTCATTGAATTCACAATCCCTCTCCCAAAGCACACTGATTTTAGAGTCCTTGGTAAAACATATCCAGGTATTCAATGGTGGGCCTATCAGTCAGTCAAATCTATTTCCACTTTCTGTGAAAGTAACTAAACTAAGCAGCTATCATGAGTGAGGCCCAATGAAGGACTGATCTTACCTTTTTCCAGCGCTGGGGTGCGGGGATCGGGCGAGCAGCCTCCGGCGAGAGGCTCTCACGTCCCTGCAGCTTCAGCTCCACGCAAGCTGCTTGCTCACGCGAGAGCCCCGCCTCTTCCTTCCGCAGTGCAGCCTGGGACCAGAAGCGCAACCGGTGCAGCTCTGGAGACTCCGCACACCAGGTAAGTGTGCGCGGGGCCCGGGAGCAATGCATGATTGTGCATCATTTTCGGCTTCTAGCCGAAAATGAAAATGTGCGCGATCGGTGCCTGCCAGCCCCTGGAGCGTCGCACGATTGTGAGTGCATCGTGCATCGTGCAGATTGCTCCTCACAATCGCGCGATGCTCCAGGCGCCCTTTCGCATGGAAAAGGCCGTGTAAAAGGGGTCTAAGTTAGGGTCTTTCTGCAGGAGCCTCCCATCCTGGCATACAACTGCGATGACACTTCTGTATGATTTCATCATGGTCCTGTTCTTTTCCCATCACCAGGCGGCACAATCATGGATTAAATCATTGCCAGGTTTTCCCTGTCAATGAGCTACAATTGCAAAACCATTCCACACTTACTTGGCCTATGGAAGTGCTGGAAGCGCAAAGGAGGCCCTTCCTGCTCCAGCACAGCCTGGGAAAGTGCCTGGCTGCACTGCAGAAGGAAGAGACATGTCCATCTCGCTTCTTTCAGCAGGAAGACAGCCAGTGCAGAAGGGAGCACTCCCATAGCACTCCCTTCCTGGCAGAGCTGCTGCTGGGATTGCCATTGGAGAACAACAATATAAGGTAGGGTGTGGAAAGGGCCTAAGACTATTCGTCCATCAAGCTACATGGATAGTTGTAGTGGGGTAGAGCCACATCTACTGCCAAAATGCTGAGCCCCCCGGTTAGAAGTGCCAAGAATTCCATTTCTCACTTTCAATAATGAATTTTATGTGGGGGGGAAGGATTAAACAGTGCAGGAAGCTCCAGACCCTTATTTAGCTATAACTCTTGGGCCCTTTTCGCACCATACCTTAATTGTGTGGCATTCCGGCATCATTGCGGGATTGCCAATTGTGGATTGGGCCTGGTATGCAGCCTCTTTTTTTTCTGCAGGCACCTGGACGTTCGCAGGACAGCACTGGCATTGCACCTGGTGCGTGTTCCGCAGCTCTGCTTCCTTGGCCACTCCCAGGCCCCCCCCTCCCTGCCCCACCACTCCTGATTGATTTGGTTATTTTTTTTTTTTTTGCTGGCGGCCATGCTAACGTTAGCGTGATAGATAGTGGTAACGGTTTATTGTGTCCGCCCCAAAGGAAGTTCAGCAATAGAACTTTGGCTTTCTCCAAAATGGCAATGGGGGTAGGTGGGGGTAGGGGTGGGGGGAGGAAAGGTGATCTTTGTGATAGCTCCGAGCCATTTCCTTTGTGGAGCTAGGCCACCTGACACCAAATGCTTGCTGGCAGGTGCTATCATGCTAATGTGCTAATGGTGGTGTTGGCTTAAAAAAAAACACTTCTGAAATTTGGCTGGACCCTGAGGCTGGTGTTGTCGTGGGGATTGGTGGCAATGTTGCCCCCAGGGTAGCCTTTCTGACTGATGTCTCCTTGCATGTTTGCCTGCAATGATGGCAGCGGCTGGTGAGCTGCTGGGCAGAGCTTCTCCTGAGAGTTGCTGAGGGAGGGACAGGCAGGGACTACCGCACCCTGCCCAGTCCCAGCTTGTTCACAGAAGGGCACCAGATGGAAGCTCCCATGGGCTCAGCTATCATGATTGCTGTGAGAAAAGCTGGTTATTTTTGGGTTTTCCCTGAAAATGAAAAACAGTGGGATTAGCACTGCCTGCAGCCAGGATAGCACCTGATTGGTGACGATATCATGCAGTAAGGTAGCTCCTCAAGTGGGAGCAAAGTGTGGCTGATCCGAATTTAAGACGCCATACGAAAAGGGCCATAATATTAAGCCTCAGTGGAAACTGGTGGAAATCGATTTCTGAAATGTTGCATGAAACTAGGGCCCTTTTCGCATGGCATTTTCGATGGAAAAGGGCGCCTGGAGCATTGCGTGATTGTGAGGAGCAATCTGCACGATGCACTCACAATCGCGCAATGCTCCAGGGGCCGGCAGGTGCTGATAGTGCACCTTTTCATTTTCGGCTAGAAGGTGAAAATGGTGCACGATCACACATTGCTCCCGGGCCCCGCACACACTCACCTGGTGTGCGGAGCCTTCAGAGCCATGTCAGTCATGCTTCTTGCCCAAGTGCACCCTGGGAAACTCCCAGGCCGCACTGCGGAAGGAAGAGACGAGGCTCTCGTGTGAGCAGGCAGCTTGTGCAGAGCCGAAGGACCCCGGACACGAGAGCCTCTAGCCGGAGGCTGCTCATGTGATCCCCGCACCCAGCTCCGGAAGAAGGAAAGGGCCTAGATGTGAAATGTGATCAGTAGGAACGGTGAGAGGAAGGACACAGGGCAAAGGGAAGAGAGGGAATCTTGGCATATTTCAAGAAACTCATAATATAACTCATGAATAAGTAGGTACAGTCAAAAGAGAAAGAACTGGGAAGTTCTTGAGACTTCCAGAGACATTTTTTACCTCTGGAAGTGCCCTGAGATAGTAGCAAGATTCCTGCTATCAGAGAGAGGGCTTCTTATCAGCATGAGCATGAGTACAATCACCTTGGCTGTATCTCTGTTTATGTTTGGGCTTAAACCTCTTTATTGAGTAACTTGAACATATTACAGTGAAACTAAGGTCATTTCTGCACTATACTGTTATAGTGCTATTATCCCACTTTCAACATCCTGTGGAATCCTGGGGTTTGCAGTTTAGGGAAGGGCATTTAGAATTCTCAGCTAGAGAGCTCTTTCGCTTCAGTAAATGGCCTCAGAAACATAGGCTTCAAATCAAGCTAGTACATATGTATAGGTAGTTATAACAAATGTATATGGAAAGATGAGAAACTCAGTTACTAATAACTGTTCTGTCTTCTGCAAACACAGCTCAGTACAACTTTGCACATGTTAAGTTTCAGTCTCTCGAATCTCCACACAGAGCTGGACAATGTCCCTTTTTGAAACTCTAGATAACCATCACTTATCCATGTACACCAAGGATGAAAAATGCATAAACCTGGGGATGCATGTGGCCCCTAAGGCTTTTATTGTGGCCCTCCAGAGTCCTAGAACGTCTTTTTTTTTTTCTGACTGAAAGAGTGAGAGGGGGAGCTGCCTCACTGGGAAGCCTATTTAAAGGCAATATACCACAAATCACTTGGAGTTACCAAAATCTTTTCTCTGTTACTCTTCCTATTGATGTTGTTGTTTTTATTATTATTAAAAATTCTTTGGAAACCATTTAAAATGTGTGATAAAAATTATGCACCCAGATTTTGATCTGTTAACAGAAGCATCTTTTCTCTGCACGTAAAAAGCTGAGCTAAAGTAAGAAGTCTGATAAAGAAATGATGGATAGAAAAGGTCATTGCAATTTGGTTTTCCTTTTTTATAAGATTTCAATCATGCAGTACAGGAACACAATTAAGAAAGAAGTGGGGGTTTTGTGATCAGATTACTTTGTGTTAAATTTTATGAGAGGATGACATTTCCAAATTCAGCTTGTAGAACCACCCACGTATCCAAACAGGCATGCCTATATACCCTAAAGCCACACCTAGGCCCTTTTCGCAGCTTACCTTTTCAAGCTGCTGAGTTGGGGCTTTCGTGTGAGAAGGCTTGGGAGGAATGCTCTCGCAAGCCTCCTGCTTCAGCTCCGCAGCTTTTTCCTGCTCGCGCAAGTGCCCCGCCCACACCCCGCCCCTTCCTTCTGCAGTGCAGCCTGGGAGTTGGAGGCTGCGCTGGGGCAGGAAGCATGACTAGTGTGGCTCAGGAGGCTTTGCATGGCAGGTGACTACGCCCCAGACCCCTGACCGGTGCGTGAGCGTGTACCATTTTCGGCTAAAAGCCAAAAATAAAAAAAAGTGTATGTGCTGCGCGTCCGTCTCTTGAGTGTCGCGTAAATGTGATTGAGTCATGCAGATCTCCCCTCACATTTACGCGACGCTCAAGGGACCCTTTTCGCTTGCAAAATGCCATGCGAAAAGGGCACTAGATATCTCCAAAGCCATAATGGCATGCCTAAGTACCATAAAGGCACCAGATGCCATCTGATCTTGCAAGCTAAGCAGTGTTATAGACTATATTTTAGAGGAAGGAACTGGCAAAACTAGCTCTGAGTATTCCTTACCTAAGAAAACTCTGTGAAATTCATGGGTCATCGTAGGTTGACAGGTGACTTGAAGGTGCATGTGCGCGTGTGCGCGCACACGCACACACGCACACACACACGTTTCCTGCTTCAGAAGGTGGGGCTAGAACTAATGGGTGGAAATGACAAGGGTGCAGACGTCAACTAACTATAATAAGACTGTTTCATGGTAAGAGGTGTTCGGGAGGTCTTGTCTTTCACTAGAATTATTTAAGCAAGGGCTAGATGGTTATGTGTCATGGATATCACAGATAACCTGCACCAAGCAAGACAGACTATGGCCATTTCTGCACGTGGCAAGGGAATCGCTCCCTGCCTCTACTCACCGGATCTTCTGGCGGTCTGGTCCGGTCCGGAGTGAGGAGGAGCAGTGCATAGTCGTAGATCCGCACTGCTGTGGCGTCCAAAATGGCGGCTTCTGGTTGGTTGTGGGTCTCGACCAACCACTGAAGCTCGCCAGCCTAAACCCCGCCCTCCACAGATCGCAGGCTCACATTGGTGTGAGCCTGCGAATCTGTATCAGAGAGCAGGCACGTAATGGCACACGCCGGCATTTTGAAAGACCGAAAAAATCAGGTCTTTCAAAAACACGCTGGAAGACCACTTGGGATTGTTCCGGAGCGGACTGAGGTGCGGATCTACGGTAAGTAGTCCAGACCCAGTCCACTCCAAGGTGCAGACGTCCTCCGTGGAGGATGCACTGCACCGTTTTACTTACCCCGTGTGGAAATGGCCTAGGTTAAAGCTAGGACAAGTTACAGGTTTTATTGAACTGTGACTCTCAGCAGCCACTCTAGTTGAACGATTCTGGAAAGCTATGGATTAAGCTATGATCTAGATTACCACCAAGGCTCCATCTGAATAAATTCCATGAGTCTATATGATGCCTTCAGATTAGGAGAAATGTACTTGTACTCTCCTCTTCTCTCTTTCCTGTGCAGAATAGTAAGCTTGTTACCATACTGACTTTTCATTTTGAAATGGTAACAGTTGCCACCTGCATTAGATAAAAGGCCCATCTAGTTTGGTATCCTGCTCCCAGGGCGTAGGCCAAATTAGAGTTTCAAGGAGAAGTTCGCAAGCTCTCGACATGTGTTATCACATTTCTTTAAACAAGGAGAGTCCATTTGCCTGTCAGAAATAATTGCCAATGGAGATGACAATTTGCTGCTGTTCAGCTGTATTTTTTCTTTTTGACTTCTGTTGGTCTGGGGGAAGTATAGCATATTTGGAAATACTGGAGAATGAAGAATTTTCCAAATAAGTCTAGAAGAAAGAGAGTTTTTTTTCTTAGGTTTTGGCTGTCTGGTGACTGGCTTGATGTAACTCTATTAATATACCACAGATATTTTAGAAGGTGGCAGCTGGTAGGGTAGTAGAATGGACAAGCTTGTAAAACTTGTTTCCAGAAACAAACTGTTCAAACTGCAAATAACACCAAACGGGTACAGAATCACACTTTCCTGGGAAGCTAATATACATTTTTTTTAATTTACATTTTCTATAAGCAGTTGGTTCAGTGGCCCCAATCCAAAGAAAGTTAGCTGTGCAATTTAACCCTGCCTGTGTTCACACAAAGTTCACCCATTTCAGTGGAATTACTTTTCCCACACAAATGAAGCAAGGCTTGTAGCCTTGGCCTGTGAATCGTTATACCTGGGAATAAGTCCCACTGACTTAAGGTGGTCTTCCTTCTGGGTAAATGTGCTTAAGATCATGCACACCTGTCTGAGACTAAGTTCCATTAAACCTAGTAGAACTATTTGTGAGTAAGGGTATATTGGCTTGTGTCATTGGTCCTATTGTGTATCCTGTAAGATTTGACCTCTAGACCTCCTTATTTAGAAGATTCCAAACCGCTGAACCCAACTAATATTTGTGGTACAATGCCCAAATGGCTCTTGAATAAAATGTATCTCCTATAACATGATGCATCTGAACAGCTCTGAAGTCTGACATGTCTGACAGGATCTGACGTGATGTCACAATCAATGCCCCTTCATCCAACTTTTCTTATCTGTTTTTCCTTTCCCTGACTGTTGAAAGCCCTGAGTTTTCAGACAGCATTTTTTGTCTTGCTTTGAAAATATGCTTACCACTGTTCAGAGTACACAAGTGCTACGATGCACACGTGGATCCTCAGCACAAATAGGCTTTTCTATTCTTTCAGACCAAAGACATGTTTTCTTCATATGTGAAGATCTGCTGCTCTTCTGCTAAGGTGATGAAGAAGTCCTTCCAGCCAAAGCTTGGGAAAAAATGACTCATTTTTTATTATGGTTTTCTTTTATGTAATGTACTGAATATATCTAATCCCATCTGATTTCAGAAGCTAAGCATCTTTGGGTCACCAAGGAATAACATGTCAGGTTAAGGAAGATTCTGGCTAGGGTTCCCAGATCTCAGGGCCTGGTCCTCAGGATGTGGAACCACTTTTTTTCTTCTCCGGGGAAAGCAGAGGAATCATAGGATGAGAGTACTGCCCTGAAAAGTGTGATATTCTCATTTGTTATGCTTGGTGCTTGTTAATTTAAATGGCATATTCTGTGTAATGTATCAGGCTTAATGATATCACTGGGGCTGACTGTTGTAATGTCATCAGAGTCTACCTCCTCTGGCATCACAGAGGAACATCATCTCAGGCTTTGGCACTGAAATTTCAGGGCATGGGTTAGGCCTGGTATGGTAACTCTACTCTTGGATTAAATTAGGAAAGACACCTAGCTAAAAGCCTGGATAGCATTTCTTCGTCACTATTGATAATATGAAGCTGAATGGACCAATGGTCTGACTCAACATAAGGCAGCTTCCTAACTTCTATAATCAACAAGTGCCTAGGGGGTCCTGGAGTTGTAAATCTAAAGAACAACCTTTCCAAGCTCTGCTTCCAGCAGGAGAGCTTAGAACCATAGAATCTATGGAAGAGACCATGAGGGCCATCGAGTCCAGTCGCCTGACATGAAGGAATACACCATCAAAACATTCCCAACAGATGGCCATCCAGCCATTGTTTAAAAACCTCCAAAGAAGGAGACTCCACCACACTGCCAGGCAGTGTATTCCACTGTTGAACTGCTCTTACTGTCAGCTTAGAATCTCCCATTCCCACAAACGATCAGGACGATATAAGAAATACACCTCACTGATTTCTCTGACATTTAGAACTATAACCTACCGTCTTTTTCTGGGATTTCAGGAGCTCTTAAAAGAATCCCTTCAAAATGAAGAGATGTTTCTTTAGTCTGAGTTGTTCTTGAATTGAGAAGTTATGCATATTTAAAGGCCCTAAATCAAGTAGAGATGGTTTGGCTTAAAAGCTAGAATTAAAAGATCAGTTTAACTGTCTGTTCAGTTTCATGATCCATGACAGCCTTTATCTGATGAACAATACAACTGTTAAGAATATAAGGCATATAGTGTGGGAGCTGGGAAAATGACAGCATGATAATGTTTACTTGCCTGCTAATGAACATATATTGTGTGGGTAAATGGGTAATTGATAGGTAAGAGAATGCTGTGAGGAAGGGAACACCATTTCCCGAAAGCAAATGCCATGCAATTATGAAAACCAGGGAAGGCAACAGTAGCAGTAATGCATATTGAAATTTTGAGAAGCTGGCAGGGCCAAGTGCCAGCTGAGGACATATGTTCAGAGATGATTCATGTCTGTTTCTTGGGCCAATATTCTACCAGGCAGATTATGAACTTGAAAATGTGGGGGTGTTAGACTGATAACAGACAAGTCCTTAAAATACATGGGCAGCTGGATCCTACTGATGAGCTTCAGTCTCCGTGGTCCAAACAGGGGAAGGGGAACAGTGGCGACATTCATTCATGACAAACGCTGCTCACAGATAGCCCATACTAGGTAGATCCCTGCTGTACTTCTGGTTTCTCCTCAAAACACCTTTGGGTAATGCCACGGAGCTGAGGGATTAGTGAGAATTTCATCTCAGCTGTTTTTTTTAATAAGAAGTTATGAACATTTGTAAATTTTTTTATGTTCAGGATGGAGAGAAAACATTCAGTTAAGGGCCTTCTTGGTGGTTGCTCCCAGGCTGTAGAACTCCCTACCTATGAGAAACTAGGATGGCCGCCTCCCTATTTCCTTCTGCCTGCAGGCTACTGGGTGTTCAGATGGGTGGCTGTAGAGATTTTTTTTTAAAAAAATCTGGGTGGGTGCTTGTCTTTGAATTTGTTTGTTTTATTCAACCTGTTTTGTATTTTGAACTGTATTTACTTTATTCATGTTATTCTTAGCCTCCTTGATTCCTTTTTTGGAGTAATGAAAAGCTGGATGGCCATCAAATCAAGATTTGTCCATTCAGGCCTCAGGGCCTTACGTGTCTCATTCTTTCAAGTCTGACTTTGAATCTCTATAGTTTCAACCATGCTAGTGTTGAAAATTGCCACCTTTTTTTTCCTTAATGGCTTCTCATCTTTGGTCCTTTCCACACAATACCCCATTAATGCGTTCTTCTGTTACAATCCCAGCATTGCCATTCATACCATGGTAGCAGGTTAGAAACACTCTTTTCTGCACCCTTCTGCCTTAAGCAAATGAGTAGCAATATTGCCACAGGCGTTCCTTCCACACTGCAGCCTCCTTGGCCATTCTCTTTCACCACCTTCACCTGCCCCATCACCCCTAATTGGTTGGGGTTTTTTTGGGGGGGGGGACGGGAGTGGAAGCCATACTGGCACAGCAATGCCGTAACAGCATAACACACCAGTACACTATTGTACTTTTGTGCTATAATCCTTAAAAATGTATTAAAAAATAAAAAGTTTAATTCAAAGGAGAAATTTAAAATAAATATGGAGAGATGATAGATTTTGAAGTGACCACAGCATGGGAATAGCTGAGGGAGGGAAAAGCTGGGAGCACCCACATTCCACCCACTCCTGGATCTGGGAGGACTGGAAGTGCTATTAAGCACTATTACAGTACCACACTGAGCCAGCTGATGGATTGAAGCACTGAAGGAAACTCTTAACAGATTTTTTTCTGGAAATAATATAAGGTGGTTTTGCAACACTTGGGAATGGAATAGCAGCTGGATAGCAATGAGGTCATGCAGTAGCACAACTCCTGAACCGGAAACAACCTGCTGCTGTTGCGGCATAGCAATGTCATGCAGAAATGGCCTTAGTTAACTGCTGGCAAGTCAACGTAGACTTATGGTAACTCTATGAATGAGACACCTGGGTAAACAGGCCTACTCAGGTCTTGCAGACTCCTTGACTGATTCTGTCTGTCTGTAATGTGCTTTTCCACTTTTCCTGCTCTAATCTTTAACACCAAATAAATACAGAAGGATGTTACAGCATAATCCTTTCCATGCCAAGGATAGCTGTAGCTATTCAATCTGGCTGGTGAAATTAGGAGGAAATTTTATTCCTGTTTTTGAGGCATTTACCAAAATTCACAAATTCGTCAGATTTAGTAGCAATAGCAATAGCATGTGTATTTTTATACCTCTTCTCAGCTAAGTGGTCTCTAAGCGGTTTACAATGTGGTAGCTAATTGCCCCCAACAAGCCGAGTACTCATTTTATCGACCTGTGGAAGGATGGAAAGCTGAGTCAACCTGGAGCCCAACAGGATCAAACTCACAACCTTGTGGCTACAGAACCGGCTTTTAACCATTGTGCCACCAGGGCTCCTAGTATGGAAAGAACCTTGATACAGGCTGCACACTGATTTGAGTTATATCTTGCAAAATGTGAGATCCAAAAATGTAAATAGTGTGTTTATAAAGTACAGAATATAAAGTAGAAAGTTTTGGGTATTGTGGAATGTGTGTGGGCTACTAAGGCACTGACTGATTTTGGGCATGAAATCAACCCAACCATGAACAATTGTAAGAAAACAAGAATGGTAAATTAATCTATAATGAACCCAAGACAAGTGCCACATTAAAGAGTAAAGGCTGCTGCAATTGGATGGCTTATGTTATGTAATGAAAAGCAGCCAAGAGCTGTTGTTACATCACCTCTGAGGAGGAAACTATATAAATGAAGACCTGTAAGCTAACCAGGCTAGAAAAAATATAAAACAAGTTGAGAAGAGATAGAAATCAGACTGTGCTAAGGGTCAGTCTTCATCAGAGATAAGCTGTATGCAGTCTCTAAATTATGCTGTTCTTAGCTGATAACTGCCAGACCGTACTGATGTAGATAGGCCATGCTGATGAGAGAGAATCTCTGCTCTCAATTAGGCTATGCTAAATACGTTTCCTATTATGCATATAATGGATGCTACTATAGGTGTTTAGCAATGCTTGGGTATTCCTGTTCCTCAATAATGAGAATATATTCCTTATTGCATAGAAGTCTAAGTCATATGGTTTAATATGGCAACATTCCTTTATGTATTAGGCATAGAGAAGGCTGCTAAAGAGATGCAGATGGTATAAAGCTTAATTCCTTATGAATGTCTAACATGTACTGCCATATACTTTATGTAATGAATGTATGATGTAATGAAAGCAATGTGACTAGACAGTGAAATGGCAGTTTCTACCTAAGGGATGTGTGTATATTTGCATACTGATATATCAAGAGATATCAGTATATCTATGACTGCATATAATAAACAGCCTAAAAGACCAACAGAGAGCTTGCTCATTCTCCCATGTAAATATCCTGAGATTCCAATGCTTAAGAATGCTTAAATGGAGTGTTGATGTTAACTTTGCCTGTCTGGATTTTGCCGTTGGTCACAAGCTGGATACCCAGGCAACCAGAGGGTGATAAAAGGGGACCTTTAGATAGATACAGATTAGGTGACAAATGGCAAAGTCTAAAGAGTCTAAACAGTCTAAAGAGATGTGGTGGGGAACCATGCCTGTTTCAACATGAATTCAAATGCAAGTGAAAGCAAAACTGATAAATTTCTGCTTTCTAAGGAAAGCCAGCATGGTGTAGTGATTTGAATTTAGGGACTAGCACTCTAGTAGACTAGGATTCAGATCCCCATGAAAACCCACCTTGGACAAGTCACACTCTCTCAGCCTTCAGTGAAGACCAAGGCAAATCCCCTTTGAATAAACCTTGCCAAAGAAACCCTTTTGATAATTTTGCCATAAGCTGAGTTTGACTTGAAGGTAAATAACAATAATGGCAAAATGAGTGAACCACAGGCTGGGCTAGATGATGGGTAGCTGAGCCATTTAGCTAGCATTTGGGATGGAGCTCAATGAAAGAGATGAGGTAAGAAGACATTTTGTCTACATCTGGTGGGAATTGTGGTCCTCTAGCTGTTGTTGATTTGCAACTCCCAGAAGCCCTCTTATATGCCCATAGCCACTGATAATGGATCATGGAGGTTCCAGGCCAACACCATATAGTGGGTCACCATTGCTAGCCCTTGGTCTACAGTGTCTAGGATGTGAACACTGGTGCTAGAATTTGAATAGGTACTTCCTTTGCACAGTGGCTCATAGGATTGGCCTGATTCTGATTTAAATGTGGAAGTTGTATTCTGTTACTTTGCATGGTAAAGATGTGGAGAAGAAACAGTACTGAGCTATTTTAGTCTGGATACCATATGATAACACCACAGCTAATAACAATATTCTAGTATAATCTATTCACTTCCAAAAGATGAGAAGGAGCCAATGGGAATTCAATACTGGTCAAATATGATCAGTTTCTAGTCTTTTTTTTTTTTGACACTAGGTGGCACTGTGAAATGAAACACATACAGTCTCAGTTTTGCTTGCCTGTCAGTGTTGATGGTCACTTCATTTAATGTTCCTTTTTCTTCCATGAAATTTTAATACTAGGTCTTACAATGTTCATTATATGAAAATTGGAAATCTTTTAGATTTTCTTTTAGTTTTCTTTCAGTAGTTCTTTTATCATACGTGTTCAGTAGCCACAAAAACAAATAGTCACAGAACTTAAAAGGATTTTGAACTTCCCAGAGAGAGATGCCTTCTTTGAAAATACGAGACTCAGCTGCAGGAAGAATCATGTATTTCTGCCTTTTTTGCTCTCATAATTTTGGAAAAATATTGGAGGTGTTCGTAGGGGTTACCTCAGGTAAAGCCTGCAAGGCAGGGGTTTCAGTGGCTTTAGGTTTTATCTCCAATATTTTGTGTGTGTGAATGCACACAGTTCACAGTTGACATGTTTTTGGTTTTTGTTGCATAATAATAGCATAATAACAGCATAATGAGAAACATGGAAGTTACTGAACCAGTGGAACTTGCAAAAGAGTCTTCCGGTTGTCAGAGGACCTGGAAGGCAATACTGTTAGTGACTAAAAATAATTTAAAAATCCTTTTGCTGACTTCTGCCTTCCCTCCCCCAAAACTTGTTTTTGGTGCCCCAAGTTGATTCAAGGACACATACTTGGTAGCCTGTTTGGGTAGTTCTGATAAGGAGTATAGGAAAATATTTCTACTTCTTGTCATTCCCTCAACCTTTTATAGCATGTAATCTGTTACAACGCCCCATTTCTGCACTAGATTGTTATAGCACTATTATTCCACTTTCAACATCCTGTGCAATCCCGGGGTTTGCAGTTTAGGGAGGGGTCTCAAAGGCCCCTCCCTTTACTGGAAACCCCAGGATTCCATAGGATGTTGCAAGTGGAATAATAGTGCTATAAAAGTCTAGTGCAGAAATGGCTGTACGTATACTCAAGAAATCTCAGTGTATTCAATGGGACTTATTCCCAGGGAAGTGTGAATAGGTTTATAGCTTTGGTTTTCTGGAGATAAATGCTATCTTTACATGTGATAAACATCATATTGGCAAGCCTGCAAAATAAAATGTAGAAAAAAAGTTAAAATGCTATATGGTATATTTCCTGATTTGCATGCTGGCATATAATCATTGACAATTAATATCCTTACTTGTAGAACAGTGTAACTGCTTATGTATATCACTTGTCTGGAGATTCCTTCTTGTCTTTAAATAAGTACTAATAAACTGATTTCTTATTTACCAGGTAAGTGTGGGAGTAAATGACATACGCTAATTACAATGCTTTTTTTTTAAATGCCAACAACAGTTTCATGGAACTTCAAAGACTAATGCACACGCATAGGCGCGCGCGCGCACACACACACACACACCTACAGCATACATTCACAAAAGCTAATGCCATTAAAATCTTTGAGTCTTCCAGGTGTCACAAGGCTGTTGTTTATACAGCAATAAACTTAACACGATTACTTCTCTGGATGCTGGAACAAAGAAAATTTGTATGAGCAGTAACAGATGTTTTAGAATAATTGTTGTATGACAAGTGCAGCAGTATGATAATGATGCTCATTTTTGTATTCTTAGAGAACATTAAAGCTATAATCCTATATTCACTTATATGTGAACAAGTCTTTCAATGCAGTGTGATTCACTTTTAAGTAGGCATTTGTAGTAATGCATTATAAGGCATCGAAGACCCATACAGGATTTAGATAGCTTGATGACCAAGAATGAAAGTATGGTCATTGCAGTGTTCATTGATGTACTTTTATGCTAAGGTAACTTTCCAATGTTTTCTCTTATTCTTTCATTTCTACTCCCATTTCTATCTTTCTTTAACTTCAAAAACCTTACATTCATCTTTTCCTCTCCTATATTGTGTTGCCAGAAAGTGTTAAATTCGTAACCTGTTGCCCCAAACAAATGTTACTCATAACTGCATTTTTTCTGTTGTTTAGCTTCAAGCATCTGTACTTCTTTTTGTCTCAAACTGAAAGTGCTAAACTCTTCTGTTCTCTTCCCTGCATAAGGAAAGTACATGAATTGCTGAGCTGAATGCGGGGTGAAAAACCTCCACCTAGTACTTCAGAAGGGTATTCAATGATGTTCCAGTATGGTTGTGTCCTAGGCACCATCTGACCTGCAGGTGTGGTTACCCACATGTACTTTACATGTACTTTATACACTTTAACCAGAAAACTAAACAATATGCGATCAGATTTTAAAAAGTGATCCCCCAAATGGTAAAAGACATCTGTTTGCCATAGCACATGATTTTCCTCACAGATGTATCTTGCAATTAGCATGCTTTGCTTTATGATTGGTTCCTCTAAGGTAAATAAACTTAATTTGCAAGGCTGAATGACACATATCTCTGAGGAAATCCCATTGTGAGATGGAAAACAAGTTAATTGCAAGTGGTACATGTTCCTTTTGGTATCTAATTCAACTCTAAATGGTGCATGTTACTCTTCTGGAAACACATTAGTCACCTGATGACGCCATTCTGATTCATATTCTCTGACAACGATTGTATTTTGCTACCAACAGTATGTCAAAACGTGAATGTGATATCTCTGAAACAGAAGTGGCTTCTTGAAATCTTGACTTCTTATCAAGTAAACAATGCCTGCTCATTGTTAACAAATCATTCGGAAATACTCTGCTTCAAAGCCTGCACACAAGAAGCTGTTTAATGCCTTGTCTTTTACCCGTAGAGTTGGACTTAAAATGTTGAATATCTCCAGATCAATTTTTTTTAAAAAGTGTGCCCAAAAACTTGTCCTCTCAGTTTTAATAAGCTTGTTAGCACATTTAATGAGCTTGATTTTTGTAAATAGGACAAGACATTGCTCATTAGCTTTTGGTATTTAATATTTCTAAATGCTTAGAAAACCTTGGCAGATGTACTAGTTGTAAATATTATTTTAAATCAAGATGTGGGTAGCCATAACGACGGCATCAAATGGTTTAATGGTAGTCATTTCTTGGAACACAACCTCTCTGTAAAACAGAAAATCTTTTTTTTAAAAAAGTGTGTTTCAGACACAGAATACACAAGAATAGCACTATAATTCCACTTTACCTGCCACTGTAACATCCTATGAAATCCTGGCATATCAAATTTAAGGAGGATTCTCAGTCAGAGGCTGTAGTGTCTCCCTAAACTGTCTAGAGACCTCAGGATTCCATAAGATACTGCCGTGGTAGTTAAAGTGGAATCATAGTGCTATAGCTGTGTAGTTTGAAAGGGTCTCAGATCTGTCCCCTGGGATACGCTAGGACAACCCATTAATCTTCTATTCCTTCCCTCTCTCCTGAGATCCATAAAGGAAATGGAACATATCTGGGTAACTAAACTCTATCTCACCCAATACATATTTGCTGCCATACTTGTGTGGAAGTGTCAGTGCCAATATGATCATGGTGACATCTTCAAGAGGAACCCTTTCTTAATAGGTTTCTCCTTGGATGAGTATGGAGGACAGCTTGGAAACGTTACTTTTTGGGCTACATGCTGCCTAGGGAACTTGGGAAGTTGCAGTCTAAAAAAGTACTATTTCCAATCTCTGGGTGGGTGCATGGGTTCTGCATCCATCCCACCTACATCTTCTTGATCTGTGGCCCCAGGTCAGGAGGATGTAATGGACAACATAAATTGTTTTTTAGCATATTAGAAAGGATGTAATTATTTATACAGTACTGGATTGTTGTTATTTCCCATCAAGCTGGCTTCAACTTACAGCAGCCCTAAGAATGAGAGATCTCTAAGAGCTCTTGTCATCATCTACTCTGTTTATGGCCATTTCTGCACTAGCCAGTTATAGTGCTATTATTGCACTTTCAACATCCTATGGAATCCTGGGGTTTGCAGTTTAAGGAGGGGCCTCAAAGGCCCCTCCCTAAACTGCAAACCCCAGGATTCCATAGGATGTTGAAAGTGCAATAATAGCACTATAACTGGCTAGTGCAGAAACAGTCTATGTAATGCCTACTCAGCTTCTTTAATGAATCTACCTACCTGTAATACAGTCTTCTTGTTTTGCTATTGCCTTCCACTTTACCAAACATTATCATTTTTTTCCAGAGAGTCATGTTATCTCATGTCGATAGTACAAAAGCCTCAGTTTAGTCATCTTTGCTTGTAAATGAAGCTTGATTTACTCTAGGAGCCATTTGCTTTCTTTTAGTAGTTCACCGTATCCTTAGAACTCTCCTATGGCAGCACTTTTTCAAATGTGTTGATGTTCTTCCTGTCAGCTGTCTTCACTGTCCAGCTTTCATACCCAGACATACAAATGTATAGATGACCGAATATTATTAGTTGGATTCAGACTAATTCACAAATTAGTTAAACTGTTCTTAATATCACCTAACTCTCTAAAACCAGGTGCAGAGTCGTTTATATGTGTAAGGTGAATATAGTTTTCAATTTAGCCACTACTGTAGAGTCACTTTAAATCAGTCTTCCCCAGTCTGGTTCTCTCCACAGGACTGGATTAATAATTCCATCACCTTCAGGTAGAATTGCCAATGAGTAAGAGAGTAAGAAGACTGGACCTGCATTTGTTGGTGTTATTTAATGTTTATTTTTTCATTTTTGTATGGTTTAATTGCTTTTTAACTTTTGTATGCTGTTAATTTTTAACTATTTTCATTTTAATTGTTGTAAGCTGCCTGCAGTCCCAGACTAAGGGGAAAAAGAGGATATAAATAAATATCATCATTATTATCATCATCATCAGTGACAGTTTTAGTCCTACTTAAGTTTTCTGAAACTCATTGTGTGATTTTTCTTGTTAAGACATTCTCTACACTTTGTTAGCATGCAGTCGCGTAGGGACAGGGGGCGGGGGGGCGTGATTTGCCCTGGGCGGCAATGTTTTTGGGGTGTCCTGGCCTGCAGCTACATCCCCATGTGCCCTGGCCATGCCCTGGCCATGCCCCCATACCCCGCGGCCACACCCACCCATGCACTGTGGCCACACCCCTCCCGCCCGCCCTCCACACACTCCAAGCTCCGCCACTGTCAACATGCTTCACTTCAAGGTCCATAATAAGGATACCATATACTGGCTCAGCATATCAAACCACTGGCACTTACATTTTCACTCTCCTTCGGGCAGAAGCTCAGGAATCATTCCATCTTGCTGTTCAGTGGCGCTCACCTGCATCACTTCTACGTGATTTGAAGCCCTGCTTGCAGCTTACAGTAAGATCTTTGCTACTTGGATTACACAAATGAAGGCAGTGAATCCAAGCTACGGGCATCAGACATGAACCTCGTCCCCTACCCCCAGACTTTTGAAGTGTGTCTTTTCAAAACTCTCATACTTTCCATTGTGAACATGCTAATTGTATCTCTTGGTAGACAGGGTTATTATATATTTCATGTGCAATGTCTCCTACTCATTCCCACACAAATGAATTTTAGCTGTCAGCCAAGTGGTTCTGAATAGCAAGTAGGAAATGATGTAGCTAATAACAACAAAAACACTGCTCTGGAGTAATAAAAGTTTTATTGACTATCTGGAGAAATAAAACTACAACGAGCATCACAGAGGAGCTGAACAGAAAGAATGGTCTTATTCTAAAGCTCTTTGCTAGAAGATATATCACAATTCTTTTGCCATATGATGGGCATCGATAGCAAGTTTCACTCTGCTTCAAAGAGCTCAATTCAGATCAGGAGACCATAGCTACTGTTTTCTCTATCAGGAAGCAGTGAAATGGGAGTGAGTTACAGGGAGGAGTGGGTTACAGAGGGGAGAAAATGAGTCCTGACAAAAACTCTGCCTCCTCTGTGAAATTTTCCTTCAGTCCCCAAATTTCTAACATCACATTAACTTAAAAATGCATCTGATCATTTAGATATTTGGTTTAGGTGTCCAAGGAAAAGGGGCAGAAAAAGTTGCCAAGGGAATGTGAACACAGCAAATAGACGAATGCTAAGTGTGCATGATTTGCAATGACTCACTCTCTGTGATATGCTAGAAATTTGGAGACTGAAGGAATATATTTTTTTGAGGGATGGGAGAATTCTTATTTAGGGGACAAGGCTGTCATTTTGCCCTCCCTGTAGTTGCATCCCCCCACCTTGCAGGGGAGAAGCAGCAGGCTCTGTATGTGTGCAGATGTGTGGAGTTAACCTTAAACTGGAGTGGGCAACTATGGCAGGTTTAGGGCCAATTTTCTGCCCCTGGGATCTTCTGGGAACCACAGGGCTTGCCAATATTGCCAAAAATAGGGAAAAAAACAAAAACAGGAAGTTGTAAGGCATTCATTTCTAGTTTTGAAAGCAGGTATGGGTCAACCAGGGTTTAATTTCCTGCTTGGCCATGGAAACCCACTGGATGACCTGGGACATGTCACACACTCTCAGCCCAAGAAAACCATGTGATAGGGTTGTCTTAGAGTCACCATAAGTTGGAAATGACTTGAAGGCACACAACAACACTTTACAGGAGGGAATGTAAATCCTTCCAGGAGACAGACAATTCATCTGGATTTCCAGGGGGGGGGAGGGTGCTAGAAAAAAGGGTCATTTGGTAGAGTCTGGGTGGCACTGAGAGCTGCAAAAATTGCCTCAAGGGGCTGCATGTGTTTCCGGGGCTCCTTTTTGCCCATCTTTGCCATAAACCTACATCTTTCTCCCATGGCCTCTTCCCAGCCGGAGCTCCCAGGTTTTTTTGTTTTGTTTTTTGTTTTGGTGGCCAACCAAATGCATGAAATGGTAACAACAAGGCTAACAGAGGAAAGGATTAGCTCTCGGAAAGTTATTTTAAAGTAAATAGTTAGTAGTACTTCATTACTGTTAGAATTGCATTAGATTAATCACATCAAGAAAATCTGAATGCTATGAGCCATTAGCTTTTGGTACGCAGTACATCCCTTTCCCAACCAACTCATCATTCACTCAACCTACAAGAGAACATTTAGAGAACAGCACGAAACACAACACAAACTAGTGCTTAAACTATGTGATATTTCTCCTCTTACACCACTGACAAAGGCCACTTACTATAAATGAAATGTTAAGATTACACAGCAAAACAAGCAAAGTTTTCCTGTTGCTGTTATGTGTCTTCATGCTGTTTCTGACTTATGGTGACCCTAAGGCCAACCTATCATGGGGATTTCTGGGGCTGAGAGTGGGTGATATGCCCAAGGTCACCAAGGTTTCCATGCCCAAGCAGAGAATTAAAACATCTCTGTCAGAGATGTCAGGTGGTAAGAAGGTTAAGGACTTCTTGTCCATAGTTTTTCCTCTGCAAAATGTGCTCCTGGCACTTTACAGTCCAGCTTCTGAAGTCACCAAAGGTATAATTTTGCTTGTAGTGAATAAATGATTTTAAAGCATGTTAGTAAGTGTTCTCCAGTTTTCAACACATTTGCTGATATCTCGTGAGCCTAAGCGTACATAGTAGAAGTTATTATGTACACTAGTAAGTATTCCATATGTACAGAAGCAGTCCCACTCACTTCTATGAATTGGAATGTGCTCCTGTCTGTAAGTCATGGTTACTTTTATTTCAGTCTCTTGGTCTATAACGTGACCTGCCTCTGATGTGTCCATTTTGTGTAACCATTCCACAGCAGCTGTTACTCTTTTTCTGTAATCATTTGGGTTTTATTTGCCATAAAATATTATTAAAATGCTGCCTCAATCCATTTTTTTTGGCTGGGGATAATAAACTCAAATCACTTATTCCAGTTTCCCTCTAAATCTGACTCACTTGCTGAATAGTTTTTAAATTGCTATCTAATCAGGCCGGTGCTCTCACTTCTCCCTTTTGTACCTCCTAGAGCAATGAGGACATAGGAATAGTCATGCTGGATGGGTCCCAAAGGCTTATCAGGTATCACGTTCTGTTCAGAGTGACCAACCACAAGCTGTCTCTCTTCTGAACCACCCATCACTTAGCTTCAGTGAATGACTCCAGGTTCCACTATTAAAAGACAGATGGAAAAGGTGTATCCTTCTGATCGTGCTCCAGTATGCCTCTTCTCTTCCCTTTAGTTCATTCATACTGTTATTGTGTGCCTTCAAGTTGTTTCCAATTTATGGCAACTCTAAGGTGAACTATCACAGGATTTTCTGGGGCTGAGAGTGTGTAACATACCCAAAGTCACCCTGTGCATTTCCATGGCCAAGCAGGGAATCAAACCCTGGTCTCCAGGATCTATAGTCCAATGCTCAAACCACTACACCACACTATTACCTGTTTTTTTTTTAAAGAATAGATGTGTGTCATGTTGTGAGACTGTTAATGAAATCATACCCATACTTTTGGGTTACCTGTCACTGGGAGGAAATTAAAAGCATCCAATTCTTTTCTTCTTCTTTTTTGAATTTTGCTCGTGATTACAAGAGTTGTAATCAGTGGCTGCTGGTGGCTTCCATGTCAATGCAGGGGTGAATCTGCTTTGGGTTTTCCTTCTCCAAGGTGCTGAACCTGTTTGCAGTACGAGGTTCAACAGCTTGTATAGCTCCTTTAAAGTTCAGGCTAAATCCTGGAGTGAATTCACCACCCCACTGACATGGAAGTCAATGCTATTGTAACCATGTTTGAGAAATGCAAACAAAAGCACTTTGGTTGACGGGAGGAATAAGTAAAACTGTGTGCCTTAGGACAAGTATTTACCATAGTGTGTATGAACTTCCTTGCAGAAAAGAAGGAGAAAAAAGTATTGTGACCCATTGTGAAATGAGGGGAGAACAAACATGCTGGTGGGATTTTGTTTAACGGAATTAAAAAAAGAAGAAGAAGAAATGAACAGATTTGCAGATCTCTGCTTTAGAGTGATATCTGTCCATGTTTTGTGATAAAGCATCTCTGAGCAGGGAAGATTCCTGGTTCTATGAAGAAAAGGTGTAGAAAACATTGACATAAAGGGGACCCTTTAAATTTGTGCAGTAAACAGTTGTTCTTTTTAAATATTACTGATACCAGCCTTGCAGTCCTGCCATTTCTTCACAGTGCTGCCAAGTCTTCCTATGGTGCTATGGTTTTCTCACAGTATGGAAGTATCTTATTCCATGCTGCATGCCACATTGTATCTTATTTAATACGACTGAGTTGCAAAAAGAATCAAATAGACTCTAAAACATTTCCAGTTACAGACTATCCAAACAGTGGGCATACTCACTTTGTAAAGGTACATTTCCTATACTTTAACCTCCCACCAGCTGGGCTGCTCCAAAAGACTTAATTTGTCCTCATTAGGAAAGATGCTTTCAGGCAATCAGGATATCTTGTAAAACAACATTCAAAGAATGTTTATAAGGCAGTGTAGTGGATGATTTTTGCAGTGGCTGGATATTTTCAAGTGGACTGTTATCAGAGCTTGGGAAAATTTCTGTTTTAGAATAGAACTCCCAGAATCCACGAACCCACATGGCCATGGTAGCTGGGAGTTACTGGGTGTTATAGTCCCCAAAACCTCAAAAACTTTCCTGAGCTCTGAGTTGATTAACTGCATAGATGCCTGCTTTCAGGGCTCCACCTCTGTGTTGCCCTCCACTGTGACCAGGGGTGAATGCACACTGGTAAATAATGTAACTTCACCTCAACCTCAACACATGATGTTCCTTCCAATCCATTTGGGAAATAGTTCTTTTACTTCTTTGAGGGCTTTATGGCTTTTTTTTTAAAAAAAACCCCTTATATTTACTCTGTTGTTTTTGGAAGAACTGTTTTTTACAATTTGTTTTGATGCATGTTCTTCCCCCTAGATTGTGATTGGAGTGAAACTGGGGGTGGAGAGGAGGTGGAGAATGTGTTGGTGTGTGTCACCTGACCATTCCTCCCATGGAAAGATTGTGTTCCTGTTTCTCTTGATAGCTGGAATGGGAGATGTAGCCATTTTTTTTATTTGTGCTGGGTGTATGTGTGAACCTTCATTTACATATGTATGTCTTTACAAGCTGGGGGTTCACTAGCTTGCTTTCACAATATTATTAGCTTCCTTTATTTCTTAGAATCATAGAATCATAGAAATGTAGAGTTGGAAGAGACCACAGGGGCCATCCAGTCCAACCCTCTGCCATGCAGGAACACCCTCAAAGCACTCCCGACAGATGGCCATCCAGCCTCTGCTTAAAAACCTCCAAGGAAGGAGACTCCACCACACTCCGAGGCAGCATATTCCACTGCCGGACAGCCCTGACTGTCAGGAAGTTCTTCCTGAGGTTCAAGTGGAATCTCCTTTCCTGCAGCTTGAATCCATTGCTCCTTGTCCTGGTCTCTGGAGCGGCAGAAAACAAGCCCTCTTACTCCTCTATATGGCATCCCTTCAAATATTTAAACATAGCTATCATGTCCCCTCTTAACCTTCTCTTCTGCAGACTGAACATACCCAGCTCTCTAAGTCTGTCCTCATAGGGCTTGACTTCCAGGCCCTTCACCATTCTGGTTGCCCTCCTCTGGACCTGCTCCAGCTTGACCATGTCCTTCTTGAATTGGGGTGCCCAGAACTGGACACAGTACTCAAGATGAGGTCTAACCAAAGCAGAGTAGAGTCGTACCAGTACCTCCCTCGATCTAGACACCATACTCCTATTGATGCAGCCGAGAATTGCATTGGCTTTCTTGGCTGCCACATCACACTGCTGACTCATGTTCAGCTCGTGGTCTATTGAGACTCCTAGATCCCTTTCACACGTACTGCCATCCAGCCACGTGTCCCCCATCCTATATTTCTGCATTCCATTTTTTCTACCTAAGTGTAGGACCTTACACTTCTCTCTGTTGAATTTCATTTTGTTAGCCTTGGCCCAGCTCTCCAATCTATCCAGGTCATTTTGAATTTTGATCCTGTCCTCTGGCGTATTAGCAACCCCTCCCAATTTGGTGTCATCTGCAAATTTGATGAGCATGCCCTCTATTCCTTCATCCAAGTCACTGATGAAAATATTGAACAGCACTGGGCCCAGGACAGAACCCTGTGGCACCCCGCTAGTCACTTCTCTCCAGGATGAAAAGCAGCCATGGTTAACACCCTTTGGGAACGGTCAGCCAACCAGTTACAGATCCACCTGACAGTAGCTCTGTCCAGCCCACATTTTACTAGCTTCTTTGCAAGAATGTCATGGGGAACTTTGTCAAAGGCCTTACTGAAATCAAGAAATGCTACATCCACAGCATTCCCTTCATCTATCATCTTGTTAACTAGCTTGATAGCCACTCTTGAGTGGGAGATGCTTTTGAGCTTGCAAAAAGAAGGAAGGATGTCTCATGGAGCAAGGAAGCGACAAAGGACCTAATTGCCATGTGGGACCAGAAGGTCCAAGAGCAGCTTAAGGGAAGCCACAGGAATATAGATGTTTTTGGGGATGTTGATGGGGAGATGTGAAAGAAAGAGTATCACAGGAAATGCAAGATGAAAAATAAGGCTCCAGAGGTACCAGGATGTCTCTTACCACAGTTCTTGGACAGGCACTGGCACGGTCATAAAGCCCTTCTATGAGGAGCTGCACATTTTCCCCCAGAGAGATGTGACAATCTACCTCAAGCACACTGCCCACAGAGTGAAGATTGTTTGAGTTCCAGGCAATTAGATTTCCAGGTAGAGCAAATATTTTCTTCCCCCATGGCAGATGGTCCAGAGGAATTTTCACCATGGATGTTGTGGCATTTGGGGCTGTAATGGAGAGTAGCTGTTCCTATTCCTTTCCCATTGCTTTGAACATATTTCTGGGCTGAAGACAACAAGCCAGAAAGAGTCTTACATTGACTCCCAACAGCAGGAAATTGTAGTAATGACTAAAAAAATCAAGATTTTCTTAGTATATTTGGGGAGGTGACAATCTGAGCTCCATTCCCCTTTGCAATGCTGGTGTATGCACCCTGATGTCTCAATTTTGTGTCTGGAAAATGTAGTTCCCACAGCCAACCAATAGAAAATTCAGGCTAAGATCCTGTATCGTAGCTACTTCTGCAGATGCTACTTTTGTCCCCAAAACTCACATCTTAAGTCAAGTAGCATCCCAACTGAATGGTTTCTGAGGTGCTGCAGACTGAGGCCTGGGAAAAAGACAAAGAGACCCACCAGAGTCCTGCTGCAACTGCTTGTCTCAATACACCCTATGATCAGGAGGTCATTGCAGTTATCATTTCCAAGCATCTCACTCTGCAGTGCCCTGAAAACCCTTTGGTTGGGATGCTGCCTGGCTTAAAAGGCAGTTTTTTTGTGGTGGTGGTGAGGCTCACAGCCAATCATAAATGACTGTAAATGTGAATCTCCAAAATTATGATATCCTAAGTCTGGTTTATGAACTCATTAATATTGAACAGGATGCCAACCTAAATACTCCTCCTGTTCAAAATAAAACAGAGGTTCACCCAGATATTTAAAGAACACATGTGGGAGAGTTTGCTGGGCCACTATGCGCTATGGACCGAGCTTGGAAAAGTTACTTTTTGGACTTTAATTCACAAAATCCTCCCTACCAGCATGATAAGTTTGGTTGGGAATTCTGGGAGTTGTCATCCTAATTAATTAATTAATATAAGATAACTCACCAAGCTCTGTTCATTTCTATATTCCCAGCCAGCACCTGGAACATAACACTTCCCTACTATCTGCATGTTAAGCCAAACAGGGAAGAGGCTCTACATGCATGAGAAGTATGCATGTAGAATTCCTTCACTGGTTGAGACGAGGAGGTAGCAACTTCCATCCTCATCCCCAAAACAGATTCAGCACCTTGGAAAGCTCATTTGCTGCTTAGGCTAAAACCCCAGAATGGATTCACCAAACTGCTTCCATACAAGGCACCAGCTGTCACTGCAACGTTCTTTTTACAAGCTGCCTTGGAAACTGCTTCTCTCCTTCCCTGTTTTGGGCTACCATCCAAAGCCTAGCTTCTATATGCATTTTTTTCTGTTCCCTGATGGAAGCAGAAATATATGGAAATACCCTCTTGGTAACATAACTGATTGACAGCCAAACATTTTTCAGTTTTTTTAAAATTCCTGGTGATAGCCTGGAGCAAATTATTGACAATGAGTTTTGAACAGTTGAAAATAAGCCTTTATCAGGGAAAAGATGACACTAGCTTAATGAATGTGCTGCAGTAAGAGAAGCTGACTCTTGTTAAACACCCAGCTTCTTTCATCTTCACCCATACCAGCCTTCCTCAAAAGGATTCCTTCTGGATGGATTAGACTACAGCTCCCTTAATCTCTGGTCAGTAAGGCCACTGCTGCCTGGAAATGACTGGATTTGCAGTCCAACATAACTGAGGATGTTTGATCTGTACAGGTGACATCTGTATCACATATGAGATGGTGGTGAAAAAAAGTCTGTCTAAAACAACTAGAACATAGGGGTTGCTCATTGCTGGTGTGAACTCATGTCAGTTATGTGAAAGGGCAAAAAGTGTGAGGGCTGAAATATGTTGCCTTTCTCCTCCTTCTCACTGATATACTTGGATTTTAAAATTCTTCTCTTTCAAGCACATATCCAATTGTCTCTGCATGTTCATATGAAGTGATTCAGAAATGCATTTCTCTGACTCTGTTGGGGAAATGTTTCTTTCTTTGCCATTTGCTGCAGTCTGCTGCAGCAACTCGGCAAAGCCCGCATTATTTTGCCTTGCACTGCACCAGCTAAGGGATTTGCTTGTGCATTCCACTGTATCTTTAAGCTGTTCTCTCTGCTTTCACCATCTCCCATAATGATACTTAAGAAACAGGAAAAGACCATTAATACACAAATTTCCTTATCTCACATGCGTACAATTTCTACTTTCAGAAGAATGAACTTATTGTGATACCACAGATCAACTTGTATGTGCCACAAAATCAAGCTATGGGAAACCAGAATCAATGACAGTGCATACCCCACAGTGTGTTTTTTGCACTGTATACATGATAAAAGAAAATATATATGCACTGTATACATTATAAAAGAAAATATATATTCCACTTCATGTTTTGCAGGGTAAGGACTGCAAAGTATTTCATGTGCTTGTACTTTCTCAAAGTATAACATAGATCTTGTAGACACTGAAGCTAACACGTTCATTTTCTAACATTCTTTGTTACTAAAGTCTGTGTTTCCAAGAACAAGTCAATAACATCTTTAAGCTGAGCAATAGGTTTGAATAAGGGCTCAAAAAGTGTTCCTTTTGGACTACAAGTCCTAGCATGCCCCCAGTCAGCATGGGCATAGGCCAGCTGGATGGAAGATGCTGGGAGAGTAGCCCAAAATGAATATTTTTAAAACTCTGATTTGTGTATCTCAGAGAACAGGTGGTCTAGTTCTTCAACACAGCTGCCTCCTTTCCACAATTGTCTCGAGCTAGAAGATGCCTTATTCTGTGACCCAGTGCCTGGGGCCTCATTTGACCCAGTGATAACTGTTAATCTCTGGGCCTTTGCACACTGCACTGTTATAGTGCTATTACTCCACTTTCAACATCGTGTGGAATTCTGGGGTTTGCAGTTTACTGAGGCCAAAGAACTCTCAGACTAAGAATTCTAAATGCCCTCCCTAAACTGCAAATCCCAGAATCCCATAGGATGTTGAAAGTGGGATAATACCACTATGACAGTGTAGTGCAGAAAGGCCCTCTATTATTTTTAATACAGAGCTCAGTGGGCAAAAGATGCTCCTGTAGCTTAAAGGACTGGACAGTAGTCCCTTCCATAGAGCAGAGGTGGGAATCATGAGGCTCTCCAGACATTGTTGCACTTCTGCTCCTAGAAACCCTAGCCTGCAGAGCCAATAATGGCGAATACTGGGAGATGAAGTCTAACATCCATCTAATAATGGCTGATCTTGGGCCAGTTGCTGTCTCTTACAGGACTGTTGGAGAATAAAAATGGGTAAGGAAAAATCATGCGCACCACTTTGAGATCCTTGAAGAAAGAGTGGGATTTAATAACTAGTCAATTTACAGTCTAGAATTCTCCAGTGAGCTCTTTTCATTTAATGATTTATTCAGCTTTGGTTCCCAGGTTGTGTTGTCTTATATCATGGTTTGTTACTGTGTGCCTTCAAATCATTTCCAACTTATGGTGACCCTAAGGTGAAGAAGTATCACAGGGTTTTCTTGGCAAGATTTGCTCAGAGGGGGTTTGCCTTTGCCTTCCTCTGAGACTAAAAGAATGTGACTTGTCCAAGGTCACCCAGTGGGTTTCCCTTGCCAAGTGAGAACTGAAACCTGGTCTCCAGATCTGTAATCCAACACTCCAACCACTACACCATCCTGGTTCTCAATATGGCGGCAGGGGTTTCTTAAAAACAGAAGATCCTTTTTTTCTAGGGGAAAAAAAACAAAAACAAAGGCAGAGGGTGTTACGTAATACGAGCCCTCAGTAAAACCTCAGAATGAATGATACATAAATGTGGCATCAAAGTATAGGAAAGTTGCTTCATTGGATTACAACTTGGACTACATTATAGTTGGGAGGTTCTTGGAGTTGTAGTCCAAAGAAATAACTTTTCCAAGGTCTGATTCAAAAACTATCCTCTTGTCTTGAGGAGGCTGGAGGATTTGTACCATTGCCACCTTCATGGGAAAAACTCCTATGCCCCCAAAACCTGAGGAACAGGGAAAAAATTTAACAGATTAGTGCATTCCTGCATGATATTAATGTCATTTGCATGGCATTTAATACATGTACATTGTATTGTCTGCCTTTTAGGAATGTCTGCCTTTTAGAAAGCCTTTGCTAGGGAACTCCTGTTTGGGTAATACCAACATTAGTCCACCAGGGTTAAAATGATAGTTTTTTTGTACATGAGATGTTTGAGAGAAGCTGTTTGTATTAACACAGGAGGGAAGCAACTGCACTACTTATGAAATAGCAATATAAATATCGTCACTGATTGCCAGTGTTTAGGGGTGTGTTTATGTGTAGATATGCACCTTATGCAGTTGAACAACACTTCTCTCTTAAATTAACACCTTGGTTTCCTGTCAAAAGCTATCAGTGCCTCCTGCAAATTAGTACCTGTGATTGTCATGAAGACTACTCTGTGATGATACAGGTTATCGACAAGATGATTGCCATGATAGGAACAGCAACAGCAAAAGCACTTGCACCTGATTTGCCCAGTTCTGTTGTGCAAAATTATAAACAAAGGACCCTCACACTTGGATTCTCCAAGACAAGGTAAGGCCAACATGCGTTTCTGTGTTTTGAGTTATAGCCTCCAAATGGAAATGATTCCCCAGTTTCAACTACAGAAAGTGAATACAGATCCAACCTGGAAGAGAGTAGATTTTTCATTAGCCATTTGCCAATTTGCCTCTTTCTGCAGTAAATTAGAAGTGTAAAGCAGGGATCAAATGGAACAAAATGTCCTCAGCAACTTACTTCATTCCTGTAAATTGTAATCATTGATATTTTTAAAAAACCAGTACTGAGGAGTACATCATGACACATTAGAATGGCATCTCTTTGTAGTGCTGTGTTGAAATAATACATCTTCGTAAAAAGAAAAAAAACGCCCCACAACTTTGAAAGATGGTGTACCTATTTGCTTAATTGATCATGCTCAAAAGAATCAGTGTCTGTGTTGAGAAGGAGAGAAAACAATTAATTGGAAAGCCAATAAAGTAGGTAGTTCTGCATCAGATTTAACTGAACAGGCCTTGATATGACAGCAAGGTCAAGTCATCCATTAAATAAGGTTTAACTCATTTACAAAAACAAGATGAACATTAGATGATGTGTTCCCCACATTAATGAGACTTCTTGCCTTCCGCATTTTTCAATACCAGGATATTGTGATCAAAGACTTGACTGATAATCATTTAAAACTGACCTCATGCCCAGCTGCCACAGACTCAGGAATAGCCCTTCTGTCACTGCATGGATGTCAAATAGTCTTGCCAGACTGGAAACTGGAGAGAGCTCCTGTTCCTACAATGGTTGTGCGGATGAGGGAATTTCAACAAGACTTGCCAACACCTGCTGAAATTCCCTCTTTTTCATAACCAATAAAGCTAAAGGAGCCCTCTCCAATTTTCACTCCGGTAACCCCAAATCTACAGGCTTCTGCCTGTTCCGTTAAGCCTCTGGAACCTCTGAATCCACTGGTGCTTCTCAGAAACAGGGTGGCTACATACTAGTGTCTGCAACGGCACGGCCAGGCTTGCTCTACCACTCCCAGAACAGTCCAGCCAGCATGGCCATAGGGAATTCTGGGAATTACCCTCTGAAAGGTTATATTTCCTAGGTCTGTACCAGTCAGTTGGAAAACTCCCTGGCAGAGTGGGATCTAGGGAACACTGTAGTGCTAGTGTGAAAATAAAGGAACTCCTAATTAGTGAGAGAGTGAGGTGGAGGGCAGGGGAAGTTGTACAGAAAAGTGAGGAATTATTGATTTCCTGAACTGACTCTAGCAATAGTGAACTGGATCGCCCAAGAAGAAATTGGGCTTTTTCTTTTTAGGTAGAGTGCCTGAGTTATTCCCAAAATAAAAATGGACTTCTAAGGAAAGGAGTCTGCTTAAATAAATCTTGGTTTCCCATTATGTTCTCCCTCAGTTCGCAAGAGAGGGAGATGAACAATATTGTCTTTTTATTTTGGGGGAATCAAGTAAAAGCTGCCATAGCAAGAAGCATAACTGGAAGAAGGAATAAGGCTGAGGAGATAGTGACAAGGAGAAGATGTTTGAGAGGCAAGGAAAGAAATATTAACTGCTGTGTCTGTACCCTCTTGGAGTTGCATCTTTGCAACATTAGCAAATCTTTTTCAGGCTACTGCTTTAGAAAATAATACAATATGTGGGGAGAGTGATAATACATGCTCTTCCTCTCTGTCTGAAGCATGAACATTTGACAACAGAAATCTTTTGTGTTTAGATTAGAACGACGTCTGAAATGGGAAAAGGAATATGTCAGCCCAACTCATGGCATTTTTGGGTTGCTTTCCTAAAGTTACCACGGGAAGCTCTAAAGACCACTATGCCAGTGACCTCTTACCCTGTACCAGCTATTACTGGCTGCCACAGGAAGTATGATCTAGAAACAATCCCTGACTAAGAAGATGGGCAAATTCTCTTGTTCAATGCCATTGTTAGTTTTCCCACTGAAGAACCCATAATCAATGTCCAAAGAACCCTCAGTTTTCTGTCTTGTGTCAACAGTGTAGGTACTAGGTCACCAGCACAGCCTCGAAATGTTTAGTGTAAGTGCCAATGTATTAATGTTAAACTGTTGAAAAAGAGATACCTTAGCTGAGAGTAAAATGTTAAGAAAAAATGTGAAATCAATTAGTTAATTGTTGACTAAATAATTCATTAATTCATTACTGTAAAAACATAACCTAAAATAACTATGAAATGGCCAGTAACAAATTTAAACAATGAGAATAATAATAATAATAATAATAATAATAATAATAATAATAATAATAGATGTTTAAGAATTAGAATATTTTTTTAAAAATCTAAATTTTTAAATTATTTTTTAAATTAAATTTTAAAACCGTAAAGCATTTTAATTTAAACATTTTAATGAATTAGGGGAAGTGAATTAATTTTGTATGATTTTTTTCCCTCTGTACTAGAAAAAGGCAAGGAGTTTAGTCCTGGAAGAAACTTCAGAAGAATTCACTTTTATCTTTATCTGTTGTTCAGATTTTCCTTTGATTTGACAAACTTCTGCTGCTGAATATTCATGCTAATCAAACAACTGTGGACATGTCTTAAACAAACATTTGAAAACTGGGCATACCTCCTGAAAAAAAACATGATGACAGAAAACCAGAAGCAAACCAAATGTTGTACTGGGAAAAGGAAGCCATCTGTGGATTCAGACTTTTTGAAATGTGTATGTTGCCACCACTGCAAGCATTTGCAAAATACTACCTGACCTCAGCCACCTGAACTCTGTCAGTACAGCCTTTCCAAGAGGCAATTATATTGGCTTGTTATCTTTTTTCTACTCTTTCTAACACACATAGGAAATGGTTGGTGTGTGTGTTTGTGTGTATGAGTATGTGTTTATATATAAGGATATGAAGAAAGAGAGAAAGAAAAGAAAAGAAAAGAAAAGAAAAGAAAAGAAAAGAAAAGGAATTATAGCTCTGTCCAGCACAATAATATTTAATTTTTTGTTTCCTTTGGGTTCCTTTGTCTTCTTCTAGTTGTTATCTACAAAAACACGACATACAAACCACAGAGTCTTAGTGCAATAAGAGTGATTACTTGAGGGCAAGACTGGCCAGGAAGATACCTTGAGGATATATCAGAGGAAGCTCTATTACAACAGACATGGCTGTGCAAATCTAGTTCAGTGTGCAGCAAAGGAATAAGAATATAAATAATAGGCAGGTTGTAAAAAGTCTGTAGGGTGTAAAATCTAATCTTTCATTTTTCACTTTGTGCCTTTCTTATTTGCTGTATTTATTTACAGTTGAGATGAAATCAAGGCCCAGTCAAATTCTTCCCTTTGATGGGTTTCTCATCCCCAAATGTCTAGGAATTTCCCATGAATCAGTTTTCTAACCTGTTATTTGCACTCCAAGTCCTATTCCTTCTGGAAAATGAGAAGGGAGTCAACCAAAATCAAACAAATGTGATTTGCAGAGCCAAATGTCCATTTGCTTGAACAAATGTCCATTTGTTCAATAATTTTTGCTAGTTATGAACCACTCCCAGAGCAGCCCTTGTGCTATTTAAGAAGTTGCTGGACTCTCTGCAGAAACTTCTTTGGAGGCAGAAGATGGAGAAGAGTGGGCAAGAAAGTCTCCTTCTACTGTCTTGTTTGTTTATATTTATTAAAATATTTCTAACTTGCCTTTTATCCAAAGATCGCAGGGCAGCTTACAATAAAATCACTTTAAACAATAAATAATTACTAAAAAAGATTGGAAACAGACAATTTAAAACCAGTTACAACAAATTTGAATGTTATGACCACAAGAAATATGCAGCCTGGATAAAATTAGTTTGGCCCAAAGACTTTAATAAAAAGCCAAGTGTTAACTTGGAACTGAAATGACCCCAATGTTGGTGGCAATCAGGCCTCCAGGGGGATTGAATTCCACAACTGAGGCACCATCACAGAAAAGGCCCTCTCCCATGTCCTCCCACAATATATTTCCCCTTCCGATGGGACATAGCCTCTCGTATAGATCTCAATTTTTGGGAAGGCATACATAAAGAAAGATTCTCGCTCAAGTATGAACATCTCAAGCTATTTAGGATTTCAAATGTGATTGCCAGCACCTTGATTTCTGAATGGAAATGTATTGGTAGCCAGTGCAATTCCTTCTGAATTGGGGTTATATAATATCTAAATAGAATTCCAGTGAGCAGTCTAGCTGCTGTATTTTGTGCTACCTAAAGTTTCTAAGTTGTGTTCAAGGGCAGCCCCATGTAGAGTGCACTGCAGTAGTCTAATCCGAAAGTCACTAGTGCATGGACTGCTGTGGTTAAATTATCCTTGTCCAGGAAAGGCTGCAGCTGACAGACCAGTAAAAGTTGGTCCCAAGCACTCTGAGCTACAGAGTATATCTGGACCTCCAGTGAGAAGGATGGATCTAGGTGCACCTAGAGTATATCTGTTCCTTCGGGGGGGATGCAACCACATCCTGGGGCATGTAACTTACAGAATTTGTGGACTCAGGAACCCCCAATCCACAGAGCCTTAGTCTTACTGAGGTATTTAAGCTCATGGTTCTCCATGTCAAATCGATGAAGTGTCCATTCCCTTCTTCTTTTCCGTGTGTATTTTTTAAAGTAAAAAATCTAATGGATTCTTGTAATTTTTATGCTTTATTTTTGCTTTTGGCTATTTTTTTACACTGAGGAATTGTGAGCTGGCGTAGGCTATAGCCAGAAGCACAGCATTCATCTAAAGATACCAGAACTCTCAAGATTTTAGTCTCAGGAGCATGAATAGATCCATAAACAAACATGGATATTGGCAAGATTTTACCATAATCATTTCCTTTTCTGGCCTTTTGGTCTTTGTTCTAAAGAGAAAGCTGAACAACTGCTATAAAGTGCAATCTTTTGTTAGAGACATGGCTTTGTTATGGAGCACAGAAATTCTATCATCTCCTTTCCTTTCCTGCCATGTCCTACCCAGCTGTACCCCGCTACTACGACCAGTCTCCTTAAATTTGTGTTGGTACTACTCAGCCAGCCTTTCCAGAATTCCCTCAGATTCAGTGAAAATCCTTTTGCCCCATGGCCTCTCAGGTTCAGGTAAAACATGGTCCTAAATGAATCAGTTATAACTATAACACAAACATGAAGTTCCTAAGAGATCCTAGTGATGGATCTGGGCCTTTATAGACTGCTTCCTCTACCCTATAATTGGCCAAAAAAAAAAAAAAAGAGGAAGCAACTAGGGATGCTTGAATGTTTAGTTTGGCTTGCGTTTCAAAGCATTGGACTGGACCTAGGGATGAACATATGCAAAATAGATACATGTCAAAAAGATGGATTGATCCATCATTAGGTACATCATGAATGCATCTAACCCCACACAGCCCACCTTCCTCCATTGTGAGGGCAGTGCCATCCCCATCTCTTCTGGTACACAGAAATAAAAGGAACAGGGATTTCTGGAGAAAATTAGCCCATACAGGAGCAAGAGTCATATTCCCAGATTGACACAGAAATGGCGATAGAAAATCAAACATGCTGTATGAGAGTTACTGCCATGAGGCAATGACATTTGCATTGATAACACACTCAATGAGATGCTACTTCCCCTGTATAAACGTGTCCCAGGAATATTAGTCTACTGCATATGGAGTGAATTATTTGCATCAGAAATAGTTATCACAATTACTGGTGCCAGTAGGCCTGGCATTCAATAAAATATACTTAGAAATTTGCATCCTCTTTTGTTTTTATATGAATTTTCCAGTTCACTTCATTCAGCAGAAGACCATGTTGGAATGATCCCTGCATATCAGGTAGAGACACCTTCTTTTAGTAAAGCCTTTGTCCACGAAAAGCAGATTCTGGATCCACCCATCAAAATTAATCAGAATAAAATAAGACTTTCAACAGAGCAGTTTAGGATGCGTATGTGTCTTCAAGTTGCCTCTTGATTTGATCTCACAGGGTTTCTTAGGCAAGGAATACTCAGAGGTGGTTTTGGTAGTTCTTTCCTCTGAAATACAGCCTATAGCACCTGGTATTCATTGGCAGTCTCCCATCCAAGTACTAACCTGGGCTGACCTTGCTTACCTTCTAAGGATCCTAAGGTAGGATCTGGTGCCTTTAAGATATTTAGATTCTAAGTGGATATCGTAAGGAATGTGTTTTCACCCCATACTACCTATCATATTTATTTCTACTATCCTCCCCAAATTCCACACTTAGGTTCCCTTGGATTACACTCAGCTTTTCCAAAATTTACTAAATGATGCATTCATTTTCATTTATCAAATTATGCTTAAGCTTTGACTCAGTTGGATAAATCACACAAGAGAATAATTTTTTTTAAAAAACCCCAAACCATATAACCTTCCCTTTCCAAGCCAGTTTGAGACCAGATGGTGACATTTTCCTTCATTATCTTCTCAACTTTTTTTTTTTTTTAAAAGGATTCCACTTGAAAAGTCAAACTAATTACAGAGTCTTTGAAACACAGATTTTGATAATAAAAAAAAGGGGAAAAAAACCTCTGGGTTTGGAATGGAATTTTTACTCCAGGACAAACAGACATGGAAATATTTCTCTTCCTCACTATATGTCTTTATAAGGAAGTTTTGTGGATGAGGGAGAAAAAAACAGAAAATATTCAGGCTGCATTGCAGTTACACACTTTGCCAATTTCTGAGAAACATTAAAATGGAATCCAGTTATCAGAGAGATATTTCTCAGTGCTGAGTATATGCCTCATTCTCAAAGCTTGAAGTTTGACTGCAATCATGGACTAGAGTGGACATGTGGCTGGTATGTTTGTTTGATTCCATCACTTTAGCAGAAGTGATGGTATCATTTTCCAGAGTTGTATTTGCCAGTATTTTAAACCAAATCAGGATGGTGTGGTGGTGGTATATAATCTAACTGGGCACAATAGTTTTCAAGGCTTGGTGTGTGAGTTTTGACACATCCTGCTGTTTTCCTGATGTCATTGGTATAATCAGCTGAATCCAATTGTCAAGAAATCCATATAATTTGATATAAGGATAAGTATTCCATTTGTCTTCTAAGGATGATAGACTACACCTTTTAGGCAGCTAATGAACACGTGATGTTAGCATGAGTTGAATGTGAATTATGCATCATATTTTCTGGTTAACATGAACAGATAGTTTGAGCAATGCTGGCTTTTATGTTCATAAGGGAGAAAAATGTTGTCATGGAGCCATTAATCAATTACTGTGTGAAGTCAATGCACAATAGAAGCAAGGTAATGAAGGAATTTGACAGTCCTTATTGATAAATGAAGGGGTATTGCTTTTAGATTATGCAAATATAGCTGGAAAACAGTTGAAACAATCAGACAAATTTTGAAGGACTAAGATGCCATCTAGTGGATAGAATACAAGAGTATCATGTCCAAATCCAAAGAGAAAAACCACAGAATCTGCTCAGGAGCAGCAACAGGAAAATGAATTTCTATCACTTAAAGATGGGTGATAGATAATGCTGGCCAATTTGGGTTATTCTGAGTTTTTTAAACCTAATCATTACTCAAAATGAAGCTCCAGTTTTGCTAATAGAAAGATTCCCACATTTCTTTATATTTTTCTCTCCCTGGAAAGGGGCGAGTATGTTTTGCTTCAAGCTGGACATCAATCTCAGCAGTAGATGGATTTCACATTATTTTTTAAAAAATGTGCTTCTTTCTCCTAGCAATCTCCTAGCAGTCTTAAGTGCAGCATGAAATGTACATAGAACTTGGCAGAGCTTAATTCTTTGGTGTGTTATCTTCTCTTACATTCCATTGTAAGACAGTGACTAACAGGACAATCCTATACAAATCTACACAGACATTAGTCCCAGTCAGTCAAATGGAACTTAGTACTGAAAAAGTATGTACTTGACTGCAGCCTAAATGCTGATTTAAGGGTTGTATCTTATCCATGCTATTTTCTTCCTCTTTTTCTTTCCTCACCTCTACCCAGAGGTGCTTTCTTTAAAAAAAAAAACATTGAGCCCAAGGAAAAGTGTTAGAGAACTGAAAAAGTTTGTTTACTTTGTGATGTTCTAACTGGTCCCAGTAAAGATACTGACTTCAGTGATAGTGAATTTCATTGTTTTACCTATCAGTGATATCACACTAAGGCCCTTTTTGCACCATACCTTAACTGTGTGGTGTTCCGGCATCGTCATAGGATTGCCCATTGCGGATTGGGCCCGGTATGCAGCCTCTTTTTTTCTGCAGGCACCTGGGCGTTCGTGGGACAGCACCAGCATTGCCCCTGGTGTGTGTTCCACAGCTCCACTTCCTTGGCCACTCCCAGGTCCCACCCCATCACTGCCCCACTGCTCCTGATTAGTCTTTTTTGTGTGTGTGTGTGTGTGTGTGCCGGCAGCCACGCTAATGTTAGCATGATAGATAGTGGTAATGGTTTATTGTGTCTGTCCCAAAGGAAGTTCAGCAACAGAATTTTGGCTTTCTCCGAAATGGCAATGAAGATGGGTGGGGGAGTGGGTGGAGGAAAGATAATCCTTGTGATAGCTCCCAGCCATTTCCTTTGTAGAGCTAGGCCACCTGACACCAAGTGCATGCTGGCAGATGCTATCATGCTAACGTGCTAACAGTGGTGTTGGCTTAAAAAAAAAAAAACTTTTGAAATTCGGCCGAACCCTGGAGAGCTGGTGTCATTGCGGGGGTTGGTGGCAACATCGTCCCCAGGGTGGCCTTCCTGGCGGATGTCTCCTCTTGTGTCTGCCGATGCAATGAAGGCAGCGGCTGGCCTGATGCTGGGCAGAGCTTCCCCAGGGAGTTGCTGATGGAGGGACAGGCAAGAACTGCCCACACCCTGCCCGCTCCCAGCTCGTTCACAGAAGGACACCGGATGGAGGCTCCGCATGGTCCCAGCTATCACAATTGCTGCAGGAAAGGCTGGTTATTTTTGGGTTTTCCCTGAAAATGAAAAACAGTGGGATTAGCACCACCTGCAGCCCGGATAGCACCTGATTGGTGACAACATCATGTGGTAAGGCGCCTCCCGGAGCGGGAGCAAAGCATGGCTGATGCAGATTTAAGATGCCATGGGAAAAGGGCCCATGTGAGGTAAACTCACTATGTGAACTTGAGCTTACCATTCTTTTTCATTCTAAACCTACCTTACAACATTGTTTTGACAGTAAAGCAGGAAAAACAAGTTATATATATCCCTAATGGGCCCAAGATGTAGGTGTAGCTTTCTTCCTGAATTACCCTCACAACAACCTTTTGAGGCAAATTCAGGAAGAGAGAGCACGGATGGCTCAAGTTCACCTATTGAGTTTCATGGCTTAGTGAGGCTTAACATCTGGATCTTCCAAGCCACAGTTCAACACTCTAATTACACTGTACCACACCATTTAGGGATAAAGGCCATCTCTATACAACCTTTTCTTAGCCTCACACAGTCTAGGTGTTATTGGACATGGCTAGAATGTGGAATAAAAAGTTTTTGAATCTCCAAATCTTTCTTTAACCTCCTTTGGGCATCATGTTTATGTTTACTATGATTACTTTACTACTCAGAGCAGATGTTCAGCTCTCTTGAGAAAAATGATCCATACAGTTCAATCTCACAGCAATAGCTAGTTCAAGACATTTAAAGATATACACAATATAGCTCATGAGCTATTCTAATGTCATATTTTTCCTTCTTAAAGTCTATTCCATCCTCAGAGAGTATACAATTCAGAATAAAATGTTCACAAGGATTTTGAGAGAAAAAAGTACAAGCCCAAGTACTGCTCACTGATCTTTCTTGCAAAACTCATCTGGGCATTGAAATCTCACTTTATATTATATTGCAAATGCAGATTTTTATTTTGCAATTGCCCTACTTTATTTACAGAATTTTACCGGATGGTCCGATGCCATTATCTTCAATCGAAAACCCTCCTATGTTTTCCCCTGCTTCTTTCATTCTTTTCCTTACCAAGAAAAAAAGTCCATTAAGAAAGAAAATAAGATTCCAAAATATAAGTTTTTATATATAACTGTAAATAAAATATGCTTATGGGCAATGGTGGAAACAGAACCAAGAATCCTCTTGATGATTTATATTTGTGTAAGCAAGGCACACCCAAGTTTAAGTAATTTTTAAAACTAACATTGTAAAATTATTCAGTACCTTCTCATGTAGTAAGTTTTCTCAAGCTGCACTGTTACTGGTGGCAGAGGTTTTGGCCACTGCCTGACCCCAAAAGCCTCTGATTACCCATGGAGGGGTATGAGACAGCTTCTTTGCACCATCACCCGTGAGGCCACTGCTACCTTTCCCCAAAATTCAGAATAAGAATACTTTCTTGGTCATGGAAACTACTTCAGACACTCTCCATTAATTTTCAGCCTGGACGTCATATTGCTTATGCAGACAGAACATTCATGTGAAGGCACAGGAGACTAGAAGACAAGTGAATTAACTGTAATGTAGCAGAACTGTGAAAGACTCCTGCTTGAGACCCCCAGAGAAGTGGGAATTCCTTACAGAAAGAAATAAGATAATTGGGAGGTTGTTTATGAGACTTGGCATGAAGTACTCTTAGGCTTATGTTCTTTAAAGTTAGAATCAGCACATGAATTGTGCCTAGAATCCAGCTGGGAGCCTGCAGAATTATTTAAATACAAATGCTATAATTCTCATGTGACAGATACCGTTCAACATCTTCCATGTAAAGCATGTCACAATCTGGAAGATGCTAAATCATGAGTGATTGTGGTAAACATTTTTATGTTATATTTTTCTTATGTAAAACACTGCGAGTGTTTTGGCCATCTAGCAGAACTGAATCCATAATGAAGGTTCATATTGACTTTTCCTTGACAAGAATACTGTGTACAAGGCATCAGGACAGAGAAACCTAAGGTTGAAGGAAGTTGATGGGTAGTGGTTGTGGTTGATACTATACTGAAACAACCTTTTTCTAGAGGTTTTACTCACTTCATGAAATCCAGCAAGAGTGACTTGGCAGTGGCAGAACCCAGGATGAGGGTGGTGTCTTATAACAGGTTTTGTTATTGGTAGAACTAATCTCAGAATGGGCCACATGTGCACAAAAGGAATTTATTGTAGGATCTGTCCCAGTGCCCCCGACCATCTGAATCTGATCTTGTCCACATATATAGCTCTGAGTTTTTTTTAAAAAATGATGTAACCAGAGGTTGATTTTTGTGTGGAAGAGTTGCCAACTCCATTTAGTTTCATTATTCAGAATGATTTCTTGGCTCAGAGGGTTTGATCCAAACTTAGCCATGCTTAGCTTGGACTTACTAATATTGCAATAACAAGTTAGTTATGAATACTGTGTATTCCATTGGATGATGGATTTGAATTGCAGAGCCTCCATCATCCATGGTTCCAGTTCGTGGGGACAATCCCCTTAGAGAGTAGAGGCTCTTCGCTTCCCACCCATCATCCTACCGGCATTGGAAATGATAGAAGCACATTGATCACTTTGGGCTCTCATTCAACACACTTTTGAAATGTCTGAATACGTCTATTAAGTATGGCCCAAACAAGAAGATGTCTGGATCCAACCCAGCATTCTTCAACCTTGTTTGTCTTTTGTGTTAAGCTCCAAATAGTGGTCTCAGTATTCTACGTACAAATTGAGTTCAGATATTGGCTTTGAAATGTATGTGTGTGTCTCACTCTTTGACTCTTTATTTTAGGGTATGTTTACAAAGTCAAGCTGCTTAATCCTTTTGTGTTTCAGTAGTCCATGTAAAACATTATTATTAATTGCTCTGTTTTGTAGATAAAGAAGTTGGAAGGAACCTACAAAGGCAGGATTCTGCCCTCCCCTTTCCTTTGGCTTGAATGCTGTCTCAAGGACAATGGGGTGCTAATCTCTGTTAAGTCCTTTCAGTTCTACTGCGATATCATTGCTAATAATTAATAGGAAAAGTTGGAGTTTGATTAAGATGAAATGAACTGAGTGTTCCAAGGAAAAATAAACAGAAGATTTAACCCTTCTTTCATCAGCCTATTCACTGTGAAAATGGGCATGTTAACCTGTGTTAGACAATAACTTCTTCTGAACTTAACCAGTTGTCAGCATGGTAAGATCCTGCACGCACTTACCGTAGGAAAAAAGATTTATACTCCAGGGTTGGAGAGGCAAGCATGCTACCCATCATCCAATGATCAATGGATCACATTTCTTTAGCTGCACATGAATATGCATTTTAGACACACCAACTTCATACAGATGGGTTTTTTGGAGATATGATTGCCTTATTAACTTTGAGTCCCACATTTGGGGAAAATGTGGGGTATAAATGAAACAGCAGCAACAACAACAGCTTGAATCCTCTATCACAGTCTACATTATGTAACTTTATGTATACTTAGCTATGTAGCAGAGACATTAAGAAGCTCTGTTAGTGAATTGTGGAGATGTGTAACAGGACACCATCAGGAGTGTCCCAATATTCATCAGGCTGTATTCATGCACATCAATATTTCCTAATTGGTATCCCAATGCACACCAGTTTCAACAAGTGGTTTCAACTTTCCTGGATATATTGCCTTTGACTTAGCAGTACTGGTTTGTAGACAAAACAAAATAAAAATCCAAGAAAGATTAGAAAGAGGAACAGCTGAATTGGGATCTGTTCACAAATTCCAGTTCATTAGCAGAGATATGAACAGAGACAATGGCTTCTTGGAATTCTCTCTCTCTCTCTCTCTCCCTCTCTCCCCCCCCCCCGTATGTATGTATGTATGTATGTATGTATGTATGTATGTATGTGTATACATACATACATACATACATACATACATACATACATACATACATATAAATAAATACATATGTCCTCACAGTCATGTATGCAACAAAGCAGTTCTCCTCCATTATGTTTCTGGCTTTAAGGAACTAACTCTCGGTAAGCAGACTTATTGTTTTGACTCCTCAGAACTGCCTGACAACCAGCCTGAGAGACTAGTATCACCACTGTTCAAAGGTTTATGGCCAGTGCCACAAATTGCATCTTTCTGTATTCTATTATGCTTTGATCCCACCTCCACAAATATGTAACTGTGAGTATACCTGAGATTTGATATGAACTTCATGCGTGCACCTGAAAAATTGGATCAAAATCCCCAAAGGTTTATGCTAAAATATGTCAGTCTTAAAGGTGCCACTAGATTCCTTCCTTCCCCTTCCTTTTTCCTTTTTATGCTGCCACAGACTAACATGGCTATCTCTTTGAAAACTGCTACAGTAGTGGTTGTACTTTTTCCAGGGTCATGCAATGGCGGATGAAGGAAGGCAGTCATAATTTGCTGGCTTGGAGCAACCCATTTCTTCAGTGTTTCATTTTCTTCATGGCTGTAACACTTGTGGCCTTTCTCGTCCTCCTGCTGCTGCTCTTTGTCAACAAAACTGCAACAGTTTAGAGCACCAACAGGATCCTAGCCAATGTTTTTTTCCCACAAGTGGGATAGAAAGCTCTTGAACTTTTTTTTTTAAAAAAGTAAATATAGGAGAAAGCAAAACTGAGAGATTCATTCATTGTTAATTCTGACTGTCACTGACTTTGGAATGTGCCAAATCAGGACTGTTTGGCCGGCCAGCAACCTTTTTCCTGAACTTTGTGAGACTATTTGCAGATCAAAGAGCTCTTCAAACTGCCCCTCCAGCTATGCAAGGAGATTTTCCACCTCAGTACCAGCCATCTCATGGAATCCCTGTACACTGGAGAAATGCAAAGAGACACATTCATTTTGTATTATGTAATTGCTTGCAGGCAATGCAGTAGTGTTTATGCAAAACCAGAGTGCTACTTCAAGGAGATGATTCTTCAAGGTATGATTCTCCTATATTTATGACACATGTAGATGATCTAGAGAGCTCCTCTGGATGGGGAAAATAAGTCAGGAGGTTGTTGAGTGTTGTGATATTTCTTGATGTAATTGTCTTTTGTATTTTTTTTTTAAATATCCAAATGGAAGTTTTGTTCTACTAGTCTGTCTTCTAGCAGTTCCCAGAACCAGATGCAATATTTTGTTTCTATCCTCAATAGAGTTTCTTTTAAATTCTGAAATAAATTAGAACATCATCATCAACAACAAAAAATACTCTTTTGCTTCACTTTCTCTTGCTTTTATATTTTTTAAAAAGAATTATAGTGTACCCATTCATCAGTAAAATGGCACTCTTGCACTATGATTTTTAAAAAAAAAAATTCAGAGAGGAGAAATTCTTATTTTGTATCCTGACGTTTTAGCACAGGATTCAAGGTGTCCTAAAACAAATTAAAATAAAGTACAGCTATAAAGACTATTAGTACAATAGCTTTAAAAAATTAAACAATTCTGTTAAAAACATATTTAAAACAAATTTTAAACCTACTTAAAAAAGATATTATCATTGAAAAGCTGCCCTTCAAACCATAGGGTCACTTCAAGAAACTACCCCTTAAAAAATGTGGAATTAAATGGATGAGGAAGCAACAACAACCAGCATAACCCAGAGAAACCTAAAAACCAAAAGTAAGACAACCAACGCCTCTTTATACCAGTCTGGAAGAGCCCATTGTTACGTATTTTTCTTCATCTTCTTCATTATCATCATGCTAAAGCATCTTTTCTGGAGCCTGCGCCACATAATACATTTTGGTGTTTTCTGCAGTGTATGAATAGGGATGGGGTGACTTGAACACCTGTCTACTCTCCTCACAAAGGCTAAAAGTACTATGAAGTCCATTTCAGAAAAAGTGATGACTACGTTATCACCACAATGGCAGCTGATATATAAAGCCACCTTTTGCATTATGTATAAATAAGCAGTCTAGGAGTGCTCTTGGATTCATTTCTGTCAATAGAGGCCCAACTGGCTTCAGTGATCGATAAGGCCTACTCTACTACTAGCTTAGGCTAGTCTGGCGCTCCTGGACAGAGATAGCCTGGGCACAGCGATCCTTGCATTGGTGATCTCAAGACTAGACTATTTTAACATGCTTTTTGTGGGCTCTATCCTTGGAGGCAGCTAGGCTGTTTAGTGGGCCTCCTACATGCCTGGGGAAAGAATCATGTAGCTCTTTAGGTGTAGTTGGACTGCAATTCCCAGCATCCTTAGCCAGCACAGTCAATGGTAAGGAACGCTGGGACCACCTAATTCCTACCCCAAGGGCTTATAAGGCCATATACAGCTTAGGACCAGGTTGAGAGTTCCTTCTCTGCATGTCATCAAAAAAGATACTGGACAGCTACCTGTTGGGGGTGCTCTAGTGGAGATCCCGCACTGAGTAATGAGGCTGGACCTGATGGCCCATAGGACCCCTTCAGTGATTCTTTGATTCTATTATTTTAGGGACCACTTTCTTCATATTCCTGACCTAAGGTGTAGACTGAATTCAGTCATGTTTGAGAGCAAGCTAACATAGTTAATTAACTCCTGTCCAGTCCTGTATTGAATAATTGATAGAGACTATGGACTTAAAGAATGCTATTACCTCAGTCCTATTTGTGCCAATTTTTCTGTTCAGCTAATGAAGACTTGAGGCTGTGCTGAGGTTAATGACTTAAAATAGATTTTTTTAAAAAAGAAAATTGAAATGTAACTTTCTCCAGAGTCTTGGAAAAAGTTACTGAAATCAATTCTAATGTTTGGAAACTTAAATTGGTGCCCTTTTGGTAGTTAAAACAGTAAGAACCAGCTTCTACTAAAGGCTTTGTTAGAGATCTCGGTTCTGAAACATTTAATAGGATCGAAAAACTGTTACTCAAAATGACAGAAACTGATCTGCTGATGACTGCAGTGTGATCATAAATACATTTAGTTGGAAGCAGCCCCCATTAAGTTCAAAGATAAAGTAAACTGTTAAAAGGATTAATTTGCAAACTTATTGTAATGTTTTAAAAGTATTCTTCAAAAGCCAATGTGCTATACAATAATCACTAAAGCAAACGTAAGCCATCCATTATAAACTTGAACTACCTGCAGTCTAGTTTCATTTAATGTTTATTCAATTCTTTTTAAACTACCAGTTTATGTAGTATGGTATGTCTGGATGGGGGTAAGATTGACAAAGCTGGGAATTAGGCCACTCCATGACATGTTCCATGATATTGTACTGATATTGTACTATGTCACAAATTGCTCTTGCTTGCAATTACCCTCCATGCACCAACATTTTTCTTTGGGCTTTTAGGCCTAAATCCAGATGGAGAGGATGGATTACCAAGTACCAAAAAAGATGCTGCACACTATTATTTCCCACATTATCTTATGAAGCATCTTATTGAAATGCTAGAAGAATCGTCATGTGAGTTGATCCATGCCAGTTTGTTGCTTTGCAAGGTATAATGGGATAGGGAAATCTTAATTGTCATACAGGCCATTTCCACACGGGGTTTTTAAAACGGTGCAGAGCATCCTCCAGGGAGGACTTCTGCACCTGGGAACGGACTGGGTCAGACCTACTTAATGTGTGTCCGCACCCCAGCCCACTCCGGAATGACCCCAAGTGGTTGTCTAGCGTGCTTTTGAAAAACCTGTTTCTTGAGGTTTTTCAAAAGCACGGAGCACACCAGTGCGAGCCTGCTCCCTTATGCAGATTCGCAGGCTCGCATTGGTGCGAGCCTGCGATCTGCTGGGGTCAGGCTTTAGGCTGGCGAGCTTCAGCGGTTGGTCGAGAGCCTCAACCAACTGGAAGCAGCCATCTTTGTCCCTGGAGCAGTGTGAAGCGGTGGCCACGCACTGCTCCGGAGCAGCATGGACTGGACCGGGGAGCCCAAAAGTCCGGTGAGTAGCATCACGGGGAAGCTTTAATGAGGTAGGAAAAGTTTGATAAACTGTTACTCACAGCAAAACCAAACCAGGATTCAGGATTGTTGCTTTCCTCAGTATTCCTGAATAAACTACATAATCAGTTTCCACAAAAATTTCACCAGAATATATGATATGAATGAGAAAACACTGGAATAAAAAAATGGCAAATGTGTCAATTTCCAACACTTTTAGGAGCTTATCACACAGAGAAGGTAAATCGCAATTACAGCAGGATAGTAATATATTTGGGACTTATCACATGGTGTCATTAATCTTCTGTGTTATTTTCCCAGTGAGAGACTGGTTCTTTCACTAAAACATACACACACAAAATCTGTTAGCAGTATTTTTGTAAAAGAAATGCTTTCCAAATGGTTTCCCGTTGGGAGATCAATAGAAGAGAAAGATGCTATTATCCTGTTGCAATTGTGATTTGCCTGCCACTTTCATTAAACTTCCCATATCTGTGCCACTTTTAATCAGTTCAATGAGATGCTGGACACAACTGTAGACCTCTACAAGTATATATTTGATATCCAGTTTTAGGTTATCAGCTCAAAATCTGATGTTTTTATAGACAATTCAACTGTAAGGCTTAATGAGGTGATTTTTTTTTTTTGGTGACTCACCTTAACTTGAGCTGCTTTAATGACTTCACTAGAGACAGTAAGGAAAAAAGATGGAAGAAAATGGGAAAACGAGAAGTTTACAAGTGGAAGACATCCACATTAGAACTTCTGTAAAAATCTGTGTTTGAGGCAGAATGATTGCAAGATTGTCTTGTCTGAAGCACCCAGTATACTTTTTCAGAAAATTCATAAAAAGACTATTTTTAGAGCAATTGTTCTTAAACAGAGCAGAAACAACTTTCCACTGATTTTTCCAAGTGTTCTGCTTGCCAGTTTGCAAAAGAGGTGACAACAATGATACTGAGGAAATTGTCCTCCAGAATGAAATCCCCTTTAGTCAAGAACACCAAGATTCCAGTTTTGCTTCATTTATCCCAAAATGTTTGCAAATTATTTCTATGTAAATAGTTACAGCTACTGTTTCAAGACTCCCCATACTGTAACTACTGTTATAACTTCAAAAAGTAACAGCTTCCTTTCTTGATACTCAAAAGTAGCTACACGCTACTTTTAAAAAGCCACCTACAAGCAATCAGTCTGTATAGTAGAACACATCTAAGTAATTAGAGCAGAGCACCTAACTATAAAAATAACTAAATCCATTACAGTTAAACATCCATTGCAAAATATGTGAAGTTATACCTCATTATGTTGCAGTCATAATGTGACCTATTTATTGAATTCCAATCATCATCATCATCATCATCACCACCACTCATTTTTTCTAAATAGTTCCAAGCTTTCGTTTAGCCATATGGAAATCACCTAAACTCATTTTCTTCACAGTGTTAAATCCTTCCATGTAGTGAGTCTTCCAGTATTCTAGCTGTAGGGGTCTTTTCAGACTTCCTCAACATGCAGATCATGAAGAGGTGGCATGATGGGATCAAAAGTATTGCTTTCCATAAAATTGTCTCTGAATATTCAAAGCAGGAACATCTTGTGGCATTCATTCATACACCACTGTCTTCTTTAAACATGGAGATTATGAACAAACAAACATTATGAAAATCAGTGGAACAGCATGCAACATCCACAGTGGGATGGGATGTTACATCCTCTCCCTTGAACAAGTACATTGTTCAGGCTAGTATTTCATAAATTACATAAAACTGTGATCTCAGAACAAAGATGTGTGCACAAACATGGAATGAATATTACATGCCTAGCAGTCACTCCTCTGCCATTTTACCATAAAGTAGAATCAGGCAATTTGGTCAGAACAAGACTTACTTTTAGATGCATCTCATGACGTATATGGTTACAACGAGCTTATATTTTGATGGAGTCAAGTATTAGATTGAAAGGGGACCATTATTTCCTCAAAATGTCTTTCTCTGCAGAAATAAACCCATCTTGAATCTGTAAAGTCGAAGGCTTTCACGGCCGAAATCCGTAGGTTGTTGTGGGTTTTCGGGGCTTTGAGGCCGTGTTCTATTAGTATTTTCTGCTGACGTTTCGCCTGCAGCTGTGGCTGGCATCTTCAGATCCTCTGAAGATGCCAGCCACAGATACAGGTGAAACCTCAGGAGAAAATACTAACAGAACACAGCCTCAGAGCCCGGAAAACCCACAACAACCTACACATGTTGAATCTTTCCATTCTCTCCATTCCACTATTCTTTATGCTGAGGGTTAGCCTTCTTTAAGATGCTGTTAGCCTTCAGTCTGTTTCTTCCAGTCCAGTGCACACCCAGCTGTTCTACATGAGTACAGTATCAATGTACCTTGCTGTAAGGAAAAGCTGTGAAGAGCTCGTTTGAAATTCATTCCCTGGCATCTCCAGATAAACAGTTCTCAGACAGCAGGAGGAGGAAGAAGCTCTACCAGGAGCCCTGAAAAACTGCTGCTGGTCAAAGCAGGAAGCACTGGGCTGGATGGGCAAATATTCCAACAGTATAAAACACCAGCTTATAACTTTTAAGGCTGCAGTGCAGTACATGAACACTTGGGCATAACTCGCGCGAGAGTGTGCCTTCCTTCTGAGTGAAGCCACAGCAGAGATGGGGAAGCTGTGGCCTTATAGATGTTGCTGGACTCTTCCTCCTATCACTGTTGACCATTGGTTGTGCTAGGGTTGATGGAAGTCTGGAGGACTATTATCATTATCATTACCATTTATTTATATAGTGCCATCAATGTACATGACATTTTACAGGTAAAACAACAACAAAAACCAGCCAGCCCTGCCAAAGACATACAATCTAACACACACACACACACACACACACACACACAAGAAGGAAGCAGTAAAATTCTACAATACAAATGTAAAATATATATAATGCAAATATAATACAAAAGACAATGCAATATAAAATAAAGCAAACTGACAAATACATATAATCAAAATACACAAGATAGTAGAATGATATTAAACTAAATTAAACTATTAAAATTTCTACCCTACATTGTTATAGTGCTATTATTCCACTTTCAACATTCTATGGCATCCTGGGATTTGAAGTTTAGGGAGGGGCACTTAGAATTCTCAGCCAGAGAGTTCTTTGGCCTCAGTAAACTACAAACCCCAGGATTCTGCAGGATGTTGAAAGTGGAATAATAGCACTATAACAGTGTAGTGTGGAAATGGCCCTAGTGTGACACACACTCATTCATAGCTTGCAGACTGAAACTGACAAGAAGTGAAGAAACTTCAAAACAATGACTTTAGGCTAGATAAAGTCAGCACAGTAGGGAACAGAAATCATTGGATGTCACAGTAGAAAGGACACTGAGTATCAGTAATCGCTGCATGTTTAAATCAACCAGCAATTGAGACACAATTTATGGTAGGCATTCTAAATACCTTTGTACAGAATAAATCTCAGACTTCTGAAAGGCACATGGTAGAGTGTTTAAACAGTGCCAGAATATTATTGATCTATTACAGGTCAGTGCCAGGAGAAAACAAGCTCTTGGCATGAGATACAGAGTCTTCTCCGATAAGTGGTATTTGTCATTGTTTGTTTGCTTGTGTTTGTTTCTGTGTACCTTTAAATCACCAACAGCTTCCCTCCTGGAGACAGCGGCAATTTGGTAATGATCCAGTGTAACAGAATCCTTTATGGATGAAAAGCAGTTGTTAGGATTAAGCACAAGAAGTTATTCCTAAATAGATGTTTATTATCTACAGCTGTGCTCATAAAAATGTCTCTTGAAGTGGCATCATATAAAATAGATTGTTTGCCTTTGGTGTATTTTTTTTTCCAGTTTGGAAACCCACATACCATACAGTAGGGTGCCTGAGGCACAAAACAGAGTGATGCCAGCTCTCATTCCATGCATAGATTGACACAAGATTCAGAGCTGACTCTTGCTTCCAGACTGGTGACAGGACAGTGTTCTCCACCCAGAGCTTGGAAATAATTCATTGAGAGTAACTAGTTGTTTGCAGTTTGTCCCTTTTCCCAACAACAAAGTTGTAACTCATCTGTAACACCGTTGTTACTTAACAGGGTATAACATCACACTTTTTATAGTAACACTGTAACAGTCAAAGTTAATTTTCCAATATGGAGATGTGGCTTCACTGGATGGCAGAAGAAGAATATATAACAGATTGTTGAACAGCATGCTCATGCTGCTGCCTCACGCTCTGTTGTGAGCAACAGGCAACAACAAGTTGGAGGGCAGAAACAGTGCATTTTGTAATGCAGTCCACCAGCTTATAATATTTCAGGTTTTTTTTTTAAGAGCAATGAAAGGAAGCCATTTCAGCTATTTCTGAGAAATGGAAAGGTAAATATTTGCTTTTAAAGAACTAACTACAATAATATCAGACTACTTAGGAGAGCTTAGAAATACAACTACATATAGTTCCTTTTAAAAAGGCAGTTTCCAAGCTCTGTCTCCACCAGATTTTAGGACAAGAAGGTAGCTTAGGGAGTACATGTCAGGCTTGGTGTTACACACAGGTCTGTTGTCATAGGCAAATGGTGAGGACACAGGAGAGAGCCCCTCATTGGCTGCTCCTACCCTCTGGAACTCTGGCGCACTCCCTGCTTTCCTTTTGCTGGCAGGCAAAGACATTTCTGTTCAAGCAGTCTTTTGATGTGTGAGTAGGAGAGCTTTGTATTTTCATTAGTTTGGACTAAGGCCCTTTCTGCACCCTATCTTTTGATGAATCCATCCCGTGGGAATCCTGGTGTTAGCTCTCCTGGAAGAGGAGTGTGACAGGGGCTCTCCCCTCCACACTGGCTGCCTGCTGGAATGGAGGAAGTGCAACGGCCCTGCCTCTTCCTTCCACAGCGCATCCAGGCACTTTCCCAGGCTGCGCTGGGGGAGGAAGCACAGCCATTGTGCTTCCTGGACTTCTGCACAGCAAGTAGGTGCAGGAGGGTGGCGGGAGGGTTGCACAATCATGTGTCATTGGTGGGAAAAACACGTCAATGATTTACTCTACAATTGTGATGGCTGGTGCCGACATCATGCAGAACTGTTGTTGCGGTCCTGTTGCAATCCCATCACCATTGTGGGTTGGGAGCAGGCTGCAGAAAGGGCCTATGATCCTGGAGACCAGAATTTGATTCCCCGCTTAGCCATGGAAACCAACTGACTGACCCTTTGCATGTAAGACACTCTGGGCCCCAGAACATCCTGAAATAGGTTCGCATTAAGGTTGCTATAAGTTAGAAATGATTTGAAGGCACACAACAGCAACATTCTGATTTTAGACCATTTTTATATGGTTGATTTTAATTGTTTTAAATTTTTATTGTATTTTTTCACTGTTCTGGAAGCTGCCTTGGGTCCCAGTCTGGGAGAAAGGTGTCCTATAAACGCTATAAATATAAATAATTGCAGCTGCAGCTGCCTCTTCCTTCCTGATCACACAGCTAGTCCCGCTGAAGCACATCACCAAAAACCCCACAGATTTTCACTTAATCAGTCAATCAACGAATCATCGTATGCTCTAAGAGATGATGACCTTTAGACTACTTATAATTTTATATCAATGGGAAAAAGGGGGCAGAGGGAATAATATTGGTGTGAGGGTGAACAGATAATCTGTATTTTACAGTCTCAAGTAATTTTAAATCAAGGTAAATGGTATCGGTTAGTGTAACATCAAAGGAACGTAAGCCAAAATCAAGGATTATATTATTTCATACATTAATGTTATAAAAAAAGAACTTGGAAATATTAGTTTTTTGAATTGCAGCTCCCAGAATCCCTCAGTCAGAATAGGGGAGTTGATTTTGGGTCTTACATCTTAAAAAATAGTGTTTGCAAGCTCTGAGAAATGTATAAGAAGATTTTAGACCTTTTTATTATCTAGATGTCCACAGATTTCCACCCCAGGTCGGATGACTTCAGGTGTTATCAGTTTCCTTTGAGTGAGTGGGTTTTCGATCATGAAGTCTCATGCTACAATAACTTGGGCCATTTCTGCACTTGACTGTTATAGCGCTATTATTTCCAGTTATTCCACTTTCAACATCCTATGGAATCCTCGGGTTTGCAAACCCCAGGATTCCATAGGATGTTGAAAGTGGAATAATAGTGCTATAATAGTCAAGTGCAGAAATGGCCTTGGTTGACCTTTAAAGTACCACAAGACTCTTTGTTTAATTTCTTACATGAAAAGCACTTCTATACATACAAAGTCATATAATAATATCCACATGTGAAATGATGCTCACACATTAATCCATTTTTGAGCATGTTGAAGTTTATCTATATGTGTAGGAAAGCCTTAGCCAATCGTAACTCCCAAGTCCATCTATATGCAATTATATTGATATCAGTGATTGTCACATGTGATAATTTAAATACGTTTCCTTCCCCCCCCCCCCAAACACAAAAAGTATTTCAAAGAAATACAAAATGTTGGTATCTGTCATCAGTCAAAATAGTAGCTATAAAGTTGCAATTGCCCTCTGAATATTGAAAATTATGTAATCAGTTTTGGGAGCAAGATAAAGGGCATATCCATGCAGAGGTGTTATGTTGGTTAATTAGCACAAATTAGCTGATAATTAACTTAATATCGGTTAAGCACTGCACTTTTAAAGCCACAATATGCACACTTCATAGAGATTAAAAGCAGCTTTTCAGAATTAAATCTGACTTATCTTGAGCAGGATTAGAGTCCAATGAGGCACTCTTAATCAGTAATGAAATACTTCCTTTAAAAAAGCATTCAATCCATTTTTTTTCTTTTTTTTAATGCATTCATTCTGAGATTAAACAACTCAAATATGAAGTGCAGATTTGGTCATGTCAGAGACTTCGGGGCTTGTTACTCAATGGTTTCTTCTGAAGTCTTCTAAGATATTCAGATGTGCACAGAAAGAAGTGATGGAACAACTCTAGAATAATTATGGAGGATTGTCCCCATCATTTCCCTCCACAACATCCATCATAGAATGTCAGTGTATATGAACTACCTAAAAAATCCTTTCATCTTAGCACTGAGCCTGTTTCCAGATAGTTCAGTTGTCTTGGATAGAATCTCAAACTAAAGGGAGCTCTAATACTTACAAGGTTCAAGTTGGCAAACCTCAGCTCTCTAGGTATTATTGGACTACAAGTCCCATCATCACTGGAAGCTGGCTGGGCTGGTTAGAGTTAGTGGGAGACAGAGTCAGCATCTGGACAGCCAGTGATTGCCCACCTTTTACTTCTATGGCAATCTCAGTACCCTTTACCTGGGTGCAATTCCTCCCTATTAAAGTGAAGAGATGCAGTAGAGGATAAGGTGCCTGTGGCTTGCCTTGGCACGCAGAAGAAATTTGGCAGCTGTAGTGTTTGACATTATGATAATCCATCTGTCAAGATACATCCCACTTTCTGTACAAATATTAAATCTTTATTGTTTCTGCCCACCTAAGCCTTCTCTGTCCATTTTCCATATCTGCCAATTATGGAAGTGAAAATAAATGGGGAAAACATTAAATAAAGATAAATGATTAACTTAAACATTTCTGATTCAGAATTAATTTCAAGGGAAAATGCATATTTATCTATTGGACTAACAAAAATTCCTGGCTTTGTACAGGTTAAAAATGCCTTAGTCCCACAATCATCCCAGTGCTCTCTCTGACTTTTCTCTCCCCATGTCAATTCTTTTATACTCTTGTATGTTTTTATATTTATATATAATTATATTTATAATATATTCTTATATTTATTCTTTTATTTTATACCCATTTCTCTTTTTCTCTCCAGCCTGGTAGTGTTTTAGCTAATATCAGCTTCCCCTGGCTTACAAACCCTTGAGATACAAACTTCTCCCTTCCTCCCCTGACAATGTTTCTCTCCTCTACTGTCCACTCTTTTTCTTTCTCATTGGTCTTTATCTCTATTCTGTGTTCATTTGGGCTTCTATTTCCAAACTATCCTTCCCATGTTTTCCAGACATGAAGAGTTTCTTTGTTTCTGGGTTGCCATATTCTAGCTCTCCAAATCCAAGGCCTTGCCCTTCCAGATGAGGTAGATATAAGCTGGACAGAAGACTGGGGTGTAGCTGCTATAGAAGCACCACTAAATGTTCTCCAGGCAATTTCCTTAGCAGCAAAAGCCCTACTGCCTTTCCAGAGTACCTTTGTTCTGAGAAAAGAAGTAGCTTCTCTATTCATAAATATAGTTGAGGGCCAATTGTTTTGAAATATGCAGAAAGCTTCCCAACTTTGACATAATATTATTCTGTCTGTAAAAAGTTAATTAAGAGTGTAATCTTGTACATGCCTAAGCAGAAACAAATAGAATTAAATCCAATGGGTTAAATGAATATAAGCTGGATTTTAACCATATATAAAGTCATGTGTATTGGAGAGGCTTGAGGATTTCATTTCACCTAGATTCTGAAGTGAACTGTTCTAGAGAACATTTATCCTCTAGATTTCACATGAGCTTTTGCAATGCTTGTGTCAATAAAAGTAACAAAAGAAACATAAACATGTATATTTTGAAATAAAATATACTTAGAAATGTAGACTTTGGGGAAAAGTATGTTTAGAAATGTATGTTTTCATAAATGTTTCATATTTTGTGAGACATTTTGTTGAGTATGTGTTTTTACACATTTTTCTCCATTGACTTCTTTTAAAACTGTAGATTAGTATGTTAAGACGATGGCTACCAGACTTTTGCCTGTATTTATAAGTGGCACAGACTCTGGAAGCAGGTTGATCTGCCCATCCCTAATTTATACTGCTTTGACCACAAATTTATAAAATGGAAAAAGATGTGACTGTGGTTAGAAAAAAAGACTGACATGTGGCTATCTAGTGCTATTAACAGAAAGTGATTTCACAAAGTAACAAATGTTACATTGCTGATTCTACCATAAGACAGATTGAGGGAACCATCTGAAATAGTGGGTATGGGCAAAGCAGAGTGACCTGAAGTATCCAAGGACACAAATGCCCCAAATGCTATCCTATTCCCTATAAGCAAGTCTGTTGCCTTCAGGCACAATGGAAGAGGTTGTCCCACCATCAAGTGTCAAAGTAAGATTCGTCTTCCAATCTGGTAGATTTCTGTACATGGAATGAGGGAGAGATGTCCTCTTGTTCTTCTCCTGAGGCAGCAAAAAATTAGCCCTGGACTGGCAAATACACAAGAAAAGCCCTAGGGGTTTCATCAGGGTGGAAACCATGCAAGCCATGAGGGTCATATGTGGCCCTTGGGTCCCCCATCATTCCTCACCCTCTGAAACCAATTAATTTCTTTTCCACCAAATGGAAATGGCCCAGATTTTCACCCAAAAAATTATCTGTGGGGCAAAATTCATCCTTTTGGAACCGTATCTGCCTCCACCTCACCACACCACAATAGCAGAAAATTTGCAAAATCACACGGAAGAGGCTTGCAGTTCCTGGAATGTCACTTTCTGTGGGAGAAAGGATGACAATACAGCCTGCTGAAGCTTGGGAAGAGTTGGAAATGGCCCTGTGACTCTTGGAACATTCCAGCTTCTGGATCAGACCATTCTGTTACCAACGGTGATCATCTAGATACCTTGGGGAAGTCTGCAGTAGGGTAAGAAAATGTAATGACCTTTGTTAGAGGGCTCATCTTGACTAACCAAAAGCCTCAAGATCTGGAAGGAGTTATGCCGGGATATATGAGGATTTATTTATTTATTTATTTATTTATTTATTTTGAAAGAGACATATGCTGTATCTTCTGTCTCAGTCTATTTCTGTTAAATTTCCAGGATGAGCCATGACTTTTGAAACCAAGGTAAGAAGGCGTTTTTTTAAAAAAAACTTCTGGGAGATTGAGATACAGGGAGGAGTTCATTCTCACATCTGGCTCCATTGCCTTAGTTCCTTCTTTACTTCTGAGCAGTCCCACTGATGATGCAATGAATAGCAATGTGGCTTTTGCTATGGAGGTTCTCCTATGACCTTTCTTTCCTCATTACATCTCCTCAGCAACAGCACACTTCAAGAAAAGAAAAGATAAAAGCCTGGTACATTTCAAGCATAGACGAGACATGTTTGTATGTGGGAGTGGGGAATAACCACTACAAGCCATACAACCCAGAGACATAATAGCCCAACATTTATTGCTACTCTTGGCCCATCTGGAGGAACCTAGAGATCCTATTATCATATACTCTTACAGCTGGACAAACTATTGATTTGATTTGGTAAAACTGGCCTTATGGGCAGGAGTCAATAATGGATGTACTTCTACTGGCTGAAGAGCAGAACCTGAAGATGGCAATTCTTCACTCTATGCTTATGTCCCCTGAACTAGTGGATTCTGGAGCACATTTTGGACAACTTGGGGAGCAAAGGAAAAAAGAACATTCCAAAAGCTCAACTAGAACACTGAATTCAGGCCTATAGTCCTATTTTCATATGGCTCTATATCACATTTTGCTAGACTATGATAGCTTGATTGCGTTTCTGAAAGATTATGGAATAGAGATCCTGAGTACATAACAGTTGTTATTCATGGTAAAGCTGATTTGGAATCAATTTCATACTTGAGGAGATATCCAAAGGAATTCTCAGGTAATATATAAGAAGACTAATTGTTTAATACCTTTACAATGGTGCTTTCATTAATTGCATTAAAAGACCGCTTGTGATAGGACTGCACTAGGACATAATATTATCCACAGCCAGAGCTCAGGAAAAAGTTACTTTAATTTGGATCACAGGTCACAGAATCTTCTAGCCAGCCATGTTGACCCCCAAAAGTAGTTTTTCTCAGTATCTATCACAGCAGGAATGCTATGTAAAATGGACTTCAGAATCCACTAGGAGATAAAGTACAAGGAGGAAGAAAAGACAATTTTGCTGCAATATTAAAATGCAACATCTTGTTTTCAGCCTTTGCAGCAGTCCCAGGTAAGTAACAAATCTCAGAAACAATATTTGCAATAATATCTTGACACAGCAAGGGTATTCAAAGGTGAAGTGGTAGATAATTAAAAACAGCCTTTTGGATGTAACTTCACCTTTTATTCTTTCCTACTCCTTCCCCTTTTAAAGGAAATGAGTGTTGATATCAATGGATAAGATACACATTTTTTTAAACCTCTACTCAATAAACCCCTAACGTGCTGCAGCAGGCCAAAACTGATAAATCCAGTTCATTATTTTTGGCATACTTGCTGATAATGACAAGAAATATTATTTACCGGATATTTTGCAGGAGCTCTTTTAGAAACACTGCAGTCTGTTAGGTAAACATGGATTTTGCTGCACAGCATGATAACACAAATACATTTACAGAAGCTTTTTGAAATGTTATGCAATCGAGCTTCATCTGGACAAAAGTACTGTCTGAACCAATAATCAGAAGCAACATCCTGACTAAGCAGATGTCACAGGGAGTCACCTCTCAAGTCATGCTCCCTCTCCAGTCTTCATTTATGTCATTGAGACTTCCACAGAGCCCTAACTACTGTGATGTGAGTGACACCAGCCAGGATTATATCCAGAGATCCAACTTAGAACCTCATGACTTTTCGCATCCTAAAACTTAAGCAGTAACTTGTGCAAGTATAATTCCCAATCTTACCTTTTCCAAATGTGAGGCAGGTGCCAGCCTCAGTGCTCTAATAACCTCTTTGGATATGACATCATTTTGTTCATCTGCTTGGTCCTGAGAATAGTTAAGGCCAATCACTCATTATGCTACCCGAGATGGAAGAGCAAATTCTTTCACCCTTCACCAAAGTCCATAGTATTTAAATCGAGCCACATGAAGCTGGAGGGCTCCATTTTTCCCACTGAATTTTATATTATGGCTGGGTGACCTTGGGCATACTCTCCGCCCCAGAAAACCCCATGATAGGTTCACCTTAGGGTTGCCAGAAGTCAAAAATGACTTGAAAGCACACAGCAACAATAGCTTCTGTGTAGTTATGGTGGTGCCATTTCTGCACATTCTCTCCCATGGAAAAGAATAGTAGCTGCTATGCTCCCTCTGTTTTTCTTACCCTTTAATGTCAACTGTTATTCACAGATCCTGTTTGATCTTGGAAGCTGAGCAAAGAGAACACCAGATCCTGTTTGATCTTGGAAGCTAAGCAAAGTCAGGCCTGGTTAGTACTTGAATAAAAGACTTGAATAAAGAATACAAAGTGCTGTAGGCTATCTTACAGACGAAGGCAGTGGCAAATCACCTCTGACTATTCCTTGCCTCAGAATACCCTATGAAATTCATGGGTCACCACAAGTTGGCAGGCAACTTGAAGGCACATGTGTGCACACACACACACACACACAACTCACTGATGCTGCTGTTCTGTCTCTGAATCCTGCCACCTACTTGAAATCTCTAGCTGTGCCTTTTGCTCGCATGGGCAATAAAGAGGAGTAATCACAGGGTAAAATTATGGGCCAGTAAAGATGAGTTAACTGCTTTGGACAATGTGACAAATCTGCTGTTTGTCAAATGGACACTAGTGGTACTGTATGAGGGGAATGGGCTGGCTTGTGAGATTAAGGCCATTTCCACACTACATTGTTATAGTGCTACTATTCCACTTTCAACATCTTATGGAATCCTGGGGTTTGAAGTTTAGGGAGGGGCATTTAGAATTCTCGGCCAGAGAACTCTTCAGGCCTCAATAAACTACAAACCCAGAATTCCACAGGATTTTGAAAGTGGAATAATAGCACTATAACAGTGTAGTGTGGAAATGGCCTTAGTTGTAGTGCAGTGCTTCTTAAGGTACCTGATGTGGAGGACTGGCAGGATTTTTTTCCCCTCTCAATGTGCCGGGAACCAGCATTACTATATTTGGACCCAATGATTCCTAGAAACTCTCAGAGGACCGGTAGCCAATAGCTGGTACCGGTGCATGGTTTCCTATGTTATATAGCACTGTTGTAATCGTTACTTGGGGTGGAAGTTAAACTACATGAAGGGTTTCTCAATGTGCCCATGTTTTGAGTTAGCAAGGGGTCCTGATCTGTGATCTAAATTTCCGTGTGTGTGTGTGTGTGTGTGTGTGTGTATACATTCTAATCATAACTCAGTGCTTCTAACCAAAGATTTTTTAAAATCTTTGCGGGAATATACTAATAGTCAGAATGACTCTCTCCTAGTAATAGCAATGCATTAAATAGCTTACTACTTACTGTCCTTTCTTTATAGTGAAAATCAGTGACTTGAGGCAGCTGCTTTCCTCTTCCTAATATGTGATTCATCTTTTGTACATTGTACTGCAATAACCAATCCGTATAACTGATTAACTGTACATTTTGGTTCAATAACTGATCCCATTAACTGATTAACTCATCAGATGCTGTGCCCTCCCATGACTGAATAGTGTTGATCTTTCTTCAGGAGTCATTGCCTTGAATGTTATAAAAGCCAACCATAATTGTTGCAGAATATTTAACTTTTAGCACTTTTGAAACAGCTGAACTTGATCAGGAAATACATTTACTGGTATTGTTGGGTTTTTCTCTTATCCTGTTAGATATTGCCAAATCTTTCTTTTGCCTTTCATTTTTTTTATTTAAATCAAAGTTTTACAATGTTGCTGTCTTTTGATGCTATAAAAAATGATTATGAGATGAAGTTGTACAAAACCATACTTTTCAGTTGGGTATGGATTGGGCTGACTGCCATGATGGGTTGTTAAAGAGGACTATTATTAAATAACTTACTCTTTCACCCATTTTCTTGTAGCTTTTCTAGATCTGAAGCAGAAAACATATGTTTATGTCACCTCCTAACTCTTATTCAGATTATTTTTTTTCTTCTCTCTGCAAAAATCCTGCAGGTCAATGTGTGTAGGTATTGTGACAATATTTTGAATTCTCTGAGATGACTGTTTAAGATAGCATAAACTACATCATCTGGTGACTCACCAGTGTTACCTACAGTACAGCACAGAATACTGTCATTTGTACCTAGAGTTGTGAATTATTTTCTCATTTCATTATTCTGTTAGGTACATTATTTAAAAACCTCATTCATTTCATTCTGCCTTCTTATACACTGAGCTTTCACATTCTAGGATGGATGAGAAATTTGCAAGACAGAAAAAAACAGGTCTGGCAATAAGCTGAACTAGAAGTTTCTGTCCCTGAAATGTTTTTGATCAAATATTGTGTACCTTTGACTGGAGGCTGAAAACATGGAAACACGTAACTCCAAAGGTCAACATTTTCCAGTGTCTGGAAATGTGTGAAAAGAGGGGGCTACAATGGAAACAATTTGGCAACACAGGTGTCCCTGGGTTTGCTTGATACCAGAATCTTTAGTAGTAATTCTGCTTCTCCTTGATCAAAAGGATATCCGTTCGTTCATTCTGATCATATTTTGGTCACATTTAGGAAGTTAAAAATGAAGCTGTTTTCCATAACTGATTTCTCCAGAGATGCAAAATCTGGACATGATTATGTCAAATCACTGATTCACGTCATATTTGTCATCATATGTTAAAATATTTACACAGGCACACCCTGCATCCTCCACCCCTCTAGTCAACATAGATTTTTACATCAGTGCTGAAATGTTAAGGAGGAAGGGAAGAATGGATGGATGAGGAGCCATGATTGCACAAGACCGTCTAGTCCGAGAGTTTCTCAGTGCAGTAGGAACACAAGAATCAGTGTATGAGGCTGAGAAAAGTTCATGGCTTACTAGACTGCAGTGGTGCCAGCATATTCTGACATCCCCTTAGCAAATCAGGAATAACTTGAGTGAAAAAGGGCAAGTGGGTATAATCCCTGTTCTCACATCCGTTCCTTTTGCGAATAGTATTCAGAATACGGATACCCATATTAATCCTTAAGACTGAGAAGGCTGGCTCTGTTTTTTTGCAGTAGCATTGTTTAATATGGATTTTCAGGATATTTCTAGCACCTTCATCCAGAAACAAGTCTGAGTAATTCAAAACAACATCCTAGAGAAGTTAATGAACATCCCTAAGAGCAGCTAATATGCAGCATCAATGAGCGGAAAGTAAGAAGTATGTAATTAGGTGTTAGCCCATTGGGAATGTCATTTCAATAGCCCCCCTGGAAATAAAGAGAACCTGAGCATAAGCAGAACTTGCCTTAAATTTGTGTTTTTGGGCAGCTTCTTTTCAATTCAATGAAGCTCACAGCAGAGATAGCAATGGTGGGCTCTGCTCTTAATATACATAACTGAGTTACACAATCCCTATTGAGGTATTAGGAAAGGGTTGACCTTAACAGATGGAGAGAGGGAGCAGGCTAGCCCCCCAAGTTATGACCAATACTCTGAAGAGGACAGTGTCTTTTAAGAAGAAGACGATATCTTTTAAGACTGCACGGGGTGTTGTATTGTTTCTATTGAACTGTTCTAAACATCTTTTCAAAAATCTTTCAAAGTATGTTTTAAATTGCTTTAGTATTGTGAATAGTTTAATTCTATTTTAGTATCTATGACCTTTAGTCTGTAGTTTACCTACCCCCGGAGCCAGTCTAACTGCAATCAACATGCTATAAGTCTCAAAATGTCCCAGGTGGTTTGAAGGCCTTGGGGCCTTTTTTTTTTAAGTTTCCCATTTTTTAAAATTTAGATGTTTGCATACTTTGGCATACTCAGGGAGTCCCACGGTTTTGTAGGAACTACTCTCTTACTCTCTGTTTAATTCCAAACTAGTGGGTGTTCAATCACCAGAGTTTACTGTTGGAAGGGCCAGTGCTCCTCACACTTTCCCCTGGGCCTACTTTTCTCTCTTTATTTGATGTTCTAGTGAAAACAGAAGGAAACTCAGGGAATATTTTATTGGCCCATAGAAACCATTTCGAGATAAAAGCATATTGTTTCTTCTAGTAATCCAAAACAAAGTTATTTGGATTTCTGCAGCTGATAATGCTATGAAACTTTATCTCTGTGCCTGCTGAGATTCATGCTCACTCAATAATACTATAAAACAGAAAATAAATAGATGTGTATATTCAAATAAATACCTTTGAAGACCCACCAAAGAAATAGGAATGAGATGTCCAAAGCAACAGTTCCACATCAAGTTCCTTCTCCTACTGCTGAATTCAATGCATTCCATGTCAGGGTTCCAACATACTGTATATTTTCCTAATAGGGCCTAAATACCTGGCCTAAAGGCACCAGATCCCATCTGATCTTGGAAGCTAATCAGAGTCAGCCTTGGTTAGTACTTGGATGAGAGATTGTCAATGAATACCAGGTGCTATAGGCCATATTTCAGAGAAAGGAACTGTCAAAACTACCTTTCAACCATTCCTTGCCTAAGAAAACCCTATGAAATTCGTGGGGTTGGTGTAAGTTGACAGGTGACCTGAAGGCACGCATACACACACATGATCACTGACAAGTACTGGTGAGGGCCAAGGAATGCATGCTATAATTGTCAAGCTGATCTTAAGCAGAGATAGGCACATGCGGGAGTTCCAAGGATTCATTTTTTTCTGCCCCTGGGATATTTCAGGAGTTTCACAAACTGCCACAAAACAACCCCAGAGGACAATATGCAGCTCTAGAGATGCCCTTTGTCCACCCCGATCTAGAATCTAATTACAAAATGGGGAAGAAATTACTATGGGGTTGTATTCTGCATCAGATTCCTACTTCTTGAAATATATGTTTTATTGTTTATTTCTGTCCTGAATAGGTTGCTTTGGATCATTCACCCAACATTGCTGACCTTGCAGAGCAACAGAAGGAATGCAATGGAATAAAGCTATTCTGGGTTCATCTGAAAGAAGTACGCTGTAAATGACAGTCAAGATTAACATTTGAAAAGAGTCAAAATCCCAACATTTTTCAATCCTGCCGTGCAAATTTTGAATGATAAATTTCAAATTTACAGTTTAGGTGTGAAAGCTTATAGTTCAGGTTCTGAAAATGCTTTAGATCTATCTGTCTATCTATCTATCTATCATCTATCATCTATCTATCTATCATCTATCTATTACTGGTTTGATCTTGACAGGCTTAACACATGAGTTATTGTGAGCTGTCAGATACTGTCACATCTGATTTTCCGTTGAGTGTTAACCATCAGACAGCATAAATTAAACAATGGGGTGGGAAGGGGAAGAGAAAGAGAGCGTCCTCCAAAAGGCACAAAAACAATGAAATGTAAGTAGAGAATAACCAAGGTGTATAGATGATAATTTTATTAAATATGATGTAGTTAAACCAGTGCAAATAAATATGCAAACTGTAGAGAAAGGCTCCCTTGGAGAGTAGCTACTGGGGGAAGGAGCAAGATGAGGTCATTGCTAAGAATTCTGCCTCTGCAGATGAAATTTTTCTTCAGTCCCCAAATTTCTAGCATCTTGGACTTCCTTAGAGAGTTTAAAAATACAGTTTAGGCATCTGAAGAAAAGGGAAAGGCAAAATTATCAAGGAAATGCAAACACAGCAAATATACAAGTTCTAGGCATGAGCAGTTTTTATAATTTCACTCTCTATGTCGCTGAACGTTTGGGGAGAATTTGGGAGAAGAATTCATATTTGGTGGGGGGATAATGCCTTCATTTTGTCACCTCTTTTTAGGGATACCTCTGGACTCCCCTTAAGTAAACAAAAATTCTCATGCTATTCTCCAATGGCATGGACTATCGATCACTTTTTTGAAAAGCTTTGTTGCTTGTTACTGCGTGCCTTCAAGTCATTTCTGATTTATGGAGACCCTAAAGTGAACCTATCGGGGATTTGGGGGTTTAGAGTGTCACCCAGTGAGTTTCCATGGCTGGGCAGGGAATTAAACCCTCCAAGATCATAGTCCAATGCTCAAATCACGTTGACTTTCTATTAAGTGGCAAACTCTTCTTTCTCATTCAGTGGAAAAGGGGTGCCGCAAGAAGTAAAGGAAGTCTAAAGATCCATATTCTCTTAGAAGAGTTTGTCCACAGTTTGCAGTCTTCAGAAGAGGCCCCTTCCCTCTGTCTCTCCACCTCATAGATAACATCTGTTAGAAACAAAGCAGAGGGTCTTCCTGATTGCCTCTTCCCAGGCTCTGGAATTCCTTTGCTAGAGTGGTCAGACTGGTGCCCTCCTTGTTATCCTCTTTTAGGCAGATGAGGACTTCTTTTTGTTTGTTTGTTTCAGGAGGCCTTTTGAGGGCTGATACTCAGGGGAAAGGGCCTTTCATAATGTGCTGTGTTGTTGATTTTTTTTAAATAGTCAGGCTTTAGCTGCTTTTATTTGTGTCAAAAGATTATTTGGATTTTGTAGAATGTGACTGTTTAGCTGTATATGTTTTAACTTTTTAAAAGCCGTATTGAGTTCTGGATTGGGGAAAAACGGTGAGATATAAAAAGAAAGAACAGGAGGAGGTGGAGAAGTGAGCAGGACAGAGGCATGCGCGATATTTGCTGTGTTCCTCCTAATGTTGTACAACGTGTTGTCAATGTCAAACTTTGCCTAAATTGGAGGTGTGGGGTGGGGGGAGTTGAGATTGTACCCCTTCAACTGAGGCACAGTTTTAAAAATGTACAACCCCAAAGAAATTCATTTTGTCTTGGAGAATGCTTTATTTTAGTTTTTAAAGAAATCATTTGCACTGTTTTAAAAGCCGTTGCCTGCGAGGGTCATATTGCCACAGGCTTCTGTGCGCGCACGCGCGCGTGCACACACACACACAGAGTGTTTAAAGCTACTGAAGTAAGATGGCCAGGCAAGGAGATGTGGCAGGAAGGAGGGAGTCCTCTGCTGGGGTGGATTCAAATCTCAGTCAAAGGAGATTTTTGGAGGCTTGTAAATTTCACCTTGGTTTTATTATTATAGATTTTTACAAGTTCTTGAAGTTTGCTTTCCAAGCTTGTTTCAGCAGAACTTCTCTACGATCTTTAATGGCAACTGCTTTACTTTTGCTGATTTTTCTCTCTCCTATGAAACTTAGACATTACATTCCTATTAAGTGTTTGTTTAGGCTACAACTCTCTCCTCATTTTCTCAAAAAGTTTTCTTTGTCTCCATAAACTAACTCTTTTGTTCTAATTGCCAATTTATCCCAGAAATCTGCTGTTCAACTAGACATTGTACCTTTGAAATGAACCAATCCTGGGCCAGATCACAAACAAATAATACAGTTATTTGATTTCCCCAACCGATAGGAATACTTTGTTTTGAACCCCGTCTTTCTCTCTGAGCTTTAACTGTAACCAACTTGTTGTTCTTTTTCCCCAAAGTAACATTTTCATTGTCCCAACAGTGACACTCTCTCTCTCTGCTTCTTCATCATCATCTATTGGATTGATTTGTCACAGATGGTGTATTGGAAACACTATAAAATCTGAATCAGGGAGCTGGGAAGCAGGGTTTAAAAGCCTACATCTTGATAAAGTATGGCTTGCACGGTGGTCCTCTTACAACCAGTACCAAAGCCAGATGAAATCCTCAGAGCTGTTCAGGGCATGGATCAGGAACATGTCTGACAAAGGGGAAAAAAAGTCACAGTTTGCTTATATCCTCTTAAATATAAGGCAGCTGGTTGTTTTGGCATGGACTCCATACCTAACCATAAGAACAGCAGTACTGCAGACCTCTGGGTTCCTATGGTGCATATTGATAACATTATTAATGTCTGCTTCTGATGCAGTTCTGGAAAGAAATTATGTTTTGCTGGTGAGTCCTTTTTTCTTTACGAAGATCCCCCCCCCACTGAAGATAGTAATAACACAATTCTATATATGTATACTTTAGAGGAATAAGTCAATAGGATTTACTCCTTGTTAAGTGAATATAAGATGTTAGCCTTTCCAATTGCCTAAAACAAACCAAGACGGAATTATTTTTATGATACTGGTTTGAAAATAAAATAAAAACACAGTACTTTGTTTTGGGCTTTGCTTGTTGATGTTGTTGTGTGCCCTCTAGTCGTTGTTGAACTTATGGCAATCTTAAGGTGAACCTATCATGTGGTCTTCTGGGGCTGAGAGTGTGTGATGTGCCCAAGGTCTCCCACTGGGCTTCCATGGCTGAGCGAGGAATTGAACTGTGGTCTCCAGAGCCATAGTCTTAACACTGAAACCACAATATCACTCTGGCTCTCTAAAAAGACATGTGTCTGAAGTGGGATATGAACTCAGGCCTCCATTCAGAGGCCAGAAATCAAGTCCTTGTGGAGAATTGGGAGTCAGTTCAGGTGTTCTGTTAAGTATTTTGCCTAGCTTTTAATCTATTCCCCCTTCTCACCTTGCTGATTACATTAGTATAGTATTCTGTACTTAGTTTTATTGCATTTTTACATGTTTTTATGATGTTTTTATCCAAGATACAATGTGGCCATTTTTTAGGCCAAAAAGTAGCATTCAAATACTTGTATGAAACAGATGAGTAAGTTAACAATAGAACAAATACATGAAAGGATGTGTATCAGCGAATAATATTTCAGAGCCAGCAAGCAGAGACTTCCGAAAGTTGAGTGAATGTCTTTCTGGAAATCCCATCAAACCAGAGTGTGCCTAAGGCATACTGGAAGCATTAAGGATGGCAAAACATAGCTCTCTCTTTCTCTATACTCGGTGTTTTCCAATATTTAATTCTGATGTCTTGTAAATAACAAAGGAAATGCCACACACAAGAGCTAAGAGAGAAACAGTTGTGCCAGCAATCAGCTGGGAACCATTGATATTCTGGAATATCAACCCTGTCCATGACTGTTAAAAGAGCCACACATGAAACTACACTGGCTGTGCATTTGTTTCAGAACCAACCTTCTATTCTCTTAAAGGAAGGAGCATTCTTTTGTCTTTTTTTAAAAAGAAAATAATAATTTAAATTGAGATTTAACCAAACTATTTTTTTTTTACTTTGTTTATTTGGGCAAAATTGAAGGGACTTTGATCAAGTTTCTTCAAAGATTAACCGACATTCTCTAAAATTACATCAGTTTCTTTTTAAGCAGGTATTTCCTTAGCTCATAGCAGGGTGTCAAATTCTAACAGAGTTACAACAGGTTCTTAGGCTTCGTTGTAGATTTCCTTAAGAAATACTGCTGATATCAGAAGATCTCCTCTCAGATTCCCTCCCCTCCCTCTGGTTTCCTCATTCAGGTAATTCCAACTCAAAACTCTCAGTAACTTGTTTTTTACTGACAGTGAGGATAGGGAGATCTAGGGTGGGTGGAAAGGAAGGAGGGCTTTCAGAAGCATGCATATATACATTACCTGAAGGATACGCCTTTGATGAAGAACCATCCGGCTTGTTATGAGAGTCATTTCAAGAAAAGAATCTGAACCTTGCTCCTTTACAGGTAAGAGGAAATTATTGAGAGGAATGCATTGTCGCTTGGCAATACTTGAAAAACTTTGTACAGAAATGCCGAGCTGGCAAATTAAGACTTGTGCTCAATAATGATTTTTTTTAAAATACTTTTAAGCTTACTCAGAATACCATGGAAGGAAAGCCTACTGAGAGCTGATTTTCTCTACAGAAGAAGCATAAAGGTAAGTAGTGCTTAATGGGAAGACAGAAAGGGGCTGTAATGCTTCATTTCTACTGATGCCAGGTGCAACTGATATGCTTCTTGGTGGTGTTGCTGCTGGTGAAAGCTAGATTTTTCCTTTTCTTGGGGCACTGATTTTTTCCCCAAATATTAATCCTACTCAAAAGATCTTGGTGCTCTTTTTCTCTTTTTCTTTTTTAAATAAACTTAAAGGTTGCAATTCTTAATCTGATCAGAGCATTTTAAAGTCTCTACTATGGTATAAGAAAATATTCAGCAACAGGTTTTGTACCAACTGTAATGACTGTTTAAAAAACTTCTTACATGAAGAACATGATTATTTTACTTCCAAGCTTATAAAGTTGAAATCTGAGTTAGAAATGCAACCATTATTTCACTCCAACTTGCTCTAACCTTCCTGCTATTATTTATCCCCTTTTAGAATACATCCCTTAAATAGATTTAAAGTTAAATTAAAATTCTTCATGTTGTGCTAGTTCCTAACTGTTTTATGTGAAACATGAAGATGTAAGATACATTTAATTTAAATGGATCAGCTTTTTCCTGGTTGCCTTATTATTAGTAATTATGTCCTTTTCTGTTCAAATCTCAGTATCTTTCAGCAAAGTTCTAATATCTATATTTTAAGCCATCAACCAGGGTAAACTGGGGAAAGAGTGAAATCTTAGTATACAATCTACTTTCAGTTCCCATTCATTTCAATGGCAAAGATGATTACGTGCTTTTCTTTGAAATTAATGGGATTTTAATGTTTCATTTTTTTCTGTGATTACTCTGTATTTAAAAATATAAAAGTGACAAAAGATCATTTATCAAGTTCAGTTTAATAACACAATAAAGTTGTGTCAATATACTATAATCTTGCATCACTTTCATACCTTGGAGGTCAAACAAGGCCTAGAGACAAATCAGGTGTCCTGATTTTTTTAAAAAAAACATATATCTTGTTTGATCTGAGACATACATGCATATGGACAGATGTGTATTTGTATTCAAGCTGGATCGAGTTCACATGTTCAGCTTTTCTGGTTGAGGAAACGTGTAAGAGCTATCCTGTATATTCAACAGGATAAAGTGGAAGTATGGGGTGGTAGAATTCTCCACTCTGTTCCAGAAGACACCCTTCTCAAATTCTGAAATGATATAATTCAGAATTCTGCCATCCTATCTTGCTTCCTCATTCTGCATATTTATAATCTATTTATTTTAAAAAGTTTATGTTCTACCTTTCAGAGAAACGATTTTCAACCAGCAGTTTTGTTGTTGTTGTGTGCCTTCAAGTTGTTTCTGAGTTATGCAGACCCTAATGTGTCCATGGGGTTTTCTGTGGCTGAGAGTGTGTGACACATCCAAGTCACCCAATGGGCTTCCATGGCCAAGTGGGGAACTGAACCCTGGTCTCCAGGGTCATAGTTCAGTGCTCAATCCACACACTATGCTGCCTCTCACAAAACAAAATTTTAAGAAAAAGTGGTCCTTGTTCGTAGTGAGTCCCACCTCCTCAGACGTTGCTGGACCAGAGCTCTCATAATCACAGTGAACATGACTAATAACCAGGGATGAAATTTAATTTAATATCACCTGGGGACCCAATATTACAATCAATCCACTGTGTGGCAGAATCCAGAATGTCTTCCCTCATTTTGTAATGTTTAAAATAGCTCCCATTAACTAAAATTTGGTGCAGGGGGACTAAAATTGTTCTGGAACAGTTAGGATAGCTGACTCACAATTTGTCTTGGGCTAACTAAAAACATATATTATTTCCTGGAAGTGTGCTAACAAATAATCAAAAGACTGTACACGTTTTAAGATTTTGCCTGAACATACCCAGCGGTGTCCAAGGTTCAGGCTTTCCAACCAATCCTGGTTAAAGCAGGTTAAGACAGAACTTTTAAACTTGATCCGTCAAGCACAGAAACAAGTTAATGTGACAGTCATCATCTCAGAGCTCACCAAACTTTTTTTTTTGTTTGCTTTGATTTTACTGATAATGCTGTTTCTTACTTTTTATTGCCCCAAGAACTTTAGCTAACACAGAAAGCCTCTTGCAGAGGGCTACACCTCAAAGTACCAGACCGTGCTAAGGTTCTGAGCCAACAACAACAGAGCTTAACTATTCTACTCACTGACCCTTCAAGTGTGTTTTCAGATCAAGTTTGATTTAAAACAAATTACAGATAAACTAGGCAATATCTTACAGTTTTAACAGAATTTGTCACTATCTGTTTTGCAGAAGAACACAAGGCAGTTTCTGTGTAAATATATATAGGGACAAGCACATATTCCGTACTCAAAAATTACATTTCTACAGGAAAGAGTTAATCTCAAACTTTGCTCTCTCACAGAATCCATTAAAATGTCAAGTGCGTGAAAGCTGCTGTCCTGCTGTTCTGTTCCTAATCTCTTGGAAAGAGGGAACACGCATGAATGAGTTACTACAGTCTCAAGCATAACTTTAAGGTTTGGTTAGATGACTTGAGAGAATGCAATCAATCATAAGGTCGAGGAAAGAAGAAGAAATGATAAACAGATTTTCCTAGTAGCTCTGCTAACACAATGGCCCAAGAGGATTTAGGTTTAGGATGGGGCAACTATTCCTTAAACCAGAAATGGCAATTTTTTTTATCCCTGCCAAAGGGCAGGTTCTCTTGGGGGCTATCTGTCAAGGACTACTTGTTGAGGGTGAGTAGGACCAGAGCTGAAAGTGGGTGGCATCACCCCTTTTGCCATCTTTTCCTCTTCCCTCACCTTTGAAATTAGGTTAAAGGGCACAGATTGCTCACTTGGAGGACATGAGGTCTTCTAGATGATTGACTGTAACTCCCATCATCCCAAGCTAGCATAGCGAACAGTGAGAGCTCATACAAGTCCAACAATGGGCCTTTTCACATCATGTAATTTCATTATGATTCTGCTTTATCTGCCATGGTTCCACCTGAGAGAACCTTAGGGTTTGTGGTCTTCTTGTTGTTGTTTACTTTCAAGTCATTTCTAAGGAGAGGTAATTTGGAATTGTCTGCCAGAGAGCAACAGTGGCTCATTAAGCAAAAATCACCCAGATTCCATAGCATGCAGCTGTAGCAATAAAAGAAGAATCAGTGCTTTAATTGCCTAGTGCTACTAACTGCATGAAGAAAATCATTTATCCATACAATATGTATAAAATAATTGTGCCTACAATAACTGAGTATAGATATCTTCCATACATTCATCCAGATGAACCTCTCCGCATGGTCACTCACTTTTGGTATGTCATGCAGACAAGGCTAAAATAATGCCCAGCTGCCCTATGTGTTTGCTGAGCTGAGTCAGCTTTAATGGCATTTACACAAGTATAATGCCTGGACAAAATCCAGCCATATTGAGATGCAATTGATTCCACTAGGGGATGCTTAACTTTCCAATTGAAATCAATGAGAAAGCTGTTGAGCTTTATCTAGACTCTTTCCTTTGTTTCAGGGCACTGAGGTCTTCCATAGCTAGAGGCAGTTCAGTGGCACAGAGCTATGTCTTAGTCAATCTTCTTTTGGAAAAAGTTGATGGACGAGCTTTGTTCAAAACCTGATAGATTGCCATATTTGGGGAGGAATTTCCCAGCACCTGTGGAAAAGTCAAACTAGTTAATAAATAAATTAGCTGTGATCGTTATTGTTGCCATGCTGGTGCTGCATGGTGGGCTTTTTTGTTTTGTTTTGTTTTGTTTTGTGCATGGGGGGTGCTTTGTTTATGCTTTCTTCTTTGGCTGACTTGACCAAGTAATTTGGTACATTTGCTCTTCTCCATCCACCATAGTACACTGCACCAAGGATCTTCTTTACACTACACATCATGCTGCATCCTGTGGAATCCTATGGCTTGTAGTTTGGTGAGGCACTGGAGCACTCTGGCAAATCTACATTACAAATCTCAAGATTGCATAACGTGTTGCCATGCCAGTTAAATTGGAATTGTGCGGTGTGAAAAGCCCCTGCTCTCTACACATGGGGCCAGTCTGAATGCATTCTGGTGACTGAACAGGAAGAAAAAGATGTAAAGACAGGATTGTACTCTCATCAGAGATTGGGGGGGGGGTGAGAGGGGGGGAGGGAGCAAGATGGAGATGGAAAAGCAGCACTTGTCACAAGAGTGAGATTTATTGCCCAGCAGAAGGTCCAGATTAGCAAAGCAACATGAGCAAGGAGTTAAGAAAAGTTTATTTCTGAAGCAGAAATAGGTCAACACTTTGCAGAGTTCCAAAGTGAGAGAAAAACACATTTCCCTGTGCTTACCTTATATATACTAAACAGGTGAGTTTCCTCATGTAAACATTCAGAAAACAATTAACACTTAGTTCAAAGCACATCCTGTCTATCTGGCCTCTGTCAACATTTCCAAACTGTCCCAATCTGTTTATCATTTTCAGATAGCATGTGATAATTCAACTAACAGGAACTTAAGTGTTTGCTTACCTCAGAGAGTCTGTTACCTTAAATGAGGAAGGTAATAATTGAAAAGAGAGATTGGAAAAAAATTTTCTGGTTTTGAGAGTAAGGGTTTTATTATTATGATTTTTATCACACACATTCTAACATACCCTCTTCTACAAAGATGTGCAAAAAAAAATCCAGGAGTCTTATGTCTCTTTGGTATCTTCCTGCCACTGTTGTATTAAATGCCTGTCCTATCTTCTAGTATGATTATTCCTATTGGAGCAGCCATGTCTCCTAAGAAATGTATGTGAGAGGAGAGATAGGTGTCATGCACTGGGAAGCAAGGGTCTGCAGTGGTGAATTTTCTCTATTCGTGCAACTTCTCTGCACAGAAGCAGGATTCATAACTATATGTGGATCTCAGAGAAAAAAAAAATTGGACAATTTCTAGAATCCAGCACTTTGACCGTGCTGGCTTGGGTCTTCTGGGAGGTGTACTCCAAAGAAAGTAACTTTCCCAAACTCCAATCATGCAGGCAGCCTATGTGAGTAGTGCAGACTCCCATCTGTGGAACATCAAATTGAATAGATGAGACTCTGCCAAGGTTGACCATCCAAAATATGACGGAGAGCACAAGATGCATGACTACGTCCCCATTGTCTTTCATGCAAATGGAATTGCATGAGGGGGAATAAGTGAATGGGGTTGTTGATGCTTCTTATTGCTTTTTGGACACATGTGCACACATGCACGTGCACACACACACACACACACTTAAAAATAAATCCCTTCAATGTATTGTAATTGCTGAACTTTACCAAAGGATGTATTCTCACTAGAAGGCAACATGGCTAAACTGAGGCCATGATACTTTGGGTATATCATGAGAATACAGTGGAATAGATAATAATGCTTGGTACAGTGGAAGGCTGTAGGAAAAGAGGATTGACTTCATCAAGGAAGCCATGGCTGCCCTGGGTTTCCAAGAGCTGAGGAAGGCTGTTGATGATGTGAACTCATGGAAGCCTCTTATTCAGAGGGTTGCCATAAGTCAAAACCAGCTTGAAGACGAATAACAACAAAAGCAAATGTCTAAAGGTGGGGAGAAACATACGGATCAACTGCTTTTCATTTCTCCTTTGGTTCAGCCAAAGATCCCATATATATACTGTGTGTGTGGCAGGTATGTGTGTGTGTGTGTGTGTGTGTGTAATTCCTGAGAATATTTTCAGTACAACTTGAATCTTGATTTAGCAATCATTTATCTAATGAATTTTATTGCATTCAGAATGTTCAGCCAAGACAACTGTGCTGCCATATCAGAGTTAAGATTTAGGCCTTCCCACTGCTGTACAGCTCTCTTCTCCCACCTGTTGGTATCTATCATCAACCATTATAGTATTTGGAAAAGACTAATATTTGTTGTTCCATTGCAACAAGTGACTTTAAATATACATTTCCTTCCCACCTTTCTTAGGTACGCAACAGCCAGCGAAACAGGTGATTAAGTAGTCAGATTGTCACATTACAATTCCCTGTTGCTGATTAAAGGAGAAATCTGTTGATCAACAGTGAACAGTGCTACGTTATTTAGTGCAATAAAGTTTGACATTCTCAAGACTGTTGAACTTTTGAGCAGAGACAGGGCAGTAAAAGAACAGCAATAAAGATAAGATAACATGGAATGTAAATAAACAAGCACTACCATATCACTTCTCTTGGCTGCACTTGATAATGCAGAGGTTTTGGGTTTTTTTTTTTTTAAATTAGTCTTCTGTTGAAAGGCAGCATTGCAAAACTTTCCACAAAAGATACTCAAGCCTTTATACTAAATTATGTTTCCAAAACCATTGTCATTGTTAGCTGATATGAATTCTCTGGCAGGGATTTTTGCTTTGTCCAGGTCAATGTAGTTCCCTAGTGGCTTTTTAAGCCAACCATTGTTTTCTCTAATTTCAGGCATTGATCAAAAAATCTTCCATTAAGCATACATTTAACTGTTTTCAATATGTGGATTAGAAAGCCTCAGGCAGCCCTGAGGACACGGTGTTCTAGTGGTTTACCACTCTGAGTTGAACTTTATGGAAAAGGATCTTGTCACACCTTTGAGACTAATCTAAGTCTCAAATGTTAGTCTCAAAGGTGCTACAAGAGCCCTTTGCATACTGATCCAGACTAACATGGCTATTGGAATTCTACCACTTGGGTGGACTTTGACTGTGAAAACAAGATGTATGCCCTGTTGAACATTGGGATTCTCAATTATGCGATTCTCAATTTTCATCAAACCCGGGAAAACAAATTGGGCCAAGGAGCCACTTTGTCCACTCCCGTAGAGGAGGAAGATAGAAAAACATAAAGAGAAATGTGAGTATACATAGCATCAGCACATGAGGATGGGTAGATATGGGATGTACATTAGGTTTCTTTGACCTCCAAATCTCAACTTCATGGCGTCTGCTCTCCCAGCCATTACAATGCAGTGGAAGGCATTGATTGGGTTAGATTTTAATAGGAGTTTTTTTTTTAATTCATTGAGTCTGAGTGGCCTTATCCTCTGTATCTGTCTGTGTGTGTGCCTGCCTGCAGAATGCAGACTGATTCTAGTGCAGAGAAATTTTAAGCTAGGCAGGGCCACTTTAAAGAGATTGGCCAGCCACATGGCCATGCAGGACAAGACATCAGATCATGAAACTGGTAACCGTCCTGAGGCATTATTAATACAGATAGAATTTTTTTGGGGTTGCTCTGGCAAAGGCTTCTTACAAGGACGAGCAACCATATATATTCGGCCCTCCACATTCACTAGCGTTAGGGGCACAGGAACCCCACAGAAGTGGAAAAACTGCAAATATCAAAATGTGTGTGTGTGTAGGAAGAAGGTCAAGGTAGGGAAAGGGAATGGGCATCCAGGGCCCACACCAGGGCCATTTCCACACTGGCCTGTTATAGCGCTATGATTCCACTTTCAACATCCTATGGAATCCTGGGGTTTGCAGTCCGGCCCCTCCCGAAACTGCAAACCCCAGGATTCCATAGGATATTGAAAGTGGAATCATAGTGCTATAACAGGCTAGTGTGGAAAAGGCCCCTGTCAGTGAAAGGAGAGGGAAAGGGGTTGGGTCAGCATGGTGACCTATACTGGCTCTCTCTTACTCATCTCCTGATGATGTGGGGAGGCATCAGGAGAGGTTTTGTGGTGCTGAGAAACTGGGCCATCCCAACTAATCCATCCTTAGCTGGTCAGGCAGCTGCTGATGGTGAAGGAGGAGGAGGACGAGAGAGGGTTTTGTTTTTTAAGGGCTGCATGGCCTGATTGGAGCTGCCAACAGAAACTTCTGGAGCTTCCCTAGAAAAGAAGCACTTGAGGTGTGTGGGAGGGGAGGGAAGCAGAGGTTGGTGAAACAAATAAATCCATGAAAGTTAAACCCACAAATGGGGAAGTCTAATTATAACCTAAAATAGTCATTTTTCTCAGGACCTGGAATGAGATTACCTAGGACAGATTTGCCACTATTCCCGCCCGCCCCCCCGCCTGCCTCGCCTCTGTAAAAGGAAACTGGAACAGGCTGCTAGTAAATAGGCAACAGTTTTGCCCTGAGGGAGTTGTTTTTCACTTTACCCTAAGTTGGCCTTTTTGGGCTTCCATGCCTGCCTACTTTCAGCCCCTCTTCCTCCTCCCTGCTGTTCTTCCTTTTCTTGTCCTTTCAAAATGTGAAACAATACAGAGAGGCTTTGCAACCTATTCAGCAGGTGAACAGCTGCTCCAGGAGATTCTAGAAACTGCAATTCACCTCTTTTTTTGTGGCCAAAAAAAGAACTGTTGAGGGAAATCTGAAGTAGCTGAGGATCACAAAAATAATCTTGGGTGACCACAGGGATCCACTGGTAGATTGGGGTGGGCAACTGCAGGGGGGTGGGGGCAATTTCTGTGTTGGCACGCCTGGAATGACCAGCAGTCATTGTGTGTCATTTTTGGTTTTGATTTTGGATTTTTCTTTGGCCTTTTGGACGGCTTTGAAAAGTATTCATGGGACTTTGAGAGTGCAAGTGGTGAAGAACCACTGCATTTTGTGGTCAGTTTGAGCTTTTCTGGGGCAAAATCTCTGCCCAAAATAATAAAAAAAAGTGATCTGAGGATTTGAGGGACATCAAGGGGGCTTAAAGGACTATACTTTGGGCACCCAAGGGCAGCATCTCATGGGCTCCACTATAGCCACCCCTGCTCTCTGTCATACCACTTCCACTGAAATCTTGTCCTTATTGGCTGCCATTCACCTACTTGTCTGCACTGCTGTTCTTGTGTCCTGTCTCTGGCCTAGACAAAACACCACAACAGGCCTGGTACAGAATCTAGGACTCTTTAAGCCCCATTTATTTCTTATACCCTACAATCATTCAATGTTTTTTCTAGTTTCTTGAAGCATTCTTCATTTTTAAGGTAAAAGCAGAGCCCAGTAGCTTCAGCCACTTGACAAGGAGAAATCGTATTCGTCCTTTTACTTTCCCAATCATACATTACCTGGCATTCACTTTCAAGAACAGAATGCATGATGTTACCAGGAAAGGCACACTGGTAGTTTAGAACTAGCTTGTCACCTCTGGTCAAAAACCGTAACTGCAAGAAAAGTAAGCTCATCTCCAGTGACAGCACATGCATAAACTCCTTTTTTATTCATGTTTTTTTTCTCTAATGCAATCACATATTTTCTTTCTCTAATGCAGGACAATACATGATTCATTGCCTCACCTCCAGTAGTATTGACTCATGTGACAGGGATGGAGAGTCAGTGTGGTATAGTGGTTTTGAGCATTGGACTATGATTCTGGAGACCAGGGTTCAAATTCCCACTCAGGCATAGAAATTCACTGGGTGACTTGGGGCAAGTCACACTCTCTCAGCCTTAGAGGATGGCAAAGGCACTCTCCCGAACAAATTGTTCCAAGAAAACCCCATTATAGTTTCACCTTAGGGCCACGATAAGTTGGAAACAACTTGAAGGCACACAGCATGTATTCCTGCATGGCAGGGTGTTGGACTGGATAACCCTTGTGGTCTCCTCCAACTCTACAATTCTGTGATTCTATAACAACAACAGGGATCATCCATCACATTTTGCTGCCTGAAGTGAAGGGCAAAATGGCATCTTCTCTCATTTCCATTTAGAGAACCTGATTGTTCTTGAAGAGCATCTTAACAGTGCATTTGAGGGAAACAGACAGGCAACATGGTGTATACAACCTTGTCTTTTGACACCATGTTGCTTAGCACCTGGGACCTGACATATATACTCACTTGATCCTGCCTAATGGTAGGGCCAGTGCTGTCAGTTAGCCTCTGCACATAGCTTTTGAAAATGGAGTTCTAGGGTATCCCTCAATGTTTCTGTGCTACTTTTCCTTTCCCAAGAGGTTCCTGGAGCCAGGCCTTCACACCTAGTTGATAGGGTCATGTACAGGAGCCAGCCAGTCAGAAGGGAGAATCTAAATGCACTGGAGCCATGGTAGAATTTCCAGGGAAGCAGACCAGTGGAAAAGAAGGGATGGTCTGGTCTACCTTTAGGACTTTGTAGCTAACCCTCTCCCATGATGAACAGACCCCAGAAGGAAGTTGCTGGATTTGCATAAACCCTAGCTTGTCATAGATGAAGAGCATGGCAATGCATACGGTTCAATAACTCTCTCAGTCACTTACAGTAGGAGCAGTTAACAACTATATTGCTTTGCTCCATGGTTGGTTGGTTGTGTCACTGGGCAGCAAGCAGCTTTCTTTCTGTGGTTTGTTTCCTTTCCCAATAGCAAAGCAAGCCAAGAATTCACTTTGGATTATTTCGCTATTGGTTGGGAGGTATGCTCTGTGGCTTGTTCAGTCTGGGTGATTAAAGCTTGGACCATTGACCATGTGGGCTCCAGGCTTCTCCCAAGCTTCCACACTCCTAATTTTTAAGAATGTGGAGAGGACTATTTGCTCCCAAATGACTTAAAATAGCAAAATGCTGCTCCTGGAATAGTTTGCCCTTATAGTTTATAGTTTACCCTCTCAACTAACTCCCCCCAAATCACCCACCGCAAGGTGTTACTAGAAGTGCCTGAAGTGACTTCTGGTTTCAAATTTTGCTAGGGAAACCCAAAGTGGAGGTCCAATTTGGTCCTTGCTGCACTTGCCCAGCGCAGTTTAGTTGTTCCTGCAACAGGTGGAAGAGACTGAACAGTATATGTCAGCATGTTACTCATTTGTGAAAGGCAAGGGATTCCTACTGATCCCTGGTTTGTCATAAGAATGCACCCTATGACTTATCCACTCTCTCCCTAGTAGGCCTCCAGTGAATCCCAATTTCATGGCAGCATTCACCGTGTCTTTGAAATTAGGTGACAAATGTTACATAATTTTGTGAGGAGGGAAGAATCTCTGCAAAAGATTCTTGCCTCAGAATCAACCCTTTTGAAGATGTTCTGTCAGGAAAACATGAGTTAGAACAGTATTGGAAGACTCTGGGTTATATTTGTGTTGTTATTATCTCCATATTTACACAGCATTTATGTGCTTACCTTCTGCTTGCTTGCTACATCTTCCAGAAGTGAAAAAGGAAATTAGGTGAATTCACAGATATCCAATTCAAGCTTCTCTCAGCACTTTATGATATCCACACAAGCAGGAGAGATTGGTACCTCCCATTGAATAAAGTATTATTCTTTTTCCTTGAGATAGATAGATGCTCAATAGATGTTCATCCGATGTATATCAAAAAGAAGACCAGCCAGAACATGGGGAATGTTGCTTTTAATCCTAATTAGAGTGCCAGTAGGGCTGGTTGGCTTTCAGGCATGTTAGTCTGAGAAACCAGAAGCTGTCCAGGTGTTTTTAAAAAGGGTTGTAGGAATGATGAGAAAATGGGAATAGTGTACTCATCTGAAAATAGTGTCAGTGACCTTCAACTCAGGGTCTACAACTTCATCCATAATGGCTGTTAGGCTTCAGATCACAAGGAAAGGAGAGCAATGTTCTGCCTTTTGCAAAACACGGACATCTATTAACATGTTTTTCATTAAAGAAAGGATGTGAGGTTGCAGCTGAAAGCTATCACTTTGTTATACAATGCCCAATCATTTTTCCCCTGTTGAACTTTGATGTTTTCACCTCTCTTGTAAAACATCAATGAACTCAAGACTGTTATTGACATAGTATTTAAAAGAAATAAGGAACCACATAGCATTTCACACTCCTCCCATTTTACCATTATTTCATGGTCATAGTCACACTCTTTTCCTTGTTTACTTCCAGACCTCATACCTAATGTCAAACAGGACAAGTTTCTGTGGAATAAACTCTTAATTCACTATTAACACCTGAACCTCCATCTTAGCTAGGAAAAACATTCAAGTTTCCAATTTGAAGTAACAGGTATATAACAAATTCCTCTGGAGGCCCTTCCTTCCTTTCTTCAAGAATGTTCAGACATGGAAAAAAAGAAAAAAGAGAGGGCATTTTTCCATTAATTTCACGGAGAGCAAGAAAACTTGGCACACTCACCAGGCATGTGCTGGAATTTGGGTGGGTCTCGGAAAAAGCACAGACTTCAGTGGAAAACATATATGGGTGTGCGTGTGAAAAAGTATTTTAAACCATAAATTGACCACATACATAGATTGGTGAGAAAAAATCATCAACATCCAGGAAAGGACCATGAAATATTAGTAGCAGACAGGACTGAAAACAAGAATGACCTTCCTTCGAAGAAAGCACCATTGGTATTTTAATAGCTTAGTTCTGAAAAAAAAAGTTAACTGCTTCTTTAAAAGAAAAAGAAATAGAGCTATAGGGAGTTGAATATGTTTAAAAAATGGCTAGATGAACGAATCCATCTGTTTCCAGTCAGTGTCATTTTTACATGGTCTCTCATTCATGTTTGTTCCATTCTGTTTCCATATTAATCCATAATTTAAAAAAAATAGAAAAACCCATATTTAAAGATATATTTTTAATCCCACTCTCTCGTTTTAAAAAAATGTTTCTAAATGGTAAATCCTTTCAAAATAGCTATTTCCCCCCCCCAGTTTACTACTACTACACCAGCACATCAGCAAAGTGCAAAAATGGGTGGATAACTAAATTTTGAGCTGCACGGTAATTTAGGAAGTGGTTCATACTGGAATTCAGGTGGTTCATATTGGAATTCACAAACAAGACTAAACTCCTTGAGCATCCTTAATTAGCAGCAGAAAGTAACATTCCTTTAAGGGATAGTAAATTTGGGACGTAAAGCATCCCAAATATGACAAACATATATGAAAATAAGCACAGGTAATCAGACAAATACTATCATTGATATTTCAGAATTAATGGGTTTTGGTAGCAACAGGTTCTAATAAATAATTTTACACACATACACACAATCTGTCATACTTCTTTTCCTGTTGCTTGTGACAAGAACAATATACCCTTTGTTTGAGCAATAGAAAGGCTGAGGTGCCTGTGCCAGACTGCATAGCCACATATAAGAATGCTGAGGCAACATTACTCTCTGTCACCCCAGGATGCTCTCTATAGGACATTGTCCTGGAATACTGGGGGCTCCAACTGTGCTCAGTTTTCATGAATATATAGTGTTTATGGAGTAAAATGGTGAACAGATTCCACCTCCTCCACCTTCAACACTACCACTTTATTTATATACCATCTTTTTCCCAAGACTGGGACTCCAGGCAGCTTACACAGTTAAAAGATTATAATTAAAACATACAAAAAGTCAATAAAACTGAGTTAAAGTATAAACCATATTAAAAACATGAACTGTAAAAAAAACATTTTAAAAGGTAAACAATTGAATTTATAAACAATATATCACTTATAGCCCATTAGTTAATAGCCTTCGATTCTTACAGCCTATTTGAATAAAAATATCTTTGCTTGTCTGTGGAAGGAGCCATTCTAGCCTCCCCAGGGAGGGAGTTCTGAAGTACAGGGGCAGCCACTGAGAAGACCTTTTTGTGTGTTCCTACCAACTGTAACTGTTAAGGTGCTGGGACTGAGAGAAGGACCTTTCTTGTAGATTTCAGGGTCTGGGCGGCCTCATATAGGGAGACGTGGTCTGTCAAATAGCCTGGATCTGAGTCATATGGGGCTTTCGAGGTCACAATGAACACTTTGAATTGTGCCTGGAAACAGATCAGCATCCAGTGGAGCTGCTGTACAGGGAGTTGTATGATCTCTGTAGCCAGACACAGTTAACACTCTAGCTAAAGCTATTAGTACCAACTAAAGTTTGCAAACACTCTTCAAAGGCAGCCCCACACAGCAGATGTTAACAGCAATTTAAACAAAGTATAACCAGGGCATATGTCACTGTGGCCAGATCAAGCATCTCCTGGAATGGGAGTAGTTGGCACACAAACTTTTTAAGTTTACAAAAGCACTTCTGGCCTCTCAGTCACAGCCAGCTTGCTTCCTACAATACTTTTTTTTTTAATATGTAGGTTTCTTTTTAAAAAATTGTGTGCTTTCACATGTGGAAATGTAAGTAAAAATGCATTGGGGATACATCAAATATGAGGTATGCCAGTTTGCAATTTTGGCCTCATGTAGTTTTTAAGAACACATACACAATGATATGTCCATTGCTTTTATTTATCTTAAGAATGAACTTGCCAAAGTGTAGGGAGTGTCCATCTGTTGCATGAGTGCACATGTGTGCCCAGCATATTCACACCCAAGTATCAAAATGTCTTATAAGAAAAAGCCAGTAGTCTCTGCTTGTTTGTTTTTACCTCTGCAGCCAAAGTTGTTATTCCAAATCATTTAATTAACACTGCAGGGTCAGATGAACACAAACTGTTTGTTTTCTTGAAGCAGTTGGCCCTTGGTATGTGCTCTGTTACTATTTCAGCTCTTTGTTAAATGACAAAACTGTAGTCAGGAGCCAAAGAATGTCTTTGGGACAGTGCAGGAACTCACTGGGAATTTTCCTTTTCCTTAAATACCAGCCACTCTTGATCTTGCATCATACACTCCTCTGGAAATTCATGGGATTTTAAAATGTGGAACTGGGAGTTGCTGTTTGCTTAGAGATGTTTGCACAGTTTTATGGATTGTGCCCGGGAGGACCAATTCAGTAATTGTTGGTGACCCAGTGGACAGAACACCAAATTCTCCAACTGCCAGCACTTCCTGGTTATTTCACTAGAAGGGCATGCTGCCCAGGCACAGAAATATATGCATCTTATTTTATTCCTTCTATTGAAATTAATTGGACAGTCTGCACTTGTGTAGGTCCTGTGTGTCTGTGAGCACAAGCAAGTCTCGAGCTTTGAAGCGACATGTAACATGGCTAACATGTAACAAGTGACTCATAACATGGTTGACATGTAAAATGTGACATGTAAAATGGTTGATATGCGTCTCAGAGGCCCACATCTCTGCATCTGAGGCCTGCTGGCAAGAGCCTCCCACTTTCTAATGTTCATTATTGTTGTCATTTGAAGACTTAAGTTCATGGAGGATATCATGATGGCCATGGTCTGTTTTCATTCCCATGAATGTGAGTCACTGGGGGCAACAGAAGGAGAGGCCTATGCTCTTGTGTCCTAGTTTCTATAGACATCTGGTTGTCCATTGGTTTAAACAGGTTGCTGAATTTGATAGACATTTGTTCTGTTCCAACAGGGTTCTTATGTTTTGAAGTTTTTACCTGCCCTTATTCTCTGGCCCAGAGAAGGTATATAGTACCAGCAGGAAGATACAGAAAGAGCAGCTGCCTCAAACTCAGGTCTGCTGTTTGATGCAAGGGAGCAAATTACAAGGCTGAGGAAGAGAAATACCAGCAACACAAACTGATCACAAATTTTATCTATGGTCTATCCCCCAGAGTTTATGGAGTTCTCAGTGTCCAGAGTATGTATTAAATAAAAGCAAACACAGTACATATTTCCATAAGTTTTACTATATGTCGTAAGATGCAGTTAGCACAGGTGTGTTTTTAATGGCTAGCCTTGGGAATAAGGAACTGTTTTGTAAAAACACAAGAAAGTCTACTTCTCTTTCAACAAAAAGTCATGCAGTCCTGGCATTTTCATGCAGGTTGTCTGTTTGAGATCTCGGCATATTTGAAGATCAGCTAATAAAAAGGATTAGTCAGAAAATCAGAAATGAGTTACCCTATGGCTGTTTTACCCTCTCTGTGAGTCCCAAACACTCTCAGTCAAATAATAGCACAACATGCAATCAATACCACATGAAACTGGCAGCAGTGAGGCAGTATTGCTAGGTTTTACCCAACTGAAAAGGAAATTTGAGAGAAGAGGGGGACTACATAATGGGAGTCAGTATGGTATTCTGGTCTAAGTATTGCACTGGCAGTTTGGGAGAGCAGGGTTCAAGTCCCCACTCAACCTTAGAAACCAACCTTGGACAAATCACACTTTCTCAGCCTAAGAGGAAGGCAATGGCAAACCTTCTTTGAATAAATCATGCCAAGAAAACCTTATGATAGAGTCACTGTAAATCAGAGTTAACTTGAAGACACGCAACAGGAGGAAACAAGGCAAAACACCAGGGCTTGTGCAGGAAGGTCAGAATTGTTGGGCACCCGTTGAGACCCACAATGCTTCATGGCACTACTTCGAAATGTAACTTTAAAAAACTAGTTCATTATATACAGTTATATACAAATGTGGATCAAATCCATTTGTGGATTTGACTTCCAAAGATTTGGTTATTTGCGAGTTTCTTCAATGCCTGTCCTCCACCTCAGGCGTTTCTTTTCCAGGAGAACCTTCCTTCTTGAAGGCTCTAATCAGGCCGTAGAACCCTTTGAAATCCCACCTCTAGTCCTCCTCCTCCTCTTCCTCCTCTACCAGTCACTGCCTGGTCAACTCAGGACAGCTCACAGCCTGATTTCTCAGCACCACAAACCCACTCCCAATGCTCCCCACCCCACTCAAAGAAGGAGATGAGCAAGAGAGAAAGTATAGAGCCACCATGCTGATCCATCCCTTTTCCCTCTCCTTTGAGTTTGCATGGAATGGTGATGTGTTAATACTAGTACAGAGAACATATCAAGAAGGGACTAGTGAGACAGAGGAGCAGTGTGAAATGAAAATGCTTGGGAAAATTGGAGATCTTAAGGCTCAGGATAGGTATGGAAAGAAATATACAGCTAATGTTTTGTGTTCCATCTTGTGTGCCCAAACGTCAATAATTTTTGTCGCTTTGCCTAACTACACCTGTTTTAACTGAACAAAGCACAGCAGTGAACCTGAGCAATGGCTTCTCCAAGGTATCCTTTGAATTCATCTGTTAGCATCACAATGAGTTTCCCATGTACCAAATATACCTCAGCTTTCCAAATACTTTTATTTGACAGATGTTACAGTTCAGAAGTAATAATAAACATGTTAGCAGGAGTTGCTATCAAAAGCCACCACTTTATGTGGTTCAGCCTTGAAAGAAAGGAAAAAAATCCAATGAACTTTAACTACAGCATGGAAAATGGTACTGCAAAGAGGATAAAAAAGGTTGTTCTCTAAAATTTGAACATATGCTTGACCTTCTGCCATGTCTACCTTCTTTTCAGATGTTGAGGCAATGCTGATATAAAGAGAAGCAAAGTTTTAATGAAATCATATAAATATGTATGGAAAATGTAGCAGCCCACCCAAAGTGTATTAACCTCTTTACACTACTCAGTTTTCTTCTATCTGCACTGGGTTCCAAATGGCTTTTAGACTCAATTCAAGATGCCAGTTAGACCTATAAAACCCCAAATGATATTGAAGCAGCATATATGGAGTGCCTCCTTACATAAGAACTTGCCAATCCACTGCATTTCATGCTTTGCATCTCATTACTGTCAGAGGAAGAATTGTCTCAAGACAAGAGCCATTTTGGTTCTGTCGCCTACATTGTAAAACTCCTTTCCTGAAGAGATTTGATGGGCCCTCTCTGCTTTGGACTTTCAGTGAACTGTGAATACTGCTGTATTGTAACAACCATATAATTTAGCTTGAGTCCCTCTGCTATTGATAGGTATTAATTTGATCTGTATTAAGGGCTAATTAAAGGCTAACTTAAAGGCTAATTTTTATAATGTATATTATATATGTAAACTGCCAGGATGCAGAATTGAAACTGAAAAGTCAAACTCTGTATGAGATTTTGCCTGTAATTTAAAAATGAATACACACACCATTCTGAATATATATGCAAATAGTAGCTTCTCTTTAAAAATGGTCTTGAGACAGTGCATTGTCATGATCTATAGTAGAATTCTAAGATGTCTTGGGTTCAGTTTTGGTTTTCATGGCACTAAAGAATTCTGTTTTCTTCCACCTTCTAGTGACAAGGGCTTGTGAAAGTTATGATCTTTGATTACAGCTCCCAGAATCTCCAAGCCAGCATGGCAAGTAATCTTGTTAGCTGGGAGATTCTGAGAACTGGAGACCAAGAAAGTAATTTTTCAGAACTCTGGTTTGGGATTCTTATAACCTCAAGATCAGAGGTGGCAATGTGTTGAAAACAAGTCATTAAGATAAGACATTTATCCTAAAAACCAGGTCAAATGAGCAACATGCAGTTCACATTGCGTAAGCTGTTCCTCAGTGTTTGACTTGTCATGATTGCTGCTTAATTACTGTTTTTGCTATTCGCAACCCATAGAGTAGTTCTGCATTAGTACAGCTCTGTACAGTCTTTATAGTACTTGTCTCCAGAATGAAATAAGGTATTAAAGCATTCATAAATAAGGAATTGACAACAAAACCCTCTAATCTTCAGATATCCTTTTGAGTTTCGCAGGACTGACTTCCAGGACAAATGGGCATGAGATTGCTGCCCAAGGATGAGCTACAGTGATTTTCTCAAAGTCACACAAGGAGTTCATAATAGAAACTAAACTTCTTTGATCTCTCAGACTCAGACCATCCCGACCAGCCCTTCTCACACACTGAGAAGCAAGTCCACTCTAGTTCCTTAGCCCACATATGACACTGGTGCACAATCCATATGATCTCCCGGGCTCCCATGCACTTTGTTTTGAGGAGGAAGTAGAAAAGTCATACAACTTGGAAATCCACCAATAAGGTCTTTTTTTTTGGTGTGGCGTTCCATGTCTCCCTGTGCATGAGTGGAAGAGTAAGCACCTCCACTAGTCAGAGGCTGGAACTAGGCCTAAATCTTTTGCTATTATATTACAGTCATATCTGGCCCTACCATTACGCAGAGTAAGCCCTCAATTGGCACATCTGGGGGGAGAGGACAGTATTGACAGTGTTCAAGCGGTTCTTCTTTAGCACCATGGCTGTTCCACTCTCTTGAAGGATAGAGATCTGTGTGCTGTCCTGCTGTCCTACACTTTTTAAAGTAGCCTGCTTGCATCAGGTGTGGTGGAAAACCCTATCCCATTCTGTATGTTCCACATATAGAAACAAACTGCACTTGGTAGTTGGGCTCTAACTACCAAGTGCAGTTTGTTTCTGTATGTGGAATGGAGCAATGAACCATCTTTGCTTTGGGCAGCAAAATGTCTTGGGATGTCCCTGCTCTTTTCTGTCCTCACTCTATTCCCTTATGTTCTGATCTAGTATAAAATTGGGGGCAGGAGTTCTTATTTATGACAAACATCCTTTGTTTTCCATCAGGCAAACATTCAATGGGTGAAAAGTTTCTTGGCCTAGATATGCCGTGATTGGGAACGTTTTGCTGACAGAATGTATCCCTAGTTTGCACACCACTGAGAAAGGCACAGCGAAGTATGCCAGGAACAAAGATGACAAGTCAACCCCAGCACAACTAGCCACTTTTATACCAGTGTCTCTTTTACTCAGCATTACAATAATACAGCAGTGTCATAACACCTTGTACTAACAGTGTAAAGCTGGGTTGTGAACTGTGCCTCCCTCTAGATGTTTTTGGACTGCAACTCCTAGCATTTTTCATTGTTGGTCATGCTTAGGGTTGCTAGATCTCAAGGCCTTCTCCCAAGTCTTCAGTTTTCATGGGTTGTCTCCAGCTGTGACAGAAGGGTGCAAATTCTCATTTTAGTTGGCTTGCTTGCCTCCAGGCAAGAGGAAAAGATGGTGTGCAAGTCTCTAGTTCAGCTCATAAAGCAGCAGCTTGCTGCAATTTGCAAGGCTTAATTCACTTCTTGCTGCAATTTGCAAAGACTCTCCAGGGTGGTTATGGATTTCCTTTGCTAGCTTCCTCTGTCCCTCTTAGTCATTGTGCTCTAGGATCACCCTCAGTTCTGCTCTGCGTCCACCTTCTGAACAGAAGTAAGTAGGTGGTTTTTTATCTTGTCTCTCTAAGTAAGTGAGAAGGAACAATCTCTTAATTTCAGCTTGATTTGGGAACAGCCCCTTTCACTAAGATTTCCCTCTTAGTTTCCAAACTGGATGGATGGATGGATGGATGGATGAATAGATAGATAGACAGTGTTTGTGTGTGTGCGTTTGAATGACAAGCTGTGAGCAAGTGTGATTGGAACTTGGTGCAAAATGTTTAATGACATCATTATTGATTGTCCACAAGTCTCAGGTTTTGGCCCAGATACCTCAGGGCCTGAGAGCACCCTGACCTGGCAAGTCTAATTATGAAGGATTGGTCTGCTGGGATTTAAAAGTCCAACAATATCTGGAGGGCCATATGATTTCCACTCCTGACTGAATTTCTCCTACCTGCAGACAGTGGGGCACTCTAACAATACCTCCACCAATGCATGAGACCCAATTCTTGGTGAGATAATTCCAGAGGATTAGGGACTGCTTCAGAACAATGCAGCCACATGGGCAAGGACAACTGTATGGATTTTTCCCAAGGAATAAGCAGCAGTCACTAATTTACAGCATGTGTACCTCCCTCGCAGTGTTCACTTGCCCTTTGCCTGTGGATGGAGAAGGAAGGCACATGCTCAGGGGCAAAAGGTAAGGGAATGTAGGCGGAAAGGCATGCGTACACCTTCCTTCTCTCTTCATGGTGCTCCCTCTCCTGTTCCCTTGCCTTTTTGCCCAGGTGCAGAGAAAGAAGGGACACATGCCTGGGGAAAAGCAAGGGAATGGGAGAAGGAGAATGGGGGTGGTGGTTGCATGCATGCACCTTGAATAATCAAATTTGGAAAGGTCAAATCTGGGAATGTGGAGGGAGGACTGTACATAACTACAACACTCCCGAAAGATGGGCATCCAACCTCTGCTTAAAGATCTCCAAAGAAGAATCCCTAATTCTACCCTCTGAGGGAGTGTGTTCCACAGCTGAACAGCTCTTAGGGACAATGTCTTCTTCATATTTAGGGAATTTTTTTTTATTATAGATTAATTTCCTCCCATAGATTTTACTGGAAAGGAATGGCTTCAAACAATGGCTTCAGCCCAAATGCAAAAATTCCATTTCAGACAAGTTCTGGGGTACATGCAAAGATGTATTCTAGGAGTGGACAGGGCCAAAGGGAAAAAAACAACACAGGACCAGTGTATTTTAGCTTAAAGTTCTTGGGATCAGTAAAAACCCTTAAGAGAGTCATCTGAGACTTCCAGAATGGAGGAAATAAACGTTACAATAGCTGAAAAGCCCCCAAATGATGATGTCACAGGGAAAAGGATCTGGCCATTTAGGAGACCCCAGACAGCTGGTTTGAGACCCCTAGGGAGCCTGAATTGTTCCCAGGGCCCAAGGCTCTCCTCCTCGGGCTTAAAAGCATAGAAAACTCTCAACTGGCAGGAGAAGAGTGAAAAGGCTGTTCTTGATTCCTTTCTGCCTTGCGAGCCTCAACTCAGCATGGCTTAGGATGTCTCTCTGAAATAAGGGTTAAGATTGTCCTGCGTGGAATAATTTGTTTCGTGAGGAAATAAGTTCAAAAATATTGGCCAAAGTTTTATTTATATAGATATGGATATAGATACACACACACATACACACAGAAAAAAATCCATAAATCCAGGCAGAAACAGAATGGAATGGATTTGTGAACGAACCCATGTGAAATTTGGTCTGGAAACAGACTGGATGAGGCCATTCCTTCTCGCAGACGATGCCAACCGTTCACCCTCCTCAATAAATTATTTTAACTGAAGGGTGAAGGAAATATATGTGAGCTTGAACGGATCAATGGACTTGGAGTGGAGGGGGGGGCAGCAGGACAAGGCACTTGTCTCTGTGTAGCTCTTCATTAACAAGCGGAAGACTGTGCACAGCTCGCACTGAAAAGAGAGACCAGAGCATGGAAAAAGGAAAAAAAAAAAAAACCCAGAGGATGCCAGGGGGCCCATCAAAAATGAAGGGGAACGGGAAGGCTGGAAACTAGAGTACGGAAAGGGGATAAAAGGCTAGTGGTGATGCCTGCCTTTCTCCTCTTGGCTCTGCTCCTCAATCATCATTACGGGGACCCGCAGGAGACACTGCGCACCCTAGGCTCGTTTCCTCCTCTGTAAGTAAAATAGGGATATCGATACTCGCCTTCTCCGCAGGACTGTGGTCAGGATTAATTAGTGTTTTGCTTAGCACTTTGAAGCTGTATAAAGCGATACAGGGCTGAAGTGCTCGGTATTGTTTCTGGAAGCACATGGGGCCGATAAGATCTCTTTGTAACCTGCAGCTTAAAATCTGGCACGTGGACCTAATTTAATGGAATGGAAAGTTTAGCCCTTTGGTGAGCCAAGGTCTGCTGAAACTTGCCGTCTTTTTTTTTTTTTTTAAAAAAGCAGAAGCAGCAGGTAACAGTCACGGAGCTGAATTGGGGCGAGGGTGAGCGAGGGAGGTGGAAAATCCCCTATCTTCGTTTTGTGTGTCTGACTGTGTTAATGAACTTCTACGGAGAAGGTGTTTGAATTCAAGGAAGTCAGAAACCATATTCTGGCAAAAGAGAGTCTATTTGTAACTGCGGGAACATCATTCATTAAGGGGGGAAAAAAACCCTGAATACACAGTAGGGTCTGAGGGATTCCTCGTAGAAGCCTTGATTCCAAGAGCATTGTTAGAACTGTTGTTAAACAGAATAGCAGCAGATGTCAAAGTTTCTACAATTTTTATTTAAAATTGAATTTGATCCCCGGGGGGGGGGGGGGGAATCTAGACCAAGAAGCATCAAACATAAGAAAGCCTGTTTGGCCAATAGATAACAAGAGCCCTGTGCAAACCTTTCAAGAGGCATGGATTATGGCCATAATCCTAGAGACTTCGCCTGCTTGTAAATCTCTCTCAAATCAATAGTTTTGTCTCCTAGAAGAAATGGTTTATGATGTCAGGCTACCTCCCATAAATCTACTGGCATAGCTTAGTACCTAAACTCCCCCTCTAAGTAAAAGATACTGCTCTATACATGAGCCCTAACTGGCAATGAATGAAACAGAAGCCTTTCAAACTATAGGAACATTCTTTGATTCCCCATCGGGACCCTATTAAATTGCTATCCTTAGGAGCTGGTAAAGGAATTGTTTGAAGATATTTATATCAGTGTGAAGAAGCGCGGCTATTTTTAATGAGAAAGGTATCCAGTGTTTCTAAATACATGCACCCAAGCGGTTGGATGAAGAGCTTTGTATTCAGGCAGGCCAAGGGCGCATGGGCTAGTTTATTATTGAAGGGCCTCCAAGTGACTGGGTGCAGACTTTGTCTTTTATTGTTGTCTTTAACTGATTTTTAAAAACATGTCATGGATTGATTTTGCTTGCAATCTGTATTTTATTGTTGTTTGCCTTCTTGAGTGCACTCTTTAGCAGAAAAGTGAGATGTATATAAAATAAGTAGTATTAGCTACCTGCAATACAAACAACTGTAGAAGCTCATTAGTAAGCCATAAATAACACAAGAAACTGAGCCAGACCAGCTTGTTATTGTGTGCCTTCAAGTCATTTCTGACTTATGGCAACCCTACAGTGACACTATCATAGGGTTTTCTGGGGCTGAGAGTATGTGACACGTCTAGGGTCACCCAGTGGCCGAGGGGGAAGTTGAACCTTGAGCCATTTCTGCACTAGACTGTTATAGCACTATGATTCCACTTTCAACATCCTATGGAATCCTGGGGTTTGCACGGCCCCTCCCGAAACTGCAAACCCCAGGATTCCATAGGATGTTGAAAGTGGAATCATAGCGCTATAACAGTCTAGTGCGGAAATGGCTTTGGTCTCCCGGGTCGTAGCCCAACACTCAAACCACTACATCACATACAGAAACATGAACACAGATTCTCTATAATTTCACAGTTAAAAATCAGGAGACATGTGGCCAAGCAACATCAGAGTGCGGTCAAGATTGCAAACGTTATTAATGAGGAAGAACACACAAGCTAGGAGAGGCTGCAACAGTTTGCTTTTGCCTGAGTCTGCTGGGAAGGACTAAATTCGGCCCATTCCTCTCCCTGTTGCAGACTGCTTTTGTACTTTGAACGCAGTTTGTTGCTACAGAAAGAAGATGAGGACAAAGGAAGAAAGAGAGCAGAGAAACCGGGAAACTTCAAAAGGAGTTGAAAAAGTGGGACAACAAGAGATTAATCAGGGTGGTCCCTGACAAATTGGGGCAGTTGGAGGGTAGGCAAACAACTCAAGACACACTCACTGACACATCAACCTTGAACTGGTTTATATGGGAATCTTCCATTTGGATTGGCCCCTGCTCTCTGAAAGCCACTTCACGTGCAGGGTGATGGCGTGAGTGTTGTTGAAAGCTCTAGCTCTTAGCATTTTGCCAGAATTGTTTTGCCAAGATTGTTAAAATTAATAGAAAAGTAGGATATGTGGCAGCATACATTTATGATGTCCTATAGTTTTCTTCTTTTTTTCTGTCTCTTCTCTCTTTCACAGATGCGCATGCGGGCATGCACACGCACACTTATCTCTGCATCCAATCCATCCTTTTTCCAATGCTCATGCCTGCCAACCTTCTACTCAGAGCTTAGATGAATCGCTTTATTGAACTATAACTCCCAGTATCCCCAAACCAGTATGCTTGATGCTAAGCTAGGGGATTGTGGGAGCTGTAATCCAAAAAGTAATTTTTCTGAGGTCTGCCCAATCCTATCTTCCGGGGTTGTAAGAATCTTTGTCTTTTCTCTTATGCCCCAAGTCCTCAGTATATGTTGAAATGACCCTCGTGGATCTGCTATTTATTTCTACTATGTTCATGCCAGTGGGGTAAATACAGACTAGGCAGATACATAGGTGTCCTTACCCTACATAAGACCAAGGGGAGCAATGAGTTTCTGCAAAGGGGGAAAAGTCCTCTGGCAAAAGGAAATCTTTTCCATCTCAACTTAAAAATCAGATTGGAGCACTCACTGGCCCACCACATCAGTTACATTGACAAGACTAAGAAAATGGGCTGCACATTTATAGGAGGAACTGGAATATCCAGTGTTACAACAGAGAACATTGGAATAAACAAAGCAGAGGTTTGGAAAGAATGTAATCTTTCATGCTTCCAGGCACAAGTCAGTCAAGTTAGGAGGGAGGAGGTGGGGATGAAGGTTGCCTTTGAGGGCAGGTTTATTGCCTGCTTCATGGTCTCTCCTTCTGATGTAGCCCCAGGCTCACTACTGTCATTGCCATTCAACTGTGAATCCAGTGGCCCAATGCAGCTTGCTAGTCTTGGCAGTCCTCTCCTTGGACAAGTATGGCAGAGGAAAGAGGAGAAATCCTTCTTCAGGCCCAAGAATCTTCTGTGGGCTTTAAAGATATAAACAACAGGAATTCAGGACAACATGAGAAGAGAGACATGATGAAAGAAATAGAATGCAGGAAGTAAGGGGGGGACAAAGGGCCACGATCGGAATTGGGATCCATTCCAGGATATGAAAGGAAGTGACTAAAGCGATACGTGCATGTTACCTAATAAAGAAACGCAAATGGAGAGAGGCAGACACCAAGGACTGGTGAGATGCTATTCTAATACTTACTTAACAGATCAGAACCCAGAAACTACAACTTTGTAGCATTGATAATAGAGAAGGAGGGCACTGCCTCGAAATACAGTGGGAAAACAAAAGTCACTGAAGACTAGGAAGGAGTAGAAGAGTGACAGAGAGTGAGGGTGTTGTCCTTGTAGGTCATACAGGGATAATTTGGTGGGAGCTGGTTCTTTACTCATGTTAAGAGACAGCCTGGGGCTATTCTACCTGAGAAGCAATCTAGGGAAGATGCTTTGCCTTGTCATGGAAATTCACAAAACCTCATTAAATAGCTCAAAGAGGAATGCAGTTTAATTTGACCTGTTGAAGGCCTGGGCCCCTCTCTGTCCCAACTAGATCTTTTAAGAGTGCCTGATAAGATTTGGGATTAGAGTTCAAGCAGTGCAAGCAACACTGAAAGGAATTCTTGGTGGTTGCTCCCCAGGACTGGAACTCCCTTGTTCTTGAGAGACATATCTTCCTTAAGGCAATGTAAGACTTTTAAGAAAATCTGATGCATCTAAGCTAGGAGGTGGGTGTAATGGTTTCTTCTCTTTTGCTGTTGTGTTTGTGTATCTGTTTTTCTGTGTGTCTTTTGTGAGACACTGGTTCAAACAGGTTTGTTTTTTGGAGAGTGCCAAACTGGGGAGTAGAGGCAAATTTTGAAGGGCAGGAGCTTATCAAGTATATTCCCCATAGCATACCCTCCAACTGTCCTGATTTGGCAGGGACAGTCTTGATTAATCCTCCATCACCCTTTGGCTGCTTTTAAAATGTTCCAGTTTGTCTCTCCTCTTCCTTCTTTCCCCCTTTGTCTTTAGTGTATGTCAGTTGCTGCAGACTAAGTTCAAAGTGCAAAAGTAGTTTGAACTCATCTCAGCAGGGGAGTGAGGAGAGGAGGGGCTGAAATCTTACACTTCCTGGTAGGCTCAGGGAAAAACAAACTTCTGCAGCCTCTCCTAGCTTGTGTGTTCTTCCTCATAAATTCTTTTGCTATCTTGACCAGACTCTGATGTTGCTTAGCCTCATAGGTTGCTAAGATGTTTACTTTTGTCTGTGAAATGTTGGAGAGTATGCCATAGCTACATCTTCAAGGAGAGTCTGTAGCCAAATCCATGCATTTCAGCCATTCTGTTCAACCAGCTCAAAACAGTGACTGAGGTAGCATCCCCTCGACAGCTAGCTGTCTTCCCAAATTTTGAAGCTGCAGAAATGGGCAGAGATTCTCCCGGCCATTGTGGGGTGATCTCTACTCCTCTTCTATACCTAAGCTTGGGACAAAAACTGGGCTGTGTAGCAGCTGCACATCCAAGGCACCTGGAGAGTATTAGGAGTACTGGGCCAAAGCAGCAAGACAAACGCCACCCCTGTTAGCAGCTTTCCTGGTCCACCTCTCAGAAAAAGGGACCAGGCAGGGGTGGCATTGGTTATCACTGTTAGAAGGTGGTTGATTCACCATGTGGCATCTCATGTGTCAGTTGTACTACTGTGGAGGAGATGGATCCCTTCAGTTCTCTCCCCAGCCACCTCACTTTTTAGAAGTGATATCGACTAGACCAGAAGTTGCTGCTTTTCAGGGGACGCTCACAAATGATCCCAGTTTCAAGAGGGAACCTGTAACCTTCTCTTCTTGAGAAGGTCAATTGTGTTCTAAGTAAGCAACTCAGGTTGATTCCACAATGGGCGGGAGTGCCTTCTCTCTACTAGTCCTTGGACCAGGGTGGGCTGGGGAGTGAGAAGAACACTGAGAATTGTTATGTTGGCTTTGGCCTTCACAAACCAACTCTTGCTTGTGAAAATGACTTTTTGGATAAGAATCTTCAGAATCCACTAGCCAGCATGGGTACTGGGCACTGGAGCCAACAGAGTCACTATTCCAAGTTATGGAATGTAGGCAGTTCACATCAGCAGTTCCTTTTGGGCTCAGCAGCTTCAGTAGGCTGATGAAGCAGCTCCACTACCACACCTGCAAGAGCTTTCACAGCATTTCCTGCCCATGCCAGTAAATCTCTTGCTTTCTCGCCAGTAGAGATAGATTAAACTTTCAGTTTTGCTTTGTCTCATATTTTACACTTTTTAATGCTCAAGTACCTTCCATCGCATTTAGAAGAAATTGCCAAAGCTTGGAAAGTTCTCCAGGAAAACATTTTCCGTTTTCACTGGCCAAATTCAGCATGTTGAGTCCTTTTCCTTATGGAGAGGTATTTGTATCTACCTGTCAGGTAGCTGTTAAAGATAAGGAGCCTGTCAGAATAAAATCATGGCAATCACAGCTGCCCTTTGTACATCACCACAACCATGGTTGGTACCGGGGCTTGATTCAGACCCAGGTTACTTTGAACCCTTTGCCTGAGGGGAGGTGCAACTATCAGTTTCAATCTCTTTCACATTTAATAATCTTAAATTTAATCTTCACATTCTTTCTATCCTCTTAATGAATAGATTTCCAAAACTTTTTGGATAAGGTCTTACCAAATGAAGAAGCAGTTCACTTCAGTGAAAGGATACATAAGATCTCAATTTGTGCAAAAGATGTAGAACAGTCTTCCTCAGTCTGGAGCCCTCTGCAATCTGCAGCCTCCATCATCTCCAGGCAACACAGACAGTGGCTACATCTGCTGGTGGCAGAGTATGTGTGTGTGTGTGTGTGTGTGTGAGAGAGAGAGAGAGAGAGAGAGAGAGAGAGAGAGAGAGAGAGAGGTGGAGAGTAGACCATTTCTGCACAGCGTCATTGTCCCACGATGGGGGTGCATTGCCGGCGGCCCACGAGTTGTGCTTTCACATGACATCATTGCCGCCCCGGGGCCAACGCATCCCCACCCATCACGATCATGGGATATTCCATTACCAGAAATAAATCCAATAATGGCCCCTGATCATGCAACGCTCCAATCACTGGCAGCCATGTGGAAAGGGAGGAAACACGATTTAGGTGCTGCCTCCCCCAGTGCCGCACAGGAAGTGGCTGGCTGCACTGCAGAAGGAGGGCGCATATCACTTGCACTACCCTTCCACAGGCAGCCAGCTGGGTGTGGAAGGGAGCGTTTTTGTCATGCTCCCATCCCGGCAGTTGTGATGGGATGATGATGACAGAGATGGGGAAAAATGGCCAGAGAGAGAGAAAGAGAGAGATTGAGAGAGAACGAGAACAGCTGTAGTTCAACACCCTCTGGAGAGTTTACTGCAGTTGAGTATAAAGAGTAGATCATACTCTTATTGACCCTCACTGTCTTGATTTGGCAGAGGCAGTCCTGATAAATTCTCTCTCATTCCACACCTTCTGCTGCTTTCAAAATGTCACAGTTTCTGTCTCCTCCTTCTACTTTCTCTCTTTATCCTTAGCTTATTTCAATGCTGCTGAGTCAATTCAAAGTACCAAAGTAGTTCGTTTTCTGTTAAATCAGCAAGTGGGAGAGGTGAGGAGGGGGCAGAATTTTTCCCTTCCCAGTAGACTCAAGCAAAAGCAAACTATAGCAGCCTCTGCTAGCTTGTGTTCTTTCTCATTAATAACATGTTCCATATTGACCACACTTTGATATTCCTTGACCATATGTGCCCTGGTTTTGTTCTGTGAAATTTTGGAAGGTATGGTAGGTCTGCCTGATTCACTGTGCTATGCATTCCTTTATTAATGGATTTCTCTACTGTTGCTAGTTGCTTACTTGCAGTTTTGTGTCACTTTTAAAACTGTGTTTCCTTCTTCCTGTGTCTGAAATCTCTGTGTTTGTACAATATTTTCTCATGGGTTGTCCCTCCTGCCTTCTTTATTGTTGTTCACGTTACTAGGGCATCTTTTCCTGCTTATTATCTTGACATACTGCATTGAGGATGTTGGTGTATGTTAATGTTACACTCACATAAAAGTGTTTTTTTTTCTTTTAATAGAAATCCTCTGAGTGGTTCCCTTCTTTATTTTGAGCTTTGTAGTGTGTGCTTGAGGAAATAAAAATAATAAATATTAATTTACCTCCAGCCTGCCATCAGCTATTTAGCTATGAATGTAAACATAAATACTCTTCTCCCGACAAACAGGAAAGTTGCATTAGTGAATAATTACATTGCTATCCTGGCCTGGCACGCATATCTACTAGAAGTACGTCTTTGGTTTCCAGAAATTTTCTTTTAAGTAGTTACAAGGCAGCATTATACTTTTTCCCTGTGGTTCATAAAAATGAACCAATTATTAAAACTCCCTCTTCAAGCCAAACAAAGGAACAAAACAATACTAACTGCACAAAGTGCCAGATTACAAAGGATGTAAGTTTTGGGGTGGGTTTTTTTTTCTTTGTTTTTTTAAAGAGCAGGAAGTTTTGTTATTGGAAACTCCTGTTCACATTGTATAGCCATGCACTACGTAACTGCTGTCTGGTCCTAGAAACTGTGTCTTTTTTTGTCTCATCAAGCTGGCAAAGACAGACTCATTCTGCTTTTTCTTCAGTCTTGAATTTAGGTACGCTTAATCTCCATCTGAGCTGAGCTGGGATGCACAGTAAACAAACTTCAAGAAACTTGTGGTCTAGAGCCTTCACTGTTTGCAGAAGGCAGGGCCATGGTGCTAGAAAGCTGAATTTGTGAAAGACTTTCTTTTTCCATTGATTTTTTTTTTTTGAAGCTGGAGAGACGCATGATATAGGCAGCCTTGCAGAGTTTTCAGGTGCAAAGATTTCTATCATGAATTCTTTTCCTACATATTCATGAGTCTGCTTGCTTTCCTTTCTCTTCTAACCCAATTATATGCTCAAGAAAGTCTTCATTTGTAAAACAGATTTGTGTTTCAAAAAATAATTTCTATCAGCATTTTCAGGAGAGAAGCAACAACAGGACTGATGTAGAAGTTAAAGCAAAGTTGATATAGCGTTAATGAAATGTGATTCCCTCGTGTGTCTGGATCAGATTCAGTTTGTTTTCTTCAAAATGGACTGGCATTCTTCCTTTACATTATAAATATGAGAACTGTTTGCATACCACCTAAGGCTGCCAGTTTGTTTTGGGGCACAATTAAAAGTACTGGTTATAGCCTAAAAAGCCCTATCTGGCTAAGATCCAGGCTGTTTGGTAGACTGTATCTCCCTGTATGAACTGACTTGGGATCTGAGATCATCAGGAGAGGCCCTTCTCTCATTCCCACCACCATCACGAATGGTGAGGATGCAAGAGAGGGCCTTCTGAGTGGATGCCTCTAGACTCTGGAACGCCGTTCACAAGGAGGCCAAAATGGCCCTGTCCCTACTGTCTTTCCATTGGCAGGCAAAACCCTTTTTATTCCAACTGGCTTTCAAAACAAAGTTTTTAAAGAACAGGATAGGATGCTGTATTGTTTTAATTGTTGCTTTTAAGAGCTTTTAATCTCTCAATGGCATTTTAATTCTTTAATGAGATGTTATTGTTTTAATACTGTAAATAGTTTAATTTCATTTCAATATTCACTTTTTGTATGCATTTAATTCTATTGATTTTTAAAATGTTAGCTACTTTGAATCCCAATTTGGGGGGAAAAGTGGGATATAAATAAATATAACAACAACAGGGCTGATTGGGTAAAAGTATTCTTCAGACTCTCAGATGAGTTGCCTGTACCGACAAAGAAATCAGGGAAATAATTCAGTTCCCTTAAGCTCATGAAATGAAATGTTGTGTTCCTGCTACCAGCTTTTAAATGTAGCAGCTTTCTGCTTGTACAACTGGAGGGTAATTATAATCCTGTTACCATATCTGTGTTGTTGTTTTAAAATAACCACCCAGCCTGTCTCTCTTTCTTTCTCACTTTAGATCTGAGGCACTGGCCATGGAAGCAACACACATCAATATGTCCCAAGCCCCACTAGTGAACGGGGGCATCAGTGCCAAGCTTAAAAGAAGCAAACCTCGCGTGATGTCCAAAAGTGGCCACAGCAATGTGCGGATTGACAAAGTAGATGGCATTTACCTGCTCTATCTCCAGGATCTGTGGACCACCGTCATTGACATGAAGTGGAGATACAAACTTACCTTGTTTGCTGCAACGTTCATAATGACCTGGTTCCTTTTTGGAGTCATTTATTATGCCATTGCATTTCTTCATGGAGATCTGGAAGGGAGCAAATTCCCTCCTAAACATATCCCCTGTGTCATGAAAGTTGACTCTCTAACTGGAGCTTTTCTCTTCTCTCTGGAGTCACAGACAACCATCGGTTATGGCTTCCGATACATCACTGAGGAGTGTCCTCATGCCATTGTCCTCCTAGTGACCCAACTGGTTGTCACAACATTAGTTGAAATCTTCATCACTGGGACCTTCCTGGCCAAAATTGCTAGACCCAAGAAAAGGGCAGAGACCATCAAGTTCAGTCACTGTGCCGTCATAACCAAACACAATGACCATCTTTGCCTTGTGATCCGAGTGGCAAATATGAGAAAGAGCCTTCTGATTCAGTGCCAGCTGACTGGAAAACTTCTTCAGACCTATGAAACCAAAGAAGGAGAGAGGATTCTGCTTAACCAAGCCAGTGTCAAATTCCACGTCGACTCCTCCTCAGAAAGCCCTTTCTTGATTTTGCCTCTGACTTTTTATCATATATTGGATGAGAATAGCCCTTTAAGAGATCTTACTCCCCAAAGCCTAAAAGAAAAAGATTTTGAGCTTGTTGTCCTCTTGAACGCCACAGTAGAGTCAACAAGTGCAGTTTGTCAGAGCCGAACATCATATATTCCAGAGGAGATCTTCTGGGGTTTTGAATTTATGCCTGTGATTTCTCTTTCTCAGAATGGAAAATATGTTGCAGATTTTAGTCAGTTTGAGCTAATGAGAAGAAGTGCAGATTTCACCTTGTATAGTTCAGACTCTGAAAAGCAAAAACTAGAGGAGCAATATCGAAAGGAAGATCAGAGAGAGAGAGAACGCAGAACAATGTTGTTGCAGCAAAGCAATGTTTGATCTCTCATCTATCACAAACTGTAGCAAAAGTTTGGACAGGAAACTGCACGGTTATTTTTTCCTGAGAATGGAAAGGGAACAAAATGACATTTAAACAGCAGTGAGGTGGAAAGTATCCATCCTTTTATTTTGAGGGACAGCTTTTTGGGATGGGAGCCCACATTGGATCCCCTCATCCCACCAAGGGCAACATTGCTGCTTTGGTTGATGCTAAAGTTTAGCAGCAACTGCAGAGGCTATGTGCAGGAGAATTCCAGAGCACCCTCCCGTACCATAAAGTGCTTTTCTTCGGCAGTCCACAGTGTCTCTGTACTTTATGGAAGGTAAAAACAAATGGGGGAGAGTAGAGTAAAAAATAGTTTGGGAGCCACATATGCCCATGAATTGCATGTCCCTCACTTCTGCTTTATCATTATGCATGATTAATCAAAAGTTGTTCTTATTTAAATGATGGGATTATATATATCATAAGGGCCTAAATACCCTAAGGGCACTGAATCTGGTCTGATGTTGGAATCTAAGCCGAGTCAACCCTGGTTAGTATTTGGATGGGAGACCACCAGTGACTACCAGGCGCTGTAAGCCACATTTCAGAGAAAGGAATTGGCAAAACCCACTCTGAATATTCTTTGCCTAAGATTCCCCGCCCAGCCGTGCAAATCCACTGGGTGACCTTGGGCATGGTAACAAAGCTGCCTTAGGGTTGCTGTAAGTCAGAAATGAATTGAAGGAACAAACAACAGCAAGAAAATCCTATGAAGGGCATGTGGTTGCCATAAATTGATTGGCAGGTTGTAGGAACACATGCACACACACACGCTGTCATAACTGAGTGTCTTACAATGCATAGAAAGAAGACACAGACTGAGGGACTGTTGGTCCATTGCTGTTGATTGACTACTGATGCTTGACTGGCAGAGTTTGGGGTCTCAGACAGGACTCTGTACTGGTTCTACCTGGAACAGCCAATGATTGAACCTGGGCCATTTTCCCTGTAAAGCAAACACTCTGCCATTGACCTGTGGCCTTTTCCTGTCTCTTGACAGTCTTCCACAGGAGCAGCTTTCACAGCAGACAGTGTTCAGTTGCAGTCAATATATGGAGACTGGTATATTGAACAAATTCTCCAGATATTTATTTGACATAGTTTAGATCTTTCAGTAGAATTAAAGAACTGATTATGAACATTATATATTCTTTTGTATGCAAGGCATTTGTTTACTGAAGTTTCACACTTAGATGTCAAAAAGCTATTTAGTTTATTTAGAAACAGAGTAGAGATGGAAAACTGATTTTTTAAAAAGAAATCATTGAGATATTTGGACAATTGTAGCAGACAGCCTTTAAAATGAGCTGCTCCAACTCAGGTTTTGCCTTTAGGATTAAATAGCAGTCTGTTTTATGCCAGCACTGAATGCCCCTCCCACAAGAAGCCCAGGATTTCAGATATACGCAAGAGCTATTCACACTCACCTGAAAATGAAGGCCTTAATCCTATTTAACTGGAGTAGACACACTAAATCACTAGACCCTACGTAAGTGTTAGCTTCCCAAGTTCTCATTGAGTTAATGGGTCTACACCAGGTGGGAATATCAGTTGTCTTCCCTTGACAATGTAATTGTCTGCAGTGGCTTAAGAGTTAAAGAACTAAAGTCAGAAAAAGGGTGGAAAGGCAACAAAGGAATATATAGCATTGCTCTGGACTAATGATGGAAAAAATATTTGAAGACTGGATTGGGGAGATTGGAAAAGAGGCTTCTCAAGTGTCAGGAAACCATGATTAGGTGAGTCATGGCCAAAACCCTGGGCACAAGAAGAAGCCCCTTCTTTGTTTTCCCCACCAAATCTCTGATAGTCCTAGAGCAGTGTTCCTTTGTCCCCTCCCCAAGATTCACAATTTTGTTGGCTGCCCCCTGTCACAGCCATGTAATGGCCAGGGGGGAGCAGGAAGCAGCTGAGGATCAGTTGGTTGTGTTCTAATAGATGACACAAGACAGCTTAGATGTTCTTCACAACCTCCTGGAGGTCCTTTGGCGGTTCCAGGGGATTGCCACATTATATTGTCAGCTATCAGAACATATCTAGATCAGTGGTTCTTAACCTTTTCTTTACCAGGGACCCCCTTTAAATATCTTCTATTGCTGTGGCCCCTCAAGAGTTCACTCAAGATTTAAAATCCCACAGTGTATCAAATAGTTATTTAAAATTGCTCATCAAGCATCTTCAAATTGGGAGAGAAGAGAGAAATAAGTAAATGCACACTTTCCTTAGAGGCACTGAAGGGGAAGAAAACACAATTCTCCGGCTTCCTCCCACCAGCTCATAGCTGGAGTGGAATGAACAGTAATATGCAGGCCCTGCCTGCCTGCCTGCCTGCCTGCATGTTGGTTCCTGGAGCGTTTGCTTTAATTCCTGACAGATAGACTCTCTATTGTGGGGAAGAGACAGTTTGAGCAACCTTTGACCTTTTCCAGACCTCCTGTGAGGGCACGGCAGACCCCCAGAGGTCCACAGACCCCAGGTAAAAAACTGTTGATCTAGGTGATCATCCATGGAGGGGGCTCTCCGCCAGCCACTACATGGCTGTATCGGGGGTAGGCAAAAAATTTGATGAATTTTTTGGGAGAGTCCTTCCCTGCTGTGAGAACATCTTCAAAAAGAGAGAGAAAATTGAATAGAAAAAAGACAAAATTGAATAAATGATTTGCTCTCTTTTGTGGGACTGAATTTCAAGAAGAATCACATCTCTTCCCTGGACCTTCTTAGATATGTATTTGGCAGAAACAAAATAGGAGGAACAGACTTTCTACAACAATGAGTTAAGTGCTTTCTTCCTGCCAAAAGAAAATAAAAGGCTCCAGGAACTAACATATTTGTTCCCTCTTCATCTGCCATGCATAGGTAGTAGGCAAGAACTGCCATTTATTCAAGACAAGCCCATGAGTTTAACCATCAGAACATACTTTGCCACAAAATCTTATGTTAAATGTCTCTATCTCTCAGTATTCCACACTCCCATCCGTACAATTTAAAGGAAAGTTTTTACATGTATCTAAAGGTGGAGTGAAAACAGTGATGACAAGAACCATAATGCAACTATTGCTTTCAGATAGGGTAGAACCATTAAATCCATGGGATCATGGCAATAGAACAAAGTTCTATTGATTCAGTGGGTCTGATCTAGGTGGGATGAACAACTGAAGTTAAACCGAGGCCAAAAAAAAAAAGTCATTTTAGAAAATTATAGTAACACTGTTCCTTTTCTGAAATGTATATAACAATAACGTATTTTGAAAAGTTGCTTTCTTTGCTTTGTACAGTTGTTTAATATTCTTAAATAAAGGTGCCTGAAAAGTTTGCTGTTAGATATTCATGACTTCATTAGTATTCAGCTATCCTTTTAATAGGCCAGGATTATCTTGGAACTTCTTAATGTTTAGATAGAAACACTTTTCCTATAGTTTGAAGCCATTTCTCTGTGTCCTAGTCTTTGGAGCAGCGGAAAACAACATTGTTCCATCCTCCCTATGACATCCTTTCAAATATTCAAGCATGGCTTTCATGTCGTCTCTTAACCTACTCTTCTCCAGACTAAACATACCCATCTCCCTACACTGCTCCTCATAGGGTATGGTTTCCAGACCTTTCACCATTTTGGTCACTATCCTCTGCACATATTCCAGCTTGTAACAAACCCTGGAAAAAGTGGAAAAACTGGGAATAACTCCTCCTCCCCTGATTCCCCTCTCATTCCTCTCTGGAGCTTCCTCTCCCTTCCTTTGCCTCTGGCCCTGGCGTTGGGGGAGGGGAAGAAAAAAGACAACCTGAATGGCTTACTTGTACTTTCCCATCAGAGAGAGATGAGGGGAGTTCTGAAGTTCTACTTACTTCTGGAAGTCATCTTGAGAAAAGAGCACAGCCAATACACAGCAGGATGTGCAACGCATGGCAGAGAGGCCACTCCTTCAGCAGTGGGAGGGGGCTTTACTCGTCCCAAAAAACAAACACACTTCCATTTTAAACAGAAGCCTGCAAGCCTAGGGTGGGGAATACAAAGGATGAGATGGGGAAAATGGGGAAGTGGAGAGGTAAGCGCGTGCTTTATGAATAATCAAATTCATGAAGGTCAAACCCACGAATGTAGAGGGAGGACTGTATAACAAACTCAAGGAGAACATGGTCACTAAGGATCCCACCAATTCCACTGCATTAACCAGGTCATTATTGTTGGCTTGGATCAGATACAAAATAGTTGATCCTCTTGTTTGTTCTTCTACCTTCTGGACAATGAAATTGCCTGCAAGCGAGGAATTTGTTGGACCTTATATTCTTGGCAAAGTTTGACCTGGAACAACTATCATGATAGTTGAAATCTCCTATTACTAGTACATCTCTCCTTTCTGAATGCTTTGTCATCTATTTCAGGAAAGCATAAACCAAGTCCTCAGTCTGGCTTGGGGATCTGTAATAGAACCCTCCCCTCAAATAACATCATTGTTGTTTCTCTCCCCCTGAATTTTTACCCAGATGGTCTCAACCTGGCTTCCAGGATTTAAGTCATAGATCTCTTCACAGGTGTAAACATCCTTGACATATAGTGCTATTCCTTTGCCTTTCCTGTTTGGGCTAGTTCTCTGAAATATGTTATAACACTCTGTTGCTACGTTCCAAACATGAGACTCATCCCACCAGGTTTCAGTTATGCCTATTATCAGAGGTTTATCTAGGATGGGGCAAGTAGGGTGTGTGCCTCAGGTGTCAGTGCTTGGGGGTGGGGCACAGTGCTTGGGGGTGGAGGGTGGGGGTAGGGTTAAGAAGGTAGGGATGCAACTTCCATGCTTGCCCCAGGCTCTGTTTATGTTAGATATGCCACTGCCTGTTATATCATGTCTGCTTTGCTGTGTTAAGAGTTCAGGATCATCTTTTTAATTTCCCATGCTCTGTGCATTAGTGTAGACGCACCTGAGAGAAAGGGTCATTTCCCCAGCTGTTTATTTAAGGTTTTTCTCTTCCCACTGTTGGGTTCTTGTACTATTCACCCTGTTCTCCCTATAACATTGGGCTATGATCTCCAGCACTTGGTGAACTCCTGCCCTCAAGAAGACTGTCTCCCTTTCCCATATATACCAGTTTAAAGCCCTCATAATGAGGTTTGTGAGACTCTTAGTAAAATCATTCCTGCCAACTGCTGTGAGGTGCAACCCATCACTTGCGAGAAGTCCATCTTCATGAAACTACAGACCATGGCCCAAGAAGCCAAACTTTTCCCAGTGGCACCATCTATGAAGCCAATTATTCCCCTCTACTATCTTTGCCTCTCTTCCTTCAATTCGGAGGAGAGACAAAATGATGACCTGTGCATCAAGGTCCTTCAGCTTCTTGCCCAGAGCCTTGAAATCCCTTATGATCTCCTGAAGGCTGTGTCTTGCAGTGTCATTGGTTCCCATGTGGACCAAAAGATCAATGGGCTTGATGAGTTTTGTCAGCCTCTCTGTTACATCATGGATCTTTGCCCCAGAGAGACAGCACACATTTTGAGACATCCTGTCATGCCCAGAAACCACTGCTTTTGTTCCCCTCAGCAGGGAATCCTCTACCACCACCTCATCTCTTGTGGAGATTGGCAGGGGCCAATCCATGTGCTGAATCCTCCAAGGTCATATTCTCTGAGGACTGACACTGTTGCTATTGTCCCTTTTCCTCATCGTAAGAGAAAGAGCTTCAACTCAATCCTGCAGCTCCAACTCACAGAAAAATCCCCAGTCTTTCTGCTTCTATGTATCACGTTCCTCTAAGGGCCTTTCCACACTATACCGTTATAGTGCTATCATTCCATTTTCAACATCTTGTGGGATTCTTGGGTTTGTAGTTTACTGAGGCCAAAGAGCTCTCTGACTGAGAATTCTAAACGTCCCTCCCTAAAATGCAAACCCTAGGATTCTATAGGATGTTGAAAGTGGAATAACAGCCCTATAACATTGTACAGCAGAAATGGCCTGGGACTCAAGGAGTTCTTCTTCATCTTCTTTTGCTGGAGTGTGTTGGTAAGCAGGGCCCATCAGTCCCATTACCACCATCTAATGGCAACTTCAAGGAGTTCATTGATGGGGTGGTAGGGATAAAGGGAAATCATGCCCATCTCACAGCTTAGCCACATTTCAAATGCCATGGTGGATTTCCACTTATCTTCTTTCTCTTATTATTTGACTGTTTACCCAGCTTTCTTTTACATTTATACTTCTAAAGTGACATATGACTTTAGCAGTATGACTACATTTTTTTTAAGTTAAATATATGATACATGGAAGGTGGATACATTGGGTGAAGTGTCCAGTTGTTCATGATAGCTATGTTTAAATATTTGAAGGGATGCCATGTAGAGGAGGGAGAGGGCTTGTTTTCTGCCACTCCAGAGACCAGGACAAGGAGCAATGGATTCAAGCTGCAGGAAAGGAGATTCCACCTGAACCTCAGGAGGAACTTCCTGACAGTCAGGGCTGTCCGGCAGTGGAATATGCTGCCTCGGAGTGTAGTGGAGTCTCCTTCCTTGGAGGTTTTTAAGCAGAGGCTGGATGGCCATCTGTCGGGAGTGCTTTGAGGGTATTCCTGCATGGTAAGGGGTTGGACTGGATGGCCCGTGTAGTCTCTTCCAACTCTACATTTCTATGATTCTATGATTCTATGAAGGGAATAGCAAGGGGATGGGGTCAAACCATGCTGACACCACAGCTTAACCACACTTAAATAGGAGAAAAAAGCAGTTGAAATGTGTAGATTGGGGATAACACTAAACTATACTATAACTAGCCCAAAAGCCCAATGTAGGGCACAACTGCATGCAGAAGCAGAAACAACCATTGTTCTGAGCCTTGAAGCCATTTCTGACTTATGGCAACCCCGAAGTGACCCTATCATGGGGTTTTCTGGGGCCTGAGAGTCTATGACACATCCAAGGTCACCCAGTGGGTTTCCATGGCTAAGTCGAGAATAGAACCCTGGTCTCTGGGGTTGTAGTCCAACATTCAAACAGCTACAATCATGCTGGCTCCAGAAACAACCATTACAAGGTATGAAATCCTTAAACAGAAGCCCCTAACATTTACTGGAACTATTGGGCTGTCTGGAAGAGCCCTGAGAAGCTTTATCCCTGTTCATTTGAGTATATTTTTTATCTCGTAGGACAACAGTATTAAGAGAAACCACTATGTCTTTTCAGCCAAAACCAGCAAAAAGTTAAGGATCGGATTACACTGTGCAGTGAAGAAGGGACAAATGTTTTTGATGGCTGCTTTATGGTATCAGGTCTATTATTCTTTTTCATAGATTATTACAGCTTCCCTGTAAATTTATCTTAATAGTGCCTTTAAAAATTGCATTGTTCTTCCACTTGCCACTGGTGGTGGTAATATAAATGATAAATTGTGAAGAAGGGAGGCAATACAGCACCCTCGGCTTTGCTGAAATACTATAAATGAAATACTATCAATTTTTATGGGTTCTTCCAAATCAAAATGACACCATAAAATCACCAAGTGGGTTTTATTTTTCTGAAAGGAAAAAAAAAACACCTCCAAATTGCTTCCACAAAATTGCTACTTGACAAATACACTTGTGTTTAAATCACCTTGGTATAAGCTTAGAGAGATACATACATACCTGCTGAAATTTCAGAAGGAGTAGTTCTTACAATTTTTTTTTTAAAATGCAAACAAGGAAATCAACTGAATATGTTGAAATTCCAGGGGAGACTTCTTTGCAGTGGTGGTGGGGAATATATTCACACCCTTATGAATTGAAGTTTGTATAGAGCTTGCAAAACAGTGGAAAGGTAATCTTTTTCTATCATTTAAGAATTGATATGAAAGAGTCTGGCAACATATGAAAATGGAAAAACTGAAACATCGGTTGAGTTTTTTAAAAGAAGGGCAAGGCAGAAGTCCTTATCCTCCTCTTCTTTATCTAATACTTACCCCACCTTTTCCCCAGTCTGGAACGCAAGGCAGCTTACAACAGTTAAAACAAACATAGCTAAAATTTTATCTTATACAAAACTAAACATTTAATTAAACTACCAATAAAATTAAAACTGGTTAAAACCTAGCCATTAAAAAGAAAGTAACAAATACACAGTACAACATATTATCCAATCTGTATTTCCCTTGAATGGGCATATTTTTTGGCAACAAAAGAGGCAACTGTATACGCAGACATCACCTGACAGCCAACGTAGAAATCAAATAGACTACACAATTCAAAGCAGATGATGGAGAAGGTCTATTTTCTCTCCAAAAACAAGACCAGGAGCAGAATGTGGCTTAAACCATGAACTGCTGAGAATAAAAATTAGACTAAAACTAAAGAAGAGCACTAAACCAACTATCGTGCCAATATACAACTTGAAGAACATCCTCATAGAATTTACAGATAATGCAAAAAATAGATTTGAACTATTAAGCCTAACTGAAGCCAGGGACATTGTCAGGGGAGGATTTTTTATTTTAAGACACTACTGTATATGCAGCCAAAAGAGAAACCTTAATGGATGACTGATGAAATTCTTCAGGCAATCAAGGACAGATGAGAAACGAAAGTAAAAGGTGACAGAGAGTCAGAACCCTGAGTACAACTGTTCAACAACTTGTGCACAGGGACAAAGAGAACTAACATAATAATCAATGCAGGGAAACAGAAGATAGCAATAAAAAAGGAAGAGCAAGAGCTTTTTCACAAGATCTGGAAAATCAAAGGGAAATTTAAACCAAGAATGGGAATGCTCTTTGACCAGCAGAGGAACACATTACATTACACAATCATTTGTCTTTTCAGCAGCCCAGGATGTCTGTAGAGCTCCTCCAGCACCACATTTCAAAGGAATTGATTTTCTTCCTGTCGGCTTTCTTCACTGTCCAGCTTTCACAACCACACATAGAAACTGAAAATATGGTGGCACAGACAATCCTAACTTTAGTATTCAATAGTATATCTCTACACTTTGGGATCTTGTCTAGTTCCTCCATAGTTGCCTTTCCAAGTCCTGGTCTCCTTCTGATTTCTTGACTACAGTTTCCATTCTGATTAATGATTGTGCCAAGGTATGGAAAATCTTGAACTATTTCAATGTATTCATCATCTACCTTAAGGTTATGTAAATCATCTGTGATCATTATTTTTTGTTTTCTTGATGTTCAACTGTAAATCTGCCTTTGCACTTTCTGCCTTCACTTTATTCAGTAATCCTTCCAAGTGCTGGCTGATTTTTGCTAGGAGCATGGTGTTATCCATGTCTTAAATTGTTGATAATCCTTCCTCCAATTTTCATGCCTCCTTCCTCCAAATCAGTATACAAGTTAAACAGATAGGGTGATAAAACACAGCCTTACCTGACCCCCTTGCCAGTTGGAAACCACTCCATTTCTCTGTATTCTGTCCTGACAGTAGCCTCTTGTCCTGCATACAGGTTATGCATCAGGACAATCAAATATTGTGGCAGGCCCATTTCTTCACGAGAGAACTGTAGTTTTTCATTATCTACATAACTGAAGGCTTTGCTGTAATCTGTGGAGCACAGGCTGATTTTCCTTTGAAATTCTTTGGTGTGCTCCATTGTCCAGCATACATTTGCAATATGATCCCCAGTGTCTCTTCATTTCCTGAACCCAGCTTGGCATCTGGTATTTTTCACTCCATATATGGTGGAAGTCTTTGTTGCAGAATTTGGTGTTTGGCTTTGCTTACATGGGAAATTAATACAATGGCCCTATGGTTACAGTAATCTCTGGTATCCTCTTTCTGGGGGATTGGAATGTATATTGAGTGTTTCCAATCTGTGGGCCATTCTTTTGTTTTCCCTGTTTTTGACAGATTTTAGATAGAACTGGAATAGACACTGTCTCTGTAGATTGAAGCAGCTGTATTGGTATGCCAGATGTTCCTGGTGATCTATTTCTCCCAGGTGTTCTGAGAACAATGTTCAGTTTTCTTTCTAAAACTGGTGGTTGATCTTCATATGGTTGCCATAAGCCAAACTTGATTTGATAGCAGTTAACAGTAACAACAACAACAACATAGAAGTCAGTAGGAAAAAGGAAGACAACATTACAGGTGGTTAGTCTTAATCAAGGAAGCCTGAGCTCTGAGTTTGCAAGACCTGTTGATGATGGGGGACTTGCGGGTCTCATTCCAATGCTGGGTATGGTGTGAGGGGACACAAAGATACTAGTATATTTTGGCTTAAAGTTCTTATTGCCAGCAACTAAACTTCAGAAGAGTTATAGAACTGAGGAAAAGAAATATGCGGAAACCACCAAAAGATGGTATCATTGGGAAGGGACCATCTGAGAATTTGAACCGCAGGAGGACTAGATTCAGTCTCAGAGCCAGGATCCCCCAATCCTCAGCCCCTTTTCTATGCCCAAGCAAGAGCTGACCACCACCATAGCTGCTGAGTTTACCTACTGAACTCCTTATTAGCTGCCATCCACCTTTTGAGTTTCCTTCCCCAACTTCTCAGGATTTTTCAGACTTTCACAAACTTTAGGAGTTCTCATGAGAAACTGATAACCTCCACCTTGGGACATCCACAGTGCCATTTGGCAACATACAGCCCAGAAAACTGAGTTTACAACTGGTATATACAAATCACAGTAATACTATAGCAACACATCAGGCTAAACAGGAACATGGGAGAAAGATAACTGTTACCCTGTGTACTGGGGGTCCCGGGAGGGACACCAAAATGTGCTCAACAAAAGGTGGGGAAAATTAGCTCGGAGCACTGCTTAGCGTTACGAGAGGCAGGGTAACGTAGCGAGATCTTGAACCCTATGTCTACGGGGTCGAGTCAAGTCAAGGAGAACACAGAAGTTGAAATAATAAATGATGCTTATTAAATACAAGCAAAACAGTGTATGCGACACACTCATACAAGGTAACTAAAGAAAATAAAGGTTGGAGTGGTATAGAGGGATTTTTAGAGTGATTGTAGGTTTGGGTGATACTTCACCTGTCCTGAAGCCCAGAAAAATAGAGAGCGAAGCTGGGGTGCGATGTAGCTCAGCACGTGGAGCTGAGGGAAGGCTTGCCAAGCAAAGTGGCAGCAAGGCGGGATGAAACTCGGGAGCGATCCGAGGAAGGTCTCGGAATCAAGGGTTTTTATAAGGAGAATTGTGACTGCAGGCCATGCCGTACTTGGGGGGAAACAATAGATTTGGAGTTGGAGACAAAGCCTCCGAAAGGTCAGAATCTGAATGATTGAGTTATCGTAGCGGTTCTCAATAGAGTAGCCACTATGCAAATGCAGAGTACTTGGGTATTGTATAGGTTACCCATCAAGCTGCCAGTGTGGGGCAGAGGCTCTTTTGTAGGTTGCGTGCATACCTAATTAGAGTACTTGCCTGGAGGTCTCCTAAAGCCATGAGTCAGCTATTTTCTGGCCTGCCTGTATTATCCGATTAACGGCCGAGCTTGTTTACGTGCTTGTCCGGCGGCCTCACAAGCACGTGGAAAGGAATAGAGAAGTGAAGCCGAATTGTGATATCAAGAGGATATCTTTTAATATCCCCAAAGCTCGGACTAGCCAGGGCAGTAACATAACTTAACCAAAGGTATTTCCAATCCATATTTCTTTGATTAGTCTATGTTTTCTGTATTTCTTTTGTTGCTGTCTGGAGTGTTATGTTTATTTTTTGCTTCACATTTTGCACTGGAGGCTAAAAATAAAAGTTTAAAAAAAGAAAGACCAAAAACAGAAGATGGAAAATGACACATGGGCCCAAAGCAAAGATCTATGCCCCCACCTTCTAGATCTGATTCTTTCCCCTGTATCCATCTAAACTTGTCTAGCAGCATACACACATTGGATGCATTAAAAGCCCACCTATGTGGCTGAGTGTTCAACAGAAATCTTGGGGGGAAAAAAGTTATTAAAATATCTCAGATTTTCAAGCACTCCTACACACTACAGTCCATTCTGAGTAGCAAATAGGACTAAAAACTTGAAAGCACATGGAGGAAGGGTGGAGAAATACTTTCCTTCTCTAGGAAGTTATTAAGCATGTAAGAACTGGGCAGCCAACTGGCTCCATTTCCCTTGCCTTTCTTCTTTCACCACATCACTTCAGTGACCCCGGGTACTCAAAGTAGCAGTACTGCAAAGTTTGACACTGATGAATAGGTCTCATGCTGGCGGTGGTAAAACTCCTTGGGAGCTGGAAATTTCACTGGTTGTCTCTTCCAAAAAGACTTAGGCGATACAGCCCTTTTGGAAAACATGGAGGAAGACATAAAATATTTATGGGCATCTGGCTCAGCCCCCCCCCCCCCAAAATTATAGAATCCTTGATCTGGTAATTAGATTTTTGAAATGTTTCCTTTGAATGAGACTGTTATTGAAGGTACATTTTTTTCTATTTACGCTCCAATCCCCATTTTCTTCCATACTCAACTTGTAAACCTGAGTTTTCAGATATAATGAGGATAGTGGGGTCGGGAAAGAGGAACCAAACATTTGCCCTGCTGGATACTAATTATACAGTGACCCCTCCACTTTTGTGAGGGTTTGGAGCACAGGACCCTCATGAAAGTGGAAAAGCTCTGAATAATTCCCCCTACAATCCCCCTCCCATTCCCTTGCCTTTGGTGCACTGGGGCCAGAGGCAAGAGAATGGGAGTGGGGAAGGAGGGATCATGTGAGCCTCCATGCCACATTTCCTTGCCTGTTGCTTTGGCATGAGTTCTCAGCCAGAGGCAAAGGAATGGGAGTGTGGAGCTCCAGAGGGGAAAAGGAAGGATGGCACGTGCCTCCTCTCCCCATTTCCTTGCCTTTTGGCCAAGTGCTTGCTTTCTTTCTTTGCCCCTGGCAAAATGTAAGGGAATAGGAGGAGGAGAATGGGGGGAAGGGGAGAAGGCACATATGCAGCTTGTGAATAATCAAATTCATGAAGGTCAAACCTGCAAATATGGAAGGAGACATTACTCATAAGCCTGAGATACATAAAATGTCAGGATCTCATCATAATAAAAGGGGTCTCAAATCCCAAGACAGTCTTTCATTACTCGCTGTTGCCCTGATTACTGGGGGTCCCGGGAGGGACACCAAAATGTGCTCAACTAAAGGTGAGGAAAATGAGCTCATAGCACTGCTTAGCGTTACGAGAGGCAGGGTAACGTAGCGAGATCTTGAACCCTATGTCTACGGGGTCAGGTCGAGTCAAGAAGCACGCAGAAGTTGAAGCAATAAATGATGTTTTGTTACAAACACAAGCAAAACAGTCTATGTGACACACTCACACAAGATAACTAAAGAAATAAAGGTTGAAGTGATATAGAGGGATTTTTAGAAGGGTTGCTAGTTTGGGTGATACTTCACCTGTCCTGAAGCCCGGAAAAATGGAGAGCGAGGCTGGGGTGCGATGTAGCTCAGCACGTGGAGCTGAGGGGAGGCTCGCCAAGCAAAGCGGCAACAAGGCGGGATGAAACTCAGGAGTGATCCGAGGAAGGTCTCGGAATCAAGGGTTTTTATAAGGAGAATGTGACTGCAGGCTATACTGTACTTGGGGGAAAACAATAGATTTGGAGTTGGAGACAAAGCCTCCGAAAGGTCAGAATCAGAATGATTGAGTTATCGCAGAGGTTCTCAATAGAGTAGCCAGTATGCAAATGCAGAATACTTGAGCATTGTATAGCTCGATCATCAAGCTGCCAGCGCGAGGCAGAGGCTCTTTTGTAGGTTGCGTGCATACCTAACTAGAGTACTTGCCTGGAGGTCTCCTAAAGCAGTGAGTCAGCTATTTTTTGGCCTGCCTGTATTGTCTAGGAATATTACAGCGATAATCGGCCGAGCCTGTATGAGTGCTTGTCTGGGGGCCTTGCAAGCACGTGGAAGGGAATAGATAAGTGAAGCCAAATTATGATATCAAAAGGATATCTTTTAATATCCCCAAAGCTTGGACTAGCCAGTGCAGTAACATCCTCCATGGACAGTCCTCCATTAGTGATGAGACTGACCTGTTCCTTGGTTGTTTCTCCCCATTGTTACCTCATTGGTAAACCCTGTCCTGGGGTCTACAATTTTGATATTAAAATATGATTCAATGTTCGTGAGAGGTCACCCGGATGAGGACATAGGCAGCAATGGTTGAATGATCAAAAACCAGGTCAGGCCAGTACAATCCCCCGTCATGTAGCCCCAGGAGACCTTAAGCTGTGCAAGCCCACAGTAGAAAAAGAGGTCCTTAGCCACTGAGGACCCAACTTGAGGGGATTACTGTGCTTTCCTCCAAGTTGAGCACCGATAGCAATAAAATCCTGTCAGGCAAGGACCATCTGCATAAATTCACACCACAACCTGAAGTAACTGAAGATCCTGAAACTTTGGCAGCACCTCGTAATCCCATCATGCAAAAAGGAGTTGCCATTGTGGAGCTTCTTGTTCGTTGCAACATCCATTGTTCTCCCCGGGAAAGGATTAGCCCTCCAGGTACTTTTTCCCTTACAAATAGTCCCAGTAATAGGTCTTGAGTGAGTGTGTGAATGATTGTGTTGGTGCATGAGACTTTCATTCAATAAAATCATTTATTGGACATCTTTGTTTGGTTTTTGGCTTGGCCTGACCCCATAAAAACTGGGTAAAAAGACTCGCATTGCTATTGCATGTGCTTTGGTTAGTTTCCATTCCCTATCATGTGGAGCACATTAAGGCGTCCCCCACGGGACCCCAGAAATCAGGGTAACGCCATCCTGCCAACTAGGTCCACCTTTGAAATACCACAGTAACAATGCAAGCCATTATGACGACTGCTTCTCACTGTGGCATCCCTATTAATGAAAGTTCTGCTTGGAAAGCTAAATCCCCATTATCTGGATTCCAGAGTTATCCTTTCTTTACTAGTACAGTTGTTGCTAATTACCATCAAGTCAGCTTCTCTCTATGCTGACCCTATGAATGAGAGATCTCCAAACCTCCCTAACATCCACAGGTCTGCTCAGGTCTTGCAAATTCAGGGCTGCAGCTTCCTTGATTGAGTCTATCCATCTGTAGCACAGTCTTCTTCTTTTCCTCCAGTCTTCTACTTTTCCAAGCATTGTTGACTTTTCTTGTGGATCTATTTTTTTTACATTATCTTTAAATTCTACAGAGATGTAGATGTACAGTATCTGAACTTTAAAAGTTAAACATGCTAGCTGGGGGTATTCTGGGATTTACAGTCCAAAAAGTAATATTTTCAAACTCTGGCCAGAACAATGTGGACAACTGCAGCCTGCTGTAGCATTGATAGCCTTGATCATTAGTACTTTTCCTTTCTTTCTCTCCAGCTGCTTGTTTTTCAACCAGGCTTGGACCATGTATGAACTAAGCAGGTTGCCTTAAGTGTATAATGCCTCCCTGTGAGGGTATCTAAAGAGTATTTATTGTGAACCCAAGCAAACTGCACAATCAAAAAGTGGCCATGTGAACACATACACACAGCAACAACAGAAGGGGAATAATAGCTTCATATCAATGATTATTGAGTCGTAACAAATTTATGTTCAGAGAGGAGCAAGCTGGAAGGTGCTCAACTACCACCTGTTGGCATCTCTACAAGGAAATAGCAAACGGTATGAAGTTAACAACAGTGTGTTAACTTAGCTTTTAAAACTAGTTATCTGTAACATGATGGGAATAGGGTTCACTGTATTTTATCACTGGAAACTTTTTTTTTAATCATTAGCTACAGTAGCTAGTATGGAGATAAGGGCCTTATCAGGAATTCTAACTAGCATTAAATCAGCCAATCACATTTTTTTAATCATCCAAGCTCACATTAAAAAATAAATAAACCACGGCCTATCATTCCTGTTTTCGGTAAAGCATAAAAACTACACTGTAACATTTATTTTCCTTTGTTTATGTTCTAACCTCTCTTCAGTGTGTACATGTGCCTCTTGAATGTGCACTGAGATATTGATATATAAAGTTGGTGGGAAAGAAACAGGTGATAGTGAAACTGGGTGAGAAGCAAGCATTCTCCTAATTTGCAAATGGAGTTGCTTAAGTGATGAATGAAGAAAAACAGTTGTACTCAAATTTAAAAGCCAAAACTTTGTCCATAATCTTCTAGTTCCAGTTCAGAGACTGCTCAGGGTATGCCACACAGTGTTATGTGCCGTGATCTCAGTGAGATGACAGGTTCAAGGGCAAGGGAAAGAATCATGTAACCTCCAGATTGATCACCATTGATCACAGCTACTGGGAGTTGTAGTACACATCTGGAAGGTCATATGATCTCCATCCTTACCATATAGACTAGGGCTTTCCAAATGGTGTGCTGCAACATGTTAGTGTGTTGCCTGAAGTGTGTAGGTGTGTTGCCTACAATCTTGGAAATGCATGTTATTATTTATAAATCGTATATTTTTAAAATATCATGAGATATGTTGTGTCCTCATACTTTTTTTTATTACAATTTATGTATGTGTCTGCATCTCTTATAAGAGTGTAGTTTAACCTCCGGTTTGGTAGTAAAACTGAATTATTGTGTCACAAAATGATGCATGTCTAAAAAAGTGTGTCACCAACTTGAAAAGTTTGGAAAGCTCTGATATAGACAATTGTTTGAGAGATTCTGGTACTCGAGTGCTTCATTTCCTTTATTCCGCTCAAAATCAGCTCTATTTCCTGCAGAGTGTTTTCAAGCAAATAGAAGCATATAATACACCTGTGTCCAAAGGTCTCTGCAGATATATAGGACTATGGTTCCTATCATTCTCAGCTACTATGGTCATTGGAAACCATGGCCATGGCTGGGAAGGTGAGAGTTATAGTCCAACACACCTGGAGTACACCAAGTTAAGAAAAGCTACTATGGCATATCTGACAGCCAAATATCATGCTTTTCCAACAGAATACAAAGAGCAATTAAACACCATGTGTCTCCAATAATTTATGTTATTTCAGAAGTGTCTATGTCTTCTGTATTTTATTCTTAAGGTAAGACTAATCGAAAGCAACCAAGGTAAGGATCTCCATTAAAATCAATTTCAGCTAAAGTATGTGAACAATGTTTTAAAATGACTTATCAATGGTATAGTACTCCACTGAAACTTAGTTGTATAAATAAGCAAATATCTGCTAAATGTCGGAGAAATTATAATGCTATAGATAGTTTCTTTCATGTGTGGTGTTGCTGTCTCAAAGTCCAAAGATTTGGGGTGGGGTTGTCAATGAAATGGAAAAAAATAACAAATTTTAAAAAGTACTTTCACCAGTACTGGGTTTATTCTCTTTGTTTAGAGAAAAACAAAAACAAAATCTTATTCATAAAAAACTAATATTTTTGTCTAGCAATTCATACCGTGATTGCTCAAAAATAAAAAAGCCTACACAATCTGGACTGTTGGTATGAGAAGCTATAGTCTCTTGCTTTCAGAGAAAAAATAACACAATAGGTTCACAGCTCAACAAATGAACTCCATTATGCCTCCTTCATTACAGATTGGTTTCCATTTATTTCTTGTATTAATAGAAACAGAGGTAACTTAGATGTATCTAGTTGTCATGTTGGTCTTTGGAATAACATCTTAACTTGAAGTCTACAAAAAGAAATGTATCTAGTCTTCTCTCTATATTCACGGGTTTGATCTTTGCAGGTTTGATTATTTGCGAGGCACATGCTTGCTGCCTCCCCGTTCCATTTTCGTCCTCCCATTCCTTGCATTCTTCACTCCAGGCTTTCCAGGATTGTGTTTAAAATGAGTGTTTCTTCTTTTTGGGTGAGCAAAGCCACTCTCCCACTGCTGGAAGTGTGTTCTCTCTCCTAAGTGGCTGCACTTTTTGTTGTGTAATGGCTGACGATTGGTCGGGTGCTCTTTTTGATCCTACCCCTCTCTTTTCAAGATGGCCACCGGAAGTAACTAGAAGGGAAGAACTGTGTTCTTCTTCCTTTGAGGGGAAAGCACTGATAAGTCCTTTACTGTGTCTTTTTTCTCCATTCTCAATGCTGGGGCCAAAGGCAAAGGAATGAGAGAGGGGAGCCGTGGGGGGGGGAATTGTGGGTGTGAGAGGTATTTGCGATTTTTCCACTTTTGCAAGGGTTCTGTGCCCCAGCCCTCATGAATGTTGAGGGACATATCTATCTATCTATCTATCTATCTATCTATCTATCTGGATTTAATATAGGTTTTGTTAAAAATACTGGTTGAGTGTGAATTTTTGTTTTGTTGAATTTTATCAAGTTATATTTCTTTCAATAAAAAATAAAAAATAAAAACCAGTTTGAATTTGATCAGAATTTATCCAGTTTTCACCTCATGAAACCCAAAGCAGTCCTGAATACAATCTGCAGTCAGCAGGCCCCACTTCCTCTGAGCTTGCTGTGCAACTTCAGCCCCAGCAATAGAAAAAGTATTTCAAAAATATGTATGTTTGGACAATACACATAGAAAAATGTACATTTTTATAAGATACATAAGCAGATTTCCATTCTGGGGGGGGGGGTTTGAAAATGCGCACAAAAATGAGTAAAAATGCCTGCAAAAATAGGCACAAATTTCCATTAAAAATAATTTGAAACAGACTCAAGTCGGAACAAATTGTTGAGATGGAAACGGGAAACTTTAGCAAGCTGGAATTTTGCTGATTCATAAGTCCCTACACCCAAGTCAGTTTTTTCCAAACTGTATTTTGCCTTATACTGATGAGATATAGCAGACTCATATCTTACATTTGCCTGAACTTCCATTTTAATATTGTCAAACCATCTTTCACCATTCAGCCAGGAATAGCCTAAAAATACGACTGCATTTGAAAATATTCTGTGACAACTCTGACTAGCCATGTAGTGTCAGCCAGCTTGTCCATCTCTTCTTCTTCCTGTTTTAGACCATTTCCGCACGAGTCTGTTATAGTGTGATAATTCCACTTTCAACCTCCTATGGAATCCTGGGGTTTGCAGTTTCGGGAGGGGCTGGCCAGCCCCTCCCGAAACTGCAAACCCCAGGATTCCATAGGAGGTTGAAAGTGGAATCATTGCACTATAACAGACTCGTGCGGAAATGGCCTTAGTCATGTAGAAGCTGCCAGCTGATGGAGGCAGCTGGCCAGGAAGGGAAGGAACTGACCCATTGACAGTTGATTCTAAGATGTCTGATGCCTTCTTTTTGAAAGCCTCCCAGAAGAAGTATCAAACTCAAGAAGACTCAGCAAGTGGCCTAGTTACTTCTACTTTCTCTTTCAGCAACCTCAGGATAGACAATCGCTTAAAGGTTCTGCTCAGTTGGAAAGTGGTGGGGGTCACAATATATATGGTTTTTAAAATCATCAACAGAACAAATGTATCACACATCTCACGAGCATTTACTCATGGCCAGAATTAATTTATTATACACCTCTGTGACCCAGCCACAGTTAGCACCTGTTCAGTAGACTGAGCAGTCACACAAGTCACCTGCTTTCTGCACTGTGGTGAAACCATGGGTTGTATTCCTATATTACATTGGCTGGCAGTCTATTTGTGATGTACACAGGCTTATGTCCAACTCACACCTGCATATATCTTTTCATGGTATCACAGCCACAAAGCAGCTGGTAGAGAGTAAGAGATGGCAGACAATTGTTGGGCTATGCGATTATAGCCAAATACACAATGATAAAGGCAATAACAAGGGCCTCCCGGCAGTTCTTTGTAGGTCCTGGGAGATGACATTGTGGTTGTGTGTCTGGCTACAGGAACATAGCCAGGTACTTTTCAACCATCTCCTGTTCAGCACTAATTGCATGTGCTGGAGAAGCAGTGCATGAGGAAGGAAGATGAATCTTGGAAACATGGGGAAAATGTTTTGTAGTTCTGCTATGGCAAAACTTTATCTCCCAATGCAAGTTTTTGGCCACTATTTTAAAATTTCCATCTCTACAGATCAATTAGCACATGCTAAATCTTTGCAACTCTGTATCCTCTTTGGCTTCTTTTTCCCTATGATTATAAATGATCGCCAAATAGCTGAGACGCTATCTTGATTCACTTTGCTCAAATGTTTTGAAATTTGAGGGAGTGGGTGTAATAGTTTTGGCAGAAATGTAGCAACTACTTATCCTCCAACTGTCCTAATTTGGCAGGGACGGTCCCAATTAATCCTCTTGCCATCCCACTTCTCTTTCCTCCTTCCACTTCCTCCTTTTATCCACAACTTAGGCCCTTACTGCACTATGGCCCAATAATACTTCCTCTCGATCCCATCCCAGCAGTGCCATTGCTGGGAGAGGATTGGGACCTGAACACTCGCAACAGCATCTGGTCAGCTACCAGCAGATGGGTAGCATTAGGGGGATTCATCTTCCTTCCACAGTACAGTGCGAATGGCAGGTCCCTTTCTCCACCTCTTCCTGTGCTGTACGGCAGAAGGAAACGTTATCAAGCGCTTCCACCTTTACAGCACACCCGCAGCTGATGGGATCATCGTGGCAAAGGGGGCCATTACTGGATGTTTTCTGGTAATGGTATGGGGCGCAACAGCAACGGATGGGGATGTGACAGCAGCAGGACCACTACGATGTTGTGTGATGGCATGTGTCCTGGACCAGGAGCAATGTGTTGCCATGCTGGGATGGTGACATCATGTGCTAAGGGCCTTAATTCCATTGCTGCAAACTGAGTTCAAAATGCTAAAGTAGTTTGCATTCAATTAACTCAGTAATGGGGGTGGGGAGGAGAGGAGGGGAGGGGAGGGGACATAATCTTACCCTTCCCTGTAGGCTCAGGCAAAACCAAACTGCTGCAACCTCTCTTAGCTTGTGTGTTCTTCTTCATTAACTATTTCTGCCATCTTGACCACATTCTGATGTTGCTTAGCCATTTTGTCTGTGAAATGTTGGAGCGTTAATATGAATGAAAAGAAAATGCAAACCCTGGACAGTTATGGCAATGAGTAAAAATGTCCTTTTGCTCAACTGGAGGGCTTTAAATTACAGACTGTGTTCAGTGTTAATAATGCACAGGCAAGGGAACTGTTTAAGCAATTTGACTGATGTAGTGACCTCACTTTCTGTGAGTGCAGTCTCAGTAAACACACTCTCATTTGACCTTTGTAAGCCCCTTGTGACGCCTAGGCAGTAGAAACAGACACATTGCTTACTTACCACTGGATTATTGGCTACTATGTGCTTTCAGTAAACTGGGATTATTTAAAACTCTCTGTCTACTCTTCCTGCTGAACTCTGGGCCTTTCTTCATTATAGTGTTATAGTGCTATTATTCCATTTTCAGCATCCTATGGAATCCTGGGGTTTGCAGTTTAGGGAGGGACATTTAGAATTCTCAGCCTCAGGCCTCAGGAAGCTACAAACCCCAGAATTCCATAGGGTGTTGAAAGAGGAATAACACTATAACACTGTAGTGTGGAAAGGCCCTCTGATAGCAAGGATCAAGCCTTACATTCTGTAGTTAAGGGACAGATCCAAATCCAGGTGTTCTTACAAACCAAACAGTCATAATCTGAAAGCAGATGCACCTGAGTATACTCATAAGATAAAATATAGCCCTTCTGGTGTATTGAGTTGGATGTTGCACTAGGACTTCAGGAGACCAGGGTCTGGACTCTAGGAGACCAGGACAGCCTGGAGGACAGCCTTCCTTCTTAGAGGAAGGCAATTACAAACCTCCTTTGAATAAAGCTTGCCAAGAAAACCCCACAAGTAGATTGCTGTAACTTGGAATCAACTTGAAGTCACACTACAACAAAAACAAAATGTGGATCATCACTTCTTAGTATTTTAGAAAGATGCACTTGGTACTATGAACACGTAGAGGTGCAACAGTTTTATTGGTTTTTGAGATTTAAGATTTGCACTCACACCATCCAGTTTCCACTTTTTAAGACTCATTGTAAGACAAAGCATGTTTTGCCTCAGAAATTTGCAAGGCAGAATCTGGCAACCATTTACAAAATGTAAGTAGTTAACTTGTATACAGTTAAAAATACATGCAAAGATGCTGCAATCAGTGATGAAACATGTCCAAAAATGTATACATTAGGAACAGTGCATAAGTAAATACGTATATTATGGAAAATGATGAGGAAAACATGCATGGGTTTCCAGAAAATACATGAGGGAAAAATGTCAGGGTTTCTGTGCAAGAAGGGGAAAAGGTCTTGCAACCTTATATGAACAATGGGTGGAACCAGAATGTGAATAGGGTTTGGAGAAACAGAAGGAAGTCAAGACTGACAGTTTATAGGTCCTTCATGTTTGACAGAATGAGCCTTTCTTTTCCACTGTGGCACTGCATACCCCAGTACTAAAAAACGGAGAGTTATCTCTCAGAAATGCTTGCCATGTTAGTCTGAAAATTCTTTCATTCACTCTTAGGGCTGACCTTCAAGCAGGGTAATTTGGATCTCAGGAGTTGGTTCTGACTCACCAGGCAATTAGCAGGAGGATTTGTTCTGATCTGAACTGTGCGTATTCTTTGACCATGTGCTGAGGAATTTGAAGAAATGCTGAGAGCCCACGGCTCCTGTTACATCAGTAGACAGAAGACCTCCTTACGCAAAAGGTTGAAGGACCTGCCTTACCACAAGCAAATCTGCTTACAATCATTTCTAAAAGTAGATTTTGTTCCTGTAACTGCAGAGCACAGTACTTTGCAAATTGTTTACAGCTGAATAGATTTATATTGGTGTTGCAGCTGCTGAATGACCAGCCGTTTTGTTAGAATTAGGGCTGTCTAATAGTCCAGGATGATCAGCTCATATTTCAACAGTGGAAACTAACGACAGTCCTCAGATAGCTGGGTGTCTCTCTCAAGCGCTTGGACATGAAGTGAAATGCCTATGAGAGGCTGGAAAAATCCCCTCAAGCTCAGGGGAGGACAGGCAGAAAAAAGCAGTTTGAACTAGTGGAAACAGAGGCAGCAAGAGGGTTCTTCCAGACTGGTCAAAAGAAGTGTCAGTTCCTGTGATATAGCTCCTTGGGTATTGCTCTTGTGGTCTTCTCTGTATCTACTTATTCCATTCTTTTTATGGGTGTTTGTTGCTCATTCTTGGGTTGGCACCAGTACAGCAACAAATCCTGCAATCTCTTGAAACATTTGCACTATCTGGAGGAGCTGAGATTTTCTAGATACAGTTAGCTAGAACTGGAGCTGAATATTCATGTGCCACGCTAAGAATTTGCTGTTCCTATGCCCCACGTGAAGTATCTGTGAGTAAAGCAAATAACATTCATGAAAATGGAAACTCTGCAGTAGTGCCCCTAGAACATTCCACAAGCAAGGAAGCAGTGTGTGTGTGTGTAAGATTACATTCAATGTGAATGAACAGTGTTCCTGCACGTGCTGCACCTCATAATCAAATGCTGGAATGAGGAACTTCCTGCTCACTGTCCTGATAAACCCCACAGGGATCTCCTGCCACCACCCCTACCACCCCATTCTTGCTCACTTTCCTTATTCCAGTACCCAGAGACGGGAAAGGGCTTCTGCAAAGACTGAAGATAAACCCTTTCCCCTTCCACAGTTCTGGGACTAAGGAAGGATCTTATCTATGGTCTTTGTTGGAGGTAAGCACTTTTCCAGAGATAAAAGGGATTCCCTTTCTTAAGGATATGGTAGGAAACATACTTATTTTCAATTTACAGTAGTGTGTATATCCGTCCATGCATCCATGTGAATGTGAAAGTAGTGAGTACATGCCAGCAGCGGCTCCACTCACTTTAAATATTGACTAGGATTGTCAGGTCAGGCTCTGAGAGTTTTGGGCCGGATCTTGAAGCCTAGGGACAGTCCTTGGTGATATAACAGGGGGTGGTTTCTGGTGATGTTATTAAGTTTAATAGATTAAGCATTAACTACTGTTGGTCAGCACATGCATTCGAATAAAGAACAGAGTCTGACCAATGAAAAATATCTTTCTCTGGTTGGCTCTGAACTGAATGGAGGGTGGGGGGAGAAAACAAACTTTTCCAAGCTCTGTTTTTAATGTTCCTGAAAACACTACTTTTAAGAACACATGGGAGTTGTAGTTCAGACAAAGAAAAATATCCAATCTCTATTTTGAACAGTAGAATTCCCAGACTTCCCCAACTCTGTTTTAACACCTCTGCAGGCACTGCTTTTGACAACACATGTGAGTTACAGTCTAACCAAAGAAAATTGTCCAAGACCTGTTTTGAAGAGGGACCCCCTCCCAAAAAAACTTTTCCCAGCTCTGTTTTAATACTTTCCCAGGCACAGCTTGTAACAATATGTGAGGAGTACAGTCCAACCAAAGAAGCTATTTCAAGAAAAAGAATGTCAAAGAATGTTTAATAGGCAGCTCTCTCACTGGCCACATTTTCTTTTTCTTTGCCTTTTCCCCCCCATGCAGGTTGTAGAATCCTCCCTTATCCCTAAACTAACAACCTAAAATCATAGTCTTAATAATGCTAGTAATAAGCACAGAATATGGCAGAAGAGATGATGATCAGGAGGCAAAAGAAGACTGTTGATTAACACAGCAATCAAGACAAACAGGGTGATCTATCTGTTCATTCCTATTCAAAAGAAGCCCTATTGAGTTTAATGGGACTTAACAACTTTAAAATGCTGATAATCTAACATATCACTGTTATTGTCATAAAGTTTTGTGGGGAGAGGGAAAATGAAAACAGACTGGAGAACCATCCTTTTGTCAATCAGGGAGCATGCCAACATATCCAAGGTCATAACTATGGCCAGTTCAAATGGATATACAACAATGTCTTAAAAGCCTGAAGGACCTATAGACACTGGGAGAACACTGTGATGCTTGTGGGAATTTTTATGCCTGGTTAAGGGCTTAAGGTATGTGCTGGATAGATAGCACCCCATTTGATTCCAGTGTACCTTCATGACCATCAGGAAGGAAAAGCTATCTGTAGGGGGGTCTTGTGGCAGGAACTGGAAAAGATTGAAACCTCTTGGGATCTTTGGGAGCATCCATGAGCAACTGTAGGATTCCTGCTGCTTCCTGTGTGGAACCATGGGACTGTTGGTCTCAGCGCAATGCTTCGCTTGAAAGACAGACCATTTGAATAGCAAGGTTGCAGGGTGACTGATACATACACAAATTAGTTGGGAAGTTTGGGAAATACCGCCCCCAGCACCACAGTGGAATCATATCTTCCAATAGAAGCTAGTTTAGAAGCCCTGCGTAGATCAGTCCTCTAACAAAAAGGAACAACCAGGAACATTCAGCAGGAAGAATGTGGTGTATGTGTGGAGAGGGGACAATACTACCCTTTGACAACTACCACCTGAGGGATAAGTAGCTGAGTACTCTCTATTTAATGGTAGGACAGGTCTTAACATTTCTGCTAGAATGAATGTTCTGATTTCTTTGAGTCATCATCACCCTCTGACTCTGACGGAAACACAAGAGTGGTTTGTGGAGCAGATGGTTCTTGTCCACATGAACACATCCATTTGGCCACAGCTGGGATCATCACAAAACAGTGATCCAAATGGCCTGTTTTCTCTCTTGTTCTCTCTTTAAAGAAGATGAATGAAGTGGTTTGAGTGAGTCTGTCACACAGAGATTAGCAGGTTCCAAACATTGATTTTCATATGGAACATGAATATGTATCTCTTGAAAGGTGGTTGAAACATGTCAGGGATAAAGGACATACCCTGTTCTTTTAGAGCTGTCTTTAGAGGTGTAGATACAGGGAAAGAGGAAATGAGGGCCTTTCCCCGCAAATAAAATTCTGTCCCCAATAAAATTGTCCCTCCTAAATTTCCAGACCGCAAAGAGTGAGACACTGAAATTTTTAAGTTGAGAGACTGTGGCTGGGTCATTGTGACTCAGTGAGATTTATGGATGAATCAGGATTGGAATGCAGAGTTTAAGCAACACCTGTATTGAACTGAGTCACATGTGGTCCTCAAAGTTGTTGGATTTCAACTCCCATCCTCCCTCAGCAGTGTCTATGCTGTCTATAGCTGATGGGAGCTGCATTCCAATGACATCTGGAAAACCACAAGTGTCCCACCCTGCACTGTACCTCCCTGGCTCACCATAGCCAAATGGGAAATAGCACACTGAAACATTTTGGATGGTTAACATGTTGAAGTTCAGGAAGTTGTTCCTTTTTTAATGGTTAGTAGAAACAGGATGGAGCTTTAGAACATGATTTACTAGTGAACATTGTTAGACCTATTTCTCTCCCATATCAGAGTGTGGCCGCCAGTTCCTGTGTACTAAAAAGAATAGGATGAAAACAGTGCAGACTTAATCTCCCTACAAGATGTGCTGTTTCTGATGCTAAGTGTTAAGTGCCAGCAGCTCTTGTTTCCTTCAGTGGAAACAAGACAATCCTTTGGATTGTCAAAAGTCAATATTTGACTGTCAAAGGCCATTTCCTCACTAGACTGTTATAGTGCTATTATTCCACTTTCAACATCCTATGGAATCCTGGGGTTTGCAGTTTAGGGAGGGGCTTTTGAGGCCCCTCCCTAAACTGCAAACCCCAGGATTCTGTAGGATGTTGAAAGTAGAATAATAGCACTATAACAGTCTATGGTGGAAATGGCCAAAGTCACACTTCATCACTTTCCGGTTAGGGATAAAGAAACATCCATGCATTTTCCTACTATATATCGTCCCTTCCTATTTCAGAACTGGTAGCTTTACAATAGTTTGTTTCTTCTTTTCTATTTAACCTTCAGATTTCTGATTTAATAGAGATTCACACCACAACATGTCACCAGAGATTAATAAAATGAAACGTCACTAGTGCATGCTGCAAAGTAAATACAGCATCATACTCATACCACAAGTCTTAGAAGATGATTTGTAACAAGTCTTGTATAAAACGGTGTTTAAAATGTTTTGGGTCTTCAGATCCCATGCTGGTTAGGGCTTCTGGGAACTGAAGTTCAAAATATCAACAAGATCAAAGTTTGAGAATCAATGCTCCAATTCCTTCTGCTGAACTACAGTTCCCAAAGTACCCATCTGGTAAGGCTGACAGGTTTTCAAAATAGCAATAAGAGATAGTCAAAATGAATGACCGCCATTAACATGGCGTGCTCTCTCTAAATCTCTACTATATAAAAGTCAAAGTTTGTGAGTGATCTTGTCTGTTTGTCTGCGGCAGGCAGACAAAGATCTCATATGATTGGCTGTGTGAGGTGAGAAGACCTCATATGATTGGCTGGCTGTGAAGATTCTATGGAATCCTGGGGTTGGCAGTTCAGGGAGGGACCTTTAGAATTCTCAACCAGAGAGCTCTGAATAAGCCAGTTGCTATAGAGACGAGGCCTTGCAGCAACTCCCCTCACAAACCCAACCTCTGCACGTTAACAACTCTGAATACAGACTGGATTGGGGAATATGGACAAAAGTTACAGATATTGAACAATACAGTTTGGGGAATTAGAGACACAGGATCTCAAATCTGTGTATTTCAACTGCATCTAACTTCTACGGTAAGGTAAGGTAATTCCTAAGGTATTTCTAACAAGTGTTACCTATGAGAAAATAAAATCCTGGGTAACGCCGGGTAAATACATTAGTATCAAATAAAAGTTAACTTAGCTGTATATTTCTCTGTAAAATCAGAGTATTGTCCACATTTTCATCAACATAAATTACATCATGAACAAACATCTCTGTTTATGAAAACATAGTTTTAATATAAATTTAAAATGAATTAGTTTTAATCATATCAAAAATGCTTGACAACTATGATTAAAATTCAAAGTAACCTGAATCTCGGTTACTTGGTTAGATTTACAGAAAATCTATTTCTCTATTTCTGGACTATGGAACTGAAAAACCCATTTGACCCGGGAATGCTCCAAAACACAGGTACTTCGTTCCAACAACAGTTACACTCATATCCACACTCAGAGAAACAATGCAACTTGACTTTTAAGTGTAATACTCAACTCTCAAACAGTTTAACTTTTGCTTGTAAAGAAAATATTTTTGGTTCACCTTTTCTGCAGCTTTCCAAGTTCTACAATACTTTATTCTATTTGAGTTGGAGTGACAGAATCAACCCAAAATGAGTCATACCATATCTGTGGATTCTTGTGCTGGCAGGAGGTTGAACTAGCTGAACTTTGGGATTACTTCCAGCTCTGCAGCCTCCTAGCTTAGGCCCTTTCCACGTGTGTGTGGGGGGAAACGGGGGAAAACGCCGAAAAATGGATCTTACCGGCATCCGGGTAAGTCCATCGCGACGCGGGGCAGCACGAGCTCGCTGCTCTGCAGTCCTCCAGCGTCCCAAATGGTGGCTTCCGGTTGGTGGAGGCTGTCCACCAACCGGAGAAGCTCGCCAGCTGGAAGCCCGCCCCCGGCAGATCTGCAGGCACGCACTTGCGCGCGCCTGCAAATCCGCGTCGGAGCCGGGTGACGGAGCGGCACGGGGCTGCGCGCTCCGTGCTTTTTAAAAACCTCAAAAAAGAGGTTTTTAAAAAACACGCAGCACGGCTAGTTCCGGGCGCTCCTGAGTGGATTCTGGTGTGGAACTACAAAAAGTAGTCCACGCCCGTCTACTCTAAGGTGTAGAAGACCTCCGTGAGAGGTCGCTCTGCACCATTACAGAAGCCCGGTGTGGAAATGGCCTATATCTATCTTAAATCTTAATCTATCCCACAGTATTGTTGTTAAGGATAAAAAGGCAGTGTCTATGTCTAAACCAAATAACATTTTACCCTACTGGGTCTGGAAGCCATGCCCTATGAGGAGTGACTTAGGGAGTTGGGTATGTTTAGTCTGCAGAGGTTAAGAGGGGACGTGATAGCCATGTTTAAATATTTGAAAGGATGTCATGTCGAGGAGGGAGTGGGCTTGTTTTCCACTGCTCCAGAGACTAGGACAAGGAGCAGTGGATTCGAGCTACAGGAAAGGAGATTCCATCTGAACCTCAGGAAGAATTTCCTGATGGTCAGAGCTGTTTGGCTGTGGAATATGCTGCCTCGGATTGTGGTAGAGTTGTTACTGCCCTGGCTAGCCCGAGCTTTGGGGATATAAAAAGATATCTTTTGATATCGATAATTCGGCTTCACATATCCCTTCCACGTGCTTGCGAGGCCCCCGGACAAGCACGCATACAGGCTCGGCCGATAATCGCCGTAATATTCCAAAACAATACAGGCAGGCCAGAAACAGCCGATTCGCTGCTTTAGGAGACCTCAAGGCAAGTACCTCCATTAGGTATGCACACAGCTCTCAAAAGATCCTCTGCCCAGCGCTGGCAGCTTGATGATCTGACTAAACAATGCTCAAGTACTCTGCGTTTGCATACCGGCTATCCTATTGACAATTTGGCTGTAACTCAATCATTCAAATTCTGACCTTTCGGAGGCTTGGTCTCCAGTCCCAAATTTATTGTTTTCCCAAAGTCCGACCTAGCCTGCGGTCACAATTCTCCTTATAAAAACCCCTGACTTTGAGCACTTCCTTGGATCGCTCCCGAGTTCCAGACCACCTTGCTGCCGCTTCACTTGGCGAGCTTCCCCTCAGCTCCACCTGCTGAGATACATCGAACCCCAGCCTCGCTCTCCATCTTCTTTCGGACTTCAGGACCAGGTTTCGTATCACCCGAATCAACTATCCCTCTGAAAATCCCGCTATCTTACTCACACCTTTATTTTCCTTAGTTATCTGTGTGCGTGTGTTGCTTACATGGTGTGCCTGTATTTAATAAAGATCATTCATTACTTTCAAACCGGTCTGCTTCGTGACTTGGCCTGACCCCGTAAACATTGGGTTACAAGATTCCGCTGCATTACCCTGCCTCTCGTTCTGCCAATCAGTGCTCTAGACTAATTTCCCCAATTTTTGTAATTGTAAGGTTATTTAGGTGTCCCTCCTGGGACCCCCAGAATACAGAGTCTCAGTAACAGAGTCTCCTTCTTTGGAGGTTTTTAAGCAGAAGCTGGGTGGCCATTTGTTGAGAGTGCTTTGATGTGGGTTCCTGCATAGCAGGGGGTTGGACTGGATGGCCCCCGTGGTCACTTCCCGCTCTATGATTCTATGATTCTATTGCAATCTCACTAATTTTGATTAGCTGCAAGAGTGTTCATTCACTAGCTTTGAGGCAGAGGAGGCCTAAATACCAAAAAGGGAGATAGATCCTGTCTGATATTGGAAGCTAAGGAAGGTCAGCCTTGGTTAGTACTTGAATGGGAGGCCACCAATGCATATGAGGTGCTGTAGGCTCTATTACAAAGGAAGGAACTGGTGTAACCACCTCTGAATATTTCTTGCTTAAGAAAACCCTATGAAATGCATGGGGTCACCGTAAGTCCATAGGCATCTTGAAGGCACATACATGCATACACACTGACACACACAAGGCAGAGAGAAGGGGTGGAAAGTATTATGATCTCTATTGGAGGTGGACTTACCTCTTCCTGCAACTTGGCCTAACCTTTTCTTAAAGGGGCAACAACAACAACAACAACAACAACAACAGCAACAAAGTATTGGATTTTTGGCATGCCGTTTAATTTTCACAAAGTAAAAGCCTTCCTGCCCTTAAATAAAAGGCATCCCTTAAAGTAAGACACCCGGCAATCCTATAAGGGACACGGTTTCAGGTACTCAAACAAAAGACAACCCTTATAAAAAGGAACATCTGGCAACTCTGCTACCTGATGACACACCAAGGCACTAAGGGTGCCTTAGGAATTGTAACTCAGGGAGTGTACTAGACCGTTGTAGCAGAGCAGGTGCAACCAGTGGGTCCATTGCTGTGGGGACAGAAAATCTACTGATGATTTTATGGCAGCTGGGGATGAGTGACTGAACTGAAAATGGATTCACTGCTCCTGTAATAATAGATCCACTGGCCACCTGAAATCCATGGTCATGAAAGTGGTATCAAATAGCTATAAAAGTGTAGTCTAGATACAGTGGGATGAAGCTTCCCATTTTTGGTGGATTCATTACCCCTTGCCCACCAGAGTCCAGGGTCTTTGGTATCCCTGGCACCATGGATTAAGACTTGTCCTTGTTTGAGGATTCTTCCAAGGTCCGATCATTGGGTGGAGATCATACAGCCTTCTGCCTGGCAGGAGGCAGAACTTTGAGATAAGGCTGAAGAAACCATATCCTCCATGGGCTAAAGGTTCCCTCTCTTCTAGTAAGACTGCACCTGTGATGTCCCAGAGCTGTGATCTACCATTCAGAAAAAATAAAAAATAAAAAAAATTGAAAAGCTGAAGCCTGGCACTAACCTTAGGTTAATAGAAAAGTAAGCAGCTTGATGGAAAGATCTGTTTGGGTTCATTTCACCCATATATTTAAGGCTTTCTGTCACTTAAGATGGGGAAGGCAGCATGAAAAAAGAAAAAAAGAGCATGAAGAAAGCAAAACAAAAACAAAAAAAACACGACAATTGGAGTAGGACTAGGGGCATCTCATTTCAAACCCTTGCTCTAATATCAAGGTCACCTGATGACCTTGAACTAGGTGCTATCTTTCAAACTGTCGTACCTTATAGGGCTGTTGTGAGAATAAAGTGGGAGTGCCAAGTGATAACCATGTACACCAACCTGCTCTCATTGGAGCAATGTAATGATGAAATGTATAAATAAATATTCCAGGATATCTTTTTGGTACAATATCTGCTTCCTCAGAGACATGGACACAGTAACCTATGAAGTTCCTTCGAGCTCTTAAGTTTCTACAGTTCCGTCCATCCCATAGCGGCAAAATTGCAAAAAGTACTACTTTTTCAATTGCTCCAGATTAAGAACAGCTACATTTCCAGTGTTTCCTTTGCAAATTTTCCTTATATTTCCTCTGCAATCTAAAATTAACCCAGCTGGAGAGGGGAAAAAAAGTGTCTAAAATGTTTGCTGGCTGGTGCAATGTTGTGCCAATCAAGTGTTAATCTCTATGTGAATTTGTGTTGCAGTTTTTTCACTGAGATGGACTGCATGTTGCAGAGAGCACCAGAAAGCCCAATAAACAGATGGCAACTTTCCACAATAGCCAATTGCCCTTCCTAGTCAAATATTTGTAGAGGCAGACATTTTCTACTTGTGAAAATGTGTTTCCACTCGAGCTTTGACAGCAGTAGGTCTAATACACTTAGACAGCAATGAGCAAAAGCAAAATATACAGTTTTCAAGTCAGCAGAAGCATATGCTCTCTCACAGCCCCTTTTTAAAACTGCTTTTAAGAGCAAATAGAGAAATGACCTGGGATAGCCTATTGCACAGCATTAATGTGAACACTTCAGATTGGATATAGAATTGTCTCTGTAAAGACTCTTATTAGAGGATGACATGTAATTTTTTTTTCAATTTCTTCCTGCCCTTTGCAACATCCTGGACCCATTTACACTACAGGTTATGGTGCTATGATTCCACTTTAACTGCCACGGTTGCCTCTTATGGAATCATGGGGGTTTGCAGTTTAGGGAGAGGCACAGAAGCATAGAATCATAGAGTTGGAAGAGACCACAGGGGCCATCCAGTCCAACCCCCTGCTATGCATTTAGAATGCTCAGCCTGAGAACTCTAGTGTTGTATCAGACTACAAACTCCAGTGTCCCATAGGACGCAGCCATGGCAGTTAAAGTGAAATCATAGCACTTTAATTGCGTAGTTTGAATGTTCCCTCTGTGCCAGTTATCATGTGGTTCTATATCCCCCCCCCCCAAACTTGAGAAGCTTTCACGGGGCACTAGGGTCTGTAGAGGAAAAACAGTTTTTCTCTTTCTCTTTCTTCCAGCAGAACTTCACATGAACAGAATTCTGCCTAGCGCGTTTCTGGATCCAACCCTTTCAAAGTACCAACCTGCCACAAAAGAAGGCCTATAATTCAATGTTATGTATGCAAACAGGCCCATGTTCTCTTGCTGCTACCTCCAGGGAAGGTAGGTACCTCAGGGAGTCTCTGCAAGTTACTATAGAACAGAGAGGGGGAAACTGATGCCCTTTGTATACTCCCAGATTCCAACTAACATCAGCCTTAGCCAGCATGGCTAATGGTCAGGGGTCACAGCCAAGCAACATCGGGATAACCATATTTTCCCCACTGCTTCTCTAGGCAACAGTGAGCCAGACGGACCAGTAATCTGATAGCTTCCTATGCTTGAATCAGTTGCAGGTGCCACCCTGGTTCTTCTGCCCATGCTGTCTGTGGGGGCTGAGAATTTCAATCCAAGCAATGTAATTTTCCGTGCTCTGACTTAACTACATGTAAGATCAGTAAGTCCTGAGTCTGAATTCACCCAGATCAGGGATGGGTAAGATATATCCCATGCTCCACACATGGTCCACAAGCTGTTTGATGGGCCACAAGGGTATCTATGCCCTTCCCTGTGATTCCTCCCACCCTACCACAACTATGGCCCTTTTCACACATTACCTGTTCGTGCTGCTGGGTTGGGGTCCTCACGTGAGAAGCCTTGGAAGGAGCACTCTCGCTTCCCTGCTGTTTCCCTGCTGCTTGGCCTCTGCAGCTCCTTCCTCTTGCGCGAGCGCCCCGACCCTTCCTTTCGCTGTGCAGCCTGGGACCTTTCCCAGCTTGCACTGCCCAGGAAGCGCGACCGGCCCGGTTCCCGATGTGCTGCATGCCAGGTAAGTGCACGTGGGGCATTGGAGCAGGGCGCGAGCACGCAGCATTTTTGGCTTAGAGCCGAAAATGAAAAAATCCGTGCGCGCTCTGCGTCAGGCCCTTGAGCATTGCGTAAATGTGAGTGCATCATGCAGACCGCTCCTCATATTTATGTGATGCTCAAGGGGCCCTCTCGCTTCCAAAACGCCGTGCGAAAAGGGCCTAAGAATGGGCTTCCTGAAAAAAAAGCATTTTGATCTCCTAATGGCCCATAGCACTCCTAAAGCTTCGAAGAATGCTGTGAAGCCTTTTACTGCATATGGGATATTTTCAGCCTGCCCTTTTGAAAACCCAGAGGTGAGGGACCCCCAAAAAAGGCCCAGAGGCTTGAGCAGGAGTGCTACGAGCTATTTGAGAGGCATTTTTCTAGAGCCCCAACTTGGGGTGCATTAAAAGGCGAGTGGCTTCCAGGGTCTTGCAAGGGGATGGTGCAGCCCTCAGACTCTGGCAGCTCTCCACTGCTGTCCTAGATGCTCCATTGCGCCTGCTTTTATTTGCTGAGGTTGACTCAGTTTTGGGTTTTGTGCTCTGTCCCAGTCACTTGGGGTCACAGGTGAAATACTACAAATTACGGTAGCAGTAGAGCACATATTTTGCATGCAAAAGTCCCCCGAGCATTTCCAGGCAGAACTGGAAAAATGTCTGATGATGATGATGATGATGATGATGATGATGATGATAATGATGATGCTCTGACTCTGCCCATGGCAAAAACAGGGAATCCTCCTTTATTCACAGACTGTGACTAGAGGGATGTTTTAGCATGACCTTATGGGCTTAATTGCCAGCAGTAAGATAATACAATTGGCCCACTGAGTCTCCATCGGCTAACTATGCTATTTTACTCCCATTGATTGTTTGCTTTGCCATTTGGACTGAACAAATATTTAGTACTATTTGTCCAGTCTGTCAATAGTGCAGGAAAAAAGATATTGTCGGCTTGATCCTCAAAGCAACAGATTTAAACCTACTGGCATCCTGATTCTTAATCTCAGCATTGGTGCCAGACCTTTCTCTCTCTCAGATGTTAAATTGCAGATGTTTTGGATTTGGGCTTCTGGAATCTCTGAAGATAGGCTATAGTAGCTTCTGGAAGCTAAAGTTTAAAATACATGGAGGCCTATGGATTGAGAACAATTGTTCTAGAACAGCCTTCTCCAACCAGGCGCCCTCCCATCAGCACACTTCCATCATCCCACAGTTGGCCTGGACAATTTGTGAGAAAAGTTGGAAAACCACCAAGGCATCTCCTTCTTGTACTTAATGGCCAGTACAACACATTTTAGGAATGAGCCATTTGTGATTAGACAGATAAGTGGGAGAGAGAGAGAGAGAATTTGACAAATCTGTAGCACCTATCAGATTTGCCTAATTTTGTTTAACTATGAAGAAAAAGGGGAAATTGCATGAAACAGTTCTTCTGTTATGAAACCACTCAGAAGCCTTTAGGGAACATTAGGTTTTGACATTTTGTTTTAAACGAGAAGCAATCAAGGATGAAGAAACAAGAAGGGAAATGACTGGAGAAGTTTTCTTTCCATTTTTTTTTAATACAGTGCAAAGATAAATGGCCAAAACTTGAAGACCTAGAAAGCTGCCTTGTATCAATTCAGACCACCGGTCAATCTAGCTCAGTATACTGAATAGAAATAGCTCTCTGAGTTTCAGTTTTTTGCAGCCTTACTTGTGGAGGTACCAGGTACTGAGTACAAAGAATGTACACTGAATTTGCATAGTGAGCAGTTGGTTGACACTCATTGGCTTGGCCGACCGCCACCAACAGGTTTATTGGAACCTGGGGAAAAGTATCTGTGTACAGATATCTGAGTTGTGTACAGTTATGCCTTCTTAGTTCTGGGGGGCCCTTGGGCAAGATGACCTCCAAGGACTCCTCCCTTAGTGGAACTGGTATCTCTTCATTTTGGTTCCTCTTGCCTACATGTTCTTTTGTTCTGACCGCAGTATATTTGACTGCCCAAGGGGAGATTTCAGAACAAGTGAAGGAAGCTGCTCTCTCTCTCTCTCTCTCTCTCGTCATTCACACCCTTCAACTGTACTGTTTTGCAAGAACCTTTCCAATTAATCCTCTGTTGTCTGACCTTTTCAGCTGCTCCTAAAATGTCCTGGTTGCTCTCTCTTTTTCTTCTCTTCCTTTGTCCTCAGCTTAGTTCAGTTGATACAAACTGAATTCAAAGTGCAAAAGTAATTTGCACTCAATTCACTCTGTAGTGGAAGATGGAGAAGAGTAGGGGCAGAAGCTTGCTCTTCCCAGTAGTTTCAAGTAAAAGCAAGCTGTTGCAGCCCCTCCTGGTTTGTCTGGCTCTTCCTTATTAGTAACTTTTGCCATCCCGAACATGCTCTGATGTTGCTTGGCCTCTACTGTCCCAGACCTTTTCCGCACCTTACCGTCTTATGGTGCTGGGGTGCGGGGATCGGGCGAGCAGCCTCCAGCAAGAGGCTCTCGTGTCCGGGGTCCTTCAGCTCCGCATAAGCTGCCTGCTTGTGCGAGAGCCTTACCTCTTCCTTCTGCAGTGCAGCCTGGGACCTTCCCAGCTGCGCTGGGGCAGGAAGTGCGACCGGCACGGCTCTGGAGGCTTCGCACGCCAGGTAAGTGCACGCGGGGCCGGGGAGCAATGTGCGATCGTGCACCATTTTCGGCTTCTAGTTGAAAATGAAAAGGTGCGCGATCAGCACCTACTGGCCCCTGGAGCATCATGCAATTGTGAGTGCATCGTGCAGATTGCTCCTCACAATCGTGCGACGCTCCAGGCCCTCTTTCGCATGGAAAATGCCGTGCAAAAAGGGCCCCAGTTTTCATCTGTGAAGTATGGTCACTACTTGTATGTGCCAGGCAGGCAAACAACAGTGATAGCAAGGTGGCAGGAGAATACCAAGAGGGCTGAAAGTGGTCCCTTGTACAGGTGTGAGGCTTAGCAGGTGCCTGGTAATACTGACTCTGATATCAGATTTGGGTGAATGTCTGAAGAGGAAGGGAGAGTGGTCCAATTCCATGCATTAATTCTGCATGGATTAGCAGCCCTTAGAACAGAGAAGGACAGTTGCCATCTTCTGGATGTTAGAGCCCTACCACTCCCATTAATCGTAGTCAAATGTCCAATGGTGAAGGTTCATAGGAGTTGTAGTAAAGACATCTAGAGGGCCACAGTTATACCCCCTTGCTTTAGAGAGGCTGTGGAAAGTAGAAGAAATCAAAGATTTATTGTGTAGCAAAGTGTACTCTTAACCTGAAAAAGGATTAAGTTGGAGGTGAGGATCACATGAGTCACAGACTGTATACTTTATTTCTGTTGCTGGACTGTTGCCCCCCACCCCGCGCCTGGAGAAAAACACTCAGAAAAAAGAACAGGGATGAAAAAATGGAAGGAAAGGAGAATCATCTCCTTCCAAAGGCTCTTAGAATCATAAATCATAGAACTGGAAGGAATTACAAGGGCCATCTAGTCCAGCCCTTTGCCCTGCAGGAATACATAGCTAAAGTTCTACCCTGCTGTGTTTTGTTTTGTTATCTCAAGCACCAGACCAAGGGGCTTTTTACAAAAGCAACATCCAGTCATTTCTGTTTTCAGTTTCTAAGACTAGTATGGCTTCGGAAAGGTTGTTGTTGTTGTTGTTGTTATGTGCTTCCAGTTGACTCCAACGTATGAAAATTCTATCATAGGGTTTTCTTGACAAGATTTATTCAGAAGAGGTTTGCCATTGCCTTTCTGAGGCTGAGAGAGTATGAGTTCCCTAAGGTCACCCAGTGGCTTTCCACGGATTTAAACCCTGGTCCCTCCTAGTCCTAATCTAAAAAATCACTCTATCTGAAGATGGTCCAGAGGACCAAAAATTGCTCCCCAAACCCTGGGAGTTGACCATCCCCAGAATAAAACAGGTTGTCCATTGAAGATTATTGGTTATACCTATTGTTTAATGTGTACAGATCTTGCTACTGCGGAATATTGGACTACACAGATCATTTTCATGAATTTCATTTGTTCCCAGATGCTGCGCTGCAATTTAATGTCTGTGCTGCCAGGGAATGTACAAACTGCCACTGAGATACTATGTCTGAAAATAAGAATGAAGAATGAATGAATGAATGAATGAAATCAATGAAGTGAAGATATTTCATTATTGGTGATTTCCTTTTGACACCAGGGGCTGATGATATAGTAACTCTTGACAGTTTTGAAATGGAGAAACCAGAACAAGAGAATTAATGTTCCAATCTACTGCACTCCCTAGTGGACTGATGCTTAAAATGCTGCAAAATTTTGGCTACAGTTCTGATGGCATGTGGATCAGAACTAATGCAACCAAAACATAGATGAAAAATTTTAATATTAATACTTAATATTAATCAATTAATTAATATTAATCAAAATATTTCTGTTACCCTATATATCACAAGATCTCAAAGTGGTGTACAAATAAAAATAATTTTAAGAGAGTTCAGTTTAATACTTAAAAAAGTAAAGTTTAATCCAAATAGTCTCAAAGCATTAGACAATTCAATAATTTAATGGTTTTAAATGAGTACCAGAGTTTAAAACAAAGTATCTCCACAGAATGTACAAAATCATTAGGTCCCAAATGCTTTGATAAAAAGCTGTGTATTAACATGGCACCAGGATGAAGGCCAGCATCAGCCCCAATCTAAGGGGGGCGTACTCTGCATCCAGGGTGCCACTCAGCAAAGAAGGGCTTTTCCCACTTCTTCATGCTGTGTATTGCTCACACTAGTAAGTCAGTCTGCCCTCCAGGAGAACTCAGTCCTTGGACAAGTGGTATGTTGAGAGAGAAGTTTCTTAAGGTATGGCAGCCCCAGGCTCTTTAGGGTCTTCAATGCTATCCTGCCATGGTAGCTGGTAATATCATTCTGAGGTTTAATAGGAGACTTGCAGTTTCCTAAAGGCATATGCATTTAATACAGTGATGTATTAATCATTATACCAAAGTCCTTTGTTCCTTCTTGACCTGTCCCTGAGTAATGTTTGAGTGATTTTCTCCCTAAACCCCAAGAATTTTACATGTTCCCATATATCTCTGCTTTTTATCAGAGCCTCTATCAAAATGCCAACCGGAAGTGACAGGATGTGGTATCCTGAGAGAGGTGTAGCCTGGGGTGGGGCTGGGGAAATTTGGCTGCTGGTCCCTGCATAGTTGCTCATCTTGTGCTCTAGAAGTCTCAAGAGGCCTTATCCACTTTTTTTTTTTAAAAAAATAGATGGCTAGATGTAGGACTCTGAGATCTGACGGGGACATATATAATCTCAGCATTATGACTTTGCTCAGTTCTGCTCTAAAGATAGGAATTCAATCTGAGATGCCAGAGATCTAGATTTCCTCTTGTCAACAGGAATGCTTCCTGTATAGACTTCCACTCAGGATGTTCAGTCAGTGTGGGGTTGTGTTTGGGGAGGAGAGTTCATGCACTCTCTTCCCGGAGCTACCAGCACCATCTCCCACATTGTCTCCACAGCAGAGTTTCTGGAAGGGGATGCAGAAGGAGGGGGAATTCAGCGGACATAATGTCCTCCTCTTATCTGCCAGCAGAAGTGCTCTGCTGATTTAGAAGCTTTCAGTCTGCAGAAGGCTGCTTCTGGATTCAACCCACAGATTCAAACTGCAGCCTGCAGTCCTACACACGTTTGCTTGAAGTAAATCCCCTTAATGACAATGGTCCTACTTCTGAGTAACCCATTAGAGGACTGGGCAGGTAGGTAATATGTAAATGCATAGACATATTTGGAAAATGGAACAGAGTTTATGTATAAATTAATTGTAGGAATTATTACAAATATCTTGCATTCTCAGGTTAATCTTCTCAGATTAATTTTGAGAATGGATAAAACTCCACATGCTTCTTTTTGGCAGTGCTGGAGTGGTCATGAGCATCAAAGATGTCCTAAGCTGCCCAAATCAGCTGATCTCGTATCATATGTATTATCTATGTTACATATTTCCATCCTTTCTTTTGTGTTCTGTCCTGCTTAATGTGAGCTGTGAGGCATTTGTCTAGATTCAGGATGTAAGATATACAATTCTCACGCATGGCAAGCAATGCTTTGAAAGTACTTATGGTTTTAAATAACTAAATTGAACTGAGAAGAATTATTCAGTGCTCTGCTAGTGAGTAAGGCAGATGTACGCAGGAGAAAAAGGCAAAGATTAAATTCCTCCATACAAAACATCTTCAGATACTATCAATGCAGCATCCTTTTTCCAGTGAGTTCTAGTGCCATCTGTTGTCAGAAAGGAACATAACAACCGATAGAGCAAATGTAGTTTCTTCATTAATTGGGCTGTATATTACGACTTAGAACATATTGGGTGGGTGACTGCAGGAAAACTTTGACTGGAGTCCTGTTGGTGTCTTCCACATGCATAAGTTTCATTACAAATAAGTTGGACATTTCTGTCCAAAGTGGAATGCTGGCATTCAGTTCCAGGTTGCAGAAGTGGTGTGTATGGTGCCATTGCACATGGCTGTGCATTGCACATACATGCATGCCAATGCATATGAAGCACAGTTGAACATGGATGCATATTTGCATTTGGTTGTTCATTGTTGTGGAACATCACAATTGACTAACAAGGTGCATTTATGCGACTGCTATGTAACTCTGTGAGTGTAATCATGTGATGTGCCCTCTCCTCCACATGGAAACTAAAGTTTTGGTTTTTGCTTCAAACAGGCCATTCCTTAGGGCTAATTATCTGCTTTGGTGGGAAGGTTTGTACATTGCCTGAAGCAATGGTGGCTGTTGGTTTCCATATCAGAGGGGTGGTTATTCTATGCTAGACTTTAGTCCAAACTTCAAAGGATCTGTCCACACTGCTATCCATAAAATAGTTTCAGTGGCTTGGATAGCTCAACAGTTGACACTAGGGCCATTTCTGCACTACACTATTATGGTACCATTCCACTTTCAACATCCTATGGACTCCTGGGGTTTGCAGTTTAGGGAAGGGCCTTTAGAATTCTCAGCCCAAGAGCTCTTTGGCCTCAGTAAACTACAAACCCCAGAATTCCACAGGATGTTTAAAGTGGAATAATAGCATTGTAACAGTGTAGGTTGGAAATGGCCTATGATCCAAAATACAGCATTGCTCTAACTAATGGACGTGACATACGTTTGTTTGTGTGAGTATGCATGTGTGCAAGTGTATACTTGAGTATGCACACTCAGGTAGAAAACTGTGAAATAGCATCCCTTAGGTTCATTATGAATGTGGTGAGAGGTTTCAGTCTGTACTTCATAGCATCCTACAATTATAGGAAGTTGCCTTATACTAAGCCTCTTCTAGTATTGTTCCAGGATTTCAGACAGGAGTCTTTCTTTCTCAGTCCTTTCTGGAGATGCTGGGAATTGAAGCTGAACACTGTGCCTCATCCATAGCCTACTTCTGAACTGTATGGCCTTTCTCGCCAGGCATCAGTGTTAGGGCAAATCAATGCAAGGATGCATCTCTGTAGCTGTTAGAGGTGCCCATATGTCATGGAATTGGTCAGCTGTTCTTTCTGAAGCTAGAAAGGTAGGTGAGCCAGGCAGGCATAAGGGATAGGCTGAGTATCCCTACTGAGTGCAGTAGAACTCCCATGAACCAGTATCATTAACAGGTAGGTGAGTCAGAGAACAGAGAGAGAGAAAGAGAAAGAGAGAACTGTTACCCTGATTTCTGGGGGTCCCAGGAGGGATACCTAAATGTGCTCAAACAATGGGGAGGGAATTAGCACAGAGCACAAGTTGGCAATGTGAGAGGCAGGGTAGCGTAGCGAGATCTTGAACCCTATGTCGGGGTCAGGCCGAGTCAATGATGAGGCAGATGTTGAAATTAATAATAATTGTTTTATTTAAGTACAAACAAACAAGTGTATGCAACACACTCACACAAGGAACTATAGAAATAAAGGTAGGAGCGGATAGAGGGATTTTTTTTAGAGGAGGTTTGGTATGGGAAATACTATACCTGTCCTGAAGCCCGGTTAGAAGCAAAGAAGCTGGGGAGCGTGGATTCTCAGCACGTGGGGCTGAGGGGAAGGCTTGCTGGACAAAGCGACAGCAAGGCGGGATGGAAGCCAAGAGCGATCTGAGGAAGTGCTCAAAGTCAGGGGTTCTTATAGGGAAAATTGTGGCCACAGGCTAGTCCGTACTTGGGGGAAAACAATGAGTTTGGGGCTGGTGACAAAGCCTCCGAAAGGTCAGTACTTTAGATGATTGAGTTGTAGCCAGATTGTCAAAAGAGTAGCCAGTATGCAAATGTGGAGTGCTTGATTGTTGTATAGTTGGCTTATCAAGCTGGGCAGGGGATCTTTTTGTAAGTTGCTTGCATACATAATGTGGTACTTGCCTTGAGGTCTCCTGAAGCTGCATTCGGCAATGACTGGCCTACCTAGATTGGGATTTGAATGGTTCGGCTATTGTCGGCTGCACCTTTGTGCGTGCTTGTCCGGGGGCCTCACAAGCACGTGGAGAGGAATAATAATAATAATAATAATAATAATAAAAATAAAAAACTTATTTCTATCCCGCCTCTCCACATGGATCGAGGCGGCGAACAACATTAAATACATTAATACATTAAAAACATTAAAAAACATACCCAATCCTCCCCACCCACCAATTCACCTAAAACCAACCCCCTAAAACACACAACAATCAATCAACTATTAAAGGAACAGCAAGACAATTGATGGGAGGTGATGGAAATGCTAGTCTTGGAAGGCCTGTCGGAAGAGATCAGTCTTGACTGCTCTTTTAAAGCAGTCAAGACTGGTAATGTGCCGGGTCTCCTCCGGCAGGCCATTCCATAACTTGGGAGCGATAGAAGAGAAGGTCCTCTGGGTAACCGCAGCCAGCCTAGTTCTGACTGGCTGCAGTAAATTCCTCCCAGAGGACCTGGGTAGAGAAGGCCGAATTATTGATATCAAATGATATCTTAATATCCGACAAGCTCGGGCTAGAAACAGCGGTAACAGAACTACAGGTAACGCTGCCAATATGGGATGATGTCAAACATCTGCCATTTGTTTAAAAGAAAAAAAAATGGCAGCGGTGACTGAGGAATTCTGGTAGTTGTAGTCCCAAGTCATTTGCCCAAGTTCTGAGCACATATACTTTCTCTTCCCTGCACACCTAGGGATTCGTAAGCTATTCTTGTCAGTAAATTAATCCGTTGTACACTTCTGGCAGCAATTTGTCCCATCTCTAATGACCAAGAGCATCAGGAAGGTGGCAAGAGTTGCCTATCAAAGCAGCCAACAATGAGAATTTTTCATATCCATCCTGAAGGCACCTTCAATTAAGTTGGCAAACTCTGAAAGCATTTTGAAACGGTGCTTAGCCTCATAAACTTTTGCTCAGCACTGACAGAAAGAATATATAGAGCATTTTAGAATGGGTATTTCACACAAGAAAACAGGCGTTGCCGCATGTGGCAACACTTGTGAAAGATGGAAAACTGAGAGATACATCTCCCTGCAACACAGTTATAGCACTTTGATACTAGTTTAATTGCCATGTCTCCATTCTAAGGAATCCTGGAATTTGTAGTTTTGTGTAGTATTTAAAGATCTGTTCCAGAGAGCTCTAATGCAGAACTTCTCAGCTGTGGTCTGCAGTAGATGTTTCAGTCTTCAGCTCCCAAAATCTGTCATCAGTGGCCAAACTGGCAAAAGCTTTTGGGAGTTGAAGTACAACACAGCTTGAGGATCAAAGGTTGAGAACCCCTGCTCTAGTGCCTGACTAAACTAAAAACTTCAAGATTATGTAGGATGTAGCCATGTCATTTAAAGTGGTATGAAACTGCTATAATTGTGTTATGCGAATGAGACCTTAGTGAGCTGGGAGGGAAAGGGCAAGTACACAGATCCTACTTTCTTCCAACAACACAAATCTTTCACAGAATTCTTTGCATGAGGAAATTCCCAAATACTGACAGTTTTATGTTGCATATGGATATACTGAAGGCATTCACTTAATTCTGGGTTGACAGCTGACCAGCAAGTTAGCAATAAATCTCTGGGAGACTTGTTGGCAGTGTGGATGAGCCATTGCCAGCAAACTGTTGAGATGAAATGACATAATAAAGGCCTGTAACTTGTCATCAACTGAGAAACTATGAACTAAGCAGCAGTCATAAGAATACCATTACTTGTCCTGTGCTTTCACAAGGGGAGTGAAGGTTAAAATAATAATGCGGAGGTCTCTTTTCTCATATCCTTTCCTTAGAGTGAATCAGTTTTTCAACAGATCTCAGCTCCCTTGGCTGAAAAGGCTATGGCTGAAGAGCAAGGTAGGTAAGATTGTGAGGTAAATATAATAATCTGGCTGCATCTAGAAATACTTTAAGAAAAGAAGGCCAAAGGAATGGGATTCTCACAGATCATACTTTCTTTCCTTCTACTCTTCCAGTCTTTCAGGGATGCAGATGGAAATGAGATGACTCACGCCCTTTTCACACCTTACCTGCTGCCGCTGGTGTCACGCGGGGATCGCACGAAAAGCCTCCTCCAGGAGGGAATCGCATCCCCTGCGCTTCCCTCTGTACCAACTCTGTGCTGGATGGAAGGAAGCACCATAGCTCTGCCCCTTCCTTCCACAGTGCAGCCAGGTACTTTCCCAGGCTGCGCTGGGGGAGGAAGCACGATGGCTGCACTTCCTGATGTTCCACATGCAAGGTAAGTGCGGGAGGGATGCACAATCATGCATCATTTTTGACAAAGAGCCAAAAATGATTATACTGCGCAGTTGCTGCGTGATCACATGGGAGCGACGCGCGATCATGAGGACATCATGCAGAGCTGTCCTCACGATTCTGTGTCGCTTCCGTGGCCATTTCGCATTGGAAATGGCATGTGAAAAGGGCCTCGGTAAAGCACTTTTCAACCTTTGATCCTCCAGCTGTTCTATACTTCTACCTCCTAGAAGCCTCTGGTCAGTGATGATGGATTCTGGGAGATAGTCAAAAACATATGGAGGACCAATGATTGAGAACCACTGCAGTAAAAGAAAATGGAATGAACTGATGTTTTGCAGAAGAATGGGAAATTTATGGACTTCAGTCCACATGCAGAATCTAGGGTAGGGTTCAGTAAAAGGTAGATTTCGCTCTTCTGGTAGATCTGTGGATGATTTACTATAGATCCCTAAGGATTTCTGACACCCAATTGTTTAACAAGAGCAGCAACAAAATCACTTCTGTGTAATCCTTTTTCATGTGCACTTGCCAAATCAAAGGTGACAACCTTTGGTCCTGCAGATGTTGGCGTTCAGCTCCCACCAGTCCTAACCAGCACAGTCACTGGAGAGCTATCCTGCTGTAAACTAAACTGCAGGAATGAAATGCCCCAGGGTACATTTAGTTCTGGCACTAAAAATAAGAATAAAAATAAATCCTGGGCATCATTCTCCAGGCATTAGATCCCAGGGTTCTCCAAAGGAGTCAGTTTCATGAACTCTAAAATGTTAAGCTTCCCCCTGTGTTGAAGTTAATTGAGAAGTCCTTGTAGGAAGTATGGGAGCTCACTCTACATTTTCATTTGCACCCTTTTAGCGGCATATGTGGATATGCTTATGCATGCAACCTTTTTAATAAGATGGAGGAATCCAGCTCTTCCATCCACTGTGACTACCTCCTAGAACCACCCACCCGTTTTCTGGCTGGGCACCATTCATCAAGGCCATTCTATGGCTGGGAAGGATGAAGGGAGGACAAGAGACATTCAGGCAGTTGGCTGAATTCCTGCAGCTACCTGTGTGAAGAAAACGCAACCCTTTTCTTCCACTGTTCTTTGGGAGGTCCAGGAGGATGGTGTCATTTTCCTAAGGGTGGCTACAAGAACAGGTCAGGTTTTCCCTCATCCTTTGCCCCTGCATTGCTTACCTGGCCACTTAATAGTGACAGTGGGGTGTGATAGATGATGGCTCAGAGGTTGAGGAACAACTGATTGTGCCAGGAACAGAGCCAATGATAGACCAAACCAGCTTGCAAACACCCCCATCAGCTGAAAGACAAGCGAGGCAGAATTGCCTCGGCCAGCTCCAGAGGGAGAGGGAACCAGCAGTGATTTGGAGGAATTACAGTCACCTGTGCCCTGCAGCCTCCAGTCAGGGAGGAGACAGAAATGAACAGCTCAGAGGGAAGCCATTTTGGCTAGATTAAGGAAACAGAACAATGATGAGTAACACCTGTTTTCATTGGCTATTTAAGTCTGTCAGCATGGCTTCCTGGTTGCTCGTAGCAAATTACTATGCAAACCCTCACGACCTGGCTCCCTCAACCCCTCTGGATGGACCTTCGGCTTTCTGGACCTTTTAGATTTAACCTTGACTTGGCTCAGTTCAGTGCTTCCACTTGTTTTTTTGTATTAGACACTCCCTGCTGCCTCCTCCTCTAGGGCACGTACTTTCATCTCCCTTCCCTTGCTGGCAGAGAGGCACAGGCAGGGAGATGGACTCTGACAGTGGGGTGCCCTGCCAAAAAAAATGGGAAGATCAAACATGTAGGGAGGGGAAAGATGTAACTTCACTTGGTGGAACTTTATGCTTGCCAGTGCAATGCAGGATTGCAGCCATTTGTGTATAATTGCCCAGAACTGAGAAAGTTAGTTTTAACAAGTAATTAGTTACAGCTATAGTTGTGAGATCCCTAAAGATATTACCTTTAGAGCTACAATTTTTTTAAAAGTGACCCTTTACTTTTATTGAATTAACTACAACTAACACTTGTTATTTACTTTAAAATGTTCTGGATGATGTAAGCAACAAGACTGTGGTATGAAACATTTCCCTCTCATCCATTTTGTTGGTCCCTCCACACCCACAACTGAGTGTGAGACAGCAACATACCTAGCATTTAAACCATACTATACTCCTCCATTTAATAGTTACTATTAAAGTAACTAAAATGTTAAGAAAAAAGAATATTTGCTTACCAAGGCCAACAATGCATCTTTCATATCTTCACATTTCCATTAAGAACTTCTCTGTTACCTCCCTTACATAGGAAACAGCCTGTTTAATCTTGTTAATTATATCAAAATTGTTAGGTTACCCCACCAAGAAGTGACTTTTAATGTGGTATAGGCATAGTCAGAGACCCTGAGATTACTAGAAAAGGCTGAACATAAACGTGATGACAATCAAAAACTGAACTGAGAATAAATCAAGATATTTAACAATCTTGCTGTCAGCATCTTGTTGCATTAATGAAATTACAATGAAAGGCATTATACTATATATAATTATAATAAAAGACATTATGGAAATGTTTACAGAAGGAAAACTATCGCTGTTTGGAACTCTTTTTGCTTGCACTTGTTTTCGGTGGTAACTAGGATTTCTAAATCTCAGGATCTACCTCTGAATCTCAAGGTGTGGCCTCTCTGCTCCAATCTTCCAATCTTCAGGGTGGGGAAAAGAAACCTCAGGATCTCATGCCAACTCCACTCCTTTGTCACACCTCTCTCAAAGTTTCTAAGATGGTAGACCACACCAAAATTAATTGGGAGGTGGTTAGTGTGGGAAAATATGGATCCAGTTGCATAGGGACCGGGGGAGCGGGGAGACAGTTTGCTCCGGGCAGCAATGTTTTTGGGGCATCCCGGCCTGAACCCATGCCCCCGTGCACCTTGGCCATGCCCCCAACACAGTGGCCCTTCCCATCCCCCCTCCACACACTCCAAGCTCTGCCACTGTATGGATCTGCCTATTTGCTCCCTCAGAGTTGATGAATACAGTAGTATAAGATGGCATGATGATAATAATGATATAAGAAGAGGAAGGAGGCAGAGGAGGTGGAGGTGGCGGCAGTGGCTTTTCTGGAATAATTTTCCCAATTCCCAGAAGGGAGATGGGAGGGTGTGTGCATTCATTCACTTGCTTCACTTGTGTGTGGAGGGGAGGTATGGGATGGGTGCCCCCTTTCTCCCTTTTTCTGCTCCCCCATCCCATCACCTTCTCCCCCTCCCCCTCACACATGTGAGTGAGCAAGTGCAGAACACACATGTGACTGGACCCAGCTGTCAGGGTCAGAGACCCGGGCAGTGCAACAGCCCAGAGAAGGGAGTGGGAGAGCTAGCAGAGTCCTGCCAGGAGGAGTCAAGGAAGCACTTACTCAAGGGAAGTCCATTTACCTAAGCCAGAGTGACAAGCAAAAGCTGTGAGTTCCAAAAGCCAGGGGTCTGGAGCCAAGAGATCAATCCAAGGTATCAGGAGCCAGGTGCTGGAAGCAAGGAACAGGCAAGGGGAGAACTTGTAAGAAGTTTGCCACAAGCAAAGGGAAGCTTCCAAGCAGGCAGTTATATAGCCCAAGGCACAGATGTGCCCAGTCACTGCTTCTCAAACTTAGCCAAGGAAACCTCCCTTTGCACAGCTCTCTTGAGTCTCCATCTTGATTGGGGGCTGATTGAAGCAGGCTACAGAGCATCTTCAGAATCGGATCCCTGTTGCTCTAAAGGAGCAGGCAGAGGAACCTCTGAGCCTGCTTGGTCCATGACAGCAGGGGGAGCTCTTGAGTTGCAGGACTCATCTCCAGCCAGAGCCACGGGGACCAACAGCTGCTGCTCGTCATCAGCAGCTCTGACAGGGGCTTCAGTTATCACACCAGCCACCCCACCAGTACAGGTAAATTTTTGTGTTAAACATGGGGAAGGCTCATGATACTCACATTTTCTATTTTCACGTGGATCTTGCTCCCCTGAGCCCCATGAAAGGGTGGGGCTGACTGTAGTACTAATGTCTTTCTTTTTCAGCTGTGCTTAGGCACTTGCTTCCTTTCTCTTTTAATTTTCGATTTGACCTCCTGCCTCTCTTTTATAACCTCTTTTCCTCCACCCCACAACTCTTAGCTGAACATTTTCCCACTCCCTTTCTCCCTCTCTCTCCCCTCTCTTTCTCTCTACCTTTCTGCTTCCTCCCACAGCCTCTGCCTATACTTATCTTTCCCCCATTTCCCTAGTCTTTCCTCCTCATTTCCTGATCCCCTGTTTCTTTGTTTTTCCTTCTCTCCAATTCCTGGCTAGACATCTCTGCTCTTTCGCTTTCTCTCCATACTAAATGTCTTCTCCTTCCTTGTTCCCTCCTTCCATCCCCATTCTGTACCTTTTAGGCGCACTCTTCTTCCCTCTCCTTCCTGTGTCACCTCCCTCTATTGTGTTCTCTTTCTCCCCACCATTTCTCCATGCTTTATATTCCCTCCCCTGCCCATCTCTTCCCTTCTCACTTTCACGCTCATACTCCTCCTGCCTCACTTCTCCTTGACACATTCTGAACTTGTTCACTTCTTTACCTCTTTCTGTTTCTCCAAGTCTTTTTCCAGAATGCCTCTCCGCTCTTGCAAAAACCTAGAAATCATGACTAGAATATGTTAGATTCTCAGCATAATAAATCTACAAGTCCAATTAAGCTCAAATTGGGCTTTGCAACTTTGCAATATATCTTTTATGAAATACTATCCCCATAAACAGAATAGAAATATCATTTGTCTGTAGGTTTAGAGGGGAGAAGTGGATTTCAATAGCATTAATCTTCACTAAGAGTGAGGCTGCAATTTCTACTGAACTGTACTAATACCACATCTTTTTGGGGGGGAGTGGGGAGGATGGGCAACATGCTGACAGCAACATCCTCACTATTGTTACTATGGTGTATTTGATTGTCTTTTTGCTGTGGTAGGGGCAGGCAAATACCTAGGATCTGGGGGCTGTATTCATCCCTTTTTTTCACTGTCCAGGAGCCTATTCACACTATACAATCATAGTGCTACATTCCACTTTACCTACCATGGCAACAACTCATGGAATCCTAGGATTTGCAATGTAGAAAGGAGCATTTAGAATTCTCAACCACGGAGCTTTAGTACATCACTAAACTACGGTTCACAGGATCCCATAAGACTGAGACATGGCAGTTAAAAGCGAATAATAGCACTATACCTGTGGGGTGTGAATGGGCTCTTGGAGTCTATGGGCTGCACTTCAACTTTCATTAAAAGTGGTGTGGTGGGGGTAGGAATTAAACAAGGTGGAAGAAGCATGTCTTGTTTTAACCAAAAATCATGCCCACTGGAGGCTTCCAAAGGCACAATTCTCCTTTTTTCCTTAATTTTATTTTTGCAATGGAGCCCCCCCAATGATGGCTGCAGAAAGAGCCCCCATTGGCTGCATAGAGTCCTCTGATCACACTGTTCCCACCTCTGCCCTATAGGCTCAATCTGAACTACTGTTCAGATCAAGCCAATGAGTCCCTTCTTCTTGCTGTTGTCATTGCATGCTCTCTTTCTTGGAGAGGGCAGGTGACCAGGAGAAGGAGCAGGGTGAGGGGCTCTGAGGCTTAATAGTGGACCCCTCCTTGGATGTGGGCTCCAGAATGTGTCTTATAATGCCAACTGATAACCCAGACACTTAGTTTCAGCTGAAATTGAAGTTAGATTTTAATTAAATGATGATTTCTATCTCAATTACTAGACAGTTTCAAATTTGTCTATAGTAGCCAAGTTATGAAGTGCTTTATGAAAATAAAGGAGACAGGGAATATAGTAATCAAAATAAATCAGATAGAGTAGTGTATATAGTAGTGTAGTGTATATAGTACCAGTCAAGCAGATACAAAAGTAGATCAAGATCCTATGTGTATTACATAGGCCATTTCTGCACTAGACTGTTATAGCACTATTATTTTACCTCCAACATCATGTGGAATCCTGGGGTTTGCAGTTTTGGGAGGGGCTGGGTGGCAGGATTCCATAAGATGTTGCAAGTGGAATAATAGCGCTGTAACAATCTAGTGCTGAAATGGCCATAGTTCAGTAGTTAAGTCTCTTTACCTACATCTCCTGATGCTAACCCCCCAACCCATCTTATGAACGACACAGCTCTCCCCCATAACCATTACTGTGTTGTTGGAGAGTGGGGGGATCAGTGGTGATGTATCTAGTTATTTTCCTTTAGCTGAACCTTTCTGCCACAGAGATATGTGAAGGTCCCCAGGATATCCCTGCAAGGACCAAAAAAGTAAGTTGCAACAGCGTAAGTCTGACTTATGTCAATGTAATTGACTAATAGTATGCCAACCATACATTTGGAGGATGTTAAGTTATCTAACATTAGTTACAATGAGAATGTGGGCCAGTTTTGTGAGGAAGATTTTAGTAAAAAAAAATGTTTTCATAGCTAAGGAAAATCTTAGGTAAGGTGAGCAATAGAGTTCTTTTATATGATTTTTAACTGCAACTACAATGGTCCCTCACAATTACTTATATTGGGTAGGTCTGCTGGCAGATATAGGCCAAAACCATCTGGAGAGCCAAAGTTGCTCAACCTTCCCTTAGATGGTACTGTATAAGGCTAGTGCTACCAAAGGCAGATTTTGGATATCATGGCAGAATTCAAAATTTTTATTTACTTAGTTTGTCATAAAACGTGGGTTGGACCAGGTGCCACAAGCCTACATGTGATTTCATTGTTCCTTCCTCTATCAGACTTGTGATTTGTATTTGATTCTGCAACATCTACTCAACAATCTCTGCTCCTCATCAGCAATCAGCTAGATGCATCAAATATCTTCTGGCCATTTTACAACAAGGTTGAAGAGGCCCAGGGGTCATGGTTGTTGCAGGTTGCCTGTCTGGGAATGACAGTGACATAGTAAGGCTAAAGCCTTTACAGCAGGGTTCCATCAGTCCTAGATAGCACAGCTCATATTGAAGAAGGTTGGGACTCATAGTCCCACAGCATCTGGTGGGCTGCACAAATCCCATCTAGTCTTAAAGTTCAGAATGAAAAGGGACTCTGACCATATACTGTGAGGACTGCAAACTGAGAAATGTAATTGAAATGTCTTTTATAGTATTCCAGCAAGGAACAAAATAGTAAACCAGACATAGAGCAGTAAAAGGAAGAGAATCTTTGCAGTTTTTCTTCCAAAAATGAAGGCACAGTTCTATCTCTCCAAGATCCTTCTGAAGTATAAAATTAAAATTAAAAACTCATGTCAAAGCATATTCTGAAATACAACAGAAACACAACTAAAATTCAAACACGAGATGATAGGTTTTATAAAATGAAGTTAAAAAAAAGTACATCAGGATTTTTTTCAGTAAATCATTTCAGAATATTGTGAAATTTTCAGCACAGTTCTAATTCATGTTTTTAAAAGGCAGTCTATAGTGAAATGTGTGTGAGTCAAACGCAATAGGGAAAATTAGCTGCATATGTAGACCACAGATATCACATATTGATAAAGAGGAATGTCCAGGCAAATTCTCTTTTGCATTCATTTTAATAGATTAGATACAATAAAAAGAGGCTTATCTCTGTAACAGAGAAACTATAGGACCAGAAGGAAGGATGGATACAAGAGAAGCTCTAAAGGTGCAAAACAGAACTATGCATTTATGTGTCAGATTAAGTTTACACAGCTGAATGTTGTCTGGAAGTTCAGAGGAAATTGTATTATTATATATACAGTGACCCAACCAGACCTATGATGGTGTAGGAATTTTGTAGAACTAATTCAGTGCTTGCAGTACCTGCTGAAGTCTTCTCTTCTACACAGATGCTGAAAGGTACAGGAACTGTGACCTCTACTGTATCTGGTTCCCCAAATATATGCAGTGGGATTCCTTCCTCCACCAGCACCGTGAAATCTCAAGGTGAGAAGGTAGCTTCACCATGAAATATGAAACATTTCTCTGCTGAACTCATTTGAAGTAGCTGGATTTCAAGATGAAACTTTATTGTTAAGCTTTAAGACATCACTCTAAGAGGAAACTTTATCATTTTAAAAGTTTTTAAAAACTTAGTTCTTAACTGAAAATTCAGGAGTTTGCAACCATTCTACTATAGAAACATGGATTTGCTTTGATGACAAGTCTTTTTTAAAAAGCCTGATAAGTAAAAAAGGTTGTCAGAGCCTAAGGCTAAAAGGATTATTTTTTGTTGATACAAACACTGTAAATTAAATAATCAAGCTGAAGGGGGGCACAGTCAACCATCACATGGTGCATACCAGCAACACAGCTTAATTAAGACTCTAAAGTCTTCTAATATTCAGCTTTTAGTTTCTTGTTATGGAACTGAATTTGGGATTAGCAAGATATAAATTCATGAAGAAAGTTAGTCAAATCCTTAGCCTCTTTGAACATATTGTGGTACACCAGGAATTAGATGGTATAATGCTAGTTAGAACTGCCACATTTTTTGAGCCAGGTTATTTCCTCCATGAAATTCTATGGGTCAGAGAGGGTAACAGATCTTGCAGCACCTGGCAAGTCTAGTATTACAGGCAACCTAAGCCACAGACCTATTGGATCAGAGTATTATTTCAAACACATGTTCTATCACAGCCAGTCTATTGACAGGTTAACTCTTCCCTCTTAGATAAGAAACACCTAATTTTAAAGATAATTTTTCCTTCCCCTGCTTTCAGTAATCTTGTGTATAGTTTTCACCTTCACCCAATTCTCAAAGTGTTCAAGTTGCATAGTCAAGAAAAACACAGCTCATAGCTAGTAACCTCCTTCAAATATCATTCAGAGGGAGACATTTGGCTCTGCTTCCACAGCAAAACACTTTAGGTCAACAGACATTTAGGATGGCCTGTTTTCAGAGAAGCAACACATTGCATCTCTCTTACATGGTAATAATCAAGGTAAGATTTTATTAAAGTTCTGCTGAAATCTTGTTGTTTAGTCACAAGCAGATCCATTGAATCAATTGTTGAATAGGGAGTCAACACATTGGTAAATCCATTTGAATTAGTGGTTCTACTCTAGTTTGGGTGAACAATAGGATGTAGCCCTTTAACTATTAATAGTTTGATGTAACAAAATTTCTCTTTTGGGCTATAAACATACAGGCAGAATGGACTAAACAGTTCTCTCTATGGATTCTTGTTAAAGCTCTGCAATATGAAACACCTGAATTTTTTTCTTTCAGCAAGCACGTGCTTTGAATGAATAAGCTTTGTGTAGGAGCCAGTTCTTTTAATTCTACAGAACTAATTCTGTAACGTATCTATTAAAGATAACATCTGGGGAGGGAGGAAGCATGAAAAACAAACAAAGCCAAGAAAGAAACAAGATTCTCTATATGCCTATATTTATCGAAATTCCCAATGCATTTCATAACAGTCTATAATTATTTCAACTGGGCAGACATAAAAATAAAACACATGTAAAATAGATATCGGTAGGAAAATTATTGTTTGCAAGTTATTTTAAAAAAGTTAAAAACATATGTGTAACTAAGTAATGTCTCTTGGCCTGACCCCCGCTTCTCCAACATACTTTACCAGGCAGCATCCACACTGAGAGAAGGAGGCCTGTTCAGCCACTGATTTGGTGCACAAGAAAATGATGTTTCCATCACCACCCCACCAGTGATCAAAGCTGTGACAAGAAATTGTGGCAATTCTGATTGTTGTAGTCTCACTCGCTGGCAAAAAGTGCCCACTGCAAACTCAGTCATCAGAGGAACAGATGTCCATCTTTTGGTGCAGCTGCTGCATGTTCAAGTAGGTTTGGGAGGACATTTATGATCATGGAAATAGTGCCATGATTGTGACTACACAGTGCCAGTGAATATGGGATAGTTACAGATCTGTAACTCTTAACAAATTTGTAAATGCAATACAGAATGCCAGTGCATATGTGTTGGGCTTTTTTACTTGTCTATATTCTCAGTTGGGTTTTTATACCAACAGAACCTGCAAGTCCATTTGTTTTTAAAGAGATCAAGATGCAAGTGGTTGCACACAATTTGTGAGAAGTGTGCCATACTATTTATGAGAAGTATGGAAGAGAATCCAGTGAAATAAGCAAGGAGGAGAGAGAGATTACTCTCTCTGTACAAGTGGAGGAATGTTTTAAATCAAAATTATTTCAGGACCAAAATGGATGAGATACTTAATAACGCTTATTTGAGAGGGTGCTTCCCAAAGTGTGAGGGTGGATGACATCTGACTCTAAAAGCATTTCACTTCCTGAAATGACACATCCCTGATTTCTTACACGTTGTTACAGCTGCAGTGCCACACCCCAGCTTTTTACCCTAGAATTAAATAACAGAGCATCCAGCATGTCTCCACTTCCATCCCATACTTCCTTTTCTTAAGGTGGGTTGCAACACAGTTTTTGCAAGATACATTAGAAGAGAATTCCTTATCTGGCATTCCTGCACAATGCCTCTAACATCCTCTTTTGTTCTTTACAAAATAACATCTTCCTGCTCAGATAGGGCAGTTTGATTTGCCGAATATGTTGGAAGGGCTACATTCTGAAGGGTAGAGGATTTAGGGGAGCAGAGAATCACATCTCTGCTTGCCCCTAAACCACAATGCTTTGAATAATAAACACTCTGCACCACAACATTAAAAACTATTTCTTGTTACTAATGTGAACAGACATTCTATCCAATTATCTGGGGACATCTTCTAATTTATGCTGTACATTTAATCCCACCTCAAACACAGATTTTACTCCTTGCTCTCGAAATCAGGTGGCTAAAAAACCCTATACTAAACTAACAGGCTGAGTCTTAGATTCTTAGAGGCAGCTTACAGGGTTCTGATCATTTTACACCCATTCTCCATAAGTTAACTAAAACTAAACTAAACTAAACCTCCATCTGTATGTTACCCTGTGGTGGAATGGTGTGTGCGCGAATGAACATCTGCAAAATGCAGACTTGTTATTTTCTCTCTTCCAGTATAATTGTTTCTTCAAGCAGACAATATTAGCATAAAACTTCTTTATTTATATTCTCATATTTGTCCTTTGAACTTTGTGCTTGCCATGGAACTGTGTGGGGAGAAATCCTGATTTGCCCTCCCTTGTTTCCTATATTCAAGTTCCAATATGCAAGACAAACTTGGTTAATCTCAAGGAATAAGCATTCCCCAACTTGTTTAGTTTTCTGCAGAAAAGGGGAAGTCCTCCATGGTACTCATTCTTCCTCTCCTTCTCTCACATTATCTGACAGATTGTTCCATTATTATGTGAAGTAGAGGATAAATCCATCTTCTCCATTTATATCATCTCTTGTATTCTAAGTAACTTTGTTTGGAGAAAGACAGATTAGAAAAAGATATTCCTAACTATTGAATGGATAATCTCTTGAAAAGATTCATGGTAAAACACCTTTATTTCTTCCTTTCCTTTGTATGGGGAGGCAGTCAGAACACACAAAAACCATACACACTGTTCAAGTGAAGCAAATAGATTCTCTGTGGAGAAGAGTCCCACAGAGACTAAAGATGACTATAGATTTATGGAATACTTTACCAGCAGAAATGCAATAATTTACTGGATAATAAACACTGGTTTCATTTGCAAGTCTGATCATTCAGACTCATATTTCTAAAGTGGTTCTATTATTGATTAGAAAACAGCTTCTTTTTGTGTGTGCTCAGCATCACAGCAGTTTTGACCTGTAGTTCCTTATGACTGAAATGAGACACATGGAAATACATGGCTTCTGCTTTCGAGAAGAACCTGAGCCCCTTGTTTCCCACTCCATGGTTAACAATGGGTTGAAAAACCCCCAAACAAACCCTCTTATCACTTAAAATGTAGATGCTCCAGCAAAGCCAATGAAACTGTATGGGAAATTTAGGACAGCAAGGATATGATACACCAGTCTAGGACTGCAAGAGCAAAAACTGCAGAGGGCTCCTGTACCTTTACTGGTTGTGTTAGAAGAGGGAATTTCAGCAGCTGTTGCTTCTTAGATGCATGATAAGCAACATCTGAAATTCTTCTATACAACAGTTAAAGATATGGGAGCTCTTTTTTCGTCTGGCAAATTTATATACCACCAGTTTGTTTTACAAGATGGTACCAAGGAAGAGGAACTGCCAAAATCACCTTTGAGTATTCCTTGCTTAAGAAAACTCTGTGAAATTCATGAGGTCACCATACATCGAGAGGTGGCATGAAGGCGCGTGCGCGTGCACCCCCCCCCAAGGGAATAGGAGGCATCTGCTGATTTTGTTGACAGCCATACATTTTCTTCATCTAAATTCTCCCTTAGTGGCTTCAAAGAATGGACCAACTTTTGTTAAAGCAAGACTAATTAGTGCTGTGTCTGCCACAGTTCCTTGCTGAAATAGCTACCTCTGATTCTTTTATCTCACCAGCAGAAAGTCTTCTGAATACTTGAAAGCATGTTCTTCAGTTTGGATGTGAGCAAATCTTCTAGAACTAGGAGCATTTCCAGGTCCAAATTTAGCAATAGCAGCAGGCTGGGCATACCAATAACATTATGCTCTTTTATAGGACTTGTCAGTCCAGCCTTTGGGATGGCAGTCACTCCCACCTGGCCTGCTGAATTGCACTGATGACTGATATTGAACTGTGTGGAAAATGAATCAACAAATAATGTGTCTTTTTGCTTTAATCTCTAGTACGTGCCAGATGTCCAGCTTTTGTAAGACTATCCACATTTAGAAATGGATAAAACCTTTTGAAGTCAATAAAGAAAGAAATTACACATCTGGAAAAAAAAACATGGTTGGCATCAAAGTCATAAGATGAAAATGCAGACTACAGTGTCAATCTGAATTGCCGTGCTAGGCCAAGCTTATTTTATTACATACATTCTGCTTTCTAAGTACTAGTTAAGTTCATAATGTAAACATGAAGCATACAGAGTTAAAATTCAAGGCCACAATATTTCTGATTGTCCCTTTCTGTATCTTTGGTTGGCCGAGATCAACTCGTAGTGTATAAATGCATAAGTTATATAATTATTATATAAAAAGGAAAAAAAATAAGGTTGACTTGTATATTTCATTCTGACAAACGCACAGCGTTCGCGACTCAGGAAAGAAAAACTGGCGCTGCCTAACAAAAATATCTATATGATTTCAGACTTTGGCAACTGGGGATTGTCTCTTACCTTCAAGCAGTAGAAAACAAATTCCCTTAAGAAGAATGAGGTTCTAAGTGTTACTTTTAAATATTAGACAATTCCAGTTTTGCACTTTTATAAAGAGATGCATACTCTGATATGACTACTTTCCCCATTTTGGCCTTTAAAAAGTCAAGTCTTTTCTTTGATAATACTGGAAATGGCATAATACTCAACACAATATTTCTCAAGTCCAAACAAGTAATTCTTCATAGTTCAAATACTGTCCAGTTTCAGTTTCCCACTTCTCTAGAGGAAATGTCTTCTCCTTCACTCATGATTGTCCATCTTGTCCTCTGACCCCTTTCACTTCATGTGTCAGACACAGGGTTACATTAGTGCTCTTGTGCAGCTCCTACTCATTTCAACAGGACTGGCACAGGAGAACTCTTCCTGATGTATTGTGCCCTTAGTCTACAATCATACTCTTGCCCTTTAGCACATTCTCAGTCCCAATATTTGGCTCAGAGCTCTTTAACACTGTCAAGAAATCTTAGCTTGCATTGTCTTCACAGTTTGAAATAGCTGATCCCTCCCTCTTAATAATGGAATGCATTGAAGTTCATCCCAACCTAAACCATTGTGCTCAAAATCAGGTCTTGCCCTAGACAAATATTTTTGACATTGCTCTCTATGTTTGTTTAAAAAATACAGGTAGTATTTTTGCGCATTCATATATTCATGTACTGTATCCTAGTTCATAATAGAATTATCCCTATATTGCTGTAGTGGAGTCCCAGTTTTCACTAGCATACCAGCATGACATAAAAAGCTTATAAACCTTTTCTGACCCTTGTGTTGTAATTTATCATTACCTCTTTTCTTACCCCAGAAAGAGTATTTCATTGCTTGGTCTGTAGATTTGTAGTCAACATAGTTTACATAGTAGCATCATTAAACTTCTGTAACATTCTCCTGTAATCTTTTTTTTTTTAAAAAAGCATTTTGATATGACATCTTTTGGTTCCAGTCAACTTGGCATGTCTTTTAGGCACTTTTGCATATTTTCAACTAAAATTTCATTATAATTCATTGTACTCCATGAAGAAAGGTCCTTTAAAAATAATCTCGTTTTAGTAGTAAGTGCCAAGGTGAGAAGGCATATGGGTGGCCGGAAGCCTAGTGTTAGGGTAGATACTTCCAGTTGGTGAATTCCAGTATGGAGTGGGTCCAGCAAAGAAATTGGAAGAAGTGACTGGCAAAGCAGGTGCATGAGGAGCCACAAAGTTCATTTTTTGGGGGTGTGCATGGTAGGAACTCATGTATGGCAGGTCTGATGGATATTTGTACATGGATGATTCTGGAGGATGTGGCTGGAGGGCTTGAGCAATTCCATGGAAGTCAAACTTGTAGGCATAACGCTTACCATGGACTTTAGTCATTATATTTTTGTCATAGTAGTAACGGAGAGCACGACTGAGCTTGTCATAGTTCATGTTGGGTTTACTCTTCCTTTCTCCCCAACGCCGGGCTACTTCATCAGGGTCAGTCATCTTGAACTCTCCATTGGTGCCCTCCCAGGTGATACAGTTAGAATTGGTGCTGTCTGACAGGAGTTCTAACAAGAACTGCCATAGCTGTATCTGCCCACTCCCTGCAGGTACAAAAAAACAGATGAGAAAGGGAGTAGCTAGAAACACTCGGGTATGTATTTTCAGCACATTTGTATTAGGAAATATTTGATGAATTGCTTGTCTTGCCTACAGATTAGCAACCTACAGCCTGATGGGCACTTGCAGCCCTTAGACAACTTCCATGGACCGCTTTCTCTGCTCCCTTTATTGGCCTCTCCAATGCCCAGCTCATTAGTATTGGAAATAGCTAAGTGCATCATTAAGAAGGGGAAGTGTAGAAATGAGAATTCTATATATTACACTAATAATTAACCAACAATTAAACAGTGATAAAAGGATATACTTTATTCTTCCAAATGCTATTTAATGTGGATTTATAATCCATGTTAATGAAAATATTCCGGGCTATTACATTCAGAATTAAAGAAACAGAAGAATATAGCATTCCAACAAAACTCTCATAAAGCAGGAACCAATCCTTTCACCTAGCTTTAAAAATGCTTAGCTTTACCTATAATATAGTGGCTTAGAGAGTGATTTATAACTTCATAATATATAGCTTATAACAAGACTTAGAAAAATGTTCATGTAATTCAGTGGGACATATGCCTTGACAAGAATTCTTACCAAGAACATTTAGGCTGCAATCTTATCTACTTTTACTAGGAAATAAGTCCTACTGAACTCAATAGGACTTACTCTTGTACTGTTAGTTTACGTAAGCAAGCAACCTAGTGTAGGTTTCAAGGACCGATGTGACTAGACCCATGAGGCTGCTCTTGTTTTTCTCAAGCAGCAGCCTTCACATTATGTAGCTCCTAATTTGGCTTCTACAGACTTTTAAAAAACCTAGTCTGTCAACCAAAATGACCTCCAGAATCCTTTCCATAAAGGAGCCTAGTGCTTCACCCAGGATGGAGACAGTTCTGATTACAGCTAGATTTTGTATTTTCAGAAATGGAGGATGAAACGTTTCTGCCTTTCTTCCTCCTACCATAGTTAGGGATTACGCTAACCCTAAAACGACTGGATCTCCTGATAGGGCCCCATCTGATTCTCTGCAGACTCCCTCCATTCCATTCTATACTACACAGACTTTTGGAAAGACAACAACACCTAGCACTTAAAGAGATAAAGATAAATTAGAGCAGCAGCAATAGTGTTATGTAATTTTCAGTGACTCAAAGTTTCATCACCTTTTATCCACCTATCCTAACCTTTCTGAGAGGACAATTGCTACTCTTAAAGAACTTTCCACCTCTTGACTTCCCAACCTCTTATTCTTTCACTTCTACTAAAAGTGAGACTAGCTTAGTTCACTATGTTAGCTTAGCACCCTTAGAAAGCTATCTAACAGACTTCTTATAGAATCATAGAAACGTAGAGTTGGAAGAGACCACACAGGCCATCCAGTCCAACCCCCTGCCATGCAGGAACACCCTCAAAGCACTCCCGACAGATGGCCATCCAGCCTCTGCTTAAAAACCTCCAAAGAAGGAGACTCCACCACACTCCGAGGCAGCATATTCCACTGCCGGACAGCCCTGACTGTCAGGAAGTTTTTCCTGAGGTTCAGGTGGAATCTCCTTTCCTGCAGCTTGAATCCATTGCTCCTTGTTCTGGTCTCTGGAGCAGCAGAAAACAAGCCCTCTCCTTCCTCTACATGGCATCCCTTCAAATATTTAAACATGACTATCATGTCCCCTCTTAACCTTCTCTTCTGCAGACTAAACACACCCAGCTCTATAAATCTATCCTCATAGGGCATGGCTTCCAGGCCTCTCACCATTTTGGTTGCCCTCCTCTGGACCTGCTCCAGCCTGACCATGTCCTTCTTGAATTGGGGTGCCCAGAACTGGACACAGTATTCAAGATGAGGTCTAACCAAAGCAGAGTAGAGTGGTACCAGTACCTCCCTCTATCTAGACACCATACTCCTATTGATGCAGCTGAGAATTGCGTTGGCTTTCTTGGCTGCTGCATCACACTGCTGACTCATGTTCAGCTTGTGGTCTGTTAAAACTCCTAGATCCCTTTCACACGTACTGCTATCCAGCCACGTGTCCCCCATCCTATATTTCTGTATTCCATTTTTTCTACCTAAGTGTAGGATCTTACACTTCTCTCTGCTGAATTTCATTTTGTTAGCTTTGGCCCAGCTCTCCAATCTATCCAGGTCATTTTGAATGTTGATCCTGTCTTCTGGCGTATTAGCAACCCCTCCCAATTTGGTGTCATCTGCAAATTTGATGAGCATGCCCTCTATTCCTTCATCCAAGTCGTTGATGAAGATATCGAACAGCACTGGGCCCAGGACAGAACCCTGTGGCACCCCGCTAGTCACTTCTCTCCAGGATGAAAAGCAGCCATTTGTGCTCACCCTTTGGGTTCGGTCGGTCAACCAATTACAAATCCAACTAACAGTAGCCCTGTCCAGCCCGCATTTTACTAGCTTCTTTGCAAGAATGTCGTGTGGAACTTTGTCAACGGCCTTACTGAAATCGAGAAATGCTACATCCATAGCATTCCCTTCATCTATCAAGCTAGTAACTCTATCATAAAAAGAGATAAGATTAGTCTGGCATGACTTATTTTTGAGAAATCCATGTTGACTTCTCGTGATTACCGCGTTGCTTTCTAAGTGATTAGAAACTGACTGCTTAATGATATGCTCCAGAATCTTTCCGGGTACTGATGTCAGGCTGACTGGGTGATAATTATTTGGGTCCTCTTTTTTTCCCTTCTTGAAGATGGGGACAACATTTGCCCTCTTCCAGTCTGCTGGAACTTCTCCTGTCCTCCAAGATTTCTCAAAGATTATAGCAAGCGGTTCCGAAATGACCTCTGCCAGTTCTTTTAATATCCTAGGATGCAATTCATCTGGCCCTGGAGACTTGAATTCATCCAGTGTGGCCAGGTATTCCTGTACCACCTCTCTACCTATTATGTGCCTCATTTCCCCTGCTTCCTCCCCTGCTCCCCAACCGCCAGGTTGAGTGTTTGTATCCTTCTGGGAAAAAACTGAGGCAAAGAAGGTGTTAAGTAGTTCTGCCTTTTCTCTTCCCCCTGTTAGTAAGTCGCCATCTTCTCTGCGCAGCGACCCTATTGTCTCCTTCTTTTTCCTTTTGCTACGGACATATTTAAAAAAGCCCTTTTTATTGTTTTTGATGTCTCTGGCCAGCCTAAGTTCGTTCTGTGCTTTTGCCTTTCTGACCTCCTCCCTACATCTCCTAGCTACTTGCTTAAATTCTTCTTTGGTTGTTTCCCCCTTCTTCCATTTCCTGTACACGTTTCTCTTAACTCTTAGCTCAGCTGAGAGTTCTTTAGTCAACCATTCTGATTTCTTCAGATGCCTTCCATTTTTTCTCCTTATTGGCACAGTTTTAGACTGTGCCTTCAGTATCTCCCTTTTAAGGAACTCCCATGCCTCCTGAACTCCTTTTCCTTTCACTATTCTTGACCACTGAATTCCAGCCAGCAGCTCCCTAAGTTTACAGAAGTCTGCTTTTTTAAAATCTAAGATGAGTGTCTGGCCACACGTATCTTCTCCTTCCCACTGAATGCCAAATTCCAATAGGCCACTTCTACCTCATTAACAAGGTCATCCCTGTTGGTCAGGATCAGATCTAGAATATTTGATCCCCTTGTGGCCTCTTCCACCTTCTGGACCATGAAACTGTCTGCAAGACAAGCAAGAAACTTGCTGGACCTTGCTGTCTTGGCAGAGTTTGACTGCCAACATATATCCTGGTAATTGAAATCTCCTATTATTACTGTATCTCTCCTTTTTGAATGTGCAGTCATTTGGTTGAGCAAGGCATCATCAAAGTCCTCAGTCTGGGTTGGAGGTCTGTAGTAAACCCCCACCAGAATATCCCTATTGTTTCTCGCTCCCTTAATTCTTACCCAGATGCTCTCGACCTGGCTTTCTGGGTTTAAGTCACGGATCTCTTCACAGGTGAAAACATCCTTGACAAACAAGGCTACTCCTCCTCCTTTCTTGTTTGGTCTATTTTTACAAAATAGGCTATACCCCCTATTCCTACATTCCAATCATGAGACTCATCCCACCAGGTCTCAGTGATGCCTATCAAATCGTATTTATTTTGTTGTACTAGGAGTTCAAGTTCATCTTGCTTGTTTTCCATACTCCTTGCATTAGTGTAGAGACACTTAAGTCCACGGGCCCTTCCTGCAAGTTCTGTACTATAGTTTCTACTCCTCCCACCACTGGGCGCTTGTACTACTTGTCCAATATCATTTGGGCCTTTTCCCCCTGTGCTCGCCGAGTCCTGGCCTTGAATAATATTGTCTCCCTCCCCAGCAGAACTTAGTTTAAAGACCTCTGAATCCTCCTTGCGAGATTGTTTGCAAAAACATTCCTGCCAAGTTTCGTGAGGTGCAGCCCATCCCTTGCCAGAAGCCCACGTTCATGGAAATTCAGGCCGTGTTCCAAAAACCCTAACCGTTGCCGGCGGGACCATATGCGGAGCCAGTTGTTGACCTCTGCTGTTGACCTCTGCTATTGCCCTTTCCCTTTGTGCGCCATATCCTTGAACAGGGAGGAGAGACGAAATAACCACCTGCGCACCAAGGTCCTTAAGCTTCGTCCCCATAAGCTCGTAGTCCTTTGCGATGTGGTAAAAGCTGCTCCTCGCAGTGTCATTGGTTCCGACATGAACCAAAATGAGGGGCTTATGGTCAGTGGGCTTGACCAGCCTGGTTAGCCTCTCGATTATGTGGTTGATCTTGGCCCCAGGAAGACAGCAGACCTCTCGATTGAGCTTGTCTGGTTTGCAAATTGCCGTTTCGGTTCCTCTGAGTAAGGAGTCACCAACAACCAGAACTTGCCTCCTCTGAGGCTTCTCCAGGGCTCCGCGACAAGCATGTTCTTCTAGGACTGCCTGGGCATTCTGTTGAGACTGGGAGCATTGATCTAGTTCCCGTTGCTGAAGTTGGATTCCTTCTTGTTGACATTCTGTTCCCTCCTCCTGGTGGTCCTCATCGTTCGTAAGGCCAAGAAGTTTGAAGCGATTGTGTAGGTTGAGAGTCTCTGTTACCTTCCTGGACCTTCTGCTCCTATGTGTGACATTCCTCCAAGCCTCCGTTTCCTGGCACAGTGTGCTGACTTCCTGATCTGGCAGCTCCTCCGCGCATTCGGTCTTCCGGTACGTCTTCTCTGCCCTATCCAAAAACTCCTTCCCTTTCCTAATAAGATGAAGATTAGAAACTCGTGCCTCCAGCTGGCAAACTTTCTCCTCCAAGAAGGTCACCAGCTTGCACTTGGTGCAGGTGTACCCGACAACATCTTGTGGCAAGAAAAGGAACATCCCACAAGTGCTACAGGTGACCATGGCAGCTCCATCACCTTCCATCCTAGATACTACAGAGAGTAGTACAGGAAGTAGTTCTAGAAAGAATAACTGGGCTTTCTTTCTGAAATTCAGCTGTATAAGCTACGTCTGCTCTACTGATTGTGAAGGGTTAAACTTGAAGGATTGAAGTAGAGGACCAACAGCACGCGCCAAAGGCACGCGCCATTGGGAGCTCCTAATAAGACTCCTCCCCCTCGTTAGTCAGACCGTGTGCTCAGGGAGAGCACACAGCCAGCACAAGGAGACTAAACAAAAACAAGCAAACAAACAGACAAACAAGCACTGCCCCACAAGCCTGTAAACACACCTGGTCTAGGATGTCTTCACAGACCCAGCTCCCCCTCTGCTCTCTCCTCTGGGGAATGTTATAATAAATCTTTAGTTCGTTTCTTTTAGCCAGTAGTATCTTTAGTCCTTAAGCAGAATTGCTAGCTACGGCAGACACATGCTCTTTATCACAGACAGCATGACTTAAAGAATTTAGTTCCCTACTCCTTCCCATGGGTCTATTTTTGAGATATCTTTCTTGAAGTCTTTGGGAGATCTTGCTTAGATTTCTTGAAAGCCTAAACTCAACACTGTTTCCTTTGAGTTGGCCTGATAAAGATATCACTTAAGATGATCACCATGACTACCTTATGATCAGCATGAGTGTCTTTGCTTTCAATAGAATATAACAATATCAACTTCACTACAGTGTTAAGCTGGCAGTATATATTCATTTTGTAGATAAAAATTCTAACTGTTGTTATTTTTTAATACCTGGATTAGCAAGACGGCTGCTGGTTGGGCCCAGAATTTGGTAGGGATCTAGGTAACGGGGAGAGGGGGGCGGACAGAAAAAGACAACATAAATTACTATTTACAATGCTAGTGTTTTTCATCAGAAATAGGAAATGAATTTTAGCATTGTATATATTATTTTCAATAATCAGTCATTTTCAATTATTTAAAGAAGTACAAGAGCCTTGTTTTAAACTTCAAAGAATAGTTATACTGCAATGCTAACCTTCAGTTATGCTGACTGGATGAAAATAAGTTGATGCCAGTACATGTCTAGGTTACAACAACATACTGAAGTTTTGATGGTGCAGTAATGTAACTTACATCACTGTTACTGTTATTATAATGTAACTATGAAAACTTGAACAGATAGAGAAACAGGAAAAGTTGAGGTATGAAGGTGTAATAGAGAGGCCAAATTTTATCAGATCCTCTATTCATCAAGGACTAAGTCCCACATCCCATGCTAGCATGAAGTTACAATATCATAACACAATGCAGTTCATTTAAAATCAATGGAGAATCTTACACGATTGCCACCTCTGTTTCAGCTATTATGCTATCTGACTGACAGATAGCAACAGCTTTCTTTCATTTAATGAGGTTAACTTATTTAATGGGAAATCTGCTGCATTCCAGCCAGTCTTCTCAACTGTAGTCAGCACTGAATGCACCAGTGCTGAAAGCTTGCACTTCACCCCATGTCCCCATTGAAGTACCATCAAGAATGTGGTTACAAGTAACTGTCCTCCTGATAAGGGATTGGAAATATTTTGTAAAACTTATTACACAAGCTAACAGTTTCCTTGTAGGGCAGACATCCAGTATCAGTGGATGCCCTTGTCAATAATGGTTAACCACGCCAATCTGCTCAAACTATTGCAAGACTCATGAGTGATTTCTTTCATATTCTCAACAAGGCACATCTCACAAAATGACTTTTTTAAAAAAATCTATCTTAACTTTATCTTTGTTATATCATAAATACCACGCCAATCAAACTTCAGGTCATGCCCTTCCAACTCCAAACTTTTATCCATTCTTTCATCCAAACTAAAGAATAGGCCACAAAGTACAATTTCAAATCTGATAAACCCAGTCTTCCTCTCTTGTTTGCATCTTGTAATAGTTTGTACCTAACTTGAGGATTATTCCCTTGCCAACAAAACTTGATATATATTTTTGCCACTGCTTAAATGACACATCCAATGTCAAAACTGGTATTGCCTAGAATAAGAACATCATTCTAGGCAGGAAATTTATTTCTATCACAGAAATTCTCCCCAACAAACAAAAAGTTAGGCTCTCTCATCTTGTCATGTCCTTCTTGATTACATTTCACGTCTTAATATAATTAATTTGAAATAAGGTACTATTCATATTTGTCAAAGTAACACCTAAATATTTAACTTGCTTCTCAATTTTAAAACCCAATTTTTCCATCAATTGCAGTTGATCTTCTGTACTCATTTTTCCCCTAGCATCTTTGTCTTTTGATTATTAATCTTGAAGCCTGCCAACAGGCCAAAATCCTTTAATTTCCCATCAACGTTCCTATACGGTCCAGAGAGTTTTCCAAAACTATTGCTAAATCAAATTTATAAACTTCTTTTAAAATCTTTATTCCCATAATTCTCTCATGTTATCTCTATTTAACACCTCTAAGAACAAAATAAGCAAAAGTGGAGACAGGGGACATCCTTGTATTGTGCCTTTTTTTAATCTCTCAAAGCCTTGTTAATGCTCCATTAGTGAGTATCTGAGCTTTTAGTAAAGTACAAATTCATTTAATAAGATTCTCTCAAAAGTTCATATTTTCCAAAACTCTAAACAGGAAAGTCCAGTTTAAAGAGTCAAAAGCCTTTTTCTGCATCGAAAAAATAATAAAGTAAAATAAAAGTGGCTTGTTTCTCATTTTGCTGTTGTAAATACTCCAAGATGTCCAACACATTTCTATCGTAGTCTCTTTTTTGGTTTCTGGGGAAAAACTCATATTGGTCTCCATGAATAAATTCTTGTAGAATTTTATTCAGCCTTTCTGCTAAAATCCCTGTAAACAGCTTATAATCATTATTCAGTCTGAATATTGGTCAGTAATTTTTTGGTAGTCCTAAATCCTGCTATCTAGGAAGTAATACTATATTAGCCTCTTTCCATTTGTCAGGAATCTTTCCATGCTGCAAAACAGTGTTCATTTGTTGTAAAGGCAATACTAATTCTTCCTCAAAACATTTGTAATAAAAAGCTGGCTGGCCACCTGAGTTGCATGAACTATAGACTTACCTAATTGAGGACGCTGGTCTTCTGTTTTGGGTACTGTTGAAGATGATGCTTGAGCAGCTAAGAAAGAAACATGCACTCGTGTTTCAAATTTGAAATCACTCACTATGACTATTTGTTATCCCTTACAAAAACACATGCATAATTAAAAGGTCAAAAATGGAAAATTCAATTTCTTGCCTTCTTTTAAAGAAAATTTTAAACATCTTACAGAAAAACAAAACAAAAAACAAACTTAGAGACAGTTAAAAACAGTTCAGAGTACCTTCCTCTCCAAACAAATTATGGAGCTAACAGATTGGCTGGTGTTTTCAAAGTAGCCAACCATTTTCCATTAAATTCCTGAGAGTAAAGAAATGTCTTAATTGGTACTGCAAAAATGATAATCTGAGGGTGGTGGTGGTGGTAGGCAGGCCTCCTTGGATGCAGCCTTTCCTAGACAGGTGGCCATAACTGAAAAGCCTCTTTCTCTCTCACTCTCTCCCTGCTGCCCTCATCATCACCTTCCAAACCTTTGTTGGAGGAGATACAAAACAACTGACAGGCACCTAATCAGGACAATCTCAAAACAACATATGCATGTGAGTTATAAACTCACCTTTTATTCATGGTCTTAAATGAGTTGTTTTGAGTACAAAAATCAGCATACTGAGCTTAATTCATCAAACAGTTCATACCATTTTCAGTATGCTTCTGTTTTTATGACAGAAAATAACAATAACCCCTACCTGTACCTTTCGATTGTGGAGCTTGATGACTGTGGCTTGTCCAGGCTGACCTTCTGGCTTGTTCATATGGAATATCTGTGTAGAAAATAAATTATCTCAGATATGTACAACCAAAGTAGGGAAAAAAAGTAAGCATGACATATCTCACAAAGTCTGGTTCCTGAAGGAAACAGTGCTCATGATTGTAAAATATTCACCATATTTTATAGCTGAATTCTACTCAAATCTGAATTCTTATTTCTGTGGCAGCCACCCCAATACCATTCTATAATCTCCCTCTATAGTTATAATCACAGTTGTTGTCTAGCTTCTGTCTCCATCTATCCAAGCTGGAATCTTCTTATTTTTATTCTTAAATTGTTAAGAGATTTTTCATGTGTGTATATATCTTGCTCACACTTGCGAATAGAAATATGTAATTGCCACGGATGGGCAAAGTGTGGCCTGCAGGCCACATGTGGACTCCAAAGACCTTTCCTGCAATACACAACCCCCATTCCCCATTGCTTTCTATTGAAAAAGAAGTTTCTTTTTTTCCTTTCTAGGAGTGGTTTTCTGATTTTCAAAGACAGAAGGCTCAGGCACTAGAATGCAAAACACAGAGAAAGACAAAGAAAAAAGAGGAGAAAGCAAGGGAAGGGAAAGGAAAGAAACTGACAGCTACTTCCTGTCTTGCAGTTTATTTTTTAAATTCTTTTTGACAAAGTTTGGCCCTTAATATTCCTTAGGCCAAAAAATTGTCCCTTGACTTTCTGAAGTTGCTCACCCATACATCAGACGGACAATTATGAACTTTTATCTTTTTATTACATTGCAAATGTGATAGTTACACTAAACAAATTCTGTGGCAGTTTTTTTGAACTTCCATTTTAAAACTCTATGGCTTTAAATAGGATTATAAAAACAATGCTTTGAATTTTGCTCAAGGTACCCTCTCATATCTCATAACTATTTCTGTCTATACATCTTCTACATGGGGCTCGTGACAATTTAAAGAAAAGTCAGTATTCAGCCCTACTAGAAATAGTGTGTTCAGATTCTCAGTAAGAATAGGTTGCAATTGGTTTCACCTGAAGCAAGTTTTATCTGAAACAATTTCATCATTTAGAATGAAGTAAACCCACACAAAATGCTCTACACCCCCAGTAACAAGTTCAAAGTGGCAAGGCACTTAGATATATAAATGCATCTGATTGTCAGAGAATGCTTCTTAAATGCATTAGTGTTTTTGAACACATCTTGAACACATATGAAATGCTTATGACACAGAATTTCTTTTATATTCGCATAAAATTTGCAATAGGTTTCTACATGGTATGAAAGCTGATAAAAAGAAATTATGTAATTTCTCACAAAACTCTATTATTTCTCCTTCCCCTCAATTCCTTTCTACTGCTTAACAATCTAGCTACTCAGCAAACCAGGCCCATCTTCTGTTAAGTTCCTTCCGTCTGAAATAGTTAATCATTTCATATATTTAATGCAGACCCTTCCTTAAAAATATGAAGGTGGTTACAACAGGACTGAAAGCTTGGCTGTATTATTGCCTCTACCCTGGTGTTTATACAGTTCTCTCCACCATAATGCTCATATACTCAAATTTATTTCAATACTATAAATGTTAATTTTATTATTTCTCTTTTGGTTAAGCATCTTATTACAATAGGCCTTTAAAACAAGAAGGCACAAGATGTCTATAACCTTTCTGAGCTATCTATTTAGACAGGTTGTGTTGTAAATATTAATTATAAGGCAAAAGTGTCTATCTGTGTGCATGGTTCTGATAGACAGGCAGACTGATAGATACTGTGAATAACAAACTCAATTTGTGCTCATAGTGTTGAAATTTTTTGCAGCAGAAACTATTTTTGTAATTTGGGCAGAATTCAGCAGAGGATTTCTGCTGGCAGTGGGGTGGAATTCAATGGAACTGGGAAAGAGGAGATTCCTTCTAATTGTAGTCAGAGTTGGATACACCCAAAACCCACTCTAGCAATTGGCAAACCTTCCACTATCAGTTTGGGGCTGCATGGGGTGAGGGGGAGACAAGAAAGTTCCAAAAGTTCATCATCTTCTTAAAAAAAAAACAAACCTTCTAAAGAAAAGTCCTTTATAGTAAGAAAATACTTAATTGGGCTTGCCTTAGCAGTATTTCTAACATAGCTGAAGCAGGTTCTATATGCCTATGTATTTTATATATTCAGCACTACAATTTTGTACTAAAATCTAAGAGAAGGATAAAAAGTTTAGAAAACCAGATTGCAGCTCCTTTCATTTTAAAGCCCCAAACATGCATCCTGCATACCTGGCCTGGCAGTAATTCTTTGTGTTGCTTCAGGATATACTGAAGTATTTGGGAAAATAAAAGCTGCACCTCCTGGAGACAAGAAGAAGATAACAGAAATCAGGATAATTTTGCATTTATTGTATCTTTTGGAATGAAGCTTATGAACACGTGTATTGATGTTGGACAATGACAGAGCATCTGATCCCCCATCAGGTGTTCATGTTCCATTCCAGGATAATATACTGGCAGAAAACCAAGTGGGAAGGAAAACATCTTTATGCATTTTTTCCAGTTAGGAGAAGCTGTACTAACATGTGAACAGATTTCATATTTGCCTTGCTTTATCTTTACAGAAGTCACATATCTAAAGCAGACATAAACAAAAGATGTCTGCCAAATCAATTATACGAATTACTTGAGCCACCATGTACAGATCTAGCTGTTGCTATGAAGTGACTCATCATAGTCTGGTCTGGGAAGGAATGATGAAATTAGGTGAAGTCACCTATGCATTCAGACCTCAGACCTCTTTACCTATTGCCTAATCTACCCACTTATCTGCTGCTCTACACAAAATCAACTTTTTATTGGACTTGATAAACTGCTGATCACAAGCATTTGGGGAAATGAACACTATCTCGTTAAAGAGAAAGTGAATCAAAAGGGGGCATGTATCCTCCTTACTATTCTTTTACCATGGAGAAGGTGGGATGGTTAGTATGTCTAACTCAAAGCTGGTACACACTGGTCTTTTCTTCAGGACAGCGTCTTCCCGGCATGGGGATGTGAAAGGAGTGGGACCGCGATGGCACTTCTGCATGACATCATTGTGGTCCCGCCCTTCTCATGTTGCCAACCAGTGCAATTGCAGGGTATATCATTGATGGAAAAACTCCATCAATTACCTTGACTGTGCGAGCCTTCCACTGGAGCATGGGAAGAGGCGTGTCCCTTGTACTCCCTTCCACAGGCAGCTGGTCAGGTGTGGAGGGGAATTTTGGGGACACACTCCCATCCCAGCAGAGCTGCAGTCAGGATTGTGACAGGATGATGTGTGAGAGCATTGATCTGCAGAAAGGGCCAGTGATTCCAATAAGGCTACAGGCCATACTGGCTGTGAGAGCTGGGGAGTTATAGTCCAACAACATTCTCAAGTTTTAGTTCAAATTCCTATAGCCATGAAGCTTGCTGTAATTTTGTACTTGCCGTTTTCTCCCTTCTTCTCCATCTAAGTGTGTATCTTAGTCTAAACTACTTCATAGGTTTTTAGCGGGGTGAGCCTTGTCAGTCTGTTGCAGCAGACAGAGTCTTGTGACACTTTCAAGAGTAGCAAATTTCTTTTACTGTACGTTTCTGTGGATTTGGCCAGATGCCGATGAGGTGGGCTGTAATCCATGAAATCTTATGCCAAATAAAACTTCTTAGCCTTTAAGATGTCACAAGACTTTTTCTTGATTTTGTTACTTCACAGGGTTCTTGTGAAGTTAAAATTATGGTGGATACATGTACAGTCCCTTGTGCTGCAAGAGTGTGTTATAAGCTAAAGTTTCAAATAATATTTACAAAGAGGAAGAGTGCAAAATATATTTCCTTAAAACATAGGGCTAAAGTTACACCACAGGTGCTTTGGATTCAGGTCAGGTGCATTTCTCATGTTACTTTCAAAAATTATGGCTACATGTAAATGAATTGTAATTATATAATGTTTTATCTCTGTATATTTGTATGTATCTGTCTGTAAGGAGAACTTGTGTACAGAAAAACATGAGAATTGTGTTTCATATTGTTAAATGTTGTATTAAACATTCAACAACCAGGTGAGAACATTATGTAAACTGCCTTGAATTTTATTGTGAAAATCAGGAAGGATATAAATGTAATAAGTGATAATTGTTGTTGTCATTATGTGCCTTCAAGTCAACTTGGATTTATGGCAATCCTTTCACAGGGTTTTATTGGCAAGATTTTTTCAGGGAGGGAAGGCATGACTTGCCCAAGGTCACCCATTGGGTTTCCAAGGCTGAGTGGGGACATGACCCTTGGTCTTCCACACTCCTGGTCCAACACTCAAACCATTATACCATACTGACTCTCAATAAATGATAATAACATGTAGAAAACACAGCACTGCACTATCAGTGATAATGTGCTTGAGTTTCTAAAATAGATGCTTAGAGTCAAGAAATGCTTGTAGCATTTAGTTTCTTACATAGTGTTATTTCTGGTCACTGCAAGACATTAAAACCCTCAGGCATGATAATGTGAATGAGATAGCCCAAAGTTTTATTTCATCAGATTGAAGACATTGTTGTTAAATACTGTTGTTGGCTTCTGATGCACAACTTTAAGAAGAGCTTTATTTTGATTTCTTTACCTGTAAGCCAAATTTGAACTGCAAGTAATATTAGACCTGAGAGTCAGTAAGATGTCTTTTTGCTCTGCCTTTTTTTCCTGTTTATGACCTGATCTGATTAATTGCTGCCTACTTAATCAGTTGATGGTCACAGGAAATGGGCAGGAAAATCTTCTATGAGAGTATTATTGTACCTAACTCAAACTCCCAAACTGACTGGATATCTTTGTATGAGGCCTGGAAGTGACAAGAGGGGGAAAAAGTGAAGGAGCTCTGCTTCCTTCCTTCAGGGTCTTGTAAGAGAAGGATGTGTGGATCTTCTGAGCTAAGATATAAGGAGGTAATTCTTCATTAATTTTGTTCTTGAAGGAAGCAACAACTCATTTAGCATTTTGTTCCCACTGCAAGAAAATTTCAAAAACTGTGCAGTTTTTAAAGACTATTCACAATTTGTGAACTACTCTCACAAAATTTCTGTAAGGTATTTAATGATAAATATTTTAATGTTACAATACATTATATGTATGTGTATATGTATGCATATATGTGTGAATTCTGCACAGCATAATTGATGAATTAATATGATTTTTGTCAGTTCACAATTCTCTTTGTCATTTTCCAAATCTTAAGAAACATTTTTAACCATTTTCTAAATGTTTTTAAATATTTTTTTCTATCCCCTCTAAGATGCATATTTCTTTGTGTGTACCTTGCTGGAGGGTATCCTTTCCCCCCTTCCCATAAGAACAGAGAGCATGAACTGAGGATAAGGGGGTAAAAAACTTTCAGTCTCAAGCTCCCTGCATTTCTTCAAACAATTTCTGCATCCTCACTCTACCCTTTGTTTGCACCAGGTTGTGAGACTTCTCTCCCCTCCCCCCCGCATGGAAACCTCTATGCATTTTCCACACACATTTTCCATTTTATTTATGCTCTTTTCCTAATTATCCCTTTTGTACCCATTTTCCCAACTGAAAAGTATGTTTATGCATATTTTTCAAATACAATAATTTTTAAGGATTTACATGTTTAAAATACATGTAAGAGATTCTACTGAAAGTAATGCCTGTGTGTCATTTTCTCTAAAACTATTAAACTACTAAATGGAATGCTATTGTATCACTAGACAGTGACACATAATTTCTGTACGTCTAGGTGTTGCGTAATGATGGATATGAAGCAGAAACAAAGAACAGTCATTGAGTTCTTGACCAAAGAAGTATGTGCTGCTGCTGACACCCCCAGAAGTCTCAGAAATGTGTATGGTGATGTGACAACTGATAAGAGTAATGTGCGAAGATGAGTGAAAAAAGTTTAAAGAAAGTGAAAGCAGTGTTGAAGACAAACCATATACTGGAAGGCCATTGACAAAAACCAATAATGAAAACCAAAACAGGGTGGATGACATGATTTGTGAAATATGGCAAATGACTGTCCCAGAGACTGTTGAGGAATTTGGCTGTGGTCACAGTGCTGTCAAGCAGCTTATTCTGGATATAGAAAATTATGTGCCAAGTGAGTTCCTCATCAATTAACTGCTGATTTGGAAGATAAGAGACTGCACATATGTTTGGAATGGCTGAAGCCCATGAGAACACATTTTTCAGAAATGTTTGCACATGTGATGAGACCTGGACATGCCTGTATGACTCAAGGACTAAGAATCAGTCCATGGAGTGGTGGCACTCCAACTGTCTTTTGTCATTGTGTGCCTTCAAGTTGTTTCTGGTTTACAGGGATCCCAAGGTGAACCTATTATGGTACTTTCTGGGGCTGAGAGTGTGTGATGTGCTCACGGTCACCCGGGGGTTTCCATGGGTGAGAGAGGAATTGAACCCTGGTCTCCAGAACTGAAAACAATAAACCACACTGGCTCCCCTCGAAAAATTCAAAAACCTGTGGTCAGTACAAAAAAATTATGGTGAATGTTTTCTTGGGATGACAAGGGGCTGATTTTGCTTGATTTTCTTGCATGTGGGACAACAATGAACAGTGACTGATACATTGCATCATGCTAGAAACTTTGAGAAGCCATCAGTAAGAAAAGACCACAGAAACAGCTGAATGCAATCCAGTCACACATAATAATGTACCATCCCACACTTCTTTGGCAACAACTTCCTGCACAAATGGGATGGTCAGTGGTGGCACATACACCTTATGGGCAAAGCTAGTGCTCTCAGATTTTCACTTGGTTGGTCAGATGAAGGAAAGCCTTCACAGACGGTACTTTGATGATGTAGGTGAAATATAAGAGGCTATCAGACACTGGACCAGGTAGTGGTCAAAAGAGTTTTTCCAAAGAGGATTTCATGAGCGGGTTCAAAGGTGGAACAAAAGCATTGCCACTTGTAGATACTCATTTTGAATAGTATCACATTGTAGACAAAGAGTTACTTTACACAAGTATGTAGCTGCCTGTGTCTCATGTCCTTAATAAAGGACAGGCGTTACTTTCAGTATTACCTTTGTACAATTTCATGAATACAACTTTCATAGATGTGTACATTTCAGAGGCAAGATGCTCTTTGTCTCACAATGAGTAATTTTGGTAAGAATCTCAAAACTACTGAAATGCTTTTCCATTTCTAGCTGAAGCAGAAATAGTCATTCATATAATTTTCTCTTGATATTGCTGTTACTCAAGTGAACATATCCACAGCAGCAATTCACTGGGGCTACTTTTTTAGTGCTTGTTTCTTGTCCCTTACTGCAATATATTAACAATTTTGCAATGGTACAAACATGGTACTGGGAATGGGATACAGGTGGAAGAGTAAGTAGGACATATTACAGCCCCTTTCCATGGTATATTCTGGGATGTAAGAAGGTTTGCTTGGCTCTGAGCTCAAGTGCAACAGTTTTACTTTTCTTGCCAATTACATTTATTTTTACATTGATATTCTACAGTGATGCTGTTTGGGTGGCTATCAATAACTAAAACTAAAATAATTAGTACCTAAAAGTCAATTAAAATAGAGTAACAATGCAGCATAATTAATCATACAAAGAGAGAGAAACAGAAGGGGAGAAAAAAAAGATAAAAATACAGTATGGCATAAAATGATTCAAAATATCAAGAAGTCTGGGAAAATTTTGAAAGAAGTATTTGGCTGGCACCAAAATAATAAAAAAATGAAGGTCTCTGTGGTAGGCATTGCATAGGTTGGGTGCCATAGGAAAAGGACTTCTCTGCTGGTTGTTCTAGACATGATTGCATTTGCTGTTCGGATGGAAGATTCACAAATCTGTATCCATCAACTGAAGACATTTAAATAGATCCCTACATTTGTATGATGTTCTGTTTGGATAAAGACTAAGCAAGTAAGTTTGCCATAGTCCTTTAGAGGACGTATTCCAATCCTGTATCTGAGCGCCAGCTTCGCTCAATGTGCTGATGAACTGTTCAACAGTTTTCTATAACCTCACTGTACACATGGAAAATCAGAAGATTAGCGGTCAGGCTAGGCTAGAAGCCTCTTTTCTGACCTACTGCTTTTATATGATCAGGGACTTTTCTCTTTTCAGTGATGGGAAACTATTCTAATACAAAATTCTCTACTGTAAATGCTACAGCCCAGAAAAAGTTGCATGCCTCTGCTTTTCTCTTTTGTTTTGATTCATTCATAGGATGGCAGGAGGAGTGAAATGCAATGGCTGATGTATTCTGTGTGTGGTGTTGTTCATCTGGAGTGTGGAAAAGGTTTTTTTTCCCCTCAGCCAGAAATTTCCAGTAGCCATGTTGGCTGAGGGATTCTGTGGGCTGTAGTCCAAAAAGTAACTTTTACAAACTCTGATCCATGCACATGCAGGAAAGATGAACACAGAACTTCTCTTCCCAAGGGACCGATATTCATGTGTCAAAGGATTTCACACAGAATACTGTCCACATAGACTTAATTGCAGCATCTGCCCCTAAGTATTTTACCAATTTATGATTTGTGTATGTTTTTATGCATTTGTGAGAGAAATTCACATCAATTCTAGAATGCATATTACACCCTTAAGCCTTATCGTCCTTCTTAAATTTACAGTTAGCATGCATCTGTTAAACAGAAATCCTGAATTTTAAAAATATGGCCTATAGGAAGGGGAGCAGTGGCAGCATTACCTGTATTTCTAGCATGCATTAACCGTGGAGAGTTTTGTAAGGCCTTATCAACATCATCTGAAGTCAAATGTGGAAGAGGAGCTACAAAACAAAAAGCAACACCAAAATTTTAAAAAAAGATATTGAGAAGTATCTTAATAACCACTTTCTTTTATTCTAATAGGATTGATTGTTGTTGAGTCTAGCATCAGTTCATTCTGCTCTTTGGAGGGTTTGAGTTTATGATACTCCTGGAAGCTGGGAATTAATTTAATTCAACATACAGACATAGCCTGGTGATTAGAAAGCCATGAAAATGGCAATGTCATGTTGGTGTTGCACTGCCTGCTTTTTTTTTTTTAAATAGGTTTTCTTCATTCACATTTTATGATGATGATCTGCAACATGTTTCATTGTGCTTCAGGTAACCAATTCACTCCTTTTTCTCCTACCTGTGAGTACTGCCTGTGAGTTTTGTTTTATTTATATTTAGGGGGCTCTTTTTTCCTTCACTCTCAAGCCATATAATCTCCACAAAAGTGCTCTTTTGTGCAGAACACATATATTTAATCATGCCTGGAATTCCTTTATAAAACCATGTTGTCATTCAGAATTATCATTTCAATAATGGAAAGCAGGAAAAATTTGTGACCAGAAAAAACATTACTACCAATGCTTATGTAAATTATGTTCACACTAATTTGGGGTTTTATAATCCCTAAAATAGTTAATATTTCCTTAATTTGACACAGAATACTGTCAACATAGTATTTGAAGCCAAAAGCTACAATAAACAGAGTAGAAAGTGCTGTGGACAAAACATTTAAATATTAATAAATATATGAAAAGTGCTTACTCTCTCTGAGGTAGTGTAGGTGTGAAAGGAGAATGTCTGCATTGTAGCTTGGTGTGAGCCTTTGGAAGTCATCTTTGGTCATCTTGCACAGTTCTTTCCCATCAATATTCTGAAACAACAAGATATCCACATCTGGGAGACCATATTCCTTGACAGCCCACTCCAACCACTGGCGTACATGGTCTGTGCTCCATAGCGTGGGATCTGTTTTGAAAGGAAAAAGTTTCATTGTGTTATATTATGGATTATTAGCATTACTACAAAAACTAGCTGGCTGGATTTGTTCCCACTGCAAGTATGCTACTATGATAGTGAATAATTTTAGTTGTTCTGATTCAATGAATTCATTCCAAGAGTATATCCATTCCATCCAAAGGAAGCAAACAAACAAAAAAGATGGCCACTCAGTTCGATTGGAAGTGAACTGCACCCGCTGCCTAAAGTAGAACGGTAAATTCAGTCTAGGGTCAATACTCAGAAAGGACCCTCACACTTGATGTAATGTATTTTGCATAGTATCTCTTAGGAGAAGGCAGCTACAGCAAATGTATAGACAACTGCCCTATGCCCTGTCCTCAATGGCTTAGGCACAGCATATCTAGGTAATAGATCCGCTGATTTCACACACATAGAATATACTGGAGTCTGCCATGTGAAGTGCTCTGGATATTGTACTCACTAATCTATCTGGCTCATAAGCATTGTTCTAAGATAATGTATACATTGTTCTAAGATAATGTTTTGGAGTAAAATCAACGATGTAGTTATCCATGTGGAGCACCCATGGCTCATAGGCCAAACAAGTACTGGTGTGCTTCATCCTGCTATTTCAAGGGTAATGCCATAATTTACTCCAGATGAGGAGGAGAAGGCAAGTTGCCAAGAAGCTGCAGCTCCCTCTGAATCCAAGGAGATGGGGGTTGAGGCAGTAGGGAATCCTGCTCCCCAGCAGGACTTGGCAGAGGCTACAGACACTGAAAAACAACACACTCCAGTCCTTCATTGAGAGGCAGATGGAGAATTGCCAAGCCCAGGGCCTATTGATTAACAAACACTGACTTAATTAAGCACCAATTAGGTAGCTGTGGCTTTGAAAGAACAGCTGATAAATATCCCAGCATTTCTCTCTCAGTCTTAGTGCTGACAACTGTCTTATCTGGTTAACTGGCAGGACTGGACTGGACTGACTACTTGATCACTTCTATACACCAACAACCTGCTACACTGAGTGCCTACTGACTTGTGTTCAGGACAGGTAAGTACCCTCCACCCTGCTCAAACCATGGTCTGCTCTGATGTATAACAATGTGGTAATGAGTGTGAGCCTAACTAGTCTGTTTGATAGTGTACTAATGTGTCTTTTTATGACCAGCACCCAATCTGGCAGTTAGGCTGAAATTATTAAACATTATTAAAATTATTAAACACTAGAAATTATCAAACATTCACTATTTTCCACAGAATTAGTTTTCAATTGCAACATCTGAAGATAAACTCCATTCTTTCTATGTTTATCTCTTTTCAAACCACACAATTTTGTGCATGTTTACTCATAAATAAGCACCACAGTATCCAATAGATTTACTCTTACTAAATTTGCTGGAACCTAAACATGCTAGACATCATGGTTAATGCATTTTTAGAAGAGGTACTCTCCGAAAATGTGAAAAACATCTATTTGTCACAGCACATAATATATCGAACCTATATATTTTGCATTTAATATGTTTTTTGGCAGATAAAACATGGCTTAATTTGCAAGTCATATATTTATGAAGAAATTACATTGCAGGAGTGAAAACAGGTTAATCATATGGAATATGTCTACTGTCTAGTCTGACCTCTCTAGTGGTAAATTTACGCCTGTAAGCAATGCAGTGGAACTTCAGAGGACCTGCTAATTCATTCTCTCTCTCTCTCTCTCTCTCTCTCTCTGTGTGTGTGTGTGTGTGAGAGAGAGAGTGAGAGAGCGAGAGAGAGCACGAGAGAGCACACATGGCATATAACAGGGGCAAGAAAATTTTAATATGACAAAATCTTGTCCAGTGAGTACTAAGCAATATATACGTGAAAGGGAGTGTGTGCATGTGCGCATATGTGTTTGCTTTTGTTTTGCCACATCATCCTGTAAACTCAAATGGCTAAGTATAAATGAAAACATCTGGCAGTCAGACAGCAGAGCTTTACCCAAATATTTATTGTGCAGCTCAGCAAACAGCTGCTTGTGCCTACAGACCTCTTGTTTCTTGAAGTACATTTGCATCAATTTCCAAATCTATTTCTTCAAACAGATGTGGATGGGAGGAAACTGCTTATGATCACTTGCAGTTCAAAGACTGGGATATGTATCACTGTCCAAGGTTTTGCTTTTTTTTTTCCCCCTAACAAAATTGCTTTAGAAGGAGATAGTATGATTTCATGGCCTGCTTCTGAATATTTTATCATTAACTGAATCAGTCTGTGGCAGCTCCAGAAAGCAAAACACTGTATGAATCGGTAGAAAATTATGCAAGTGGTGTAGAGTTTGACAAATAACTGACAGAATTACAGCTTGCAATTTTAGCCACAGCTAATGTTCTTGCAGTTTCTTGCTACTGCATAACTGTAAGAATATTAAGCAACATCGCAGAAGCAGAGATGTTTCATCTAATTCATTTTCTTAGTATTGTGAGTAAAGGCAAATCTTTCTTTCCTATTAAAATTTAGACCAATACAAGTGGCCACCAGCATATGACACTAGTGGGAATATTCTAGATTATTTTATGTGAATACACTCCCCCCACCAATATAATCCATTTCATAAACAACAACCAGGGTATACTAACAGTGCACAGTATGCCAAAAAACCCATTTTGTGCAAGAAAAGTTGGCAGGTCACTACTTCCCTCTTTCTCATTGAATACATAAGCCAATGTGCACCCTGGATTTTCATTTAATTTTTATGATAATCTCTTTTCTGAGAAGTATGTAGGTCTCCTTAATATAGTTTGAGATTCAGTAGTATTCCTTTGTTGGATTCTGTGGCTTCTCTCTCTCTTTTGCAACCCCCTGTCCTGTCAAAAACCTATGGAAGGGGGTCCAAAGCAGGTTTCTGACACATGGGGTTTGTAGGGAGGGGATTGTTCGCTTCTCATTTCTTCTGGTGGAAGCAGCAGAATCCAGCAGACGTACTCCATTGAATCCTTCTCATTATTTTAACAATAAAAAAAAAAGCTTTTACAAAGAAAAATAGGTATGTAAACTACTGTGGTTACAGGTACTTTCTTGATCAAGTAGAAATCCTTTCACAACATGAAAGTGCTGAAATGTTGACCCTAGACATTTGTATCTTGACTGGTAAAGATCTCAGAGACACTGCATAGATGGGAGAACAGAGCCACCTGTTCTGACAAAACACGGCAAAACACATTAACTCGTTCTGCTATGCTAGGGATGGGCAACTTGTCATCCTCCAGACCTCAGTGTGTGCTAACTCCTCTCAGCCTGAGCCAGTATATGGTCAGCAATGACAGTAGCTGCAGTTCAGGAATGCTAGATGTTGCCCAGTCCTGATTTAAAGGCTGGCCTGTACATTCAAATATTGTACCTAATCTGATCACATTATACTTGATAACTGACAGTAGAATATATGAGCCCATTAATTTGAATACCAAGTGCTTTTATGTAGCAGCCAAAGTTAAGCATTTTTGATTCACTGATTTCAAAAGACAAAAGTTAACCACGCACTCAAATCTCCTTCTGAAATCATTGTGACACTCAGAAAACAGGTTAAATTGGATGGATTGTGGCCCCACTGTTTATCAGCAGGGCATATCCTATGTGAAGTGTCTGTTTAAATAAACTTATTTTCTCACCTGCAGGAACAATTACTCTCCGTTCGTTGGTAGTCATGTTTGGTGGTGGGATGTGCTTTTCTTCCATATAGCTTCCATAATTCATGCCAACATTTTCTGTGCTGTTAGCCATCTTTCCTCCTTTAGCTATACTGCAGTTATCAGGGGAATTCCTACGGAAACAGTTGAAGATTTTATGGGTGAAAGAGAACAAGTTATAGTATTTTTTAAGTATGTACAGTTCACAAGAGAAAGGCATGCTGCAAGAAGATTTTTTTTCTGTATGATGCTTACCTCAGTAACTCTCAGGCCATTTCTGCACTAGTCTGTAAAGGCCCCTCCCTGAACTGCAAACCCCAGGATTCCATAGGATGTTGAAAGTGGAATAACAGCACTGTAACAGTCTAGTGTGGAAATGGCCTCAGTATCTGTTTCTGGTGGCTATATCTAGTGGATGCAGACTTCATAAAATAATAATGTGTTACAACAATCAACCCTGTATATTTTTTTTGAAAACGAGCATATCATGGAAAACAGTCTGTTTATGAAAACTCACATTGAGTTAGACCTCATAAAGTTCTTTCCAATTTTTAAAATAATGTATGCTTTCTTAGCACACTGGTGTATAAATCAATAAGACACAAAATAAAAATATTATAATTATGGCATATAACAACATGTTAAAAACAGCCAGCAGTAAATATATGCATGCTGCTCAACAGTCAGGAGCCATGTTGGCTAAAACAGCCCACCAGACAAGCTTTCTGCAGTACACTGTTATAGTGCTATTATTCCACTTTCAACATCCTATAGAATCCTGGGACTTGCAGTTTAGGGAGGGGCATTTAGAATTCTCAGCCAGAGAGCTCGTGGGCCTCAGTAAACTATAGAGACTCAGTAAACAGTATAGGGCAGAAAGGCTCAGAGTTAACTCACTCAACTCAGCTCTCCCCAAAGGTTTGCACAATATTTGTTACCTGAAAATTGTCATGCTCTGAAAGTTTTTGAACTGAATATCTCATAAAATCAGGATCCAAGGCAGACTCTCCTGAGAATGTATTAATATTGGAACGATAGTATGGGAAAAGCAACTCTCAGATATCCTGGACCCAGTTTCTTTTCGTTAGAATTTGTAGATAACAATAAGCTTCTTAAACTGGGCTTTGGAAAAGGTAGGCAAATGCAAAAGGACCACAACCCTGCTTTATTTTTTAAAAAATATAATATAATATAATTCCTGCTTTTCTTCCAATGAATTCATGATGATGTTCACTTCCTCACTATATCCTCAAAACAGCCCAGTGAGGCAGGGTCAGACTGATGGAAATTGGCCCTGGGTCACTGTCAATTTCGCAGCTAAACGGGGATAAGCATATGATCTTCCAAATCCCAGTCAACAGACTCACCACTACACCACATCTGCTCCATAGTACAATCTTTCCTTTTAAAGTGAAAAACTGTTTAACATTCTGTACCATCACTGGCTTCTAAGCTCTTTTCAAGAGCTGCCCCATTTACTGTGACCAATCTTAAAGGTTAACAAGGGACAGATAACAGTGGCAAAAAAGTAAGTTTCCCAAGAAAGGAAATAGCTGGGGAAAAGAAAGAAAGAAAGAGGACAGACTCTGGGAAGGGTAAGGGAAGAAATGGAAATCTAGAGAGGATCTGCAGTCACACAATGGCATTTTAATGCCATCACAATGTTTCTCTTGTTGCATAGGGTAATGGTATGTTATTAGACAGATACAATTAGTTAAAAATTCAGAAGCTAGAAGACTACTTAAATTTAAATGAACTTTGTTTTAATTAAGCAAAAGAAATGATTTGATCTTCCAAGAATTCCTAGGCAATACATACGTGTATGTGTATATATGAATGTATGTGTATACACGCGCACGCACGCACACACGGAATGGGGATGCTCTGACGATCATAGGAAAATGTCACCAGCAATTCTGCCTCATTTTGTCCTCTCCCCTCTTCAACTGCCTCCTACACAGTTGCACTGGCCATTCGCTAAGCACCAGTACAACACAACTTGTAGATATTTGGACCCCCAACTACAAGTACAACTTGTACTTGGGGGACAAAATTTCCTTTTAATAGTTAAACAAGGTAATTTTAGACCCTGGACTAAAATTAGGACAGAGGTGTGTGTTACTGCCCTGGCTAGCCCGAGCTTTGGGGATATAAAAGATATCTATTGATATCACTAATTCGGCTTCACATATCCCTTCCATGTGCTTACGAGGCCCCGGGCAAGCACGCATACAGGCTCGGCCGATAATCACCATAATATTCCTAGACAATACAAGCAGGCCAGAAACAGCCGACTCGCAGCTTTAGGAGACCTCAAGGCAAGCACCTCCATTAGGTATGCAAGCAACTCTCAAAAGATCCTCTGCCTAGCGCTGGCAGCTTGATGATCTAACTATACAACGCTCAAGTACTCTGCGTTTGCATACCGGCTATAGCACTGACAATTTGGCTCTAACTCAATCATTTAAATTCTGACCTTTCGGAGGCTTTGTCTCCAACTCCAAATCTATTGTTTTCCCAAAGTCCGACCTAGCCTGTGGTCACAATTCTCCTTATAAAAACCCCTGATTTTGAGCGCTTCCTTGGATCGCTCCCGAGTTCCAGACCGCCTTGCTGCCGCATCGCTTGGCGAGCTTCCCCTCAGCTCCACGTGCTGAGATACATCGAACCCCAGCTTCGCTCTCCATTTCCTTCCGGACTTCAGGACAGGTTTTGTATCACCCGAACCAACTATCCCTCTGAAAATCCCGCTATCTTACTCACACCTTTATTTTCATTAGTTATCTGTGTGCTTGTGTCGCTTACATCGTGTGCCTGTATTTAATAAAGATCATTCATTATTTTCATACTGGTCTGCTTCTTGACTTGGCCTGACCCCATAAACACTGGGTTACAAGATCCTGCTAAGTTACCCTGCCCCTCGTAACATTAAAGCAGTGCTCAGAGCTAATCTTCCCCACCTATTGTTGAGCACATTTTGGTGTCCCTCACGGGACCCCCAGTAAACAGGGTAACATGTGGGTGTTTCTGTGTTTCATAAACTTATGTTTGTTATGTTCAGTTGTGAATCATACAATGATTATTTCTCTTTTGATCCTTCCCTTCAAACTGGTTATTCCATCTCTTAAAACTGCTTCTACATTCTTGACCCCTGAAAGAACAAAGCCTTCTGGAGACAGTGACTAGTATGGAATCAAGTATATACAGAAACAGAATTAGGCACTGTAACTTATTTTAAATTCTCAAATGCACAGTAAAATCTACCCTTGTAATCCGCATCCCCATCTTCACCACAAACAAGGCAGAGGCTAAATAATTGTATTGGTAACCTTTGTGGAACCTAAATTAATAATATCTTTTCATAAGTGAAATTCCTTCAAATTTACAGTACTAATTTCCTTCAAAAGACTTTGGAATATAATATAAAATTCTTGCTATAACAATGAAGTACATCATCAGAGTTTAGACTGCTATGAACAATTGTATGTTTAAAATATAATAAACACTTTTGAGTGCTTTCTTTAAAAGACTGTGTGATAGCAATCAGCATTTGGCAGACTTCTTGGAGTTGCTAGGGTGGGTCTCTTAACTAAATATAAACAAGGAAAGAGAAGAAAAGGAGAAATTAAGATTTCTTAATGTAATCAAGAAGTGTGTGAACTAGAATTTTACCTTTACAATTAACTGAGAAAAGTGTCTGAATTTAGCAGGTGTCACATGAGCTCCATATGTGCATGTCCACACATGCATACTCACAGAATACAAAATTGTCTCTCAAAACTATGAACCTTGGGAAAATTCTAAGTCATAAGGAAAGTTGCTGTTACAAAGAAATAAATGAGGGCACATTGTTTTTATATGTGGAAGTTCTTCTGCCCATGTGGGAAAACTCTTCTGGACTGCAGACAGACCATGTACCCATATTTAACCCAAAGCACTGCTGTAGTAGCCTCTTAAGAGGCAAATAATGTTTTTTAATACTCTTTAAATTACCTGTTTTCCTTGAAATAAACATAGAGGAAATTATTAGGAAAACTAGTACCCTGGATACTTACTTTAGAAAATCCTAGCCATTTAAATACATCCATTTAAATGTAGTAGTATGGGTTTTGCAATTTGAAGTCAAGTACTATTTTAGAAAAGATAATGTTTGATAAAGTGGAAGGCAGAAGGACAAGAGGGACACTGACTACAGGTGGATTGATGCAATCACAGAAGCCATAACTTGGACTTTGCAAGATCTGAGCAGGGCCATTGATAACCCGAGCCATTTCCGCATTAGACTATTATAGTGCTATTACTCCACTTTCAACATCCTATGGAATTCTGGGGTTTGTAGTTTACTGAGGTCAAAGAGCTCTCTGGCTGAGAATTCTCCATGCCCCTCCCTAAACTGCAAGCCCCAGGATTTCATAGGATGTTGAAAGTGGAATAATGGAACTGTGACAGTCTAGTGCAGAAATGGCTCCAGCCTCTGGGAAGAGCTCTCATTCATAGAATTGTCATGCTGAAGTTGACTAGACAGCAATTAGCAGCAGCAACAACAACCTCTTTGTCCTGAAAAGTAAACTGACACTAACTTTCAAGATGTGCCTCTCAACCTGGCACGCTCCAGATGTGCTGGACTGAAACCCCCTGTTGTCCTGCCTTACCATGGTGGTAAGGATGGTGGTAGCTGGAGGGCATCAGGTTGGGGAAAGCTGCTTCAGAGGATCTGAATATGTGTTTGACATTTGACACTTCATGCTCTAACTTCTTAACAGATTCAGAACAAGTATTACTGACATCCACAATGTGAAGTTGGAAGATCAACATGCAGGTAGTTATTAGCGTACGAAAAATCAGCAAGGAAGGAACTTATAGTTAGGATTTAATTAACGACAATTAGATTTATTGTCAAATTGGCAAAGGACAGACAATAATAAAAGAAAAGAACCCTAGGGAGAACTGTGTCCAGTAGAAAGAATGAAGTCTGGCTGTGATTCATTTAGAACTCCAGGGTTGAACTGAAACTTGAGATGTTTTACTTTATAGCAGCCTGTTATTTTAGTATTCTATAACTGTAAGCGGACTTCATCTCACCTAAAAAATATATGACAACCATTTTCTTCTTTCTATCACTCTCAGAGAGTGAGTGAACAAGGATTAATATGTCAGTTTTGCTTTCTGTCTCCTGATTTTTTTTTAAATGTCTAGTTTTTATGGAGATACCTGTAAAAGAAGTGAACAAAATCCTTCCTCCTGTGCATTGGCCAAATTCAACAGGTTCAGCAGCTGCCAGCATATAGCAGACCATATTGTTGTACTTACCTATCATTTAGGACCAAAGATGAGAATCCTATCACAAAAAACAAAAGAAGTGGCAACCTTACAATGCCTTTAAGAAGTATCCCACACTTGACTCCTCCAGTTTGTCAAAGTACCAGTTTGGTTTTGTTTACTTTCATGCTACAGTAAAAATACTTTGCACCTTTACAGTGTTAAGTATCTTGTGTACCTCAAGTGATAACGATACCAATTAAATCCATGTCAATTCAAATTTGTAACACAAAAAAATGCAGAAGAGTCACAGGAGGGTGAATACTTCTGCAAGACACTGTAACTCAACACCACAAACAAGGTTGAATGCACAAGTTCACAAATCTAGATTGAGCTAGTTGCCTTGATGGACAAATCTTCTTTTGCTTGCATTCGTATTTTTTTTTAAAAAATAAGAACTTTTAATTCACTAAATCTCTAGTTCTATCCAGATGTTCACAAATTTGACAAGGTATTACAAAAATATAATTCATAGTCATCTCTAATGCAGAAGCAGCCCATGGCTCACAGTAGGGGAAGAGCGATACCTGAAAAGAGTATTCCCATCATGTTCAAAACATAGGCCTCCCTTGCCCTAACCACAGTACCCTAACTTTCAGAATGTATTCAGGGCAGCCAAGTTGTCCATAGAGCCAACAGGCCATAGAGCCATCAGGAAAAGATGTTAAAAATCATTCAGCCGAAAAAAAGGTGAAGATGTTAGTCACAGGTCTACATTCTGTCTCAGATATTCTATTGCAATTTTAGCTGACAATAGAGTAATATCTGAGACAGTATGTAATCCTTTGACTCTAACATTTTCACCTCCACCCCCGCCCCGTATGATTTTTAACATCTTTCCCTGACAAAGAAGACAGAGAAGCTCCAAAAGCTTGCATGATGCATTTTCTGCATTTTGGTTGGTCAACAAAGTTATCACTTTTCTGTGGACTTTGGATTTAGTTCAATCATTTTATCCTAGTTTTGTACTGAGCAGTGATTTTTTTTCCTTCTAGTGTAGAAATGTGTGCATATTTTTGTCCACATTTTTTGACAATGCATTCATTTTTCTACAAATTTCTGTAATGTTCAAATGCAGTATTTCTACTGAATAAAGCGCATTTGTGCATATTTCTTAAATATACGCATTTCTCATTATGAACATTTCTGAAATGGATGCAAGGCTTTATGTGCACTTTTTCCTCTGAAACACATTGCAAACCTTGGTAACATACAGATTTTCATCACAGGGACCAAATACTCTTGGAGCATTAACCTGCCACATCTCCTGGTTGTTCTCACAGTTGTACATTCTCTTATGTTGCACATGGAGGTCTCTGTAAGGCAGTCAGTTCCTGGTTGCACAATGGCTGATATACTTCCTGAATGATACCAAGGTGTAGCTCTACTTTTCCCCATGGCCACCTCCATCCTAAATTCCCAATCATTTATTCCAGCAAAGAGTTATACTCTGCCAGCACTCAACAACAGTCCAGCTACTGTAGAAACACAAAGCTAAAAAAAAAGACAAAATATTTCATCCTTACTCTCTTATACACCTCTTTTGTCACAGATTTTATGTAGATATTTCTTTCAGTATCCAACATAAGGTGCTCAAATACCCTGGAGTCCTGGTTTCTATCAGATGGAAATATTGTTAATACTATCTTGTCAGCTAGGCAACTGTCTGTAGCTACTGTTAGTGTGGTATCTATCCACCTAACGTTAAGTGACATACTAATCTTCACTCTCAATTTTTTATACTCTTCTAAAACATAACTGTATATATTGGATGAATGGATGGTGAGATTATAGGATAATGTACAGTTATCAAGTTAAATATGAATTTATCTGGTCTCATATGCTGGTGTAGAAGAAGGAATTTCAGGGGTATAGTTATGAGGGGAATGGGAGCACTGCCCCCATAAGAATTCAGCCTCCCCATGAAATTATCCTTCAACCCCAAAATTTCTAGCATTATAGTAACTTAAAACTTCAGTTGAACATTCAGAAATACAGTTTTTGTGTCCCCCCAAAGAGGGGCAGGCAGAGTTACCAAAGAAATGTGAATATCGCTAAGATAACAATGGTAGGTACGAATGATTTTCATTGTCTCACTCTTTGCAATACTAGAAGTTTGGCAACTGGAGAAAATTTCATTGGAGAGGAAGCATTCTTATTTCAGGAAAGGAATGCACTCATTTTATCTCCTCATAGTAGCTGTACCCCTGGGAAATCTGCTCATCATACTGGCAGCACAACATGCTTTATGAAAAAAGTAGTATCCCCATGTTATTTTTATATTTATTTCAATATTTTTTCCCACCCTGTATCCAAAGATCTGAAGGCAAGCTACAGGCAGCAAAAACATTTAAAACAATCTAAAATAATTAAAGATAATCTAAGACAGTGTAAAACTATTTAAAACAATTTAAAACAGCGCATACAGTGTAAACTCTTTCAAGGCATTATGATAAGAAGTTAGGCTATGATCCCTAACCTCACTCCACGAAGATGGTGAAAAGTCAAGTTTTAACTTCACACCAAGATAAAGCTAGCATCAGCTGCAGAAGGGATTCCAAGGGGAGGATACTCTACAGCTAAGGTGCCGGACTCCTCCTGTTTCTCACATAATGTACTGCTCCCACTGGTAGGACTCAGGCCATTTATGGGTTTAAAGGTCATCACCACAGTTTGAGTTCAGATCAGAATCATATTGGCAGTCAGTGTAATTCTTTCAGAATCAATGTTACATGGTTTATATAAAACATCAGCAATCTATCTGCTGAAATTGCACTCAGTGCCATTTTCAAAAGTAGGCAAAGCACACAGTAGTCACTGGGAATCACCAAGTCACCAAATCTCCATCTTGCCTGGATTTAACTTCTGTTTACTGGCCCAGATCCAGCCGGTTAACAGCATCATGACACTGTATAGTCTCAGTTTATTCCTGTGATGATTATAGTACCCAATTCTAAAACTCCCAGTGAATTTTAAATAAAAAAATAGCATGGAGGGACTGGAACTGTGTGTCAGCCCACAGCCTAAGAGTCACAGGGCTGAATCACAGTACTTAGTGCCACTCTCTGTAGCCACCCTGCAAGAAAGAATGAAGCGCTGATAATAGTAATAGCAGGTATATTTCAATACCATTCATTAGTGCAAAGCCCTCCCTAAGTGGTTTGCAATGTTTTTAGCTAACTGCCCTCAACAAGCTGGGTACTCATTTTACCAACCTATGGAAGAATGGAAGGCTGAGTGAATCTGGAGCCCTGCAGGATTGAACTCACAACGTTGTGGCAGCAGTACTGGCATTTAACCACTGCACTACTAGCGTTAACACTGAACCTCCCAATGTCATCCTATAGAACTGGTCTGATAGCACACCAGAAGGATCAAACGGTCAGCATAGCAGCAGTCTTTTTTCCAGAAAAAGTAACCAATCAGGGCAACCAAAGTTGCCTCTGTGCTGAGCCCTGGACTGCAACCAGACTAAAACAGATCTAGTTTCCTCCAAAATTGTCTGAAGTTGCCCAGCCACTAAATACTCAAGCAATTTGCCCTCAAAGGGGATACCTGTATTATGGTGATAGTTCTCTGTACGCAGGTAGATCATCTTGAGAACAGGATGCACCACGGTCTCATTCAAAACAGCAGATACCACTCCCTGCCATAAGGAGGCGTTCACTACCTGTTGGACCCTCCCACTCAATCCAGTTGTGCTAGATCTTATTAATCAGGATGGAAATCGGTCAAGTTTACAAGTGGTGGAAAGTGTTCATTCCACTGTCTTTTCTAAATTATCAACTGAAATTGATTCCAAGAACCCTGGTTACAAAGTATTCTGGACACCTCCCCAGACACTGCTGTAACTTATTTGGGTGTACACCCCACTGAACTCAGTATGTTCAGTTGTCATGCACACAAGTGCACTGTAATAGTTCAACCTACTGTGGCCTATTTTTAACATTTAGGAAGTATTTCCTCTACGCCTCACATTTTCTATGCACTGCAAAAATACAAGGGGAAAAGATGTTACACCAACATAACAGTGTCCTTTCTGTAAATATTTCAAACTTGATATATACATTTAATTTGTACTTGAAATAAGAATTTCAAATACATTATTCACTGTTACCCAGTTAGGCTACTGGAATTCATGAACCAAGTATGATAAAAGTCAAGGAAGTCCAAAACAGGTGAATTCACTAGGTGTCCAGGACTAGGAGCAGGTAACTACTTAACAAATCACTGAAGACACAGATGTTTGTAATATTAACAAAAAAAATATTTATGTGTAGATCCAAAGTCAGAAATTATTAGTACAATTTACATAGGAAAACAGTATATCTCACTAGAATGAAGAAGGTTGTCAACAGGTAAACTGTCTGCCTGCCTCTGCCATCCAGTTCCAACTGTTCATGGTCAGCTTCAAGATCACTCATGATGTCCTTTCTTATGGTTCTTTTTCTTTAAACTGGATTTGGACTGGACTGCCCTTCTAAAACAGGATACTAATAAACAGAGCACTGTCCTCTGCAACAAAGGACAAATGGCTACGTTAAGAAGGGTAGGTGAGTGGATGAACTGTAGAAGCTGGTTCGGGTGGATGAACTGTAGAAGCTGGTTCTCAACTGGAATGGGGATGGTTTTGTGACTACAGCAAACTGAAGTCAGATGCTACGGTTATATCTGTGTATGCACTGATAGCCGACGAATACTTAATATCCAGTGTTGAGGCATATGTAAAACTATAATATGTAGTCTATGGTAGCAAGATGCACAAGGCTGGTCAAGCAACTTGTATTATTACTTGTATAGAGATATTTGATCAGAAATTGCAGAGACAGATAAATTCACACATCAAAATGATAAACAAATGCTACAGACAAGTAACAATAACTTTAAATCGATGTAGCCTTATTGTGACTCAATTGTTTGATGCTATGTATCTTCAATAATACAATAAAACTTCTGTGAAGGCAATCTTATCTCCTTTTCATTGGTTCTTTAGTACATTCCAGCTGCTTTGAGCCTTAAGGCCATCACAGCAAATTAAGGCAGTCAACATCTGGCTCACTAGAGGCCATGCAAGCTATAAATATTACTAGCGCTGCTCTCTGTTTTTTCAGTGCAGAGAAACAGCTGGTTTAAGTTTTACTACACATGATCATTTCTCCATTAGAGCAGAAACTTCAATATTTCTTGTGCATGAGGTTAGAGTGAAGAAAAGTCTAAAAGAGGGAGCACTAACTGCCAGTTATGAAATGATGTTCCTTATATACTTAATTTACAGTTAGGTTGGTGCTGGGAGAATTATGTAATCTGATATACTGGTACCAAGAGCAAAACCACAATAGCTTCCCCGTTGGCCCAAAACTTTCTAAATTCATTTTCTCTTGTTTTACTTTTATTATTTTACAGAAATTATATTATAATAGCAAAGGATTACATTTCCCAAGTTATATTTCATTTTGAGAACTTGTAAGCACATTGTGCTTGTGGTTCTATAAAATAAAGTGTGTACCAGAAGCCATGGCACTCTGGTGACTGTCTCTGTGCGTAAGGATTCATATGCTATTTGAGCTTGTCTAAGCAGAAGATGTTGGCCATAAGCAGAAATAACTTCACTTGCAGAGATCAAAATCTCACATATTCTTTAGGAATTTATCAGTTTATTACTTCTTAGCATTATTTCTGTTAGGCTAGGTATATGAATTAAAATATCAGGTATGCAAAATTATCACTAAAATTTCCTTTTTTAATTTTATTTTACTTATGATATAACTTAGCAATAGCATGTGTATTTCTATATCGCTTATCAGCTAAGTGCTCCCTAAGCAGTTTACAATGTGTTCGCTAATTGCCCCCAACAAGCTGGGTACTCATTTTACTGACCTGCGGAAGGATGGAAGGCTGAGTCAACCTGGAGCCCGGCAGGACTGAACTAACAACCTTGTGGCTGCAGTACCAGCACTTAACCACTGTGCCACCAGGGCTCCTGTTACTGTTTACTTGCTTACCTAAAGATTTTACCACTAGCTGACTTAACCTTAATTTCCATGTCAGTGGAAATTCCAATATTGGCTTGACCAAAACAATACTTCACTCACTGATAAACCTACTGAGTGGTATCCAATCAACCTCTGCCAGCAGTGGGAAGCCTTCCATCACCAGACAGAATAGAAGATAATTCCTCCTTTTCTTTATATCCTCTCCCTCTGCCATACATTCTCAATAACTGCTATGGAGTGCTGGTATCACCTTGGTAGGCAATCTACACTGAGGATAGGATAGGACCTTTAAATTCTTCTAATTGTACTTGTATTTATTTAAATTTTACTATAGTTAGCCATAAGTTCAAAGTCAAAGAAAAGACAGGAGATACAAATGATGCCCCTTTCTCCCCCACTAAAGATATTTTGAGTCTGTGCGCATTAGTATAATCATTTTTTAAAAATATTTTTATTAAAACACTTTTAACTGATATAAAACAACATCTATGGAAAAGTACACACCAAATATCTGAACATATAATAAACACATACGCCATCTTTGTTGTTGTGGGTCTTCAAGTATAAACTGAACAACAAACAACTAATTAAGATAAAATGCAAACTACAAAAACTCAAAAAGGGATGAAAGGGTTACATGCTTGATTTCTGACTCCTTGAAGAATGTTCATTAGTTAAAGCTTATTCTACTTCAAATATCTATCAAAATATTCTTACTTATATGATCCCCTTATTTACCTCATTATTATATAAAATGTAACTACATTTATACTTCTCAAGCAGTTATTCCACTACACACACTAGTGTAATCATGCACAACACTAATTTCATATTTTTGTAGCCTCAGGGATTTATCAATTCCTGAAACAGCATTTTCAAGAATGCATGATTTTCCCCCCACATATTTCATGTCATTCTGACTTAGAGCCTTGAAGTAACTAGTTAGAGACAACTATAATTTTTACTTAATTTCTTTTCCAAATAACTAGGGTACAGCTACATGACATTATGACTGTAACTTAACAAGGGATGACCTCACTCACTTTGAAATACAACTATAACTTTTTGGTTCTTACATGGTTACATGAGATGTAGACTTCTTTAAGGAGAAGGAATACTACACAGTTCAAATATTGGCTTGTGCTATGTACTGTGCTGATGAATGAAAAACATACATTAAAAATCTAAAAAGTCGCACTTTTAGTTAATTTTGAGAAAATTGAAAGTAAAACGTTATTTTAAAACTGGTAACTAACTTTTTAAACTATGGAACGATAACTAATTTTCAGAAACAACTTTCCAATCTCTCTTTCATTTAAGCATGATGGGAAACTGAGGACTACTCAAGCTAGCCTTGATAGTCTGATCATTTTGATAGTTTAATTATATTTTAACTTCTGTATGTTTTTAGTGATGTGAGCTTTCATTTGTATCTGTTTCAGTTTTTGTAGACTGCCTAGAGTGCCAGGGTAGGGAAAAGGCAGAATAAACAATCCATAAACAAACAATATTCTGATATATTTTGGTAACCTAGAATATGATGCCTTTATAGCTAAAAGGCAGTTAGAACAGTCCAACTTTAGTCACTTGTACCACCTCTTCCCAGTTATTAGAAAGAACAGACAGAGGCATATCCCAATTTCAAAGCCTCTGACAAAGAAGATCCTTTTTAAAAAATTTTTATACCTACCCAGTTTTTTTACACCCTGTTTTATGCATTTTTCCCTCCTCATACTCTGTACAGCTCAAAGTTTTTTGTTTGTTTTTTTAAAAGCAAAATCAGCACTGGGGGATGGTGAAGGAGGACTGAAGAAACTTCATTTTCATAGTGCTTTACCAAGGTTAGCTGTCTCTGCAGGAAAGTTTTGAAAAAAACAGACTGCATGGGAACTTATCCACATTAAGCCTCACTCAAAAAAAAATCTGGAGCTAAACCAGTGGCCCATTTGTTTAACTGGCTGCTAAATTATTATAATATTTTTTCACCTCAGGCCAATCAACATATTGCTATTGTCTATTCTGTTATTCCCACACTCAGTAAAATATCCATGGATTTTTTTCTCCAAGCAGATTCCATGAAACCTTTCCTCCTTACCTGGAACCATTAACTTGATTTGGATTGCATTCCATCTTTATGGTTACTCTCGCTGGGGGTTGTGACAACCAATCTTGCTGGGGAACACGTGGACTCATCTTTGATGTCTGCCCATATTCACTAGAAGAGGAGGCTGTCATCTCTGTCTTAGCAAGATGAGGAGTTCCGTAGGCACACTCAAATAAAGACTGATCTTCACTCACAACTGATAATGCTTCCTGAAAACCAGAGAACAGAAAGCACCAACATGAATAGGAGAAAGAAGTCATCTAGATTATAGACAGCAGATACTTTATTCCATTCTATTTTTTCTTCTATCCTTCAATCTATGCATGTGAAACAATGAATTAGAAAGAGTAAACTATTTTGAGCAGAGCTTCTGTCCACAGCAGTGGCAACATCAGTTAAAGCTCCCACTGTACCTGTGGTTCTCCTTTGCCTTAACTCAGTGATATTTTAAATCACTGAGAACATTCTTTGATGAGTCATGGGAAGTGGGCCTTCCTTTCTGCCTAGAAGATTAAGGTCATGTCCTTTCCTGCTTGGTACAATAACAGAGGAAGAGATTGAAACTTTCATAATTCCTCTTACAGGGATGCTACTGTATTTATGAGGAGAAGCAAAACGCAAGGAAAGGTGTTATAGTTACATATCACTTGTGAGTCATGTCTTTCAGAAATACTGAAGTAGCTTATGGGTCTCTTCGTAACACTCCAAGTATTACAAAAAAATCTTGTTGTGTTTGTAAAGAGCTCCTCTGTTCTATCTTCACCGCTGTGGTAAGTTTTCCATGGGTAATGTGAAGACAGAAATCAAGGATAATGACCAGCTTGATCCAAAAATCAAATATACTGTTTTTGAGTTTTTGTACAGCTTGATCCTGTTCTCAGTCTATAAATGCCACAGAACAAGCAGAGGTTTATATTTTATATAACAGAAGTGGAGCAGAGGGGGGAAAGTGGCCCATGGCATATATCAGATTGGCTCAGAAATTTGATATAGCCCTCCCTCCCAAGCTCCCACCCAATCAGAAAGTTGCCCAGCTGAACTAATGCAAATTTAGCCTCCTCAGCCCCACCCAACTTCACTAAATTTGACCACAAGGAATCATTTGCAGGTCTCTCAAATCCCCAGCTATGAAACGACAGCTTCTGACAGCTGGTGGGAAAGATGTCACTTGCCCATGTGAAGTTTTTGAAATAAACAAACCACAAGTGTGAAAACCACTGAGGCAGAAATTCTCACCACAGATGACTCTTATGTTAAGAGGGTCTTCTGTAGGGAGGGTGCTTTCCCCTTGCCTCCTGTGGTTTGAGCAGGTGCAGCCTCTTCTATCACCTTACTCAGTCTAATGCACCGCTGTGGTTTTATCAGATTGTTCAGGATAATTTAAAGAACTATACCCACAAAAGCTGCTGGGAAAAGTTCCTGTCAGAGGACACCTTTGTTTTTAAGATCTTGTTGAAGAGGAGAGATTCCTCCTCCCCACAAAATATAGAATCATAGAGTTTAAAGGGGCCTCATGGGCCAACAAGTCCAACCTCCTGCTCAATGCATGATCAGCTAAAGCATCCCCAGAAGGTGCATTTGTAAAGACCATCAGACATTGCAACCTCCACAATTCCTGATTTCCTGTCAGTTTCTGTGTGTCTGGGAATATTTTCACTGTATGGCACAGCCCAGTGCCAGGTGGTCTGCAAAATGGAGCCATGCCCTGCTTGCCTGTGTTAAATTTCCAGGAAAAAAACAAATATATTAATAATAAAGTACAAATGTGGTCCTAGTCCCTGGCCTATTATGGAAAACCACCATTCTGCTACACTGGATAGTCTGAGAAACACTGGGCCGGCCAATACTGACAGGGATCTTGCTAGGGATCACTATGTTTCACATGTTAAGAGTCACAGAAAGGGCACTCCATGGAAATCTTACAAGAAACCCACTGGGAGTGTAGTACATTTCTGTGGGCTAACCACACCTAATGAGCAAAATTCCCTCACATTATTCATTCATTCAGTCGTTCATTCAAAACCTTGGTTATGGGACAGCATAGATAAATGTACATCATGCAAATACATGTAACCCAATCTGTGTTGGGTAAATGTAAATATATTTCCTTAGAAACACAGTAAATGAACAAATAAGGGGGCAAGCCAGATGTTCTGTTTCCCCCTCAGATTTTAAACCAAGCTAGAAAAAGACTGGGGTGTGTGTGTCAACATTTGCCTTTGCTTGACACAACTATTACGAGTTCTACAAATTAAAATCTGGGCCCAAGTCTAGTGAATGTCACTGACATCTCTAATCTCTGCATTATCTGTCTGGCACTGTCTGTCAGAGATTCCAGGCAGGGAACCCTGGGAAAATGATCAGCCCACTGCAAAGATGTTGCATCATGCCCCAGCTGTGGGTAATTGCAAGGTTGCATAAGAAACTGGGGTCGTGTGCAGATGGTAGAGGGAGGTGTGCAAACCTCTACCTGATTGGTTGTAGATATGTATATAACAAAGCAACGCCAGTATGTATTTGTCTGTTGACCAAACCTGGTGCCTGGCGCAAGCTTTTGTCCATCTGTCCTATGTTTTGTATATAACAGAACTTTGCTGCAAGATAAAGTGCCTCCTGTTTTGGAAGAAACTCCTCTGTGTGTGAGTATCCTTACTGGGGAATAAGGCTGCTGCTGCTGGCTCGCTGAACTCTGGTTTTTCTGCTGCGTTTCTGTGTGGCTGAAACTCCTATCATCCCCAACACTGTCTGCTTGACACTTTAGCAGAAGTTTATTCTAGTGCATACCATACTTCTGAACTACAGGAACTGTGTAGCAGCTCTAATGGTTGGGCAAAAGCCTGTTTACTTTCTCTTTCCATTCTGAAGGGAAATCAATTATAGATGTTGCTTTAGTGTTCTAGTCTTGGTGAGATTTACAGATATTTGAGAAGTGACAGTTCTACTCTGTTTTCGTTCCTACCACGTAGGCTCTAGATCACTTTGGACTTGATTGATTCTGAAATTCCCTGTCCAGTCTAAAAGCAGCACTAGCAACAACAACTACAATGCTACTCAGTGATTAAAGAGTCTCCAAAACAAACAGTTGTAGAATCAAAATGCAGGTAAATTAAGTATTTCAAATTGTTCTGCATTACAAATTCTTACTGAAGATGAGTCCCTTTGTTAAACACTTTCAAACAAATTTAGGAAAAAACCCAGATGTTGACCAAAGGTGTTAAAAGTGTTAAACTAAACAGGAGCAGATGTTGGGGATGTGCCTCTCCAATATGAAAAATGTTATCACTTCAGTTCTTTTCCTGTGAAACAGTCACAAAATGAATTGTTGTGGTGTGCTCTTTGTGCTGTTCTTCACGCACATTTTTGAAGCACAAAGCCATTCCAGAGTTTTTGAAAGCTCTTCAATTATGAGTAATGGTAGATGTCAACAAACTGAAAAATACGAAGTTTCTCCATTGCTGCAGGTGCCTTCTGGGGCGATTCAAAAATTTTAAAAATGAAACCACTCAAGCAGAGGGATTTCAGCATTAATGTCTATTTATTGCACAAATATTTACAAGTCAATAAAGCAAATACTTATTTATATGTAAAAGTGTTATACAATGTTTCCTTCCATGGATTGGACTTCATCAGAATGAAGTGAGAAGTAATTGTCTTAAATTGCCATGAGACTATCATGTATTACATGTGTTTCCTATTTTCACACTGCTATCAAACAGCAACAAGTCTGCAATACTGGTACAAGGAATGATACAAAAAATATTTTTCAAACTGTCATGTGTGAATAGTGCTTATGCTGCAAAAAAAAAAATGGAAGAGTGCTTTTAAAAATAATCTTATCAAAGTTTTTTTTTAAACCCAAAGATAGCTAAAAAAAAAAAAAGTATTTTAGCCAGCGTAGGCTTTAGATATGAACTATATATATGTAAAATGCAACACAAACAATTCAGCTTAAACATCACTTGTGAAAATGGCCAGGATGTGTCCAGATGACAAAGCTGAAAACACAAGAACCTGTGTCAAGAGTTGCCACACACATCTGGAATGTATTCTATGTCAGTGAAACTGATTTATCACATTAGATAAAGCGCCACGTACTATATTCATGACAGAGCAGATGAACAGCAAAACCTTTGGCATGAAAAGCAAGAAAGACAGATGTTGTCTTCACCTCCCTATACAATTTTTTTGCAACTTTGGGAAATATAACTCACTGACTTAAAATTGTCACTTAGAAATAATGGATTAGCTCAGCCAAGACACTGATTTAAATTGGAAGCGAAATGTATATTTATTTATTCTGTCAGTTTATAACCTACCCTTCCATATGATCAGAGAACAAGATCTATAAAACTCCACAGTCACAGGAAGCAGCAACCACAAAAAATTAATAAAAGCTAGAACAATTAAAGTGAGAGCTAAAAACCAACTAAGAGTACATCCAAGAGTAATTGCAAAGTCCCGCATTTTGTTCCTTTTGTTTCTGATTTTAAATTGTGTTAAAATCAACTGGACTGGGGAGCTGGTATAAGAGGCTCCTGATTGTACCAGGAGCTGACAGAAAATATTTTGGGATAAACAATACAGGTATCAACCTCTAAAATAAAATGAGAAAAAAACAGGAACAAAATCTGTGACTTTATGGTCTTTTTGATCAGTCTAAATGGCCCTATGGAATGTGTTAGAGTCCTCAAATGATTAAATAAAGTATTTTTGCCTCACACTGAAAAGCTCAAATTCCAAGATAGCTCCTCTAGAACAGAAATTCCAAATGCAGGGTGCCACAACTGAGGGTCTTTCCGCCCTACACCATAATAGTGCTATTGTTCCACTTTAAACATCCTATGAAATTCTGGGCTTTGTAGTTTATTGAGACCAAAGAGCTCTGTGACTGAGAATTCTAAGTGCCCATCCCTAAATTGAAAATCCCAGGATTCCATAGGATGTTGAAAATGGCATAATAGCACTATAACAGTGTAGTGTGGAAAGGCCCTGAGAAGGCTGTCCCTTAGTTACCACCTGCCTAATTCCTAACTTCAGAGGATCTCAAAGGAACACTGTAAGTTTCAGGCAGAATTCTTAGTAAGTGATCTTCCACAAATAAACACATGGAAATACATATCAAAATCACTCAGAAAATATAACAGAATGCTCAGAAATTACAAATACAACATCTACAGATGACAGAATACAAGAAGATCTTGTCCCAAGATTCTAACAGAGTAGTTGCTACAGTCAGGATTCCACAGAGTTTTGGCAGAGAGAATAATCTGTTTCGCCCACCCTGATTTTTATTGGTATTGTTTTACATTAGAGTTTCACTATAGAGAATGTATAAGACTTTGTCTGTGTCATGCAGCGACACCTGGCACAGCAAGACCATAAGACTGGCCTGCCAGAGATAAATTGTGTCTTCTCTCATCTGAGTGCAGAGACAAATCTTGCCCGTCGATGTATTTGTGTACTGAGAGTGGGAATAATTCCTGGTTCCAGTGCGTATAAATCTATGGGAGTAGACTCTGGATACATGGTCAGGAATGCTGCAAAATACAGGGTTTCTAATCATAGGAAGGAACCCTAGGCATGCACACTTGTACAGCTAGAGTCTATTCTGACTTCTGAGCAAGGAATATGTGCATGTGATAGACGGAGATATTATCTTTCTCTTCCTTTCACAACATATTTCTAATGAATGGATAGGGTCATGTGACTATGACAACTTTCCTATTCCAAGATTTTTCAATATTGTTTTGAAAGCACTAGCAATCCCTGTCTCACTTTTTCCTTTTCATCCTGCTAGGTTTTGGGTTTTTTTAAGTATAAATATGGGTTTATCAGCATTCTTCTAGAAAGAAATAATCTGGTAAAACAAACAGTAAGCTTGTGCAGTAGACAACAGTCCAAGAGGATGTGACATTGACAGGGACAATTGGAAGAAAAGGTAGTCTTACTATTTAGAGCAGCTTGTAAAAAGTCCACCTGGAGGCTAAAACAGCTGTACAATCCTGTAGACACAGAACTGTGAGCTATTATTGACCTTGAGATAAGAGCCAGAATCCCAGACAGTTACATGCTACCATCTCATAGCCTGGACATGAAAATTTCCTCTCCATAAGACCATCTCTCTGTTTCCTGGAAGGGAGCTTTTTTGCGTGTGCAAACTTATTATGTACAGTATGTTGCTCCTTTATTGAACAGAGAAATGTCTGGAGGAAATGGCAGAACAGCTCAATCAGGGTGAATTGATTGGTTTCACTTATATCCCAGAGTTTGCGATAATCAACACATCCATAAAACCATAATTTTAACATCATAGATCACAAATATCTAACTTTAAAAAAATAAAATCAACATTTATCAGCAGTAGTATAAATCTATTCATTACAATCTGCAACCTCAAGCTATTCTTTGTCTGGAATATTAGTTTTCTATGACACACACCCTTATAACATGTGCACATGTGTTATGTATATATGTGTATCAATATTCATATACATGTTCATATGTATACGTGTGTATATTTATATCTCATATGTATATATGTGTATGTATATATATATATGTATATATATGTGCATGTGGAAGATCATTTATGAATTATGAATTAAGATATTTTCATAGGTAAGTGTATCAGCATCATCTTTCTCCTTTGCTTCTTTATTTTGCATTCTTCACTGGTTTAAAGATGGCAATACTTCACTGTGTAGATAATATATATTTAGATAATGAAATACAGAAAATTTTGAATATAAATATAATTTAAAGTGCTGTATTTTTAGAACTGAGACAGCAGCTTCTCCAAAATTTGCCAGCTTTTCTAAGTATAGCCAGTATACAAGATACCTGGCTAGTCATCCATCATCAGGGGGTTGAGACTGACTTGGCTTCACTTAGTTTTAGATAAGATGGGTTTTCCATTAAAACAAAAACCTCTGAGCTACCATGAGTTTTTTCCGGTAGCCTGCTGGCATACTTCAAAATGCTTGCAAGGATTAGGTACTTTAAAAATTGTAGTAAAACAGAGGAGAAGGGAACTCTTCAGGTATCATATCCAAATCTAATGTAAGCCAACCCTCTTAAACTTTTTATGAACTTTTGGTTAGTATCAGTTTTGGAAAGAACAGTTCCACAGGTGCTAAAACAGGTTGCGGAGAGCTGAAATGTTGGTGAAATTCCTCAATTTTCTTTTTTTAAAAAGATCGCTTGCACCACTTTCCAGCGAGAATATAAACACAAACAAACAGCCTGTTATATTACTTTTAAGGAATATTGTTGTGTTACTCTAAAAATGCAGTAGACAACATCTCACCAGCAATGTTGGCCAGTCTCAGACATGATTTATATACTCAGGACGGAAAAAAAAATGTTATACGCCTCTTCGCTATACTCCCTGAACATGCAATTTGAAGTGAGACTGAGGTGAAGCTCATACTTAAAAATAATGCTCTCCTTTTTTGAAATTGATGCAGTAGCTTTCCCCATTTAAGGGTTTTTATATTGAAGATTTATTCAGTTACATGATTTGAGTTATAGGAGCTGTGTCACAGCTAAGAGCGCAGACCCAACACAGCAGGAATTCATAAGTAATAATTATTGTGCTATTAAAAAGGCTGTTTTCTACAAATACTATTACAGTAGAGTCTCGATTATCCGACATAAACGGGCAGGCTAATAGTCGGATAGTCGAAAATGTCGGATAATCCGGAGGGTCAAAGAAATCACCTTGAAATCACCTGTTGCCATGCTTTGGCCCTTGTTTTGGGGCCTGGAGGTACTCGCCCTGCTCGCGGCTGCCGCTGCCGCGCTCGGGGCCGTGTTTTGGGGCGAGCCTTCACTCGCCCTTCTCTCCTTGCCCGCCGCGGCCACCATGTTTGGGGGCGTGTCTGGGGGCGAGCGGAAATGCCTAAAGCCACGCCCCCAAGCAGCCGCGACGTCGGATAATCCAGAATGTCGGATGACCGAATGTCGGATAATCGAGACTCTACTGTAGCTAAATTGGGTGGGTACTGCCACAGGTTGAGGGCCCGCACTGCCCCCTGCAGGACCTTGGAAGGTTGCACCCCTCAACTGTCATCTTCTGCTCTTCCTCCAAAACTGTGAGGGCCCGTGAAATTAATTTTATAGCACTCTAAGGGCCTTTCTGCCCTACACTGTTATAGTGCTATTATTCCACTTTCAACATCCTATGGAATTCTGGGGTTTGTAGTTTGCTGAGGCCAAAGAGCTCTCAGGCTGAGAATTCGAAATGCCCGTCCCTAAACGGCAAACCCCAGGATTCCATAGGATGTTGAAAGTGGAATGGTAGCACTACAACAGTGTAGTGTGGAAAGATCCCAAGCATTGGGTGGGAGGGTTCAGTTCGGCTTTTTGTCACATTTTCAGCTGTTCTTTCACCTTCTTTTTAAAACGCCTGTACAGACCTTTCAAACCAGAAAGTGAGCAGACTTCCTATCCTGGTTACTTTCTGTTCTTAACAAAGGCCACTATAGCCTGCAGGAAAGTCTCCATAGGCCTTAAAAAAAGGCAGGAAGGGTCCCCAAACAGGGTGAAATAAACAGAAATGCCTCTGTGGCGGGGGCACCCTTTGCTATTTGAGGCCAACCCATTTCCCAATTTGGGAAGACATGAGGACACTTGGGGGCATAAAATTGCTTTGGGCTGCCTGTGCCCCATAAGCCACAATTTGTGCACCTCCAAATCCAATTGTTAGCCCAAACAAAATAGACCTACTGGATCAATGGAATTTGAATAAGTTTTGACTAGTGAAGTTCCAGTTGATTCAGTGGTTCCACTCTAGTTGAGACTAATTGGATTTCTGCCATCATAAACAATTTTAAGATATATGTAAAGACAAATGCTCTACTATGTTGACTTTGTATTCTTAAAAATAAGAGAGGAGAAGTTAGAAAACAAAGTCATTTTTTAAAAAATGCTCAGAGAACCAAGTAGTTTCCTTCAAGCAACTTACATTTAGCAGTCTTGTGCATTAACACCTACACTTAGGAGGCCTGCAAGCAGTTGCTATTTTATTGCTTCCCTAAACAAACCCATTTCCTACAAATTATCCCCATATCTTTTGCACCACAGCCAACTTCCCAGAAAAACAGCAGGAAAACAAAGTGTGAACTCCAAGCAACCCACTTCCACAAAACAATGCAACATACCAAGAAGAAAGAACCTGCTGTTTTGGTTTTGCCAAGAGACTTAAGGGGTGCAGGGAGGAAAGAGGAACTTTAAAAGTAAAATGGGAAGAGTTGTATAACGGTAACTACGCAGCAGGCGTGCTGCCAATGATTTCAAAGGCTCTGAGGTTTCAAAATCACCCAGAAACCCAACTGAAGTGCACTAAGGCTTTTGCGCTTCCAGGAATACCACTGCGCTACGAACCAGTAAAACTCTCTGGGTGGGGAAAAAAAAAGAAAAGCTTGGCATTAGTGTAAGTGTAATTTCTGTATTAACAATTCAAAGGAAAAAAATGATAAAATGTTCTAGTTTATGTTAAACATACCACATCATGTCTTGTAAACAAACTTATATAAAACTAGCGTATTTACCCAGCATTGCCCAGAGTTTTTATTTTCCTCTTAAGAACTCATCAAACTGTCTTCTCCATTTCCTGTAACTTTGCTCCATATTTCCCAATGCAATCTATATTCAGAGTTATTTACACACACAGTTTGGGTTCCTGAGGGAGTATATTGTCCTGCTCTTTGCTGCTATGCTTCATGTCCATGGACCGGCCTATTTCTGTACCTGTAAATTTTCCCTAATCCAATCTGTATTCATAGTTGTTAACATACAGAGGTTGGGTTCCTGCGGGAATATACTGTCCTCCTCCTTGCTGCTAGGCATCGTCTCCATAGCAACCAGCCCATTCCAGTACCTATGACTTTTCCCGACAGTCCCCAATCCAATCTGTGTTGTCTGGTGACATTGATGTACTGGCTTTTTTCTTTCTTTCTGTTGAATCTGTGCAATGGCTTTACATTTTTGTGGAAGCATTTGAATTTCAGCTTTAAGATTCTTCACATATGGAACCTATACAATCTACTGTGTGAGGCGAGAAGACCTTGTAACTATGGCCATTTCTGCACTACACTGTTATAGTGCTATTATTCCACTTTCAACATCCTGTGGAACTCTGCGGTTTGTCGTTTACTGAGGCCAAAGAGCTCTCTGGCTGAGAATTCTTAAAAGCCCCTCCTCAAACTACAAATCCCAGGATTCCATAGGATGTTGAAAGTGGAATAACAGCATTATGACAGTGTAGTGTGGAAATGGGCTATGTTGCGTATGTCACCTTAATTTTTCTCACATATGCCTCCCAAAAGTTTTCTGGCATCCTTATTGATGGTAGGCCTCATCTCCATAGCAACCAGCCTGAGGCCCAAGAGCTCTCTGCTGAGAATTCTAAAGGCCCCTCCCTAAACTGCCAACCCCAGGATTCCATGGAATCGTCAGAGCCAGCCAATCATACGAGGTCTTCTCGCCTCACAAAGCTGATCATATGCTGACACAGACAAACAGACAAACGCGCAGGCAAACATTGACTTTTATATAGTAGATTACATTTATTTGAATCAGGCTTATTATGAATTTTGATGTCAAAGTCATGGGGTTAGATTCATGCTTAGAGCAGACCGACTGAAACTAGTGGGACTTAAGTTAGTAATGGTTACTCATGAGTCCCATCCATGTTCTTTTACTTAATGCGCTCTGAGGAAAGTATCTGTAGAAAAACTGGATGCAAGCCAGTTCAATTGCAAACTCACCTAGGAGGTAAATCCCTCAGTTGTCTTTTCTGTCCAGATTTACATCCTATTAAAAGGAGAGGATTTCATTCATTTCCATAGGGACTTAAGGCACACCTTACTTTTTCTGGAAGGGTTGGTTTGTTTATGGTCTATATCAACAAAGTGCTCAGAGTGGCTATCTAAAACACAACACAGAGCCATCATTAAAATAATAACTATGAAATTATAGAAATACAATAAAAGACAACAAAATCATAATCAAGCATCAATGTCTGAACTGAAAGGTTAAGTAAACACATATATTTTCGGTTGGTGGTTGATTGGGGAAAAAAGGCAACAGCATGGATCTCCACCAGGCAAGAGTTCCATAGACAGGGTGGCAACAGAGAAGGCCCTGTCAGATGTGGATGCCTATGCGTCTCTCTCACTGAAAACACTACAAGTAGGGCCTTAAAACCTGCATCATTCAATATTGAAGAAGGTGATCCTTCAAGGTATTAGTACTACTATTGGTCCTGTGCCATTTAATGACTTTGTACAGTAGTATGAACAATTTCAGTTGGGTCCAGTAGATCATTGGCCATCACTGCAGAGATTTCAGAATAAGCAGTGGAAAAAATGTGAGATGAAATAGAAAACATCTTTTTATTTTGACATCTAGGTTACCATTTTGGTTGGTGTATGGATCCTATCCTATACATGTATATAATACATACTCTTGTAAAATAAATTTTTTAAAAAACTTTATATATCAAAGAAGAAAACGTTATCTCTAGTGAGTTTCAGATGTACTTACTCAGTATGAAAATTTAAAGCAGAACTGTCTTTCATAAATAGGAGTCAAAGGGTCAAATTCACCATAGGAAATGATGAGTCTTCATCATTTTGAGTCTTCACATTAGACAAGGGAGACCCAAGTGGGTAGCTGCCTAATGTTCTTATTCTTATAATCATTCCATATTTTATATAATGATTTCCTTACAAAGTGATGCATAAAATCTTTATCAATTGTCGCTTTTCCATAGAACATGTAGGCATGCCACCCCATCCTTAAATCTGCTCCCTGTAAAGCCAGCATTCTCGTATTTTGTAAATCCATCCAGTTCTTTATCCAAGTGAATGCCGCAGCCTTAAAGTATACTTGTAAGTCCGGTAATCTGAAGCCTCCTCTTCTTGATATGTCAGTCAAGACTTTCCATTTTATTCTTGGTTTTTTGCCTTGCCATATGAAATTAGTTATATCTCTCTTCCATTGTATGAAAGGCTTAGCATTTGTGATTGTAGGAATATTTTGAAAAAGATAATTCATCTTTGGTAGTACATTCATTTTTACAACAGACATTCTTCGCAGCATAGATAATCGCATTTGAGTCCATTTCTCTAAGTCTTTAGATATCTCTTTCCACTTTTTCTCATAGTTGTTTTGAAAAAGCTCATTGTTTCTCTTGGAAATCCATACTCCCAAGTATTTTGCTTTCTGTCTTTTATTAAATCCCATTATCTGTTTGAACTCCATATCTTCTTTCTCTCTCATGTTTTTTGTTATAAACACTGTCTTATCCTTGTTTATCTTAAATCCTGAGTATTCTCCGTATTCTTGAATAATATTAATCAATCCTTGTATACTGCTGAGAGGATCCTCTAGAAACAAAACCAGGTCGTCTGCAAATGCTTTAAGCTTATACTGATATTTCTTTATCTGAACTCCTCTTACTGTAATTTCATGTTTATAACACTGCTTATGTCTTACAGGAGGGTGTAGCTGCATCATAGGATATTATCACAATTGTTGGTGTGTGCCTTCACGTAATTTCTGAGTCATGGTGACCCTAAAGTGAACCTACTATGGGGTTTTTTGGCAAGATTTGTTGGGAGGGCATTGCTTTTGCCTCCCTCTGAGGGTAAGAGAGTGTGGTGTGCCTAAGGTCACCCAGTTGGTTTCCATGGCAGAGCAGGGATTCATATCCTAGTCTCCAGAGTGATAGGGCCTTTCCACAGTGTCCTCCTACCCTAGCATGGGGATGGGAGAACAGCAGGACCATGATGATTCTTCTTCATGACATTGTTGTGGTCCTGCTCCTCTCCTGTCTCCAGCCAGTGCAATCGTGGATGAAATCATTGATGGGTGTTCCCTATCAATGACTCATGATTGTGCCACCATCCCACACTTACCTGGCCTGCAGAAGGGCAGGATGTGTGATGGCAGCACTTCCTGCCCCAGCGCAGCCTGGGAAGGTGCCTGTCTGCACTGTGGAAGGAAGAGGCGTCTCCATCGCTCTCCCTTCCAGAGGGAGCTGGTCTGGCATAGAGGGGAGCACTCCTGTCGCGCTCCCTTCCTGGCAGAGCCATTACCAAGCTCACCACTGGAGGACCACGCATGAAAGTAGGGTGAGGAAAGGGCCATACTCCAACATCTAAACCACTACACCACACTGGCTCTCATTATCACAATATCTTCTGTAAAAAGCTGATTCAAGGCAGAAATCAAGAAAGGGTAAAGATTCACATTCACGTGGAACTACTTTTCTTCTTAAGCAACACAAACTAGAATTGGTGAGAAGGAGAACAGCAAATTCATCACTGTATTTTGACCAGAACAGAAGAAGGAGAAGGCTTCCTCACACTACTGCAGCTTTATGCTTATACTGCCAAGGAGACTAAGGCTCTTTCTGCATGTGGGGGGGGGGGGAACGGCCGAAAACAGAGCTTACTGGCTTTGTTTTCCGGCCAGCCGAGTCCGTCACCACGAGGAGCAGCGCGCGCTCGTCGCTCCGCACTCCTCCGGTGTCCTAAATGGCGGCTTCCAGTTGGTGGAGGCTCTCCACCAACTGGAGAAGCTCGCCAGCCAGAAGCCTGCCCCCAGCAGATCTGCAGGCACGCACTTGCGCACGCCTGCAAATCTGCTCTGGAGCCGGGCGATGGAGCGGCACGGGGTTGCGCGCTCCGTGGTTTTTAAAAACCTCTAAAAAGAGGTTTTTAAAAAACATGCCGTGCAACCAGTTCTGGTCGCTCCGGAGTGGACTGAGATATGGAACTACAAAAAGTAGTCTGCCACAGTCCACTGTACGGTGCAGAAGACCTCTGTTGGAGGTCGCTCTGCACCGTTTAAATAGCCCGGCATGGAAAAGGCCTAAGAGTTGGACTGCTTGGAAGATTTTTGTGGTCAAATTTATGGTGAAGCAATATGGGAGTAGAAGAGACTGAGAACAGTATCAATCAGTGAACATATGTGTGGGTGTGGTTGTAACCACTTTTTAGCTAGAATGCCAAAATGAAAATGAATATGAGTACAGAAATCGAATATGAGTACAGTGATTATTGAAATAAACCATTTAATATTTGCTTGCCATCTGAAATGAAGTAGATGGCCACAATTGAGAGGGACCTCGCTGTTGTGGCAGACACATGTTGGAATTCTGTGCCTAGAAACTTATGGTTGGCTCCCTCTTTCTTCTCCTCTGGTGAAAGGTTGAAAGTACTACATGTATCCAGAAAAAGGTCCAGGATCCAATGGTTTATTTCTCCTAAGTCTGCCAGAATAAGCAATCTCCTATCTTTCTGCAGTCCTCTTTGAATGCCAAAAACCTACATTGGAAGACTGGGAGATCCTCTGGAGCTGACTTGAGGTGTCACAGAATGATGAAGTAAGAAGAGGCTGGGGAAAAAAAAGTCCTAGTTCTTCTAATGGGGACACATGCACATACCAGTGGATGCAGAAGCACGCTGTGGAAGCTCGCTTGTGCATTTAAAATAAAAATATTTTCTTTTATAAAAATAATTTTGTAAAAAAAAAAAGATAATCGCAACTAGTTCACTGCTACTTTAGATTAATTTTAGATTAATGTTTAGGTAATTATGTATTCAGAAATTTCTCTTCTAAACTGCTGCTGTAACCTTTTAGGTTGAATATATTTTTAAAAACTCTATTCATATGGTACTTAGCAGTGAAGGGTATTGAATAACTGTGTGATAGAAACAGATCAGTACATAAATGCTTTAAGAAGTAAAGATCAGAGTCTAAGTGAAAAAGAAAGAAGATTTGCTGCAGTGGAAGTAGCTCAAACAAGCAAGGAAAACAGAGGACTTGATGCAAGAAATCCTGCAAATGACCACTATAAAAACACAGCATGTATCAGAACAGAACATCTTTTTCTCTGTCTTCAAATTAAATAAACAGCAGGCTCCAGAAAGATTAGAAAAGGATGCACAGGTTTGAAATCAGTGCAACATCTGGACATGACAGACAAAAGGAAGAGTCCTTCTGCCCCATATGCAAAGAAATCCATGCATGGAAAGCTGGCCATTTGTGGGAATGGAAGGAGAAATGGATCTTATCTGCTGAAAGTCAACAGCTGCAGAGAGGGTGTGATTAGTGCACCTACTTAGAGTGCAGACTTGATCAAATAACAGAAACATTTAATAATAATCAAGTTAACCAAGAAACTAAGGTTGAATGGAAACAGTTTGCAGTGCCGTTTTTTAAAATGATCCATACCACCATATACTTAATAAGTAAACATTCAGAGTCAACCACCACAACAAAACCCTGATGTACTAGAATTTTTGTCTTTGAAACAAAACCATAAAAAGTTAAGCCGTGTTCTAAACCTAAAAAAAATGGGGGGGGGGAATTGTCCTGTATTTCTTTAATTGCTAAGTAATTTTTTTTAAAAAAATTGCATATCTCTGAGAAGTAAGTTCCACTAAGGGCATTCAAGATGTATTTTAACCTGTGCCTTGTAAAACATCAGACCGCAGACTTAGCCAAGGAAAACATCTAAAGCCTTTATCCCCTGTTACACAGAACATAGATTTTACACAATAAGTTGGAGATTTGCCAGCTCTGCTTCCGTTCAGATGTTCGTTGAAAAATAATATTTAGCCTTGCATGCCTGACCGTGATGTTTAGTATAAATCTGCAAAATAAGGACATAAAAGGAGCTCTGCTAGATCTCACCAAGGGTCCATCTAGTCTAGTATCCTGTTTCCAACAGTGGACAGCCAAATGTATTTGAAAAGCATGCAAACAGAACAGGAAGGCCACAGGATCCCCCTTTTTATTCCTTAGCAACTGGAATTTTAAACAAAGTTGTTTTTTGAACTACAGCTCTCAAAAATCCACAGCCACTATAGCCACTAATGGATTGCATTATGGATGAGGGCAATCATAGAAGTATAGAGTTAGAAGGGGTCTCATTGGTCATTGAGTCCAACAGCTAGAGCATCCCAACAGCTAGCTGTCCAGTCTCTTTTTGAAAATGTGTAGAAAAGGAGACCCCACCACCTCTCTGGACAATTGGTTCCACAAACAAACTACTCTTACTGTCCTTCTTACTGTTCCTTTAATGTTCAACCGAAATCTAACCTAAAGTCATTTGATGTGGTTCTAACCTCTGGGACAGCAGAAAACAGGCCTGCCCCTCTCCTCTCTCCAACAGCCCTTGAGGAGTGCAGTCATCTCACCCCTCAGGGCCTTTCTGCACTAGATTGTTATACTGCTATTATTCCACTTTCAACATCTTGTGGAATTCTGGGGTTTGTAGTTTACTGAGGCCAAAAAGCTCTCTGGCTGACAATTCTAAACGCCCCTCCCTAAACTGCAAACCCCAGGATTCCACAGGATGTTGAAAGTGGAATAATAGAATCATAGAGTTGGGAGAGACCACAGGGGCCATATAGTCCAATCCCCTGCCACACAGGGACACACATTAAAGCATTTCCAACAGATGGCCATCCAGCCTCTGCTTAAAAACCTCCAAAGAAGGAGACGTCACCACACTTCGAGGCAGCATATTCCACTGCTGGATAGCACTATAACAGTCTAGTGCGGAAAGGCCTAAGTCTTTTCTTCACCAAGCTGAACATGTCCAACTCTTTCAACCTTTCCTCATATGTTTTGTCCTCCATATTCCTTATCATTTTTTGTTGCCCTCCTCTGAACCAGCTTCAGCTTGTCTATATTCTTCTTAATATGAGGCACCTGAAACTGAATGCAGTACTCCAGATGAGCCCTAACTAGCATGGAATATAGTGGGACTATTACTTTCTTTGTCTCGGAAACAATGGTTCCATTAATGCAGGCTAAAATATTATTTACCTTCTTTCCTGCAGCATCAGACTGACGGATCATGTTCAACTTATAATCAACAATAATCCCAAAGACCCTTATTCACATTCTGGGAGCTGCAGCCCAAAAACCCTTTTTCCAAACACTGATTCAGAAGAATGTGGTATGTGATCATAGACAATACTAATACAAGCTATCCTTCATGGGTGTTGAATTCCTTTTGAAAGACATGCTGTAAAAAAGTAGTAGGTCCTAAGGCTACTGCCTACTAAGCTTGCTGGGTAATTAAAGTAATGGGAGGGAGGGGAGGAAGAGCAGGAAAATCTGATGCATTGTTTCCACACCATTCATAATTTTATAAACTAATGCCACGTCAGCAAAGGCCAGTTTTCTCTCCTCCAAACTTTTTAAAAAAATCACAAATGTTTAACTCTTTCTCACAGGGATGGTGTTCTGACATCTCAGTTGCCTGAGTTGCCCTTTCCCATCTTTACAATCACATGGCTTTTGACCATGCTAAATAATTTGATGCTTACCATTTGAAAACTCATCTACTACAATGCCCACCTTGGCTCCAGATTGTGTAAGAGTAAGTCACATAGCATGAATTCTATATATAAATCTTTGACGAATTTCTCCTTTCATTCCCTTCCCACTGCATTATGGCCATTTCCGCATTAGTATTTTAAAGTGGTGCAGAGCGACCTTCAACGGAGGTCTTCTGCACCATAGAGTGGACGGGGGTGGACTACTTTTTGTAGTTCCACACCTCAATCCATGCAGGAGTGACCAGAACTGGTCACTCGGTGTGCTTTTTAAAAACCTCTTTTTCGAGTTTTTTAAAAATCACGGAGCGCGCAACCCCGTGCCACTCCGTTGCCCGGCTCTGGAGCAGATTTGCAGGCGCACGCAAGTGCGTGCCTGCAGATCTGCCAGGGGCGGGCTTCCGGCTGGCGAGCTTCTCCGGTTGGTGGAGAGCCTCCACCAACCGGAAGCCGCCATTTGGGACGCTGGAGGACTGCGGAGCAGCGAACTCACACTGCTCCTCGTGGCGACGGACTCATCCAGCCGCTGGTAAGCTCCGTTTTCGGGCGTTTTCAGGTGTCCCCCCCCCCCCCACATGCGGAAAGGGCCTATGTTATGGCTGCAACAGTACTGACTGTTGGTTCCTACGTAAGAGATCTGATCCAGGTATTGTCTTAATGGGTGACTCAGTGGTTCAAGAAAGGGGGTGTTGTTTTCATGTTGCTGATTTTTTTTTCTCAACTACCACACTTTTTGTTTGTTTCATGCGATTATTGTGGAAATTAATAAAAATAATTTCTAAAAAAAAAAGAAAGGGAGTGCTTCACCTTGAAATGGCAGGGTGAGCTCTCGTCTCTGCTTTCTGATGCCTCTTAGTGGAACTTTGGTTTAGGGAGTAATTAAGGGAATGGACATTATACAGCATGTCTACAATTTAAATGTATACTTTGCAATCTTCAGAATACATCAGAATACATCAAGGCCTCAATCCTATCATTCATTACTTGCAAGTATAACACAGAAACATGGTACATTGGTGTTATTACACATTAAAACACTGTAATACCTTTAATAAGGACAAGTGTAAGAATCATCTGAAGACCTGTACATAGCCACATTCCTAAACTGAAGTGTGTCACCACTTATAGGCAAAAATTGCTACCCTGCCAGTTGCTGTGGAGCTTATGGGCTCTGCAACCAAACTGGTGTTATTACAAACAACAGGTTTGCACTTGCATCTTCTTAATGTCTTTCAGTATCTAAAGGATTGCCTTTTTGGGTATTCCTAAGCAACATATATTACTACAATGTTTTACCTCCACTGATGACCACTCTTGTGAAAAATCTACGTAACCTTGTCGTCGCTAGGTAACCTTGTTGTCGTCGTTGTTGCTGCTGCTGCTGCTGCTGCTGCTGTTGTGTGCCTTCAAGTAACTTCTGACTTATGGTGACCCTAAGATGAATCTCTCAGGTGCTTTTCTGGGGCTGATAGTAAGGTTTGTTATTGTTGTTATAGTGTGCCTTCAAGTTGTTTTTGACTTATGGTGACCATAAAATGAAGCTACCACCTCTCTCTTCCTCCTATCTTTTGTTCTTGTGAGATCCAAAACCTTTCTAAATTAGTGAAAAGGCTTCATTTATAGAAGCAAAGATGGAGGCGTGGAGGCTAGAGGCCAGAGCAGGAAGTTCTGTGGAACCACAATAGCTCGCCTGTTGATTGATATTATTAATATTTTGTTTTCTGTTTTGGAACTTACTGAAGTTGCAAGGAACTTCAGCCAGGGGCTTTGCCAAGTTGTATTATTTTGGTTTTATCAGAACTCCAAAAATAAACCTAGTTCAGTGAAGTGTTTGTCTTTAAAGAAGCGTCTCCTGTGATCTCACTACACTGTAGCACACTTCTTTCTAAAGCTTCTTCTGCTCTTTCTAAAATGGTGATCCACTGAATATTATCACGTTATATGTATCTACAAAACCACACGATTCAGTGAAATGACAGGGTAAAATCCCCTTCAGCATTGTTCTCACTGGGATGGGGTAACTGCTATGATTACTATGGATTAGTATTTTTGACAGCTCTAGGACTCTATAGATGAAGAGGTTGTAGTGATTACCATAGAGAAACAGTGTTGGGATAGTGGTTTGAGCATTGGACTATGACTCCGGAGACCAGGGTTTGAATCCTCTCTTGGCCATGGAAACCCACTGGGTGATCTTGGATAAGTCATAATCCCTCAGCCTCAGAGGAAGACAAAGGCAAACCCCCTCTGAACAAATATTGCCAGGAAAACTCTGTGATAGGTTTGCCTTAGGGTCACCAAAAATCAGAAATGACTTAAAGGTATATAACAAGTGACTACCCTAAAGACCTATATTCAAATTCTGATATCCACGTATAATAGTGAGAATGGCACCCATGCTGACAACTAGAGAGCCATTTCTGGTATCTCCTGTGGACTACACCAGTGCCATTTTTGATGACTGGAAGTGATGCTTTAGTGAGAGGAAGTCACTTTGGTTGCTTTTAGAAGCAACTTTTGGCTTTTTCGGGTTGGGTTGGGGAAAACTGCATGTAAGGGCAAAACTCTCCCCCCCAGTCTATTTTGGGTCAGAAAGTATTTTTGGCCATAAAAAAAATACCGAGAGCTACAAAGCTCCTCCACCATGAACCACATGTTGACACCTTATTCTCTCTCATACTCTAGAGTACAACTGAAGGGCACATCTTTTAGGGAGTGAGGTATTGCTATATTGCAAATTTACTTGCATTGTTTAGCAGTCAATAAAATCGAGTCTTTATAGCATGCTTTCTAGTGTTTGAAGGACTTAGCATGTATTATCTAGTTGTAATTCTTGCAACTATCCTACAAGATAAGTTGGTATTATTACTGCAGATATATGAAGAGAGTAGCATTAGGCTGAGAAGAGAGTGGCCCTCTCATTAGGCAGATTGCGGTTGTCATCTCAGGCAGTTGGTTTTGGGTCACAATTAGATCACAGATTGTTCGTTAACCTTTTCTTCAGCACGTGATTTGCCTCAAGTGTTGATCTAGCACAAATTCTTACTTCCTTTAATGATGAAGCAGAACCTGGGCTTCCTTTAATCTCCAAATGTTATAAAACTGGTTCTGGTGAAAACAAATTTTAACAGAATTCATCACTATGAACCAAAGAGCTAAGAAGAACCAACCAATCACGTCATGTGGAATGCTGTGAAGCAGGGGCTATGGGATGGGGGACAAAGATAAGAACAAGAGGTGTGTCTGTTAAATTGTAAGACAGAGCCAGTTAGAAATAGAATTGGTGCGAGGAAGAAGTAGAGGTAGGGACAGAGGCAGAAAGGAATAGATTAAATATTGAAAAGAGGTGGATAGGGCCAGTTAGGAAGAGAGGAATGGAGGAAATCTGAATAAAGTTTCCAGAAGTTAAGAATGTGAAAGAGTTCAGGGAGAAGTATTACTTAGTTTGACTGAAGTCTTACAGTGTATTGTGTGAGGACCAAGCAAAAGGCTTAGTGTTTTAACCTTTAATGTTTCTATTTTCTACATCTCTATCCAGGTATTTTAATTTAATAATTAATAAGGAAGCCTGGTAACATTTTACCACATTGGATCCAGCAACAAACATACCCATTTGTCCAGATTAGTGGTCACCCTGTGATCCAAACATGAGGTCCAGGCAGGGATCCCAAAGGTAAAAGCGGGGGTGGGGGGAGATAAAAGTCCAAGGGTTGGAAATGTGCGGCCAGGATAGGGGATCTGTCACAGTTATGATCTTCATTTTGAAAATATAGTTTAATGGTTTTCATGAGCTATTACTGTAAGGCATTTGTGCATATTTTATAAACAGCCCCTTACAAGAAATGAAGCTATAATCAATTTCCAAAAGCATTGCCCTCTGAGAAGAGGACTTCAGAAGAATTTCCTTGCATCCTGCATTCATTAAGAGCGCTGATTCAAAACCTTACAATTGTTTTGGTTGTTTATGAATCTCGACCTTCATCATAGCTCTATGAAAACGTGCTGTCTCCTAAAGATGTTCTGTGCCGATATGACACACATTTTGTATTGTTTCATGGCACACAAGCATTAAATATCCTAGAGGTAATTCACCCTTCTTTTAACGGCTGATGACAGGTCCAGTGTCTGAGCAAAATCAGTTGAAGGAAAGGGAAGTCTTGTCGGAAACGAGATTAGTCTTGTAATGACTGTTTGGTCCTGATAACCCATCTGTGCAGAGAACTGCTTTAACTGGAGCTCAATTAACCTTCACCTGGCAAGTTCTAGCCAACTGTTACAAACAAGATTAAAGGCATCCACAGCTTCTGGGCAGAATGCAGATTGGGCAGAATGTCACATTTGAATACTATGACCTTTAACTAGAAACGACAGGTTTCTAATGGTTAGTACCAGGGAAAAATATTAAATGATACCATTCCCTGAATTGTATCACCAACTTTATTGGTAAGAAGAGCTAACACAGTTTGGCACATTTTGATGATGAAAAAGTTTACCAGTCACATTTAGGTTAAGATGGGTAGAGGCTGACTAAATTTCCTAGAGTATACTGAGGGTCTCAGGCGGCTTGCTAAATATTATTAAGTTGCTTGGTAAATATTTCTCAATTTACATGTGTTTACAGTTATGAATATTCCTATATGGTTATTAAATATTGTTATAGGCTACACATGCTGATAGTTACGGATATTGTAACATTTCTGACCCAAAATGGTAGGGTGGTTGTTAAGGTACTCCCTCCCCGGTTATTTCTATCTTGATATTTTTTACACAAAAAATGTACTGAAGAATCACCTTCTAATAAGATAACTTGGCTGTGATTTATCCTCCTTTATGCACAGTCTAGCTGAATTTTTTGCTCAGTGGTACTCATCTCAAACACAACAGAATATTAGATCTGCTTCTAATAAAAAAAACTATTCATTTTATAGAAGTGAATTGTGTTTGTGCTTTCTTCCTAACTTTTAAAATAAATCACATTCTTAACTTCTGTGGTAATAATATAAATTTCAACATCTCTAACTGCACTAATAATAAACAATAGAAGCAAATAGCATTTTATAAACATAGTATAACCTGTATTGTACCATGAAAAGGAAAGTGAGGAGGAATCAAGCAACATCTTTAAGAATGCTTTATGTCAGCATGAGCTTCCACTTCTTCAGATGAACCATTAAATCGCGAGGTGTTTCATTAAAAGAACAGTCATCATCATTAGTTCTACAAACAAATATCTAAAAATCAACAAAAGTTCTGCATTTTTGCACATCAAATCTAAAATGAGGTAAATTTCTACTGAACCTTTTTATTGAACAGTAATAGGTTTGTTCTCTTAACTGAATCAGATATTAGTGGACAGGAAGTTCCTATTGAAAGAACTTCCTCTATTGCAGTTCCTGATCTGGTGAGGTATCAGAATAGGAAATGGAGGCAGGATGTATCTGTCTATGTGCTTGTTATCACTAGTATACTTGGTGCAGCAGTGTACTTACTGTTTACCAGAGCAATAAACATATTTGTTTAAAAATATTTTTCAGCTCTGTCAAATTCTTAGGAAAAACACCACTTTATTTACTAATAGTTTTCAGAGCATTGTTCAAATTCCATAGCATTGTTTGCTTTCAGTCTAATAATAAAACGGAAGAGATGTTTTCACTTAGCATTCCAGCGACTGCATTGTTTAGAGAGAAGGGAGAGAGACATGTCATTGTCCTCTCTTTTACTCTCCCACCTTCCTCTGATCAAATCAATGTATTTAGAAGCTGGATTTTCATGTTACTTTTCTGTACTAAGCTAACATGCTGATCATAACTGTTGTGTCCCTCTTTTAGAAACTGGCTACACGATACAGTCATGCAGGGCTACTAGGTCAGCAGCATCTGATTTCCTGAGATTTTAGAGCCAAAACTGAGACGAGAGTCAGGACTGTGATGTCACAGTGATAAGGAAGGCAAGAGTTGCAAGGAAAGCCAAGACTGCTCTTAGTCCAGCTAATTGTGGAAATGGGCATGAAGAGTCCAAGCAGGCCATTTCTGCACTACACTGTTATAGTGCTATTACCCCACTTTTAACATCCTATGGAATCCTGAGGTTTGCAGTTTAGGGAAGGACATTTAGAATTCTCAGCCAGAGAACTCTTTGGAATTCCACAGGATGTTGAAAGAGGAATAATAGCACTATAACAGTGTACTGTGGAAACGGCTGTAAATGCATCCAGATTCTGGTGAAATTCAGCTATCAGGTAATTGTTGGTGCTGTTCTTGTGTGTCATTTCCAAATTATGATGATTTTAAAGCGAACCTATCACGGGGTTTTCTTGGTAAGATTTAGATCACATGACAACTAACCAAACAGAAACTAAGGCCCTTTTCACATGTGGGGGGGGGGGAACGGTGTAGAGCGACCTCTCACGGAGGTTGTCTACACCGTAGAGTGGACTGGCGTGGACTGCTTTTCGTAGTTTCACACCAGAATCCACTCAGGAGCGGCCGGAACTAGCCGGGCTAGTTTTCAGAGGTTTTTAAAAAGCACGGAGCGCGCAGCCCCGTGCCGCTCCGCCGCCCGGCTCTAAAGTGGACCTGCAGGCGCATGCAAGTGCGTGCCTGCAGATCTGCCGGGGCCGGGCTTCCGGCTGGCGAGCTTCTCTGGTTGGTGGAGAGCCTCCACCAACCGGAAGCTGCCATCTGCGATGCTGGAGGAGTGTGGAGCAGCGAGCTCACGCTGCTCCACGCGGCGACGGACTTACCCGGCTGGAGGTAAGCTCCATTTTTGGGCGCTTTCGCCCGTTCCCCCCCCGACATGTGAAAAGGGCCTAAGCAAGCCTGCAGAAGTAGGCAGAGAAAACTGAAGGGGAGCATAGGCACAGAGAAACAGAACTGCTTGCCACTTTACTCCTTAAAATCCTATTCACATGTTCCTCAACTGGAGGGAGCAGGATTTTGCTTGCTGAGCTCACTGCAAGCCCCATGTATTAATCTGAAACTGTGAACAGGACCTACATGCATGCACAAAGTGTACACATAGGCTTGGTATTTGTAATCAGGGACTTAGAAAACTTGTAGGAGCTCTAATCACACAGAGAAAGTCCATGTTTATGTATGTTGTAGAGCAATAGTTGTATTAGTCTGTTTTCAGCAAAAATCAATATATACCAGCGAAATATGCCATAAAAATGTATTGGTCTTTAGGCTGCTACAAGACTTATTGCTCATCATCATGTAAGCAGTAGCCCAGTTCTTAGAAGTAACTGATTCTCAGGCCTGATATTAAAAAGACCCAAAGAAACTTGGGAATATACTGGCTTAGATTGTGTGTGTGTATGCACAAATACACAGACTGCTCTCAGATACCCACTATCTACTGTATAATTTAGTACAAGATCTTTGAGTAGACAATCTTCAAATTATACAGAGCACTCAAATACTATTGAAACAGGGAAAAAAAAAATCTCAGCACAAGCAGAACAACAACAATAACAATGCTGAGGAATCTGCTTATGACACAGCAATGCTGTCCCTGTGATCCTTATGGAATATCACCTTGTGACCTTGCAATGGGTGCAACACTGATCTAACCCTAACTTTTTATTTGCAGCTATACTGAGTCTTCTTTAATTACCCCCTTTCAATACCATTGTTCCTTTTAAAGTACATATGTTAAACTATGTTTTTATCCTCCATGTTAGAACTGCCACAAAGCTACATAACTCTAATACTTATTTAACTAGACCCAGATTCACAGCTGGTCTACATTACAGGAGTAGGAAGTTTTGGCCTTCATCCTGCCCTATCTATGCAATTTTTCAGAAACAAATTTGACCCTTTAAAACTATTACATTCCCTCAGGGAATAATTTTCAAATTCCATTTTTCACATACGTTTACATTTGAAAACTCAGTTAAGATGAACTTTTCACAAAATTAGGGTCATATGTCTTTTAGCACTGATTCTTCAAGTGAATGACTGTTTATTTTAACAGCATCTACTGATTTCAGACAAGGGTCTACAACAAAGAGAAAACAAGGGCATGAAACTCTATGAGTGCTGCTGCTATGAAATTGTCATTCACTTCAATAAGATTTATGAAAAATTCCAGTGAAATGTCTGGAGGATGGGCAGCAGCTGTGCTGGAGTGGATTGTCCACAGTGTAATGTTTTGCTAACAATTGCCATCATATCCTCGATACAACACAGCACAATAGCTTAGAGAAAGCAAGGGTATAACTTTGTTGACCAAGAAATACTCCAGCTAAAGACAAACACTTTTATGAACCCCCTTCCCCAGATATAACAAAGTCAGGGTAGATACAGCATGGCAATGGCAACTGCCTGGCCCAGACATGATACTGGGTCAGCCCTAGAGCGATTGGGCCAATGCTGCTAAACTTCACAGGAACAATGGAGATTCCAAGATCCCAAGTTTCAAGCAATAGGGGGAAGAACCAAGAAGCAGTGCAACTCTGTAGAGAAGGGAAGAAGGGGAGTGAAATAACTACATAGTTGATGGCAGAAGGATCCATAATGAGAGGTAAAGAGAGTACAAAGGTAGCGTAACACAAAGAGCCAGCTACCCTGAATGTACTGAAGAAGGTAATGTTAGTGTGGGCCATGGTTGACATCAAAGGGGAGAAATGCAGAGTGGTGGCTGCAGCCAGCAGGCAGCACCAGTGGTGACAATAGCTGGGGCAACAACAGCAGGGAATTTGGTGGTGGCACAGGAAGTGGAGGCAAGAGCAGCCTCAGTTCCAGCCCTCTTGCAGAGCAATCTTCATCAGTATGACCCCTGCCACCAGGGTGGCAACAGAGACTGTCAGGCAGTGCAGGTCACTGCCTAGCCTGGAGGTGATGCTAGCAAAGCCCTGGAGCAATTGCTACTGGAGCAAAATGCTACTAAACTCCATGGGAATGGCAGAGCTGCTTTGGAAGAAAGTTCAAAGGAATATGGAAAACAACTGAGATATAATTTAACTCTGTAGAGAATGGATCAAGGAGAGTGAAATAACTGTGGAAATGGAGGCAGAAGGATCTGTAATTGTCTGCTGCAATGTGTGCACAATGTTTGCCTTCTTGACAGAAAACATCACCAACCACACCTGCAGCAATGCAAATTGGTAGCTCTCTTGGAGGAGATGGTCAGTGCTCTACAGCTATGTGTTAAGTCTCTTCAATGCAACAGAGAACAGGAGGACTTCCTGGACAGAACATAGGGAGAACTAACCATACAAAACCAACAAGAAGACACTGCCCAGGAAAATGAAGAGGCAGGTAACAGTGAAGACATGCCCTGGAGGAAACTCACTGTCAGGAGCAGACTGTACAGAAGTTTTAGAACCTCTCCAACTGAGCAATTGCCTCCTACTTATTCAGTAGGATAGCAGCAGTGAAGATGCTCCACCTGAAATCCAGCAACAATGGTTAATACATGCCAAAGAAGGAGTCAAGGTAACCACTAACTACAACAAGAGGGAAAAAAAGGTGCTCGGTGGTTGGGGACCACTTGCTCAGGGTATAGAGGCACATGTGTGCCAGTCTGACAAGATGAATCCGGAAGTGTGCTTTCTTCTTGGTGCACGTATCTAGGATGTCACTGACAACTTGTCAAAAATCATGTTCCTTATTCACGTGGGTACCAACAACATGGCCAATCATATCTTTGAGCAGATCACCTCTCATGACAAAGCTTTTGGTAGGAAGCTGAAGGGGCACAGGTGATATTCTTGTCAATTCTGCCAGTGAAGGATGAAGGACTACAAGGGGACAGAAAGAAACTAAAAGTGAATGACCGTCTATATAGATGGTGCAGATGGGAAAGTTTTGGCATTTGTGATCATGATCTTCAGTTCTTAAACCGAGGACTACTGTCTAGAAATGGGCTATACCTCACAAGGACTAGGAAGAATGTCTTTGGTAGTAGTATGGCAAGTCTGATGAAGAGGGCTTTAAAATAAATCCTCGGCAGGGGCTCAAGATGATAACTTAAACATCAGTTGAAAGGCAAGGTCTAAACACAAGGATGTGAATTCTAGAGGAGAAGCTGAGGAAGACAATAATATCCACAGAAAATCTGACAGTGAATTAATGGGTGAGAGCAAACAAGCTTCAAACGTCTATATACCAGCACTCAGAGTTTAGGAAACACACAAGATGAGCTTGAAGTCCTAGTGCAGATAGATAAATAGGACTTTATAGGCATAACAGAGACCTAGTGGGTGACTCCTGTGATTGAATATTACAACTGAAGGGTATAACCTATTTAAAAAGAACAGATGTGCAGAAAAGGAGGGAGAGTAGCTTGTTAAAGATGTTAAAGATAAATTCAGTTGTACAGAAATCTAGGAGGGTGATCAGAGTGGACTAGTTGATAGTATTTGGGTAAAAATAAATAGAGAAATAAATAAATACAACATTGTGGTAGGAGTTTACTACAAGCCACCAAACCAAGAAGAGGTGGTACATAATGCTTATCAGAAACAAATCTCAGAAATCTCAAAGATGCAAGAATGAGTAGTTATTGGGGATTTCTGATATATGCTTGGCGACTAACTTTGCTAAGCATAGGTTCTCCAACGAATTCCTAATTTGCTTTGCAGATAATTTCCTCTTTCAAAAGGCAGAGGAAAGAACAAGGGGATCAGCAATCCAGGACTTGATCCTAACCAACAGTGAGGAGTTGGTCACTAGAATCAAAGTATTCAGTACTTTAGAGGGGAATGACCATGTAATGCTAGAATTCACAATTGTGAGACAGGACAAAGAAGAACAGAGTCAAAGACAGGTCTTAGATTTCAGGATAGCTCTTTTTAACAAGTTCAGGTAATTACTGGATAAAATCCCATGACTAAACATGCTAAAGGAAAAGGACACCTAGTAAGGGTGGGAGATCTTGAAGAAGGAATTCCCAAAAGCACAATCACAAACAATCCCATGGAAGAAGAAAAATGGGAAATATCTGAAAAAACCCAATATGGCTGCACAGCAAACTTAAGGAGGAAGTGCAAAGAAAAAGGAGTAGGTATATAGAATGGAAGGAAGGACAAATCACCAAGGAAGAATACAGATGTATAGCACAAGCTTGCAGGAATGTTATAAGGAAAGCTAAAGCTCAAAATGAGTTAAGACTGGCTAGGCAAACAAGGAACAATAAAAAAAAGGGGGGGTTCAGATACATTCAAGGCATAAGAATGACCAAGAAAACAGTGGGGCCACTGTAAAATCAAAGGCTTTCATGGCTGGAATCCATAGGTTGTTGTGGGTTTTCCGGGTTTTGAGGCTGTGTTCTGTTAGTATTTTCTCCTGACATTTTGCCTGCATCTGTGCGCCTGCACGGATGCAGGTGAAACGTCAGGAGAAAATACTAGTAGAACACAGCCTCAAAACCCAGAAAACCCACAACAACCAGTGGGGGCATTGTTTAATAAGAATAGCAAAGTGCTAACAGATACTAAGGCAAAGGCAGAACTACTCAATAGTTATTTTGATTCATTTTTGCCCCCCAAAAAAGAAAACTGTGCACTTCCATACAGCAGCACAGATCTTGGCAAGGAATCTGAATCACAAATTGAGATGGATAGGGATCTAGTCAGGAGTCACCTAGCTAACCCAAATTAATTCAAATGTGCAGAGCCAGATTAGCTCATTCAAAGTGTTGAAGGAACCTTCTGATGTAATCTCTGAGCCCCTTGCTATCATTTTTGAGAAATCTTGGAGAACAGATGAGGTGGCAAAGAACTGGAGAAAGACAAATATTATCCCTCTTTTCAAAAAAAAAAAAAAAAAAATTCCAGGAAACTAAAGGCCAGGCAGCCAAACCTCAATACTAAGAAAAATATTACAATGGATTGTACAGCAATCTGTCTGCAAGTACCTTGATTATAATGCAATGATCAGTTGGCGCCAGCATGGGTTTGTCAAGAACAAATCCCATCAAACTAATCTTATACTTTTTTTTCTCATGTCACTCGTTTAGTACATGGTTTAATATTGTGGGTGTTATGCCCTGCTTCCAGAGCATGGACTCTGACTCAGAGTCTGAAGCAGAGGACATGCCAGAGGTGGAAACAGAAGGCATGCCAGGGCCTGCTGTACACAGAGATGTTACAATGCCAGAAACAGAACAGGTGATGATGCCAGCTCCAACAGAGAATCCTGCCTCTTCAGATACAGAAGAAGACTTACCTAAACCCAGCTTCACACAGCACAGGCAGCAAAGAGAGACCCAGCATTGCTCTCTCAACATTTATAACTGGCAACAATCAATCAAGGCACAGCTGCGCTAGGTTTTTGGGTCTATTTAGCTGGAGTCCTTCTCCTCCAGGAGTTGTCAGAGCTTATCTGACCTGCTACCTTGCTGGATGCCTTGACAAATGCTTGGATTGACCTTGCAATGAAACCCTGCTTGACTTTGTTTATGCTGGACTTTATTTATGACTCCTTGCTTACTGCTTGGAACTAAGTAACAAGCTGAGAGATATTCAGTTTGTTTTGTTTGATTTATCAGCTGTGCCAGGACTGAGATAGGACAGTGAGTATAGTTTATTTGGATTTCAGCAAAGCATTTGATAAGCTCCTCCAACATAATATTTTGACTAGGAAACTGATTAATGTGGAAGAGATGGGAACACTGTCAGATGGATCCATAACTGGTTGGAGAACTGTACTCAAAGAGTTCTCATCAATGCCTGTGCTTCAAATTGGAAGCAGTCTTGAGTGGGGTGTCTCAGGGTTTTGTCCAGGGGCCATTACATTTCAACACTTTTCTCAATGACTTAGATGATGGGTGGAGGGAATCCTTATCAAGTTTGCAGATGACACAAAACTGGGGTGACTGGAAGATAGTAACATAATTTGAAAGAACCTAAATAAACTAGAAAATTGACCAGAAATTAATAAAATGAAATCCAACAGAGAGAAATGCAAAATTCTACGTTTAGGCTACAGAAACCAAACACACATCTATAGTATGGGAGATACATGGCTCAGCAATACTACCTGCGAACAGGATCTTGAGATCATTGTTGATCATAAATTGAACATGAATCAGCAGTGTCATGTTGCAGGAAAGAAGGTAAATGCTATTTTAGCCTGCATAAATAAAAACATACACCCTTTCCGCACCAGGCAATTAGAACAGGGCAGTGTGTCCTCGCACAGAGGTCGTCTGCACCTTGGAGTGGGCTAGGAGCAGACTACTTACTGGAGATCTGCACCTCAGTCTGCTCCAAGACGACCCCAAGTGGTCCTCCAGCATGTTTTTGAAAGACCGGAAAAAACAGGTCTTTATTTTCCTGGAATGCACCATTGCGTTCCTGCTCTCTCGTGCAGATTTGCAGGCTCGCACCAATGCGAGTCTCCCATCTGCAGAGGGTGGGCTTTAGGCGTGGTGAGCTTCAGCGGTTGGTTAGGACCCACGACCAACCGGAAGCCGCCATTTTGGAAGCCGGCGCAGTGCGGATCTACAGACCTCGCGCTGCTCCAATTCGCCCTGGACCAAGGAGGAGCCCTGCAGAAGGGCTTCAGGGACAGTCCGCGTTGCTTCAGACCCCAGAAGAAGCAGTGAGTAACGGCACAGAGCGATTCCCTCGCCTCGTGCGGAAAGGGCCATAGCTTCCAAGTCATGGGAAGTAATAGTTATACTATATTCTCTGCTGGTCAGGCCTCATCTGGAGTACTGCATTCAGTTCTTGGCATCTCAATTTAAGAAGGATATAGACAAATTGGTTTTCAGAAGGACAATAAGGATAATAAGTGGTATGAGGAACAAAAGAAATGAGGAAAGGCTGGAGGAGCTAGGCCTGTTCCGGCTAGTGAAGAGAAGACTGAGGGGTGACATGATTGTACTCGTTAAATAATCAAGGGTAGTCACAGAGAGGAGGGAACAGCCCTGTTCATTGCTACCTCAGAGGGTAGGACCAGGTCTAATGATCTGAAGTTACAGGAGAGTAGATTTGCACTGAACATTAGAAGGAATTTCGTGACAATAAGAGAGGTTCAGAAATGGAGCCAATTCCCTAGAGAGGTGATACAGTCTCCTTCGTTGGATGTCTTCAAAAAGAGGCTGGACAGCTACCTGTTGGGGATGCTTTAGCTGGAGATCCTGTACTGAGCAGGGAGTTGAATTCAATGGCCCATGAGGTCCCTTCCAACTCTATGATCCTATGACTAGTTTCAGTAGATGAAACATTTCTCCTTTTTTTTCCTACCAGGGAACTTTGGGCTTGAATTTTTTAGTAAAACCTTTCTAATTTAGAAAGGAAAGAAGGAAAAAACCACTTGGGATAGAACACAGGATTGATACATCATCTAAACATTAGACTGTAATGGCTCAGAAGGAAATTTTACTCTGTGCACAGGTTTAGTACTCCCCAGATAGAGTGATTTATGGTTCTGTCAACTTGTTATGTTGAGAGTGAGTGCTGTAGACTGTATATAAATTCTACCTGAAAAGTCCTATATCATTGGCTGTGTGGTATAAAGCACCAGAGACATAAAACAGTATTAATAATGGAGGGCAGGTATATATTCAGTGACTATTAAAATATAAATATCTTTATTATATTATATACTGGGGATCAAGTAATAATAAGGTATTACCTTTGCTACTTTAGCAACTGCCATTTTTTAAAGCCAAAACTGCAGCAACACCCACAGTAATAGTAATGTGGTAAAGATAATCCATCATGCCACACTGTTATTTACCAGTATTGCAAAGGTACAAGAAACAAAAAAGACAATCTAGTCTAGGCAAGTTTAGGTGCTAGCCCATTTCTGTTCTTCCTCCCTCCATCTCCCCTCCACCCCATAAGTCTAGGCAGACAACTGATTTTTCTGAGTCCCCAACAGATAATGGTGGACTGCAATTAGTTTCCTGTAGAACAAACAGGTTCAGATGATTCAAGAAAGCCATCTGAGCCTTGCCATGATCATGACCCCATTTATCTAACGGTGCAATCCTGCCCTTAGGACTTGTTGAATGAGGCCAGAATTGAAGCCAAATGCTTCATTGTTGATATAACTTCAAATTATGGCAGCATAATGAAATCATAGTGAAATGGAGATTTCAAGGTGGCTGATCATGCTACAACACCAAAAGTAATTACAGCTTAACAAATATGCACAGAGATACAGCATAGGACATGATGGAAATCATGCAGCCCTCCAGATGCTGATGGACTGCAACTCCCAGCATTCGTCATTAGTCAGACTGTGCTGGCTAATGTTGCTAGGACTTGCAGTCAAACAACATCTAGAGGCCCTGATGATTTCCAGCAGAAGACTACATCTCTCATTTTCTTTGTCCAGAGAACTTTGATTCTATACCTGGGAATTTCAGTGACAGACAAGAAATCAGCAGACACAGGAAAATAAACGAATAACACTTGTATACCTAGCGCTCTCACAAGCTGTCTACCTCAGAAATGTAGATGCAAATATCAACTAGTGCAATCAACTCTATTGGGACTGCTAGGAGAAAATAATCTACACAGTAAAAGTAAGTATGAGAATAGAGATGACCATGACCCAAAGTAGGGACCTGTATCACCTTCATCTTTCTCCAAAGTTTGCAGTACCAAGAAAAGAATTTCACCCCAACTGGCACACTTAACAACAGCAGCCACTTTCCTTTACCTAACAGAAAAAACAAACATAAGACGCTGGATAAGTATGCCATCTGCATGAAGGAATCAAAAACGAATCCTGTTGATTGCATACTACACCTTCAAAAGAAACATGCAAGCAATTCCACTGAATAGATGGCCAAGTATTGCCTTGACAGCAACATATTCTCCTCTAGAAGATGAACACTCACAAGCAGACATCTGGTGAATGCATATCCAGTAGAAGAGTGTGATGTTGATCGAAAGCACATGTAATGAGAAAGCACTTACGAAACTGTGCATTCTCGTAAGTACTCAGTCATCAACTTCTAATAAGTGTCTAGTCACGAAACCTATCAGTTGCAGCCACCAGTTATTCATATTAAGTCCATGCTTCTCACATCTTTCTGAGCAACTCCTCAGGTTTTTGACACTAACAGAAATGGGATGATCGCCACTCATGTATACTATGGCAGGCCACTCACCAGCCCTCTAGAAGCAGTAACTAGTAGAAAAAACAGATGTGCCTAGGCAAGGATGCCATCTTATTTGTTCTAGTCCAGCTTCTATGGATTTAGAACACTTCTGCAGGCAACTATTAAACAGCTATAGCCATATCTAGCCAGGGACTGTGATGACAAGAAAAGCTGCATCTGCTACTCTGTAGCATCTGCTACTCATCTTTCACTGGCACAGTAGCAATGCTGGGGGGGGGGGGACAGCAAAACTCCACAACGCTTAACAAACTCACTCCACCACTGGTCTGGATGAACAAAATGGGTCAAACATTTTGGAAGTATATGCTGCTATAATTCATTTTTAAAAAATTGAAGTGACTTCTCTGTTGTCCTGGACTATTTTCTGGCTTCTTGGCACCAGTTCCATCTTTTTACTGACAGCCTTGACTGTTTCTTTTTAATTCTATGATATATCAGAACGAAAATGTCAGCTTCTCCTCTTTTATTTGTCTTCCTTAAGAGTTACAGTGCATGACTGAAAAGGCACGTTTGCACTATAAGCTGTAACTCTAAGGGAAAAAACCTCGAGGAGATTTGCCCTTCAAACCATAGGAACACCTCAGCAGAACATGCCCCAGTTAAAACCTTTTTTAAAGCCCTAGTGCAGATCTAAGAAATCACTAAGAACAGACCCTTTAAAAAATGGAATCAGTGGACATGGGTGTGACAACAACCAACAAAGCTTAGCAAAGCCCAAGAAGTATATCATGAGAACTCAGAACAATCTAGAAGAAGCCAGTTTCAGCTAGCTTTCCTTTCTGCTGAGGGTTGCCAGATGGAGACCCTCCTACACCACACTTCTCATCTTGATTGTTTTCAGGATGAAAGATAGAAAGCATGGAAGCTCTATGCCTGGGGCTGCATCTTGTTTGCTGTCTAAGTTATGGAACACCACCAGTGATGAGAGGACATGTTCCAACAGGAGTATCTTCTTTACTCCACTTCCACTGATTGCTACAGATGCAACAAACAGGTGGGTGGCATGAAGATGGTGGTGGTGTAGGAGGTGAAAAGCAAGGTTTGTTATGGAAATAATCAGAATATATTGATAATCATGTAAAACAGCTTGAGTGAATGTGTGAAAATATGAGATCAAAAGGGACCAGCAAAATGAAAAGTGTCATGAAGTTCAGTGGAGACCCTGCCTAAATGAGGCCATTAGCCTTTGTAATACCCACTCCAGCTTTCACACTGCATTCCCACAATATCTGTGTGTCTTTCTGGAGGATCATCCCCAGAAAAAAGAAACTGTGATCCCTTCATCTGCTGAGCCTGTGTTATTTCATGGAATAAGACTTCATAGAGAACAGTTCAATACTGGGTTACACACTGGGATTGGCCTATCCATGGGGCCAGAACAAAGAGAAAGGGACCTGCCAGGGGTCAGGCCCCTAGGAGATTACAGACACTGCAGGACCTTCTTTCATGACTGTTTATGGGGCTATAAGGTTACCAATTACTATGTTCCTTGATAGAGTGGGAAGTATGGATTGCTTCTACCTTTTTTTACCTAAATTATTGCTGATGTAGAAAACGCAGATTTGTCTTCTGGCAGCCACATTCCACCTATCTAGGATGGGATTAATTTCTTCTCTTCTCTTTTTTACTGCAGTATTGTTTCTGCATTGGATAACAAAGAATGACCTTGCCTCCTTTGAGCACTTCCAAGTAGCCCCATCTTTCTCTCTCTTTCAAAAAGCATATTCCTTCACAAAGACATAAATAAAGGCATATTGTGTTCAGCACTGTAAACATCCTTGGTCTCCTAGGATTGATCCCTCCCAGAGGTGTTGTCAGCTATGGGTTCTACAAACATGATTACTCTCAGCTGGCTGCCTCAGGATCCCATTGGTGGAATATCAGCCATCCTACTTATTTGGGCATTGATATTTCTCTTAAAAATGTAATTCACTTGGGGAAATGAGAAGCTGTCTGGTTGATTAGCATTCCAGAGATTGAGAGCAAGGGTACTAGTCTAAAGCTGACTGGGGGGCACACAGAAGAGTAGTCTGGATTCAAGAACAACACAGAGTCTCTGAGCTGGCTTGGATGTCTCTCACAGAGCGAGTAAGAGATGTTCTTTCCAGAGGCTATAGAACATTTGCTGCCTGACTTATCCAGGGAAGCTGATTGATCCATGTAAATAGCTGGGGCAGTACCACCTGAGCTGCAGGTGTGCCAAGCTTCTCCTCAACCACTCCAGTCCTGCTAGCCTCTCCAAAGGAGGCACCGCAGCAAAACAGTGAAGAAAGGGCTCAGCTCCCATTTCTAAGAAGCCTGGTGCATGAAACTTCTACCATCTTTTCCTGTCCTCCTGACCGCTAAGCGATGGCAATAGTTGTTCTAGAGGAGATTCCATAGGTTCCTCAATGCATTGTGTCTATGCTTTGTGTGTGAGAGGTGGAATTATGTGATTTTAGAATTCTCATCAAGACAGTTCAATGGTTCTATAAGGCTAATGGGAAAACATTTCAACAGTGGTCAGCAGTGAAACAGTTGTTTCTGGCTCTCTGGGAGCTGTTGTTGCTACACTGTCCCATTTTCATATTATTTCATTTTATTTCTATCATTATTCTGTTGTTGTTACAAGCTAGATGCCAACCAGCTATGCTAGTGTAAGCAATGTTGTAGTGGTAGCTATCTTAGACAGCCTGAGGATGACCCTATTAGGTGAGAACTCCTTCACAAAAGAAAGAATTTATGACATCTTGACCATTTAAAAACTGAAGCCCTTTTTTCATTGGGTTGTGAATAAGAGAATTCTGTGAGATTCTTGTTCCTTCATAGTTTTATTTCCACCTAAATAGATTCTCTAAACTATTTAACTGTACAGATAACTGTGTATGTTTTTCAAAAAACAAATGCAACTGATGGAGAATAAATTATCAGTTTTTACAAAGTAATTATAGACATCAACAATTTTAGAGCCATTATGTTTATTATTCAGACTCAGCTTCCTTGTTTACTTCAAAAATGTAATCCTATTGTCTGCTTGCCAAAGCTTTTTTTTTTAATTTTTATTTAGAATTAACAATGATAGTTAACAGAATTTTACAGATAATGTTACTTTGCATAAATGAACAGGACTTTTGTCATCATTATGTTTTGTTTTTTTTTGTTTTTTTTACAGAACAGGGATACATCTCTTTTATGAAAAGTATAACATGGAGAAATCAAAACTTACCAAAGCTTGTTGAAATTTTATTGACTTCTTGTAAACATATTTGTGTAAGGTTAACATTAATTATTTTAAAATAAATAAAGTATGGTACACTTTTGTGTTCTCTACTCTTTGCTTGACCCCTTTATCTGAAAGCTAAAAATTGAGCTCAAATGCATGATTTCGTTTTATAAGAAATAATGGATTTAGTGGATAAGCAGAAAATGGATAAAACAAATTTTGTTTCTGCCACATACATCATATGCGATTCTGAGGAGTGGTGACAATTTCTAAGCTGGAAATAGTTATGGCCCTTACTGTTACTTTAGAAAGAAACTGAAACCATAACTTCTGTTTGCATACTATCAAACAAATGCACAATCTAAAGTAAACAAAATAATAATTTTTATGTTGTCATCTGCACAGCAACCAATTTTGAGGTGGTCAAAATTTAACTATGATGTATAATCTTGCGAACATTAAGTAAAGACATGCTTATGCTCTCTTTCTTACTTGTGCCAAGCATTTCACTGGTATAACTATATACCAGCAAAAGTTAAGCACATGTAGGGGCAATCCAATGGACTAAACATTGAGAGGAATGGAGCAATAATCTTTCAGTTTGGTTTCCATGCAAGAGGTCACTAATAAATCCAGCAAAAATAAAGGAAAGGAAACAAATACTGTATGCTTAATTTTGCTGTGTTGTGAACTCATTCAGCTTCATGTGACATCTTTTTCAATGCTTTGAATCAGCTGATTATTTTAATCACTGAATTAAATATAGTTTGAGAAATAACAGGTTTTTAAATTCTAAAAAATAAAGATATATTTTCTGTTGAACAATATGCTAAATGCTAGCAAACATTTTACCTGACTTTCAATTATATATCTCCAGCTACCATTGAAACCTCAAATATTCCTATTCTGAACATGCAGTAATTTTGATTCAGATAGCAGAGCATCCCAACCAACCACAAAAAAGGAAGCTAGCAATTAAACTGACTGTTGAGGAAGATTAGGCACTACAGTTGATCTAACTCTCCAGAAATGTAATCAGAACACTGTTTCACTGCATGCATTTCTAAGTAAAATAGTTCTTTATTACAAGCCCGAAACTGCACCATAGTCAAGGGAAGCAAAACAGCAAATCTATTAGGATATAAAATATAATATTAAAAAAATCTAACATTTCCAGTTGAAGGCAGGCATTTTGTGTGTGTGTTTTGTTCTCCTCCACAACACTCTAATTTTTGGATAACAAGAGCCATATAATTATTCTTACTGTAACTACATAGGACTGATTTTTTTTATGCTATTGAAATGAAAAATCTGATGTCTATTGCCTTCTTTTCCTTTTGCACAGATCTCAGCGTGCCTGTAGCCCATAAACTTGTATATAGTATCTGTCTCTATGCATCTATCCTGCTTGCAAAGCAACCATGGTCATTCCTAGCTGATATTCAAGACAAAACATCCTCTGCTAGTAAAACAGTTTTATATTAGGTTGCAAAAATGTCATAAACTTTGCCATGAGAACAGCCAATAGATCTATATAAAGCAACTTAATTAGTTGTGATAAACACAGCAAGTCCATCTATGCCACTGAAGTGAAGGCAAAAGTGGCAGTCCTTTTCATGAAACTAACACTTTTAAAAATAATGTTCTCCTCTGAGAGAGTTTTTACCTCTTCTTGCCTTCAGTATCTCTCAGAGGCATAAAGAACACTTGTGACCCTGCTTCTCCTACTTCATTCCATTTGGACATATTGCCTCATGTCCTTTTTGCAAACACCTGCTTGAAATGGTGCTACTGAGGTCCAATAGAAACTGATTAAACTATTTCAAGATTCACAAACAGAGAATAATTTATTTTACCCCTCAACCAACAAGATCTGGCCTTACATATTTAAAGCATGATGTTAATATGCTATATACAGAAAGTATTTAGCTGCTACTGATTTTTACATGGTGGCTTTTGATGTAACTTCTTGTGCTTATTGGATATTATTTAAGAAGTTTCATCTGTTTTCATCCTTTTTTGCAAGTCATGCTGAATGAAATATGAGTAAAATAAACAATTGGTATACAATGGTATAAATGCATGTATAAATGTATAAATGCATGTATACATACATATGTACACACAATGCTAATATTTTTTAATAAATGTGAATATATGCCTATCGCACATATATACATTAGTAACTAGGACCCCTGGATGTAAGTACTGAAACAGGCTTTTGTAAAATTGCCTGCCCAGAAATCGTGAAGCAAACTCAGTTTTTGCCTTGGATCCAGATGCCAGTCCCAGCCAAGAATACCTCCTGAAGCAAGCACTGAATGGTAACTCAACATGTATGTAAACCTCACTGATTCTGGAGACCTCTGTAATAGGTATTAATGATTGGACTGAGGCTCTAGTTTTAAGGTAAATGTGGGCACAGCCTTTAGGTCAGAGCTTTCCAAATTGTTTATGCTGGTGACACACTTTTTAGACACACATCATGTTGCAACACAGTAATTTCAGTTTTACTAGCAAACCAGGGGTTAAAGTAACCCCTTATAAGAGATACAGACACATACATAAATGGTAATAATAAAATGTATGGAGACACAACATATCTCATGAAAACCTTTCATAAATTTTCAAAAATACATCATTCGTAAATAATAACATACATTTCCAAGATTGTAGGCGACACACCTACACACTTCAGGCGACACACTAACGTGTCACAGCACACCGTTTAGAAAGCCCTGCTTTAGGTGGATATCAGACCCAAATTCGTACTTCTGAGAGGCTCCCAGGGCCACACTCAGACTTTCAAAAATATTGAAACGTGAGCGACAAACTGGAAGACAGAAGCCCAGTTCTGGTTTTGATTTTTTTTTTTAAATTAAGCAGTGCAGTTCAGCCCTGCAACCAACTCAGAAGGTGAAGAATCACCACTCTTCAGGTAGGGAAATTTTAGGGGAATCTGGGGAGTAATGGCCCACAAGAATAGCCTTGGGAGCTGTATGTGGGTCTGGGATCACACTTTGGCATACCTCTATTCTAATGTGAAAGACCATCATTAGTGTGAATAGGACACCAGTATTAAGTAACCTAATTATACTTGTGACATGTATTGAATTGTATTTTATTACAAATCGGCTAGATTTTTAAATGTTCAGGTTTTCCTTGAAAACAGGAATCATTGTAGTATCTTGTGAAAAAGAAAAGTCAGGTCAAAACTGAGAAGGTGGCCTGTTACACCTCTTACAGAATAGATTTGAATCAACAGAAATGTATAATGCCCCTCACTCATTGTCCAATCACTGCTCCAATAAAACCAAAGCACTGTGTTTTAAGATGGATTGCCCCCCCTTTGGTTTTAATATGACCAAATGAACATAACACACATTTTAAACCATTATAGATCAAACTGTTATTCATAGAGGATATCTGATTACCATACAACATGAAATAAGAAAAAATATGTTTTAATTTTTTTTCTACTATTTTCTAGAAGGTCCATATTTTCACAGAAACAAAAAGTTCTAAAGACATAGGACAGATATGAATGCAGGATTTTCATATTTAGAGTAGACCTCCCTTGGACTTGAGTTGGCCATGTTAGCAACAAGACTCATTTATTTCTATAGGTTGACTCTAAGTATGCCTACATCAGGATTTAACCAAGTATTTACATGCAACTTATACTGAAAATGAAGTTTTGATTAGAAGAATTAACAATTTTTAACAATCAACAACTTTTCTGCTGGCAGCTGCCATTAGCTGGCAAAAAGAAAAAGTAGTGGAATGCTTACATAAAAATCCAAGGTATCACATTTGATATAAGTCATTAACATTTCCCAGTATAGTTATCTGTGACTGGAAGAATCAAAAGCAAAACTGCCCTTGGTTTCAGTTGAAGACCCACCTATCTGCTCGCAGCCTTCCCAAACTGTACTGCCCACTTGGAGAACTATCTTTTCAGCCTCTGATGTAAAAATGTTTTAATTGCTTATTGTTTTCCCTGATTATTTAATATTTTGCATTTTATGTTTATATTATATTGGGTTTTGAAGGTTCTTTTCCTTGCGCACTGCTTCAAAATATAATTAGATATGGTAAAGGATACTGAAATTGATTTAATACACACATATATACATAAAAGACATTTAAGTACTTCATCAGCTTGATGTACAACCCACTTTAGTTTATTCAGATTTTTTTAAAAAATAAAGCCCATGTGTAGAGTAAGAGAGTTTTTGCCTGGTTTTTTTATAGTGCAATCCTCTGCATGTCCATTAAGGAGTAAATTCTACTATGTTCAATGGAATTTTCTCCCAGATCAGTAAATATAGGAACATAATTTGATATACTCAAATAAGTAAGTGAACTAAAAGTCCCACTTATAGCTAGTTCTAGTATCTTTCATTTCACAGAGGACATGCTCAAACTCAAATACTATTAAATCTCATCCTGCAATTTTCATTTGCAAGTAAAGCTGCAAGATACAGAACACTTTTACACTCACAGCAAAATCAGTAGATTTAAAATAACTTGGGTTTTGCTGTCTACACAGCACATTTAATTTTCTGCCATTTAGGGAGGCAAATAAGGATTTTCATCATATCCATCAACCCTAACTATGAAAGGAAGAGGTAAAAATCTTTTAAATCATAAAATCATAAAATCAATGTGACCTCCAACCAATACTTTTTCGTACATAAAATAATAACAATAATAACAATGATGATGATGATGAAGGACATTAAGCATTTTACTAAGCACTCATTACTGAGAAATCAGACCCCAACATAAAAGTGAAGCCCTAAACATATTCCTAGGGAGTAGAGCCTACTTCTTACTAAACATGTGTAAGATTATGGCAGTGTTCAAGTTTTAATGCAATAGTTACACATCATCCTCTAGCCTAAGTAAATATGAAAGATATCAATATAATGAACAAAATAATGAGTGTCTGTGCCTGTAGTCTTTGATGGATGGTCCATCACCACAAATTCTGTTTCATTTTGGTCAATTACACAAGGCTTATTTCTTCAGCAATTAATCATATCATATCTCAACCATGAACCACTGATATACACACTATACAGGCAGAAACATTTATTATTTATCTTAACCACCATCGCAACATAAAAGTCCAACCTTTAGCAATGCTGTTGTCTCACAATTATTTTTAAAAGTCAGCAAAAATAACGCTCAGAAACCCATGACAGATTTTATTCCTCTCAGATTAAAATTGAGAACAAAAAAAGAAAACAAAAAAAAAACTTCAAACATCAACCAAATTACCACCTTCATTCAATTAGCATTTAATAAAGATCTTTAATATTAGATAAACTATCTACAAAAACCAACCAATAATATCAAAATAAGAGTAATACTTAAATATGTCTTTAAATATACCTATAAATACGGAAAATGTTCAAAAGGATTCCAAAATGTGTTATTTAAATTCTCCGTAATTACTTTTTTCCACTTTATGGCAGTCCAGAGTCTAATTCAGAAACATGTCCAAATCTGTTTTAAAATGAGGGTAACACTAAAAGTCAGGTCTTCCCTCAAAAGGCCTTTGAAAGTATAATCCACAGCACTGAACGGTGAATTTAAAAAAAACACCCAAGTTTTTCTGAGTTTCAAGTTTTTAAGCCTTGTGGACAGGGAGTAGGAAAAAGGAAATTTACTAGGCAGTACAAAGGAAATCTTCTTGTCCTCTATTGTGGCTGTGGGGGTGTTGCCCAATTCTACCTTACTGTTCTTTCGAAAGGAATTTTTTTTAAAAAAAACCCACAATTCTCTTCCCCCAAAAAACTGTGATAAAAAGACACTCTCTTCTTACCTTAATAGTGCTTGCCATAATGTGATCTAGCTTATTGATCACTAATAATTGTCAATAATAATTATTGCTTCACTCTGACCAGAAAGAAGTTTTGATGAAGTTATTTAGAGCGGATGAGATTGTGCTAACTCTGGGAAATGAAGTCAGCCAATGGCAGGAAGAGGTTTCTATTGGTCCTGGCTACTGCAGTTTGAAGAAACAGGATATTTGGGAGCTAAGAGATAAGAGGTCCTAAAACAATGTTGTTTTTCTTGACGATATGCAGCTACAAGATTTTTTTTTTTAATGTCAATTGGCTATGACAGTGTCAGCAGGTGTGATATGATGTGCAGTAAATATGGTCTGCCACACTGAAGCAGGATGCAGATGTCGCATGAACTGGGCCAAATTTGATATGGGGCTCCCCAAAGAATTAAAAATGGGGGGGCAAACCTAAGCTGGGGCAAATTATTGTAACCCTACTTTCATCAGTAGACAATAGCATACTCACATCAATGAATTTTCCCCATTGCCTATGAAAATAAGAAGCTATTGTTGTTCATCTAGCCAAATACTGCCTGCTCTAACTGGAAATAGCTTTTCATGTCTCACCAAGAGTTACCCCCAGCTCCTACTGTTGGATCTTTTTAACTGGAGAAGACAGAGGTCAAAACTGGAGCCTTTGCATGCAAAGCACATGCTCTATCCTGACTTTCAGTCCCTAAAGAAGGAAAAGAATATGAAGGTCAAAATACAACTCAGTGCATGGTGTTTCCTCATCCACTTTCCTTAACCTGAGAAGTTTTATTTTGCCATTGTGCAATGATGGTTAATTAGTGCCTAATATTTGTTTAGATAATTCAATTTAAATGCATTTATTAGCTATAAGGCTTTGGTGGTGGTGGTGGTGGTGGTGGTGGTGGTGGTGTGCCTTCAAGTCATTTCTGGCTTATGACAACCCTAAGATAAACATACCATTTTTTTTTTCCTGGCAAGATTTGTTCAGAGCAGGTTTACCTCTGCTTTCCCCTGAGTCTGAAGAGTTTGACTTGCCTGAGATCACCCAGTGGGTTTCAGTGGCTGAGCAGAGATTCAGACTCTGGTCTCCAGTTGTACTCCAGTGCTCAAACCACTATGCCACACTAGCTCTCCCATTAAGCCTTTTACCACCTTGGCCATTGTATCTGCACTCTTTCCTGGCATTCCAAAGGTCTAATAGGACTATTCTGTGAGCAGAAGTGCTTTTGTCTGTGTAAACAGAAGTGAAGCCATCCCCTCTTCCTTCCGCAGCCCTTCTGCACCCTCAAAACCTGCTCCAGATGACTAGATCTTTGGGTAGTGAAGACAGTTGCATAGGGAATAGCTAAGGAAGAAAGTCTCATCATGGTAGTGGATGGTACTTGTGTAACACTGGGTTCAGATAGGGTGACCAGATTGAAAACCGGAGCTCCTCCTGTACCTTTAATGAGAAGAGAAAATTTTAGCAAGTGTTACTTGTCACAGAACCAAGTTAACAAGCAACACCTGCTGAAATTCCCTCTTCTACACAACCACTAAAGGTACAGAAGTTCTCTCCAATTTTCACCCTGGCAACTCTAGGTTTAGGGCAGTACAGTGTGAAATAATAACAGCCTTCAAAGTTTTTTGAATAGTAGTCAGGCTATTTCTTCTGATTTCTTTCTTTGGCACAGCTGGATCAATAGGAGTTCTCTATTCTAGACAGCTTTATTCAGTCCGGGTACTTCCAGATGCTGTGGATTACAACTCCTGCCTCTTGACCGCTCAGGCTGGAACAAACACAAGATGTAGTGCGCATCACCTGGAGGGAGCAAGGCTGTGAAATGCTACTACAAAGTGTCATGACTCATTGATGCAAAGCAGGGGTGTTCAAAGTGCAGCCTCTAGGCCATGTGTGCCTGCCTGGCTGTTTTTGAGACCTCCAAGGGCTCCCCTGCCTTGCTAAAAAAAATTGAAAAAGCAGGGATTTTTAAAAAAAATCAACTTCCAGTTTACTTCTGGATTCAAAAAAGGTCCTTTCTGGGCCTAAAGCAGCTCTGAACACTCCAAAACATGGGGAAATTGCCCTCATACCAGGAAGGAGGTGTGTGTGTGTTTTTGAGTAAACAGTAAATAATTTTGTAAATAATAAAGTTGAAGGGTTGAGAGGAAGGGGAACACACTCTCAAATGTGGCAGGTAACCAACTGATTGCCTGAACTCCTGGAAGTTGTTCACCCCTGTGATATTGATATCAAACAGTATCTTTGACTTATAGCCCAGTTAATAACAGATTAATGCAAAGACTGGCCTCCTGAGACTCTTAAGATACTCCTTAATCATTGGGCCCTTTGAGGCTTCTCGCTCCAGATCTTTTGAGGTCAAAGATTTAAAAGGAGATCTTGAGCATGCATAAGAAGGGGATGAGTGTGAGACTGTGGCAATAAAGTGTTTACTAGTCTGGATTCCAGGATTCCTCACCCCAGATGCTTTGGGACCAGATCAACAAGGCCAGCGTGAGCAGAACAGGAAATGTGACAGAAAGCTGCACACTTCTGTTTATTCTCAACCTGTTCAAATGTCGACCTAAAAATAATTTTGTAACAACAACTTATATTGTACCTAGAATGGGATGCTCCATGCACAAGATAACATCCTAATGTGATGTAACTTCATTATTTAGAATAAAAGAGTCCTTTACCACAAGCTCCTTCTTTTCACCCTTGCTCACAATCTTGTTTGTGGCATGGCACTGATATTTACCAGCTGAAGGGAGAAACTCAGCGGTAGCTGGAGTTCTTTGATTTTGGTCAGGAACAGAAAGGGCAAGAAGAATAGTTCGTAACACCTTCTCTAGCCACTAATGAAGATTACAACAGGTGAGGTTATGGGAGCCTGTCCAGGAAAGTAGGGGAATAGGAATCCCTCTAAAATGAAGGCCTCTGTCTTACACCCAAAGGTTTAAAATTTGGAACAACCTGCAACAACCTCTTTAGCGGATAAAGCCAAATGCTACTTCCTCCTGACTTAACACATATATCTACCCTATTGTGTTTCAGCAATGCCATATCAAGCACACTTTTCCCACATCAGAGGTCCTTTTGCACCTCCCTTCTATTATTATTTATTATTATGTTTTTGCACAAAGACTTTCTGGACGCAGAGAGAATGCTTTAGCAAAGGTTGTGAAGTTATTGAGTCTAAGAGCCAAATGTCATCTGGCATCTCTGAGCCTAACCAAGGTGAACAAAAATTGGGAAACTGCTATAAAAACAGTCTTGAGTGAACATAAAATATTTGAATTTTATTGGAAACTCTGAGAAGTAACCTCACTGGCAGTCTAAATTTCATGGTTCTGGTTATGGCTTGGCCTAAGTTTGGTCTCCTTGTCACCTTTGCCTCTTTATTTGGCAAATGCTGATTTCCCCAGTCTTTGTTCCATCTATCTATTTGTTGAATTTGTTAGAAGAACTGCATGTGCAATGGGATGGTTATACCAATTAAGATATCTTCTTTTCTGTTATGAATGTACACATATGTGCTTTTAAGAATAAACATTGGTTTAAAAAAATGAAGCTGTGTTTCTGGACATTAAGCAAGTATACTTGAGTCAGTTACCCCCTGATTCAGAAGCAGAGATGTAAAATAACAACAACAACAACAACAACGATGATGATGATGTTCTCAAAGTTTCTCATCCTTATCCAAAGGGAAAAAAAATATCAACCCCTGTAATATTTTCAACCTATGTTTCAGAGCAAAAGGATCAGCACTCTTTGTCAGCAGCAACAATAGGAGAGAAATTCCATTTTCTAATTAACAAGCAAATTGTGGAAAAAAGTAAGTTTGTAAGTAATGAAATACGGTAACTTTCAGAAGTTCACCAGGAGGAAAAAAACCTTTTGAAATCTTTCATGCTTGTACACAAGATTTATATCCCCATTCAGAAGTTGCTGCTGCTGCTGTTTAAAGAAGACCTTACTACAAAAACCCTCTTGTGCAATTTAAACTGTTGGTTAAATTCCGCCCATAGACCCACATAGTTTATTACAGATGTGTATATGGAAGTTACCTGTGTGTGTAAACAAGTGTGCAAGACAGCAGTCCACCTTCCTTTTTATTTAATATATTTCAGGACTGAGATGAATGTTTATTTTGCATTAGAAAAAAGATAAAAGTTACAAGTGAAGCTTAAAATAGTAAACAAATCCTAAGTTAGTCATATTTCAGGTAGATGCCTATAACTAATGGATCTCAATCGTCAAGACAAGTTGGGTCCTGTCCAAGGGGAAGTTGAGATATTAAGTAAGTAAGTAAATAAATAAATAAGACTAATTTTAGTCTCACTGATTTCATTAGGTCTACTCTAAGTACAACTAGTGCTGGATTTCACTCAATGGCCAGATTCTATTAGGGAAGATTGACTGTTAGAACTGCTTCTGATAGTGAAATGGGGTGAAGGAAACCTTTCTCCCATCTCCTCCTACTCTGCAGTCTCCTAGTTCATGCCTATTCATGGAGTGTTTGTAACCCTTGAGTTGGCTTCTAACACTGCTGAAAGCCCCATAGGGGAGGGAAAAACATTGTGACATTGGTTTTAGACTGAAGATTTAATTTTTAATATTGGAGTGTGTACATGTATGTGATTTATGGTTTCAAAGTTCAGCTTTAAACTTGGTTTAACAACTAGAGTGAGATGGCCAGCTTGGCATAGTGGTTTAACCATTGGATCATAAATCTGGAAACCAGAGTTCAAATCCCTGATCAGCTACAAAAATCCAGTGTGCAATTCTGGGCAAATCACATCCCCTCAGCCTCAGAGGAAGGCAAAGGGAACTCCCTCTGAACAAATCTAGAAACAAATTTAGAAATAGACTTGAATGCTGAGGGGGTATAATTTTCTGCCAATGAAAGCACATGTTTTTAAATACATTTTCAGTTTACTGGTTCATTTACTTGGTTTCTCTCCTCCTTTAAAAAACCTTCCCAAAACAAAAGCAATGTACAGATAAGAAGTTCCACCAGGAGGTTTACATACATCTGTCCAGTGGAATACGTGGCTGAGCTTGGGGAATAATTATATCCTTATCAAGCCTTCTCCAAACATTTCTAACAAGACTTCCTCTTTTTGATTAACTCAGAAACACAAAATACTTAATATGCTCCTGTCATAAACAGACCTTACATAAATGGTATTTCTCACAACAGGAAACACCATGACTTCTCAACCATTATTTTTAGACAAACTACTCTGAGTAGCCATCCCAATGGTCACCAGTGTAATAGACTGCTTGTTCCGTAAGGCAGGATACATGCTGCAAATGAAGGTAACTATGCACAGAGAAGCCACTGAACAGTATTTCCACAAATTACACCACAGAGTTATTATATGTAAAGTAGCTCAATACATTTATGAGGCCAAACCCATGGAGTATTTCCAGATACTCCCAGGAGTGTATGTTACTCATGTGTTAACTCTGCTTTCAACTCACACAGATCAAGTGAACAATTTCATATTGTTTTATTATTCCACAGAGCACCCAAAATGAAGAAGCATTTTGCCTGGTCTATACATGCCCAAATACTGATGGCAGATTGTGGTTTTAAAACAGTAGTGGGCAATTACCTGGGAATCACATGTGCTACTCTTTGAACTTTGAATGTCCCTCAGTGCATGTTTCCCTCACATTTGCATTTTGAGGGGAAACATTTTTTCCACTCAAAATGTCCCCCACTCTTTCTAGGGAGCCATTTTGCCATGTCTCCAAAAGGTGTTGAATGCCCAGGAAAGACTCTTCTCTGAACTATGAAGTGAAGTAGAGCCACAGTCAGTTTTCCTTTGTGGGGTACAGGAGGGGGGCTTTTCTGGACCTAAAATATCTAGGAGGGGAGACACTGCCAAATATTCCCATAGGGTTCACCTTGAGTAAAAATAGAATAAAAATCCAATCTGAGGTGGGAGTGGAGGTAAAATGACAATGGCAACCACAGACAGCCCACGGGCTGCATTTGCCCAACTTCTGTCTTAAGATTTAGAAGCCTTAAAAGAAAAGATGACAGAAAGATAAGGTAAAGTGAGGAGAAATTGCTTAGGAGATAAACAGTTTTTGTGACAACTGATATTGGACAACAGGTTCACTGAGATCTCCAGGCCAGTATCCTGAATTCTTTCATTTTAGATCTGCTTAAATTAATGGGGACTCTGCTGTTCACTTCATCAGGACATGGCTGGGGTGAGGTCAACTGCCAGAAGTTTGGAGGTTGCACTGCCTCCCCTGGAGGAAGCTGGAAGGATGCACACATTGTCAACCCCATACCAGAACAAGGGGAGGTGAAAAACGTTTGCTTCCAAGTGACCAATAGCACCCCCTTAAGGCTCTGGATAGTAAGCATTCAAATATCCAAAAACAAAACAAAATAGGCTTGGGGCCACTATGAGCGCCCGTCTCACATTTTGGGAAGGGGATGTGGTATGAGGGCAGTGCTGTATAAACATCTTCAGGCCACATACAGATTTCAGTTGTGCTTCACAGTCCTTAATAACTCTAATCAACTCTGAATACTGCTTTGGAGCTAGAATATTCTTTCCCAAGCCTGTTCCTCAGTTAGGAATTGCTACCTTCTGAACAGCTTAGTTTTACTACGTTGGTACTTTCTAGGCAGACATAGGTGTTTCACAAGCATAATCAGATACTGGGCTCTCCATGAGAGCAATGAACACTGGATCTTTACAATTTATCTAGTTTACCTCTCTTCAGTATTTCTGTAGAGGAAAATCCTTTTTATGCAGGGAGGCTTTGGACAGCTGATTGGTTTCTAAGGAACGGGCTTTTAATGGGTGATACTGCAGAGTTTTCTTATGGACTTTTCCAGTGCTTGTAATCCACTTGTTGCTTTAATGTGATAATTTGTTTAACTGGGTTATTTTATTACAATTTATGAGGAGCTCTATTCACAACTCACATTATGTTAGATGAAGCCAGTTTAGTACCATTTAGCTGTAGTGAAAATAAATCAGTTTTAATCTATATCTGCCTTACCGGGCTGATTCCAAGTGACAGAACCACAGCAATATTTTATTGTAATGTTTAAGTAATAATATAGTAACAAAGCTGTTTCTGGAATTTCCCACTATCTCTTCTATGTTTTTCAAGGTTTTCAACAATAATAACAATTAGGTTAGGAAAACCTATGCATTTTCTACAGGAACCCCTATGCATTTTCTACAAAAAAGTAACATTGTTGTTTTTCAGGACTGGTAGAAAGTAACACTTTCTTATGAGCAGTGCGAAATTAAGCAAAGAATTATTCCAAACTCTGTATTAGGGTAATATTTTTATTAGCCCTGAATAGTTGCTTTCATAAATGAGTTTTAATTTTCAAAATTTTCAAAAAGCAAAAAAAAAAAAAATACAGATAATTAACACCATATCCCATATATCCTATACTGGTGGAAAGTGGGTTGCATATAGTAATGGGAGCTTTTGAACTCTGCAACTATGGATGTGAATATGTGTTTTAGACACTAGATGGAGCTCAGTGTTTTCCTAAAGTGAAAGATTTCAATTGAAGTGATTAGGCTACTTAAGCAGGCAGAAAATAATGTTTCCCCCTTCTCTCACAGCACTACTTGACCTAACTCCACTGCTGGCACCAGCCTGATCTATTAAAAAGAGTATTAACTTACACTCCCTCATTGCCTTGAATGGGATTTTTTCCCATCATAGTCCATCATCAGTGGATTGTTGGCCAGCATTTCCAAAACACTAGAAAATGCCTTATGCAAAGTGAAATAATGGATACCTCTAGCTCAGAATCATCATTACAGGGGTCCAGACAGGGCCCTTATCAATCCTACTTGGAAATGGCAAGGACTGAACCTGGCACCTCCTATGTACAAAACATGCTGCCCACTAACCTTCAGCGTTTTCACTTTGCTCCTGGAAAGAGGCTCAGGGTTAGTGCCCCTCTCTCCTTTCATGTTCAGTCCAAGCATACATACATTTTAGTCTTAATTTAATTTTCATTTCAGTAGGCCCTCCACATTTGTGGGTTTGACTTTCACGGATTTGATTATTTGCGAGTTTTTCCAACTCCTGCCCCCCATCCCAGGGGTTCCTTTTTGGGGGAAACTTCCCTCTGAGCAGCTCCAATCAGGCCATGCAGCCCTTGAAAACCCACCTCTGGTCCTCCTCCTCCTCCTCCTCCACCAGTTGCTGCCTGGCCAGCTAAGGATAGCTCACAGCCCAATTTCCAGCATCACAAACCCTCTCCCAGTGTCCCTCACACACCCAAGGAAGGAAATGGGCAAGCGAAAGGAAGTACAGAGCCACCATGTCGACCCATCCCCTTTCTCTCTCTTTTCCCTGACTTGGTTTGGACCCTGGGTGCTCCTTCTCTCCATCATGCCTCACCTCCCTTCCCACAGATACACACACACATTTTGATATTTGTGATTTTTCCACTTTTGCTGGGGTCCCTAACCCTAGCAAATGAGAAGGGCCAACTGTATTTAGATATTTCCATACTGCTTTTTATTCCCAAAATCCTGCAGTGGTTTATCACGTTACAATATGAAAACCAACAAAATACAATGAAATCAAATATGAAAACAATTAAAGAGTAATAAAATAATAAAATATTTCAGTAAAATAATTAAAATGGCTTGGGTAGCTAGTGATGAACAAAATGCCTGTGCAAACAAGTAAGTCTTCCACTGGTGGCTGAAACACTCTGCGTTGGGAGCTCACCTGATTCAATGTGAAGAATGTCATACATGGTTGTTGCTACAACCAAGAAGGTCTTTCCGTCTGCACACACTAATGATAATGTTCTTTGCATCAGCTTTGGAGCCTGGCATCAGTACCACAGTGAATCAATATCAGACACTGGGCCATCTTAAAGGGGTAAGATGTGCAGGGCTAACTTTCAGATCCTACTGTACCAATAATTCTCTTCAGAAATTGGGTTTCTGTTCCATGAAACTCTGTCTCTATGCATTCAAAAGCCCTCCTACAGTGTACCTCTGTTTGTGCAAGGATCTGTGTGGGGCCAGGGTTCCATGCAATGAAGAAACTTGGAAAGCATGATTCTCACTTGCATGGAGCACTGGCTATACACATATGATTTTACATAAGCCATTTCAGCACTACCCTGTTATAGTGCTATTATTCCACTTTCAACATCCTGGGGTTTGCAGTTCAGGGAGGAGCATTTAGAATTCTCAGCCAGAGAGCTCTTTGGTCTCAGTAAACTACAAACCCCAAAATTCCACAGGATGTTGAAAGCGGAATAGTAACACTATAACAGTGTAGTGCAGAAATGGCCATACAGATAAATACTGAAGATTGCCTTACAGCATAGGGATGTTGGGGGACTAGCTTGGTGCTGCCTGTTATCTGTATATATCACAAACACATGGAGAATAGCCCTGATTTCTGAGTGTAAAGAATAAACATAAATATGTTCCAAGCAAAGTGAATTGGAAAATATATCCCAATATATCTACAGTGAACAAAAAATTCTCCTGGTGTTAAAAGACAAGTGATGGACCACACCATAAAAATGTTCCCAGATTTGCTTAAAACTAAGGCCCTTTTCGCATGGCGTTTTTAAAGCGTATTAAACACACTCCCTCCCCCCTTCACGAGCCGCTGTACCACATGACGTTCTGGCGAACCAGGTGTTATCATGGCCACGGATAGTGCTGATAGCGAGTTTTCTTATTTTCGCCTGAAAGGCGAAAATAACCTCCCTTTCACGCATCGGTCACGTGACCAGAGGGCCTGCGGTGCTGTCGTCCAGTGTGCTTCTGGGAAGGACGTGGGAGTGGGCGGGGTGTGGGCAGTCCCTGCTGCCTGTCTCTCATGCAGCAACTCCCAGGGGACGCTCTGCCCAGCAGCAGGCCGGCCGCTGCCCCCATCGCAGCGGGGAACACTGCACGACATGTCGCTGCGAGGGGCCACCCCGGGGCTGCATCGCCACTCACACTCGAGATGACAGCAGCCCCTGGGGTCCGGCCGACTGTGGGTTTTTTTTAAACCTGGCGCTATCGTTAGCACGTTACCAACGTAGTACGAAACAGCCTGTTGGCATGATCTATCATGCTAACGTTAGCATGATAGTCAACGAAACAATAAAAAAGAAAAGAAAAACCACCAACCAATCAGGGGTGGTGGGGCGGGGACAGGACAGGATCTGGGTGTGGCCCAGGACGCTGACATGCGGACAAGGCACCAGGCTGGGACTGGTGCTCTCTCACAAATGCCCTACCATGTGCAGACTGCAAGGGGCTCTCTACTGGGTCTCTTGCAATATTGGCAATATCGCGAGGGCTCTAGTTCGTCGCGCTATCAAGGTAAGGTATGAAAAGGGCCTAAAAGGCTTTAAAGTGCATTTGGCTTTCTGACTTCTTTCGGCCAAAATCCTGTTGGTGAACTACACTAATATAAACTCCTGTTACACTAGCATATATACTTTTAACTTTGTTGCAGAAGAAGGAATCTAATATCTCCTTAAACAACAACTTCCCCACATGTAAGTTCTGTTGATGTTGTTGGGGTGAAATCCCAACAACATCAACAGAAGTGTGAAGATCTTGGGCATAATCTGTAGATGGGAGAATGGGAGAGCCATCACCCCTGTGGACCTCCAAAGAGTATAAAGGATCCATTGTCCCCACAAATCACCAGTTGGCCATGGGAGATTGCTCTGGTGCTTGTCAGATCTGGTTGTGTATGGGGGTGGAAGTGGAAGCCATTGGAAAATCACTGACAGAGATAATATATTTTACCAGCAATCATACAGGCTTTTGGCCATATTCTCCTGGCTCTTGCAACAATATCACAGGCTCAAATTTTGCAGAATAATGTTTAACAGAAGGACACATTTTTATAAATATTCCACCCCATCGGGAAGTAAATATTGTTTTATTTGTATAAGCTTCTTGCCTGTTCTATTTAGTGTGGTTTATAGGCAAGTTCTCTCTCTCGCTCTCTCTTTCTCTTTCTTTCTCTCTCTCTCTCTCACTCACACACACACACACACACACACACACACATATATAATTTTTTTTAACATAGAAGTAAACCCCAATGACTTACATGGATTTTGTTACTGAGTGTGCATAAGACTGCAATTTTGATTAATAAAGTTTGTGGGCAAACTAGATCTATTTTAGACACAAGCTCAATTCCTTATAGGAGAAGACAGACAATTCATACTGGGATGGTACAGAGTTTGTGCCTCTAAGTGACTGCAAACATGAAACAGATGTGAAATTTTTGAATACCCATCCTACTGAACCACAAAGGCTGGGAATAATGCAGATCATTCTTAATCATTCAAAGCTGTCATCCTTTGGCCACCAAGACTTTTTCTTCCATTACACATGCTGCAAATCTCATACAATGTGCATAGAGATGGAGTCCGCTCCCCCGACAAACATACCTGGCACTGCTCTTTTCAAGTGGAAAAAGGGAAAATATTTTCTGTCACAATAATCTGTTCTGATTTTGAAAGTAAATAACAATATTCAACTTCATTTGGGCATCATTTGAACAGAACACCCTAAATTGGCCTTAACATTTCATAGCATTTGTACTTAGTAATCTTGATGGAAAATGAAGTCATAGTACAACACAGCATTGATACACCCCAGGAGCCTCAACCAGGCACATTCTATATATTTCCCAAAATACATAAACTGGGCAGCCCTGGATGAACCATAATCTCAAGCACTGGAACACTCACAGTTGGTGTCTCTGGATATATAGGAAATAGACCACATGCCACCAGCATTCCTAACTATGCGAAGGACACCACTGATTTCCTGAAGAAATTACAGTCCATCCACAACCTTCGAAGGAGCACCATCTTAGCCACAGTGGATGTGGAATCCCAATATACCAACATCGCACATAAGGATAGACTACAAGCTGTCAGGAACATCATTCCAAATGGGACCTAGCCACCAAGGTCTGCACTTTTTTCTCACACACAACTAATCCACTTTTGGTAATAAAATATACAGTACCTTCAAGTTAATGGTACAGCCATGGGCACACAACATGGTACTACAATATGCCAATTTTTTCATGGCTGACCTGGAATAATGCTTCCTTAACTCTTGTACCCAGGAACATCTTCTTTACCTGAGATACACTGATGGTATCTTCATAATTTGAACTCGGAGAGAAAACTCACTCAAAAGATTCCACCAGAATTTCAACAACTTCCACTCAACCATCAGTCTCAGCCTGCAACTATCAACAGAACAAGTTCATTTTCTGGATACCACTGTACAGCTACACAATGCACATCTAAGTACCACACTATAATGTAGGTTCACTGACTACAGTGTGACACATACTTACATGCCTCCGGATTCCACCCTGAACACACTACAGAATCCGTAGTTTACAGCCAAGCTCTCTGATACAATTGCATCTGCTCAGGCCCATAACACAGGGATGCCAAACTCATGGAATACAACAAACACTCCTTAAGCCACAGTACCCACCATATGAAGTAAAACAAAAACAAAAACACCAAGGCAAGGCTTGAACACAGGACTAATCTATTATAGAACAAATTAAAGACAGAAAATGGCAGGACCCCACTAATGGTCATATATGGCTTCCAACTGAGCCCACTCAGATGTATCATCAATGAACTATAACCTATTCTGCATAATAAAGTTGCCCTCTCAATGGAATTTGATGGCAGGCCTTTACTTGTCTACAGACAAGCCTTCCAATCTCTAAAAGTGACTTACTGACAGAGGGACACACAACATGGATGGAGAGATGGGTACAAGGCCTTGCCACAAACCCGGATGCGAACTCTGCCCACATATCTATGCAGGAAATGTCATCACAGGACCTAATCATGTCACCCATAATATTAGGGGTACTTTCACCTATTCATCCTTTAATGTGATATATACCATCCTCTGTCAACAGTGCCCTCCAGCAATCTACTTTGGGCAAATGGGTCAGTCTCTGTGGACATAACTCAAACATTAAGAATGGGAACACATAAAAACCAGTTGTGGAACACCTCAGTTTTCCTGCACACTCTATCTTGGGCCTCAGAACAGCATCCTTTAGCCCCTCCCCCAAAAAAAAACCCCTGCAAAGGAAGATTGGAAAGAGAAACAGTAGAGTGGGAATATATCCACAAACTGCAGTTCATCAACATTGAGTTGAACAGAGACAATAGTTTCCTGGAACGCTGCACATGTTATAACACTAATTAACACCCCAGACTCATGAGGCTCTCTTGGCCAGCTTATCACATCTCCTTCATCACACTACATTCCAATAATTCTCTTCACCATTTATATGATTATCTACTCACTTTGGCTTTAGGCAACATCTTTCCTCCTGCCTTTGTCCCTCAATGATCCTCATTAAGAGAGACTTTGTCACCTCATCACTACACCCAGAACTTTTGCATTTCTATTGCTATTCACACATACAATCTTCTCATTCATAGCTATAAAGGTTTGCTCCTAGGCATTTCACTCCTTGTATCTGATGAAACAGATTTATGTCTATGCAAGCTTATCCCACCAACTTCTTTCTCTCAGCTGGTGCTAAAGGTGCTACAAGATCCCTTTGCATACTGGTCCAAACTAATATGCCTATGTCTTTGAATAGTACTACCTAGTTATTTGACTCCAGTAAAAGTCTTTTTGGACTAAGGCTGCTTCATAACGTCCAATTCATTTTGTCTTTTTCAGTATGTCACTCAGGACTCACTCACCAACAAGTCAGCGCTTATAACAAAGGAAGTTCTTTCACCACAAGGAAAACAGCCATTCTTATAATTTCAGCTCAGATTTTGACATTTGAAAAAAATATTCACATGATTTGAATGAAATTTGAGTTGTCCGAGTAGTTCTTTATCCTCTTTTACAACCTGAATCCCTGAAAACTCTAACACAGAGCTTTGAAAATTTAATTTTTGGATGACATCTCCCAGAATCCAAGTCCGCACAGCCAGTAGTCATGATAACCTGACATATCTGGGAGTTGTAGTCAAACAAACAAACAATAAAATTCCCAAGCTCTACGTCAGCATATATTTCATACAAACCTATGCACTGTCCTTTCTACTTACTTGACACTTTCCACTTACTTACCTGACAGCTGATCTAGCTTTAGAAAACATTTATTCACAGTAAAGTGAAACTGCATCTTCAAGGGTCATATTCAAGAGCATTCTAATTATTACACACAGTGGCTTTAGCCCAGCAAAGGGCTTTTGCAGCTGGTTCTCATTGGCAGCTTTGGCAGGTGAAAAGTCATGAGTACAAGCTGTTTGGTGATCCCACAGTCACAGTATGAAAGCCCACACAATGCACACCTACTGGGCCTAAGACTAAAACTAGAAAAATATAACTTTCCCTCCTTTTAACCTCTGCTCCCCAAGGTCCAAAAGCAGATTTCTAAATATTCTTTAGTTATCTTTCATTATTGGTTCCTTATCTACCATTTCTCCCAGTATATTCCTATGAACAGACTTATTCTCCCTGAAAAAAAAGAAAAGCATATACTCTGATCCTGTAAATATGTATAGTTATTATGGGCAGAGAAACCACTGAACAGTTAGAGCAGTTATATTCTTGGCAAGTCTGTCTGATTTATTATAATTAGGGATGTACACATCTGTCAAGTCCATTTTCATGCACTTCTTCCTCTTCCCATCTAAACCCAGTACATCATGCTTCCATGTCGATTTTTTTAAATGAAAAAATCTGTTTCGGAATGTATATTTCTAGTTTTACAATGTATGTGTTATTGCTCACTTTTTTCAAACTGTACACATTATTTGTATGTATCCACCTATTGACGAAGCATGTTTATATATTTTAGGCAATTTCTGCACCACGCTGTTACAGTGCTATTATTCCACTTTCAACATACTATGAAATCCTGGGGTTTGCAGTTTAGGGAAGGGTCTTTAGAATTCTCAGCCAGAGAGCTCTTTGTCCTCAGTACACAACAAACCCCAGAATGCCACAGGACGTTGAAAATGCAATAATAGCAGTATAATAGTGTAGTGCAGAAATGGCCTAAATCTTCTGTGAACAATTTTCAAATGTGCGCATTTGTTAGACATGCTTTCCAAAATCCTGAAATTTATCCATTTCCAAATTCAAAGTCCATCCTGTGTACATCTCGTTCCAGGTAGTATGAATTAGGGAAACCCATAATCAATCCAATCATTTAATCAATCTTTTTTTTTTAAAGTGGATTTCCTCACACATTTCTAATAAAATTCTGCTAAAAGTGTGTACTTAAGATGTACAGATATAGGCAGTTTCAAGATATTAAACTGGTTCTTCCATTTTCCTCTTCACTGATTTCTACACATTACTAGGAAATGCTTATTATACCAAATGCTACTGTAATTCTATAGCTTGTCGTGTGTTGGCACAGTCATTAGAAAGCCCATCTTATGCAGTGATTTGTTGGGACAGAGCAATGAGAAAAGATTAAGAAAATGGCTTTCAAATGACTCCAAATGGCTCTGTCTCCCAAGCCTCTTTGCTGAAAAATATGGCCACCAGATGAGACACAGTGATTGCTTCACCAGCTTAAAACCATAATCTGTACTATTGCACAGACAATGAGAGCCAGAATAAATTATTTGGCACAGGAGTTGGCAACTGCAATACATTCAGGGGTCCATTTTCTGCTCCTGCAGCCTTTGCGAGGGTTTGCACATATTGCCAAAAATACAACAGAACAAAAATTCAGAAGTGGTTTTGAAAAAAATGTCACCCCCCCCCCCCAATACATAGCACTGCAGCAGTTGTCTCCAACCTATTTAAAAGGTGAATTGTCATTCCTAGGGGCTTCTAGGAGAGGCAATTCATTTTTCCTTTGGCTGGAAGAAAATGTCGATGTCTGGTCTGGGCTGGCAGCCAGGAGAAGCTGATAATACAGGTCAAGAAGCTCAGGTAGTTAAGCGGTTAGTTCGTTTACTTCAGGAAGAAAACAACCTTACAAATGAGAAGCAAATAATGATCCCAGCAATGTCCATAAATCAACGGTAGGCAATATAAACACAGGTCAAGCGGCAGAATAACAGTCAAGGGAAGCAAACAGAAGCATGCATGGGAGAAATGGTCAGTTCATTGCTGACAAAGGCTAGAGGGGAAAGGCTCAGTTCTTATAGACTCCAGGGTCAGCGTAGCTGGTGCCTGATTAAATTGGTGCTTGGCATAAATTCACTGGGAGTGACATAGAAGACTCTTTTAGTGTCTATTCTGGCCAAGGGTAGGTATGGCTAAATCATTCTCTGTGTCAGAGTGAGCAGGGCTTCCTGCTGGGGCTGACACTTTTGTCCCTGGGGCAGGTGGCGGTACTGTCTGGTCTGCAGGTTCTGCTGTAGCAGTCTGTGCTAGGGCTCAGAGCAGGTTCTGCTGCCTCAGACTCTGAGTCTGAATCTAGGTCCTGAAAGCCCATGACAGAAAAAGGCATTTCAGGAAACCTGAAAGAATGTATATCGTCGAAGCAGACTTGGTGCTTGCATAAAGCCCCAGGGCTGCACTTTGACTACCTCAATACAGAGGCTCAGAGATCATTTAGACCCTCTCCACAGCTCTCCTGCACATGGGGAAAATGTTGTCAGAGGTTGCAGTATTGTGGCTCTACTTGTTTGAGGGAAAAAAATAAACAGATAATATTTTTGTTTTCTAAAACAAACAAATTTATGGCAATTCTTAGCTCTAGATGCAACTTTTTCTTTCTACGCAGAGGATGAGTCTTTTAAAGAATTATGAGATATATTGCAACAAAAAGCCTTAAGGCTCTATCTCCCCTTCCACTACAACAGAGGCTCTTCCCCTGCAATCAGTTCCCCTTTTCCCACTACAAAAAAGGCTTAATTCACCCCTCCTTACCCTCCTCAAAAAAGGAATTGAAAATAATCCACTGAGAACAAGTGGACATGGAAGTCACAACAGCTGGCAATACACAACAAAAACTAAACAGCTGTGATGTGAGAGCTCTTTCTTTTTTACACCAGTCTGGAGAAGTCCAAAGTTTTGGGAGATCCCTCAACCTGGTAGGAGTTTTGTCTTTCCAAACATTCTTCCCACAACTTGTAGGGAAAAAAAATAAAATAAAGGGTGGCCTGGGCTGTACATCTGAACAGAGCACAATAAAAACAAACTTAAGACGTGCGCAGTAAAAAGTAGTGAACAGTCAAGTTTTTTTTAAAATTATATTTATTGAGTTTTTTCGACCAAGCGATATAGGAAAGCACAATAACACAAGAATAAACATTGGTGTAGTAGGAAAAAAAAGGAGCATATCATTCTAGTTTTGCCTAATATACACATAAGTGCACTTCAGACGTGATCAATAGAAATTCACAATCATAGATAAGTACCTTACCATACTCTACATAAATATTCTACCCAAGATATTCTACAGACACATTTTCAAAATGTAAGCCTATTACTCTTTCCTCAGGCTCTTCAAAAAACTCACACCAAATCGGTTTTGTCTAATTTGAACCTTTCTGATGCAATAGTTTGCATACACTTCTTTTGTTTAAACAGAGTCTGTTTCCACTGAACCTCTCCTCAACAGATAACATTTACAAACTTATAATTAACAGAACCAAAAAAGAACAATTTTTGATTCACAAATGTTATATAAAAGTACTTCCCCCACTGCTGACTAAACAGCCTGCTTTTTAACTTATCGGTCCCCCTCCACACTAGAAAGAGAGGGGCTCAATAGATAAATATCTAAGTACGTTATATATACCCCTGCTTCCAAATATAAATAGGTTTATATCAGGGTATATACGGACTTTCCCCAATCTTATTACAACATCTCCACTTTCACAATTCTTTTATTTTAGTCATCCTCTCTAAACCTCTGATTGTTACACTTCCCGCTTCAAATCTTGATTCCCAAGACTGATGCTGAACAACCTACATGTAAAGATTTTAGACCAATTTCTCTTCTATAAGATTATAAGTTATTTGCATCTATTTTGGCTAAACAATTAAAACAGATTCTTCTGAATTATATTGATGAAGACCAGACAGGCTTTCTTCCAGCAAGACAGATGAGAGACAATATGAGGATTGTAATCAGCATTTTGGAATATTTTGAGGTTCACAATGAAAAGAAGGGTGCTTTACTTTTCTTAGATGCAGAAAAGGCCTAACATCAGATAGGACTTCATGATGAGGGTATTGGAAGAGATAAAATTTGGGCAGACATTCTTAACCTGGATAAGGTGTATTTATTGTGACCAAAAAGCATGCCTGATAGTTAACTCTGAATAATCTGAATCGTTCTCTATACAGAAAGGGACAAGGCAAGGTTGCCCTTTGTCCCCGTTATTATTTATGATAACATTGGAAATTCTGTTAAGACACCTACGGAAACAGGAAGAAATTCAAAGGGTGAAGATTGGAAAAGATGAGTATAGGGTCCGGGCATTTGCAAATGATGTGGTGATCTTCCTGGAGGACGTGCTACCTCAAATGGTGGAACTGAATAGAGAGATAAATCAATGGCCAGTTGGTGGGATTTAAGATAAACAAACAAAAAACAAAAATGATAACTAAACATATCAAAATCACTGAAAAAAAGCTATTAGAGGACATATCTGGGATTCAATGTTCCCATAGTGTAAAATACCTGGGCATACAGATACAACAATAACCAACTATTTCAAAACAATTATATAACAGCATGGAAATCTATCCAGAAGAAAATGGAGGTTTGGAATTGACTAGGCTTGACTCTATTAAGGAAAATATTACTGTTTAAATTGAATATACTACCACATATGTTATTCTCGTTTCAAATGATTACAATACCCATCCCTCTTAAGTGGTTCGAAAATGGCAAAAAAGAGATAGTGAGGTTCCTCTGGGGTGGGAAGAAACCGCGGGTTAAGCTCAAACCCGTGACTGATCTTCGAGAACGTGGGGGTTTTCTGTGCCCGACTTAAGAACATACTATGTGGCAGCATGCCTAGTTTGGTTAAGACCATGGATACTCTTAAACAAGTGTAAGTTGTTGGCATTGGAGGGGCATGATCTGCACTTTGGGTAGCATGCCTATTTATGGTATGGTAAGGCCGAGGTGCAGAAAGTGTTCCTCCGACATGTGTTTCGGAAATCTCTCTTTAGGATTTGGATCAAGTATAAACCCCTTCTATGTGCTAAGTTGCCACCAACCACCTCTCCAGCTGAAGCACTTCAGATAAAAGGCTTAAGGAGAGAGGGTGAATGGTATACTTATAAAGATCTAGCTTACCTAGAAGGTGGGATAATTAAATTGAAAGAACAACAACAACTTCAAAAAGAAGGTATGAATATACAGTGGTTTCCCTATCTCCAGATCAAAGAAAGGTTCAAAAAAGATATGGAAATGGGAAGTATAACCTTGGAACCCTCTCTGTTAGAAAAACAATGCCAGGGTAGAGAGACCCACCTGTTGTTGAAAATGTATAAATTGATATTGGAGATTGAATTCGAAGAGGAAACTACAAAGAATATATGATCAAATGGGCATGTGATGTAGGTCACAATATACATTTAAGTGATTGGCAGAAGGTGTGGAGAAACTGTCGTAAATATACACGATCTTACATCTTGCAAGAAAATGCATTGAAAATGTGGTTTAGGGGATATCTCCCGCCTGTGAGAATTGCTAAAATGTTCAAGAATGCTAAGAATAGATGCTGGAAATGTAACAAAGAGGTAGGCACCTTTTTCCACCAATGGTGGGGGTGCCAAAAGGTTAAGGAATTCTGGAAGAAGATATGTTCAAAAATTCAAAAAAATACTGCAAGTCAAATTAGACTTAAAACCAGAATTCTTTTTGTTGGGGATTTTCCAGTTGCATAATCAAATAGAACAAAGATACAGCAGGGTGTTATGGCACATGGTTGCCGCAGCAAGAATCATACTTGCTAGATATTGGAAAAAAGAACAGACACCACCAGAGGAAGAATGGTAGAGAAATTAGCTGAAATTGCAGGGATTGAGAAACTTGTTGTAAATAAAAAGGGAATTCAGAAGACAAATAAAGAAAGAGAAATATTTGTATATTCTAGTTAAAAATAAGCATAGCATATAGATTCTTAATATACAAAAGGTTAAAAGAGAACATGAGCAAGTTTGGCAACTTAAAATACAAAATATATCAAAATATAATAGAATACCACAATGAAGCAGGATATGATACAAACTTCAGCAACAGCAAATCAGGGAGTGGAAGTAAGTGTCCACTAAAACAATAGTACTCTTATAGAGCCTTTACACCTGCTTCCAATAACAGTAGCAGGTGAAGGTCCTCTATAACACCAATAGACCAATTAACCCCATAATAACTAGAGTTGTAAGTCCTGTCAATTCCAACAACCCCTTCTCAAGATCTTACAACAATGTCATTATAACCAGACATATTCAACAAAACTTGCATGTAAGATAGAGAACAAACCAGATGAGGAATTCTTAAAAATTTGGAAACCAATCTTGGAGTTCATACACACAAAAATTGAGAGTGATAAATAAAGAGCACAATATGCGTAAGATCTTATGCAAAACAGTCAAGTTTTCAAAGAATGGGCTAGAGCAGTGGTTCTCAAACTTTTTGTCTTTGTGACCCCCTTTACATCTACATGCAGGCATCACCCCCTCTCTGACGTAGCATATGAGTAAAAATATTTAGTGTGTGTATCATTTGCACATTTATGTATATTCATATTTTAACATCTATGGAGTACACATTATAAGCTTTATGGGGTAAGGGACAATAAGAATCCCTTATTGGAGTCCATAAGAGTAACACCACTTTGTCGGTACAAGATCTTTAGGGATGTCTAAACGGACAGGTACAAAGGAGCAGCCACCAATACATCAGAACAAATGAGCACTGCTACAGCAAGTGTTGAGTTGCAGCATACAAATCAGGAGAGAAGTAATGTCCTGCTTCTGCCGCTTCTGCCCTCCATTGTGATGACTCAGGGTAAGGGTTGTTTTTGTAGGCTACGTTAAAGTTGGTGTTCTGTTAAGCAAACATATTCCTCCCAATATTAGAAACGTAATCCAGGCCAAAGCAAAGTTTGCCTGCTCTCCAAAACTCTCCAGGAGGGCAAAACATGGAATGCACTATTTGACTTAAGCCCACATAATTGCATTAAAAGTTGTTAAATGGTTTTTAACAACCAGTTGCCAAGGGATGGGTTTTGCGGTTCCTTAATGTTCAAGAGATACAGCAAAGTGTGGTGATGTTCCTAAATTCCCTTTCTAGAGGTAGAAGATTGTGTTTTGCTGTGCTCTAGACATATACTTTTCAGTGATCTCACTCAAATCAGTGGCTGCTGGAAGCCTCAAAGTTACTTGGGTTCTGGCCCACAGAGAGTTACAGCTAGAGGGCTCAATGATAGAAAGAAAGAAAGAGGAAAAAGAAAAAAGAAAAAAAAGAAGAAGCTTCTGCTTTATTAAAGCCAAACAGGCCTTATAAACAAGAACATTGTGTTGGAAAACACCCAGATCCAACACAAGCTTGAACAGCCTCCAAGACTACATAGAATGGCACATTCATATAACTTAAGGGAAATCAAGCATTCGCAAGTTTCTAACCTGGCAGGTCTAGTGATCTGAAATGTTTGCATGGGGAAAATAAAGATTTAGATACTGGCAATTAAATCCGAGGATTTAATGACACTTAACGTTATTGTATTGTGTTAAAATTTTAGAAGATTTCATGCTACTTAAAATTTATTAGAATAGCTGTCTCCACTGCAAGAATACTGATGGAGGAACCCACTGTTATTTCTAGAGACGCGTACTAAAGATGAAATTCATTTCAGATTCTCCTTTGGCATTTTGGAAAAAAAAAGTTGTTTCACCTCAGGCCACTTCAGGCATGATTCATTTTTATTTGGGTTCAAAGCAGAGCCTCACTTCATAAAGCCAAAGCTTCATACGTCTCCCTGCACTGACTAGCAGGGGGAAATAGACAAAAGTTTAAACTAGGTAGAAAGTTGGATGAAATTACACATCTTGGATGAAATTTAAATATCTGCTGGCCCCATCTGAGAAACTGAATACTGCCAAATCCAGCAGTAGTTGCATCTTTATGGTCTGAGGTTTTTAAAGAAGAACCCACCTATAAGACTTTTATTTTGTCGAAGAATCGGATGAAATCCACTGATATAATTTTCCATTCTAAAAGTATCAAACCTGCAAAACTTCAGAAAGACATGTGTAGCATTTTTTGTTTTGTTTTTTCTTTCTTTCTTTTTCTTTTCTTCTTTCTTCTTCTTTTTTTCTCTTTTCGACAAGTGAAATCTTTAAAGTTTGTGGGGAAAGGGATTTGTTTTCCCTTGTGGTTCGGGAGAAACTTTTTATGAAAATGGCATATCTCATAGAGATGTCCTTAAGTAACCTACCAGAAACATCTCAGAAGAACAAACATACACGATTTTGTGCAAATAAAATCTGAAAAGGCTTTGGAGAAAGGGATATGCTTCCTCATACCCAATGGAACAATTCATATGACAATGTTATTTTTTATTCAGTTAACATCAACTTATAATTTCCTTCTACATCGCACCCCAAAATACAATCATATGAGAGGTGAAAAAAGAGTGAGTAAAAGAGTGTAAATTCCCTCCTGACTAATATTTTTCCTTTCACGGAGATCTGAGGAGGAGTGGGCGATTCCAATTTAATCTGACTCGTCTGAAATGTTTGTCTCTGTCTGAATCTCTGAAGAAGGTCCTGTGAAGCTTAGGAAACAGCTCAGACCATTTTAGGCTGCTTCAGAAAAGTCTAGTTTCAATCTCAGACAAAGCCTTAAATAGCTTGGAAGCAGGTTGCTTAAGTTTTGAATCACGGTTCATCCAAAGTCACTGTACACCTCTAGCATCTTCCTAATGTTTGGGGCAAACAGGTTCTGGTTTATTTTATACACTAAGTGAATTGAAAGTATATGAGTGCTACTATATCTCAAGAAACTTCTGTGCATTGAAATCACTGGACAGAATCATTCCCATAAGAAAAGCTTGATATTAAAATAAAATAAAATCAAGGAATATTATCGTAGCCTTAGAAAAGACTAGATAGATAGATAAATAATATTGACTCATTATATTGTATATTCTCTCTCTCTCTCTCTCTTTATATATATATATAGAGAGAGAGAGAGAGAGAGAGAGAGAGAGAGAGAGAGAGAGAGTGTCAATATTCAAGCAGTGAAAGGATTGTGTTTAGGGAAGTCTGATTTAATCAGCATTGTCTGCTATGAATGGCTGCAGTTCTATGAGTTCTCAGGTTTTCACAACCAGATCTAGGGATGAATGAATCTATCACAGTTTCATTTTCTCCCATTTTTGATTTGCTTAATTCTCAAACTTTTCCTGCCCTTTTGATAAAAAATGTATTTTGATAAGATTTTACAAAAATGCCATGAGCTAAATTTTCAACCACTCACAAAGGACCAAATTCAATAGGTAATTATGATGTATTTTAATTATGATATATTTGTATTTTTAGTGGTTTTATTGTTTTCAGTGTATTTTAACTTAAAATACAATTAAAAATGCATCGTAAGTTATGTTGTACCCTGCCTTGGGGAGAGGCAGGTAACAAATAAAATTTTATTGTTATTGTATTATTAACTGTTCCTACCATGGAGGGGACCATGTGGTACCCTCCTGCCATGCATCTGTCAAAGATGAGGAGGATATCATAAAAAGGGGTGTCATCTCTATTTCATCACTTAAAACACAGTAGAACAAGCAGGATTGCAAAACAAGACCTTTTCAAGAGTAATACCCTCAAGTCCTATATCTGGATGGTGAATCTGTCAATTTTGCAGTCAAGTTTTTTCCCCCTAGAATCTCAATTTCTTCATGTCAAATATATGCAGAAATTTCAATAAGCATATGTGAAACTTACATTCATGTAACAAACTGAATAAAATTCTCACCCACTCCTAAGTTTTTTCTTTCATTGGAGACAATTGCAATCACAGAGCCTTCTACATGTAAAGCGTATGTTCTCTTACTAAGCAACATTCTGAATACTCCCTAGGAGGCCACCAAAGGCAAAATCACGATAAAGCAGATGAGCAAAAAAAGGCACTACAAAGGAGATACAACAGAAATAACTGAAACAGAGTCGTGGAAATTAAGAGAAGTTAAGGAAGAACTGTGACAAAAAGCAGAAGGAAAAAGGCATTTGCAGTTCTAGTGTCAATGTCATCATGGGGAAAGCAGAGCCAAATCATAAAACTGCACAGATCAGTTGGCTAAAACAAGGCCACAGTTTTATTCATAACAGCTGGATTGTGCTGGCTTGCCATGAGGTCTGGATCCTATGATTGGTTAAACGGACTTTTATCCAGTACCACCCACCTCCAACCTGACTGCTAGACGGAACCCGTACGAGTGACAACCAAGGAACACATCTGGGTGCAAAACTGCTGTGGGGTTCCCTGCCACCTGGTGGTGAAGGGTGCCCAGCAGCACTCAAGCTGGGCCTAGGCCTTGCTGCCTAACTCCCAAGGCCCTTTAATGGCACTTCAGTTCTAAATCCAGTCCCTATGCCAAAGTGTGCAAAAACATGCAGAAAGCAACCAACAATACTATATACTGATGCACAATTACATACCCTGCAACTGTCCCATTATGGTATAGACACTTTCTGGTAATCCTCTGCCATCCCACTTTTTCAGCTGCTTTTTAAAATTATCCAGTTTCTCTCACCCTCTCACTTTTGCTCTTTGTCTTCAGTTTGCTTCAGTCACTTCAACCTGAGTTCAAAGTGCAAAAGTAATTTACACTCAACTCAGCAGGGGGAAATGAAAGAAAAGGGGACAGAGCTTTGCTCTTCCCTGCAGACTCAGGCAAAAGCAAACTGCTGCAGCCTCTCCTAGCTTGTCTTTTTGTTCTGTCGTCAGTATCTTTTGTTATCTTTATTGCACATGTCCCAGCTTTCATCTGTGAAAGCAGGAGGATATGCAACTGTATGGTGGGAAGGCGGTTGAAAACAGACTGAGGAGAGCCCCTTTTATTTCCCACAGGTGGACTCGGGTGAAACCTACTGCTTCTTTACCACCTTAAGGAAAGCCTGCCCCCCTCACATGCTATGATGGCTGATTGTCCTGAAGCCCACACCAAGTGAATTTGGATGAAGAAGAAGGATGCACAACAGGAAGAAAACAGGGAGGAACAGTCTGCAGACTCTCAATTGCATTCATTGGGTATTAGGACTCACCCTGAGTTGGCTTGCTGGGAAAAGGAAAAACAATAAAGACTGTTTGCCAGTTTGAAAATATCCCTCCCCATTTCACATCAGCTATACTGACATTATGGGCCCTTTCTTTGAACCCGAGACAGTTCAGATCCCCTCAGTCAATATTTTAAAATCAGACTATTTTGTCAAAATTAGCATCATTTTGCATGGAGTGGGAGTCATGTCACCCTCCAAATGTTGAACTGCAACCTCCATCACCCCAAGGTGGCACAGTCTATAGTCAACAGTGCTAGGAACTGCATTCCACTAATATCGGGCAGGCCACATGATTCCAAATGTTGTTTGACATTGATTTTCACGGAACCTTTTTTCTCATGCTTTTGGACATTAGCCTAATATTAGCTTTGAAGAGCTCTTTTCAATTCCCTTGTTGTTTCATCATTCCAACTAATTTAGTGTTATCTGGAAAATTAGCCACCTCATTACTCACTCCTTGACTTCAAATGATTTGTAAAAAATTCTGTATAGTCCCAAAACAGATATTATCAGAACTGTCCAATATCCTTTCCTTCCTGTTCTTTGGCCTAAATTGTTAGTCCCACTTGTTAATCCAAATTAGAACAGGCTTACCAAATCAATGGAACTTACAGAAATGTTGACTTAAGAAGTTTGCACTGAATCAATGTGCCAGCTCTACTTGGGACTACCAGTTGGATTTAGGCCTGTTAAAAAATAGTTACAGTTTCATTGTTATCCTGCCCCCAGAAAAACAGGTACTTGTTTGTGTCTTCAAGTTATTTCCAACTTATGGCGACCCAAAGGTAAACTATAATGGAGTTTTCTGGGGGCTGAGAGTGTGTGATATACCCAAGGTCACCCAGTGGGTTTCCATGGCCAAGAGAGGAATGGAACCCTGGGCCATTTCTGCACTAGACTGTTATAGCGCTATGATTCCACTTTCAACATGCTATGGAATTCTGGGGTTTGCAGTTTCGGGAGGGGCCGAAACTGCAAACCCCAGGATTCCATAGCATGTTGAAAGTAGAATCACAGCGCTATAACAGTCCAGTGCGGAAATGGCCCTAGTCTTCATGGTTATAGTCCAATGCTCAAACCACTATGCCACACTGGCTATCAGAAACACCTGTAACAAACAGTGTAAACACATTAATCCAGAAAAGACCAGAAAGTACAATACACATAAACAAATCTTAATAGTGAAAGAAAGAAAGAAAGAAAGAAAGAAAGAAAGAAAGAAAGAAAGAAAGAGAAAGAAAGAAAGAAAGAAAGATTTTCATAGAATTAACAATTGTATAAAAGTCATACAGAAATGAATTTGAAAAAAATCAGCTCCTGCTCATTAACCAGACCCCAGGTGGATGTACTCTCTCTTCCCATCACTGCTAAGTTTATTCAAGAACTTTGGGTAAGGGTCTGCATCTAAAGCTTTTTGGAAGTCCAAATGTATGGATATCTAATATTTAATATCATATTATAGGCCATAGGTCTACACTTGTGGAACACTCCCTAAAATTCTACAAATGTTAGGGGAACTACAATTGAAAGGCAGTTCTTCCACCTTTTTCTGTTAAACAGATTTCCAGGTTAAAGGAAAACCTGATGGGAATATTGGAGACTTCCAAGTACAGGACATTGCCATTTCAAGCTCCTATAAAATTCACTGAATGAGACTGCACAATGGCATGAGTAAAGTCTCATCCAAAACTGTTCTTTGCAAAGCTGGATTCTAGCTGGAATTCTATTTACTTAAATATGTTTATACAACTTTTTAATTTAAACTTTCCTGGGTGGCTTAAAAGAGGTCAGAAAACAGTAAAACTTTTCAGAAGCAATGCTGATTCTTCCTCACCAGGGCTTGCCCTTCTGTGAATAAAATAATTTGACATATGTACTAATTTCTCTAGATCAGAAATTAGTCTATAATTGTCCACCTCTCCTCCAAACCTTCTTGTCTTTTTAAAAGCATATTAGCTCATGGTGTCCCCTAAAAGATACAAGGAGTAGTTGGGACATGTGTGTGCTCCTCCTCAAGTCCCTTCAGAAGTTAAAAATTCTGTTTCCCAATATTCCTTCAAGATCCAAAGCAAATGTGTGTGTGTGTATATATGCCTTCAAGTTGCCTATGGACTTATGGTGACCCCATTAATTTCTTAGGGTTTTCTGTGGCAAGGATTACTCAGAGGTGGTTTTGCCAGTTCCCTCTTCCAAACTATAGCCTACAGCACCTGGTATTCATTGGTGGTCTCCCATCTAAGTACTAATCAGGGTTGACCCTGCTTAGTTTCCAAGATCAGACAGGATAGGATACCTTTAGGGTACACGTTAGGATTTTATTCAACAATTATTTGGGCTACTCAACAAGTATAGTCACTTCTGTCCCTTACCACAGAGCATCAGACACTCATAGATCTCACCATGAAACTGATTATTACTATTATTTTCACTGAAACTGAACATACACCATAACTGAACATGCATACAACTGACCATACATATACCTACATTATTGTCCCTGGCAAGGCCAACAATCAAACGAACAAGACGGAGCTGGATAAAGAAATCAGGAATGTTTTTATTTTATATTTATAAAATAAAATATTTCTATCTCATCTTGTATCGAAAGATCTCAGGATTGCATACAGGCAAAATGAATATTAACATAATGAAACAATTCAAAAGACTAAGAATAAGTTAAATAAACTAAAATCATATTAAACATAATCTTAAAAAGTTAAAAAAGATTTAAAAACTAAAGACAGTTTAAAAATCCAGTGTATAATATTTGAAGTAAATCAGTGAGGCTAAAAGGCTTCAGTAAGTAGCCATATTTTTACTGCCGAGAGGGCAAAAAGGGAACAAGAGCAAGGTGGTAATAAAAATGAAAACAAGGTGTGGTGATTTGGGAGATGCTTTCCTGATGAACAGAATCTTGTATGACAGCATTTTGACCAAAACAAAACAAAACCTCAGCTAATCTAACACTACACTACTACTAGAAAGGAGAACTACTCTACTTACTTAGCTCTTTCATTATAGGCACCTGTATATTTAATTGCCCAAGAGGTAACCTATTTCTGAGAAGATTGGGGATGACTAGAATCCCAAATATGTGTGCTATCAAGATCTGCTGCACAAAATCTATCTGAAGGGAGCCTTCCAAAAATGAGTTTTGAAGATGCTTGCCAGTTGGACATTGTGCCTCACAGCTATAATATCATGAAATCCATTCAATTTAAATTAATATATTTGGGCAGACAGCTATATTAGAATTCTTGTTGTTTTTCCTCATCTAATGGTAGCTTGTGGTATGACGAGTCCGCTTTAAAAATCTGTGCAATTATTGCTTTTTTTTGCCTAAGGCATATCATGTGTTTTTGATTTCAGTGAGCTGTACTGCACTACCTCATTAAAAGAAACACTTATGCAAAGCAAAAGGATGTGCATCATGACACAAGGTATGTTTTCCAGCTTTGAAGGCTGCAACGTTTCCAGGAAGAATATCAACCAGCAGCTAGCATTTGTTCAAAATTTCTGAAACACATTAGATTTACACAGATTGGTAAAAATGGATTAAGACATGAAAACTAGAGAAATTAATTATAGATCATACAGAATTCAAAGACATAGCCATGTTAGTTTGGATCAGTATGCAAAGAGAAATTGCAACACCTATGAGACTGAGAGAAAGACGTTTGTAATATAAGGTCTGGTAGACTGAATCTCCTTCATCAGACTCATGAAGTGCACTGCCTATGGACAGACATTCATGGGCATAAATATCTGCCCATAGCGACTTCAGTCCATGTATCTGATGAAGCAGATTCAGGCTATTGCCGCACTACACTGTTATAGTGCTATTATTCCACCTTCAACATCCTGTGGAATCCTGGGGTTTGCAGTTTAGGGAGGCGAAAGAGCTCTCTAGCCGAGAATTCCAAATGCCCCTCCCTAAAATGCAAACGCCAGGATTCCATAGGATGTTGAAAGTAGAATAATAGCACTATAGCAGTGTAGTGCAGAAAGGCCCTAAGAAAGCTTTTGCTACAATACAGCCAACAATTATAGATCACAAAATGATCTATACCAATCAACCAACAATAATTTCAACTGTAAGATAGCAAGTGAGTATAGAGAATTTTGTATGTGAAACAATTATGTATGTTATGCATGTTTTAGAGCTTCTTTATTTTTTGTAAAATTTTTAAGTCCATAATTCAGCGATTTAAAGACAATGGTAAAGAAATAGCAGCCAGCCCATTATTGTTTTGCCCCACAACAATGTGACTGGAAACAACTATGTCACGATACAGTATCATTTCCACTGGAACCATTTTTTTAGGAATGAAGAATTTAGGAATGAAGACAGAGTGCTCGTTGCACCTCAATCGTGGCTTGTCATGTCAGCAAAGTTCTGTTAAAGAAAACACTAAAACACTTTGCCTCCTTGGCCATTTCCACACTATCCTGTGATTATTCCACTTCAACGTCCTATGGAATCCTGGGGTTTGCAGTTTAGGGAGGGGCCTTTAGAATTCTCAGCAAGAGAGCTCTTTGGCCTCAGTAAACTACAAACCCCAGAATTCCACAGGATGTTGAAAGTGGAACAATAGCACTATAGCAGTGTAGTGTGGAAATGGCCCTCATCTTAATAGTAAAGCACATACCCCATGAAAAGCACTTAAGACTCCACATCCGAAGTCTCCAGAAATACTTCCCACTTTTGCAGAAGGCAAAGTTCTTGCAAAAGTGTATGGGGGGATCTGATTTGCAGCCCAGCTTTAAACTACAGGTGTAATATATAACATTTGGACTCTCAGACGATTTTGCCATGGGCCCTGCCTGAGATATCTGTGCTATTTCTCCAGCTAAGAAGCAGTGTGGCAAAACATTTTATGCTAACCACTCTTTATTTTGTTTTAATTCAAGAGCACTCTCCACACTTCCACACTTTCTCAGCTGCTGGCCATACTCCTCTATTTCTAAGATATTGCTATCTGCTTCTTGCACTCTATCTTTAAAAAGGAGTCTTACCCCCAAAAGATCTATGCAAAATCTATGTACGTAGTTGGAGCTTCTTCCCACAGTCTTCTGTGGAAAGAAGGGCCATTTTTAACTCCCTTCATCCAGCACTACTCCCAAGGTAGTTTGCTTACAAAGGCCAAGAAAAAACATTATAATTCATTTGTACTTTATCACTGTTGGGACTGTGGAAATAGCGAAAAAAAAATCCATTTTGCTCCACTCACTGCCAAATTTCTGTCTCTCACTCAGAGTAGTGTCCTCCCATATTCACATCTATCAAGTCGTTCATTTCCTTCTCACTACAAAAAACAAAAACAAAAAACCAAACACCCCGTGCCATTGAATAACCATCAATGAAGCTATTCTGAGCCTTTTATTAACCTGCTGTAATGTACGTCTGAATCACAATAATTAATTCATCTTGCAAGCTTTTCTGTGGGCTTATTTTTTTTTTTAATATAAGGATCATACCATGTAAATAAGAGACCTTTCTTCATGTACATTGTATGGGCAGCTTGTTTGCAACTTCGAGAACTAAGAGAGAGAGAGAGAGAGAGAGAGAGAGAGAGAGAGAGAGAGAGAGAGATTCATTCATTCATTCATTCATTCATTCATTCATTTGCTGGGGCTTCTCAAACTGTTTACAGGGAGAATTACATCATTACTACCACAGACCTAATAAATTTTACATTAGCCCAGTTTTTGAAAGTCATAAAAATGTCAGAAAATCTCTACAATCAATAAATTTGTGGTATATCTACCCCATATTGCTAAAGATGATCATTCCATGTCAAACTATGTATATTTTACTGATGTTTTGCATGTCTTAATCTGTTCTGGTTTTTCATATTCTGTAAGCTGCCTTGAGTCCAAACATTGGGGGAAAGGTAGGAAATTAATAGTAGTAGTAGTAGCAGGAGTAATATTTTTTTAAAAAAATAGCCATGTATGCTATTGACTTAAAATATATGTTTTACTACATTTATGAAATTTGATTCATTGTATAATGAAGGGAGGGAATCAAAAGGAATAGTACACATAAACAGAAGTATTTTTAATCATCAAAGTAGTGTTCAGTCATAAAAGAAGAAACCTTCTAATTAAGATGGATCAGTGGAATCTCTTGCACGTGTATTCTTCCTGCAATCAACAACTGACTAAAGTTTATTTGCCCCTTAAGACCAGGACAGTTGAATTTAAAATTGGTGTTGATGTTTTAAAAATAGAAGAACTAAGAACTAAAAATCTAACTGTATTTATTCTTCGAATAGACTGAGTTGTATTTTACTTGCAAAAAGACATTGGACACTAATAAGGAAATTAAAGCTGAGAAATAACTGACTGTTATCAGCTGGTGCTCACTGCTTTGGAATCCTCTAGCCTGATTCCAGGAAAATGAATTCACTCTATAAGTGCCGGACTTGAGTGAAAGATGGAATCTTCCATGGAGCACTTAGATGGTCTTCTACAAGGGATAATGGAGCAAATATGTCAAGATTTTAAATACATGATTGACATTATGAAGCAAGAATTCTAGGAACTGAAACAAAAAATAAGAGGGAGAAATATAGATACAGAGAAAGATATGATAGTGACATGGAAGTAAAACAAGATGGAAAGCAGACAGACAAGGAGAAACACAAGCAGAGCTCAAGAAGAGAGTTACTGCTTTAGGGGTTATCTATGACCAGGACCATTTGGCTGATGAAACAGAGATTGTATCTCAGGCGGGGGAGCATTGAATTTAATTGGGATCTCTATGCAAGCTGAATAAAATCAAGACAAAAAATAGAAAATAAAAAAGGACATTGTTTCTAGATTGTGTTTTTTTTTAAAAATCAAATGTGAGGGCTGGTTTACTGTGCAAAATTAATAGAAAAATATGTCTAAAATAAGGATGCAGTTTCAGGACAGTGTTTTTAAAATGCTATGTAAGAAGAAATCAGGAAAATGATTTTTTTTTTGTGAAGCAGCGATCAAATTTAAGACGAATATTTGGATAAAATAGGTTAACATGGTAATAGATTAAGGATGATAAGTGAATTGGTCTATGAACTCTTTAATGTTCTCTAATATAAAATGATACAGATGTATTTAGGCTATAATAATGTGTGGAACTCTTAAAATAATGAAAATAATAAGTAAGTCAGCTAGCAGCATTTAGAAAAATTAGTTGCATTATTATTTAGCAGTATTAAGGTTATTTATGATGTAACATTTCTTTATTATGCAAGTATGTTGTAACAGAATGTAACAAAACCTGAAAGAAAGGAGTATGGGTATGGTGTCGGGCATGTTAACAAAAAATAGAAAATTTATATGTTTTCTGTTTTAGAAAATATGGATTGGGGGAAGGGGAAAGAAGAAAAGATTAGATTTCATTTTTAGACAGGCTTGGGAGGAAGGATAGGTTCTATTACATCCAAAGGAAGGGGAGGTCTTTTTTTCTGTTTTTCCCTGTTGCTTTTTAATTCATATGGTAGTTCATAGGGTTTTTTATGTGCATAGCTGTTGTTCTTTTTTTCCTGTTTCTTCTCTTTTTATATATACTCGTTTGTGTATTTGTAGTATTTGTAGTGTTTTGGAAAATGTTAATAATTTTTTTAAAAAAACTGACAGAATTAACTTGACAATTTTTTTTCCCTGTAAACAAAACAACAGAAACTTATGCGAGGACTGGAATTAAGTATTTCTTTTTTAAAAAATCAAGAACTCCCATTTCAATAATATTCATTCATTTATTCATTTAAATATTTATATCTCATGGTGTCATACAATAAAATTAATCTAAATTACAGTCTCCCCTCCACATCTGTGGATTCTGTATCCATGGTTTCAATCAATCGCGGCTTGAAAATATTCCCTCCCAAAGCAAATTTTGATTTTGCTATTTTAGATAAGGGACACCATTTTACTGCATCATTGTACATAATGGGACTTGAGCATCCACAAATGTTGGTATCCACTGGGGTGGGGATGGGGTTGGAATCATACCCGAGTGGATACCAAGAGCCCACTGTATTTAAAACAATTGAAAGCATTAAGAATAATTTAAAGGCATGTTAAACCACTTAACACTTCAAATTACCTTTCTCTGTTATGCTACATAGATTGGAGTGGGGATCATGAAGCCCTCCAGATATGACTGAACTGCCAATATAAGCAGACTTGAACAGCATATCCCATGGTGAGGAATGCCAGGAGCCCAACATCATCTGACAGATCACATGATTTACTCCTGCTATGGACTGTATGTCTGAAAGATAAGATGTGCAAGTATCGTATTCAGCTTTCCTGATCATGCTGTTGGGCCCGAGGCCCTCTGGGCAGGCCTTGTGTTGTTCACTCACACATTTTAGTTCAGCTTGCCTTCACACTAACGAGCGTATTTTGGGGGGTTAGCTCATGCTATTGCATTGCTAGGTCAGGCTGCCCTGTATGCTGCAGACCTGTGAGAATAGCCAGGGAATGTTAATGAGGGGTACTTCACTCCCTGCGCTGTCCATTATGGGGAGGGGAGAGTGAAGCCTGATTAGGGACTGTCTGCTGCCATCTTGGATAGGTAATGAGACTTGGCCATGAGCCTATCATGTACCTGGCCCATGGATGCCTCCGTAATTTGCATTCGAGGTGGGATAGCCCCCCCTCCTGCCTGTCTTGGTACGGCAGGTTGATGGATGGACAACCTGTTTTGCTACTCACGTACAAAAAACCTATATGATCTGTTGAAACAAAGAGAACGCTGCTCCGTTGCCTGCTTTGCCTTTCCGACGGAGTCCGAGTGTATGTATGCTTGTGTGGCTTTCGTTTTTCTTTTCGCTCCTTTGCTTAATAAACTGCATCCTCAAAGACCAGAACAGGCTTGGTTCTTGCCTCCCAGCATCTCGTACTTCGAACCTTGCATGGCCACCCAATCCAGGGAGGGTCGTGTGTGCTACACATGCACATCTTCTTGCTTTTTTTCTGAAAGAGTTTTGACTCTCAGCTAAACAATGAACTTAAACTATAACCACATGCTCTCTGAAAAAAAAAAAATAGATTGAGGAAACTCTTTGCCCTGCCAAGTCAGTCACACTTTTGGCTACAGAATATTTTTCCGGTGCTTTTGAAGCCAAAAGCACTAAAACCAACAGTCCTGCTGTTATATGGGTTGATCCAGAACACAATTAAGCCAAAGTTCTTGAATTTAAGCTGATTTAATATTATTTACCAAATAAACTGAAATCTAAATATTTGGGTAAAATAGGGTTATTGACAGAGTGTCAGGCCAGAAGTTCCACAAGAGAGGTATGTGCATGTATGTGTTTGTGTGCAAGTGTTTATATATTCCATACATACGTACTGTATATGTATAGGGTTGGATCCTAGTTTAGGCATATGCAACTGAGCTGGCAGAAGCACCCTTCTCACCCAATCGTCCCCAAAGCAATCCCTCCTTTTCCTAAACAGGAAGTAGAATATGGCAACATCACTAAGCAGCGTCTTCCATCTTGACACTATGTTTAGCACCTAGGGTGATAGGAAAGAGCAGTTGCTGTGGCGATGAAAGAACAGGAAAACCTGCTTACACCAGCCCATTTGTGCATGCCTAAATCTGGGTCCCACTCTGTGTCTATGTATGGGGGGCAGGGAGAGAACTGTATCTGTGTGTATGCAATTGATTAATTGTTCTTCATTCCAGACAAGATATATAGTAGCTGTAAGGCACTTGTATGCACTACAGGATGGAAGCCAAACATATCTTCTGACTGATGAAAGGTTAGTTGCATGTAGACATGGGTCTAAATTTTCTGTGCTCATAGTCAGTGGCAGTTGATAGCACCCAAGTTAGCAGGACAATGAATCCATTTTGTGTTTTAATATAAACTTTAAAGGACCTATCTAATGTGGTGAACATAATCCCCAAAGTGGATTCAGCACCTTGGACAGGTCCTTTAAAGTCTGGTCTAAAGTTCAAAGTAGTTTCATAGCCCCAGTGAGATTGAAGGCACCATACATAGCTCATTGTTTCAGAGAAAAAGGAGTCACCATTTTATGTATGTGTTTATTATTAAAGCCTATGACTGACTACTCAAACAGCAACTTTAAAGTCAGTAATTGCATAATCCTATTCCATTTTGTGATTCTTGGTCCTTATCTTTTTGACCACCCTGATTCAAAGTTTCACATATACTTCATATAGGGGTTAATGACTTTATTGTACACAAAAAGAGTTTTTCCTTTTGAGTTAAGTGAGCCAATATGCAAGCTGAAAGAAAAGCAAAAACAAAACCTCAACTGAAATGAATAGTAAGAAAAAAATTCTATGTTGAAGCTCTTTGAATCCTATTATGAAAGAGAACACGTAGTTGTCCTGACCAAATGGATTTTGCAGAAATAGGACTAGACTTTCCAAGAATATGGAGCTGCTGTTGTATATTTCCTTTTCTGTATATTTCTTTTTGATAATGTATGGTGATGTTGTCACATTATGAAATTTTTCATTAGCACATAACAATCTGTCAACAGCAAGCGAATGCTCAGTACAATGGCACCATGTCATACATGGTAGCATACTTCATACTAACAGGAAGAGGCAAGAAGTAAAACACACAGTAGACTAGTTCTCCACATGCTTAGTTTTACTCTCAGTATTCCCACTTTCAGATGAAGGTGGTAGTAGCTTCCTTTTCATACTAACACATATACAATAACATTACATCCCAGGAAAACATGTGACATGTCGTCAAGAAACCTTCATGGTTATTGTCATACAAAGGCTCTAAAATTAAGGGGCTTTGACATTTGTTCTGTATTAGTAGTTACAAATTCATTAGGCTCTGGAGAATGCTTTTTTAAAACTTTCTTTGCATTTTGGCAACATTCTTACTTTAGAAAGGTATCACATCAAATCCTTATACTATCTTTTGGATACTCTCTTGATTCCTTAGGAAATCTAAATGAAAATGAACAACTACAGAAGGTTTGCCTCATCAAGTTGAGCTATGAGTTAAGGATTTAGAATAAACCACTGTATTTATTTTACTTACACTATTGTGCTGAAAAGCCACACAAACTACTAGTGAAAGTTAAAAATAGAGAAACTGCCTTCACCTTCTGTAATGCCATGTGGATATGGCAAACTTTAGCTACTTCTCCCATATTTCTAAATGTACTACAGTTGCACAAAAGCCTTTACTACAGCAGGGGTTGCATTAAGATTAAAAACAGCCCACCACATTTACAGGTTTCACTTTTGCAGATTTGATTATTCACAGATTATTTGCTGTCACATCTGCTGCCTCCCTATGCCATTTTTAACAGAGACTGCAAGTCTCATGAGACTGAGAAACTGCGAACAAGCTTGGACGTCCCTATTAAAAATGGTATGGGGCAGCAGTAGAGGTGGCAGTAAGCCCCACCAGCCACCCACTTCTGCCTTGTGAAGGAACCCTGATGCCTCAAAGGAATCCATAGTGGGTTGAAAATGGTGATCATACTTGTGTGTGTGTGTGTGTGTTAAATATGGTTTGGGAGGCCTAGAGTTATTCACTTTTTTTTCCCACTTTCATGGGGGTCCTGTGCCCCTAATCCTAGCAAATGTGGAGGGATTACTCTAGCTACAAAACAATTGCACACTGCATTTCCAGAGATTTCCTTGACTACACTGATTGTGTCCAATTGTCTGAAGATGGGTTTGTCTCATTGATTTCCCCATCCAAATTCAGATTTTTTTTAACACCTCCAGTTTAATGACTGACTAGCAACATATATTCCGTTACGTTTTTCCACAACCTATCTTGGGTTATGTGTGAATGAGAGAGACATGAAGTAGTGTGAAATGATGTCACTATGGAAGAGTGACCACAGAATTCTAGTTTGTGTTCTCAGATGGAGGTTTCATAGCATTATGGGATCCTTACAAAGTAAAGATGAATGCATCCATGGAGCTAGGTCTGTACTTCATCACAGCAGTGTCACAAAGATAGATATAGTTGAGGGTAAGACAGACGTGGGAAGAAACTTTCTGGCAACCCAGATCATCTGTTTGCTATAGCACCTGCTGTTGCAACATGCATGTATTTACATGCATGCATCACTCACATTCATTTGGTGATATGGCCATAGTGCTTAAACAACAGATGTATTAGAATTGTCCTAAAAACCCATTATCTCACACTATCAGCTCTAGTGGGAATGCATTACAGAGATGCTGACTGGCTTTGATCATCACTTCAAACATTCTATTTTCACTTACAGCCATGCTATCTCTAAGCAACATAATTTCTGTATTTACTATTGTTGCCATATAACATCCAATCTAGATCTAAAGCTTGCACCTTTCCACTTCTGGTTGTTACTGTATTAATTTAAAAGCTCATGCATCAATCTATCTGACACTGTTTTAACATCTGTGTAGTAGAAATGTGGGTCAATGTTTATTTGGGAGCATTTAATCGTAAACATAAACAAAGAGTGAAAGGTAAACATAAGAATTTAGTTTCTTTTTCCTAGAAAGAAATCAAAATGCAGGTTTCTGTTGACAATAAGACAATAAATACACTTGAATATTAACAATAAATTACAAGCACACAGAATTATTTCACTGTGAAGCATAGTAAAACTCCAGCATGATCATTTTATTTTGAGTATTGGAAACTGATTTTGTTACAAGAATTTCGGCTTCACAATTCCCAGTATAGGATCCATCCAAATATCTGGCTAAAAAAATCCACACAAATTAATGCACATGTGAAAGAGAACGTCCTGCTACTTTGGTGTTCCTCAGGAGAGACACTTTGTCTCTGTATTTTTACCTGTCAGTGTCATTTCTCTTTCTTTTCCCATATGTTTCTTGCTTTTTGCTATAAATGTGACCAGTCTGTGATAGTATGAGGGATCTATACAAAAGGCCTGCCAAATAAATAGATCATTAGCTGTATCCTAACAAAATGATGGGTGCTTGCAGTTATGGCTAACCAATATATCTAGTTATTGTATATCTAAGTAAAAACTATTCTATGTCAACAGTCTATTTCATATATAACATTTTTAATGGAGATTTTTTAAAAATTTGATTTTTTTAAAGAAATTGATATCACTCAGCATGAAAAAAAGCTCAGCACATAACAGCTGGATCAATAGCAATATCAGCTACAAGAACTCATATCTGCGGAGAACCTGAGAAACTGCATGGTTCTACAGTCAGCCAGGTCTAATAACTGGTGACTGCAGTCGAGAAATCAGAAGCAGACTAAGGCTTAGTAGGGAAGCTATGAAGGAACTAGACAGGATCCTCAAATGTAAACAAAAATCAGTAGGTACCAAGCAAGGTCAGAATTATCAACACCATAGTATTTCCAGTTTCTATATATGGGTGTGAAAGCTGGACAGTGAGGAAAGCTGACAGGAAGAAAATAAATTCCTTTGGAAGGTGGTGTTGGAAGAGGGTTCCATAGAAGCCAGGGACTGGCAAAAAGACATATAAAGTGGTGTTAGAGCAAATCAGGCCTAAATTCTTACTAGAAACAAAGATGACTAAACTGTGGCCATCACACTTTGAATACATCATGAGGATGACATGACTCACTGGAAAAAATGATAATGGTCAGCAAAGCGGAAGGCAGTAAGAACAGAGGAAGACGGCATTTACATGTGGATCAGTTCAATCAAGGAAGCCACAACTCTGAGTCTGCATGACCTGAGGCCTTTCTTTCATAGGTTGCCATAGGTCAAAGCTGACTCGACAGCAAATAACAGCAGTAACAAAGTCACCTGAGGTACTGTGTAATAACAGGACCTTCCCCACATGTTGCTGGAGACATAATGAACGAAAAGGAAATACAGACTATGTAAGTTTGAGTCCTACTGTTAGGCTTGAAATTTGGTTTTTATAACTTGCTATAGAATTAATACCGGATAATCATTAACTGTGACATTAATTGGCATTTTAGACACTCAGAGCTCATCAAATGACCTTTGCCTTTCACTTGCTTATTATGTTTGGCTCCTGTTTATAGTTAACATGTACCCTAAAAGAATGCTGTTTGTGTTTCACTGATGTCTTTGGAGATGACCTAAGGAAGTAAACTCGGATGTTGACTGGGACTAGACCCTGGAAGTAATGTTCAGGGTCAGAGCAGCGGCGGGGCCTGGAGTGTGTGGAGGGGGGGCAGAGGAGGGTGAGGTTATGGCACAAAAGACAGGGCTGTGGTGCATGGGGGCATGACCAGGGTGCAGGGGTATGGCCATGGGCTAGGATGCCCCAGAAACATTGCTGCCCAGGGTGAATTCCCCCCCCCCATGTCCCTATGCGACTGGGTCAGATAGAATGTAACATGTGTACAAGCTGTGACTCTGCTGATGCATGATCTTTCCAAATGCAAGCATAAAAAATGGTATAAAAAGGGAAGCATGGATAAAGAAATCATCCTTCTGGGGTCATCACTTTTGGTGATTACTTGGGGGATCCTTTGATCAAAGTGTGTGCATGTGTATCTTTCTCTGACTCCTATTCTTTTCTTTCCACCGTCCTGCCTTGCTTCTGGGGGTTCATATCAGCTCTGTGTCCATCTGGGGAGATGATGGAGATGTATCAACCCTAATACTACCTTTGGCTAGTGACTTTTGGTGGCCAACTGACACCCACTTAAGAAGAGGAGCACACAATATCTGTTATGTATTCCATGAAGTCTGGAAAAACACACTGCTTACCTACAACTATGGTTCTGGGAACTCAAAGCCAAATTCAGATCACTTTAGAGTTGGGTAGAATTTGGGCAAGAGCCCTGTCTCCTCACCCTCAACACACATGCTCAAAGAATATGCTTTACTTTCTTCTTCCCAGTTCCAAACCTGCCTTGGGAACAGAAAAGACAGGGTGAAACATCAGAAGAGTGAAGGTGGCTAGCAGTTCACAGATGATCACTAAAAAAAAAGTTACAGGTTCTACTCCTTTGTGATGCCTGTAATCACATATCTGGAGATCAGCAATTAAATACTTGTAGGAAGGCGACGTCAGGTGAGGCTTATAGAAAGAATGGCATAATCAAATGAAGCATCAGACTTTAAATTCAGATGTAAATGGCAATGTTTAGCAAAAGGGGTCTGTTGGACATAGTCTCTAAGTGTACCTTGAGGGGAAACCAAGACAAATTGCAGTCCTTTAACATCAGAAGAAGCTGGAACAATGATACATTCCAGAGCTATACACTCCTGGAAATGGCAAATTACGGAAAGCTCTTCTGTTGAATCTCACAAGAGTTTATTGTAGAATCCTTCCTGGATGTGCCTATGATGTACATCAGAAACACTGTACTGTGAATGTTCTCCACACTTTAGCATGCTATGTGAGAAGGTAGGGATGACAAATTCTTCTGTCTGCTGAGTCAGAAGGTCTGGAGGCTACAGTAGCAACAGGGATTGATGCTGAGACAACTGGAGAAATGTCGCATACCTCAATAGATGTGGTCACCACAAGGTTGATGAGGATGCATTCAGTAGTATCACTTTACATTTTTTGAATGACACACGAAAAGAGGATATCAGGAGGAAATGCACATAGAAGTAAATCTGAGCAGTCATAGAGAAATGTATCCCCAAGTAAATCATCCCCATTCCCTCTAAATTGCCATGCATTCAAACTGGTGTTTTTCAGTTTTAGGAAAGCCTAGCCCCAACAGATACAGAGGTGGCATAGAATTATTTAAGGAAAAGTTTACTTAAAGGAAGTGGTCATATTGTCACAATGACAAATCTTTTTAACAAAATATGCTTGGTCACATAGACACTCTTCCACAGAAAATATTACTTTGGAATTGGCCCTCAAAAATGAGTGGAATCATTCTTGAATTAACTAGTTGATTTTTGAGAACTGCTGGATTTACCTCATCTATCTCTGTCAACATCCTAGTGCACATCCTAGTATATTTGACTGCATGACAGAAACTCTCTTTTAATCTCAGCTGTTGTCAAAATTGCATTATACTTCAATAGAGCTGAAATTATTTTTAATCCCCTCTTCCTTTCAGCAGCCCGTATACAGCCCAATCTATTCATATTAGTTGAAAGTAAATCTCCCCAGCAATATGAAAAAGATTTGACTGGATACTTAAAGGAAATAGAAGTATGGAAAGCATCTGAGGAAGCACAGAACCGGTTGAATAAATCAATAACAATTAAGGAGTTGGAAGAGGCTATTAAAGATTTAAAAGTTGATAGAGCACCTGGTCCGGATGGTTTTACAGTATTATATTATAAAAATTTTTTGAATGAATTGATTAAACCATTACAAGCAACTATAGCAGACATAAAGAAACATGGCAAGCTGGAAACATGGGGAGAATCAAATATTGTGCTGATTTCTAAAGAAGGAAAAGACATAAGAGAAGTTAAAAATGACCGACCTATTTCCTTGTTAAATACAGATTACAAAATGTTTGTGATAGTGTTGGCAAAACATCTGAGGAAAATATTGCAAGGTAAGATTAACGAGGAACAAACAGGTTTTTTACCGAGTAGACTTATGATGAACAATGTGAGAATAATACTTGATGCAACTGAATATTATGATAAAAACCCTAGGAAGAAAGCTGCACTGATTTTTCTTGATGCAGAAAAAGCATTTGCAGAAAAAGCATTTGATAATGTCTCGTGGTTATTCATATAGTGGATATTGAAAAAGTGTAATTTGGGAGATGATTTTTGTATTTGGATTGAAATGATCTATCGAGATCAGTCTGCAAGATTATTAATAAATGGAGATATAAAAAAAATAATGTAGGTCTATATGAAAATAATTATAATAAAGTATGGAAAGGAATAAGGGTAGATCTTAAAAAATGGGAAAAATTAGATTTGTCACTATTAGGAAGGATAGCAGTGGTTAAAATGTATATATTACCTAAACTGAATTATCTATTCCAAAACCTTCCTATAATTAAGAATGAAAAACCCTTCAAAGATTGGAATAAAGATATAAGGAACTTCGTATGGAAAGGAAAAAGATCTAGAATTAAGATGAAAATTTTAGAGGACAGTAAAGAGAGAGGAGGAATGGGCTTACCAAACTTAAAATTATATTATCATGCAAATAATCTGGAATGGATAATAGAATGGATTACATTGAGGAATAATAGGATATTATATCTAGAGGGAGAAGGTTTAAGTTTTGGTTGGCACGCATACATATGGTATGAAAAAGCAACAATAGATAAAATTTTTAAGAATAATATCTTAAGAAATGCTTTAATAACAACATGGACAAAATATAAAAGGCAATTATATCTAAGGATACCATTATGGGTCTCAGTTCATGAGGCTTTTTACAATAAAGAAAAATTAAGAGGAGGGAAATGGATAACATATAGGGATATTTTGAAGATACAAGGGGAAGAAATAAAGTTTAAAACACAAAGTGAACTTCAGTTAGATGGTTGGAATACTCATTGGTTGCTAATCAGACAGTTGTGGGAGAGATATAAAGGAGATAGGGATGGAGAAGGTTTTGAATCTAAAGGGAAAGAATTTGACAAAATATTAGAATATGGAACTAAACATAGGGTAAGTCAGATTTATAAGATTTTACTTGCAAGACAAAACGAACAAGAAGTAATGAAAATAACAATGGTAAAGTGGGCACAAGATGTAAGAAGTATAATAACTATGGAGAAGTGGGAAAAGGCATGGAATACAACCTGGAAGTTATTAACACTGGTTAGCTTAAGGGAGAATTATTATAAAATGCTTTACAAATGGTATATAACTCCAGTACAATTGGCAAAGATGCAAAAGAATGTGAAGGATATATGTTGGAAGTGTGAAGAACGTGGTACATTTTATCATGTATGGTGGAAATGTAAAAGAGCGAAAAGATTTTGGGAGATGATACCTAATATAATACAAGAAGTATTAGGAAAAAGATTTGATTTGACACCTCAAATCTATTTGCTTAATATGATTGATGAATTAGGTATTAATAAGTCACAAAAGAAAATAACACTATACATGATAACTGCAGCAAGAATATGTTATGCTAAAGTCTGGAAACATAAAATTATTCCAACATTGAAAGACTGGTTGTTCAAGTTATATGATATGGCGGAAGCAGATATTGTTATTGAGTCATTAAAAGAAAATCAGAAAAAGAAAACTCTTGAAGAATGGGAAGCAGTACTCCCTATATGGAAAAAATGTTGGGGAGAAAGAGCGGTATTATTTTTAAATTAAAAAGTTTGAGAAGTAATAAGGAATAAGGAATTGAATTGGAGATAAGAAAAAGAAAAGGTTTGAGAAAATTTGAGATAGATAGATAAAAGAAGGTAAAAGAAGGAGGAATAGATAAGGTAATAGGATATCCCTGAGTTTTCAGAAGGGGGGAGGGAAAAGAGGAGGTTTGTAATTTATGTCTAACTTGGGTGAGTGTTTTTGGGTGGTGGAGAATATTTTTCTTGAGGATATGTTAGAAAGGAAGATCTTGCACTGGGGGAACTGGGTGGTGGGGAATGTAAGAATCAATATGTGTAATATGTGTGTAATTTGTGTGTTATATGGATGTTTGTATTTTTTATCCTTTTGAATTAAAATAAATAAAAATAAATATTTAAAAAAATAAAATAAATGGAGATATAGCGACAAGCTTCCCCATATCTAAAGGGGTAAGACAAGGATGTCCGCTGTCACCATAAACATTTATTACTGTCTTGGAAGTATTGCTAAATAAGATAAAAGAGGATTCAGAGACAGAAGATTTGAAAATAAAAAAGAGAGAATTGAAATTTAGAGCCTTTGCAGATGATGTGGTGATTTTTTTGGAAGATTGGAAGGAATCAATTCAGAGGTTGATGAAAATTCTACAAGGATTTGGTCAGGTGGCAGGATAGAAGATAAATAAGGAAAAGGAGATGTTAATGACATTGAATATGTTGAAAAAAGAACAAATAGAGTTGGAAAAAATCAGGATACCAACTTACCAAGAAAATAAAATATTTAGGAATATGTATCACAAAGAAGAATCAATAACTATTTGGTAATAATTATCAGAAAAACATGGAAAGACTTTAAAAACAATATGGGAAAATGGAGTAAATTCAATCTGTCTTTCTTGGGGAGGATTAACGCATTTAAAATGACATTATTACCTAAATTTATGTTTCTTTTCCACAATCTGCCAATAATTGGAAATGAGAAAGTGTTCAAAGAATGGGAAAAAGAAGTTCAAAAATTTATTTGGTTAGGTAAAAAGCCAAGAATAAGATTTAAAATATTACAGAATGCAAAAGAGAGAGGCAGACAAGATTTACCATCGCTTAAGATATACGTACTACCATGTCTGTTGTTTGGATTGGATTAAGGACTGGATTTTATTAGAAAAATCATTGACAAAAGATTTGGAGGAAGTTGATAATAGATTTGGATGGCATGGTTATCTGTGTTACAAGAAGTTAGCGGTGAATAAGGAATTTAGTAATCATTGCATCCGGAAATCCTTATTGAAGGTTTGGCTACAGATAAAGCAGAAGAACTGTATAAATCTCTCAGTTTGGACATCACCTCAGAAAACGTTGAAAATTACCTCAACAACACAAGGAAAGTTACTCATATAGTATGATATACTGAAATGGGAGGGTGACAATCCAAGAATGAAAATGGCGAAAGAGCTGAAAGTTGATGGACATGAATTAAATTGGTTCCCTTGGTGACAATCAAAAGAAAGGTTTAAAATGGACCAAAAATTATACAGATTTGAGAGAAAAGAAAATGAATTGGACTCACTTTTGAAAGAATATCAAAAGAAGAGAATCTCTAAGTTATATAAACTACTATTAAAGAGGGAAATGGAACCAGATACAATAAAAGGGACAATGATTAAATAGGCTCAGAATGTAGGTCACCCAATTGAATTAGATGCTTGGGAAAAAGTATGGAAAATAGATATAAAATTTACTCCAAATTTAAATTTAAGAGAAAATTTCTATAAGATGAGGCATAGATGGTATATGACTCCAGAGAAGTTGCAAAAAATAACAAAAAATGGAGATGTGAAGTGTTGGAAATGTGGGGAGAAGGGGGGAACCTTTCTTCATATGTGGTGGACTTGTCAAAATGTAAAGAAATTTTGGAAGGGAATTCATGATGTAATTCAAAAAGTCTGCAAAGTGAATTTTGAATTGGTACTGGAATTGTATTTGTTGAATATATTAGGTCAGAATCGAGAGATTAGAAGACATCAAAAGATAATGTTGTATTTGATTACGGCGGCATGGCTGACATATGCTCAGCATTGGAAACAAAAAATAGAAATTAATTTAGAAGAATGGAAACTAAAAGTGTTAGATACTGTTGAGACTGAAAAAATATCATATTCTTTAAAAAATAAATCTGTTCAGAACTTTGAAAGAGAATGGAAAGGGGTAATGGATTGGTTAAAAATATAAATACATGGGATGATTAGGTAAAAATGTATTTGTATAAAAATGGAGGATTCATTATGGAAAAGATAGTAACGACTGAACTGGGGAAGAATAATATAGGGAAGTGTGTGCGGGGGAAGGGACATACCAATATGGCAATATATGTCTCTTTTTTATGTGTTGTGAAAAATTAATAAAAATTAAAAAAAAAAGGAAAGTAAAGAAGACTAAGGATATTTTTTAAAGCAATTCGCTACTTTTATATTTTTGCAAAAGACTCCTTAACGTTATTCATTAGCCATTATAGCATATTATTAATATATTTTTTAGCTTGGTATTCTTATTTTTTTTTTAAAAAAACACACTTATTATACAAAATGACCCTAATCCCAAAGCAGTATTTGAGAAGTAACAAGTTGTGATGAAGTTGCTTTAGGGCTTAGCTATTTGGAATGCCAGTGCAACTTAATGGCTGGTTGCCAGGCAACAGAAAAAGCACTTCAAGAATGAAATTCAGCTAAGTGATGTGCACAGGAGAGATTTACAGAAGAGTTGTATTCTATAGAAGACAAACTTTCTGTGTGTATTTTGAACCTTCAGTGAGTACTAGCTAGAGAGAAGGTGGCTTCAGTGTGATTAAGCAGCTGAGGAAAAGACACAGGGAATTGGTGTCTGAAGCAGGGATTATCAAAGTCTGTCAGAAGTTTAAACTATTGATGTATCAACACTGTACTATAACTGAACTCCTACAAGGTACTTTATTTCCACTGTTACTGTAAAAAATGTTACAGTTTGTTTTGTAATTACTGAGTCAGCCTAAATTGTCTTAAGGCACTGGTAATAAATAAAGCATGCTACCTTAAGTAAACAATTTGGTTCCAAGGAGCAATTAAAACTCTAGTGTTTTTACACAAAGGTTGTGATAAAAGGATGGAATCAGGGCAAAGTGATATTGACATGGCAGCTTATTGGATTGGAACTGCTCTAGGATCTTTCCTGATATTGATGTCAGGCTGACTGGGCAATAATTATTTGGGTCCTCTTTTTTTCCCCTACTTGAACATAGAGACAACATTTGCTATCTTCCAGTCTGCTGGGACTTCTCCTATTCTCCAATAATATTTGAGAACTCTTGGAGAACAGGAGAAGTCCTAGCAGACTGGAGGAGGGCAAATGTTGTCCCTATCTTCAAGAAGAGAAAGAAAGAGGACCCAAATAATCATCACCCAGTCAGCCTGACATCAATACTAGAGCAGATCACTAAACAGTCAGTTTGTAATTACTTAGAAAGCAATGCCATAATCACTAAAAGTGAATATGGATTTCCCAGAAATAAGTCATGCCAGACTAATCTAATCTCTTTTTATGATAGATTTACAAGTTTGATAGATGAAGCGAATGCTGTGGATATAGCATATCTTGATTTTAGTAAGGGCTTTGACAAAGTTCCCCATGATATTCTTGCAAAGAAGCTAGTAAAATGCAGGCTGGACAGAGCTACTGTTAGGTGGATTGGTTGACCGACTGAAACCAAAGGGTGCTCACCAACGGCTGCTTTTCATCCTGGAGAGAAGTGACTAGTGGGGTGCCACAGGGTTCTGTCCTGGGCCCAGTGCTATTCAACATCTTCATCAGTGACTTGGATGAAGGAATAGAGCGCATGCTGATCAAATCTGCAGATGACACCAAATTGGGAGGGGTTGCTAATACGCCAGAGGACAGGATCAAAATTCAAAATGGCCTTAACAGATTGGAGAGCGGGGCCAAAGCTAACAAAATGAATTTCAACAGAGAGAAATGTAAGGTCCTGCATTTAGGCAGAAAAAATTGAATGCACAAATATAGGATGGGGGACACATGGCTGGATAACAGTACGTGTGAAAGGGATCTAGGAGTCTTGGTAGATTACAAGCTGAACATGAGTCAGCAGTGTGATGCGGCAACCAAGAAAGCCAACGTGATTCTTGAATTCATCAATAGGAGTATGGTGTCTAGATCAAGAGAGGTAATGGTACCACTCTATTCTGCATTGGTTAGACCTCATTTGGAATACTGTGTCCAGTTCTGGGCACCTCATTTCAAGAAGGATATTGACAAGCTGGAATGTGTCAAGAGGAGGGTAACCAAAATAGTGAAGGGTCTGGAAGCCACACCCTATAAGGAGTGGCTTAGGGAGCTGGGTAAGTTTAGTCCACAGAAGAGAAGGTTAAGAGGAGACATGACAGCCATGTTTAAATATTTGAAGGGATGTCATGTTGAGGAGGGAGTGGGCTTGTTTTCTGCTTCTCCAGAGACTAGGACAAGGAGCAATGGATTCAAGCTGCAGGAAAGGAGATTCCACTGAACCTCAGGAAGAACTTCCTGATGGTCAGAGCTGTCCAGCAGTGGAATTGCTGCCTCAGAGTGTGGTGGGGTCTCCTTCTTTGGAGGTTTTTAAGCAGAGGCTGGATGGCCATCTGTCGGGAGTGCTTTGAGGGTATTCCTGCATAGCAGGGGGTTAGACTGGATGGCCCCTGTGGTTTCTTCCAACTCTAGGATTCTATGATTCTACATCAATCTGAGAGAGAATAAAGGGCTGTCGCACAAGTAATGGTTCATAGTTACACTAAAAGAGTAATGGTGTTATAAGTTGTTCTATTTTTTATTTTTTAACAAATGCTTACATCATCATTACCCTGCAAATTAAAGTGTTATAGGCAATGTTGTTACTGGTAATGCACTTGTGAGCTCTGGGACCCTTTCATTACTACACAATTATATCACTGTGATTCTACTTTAACTGCCATGAAAACATCTTACAAAATCCTGTTACTGGTATTTGGGTGAAGTGCTAGAGTTCTCTATCTGAAAACTGTAAATACTTCATTTGCATGCATCATTTTGTTTGCATGTATGCACCTGACGTATATTTTGTTATGTCTAAGTTACTGATGTCTTCTAAGGAGGATCAGGTTGTAATGAATTGTTAGCAGCGATGCTGCGCAAACACAGCAATCAGAATCCAAGATATGACCACCTCAAACAAAGAAATGAGTGAAAGAAATTACTGATGGTAGAAAGAGGGGATTTATTGCAGGCCCAATGTTTTTTTGGATAAACATCCTTCTTCGGGGTACCTTTTGCAGCAGTAATGCATACATACAAGGAACATTTCATTTTAGGAATCACGGAAGTATCTCTTGCACTTTTGTATCACTGCTGAAAAAATGCTCTGAAGAAGGGTATTATACTTAAAATGTGTTGACCAGTAATAAATATTGTTCTCAGCAGCTGGTGCTTCCTCTACTATTTTTCCAAATGCATTAACCACTTCACTAAATAGGAACATAGAAAATAAACCAAAGCAACAACCAATTCTTTCAATTTGTAAAGTTGAAAAAGGGAGCTTCCTGCCCAAAATTCCATCTCAGCTGTAGCAACTGATGAAACAAATTCAGGATGTCCATATTGAAAAAAGACTGGTTGTGAAAAGGGCAGACAACTTGTGGCTCTTCAGATATTCAAGAATAACTCCAGCTCCTATCACCCCTCAACAACAGCTACACTAGGAGCTGCAGGTCAACAGCATCTGGCAGGTCACAAGTTGTCCCCATTCCTAGTTTAGGAACATAAGGGCAGGCATATTCCAAACTACAGCAATTTACTATAGACAATGAACTAAATCAAACATAGTCCCAACTAGAAATCTATAGTAACAAGTCCCATTCATTTCAACATGTTCAGTTGAGCCTAATATTCAATTTAGCCCATCACATATGCTTATCTGGATTAATGTATTATGCCACTTAAAAGGAAAAAAAAATGTAGGAATGCTTGTGACAAAGGATGAAATCTCAGCTCTTTCTCCAATAAGCATATCAGCAACCACAATAAAGATGCAACCTGAAGTACAGCAGGTCTTCTACTGCTATATCTGATAAACAGTAGTGGGAGGCCAGAGGATAGGACAAAAGGGATGCTCACCATCCCTGGTTATTTAATAGGAATCATTAAAATCTATAAACGGACTCATATCAAATTCAGGGGGAAGATTAAAGTAACATATTGCCCTTTGAACACATCATTAGCACTGTTCCCCATCTGGCTGTTGGCAAAGATTTTTGGATTTGTTCAGAAATCCTGAGAGTTATAAAACAAAGAAACTGTTCTTTCCACCTTCTCCTTCTCCTCCTCCTTTTTTATATCTCCTCCTCCTTCTTTTTTATACCAAGGAGTTTGGTGTTATTTTTTCACTGAGAGTAAGAGGAGGAAAAATGTTATTCAAGAATTTCCTTTCTGAAATTTCATTTAAAAATTCCATTGGACCAAAATAAATTTAAAAGATGCAAATGGAGAGAATAAATGAATTTTTTAGCTTCTTTGTTCTCATTTTTTTTTGAAAAAATGCTTCCATAGCTATCTTCTTCCAGGTTTATGAGCAAAGTTCATTCTTCCCCATGTTTCTTATTTTCATAAGTATTCCACTCAAGCTTTGACAAGTGTAATTTAATATTACTGAGAATGTCACTATGGTATCTTGTGCGTATATCTTTTGTATCTGGTATTTCCAGTCACGACCCTATTATTGCAATACCCAATGTGTTTTTTTATTTCAAAAAATTTGTGTGAGTAAGAGACTCACAGCAGTAAATTGGAGCTTGGAAAACAGCTTGAAAAACAGAGCCTCAAAAACTCAACTTTTTTGGTTGCAACTCCCAATGGCTATTGCTACCTGGAGATTCTGGACATTATAGTTCAAAATGTAATTTTTTTCAAGCTTTGATTAAAAGGGTCCTGAAAGAAGTATGGTAGCTACCTCCTTTTGTTGTTTATCCAGTTCATGATCTGTGATTCCTCTATCCTAATTGATTCACTAGGAGTCACTTCATGCAAAAAGGCCAGCAACAAGAATTCTGGATAAACACAACTTCTTCCTTACTTTACAGGTCATAACTACAGTGAAGCAACCTGTAATATAACTTACAAATTGGTGGGAAATATGATTCAATCCTGAAAGGTACCTACTCCAAAACATATCAGCAGATTAAATGAAAAGCCCACTTGGCTATCCTTCATTGTATCTTTTGTTCTGGGACTGTTCTTCTTAGTAGCCTTTATTGTGATGAAAGGAAAGCTAGGAAAATTCCCAATTAAGAAAGCAAGAGATCTGTATAGTCAGATGTAGAAAAACAAAAGAACTGTGATCAAGAAGTCCTCTTGTTTGGAAGGCAATTAGAAAATAAACAAGAGGGAAGGCAATTAGAAAGTTAACAAGAGCCACTTAGCTACATAGGACTACATATTTCAGGGTTTCCTAGATGACTGCAAGACCCTGCAAGACACTTAAACAGTCATCCAGTAAGGTTTCTGTCTCCATACTGATAATTTCAGAGAAGTCCATCAGGATGACTGCTCTTTTTCCCGGCTTGAGTGAGAAGATCTGGGTCCTGCCTGAGAGACTGATAGCTGGACAGAAGAAAAAGGGGGAGGAGGAGGAGGTGGAGGAGGAGAAGGGGGGAGGGCAAGATAGGGCTGACAAAGCCACCATAGTTTGATGACAATGCAACCCATCAGAAGTCCTCTATCTTGACCACCATTCTGGTGATGAAAGAAAATGGGGGAAAGAAGTCTAGAAGAGGACTCCCTAGGTGTGATGGAGTGCATCTGATAGGGATCCACGTTCTATCTCCAGTCTGTTGTAACACACTGGATACTTCTTGTTGGCAGTGGAGGCAAAGAAATCTATTTTCCCAAAAGTGGACTCCAACACAGACCTGGAGCATGGAGGTGCTGTATGTTGGCTGTCAAGCTGAGGTCTCTCTGTTGTTGTTCACCTGGAGTTTCTGACAACTGAAAGTGGAAGTATGCTCATCCTGCTCAAGATATTTTGTTCTGTTTCTTCCTACCCTATTGTCTTTCCCTGTCACTTAATAAAATCTCTTCTAACTCATTTGTGCTCTTGTTGTCTCTGAATCCTCAAATAACCATTTGCCTCTTGGCCAGACATACTGGAAACTGTGTACAGGAATGAATTGCAGAAGGGGAAATTACTTGCAAAAATGCATACATTAGGAAAATTTTGTACGTTATTGGGGTCAAATTCACACAACACAAGTTTGTTTATCTTAGCCTATGAGAGTTTCAGAAAGAGGTTCCTTTTCATACTAATCACTGAAAACAGAATTAGATACTACTTATTTTTAAAAAAACAAGTTAACTATATTACAACAGCTACTGCTACTTGTTCCTTGTTATTAATGAATAGCAGGGAGGAAAAGTCAAACTAATGCCAATAAAAATGGCAATTAGCTTTGTACTTGCAATGGAATAAGTCAAGCCCTGGCTATTTGGAAAACACTTGTGCTCTTTCCCATTCTGAATAGCTTCTGCTTAAAACAAGTTTTTAAGAATGAAGAAACTAACATAAATTTACACAACTTGAATATGTTGTAGTTCAAAGGATAAGGAGATTAATGGCAAAGCCTTTTATTTCAGAATAATAGGCATACAGTTCATCCATTATATTCACTTTGAGTCTGATACTTTATATTACAAACCAACTTTTATTAGCAAAATCAAACACTGTTAAAATATATATGTTGATAGGCAATCCAATACTAATTCAAAGTACTGCAATAATACAGCCCTAGAGAAGTAAACACAACCTAGCTTGGCTCTGTTTTTTTATAAACACATGGAAATACTCATTTTTAATGCCTGTTACATGAAAGCATGTAGATTTCCACTTTGATATGACAACTTTACAGAAAACGTCTTTGTATCATGCTGTTTAGACCTACAGAGAAAATCCACTCCTTCCAACATGAAGCAATATAATATCAAAATCATTTCTGGAGATGTGAAAGGAGATTCAAGACATTCTAGACTTATGGGTCGCAATCACAGAGTGCATATATTATATTTTCACTGTATTCCACCTCCCTCAGTATTATAATGTTACTTTACAGTAAGAGAGGGCAATTGTGGCATAGGCCAATTTTGGCATCTCTGCCAGGCCACACTGCCACATCTGCAGCTGAAAATGAGCCCAAAATGCATCTTGGAAGCAACCAGAAGTCTGTTTCCAGTTTGTACTTCTGGGGTTTGTGGTCAATCTCCAGTTGATTTGGGGGACATCAGAGGGAGGGCAGTAAAGAATAAACTACCAGTTCAAGAATAATATTTGTCATTTTGGTATCCCTTCTTTAAAAAAAAAGAAGAAGAAGAACAGGGCTGTGGGTCTTGGGGGTGCTTGGAGAGCCACAAAGATGTGGTTGGACCAGTACATAGCTTGCTGGCCATACTTTCTCCATTTCCACTTTTTAGACTGATATATGTAGAAACTATGTGCAGAAACATGCAGCAAAGCAGCAGCAGAGTGATATTCGTCTAGGATATAAAACAAGACCTTCTATAAAATATTACAATGCAGTACCAACATCTAAAAAAGATGCTCTTATTCACGACTGCAGCACACTGCAACAAGAGTCTTGTGCTATCAGGCCTTTTTGGCAGTCTCTCAAGAGCAGGGGGATTTTCAGAAGTGGGGTAGAGATTTTAAAAATTACCCTTTCTCTTCCTACTTCCACCACATCTGCTGTGTCATATAATGCTGGAGGGCAGCTAGAAAGGCATTCTCCTAGCCTAAATCAGGTCACTATAAATTGTCAGGTGTTTGGAAAAAAAAACAGTTTCCAATCTTCTTCTGCTCTCTATTTCCATTTGTTCTACTGTTTTTCAACAGACACTGGGATATGCTATAACTCAGACTGCTCTCAGCCATAGACTTCATCAGTAGACTTGCAAAAATTTCCTTAAATCTTTAAAACCCTAACCCACATCCTCAACGGTCATCTTTGTCTTGTAAACTCATAACTCCTGCCAGACAGTTCTGGATTCTTGAGGAATTCAACGTTTGAAAATTATAACACCAATTCTGGTGCAAACCTCCCAGAGAAAGTGTGGATCAGAAGTCAGCTGTATATTGGTTTTCACACATCCCAGATATTCTGATGCAGTATTTGCCCCCACCCCCAAGCACATAAAAATTTTTTAAAAGCATATTTTGTGAGAAAATGTATTTAGAGGTGTGTATATAGAGAGAATAAATTTAGCAATGCATCTTAAATGCAAATTTCATGAAGATCTATATTATTTTAAATGTTCACAGAATAGTATGGAAACAGAGCTTAACGAAAGTATGTGTGAACACATCTGACAATAATATAGAAGCCACTACTTTGTTTAGGGATGGGACTCTTTAGCTTAAAAACTGAAAGGCACTCAACAATGTGAGTTTATTGTAAGAAATGGTGGTGAATAGCTGAGGAACATTTATGCTTATATCTGAAGATTAGCAAACTCTCATACAGCCTATCCATAACCCAGTTCCTATACCTCCAACTATATTAAGAGCTGTGATCTGTTCCTGTATGCAGCAGCATCACAGGGAGTATGACAGGAAGCTAATGCTAATGCAGCATCACAAGGAGGCTATCATGGTGGTTCTGTACCTTACAGAAAATACTGGTGTCCTACATACTTCTATACGCATCTCTAAATACTCATGTCTGTATGCACATATCACCCACACTTTACACATATAGTTGGAAGCACACGTACTTCCTGAAGTAGTTGTAATATGTGGACCTTTCCACAAGCTGACTATGACCATCTCTCTTCAACAGGATCTGAAAATGCATCCAGTGAAATTTAAATTACCATTCTAAAAATAACTTTTTGGTGACATTTTGGCAACTTACTACATTCAGTACTTCAAATGTTATCTTTGGCTCAAAAAAGAAAACAAAATGAAAAGGCTAAACTCCAAAAAGACAGAAATACTCAAACTGTTATAATCTATATTTGAGTTTGTTTGTATGGCACTATTGCATGGCATTAGTTCATATGCCCTAAACAGCTTTTGCAAAACTAAAAAGCCTTGAAAAGTCTATTTTTGCTTCTGTTTGTTTATCTTGATGTATTGTATGGAGAACAAACCTCAGAGTTACAGCACACAAGCCAAAAATCATACTTAAGTTTAATGCCGTGGCAAATTTTATGAAAGTGCACTCATAAAAGAAAGAATGGAGGCATTGATTATCTGTAACAAAATTTTGAAATGCAATCCAAGTAAGCTGCAGATATTGAACAGTGGTAGATATTTGTTTACAGCATTCTGCAACTTTAAATATTTAAACAAAAGTGATTTTAAAAATGTTTTATTTATATTGTTTCAATATGTCAACTTAAGTAAAAAAACAGAACTTGAACTGTCTAGAAAATGCATTTTTATATAGAAAATTAGCAAAAGAAGTGAGGAAAACGGACAATTTATTATTATTTCATCATCACCTCAGCTAGAAATTAGAGTGCTAAACCTTAATTGGCTTAAAAGGGCTTGACTAGAGATTGTTATGTATGAACATTATTGGATAATATTATGGAAATGTCTCAAAATAAGTGGGGAAAAATTGAGAATTTATTCATTTATTCATTTAATTATTTTTACATTTATATCTCACATTTCTCCAGTGCAGGAATCAAGGTGGCTTACAACACGCGAAAACACAGTATAGCTAAACAAACAAACAAATTAGTACAAAAATTTTAAAACAATTAGATAATTCCATTACAAACACAAAGTTAAGGTAGTTTAAAACACATCTAAAACATGACAGAAAAGAAAAAAGCACAGCACATCCTATTAAAAGTTCCTTCTGCCACAACAACAGGTTAAGAGTCAAAGTCCTGCCTAAATGTGAAAGTATTTGCTTGCTGGTAAAAGAGAGCATTGAGGAGACCAAGTGAAACATCCCATGGAAAAGAGTTCCACAACCTGGAAGCTGCCACCAACAAGGCTCTCTTCTATGTCCTAACCAAACATGCTGTGATGGTGATGAGATCAAGAGTAAGTCCTCTTCCACAGACCTTAAAACTTACGAAGGTTTATCTAGAGACAGATATCCTGTCAGATAGTCTGGACCCAAGCCATGTAGACTCTAAACGTCATAAACATCACTTTGAATTCTACCCAGAAACAGAGTGGTAACCACTGAAGCTGTTTCAACAAAGGAGTTAATGTGTTTCCTGTAAGCAGCCCCAGTTACCAGCCTGGCAACAGCATTTGGGACCCCTGAAGTTTCCAAACAGTTTCCAAACGCAGCCCTACATCGAGTGTGTTACAGTAATCCATCCAGGATGTAATCAAGGCATATGTCACAGAGCCATATCTGACATTTAAAGGAAAGGGTGCAGAGGACACACTACTTTTAGCTTTGCAAGTGCATGCCTAGCTACTGTTGAAACCCAGGGATCCAGGCTCAAATCTGAATCCAGGAATAGGCCCAGGTTGAGAACCCGAGATTTCAGTGGTGTGTGCCCCTGTCCAACACAGGCTGACTCCCACGTGACCTGGACCACCCCTTATCTTGGAGGGATTAAGAGTCACCCAGTCCATGACTGAGGCCAGACACTCATTTAGCACCAGCACAGCTTTCTTGGAGTTGAATGTGATGGACAGACAGGGTTGGGTATCATCAGCATACTGAATGCCTTTCATTGCAGCTTCACATGGATATTAAACAGCATAGGGGAGAAAACTGAGCTCTAAGGAACCCCACAGGCCAAGAGCCAGAGAGTTGAACAAGTTATCCTTTACGAAAAGGACTGGAATCACCACAAAGCAGTACCCATGATTTCCATTTCTGAGAGCATACCTTTGTCAATGACACTGAAAGGGAAAAAAAAACAACTTGGAAATTATTTTTTTTTAAGAAGAAGATGAAGAATTTTGGAATAATATTCTAAAATATTCAATGTCCTGAAAGAATCCTGAAAAATGAATTTATCCAATCAGTTTTAACAATGGTGCTGTTAGTGCAACAAATTCTAGACCCAGCTTACTGTTGGATCTAACCTATCTCTTTTTATTGAAGATTTTCTGTTTGAACCAAGTGTATTGACTATAAAAAATAAAAATACTGATAGAACAGTTTTTAAGTAAAAAATATTAATAGACCTTCTTGCCTTCCACAGGAGCATTGTTTCTCTGGAAAAAAATGTTTCAAAAGCCTTTCACAAGTACTTTTATGGAGCAGACCTAGTATGGAGGCTAAGAGACACAGGCCCTTTTCGCATGGCACTTTTGAAGCAAAAGGGCCCCTTGTGCGTCGCGTAAATGTGAGGAGCGGTCTGCATGACACACTCACATTTACGTGATGCTCAAGGGCCTGATGTGGACCGCGCACGCACCTTTTCATTTTTGGCTCAAAGCTGAAAATGCTGCACGGTCGCGCATCGCTCCGGGGTCTCGTGCGCACTTACCTGCCGTGCGAAGCCTCCTGAGCCGAGCCAGTCACGCTTCCTGCCCCAGCGCAGCCTCTAACTCCCAGGCTGCACTGCGGAAGGAAGAGGTGGGGTGCTCACACGAGGAGGAAGGAGCTGCGGAGCCGAAGTAGCAGGGATGCAGCAGCATTCCTCCCAAGCCTTCTCGCGTGAGATCCCCAACCCAGCAGCGTGAAAAGGTAAGGTGCAAAAAGGGCCACAGTATGTAGTCCTTTAAATCCTATTAAACACAGTGGGGCATTCCTCCTAATAAATATGCATAGGACTGCACTCTCTGCCATGAACCAGGAAGCTTCCAGTTCATATTGCACCTCAAACTGTAGTCTAGGTCGTATTTTGCAAAACACTTATCTTCTAATCTGTTCACTAGTTTTCCTTTTTGTTTTTGTTTTTAAGTGCAACCTGGTTCTTACATAATGAACATGTCCAACTTTCACTCAGTGTTAAAAAAATTGTAAGTGCCCTAGTGGTTGCACATCTGAAGTCAACCCCCCCCCCCATATTTTTAGATTTTAATTTAGATTTTGAATATCAAACTTAAACATGAAAGATTTTCTGTGAGATTTACTAGTCAGATACTTTAAAAACTCCAAACCAGAAGTCTTAATATTTTTAAAAGAATTAATCAAGAAGATTTCAAAAGATCAATTAATGTCAGGGCCAACCTGCTGAAATAAAAAACAAAATGGTGCTCTTCCCATTAAATTCCTTGTATAACAGTGAACTAGCCTTGCAGTTAACTCTTTCAGTACTGACAATTAGAGAGCATCACCCACCACTTCAGACAACAACAGGCTAGCTTATAGGTTATAGGGCAAGCTGTATGATTTGCTTTGCTGTTACCTCCCAGCATCTGTTGCCTAAGGCAATCAACTCTGATGGAAGTGCCAACATATCTGTTTCTTCTAAAGGACTGTTCCTCACTTCTTTCATTGTCATACAGAAATGAGTATGTTGGAAGCTTGGGAAAAAATCGAAAGGAAGTGGATCTATGAAGAGTGGGCACAGAGCTCTCTCATCTTCTCCCCTTATTCCATTTTTCCAGCTGCATTTTAGACTTGAACCACACCAAGGCCAAAGAGGTAACCTGAGAAAGTGAGAGAAGACTGTGAAGCACCCCAGCTCATGTGGCCTTCTTTGGTCTCTTTTGCATGCAAGGTCAATTCTTTGAGGCAGAAGACATCAACCAGGCCTGATCCCTGGACACATGAAATAGAGAAGCTACTCTGACAGATTAAGGATGAGAAGTTGTTCTATAGTAACTTCCTGCTCCCCTCCTCTGATCTCCTTTCAACACAACTGACTTTGGATGGGTTTTTAGAAGAATGTCTATGAAAAACCTCAGCTATCAATAAATCTCTTAGTAAACATGTAATTTACCTTGATATGAGCTGCTGGATCTGGGACAATCTGAATCATGTCCTTTAACAGCCACCGTGTACACCAGAAGGTCAGACCCACAGGTAACTGCAGACCCAAGAAAACAAAATCAAGTTATGTGTACAGGTCTTTTTTAAAAAAAACAAACAAACATAATTTATAGAGAAATAGGACAAGTTATAATCCATCTGCTCTACATGGAAAATCCATACTGATTGTGCCAATCACATTGGCACAACCTTTATAGAGTTCTGAAGAAGTTTTGTTCTTCTCTAGATTCCTCTATTGACTGTACTCAAAACCAAGCATGAACTACCTGTTCATGCCTTGATAACTACTCATGTTTGGCTTATCTCTTCAGTAACAATGTGAAACAGGACACTTACAGAAAAAAAGAATGTGGTGGAACTTATTTTGAACTATTTTAGCTAACTCTGTTTCAATCAAGACCCAAATTTTAGCATCAAATGATCACTATTTATTTATAAAGCACCCAGTTCCTGATAGATGCTGCATACATTAAAAAGCAAGATTGTCCTTCATAGAATAAATACTAAGCTCATCAGTTAAGCTTGTGCTACTTTGGTAAAGCTTTTATGCAGTCAGATGCAAAGATATAGCCTGGAGGATCTTCTGAAATGCTATGAAAACTACAGAAATGTGTGTGATTAACAGCTTATTGCAATACACATTACCCTCATGAATCTCACTATGATGAAATAATGTAATTTCTTTTTTTACCTCTTGGCAAAAGATAGCCAACAAAATGGAGTTACATTGTGTGTTTCTTTTATGAGAGAAACATACAGGTGAGGTACAGGTCAATGGTGGTCATGAATTCCCTGTCAATTTTAGTTGGCACCTGGATGCTTTATTTCAATAGCAACATTTGTTTCTCTTCTCAGTCTCCTGTAAGAATTTCAGCACCATAAGCTTCCAATGACAACATAATCCTAAAGCCTTTAACATGTTATTGCACCTCAAGTAAAGAATTGAAGACGTAATTTTTAATTAACTATGGAAGCAAGATTTCTGAATACCTAAAAATGAGAAAACATTTAAGTAACTAAAATGACTGCACTTATAAACGGAGACTGATATTAGGGTGTTTTTCAAAGAAGTAGCCATGTTGTCGTTTGACTGTTGTTGTTTGCCTTCCAGTAGTTTCTGACTTATGGAGACCCTAAAGTGACCCTATCAGGAGATTTTCTGGGGCTGAGTGTGTGTGTGAAATGCCCAAAGTCACTCTGTAGGTTTCCATGGCTGAGAGCAGAATCAAACCCTGGTCAGCACTCAAACCACTACACTACACTGGTCAGCTCTTCTAAAAAGGAAGAAGGGAGAGGGAGGGAAAAAAAGAAATGTGAAAGCACTTTTAAGACTAATTGGTTTTTATTTTTGTATATGTTTTCATGGGCATATATCCACTTTTTCAGATGCAGCACCAAGTGGTCTGTTCGATCCAGCTAAATCAGGTGCTTTCCATTGTGGCAGTTTTCAAAGTAGTAGCCATGTTAGTTTATGAACAAAGCCAGCATCCATCCATTTCCTCTTCTGTTTCCTTTCTTGTCACTAAATTACACATCTACTTTAACCCATTTCAAAATAGGACTCTGATGTAGGGAGAGCAGTATCATATGTAATGAAGCCTGTTATTCTTAACCTCTCATTTACTTTATTTTAATGGAAGTAACTTCCCAATAGATTATTACCTGTATTATTGATATTAGCAGAATAGCATGCAGTACAATGTGTTTTGTACAGCCTTTCTACTTTGTTAGCTGTTAGAAGGCTTTCCATTTATTGAAATGAAGCCTGTGTTCTTTAATGTTGTTGTGCTCTGTGCCTTTACACTATTTCTGACTTATGGGGACCCTAAGCAAACCTATTACAGGGTTTTCTGGGGCTGAGAGCTTGTGATCTGCTCAAGATCAGCCAGTGGGTTTCCATGGCTGAGCGGGGAATCAAAGCCTGGTCTCCAGGATCATAGTCCAGTACTCAAACCACTAGACCACACTGGCTCTCTTTAATTCACTTCTGTTATTTACAGATCCATACCTGATCCCAAAGAAATCAACAAAACCCCTAATTTTAAAACCTAGATTAATAGTCACTATGGTGAGAATGGGCAATCACTTAGGCCATTTGAGTACAATGTCACTATACTGCAAGAGCAGCGGGTTGTTTCTGGTCCAGGACTTGTTGCTATCCAGCAGCTATTCCCTACCCAAACATTGCCAAACCACCTTATTCCAGAAAAAATCTGTGAAGAGACTCCTTTAGCACTTCAATCTTGTCAGCTGGCTCGGTGCGGTACCATAATGGCACTTGATAGCACTTCCAGTCATCGTGGATCCAGGAGCGGGTGGGGTGTGGGTGTGCCCAGCCTTGTCCCTCCCTCAGAAACTCCCACGGCAAGGTAACTTTCCATCATCTGTCCATATTTATTTTAAATTTCTCCTTTGAGTTAAAACTTTTTATTCTTTAAAATACATTTGTAAGCATTATATTGCAAAAGTGCAATAGTGTAGTGGTGTGTCATGCCCTTACAACATTGCTGTGTTAGCACAGCTTCCAAAAATAACAACAAAAAAACCCTAACCAATCTGGAGCTATGGGGCAGGATGAAGGCAGGGAAAGGGAATGGCCAAGGATGCTGTAATGTGGAAGAACACCAGCGGCAATACTGCTACTCATCTACTTAAGACAGAAGTGTGTGGAAAAGAGTATTCCTAACCCGACGGCATCAGACGAATGGCAATACCAGGATTGTAATGCTACAATGCCTTAATGGCGTATAGTGTGGAAATGGCCTGAGTTTCAGTTCAGTGATAGATTAAGGCTGCCATCTCTCTCTCTCTCTCTTTTTCCTGAGAGTCTCCTCCTCTTTAACACCTACATGGCAGTCAGCCATATAATATTCTCCAGGCTGAGAACAGCTGCACCTACTGAACTTGACAAATGGGAAAATATTTCATTGCAGTATCTTTTTGAATAATTTACCACTGCAAATTTCTTCTGATCTGGGAGGGACAGAATATAGATTCTAAACAATTAAGTGGGGGACAATGCAAACCTGACATTATTTTCCCACATCAGCTATGCAGGCCAAATTTCCATTTATACAGCCACTATTGCAGCATCTTTGGGTATGCAGAATTTCTCAGGCTATAGTACAAAAACAGGTCACCTTGTTTTTGTAATGTTTGGCTGCTCCACAAATTAGCTAATTTCATTTTTAACTGAATAATCCCTTCTGATTTAAGCAACACCATTCATTATGCTTTGTCAAGTGGTTATTCTTAGCTTCTTAAATGTCACATATTAAATAGCCAAGTTTATGAATTTGGAAATGTCAAATATGACTGAAAAAGCCAGAGAACTGTCTGAAAGAAGAGGAGATATAATTTCGTGTGGCCTTTATTTTACTTTTTTGGTTTTACTGCCACTGGAAAAACTGTGAAAATGTGTCAAAGAAAATCTTAATACTGTACAGTTGCTGATTTTTGTCATCACAGAATGTGTAAATGTTGCCATAGATGAATAATGCATACTATTATTAGATGCACATACTCTGCTTTACAAATCTCTTCCAAATTTTTAAACTCAGATTATCACAATTACTCTTCAGCAATGCAGTAATGACCAGTTGGCCCCTGCAAAACTGTTTTTGCCTAATGAAAGTTGTAGAGCTTTGTAGGTCATTTCCACACTACACTGTTACAGTGCTTATTATTCCATTTTCAACATCCTGAGGAATTCTGGGATTTGTAGTTTACTGAGGCCGAAGAGCTCTCTGGCTGAGCCTTCTAAATGCACTCCCTAAACTGCAAACCCCAGGATTCCACAGGATGTTGAAAGTGGAATAATAACACTATAACAGCGTAGTGTGGAAAGGCCCTAATATCTGCCTAGGTCATCTGCATGTTACCACAGCCTGGATGGTATGACCCAAATTGAGCTTTAAAAACACTAATAATCATGTGAAATTACTCTAATGGCCTGGTCCTGTAAGTGGCTACATTGACATGATAATGACAACACATGGTATCAAATATTAGAAGCACAGGATGAAGAACCACATAATATGGGAAGTCTGTGACTGGATTTCCTGATCTGAAAAGATGCCAAAATGGAGACTCAGCTGAGTAAGAGTAATGGTGCTAGGTAAGGAGACATTCAATCATTCCCTTCCAAATCATATTCTTTAAAATTCACCCATCCAGATAATCTGGCAACTCAAAGTTGCGGGGCAGGAAACATTTTGATGGCCATGCAGGTAGGAAAGTGCACCAAGTGGTTGCAGCAGTTGCTGCTGTTGCCACTAGGGCTTACATTCCACACCCCCTTACTTATAGCACATATGGGGAGTTTTTGCAGGTCTTGAGTTGGTGCAGCAGTTTATGGAAAGTTCAGAGCCAGCCCATTATGAATTTTTTTTTTTAGGGTCCATACCATTGCTGCCAGGGCTTGTGAAAAAGAAGGTTTGTGGATCATAATCGTGGCCCTCTATTCCCTTCCTTGTTCTGTCTGGCACTATGAGCCCAAGTAGACATACACACACACATACACACAAGCTTTCTGCAGTCCCTTCCCCTTGCCCTGGCTTTTGGATATGCTGTGCATGTGCACTCACAACACACATACAAACATCGTCATGTTGAACCAGTGAGCTCTGGGGCAAGCTGAGAATGGGTGGAGATGGGTACACAGGCTTTGAAATCATCTCACCCACAAAAAAAATCTGTCTTCTTCTTCCTCAATTACCTTTTATCCTAAGACTTGCCAACTCTAGAGAAGGGAGCCATGGTATCTCCCTCCCACTGTACCTCTCCATTACAAGACAAAGCTCTCTTCCAGGCTTCCAAACCTAGACATGTGAGATGCCCTCTTCTCTGGTGAGGTGGACAATACAGTCTCCCACCAGTTTGGGAGTAAAATCCAAACCCCTAGCTGTTCAGTTTTTGTAAATGGAATTGGTGGTTGGACATCCAGAGCTTCACTTCGGGCAGCAAGATTTCTTAGGCTGGCCCTGAAGAGGATTGTGTCTATAAGGTGGAAAATACTCTGGGGGGAAAAAAAAACCTCAAGACTTGCCAGTACTATTACATCAGCACTGAGCTTCAGAAACAGATGAGTATGCCCACCCCCTGAGAAGGAGGCAGCTAGCTGGCTGGGTAAGAGCAGTTACTGTGGAAACCAAGGAACACTGAGGCACAGGCCAACTAAAAGAAAATCTGCAGAGCGGGTATTGAATGTGACAGTTGGCACTGAAAGCTATTGAAACTCTCTTTGTCCCTCTCTTTCCTTCTTTCTCTAGGTCCAGAGCCTGTTGATAGGAAAAGTTAGAGTTATTAGAAACTTCAGCAGAGCTGTTTAAACTATGAAATTTACTATCATAAGTGTTGTGATGGCCATAAAGTAGGGTGGGTTTAAAACGGGATAACATTATCAATGACTGTGAGTAATGATGATGGCTAGTGGCTATATATGACCTGAACCACTATCAGAGGCAATATGCTTCTGCATACCAGTTACTGGGTGAAATGAGCAAGAGGGGGCTGCAGCAGCAGTGGTAAAGCATGGAGCTGGGGGACCACAAATAGAAAAGTACGTCAATGAGGCAAGTGCACATTAAAACCTCAACTGAAATCATCCCAGGTCTTTCTTGTATTCCATAGTAAGTCACTGAATTTTCAAGCATTTTTTCCCCAAAATGGATGAAAGTCCTGACACTATGGCGCTAATGTCGGAGCTTTTAATGCCAGACTATGGGAGTTTTGCTCTCAGTATTTGCTTAAAGAATATAGATATGCATCAGGATCTTTAAAGAGAAATATTGCAACTCCAGCAGCTGCTTAAGCAACCATGACTGAAGGTTCTAAATGAATTTTCACATTTTGCTGGCCATTTCCCCATCACCTTGAGGAAAGCCATGATGATTATTTTGTTGGGATGAAGTCTTCGACTGTATTAGACCTTGGCATAACAATTCACCTTTGTTGGCTTATTTTTCTTTAAAAACCAATCTGCTTGAGACTTGCAGCCAGAATATGCAAACAAATATTTTAGGAGAGTAAATTGGTATAAACAGCATAAGGGAATTTGAAAATCCAAATTTTTGTCTTGTTCAGGCTGAACAGCCCATTATTAAGAATACATCAATACTTGATGCAGATAATTAACAGTAATCTCATATCCAAGGAAAGGAAACTACCAGTGCAATCCTATGCTTGTTTATTCAGATGTAAGCCCTACTGTGAGAGCTGGTGTGGTGTGGCGTTGTGGTTTGAGCACTGGTCTACAACCCTGAGGACCAGGGTTTAATTCCCTCCTTGGCTATGGAAACACACTGGGTGATCTTGGGTGCATCACCCACTCTCAGCCCCAAAAAAATCCTCCTGAAGGGCAGCCATTGGTAAGCATTCTTTGGTTCAGCTGGTCAATGATTACAAATCCACCTCATAGTAGCACTGTCTAGCCCACATTTTACTAGCTTATTCACAGGAATATCATGGGGGACCTTATCAAAGACCTTACTGAAATCAAGATACACTACATCCACAGCATTCCCTTCATCTACCAAGCTTGTAACTCTATCTCAGAGAGAGAGAGACAGAGAGGGGGAGAGAGAGAGAAGATTTGAGAAATCCACATTGACTTTGAGTGATCACGGCATTCTTTTCTAAGTGCTTACAGTTTCCTTAATGATCTGCTCTATAATTTTTGACACGACAGTCTGTAAGCACTTAGAAAGGAATGCTGTAATCACTTGAAGTCAGCTTTAAAAGTTTCTCAAAATTCATTTTGGAAAACAAAAGTTATACCTTTTAGCCGCCATCTCTTGAAATCGTGCTTGGGCTCCAATGTAGCCATGAATGGGCTGAACTAACACTAGTCACTTGCTTCACAGGATAGGGGACAGGATTTTCCTGTCCATACTTCCCTTCAGATTGAATATCCTGTTGATAATATGGCATGATTAACACAATACCTATTGGGATCTGTTTTCTAATCCAACTGTATTGTTGCTATTGTGTGCCTTCATCACTTCTGACTTACAGTGACCCTAAGGTGAGCCTATCACAGGGTTTTCTTGGCAAGATTTGTTCAGAGGACGTTTGTCTGTGCCTTCCTCTGAAGATGAGAGAGCATGACTAGGCTAAATTGTTGTTGTTGTTATTGTATATCTCTATGAAAATGCTGTTTCTATATGTTTGAAAACTGAAAGCTATTCACCATTATCACTCTTGCATCCAAAGAACTGTGAATTTTCCAATGCTCATTTAGTTTAGGTTTTAAATCAATATAATACATTTTTACCCTAACTCTTGAATACAGTGCAGTACCTCTGAAGTTGCAGCATCTGTGCTTTGATGGGCCGTATGATGAAAGCTTTTGTAATTCTCTCAGGGTCAAACCAGATGTTAAAAGAAATATATAACTCCTGCAATTTGATCTCTTTCCCTTCCAGAGTATTTTTTTTCCTCAGCAGATTTGCAAATTAAGCCTCTATTTGTCATCCAATGAGCAGGCACACAAAGCATATTAAACACAAGAGACATCACTGAGTAAAACCATGTACCATTACAAACAGAGGCGTTTGTGCCTCACCATTGTGGGGAGATTGACTTTGGTTGCCTTGGCTCAATCAGGAGGACTCTCCATCATAAACCCCTTCTCCATTTGTAGCAAACTGGACAGGTGTGAGGGAGTAAGATATACGGGAATCAGTGAACAAGTTATATTACTGCTTGCCAGACAATGTTCCAGTGCATGTATGTGCACGCACACACGCGCATATGCACGCACACCCTTGTCCACTCCTCTTAAAAGACAACAAAGTATTTTTCATGGGAGTTGGAGAATTTGGGGAGATGTAGTCCAAAAAAGTTACTTATCCATGCGCTGGCATCTTCCAGCTTTAGGTGAAATGGCAGGATATAAATAAAACAATACAATGTTTGCAATACCTACAATGACCTTCAGGGCACACATCTTCCACTGGGGGAAGAAAAGACATATATAGCAAGCTACTAGTATAAGGGGAAGTTCAAGAGAAGATCCAAGGTCCTTCTAAGAAAGAGAATTAACTGAGAACTTCACCACCATCTGCTGTGTCAGAAGTGAGCATACTCAGGGATCAGAGGACATTTTCAGCTTTTCTGGCCCCTTTGTGGGCTACTGTAGTGCCCCAGAAATAATGTTTCTATCACAACCAGTCACCCAAAACAGTGTCATATGTGTGTGAGGCAGGTATCACCCATGTTGGCAGGGGAAGAGAATGCGACTTCTGGAGTCAGTTTTCATCTAAATAGTTACGGGGTTTTTTTCTTAGGCTGGGGCAGGGTCTCCAGGGAAAGACAAAGACCACAATGGATCCCTAAAGAACCACAGACGGCCACATAAGCTGCAAACTTCCTACCCCTGCCAGCATGTACTGATGCTTCAGGTAGTCTGGAGAGGTACAAATCTTTGTCATTCACTTCTGTTCCTGTGTCAGCAGCCGGTTTCTTGATGCTTCCTGATCAAATATATACAATTACATTTCTATATGCACATTGAATAATACCAGTGTGGACATCCATCTTAGCACTTTTCTAGTGCTATGCCAAATGCAAGAATTTAGGCACCTAAAGTTATGAAAGGTCTACGCGATAATAAGCTTGATGCCAGTGCTAAGTATGTGGATCAGTTTTAACAAGTCATAAATATTCCCAGCAGCCACTGCATTCTCCACATTTTGTCTTCCAATTGTATTAAATCTCTTAGACCTTTTTACTCCCCTTGAAGATTATAGCTTCACAATTTGAGTGTACTTCTGGATTCAGCCCTGAAGTCCAGCTGTCTTTGGTGACCAAGAGTACACTTGCACAGTTAAAGCTAATGAGTCAGTTCCACCTGTTTCTGGAGAAGTCTGATCTAGCCATGGTAATACATATCTTCCTTATATCCTATTTGGATTGCTGTACTGCACACTATAGAGAGCTGCCTTTGAAAAGTGCTCAGAAACTTCAGTTGGCAAAAAGAACTACAGCTGGGACAGAGTACTGGGAGCATACCACTCCCTTGTTGCAACAGCTCCATTGGCCAATGGTCCGTTTCCAGGTGCAATTCAAAGTGCTGGCCCCATATAGCTCATGTCCCACTTATGCGAAGAACCATACCTCCTTCTATTAACCTGCTTGAGCTTTAAGAACTTTGGTGGAGGCCCTTGTCTCAGTCCCACCACCCCCTGAGGGACATTTGGTGGGAACACAGGAGAGGGCTTTCTTAGTGGCTGCTCTTGGGATTTGGAAGTCCCTCCCACGGGAGGCTAGGACGCTTCTTCTTGTTCCATTGGCAAGTGAAAATTTTTCTGTTCAAGCTGGCTTTTGAGAATTGACTGTAAAGGCTATAAATGGTATGTTGTTTTGATGGCTTTTTTTAAAAATCTTTTCGTGTGTTTGTTTTTAAGGGGTTTAATTCTATAGATTGTTTAGTTGTATTTTGACTTAACTTTGTGTATGTTTTTACTTATATTTTTGTAAAAGCTGCTTTTAGTCCTAAAGTTGGAGGAAAGGCAGATTTTAAATAAATATATAAACAAATTTATATTAGCAGGAGAAATAGTTGAAAAAAATGTTACAATATCCAGGGCAGGCAACATTGTACTTCAGAATTCCTTCACGCTTTCCTTTGGTCAATGATTAAAAACTGTTTATCAATATTTTATTCCACATTGCATATGGGAATGAATGCAGCTATGCAAGAATGTTTTCTAACATTGCCTTGTTCCTAGAAGTTCACTGAGCGACTACATCTGTTCAGCAGATGCTCCGTAAATCCCTGTTTAGAATGTGGATGTGTGCAGGGAAGTCACATTTCCATACTACAAGTCTGATAAATCTTTTTCCTTATTTAAATTCTAAGCCTCACATCTTCAAGGAGGAAATGATACTAAAGTAAGTTCTTCTGCTATTGGAATTTTAGGCAAGGACCTGCAAAGGGTTAGTATTAGGCCTTTTCATCTCATTTTTAAACCCCTCCCCCAGACCACATTCTTATTCAAAGCTATATAATGTGGATTATGCATCCATATGGAATGTACTGCAGCTATTCCTAGATCTCCCAGAACTGCATTAAGAAATTAGGAATTCCCCAAGTGCATTTCTTCAGTCCTGGTGGCTAGCAAATCTAGTCAAAATAAAACTGAAGGAAGTAAAACGGAAAGGAGACCTTGAGTCACATCTGACACATTTAACTGCAATGACCACTTTCCATATTTCAGGGTTTAACCGTCTATCTTAATACTGTGTTAAAAGTGTTTTCTTGTGATTAGTCTCTGACGCTTCTCCTGTTACAGGATACATTTATTTATGACTCTTATATCAAGGGAAGAGTGAAGAGTTTGTGCATTCCCATAGTACGAAACCACAAACTCCAGGGGTCTATATATGTATATGTGTGAGTGCACATGTACAAGTGTGCATGCGCACACTCACAGGGGGTACATTTCTTTAGGTGCATTTTACCAAGTAAAATAACACTTTTCTTTCCCTCTTTCTAAATAATTTGCCCTCTAGGTAAGCTATCTAGATCTGCATAGCACTGAATTCCTTTCACTATCAAGTTTCATACTAAACCAGTCACCTCAGAAAAGCCACTTGTATAAATTTAGTTGTATGCCCGGTCTTGCACTTCAGCATTCAGAATTCTATTCAGGCAGAACCCAAATATGGATCCAAATGCATATCATAACATTCTGCGTGTGTGACTATGGTATTCCTTACCCTTTCCGTACAACAAGCACTCTGCATAGATTGCTATGTTACCCACCTAACCCACCTAAAAACTATGTGCTGAGGGTCCTAATTATTTTATATCAAACATAGTGAGCCATAGAGATCTACTGGAAGGACATGCAGGCAGTGGAGCTATGGAGATAGATCAAAAGAGTAGCCTGTTTTCTGTCACGCATCCTAGGTGAATCTTGCAAATGATTCACACAGACCATCCCAGACTCACACAGACCATTTGAATGGATTTTCAGCGATAACAACACCAACAGGAGACAATAGGTCTCTGGGAAACATGTCAAACAGCCAGGGATGTGACACTTGAGGTATGCATCCCCGGATGAGAAACTCATCTTGCAGGAAACTGCAATGATGCTTGGCTGTATTGTCTTTGAACTACAAAGCCGAAATCCATCTTCATAAAACTGCAGCCATCTATTCCCCAGGACACATTTCAGCTCTACAACTAGCCCCCTTTTTCTCCTCCATTTTGGAGTTCTCCCAGACCCGCAAACCATGCTGCTGGTAAGCTCCTGTCAGCCTCGAAAGGCGTGGCTGAGATCGGCTTTTCTCTCGTGTTCTCCCAGCTGAAGAGTTCTGGATTGGTACAGTATTACCCCAAAACCCTTATCTCTCTCTCTCTCTCTTAACTTTCACCGCTTCCTAAATTTCTATAGTCTTGTATGTTTGCTGGAGTGAGTGCAGCTGAGTGATTGTATGGATTTTAACATCTATGTCAAGAAAATACTTAAATTTGAACAGTTAGCCTGATTCTCTGTGATCCAGCTCCGTAAACACTGGGCTAAAGATCCTTAATTACCCTGCCCTCTTTGCATTGCTAAAGGAGTGTTCATAGCTAATTTTCCCCACAAGTGATAATTTTGACAGGCGTGGGAATCCCCCTAAGGGGCACCAGCAAGCAGGGTAACAGCTAGGTCTCTAGGTTAAAGCAGGGGCACAGAGTGCTTATTGCTGTGTCTTCAAGTTGTTTCCAACTTACGGCAACCCTAATGTAAAACTACAATGGAATCTTCTGTGGGCTGAGAGTGTGTGAATCACCCAAGGTCACCCAGTGCATTTCCATGGCTGAGGAGGAATCGAATCCCAGTCTCCAGGGCTGAAGTCCAATGCTGAAACCACTACGCTATGCTGCCTACTGCCCTATTATTTAGTAAGATGTTACAGATCATTGACTGTGATTGCTGTTACAAATGCAGTCTTCTGTGGGGAAAGAAATACAAGGATCACTTTCTTGGCTGCAGCTCACAAAAACTAAGTAATCGCTTACAAAATTGTCCTGGAGTTGCAGAAACTTTTTAAAGGTGTAAGCTTACAAAAATGGCTCACACCTTGGGGATGAATTATTTTGATTTATTTTTTTAATGTTTGATTTGTTTCATTTTGCTTCATTAAATGACAATGGTATCAATATTCTTCTCTGAGACACTGAAATAGCAAATATTTGAGCAGTAAAATATATTTGGTAACTCGGAATATGGTGAAGGACTTGTATATTGCTTGGAACAAACTGTCCTGAAGATACTGACATTTTTGAAATCCTTTTATTTATACTTTTTCATGCTTTCTCTTCATGTTATTCTTTGGCATTAATTCCTCATTTCTATTCAGATTTTTTTATATATATTGGAACTTCCATTTAAAACATATGAACTTTAAAAGGGGAAAAATAACAGCTGTTCAAACATCAGATTTTTAAAAGGAAAGCTATTTTCAATAAATGTTCTTTTTATTGAAAATGATTCTGGGAAGAAGTTTATCACAAATATCTTTTTCCTCTTTGCCATTCAAAAATTAATGAAAATGGTAATATATATTATGACATTAAAAAAAAATGGCATGCCCACACCTAAACCATGTCTCTTGGAAAAAATGTGTCATCTCCAGTAAGTAATCCTTTGATTTCTGGTCTTTGCTGTGTTGTTTTAGTTTTATTTCAAGTATATTTTAATAAGATCTTTAAACAGTTTGCACTGATTAAATGCTTTGGCATTTCTCAAGTTCTCTTTGCCAGTATCTGTAGCAAACTTTAGACAAGTTAATTTTTTTATTATTATTATAGCTACTATAATCTGTGAGGTATAGTCAAAAAAAGTAATCTTCTCAAACTCTGATGTGAAAACTACAGTCATTTCATATTGTTGTTGTGTCCCTTCAAATACTTTCTGACTTACAGTGACCCTAAGACATGGGCCATTTCCACACTACACTCTTATAGCACGATTATTCCACTTTCAACATCCTATGGAATCCTGGGGTTTGCAGTTTCGGGAGGGGCCGGCCAGCCCCTCCCAAAACTGCAAACCCCAGGATTCCATAGGATGTTGAAAGTGGAATAATCGTGCTATAAGAGTGTAGTGCAGAAATGGCCAAACTTATCATGGAGTTTTCTGGGGGCTGAGAGTGTGTGACACACCCAAGGTCAACCTGTAGGTTTCCATGGCTGAGAAGGAATCAAACTCTGGTGTCCAGGGTCATAGTCCAATGCTCAAACCACCACACCATGCTGGCTTTTCATATACAAAACATTAAAGACTTGCTTTTTGGTATAAATAATGCAGGCTTTAAGGAAATTGGCTTCACAATTACAGATTCAGCTTCTAAATATGAAGACACACACATGCATGTACATGATCCTCAGAAAATGTGTCAATATCATGGGTAGAAAAGATTTTATGGCACAATACATTCTTAACAGCTTGGCCTGGAATTAATTACTTTGTCAGTTCAGCTGTTTGTTCTCCGAAAAGCATAGCTCTAAGATATCTCTAAGACAGCAGGGTTGAGAAAGGCTCCAGTTCCAAGTACAAATAGGTACTGTTGACTAGATCAGTGCTTCTCAGGCTATCTGATATGGTAGACTAGCCTTTTTTTTCCCCCCAGAAGTAAATTTATGCTCATTGGGTAAAATTGTTTCTTTTTTCCCCAGGAAACTTCCCAGTGACCAGCAGCCAATGTCTCAGGGCTCAGCACTGGTTCAGGGGACACCATGTTGAGTTGCACTGCACGACATGAACTGGTAGCACAAGAAACTATAAGACAGTTTCAAATGTTCAAGATAGATTCTATGGTATATTGACACTGGAACCACAGTAAGATCTCAGCATATTCATATACCGAAATATTGAAATTCAAAAAGCTCAAAGCTCAAAAAACCAAACATATCTAAACATGATTTATATTTTTACAGATAATATTTGTAAGCAAATAGTGATATCTCTCCTTTTCTCCTCCTCCATGTTTACTTCAAAATTCTTCTGCTAAACCAAGAGCTCATCTGTAGTTTTTAGCCAACTAATAACATATTTTGGGCCTCAATACACTACAGGTACCAGATCCTGTCCGATCTTGGTAGATAAGTAGGATCAATCCTGGTTAATATTTGGATGGGAGACTGCCAATGAGTACCAGGTGCTGCAGGTTATATTTCAGAGGAAAGAACCAGCAAAACCACATCTGACTATACCTTACCTAAGAAAACACTATGAAATTAATGGGGTCACCTTAAATCAACAGGTGACTTGAAGGCACACATGCACACATAAAATGACATATTTCAAATAAATACAGCAATTTCTTCTAGGAGTCTCCATAAAATGCACTTACATACCTTTTCCCCTAGTCATGGTTATTTCAAATCTTTGATAGTTATGATGAGTCAGTAATAAATGTTTTGGCCCAAATTTTTATTTGGGTCAATTTTATACCATTTGATTTTATAAGGTAGGCCATGGTTGCACATGGTCAAATGCCTGAATGGAAATATCATTTCTTATTAATCCCAGCCACCACTCCCATGATGAAAAACATCACACTGAATAAATGGCTCTTTGGTTTTCTTCACTCCCTTGAAAGATCTCATTAAGCAATTATCTATTCAAATTAAGTAAGACATAGTTATAAATCAAAATTGAAAACTCAAAATAATTACAATTTTAATTTAAGCAGGTTATAATCCTGTTTCAAAACCTGACCTATCTCAGATTGATGTCTAAATTCTTTATTCATAAACTATGCTCTATTTTCATCATCTTATACTGACTTCCTTGTCCCCTCCAATTTCAGACTGTGTTCAAACTGGCAAATATTTCATCCAAAAATTATCTCACCTCTTCCAATGTTTTTTCCACCCCCTCCTTTTTTGTTCAGATTCTAAGCAATTTCAACTATTCATCGTATTCAGTTTGCCAGTTACCAAAAATATACTGGAGTCTCAAACATTTCACTTTTTTCCCTTTCAGTCCTAGTTTATAATAGTGTTCAGCAGTAACCTCAGATTCTAAGGGGCAAACCTTAGTAAATTCAGTGGAATGAACTGCACACTAAATATAATGAGAATTGTGATATTAGAGTCTTCTGTTTCAATCTGACCTAGGAAAAGCTCCAGTGAGACAGGGCTTTAGCTCCAAAATAATGTAAACATTAAAATGTCATGATAGCAAAGAACTATAGATTACTTCACTAGCTCTTCACCAGCTTGAAGTCATGCTTTGTTATGTTAGGACCAATGGTCCTGGCTGGTGATGTCCAGTATCTCCATTTGCACCAGTTGCCTACATTAAATTCAGTGATGATTGCACGAGCATTACAATAGACATTTACCTTTGACATGTATCTGCAACACCTATTCCACAGGGCTATTCTCTTCTAGGTAAAGTCCCATTATGCTTCATTTAATTCTCTTTCTCTGGGGTCTTCCTGATGGGGTACATGTGTCAGGAGGATGTAGTACCTGGTGCTGTAGTTTAGGTGTGAATTACCATGAACCAGCTACCAGAACACAAGTGGCAAGGTTACAGCCTCCCAATCCTTGCCTGGCTTCACCCCCTCCCCATGTTTTAGGAAGGAAAAAAGTAAAATGGCACATCTGCACTATAACAATATAACTTTAAGAGATGGAGAGTTAAAAAGAAAGAAGTGGGAAATTCCCCTTCAAACCATAGGATCACCTCAGCATCATACTTGCTCCTCATTTAGAAGAAAACTTCAGAAAAGCCCCAGTGCAGATCTAAGTAATTACTACAGAGAGCCCCCCAAAAGAATTGATTGAGTGGCTGTAAAGGTAATAAAACCTAGCAAAACTCAGGGAGCTTTATTCCGAGAACTCACACTTCTGGAAGGCTGTGTGTGTGTACTCCTGGTTTTTGCAGTCTGGTCAGAGGCACTAGAGGAGCTCTCCGGCTGAGAATGCTAAATACCCCTCCATAAACTTTCAGTCCCAGAATTCCACAGGATGTTGCCCTGGAATCATAGCGCTATAAGTATGTAGTGTGAAAAGGCCCTTAGTCTGAGTTCTAATCCTGTATATCGTTATCTAAAGGAAATCTCACTGATAAAAATGAATAAAAATGCATCAATCAGACAATAAGGCTACAAAACTTTAGGTATGCAGACCAATCAGATCCTCTGCCATATGCCTTATTGATGTAACTACAAAAGGGACTAGAGTCTTGTAATGTTAATACCTGTGTGGAAAAGAGAACTTGAACAACCTATGTCAGGCAGGTGACCGGGACATAAGCTGCCACTGCTGAAATATTTTCTTGTCAGGACTGATCCTATCATTAGGCATCAAGGCTGAGGTGGTAGAGAACAACAGAAAGGTCTGGAGGAAAAGGCTCTGTGGGCCTTACAGTCTCCTCTGTACCCCCTAAGCTAGCTGGCTGCCTTCAGGTGCAGTGGAAGAGGCTGACTCCCATCATCACAGCCAAAGTGCAATCCAACTGCCAGTCAGTTCAATTTCTGTGCATGAAATGGGGCAGGATGCCATCTTGTCCTTTGCCTCAAGCAGCAAAGGGGGTGATCTCGCCCTCTCTGCTTTGCTGCTGCTGCCGCCAGGCCCTACAAAACAATGTTTTAAAACTAATAAAACTAAAATGTTTATTACAAAAGAAATATTTTCTATGACAGAAAAAAAAGTTGAATTATCTGTCCTTGAATTCTCTTCTTATCTTCTTCATAAGGAGTATGAGTAAGTTTTCCTGAACTGAAAACTATTTTTGTTTGTTTTTCATTAAACAAAGATGTCAAATTCTGTTTCAAGAACACTTTTCAGTAGAAGTGCTTTCTTCCCCTTGCTTTTTAAACCCTTCTAAAAAAAAGAATTTGAAAGAATTGAGATTCATGAGATTCATGGATTCCCAGAACGTTCCAGGGATTTGGATTTGGATTCGGAAAATTCTGGATTTGTCCCATCCCTAATGATAAGCCACTTAGATCCAAATATGGGCTAGCAAGTTCAAGACTACTATTTAAAGCTGAAACAACAGTCTGTGCTTAGAATGCTCCCTCTGTCACCATGTGCTATGAAAAACATAACTTTATTTTATTTTATTTTATTTATATCCTGCCTTTCTCCTGGCACAGGATTAAGGCAGCCACTCCAAGCATCTGTGCATAAGGGATAGATTCACCATAATCAGAGGCATACTTCATCCCTTTACGACAGGGGCTGGGAAGTGCAAATATGTAACAGACAGTCAACCAAACCTATTTAATATAGTTTCTATCATCCTTCACTGTAGTAGTTGCTCAATTGCAATATACAAGAGTATATGCTAATGTAGCAGTTTTACATTACTGTAAATGCATGACATTCTAGACATTACATAACCATGGTATTTTCAAGGATCCAAACCAAACTTTCAGTCTTCCTGTTTAATGATGCAGTTCTGTACTGAAGACCCACTGGCTGAGGAGCAACAGGACTAATCCATCATGTAAAGTATGCTGCTGCCATGGCAGACGCGCTATTTGAACAGCCTTCCACTAAAGACATTCCATTAGCAAATATATGCTAGTGGAATGTCTGAAACAGGGAGATGGCAGCAACATTTACCATATCTTATACTCCTCTATCCATAGCCATATCCCTGTCAACTGTACAAGTTCACAGTTGCCCCAAATCTGGTACCAGAAATTACCCTCCACTGGTGAATATGCACTGACAACTGAATCACCTATGGTGCCGTGACAGGGCACAGGATGTAATGTAACACAACACCCAATTTCAGCACATTATCATTAGTGTATACAATTCAAGGGGGCTACAATTCAAGATGACTGAATCTGTAGCAAGGGTTTTATATCTCTGGCCTCAAGTCATACAGGTCACAAGAAGAAATTCTAGTACAGGGAAAGACAAAGAACATTTTGTACAACATTTATCACAAAGTGCCTTGTCTCCAGAATACCCATAATAATTTGAACATGCCACTTTGTGCACTAAATGGTACCTCTTTCTCAGGACTTGGCCTATGTTAAACAGGGATTCCCCTTCCTCCAGCCTACTATTACCTGGTATCAGCTAGTTTCTGGGAATACTGAATGGGATATATGCCAAGAACTTAGTGGTGTCAGAGACACTGCCTCCTCCTGTCTTTGCACAATTAGGTACCATAAGGGAGCAGGCTTCACAGGTATACAAGCTAGAATGGGTACTGCTATCAAAATGTAGTTCTGTCTTTATTTATTTGTGCAGTAGTAAATAAAACTGGCATACCGAAAAATGGCTTTGCCAAAAGAAACCCTCCTCCACCAAAGATGCTCAGTGGGGAGGCATCAGGCTTTGGAAAACAGAAACATGGCAGAAACTGATATCTATGCCAAAGCAGATCTTTGATAGGGTGGACCAAAACATAGGAGTTCCTTTTTATTTAGGTACTTATCCACACATTTTTAAAACTACCATTCATCCTTGTGGGTACCAAGGCAATGTACAGAAGTTTTATTGGAATCACACAAAATCCAATAAAAATTTTTAAAACAACATAATTATAATCAAGCAAAGAAGGTAGTAAATACAAGAAATCAGATGAAACATGAACCTAGTAGGCAACAAATACACCAGAACAGAAAAACAAGCAACAAAATATGAAAATGACTGAGCAAATAAAAAAATTGTGCTAAAACCACTATACTGTGGTGCAGGAATCACTTGGACATTTATTGTAATCTGGACACAATGCGAAAGATATCCCATAACTGCAGTATCACAACAGAGGACACTATCTTTCTTGTTTGTTACATAATATACCAGAAGAACTAGCACAAAATATATATCTTAATTATCTTAACTTATTGGCAGGTTGTTATAAGAAGAGATGTTTCTCTGGATATTTGATTCCTGAGTCATCTAGAATTTTAAATGCAAGCACTGTGAAATTGGTCTATAGACAAAGAGGCAGTCATTGCAACCTCTTTAAAACTGGTGTAATGTTACCCCTTCTGGCCATTACAGTTTATACCATGACAATCGGTACTGGCTAAAAATCGTGAGTTGTCTTCAAAGACGCACATGCAACACATTACAATAATCCAATCAGCAGATACCAGATTGTGAAACTCTGTGGCCAGACTATCTTTGACCTAGTAATAATCATGGCTAATAAATTAGTCAAAGCTAGTAGAAGGCTTCATATATAGGCAAGTGTCAAGTAATAAAATTGTCTCTGGAAGTACCCTTTAAGTGAGTAAGCTGTTCTTTCAATAGGAGTACAATTTCGAATAGGCTGGAGACTCAGTTCCCGCACATGAGAACCACCAACCATAGATCCTCTATTTCAAAGGATTCAGTTTCAGTTTATCGGGCCTCACCCCACTCATTACCAAATCCAGATTGCAGTTCAATACATGCACATCATCACCAGATTTCGATGATAAAGAGAGATAAACTAGAGGTAATCAACATATATCTGTTTATCATAAGCATGTGATTTTCCTCACCTGCATTTCTTGCACTTGGCTTTCTTTTGAGATTGGTCATTAGGAGACAAACACAGGGTTAATGTATAAATCTGATCACTGAAGCATGCATCTCTGAGGAAATTCCACTGTGAAAGGGAAAAGGGTAGGGAATAAATATTCCCCTTAACATTTAGTTTCCCCCCAGCTAAGCAACACCAAAGCCATTTCTCTGTCTCTCTCTCTCTCTCTGTCCCCACACACACACACACACACACACACACACACACACAAACTGTCAGCCCTGCACATTCATGGGGTTAAGGGCATAGGACCACTGTAAAAGTGGGAAAAAACTTGAATATTGTAAGCCCTCCAAACCATATTTAACATGCACACACAAAATGCCTGTACTGATGAGTCTGACCACATATGTATTCCCTCACTTGCTTGCTCACCTCTGAGGGTAGGAGGGAGGGATGGGATGGGATGGGATGGGGGAACAGGAAGAGGGAGAAAGGGGACACCTATCCTATCCCATCCCATCCGCCATTCCCCTTTCCTCCTGCCTGCCCATGGAAGTGAATGAGTGAATGAATGAGCATGCCCTCCCTCCTCCCATCCCATCCACCATCCCCCCTTGCAAGTGACCAAGTGAATGCACATGCTCTACCTCCTCCTGTCCCATCTACAACTCCTGAATAATCAAATCTGCGAATGCTTAACCTGCAAAGGTGAAGGGTCAACTAGGCACGCGCGCACGCGTGCACACACACATACACACACCTCTTTGTCATGGTGGAGCTTGAACATTTGTCTCCTACTTCCCACCCATGCCCTATGCAGTCAGGTGCTGGGTGGCTCATTAGAAAACACTAATGCTTGGTAGGGTAGAAAGCTGTAGGAAAAGGGGAAGACTGCATTACCAACGGGTAGACTCAATCAAAGAAGCCATGGTGCTGAGTTTGCAAGACCTGAGTAGGGCTGTTCAGAACATGGTAACCTGGAGGTCTCTTATTCATAGGGTCACCATAAGTTGAAGTAAACTGGAGGGTAATTAAGAACAAGGAGGCTGATGGTGCATTATGTGTCTGTGGCTGCCCTTGAAGCATGTCCTGATCCTTCCCCATGGCTGCTTGTCAAATGAATCTTTACTCCCTGGGCTTGTCTTGAATTCCTGTCCCTGGATATGTGTATCTTCTGTAGACATCATGTCAGGAAACTATGTGGCTACTGTGTTGTGTGGGCTCTTACTCTTTCTTATATGTATATGGGTGGGATCATATCCCAGTCATTTTGAGCTCATAATGTTCATGCATCATCACCAATATTGTCCTTGAAAAGACTCTACTGACAGAAACTCTTGGGACTATGTCTGTCACTTTCATGGCATTTGTCTTACATTCTAATTGAATAGTTTCCCCCTTTCTAGGCTAAACATGCAATCAATAGAATAGTCATCTTGATAGCCATGCATTTCTTGTCCTCTTGTTAAGTACAGCATTACTCTGTTCCTCAATCATTATGAACATGAAACCTCCAAAGTATGTTAATTATCTTTCATACCTATCGTGTCACATTTCACGTAATTATGTCCCAAACTACCAGTCATCAGAAATTTTGACACCGATTAGGGATGCAAACCTTTGCTTATTTTATATATGGGTATTGAGAATGAAAAAAATTAAAATGTTTTCTGACTGCTGGGAGAGATTACAAGAGTTTCTAGAATCATAGAATAATAGAGTTGAAAGAGACCCCTGGGGCCATCGAGTCCAGCCCCCTGCTATGCACCTACACGGTTGTTCTATACCTTGTTCTTTTTTTATTTTTATTTTTTTCAATTTCAGGACTCTTCCCCCAAGAATATCATTTGTGTAAAAATATTAAGCTTTTGCAGAAAATTTGTTGCACAAAAACATTGGTCTTTGTATAAAAAAACCCTAAAAGGGGAAGAACTAATCTTTTCTGTCCTGCTGAACAGCAAAAAAATCCAATAGCGGTTTCCATTTTCCCCCAGTGGCAACACTGTTTTATACTATGCAAGACTTATGAATATTCTCTACATCTACATGAGACATAACACACTAGAGGACCTAGAAAAATCCATCCTTTATATTTGCCCCTCTTTATTTAGTCTTCCTCAGTAAATTCAGCATGGTGGGGGAAGGGGAGGGATTGCCTGACATCTAGAAGACCTGCAGAGCCACCAAGAAATGTTCAGTGACTTTATATTCCAGTTTCAGAAAAAAAGGCATGGAAGACTGCCATTGTCACTGAATTAGTGAAATAAACCAAGTTAGTTATATTTGGTCTCTTTTGACATCCAGGTCATTCTACACCAGAAAATTATTACATTACAAGACAAGAAGAAAGTTCTTAAAACATGATATGACTAAAACAGCATCAGTCAACAAAACATCCGCATAAATATTTCTTTCACCAATAATCATACAAATAACAAGAATACCATTGTTTATATTTATATAGCCAAACTAGCAACAGTGGGTAAGCATTTTGAATTGAGTTCTGATGAAACTAAAACGTTTGTCAATAGAAGTCATTCACATGGGATCACGCTATCAGCAAATGGTCACGCACCAGTTACACTGACTGGAACTTGCCAGTAATTTCACTGAATAAGCTTAGGAATCCCCACCACCACCACCAAAAGATTCAATCACATCTAAGTGATTTAGTTTCAGATCTTACTGAATGCATATAACTCTCATTATGCTCCGCTGAAAAATAAATTGACTTAGAATGCTTCTTTTTTAATCATGACCTTAATGAATACACTGAACCCATATAACTTTATGCATCTTAAATTAATGCTTTATGTAAGGTAATACTCTCTGGTGCCATCGCTAGTTAATTTTAAGCATTCACTACTAAGGTTCAGTTTGGTTATGAGTCCTTTTTTTTTTTTAGGTAGTGTTCACTCCTTTTTTCATCAGTTTGTAAGTTTTCTTCTGGTTTCAGTGAATCAGATCCTATAGGAAATTAGTTTGGACCTCTCAAAATCAGGTTTATGTGCCCATATGTATATTGTGTAAGAGGAAAGGCTAAGCGTACTATTGTATAAACAAAGGAGTATGCCACAGTTAGTAATATCAGCTCCTGTGACACATAAGAGACTTTGGGGGAAATCCCACTAATCTATTAATAATAAAGAGCCAGCAACACTAAAACTTATAAGCTCTTTTACTTTTTAAAGTACCTTGGGGAAAGGTTTTTATGCAATAATAGCAGACTCAATTACTATATAGTACACGTGCAGTGAATCAAGCTTAAACCAAAACAGCATAGAGAGTGTTACCCTGTGAACTGGGGGTCCCGGGAGGGACACCAAAATGTGCTCAACAAAAGGTGGGGAAAATTAGCTCAGAGCACTGCTTAGCGTTACGAGAGGCAGGGTAACTTAGCGAGATCTTGAACCCTATGTCTACGGGGTCAGGTCGAGTCAAGGAGAACACCGAAGTTGAAATAATAAATGATGTTTACTAAATACAAGCAAAACAGTGTATGCGACACACTCATATGAGATAACTAAAGAAAATAAAGGTTGGAGTGGTATAGAGGGATTTTTAGAGGGATTGCTGGTTTGGGTGATACTTCACCTGTCCTGAAGCCCAGGAAAAATAGAGAGCGAAGCTGGGGTCCGATGTAGCTCAGCACGTGGAGCTGAGGGGAGGCTCGCCAAGCAAAGCGGCAGCAAGGCTGGATGAAACTCGGGAGGGTTCCGAGGAAGGTCTCGGAATCAAGGGTTTTTATAAGGAGAATTGTGACTGCAGGCTATGCCGTACCTGGGGGAAAACAATAGATTTGGAGTTGGAGACAAAGCCTCCGAAAGGTCAGAATCTGAATGATTGAGTTATCGTAGAGGTTCTCAATAGAGTAGCCAGTATGCAGACACAGAGTACTTGAGTATTGCATAGTTTACCCATCAAGCTGCCATCGCGGGCCAGAGGCTCTTTTGTAAGTAGCGTGCATACTTAATTAGAGTACTTGCCTGGAGGTCTCCTAAAGCAGTAAGTCAGCTATTTCTGGCCTGCCTGTATTGTAGTTTGACTGTTACAGCTATTAATGGCCGAGCTTGTTTACGTGCTTGTCTGGTGGTCTCGCAAGCACGTGGAGATGAATAGAGAAGTGAAGCCGAATTGTGATATCAAGAGGATATCTTTTAATATCCCCAAAGCTCGGACTAGCCAGGGCAGTAACAAGAGAATACTGCATTGCTAGCAGTAGCCTTATTAAGAGTATGACATGACATAGATATTGAAATTTCATTGCAGTATTTACTTAGATTTCTGGCCCTGTGCAAGGGCATATGTATAGGTGCTTATATTTTTAGAAATATAAATATATGCATTTTAGAAGGATCATGAAGATTTCAATGGCCATTTCCACACTAGACTGCTATAGCGCTATTATTCCACTTTCAACATCCTATGGAATCCTGGGGTTTGTAGTTTAAGGAGGGGCCGGCAGGATTCCATAGGATGTTGAAAGTGGAATAATAGCGCTATGACAGTCTAGTGCGGAAATGACTAATTTCTACAGAAGTAAGTAGTTTTACACAAATCCTTACTCAGCCATGGAGACTCAGTGGGTGACCTTGGGCAAGTCACATACTCTCAGCCTCCGAAGAAGGCAGAGGCAAATCCCCTCGGAGCTAATCTTTCCAATAAACCCTCGAGATAAGTTCACCTTAGGGGCACCATAAGTTAGAAATGATTTGAAGGACAACAACAACAAAAACAACAGCAAGCAAATCTGAAAATCTGGGATGATTATAAAGTCAAAAACATGAGGCAGCTCCCCACATGGGTCTCACCGCAAGAGGCTTTTTTTGGCAGATGGATTGATACAGATAAATGGTTGCGGTATGATGATATAATTGAGAGATCAGCGTCCAACAATCTTAAGATGAAAACAAGGGAAAAACTAGAACAGGAGGGAATAAGACTGAGTTGGTTCCCTTACAGACAATTAACAGAAAGGTTTCATATGGACATAAAAACTTATGGAATTGAACGAAAAGAGAAAGTTGGAATAATTAAATGGCTTTTTGAAAATCCGCCTCACCTTCTTGCTCAAATCCATCAAGAGATATTACAGCAGGAGAGACAAGAAGAAACAGTAAAGGAAACAATGATTTTATGGGCTCAAAATATTGGACATTCAATTCAATTAGAGTCTTGGGAGCAGAGTTGGAAAAAAACACAGAAATTTACAGTAGCCCAGAATTTGAGAGAGAACTATTACAAACTATTTCACAGATGGTATATGACAGCAGATAAACTGAAAAGGATTTATAATACAGGTACCGGACAGTGCTGGAAATGTCAGAAGGAGGTCGGTACGATATATCATATGTGGTGGACATACTCAAAAGCTAAGAAGTATTGGAATGGAGTACATAATGTAATTTGTACATTAGTGAAAGGCCAGTTTGCTAAGACACCTGAATTGTATTTGTTAAATATGACTGATATACTAGAGGGTATTGGTATAAAGAAGCATTGGAGAATATTATCGTACATGATAACAACAGCTTGTTTTGAATATGCAAAGTTATGGAAAACTCAGCAAATACCCACAATTGAACAATGGTGGGCTACACTTATTGAAAATAAAAATGCGGACATGGTCTCCCAGAGATTAAAGGGGAAATCAGACGATGAGATACACAAAGAATGGCAAATTGTAACGGGTAATTGCTGGGTTTTAACAGGTGGAAATACGTAATTCATGATCAAAGTTATATTACGTGGGGACGACAGGTTATATATCATGAAGCGGAAATATGAAGAATGAAATGTAAGAACTATCAGATAACAGTAAAATGTTGTACAGTACCTAAAGCTTGTAGAAATCTGGAAAATGAAATCTAGATCAATGCGGAAGATCAGATATATTTCAATGAAGCTGACAATCAAATATGTATGTTTTATAATGAGAATTTTGAATAAAATGATATTTTAAAAACAACAACAACAGCAAGCAATTCAACACTTTTCTAGCCAGTTTCTTCTTTCCTTCCTTACTTAGAGGATGCCAGGTTTCAACTTTACTAAGTTATTACTTAGCGGATACTGAATAAGAACAGTAGTCCTCAAAAAGTCTCTTTCCAGCACCTCAAAATTATATCCTTTCTACATATTCATTATTTTAATAACAAATTGCTGATTGTTGTTTCTTTCCTCCTAGTCTCTAACTCAAATGATTTGGATCCTCATTTAATACCAAATTGCCTCTTATCTGTCTCCTACTGTAAGTAAATTTTAATACTTCCATTTTTTTGGACCGTAACTCTCATCAACCCCAGGCAGTATAACCAAAAGTGAGGGAATAATGGGTGCTGCAGTAGAACAGCATCCAAAAGAATACGTTTCCCATTCCTAACCTACAACCTACTCTGCCAGGTTGGATATTACAATTATTAATCTTGAATGGATATCACTAACGTATTTCAAAAGCCACAGGAGAAATGTCAGTAAGATTTGCTTTGTGTGTTTTCTTGAATATGTAAAACACTTCTTTCCATTAAAAAAACTATAAGGTACTCAAAGTTACTAATATAAGTTTACTGTTTGTACCCCTTATAGTGGCTGCTCTATAGACCAAGCCAAGATTGTGTGCTTAAACATTCACAGCTCCCAAAATATTGATCCAAGCTGTCAACAGTTCTTGGATCATTTCACCAATCTGTAACAACTTGTGCCACAAGAGGTGGTAGTGATGAATGTTTCATATACACATGAAGTAACTAAGATTTTTTGTGGAAAGTCAACAACCTACTGAAATAAGGGTTAACTAAGAGATAAAAGTTAAGACTTTTCCTCTTCTCTTGATTAACAGTTTTGCATATTCCTACATCAAAAACATGTTGGCCAAACAAAAAGATGTCTGTAACCCCAAAGAATCCTGTTAGAATTCTCTCTTTCTCTCTCTTGCAATGTTTCCTGTTCAGAACCTGCCCTCCTCAGCTCCAAAGTACTCTTTAAATTTCCCCTCAGTTCAAAAAGTGGTTAGCAGAAGAGCAATTTAGAAGGAACAATACTTAGCAAATGGCTTCTTTTAAAAATGATGTAACTAAAATTGCTCTCAAATACTTGAGAGATGGGCAAGAATTTTGCCTCAATTTATTTTTGAAAAGAATGTATCAACATCTGCAGATTTCTTCATATTTGGCTGCCATACTAGGGCAAGCTGGAAGAGAGGTCAGAGCACCACCACCCCACTTGCCACAGTAACATCATCACAAGGTTGAATACAATTTAAGCCAGAGAATGAACTCAATTGCAATTAATACAATTGTCTTCCACCCAGCATCTCTGTTTTCATCAAACTGGGGCAAGCAAGGGCAGGAGAAGTCTAAAAGATAGCTCCTTTAACAGTACCCACCTGGAGTAATACCACCCTCTCACTGAGATAAAGAGAAGACAGTACATATATTTGGGTTCCATGCACAGACCATATTACCTCCACCATCTTTTCATTGACATGGTCCCTCCACATGTGCATATACTTTCAAAACGAAGAGGGGCATTACACCACAAAAATTACTGTGAGCAACCTACAAAATCTCTCTCTCTCTTTAGTTTTCACAGGAAGTTTTGATTTTGTATAACCAGCTCTGTAGAAAAATATAATATATGTAGGGAATTGTTGTTCCTGGGAGCCTTCAAGTTGACTCCAATTTATGAAGACTTGATCACAGGATTTTCTTGGCAAGATGTATTCAGACAAACTTTCCCATTGCTCAGTATGACCTGCCTAAAGTCACCCATTTGACTTCCATGACTAAGCAGGGATTCCAACTTCAACCTCCCAGTTTCCTAATCCTAATCCAAACCACTACACCATACTGGCCCCCACACCAAATTGGTTCCTGTAGGAAATTTTATAGTTAAAAAAAACATAGCACCATGGCTTTTGATTACATTAAACCATTAATGACGGCTAACACTATGCATGTGCATGCACACACACATAAAATCTGTATGTGTGTGTATGTGTCTGTATGAACAAGAGTGATATCCATTTTAAAAAGTCCCCTGATCCTTTGTGTAGAATTTTCAGATGGGGGTATAAGACTGCCATGGGGATAAGCTAGCAGATAAGTCTACTTTCACCAACCGAGAAATATGTGCCTAAAACTGGATTCAGTCCAGTTACTATTAATGGCCACTGAACTGAATGATCATTTTTAAAAGTGTATTCTATTAAATATATTCAGTGCCTGCACATGCTACTGTGTGTGTGCCATTCTTCGCTTGTAAGGAGAGGGAGGAAGGTTTTGGCAATAGAATTGCACATGAGGAGGCAGTACATATGAGAAAGGAGGATTCAGCAGGGCACTGGGAACCCCAGGGTTTCAACTGATATATTACTAACAGATTTAAGTGTGTTTATTCAATGCAACTATTTATGAGAATTATACAAGGGGAAATATTATAGTTGTGACCTTTGAGGCATATTGCAGCCTAAGCTTTAAAAACTTTCTCCACCAATATTTTTTCCATTAAAACAAGGACTATAGATGCTATAGCTGAGGAGCTACAAAATATTTTAGAGGCTCATAGGTAACTTTTACCAGTGAAACCTATGAGTAGTTCCCTAGTATTAATAGGTCCCCACATGTGGCAAAGAAAGAAACAGGCAATTCTCCACAATTGTCTGCTTAACAGGTTGCACTTCTAGCCAACTGGTAGCAATCAGGCAAGACACTGTAGAGGGCAGGAAATCTAAAATTAGGTTTTACTACCTATAATGGAGGATTTATGGGATAATTTAATTGGCAGTCTTGGGACAGAAACCCAGGGTGGTGGGGGGAACAAAAACATCTTTCTCAATGTACTCTGTGAACCCTTCTTGCAGTGCACTGGGGGAAAAAAAATGAAGGCGTTTGGAAATCAGTTTAAAGACACAGTATGCCTCTTTTTCAATGCTGGGTAATACGAAATAGCAGCAGAGGCACTGCAGTTCTTTATTCCTGCCACCCTTCTCTGTTGAACCAACATTATAGTAATTGTTTCTCCTTGCAAACCATGTCTTTAACACATTGTATAACAACTAGCTCTTGAGTAAACAGAAGGCTGCAATTCATCCTAAAGTTTTCTAACTTCATAAACCATGAAAGCACTGGCTCAACAGTTCATAAGTAACAGAAAATTTAATTCAGTCTTGTATTTGTTCACTCACGAGCAAATAACATTGTTTGCTACTTCTGTTAAGCCCTCTTTAAAAGGTTTTATAATATATAATCTAGAGAGTTTTATTCTATTACAATGGAGTAGGCAACTGCTGTGGGTCCCAGGAATAAATAAATTAATAGTAATAGTAATAGTAGTAATAATAATAATAATAATAATAATAATAATAATAGCCCTTTTCTGTCCTTGGGACCTTCCAAGGGCTACACGGACTGCCACAAAACAAAACCAACTATGTCTATCTCTGGTTTTGACAAATCCATACTTTTTTGATGTTAAGACTAGTCACCTATTTCAGAAAATGACATGCTGCTCAAGCAGGCTTTCAGGAGAAGCAATTCACCTTTTGTTTTTTGAGCCAGGAAACGATCCGTGTTCAGGGAGCCTAGAGGGTCAAGAACAGCCTGGGGGGATGCATTTGGCCACACTTTCCCACCTCTGTACAGAGAAGTATACACGCCTGTATACATCAGTTAATGAAGTGAAGCTCAACATATTTCAGGAAACTTTTTATCGAAAAGTAACAATATGCAAATATGAAACGCAACAACCAGGTTATGCAAGACTTGGATAAGTAAACAAAAACATTTTGAGCTTTCTAGAGGCTGCTTGAAAGTTTCTTCCAAAATGCGTCCAGGGATGTTCTTCCTCTTTCACCAACCTCCACATTTCTTACGGTTTCCATTCTGGTAGCCATATAGATCTATGTTGTTTTAACATGCTGGGGGTAGCTGGTGAGGCAGATTTAGGCTCTTTCCACGCCTTACCTGTATCCTGCGAGGTCCCAGCATCATCCTGGAAGTGCCTTTGCCAGGATGGGAGCATGTCCCAAATGCTTCCCTCCGCACTGCTGGTGGATGGTAGCAGTCAGGACACGCTCCTTCCTTCCACAGTGCAGCCAGCCTTTTCTTGTGCTGCACTGAGGAAGGAAGTGCCTAGATAGTGTTTCTGCCCCTTCCACACGGCCCCAGCCGACATGATCATTTTGCAAAAGGGGCCTATTACTGGATTTTTTCCCAGTAATACTATAATGGGTGATCATGATGTCTGGGGACATGACAGGAGTGGGACAATGATGACACCGTGCAGTAGGACGCATTGCGGCCCGGTTTCAATGTGTCCCCATGCCAGGATGGAGCCGTAGTGCAGAAATGGCCTTAGCTGCTTTCCTCTTTTCTCTGTTTCGTTGTTAATGCATGCTTAGTAAGGGAGTCTGGAGGCAGCTACCACTGAACTTGTCTTTTATAGGCAGAAATGTACAGTTAAATAGGATCAACTAATGTAGAATCTCATTCTTCTCCAGCACAAGTTCTATTGCATTATTTACTGCAGACACATTGCTACAACATGACACTATTTCACCAGGTGTCCTTCCCTGTCATCACAGTGCTATTGATACTAAAAAAAACACCTTCAGCCAAAGAGATGACAAGCGGGAAATGGTGGAGGGCGGGTGGATATAAAAAGACTTCATAAAAGGAGTTTCCTTGTCAGATGCTTTGTTAACTGAGGCATGCTTTCCAACTGCATTCCAATTATAAAAGGGTTCCATTCGTACATATTGCCCCTGCTTATTTTCAGAGATTCCACTTCCTTCACTCACTGCAGCTGGCACCAATCATAGGGGTCTCCCAACCCTCTGTGTGCCAGATTGAGGGCACTGGAGGAGACTGCTATGAAGAGTAGGATGTAGGGAAACCTGCTTTAGCCAGCCCAGATGCACACACACAAATCCCGATCCAACCTAATAACAACAAAATCAGGAAATCAGAAGAGGATTTTTAAACACTCTGGGACTTTCTGCACTACATTGTTATAGTACCATTATTCTACTTTCAACATCCTATGGAATCCTGGGATTTGCAGTTTAGGGAGAAGCATTTAGAATTCTTAGCCGGAGAGCTCTTTGGCCTCAGTAAACTACAAACACCAGAATTCCACAGGATGTTGGAAGTGGAATAATAGCACTATAACAAGGTAGTGCGGAAAGGCCCCTAGTCTTAATCCTAATACACACTCACAGCACTTACAATATAGATTAAAAACAGAGCAGAACTCAACTGAAAACAATTTCCAGCCTAACAAATGAAGAAAAAGTGGAGCCAATAATAAACACTTCTATGTCAACCATTGCCAAAAGCTTGTCTACCCAATAAAGTTTTACATCCTAATGCACAGACAGGAAAGAAGAGGCCAACCAAACCTCTTGTAGGAAAGAGGTCTACAGGCTGGGAGCAGCCACAAAAAGAGTTTTCTTCTGTGCTTTCAGCAAACATGCCTGTGAAAATGATAGGAATAAAAGAAAGCCTTCCCCCAATAACTTCAAAATTTTGACCATGTTCATATGGCAAGATACAGGTTTTTAGACAATCTGGAACCAAACTGAACACAATATGATACTTTGAACTGAGCTCAGAAGCAGACCAATAGCCAGGGAAGATGTTTTATCAGGAGCACCATATGTTCCCTGTAATCAGTGTTGATGCAATATTTTGGACCTACTGAAATATTCAAAGACTTTCCAAAGGAAGCCCTGTGTAGAGAGGATTACAGTAACCCAAATGGGATGTGGTCTATGCACATATCACTATGGAATGAAAGTGGGATAATAGTGCTATAACAGTCTAGTGCGGAAATGGCCCAGGTGTTAGAAATGCCTAAAGCCTGCACTCTTTTTATTATTAATTTATTAAAACATGATCTCAGGGCAGTGTACAATAAAACTGATTTATATAGTTATTATTAAATATTTCTCTGACATAATTCTCTTAATTAATTGTACGTGAGGCTGAACATTAAATTCTCTCTATATATAACTGAAATAAAATTACTTTTCTGACTGTCTATAAATAACTTTTGGTTTCTACGACCAAAGAGATGGGAGGGAGGATTTTTTTGAAGGTTCTCCTTCCAAACCCTGACAACACAGAAAAGAAGCAAAATCACAATCACTATCTCTCTCCAATCTCAAGCAGTCACTTTCTCTCTTTCCCCCTTCTCTGCTACACTTCTTGGAGAAGGAGAAAGAAGTGAAGGATTTTCCTGAGGTTTTTGTTTCCAAAACCTAATAGGAAGAAAGGCGCAAGATTTCAATTATGCGCTTGCTCACTTGCTCTCTCAGCCTCTCCATGTGTTTGATCTTGACTGTGCAAATGCCCTCTTTCTGTCTCTCCACCATTCAGGTTGCAAAAAGAAAAAAGGGGGGTATTTTTCTTTCCCCCAAACTCACAAATTCGGGAAAAGAAGAGTTGGATCACAGTCAGGTTCTCTGATCATGATCACTTCTCTTGCTACTGCGGCTGCTGCTACTCTGACTACGCAAGGAGACAGGAGAAAGGGATTTTTCTGATCCCTAATCATGAGGCACATGCAGTGAGCTAGATAGTTTCTTTCTCTCTCTCTCTCACACACAACACAATTTCTCTTGTATAAGTGAGCATTTCCCACCACCACCACTTGTTTTTAACCTTGTTTCATAGAATCATAGAATCATAGAAATGTAGAGTTGGAAGAGACCACACGGGCCATCCAGTCCAACCCCCTGCCATGCAGGAACACTCTCAAAGCACTCCCGACAGATGGCCATCCAGCCTCTGCTTAAAAACCTCCAAAGAAGGAGACTCCACCACACTCCGAGGCAGCATATTCCACTGCCGGACAGCCCTGACCATCAGGAAGTTCTTCCTGAGGTTCAGGTGGAATCTCCTTTCCTGCAGCTTGAATCCATTGCTCCTTGTCCTGGTCTCTGGAGCGGCAGAAAACAAGCCCTCTCCCTCCTCTACATGGCATCCCTTCAAATATTTAAACATGGCTATCATGTCCCCTCTTAACCTTCTCTTCTGCAGACTCAACATACCCAGCTCTCTAAGTCTATCCTCATAGGGCTTGGCTTCCAGGCCCTTCACCATTTTGGTCGCCCTCCTCTGGACCTGCTCCAGCTTGACCATGTCCTTCTTGAATTGGGGTGCCCAGAACTGGACACAGTATTCAAGATGAGGTCTAACCAAAGCAGAGTAGAGTGGTACCAGTACCTCCCTCGATCTAGACACCATACTCCTATTGATGCAGCCGAGAATTGCATTGGCTTTCTTGGCTGCCGCGTCACACTGCTGACTCATGTTCAGCTTGTGGTCTATTAAGACTCCTAGATCCCTTTCACACGTACTGCCATCCAGCCACGTGTCCCCCATCCTATATTTCTGGATTCCATTTTTTCTACCTAAGTGTAGGACCTTACACTTCTCTCTGTTGAATTGCATTTTGTTAGCCTTGGCCCAGCTCTCCAATCTGTCCAGGTCATTTTGAATTTTGATCCTGTCCTCTGGCATATTAGCAACCCCTCCCAATTTGGTGTCATCTGCAAATTTGATGAGCATGCCCTCTATTCCTTCATCCAAGTCATTGATGAAAATATTGAACAGCACTGGGCCCAGGACAGAACCCTGTGGCACCCCGCTAGTCACTTCTCTCCAGGATGAAAAGCAGCCATTGGTGAGCACCCTCTGGGAACGGTCGGTCAACCAGTTACAGATCCACCTGACAGTAGCTCTGTCCAGCCCACATTTTACTAGCTTCTTTGCAAGAATGTCATGGGGAACTTTGTCAAAGGCCTTACTGAAATCGAGATATGCTACATCCACAGCATTCCCTTCATCTATCAAGCTAGTAACTCTATCATAAAAAGAGATAAGATTAGTCTGGCATGACTTATTTTTGAGAAATCCATGTTGACTTCTCGTGATTACCGCATTGCTTTCTAAGTGATCAGAAACTGACTGCTTAATGATCTGCTCCAGGATCTTTCCGGGTACAGACGTCAGGCTGACTGGGCGATAATTATTTGGATCCTCTTTTTTTCCCTTCTTGAAGATGGGGACAACATTTGCCCTCTTCCAGTCTGCTGGAACTTCTCCTGTCCTCCAAGATTTCTCAAAGATTATAGCAAGCGGTTCCGAAATGACCTCTGCCAGTTCTTTTAATATCCTAGGATGCAATTCATCTGGCCCCGGAGACTTGAATTCATCCAGTGTGGCCAGGTGTTCTTGTACCACCTCTCTACCTATTATGTGCCGCATTTCCCCTGCTTCCTCACCTGCTCCCCAACCGCCAGGTTGAGTGCTTGTATCCTTCTGGGAAAAAACTGAGGCAAAGAAGGTGTTAAGTAGTTCTGCCTTTTCTCTTCCCCGTTAGTAATTCGCCATCTTCTCTGCGCAGCGACCCTATCGCCTCTTTCTTTTTCCTTTTGCTGCGGACATATTTAAAAAAGCCCTTTTTATTGCGTTTAATGTCTCTGGCCAGCCTAAGTTCGTTCTGTGCTTTAGCCTTTCTGACCTTCTCCCTACATTTCCTGGCTACTTGCTTAAATTCTTCTTTGGTGGTTTCCCCCCTCTTCCATTTCCTGTACAGGTTTCTCTTAACGTTTAGCTCAGCTGAGAGTTCTTTAGTCAACCATTCTGGTTTCTTCAGATGCCTTCCATTTTTCCTCCTTATTGGCACAGTTTTAGACTGTGCCTTCAGTATCTCCCTTTTAAGGAACTCCCATGCCTCCTGAACTCCTTTCTCTTTCACTATTCCTGACCACGGAATTTCAGCCAGTAGCTCCTTAAGTTTACAGAAGTCCGCTTTTTTAAAATCTAAGATGAGTGTCTGGCTACACTTATCTTCTCCTTCCCACTGAATGCCAAATTCCAACAGGGCATGGTCACTCCCCCCTAAAGATCCAACCACTTCTACCTCATTAACAAGGTCATCCCTATTGGTCAGGATCAGATCTAGAATATTTGATCCCCTCGTGGCCTCTTCCACCTTCTGGACCATGAAATTGTCTGCAAGACAAGCAAGAAACTTGCTGGACCTTGCTGTCTTGGCAGAGTTTGACTGCCAACATATATCCGGGTAATTGAAATCTCCTATTATTACTGTATCTCTCCTTTTTGAATGCGCGGTCATTTGGTTGAGGAAGGCGTCATCAAGGTCCTCAGTCTGGGCTGGAGGTCTGTAGTAAACCCCCACCAGAATATCCCTATTGTTTCTCGCTCCCTTAATTCTTACCCAGATGCTCTCAACCTGGCTTTCTGGGTTCAAGTCATGGATCTCTTCACAGGTGAAAACATCCTTGACATACAAGGCTACTCCTCCTCCTTTCTTGTTTGGTCTATTTCTACAAAATAGGCTATACCCCTCTATTCCTACATTCCAGTCATGAGACTCATCCCACCAGGTCTCAGTGATGCCTATCAAATCATATTTATTTTGTTGTACTAGGAGTTCAAGTTCATCTTGCTTGTTTCCCATACTCTGCGCGTTAGTGTAGAGACACTTAAATCCCCGGGCCCTTCCTGCATGTCCTGTACTATAGTTTCTACTCGTCCCACCATTGGACGCTTGTACTACTTGGTCGATATAATTTGGGCCTTTCCCCCCTGCACTCGCCGTGTCGTTGCCCTGAATAATATTGTCTCCCTCCCCAGCAGAACTTAGTTTAAAGAGCTCTTAATCCTCCGTGCAAGACTGTTTGCAAAAACATTCTTGCCAAGTTTCGTGAGGTGCAGCCCATCCCTTGCCAGAAGCCCACGTTCATGGAAATTCAGGCCGTGTTCCAAAAACCCAAAGCGTTGCTGGCGGCACCATGTGCGGAGCCAGTTGTTGACCTCTGCTATTGCCCTTTCCCTTTGTGCACCATATCCTTGAACAGGGAGGAGAGATGAAATGACCACCTGCGCACCAAGGTCCTTAAGCTTTGTCCCCATAAGCTCATAGTCCTTTGCGATGTGGTAAAAGCTGCGCCTCGCAGTGTCATTGGTTCCGACATGAACCACAATGAGGGGCTTATGGTCAGTGGGCTTGACCAGCCTGGTTAGCCTCTCTGTTATGTGGTTGATCTTGGCCCCAGGAAGACAGCAGACTTCTCGATTGAACTTGTCGGGTTTGCAAATTGCCGGTTCAGTTCCTCTGAGCAAGGAGTCCCCAACAACCAGAACTCGCCTCCTCTGAGGCTTGTCCGGGGCTCCTCGACGAGCAGGTTCTTCTAGGACTGGCTGGACACTCTGTTGAGGCTGGGAGTGTTGATCTAGTTCCTGTTGCTGATGTTGGATTCCTTCTTGTTGACATTCTGTTCCCTCCTCCTGGTGCTCCTCGTCGTTCATAAGGCCAAGAACTTTGAAGCGATTGTGTAGGTTGAGAGTCTCTGTTTCCTTCCTGGTCCTCCTACTCCTCCGTGTGACATTCCTAAAAGCATCCGTTTTTTGGCCCAGTGTGCTGACTTCCTGATCGGGCAGCTCTCCTGCGCATTCGGTCTTCAGGAAGGTCTTCTCTGCCCTATCCAAAAACTCCTCACCTTCCCTAATAAGACGAAGATTAGAAACTCGTGCCTCCAGCTGGCGAACCTTCTCCTCCAAGAAGGTCACCAGCTTGCACTTGGTGCAGGTGTACCCGACAACATCTTGTGGCAAGAAAAGGAACATCCCACAAGTGCTACAGGTGACCGCGGCAGCTCCCTCACCTTCCATCCTTGATACTACAGACAGTAGTACAGGGAGTAGGTCTAGAAAGAATAACAGGGCTTTCTTCCTAAAATTCAACTGAATCAAGTATGTCTCCTCTGCTGATTGCCGAGGGATGAATTCGAAGAGTTGAAGAAGAGGGCTTCAACTGCGTGCGCCTTTGGCACGCGCCGTTGGGAGCTCCTAATAAGACTCCTCCCCCCTAGCTGGCTCCTCCCCCTCGTTAGTCAGACCGTGTGCTCAGGGAGAGCACACGGCCAGCACAGGGAGACCTAACAAAAACAAGCAACAAACAGACAAACAAGCAAGCACAGCCCCACAAGCCTGTAAACACACCTGGTCAAGGATGTCTTCACAGACCCAGCTCACCCTCTGCTCTCTCCTCTGGGAATGAGCTAGAGGGCCGTTGGGAGCTCCTAATAAGACTCCTCCCCCCTAGCTGGCTCCTCCCCCTCGTTAGTCAGACCGTGTGCTCAGGGAGAGCACACGGCCAGCACAGGGAGACCTAACAAAAACAAGCAACAAACAGACAAACAAGCAAGCACAGCCCCACAAGCCTGTAAACACACCTGGTCAAGGATGTCTTCACAGACCCAGCTCACCCTCTGCTCTCTCCTCTGGGAATGAGCTAGAGGGCCGTTGGGAGCTCCTAATAAGACTCCTCCCCCCTAGCTGGCTCCTCCCCCTCGTTAGTCAGACCGTGTGCTCAGGGAGAGCACACGGCCAGCACAGGGAGACCTAACAAAAACAAGCAACAAACAGACAAACAAGCAAGCACAGCCCCACAAGCCTGTAAACACACCTGGTCAAGGATGTCTTCACAGACCCAGCTCACCCTCTGCTCTCTCCTCTGGGAATGAGCTAGAGGGCCGTTGGGAGCTCCTAATAAGACTCCTCCCCCCTAGCTGGCTCCTCCCCCTCGTTAGTCAGACCGTGTGCTCAGGGAGAGCACACGGCCAGCACAGGGAGACCTAACAAAAACAAGCAACAAACAGACAAACAAGCAAGCACAGCCCCACAAGCCTGTAAACACACCTGGTCAAGGATGTCTTCACAGACCCAGCTCACCCTCTGCTCTCTCCTCTGGGAATGAGCTAGAGGGCCGTTGGGAGCTCCTAATAAGACTCCTCCCCCCTAGCTGGCTCCTCCCCCTCGTTAGTCAGACCGTGTGCTCAGGGAGAGCACACGGCCAGCACAGGGAGACCTAACAAAAACAAGCAACAAACAGACAAACAAGCAAGCACAGCCCCACAAGCCTGTAAACACACCTGGTCAAGGATGTCTTCACAGACCCAGCTCACCCTCTGCTCTCTCCTCTGTTTACTCTCAAGCCCTGGAACTGCAGTTGGTGGAGACAGGAGGAGGGAAAAATCAGGACTCTTGGCAAGCCATTGAGAATCCAGAAATGCAGAGGACTAGCTATGGTCATCCCAGTTGATACACAGCAGTTGAATGGTACGGGTGCAGCTGATGTACTAGTTTTAACTGGGTAATTGCACTCCTGGCCACCATCAGACTCTGGGCATCCAAGGCACAAACCTGAACTTTCCGGGGAAGTGTAACCCCATCCAACACCAGCCGAATCCCTGTTCTCTGACCCAGCTTTTCCTTAATCTGTCATGTCTATATTAAGCCTCAGTATGCTGATTTTCATCCAGTCGTTACTGACACCAGATGCTGGTTTAGCACAGATACGAATTCCATGAAATTAAAAAGACATAAGAGATAGAGTTGGTTCTCATCAGCATATTTGTGGTATCAAACTGCCAAACTCCAGACAACTTCTCCCAGCAGTTTTATGTATATCTCAACAACTTGGGGGACCTAACTGAGCCAAACTGAAAACATTTGGAAAAAACCCACTTCACCAGGCACCAGATGGCATGTATCAGGAATGGAGATCTGTGGCTCATTTGGCCCTCAAGCTTCTTTTGCTGATATTGACAATCATTGTGGAGATTAGAAGATATTTTAAACTTTAAACACCCCGTACAGAACTCCTTTACAGGCAGAAGAGCAGCAGTATGGAATTGAGCTGTTTAAGAAATTTGTTGCACTGTGGCTTACAGCTGAGTAAGCACGCTTAGACTTGAAATATATATTTCATGCTTAGTGGGAAAATATCTAAGGTAGTAAAATTACATCTGGCCCTGGCTTTAGACTCACCTACTTTGACCATGGCACTCAAGACAGCAAGAAGGCACCCAAGACCTTTCTGAAATTAGAATTTGCCTCCCTAGCTGTAACCAATAAAATTACTGCCTTTTCCATTCCAGCAAAATGTGGTCTGTGCTCATTCTGATTAAACGCAAAGACCTACATTTGACACTGGGTCTACAATAGGTTACTCAGACCAGGCTGATTTCATCTACCACCACTGTGCAGTCTTGGAAAAATGCAAGCACTTGTGCACCAACTGAATTCCTGTCACAGCACATCGTCACACAGCAAAGGGCAACATACATTGACGACATTGTATAAATAAAGAATTCTAATAGAGGCATGCCTCAGTTAAACAAAGCCTCTGGGGGGGGGGGGCTTATTTCACAAAGTCTTTTTGTGCCTGCCCTTTCTTCCCTGTCTAGCTAAAAGTTTTTTTAGCAGCATCAGCATTAGGAGGCTGGTGAAAGAGGGTTGAAGAAACACAAACTTTTGGTGTTAGGTTGCAGAAACATTTCTGTAGTAAGCAATGCAATAAAGCTTCAGCTGGGAAAGAACAGTATTGTAATCTAGCAGAGCCAATTGTATCCATATGAGTCTTCTTACCACAGGAAAGGTAAACAGCAGCTGCCTTTGGAATTCCTTACTAGGCATGCATGAACAGTAAAACCAAGAGACACAGAGAGCAGATAAGCTTTACCAGCCACCCACAGCATGTTAAAAAAACCCCACCCAGATCTATACGTTTGGCCACTAAAATGGAAATTATTAGAAAAGTGGAGGCTAGTGAAAGAAAAAAAAATCCCTTGACAGTTTTTGGAAGAAGCCTCAAAGTGGTCTCTAGAAGATTTGACATGTTTTTGTTTATTCATAGAATGCTTATCTGATCTGCTTGTTTCATTTCACATGAATATATCTTCTATTTTGAATAAAAAGTCTGCTAAAACACATTGAAACTGCTCTTCTGTTTGTGATGTAAGAACCTATCCTTATTCTTTCCATGTTATTTTTGCTTCTGATACCAAAGTTTCTATTAAAGAAGTAATAGCCAAGAACGCATTGGTTTCATCAACCAAGGTATATATGTACTCTACTAATAACAGTCATTGATTGATCTGTCATCAGCAAATTTCCATAAATTCGTTTTCAAAAGCTATCCAAATTACTGGTCATGATAAAATCATTAATGTAGTACTACATGTAGTTTTGAAAGAGTAAAAACTGGCAGCTCTGAAGTACTAACAAATCTTTATGGAGTACTAGTGGAATGCTTCAGAATGCTAACAAGACTTAGATCCTAAAGCTAACAAAAAGTAATGAACATGTAGTTAAAGGTTTTCACTACTACATTCCATTAAGGGAAAATTCTACAAAGTAGTCATATAGATAGACATAGTACGAAAACTCATGTTGCTTCTTCTTTCTTTCTTTCTTTATAGTTCCCACCATTTCTGTGATAGGTTTCCCATTCCTTTAATGTATGTGTGGTACACACAATTCAGCAAAGTTTTTCTAGAAAGCAAATGAAATGATATGAGATGTACACCTGCTGAATTTCAGCTTATTCCAATGCCATTAAAAGCATAAGAGACCTGGGAAAAAGAAAAGAAGAAAATATATGTTGATAATAGAGTGAAATTCTATTTTCTTTCATTCTACAGCATCAAAATGACTACAACACCTCAAGCCGCTAGGAAGAACACCACAGTGTGACACAGTTACAAGAATGTTGTAGCAGAAGAAATCAGAAATGCCTGCAGAATGAGTATAATACTTCTATCTCTTTCTGTTTTGTTTAGAGGCCTGGAGCTCTTGGAAATAACAGTTAAGATTTGTCGTATGTTTAGGAGATGCAGAAGTCACTATTGTATGGTTTCTCCTCCACCTAAGGCAGAGGGGGTCTAAGGCTGTGCTTCCCTTCTAACAATCCATAGTCAGTTCAGGACATTCCAGTGATCTTGGCTTGGGAAAAGGAATTGATCCTCCACCAACACTGTAGTTTCCTGTTTCAAACAATAGGATTCTGTTATTGTAACAGAAATCAATAGTATGGATGTGAAATCTCTCTTGTTTTCATCGTATTTGTTCAAATCCCACTTGTATTTTCTATCTATTCTTCTTTCATAGCAAGTTGGAATATTTTCTGGATTTTGTTTTTAGCATGCAGAAATTTATTTGTATTTTCACACATTTTCATAATGTGTAAATTTATTGAGATGTTTTGCCTTATTATGTACATTGTATATTAGGTGAAACTGTTGGCTCAAATTTCTTTTCCATCTCTATACAGTAGCTCAAGCATCAGAACTGAACAAACTCAGCTTAATTAGTTCACATTATAAAAATTAAAAGGAAGTGCGTGAAGGCCTTTGCCTCTACTTTCAAGCAAATAAAGCTTTATACATACAAGTGAATGTCTAGCCTACTACTGCAGTCAAGGACTTTATTAGACTGAATATCAAATACTGTGCTTTTGCTAGATTCTATTGCCTCTGATCATGGAACTGGAAGTGATATTCCCTTTCTTTTTACAGGACCCCATGCAACTGAAGAACCTGCTCTAGTAGACTCCGAAATACTCCAAAGCCGGGGTGAGTGGGTGTGGCACCACAGAGGAATCTATGGGTTATGAGAGAAAAAAAAATCCCAAATCCACTGGAAGAAGCTGAGAAATATAGCAGATGCAATCACTTTGGATTCTTGCCTAAGATTCATATATTTTTTATATAGGATCATATCATGTGTTTCATGAATCTCCATCTTTAAGCATCTATAGTCCCACTTAAAGGATGTACTATTCAAAGACCAATAACCCAAGAGAGCCATCTCTCTTTCATCATTTACCTAATTGTGCATTGCTGTTCTTCTTAGACTGATTATCATTTTGATTAAGAAGCACAAGAGTAGTTTTGGTTCAGACTGGGTCTATTTTTTACAAATAGGGAAATTATCACACACAATTTATCACAATTATTACATACGTGCTGCATATGCAACATAAGCATTATATGCATAGTTGCCTAAGAAAACACATCAACTCACATTTGCTTTTATGAAACAAACACTTTTATGAATAGCATAAAATGCTCTGTAGTAACTGTCAAACATGCTGTTGCTGAAATACCATTATCCCTACAGAGTCCATCTGATGAAAATATGGCATTTATATTTTCATAATGGTTTCATCAAAGTGTATGAACCCAATACCCTTTGAGTATAGGGACTCTGATCCCTTTATGAAAATAAACACATAATCCAACCCTTTCATAAGTCTAGCAATGCCTATAGCTACAAACACTTAATTTGCACTTAACCTGAAGCTAGAACTTCACACATTTTAGTTTCATTCTGTTATTGGAAGTATCCTCTCAGTGTCTATTGTGCTGGAAAATCCACATTTCCCTGTGCACTTATAAAAGAACAGAAATGTGGAAACAGACACAAAGATCGCTCTCCTTCCATCTCTTTTTATGGTCATAGGCAAAGCAATTATCCATATGAACAGTCCACATGGTCACTGCCTTGTTTGAATACATTTGTTGTATGTACTAGCCTATATGCATGTTAAATTGGCAAGTTACTTGGAGCCTACCTGGTTTAACAACACTGCTAGTATATGAATTGAGTAGTGGTAGAACAGAGAAAAGTAACTGTTTTTGGTTTAAAAAATTCTGATTGTTCATAAAGTAATTTTTCAAAATTCTGTATCTCAGCAGCTCGTGAACTGTTTATCTTAGTAGATCTTCTCCTTGCCTCAAATATGCAGAGAATACTGCAGCATTGCCAGGACCTTTCCATCCTCCTTGGATCAAAATTAAATATTTTAGCTAAGGTTTAGTAAAAGTCTTCCTTTCACCTCTACCACTTCAGCTATATTTTTTTGAATGTTCCCGTTATTCACTCATTTATTAAAACTCCTTGCATATATAAAACTAGCATGTCAGGAAGAAGGTTCTTTGTTAGCCTTTGCCTGGCATGCTAGTTTTGTATGAATAGAAAGTTTTAATTATCGAAAGCATTCAGACATTAAACTAACACCATGCAGTTTTAAAGTGGCAGTTGTTGGCATACTACATAAGCCTTTTAAATGCCAATTTCAGTTCTCACCAAAAACATTAAAACTGTTAAGTATGCTTCTATAACAACAGACCTTGATGTTTCAGTTAATAAAAAGTCTGTGAGCAAACTTCTTGCATCTAATGGACTGAAATGAGAGATACAGATCCTGATTTGGCTTGCTGTTATATTGTAAACAAGCAGCAAACAGTTAAACAAAACACCTCATCTCACCACCAGAGGACACATTTATGTGGTTTTTTTAAAATTGGTATGAAAGAGATTGGTTTTTGCACGTTTCTCTCTCTTTTTGTGTATATTGCATGCCTTCAAGTTGCCTGCTGACTTATGGTGACCCCATGAATTTCACAGGGTTTTCTTAGGCAAGCAATACCCAGAGGTGGGTTTGCCAGTTCCTTCCTCTGAAATATAGCATACAATATCTGGTACTCATTGATGGTCTCCCATCCAAGTACCATGCAGGGCTGACCCTCCTTAGCTTCCAAGATCAGACGAGATCTGGTGCCTTTAGGGTATCTAAATACCCCCAAACTAAAACTATGACAGCTGTTGCCTTTTTGCATGGACTTTTCAAAAGTAGTAGCATGGGGGAAATTTTGTATCATTGAGATCAATCTGTCCTTTTGAGACTGTGTGCTTGGCTACAGAAAGAGAAAAGACACTAGCTTCACTGTAAAACTTTTTGAACCAACTGCAGAAAATATAATAGAAAAAAAAAGGGTATGGTGCCTCACTCTTGCACTGGCAGTAAAACCTCTCACAGGGGGTGGCAAATCCTTGACAGGCTATCCTGCCATGCTAAGTTGGCCTGGCTTGACCAAAATCTCACCAGCTAAGAGATTTTTTTCAGATCCCTAATTGGAACATCATGGACCACAAAATCTGCTCCATAATTCCAGGCTAGACAAGTCATCAAAAGCTTAGCCCAATCATATTTGTAACAAAATACAGGTGTTCTAAGAGACTGTGACCCTTCAAAAACTGGAGCCAGATCATTAATTAATTAATTAATTCATTCATTCATTCCATTTGTATTCTAAATTTTGTCCAGTGAAATCAAGGTGGTATAGAGCAGGGCTGCTTAAAGTGGTGGTCCCTGGACTGGTGCTGGTTTTTGAGCCACTGGCTGCTGGTCCCTGGCAAACATCCAGGAAAGAAAGAAGAAATTGTACCCAATGGCCAAAAATCTGATACTCTGTCACATTGGAAAAAACTATTTGCCAATCCCTCACATCAGATAGCCTGAGAAGCATTAGTATATAGGATATATATATATAGTATATATTCTTTCAAGTCCTTTCCAGCTTATGGCAACTTGGAAGCAAACCTCTCATAGGGTTTTCTTGGCAAGATTTGTTCAGAAAGGAGTCTGCCTTTGCCTTCTTCTGAGGCTGAGGCTCTTTTCGCATCTTACCTCATTCTGGTGTCGTCGTGAGGGGATTACGTGAGAAGCCTCTTGCGAGAGGCACTCGTGTCTCTTCCGCTTCCCCTCTACACCAGCTCTGTGCTGGCCAGAGCGCTCTGCCCCTTCCTTCCGCAGCACAGCCGAGTACTTTTCCAGGCTGTGCTGAGGGATGAAGCACAATGACTGTGTGTCTGGAGCCTCCGAATACAAGGTAAGTGTGGGTGGGGCATGGGAGGGACGCGCGATCGTGCATCATTTTCGGCAACGAGTCGAAAATGATATAATGTGCGATCGCTGCCTAATAGCCTCGGGAGTGTCGTGCAGTTGCGAGGACGTCATGTGGAATGGTCCTTGCAATCACGTGAGGCTCCTGAGGCCATTTTTGCAACAGGACTGGCATGCAAAAAGGGCCTGAGAGTGTGTTACTGTCCCAAGGTCTCCCAGTGGGTTTCCATGGCTGAATGGAGATTCAAAACTTGGTCTCCAGAGTCATAATCCAGCATTCAAATCACTATACCACACTGGATCATTGTACGTTTGTAGTGCAGTACAAAAAAGGCATAATATTAACATTTTCCATGCACAGATATTCATCAGATCACTATTGTTTCATAACCATTTTTTTCACTGATGGCAAAAAGCTACAGATCCATGAAAATATCAGAGGAGGCCCCTGTGAGTGACTGTTATCTGATTCACAGGGTGAGACGCAGAGGAAAACAAGGACAACAGGAGCAATGGAAGGAAAAAAGAATGGTCAGATTTCCTTCAGAGATGGAGAATAAATGTTTTATTGTAACTAGAAACTGACTTTTCATCAAAACAAACATGCTAAGCTGCTCATCTGTGCAAGGGTGTCTGTTCTCCCACCCCATTTTGTCTGCTACTGCTAGTTAACAATAAATGTTTGTAATTTCCACTCCCTCTTACCTCACTAATTATACCGTAGCACCCCAAATATGTGTATAAGATCTGACAACTGAGGCAACTCTCCAAAATCTAAATGAAGTGGGCTTCAGTATAAGGTATAAGAAAAGGTATAAGAAAAAAGTAAGATGTAAGAAGAAGAACCAAAACAAGTGCCAATCCAAAAAATCCAATCCAGCTGTGTCCTCCCCGACACCATCCTTGTACTTCTTGATATAAATCCTTCCCACATTTCACCTTTGTAGCTGCTGTTTTGTTTTTCTGATAGAGTTTACATTGGAGACTTTTTGTTTTACATTTTGTTTTTCTGATAGAGTTTACATTGTAGAGGAATGGTATTCCTCTCTTATGCATGTTTAACTTAGTAGGTCATATCTATGAGTAAACAGTTCAAATGCTCACAGCACAGTCCCAAGGCAATGAAGGGGGAGTAAGCCCATCCCCTCCCAAAAGACTTTATTTTTCCTTTATCATTGCTTGGACACCTTTCTCTAAAATCTGAACATTCATATCAGGCATCGACTTTAATAAGCTTCAATCTACCCTTTCCTTTTTCCTTTTCCCAGCTCCTTCCTTTCTCAGAGCAGCATCACAGCATGACTACCTTGGGAAAAAATACACTGGAAGAATGAATTGAACTGTTCCCCCATGGATTTACTTCATGCTTCTGCCATGCCCTGCCTCTTGTTCTTTGAGTTCTGCCGCTGCTGCTGCATCTTCTACCCCTATCCCTCCATCTCCATCACCTTGTAACCCCCATCTCTTGCACCCTTCCCTCCTATCTCTCTTAGACATTGTACCTGACCACCGCATGGGCTTGTCTCGTTTCCTTCTCTCCTTTGCCCTCCATCCTCCCCTTCCTCTCCTTTCTCCCCACCCATTCTCTTGCCTCATCTTGTATTCTAGCAAAGCACTTTTGTCCTGTTCTTGCACACTGACAATCACACTGTGTACTCCCCCTGCTCCCTGCCTCACATCACCTGGCACCCTTGCAGTGTGCCATTTTGCTTATTGCACTCCACTGCTTGTACTAGTCAATGCCTCATGTCTCCTACTCCCTCCTTTGTCTCATCTTGTGCCCTTGCAAGGCACCCCTCAGTTGCCTCTTGCATTCCACTGCTTTCACTGCTCACTCTCTGGAGTCTCCTACTCCCCTGTCCATTTCACCTTGTAGCCTTGCAGGGCATCCCTCACAGGGCACCCTTGCTTCTCACCCTCTGCTGCACACACCAGTCTCTGTCACTTCCCTCATGGCTGAAATTCTTGGATGAACCTTGTTCTTGCAGAATAATTTCACAGAAGAGTACACCCGCATTTTGCCCCATTTCTCAGTTTCTACAAGGACTAGAGGCTTATTTTTTAAAAAACGAAACCTTCACATTCAGACCAAATTATGATCTAAATAGGTACCAGGTGGCAAGTCTAGAATCAAGGTAAAACTTAGCTATTTGCATGTAGAAGTCTCCAGAAATGGCAGATCTGTCACTAAATAGGTTGAATCCCACAACACACAGTTTGACATAATAAAGTATGCATATTTCAAAAGCAGAAGTGGAATTCTAGCCACCTCTAGTCTTTTGTTTTATTCTGTTCTCTGGTATCTCCAGTAGGTCCAGCAGCCCTCCAACATGTTCCAGGAACAGAACACTGGCCCTCTGACCCAGCTCCCGCTTTAATTGTTACTCCACATTTGTTCTCATAGAGAGAGGATAGGATTTGCCATGGCATCCAGAGGCACATCTGTATTTCTATCATACCAGTTATATATTCCTTTGGTACAGATGTTATAAAAATGGCATATACTTCTCAGGTATTGAAACTGAAATTTGCAACATCTAGCACAAAAGACCTTGGCAAAATCTGAATACAGTACTTGACATTTACTTAATAATAATGACCCACCATCCAGCAGTGAGAAAACTAAGTCAGAAATGCAATATTAGAGAGGATAAACACCTGGGTCCCTTTTCAGGCCCATGGGGGAACAGCAGTATGAGAAAATGGCCATTTTTACCTGTGGTGGCTGGGTGGGCTGCCTGGGGGCCTCTCCACCAATACAAGACTCCACATGATAGTTTCTGAGCCCAGCCAAAGTGTTGGCCTGGCTGTATGGGGGAGGCCTTCTCCAAGTGGCCTGAACTGAAGATGTTATCACTCCAATCCAGCTGGGGAGCTTGTAAACACTTCCCACCAAGCAGCTGGTACTCCATCAGCTCCAGTTTTCCCCATCTGTCCTCCCATAGCAGAGGTTGGGCATACAGCATTTGTTATGAGGAATTGCAGAGGATACCTGCTGCATTTCATTTGCTATTTTATTCCTAGTTTTTAATCTTGCTACAGTTTTTGGAAGGCAGATTTTGCATTTAGCAGGATCCATGGGTGGAAGGGGCAGATGGGAACTGCATATCCATCTCTCTCACTTTGGGATTCCACCTCAGGGTCTTTGAGAACTGTTGGACTTGTTGCACTCCCAGACAGTGAAGAGTCCCACAGTGCCTTGCACTTTTTGGAACCTCACAGCCTGCCATTTCAGCTGGTGAAGGCTGCATTGATCAGCAGGTGGGTTGTCCTGGATTTCTACCTTAGAGCCAAGGCTCTAACTATGGGTAGCTGTACCTATGATTGCCTCCAGCAAAAGTGTTTGCATTGCTTCTGTTCCACTCACCATCTACAACCCCCTTGACCATGGGTGTCTGGAACATTCACTCCCTCTTCATTTTATCAATCTTCAAAATGAAAGAGAAAAATTCAGTAGCAGCGGGACATATACTTACTGTGTACCTTCAAATAATTTCTGACTTATAGTAACCATGCGATGCATCTATCATGAGTTTTCTGAGGCTGGGGGTGTGTGACACCCCCAAGGTCATCCAGTGGGTTTCCATGGCTGAGCAGGGAATCAAACCCTGGTTTCCAGGGTCATAGCCCAATGCTCAAACCACTATGGCCCACCAACAATGCAACTTGTCTTACAAATCATAGTCTTGTATGATTACAAAGTAACTGAAGGTAATCTACTTGAACCAATGCATTGTAGATCTATGGGTCAATCAGATTTAATCATCTAGTATGTCACAAGCAGAGTAAGAAATGTGTGTCATTTATTGGAGACAGCTCCAGAATAAGGAATATGTTTTTTTAAAAAATAAGACAACAAATAACTCATACCATAACTATTAAGCTAAATATCATCCTCTTTCCAACGAAAACATGCTAATTAGATATTGAGCAACATCTAAAGTAACCCTGCTGCAATGATTCTGGAATTTTTCTAGCACAAATCAAACCTACTTGATATTACTAGAATTAATACATGAAGATGGGAAGTCATCTTTTGCCCATATTTTCTCCCTCATAGAGCAAATAACAGCTTTGTACAGTGGCCAGTGCTAAAATGCAAGAGTAAAAGATTAAACACAAATGAACCTCACCTGTGGCCACGATCCATTTTACCCTCCTCCTACAACTACAATTTGCAATATAGGAACAATACAAATAAAGGTTATTGAAAAGGTCACGCATTACTGTATGAAAATTTATACTGAGCACATTATTTTTCACATTCTAGTCACATGGAAAAACAGGTAACCACTGGCACACTTTTCAATTATCATTTCTAGTTAGCAAGTTTGCTCATTCATACATATATACTGCCACTCTCCAAAAAGTCAAAGTGCTTGATACTTGCTCTTGAATTTATTTCAGCCACCATGCTCCCATAACACAGAGGTAGCATATCATGCAAATTATCTTTCTTTTTTAAAAAAGAACTAGAGGTATGAATAAAGATACCAGAATGTTAAGATAAATATTGGTAGTATTTAATTTCCACAATGGCAAAACAGTAGTGGTGTTTCAATTCCAACTTTTGTTAACTATAAGTAGCCACTGAGATTGATTCTTTTTTATAACACAGCCATGGTCATACAGCTACATACCTTCCAACAGCCCCGAGTTGGCAGGGACAGTCCTGATTAATCCTCTATCATCCCACTTCCTAATTGTTTTTAAAAACACTTTAACTCTCTGTCCTCCTCCCACTTCCCCCCTTTGTCCTCAGCTTACTCCAATTGTTGCAAACCGAGTTCAAAGTGCAGTAGTTTGCACTCAGTTAACTCAGTAGAGAGAAGAGGAAAGGAGAGGAGGAGTCTACCCTTCCCAGCAGGCTCAGGCAAAACAAACTGCTGCTGTCTCTCCTAGTTTATTTATTCATCCTCATTAACAATTTTTGCCATGTTGACCATACTCTGGTAATTGGTCACATATGTTCTGGTTTTCATCTGTGAAATGTTAGAGGACAAATTCAGCCAGTTCTACCCTGTGCATAATTTTGATAGCCTATAGTACATTGAGATTATGGATTTTGTCTTCCTAAAATCAGGAACTGCAGCAATATTTTTTGTTCATTATTATCCTACCATCTATTATGAATTAGGTAATGTAATGGTCTGTGGTAAATATGATTATTATTATCTAGAATTATTGCCATCCTTTGTGAACTAGAGTGGTGAACCACTAATTGTTGTAATATTTTCAACAACCAGCTTCTGAAGATAATTATTTTTTATCTCTTCAAACCATTTTAGGAATGGCTATTTCCACATAGTGACTAAGAGTATACATTGCAAGTACTATACTATACTATTTATTTATTTAATGCATAGACGAAAGGCTATTTGCATACAAAATATTAAAATGTAGTACAATACAGTACAAAATGTTAGTATAAAATAATATAAAATACATATAGAAACAGCATAGAAAAAATACATCATATATTAAGCTACATAATAGACATGTGAGAGAAATTTAAAATTTGGTTTAGTTAAAACGTAGACAATAAAACTATAATTAAGTGAGTGCATCTCCAGAACAATCAACCGCGATATCAGCAACATATCTGGCCCGAATCTTCATAGCTGCCAGAGTAAAAAGAGAGACCTTACGAGTTACCGTGGAGTCAATATCAGCAAGGAGATAAAAAATCTTTTCTAAAACAGTATTAGATTCCAAATGAGGCAGGATAGATCCCAAAAATTTGGCTCTTGGATCAGAATATAGTGGACAAGAGAACAAATAGTGAGGCAGATCCTCTATTTCGGGGCCCCCACAAATGCATAAACGGAGAGCCAAAGCAGTATGCGAATATCTGTCATCAATCACAGTAGTAGGCATACTTTGAAAGCGAAGGGCTGTAAAAGCTTGCCTAAGCTTTGGAAAGGTGAGCTTTGTCACATAACTGGCCCTTTGATGATCAAGTTTATAAAATTTGTACCATTTAGAAAAATTAGAATTATTGATAGCCTGTCTGTCTGATTGAGCAGTATGGTGGAATATATAATCCCGGAGCTTCTCTTTGGAATTCAAGATGAAAAAATTGTCCAGTGGGCTAGGATACCATTCAAGCAACTTATGATATCTTGAATTCCATACTTTACAATTAGGTAGCTGTTTGAAACATAACTTGGGAAAAGCTCTAACTGGGGGATCTTTAACTATTCTCCAATAATTAAATAGAGCCAAATGAATGCCGTCTCTGATGGATGGGAACCCGACCTCTGCTCAAACCAAAGCTGCCGGGGTGCCCGGGAGGAGTCTTAGCAGTTTCTTAAGAAAAGTGTTCTGGAGAGATTCCAGTTTAGATATGTGAGAGTCGTCCCATCCCCATACCGCGGCACCATAAAGAATCTGAGCGATAACTTTGCTTTGGAAGATTTTTAGTGCTGGAACAACCAGATGACCCCCAGCAGTAGTACAGAATCTGAGAATTGCCCCAATAGATCTCAGGGCTACTGCTTTGGTGGCTTCTATATGGGGCTTCCATGAGAGATTTTCTGTGAAATGAACGCCAAGGTATTTGAATTCTCGGCATTGTTCAATCTGGTGGCCATTAATTGACCATTGAAAAGGAAAGTGTCTTTTCCCAAACACCATCACCTTTGTTTTAGAGTAGTTGATATTCAGCTTTTCTTTAGAGCAGAAAACACTAAGCTTCGAAAGCAATCTTTTTAAACCTACACGGGTGAGTGATATTAGAACCATGTCATCAGCATGTAACAAGACAGAAATCTTTTTTGAACCAACAGAGGGTGGAAAAAATTCTGAGCCTGACAGGGCTGGAATTATGTCGTTGAGGTATAGATTAAAGAGTAGAGGTGCCAACAGGCAGCCTTGTTTAACTCCTTTATTTATGTGAATAGGAGCTGTTAATGAACCAGAGATACCTACTCTTATTGTGGCAGTTGTGTTAGAATAAAGTCCCTTAATTAGGAACAACAGGCGAGAATCTAAATCAGTGTTAGCCAATTTATGCCACAACAGGTTTCTATCAATAGAGTCGAAAGCGGCTGCTAAATCGACAAAGGCGACAAATAAATGTTTGGTGGGGCCCAAAACACTTTGCTGTGCTAGAAAGTAGAGGGTGAGACAGTGGTCGATAGTGCCTTGACCTTTCCAAAAGCCCGCCTGTTCAGGGTGAATGACATGATTGGTAGTTTCCCAATCTTCTAGTTTATTTAACAGATATTTGCTATATAACTTGGAGTCGATATCCAAGAGGCTAATAGGTCAGTAATTATTGGGATCCTGCTTATCTCCCTTTTTATAGATGGGGACAACTATACTCTGTTTCCAGCCTGTTGGAATTGTGCCTATATTGTTAATCTGGGTAAACACTTTTGCTAATATAGGGGCCCACCACTTGGGGAAACATTTAAAGATTTCAGGGGGCATCATATTTTCCCCTGGTGCCTTACTTAAGGTGAGAGCTGCAATCAGCTTCTTTACCTCTAACACAGACACAGGTGGCCAAAAAGGCAAGCTAACAGTCTTCGAAATGAGTGAAGGGTGGTTCTCTATGGGTATACCTCCATAAAGCCCGCTGAAATGAGTATGCCATTCTTGCGATGAAATTTGTCCAATAATAACTGGTCTAATCACGTGCATACCAATAGAAACAATGTCCCAAAACTGCTTCTCATATTGGTATGCACGTGATTGGTCCTCATGGCTAAGGCCAAATGACTCCATTGTGTGCTGTAATAAGTATCTTTTTTTTGTTTTAGGAGTGCCTTATAGGATGACCTCATGACCACTAAAGTGTTAAGGGTACTAGTATTCTTATTTTTAAGTACCTGTCGGGAGAAATCCATTAATGCTTTCCGGGCACCTCTACATTCTAAGTCAAACCATATATTGGTTGTTACCCTATTAGGATTAAAGTGCTTGTTGCAGACCAACTTGGGTCTCAGATTTTCAATGATAGTTTGATAGACGTGTAAGATGTCTGACTTAGCAACTACGATGTCTTCATGGAGGGCTTTGAAAGTGTTGCTCTCAAATAGTTGACCTAAAGAAGCGCTCCGATTAATTGACCATCGTATTCTCTGCTCTCCCAATCGGATTCCGTTTAAATTTTGAGGGTGATATGTGGGGGGAGACATTTCAAGATTAAGTAACAATGACAAAGAAAAGTGGTCACTTTCAGCCCTACTGATAACTTCCAAACTATGAATAATAGTGAGCAGGTTAGCAGAAACTGCAATATAATCTACTGTACTAGCTCCTCTATTGGTGACATAAGTATAAGCACCCAATGTTATGTCATGCTGAGATCCATTCAGGCATTGCAGGTAGTGCAGGGAAAGCATCTCTAAAAACCTCAGACCTGACTTGTTTGTTTTAGTATCTTGGGTAACCTTAGTAACCAATGTATCTTGCGGAACCTGACCAGAGTTAGTACCTTCCAAATGTTTCGGCCCCTCCCCTGTTCTCGCATTGAAGTCTCCGCACAGCAGGGTTCTTGTGTAGGGATAGTGATGTTCTAGAAGGCTGAGGGTTTCAGATAGACAATTTCAGATGCTATTAGGACCTGAACGTTTAGATAAACTGGGTGGAATGTACACATTTATACAAATAAGAGAACCAAAATGACTACTCTTGAAAAGGAGAGCCTGTATACATTGTGGATAGAGAGTGACCAATGGTTGAATATCCACTTGCAAGTCAACTGATACAAATATTGTGAGTCCGCCACTACCATGGCCCCTAGCACTTGTTTTAATGGCCGGGACAGAAAATGAGCGGAATCCAAGGAGTGCTGGTAAATTAGGGCCATGAGCCCAAGTCTCTTGCAAACACAGAATTTTAAACTTTTGTAAATAGGTTGCAAAAGCTGCATCATGGAACTTATTCGTCCAGCCCATAATATTCCAAGATAGCAAGTTTAATTGTCAGGCTGCTGCAGTTAAATCAATGTCCTCACAAGTATCCACAGGTTCTGTTTGCACCAGGGCTTTTTGGTAGGAAGGCAACTCTTTCAAGGTAACTGTGTTTTTAACCTTCTTTGGTTCCAAAGGTTGTGTTGAAATTAGAGTTGTCAGGTTGTCCTGATCCATTGCTAATAAATCGTCAATGCAACCCCTCGCCAAATCTTTTCCAACATGAGGGACTTCATTAGTCGTTACCAAATTCACCAGAGGATTGGCCAAATCTTTGATGGTAAACAGCATGTTTTTGAGATCGTCCAGTCTGGAAGTAATGTCTATATGTTCTTCAGTAATAGTTTATTCACTTTGGCCCACTGGTTGCTTCTCTGTTTCCATACTGGAAATTTTAGATGGTCCTGGTTGTGGCATGATCTGACTTGAAGTTTCTTTGGATGATAACAAGCCGTTGTTCCTTTCCTCAATAGGCAACCTACTGCTGCACTTAGGGTTAATTAAAGAAATAATAGCCAAGTGTCTATAGACCCGGACTGGTGTTATTTGATAGTTGGACAAAAAACCCTTCATTTTCATCAACATAAGAGGAATTGTGGATTGTTTGAATGTTAGCATAATTCTCTTGGGGCAGAAGTACTAGGAAGCCAGTCCACAGCGAGCATGTCAATACTATAAGCGTGTATATGTAGAACTTGGCTCAGAGAAAGTCTAATAGCTCTAAAAGACCTCCATCTGCCATTGTTTGTTCTGTTGTAGGTGATTTGCAGCATGACTTGATTTGTTTGTAACATCCTGTTACCTTTCCCTGTTTCCAACTCCATACAGGCTGCTGGTAAGCTGCTCCTTGGGTCGTTATTCCTGTTCTTTTCACACTTCAACTTGTCTTCCTTGTTGGGCCCCAAGCTGCTAGGTTGACCCAAGCCATCTTTTAAAGATGTATATTTTTGTATAAAATTGTCAAAGGAAAGTTTGAGAAGCTTCATTTGGTTATCAATTTTTTCCAAACGTTCATAGATTGAGATAACAGTATGGGCTGTTAAGAGACATTGTTTGGTCACAAAATCTGGAGAATACAAATGATGTTCTGTGGGTTGTTCGTTCTCGGTAATGAGCAATTCCTCAAGGACAGGCTCGCCTGCCTCTTTTGGCTCTGCGGACACTCGCTCCTGATAGACTGACAAGTCATTGCCAAGATTTTTGAAAGACGCAGATAAAAACTCATCCTCATTACCCAAAGCCGAAAAACTATTGGTAATGGGATTTGTAGAATTTGAGATACATTTCTCTCACAGGCATGCAATTCATCTATCTTAAGTTGTTTAGAAGCCTTGCTGTGCTTGACTGTCTCTGGGCTTGTTCTGAAACGTTTTTTCTTTCCCATTTAAAACTGTCGTGGCTTATTACAAAAATAAACAAAAGCCTGAGTGAGCTCAAAGCCCATAAAGTGTTAAATTCCCCAAAAATAGTAGTTCTTGGCTTTCATTTCAAACTAGAAAAAGTGCTAGTAGAGCAAAGCATCTAATAATAGGCCCGGAGGAGGAGATAATCTACATTGCAAGTAAGGAAGTCTCTAGTTCAGATCTCTGCTCAGCCATGATGAGACCCCTTTGTAGCTTTGGATAAGTCATTAGTTCTCTCAGACACAGCTCCTCTTCACTTCTGCATGGAGGTTTGTGGGAGAGTAATTTTTATGCATACATACATATACACACACACACATATACATTCATATTGTACTTATGTACTTTAATGAAGTATGCTGTCTTGTAGACACGGATTCAGAATCTCTTTTAAATCATCAATATCCAGTCACTGTGTACATTTTCAGTTTCATATCATAACCATTGTATACTCTCTCTTCAACATTAGTGATGGAACGTAGTTGGAATTCAATGAACAATGTGAAATCAATCTGTTGTTGACATAGGTTTCCTAAAATAGATGTAAAGGAAATATTAATTCTGACCAAATGTCAAAATTACTCATATTGGAGTTCTTGTCAAAATGGTCCCAGAAGGGTCCCTTTCCCCAAGTTATGACTACTTTGAAAATAAGACATTTAGATCCTGCAAGTTCCTTTTCCCTCCTTTTTATTCAGTTTTCCACGAAAAGTGCCCAAGCAAATACTCTATTTTAGTAAGAGTTTAAAAGGCCATTATGGTTAGAAAAATGACTGTGTAAAAATGGCACCTTTTTTACTTCACCACTGTATTCATTGCAAGCATTCTGAGTCATGTCTGCTTATTTTAGTGCTCAAAATAGGTCTTTATTACTTTTCATTCCTTTTTAGTTCTGCAGCACCAAAACAGGAGTGAGAGAGCTAGACGGATTCATTCAGTCCCCTGCATCATCAAGAGACTCATTAGCTAAGTTGCTGTTGCAAAATCCTTACTCCTGGTGAGGCTGTAGAAGCCAAAAAGCACACAACTCAAGATTCGATTCCCAGTTTGTATATCCAAGGCAGCTAACTAAATAAATCACCCTTTTATGAGGGAAAGAGAGCTGGACAAAGATTTTATTGCAGGGAAATCACTGAAAGACACCTACTCTATGTCTCACACCTCAGCAACAGGATATATTCTTTGCATTTCTGCTATCTTTTAGGTCTCACTTTATTAAGCCTCTTCCTCCCCATTCCTAAACTCATCTGTGTATATATGTGTATGTTTGTTCTCTGGTGTGTGTGCATGCTGGCACATGCATATTTATATATTTGTTTGCATACAGCCCTCAGTTTGCAAGATTTGAACAGGACTGTTGCTAAAAGGGTACCTTGCAGGTGTGTGTGTGTGTGTGTGTGTGTGTGTGAGTGCACATCTTGCCTGTTGAGTTATGGTGACCCCATGAATTTCATTGGGTTTTCTTAGGCAAGGAATACTCAGATACAGTTTTGACAGTTCCTTCCTCTGAAATATAGCCTACAGGACTTGGTATTTGCTGGCGGTCTCCATCCAAGTACTAGCAGGGCTGAACTAGCTTAGCTTCCAAGTTCAGACAGGATCTGGTGCCTTTGGGATATTTAAGGCCCTTGCTCATTCACAGGGTTGATATAAGTCAAAGCCAACTTGATGGCAAATAACAACAACAATATATGTATGTATGTATGTATGTATGTATGTATCCTACTTTGTCACCTAAAAGACTATGAAAGGGGCATAAAATCAATTTCTATTTTAAAAATTATGAAACCACAGTAAAATCACAGCACTAACAGCAATATGACAAGCCAGCCTGAACAAGAATAAAGAATTAATATAAACACTTGTCTGCTATGGCATATGCCATTAAAATAGGAGGGGCTTATATACACAAAAGCTATCTACCTTCCATTTCTAATAAAAGTAGGCTTCTTTCTATAAAAGTATCATAACAAAACAAACTGACCAGTGCAATCTCATGTACATGGACTGTACTCAAAGGGCTTTGTTGTTGTTGTGTGCCTTCAAGTCATTTCCAACTTATGGTGATCCTAAGGTGACCCTATCATGAGGTTTCTGGGGCTGAGAGTGTGTGACATGCCCAAGGTCACCCTTACTCTAAGTAAATGGGCACTGGATTGCAGCCTTATATTTGTCTTTTTCCTGAAACAAGTTTGCTTTAATGGAGTTTCTACCTGATACAATTCACACTCTATATTGGGATGCCATTGAGGCATTATTGGAAACTTAAACAGGTTCAGAAGGAAATCAAAAAACTTTAGATGAGAATGGGATGTAAATCATAGTATATGAACTCTAAAATAGCCATAATGACTTCCTGTAAGTTTCTATGCCCATGTCAGGAATCTCTCCCTGCCGTGCTGCAGCCAGCAAGGGAGGAGGTGGGTCAGGAATACTTTCAGAGAGAGTCCAAATATACCAAATACAAGGAAAATGCAGGCTGAGCCAGGTCAAGGTCCAGCCCAATGGTTCAAGAGGCAGAGATCCATCCGGAGGGTTCCTGGGAGCAGGAGACAAAGGTCGTGAGGGCTTGCTAGTAATTTACTGCAAGCAAAGAGCAGCCACGCCAGCAGACTTAAATAGCCGCTGTGAACAGGTGCTGCTTGTTATTGTTTCCTCAACCTAGTCCATGCAGCCTCCCTCTGAGCAGCCCGTTTCAGCCTTCTTCGTGATTGAGGGCTGATGGGCACAGGTGGCTGCCACTCCTCTACATCACTGCTGGTTCCCTCTCCGTCATGAGCTGGCTGGGGCAACTCTGTCTCTGTTTGACCTTCCAGTGCAGTGGATGTTTGCAGGTTGACTTGCTCACTCACTGGCCCAGTCCTTGGCACAGTCAGTTGCTCCTCAATCACAGCGGCACCATCTATCATAGCCCATTTCATCTGCATTCTGGTGAAAAACATCAAAATCTTGAATGGTCTAGGTGCAGCACTAGGGGTCCTGGGAAAGGTGCACACTGTGCCCCCTCTGCTGCTTTTGAGGAACCCCTTAGACTACCCAGCTATGTGCTCTTCCCCAGCACTCCAATATTCCCCCATCTCAGCAGGGAATAGGTAGGAAAGTGGCAGTATGATCAGCAACAGGAACTCAATAAGCAGCCTGCCACTAAAAATGAGGGCACCGAGCAAAGCAGCCAATGCCATCTTTATTTCCCCAAAATACCTTTAGGTTCCATATTGGAATCCAGGGGCATTCTGAAAATATTGAGATGCAGGCAGCTTCAGCTTCCTCCTCTAGCAGTGTCCTTCAGGATACCAGGTTGTAAAGAAATATTTAACAAGTTCTTAAATATTAAACAATAGTTCTGACATCAAAAGGCTATGCATACAAGGACCCACAAGCTCAGTATTTGCCGTGCCATACTAGGTGTTGACAGTGGGGCTGATAGCTAGGATACAAGAAAGACCACTTTCCCACCTATGAATGCACCCAATTTGAACTTCTCCTTCTGAAGCCCTATTCTTAAAGTCCTTTACTGGACGTACCCTATCAGAGGTCTTTCTAAACACTTTCACTTTCTTCCGTTACTGTTTTTCTTCCAGTGGCTGGCAAAGATGGCCTTTTTTATCCATGGCTTAGTTGTTTAGAAATGTGTTTTACGGTGCATATTTAACCATGTATTTTTGGCTAAACCTTTTTTCCCCCTAAATTGGCAGCATATGGGAGGGAATATTTTTATATTTTTAATTTCATATTGTGTTTGAAGTAGCTGCTTCATAAGCTTTTGGACTATGGATTTTTGGATTTTTAACAATCAATACTTCAGAAGTCTATTATCAAGGATTGTGTGGATCTGAGCCCTTAGTTACGTCTCCCCTTTTCCAACTAAACATAATCCTGTCTGTTTTCTGAAGGTTACAGGAACTGCCTGTATATGCTATATATGACTATTGCGTACATAAAGATGGACACAACAAAGTCGAATCATTACTTGAAAGTGTGAGATGTACATTTTTGAAGTGGGAATTTTTTTCTACAGCTATGGACTGGATCTAGATGGCGAAATATGCACATGAGAACAGGGTGGGCAGAGAGCAGATATATTCTTACTTACAGAATAAAGTTGCTACATTAGACATGGGTCCCGAAAAGCCAATAGATTTCACAGAAATCTAAACTGGGGCTGAGCAACTGTAGGAGACTAGGGGCCTGCATTAGCTTTCCATGAGACTTTGGAGGACTGCACCCTAACCCCAGCATCTCTTCCCACAAAAAAAGAACTCAAAACTTTTTTGCCCAGTAAGGGACATCAGGGCATGTTCTTGGATCTTCCAGGCCAAGAAAATTTTCAAAAAATTTCATTCTAATCCCTTGGAGTGGGGGGGGGGGACGTTGGGACCACAGAATGCCCCTGGAGGCCACATGCAGCCCATGGTCTGCACTTTGCCCATCCCCTGATCTAAACCAAGATTTTTTGCTGTCAAACCATGACTGTTAATCTCTCTGAGCTCATATTTTTATTCTGTCTTCAGTCCTACCCAGGATCCAACATTTTTAAAAAGCAAATTTTGGCAACTGTACTTCATGGGCAGAGCAACTCAGTTTAAGTAATTGACCTGTCAAAGATTGTCTCAGACTTAGCAAATCCAGATTTAAATGCCCATTTCTAGTGGCCTTATAATTTGAAATGCAGACTATAAGTGTTTGGCAGAGCGAAAAATATTTGTCATGCTTCCAAAGCTCAATATTACCCAATCTGTCAGATATGGTATGTTTGTAATTACTGAATGCATAATAAACCTTGAGCTCACTCCAGTGAACTACAATACTTTTATTATGCACATCAATGTTGATTGTGATTATGTTTTTTGGAGCATTCTGTATGGCTAAATACCTAAATCCTACCATCTCTACACACACTCAGATGTTGATTGCTGTGACTGCTGCAAATGCAATCTTTTCAAAGGAAATGAAAAGGTCTCCTTATCTGTAACACATGGGTGTGCAGAGTGATGTTACTTTAACCCTACAGATTCCTCCTTGACAGTTTTAGCGTCAGCAATAGGCTATCTTTTCCTACAATGCCAAACAGGTGTGTAAATAAATAAATAAATAAATAAATAAGATGTGTCTCTTTCACCATGTCAAACTATAGTCTTCTACTGTTACAAAGAAAAGTACACTTGGCAAAGCCTATCATAAAGGGATGTACTGTGACTTATTATGCGATAATGTGCAGCAAAGAACACATATTACACATGCCATGCTCTTACAAGGCACTTCAATGACATGTATGAGCAAACATTCAAAAATAATTTGAAAATTGGTAAGAGCAGAAGTAGTAGCAGAGGGCCAGCCCTGGTTAGTACTTGGATGGGAGACAGCCAAGGAATGCTAGGTGTTATAAGCTATACTGCAGAGAAAGGAACTGGCAAAACCACCTGTGAGTATTCCTTGTCTAAGAAACACTATGAAATTCTACAGATGACTTGAAGGCACATACACAGACACATACAAATACAATAGCAGACAACTTTAGTCTAAATCTATAATGTGGGATTCATAATCTAACTATAAAGTAAAACAGGGGCAATGTGCTCATAACAAAAAGTCCTGAGTTGGACTAGTAGATATTTATTCTTATTCTGAAGAATGCATGATTGTCGTGGGAATGATTGGAGAGATATCATTTGGACCAAAACATCCTGGTTTGCTTTAAAATACATTTGTATTGCTTTCCTTTACAATGAAATCTTAAATACATTTTCTTCAAAAATTATTTGCTGTTTTCATCTGGGCTTATCCCCAACTTCATTCAGGATATGCTAAAGATCACCAGCTACTATAATTTACAGTATTGGGTATTGAAATAATTTATGTACATAAAATTTATTTGATACATCTGAAGGAATATGTGAATCATACGTATAAACTTTTGCACAGCACAAGCAGCAAGAATGCTACCTTGGAAGCACTTTTGAAAACAGTGCACTGGAGTTTGTCACTTTTCTCTCCCCAGACAGCAGTTAGTTTGTGTCAGATAGCACTTCTGAAGTTCCCTCTGCTTTCAGGAGCAGTTAGTCAGGAACAGCTTGTCAGGTGAGAGAACGGACCATGCTGTCAAAAGCAGAAAACTCAAAATCCTAATGGGGAGGCTGAACTACATACATCCCTTAAGAAATTTTCACTAAAAATAAAACACCAATGAAGAAAATGTGGAACTAATGTAACTTAGGGGGGAAATTCCATTGAAATTAATGGGAATTTTTGCCTTCATCTGAGTATGGTATGGGATCTGAAATGTGGGCCAAGTCACTCTTGTTTATTCTAGATCAAGTGTATCATTAGTTGTGTAGTCCAGGGCTTTCCAAATGGTGTGCCGTAACACAGTGTGTCACCTACAATCTTGGAAATATATGTTATTATTTATAAATCATATATTTTTAAAAATATATGAAAGGTTTTCATGAGATATGTTGTGTCCCCATACATTTTGTTATTACAATTTATGTATGTGTCCGTATCTCTTATAATGGGGTTAGTTTAACCTCCAGTTTGCTAGGAAAACTGAATTACTGTGTCACGAAATGATGCATATCTCAAAAAAGTGTGTCACCAACATGAAAAGTTTGGAAAGCTCTGCTCTAGTCAATAATAATAATAATAATAATAATAATAATAATAATAGTGATGATGATGATGATGCCATAGCCAGAGAGATATTTTTATTTAATTTTTCCTTGTAAGTACATATTTATGACAATTTGCTCTCTGCACATACTACGTATGTCCAGAGTTGAAAATACTAGATCTATATCTTTAATTCCTCCCTTACCTACTCTTTAGCTGACACTTATATCAAGCTAAGTACCTGTACATCTCCCACTCTGTATTTTTAATTACTTTACTAATGCATGCACTTTTTAATTTTTGTATTGATTGATTGGCTGTTCTACCATTCTACATTTTTGTAAAACATCAAACTGAATGTGAGTTGACAGAGGGAATACAAAAAGAAGCTTCAGTGAGCTCTCATATGTATCACTTAACAGTACAGAACTAGGGTTAGAATAACAGAAGAAATATGGACTTGCATCCAGTTCGATTCCCTCATATAAACACAGAGACAAAAGTGCCACGCAGTCAACCCCAGCCTATAGAAAAATAACTTTATGCTGTGTGCTGGAAGGAATATCCTGCTGATGTTTATTTTATCAATTTTAAGATTTCTCTGAATTTGTTGCTCTAAAAAAGTTCCATAAACAGCTACAAAAAACTGTAGCTTTTTGTAGCAAACTGAAATCACTATGGGATATGTCACTGGCTTCAAGAGAGTCTGGACATGGCCTGGGGTGTCCAAACTTGCAAACATTCTGTATATGCAATTTCCATAAAAAAAAAAATCCCCGTGGACTGTTCAGGCTGTTGCACGATCAAAGCTTCAACCCTTAACTTTCTTATTATTGAATAATCACACAGATGCAACAAGCTAAAGGTGCTACTTTAGAGTCTGTCAGCCTTCCCCATTTGTTAGGGTTAGGGTTTTGCAGGACTCCTGCGAAAGCAGGAAAATAAAAAATATCAAAATGTGTGTTTGTGTGTGTCTGTAGGAAGGAACTGAGGCATCGTGGACAGAATGGACAATCTGCTCTCTGCACATACACACACACACATATACACCAGATTAGGGTCCAAACTAAGTCAGGGCAAGGAGAGGGAAAGAGAGTAGATTAGCATGGTAGCCTTGTCTTTCTCTGTCCTTGGGTGGGTGGGGGTCACTGGGAGAGTGTTTGAGGTGATGAGACATTGGGCTGCAAGCTGTTCTTAGCTGGCCAGGCAGCTGCTGGGGGTAGAGGAGGAGGACCAGATGTGGGCTTTTAAAAGGCTGCCTGATCAGAGCCTGATCAGAGCCGCTGAGAGGGCAGGTTCCCCGGGAAAAGAAGCATTTGGGGGAGGGGGGCAGTGGTTGGAGAAACTCTCAAATAATCAAATCTGTGAAAGTCAAACCCACGCACAGAGAAGGCCAACTGTATAATAGAATAAGATCTGCTGTGCGTATATACTCAATTACTCTGGAACTGAACATGTTTACATTAAAATTATTCCGAAAGATATTTTCAGTGAGAAGAAATTTTAGATATCTTCGAACAAGAGGTTTGTAAACAGCCTTCTAGATATTGTTGGACTGTAACGCCCACTAGTTATACTGCCTGCGACTGCTAAGAGTTTGGAGTCCAATAACATCTGAAAGCATCCTTTCCTGCTTCTTATTATCTAATACTCTAGGACCACATGGACACCATCCATCTCAAATGTAAATAACCAAAAAAAAAAAAAAAAAAAAAAAAATCTAGAGCCATCTAACTAAAAATACTAACAGGCATTTAACGCACTGCTGAACCAAAATTCTTTGATGGGGACTTTCAGCTTGAAGTTCAAAGGCAAAGGAGATAGAAGAAAGAGTGAAATATCTCAGCTTTCTTTGCTGCTTTATAGCTGCTGCCAAGTTTGTAGCAGCAAGAAGAACTCTTCAGACTAACTACCTGTTTGCTGATGGCCACCCCCTTTTTTCCAAGATGGAAACCAGGCAACTAGTAATTGTCAGAAATTTGCTGCTGCCAGTAAGTCCCCCATTTCATTCATATTCAATCCCCTTGAAAAATTACTGAAATTCCTCCTTTTGCCACTCATGAATATGGAAGTAAAATGAAGGGAAGTAGTTCAGTCCCAGTTTGATTTTGAACAGAACAGTTCATGTTAAAAGCTGGCTAGGGAATGCTGAATTTTTCAATTCTGATTTCATTCTTCTAAACTTAGGTTCAATTTGTCACAGAAATCAATTTTTTAGAAAGTTAACTTGAAAACTCATATGAACATATGGGCATACATATGCCTTTTTGTGTATAACTTTGCCTAATATACATATTGCTGACAATTTTCTTAATGGGATAGATTTGAACAGTATTTCCATGACTGTATGCATTTTTCAAACAAAATCTCTCCTAACATATGCATTTTTGTGTGCATTTTTTTATTGGAGAACTCCTTTGCACAATTCTGAAAAGTTTAAAGTTTGAGTTCATGTATTGGTTTAAAAGTACACAATTAAGCTGAACCAATTTCTACCCCCTCTCAAGGACTGGCACATCGGTCAACTGACCAGTCAGATACTGTGTGTTCACCAGACACTTACAAGCATGCTACTCTGCAGCTGACAGATTGTTTTTTAAAAAATGCATGGTGATGCTATCCATCAACGAGGAAAAGAATGGAGGGTAGCTTGCTCTCAAGGCCTGCAGCAGGCAAAGGCACCCAAAGCAGTATAGAGATGGTTCTTCCTCTAACTAACCTGCATTTAAGGTACCTCTGTGAGGAACTCAAGATGTCCTCAGTGGCAAAGAACCAGACCCTCAACTGTAAAAATATATCATTAAATTACCAGGTCAGAATCATTCACGTCATAGCATTTCCAGTTTCTATATATGTTTTTAAAAGCTGGACAATAAAGAAAGCTCATAGAAACACAATCAACTTATCTGAAATGTAGTGCTAGAAGACAGTTCTGAGGAGACCATGGACCACTAAAAAGACAAATGATGGGGAACCAAGAACAAATCAGACCCAAACTCGCGCTAGAAAGCAAGATGATGAAACAGAGGCTTTCATATTTTGAACATATCATGAGATGGCATGACTCAATGGAAAAGACGGTAACAGTAAATTGGAAGGCAGTAGGAAAAGAGGGCAGTCACATTACAACTGAATTGGTTCAATCAAGACCTGGGCAGGGCAGTTGATGACCAGGGCTCTTGGAAGCCTCCCATTAATAGGGCAGCCATATGTTGTAGCTGACTTGATGGCAAACAAGAACAAATACATCAGCCACAAAGGCCACACAGAGTTTCAGAGGATAGCCACATAGGAGGAATTTCCAAGTTTCACTCAGCCATAAATCTCATTAGGTGACATTTATACACTTTGACTAATCTGAATCAGGATGTTGTACCGGTGGAGATTTATGCCACCCTATGCTCACTATAGAATGGGCAATAATAAAAGAAAAATAAAAAAGCAAAAATAAATGATTTTGTCCTTTAAACTTAACATCATTGGTTCACAGTAAGAGGTATGTAATTTGCTTTTTTTAACGTATAATTATCAAAACTATTAGTGAACATCTTCTTTGTAATTCTCATAACATGAATATTTTGCTGTACTACTGTTTGACAGTATCTGACCAATATTTGATCAGCGAATTAACCAAAACTTAATTAACTGATCAAAAACCCAACCCTATTTTAAAATATAAAATATTATAACTGTTGAAGAATGTTGAAATACTTGTAGACTTCTCATTCAGATAATTTTGATTTACAAATATAAATTACTCAAAAAACCCAAATGATATCAAGTGGCCCCTGCAAGATAAACATTCTCTGCCTTTTCATTTTACAGTGCAAACATATAGCATTTCTGTTTGAGTATGCATTCAGATTGTCAACAATATGAATTAACTGTATTATTTTCTTTAGTAAAAGTGGCCATTTCTTTTGACTGAACAACAGAGACAAATAACATATTATAGAGAAATAATCTGAACTGTGCTGCCTAAATCAAGAGACATGTGTGGATTACATCAGGCCATGCCATAAACTTTATCATGGGAGAACCTGCTGATTAAATCAAGCTAGCAAAGCAAATTTTGAAACTGTAGATTAATGAATTAATTGATCATACTGATAAATCTTTGTTTTACTTAATATAAAATAACAAATTTTCAACAGCAATGCTAATTTTGATATCTGTGTTATGCTTTCATCATAGATCTGCAATGGATTTAACTACTGAAAAGATAAAAAGCAATCCCCAGTCAAACTATTTCAGTGTGGGATGGGGGAACTGAAATTCTGCTAGATATATGTTAGGAAATATATTAAGGGTCAAAGTAACTGAATAAAGATAGCCAATTTTTTTTAAAAAAAATCAAGCATAATAAAAATATCAAAATGATCATACCAAAAAAAAAAAAAAAAGATCTAACAATGACAGATCATTTATACCAGCCTTGCAATATAATGTAATTCTATCCAGTACAGTACTATGGAAGGTAACTTTAGGGAACAGATTTGGAATCATACTGCATTGAAGCTATTCGAAGCTACAACCTCCCAAATACATTTTGAGGGGTTCTCCATTCAAGGGGTCATTCATTCAAGATGTTTTTTCTATATAAGAGTTTAACACTGTAAAGGGAAAATGTGCTACATAAAGTGGCCCAGACAAAGCTTACATGATGAACATTAATTAGCTCTTACAACAAAAAAGGTTAACCGCTATTTTTTAAAGTAATAATCAGTTTGTAAAGCTCTTTCTTGCTTTCTTCAAATACTTCCTTCTGAAATAGACAAAAATGTTCAAAAATGGCAAAAATGCCCAAAAATGGGAAGATGATTTTCTTTCAAAGACAAAAATAAATGCACTTCTTCTAACTTAGGTTAATAACCGCATACTCACATTTGAGGTAAAAACATCTTAATGGAATTTTGGTTAGGTCTTTTTTGAACTCAAAGCACTCTTTGTCTGCTCCATTTGCTTCCAACAGACCATAGATGTGTGCTTATAGGGTTAAAATGAAGGAATGTGACAGTTCTCCATGTGCAGTCTATAGACCTAACTGTTCCACTTTCGCTGGTGGGGCTCCAAACTATGCAAAAACGATGCGGCACACAAACGACTATCCTGACACTGAAGGTTTTGTTAACTGCACAGAATGGTGGGGACTTGAATGTTTCGAAAGATAAAAATATATAAAAATGGCAAGAACTATAGTATGCGTACTTCAGGGAATACAATCATGAATAGGCCTTTGCTTATTTTACCACATACTGAGGATATCTGATAAAATAATTATTTATGTTTGCTTGACAATCACCTGATCACAAGAATTAATTTCCTGCATCTGAGTGAGCCATTTACACATCAAACCAAACCAGACCCCACCCCTGGTCACTAGATTATTTTAAACACTTAAGTGCTGGAGGACTAAACTAAGAGTCTTTGCCTTATATAGGAGCTGCGTAAACCCAAAAGGCCACCACTGCACCAAATGACTGAATGGTACATTGTAGTTACCAGCAAAGCACATTTCAGATACATCATTCATACACGGACACACATCAATCAGGTGAAATAATAACATGTAAAACTGAGTGAGAGGTGAGCACTGGCTGCTAAACAAAATATCTGAAATGAATGAAGCCAGATAATAGAACAGAATGAAAAATACTGGAGGACAAAAGAGTATAGCTTAATAACTCAAATCAAATTACCAAAAATGTGAAAATTCCCCTGGGAAGCAGGGTGGGGGCAAAGATCAAATAGTCAAAACTGTGGCAAGCAAATGTAAACATCCACAAAATGATACAATGTATTCATTGTTAGTATTGTTACATTATCTTTAAAGGATGACTTTGAAAAGAGCATACAGTCAAGTGAAAAAGTAAGGAGAAAGGGGGTGGAATGGGAGGACTGGGGGAATTAATGAGAAAAACCAGGTAGTAACATCAAAAGTGCAGCATGTTCTTTACCGCTTCACATGTGGCAAAATGAATGTGTAAACTGTGTGTTTTTCACAGCTGTCTTGGATATTACCCAAACATGTGTAGTGTGCCTTTTCTCATAACTGAGTTAAGATGAATTTTGAAAGAGGAGAGTGTGTTCCAGGTAACTCCGAGGAAGCTTGTTAGCAAGTGGTACCACCAAGAGGAAGGGGGGCTGTAGGAGGTGTGATTAAAAACAGTTGCATTTCATGTCCTACAAAAGGGTACAAGACAAGTTACCAAAGTATACAGAAGGAACTAACAAGAACTTATAGGGTTCAGTGCAGGAGCCCCAAATAAAAAATAATGTCTTGAGCCATGTTTCTTCATCTGTTTAACCACCAGAAAAGAAAAAAAAAGGAGATATCACAGTAACTCAGACATCCTGTTCTTTTGCTCTCCTGCCCCAACTTTTACTTCTTCCTCAACTTCCTGGGCAAGTGGTTCCCAACTTACAAAGAGACAGAGGCACAGACTCACACTCACAAAGAGCCTCCCTGATTTATCCAGATAGAGAAGCTTTAGAAGCCAAAACATCATCATCATCAAGTGCAGCAAGGCAAAAAGTCCTAGAACCTCCTAGACCTCAGAGTCTATTCCCTTTTCTCCATTTTGGGGATATGTGAGGTAAAACAGTAAAGCGTGCCTCTGAGGCTGAGCAGAGTGCCGTCTCCCTGCCTCCCCCCTCCCCCGAATTCAAGGCGTCCCACCCCCGATTCTTCAAGAGAGGCTCGGGCAGGTAGCCCATCGACCTTTTCTTTTCGAAAAGGCATGCGCTCCAGCTGCCCCACGACTAAAGAAGCCTGAGCGGTGGCTGTTCACGGCGGCGTCAAAGAGTTTCGAGCTCCTCTCGACTTCTCCCCTTCGGCCGCACGGCCGGAGGAGACGGCGGCTGCCAGCCAGCCAGCCAGCCAGCCAGGCATCCCCTCAGCGCGGACCGAGGAAGCGCGCCCAAAAATCGCCCGCCGAGCGCTGCAACCTCTTCCCTCCTCAAACGCCTCCGCCTCGCTTGACCGCCCCGTAGCGGAAACCCACAGGGACGCCAGAAGGCGCGCAGCCATTCCCACCTGCCAGCCGACCGACCAGGGACAGCGGCTTCCTCTGAGAGCGGGGAACGACCCTACCTCGAGGGGAGGAAAAAAAACCCAACTTACCTCCCGGGAACGGTGGGAACGCGCGGCCGCCGCCAGCGTGTGCCGCGGCACTGGAAAGAGAGGCCGGCTGCCCTCAAGAGTTGGGGTGGTCCTTGGGAGCCCCGTCCCGCCCGCCCCTCGCGGGCTGCGCCGACTGACCCACCTCAGAGCTCAGCCCCGAGTGGCGGCGGCGGCGGCGGCGGCGGCGGCTCAGGCCTCCGGGAGCCGCTTTTCGCCCCCCGGCATGGCTCTGCGAGAGCACCTCCTCGTCCCCACAGGCGGGCCAACGTCTGTTCTCCCCCCTCCCCGCTTTAGAGCAGAGGTCCAATTGCCCCCTAGCAAAGGCGGCCAGCCAGGCCCCTAGAGGCAAGAAAAGGAGGAGGAGGAGGAGGAGAAGGCGGCACGCTCCATGCGCGAAGAGGAGGCGGCGGTGGCCGCGGCGCCGCCTGTATTTACTCAGCGGAGGCTGCGCGTGGGTGCGAGCGGGATCCGTGCAAGTCCACGGGAGTTTGGCTCCCGGCTTCCGTGGGCGGTGGCTTGCGCGCCCAGAACCTGATGGGCTCTCTCGGGCACCATCGTTCCTTTCTGGGGGCAGGAGGGGAAGGGGCTGGAGAGCGAGTTCTCGCCTCCCACGTGTGGAAGTGGAGGAGGCCGAAGAAAGATCGACCTTGGCAGCGGAGAACTTCTTTAAAGTCTTTTTTTTTTTTTAAATGGCTAACTTCGCTTTAAAAAACCAAACCAAACCTGACAGATTCTTTAAGAGAAAAAAACACACAACTCGCCCAGGAATATTTAATATTTTTTTTAAAAAAATCCGTATAAAGTTCGTCCTTTCAGAAACGAGACAGAGAGAGAGAGAGAGAGAAAAGTATGAAAGACTCCACTTTTCACTAGTTAACGCAAAAAGCCTCCAGAAGCTTCAGAAGGACCTCTCCAAATCTGACCATCGACCTCTGCTTGCTAAGACGGAAACGGTCTTGTTAAAAAGCTGGAGGCTCCTCCAGGTTCCGCGGAGGATGAAAAAGGCAGAAACAAAGTTTGGTGGCGATGCGCCCTAAATTTATGGAGCGAATCCTATTGAACCCCTCACTGGGGTTGATTTCTGGGGAAACAAGAGTAGGGGTCTGGCCGGAAGAGACCCCAAACTGCCCGATCCCACGTTGTCAGCTTACACTAGAGCGGCGAGAGGAGATGTAGACGTGGGTTAGTTTTTGCTCCCTAACTTCTGGACTTGGAGCAGCCAGGGCAAAGCACAGCAGTGCGCAGAGAAAGCACTCCTAGTAAACAACAAAGCTCGCCAATAAGTCTGGAATCTGTCAGATTTTTTAACAACCACCACTCCAAGAACCACAGTATTGAGAAGTGCGGGCGAGGGAGGGGGGCGTCTTACCGTGGTGCCTCTTCTCCCACGTTCGTTGCCATCGTGTTTTCCTTTGCTGAACAATTTTTGTTCAAGGAGCCTCATGCATTTGTTGCCGCTGCTCTCCCTTCCTGGTTGGGCTGCAGTTCTGAAAGCTACCTTTCTCCCCCCCCCCCGCCTCCCTTCACCGCCTTCCCATCTACTCTGAATCTCAGCTACGAATCCCAACTGACAGCGAGACAGACGCGAGGGCGAACATGCAAAGGAGAAACTCGAGTACTCCTTTAATTAAAAAACGAGCGGCTAAAAGTGTCTTGGGTTTTTTTTCCCCCACCCTTAAAATCAGAGTTACATAATGTATTAATTGGTTGCTATTAACGCACTTTTATTGAGCATAGCGCACAGAAGTCTGATTGTGAGTGAGGAGTGTTTTCAATGAAAGTGGAGTTATTTTAGCTGCAGACATGTTTACATTTCTGTGGTTTAGTCTATAACTTTCTCTTTTTCTTGCTTCAGAATTCTGCTCCATGAAGCAAAGCCCTTCGCTCCCAGACATTCCAAAAAGTCTGCCAAAATAACAGAAAAAAAGAGATTTTTTTTAAAAAAACATACATGCACACACAGAGACCCCCAAGTCTAGGTCAGGCGAAGGACTGTATGCCCCCCTCCCCACTTTCTCTAGTTCAAAAGACTTCAGAGCTCCATTTCCTGTTTCTAAGGACTGGAGGGGAGAATAAAGTAGGTCTACAAGTAGTGATTTTAGACACACTCCGTACCAGATCTAATTCTGAAGATGTTTAGCTGGGGAAAAGGAAGTTCAGACATTTGCCTTGTGGTAAGAGCTCTGTAGTGTAAAGAACACATCACGTGAATATGGTTTGCTTTGCCCCAATATACTTTTCTTATCTGCACTAGAGCTCATCTGAGGCACCTGTAGTGTATTTCTGAACAGTGCTGATGTGCATAGGCAATATCAGGAAAATCAATTTCTTGTAGTGCTGAAATATGCTAGGATCTGAAGAAGAGCTCATTTCTTTGCATCCACATACCATGCTATCAAAATATTGGAGGTGAAAATCCAATATGTTGTCTTATTGTAGACCTAATGAACAGAGCCTCTCATGTCATTGTTATATCCCATGCACACTACATTTCCAAATGCAAGATGTATAAATATTTGTAATTTTAATTTTGTACCATCATCAGATGTGCTCAAGATTCTAAACAAAATAGAAATCTCAGAAGCTTCACAACCAGGAATGGGAACCTTCAGACATGCCTCCTTTGATGTCTTTCCTTTAAACTTTAAAAATTAAGCCAAACCAATTTATCCTAAGATGCTGCAAGCTGTAGGGATACTAGATGGGAGCACTAGAATATTCAAGTATGAATCTGGCATAACCACGCAGAACTAAAACATGCTAAACTTAGCCTACCTTCCAGCCATAGGTTTTATGGTTTGTTGTTGTTATTTGCTGTCAAGTTGACTTTGACTTATGGCAAGCCTATGAGTGAGAAATTCCATGAACCCCGGTGATCAACTGCCCTACACAGAGACAATCCAAAATGAGACAAGAGATAGTGCTGCAAGATGAGACTCCCAAGTCAGAAGGCTTATACTGCTATCCTGAGTAGAACAACAGTTAGGTTTTTCTAGAGTAGGAGTGGGAATTATGTGGCCCTTGGAATGTGGATGAACTGTACCTTGCAGGAAATGAAACCAGCAGAGGCAATGGTGAGGAATGATGGGAGTTCCAATTTAATAACATCTGGAGGGCTGCATGATTCCCACCCCTGTCTGAAAGCTTGCTTTGTACAGTGCATGATATAAGGGGTAGACAAAAAGATAACAGCTGAAAAAAGAAGGCATGACCTGATATTGCAGATCTAAAAGATAGCTTTACTGGAAAATCATGATGAAAAGTTTTCATGACCGAAAAGTTTTGGAGAAGACCTCTCTCCAGAGGCCTATCAAGCATAGCTAGTGTGCCCCTATTCTAGGGCCACCACCTCCTCCTCCTCCTCTTCCGCCACTTCCAGCATGGTTTTTTTGCACCCCTCTGGCATTGGCATGTATCCTACTGGCCCCAACATAGATACGCCTCTGCCTCTCTCTGTGTAAAAGAAAAAAAATATTATGTTAACTATCATCCACAGGGTTTTTTTCCCCACTTGCACTTTACTGCTGGAGCCACTCGATGCTGTTTACCCTTGAAACACCATTTTGTGATGTTTCTGTCTTTGGATATTGGTATCCTGTTTCCTAAATTGTAATGATTGGTATGAGGAATAGAATGGACTGTGAGTGTATGCATGTTCCTGTCTCACAGACAAACTTAATTGCTTTAATAAGTCTGATATGTTCTGTTCTCATTCTGATCAGTACTCACCATGACATGGAGAGTCACTGTTGATTGTGTGGTTTTCCTGAGCTGTTTAACTTTGTGGGGTTTTTTTTTGTTTGTTTGTTTTAATCAATATGTTAAGTTTTTCTATCACTCCAGGTTTGTCATCAGCAGCAGTCCCAAGGTCTCCAGATGGTACCTTTAGATGCTATCCCATATGTTCCATCCTTGCTCTTTCCATGCTTTCCATACCAAATCTAAGATGAAAAGTCACTTCAGTTTGTCTAAGCTGCACTTCATCAACTTGTTGCCCTCCTGATATGTTTGGCTATAGCCTCCATTACCGCTGAACTGTCACTGTTGAGTCCCCAACACTAGCAATGGCATCATTTTCAGTTGGCACAGCCAATTGATTGATGACTGGAGGTTATAAGATTTGTAGTCTAGGTGAAGTCTGGTTGAAGTTGCATTCCAAGTATCTTCCACTGATAAGGAACTTAGGTAGCAGAAGTGGAAAGGTACTTGCCCTGAGATACTGAACAGCTGCTGCCAGACAATGTAGGTCTGGATGTATGAAGTGACTTGCTACTTTGTATTATGGTACTCTCCACCCCACCTTCCCTGAATGGTGAAAAGTTCTTGGGATAATATTGCTAGGTTGGGATGAGAGAGTACTAGAGTCATGGCAAGGGAAGTGAATGTTTTTGAAATACATAAGCAGTGGTAGATAACAGTCACTTACATCCTTTGCCCTGCATAAGAGATCGTTAGAGAAATGGCTTGTACTTTGGCTAATTCACCCCATTCCTTTTGCAGCATCTCTCTTCTCAATTGCAAAATGCTGTTCTTCACACAAATGAACCATACATCAGCGTCCTCTTAGTTGATAGGGGCAGCCCATTTCTCCAAAGTCCTGATGGCTCCCTCTGTTAGAGTGGTCAGGAGGAGCCTTCTCAGTGGCTGCTTCGAAGTTTTGGAACTCACTCCCTGGGGAAGGTAGGATGGCTCCCTCCTTGCTGTCCTTCTGCTGGCAAGTGAAAACTTTTTATTCCAAGGAAATGGCTGCAATGCGCTTTCAATTTTGTGCTATCTTGTTGGTTTTTATCCTCTGTTTTTTAATGAATTTTATTGGGTTTTCAATCTATAGATTAATTGTATGTTAAACTAACTTTTCTATATTTTTAATTATGTCTCAGTATGTATTTTGAGCTGTATTTAATATCTTGTAAGACATATTAAGTCCCAGTACTGGGGAAAGGAAAAATATAAATCAATGAACAAACAGACAAACATTAGGTATCAAAGGTATCTTAAAAAATTACCTTTGTGGTTCATCATGGAGAAACATTAACTTACCATTATGAGCTGTTACCTGAATAAAAATAGAGTCACCCAGAACTGTAACAATGTTAATACATGGATATAAATAATTAGTTGGCCTTTGCTGAATATCTATGAAAATGGAATCAATGTGTACCATATCATCTTGAAATGCAATTGGTAATAAACTAATTGCTTATTACTATCACTGGTGCTGTTACCATTATTTTTGTTGGCATCATCAAGATTTATTAGATAATTTTTTCCTAAAAGAAAGAAAAAAAGAAAACTTGACATGTCAGTAAGTGATAAGAAAAGAATTATTTATTTTTATTTTATTTATTACTTCTTATAATTTTATTTATTATAATTATAATATTTATTATAATATTTATACCCTGCCTTGATATCATGAGATCCCAGGGCAGAATATAAATTAAAACAGTTTGAAAACACAGAATTTAAAACAGTGACAAATTAAACAGACTAAAAACATATTTAACATCTTAAGAAGTGAAAACAGGCTAAAAGGCTAAAAGAGTACAGAAGAATTATGTGGACATTTGGGAAAGCTGAGTTGAAAAGCATCCCAAAGACTTAAATAGAAAGTATATTTTAGCTTGGAGGTGGAAAGAAGCCAACACCAGTGCTAACCTGGCCTGCAAGGGGAGGGCATTTCTCAAATTGGGGGGGGGGGGCATAGCAAAGAAGACTCTTTTCTGTGTCCTCCTGGTACATTGCTCTCACAGGTGGGAAACAGAGGAAGGGCCTCTCCAGAACACCTCCATCATTGCACAGATGTATCTAAAGAACAATGCATCTCCAAATTTTGAGGTCCAATGCCATTTTTAGGTTTGGATGTTATCACCAGTACCTTGGATTCAGTCCAGAAGGATATAGGCATTCAATTCAATTCCTTTAAGACAGGTATGATGTGGTTTCTGTATGGCACGCTAGTCAGCAATCTCACTGCATTGTTTTGCATTGGCTACTACTGCCTAGTTATTTCAAAGGCATCCTCACATTGAGCGTATTACAGTAGTCTAACCTGTTACCAGTACATAAACTACTATGGCTAGGTTATTCCTTCATGCAGCATAGCCTCCCGCAACAGTCAAAACAGTACAGCAATTAGATATTTATATACTTTTCTGGATGAAATTCCAATAAATTGGTGATGTATAGAAGGGAAATGGTGGAACCTGATCATTAGGATTTTAAGACACCCAAAGCTAAATTCAAAGATTCCACTATATAAAGAGTGGTCAGCCTGTGCTGCAGGACCTGATGAACGTCAGTCCAAGGCAGTATTGCAAATGGTTACAGATGATGGAAGATGTACTACCTCAGTGCTGGTCTGTGACCCAGTGGCTACTAGTACATGGAATGTTTCTAGGAAAGAGAAAGAGAGACACTAATGGACACAAATATGACACTAGTTACTGGAATGCTAGAAAATGAAATGCTGGTCCTCACATTAGACAGCCTGAGAAGCACTGATCTGCAAAGTCACAGGTTCCTCCAACAAAGACCAATTAAGTGGGGTTTTTTTTCTCCCACATGGAATAAATCTCGATGGACGGCATCCTATGATGGACTACTACCGGCTGAATGACAGAATCCAGAGACATTGGGAGGAGGTGAATCCCCCTCCCAGTACAAGTCCTCTGCGCCTGCAAAGCTAGCCTGGTGGGTGCTGGGGAAAAAATTTCTCCAGAGCAGTTTCTAGATGGCATGGAGAATGGCTGCTGCATGGCTCATCAGTACCCAGATTAAAAGGACTGACAAACCTTTCTCCCAGCTCCATTCCGAATGCTATTAGTTTTGTTTTATAAAAGACCTTTGATTTGCATATATCAAACCTTCCTCATCTGTGGGGATCAAAAAAGGTGAAATTCCAACCCTGCTAGAAGGTGAAGGGATATATTTGAGTCCCATAATTGTGTGTATGTGTGTCAAGAAATCATCTAAAGGATTATGATCATCAAACATTTGTTTTTAAAAAAAGAGAAAGAAAGAAAAGGGAAGGAAAAAGGTCTCTGCAGAAGATGTTTTATATTAATTTAAGTATTTGTTGCTGGATAATGTCAGGCTCTCTCTCAATGAAATGTCCTGCGTGGGCTGCCACACCTGCTAAATATAACCCCCTCTTTCTTTTGAAATCCTATAAAGAGGCCTTTAAAGGTTTACATCCTCCAATCTGGAGGTTTAATTGCTTCGTTTATAGTTTTTTTTAAAAGACCTTGTAAATTTCAGAATTTGGGGATATTTCAAAGATGAAGGGGCTGCTCAGTGAGGATATGAGGACTGAAATTTGAAACAATTCACTGTGTTAAATAGAGCATTGATTCTATTATGAGGGGGATGGGGAGGGTCTCCGGCTTCTTGTTCTGCTAGTTATTTGGGTAACTATTTCTTCCACTGATTTTATGGCTTACAAGCAAGTTCAAGATGAAAATAAGCAGCACAGGTTCACTACGGTAAGTGTACACTAGGGAGGAAGTGATAGATTCTGTCTTGTATAAAGTAGTGGAGAATGATACCCACATTAATAATATACTTTAATCTACAGAACACATAAATCTAGTATGAAGAGATTTGTTGTTGTTGTTGTTGTTGTTTTTGTGTGACTTCATTTCCCACTTATGGGAACCCTAAGGCAACCTTACCATGGGATTTTCTTGACAAGATTTGTTCAGAGAGGGTTTGCCCTTGCTTTCCTCTGAGGTTGAAAGAGTGTGATTTGCCCAGAGTCACCGGGTGGATTTCCATGGTTGAGCAGGGACTTGAATCCTGGTCTCCAGAATTGTAGCCCAGCACTCAAACCACTCCACCACACTCATTCTCAAACCTAGCTCCAAATCAGTATAGCAATCCCGCACAATTAAAAATATAAAAATTGCTAATTTTCCACTTACTTTAGACCTTTGTCAACAAAGGATATCAATAAGTTGATTAGATTGACACACAGAAAAAAAATGATATTCATACGCAGCGTCATCTTTCCCTTTTTGGTGAAAAGCTATATTTGATACAGCATAAAACATTTGTGTGTCAACAGAATATGCTTTAAAAACTCATGGCACAGTAGAGTAAGTAGTTTACTATAAACTACTCACAGAATTCAGGGGTGATTTCTTGATTCTGGGCAGTTAGTGCTTACCTGGACCTGCATGACAGACATCACTGTCGGGGAGGGTGACCATTTGGTAGATGGGGGAGAATTTAAGATTTCAGTGATCTTCTTCTGGTACCCTTTCGGTGTAGGCTAGGGATCTGGAGCTCCTTTTTAGGTTCAGCATCCCAGGGGGTGGGAAAGGAGGTTACCCTTGAGGATAACCTGTTTCACTTATGGAGTGCTGCAACTTGGGTTGAAATCCCTGGGTTACCTTCCAATTAAGCTGGGCTGGAAAGCAACCTATAATATTTGGATTGCCCTTGGGCCTTAGGTGTTTCACCCAAGAGAACACTAAGGAGGTTGTCTTGGGATTTACACCTGGGCCTCAGCTGGACTTACATCAGGTTGCTCCCCCCTCTTGCTTCGTTTCCAGGCCAACACAACTTAAAATAGGTTAGGTCAAATACAGTGGCTCTTTTCTAACCCAATTTTAAGTATCTAGTCTCATTATTTCATGGTTGATCATCAAAACCCTCTATGACATGAAGGTAGTGAACCAATGGTAGACTGAGATGTTATGTCCTCTCTGCCCAATCCAGGCTCATTAGGAGATCAGAGCAGAGGAGACAACTATATCCAAAGAGATGGGGTGGACCAAAGATTCAGAAATCCTCAAGGATTTTACAAAAAGTGTACACTACTTTCTGATGCAAAATAAAAACAAAATCAGTATTGACCTTGATTAGGCTCACCAAAATATCACAAAATATCACAAAATCACAAATTTTCTGGAATAAGCATTCATAAGCAACAACAGATCAGATCCAAAAAAACAAAAAACAAAAACAAAAACCCAACAAACAAACAAACAAACAAACAAACAAAAAACCAGATGCCATCTTCTTCCCTATATCTGCTTGGGTAACACTGTTACACAGCCAAATAATATGAGCCAGAATATCAACGGTCATTCACTGACTAACCTTCCAATATAATACATGTTGCTATCATATGCCAGAACTATCCATCGGCATTCTATGTAAGACAAACAGATCTTCCAAATGGACCAAAACCTGATGTCAGACAGAATCAATATTCCAGTATTTGGGATCCAGGGGATCAGTTTCCAGAACAGTCCGTTTCTGACCTGAAAGTTGCTACTCTTGAACAGAAGGATTTCAAAGACTCCAGTATGAAACTGCTAAATTACAGCTCATCATGAATTACAGCGCTTATGATGAAGTGGGCTGCTGTCCCTGAAAGCTTAGTCCAGAGAAAATTAGTTCGCCTTCTTGACTTCTTGTTATTTTAACTCATTCAGTTCATTTTTATTACCTTTGATTTAAAACTGGAATTTCTGAGGTAGGAAGAGAAATACAATGATATAGCCTACTATGCTAACAGATCTTAGAGAGTCTGCCATATGGATTGTTAGGTACTTTGCTTAGCCTATGGAAAATCATCCTAAATATGTCTACTCGTATGTGAAGCTCTTTTGAATTTAATGAGTTTTACAGCCTGGTAAATCAATATAGGGTTACAGATTTAACTGTTATGGCCTGAAGCCAATTGCTAGTCCCAACTAGAGTAGACCCATTAAATCAGTGGGATTTATGTGAGCGTTGACTTATCATTCAATAACTGATTTAATGAGTCTACTCTAATAAGGATGGTGCCGGGGGAGTTATTTTAGATAGTGTTGACTGTCTTATAATGGAAAACCAGTATGTAAGATCTAAATAAATAAACAGTGATTTAGAAATTGTACTTCTATTTTCCTTTTTAAGAAATCGTTTCTAGTTTTCATCATTGTACCTCAGTTTGACAATGCAACTGCATGATAGACCATTGCAACAGAAAAAGAAAAATATAAGAAAATATCTTACATTTTCATTATTTATATTTCTTACTGAGTTTTAAATATTTGGGTTGAATATCTGGTCTCTGCCTATGTGATAACCACCAAGACAGAGGCACAGTTCTCTTCATTCCTGCCTCTAACATTCAGATGTAACTTTGTAAAAGCAGCAGTATTGGCTTCCAAGGCTAGTCACTTTCATGTACTTTCTTCCAAGTTCACATTCACAGCCAGTTCTCACTATCTTGGAAGTGAGCATACTGAGAATAAGTAAGCCGAGTCTGGGCGTGCAAAGATGCTCTCAAACAATTCTGTGTTACATGATTAAAACTAATCTTTATATTCTCTCTCCTTCATCAGTTCATATCAGTGTTAACAACTCTGTTGGCTGAATCTGCTTGCCATGAAAAGTGATGACAAAAAAGGATGATGCAAGCTGTTTGCCTTTTTTTCTATGTGAAACCTGAATAACTTATTTTCTTGATTCAGAACTATTTCTACAAAAACGTTTGAAAACTCTCACCCATGAGCAGGGACCAGTAAAATTCAGTGGCTGATTGCTAAAGTCAGGATTTTCTGCGAACTAAAAGCAAGCATTAACAAAGGACGAAGCCAACTATATCTTCAAATGATTGGTTGGTTTCACCTTACTCCTTCCTATATTTATTAAGGTAGGCTTAAAATGAACAAGACATATAAAGTCCTATGATTTCCATGTTTATCCAGAATTAGTCATACCCAGGAGGACTCCAAAAGTGATTACAGACTCAAAGTCCAGTAGAGCATGTTGTCTTTCAATGAGGTAAACTCAGAAAAGCTCTTGAAACAGAGGTCACAAGAAACTCAAATCAACTGTGAGCCCTGTTGGCTGTGGCTCCTTCTCTTTGTTATAGGAAATGGGAAGATGTAGCATACAAACAGCAGAGAACAAAGGTTATATCTGATTGGCTATATCTGAAGCAATGTCTCCACCCCTTCCAATTCATAGAAGCCAATGGTTGCAGAACCCATCAATATCTTTCTAACAAGGGTTAGTTAGCTCCTTTGAGGAAGTGGTAGCAACTGTAATACAGGTCTTCCCCATTTTCATTAGACTTGAGAAACCTTCATGGCAATCTACTGAGTGGTCTTGGGCAAGCCACACTCTCTCAGACTCAGAGGAGGGCAAAGCCAAATTCCCTCTGAACAAATCTTGCCAAGAAAACCCCATGATAGGGTTGTCTTAGGGTTGTCATAAAGCTGGAAACAACTTGAAGAAACACACAACACCACCAAGAAACCCTCAGCACTGAAGGTTTATTGGAGAATGGTCTTCTGCATTTAAGGAACCCAGGAAGGCCCTATTTTTAGTGGACGGGAGGAGGGGTACACAGAAAGAAGTGTAGAAGGCTTCCCTCATGATAGCTTATATCTTTGTGTCTTCCTTGTAAAAAAAAACAAAAACAACAAACAAACAAACAGGTTTACGGTCATGGCAAACTGGGTACAACTGAGCAGACCCAATAGTGATGGTGAAGTATGATTTGTTTGCTATGATCAACAGTATGCCTAAAATTGGCTTTTGTTTAGATACAGTATCTTCACATACAGTCAGTCAGATACAGTGAGGCCTTGGTATCCATGAGAGTTTGGTTCCAGGACCCTCGTGGATACCAAAATTTGTAAATGCTCAAGTCCCATTATGTACACTGGTGTAGTAAAATGATGTCCCTTATATAAAATAGCAAAATCAAAGTTTGCTTTTTGGAATTTTTAAATAATAATTTCAAGCCATGGTTGATTTAATCCACGGATATAGAAACCGCAGATATGGAGAACCAACTGTATCGTTTTCGTTGTCTGCTATTTGGGCTCCGGAGACCCTGCAGCATGTTTCACTGATCCCACTTCCTCAGAGAACCAGAGAAATGATTGGGGAAAAAATAATGCCAGTCATTTGCATGAACTCCACATTCTAGCAGTCATCCAAAATGTCAATAACTATCATCTCCCCAGACATTATAAAACTATCTTGGATCAACACATTTATAGTGACAAATCAACATAGTAGGTCAACAACTCCTGAGAACAACATGTAGGTCTAGCCTAATGACGTAGTTGTCTCTCTATGACAAGGGAACCATTTCAGGTTCCCTTATCCTTAGACTAGTATCCTGCTTCCTAGAGCAGGAACCCTAAAAATAGTTAGCCACATTAGCCTTGAAGTAGAACCAGGCTACCATCCTCAAGAGCATTTACCAAAGAAAAACATGGTAACCCTCAACATGCCACAAGATCTTTCATTGTCAATATGTCATATAGTTAATTACTATATGTTATTGGACCAGATATGAGGTTGGAATAACTTGTTAAAGACTGTTCTCATCTTGGTTGTTTCTGTTCTTGTTCTTTGCATAAGACAAGAGGCAGATTCCCTTGACAGCATATAATACCATATACTTAGATGTTCTAAACTTTTCAGGTAAAAGAGTAAAGTTTCCCACAGTAATTCATCGAATACAGTATCTCTGCTATCAGCAATGTGAGGACAAACTGTTCCAGCCTGAGAATTCAGATTCTTCACTTTTGGACCAAAATAGAATAAAATGAAATGAAATGAAATGAAATGAAATGAAAATCACAGCTTATGTCTAGAGTATGCAGTGTAGATTGTGGGAAAAGACAATTTAGTACAAATTGTCATGATTATTCCTAAAACATGTGGTGTCTGTGCCTGTTGCATTGTAAGTCTCTTTAGTACACACAGCAGTTCTCAATAATCCACAGTGACCACAAAGCACTCCATAAAATTGCATAATGCATAATTCCTATCAACTTGCACAGCATATACAAAGAAGATTATATGAAACACATTGTACATCAGTCACTGAACTCTAGTGACAAATTTAAGTAGGATGGCTCAGGGGAAGAACAGCAATTTTGTAAACTTTTTTAAAATGGGAAATGTGTTTACCATGTTAAATAGAAGAATCAAAACATCATTATATATGATAACTGGTTGTGTGTAGTAGACTTTAAAGCTGCAATTCTTTCTTTCTAGGAAATTATTACCACTGAATTCAATGGGACTATTTTGGTGTGAAGAACACCCTGTAACTCCCATAAATTCATTTTTAAACATTTAAATGACCTGCTGCTGAAATTATTCTTTACCACATTAAGACACCCTCTCTCTCTGTGTGTGCACGCGTGTGCATATGTGTGTGTTCTACCTTTATATTTCCTTCCCAACTGTGATTAGGAATGACAGTCAGTACAAAAAGCTTTTAGAATGATTGGTACAAATTAGCCATCTGGTAAATTGTTTCCTTAGACCAAATTAGAATGTCACTTTATTTATTGTACAATCTGGCCTAAAATAAAATAAGTGAATTTGGGTACATTTAGATTCTTGAAGCTAATTCAGATGTATTAGACCAGCTTTAATTATATGATCAATATATTTTGTAGGATCCATTGGCTTTAATCCATTGCATACAGGCAACATCTGTCATTTCACAAGAATAGCCTCAAGCCACATTAAGGGCAGTAGCATTGATCCACTGTTTAGCAGGGAGAAGGGATCAGATGAACTCCAGCCTTCACTCCAAGCAACTGATTGGTCCTATTGCCTATTTTCTGATTGGGTCTCCCTGCTGAATCAGATTAGGAATTGCATGCATATGATTGGCTAGTAAGCACAGATTGTCACTGTATTTTATTAGGAATAGGAGCATGGAAAGCTGTTTCTCCATGGCAATCCTCCAGTTCATGGGTAGGCAATCTCTAGAGGTCTGTGAGCTGGGTATCCTTCCTTAGACCTCAAAGGGCTGCTCCCAGATCAGAAAAAGAAGCTTCACTTCTCTGTACAGTTCTGGTACTCTGAATATTTTAAATTTGCTTTCACTTAAAAAGGCACCTTTTTAAGAAGGAGCTTGGGGACATTTTTGCAACAATTCTTCCTCCCCAACAAAGAAGAAACCCTTGTTTTAGGCCCAAGGGTCCTTTTTAAAAAAAATCTTGAAAAAGTGAAAAGACCAGAAATCTACGGCAACCTTCTGTGGCCGTAGATTTCTGGTCTTTTCAATTTTTCAAGATCAAAGGGGGCCAAAATATAGTAAAAACGTGCCTCCTACAGGATGCAAAGGCCCTTTTAAAGTGAAAACTACTTTGATGTTTAGGGGGAACAAGGGTGTTTGGGGTCCATATGTGATGGACAGCTCACTTTGTGGCCAGCACTGGAGTTGCCTGATCTCAGGGTCTAGACCTGAATCTCAGTGCTTGGACTCTCAGGCACATGGAGAGGAATCTCAAGGTGAGGCACTTCTTTACACACACACACACACACACACATGCGCGCGCGCACACACACACACACAGATTATTCTTCATGTGTTATATTTGGTATCTTTTATTTGAAAGGCATACTCTGCACAAGTGGAGTTGATGATTTATGTCTCACACTTGACGCCATCCACAGGAGCTTCCTTTCATAACACAACCAGGACCTTACCATCACAAATGGTCTTCCCTAGGTCTCAGGTTTTGATCCTGAATTTTGGTCCTAGCAATCCTGGTGGCCACTCCTGCCATAGCTGGACTGAAAGATTTCAAGACACTCATAGAGGTAGGAGCATTACAAAACATTTTACGGCCTGAGGCAGAGGAGTAGTTGTCACCCTCTTTATCCAAGTGAAGTCAAGGTACATTTAGTATCAGAACTTTTAAAAGTTACTGCCTAGACTACAACTCCCAGAATCCCCCATTGGGTACTCGATTTTTCTGGTAAAGGGAATTATAGCCCAAAATAGAAACTTTCACAAAGCTCTGCTAGTACCTAATGCCACTCGATATTTTGGCACAAGAGGCAGAAAATCTCCCAAGTGCCTTTCCCCCATCCAGACAGTAGAAATACAATAACTAGCAAACTTCTGCCCTTTCATGACATCCAAAAATCTGCTGCCTGATGCGGCCAGTCAATTCTGCCTAATAGTAGGACCAGCCCTGCATTCTGCTTTGGCATTGATAACTTTCTCCTTTCATGCCAAGAGAAGGTAGCAATGGCCACAGAAAGAAAATTCCATAGAGAATGCTGACCGCTGTTGGAAAGAAGGGGAAAAGCTGTTATGGAGGGGGGATCTTGGGATGCCCATTCAAGTCCCCAGACCTAGAAAAAAAATCCTGTTCAAGATATTTAGTAAAAAACCAAAAGATTTATCATGATCTGAAGAGAAACCAAAGTATATTCAGGATAGTGATGCATATTTTAGTAAAGCAGAAAGGCTTATTAGAAACATGAGAACAGTTTTCAAATATGCTAAAGTTCACAGAAAGAAAGGAAAGAAAGAGAAAAGGTACTTCACACACACATCCTACCGCAACAGTGATGTTTTCAGTTAAGCATTAAGCCTCATCCCTCTTCCAGTTTTATCTTTGTATAATATGTGGCATAGTGATTCTAATTTCTATGCCAAGTCTTTTGCTGTTCTTGTATTTGTTGTTTACAAGACATCAGACAAGTCCAAATACTTTTTAGGCAGCAGCAACACTGTTGACAACATTAACAACATATTTTTCTGTATACAAGCCAAACACTAACTATCAATTGTACAGACTGCAGTACCAAAACTAAATGCTTCAGTTCTTGTATCAAAATGTGAAATGGTTTAGAGAAGCTAAATGTGCTTTTGTGGTGAAAAAACATTTCCTTGTGAAAGAGACCATTTCAGCAGTTGCCCTTCTCATTAAAATAAAATAAATTAGCATTTCCCCTTTGAAGATGATTAGGATCCTGGAACTGAATGAAAAGCTGACAGGACTGCTAATGTCACCTATCATACATTTGGATGGCATTCATTAAAAAGATTTCTCTAGTTTAAAAAATGGCATTTTAAACCAAGACAGAAGGACAGATTGACACATTCTTTTTCACATATTTCAACCTTTTACTCTTGGACAGTCTCTGAAAGTTGATTTGACAAAAACAGAAGATGTTAATATTAGCAGTCTTCCCCCACCCCTACTGATACCAGAATGGGACATGGCTGGAGCAATACCCTGACGGCTTATTCAAAAATGAGATTCACTGATGTTTATAAGGCTTACTCCTAGGTAAGAATGCATAGGACTGCAGCCTTGATAGTAGAAAATGAGACAACACACCATAATTTAGGCCATTTCCGCACTAGACTGTTACAGCGCTATTATTTCACTTTCAACATCCTATAGTATCCTGGGGTTTGCAGTTTAGGGAGGGGCCAGCTGGCCCCTCCCTAAACTGCAAATCACAGGATTCCATAGGATATTGAAAGTGGAATAATAGCACTATAATAGTCTAGTGCAGAAATGGCCTTAGTCTGCACTCTTCCAGACACTAGGGAGTAGAGAAGGAAGGAAAGATCATACACATTTCTGACTATGTCAGTGGTGCATGTGTTCACTCAAGCAATTAAAATAAATAAATAAATAGAACAAAAATGTGTGCCAAATAGTTAGGAATAAAAGATAAATTAGACATGTCTAGTTTAGACTCAGAATCCAAATGCTAGCCCTCAGCTAGAATAATTCCAGTAAAACAATGGGATTTACTTAAATGTTGACTTAACATTTAGCCATTGGTTCAGCTGATCTACTCTAGCTAGGAGCAGAGCAAATGGATTTAAGGTTTAGTTAGCAATACCATTTTTATACGTATTTGATCCTGTAGCACAATTTTAATACAGATTATCTTCAAACACACATTTTTGCATGCATGGTATTGCTTTTTTAGCTGATGAAAAATGTACAGTTCAAATTATAATAGCATTCTAACTTGTGCTTCACACTGGGAACAATGCTCTCTTAAGGCAAAGTGAACAAAAGCCTTCACCATTCTTACCTGGGAATAAGTCTCAGTGAAATCAAGGGGATTTACTTTTGAGCAGAGAAGAATCAGATCATGCTGTTAAACTTCAGTCCCATGCAACTGGAGAGTAAATTAAAGGGATGCAAAAAACTACTGTATATGTGACAGTAGGGTAGTCAGTTGTAAAAGAGAAATGGGCTTCTAAATTTAATGATAGTTGTGCCAAAACTTACCCTTCCACATTTATGTCAAAGCTTGAGGAATCCAGTCTGCTTTTGTGTCTGACCACTTCAGTGTACCATGGGACTCTAAGTGCAGTATAGCTGTCCATTACCAAAGACATGGTCATTTCAGTGGGACTTAAGGGAAATCAGAAGCAAGAACAATTTTACGAGAAAGACATGATTGGCGGATTTATTTATTTATTTAGGACTTTCCTGTTTATTTATTTTAGGCTTTTTTTATCACACTTTGATTCAAACTGATATTGTGCGTAGTTATTTGTGCTAGTATAGATTACTGTACAGATGAAAACATAGAAATGAGACACTTATTCAGAACAAAATGCTGTCTCTGTTTGTGCATGTTATAGAACAAATAAAATATATTTTAGAGAACCTTAAAGTGAGGTTTTTGTTGGACTATAACTTTGGAGACCAGGGTTTGAGTCCCCACTGGGCCATAAAAACCCACTTGGTGAACTTGGGATCATCACAAACTCTCAGCCCCAGAAAACTCTGTGATAGGTTCACCTTAGGGTCAGCATAAGTTGTAAATAACTTGAAGGCACACAACAAAAACAAGCCGTATGAGTAAATGCATTCTTTCTGAATCCACTGAAGTTTGGGTCAGTCTCAGATCTATGGTGGATATGCCATACACTAGCCTGAAAATGCTGATATTTGGCTCAGCCAAATTCTCTTGAGATTTTTAGTCAGTAAAAGAACAGTATAGATTTCACGAGAACAATTATTTTCATGATATTTCTGCACTCTTGACTCCAGGCTTGGGAAGAACTCCAATGAGTGGAAGACTTTTTAGAAGATTATTATAATCTAGTTGATGGTTGACAAAATAAATTTATAGTAAATGTGTGCCATAGCATACATCTTGTCACACTGATATCTTAAGAAACAGACAATAGCTTATCTACCCATTGTGCGCTGGGCTGATTACACAGTTGAAGTTACTCATTTAATGAATCTGCTCTACAGCTGGTTGAAAATACTTAATTTCTTGTACTTACACATGAAAAGAAAGAAAGAAAGCAAAAAGAAAGAGTATAATATGCAAGCTGCTTTCAAAGTATTTCTACAGAAACTCAGCATAATCAATATCTCAATTTACAAAAACGAAAAGCAATTGTTGTGGTCACCGGTAGATAACTGAGGTGTCAAATTTGAGCACAGAACATGTAGATTTCCAAAACTGTGTTTGTACCTCTGTCTCATCCTGGTCAATCAGGTAAGTGTGGTCCAAATCTCCTATGCACCGAAGGGCTGTGGGAGCTACGGTGTCAGCAGCTAACGATGCATAATGTAGCAAGACATGTATTCAACTCTCAATGATACTTGATTTTAGAAAAGCAGTTTCTGGAAAGATTAATTAGAAGTGGGAAAATGGCAGGGATAGGAGACGTAGCTATTTCAGATCCCTCCTCCTGTACACTTACCAAGCAGGGGAAAAATCAACCAAACTGTTCTGGAACCCCAAATCTCCCCATTAAAAATTGCCAGTGTGGTATGAATATACCAGTGTGGTTGAGCATGGACTATGACTCTAGACACCGGGGTTCAGATCCAAGCTCAGCGACGGAAACCCACTGGGTGACTTTGGGTAAGTCACACTCTTTCAGCCTCAGAGGAAAGAAAGGGTAAAACCCTACTGATCAAATCTTACCAAGAAAACCCTATGATTGGTTCACCTTAGGGTCACCATAAGTTGGAAGTGACTTGAAGGAACACAATAATAACAGCAAAACCTGCCTATCAAAAACAGCAACCAAAAAGGGTATGGTATAGTTTTGTTTTGTTTTTTGTATAATTTTTATTGAAAGTTTGTCTCAAAAATACCCCCACACACACTTCCATGCTTAAATCTTTCAGTTGAAATTGCTTATTTCTATTCCATTACAAACATAATTTCCATCTTACAGAGAGAAGAACAGTTACATTATTTCTTCTTTGATTTCTTATACATTTATATCCTTACCCAATCCAATACTCTTTTCCATTCTTTCTCAAAGTTCTGGATAGATTTATTCTTCAAAGAAAATGCTAACTTTTCCATCTGTATCATATCCAGAACTTTTAACTTCCATTCTTCTATATCAATATGTTTCTTTTCTTTCCAGTGCTGCACATATGTCAACCTTGCTGCAGTTATTAGATATAATAATATCTTCTGATGACTTCTTATTTCCCTTTGTTGCCCTAGCATATTTAACAAATAAAGCTCCTGTTTCATTTCAAAATTCAGCTTACAAATTCTTTGAATTTCGTCATGTATCCCCTTCCAAAAATTTTTTGCGGGGTATGGTATAGTTGGCCATCAGCTGATTGAAAGGAGCTCTTTGTACTCATTGGCTCAGTTGCTGTTGTTATGAGATGCTGTTGTGTTAATGAGAAAGGCATTTTCCAACTGCATGTATGTTTTAAAACTGTCAGTACAAAAGGCCTGGAGGCTGAATAGCCTGGATGCTGCTCGCGGCAAGAGACTGTGCAGAGAAAGGAATAGGAAAAACTCTTTGCAAATGATATGCAGGCGGCAAATGTGGGAACTGCATGTCAAAGGATGAAGAGTAATGGAAGGACAGTGAGACATCATTGCAGACACTTATTTGTTTATTTGGATAGTTATATCCCACCTTTTATCTGAAGATCTCAGATATCAACTTAAAAGAATAAATAATTGCAAAAGTTTAAGTTATTAAAATATATATTAAACAGTTATTTCAATTTAAAACAGTTGAAAACCAGTTAAAACAATCTTGAATAATGTAACTATAAAACCTTGATAAAATCAGTTGGGCCCCAAGGCATTAATAAAAATGCCAGGTTTTAACTTCACGCCAAAATGATTTTAACGTTGGTGCTAATTGGGCCTTCAGAGGAAGGTACTTCCACAACCAGGGTGCCATTGCAGAAAAGGCCCTTCCCTATGTCTTCCCACAATGTATTTCCCCTACTGATGGGACATGGAGAAGGGCCCCTGCAATAAATCTCAATTCTTAGGCAGGCACATAAAGAGAGAAGTGCTCCCTCAAGTATTAGGCCAATTAGGAAAGTACATACAAATATATACATGGCTTCAGTGGACCTAGGATCCCTGTTTTTGGTGCTGGCATGTCCATAGCTTTGGGCAAGTAATTGTCTCACAGCCGTACTTCCTCATTCATAAAATGGCTATGTTAGAATAACAGACAACAGGAGGTAAAGATCATTAAGTATTTGAGCTGTTATGTCAACGTGGAATCTAGGTTGAGTTCAAGCACTCAGACGTGTGATCAGGCATGCTATATGTGTTTAAAGAATAAAATAAATTGCAAAGGAAACATATACAACAATAATGGAAGGCTGTGTCTTCTCTTATTGAAAGTTATCATGCAGATTGTTTCCCCATATTAAAAGGCTCCTACAACAGGAAATTGCCACATAGGAGGAACTGTTTCTGCCATCATTCTTGCTGATGTTCCCAACAGCACAATCTGTCCATGCCTACTCAGAATAAGTCCTCCAAGTTCAATAGAATTTAATATTAGCTACATGTGTGTGTATAGGATGTCAGCCTAAGGGAGGGTATTCAAATATGAGGGAAAGGAAGAGAGTGATATAATCCTCTTGAGACTGTACCCAATCCTTCCTTTGCATATATGAACTAGCCATCATGGAGAAGAAGGACGTGGGCAACAACTCTTCTGCTGGCACTCCAAGTACCTCAATACAACATATTAATCTACAGAAAGGATCCGGTTAAGATGTCAGCATGACAGGCAGCCAAAGCCATCTGGCTCTAGACTGCTGCTACTAATCTGGTCATAAATAACAACTGGGGTCCCTGCAACCCCCCTCCAAATTTCTCCCTTTGAGATAGGGAGAACGGAGCAGCTTACAAGTCCGAAGTGCCCCAGCAATGGTGAAGGAAGGAGGAGGAGAGACACCAACACGGACGGGACAGCGATGGACCGAAGCCACCGGATCAGCAGCCAGATTACTCTGAGAGGCGCCAATGAAATAACTTTTTAAATTTAACTGACTGGAAGTGAGTACCCAGTTAATCCCAGCTGAACTGTGAGTAGCAAATTATATACAAGGATTTTTTAAACATATGAATAAGAAGGCACATACCAAAAAAACGGAACCCTCCGATTCTCCGGCAGAGAGCAGAAACTAGAGGGAGAAGAGCTGCCCCCCCCATTCACGTCAAGGTTTGACTGTTTCCTCCGAGAGTGCGAAGTTGTAAAGTTATGAAATGAAGAAGGGCTACTCAGAAATATTTTGAAATCGGGTTTCTGAGGTTTGTTTTTTAGACTGATGAGAGCAGAGAGGGAGTTTTGGATGTTTAAATTTTAAGATGACGAAGAAGACAGAGACAGAAAATGGAGATGAGCACAAGGAAGAAGAGAAGAGTGGGGTGGAACTGAAAGTAAAGTGACCAGAACTGTGAGTGATTGGGAGAGGGGAGAAGATTCAGTGTTATGAAGATTTTTTGCCCTCCCTCCTGAATATTGATTATAGTTTATAAATGAACTATAATAATATGGATTACAAGTGATTATAAGTGAAATATATTGAATGGAACATATTCTGGGACTAGGAGGAAAACCGAAGGTTTTTAAACCTACAAATGGATTTTTCCTTTCTCCCTCTATTTAGTATGAGACTTAATAGGAGTGAAAGAAGAACTGCAATTGAACTGTAATCAAAAGGGCACTTAACAGACTTAACAAACTTTGGATTATAATAATGGATTAGCTTCTGGAAGAGAAGTGAAAATTTGGAGAGAAAGCTGTTTTTAAATATAATGAACTATAGTTTTAAAGAGTTAACTCTGGCAGATATAGTGATATAACCTAAATTTTTATTCTTTGGGATCCATAGAGATTAACTGACGTGTTTAAAACAAGGGTAACTTCTGCAAGAGAAAAACTTATAAAAATGAAATGAACCTTTGCTAAGGTAACTAAACTTTTGGTGACTGTAATAAGAAATGGAAACTATGAGACATGAAAATCAATGGGATTAGCTTCTTGAAGAGAAGCGAAGGTGGAAAACACAGTAAATACAAATTTAAGGTTTAAGAACAATGAACTAAGGGTGTTGATCTTAGAGTGAATTGAGACTGAATAACAATTGATGATTACTGGTGAAATTTGGAGATAAGTGATACTTACTGATATTTGAGGACACTGATATTCTTACTTATAGATGCTGTTATGTACACTGAAATGCTGACATTCATTGTTTGATTAACAGATTGATACGTATTGATATATTGATATTAGATATTTAATATTTGGTATATAGATTATCTGATTAATAGATGTATAGGTATAAAGAGTGACTGATTGATAGATGACACTGATATTGATATACTATAACTAAGGAATTTTAAGATGGTTTAAGGACTAAGAGTTAATAATATAAAGTGAGACTGGCCTAAAGGTAATGGCAACAGGACCAAAAAAGACAGTACAACAGCAACTTCACCCTGTAATATTAGAAAGACGAGCTTCAATAGGTTCTAAGACGATGGAGACAATGAAACGTTTGGAAGAAATCCAGAAGATGAAAACAGAAATGATGGATGAATTAAAAGCGACAAGAACAGAGATAAAAACCACAAGAACAGAAATTAAACAGGATCTAAAGAGGGAAGTTGAAAATTTGAATAAAAATCTACAGAAACTTGCAACAGATATAACAACAATAGACACAAAAGTTGAAGAAGTAAGAAAAAAAATCAGTAGTTGGAAGATTTGGTAGAAAAAATGAAAAAGGAGCAGAAAAAAGACAGAGACTATAAACAAATGAGACAACAGAATAAAAGTTTGAGATTAAGAGGTTTGGAGGAGCAGAAAAACGAAATTTACAACAAAGAGTGATAGATATTATTACTCCATATATAGGCCAGAGAACAGGGAGATTTGACATAGAGATTGACAAAGCATTCAGGATTGAATCCTCACTTACAAAGAGAAGGGGGCTCCCAAGAGACGTGGTGGTTTATTTTACCAGAGAAAAAATTAAGGATTTAATCATGGAGCAAAGTTACAAAGATAAACTGATAGTGGATGAGGTGGAAATCACAATATTTAAAGATATACCACCAAGTGTATTGAGACAAAGAAGAGAATATTTTTCCTTGACAAAGAGTCTTCAGAGGAGAGACATAAGATATAGATGGGAATTACCTGAAAGAATCTCCTTTTTTTATGAAAACAATCTAGAAGTTTCCTCCATTAGTCTGACTCCTTCTCTACAGATCTTCAGAAGAAGCCAATAAATAAATAAATAAAAATTGGTTTCCCCCTCTGCCTTCAATATGATTCATTACAGTGGCTGATATATTGTTTGCTTTAAGTAATAGTACTTTCACATTTTTATTTACAATAATTTTACACATTTAGATATATATGGATGATGCCTTAATCAACTCAAGTTGAGAACTAGGATATCAATATTTTAATCCCATAAAGTACAGACAAATAAAGCAATATAATATATTGATAAGAGAACTACTTTTCATCATTGCATTGTCAGCTGAGATTAATTTAGATGCACAGTAAGATGGAGTGAAAGTAAGAGGATGGTATTGTAATAATATCTATGCATTCTATTCCTGTGCTGTTAGAAGTGGACATTTCTAGAGAAAGTCTCTTTACAGCTTGTGGCCCACCAAGCACAATGTAGCCTAATATCCTTGTATCTTCATTTGTCAACTGACTGCTCCTCTGTTTTTGTATTTCTAACTTCACAGTAGAACCAGGAGGTTCATTGGTAGACCTTCATATGCAGATAAAAGGGTGTCATTGGAACTATTTGGGCATGCTATAGAGCACTGGGATGTTTGATGTACAAGGGCAAAGTATTGATTATTAATAATTGCTAAAGAACATTTGTAAATAATAAATATTAACTATCATTAATTAATTAAAACATTAATAATGAATAATACAGATCTCTTAATGTGCTCTTAAACATTTTGTGACTATGTGCAAATTGATATCCTACAAAATACATTTATATTTACTTATTTATATGAAAATTTATATTTTGTTTTTTAGACAAAATGTTCAGTTATGCTGGCTATAAATGAATGAAGTGTAATATTGAAGAGAAAAATTCTAAATATCCACAGGGGGAAATACAAATCGGTGAATGCTTAAAATTGTTCAGTGGGGGTGTGTAGTGAAGCTCAAAGGGGAAAGAATTCTACACCTTGGTGCTATGAAGGAAAATCTTGATATCTTCTAGTTGGATTTCCACCAGATTTGGAAAACAAGAAGAATGTCAGAAGTCTTTGGGTAAAGCTCTCAAGCAGAATCTTATCAAATGAAAAAAAAATTCGTTCTGTTATCCTTCTAGATGAAAAATATATTGAATGGCAAAAAGGGCAACTAGGTGAAGGATGTTTTGGAAGCAGACAATAAGTTTTTCAACAGTTTTACAGAACAGAAAAGCAGAAGAATTAATCTGCAAATAAATGATGAGGAAACAAAAAAACCGGGTGGAATGGAGTAAGCAATAACACAGAGCAGATGGAAATGTCTGGGTATCTGAAAACCTTTATTTCAAAGAAAAGCAAGAAAAAATGTTAAGTGAAGAATAGGGTCAGGAAAAAGCTGGAGAGAATAATAACATTTCTATCACTAAAATAAAAATAGCTGCAAAATTAGGCAGTTTAAATTGGAAGTGTCTAATGGTGGGAGCCTAACCTCCATTTATTCCGGGACTGGATTAAAAATAAACCACACAGTGCCTTTGTAAATGAAATTTATTATGTCATACAGTTAGTATTCCAGCACACCATTCTCAAGTGACTTCAAGTCACCAGAAAGAAAACTTCATTAGTATAAAACATTTGCTAGGGGACAAAGATGAGGTGTGGTGCGGGAAGAACAGAGGTGGGGCCTGGTTGATTTTGGAGCTTTTTTTCCCAAGTTGGTTCCACCCTCTTTGCTAGTGCAAAGTTAGATACAGTTGGTAGATAATCCCAGACAAACTCTTACAGCTCGGTTAGACAGAATTCCACCTCACCATATAGCCAACCATTAGCTGATAGGAAATCTAATTCTCCTCTTGGGTTGAGTCTTTGACTTTTGGTGGGTCCATCAATGTACTATAGCAGTTGTTTTCAGCCTTTGGTCCTCCAAACATTTTACATTCCAACTTCCAGAATTCCTGGTGAGTGGTCATGCTGGACTCCTAAGAGCTGAAGTCCAAAATATCTGGAGGGCAAAGATGGGGACCCACTAAACTTGAGCACCAGCAGAAGAGCTGATGATGGATAGCCCTGATGTAAAGCCACTTTACACAAAATGAAGGTTTTAAACACACACGCATGAAATATAGTTGCTAGGTCTCCAAGCCTGGCTATAAGTGTCTAACAGTCTTGGCTCTTCTTTGCCAGTCTTCAGGGGGCTGGAATCTTAGGTCAATAGCACTGCCTTGAAAACTTTATCCCTCTGTGTGTGTGTGTGTGTGTGTGTGTGTGTAAAATCCTCATTTCTTAGACACAATTTTTTTTAACTTTAAATGGCATACTTTTTGCCTCAGTGGTTGACATTTCTGCTTTAATGGTATCAACAGGGGCTGCCCCTTTCAAAATCATACTTTTAACTTCATCAGGCCCTGCTTCCTGTACCATTGCAAGAGGTTGCCTCTGGGTCTCAGATTTTGGCCCTAAAATCTCAGGACCTGGCATTATCCTGATCAGGCAACCCTAACCAGGAACACCCAAGAACCCACACAATAGAAAGAAACATAATAGAAAGAAAGGCAGATGTATATAATCTCCTTAGGTATTCTTGCTGCACCAGAAACCTCAGTTCAATGGCTTCAATCTGAAGACAAGGCATGCAACATAGGTGGTAGAGAATCTTGAAATACTAGCAGTGCTGCTGTGCAGCTTTGAGGGAAAGAATGGTCTACTTTCAGTGCTAAAACACCTTTCAGGTCACTTCAGCTGCAGTTGTAAAGGGACTTGCCGTGTGTGCAATTTACCTTTGAGGTAAGAGGAACTGTGGTGTCTTCGCTATAAGGATGCCAGGTTAACACAGTGTGGAATTTTCTGCTATGGGTAGACAAGGAAGAAATACTGTGGAGAAAAATGTTTTATTGAACCCTTTTCGGCGAAAGACAATCCCGTACCCTGTTATAGAAACAGGTACAAAACATGGGAACTGATTAATTTTCAGTTTAAATAAAAATGTTGGTTACAAAAAGCCACAATCTGAAGCAGATCAGCATCGTAGCAAATGGGAAAAAAGGTTTTCCCACTCAGAGAGAGAGAGAGACAAAGAGGCAGAGTACTCTGAAAGTTTGCAGGATCCTGTTTTCCAAAATAAAGCAAAACAAAAACAAAACAAGCAACATCATATGACTGTGGCTTGGAAGGCATAGCCATTCCGTCACTGCAAAACATGGAGAAGGTTTGCGATAAATATGCAAAAAACATAACTTTAGATAGAAAGGTTTATCTACTGGCATTAATTGTATTTATTGTTTTTATGTCTTTACTGTTTTCAAGCCGCCTTTCATCTAAGGGGACAAAATGGGGTATCAGATTTCCAATAAATGAACCTTTAGCTTACAAAGCACACATCCACATTTCTTAGAGGAAATAAATGACACTGTTGGAATAAAACAATACTACAGAGAACCTGAAAGTCAGCAACAGCTTTTCCATTTAAAACTGTTGTCACACTGTCAAATATTGTTCCCAAAGATCAGTGAAATGATTTTAAAGATCTTTTTCTTCATTCCCAAGAATGAGATTTACGACTTAAGTAGGTATTGGGTACATTTGGAAATACAATAAAGCTACAAGGTCCTCCAGAGAGATGTCTTTCTTGTTTAAACCTGCTGTACTTTAGCTCTGGTTATAAACATTCTCTGCTCGAGATGCACCTGGTTTTGGAATGGCATCTATTATTTCATTTAGTTTCAGTCTCCAAAGAGAACGCTCAGTCCTGTAAATAATGTTGCTGTTTGGTTATTCTCTCTCTCTTTCTCCCTTTTCATTCCCCCTGCCTTCTTTTTTCTCTGAACTGAACCACACCTCTCTAAAAATACTCACTTTTTAATGAAAGCCATATTTTAAAAGCCATTGTTTGTGTGTGCATGACCTACTGAAAAGCTTGCAGGATCTTTAATGTCAGTTTCAGATGATACGTGTCTTATAAAGTCTGGGATCCAGCTCTTGTCTGGCCCTGTGAGATCTGTCCCAAATCTTTATGAGAAAGAGGGACCAAAAAAAAACCCAAAAACAACACCCCTTCTGGTTTTGGCATTTTGTATTGGAGCCTGTTTTAAGCTCAGAAGGCAGGCAGGCAGGCGGGAGGGGAGGGGGGGCAGCAACGTAGAGTCTAGACAGAAGAGATTGGGTTGAAATCTGGAAGCTATTCAGTGAGGCTACAGCACATGGCAGTTTGACTGCAGAAAGGGATCGCATTACACTGCCTAATTACACATGAAAAATGTACACATCACTCCTCTTAAATGCTTGGAAAAATAGATGTTCAGATGGCAATTGTGAACTGCAGCTACACAGGCAGTTTGCACATAACTGGAACCTTTCAGAAACTGGCATTTCAAAACCTTTGTACTTCCTCCCCCCACACTTTGTCGTTTGAATGCATTTTCCCTATCCTCAATATATTTATAAAGTAAGTATGTGTGTGTGTGTTCTAAATATAGCAGATGCTACAACGAAAATGAACTATCAGAAGAGGAAATAGCATGAGTCAAAAAGCAATTCCAGCCTATTCACATCAGTAGTAAAACTGAGACAATGCGGGCAAAAATATTAATGAGACAATGTCAAAAAGACATGAAAAAAATTAAAAACATAACATGAGAGCAAATAAAACCCCATTTTCTCCTCGGCCATTGAATTTCTGGACAAACGAAAAGGTCTTAAGGCCAAAGTATTGGAAAGGCTGGGGGAGTGTTATCCAATTGTTTTTGTTTTATTCAAAGCAGCCATGAGAGGTACAGGTGGCGGGGAGGTCAGTTCAGGTGACCAGTACTGGAAATATTTAATCCCTTTGCTTCTGACATTTTCCTGAGTTAAAACATACCCCCAGCACTGCACCTTGTCGCATGCTGGAAAACATACAAAATGAAAGTTAACAGAAAATTCTAAGTTGAAGAGGCTGGGCAGAAGTTGGAGCTGACTAAGAGGGATGAATGCTTTATGGATCTGTTACTTATTGAATCTTGTTCTTCAATGACCTTTACCTCTGTTTTTCTTTGATCTACACATCTATACTATGGATTATTCAAAAGGGCTCTGTTTGTATTTGCTTTTGGATTTTTTCGTCCACTTTTTTCCCCTGCATTAGTGGTACTTCCTGACTTGTATTTCTGATAGAACTTGATAAATAATTTTTAAAGAGTGAATGAATGGTGGGAGGGAGGGAGGGAAAGAAAGAGAAAGAAAATGGCACGGTATCTGAGGGGCTATCAAAAGTGGCCAGGAAGCTCAAAGTGGTTCTTCCCTTCCATACCATTATTCTCGCAACCACACTGTGAAGTAGATTAGGCTGAAAACAGCTGACTGTTCCAAGATCACCTTCTGAATTTCATGGCTGAGTGGGGGACCCAAGACTTCCTTGTCTGAAAGTCCAGCTACCACACTGCACTGCAGAGTATGACCTCTTAATAATTTTCACATGATGAAACTATTAAGAATCCATACTTGTCTCCAGAGCTCAAAAGTAATTAGTTGCAAGAATTTGTAATGAATTAAGTCACACTATGGTTGTAACTCAACAAGGGATAATATCAATCCTTTTGTGGTATAACTTTTTATTTACTTTTCTAGCCACCCGGATGTGGCCACATTAAGGGGTGGTAAAGAAATATCTCATAGTTCAAGTGCTGGCACTGTTGGCTCATGTTCTGCTCTTGAGTGTTGAGAACCCCTGAAGTAGACAGGCTGAGAGATTGTCCTGTGTATAAGCCAGTACTTTATGGCAAACAGATTTTTTTTTTAATTAAAAAAGTACTAAACCTAGCATGTAGTGACTTTTGATGATGAGGAATCATAGAATCATAGAAATTATTTTATTTTTTAAAAAATCTAATTCCAATAATAACTAATTATACTGTCAGAAATTGCCCCTCTCAGAACAATCTGTAACCTATGGAAGTAATTTTTTTAAGCTTTGGGTCGTATTGCAAGGGATCTCAGAGAAATGGCTTTCGTGTTTTGTAGCCCAGCTCCATACAACTGTGCATGTAGTTTCTGAAAACCAAAGTGCCCAAGAGTGCTGATTTCTCAAATGGAGGTTTAATCCTGCTACATGTCTAAATTTGCAAGTGTGATTGCAGACATGCATCACTGAGGAAATCTGGCTTCAGGGGTGGAAATGAGTTCATTGTAGGGAATATGCATTCCCCTTAATGTCTAGTTTGAGTCTACAACTTAGATACTATATATAAATACACCTCTTTCCTTGGGAAAACAATATGCTTAAACAAAAACCTAAATGAAGCATTTTGAGGTATACTTGGGGAACAGGGCTAGTGAGAAGAGGAAATTGCCTCTCCCACTGGATTCCACTTCTCCCCAGAGGAGTCCAGCATTGGATCTGTGAGCTTTAAATGCTGAACCAGGGTGAAGCCATTTTGTAAGTCTCACAACCATTCTGTGTGCATTTTGCCCTTTCCTTGATCTTTCTCTGTAGAACATAGATAAAGAAGCTATGCGACTTCAAGGCTGGCAGAAGCAGCAACTTAGCTCTGCAAGTAGTGAAGATAAGTGTGTGCAGCAAAATTTCTTAGAAGTTTGTCAGCTTGCTTCTAAACGAGTATATAAGATCTGTGCCTATTCAATAAACCTGCCTCATTTGCCCCCTTGCTGCATAGCTTGAAGGGCATCTGACCATTTTGATCAAAACCTCTGTGTTGTGTGTTTTCTTTTTCTGACCAGATTCAGAGTTTCCCTTACAGCTCTGCACCTACTCAGGGCGCAGGATGCTGGTGTTCCAGTAATAGCCAACAAATCCTACCCCTCATGCCCCAAAATCCCCTGAGTACACTCAGACCTTCAAACCAACAGAGGTTTCTTGATTCTGGGCTATATTGATAGGCTTCAGAATATATTGTTCTTCAATTTATTGAGGGGCGGGAGAGCAAGGGTTACAGCAAGGCACTAATACTATTGTACCTGTGCTTAGGTGTATAATAACTTTAATTGGAATATCTTTCAGTGTCAGACTGTGAAGTTTTCCAATCATTCCACTCAAACTGACAAGAGTTAAATTTCAAGGCCCCGATCTGACAAGGCAAACTGGGATTTATTTCATGAGAGAGGCTATTATTTGTTTTCCCCTCCCAAATTTGCACAGACCTATTTCTTCATTATCTTCTACTTTGCTTTAGAAACCTGCGTTAGAAACCCTTCATTCTCCTTCCTGCCCTGCTTCAGGGAAAGAGGAAAATGCTTAAGTAGGCACTGGTAAAGGCAGCTTCCAAAATCTAATTTAGGGCCTTGCTTCTTTCCATCCTGCCCAGCCTAAACCTTTAAGGATAGGCTTGCTTTATAAATTAAAACAGATAAGCCCCACTTTTATATACAGGCAATTGAACTCTGTGAATGTGACCCATATGATGAGAGGAATATTATCATAGTGATGTAGATGAATCTATTAATGAGTTCCTTATGATATACTTTAAATCATTTTCAGTCATTTCCTCTTCAGCCGATCCTCTCTAAAGCTAGTGGCACAAAATATGGGGCTACCACAGGAAATAGACCACTTCCTGTAATAATAACTCTGCCCGTGGCTAAGTTATTTTTAACAAATCTTATTAATTTTACCATCTTGTCTTCTGGGCATATGAATGACAAACCGAGAAACAAATAAGGCAAAGTGAAAAATAAAATTGCTGTTTGAAGCACCTCTTTGCTGCCAAGGACTTACTTTGAAAGGCAAGTCTCATGCAATAACAATGGCCTTCTGGAACCTCTTCTTGTGGCCATTTTCTCTTTGGCTGGACATCAAAGGCCCACAGTCCTGCTTCATAATGACAGCACATTCTAGACATCTCATTGATGGGAAAAAAATGTTTTGCTAACATTCTGTAAGGACAGTTTCATTGGCTGCATATTTAAGTGTGGTACTCAAGGAGTTCTTAAAGGTATAAAGAGCTACACAGAGCAAAGAATTGTCTGAAATGCCACTTCTGTCATCACAGCACTGTGGTCAGTGGTGTCATTCCATTAGTGCAAATGATACTGCTCTTGCAGCAATCTATTTACGCGGTTTTGCAAAGGGGTGGGAGTGGAAAGATCATCGTCGTCGTCGTCGTCATCTAGTGCAATTGCCAGTTACATAACAGGTTGCCGAACAAGTTGCAAAAGTGGCAGAATGCTTAAGGATCACAAGAAAAACATTCCACTGCTTATACAACTGGAAAATCCAGCAAGAATTCTGCTTGCATCCTATTTTCTGTATACTATTCTGCTTGTATACTATACTATTCTATCCTGCTAAGATCACACTGGATTGGGCCTGTAAGTGTTGGAAAGAAATGCATCTGAGAAAAAAAAAACATTAAAATTATTGAAAGAACGGAAGTCCTTTCAGATTCTCAGTCTCCTAAAGGTTATGAATATCTGCTTGTCAGTTTTGAAAGCAGAAAGAGTTTTGCTTGTGGCTTTCAAAAACCTACATAAAGCAACAGTAGCACCCATGCAAAAACATCCAGGTCTTTAATACAATTTAGCAACAGTTATGGAGGGCACAATGTGTACATCCTGTTAGGGTATTCCACAAAGCAAAGGATCACCATTACAGAATTTTTACGCACTGTTTTTTTTTTTTTTATGGGCCATAACGACCTGGATGTTCCAGTCTGCTTTTAAATTAATGGATACCCATTTTATTTTATAATTTTTGCTATTGTTGTTATTTTGAATATTGCTTTATGGCTGTTTCTGTTAGTTGTGCTTCATGTTTTACTTTTTAAAAAACCTATCTTGTAAATCACCTGGAGGAGGGTTTGCCTTAAAAAGTGGTATGAAAACATTTAAATATAATAAATAAATGCAGCAAATAAACAGACAGAAACAGATTAAAATCTGGGGCGGGCAGGAGTGGAGGTGCAGAGTTGAAATTGAAGAGCATCCCTCCCTTGATCTTAGGGTCAAATCTAGACTATGTTTTTATAATGTTTTTAGAAGAAGTGCTCCCTCAAGTGGTGAAAAATGGCTCTTACCAATAGAGGTGATTTTCCTCACATCTGTATCTTACCTGAGTCTCAGGCCATTTCCGCACTACACTGTTATAGTGCTATTATTCCACTTTCAACATCCTGTGGAATTCTGGGGTTTGTAGTTTCCTGAGGTCAAAGAGTTCTCTGGCTGAGAATTCTTAAATGCCCCTCCCTAAACTGCAAGCTCCAGGATTCCATGGGATGTTGAATAACAGCACCATAACAGTGTAGTGCAGAAATGGCCTCAGAGATTTAATTTGCAAATCTGATTGCTGGTACCTGTATTGCTGGGGAAATCTGGCACCAGGGCAGAAATGAATCAATTGTAGGAAATATGCATGCTATTTAATGTCTATTTTGCCTCTTGAGATATGGATAATATAGAAATACATCTCCTTCCCCTTGCTTTGGAAATATTAAAGGACAGAAGTTGTGTAGCATCTTTGCATACTACACTTCCTAATTGCCCCAATGGAAGATGGAAAAAAGCCTCTCTGAGACGGTGTTGACAAGTACATTCCAGAAGGTGGTGCATAGTTAGTGTTGTTCTGCACCATGAGCTTCGTGCTATGGGCTTACTATGCCATTTTATATTATATCTACAGGAAATCTCCCAAGAGTTTGGTATTCAGCAATATACTGATGAAATACACGATTGTCATTATCATTTTCATCCAGTTCAGATGGTCAGGGGAGCTTCTGAACAAGTTCACTCTATATTTTCATAAGACTAAGAGTGTCAACTTATCTAATAAGAAAAATGTAAGGAAACTCTTGTGAGCTGATATGGGACAGAAAAGAACCCTGTTGAGACCACAATGGATCTAACTCAACCACTTTTCTACCTGCATGTTTTCAGTCCAACAAATTTGGTTTCAGATCTAGTTTCCATTGAATCTTCCATCCTGGGAGCCAAATTAAATTTCAGAGAAGTTCTCTGGGGTTGCAAGGAGGCTAAATGCAAACTAAGCACAAATGAGGACAAAAATATACCAGCATATTTTATCTTAAATTTCTTCTTGTCATAACTGTAAGAGTCCTTTTACACAATTGTATACAATGGTAGCTCTAAATTCACTTTTAGTGCTAGGGCAACATACTGTGGAATGAGATGAGATGGCATGACTCATTGGAAAAGGCAATATGGTAAGGTGAGAGGCAGGAGGGAAACAGAAAGACCACACTAGTGGTGGACTGATTCAATCAAAGAAACCGCAACCTTGAGTTTGCAAGACCTGAGCAGAGCCGTTGATGATGGGGCAGGGTCTTGGAGTACCAAAAGTCAAAATTGACTTGACAGCAAATTACTAATTTAGAATTCTCAGCCAGAGAATTCTGCTTCAGAAACCAGCTTCATCAAATTACAAATCCCAGGATTCCATAGGGTGTTGCCGTGGCAGTTAAAATGCAATACAGTATTATAACTGCGTAGTGTGAAAGGGCCCTAAGCCTTGCAAGGAGCATTTCAGCTTTTCTAAATGAAGAAAAAAAACAGTACAAAAGTGGAGAAACCACCCAATGAGGGTGTTACTGGGGAGGCATGAGGCTGAGAAAACCAAGAGGACCCAACTGGGAACCCAAGAGGTTGGGTTTGACACATAGCCTAAGGTTCCTCACCTTGCATTAAAGTGCAATATATGAGTTTTCCTATCACAGCTAAAGATGGAAACTCTAAAGGCTGTAGATCCAACTAACTCTTTGAAAATCTACTCTTCTTGTTTTTTTTTAAAAAATGCTGTCTCTCCTGTTCAGAAATTATTTCAAGAATAAAGTTTTCTAAGTGCATTATTCAGTCTTTAAAAGATTTTGACTATAGTTCTTTGGACTTTTTTTTAAAAAATACAATGTAGCTTTTAAATATATTTTGCCAATACACTCACATAAAGGCACTATTATGAGGGTTAGAAAAGGCCTTTCAACAGCAGACTGCCAGCAGAAAAGGCTCGTCCAGTATTACTCCAAACAAGGCATATATAAAAACGAAACATCCCAGGGGTTTCATGAAACACCAGTTCACACTTTTATAAAATGTGCTTCTAAACTACACTACAAATCTGGCAGATCATAGTGTTACAAATCTTGTGGAGTTGAGTCTGGATTAATTTGTCTCAGAGGGCAGAACTGTAATGGGGCTTTCCTCGCCCTGCTTTTGCTTTTTTTTTTTTTATTAAATGCATCAGGTTTTTTTTTTCCTTATGAATTAATTCCAGTGACAGCAAAGTAAGCTGTTCCAGTGTATAATTAACTCATTGGAGGGACCCCAAGGATCCCATAAATATTCAGAATCTTTCAAACTCTGCATTCAGTAATAGATGAGCCTGAAGCCTATTTGAATTCAAGCATTTCTAAACTCAAGCAAGAATTCAAATGTTATGCACACAGTTGAAAAGACTGAGTTGCCCCAGATGGAAATCCAAATCGTGCACACAATTAGGCTGCTTATCAATCTCTTGAAGTCAGTGTGATCAGGATCAGCCTCACGTATGAGAGAAGAAATCAGAATAATATTCAGACACTAGGGCTGCAGGCCAAAACGTACAGTCTGGGGCCAGCCATACATGAGGGCAAGAGGAACGCAAGCAAGTATCTGGAGGTGCCCTGAAGTTTTTAACTACAGTGGATGATCACCTGGCTGAAAAGCCAGGCAGTTTTTAAAAGGGAAAAACTGCCTGCCCATTTCTTGTCAGTAAAAGCTTTTGCAGCACCTCTAGCAGCTACAGATGTGCTTCTGCTTTGGTCTTGCAAATGGCAGCTCACTAGGGCCTAAACTAGACAACGCATTTGCATTCACTCTTTCCTTTTCACTTACATGGAAATGTAGGAGCCTCAATCTGGATTAGAACTCTTGCATGGTGGTAGGGAGGGGGGAAAGTTTACATCTTTGACCTCTGTCTGATCTTAGAAGCTAAGCAGGGTCAGCCCTGGTTAGCACTTAAATGGGTGACTATCAGGTGACTACCAGGTGCTATAGGCTGTATTTCAGAGGAAGGAACTGGCAAAACTACCTCTGAGTATTCCTTGCCTAAGAAAACCCTCTGAAATTCATGGAGTCACCATAAATTGCAGGCAATTTGAAGGTGCATGCACACATATCAGGCATCCAGATAGACCTCCAGGGATCCTGTATCCTCTGATGAAAACTGGGGTCCTTGTAACCAAGCAACATCAGACTGTAGTCAAGACGGTAAGAGTTATTAATGTGAAAGAATGCACAAGCTAGGAGAAGCTGCATCATTTTGCTTTTGCTTGAGTCAGTTGAGAAGGACAATACTCCAACTTCTCTGCTTCCTTTTCTCCTGCTAAATTAATTCAATACAAATTACGTTTGCCCTTTGAACTCATTTTGCAGCAACTGAAGTAAGCTGAAGACAAAGGTGGGAGGAGTGGGAAGAGGAGAGAGAAACCAGGACATTTTAAAATCAGCTGAAAAAGTGGAATGACAGGACTAATCTGGGCCGTCCCTGCCAAATCAAGACAGTTCATGGGTATGGGGTCTTCTGGAAGTTCCTGAAGATGATGTTATTGCTCTGTAGTCAGCAGAAATTGGAAATGGCTGGGTTCTGAATCCTGCAGCTGAGAATAGGTTGTGGGTTGGGTGTTGTGCAGTCAGTAGTGGATTCTGACCTCCACAATGACTAAAAAAGTGAGTTGTGATGGCATGAGTCTGACTTCTGCCATAATAATTCACCAATAGGATACTAACTTTTATTTATCCTTTATTACAAATGAAAATATGCACTTTGAGATATCAGTCTTTATTTCTAACATGTTACCAAAATATGCCAAGATTCCTTTTTGTGCAACATTTATCAATATGCATCTGCACTGCTACCTCTCGGTAATCTATGGGGATGGGAAAGAAATGAAGGGAAATGTATGTATGTATGTATGTCTTATTAGGAGCTCCCAACGGCCCTCTAGCTCATTCCCAGAGGAGAGAGCAGAGGGTGAGCTGGGTCTGTGAAGACATCCTTGACCAGGTGTTGTTTACAGGCTTGTGGGGCTGTGCTTGCTTGTTTGTCTGTTTGTTTGCTTGTTTTTGTTAGGTCTCCTTGTGCTGGCCGTGTGCTCTCCCTGACCACACGGTCTGACTAACCAGTGGGAGGAGCCAGCTAGGGGGGAGGAGTCTTATTAGGAGCTCCCAATGGCGCACGCCAAAGGCGCGCGCAGTTGAAGCCCTCTTCTTCAACCCTTCTAATTCATCCCTTGGCGATCAGCAGAGGAGACATACTTGATTCAGTTGAATTTTAGAAAGAAAGCCCTGTTATTCTTTCTAGACCTACTCCCTGTACTACTCTCTGTAGTATCAAGGATGGAAGGTGAGGGAGTTGCCGCGGTCACCTGTAGCACTTGTGGGATGTTCCTTTTCTTGCCACAAGATGTTGTCGGGTACACCTGCACCAAGTGCAAGCTGGTGACCTTCTTGGAGGAGAAGGTTCGCCAGCTGTAGGCACGAGTTTCTAATCTTTGTCTTAATAGGGAAGGTGAGGAGTTTTTGGATAGGGCAGAGACGACCTTCCTGAAGACCGAATGCACGGGGGAGCTGCCAGATCAGGAAGTCAGCACACTGGGCCAAGAAACGGATGCTTGGAGGAATGTCACACAGAGGAGTAGGAGGACCAGGAAGGAAACAGAGACTCTCAACCTACACAATCGCTTCAAAGTTCTTGGCCTTATGAACGATGAGGAGCACCAGGAGGAGGGAACAGAATGTCAACAAGAAGGAATCCAACTTCAGCAACAGGAACTAGATCAACACTCCCAGCCTCAACAGAGTGCCCAGGCAGTCCTAGAAGAACCTGCTCATCGAGGAGCCCCGGACAAGCCTCAGAGGAGGCGAGTTCTGGTTGTTGGGGACTCCTTGCTCAGAGGAACTGAACCGGCAATTTGCAAACCCGACAAGTTCAATCGAGAACTCTGCTGTCTTCCTGGGGCCAAGATCAACCATATAACCGAGAGGCTAACCATGCTGGTCAAGCCCACTGACCATAAGCCTCTCATTGTGGTTCATGTCGGAACCAATGACACTGTGAGGCGCAGCTTTTACGACATCGCAAAGGACTATGAGCTTATGGGGACAAAGCTTAAGGACCTTGGTGCGCAGGTGGTCATTTCATCTCTCCTCCCTGTTCAAGGATATGGCGCACAAAGGGAAAGGGCAATAGCAGAGGTCAACAACTGGCTCCGCACATGGTGCCGCCGGGAACGGTTTGGGTTTTTGGAACACGGCCTGAATTTCCATGAACGTGGGCTTCTGGCAAGGGATGGGCTGCACCTCACAAAACTTGGCAGGAATGTTTTTGCAAACAGTTTTGCACGAAGGATTAAGAGGTCTTTAAACTAAGTTCTGCTGGGGAGGGAGACAATATTATTCAGGGCAAAGACTCGGCGAGTGCAGGGGGAAAAGGCCCAAATGATATTGACCAAGTAGTACAAGCGTCCAATGGTGGGAGGAGTAGAAACTATAGTACAGGACTTGCAGGAAGGGCCCGGGGATTTAAGTGTCTCTACACTAACGCGCAGAGTATGGGAAACAAGCAAGATGAACTTGAACTCCTAGTACAACAAAATAAATACGATTTGAAAGCATCACTGAGACCTGGTGGGATGAGTCTCAGGATTGGAATGTAGGAATAGAGGGGTATAGCCTATTTTGTAGAAATAGACCAAACAAGAAAGGAGGAGGAGTAGCCTTGTATGTCAAGGATGTTTTCACCTGTGAAGAGATCCATGACTTAAACCCAGAAAGCCAGGTCGAGAGCATCTGGGTAAGAATTAAGGGAGTGAGAAACAATAGGGATATTCTGGTGGGGGTTTACTACAGACCTCCAACCCAGACTGAGGACCTTGATGACGCCTTCCTCAACCAAATGACCGCGCACTCAAAAAGGAGAGATACAGTAATAATAGGAGGTTTCAATTACCTGGATATATGTTGGCAGTCAAACTCTGCCAAGACAGCAAGGTCCAGCAAGTTTCTTGCTTGTCTTGCAGACAATTTCATGGTCCAGAAGGTGGAAGAGGCGACAAGGGGATCAAATATTCTAGATCTGATCCTGACCAATAGGGATGACCTTGTTAATGAGGTAGAAGTGGTTGGATCTTTAGGGGGGAGTGACCATGCCCTATTGGAATTTGGCATTCAGTGAGAAGGAGAAGATAAGTGTAGCCAGACACTCATCTTAGATTTTAAAAAAGCGGACTTCTGTAAACTTAAGGAGCTGCTGGCTGAAATTCCATGGTCAAGAATAGTGAAAGAGAAAGGAGTTCAGGAGGCATGGGAGTTCCTTAAAAGGGAGATACTGAAGGCATAGTCTAAAACTGTGCCAATAAGGAGGAAAAATGGAAGGCATCTGAAGAAACCAGAATGGTTGACTAAAGAACTCTCAGCTGAGCTAAGCGTTAAGAGAAACGTGTACAGGAAATGGAAGAGGGGGGAAACCACCAAAGAAGAATTTAAGCAAGTAGCCAGGAGATGTAGGGAGAAGGTCAGAAAGGCTAAAGCACAGAACGAACTTAGGCTGGCCAGAGACATTAAACACAATAAAAAGGGCTTTTTTAAATATGTCTGCAGCAAAAGGAAAAAGAAAGAGGCAATAGGGTTGCTGCGCAGAGAAGATGGCGAATTACTAACAGGGGGAAGAGAAAAGGCAGAACTACTTAACACCTTCTTTGCCTCAGTTTTTTCCCAGAAGGATACAAACACTCAATCTGGCGGTTGGGGAGCAGGGGAGGAAGCAGGGGAAATGCGGCACATAATAGGTAGAGAGGTGGTACAGGAATACCTGGCCACACTGGATGAATTCAAGTCTCCAGGGCCAGATGAATTGCATCCTAGGATATTAAAAGAACTGGCAGAGGTCATTTCAGAACCGCTTGCTATAATCTTTGAGAAATCTTGGAGGACAGGAGAAGTTCCAGCAGACTGGAAGAGGGCAAATGTTGTCCCCATCTTCAAGAAGGGAAAAAAAGAGGACCCAAATAATTATCGCCCAGTCAGCCTGACAGCAGTACCCGGAAAGATCCTGGAGCAGATCATTAAGCAGTCAGTTTCTAATCACTTAGAAAGCAACGTGGTAATCACGAGAAGTCAACATGGATTTCTCAAAAATAAGTCATGCCAGACTAATCTTATCTCTTTTTATGATAGAGTTACTAGCTTGATAGATGAAGGGAATGCTGTGGATGTAACATTTCTCAATTTCAGTAAGGTCTTTGACAAAGTTCCCCATGACATTCTTGCAAAGAAGCTAGTAAAATGTGGGTTGGACAGAGCTACTGTCAGGTGGATCTGTAAGTGGTTGACTGACCGTTCCCAAAGGGTGCTCACCAATGGCTGCTTTTCATCCTGGAGAGAAGTGACTAGCGGGGTGCCACAGGGTTCTATCCTGGGCCCAGTGCTGTTCAATATTTTCATCAACAACTTGGATGAAGGAATAGAGGGCATGCTCATCAAATTTGCAGATGACACCAAATTGGGAGGGGTTGCTAATACGCCAGAGGACAGGATCAAAATTCAAAATGACCTGGATAGATTGGAGAGCTGGGCCAAGGCTAACAAAATGAAATTCAACAGAGAGAAGTGTAAGGTCCTACACATAGGTAGAAAAAACGGAATACAGAAATATAGGATGGGGGACACGTGGCTGGATGGCAGTACGTGTGAAAGCGATCTAGGAGTCTTAATAGACCACAAGCTGAACATGAGTCAGCAGTGTGATGCGGCAGCCAAGAAAGCCAATGCAATTCTCGGCTGCATCAATAGGAGTATGGTGTCTAGATCGAGGGAGGTACTGGTACCACTCTACTCTGCTTTGGTTAGACCTCATCTTGAATCCTGTGTCCAGTTCTGGGCACCCCAATTCAAGAAGGACATGGTCAAGCTAGAGCAAGTCCAGAGGAGGGCGACCAAAATGGTGAAGGGCCTGGAAGCCAAGCCCTATGAAGATAGACTTAGAGAGCTGGGTATGTTCAGTCTGCAGAAGAGAAGGTTAAGAGGGGACATGATAACCATGTTTAAATATTTGAAGGGATGCCATGTAGAGGAGGGAGAGGGCTTGTTTTCTGCCGCTCCAGAGACCAGGACAAAGAGCAATGGATTCAAGCTGCAGGAAAGGGGATTCCACCTGAACCTCAGGAAGAACTTCCTGACAGTTAGGGCTGTCCGGCAGTGGAATGTGCTGCCTTGGAGTGTAGTGGAGTCTCCTTCCTTGGAGGTTTTTAAGCAGAGGCTGGATGGCCATCTGTCAGGAGTGCTTTGAGGGTATTCCTGCATGGTAGGGGGTTGGACTGGATGGCCCGTGTGGTCTCTTCCAACTCTACATTTCTATGATTCTATTCTATGTATGGGTGGATGTCATTTATATATTGCCATTCAGATCACCAGGATCCCCAAGGCAATAAACAACAGATGAAAATGTTTAAATAATTAAATACATAGAATTCTTTTTTTTAAAAAAAATAGAAACATTCCTTAAAAATAATTGAAAACAAGACAGTTAAAACTGTCAGAGAAATTTCAAAGACCAAAGGGCAGGCAGAACAGCACTGTTTTAGCTACCTGCCTCAGAGAGATGGAGCCACCTTCCTTTGGCAGGAATTTCCTCCATCAGGGTTCTGGTTCACAGAAAGCCTGGTCATCTGTACCCACCAGTACAGCTTTGTAGGGTGTTGGGACATACAACAGGGCTTCCACTGAGAATTTCAAAATCTTATGGGAGGAGAGAGTCTTTCAGATATCCTTGAAACAACAAACTGTGCATCTATAAATTCCCAGATTAATTGTAGAAATTCTAGAAGTTAAAGCAGAATATAGGGCAGAGCCAACTCACAGAAGCATAATGGAATTGCCTTGTGAGATTGAATCTAGATGCCTTACTGGCTGTGACATACAAGAACTGATTTCATGAAAATGATGCTGATTCAGGCCCAGGGACAGAACATCTTCTATCAAATACAGTGAACAACTTTACATAGCACCTTATATACAATCATATGGATCAATGCAACACACACGGATGGCTGACAGCTTCCATGTCGGTAGGATGGTAAATCTGTTTTAGTCTAAACTTTAAAGGAGCTATCCTGGGTTCTGAATTCTATCCTCCAAATAGCTTCAGCATTTTGGATGATTCCTTTATACTTCAGACTAAAACCCAGAGCAGGTTAATCCTCCTACCAACATGAGAACCACCAATCACCACTAGAAGCACTATGTAAACATGGGCTATATTTTTAGGTAGAAGTAGATGCCATTTTCAAAAGTTTGAAGGTACTTCCAATATATATGTTAAGGATCGTAACAAGGAATTGATCCAAAGAAGGAATTGGTTATCTTTAATGAACTCTCCAGGGCCAAATATCCCTGCTGGGGCTTGTCCTACTGGCTCTCACCTTCTGATGAAGACTCCTAGAAGTAGGACACAATATCAAGGATGATGATGTGTCTCCAAAAGCTGATGGAACCAATAATCTTCCAACACAGGTCCTAAAGTTTGCAGCCATCTAAATTTCATTTACAGGATTCCCCTTGCTCAAAATCTGGAATACAAATCAGACTTGGACAGTTGACAGAATAGACCAGTACCTCACCTCCGGCCCTGCTTTTATGTTTTGTTTATGCATCCTCCTGATATTTCAAAGAGTTTAGAACAATAAAGCATCAGGGAGAATGGATGAACCAAGGGACACTTTTCCACAGCACCATTATAATACTATGATTCCATTTTAACTGTCATGGCAACATCATATGAGATGCTGGGATTCATAGTTTGATGGGAGTATTTAGAATTTTAAGCCAGAGAAATTTAGTGCCTCACCAAACTATAGGCCCCAGGATTGCACAGGATACAGCCATGTCAAAGCAAAATCATAGAGTTATAACTGTGCAATATGAAAAGGCCTCAGACGAACACAGAGATCACAGATTCTTTCCACAGGAAACAATGCTTGGTTTGCTTTTTTACCAGCTTAAGCCTGTTTGCCACCTACAGCTTCAATCAGAGAATGACAGCCTGACCTCCAAGAAGCACAGCACATTGATCCACAACTACCCATCAACCTGTCTGCAGCCATCTACCTCTTTCGGCTATCAGCTATTTGACATACGGAATATTTTACTTACTTTTTAGCAATGTATGTACAGCAATTAATAACAGGCGGTTATTCATGAGACAAGAGTATAGTAACATAATAGCAGGACTGTCTTTTGAAACCTATCTGGAAACTTTGATTACTACAAAATGTGGGCACTGGTTTAATTATAGATGGGCAACAAAAGGAGCTTGTTATGCTGATATTGAAACAATTATTGTCAGTGATGATTTATGATTCTTTGTTGGTGGCATAGTGAATCTGTTCTGAGTGTTAGTGCAGATTTTAAATGAGCTGATGGAGGTGCTGAACCCTATCTTCAAAAGAGCTTTAGTACTTTCGACAGCTGCTCAAAAGTTTTGACTAAAACTGAGAGCAAATTCACCACTCCACTGATACGGAAACCACCAACCATGACTAGTAGTAGGTTGTAATATGTTTCCAGTTCACACTGCTGTTTTTGTGTTTTAAAGCTTTAAACAGTCTAGATCCAGGTTACCTAACGAAAAGATACAGAAGAAGCAGATCATGATTATTAGTAGAAATCAGGCTTTGAAATAAATCTTCAAAGATATTTTTGATCACCAATACTTCATCGACAGGAAATACATTTCAAGGAGGAAAAGGTCTGACATTGTTCAAATTGCTTATCTCTGAGCCTCTGTGTTCCTCCTCTGTAATTTTGTCTATTTGTCCTTATGTGTTTGTTTGTTGCTGTGTGTTTTTCCCCACATTGACGCATAGAGAGAAATAGGTAAAAAATACTACTACTACTACTACTACTACTACTACTACTAATAACAGGAGTACTAATGGGCTTCAGTGAGCCAGATTTTGTTCAGTGCTGCTGGCTAGTTTTAGAGCTTGGCAAAGTGAGCCCTTCAAATGTGGTTAGATCAGTTGAGTAGGGACGAGGGGGGCCGATGGGGGCAGTTCGTTCCTGATGGCAACGTTTTGGGGGTGTTCTGGCTCATAGCCGCACCCCTGCGCACCGTGGCCACGCCCCCACGCACCATGGCCACACGCCCCTCCTGCCCCCACTCCACGCACTCCAAGCTCCACTGGTGGGTTAGACTCCAAATCCTAGCAGCCCTAGCCAGCTAGTCAATCGCGAGGAATACCGGGAGTTGTAGTCCAACAACATTGGGGGGGGGGTCACACTTTTCCCTATCCTTGTTTTAGAATGATGGCTTAGAATCCTGATCTCTGGTAACTCACCTAGATTTACATATTGTAGGCTAATTATTTTAAGACTAAACAGATGAATTCTATCTCATCATAATAAAGTAACTGGCACTAGATTCCACAGCTTATACTCAGAAAATGGCTCAGTGGGTAAATCTGAAACATGGCCATGTAGGGGAGAGGAGATGGAAGATGGACCATGCCAGCATTGAGGCAAAAAGCTGAGAACTTCATGAGTGGCCTCCATCAATTGGACCGACATTGTCTGGTTCCTCTCCCCCACCCCCAACTGAGGTTAAATTACTATCATCCTTTTCTCTGTTTGCATAGCAGCTTTCAGGAAACAGTTCCTTTCATCAGTCTAGGGGAAAGATCTAGTTAGTACACAATTTTCCCTAGTAGTAGTGTGACATTTTTGATGTTTTTATGATCCATTTATAAGATTGCACTGCTAGGCCATTTCTTGAACAGAAGGGACATTGTTTGGTGCATGAGTACACTTCACATTGAAAATTGTCTCTTGCAGGAAAAGCTCCCATCAACTCATGGCATAGTGAGGAATGAGATGAGGTCCATTACAGCTGATGCAAATCTCCACTATTCCCTTTATCCCCTATTTTTTTAAAAAAATTAGGCTGCCATTGCTTACCTCCTGGTGTCATGAATTGAAGTATAGGGCAAGGGTGCAGCTGCTGCCATCTTTCATTTTTGCCATAATGCCTGTCAAGTTACACGGTTTGGTAGCATGACACACATCTTCCATTTTAGGTGACTTTACTACAGAGTTATTCAGAAATGAAGATACTGGTAGCTGTTGCAAGTGAGCCTGGTACTTCTCTTCTGAGCTGGTTTGAGCATCACTGCCATTCCTACTGCCACCTTTAAACCTCTTAGGGAGAGCACCAGGATGGTACTGGTGGATAATGGGTAAAACCTTGGCCAGGAGACCTTCAAATCTGTAGACAGCTCTCCTCCAAGCCAGTCAGACTTCACTGTTACTCCTTGCTAAGAAAAATACAACCTAGATCCCACTCCACACTCTTCCATGGCTGTATATTTTAAGTGAAGACTTGTGGGGCCAAAGTGCCCTTCACAGGAGAGTGCCAACAATTACTGACCTTCCTGTAATCCAAGAACTTCTCATTCATTCAAAGGACCTGTAAGATTCCCCAGAATACAATGTTAGTGAGGTTGTCTCACTACTCAAAACAGGGGAAAGTGGAGTCCCTGTTGATAGTAACTATGGCACACAATTGAGACAGTCCGTTAGAATGGGGAGTCCTGCCAAAGGAGTAAAAAAAGATTTAGATGAGAAATGTTTTGAGAAGAAAGCCACAGTGCCTGCACACAGTTAATCTTCTATACAAATCCTTTCCTTGGGACAAGAGCTTCAGGCTAATGTTCAGACACCACACAGAGTATGACACTTTCTCATTGCAATTAAATACCAGCACAGAGGAACATGTTAACTTCCAAGTTCAAGTGGATATCCATCATGGAGTGTTGTTGTGTGGGCTAGCAAAGACGATACATATTGGACACATACTTGGCTGTAGGTGTGAGCCAAGAGGGGCCAACGCTTCTCCGTCTGAGTGCGTCTTGCACTGCAGTTCTGGACCTGAACAGCTTTCAGCTGCACAAGATGCTGCTCTTTTTGGCTGTTCTGAAAGATGAAGAGAGGGGGGAAAAGATGTGGGAATCAAATCACTGGAAAGGGTGGATTTTAAAGAGGATTAAGATGACAGCCAAGAATATGAAGGGTGGTGGTGGAAAACCCAGGAGGCCCCATAGCTCCTGTCTAGTGCATGCCTGCCAAGTCACACAGTTCTGTAGTGTGACACATGTCTTCCATTTTGGATCGCATGGCCACACAAATAACTCACTTGTTTCACAGTGCTTTTCGCAAGTTCCGTCTCTTTTTGCTCAAAGTGCCAGCACCACACACTGTGTGTACTACTGTATGGTTCCTTTCTTTTGCATCTCTTCCCTAAAGTGTTTATTGATTTTAAGAGTAAAAAACAACATACAGAACGTACCACAGAGGTTACACTGATGTAATTTTTGCAAGTAAATAATTCCTCTGGAGTTCTCCCATTTCAATGTTCTCTCTTTGCCTTTCTGTATATGGTTTTTTTGTGGAAGTGCAGGAGAGGAGACAAAACTAGAAAGGAGATGAGGAGAGCAAAAGACAAACTGCTTGCACCAAGGCCCATGTTTTGTTTTAAACAAGAATTGGACTTAGAAAGCATAACTCAACCTGGTGCCCTCTGGAAGTGTTAGATTACGTCTCCCATCATCCACAGGTAGAATGCTCATGAGCAACTGATGAAGATTACAACTAATCCTCTCTCAGTTGGGCTGAAAACAAACCATCATTTTCTAAGAGAAATAACAGTAGTATGAGAAAGGCATTGCTTCCCATGGTGTAGGCACATTTATTATATCACAACAGTTCTCGTGGCCTGCCAATGAATTTTTTAATAAGGAAAATTAGAATACACATTGCACTGTGAGCATCACTTCCTCTTTGCAAGTGTGGTACAGCAGTGTAGCAGCATGGTACATTTGTTAATGTACTGGATCAGGACTTGAGAGGTCCAAGTTCTGGTCTCTACAGAGCCAAAAACCTCACAAGGTGACCTTGGGTCATGCATCTTCTCTCTTAGCTGGACCTACTTCAGTGGTTGTTGGGAGGATAAAGCAGAGAGATGAGACCAATACATTACACCTTGAACTTATTGAAGGAATAGTGAGACATATGCCCTTTTCACATGTGTGTAGGGGGAAACGGTGTAGAGCGACCTCTCACGGAGGTCGTCTACACTGTAGAGTGGACTGGCGTGGACTACTTTTCGTAGTTTCACACCAGAATGCACTCAGGAGCGGCCGGAACTAGCTGGGCTGCGTGTTTTTTAAAAACCTCTTTTTAGAGGTTTTTAAAAAGCACGGAGTGCGCAGCCCCGTGCGCTCCGTCACCCGGCTCTAAAGTGGATCTGCAGGCACGCGCAAGTGCGTGCCTGCAGATCTGCTGGGGGCGGGCTTCCGGCTGGCGAGCTTCTCCGGTTGGTGGAGAGCCTCCGCCAACTGGAAGCTGCCATCTGTGATGCCGGAGGAGTGTGGAGCAGCGAGCTCGCACTGCTCCATAGAATCATAGAATCATAGAAATGTAGAGTTGGAAGAGACCACATGGGCCATCCAGTCCAACCCCCTGCCATGCAGGAACACCCTCAAAGCACTCCCGACAGATGGCCATCCAGCCTCTGCTTAAAAACCTCCAAGGAAGGAGACTCCACTACACTCTGAGGCAGCATATTCCACTGCTGGACAGCCCTGACTGTCAGGAAGTTCTTCCTGAGGTTCAGGTGGAATCTCCTTTCCTGCAGCTTGAATCCATTGCTCCTTGTCCTGGTCTCTGGTCTCCACGCGGCGACGGCAATGGACTACCCGGCTGGAGGTAAGCTCCGTTTTTGGGAGTTTTCGCCCGTTTTCCCCCCGACATGTGAAAAGGGCCATAAATGTAATTAATAAATAAAATAAAATAGAACTTTTTAAGAAATGCAACAGCATGTTGGGTATATACCAGCACCATGAGGACAGAGTAGAATAAAGTTCTCATCTTCCCCCAGCCACAAAGCTCTCTAGGCAACCTTGAATGTCACAATATCCTGCTCAGCTTTGGCCATTTCCATACTGGGCTTCTGTAACGGTGCAGAGCGACCTCTCACGGAGGTCCTCTACACCGTAGAGTGGACTGGCATGGACTACTTTTTGTAGTTCCACACCAGAATCTACTCAGGAGCGGCCGGAACTAGCCGCGCTGCGTGTTTTTTAAAAACCTCTTTTTCGAGGTTTTTAAAAAGCACGGAGCGTGCAGCCCCGTGCCGCTCCGTCGCCCAGCTCCGAAGTGGATTTGCGGAAACGCGCAAATGCGTGCCTGCAGATCTGCCGGGGGCGGGCTTCCAGCTGGTGAGCTTCTCCGGTTGGTGGAGAGCCTCCACCAACCGGAAGCCGCCATTTGGGACGCCGGAGGACTGCGGAGCAGCGAGCTCGCGCTGCTCCACGTAGCGACGGACTTACCCGGCTGCCGGTAAGCTCCGTTTTTGGACGTTTTTGCCCGTTCCCCCACATGTGGAAAGGGCCTTTGTTTGCCTCATAGAATTTCTTTATTGATTTGCATTACTTCCTACTTTTCTCCCCAAACTGAAAGTCAAGGTGGCTTACAAGACTTTAAAAATCACAAGTACAAATAAAAAAACCCCAAAGTGTTATAATATTAAAAAACAAATAAACAAATTTTAATATCAAAACACAATTGAATTAGAAGCAATTTAAAAGTTAGACAGTACAGCAGCACATCACCTCCCTCCATTTAAGGCCTTTCTCTCTACAGCTGGTCATTTGCCAAAGAATCACCTGAATTTAAAGATCTTTGCTCTCCAGCAGAAGAACAACAGGAAGGGAACCTTGCAAGGGAGTTCTACAACTTGGGAGCAGCCTCCAGTTAGAACTGTTTGTGAGAGAAAATGAATTCACTGGGAAAAGAACCAGAGAGCATTTTGGACATGTAGGTGCAGGGCCTGTGGTTGGACAGGGGCACCTTATTCAAAGGCTTTCTATACAAAAGGTTAATTGTAGTGTAAGAAAGTAGACAATTAAGGCCCTTTTCGCATGGCGTTTTGGAAGCGAGAGGGCCCCTTGAGTGTCGCGTAAATGTGAGGAGCGGTCTGCATGACGCACTCACATTTACACGACGCTCAAGGGCTGGACGCAGAGCACACAACTTGGCACACACAGATTTTTTCATTTTCAGCTTCTAGCCAAAAATGCTCCATGCTCATGCGTTGGTCCGCCACCCCATGCGCACTTACCTGGAGTGCGGTGCGTCAGGAGCCGGGTCAGTCGTGCTTCCTGGGCAGTGCAGGTTGGGGAAAGGCCAGGCTGCACTACAAAAGGAAGAGGTGGGGCGCTCGCATAAGAGGACGGAGCTACGGAGGCTGAGCGGCAGGGAAGCAGTAGGGAAGCGGGAGCGTTCCTTCCAAGGCTTCTCTCACGAGGACCCAAACCCAGCAGCACGAACAGGTAACGTGCGAAAAGGACCTAAGAAAAAAAGTTATCTTCTTATTTGTTGGATCAGCCTCTGTGCTAACAGGAATGCACAGGCTTACAAGCTGCACTGCAATCCTTGTCGTGAAGATAACATGAAGAATAAATTTGGGCTAGTTAGTCTTATTCTCCAGAGCCCCAGTGAACTCAATGGGACTTAGGCCCTTTTTGCATGGCATTTGTCATGCGAAAGGGCCTCTGGAGCACCACGCGATTGTGAGAAGCGTTTCAGATGACATCCTCGCCATTGCACGATGCTGCTGGTGCCAGCAGGTGCCGATCATGCACTATATCATTTTCAGCTTTTAGCCGGAAATGGTGTGTGATCGCGCATCACTCTGGGGCCCCACACACACTTACCGTACATGTGGAGCCTCTGGAGCCGCAGCCCTTGCCCTTCTTCCCCTAGTGCAGCCTGGGAAAATACCCAGCTGTGCTGCGGAAGGAAGAAGCGGAGCTCTTATGCTCCTGCCGGCTGGCAGGTAGCTCCTGTGGAGCTGGAGCAGAGGGGACGCGAAAGCCTCGTGGAAGTGGCTGCTCGCGTGGTCCCCATGCAATCGCGTCAGACGCAGGTAAGCTGCAGAAAGGGCCTTAGTTCTGAATTGCTCTTCAAAATGCTGTTGCACCATATTTTACTGTAAATCTCAGCTAAAAGGAAAATGTATGTTCTGTGCAGCATAGTATTTTTTCCACTGCAACCACTGCTGGCCAACAATAGATATTTCTGTTGAAGCTATAGTTGTATATGTACTACACAGTTCTATCCATTTCATATCACTTTAATTGCCATGGCTCTACTATTCAGTGTTTTGGGATTTATGGTTTGATTAGGTACTTAGAAAAGAGAGGGACTGAGTATTAAATAGTTTTAATCTTGAAGAAGAATATTGAAAGATTAAATATCCTGAAGTATGTAGCATAAACAGGCACTTGGGATGCCCTAGAAATTGCAGTCTAGGAGAAAGGATTCCATAGAATGGAGCCATGACATTTAAAATGCTGCAAAACTGGCATAACTGTAGAGTGTAGATATACCTTATGAATCAGGAAAGGATAATGATGTTCCCTGTAAAAAGGAAGTTAGCTACTTTTCCATGGTGTGGTGAAAAATAGACCTTTAATTATCTCATTGATTAATGAATGAATTAATAAAGTGTCTGTGAATTCTGTCCTCCAGTAAACACAATAACGTCCTTCATGCTTGTGAGGAACTAAGGCAATGTGGGTGCTACTGGAAACAATAATAAGCAAGCTCATGTATTCAGCTTTGAAATTCACTTTCCATGAATCTATGCCAGTGAAACTCAATAACACAAAATGTTCAAAAGAAAGGGAACATGAAAAGGGACACAAGTGTAGCCAAAATGAATCTATTTAGTGACGAAAATGAATATGCAGGGAAAATCCCAACAATGTTCCTTCAGCTCAAAGGCTAACAAGTTGCAAAGCCAAACCTCAAAGGGCATCTATGTTTTGTTAGCTGACTCTTTCACCTTAACACAAACGCGGCAAACAGCCTGACTGCAAGAACAAAGTCGTCATCCAAAAAAAGAGATTTATTGCAGTATATTCTGAAAGAAAATGTAAAGATGTGAGCCAAAAATGATCATATGCTTTTGAAGCACAGAAAGATTTGGCATATATCAAACAGGGCTTGTAACTGACTCTAATTGGACATTTACTGAAGGCTGATAGTAGACATTAAGGCCACTTATGTAACACCCTAAAAAGAAAAAAATGCTAGAAAAAGAAGACAAAAGAAGATATGGATTTGCCTTAAAAAATGTCCTAACTGATATGTAAAAGTGCAAGATTAGAAGTAGGTTGCATTATTTAAATAGAAATAAAATACAGCTCACTACAATGGGGAAGATAGTGATCATGCAACTGTGTGTCTGCCCAGTCTTCTCATCCAAGTGTCAGCCATGGATGGACCACTTCAAGGTCCAGCTACACTGTCTTCTGAGAGCCCTTCAGACAAAGCATGGTCCACTCTAAAGCAGAACCTAAAGTAGTCCTCTGAAATAGTCTTCTAAAATAGGCTGTAGATGGTAATCTGCATGCCTAAAAGTAGTTTTACAGAAGGAACTCTGTGTCCTTCAGGGTTTTTCCCCTCAAGGATTTGGAGTGGTTTTTGCAACTGTTACAAAGCTTTTCCCAACTTTGATGGTTCTTCCCTCAAGCATGTAGCTGCCTCCATTTTGGCTACATAAAAGCAGCGCTCAAAGATTTATATTCATTCTTAGTTCATATGATAATATTAAATAGTTAGCCTCCATTTGTTTTTCCCACTCTTGATAATATTCTTTTTTGTTTTTTAAACTCCTTTTAGAAATGTATGGAGTTTCTATTAGAAAACCTTTTCGGAAAAAGAAGATCCTTTTCCAAAGATTTTGCTCCTGCTATGCCTGGAAGCACACTTCCAGGCAAATATTCTAGATGTTTGTCCTAGAAATTTCAAAGAAGCTGAAGAGGTTACCCTTGGGTTTCTGCCATTTTAGAAAGCATTGGTCTGAAGAGGATTTTTGTTTATTGGCTTGCTTGCCTGAATGTGACTTTTGTTTCTCATTTGGTTCTTCAACCTGGTCCCTCCATTTAAGTCACAGATGCCTCTTCATTCCTGGACACATTTTAGGGTAGCCCAAATCATATTGTTAAAAATATGAAGCATGGCCCTTACCCGGATCATCAGAGAAAGACCCTGGGAAAATTGTATTTTCATACAGCTGTATAATCATAGAGTTGGAAGGGATCACAAGGGCTATATAGGCCAACATCATTCCATGGAGGAGCATACATATAAAGCACTCCAGAAAGATGTCCTTCCAACATCTGTTTAAAAACCTGCAAAAAAGAGAGTCCACTGTTCTCTGAGGCAATTCATTCCATTGTTGAACAGTTCTTATCATCAGGGAAGTTCTTTCTAATATTTATGCAGAATCTCTTTTCTTTCAGTTTGAATGCATTGGTTTGTGCTCTAGTCTCTGGAGCAACAGAAAACAAGTCTTTTCATCTTTTCATCTTCTATGTGACATCCCTTCAAATATGCAAGAAGGCCATTAAGTTCCCTCTCAGTGTTCTCTCCTTCAAGCAAAAAATACACACCTCCCTAAACCGTTCCTCATAGAGCTTTGTTTCCAGAACTTTAACCATCTTTTCCGAGTTTCGATTCCAGTTTCCAGAATCTCTAGAGTAGTTTAGCCAGTGACTGTGCAGGCTAGCAGATTCTGAAAGCTGTAGCTGTAGCAAGCCATCTTTCTGGCCTCTGGTAAAATATTAATTCAGTTAAACACACATACATACACACACATCTGACATTTAACAATGCAAAGACTTTTGTAAAACTACCAGAAGGTCACTAAATATTTTCTTCTCAAAGAAAATGGCAGAGACCATATATTTATACAAATTAATGTTTGCCCAGACAAGCGGGACCCTGGAGAAGAAATTTCCACTTTGTTTGCAGCAAGCCAAAGCATAACATTGTCTTTTATGTGAAGCAAATATGTCAACTGCCTGACCTCACGAGGGAGATACCTCCCCTTAAACTGTTTCTCCTCTCAGCCTATATTGCTTTCCCAGAACCAGAGGTTTGCTGAAATAACTAACTGAATGAAAGGAAAAATGGGCCATAACTCTCAAACAGTTGAAATGGAGTTTAAACCTATTCTTCATTTCTTTCATGTGTTGTGTTGAAATATGAGTACAAAGGGAGGCCAACAGAGTTAAATATTCTGTCATGAGGTAATTCAGCTTTGAATGAGAGAATACAATGATACCAGTGTGCTTTTCTGTTTCCATAAAACCTCATATAACAGTGAGCTCAACAGGCCCCTGCAATGCACAGTTGAAACAGGAATAGGCAGGAGTTTCCCTGACCAAAATCTTCAGATTAGACATCCACAAATCATTCCTTAACAGTCTTTGAGTGCCATCCACATGAAAGATACATAGTTATTTTTCAGCCAGACACAGCTGTTGACATGCTGGTTACCACCTATTGCAACCCACTGTTTGTAATACTTAGTGTGGTAGCATGGTGAAAAGCCGTAGGTGGTGGCCAATCTCAGAGCTGGGAAAAGTTACCTTTTGAATCCCTAAGCCAGTAGGGTCAATCTATATGATCAACAGGAACTCATGAATGATCATGAGATAAGTCAGAAGATAAGTTAGAAATTTTCCAACATAAAGGGGCAAAATAATGAAATTTATTTTTAGCATAATTGATAGAGTTAAGCTAGGATTTCTTTTCATTTCTTTTCGGCAGACATAAGTAAAGCAGTACAAAACAGTACAAAACAAAAGTTAACGATAATTTATCTGAAGGGAAAAAAAAAGAGTAAAGTGAGGAGTAATAATGAAGACGATAACAAACTGAACTAAGGGGAAGTAGGGAAGTAAATCAATAAACAGCTACATCATTCATAACTTGAGAAGATCACATATAGTAAACTAAGTGTGTAAGTTATGAACGATGGGCTACAAATTAGAAGTTGTTAAGAAGGGACGTAAGATGCATTTGACACTAATTATGCTGTATATCTATCATAATGTTGAATTTTCTTTAAAAGATTGTAACATCATCACTAATTTTGTTTTATATTTTGTTTTATTTTATTTGTTTTATATAATAAATAAATAAATAGCTAGGATTTCATCATTAATTTAATTCTAGAAGTAAGTTGTTAGTTAAGTGATTAATTAGTTAAATGAGTGTACATGCGGAAGAGCCAACAAATGTCACCATTCCCAGTTGGTTCTTTACCCAAAGTTTTATTGGATGTTTGAAAACTGCTGCTTCCTTTTTGTTAGTCCCTCAATTACAGTATTTTATACAGCTGGGAATTGCAGTGTTTTAGTCACAACTTTCAAACCACTATAAATGTAAATTGCCATAGAAATCTTTACTTTTGTTCATAGTTAGAGTATGATAGTTGGTTAACGTCATGGCTAAAAATGTTTAAATCAGCATAGTAAATGCAGTTTGGAAGTGGGTGGTCTTCTTTGCATCATGTTGGCCCTCCAATTTTGTATCTCGGACAAGCCATAGAGATGATTTATCTGTCCCACAAAACTGAATTTTGAAGCTCTTAACCCTGTTTTTATTTTGTTTTGTTTTGTTTTGTTTTTGAGACTCCATATGGGCATAAGTAAGATAAAGACTGGTGGGGGGGTATAAGGAGATATAAAGAGATGAGATGATAAAGGGCAGAGAAAATAAAAGCAAGGAGTTTTAGTGGGGTGGATGGGAGATTAAGTTTTCCCAAAACTCATGTAGCTGTTTCTTTCTCTCTCAAATTCAAGACAGGGATAAAGGGTGGTGGGGAATAAAATCATAGAAGTCATTTTTTGGTTCATTCTGTAACGGTTTTAGTGTAGGTTTTAATTTAACTGTATTTATGTTAGAAAGGAGGAAAATTGACTATTAAATTTATGTTAAATTGTTATTCAGTTTAGTTTATTAATGATTGATTAAATGCTTTAACACTTTTCTAAAAACTTTCCTATGTCCGGATGAATGCCATGGAACACAGATAATTTCAAAAGGCACCTAAATGGCAGCAAAACATTACAAGAAGCATCTTCCCTCTGCGCAAAGAGAGAATGAAAACCAGTACACTCAGACATATTGGTGTGATGTGGTGACAAACAAGATGGGTTCAGCATTAAATTTCATTAACTATTGCAAGAAATGTTATCTAGATCAGAGGCTGGGAAACTCCAGCTGTTTTGAGCTACCTTTCCCATCAGCATGGCCAACAGTAAGGGATTTGGGGGAGTGGTCCAAATCGCCTGGAGGGGCAAAGATTCCTCATCGCTAGTATAGATTTTGTTGTTGTGTGCCCTCATGTAATTTCCTATCCTGGTGAACCTATCATGGGATTTTTTTTCTTGGCAAGATCTGTTCTGGAGGGAGGGTCCCCTTGCCTTACCTTGAGGCTGTAGTGGCTTTGAGTGTTAGACTATAACAACGACACTGGAGGCCAGCCTTCAATTCCCTGCTCAGCCACGAAAACCCACTGGGTGACCTTGGGCATGTCATGCATGCTCAGTCCCAGAACCCCCCTACCCCAATAGGGTCACCCTAGAGTTGTCATAAGTCAGGAAGGACTGGAAGGCACACAACAACACTTCATAGTAAGTCCTGTTGAACCCAGTGGTGCTCACTTCTGACTGTATAGGTTTAAACCATAAAATACCCTGAGCTTAATAAAAGCTCTTCAGCCCAACTTTTGCTTTTCAATAGAAATGTAAACAACCTTGCAAAGAAGTGTGACTATTGCAGTTGCTAGTGTGAAGTAGGAATCTTATTAAAGACAAAGAAAGGAGCCAGAATCTGCTCGAGTGTTTTCCTCATTCTATTACTCTCTTTGCTTATCTGTTATAGCCAAAAGCAGAAGCTGAAAGCTCATCACCACCTCATTTACTTCTAACTTAGAAATGGACAAATCTGCCAAGTTCAGTTCTTTCTTTTTAGCTCAGTGTCACATCCATTCAGTCCCATTTTCACATTGGTTCACACACACACACACACACACACACACACACACACAGTAAAAAAGTTTTACATAGTTTCGAATATATTTTTCTCATCTAATTCATGGATTTTGGTAAGCAGTTTTCCTAGAGCAAACATTTTAGCAAGACATGTTCCATAATATATATATTTTTGTTCATACTTCCCCTAATATACAAATTTGTATGCAAGATTTTCCCTATTTTACCCATTTTGTGTACATTTTTTTAAAAAACACAGTCTCCATCATCACACTGAGAAAAGTATGCTGGCCATTTGTCTGTCTTCAGATGTAGCTTCAAGTAGGGCAAGTAGTGCAGTCAAATGTACTGAATGAAAGCTCATCCAATCTAAACCCTGTTGCCGCCTCTAGAAGGACCTGATTTTTTTTAAAAAAAAGTCTGCACTGATGTCCAAGTAAAGTGATTAGTATTCACAGTGCACAATTCTCATGAGCAATTTATTCTGGCATATCTTGTGGAGGGGGGACTCTATAAAACGAACACTGTTTCTGCAAATTTGCTGGGTGAATCTGTTCCATAATGATCAACAAAGACAGGTTAGCCTTGGCAACCTCATAAAACATATCTTCTTAAATTTTCAGTAGCATACCACCAATGCAAATGTTAAATAATTTCTGTTTCAGCCAGAGGGCGGCAGTAAAAGCAAATACTTGCTTTACTACAAAAGGCTATTTGTGTTTGCTGCCCTATAGTTTTACAACCATGCATCATGTCCTTATTTATGAGACCGTTTCCTCAAATGTTTAACGCACAAAGCCTGCTGAGGGTGGGATCACAAATAATGACAAATGTTTTATAAAAGGGCCCAGTTAGGCAGATTCATTAGGTACAAATTCAGAGGAATTTACCATTGCTTAAGCTGACGTGGAACTCTTGGTAAACTGCCAGAACTCACTATGCATAGCATATGTCAAAAGAGCCAGAAATAGGACTGTTCTCAAGAGCCTTCTGAAATAAATAAAACTGTCAGGTAAACAAGAGTCTGGCTTTGTACACCAGCAGGCAGCGGTTGTCAGGCATTTTCCAGAAGAGAGAACAATTGCCATGGGTCTTTCTTTTAATTACTTGTATCTGTAATTTAAATATAAAAACTACACTGGCTAAATTTTTTAAAAACTAGAGACATAATTTAGCCATGCCCCTTTTCTCCCCAGTGCATCTCTTTGCTGTGGTGTCATGGTAAACTATGAAATGCAACACATTCATAGTGATATTTCCCATGGCTAAGCCAAAAGACTTAAGATATAAATATTTATATGTTTGTGTGTGTGCATGTATGTAAAAGTATATAACAAATATGAACAAATATAATGCATCCCTAAAGCATACAGATTTTTACAAAACAACAATACCTCTTCTCCTTCATTCCCCACAGCCTCATGGCCAAGCTTCCAAGGACAGTCCCACAAATACAGGCAACTATATTAATCTACTTCATCTCAAAGTCAAAAAAATAGTTCCAGCCATTTTGTTTTCTAGCAGGAGCAGGTCTTTTGCAAAGCTAACAAGTCTTAATTCAGAACCAAGTCATCCTGAAATACTTTGGATTAACATGGGGGTAGCTCATGAGGTGAGATAAACCCCCTCTGAACTGATTTCTCTTGGGTCCCTTCTTTTAAAGACTTACACTCATTACCATCTAGTCGTTCGGCAGACTGATTTAGTAGAAAGTCACATGTCTTCACTAGATTGGGTTCACTCTTGAGCTATTAACTCTAACAGCTTCAATCTGACCATCTGGACTTGGTAGTGTGATTTCATTTAGCCCCAGAAATTCATTGACTATTTCTATGTGATATGATTCTTCAGATGTCTCACGTGCATGTGCATACACACCAAAAGCAACTCAGGGACTTGTGGGCCTCTGGAGACAATCTTCTGCAGTTGAGATCATGGCAAAAATAAAATAAAATATTTTAAAAATACATTTAGTTTCTTTAATCTTTCTCTCTTTCTTCATTAATCTTTCCATACCTCTGTCATCATCTAATCATCCAAAACCTTCTCTGGTTGCTTTTCCGCTTCTGATGTTTTGTTCTCCTAATACTCTTAATTTGAAGTCTTCTTTTTTTTAAAAAAAGTTGCCTATTGTTAATTTGCATCTGTTCAGGCAATAGTGCTCTTTTTATTTTTTTCCCCATTCATGTAAATTTAATACTTTCCAAAGGAAGACTTCTTGACTGTTACAGCTTTCTTAGTCGCTTTTTCCTGAACCCTGATGCTAAAAATACATATGCACTTAAATGCTTTTCATACCTCAATAGTCCCATTGCTCTTAACAGCATTATGTTTACATACATTAGTGTTTGGGTGAGTGAATATCATATTTAGAAATGAACACCATTACTCCTAACTTCATTCTCAAATTACATTCTGAAAAAATCCTTGTTCTGAAACAGGGGTGGACGAATCTGTCAGTTTTTGGTTTTTCTCTGTCCTTCAATTTTCTATTCCATTTCTGCATCAGTTGGGTATAAAAATCTCCATTAAAAAATTACATACATTTTCTAAGAATTGTGTGTATGCCAATAGATAGCTGCATTTTGGTTTAGATATTGATTCAAGAAGTGCAAGTTTGTGAACCAAGGAAAATTTCCCCCATGGTGAAAGCTACCAGCTTCTCTTTTCCTGGCAGATAGAGTGGGACTTGGAGGCAATTTTACAGTGGTTCTGTTCCTTCCTAGAAGGGTGAAGCCAGAAGGTGGTACTGGGGGACTCCTGTTTGACCCTCTGAACATTGAGCTGTGCTGTCTCTCAGGATTCTGTTTTGTCTCCCATGCTATTTAACATATATATGAAATCACTAGGAGAGGTTGTCCCTAGGTTTGGGGTGTGGTGCCATCAATATGCAGATGACACCCAACTCTACTATTCCTTTCCACCTCAATTCAAGGAGGTTGTCCTGGTCCTAAAACAGTATCTGTCATCAGTAATAGACTGGGTGAGGGCAAACAAATTGAAACTATCCAGACAAAACACAGGTGCTTTTGGTCAGTGAAAAGGCAGATCAGAGAATAGGGATTCAGGCTGTGATAGATATGGTTACACTCCCTCTGAAGTTGCAGGTTCGCAGTTTCAGAGTAGTCCTGAACTCAGTTTTCAACCTGGAGGCCCAGCCTTCTGTGGTGGTCAGGAGTGGTTTTGCATATTTAAAGCCTGCATGCCAACTGCACTGGTTCTGTGAGACATCAGATCTGGCCATAGTGGTACATGCCTCAGTTGCATCCCATTTGGACTACTGTAACACACTATACCTGGGTCTGCCTTTGAAGAGTGTTCAGAAACTTCAGCTGGTCCAAAGAGCTGCAGCCTGGGGCAGGTTATAGAGACCATACTATGCCCCTGTTGAAACAGCTACACAGTGCCAGTTTGGTTGCAGGCACAATTCGAAGTTCTGGGTATGACCTAGAAAGCCCTGTATGGCTCAGGTCCAGAATATTTGTGAGACACTTAGGCCATTTCCACACAACGTTCCTATACCACCATAGCACCTGGTAGTGTCTGGGTCAGGAACTGTGCTACTGCACAATGTTGTCACTATCCAGCTGCTATCTGGTCCCTAAGCATTGCAAAACCACCTTATATTATTTCCAGAAAAAAATCCATTAAGCGCCACCTATAGCACTTCAGTCACATCAGCTGGCTCAGTGTGGTGCTGTTACAGCACTCAGCATTCCAGTCATCATGAATCCAACAGTGGGTGGGCTGTGAGTGTGCCCAGCTTGTCCCTTCTTCAGTGACTCCCATGGCATGGTAACTTCAAAATCTATCACCTCTCCATGTTTATTTGAAAATTCTCCTTTGAGTTAAAACTTTTTTAAAAATACATTTTTAGGCATATCGCTCTAGCTTTGTATTCCTACATGGGAGAAGGATGGACTGGGTGGTTCTTGCAGTCCCTTTGAACTCTATGATTCTATCATTTCATCTTCAAGTGAAGGAGAGTTCTATAGCTTCCAACAAAGGAGTTACCAGACTCATCCTTCTGTTGAGGAGGAATAGATGCTGTTTCATCCTTTTCATAGAAATCATAGAAATGTAGAGTTGGAAGAGACCACACGGGCCATCCAGTCCAACCCCCTGCCATGCAGGAACACCCTCAAAGCACTCCCGACAGATGTCCATCCAGCCTCTGCTTAAAAACCTCCAAAGAAGGAGACTCCACCACACTCCGAGGCAGCATATTCCACTGCCGGACAGCCCCGACTGTCAGGAAGTTCTTCCTGAGGTTCAGGTGGAATCTCCTTTCCTGCAGCTTGAATCCGTTGCTCCTTGTCCTGGTCTCTGGAGCAGCAGAAAACAAGCCCTCTCCCTCCTCTACATGGCATCCCTTCAAATATTTAAACATGGTTATCATGTCCCCTCTTAACCTTCTCTTCTGCAGACTGAACATACCCAGCTCTCTAAGTCTATCCTCATAGGGCTTGGCTTCCAGGCCCTTCACCATTTTGGTCGCCCTCCTCTGGACCTGCTCTAGCTTGACCATGTCCTTCTTGAACTGGGGTGCCCAGAACTGGACACAGTATTCAAGATGAGGTCTAACCAAAGCAGAGTAGAGTGGTACCAGTACCTCCCTCGATCTAGACACCATACTCCTATTGATGCAGCCGAGAATTGCATTGGCTTTCTTGGCTGCCACATCACATTGCTGACTCATGTTCAGCTTGTGGTCTATTAAGACTCCTAGATCCCTTTCACACGTACTGCCATCCAGCCACGTGTCCCCCATCCTATATTTCTGCATTCCATTTTTTCTACCTTAGTGTAGGACCTTACACTTCTCTCTGTTGAATTTCATTTTATTAGCCTTGGCCCAGCTCTCCAATCTGTCCAGGTCATTTTGAATTTTGAGCCTGTCCTCCGGCGTATTAGCAACCCCTCCCAATTTGGTGTCATCTGCAAATTTGATGAGCATGCCCTCTATTCCTTCATCCAAGTCGTTGATGAAAATATTGAACAGCACTGGGCCCAGGACAGAACTCTGTGGCACCCCGCTAGTCACTTCTCTCCAGGATGAAAAGCAGCCATTGGTGAGCACCCTTTGGGAACGGTCAGTTACAGATCCACCTGACAGTAGCCCTGTCCAGCCCACATTTTACTAGCTTCTTTGCAAGAATGTCATGGGGAACTTTGTCAAAGACCTTACTGAAATCGAGATATGCTACATCCACAGCATTCCCTTCATCTAGCAAGCTAGTAACTCTATCATAAAAAGAGATAAGATCAGTCTGGCATGACTTATTTTTGAGAAATCCATGTTGACTTCTCATGATTACCGCATTGCTTTCTAAGTGATTAGAAACTGACTGCTTAATGATCTGCTCCAGGATCTTTCCGGTTACTGACGTGAGGCTGACTGGGCGATAATTATTTGGGTCCTCTTTTTTTCCCTTCTTGAAGATGGGGACAACATTTGCCCTCTTCCAGTCTGCTGGAACTTCTCCTGTCCTCCAAGATTTCTCAAAGATTATAGCAAGCGGTTTTCCTGCATAGGTCAGCAGGTTTGGGATGTGCCAGGGTTTCAGCTAGATAACGTAGGCAAACCCTACTCTCTTTTGGGTGAGCAGCAGTAGCTGGAGCCATGTGCACCTTCTCAAAAGGCTAAGTAACATTGATACCCACTCTCCTTCACTTTCTACCTCATATGGCAGGACAGCCTGGGCCATCTATGATGTATAGTGGCCTGTCGTTTTACCTTACATAGAATAGTCAGCAGCTTGGAACAGTGGCTGTTTAAGTTTGGGTACTAGTGACAATAAAAGCACCTTACCATATAGCATGAAAATGCAGTAATGTACTGCTGTGTCTAGTATGGCTTCCAAATAAAAACATCTCCCTGCAAACAGTCAGGGTTGGTGGGGTGGGGTAAAGATGGGGACAGGGAGTGGCCAAGGACACTGTGGTGCAGAAGGAACACTGGTGGCAATACTTCTACTCATACACCAAAGGGGGAAGGGTGCAGAAAACAGTGTTCCTAACCTACTACCTTCACATGAATGGCAATGCCACAATTCTAACAGTATGTTGTGCAAATGGCCTCTCGTGCAGAAATGGCCTTTGAGTCCCAACTTTGGGGGAAAAGTGGAATAAAAATAAACATCATCATCATCATCATCATCATCATCATCATCATCATCATCACAACTTTGCAAATCAGAATGATTTTTCAGAGTACTACAAGACAGGATAATTTCTATCTTTCAGATAATAAAAGATTTTGAATACCAATTCAAATGTTTTTAAATATCTTGTCATATGAAATTCTCATTTCCATTTTGCAAAAGTGGGAAAGTGAGAAGTATAATTGCCTAGCAGTAAAGTGTAAAACAATTTAGGAAAAAAATGTAGCACAATTGCAGGGGAAAGTAGCCCACCTTGTTCTATGAGCCACTCATGGCAACAATTTTCAGAAGGTAAGCCTTTTTTAGTCTATTAGGTAACAACAACAAGGAACATCTTAACATTTATAATAAAGATGTTAGTTTTTAACTTATCACAAGAGGCTGGGCTCTTTCTGTAACATTGTATTTGTCTGACTGAATAATATAGTTAAAAACCACTACACCAGCTCATGACAGCATCACATGAAAGAAACCAGCCTGTGCTCACTGGTAAAGCGATACTATTCACTGCGGAGCCACAAGGGGGAGGACTTCAATGGGTCATGGAAAGCAAATAGCCATACTAAGCAAGCCAAATAACAGCTAAGTCATAATAATTAGGAAATTCATGTAAGTCTTGGTAAGTTTTGGTTTCCCAGGAGCATGCACTGGACAGAGATGAAAGAAAAATAAGGAGGAGAAAGAGGAATAAGGAAGCAGCATACATTTCTTGAATGTATTTCTTGAATGTATTCCTTATTCTAGATGAATAACTGCAAGACTGCATATCATGGTGAATTTTGATATGCACAAATATTCACTGAGTGTTTCTGTACAAGCAGCATCTAACTAAAGACTTTCTCTTCTTCCTCTGTTATGTACCTATTGAAAGCATAAGTACCATGTCGAAGTCACAATGTGACATGTTTAATTTCTAGAAAGAAAAATCCTAAAACTCACCAATATGGAAATGTCCTATACTGATATGGGAACCCTTCCTGAGGCTACTGTGGATGTGCATTTGTGTGCACGAGTGCATACACATGAGCACACACTCTAGGCACGGGGGCAAATTTGTGTGGTTTGGATTTTAATCTTTACTTAACCTGAATTTCATGGATGAATATAATAATGCACACAGTTATGTATAGTGGTGCATTATGCCCGTGGTTTAACAGTCTTTTGTACTTGGGCTTTGCAAAGCAGGTGCTTGCATAGAGATGGCAGTGGAAGCAACAGTGGCAAGCAAAGATGTTTGCTGTTTCCACTCCTTCTGTTTCTCAAATGTCTGGTTTTTTGTGGGGTGGTGGAGAGATCTACATAGCCAACACAGTGTAGAAGGACTGGCTTGGACAATCACCTGTCCTATGGTGCAAGCTATTGTCCAAGACTTCCATGCTGTCTTAGCTTTGTGCACCCGCTTCCTACCTTCAAGAAACTGGCATCCTTGTTCTCCTGTAACCCATCTATGGTGCTCTTTTCCTCTCTTCCCCACTGCTGTCTTTTTTCTCATGCCACTTCCCATTGCCTTTATCTCCTGTGGCACAGTTAAGCCACTGGTGGAGCCCAATAACATTCTCTTCAGTTTAAAAAATGATACTTCACAGCTGTGAGGAGAAATGTATTTCAAAGCTCCACCAATCCTCTGGGGTTTTCTCTTGCCCCAGCATATTCATTGTTTGGATCTCTGCCTACAGAAAATTGTGACCAGTGGTTTTGTCATTGAATGTGCCAATTTGCTCCTTGGGAAGGAGGGAAAAAACCTAATAAAGAAAATAGCATTCTTTTGGTCTTGTGAAGAATCCAACTAAGAGATAACTAAACCTTAAGAGAAAAATAAAAAGAAAAAGAAAAAGAAAAAGAAAAAGAAAAAGAAAGGCTGCTTTCAATAATAACTGAAATGAGAAATCAACCTAGGATACTTACTGAATTCTGCAATGCTAAGAGGTAGTTGGTGCTTCAGAAAATAGAGCCCAATTTCATTCTTAAATGGTCAGGAAAGGATCTGCTCCTACATCCTATAAATCATCTCTGCAGCTACTCCTGGAAAATGATGATTGTGGCTGCTTTTATTCATGTTCTTAGAGCTCTAAGACTTAGCCATTTCCTCCCTACCTTCCCACCCTGGTTCTAGCTCTTTTTGATAGCACACAGTTCAGCCTGATGTAATACAATTATTTATCACTTGGTAATTATTCTTACTTGTAACAGACAAAAAAGAAAAAGAAAAAAAAGGAACTTTGTTATAAAAGCTAAGAAACAAAACAACTTCTTGGGACAATATGAGGGAAGAAAGGGAACAGGAAGATGCGAAGTTCCTGACCAGAACTTCAGAAGTCTTCCAATATTTGCTGGTCCTGTTTCCAAGAGACTGAGACTACAATTCTAGGAGTACCTGGCAGTGAGTTCAAATTAACTTAGTGGTGCCCACTTTGTGTAGCTATGTAAAGAACTATGCAGTAAATTCCCCATCAACTCTTTCAATATAGGATTGATCTCCACATCAGAAAATGCATGTAAATGGTACTTCATGTCAGGACTGACCCTCCTTTGAGCCTGAATGAGGTGTTCACCTCAGGCAGTGAGGTATGGAGTGGCACAAGAAGACTGAGAAGTGAGATGGTATCCATCTTTAAATAGCTGAAGGGATCTCAAGCAGAAAGTGGAGCAAGCTTGTCTTATGCTCCTCTGGAGTTTATGACATTAATCAACAAATTGAAAAAGCAGGAAGACAGATTCCAACTAAACATTAGTTTAGTAGGAGTTGTTTTACAGTGGAATCGGAAGCCTTGGAAGGTAGTGGACTCTCTCTCATTGGAGACCTTTAAAAAGAAGTTGGATGATCACCTCTCAAGAATGCTCTAGCTGTGTATTCTGACATGGGAGAAGGTTGGACTGGGTCGTTCTTGCAGTCCCTTTGAACTCTATGATCCTATCATTTCTTCTTCAAGTGAAGGAGAGTTCTATAGCTTCCAACAAAGGAGTAACCAGACTCATCCTCCTGTTGGGAAGGCAGAGATGCTGTTTCATCCTCTTCCTGCATAGGCCAGCAGGTTTGGGATGTGCCGGGGTTTCAGCTAGATAACGTAGGCAAACCCTACTCTCTTTTGGGTGAGCAGCAGCAGCTGGAGCCATGTCCACCTTCTCAAGAGGCTAGGTAACACTACTACCCCCTCTCCTTCACTTCTTACCTCATATGGCAGGATAGCTTGGACCATCTATGATATATAGTAGCCTGTGGTTTTACCTTACATAGAACAGTCAGCAGCTTGGAACAGAAGTAATTTAAGTTTTGGTACCAATGACAATAAAAGCACTTTATCTTCATAGATTTTATAGAAGGCTTTGGACATGGACCTCACCACAAGAAGCTTTTAAAATTGCTCCAATAAGACAAGGAAATCTTTTAACATAGCAAGAGTTGGTAAAATGGGAAGGAGATAAACCAAGAATGCGCACAGAAGAAGAATTAAAAGAGTTAGGACATGAATTTAACTGGTTCCCATGGAGACAATTAAGAGAGAGATTCAAGATGGATCAAAAATTGTATGGGTTTGAAAAAAATGATAATGAATTAGATGTGTTGATGAAAGGGGATCTGAAAAATGGAATCTTTAGATTTTACAAAATATTGTTGCAAAGAGAAATGGAACCAGAGATGATAAAAGACAATATGATCAAATGGGTGCAAAATATTGGACACTCAATTGAGTTGGATACATGGGTGAGGGCATGGAAAACAGATATAAAATTTACACCAAGTTTGAATTTAAGGGAAAATTTTTATAAAATGTTACATAGATGGTACATGACACCTGTAAGGTTGAAAAATTTTTTTTTTAAAAAAATGGGAATGGAAAATGTTGGAAGTGTGATGAGAAAGAGGGGTCCTTTTTTCATATGTGGTGGACTTGTAAGGTTCCAAAGAAATTTTGGAAGGATATGCATGATGAAATTCAGAGAATGTATAATTTAAACTTTGAAATGAAACCAGAATTTTATTTGTTGAATATGTTAGGGCAACAAAGAAAAATAAGATTTCACCAGAAAACATTGTTATATGTTATAACTGCAGCAAGAATGACATATGCACAACATTGGAAAGAAGGAAATTATATTGATATAAAAGAATGGAAATTAAAAGTTCTGGATATGGTAGAGATAGAAAGGTTGGCTTTTTCACTTAAAAATAAACCAATCCAGAACTCTGAAAGAGAATGGTAAGAAGTTTTGAATTGGATAAAGGAATGAGGAAAAGAAATAAAGAAAGAGTGTGGCAATGATGGGAATGAAAATTAAGGATGTTATAGAATAAGTATAAGCTGAATGTAATAAGGTCAAAAGTAATAATGTAGAAGAGAAAAAATGTATAAATGGGATGTAAACACAAACTCAACTGGAAAAAATGATGTTCGGAACGAGGGGGGGGGTATTTTGTGTAAAACTAATGAAAAAAAAAATTGGGAAAAAAAAGCACTTTACCTTCATATCATGACATTTCCACAACAAGAGTGTAGCCTTCATCACAATTTCATTCATGTAAGGAAAGGAAGAAATCTCTTTGATGGAGAGAGATTGATAATGTATTTTGCTTTCATAAAATAAGAGCCTTTTTGCCCGTTCACAAAACATGGACAAAATTTTCTGCATCATTTCTATTACAAACATGTCATGTTGAAGCTGGAAAGAGTGGCTGTTGTTTGAAATCAGAGTGGAATGGTGCCTGCTGATTTTCCTTATTCCTGGATTATAAGGAAGCAAATTTATAGTGTAAGCCTATACCTATCTATTCAGAAGTGAATCCCAATTAGACTGGAGGAGACTTACTCCTAGGCCAGCAGCAAGACGATTGTTGGACAAAGATGCCACCGATCCCAGCTTCAGAATTTATGAAGCTTCAAGATATATCTTGCTGTTTGAGAGCATCATCATCATAACTAAAGCAGGTCAGAAAAAAAGAAGACGTGAGAAAGGAAAAGGGAAAGAAAAGAACAAGAGCAAAACTTAATACAGTTTCTGTGGATCAGACAGAAAAACATGAAACATTTAGACTGAGGTGGCTACTAGAGGGAGGGCTTTTTCTGCCCCCTCCCTGTTATGGAATGCCTTCCCTAAAGAAGCTCACCTAGAACCTAAACTCTTAGCTTTCACACACCAGGTCAAGAATATAATTTGCCTAGCTCTTTTAAAACTAACTTTGGATATATGGATCATATGAAACTAAAAGATTTGTGAGATCACTAATGCTGCTGTTATTATAGTTGCTGTCTCCTTTGTGTAGGTTTTTATTATGTATTTTTCGTCTAACGGCTTTATCTTTTGTGCATTACTTTTATTGTAGAATGAGTTGAAGAGTACCCAGCACTGCTTGGATCTGCACCTAATACCCCCCCATACCTATACCCATACCTATACCCATACCCATACCCATACTCATACCCATACCTATACCCATACCCATACTCATACCCGTACCTATACCTATACCTATACCTATACCTATACCTATACCTATACCTATACCTATACTATAGGTCTTCTTGTTCTCCTGCTTTCCCTTCCCCCTGTTATCTCAGCAGTATCTCACAGAGCCTCTCCCATTTTTCCATCTATTTTTTTAATCAAAGAAATCTAAGCACTAAGTACATCTTCCCACTCTGTTCTTTTCAATACTGTACTGCATGGGGCCAAAGAAGCTTAATATTGCTTGGATCGTGTTCTTGCATTTGGGTCTGGTGCCTAGCAAAGGTACAAATGAAACCATTGCTACATTTTTGCAATTGTTCCACATGTGGCCAACTCCCCTACCTTTGACAATTCCTAACATTGTTTACGTAGCAGCAACCCTGTCTGATTTCCAGCCAGCCCCTGTTCTGAAATCCTCAATGAAGCCTCAATGAAGGTTTGGAGAGTTCAGATTATAATTCTGGCCAAATCAAATCCTGAACTTTAGGGTAAATTAAATGCCTTATTTACAATTCAGAATATGGGCTAGCCTCTTCTCTCTCCTTCCATGAAAATGGATAAACTGATGAGGAGATCAAAAATGTATTTATTGAATGCATTTGCATTCTACTTTTCTTCCATCACGGAACTCAAGGCAACAGTACTTAGCCCTTTTTCATTTCCCCACCTTCTGTTTTCCCAGTGCATTAAAGAGCCCTCTTCTGCTTTTTTAAAAGCTGCCTTTCTTTTCTTTTCGGACAAAAGGTATGTATAAAAAATCCCAATGACTTATAAAAGTACCCTTTTTGCTGCTAAGAATTCCCCTATTAGGAAATTAGATTAGAAACTGCCCACTGCAAGTTGAGCAATAACCAAAACACTATTTAAGTTTTTGAAACACCTACCATGCTGTTGTGATGAGTTATGGCAGGCCACTTTTTGCTTCAAGGAAGCCTCTCAGTTGGTATTTTGAACTGAAAATGGCCACTGGAGCTTGGATGACAACCAGTACAATGACAACCAAATTTTGAGGCATCTACCACAATTTCCCACTGAATTGTGGTTACCCCTTGTTATTTTTGGCAAAACCACTGTTTGTAATTTTGGCTTTTCAGTTAGAAAGTGAATGCTGCCACCTGGACAAAAACTCTCTGTCATACTGTAAGACACTATTATGATTTCCGGATGAGCTTTAGCAGGTCTTTTTGTTTGTTTGTTTGTTTCAAGAACATCTATACACCCTGCTAGTTTGGAATTTCAGCTTGAAACTGGGAACTGCAACCCTGATGATGATGATGATGATGATGAAAATCACTGTCAAATTTTGAATGCCTGGCATAGTGTCCAGATGGATTATTTATTTATTTTATTTATTACATTTATATGCTGCCTTTCTCCCAGAGTGGGACCCAAAGTGGCTTCCAACAGTAACATTAGAAACATTAAAAACAGTTAAAACAGCTAAAAACATTAAAAACATTAAAAACTGTATAAAATTATAAAACCTAAAACAATATTCAATTTTTCAAACAAGTTAATAAATAAATAATTTAATCATATAAAAGCCTGCTTAAAAAGAAATGTTTCAGTCTGCTGATGAAAGGAGAGCAGGGAGGAACCCAGCCTAGCCTCCCATGGAAGAGCATTGCACAGGGTGGGAGCAGCTGCTGAAAATGTTCTCTCTCATGTCCTCATTAAGTGAGCCCAGGGTGAGCCTGGGCGTATAGCTGCCACATTGTTTTATCATTGTAATAGATAGCTGTTCAAAGAACTTTGAGTTTGATGGCGTATAAAATCAATAAATATATAAACCAACTTTTTTACTAGCTTGAGCTGATGCAGCATTAGCTCTGCTGGCGAGGTTCTTGAAAATTTCCTTCTATACAGAGACCAAGTACCATTTCTTGAGATCCATGTGAGTTGCAAGAAGTTTCATTCCTCCACAAATACCTCAACCTTTGATCCTCCAGCTGTTCTGGACTTCAGCTCCCAGAAGCCTCCACCAGCCTGGCCAATGATGATGGATTCCAGGAGCTGAAGTCCCAAACAACTAGAAGACCAAAGGTTGAGAATGACTGCTCTATCTTATCAATACCTACAATAGCTTTACGTTCATTTAGAGACAGACATGGTAGAATGGAGTGTGTTCATGTATTTATGCTTATCTCTCACTGTCTTGGGGATTAACGTCCCTAATTATTATTGTGATTTGTGCCTTGTAAAGTTGTTCCTCCTTCCTACCTATGTACAAAAACCTCTTAAGAATCTTAAAAATATGCCACATAATGAATCCAAACCTCTCTCTTTCATTTTTAGACTACCCAACCCACAAACACTGTGTGTGTGTTCTAGAGAAGGGCATGAGCCAGGAACTCACTGCTTATACTATGTCTTCTTCTGGGTCTTCTTCTGTTCTAGTCTAGTCTTCTGGGTCTTCTTCTGCTTCTCTGCCCCAGGGAATCTGACCAGATCTGGGCAATAGCTATAGGAAAATATAAGTTCACGGGCATCTTGACATATGAACAGCAACTTAGCTTTATTCTATTTCGCCGTGGTAATGATGTTGGTTGCAGCTTGCTCCACCACCAACCTCAGTCTCCATGCATGTGTTCTTTCCATTCTGTGCTAGCCACCACAAAATTCTGAGAAATCAAATTATTGCATATGTGGTATACTAGCAGAGGCATTAGCAGTGCTCTGGTTGATCTCCTGGGCCAGGTTGCTCCTCAGTCATGAAACAGAAACATAATCCCATGGTTGTATCCAGAATGAAGAGATCCTGGCATCATCTGTCAAACACCTGTGTGCAGCTATTCCATATTTCCTTCCCTAACAGTCCTTTTTTCTGGTTAAAAGGAAAGAAAGAGATGGAAAATATGGAAGGATTATAAGTTGAAGATGATGCCAGCTGGGCCTCCTGTAAAACACTATGAATGAGACAGAATGATTGCATGGTAATAGCTTTGTCTTGAAGTACCCCAGTCAGTGCCTGAAAAAAAAAAGCCCAACCACCTCTTTAGGAAGAGTCACTATATGAAAGAAAAGAAGATATACCAAGCAGTAAAAGCAGGCGTTCTTCAAAGAGGCAAGCTGCCAGTTAATTGCAAACCATGCACGAATCATAAAATACTTTCCTGGAACTGGATGTGAGTCCTGCAAGAGATGCAAGTCACCCAAAGAGCTGCAGATATCTGTTTGTTTTTGGGGACAGCCAAAAGGCGGATATTAAGTTAGACGTCAGTATATTTATTGTCCTGTAAAATATGTTCTGTTAAGCTTTCCTTTGCCCTTCCCTGTTCTCAGACAGAATACTATCATACTTTTTACAACACAATAAAAAACAAATGTACGATGTCAAGATCATTTTCTTTCACACTGTGCTACCAAAGTGTTTGCTCATATATTTTTTTTAATCACAAGGGCTGGTGTTTATCCATGTGGGTGGAAATGGTTCACTGTGTATTCCAAACCGCTAGTGTGTTAATATTTAACATCAGTGCTGAGGTAATAAATTGTAGCCAAGCTGAGCAAAAATACTTTGTTCACTGGGGGGAAAAATCAATACAATAGAGGAAGAAATGACAATTTACTGTTTTGTTGTTGTTTTAAGGATGGGATCTTGGGAAATAATTTCAGTTTTAACAAAGATGAAGGATTACATTTCAGTGATATCATGGTATTTTAAATTTAATTCCTTTCATAACAGCTGTTCCAGGCTGATTCACATTCTAATTTGTCATCAGCTCCATCTCATCTCATCATTCCTGTGTAAATTGCTTGCTGAATGATCAATTCTTTGAATCAAGGGGTTATGCATGTGCTTTCTCAACATTTGCAAGATTTGTAGTTTGCCAAGAAACTTTGGTTTTCACCTATAGCAAATCTATATATAGATGCCACATATTTTTGGTCTGCTGCTGGATTCATATATGAGATGGAGGGGGACAGTCATGTAGCTGGAAGGCAGTTGGAACTGAGGGACAAGAGGAGAAATGTGTTTGTTGTTAATTGTCATCAAGTAGCTCATCCCCCCAGTGGCAGTAACCAGGATTTATCTGCCCCTTGGAATTAATTAGAATTATCTGAGTAGTTATTGACACTTGTGTCTTTAAACTCTATTCATATTATTTGTGGAGGCTTCAATATTCATTGAGACTTTGCTTCATTTCTCAATATTTTGTCTCCCTCCTCAAAGTTTTTAATCTGAAAATCATGGAAACCACTTCTGCTCGTGTAGCTGGAAGGACCCGGGATTTGTTTCTGTTTAGGAACCTAGATATTGAGCTGAATGAGATTATAGATTCATGGATATCAGACCATCTCCTGGTGTACTGCAAAGTACAAAGATAGTACTTTCTCCTCCCCGCCCCCCTCATCAAACAAGTGAAAGAATTGTTGGTATTTATCTAGGATATCTCTGGATTCCTTCTCTCAAGCTCTCAGTCAGTTATCAAATCATGGTTTAGGTCCAATTATGGGGCTGTGGAATAATGAATGCATGAATGGGGTACCAGGGAGTGAGATGGAGCTGGAAAACAGGCTAGTAAACTGGAGTTTTGCGGAGTATGCATTAAATCCAGACACTCTAGCTAATGAATTTAATGCTGGTGGCTAAAGGTCAATGTCAAACATCTGTGCTGATTGATCCTGTTGGATATGTCTGCAGTTTTTGACACTTTGGATCATCAAATTTTACTATTTTACTATTAGTATTTTACCATTACAGCTTGCATTACTGGGAACAATGGGGAACTCTTTATTCTGGTTTAGAAATTTTTTTGTTTCATTGTTCCTTCTCTGTTTCATTTCGGGGACCTATGTCAAAAGCTTTTTCTGTAACTGTATGGCTACCACAAGGATCAGTTTTGGATCTTCTTCTTTTTTCATTATATATTTTCCTCTTGGATTTTTTTTTTATTTCAGATGTAGGTTTTCAGTGTCACATTTATGCAGTCAACACGGAGATTTTCCAGAGTTTTAAATCAGTTGATGACTCTGGCCTTTTTCTCATGGAAGACAAGAAGACTTTGCCATGCGAAAGGGCCTCTGGAGTGTCGCGTGACTGTGAGGAGCATTTCAGACGACATCCTCGCAATCACACAATGTTGCCGGGGCTTGCAGGCACCAATAGCACACTACTTCATTTTTGGCTTGTAGCCAAAAATGATGTTCAATTGCGCGTCGCTCCAGGGCCCCAGGTGCACTTACCGTGCATGCGGAGACTCCGGAGCCATGGCACTCGAGCTTCCTCCCCCAGTGCAGTCTGGGAAAATGCCTGGCTGTGCTGCAGAAGGAAGAGGCAGAGCCAGCTGGCAAGCAGCAGCTTTGGAGCCAAAGCAGCAGGGACACGAGAGCCTCTTGCAAGAGGCTGCTTGCATGATCCCCGCACCCCAGTGCCGAGAAAAGGTAAGTTGCAGAAAGGGCATCTGTGAGGATGTTACCCCACTGGCATACGCTATCCTGGGGACTATAAATTTAATATCAGATATGCCCACCATGCCAGAGAGGTTGCCCAGATGGGTACATAGGCAAAGAGGTTGAACAACTGAAAACAGGTCAAGACCAGAAAAATCCCCAGCCAAGGAGACCTCAGGCAATACGCATAGACAAAGGGTCCTCAGCCACAAATAGCCAACTTGAGGGGATTAGTGTGTTTTCCCAAGGTTGTGCAACTCTTACTTTGGAAAATCCTACAAAGTGAGACCCATCTACATAAACCAATCATGCAAACTACCAAGTTGCATTGTCTAGCACGTCTTCTTCCCAGGAGAGGGCCTGCCCTCGAGGTATGTCCTGCCCTATAACTAGTCCTAGTTTTTGAGGGTTTCTTCGGAGAACTCCCCTCCACGCTAGCAGACCAGTTAGTTGAGTGATCCCCTCAGCCATCTTTTCGCTGAGCTCCATTCTTCTCGCCACTTCCCAGACCGAAGACTTCAGGATAGGTGCAGTATCACCGCCTCTACAATCCCTTTGCTATATCCCCTATCCATTTTTCACCTCTTTTCCTTCTCAATAGGCCGTGTGTGTGAGTGAGTACGTTGGTGTGTGAGAATATTTTCATTCAATAAAATCCATTTATTTGATACATTTGTCTGGCCTTTTGGCTTGGCCTGACCCTGGGTAAAAGTTGGGTAAAAGATCCTGCTGCGTTACCCTGCCCCTTGTTTTGCTAATGCCAGTGCTCCACTAATTTCCCCAACCTTTATAACTTGGAGTGAATCAAGGTGTCCCCCATGGGACCCCCAGAAGTCAGGGTAACAAGGAAGTCTGTGGTGGGCTGCTTGTCAAGTGTTTCTTTTTGGATGACCATTGTGTTAAGCTGAATATGAAAAAATGAAGTTCTTGGTGTTTCAGCCTGCTCATCCAGTAGCCCCCTTTCATTCCCTCCCATTGCAAAGTTGCCCAGTGGTTCATTTTTCAGATGCCAGGAACCTTGGAATTCTGCTGGATGATAGTTTATCCCTGCACCGCTTTACCGGGGCAATACATTACATTCCCAGCATCTGGACCTCTTGCATGTATGTAAATTGACTTCTCTTAGTACTACTTGTGGAAGACAAGAAGACTTTGTTTGTAACAGCTGATACTTACTTATAGTTTTAGAGCCTTCCTGTGCTATGGATTTAAAGTGGCAGTATTCCTTTTTCGATTGCTGTTGGGATTATAAGTGAATCAAGTTAAAATACTCAACCCTTCTTTTTTCTTCCTTTACCATCACTTTGGGACTTTTTTATTTTTATTTTTCTGTACCTGGATTTTGGTTTGATTCTAAGGGATTTATATTATCTAATTAATTTTGTAGGTAAGCAACATGTACTAACTTTGACGTAATTTAAAGCTTTAGTAGTTAGTTGTTACTGTTTGATTAATGTTTGCTGTTTACAATAAGGGTGGGAACCAATTTTTAGTTATTTGTAGTTTTGTTGTTGTCTCGTAATTTAGTTTAATATTTGTACTCTTGTTTTTCTCTTTGGTAGAACATTGTTGTGTAGTTTCTTTCTTTCTTTTTTTGTATTACTTTGTAGTTTTGTAGTGTTGTAGAACCCAAAGATTATTTTGGATCTATGTTTTTTTTAAAAAAAAATTGTGGAGAGGCAGCACTTTGGGGTAAATACATCACATGCTAAACACATGCTTTAATTGACTACGAAAAATTATTTTTCAAAGGATGGTGGTAACCCTTTCACCAACCAAACCCTAGATGAGGCTGACTGTGTGATGACTTCAGTAACCTCACATAGTTTCAGCTGCACAGGGGGAGATAAGAACAGTTGGAATGCAGTTTGAAGATCCAAACAGGGGGTGTTCTTGTTATTGTTGTGTGCCTTCAAGTTGTTTCCAACCTATGGTGATCCCAAGGAGAACCTATCATGGGTTTTTCTAGGGCTGAGAGTGTGTGGTGTACCTGAAGGGGTTAGCAGCATGTAAATCAAGGCCTTAGGGCTTTAGGGCAGTTCAAAGTAAAAACATAAGGGAGTCTAATGAACATCTTGGCAGTCAGGACATGTACATAGAATCATACAATCATAGAGCTGGAAAAGGCCACAAAAGCCATTGAGTCCAATCCACACCCATGCAGGAATATACCATCAAAGTATTCCCAACAGATGGCCATCCAGCCTCTGTTTAAAAGAAGGAGAGTCCACCACACTCTGAAACAGTATATTTCACTGTTGAACTGATCTTTTTTGAAGGCATTTACAATGTTAATTGCCAGAGAGTGATAAGCCTGAAGAAGCCTATACAAAACGGCAGAGATTCTGAGGGCCTTACTGTTATTTGTTGGTCACAAGTAAAGTGTCTCCATTCTTAGATATAAATTGAACTACAATTTCTTTGAGGTATAGCTATTGGTCCAACTGAAAATTCTCTACACTTTTGATGAAGACTGAATTATCTACGAGGCTTGAAGATGGTTCTAATCCATCATTTAAAAGTAACATCTGTGTAGAGTTCTCTAGAAAAGAAACACAGGAGCATTCACCAATCACCAGGAGTTCATTTTTGAACATGTTTGGAAAATATAGTTTATCAGAACTTTACTACATATTTGTTACTAGTGCTCTTATAGGTTGGGCAGCATCGTTATATATACTCTTGTCAGTTTCTGTATATTTTCTCTTTCTAACACAAATTAGTTTGTTTCCCTCATCATATATGTGTATTTGTTTAAATTTGTTCTCATTTATCTTTAGCTACAAGTTTTTCTAGTTTGTGAACTGCTATTACTGTCAGGAAGTTCTTCCTAATGTTTATATGGAAGCTCTTTTCCTAAAGTTTGAAATCATTGCTCCATGTCCTAGTCTCTGGAGCAGAAGAAAACAGGTTTGCTTCTCTTCCATTATTCCTTATGCAGAAGCAGTCTAATATTTAAAGGTGCTGTATTGCAAAAATTGAGGGTAAGGCTTAGAAGCCATTCTGGTACTGGATGTAATCAACTAGAGGGACAGAAGAGAACTTTTCTTGGCAGTCAAACAAAAAGCAACTCACAGTATCTCAGGAAAGAGGAATAGAGCAGCTGCTGTTTATGTCTCCGCTCTTGGATCATTTCCTGTGGTTCTCGTGAAGGCTTCTCTCCAATGGTGAGTATTGTTGGAACTCACATTTCACTTCTGGATGAACAAACCTGTTGGTTTCCCAAGACAACACAGCTAATGGGCAGGGACTCTGGGAGACCAAGTCCAAAACATCCGGAGGATCAGTTTCAGAACCATTGGCCTAAATGGCCATATCTGCCAGTTTTGCTGGGTTCTTTCCATTTATGAATTGTGGGGAGGTCTTATTGTTACTGCCATGGCTAGCCCGAGCTTTGGGGATATAAAAGATATCTTTTGATATCACTAATTCGGCTTCACATATCCCTTCCACGTGCTTGCGAGGCCCCCAGACAAGCAGGCATACAGGCTCAGCCGATTATCGCCATAATATTCCTAGACAATACAGGCAGGCCAGAAACAGCCGACTCGCTGCTTTAGGAGACCTCAAGGCAAGTACTCCATTAGATATGCACGCAACCTACAAAGGATTCTCTGCCCCGCGCTGGCAGCTTGATGATCCGACTATACAACGCTATAATCCAATCATTCAAATTCTGACCTTTCGGAGGCTTTATCTCCATCTTCAAATCTATTATTTTCCCCTAAGTCCGACCTAGCCTGCGGTCACAATTCTCCTTATAAAAACCCCTGACTTTGAGCACTCCCTCGGATCTCTCCCAAGTTCCGGACTGCCTTGCTGCCGCTTCGTTTGGCGAGCTTCCCCTCAGCTCCACGTGCTGAGATACATTGAACCCCAGCCTCGCTCTCCATTTTCTTCCGGACTTCAGGACAGGTTTCGTATCACTCGAACCGGCTATCCCTCTGAAAATCCCGCTCTCTTACTCACACCTTTATTTTCCTTAGTTATCTGTGTGCGTGTGTTGCTTACATTGTGTGCCTGTATTTAATAAAGATCATTCATTATTTTCAAACCGGTCCGCTTCTTGACTTGGCCTGACCCCGTAGACAATGGGTTACAAGATCCTGCTAAGTTACCCTGCCTCTCGTAACACTAAAGCAGTGCTCTGAACTAATCTTCCCCACCTATTGTTGAGCACATTTTGGTGTCCTTCACGGGACCCCCAGTAAACAGGTTAACATTATCTAACATATAAATGAATCAGCCAGATGTATCCATCCATGCATGAAGGGCTTGGAAGTCTGGCTTATAGTTATGTGCTGGATGGCTGTAGTACTAAACCGCTTTAATATGGACACTGATACGCCTTTCTTTATTTTCAGTATATGTCGTAAGCCTGGGGCTGACCAGGGGTAGAGAGAAGCTAGTATAAATTACCAGAAGTGGGCCTGGGACCTGACTGTGTTGAATATGTCTTTGAGTTGAATATGTCTCTGTGTTGAATATGTCTTTGTCTTTCATGGTGGTATCATTGTTGATTGTTTTGACATGCATTGTAAAGTCAGTGAATTTCAAGAAAATAATAACTGAATATAAAATTCTGGATTACAAAATAGTAAAGATTCATAGCCAGACTGCCCTTGCTGCAAGAGAGAGCAGGACAGGGGCTCAATGAGGACAAGGAAGCTGTGAGTGAGCAAGAAGGAGTAGTAGCATTACTTAGTGTGAGGAAGGGACCGAGAGGGACAGGTGGGTGGGTAGCATCAGAAGAAGTCACAGATAAAACACAGGATTTCTGACAAAGGCAGCAACAGCTGGAAACAGAGACCTAGAAACAAGCAGTCTGCTGTGGCCTCAGAGCTGTCCAGAGGAAGAGGAGATGTAGCAGCAGCAACAACAGCAGCAGCAGCAGTGCCTCCATGTCCATGGCACAGACAAGCAATTCTCCCAATTCTTCACCAGCTCCTCTGCCTCTAAGACCAGCTCCCTGGACATCCTCCTGGCTGGCCCAGATTACCCACATGACACAGGAGAGTGGGGGCAGCTTCTGGTGCAGGTCAAAGGGCGAAGTCAGGCAGGTGGCCAGGGGAGAGGGTGCTGGTTGTGGATGATTGTATGTTCCCTCTTCCTCATAAAGACTCAAGAGGCCTTGAGGGAATGAGTGAACTTCTGGGGTCTGAAGAAAACATATTTCACTGAGGTCTGAAACTACTCTTTGCAGCTGCCCATAAGTCTTCATGCGAGAGGAGGAAAGCACCAACAAAAAGCTGCTTTTCCCACTCACGAAGATCCTCTTCCTGCATTACAACATGTACACATGGAGAAGCACCTCTGAGATGACATCAGGCCACCATATGCAGACTGTGCAATGTAGGATATCTTGTTTTATTATTATAAGCCACTCCTCAAACTTCAGGTCAAGACTGGTCAATAATTAACGTAGATAAGCCTCCCATAGCCTGGGGCCCTCCATATGTTTTTAGACTATAAACTCTCATTACTCCCAGACAGAATACACAATAGTCAGGAAAAGTAGCAGTTCCTCCCAAAACAACCAGCTTGGGGAAGGCAGAGAGAGAGAGAGAAAGAGATTGAAGAAAATAGAGATGAAGCCACTATTTTGGACAAAATGCACCTGATAAATGTGCCCTAGGGCAGGCATTCTCAATTTTTAATCCTCTAGCTGTTCTGGACTTCAAATCCCAGAAACCTTCACCAGCCTGGCCAATAATGATAGGTTCTGGGAGCTGAAATCCCAAACAGCTAGAAGACCAAAGGTTGAAAATGGTTGCCCTAGGGTAGTATATTTCAGAGCAATGTTCTGCCAAAGGCAGAATGCTTTCTTGTGCTGAACTTTGATTCAGCCTTATGCTTACAGTGCAAAAGCATTTCTGGTGTTTTAGCCCATCCAGCCTCGTCAGTGGTAAGAGATGCTCAGAAAACATCTGGAGGGGCAAAGGTTCTCTACCACTTCTATAGTAAACTCTGTCACAGATTTATAGATAAATTATACTTTGAATGCCTGTGGTAGAAATAATCCTTCCACCAATTTAGATTGTTACTATCCCAAGCACCTGATAGCTATTCTTCTATTGTGACAAGCCTCTCTGTACTTAACTACATTAGTCCTCACAGACAAAAGACATGCACAGTCTACCTCCAGGGCTTAGCTCAAAGCCGTGTCATCTTACATTCTGCTGACTTTCCAGAACCAAGGATCAGCTCCATGCCACAATTAGGCAGCAAAGTAGGATATTCTGGAGAAGACAATTATGCAGCTAATAAAATAAATGCTGATATATAGCCACAGTCTCTTAGCTATGCTCCATCTCCTGATGTGACTGTTGAAATCTATCTTAAAAGCCAGTTACCCTTTCCGAGTGACAGAATTCTGTGGTGCTGCTTGGAAGAATGATGTGGCCAGCCCCCTTCAGCCAGCAAACAATAGATGTAAGGAGCAGAAGGAGGCATCCCTGTGGGGTTGTGTCACAACTCTCTGTCATACTTCTGCTCAATGGCCAAAGGGGGCTGATGATCTTGTCTGCAGAGCCCCGCTCTCCAGCACTGCAGAACTCTTGTCATTTGGGATGGCTGACTGGCCTTTAGAGTGGGTTTCAGGCAATTTATTATTGTGGCGATGGTACCCCAGTCATAGAGGTGAATAAACGGTTATGTGGTTGTTACTGCCCTGGCTAGCCAGAGCTTTGGGGATATAAAAAGATATCTATTGATATCACTGATTTGGCTTCACATATCGCTTCCACGTGCTTGCGAGGCCCCCGGACAAGCACGCATACAGGCTCAGCCAATTATCGCCGTAATATTCCTAGACAATACAGGCAGGCCAGAAAATAGCCGACTCGCCGCTTTAGGAGACCTCAAGGCAAGTACTCCATTAGGTATGCACGCAACCTACAAAGGATTCTCTGCCCCGTGCTGGCAACTTGATGATCGAGCTATACAACGCTCAAGTATTCCACGTTTGCATACCGGCTACTCTATTGATAAATTCGGCTCTAATTCAATCATTCAAATGCTGACCTTTCGGAGGCTTTGTCTCCAACTCCAAATCTATTGTTTTCCCCTAAGTCCGACCTAGCCTGCAGTCATAATTCTCTTTATAAAAACCCTTGATTCCGAGACCTTCCTCGGATCGCTCCCGAGTTCCAGACCGCCTTGCTGCTGCTTTGCTTGGCGAGCTTCCCCTCAGCTCCACGTGCTGGGATACATCGAACCCCAGCTTCGCTCTCCATTTTCCTCCGGACTTCAGGATAGGTTTCGTATCACTCGAACCAACTATCCCTCTAAAAATCCCGCTCTCTTACTCACACCTTTATTTTCCTTAGTTGTCTGTGTGTTTGTGTTGCATACGTTGTGTGCCTGTATTTAATAAAGACTATTCATTATTTTCCAACCAGTTTGCTTCTTGACTTGGCCTGACCCTGTAGACATTGGGTTGCAAGATCCTGCTGAGTTACCCTGCCTTTCGTATTGCCAACTTGTGCTCTGAACTAATTTCCCCAACTTCTACAATTTTGATAACAATTTGGTGTCCCTCCTGGGACCCCCCCGAAAACAGGGTAACAGTGGTCATCAATCTAACATAGGACATTATAACTAATAGGATGCCAGCCATCGTAAAGTTCTGGGGGAATTACCACAACCCTCTTTTAGCTGCTGCTGCTGCTGCTGCAGCACCACTATCCCCCTGCAAATTTACTGGCTGCTAAAGAGTGGGAGAGTGATAGAGAAGTGTTGGTATATGTTCCTAGAACTAGTTATACAACAACAATGCATCCTCTGGTACAGTCTAGAGTTCCCCTGGAGGTCCTGGAAGATGATGCCACTGCTGTGCATCCATCTATAGGAATATACTTGGATGCCTCTCCTCCGGCCAGGAAATTGCCATTTGTGGAGACTTACAGTAGCTAAAAGGGGGTTTGGACTGGCAGAGAATTCCATCCTTCACAACAATAACAACAGCAACAAATGACAATGTAAGTCACTAATAGGATGCCAGCCAAAAACAAAACTTCATTCTACGAAATGGATGTAAGCATGAGGAGAAAATACTATGATAGGGAAATAATTTATTCTCCATATTGGGAATAAATATATAAATATAGGAAGTCTAGATAAATGAGTAGTTGCTCTATTTGCAAGCAGACCTAATAAGTAGAGTTCCTCATTACAGGAAGATTACAAGTATATAATTAAACACTACGCTTGTAAAGACAAGTACAATTAAAACCACAGGGTGAAGAGACTTGAAAGATGAATCCCTCTAAATCAGGGCTTTTCTAATTTCATGAACAGGAAATACAATTAAGGGAAATAACATATTAAAAACACCTACACAAATATCAAAACATCTCCTGAGTGCATTAAAATGTTTGTGCCTGTAAGGGAGGAGGAGACTTCATTTCCTTCATAAAATCAAATTAGAAAAACTGAACTCATTCATACCCCAGAGAAAAATTGACACCTCAAAACTTATCAAGCAGAATGGAGTCGGAAGCTGAAAGGAAATCACTGCATTATTTACACATTTTTATAATGCCCTGAGCTGATGATTTTAGAGAGCAAGCTATTCATATACTAGAAAAGGATTTGTGAAGAAAAAGAGATTATTTTGCATTAGAATTATGTGATTGCATTGAAAAATGAAGTAAAAGCAGTTCTTGCCTTTGCTAAACACAACAGCTATCCTGGTTGCAAAAATATTGATATTCCACATCAGCATAGGCAAGAGCAACATCTAAATCTCCCCATGCTGTGGAGTGGGTCATACGTCTGATAGCCCCTATGCAATCAATTCCAAAAGCACCCAGGACCACCAAGATTCTCATTGCCCCGTTATAAGCAGAACTTGAAAAAGTTACTTTAAAAATCACAACTCTCAGACAGTGACCGTGCTGTCTGGGGGACCCTGGAAGCTGTTGTCCAAAAAACTGATGTGGATTAAGAACCAGCAGCTTGGAGTGGAAGGAAATTTGTAAAATAAAGATAGTCCTTTTCTGAGCTGTTATGCTTATGAAGCTCCCAGCAAGATAAATGTGTAGGTTTGGAAGAAATCTCAAATTCTGCATAGAGGTAGGGCTGCCCAGTTTTCAAAATAGCAATAAGGAAAGTTGAAACTCAGAAGGACATGAGAGGGAGACCTACATTAGTCTGGCCTCAAGTCTTGCAAGAGCAGGATTTCGTGCAAAAGTAAAGTTCTAGGTGCCTGAAAGATTTCAGATTGCATGGGATTTTCCCCAAACTCCTGGAAATGTCATGATGGCAGGCCAGTGGCCATCAGAAGGGAAGGAATCTTACCTCTGCTAGGGCAAGCACACTGCTCAGCCTCAAACAGGAAAAGCAGGTACTGTCTGCACTCGCAATAGACCCCTAGAATTTCATGCATAACTTGGGAGCAATCTTTTTGACTGATACTCCAAATACGATTTTTGACATTTTGTTGAATGCCTGTTCCTGACAAGCTTTCCAGCCCACAGATCAGTCTTTACAACATGGGATATCTAGCAACTTGTGCACTGAGTGAAAATGGTGCATACACAAACACACACGCGTGCATGCCTGCAAGCTTACATGTAAATTCATACACACACATATAGTCTAACCTTTTGGCTTGAAGGCTGAATTTGCTTCAGGGGAGCATGTCCAAGGGGCTATGCCAGTGGTGGTTGCAGAATTTGGAAAAGTTATTTTTTGAGCTACCAGAATCTCTCAACCAGCATGGCCACTGGTGGATAAGCCTGGAAACTGCAGTTCAGAATGTAACTTTTCTTAGCTTTGGATAACAAAGACTATAGCTCGTGGTCACAGCTACCCCACACTACTGGCAGGTAGCCCTTGTATGCTTCCCTCTCCACATTCCTATCTACATTATAGCATCTATAATCCACATTAAAATACAAAACATAAAAGTCCATACAAAACATTATGATGAATTGGCTAGGCTGTGTGGGGTATTCTGAGAGTTGTAGTCCAAAACTATTGTTTTTCATCTCTGTTTCTGAGGTACTATCCCAAACCGATTTGTTTTTCTACGGAGTTTTTCTTGGGCCATTTCCGCATTAGACTGTTATAGTGCTATTATTCCACTTTCTACATCCTATTGAATCCTGGAGTTTGCAGTTTAGGGAGGGGCATTTAGAATTCTCAGCCAGACAGCTCTTTGGCCTCAATAAGCTATGTTGAAAGTGGAATAATAGCACTATAACAGTCTAGTGTGGAAATGGCCTTGCAGAAGCATGCGCTAGACCATCTACTGAGAGTTGTGAGCCTGCATTCACCCTACAGCTCTACAAAAAAGTTGACTAAGTGTCAGATTTTAAAAGATGTGTCCCAGTGATGGCTAGCTGACTTAAGGATTTTTTAATCACCTTTTTGAGGATCCTCTGTTTCACCCGGTGTCAATCTGATCAAGCAGAATCACTTTTCCATGATGATGTTGGTTTCTTTTGATGCCCAGGATTAGAATTTGCATTGCCAAAAACGTGTGTCTGCATCCTCCATTAAGACATGCACACATGTCCATAATGAGCAGAAGATCAATGCTTATCACCAATGCTTTTCTCCTGATGCAAGCAGCAACTGTATAGCCAGGTCCAGACGGGAACTGTGACAATGCCAAAAGGATACAACCTCCCTCTCCCCATGCCATGCTTCTACCCAGTTTGGAGCTCTCCTCTTCTCACAGCTGATAGTTATTATAAAAGTAACTTTTATCAACCTATGATTCAACAGGTAGAAGATCTAACAGTGTTTTTGAAAGAATGATGTACAGTTGTCCCTCCACAATTGCATGTTTAATTTTCATGGATTTGATTGTTTGCTGCAGACTCTTCTGCTCCATTATTCCCTTTTTAGCAAGGACTTAGAAGTCTCACCTTGCATTTGCAGTCTCTCTGCAAGCCTCACAAGGTTGCAAGAGACTGCAAATGCAGGCAAGGATGGTAAGTCCTTATAAAAAATGGCTTAGGGCAGTAGTGGAGGCAGTGGCAAGCCCGCCAGCTGCCCATGGCTGCCTTGTGAAGGAATCCTTCTATCTTGAGGGCAGAATAGGGCAGCTGGCAATCTCTCCACCATGGATTCAAATGTATTTTGTACTGAACATTTGAATCCAAGGTGGATTGAGTCTTCAGATTGTACTTTTTTCCTATGCCCCAACCCCTGCAAATGTGGAGGAACAACTGAACAGTCTAAATCTACAAATGGACTTACAGTTTTTACAGTAGCTTCTTATTAACGTGGTTTTCTTTTTTTTTCCTTTTCTTTTTTCTGCTTTGTTGTATCAGAATATTATAGTGTGAGTGAAGGAAAGACAACCTCCATTACAAGCTAGGAGGTAGTCACATACACGTGAGTTCTAGCCCCTCCCGTCTGCGGACTCATGACTCTACCTCACCTGTAGCATCTCTCCCTGGACATTGCCTTATTTGGAAGGTAGTTTGTAATTGGAGGAAACCTCATATTACCTGCCCCTCTGGACATTTCCTTATATGGATGGAAGTTTCTGGACATTATCTAATATGGGGCGGGTGGTCTGCAATTGGTGGAAAAATGCCGTAGTGGGTGTGTATGCTGTTTACCTGGATAAAAAGGCCTTGCCAAGCCTCTGGCCTTTGTCCCGAACCTCCGGCACCCTGCTGCAGCAGATTTATATATTTTTATACTTTTATACTTTTGTACTCAATAAATCTGGCCTCTAGCCTTTGAACCAAGAAACGTCTGGTCATTTGCCTGTTTCTCAGAAGAAGCTGTCCTTCTTAAGGGCGTAGAAGGTGACAATAGCATGTAATGGAGAACCTTCCTTGTGTATTTCTACCACGCATTTAAAAATTAGATTAAAAATCCAACAATTCTCACACTGACCGATTTGAAGAATAGAAACACTAGGCCAATATTGTACTACATATTTATATCTATTTTATACTTTTCTTTCTTATCTTTAATTCCTATCCTGTCTTTCTCCTAATATGGGGCCCAGCTTACATTTTTAGTTAAAACAAAATACAATTAAAACAAGGCATAAATTTTAAAAACAATGAAATAATTAGATTAAAAAGATTGAGGACAACAATTTTTTTTTAAAAAAACTGTTATAACAATGATCCCTCTCTCCAAAACAGAGCACACCTCACTAAAAGATGTTGGTCAGTTAGTAATCAATTAATAATCAGGTCAGTTAATAGTCAAAAGCCTGGGTGAACAAAAAGACCTTTGTTGGGACAGAGAGGGGACCAGCCTAGCCCCACAAGGGGGTGGGATTCCACAGTCTGAGAGTAACCGCCAAGAAGGCTCTTTCCTGTGTCCTCTCCTGTCCTCACTTGTGATGGTGGTGGGACCAGAAAGTCCTCCCCTGAGGATCTTAAAACTTGGGCAGGTTCATATCCCACTGAAAGAAAAACTAAGCAAAGTTGGAAATGGGAGGTTTAGGGGGGAGCTGCAGTTCAGTTGTTTATTGACTTGCATGTACAGGAATCCAGGTTCATGCCCTGGCATCCCTTGCTAAAAAAAAACCTGGGAACTTTTGGGGGCTGAGGGAAATGGAAGTCTGGAGACTTCTTACTCTAAGATAAGGATGTCCCAAGACATTTTGTTGCCAGAGGTGAAGGACAAGTGAGTGCACTGTGCCTCCTCTGTGCATAGAAGCTGATTGGATGGTTGGATCTTACTTCAAGTATACTAGGAATAGGATGGGATTCCTTCCACCACACCTGAAAAACAGCAGACAGGCTTAATAGTGCAGGACCAGGTGTGTGGAGCATGTAACTTTATTCTCCAATAGAAAGGAATGGTCAGTGGAGTCAGGCGCAACAGCAGCAAATGCCAGCATTTGATGTTTGAGATTCTTGCCCCTTTCTGGCCTAATGATAGACTCAGCAATGGTCAGAGATCCTCAAGAGCCACTGCTGTCCGAAGAGAACAGGACCAGAAAAGATGGATCAATAGTCTGACTCAGTGCAAAGCAGCTTCATCTCTTCATAACTGGTATCAATTTGCAACACAATAGAGCTCCACATAGTTTCTGAGAGGATTGGATAACACCAGCTAAAAGGTGCAACTGCAATCTTTCCAGCCCTACCCATGATGACAACTAACAGTTTGACATGTGCATTTCACAGTTCTTTTTAAAGCAAATATTTGCCCTAGAGCAGCTTTAAAATGTGTTGGCATACAGCTCCTATTATCCCCAACATGCTGGCGTGGGATGCTAGGAGTTGTAGCCCAACACATCTTGTGTGCACCTGTTTGCAAAGAGCTGATCTAAAAGAACACTTTACTTTCTAGAAATGATTGCTGAAGGCTCACGTGAACTGATACTGAACTCCATGACATAAGCCACAAGGACATTTACCTGTCTCCAAGATGACTCATTTATTACCACTCACGTTGTTGCAGCACTTTAACCCATGGAAGAGAATCAAACCAAATGCTGACTCATCTAAATCTTTTGATTATCCACAGTCACTGACAAAAGACACCAGGAAAGCGTCAACCGAGGTGAACTACAGCCATTGTGATCTGCACTTTGGGAATATTTGAATGTCTTGGTTCTTCTCTTTGTACGTTCATTGCATTTTATTCCAAACTACTGGCATGGAACAGGTCTAACACAAGCTGTGCCCAAGAGTGTGGCCAATCCCCTTTGCTTAGACAATATCACTGAAATAAGGAGGAACAACTCACTATAGACGTAGACATATGTATCGCTTTTCTACCTAGAGGACTGAAAAATGTTTCATTATGGAGAATGAAAACACTGGAACATAAAATGAAGTCATTCAAGCACATTTCATTCTCAAATCAGCAGACTGGCTGGGGAATTCTGGGAACTGTGATTTTAAAAAGTAAGTTCTCCAAGTTCTGTCAATAATCACCAGCAGATCTTGTTTGGGCTACTGTAGACCACAATAGTCATATACAGTCAGCCCTCCATATCCACATATTCTGTATCCATGGATTCAATCAACCATGGCTTGAAAATATTTTTTAAAAAAATCTAAAAAAGGAAACTTTGATTTTGCCATTTTATATAAGAGACACCATTTTGCTACACCACTGTATCTAATGGGACTTCAGCATCCACAAATGTTGGTCTCTACGGGAGGTCCTGGAACCAAACCCTAGCAGATACTGATGGCTCACTGTATCCTCCACTCCATTTTCCCAGAATGGATTTTTATGATTAGCAGGACAACTTTGAGGGAAGAGGCTAGTGAAGCATCTACAGTTCGCTACTTGTTCCCTACCTTTGAAAGAATATAAGGTGCAAGTTTCTATAAAGCAGGAAAGACAGAAGGGGCACCATGAAAACCAAGTGATGACCTAGGCCTCCAAGCAGAAGTTTCAAAGCAGGTTTTCTGGGAGGAAATTGGGGCACAAAAGGTGTTGAGCAGTCCCACTTTCTCTCTGACCTCTTCATATTTCACCACCTGCTTCCCACTGCAGCCCTACCATTTCTTTGTACTCCCTCTTGCTCCAAACGTATCCACTCCTAGCTTGTTTTTTAATACCTTTAACTTTTGCAAGACTGAGTTTCTTTTGAGCTTTAGCTTTAAACTTTCTTTCTACAAGTACTGGCTATTCATTTGCATTACTCTTTGGTGATTTCTCCATTCTTCTATTTCATGGATATGTCTCTCTTAAATCTCAGCTCGTCTCAAAGTTCTTTATACATCCAACCTGGATTCATACATAGCATTTCTTTAGACTCCTTCCATTTTTATTACTCATTAGAATTGTTTGCAGTTCTGCCTTCACTATCTCACTTAAAAAAAAAAATCAATCCATCATGAACTCTCTTCTCTTTTGTCTTTTCTGACCTTGAGACTTCAGCCAATATTTATTTATTTATTGCTGAAATTATTTATTTACTGAAACGTGAATTAGTGAAATAAACAAACAAAGTTTGGTCAAATCAGTTTTCTCAAAGTCCAGAGTGTGTTCCTGACGATATCTGGCTTCCTCATTCCTCTGTACATATGTGTATGTGCATATATATGCATGAGTGTGCATGTATTCTTGTGTGTGTGTGTGTGTGTGTGTGTGTGTGTGTGTGTGTGTGTGTAAAGGACTATATGGCCCTTGAGGTTCCTTCCAACTCTGTGATTCTGGCCATTTCTGCCCTATGCTGTTATAGTGCTATTATTCCATTTTCAACCTCCTATGGAATCCCAGGGTTTACAGTTTAGGGAAGGGCATTTAGAATTCTCAACCAGAGAGCTCTTTCACCTCAGTAAACTACAAATCCCAGAATAATAGCACTATAACAGTGTAGTGCAGAAATGTCTTCTGTGTTTGCACTGGCATCAAAACCAAGCCCGAGATGTTTTGATATGTGGGGGAGAAAATCCAGATTGAACAATAGCACAGAAATATAGCAGTACATTAAACAATAGGCTGTGAGTAATACTGCTTAGTAGACATCCACTTTGTATAGCTACCCCTCCTTCATACAACGACTGTATCATGTGTTAGGTGCCAGACCCAGTGCTGGTCCACGACTCTGATGTCTGGATTTTAGTTTGAACTATCCAAAGTGCTGGACTCTGCTCCTCAAGACTGATTCAGCACCTTGGATCGCTCCTCTGAAGTTCATATTAAAGTGAAAACACATTCACCACCACACTGACACAGAAGCCACTACCAGCTACCATTGACTGTAGCTAACACATCACTGCAAAGATTTCCAAAGGAGTAGCGGGTATCAGAAACAGCCTAAACAACCTGAAGACACATGTGATCTTGGAGGTTAGTTGGGTTAACCCTGGTGAGCACTTGGGTGGGGGACCACCAAAGGATAGCAGGTGTTGCAGGATATATTACGGAGTAAGGCAACAACAAACCACCTCAGAGTATTCCTTGCCTAAGTAAACCCTATGAAATTCATGGAGGTCACCATGAGTTAACAGGCAACTTGAAGGCAGAGAGAGAGAGAGAGAGAGAATGAGAGAGAGATTGAGAAATGCTGTCAAAGTATGTTGCATCAAAGTGAATAAAGACACCTCTGGCAGCCTCATACTAACTGTTGCTGATAACACAAATACGTTGACACTCTGTAAGCCCATTACCTACTGCAGACAAGCCATGCATGTAAATTGGCTTACCAAGTACCAGGCTGTTTGTTTAGCTTTCAGCAACTGGTCTGTGAATGACCGGTGATTATTGACAATGCCAGTATTTTCTCCATTTCAGTACTTCTTCATCATCTACAACCCTGCCATCTACCACAGGTATTGTATATAAACAAAATTCTAGAGAACCCTTCATGCATCCAATGAAGTGGATTGCGATCAATGAAAGTCAAGGGTATGATAAATTTGCTATTTATTATGATGCTACAGGTACAGAATACTTGGAAAATAACTTTTAAGACAAATAATGACAGACAGAAGTCATCCATAATTGAACAGTGATACAATTATACTCTGTGACCCACATTAACGTAAACATTTAATTTGTGTGTTTTCAAAAATGTCTTTTCCTTTTCTTTTCTTTCCTTTTCTTAGCTAGCTGCTGTTTGCATTGGGGGGAATGGTCCCACTGGAATTTGATAACATAAGTGATAAACATCAGTGGCTACAACAGCCTGGTCTATCAGAAGCTGGAAAAGTCACTCCCTTTCTTTGGACTACAAGTTCCAAAATCACCCCCCCCCCCACACACACACAACAGCATGGGAGATTCTAGGAGTTGTGGTCCAAAAAAGGAAGTTTGCCAATTTCTGGTTTGGTTCAGTTTGCTTTAGCTTAGTTTAGTGTATGAGAATACAATGAAATTACTCTAAGCATCTCCTCTTGGGGTCCATGCTACCTACAGTGTACAGGCAGGAAGAATTTCCTATGCAAGTATAAAATGTATAAGTCATTGTATTGGTTGTTATGACAGCAGCACATACTCTTGTCCTTAACTTGGTGGTAACTGGATCATACCAAATTCCCCAAGATAACCACAGCTTTGTGTGCTTCCTCTAGGCTTCCTCTTCTCTCTTTTTTCCCCACGTAGGGGCCCCTCTGGCCTGCGTAATCCAACCAAATTCATCTTCTAAAAGAAGGATAAAATCCATACAAAGAATGATTTCATCATCTTTTGAAAGGGAACTGACCTCATTTTGGGAAGTGGCTCATCTTCTGTTTCTTTGCCATTTTCCTTTTTGTGTGAGAAAGCAAAGGAGTTGCCAGTTCTCAATATTTCCATGTTAAGATCTGTGATCAATTTGCTAATTGGGTTGCTGTCAGATGGAGCTGCAGATTTTAGCACCTTCTGTGAGGTCTTGGAATATACCACTTGGTATACATGCTTGCAGTACTTCCTTTGGTCATCACGTTTCACAAACCTCTTTCCTTAACTACTTGATATACTCTATGGGCTACCTATCATGTGAAAAATAACAATTCCTAGTGAACCACAGACTCAGATGCATGGGACCACTTTTTCACCATGTTGTTCTGGAACGGTTTCACTTAAACAGATGTGTACATGGAAAGAAAGAAACGTATTATGTGAGATGTTTAGTTAACACGTCCTGGATAATGATGAAAATAATTTAGGCAAGTTGTTAGTTTCTACACCAAGTGATGGACCACAGGGCTGTTGGTTGCTGCTGGTTTTGCAAAGAACCCTCTCTTCTTCGATCACAGGTACAGTACACAGACATTCCTCCATTGCTTATGGAGTGAGGAAATTACCTTGGAGGGTGTACTATATTTGGAATTCATTACATACTAGATATTCTGGCCTGCAGGAAATGTTCATCTTTATTTAATCAATTTTTGATAAAATCCAGATTTGTTAAGTTTTATGGTACCTTTCCCAGTTCAGTTACTATTCCAGTCTCTTGAGCTTATATTTCTAAGTTCTGTATCACATCAGCAAATACCAGAAGAAATGGTTCTTGATATGAAGTTTTTTGAAAAAGGTGGAAGGATGAAGAAATTGTTACACTGCTTCCATTATGTTTTGCTGGCAAAACAAATTAACCACTTGATGGGAGCTATAGTCCAAAATATCTGGAAATGTGCCAGGTTGAGAAAGGCAACAGTTAAACACACTGGTTTTAAACAGGTTGTGCACTGGGTTGGCATCCTGTTTTGTAGCCCTTGTTTAGCACCTCTTAGGACTTTTCATTCAATCAGCTTAGAGCACAACAAATGCTCTTATCTGTATTATAGGTTCAGGTCAATGCTTAGAGAAGTTATTTTTATGGACTGTAGCTGCTAGAATTCCCTCAGACAGCATGGACAATGACTATGCTGGCTTAGAGATTTTGGGAGATCGGGTCCAAAACAGTCACTTTTCAAGCTCTGGATCAGATATCTTCTTGTAAGGTATGGATTCTGTTCTAGGAAAATCACATTTTCCCTATAATACTATATTAAGAAAATGCTAATCTCTTCCACTTTACTCCCAGCTCATGAATACTGTTGCATGTTGCAGTAGTATATGAAATATGAGTGTGTATCACAGTACCTACTGGACAGTGTTTGTAATGTCACTGGTAGTAAACAACACAACACCTCAAATCATGTAGTAGACTGTGACGTAGCTATCACATCTTAACTTTCCATGAATGTTATTTGATTGGGTAGTTTGAAGTACCTTCCCCACTCACACCAGGTGGACTGTTGTTAGAGATTAGCCTCAGAAGCTTATCTCAGATGCCTGCCAGTGAGATCAGTTGGGCTGGGGTGTATGAGAAGTAAGGCAGTTTGGGGGTGCCCCCCCCCAAATACTCTTCTGAGGACATACGATCCCTTCTTTACAGACCTATTTATTTCCGGTAACTTCTTTAGGTCAGTTAAGTGATGCTCTTGAGTCCATTGGTTTTGAAATAGTTTTGTTGCACTTTATTTTATAGCTCATGTTGTAGTCCTGTGATTTCATAGCATACCAGGTCATGTTCATACCAGTCTCACTCTAGTACCTGTCAATCCACACACACAATGGCAAACAAAGAATACCACATGGGCTCTTCAATCTACTATGGCAGGGATGCACAACTCTGGCCTTCCAGATGTTTTTTGACCCACAGATCCCACCAACTGCAGCCAACATTGTGAGGTTTTTCTTTTTGATTTAACGGCAAGCCTAAGACAGAGTTGGGGAAAACAAGTTCACTATTTTGTGATTTTTAGTTGATCTCAATACATATATTATTTGACCATTTCTTTTTGGATTTTTTTCCACTAATGGACCCACCAAATTGTTTCCATTTTAAGCCACTATTATAGTGTGACAAACAACCTGATAAAACCATGTTCCTTCAGCAAAGAAAGAATGATTGGCAGGGCTGTGCTAGGTCTATGCTTCTTAGCACAATAAGTACTTCAGCTTTACATTCCAGTCTCACATCCAGGAACTTAAATAGGAAGCTTACCAGTAATGGCTATCTTTGCAAGCAATAAAATGACCACATAGGAAGGAAATTAGTCAATTTGTTCCTCTTAAAGTACAAGTTGGAAACAAACACACACACATACACACACATTCAAAATAGTGACTTTAGGTACAGTAATTTTTTTGCTTCCTTTCCTCAAGATCTCAATTCCTCTTTTTCAAACAGTTCAGTTTCAGGTCTGTAAAATAATTTGGATCTAAACTTCAAAGTTATTTCTCAGCTGGTTATAAACAGCTGTTAGTGAATGCTTCCTTGTAAGAGAGTGAATTGGTAAGAAATCAGTAGGATATGCTGGTTTTCAAATGAAGTGTTGTACTACCCGTTAGAGAAAGTCATATTGTCTAGGTCAGTTTCTGCACTCATCAGCAGTGGTTTGTTTGCCTGGAAATGTAAATTTAATACCTGTTCTTCCTCCAATCAGTGGAAAAGGGTGCACATGGCTGCCTTCACCTTCCCCATTTTATTCTTACAACCTGTGAGATAGTCAAGCAGAGGGTGTGACTGGCCAAGGCCACATATCCAATGAACTGGAACTAGAACCTGAATTTCCCATGGCCCAACACCATGCTAACTACAACAGCACAATGTATCTTCCAATAAGCTGTTTAGCTACCCAAAGCACACAGTCAAAGAAGACTGTGAAACCATGCCACACAATAATTAATAAGGCAGGATAGCACCAAAACTAAGGGTTTTTTTCAACGGCTTAGTTAAACACAATGGGATATAAAGAAGAACAGATTAAAACAAACTATTTCACATATGCTGCTCAAAATGCTTTTCAGCCTGTCTCCTACTCAGAGCTTGGAAAAGTAACTTTATGGGGCTATACCTCCCAAGAATCCCTCCAAAGATCATAGTCACCCCTTCAAAACAACCCTTTATAGCTCTGTTCTGCCGTTGGTTTGCCTATGTGAAACATAAGAACACAGTTTTTAACATCTGTGCCTGTACCAAGTTTTTATATTAATGGATGACCACGTAGGGATGATGGCCTTACATCTCAGGTGCCTTTCCATACTACACAGTTATATCAGTATGATCCCATGTTAACTGCCATGGCTGCATCCCATGGAGTTGTGAGGTTTGCAATTTGGCGGTGTACTAGAGATCTCTAGTTGAGAATTGTAAATCTCTCTCTCTCTAAATGTGAGGTCCTAGAATTTCACAGTTAAAGATGACAGAGCCATCTTGGTGTCAACAGCCCCACTGAAGCACTCTCTCTGAGAGGAATTCAATTTGTTTCCCATCATGTTTCTATTTAGGTGCCAACTGAAAATAAATTTGTTTGTGTAAGCTTTCAGCGAATAAGCAAGTTTTTCCTTTGTTTAGTTGTTCCTATTTGTTGATGGATTTTCTGTAGTTTATTATATACATCAATGATTTCAGAGGTTTAACTTCCACAGTGCTTGTCCCCTGTTGTATTGTGTTTTATATAATTGGTCAGCTGCTCTGGACTCTTTTTTTGAAAAAGAGTGGTACGTGTATATATGTGTACACCGACACACCTTTTTTTATCTAATTTGCTCTCTATGTCTGAGAGGAGAATGTGCCTCTGGCACATCACTACCTTCCCACCTCTTCTCATTGATGATGGAACTGACAGCATTTTGGGACATCTTGCTCAGTTTCTCACTCACTGATTTCTTTCAACCCTGCTTTTTGGTCTTTGGTAAAAACTTGACAGGGTGAATTTCATCATGTTCCTCTCAAAGAGGCATGACAGGGCTACTGAGTCATAGAATCACAGAGTTGGAAGAGACCAAAATGGTCACTGAGTTCAACTCTTTGCCATGAAGAAACATACGCTCAAAGCACCCCCGTATCATTGCACTTAGTATTTCTTTGTTTTTAAAAACCTGAGAAGGAACTAATAAAATTTAAAAAACTATTTATGACCTTGTCATTTTCACCAGAGATTGGAGCAGGGCAAGGGAAAGAAACACAAACGGAAGCCAGAAAAAGATGGGAGAGTCAGAGCACAAAAGAAGGTGATTATACACTATCAGATTGTACCCACAATGGATGGGAATATGTGAGGGAACATAGTTGTGGAGCCAGTGTGCTGTAGTGGTTGGAGCATTGGACTATGGCTCTGGAGAACAAGTTTTGAATCTCTGATTGGTCATGGAAACCCACTGGGCGACCTTGGGCAAGTCACACTCTCTCAGCCTCAGATGAAGGCAAGGGCAAACTCCCCTCTGGACAAATCTTGCCAAGAAAGCCCCATGATAGGTTCACCTTAGGATTGCCATAGGTTGGAAACAATTTGGAGGCACACAACACACACAGAAGCCAGCATCCAGGATAGGCTGATGGAAAAACAGAGGCGGTCAGTTCACATTTATCGTAAGAGATGCAGCACTTTCCGTTAATGGCTAAATGCATTAACTGAAGCACGGAACTATACCAAACTGATGCTTACATCTCTTGGAAATGATTAACCAAGGCTGGCCTTAGGGCTGATTCACCAATGCAAAATGATCTTCCTCACACCTATCCTGTGATACCAGATTGTGTAAAGGCATGTTAAATGTAAACCACCTCTTCAGGGATAAACTCGGCTACTTTTTGTGATTGTGGTGATACAATTAGCCAGCTTGCATATGTATTGGGCACCTTAATCTTGCACTTTTAAAGGACTTTCCAGATGCATTCTTAAGATAATAATCAGGGAGAATATTCCTCAAGGATTAAAAGGTATTGATCCATCAAGTGGTTTCCAAGCTTAGGTAGTACATTATGGAGAAGCAGTTTGCTTCCATGTTTGAATGAAGAATGCCAACTAGAAATTTTCACAATTATTTTCACAATTATTGTCAAATGCAAAACAAACAAATAAATAAAATCAGTTAGTGAAAGCATAGCTTTACAATCTCATGGATTTTGCTTTGTGAGCTACAGAGGGAAGGTTAGTATTTTATTATTTTCATTATATTATGCTGCAACCAAGGTTTATTTTATGTTGATTTAAATGCCAAGTTGGACGAAAATGGAGAATAATAATGTTTTAAAGGCTTTAACAGTTCAACCATTGAAAGGCAATTTTAAACAGCAAGGGATTTTTTGTAAGTTCTTTTTTAGACTAAACAGTCAAAAAGCAGGTAATTGATTGACTCTGAATTCTTTTATTAGCTAGCTAAGCCTACACTAACCTAATGACTTCCAGATGCGTCGGATGACAGATCCCATCACCTCCAGCCAGCATGAGTAATAGTCAGGCTGGGGATTATCGGAACTGTAATCGAACACATCTGCAATACATTGGATTTGAGAGGAGTCAGATTTTTAAAATAATGTTTTTTATTTTTTACCTTTTTATTACAATGTGTTTAGCTACCAGTGTCTAAAACAATAATTGTTGGCTTATTTCCACTGGCTCCTTGGTATACTAGGAATTACATTTATTCAGTTTCCTTTTTGGCAGAATGGATATTTTTAAAGATGCACACACACACACACACACACACACACGCACACACACCCCTACTTCATTATATAAAAGGCAGAATTCTTATCTATTCCCTCACCCTGAGTGGTCAGAATTTTCCCGTGGTATTAATGGTGGAAAAATCAAGAGTAAAAATAGAATTTTAAAATTCATCAATAACTGATGCTAAAAGAACATACTTGAATATTCTGGTACAGTAAATAGCTTAATCCACATTCTTATTTTCCATTACAACTCTATTTAATTACTGTCAACATGGATAACTGAGGGGTGAGTTTCCACAGAGTGGGTGTAAAACTTGCCTCAGATCTTGCCTGCAAGTTTTATTATCTGTGATTAAACAGGGAGCAAGTTAAGCCTACAGGGAGAAATAAAGAACGTGAGCAAGCTGGCCACGTTGTATCATGTTCACAATATGACAAACTAAAGCCAAAAACCAACAGACAACATGATAGCTGGGGGGAGGAGGAGGAAGAGGATTAGTAGTGGAGATATTTACATTTAAAATGTGGAGGCAAACTACAGGGAATATTTTGCTAAATTTGGAAAGTCGTTCACATTAGTACATGAGGTTCTCTTTCATAATTATTATTAATGTTTCCCTTATAAGTGAAAATTGCCATTCTTTGGGTGAGTACTCTTTACTGGCACTTCTGAGACTCAAAAGAGAAAAGAGGGAGAAAATTACAGCTGATACTTCTCCCTTCCCTTCCCTAGATCAAATTACAGTTGGATTGCTGCTTGAGAGTCTCATTTCAAAATGCTTCTTTTAAGTAAAGGGTTTTCAGGTGTTCTACATCAGCTTGCCTTTCGTTCCTGTCTTTTTTTACTTCTAAATTAGTAGGCACATTTCCATATTGCAAGTTGAAACTGTCCATGGGAGTGTGCACATGGGATGTGGCACACAGATTATGCAACTTTTCATTCCAGGTATGTTGTATTCCAAACTGGCTCACTCTACCTGATTGGGTGCTGGCGTCATGTGTCCATATTTACAAACAAGGAGCTGGAGTGATGACTCGCAGTTACTCTGTTAGGCACCAGAGGCGATGTTGTTGACAGCACTCTGCCTCCATTGCAAGGGATGCCATGTTGCCAAATGTGCATGGCGGTATTACCTGTCAGATAGGTGGCAGCTGCTCCTAGAGAAGCCATTTGTAGGTGCAGTTCCTCCCTTCTCCTTCTCCGGTGCTTGTAGGACCCAATTCTTTTAAGTCAGTTAGGGGTGGTGGATTCAGTTCCCCATACATCTGCAAACTCTCCCCCCCACCACAACCTTTAGCCCCTGACACTGGCTTTCCAGCCAAAGCTCTGCTTCAGTGATATTGCAAATCCCTTGCTGGGCAAGAATGGGAGAAATGGATATTCTGAAAAACACAGACCGTACAGGTGTACACATAGGCGTGTCATTTTAACATATTCTCAATTAAGTATGCATGAAGAATGTATTATTTGCAGATTCTAGGACAACTAGTGTGATTCATAGCTCCCAGATTGATCTATAGGTCAGAAATCCTTCAGATTTTATACTTCTCAGAATTTTGTGATACAGTTCTTGGCATATATGTGTGTGTGTGTGCATATATAGAGGGGGGGGGTATAAAAATCAATTCAGATAAATGTTGTTGTAGCCAGTGCAGTGTAGAGGTTTGAACATTGAACTATGACTTTGGAGACCAAGGTTTGAATCCGCACTCAGTCATGGAAACCCACTGAGTGACTCTGGGCAAGTCATACTCTCTCAGCCTCAGAGGAAGGCAAAGGCAGCAACCCCCAAAAAATCTTGCTGAGAAAACCCTGTGATACTTTTGTCTTAGAGTCTCTATAAGTCAAAAGATGACTTGAAGGCACACAACAATAACAACATTTAGAAATGTGGACTTTGAAAAAAAAATACTTGAAGAAATGCATCATTTGTGAGAAAATACATTCAAAACTACATATTTACTATAACACAAATTTACATGGATTTTTTAAAATAAGAAAGTGTCAAAGAAACTAAGTGGATGAGAACAGGAATACATGAAATACTGGCACAAATCTGAAAAACAACTACCAGCCCATTCCTGTTTATACCTTAAATTGTGAGGAAAATATCATTTTCAGGTGCAATGTAGCTCATCCTAAATAAAACAAAATGAAGTATAATAAGCATATTATTAGCTTTATAAGTTTAAAAATGCAAGCCAAATAATATCAAATATAGTTGCCATTCATTGTTTACCAATTCAATCTGTTATTAAATTTTATAAATTTCATTTTTTTTTTAAAAAAATGCTTGGTCTGTTGAGATCTCTTACATCACTCTTTTTCAAGAAGTCATCACAAAAGCCATTTTGAGGTAATTGGCTTAATTGTTTGAGGCCTCTTTTAACTGCAAGTCTTTCAGCATACTGTAGGTGGCTTTAATGGATCTTAATTACGCACACATCACACAGAAATGTATAATCTGTGTGTGAATGATAGCTGGAACCTGTATGAGTAAGGAGAGGAATTTAGATCACTATAGACAAATTCAGATTGAAATCTCAATTAAATTTTAAGTAGAGCATACCAATCATTTCTAAAAATAATAGCACAGTGAAGAAGAGGAGTTGATGACTGGTAGTTAAATCCCAGTAATTGGGGTGACTCTAACCTTGTTTACTGTACCTTAGACTGTGGTTTGGTATTGACATCTTGGATGACCCATTCATCAAGGTGCTTTTGTTTGCATTGCCAAACATCTGGGGCATAAACAGCTGGGAGGCTTTCCAGTACAATATCAACTGAAATGAGAATTGAAGCTCATGGACACACGATTATTTTCCCCTGCCAGATTGTGTCCTTCATTTACTTTTAGAAGAACAGTAATTTCAGGAGACATTTCTGGCAGCGCTGTTATTAGATAAGTAAACAGCAAGATGGAACAAATGTCACTGATATTATTTGGGAAAGCTAAGGATGACTGCAGTATATTTCACTGGATGCTCCACTTTGTGAGTGTTCTGACACCAGTGTGCAATGGACATACTTTGTCAAATGACACTTACTGAATAAACTGAACCTGGATTTAGAACAGTTCTTCAGCAGCAGCAAATGATCTAGCCATAAGTCTTTGGCCCTTTCCATGGTGATCCCGGCAGCAGTTCTGCCGGCAAGAGGGCACAATGGGACCCCTCCTCTCTGCACCAGCTGGCTCCCTGCCAAAGGAAGCCTGATGGACATGCTTCCTCCTTCCTTCTGCAGTGCAGCCAGGTGCCTTCCCAAGCTGCGCTGGAGCAGGAAGAGCCTCCATTGTGTTTCTGGTGCTTCTGCAGGCCAGGTAAGTGCAGGATGGTTCCGCTATCGTGGGTCATTGACAGTGAAAACTCGTCAATGATTTAATCTGAGATTGTGATACCTGGCAACAGGGGAAGGACGAGACCACAACGACATCGTGCAGAAGCATCATCACAGTCCCGCTCCTCTCTCATCTCCAGATGGGAAGCTCCTGCGGAAAGAGTCTTTGTCAGCGTAGAGGTCTCTAGGCTGCACACTGTGAGTGCTGGGGACCCAGTGGTTAATGGGGATAAATTTATCAGAATGTAAGCTTAGCAAGGCCAGGCCAAGACATTTTGCTCCTACTACCATCCACTAGCGCCACCCATCCCCATACAGAGTCAACTGGTCTGGCAGCTCAGTTGCTTCAACATTGATGACAGGACAGCTTCTTCTTCCACAGCACCTCTGTTCTCTAGTACACTAGCCTGAGATGTGCCTAGTCTTATTCCTCTATCACTAAACCGGGGCAGGCAAAGTATAGTTCTGAGACTAAATGTGTCCCCCAACTGTATTTATGGCTGCTAGTCCTCCACTAAACAGCCTCCCCCCTTTCTGATATCACAGAGGGTAAATTGTCTCTCCTGGAAGACTCCAGAAGCAGCAATTTGCTTTTCTGAAGGTAGCAGCATCCCACATACTGTTTAACTTCTTTAAAAGCTAGGTTTTTTTCCCACCAAAAAATGAGAAATGGACTTCTCTCACTTTCAGGGTTTTTTCCCCTGATTGTGGACATTTTGGCAGTCCAAGTGTCTCCCAGACCTGTCACAATTGTTCACCTCATGACACCCTGAGGCCTGCAAGTAAAATGGCCTGGTAAAAAGGAATACAAGGCTCCTGTGGCTTTTATGAGTGTCATGAAAGCTTCACCCATTGAAATTTGCTTTTCTTACGCAGTTACTAAAGATACGGGCCATTTCTGTGCCACATTTTTATTCCGCTTTCGACCTCCTGTGGATTTGTAGTTTACTGAGGGGTTTGAAGCTTACTGAGGTCCAAGCGCTCTCTGGCTGAGAATCCTAAAGGCCCCTCCCTAAACTGCAAACGCCAGGATTCCATAGGATGTTGAAAGTAGAATAAGAGCACTGTAACAGTGTAGTGCGGAAATGGCTACAGGAAGCCTGTCCTCTTGGTGTGTTGAACCACTTTGTGTGCAGCCCTAGTAGGACAGGAATAAAAAGTACTGCCGGCTAGGCAGAACATTTCAAAGTGCAGAACACATTATATAGGGGATAATTCTTATGGTGTTACTTTATACAAATAATACCAATAATCCACATGCGCACTGTAAAGAAACATTGAGATGCTATGGCTGGCATCCTTTTGATTAGTCCCAGCTACAGTAGACCCATTCATTCAATTGTTCAGTGGTGAGTCAACACATACATAAATCTAAAGGATTCAGTGATACTTCTCCAGTTAAATCTAAAAGACATTTTGGCCTATATTTGTAAAACCAAGTTGCATAGCAAGGTATGTGATAAATTCCCTATGGCCATGTATATCAGCTACTTTGTCCTAGATTAGAACTACTATTAAATTCAATGGGGTTGTTCCAGATTCAGCAGTTAGCCTACTTACATTTATTCATAAACACATTTCTTCCCTAGTGCACACCCTGACATTAATCTCCACATAATCAGAGCACCTCCTGGCTGCCATCTCATGACTAGTAAAAACTGCAGGTTTTCAGGTTTTCCAGCATACTAAGAAATATTTCACAGAGCCAGTGTGGTCTACTGCTCTGAGCATTAGACTAGAACTCTGGAAAACCGGGCCTGAAATTCCTCTTCATTGATTGAAACCCATGGAGTGAACTTGTGAGAGATCACACTCTCTCAGTCTCAAAAGAAGACAACACTGTCTCAGTCTCAGAAGAAGGCAACAGCAAACTCTCTCTGAACAAATCTTGCCAAGAAAACACTGTGATGGGTTTGCCTTAGGGTTGCCATATGTTAGAAATGACTTGAAGACACAACAGTGAACTATGAAATGAACACAACAATGAACAATGAAGCAACAATGAAATATCTCCCTGTGTGTATCTTTTTTTAACATCTAACCCAAACCATTAAAGAAAGCTAAAAAAAAGATTCCAATTATCCGCTAATGTTTTAGGTGACTGTAATAAGAGAAATGACACTACTGTTGCTTTGTGATTCCTCTGTCAGTGTTAGATGTTACGAGCAGGAAAGAGGGGCTAATCCATGCCTGTGATCTGGAAAATATTCCTCTGGCATGAAAGCATCTGAATTACTAGAACAGTAATGTGAAGTCCTGGGGAAAACACACTGCCAGATTGTCATAGGAACAACCCAGGCCTCTTGTGTGGAAGGGACATGTGCACTTCAGACTCATACTCCCCAGCTGCATGTATGCTCTTAAACAAATTCCATCATTGTCCGTCCCATAGCTATAGCCAACAAAGGTATGGGGTAACCCATTCTTTAGTGTTCAATTAAAAAAAAACACACAGATGACATGAATGATAATGTCATAAATAGGTCTCGAGACCTAATTTAGGGAAAAATGGAATTGATGAGGGTGGATTGATGGAGGGTGAAATGGCTAATGAAAATTATGCATCTCTCCACCTGCTTCCCATATTTTCCTCTCAAATTGTCCCACCTAGTCCTGGGAGATCGTAGGAGAGAACTTCTTCTTCAGGTGATCCCTGTGACATGTCATTATGTGCAGCTTCATAAAGTGCCACACATTCCAGTCCTAATAACCCTCTGTTGTCCTAATTTTCAGCTGCTTTTAAAATGTCCCAGTTTCTCTCTACTCCTCTCACTTTCCCTCTTTGTCCTGTGCTTACTTCCATTGATGTAAACTGAATTCAAAGTGCAGAAGTAGTTTATACTCAGGTAACTCAGCAGGAAGGAGGGGAGAGGAGAGGAGGCTGAGGAACCTTTCCCTTTCCTGTAGATTCAGGCAAAAGTAAACAGCTGTGGCCTCTCCTAATTTGGGCGTTCTTCCTTATTGATAACTTTTGCTATCTTGGCCATGCTCTGATGCTGCTGAAACGAAAACACATGTCCTGGTTTTCACCTGTGAAATGTTGTATGGTATGAAATCTCTGTCATTGGTTCTCAGTGAAGGGTGCGCTGGCCATTCTGACTCCTGAACAATTGTAAGAGAAGCATGCTGAATACCATAGAGCATGAATAGGGAGAGGTGTTTTATACACTCTTTCATACATTCTCTCCATGTAAAGAGTTCTTAAAACTGGGGGGTGTTTTTAAAGTACTAGAGAAGCTTTTGTGCAGCCTTAATATACGTTATACTGCTTCCCAGCCAATCATATAAAACACGTTTACTGCTTCTTTTGCTTTTTATGCACAGGTATAATTTTACTCTGAAAGCTAGTGACTCACTTAGGCTGTTGTTTTGTCTTGCCAAAGTCCAAGTCATGTTGACTAAGACAATATATCACACCTAGACAATGTAATTAACCCAGGGCATGTTTGAGGCCTATTGTGTGCTGATAGAAGATCATTACTGATACACCTGCCCTTCTCAAAAGCACCGTCTTGGGAGGAAAGATCAGCCACTGATTTGATGTATTAGTATGCTTGAGGAAGCATATTAGACTGTGCTGGTTAAAGTCTGCTTGTTTGTACAATTCATGATACACTCTTTAAAGCAATCTTTCTGTGGCCATTTTTGCACTAGACTGTTTTAGTGCTATTATTCCACTTTCAACTTCCTATGGAATCCTGGCATTTGCAGTTTAGGAAGGGGCCTCAAAGGCTCCTCCCTAAACTGCAAATGCTAGGATTCCATAGGATGTTGAAAATGGAATAATAGCACTATAACAATCTAGTGCAGAAATGCCCTGTGTCTAGTATCTTCCAGATGTATTGGACTACAACTCTCATTATTCCCAGCCAGTCAAGTGCTAGTGCAAAGCATCTGATGGTTGCAAGATTGGGAAAGACTGCTTGAAAAAAACACAGAAATAATGGCATAGGATATACTAAGCAAATTGGTATAGTGAAATGCTGTCAGTACATTTCAATGCAGTATAGTGCAGTAAAATAAAATAATGATCTCCATGCCTTTTTAAACATGATTCAGTCCCTAAAGGGGTGGTCCATCTGTTCCATTTGAATGTGTAGAGGAACTCTCAACTGAAAATATCACTTGGCATGTACCATCATAGTTTATTCACAGAACACAGATCTGCTCTATAAATGAAAGGTTAAAGCAGTGCTATCACATCTAAGAATACTGGCCATTTGTTCACAGAGATCAGATGGAAATCAGTTGCTTCCAGACTAGTGTTTGGGGTGTGTGTGTGTGTGTGTGTGTGTGTGTGTAAGGAGGGGTTGGCCAGCACACAGAGGTTTGCTTCCTTCACAGATTTCTGAATGATGTGAGCACTACATTTACAACCCCAGGGCTTGTTTGAGTTATTCCCTGCCTCCACATAGACGCACAGACACATGAAGCGAGAAAAATGCATTTATGAATCACACCTTTCTGGATGAAAGCAACTGGATTACATTTCATAATATGTCACAGATGTACTGTCTACTGAAGGTGTGCATAAGCAGTTTTGCTCCACTTTTTAGTGTCAGCTCGGGGATGACCATAATGCTTTTATGTGGGGAGGGGAGACAGCAAGCAGAGAGAAAGAGAAAGATACTGGAAAAATTGCTTTTCCATGCTCTCTCTCTCTCTGTACATGCATGTGACTCACAAGCATTATTAAGAAGCTGCAGTTCAAATTATCTGGAGAACCCTGGAGTGGGGAAGAATAATCTTCACTTAGGGAGCTGCCTCTTAAAGGACAGCTGTTGTTGTAGTTTTATTGTATATAGCCAATGGCCTTTACAATGCTTAGAATAAAACATGGCTAAAATTAATATTAAAATAGATTGATACAATTAAAAATGGGTTATTGAAGGACACATATAACTTTAAAACCGTTTATCCATTTAAACTATTTTAACAACTACTACAACTACTATGATCTGATTAACAATAAACTTACAAGTTTAATCCATTATAATAGCACCAACAAATTGTCTAAAAGGTGTAAAAACAGGAAGTATAAAATTAAGGTGCATTATGTTACAATATGTTCCTTTGTGAAACGAGCCCGCAGTTTCCTGGCTGCCAATGCAAACTGAGCTACTAAGTATGTTACAGATGGCAACACGTCAGATAACAGTGCTATTTTCTGGGATGTGCAGTCAGCAAAAAATTGAATAACGGTAGACAGGAATGTTTGTCCAGGGCCAGAATAGAGGGAGCAGACCAGCAAGTAATGAGTTATGTCCTCAATCTGGTTACAGCCAAATACACATTTCCTATCTAAGGCTCTTTTCGCACAGCATTTTCCATGCGAAAGAGGGCCTGGAGCATCGCGCGATTGTGAGGAGCAATCTGCATGATGCACTCACAATCACGCGACGCTCCAGGGGCTGGCAGGCGCCCATCGCACACCTTTTCATTTTTGGCTAGAAGCTGAAAATGGTGCACGATCGTGCATTGCTCCTGGGCCCCACGTGCACTTACCTGGTGTGCAGAGCTTCCGGAGCCGCGCCGGTTGTGCTTCCTGCCCCAGCGCAGCCTGGGAAACTCCAAGCTGCTCTGCAGAAGGAGGAGGAGGGGCTCTTGCGCAAGCAGGCATCTCGCGCAGAGCCAAAGGACCCCGGACGCAAGAGCTTCTGGCCAGAGGCTGCTCGCGCGATCCTTGCACCCCAGCACTGGAAGAAGGTAGGGTGTGTGTATAGCTTAAGACTGGAGTACCTTGATATCTCCTGTCAAGATATGCAGAAGGCATCTGTTGAAATCTAAGTTCTGTAAAAGCTCTTCAGAGCTAAAATAAGGTCAAGGTTTCAAAGTACTAAGGCTTTGCATGATTAATCTGGATCTGTGGGTACCAGATGGAGAATTTTGCGCCAACTATGGATGCTCTCTCTTGCCTGGCATCCTGATCAAAGATCCAGTTTTTAAGATCATGAGGACTGAGTCTTAAATAATTCTCTGTTTTAAGGTTGTAGGTCTTTAACTTATCTTGGAGCAACTGTGCCCAACCTCTGGACCTCTGTTCCTCTAACCAACAAAGTTTGCTGAGGGAGTTATCCTCAAGTCCATTTAATCTGTGCCAGAATCTTAAGAAAGACAGGTCGATTCTAGCTGTAACTGAGGGTAAGCACAACTCAGCCCTAAGTTGGGCCACTGGAACCCCAGGAGGCAGTCCCAGAATCTGTCGCATGAATTTATTTTGCACAATTTCCAAATCAGACTTGGCATCTCTTCCCCAAATTTCAGCTCCATATAACATTTGTGCAATAATTTTAGCTGTAAAGACCTTAATAGCTGGATTTATTAACTTGTTCCCCTTTAGAATAAAAGAATCTTTTGAATTGCCCAATAGATCTGGTACTTGAGATTTTAGTGGCTTCTAAATGCTGTTTCCAGGAAAGCTTCTCATCAAAGTACAACCTCAGACATTTAAATGAGTGCACCTGTTCTAGGTGATGTCCATCGAGTGTCCATATGCACTTGGGTAATCTCTTCCCAAATACCATTGGTTTTTGTATAATTGACAGCCAGCTGTTCCTCTTTGCATAGCCTCCCAAATTTGGCTAGCATCCTTTTGAGACCAATTTTATTCAAGGATAGCAAGACCAGGTCGTCAGCATAAAGCAAGATTGAGATCTTACCATTGCTAATAGCTGGGGGGAAGAATGTTGGGGAGGTCATTTCTGGTATCAAATTATTAACATAAAAGTTAAATAAAAAGGGTGCTAAAATACAACCTTGTTTCACATCCCAGTTAATGAGAACAGATTGTGTTAAAGCACCATTTAAACCTGTTCTCACCTGCAGAGAATTATCCTGGTGTAACAGCTGGATAAGCCACAACAATCTTTTATCAATATTAATTTTTGCGAGTTTATACCATAAATGTTGCCTATCTATCAAGTCAAATACTGATGAGAAGTCCACAAAAGCTGCGTAAATAAACTTATTTGAACCATTAATGATTTTATGTACAAGATGCTGCAATATAAAGGCCTGATCCAGGGTACTCCTACCTCTCCTAAAACCCGCTTGTTCCTCATGGATAATAGAATGATTATTATCCCATTCAAGCAGCTTGTTCAAGAGATACTGTGCGTAAAGTTTGGAGGCCACATCCAACAGACTGATGGGCCTGTAGTTTGTGGGGTTGGATACCTGCCCTTTCTTAAAATTTGGCACAACAATGCTCGATTTCCACCCTGAAGGAAAGTTACCAGTTAAGTTGATATATGTAAACAATTTTGCAAGAATAAGTGACCACCACTCAATGTCTATTCTAAACACCTCGGGGGGAATCATATCTTCTCCAGGAGCCTTGCTACTCCGGAGTGTAGAAATCAGATTTTTAATTTCAACAAGAGAGACAGGTGGCCATTCAGGCAATTATTAGAGGTCTGGATTGTAATGTACAATATAGTTAAATCACTTCCAAAAACGTGCCTAAATGGGCAACCCAAACATCAGGTGTAATTGAGGAAGGCTCACATGTCTTATTGGAAAGGCCTCTCCGCAACAAATTCCAAAATTTGGTTTCATTGCCTTCAATGAGGGCCAGACCCAAGGATTTCCAATTGTTAATGAAGTAGACCTTCTTTTTGTCCATGAGCAAGGTTTTATATTCTCTCCGTTGTTGTTTTAAGTAAGAAATGGTATCATTTGTGCCTATATGTCTCACCTGCCTTGTGAATTTACTCAGCTCCTTTTTCTTGGATTTACATTCTCTATCAAACCAGGACTGAGAGACCATAGAGGTTCTGCCTGAAGTGGTAGTAACCACATAAGGCCTAAGACTAGCAATTATGTCTTGATAAACCTCTCTAATGTTATGAGACCCCACAAGAGCATGCTGGCGTAGCTCTTGAAGCTTTTCTGTCCCTAGCATCTGTCTAATGTTGGTGTCAACTGTAAGAGACCATTTGAGCCATTTTTCACCTTCCACCTGAACAGGCATTTTAAGATCTGTCAGAATCCCAGAATGAGTCACTTGGAGTTTGAGGGTCAACCTGAGAGGACAATGATCACTTTCAGCTCTGTCCTCAATTTCCAGTACCTGCACATAGGGAATAATTGTATCTGACCCTACAATGTAATCAACTACACTTGCACCTTTGTCAGTTAAATATGTAAAATACCCATTTGAGTGATCTAAATAAGTATCATTAAGGCAAATAAAGTTGAATTTGCAAATTAGGGCGATAAGGGCCTGACCATTCTTATTAATTGATTTATCCTGTGATGATCGAGGCACAGTTAAGATTTCTCCCACATCAAACCCTAAGACTTTTCCCATCATGGAGTAATCACTGCCTAATCTGGTGTTAAAATCACCACAAATTAGCATCAAATGATTAGGGTAATCTGTACCCAAGCTATCAAATAACTCCTCCAACTTGGCCCAAATTTCTATTGAGATTCTGACATATCTTGGGGGGAGATAAACATTAATACATAACGGGGGGCCTGGTTTACAGCCATGAATAGTTAATGTTTAGCAGTAGTTTGAAGCTAGACCTACTACTGTAATCTCACCCACCTCTATGGTGGAAGAAATCAGTATAGCCAGGTCTCCACTACCACGGCCTGCACTGAAGGATTTCTGGGCAGGCTGTTCCCAGGATCTAAAACCTCCTAATCTCAGGGAATTGTTCTCTGTAAGCTAAGTCTCCTGGAGGCAAACTATATCAAATGTCTGAAGATACTGAATGAAGTCAGCATCAACTAATTTATTTCTCCAACCTGCAGTATTCCAGGATATAAGATTTATAGGTTGATGCAGCTCCTTGCTATCTAATAGTCAATCTTCAGATGAGTTGGCCAGGGGAGCGTATCTATTACCCAAGCACCAGTCAAGATCTATTACAGGCGGCTGCTTAGTAGATTGTGTTTGATCAGGCAAGGAATCATTCCCTGTAACCATTTGTTGGAAACTATGACTCCTAGGGGAGTTGTCACCACTTAATAATGTCCTGTTTGCTATGATATCTCCAGTCTCCAAGCTCAAGGTGTTATGTCCACTTACTGGGTCTCTTCCTTTCTTAACTGGGATATTATTGGGGAAGGTTACAAAAGAGGGACACACTTCCTTCCTTCTATGATCTGAGAAGACTGCCAATTTCTTGCTGCCGTTGTTATCCTAACTTGAGGAATCTTAGTGGAAGTAGAATTGTCACTTAGCACATTGCCACTTGAATCTTTCTGGTTACTTAGGCACTTCTGGACATGAGATCGTAGAGCTATGGAGGAAGCCCAAGACCACTGTACCATTATTTCCTTTTCTTGGGATTATTTTGAGAACATCCACCTTTTTAAAGTTTAAATGAGTTTGATATTCTAAATCTTCTAGAATGTCCTTCTTCCCAAAGAAGGCACAATTTCTGCCCCTTATAGTACAGTTTTCAAGAGTTAATGTGACATGATTCTCAGGAGTGTATGTTTTTGAGATTGTGACAGGATGGTATAATGTCCCAGGTACAAGTCATTTCTGGGTTTTACAGCCCAGCCCTCTGGGAGACAAATTGTGAGCAGGCACTGTGGGTGCTCGTTCTCCTAGGAAGGCTTCTCTGCAATTTAATTAATCCTTTCCTTTCATTAGGCTTGCTGACTTATGGGAATGAGGATTCAAATTTAAATTGGGATTTATTTTTGAGTAGCGTGCATGCAAGCCCCATTTAAATGAAATCTCTCCTTCTTCAGATTTATAAAGCTGACACCAAAAGTGATGGGCATGGTGATTATCTATGAAGGACAAAATTACCATCCCTCTTGATTTTTTGGGTGTTGTGCGATACACACATGAACATTTAATGTCTACGGAATAATCCCATCCAGTCCCCAATACATCTATGATATCCTTTAGCACTTCCGAAGATGTGACCCACACATTATTTGGTCTTCTTGTGGCCAATTAAAAATGGTGATATGGCTCTCAGTGTTAGTCGGTGACACTTCTGCAGGTATTGGCTTACCAGAGCCAGAATATACTCAGTCTGGTAGTTGTAATTGATAATTGTTCATCTGTGGAGCATTTTCACCTACTGTTCCTGTAGATGAAGGTGGAAACTGAGAGTTATCATCTTCTAAGGTGTCACCATGCCATTCATCTAAAACTAATAAGTCTGGATTTGTAAAAGTAAGGTTGAAATCCTCCAGGCCACTTTTAGCAGGACCATCTTTAGCTGAGATCTGTAGTGTCTTCTCAGAATAAGTATACAAGTCATGCATTATTTCTTCTAGGTGCCTCAGAAAGCTTGTGTTATTAGTAAGGGGGCGATCATCATCTACTGTTGCATCTGTTGAAGACTTTAGGTTGGTTGCCTGGGGGTCTGCCAAGTCTCTATCTGGGGAGTTTATTAGGGGTGCTGCTTTTAAAATTCCCAGTTCTATCAAAGCAACAATAGTTCGCAGTGTTGCATTAAGTCCAGAAATCTCTTGTTTTATAGCATGCAGTTTATCAAAAAATTGTTGATTGGCTTGCGCTGAAAGAAAGCATTGGTCTCTCAAGTGGCCATAGATGATTTGAACATGACCAGTATTAAGCCTGTGAGATTTCCCTGTAGATTTCTCTGTCACATTCCCACTGGTATTGGGGGTTGTAGAATACACATGCCTAGAAGGTAGATCCACTGGAGACCTGGCTAGGACCCCTGGGTCCATGGACCAATTTTGGTAGTCCAGTTCCACAGGGCTCTGCTGGTCCTGTTCGTTACTTGAGGTCTCATTGTCAAAATTCATTGGAATGCTTATAGTTGGAGTGCCTGTAATGGTATTGTTCTCATGCTGGACACTGATTTCTAGGGGAACACAGTAATCAAGGACTGACTTTTGGTTCAGACTCCTTGGCATTTCATTTGCCCGCGTATACCCTTTCTGGGCTTGAATTGTTTGGGCTCTAGTCTGAACCATAATTATCTGATCAATCTTCTGCCAACTTTAGTTAATTTCTACTAATAATATCTAGTTATATCTATCTCTATATATCTATGTCTAATTTGACATTAGGCACTCAATAAGTGGCACCACTGAAGTCAGGCAATGAGGTCAGAGCTGACATAAAAGTTGCAAATTTCTGCTGTGAGGCTGTAAGTGGCTTCAGGATACAGGACTTTATGGGATTCTGGCAAGTTGGGGCGGAATGAAGAGCCCAAGCAGAGAAAGATTGGATGTGTTAGAAGCTCAAGTAGCAGGCAGAACTGCTAACAAACAAAGAACAGGAATGTGATTGCCAAGATCCAGGGGGTGCTTTATCTTAGTTCCCCAGTCCACTCCTTACCTCCCCAGTCAGGCGGCCAAGATAGACCTTAAGTCTAGCTTTCATCAAGTTCCAGAGCAAGATATCACCAAAAATCCAGTGCTTTTGGCAGCTCAGTTCTAGAGGTCTATAAACAATAGAAGTGGTACCTTCTTGAGCAGCAAATGTTTGTCCTTGAATTAGCAGAGCTGTTGTGGAATGCTCGGACTTAGATATATTCTCCTTCTGAGCATTGAGTTTCAGGGAGAAAGCCTGAGAAGGTCTTTTCTCTTCTGGATACTGCACGGTCAAGCTTATCTAAAGGTAAAATTTATAGCTGGAAGCTGTTAAAACTTAACACATAAGTCTAAAAAAATGCAAAAACTTCCTGCTTGCAGTTAAAAGGCTGATTAGCACTTCAAAAAGCATTAAAAACATAAATTAAAACAAACTTTTACAGGAGTCCCTGCCTTAATGCTACCACCATCGCCATCTTCCCAGAGCTTCTCCCTAATCAACAGCTGTAATAATAATGTAACACAGAACCCATGTTAATACAAAGAACACAGCTTTGCAGATTCCATGTCATGTCATAACAGCATTATCCCCCTCCCCACTTCCCAAAACAAATCCTTTTTAAGGGAAATCATTGCAAAACCCATGAATTAGAGTAAACTCACATTTAAAAAAAAATAAATCAAAAGGTCAGCTCTGCTGTTAAGTACCCTCTGTTTTACACAACACAACCAGAGTACATGGTGATCTTTGTTCCAACTTCCCCAAAGGATTTCAACATGTGCCTGCCCCAGTCCTCCTGATCTATGTGTGGATACAGAAGTTCAAGAGTAAAGCTCGTCAGAGGCTCCACCAAGAACCACCGCAGATACCCTCTTTATTGAAAATAGAGTTCCATGTGCAGTGCTGCTCACTCTTCTTCATTACTGCTTCAGATTTGGACTATGGTGATGGTGGGGACATTATTAGTCCTTCCATCTCTAACTCCCCTTGAAAACCAGCCCTTTTGAAGGGCAGCTAGCCTTTTAAAAAGTTCCTATTTGTGTATTGGGGAGGAGAACCAAGGTAAGAGGACCCTAAACTACAGGCTTAAGATTCTGCTCCCCCCAGCTTATATTGCACTTTGTAATGTTCCCAGCCTTCCTCTGCATTTACTCTGTAACCTTTACAGCAATCCTGTATGGCAGACATGGGCAAAGCATGATCTTCCAGATATGATCGGACTTCCAGCTCCCATCATCCCTTACCATGGGTTCAGCTGGCTAGGGCAGCAGTCCAACAAGGGCTGCAATTCACACCTGCACTATATGGAAAGCCAATACTCTGAACCCTATTATTAGTTTCCAATTTCAGTAGACCCACTGAATCAGTGGGATTTACCTATATGCTGATTCATCATTTAACAACTGTTTCAACTCCAATTGGTACTAACCAACAGGATTCAGGCCAATATTATAATCTTCATTTGAGAAATTATAGTCTCCATTTAAGCAGGAGGAATGAGGCTGAGAGCTAGCCACTTTTTGAAGTCTAATCTGGATCCCCTTCATACTTCACAATGGTAGCACTATGATTCCACTTCAGTGAAGCACTGAAGCTCTTTAGATGAGAATGCTCCATCCTAAACTGCAAATCCCAAGATTCCATAGGATGACACCATGGCAGTTAAGGTGGAATCAAAGGGCCTTTCTGCACTACACTGTTATAGTGCTATTATTCCACTTTCAACATCCTGTGGAATTCTGGGGTTTGTAGTTTACTGAGAACAAAGGGCCACCTGGCTGAGAATTATAAATACACCTCCCTAAACTACAAACCCCAGGATTCCACAAGATGTTGAAAGTGGAATAATAGCACTAAAACAGTGTAGTGCAGAAAGGCCTATAGTTCTGTAATTGTCTAGAGAGGAACTGCCTAATGAGTTCATGATTGAAATGAAATGGGAATCAAAGAGTTGTCTGCATATACTTTTAACTACTAACTGCACCATACCAGCTCTCGGTAAATCCAACTAAACAACCAAACAATCAAATGTTGAAACAAACAGACCAACTTATTATATATTTCAGTTTTACTTACTAGGGTTCTACGTACTAAACATTTCATGCTGAACTAGTGGAATATTATTGGAAAACCATTTTCAAGATTTCAGTTTATGTTGTTTTACATAAACATTTTACAGTTTTCCAATAAAATGCTGTGTCATTAATAGAATTCCAATAAAATTCTAAGTTTTTCCAATAAAACTCTGTGTCATCATTAATGGCAGGACACTATATGTTTGCACTATATGTTTGGCATAAACTGAACAAAGAAATGAAATGAATGACTTTCAGATTACTGAACTGTACTACAAATTAATGTGAAACAAAAATAGTTTTTCATGGATAGATTGCTTTATTAAAAGACTAGGGCCCTTTTCGCATGGCATTTGCCATGTGAAAGGGCCCCTTGAGCATCGTGTGAATGTGAGGAGCGGTCCACACAATGCACTCACAATTGCGCGACAGTCCAAGGTCTGGCAGGTACCACTCGCGCACTTTTTCATTTTCAGCTTTAAGCTGAAAATGGTGTGTGATCGCACATCACTCCGGGGCCCCGCAAGCACTTGCTGTGCGTGTGGAGCTCCGGAGCCGTTGTGCTCGCGCTTCCTGCCCCAGCGCAGCCTGGGAAACTCCGAGGCTGCATTATGGAAGGAAGAGGTGGGGCTCTCGCACAAGCAGCCAGCAGCTGCGAAGCTGAAGCAACAGGGACGCGAAAACCTCTCACTGGAGGCTGCTTGCGCGATCCCTGCACCCCAGCGCCGAGAAAAGGTGAGTTGCAGAAAGGGCCTAGGAATCCCTCATTTTATACTCATATTTCTTATACATCTAGCAAGTTTCATGTTTAAAGTACTGATGTCAGACATACCACATACCCTCCAGTGGTCCCAGTTTGGTGGGGACAGTTCTGACGTAGCATCTGTTATTCCACTTTTTCAGCTGCTTTTAACACGGAACTCTGATGAAAGTGGAGAAAAAACTACAAATAGCTCCTCCCTGTGCTTCTCCTTGCATTCTCTTCTGGGGCTCTCTCCTCATTCCCTTGTGTTTTGCTTTGGCACTCATTCTCCACACCAGGGCAAAATGCATGGGAATAGGAGGGGGAGTTCCAGAGGGGATAAGGAAGGCATGCACATGTCTTCCTCACATTCCCTTGTGTTTTGCCTTGGCATGCATTCTCCCTCTGCGGCCAGATGCATGGGAAAGGGAGGCAGAGCTCTGGAGGAGAGAAGGAAGGCACACACATTCCTTCTTCCTCCACTCCCTTGCCTCTTACCTAGGCGCACATTCTCCCACTGGGGCAAAATGCATGGGAGTGGGAAGCAGAGCTCCAGGGGGGAGAAGGCAAGCATGTGCCTTACCTCCCCCTTCACTTGCCTTTTACCTAGGCACTCTTGCCTTCCTTCTCTGCACCCAAGAGAATGGAAGGAGGAGAATGGTGAGGGGGAGGTATGCCCATGCCTTGTGAATAATCAAATTTGCAAAGGACAATCCTGCAAATGTGGAGGGAGAACTGTATCCCAAAACATCTTCTTTTCCTTTTCCCACTTTCACCTTTCTTCCTTAGTTTACTTCAGTTGCTGCAAACTGAGTTCAAAGTGCAAACAAGTTTGCACTCAGTCAGCTCCACCACAGGGAGGGAAGAGGAGGTGAAATCTTGCCCTTCCCACTGGGCTCATTTAAATGCAAACTACTGCAGCCTATCCTAGCTTGTGCATTCTTCCACGTCAGTAACTTGTGCCATCTAGATCGTACTCACATGTTGCTTGGCCACATTTGTTCCAGTTTCCATCTGTGAAACATTGGAGATTATGGCATGAGTGGGCCCCGGCTTCACTTACACAGATACACATTCAAAGAGCCTGCTTCCTGTGATGTATAAAAATGTACTTTGCACTAACAAGCTACAAGAAATCAACAGAAATGTATACTTTGAAAATGCATTTGTATGCACAGTGCTGTGGGCCATGTTTACTAAAAGCCACAAGAATCAGACAGTATACATCATGCTAAGGATGACCTTTTCAAATTATACCGTCATAAGACTGAGAGTTGCAGAAGTTTATAAATCCAGGATAACTTCTGGAGACTACCTTAATAGTACTGCCAAACTGAACATGGGGGGGCGGGGCTGTCTGGGGGATTGTGGGTTGCAAAAATGGGGACCATACCAGTAAATGCTGCACCATTAGAATTTCTCATCTCTAAGGGAAGGGGAAGGAGTCATAGAAGAAACCACAGAGGCCAGCCAGTCCAATCTCCTGCCATGCAGGAACCCATATCAAAGCATTCCCGACAGATGGCCATCCAAACCTCCAAAGAAGGAAACTCCACCACACTCCGAGGCAGCATATTCCACAGAGAAGGAGTGGTATCATTATAAACGAAAGAGTAGAGAATTCTCACTTCACTGCTTGTTAAACTGTAAAGCAACAACACTGTTTGCTTCTCTTCTGTGGGCGTTCACATATTTTGGCATACAGCAACATAGTAAAAATGATTCTGTAACAGAGTACCAAGATTTCACAGTACAGTGGGCCCTTGGTATCCGCTAGCATTTGGTTCCAGGAACCTCAGTGGATACCAAAATCTGTGGATGCTCAAGTCCCTTTATGCACAATGGCATGGTAAAATGGCATCCCTTATATAAAATGACAAATCCAATGTTTGCTTTTTGAATTTTTTAAAATATATTTTCAAGCCGTAGATGGTTGAATCCATGGATGTAGAATCCATGGTTAGGGAGGGCTGATTGTAATATAATTCCCAGTATCTTACAACACTATCTATGGTTTTTACTATTATGCAGTAATTCAAATACCACTATTCACAGGTATGGTGGTATACATTAGTAGAATAATAAAATTAAAGTGCACAGGCACATTCAGACTATATGCATTTTTGATCAAAGAATTAACCCATGCTCTGGCTATGACACACAACCATGGCAATCCCTCCCTTTAAAAAAGAAATGAATGGTTCCCTGAAACTGCAATGGAAGAAGCACTGATGGTAATGGCTCCTGAGTACTTTAATTCTGACAATCAATATCTAGACATCAATGTTGTTGATCCAAATTAAAATTGCATAACTATTTCCTGGACAGTTCCAGAACCGCACTATACTGTTTGTTTGTAAGACAAGACATTTCAGAAAAAGGGAGGATGTTTAAATATTTTTTTTCACTTAAGATTGAGAGACAAATAATTGACAAAGAACAAAGAACTCTCATTCTGCCATCGTATCCTCTTTTTTTTGACAGCTGCTTCCTCAATATAAGGGCGGTATAATTGTTCTCATCAGTCTTATAATTAAAATCACTACCCAGCTGACGTACAATTTGCAGAGGCTTCCCTTATGAGTTTAACAGATGTTGCCTTATTAGATCAGGACTCTGCTGCTTTAAGAAGTGCTGTCATTGTAATCAGGACTTTTGTGTGCCTCTGTTAATGTTTGTTGTCATAATCTTCTTGATTGTATACATGTGAGAACAAGAATCAGATCTCAGGCCTCTATCCACATTATCAGTTCAAAGGATATATCCACCACTGTAGTGTATCTTCTGCATGTGAGATGGTCCACTAAGTTCTGTGTATCATCTTCTGCCTGTGAGATGGCCCACCAAGCAATGTCTACATGGACTGGGTGCGTGGGAATGGACTAATATTCCAGCAAAATAAATAGTCTCACAGATTTGGGAAAAGCCATTGTTCTCCCTGCCTACTTCTTACTTAATTCTACTTAACTGATTGTCAAATATGATACATTCAGTGGCACTTATAAAGAGAAGAGCGGCCTGAGAAAAAAAATAACTTTTACAAGAGATGAAAATTGATCAGGGCTCTTTTTGTACTATACAGTGCTTTACTATGCTACACATTGCATTAAAATTACTCTTTTACACTACACAATTATAGGATTTTGATACCATTTCAAATGCTACGGACTCATCTTAGGAAATCCTGGGATCTGTAGATTAGCAAGGTATTTAGAATTCTCAATGAGAGAGCTATACTGCGTCAGCAAACGACAAGCTCCAGGATTCAAGCACGGTAGTTAAAGTGGAATGAAGGGACAGTATCTAGATGTTTTGTGTGTCTGTGTCCGAACAGTCTAAATGTGTATGATGGGATATATTTTGTGTGGATGTGGAAAATAGGCACTCCACCTCCATATAGCCCTATTGTCCTGGTCAGGGACTGATTCAGCCCTTCGGAGAAAATGGTTCTTCACTCCACCTCATCACCTCATATGGTGTCCTTTTATACTACATAAATATTCCACTTTAACTGCCATGGCTATATCCCATGGAATCCTGGAATTTGGGCACTAGAGCTCTCTGACAGAAAATTCTAAATCCCTTTCCTTAAATTGCAAATCTCAGGATTCCATAGGATGGAACCATGGCTTTTAAACTGGAATCATAATGCTATAATAGTGTGAAGGGGCCCCCTAGAGAATCATCTATGGCAACTAGTGACTTCCATGTCAGTGTGACACTGAATCCATTCCAACTTTTTAGTCCAAAACTGAAAGGAGCTATCCAAGGTGATAACCCCTATTCCCTAAATATGTTCAGCACCTCAGATAGGTCATTTAAAATCTCAAGGCTAAAACTCAGAGCAGAGCTGCAGGAACAGCAGGTGTAGGTGGAGGGAAAGTGCAGCTGATCACAATGGGAGGATTCTCTCTGGAGATGGTAGATGATGGACCAGGAATGCTCTCACCTTTCTTGATCACTTACTGTGCATTTCTGGTTGCAGGACAATGTCATGTCCTCATGAGCAAGGCCTTTACCCTCTCTCTAGGCATTTGTAAGTTTACAAAAGAGGGAGAGATCCCACCAAACACAACAGCATTTGCTTCTTAGTAAACACGTGTGCTATCTTTTGTACTATCTTGCTGTAAGACTGCAGCAATTTTTCACTAGTTGTTTGATGGACTACCTGTAGTTTATTATTTATTTATTTAACTATGTAGGCCACTGATAAGATAAGGACTGCCTGTTTGTTTGTCTGAAGAGGTGGAAAGCATGTGTGAAACTGACACATTTCTTCACAATGTCAATTGTTTCTTCCTTTCTCCCTTTGCAGGAACATCTTTTGGAAACAGTAAATCAAAGTGGTTCTTCAAATGTCTGGAGAGGGATTGTAAATAAATTCTGCAAATTTCTAACATGGTTCTGACACTGACCTAGGGAAGAAAAATACCAAAGGCTGAGTTGGAAATTGACTAGAAGAATCAAGTAGTCAATGTTTCCAAGCTGAATAGTAGAAGTGAATAGAAACATCAAGGAGAGAGCTTCCAAGTGACTGCAAAAAGCAAAGTGGTAAATTGCAGCGAAACTGACCAGAAAAAAAAAAGGAAAAAAAAAGAATGTACAGTCCCATAATAACCATGTTCACACAAAACTGAGGCTACAGTCTTCTGGGTCATGGACATTATCAAATGCACATGCACAGCAGAGTGCTCAAATGCTGAGACGCAGTTGCTTTAAAATGCTTGGAGAAGGGTGAAGGCAGCAATCATGAAAGGCCAGGAAAAAGGGAGAGGATAGGACTGGCCTCTCAGTTATACCACATTCACTGTCTAGACCATCTTTGTTTGGGTCATATGCTGGAGGGCTTCATGATTCCCTCTCCTGCTCTAAACTGCTGTTTCAGAGAGGGGAATCCTCTTGGCCTCACACATTCTCCTCTGAACATCACAAAAGGAAACCAATTCAACGCAGAGAGCTTGGGTGGGTTTAATGATTCATTGCATTTTGTGTACTGAGAAAATGCAATACCATGAAACCACAATGCTTCCTTGCTTGAAGGCAGGTATCTTGATTCTACACCAAAAATAATCTTTTCAGCAACTATGTGTTTATTACTCTTGTAGACTGATGGCTTGGAACGGCTAAAAAGAAGGGTCTAATACTTGGGGTTTTGAATGACCTTGAGGTATCTTTACTAAAGTTCAAAGTTTACACATAAGTACTTAATTTAAAGTATAACCCACTTCACAATATTCAGTTATTTAAGTGTGCAGGATGTTACAGGTAGAAGGTGCCCAGAGAGATGTGAAATGTTTGTTTTAACTGCTTAGAGCATAGATGCACCCAAATCATATAAAGATATTACTCAACTATTTAGGTATATTTATCCCATTTCCCCCTTTCCACTCATCCCTACAGTTGGTTGTCTCACATACTGACAAGTTAATTTTAGATGTATGGCATTTCATTGTTATCAATCTCAGCCTAAAAGTCACACATTCTGTCCAGTTTTCAAAGAGATATCCACATTAGTCTTTGTTAGTGTAAAAAGTAATAAAGGAATCCATCAATACCTTTGATATTTCCCTAGCCATCACACTACACAGTTAGTGCTACAATTCCACTTTATTTGCCACAGACCCATCCTACAGAATCCTGGGACTTGTAGTATAGCCAGGGATCTTTAGAATTCTCAACCAGAGAGATTTAGTGCCTTCCCAAAACTAGAAATCCTAGGATTCCATACCACTACAATTATGTGGCACGCAACAGCTCTAAATGGTTTCTTCTGGCATAAACTTTGCTGCTAGATTTCTCTACATATTTTTTTAAAATCCAGTTTAGCTTTTCAGTTATCATGCCACTATGACAGAAGCCATGTCAATTTAATTTGCATCTGAACAGATAATAAACATTCTAAGAATGAAGTATATGAAAAAGACAGATGTTTATGCATCTTTGTACACTGAAGATGGAAATGAAAACCAAGAAATTTCACAGTCCTCTTAATGCTTTTCTCTCTTCCTCCTTGTCTTCCCTTTTTTTCCTTCCTTTTCATCCAAACAGTAGCATCCTCTTCTCCACCCTTCAGTGACCTCCACTTAGGCCTATCCCAAATGTTGCAAATCCGAGACATTTAACTTAAAATCATTAGGTAGCTTAAAATTACTCCCTCCTCCCACCAGCTATAGTGCATGCCCTCTACAGTCATATTATAAGAACCTCTGCTGTCATAAAGAGTAAAGCTTAATTTTAAAAAATGGCCATGAAATGTTTTATATTCTCTGCAGCTGTGCTGCTTTAACATAATGCCTATAAAAAAAAAAATAGGGCTCAGATAGAATAATGGGAGTTGGTGTCCGCTTGGGAACCATTTAGTATATGAAGGAGGAAGTAAAGTTGAAATAAACCCTTTGGCCCTTGAGAAAGAACTGGTGGGTTTTTATGGCAACAGGACAGCTGCAATACTACTACCCATTAGCTGTATCATCATATTTATAACGGTTTAAGTATACATCTTAGCTTAGCTTACTGTGTATCCTTGAGGGGAGTTTAAAATCATATGAATGTACCACAGGAATATTTATTCTGAATCATATTTAGGAACAACTTCTTTACACACAAGCACTGGTACAACATGAAAGTCAGAAACAAGTTACATTAAAATACCCAATTAAAATTTGAAACACAGTCGGCAAAGAGCATATAGTTTTAAAAAAATCCTAATAAAGAGTCCAGTAGTAGGCGTGTCTACTCAGAAGTAGAATTGCTAGAAATAAATTAAGACAAATGAAGAATATGCCTTCCCATAGCTACTCCTTTAGAAAGTGAGATAGGATCCATAAGGCATATGCTTTGGACATTACGTAACTTTTGCAGGGGGAGAGTAGATAAATAGACCAACAAATCACCATGGCATATAGAAATCAAGTTCTAGGCTTTACTGACAGCATACCTTCCAATTGTCTTGACTGGGCAGGGGAAGTTCTGATTAATTCGCAGTTGTCCAACTTTTTCAACATCCTTGAAAGAACACGAGATCCTTTCTCCTTCTTTCATTTTCCTGCTTTGTCCTCACCTTACTTCAGTTGCTGCAAACTGAGTTCAAAGTGCAAACATGGCAGCAGAGAGGAGAGGAGAGGAGAGGAGAGGAGAGGAGTAGAGTGGGCACCGTCCTTGCCCTTCCCAGTAGACTAAGGCAAAGCAAACTGCTGCAGCCTCTCCTGGATTATGTGTGTTCCCTCATTAATCACTTTTGACCACACACTCATGTTGTTTGCCCTCATGTGTCCAGTTTTTGTCTGTGAAATGTTGAATGGTATGTGACAAGTTGAGCCAGTTCTTACTACAGAGACATATAAGCAAAGCCAGGTTAAAGCCGCTGAGGCCTTGGAGGACTTCCAAAATGAAGTTTTCCAAAGTGACCCTCCCCTACTGAAGACACTGACTTCACGCTATGGTAAATCTTGTTTGTCAATGCTGTTGAGCTTTGAGAATCTAGCTTTGTTAGTCAGGGCAGAGGTGCAGAGATGGACAGACAGCAAAATAAAAAACATTGTCCCTCAATTCTGCCATCCCCTCGTTAAATTTCTCTTCAGTCCCCAAAATTCTGGCATTGTAGTAACTTAGAATTTCTATAAGGCATTTAGACATACAGTTTAGGCCTCATAGAATCACAGAATCATAGAGTCCGAAGAGACCACAGGGGCCAACCAGTCCAACCCCCTGCCATGCAGGAACACACATCAGAGCACTCCCAACAGATGGCCATCCAGTCTCTGCTTAAAAACCCCCAAAGAAGGAGACTCCACCACACACCGAGGCAGCATATTCCACTGCTGGACAGCTCTGATGGTCAAGAAGTTCTTCCTGAGGTTCAGGTGGAATCTCCTTTCCTGCAGCTTAAATCCATTGCTCCTTGTCCTAGTTTCTGGAGCTGCAGAAAACAAGCCCGCTCCCTCCTCCAAAGAAAAGAAGCAGCAAAGTTACCAAGGGAATGCACACACAGTAAACAGAAGTTCTATGTGTAAACACTTTTCAGTGTCTTACTCTTTACAATACTAGAAATTTGAGGGCGGAGAGAAAATTTCATTGGGGGTCAGAATTCTTATTTGAAGGCACAGTTTCTCCCACGCATAGCTATATCTCTTGGGTAAGAACTAGCCCCTTTCAGGCTGGAGCGTGAAGGCAACTCCCCCCACCTACGTCCCAGCTGACATGATAAAGGCCAGTGTTTCAGCTGTAGTGAACCACAGCACACTGCATGGTTCACTCATTTCAAAACGGGCCCAGGGCAGGCTGAAAATGCTACCAATGCTGGGATGGGAGGGAAGAATGTGAAAGAGATGCACAGCCTCTCTCTCCCCTGAAGCAGTTCTCTAGAAGCCACATTAGAAGAAGCACATAGGTATATTCACAGCCACTGAGCCTGCTGGAGTATTTCCTCGAATAATTACACCATAGATAATCCAGCCCTGTATGTAGAGTGTGAGGACACCAAAGGATCCAAACTGTGCCCAGTACTTTTTAACTTACTCATAAATTACAGAGTTGGGGTGCAACCACAGCTGGAGGGCTCATTCACACTACACATTAAGAGTGCTATATTCCAAATCTTCCCTTAACAAATACTGCCAAGAAAACCCCATAATAGGTTTGCCTTAGGGTCACCGTAAGTCAGGAACAACTTGAAGGCACACAGAAACCACAATTCCACTTTAATTGCAATGGCCATGTCTTATGGAAACTTGGAGTTTGAGCACTAAACTGTCTGCAGAGAATTCTAACAGCTCCACCCTAAACTATATATCCCAGGATTCCACAGGATGTTATCATGGCAGTCAAAGTACAATATAGCATTACAGAGGAATCATGTGAATGGGTACCTATAAGACAAGTTTATTTACACTTATTTAAAGCTATTTAGCTTGCAAATTAGCCAGTGATCTACCAATAGATCCTGATCTACCCTCTTAGTAAGTCTATCATGGGCATCTCTGGATGGCCCTTATGTGTTGATCAGGTCTGGCAACTCATAGATATCTAAGTTACTAAGTTACTGTTGCTGTGTGCCTCCACACTGTTTCCAATTCACGGCTACCCTAACATGAACCTATCATTGGGCTTTCTTGGCAAGATTTCTGCATAGAGGGGTTTCTTTTGCCTTCACCTTCCTCTGAGGTTGAGAGAGTGTGACTTAGAACCATAGAGTTGGAAGAGATCACAGGGGCCATTAAATTCACCCCAGGGGTTACTCAGTGGGTTTGTTACACCCCAAACTAACCCTAAGAGAGGGCCCCTAAAATTGGAATGACTTCCCCCGCATTAGATATTGGCTAGCAAAGGTCGGTTGCAAGTAAAATTGGTTTTGAATTAAAATTATCAAGACCAACAACGCCTTTGCTGCTGTATGGGAACGTAGACAACGTCCTTTGGGCTAAAAGACAACGACCTATTGTTCCCAGTCACGTATCTCTAGGCAGCCACAATAGACTCTCTCCTTGATTAATAAAAAGGTTGCCTCAGCCCCAAGCCACGCTGATGAACTTTGCGAGAATAGACAATCAAAGTCTATCAATTTGGAATGATAATCCTATCATGTACCTGGACTTTCCCGGGAGAAACAATACCGAAGAGAGGTCGTGATATTTGCCTAACATTATATTCCGCAATCATCGCCCATTAACGCCACTTTGCTAGCCTACACACAGCCTGAGGATAGAAATTGGCTATAAAAATCCTCTTTTGGAGCCTCTTCGGAGAGCCTCCCAGACCAGACAAGGGCCCGTTTCACTGCTACCGAGGTGTCCCATTCAATCCTCTCAGACGCTGTTGAGAGCTAAACGCGACTCGCGTATCTGATCCGACGCAAAACCCCGCTGCTTCCAGCCTGCCAGCCCCAGGATCCAGCCTCCCTTTGGTGCTTTACACTGAGCCTTCGCTAATCTTCTCCTCTCCAGGACGCCTAGACTAAGGTCGTTGTGCCCTCTCTCCCAACTGTTTCTTATTTCCAACTTCATTCCTGTAGCCCTTGTGTGATTGTAGGATTATTTGTTAGTGTGTGTTGCGGCCTTCTCTGTTAGTTTTAATAAATTTACTTTAGACTGTTCCTCTGAGTCTTGCGGGGTTCTGACCCCGTAGACGTAGGGGTTAAAGATCCCTTGCCCTGACCTCCCGCAAACTTCGAGTCTCTCTGTTAATTCCCTTAATTTGAAGTCTGTTTGGGTGTCCTCGAGATACCTGCAATTTTCAGGTTAACAGGTTTCCTGTCTCCAGAATTGTAAGCCAATGCTCAAACCCTGTTCTGAAAGTTTCAGATTTTTGCAAAAAGTGTACAGCAGAGCTTTCCAAACGGTGTGCTGTGACACATTAGTATGTTGCTTGAAGTGTGTAGGCACGTCACCTACGATCTTGGAAACGCGTGTTATTATTTATAAATCATGAAGGGTTTCCATGGGATAGATTGTATTCCCATACATTTCACTATTATCACGAAACGAAATAATAACATAATGAACAACATAAGGAAATAATAACAATGACAGTAATAACAATATTATGTGTTATTACAAGGGGTTAGTTTAACCTTCGGTTTGCTAGTAACACTGAATTACCGTGTTGCGAAATGATGCAGGGCTAACAAGTGCGTCACCGATATGAAAAGTTTGGAAAGTTCTGGCATAGGGGCACAGAGAAAAACCTGGGCAAGGCTCTGTTAGGGAAGCCCTTTCCCTCTGCCTGGGTTAGAAAAGCTCGGAGACTTCTTCTTCAGGAGCTTTGAGGCGCCTTGCGCTATATACGCCCCATCTCCGCCTTCGTGCAGGGATCATTGCCGCACTGGACTGTTACAGCGCTATTTTTCCACTTTCAACATCCTATGGAATCCCGGGGTTTGCAGTTTAGGGAGGGGCCTCCCGGCCCCTCCCTAAACTGCAAACCCCGGGATTCCATAGGATGTTGAAAGTGGAAAAACAGCGCTATAACAGTCCAGTGTGGGAATGGGCCCGGTCCCCACTGGAAGACGCGCGCAGAGCGCACCAGGGAGACCGAAAGCCCGGCCGCCGCTTCCACGCCGAGCGCTTCCTGCGGGGTAGGCGAAGGAAGCCAGGGCGGCCTGGGCGGGGCCCGAGGAAGAGGCAGGCCCCGCCCCTCCCCGCCCTCGCCCCGTCAAGAGCCAGGCGTGTCCAAGCCGCGCCGGCGCTACGCATTCGCTCCAGGGCCGCCAGCGCTACCGGCGGGAAGGCTCCGTGGGCTCCGGCAGGAGGACCTCGTCTCGTGCGCCCGGGAAGTTCGCTCGCACCTTGCGCCTGTTTTGCTTCTGTGTCCTCTTCCCGGGAGGCGACTGGCCGGGTTTGTGGGACACGCTCCCTGGGGTCGGGATAACGTCGCGGGCTCTGCGCTGCCTGGGTTGACGCGCAAGGATATTTTGGCGGGGAGATCCCGAAGGAAGGAAGGAAGGAAAGAAGAAAAAGCGGCGGCGGCGGCTTTTGAGCGGCGCCTTTGGAGTCTCGAGCGGACGCGAGTGACTCCGGGGACTTTGGCAGGACGCGGCGCCCAGGTGAGACTCCTCGAGGGAGGCCGCCGGCGCTGTGGCTGGCCGGGGCGTTGCAGCCGCGGAGGGAAGCGGGCGCGGCGGCTCGGGGCGCCGGCTAGGAAGGGACCCTCGGGCCGAGATCGGGAGGCTCTTTTCCTTGCGGCAGGTTGAACTAAGGCAGCGGGGCCCTAGAGATTGGGGCAGGTGGGGGGCGAGAGGGAATGGGAGGACCTTGAAGGGCACCCCCCACACCGAGCCGGTGGTTTTCTTTTTCTCCATTCCTTGGTACCATTTTCGTTCCATTCTGGGTGTGAGCCAGATCGGAAACGAAGTGGGCCCGGAGAGGCTGGCACGGTTGTGTTTTGCGGATCTGACATCTGGTCGTCCCAGATGGGTTCCTTTAGCCCCCCCCACCCAGCAGCGGATGATGCCGTCTCTTTTGTGTCCCTTGGGGGTGCTGTGTGGATAGCGCACGGGTGTCGTCGCATCCCTGCTAAGCGAGAAATCAGTCGCCTGCTTGCCTAGGCGGTAACAACAGGTCTCTCTGCTTTCCCCAAAGCGATTTTGGAGTTCTTACCGATCTGGGCCCTTGGGATTCATCTGAAGCAGCGATAACCGCTGTTGTAGCTCTGGTGGTTGGGGTGGGAAAAACCGCATCGACATCAAGGGCCCGTGGTGGTGGTTCTTGAGTCTGTTTTGATGTCTTTGTCTACACTTTAGTAGAAATCAAGTCCTGAAAAATGTTTGTGATTTATTTTTCTTTAGGTTTTTGAATAAGGGTTCCTCTCTGTCACGTTGATTTTTTTGTGTGTGTGTGTAAGTAAAAGAAATATTAGGGATGCCTAGACGATAGATGATATTAATACTTCCCTGTATTTTTTTGGGGGGGGGGCAATCTGATAAATATTTTTGAGTCTTACTTTGGATTAAAAGGCCTGGATATTCACTTGTTGCAGTATATTTATAGTTGATCACTGCTCTTCTTTTCTACAAGCATATTATAGGGAAGCCTTTTGTGGTTCTAAGCCTTCATTAAATAAACATTTTCCTTTAGAAATTTAGGTTGAGCTGCCCTTTATCCAAGTGGTAATGGTTTCATGCATTTCTTTGAATATAATGGTGTGATCCAAGGAAAGAATGAGCTATTGAGTAACTGTAAGATATTTTTAAAATCAAAAGGTATGGCTTCTTGCATAGCATGTAACTCTTTTGTGTGAGCAAACAGCTCATTTGCCTGCCAAGTGCTGTGTTGCACATTCACATTTGCATCGCACATTCACACTGGTGTTGCACCATTGACAGGGCTTTTGAACTTGCTTGTCAGAAATTAACTTGTGTAGTTCTGCTCTGAGAACCTGTGTGGTGTAGTGGTTTGAGCATTAGACTGTGACCCTGGAGACCAGCGTTCAATTACCCACTTGGCCATGGAAATCCACTGGGCATGTCACATGCTCTCAGCCCCAGAAAATCCCATAATAGCCTTGCCTTAGGATCTCCATAACTCAGAAATGACATGAAGGCAAACAACAACAAAGTTGTGCACTGGAAAACAGTACTGCACCAGGAGATCGTTAAATTTCCAGTAATCCAGGATGCTAAAGGTCTCCTTAACTAGTGATTCAGAATGAGAAAGTATTATGTGCTTGTAAATAAATGTTGGTCACAAATGCTTTTCTTGTATATACAAGGAAAGTTACCAAATGTTGCTCAGTTTGTTAATAAATACTAACTCTTTTTTGAGATTGTCAGCAGACAGCCTTTAGGGATATGCCATCAGTCAATTGCAGTAAAACAGATGACACTGTCTAATAGTGGAGGCTAAGGCCCAACCCTTATCCATGAAATTTTATGCCACAATACATTTGTTAATCATTAAGGTACCATGAAAGTCTTTCTTTTTAGACCAGTCTTGTGGAACCATTTTGTTTCAGAATTCAGATTGCCTCTGCTTTTATTTCCATGGATAGTTCTTACCTCTTCTAACAGGGAATGATTCCATTTAAACTCACTGAGATTTTTGCCCTTCCTAAAAGAGATGCAGCTTCTATATTAAAGCCTTATTTTTGTCTGCAGCTTTCCACTGGGCACTGCCAGTGTATAAGAAATGAAAGTATGTTGATCACTGAAAGTCTGTGAAGTTTGTTGTACATGATGAGCAAGTATTCCAATACCTAAAAGGATTTCCACTCACTTCTGTAGAAATCTAGCACCGTAGATTACTATGAGATGTCTTGATGCGTGTTTTAGAACCTTATCTGCAAAATGAACAAATTAGTTTGGAATGGAGGTAGGAAGATGATGGCTTAAGCCATTAGTTGTTAATTCTTATTTAAATCTTACTGAGAGGGGAAAAATCAGTTACTTGTTTGGCCCAGGGGTCTTTGTGTTTTGCATTTTTATACAGAAGGTAATCTTCGGATTATCCCATTTTGAGGAACCCATTGCACCTGGACATATAAGTTGTTAGTTTTAATAAACATTGCAGTTCTGAGTAACTGCTGAACCTCAGTTCTAGAGCCTGTTTTAGACTTCAGCATGCAAACGAGACTGTTAAGAAAAACTGCTTTATTGTGGTATAAGAATATATATTATATGTCACACTTCACCTTTTAAAAAGAGTAGTGTCAGTGCAGTAGTTAAAGCAGTAGTTAAAATAGTATATAAGTAGAGTTCCTGATAAATTGTCCACTCAGTATAAAAAAATTCCATACTTAATTTTCAGCTTCTTTCATATCTGAGAAGTGCAGTATGTAAATAGGACTTCATTTTAATGATTTTTTTTTTGTTTTCAGTCATTTGGGTGGACAGTTTAACAGTGACAAATTTAAAATGGTTTGTCAATATTTTATTGTTAGGGGCTTTATAAAATCAACCATAGAAGGTCATATGACAAGAGCAAAAAACCAAAAAGTAACGTTTTACCCTTGTATACTGGATGGGAACACTTGTGAAAAAACTACATTAACATAATAACAACTGTGTCCTCTATTTAACTTAGGCTTTCTTTGGTTAAATACCATCAAGTAAATGCACAGTTCTTAATGTGTTCAGAAAACACTTATCAAAGTAGAAGATAAGGGTTAATCCACCTCAGTGGCACAGCGTTTGATAAAGCATTTCCATTCATTACAACAAATCAGCTACAGGCCATACCTTTGCTTTTATAGCATTCTTTTTGAGCCTTGCATACTGAGTACGTGTATTCAAGCCTTACCGCAATTCCACCAACTAGAGGTTTAAGAGAATTAGTCAAGAAACCTCACATTATTCTATTCCCAGCACTATTCAGATTCACTTCCTCCTATTGTAATGGAGTCTGTCTGTGAGCTCTTTAAACACCATCCTTTAAAGGGCTTGTAAAAGTGGTGTTCATATGTCAAGCCTGAAAAGTTGCATGCATTGATGCTGAGTGTGTTAGCAGCTCAAGCAAATATGTAAGGCCCATGCCTTTTGCGCCAGACAGAAGGGGAACAACTACAGTCACTAAGACTGGACCTACAGCATGGATAGTTTGTTCTGTGTATAGGCTGACCGCTTGGACAGATGATGATGTTCTATCAACTTGGGTAGGAATTGATACAAGCTAATAAATTTATCAAGACCTGCATCTCTGGAATTCAGTTAGTCCCTTCACTCTTTTCCTGTAGCTTTTGTAGGCCAGTTGTAGGCCTAGAGTAAATGAGGATGGAGTTAAGAGTTCTCAGAGCTGGAGTGAGCAGTGATACTCAGTTCTCTTCCATAGAAATGAATTTCACTGATAAGAGAACAATTTTGTTGCAAGCAAAATGCTGCTTAGATGAACTTAATTTTAATTTGTACAAAAGGAACAAAGGTTAATCAGAATGCAGACTGAGTAAAGCTAATAATTTAAACATTATTTCTATTGTAAATGTGGACTACTGGGAGCTTATAGTTGGTCTTAAGATATTGTCTTAAGAAGTTTTTCCAGTAAACTATTATTGAGAAAACCTGTAAGACTGTCTATAATGACTGGATGGTGAATAGTTTTGATTTTGGCTAGTAGTATTTTAAGCACTTTTCAGTCTAAAATTTTTTCTAGTCAATATACTTCAATGAGAAAAACTGAAGGAAGTCGTAGATACAAAGTGCAGAGAAATGAGATATTACCAACACAACAATCTTATGAGATACATTAGGTTGAGCTCCTGGTGATTTGCTCCAGCCAACCAGTTGGTTTAATGCTTGTCTCTGGATTTGAACTTCTGTTTCCTTGAGCCGTACCAGGCTCTAGCCACTATACAACTGTGACCGTCTGTTTTGTATTGCAGGTATATTATAAATTGGGTAACATGAACATAACCCTTACAGGATACTGTCATTGTTTTGGTTCTTAGGAGTTTGATGCTGGGTCCAATGCTGGAATTGGACCCAGCATCAAACTCCTAAGAACCAAAACAATGACAGTGTCCTGTAAGGGTTATGTTCATGTTGGATGCTTGAATGGGTGGACATATTTATAACTTTTATATGTATATGTATATGGAGAGAGAGAGAGAGAGAGACAGAGAGAGAGAGAGAGAGAGAGAGAGAGAGAGAGAGAGAGAGAGAGAGAGAGAGAGAATTGTCTTGGTTCTGAAAAAAATAACTTTATATCGCAAATGAAATAGGCCTTATACATTGACTTCAAGGCCCAAATAAACATGGTTTCAAAAATTCTTGCCCAGGCCCTAGTTTAGATAGGTGTGTACAAGATTTTGGGTATGCTGGGCAAAATTTTGAACACTGATGGATGCCCCTCTCCAACGCCAGATCACAAATGCTAGTGGAATTCCCCATAATTCAAAGGAAATTTAATGAGGTGGGATACTGATTGGAGACTTAGTGGCATTAAAAGTTGGCCCTTAGGTATAATGGTACTGTGGCTATAATTTTATGTAATAGGAAAATCTAAATTTGCCTCAGTTGATGTTGTCTCTTCTAAATGAAGGAACACCAGGGCATTCATGAATGCCTTCTTTGTATTCCATAAAAGACAAAATGTTTAGGTATAAACTGAGACTGTGTTTCTTACTTTTTCTGTCCATAAACAGTTTTCTTGAATTCTGTTTCTATTTTTAGATGGGTGACTTTGGAATCAAGAACATGGATCAGGTTGCACCTGTGTGCAGTTTGTATAGAGGACTGCTCAAGGTAAGATAGTTACGAATTTGTTCTCAGTAACAGGCAGTTCAGTCTTTGCCCAAGGCTTATCTCTTGGGCTTATTTGCATGTAGTAAAGAAAGTATGCACTGTGGAAAAACTATTCCATCTACAACTATTCTTTGTAGTCATATTGAAAAGAAGGCTGCTGGCCTGAGGAATTCAGTGAACCTAGAGCTACAAATAAATGTTTTAATACATGAGGAGAAAAAATAATGGGACTTACAAGAAATGGTGTTTCTAATTTGTTTTATAAATTGAAAATTGAATTCCAGGTGAGCGTCCAAGTAAGAGAATTGTATGAAGTAAAGACATTCCTTAGCATAGCCAAAGTTTGATGCGATAGTGTTTGAGTAACATTTTTATGTGCAGTTGGTCTTGTTTACCCCAGGGTGGGGAACTTGTGGCTTTCCAGAGGATATTGGATTTCAGTTTCCATCAGCCGTAGCCATCATGGCTATTGGTCACCCATGATGAGAGGTGGTGTTAAGCTCACAGGTTCCCGATCCTGATATATACAAAGTATTAACTTATAGTTTAAAAATTCAACATTGTCTGCGTTTGGAATGTGTTGTCATCTTATTATAATCTGTCTTTTAAAAGATCACTACCGTTTATGTGAATCACAACTTCTGATTCTTGCCAATCCTGGTTAAAATTCAAAATTTTCAGGGAATTGCAGAAATTGTCTTAACTTAGTAACAAGTTGTGGAGAGGCTGTGCTTCCACTTAAGCAACCCACGTAATATAAATGTAGGCCTCGTAATGGATGCTTATTAACCTGGGCTGTGTACTCTAGTAGGCCTGGCCATGTGACAAAGCATATTAGAGGCATAATGGCTGACTCATCAGCCTTCAGGGCACAGTTCCATCATTGTACGGCTGTTCCCAGTACTTCAGGATTTCTCAATGTGTACTGTTTTCTACTCTTCTTTAGTAACTTTGGCATAGAAAAATGAATTTTTGTTGCTCACGCATCTGGTAGGCTTTAATCCATGTAGCCTTTAAACATGCTCACTATACTGTTTAGTTTAATGCTTTAAAAATGCAGCATAATGTTTAAAGTACAGGATCCCTTTTACTCATTTGTATAAAGCCGCATTTTTTCCAGTGACTCAGTGTAAGGGTCACTTATTTACACAAAACACAGGAGTTTCCAGATTGTGTTGAAAGAGCTTGGCCTTTCCTCTAGGTATTGGTGGTGACTCATATCTTTTATCTAGTAACACTAAAAAAATCTGTGTTGTGAGAAGGCTAGACAGCTGGTTTATTATTAATCTTGTACAGCGTATTCATCAAGTGAGTTTGGATGCTGAATGTTCTAATTCTTAATGCCTGTGTGTGAACAGTTTCTTTGTTCTGGGTTAAATCATTTTGACTACATTATGTCTAGATTTTTTAGTACTGAAATCAACCATCAAAGATACTTATCTGAGAAATACATTAATTCATGTTAGCATCTCCACATGCTTTCTTCAAGAAAGGGGTTAGTGAGTAGAAAACTTGACCTGAATTGGCAAAATTTCTTGAAATGCTGCTACCTTAGCAACTGGAAGTACTTAAAAGTGAGAAACAATACAGCATGAGACACAGGCTGCAGTCCTGTGCACACATACCTGGTAGTAAGCCCCTTTGAAGTCAGTGAAGCTTACTGAATAGGCATGGATTGGGTTACACTGTAAAAAGTCTGAAGAAGGGAACACAGCACAGTATCAGCTGAAAGTCAAACACATTTTTCATGGAAGAGCCTCTTAACACGCTAATAAGCCATTCATATCTGTTGGCTTGAGTGAAGATATTTCAGTGAATGGTTTTGTTTGTTTAAAGAAGAGATAAACAGTAGTAGAAAGTAGCTTTAATCCTTTCCGTTGTCCTAAGACTGCCACAAAGATGACGGTGCCGTCTTATCCTTCTGTGAGTGTCTACATTCTGTGTAACAAATTCTCACATACATGTGACAGCCTGTATTAGACATGTTTCTGTGCAGTCGAGTCGTTCTGTGTCCTAATAAAATGATTGTAATGAATAGCTCGATTTGATATAAAAAGTAAAGCAGGTACTTCATAAGTTGAGGTTTTAATTAATCTTCAGATAACATTAATTGGTCAAAATGGCAGTAGTCGCTTAGAACATACCTACCCACAAAACCCCTGCCCCCAATGAACTATGACCTTCTAGTAGAAGCTGATGAAAATGCACACCAGACATTGTCAACTTGCTGTAAGTCTCATTTTGCAAGTATAATCACTTGCCATGGGCAGAATGCAGGACTGTACTTTTGGGAGCACTGGGACATTCTTCTCCTCCCTGCCCAGCCTCCCTGCCATCAAGGGCTCCCTAGCTCCTGGAGCAGATTTTTAAGGTGCACAGGGGAATGCTGGAAAGAGAATTACCCTGCTCCCACTTCATCTAGCAGAAGCATCAAGAGCCTTCCCGGTAGCTGTTCCCAGGCTGTGGAACTCCCTTCTATGGGAATTCTGGTTAACCCTTTTTCTGCTCTGTTTCTACCAGCAGGCAAAGACCTTTCTATTTATGCAGCTGATGTTTAAAATTTTTAATCACATGGTGAAAGGGTGTTTGAAAGTAGTTTGCTGCATTTTTATCTTGTATCTTTTCAGTCAATGTTTCAGTTGTATTTTAAACTGTTTTTAAGCATGAGCTTTTTAGTAGAATTGTTGTTTAATTGTTTTTTAATGTTTGTAAAATTTTAGATTGTTGTAAGCCAGTTTGAATCTCAAGCTGGGAGAAAAGCAAGGTACAAGTTGAATGAATAAATAATAAATACTCCAGAACCTGCTGATTTGGACCAAGTCTGTTCAGCTTCTTAGATCTGTATGTGAGCAGCTGCTCAAGTAAACTAGGGAGTCTTAAGGGAAACATTGGTTCTTTGTATGTATTTGGTATCATGGAAGAGAAACTGTTATTTAGAAATGACTCCTTAATACAGAATACCAGTTATTAAGACTCCTTAATGGTATGAAAGTATTATAGTGATTTTTCAAAATATGTTAGAAACATATCCTCTGTGGTAACTAGGAATTGTGGTTTAATTCAGACTATCATGCAGTTTATTGGTCTGAGCACTGGAATACAACTCAGGAGGCTGGAGTTGGCCATAGAAACCTACTGGATGACCTTGGGCAAGTCACATTCACTCTGCCTCAGAGGAGGGCAAAGGCAAACCCTCTCTGAACAAATCTTTCCAAGAAAAACCTAATGATAGAGTCATCTTAGGGTCACTATAAGCCAGAAACAATGTGAAGGCACGCAATAACAATCACATTTCACTCTGTCAAAAGATATTAAAGTTACTCGGGTTCAATTACCTTCTTTCTTTACTTTCAGCGGCAACCTGCATTTGACGGCTTTGAAGGTGCAAATTCTCTGTTTACGGGATACTTTCCATCCTTAAATGAAGATCAGACACTTCAGGAAGTGCCTACTGGCCTTGACTCTATTTCTTATGGTAAATACTAGTTTTATAAATATAGCACTTTGGTTATATTAGTGAATCAAGCTGGGTCCTTGGAACACATTGGAATTCCAAGTCACCTGCCTAATGAATTGAACCCGAGTTTGCTGGGAATTCACTCTTACCATGTTGTATGCAGTATCTGTTTATAAGCAGGAAAGCTCGTGGTAGAACATGTGCAGTAATATTTCATGTACTCATTATGTTTTTATCTCCAGTGTGATCAGAGGGGCATCACCTCTTGTTTGTGCTTGTGGCTCCTTAACAAACTGCACTCATGGACTGACTCCATCAATTTAAATTCATAGGGAAGCCATTCCAAATAAAGTAGCAACATGAATACAGTGCAGCATCTATCCTTGGAATAGATCAAAACCTGGGAAAGTTACTTTTTTTGGACCGAGACTCCAAGAATTTCTGATCTGGCCTAAGGGCTACTAAGTTCTGCTAATTACTAAAGCCAAGCATATTTTAATTAGTTCATCTTTAGTACCAGTATAACAGTCAATGAATATTTCTGGTCAAATTGTCTAGAAGTTTAATTGAGCTTTGTTTGCAGCTTGAAATGAGTGGATGAAAGCAAAACTAAAGGGCAAAATCCATTGATTTAAAAATGGTTGCAGTTCTCTATAGGAAAGGCAAACACTTTTTTTTCATAGAAAGTATCTTGAGTTAAAGGCAGCAGTCTTCTCCTGAGGAATGACAAATTTATGAAACAGCTTGGAATTAACTGCTATAAAAATCAATCTGTCAATGTTTCCTTTTCAGTGTTTTTCTAGCACTGAAGTGTTACCTGTTGTTAGCCTTTCTAAAATGTGCATTTTGTCCTTATTGATTCAGTCCAAAATATATGTGATAAGCTTGTAGGCTATCTTCACAAAGAAAGAGGAAGCGTAGACATTTCACCTTTCATTTTTGGTACAAGTAGGAAAGCTAGTGGGTTTTTTACCTCTTCCTTGTGCCTTATCTGATACAACCCCTGTTGGATTTATACACAAGCCAGGATAAGTAAGTTACAGTTTAGAGCCTCAGATTAGAACTCCTTTGTAAATACCTGGCTTCCATCAAGCACACACAAACACAACAGAGAATCTTTTAACATAATGCACATCTTGGTGGCGGTGCTGTGGGTAATACTCTTTAACAAATTAGCCCTTCATCTTGTCTTAATTGACCTTGTTTACAACATTTCAACTTTTTCCTTTCAGAATCAAATGGCTGTGAGTTGCCTCTCTTAACTCCATGCAGTAAAGCTGTGATGAGCCAGGCTTTAAAGGCAACTTTTAGTGGCTTCACAAAGGAACAACGTAGATTGGGCATACCAAGCAGTAAGTGTGTTTTTTTTCCATTATACAAGATTGTGCAGATTGGACAGTAGATAGAATGAGATTTTCTGCCTTGTACTACTCTTATCCTAAACACATTGGCCTAAGTCCAGTGTGAGTAGCCGCAGTGAATCAATGGAACTTGCATACATATTGATTAACCACATTCCATTGATTCATTGAGTCTATTCTGGTTGGTGCTGACAATTGCCTTTGGGCCATTATTTGCGTGTAAGCTTTATTGATTTCAGTAGGATTTAGACTATTATATTTAGGCTTGTAGACTGTTGTTTTAGTAGAAGCTGCTCCAGAGTGTGTGGAATCATGTGATAGTAGGTGTAGCTGAATTGGAAAATGGTCACTTTCAAATCTCAGCAGAACTTTTAGGTCCTTAGTATAGGGGAGAAAGTCCCTAGAAATGATTATGTAGTCAATGGCACTCATCCTGGACCCAGATAGATAAGTGAATTCTGCTGGACAGTTGCTTTTCAGAGCACCGTTCAGGATATGAAGGTTTAACCTGAAGATTGTCCGAGCCAGACAGAGGCCTGCAAAATTTGATTTCTTGTCTTTTGAGCAGCGGGTTAGACGAGTTCCATCATCTTCGAAGTTAGGAAGAGGGCATTTGTGCTGGGCGTATAGGGTATGATCATTGGGGCCCAATCTAGCATTCAAATCTCCCCCTAGGACTACAAATGCATTTGGATTCTGCAGTGTGACATTAGCTTCAGTATATGTTCTGTCTGGAAGAGAATGTTGTAGGAAGAAATCCCTTCTAAAGTTGTTAGTTGGTTTGTCTTACTCCCTACAGATCCATGGTTGTGGACACAGAATCAGGTGTATCAGTGGCTACTCTGGGCTGCCAATGAGTTTAGCTTGACAAGTGTGAACTTCGAGAGTTTTGCCATGAATGGTCAAGAGTTATGCAACTTGGGAAAGGAGAATTTCTTGGAATTGGCACCTGATTATGTGGGTGATATTCTGTGGGAACACTTGGAGCAGATGATAAAAGGTAAATTGCAAAAACAAATATATATTAATGTTTGTGATATATATCAATGTTTATGATATATTAATGTTTGTGATGGATAAGCCTTTAAAATTGTTTCAGATGTCAAAAACTGATTGTCAAATATCAGAAAACAATGCTGACTTTTGTAAGATTTTTATTGAAATGCCCAGGGCTGTGGCTACCTTCCTTTTTGATACGTTTCCTATCATCTTTTCTGCCAGATTAGAAAGCTGTAATGTGGAAATTCCTGAATGCTTTCATTTGAAGAAGCTATGGATTGGATCTGAGTTTAGTCATAGACCTAAACCATGGCTAATTTAAATCCCATTGAATTTGGAAGAATTTATCCATAAGTATGACCAAGGTCCTTTCCACAGGATGATGCTCTCACGCATCATCCGATCACAATCCCGGCAGCACCTCTGCTGGGATGAGAGTGTGTCTCCAGCACTCCTCTCCACAGTGGACTGGCTGCCTGCAGAAGGGAGCGCGAGGGACATGCCCCATCCTTTTGCATTGCAGCCAGCCTTCTTCCCACGCTGTAGTGGGGAAGGAAGTATGTGATTGCACTTCTAGCCCTTCTGCATGGCCAGTTGTGGCGGAAAGCTAGCACAATCGAGCATCATTAATGAAGGTTTTCTGTCAATGATACACCCTGCAATTGCGCCAGCTGGTGATGTGAAAAGGGTGGGACCATGACAACGTCATGTGAAAGCACCACGGTCCCATTCCTCTCGTGTCCCCATGCTGGGAGGGCGCTGTCCTGTGGAAAGAGCCCACGTTGGGATTCCAACTCGCATGTATTCAAAAGTGTACAGTAATTAAATATCCCTAATTCCTGTTTATATAACTAGAAAAGCTAAAAGAGAGCTTACCACTGGTGTTCGTTAAGGTTCCAGACCGTTTAAAAATAATGACAACATTAGATGAGAGGTTTCAGTTACAGTGTATAATTATAACAAATATGTGACATATTTCATTTAACATGCCAAAGTACATTCTCCCATCCAACCTGGTATTCAGAAAATGCTTGTTTTGATTGTAGACAATGAAGAAAAGCCACAGGAACAGTATGTGGAAAATTCCCATCTCACTTCATCCCCACACTGGGTCAACAACAACAACACATTAGGTAAATTTTTTAAAATGAAACCAGTTGTCTTCATGCAGCTTACACTAGTCAGTGAAGTTGGAAATACTGAATTTCTTTTTGATGTGAATGGATCCCCATTTCCATATCTTTGTTGTACAAAAAATATATCCAGGATTGGGTATGTTTATTTACCAGTTTTGCAACCTACAGAAAATATTTTTTATTCCTTTTATTTTAAGTTCAGGTGCTTTTGTTTTTTCTTTCATATTTCTTTTTTCAGGTTGTTGGATAGCTTGGGATTTAGTTTTTTATTTTGTTCCATTTTGCGTAGTAAATGAATGGTGGCAATACCATGGATAAGGTTGAAAGCTTTTCTTTAGATCCATGAAGGCCAGAAACTTAAAAAAAAGCTAAGATTGAAAACCCTAAGTATAACTTCCCTTTTTGTTGAACAAATTTTGATTTGTATATTTTGATAGACTGCAAAAAGAAAAAAAAAGTAATTGTGCACATTAATGATTTTTAGTCTATTTTCATCAAAGTTGGATTGAATGTGTCTGATACTAAAAACTCCAGTTGAACAAAATGGAATATATCTGGTTTTGGTTTTTGAAGTAATTGGCGAAAGACATGAACTGCACCAGCTCAAATGAATGCTTTGGAGGTTGTTTGAATTATGAAAGCAGCTATAGGAACCTTTGTCCCTCTATATGTCTCAGACTATAGCTCTAATAGTCCCTTAGTATTTGCAGTTGTGAATAGAATTGATGGGGGTTGTAGGCCAGGCTATTTGGAGGGACAGAAATTCCCCAAATTTAATCATTTGCTCACAGAAGTAGGAAGCAGTACCAGGCTAATTATATCAGTATTTCATCTGATCTGCAGTTTCAAAGAAGTATAGAGATTATTAAAGTGTTTAGTTATAAGACTCATGGAAATCTGAAGAAAACATCAGTGTCTTTGTGTGGGGGAGGTTAATATCAGTGGGATTCACTCTGCTCACTGCTTAAAAACTAATGGCACACATTTGCCAAAATAGTTTTAGGCCCACGTATGTATTTCTCTGCTTAGAAAGGAGCTATTCTTCTAGAGTATCCAACAAGGGCTCTTAATCAGTTTCCATTTCTTATTGTTTTTCAGGTATGGACATTGATCAAACACAGTATTGTGCTCAGGTACCCAGCTATCCAAAAACTCTAACCTATCCAAAACCCAGCCTTCTGGGTGACCTATGCCAGGCATCAACCGGACCAAGTCTTGTTAACTTGAAGCAAGAATATCAGATGTTTCCTAAAGCTCAGCTAGAAGCAGTCAGTGTGAATTACTGCTCAATGAATCAGGACTTCACAAGAAACAATCTGAACATGCTGTTGGATAACCCTGGCAAGTATATGTACTCTGATCATATTGATGTTGAAAGTATAATTCAGTTAGGCGTTTAGAGATAGAGGTCTGTAATATAACAAAACAAATATATGACAAGGTAATGCTATGTTCAAATCGCGTGCTTTCTTGTAGATTCTGAATTCAGCAATTCATTTTACATCTTGTTATTGAGCCACAAGCCATCAGTTTTAAGTTGGGGAGAATTGCCTTCTAATAAGTACGAGTAAAGTCCAGTCCAGATGGTAAAAAGTACAGAACAAATGACTACATTTACCTGTCTCATATATCATTGCTGTATGAAGCAGAAACTAATCTCTACTGTTAACCAGAACTGGACAAAATTGGTTTCAGTTGAACAACTTAACTGGTTTCAATTGAACAACTCTCAGTTGTGGTAGATTTTAGCCCCAGTAAGGTGTATTCTTCCTAATTTAGGTGGGGGATGACTAACATGATTGTAAATAAATTAGTATGATCTGATTCAAAGATGGTAATCATATGGTCCTCCAAATGTTACAGGAGTGCACTTCACAGCATTCCTATCAGTGGTTGTGCCCTGTAGGCTGCTGAGAGTTATGATCCAACAACATCCGGAGTCATGTGATTCCTAAACCTCCCCCTTCCCCAGTCTTATTCAATTGTAAAATGGAAGCAAGGTGAAATTTTCAGTCACTATTCACAGCATTATCAGTTTACATAATGCTGGGTATGTAATTTTTTTTTTATGTAAGACCATTTCAGCTATAGAAATAATGTAATAATAATGTAATACTGCTATTCTCCCCATCTCCAGCAAAACCTACAAGTGAACTTGCATTTATGGTGTTTTTCCAATCTTCCATTTAGGAAAACCTAGGGAGCTCGATTCTAGTGACAGTGGCACAGAAAGTTATGAGAGTTCAGATTCATTGCTACAGTCTTGGAACAGTCAGTCCTCCTTAGCAGATGTTCAGCGTGTGCCATCCTATGAGAGTTTTGAAGATGACTGCGGCCAGTCTCTGTGTCTAAACAAACCTACAATGTCCTTCAAAGACTACATTCAAGAAAGGAGTGACCCTGTGGAGCAGGGGAAACCAGTTATACCAGCAGCAATTCTAGCAGGATTTACAGGTAAATCTTAACTCTTTCTGTCTTTAGGCAGTGAAAGAAAAGAGCCCCAATATCCAGAGCTTGGAAATACTTTTTTTTTAAATTCTTACGTCCTAGAATCCACTTCTGGGATTTGAAAAATAGTTAATTTTTCCAGCCTCTGCTAATACCTCATCAGGAGGGTGTATATTGATTTGTATAAAAGTTACAACAAAGATAAGCTGCCACTAGCACGTACGGCTAACCTGGAGTCCAAGTGCTGCATTTGTTGACAGAATAAAAATTAATTAAAGCCTAGGTAGTTGCAGCCAGTTCCCTGTATATGCAAGCTAGGTAAATAACACAATTCTGGCAATTGTGTTGTCCACTTTTCTTTCTTTCCAAATGAAATTCCCTTCATTTGAGTTGGGAATCAAAATGATACAGTTGAGAGTAAAAGATGGGGGGAAAGGGAAGCCTCTTTCAGACTCAAAAATTCTGATCTCCTGTAAGGAATTTGAACCATACACAGACTTCTTTTTCTGATACAAATTCTGGTATAGGGTTTAACCTATAAAATGAATTATAAATTAAAAATTATCTTTAAAAATTAAAATTAAATTTTCAAAATTAACCTGTATTTTATACTGTTGTCGTAAGAGGTGTTTTTCCTCTTGCATGCGAGATTGGTGTGTGTGTGTGAGAGAGAGAAAGAGAATGAGGATGAATTTTGCTTTCACAACTTTATCTTGATCTCCACAGGCAGTGGACCTATACAACTGTGGCAGTTCCTTCTAGAACTTTTAACTGACAAATCATGTCAATCATTCATTAGCTGGACTGGGGATGGATGGGAGTTCAAACTTGCTGACCCAGATGAGGTGAGTAGTTCGACTGTAATGGACAAAAATGAGTTGTTGCCTATTTTCAAAGCCTGGAAAAGTAACTTTGCAAAGCTCTCTTCATTCTTATATGAGTGCCAAGAAGGACAGAGGGGTTACAAGTTATCATGTTAAGAAACCTGTGATTTTGCTCCCTGATGAAAGGAGAAATATGTGTAATTCTGGCCTCACTAGCAGATTTCAGTGAGCACACATAGTCAGTGTCTAACACTCATATTTAATCAGGGATATAAAACTTATTCCATAGATGTTATCGGTATTTTGGTGGCTTCTATTTATGGAATTGTGGTAATTCATAGATGTTTGTAAGAAAATCCATTCTGAAGAAATTCACAGTGTGTTCAGTGCTGTTGAAAATACAGTCATCCCTCCACACTCGCTACGGTTAGGGGCACAGGACCCCCATGAAAGTTGAAAAACTGTGAATAACTCTAGGCTCTCCCAAACCATATTTAACACACAAAAGAAAGTATGATCACCGTATTCAACCCACTGTGGATTCCTCTGAGGCATCAGGGTTCCTTCACAAGGCAGAAGTGGATGGCTGTTGGGGCTTACTGCCACTTCCACTGCTACCCCACACCATTTTTAATAAGGACTTCTTATCCTTGTTCACAGTTTCTCAGTCTCATGAGGCTTGCAGACTCTGTTAAAAATGGCATAGGCAGGCAACAGAGGTGATAGCAAATAATTCATTAATCATCAAATCCACAGAAGTAAAACCTGCAAATGTGGAGGGCTGACTGTACTGAAGATCTGTGTGTTCAGCTCAATATCAAGTGGCTGCTTTACAATTAAAATCTAATTACTTAATAAAAATGCTCCAGAACATTAACTTTTTAGTGACCTCACATGGCTATAGATTTCAGTTTTAGCATGACCACTAATGTCGTATTAGTTACCTTTAAAAAAATTTGTAGCCATCTTGACCCCTCAAATGACAAGACATTGTCACCCTTACCTTGGTAGTTCAGTAATTTTGCAAGGACTAGGCATCACATTCTGAGGTGTTCTTGTAAAAACATTTGTTGTTCCTAGTTGGCCCCAGTAAACAGTACTCATACAATGCTGATGATTCAGTCTAATGGCAGTTGGAATCAGCTAAATGTCACTGTTGCAAAGTACTTTTAAATGCACCTTTATAACAGCAGTTAACTAAACTAAAACTGTTTTTCCCATTCCTCTTGCTTTAAAGGTTGCACGGCGATGGGGCAGAAGGAAAAATAAGCCCAAAATGAACTATGAGAAGCTTAGCCGTGGCCTGCGCTATTACTACGACAAGAACATTATTCACAAGACTTCGGGGAAACGTTATGTATACCGTTTTGTGTGCGACCTACAGAACCTGTTGGGGTATACAGCGGAAGAGCTGCATGCAATGCTAGGAGTACAGCCAGACACAGAGGACTGAGACGTTGTGATTTTGTGACATTGATGCAAAATGCAAGAACACGTGAACTGTGATTGGGACCTTCTGCATCAGTCATTGGTTTTATCTTCTGGCTGTATAGGGGGTGCACTGTTAGTGACCTCAAGTGTTTTGGTTGTTGTGGAAGGAATGATACGCCCTTATTCTTGGGCGCTGCAGCTTCAGATCTTGCTATGTCTGTCCTCTCAAACAGCCTGGAGGTCAGCACAGTTCCCAGTTGTAACCTGAACATACGAAAGTGTTTGAAGGTTCATTTTCTGGGTTGTTTACACTGCCGTATAATTAAGGGTGTTTACCCCCACCAAAGGCTGATAGCCATTGGAAGTTCTAGCGCAAAAAGAAACTCCTGAAATAGCAACCTTGCAGATGTTAAGATGTTGTGGTGTGTGTGCTTATAATGGAAAAGGCAAGCTGTCCTTTATGTAATACAGGTGGATTCACCGCTGGGTGTCCACAAACAGATTGCCTAGCCTCAGGACCAGGTGGAGCAATGACAGAAGTCCCTCAGAGGGAGGGAGAAATTCATACCATTTCAGACATCTATATATGTCTGTGTGTGTGTATAATATGCATATGCATGTTTGTAAGCATGTTTGTATGATTCTCTGGCAGTTTATGCTCCTATTTAATAGATATTGTATACTGTAATTTAAGCTTATGTAAGCATCCGAAAGAGGAAAAAAGTAAATGTTTCATTTTGGAACAGTAGCATCTGGAAGAGTTTACTCTATGAAGGGAGTTAATAGGATAGTATAGAATAGGCACATACCAAATGCCACTGTTGTGTAAGGTGGTGTGGTCACAGCTACCAAACTCTTGAAGCATTTTTTCACAAGAGACTAATAGTGCAGTCTACAGCGTAATGACTCAGTTTGACTTTTTCTCCTAAATGAAACTGAAAATGTTAATATTGTTTAGTATATATTTATTGATGGGTATCTCTTATGCATGTCTTTTAAAAATGTATATATATTCTTTATTTTTCATTTGATTATTTCCCATCCTCTTTCCCTCAACTATAGAAAATTATCCTGATTAAAATATGGATTCTATTTTTGGTAATACTTCTGACTCCTTTTCAGCAATTAGGAGAAGGATATGTAGCACCTATTTTTACTGCAAGAAACAAAAAGAGAAGAAGTTCACTGGAAAATGTAATTTGTAAGAAGACTATTTTTTATCTGAGATTGATGTAAATTTAAATGTACAGTGTGAGGTTTAAAGAGATCAAATCTATTAAAACCTCTTGAACAAAGATCAGTGGCTGTGAACGTTTGTTTAAAATTTCCCATCTGTCTTCAAAATTCTTGATCTGCTGAGAAATGTCTAAGTTTCTGGTGAGTGACAAGGGGTGATAGTTTCTTCCTATAAATACCAACATCATGAAGCTGATTCAATAACTTCTTAATGATAGAATAGTTTTGTTGCATCCAGGAAAATCTGCCACCTCCACTCCTTCTGGAAGCAGAAGGTACTCACGTTCATGCCTTACTTGTGTAGATTTAACACTTCCATTGAACTGAATTGACTAGCTTACAAGTGCATCAGCATGACATGAAACAAAAGGAAATAACTGTAGACACTGATGAAGACTGAATGTAATCTACAGTACTTGACATTTGTCAGCCATCATGGCATAGCAGTTTGACCCTGGAAATGAGGGTTGAATTCCCCACTTGCCCATGGAAACCCACTGGCTGACCTTGGGCATTCCACGCACACTCAGCTCTAGAAAACTCCATGATAGGTTTCCCTTAGGTTCATGATAAGTCAGAAATGACTTGAAGGCATACAAGAACAACAACTTAACTTTCAGTCTGTTTACCAGCAGGAACATTTGGACAAGACTTAAGTTATTCCTTCCAGAATAATTTTGATTTAGACTTTGAAAGCAAAACACCCTTTGGCGTTTATGTTAATTACTGTAGGAAGTCTGCAGAATAATTCCAAATTAACTGAAATTTAGCTGTGGAGCCTGCTAAATGGATCCCAAAAAGGAGCATTTGCCATAGCTGATATGCTTGTACACAGTTCAGGAGTGTTTTGTTTGCGTAAATGAAATTCTGACAGCCAGTGCATTTTATAATCAGCTTTCCAGCACTTGCTCTTGTAGGATCTTGAAGAAAAGACATTTAAAATGGTGCTAATTTTGCCAGTGCTTGCAATGGGTTTTTTTAGAAGTCTGTGTTTCCCTTCAGCTATCCTGAAGGCATCTCTGTTTCTCAGCGGGAGGCTTTCATCTTTCCATGAAAACACAGAAACATCCTGTTTCTTAGACGCTACGATTTTTGTAATTCATATGCCAGAAATGTGACTGCTAAAAACACGGGATGATAGAGAGATACGCTTATAAATGGAAGGCATTCAAATTGTAATTCAATGCATGTGTTCCTTTTCATGAAGGACTCTCGTATTTTGCTGGTACATGGGCATGTAAAATGTGATGCAAAGCCCACAGCCTCAAAGCCTATGACTAAATATAATTTTCCTTCTGTAAAATCAAGATTTTTCAAAGTGCAGATCCTCTTGAATAACATTTTCTGTTATGGGAGTGGAGGGGTGGGGCACATAAATACATGCTTGTTTTCAAAGCATCTGCCTTCATTCATCCTGTGCTTTTTACTTTGAAAATAAACTATGGAACTTGAAGCAATGCATGAAAACTGGGAGAGTCTCTTGTTATGTCTATATTCAATGCAAAAGCCATTCTCCTGTCCAGCCCCCCAAATCCATGGCACCACAGTGCACTATAGATCTTAGTCTACACCCTCACCCAGTACCTACAACCTACTATTAAGGTGTACACTGATTACATACCAGAAATCATTTATGGAAAAAATATACTCTTTTCTAACAAGTTGGACATTAACCTTGATCCACAAGCAATGCCATTCTGATAATGGTACCAACGTAATGTTGGTAATGTTTATTGCAGCCCACAAACTAGATAAACATATAGAAAAGTAAGTTATGGAATCTGAATAAGTCATGGAATACAGATAGTAGATGCAGAACAGCATTAACATATAGTAATCCAAAAACGTGTTTGTCTGGATAACTTGAAGTCTTGTTGTAAGTGCAAAACTATTGCCACAAATTTTGTAGTAGTGAAGTTTCTATCTTATAAATAAAACGAGCAGGTCTCAGCCCTTGAGATGATCTAGGAGAAGGAAGATTGTGACTTACAGCCATCATAAATGTGACAAAACAGCAGAATGTGAGAAACGTGTTCAATTTCTTTGGTGCCACAGGGGCACATATTACGAAAAGGGATTTTCTTATACTGCCCTTCAAGACTGTTGGGGCCAAGCATTATACCATTGTAATAGGAAGGCTTTCCTGCATTTCTGAACTTCAAGTACTTTTCTTAAAAAAGAAAAAAAAATCAGTGACTGGAACAAAAGCAATTTGCAATGAGGAAAAGGGTAAGTGTGAAAAGGACAAGTGTGAAATTCTAAAAATCCATGTCAGGAATGTCTGTAACTATCATCTGAACATTCTTTAAATGTAAGGAAAGGAAGGAAGTTTGCTTCTGAAGGAAAAAAAATGTCAGAATTTCATTCACTTGGTATTTAGTCTGGCACAGGGCTAGGGAAACTGACTGGCTGTGACCTCAAGAGCTCTTAGTATAAGGAAAACTACTAGGAAGTCTTGAAGAAAGGAATACAATCAATTCAATAAGAAGAGGAAGAGGAAGAAGAAATAGTTTAAAGTGAAGCCTAGGCTATTGATACATCTACTATATAAAAGCCAATGTTTGCACGTTTGTCTGTTTGTCTGCGTCAGCATACGATTGGCTGTGTGAGGCAAGAAGACCTCATATCATTGGCTGACTCTGAAGATTCCATGGAATCCTGGGGTTGGTAGCTTAGGGAGAGGCCTTTAGAATTCTCAGCCGGAGAGCTCAGGCTGGTTGCTATGGAGATGAGGCCTACCATCAATAAGGATGCCAGAAAACTTTGGGGAGGCATATGTGAGAAAAATTAAGGTGACATGTGCAACATAGCCCATTTCCACACTACACTGTCATAATGCTATTATTCCACTTTCAACATCCTATGGAATCCTGGAATTTGTAGTTTGAGGAGGGGCATTTAAGAATTCTCAGCCAGAGAGCTCTTTGGCCTCAGTAAACTACAAACCGCAGAATTCCACAGGATGTTGAAAGTGGAATAATAGCACTATAACAGTGTAGTGCAGAAATGGCCATAGTTACAAGGTCTTCTTGCCTCACACAGTAGATTGCATGAGTTCCATATGTGAGCAATCTTAAAGATGAAATTCAACACAAAAAATGCTTCCAGAAAAATGTAAAGCCATTTCACAAATTCAACAGAAAGAAAGAAAAACCAATACATCAACGTCACCAGACAACACAGATTGGATTGGGGACTATGGGGAAAAGTTACAGGTACTGGAATAGACCGGTTGCTATGGAGATGATGTGTAGCAGCAAGGAGGAGGACGGTGTGTTCCCTCAAGAACCCTACCTCTGTATGTTAACAACTATGAATACAGATTAGACTGGGGAATATAAGGAAAATTTACAGGTACAGAAATAGGCCCGTTGCTATGGACATGAGGCCTAGCAGCAAGGAGGAGGACAGTGTACTCCCTCAGGAACCCAAATTGTGCATGTCAATGACTCTGAATATAGATTGAATTGGGAAATATGGAGCAAAGTTACAGGAACTGGGAGAAGATAGTTTGGTGAGTTCTTAAGAGGAAAATAAAAACCCCAGGGGAACACTGAGTAAATACACTAGTTATGTTACAGAACAGATTGCCTTTCTTCCCCCTGCCCCTCCTCTTCTGTTTAGAGAACTGCATTATGTATGGCGACTGTCATGGCAACCTTCTGTGGTACCGCTGGAGATATGCTGGTTATGGACAGATACTCTTTACAAAGAATTCCTTGTCCCTAGTGATGTCACATTAGGTGTTTGGTGGGGTAGCAATGACAGTGAGGGATGCGTCTTTAGTAACCATAGAAGTGGGACAGACACTGTTGAACACAGAAGAAACAAAATTTTCCACTGGGTCATGCTGACTAAAAATAAAAATAGGAACTGAAAACCAAACCATCAGTTAACTCATAGGCGATTACTATGGGTACATGTGGTCCCATAAAGTTATGAAAGATGTTCTGAATTGCATGGTGAATGTGCTAACATTGTGGTAAATTTGATGTCCTCAACATTACTGCATTTTGAATGAGAGCAAAAATGCTGTAATCATTTACGGTAAAGCAGAAGAGATGTTGCATCACAGCAGTAAAATTGACTTGACTACTGTATTAGTCTTGTAAAAAGTGACAAACTCTTTTTTTAAAAAAGCCCTAACTCAGCAGTCAATCCCTGACGTGGCATAAAGTTAGGTGAACTTTTTCATTTTTTCTGCACCAACCATTCACATAAACTCTGGATAGCAGAAATACACCTCCCATCTCTGACCATCAGTCATTTCAGCTTATGGGAAGGGAAAATGAACGTAGGAGTCCAATATATCTGGAACATAGCAGGTGGGCATAAGAGTGCATGCAATCTCTTAATCAGAGGCCCCCATACTTTTAAGGAAGATATTGAAATATCAATATCAAAGTCTAATTTGAGATCAGGATTTGGTTCTGACAATGGATTTAATAGCAGAGTCCAGCACAGCGATATCTGAAGAACAGAGGTTCTTAGATCATCGGTGGAGTGTCATAACTTCACCAGTGAATAACTACAACCAACTCTCATACGTGTAACTATAGAAGGAATGGCCTTCTAGTGAGACTAGTGGCAACTCCAAATGGATTTAAACCTTAGCGTTTTTCACTTCTGAAATGTAGTATTGCATAATATTTGGAGGGTTTTCTCCCCAAAATAGTCATGTCCAAACCACACAATCCACATGCACTGATGACCGCAGTTCGTATTGAGTCACATCCTGTCCCCAACACATACAGAGCTATCCACAAGATTTGCTCAAGCTTCTGCCTTTATGCCCACCAGAAAAGCAACTAATGTTGTATTTCTTGTTACATTTTCAGATCTCAATCCAAAAAAGACAGCAGCAGGAACGGTAACATCCTATTATAAGGGAAGGGGAATGGATAATGTTGGCATTTTTGGTCTTGAAGTGGTCAAGTCTGACCTTAATTGTTTGAGTCCTTTCTACATGAGTTGTTATTTTACAAAGGATTTAATTTATTTACAAATTGAATTGGGTTGGATTTAGGATCTGCCTGCCAAGGATGGAAGAAATCTGCTCATAGAAGGAGCCTCCATCCATTTTTTAGAGGATCCTTCCCCTTCTTCTTGTCATACATAAACACCTGCACTAACTGTAGCTTACTCCTACCTGAATCCTTTGACCATTTCCATAACATTTTCCAGAGTCTGGAAGGGCTGCCAAGGACAGGGAAGTCTGTTTTCGCAAGTACTGTTGCACATGCTCAGATCTGGATCCCATACACAGACTAGCATCCTGTTAGTGACCTATGTAAGCATAAACCCACCTTATGCCTCAGTATGTCTTTTTGCGGGGAGGAGAGTCACCATGAAGTTTTGTATTCTGTTCCATCTGCCACAAAAACTAAAGCCTTCCATGGGCTCATGCTTTTTCTGCAATAGCAGCCCCTGAGCAGACATTCCATTGCTGATGGGGAGTGGAGAGGATAAGAGAAGCATCTGGCTATCTTCCCATCTTCTAAGATGTCTGGAGGACCTTGGTGGATTCAGCTGAAGATGCCATTCTGCATCCACCAGTGGGGCATAGTCAAAGCTTCCACAACCCCCACCAGCCATGGAATGGCTGTTCAGGGGAACTATTGCAGAAAAACCATGAGTCATGAGGATAGTAAACAGGGAGCCATGACCGAGTCCCACCTGAGGAGCTCTTACACTATGCAAGGCAATGTAAAATCTCAGCCATAGTCTGTACAAGGGAGGGCCACCATGGCCCTCCAGATAATGTTGGACAGTAGCCATGATGATAATCCTTCACTGTTTGCTATGGTAGCATGGCCTGAGGGGAGTTATAGGCCAAAAACATCAGAAAGGCCACAGTTGTCCATAGGTAGGCAAATAATCATGCGCGTGCGCACACACACACGCACACACTCTATATAGAAGTCAAAGTTTGTGAGTTTGTCTGTGTCAATCAGGTGAAGACATCATATGATTGGCTGTGTGAGGCGAGAAGACCTCATATGATTGGCTGGCTGTGAAGATTCTATGGAATACTAGGGTTGGCAGTTCAGGGAGGGGCCTTTAAAATTCTCAGTCAGAGAGCTCTTGGGCCTCAGGCAGGTTGCTATGGAGATGAGGCTTCGCAGTAAGAAGAAGGGCAGTGTATTCCCTCAGAAACCAAACCTCTGTTATGTTAACAACTCTGAATACAGATTGGATTCAGGAATATGGGGAAAAGTTACAGATACTGGACGAGACAGTTTGGGGAATTGGAGACACGGGATCTCAAATCTGTGTATTTCAATCGCATCTAATTCCTAAGGTAAGGTAAGGTAAGGTAATTCCTAAGGTTTTTCTAACAAGTATTACCGATAAGAAAAGCACTAGCTTATATACATATTTATTGCACAGAATCAGTACATCTTGGCCATGATCCTGCATTGTCAGACACAGCTACAATAGTAGAGCTCCATCACTGTTGGTACTTATGTCAATGGCACCCTGCCTTTTCTCCACCAATAAACCAACCTCCTAAACAAAGCAACACCCCATTGAAAGCTTTCCAAAACACTGGATATCAGGGCACAGGGAAATGATGACTGCCGTGATCTCCCACTCAGGAAATACCACTTGGGATCATGCCACAATTGCTTATCTCAGTGCATCCCATGACTGCAAGGGCACTGCAGTTGTCACTTCCTTGATCTGCAACACCTTGGAATCGTTCAGCTGTGGCACAGCCTGGGTTAGAGGTATGTTTTTGGGGTCACATTTGGTCATTAAAAACTGTAAATGTGATTCCTGAAAGTTACAGTATCTAAAATACTGCAGGCTTTATTCCTAAAAAGTGTGCTTAATCTATGGGTATCACTGTGTCCATGCACTCTGAAGTTCCAATATATTGTGATACGAAAAACACTGTTCCTCAGCTACTTGGTGAACACTGGCTGGAATACATTTCTGTAAGAGGCACAAAATGGCTTGTGCCTTTGTCTCCAACATCAATTCTTAGCCAGCTGAGGAAGGAGGGCAGGGGGATTGGGTGTGAACAAACCTTCTATAATCTGAAATATGGATGTGTGGGGGGAAAAACTCTCACCACTGCTGAGATTTTGGTCAAGACAGGCTGTTGAGGATTCTTCAATCCCCATAGAAGTTCCTGCCTCAAGAAGGGTGACAGAGAGGTAACTTTTTTTTTCCTGTTGTAGTTTCTGCATTTCGTGCAAGACTGAATCTGCAGAAAACTAGTATTTTTCCTCTCTGAAGCTAAGAACACAGACAGGCATGCACAGGCTAATTCTTCAGAATGACATAAAGAACACATTCAATACTACTAAGTTTTTAAGTGATACCTTTTTTTTAAAAAAAATGGACATTTGACAAAAACGTAGAAAAAAATAGGCTTGAACATGCTCTCCCTGATGCAGAAAAAAAAAGTTCCTTGCCTTTCAGGTTGAGGTGATTGATTGATTTATACTGTCCTGTTTAAAACATGAAGATCTGCATACTCAGTCTCAAAACAGTGTCAAAAGTCCAATGGTCAGTTTCTGCACCTCCTCCCTTTTCTCTTCAGAGAGTTTGAAAGATCTTTTTTTTTTTTTGGCTTGAGATGGTAGCTGTACTTTTGCCGAGGTGAAGAATGAAGCCTAAAGGAGTTGGCAATGACATGTCATTTATCATAGGACAAATCAGGAACAGCCATTCTGAATTTCAGCCTGAGGTTAGAAATGTACTTTCGAATGTATGACTGAAACTATGGCACTCAAAGTCCAACTAAATGAGATACCTGTTGAAGATCATAGAGGAAAATAATGCAGGCTAATAACCCTTGTAGAGAATGAAGTATGAATGTGTGTGTGTGTGCGTGTGTGTGTGCGCACGCGTGTGGACAGAGAGAGAGAAACGGAGAGAAAGAGAGAGAGAGAGAGAGCAGACAGACAGACAGACAGAGAAATGAGGACTGTCGAAAATATTTTGCTACCTAGGATAAGAGAACAGATGGTGCCCCCCATCCCACATGCCACTTACAGAAGACAACAAGGTGGCCATTTACTTCAGCATTAGAAAGGGGCAGCACCCTCCATCTTTTCTGAGAGAAGCAGACTGTCTCACAGCATTTAGAACAAACTGTCTGGAACAAACTGCTCTGTGCTTCAACACTGGGGAACAGCAGGAGCAGCAGCATCGGTTGCTACCCTTCACAACTACTGTCTTTGAACACTGCCTCACTCTGCCTAATGGTAGGACTGGCCCAGGTGTGTGTATAAGTGAATTATCTTCTAACTCAGTGCAATATAATACACTGTCCCCAATCTAGAAAGGTGACACATGCAGAACGTCAGAAACAGCCCCTCTGTTTGTTTAAGCAATGGGGATGGATGTGGATAGATGCATGTTTCTGTTAGTTACCATGATGTTATTTGCAGCCCCATTGAATGGGCTAGATGGATTTTTTTCCTTGCAGACTGACATGCTCATCTGCACTCAAAGTTGTAACTGTAGTAGGCCTGACAGTCTGATATTTATTTAACAACAAGAGTCTGCTACTGTCTATAGCATAGTAAAGCAACAAGGTCTGGTTTTTCTTCATGTAAAAGGCACCCTGTGATTCCACATTATAGCAAAAAGCAGTCTTTTTTTTTTCTTCATAAGAGGTCATGGAGTCCCAAGTTTGGAATGTCCTTTCGAGACAGATCAGTAACAGATAGATCTGTCTTCCTGATCAGTGATAGAACACAATGTTGATTTTTTGCCCAAGCATTTTAAAATGATTGATTTCTTTGTTTACTAGTATTATGAGCCACAGTATTTATGGCTCTGGCTAGGGTTTAGTTAAAAAAAAAAAAGTAACTTTCCAGTTCTGGTGACAGCAGGGAGACATGGCTCCTCAGCATCTCCTGAAGAGCTGCCACCGCCATGGGTTACCATCAGGAAAAACTCTGGAATAGATGGTTCGTTCTGTGTCCCGGAGGTAAGGGGTACAGTAAGAGAGTGGCGAGCAAGTAATTGTGGGTTCGGCTTCCCCTACCAGCGCTCGAACTGAATGCAAAGACGATAGTCATTCCAGCAGACTTGTGCCACTTTCAAGCTTCACTCGCGCTGGCGGGGAGGAGGGGGGAATATTTCCCTCCCCTCCCTATCCCCGCCACCAAAATTTCTTCCGAGACCAAGGGAGGAAGCCCACTTCCTTTGTGGGAAGGGTTCCCTTTTTGTTTTAGGTGTTTGCTCATTTTGGACACCAGGATACTAAGCAGGAAGAACCCTGAGGGCTACAGTGGATTACCCCCCTGAGAAGAACAGCTGCTCATGAGTGGAAAAAATCCTCTCCCCCCTTTTTCTCTGAGAAGGTGGATTGGAAAGTCACTTTAAAACTCTTTTTTTTCCACCCTCGGACTTTCTGGGTGTCGGCGCTCTACAGAGATTCAGATCAAAGACGTGAAGATTGAAAGGGGAGTAGTGTTTTTCCTTTTGCTTTCTGAGAAGTTTTACAGGAAATATTTGTTGTCAGAGGAAAGTGTTCTCTCTTTTTTGCTCTCTTTTCTGTCTTACTCATTCCCTTCTTGTGTTAACTTATTCACCTGAGAAGGTCAAATTCCAAATTGTTTAAGAGTTAAGTCTTATAGTTCCAAATTACATTGAAGAGTGAGTTCTGCGTAAGTTGTTATCTTGACTCGACACACTCTAGACTGCTAATGGCTGAAAACTAAACAAGGCACCACGTTGATAAGACAGATAATTTAGGAGTAAGACAGAAGTTAATGTGGATGCCAACATTGAATGAGCTGGTAAAATGAAGAGATGGTAATAGGGAGTGTGAATCATGGACAGTAAAGGAAATATAGTGTGAATTATGTGAGTTAGATCCGGAATGTGAATTATGAACTGTTGATGAAATGTAGAAGAGCTCTGTATATGTGGAAACACCTATATGTTAATTGAAGACTTGATGAATTGTAGTATTTGTAGTAGGAACAAATAATTGACCAGTTGATTTGGTAATGATGAAAGTTAAGAGAAACTGAATTGTACTGTATCTCCTGGAACGTGAATGGACTGAACTCTATGGTAAAGCGGAAAAAAATATTTCACCTTATGAAGAAGATGAATGCAGATGTCTGTTGTCTCCAAGAAACCCATATTAAAAAGAAAGATGAAAAATGGCTTTGACATGATCGTTTAGGATAAATGTTCATCTCTGCTGCCTCGGTTAAGAGAAGAGGGATGATTTTGTATGTCAAACCACATCTAGCTCTGAAAATAATATTTAGTGATGACAAGGGCAGATTCATGGGAGTGGAAGTTAAGATTGATGGCTGTGTTTTGCTTGTGATCGGGATATATGTCCCTTGCAATGAGAATAAACGATGTTACAAAGACCTGAAAAAATGCATTCAGAAACATCAATATGAAAATGTGTCAATTTTAGGAGACTTTAACAAAGTGGTGAACACACATTTTGATAGAAGTCTGCAACCTAAAACAAAAAAACATCATGGGAAAATACAGAAAGATTTCCCATATATGGCTGAGGAACTGCAATTGTCAGATGTTTGGAGATATAAGCACCCTATAGATAAAAAATTCACTTTTTTCTTGAATTGACATAATTCCTGGTCAAGAATAGATCTAATCTGGCTTCCAAAAGTGTTCTTAAACAGCATCAGGAAGATTGAAATTCTGCCAAAAATATTGAGAGACCATAATCCAATGAAATCGGTACTGAGCTTTCGAGTCAGATCTAGATGTTGGAGAACAGATGAAAATATACTACGCCATGGAAAGACTGTGGAATATTGTAAGAAAGAATTTGATGAATTTTTAAAGAGAAACCTTAATAATGAAGTGGATATAGTTACAGTTTGGGACACAGCTAAAGCCGTCTTCCGAGGAATTTTCATCCAAAAAACATGTGAAAGAAGAAAACAACAAAGAGCAGAAATGGATGAATTATTAGACAAGATCAGAAATATTGAAAACAAGTTAATTTCAGACCCAAATAATAATTCCTATATTTCCAAAATGAAGATACCGCAAAGACAATTATCCGGGATGGTTAATGAAGAAATGCATAAAAATTGAAATATGTGAAACAGAACTTCTTTGAAAATGCATATAAACCAGGCAGATGGTTGGCACGTAAAGTAAGAAAAGAGAAGACGAAGAGACTTATTTTAAAAGTTAAGGAAGGTCAAAGGTCCACAACAAATGAAAAAGAAATCCAGAAAATTATGTACAATTATTTTAGTAACCTGTACTGTGATGGACAAGGTGAAAATAAGCAGAAATTGGAAGAATACCTGTGATCTCAGAAACTTCCTCAAATTAAGTCAGAACATAGAGAGATACTGAATCGGCCTATTTCTCTGATGGAAATAATAGAAGCAATTGAGAGATCTAAAGTAGGAAAAGCCCCAGGCCCAGATGGGCTCCCGGCTAACTTCTACAACAATTTTAGAGATTAGCTAGAGAAAGGATTACAGAAACTGCTAAACTCAACATTGGAAACTAATAAGATACCAAACAGTTGGGGAAAAGCTAATGTTGTATTGATTCCTAAGACTGGTTCCAAAGAATCTACATGCAAAGATTTTAGGCCAATTTCTCTCTTAAATTATGATTATAAGTTATTTGCATCAATTTTGGCCAAACAACTAAAACAGATCCACCTGAATTACATCAGTGAAGACCAGACAGGTTTTCTTCCTGCAAGACAGATGAGGGATAATATGAGGATTTTAATGAACATTTTAGAATATTTTAAGTCACATAATGAGAAGAAGGGAGCTCTTACTTTTCTTAGATGCAGAAAAGGCCTTCGATAATATCAGATGGGACTTCATGATGAAGGTAGTGGAAAAGATGAAGTTTGGACAGACATTCTTAACTTGGATCAAGTGTATTTACTGTGACCAAAGGGCATATCTGATTATAAACTCCAAACAATCTGAAACATTCCCTATACAGAAAGGGACAAGGTAAGGATGCCCTTTTCCCCCGTTATTGTTCATTACAACATTAGAAGTCCTGTTAAGAAATCTTCGAAAGCAGGAAGATATTCGAGGGGTGAAGATTGGTAAAGATGAATACAAGATTTGGGCCTTTTGCTGATGATGTGGTGATTTTCCTGGAGGACCTGCTACTCCAAATAGCTAATCTAAATAGAGAGATAAATCAATTTGGAGAGCTGGCAGAATTCAAGATCAACATACAAAAAATAAATATGATAATTAACAATATCAAAAACAAAGAGAAAAGTCAATTAGAGGAAATATCTGGGATCCAGTGTTCCCATAGTGTAAAATATTTGGGAATACAGGTTACCAATAATAATAACCAACTATTCCAAAATAATTACTTAACAGTTTGGAAATCTATTCAGAAGAAAATGGAGGCCTGGAACTGACTAGGCTTGACCTTATTAGGGAAAATATCATTGTTTAAAATGAATATATTATCGCGCATGTTATTTCTATTCCAAATGATCCCAATACCCCTCCCTTTCAAGTGGTTTGACAATTGTAAAAAAGAGATAGTAAGATTTCTTTGGGGTGGAAAGAAACCGAGGGTTAAGCTCAAACCAATGACTGACCTCCATGAACGACGTGGGTTCTCCATGCCTGATTTAAGAACATATTATGTGGCAGCATGCCTAGTATGGATAAGACCATGGGTACTCTTGAATAATGGTAAGCTGTTGGTGTTGGAGGGGCATGATCTGCACTTCGGGTGGCATGCTTACCTATGGTATGGCAAGGCTGAGGTGCAGAAAGTGTTCCTCCAACATGTAATTTGGAAATCCCTCTTTAGGATATGGATTAAACACAAACCCCTTCTACATGCTAAGTTGCCACCTACCACCTCTCCAGCAGAAGCACTTCAGATAAAAGGCTTAAGGAGAGAGCGGAAGAATGGTATACTTATAAAGATCTAGCATATTTAGAAGGTGAGATAATTAAATTGAGAGAACAACAACAGCTTCAGAAAGAGGGTATTACCATACAGTGGTTTCCCTATTTCCAGATCAAAGAGAGGTTCAAAAAGGATATGGAAACTGGTGGTATAACTTTGGAACCTTCTCTCCTAGAAAAACAATACCAGGGTGGAGACATCCACCTGCTGTTGAAAATGTATAAATTAATACTGGGGATCGATCTGGAAGAAGAAACCACAAAAGAATATATGATTAAGTGGGGATGTGATGTAGGCCACAATATATATTTAAATGATTGGCAAAAGGTGTGGAGAAATTGTCTCAAATATACACGATCTTACATTCTGCAAGAGAATGCGCTGAAAATGTGGTTTAGGTGGTACCCCCCACCTGTGAGAATTGCTAAAATGTTCAAGAATGCCAATAATAGATGCTGGAAATGTAATAAACAGATTGTTACCTTTTTTTCACCAATGGTGGGGGTGCCAAAAGGTTAAGGAATTCTCGAAGAGGATTTGTTCTAAAATTTGAAAAAATATTGCAAGTTAAAATAGATTTAAAACCGGAATTCTTTTTGTTGGGTATTTTCCAGCTGGATAAGCAAATAGAACAAATATATGGCAGATTGATGTGACATACGGTTACGCAGCAAGAATTACTCTTGTTAGATACTGGAAAAAAGAATTGATACCACCTGAGACAGAATGGATAGAGAAATTGGCTGAAATTGCAGGGACAGAAAAACTTACCTGTATGATAGAGAACAAACCAGATGACAAATTCTTAAAAACTTGGCAATCAATTCTGGAGTATCTATATACTAAAACTGGGACTGACTAATGGATTAAGAGGAAAATATGTCTGAGATTTTACATAATATGTGATTTAAAGTGGGAAGTCTAGAAATAGGGGTTCAAAGAGGGTGGTTACAGTAAACAATTCATGAAAGTGGCTATTATGTAAATAAGAAACTGGGAAACTTTTGTATTCACTCTGATAACAAATATGTATATGTGGAAAGTGAATATGACTAGTATACAGGTAGATATATATACCTATATACGTGTGTGTACATATACCTATATAAGTGTGTCTATGTGCAAAGGTATATATATATGCTTACTCATGTGTGGTTGCAGGTGTATATACATATTCATTCAGACATTTATTTATCTAGTCTCATTTTCCAGTTTGGAGGGGGATTGATAAGTTAAGTACTACGCTGTTTCATCATCAGAGGGGGAGGTCCTTTCTACAAAATGTTAGTTAATCGACAACTGATTTCTTGTTAACTATAAGTCTGTAAATGTTACTAAATTATTTGTTCAGGTACGGCTTAGTTGAGTTAGACTCTGTATGTTAAAGAAGGTTATTCCAACAATATGTAGGTTAGTGCACTAGGGAATTTCAAAATGTGCAATACTGTCATGTTGATATAGTTTTGAAAGAGATTGAGGATGGAGCAATATGCTTGTGTTTTGAAACTGACAGTGCAAAAGAATATTTTGTGTATATCATGGAAAAGTAGTTATTTATTATTGTGAAACACTATATGCCCAAAGTGGATTTATGTTTACATTTTGTAATTATGTGGATTGTATGTTCTATATTTTTTCATTTGTCTTACCAATATTTATTCTTGTCCTTTTTCTTATTCTCTTTTTTCATACATTGCTTTCTCAAATAAAATCATATATATATATATATATATATATATATATATATATATATAAAGTAACTTTCCCAAGCTTTACTCCCAAATTACAGAGCATTAATTTTGCCACATAAACCTCAGGGAAATCACAGGGAACTGAGCTAAACACAACTTATATAGTTCCCCCAGTCCCTCTGACCCTCTCCAGTTAATTCTAAGGTCATGTAAACTCTATATATTTTCCCCTGAAGGTAATGTATGGCCTTTGAATTTTACTGTTAAGTAACAATTCAAGTATTTGTCGAATTCATGCTTTTGTTAAGTATACACATGTGGCAAAGATTCACATATAGACAATAATTGTACAAATTGCCTAATACCAATAGTTCAGGTACTGGTTTCTTTGGGTTATGTTGGCATGGAGAGGGGAATTGTTTATAAAGCCTTAGCCAATGCCCAACACTTTGGTGAAAATCTGACATGCAAGAGCTATCAGTTACCTAAGGAATCTGTCACTCAGCTTTCAGCCTGAACAGAGTTCACTTTAAGCCATCTCTGTTCCTCCAAAACCACAAGTCTTAGTTAAAATTAAACGGCATAACGTGATACTGAAGCATTAGCCTGTATGGAAATTTCCATTCCTTGAGTTCTAAACAATGCCAGCAGAATATGATTTAGAAAGTCAGAGAGGCACGAAATCCTATTTGCTTTTATTATTTCTCTTGCAAGCATTTGCATGCCCAGTTCTCTTAGTTGCTGTGTTTTAAGGGAGAGGTCAAAATGTTAGCTTTCTCCAGTTAAGAGTTTTTTCAGTCGGTAAGTAATTACATCCAAGATTCTATACAGTGCTTTATCTTACAGTTACATATATAAAACAACCGCCAACAACAACACTTAGAATACATATAAGAGCTTAGCTAAAAATCACTTTGGGGGGATTGTAGCTCAAAGAATCCTGCTCCTCCCCTCCATTGGCCACGCTGGAGAAGGGAATCTAGAAGTTTCAGTCCAAAAATGTAATGTTTCCAAATTCTGGCAGTGTTGCCTCACAAGCCAACTTCTGCATTGCTGCACATAATAAAGAACAGAAGAAATTTCATAACTAAACTAGGGCACAACAGGGAAAAGTAGCATTATTCATTTACCTCAGGATAAACAACTACATAGGGGCCAATTTTCACCCCACTCTAGCCCAGGGCTACACCCTGCCTCCCAGATGCACCAGAAGTGATGTGACCAGCCACCATTTTCTTCCATTTTCTGCCGGATTTTGACCACTTTTCTTTCCTCTTGGGACTACTGTGAGGCTCTGGGGGCGGGGTGTATGTGTCCAAATGAAACTGCTGTGTTGGTGCATAGATTTGAGTTCTGAGCTGTTTGAGAGTGAAAAATCACATTTTTTTCTTTTTTTAAATTGGGATCATGGGCCTTGAGAGGCCTTGGCTACCTCTACAATAGATCTTAGCAGCTACATGTAGTTCCTTCCCGGGTGGAATCATTTTGTTTCTTTCAAAGCAAAATATTCTTGAATTATGGCTTTGCTCCACAGACCAACTGTGATAGCATTTCAAATGGTCTGAGTGAGACCTTTGCCATTTCTGCTGTAGACTGTTATAGTGCTATTATTCTACTTTCAACATCCTATGGAATCCTGGAGTTTGCAGTTCAGGGAGGGGCCTCAAAGACCCCTTCCTAAACTGCAAACCCCAGGATTCCATAGGATGTTGAAAGTAGAATAATAGCACTATAACAGTCTAGTGCAGAAATGGCCCTTGTTAGAAAGACAATTAAAATGTGCCTCTTTCTTTGTTCCCATGCAGCTGTGCCATATGAATGACATGAAAGGAAAGAGGATACTTAATAGCAGGCGGGCAGAATCTGGAATCTACTTAGGTGTGCATTATGTCTGGTTTTGCATACTGTACAAGGAGCTATGTGCTCCAGGCAGCTGAAAGGCCCTAGAACCACTGTCTTGGCCATTTACTAGCCACAGGCAAGGTGACCAGGCAGCACCTGTCCCAGCTGCAGTTCTCCAGCCAGAAAAAGAGAAATTATGTTGCTGTTCTGGATCACTAGTAACTGATGTTGCCTGGATGCCTTCCCCCTTCTCCCCCCTCCACCTAATGCTCCCAAGGCTTGACAGCTGCCTTGAGGGAGGAAAAGCACAGAGCTGCACGTGTGGAAGAAGAACTTTCACATGAGCTGAGATTTAATAGGAACATGCACAAGCAAGGGAAGAAGGGGTAAAATTGCCAAAGATGAATGCAAGCAATTGCCAGTACTTGTAGGGAGAAAGCCAAAAAAGTAAAGCTCAGAATGAGCCCAGGCTTGCTAAAGGGATTAAAAATATTAAAATGGGGGGGGGTTTATTTTCTATGTTTGGAGCAAGAGGAAGGACAAGAAAATGGTAGAGCCTCTGTGTAAAGAAGATAGTGAAACACTAAGAAGGAACAGAGTGGAGGAGGAACTGCTCAACACTCTTTTTGCTTTAGTCTTCCCCCCAAAAGAACACAGTGTTCTCCCTGGGGAAAATAGAACAAGTGATGCCGTAAGGGACATCTGCAGCCCAGAAGATGTAACGAGGTAGTAAAGGAGTACCAACTAGAGGTAGTAAAGAAGTAGCTAGCCGTAAACAAATTCCAGTCTCTAGGACCAGATGAACCGTACCCAAAGATATTAAAGGCACAAGCTGACGTCAATAATCTTCGGTAATTCTTGGAGAACAGGAGAGGTCCCAATAGACTGGAGGTGGGTTAATGTTGGCCTCAACTTCAAAAAAGAGATTATCTGAGCAGCTACGGACCAGATGGACTGACACCCGTACCAGGAAAGGTTCTAGTACATACCATTAAACAGTCAGTCTGTACACACTTAAAAAAGAATCCTGTGATCACTAAGGACATCTCCACCCTACACTGTTATAGTTCTACTATTCCACTTTCAACATCCTGTGGAATTCTGGGGTTTGTAGTTTACTGAGGCCAAAGAGCTCCCTGGCTAAGAATTCTAAATGCCCCTCCCTAAACTACAAACTCCAGGATTCCATAGGATGTTAAAAGTGGAATAATAGCACTATAACAGTGTAGTTCAGAAATGGCCTAAGAGCCAGGTTGGTTTCTCAAAAACATGTGATGCCAGACTAAACTTATCTTTTTTAAAATAGAGTTACAACTTGGTAGATCAGAGGAAGGCTGGGGATGAAGTATATCTTGATTTCAGCAAGGCTTTTGACAAGGTGTCCTATAATATTTTTTTGCAATCAAGGTGGTGAATAATGGAATAGACAGTGCTATTGTTAAGTGGCATTGTAATTTGTTGATGGACTGAACCCAGAGACCTTAACAGACAAAATGACCCTAATAGATTGGACAAGTGGGAAAAAAACCCAACAAAATGAATTTCATCAGGGATAAATGAACCACATTTAGGCAGGAAAAATAAAATACACAAATATAAGGTCAGTGACACCTGGTTTGACTGCAATACATGTGAATATGATCCAGGCGTCCTGATAGAACACAAGCTAAACTGTGATGTGGGGGCCAAAAAAAGTCAATGCAATTCTAGGCTGCATCAATAGGAGCATAGTATCTAGACTGAGAGGAATAATAGTCCTTGTAACCATCCTGTAAGATATGATAATTGCCCACTGTGCACATCACCTACATCTCATGGATATGAGATAGAGCCATGGACTATGGATAAACTAACATTGCCTACCCACAATATAGTAGTGAGTTTCCTTTCTTTCATCCTGGACATTCAATCTTTTGGATGGAGGGAACAGGACAATTGCCCTAAAGCCTATGAGGTGCTGAGATTTTATCCAGAAGCATTCATGTAGTATTCTATGTAGCAAGTTTTAATAAGCAAAGCTGAAGAACTGATGATCTAAACTTGGGAAATATGAACAAATCCTAGTCAGGAATGACTATACATATATGCTGATCTGGGACAGTGACGCAAGGCACTACAGGGACTCATGTTGGAAATTACATAATTAGGATAAAGGTAAAGCAAACACAGCATTTTGACTTCTATAATGTGACTGCTTTTGTTGTGGTGTTCCTTCAAGTCATTTCTGACTTATGGCAACCCTAAGGTAAACCTATCATGGGGTTTTCTGGGGCTGAGAGTCTGTGACATGCTCAAGATCACCCAGTGGGTTTCTGTGGCCCAATGAGGAACTGAACGCTGGTATCCAAGGTTGTAGTCCAATGCTCAAACACTACACCACCCTGAGTGACAGCTTTAATCTTGAGGAATCTGTATTTGTCCCCATAAAGTCTTATTTGAAAAACATTTTGATGGGCCAATCACATCCATCATATTAGCCCTCTCTGCTTTGAGAGCGATTGTGGTGTAGTAGTTTGAATGTTGGCCTAGGAGACCAGGGTTCAAATCCCTGCTCAGCCATGGAAACCTATTGAGTGACCTTGGACACATCACACTTTCTCTGCCTCAGAGGAGAACAAAGAGAAACCCCCTCTGAATAAATTCTGCAGAAAAAATTCCATGATATGTTTGCCTTAGTATTGCCCAAAGTCAGAAATGACTTGAAGGCAAAGAACAACAACAAGCTTTGTGTTAAGTTAATCACTAATACTGTAGGATGGCTACTCACTGTAACAAAGTGCCTGTCCAGTGGGCTACCCAAGTAATTGGGTAGCATTTGGATACTGCCGAGAAAATACTGTTTGTTAGATGGAATGTAACCAAGGGACCCAAAACGTGTCTCAGTTCTGCACACACTGAAAAAGAAGCTGGCTTGGGGGTGCCATTCTGTTTTCTTCTGGTGTGTTATTTATAGCAATTTCCGCACTAGACTGTTACAGTGCTATTATTCCACTTTCAACATCCCATGGAATCCTGGGGTTTGCAGGATCGATTCTCTCTAATCAAGAGCTATGAAAAAGCTATTTTTAGAGACTACAACCAAGGGTAGAATAAAAACTGGGCAGAAGTCTACACGGCTACTTTTGTGTAACTAAGTAATGTATCCTGACCCCCACCCCACCTAACTTAGTGGGCAATAGTTCCGTGATTGTGACTACTTAGGGATCTTTATGATGGATCAGTTACGGATGCATAACTCCAAGTTATGCATCTGGGTGATAGTGAATTCTGACCATTACTTTTAATCAGGGAAAAAGTGGAAACCATCTTGGGAAGAATAATAGAGCAGTGAGATTTGCTCAGTTTTCTCCCAGTGTTTAAATGCCCCAAAGTGTTTTGGAGAATTTTTTCTGCATAGAGAACATGTAGATTTTTTGTACAAAACCCTGCTCAAGGAACAGTTTTCTGTGCTGGAAACATGCCCTTTTTTAGCACTGGAAATGTGGTGGGGGTTTTGTATTTGGTTTTTTTTGCAAAAAAATCTGCATTTTCTGAGCAGGAAAATATTCCAGAACACTTCTTAACACTTGAATACATGGAGAATATTGGATAAAGATATTTGTTTTCTTTCACAAGGGAGAGAGAATTAAGGTAATTATTTGCCCTTGCATGCAAAAATGAAATAATCAAAGATTTACATCCCTACCATGGTCCCCACAAACTCCCACATTGGCTGAGGGATGAGGGGCTAAGTCCACCCTAATAATATGTCCAAGGTCTGCTATAACAGCAGCTTTGTCATCATACGTGCTACCTTCCACATGCTGAGGCTGAACTTTTGCAGTTGGAACCCTTTGGGATCTGCATGGATTCCCTCTGCACGATTTAGAGCTCTGGCTTCCCAAGCATTTAACTTGCTCATGTCAAGGAAGCTCAGAGCAAATGTGGGCAACAACAGCAGGTCTAGGTGCCACTTTTATACACTGGGACCTTCTGCGGACCACATGGTCATAAATACATGCATACATATATATGTACATAAACCCCAAAGAGGCTGGAACTCTACTGTTGTATCTCAAAAATAGGTATTTTTCAAGTTAATAGTACATAGATTCCTTGCGGACTGTTTTAAGGCTGAATTATTGCACCTGGAAGCTTCCAACAGCAGCATTTCACAGCAATTCACTCCTTTCTCTTTCACTCTCCTCTCTCACTCTCCCCTTTTGGCCACAAAAAGATTGGCCTGGGAATTCTGTCAATATTGAGGGCACAGAAGCATCCTTGATGGGTCACATATAACTCCGGGGCCACACTTTGCCTATCCCTGGTTTTGAGAGATTCAGAATGTTCCCTAACACAAAAGAAACTGGTTTTGAGGCTCATGCTCTGATGCTCTGACTATAAAGGAGAAAACTAGCCTTATTCAGTTGCTCTATATACTCAGTCTAGGGAAAAGCCAGGAAAAAAAAATACTTTTGAGAACTATAGCAACAGAATCACCCCGTCAACATGAGGAATCTCTGTTCTAGCACTAGTTTCATCATCACCACCATCATCATCACTATCATCATCTTTGCTGCTCTCTATATGTTGAACTTCTGCAGTAAAAAGACTTTGGGATCTACACATGGTCTCCCTCCAAGACTGAGAACTCTAGTTTTCCAGAGCTATGCAAGGACAGAGAGCTCATAGGAAATCAAAAGTCTTCCTGCTTTAAACATTTGCTGTCAACATTTGGATTGTGGTAGAGAAAGTAATGACAGTGGTTTGGACCTATTGTACTTTCCTTTTCATTTGTGTTATTCCTGAAAGCAGAATGTTTGAATAAGGCTACAGTTTGGGTCTGTTGTCCTTTATTTTGCCAACCAATACTTTCCCAGCATGTCTATTCACGCATGCACGGACTCTACAAGGAAACCAATCCTATGGATGCCCCTGGAAATCCTTACTGATCAGGTAAGAGGAGAACAAAGCACAGTATTTATATGTGTGACTGGTACAAAAGAAATGTCACCATTCAGATAATCTAACAATTCAGATACACAGTTGTTAAATCTAAAGCATCTCTGATACCCAGAAAAAAAATGAACAGCAATGAGGGTAAAACATTTACAACAGGTGTGGAGAAGATTTTCCCCTGCCTCTTGAGTATAACCTGCCACTGACAGCATGTCAGTGGTGGGAAGGAATGGACAGAAGTAAAAGACAGCTTTGAGAGTGGTTCTGTTCCTTTCCCTCTTGGCAGATAGGGCTCTGAAATTTGGATCACACCTTTAAACCTCAAATGGATTTACCACCACTGTGACATGGTAGACAATATCTGCCACAGATGGTTGTTGGGAAAATCTATCCACTGCTTTATCAGTGGCACACCCTGAGCTATGGACTGCTCTTCCTAGGAAGGCTAGCATGGCTCCCTTGTTACTATCCTGCCTTCAGAAGGCAAAGACCTTTTTACTCCAACAGGCTTTTGAGAACTGAAGATTTTTATCAAAGGGGCTTTTAAGAATGTGCTGTACTATTTTAATTGTTGTTGTTGTGTGTCTTCAAGTCATTTCTGACTTATGACAATGGCAAACCTATCACGGGTTTTTCTAGGGCTGAAAGTATGTGACGCACCCAAGGTCACCTGGTGGGTTTCTGTGGCGAGCAAGGAATTGAACCCTGATCTCCACGGTTGTAGTCCAGAGCTCAAAAGAAGAAGAAAAAACTCTGCTTCTGAACATTTTTAAATGTAGATTTTTGCTTTTAGAGTTGTTAACAGTTTGATCCCATTTTGATGTTCCCTTTTTGTGTTTAAACTATACCATCGTTGTTTTGATTTGTAAGTTGCCTTGAGTCCGGATTTGTGGGAAAGGCAAACTACAAATAAGGCTCCTCTTCCTCTTCCTCTTCTGGACATCAACATCAACATCATCATCATCATCTGCAATTCCTGGAAAATTTGCAGGACATGGAGAAGCCTGGAAGTTTGTGGAAGATGAAGTCACCATTCCTGTTAATAATTAGATCCTGGTAACATAACCCTGGGAGCCCTGGCTCCACTACCTCACCAGTAAATAAATATTAGCTAAAATTCTCAGCAAGTTTTATCAAGTAAACCCCTCTCAAGATAAATAAAAGGTACAGATAATGTCAAGTGCTTTGTTGATCTATTCTGTGTTCTGCTAACAAAATCCACCAGACTGATTCACTCTTCTGTCGTACCAACATGAGTTACAGATCCTCCATGATGAAGCAGTGACTCAGGTTCTTGGTTCTCACTTACTTTAGAAGCACTTTGCCCTAGTTTGTAAGTTTAAGGGGGGTGATGATGAGTTATTGGGGGGGACTTCCTCAAGAGATGCGTGCTATCAGAGCAGAAAATGAAACCGACAATATCATCTGTGTTTCCTATTTACAAAGAGTCAGAGAGTGCATGGTGAGAGCCCTTGCAAAACTGAGAGGGGTAGAGTGATCAAGTCACAGACCTCTGCAAGGACAATAATGCAACACCAGTGGACCTGACATAGAACAGAGACAATGGTAATGCAGTGCACCCAGACTAGCAGTTATCTGAGTAAATATGATGCCCATATGTGAGTAAGGAAAGAATGTGCTGCACACCACATCCTGGGAATAGTTGCAGGAGGAAGGATATGGTAAGGTGCTTATAATGTAGTCAAATTGTACATCACACACACATGCTTCTGTTGAAATAAGACTCAAAGAAAAATCCAGTTTCTTCACTTATTACTAATTATTCATATATCCCATTTTTCAATATGGTGTGAAAGGTTCTCCTCACCACTTTCGTTCTTACAGCAATCTGCAGGAGGAATGAGTGACTGGCCACAGATTAACCAGTGAGTTTCTTGACTTTGTGTGGACTAAAGTCAGGCTTGCCCAACTGCTAGTCCAGCATTCTAGCCACTACACAATACTGCTTTCAAAAGCTGGTTTTGGTATATAGAATGGGAGTAAGGGGGTGACATCATCTTGTCCTTCTTGAGTACCAAGATATCTAGGACCAAACCTGATCCAGTATTTCATCCTGGTATTTACTGCTCTCTCTCTCCCCCCCTCCCTCCCTCCCTCTCCCTGTGTACGTAAACAGGTATCCATGTGTATTTGCTGCTGACAGAACAAGTATACCTACAAATTTCTGCAATAAACAGGGCTTTTGTTTATAGGGGTTCTCCACTCAAAAATACAATGTAGAATTGTGGAAGCTAAACTACTGGGAAAGCACTGATGCCAGTCCTAAAGTTAACAGATGGGAAATTGCACATGAAACTGTAGATCCTTGCCCATGAAACTTTCACTGTGTGGTTACCCGCTCTGTTTCACTCATGACATTTTATAGGGGATCCATGAAAAATCCTTGGCATTATCATTTTTTAATGCTACTCAGTTTTGCTTCCTCTTCTGTCTTTTCTCTTACCTGGAAAAGAAAATCAATGAGGGAGAGAAAGATGGAATAGTCCCAAAATGCCTTTGGGCTGCTGATACAAGGAGTGCCCCCTCCCACATTGGAAGCAGTCCTTGTTGAGCTTGACTTCCCACCATCCGAGCTCTGGACTGAGGTTTCACCATCTAAATTCCAACTCAGATGCTCTTAGCAATTGCATTCCACAAGAGTTAATTACATCATATTTGGCCTTTCCTGCAATGAGCTCAAGGTGAGGCACATGACACCTTCCTCCCTCCTTTAAGCTCCCTACACTTCTGTAACACAGGTCAGTGGAGAGGAACTGAGTGGGCCAAGTTCACCCAGTGAGTTTAACAGCTAAATGGGGACTTGAACCTGAATCTTGCGAGACCCAGTCTAAAACAGTTAACTGGTACACCACATTTTGTTGTAATTGTTATTTACTGTCAAGTCAACTTCAACTTATGGTGACCCAAAGAATGAAAGAACTCTATGAGCCTCAGTCATCAATTCCCCGATCAGGTCTTCCAAACTCAGGGCTTTGGTTTCATTTATTAAATCCATCCACTTGGAGTGTCGTCTTCCTCTTTCCCCACTGCCATTCACTTTATTAAGGCCATTTCCACATGGGGTTTTTAAAACGGTGCAGAGCATTCTCCAGGGAGGACGTCTGCACCTGGGAGCAGACTGGGTCGGACCTACTTAACGTAGATCCGCACCTCAGCCCGCTCTGGAACGACCTCAAGTGCTCATCCAGCATGCTTCTGAAAGACCGCTAAAAATAGGTCTTTCAAAAGCATGGAGCGTGCCACTGCGAGCCTGCTCCCTTATGCAGATTCGCAGGCTCGCATTGGTGTGATCCTGCAATCTGCCAGGGGCGGGCTTTAGGCTGGCGAGCTTCAGCGGTTGGTCAATAGCCTCGACCAACCGGAAGCTGCCATTTTCGTCCCCGGAGCAGTGTGGAGCGGCGGCCACGCACTGCTCTGGAGCAGCGTGGACCAGACCGGGGAGCCCAAAAGTCCAGTGAGTAGTGTCACGGGGCGATTCCCTTGCTCCGTGCAGAAATGACCTAAGCATTACCTTGTTTGCAGGACAGTCACATCATTTCAACATATGTCCAAAATATGACTGCCTCAGTTTAGTCATCTGATGAGAGTTCAGGTTCGATTTGACTGAAGGCCCATTCATCTTTATAATAGTCACTGGCAACCACAGATCTCTTCCCAGCACCCTATTTCTAATGAGTTGATCATAGCCCACTGCCTCTATTTTTAATGAGCTGATTATAGCCCACTGCCTCTTCTTCAATGAATAATGTTAAGGTACCAGCTTTTTGTATCCCCATCCAACAGAGCCAACAGAAAGGAGATCATGAGAAATTCAAGCAGTTTTTAACAGATTTCATCTGAACGTAACAATCTGTAGAACCTTAACTGAACTGATGTACTGGGATGGATGGAGGCAACATGCTATTTGTTAGGCTCATGTTATAATTTGGCTTTTACTTGGTTAAGGGTTTTTTGGGGGGGGGGGTTGTTTTGTTTTTTGTCTCCAGGGTGCATTTGATAGCACAGGACTATTTTAATTACTGGGGAGGAGTGAGGCAGGAGGAAGAGAACCATATGTACTTCAGAATAAGTCTGGCTTGTCATGGCTTGTCTCCATTCTCTGTGCCTTTGTGATTTCCAGCAAGTTATGAACAGGTTGAATGTTCAAGGCTATGTGAATGTTCAGACAAGACTGAGCTTGATTCTGCCACATGCTGTCCCTGCTCCTGGGAAAAAAAAACTTTTAATTAAAGTGGCTTTTGGTACGTTTAAATTGTAATTCATTATAAATTGCCCCCAGAATATTTATGCATTAGTATTCCCTGAAGTACTCAGCAGCTGTACTGCTATATTGGAAGTTCAAAGCTCTTTGTGTATTGCCAGGTGTGTCATTGCATATGGCAGGTCAGAAAAGAGACAGGGTTATGTCTGCTGTCATGAAGGATATTCACTGGGTTCTCATACAGAGGTGTGGTGTAGTCCGTTACTAAAGATTCCATCAAGAGGTCCTGAGCAGAATAAATATGATACCCCAACATGTGTAACAAAACCCCAATGACTTGTGTTACAGAAAAAGAGCACAGGGAAGAGATGGTTTTGAGTAGAAATAGTTAAAGTGCTGTTTATGGCATATAAAGCCCTATACAGCACAGGTCCAGGTCTTCGGAGGACTATATTGCCCTATATGAGCTTCTCTGTATCAAGAGAAACTTTTCTCCATCCCACCACCTTCACTGGTATTCTTGTGTTGGGAAGACAGAAGAAGACTTCTCATGGGTTGCTCCTGGGCTTTCTAAAGCTCCCTTGACAGGCTAGATCAGTGGTTCCCAAACTTTGGGCCTGTGGCTGTTTTGGACTTCAGCTCCCAGAAGCCCCTGCCAGCTTGGCCAACAGATAAGAATTCTGGAAGCTGAAGTCAAAAAAATCTGGAACACCAAAGTTTGGGAAACACTAAACTGACACTCTCCATGATGTCCTTCTGGTGGAGGACATAATTTTTTTCTTTTGAGAGGCCTTTGAGAATTAATTGCTCATGAGGAAATAACTTTAAAAGTGTGCCACATTTTCTGTATTTGGCCTTTTTTATGGATATATTTTTAGTTGCTTTAAATTCTCTTTATAAGTTTTAGCTTTTGTATCTGTTAGTGATTCAAGCCTTTCTCTAGTGTGTGTGTGCACTCATGTATGTGTGCATGTGCATATGTGTGTTTGATCCTTTACCCACCAACCAATCATCTGCTGGAACTTCTCTTCTCATTGTCTTGCTTCCTCCCACAAACCCAGAAGCAGTGGGATAAAAGTATCAGCACTCTTCCACCCTATCCTCTCTCTGCTTCTCCAAATCAAATTGTCTGCTCCTAAAATAACTGTTCTCTAACCAAAACCACAAGGAAGAGTTTGCCAGATATTACTATCTTCTCTGAGGCTTCATGTAAGGATGACACCTTCAAGACTCCTCCCTGCTTACCCAACATGGAGTATAGGACACACATGAACCTCAGTCTCAGCCTTCTATCTGCACACCTTGCCTGAACCTCATTATTGTAAAAAGATAATAGAGTAAGCAAAATAGACTGAATAGTAGGACAGCTCTGAGGAGTGCAATGATGTAAAGCAAGGATCAGACAAGATAACATCAAGAGCCAAGACATTCCACAAAGTAGTAATTATCATAGCAACTATAGCTAGTGTGCATTCCGTCTACCTCTGGGTGTGTCAGCTTTTTACAAGTTCTACCCTCTGTTTTTATCTTTCACAAATCATGTCCTTTACAGAAAAAAAAAAGAACTGAGCTAAAACTATCATTTCTTGACCTATAGACAGCCTTTCTCTTTGAGCAACAGGCAGGGAATCTAAATCCAGTTCTTAGGCACAGCACAGATTTTGTAATGTTAATGAGCATTCTCTTTCATAGAGGAGGCTGCTTCTTGAAGTGATATTAATTATCACATTTGGGCCTCACATCTCCAATCTTTTACAGAATGAAGGATGGAAGGAAGAAGAAACATTTTTTTAGTCAGCCACAGAGAAGAGGAGTGGCCACAGAAGAAAGTAAAACTGCACTGAGATATCAGGCAATAGTTAGGGTAAGAGTGGGAAGAATGAAGTCTAGGGATGGTGTGGGGTCTCCACAAACATCCATTTTTGAAGGCAGCAAAATTCAGCTGTGGAAGTATTTAACAACCCGATTTTGGTTTCTTTTAAAGGGGACTTACATGCATGTGACATGTGCACGCTTTGTGTAAAGCAACAATTGGATTAGCGTGTCAGGTTATAACCAGAAAGATCATGTCACCTTGGTTCAATCCTCTCTCAGCCTAACCCTCCTCACAAGGCTACTGTGAAGATAAAATAGTGTGGTGTGGGGAAATGCACATCCTAAGTTCCTGTCTGGTGGTAGGGGATACAATTATAAGAATAATTTATGGAACCCCTGCAGAGATGACAGCCTTGGGAAGACTGAAATCAGGTGGAGATTCTGATATGATAGTCTCTTCTCAGATTCCATTTATATCTCAGAAGTCCTAGGCCATTTCCATACTAGGCTGTTATAGTGCTATTATTCCCCTTTCAACATCCTATGGAATCCTGGGGTTTGCAGTTTAGGGAGGGGCCTTTGAGGGTTTGCTTTGAGGCCCCTCCCTAAACTGCAAACCGCAGAATTCCACAGGATGTTGAAAGTAGAATAATAGCACTATAATAGCCTAGTGTGGAAATGGCCCTACTCTCCCTAGGAAGAGTCCACAGAACAGCTATTTCTTAATCCTGCGTTGCCAAAATTATTTTGAGAAAGAGTGTTGTCTGGAAAATAGTTGTGCGGGTATCACCATATGGCTTCTTGTTCTTGCATGACCCACATTCAAATGATTGAAGCAACAGTGTAGTGGCAAAAATTGAAGTACCAGCGCTCATCATAACACATCCATAGTATGTCCCTAAGGGGAATCAAGACACTGAGGCAGCTGGGTCAATCCATATCAACAAGTGAATTCTAACAGGTTTTCCCTCTATTGGGAGAGGAGCAGATCTTTTGTAAAGAAAACAGACTGTATTGCTCACTCAAGGCACCCCCCAAAACCTTGGCACTGTAACAAGTAACCTCACATATATTGCTTCTCAGAAAACCTATGCTTCCTCCAACTAAATGCAGAGGGGAATAAGCAACACGGTTGTAGAAATTAGACTTTGCCATTGTCTATGCTAGTAAAAAAAATACTCTTGCAGGATCAGTGAGCACTAGCTTCAATACATAACTTAACCTTTATCCATGATGCCAAATTGCTTTTCCAAAAATAAAAAAAAAGGAAAGATGGCCAATTTAAATAAGAATTGATTTCAGTCTTTTATATATTAATTCATAATAATTGGCCCAATTGATGCCGATATTACTTTCCTTCCAGTGTTTTGCTTTTTATTAAAGCCTTTGGAGACTAAAGATTTCCTCTAAATTTGTCTAGATGCACAATTTTAAACTGTTTTGACTTTTGAAACTATTCAGTTGTTTGATATGTTTGTAGAATGTTTATTTTATTGCTTTACATTTTAAATAGTTTACACTGAATTTATTGTAACTCACCCAAAGATCATTGGGTCTAGGATCTGAGATACCATGAGAATGTTCTAGCAAACTGTTGGCGTTGTTGTCCAAATAATTACATTATTATTAAAAATATTTATAAAGGAAGTGGAGGGGGGGAGGAGGTTGTACTTGATAAGAGTCATGAAAATGTAATGATCCACAACCAAAACTAGACTTTCTACAATGCAGGAACATAATCAGCATAGCCCACATGACTTTAGCACTGTAGGACAATCTGCTTAGGAACGTGGTGGGGAGTTTACACAAAACCAGCAAACACATAGCAAGAAAGGTTGTGGTGAGGTGAGGTGCCTCTTTTCACAACCTACTCATAGCTGTATACACAGTAAGTGTTGCCATTTTTGAGTTTGTGAAATGTCCTTCAATAAAGAGAAAAAATAAATAAATAAAAATAAATTGGACACATCCTGAAGATTTTGTAAAAAGGGACAAAGCTTTGAAGGCAATAAAAGTGAACTTGCTCCTTGTGAAATCAGAACAGAAGTGGAGGGAGGGTATTCTGCCACACTGGTAGAAAGTTAATTTCTTTCATCTTGGCAGGAACGAGTCCTTATGTGGGTGCAGCTGCCTTGGCAGCTGGCCCAGTAGCGTAGGTGTTGTTCTCTGAACAAAAGTTCAGGGCTGCCAGATGAGCTGTATCACCTACATAAAGAACTTTGTCCTTTAAGCCTACAAATGATTTCCTATAGCAGACAGATATGTACTCTCCACCTCACACACACATACACTTTGCCTGACAATCTCTAACACACACATACAACTTCCATTCTATTTTATCTTCAAAGTCGGTGATGTTTATCATCACATTCAAGGCTATTCACTGCCATTAACAACACAGCACCTTGGAACATTATCAAGTGCTCTCTCTCTGTCTCTCTCTCTGCCTGTTTGAGCAGCCAGGAAATTTGTGTGGCTTCTGCAATTGTACCACAGAAAATATAACTAGATAGCTACAGAAATCTGCCAGTGCTGGTATTTCAAGCTTGTTTCAGGCTCACTATGTGCCAGAATCAGACCTTGAAAAATCTATTTAGACCTACAGTATCTCAGTGGCCATGCTGGCTGAGGGATTCAGAGAGTTGCAGTCCAAAAAAAGTACCTTTTCCAAGCTCTGCACAGAGCAGAGAAGTGACATGGTCCTTATATGGAAGGACTCCTGGGAAGAATTGTGGAACTGTTAATAAATGGGTAGTTTGGAAGATACACATACAAGCCAAGAAACAGAACATTTGAAAACATCATGACACGAAGCTGTTTTGGGATAAGAGCTATTGGTTCACCCAGTTTAGCAATGTCTACTTAAACTAGTGCAGGTTTCCAAGGTTTTAGTAAAAGCTTTTCCCCACCCTATTGTCTACTATCTTTTAGACATGACAGAGGTTGAACCTGCAAAAAGAGAAGTGTATCCCCCTCCTCAAAATGGGAACGTTCTGAAACCGCCTTTGATCCAATAAAGTAGATCAGAGGTGGGCAAAAATGCAAACCTCTAGACAGACTGCAGCTTCCAATTAGCCTTTGCCAGAATAGCCAGTAGTGTGGGATGAAGGAACATACATCTGGAGGGCTATATGTTATCCACACTTGAACTAAATGGATATGTCAGCATACTGAGTATGGAGAAGAGTGGATGTGCTCAGAAGGGGGTGTTACGGTTGGCCTGAAAAGTTTGTGCATAAATGTAGGAAGCTTCTTTGCACTGAATCAGATCTCGTCTGTCTGTCTCAGTGTTGTCAACTCTCTATGGAAGTTCAAGGTTTCAGAAAGCATTCTTTCATCCCTGATGATTCCTGATAGTGCTCGATGGGTTTCCCATGCTCAGCAGGCTTGACCTCACTTAGCTTTTGAAATTTGAACTCAATTTCCTGTGCTCCAAAAGCTGCCAAGATAAGGCTGGATGTGTTCAGGTTGGTATGGAGGAAATAAAGAAAAACCCTTTGGTAAAAGCATGTCAAGCAGGAGCGGGAGGAAGCAACTATTAAAGTTAGCCAGACTAAGGGCCTTTCTGCACTACACTGTTATAGTACCATTATTCTACTTTCAACATCCTGTGGAATTCTGGGGTTTGTAGTTTTCTGAGGACAAACAGCTCTCTGGCTGATAATTCTAAATGCCCTTCCCTACACAGCAGGATTCCATAGAAGGTTGAAAGAGGAATAGTAGCACTATAACAGTGTAGTGCAGAAAGGCCCTAAGAGAAAGTGGGAAATCTGTCCAAGCCTCAAGAGAGACAGTACACCAGAAGGCAGGGAGGTAGGAAGAAGAATAAAGAGGATGGCAGATAACAGATGACAAGAAGTGACCAAATGAGAAGAGGAGTAAGGGGCGATGACTTGCAGGTAGGGTACAGAAATAAGGAGTCAGAAATAAATGTACCAGAGCTCGGATGCTCATTTACAAAATAACCAGGAAGGGTTTCAGTATTAAAGACTATGAGTGACAAATAGAATTAAATGAGCAGTGAGAAATAGAAAAAAATATATGTATTCTCATCAGCAGACCTGTCACTATGTAGCAGACAAGTAAGCCATAAGAATCAGAGGTTGATCAATTATGTTTTTGGTCTGTGTCTCCAAGGGCCAAATCTTCCTAGATCTGCTTGTTCCAAGAGCAGTTGGAAAAGTAGTAGAGGACAGTCAAACTTTGTGGGACTGAGTGTAGAACAGGAGAGGAAAGGGCCCTGTTTGCATTAAAAATAGGGATGGGCCAACTGAATCCTTGAATCCTTGGGAAGGATTTGAGATTTGCGAATCCGAATCCCTGTGCTAAAATAGGCAAACCGAATCTTTCTAATCCAAAAACCAAATAGTTTGTTGGAAATCAGGATGCCTGAAAACCTGGGAGACTAGGATGCCTGAAAACTTGGGAGACCAGACACACAAGGGGAAATAGCAAGTAGGCGAATTTTTCCCTTGAAGTAATAATGGCCTTTGCTAACAATTTCAGAAATTACATCTGGGGTAGTATTTCTAATGTATTTAAATCGAACATTTAATATTTAAGTTCGGCACTATTTTCTCTGCTGAAAATCAATGGCATGTAGAAATGCTGGGGTCGGTGGGTCCGACGCCTATCAGAAGTAGTCGAGCAGAGGGCAAGGTCACACAATCTCATCCAGTGATTGCCACATGTAGGCCAGTGTACCTCCTTCCACAAGACCAGTGCCTGGTTGTAAACCTATAGCTAGAATAGGATGAGCAGTGAAATGTTTCTCATGGTTTCTCATGAGCCACATGACAAACCACATGTAGCAGAAAGGAAATTTTTTTTTAAAAAAATTGGCACCTCTGGGGTCTGCCAAAGGCCTGATTGGCTAGAAGATACAGTTTTCTTGAGATTTAAAGGACAGCTGAAAGATTCCTTTGCATAATTCCCATGCAAAGCTCTTTCAACACAATTCTGGGGTTTGTAGTTTTACCAAGTGTCAGCCTTCTCTGTCAAAGTGTGCTGGAGCATCATCAAACTACAAACCCCAGGGTACCATAAGGAGCGATGCAAAGAAAATCTAGTTTTGACCTGGATTATCTGTGGACTGTAGTATGTGGCCCTGTTTACACAGGCAGGAAAATGTGGGATTAATCCACATTTTTCTGCCTGTATAGAAAGGGCCTTCATGTCATCTTCAACCTGGGGAGATCCTGAGGCAAAACTATGACAATTGTCCTGGCCAGATTTCTTAAGAGGGAGGTTTGCCTTTGCCTAAGCGTTTGCTAAGGGTGAGAAAGTGTGTCTTGCCCAAGATTATCCTTCTTTGCCTTGCTTTTAAAGCCCTTCTTTAAAAAAGGATTCGAAAGATTTGAGATTCATGAGATTTGTGGATTCCCAGAACCTTCCAGGGATTTGGATCCGGATCCGGATTCAGATTCGGAAAATTCTGGATTCGTCCCATCCCTAATTAAAAAGAAGTTTGCCCACAGGCAAGTTTCCTGTTGTACTAACAATATACAGAAGTGGCTATCACTTTATTTATTAATTAAAATATTTATGTAGTTGTTTGTTGTTGTGTGCCTTCAAGTCCTTGCTGGCTTATGATGACCCTAAGGTGAACCTATCATGGGGCTTTCTGGGTCTGAGAGCGTGGAATGTGCCCAAGGTCACCAAGTGGTTTTCCGTAGCTAAGTGGGGAACTGAACACTGCTCTTCCATATCCTAGTTCAACATTCAAACCACTACACCATACTGTCTCAAAATATTTATAGGCTGCCCTAAATTGAAAGAGCTCAGAATGGGGAACAAACAGTAAAACAGTTTAAAACAGCATCAGATGTTCTAAGAACAAGTTAAAGCAGACTGAGGCCATTTCCACACGAGACTGTTATAGCACTATTATTCCACTTTGAACATCCTATGGAATCCTGGGGTTTGCAGGTTAGGGAGGGACCTTTAGAGGCCTTGAGGTTTCAGGGCCAAAATCTGAGATGCAGAACTTTACCCCTGGAGAAGTCAAGTCACAAGAGATTCAAATAATAATCTCCAAGTCTAACACAAATGAGAAAAGATTTCTGTGGATGAAAATTAAGTTTCTCAAGCTCTGCATAGAACTGAAACAAACACACATGCACACATATTTTTCCAGCTCTGTTTTTAACACTTTTGCAAGCACTGAGACCTTATAACTCAAAGAGTCAGTGACCCACTAAGCCTGAGGAACTCTGTTTCCTCCCAAAGTTCAAACATTATACAAGAGATTTTGTAAGAAATTGCCAGGATGCTGCATTGCTTTCCTGTTTTAGACTCAGAAATCTAGTTGCTACGGAAAATTGTTAGACCCTATTATAATTTGGTTAAGGGATTCTGTAATTACAAATGGATACAGATTATTTTAGAAAATGAACAATGTGTTAGGGATGAATGAATCCTTCAGTTTGTTTTTTTTCTCACTTTTTAAAATGTCTCATTGTTTCCGTTCAATTTAGGAAGAAATTTGCAAACTTGTGTAAGTTGTCATCCCAAAACGAACTGAATGAAATTTTCACCCAAATGTGCCATTTAAATTCAATTGATATAGTACTTTCCAGCATGGAGAGAGCCAAATTACTCCTGAATACCATGTAGTGGTTAAGACTGAAGAGTCTAAAACTGAGGAATCTGTAAGAAAAAAAGAGGGCAACTCAAATTCAGCAAAAACATAGAATACAGGAACCCCTCATCTTTTGACACATGGTTATCTGATGACTGACTCTTTTGACACTTCCAAATTAAGAACAAGTTCCATTAAATTGATGGGGTTCTTCCCTTTCATCAGTTCTTCTTGCCTGTGGAGGCTCACTTGTGTGAGCGCTGCTTGCAAAAGTGAGCTGAGAGAGAAGAAAAAAATGCTGTGCCAGCTGAGAGAGTTTGCAAGCAGTACATACGTGAATAGTCCCAAATGAGCCTCCATAAGTCCTTCAGCTCCTTACAGTACAGTACATGGGTTCCACTTTTCAACCAATTCTGCTTTCTGATGGCACTCTGGTCCCTAACCTGTCAGATAAGTAGAGGAAGCCTGCATGCATGGGGAATCCACACTTTTAAGAAGTGTTACCCTGATTTCTGGGGACCCGTGGGGGACGCCTTAATGTGCTTCATGTGGTAGGGAATGGGAAATCAACAGAGCACATGCAATAGCAATGTGAGAGGCAGGGTAACCTAGCGGGGTCCTTTTACCCAGTTTTTGTGGGGTCAGGCCAAGCCAAAAACCAAATAAAGGTGTCCAATAAAATGATTTTATTGAATGAAAGTCTCACGCACCAATGCAATCACTCACACACTCACTCAAGATCTATTAAGAAACAAAAGAGAGGAAACTGGATAGGGGAAATATTGAAGGGATTGTGGCTGGGGTAATACTGCACCTTTTCCTGAAGTCCTTGGTCCGTGAAAAACAGCAAAGAAGTGGAGCTCAGCACAGAGAGAGCTGAGGGGATTACTCGACGGACGGAGAAACGGTCTGCTAGTATAACTGGGAGCGATCTAAAGAAACGCTCAAAAACTGGGACTATTTGTAGAGGAAAAAGTACTTGGAGGGCTAATCCTTTCCCGGGGAGAACAATGGGTGTTGCAACGAGAAAGATGCTTCGTGATGGCAACTCTTTCTTGCATGATGGGATTACGAGGTGTTGCCAAAGTTTCAGGTTCTTCAGTTACTTTGTGTTGTGGTGTGAATTTATGCAGATGGTCCTTGCCTGATAGGATTTTATTGCTATCAGTGCTCAACTTGGGGGAAAACACACTAATCCCCTCAAGTTGGCTTCTCAGAGTCTGAGGACCCTTTGTCTATTGTGAGTTTGCACAGCTTGAGGTCTGCTGGGGCTACGTGACAGGCGATTGTACTGGCTTGACCTGGTTTTTGATTGTTTGACCGTTGCTGCCTACGTGCCCATCTGGGTGACCTCTCAGGCACATTGAATCATATGTTAATATCAAAATTGTAGACCCTGGGACAGGGTTTACCCATGAGGTAACAGAGGTAAGCCCTCAAAGCCATTTAAAAAGATTTCTGTAAATTTCAGTCAGTTCTTATCAAAGAGAGAGAAAGGGGCGGGGGAGAGAGAGAGAGAGAGAGAACTGAATGAAATTTTCACCCATCCTGCATCATATTAAGGAAATATTAATATAAATGGAGCTCATTTAAAAAAAAAATCATGAAACATCATGTCCATCATCATTTGAGAAAGCATAAGGATTGCTTCAAATTAACCAAAACTGAAAGTAAGGCCCTTTCCACATGTCGGGGGGGAAACGGGCGAAAACGCCCCAAAACGGAGCTTACCTCCAGCCGGGTAAGTCCGTCGCCGCGTGGAGCAGCGCGAGCTCGCTGCTCCACACTCCTCGGGCGTCGCAGATGGCAGCTTCCGGTTGGCAGAGGCTCTCCACCAATCAGAGAAGCTCGCCAGCCGGAAGCCCACCCCTGGCAGATCTGCAGGCACACAGTTGCGCGCGCCTGCAGATCCACTTTAGAGCCGGGCGGCGGAGCGGCACGGGGCTGAGCGCTGCGTGCTTTTTAAAAACCTCTAAAAACACGCAGCCCGGCTAGTTCCGGCCGCTCCTGAGTGGATTCTGGTGTGAAACTAAGAAAAGTAGTCCACGCCAGTCCACTCTACGGTATAGACAACCTCCGTGAGAGGTCGCTCTACACCGTTCCCCCCCCCACATGTGAAAAGGGCCTAAGTAAAGATTCACCTGATGAATGTTTTGCTATGCTGTAGACAGGCTAGAGACAAAATTCACTAGTTTACATCTACACACCCCATAGTTAATCCTTAGTTACTATTTACCTTAGCTTTGCCGTATCTGTAGCTTTGCCCTATCTGGCCTATGAACTTATACAACAGCATACAGCCTGCTGCTACATCATTATAAACACATGTTCTTTCATTATACAAAGTGGCTTTTTCCTTGGAGTTTTGCGTACCTGATCTCTAATAGTCCATCAAGCTAGTCCTTGGGTAAAATGCCAGCTAGATAAGAATAGGATTCCTGTACTGCTTGCCAGCATTAGACACTACTGCTGCTGTTTTCAAGGCACCTTTCCTTCGCAGCAAGTCTATTGTCCCTTGAAAAGCAGGGCTCGCTCTCTTCTGCTTACATGATTTTTAAAACCACTGAAGAAATATCATCATATTACTGAATGCAAAGAAGATTCCATTATTTCAGAGCAGAGTTTGGGGAAGTTACATTTTTGAACCATAATTCCCAGAATCAGTAGCCATGCTGTCTAAGAGATTCTGGGATTTGCAGTAACTTTGTTTACTACAAAAGTAGCTTTGCCAAGTTCTGCTCCAGAACTAATCAGAGGTGCAAAGTCAAAGATAAGGGGCTGCAGATGTCTTACCAGAAGGAGTTGTTAAAAAGTACTCTTCTGCATGTGTATTGCTTGCCCGCACACAAAGTAGGTGAGAAAAAAGCAATCAATGAGTAGAAATGTATAAGAGTTTCCAAAATCCCAGACAGGGGACCTCGTTTGCCATCCTATACAGGCTTAGCTGGGAGCAAGTGTTAATTTACATCTGTCCAAAGATATTTTGCTGTCTGAGGTACAAGAACCCACCATTCCAGGCTTAACATGCTTAATAGTACTCAAGGCTAGGCTGGGTTATTTTGGCAGCAGAGGTGGACAAAGTGATAAGAACCTATTCCACAGAAGAAAGAGATGATGATGATGATGATGATGATGATGATGATGATGATGATGATAATGCAGTTGGGCCTCCACATTTGTGGGGTTTGACTTTCATGAATTTGATTATTTGTGAGTTTCTTCAACAGCTGCTTCCCCACCTCAGGTGCTTCTTTTCCAGGGGAACCATCTCTCTTGGGGGCTTCAGTTAGATCGCCCAGCCCTGGTCCCACCTCTGGTCTTCTTCCTCCTCTGCCACCAGCCACTGCCTGGCCAGCTAAGGACAACTGGCAGCCTGATTTTTCAGCACCACAGACCCTCTTCTCATGCCTACACACACACACACACACACACACACACACACACACACACAATGGAGGAGGTGGGCAAGAGAGAGGAAGTGTAGGCCACCAAACCAACCCTCCCTTCCCTCTCCTTTCCCTGGCCTGGTTTGGACCTGGTTGCCTGTTCACATAAACACATATTTTAATATTTAAAAAACTAACATCTGGCTGCCTTTTCATGCCATACCAAATCTGCTGCATCATTCTGTCTATTGGTAGATCCAGCTCTGGTGCTGTTGGGGAGTTAGTGGGATTTAATTCTCAGCAAGTATACATAAGATTGCCCTGTTAATCACTGAAGATCCTCTCCTCTTCTCTTCCATGCGCTCCTAATGAATAAGGTTCCAGCATCTATTCTGGATTTTAAAAAAATGTAACTCCTATTTCTCAGTATTCAAATTATACGTTTATTACATATGAATCTGTGAAATTTCTACAACTACTACTATTGGTCCTTTTCCAGTATATAGTTTCTATAATTACTGTGACTGGAGGCATTTTCACATTCTTCCTTTTGATCTCTTTTTCTGACTTATTTGTCCTTTAAGGCTAGCATGTGGTAATCGACAAAATTCATCATTCATAATAAAATTGGCTTCAGTCCTAAGATTTTTCTTTGATGCTTGAAGGCAGTACAATCAGACATTCGGATCATTTACCTCTTGGAATAGTATGCAGATCCTAGACAAACCAGGTAACTGGTTGGTTTATACTAGTTTCAAACAAAAGAACTGATTTTAATGCAGTTTTTTAAAGCAACATTCAAGAGATTAAAGGTCAGTATCTTGTTTCTTTTGAATCTTTTATATGGAGGCTGTAATCCTGCACTGCCTCGTTGGAATTAATGGGCCCTTTTCACTTTTAACTAAATTCAAGAATGCCACAAGACATTTACCTCCAAACAGTCCTGTTAAAATCAGTGGTCTGCAAACAAATTTTTCACTTGTATGCTGCTTGCTGTACAAGGAAAACGTGAAAAGGAGAGGATACAGCCCAGTGGCACAACATGTACTTTGAATACAGTATAAGTCCTAAGTTCAACCCCGGTCACTGCCAGATATGACCATGGAAAGAGAGTTGTCTAAAAACCCATGGAGCAGGAGCTAGCTGGCGTAAGCAATATAGAGCCAAGTGGATCTAACAGTCCAAGTTGGGCTGACATAGATTTCTACATTCCTACAAATTACTGAACATAGGTAACACCACTGACTTCAAGGGGAAAAGTATATATCTGACCATGGAAAATTTCTTTTCTGGAGTATGGTTCAAATTCATAGTTCAGAAAGACTAATTAAAACAGGAAAATTCTACTTCATTGCACTAAAAATGGAGGAAGATGTATTTCTTATGATAGGGTTAGCAATGTATGATCTGTGCTTTCCTCATCACTTTAAATGGGGGTATCATGTTATCAATGTTTGTAGTTGATTATAACAGAGATGGCATAGCAGGATCAATAAAGGGGTTGGCAGTCTGATGTTCTCCTCAGATTTTTTTTATTAGAATCTCCATCATTCTTGACCATTAACTGTGCTGGGTGGGGTTTATGGGAGTTGTAATCTAATCATCTGGAAGTCACAAAATTAACTACTTTTGACAGTATAAACAGCATACAAGCAACTGATATGTCCAGTGGTAGTGTCAAACAGTTAACAACCCTCCAGCTCAATGGAACACTGAGTCAATTTGGTGCACAAACAAGGACCTGCTGTCTAGCCTAATGGAGGAGCAACTGAAAGCTGAATGCACAACTGAGCCAAAGAGTCACCGCAATGCTAAAATGTAAACACAATTCTCCGTCTTGTTGAAATTATGACAGTTTTTTGTCATATTTTTTTCTTCTCCCTCTACAGCCACAGTTGATATGCTCATCAAATTATTCAAGAATCATGCTTCCCAAAGCAGCTTATGAAGAAGTAGACATCTTTTGCCAAATGCACTGTTACTTTTGCTCTTTGCTTACATACAAATGTTGGTGTTGTTTTAAAGAAATGTCTGCAAAATTGCTCAGAGGAGATACAAGCCCCTAGAGGAAGTCCACAGAAAGACTTGCTATCACATTGCCAGAGAATGAAAGTTGTGTCTGAAAGAAAATACAAAGCACTGATACTCGAGATGTCTTCTCATATATCACGCTGACTGAAATTTAATTAGCAGTGTAGGCACGCCCTCTTTACCTGGCAATTAAGAGAGAAAGATTATGATGCAGAAGCCAAGTCAGAGGAGTTGAATGAAGGGAATTCATCTCTGTCATGACCTAGAGAGACTTCTGCCAGTAACCTACATATGGACTCAGAACCTGAGGAACCAGTAGTGTCAACACAAAAAGCACCAGCAAAGCACCAGCAGGGAGCCCAAGACGTCCAAGCCCAAGATACTTGGAGTTGCTGAGCCATGAAGACCAAAAAAACTTGACCCCACGATCCATGAGCCCAGACCAACATTGCTTGCCCCTCTCAACTTAGGCCCTTTTCACACCTTACCTCGTTCCGGTGTCGTCGCGAGGGGATCACGGGAGAAGCCTCTTGCGAAAGGTACTCACGTCCCCTCCGTTTCCCCTCCGCACCAGCTCCGTGCTGGGCAGAAGGAAGCATCAAGTCTCCACCCCTTCCTTCCACAGCACAGCCGGGTACTTTCCCAGGCTGTGCTGGGGGAGGAAGTGCAATGGCTGCAAGTCCGGAGGCTCCGGACACAAGGTAAGTGTGGGTGGGGCACGGGAGAGATGTGTGATCACGCATCATTTTCGGCAACGAGCTGAAAATGATATACTGTGTGATCGCAGCGGAATAGCCTCGGGAGCATCGCACAATTGCGAGGACGTCATGTGGAATGTCCTCGCAATCCCGCAGTGCTCCTGAGGCCATTTCGCAACAGGACTGGCATGCGAAAAGGGCCTTAGATATAGTAATGTGCAAAATACACCCTTGTCCAAGAGCTTCACAGTCTCTGGGGCCAGTGCATGCCTAACATTAGCTTCTAGACAGATGCAGGAGTGCTAGGTTCCAGCCTCAAAGCCTGTACCTTTAAGGCATCCCTTTTTGCAGGAAGCGGCTGAGCCTAGCCTGGAAAGGGCAATCTGAGTCAAGAAAAATAAAAAGTCTCAGTTGAAGGCAGGTGTAGTTGTTGAAAGTTGCTCCCTCTGAGCTGTCCTAGGGACAGTAATATCCACCATGCCTTGGGGCCTGTGAATGCCCTCTACTGGCCTGAACTTGGCAATCCCCTTCCCAGTGCAACGATAGGCCTGTGACCATTTGGTGTGTGAGTAGCATTGCTACAAATCAGATTCATATGGAGAGCTAAAATATCTTCTGAAAAGCAAATGTAAGGACATACCTTTGATAAAATCTAGCATCTTACATATGGGTTGATGCAAAAGAAGCAAGACTTTCTGTTGACTTGACAGTTCTACAGAAGAAAGGATTTCAGCAACTGCAGCTTGTCATGGAAACTGTACCTACTGAAATTCTTTCTTCTGCATAGCTGTTAAAGAAGTAGGAACCTTCTTTTCTCTTGCATTTGGCCATGTGCCATTTGCACCTCCATTCCTTATCTTTTCAAATGTAAGTGACCCATGTGTTTGGACTTCAGTCTGCAGTGGTATAAAATAACTAGTCAATTCCATGTAACCTCAGTTTCAGAGGAACAAGCTCAGCAATAATGGCTGTTGAGGATACATTCCCTTATGCCACCAAAGAAGGCCATCGAGTTCCCTCCCAACTGTGGTATTCAGAACACATGCTGAATGAGATTTGCTGACATGTGTGGGGGAAGGCCTGTTTAGGAGGATCCAGAGGCATGCCACTTCCTTTAGGCAGACTTAATCAGTTAGTCCTTTGGCTAAATCCTTACACTCAGTTCACCATTTATTTCCATTTAGCTTCCACTTAATGAATACTCTAGTGAATTGGCTACAGTGTGCCCAGTGATCCCACAAATAGCTGTGTACAGCTATAACTATTAATGTAACAAATTTCATAGGTGATCAAAATTTTTCCCATGCCAGTGTTTCAGCAATTTTTGTAGAAATTCCAGAATGTGGATGAGTATTTTTATCATCATTTTGTACAGGAAAGATACTGCAAGATAGCGTTTTGCCTGTGGATGCAGTCATTGGGCTTTCTGTCAAATCATGCCTTCCTGTTGCTTCTAAAAACAGTAGTTAAGAAGACAGTTAGAATAGGTAGGTACAGCGGGCATTCCCCCATCAACAAGTCAAAGGCTAGAAAACTTCCACTTTCCAAACTGGGTTCATTTGTGGACATAAATTTTAAAAAAACAAGCAAATGACCACAGAAACAGTGTTTAGTACTACTTTTGTTCTGAAACCAAAGTGGTATCCAAACTTCTAGAATGATTGGTTTATTTTTCAGTCCTCATTATTTCTAATATTTTTGCTCACACGAACGTTTGAGAAGTATTATACATATGAAATGAAAAGAGAAGTTCAGCACAACTTTTAAAACAATATAAATCGAGTCACACATTTGCAAAAGCAAAGAACAATCAAACTTACTAGGTTTCTCTCATTCTTACTATCACTAACTTCACAACGCATTTTTCTCTCAGAAAATCCTCAGAATAGGAGTAACAGGTCAACCCAGGCAGAAACTTATTCAGTGTTAACTAATGTTCTGATATTCTTGTACTGCTTTTGAGAGGACAGAAAAGGTGGATTGCTGACTAACACATGAAATAACAAGACAATACACAGAAAACTGGGATGATATATGGGTCGCTTTATTTAACTATCCTTATTTATTCTTTATCCCTTGGAATGCACGAAGCAGTGGGGAGCTACCTCCTGTGGTAGCAGCTGGGCCAGGCTGTCTCTCCAAGACCTTCTCCCCAGCTTTACCTGGACAAAACACCAGGGTCAAGAGGATATCCCTAGTGGTAGAACTTGAAGTGTGTGGAGGGGGGGATGGGAGGGTCAGGGTCTGTGATGTGAGGGATGGGACCACTGTGCACAGGGGCATGGCTGTGGTGTGGTGGGCATGGCCAGGGCATGCGGGAGTGTGGCCAGGGCACACAGGGGCATGGCTACAGTCCAGGATGTCCCCAAAACATTACCACCTGGGGCAAATCGCCCCCACGTGCCTCCGTGACTGGATGACCCATAAACAGGGTTGCACCCTGGTGACCTATTACTGGAAGGCCAACCAAAGATCCAACCCACCGTAACATGACTTAAAGTGAAGGCAAACCTTCGGCCCAGCCCCAAGAGCAATCTCCTTCCTCACTCTCTGGGTCTTATGACATGTATGGGTGTCTCCAGAAACCTGTGCTTTACCAAATGGATGCCATAGGTGTTCACCAGTTTCTCACTGTTCTCCCCCTGCTACCTGCAAAGTGACTGTCTAATTTTTAAGACACCACTGTAATCCAGTTGCCCAACTCCCCTTCAACAGTGTAGGGTAGGCCAAAACCTGTGGAAAGGGGAAAAACCAAGCAACCAATAAGCTTACATTGTATCAGAGACAGGAGAGTAAGGCCATTTCCACACCGGGCTTCTGTAATGGTGCAGAGCGACCTCTCACGGAGGTCTTCTACACCGTAGAGTGGACTGGCGTGGACTACTTTTGTAGTTCCACACCAGAATCCACTCAGGAGTAGATTTTTTTTGAGGTTTTTTTTCCCTCTTTTTTTCTCCCTCTTTTTCGAGGTTTTTAAAAAGCACGGAGCACGCAACCCAGTGCCGCTCCGTCGCCCGGCTCCGACGCGGATTTGCAGGCGCGCGCAAGTGCGTGCCTGCAGATCTGCCGGGGGCGGGCTTCCAGCTGGCGAGCTTCTCCGGTTGGTGGAGAGCCTCCACCAACCAGAGGCTGCCATTTGGGACGCCGGAGGACTGCGGAGCAGTGAGCTGGCGCTGCTCCGCATCGCAACGGACTTACCCGGCTGCCGGTAAGCTCCGTTTTTGGGTGTTTTCACCCGTCCCCCCCCCCACATGTGGAACGGGCCTTTGTCAAAGGTAATTCTGAAAAGGAAGAGGCAGGGCATAGGAAGAGCTTTCAACTGCTCTGGTTCCATCCCTAACCCACTCTGTGACATGACACATTGCACCACAACATGTTTAACAAGGTCTCTCTTCATAGGGAGGCCAGCAAATGTGCCTCCCCCATTGCAATGTGTGCATCACTCATGAGATTTGAATTTAGTTCACAAGCAAAAGGTAGAGTATGTTTACAGATAGGCCTTGTTTATAAGTATGAGAGAAGGGCTGTCTTAAGAGAATGTCTAAATTATTACACCAGTAAAAAGCACAGATATTTGGCTCCAATTTATTATACATTGTTATAAACTTGGATGTTTTGATGACTGTGAATGCCACATGGCTATATTTCTGGCTGGTTGGCAAATAAGGGCTGAAGCAATACCGCCTTGATGGCTAAAACCCTCACTCCAGCCTTTGGAATATAATGAAGACATTATAAAATTACCAGGCTCTCTTGCCCAAAGAAAATTAAGGTTGCCATCCTAAAACCATTTACTAGGGAATAAAATTTCTCCAGACACAGTGGGACTTTCTTTTGAGTAAATATGCATAAAATTGTGCTGAAATTTCTTCAGCTCTCATCATTTCTAACATTTTGCTTCCAGATTTCTATGTTTGAGCCAGCAATGAACACTTACCATTTGTCTTCTAGTTTAGGTGATCAAAATAATTTTTTTTTTTAAACAATCCAATTTGTTCTCTTCCTCTTTATAGTAAATTATACCATACTTCTGCTGGGTGGAGTGCATGGTTTCTTTCTATTCATTACATTAAGAGGTTTACTCATGCACATCTTGGAAGTTTGAGAATAAACCTGTCACTGTAATTCATAGAACCAAAGAACAACAACCCTAAACAGCCCTCTTTCCTTATCCAGAAGGCTTTGCACGTGCCTTGGATTTCTCCTCCTCAGCTTAACTTATTAGTCAACACATTAACAAGGAACAATGGAGACGTATCTAACACTCCTGAAGTGTCTTGTACACAAAGAGGAGTCATCCACCAGAAACATGCATGTCTTTGCCTTGAAGATTTTGGTTCAGGAAATGGGCAGAAAGAACATCTTTCTTCCATCTGTCTTCTCTCTACAGTTCCCACTTTCTTGACTTGAATTTATTATTAAGTTGACTTGATCTATTACTCCCCTCACGCCCAGTTTTTTCTGCCCTTGGATACACAAAATTACTTACAAAATTTATTTTTTTAAAAAAATGAGGAACAAAGCACACTATCAAGATAACAGCTCATTCAAACCATCCATTCTTCATCTCAGTTACATTTGGCGATGGTCAGTTTCACGTTTAGCTAGCAAAACCCAAGGAATTCCTACAACGCAGGCTTCCAGATAAAAAGTCAGGCCGAGTTGACTTGGCTGGGCATCCCCTCCCCAAACTGTGCTTTGATTTAAGCCAGGTGTCTCAAATCTACTCCACCAGACTGCTTTTGATGCAGTCCATTTCTAATGTGGCGTACATGAAATTAGGTGCAAGATAAATGAGAATACCAGCACTGGAGGAATCTGTTTCCTTCTGCATTGCTCCTTGATTGTGGAATGTGTTCCCACTGGAATTATGGCTTGTTCCTCCTCCTGCTACTTTGAGGAAGGGTGTGAAAACACATTTTTACCATTTGGCCTTTCAAACTAATCTGAGGCTTATTGAATAGTGTGATTATTCTGTTTAATTTGTTTAGTTATTTCTGTCATTGACTTTGAGTATTATGCTTTAGTGGAAAGGTGAGATAAAAATCTAATAAATAAAATAAATAAAAATTGTAATAATTAAAAATCAGTCCATTGTGAACTATGTGGAGAGACTGTCACCTTCTTTTGGTTCTGCAGCCTCTAATGAGAGCCATTTTTCTGCTTGGGGCAAATGACAAGATAGTCTACCCCTTTTTCCAGCTTATATATCTTCTGAAGAGAATGGTGATTAAATTTTAAGTCAAGATGGGCTGTATGTTCAGGTAGAAGGATCTTCACCCTGTCAGTTAGAAGGCACAATGCAGTTATACTAGTTTTCCTAAAAAAGCAAGACAAGTCTGTGGATAGAGAACAAAATCATTTGAATTATTGGCCATCCAGACTGGGGAAGAGTGCTATAGAGGGTCATAGCCAAGTAACAGTGGCTATTGGTGATGAACCGCTCGGTTAGAAAGGGAGCAAAACAAAGTCTCAGTGTGAACAATTACAAATAGGAATCTTGCTCCCTTTCCCAGTGGGTTTAGGAGGAAACAACTGTGTTATGTTAATGTTGAAGTCATCACAACTGTAATCAAAGCCAGCCACAAAATATAGGTAGCTTTCTTGTTCCATGACAGCAAACCAGTCCTATAGGGGAGTCTTCTCTAAATATAATGCGTCTCAGTTACTAGGACTGTGCACTGGAACCCTTGATTCACTTTGTAGCCTGCTTCAGCTATTTAGATCTGGGCCTGACAAGACCAATCCAGATCCTGAATACAAACCTGAGATTAAGGAACTTGGATTGTCAGTCTTCCCCTGTTGACTTGCACCAAGGAAACAAAAATGGCTACAACTTTATATATATATATTTATATACATATAATTTCACACATTCACATACAATTTGGTACACAGTAGACAGAGTCCCAGCCCGGTTTCAAACAGGTTAACACCAGGGTTTTTTTTTTTGGGGGGGGGGGTCTTATGTTTGTGCTGGGCACCTGTAAAATTAGCTGATCTTCAAAACACAAAAATAGCTTTGGTTGACTGCTTAATGTTAGCAATTCATTTCACACTGCTTTTGTCTTCACACTATCCCCTAGACCATCAGTCAGTTAAGTATGCTAAACTTTAACTGAGACATAGGATTTTGAGAATCATGACTACATACTTGGAGAGAGCATACTTATTTTACTCTGTCAGGAAACCAAAAAGTGATAATCAGTGATGCAGCATTGGGGGGTAGTCAGAGGCATATCTAGGGTGGGACAACTGGAACGTGTGCCCTGGGTGCCAATGCCTGGGGGACATCCTCCTGCCTGCCACCACCATCCCCGTTCCTGCTGCCACCCCACTCACCCCTGCCACCTCCACAGGAGTCCTTCTTGGCCCGGTGCAGAGATGGCAGCAGCAGCAATAGCAGCAGCACCTAGGGGCACAACTTCCATGCTTCCCCAAGTCCTGCTGAGCCTAGATATGCCACTGGAAGTAGGGGTAGCAAGAGCATGTTCATTTATTATCAGTTATCCAAGTAATGAGATTCTTTTGATAATCTTCCTGCTGTCACTTCCCCTTTGGGCATTTGGTGATCTGAGATGGCATTGGAAATTGCCTTCTCCTGGCTCCATACCCTCACATCTCTTACAGAATTACTCTCCTAAGCCTCTTGCCAGGAGGAGGGGATGAGAACAGCTGCTACCACCACTCCTCTTTTTTCCTGCCCTATGGGTCTTGTCCCTGCCGTTGGCTGCTTTGACTTTTTCTCTGCCTTGTACAAAACCAATGGATGCCATCTCTTAAGGTGTTGCAGCAGGCTGCTGGTGCTGCAATCCTGTTTATTCTGGTTCATTTGCTGCTTAGAACAAAGATAGATAGCAATCCTGAGATCATCTCCTATCTCAAAATCACCCTAGATGATGTTCCACCTCTTCTGCAGTGACTTAGGCCCTTTTCGCATGGTGTTTTTGAAGCGAAAGGGCCCCTTGAGCGTCACGTAAATGTGAGGAGCGGTCTGCATGATGCACTCACATTTACATGACGCTCAAGAGCCTGACGCGGACCGCACACACAGCTTTTCATTTTCGGCTCAAAGCCGAAAATCCTGCGCGGTTGCACGTTGCGCCGGAGCCTTGTGCGGACTCACCTCCCATGCGAAGCCTCGGGAGCCAGGCCGGTTGCATGTCCTCTCCTCAGTGCAGCCTGTGAGGTTCCAGGCTGCACTGCAAATGGAAGAGGCGGGGCATTCACGCAATGAGAAAGGAGCTGCGGAGCCAAAGCAGGAGGGATGCAACAGCGTTCCTCCCAAGCCTTCGTGTGTGAGCCGAGCAGCCCAGCACCGGTAAAAGGTAAGGTGCAAAAAGGGCCTTAGACGGCCTGCCTTCCATCCAATATTTAAACAAACAAAACCAAATCCAGAAACCTGAACGCCTGGGGACAGGTGGAAGAAAGTACATTTCTCTACTCAATCCACATAGACATTCATTAAACAGAAAAATTAACAGGAGAGATAAACAGAAGATTAAGCTAGGCTATTCAACAAGACTATAAGAAATTAAACAAAGACTTAATGAGAGCAACAACCACCCAATCCCCACCACAGATATTTTTCTATCTGCTACTAACACAGAATGAAGAAAAACTGGAGGAGATTAACAATACAGCCTCCATCACATACATAATCCCTTCCCATAAGCACTGTGAATGGAGAGCAGTGGTAAGATTCATGCCCCAGACTGAATGATGGAATGGTCAATGAGCAAAGCCCAGCTTCTCTCTTCTACTTTTGCATCATATCACCTTGGCATCTTCTTTATATGTTCTATGTGGAGATATAGGCCATTTCCACACTACACTGTTATAGTGCTATTATTCCACCTTCAACATCCTGTGGAATTCTAGAGTTTGTAGTTTCCTGAGGCCCCTCCCTAAGGTGCAAGAACCAGGATTCCATGGGATGCTGAAAGTGGAATAATAGCACTATAACAGTGTAGTGTGGAAATGGCCATACTATCTAGCCCTTTCCTTCTCATTTTACGTATGCAAATAGGTCCAAAGTACTTCAAACTGTATTTTTCTGCTCTGGAACCAAATGAGGCCAATATGCCCTGGAGATGATGTAATTTGCTCAACTGTCTTGTTATTTGAAATATTTGGTATTCAGTCAAAGCAAGTACCACAGTTCTATTGCAAATATAAATATGGCTACTAAAGTTTGGTAGGTGATTTTGTATTTCTGTCCTGCTGAATCACACTCAAAATATCCAAAACAAAATGTGATTATCATAATGTAATATTTCTCCATTATCAACTCACAGGATCCTTGACAATACCATAACTCATGATCCTAAGAAAAATAAACCTACTGGGCACATCTGGAGTCTGTACTCTGCATGTCGCACATACACAACCTCCACAACTTAACTGACTGATTTGAGTTTCTGCTATCACCCTAAGATATCTTTATTTGTTCACATACAATGGGAGGGGAGCAACATGTGGCCTTCTAGATTGTGTTGAACTGCTACTCCCATCACCCCCACACCATAGAAATAATGTTGAAGGATATTGGGAGTTGCAATTCAACAACTGGAAGGTCACAAATTGCTACCATGGATATGCAGGAAGTATAACATGGAAGACATAAAAAAATAACAGTAAAGTACTTCTTAAAGCTGTAAGTTTTAAGCTGCCTTAGGATTACCACCTTTTTTCTCTTCTGTGCGTTTAAAAATGCCAAACCACGCAGAAATCCAACAGGTGATACTTGGTCCCCTTTTCTTCACAGGAAAGAGATGTATCTGTTAAATTTCTTCCTATCATGCAAGTATTAAAATTATGGGATCTCCACCAAGTAGCTGTGGGGAGATAACCCTAAACTGTGTAAAGAACAGGCTGGCAGAGCGAGCATATCAGCTATTTTTAGCCTCCTAGGTTTGGTCCTCTCAGACTTTCCCTGTCCAACAAGTCCTTTTGCTTCATTAGGGTGAGCCCTCAGTTACTGAAGCAGGTGGAGCCTGTGGTTCATAGTGTTATCTTCAAGCATATAATCTATTCTAAGAAACCATAGGTCAGCATTTAGACACTCTCTCTGTGTGTGCCTGAATGAGAATTCTTCTTTACTTCCTCCCACAGACAAAGCAACAAGAAAGATTGTGGGCCCAGCTTATCTTAATATCTTAAAGTGGCATCTAACTGAATGCTATGGAGAGCATCCTCTTCCCTGGACATTTTGACCCCTGTGTTCCTTCTTGGTTTAGGGCTATACATTCCTACTTTATATCTAGTATGTGGTGTGACGACAGCTCCAGGGCAGCAAAAGGGGAGAGCTATTGATTGCCCTTGGGCTAAAGTGATTTATTTTCTTGCCCTCCTCCACTTCAAGGCAGGTCTGGACTTGATGTCCCTTGTGTTCTCTTGTGGCTCTATAATTCTATGATTATATGAAGCCAAATGGAATCCATTTCCCAACTAAATGGAAGAAACCAATCTTCTCCCATTCCAGTGCACTAGTACAGATTCAGCAACCAGTTAACAATGTAGCCTGGCAAGAAAACAAACAGCATAACATCTTGATAACCCCATGCTCTGATATAGACTTGAACCAACATTTTGGTTCATTGTCCAGCATATACATCTATTCCTTTTCTTGGCTTCATAATCACTGCCAATAGAACAGTATATGGCAGGAGTGGGGATTTTTTTTCAGTCCAGTGGCAACATCCCTTCTGCAAAACTTTCTTGGGCAGGGCGTGTTTAGGTGATGGTGGATTTGGAGCCGAAAGTAGGATGGCCAGTTGTGAAATTGCAGCCACCATACAGGTTCACACATTCACTCCTCTCTTTCATAGAGTCACATACTGATTTAGGTGCACTGTTTGCTTTCTACCTTGCCAGGCACTGCTATCAAGAGGTTTTCTGTCACATCTTCCACACATACTCTCCACAGAAGTTCTCAGTTTTTCCCATGATCTTGTTAGTATATTGCTGCATGTGGGACTGTCACATAGGTCCAACTGTTGCTTCTCACTTTTGTTATGAGCTAATGAAAGATCAGGTGAAGTTGGGCTGACAGCCCTGAGGGCCACGGCTTTCCTATCTCAGAGGAAGCATGCTACTCAATACAGGTTGCTGGGAAACATGAGCAGGTTGATACCGCTGCACTCATATCCTGCTTGTTGGCATCCCATAGATATCTGGTTGGCCACTTTGGGGAAAGAATGATGTACCAGACAATGGTAGGAAAGGAATCTATTTTCCGTCCAATATTCAGTGGACTTTGCCTGCTCAGCACTTTCTAATTTCTAAGTGGGACAGATGCAGACTGTACCCTGAAGTCCTCATGTTAGCAAACAACTGTGGATACATCTGAAGAAATCAACATTATACATTAGAAAAGTTCATATAGAAAACATGCAGTTTCAAAGGTGGGCAAAAACTTGCTTAAACACACTTTAGTCAACATGCCAAAAAAGGAACAGATTTTGCCCCAAAAAGGTGGTGTGGGGGAGCAACAGGATCACATACAGATCAGATATGAACATGGGAAAGGGAGAATGTCACTGGATGCAGACTTCACAGATGTGCCCTTTGCTAATGCTAGACAGGTCTTTAGTCTGATTCAGATATGCTCCTCTTATCCCTTTATCCTATGTACATAAGAAACACAAGCAAGGCACAGAGTTTGTCAGAACCACAGTGGCAACCTTTGAGCTGATATTATCTTTTCGTTTATTTTTTGAAAAGGAAATAATCTTTCAATAGAAAGAAACTTAATCTTAGGATAAACATGTACAAGACAACACTGCTGATAATACTGGTGGTGATGGAAAAGATACCCAATATCTGGATGTTATATCAGTATAGTAAATTTTACAAGTCTATATCTCTGCTAGAAGCAAGTATCCGTACTTGAGGTGCTGGGAATCCCAATGACCTGAAACATAGGCCATTTCCTCAAAGGCCCCTTCCTAAACTGAAAACTCCAGGATTCCATAGGATGTTGAAAGAGGAATAATAGCACTATAATAGTATAGTGCAGAAATGGCTGTAGTGCGCATCCAGACAGGATACTCCTAGCATGAATAAAGCATTACTCTTCCAATTCAGCTACAAGCTGAATTACAATGGACTTTCCGCTGTCAGAAATATTTCATTTTTCCTGCATGTTCATCCTACTGTGATTATTCCACAGCAGAGGGGTGGGGCACAGCTGTTGTGCTTGAAAGAAGAAGGCCCAGTTCACCTGGCTAGAACTGCAAGGATTCAGAGAAGGAGTCTATGGGTTAGAGTAGTTTGAATCAACTGTATTCACACTGAATCACAATTGATTCACCTTGAATCAACTGTGAATCAACCTATAGGTAAATCCCGTTAAATAAATGGGTCTGTTCAAGTTAGGACTAACAGCAATGTTGAAGCCTTGCTCTGCAACAAATGCTACATGATCAGCATTTCCAGATTTATGGACATGTCAGGAATTGGAGTGGGTGGGAGAGCTGCTGTACCTATGAAACGGTACAGTTTAAAATCACTTGTTTGGTTTCTCATTACTTTGTTAAAAAACTGATATGAAAATAGCATGACATTTGAGGAAAACTTTCATTCAAAATACCTGCAATTATCTTTTCAAGGTAGCTTTTAAGTGGAACTAGAAAAGGGCAGCCAGCACAGTGTAGTTGTTTGAATGTTGAACTAGGACACTGGAAGACCGGGGTCCAAATCCCTGCTAGGCCATGAAAACCCACTGGGTGACCTTGGCCAGGTCACACTCTCTCAGCTTCAGAGCAAGGCAAGGGCAACCCCCTTCTGAACAAATTCTGCCAAGAATACCCCATAATAGGTTTGCCTTAGAGTCACCATACGTTAGAAATAACTTGAAGGCACACAACAACAAGGAAAAGGCAAGTCTAAAATGAAGAAGTTTGGCATCATTCCCACTTGTTGCATTACAGTCACATTTGTGGGTTTCACTTTAACGGATTTGATTATTCACAGCTTATTTGCTGTCACCTCTGCTGCCTCCCTATACTATTTTTAACAGGGACTACAAGCCTCGTGAGACTGAGAAACTGCAAACAAGGCTTGTAAGTCCCTATTAAAAATGATGTGGGGCAGCAGTGGAGGTGGCAGTAAGCCCCACCAGCCACCCACTTCTGCCTTGTGAAGGAACCCTGATGCCTCAAAGGAATCCATGGTGGGTTGAATATGGTGATCATACTTTTGTGTGTGTTAAATATGGTTTGGGAGGGTCTAGAGCTGTTCATAGTTTTTTCACTTTCATGGGGGTCCTGTGCCACTCACCCTGGTGAAGGATGACTATACTTTTAAAATGTGAGTTCATTACACTCTCACTACCAAAAGAGAAGTAATGCACTACAGGGTAACCATGGTCAAATAGAGCCAGTGTGGTATATTGGTTTGAACATTGGTCCATGACTTTGAAGACCAGAGTTCAAATCCCTGCTCAGCCATGAAAACCCAATGGGTCACTTTGGGAAACTCATACTCTCTCAGCCTCAGAGGGGGGCAAAAGCAAACCCCCTCTGAAGAAATCTTGCCAGGAAAACCCCATGATAAGTTTCCCTTGGGGTCACCATAAGACAGAAACAACTTGAAGGCACACAACAGCACAATGGTAAAAGGGGCATCAAGAGAAATTTGTATTAGATGCTAAAAGCATGTCTCGTCCCCCAACAACAAGCTATCCTCAGAGCCTCATGCTTCAGCAATCACTTTTGCAATGAAATCCCATGGTGTATCCACACAATATATTTATAACTGTTTGATATTGCTTTAAATGCTATGACTCCATCCTATGGAATCCTAGGATTTGCAGTTTGGCAAAGTACGTCTTAGCTGGAAGGCTCTAGTGCTGTAGTTCAGAGGAATGAGCTGGAGAATTCTAAATATCTCACTAAACTAAAAATCTCAGGATTATACAGGATGGAGACAGGACACATAAAGTGGTATCAAACTGCAGTACTTGTACAGTATGGATAACCCTCCAATGACAGATCACAAAACAAAGAATCAATCTGTGCAAGCTATGAAGCCTAGGAAAAACACTAATTAGGACAAGCATATTTTTTGACACTTCATGGAGCACTGCTTCTAAATACACGCTAAATGAATCATCTAGTTTGACCCAAAGTTGTGTGCCCAAAGCTGCAATACCCCCTCCTCATTCCTATTTGAGATTTCTGTTTTAGAGGTCTAGGCAAACTCCTTGGAAAACTGTTGAGGACAGGGATTGCAGCTTACTAACAGTAAAGGCCACATTCTATTGTTTTCTCAATGTAGCATTTCATCCTCATAATCAATGAGAGGATATGTTAATAAACAATCTCATTCAAATAAGGTCATCAGCCTCAGGGGTGGCAGGTCTTTCTTACGATGTCACTCACTTTGGATTCCTCTTCATCTGCATACCAAAGATTATTCATGGACTTAATTGCGCCCATTTGGCAACTCAGGTGACTATTTTTTGACAAAAATGTAATAAAGTCAGCAGTTCATGCAACTGAATTATGGATGCCACCTTCCTGGACAGGCACTTGAATAGCTGGAATTTGAACACATGCCACTTTCTCACATCACTGAAACTCCAGCCCCAAGAAAAGTTGCCCGTCTTGAATTTCTGCTCACTGGGCACGTGCTAAAGGTACAGAAGCCTCTGGACTAGGAAAAAACAAATCAACCAACAAGGAACCCTCATTGTCAACGCTTTTGCCTTAGTTTTATTTGGTGATGGCTGGTGACATACATGCCAGCATGCCAGTGAATCTGCTTTGGGTTTTAGTCCAGACTTTTAGGAACCTATCCAAGCTGCTGAGTTTATGCTGAAGATAGGGTTCAGCCCTTGGACAGTTCCTTCTGGATAGCTCTGAACTAAAACCTGGGGTGGGTTAATTGCCCCATTGACACTGAAGCCATCACTGGTTTTATTTGAATTCTTCATGCACTTCTCTGTATTATTCAGGCTTCCCTTTCCTTAAAGTGAGGATTATATCATACCCTCCACATTTGCAACTAGAGACTCCTTGAGTTGCTGAACTCTCACTGTGTCTGTGCTGGCATTTATGTGGGCTGGTACAAAGTTGGCTTCCATCTGCTGCCACAGATCATGGAAGCCAAACCATTCTCACCTGGAAATGATGGATAAGCAGGGTAATTCAGCAGCAGGCTAAGCTCTGGGATCAGACTACTGATTTAAGCACAGGTATGGTCATTGTTAAATCCTTTGAAGAATGTTAAGAAACTGCAGCTGGTTCAAAATGCTATGGGCAGACTGTTAGATGGAACAGGTTATAGGGAACATATGATTCCCTTGTTAGTTATGAACTAACAAGTCCTACATAACTTAAGTCCAGGCTGTCTGACAATCTGCATCCTTCCATATAAGCCTGTCCAGACTTTGGGATCTATAGTAGAGCCCTTCCCTAGCTGAGACTAAAAACAGAATTCAAACCGTGATCTCCTAGTCTCAACCCATTAATACCAGAATGATCCCATTGATTTTAATGCTGCTATGACAAAGGTTTGAGGCTGTGGCTTTAGAAAGCAGAGTTTAAGACGTGTCTACAGGTTGAAGAGTTCTCTAATTATGCTTTATTTTTAAAAATTCCAAATTACATGATTGCCTAGCTAAATATCCATATTGGGTTTTTTTTTCCTTTGCAACCCACAGTTCTGCATAAGCAGTTGAGAGGCATAAAAGCATTCCAGTTCCTTTATATTTGCATCAAAGGAAGGAGATATTTAGTCATTGTGTGTTCATCTGGTTTTTTTTGTTTTTCCTTCTTGTAACAGCAGGGACAAATTAACAAAAAAGCCATAGTTTAATGAAAAGAGGTTTATTGGGGGGGAAAATGGTAAGGAAAACAAGTTTCCATATGTTTACCATAAAAAATAACATGGACTCCACCTTAGGGTATATAAAAATACAGGTTGGAGATTGTATGTTTTGGCATTAGCTTAAAATGCCTCTGTAAACATAGCCTATTAAACTTTTAACTGCAGCTTTTATCATTTACTGAAGAAACATATGAAAATACTAAAAACATATTTATCACCAGAGTAGTCATTTTGACACAGTTTAGTTAGAGGCATAGATTTTCACAGCCTAAAATAGCTGCCCAGTTACAATATATTACCAGGAAGTTTTACACATACACATTGGTAAAAGTACCTTTAACTGCATCCAAGATCATTAATTTCTTTTTAAAGACAATGTCAGAGGTTTTCCAGGTTTGAAAATAAGACTGATTTTCAAATGTTTGCCAAAAAGCTTGGATTGACATCAGATATTAGCTAAAACAGGTTTACATGTACAGCATATGTGTATAGCATAACTCTTCAATGAAGTATTAATTCAGATAATCTCAGATTTGGCTGCCAGTGAAGATTAATTTGGAGCATGTGTGAATGACTGAAGGAGTGAGTGGGTCTAAAATAGGCTCAGCTTACATTTAAATGGCTAGTCTCACATCTCCAAAATTTTCTGGGGATGTGATTTGCCTTTGGGGTGCAATATATCATGGTTTGGGGTATGTTAGGGGAGAGCCTCATGCATTTCACAGGACTCACTTTGTTCAACCTTTGACTAGGGAGTGAGGGAGTGTGTTCACCAGGAATAGCGTGTCCAAGGCCATTTCCACACTAGACTGTTATAGTGGTATTATTCCACTTTTAACATCCTCTCTTAACTGCAAACCCCAGGATTCCAAAGGATGTTGAAAGTGGATTAATAGCACTATAACAGTCTAGTGTGGAAATGGCCCAAGACCGGGCACCACAGTTCAACAAGGATATGGATAAGTTGGGCTGTTTCCAGAGGAGAGTAACCAAGATGGTTGAAGTTCTGGAAGTGAAGCACTACGAGAAGTGGCTTAAGAGCTGGGTATGTTTACCTTAGAGAAGTGGAGAGAAGATTTGTTACCCTCTTTAAATATCTGAAGGGATGTCATGTAGGAGATGGTGCAAATTTCTTTTTTGCTGCTTCAGAGACCGGAACATAAACCAATGGATTCATATTACAAGAAAAGAGCTTCCATCTAAACATTAGGAAGAACTTCCTGACAGTAAGAGCTGTTCAATGGTAGAATAGGCTGCCTCAGAAATTGGTGGATCATCCTTCTTTGGAGGTTTTTAAACAGAGGTTGGATGGCCATCATCTCTTGGGAGTGTTTCAGTTGTGCATTCCATCATGGCAGGGACTTGGACTAGATGGGCTTTGCGGTCCCTTCCAAATCTATGATTTTATGAGGATCAGTAGCAGGTGAGGGCATATCCTTCTGCCTGAGGCAGTGAGATACTGTGCACTACTTCCTGGTACAGCATTAAAGGCTCGTGTACTTCTTGCTATGACATGACAGTCTACTGAAGTAACTCAGTATCTAGGATTTAGGCAAGCAACAAGTTATCCTTGCTGCAGAATACTCGCTTAGGCAGAAAATGAACATCCTTGACAAAGGAAGCTAACATTTTTCTTAGGCCCTTTTCGCACGGCATTAGCCATGTGAAAGGGCCCCTTGAGCATCGCTCGAATGTGAGGAGTGGTCCACACAAAGCACTCACAATTGTGCGGTGCTCCAGGGTCTGGCAAGCGCCGCTTACCCACTTTTTCATTTTCAGCTTTGAGCCGAAAATGGTGCACGATCATGCATCGCTCCGGGGCCCCGCGTGCATTTGCCGTGCATGCAGAGCTCTGGAGTCGCGGCACTCGCTTCCTGCCCCAGCGCAGCCTGAGAAACTCCCAGGCTGCACTGCAGAAGGAAGAGGCGGGGCTCTCACGTAAGCGGGTGGCAGTTGCGGAGCTGAAGGAACCGGGACGTGAGAGCATCTCGCTGGAGGCTGCTCGCACGATCCCCGCACCCCAGCTCCATGAAAAGGTGCATTGCGGAAAGGTCCTTAGACTGTCATGACAGAGAAAGCTAGCAGACCGCTTTGCCTTTGACATTGCTCCCAGGAATAGAAAGACATTATCCTTAATGGCCTGAAGTGTGTTTTCCCTGCCCCCAACTCTGAGTTTCCATAATATCTAGTTAGCTGAGTTGTAACCAGATTCTGGTCCCATTTATCCAGAATGTCCTCGTGTTCATTCCACAACTGTCTAATCTGCCTCACCTCTCTGACATCACAAGGATCCACTGCTGTTACATGACATCAACCTGCCCTAGGCTAAAATTTTGGCCCTGAAGTTTAGGGAATGAGGTCCTACTCACCTGAATGAAATCTGGCTATGACATCAGTCACCCAATTGAGACATTGAAAGCACAGTTTGAGACTGTCAACAGTAAGTAATAATATCAATCCAATTACTTTGAAGAAGTTCTTTGCAAATTCTTAGAAAAATAATTCCATATCACCGTCAGGAAGCTTCAAGAGTACTCTGGATGCATTTGTTTCCAACAAAACTTCATGTGTGACTATCAAGAACCGCTAAATTATTATAAGCCTTATAAGAAAAAACCATAATGAGAAACAAGGACTGCTACAAAATACATAGTGAAATGGTCTGTGGGTGACCACAATTGCACTTTTGAGTTTCCTAGAAATAACTTGTACAGTCATGTCTACAAGGCTAATGGGAAGCTTTTTATGAGATGCAAATGCCAAATTATAAAGAAAATACCCGAGGCAGTAACTCTGGTTTCATTCATGGCTTTATTGGTCTTATATTAATCCTTGTTAAAATATTAGTATAAAACACTGAAGAACTGGGTCTCTTTTAGGGTAGCGCCAGACTGGTAAATTTTCAGGTCTACACTATATGCTAAGATCTGCTACTGTTTGTACTTTAGTCTCTGGAAGCAACCTGGCAGCACTATTAAAAGCCATGGTGTTAGCCAACTGAATTGAATGGGTGGCTGACTGCTTCTCCTGGATCTCTCTCCATGTAAAATACTGTACTTCAACAGAAATACAGAACAGGTCTAGAAACAAATCTTGTTTTGTCTCTCATCCTGAAACCCTCCTTTTCCATTACTAAACCAAATGTCCTTACCTCTTGTATAGTGTATTTACACTGTTGCATCCATGGTACCCATTCCTCTAGATAGCTTATGCCTGTTGACCAGTCAAACCTAAAGGGTGTTCACCAACAGCTCCTTTTCATCCTGGAAAGAAGTGACTAGTGGGGTGCGACAGGGTTCTGTCTTGGGCCCAGTGCTATTCAACATCTTTATCAATGATTTGGATTAGAGAATAGGGGGCAATCTTATCAAATTTGCAGAAGACATGAAATTTGGAGGGGTAGCTAAGAGGAAGGAATCTGAATTCAAAATGATCTTAAAAGATTAGAGAACTGGGCCAAAACTAACAAAAATGGATTTCAACAGGGAGAGGTGTAAGGTACTACCCTTGGGCAGAAAAAAAATGAAATGCACAGATGTAAGATGGGTGACACTTGGCTTGGCCACAGTACATGTGAAAAGGATCTAGGAGTCTTAGTAGACCAGAAGCTGAACATGAGTCAGTAGCATGATGCAGCAGCTAAAAAAGCCAATGCAGTTCTGGGCTGCATCAACGGGAGTATAGTGTCTAGATCAAGGAAAGAATAGTACTACTCTATTCTGCTTTGGTCAAACCCCACCTGGAATACTGTGTCCAGTTCTGGGCATCACAGTTCAGGAAAGATATTGACAAGCTGGAATGTATGCAGAGGAGGGCAACCAAAATGGTAGAAAGTCTGGAAACCATGCTACATGAGGAGCTGCATGGGAGACCAGTATGTTTAGCCTGGAGAACAAAAGGTTAAGAGATGACATGATAGCCAAATATAAATATTTGAAAGAATGTCATAAGGGAGGATGGAGCAAGCCTGTCTTCTGCTCCTCCTGAGACTAGGACATGGAGCAATGGCTTCAAGCTTTCAGGAGAACAGATTCCATCTAAACATTAGGATGATTTTCGTGATAGTAAGGGCAGTTCAACAGTATAATATACTGCCTCGGAGTGTGGAGAAGTCTCCTACTTTAGAGGCTTTTTAAACAGAGGCTGGTTAGCCATCTGTTAGGAGTGTGTTGATGGTGTATTTCTGCACGGCAGAAGGTTGGACTCTATGGCCATTGTGGTCTCTTCCAAGTCTATGATTCTAAATTCTGTGTTACTTTCTTTTAGAAGAAGTTAAAACTGGCTAACTCATAACCTCAGGTCAAGGTTTCCTACCATCTCTTTTTGTTTCTTAAACAGCATGGGACAAATTTATCTCAGATTTATGGGGTTAACCAGACTATTACAAGGCACCCAATGCAAAACAAGACAAATGAATTCTTACAACTTGAACATGGTTGCTCTCACATCATTTCAAAACTATCTGGTTCTTTACTGCTCATGCTTCTGCTAAATGTTTTCTAGCCCCATGTGTCTTTTTTCCAAGAACTTCACTATTTATTTTTCTTGCCAAGAAAAAAAAAAAGAGACATAAATCTCCACATGATTAATTTCAGGAATTCATCAACTACTTGACACCAGATGTAGATCTTTGGTAACAAAGAAGCGTAGGAACATTCATGTCCATAGATGAATAATCTGCATACGAGTAATCCATCTGAAGTCCTTAATGTTCAAATATTAACCGAAGTGCTACAGTACATGTCTGTGTACACAAAGACAGACACCACACACAATGCATGTTTAACCAGAATCAAATTCCATCGCATTCAGTGGAACCTATTATAAGGAATGGGGCATGAGTTCTTGTCATGCATAAAATTGTAGCCATAAACGTATCTTGATTAATAATAAAAACTTTATTTACAAAAGGATGCATAATCACCATTTGGCTAAGAAAAAAATAATGGAGTGGATTTTGTAGCTTAAGAAAAGCCTAAACCAATAATCACTGTTTTGCTTTCTTCTTTCTGTGATTTCACATATTTTGATAGACGTATTCAGAGTGAAATCATAATCCTTAATGTTGTTCACACTAAAGCTTAACTAATCAGGGAAAGCTGAAAGATTTTCTCTTCCTTTTTTTAACACAGAATGTTTATTTCTCAATGAAAAAATTTGTGGATTCATCTATCATTGCTCACAAGAACAAGTTCTTAAATAAACTGAAAAATATACCTGGATTCTGAATCACTACTAAGCAAAGACGGGCTGGGTTGACTGGCAAGTGGAAGACTTTAAAGAAACACCTAGTTGTTTGTGAGTCAGCGCCAGTGTGACATCACAGAGCTAGCACCAAGTGCTGTCAAGGCACTGAAACGACCAAAGTGTATTTTAGTTAACAAGTAAATTTGCAACAAGCTGAACAGAAATATCACAGGGGTATGGACTACCTAGGACGATGCCTTTTCAGCAGTGCAGAAACCAGATCTGGGGCAAGATATCCCTTCAGGGCCCCTTTTCGGTTTAGTTGCTTCTTCAGTATGGCTGCCACTGGCAGCTGGTGTTCTGCCTTCTCACCATTGCTGCCATTCACCCACCTATCAGGCGAGAGAAAGAGCCAATAACCAGACAGATAGCTATAGTTTCTCTTTCTCTTGACCACCACCACTACTGTACACGTGCTCATGCCCTCTGGGCTAGGAGACTGAAATTGAGCAAGGGATGGAAACTGTGAAGAAACAATGATGCGGCAAGAGAGCATTCAGCAATAATCTCTCTGCTAGAACATAGACTTCTGCAGGTGCACAACCATGCCAAAGCTTGCTCCAGGCCGTATATTTCAACATATGGTGGGGAAAAAGAATGATACATTTGAATGTTTCTTAGACACAGAAAAATTAGCATATCAAGTAAAAGATTGGGCTAGACTCCTCTTTGGACCATTATATTTGCAGTAGAACATTTCGCCATAGATCCAGTGCCTACATTCTGAATTGTTATGCACTCATGAGGCTACCCCTACATAAAGCTTCAATATCTCTGTGTGTGGTGCAGCTTTGCATCATACTATTCTAGCTATGGTACAAGCCAGTATTCCTTTCTAATCACTGATCACCTCTAAGGGTTGGTTTGTCTGGTAGTTTATTAGGAGAAAGCCAGTGTGGTATAATGATTTGAGCATTGGATTTCTACTCTGGAGAACAGGATTCAAATTCATGCCTGATGATGGAAACATGCTGGGTGACCTTGGGCAGGTCACACACTCTCAGTCTCAGAAGAAGGCAAAGGCAAATCCCCTTTGAACAAATCTTGCCAAGTAAATGCCATGATTGATTCACCTTAGGGTCACCATAAGTCAGAAATGACTCGAAGGCAAACAACAAGTTTATTGGCTGTTCAGATGAAGCTCTGACTGCCAGAATGCCCGTCAACTGACAGAAATGTGAAAATAAGCCATTTAATTTCATTTATTTAATTTCTTTTCATTCATTCCATTTCCCTTCTTGCATTCTTTGTATCATACATAGATTGAATCTGTACAATATTAGAACCCGGGGTCACCTGATGAAGCTCTATGGTGGAATATATAGAACAAATAAAAGGAGCTACTTCCTCGTGTTCAGTCATAACCATATTAATCTGCTTCAGCATTGAAAGATACAAAGGAGATGTTATTGCATTGTTTCCTGCAGTCAGCTACTATCACCTGACAACGATATTCTGTGTTACTCCAGTGCTTCTTCACTATTCTCCTTATGCTGATGTTACTAAAAGTAACTACCAGCTAGAGAGAAGAAAAGAAGGAGAGAGGAACTGCATGGAATAATAAACCTTTATATGAAGGAGCTTCTTTGTCAGAGGATTTGTCAGCTGTGGTACGCCTGTATTCAAACTGTCACCTTTTGATCACAACAGCTCTTTGACCCAGAAGGGCATCTAATTTACTCTGCTACCCATCCCAGTTTGTATCTTCTCTGGTGGGCCTAGAACCATGTATCTCCCTTTAGCTTTGTGTTTCCTTCTTTTTAAATCATTCTGACAAATGTTAGCAGCAGACCACTTTGATCTTGGACCAAATTAACCTTTTATTTCATTCAGAACTCTAATTTAAAGGCATCACCTTGTCAACACTCAAAACATAAAGCCTGTTACACCAGACTTGCTTTTATAACACACTCCCTAGTGAGCAAGAGCAACAATTAGCTCATTGTTAGAAACATGACAAAGTGCATTCACAACTAAAATATTTGACTGTTTCCTGATATCTGAGAGCACTCAAGGTGAAGTCATCTTATTAACTGTTATTACTGGTCATCTTTTAAAGGTGGCACCTCCTTATTTACCTGTTAAGGAGACTGGGCTGAGCCGAGCCCTAATAACATGGATCCCTTCTGATTTGGGTTGGCAGGCTGGCTGATACCGTTTGAAAGGTTTAGGAAACCAGCAGTGATTTTCCAAACACAATACTCACAGCTAAAGAATAGTAAAGTCAGTTGAACTGGGAAAGAAGTCAACAAGAAAACACCGTACAGCATTGTATCACACCATGTGGCAATTCCTGATGCCAGGAACTGTGCGTAAGAAAGAATGAGATTGTTGTACTTATTCACTTTTTGAAAATTAAGCGTCCCTTTTTTAAAAATAGATTTTGGCGGTTAACCACCCATCTGGTTTACATATGATTTATTATTCACTTCACAGTCTACCAGATGTTACTGATTGGAGTTTAGGATTCATCCATGATTCAGAATCTGTTGTTGTTATTCCCAAAAAAAAAGACACTGAACAGAAACACGATGAACCAACTGATGATGATGATTTGTATTCTGCCTTTCTTCCAAAACTGGGACTCAAAGGGGCTTACAATTTTAGAAAAAGAATGATACAGCTAAGAACATTTTTAGAAGTGTACATTAAAATGGAATTAAACTACTCATGATAGTAAAACAATTCAAATCCACTCTTAAAAGAAAAAAATGTGATTAAAAAAAAGTTATTAAAAACAATTCAGTTGTAAAAAAATACAACACCTTTTAGTCTGTTCTTTTAAAACTTTCGGTTTAAAAACTTTTAAAAACAAAAAGACAACAAGGAGGGGACCATTCTGGCTTCCCTTGGATGGGAGTTCCAGAGTCTAGGGACAGCCACCGAGAAAGCCCTATGTTGCATCCCACCAATTGTGCTTGTGACAGTGGTGGGACTGACAGAAGGGTCTCTTCTGAGGACATTAGGGTCCAGGCAAGTTCATATGGATACAATTCGCCAGATAGCCTTGACCTAAACCACATATTACTTTATAGTTATAACAAGCACTTTGAATTGTACCTGAAAATGAACTGGCACCCAGTGGAGCTGGAACAGAGGAGTAGTATGGTTCCTGTAACCTGTCCAGTTAAGACTCTGGCTGCAGCTTTTTATACTAGCTGACATTTCTGAACATTTTTCAAACACAACCCCACATAGTGAGGTTACAGTAGTTCAAACAGGATGTAACTAAGGCATGTACCACTGTGTATGTAACTAAGGCATGTACCACTGGATTTTCTTTGCATAGCTCCTTCTGGCATCCTGGGGTTTGTAGTTTAATGATGCTCCAGCACAGTTTGGCAGAGAAGGCTGTGACACCTCGTAAAACTACAAACCCCAGAATTGTGTATGAAAGCGGTTTGCATGGGAGCTGTGCAAAGGAATCTTTCATCTGTCCTTGAAATCTCAAGCCTGTACCTTCCAGTCAAGTGCTGAACTTAAATATTAAATGTTCAATTTCAATATCTTAGAATACAATCCCAGATGTAATTTCTGAAATTGTTAGCAAAGGCCATTATTACTCTAAGGGAAAAACTCACCTACCTGCCATCTCCCCTCATGTGTCTGGTCGCCCAGGTTTTCAGGTGTCCCAGTCTCCGACAAACTATTTGGTTGGTAGATTTGAAAGATTCAGTTTGCCTATTTTGGCTAAAGGATTCAGACTTGCGAATCTTGAATCCTTGCTGAGGATTCGGGGATTCGATTGGCCCATCTCTAGTTCTCAGCATGTCAGCTTGCAGACCTCTGTGTCATTTTTGTCCCCCACCCCTGTTGAACTTCTTGTATGTGTTCTGGGAAGACGTTTGTATGCATGAAGAGGAGGGAGAGACAATAATACTGGGTGTGCTTGCGACACTTCAAACTCCAGTCATTCTATACATGTTCCATCAATTAAAAGATCAATAAAGCTCTTGCTAATGTTCTTGCATCTGTTTTCTACAGGAATTTCAGACATGAGATGATTAAAAGTAATACAGTCATCTCTCCACATTCACTAGGGTTAGGGGCACAGAACCCTCATGGAAGTGGAAAAATTGTGAATAGGCCCTCCCAAACCATATCTAACACACACAAAAAATGTATGATCACCATATTCAACCCACCGTTGTTACCCTGATTTCTGGGGTCCCGTGGGGGACACCTCAGTGTGCTCCAAATAATGGAGAATGGGAATTAGCCAGAGCACAAGCTGTAGCAATGCAAGAGGCAGGGCAACTTAGCAAGATCTTAAACCCAATGTTTATGGGGTCAGGCCGAGTCAAAAACTAAGCAAAAGTAAATTATAATTATTTTCTTTATTTAAAAGACAGTCATCGCACACTTACGCACTCACTCATGCAGACCTAAGAAAGTAAAGGAAAGAAATTTGATAGGGGATTTTGAGAAGGATTTTTCAGGGGGAATACTACACCTGATCCTGTAGCCCGGGTATCCAGCAGAAAGTCAGTTGGAGCGGAGATTCTCAGCACGTGGAAGCTGAGGGGAAGGCTCGGCAAACGGAGCGGCAGCAAGGCGGGATGGAAGCCAAGAGCGATCCAAAGAAGCACTCAAAACCAGGGGTTCTTATAGGGAGAAATGTGCCTGCAGGGTAGTCCGTTCCTGGGAAAAACAATGGGTTTCGGGTTGGAGACAAAGCCTCCGAAAGGTCAGTACTTTAAATGATTGGATTTCAATGGAGTGGTCAATAGCGCAGACAGTATGCAAATGGAGAGTGCTTGACAGTTGAGTAGTCAGAAGCACTAATCTCGTCAAGCTGCCTGTTCGGAGCAGAGAATCTTTTGTATGCTTGGTGCATACGTAATTTAGGTTTAAAGTGTACTTGCCTGGAGGTCTCCTGAAGCTGCATGCCAGAAAATTACTGGCCTACCTGGATTTGTCTTGTATTTTTCAACCTGTTCGGCCGTGTCCGTGTGCGTGCTTGTCCGGGGGCCTCGCAAGCACGTGGAGGGGAGCAGTTTGGAATGGCCAATCCTTTGATATCAAATTATATTTAGTAGACCTCGGGCTTGGACTATACACCACAGTAACACCATGGATTTCTTTGAGAGTTCCTTCACAAGGCAGAAGTGGCTGGCTGATGGTGCTTACTAGCACCTCCACTGCTGCCCCACACCATTTTTAATAGGGACTTACAAGCCTTGTTTGCAGTTTCTCAGTCTCAGGAGGCTTGCAGTCCCTATTAAAAATGGCATGGGGGGCAGCAGATGGGACAGCAAATAGTCTGTGAATAATCCAGTCTGCAAAAATGAAACCCACAAATGTGGAGGGTTGACTGCATTTCTCAGAAAACCTATTCTATAGCACAGTGGTGGGCATCATGTGATCTTCCAGATGTCATCAGGTAGCAGGTCCTAGCAGTGCTAGCCACTATGACCAACAGTGAAGAATGCTCAAAGATGCAGTTCAACAATATGTAGAGGACTGTTTCACTTTGGATTAATTCATAGGTCCAGACCAATACTTTACAACCCTAAAATATATAGAGGCTTAACTAGAGTGGATCCAATGTTAACTAGAAATATAGTGTGAGAGCTTGGGAGCAGGGATGGTGCAATAGTCTGAGTGTTAGACTAGGACACTGGAACACCAGGGTTCAAATCTCTACTCAGCCATGAAAACCCACCAAGTGACGCTGGGCAAGTTGTAAGAAAGGAAAGGCAGACCTCTTTGGAATAAATCTTGCCAAGAAAACCCTATGATAGGGTCACCACAAGTCAGAGTTGGCTTGAAGAGACAAAACAGCAACAATAATGTGAAGTCTGTAAGAATCTTTCATGGCTGCCAGGCCAGGTCCAACTTAAAGAAAGAGGCCAAAAATGTGAGAAACTATGGTTGATGTAAGAATCCTTGCTCTTAAGCCCTCACTCAAATTCTGCCATCTGAGTAGAGCTGAGAACAAAGAAAGAATGTGGCTGATCAGGCTGAGTGAATGATCATTCCAGATCATAAAAGCACACACATGCATAAAATTATTCACTTTAGTGTAACGTTCACACCACCTCAAACAAGTGACAATTGTATGGTGTGTCCTTCACCCATATATCTCCTTGTTCGGGTTAGGGACAACTGTGTGTGTTTATATTTTCAACCAGATCTCTCAAGAATATGACTGCACTGGCATAGAATTCCAAGAACTAAACAAGGAGGAGGCTAAAGAGTAAAACCTTTAAAAAATGTTTTTTGTAAGTTCATTAAACAACCTAGGATAGGGTTATTGTTAAAGAAATCATTGAAACTATCTCATAGGGCGTTCACATTCCTATTTGCTTAATATTAAAATAGTCCTACTAACAGACTCCAAATGGATTTACAGCAAGAAGAGTCAGTCCTTGGTTTAACTGCCATCTCTTATCTCAAAGAACTCTAACAGTGCAATCATCTGCAGGTCTACTCAGATATAAAACCTACTGAGTTTAATTGGGCTTACTGTCTAGTAAATATTAATATGAATGCAACTAGCAATGGAAAATACCAGTGTTTCAATGGAGGCAATGGCCTATCAAATATTTTCACTTTGAAAAGGGGGTGAGAATTCTTTCATTCAGCATACTTTTCCCAGTGTTTCTTCATTGAAAGCAACGGCAGCCACACAATCCAAAATGTATAATGTTGGGAAGGTTCTTAGATAATTTTCCCACACCAGTGACACGAACTCCTTGGGTGACAGCATACACTAAATGCTTAGATTAGAAATGGTGGGAACTGAGAATTCTTCTCAAGGAGGGGATAAAATGGAAGGTGGTGACTTAACTATGGATTCAGAAATTGCATGGTAACTTAACAGTCTGCCTGTAATGTGGCTGGTGGGGAGCTTGCTCTAGCAAAATATGCATTTGGACTTCCAGGAGAAAGATGGAGGATTGAAACTTTCACTTCATGGTGCTCCACAGGGAAAGAAGCAGGCAGCGCTTTTACCAACTGGGGCAAGATCCAGTCAGCAATTGTCTTCCTGGATTAAGGGAAGATCAAAGAGATTTTCCATAAGGGCTCTTTAACCCAGCTCTTGCCATGGAGACCACAAAAAGCAGTTAGTGAAATGGGGGCGGGGGGGGGAGGCTGGGATTTCATCATGCCCTAGTGTTGTCTACTTGCCTGAAGGGCTGGAAAGAAGCCCCTTATGGACCCATAAACTTCTCTTTCCTTATCCAGTTTCTAGTTTTTAGACTTTTCTTATTGACATCTGGAATTAGCCTCAGACCTAGCTGCAATTCTTTTCCCTTGGTAAGCTCTTTTCTTTTTGAAATAAAGACAACAAGTTTAATTAGAATTGCAAATAGCAAAGTCTGTAACAAAGAACAGAGTTAATGATAACAATGTTTAAAAGACATAGTTTTGGATTATAAGATAGAGACATTATGAGAAACTGTATTTGTTTTGTTAAGAGGAGGAATTGGATTGGATTAGACAAAGCTGAAAAACTTTGATAAGGTTGGTTATTGTTTGCCAGGTGCTAGAGAGGTTGCTGTAGAGAAATGTTTGTGTTTCAAGAGAAGAAGGAAACACCCTTCCATGAACAGCAAAGTTGGCTTTCTATCAAGTTCTACGTGGTGAACTGAAAAAAATAAAAGGAATATTAAATGCTACATCAAAGTTCCTTAGAAATGAGCTTCAGACACTAGGAGACAATGATTGCTCTCAACAATCTGAGGAGTATAAAGAGGAAGAGATGAATAAACTATCTCAGGATATGGATTTGATGGAACTGCAATATATACTGCCAGAGGAGGTGTGTGTGACGAACCTGATGGGAGGGGGGTCTTGACAACAGAGCCTCTTTGGCAACTGAGAGTGTTTAAGCTGATTGGCTGGTGAAATGGAACCTTGGATAGCCCAGGGGAGGGGCTGGTAGAAAGAGGAAAATAACGGATTTTAACTGTCTGGTGTGGGTTTGAAGAGGAGTGTGATTTGTGGTGTGTTTGGGAGAGGTTGGAGATTTGAAGAGCTCTGTGGGAGAGAGAACTGAGAAATTGGGTGTATGAGAGATAGTGAATGAATTGAGAGAGAGAGAGAGAAAAGAATGGTGTGCTGATATGCGTTTAGATACAAAACACATTTAAAGCAACAGTGTTACAATAAATGTTTGAAATTCTGTGTTCCTTAAAACAGCGTCACAGAGTCTTATCTTGAATCCTGGAATATACACGCTACCAATAATATCATTTTGACCTTAGTGCCAACAGTACCACAGTCTTGGAAAGTATAAATCACTGCTGATCCTTACATCTGAGAGAAGGGCAGATTTAGGGAAGGCAGTAAAGGGGGAGAGTCCTGAAAGGAAGAGGCAAGGAGGTACAAGAGTGAGGAAGGGACTGTGTTCTCAGAGAGGGAGAACTAAGGCAGACACATTTGTCCTGGCCCTGGCTTGATTCAGAGATCTCCCTGGCTGTTCAGTTCTGACCACAAAGAGGTGTCAGGCTGGGCAGGCCTTGAATGCGAGGCTTGGTGTGCCTTTTGCACTCGGTGGCCCTGATGGGTGATGGTTTTTTCCACGTGTTTAACAGGGGGGGATGAAGAAAATCATGCAGTTTTGAAAGTAGATGAGGAACCTAAAATCACACAGTAGCAGGATGGATGAGATTATGGAAGAGATAGCATAATCTTAACACTGGAAGCAAGAGGACAAAGATCAGGTTTCTATGACTGAGAGCATTAGAAGTACGAAAATTATGAATAAGAATACCAAAGTGGGGTGGAAAGAGATCAGGAATGAGAATGGGGGAAAATACTGGCTATTCATCTGGGAAGAGACTGAGATCAAGAGTGGGGAAATCCTGTGGAAAACTACATCTAAAGTATGTATTGTTAAATGTGAAGCAATTGCCTCAATCTGTATTTTTCAAATTTCTAGAAGAAAAACCGTAGTGTTAAGATTAAGGTATAATTTAGATTAAAACAGTTTTACATGGTTTAATTAAATTGTCTTGGTGTAGGATTGTTTCTCTTTCTCACTCAAGTTCTGAAGATGATTAAAAATATATTTTACTGTTAGGAGAAAGGAGAAAAGAGTTTCTGATTTAACAAAGTATATGAAGGTTTATCTTGAGGTTAGAAAGATATCAGCGTAATGGCCTCAGAAAAATGGAAAATGGATAACAGATATGGGTGTGTTAAATTGTTAATTTTAATGTTTAAATATCAAAAGATTTATTTGAGCTTTGTTTCTGTTCAAATAGAAGTAATTGTTAACATTAATTATTGTTAATGGATAGATAGAGAGCTAACCTTTTATCAACTAGGATAGTTATTTACTATTGTAAGTTTTATTTTATATTTGTATTAATGAAATTGACAGATTGTAGAAAGAAGTCCACCTTTTTTTAAAAAAAAAACTGAGGACGTTTAATTAGGATTTGAATCCAGCAGCAGTGGAAAAATACTGGAAGTCACTTTTACCCCTTCTTGCTATTTTTGTTATTATTTCCTCTTATCCTTTTTTCCAATTCTTTATTTTTTCTTATTCTTTCTTCTCTTTCTTTATCTCCTATGTAGAATGTATGTTATAATCTATATTGCTTGATTGTGATTTTTTAGGATGTAGATTGTTTTCTTTATTGTATTTTTACTTTGTATTATAAAACTCAAATAAAAGATATAAGCACTCAAACTTATCTCGTACATTATCCACACTGAAGTCCTCTAGACCTTTTTCTGTGTGAAGCTGCATTTCCTTGTATTAGGGGTTAATGTGGGCGAGCAGGAACAGAGTCAAAATAGGAGAGGCAGTGTTATTTTCATTATCTTTCTACCACCATAACACTTCCTATCCAACCAGGGGACTTACCATAGGAAGGACAGATCATTTTTGACAGAAATCTGTACTGAACCCCTGGTTGTTGACTTTTCACATTAGGCTCAGGCTTGCTGGTAAATCTATTAAAAAGTTACTTTTTGGGAGTTAAACTCCCAGAAGCCTTCAGTCAGTATGGCTTCTGGCCAGATGAATCTGAGAGCTGTGATCCAAAAAAGCAACTTTTCCACATTCTTACCTAAGGTAGCAAGTTGCACACCTGTGCTCTACTCTCACTTTATAGTAACATTTCTGAGACAGTGAGCTGCATTCCTTTGGCTGCTTACTGACAGATTACATAAGAGTGCTACTACATCTGTAGTAGTCTCTTCTCTCTCCCTCTCCATGTTAAACACTGTTCTCATTGAGAACTTAAAATAAATTATTAATATTTAGCCAGACACTTTTTATGGCATTTTCAGTCAGACATGTAGAGTATTTGGGCTCACATTAGTCTAGCTAGGGATATGGGCCTCTTGAGGTCAGCCAATAAAACATGCTATTTCTAGTGTTTCAGAGAATAAAATGATTGAAATTTCCCAATTCATACACTAAACCAATTCAAAGCATGGTTACTCAAAAGAAAGTCACACTAGGCACAATGGCTGGGATTTTGTCAGTTAGTTCAATTGGAGTAGACCCATTCAATCAATTGTTGAATGGTGAGTCAACACAGATAGATCCAGTGGATTCAACAGGTCTACTCCAGTCAGAATTAAAACAATATTTGTGTCAATGGGTGTTACTTCTGAGTAAGCCTATCACAGGCGTACAGAAATGGGTGGCAGTTTACATGTTTATAAGAGGATAATTTTTACACTGGCATACTAAGGTAGATGGTTTCAATGTTTCTTTGTCGGACTTTACCAGAATTCAGATGCACGATAGAGATATTAAAATGTGGGAAGTGAAAATACAGTAAGGAGGGAGAGAAACAAACTAGACCACTAAGATTGAACAGAGCAGAACTGGGGACTAAAGCTGAATCCTTTTGGTAGACTATGCCCATTGAACCAGTGGGATTTGCCTACATGTTGATTTACCATTCTATAGTTGATTTAGTGGGTTTACTCTAGCTGGTAGTACCAATAAGACTGAAGTGAAAAAAAAGTGTTTTTGTCCGTATTGTTGTAAATCATTCTCAGCACATAATTGTCTTCACATAAAGATATCAAAGTTTTATTCAACTGGTAGTTCACTAGTATGACTGCTATTTTTCACAGCCTAGCCTTCCCCAAAGTCTTCAGATAGAATCATAGAATAATAGAGCTGGAAGATACTACAGAGGCCATCTAGTCCAACCCCCTGCCACACACATCAAAGCACTCCCAACAGATGGCCATCCAGCCTCTGCTTAAAAACCTTCAAAGAAGGAGACTGTTGTCAGGCTCAGATAGCAAGGATTTAGTTACAGCATTGTATTGCACCTACACCAGGTCAGCCTGAAACTTTTCACTGCCTGATGCCAAGGCTAAGTGGTGCCCTCCTCTGTTCCATGTACAGAAGCTGACTGGAACAACAGTTGAAACTTCCTTCAACAGTGGCAAAAAGATAGGGCCTGCCCTTACGTCTGAGGGAACCAGACCTGTTTAGAAGGTGTTCTCCAGGAAAGTGGAAAGGCCTAGGGGTTCAGCAGGAAGTTGTTAGGGAGAGATACTTCTCTCCCCCCATCCCAGCATCTACATTAAGCTGTTGCCTTACTTTCCTCAAAAGCCATGATGGTGCCCACCTACATTAGAAGTTCATCCAAGATCTAGTCCAGAAGATTATCTTCCTTCAGACACTACAGCTCAGGAGTACATGGCCGTTACTGGGAAGCAGGCTGGGAAGAGATGACAAAGCTACCATTTACCTGACAGGGAGCTCCAGCGAGTATAACATTCTACCAGGCTTTTCAAATAATTGCACATATGATAAGACCAGGTTGAACCTATGGGCCAGGAGGGAGTTAGTTTACAGGAAGGCAGTATGAAAATCCTCCATAAACTTCCAGTACCACTATACTGCGGTGAACATCTTGACTAGCTCAATAAATAAACACGAGCAGCCTTTGAGTGATCACTGATGAATCAGAAACATGACAGTTGCCCATGGAATGAAATGGGCAAGTGTTCACTGAATACAACTTGCAGGAACCACCCAAAGTAGTGCATTTTTAAGGCCTCTGGTAAAAAGCCTTCACTCTCACCTCTTAATAGGGCACTGACTAGATCATGCCTAAATGTGTTCCGAGGGAAACAGTTCTCCACTGGAGTGATTGCAACATGGTGTTTTAAAAACCGAAAGAGATTTTTCAGGAAGAGAAAAATTCAGATGCAACATTTTTACCTACCATGAGAATGGAACACATTTGCATCAACCAGCTATATATGTGTGGCAATACTAAACATTCCCATTCAGGCTGTACAAATTGCATGCCTTATCAGCAAGATGGAAGAAGAGGGATCCTGCTCTGTGTAATATGTAGTGAGAAACCTTTGTATCAATGGCCCAGCTTTTGGTGGCACCAGCAGCAGCAACAGCACTAGGCACACTGTCAAGAAGGGAACGGTATGTTTTCATCTTTATACATTGACTCTTATAAGACATCGCTCAGTTCCAGGAATTGTAGATTGTAAAAATGATATGTGCTTTGTGGTTTGGCATTTAGACAGGGCTTCAGCTCAGGCCCCACAGATGAGCTGCCAACATCTGCAAATTATTACGTGTTGAGAAAAAAATTGCCTCGAGCTGCAATGCTGACGTCATTAACTGGTTGCACCTACTGCTGAGTAACAGGGTGGAAATTCAGGGCTGGACTAGAGCCAAGACAGGTCACTGAGTTTGCAGCTAAAGAAATGTCCACAATCATAATTCTGTGCTGTACAAGAAGGTTCAGCTAAATAAAGCACACTTCACAGTATCATGCTGGGGCTTACGGCCAGTCTCATCTATTTAAAATTCAAAGTGGACTGGAAAGAATGAGAGGAGGGAAGGCCTGCAATTCTAGGCACACTTATTTAATCCCTATTGATCACAGTGAGAGCTACTTTTGCATAAACATCCAGAAGACTGAATTGTTAGTCATTCAATATCAAGCTTTATGCAACTACATTAAGCAGTGCTGCTTTAATATTGATTTTCTCTAAAGAAGAAAATGAGTAAACCAGCCATTTCATCTCCCCACCCCCCCAGCCACCAATTTCTTTCTGAAAGCAACAATGTGGAGCTCTCTTTCTTCAGCTAACTGGCAGTAACGTGAATTCAGCCACTCAGATAACAGCAGGGCTTACCGCACAATTGTGCAAGTGGAGTGAGTCTCATCACTGACAAGCTCAAGGCAGATGTTTGTATGAGGAACGTTCTCTTAGCCAACACCTGTCACATAAGCAAGTGTGAAGGCATCTCAGCCAATTAGGCCATAGCTGCTAGGCAGCCAAGAATATTTGCTGAAAAGGAATCACCTGACAATAAGTCACAGGGAAAATAGGCTAAAGTCCAACTGTTGTGGCACCCCCCCCCTTTTTTGGCTACCCCTGAAAAGAGAAATGTGATAGGAAAAACCGGGGGGCAATCCCACAGTTATATTAGAGCTCACAACCTATCTCTTGTATCAGCCTTCTCCAACCTGTTGATCACCAGATTTGTGGAACTATGCCATTCATGGTACCCACCCAACAGGGCCACTGACATGGCAGCTGGGGGTAAGAAGAATGTTTGTCCCACACATCCAGAGGGCATCAGGCCAGGGAAAGCTGATACAGGCCCTTTTCACATGTCGGGGGGGAACGGGCGAAAACGCTCAAAAATGGAGCTTACCTCTAGCCGGGTAAGTCCGTCGCTGCGTGGAGCAGCGTGAGCTTGCTGCTCCACACTCCTCTGGCGTTGCAGATGGCAGCTTCCGGTTGGTGGAGGCTCTCCACCAACCGGAGAAGCTTGCCAGCTGGAAGCCCAGCCCCGGCAGATCTGCAGGCAAGCACTTGTGCGCGCCTGCAGATCCACTTTAGAGCTGGGCGACGGAGCAGCACGGGGCTGCGCGCTCCGTGCTTTTTAAAAACCTCTAAAAAGAGGTTTTTAAAAAACACGCAGCCCAGCTAGTTCTGGCCGCTCCTGAGTGGATTCTGGTGTGAAACTGCGAAAAGTAGTCCGTGCCAGTCCACTCTACGGTGTAGATTACCTCCGTGAGAGGTCGCTCTACACCGTTTCCCCCACACACATGTGAAAAGGGCCACAGTCAGCTCTCTGCATTTGCAGGTTTCACTTTTGGGGATTTGATTATTCATGGATTATTTGTTGTCACCTCTTCTGCCCCTCTATGCCATTTTTAATAGGGACTGCAAGCCTTGTGAGACTGAGAAAGTGCAAACGAGGCTTTAAGTCCCTATTAAAAGTAGTCTGGGGCAGCACTGGAGGTGGCAGTAAGCCCCACCAGCCACTCACTTCCATCTTATGAAGGAACCCTGATGCCTCAAAGGAATCCATGGTGGGTTGAATATAGGGATCATACTTTTGTGTGTGTTACATATGGTTTGGGAGGGCCTAGAGTTATTCACATTTTTTTCACTTTCATGAGAGTCCTGTGCCCCTGGCCCTAGTGAATGTGGAGGGACTGCTGTACAAGAGTTAACTTGTGAGCTCTAATGTAGAAGTCTCTTCAGTTCAAAGTAATCAATAGATATTTAAAAATGAATGTCATATCTCATTGTGTGGTTACAGGTTTCCTACACTAATTAGGCTCGTTAAGAATTTACAGCCAATGAAAATCTAGGCCAAGATTTGATTGTGCAGCAGGTGGAAAGGCTTGGAGCTCACCTAGTGCACAATGACTGATAGTGTCTTATGTGCCTTCATGTTGATTTGGACCTATGGCAAGAGAGAAGCTGGGCCAGCCCCCCACGGATTTTGGAGTGCTGTGAAGGGGAGCTGTAGGACGAAAAGGATATACACTCAAGGCTGGTCTGTCAAAGAGTCAGATAGAAAAAAGATGAAACAGAGTTGGGGGAGTCAGACACTGGGTGAAGATCTGAAAAGGATTCTGGGAATGTAGAAAGAATTCAGAGATTTCATGTTTGACTTACTTGTCATATAACAACTATTTATTGCAGAGGGATCTTGTAGCACCATTGAGACTAACTAAGGAAAGAAGTTGGTAGCATAATGTTACTCCGAGGGACAAATCCTATCCTGGGGTCTACAATTTTAATATTAAAATATAGCTCTGTATACCAGAGAGGTCCCCCGAAAGGGCACATAGGCAGGCACGGTCGAAAGACCGACAACAAGGTCAGATCCAGAAAAAATTCCCGTCATGTAGCCCCAGGAAAACCTCAAGAGAAACAAACCCACAATAAACAAAAGGTCCTCAGCCCCAATTTGCTGACTTGAGAGGATTAACGCGTGTGCCTCAAGTTGAGCAAATATCCCATCAGGTGGGGACCAGAACTCACACCACAACACCTTCAAAAATCCAGAGACTTTGGCAACACCCAATAATCCTGTCACGCAAAGGAAATTACCAATGTGAAGCTTTGTGCCCACTGCAACTCCCATTGGAAAGGATTAGTCCTCCAGGTAGTTTTTCCCCTATAAATAGTCCCGGCTTTTGAGTGTTTCTTCGGATCGCTCCTGGTCACCCCATCCGACCGTCGCTTCGTTCGTTGAGCAATCCCCTCAGCCTTCTCCGTGCTGAGTCCCACTTCTCGGCTGCTTTCTCAGACCCAGGCTTCAGGACAAGGTGCAGTATTACCCCAACAACACTCCTTCAATACTCCCTCTGTCCAATTTCCTCTCTTTTTCTTCTTAATAGCTCTTGGGTGTGTGTGTGCAAGAGTGCGTTGGTGCATGAGACTTACATTTAATAAAATCATTTATTGGACGTTTGGTTTGGTTTTTGGCTTGGCCTGACCCTGTAAAAACTGCCTCTTGCAGTGCTATAGCTTGTGCCCTGGCTAGTTTTCATTCCCCATCAAGTGGAGCACGGTGAGGTGTCCCCTGAGGGACCCCTGAAATTAGGGTAACAATAAGCTTTTGTAGACTTAATTCTGCTTCATCGGATGCATGACTAACAGCTATATCTTTGAATTCTACCACAATCAATATTTTTTTTTATTTTTTTACAGCTGTGTCTAACTGTTTATATTTAAAGAATTTTTAAGGAGAGCTGGTCACCATTTACCACACTGAACGCAGTGACCAATACAGCCACTTATCCATTAGAGTGGTCAAGGATGGATCTTATGGTTAAAAGGGCAAAGTGGGTGAGAGGGGCCCAAGGGATAGAACTGTGAAGCCAAACTAGAGAGGGTTCAATCAGAACTATGCTAGATTTTTGGGGTTTTTTGGCAAGATTTGTTCAAAGGGGGGTTTGCCCTTGCTTTCTTCTGAGGCTGTGAGACTTGCCCAAGGTCACCCTGTGACTTTCCATGGCTGAGCAGAGATTTATACATACCCTGATCTCCTAGAGTCCTAGTCCAGCACTCAAACCATTAAACCATACTGGTTCCCAGATGGACAGTCAGATGCCTATTTTCACACCAGTGTACAGCCCCAAACAATTTGTGGTCAAAGCAAGTAAGAGCTAATTTACAGAGCCATTTAAAAAAATATATTTTCCAGCCATTGTGATTCTTCTTTTAGTTTTGCTTCCTCCTCAGCAAACTGAAGTGAGCATCCCAGTGCTAGAACATGAATCCAGCTACCACCAGCAACTCACTCCAAACATTTCAACTAGATTGTGCTTGCAATGTCTAGCCCAGAACTAAGCTTCAGTAAAAAAAATCTGTTGGTTATGGTTTGCCATTAAGAGAGGATTTTATTCTCTTTGCAGGGGCTAGCAGTAAGGATGGAGGTGTCACCTTGGAACAATGAAGTGAATGTGATGACATCACAGCACTACATAGCCAGTCAGATCTACTGACATTATGACATCACTGAGAGCAAACAAAGTATATTAAGATTCAGGGTAATATTCACAAGCAGGGCACAATGAAGGTAAAATTGACTTTTCTTCTTCAGCTATTGCATTTTGTGTGTGCGTGTATGTGTGGTAGTGGAGGGCTTTAAAAAAAAACCTTGAGCCTTTATGGGTCAATTCAGTTCAGTAGACACTATGATAAGCACAATCAAGAGTGATTCCCAACAGACAGTGTCTAGTGCTACTGATCAAAAGGCATTGTACAGCTATTTGTTATTTTGTTTCCAAAATGGATTTTCTGTGTCAAGCATGATTCTCCCTCTTTGGAAGTCTTTAGACAGATTGCCAACTCTCAGGAGTGCTTTTGTTGTACATTCCTGCATGACAGGGGGTTGGACTAGATGGCCCAAGTCTATGTTTCTGGTAGGAGGAAGAAGAAATGGCAAGAAAACATGGTAGCATTAAAAATGGATGGGAATGTAACCTGGGACCCTGTAAAATTCCAAGAATGAGGCAAAACAATTACACAAGTTCAAGCATTATTCAAACTCTTTGCATGAAGGGGTGTTCCAGCTCCCACAACCAAAGATAGGAACACTATCCCAACTCCCAGATTTGAGATTTCTAATTTCCATGATCTTTCTTCACCCTGCTCCAGCACCTGCTTGCTTTTTTGAGGCATAAGAATCACATTAATTGAGGGCCTTTCATGATTAGGCAACTGTTACAAAGCATTTGCTCTGTATATGAGGTGATCTGTTTGTTACATGGGAGCAAGAATACCTGTTCATCTACTATGAGAAAAGGAGCACCATCTTGGCTAATAAATCCAGCTCACCCATGAATTTACTCTCAAGAAATTCTGGCTGTGTGTTTTTTAGAGTCAGTCCTCAAATGTATCTCTTGAAGGAGCTCTATCTTTCTTGATGAAATGTATAACTGCAGCCTCTCGTTAATGTCCCATGTTGTTTAACTATCTGTAGCTCTCCTCCCAGTGATCTCAAAGAAGATTGTTGCTGTTGTTAATTGCTGTTAGGTGGGCTTCAACTTACAGTGACCCTATGAATGAGACCTCAAAGACATGCTGTTATTAACAGCCCTGCTTCAGTCTTGCAGACTCAAGGCTGTGGCTTCCTTGGCTGAGCCTATCTGCCTGTAATGTGGTCTTCCTCTTTTCCTCCTGCCCGCCACCTATCCAAGAATTGTCATCTATTTGAATGAGCAATATCATCTTATGATATATTCAAGGTATGATAGCCTTAGTTTAGTCAATTTGACTGCTGGGGAGAGTATTTACCTGTGATCTCTAATTGGTTTGGGTCATTCTCATGTATTGTAGATCTATCTTTCTTCCTTTCTTTCTTTCTTCCTTTCTTTCTTTCTTTCTTCATTTACCAGAAAGGAATGTCCCAGACATATCTGTTCAGGTGCTTTTTCGTATAAATAGTTAAGCTTCAACAGCAAGGACAAATGCTCTATAATGTCAAGTTGCTTAGTGCTCCTGCTTTTTGTGTGTGTTACCACACTATGGCCTATTGTGACATCACTGGCTCAGAACCTTTAGCTTCAGAAAATCAGGAATGAGGGGGCTGGTCCAACACACTTAACTAGCTGGAGCGTAAATTACCATGTATACTGCTTTGCCTCTTCTTGTGAGGAAAATGGATACTGTATTTTAATTATCATGCAGCGTGTTGGTGTTCTGTTCACAGACTACAGTAGTGAAATAAGGTAGTGCCTAAATACTCTGAAGGCACCAGATCCCATGTGATCTCTGAAGCTAAGCAGGCTCAGGCCTGGTCAATACCTGAATGGGGGACTGATGAGGAAAGCTGAGTTTGTTGTGTATCTTCAAGTCATTTCTAACTTATGGCGACCCTAAGGCAAACCTAGCACAGGATTTCCTGGGGCTGAGAGAATGTGACATGCCCAAGATCACCCAGTGGGTTTCTATGGCCGAGCAGGGAATCAAACCCTGGTTTCCAGGGTCATAGTCCAATGCTCAGGCTGCTACTCAATGCTGGCTCTGTAGGCTATATTTCAGAAGTACATCACCTCTGATCTTTCCTAGCCTAAGAAAATCCTTACGAAGTTCATGGGTTTACCATAAGTTGATAGGTGACTTGAAGGTACACACACACAGAGTGTGGTAATCCTTACAGTCCTTTTTCCTTGAAAATATTCTCCAATCAAATTTAACAGATGCAAGTTTGATGGCTAAGAATGGTGAATCAGAGAAGAGAAGATGCTTATTTCAGGCATTCATCAGAAACAGAGCAGCTTTTCAAAAGTATGACAAGATTTCATGTGCATGTGGTCGACTATCATACTATGACATTGCCCATTCTCCCAAGACTCTGAGACTGACACTCTCAGGAAGTCAGAATAAAATAAGCACAACTACACATTCTCCCTCTAGCAAATTTTACTGGATGTTATGTGCATCTCCCGAAAAGGGCAACAATCAAAGTCTTAAATCACATCTTAAAGTCCTGTGAATAGTATGCTGAATTAAGTACTAAATATCTACTGCTGCTCCTGATAAGATGAGGGGAAGGCCTCTTCAGAACAAGTGGTATATTTGTTGTCTGATCAAATTTCATGTTATATTTGGAGCAGCCTGATTCATTTTATCAGAACTGAAATCCTAAATTGTGTGAAATTTAAATTTTGTTATATTTCGATTTTAGTATGGATCCTCCATGTATTCAACTGTATTTTATTATCTTATTTTACTATATTAGGGTAATCACGTTTAAGTCAACCTGACAGCAATTAACAACAACAAATTCTATTTTATATATTATGCTTTTGTGTCTATTTGGAAATTAAGGGGCTGTAAATCTTGTATGACCTTTTTGCTAAAATGCAGTGAAGTAATTAGACTATTCTGACTCTTATTGGGAAGCAGAAATACTCTGGACTCCCACTTTGGTCTAGATTAGAGATCAGCAAATTGTGGACCTAGGCCTGCATGTGACCCTCGGAGTAACTGAAGAACCCCTGTAAGTGATTAGACCTTTATCCTTTCTGTAGCATCGCACAGAAAAGAGGAAAAGAGAGAAAGACCGCCAGCATACAGTGCCTAACAGATTATTTCCTAGAGGATTATGGCTTTCACCAGTAGGGGATGGTGACAGAAAAAAGAAAAGTTCAAAACTTAACTAGATGCTATGGCCATAACTTCCATGTTTCTCCTGTAGTTTCCTGTTTAGTGGTACCACTTGATCTGATGAAGAGTTCTGGGAGAACTCAGAAGCTTCCACACTTTTGTGGCATTTTGATAGATACTAATAAAGGAATTACCCATCTAATGTTCTGGGGTTTTGTTTTCTCATAGGCCAGCCACAGCAACCTTGGGCTGTTTTTTCCCATTAGCCAGAGCAATTATTCTTTTTTTCTTTTTCTTCTGTGTAGGTATTCAGTGAGCAAGTCTTGAGAGTTCACTGTACTTTGAAATTTAAGGGAAATCCATATGGTCTCAATTTCTCTACTGAATTAAAAAAGGGTCTTGAAGGTAGCTTCCAGTTTGTAATAAATTCTACTAAGAAATCAGGAGAGATCGAGCCCTAATGGCCAGAAGAACCAAAAGATTCCAATGGTGATGGGTGGTCCCTGTGCTAGTAGAGTGATGAATATTTCTTATTTTGGGAATACCGTTCAGGACACTGGATCGCTCCACTGAAGTTTGAAATAAAACCTGGAGCAGATTCATAGCCCCCAGAGACGTGGAAGCCACTGGCCACTACTGGAAGGTTTACTTCTAATGCAAGTTCATTGAAAGCTCTCTATACACGTAAAATTCAAACAGTAATCCTTAAGATGTGAAGTTATTTATCATATGGCTTTATTCAAGAAGGTTCCCTGTAACTAACGTGGTTACTTTGGTTGGCCAGATCAAAGCAGCAGTTTGAATGTTTGGAAGTGATAGGCTTAAATGCAGTAAACACACTTACTTTTAGTTCTTCCTGTTTTCATCTCCAAAGTGAAGCTTGGGTGGGGTGGGGTGGGGTGAGAAGAATGAGATATTCATACTATTTTGCCATGCATGATGTTGACTCTAAAGTAGTAAAATGCTATATGTGCTATGATTCTCCATGAACAAATGGCAAAATTGTTTTCTCTGATAGAGGCCATTTCCACATGAGGGAATTAAAATGGCGCAGTGTGTCCTCTCACGGAGGTCGTCTGCACCTTGGAGTGGACTAGGTCCGGACTACTTACCTCAGATCTGCACCTCAGTCCGCTCCGAAACGCCCCCAACTGGTCCTCCAGCACGCTTTTTATTTTATTTTTTTATCATATTTTTTATTAAAGTCACAAAGATAAAACATTATTACTATTATTATTATTATTATTTTATTTACTCCAAATTATCTAATTCATTTACTATTGTTTTCCCCATTGGGCTTCCCAAAGGGGTTTAATTAAATTCCATTCTTCGATAATCTGTTTTCTTGGTCTATCAGTCAATATTGATGTTAATTTGTCCATTTCCCAAAGTTCATACAATTTCCATAACCAATCATCCACATCAGGGACTTCTTTTGATTTCCATTGTTGTGCAAATACTAATCTTGCTGCTCTTACCATGTATATTACCATTTTTCTCAATGAATTGTTTTTAAAATACTTAGTGTCTAACATATTTAATAAATATATTTCCAGACTCATAGGGAAATTAATTTGAAGTGCATTAACAATACATTCACGAATACCTTTCCAATATTTCTTTGATTTAGCACAAGACCACCATGTACAGTAAAAAGTCCCTCTCTCCGTGCATTTCCAGCACGTATTTTTCATATTTTTACTTATTTTGGCAATTTGCACTGGTGTATAGTACCATCGAAAATATACCTTATAGTAATTTTCTTTTAAATGTGTACTTACACAATATTTTTTCACATCTTTCCAAGAATTCTCCCAACTCTGCAGTGGAATTACATGTCCCAAATTTTGTTCCCACCTTATCATATTGTCTTTAACCGTCTCTTCTTCCATACATAAATTTAATAAGATTTTGTATATTTTGCCTATCAAATGGTCTGTTTCTGGTTTTAGTAATTTATCGAACTCCTTCTCCCTTATTTCAATTCCTTGCATCTTCATATCCATCTTAAACCTTTCTTCTAGTTACTTTTGCAGTAACCAATGTGAAATAATACCACCTTTAACCATATCCTCCTTACTTTTCCAAATTATGTTTTCACCTTAAATTTTTGTTAAATCTTTATGTTAACCATTTATTTAATTGGGGTTTCTCTCTTCTATAAAATGCTTCATGGGCTGACACCAATTGTGGTATTTTTACATATAATTTATTTCTATATTGTAACCATACTTTTAACAAAGGTTTTCTTATAAAATGGTTATTAAATTCCTTGTTTACCTTTACCTTGTCATACCACATATAGGCGCAGTACGCTTTTTAAAGAACGGTAGAAAACCGTTCTTTAATTTTTCGGAGCGCGCCATTGTGTACCTGCTCCCTTGTGCATATTCGCAGGCTCGCACCAATGCGAGCCTGCGATCTGCGGAGGGTGGGCTTTAGGCGTGGCGAGCTTCGCGGTTGGTCAGTACCCATGAACAACTGGAAGCCGCCATTTTGGAAGCTGGAGCAGTGTGGATCTAAGACCTCGCACTACTCTGATTCACCCTGGACGAGACGAGGAGCCCTGTGGAAGGGCTTAAGGGACAGTCCGCATTGGTCCGTGCCCAGAAGATCCGGTAAGTACCAGCACAGAGCGATTTCCTCGCCTCATGCAGGAATGGCCAGAGTGTGGTTATATTATAGCCAAACCATTTTATTTGTCATAACTTCAGCTCAGGAGATCTTCTCAGATAATGTCCGGGAAGAGATGAAGACTGAGGATTTGTTCAGATGGCTACTGTTCTCCATGAACATAAGTGGATTCTTGGGACAACCCTATACTGGATAATTACACTAACACTTGAAGTTCACAGTGAAATCTTACCCTCCAAAGTTTCCATCAATATGGACATCTCACTGACTCCACTCCACCATCTTTCTCTCCTTCTCCTTTTCTCTCTGCTTCCTCCCATGCATCCTCATAACAGCACACAATCTTCTTGGCTTTATGGTATGTGAAATTTGCTCCCACTTCCCCTTTATACATCATTCTTGAGACTCACTGACCTCCATCTGAGTAGATACCAGCCAGTGTGATGTAAAGAACTAGTACAATATGGTGCTTAGAGCAAGGCTGGGGACCTTTACTCTTTATGTTTTGCACTGCAGTTTCACACAGTGCTTTACCATGGGCCATGCTGACTTGACTTCTAGGAGGTGATGTGTGGGAGGTGCAGTCTAAAACATCTGGAAAGCCAAATATTTTCCACCTCTGAGTTAGAGAATCAGACTAGACCATCAAGGCCTGTGTTCAGATTCAGCCATGTAGCTCACTGGGTGATTCTGCTCAGTCTCTCTCTCACTCAGTCTAAACTACTTTACCAGGCTGTTGTGAGGATGACATGTATGCTTGCTGGACTCCTTGGACAAAGGCCTGAATAAAAATGTGATTAATAAAAGCCCTTACATGAGGCTTGTTTGGTTTTGGTTTTTTGTCTGCTTGCTTGCCTTTAACTTCTTTCACTAGAGCAGTAGGGGCAAGAGAGCCAGCACGTGGTAATGAGTTGAGCATTGGACTAGGACACTGGATACAAGGATGTGAATCCCCACACAGCTATGGAAACCAACTGGGCAAGTCACACTGTCTCAGCCTCAGAGGAAAGCAAAAGCAAACCTCTTTTGAATAAATCTTGCCAAACAACCTTGTGATACTGTAACTTTAGGGTTGATATAAGTTGGAAAAGGCACAAACAACAATAACAACAGCCAATTCCGTGGCTGGCTTTTCACAGGCAGTTACAATTTTCCTGAGCACTGATGCCAATTCAACATTCAACACTTAGTCTGATATGAATATCAGATTTAGAAGATCGTATTGCATTATGTTTCTGCAAGACTGTGCATCTAGAAATAGAAACGATGTACCTTTGGGTTTTCCTGTGTCTGGTTATCCAGATTTAAATGCAAGGAAAGCAATGTGTGAGAGCAATCATATTCTGGGTGTGGTTCCTCAGGCTTCCAGTTAATCTAGATGCAATTTTTGAAATCTCACAGGACTGGACCAGCCTCAGACAGGATGTTTTGACCATAAATGGGTTAGAAGGAAGGTGGAGATGTGCCAATTCTAAACTGAAAACTGCTGGAGAGAGCAGTTACTAGGTGTGGGCAATGTAACTGAAGTACGTAACACTGAAGGAAGGCTTTGCAACTTGGCACGTGGAATTAAGCCAAGCTTCTTACTACCAGTATTTGTTTCCATTCCTAAATAACAGAGACAAGAGTGAGGTTTTAATTACAGTACATACTCATTTGCTGGCAGTAGTTATAAAACCAGTGATATTATATTTTACTAATGTAGTTAATTTCTTCCACTCTGCTTATTACAGGGGGTGGTGTATTACATGCCACCAACTGGAAAGGGCTAGAATTCTACACACACCAAAATATGCCACTAATAGTATTCAAACCTGAGCGAAAGAATGTCTATGATATGCTTCCTGTTTTTGCCAGTGAACTGTGTTGGGTGGATGTACAAACTAAGTAAGCAACAGCTTGGGGCCTCAGGTTGCAAGGGGTCCTCTAAATACATTTTGTTTCACTAAATTTCAAATTTTATGTAATTCAGATTTGGTAATATCATTATTGTTGTGTCCCTTCAAGTCATTTCTGACTTATGGCAACCTTAAGGTAAACCTATCATACGGTTTTCTCACTCCGGGATATTGTGGGGAAATTAAAAAGCTGCCTGGTTTCCAAGCCTGCCACTGCTGCCAGGTAACCCCATAGCCTAGAGAGGAGACGTATATGTGACCTTGCTAGTTCACTTCATCCCGTTTTGCTGGTTCTGTCCAACCCACCATTTGCTTCAGAAGGCTCATTTGTGCTTTCTGGTTTAACATCTGACACAATTTTATGGACCTCATGTGGATTGTTTAATGAATTCTAGTAAGTCAAGAAAGTTGTTTTTCATTTTCTTTCTCTGTGTGGTTCTGTGACCTGATTTATGCATGTTTTATAAACACTATTAGACCTTTCTTTGCATTTCTGTTTCTGGAATCATTGGCTACTGAGAAGTCAGCAGCTCTGTGCCTGTGTGTATGTGTGTCAAGAACAATTCAAAGAAGAAATGTGCATGGTTAAAGGCACAGTATCCCTATGGAAACAGAAGAAACATTATCCTCTTCTGCCTGGTCAATTTAAGAATCTCTCTCAGATGTTCATAGTGGCACGTAGCACAATCCCGTCACTTACTGTTACCAGTTGTTTATCTTCATGATGAACTTAATGATAGTCACACGCTCAACAGATGCCACAGATGAAAGCAAGAAAAGAGTCGTCCTTTTTATCGCAGTGATTAAAACAATCTTATTTCCAGATCTGACCCTTGAAAGGGATCATTTATATTACAAATTATCTCAAACATTCTGGCCACGATTCAGCATAGTGTTGTGCAAACTCCAATCTCACTAAAAGGAGGGGGCCTTAAGAACATCTAATTTTGCTGGGCTGTAGCTTGCCTATCCAAATACATCTTTTGGCTTGGAACCGTGAAACCCCCTGCATGGCTGCAAGGTAGGTCACCAACTGAGACTGCTTCTAAGACAGTCATAAACACACCATTGAAAGAAATAATATGCACAAGCAAAGAAGAGGAGAGGCCAAAAAAGGACAGGGATTTGCATAACATTTGTAGATACAAGTTTTTATATCTAGATTGGGGTCAGCAACTATCGAGACCCTCGAGAGCCTGCAACCACTGCTGTACTCTCAACCTCTGTACAAAATTTTTTTGCACTCGAACAACCTCTAAGAATAGGGGGAAATACTGTGACATCTTTCTCTTCCAAGCCATTTTAGGGTAAAGAAAAGTTTGGGGTTTTTTAGAAGACAAAGTGACCCAGAAATCAACTAGTTTCTAGGTACACATTTCAAAATAATTATTACTATAAATAGTAGTTACAGTACATCTTGTCATAGTTGACAAGACTTTTATCAGAAGATTTGTGTGCCTGTTCACACCATAGCACAGGTGATCAGTGTTGATGGACAACTGTAAAGGCATCTCTCCTCTTTATTTACTGATTTTATTGGATTGGGACTCAGACTGAGCTGCCATTGTAACAGGAGATGTCTTCAAACAGAGGACTAGCAGGCCATAAAATGGAAGACCATCCTTTATGAAGAAGGACACATTCCCATCTCACAGATTTCCCTGCAACAGCAGCACTAAGATCACCATATCACAGGTTGCTTGAGATAGTCTGATGGCTTTCTCATGTGGCTACATTTTGTTAGCCTTTGGCCACAGCATATTGATTGATTGATTGATTGATTGACTGATTGAATTTATACCCCATCTTTTTCATGGAATGGGATCTAAGGCAGCTTTCTACATAATCAAACTGCGAGCATTTAATGTTCATACTGTGCCAAACAATTTTAGATAACTCTATGTGGTAAAGGGGTCATATCCTTTTTTGCAAAGCTTTCTTAACAATATTTTGAATTAAAGGTTACTAATTGCTTTTCTTACTAAAAAAAAAAACCCAGATCCAAAAAAATAGAATTACATTGTTCATAGACAATGACCTGACAACTAACCATGACTCCATCAACAGCCCCCTCATCCTGCTTTCCACAATGTGTTGTTTATCTTTCAAGGCCTGTCACTTTGTTCACTTCGTTGTAAATGTCACTTTTCTAAATTCATCACCTTGATTATTTCTGTTGGTTTGAGGGAACTGTGTAAATCATCCAATCATGTCCAGGCTACTGCAAATGTATTGTAAAAACTAATATATAAGTCTAGAAATTTTAGTCAAAAATCAGTCCAAAAAACCTGGACTGACTTATCCACGCATTGATGTAGGTACTCTATCTTAATTCTTATATTAAAAAAGGAACCATCCCCTTCTCCAAGTACAGTGGTGGAAGGCAAGAGCATAGTCCATCGCAGAAGAACCTAAACGAAGCACCAAACCCTGCTATTCTCTCTGCTGTAGCACTGCTTCTGGCCTTTTTGAATGCCTGGGCAGGAAAGCAGAGATGGCAGTGGCTCTTTGGCACTTCCTTTCAAAAGAGTGCCAAGAGAGTAGTTCCTGTTTTTAAAATAAGAGTTAATACTGTGCCATAGCTTTTATGAAAAAAAAAAATCCCCTTCTCTGAGGAGAGTGGCAAAAGGCCTTTTTGAATGCCTGCATGGGAAAATGGTAGCAGCCAGGGCAGCTGGCCCCCTGAGGTGGTGCTGGCATCTTCCCCTCCCTGGAACGACCTTTGACTTATGCATGGGTCATATCAAAATCCATAATTTTGGCCCTAAAACCTATCCTCAACTTATACATGAGATTGACTTAAACACAAGTATATATAGCACTTTCAGCACATGCTGCAACAGCTTTAGCAAATTGGCTTTAATCCACTCCCAGTACTGGGCACCATGAAATCTGTGGGCCATACGTGTCCTACTCATATTTCTGCAGCCTGGAAACTAAAACATGGAGAATCACATTCCAGGAATCGTAATTATCCTTTAAACTAGGTGATAGTTGTGTGCCATCAAATCATTTCTGACCTACAGCGACCCTAAAGCAAATTTCTCATGGGGTTTTCTTGGCAAGATTTGTTCAGATAGGGTTGCATTTGCCTTTGCCTTTCTCTGAGGCTGAGGGAATGTGACTTGCCCAGAGTCCTAGTCCAACACTCAGACCACTACACTCCACTGATTTTTAAACCATGGCCCCACATGAAAAACCAGATTTTGAAACTGTGACTCCCAGTTGCTTCCAATAAGTAAGGCTGCTATAATTTGCAGTGTGGGTCCAGGGGGGCAGGGAACTTGGCTGTGGAACCCTGCAAAGTTGCTTCCTTGATCTATTCAATGAGAGGTTGTTTTGGAATTAACATTACCAGAAATATTATCGGCCTTTGAACACTAATGAGTACACAATGAGGCATAAATCCAAATGCTAGCCCTGATGAGAGTACACCCATTGAATCAGCTGCTGAATTAAAGATGTGGACATTTGTGGGAAAGAATTTAAATGGTAAATTAATCATTAATGAATTAAGATCTAATTCAATTGTATTTATAGTAAAAAGGGAAATATTTCTGGCAATTCAGTTAATCTTCAATTGGCATTTAGATTAATGTTATATCACTACATTATATTTTTAATAATAAAGAGGGGAAATCCTGTCCATTTTTTTAGTCTTCTCCGTTCCCTCATTCTGGTTTTGGGCTTTGGAGAGAACAAATAGCTGTATGGATTTTTGGAAATAAAAAAAATTCTCATCCACCCCCCCCCTTTTTTTTCCTTTCCTTTTCTCCCTCCCTTATAATCTTGATTCCTTCACTTTCCCCTTTCTTTATTTTTGACTACACGGATCCCAGAAAAAGTCCTAGGTTTTCATGGCTTTAAAATGCAGTTTTGTGGAACAGATTTAGATTCTCTCCCCACCCCACCCTTTATAAGCTGCGTTTACTATTTATGATTTAAACCTTGTAATTCTCCAACCCTGAAGGACTGAAAAGCACGGAGAAGTTTTACAAAATTCAAAAAGGAGTAGGTTTTGACTAGGTGGTGTAAAATTGGTAGGATCTTTAGTACTGTGGCTCATTTAATGAATAAATAACATAATAATTCTAGAGAAAAATCAGTGCTAGAATTCCAACTTAAGTTAATTACCTTTAATTTGAAAAGTTTAATTTAGTTGCCCCTTTTCCTTGGGAATTTTCCTACTTCATTCATAACTTAATTAATTTTAATTCAATTGTTCCTATTGTTGCACTGAAGCATAAGTTAACATTTGTGTAAATCTCACTGATTTAATGGGTTTATTCTACTTGGGTCTAGCATTTGGATTTAGGCCACAGAACACCATAATCACCTTTTGGCACAAATGTTCCACTGACTAACACCTGTCACTTCCCCAGAAACACTGTGAATTATCTTCACTAGTTGAGGAATAAAGTTGGCATGCAGTCAGGCCACTCTTCCAGTTTAAAATTCCAGGTTAATAAGCACTTCCAGACCTAAGGGAGAATATTGCTATGGCTCAGAAAGGCATTATTCTTGTTTGTGAGACACACCCACCTGTTTTCAACTGGACACAGGTATACAGCATCAGCTACAAGCACGTGCCAAGCACAGCACAAGGGAGAGCCAGCCTACACACTTCTTTGGGATGTGAAAGTAATTAAAATTCAATGAATAATATATTTATAAGGATTTTTAAAATTCCCACTGGCAAGGAATGAGTCAAGTGTTTTCCAGAACAAGACATACTAGAGATTGGAAGGAAATGGAATGCCTCAAAGTCTTCCAAAATGGAGAGCTGTGCTTTAAACTCAGGGAATATCTGCACTCTTCATCTTCATTCTGCATCACAGTGGAGGCAGGAAGCAGAAGCTGCTGAGCAGAAGTTCACCTTTTAACAGCTGAGGAAATATGTAATAAATCCTAGCCAGTAATATCCCCAGCAGATTGCCACACAAGGGATAGCCATGTTGCCCACTTTACTGAAGGCATACCCCTTTTTCAAGGCACAGTCTGTTTGAAAGCTGCCCAGTCCAACTCCAGTTTAAAGATGATGATCCTTGAAGCTGGCCCATTAACAGTAAGGCAGGGGGACTACCAGCTGAGCAAGCACCTAAGTCACCTGGCTACCATCTTCCTTCTTGCAGTGAGACGTAATTGTGTTTCTACAGTGCCCTTTTGAAATTTGTATCTTTACATATACATTAGCAACCACACACAATATGCAAATGTCTCTCCTTCTCTGCCATGTTGCTTTGGTGATTCACTCACCACCCCCTTCTCACTGCTCTTTAGGTGATGTGCAAGTGGCCACTCTACTCCTAAAAGCATTTAAATACATAAACTTATTTAGGCAACCATACAGCTAAAGTTAAGCCACTTTATGAGTACAGATGATGCTTGGGCTTAATTATCAGCTTGAAATCAATGCAACAAAAAGATGCTTAACTTTGTTTGGCTCATGTTTGGAATTGAGAAGTAATGACCTGTTTATTTTTATTTTTTTAAAAAGCCCGCTCTACCCTTACCTCACCCTCAATATAGATAGCAGCAACACAACTGAATTATTGATCGCAGTTTGTATCATAAACCATATCTCCTGCCTGGTAAAAGAAACTAGCTAACATAACCAAATTCAGATACTCCTGTTTACATAATTTTGGAATCAATTTGCTTGGAATCTTTTTTTTTCCCTGGGTGACCTGTCTTACGTTTGTTCAGTTAAGGAAAATGGGGATGGTGCCTCCTGAGATTTTTGCTACCAGGATGGAGTGGCATTTGATTTTTTCAATTAAGATTTGATCTATATTGCCACACTAAGCTAACCCTATGGAACAATCTTAATTTGAAGATTATGGGACAGTCCTATGGAAGAAATTAGGCAACTGAGGGCTGTTTATATTTTGGATCAATTGATAGATCCAGAGCAACTTTTTTTTTGGCATTTTCTGTATTGCTGTTCACTTATCAATTGCTCATGAGTGTACCTTGGTGATACTGAAACACCATTTGGTGCCTGCATATAGACCATCATCTCCTGCTCCTGTTGCTTCCAACTCCTGCTGTGTTGGAGGCATTAATTATATCTTCAGAGGAGTTGAAATGAACAAGCTCAGTTTATAAATGTTTATTGGAAAGCACTAGATTTGATTTTAATGGAGTTAGAGTTGAGTGGAATGAAGAGTTTGCCCGGTGCCAATGAACCAATGAAAAGCTGCCCTAGCTGTCAATATTTAAAGTCTCTTTAGGCCTAACTCTGTGGCCATTTCCACACGTGGTGGTGGAAATGACCTGTGCCAGTACTTACCGGACTTCTTGGCTCGATGCTGTAGTCCAGGCTGCTCCGGAGCAGTGTGTGGCCGCCGCTCCACACTGCTCCAGGGACGAAAATGGTGGCTTCTGGTTGGTGGAGGCTCTCCACCAACTGCTGAAGCTCGCCAGCCTAAAGCCCGCCCCCGGCAGATCTGCAGGCTCGCACTGGTGAGAGCCTGCAAATCTGCACCAGAGTGCCGGAACAGAGTGGCACACTCCGTGCTTTTGAAAGACCTGTTTAAACAGGTCTTTAAAAAGCACGCTGTGCAACCACTTCTGGATGTTCCGGAGTGGACTGAGGTGCAGAATTACAAAAAGTAGCCCGAGCCAGTCCACTCTACGGTGCAGATGTCCTCTTTGGAGGACGCTCTGCACCGTTTTTTTTAGCCTGTGTGGAAATGGCCTGTGTTTAATCCAGCAAATATTATTGTTTCAGGTGTACTGGATATCATTACACTTTTTAAGAAAGAAATTATGTACTTCAATTTAGCGTTGGTGATGTAATGCAGATAGTGCTTGCTTGTCACATATGATGTAGTTATTGCTTTTCATTTGGATGCATTACAACTTATTAATTTTGTATTAGAAATATCTTGGCATTTGTAGATGTACACAGGTACCCATTCCAATGACAAGGGAGACATTAGCTACCAAGTCTTAAACTTGAGCAGTCTTTGCATTCCAAAGTTTGAGAACCTCCATTGCCTGTTACTGACATCACCAATTATTGAGCCCACCGATGTGCAGAGCTGCTGTGCAGTAGCTGAGAATAAACTCCCTAGAAATATCACTTGTAATGTCCTCAGACAAACAAGCATTCTCATTCCACGCCCTTCACAACCCAGTATAACAATGAGAGCTACAGGCTGTGCCCTCAAAAGCAAAACAAATCTGGACAACCTGGCTTTACAACACCCTTTTATGTCCAGCAATTAGGTATAGTTTGTTATCGCAGTTCATGAAGTAGGTCAGGCAAAACTAAGGTTCCCAAAGCACTTTGACTATCACAAGGACAACCAGAACAGCAAGTCAGGCCTCAGCCAGACAAACCACTCTTCTCCTTCATTCAAAACATTTAAGGACATCACCCACTGCTGAGGAAAGACTAGGCACTTGCTTCACTTCTAGCAGTGCAGAAAGCTAGTGCTATTTTCCAGTTCAGCCTCCCACAAGTGGATTGTCCAGCTCTCCCTTTAAAAGATTATGATCTAAAAGGCTGTGTGTGCATATGAAGGAGGAATAGTTGCATGTGTGTATGAGGGAGAGCAGAAAGGATGGAAGTGTAAATCCTGATTTCCAAAGGGCTGGAAATGAAGAGCTACTTTCTTGTTTGGTTAATGGGGCACAAGAACTACGTTAACTATAAAAAGTAAGCACCCAGAGGAGGGGGGTACTTAACTGTATACAACAGTGCAAGACACACAAAAAAAGAGCAGGAATAAACGTTAACCAGTCCATTCCAAGTTATATTAACTGGCAAATAACGTCTATTGATGTATGTACAGCTTGTGTGGGTGTGTGGGTGTGTGCGCGTGTGCGTGCACGCACACATGCACGCATATATGCATCTTCAATTCACATGTTAGCTTATGTCAACCCCATGGATTTCGTTGAGTTTTCTCAGGCAAGGAATACTCAGAAGTGGTTGTGCCAGTTCCTTACTCTGAAATATCACCCACAGCATCTGGTATTCATTGGTGGTCTCCCATCCAAGTACAAACCAGGGCTGATCCTGCTTAGAGCTTACTACCAAGTAAATACATGTAGGAAGGGGCTATAAATGCTTCATTTCCCTTACATGATTACTTGAGAATTTGCTTTCACTTCAGATATCATGTTTCCACTTTCCTTCCAAATAGTAGGCTAGTCTCTTTGCATTGCTTGGCTGGTGGACCCACATCCCTTTCACAATGCTCTGAACACTACACTGCACTAGGTCTTGTGTTTAAACCCATCTGTCCCCCTTTCTCTGCTTGCCTGTACATTTTCTAGAAATTCCCATTGCCAGCGATGCAATAGAAACACTTCAGACCAAGTAGTCTCTTGAATCCATGGAAAGCCACTCTTCCTCTTCCTCCCATACAAACTCATACACACAAATGTCTACATTATGATCTTGGCTTTCTCACATCTAGGGAATGGTACCTCCCAAAACTGTTAGGTCTAAACTGAAGTCTGAATGTCCTGTCATCTTCTACCTGCTGAATCTCCTTTTTTCCCTCTCCCTCCTAGGGTTGCCATATTGAAATCAAAAAAAGTTTGTTACCTTGATTTCTGGGGGTCCCGGGAGGGACACCTCAACGTGCTGAAAATAAGGGGGAATGGGAATTAGCTAGAGCACTAGTTAGCAATGCGAGAGGCAGGACAATGTAGCGAGATCTTCAACCCAATGTCTACGGGGTCAGGCCAAGTCAAGGAGTAAACGGAAGTAAATAATAATAGTCGTTTTATTGATGTACAGTCAAACACGTGTATGCAACACACTCACACAGAGAACTATTGAAATAAAGGTAGGAGTTGGATAGAGGGATTTTAAGAGGAGGTTTTGTATGGGGAATACTACACCTGTCCTGAAGCCCAGGTAGTCTGAAGACGGAGTCCGTGGAAAGAAGGATTCTCAGCACGAGGAGCTGAGGAGAAGGCTCGCTGGACGAAGCGACAGCAAGGCAGGATGGAAGCCAAGAGCGATCCAACGAGACGCTCAAAGTCAGGGGTTCTTATAGGGGAAAATGTGGCCGCAGGCTAGTCCGTTCTTGGGGACAACAATGAGTTTTGGGCTGGAGACAAAGCCTCTGAAAGGTCAGTACTTTAGATGATTGAACTATGGCAGCATTGTCAATACCATAGCCAGTATGCAAATGTGGAGTGCTTGAGAGTTGTGTAGTCCGCTCATCAAGCTGCCTGCTCAGGGCAGGGGATCTTTTGTAAACAGCGTGCGTACATAATGTGATCTTAAAAGGTACTTGCCTTGTGGTCTCCTAAAGCGGCAGTCTGGCTATTTCTGGCCTGCCTGGATTTGTTTGGAATGTTTTGGCTATTATCGGCCATGCCTGTATGTATGCTTGTCCGGGGACCTCGCAAGCACTTGGAGAGGAATGGGTAAAGAAGGCCAAATTATTGATATCAAATGATATCTAATATACCACAAGCCCGGGCTAGAAACTGCGGTAACAAGTTCTTGTACCATTAACGGTTGTGTAGAAGGAATTTCAGCAGATATTGCTTGTTGCAACCAACACGTGCTGAAATTCCCTCTGTTGCTCAGCTATTAAAAGTAATTGAGCCATCTCTGTTTTTCATCTGGCAATCCTATTCTCTCCTCTCATTTTTACCTTGTTTCAGTGAAACCGATAGTCTTAGCCAAGCAAGAAACCCAAGCAACTCTGATTGGCCCCAAGCAAGGGATCAACTGCTTAGTTCCTTGCAATTTAAATCACTCCAAATTGTACATCAGAGTGGGCAAAGTATAGCCCCCAGGGCCATGCAGGAACCAAATAAATGGGTGGAAAGAAGGAAACAGCCCAAAATGCCTTCTAGGGGATACAGGGGGCATTTTTGCATATTTTTGACCTGAGGGCTATTTTAGGCCCAAGAAAGGCCTTTTTAAAATGAGGCACTTCCTGTTGTGAAAACATCCTTCTCTTGGGTCTAAAATGGCCCAGGAAGGGCCTAAAGTAGGGTAAAAATGCCCCACTCCCCTAGACAGAGTTTGGGGGCATTTTGGGGTAGTGGGAATGCAGCCCTCCAATGTTTTCTGAGTAGGGTTGCCAGATTGATAAATGGACATGGTAATTGTACCATTAAGAGCTGGGCAGAATAGGGAATTTCAACAGGTGTGTCATCTGAAAGGGTTAAAACCTTAGAACTGCAGTTGCTTAAGTAGAAAAATAAGGAAAAATAAGGTGAGCAGATGTATCCTTTATCTTATCAGAAGGCTTAGGTATGAGCTTAGCTATGCAGGGAACCTGGGGAGTTTTTTAGGTCAGCGCAACCCAGTGAGAGTACTCCCCTGGTACCGAAATACATCATTTTGAAAGCTGTAACCTGAGTCTCTGTAACCTGTCTGTAACCTGTAAACTGTTCATATATGGTCATATTTTAATCATTTCCTGTACCTGTTTACTAGAGTGTATAAAAGGTAAGCTGATACCTGACTCTGGGCTCTCTCGGTCTTTTTGGAAGACTGAGATCCCTGCGCAGTAAAATAAACTCGTGTTTTCTGAAACCGCTGGTCTCAATTCTCTGGCTGCCCACAACAATGTGTCCAGACAATAAGTAACACTTGTTGAAATTTCCACGTGTGTGTGTGTGTGTGCATTGTGCCTTAAGTCACCTATCAACTAAATAGCCATTAAAGGTACAGGAGCTGTCTCTGGTTTTCATTCTGCTAACCCTACAGGGCTGATGTAGCCCCTTTGCTTCTGACAACAATCCACCCCTGTTCTACATGATAAAGGCAGTAAGACAGTCTTGTGAACAGCCTGGCTGTTGGAGAGCCTCTGGAGACTCTCTAAAGCCATGGTCTTCTGGCTGGAAGGCCCACTGCCAATGCCCAAACCCTGTAGAAGCCGGCTCACTCTACAGATAGGAAAGCAGTAGCTATGCAGGAGGTATCCACAGTCATGGAACTCAAGGAGCCACACACTTATTAATATAAAGAGTGAAATATGTCCAACATGTTGGCTTTGTATGGAAGCTGACTGCTTGGACTGTTTGAAGTGAAAAGAAAGTATTTATGAAGGTCTGATAGAGTTGGAAAGGGGGCCTTTTCATGCTACACAAATATAGTGCTATGATTCAACTTTAACTGCCATGGCTGTATCTTGTGGAATCTCAAGATTTGTACTTTACTGAGGAACTAGGGCTCTCTGGCTAAGAATTCTAAATATCTAGGATTCCAGAGGATGTTGCCTTCGCAGTTAAAAGTGTGGTCATAGGCCATTTCCGCATAGGCTAATAGAAATGGTGCAGAGCGTCCTCCAGGGAGGACGTCTGCACCTGAGAGTGGACTGAGTTGGACCTACTTAATGTAGGCCATTTCTGCATGGGGCGAGGGAATCGCCCCGTGCCGCTACTTACTGGACTTCTTGGCTCCCCAGTCCGGTCCGTGCTGCTCTGGAGCAGTGCATACTTGTCACTCCGCACTGCTCCGGAGACGAAAATGGTGGCTTCCGGATGGTTGAGGGTCTCGACCAACCGCTGAAGCTCGCCAGCCTAAAGCCTGCCCCCGGCAGATTGCAAGCTCGCACTGGTGCGAGCCTGCAAATCTGCATTGGAGAGCAGGCACGGAATGGCGCGCTCCGTGCTTTTGAAAGACCTGTTTTAAGCTGTCTTTCGAAAGCATGCTTGACAACCACTTGGGGTTGTTCCGGAGTGGGCTGAGGTGCGGATCTACGTTAAGTAGGTCAGACCCAGTCCGCTTCCAGGTGCAGACGTCCTCCCTGGAGGATGCTCTGCACCATTTCTATTAGCCTGTGCAAAAATGACCGTAGATCCACACTTCAGCCCGCTCCAGAATGACCCCAAGTGGTCATCAAGTGTGCTTTTGAAAGACCGCTTAAATTTCAAGAGTATGGAGCATGCCATTTCGTGCCCGCTCTCCTGTGCAGATTTGCAGGCTCGCACCAATGCGAGCCTGCGATCTGCTGGGGGTGGGCTTTAGGCTGGCGAGCTTCAGCGGTTGGTCGACCAACCGGAAGACGCCATTTTCATCCCCGGAGCAGTGCGGAACGACGAGCACACACTGCTCCGGAGCAGCGTGGATCGGACTGGGGAGCCAAGAAGTCCAGTAAGTAGCTGCACGGGGCGATTCCCTCACCCCGTGTGGAAATGGCCATAGTATTATAACTGTATAGTGTTAAAAGAGTCCATAGTCTGATGGTGATGAGTATGTCTGCACAATTGTGACAAAGGCTGCAGAAAGGGGGAAAAATGACAGGAAGTGGGCCCTTTCTGCATGGCATCACTGTGCTGCTTCTGCAACAGAATAGCAGTGGTTGGCAGGTTGTGCTTCCGCACGATGTCATTGCCATCCCACTGCCATCCCATCATGAAGCATCGCACTCACATAGTATTTGCAGAATGGAAAAAATCTGTTCTGCACCTCCAATCATGGTGCTCCTGTTACTACCATCATGCCAAAACCGCGGAAGCATGATTGCTATGCTTCCTGCCCCTTCCACAGAGAGTGAGCGGGTACGGAGGGGAGCATTGCTGATGAGCTCCCTTCTGAACCCTGAATTGCAGTGCAACAACACAGAAGAGCATTATTGTTCAGAAATGGCCATGCTCAGACTAAAGAATATCACCTTATAGGTATGGAAGTAATCAGTCAGGTAAGATAAAAAGGGAGAACGTCAAGGAACCCAAACTACCTCTACGGTCCCCTCCCCTTCTCCATGGGCAAATAATTACTTGAGGAAATGTAGTTGCACTTCTACCATTCCAGCAAGGTCAGGGATGGGGGGATTACAGTATACACCCTTTTATGTGCAGCCGAAGGGGGAAAAATTGATGTGGGAAGACCAAAATGCAAGGTGAATGCTATCGTTTGCAGCTGGTATAAATCCACTTTCCATCAAACAGTGGGAAAAAAAGTTGAGGAAGTGATTCTTGTCATTCACACATGTGTGCCAAGAACTCAAGAGCACTTTAAGTGAGATATGTAAGATTGGTCTACCAGTCAGAGAAACAGTGGCTCTCAAGCATTCACTGGAGGAGCTAAACAGCCTTAAAGGTCTCTTCTAAATTCAATAAAAGTCTGACGAATACTCATCTAAGGTTTGTTTAAGGTAATGAGGGCGCATCCTTTTCTTTTAATTAGGTATAATTGAAGACTACTTGATTTGTGCAAATCTTTAGGATTAAGACACTCCCATAATAGCCAGGACGTGTTAATCGTCAGGTGAATAAGGCAAGAGATTTGTAGAGCTATCTCTACATTATCCCATAAGATACCCACCTGTTACTGTATCTATTATATAAATGTGAATGGAAGAGACTGTGATTTTTCTCACTCCATGTTCTTTTTGAAGGTGTGTTTCAAATGTACATCTTATACTAAAGCATATTCTTGGGATAAAGAACTTGGAAACTTTACCTTTTTGAACTACAACTTTCAGAAACCATCCCCCATCACAGTCAGTGATGAATGAGTCTGACTTTTGCATTTCAGGTATGAGTCACTTGTATGAAAAACATGATCTAAAACAGGGAAAGACACATGTTTCTCCACAACAGAGAGGCATGGACACTTTGGACTTTGCACACAGAAGCACAAAAACAGGAAACACTCCTTCGTTCCCTTGCTTGCCAATTGTCCTAAACTGCCTCCAATATCATATAGCAAATACCATGGTTAATAATGCCTAACGATAACGAACCTGGAAACCTCTTGAAGGGCAGGATATAAATCCCTTCAAGAAATAACATAAAATTAATGATGGGAATGAGATGGATAGAATGGGATGGATTCTTCATCCGCCTTTTCTCCTTCCATGCTCAGTACAATGAATTCAGCTCTGGAGGCACCTCCTATAAAAGTATACAGATTTTATAAAAGCTCTTCAAAGTCCATTCAGCTTCTCTGTGTAAGCATAATTGTTGATGTATTTCTTTAAAGGAGATTGCCTACTTAAATGTTCTTCTTCCCCAGGCTCTTATCTTGCTGTGCAGGTTTTGGTTTATAAAAACAAGGGGAAAAAACCCTAACAAACTTATTTTTAGACAGCTTGAAAAATGCAGTGGTGCCCAGAGCTCCATGTGATTTAAAAAAAAAAAAACCTTTCAGAGTTTTAACACTATCCTAAAAGCTGCAGTTATTGGAGGAAGCCAGAAGCAGAAGAGAGATAAGGAGACTTCTGAGCTTGGGTCAAATTCCCAGCCAGATGTGCTTCTGTGTTCATTGCATCCTCTTTCAACTAGAAAATATTCTTCCACAAACTTAGCTTCTCATCTTGCTTTCCATAAGAAAAGCAAATTTAAAAAGATAACTTGTAGCCAGTTTTTTTTCCCTTAACCAAAGTAATAAAAAAAAAAACCTCTTCCAGGAGGGTAGTCATGTTAGTCCGTCACAACAAAATCAGGAAAGAATCATTGCAGCACCTTAAAAACCAACTGATTTATTGTGGCATAAGCTTTCATCTAATCCATGAAATCTTAGGTCACAATGAACAATAAATGCTCTCAGCTTGTGCAGGATTATCATCCAAATCCCATGACAAATGACAGTTTTCTTCAAATTTGGGGGGGCTTAAGAAATGCAAATATCTGTTTTCTAAAACTGCAAGGAAAACTTGGGCGACTGATTACAAGGAGATGTGGTTTTAGAGGCCATTGACAAAGAGGGACTAATTTAACAACATAAATCCTTGAATTATACAGACTGTGATGTATTATTAAATTCACATTCCATCTTGTATCAGGAAGCTGACTGTTTGGGGCCTTTTTTACTTCAAGAATGCAAAGAGCTTCTTTTTTTAAAGGATGATAATCTTGCCTGCTATTAAACATGCAAGAGCCACATTCATTTCAATGGAGCATTCATGCCTGTCTTTGTGAATTGAACCATAGTTACAGTTAGTGGTAGCTGAAGGCCACCATGTCCATAAAGTAATGAATTAATTCCAAGGTTTAATCTGAACTTGAAAGGAGCCATCCAAATCTATCTCTCAATTAGGTTTGATACCTTCAGACCATTTCCATACCGGGCTTCTAAAATGGTGTAGAGCGACCTCTAACGGAGGTCTTCTACACCGCAGAGTGGACTGGCGTGGACTACTTTTCATAGTTCCACACCAGAATCCACTCAGGAGTGGCTGGAGCTAGCCGGGCTGCGTGTTTTTTAAAAACCTCTTTTTCGAGGTTTTTAAAAAGCACGGAGTGCGCAGCCCCGTGCCGCTCCGTCACCCCGCTCTAAAGTGGATTTGCAGGCGCGCACAAGTGCGTGCCTGCAGATCTGCCAGAGGCGGGCTTCCGGCTGGCGAGCTTCTCTGGTTGGTGGAGAGCCTCCACCAACTGGAAGCTGCCATCTGGAACGCTGGAGGAGTGTGGAGCAGCGAGCTCGCGCTGCTCCACGTGGTGACAGACTTACCCCGCTGCGTGTTTTCGCCCATTCCCCCCCCCCACATATGAAAAGGGCTTCAATTAAAACCCTGATCCGATTTCATATTGATATGGGACCCACCCAACAGCACTGCCCTCAGGGCCCAAACCAGCGGCTTCAGCTGTATGTCAAGGCACACATTGCTAAGTAACTACCAAGCTTCATAAACTAACCAGTGTTTCAGAGTCATATCAGGTTTATAGACAAGTTTGACATGGTACTAAAAAAAAAGTTGTGTGTATTCAAATCCCATTGACTGTCTGACAGCCCCAGAGCATGGTGGATTCTCTTGCTTTGGAGGTCTTTAAACAGAGGCTGGTCAGGCATCTTTCAAGAGTGTTGTGCCTGTGTATTCCTATATGTCAGGGAGCTGGACCTAGGCCCTTTCCGCAATGCACCTTTTTGCAGAGCTGGGGTGTGGGGATCACACGAGCAGCCTCTAGAGAGAGGCTCTCACATCCCGGTTCCTTCAGCTCCGCAGCTGCCATCTGCTCAAGCGAGAGCCCTGCCTCTTCCTTCCGCAGTGCAGCCTGGGAGTTTCCCAGGCTATGCTGGGGCAGGAAGCATGAGCGTCATGGCTCCGGAGCTCCGCATGCACAGCAAGTGCGCGCGGGGCCCCGGAGCGATGCGTGATCACGCGCCATTTTTGGCTCACAGCTGAAAATGAAAAAGTGCGCGGTCAGCGCCTACCAACCCCTGGAGCATTGCACAATTGTGAGTGCGTCGTGTGGACCACTCCTCACATTTGTGCGATGCTCGAGGTGCCCTTTCGCATGGCAAATGTTGTGCGAAAAGGGCCCTAGATGGCCCTTGAGGTCCTTTCCAAATCTACGGCCCACCCTCCCATCCCACCATGGAGATGGGAGAAGGATGGGACTATGATGACGTTTCTGCCTGACGTCATCATGGTCCCATCCTTCTCCCATCCCCAGGTGGCGTGATCATTGGTTAAGTGTGGGATGGTGGTGTGATCATGGGTCATTGATGGGGAAAACCCATCAATGACCCACGATCATGCCACCTTCTCACACTTGCTTGTCGTGCAGAAGCCCCAGAAGTGCAATGGCTGTGCTTCCTGCTTCAGCACAGCCTGGGAAAGTACCCAGCTGCTCTGCAGAAGGAAGAGGCATGGCCATGGTGCACCCTTCTGCAAGGAGCCAGTCAGTGTGGAGGTGAGCGCTCCTGTCGCGCTTCCATTCCAGCAGAGCCACTGCCAGGATCCTCACCAGATGTCCTCACAAAAAGGAGGGTGTAGAAAAGGTCTAAGATTGTATAATTGCATGATTGTATGAAAACAGACACTTTATGATCTTCAGACAGATTGGCATGGGCAACCCATTAACCTTCAACATTGACTACTGTAGCTAGGGCTGATAGGAGTTGCAGTCTAACAGCATTTGCAGGACTATTCTTTGCCCATGAGATAGATGTGCAACTGTTTCTGCCTGCTAATAGCTAGGAGGCAGAAGTTCTCAGTCAGGAACTTCCTTCATAGGAAAGGTAGACTGGCACCCTCCTGGCTCTCCTTTCAGAGGCAGGTCAAGACCTTTTAGTTGGCAGGCCTTTGAAGACTGACTGCTCCAGGGCAGGGCGGGGGAGAACTTTCATGCACCGTGGTCTTTATATTTGTTCTTTTCTTTTAAAACAAACTGTTTATTTTTAACTGCTTTTACAGTTACTGAAAGTTTAATTATATTTTTAATTATAATTTTAATTTTTATACAATACCTTTTTTATCTATATTTTTATCTATTCAAATAAAATATAAATTAATAAATAACATTTCTATTTATTTTCTTAGGCCATCCTGAGTCCCAGGCTGAGAAAAAGAGATAAATGGAAATGGAAATATAATAATAAATGTCAGTTTGTTAAGTCTTGTTTATTTAATAAACATTAGGAAACATTATTTTTATTTGTCCTACATTTTGGATTTGTTTGGTTTTTTTGTATTTTATTTTTAGGTAGAATTTTACCTGTTCTCATCTGCAAGCAGAAATTAGACTTGTGTTAGTTTAATTCTGTCTTTCCTGGTATGTGAGGAGGGGTGATTGAGGCAACACACAGTTTGTTACTTGGCTGAGCCCCCTATGAGCTGAAAACACAGCCCAGAGATGTCTGAAAAGCTACAAGGGACACCACTTTGTTGAGGAATGGGAGGAATGACATAGAGCAAAAGCAAAGCGCACTGCTTCCAAGATGGCTGGGATCATACCAAGCAAGAATAGGCCACCTTCTTATTGCTGCTGCGTGCCTTTGAGTTATTTCCAACCTATGTCAACCCTAAGGCAAACCTATGATGGGGCTTTCTGGGGCTGAGAATGTGTGACTTGTCCAAGGTCACCTCATGGGTTTCCATGGCCAAGTGAGGAAGCAAATCCTGGTCTCCAGAGTTCAACACTCAAACCGTTACACCGCACTGGCTCTCCATAGGCCAGCTACATGTTCACGATTATCATTTCAGTTCTCCAATTTATTGTGCGTATGGTTTTGTGTGTGTGTTATTTTCATCTTCTGTCATCTGCACTGTTCATCTTTTGTGAAAATTTTGTATCATCTGCAGAACCAATGCATGTATTTCTTGTTCTTGTTTTTGGTATCTTCATTCAAAAATTGGATGTGGCACTAAAATCCCAAAACAGAAGTGAGGAAGAGATCCATCTGGGTGGTCTTTCAGTCTTAGAACAGCATGAACCCTTTCATATCAAATCACCTTCTTTTTCCTTATTTGTCACTGCAGAAAATTCATTTTAGTTCTTGGCTTTTAAAATGGCTTGACACAAAAACACTTTTGGGCTAGATTTTCCACCCACAATTTTTTCTGGATGCAGTCTTTCTGGGCTAACTAAGATTAAACTCTGCCCTAGTAGTCAGTCAAGGACTTACAAGTGCCATTAATTTCACTGCAATTACCTTAACTCACAATACTGAGAGCACCCAAAAAATGAGACACAGCAAAAAGCTGGCTGATCATTTAGCCTCCAGTGACTGGAATATACAGGGCACCTAACTGATAGGTTCAAATGCACATAGTGTACAAATCTAGTTGTATGTTCCACCCACTTATATAAGTTTTCTTCCTATGTATCCACCCTCTGATATAGTATGTCATCCATATTGTTAAACGGCTCCTACAGACCTATTGACATTCAGACAAACAAAACACCCAGACAATTACTGTCATATGATGACCTACTTCCCACAGAATTTATGCAGGCACATTGATGTTCTCGTGTACTCTTGTAGAGAGACAACCATCAAACACATTAATGCTTATGCGCAAACATCCACCTCTAGAAATATTAACTTAGTTGTCTTGGCCTAAAAATGATAGGTAATTACAGGGTAGTGTAGTCCTGCTTCTTTCCTTTGAAGAAAAGATAGGACTTTTAAAAAATGAATTTCTCATGGATTTTTCAAAGCACTAGTTATGATTTTATTATTGATTTTATTTTTTTAAATGTATACCCAGCCTTTCTCACAACGTGGGACCCAAAGCAGCCTGATATTTTATGTTCTTCTGCTGTTTCTTTGCCCTAGGACAGGAAAGTGGGAAGGTGAAATCACACATCGAGTCTTTGCCACCAAACCCACTCAACTGAGCTAGAAGATACCACACTGTGTCTTCTTGCCTGCTTGCTGCTTTCCTACCTCATTCCACTTGACTTCTACTGAAGCAGCAATGCAATTACCAGAGGTCAACAAAGACACAACACTATTAACTTAAAACTTACATTATTGATGGTAGTTTCCTTGTGTTTTAACAAAATGAGTATGGGCTTTTGTTGTTTTTAAAAGTATATTTAAAATAATCCTAATTTAAACTAAGCACAATAAGTTTAGTTGATGAGTTGCTTTTCCAAAGAGCAACAGGTGATGAGAAACGAATTCCTTTTTTTACATAATGTGTGAAGTTCTGTCCATACTGGGGGTCTCCACTCCACCACCCTTGGCAATGAGGATCAGTCTAAGTCCATGGCTGCACCGAAGGAAGTTAAAGTTGTTATGGAATCACAAACAGTTCCTGAAATTGGAACCATCTGGTCAAATAAGTGGGATATGCCAACGAACTGATTCACCCACCCACCCGCCACCCTGCCTGCAAGTATTCTATTTAAAGCATTTCTTAAGTAATGTCAATGCAAAATTCTCATTTGCTTTTAAATAAATGAAAGGGTTAAGTTGAGCAAATAAACTGTGTACTGTGGCAGCTATCTCAGTTGGCTCTTGTCGTCTGCAACTGCCTTTTCAGTTAGTACAAAATGTAAGCAGAGGGTTTTATTTACTTTTCTTTCTCCTTGTCTTCCAGATGTTCAAATTAGGGCCTCATTTTTCCTGATTTTATTTACATTTGGAATAAAAACTCAGCAGAGTTATCAACTAATAAATGCTACATTTATACGTCACAGTGACCATCTTAGGTCTGTGGGTTGTTAACACAAATACACCCAACATGTTCCTGCCATCTTTAGATGGATATCTGGTTTTGCTGTTCTGCAATGCCAAAGAAGCAGGCCTCCCCCACAAGCACCTTTTCTCAGTCACCACCTGACCCAACATAAACAGAGGAAAATACTCTGGAATGAGACATCTTGGATTGTCGTCATTTGGGAGTTTTCTCATATGCACTAAAAAAAAAAAAAAAAAGGCTTGGCCCAAAACCTAGTATTAAGTGGATTTTTTTTCCTGAAAATCTCTATGTAATCAACATCAGCAATTTACACAAGCTGCTTTCGATTCAACTTGTTTGCCTGAGGAAGGAAAAACATTTGGGAATGTTATTTCTGCTTGGCTGTTATGCCTCACTGAAAGGTTCGGGGGAATGTGGGATGCTCCAGAAGTTAGCGGAGGTCCCATAAGGCCAGTTGGAATAGGGAAAGATAATGGAAGCTGCAATCCCCATTTTCCCCTCATGGGATCATATATTGGATCTCCTCAATTTTAAACGCACAATGTATCAAAAATATTTTCAGAACCTTACAAGCCAATAGAAACAACATAAAATGAAGATTAACATCCTGAAAATAAAAACTCTGTGCTGGGGCTCATTGAAAATGTTTCTGTTTCATAAAAATAATTAGTCTTCTTTCTTGCCTGATGTGATCATGATTATAAACTTCCCATCTATAATTATTTGTAATTTTACAATAGATTTTAAAAGTTTTATATTGGCTTTAACTAGCTTGTGAAATTATTATTTTTCCCTAAAGAATAAATTATTTTCTAAAATATATTTTTATATGGACTTCTATGATAAGACAAGATATAAAGTGAACAAACAAACCTATTCAACCTGTGAATTCAACTAGAGGAGAGAAATCATATTTGTATCTAAAAACAGGATATGTGCTTCACATCCAGAAAGTCCCTGGTTATGGTATCATCTTGTCTTCTTTCATTTCAAAAAAAATCAGAGAAAAGATAGACAAGATCTCTGCATTTTTAAAATATGCATGCCACTCTGGAAAAGTGCTGCCACACAGAGTCATAGCTTGGTTGTGGCAAATGCTAGCTTCCATATCTGTGGGCTGGCAAATCCTCTCTTTATTTTAATCTGAATTTTAAAGCAGTTATCCATGGTGCTAGATGTGTTTTGGTGATGTTGTTTGAACTATACTGTTCAGACCAAAACCCAAAACATATTCACTGTTCTCACATGGGACCTTAAAGCCACCCCTAGAAGCAAATAACCTCTTCCTTGATCTTATTCCATCTGCAAAAGAACCCAACTGAATCCTCACCATGGTGTCTGGCATGCTATAAAGCAGCTTATATAGCATGAAGTAGCACTATATAAGTCCTGTTCGTAGACAATATTTTTGACTATGAGACGAATTTATGACAGAAGAAATATTTTACATAGGACTGGTCAAAGAAGGTATGTTGAAAATGGAACGTTGTTTGCAAACTGCTATCAGGTGGCATTTTAAAAGTAAGTTTTTAAAAATGAAAGAATGATTTTTAACCATTTTCTCCCATCCACCTAAATAACAATTCAGATGGGAGAAAATTTTCAGCTCAGATTGGCTGGATCTTGTCCCTAGGAAACAGACTTTTCTAACTATGACATAATTATTCCTTGTGACATTGGCTAAGATCTTAGAAACATAGAATCACAGAATCATCTTACTGAAAGCTTACGGAAGGCTAGCAGAATATAAATCCCTGCCAGCATAGTAATAAGGCGTATCCGCTGCTTGTTGCTGTTCATATGGTGGTGTTTTTTCTGGAGGCATGGCCTCTGCTCACACAAATTAGCAGACAGAATGGAAAAGGCACCATGCAGAACATTTGAGACTCCAGGGCAGCCGCTTGCAAGGCAGTGGGCAACAACAAACTGGCAATGGATGCATCCAGAGGAGGTAAAACTCCAGAACAGAACTTGCAAGGCTGGAAACAGAGCAGCAATGGCTGCAGCCAGGAAACACCTCTGGAAACCAAAAAGAGGACTCTGCATTTTTCTACAATCCAACCTTGGATCATGATTCTGAGCCATTAACTATACCTGGCTTAGTGGCAACTTCATGCACCAACTACTGTGCAATCAGAATCAGAAAGGAACCAAAACCTCCTGGGCTATCTTACAATATGTGGCAAAGTACTGCTGCTGCCAATCAAGAATTAGATCTCCTATGAGGAATACCTCATGAAAAAGAAGGAAGTATAACTAGACTTTGGAACCCCCTCCCTAGAGAGGCCAGGAGGGCCCTGTCTTTGCTTTCTGTCCAAGACAGAAAAATGTTTAAGACATTTTTGTGCCATTGGGCTTATATAAATTGACTGGGTTTGGGCTCTTGATGCTGTGCATCTGTTTTAAAGTCAGTGTAGTTGTTTAATGTTTTCAATGTAGTTAATATTTTGAATATCTAATGTTTTAACTTTATAAATGGCTTAATCTTTTAAATTTTATATTTATACTGCTATGGATGTTTTAATTTGTACCGTTTTAATGTTGCTAGCTGTCTTGAGTCTCACTGTTGCTAGAAAGTCAAGATGATGATGATGATGATGATGATGATGATGGGAATGATGATATTTTAAAAATAACTAGTGACCCTGTAGCCCATTGAGTCAGTTGTACCAGGTAGAGACAATGCCTCCCGGTTTGACAGCTCCATATGTTTTTCTGTAGGTTTGTGTACACACTACAAGGACTATGCTAATCCATGCAAAGCCAGACATTTTTGCTACAAACCCCAAAGTCCTTGGTTTTATAAAGCACAAGAGTGGATCAGAAATCCATAAGGGAGCAAGAGTGGTCAGGCATAGCAATAGGTATAGTAGGGAGGTGTTGCTACAGGAGAGAGGGATATATTTAGTTCTTGAAGGAGACACATTCCTTCTCATTTTGTGATTGAACTATACATAGAAACTGTGTCAATCAGTAAATCAGTCAATAGCACACAATTGAAATAACTGTTCTGATAAATTCCAGGCCTTTGACCCATCCTGAGCGATAATACCTTTGCAGTAAGACCAATTAAAAATAGTTCCCAATTTATGGAACTCTCTGCCACTGGAGACCAGATTGACCCCCTACATCCTCTCCTTCCAGTGGCAGGTGAAGACTTTTTAATTTGAACAAGCATTTGGTCACTGAGAGGTTAGGGTGGAAAGGTCTTTAATGGTGTACATGTGTGTGTCTGCTGCATTTTTATAAGATTGTTCATGTCACGGTTTCAAATGATTTCATATTGTTTTGAATTATTGATGTTTTAATAAAGTATCTTAGGCCATTTCCACACAGGGCGAGGGAATCGCCCCGTAATGCTACTTACCGGGTCTTTTGGCTCCCCGGTCCGGTCCAGGCTGCTCCGGAGCAGTGCGTGCTCGTCGCTCCGCACTGCTCTGGGGATGAAAATGGAGGCTTCCAGTTGGTCGAAGGTCTTGACCAACCACTGAAGCTCGCCAGCCTAAAACCCGCCCCCGGGAGATCGCAGGCTCTCATTGGTGTGAGCCTGCAAATCTACACAAGGGAGTAGGCTTGCACTGACGTGCTCTGTGCTTTTGAAAAACCGCAAGAAACAGGTTTTTCAAAAGCATGCTGGACGACCACTTGGGGTCGTTCCAGAGCGGGCTGAGGTGCAGAACTGCACTAAGTAATCCGGACCCAGTCCGCTCCCAGGTGTGGACGTCCTCCCTGGAGGACGGACTGCACCATTTCTAATACTCTGTGCAGAAATGGCCATAGTTAATTGTGTTTAAACTTTTTTACTATTCATTTTTAATTCATATACCTTGTTTTAACTCATGTGGGGGCTGCCTTGGGTCCCAGTGGAAGAAGGGAAGGGTGTAAATTGAATGAATAAATAAATAGTGGGACTTGAGCGTTAATCCTATAGACAAACTTCTCTTGGAATAATACTAAATTCAACTCAGTTTATTTTTCAGTATGCACATAGGCCATTTCTGCACTAGCCTGTTACAGCGCTATGATTCCACTTTCAACATCCTATGGAATCCTGGTGTTTGCAGTTTCGGGAGGGGCCGGCCGATGGAATCATAGTGCTATAACAGGCTAGTGCGGAAATGGCCATAGAGGGCTGTCCTGGTAAAAGCACTGTCTTTAGAGGTATTTATATGCACTTTTTCAGGTGAATCCCACAGATATGCTAGGATACTGCCATGGGAGGGGATTAGAGAGGACTCATTCTTACTCTTATACATTCCCACTGTTGTAATGGGGACAGTATTACTTGATCTGTTGTCATCTCACTTTTTCAGCTGCTTTTAAAATGTCCCACTTTCCCCCTTTATCCTCAGCTTTTTGCAATTGCTGCAAACTGAGTTCACCTGCAAAAGTAACCACTAGCTCAACAGAACAGAGAGGAGAGGACAGGAGGAGGTGGTTTTTGGCCTTCCTTGTAGCCTCAGATAAAGGTAAATGACTGCAGCTTCTCTTATTTTGGGTGTTCATCCTCACTAACAATCTTTGCAATCTTCACCACCCAATGAAGTTGCTTGGCCACACTTATCCCAGTTTTCATCTCTGAAATGATGGGAGGCATGCTTCGGATCAAGGGGAACTTTGTAAGTCAAAACGAAATGGAGAACTCTGTTAATTCACTTTAGCTGGAAATAACAGTTGGATGTAGACCAGAGGTAGGAACCAAACAGTCCTTCAGACGTTATTGGACTGTGGCTCCCTGCATTCCTCTTCATTGGCTGTGATGGTTAAAGCTATCTATAGGGCCACATTATTCCATACCCTAATTTAGACCCACATATTGAACACCTCATCAGGCTCTTCTGTCTTCTCTCATTTCTCACCACAGAGCAAGGTGATTCTTACACTGCACACAACATCGATCGATTTCAGCGAACAGAGAGCATTACTGCTCTCTGACAGGGAGGTATTGAATTATGTGAGAAAAAGACCAGCACTTGCTTATGAGGCCAGGAAGCTACCGTACTGGCCCATTCTCTAAACAAGGGACAATGAATCTGGAACATTCTGAAACTGTTGTTCCTTGAAAAGCTGTTGCCGTTGGAACCCTCCTTGACAGATCTAAAATTAAAGTGTTCCAGATCAGTCCCCATCTCTTTCTCTACAAAATGAAGGTTGACATTTTAAAACCATACAGTTAATTGCCAGGGTTAAATAAAATAAAGTTGGCTTGTCAAAATACCAGCTGCACACGCCTAAACTAGATAATAATCCATGCAATAACCATTATCTAATTTTATGAAGACAAATAAAGGAACATTAAAATTCCATCCAAGGACACAGATTTCTCTGAAATGCTTTCTAATCCTTTAATTCACTTTAGCACACATGGCAATATAATATCATTCCCTCTGTTTCAGATAAGATTATGAGTGTCATTGGTTAAATAGCCTAAATGACATCAGTTGCACACAAGAGGCAGGTTTGGGGAAAACCTCAAGGTTTACTGAGGTAAAATATTTAAATTAAGAGTGAATGAAGACCGAATGAAGATTGAGTATGCTCAGTGGACGTAGAATGCTGATAGAATGCTGATTGACTTTTGGGTGAAAAACAGTTGGAGAATGGGGCCATTTCTGTACCACCCTCTTTCATCTCAAGTTAAAGTGAAAATAATAATTTTTTTTCATAGTATCTGCTCTGCAAAGATAATAAAAGTGTCTTCATGGTTCACTCTTAGTTAACTGTGTAATTTGTAAGAAGTGTGACTACAGAAATGGGTTCACATGTGATATTTCTCCCTCCTTTAAAAATATAATATTGATCCATCATCACTTAAGCAGCTTTTTTCTGACTCTTCCCAAAAGCATCCATGGTTCTTCTAGGACATTTGAAGGAATGTTTGATGCTTTAGGTTAAACATGACTGATCTTGACATTGTAATCTTATGTAATTCAGTTTCACTTTTCAGATTCATGTATTAACTGATGATTTGTTCTAACAAGTTCCTCCATTCTTTGTTATGAAATGCACTGGGTCTTAAAGTCATCCTACGGCTCAACCATGTGCAAACACATTGCCAAGATGTAGTCAAAGGCAGAAATGCTTTACAATCATATTATTGCTACTAATTACTAAAGCAGTCTATCGCTTGCAAGGCAGTCTTATGCGTTTATTCAGAAGTCTGAACAACTGAGCTCAATGGGAATTTCAAGACAGGATTGCAGATAGAGTGGCTTGAGTCTGGTCTGCGGTTGCAGAAGAAATAGGTTAAAAAGATGAAACAATAGATGATATAATTCTAGAGTGGGGAATGTCATTTTTGAATTATCCTTTGCCTTTACATTTTCTTAAAAAAAAAGAAGAAAACTTCCAGTTAATAATCTGAGAAATATATTCTAGATGAGTTTATTTCCTGCAAGGTAGTTTTTAAATATGGGGGGGGGGGGTGTCTCCGTGGAGTAGCTTTTAATAAGTGTGATTCCCATCCCGTCCCTGCCCCCCCTCCCAGCCTCAAAAGTGATAAAAGCTGTTCTAACTCTCCACGACTCTGTCTTGTCATTCTGTTGTTTGTGTAGGCAAGGCCTACATTTATTTTAAAAAATTAAAAAAGAAAAAATGGCAGAAAGGAAGAGCAGCACCTTTGCAACTGTTTTTGTTTGTTTGTTTGTTTGTTTGTTTGATTTAGTTTTTTGACATGACCTTTCATGGATTTGAATCCAGTGCTGAATGTAGAAAAATTGCTCCTTCATTTTGGATCTCCCATCATCTTATTGAGCTTCCCTAAAATGCACTTTTCCAACATGGATAGTGTTGTGTTCTAGAATGCCACTGCACCTAGTCATTTTGCTCTGGAACTGAGTGCAGTTCCAGGCCTCATTTGAAGCCAAACCATGACGCATGCTACTGCTATGAAATAAGCTTTATTAATGGTAAATGATTGCAGCAGATGGCATACAGCAGAGAAGCATTACAGCACTTTTGGTAGTTGGATCCAGCATCCCCTCACAGCCAACGGTAGAAAGGGGCTCCTAAATTACCTGATTGCTGTTACAGTGGTAGTTCAGTTTCCCATAGCTGGCTATATGGAGCCCCTGGGCTGGTGTGCTCCTTCTCCTTAGAGTAAGGCCCATGGAAGAGGGACTCTCAAGGGTTATTGCAGGGAAGAGGCAAACAGAGAGAACCAAAGTGTACAAACATGACCCAACTCCTCTCCAGATAGCTATGAAAACTACACAGCAGGTGAGTAACAGAAGAAAATCACTCCCTCGGTCCATTCTCAGCCTTGATTTCTTTTCTCAGCTTCAAACTGTCCTGCTAATTCAAATACATATCAAACATGGTCATTAATACAAACTAACCCTTTCTGTATCATTGGATAGCTGTTAAAGTTGGGCCATGATGGTAACAAAGACTTCTTAACCCATCCACCTGGTGCCAGAGGCCCAACTCACTACAGATAGTTTCATGGTTTAGCACTAAGGAAAAGGTGGGAGTGACGAGTATTTTTAAAAGATGTATCAATCAGTGGAATCCTTTTACCAACAGCTGTGTTTTTAGACAATGCTTAGTGCTGCTCTGTTCGTTTCTCATCTGCAGTGTAGACCAGCAAAACAGCAAGACAATCTACACTGAAAGTACTCAAAATGCAGCTGTATCTGGCACACACAAAGCCAATTCTGTGTTCCCCGAGGAGCCTGTATGCTCTCCTCCCAAGTTTCGGCCTAAAATTGGTTAACAACACTCAGGAAATAATTCACTGTGTTGGACCATTCCTCCCAGCACACTTCTTGGTTTGGCCCATGAGAGCCTTCTTTTTAAAACCGGAGGCAATTAGAAGTCACTTCCAAGGATCTTTTATGGTACACAGTTATGGCACAATGATTCCATTTTAAGTGACATGACAACATCCTATGGACACTTGGGGTCTGCAGTGTAGGGAGCGTTACTTAGAATTCTCTGCCAGACAGTTCCTCTAGTACCTCACTAAACTACAAATCCCAGGATTCCATAGGGTAGCAATAGCAATAGCATGTGTATTTCTATACCGCTTATCAGCTAAGTGCTCTCTAAGTGGTTTACAATGTGTTAGCTAATTGCCCCCAACAAGCTGGGTACTCATTTTACTGACCTGCAGAAAGATGGAAGGCCGAGTCAACCTGGAGCCCAGCAGGATCGAACTCACAACCTTGTGGCTGCAGTACCGGGATTTAACCACTGCACCACTAGGGCTCCTGTATTCGCATGGCAGTTGAAAGTGGAATCATAGCACTATAACTGCATAGTGTGAAAGAGCCGCCAGCTTGCAATAGGAAGATTCTCTTTGGACTCAAAAAGGCCCCAGAGGAAGAAGTTGACCAATTTTATACCAAAATGAGACAGCAGGTAGTAATTGAGCAGGTATGGCTCTCCAAGATTCCAGGGAGGCTGGTATGGCTCCTGCAAACTGCCCAGTCCTGAAAAGCACAGTTGCCACCTTAGGCCATTTCAAACATAAACACATAGGCCCTTTTCGCACCTTACCTGGTGCTGCTGACGTCGAGCAGGGATTGCGCAAAAAGCCTCCTCTGGGAAGGAATCGTGTCTCGTGCACTTCCCTCTGCACCAGATCCTTGCTGGATGGAAGGAAGCACGATAGCTCTGCCCCTTCCTTCCGCAGCACAGCCGGGTACTTTCCCGGGCTGCGTTGGAGGAGGAAGCACGGCCATCACGCTTCCTGACATTCCACATGCCAGATAAGTGCGGGAGGGATGCGGGAGGAATGCGCAATTGCGCATCATTTTCAACAAAGAGCTGAAAATGATATAATGTGTGATTGCCACAGGATCACTATGGGAGCAATGCACGATAGTGAGAACATCATGTGGAACTGTCCTCACAATTCTGCATCACTCCCGTGGCCATTTTACTTTCAAAGTAGTGTGCGAAAAGGGCCATAATTGTAGGAAATCAAATAATGAGAATGGCCACTGACCTTTTGATTTTAGTTCTTCCTCTCCTTCCGTATCATTTCCTCTCCTTTTTGTGTTATTTTATTTAATTTGCCAGCCTGCACAACTGGGATCATGATTTGTAATTTAAAGATCGTACAGTTGCTAGTCTGTGACCTTTTCCCTCCCTCAGTTCAGATTGCAGGAAGGCAATATGGACACAGGATATTGTGGTGAAGAGAGCCTTAGAGAGCTGATATATAATTGATCATGCGATTTCTAAGTACTCCTTGGAACAACCATAAATGAACAGACAGAGGTATGCCCACAGTTACAAATTAGTACCCAGAGCTTGGAAGTATGCTGTTTGCAATTTCTCTTGGTAAATTGCATTGGCTTTTGGCTGTTGAAGAAACAAACAGTGCCCTGTATTGCACTGAGCTGTATGGTATCTTTTATAGTTAAAAACAGAACAGAACACAGGCCCTTTTCGCACCTTACCTTTTCCCGGTGCCGGAGTGGGAGGCTCATGCATGAAGACTTCGGAGGAATGCTCCCGCGTCCCTCCTGCTTGGGCTCCGCAACAGTTTCCTATTCGTGCGAGCGCCCCTCCTCCTCTGTTCGCAGTGCAGCCTGTGACCTCCCAGGCTGCACTGAGGAGAGGACACACGACTGGCCCGGCTCCTGAGGCTCTGCACACCAGGTAAGTGCGCGTGCAGCCCCAGAGCGATGCGCGACCGCACAGCATTTTCCGCTTTGAGCTGAAAATTAAAAAATGGGTGCGCGGTCCACGTCAGACTCTTGAGCATTGTGCAAATGTGAGTGTGTCATATGGACCGCTCCTCACATTTACGTGATGCTCAAGGGGCCCTTTAGCTTCAGAAATTCCGTGTGAAAAGGGCCACAGCTGCCCTGGCCACTTTGTTGATCTAAAGTAAGCACTAATGTAAGAGTACTTTATGAAATGAGTAAGGCCCTTTTCGCACGGCATTTGCCATGCGAAAGGGCACCTGGAGCATCACGCGATTGTGAGGAGCGATCTACACGATGCACTCACAATTGCATGACACTCCAGGGTAGGGCAGGCGTCACTCGTGCACTTTTTCATTTTCAGCTTTCAGCCAAAAATGCTGTGCGATCGCGCATTGCTCCAGGGCCCCACACGCACTTACTGTGCATGCAGAGCCTCTGGAGTCGCGGCAGTCACGCTTCCTGCCCCAGCGCAGCCTGGAAAACTCCCAGGCTGCGCTGCGCTGCGCTGCAGAAGGAAGGAAGAGGCGAGGCTCTCGGGCTACCTGCTCGGGAGCAGGCAGCTCGTGCAGAGCTGAAGCAGCGGGGACGTGAAAGCCTCTCACTGGAGGCTGCTCACGCGATCCCCACACCCCAGCACCGAAAAAAGGTAAGGTGTGGAAAGGGCCTAAGAGTTATTCACTCTACCAAAAGACTGATGTCATCAGCTCATGTGCCATTAGACCAGGAGTGGACAACTATGGGGGCTAGGGGCTGCAGTTGCCCCCACAGAGACCTTGGGAAGCTGCACCCCCTCCCCACATCACCTCTGCAGCAACCCCTCCAAAATTCCCCCAGTGCCTTCTAGGGGCTGTAGGGGGGCATTTTATCCATGTTTTGAGGCCCCCAGAGCCATTTTAGGCCTAGAAGAAGCCTCTTTTTAAAATAGGAAGTAAACCCAGGGTCATTTTTTTTACCCCAGCGGGGCCCATGTGGCCCAAAAGCCACATTTTGCCCACCCTCTATATTAGACCTTAAAAATAACACCATTGTCCTTTGTCACTTAGGCCATTTCCACACTAGACTGTTATAGTGCTATTATTCCACTTCCAACCTCCTATGGAATCCTGGGCCTTTGAGGCCTCTCCCTAAACTGCAAACCTCAGGATTCCATAGGAGGTTGAAAGTAGAATAATAGCACTATAGCAGTCTAGTGCAGAAATGGCCTTATTGCTCATGCATTACCCCAATGCTCTGACAGTATGTGTATTGATTGTAGTCCACGAAGCTTTGATTTTTCAACATATCTAATGGCCAAAGCCTTGATCCTTAGATAGGTTCCTGATGATAATAGAGCTTTTTTCCATGGTGGCATCCCCCAGTTTTGGAATATCCTCCCCAGAAAGGATCATCCAATCAGACAAAAACATTTATTTACCCTAGGATTTTAGCTTTTAAATGCTTGTTTAGTTTTTTCATTTACATACTGATTCTATGAAACTGGATTTTCTTAGCTCAGTGGTTCTCAAACTTTTTACCCTGTGGCCCCCTTTACATCTACATGTGGACATTTTGCCCCCCCCCATGCCATCCCCCCATGTCCTATCTATACCTCTCTCCCTCCCTCTCTTTCACAGGCCCCTCATGCAATCTCTATCTAAACACTGAACTTTCATGCTCTCCACCTCCTCTCTTTACTTCCTTCCCACCCACCCAAGAAACTGCCTCTTGGTTGCTAGAATGTTCAGAATGTTTGGAGAAGCAAAGTGGGGAAAAGCATTAAAAAAAAAAAGGGAAGCTGATTTTTTCTATGTTTGAAGTCGAAGGAAGGCGTAATATGGGAAAATACTTTGCGTCACTCTTTTACAGGGACCAGTCAGTCCTCAGTGGTGTGCATGTGCATGTGCGCACACACACATACACACACAGCCTTGCCCTTCTTTTTCACATTTGCTGTACTTACAGGCTGACTTTTCTTACGCCCCCCCCCCCTTGAGCAACTATCATGCCCTCCCCCCTTAGGGTCCCTCCTCACAGTTTGAGAACCATTGCATTGGCTGTTTTATGAAGTTCTTAAAACTGCCCTGATTATTTATTTGAAGAGTATGGTACAAACCAAAGTAAATCAATTGGTCAAGTTATATGGTACAACATTTCTTCTATAAAGTAATATTCTGTGATGAGATTGTGAACTATTTCTTTTTACAGGAAAACATTAGAGGTGATGGTAATCCAGACATTGTTTGTAGATTCCTTGAAAATGTTCCAGCACAGTGACAACATACAGCACGTGACACGTATTGAAGAGCAGCACTTACGAATTAGTTCTGAGACACTAAAAAGCAACTTAAATTGCACATATCTTCCTTTCTGCAAATTTAGCATCAGGAATATATTCTCCTCAATTGATTTGTGGAGGCTGTCACTGCCTTTCTCCATATTTGTGTTACAGGATCTTGTAAATTATTTTGCAGAGCTGCTTGCCAAAGCTGGCTTAGGAGTCACACATTGGGTCTATGAGGAGCGTAGTGTTGATTTCTGGGTTTGCTTGGTATATAAACAATAACAATGAAACAGAATATCTGCACATTTGTCTGTCTGCCTGTTTCAACCATTTTCTCAGTAGGACCTCATGCTGGATGCCCCAGTATTTGAGAGTTTCTTTTTATTGTTGTTGCTGTTGAAGTTTCAGGTAGAAATTCCAAACAGGAGTTCATTAAAGCAAAACAGGGCCAATCATAATTCATCAAGAAATCATAGTAGATGCTTCAGTATTTGAGAGAAGGTTTTCAGATGCCATCTTAGTTGTAATGCCCAGTTTCAAGTCATAATTCCAAATGACGGGAGGGGAGAGCTTCCTAGAAGCAGAAAAGAGAGGTTGTAATAACTGTTTACAAAGACTCTGAGCCAGTTTCTGTCCAGCTGTGTGTTTCATTGGAGTTGAAATTCTCCCCTGCAGTTAGGGCTACAGAGGTAACTTTGCTGTGGTCGCAGAGGCAATAGGTGCACTGGTAAATTTAAAGTTCAGGCACTTGTCCTAATAGTCCCTATAGCCACACCCCAGAGAATCTATACCTGCAAGCAGGTTTGTTGACACTCCCCCCAACTACTTAACATACTTTGCAGTACAAGATCAAAGTCACAGTAATAGTGTCGCTGAGGAAATCTAAATATCACCCAGCTACTGTGTTTTTAATTTGTTTAATTTATTGTAGCTAATTGTATCTAAGGATTTTGATATTGTAGCTAAGGACTGCAGCTAAACTCTGGGGAAGCCTGGAAGGGTAAAGACCTGGTTCTGCTACAACACTGAACAGAAAGCACAGATTACAAGACAGATATATTAGAAAGCTACAGTCAGGCCATATCTGTTAGGAACCTTCATAAGTATTATGTAGAAACAGCTTCTTCACTGCTAAAGTTCTCATTAGGGATGGGAGCTACAGTTCCTTCTTCCTTTCTTCAATGATAAAAAGAACCCAGCCATCTGGCTCAATGCTTCTGATATATCTTCCCACTCTTTTGAAACACAATCTGGTACTTCCTGCACAATTACTGGTATTCCCTCTCATTATTGTGGAAAGAGAACAATCTCTCCTGCCTGAACTTCTGGTAGAAACCCAGACTTTCAGTGAACAGCCATTCCTCAAGTAGAATTGATCACCAGCTTAGAAGGTGAATCTCTAAGCAAGACACCACCAGGGTTTAGTGTAATGAAAACACACTGATCCAGCTACATGACATTACATTACATAATCACTGCTCATGAATCTGCTTCTGCAATTGGGCTTGACTTTGAACAAAAAGAGAAATGTTAAAATATTTCTACTCTCCCCAACAAACTGCTTTCGTTACAGCTGGAGGCAAGGAAGTATCAATGGATGGATCCAACCTTTCTGTTTGTCCCTGAAGGTGCAACTTAAATGAGTATAGTGGGACTCAGTGAATTTACAGGGTACTAAATTATGTAGGGAGTCTACAGCAGGCTTCTTGCTGCAGAATTTTGTCCTCTCGTGTATCGATAGTGAACAAGAGTGTCAATGCAAAAGCTAGTGAGTACATACCTGCATCATTCTTAAACATGAAGTAGTATGTGCCCATATAGAGCTACTATTAATGGTGCAGTGCATACAAAGATGCAACCCAACCATATGCAAATATATCTGGAAATAAAGCTGAATATGTTTGTTTGGGCATACAGGTCCTAATGGGTAGGAGTGCAGCTGTGATCATTTAAGTTTTCAGCATGATATGTGCCCTACAGTGTGTACATTCATAATATATCTCAGATGCTGTTTAACAGTATCTGGTAGCTTGCGGCTTCCCTGCTCATGGGCTGAAGTGAATCACTAGAAATTGTCATTGATTCCTATGGATTTGCAGTCTGATCTTACGCATATTTTCTCATAGGTAATTCACTTTGCTTACAGGAGTTTACATATTACTGAGGAAAGGCAAAGAGTTACTTATGCATAAATGTTAAGTACAAAATTCAAATTCCTGCAGAGACTTTTAAATGATTAACTTTATCCAATAGGTAGGGAACTTATGGCCCACCAGATAGATTTAGATAGAAACTGTCATCAGTCTTAGCCAACATAGCAAATGGGAAAGGGTCATGAGAAGTGGAGGCAATCAACACCTGGTGAGCCATAAGTTCCCCTTTCTTGCTCTAACTCTTTTCAGAAGGTTGAAATTTCAGGATACTCGGTATGTACTAAGGGAATGGAGTAATGTCTGACGTTTCTGCCCTGATTTCCACATTTATAGTAGCTTTCTGCATAATAGAGCCTGTGCATGTATGTACAGGTGGGATTTACATCAGTTTTTCAAGTCTACATATATACAACTTGTATATTCATGCAATCTATGTAATACAGAGCTTGTGGAGGCTTGGGTTAAGAAAGCAGCTGCCTGATCCCCCTCCCCCCCAATATTCTTACTCTTTTAGCTGTCTGAAATAACATAGCTTCACCCATGTCCTAGCTTCATGTTGGCCAGACTTCCTGTTCCATTACAAAAAAACCTCAACATATGGCAATAGAAGGAACAGCTTTGGGAACACAGATCCTCTGCATTTACAATTTTCACTTTGAACAGCCTAGAAATCTCAGTTTCAAGAAGATGGCTCAATCACTTGCTCTAAAGATAAGCTATATCAATTTTAAGTCACTAGCTATGTTAGACTTTGGTGGTAAACTCAAAAGAGGTGTGAGGGAATCCTTCTTCAGTCTGGCCCCACAATTCCAGCCCTTGGGCTCCTGTCACCCACCTTCCCCTTTTATCCTCAGGATTCCCCTCCCCTTGGATCTGATACTCATGCCACAAAGTGACCACTAAACTGGACTTGTGGCTATGTTGATCAGTGGATTCAGAGTGCTCCTTAAAAATTATTAGAATAAAACATTCAGACAGATGTAGAAAATAAAGCAAGTAATGATTTGTTATATCACAGACAAGGTAAGCAATAAGTCCCTGAACTCTTCCCTTAGTCCCAGTTCCCCAGAGCCCATTCAGATCATTGGCCTATCTCTGACTGTCCTAACCAACTCTTTAACTCTTTAACTGACAAGCCCCTAGGTTACATGCCCCATAGGCTCCTCTTCAAAATATTCCGAAGGCTGTGAGTGGCCGGCTTTAACAAGGCTTGCTCAGCTATTTTTTTCACAAGAGGATAGAACAGCAATTTAATGACTAAGGATAGAGTTCTTGTGGCATAAGCTCATATGGATACTGACGGGGAGAATGTCAAAAGTAATCCAAGAGGCTGTGAAATGCAAGAGGTGGTGAAAGGTATACCCTCCATGCTAACAGTAAGAGTTTTGCTATGCCAATTTAGCCCTGGTAGTGTTGGAGAAATCTCTGGTCTCAGCTGAGTCATAAACAAATAGAATCCATCTTGCTGATAAATTCACATTTAGCAATTTCACACTGCCTTTGAAGTTCTGCTGCTGAAGAAAGGTGACTTTCAGGTCAGCAGCACAGTGAAAAACAATGAAATACTCTCCTGCTGGTTTGTGTCTATTTATTTGTTTGTTCAAATCAGAAAGGGTGATTTAGATGTTGTTGGATTTCAGCTCTCACCAGCCTTAGCCTGCATAACCAGTAGAGAAACATTATGGAAGTTGCAATCTAGCAACATAGGAAAGGCTGCAAGTTGCCCACCTCAGGGACTAACAACATACCATCCAATGGTTCCTGTGTGGCAAGAACAGTCCCAATTAATACTCTTTTGTCTCACTTTTTCAGCTGCTTTTAAAATGTCCCAGTTTCTCTCTCTTCTCGCACTTTCCCACTTAGGCCATTTCCGCACGGGGTGAGGGAATCGCCCCGTGCCACTACTTATTGGATCTTCTGACTCCCCGGTCCGGTCCAGGCTGCTCCGGAGCAGTGCGTGGTCGTTGATCCGCTCTGCTCCGGTGTCCAAAATGGAGGCTTCCGGTTGGTCATGGGTCTCGACCAACCGCTGAAGCTCGCCAGCCTAAAGCCTGCATTGGTGCGAGCCTGTGAATCTGCACAAGGGAGCAAGCTTGCAGTGGTGTACTCCGTGCTTTTGAGAAACCGGAAAAATCAGGTCTTTCAAAAGCACGCTGGAGGACCACTTGGGGTCATTCCGGAGCAGACTGAGATGTGGATCTACAGTAAGTAGTCCAGACCCAGTCCACTCCAAGGTGCAGACGTCCTCCGTGGAGGACGCACTGCACCATTTTTATTACCCCACGTGGAAATGGCCTTAGTCTTCAGCTTACTGCAGTTGATGCAAACTGAGTTCAAAGTGCAAAAGTACTTTGGGAGAGAAAAGCAGAAGGGGTGGAATCTTGATCTTCCAAATAGGTTTTGGCAAAAACAAACTTCTCCAGCCTATCTCAACTTCTGTGTTCTTCCTTCTTAATAACTTTCACCATCTTGACCACATTGATGTTCCTTGGCCATGTGTGTACCAGTTTTCATCTGTGAGATGTTCAATCTACTAATATATAAAAGTCGAAGTTTGTTTGTTTGTCTGTGTCAGGCAGTCGAAGACCTCATATGATTAGCTGTGTCAGGCAGGTGAAGACCTCATATGATTGGCTGCCTGAGAAGATTCTATGGAATCCTGGGATTTGCAGTTTAGGGAGGGGCCTTTAGAATTCTCAGCCAGAGAGCTCTTGCGCCTGGCCAGTTGCTATGAAGATGAGGCCTAGCAACGAGGAGGAAGACAGTGTATTCTCTCAAGAACCCAACCTCAGTATGTTAATAACTCTGAATACAGCTTGGATTGAGGAATATTGGAAAAAATTGCAGGTACTGGACAAGTCAGTTTGGGGAATTAGAGACATAGGATCTCAAATCTTTCTAACAAGTATTACCTATGAGAAAATAAAATCCTAGGCAACGCCAGGTATATATCCTAGTAGCATATAACAGCAAAATGGGTTTAGTAGCAAATGACACCAAAACAACACAAGCTGAAGAATGTGCAAGTGGAAGGGGCCCTACCCTTATATGTGTTCACGTTTACTAACATAACATCCACAGCTCTGTATTTTATTTCTTCATTATTTACAACACCTCCTACCTGTGTGCATATAACTTGCAAGAAACCGACATTTCTCTAGGTGTTCTAAGTGCCTTAGTGCTTTTTCACCTTCGTTATTACATTGTTATAAAAATATTTATATTCTGCCCTCTGTCCAAGGATCCCAGTACGATAAAATCAATCCATACAGCTTAAAACCATTTAAAACAATAAGAATAATTTAAAGCTTACAGTTACAATAAACCATATAACATTTAAGACTGATTAAAAAACTACTCACATGTGCATATCCGGACATGATCAGTCATGCTCCAAAGGCTGTAGTAAACTGTCATGTTATCACAGTGACAGCAGAGTTGGTGCCAGTCAGGCCTCTAAGGGGAGGGTGTTCTATAACTGGGGATCCTTAACAGAGAATGTTTTCTTTCTGTCTCTGCACTTGTACTATAACCTGCTGCTGGTTTTAATATGGTTTTGTATGCTGAAATGTTTTATTCACTGCTTCTGGTTTTACATTCTGCTTCTTTAGTCATTGTTTTATCATCTCACTGTTGTATTTTTCTGTTTTTAACAGGCAGCTCACCATCCAGATAATATTGGGGAACAGTGGGTAGATTAAAGTGCAATCAATCAGTCAATATAACTTCATGCATCCGAGGATGAGGACTTTAATCCAGAAAAGAGTGTGCCCTAATTATACACTACCCACTCCAGATATCCACTTTGCATTCCTCTGACTACTTCCAACAATTTCATTCAAATTCATTAAATTCCGATTTACCATCAGGCGCTCACAGGGAAACATTTCTCAAATGGCTAAATAAGGGCTGGTTCTGTAGACACTTTAGTTGCACAAGAGAGAGCTGGAATGAGGAAGCTGTTCTTCTCTTTAAGCATCTCTTAATCGAGCTGGCACCCAACCAAGTTTCCATTTCCAGTTAACTTTCTTCTACCCGTTGATTGTGCAATCTTACCCCAGCATCACACACTGTAACAACGCACAGAGGCATGTCAGATATGCCCTTCAGCCATGCAATACAAATGCAAATCCTCTCTCTGGAGCCCCAGACCAGGCCTCTAAATCATACATAGGCTCCTTTGACAGGCTCTTAGTGCCTTTTATCTTTATGAGAGATTTGCCATGTTGCTGGCATTACAGACACCACTACAGTTGCTGAACTCATTTTCCAAACAACATACGTGGAATTCAGCAATCAAAAGCTGTTTGGTTTTCCCCTTCTTAAGTTGAGCATGTCTTCCCCCCACCCCCCACTTTTTCCTATTAAGCAGATAGAAAATTAAGCAAATACAATAAAAGCCCAATCCTGCCTCAAGGTTAAAGGAAAGTCCCAAGCAAGTTGTTTCATGTACTTGCAACACTGCACAAGCTGCAGTTTTTCAACCAAGGAATGTGGATCCGTCCTAGTATGGCATAAGCATTTGGGGAAATGGGTTTTGCTCAGCACGTTTCTGGTAATGACAAACAGTGGATTTCACTCTGATGGTATACGTTTCTAGGAGCTGCCAACATCTTACTGTAAAGATGTTGTACTGTAGTGTACTGTACAGATGTTGTACTGTAAAGAAACATCATATTGTAAAATTTATATATGTCACTGAGAGAGTTGTTAGCTGTGTTCGGCCAGGTTACCCCAGGGAAAAGCAAATACTGTTTCTACATAATGTGAAGAAGGTGTGGGGTAGTGGCCAACTTGAAGAGTAGTCCCTCACCTGGACACTCTATGACACTAACCCCATGGAGACTCTAAGGCCATTTCCGCACTAGAGGCCATTAGCAGGTTATATCACTATAATGTCAGGTTGCCATTCACCCGATGCCGTCAGGTTAGGGACACTCTTTTCCACACCCTCCCCCTTAAGCGGATGGTAGTGTTATTGCCACCGGTGTTCCTTCTGCATCATAGTGTCCATGCCCACTCCCATGCCCCGCCTTCAGCCTGACTACCACCCCTGATTGGGCAGGGATTTTTTGTTTAGTTTTGTTTTGTTTTGGGGGAAGCTGTACTAACACAACAATGTTGCAACAGCATGACATGCCAGTACACTGTTGCAGTTTTGCCCTATACTGCTTAAAAATGTATTTAAAAATGAAAAAGTTTTGATTCAAAGGAGACATTTAAAATAAACAGGGAGATGTGATAGGAAGTTACCACACCATAGGAGTAGCTGAGGGAGGGATGAGCTGGGCATGCCCACGGCCCGCCCACTGCTGGATCTGCCATAACAGGAAGTGCTATCAAGCGCTATAATGCTACCGCACTACGACGGCTGGCAGGATTGAACCGCTATAAGAAGGCTCTTAATGGATTTTTTCTGGAAATAGAATATGGCAATTTGGTGATGCTTGGGGATGGGATAGGAGCTAGATAGTGATGACATTGTGCAGAAGCACAGCTCCTGGACTGGTAACAACCTGCTGCTATAGTGTTATAGCAACATAGCACGGAAATGGCCTAAAGCTGCAAGAGGCTGTGTTGCTATCAAACAATTTCTAGCTGTTATGTTATCCGCTAGGAATGGTCTTTTGTAAAGCTGCTTCAAAGTACATCACTTAACCAGACATCATTGCCAAGGAAATCTATTTTCCCTTCAGCTGCAGTGAGAATTCCAAATAAAGTCAGAGGCAATAAGGGAGTACAAGGAAGATGGCAGATGAAGTCAGTTGTTGTTGTTGTTGTTGTACTGCTGCTGTTGTGTGCCTTCAAGTTCTTCTGACTTATGGAAATCCTAAAGTGAACCTATCATGGAGTTTTCTGGGTCTGAGAGTGTGTGACATGCCCAAGGTCACCCAGTGGATTTCCATGGCTGAGCAGGGAATTAAATCCTGGTCTCCAGCATCGTAGTCCAGTGCTCAAACCACTACACCATGCCAGTTCTCCCTATATATGTGCACTGAAAGGAATAAGTCCCACTGAAATCAGTAGGATTTACACCCAGTTAAGTTTCATCAGAGAGGGTTTGCCACTGCCTTCCTCTGAGGTGGAAAGTGAGACTTGCTCATAGTCACCAGTGGGTTTCCATGGCTGAACAAGGATTCAAACCCTACTCTCCTAAATTCATAATCAAACACTCAAATCACTATACCATATGGGTTGTCACAGATGATGCCATAGTCCCTGCTAATCAAAAGTTAGCAGGGTTTCAATCCTGGGAGCCCTGGGTCCATTTGAGATTGCGAGGTGAAATAGAGAGTAGGGCTGTATAAAAGAGGGAATTTCAGGAAGTGTGGTTTTCATGAAATTTCCTAACCTGTCAATATCATCTTTTCTACACAGCCATTAAAGAGAGAGGGGCCCTGCTTCCCATTTGATTGGCAATCCTAGCTCCACTACACCACTGGCTGTAGAGATTATTTTTGAGGTCTAAATACTCTCCATGATAATCCACAAAGTTATCCCCCCAGAGAGAATAAAAAACTGATGGTAGCTTTGTCAATTCATAACCACCCATGAGCTAGTTCTGGCATTTTTCATCTGAACCCAGGAACTAAGTGTAGCTTATGAGTTTTCATTGCCTTTTGAAGACAAATCCAACCACAAAATACTTTGTATTGTAGAAAACGTGTGTTACAACAATGCAGCATTGCTGGGAAAATCCTCCCCATTGATAGCTCCTTGTAAGAAAGGATTGCAGCTAAGTGTAGATTGAATGGAGAAATTTGGAGTAGGGTGGTGCAAATGACATCATCACTCCTAATCAAAATGTCTTTCTGCTTCAGAGCTGTGAGACTTGGCTTCATTCCACTGTGTGTAAAGGCATACTGTGCTTTTCTGCCCTAATTTTCACCCAGTTACTGCAAACATTCTTTGTTCCATCCAAATGAATGAGAGAAAGGGTATACACATTTCACCTGTCCCAATTTGGCAGGGACAGGCCTGATTAATCTCCTGTCATCTCACTTCTCCAGCAGCTTTTAAAATGTCCCAATGTCTCTATCCTCCTCCCATTTTCCCCCTTTGTCTTCAGCTTATTTCAGTTCCTTCAAACTGAATTCAAAGTTCAAGTAGTTTGTGCTCCAGGAACTCATCAGGGAGGAAAGGAAAGAATTTTACCCTTCCTATTTATACTCAGACGAAAGCAAAATGCTACAGACTCTCCTAGCTTGTGTGTTCTTCCTTATTAATAACTTTTGCCATTGTGATCACATACTGATGTTCCTTGGCCACATGTCTCCTGGTTTTGATCTATGAAATGGTATGAGGGCAGAGACTTTTTCTCAGTTCACTTGTACTAACAAGGGAGGAATGAGGAAAATGGAAGGATTGTACTGAGGTGTACTCTGACATGAGCCTGCGTGTCTCCAAAATTTTGAGATGGATATTGTCTTTCTGGAAGCTAATCTTGATTAGTTTGGAATATGTTTCTGATCAGTCCCCTACCTCTGGGAGCTTCCTGTTCTGAGTTCTGGGGATGTTTTTCCCTTCAGATGTTTTGGACATCTCTTAGAAGCTCCAACTAGCAAGACCAATGGTAAGAGACTGTGGGAGTTGTAGTCCAAACATCTAGAGGTTGAGACTTCCTTTTCCCTATCCTATTACTTTTGGCCAGTACTGGATCTGTCCCCATGACTTTCTTGTTTGCTCCAGCATTGGGACTTCCTGGTCCAGAGAGTCGTTGCTGCAGAAGTGCCTATATCAGGAGTGGGAATTCTATGACCCAGCTGCAGTTGGAATGCAACTTCCAGCAGCCATAGCCATCTATAACCAATAGTGTAGAATGTTGGGACTTGTGGTGCATCAGCATTTCCAGGGCCACATGATTTGTACCCTAGAGCTCCAGATGCTACTGTTCTGTACAGAATATAATTCCCTTTCCAGGACAGCTGGATTGCATAAGGGACTTTTCCAAGGGAAAGAAATTGGGGTAAGGCTGCTCATTGTATCTTTCACTCGACTCCAAACAGAGGAGTGGATGCTCATTTGTGGCTGACAACAAAAGGATGCCAGTGATTCACTCTTCAATCCACATGTTCTCCCATTTGTCTGTGCAGAACAGCATCTGGAGTTTGTTTATTCACATAATGATCTCTGGATCAATGTTTCTGACTCCATACACAGCAGGATCTACGGTATGTTTTAAACAACCCAACAGAAAGATCTGTGGGGGAAAAAACATGAATCTTTCTGATGCATTCTTTTAAGTAAGCAGGCGTATCTCCCTTCTCATTTATTCTTGACAGCGCTTGAAATTATTTTTGCTCACTTCCATTTTAACAGCCTTCCTTTGAGGGTACTTTTCTTGATATATCATTCCTCTTTCTGCTACTAGATTTTTAAAAGTAGGGGCCAGAATCCTCTAGGTCGAATGCGTAGCCTAGAGTTATGCACTCATGACTGTTATGTATACATGGTCCCTGCATAGCCCCTAATTTAGGAGTTATGTAGGCAACAGCCACTGTGATTGATGGATGTCTGTTCTCCTGTCAGTTGGGAAGCAACTAACTGATGTCCCAGCCTCTTCATGCAAGCCAATCACCAGCATGAGGGGGAATTGCAATGGTGATCATTGCCACTGCCTCTTGTACTACAGATCACTCACCAGAGGAAGTGGGAACTTCAGTCAGCTCCTTCTCAAGTGACAGGGGAACAGACCCCAGTTGATTGCAGCAGCTGCTTCCCAGTAACTGGAGATTGGAGGGTAGTCAGGCTGGAATTCACCGCACAGCACCAGAACTATGGTTCTTATGTATATGTCTCTCCTATACAAGATTCTGCCCAATATCCGTAAACATGGTGTCATATTATACCAGGAGCGGGCAAAGTGCAGTCCATGGTCCTAATTTTTTTGTTCCTACATAACATGAGAAGCATTTTTGTCTCCCCACCTACCAGACCACTTTAGACCTAAGAGAGACTTTTTTCTAAAACAGGAAGGATTTTAGACAGGGCCACTTTGTATTGCCAAAAAAAAAAAGGGTATCTTTTGGACTGAAAATGGTCCATATGACCAAAAATATGACAAAAATGCCCCCATGCTGCTTAGGGCATTGTCAGCAAAAAACTGATTTTTTTGCAGGAGTGCAGGGGGTTGCAGCCCTCCAAGATCTCTTGTGGGGGGGGGGTTGATGTGGCTTCTTAGCCTCCCAGGAGAGCCAATGTGGTGTAGTAGTTTGAGCATTGGACTATGAGCCTTTAAGGCCAGAGTTTGATTCCCCTCTTATCCATGGAAACCCACTGGATGACCTTGGGAGGGTCACACTCTCTCAGTCCCAGAAACCTCCATGATAGGTTCGTCTTAGTGTTGCCATAAGTTTGAAAGAACTCAAAGGTACACAACAAAACTAACAACAACAAGCCTCCCACAGTTGCCCAGCTTGAGATTGATGTTGTATGCCTTCAAATTGTTTCCAACTTTTGGTGACCCTAAATTGAACCAAGCACAGGGTTTTCTTGGCAAGATTTGTTCAGAGGAGCTTGGCTTTACCTTCCTCTGAGGCTGAGAGAGTGTGATTTGCCCAACGTCACCCAGTGGGTTTCCATAGCCAACCAGGGAGTTGAACCCTGGTCTCCAGAGTCACAGTCCAGCACTCAAACCACTACATCATGCTGGCTCCAACTTGAGGTACGCTATCTAAAATCAGTGGGATCAGTCAGTTACACAAAATAAATAATAAATCTCTTTGTATATGTGTGAGACAGAGAGCGGGAAAGAAAGGAGGGGAAACCTACCTGTGAATATAGAGACCCACTTTATGTTTGTTATGTTTTCCACATCATCATCTGCCTACTTCTCTCTTGCTGAACCATGAGAGCAATTCCACATTTTCCAGAGTCATGCAGGGGTGGCAGGAGAAGGCAGACAAAAACTACCAGTTCAAAGCAGACTCTACCCTACACCAATCGTTACCTCCTTCACTACCAGAGCACCTGTAGTTTGATGTCCTGCTGCCACCACTTGTGTCGGCATACTTATGCAGGCACAGGGCAACGACAAGGTTCTAGACTCTGCACGTATCTGCAGTGTGGTTCAGAGAGTTCTCAGCAATATACTGTGTCTTAACTTGGAGGTTCTGCGTAACAGTTATGATGGATAAAGTATCACTGGTACACCTGCCTTCCATGAATTTATCTAATCCTCTTGCTGGTATTAAGTGGCACTACCACACTCTGGCAATATTAAAAGGATGGATTGTTCTAAAAATGCTAACATATCATGCTCATTGCCATAGCATTTACATTGTGTACAGGTGTGAAAGCTGGACAGTGAAGAAAGCTGACAGGAAGAATGTTGACACATTTGAAATGTAGTATTGAAGGACAGTTCAATACCATTAAAAAGACAAATCAGTGGGTCTTAGAGCAACCTCTCGCTAGAACCCAAGATGACTAAACAAGCTGTCATAGTTTGGGTATGTCATGAGATCATATGACTCACTGGAAAACATGCTAATGCTCAGCAAATTGGAAGGCAGTGAGAAAAGAGAAAGACCCCATTACAGGTGAGTTGATTCAAAGAAGCTACAGCCCTGAGTTTGCAAGACTTGAGCCGGGGATTTGATAACTGCTGGTTCTTGGAGATCTCTCATTCATAGGGAAACATTAAGTGAGAAGCTACTTGATGACAGATATCATCAAACCATATCGAGAGCCCCCTTTTCCCTTAAACAGACCCTCTCTCAGATTATTGAACAGATTAATTCAGTAATATTGCATGGCCTCACGTTTATATGTGATACCAGCATTTTTCACCAGAAAAAAAAAAGCATTAACTCTTGACTTAGGCCATTTCTGCACTACACTGTTATAGTGCTATTATTCTACTTTCAACATCCTATGGAATCCTGGGTTTGCAGTTTAGAGAGGGGCCTTTAGAATTCTCAGCCAGAGAGCTCTTTGGCCTCAGGAAACTACAAACTTGGAATTCCACAGGAAGTTGAAAGGGGAATAATAGCACTATAACAGTGTAGTGTGGAGATGGCCTTAATATCAAGCATGAGGAAAGAGCCTTTTTAGAAAGAATGATGCCAGTGTTTTCAGATAGCTTACTAAAAAATCAGCAATGACTGGAAAAATAATGCAGAGAAACTTTGCATGTAATGTGAGGCTGAATTCCATGAAAATGTCTCTCTCTGTCTGACTTACAGCTGCAGCTCATCTTCAATGAATCATTTGGTTTTGGAGAAAATTCTTCTCCCAAAGACAGCAAGGCTTTCTTTGCTCAGGAGGATTTTCTCTTGGCTCCAGCTTGGTTTTGTTTGTGCTTATAATAAACTGGCCTTGAAGATACCATAGTGCAAACAGAAAACTATTTTAAAAAAAAATCATATATAAATGAATGGAGGGGGCTGCTTTATAGAACAAAAGGAATGGGAAAGGCAGCAAGATGCTTACTTTTCCCAAGCCAGCCAAACTTATATCCTCACAGTCTGACATGTCTTTTCTTCTAGGGAGAAAAAAGCTGTGTGGGGGGGATAAGAAATTCTGGGGAGAGGGTGAGAAATGTGTGCCAATTGGACAAGAAATAAGAATGAAGCTCTGGAATGTTTCCAAGCGTACAAGAACAGTTTGAGAGTCTATGGGGAAACTGCAAAGAGAATTACCTCCCTCCTAAATCTGTTGACAGAAGGAGTTTGATCAGCAGAACTACTCTGTTGGAACCCATCTAGAGCAAATGATGGGGTTACCATGTGTCCTCCTTTTCCAAGATGTATCTTCTTTCCAGACCTAAAATTCCTGTTTGGGTGTTTTTTTCAAATGTCCAGGTTTTCTTACAAGATCTAGACTAGAGGAAACAGGCAATCAGTAGAGCTATGAGGAGGGAGAAGAGAGATATGCCAGGCTAAAGCAGGGCAAGGTAAGCCCCCCCCCCCAAGCAGCCAGCCCTAGCCTTGTTGTGGTTACCATGTGACTCAGCAGCTTCTAACTGTATCGTTGTCATCTCTGTGGCCACCATCCATCACCGTCCTGATGAGAAATCCCATCAAGGAGGAAGATGGCAGAGAGGAGAAAGGGTGGTGCCCAGTCATAAGGAAAGTCTGTCATGTCTATCGGACTGACTCAGCTGAGGAGTAATAGCTCTTTTTACAACTCACTGCAGTTAGGGTTAGAAAAGTCAATAGTCCAGTGGTGTAGCTTGGCACAAGCGGGATGGAGGCATGGGGGCGGGGTTATGGTATGCATGGGCGGGGCTACAGCACATGGGGAGGGGCTACGGCACATGGAGGAGGGACTAAGGTACACAGGGGCGGGACTACAGTGTACTGAGTGGGGCTATGGCATGTGGGGGAGAGGCAATGGCACATGGGGGACATGCAAGGAGCAGCGGCACTCCCAAAATGCGACCCAGGGCACACCGCTACCTTACCCCCTGTTCCTATGCAATGGCAATAGTCTCTCTAATCCATTAATATATGACTATGATCAATGCAGTGCTGTAATTTACTAATGTCTTATATTTGCAATCATTTACAGATATAATTTAATTTAAATCTTTTAGAATCCTAAATTGGTGTAGCATGAGTTGCCAATAAAATAATATCATGTATACAGGCTAGAAATAAGTTAGACATGCAAGTTATATGAGAATTCACACACCCTGCATAAGAACAACGCTTGAATAAGAACAGCAATTGAATGACAAATTCACAAGATTTGAAATAAATGAAATAACAACTATTGAATTACAAACAAATTCACAAGACTTGAAATAAATAAAATATACAGGCTATATGATTCCCAGAACTTAAATGAGAAAGCACTTAAACAAAAAATAACATTTGAGCAAGAACATATCACTGAATTGCAAACAAATCACAAGGCTTAAATAAGAGAAACACAATTATGAATACATCATATAGGCTATATGAAAATTCACATCTCGTCCATTGAAGATAATGGGACAGAGCATTCATTTTTGTTTTACGTGGGGGGCTGTCCTGGAAAGGAACCCCCACATATAGAGAGGGCACGCTGTACCTCAAGCCCCTTCTTAACTACACATCTTCCTATCAGGAGTGACTGTTAACTGATCTTCTGTTATCAACCAATTAGCAACAAGTTTTTCTTCTGTTTTATTCTCAGTTAATTAGATGTGATTTGTATGAGTTCATTTGTTCAAGGTCGTCCCCCATCCAACTGGAAATGAGACTTTACTGGTCTTTTGTATAAGGCTAGTCCTCATCTAATCATATAAGAGTTTAACTGGTTTTTGTTTTGTTTTATTTTGTTTTTGTTTTTTGGACAGGCCACCATTCAGATATACATCTTTACTGGCCACCATTATTCTGGTTTCCTGCCATCAGGTGATTGCAACATGCAACTCAGGATGATTTAGGACTGTTGTACCAATTATCTTTTTGGTGTTCTATTTTTTTCTTTCTCAGCTAGACACACCTATATTTACTTTACAGTTTATGGCCATTTCCGCACTAGACTGTCATAGCGCTATTACTCCTCAAAGGCCCCTCCCTAAACTGCGAACTCCAGGATTCCATAGGATGTTGAAAGCGGAATAATAGCACTATGACAGTCTAGTGCGGAAATGGCCTATATTTTGGTTAGTTTAGGCCCTTTCCGCACGAGGCTGGTGAATCGGTTCGTGCTGTTTCTTACCGGATTTTCTGGGCTTGAAACAAGGCGGACTTTCCCTCTTTTCCTTCCACACAGCTGCTGCATATGTTCCATTCTGATATGGAGGAGTGCGAGTTCATGAATCCACACTGCCTCTGCCGTGGCCACTCCCGCTACTCCCCTCACCCCACCCTGTCAGCTGTGATGGGACCTTTTTTTTTTTTTTTTGGCATGGTTTAGTATGTCAGTGCGTACATGCATACGTGCGTAAGTCCATACTACCCCCCGGCCCCTCCCATGAACCCTCCCCTGACCACCAATTCGCATTGGCGCAAATGTATGTGTCTGCACCACTGTGAAAGTACAAATCGGACTGATCTGGAAAATTGGAAAACTGATTTCTTCCGGTTTTCAAATAGCGTGCTTTACCATCACATGAGGAAGCATTTAGTCAGAATTACGTGCGGAACGAAGGTAAATAAACCGAATGTAGTCCACTCCAACGTGCAGAAGACCTCTGTGGCAAGACGCATTGGCCCGCCTTAATAACTGCGTGCGGAAAGGGCCTTAGTTGAATGCCCAAAACCGTATTGCAAGGCTGTACTTTTAATACTTTGCTATCGGAAACATAAATATTTGGCTTTGTACTTTAGAAAGAGAGCAGTCACGTTTATTTTTGGTTACAATGCTCAGGCTTCAGAGTATTATATTTTGCAAAGTATACACAAAATATAGCGTCCAGCTTCTAACACATGACTAAGCTGCTTGACAACTGCATAGTGATGAGAGATAATTCTTTTTGTGAAGTGACTGCAACCATTTTAATTACTCTTACTATTATAAGGGATATATTAGCTTCTCTCTTTAAGTATGTTTGCAATGTTGTTGGCTGCAACTTCCCGCATTCTTCGCCATTGGCTATATTTGTAAGATCTGCTAGGATTTGTTATCCAACAATATCGCGAGGGCTACATGAGTCTCACCCTGTTCTTGGCCTCTGCCTGCAGCCAGAAGTGAGCCAGAACCAGTCTTGTCTCTCAATTCCCTACAGACAGCAAACTAGCAGGCCAAGAGGAACCAGCTAGTCAAGAATTTATCTAAAACCAGACTAGAAAGTCACATTCACACATCCATACTTTTGCAGGACCTTGAGAAAGGGGGAAAGTATTTGGGGAACTTGACAAAATTCTTAAAATTTGGGAAAGGTGATCTCCCACACATGTCTTCCTCATATAGCAACAATTTCCTACTACACTAAAACCATGTCCCCATCTATATCATTTGGCCAGATATTTCCACCACTGGTGCAGAATCTGGGCCTGAGTAACAGAAGCTATCTTTCAACTTAACTTCTGTCTGCAGCCTGGCTCCTTTTGCTGATGTGAACTGGAGTATTCTTGGGAGATCATATATATGTTCAATTTAAAGCTCAAATCAATACTGAGGATTACTCTGAAATCCTAAATATGTTAACCTACAAGTATGCATTTTTCACTTCTACAAGACTTAACAGCTGTTGTGCTTAGCAACTCAAGGACAGTAACAGGAAAGCAATGCAAACAGAATAGCTGAAGATATTTTTTTCCTTATTGCAGCGATATCTTCTAGTCAAACCCAAATCAAAGCCATGCTAAAATTGACTGAACTAGGTAGCAAGCTGATCTTGATGTTATCACCTTTTACTGCTGAGGAAAATTTTGTGATGATAATGGCGGTGGTGATGATGATGGAGAAGAAAGATAAGGATGGTGATGACAATGATGATAAAATTCTAAACAAAAACTGATGGAGATTATGTGTCTGGAGCAGCTAGCAATTTTGATTAAAGAATAAAACACCAATAGCTTAAAAAAGAAACTACAGCTTTATTGTAAAAAAGCTTTCTAAATGTGCTAAGCCAACACACTGCATTAAACTACTTTCAGTTTTGGTAAAAGTGGGAGAATAAGGGGTAGGAAGAGAAAAAGTGGAAGATCCATAAAAGTATTAGTCTACATCTCAAACATGTTAGGATAGGAGACTTTATGGCACTGAGAACTAAATGCCATCACTGCTGGTCTCTCTTAAGTGCTGGCATTATTTTGCTTCCAACAAAAACTTCACAAAATATCTTTCCCTTCATGTACCAAGAAGAGATGGTTTAAGAAATCTGAAGCTATTTTTCAAAAGATTATGGAAGGGGAGGGAAAGGTTGTTATTATCCCACACACACTCTGAAGAGTTGCAACAATACTGATTTCAGTTCAGGTCTCTTGGGGCATCCTTGAGCTTGTTTTAAGGATTAAGCCCTTTCTGCAGCACCTTCCCATACCGCCATGGGGACAGGAGTAGGATGGGACTACGACAACGCTTCTGCATGATATCATCATGGTCCTGTACTTCTCCCATCCCCGGGCAGCGCGATCATGGGTTAAATCATTGATGGGTTTTCCCCATCAAATGACCCACAATCGTGCCACCATCCCACATTTACCTGTCCTGCAGAAGGGCAGGAAACATGATGGCAGTGCTTCCTGCCCCAGTGCAGCCTAGGAAACTATCAGGCTTCACTGCAGAAGGAAGCAGCGTGTCCATCACGCTCCCTTCTGCAGGGAGCTGATCCTGTGCAGAGGGGAGTGCTGCCATCATGCTCCCTTCCAAGCAGAGTCACTACCCGGATTGCCACCTAATGCTGCCACAAGAAGGTAGGGTGAAGAAAGGGCCTTAGTTTCAAAGTGCTATGGAAACGTGTAAAACCTCTTCAGCCCTGAAAATAAGGTAGGCCTAAAAATAATACTGGATTACAGAGTCTGACTGTGTACAAGGTGTCTATATCTAATACTATTCCTAAGTAGGGTTGGGTGGGGAAGATGTCTAGCAGTAGTGTACAACTTAAGGCTGCAATCCTACATTGACATGGGCAGTAAGCACGATTAAATTCAGTGGGACTTACCTGTGAGCAGGCATACATAGGATTGCTCTGTAAATGTTGTAAATGGAGAATCTGTTTCTAAAATGTTGCATAGACATTTTGCCCACTTCACCTGTATGAACTTGAAAGATGGTGTGCCAACCCACCTCTGGTTATGAAGTCACAAATGGAATGGGGAAATCCACCCTGTAATTCCTAGCTGGCAATGGATAACAATGCTTTTAAAGAAAAAAAATTCTTGTTACTGTTACTGTAATTTGACTGTGAGTGCCTGCAAAAGTGGTTGAAGTCACACAGCCATGTGTCAGCTGAGTTTCACAACATGCTTAGCTGCAGCCTGCAGGGTAAATGGAAACCAGACTGGAATTTCTCCAGACCAACAGGCCAGGCTTTCCAAAGGTTCTGCAATTAATTAAGGCTGAAAGAGAGCTTTGAATAACCCCTTTATAGAACAAAATGCAAGTCTAAAAAAAAAACAACCTCAGAGTACAAACACAACAAACCCAACTTCAGGGTTTCTTTTAAGAAAGTCATCAATGATTCAAGGAATGAAGAAATGCCTTCTTCAGATCATTTGGGTGAATGCATTAAGTTGTGATTACAAAGCAGGATTGACTAATTATAATAAATACAATAGTGTTTTTGTCCAGGGACGACTAGCTGTCCAAAAAACAGTAAAAACCTATAAGGAGAGAAAGAGAGAGATCACATATATCTGTATCGCAAGGAACAGGTTTGAAAAAGAATAAGCATCCAGATACTGGACATGTATCTAGATAAACAGACACTTAAAGCAGAAGGAAATAGCCCTATCATCTTATCTCTCCTTTTCCAGTGCTTCGTTTCTCTTATTTAGTTATGATATTTCCTTTTTCAAATACAAAGTTTGTGGAATCACTCTGATTTAATTTCAGAGGCACAGATGTCCTTTGGCTTGTTTGCAGATGATGTTATTACATGGAGAGTTAATTGAATTGAAAACTGGTGACTTCTTTGACGTGAAACTTATTGGGGGTTTTCCCAGTGTGGGCTTCTCACCATGTGAAGATGAGTAGGCTTATTTCTGTAGGATGATTGTCCCCCGCTCACAGAGAGAGAGAGAGAGAGAGAGAGGGAGAGAGGGAGGGAGGGAGGGACGGAGGGAGAGGGAGAACAAGAATTTACTCACAGTGAGTTAAACATAAGAAATAGGCCAATGTCTGCAAGTGTTTAGGATGAGTTGCACTCTCTATTAAGGTTTTAAACTTTGTAAATATTGATACTTAAGTAATAGATGAAGTAGTTAAAACAGAGATAAAAGACTCAAAATATAGATTAACCGTCTGTCCTACTTTATAATGAAAAGTCTTCTATATGAAGGTATCTCTGGTTGACAGTCTGTCTTGTCCAGCTTTAGGTTAATGATAAAGAACGGTGAGAAGGCAGGAAAGCAAACTCAATAGCAAAAATAAGCAGGCACTCAGATCGCCTGGCCATGTTCTTCCCTACTAGGTTGAGAAGATCTCCATTTGAATTACAGCAATCTTTTCCAAAACTATATCCTATAGTATATCCTATACTTTAGACTGAGACAATTTTATGTAGATCTCCATTCTCTTTTGATCTCTTTCGTCCTCTTTGAGAACCAACAAACAAACATGATACCAAACATGATAACCATATATGTTTCTGAAATAAACAAGTAATGATAAGAAGGGGGATCATAGCTGTCGGTAGATTTAAAAATAAAAACATCAGTTCTATAGTGGGCCCTTCAGAACCTTCAACAAACAAACATACAGCTATTTTAGTAGAAATTCAAGATAACAGGGCACTCAGCATTGTTGATAAGATGCGCAAAATGTAACATGTCTAATCACACAAACCCTAATTGCACCACTTTTATACAGTAATGTGTTATCACACTACTAGCACTGGATTATTACTGACCAAAAGTTTCCAGGAGAATATAGCAAAACATAAATTTCAACTAAGACAAATTATTTTTTTTAAAAAAATCAGGTAAGTTAACTCTGTTGCAAGTTTGTGACTTCAGATGCTACAAAACTGAACTTGTTCCAGCTTTCCTCTAGACTTCAGTGGCCTTTGAATAATGAGCCAAGAAGGATGTGTCTTTGGAGTTCATATGTTTTAGGTATGTGAATAGCACTCTTTAAAACTGAGCATATCCCTAAGGCCACTCAAATGACTCAAAACCAAAACAAGTAGCTGAAGTGGTTTCACTCAGACCTTCAAGGAGGGCTATTCAACCTTTGGTTTAAGTAAGTTTCTATAAGAATGATATCAGCAATATTATGAGCAGCCGTAACATATGAGTCATAATGAAAGTTCATAATCAACTTTTATGTAGCTTACATTTACCATCCACTTTATAAATCAGACTATCTGGTGACTTCAAGTATTCATATTTGTGCTTTTGTGCTTTTTTGAAAATAATTTTAAAATGAATATATATACCATCTGATCTTGCAAGCTAAGCAGGCCATCCCTGGTTATGCCAAGGTATACCAGGTGCTATAGGATAAATTTCAGAAGAAGGCAATGGCAAACCACCTCTGAATATTTCTTGCCTAAGAAAACTTGTCAAAATTAATGGGGGGTGGGGGTGTCACCATAAGTCGTAAGGTGACTTAAAGGCAGACACACACAATATTGACCTATAGAAATTTGCACTGGTCTGTACAATTTTGCAATCTCAAAAATAACATAAAATTATAGGGTAGTCCATTTAGAAAAGAAATCCTCAAAAGTGATGGTAGGATATTATCTTTATTGTTGTTGTGTGCCTTCAAGTCAGTTCCAACTTATAGAAACCCTAAGGGGAGCCTATCATGGGGTTTTCTGGGATGGAGAGCATGTGATGCACCCAAGGTCACCCAATGGGTTTCCATGGCAGAGCAGGGAACTGAATCCTGGTCTGCAGGGTTGTAGTCCAATGCTCACATCAATACATCACGCTGGCTCTATTATCTTTATTAGGGACCACTAAAAGATCATGAAGTACAACGTGAGTTTTGGAGTTCCTTGAAATTCTTCTTTAAGGCTACCTGTTAAGCCAAAAAAGGGAGGTAGGGAATAGGAGGTAGTTTGAGAATCATACATGCTTAAACATGACCAGTAAGCCCAAAATACTGCATACTGCAAGGTGGATAGGACGAGCTATCTTGCAGAATTCTAAGACAAAACCAGGCTGAATGTAACAAGATTTCTAAAAACCAAAATAATATCTGAATATCAAAGACCTAAATATGTTGATGCTGTACACAAAAGAAGGATTGAGAAGATTTACACGGAAAAAAAATAGTCCAAGATCCTGCAGTGTCAAACCACTTGTGCAATGGTCCAAAGTGTGAGTGGCATTTTCTGTACACACTGGGAAGGTTGTATTGTCTCAGCCTATTCACACTTTCTTGTGGAATCCCTGCAATAAAGGAGGCCTTTCATGTTTTATATTTGCTTATCTCCATAAAGTGATGTTATATACCATTTCTTGCATCTACATGGCTCCTACGTACCCATTCATCCTATGCAAAAGTCCCACTGCCATACCCAGGCAAGGTGATGATGTATGAATCTCACCCAAGAAGTAAGAGTGAAGACTTTCTAGCTCAAATCATCAGGGCAAAGTGCCTGGGAAGTCATATATGCTATTGAACAGCATGCAAGAGTTAATCTAATGTTTAAGACTTAACTTTTCTGATAAGTTTCTAGGAACAAAAACTCTTACCCAATTGTTTAATGGAGATGAAATATGCATATATACATACACAAACAAAGTTTGAGGGAATACTAATAGTATAGGGTAATATTCACAATTACTGCCATACAATAAATCGTGATGGAAAAGATGTCTTTCTTAATCTCAACTAGATTAGATGCACTAAAATAAGGGAACTTACATAAGTCTTGGGGCCTTTCTGAACTACACTATTAGAGTGCTATGATTCTACTTTCAACATTCTGTGGGATTCTGAGTTTTGTAGTTTATTGAGGCCAAAGAGCTCTCTCGCCAAGAATTCTAAATGCCCCTCCCTAAACAACAAACCCCAGGATTCCATAGGATGTTGAAAGTGGAATAATAGCACTATAACAGTGTAATGGGGAAGGGCCCTTGTTTTATCAAGTTTCCACTGGTGCAATGGGAAGATTCTCTTTGAAACTCAGAATTGGTTTTAGACTTTTCTGTTTCTTTCCCTTCACAAACTAAGCCAGAGTCATGCAATGGCAAGATAGCGCTAGAAGAAAGAGGGAATGCCTGCTGTGTTTCAAAATACCTATTGAACTCCACTCAGGTGACAGAGTCCTAGAGATCTGCAATGGCACAGCAGGAGCAAAGAGATACCAAGGATGTGACTGTGTTTTTTAAATCTATATTTTAACAGTATACACAGTGTGGAATGCTACTTGTCCATAGTGACTTTATAGGCTGAGGAAACAGTAGTGTCAAGTAAATGTCTACAACCTTTTTAAAAAATAATCAAAATCAAACATTGTTTCAGCACTGCTCTAGGTAGGTACCTTAAATTGATATGTCTCGAAGGTTGGTTACAAATGAGCCAAAGAGTGGACAAAAGGAGATATGCCTATGGCTCTATATATGCATAGAAAAAAAATCAGTTCTGGCAACCAGGTTTGAGGCTGCTGTTGGCAAATCGGTACAATTTTACGTACACTTCCTTGTGGCTATGCCTGTGCCAGCATGGTGTAGAGAACAAGTGAGGTTGGTGGTTTGAGCATTTGGACCCAGACCCTGGAGACCTGGGCCATTTCCGCACTAAGCTGTTATAGCGCAATGATTCCACTTGCAACATCCTATGGAATCCTGGAGTTTGCAGTTTTGGGAGGGGCCAGCTGGCCCCTCCCAAAACTGCAAACCCCACGATTCTATAGGATGTTGCAAGTGAAATCATTGCGCTATAACAGCTTAGTGTGGAAATGGTGCAGGATTCAGTTCCCTGATTGGCCTGGAAACCTCCTGGGTGACCTTGGGTGCATAACACACACTCAGCCCCAGATAGGGTTGCCTTAGGGTCACCATAAGTCAGAAATAATTTGAAGGCACACGACAACAAATGCCTATGCCCCACTGAATTCAGAGAAAGTTATTTTCTGAGTTCTGCTTTGTAGAATTGATACTCTGACTTAAACTCTCATTAAAGGAAAAAGGAAGAAAAAGAAGAGGCAAAGGAAGGGGAATCACCAACATTTTTCTGGTGGCTATGTTTTCCTTCCTTCAGAGTAGTTTGGAGACAGGTAAGTCATAACAAAGACCTCCTCCAAGGCAAGCTGTGAGGATGTGAACAGACCTTCATGTTCAGTTCAGACTCCAGTTCAGCCATTCAGGAAACAGCCTGCTTCTGCTCAGAACAGCTTGAAACTGCTTTGCTTTGATTTAAGTCCCAAACCCTAGACAGAATTTGGAAATCCAGAGGTACCTGCCTCCCATTGCATATCATGGGGAATTTTTAAAAAATGCCTATAATTTATATTTATATAATTTATATTATTTTTTCTGGGATTGAATGAAATTGGCAGACTTGGTAGACTCTTAAATTACAGTTAGACAGACACAAGCAACTTTGTTTTACACTCTTTTAAAATGTGAATGTTTAAAAATAGAGCTGCTAATATGTTTTTAAAAATGTTATTTGCAAAATTGGAAGAAATGTGCAGACATAGGTATCTAAGACCATATATGCTGCCATGTTTCAGGCAAAAAAAGTGCAGGGATTTTTTTTCAAGAGCAGCTTTTCCCTTTGGATTCCATCTCCATGAAGGACACAATTAATTTTCCTTTAGACTTCATAGAGCAAAATGACGGAAAGAATAGTTGTTGCTGTTATGTACCTTCAAGTGAACTCTGACCTGTGGGAACCCTTTCTTTGAAGACAACCTGGTTTGTCTTAGCCCTGGTACAGATTTATTCAGAGAAGGTTTTCTATTGCTTTCCTCTGAGCCTGAGAGAATGGAGCTTTCCCAAGGTCACACAGTTGGTTTGCATGGCTAAGTGGAGGATTCAGACTCTGGTCTCCTTGTGGCCATTTCCACTCTACACTGTTATAGTGCTATTTCACTGTCAACATCCTATGGAATTCTGAGGTTTGTAGTTTACTGAGGCCAAAGAGCTCTTTGGCCTAGAATTCTAAATGCCCCTCCCTAAACTGCAAACCCCAGGATTCCATAGGATGTTGAAAGTGGAATAATAGCACTATAACAGTGTAGTGTGGAAATGGCCAGAGTCTTAGTGCAGCACTCAAACCATTACATAATGCTGGTTCCATAGACAGAATAGAGATGGTCCTAAACAACTAACCTGCAAACTTTCAGAAGAATGGATGCAATGATTTATGTAGAAGGGAAGTCCTCAGATCTAGGAAAGAGTGACTTGTGTCTCCTTACTTTCCTTCCCGTTATTTTTTCTGACAAGTTGTATGAATAGAGCACACATCAGAGGTTGTCCCCAGGCTAGAAAAACATACTGTTTCAGAAGAAAAGGTGCAGGGCTAGGGAGTTGTGATGCAATTAAGGCTTTTTAAAATGGTGAACCATGGTGGCATTAGGAAAGATAAAGCATCTGCCAAAATTCATAGACCCTTCCCCCATGATACAGCAATTGGAAAGCCCCTAGTAAATCATCTGCGGTAGAATTTAAAAAATGCACCTGTCAGTTTTCAACCCCACTTCCTCCCTTCCCTCCTGGCTCCTTCAATACTTCTTATTTTCTATAGAAGTTATGCTATTTTTGGAGAGAGAGTATCTGTTTTTCTGAAGTGAGTAGCCTGAACAAAGCTTTGAGTGGGGCCTAGTTTCATTTATATTAGCTCTGAGGAAAAACCCACCTTATGAAGCCATGAAGCCAGTCCCAAGAGCCCAATTCTGCTTGGACTTCAGCCTAGTCCAAAATATATTCTTAGCAAGCAGCTTTAATGTTTAACGGTGACTTACTGGTCCCAATTGTAAATCCAGTCATGTGTTCATTGAGGAGCTTTCAGCTGAGCTCCACATGGTATCAAAGGTCTTATCCAGATAGTCCTTGAAGGCAATGACTATCCCCCATTGTCTCTCTCATGTGGGATGGTCCTCCCACCAGCCCATGCAGATCAGAGAAATGACTCTCGAAGAAATCTGTGTACTTCTCATTCATCCTATTAAACCAGGGAAGTCACAGTAAGGAGAGGTTTTGTTTCATATTGTTGGGTTTTTTTAACATAGAGAGAAGATGTACAACTCAGCACTATGGCGCCACATGGCCTTGGAATGATCTTTCAAACGTAAAACAAAAAGAGAGGGGGGGGAATTAAGGGTACTGAGGATACATAGCATAGTTAATAGCTGCCACTTTTGCTGTTATTGGAGGGGTTAGAGGAGCAATCCTCCCACTTGAACAGTACTTCAAAAGAATGCTCAGTAGATAATCAGTTAATTAGAAAAACACATAAAAGTTTTACAAGCAACACAAATGCTGAAGGAGAGAGTTGTTTTTCTCATGATGAGGAACATCACAGTCGCTGTCCCAAAGTTACTGCTGCTACTCCTGCAACTACAATCTGCACAGCATGAAAATGCTATCGGGGGTAAGGGTAGGGGTAAGTGGGGGAAGAAGGAATCACTTCCCCCCCTTCCCACACACACACACTTTTTTTTCGTGTTTGAGAGCTGGAACAAGGTCTAGTTTTCTGAAATGCTATTAGATTGGCAGGTACTGGCGACAGGAATACAATCTTCTCAGTGATAGCCCTCCCCACAATAACACATCACTGCTGGTTAATAAGCAAATTTTGAAGACATTTTGATTCCAATCAATATGCGTATGATTCATTAACGTTTTTATACTACAAGAATTTTACCTGTTGCTGATTTAAACATTGATGCTTTTGAGTCAATGCTTTTGAGCTTAGTACTGTATGCACAATGGTACAAGACGTGTTCAATAATGTTATGTAAATTGCCTTGTGAGGGAAGCATGTCCTGAAAGGTATGGGGGTGTAAGAAGAAAATCAATAAAAGAGCATGGATTCCCTGTAGTGGTGTCACATTTGTGCGCTAAGGCTAAGTATCTTAAAGGTCCATTTTTTCAAAGAACGTGCAGCTTTACTGAAATGATGGGAAGTTCTCAGCTGTGTTGGATAAATACTGTTTACATGTGCTAAAGTGCAGTGATTACGCTTTTTTTTGAAAGAATGTTTCCAGTGACAGGAAAATGTAATGGATGAGGAATAAAGGGAATTTCCAGTGTTTATTGTGTGCAGAGTACATTCATGTCACTCCTGTGTGTCAGAACTCCGTACTATACAGTATTTGTCTCCTAAGACGCAACTCTGAAGGTCTGAGCCAAACCCAAAAACCTTGGCTTTGTACCTAGAGAAATTGCACATTAGAGGGTCATATAAAGGAATTTTCAGCTCTCAAGGAACTCAACAATATGGGTGGACACAAGCTAAAGGGAAAATATATGTCCCTGCCACCTGGTTTGTCTTAGCCCTGGCAGAGTCATCTGTTGTTTTTCTACAGTGAATGAATGAGGATACAGAAGCACAACTGTTGCCACCAGGAATTCTACTCTGCTACCTCCATCCTGTGATCCTCAATGTCCATGCATTGTTGAAGAAGAGTTTATCTTGTGGAACCTGTGGTTCACTTTGTCAGAAACAAAGTATAGTGTATGAACATCTTGAGATTGCTGAGGATCCCAGCTATGCAGTTTTTCCCACTACAGAAACAAACAAACAAACAAACACTTAGCAAGCAGAAGCAACTAGTCCTCTGTACCACAAAGCTTCTCTAGCACTTGAAGAGGTAGCACTGAATCAGTTCTTCTGAGGCAGACAAATCAGGGCTACATCAAGGGTGAGCCAGGGCAGAATCACAAATCCCTCCTCGATACAAGAAGACTGTGGTTTAGGCTATGGAAGAGATGGGACTGAGCAAATATAATGACCTATCAAATGGAGTTTTCCAAAGTTAATGCAGATCACTATTCGCATTAGTGAGATGCCAGCATTGTACAACCAGCCATTGAACTTAATGGAGTCAATTAGGTTCAAGTGCCTACTGAACTCTACCCTATAGTTCTTTAAGATGTCTTTGTGAATCACCTCCAGCAGGACAATGGCTCTATCCCTGTAGCAGCCAGAAAAGGGACAAAGTGCTGGTTCACACACAGAGGGAAGAGCTTCTCATAAGGCACATCACCTCTGATTTTCACAACTGACCAGCTCAAAGATGGTACACAGAATCATGAAAATTGTAGAGTTAGAAGAGATGCCAAGGGTAATCTAGCCCAGCCCCCTGACAATGGAAAATTTACAGTCAAGAGAGATTGAAATCTGATCTCTGTTCGAAAATCTCAATCGAAAGAGACCCCACCACTCTTTCAGGTAGTCTGTTCCATTGTGAAACAGTTATTACACTTCTTCCTAATGCTTACCTGGAATCTCCCTTCTTGTAATTTGAGAAGCAGAAAACAAATTTCCTCCAGCTTTCATGTCATAGCTGTTCAGATATTTGAGACTCAAAATAAGTCTAGCACCTTTGATTTCTCCTTTAAAGTTTAGACTAAAACCCAGAGTGGATTCACCACTCCACCGGCATGGAAGTCACCAGCCATCACTACTTTCATCACAGAATTAAAGGCACTTGGACTATACAGGGCAGCGTTAGACCTCTTTTAACACTATATTTTCCAGGCTGTAGGTGTAATGTGAAATGCTACACACCCAGTGGTACAGTACACAGAACAGAATGCTGTATGAATTGATAAGGCTAGAGGATATACATGTGCAAAGTGCCACTGTCAAGGCATCTGTGGGAAGTCATGTCAGAGATGATGATTGCATTGAATTCCTTTCTGGAGGCCCTGAAATACTGAGCTGAAGCACTATCCTCAGTAAAGGAGTTCCTATAGTCAAATTTCTAAGTCAACAGATGAGCAAGTTCTTAGATGCAGGGGATCTCAGAGAAAGGGAGTCACAGTTTCAAACCAGAGTGGTATATGTTCTAGTGATGGAAGCATGGCTTCGCAGGGTATTCATTGGTACTGATTCAGATGAGCGATTAAGCTTGGGCAACCCTGTGTGATTCTAGTGTGGAAAGCACCTTCTATATCACCAACAAAATGGAGCAGCAGGGTCTGTGGTAAAGAAAGTGAAAGTTGCCCAAGAAAAAAAGGGCAGACAGATGACCAATTCTTCCTACAGCAGTAGCAGCAAGAGGATCATGCCTAAAAGAAGCCACACAAGCTTCTTCCTGAGAACAGAACACAAACGCCTGGAAGATTTGGAGCCAGGGCTCTGAGGTCCATAACGTAGCTGAGATGTAGCAGCACATCAACCACTGTTGCATGTTACCTGGCAGAATCAATGGAGGACTATAGCTGTGGCCTTCTGCCCAAGAGCCTTGATCTCGTTTATCCAAGAGCTGCCGTCTTGCCCACCACCCAGCATCTAAAGCAAGATTTATTTTTTTTTAATGGCAGCCCACTAAAGGTCAATATAGCCATTCAGAGACAAAGCTGATTGAACAGTTTGTACCCTAGAAAGTTAACCAGCCTCACCTGGGTTTCTCCATCTTAGTTGGTCCCTGTGAACGAGAAAAACCTCTGTGAGTTGGCCGTGAAGATCAATCCACGTGCAGACTATGTGCTTAGAAATACATTGTTCCACAATTCTATGTCCCTCTTGCCATGATGGACCTTGTGATTTTGGTGAAAAACCCAACAGTAATCCTACAGCCTAAATTCTACTTACTCATGACATAGTCTTATACAGAATTATTAATCATTCACAGACTTTGTGGAAATGTATAGACATATTCTTCAGGATTACTAATCTTCATAGTCATGTGGAGTTGGTTGTTAGCATTTTGATTTTATAGGAACTGAGCTAAAGTATGTATGTGTGTGTGTGTGTTGTTTTGTTGTAAACATTTATAAAGGAATGTTATTTACAAAAATTAAAGATTATTTACAAAAATTTACAACGATCTTGTACAAATTACAGACTAAATATTTTCCTTACATAATATAGCCCAAATGAAGGAAAATTAAGGAGGTCAAAGTCAAATATAAATATATATCATGCTATCGTGCTATCTAAATTATTCTCTAAAAGCCATAACAAAAGTTTCCCCACATTTATCACCAAAATATGTAATCAGATCTTCCCACTGATTCTTAAAATCGTTTAGTGATTTATCCTTCACCAAGCTTGTCAATTTATCGATTTCTAATACTTCATAAATATCTATAATCCATGCTTCTATGGTGAGAGGTTCTTCCTTTTTCAATGTTTTCGCATAAAGAATTCTAGCCTTAGTTATCAGATTAAGTATTAATTTCTTGTACCGTTTCTGAACATAATTCTCAATTACATTAAACATATTTAACAAATACAATTCAGGTTTCATTGGAAAGTTCTTCCTTATGATTTTTGTTATTTCTATATGTATAGTCTTTCAATATCTTTTTGCTTTCTTGCAGTTCCACCAACAATGGTAAAACAAGCCTCTTTCAGACTTGCGTTTCCAACAATTTTCACTCCCCCCTCTATAAATCTGAGCAATTTTAACTGGAGTTAGACGCCATCTATATGACATCTTATAGTAGTTTTCTTTAAATGCTTGACAAACTATAAAATTTAAATCTCTCCAAGCCTGTAACCAATCATCAAATTGAAGTGGATATCCAACATCTTGAGCCCATTTTATCATACTTTTTTAAACAGTCTCGTATTCTAATTCCCATTTTAAGATAAGCTTATAAAATTTGACCGTGATATGTTTTTTGCCAGCTTCCAAGATGGCATCTAACTCTGAGGGAGAATCACTTAATTGTTCTTCATTCTTATCTTGTTTAAATCTGGTATATAGCTGTAGGTATAAAAACCAAGGACAGTTTATCCCATCAAGTGACAATTCTTCTTTAGTTTTGAAAATTGGTTCGTTACCTTGAAATCTTAATAGGTCTTTATATGTCCACCACTTATTTTGAGGTTTGCTTACCAAATTGTAAAAAGCTTCTTGTGAGGACACCCATAATGGCATTTGTGGACAGAGCTGGGGTTTGTATTTGGACGAAATTGTAAATAGCGAGTTTCTTATTGGATGTTCACAAAAATTTTTATCATGGTTCTTTTTAAGATACCATACATATGAATGCCATCCGTTAGTTAAATGTGCTCCTTCTAGGAGCAATAATCCTTTGTTATCTAGTAAAATCCAATCCATTATCCAAGTTAGGGCATTAGCAAATGCATATGGTTGTAAATCAGGTAAACCTAATCCCCCCCCTTACTCTGAGATCTGCCATTAAGTTCCATTTTATTCTTGGTTTTTTCCCAGCCCAAATAAATTTTGTTAAGTCTTGTTTCCATTGATTAAAGGTATCTCGCTTGAATATAATTGGGATATTTTGAAAAAGAAAATTCATCTTAGGTAATATACTCATATTTATAGTGGTAATTTTCCCTAACAATGATAATTTTAATTTGTTCCAAGATATCAATTCTTTTTTTTATCTCTTTCCAAATTCTACAGTAATTGTGTTCAAAAAGCTCTTGATTTTTCTTAGTCATCCAGATACCTAAATATTTAATTTTCTTCTGAATTTTGAATTTTGTTCTGGATTTCCATTCTTCCTCATCTTTTGCAGTTAGATTTTTAGTTAGTATTACTGATTTTTCTTGGTTGATCTTAAATCCTGCCATCTCTCCAAATTCTTCCAAAATTTGAGTAAGTTTACATACTGATTTGACAGGGTTTTCTAGGATTAAGACAAGGTCATCCACATGTGCCTGGAGTTTAAACGTCACCTCTTTAATTTTTAAGCCTTGTATATTTTTATCACTCCTTATCGCATTATTAAGTACCTCGATTACAATTAAGAAGTGGCGAAAGTGGACAACCCTGCCTGGTTTCTTTTTCAATTTTATAGGGTTTTGTTTTTTCTGAATTGACGAGTATGTTAGCCTCCTGCTCAGAATAAATTGTTTGAATCCATTTAATGAAATCATTCCCAATGTTCATCTTTTGGAGGACTTGAATCAGGAATTGCCAGGAAAGATTATCAAATGCTTTTTCAGCATCTAAGAATAACAGTTCCAATTTCTTATTCTGATGTGATTCATAATGTTGTATAATATTTATCAGAGTGCAAACTGTCTGCTCCTAGGCTTGGCAGGCAGCCCAAGAACCAGTTAGCAAGTCTCTCGTAACTAAGGCAATAAATCAAAGAGCTTTCCAGGCAAACGCAAATGAGGAGATAAGGCAGCAATAAATAAAAGAGCTTCTAGCAGCAAGGAGACCCTCTGGCTGTTACTTCACAGCCAAGTTCTCAGTGAACAGTTCAAGTAAGAGAAGTTACCAGAGCCGGTCCGAGGTCCAAAAGGGGGTGAGGTTCCAGCGGGTCAGGCAGCGTTCCAGGAGGCAAGGCAGGGATTTAGGAGACCCAACACGTAACTCTCCCCAAACGGGACAGTTGTGAGCCAACAACGACCCAAGGCTGAGTGCGTGCTTTTATAGCCAGATCACTCCTCCAGGTGTTTTCTCAGCTGGACCCTGATTGCCTGGCGTTTCCTATTTAAACGCTCTGACCTCCTGAGAGCACTCTTTTGCTCCCGATGCTGCTGGTAAGTAGGTACCTGCTCTTGCACCTCACTATCTGACTCTTCTGGCTTGGCTGGGTCTGAGGCAACCCCTGGCTCTGTTGCTGGGGCTACTGGGGCCAAGGGCTCTGTGTCTGGGGCAGTAGTACCCAGGGTCTCGGGCTCCGACTCAGAGCTTGAGTCCTGGAGCTCCAGGGTCCTGACACAAACATTGTTTCTCAAGTGGTGGCTGGGTAAAAAGCCTAATTGGTCTTCATCAATCCAATCCACAAGAATGTTTTTTAGCCTTTCTGCCAAAATTGGCGTGAATAATTTATAATCTTGGTTTAACAATGAAATTGGTCTGTAGTTTTGTGGAATTCTTGTGTCTTTCCCTTCTTTAGGGATCAGTGTAACATTTGCCGTTTTCTGTTTCTCTCCGTTTACCACTTGGTTCAGTGTTTCATGCAATGGCAGTATAAGCTCATTTTCAAAGGTTTTATAGAAGGTGGCCGGGAATCCACCAGGTCCAGGGACCTTTCCTAATTTAGCCCCTTTAATTGCCTCAGATATTTCTCCTATAGTAATAGGTCGATTTAATTTGTCTCTTCGCTCATCTGTCAAGCATGTGATATTAGCTTTTTGTAAGTACATTTTTATTTTTTGTTGTTGGGTATTTTGCTGCTGGGTGTCTGCATACAGTTGAGAATAATACTCATAAACTTATTTAATTTTCTCTTGTTTCGTAGTGGTTTCTTCTTCAATCTTAATTTTGGTGATTATCCTCCTTTCTTTTTCTTTTCTCAATTTGTAAGAAAGCCATTTACCTGGCTTGTTAGCAGATTCAAAGTGCCTTTGTTTTAAATATTTAATTTTCTTTCCTACTTGTGTATCCAAAAGTGCTGCGAGTTGGTTGTTCAGGATTTTTATTTCATTCACTACTCTAGTATTTGATGGTAATTTTTAAAGTTTTTCTTCTCTATCTTTGATTTCCTCTAAAATTTGGTTTTCTTTTTCCACTCTTTTCTTCCTCGATTCGTGTTCCAGTTGGATAATTATTTCTCTAATATATGCCTTAGCTGCATCCCATCCCATATTAACTGGAGTACCTTTGTTCGTATTTTCTTGGAATTATAGGTTCAGCTGCTGTTTTATCTTGTTAACTCTGTTCTCATCTGTAAATATTTGATCTTTGCATTTCCATTGATATCCTAACTTCCAGTTCTCCAAACAGAGCAGTACTGGATTATGATCTGACATTGTTTGTGGGAGAACTTCTATCTTTTTTATAAATTTCAAAAGTGCTGTTGATGCAAAAAACATATCGATTCTACACCATGATGTGAATAGTATGTGAAATCCTTCTTGCTTCCTTTTTTTGTATCTCCAAATATCTAACAAGCCATGGTCTGAGATATAGTTAAGAAAATTCTTAGGTAGCCTCCCTTGTGACTTCTTTATTTCTTTATGTGATTTCCTGTCTAACACCGGGTCCACCACAGCATTTCAGTCCCCCATCATAATAATTTTCTCATATTGATATCTCATTACAGTTTTAAAAAGATTTTCAAAAAACGTTGACTTGTTTTCATTAGGAGTATAAACACCCAATAACAGTACTTTCTCGTCTAGTATTTTAATTTCTACGGTGATATAGTGACCAGAAACATCATGAAATATTTCAGTTGGTGCTAAATGCTTACCTATATATAAGACAACACTTTTCTTTTTTCATCTGTTTGCTGAAATGAAGCATTCCCCCAGTCTGGGGTTTTTCAGACGTTTGATGTCTGATTGTTTAACATGGGTTTCTTGCAAGCTTACAATATCTAGCTTCTGTTTCTCTAAATAATGGAAGATTTTCCTTTTCTTTGTTAACATATTAAGAACATTCCATGTTAATGCTTTGATGTTAGTCATGGTTAACTTTGAAGTCTCCTTTGAATTTGATTCAGTTCTCAAATGTACTTTGTTCTCTTTCCTTTCTACCAACTAATAGCTGCTGTTTTCCACTTTGTTCTTCTTCTGTCTCTTCAATCTCCTTCTCCTTCTCTTCTTCTTCCTTCTCCTCTTCTTCTATTTCTGCTTCAATCTCTTCATCTTCTCTTCTTTTGTCTTGAGTTTCTTCAAGTATTGATTGTTTGGGTCTTTCTCTATATGTGGATTGTTCTTGCTCCTCTTGTTCTTGGAAGTTCTCTCTCTCCTCTATATTCATTTCCTTCTTTAGTGCTTCCCTATGTTCTTCTAAGAATGTTTTGGCTTGTCCTGAAGATGCCAAATTATATCTCCTTCTTCTGAAATAAAATGAAATCCCTTCTGGAAATCCCCATTTATAGTTGATTCCAGCTTTTTTAAGCTCCTGAGTCAGGGATAAATAGTCTTTTTGTTTTTGAAGTATCGCTCCAGGTACATCTTTAAAAACTTGAATCGGGTGTCCTTCAATTGTTAATCTTTCAATATAACTTTTTTGAATTATCATATCTTTAACCTTTTGGCAGACAAAAAAGATGATTATATTGTGGGTTAAGTTATTCTTTCTGGCCATTGGTGATCATATTGAATAAAGTTTATCAATCTCCAAATCCATCTGTTCTGCAGGCCATCCTAGAAATTTTGCCAATGCCAGTATCACTCTTTCCTCTAATTTTTCAAATTTTTTCTCTCTTAAACCCCTCAGTTTGAGGGATCTTTCTCTGTATCTGTTTTCTGATAGATCTTGCAGTTTCTGGAGTTGTATTTGTGTTGATTTATTATCTGCTTTTATTTCATCTATTTCTTGTATTTTTTCCTCACATTCTTGTATTTTACTATTAATTTTTTTGATTTCCTCTGTCATTACCTCAGATTTATCACTTAGAGTCTTTATCTGCTTTTTCAAATCTGCTTTGATTTCTTTCTTCTTACTCCGAAATTCTTGCATTATCTGTGTGGTAAATCTTTTAATTTCTTGTAATATTGGTGATTCCATTGTTAAAGTAGTCACACTAGACATTTGTGCCTGGATGTTGTCTTCTAAATGAGTTTGTTTTGTCTTCGCTCTTGTAATGGGCATAATATAGTATAAGTTGCAGTGAGTTAGGTTTCTTTTCTTTTTTTCTCTTTTTTTTCCTTTTCCCTTCTTTATTGTTTCCACCAGATGTTGCTGCTGTATCTAAGTTAGGTCTGTCAATTAGCTACTGTAATCTATATTTACCTTTCAGTCTTCAAGGTCAGTAACTTCTTAGCTGTTCCTCTGACCCTTATCAAAGAAGAAAGTGCACAGCTGCACCTTATCTCTGTTGTTAACCTTGTATGTGTTAGCTTTCCAGGAGCTGAATCTATTTCAAGCCTTCCAATTTTCAAATTATTAGCGAAAGTTCAACATTTACATTCCTATACACAATCTTCCCAGCAGTCAAGTTTCTCAAGACCACCTACCAATCTAACAAGCAAAGTTAACTCTACACAGAAAGTCAGATAGATTCAATTTTCAGATTAGACCCTATTTATAATGTTATAACTTATTGTAGGATTGCTATCTCTATTATTGTTATTATTATTCCTATTAGTGTGACGAAATCATACAAATGATATATTCAATAGGTATATATTAAGAGAGATATTATTAATTGTATTAATAACTTATTAGTTTCATGTATATATTTTCCTTATACTTAATATACTCAATATATTCAGTATATTCTAAATCTAAATCAGTTATAAATATATAAATCAGTTAGATATGTGAATAGATATATATGAAAATAAATATATAAAGATGAAGTTATAACAAGTTATCAAATTGTAAAACAGAGTAATATAGCAAAAGAAAGAAATGATATCCAATATCCATGTCAAATCTTATTACTTATTTCCTATTAACCCAATACTTATTATTTTAGTGATTTTCCTGTATTCTTTGGCTTTCTTCTTTAGTGTTCCAAATGTATCTCAAATGTATCTCAATGTCCATAAGTTATCAATGTCTTCAAATATCAAAATCACACAGTATTCCTGTTTTCTTGTTGCTCTTAAGTTCGAGAGGAGAAAGGAGAGAGGAGATTAAACTGAAGATGAAAGTCAATGAATCGTATTATATTATTCTCAATTTCAGTCCAGTTCGCAGCGGGAGGAAAAAAAAATCCAATGGTTTTGAATTAGAGTTTTAAGGCAGAGAAAAGACAGCAACAATCCAATCTAGTTGTATTATTCTTGGTTTTGATCCAGTTCAAGGAAGGAAATAAAAAGGATCTAGCTCTCCCCTGGTTTATTCAGTCCAGATTTGCAATTCCACTGTTTATAAATCCTCAGCCTCAAAGTTTCAAAGTTCAAAGTTAGTACAGCCCAAAGTCACAAATCCGAAAATGTTTGTAAATAGCCTTTTCACTCTGTATGTATTAAAGGTTCGTTGGGGAAGTGAGAAAAAGGGAAAGATGAAAAAAATCCAAACCAACGATCCAACTCCTTATTTTCTTTAAGTTATAGTTAACACAGAGAGATAAAAAAGAGAGCCTAAATCTGAAGTAAATCCGTATGAAGCATGATATTTAAGCAGGATCTTACTTGCTTACTTGCTTATTTACTTTTGAAGATCTTGATCAGAAAAAGTTTTATTTAAAAACGACGGTGGCTGGTGCACCAGCTTTCCCTCCAATCAGCCAGTTTGCCTGCTGTGGTTTCAGTCGCTCTCAGTTCTCCCTGCTTCGTCCGTGGCCAGCTGCTTTGTTTCGTATTTCAGCTTCAAAAACTTCTTTCTGGGTCACTGGGGCAGGGTCCCCAAACCTTCCGAGCCCGATGGTCCCTCCTTCTTCTCAGAGGATACCTCTGTGGGGTTATTTCGATGTTGTTTTCCTCTTTTTTCTGCTGTGGTTTAGGCTGTCACTTTCGGACATCCTCAAGTGATAACCAATCGCGCCGCCATTACCGCCATTACTCCCGGCACTGAGCTAAAGTTGAGCAAATTGTGACTTCTGTGTAGCAAGACCACAAGTGAATTTGAATTTGAATTCTACAGTCAAAGTCAGTATATCATTCACTGGAACTTCTTTCAAAATGTGTATGGCTTTAGCAAAGTCACTGGTGCTTCTGTGTCCTCAGTTAATACAGCACTTATCCTCCTTGTCTGATTTTAGAAGCTAAACAGTGTCAGCCCTGGTTAGTACTTGGTTGGGAGATCACCAATGAATACTAGTTGCTTTAGACCATATTTCAAAGGAAAGAACTGGCAAAACCACCTCTGAGTATTCGTTGCCTAAGAAAACCATATGAAATTTCCTGGGGTCTCCAGAAGTCAACAGGCAAATTAAGACACAGACACATATCCCTTCACACTGGTTGAAGTGCTTGCTGTGTGCTCCTAGAAAAGCTTGGAAAAGTGTTTGTTTGTTTGTTTGTTTTGGCCGACAACTGTCAGCATTGCCCAACCAGCACAGGAGCTGTAGTCCAGACTTCAGAGAGTTGTCATTCAAAAAAGTAAATTTTCCATGCTACAGCTCCTTTTAAAGGCCTAGTTAGAGCAAAAGTCTTGTAATAACAAAAGCAATTGGGTGAAAGTCTCCAAATTTAGAGTATTACTAACATAATAGTTGTCCTGAAGATATTGCCTTTTTTTCTCTTTAATAACACTGATGGATTGTTAGATTTCCTTCTTTCATTTCAATACAGTAAAGAAGGGATTGAAAAAGAAATTTTGTATAATATTCTAGTCATAAAGGAAATAAATACGTGTGTGTGCACATACTACTCTGGAGAAGTTGGGTCATTTCAGCAGAACATCCACTATGGCCATGGTACAGAAAATATTGAATTGAATTTGCCTCTTCTCTCTCACACTGTCTCTACATTTCACCGGTAAAGAACTGTCACATGAATGGTGGCTTACTGTCATAGCCGCAGAGATCAATAGATCTGTTTTATAGTAAACACTGCTTCAGTGCCCTCTGTATGTTTGGTGTTGAAGTGCATGGGGAAGTTTGAAAAGCAGAAGTTGATTTAGCTATAATACACAGTCTACAGATACCATCTAGTGGTCTGAATGAGATCTGGTGCACTGAACTTGATGAGGGAAGCATGCTTAGACCTGTTTTCATTATGGATTGTGGACAGTATTCAGGACTCAGCTCTGAACCAACTGCATGCTAGTCCTGAACAGTGTTGGTTCAGGGATACTGAGAGCTGTAGTCCAAAAAAGTAACTTTCCCAAGCTATGGTTTAATTGAGAGTTCTATAGTTTAGTCTGACTGATTTTTATTTTAAAAGAGAATGTTCTTACAGAGCTTTTCAATCCTATTTGTGTTAATATGCCCCTTGCCTTTGGGATGGAATGGGACATCCCATACTATTAAATAAATAGGACAACCAATTGTTATAAGATGGGCAACTTCCTTAACCCTCATTTCTGTGGATAAGAAGACTCACACTGAATGACCTCTGGGTTATTTTCTGGCTCCATGGGAATGCCAATGTATTTCAGGGGATAAAAATGCCCTGTGTGTACACAAAGGTTTCTGGAGGCAGAATTAAGGATTTTTCAGAGTAACCAAACACCCTAGAAACCTAAGGCAGAATACGATTGCTGACGCTCCTCCTTTTCTGCTATATATTGCCAATATAATTTCTGTACCCTCATCTACTACTGTTATGGAATGGGATTTCTTTTGTCTCATTACAAAATGGGACGGAACTTCTTTTGTCTCAAGATATTACACTGTGTGGGACAAAAAAAAAGTAGTCAAATGGCAAAATACAATAGATTTGTTTGAGCTTTGTCCCAGCTTTTCTTTTTTCTTCATTCTTTTTTATTTATTACTTTTTTTTTTCTTTTTATTTTGTCTGTAAAAAGAAGAAATGTACTTGACAGATGGCTGAAATTCAAGGACACTCTTTCAAACCCTTGAGGTGATCATATTGTAAAGTGCCAACCTTTTATGTCTGGTTCTGTCTGCATTCTGCAAGAAAATGTGACTCCAGAGTATTAAAATATCCCATCTGGTCGGATGAGGGTTAAGCAACCAAAATGGCAGAAACACAATTAGATTAACTCTGCAACCACTAAGTGCTGACAATTAAGCTCGGTGAACAAATATTCAGATGCCTTTGTTCTAGCCTGATTGCAGCATCTGAAACACAGCATTGCAGGACAAATTTGACTCCCAGAAGAAGCTGTTGTAATGAGTCTGGCACGTGCCAAATGTTATGCCTACACATAGGCCACACCCCTCCTGGATAGCACCAAATTATCTTGTTTTCTCTCTGTTTTTTCCTTCAGATTGGTGACCAGAAGTTACAGCACAAATCATGCAGTAACACTACAAATCCTACCTGCCATAAAGTCATTTCAGAACAACACTAGTTTTATCTGAAATAAGAAAGTGGTAGCTGCCAGGAAAAGAATCAGAAAGCTAGTTTCTAAATGTTAAAAACACTCAATAAGAGAAAATAGCATAAATACCAGAGACATAGTATAGCTTTTAAAAACTGCTATGATATGAACCCTGAATACCATTTTTAAATGTAACAACAACAAAGACTCTTGTGACATTTTAAAGATTAACCAGCTGTATTTGGTATAAGCTTTCATGGATTCCAGCCCACTTCATTAGGTGCTGGAATCCATGAAATCTTATGCCAAATGAAACTCGTTTGTCTTTAAGGGACTGTAAGGGTGTTTTTTCTACAGACTAACATGGTTACCCCCCCCACACACACACACTTGAATTTGTTTAATCTGCATTGACTCTTTAGATTGTTATGCTAATATTAAAGAATGTATTTGTCATAAAAGTAATCACCAGCTGCTATTAAATAAATTAAAAAATTCTGTCTCCATTGCTCCTGTGATTCACGCTGTTTGTATTAGTGCCAATTCACAAGCCAGAGGCATTAAAAATAAACACTTACTTTTATTTCTGCCCAAGAAATATTTTTTTTCCTTCAGGAAGAGATGTACAGGTAAGGAATTGATAAAGTTTTAATTCAATGATCCAACAAAAATGAACTCAAGTATATAAGACTAGCACACCTCAATTAACAAAGCCTGTAACAAAAAAACCCCCTCCTTTCTACAAAGTCTTTTTAAGGCCACCCAGCTCCCCTTTCTTCCTCATCCTCTGTCCAACTAGAAGGTTTTTTTAGCAGCATTGGCATTGGGAGGATTGTGATGGAGGATGAGAGAAACATAGGCCATTTCCACACGCGGCAAGGGAATCACTCCCTGCCGCTACTCACCGGATCTTCTGGCAGTCCGGACCGGTCCGGGGTGAGGAGGAGCAGTGCATGGTCGTAGATCCGCACTGCTCCGGCATCCAAAATGGTGGCTTCCGGTTGGTTGTGGGTCTCGACCAACCGCTGAAGTTCGCCAGCCTAAAGCCCGCCCTCCGCAGAGCGCAGGCTCGCATTGGTGCAAGCCTGTGAATCTGCATCGGAGAGCGGGCATGCAATGGCACGCGCTGGCATTTTGAAAGACCTGAAAAAAAGTGGTAAGTAGCAGCTGGCTCCAGAATCCCGAAGTGAACATGCATGAACAGCAAAACAGAGAGAAAAGGAAAAGCAGGTAAGCGTGTCTCACCAGCTACCCCCAATATGTTTCAGAAAGCATAAATCTATAGATTTGGGAAAGTGGAGACTGGTGGGAAAAAAAATAGTCTATGAATGCATTTTAGAAGAAGCTCTCAAGTGGTATCTAGAAGTTTCAAAATGTTTTTGCTTATTAATGCAAGGTTCACGTGACCTAGTTGTTTCATTTCATATGTGTATATTGTAAGTTTTGAATTAAAAATGAATGAAACAAGTTGAACTGCTCTTCTTTTTGTGGTTCAGGAGCCTATCTCTATTTTTTCCAAGTTAGTTCTGGCTCTGGCATCGAAGTTTTTGTTAAAGAAGTCATGTCCAGGAACACATCTATTTTGTTAACTGAGGAATACCTGCAATGACAACAGTGTGGATCTCAAAATAACCAGATTCTTGTGGCATTTTAAAGAGTAGCCACTTAACTGATGTCTTTGTTAGTCTCCAAAATGGGACTCTTGATAGCTTGTTTTACTAGAGATTAATGTAGTTAGCTGTCTGGAAAGTCCATGTACAGAGAACAGTCAGGAGCAAAAGACAGGAAATATCCATATTTGGACACTTAATGAAACAGGACATCAGAGGCCTTCTCCTGTAAAACAAAGTTCAGATCTACAACACGTTTAAAGTCTGATGGTTGGTGTTTCCCATGACAGTGGGTCAGTGAATCCACCCTGGGATTTAATCAGGACTTCAAAGGAACTATCCAAGGTGCTGAACTCCTTCCCTCAAATGAGTTCAGGAGCTTGGATAGTTCATTGAAAGTCTGGACTAAACGCCAGACCAGATTTAGTGCCCCTATGCCATGGGAGCCACCAGCTGCCACTATTGCAAGTAGGCTAAATGTGAAGCAGGAGATCTGGGAATAAAATTTTCCATAGTCGTTAAAGAATTAAATGGCAGTCACATGGGACAAAAGATGGGGGGTTGTTAACCCTTTCCCCAGCAAGGTTTCCCTCGGTGACAGTCACCTCCTTAAACTGCTCTTTGAAACATATGTTGAAAAAATATTGTATGCATAATTTCACTTGCCCAACTGGGAAAATAATGGCTACAAGAGAGGGGCAGTTTTCACTGGGAAAATAGCAATAATCTGTGTTTCTCCAGGAAAAAAGACAACTAGAGAAGGGGGGTTTTCAGTAGGAAAATGCAAGAATTGAACTCTCTTTCCTTCAAATACCATGGTCCAAACAGTACCCACCCCAGTTTCTATTTTGTTTCCCAGTTTGGGAGGTCATGCTAACAAATCCTTTACAGTAAATCTGATTCTTTCTTAGGTTTCTGATGAAATAATCATAATGTCTGGGTTGTTTTAAAGAGGTAGGAAATTCAGCCAGTCACCAGGGTGCTGAAGGTACAAAGGAATACTTTGTCATGCTTGCAGGTTCACCATATGATTCAGACTATTACAGAAGGCGCAATAGAAGATCTTTCTTTTCCAGGCCATGCTCTTCCACTAAGAAAAATTGGTATGCATGTACAGTCTTCCCAAATGTCTTACCCAAAGACACACAGCCATGCCCAGTATGACATTTCCAAGAATGCAGTCAGTCAGTGGAAAGGAACACTATAGGCTTATTGGTTTCTTGGCTTAATTTCATGATTCCGTTGCTTTCTAGTCTGCATAGTACAAGCAAAACCATTGGGCAACTCAAGCAGGTCAAGTCAGGGGAAAAGAAACAGAACAAAAGTGGTGAAAAACCCAAATTAACAACTTCTTGAAATCTGAGCGACCAAGTAGTACTTCAGAAAAGTCCACGTGACTTTATATGGCTTGAAACCTATTTTTGCCCATTGCAGTGGATTTGCAGTATCGCACCCAAAGTTTTCCAAAAATGACAGACGAGTTTACCACAGCAATTAAGCTGTCTACCATCTGCAAAAGATTCAGCCAAGAGGTTTCTTATTTCTTCCCTAGCCTCCCACCAGAACTGGTTCAGTTTAAGCTTTTCAGCAATTTTCTCTCCCATTGAAGTCCAGCAAGCATTCAGGAGTGCAAAGCTCTTTGCAGGGAACCTTTTTCCCTTTCCAGGAGTTTTTTGTGCATTTATATTATACAAAACATACGATATCACACGTGACGTTATTTATGCTGCAGTGAATGTTTGCGATTTGGTAAATGCTGGCATTTATTGGAGCATTTTTGAGCTTGTGAGCATCTGAAGCTACATAGTAAATAGTGACTATCCCGTTTAGCAGATTTTCCACATCTATTTGCAGACATTTTCATTTGTCTGGGGAACAGAACTTGGAATAGTTACTTCTGGGGGCCTATAGTTCCCAGAATTCCCCATTCAGCATGGCCATTGGAGCTGTAGAACAAAACAAATTAAATGTCCACATAACAAGACTTTGGGATAATCAAAATGAGACACATATATTTACTGTAAAATACATACATGCACATACAAGACTTTCTCTTACCTATATGATTTCTTCCCCAGGATGATACTGCCTTCAAGGCCAGCCGATGGCATTTTGCTGCCCGAGACAGAGCAGCAAAGGATGGCCCACACTGAAGTCAAGTCAAGGTGCATAGAACACAGTTCCTGCCAGATGATTTTGGCACACAAGACACAAAATCCTATAAACACCTTGGCAGTAAAATTAGAGTAACTCAGTAAATACGTAACAATTTGCTGCTGTTTTATGGCACTCAGCATCTGTTGCCTGAGGTGACCTCTTCAGTTTACCTAACGGTAGGGCTGGCCCTGATTGCCCTCGTTCTTGAGAACAAAAACACGGCTAGGAAATACAGCCAAAGACTGGAGATTAGCACTCCTTATTCTCCTCCCAAAAGGTGTTATTTTCAAAAATATTAGCCCTGGTGTGAATTTAATGGGTCCACTGCACTATGTTTAAAAGCTCCCTAAAAGAACACAAGGACATTTAAACAACAATAGTAGAGTACATTAAGCGTGTCTGGGGAAACATTGCCTTTTCTTGGCCAAGTTTAGAACACAACGTAGCTGAGCTAAAACTGTCATGAGTGAAGGGTATTCTTTACTGTTACCGCCCATGTGGGTTGCAAGCCTGCTGATTGTTTCCAGTTGCCTGTCTCAACAGAGTGTTATTTTTCACTCCTCTCAATGGAAACTGTTCCAAAGGCACTGAAGCTATAATTTTAACTCCCTTCTGTAAACACAAATTGCATATGACAAATAGTCAAGCTGCCTACGTCCCATGCTTCTTTGCCTCCCAAGTGTTTAGATATTTCAGTCTTCTGAAGAATCAGGTAATGTCTCAGGAATTTTGACATGAGAGTAAATGCCACTTTGCAAGCAACTTTAGTATCAACCGCAGTACGTGAGACATGCAGTCACATCCACCTGTAAGCATTGGTGATTTTGTGGGTTTAAGAAAAAAATAAAAACCCCTATTTTTGCAACAAAGTGAATAAAGGCACCCCAAGTTCCAGAGTTTGGAAAAACTGCTGTTTTGATTACAACAGTACCCCTGCTGTCTGGGGATGGGGGTGGGGATTCTGGGAGTTATAGCTCAAAAAAGTGCAAGCTTTGCTCAACTCCCCAACCTAACATCACTGAATGATTTGCACTTTCTTTGATCTACATGGTCTTTCCTTCTATGCCAGTCCATTACAATACACCTCAGAACCATCCATCACTACCTTAGGACTACTTCCACACTATTTGCTAATTCCTTGAAAACATAAGATTTGTGTTGCTCCTGAAAGCTTCATGCTCAGCCATTCCACATGAAGCCAGAGATGGGCAAACTGAAGAGTAGCTTTCATGTAAGAGGATCATTGTTAAAAGTACTTCTCACCACTAAAATGCTGACACACAGGCCTAAATTCAATTGCTAGTCCTAGCTAGGGTAGAACTACTGAATCATCTGCTGAATGTGAACTCTGTAAATCTGTTTGATTCAGTGGGTCTACTCTAGTTGGGACTGGTAATTGGATCTAGCCCATAACCTTTGAAAAGGCATAACAATAGCCCACTCAGTCAAGTCCTGAGCAGGCAATGGTAATCCCCAGAGTAGATGAGCAATGTAGATGCATACTGGTGTTTTGCCAGATTGTACCTCAGAATTTTGACAATAATGTCAGGACTGCTATTACTATGGGTGTATTCACATTTCAATACACTGCAGAGTTTATTTCAACAGTTAATTGCTTGTTTTATAGGCCCTTGGTGATCCTTAAATGAAGGATACGAAGCCAAAAATGTTATTGGTACTCTTTCAAGAAGAAAAAAAAAGAGCAAAAAGAGTGGAATTTAGAAGTACTGGTGGGTCTAGTCTTCAAAAGCTTACTCAAATGTTCAAGGGGAAAAAAAGTCCATCATACAGTACAGTCCTCCTGGGGCTGCTTTGCTTCATCACTGAGGTGATGGTTTGCCTAGCTCACTGCTGGCTGATCTAATAAATCCTGTCCATTGGGAAATAAGTATGCCAGGAAGAAATGTTCTAGACTTTTTCTGACATGTTAGGTTTCCACATGAATAACATGTTTAACATTTAGGGAGCGTTCAAACAGTCCCAGGAAGAAGGCAGGACATTCCATTTCTGAGTATATGGCCTGGATCTGAGACAGAAGCAGTTCTTTAGGTCATTCTACACTCTTGGCCAACTAGATGAAATAACAAATCCATAATTAGCTTCCTTTTCTCCTCAACTTTCCCCCCCAGGAAGCAGTATGTACATATGCATGCATGCATATGTGTATGTGTGGTGCATACTGGAACCATAGTGCTGGAAGTGGGGAACCACTGTGTGTGCACATGCAAGAGAGAATGTGCATCTGTTGCTAAACATATTATTGAAACCATGTACAGCCTCTGTTGATTCTGCATGGTCTTCCATTGTAGTTATGTATGGGAAAGTTATGCTACAGGAAGGACAAGGAGTGTGTAGTGCTCCAGATTTTGTTAGACTGAAACTCCCATCATCCCTCACAGTTGATGAGACCTGCAGTCCAACAACATCTGGAGGGCCTCACACTTCCCACTGGCATTAAAAATATGCGATTCGCACACTGGAAGTGCCCTGTGGCAACATCTACCAGATATATCTATGTGAGTTTTTGCTCCACCATGTTTGGATGTATTATAGTTTTCCATTTATTTGTATTGTTTTGGTACTCTTCTCCTCTTTCTCTCCAGCACAGTGACATTTTGGTTTTCCTCTCCTCCTTTTCTTTCTCTAACTCCTGGAATTCCTGTTCCTCAGTGTCACATGGGAAGGAACCAATGGTAGGAATTCTGTGTAACTCCAGAACTCAAGGGGTGGATGTGTAGGCCTTGGTCACTGAAGAATATAGCCACCATAGAAAGGGCTTGCAAATCTATGCCTTGTCGAGAGTCCGCCATGCTGATTAGCTTCAGTGTATGAATGAATAGTACAGCTTATTAAGGAACAAACTGTACTCTTTGTGCTTTAGAGACACCACATCAGCATTTTCCTCGGCACGCAGCACTGTGAAGCCCCGCTGAGCCATTCCCCTGTCACCACACTGGAGGATTTGGCTTTCAATGGGCCACACATAGCCAGGACGCATTGGCAAAAGCACTACAACCCCCTTTGCCAAGTCTATTTACTACCAATGTTAAAGCTGCCAGGCTCCTGTCAACCTGATGCCATCTCTCTGGGGTTCTGTACTGGATTTACTGCTACAGACCAGACCGATGCACCATGATGTAATGTCTCTTACTCTTAAGATATACAATAGCTGATAGTATTAAACCCATATCATACTTAAATGGATACAGTTATTTCAAATGAATCTTAACAGTTCTTTCCATTCAAAGGCCAATGATACTTGAGAGTTAAGTTTCAATACCACAGTGTTGTTTCACAGCTTCTCATGCATTCCAAACACTATGTCTGCCTTTCACACTGAATTTACATTTAGATGCTTCACTACAGATTTCAGTTTGGTAGCTATTCACTGAAAGACCATCAACTGCTGTAAATTAGCGTTGTTTCAGCAAGACAACAAATGGCTTCTTAGTCACAAGTTTCTATCCCTGATTGGGTCTTCTAGGCCTATCAAAGATGCTTTCAATAGCACCCGGTAATTACAGCATTTTGCGTGTGTGTGTGTGTGTGTGTGTGTACCACAAGTGTCCTATCAATTTATTGCAACCTCATGAATTCGAAAGGATTTTCTTAGGCAAGGCGTATTCAGAGGTGGTTGGCTGATTCCTTCCTCTGAAACATAGTCTACTGCACCTGGTGTTTGATGGAGAATTACCCTTTCCTTATTTCCAAGTTAACCTGCAGTCACCACAAGTAACTACAATCAGCCTGCTCTGAATATTTGCTTCTGGGATTTAAGAGAAGCATTCTTCCTCAACCCACGCCCCTACTATGCACTAAATATGGCCATTTCCACACGGGGCAAGGGAATCACCCTGTGCCGGTACTTACCGGACTTCTTGGCTCCACGCTTGGGTCCAGGCTGGTCCGGAGCAGTGCGTGGCTGCTGCTCCGCACTGCTCCAGGGACGAAAATGGCAGCTTCCGGTTGGTCAAGGCTCTCCACCAACCGCTGAAGTTCGCCAGCCTAAAGCCCACCCCCGGCAGATCGCAGGCTCGCACTGGTGCGAGCCTGCAAATCTGGACCGGAGCTCAGGGATCGAGTGGCACGCTCTGTGCTTTTGAAAGACCCGTTTCAAGTGGTCTTTCAAAAGCATGCTGGACAACCACTTCGGGTCGTTCCAGAGCGGGCTGTGGTGCGGAACTACACTAAGTAGGTCCAACCCAGTCTGGTCCCAGGTGCAGACATCCTCCCTGGAGGACGCTCTGCACCGTTTCTTTAAGCCTGTGTGGAAATGGCCTATGTTTGTTCTTCCATATCTGTCTGCTGCTGTGTTTTTCTCAATCTGCTATTGCTTCTGCACCATCCATGCACTTTATACCTTTGTTCTCTTTCATGATGTGATTGCAGCCAATCGGGGATTACACAGTGATTAGTTCATGATGTTATATAGCCAATCCGATTTGCCCCCATGCTGTCGCAGATTCTATGTATGCACAATGGACAATGCCAGAGACAAACAAGTTCAAAAAAAGGCTCAGATGATAACCTCCCATGTTAGTAAAGTAATAAACCATCTGATTACCTAGGTTCTTTTTCCAAGAAGGGAGAATTTCTGCAGAAAAGTTTGGTGCCGTTACCTCACTAAAAAACCTATCCGTTAATGGGAATCATTATGCATCCTGATTGCCTGCGTACTTTCTGCATATAATGTGAGTCCAATGCTGTGCCCTAAAAATAATGTGTTGATTTATATTGTAGCCTTTTTCTTGATTTGATGCTCAAAGTAGCTCACAAAAGTTAAAACAGATTCAGCAATACATATATGTGTGTGTGTATAAACATGCAAAAAGTTATTGTTAAAAAGTGAACTATCTATAGAATTAAAAAACATTTTAAAACTTCTGACAAAATGTTACTTCATCATTGGAAGAGAAGCTTTTAGGGCCAACAGTTTGGCTGTGCCCACAGAAATTCAGACATCTTTTCTCTGATTGAGCTGCAGCCATTCCATTCTTAATGCCACACATCAAGCTATCATTCCACAAAATCTTTAACATTTCAATGGTTGTTCTCCAAACAAATTTCAAGCTAATTAAGCTATCTCAGGAGAGAAAAGACCAAAAGAACAGAGCTAACAGTGTCATTCTCTGGACTGCGACCAGAGGTGTATTTAAGAGGGCAGAGATTTTTGGCAGAGTGGGTGGGTAGGGGGGTTGCCTGCTGGCAGCCTGCTGGGTTTCAGAATCCTTATTAGGCTCAGAATCAAAAACTGCTGTGGTTAGGATTAGGATTAGATTTTTCATCATTTATATCTCATCTTTCTCCCAAAAATTAGACTAAGGCCATTTCTGCACTACACTGTTATATGTATGTATTTCGCTGTATTTCTCCCAAAATTGGGACTCAAGGCGGCTTCCAACAATAAATATACATTAAAAACATTTTAAAAACATTAAATACATTGAAAACATTAAAAACATTAAATGAATATAAATGCATAGAAACACTTAGAAGGATATTCTAGTACAGCAATTATTAAATAAAGCTGCCCGGCTTACAGGTAAGCCTGTTTAAAGAGAAAAGTTTTTGCCTATGAGCGAAATGAGAGCAGGGAGAGGGCTTGCCTAGTCTCCTGTGGAAGAGTGTTCCACAGGGTGGGAGCAGCCACTGAGAAAGTTCTTTCCTTGTCCCCACCAGGCGAGCCTGGGATGACGGTGGGACAGAGAGAAAGCCTTCCCCAGCAGAACTTAGGGCTCTAGCTGGTTTGTACAGGGAGATAGGGTCTTTCAAATAGCCTGGACCTTATAGTGCTATCATTCCACTTTCAATATTCCCTGGTATCCTGGGGTTTGCAGTTTAGGGAACGGCCTTTAGAATTCTCAGCCAGAGAGCTCTTTGGCCTCAGCAAACTACAAACTGCAGAATTCCATAGGATGTGGAAAGTGGAATAATAGCACTATAGCAGTATAGTGTGGAAATGGGCTAAAAGTGGATAACAACATATTTTAAAACAAAGCAGATCAAAAACAATACAGAAACTTCAATAATAGCATAAATATAAAAATTATTCTAACAACAAACAATATACATTAAAAACATTACAGTTCATTTTTTAAAACTATGTATAATCCATAAAAACAGCACTACACAACATTAAAAGCTCACCCCAGTCAGTTTCTAAAAGTCTGATGGTACAAAAAAGTTTTAACTTATCAGCAGAAGGAAGCCAAGGATGGAGGTATCCTGGCCTCCCTAGGGAGGGAGTTCCAAAGTCTGGAGGCAGGCCCTCTCCTTTGTTCCCACCAAAAAAGCCTGAGAAGGTGGTAGGACAGAGAGAAGGGCCTCTCCAGGAGATCTTAGAGGTTTCATGGGCTCATAGTTCAGATAACATGAAAAGGATAATTTATGTTTAGCAGGCCGTGCTAGATAATTTCACTTTAGCCCAGCAGGTGAAGGTTGGAGACAGGCTGAAAGCTAGTACACTTTTCGGTCAGCAACTTTAATGTTTGGTTCTCATAACTGTTAGAATGGGAAATGGGCCATTCTTGTGCAGCTTATTTTCCTTTGTTTGGTTCTACCCAATATAACCCTGGGAAATCCGTCATCCAGTTACCCCATCTTGTGTGTGTGGGGGGGTGCATCTCAACTCAGAAGATCCATTATTCAGCCATGGAAACATGCCAATAGTGCACGATAGATTTGGTAGCATTTGTTCTTCAGAGACCCAGTTCTATCACTTGCTGAGAGAAGATACTGAAGCCCATCAGCTAATGAATAGCAATGCTTCTGCTGCTGTAGGCCACCTGCGGCATCACTGACCACCAATGAAGGTTATTATATAGCAGTGATGTGTATCAATCTTTGGTACCAAGCAAAGTTTTGGAGAGGCCTGGAATTGCATCCTTTTCCGGCTGAGAAGAGAGAGTTTGGATGCAGGATGGTCTACATGAGTGAAAATCATATTGGCTTCTTATACAGCAAAAATGCTTATCACTGATTGTTTTGTCTATGTGACTAGTAAAATGTATAGAACTACTGGCAAGACCATCCCTTCTTCAGACAGCAGATACAGAGCAGACACAGCAGTCCCCAGGCTGGCCTTCTCTGCTTGAAGATGAAGCAGTCTTCTAGGCCTCTATCCTTGTACCCAGAGGTACCAGCTGCCCCTAGTTGTGGTGAGGGATGAAATCATACCATATGAAAGTAAAATTCAACTTGCAGTCTAGCCAGCTTTTTGTAGGTTTTATTGTAAAGACTTCACCTTTCATCACATCTTTATTTCTTACCCTTATTGGGATTTACTTCAGAGTAAACAGGTACAAAGAGAATTAAGCATACATTTGGAATCGTCATTTTCCTAGACAACTCTGGAACCAACATTGTAGTAGCTTGTAACTCATGAGTCGTTTTCCTCTTCAACATTCTTAACATACATTTGATAGGTTACTATCAGCAAATTTTGAACTTTTAATATCAAGGGATTAATGCAGCAAATTGCTTGTTTGATTTTCCAAATGGTATCTATCATTGTGTGCTACAAAGTACAATATCCTTTCAGCTGAAAATGCAACAGTGGTGCCTTTGTTGGGGCTGCACACAAATGTCAGCCAAGAGAGCGAAATGCTTCATCATGATAACAGCAAGAACCGTGGTTTTCAGTACTATGTAGAATAGAATGTGGGTGCGTGAATGTTACTAATATCTACTGAAGCAACAGAAACTATTCCCCAATGCCAGCATCATGTTTAAATCAACAGAATGCGGCACAGCACAAACCAGTTCTTGAAACATACAATAGTCGATCTCCACAATGATATTCCTCCCCTATGCAAAGCAACAATCTTGCAATGAAAAAGTTACAGTCCTGCTGCTAAAGGAGGATGTTGCCCTTGGTTAAATTACACTAATAATGTAACTGAGCTATATCTTTCCCAATGGAAAAAGAACTAATTACAATTAACAAATTATTTGCAAGTAGTCACTTCTGAGCAGTGGATTCAGCCGATGACTTGGGTCTGCAGCTTGTGGAAAGTTGGCTGGGGCCCATTTTTCTTTGACCATAGGCAGCAAAATATTTGGGGCCAGCCCTGGATGACTCTACATGAGTACAGATGCCACATGGCAACCTGTGAAATGGTTTCATTTCGTCTGGATCCCCTAACAGAGGTGGCTGAGCCAAACAAGGTCAATGGAAATTAACCATTTATATTGTGAGCTGAAGATTTTTGGCACTAGCAACACTTAAGTCATTACACTGTAATGTGTCAAATTTATTTAAATATTGATGCTCAGTCACCCAGGGAGCCTTGGCTCCTTTGACCATGCCCAGCAAATTGTAGCTTACATTTGACTCATTTCATATTAGAGGAGGCTTATTTCTCATGAAAGATAACTCTGTTTGCAATATTTGGTTTACCCCTCTTTGTGCCACGAAACCTGAGATCTGCTCAATGGCTTCTATTCAAATGGAAAACATGCAAAGGGATCTGCAGCACATCACCCTGAACACAGCTACAGATTGAAAATGCTTTCAGCTTTCCCTGTGTAGCATCGTCTGGAAATAAAACATATGGAGTTAGCACAACGGCTGATTGGATTTTGATTGCTCTGAAACATAGCCAAGTTTAAAGTGGAGAGTGCAGCCTGAAAGGAAATACAGTAGACACTAGACAATTTATTTGTTTCTGAGAGGGGACCTGGCTGACAGACTGCTTCGAAGGTGGCTAACAAAAGCAATATGTTTCCATCTGGAAACCATATGGGGAACTCAGCCTGTATCTTGAAAAATGGCACAGTGACTGTGTATACTATGAAAACAGAGTCCTTGCCGCCTTGTTAAACTAGAGCTGGTCAAGAGCATCACACCTGATGAATGGTACTGACGAAGAACTGAAACAGTGAACTTACAAACAGGTGCCCAGTAAAACAGTATAAAAGTAATACCTTAAAAACAGCAGAAGGGGAACATTGAATAGGTAACAAGATGGAGTTGGCAGAGAAGGCTGGCAAAATACCCATTCAGTACAAAATAAAATGAAATGAAATATAACTGTCATTCATTTTTATGGCAGATTTATTGGTCTCAGCCTAGATCAAACCACATGCAAATTGTGAAGTACAACAACAAGTACTCCTGGATAAGCACATACATTCCTACTTATACCACCAAAGTATGAGTTCAGTCATTTCAGCAGTGAGTAGTGCAGGGCAGATGTATGTGCAAGTCTAGATGCATATCTGTGTGCCGAGCATTCCTCAAGGAGATTGACGTGCATAGATTTCCTTTACTTGGCCCCAGGGTGTAAATCCATGAACAGAATAAAGAACTGCCTTATTCTGAGTCAAAACAATGATTCACCTAGCCTTCACCTTTGCTGTTTAATGTGGCTGGCTACAGTCCTCTATGTCCTAAACAGAGATCTTTTTTAGCTTTGATTGTTGACATTCTTTAACTAAATGTGCCAGAGGCTGAACCTAAGGATGCTATATATACAAAGCATGTGTCAAATTCTGAATGCACATCTTTTGGAGTAGCCACACTGAACAATTGTACCATTTGACCCCACTCTAAGTACCAGGGCACTGACCTATAGAAACCTAGGAATTTTAGTTTGGTGAGATGCTTAGAATTCTCAGCTGGTTTGCTGTAGGGCTGTAGCACAACTACCTCAAAAAATTACAAATCGCAGGATTCCACAGGATGGACTCATGGCACTTAAAGTGGGATCAATCTTACAATTGTGTAGTATGGATACAATCTATATGCAATTAGATTGTATTGGAAATTCAATACATTCTGGATGCAAGTATAATCTCTGTACATGTACACAGGGATATTCTCATCATTAATTAATTTCTTTGCTTCGCCCCAAGTAGCTATGGATCTTAAGAATATCAGTCTTATTTGTCTTTCTGTGAGGTGTACTGTGACTCTCTTTATTTCTCCTTCTTTGCTGAGTTTTCTCTGGTTTCTGTTGTGTATAGTGGCATAATACACAGTATTGTATATTATCATTTGGGGCAAGCTGCAATGAATCCTTTGGTATTCCTTAAGTGTGATTATTGTTGCTCACACAGTGCCAGGTACTTGGTAAATAAGTGGAATTATTTCTTCAACTATACCTCATTTTGTTCTTTCTTGGTTTCTCCTCTCATTTTCCTTTTGCTTCCATCAATCCACCAATTCAGTGGGTTTGATGAGTTTGAAGCTATTAGTTTGGACCAAATGATTCACATAGTTAAACCCTTTAGTGCAGTGGTTCCCAGCCTTTGGTCCTTCAGATGTGTGGTCTTCAACTGCCAGAACCCTCAGCTAGCATGGCGAAAGGTTAGGAATTCCACAACATGAAGTCTAAAACTTCTGGTGGGCCAAAAGTTGAGAACACTGATTTAATGTGCTGGTGTCTCTCTGTGCGTTGTGCCTTCAAGTCATTTCACTCAGAAATTTTCCACTTCTCTGGGCTGCTCCCTCCTTCCATCCATTCTGCATTTCACTTGCCCACTTCTTCAGTGGCTCACACACTTGAAGGGCTTCGATAAGTAGGGAGCTTATAGTCAAAAGACACAACTGGCTAAATCCATGCCCTACCATTCCTGCCTGTGCATTTTCTTAAATATATATATATATTCAGAAATAAAGTCTCATTGATTTAAGTAAGCAAAACATGTGCTCTTGTTGTCATGTGCCTTCAAATCAGCTTTGACTTGATTAAACCTTGTCCTAGCGATTTTTTGTTTTGTTTTTGTTTTGTTTTGTTTTGTTTTGTTTTGTTTGGCAAGGTTTATTCAGAGGAGGTTTGCCATTGCCTTCCTCTAAGTCTGACAGAGTGTGACTTGCCCTAGGACACACACTAGATTTCCATGGCACAGCATATATTTAGACCCTGGTGTCTCAGAGACCTGAGTCTGCACCCTCTGCACTCAAAATATTCCTCGTTAAGAATTCCTCACCCTTGATTCACTAACTGATCTGAGTGCGCAGTCATTTTTTGCTGAATTTGCAGTGGATCAGTGTCCTCTAGCTAAAATCTTTCCTTACTTACCTTTAATATTACTTTTATTAACTCTTAATAAATAAGTTGTCAGCAAACACTGCACATGCTGCTGCTGATGGAGGATAGTACAGGTAAAAAGAGGAAAGAGACAGATCAGTGACAAAATTTAATTGAACAGGTTGTAGGATGTGATCCAATAATTCAGTACAGTCTTTCACAACCTGATAGTTTCCAGATATGTTAAAGTCTCAGTATCCACAGACAAACATTGTATTGGGGGCTTTGTAGTCCATTAGAGATCTGTTTAAAAGACAACTTTAAAATGAAAAAAAAGAGTACTTTTGAAGATGCCAATAATAAAATGTGCCACAGGATCAGTAGTGAAAACACCCATCCCATTGGTCTGTCCAGGAAACTAATATTTTAAATAATAAGTTAGTTATTCAACTAATTAAAATATTTTGATTTTGGTAGTAATAAATTAATGCACCAGTTTCTAATGTTTAATATTACTGAATTTATTTAATGTTCCAAACACTGTTCCTATTTTCCAAACCACAAGCACAGGAAGACCAGTGTAGATTCAGCACTGGCAACCCACCCTGTCAACAAGACAACCATGTTCAATTCCAGCAAGGTGAGCTACTCTCAGAGATGAAGGCAAGTTTCATGAACTTTTTGAAGAGAAGCTTCATAAACTTTCATTTTTGTAAATAAAATACTGTCATGTGGATGTGTCTTATGAGTTTTAGATTACAGTATAAGGGAATCCACTTGGAGTGTTAGATTATGACTTGAATGTAGCTATTGAAGATTTCACAAATCATTTTATTTGATAACTAATTTTAAATATCATCCATCCATATTTTGAATATGCTTTCTGGCATGCTCTACAGAGTCCTTCTAGACTACCTCACTGTGATGTGGAGGTGACTCTGACTTCTCAAAAACGAGACTCATGGAGCACAAGTTCTCCCAGGCTCTATCAAGTTGATATGAGTTCAAGCCAAGTTTGGAAATAATGCATTAAAAATTACTTTGACCCCCTCCCAACTGCTAAAATTTTCAATCTCTGTTTTATTTTATTTTATTCATTGGATTTTAATCATGCAATTTTCCAGTAACAATTAATATTTCTTGTTACTTTACCCATCACCAGACCTATGGCAACTCTAAATAGCACTTTAATGTTTAGCCATTGATTAATCTAATTAATTAATTAATTAAAATCCATTCCCTTGATATTTTAAAGTCAAAGGCTTAGCTTTCCATAACAATTTAACTTTGGTATGCCAAGGGTAAGGCAAACATTTCCTAGTTTTGGCTGTCATTGAGGCATTGACAACAACCTGCATGTTTTCCATCCAAATTTATTTTATCTATTTTTATTTATTTGAACTACAGCAGACTTAGTGAAACGAATGGGATAGTGAAATGAATGAGGTTTTTTAAACACCACTTCTTTCTCTCTCTCTCTCTCTCTCTCTCACACACACACACACACACACACTCACACACAAATAATGAGTACATGGGAACACTCTCATGAATGATCTTACAGCCCTTTTGTAAAACAAAACACATAATTCAGCTGGTTAAATTAAGCAATACTATTATGGGGCAAGTAATTTAATGTATAAATTATTTGCAGATGCATGAGCAAATTGAATGTTTGGTTTCAACTTGGATGAAACTGTGGTGAGATAAAGGTGTTTGCTGGCTGAATCATGCATATGTAGCTCTAAGTCCAAGCATTTCAACAGTGATATATTACACTTCCACAATGCTTATGTGAAGCAATACTGCCCTCTTGTGCTTAAACTTTAATCCTGAATTGTCACCATTACGGGACGTTTCCTTTTTCAAAATTAAATGTGATTGTTGAAGTGTTGAACTTCCTCAGCAACTTTCCACATTTATATGTACATGAGGAAACAGCATATATTTAAGGAGATGTTGCACTGGTTCAAGTCACATACACTCCTCTCTCTCTTTCCCACCGGGCAGTCAGGAAATTTGCTCAGTTGGGATTCTTGTTGTGTACCTTTGAGTCGTTTCTGACTTATGGCGACCTTAAGGTAGACCTATCATAGAATTTTCTGGAGCTGAGTGTGTGTGATGCACCCAAGGTCACTCGGTGGAATCCCATGGCCAAGCAGGGAATCAAACCTTGGTCTCCAGGGTTCTAATCCAACACTCAAACCACTGCACCAGAGCTTTCCAAACTTTTCATGTTGGTGACACATTTTTAGACATGCATCATTTTGAGACACAGTAATTCAGTTTTACTAGCAAACTGGAGGTTAAACTAACCCCATTATAAGAGATACAGACACATACAAAAACTGTAATAATGAAATGTATGAAATGTACACACATATCTCATGAAAACCTTTCGTACAGTTTTAAAAATATATGATTTATAAATAATAACAGAAATTTCCAAGATTGTAGGTGACACACCTACACACTTCAGGTGACACACTAACGTGTCACTGCACACCATTTGGAAAGCCCTCCATTACACCATGCTCTCAGATAGCCTCACTTATATGTGTTTGTTATCCCAAAATGTGGGTGCCACAAGGGTCACCCCATGATACGGCAGCCAAGAAAGCCAACGCAATTCTTGGTTGCATCAATAGGAGTATGGTGTCTAGATCAAGGAAGGTAATGGTACCACTCTATTCTGCATTGGTTAGGCCTCATTTGGAATACTGTGTCCAGTTCTGGGCACCTCAATTCAAGAAGGATATCGACAAGCTGGAACATGTCCAGAGGAGGGCGACCAAAATGGTTAAGGGTCTGGAATCCATGCCCTTAAGACCAGCTTAGGGAGCTGGGTATGATTAGTCTGCAGAAGAGAAGGTTAAGAGGGGACATGATAGCCATGTTTAAATATTTGAAGGGATGTCATGTTGAGGAGGGAGCAGGCTTGTTCTCTGCCGCTCCAGAGACTAGGAAAAGGACCAATGGATTCAAGCTGCAGGAAAGGAGATTCCACTTGAACCTCAGGAAGAACTTCCTGATGGTCAGAGCTGTCTGGCAGCGGAATCCGCTGCCCCGGAGTGTGGTAGAGTCTCCTTCTTTGGAGGTTTTTAAGCAGAGGCTGGATGGTCATTTGTTGGGAATGTTTTGATGGATGTTCCTGCATAGCAGGGGGTTGGACTCGATGGCCCCTAGGGTCTCTTCCAACTCTATGATTCTATGATTCCATGCCAGTACCTCTATGCAAAAGTGGGGAATAATTAGCTCAAAGAGGAAGCTTGCAAAGGGGGGGGATAACTTAACGAGACCTTTCTACCAATGTTTATGGGCTCACGCAGGAAAAGAACCAGCCAAAGATTCAAGAATAAGCTAAAAATGTGATTTATTGAGGGGAATTCAGTCATGCATTCACACAAGATACACACAGTCAGACATTCACACAAGAGCTAACTGAAAGATAAAAGGGAGGAAAAATAATATGGAGAGAGAGAAAGACTGAGGGTTTGGCGTTATATAGCTACCATTCCAGAAGAGTAGGGAAGAGCTTGAAATGTGACTTAAACTTCTGTCTAAGGGCAGACAGATCAGAATTCAGAGCAATATAGTGGAGTCCAGCATTTCATCTGAATGCAACTGACTTCTCAAAACCAAGGGTTTATATACTCTGTTTCTCTCTCTGAAGGGGTGTAAGTTAATTGCTCTCCCAGCCTAGTGGACAATGGAAGTTGCAACACAGACAACAGGGTCTGGAATGCACTGATTGGTTTCAATGTCTTGGTTGAGTGGGGGTTTCTGGGCCAGGCTGTGGTAGGAAATGGAAACAGCAGGGGTCCTTGCCTCTACACCTGGGCACATTATTGTTTTATGAGGTTGGCAGTTGATAGGATTAGCTTAGAGCCATTAAGTCAGGTTTTCTTTGCTAATTTCAGTGAACTTTTGACCTGGCCATGCCAGAGTCATCTCTGACTTATTCCCAGCCCCGTGTCCCTTTCCGCATGGCCTTTCCAGCCATGAGGGTGTATAATTTATATTTTATGCCAACAGATCTGCCAGATAATATATTTTGCCAATTAGACCATATCAAAACATGGACGTATACAGCTTGGTAACATGTTCTTACAGTCTACTGTTAACTAGGTGCACTCTTAAAATCAGGCTCATTTTTAAAAAATGGCCAAGACGGGAATATAAATAAATTTGAACAAATAACTTAAATCCTCTTTACAAGCTTTTATTTATTAAAAATTAAATCTCATCTTGGTATAACAGATAATTCAATAAAAGTCTTGCTATGGATGCAGTTTACTATATAACAAAAAATGTAGATAAAGGAATCAACTCCTTTGGGGGGGAGCAGGAAAGCCTCAAAGGCAAAAGTCAGGTTCAACTATTTTGTCTAAATCTGTACAGGTACGTGCCTTTAAATTGTTTTAATTTGCTTTAAATTCTAATTTTTAAATAGATTGTTTAAATTATTCCTGTTTTTATTTTTTTTTAATTTGTACACTATCACAAGATCATGTGACATCAAATTATTGAGTTAAAAGAGATCTAATCCAATCTCCTTCCAGAGATTGTACATCTCCTTTGGACGCCAACTGAATCAAAAGAACTTATATTAACTTTTACCAAGCATCCATTGATTTAATGTGCCTATTCTAATCAGCACTAAGAATTAGATCTACACTTAAGGCCATTCTTAATGTTATCATGAAACAGTAAAGAAGAGGCTATGGGTAGCCAAGATTTAAACTAACAACTAAATTGTAGCTGCCTGGATAGAAAAGGGCATTGTAATTTATAGTCCAGGATTAGCCATCCACCGAAGATCCAGGGACTTCCCACCCAAGGACTTCACAATCCCTAACAGAGCTTTAAGGCCCCCCCAACACACAATTTTGTTATTACTCAAAATGCCACCTGACAACTCCACCATGCCTCCGTACCTGGCTGTTTTAGAGCCAAGAGAACCCTTGTTTCAAAATATGAAGTGACCAGGTGACATCCGCTAGTGAGGTTGGGAAGCAAAATTGCTCACCTGTTCCTCCTAGAGGAAAGGGCATTTTGGAAAAAAAATCCCCCAAAATTCAGGGAGCATTATTTCCTATATATCATAACACCTGCACATATCCTGAATTTTTCCATTTTTAAAAAATTAGAGCTACCAGTGTTCTTTTTCAAAAGCCTTCCACAGAACAGCAGAGGCAGATTAACTACATCCTTTAACTGGCCTACCCCACCCCAGCTAGTCTAGTAACACATCCATACCCACACACTTCTGAAAGCTGGGAGGCTTGACAGCTTCTGAAGGCACAAGTATCCTTGCAGATTTACTTAAAATTCTGACAAATTTTAGAAGTGATTAGAGTCCCTTAAAAAAATTAAATAAAACATATACTGGATCTATTTGACTTAAGCTTTGTTGGACAGAAGTCATTGCCAAGGGGCTTTTAGGTCAGAAAATGTCAGTTTTCACAAACAGGAAAACGTACATATATGCAGCTGCTTGCTGATTTCCATTGATGGTCAATGGGAAACACAACTTGAATTTGCTAATCAAGATTCAGACCTGAATCTGAGTTGAATTTTCAGTTGCCAAATCCAATTGAATCAGATCAGCCTATTTTCAAAATTCCTAAGGAGGTTATGAACTGAATCTAATAGTGCACACCACTGCTTGTATCTGGGATCTGCCTGAACCAAGCAAGACGATTTGACCCAGTAGCAAGTAACTGATATAAAAGGAGAGGACAGTTAATGACATGAGTTCATCAGTACAAAAGAGTTACCTAGCTTTCTTTTGTGTTGTCACATGAACCTGTTGCCAAGAGATGGCAAAAGTAAAAATCTTACAAGTTAGCTAGTCTGAAGATAATATCAAAGCTACAGACAGGAAACTAGGTAACATCTATGGATACTCCTTGACCCTGGAGTATTGGGCCACCGGGCTGCTCTATGCCCTTGCTATTTGGGAAACAATTTTATGTGGAAAAAAAACACTTAATCACTTCGGAGACAGTAATACAATTCTTCATAGGCCTACTTTTATGCATTTGTTTAAAACTGAACCTCAGGTTTTTAGACAGCCTACTGGAGAGTGAGGAGGAAGAAAATTCTCTCAGAAAATAAATGATGCAACCATAGTGGTGTCCTCAGTCCTACCCTGTTCACTGAAGCAGTGGCCAGAATCCAGTTGTGTGGTTATCAATGTATAACCAAGAGTTTCCCCTTTGCGACTGCTTCATATTCCCAATCCCTATGCTTCCCCTTCTTTAGGGACACATGAGAACTGTGAAAGTCACCAAACCCCCACTTACCTGTCAGCAGCCGTCTATTCCTGCTGTTCAGAAAGTGATTGACTGAAGTTCTTAGTCCTCTTGTGTGAGCAATCTCCAGTGTGAGGGGGGACTGCAACAGGGACTCTGTGACTGTTGCAGCAGACATAACTCACACAAGGGGGCAGAACCCCCATCAGTCATTGTAGATGCTGACCAGTAAGTGGGGATGGGAGTATGGTCAGGCAGGGATTTTCCTACATAGCTACATTAACTATGATTAAGAAACAATGTAAAGCACAGGGAATTCAGATTGCAGCCTACATTTTTAATGCCTTGTAAATGAATTCATTTCATTCACTGTATCTACTCAGTTCAGTTACATTCATGATCTTGGCTTACTCGGCATTGCTTGGATCTGTATCTAAGCATCAATTTATAATTCTGCAAGAAAAGAAGTAACTCACACTGAGGGGAAAGATCCATCTTAATCCCCTCCAGAGGAAAGCATAGCAGGATGTGAATTACTAAAAACTTTCTCAAGGTAACTACCATGTGACCAGTGGTGTCCCCCTTATGACAGAAGGCTCTTTCATTCAGTGAAGACTTCCCACTACTCCAAAGTCTGTTGCAGAATTGAAGTGCCTCCTGAGCAGTAGGAAATGCCACATGAAATTGTAGAGAACTCATGATGATTGTCCTTCTCCCCTTACTCCAGTGATGGAAGCCTCCACTAGATCACAGATTACTCTTCCATCAGCAGGGGACACCACTACAGCCAATCTACACCCACCTGATAAGTTATACTTTTGTTATAATGTATTACAACAGGGTTAATGAATGGGGCTGACAATCCTGACTCGGATGATCCCTAGTAAGCTTGCAAAGGAGTGGACTCACTCATCATAGGACTTGTCCCAGAGAAAAGCAAACAACCTTTTAGTGTTGGTCATTTATGAAGTGTGATGCTGTGTGGATATTCCAGAACATTTCATCTCACATCTTAAAGTACACTACTTTCTTTAAGGTACAGTCAGTTCCTAAATTGTGAGGGCTAAAGAGTAAACTCGCCTCAAAAATGGGCATGGGAAGATGTAATCCAGTACTTTGTGGCTTGCTGTTCTGCAAGTTCCAGACAATATGATTCATCTTACCAACACAAAATGTGCTGAAGGAGACATCATGATCCTTCTTTATTCAACCAAGAGCAATTATCAGAATAACACAAAATCTTTATTTTAACACCTATTTTCCATTTTTCTTACCACTGAACAGTATACTCATGCTTTTACTGCTCAAAAATATTCCCAAGACTGATTTAAGCCTAAGGTGCAAATTGGATGAATCATGTTCAACCTTTTCAGACCTGCAGAATTCAAAGACATAGTATTGTTAGTCTTGATCAGTCTCCAAACAGATCTTGTAGTGCCTTTGAGACTGAAAGAAATTGGTAGCATAAGCATTAGTAACTTAAATCTACTTTATCCATTCTGATAAAATCTACTTCATCAGATTCAGACTTAAGTCTACAAAAACTTATGCTACCAAATTCTTTTTCTCATTCTCAAGATTCCTTTGCATACTTTTCAGGCCTGCTGTTTAGTAATCAACCTTATTACAGGTGTTAATTTGACTTACTCTTTTGAAAAAAGTGAGTATTGGCCTGTATTTTTTCTAATATACTTATTCAGGTTTCTCTTTGTCCTCATCCTGCCTTCCCAACCTTTACCCTTCTCCTCAAGATTACAATAAAGCAAGCAAAAAAAGAAAGCAAGCAGTCGTAGTGCAGTTCATGAAATATACCTTCAGGTTTGGGGATGATTGTTGTACATGTATGAAGTGTAGAAAGAGTTATACTATGCCCATTTCAGACTAGAGAACTTTCCCCCGCTTTTCTGAGACTGCAGCCATGACTATAATACTCATGTCTTTTTTTCCCCATTTTATTTGAGAACATTGTACTGATTGTACGTCACTAGGAACTCCAGCTTTTATTCTACTACTTGAAATACATTTTGCGTGGAACTTTGTTTCATGTTGCACTGGTTTACTTCAACAAATCAAAACTGAACAATTAATATTCAATTATTATAGAATTCCATTTACATAGTAGTGCACTTCAGTTCAGATCAATTATAGGACTTTGGGGCCCTCTCTTTATCATTTCACTACTGTTACTTCAGAAATAAAAGTACACTTCCAAGGTTCATGAACAAACACATGAACTTCAGTTCAGTTTCATTTTAAATACAGAAATGTGCATATTTATCCATATCAAGCACATTTTGTAACTTAACATACAAAAATAAAGAACTTTGATCATTAGCATTTTTTATTAATAGACAAACCATATGACTGAGGGAATATTATCTTGACAAACCAAGTAGCAGAAGACAAAACAAACATTCTAGAGACTAGGGTTTTACTCAATTAAAAAAAATGCATATAACCCTGAATTAACAGTTTCAAAATAAACCTCAAGAGGCCCATAGGGATAAATTAAATGCCTATTACGTGAAAACTGTACATGAGGTATGACTAGAAAAAATAGGGGCATACTATTACAAAGAAACTATAGATAGGGAAGAGAGAAGGGTTAAAAATATTCTCCAAAAGAAGGTCTACCAAACGAGAATGATATTTTAAGAAGAAAATGTATACATCTCGCCATTAAACAGTTCTACAGTATAAAGTACTGCCCATTCTTGATATGCAATAACGAAATGAAATTACATCCCCTCCCAACAGTGCCAACCTGAACACAACCAAGATGAAGGTGCTTTACTATGACAAATCAGGAGGTGGACTGGTTTAAGTGCACCAATTATCTAAGTTATAAATAATTTAAATCTTAAGGAATCAGGCATTGAATTTCAGCAAACATGTTAATAATAGCACTCTGAGAATTAACTTGTTAATCCATTTTGAAGAAAAACCACAATGCACAAAGTCTACTCAACATGTTTGCTTATTTGTAACAAAATGCCCACCCACACACATAAATCTTAGGCTCAAATGATCACCTGTATTCTAATGGTCTCAAATTTACAGCATGGAAGCCACATATTAAAAGGTTATGTATAACAGCAAAATCTTTTATCAACATATTTATAAAATCAGTAAATATTCTTTATTACTGATTAGTTCAAGCTGTTTCTCAGAAATCTGTAGCACCTCTAATTTTTACAAGTTGTTACAGTATTTGGTAACCATTTGTCTTATTTGTTCTTTAAAATAAGTAACCACTTTGAGTTGTTTAGAATATACAGTATTAGATGCCAGACTGTTACTGCTGATGAAATCTTAAGACACAGAGCTGTTAAGATTAATCAGTAACTGAACACCCTAACATAATATGACTTAGGTAGTGTCTCTCTGCAGCACCATAATACTATTCATTTTATTCCATTCCCCCCACCCACCCCTTAGTATATTTAGCAAAATACCACTGAAGAGAAAAGGTTTGCCCCTATAATGAGGCACATTTTGGCATTATGTGCTAAATGCTGCTACACAGGCAGGCAAGTGCAAGTTATATATTACGAAAAGTCTCTGTATTTAACTTTTTCATAGAAAAATATAAATATATTCCCTGAATTATAGGAAGAGAAGATTCCATATTTATCACTAATTCTAGTATCAACAGTTAAAGAAAAGTGGGCTAGATCCTGTCAAGATTACATTTCACAGTCATCTTCATCATCTGCATATCTTACAGTTCTTCTGCCCCCATTTCTAGTTCTGATTTTGGAACGTCTATTTACTCTCTGATATTTTATATAATCTAATTCTTCAGAATCATTCTCTTCATTCACTTTTGGCCGTTTTCTTCTCTGAGGTGTTCTGGATGATTCAGAAAAATCACTTACAGTTTTACCTACTGGAATGGCTTTCCTTTTCCTCTTTTTTGTTTTCCTGATTCTGCTGTCTTTTTTCAACTCTGTTTGAGGTTCTAAATCAGAAGAAAAATTAGAACTGCATTCTGGTTCAGATTTTGAGCTCCTTGAAGCTTCGGATTTCTGGCTCATTGACAAAACACTTCTTCCTTTCCTTTTCACTCCTTCCACACTCTCTATCGTGCTGCTTACTGCTTTAATCAAACATACTTTTTCTCTTTCAGACTCTTCTGCAGAACTGATTTTTGCATTATGGTTATCTGGAGACAAAGACTGGCTCAAACCTCTCTGCTCCTCAGATGTAACACTACTGAATGATTCCTCTTCAGAAAATTCTGTAAGTTTCTTGTGTTGAGGATATATTCTACTCACGGTTCTGGAAAACTGTCCTCCTGGGCCATTGCTGTGCTTGTTCTTTCGTTTCACCCCACTCACTTTTTCAGAATTTAAACGTTTATCTTCTGGTTCTTTACTAGGTTCTCTACCTGTCTGAAATTGTTTTTCCTCAGTCTTACATTCCCTCAATTCTGTTTCACTTTCAGAAGGTGTAGGTGAATCTTCCAATCTTTTTCTGGCTGCAGCAGATGCATTTCGATATGGCAATTTCCTGTTCTTATTTGTAGTGTACCCAACTTCTGAACTTGACAGTTCCTCTCTAGCATCACTAATTAGCTTAATTTTACTTGCAGCCACAGCAGCACTTCGGCGTGGTATTTTCTGCCCATTAAGGATTTTGACAGTCACTGCTTCACTATTCTGTTCTGCATAGTATTTGTAATTTTTCCTGTCCCTGAGCACTATTGGACTTTGGCTCATCTCTTGGGAAGTCAATTCTACAAAAGAAAAAAAATCCAGTTTAAAATGGGATGCTTGCAGCAGAAATTAGTTCACTTTGACATACAATGTAACAGCTGAATTCAGATATAAAATGAACTGCAGAGAATTCTGGCTTAAGGCTCATACTGCCTAAGAGCCCCCATCTAGCTTCTTGCCAGAACAGCAGCTAAATAAACTCCAGACACAAAAGCAGGTTGCTTTCTTGCAACTGAGGTTCTTCAAATGGTCATCTGTGAACCCAGATATAAATGTTGCCCTCCAACTTCACAAAGCCATTCAGAAATTTCTACAGCTAAACTGAATGCTTTTGTTGGAGCTCCTTTTGGACTTGTGTACACTCCCAGTATTCTGTCTTTCAGTTCTTCACCCCACGATATCAGGGAAAATGAAAAATGGCAAGAACAAACTCCATGGGGTTTGTAAGGCAAGATATCTGTAAGGCAGTTATTTGGGTGCTTTTCGCCAACAGTTTTATGAAACTGGGAGTGGACATCTAATCATCCCTGGTTTGATTTTCAAGGATGGTACATACAAAATGGCTCTACCAAAGAAAACTGGCCCACTTGACCATGAGCAAACCTCATCAGCTCAAGCTGATGGTAAGATCCAAACCGGACTGTGTTAGGCAGCATGCATAAACATACTACTTGTGAAGAAAAAGCCAGAATTCGCAGTAACTTGAATAATAATCACTGAAGTACTACATGCAGTCAAGCTATATTACATAGAGTACAGTAGAGCTGTAACACAAAAGCTCTGTTAAAATATTTTTGACACAAAGTATTTTGTGTAGATTATATATTTTCAAAACAAGTCTTTATACTCTGGAACAATAAGGTATCAGAAATCTTAACAGGCTAGGCACTGTATTTAGCTTTCCAATGTTAAACCTTGGTCACTCATCATACTCTGCAGGTCTGTTACCTCATCTATAATCTACTAATTTGAATGCGAAGATCTTGTATGCATTCAGCACTGAGTGAAGCCTCTGGGTTACTATTTTTTTTGTTAATCCTAGAATATTTCTGGAAGCACTGATCTAAGGGAAAAAAGGGAATCCTATAGCACCTTTGAGACTGAAAGAAAGATGTTTATAGCAGAAGCTTTCACAGATTTCATCAAATACAAGTAGACTGAGTCTATGAAAGCTTATGCTACAAACTTTTTTCTCTCAGTTGGTCTCAAAAGGTGCCACAGGATTCCTTTATAACTTTTTATGTTGATACAGACTAACACAACTATGTTTTTGATCTAAGCAAAGTTAAACACATTAGTACTACAGTATTACCTTTCTTGGTGACTTCTGTTTTTCTTTTCTTTTTCTTGTGTTCCATCCTGTCATCACTGTAGTTATTTCTATTGGAATTTGATTCATTTTCATTTTCCAAATCAGAAGGGCAACTGGTGTCTGCTGTGCATTTCAATTTTGGTCTTCTAGAGGATCTCCTGCTGTGGGGCACAGAGCCTATTTCATTTTCTCTGTGTTCTACATAAGTTTCCATTGTGGCTTCAATGTGATTAGCAGAAGTAGTTGCAGTCTTCTGATAGGTGTTCCATTTCCTACCTTCTTCACTGCAGTGACCTGACTCAGATTCTCCTTGAGATTCAGAACTGACTGGAGTATCCACCACACGAAATTTATCATGACTTTTATTTTTTGACATACGGCTCTTTGGGTTTCTCTCAGAAATTTCCATTCTGGGTTGTATATTAGACGATTTATCATAGGCAGTTCCATGCTTGTGCCTGTGGGCTATAATGTGTCTGTTTTTCCTTGCAGCACTTTCAGAATTTGAACTATTTTCAGAGTCACTATCATATATTCTAGCAGGAAAACCAGTTGAGCCTGAGAGGGTGCACTTTCTTCTGCTGCTGTGCCCATTTTGTTCTTCATCAGACTGTTGACTTCCATCTCCTGAACTATCTGACTTCTCCCTTGTTGTTGAAGGAACACTGTGATGGTTTAGTTTTCCACTCTTGTTTGCACAGTCTCTGGTTTCAGAGTTGGAGAGGTCTTCTACATCACTCATGACCTTCAATTTATTAACTGCTGCAGTTGCCCTTCTGCATGGTAATCTTCGGTAACCACGATGAGCACTATTTTCTATTTTATTAATACACTCTTCTTTTTGAGAATCACTTTCATATGGTCTTTTCCTAGTAGATCTTCCAGGCCCATTCTCTTGGATGGCACATCCTATGCAGAAATAAAACAATGTCCTTAGAATGCAGAAAAGCCACAAAATGTGTACCACAGAATGAGAAGTTGGTGACTATGTGAATGTTTATTTTGGGATAACAGGAGAAGCAATTTACATACTAATGGGTTCAATCCCTGACACACAAGGGAGATCAAACCCATTAGTACGTGGACTGTTCCTCCTGAGAATTAAACATGTACTAACAAAAGCTGTCTGTTGGAAGACATATATTTGTCAAAACAGTAATAGTAGTAATTATTTAAATAAAACATGATCGAAAGATGCAGTCACCCTCAAAGCTAGAGAAAAATCCACTCATCATTAACCTACTTCCACATAATACATCAAACCCACATAGTGTATGATGGTATTCTGATTTTTCAAAGCCTTATAAATACAAAGTATTTGACTATATTTTGCAGTTTCATATCCTATGCTATATATTTTACATTCTAAAACAAAGCTAATCTCAATTAATTAATTATAATTAGCTAGATCATCTAATTATATAGAATGCACTTTTGAAAAACATGCTAAGGAGACTCTTTTAATCGATCATATTTACAATGCCCCGTCAGCTTATTAGGGCTGTAATCCTGAGCAGATTTAGGCTGATGTAACTCCTATAGACAGTGATCTAGGTGTATTTTGTTTAACAAAGTGAACTCTAATGCATATAGATGTTTCACTTTCGTGCTAAGAAAGATTACAAGAAAGCGTAATTTAAAAATAAAGAATGCAAAAATTACTGTGCTTGACCATTTTATACATCACCTTTCCTGATAGCCTCCTCCTTCTTCCTTTTTGATGAATTACTACTATCCATTCTGTGTTCCAAATTAGATGAACAGTGGGAGTTATGGTTAGGTTGTCTTGAAGTCTTAGGAAAGCCTCTGTTCTCCGAACAAACAGCACTTTTATCTTCTCTGTCTGACTGTACTGCTTCCTCCGAATCACTCAAAACTTTAGCTTTCCTGCAATGAGTAGTTGACCTTTTGTAAGTCTGTTTTGGCAAACTACTGGATCTCTCTGTCTCAGAATCTGCCTCAGAGTTGCTCCTGGCATTACTTTTACGCACCGAAGTCAACCGGTAAGAAGTGTTTTTATTGTTCCTATCTTCTGACATGTGCCTTTGGGGTCTGCCTTCTGAAAAGTCCATTGTCCCCTTAAATGTGGAAGATATATGACAGGCAATTCTCTGTGAGTGTTTATGACTATTAACATGAGAGCTCTTTTGTGATTTTTGCACACTGTGGTCAGAATCTGAGCTTCTGCTTTCAGACTCACTAACGTGCCTTTTTCGAAAAGGAGGAGAACAATCTTTACAGGCTCTTCTTGTGTTAGATTGCTCTTTATCACTTTCAGATTGAAAGGAACTTTCTTCATCAGAGCCATTTAGCAATACTTTTCTGGCTGCAGCAGAAGCACTGCGATGAGGCAATATTCTGTTTTTGTTTCCAATAACAGCACTTTCTGAGCTAGAGCGCTCCTCATCTACATCACTCATAAGTCTTAATTTAGTAGCTGCTACAGTAGCACTTCTACGTGGAATTTTTCTGTGCCTTCCATGTCTGTTGCTTGGAGTTTCATACAGCTCTTCTGAATTATCTGTTTCTTTCACATGTATTCTTTTCCTGGTAGACCTCTGACTATTTTCATTCTCTTGGAAAGCTGGATATAAAAATAGAAATGTTTAGAAATGTTGAATAGTTTCGAAGATGTAGATAAACTTGCCTACCTCTACATTTAAGTAAGGCTTTTAATGAAACTGTATTACTGAAATTCCAGCCACTAGAAAACCATATAACTGTCAGTACACATGTAACTGATTAACATGACAGGGAGAGATATCTGAAGAATCTTGAGACAAAGGCATTTAATATAGCATTTTTCTGACATAACATATATGTTAATGAAAATTCCAAAACTGCATTTTGACAGAATTACTGGGCCTCTATTTTAATTTCCTAATGTAATTGAAACCATTGACTTTGACCTTTAAAATTCTAAATTCTCCAAACTTAAATTAGCACAAGTAGTCCTAATGCTTCATGACATTTCCATGTCTCCTATAACATTTGCCAGACACCTTTCATAGCCATCTAAACCACCAAAAGTTATGCTGATGAGCTGAGTAAGCAAATAAATATCCCTCTCCAGGGTGGGGTGATACGCTCATTCTCATATTTAGAAAGATGATAATATTTGGTATGACAGACAGTTTTTAGAATGGTGACTGGATTATTCTTTACTACGGCATTTGTTACAACCTAATGTGTGGCTTTAACATCTTAGGAGAGTTAATTTAGCTATTTTAGCAACTTTGTATGTTTGGTTTTCTTAGCATATTTTTTTTAAACCTTAGAGGCCACTAAAGATCTTACTGGACCAAAATACATGGTGCCAATTTCAATATAAATACGGAGCTACATACTTGGAGTACCAGAGTAAGCGACTCTGGTTTTGCGATCAACATTTTTATCCATTTGCTTTTGCTGATGCACTCTATTTCTAGTAACCCTGAAGTTGTTCCTCTTTTTCCCATGTGTTCCATTATACAATACAGGAGATGAAACAGTTGGAGAACTTTCTTTGCTTTCCTCTGAACTACTTGAAGATGAATCCGTTATTGACTGTTCTAGCTCACTTTCTGTAAAAGAGAATTTTATAACTAATCAGAAATATAGCATCCAGATATAACAACATAGGAAATTAAAAATAAATTTAAATTACTTTGTATTCTTAAGCCATCCAAATCCTATTTTTCCTTTTGACTGAAGATTCTAAACATGTAACTCTTATTAACAACGTAGCTTCAGTATTCAAAACTTTGAGTATTAAGAAATGCAGCAGATTATTCACTTTAGTGAAACTAATTTTTGTTCCCATCATAGCCTTTTCATAATCTGTGCTGTAAAATCTCTATAGAAAGAGGAAGACACGTGACAGAAGAACTACTGAAGCTTCAACAGGAAAGGAGAACCAGGAAGCAGATCTGCTGTTGGTGTTCGTCTTCTATTAGAACTCCAATATAAAGGAAAGAAAAGAGGCATGGTTGGAGACTCACATCCCCACAGAACACAGAAAAAATCACATCAACCACAAGATCAATGGGAGAGATACTTTTTAAAATGTTTTCAAAGAAAAAAAAGCAAGGAAGGAGTAATTTGCACCATTTTCTCTATAAATATGAACCTGACAAGAGGCGGAAAGAGGAAGTGCCTCCATCTCAAATTCGCTTTCTCCTATCTCATAACATTGCTCTGTAGGAATATGCCTGGTTCAGTTAACAGCCAGGCTGAAACACAAGGGAGTTTTTGACTACAGTTAAAATTTGTTGCAATACAGTTTTCCCACAGATTACTCACCTGATGAAAACGCGGAACTGCGTACTGTAGCTGTGCTTCTTGTTCGTGCATTTTGCCGAAAAGGCGATCCAGAATTGGAGTCAGAAGATAGATGAGCAATACCGCGGGTAGAGCCGCTAGTATACAGTTTATGGCTTGTACTAAGGTTTCTACTTGAGGTATTTTGGTTAGACAAGTGTTCTGGCTCAGACTGAATTTTTGCCTGAGATTTGCATTGCTTCTGTTTTGAATTTCTTCACAAAAAAAAAAAAAGACAATATGCAGTCTATGAATGCAGATTTTATAATATTTCTTATTTTCCAACTTTGTGAAATATTGCAAATCATACCAATGAAGTGAACTTTAACATGCAACACAATTTAGAAAGTGTTCATAAACAGGGCGTCCCATCTATATTGCTAGTAACATATCTAAAAAATTACACTGCAGAAATCTTTGATAATACACTTTCAGTTGCATATACTTGACTTTAAATAGACTTCATGGATAAATCAAGGGCAATTTTGAGCCCCAAAATTATGGAATTTGCTATGACCCAAGGATGAGTTAGGGACATGTAACAAAGGATGTAAAGCATAGTTATTGACTTTCACATGCACAAGTCCCCTTTTGGATAGTGCTTTTGTGATCCTTTGCTTCTGGGCAACAGGGCTATTGACTTCCATGTATGCAGACCCCCTGATTCATGATCCTTCACTTCCGGGGAGCAGAGTTATTGATTTCAATGTGCAGAAGTCATTTTCAGGACAGCGCTTCTTGATCTTCCACTTCCAGGGTACAGTTATTGACTTCCATGTGCACATTTTTGGACATTGCTTCATGATCCCTCCTTTGGGATTCTGGAAGCAGAATTACTGACTTCCATATGCACATCTGCCTTTTTGGACAGGGCAGAGAGGGCTATTCTGGTGCCTTTGTGCTCCGTCCAACGGCCTCAAGCTTTGCAGGGGTGGCATGAGTGGCAGTGAAGCACATCATGAAGCAAGCACACAGCCTACCCAAACTGAAAGACCTAAAAATGTGCACCTGGCATCTGCTGCCTGGACCATCCACTCCCTCAACTCCCTCCCCCTGAAGGCCCAATCTGGGGTAATTGATCTCAATGGATTTTTCAGGGACCTCTGCGGAGCCCATGCTGCTTGGGGCAGGGAGGCTGAGGGAGCAGATCATTGAAAAGCTACCCAGCAAACTCCTCCAGGCTTGTGGCAGGATCTAGGGCCATTTTGGCTGCCTCAGCTTCCTGCTTCCTTCTCCCCAGAGCTGAGCAGGCCAGCCGTGACTCCTATGGCAGCAGCATTAACTCATTAATAAGTTGACTCAGATTTTCAAGGTTAATTTTTTGACTAAAGTTTCTTGACTTGTGGTTGAGTATATATGGTGACTTCTTTAGTTAGTCAACACTTCTTCATCTGAGTAGATGAACAAATTTATGCTATATTGCTTTAAGGCAGAATCTGATTTATGTCTACTCAAAGATAAGCCCAGTTGTTCAACTGCACTTAATCCCAGGTAAATATGTATAAAATCACACTGTAACCTCTCAACCACCTCAAAATAGTTGCCAACAGTAAAGCTATTATGAAATAGGATTACTGATCCTGTTAATGAAGAACATTCTAGAGAATTACATCCAAAGTTATGTTACTGTACTTCTAGGACAATTAAATGTTCTCATTCCCAGTTCTTTCCTGCAGTCCTCTGAGCTGATGAAAAATCTGTTCTGTGGTAGGTTTCCTAGTCCTCTAATGCATATTTTAAGGAAGCATCAGGACTAGGAGAAGAGCAGCAACCCTCCTTTCAGCTCTACTAACAGAACTGTTTCTGCTATTAGAATGACAATGTTGGATCCAAGTCAGACTCAAGAGTTTACCTGAGTGTTTTGGTAGCATGCTCTGCAGATGGGCCCTGCAGTTTCCTACTGTATCTCTGACTTCCCCGACCTCTGCACAATCTTTCATTATATTTTTGTCCAGTTTTGAAGTCGGAGAGGATTCTTCTTATTTTTTCCTCGAACAATGCAGATAATCTCAATGTCATACTATATATCTGTATTGGGGGGAAAAAGTGAAAATTCATCAAATCACAGAGCTGGAAGAGACCACAAGGGCCGTTGAGTCCAACTCCCTGCCATGCAGGAATATACAATCAAAGCATTGCCAACAACCAAATACTTCAGCCAAATTCATTAAAAAATGGGAAAAAAAACCTAGTTGCTATGAGATTTTTTCCTTCAAATGAAGTTAATATCATTTTGTTTATATCTATCATTATGAAAGAGTACAACATCCATTTGTGCAAGAGGGCTAGAACTGCTCTTAGTGTCTTGCTTAAACTGAGTTTAAAGTCAGACTTTGTATTTTTATGTGAATAAAGTTCTGAGCTTACTGCTTATTTACAGGCTGTTAAACACTGCAGCCTAGAATTCCATTTAGATATTTGCAGGGTGCTATTTTGCTAACAGCAGACCCTCTCTTATATATGTAACAAATGATTTGTTTTTAATTCAGTCAATCAGTATGACAACCATTTGGACAGAAACAGCCAGCAGAATGAACAACTCCACCTTCTCACCTAGAAGCAGTATTTCCTTTTCCAATCACATTTTTATACATAGATATATCTTTAATTTTGAAGGGTTTTTCATAGAGTTTTGTTCCTTTGCTTGTATGTTTACTGTTTCATTTATTTTAATAAATTTTTATCAGTTGTATTTTAAAATTACTCCCATAACTGTTTTTACTTGATTTGTGAAGTCCTTTCAAGGCATTCTGTATGACTAACATGATCCGTGGCATTGCTGTTTGGCTATATCATTTCAAACTTGTGTGTTCGATGTGATGTAACGGATCATTATTGGGCCTGCAAGACTCTTGTAAGTGGGAAAGCACTCATTCAAAGTTGACAAAAATCAATGATAATGTTACTTTTTTTAATAAGAAACTCAATAACTGCTGGCAAAAATCATTTATATGTAGAGATCATGTAGAGGAAGTGTATATAATTAACATATCTAAATGGACCAATTTATTTTTGACCACTTCTGACTGTATTCACATAGTTTAAAATCACCGACTGTTTTAACGCAGTTTAGCAAATGTTAGTAATTGATAAGGTTATATATATTTCATTTTAGACATACACAAATTGTGCTTTTAGGCATTTGTAATCTGTGTTTTTAACTATGACCTTGTGTGAGATTATCTACTACACTAAGCTCTTATAAGGAATCACACAGCATCAATCAATCAACTGAATAAATAAATAGTAATTTGGTAGAATATCATGGTTACCATGACATATTTGCTATTCCATGTATACATTGTGCCTCCTCTTCTCTTCTCATTGTAACTACACATTATCAGTTTTCTTTGCTTTAAACTGAACTTGTAATTGGAAGCTTATCTGTATTCAAAACAGTATAATTTAATACAGAAACAGAATTTACAGTATCACACCGTCAGTTTATCTTTAGGTATTAGCTCTCTCTCTCCTCTCAATCTTGGTATTATTTCCTTCACATCTAAAGGCCCATCTCTTCCTCAACTCTTCTCTAACTGTTCTAAATGCTAATTTGACTGTTATAGAAAATGGTATAGAAATGTTACCTTGGACCGTTTATTGGGGGTATATGATTTAGCATTGCTAAATATTAATCTGACATCTTTACAGAGTTCCATTGGTGTATCATAGTTTCCAGCTTCTAGTGTCTCCTTCACTGTACCGAGGTCCATTGGTGTGTCTATAATTTCCCTGTAGTCCTAAATAAAGAAACCCAAATGACTTAATGGTTTAAACATTTTGTGGCTTGGGAAGATGATGGGGTGGGCTTCTCCTACAGAAAGAGAAAACAGGAGAGTACTGCACACAGTATGATCCAAGGGAATTATATGTTCTTCTAGAGACTTAAGAAAAGAACGAACTATAATTTGTGATGTATATATTGAACATGCAACTTTAGAGACAATTCTGAAATCAGTATTTCATATTCCACTATAGAGAGCAATACTGGAGAAATGTTAGAAAAGACTATGAATAAAAAAACAATTCTGCCAACTATAAAATCCCCGTGATTTTTCAATGCTTTTTCTCTTCCATGTGTACGACACTGTTCTTTTGTGATTGCCTTTCAAGGGCATGGATATTTTAACCTCTTAATTGTTTTGACTTGCAGAACACTGTCCTGTTGATATTGGTTTCTGTAGGTTTTGTTCTGCTTTCTCAATGTTTAAATTTTTACTGTTAGCAATCTTCAGTTTACCTGAAGAGGAAAAAAATATTTAAAAGTTTTAATAACTGAAATTGATGCATTTCATTCCAAATGAAGTTTATTTTGGAACCCTTAATGCTTTCTAGTATTGATGATAATAATATTAAGTTTATATGTGGAACAATAATCTCCATCTAGCTTCTCCATCTAGGTATCACTTCCCCTCATCCCCAAAGGCGATCCTAGCTGGGATAATAGGCACTGGAGTTCAACACATTTAGGTTGGGAAAAGCTGCTACACAGCCAAACGGAACTGAATGTTCTGCATTACTAATCCAGAAGAGGGAGCACATCTTGTAACTGTCCTGTCCACCTTTTAAGTTAAGAAAATCAGTGTAGGACACAGAACATTTCCTCTATAAAGTGACGGATATTAACCACAGTAGCTTACAGGGTACTGATCCAGATCAACAGGTTGCCTGAATGGCTCAGAATCCTCACACTGGAAAATTAAATTTATAAGTTCCATGCATTGCTTCTTCCAATTATTTTCATCGTAGCTGGGTTTCACAACTGTTTTCTTCTTCATAGCCTGCTGCTTTAAAACAGAAGTATAATATGACTAAATAAAAAAAAAATAACATCAAGGAATAGTACAAAAATAGTTGCTAAGATGCTAGGGTATAATATCCATACTACTGGGTTATAATATACATACCACACAGTAGCAAAATTGCACAACTGGTACTGTCTTCCAGACAGAATGAACATTATAGCTAAAGCAAGCTGACTTACTTTTTTAGATCGTGGTCTTGGTGTATAGGCCTCTTCATCATCCTACAAAGCAAACCAAAAAACTTCAATTTTAAAAGTTACAGAACAGAGATCAAGTTCCAGATACCATCTTGCTCAGCAAGTTCACAATACTGAGTCCACACGGGTATAACTAAAAAGAGAAAAGACAGAACTATAAAACAGCAATGACGAAGAATAAGCTGTACAACATAAGAATAAAAATGTATTACCAGTTCAGCAGCATCAATGCTATTCTCATTATTTGTTGCAATACACAATTCAAAAACATCTGTACAATTTGGATTCCTGGAAAATAAAAACGTTAAGTTTAGGGAAAGTCTGCAGCTCTTGGCTATACCTAAATCAACAGCTAACGAGGCTGAAATGTGTTTTTCCAACTAATGTTGAACCAGGAAGAGACAACTAAGATTTTTTTTAATGCACTGCCTATAGCAAACAAACAACTGCTGTTAATGTTTCAGTTGGCTTTCCAAGACAAAAAGGAAGACTTTAGGGTATGTAAGTAAGAATACAGCCATTCTGATAACTTACATGGAACTGCCCCTACCATATCCAGACCACAACGGCCACTGCAAGCAAAAGTCTACACTGACCATGGACTACTTTTTAGTTATTGGCTGAGAAGCCTACAGTTAGTACTTCTAAAACCTAAAGCTAGTCTTGCAATAACAATATCTTCGGCAATGCCAGAAATAATGTTCTTCTGATTTTATTCTAAGCACCGAAATTAACCCGCATTTCATTACCAGTTGGGAATACTCTGTTTACCTGATGAATTCTAACAGCTGATCTGTGATTTTTTGAGCAGACCTGGCAATTGTGCTATTGGGTTCATTGAAGGTTTGGGCATTGCTCTCAATACATCTCACTTCCCAAATCAATGCAGAGAGTCTCCTGGATTTAACAGTAAATAAAAAGAAAACAGTTCAAAATATCATGAGAACAAGTTGCCATGTGGATATAAACACTACTGAAATTGAAGATCTTTTAACTAAATGTATCCCAGTTTTCATTCATCTGATGTTCTACCAAGACACCACACTACATGAAAAGTATTTTATTTGTCATGTTTTAGTAGAACTGTGACCCTATATACTTTAATCCATCAGAAAATCCCTCCCGCATCTAGATATTGAAAGAAAATATGACAGAAACACAAAAAATAGTTGAAAGGCAGAGACAGCCAGACAACCTTCTCTGTATTGTTCTAAATTCTATGGTCACAAATAACTAAATATTCTTTTATTTTATTTAAAATACTGAGATACTGTGTCAAAACCAATGACCTCTACTACAGCAGTTTCTGAAGGATAAATGCCCACCAAGAAAATGACTTTCTGAAGAATCCTACTCTAGATTTTCCAGTTTACCGTTCAGAGTTTAAGCAATGGACATCAACCTCCTACTGAAATTAAAAATTATTGTAGTCTGAACTACACATCATACTTTTATCAGTTCTTCCTATATAAATATTCTTCTATCACTAGAATTTTCCAAATATTCTTTGGAAGGATATGTACTGTAGCTTAACTCTGCACCAACTTCTAAAGACACAAATAATACTTTCTAATGCCACATCAGACTAACCTGTAAAACCGATTAACAAGCCTCATCCGAATAGTCCAAAGATCTGTTGGATAAGCTATTACCGTACTGTATTTTGGATAAGTATTCAGATCAACTGGACCAGCAAATGCTGCTGAAATATCTGTCAAAACAATAATTTCAGTCATTTAAAGTACATGCTCTTTCACAAAACTAATCACTCACTCTTTAAAAACAAGCTGAACTTTGATTTGAAAGACTTACGACAGACTGGACCAAATTTTATTTATAATCACAAAACATATGCAGGGAACATCCTGATCTTTAATTCATTCACTCCACCCCATATGCAAATCTACTTCTAAAATTTCTTCATCCTTACCAAGAGTGAGAAGTTGATCAACTGCAGAAATAATTCGCTCACATTCTTCATCTTGGGATTTCCCTTGCCATTCACCCTTTTGAGGTTTGTATAATAGTTTTGCCATCTCTTCAGCAGTTACAGAAACACTAGCTCCCAGTTCCTCAGGCTGGTCAACTACTTATTTTCAACAAATACAGGGGATATAAAAAAAATACAGAAAATTTAAAAAATAACTACTATGATGATACATCCCAAATGTACTCAGCAACAATATTATTTCCACATTTATAAAGGGGATAAGAGTTAAATATCAATTGGATGCTGGAAGGGTTTTCTGCTTTTCTAGCATTGTATGTTTGAGGTATTATATAAGCCAGTATATTTCGTTTTGTAAATATATCCATTTGTTTCAAATTCATGCTTGTTTGATCAACATCTCTTCTATATGTTGTTTTGAACATTTGGTTATCATATCTGTCATGATGAATATAGTAGTCTTATTAGGAACAAGTTACTCTGCAGTCAGGGCTTCAATAATTATGACCTATCTCTTTGCTACTAGAACAGTGCTGGCAATTCTTGTCCTCCAGATGTTTCAGGATTGCTGCTCCCATAATCCCTCACTAATGACTATGCTGGCTAAGACTGATACAGGCTGTAAGCGAAAACATCTGGATACAGAGCTGTCGGTCTCTAGATACTGTTGGACTGGAGCCCCCATCAGATCTAGCTAGCTTAGTCAACAGTGAAGAATGCTGGGAAATGCAGTCTAACATCTGTAGGCCACGTGTCACTCACCCTTACATTTGACAGGATAATTTGCATTTTTTTTAAAAAAAAGTTGATAGATATGCCCAGTTATATGGTACTTTTAAAACATGTACATGATGCAAAATAGATGTCCCTTTGTCCAGTTAGCAAGAAAAATTCTAAGCAATTATTTTTGTGTACCATTCTCTGGAATCGGTTCCATGTCCCAAGGGCTTAGTCTTTCAATTTCTCCATTGTCCCATCTATTTAATAAAAGAGAAATAAAAGTGAAGATAGTTACAGACAGAAAATATTGGCTTTAATACAGGTCAATGTGAAAATAATATTTTTAAAAGACAAGTTTTCAGAAACTTGGCTGCTGTGAAAAGAACTACAAATAGCAGTAAAACACACTTAAATCAACATGAACAGCAGTTCTCTCTCCTCAAGAAACCACATTTTTCAGTTCTTCCTCCTTCCCCAGTGTCCTTAACCTTCTAACTATTTGAGTCTAGTGAAACCTGCATCTTAGTGAGTTGCTCTGGATTTTGCTTTGTATTTCTCCCCACTGATTTAGATATGACATGCAGTGTCCAGTTTGTTCCTTATTCCATCTCCTAGAATACTTCTCCCTTTGTTTGCAGCAAAATAAGGTAACTTAGAATTTTTAATATTAGAATAGTATTGTTGGTGAAAAGTAGAACTAAAAGGTGACAGAAATAGGGTCAGAATCCTGAATGCAACTGTTAGCACCTTCTATGCAGGGACAAGAAAAGCCACTATAATAATCAACGCAGAGGAACAGATGACAACAACAACAACAACAACAACAGGAAGAACAAGAGACACCTTCCACAAGAACCAAGAAATCAAAGAGAAATTTAAACAAAAAGGGGGAATGTTATATGACCAGCAGGCGAACACATGACAGAAACAATGCACTGAAGAACTGTATCAAACATATGAAAGGTTGACAGATTTATTCAAGGAAGAAACATTTCAAGTTGATTTTTTTTGCGTGCCTTCAAGTGACGGGGTTTTCTGGGGCCTAAGAGTGTGTGACACACCAAGGTCATCCAGCGGGTTTCCATGGCAGAGCAGGGAATTGAACCCTGGTCCTCAGGGCAATAGTCCAATGCTCAGATCACTATGTTACATTGGCTCTCTAACCATTTGAGGATGAACCTACAATTTTAGAAAGTGAAATGCAAGCTACTCTTAGAGCACTTGGGGGAAATAAATAACCAGAAACAGATGATATATCAGTAGAGCTGCTTCCAGGCTACAGAGACAGAATCTACTTTAGTTTGAACTAAAATCTGGCAACAGAACAATGGCCCATAGATTGGAACCGCTCCATATACATCCCAATGCCCAAGAAAGGAGACACCAGAGATTGCAATAAGGACCATTGCATTAATTTCCCATGCAAGCAAAGTCATGCCCAAAATTCTACAACAAAGACTTTTACCATACATAGGGCTGAGAAATGCCAGATGTCTAAGCCGTGGTCGGGAAAGGAAGAGGCACTAGGAATCATATTGCAAACATACACGGGTTAATGGCACCCATCAAAGAATTTCAAAAGAAAATCAACCTGTGCTCTATAAATTATAGCAAAGCCTTTGTGCAGATTATGAAAATCTATAGATCACTCATAAAGTACTGGGTGTGCCAGATCATTTGATTGTCCTGATGCATTGAGGACAAGAGGCCATCGTCAGGAGAGAATACGGAGAAACAGAATAGTTTCCAATTGGCAAGGGGGTCAGGCAAGGATGCAGTTTATCAATGTATTTGTTTAACTTGTACTCTAGCATATCATACATAAAGCAGCATTAGACTCGAAGAAGGGAAGTTGAAAATGGGAGGAAGGAACATCAACAATTTAAGATATACAGATGACACCATATTACTAGCAGAAAATAGCAAAGACTTGGAAGGTTTACTGAAGAAAAGTTGGCAGAAGGTGCAAAAGCAGGTCTGCAGATGAACAACAGTCTGAAGTGATGATCCCAAAACAAACATGCACATACTTAACACTATAGCACTGAAAAGGGCTGTCAGGATATTGTGGTTGATAAGGTTCTTGGCTCAAAACAGTTCCAAACCACCAAGCATCATCAATAATTGAACGAAAACGGTCATCTATAAGAAAAAAAAAGCCAAGCAGGTATTACACAATTCTTAAATAAAACTTTTTGTCAATAAGCCACTTAGAAAATGGTGACTATCAAAGTTTCAGATACCTAGTTCATCTTCTGACTAGCTGCTCTCAAAGACAAGTGCCTTAAGCTACGGACTGTAGTATCTGCATTCTTGCAACTGATTTCAAGGTAGAAAAAACAAATGTCTGAAGGGCTCAAAACTCAAGCCCTCCATACTTAGAGAAAGCATTGGTGCAGTGAGTTTATATTATGCTGCTACCAGAATGAAGGACCAACTTTTCTAAACACAAATTCATGCTTCTTTACACAGCTAGTTAAGACACACTCAGTTACCCTCACTCCTATCAAATTTTGTATAGTGGCAAAGCTTGATGGGAGGTGTTCAAGCTCCTAGCTGAATTCCTATAATCAACGCCACTAATAATACCAATACGAGAATTAATGCTACCACAAATACTATACTACCATTGCCAAAATTCTTCCATCACCTGAGAAGAATAAACTTACAAGGTTGCCAATTTCTTTGTCGTGCTTCGTCATAGAACTGACGTAACACTAGGAAATCAATAACATCTGGCATATCATGGTACCTAGAAAGAAGATTAAATTTAGTTCTCTGAAGTATATAGATCATCTATATTCTGCATATAATTTCTATGTGGAAAACATACATACTTGAGAGAAAATGACTTGTCCAGAAGATGCCCTGTGATGTGATCCATAAGAGTAAGCTTAAGACAGCATAATGTAGGAGGCCCAACTTCATAACGTATCCCAACAATTTTTACCAATTCTTGTTCCTGGCAACAGGACGCACACACAATGAAGACTCTCATTAATAAACCTGTAGTACAGTGTCATTACTCATAGTTGCAGATGTAAGCATGTTAATGGCAGTACACAGGCAATAATTACATTTTTGCCTAACAAAAAAGTTAGGCAACAATTCACTTTACAAAAAAGATGAATTAGCATGTCACTTTGTTATTTTGTACCAGAGTTCCAGCTTACACTGGTAAAGTCTGTCTAGATGGGCTGATATTTGTTTGTGCCAGAAGTCGTACCCACAACTCGAATTATCTCAGTCTTATACAAGTGTGTGAACACACATAAAAGACAATGAGAGCAATGAGAAGAAGAAGTTGTAACCCATACTGATTTAAGATTCTTAAATATCCTTAAAATTTATTCAACATGGTATAAAAAGAATAGGGAAATATTACTAGTATTACTAGTATTCAAGGCAAAACAGGAAATAAGCAGTTAATTTCAAAGGTTCACAGTTATGAAAAGGCTGTTTTACCCTTTGCAATAGTACAGCATTGATCAATTTTAAATTAAATCCAAAACTGTTCCTTTACCTTCTACACGCAGAAGCAAGAAAACTGTTACAAAATCTTGCCTAAGTAACACACAAACCTACATAGGAACTAGTAGATTCTGTCTGAAGTAGGAAAACTATAGTTCAAAACTGAATTTCTCACTATGCTATGAAATTCACTAATTTCACCATCTAATTTGTCACATCCTTGCCTATTTCACTGTTTTTATAAGGGAACTGATAAGAAGAACAGTAATTTATTTTGCAAAGGAATAAACAGCCAGTGACAAATCAGTCTTACCCTAAGAACCATTTTTCGCCATGGCTCCTTGTGAGGATTCAGCTGGTAAATATTGTTCTTTCTCACTGCTTCAATATAAGCTTCGTGACCTTGTCGAAAATATATCACCTAATAAAAACAAATTCTTAAGTTGGTGAACAAGCCAAGTACAAAATTAAGTCAGCAGAAGTCAGACAGATCTCTGTTTCATTGTAGGTCTGATTACATTAATTACTTGAGAGGAATGATCACTCACTCACCAGTCAGAGTCACTATTTACTCCCTACCACCACTGAATAGCCAAACAGGTCAAACAAAAACAGCTACAAAAGAATTAGTCTCTACTGTATAATCCTTCTTCCAAAAGAGAAAGTTGAGCAAAGTGACCTATTTATCTTGTCACAATCACACTAACTATATGCAAACAATCCTTGCACTACTGCCCAAGGGATCTTCATTAGAGCCTTTATGCATCTCCCTCTGCCTTTTTAGGGCCGCACCACCCCCTCCTCAGCCTCTTTGCTGGCAAGGCTGACGGTGGGAGCTGCTGCGCAGCCCTGTACCATGTGGCTGGGCCAGACGGTCTGGTGTCTCTGAAGTGGCTAGGAAGCGGTTGGTGGTCACATCGGCACCAGCCCAGCTTCATTTAGGGGTATTTTGGTGGGTTTTTTTCCCCCTGTGGCACACACAGCCGCAGTGCTCCTCTCCCCTCCCCGAGCTCTTCGCCCCAGCTGTGGTGCAGTTTGGGGCCCCCTGAGCACTGGGGAAGGCCCGTAAGCATGGCGGCAGGAGAGTTTCCCCTTGCCTTGGGCACCCATGGGAACCAGGTGGTCGCCACGCAGCCTTTATTTTGAGGCCTGTTTTAGCGTGAGGAGGGGGACCGCTGGGCTCAGAGGCAGCCTTGCCAGGGGTGGCGGCCTGTTTAGGGGCCCCCTGGGTGTTTGGAGCCTGCTTTTTCAGTGGTTGGGGCAGAGGGTCTCCCCTTTGGAGATGATGCCCACAGGTGCCCATGAAGGCTGCTGCTGCAGTCACTGCATGGCCTGAGGCTTGGGGCAGCAGGGGTAGGATGGGTGCTCCTACTGGGGCCTGTGGGGCTGTGGACAGCCCCCCTCATTGCTGTATACACCCTCCCCCCCCTCTTTTTTTTCGGGCAGAATTCCCTTCATTTGGGCCAAGAGAATGTGATGTGATTTCCTGCTTTTGGGCTGAGTGTGATGGAATCTATTTCATTTGGGCTGAGAGTGTGTGACAAGCTTTCCTACCTTTGGGCTGAGAGTATGATGGAAGCTGTTCCATTTGGACTGTGAAAGTGTGACAAGATTTCCTGTTTTTGGGCTGAGAGAGTGTTATGGGATTTACTTATCTAGCATGAGAGACTGTGGCATGATTTGCTACTGGTGGGTCGAGAGAGGGTAACAGGTCACGTCATTTGCACTGAGAGAGTGTGAAGGGACTTACTCATTGGGGCTGAGAGACTGTGATGTGGTTCTCTGCCTTTGGGCTGAGAGTATAACTGGTTGTGTTAATTGGCCTGAGAAAGTGTGATTTGGTCTTCCTGTCTGGTTAGAGATAGTGTGCCTGGATTCCTTTCTTTGTGGCTGGATTTTCCTCTGGGGCTGAGAGAGTGTGATTTATTCTCTCCTGGGGGATTGGCTGGGGTGATTGGCCTGCCTTATTCACTAGCGGTTGGGATAGCTCCTAAACGGGTTTTATCCGCATCGCAGGGGAAGCAACCTGCCAAAAGGGCCTCGCCAGCCATGCCCTAAGCCACTCCAGTATGAGCGACTTCATCTTCAGATGAAGGGGGGGGGGGCAAAACTGGCAGCTGCCATTCTCTCTAAGCTTCAGGACACTGAGAGTGGTCAGCAGTCTGCAGGGCAGGGCACAGGAAGGGAGGTATAGAGGGTGTCCATGCCCGTAAGTGTTGTTAACCAGATTCTGGCACGGCTAGGTACTGTTGAGAAGAACAGATTGGGGGAGAAACCTTGAGGTGGGAATGAGCACACTCATTGCACCATGACACATGGGAGGCCCGGCCCTTGGGAGAGTCGGAGGTGACAGAAGCAATGCGGGGTGAGTCTTTTGTTCATGAGGTGGGCACTGTGTCCATGGTGTGGCCCTGGAGCTTCAATATTCCCCCACAGAATATTGTATGGACCCCACTCGCAGGTTCCCCCGAGCTGACATTTTTTTGTTCACCTTCTTCCCCTGGGGCACGAGTTTCACTCCCTCAGCTCACATCAGGTGCAACACTGCATCCCCAGGATGTCCCTGGCCCCGCTGAGGGTGGGGCCTCAGGGTCATTGGAGCCCAGCAGGGATTCAGGCCTTGATGAGAAGGTAAGTGAGCAGTGAGGGGCACTGGATGATCACCTGTCCCCAACCACTATCGATAAGATTTTGAAGGGAGAATATGTAGATGTCTTCTCCCTTTTGTATTGGGAGCTCAGTAACAAAGAGAAGGAAGATTTGGATGCAGGCAAGAAGGAAAAATTTAAAAAACGCAGGATAGATAGGAGTTGGACTGACTGGTTTGCAGGTTATCTCATTTACATGGATGTGATAGTTAAGGCCCAGCCATCAAGAACTCACTTCTCGGTGGTGTATTTGAACACAATTTGTAGGACTTATGCAGATTTCACTAGGACTGGTTGGCCGTGCTACGATGAGAAGTCTAGAATGAGGGTGGCCAACCACTCAAGCTTGTGCTGAGACAACACCCATCCCCAGTTGTGGATGCAAACATTGACCCCTTCTTGCCCTATTTTTGGCGAGAGGGCTGACAGCAGTCATCTGGTGCAGTTCAACAAGACCAGCGGGCCTCCCTGCACATCAGGCACACAGGAGCAGCAGCAAATCCAGCTCTGTTGAGAGTTTGGGATGCAGCGGTTTTGCCCATTGTTCTTGCAAACACAAGCATGTGTGTGGGATCTGCTGGGGCTCTCATTCCATTTGCAACTGTACCAAGAGGAGGGCGGGGAACAGGCCCCAAAGATGAGGGCGGCAAGCAGGGGCCAGGAAATCAGCCACCACTTCCCTAAGGGGTCTAATCCAACTAATGTCAATAGGCTGCTGGCCTGGCTCTGCTTTTACCTGGACCAGGCTGCAGCTCAATATCTGGGGGAGGGATTTACTTGGGGGTTCAGGATCCTGAGCAAGGGACCTCGGCAGTTTTTTATGGCAAATAACCTTAGATCAGTAGTAGGCAATGAACACATGGTCAGAGAAAAAATAGGGAAGGAGGTCGCTGTGGGCAGGGTTTTAGGCCCATTTGACCAGCTCTCCACTCCCAATTTGAGTTTCCCTCTAGGGCTCATCCCTAAGAAGGCCCCAGGTGAATTCAGGTTAATTCACCACTTCTCTTACCCTGGGGGCAAATCCATTAACGATGGCATTCCTGCTATGTTCTGCTAGGTATACTTCTTTTGACGCAGATGTGTGGGTGGTGCACACATACAGCGTTGGGGCCAAGCTGGCCAAGTCTGATATCAAGTCAGCCTTCCGCCTGCTGCCCGTACACCCGTGTGACTTTGAGCTTTTGGGATTTGCCTTTGAGGGTAAACTCTACATCGATCGCTCCCTCCCGAATGGATGCTCTGGGTCCTGCTCTGCCTTCGAGACATTTAGTAACTTTTTAGAATGGGCCTTAAGGGCATCGTCCATTATTTAGATGATTTTTTTACTTGTGGGACATTTTGATTCCAGGCAGTGCACATTCCTCTTGTCAGAATTTGCATCTCTCATGGGGAAGCTGAGCGTTCCCCATGTTACATGAGAAAACTGAGGGCCCTGCCCAACAGCTTACTTTTCTGGGCATTGAGTTAGATACAATCAACCAAGCTTGTAAACTAGCGCCAGGAAAGGTTCAGGATCTTTGGTCAAGGGTGGCTTTCTTCCTGGGTTGGCACAAGGCTTCACTTAAAGAATTTCAGGAGCTAGTCAGGCACCTGAATTTCACCTGGTGGGTGGTTGCGCTGGGCAGGGCATTCCTACAGTGCCTGTGCGACGTCATGAAGGGCATCACCAAACTGCATCAGAGAATTAGGATCACCAGGGGGATTAAACTGGACTTGGGGGCGTGGCAGGAATTGCTGGCTGATTTCAACGGGTCTCCTTTTGGTGTGATGGGATCAAGGTCAGGGACACACTGAAAATATCATCTGACGCATCAGGATCCATCGGTTTTGGTGTCTTTTTCGGGGGTAGGTGGAATGTGCAGAGATGGCCTGAGAGCTGGGCGAATGTGGGCTCACAGCCAACCTCTCATTTTTGGAGTTTTTTCCAATATCAGTGCTGTTCACGTCTGGGCTTGCAAGTCAGCCAAAGCCTCAGTCCACTTCTGGTGCAACAATATGGCCATGGTCAGGGTGATTAACTCGCTCTCCTCCAGGTCGCAGCGTGTCATGCGTCTGGTTCAAGTCTTCAACGCTTCAATGTCTCCATTTTAACATAGTCCTTACAGCCATGCACGTTGCTGGTGTTGATAATTCCTTGGTTGATGCTCTTTCCCACACGCATATGGAGCATTTCAGCGAACTGGCACCAGATGCCGCAGTCCTCCCAGAACTGATGCCTTTAGACCTGGTGGGTGAGGTAGCACGGACTATCGGTATGTCAATCGCACCTAGCACCAGAAGAAGCTACCATAGGGCCACTAGAGAATTCACTAACTTTAGGAAATCTAACAGGCTGCAGGGCATCTGGCCACTCCCTGTTGACCACATTTTGCTGTTCTGTGTGTCCCTTAAGGAAGCAGGCCTCTCCTTTCATGCTTTTCTGGCAGAGAGAAGACGAGTGCTAACCTGTGGTCACAGTTTCATCTTTTGGGTAGAGCGGCAGGCTCGTGATGGCCATTTTGGCCTGCATCTGAGATTGGGCGATCGAGCTCACTCAAATGCCTTGGCAAGAGAGGCCTTCGCTGGCATGGCTTGTTGCCTATGCTGTTTGAGGAGTGCTGTGGGCCTCTGCCTGATGTGCTGGTCATTCATCTGGGTGGTAATGACCTTGGACTTTTAGAAGGAAAGGCCTTGATCATACAGGCTATTCATGATATGTGGTTCATTCTCAACACTTGGCCTGGCATTTGCATTGCTTGGTCTGCAATGATTCCAAGGAAAGTGTGGGCTGGAGGAGGGTACCCTTGACCATTGGAGTTTGCTTGTAGGTCAGCGAACGGGTATATTTGCAGTGCACTGAGATGGGGCTTGGGTCATTATATTCCTGTGACATTGTCTTTCATAAACCTGAGCTTTACAGGCCTGACGGAGTACACTTGTCATCTGAGGGTAATGAAGTCTTTCCGCAGGATTTGCAATGGGGGCTTAAAGCTATCTTGGCTGTGTGTTGGGGGAGAAGGACTAAGCGGATGCTTGCCCTTATCCATGGCTGGTGGGGGGGGGTGTCTGAGGGTTTTGGTGAGTACCTATGGCACCCTTTGGTGTAGGATAAAAGCTGTCCTTGAGGCAGGCCCACAGCTGGCCCCTACTGTAGGGTTGCAAGAGGAGGGGGTTGGTTGGGGGGGTGCTCATCTTCCAGAAAAGGGCCAGCCAAAATTAGAACCCAGGCTCATGGGTTGGCTTTGGGGTCTGCTACCTCGCCCATCTGGGCATCAGGTCTGGAAGTGACCCTTGCCTTAACCTCCCCATTCTGTTGACCCCCCCTTTCTCAGGTCACAAGTTCAAAATCAAGTTCAAGATCAAGTTCAAATGCAAACCCCAAGTTTAAGTTCAAGTTCACTACTAGCTTTATGTTAATTACGCATACATTAATAAACTGCCCTAGTTCAACCCAAGCCCCATGTGTGGTATCCTCATTTCATGGGTTGGGTAGCAATTAGCTCTTTAGTTATTACCTCTTGGTAGCTCCTTAATACAAAAGCAGAGAGCTAAGTGTATAGCCTCATTGGCTAGTAACAAGTTTCAGTTTTTTCAGTTTTTTTGAGATGCCTGCAAAAGCAATCTAGCACAATCCCTTTTGTAATTTTAAAACCAGTATGCACAATTTTTTTGGTTTCTAATTACAGAATCTAATGTTGGCTGAGGATCTAGTGGGCTACATGCTCAAGTACATGTGCAAACACATATAAAACACAGTGCGCTCCCATCCCCTCCACTGGGATCACCATTTACCTGCTGCTACATGCAGCAGATAAATGCAGATCTTAAGTCAAGGAACAGTATTCTCCTCCCTGATCAGTACACACTGATCAGCAAGGCTGTGGAAGAAAGTAGACAGAATACTGCTAGCTTTAGGAGCCCCTTAAGGAGCTGCTAAAGGTCACGTTTGACCAGATAACTTCCTTTAAAGAGGAAAGGATTCTTTAATGTTAAAAAAAGTAGCACCACAACATGCTGCCATTACTATTCTACCATGCAGTGCAGCAAGGCAGAGGTCTGAGAGAGTGATACTGTTCCAGAGAGGCAAAAAATTGTGTGGCACAGTTTAAATTCTCTTACCTCATCACCCATCTGTGGGACAAAAGGAGATCTTCGGAGTCTGATGTCTGTTATCCAGTCAGGAGGATGGAACTCACAGGACAATTCTAGGACTGAAGATTGTTGCGATGCATCCACATCAACTTCAACATCCTTATAAGAAATTATTCAGTTGTAAGAAATTATACAGTTCTTTGAATGTAAGATCATTTTCATCACGTTAGGTTCCAATTTTTCATTTCACCCTACTATCATGCTCCATCTGTAACGCACCTCATAGATTATTCAACTTCCGCTTGCCAGTACAACTATCCCAGGGTACTATTCTATATAAAATTGGTCAACTATAATTTACACAAAAGCAAAAGGGCACTTAAGTGGTATGTTTAAGTATGCAATTTAACTGTTTATGCAAACATTTCGGTAATGTTTGTTGTAATTTCCACAACATGGAATAACTACTTAAGTAAAAGTGGAGCTACTCAAAATAGTGAATTCTTAGCCCAAACGTAACTTCTTTACTTACAAAGAACAAGAAATGTAGTAACTGACCTGGAAGGAGGTTACTAATACTGCCATTTGACTGAGAGAGAACTAATTTTGAAAGCTAGTGGTTCAGCCCAAAGCCATCTAATACTAAGGGATGATATCCAAATTCAAGCCCTTCACAATACAATGGGCCACAGTCATTCGGATACTCAATAGTAATTAATACAGACTTGCAGTTTTTTTTACTTCTTTCTTCTAGAGAACTTTAACTTACTCCATCATTCGGTGAATACAGTGAAACTATGCCTATACAAGTCACTCTCTCTTTTGGTGAATACAGTGAAACTACACATATACAGTTGTGCACAGAGAAAAATGAAGCTGAAAAGAAAATAGGATATTGCATAGGAATGTATTATATGACAAATTTACATGCATTAAAATATTATAGGCAAGCACATTCTGCATAAAGCAGTGGCCAGAAACCATAACGGAGTGGAAAGCTGGATTCAATATAACCCAGGCCTCAACTACTATCCTTCCCACTTCAAACGTTAAAGAAAGTTTCTCATTTGCATCCAAATGAGAAAATGCTACAACATGTCACCTATTACCTGCAGTGCTTCCTCTACATAGTTCTTGGATATTTACAAAAAGCAACGAGACATTAGCACTGTTATCTAAATAGGTACTGACAAAGTCTAAACAGGTATATATATTAAAAAGAAAACAGATCAAAAAAACCAATACCTCCTCATGTCTTTTTGATTTGTATTTTTTACGCCTTTTTTTCCTCCTTTTTGGGGGAGACTTTTTTTCCAGTGATATTTCATCTTCAGAAGAACTACAGTATCTAACAGCTTTACGGCGAGAGGTTCTTAAAGGAGGTTGTAGATTGATCCCTGCATCAGCAATCCAATCAGAATATTGGCTTGAGGAATCACTGTTCAAGGAGAACAATCACAAAGCATGTTATGAGATCTAACTAAATGCACCTAACTAGCATTTCAGAGTTTGCTGGATGTTACTTAGAGCAAAACTGCTCAAGTTTCAGCTAGACCACATAAAGGACAAAAAGATATTTTACTGGAATAGTTGTTCTGCAACTAGTATTCTTTAAACTGACAAATGTAGGATTTAAAGGTCTCAAACCATAACGTGAAACTGTCTAGCACCCTGAAGATGTTAACTATATCCCTCCAGCAGTGCATTTTCTGGAACTCCACATATACTGTACACAAAGAAGGTATAATTTTCTTTGTTTTCACCAGGGAACCACAGAAACAGCCCAGTACAGAGCTAGTGAGGACATTTCACTACTGCAGTTAGATTCAATATATGAGATTTCTTAGGTGTAATTTTTAAGGAATTCTCGGAAAACACTGAGGACCATCACATTTATACCAAGAAGACTTAACTCATCTACATTCCTCTTCCAAAAGGTCAGATTTAAATGCACTCTTGCCAAGGCTCAGAAACAAGACACAAACTGTTGAATTTACCTGGAACTGTTGCTGTTGGTTTTTCTGTCACTTTGCCATTCTTCTTCATGGGAAGACAAACTCAACTCATCACTTTCTTCTGCCTCCTAGGTTAAAATGGACAGGTTTCAGTCCTAAGTGATGTCCAGTAGTTGAAAGATCTTCTCACAATTTTTTATTCTTTTTCTCCCACTTATTATCACTAGACTAAAGCTATACTAGTAGGTTTAAGCATAATGAAAACAGAGGAGTATCACTTATCTAATCCATTCTGCCAACAACACTTGCCATGCTGAACCACATAATAGGACTATTAAAGACATTAACACTTGTTATGCAGTTGAGCACAGGCTATTACAGTCTTCTTCCTTGTAGCAGCATTCCGAACTTACAAACCATACTTTTTATCTATACTTGCAAAAAAATCTGTACAGAACTATAGTCCTTTAGGCCCACCTGATTCAATAAAAAACACAAAGTATCTACAGGAAAAACAGGAAAGAGACCACCCATTAAAACACTCCCAACCTGACAGGAACACACGTTTCTACAGCCTTAACGAGATTTAACACAGAGGTGGGCAACACGAACCTCCCCCAGGCATTTTTTGCAATTCCTTTGCATTGAGTCTCTATCATCAAAAGTCTGCAATTCTGGGAAACATAATGAGCAGGGAACATGTACTGAGCTTCCCCAAAAGAATCAAAGTTACTTTGCAGCAGCAAAAGAAACATCAGAGACAAGGTGGGGCTGCTACATGGGGGGCAATATAACTCTGTACTACCACTTTAACATATAATAGAATTTAATAGCACTATGAATTTGTTAAAGCTGGAATCAGTTTTCAACAGTTTCATTAGCAATGTGCTCAATTAGCAAGCATCATTTAAGAACAAACTGATTATACAGTATGGGGGGGGGGAGAACCATGTGGCCAATGGGCTGCATGAAATCTTTTTCAGGGGTCCAGTGAAGCCCTTTGGACTGCTACTGCCCCCCCAACCCCTGGAACTCCCCCCCTGAAAATACTCACCTCGAGCAGATTTGGCAAAATAGTGCTATTTTAGAGGATACCTCAAAGCAGAAACCTCCCTCATCCAAAAATCTCAATAAGCAACAAAACAACATTTCTGATCATGTGAGGTCAAAGCGGTGCAATGTGACCAGAGCATGCCCATCCCTCAGGCAATAACAACACAATCATGAATCGGTACAGAATTAGCCTCCCACATTTGCTCTATATTTACTGGGCACTACTTGTATAGCAATAGAATAGTTGCATCTTTTCTGATTTCTCTGGAGACAGACCGGTTTTTCAGAAAAAAAAGAAGATGCCTAAAAAAAAAAAGACGATGCCAGCTCCAATCGCAAAAGTGCAATAATAGAAATATTTACCTGTTCTATAAACCCAAAACAGTCATCCACATCTTCACTAGAAGAATCAGATTGGTTAATTTTATTTCGTGCCTGATAAGCTGCATATTTACGTCTATAAAGCCTCCTCTTGGACTGCATTAACGAATCTTCAGAGTCACTCTGCAACAGACATATTAAAAAACTACCAAGTGAAGAATGAAAAAATACTGCGATACTGGAATCAGAAGATATACAAGCCTACATGCTAACAAATTCTAAACAAAGTTTATCAGTTGTTTAATTGTGGATATCTTGATTTACTTAAAAAAAAAAGGGCAGCAAATATTCCAAACTAGCAAGAAAAGGCAATACCCATGCCACTTGCCAACTTCCTTTCCAGACCGAAGACCTGCATAGCATGTGATCACTAAAGTACTATCAAGTGCTGCACTCACGGTTACATGGTAATTACAAAAATTTAGACACACACACATACTCCTGCCTTACAGACTCAGAATATTTACTTTTTACTGCAATCTGAAGGAATCATTTAAGGATACATAATGAAACCAAAGAAACCATGCGCAGTGATGGAACTATTTGTATTTTGCACTGCTATTTCTCTTACACTTGAAAAGCTATGTATACAGTTTATACACAAAAGCAGATTCTTAGAATACTGTGTACTATCCATGTTATCACTATGAACTCTTTTTTCCCCTGCAGACACAATTTCCTACCTTTTCTGAAGACTGCAATAATTTTCTTTTCTGCTCCACTGTATACAGACACTTTTCTTCTTCTCCTTTTGCTATTCTATATTCCTCCTGCTTTCTAAAAAAGACATTTTGATAACTTGTCAAAACCATAAAATCAACCCTGAACAATAAAGTATTTACAGATTACACATTTGTCATGAACATACATTTAAAGGAACTGAAATGTGTATATGTTGCTTTTACCATACATAAAGAGGACAAGCTTCAAGTTTAGGCCTAATAGTTCTTCAACAAATTCTACTCTTTTGCAACAGTACCTTAGCCACTTTGGCTTGATTGAGAAACACAATAAAAATAAAATTCAACTGTCAGCTCTAATTAAAACAGACCCAATGAAACAATGGGACTTATGTTAAGTGTTGTCTGTTAACAACTCCCATTCATCCAACATGTCTGAATAAATGGTTGTAAGTGATGTACAGCTGTGCTACTCGAAGGGGTGTTCCCTGGACTACTGCTGGACTCTGAGCCATTGGTTGCCAGTCCCCGGAGAATTTCAAGAAAGAATCAAATGGTGGTAGCCAAATATGGTGCAATTCTCTGGCATATTGGGGGAAAAAACCTGCCTGTTTCCCACATCAGATAGTACATAACACTAAAGTCCTCTGATCCCAAGCTACAGGACTTCAATAAAGAATAAAGAATTCAATAAAGAATTTGAGAATAAAAGGTGAAGAAGGGACTTGTTTTCTGAGGCTGAAATAGAAACAAATGGCAGCAAACAAAATCGTAAGTTCACAGTTACATGGAAATTTCTTTGGAATTTACTTTTTTTAAAAGTAAATGATATAAATGAACTCAAGGTTGTTAAACGAGTACTGTCAATGCAGTCAGATTTCACAAGAATTAGCTGAGCAGGCACACACACCTGAACATACTGGGCTGTACTTCTGGGACAACCACTCTTCTCCTCCAAGCTTGGAGGTCTCTCTCTGTTGCAATCTGACTCCTCGGAGCATTCTGATGCATTTGACGCACACCTTCTACTTGACCACTACGTCTCAGGCCAATATTAGGAGGAGACTGGATATCTGAACTTGGTCTTCGAAAATCTTTTTAAAAAGATATTAAATACCGGTGAACAAGCATTTTGGGAGCAAACAGCTTCAACATCTGTCTCCTATTGACTAATTTATTACAGCTCAACCGCTTTCTGTGTGATTCAGCACATGTCATTTTCGAGACCATTTTGTAATGTTTAAAACCTATGAGGAAGTTACCATGAATCATCTTTCATCAGAGACCAAAACTCAGAAGGGCTACCATACAACCCCATTCTCTTGCAACCTACCAGTCAGAAGTACCTGAGTATCTGTCAAGAGTCAGTAACTGAGAATGAAGTCTATCATACAGCTTTTGCAGACACAACACTTTTCAACTCACAATGCATTGTCTCCTACATTTTAATGAGCTTCATTATGTGCTAGTTGTAATGCTAAGGATTTATTTTAGCAAGAACTTGAATAATTCATGATTAAAAAATCAAAAAAGAAGATTTTGGGAAATGTTCAGGGACATCTAGCTGTTCTAGCTCCGTAATATTTTACTATGAGATCAAGACAGGTTTGACAGATGCCATTTCTGAGCAGAGCTGCAGTATATATGCCCATGTGAATCACATACACATTTTAATATGCCAATCCAGTATTAACTACCCAACTAGAAACTAACTTCAGTAAAAATTAGTGGAAAAAATGTTTAAAATAAAAATAATCAAATAAACTATCAGACAGCAAAGCAAAAAGAAGACACAGGACAATGTTACCAGGAACTATAATGGAGAAGTGAAATCTCAAAAGCAAAACCTCTTCTTCAAAAGGGAAAACAAAAAATCAGAGCTCCAAAGACATCCACCTCAAGGATAGGTAAAGCAAAGCATGATTGAAATAAAAAGAAGAAACTAAATTAGCCCAGTGGCAAAGTACCTTGTTTCAGTACCTTGATAATTCTGAACCTTTCCTGATTATTCTTTTTTTTCTTCTTCTTCTCTCTCCTCACCCACATTCTCACAACTTAAAAATCAATTCTGTATTGCTTAATAACATGCTGGGGAAAAAATCCTCTATTAACAGTTTCTCAGTGTTCACAGACAGTCCTCCTTTGTTTTAGACAGAAAGACGCCGTCCTAGGTACCTTATAGGGGAACATTTTGGGCCTCAGAGCTACTACAAGTATCCTACTCTATATACTCATGGTAGTAAGTGAACACCCAAGAACTTCTTTCCCACTTATCTAAATGAGGTTATGTTAAAAAAATTATTTGAAATCACAACACAACAAATTTTATTCTGCAAAATGTTTAAATTGTTCAAACGAAAACAATTTACATGCTGGACTTGGTAACATTAGCCCATACTTCACAAAAATTTCAATAATACCACCATATGTACTTTAAGCAGGCTTACTCTATTTTGCTGAAAGGGGAATGACTTTCATAATGTCTATAAACAGGGAAGAAAAATACAGCAGGTTTAGACTTAAGCCTTGCTGGTTTTGCTTGAAAGGAGATTTAAAAAATTAATGCAGAATACAGACACATATAGATTTACAACAAAAAGAGTTATTTTAAAAAAATCAGTTTTAAAGTAATATGATATTACTTTTCCCAAGTAGTTTCCAATACAGTAACAAGTTGCAACTTGAGGAACTAACTAACCTTTCAGAGCTAGCTGTTCATCAGAGAAGGGCTTTTAATAATATATTTCATTATCTGTATTTTAAAAAAGTTTTGTATGTTTTTACATTGTTTCAATTCTATTAATAGTTTAATCATACTTTATCTTTTGTATGTTGTAATGATGCGACTCTTCATATGTATCTGTTTTAACTTTAACAGCTGCCTTGAATCCCAAAGCTGGGGAAAAAATGAGATATCCACAAATAAAATAATTTAGTTTCTAAATATTGAATTCAGTGGTATGCATCATGATGTGCTTCACGCTTGTACTCTAAAAGAAAATAAAACTTGTACTATTTGATTGCAATTAGCCATGACAAATCAAACCAATGTTCTCCTGAAATTCACAGCAAAACTATTCAAGAAATTTGGGGAAAAAATTGGTACAACTACAATAGACAATACTTTAGGAATCATGCCCTATATGCCTGTTTTTCTGACTGTATGAAATATACTAATTAGTTTTCTTCTCCACACATATGAAGAAGTGTTTTCTGGTAGGCCAAATGGAATCCTAATTGTTTTAGAATTCTTAGTTGTGAGGCACCTAGAATTCACCAGTATTCTGTGCCCATACCGGAAGAGACAACGATGAGAAGACATCAATATTTTTTTAAATCCATAAGGAAGCACTGACCTCTTCTAGGTATTTCTTCCCCATTCTGTGGCCCAGGTGGAAAACTCTCCTGGTCTGTGCCATTTCTTTGGTCTTGCTCTTGCTGTAACTGTCTAATCATTCCATCAAGTATGCTGGGTTCTAAACTTTGTTCATCCTGCTCAGCTGTTTGTTGACCTATTACTTGCTCCACAACCTCTCCATCACCTTACAAAATTTAAATGCAAGCATACAGTTAATCATTTCAGAGTTAAAGTCAATTGTTAGAATTTTCATCACATCCTGAGTCTCACCAAAACTCACAAATGGTACATGATTACTTACAATTCTATACTCATAACCATCATAAAAGTTAAGACAATATTGCACTGCATAAAATGATAGGAACAGGCTGCTGACACATATAGGCAGGAGATCCAAAGATCCTCATTTACCAAAATTTCTCTCCAGCCTTTCTTTAAAAGGGGCTTTTCATAACCTGTGGACTACACTTCAAATTCTCAAGTTCAAATATTCCTAAATTTAAAGATCAGATGTGCAAGTAAGTTTTAAGAGAAAACCTGTAAGAAAATATTATGAATCATACCTAATTCTCAAATTGCCTTTTACTTTTTAGGGGGAGGAAATATCTACAAAGGGGACTGAGAACTTATAAAAGCCATCATTATCTGTTAGTGTATAAACAAGGAAGATACTGGATGTCCTGCTTTAAACCTCAGTCTTAGGAAATCTTGCTATCTTTTCTGTGACAAACAGCTTTTTGAATCAAGTTAAACAAACTCCCACTTGCAGTCAGCAGTAAGCAGTGATATATCACCAAACCAGCAATATTTAGTATATTTATATGCCCCCTTTCTCCCGGAGTAGGACCCAAGGCGGTTTCCAAAAAAAAAAAAAAAGCTACAAAGTGCACAGAACAGCACTGATCCAACAGGAATTTGTGTAGAAAAGAACCTAACAGAAACAGTACGGTACAATGGTTTGAGGGTTGGACTAGGTCTTGGGAGATCCAGATTCTAGTTCCCACTGACCTATGAAACTGGTTCACTGGGCACTTAGTGTGTTAAGAGCCATTCCTGTCTGTGGAGAAGGTGATATTCTGACATGGGTTATGCCTTTCTATGCAATCTGGAGGAAAAAACCCTTCTCAATTATGTGGACCCCTAGAGTACTTCCAACCAAAAGAGGAGAAAGAAGATAACAGAAGTGGAGAAATGGGTAGTGATTGCCCAAGCTAACTAAGAGAAAGATGGTCTATTCATTGCCAATTGCAAGACTGGGGCTGGATGTCAATTCGTCTGTAGAGCACAATGGACCTTCACAGTTAAGGGCTCAACACTTCATTCTCTGTCTCTGGTGAGGGAGTAACCCAGATTTGTAATTTGCCCAAGGTAAGAAAACACAATCCATCTATGGAATAAGCCACATAATGACAATACAGTAGGCAGAGTGAGCTATAATCCTGACAGATTTTAGCAATCCTAGGCTTCACAGGCCAAAAAAGTACAGGCCTACAACCACTGGACAGGAGTTGAAGAAGAAACTTTTCTCCTCAAAGATACAAGAACAAGACAAAAGCTACCTTGGAATATTGACACTTTTAGGTACCAAGTCTGTGCCAAGCTTTCTCCGAACAATGGGTTGGATTGAAACAAAAAGTGGGTAAAGCAAAGTGTGATAATTGATAGAAAGACAAGTTTACTTTAGGAAGAAAACACTGCCAATCTGCCTTCTGTAGTCATCTGCATTCTACTGTGCTCCTGAAAGGGAACATATGCTTGAAAAGACTGAATAGATTCATCCACCAGGAGATGGATAGCCTGACCTCCACAGATAGAGTGAGACTTGCCATGATTTGCGTCTGAAACAGAAGTAGGAAGCACTGGACGGGGTGGAACTAAAGCACAGTCCAAAGAACTATCTGCAAACAAGACCTCATTAGCCACAGTAAGTTAACTAGAGACACTAGGTCTTCTTTCACTGCAACAAAGATGCTTCTGCCATTCACCTTCTCCTGAGAGACAGAATCCTATCCTATTGAATGTCTATCTAGACTGAGGTGGGTCTGGCACCTCCCACCCTTGCTCCATCATCATGTCACAAGTATCAGATGGTTTACCGTGGGTTGAAAGAAAGTCAAGAAGGTAACTGCAGGGAACAGCACCTTCAATAAGCATTCTACAAGAGTACTCAGAGCCAGAGGTTTTCTCCAACACAAAAGATCACTTTCAGACAATACATAAACAAGGCTTTGTCTTCTGGAAGTCTACGTCATCTTCTACAGTAGCCCAAATTGTTCCATCTTCCCCAAGTCACATTACCTCCATCCTCTCCTTCTTAGTCTCCTCACCCAATTTCTCCTTCCTTATTAGCCTAGCCTCTGGCTGCCTAATCTTTCAGTTCCCCTCCACCACTTCATGCTTCTCCAGGAACACCCTCACAACATGATGCTGCCGCAATCATGTTTTACTAGGGTGATGGCGTTCTCAGGGCGACAAGCACTGTACCACGTATAATGTTTTACGGTAAATACCAGAAATTATCCTTTCTAGCAGCAAATTCTCTCTCTTCTTTTGAGGCTTATAAAGTAATGCTTCTTTACTTTCCTTTGCACGAGTACGTAAGTCACAAATCAACCACCTAGCCCACTTTCAATTTTTGATTCTGACTCACGGCTACTTTCTTTCCATCGACAGCATAATTTTCATTATGGGTGACCTTAACATCCATGATCTCCAGATTCTGTTGAATTAAGCTTTCTGTTCCCATCTTCTTCTTTTGGTCTAATTCACCTGCACACTCCTTTAGTAGTCTTGATCGTAGTTTTCTGTTGTTGTTTAAATAAAAATGGCTCTATTTCTTAGATTTCTGAGCTTTCTTTGCCTAATTACTTTGTTTCTAATTCATGTCTGTTTCTCTGTTGACAATTCTTTTAGACCTTTATTCTGTTAATACTGAAGACTTTTTGCAACCATTTCTCTCTTCCTCCATTTCTCTTGTTTCTGCTTCTTTGGATTTGGCTCTTTCTATATTTAACTATCTCGGCTCTTGATAATTTTGCTCCTTTGCTGGCTCTCGCTATGGCTCTCACCACACAATCCAAGTCCTGGCTTATTCCTTTTTTCAGTACAGTGGGCCCTCTGTATATGCAGGGGTTCTGTTCCGAGAACCATCATGAAAAATGGGATTTGTGAATGCTTGCATCCCATTATATTCAATGGCAGTGACATGCATATGCACACATCAGTGTATGTGTCACCATTTTAAGTACAGGGACACAACACTTTGTGCAAACACAAATTAGAGCATGAGACTGTTGTGGGTGAGAAGAGTGCACCGTGTCTTCATTGTCATACTCATGCAGCTCTACAGCTTTGGATGGGGATGAGGAAGTGGGCAGACTACATTCATAAGCTCATCCTTTCTTCTTTGTCTTCTATTTTTCTGGCTATATAGCATTATACAACATTTATTTATGCAAACACAGTACAACAATTCTTCAATTTTCAACTCCCTTTAAAGTCTAACCTGCCGCCTCCTCCCCTTCATTGTCTGCTGATGACTTTGCTATCTTTTTAACTATGAAAATTGAAGCTAGCTATTTTGATCTTACTACCTCTGTTCCTTCTCCATTATCAGATATTCATACACCAGTCTCTTATTTTTCTGCCATTCCCCTGTCATTTCAGACAATCTAGCCAAATTACTGATTGCTCCTGCTATTCTCCTTTTCCTTCCCTTTATTAATTTTTTCAGTGAGGAAGGGATCTAAAGGGAAATCCTTCAGTAAGAGAGAACTCTAGAATAGAGCCCCTCAGTCAGATGCAGGTGGGGGTGATTGACTGGAGGGTTTATTCCTCAGAGAAAGCCTAGAAAGAGGCAGGAGAAATTAGACCCTTATAGAATCTGGTCAGAAAATGTGACCTAGATTTGGGAATTAAGCCTTTGGGAGAAAGTCTAGCTGAAGGGCTGTTTGTGATACCTGTGCTTATATGCTGGTGTAAAACTATAAGGAAACCATCTAAATGAATTCTGAAGAACTATTTGAGCTTTGACATAACATGAAATCCAATTCTTTGTTCTGTTTGTTATTTTAACAAAGATTACAGTATATTTGTATACATTTGACTCAACTGAGTAATATATAGTAATCACAACCAAACAGAACCACACTACCATAGAACTATAAAGGGGTTCTAAATAACAGCTGAAAGGCTTCCTGCTTCTTACACAAAGCTGGTGGTTTAAAGGGGAAGGCAGAACTGAGTGAAGTGACAGGGAACTCTATCAGACTGGGAAGTGGTCATACCAGTCTGAAACAAGAAAAAGCAGGCCCAGCCACAACAAAGAATTAGCCTTTTACAAAGCATATACATTTAACTGAATTCCATCTTCAAAACAACCATGGCTTTAAAACAATGGTATACATTGAGATGATCTTTTGTATTATGTCATGTTTTGATGATATTAAAGTTAGACTTAGAGCTAGAGGGTGAAAACTGCCATTCATACTTGTTGCTACATATCCGAGCTGTGGAATCAGATGCTCATCTGCACAATTCTCTCTTCCTGGTACCAACCGCTGATATTTTGTTGGGTGAGGGTTTCCATCCACATCTACCAAGAATGGCGGGGGCATGAGATGAGGAGCCTGTTGAGTCTGCTCATCTAGGACATAATTGTTAGAATCTCGAATCAGTGGTCGATAGTCAGTGTGGAAGAACATCTGATCAGGGATCTAGAAAGAAATGAAGCTTACATATAATCACCTTTGAAAAAAATACATTAAAAGTTATAGAAAGCTAATTGAAGCTCCGTAAGAATAAAGGAGAAAGATAGACCTCAAGTTGCTCCCTTAAAGCTTTAATTCACTCTATGAGAAATATCCAGTGTGTCTGGTCCACAAGTCTATTTGAGAGACAAAGGGTCTTCACGTGTCTTATTCTGACCCATTTCTTGCACCTGCCACAGGATGTCACAAGATACTGTGATTTGATATAGTCTTCGCTCAAACCAGATGCACAAGAAAACAGGAGAGTACTTGAGCTTCTCTACAGTTCAAAAACAGTATGTCTAAACTATGTATGAAACTTGCAAGCCTACACTATACACATGACACAAAATACAACTTCAAGAGAAGCAGTACTTAAGATTAAATACATTAATATCACTAATCTCACTAGGAGTGCTGAATGAAAAAAAAGCTACTGTTAAGTGCAAAGAATACCTTTTCATAAGGTTTGTTACAACCAAAGCCAAATATCAAGAGGTGCCCATGAGAATCTGTACAAGCAAAGTGTTGTCCATCTGATGAAAACTTGCAGTCAAAGACAGCACCATGTCCTTGTCCTTCAATCTGAAGTAAAACAGAAGAACTTTAAAACACTTTTCCAATTTTAAAAGAAGTTACAGGAACAAAGGAAGCCATTCTGTACAGAATGAGACCTTCAAGTAGCTCAAAATTCTTAGTGGTTCTTCTAGGCCAGCGCTGGGCAACATGCAGCTCCCAAATCCACTTTCGTGTCCCTCAAAGATAAAAAAAAAACCCCTTTGTTTCAAAAAAAAGTTTTTTTCTTTCAAACAAATATATATTGCCCCAAAATGCTTCTTAGGAGCCCCTCTGGGCCATTTTAGGCACAGAAAAGGTTTTTTAAAAAAAGAAGTAATCTATCTTGAAAAAAGGCCTCTCCTGGGCCTAATTTGACCCAGGGGAGCCTAAAAGCATGGTGAATATGTCCTCCACAAACCCTTCAGAGTGCTGGTGGGCATTTGAAAGCAAAAAATTGGGATTTTTTTTTTCAGTGGAGGGTGTGGTGAGGGATGTACCCCAAGGTTTCCTGGGATGGCAACAGTCCACCGCTGTTCTAGGTTTCAGACAGGAGGGTTTCCCAGCCCTACTTGGAGATGGCAGGAACTCAACACAAAACCTTTTTGCATGCAAGCGATGGGCTTTCTGATTCAGTGACAGCCTTACGGGAACTGACAGATGTTCAACTATGCAGAAATGGGTGATCTTTTGACTAATCTGTAATTTTAAGCTGCTGCCCTCCACTTAATTTCAAAAGGCTTTTGTGAGCAACTAATCCAGAGCTGTAGAGTTTCATTTTTCTCCCACCAGTTTGCTGAGTGAAGATGAAAAGGAAGAAATGGACATGAGAGTGGCATCATCAATTCCTAGTTTCTGTCCTTGGTTATCACTGTTCTAGCCCTGCCCACCACTGACGTTCAGCCCTGACAAATGATTTCCACAGGAATGCAGCACTTCCGAGACAAAATTAATTGAGCTTCTCTGCATCGGTAACTGTGTCTCTTTCCTTAACAGTAAAAAATCTTATTCTAGTCCACAACTTTCCAATCCATTATACAAAAGTATTTATTCTATAACTACATATCGGTAGAGAATACTACTAAAAAAGATCAATAAGTTGTCAGGGTCAAAGGGCTAAGTGAGAATGATATTCAAGAGCCTTTTAATATCAAACGCTAAAAGACAAGAGTTTTAAAGGGGATAAGAGGTTGCAATCTTTTATGTTACAATTATTTCAAAAATAGTTGAAAGAAAAAAAAAAGAAGAGGATGTTTTAAAATCAGTACTTACCATGTTAAAATAATGTTTCATCTGAATGCCTTTTGCTATATCCCAGATAAAGATATTGCCATCATGGCCAGCAGATAACATAATTCTAGGATCAAATGGGTGGGACTCCAAAACAAATACTTCATCAGCATGTCCCTTTTTGAAAACAAGAAGATAAATGAAACAAGTTTTCAAGGGAACTGGAATTCTGAGTTTAGTAACTGTGATGTTAGAACAAAGGGTTCTAATGTTGTCTAACAACTGGTTGGTTTCATCCCTGTCCAGAAAATGCAGTAGCTGCTGGACCTGCCAAACACTTCAAGCAAAGAGTCCACCTGGGCCTCCAATGACAAAGAGACTCCTAATCTCTGCACCCGCTCCTTAAGGAGAAGCGCAACTCCATCCAGGGTAGGTAACTTACCCAATTCAGGACCAGAAAAACACCAACCCATAGAGCTTCTGTCTAATTAGGATTCATCTTCAGTTTATTGCCCTCACACAGCCCGCTACAGCATCCAGGCATTGGTCTGGCATCTGCATAGCCCCAGTTGACTCCAATAAGAAGAAGTAGTATGTTGGGTCATCAACATATTGATGGCACCCCACCCCAAAACTCCCAATGACCTCCTGCACAGATTCATATAAATACTAAGCAGGAGGAGGGTTTAGCTAGAACTCTGAAGTACCCCACTACTGAATGGCCATAGAATTGAAAATTAATCCCCTAATGCCACTCTCTGGAACAGGCCCAACAGGCAGGAGCAGAACCACTGTAACACAGTGCCTCCTATCACACTCAAGGGTCCAGTAAGATATCACAATCAATAGTATCAAAAGTTATAATATTCTAGAAATGCAACAGAACATTTCTTTAAGATGATTTCTTCAACAGATGCCAGTTTTGAGATGTTTAGATTCCATATCTGATGAGGAAATGTGTGATGCTTATTTCCTACAATTGTGGTGCAAGCTGGTATTCCTAACAAGGAAATGTACTACAAGTACAATGTTCTTTGTTAGTTTGAGAGACTTCCATGTATTAGGTAATGGGCATCCTTTGCCTAAGACCATGTAACCTCTAAAATATGCAAGATGCCTGGAACATATAACATCTAGGATAAGAAATATAAGCCCAGAGTGACAGTGGCCTTAAATAAGAATGCACCTGTAAATAAGAGATGTCTATGTGATATAATGATCCTCCCAAAGGAAGTATAACTGTATAAACTATTCACTTTGATGAAGAAACAATACTGAAGATATAAAGCCACGTGTTTATTCTGCCATTATAAACCGCTTGAAATTCCAGTGCTTAAGAGATACGCAAGATGACTGTTGATCTTAATCTGCTTATTTGGTCAATACTGACCTCAAAAATCTGATCAGATGACACTGGGCACTTTCCCAGACTCTGCAATAATTGTGGCATCAAGCTGTGACTGACGTCCTAGCCTCTATTTGGCTGGTATCACCATTCTGGTTTCCGCTAGTACTACAATTCTAAATACTCACTTTTACTGCAACCTTAAAATGCCCAAACAGTCTAGTCAAGTTTCTCCCATAATTCTATTTATAGTTTCTGTAACTTTTCTTTAGAAACAACAAATTTCTTTTCAAATCTAACACGAATGAATAAAATTAGCTTTACCTCCACACATTTAAACAAATGTTATTAACACTGACGTGCATCTTAGTCCAGGACTACTCAAAGTGGTGGTCCATGGACTATTGCCAGCCTGCAAGCCATCAGCTGCCCATCTGTGACATGTTTCCAGGAACACACGTGAATATAATGATACAATGGCATAAACAGTAACAGACTTTGATACGTTGGGGAAAAATGCCAGTCTACCACATTAGACAGTTCAAAAAGTATTGCTTTGCCAATTTTGCAGTATAATATCAGCGCTAAGTCTATTTTAAATTAATACACAAGAAGAATTTGATCCACTGAAGAAAATTTATCTCTATAAACATTCAGAGATGTCTATTCTTCATATTTCCCCTACCTTGTCTTAAAGCAATTCCCTTTACCTTCACGCAGTGTTATAAATATACAGCACAAAAAAAAAAAAAAAAACCCCATCCCTAACCCTACATTCTTGACCTTTTTTTCCCCAAACAAGTATAGGGTTCCCCACACTGAACTTAACGTTCTATTACCTAAATTATTTTTAATACTAAATATTCTAACTGAATGTCTAAAATATTCTGAATCTTTAAAAAAATATTAAATAGCACATCCTGAACAAAACATTCTAGAAAATAAAGCAACCATACATACCATGAGATCATGAAGCAGATGTCCGGTGTAAGAATTCCAGACTTTGAGCAGATGATTGTTCACAGCAGTCACCACCAAATTATCATTCTGACTCCAAGCTATCATGGTTACTTTGGGCTTCATAAATTTGTCTTCTTCTGAGCATGCATCACTACTGAAAATAAATTGAAGCATTTCAATACTTTCAAACTTAAATATATTAAACCTGACAGAAATGAAGGACTCAAACAATTTGCCCAATAAAAATTAATCTTACTTCTATAGGTACAGACATGCAACAAGTTACCACAATTAATATTTAAAGTTAAATTTGTTGAACTAAGAGCATCAGACTATATGGAGAACCTCTTCTTTCAAAAAGGTTTTTAAAAAAATCTACAAACAGCTAAGACCATGACTTTTTTGAAGTGAAAACAAGTTTAACATTCCTACACAACTACACCCAAGCTCAATAAAGTAGTATTACGTTTGTTAAGAGTAAGCAGAAAGTTCTTTCAAATTAGAACTGCCACACAAATTTCATAATGACTTACTGAAACACACATACACAGATAAAGACACAAATACTACACATACCCAGGTAATTTGTCAGCCATATCCAACAATACGCTTTTCCACTCAGCTTGCTGGAATCGCCAGATTCGGGCTGTTCCATCCCTGCTACCGCTTATGAATCTTAGCATAAAGTTAAAAGATGCCATGTAACAGATAAAAAGCAACCATCATAATTCAAGTTATAAATGACTGGTTATTAACTGAGGTTAGAAAAACAGTAGTATGACTGGAACACATCCTTCAAAGCCTAGCCTCCAACTATAGTCAAACACACTCTTTTGGGGAACACAGGATAATCTAACCTTGGATTTTCTGATACAAAACCCCCAAACTAGAACACTAGTACACCAGGAACACCCCACAATATTCCAGGCTAGATACCTGTAGTCAATTCTTTGTTAAAACAAAACGTACACAACAACCCCTGCCTCTAATCAATTATTCCAAAGATTCTAGCTGAACTACGCTGCCTTCTCCACTTCTTGTTTAATAGGTTTGGAAGCAGCAGCTCTCAAGTAGTACTGGAGCACACGGGTGTCCCTCAGCTTAAGAAATGTGCAAGCCACTGGTTCTATGATATTCAAACACATGAGGAGCTCACTTGTGTGATTTCTCCCTTTCTAAACAAAAGAAACATACTGAGTGGGTCCGCTCCCTGCATTGTTATTGTTCAAACACTGCAGAGAATGGAAGGCAGTAATGGTAGCTGCTGCCTTTGCTAATTCTAACATCTGAACTAGGGTTTCTTATCTCAGTTCTCTTCTCTCTCCCCATTCAGAAACATTCATGGGTTTGTTTGTGATCACCATCTTTAAAAGACATAAAAAATTTAAAGGTCCATTAGGATCAAAAACTGAAACAATATCTTTTTTCACTGTTAAAGATAATTTGTGCTTTTGTGATACAAGTTCATGTTAACACATCTGTCTACCCTGCAGATCATTTCTCTCTGAACTGCAAATTATTCATGGGAGCCAGTAAATAAAGGCCAAAAAAGAACATCTCTGTAAAATTCTCAAAATTGTATTTCTAGAACTGATTTAATCCAACTTCTTATCTGTTCTCTACACTAAAGAAGCCAATAAGTGAAATTCATCTTCTGTGAATAAAGAATCTGAGCCCTCTACGTTCTTCTAGAATAGTCCTCTTACAAGCCAAAGATTAAATACAGTCAGCCCTCCACATCTGTGGGCTTGACTTTCACGGATCTGATTATTTGTGACTTTCTTCAATCCCTGAACTGCATCTCAGGTGCCTCTTTTTTCCAGGAGAACCTTCCCTGCCAGCAGTTCCAATGAGGCTGCTGAGCCCTTTAAAAAAACAACAAAAAACAACTCCTCTGGTCCTCTTCCTCCTCTACCAGGAGGTGGATGAGAGAGGAAATATAGGGCCACTATACTAACCCAACCCTCTTACCTGATCTACTTTGAACACTGGATGCCCATTCTGGCCACCATTCCTAAGCCCTCTTCCCACAAACACACATACACCTTTTGACGTTTGCCATTTTTCCATTTTTGTGACAGTCCTGCATCCCTAACCCTAGCGAATGTGGAGGGCCAACTGTCAAAAGACTTACAATACATCATCTTTACCCATGGACTTCAGATGTGCAAATTTGAATGTACACAGCCATGCTGCATCCTATATCACAAATGGTGTTGATGTGTGCACACGTGCACTGAAGTGTCCATGTCATCACTACCATTAAACATAAAGGGACCTGAGCACATGTGAATTTTGCCATTTGCAGAGGTTCATTGACAGAAACCCCGCATATATAGAGGACACATTGTATAGGTTATTTAATGGAGCAATAATTAAGAAAAGGTCATTGTCATAAAGCTGTTAAAAAGCCTTGAAGTATAGTTTTCCAAGAGGATTATACTATAAACCATTTATCTTACAGTGAAAGAAGAGAGAAATTTTCAATATGGTGAATGTAATAGAAATTTAGGTAATATTCACTTGGTCTCAATGTCATCTATTGACAGCCTTTTGAATTATCTTCCAAATTGGTTTAAACCACTTCTTTGTATGTATTACATCAATGCTAAATTTTACTCTAGTTCTCCAGCGTATTATTTTTTCACTCATACCTGTCATCACTATTAGAAAACTGGATGCTGTCAACTTTATCCTATAAAGGAGAAAGACATAATAGTTTAGAAAGTAAACATCACCAGTAAAAGGTAGAAATGTTAAACCCTCTCCAAAAAGTGAAAAATCAGAAAAAAACATTTCTCCTTATTTTTATAAACTGTTCGAATTCCACGGACTTTAGTAAAAAAAGCTTCCTCAAATATAATCCAAATTATCATTAACATATATGTATTACTAAAACTGCAATTCTATGACAAAGAGCAGAAAGGAAAAAAACAAAGGTCAAGATAATCAGATCTGCATAAAATCTTCTCAAGAAATATTATGTTAGCAGAATAACATGTTGCACCTGTACAATGGCCTCTCCACTTTCAAGAGGGTTTGGGGCACAGGACCCTCACGAAAGCAAAGTAAAAAAAAAGTGAATAACTACCCTGTCCAAATGAGCACTCCCCTCCTATTCCCTTCCTAGGCTCCCCCTCCCATTCCCTTGCCTTTTGCCTGAGCACCTTCCTTTTATGTGGATAGGCAAAAGGCAAGCAAATGGGAGTGGTAGCCTTGTGCACAGAAAAGGTGCATGCATGCCTTCCTCCTCATTCTCCCCCTCCCATTCCCTCCCCCTTTGCCCAGGCACAGAGATGGAATGTAGCGCACTCAGACAAACGGTAAGGGAATGGGAGGAGGCAAATGGGTGCCTCGCAAATAATCAAATTTGCGATGGTCAAATCTGTCAATGTGGAAGGAGGACTGCAGAACAATCCGGACTTCGAGATCAATACTCCAGTTTTAAAAGTTGGATTTTACTATACTGTTTCTATCCATATTAGTACTTGTACATTGTCATATGATCTTGTAATATAGGATGGAATCGGAATATTTTAATGAAAGATTCTGAATATATAATTCTACATCAACAGAGAGTGATTTTAAATTTAAATTACTTACAGCGTGGCTCTCCAGCTCTGAAATTTTTTCAGGGGTTTCAGAACCAAAATAATACATTCTAATAACGTGGTCAGTACTGCCAGTTGCTAAGAACATTCCACCTACAATTTAAACAACAGTTTAGAATGCTGACATAAACCAAGCTATACAACATGAAGTTCATCCAGACTAAAGTAGATTTATTGAAGTATTATTAATTTCAGTAGAAACTAAGACATTACTACTTCATATCAGTAGGCCCTGAGACTTAATCTAAATGTAACCTATTATTTCTACAACTAAAAATACACACCTCCTTCCTATAATACTGGTGTTTACCACTAGACTGACTTTTTATTAAATGCAGAAGTGTATAAAGACTCGTATCTACTGTGAACCGGATCTACGTTTACAGGAGGCCTGCTGAAATCAGTGCACCTAGCCATGACAAAGTAAAGCATCATGAATTTCAACAGAACTACTATAAACATGACAGTCTGAGTCACACCTGATATCCCTTTCCTATAAAAAGCAAGAATACCCAGGAGCTGAGGCAGACATCATGGTAGGAATTAAACTCTTGTCTTCCTGGTCCACATCTTATTCTCCATCAATTAGGCCACACTAGCTGTAATGAGCATAATTATATTACTTAAAAAAAACTTAAAGCTCTATCACTGTTTTGGGAAGTATGCCTCTCAATTCATCACCAAAGAAGATATTACTCATCTCAGACTGCAGAGTCCAGATTATAGTGCAATCTTTCTCCATGGCTGCTCTCAGACTACGGGACCTCTCTGCCACAGGAGACTAAGCTGCCTCCTCCCTGCTCTCCTTTACAATGGCAGGTAAAGACCTTTTTAAATGCACAAGTATTCAATGACTAAGCACTTATGCAGAAAGGGCTTTAACAGGATGCATGGGCTACATCTTTATTATTCATGTCGCATTCTTAAAATATTCTGTATTAAAGTATAAATGTTGTAATGTGGCAGTTTATTTTGTTGTTTAATGTTTATCACTAGGTTTTAATTCATATTGTGTTGTTGTCTTGTGCCTTCAAAGTCATTTCTGACTTACAGTGACCTTAAAGTGAACCTATCACAGGGGTTTCTGGGGGCTGAGAGCATGTGAAGCATCCATGGTCACCCAGTGGGTTTCCATGGCTGAGTGGGGAATTGAACTCTGGGCTCCAGATCACAGACCCATGCTCAAACTACTATACCACACTGAGTCTCTTTTAAATCATGGATCCTCTTTCAATTCGTGGACCTTATTTTAATTAATGTTGTGAACGGCCTTGGGTCCCATATGGGAGAATGATGGGACATATATTACTTCATTAATAAATAAATCCTGGTCATGTCTATTCAGAATCCAAGTCCTCCAAATTCAGTGACATTTATATCCTATTTGGATATAGGATTTCAATCTTAAGATGGTAACCCTCTTAGATCCATAATATCCTCTGTTGACTTATTACTACTAAGCTGATTCATTAGCACTGAGTACTACTGGTTAACTGTAATTAAAATATCCTAATATCATGTACTGAAAAATAATCGAAATGCGGAATTAGCAAAACACTGAACAAATCTGCTTACATATTCTGTTTGAGCAGCTCAACTCAAAAATTCTAAAACGCTTTAAAGATGCTGCAGCAGACACTCTACAGCACGGATTCTCAACCAGGGTTCCCGAGAATCCTACAGTTCTGGGAGAAGTTGCTAGAAGTTTCATTAGAGATCATGACTGAAAAAATGTTAACATCCCGCCCTCCATATATATATATATATTTGTATGTATGTATGTATGTATGTAATGCACAGCTTCCCTGAAAGCTAGAAATTATTTCAAGGACTCCTTCCAGGTAAAAAGGTTGAGAATTACTGCTCTACAGACATGCAGTAATGGTAATTTCTACCTCAGAGTATTTTGGACCCATCTGCTACTGAGAGTTCCTTCTTCTGTTTTCCAAATGTCACTGCTTTGCTCAAAATGAAAAAATAGCAAGGCACATCTCCATCATGCTGGGACTTAGCTGCTGAGTTAAATCTTCCCCCTCTTCCTTTCCCATACCTTTTGCTCATGTGTCATGTCTTAATTAGATTATAGCCTTGAAGACAGGGATGGGTGAACTCACTATTAGTAAACTGCTCCTGAGATTTTTTTCCCCGAAGGACAGGGCATAAATGCTTCAAATAAAATACCCTTCATCTTTTCTATTTATCTGTTAACATATTGACACAGTTTAGACATCCTATTATCCTGAGCTTCATACCATAGCGTAGATTTCAGGAATATGCTGCAGGCTTATAAGCACCACTCTCTCACATACTGACTCCATATGCCCCAGTGAACTCCTACAATTAAAATATACAGTTAACATCTCAATCTTGAGCTAATTATGGTTTGGAGGTCAGCAATGCCCTAGGTCAGATTGGTATGCAACATTAAACTAATGAAGCAAGGAAAAAAATCTGTTTGTGAAAAGGAAACATCAAAGTCCACAGCACACCTGCCACCTCCAAAGCACTCTCTGAAAGTCACAAAATACATTTAATTTGAACAAACATAGTAGGTCTAAATAGAAAAACTGTATAAATTCTTTAATCAGAAGTCCCCAAAGCTGGATGGCAATAAAAGAACAGAAAGAATTCTATGTTTTGTTAGAAGTAAAATAGAAATCTTATGGGACTCCACAACTGGGGAGAGGCCATTCTGATTCAGTAAGACATATACTTACCAACACTAAATGAAGAGCAAAGCATTTGAACACCAGGTCTAGGTTTTTCTGTGAATTTCAGTGGCCGATTACTTGAGAAACAATAAGAGTCGTTTTAATATATGAACGCTACAATCAATCCCATGAAGATCTTAACTTTAATATTGTAACAAAAATAAAATTCTTTATTTCTATATATTTCATGCTTCTCTACTATAAAGAAGTTGCAGTTTTAATTTTTTTTTCAGTGCATTCTGCAACAGTAAGATTCTCAATATACTACTACAAACTGGTTTGAGGATTTTTTTTCTATGTTACAATGTAAAGTTCAATCTGAGAAACAACAACGCTTATCATGAGAATAAAAGGGATATAGCAAGATGATTACATACTTGAATTTCATAGAAACTGTATCCCACTGCCAGAAACAAACTGTTCCATCTACACCTGTGGAAACCATGTATCGTGTGGTATCTTTGACCAGTGGGCTGAACTAGAAATTGAAGTAAATTGAGAATAATCGTGTTTTGTAAAGAAACAGGATAACAAATATTTGAATTTCACTCATTTTTGATTTTGATTTTCCATCAAATTTACAATGCATGTCCCTTCAAGAAAAGTAGTGAAAGACAATAAATAAATAAATAAAAATTTAAAAAATCTTTTAGATCTTTCAGCTTTAAGTGATCACTCAATGATCATCAAGCTGTGGAACCTCACTGTATGTAAACATGCTATTTACTGATACAAAGGAATGCTTCATATAAATCTAATTATGTATTAAGAGATTATGACATTAATCTAGCAGTGAGATTAAATATGAATGAACAAACTATTAGAACGCAGAATCACTATATATCAAAATGAAACTATGATAAAAGGAGCTTGATACTATAGGTGTCAAAGGATACTATACACCAGGAACCAACTGTATTAGCTTCACTCTAGAGAGCACTGTATTAAATTCACACTAAAGAGAGTAGCTTTAAATAAATGGGCTGTGTCTAGGATCTGTGGCAAGCCTAGGAATACATACTAAGTAGCTGGTTTATACATGTAGTGTGAAAACATAGATCTAGAAGCTGCTTTATTTGTTCAACAACTGTGCCATATTTCCTCATGTCTTTTGTGAGCAGAGTAACCCTTACTGGAGCAACCTTATTAACTGGAGTCTTTAAAAAAAAAATGAAATTTGCTCAAGACAAGCAAAACAGATCTCTCTCTTTAGGTTTCCCAAACTGGTATTTGTCTAACTGTTTGGAAATATTAGTATTTAAACTGAAGACAGACCAAACAGAAATATTTTTCATGTTCTGCAGAATTAGAGGAAAACCCTTATCTTCCAAGAAAACATATACAAAAAAAATTATGCAATTTTTACAACACAAAGTAGCTGTTTATCCAGCAGACATTTCAATAAGTAGTTAGGAACTTACCTGCAAAGATGTAATAGAACCTGTGTGTCCTTGCAGAACAGCAAGTGGAGCACATGTTCTAAGACACCAGACACGGATAACTTTATCACAACTGCCAGCAGCAATCATTGTGTTTTCATAGTTCACAGCCATATCTGAGATCTCTGCTGAATGGCCTCTTAGTGTAGCAAGCAACCGGCCATTATGTGTGGACCAAATCTTTACCAAGCAATCATCTGATCCCTGATTTTAAAAGAAGAATGGGTTAATTTTTAAGAACACAACCCGCTTCAAATCAAGTTATGTCATCAACTTTAAAAGCCACAAATAATTGTCTAAATAGTCATATAATCAATTGAGAAGTTAACAAGCAGCATCACTGTTCACTGTTCCTGATTTATCATTTACAGTGATGTGATAGAATGTGCTTAGCTGAAGCAAAGAAAAAAAGAAAAACACAACACACACATTTGGTATATTGCAATATTTCTATTAGACTATAGTTCATGAAGTTTACCACTGTCAAGATGGAATTTGTTAAAAATAAACACTGCAGCCCAGTGGAAATACTCAGCCTGACAACACTTCCATGATAATTCCTAGGCTTTGATGTTTTCTATTAGTGAGAAAAGAATAGCTATTTTCTAAGAGAGCAGAAACATTTTTCTCTCGTATACATAGAAATCTAATCCACTTTATCTGTCCACAATACAAACAATAATTAATATTCCAACAAAGTGGCATCAAGAACAGTCCTGTATACAAAAAGCCAATACCAAAACAAGTGAATGACTAGTGTAGAAAATAATTCTTTAACTCTCATTCCAAGCAAAATGCATACCAATGGAAACAAGCAGTTCAGCTCTAAAAACAGTTTGGCAGAGATAGGTTTTCAATCATGATATCTAATGAATTCACCCATAACTCTATTTCATAGTTGTCCAAAGTTCTAACATCAAACTTTTCTCAGTCCAGTGTCTTCAAAATACAGAAGACACTGGAGCTGTTCATGCAGAGAAGACTTAAACTTTTCAGCCCTATGACAAAATTCGACATTTTGACAGATCACTGAACCACTCTGGTATTGACTGACAAAATTCCATGTCACATTTCACCTGGAGCATATCTATACATTTCCAATTATCAAGCTTTAATGTTAAGTGTAAAACTGGGCTGCTATAGTGCTCTTTTCTCTACCCCTCATAGAATTCCAGAACACATAACTTTATTAGTAAACTCACAGTGAATATTCTGTGTCCAGTCCTATCAAATGCCACACAGTAAACTGCAGAGAGATGACCAAGAATTCGTCTATGCATCTTTATATGCTGATACATGTTTCCCAGCAATGAAGAACTCGATCTTGTGCATCCAGTCAACTGTTTTGCATAATTTACTTCCACTAGAAGAAGAATATCAGTTATGGATATGTAGTAAGGATTCTTTTTTTATATACATTCGTTGTTGTTGTATGCCTTCAAATAATTTTCAAGTTATGGTAACCCTAAAGTGAACCTATCATGGGTTTTTCTTGGAAAGATTTATTCAGAGGAGGCTTGCCTTTGTCCTTCCTCTGAGAGGGTGTGGCTTGCCCAAGATCAGCGATTGGGTTTCCACAGACAAGCACAGATATGAACACTTCTCTCCAGAATCATTATCCAATATGCACACCATTAAACCATAGTGGTTCTCACAGTACAGTGGCCTGTCCAACTACACAAGAGGTCAGGGTGTAAAACCCTTGTGAACATGGAGAAACCATGAATAACTCCCTGCCCCCATGCTCTGCCCATCCCCTTCCAGGGCTCCCACCCATTCGCTTGCATTTTGTTTCAACCAAGTCCTCTTGGTTTAAACAAAATTTGGTAGAAGTAGAATAATTATTGCTTATTTTAGTATCTTGCCATTCTTATAAATACATAGTATAGAGTTTATCACTTCCCATGCTAGAAATGCTTGCCTTGCTTTCTCAGTTTATTTCATATTGTCTGCTCTGCCACAAATAACATGAATAATGAAATCAATCGAGAAACAGCGGGAATACAGTATATTAAAAAGCCAAAAATAAGCTTACCAAGATTTGGCAGCGTAGCACAGTTAGCAGGCATTTCAGGAGGCCTTCCTCTATGAAGGGCAGCAAGGACTGAACCCTTCCAAACTGTATTTCTGCAATCTGTAAAGTTTCAGTTGTATGTAAAGTTACATAGTATCTTGGAAGAACATTCCTTTCAGTGTGCAAAAACCAGGGATGTTAACTCAAACATGGTACAGACAGAAAAAAAAACTCCTCCTAGTATCTCTCCTTCTCCCTCTCTCACACACACACATATAAATTGTCGAAGAGTTTTAAATATTTGAAGTTACTCTTTCTAAATGCAGCATGGCTAAACTACAATTATATTATATCCACATTTACAATTTTTTTTAAAAAATCAATCAACAGTTTTATACTGAAATCACAGTAAATTAATGGTGGTTAGATTAACAGAATAAACATCTTTATTATATCAGGCATTACAATTATGCACAGCACATTGTAGACTGTATTACTGTCAAGCATTTTATATTGAGATTGACAGGTTTGATAAGTGGTGGGTCCAGACTCTGACTTAAGAAGAAGCTGTTCTACTGATCACTAGAAGGATCAGTCACTGCGCCTACTTGGGTAATCATAATCATTTATGATCTAATTTTTATGCTTACTTGGCAGAGCTCAAATCAGTTCTTAAATCATGAGCATTTACTTTCTCAAAAATAAGCATTTCTCCTTCATCTTAGAAAAATGAACAAGTCTGCCTAGTAACCAACGACCAGCCTCTAGTTTCTGAGAAGTATCTTCTAAACAAAGATAGATGCAAAAAGCTGAAGTAAGAAGTTCGGTATTGTTTGCTACTTTGTATTTCTTGGATGGGAGAAGTACTGGGGTAAGACATGTTATACAACAGAGGAGGAAAGAAACAGAAGTGAAACAAAGTAGGAAAATTGGAGAACATAAATACTTTTTCTAAACTTATCATTTTTTGCTAGGTTCACTGAATAGTACACATAAATTACTAAACTCCTTAAGCAAAAATTAAGACATTAGCATTAATTTTACCCTTCTCTTTGCTAACTACAAATTGTATAGTCCCTAAATATGTCCTGATTCAAAACTTCCTTCCTTTTCTGCAAATTAGTGGTTAAATCTTGACAAAAAAGGTACATAACAGATAGAAGAGGAAACAGTGCAGTGGAACAGAAACTAACAGCTTAATATGTGGAGGGGTGGTGACTGTTACACTGTTGATGCATACACGACAGCAGCTGGAGGATTCAAAACAGTCTTCAGGATTATGTATGTCCTTTTAATAGCCTTTCCTGTTGTTAATGGTTTCAAATGCTGGATAAAGAACTACTATGGAGGTTTCAATTAGCTATTGTTACTGCTGGAGGAGACCTACCTGATTCATGACTAAGGACTTCAAGAATTTTTGGATGGAAGAAATTACACAAATATCAAGTTTGTTCCCAGTACCCTCACTGTGGTTAAAGGATCATTTGCCCTAGCTCTTGAGTAATAAATCCAAAAAGGCAATATTTCAAACCACTGAGTCTTCTTTTCTGATCGTTACAATTAATGTTATATTTATAGTAAGATGGGGAATTTATAGTAAGACGGGAGAATTCTTACTTGTAAGCAATTCATCACTCATACAATATAAAACCTGCATAACAAGTCCCTGAATAAATAGCCTGAAGCAATATACTGAAATCCAGCATACCTGTGGAAGAAAAGAATGGGTTCCAAATTGGATGTGTAGTAACAGCACATATTATATGGGTAAGAAGATTCTGAATCATTATTTGTGTGGCTGAAAAATCCCATATGCCCTTAACCAGAATTTAAGACTCTATATTACGAAAAAAAAGTCAGAAGATACCTTTTGCTGTTCGTAGCAAGGATTGCTTCCCTGCACCCAGCAACGAATTCACTCTCGGAATGCTGGGTGGAATCTCCTTATCCAGTATAGGACCAATCCGCTTGCAAATTTGCAGCAAGTGATCAGGAGCCACATGTTTGTTACATAAGACCTGATACACAAATAGGATTAAAATTTAAATTTCAGTCAATTTAATAAGCAACAGTGTTTACGTAACTTAGATTATTAAAAATAGTAGTCTATTAATTGCATTGGCTCCAATTTCTATATTATCTGCAACTCAAGTTGGTCATCTGCAATTTACCAAAATAGCTCATACTGCTCCAAAAGAGACAAAGCCCTCTAAAAAACAATTTGAACTCACCTCATAGTTATTTAAATTATTTCCTAAAATCCCTGAAAAGGAACCTAAACTAATTTTGTCGTAGATAAGAAAAGTAGTAACGTATACATTTAGTCAATTATTATACTTCTTGAAACAATCTGAATACAATACCAGTAAGGTAATATAAAAATACAGTAATGATAGAAGTCAAAACACATATAGACCCTACAGTCACTGTTTTGTATCATCATGGTTGTATAGGATCAGGCTACCACATAGCAATCATTCAAAGGGCATCTGCTTCAGCCCCAAACTGCCTGTATACTAAAGGTCAGAGGTAGCTAACCTAATGCCCACCAAACGTAATGGACTACAGCTTTATTCTTCCTCATCACTGAACACACTGAGGCTCAAGGGATTCACCATTTACCAGGAGAAGGATGGCTTTCCTGTGTGTGCTCAAGTCACCCATCAAGTTAGGGCAACCCCATGAATTTCTTAAGCAAGGAATACTCAGATGTGGTTTTGTCACTTCCCTCTTCTGAAATACAGCCTCACCCTAGTTACAGAATAAAAAGGAGGATTGGGGGAGAGAAAGAAATGTGGCAGCACCTGTAAAACTAACTGGCTTTTATTTTCACATGAGCTTTTTACAGAATGCTCTCTCAAGGTGTATGTGGATGTCCTTCTGGCCAATCATCCATTTTCCTAAGCTTTCAGTTTAAGTTTTGATGTCACTTTTTTTGTTTAAAGCACTCTTCCCTGCTTTTTAAATACAGAGTTTCCAGAGAAGCTTTCAAGTGAATTAAAAATAAGGTTGTCCTGCCTTTACAGTAATAGTCTAAAAAGAGATAAGAAAGAAGGGGTGGGAGGAAAAGCAGCAAACTCAGACACCAGTCTTGTAAGTCACCTTCTTTTCTTTTATTTGGTGTTGTTTTGATACTAACTTCATGTCATTTTGATTACTATTTCATTATTATTTTGTTTTGGAAATTAGTTTAACAAGAGAGTTTATTTTTTAAAAAAATACAAGCAGTATTTTTTTTAATACTCATGCTTTGTATTATGTTCCAATTAGAACTCTGAATAACAGGATGTAAGTTACACTATTCACTTTGACATGATGAAACTAAAAGCTTTATTTTTAACTCTCCTGTGTTTAAAAACTGATTCTTGCTGCAGTGATCAGGTGTTTCTGCTTCCCCTGGGGTAACAGTGCCCTCTGAGGCTGAAATCCCAATCATATTTACAAGCAAGTAAGCGTGACAGAATACAGTGAGACATACAGTTGGATATTACATTTCTTCTCATTAAATAAGTCTAGCACTGTAATACAGAACCTTAATTGCCAGCAAATGGCCAGAAGTAATGTTGTGTTATGCTAAAAAGTGATGTCTAAGGAAGCTGAAACATTTTTGTCAAATGATTTCTAGCATTAAATTAGAAAACTGTGATTTCAGGAGTTAGTCATCAAAACTGAATTTCAGTTTTTCTTCACCTATATTGAAATTTCAGAAAGTATTTCTCACAAATTTCTGGACAGAGATTAACATGATAAATCTACTACAGCTAAATCATTTGTCATCTTCCATCTAACCATCACATACACCAGTAAAGGCACTAGTAAAAGCCTTTACTTTACACCACCTCTTAATTCTTGTGGGTGCCACTTTAATTCTGTGTTAAACAAACCTTAACATAAAACCTTCTGTTTCTAATTATTATACCTGTATTTTTAGACTTTAATTTTTTTCGTGTGCTGTGGCTCTCATAAAAATTAAGATATTCAACAGCAGTGGCTATTGAGCCACACAAATATTACACTACCTTAAAAGAATATTTCAACTGCATAGCAGCAATGAAATATTCTCTCAAACCAGTTATGAAAAATTCTGAAAGAATACTGATATTGGGTCCTGACTCTGCTCCTAACCATTTAGTCAGACATTACATGTACTTAACCCTCCTATAAATATTCACTTAGTACCCCTGTAAATTCCTCACTATATAGGAACAATATAACTTTTGTAGTATCCTTGTAAATGCTATCATTGTATAGAAGCAGTATATTTTTCCTAGTATTTAAAAAATGTGTTTTGCCATTTCTCTCAAGGGTCTAAAAATCCCTACCACAAATGTTTATAAACAAGTTATATTTTGAATCATTTTCATATTCAGCATGAACAAAGCCTTTTAAAATATTTTCTTTTAAAAAAGGGATTAATTTAAATGGAACATGCAAACCAGTCTTTTTTATACACAGTGCTTTTAACACTCCATGGATAAATGACCAGCCTTGTCCTCAGGCTTTGCCGCACCAGCAGGAAACAACTAACTATTGCAACAGTGCAAAGAATGCCATATCAAGATTTTAAGGATGTTACCATGCTGCCAGAAGGAGAGCAACAAAGTTTAGGAACTGAGGTTCTAACAAATATTTTTAATTACTACACTTAATTACAATCCAATTTTATTACTCTTTACACAGAAGTATATCCCATCAGATTCAGGCTTACTTAACAATACATGTATACAATACGTGTACACAATACACGTGCCTAAGACTGCAAATAGGCAACTCAATCCTATTCACTTTTAGCTGGAAACACCGCAAAATTCAAGGATTGCAATTTTTACACCTTAAAATCAATTAATATCATTTATGATCAGTTAAAGGAAAGCATAAACCTTCTTTAAAAAAAAAACCAAATCCAGTGCAAATCCGAGCACAAAATGGCTATTCTAATTCTAAATATACAGAGCCACTGTACGTCCTATTATTTGGACATAAGGGTCTAAATACTCTACGTGCACCAGATCCCATGTGATCTTGGAAACTAAGCAGTATCAGCTTTGGTAAGCCGCTGGATAGGAAACAACCAATAAATACCAGGTGCTGTAAGCTTTATTTCACAGAAAGAAACTGGCAAAACTACCTCTGAGTATTCCTTGCCTAAGATAACCTTATGAAATTCATAGGGTCACTATATTTCAACAGACAACTTGAAGGCAAATAACCACTCTCAGACCTTATTGTATTTGGCAGGACTAACTCCTTAATAGATAAGACCAACTATAAATGAAAGCAAGGCCCATCACAATCAAGTGTATTTGAATACTGTAAAAAGATATTTATTCTTTAATAATGTTTAATATTCATACAGTAGTGGAAAAGAAAGTAAGAGACACTAAAGAACAAAGCAGAGGTGAGATTCTACTTCCATGATGGCACACACCAAACACTCCTATTTAGCAACCCTAAGCATATGTAAAATTTTCATATTAGTTATCTAAACTATCCTAGGTTGTTTAACATTACAGCCCCTAAACAATTCAGGTAAAAACAATCTTCAAAACATATTTCGAGGTAACCAGCAAGAAAGCACTGTCAAATTAAAACTGTTCAAGAGAATTTTCCATAGAAACCAAGAAATAAAGTGTCCTTTTCAGGCTATCTCAACCCAAAATATGATTTGAAAACATAAGCACTGGCTACACACTCCCACCGTCCACCTCCACTGTGTCAGATGACAACATTCTCTATTTGTGGAATCCATTTATGGCTTTTGTTAAGCAGCACAATAATCAAAAAGCACAAACATTAACAGAGAGCAGATTAAATGAAAAATAATGTGATTCTCTTAACGAATAAATGTGTATTGTTTTCTAAGCAAATTAAAATCTTTTTACAGATTTAAGCAAGCAGAATGCTCACCAAGTCTTCATAACTTCTGCAATGTTCTTTTCCTTCCCAATCCAATCTTTTAGGAAGTAACTAAAATTAAAACAGGAAAAAAATAAAGAAAATAAAAAGAGGAGGAGATAAGGGCGCAATAGAAAACTACTATTAGTAAATCTGACATAAATGGTGTACAGCGTTCTTCAAAAGACGTGTGTATTAAAATTAAACGGGTAAGGTAAAAGTGAACGGCTCAAGAAAAAAGCAAATTTTTAAAACGAAGAGAAAGAATCAAACCTGGTGCTGTTCCAGTTCTTCTACCAGCACCTGCAGAGAAAAGAAAGAAAAAAAAAAGAAGACGATGTTTGGAATGAGGAGGGGAAGTTTTAAAAAACGAAAAGCGCAGCTGCTAGCCGGAGTGAGGGGGGCGCTATGAAGCCCTTCGAGGTGGGGGGGGGGCATGAGGCAGGGCAGTAATTCAACAGGACTCACCTCTGCTGCTCTCTTGCAAGGCCCAGTGGTCAAGAACCGAGCTATGAGGAAGTATAATTCTAGGAGACAGACAGACAGAGAGAGGGAGAGAGACATGAATTCATAGCCGGGCTACGCGGGGGCAAAGTGGGAGGGGAGGTTTGAGGAGGGGGGGATCCCCTTAGGTGACTGTAATTCATAATCAACCTCGCCAATAAGATGGCGGCGGGGAGGCGAAGGGAGTTCCGAGCGTTTGTCTCGTCCGCTTCCCGGACTCCCCGGCCTCTCCTCATCAGGGGCGCTCAACTCTTCTCTATATTACCTGATTCAATGAGCGGCAGAGAAACGGTGCCGGCGCCCGGCGTCGCATGGGAGGCCGGCGGCGAAAACTCGGCCATATCCGCAGTAGCGGCCGCTGTTGCCAAAACAAGATTAGGACTCAGGGCTCTGCGGCGGCCCAGGCCGGGCTCGACATAATCCTGTCAGCGCTTCCCCTCCCCCTTCGCTCAATGTGTTACGTATATATCGGGAGGCAAGACTGGCGCGCGGACGACGGGGACGCGCGCGCCCCCGCCCGCCCGCTCGCGCCACCACCCTTCCCACGTCCGGCGCTCTACATTAATCTTTCTCTCCTGCCCGCTGCCATTAGTGCCGAGGGACCTCACACGGCTCCCTCTGATGTCATCGGCGGAGCCGAGAAAGCGGAGGCGAACGGGAAGGGTTGGGCCGGCGCTCGTAGAAACAGGAGGCAAAATAGTCCCTCTTAGAGGAACCGTATTACGAAGTTAAGGGAAGGAAAATAGAGGCGCGCAGCGTTGCCTCATAACGTACGCGACGCCCATCCTTGCTTTCCTTTGTCAGCCTCCTGAAGCGGGGCGAATTTGGAGGTCGGAGACGTTCTCTGAAGAAAGAAGTACTGTGAGGGCTGAGCGCGGAAGGAGATGTTGTTCTGTTTGGCCCGCGGCGGCCTCAGACTCTACAGAAGGAGTTTTGCGGCAGAAGCAGCGGAGGGAGTTAAAGCCAGCGGCGGGGTCTTCCTTCCTAACCGCCGCCTTATTCTGTTTCCCTGCGGATGGTTGTGTTACCTTTTTGGCAGCAAAAACACTACAGCATTAACGACTAGGCCAAATTGTCCCTCAGGTGCTCGGTTCTAATGTGGCTAAAGGGTTTGGGAGAGATTAGGTTAACAAGTCTCTGTTTATTTAGTCGGAAGTGAGTCCCATTGTGTTAGTGCGGCTTACTTCCAGGTAAGTGCGCCTTTCCATTTGTGTCATGTCTTCGGTAGATTGTAAGCCTGAGGGCAGGGAACTGTCTTGTCGTTCTTTCACTTGGAAAGCGCCATGACAGTGAGGGCGCTGTAGAAATAAATGAGCTTGCAAAACTGCTTGCAAAACTGCAAAGATTTTGCCGCCATCCACGTTCTCTAAGGTAGCACCAGTTCATTCCTTTCAATACGGGACAGCGCTTTCTTTGCTACTACTAGGCAGGTTTAGAAGCCCTGGGTCATGTCCCCCGCAAGTAAAGATGCAGAAGTTTGCAACCTTTAGTACCAAATGATAAGAATGGGCATGGGTGGGTGAAAACAAACAACAAATAGACGAAGGGATAGGCTTCTCTTTCGACAGAAAAAGTCGCCAGCATGTCCAATGGAGCGGACGACCCAAATCCTTTTCTGAAACGTTATTTCGAAGGAAAATCCGTGTGTATAGTAGCAAGTCTTCGACGCATAAAAGGACGGGGGCGTAAGGCGCCTGTGGCTTTAAGATTATGTCTCGCTTAAAGCACTTTGCAGTATTCCCCCTTCCGGGTTAAGGTTATGATGTTTTAAACTTCTGTTCAAACTTCTCCTCCCTTCCGCCACCAAAGTGCTTACCTGAGAAATGCCGGGAAGCCGAGAGAAAGGACTCCAGCCCTCTTTACCCTGTATTTCAGTTTTCTAACAATTAACGGGGGTGGGGTGGCATAAGTCTGATTTAACTTTTTATTCCCTGAGCAGCGGGCCGCGGGGATATGGAAGGAAGATTTAAAAGCTATTCCTTTTTTTTTTTTCCTGATCTTCGGCTCAGCCGGCCGAGGGGAGGTGGAGAAATGATCGCTGGCTTAATCGTCCGCAGTTTTCAATACCGCGGGAGAGGTATCGCCTGATTTTGGAGTCGAGCCCGGCTAGTACGGGCGAATACCAGAAATCGCCAGAGAGGAGTAGAAAAAGGAGAGAGAGAACTTCTGCCAGTCAGAATTGACAGTACTGCGTTATACTGGTCTGACTCAGTATAAGGCAACATTGTCGTGTGCCTTCAAGTCGTTTCCGACTTACGGTGATCCCAAGGTGAACCTATCACGGGGTTTTCTGGGGCTCAGTGTGTGAGGCGCCTGAGGTCCTCCATTGGGTTTCCATGGCTGAGCGGGGAAGCCAGCCCGGTCTCCAGGGTCTTAGTCCAACTCTGAAACCATTATATCACGTTCGTTCTCATAAAGCAAACCACCTTTTTCTATTCCAACTTTCTGTAGGGGAAAGAGATTTAAATAGCAACTTTTTGAATATCTTCCCACTGTTCCATCCAATGAGAAGTGCATGTTTATTGGTATCTGTACATGTGTGAATGCCTCTCCATTTTGATCTTCAGAACTCCATCCCCAAAGGTCCTTGCTGCCTGACCATGGGATTAAACTGATGGCCTCAGAAAGGTCACCAAGCCTTGACTTAAAGGTTGCTGTGATAACTTGAGGACTTATTTAGCTGCATAACTTGATAAGCAGGGGTGCCTTTTTTGAATCTGTTCCACATTCAAATATGGTAAGTTGATGTGTTTTAGACAACCAAAAACACAGGAAAGAAAGAAGTTAAGCAATGAATAACAGTTATGTTTATGAAGATTAATTTCACCCAGGGATCTTTTTTGATTTCATAGTACTTATGAGTAATGTCTTTTCCCCTTGTCAAGCATTACTCCTATATCAGGTTCCTTCTATCATACTTGGTGGACATGCAAAGCAGTGAAAGAGTTCTGGAAGCAGATTCATAGGCCAATAGGAAAAATATTAGATATAAGATTTAGCATGTCTCCGGAAATATATATGTTATCGATAATGGAAAATGATCTGGAAAAAAAAGCAGGTAAACAATTGTTTTATATGACAGCTGCAGCAAGGATGGTTCTAGCATATAGATGGAAAGGGAATATGATGCCTTCAATAGAAGAATGGGAAATGAAATTACTTGATATAATTCAAATGGATAAATTAACATGTATATTGAAAGGGGAGAGTAAAGAAAATTTCACAAAACAGTGGGAAAAAGCATTACAGTATTTCAAGAATTCATGGTATGACAGTGAAATGGTAAATATAGATTACTGAAAAAATACTTAAGGATTGAGGTTACATTAGAAGAAAAAGACCAAGATAGAAGTAGAATAATTTATAATAGACTCTAACGCCGAAGTTGGAAGTACAATGTGAAAGCATTTCCAGTACTTGTATATAATGAAATTAAACTGTGAAGAGATGAAATATTATGGAAAATTAATGAGAAAACGACATGTAAATCCTTTGTATGTTTTAGTATGTTCTTGTATAGTATAATGGTATGTTGTGTTTTTGTCTGTTTTTTTCTTTTTTTGTATTGTGTAATTTTAAAGAATAAAGTCTTTTATAAAAAAAATTTTTTTAAAAAAAACATTACTCCTATATCAATAGCCTCTGACATTTTAAAACTGGCACAGAAATACAGGATGATTACTCTGATTGTGCTCCAGCAGCTCAAATTCTCACACAAAGATTTGCAGGGACTGAAGTAAGTCATAGAAAATGTCACATTGGTATGCCGTATATATGTTCTTGGTACCACTGCCTCTACTCTGATTTGTTCTTATTAAATTGCTCTATTGGTGTCTGCTTTCAGTCACTCAACTTGATTCTCAGATTGTTCCCAGCTCTGAAACACTGTTACATCTGTGTCATACCAAACATTCCTTTTTGTCTGTTACTACTCCCCTTCACTGATAAATGAGTATCATATGTTGACGGAGATTTATAGGATTGTGACTCTGGCCATGAATGTCTGCAAGGATGGGCGCTTGCCCTGCTAATATCCTAAATTTATTTATTGTAATGTACACAGACAGGTGCATATCCAACTAGTGAAGTATAACCATTCCTCTTAAGCATAATTGCTAAACTGGGGCTTTCAGTGCTGTTCTGTGGGACAGCCTCAGTGAATTGCCTCTGCTTCTTTCTTTCTATTTTCTACATGTCCCTCTCACCACATGGTTCATGATGTCTCCTATGTTCTGTATCAGTGCTAAGAAATGCCCAGGTTCTGAGGATTTTCTTCCCACTGTTTGTAAACATCCACACAAGGAAAATGTGCAGCTATTCTGTAGCAGTACATGATAGTAATATGAAATGTGCTCACATATTTAATACAGTGGCCCCTTGACTTTTGCAAGGGTTTAGGGTGCAGAACTCTCTGAAAAGTTAAAAAAAAAATAACTCCCGCCCATCCAAGTGAACACTCTCCCTCCCAACCCTTCCAAGGCTCCCCTCCCCCACATACATATTACCCCAGTATGTTGCCTTTCAAGTGCCCAGGTGATAGGAAAAAGAGCAAGAGGGGACAGCTGTGTGCCTCCTCCCAAATTCACTTGTGTTTGCCTGGGTACACTGCCTTCCAGGCACCCAGACAATAGGCACACGAATGGGAAGGGGCACACGACCAGAGAAGGCACACATGTGGGGCTGCCCCCTGCCATCTGCTTGCCTTTTGCCCAGGTCTGTGGAAGGAAGACACACACTTCCAAGCAAAAGTCAGGGGAGCGGGAGGGGGAGAGTGGGAAAAGAGCCAAGTGGGTGCCTCATGAATAATGAAGTTCATGAAGGTCAAACCCACAAATGTGGATGGAAGACTGTATGTGAGAGCCAGTGATGTAGTGGTTTGAGCATTGAACTACAGCCCTGGAGACCCACTGGGCGACCTTGGGTGTGTCACTCACTCTCAGCCTGCAGAAATCCAGTGATAGACTTGCCTAAGGGTCTCCATCAGTCAGAAATGCCTTAAAGGCACACGGCAACAACAATTTAACATATAGTTTTGTCCCTTCTGGCAAAAAAAAAACAAAAAACCCAAAAAACATTCTGCAGCAGACACCCCCGTCTCAGCTCCTGTTTCTGAAGGCCTGCGGTTTAATCTTGGTCCCAATATGTATGTGACATTTGCTGTAGGCCTGGAACTTTGCTGAGAAAAGAGTATATATGTCAGTTTCTCACTCATTCTGAAACCCTGCACAATTATGAAAATGGTTTCCCCTATAGCTGCCCATTCCTAGCATAAAGACTCTGGGATGAGGCATAGGGCACATGGGGCTAGAAGGTAACCTTAGAGGCTTTTTCTGTACATATGTCCCTTCACTGGATTCACAGGATTCATATGAATCCTTTCATCTGATTCAATATTATCACTACTGTAGGTGGAAAGGTATCCTGGAGTACTTGCTGGAATGCTTGCCAGCTCTCTTCTCCTTCCCTAATGCTTCTCTGATCACATACAGGCACTCATTGTGTGGCCACTATGCACACTGGTCCAGCCTATCTCAGTAGAAACTGCATATTCTTGCATATACTTTCCTCCATGAGAATGCTATACATTCTCCTATACTGCTGTTTGCTTGAAAATGAGTCTGTCCTCATGATGATTTCCCGAAGTAAGTGACCATTGTGACCTCATGCAGATACTGCCCACTTGGGAGACTGACCACTGTGACTTCATGCTAATAATTCCAATCTGCAGTAGAGGTAGCAGTGGTTGGTACCTGAACTAGAGGTGGGCTGTTGTGATCTTATGTTGCTGCTGCTCACCTGAATGAGAAACTGGCCAACTCATACAGGAGCTAAAAGAAAGAGAGTGCTCTTAGAAGTTTGCATTGGTAAGATGTCTTTTACATCCTCGTCAAGACAGATGTTTCTGAGTTTGAAAAGATAAGCATTTTTCGAAGGGAATGGTCTGACTGCCATCTGACTCCTGCTGGAGGAAGAAGGAATGGTTTGAATACTATTGTAGTACCATCTTGTCTTGTAAGACACCGTGGCAGTGGGGGAAAGGGGTCATTGTAATAGAAAGACAGGGTATCAATTCTTCAAGACAATTCCAGCAGTAGAATACCTTCCCAACACATAGTAAACAGAAACTTTTACTCTGTGTGTTTCTATTCCTAGGTTTTAACCAAAAGACAAGAGAACAGATTATTCATAACCTTTTTTAAAATTGTCAGGATAGAATAGGAAGACTCTTCCATTGATGGCTTAGAAAAGGGGAGAGATCTGTTTGGCAAATAGGATGCACAAAAGGCTTTACTCAAATTCAACACCTGGACTGCTGGAACAGAATGTGAAAAATTCTACATCCAACAATTTCTGACAGATTTTGCAAGCACAACTGGATATTTTTGAGCTTTTCTGCTATTGGTATGGATATGTAAAAGAAAGAAATGCAGTTGTTGCCATACAAGGAAGGTGTACTAAAATTCAGATTTCTAGCCACCAGTGCCACCTGAGCTTCTCCAGTTAGCACTAAATCCAGAAGTAAACACATGGCATAACTGCTCCCTCAGGGAGAGTCAGTTTCCTACCAACAGTACTTCCATGTTATCTGGGTTATTTCATCTTATTCATGCTCATATTTTATCAAGTTACTTCAAGACACAAGTTCAGGTTTTAGAGAAAAGCGATGGGGCATAGCTTGCTCATATGCTGTTTCTACAGTTTTCCTTGATCACTATGGAAGGGTGGCAAGTCACATACCCTGGAAGACTCAGTGGGGCTAAATGCCTTTTAAATTCAATCCCACCTGGAGACTTGTGAGGGGCACAAAAGACCTTTGTAAGAAGTAGGAGGTGAATAGCTGTGTCATTTCAGGTTTGTAAGAAAAGGTTCCCTTTTGGCCAAGAAAAGAAGTCTCAGGAAAGTACACTTTTAGAAGGTCAATTCCCACTCACAACCTTCTGGGGATGTAATCTTACAACTGGAGGACCTTTTTTTCACAGGGAAAAATCTATAGAAATATGCAACCCATGGGCTGTACTTTGGCCACCAAGGCATTATGGGACTATTGAACCAGACAGAATCAAGGTTGATTTGACTTAAATCATTATTTGATTTTAAATCACTTCTCCACACAACTAAATTTCAATTATTTAAGCTACTAGTGAAGACAGTGCATGGAATAATCATTTTTACTAGTAGTACTTTGTTTAGTATATCCTTAATACATATTCAGAAATGTAGGTTGATACTAAGCAATTATTCTGAATTGTTTTGAGATTAATTTTCAATTAATAAACAATGGGATCCTGTGCATGGGATCATATCCAGGCTTCTACTCCTTGTTCACATCTATTTAGTCTTCCTAAATTCACTATTAATTGACTTTCTCTTTCTCGACAGTCTGGCAAGGCTTTAAGAGACAAAGAATAGTTTGTCTTACCTGTGAGATGGTCATTTCCAGAAATGAAGAGGTGAATATCCTTAGGTAGGTTATTCCTCCTGGTCACTGTGGTAGGCAGAAACATGCAAGCATTTTTGAGAGTGTCCTTTAGGAGGAGTAACCATAAGGACCAGTCAATAATTCAATTTCTGATGCTCCTAGATAGACTTAGTTGTACAGAATATTAGACCCTTTGACATTCTATTAATTGTCCTTTTCTTTCTCCCTGCTTCTTCTTTTTCTTCAGAGGGGGGAGGAAAAAGAGAGATAAGAAAAAAAGGGGGAAATGGGAAGTTTAGCAGGGGAGAGCCAGGTTGGGATTCCCATTTCTGCCACTTCTCTTCCTTGACTAACTACATAGATGAGTCTACATTGACGCCTGCTACTGGCCCATAGGATGGATGGGATGTTTATCCCTTTACCACTGGAAATGATCTTCTCATGGGTAAGACAAACGGTTCTTTTCCCAGCAGTGAAGAAAGGAATATCCTTATGTGGATGTGATAGAGTTTTGAGGGTGTGGCTATATGAAGTGCCAGAGCAGCTTGGAAGCAGGTTGCCGGACGACCAGATTAACCACTGAGGAGAGAAACCCAGCTCAGTAGTGTGCGGGAGGAGCCGGTGGCTGAGAGGAAAAGATATATAAAGCCAAGTACCAATTGGTGTTTGGTCCTTCAGTGAGATTCCTAGCAAGAAGCTATGCAATAGAGTCTCTCAATCAGCCAGGGAAGGTGACAGTGTGCTTAGGTTTAATTCTCAGTGGAAGCCTAGTGAGAGGCAGAAGAGTAATTGCACCTTAGTACAATCTGGTCAGAGAGTGCGACCTAGATTGGGGAATGAGCCTTTGATGGGAGTGTAGCCAAAGGGCTGTTATATGATACATGTAGTTTATATGAGAGTCTAAAGATACAGGTGGACTATCTAAAAAGGGCAGAAATAGATTACCTGATCTGCATATGAACTTTTTTCATATTTTTATCTAAATAAAAGTTACGGTTTATTTTTGTAAATGCTGACTCGCTGAGTTGTATACAATGTTTAAAATAACACAGAAGACACACTACCATGAAACTATTAAGGGGTTTTAAATAAACATTGAAAACCCTCACCCTTTTACACAAAGGTGGTATTAAAAGGGGGAAGACAGAGCTGAGTGGTAAAGACAGGGTGTCTTGTCAGCTTGGGAAACTGCAACACCAGTTCAGTAGAAATAAGGGTCTGTTACAGTGGGACATACCGTATTTCCCTTTGTTAGGCAGGTGGGTTGGCATTCATGATTTATTATGGTTTCATGATTTGTTGGGGTACCTTCCACCCAAAGGCACCCTTGGCTGGGGTGAAAGTGTCCAGTTCTAAGGAACCTGGAAGGTGATTTCTGTGTGCCTTTCCTGCATATTTCTGCCAGTGCGGTGTTGGTAGACAGTGCTGCCAATGTAGCTGCACTTCTTATGGAGTGAGCAAGAACAGGATCTGGAACAGGAACTTCCAGACACTCATAGCAGGCAGTGATGTGTTCTCTGCTTATGGTGGATGTGGACACTTTCTTCTCTAAGGATCACTGGTTGAAAGAAACAAAGAGGGAATCCAAAAATCAAAAGTTGCTTGTTCTTTGGAGGTACACATCAATGGCCCAACATATCTACCATGTGCTGCATCGTTTCCAATTGTTTGATAGGATTGGAGCAGAAGGATGGAAGGATCACTATCTGTTCTCTGTGGAAGGTGGAACTCACACTGGAGATGAATGTGGGGTCCAAGTGCAATGGGTCCAAGTCTACCCTAATCATGAAGAGTTCTCTGCATGCAGACAGAGCTCCCAATTCCAAGACTCTGTGCTGAAGTGACAGGTCCATGACAGGTGTTTTAACAAAGCTTCTCAGATGGGCTCAAAGGGCATGACTGTTAGGATCTTCAGGACTGTGAGCATATCTGAAGATGGAAATCTGTGAGTTGCTAGAAGTGTGGAAAAGGAGAGCCCTTTGATAAATTTGCAGATATGGGGGTAAGATGAGATCTTGTTCCCTTGCTTGGGAGGTAGCAATGATGTGATGGCTGTGCCTCTTCACTGTGTTCAGTCTTAACTCCGCGTCCACACCTTCCTGGACTTCCTGAAGGAAGTCCATAAGTGATGGAACTGACACTTTGAGAATGTTCCACTTCTTGCACTTATATCATCTACAAAATACTCTGAAGATATATTCATAAACTTTGTTAGTGGATGGTCTTCTGGATGAAACAATGGTGTCCACCACCTTTTCAGAATAGCCACATTTCCTTAACATGTTCTTAATAGCCAGACGTGGCATTGACGCCAGGACCTGACCCTGTGTTAGTAGATCTGGGTGACTTGGAAGAGGGAAAGAATCCATTGCCATGCTTACTATCTCCAAGAACCAGGGCTTCCTTGGCAAATCTGGAGCAATGGGAACTAATATGGTGCCTTCTAGACTTACTTTTCTATGGCTGTGGCAAGGAGTGCTGGCAGGGGTCAGAGGGGGAGCCCTGGGCCAAGCATAGATTCAGACCTTCTGCACCTTCTGTCTTGAAATGTGACAGAAACCTGTTCTCCTTGTGGTTGGCCATGGATGTGAAAAGGTCCATCTCTTGTAGTCCAGACTGGTTCACTAAAAGTTGGAAGAGTTCTGTGTGCAAGTTCCATTTTGCCTGTTCTATGCATGTCCAGCTAAGCCAGTCTTTGCTAGAGCTGAGTGTGTCCTGGAGATGTTCTGTCTCTATGGAAAGAAGGTGGGATTCTGTCCAGGTTAGAAGAGTCCAAGCCACATCAGTTAGAGATAGGGACTTCATTCCACCCTCATGACTGATGTACACTGTGATGGAGTTCTAGGAGTTTGGCTATCCAGAGTGCCAGAGCAGCCTAGAAACAGGTTGCCAGGCAACCAGTAGAGCTCCTCAGGAGAGAAACCTGGCCTCGTAGTGTGGGGGAGAGGCTGGGGGCTGAAAGGGAAAGATATATAAAGGTAAATATTGATTTTCATTGAGCCTTCAGTGAGAGAGTTCTCCCCAGAGAGAGCTGGGGAGTAAAATCCCCCAGGCAGCCAGGGAGGGCAGTTGTGTGGGAAGGGTTTAATTCTTGAGGAAGCCTAGAGAAAGGCAGAAGATTAATTAAGTCATCATAGATTCTGGTCAGAAGGTGTGACCTAGATTAGGGAGTTGAACCTTGGTGAGAGTGTATCAAAGGGCTGTTCACGATGTTTGTGCTTATAGGAAAGAGTTTAAAGATAAAAGGAAACTGTCCAAAAGTACTCTGATGAACTGGATTAATTTTGACCTGCTTATGAACTCCAATACTTTGTTCTGTATGTTATCTTAATGGTTTATTTTTATAAATACTGATTCGGATGGGTGGTATATGGGATTTAAAGAAACACAGAAAACATGCTACCATGGAACCATTAAAGGGTTCTAACTAAACCTTGGAAACCCTTAACCTTACAGAAAGATGGTATTGTAAGGGGGAAGGCAGAGCTGTGTTGAAAAGACAGGGTGCCTTATCAGATTGAGGAGCTGCCATGGATAGATAGAAGTAAGACCCATCACATGCGCTTTTGCTACAATGCTGTTGGTTTTAACTAGGATCCCATTACTAATTGTACAAAGGCCCGAAGGGCTAGCCTGATGGCTCTGAGTTCTAGCTTGCTGATGTTGTGCTTCACCTCCTCCTCTTCCTCCAAAGTCCCTTGTGCTATGTGAGGGCTGCAACAGGCTCCCCAACCTCTTAGGCTGGCATCCGTGGTGATTTGCACTTTTGATGTTTTCCACAAGTGCTTCTCCTTCTTCACTGCCAGAGAGGTCCACCACTTCAGTGAAAGGTGAACATCCTGAGGAACTTGAATCTTGCAGTGGAATTTGGAAGAGATGGCTGCTTGTTGTGGAAGGACACACTTCAGAGGTCTGGCATGAGAAGTCGTAGTCAAGGCCATAGTCAAGATAAGAAGACCTTGTAGATGGGCTAGGAGAGAGAGGGCTGCCCATGGAACTAGCCTGACAACAAGATGGCGTCCCTGATGGTCTGTACCCTATCTTGGGAAAGGTCTACATTAGCTGTTTCGGTGCTGATCTTGGCTCCCAGGTGCTGTACCTTTTGTGAAGAAGTAAGGTGACTTTTCCCAAGTTGTGCCAAAAAACTCATGGTAAGCTAGAGTTGAACATCTGTTGTAGATCCTTTTGGCCCTCCTGCGAGGAAGTAGGATGGAGAAGCAGATTCTCCAAAAAAGAATAGACGTGTATTTAGTTCCTTCTCTTGTGTGCCACCAGTGCAACCATTGTCATTGTGAAAACTCTGGGGGGCTGAGAACAAGCCAAGGGGCAAGACTTTGTATGGATAGTTGTCCTGTGCTGGCAGCCTGCCAAGGCTTCACAGCTGTGTAATCAGCAGTAACTAGCAAACAGTGTTTGTTAAAACAGTCCAGAAAACCAGTCCAGAGCTACTGAGTCTGAATTTAGCAAGAGTGCAGGAAGAGTGTCCACAAGCAGAATCTATAGTCCAAGGAAAGGGCCAAAGAACATGAACAGATATTGCAGGAGTCAGCAAGGCTATTACCACCAACGGAATCAGTAGATTCCAGCAGCTTTCTACTATCATGACCTCTGATTATATAGCCTCAGTTTCCTGGCCAGCTGTGGCCTAATTAACAAGCTTTTACAAGTTTGTTTACAAGCTCCTTTTCCACCTGCACTAGCTGCTGTAAGTACTGTCCCTAGGCTATGGCTGTTGGGAAGAGTCCTGTCTGGGTCCTGTGGCAGGGGCATGACAATAAAGCCTGCCAGTAAAAGATACTTGCAACCGACCTGATGTGCCAGCACATGCGAATAAGCTTTGGTGAAATCCAGAGATAAGAGGACACTCTCCGTGCCCCATCTTCTTGGTTACAAGAAAGGAACTGAGTACACCCTCTGTATTTTTACAAGGACACAACTTCCTCTATGGCTCCAATGTGGAACAGGTAATAGATGGCATACAGTAGCAGGTGGTTTTTTTTTTTAAGTCTTCTTGGATTTGGGGGAAGAAATGAAGAAATCATGAGGCTGGTATGTAAACTCAGTTTGGTAACTGTGTTTGAGTGTTCTGGACCCATTGATCTGATGTTATCAATTCCCAGATGCTTGCATGCCTTTGAAGTGATGAGTTGGTGTTATGTCATGCTTGGTGGGTTTTCTGTTGCACTTTGTTAGGGGGCCTGATTGAATTTCTCTGAGTTATGGTAGGACTGCTGCCTGGGCTCACCCACTGAAGCTTGAACCCTCTGAAATTCATGATGCTGGTAGAAGGAATGAAGTGTGGGGATAAAAGGAAGATTGGCCATGCTTGTCGGTCCTCTTGCTTTTCTTCCTTCTCCCTAGAACCAGCACTTCGTTCTTGTCCTTTTTATTGACCAGTATCAGATCAAGAGTTTTCCTCAAAAGCTTGGTGCCTAGGAAACATGCAAAGGTTAAATTCTGCTTGGATCTAGTGTCTGCATTCCAGTTTTTAAGCCATCTCTCACCTCACTGCTATAGCCATTGCCTGGGCCCTGGAACTGAACTGGATCAGATCCAAACTTGCATCTGCTGCAAAGACAGAAACCTTCAGGACCTTGTAGATCCCTTTTCTCAGTCTAACTTGATCATCTAGCAATCTTTTTAGAATTTCTCTGGCCCAGAAAGGGGATGCTCTGCTCATTATTGAGATAGAAATAGCAGCTCTCTGAGCCAAGGAGGCCTCATTGGTTTTTTAAAGGGTGCTTCCAACTTTCTGACTTCTGTGATCTTGAGGGCGTCCTCAAAATCCTTCGCATAAACTGAGGATGAAACCTGTGCTGACGCTGCAGCATTGACCAGAGGCACTTGTAATTTGGACATAACATTCTTAGGCAACTTGTAAAACTTTTTAACCCATCCTGGGTTTGGTCTATTGGTAGCAAGCTCACTCCATTTCTCTCACTACTGACATGAAGTCTGCTGGAAGGGGAATGTCTGAGGAGTAAGCACTAGCCTTTGAGAAGCAATCCTCACTGGTCAGTGGTAGGTCAGGATCCTGAGACTATGGAACCTTGGCCAGCAGGCTGAGGTCTAAGGTCTTAACTGCCTTTCTTAATAGGATGTTAAAGTCCTCTGGATGAAACAGCCTGATGAATGGGGATACCACCAGAGTGTCCTCATCCCCCTCAGAGAAAAGTTCCCTCTCTTCTGTATCAGAATATATAGTGGGATAGTTGTCCCCGCTATATACCCCTATCCATAAGAATGTGTCATGGTGAGTAGGGATGGACCTGCCTCTTCTGTTTCTTGAGTGGTGGGCCTTGACAAATTAGGTCCTCAGATTCAGAGGAGATGGCCTCCACAGAGAAGCACTCTGCTTTACCCCCCCACCCAGTTGGGATGGCTTTCTGATCTGCATGCAGGGCTACCAAGTTTTCCAACATGACTGTTGTACACATTGGCAGGAAGCCCCTGGTACGCCCGAGATGGCGCCTGTGCAGTTTGCTGGCTCTCCTACAAGGTGATTGTGATGGTAAAGCACAGAGAGGAAAAGGGCAGAGGGCTGCCCACTTGATCCTTTCCTGCTGCACCCTCTTCCTTGGCAGGGCCAGTCGACCTGGTACTGGCACTGGCAATGTTGTTTTTGCTGAGTTGGCTTTCACCACCCGAGGTGCAGCTGCCAAAATTAGGGCTGATGCTTCCCAGGACACGAGTTTCCTAAGCTAGTCCATGAGGTTGGAGGTAAATGCTTCCCTTTTGCATCCAGAGAATAGTCAGGGGAACCTGTATTCACAGCCTCCCGCACTGGATCTCCTGCCTTGACTCCGGCCCATTTCAGATTGTGTGTTGGTGATACACTTGGGCCGTGACATGGAAGGATTTTCCCTCACCTGCTTGGCTCCAGCATCTCCCTCCTGTCTGACTCTGCCTCCATCCTGCCTTTCCACTCCAATGAGGTAGAATGGACAGGCTTCAGGAGTGCTGCTGCAGCTCTGGAGAGACTGGGGCTTCCCTCCTCACTCTAGACATGCCTGCTGCCTATGCTGTGCTCTCCTGACACCTGAAAGGGATGGGGAGAGAGTAATCAAGAGGGAGACAAAGAAGGTTTACGACAGAGACCAAAGGCAAAGAAGAAAAGAGGTTTTTTTTATTTTGGTAAGAAAGTGGAAGAAAAAAGAGATAAAATGGAGCAAAGGTAAGTTTATCCTATTGGAGTTAAAGGCAGGAACTAGACTGGTCTTTACAGAAGGTTGCTGTTCCTAAAGGGCACTCTCAAAACGGCTTCATTTCCCTGCCTATCAGAGTGAATGGGAGGAGCAACTCATATAAGGATGTTCCCCCCTTCACTGCTGAAAAATGAACATGCATTTCATGTACACTGTGCAGAATAGGATCAGGTATCTCCCATTTTCATAAATTGGCATTAACATGTTCACAGGATAATTGGAAGTTATACAGTTAGTATCAATAAAGATTAGTTCTTCAATCTAGACTTTTAATAATTGTTAACTCAAATCCAACTTCATTTTTTAAAATCTGATTTGAAAGCCTATTTTCATCAGCTCTGGACAGAATTGTGATCTAATCCAGCAGGGCTCCTCCAGTTTCAAACAATGAGGCATTTAGATTTAAATCAGCCTTCCCCAACCAAACACCCTCCAGATTTTCTGGTGTACACCCATCATCCCTGCCCATTAACTATGCTGATAGGAGTTATAATCAAAATATGTGAAGGGTGCCAGGTTAAAGAAAGGCAAATCTGGGTGGAAAAGGTCCACGGAATAAGAACTTCCAGCAAAGAGGCTTAATACTTCCCCAATATGTTGATTAACTGGTTTTTGTACCTTCTAGCTAATTTGGGTAAGGTCTCTCACCTTCTTTTCCAAAGCATTTGGGATAGAAAAAGCAATCGGAAGGAAGTCAAGGAACACCCAAATGAAACCACGTGAAACTTCGCAGCTATATAGTCATGGTACTCAATAGAGAGCCACTGTAAACCTCCTCTGAACTTAAGGAAAAGGAGGATTTTCACTGGAAGATTTAAAACACACATTTGGTGGCCACCTCTCGGGAATGTTAGGTGTAGATTCTTGCAATAGGAGGGAGTTGGACTAGCAGGCCTTTGGGTTTTCTTTTGCATTACAATTATATGGAAACATAAAAATATTAAAAGCAAGTTGGAGGTGTTCCTTTTCCTCCCATACAGCTTTTTCTGCTTATGTAGAATCTTTGCAATTTTAATCTTTATGCATCAGAGAACTTCAACTGTTAGCTTTTTGTGAACTGCCAGGAAGGCTGGTGTTCCATGTGGTGCTTTCTTGCCTGTAAGGGATAGCAGGCAATGTTTTTATTTAAAGTGTGTAAGTTTTTTCCCATGGATCTTGGCTTTGTTGACTCATTCCTTCATCCAGTGATGTAGCACCATCTATGGTTGTCCTCTCAGCACTACCCCTTCTCTAGCCAAGTGACAGGAGTCAGAACTATCACTATGACAACTCTTGGTGCTTCTATGTCCTTTTCTTAATATCTCAGCAGATTAAAAATTGCAAGAGTAAGGATTCATCTCTCCAAACACTAGGGCAGCACTACAGTAACTTAAAACCTGATAAGATGAGAGAATAGAGTCAATTCCTCCAAAAATCCCATCAACAGCAGTTACATCTTTTGGCAAATTTGCTCTTCGAATGGGTATTTTCCTTTATTAGAGAGAAATGTGTTATACTCATAAAAATATTCCGTTGATATGTAAATGATGGTTCATTTTCAATCAAGTTAAAAAAAATACTAAGATGTTTATAATTAATATTTTATTGAATCTTGTTGGATTAACCACATAGGCATTAACTATTTGTAAAGATTTTTCATCCAGTAATTGAATGCAAACCACCGTTGTATGACAAATTATGACAACTCTTTAATAGACCATTAATTCAAAGTAGAAAAAGTACCAGTGTCTAAAATACTGTCTTGTGAAGTCACATCTGCTTTACCCCAAAATTTGTTTACTTAGTAATTGAACACCACACACACTACACACAAAGATTTTTCAGTCTTTCACAACACATTACAAAGCTGTTGAAAAAATAAACTACCACTACCAAAAATAACTCTGCCACAGCCCAAACAAATCTGAAAGGGAGATCCAACACCAGGGAGCAGTTTTCATTGAGGAAGCATTCTAATGATGACAAATTAGGGAAGTAAATGTTAAGTGTGAAAATAAATTCCTACTTGTCAGAAAGTCAAAAGTTTATCTGTGCTCTGCTTCTGTTAACAGTTTATAAAATCTACCCCTCAGTGTACAGCAGGGATAAGCAACTTTGTTTACTTCTGGCAACCATAGTGGCATATATTAAGAACATCTTCCATCCTCTGTTCAAACTTCTTTGAAAATGTGAGGGCTAGACATTTAAAGAAACCAAGCTAAATTCAGGGTAATTAAAATCCTGCACAAAGATAGCTTCAAGGGCCACACGTAAATTGCAAGTTGCCCACCCTGGCCTGTGGAATGTTAAGGCTGGAATCCAATGCACACTTGCTAAAGAGTAAGTTCCACTAAAAGCAGGAGAACTTGCTTCTCAGAAAACACACAAAGGATTGCACTGAAAGTAATCCAGATTTTGAAATTTATCCTTTTTCTAACATTCCATTAGTTACTGGTTGCTGAGAGTAGACAACCAGAACACAATTTTTACCTTTTAAAAGGAAGCATTTACACTCACCTATATTAAATGGGATATGGAGGACCTCCCCCCATGTTTAAAAAATGTGTTCTCTAAAACCACTAAAAACTTGCATTTACAAAATAGTTGATAAAAATATTCCTCTGAATTGTACAGAATGGTGGTACAGAAACCACTGATTAAAGACTTTGTACAAAGACATTACTCAGATTTTGCTTCTTTCTCTCCCGCAGCTTCAGAAATTGGTGTCTGCAAAAAGAATTTAATGTGAAAATATTTATATGTTTGTTCCCATGTCCATATATGAAGGCTATTAAGAGATCATAAACATATTTGGCAAGTCAAATCAGAAATTTAGGAGAAATGTTTTTATGCTATTAACCCAAAGCAAAAAAGTGGCACAGTACATTAAAACATTTAGTTTGAGGGGTTTTTGTTTAGGAGCCTCACTAGAAAGACATTAAATATATATCACAAAAAGCAAATATTGAATATGCAACCTGGCACTGATAAGATTCATCTGCCATTGTGCCACTGCTGGTTCCCAATGTATGTTGGGAAATACTGATTTTTCTAAAAATCCATCAAGTATATATATATAACCATACAGCATACATTAATGGAAGCCTCCTACTTTTTATTACACATACCTGAAGTACATGCTTCTAACAAATGAAGAATGCATTTATTATCAAACTAGAGGATAATAAGCTCAGCCTATCACTTGGAAGACTTACTAAAACTACAAAACTAATATTGTTGTGTGCCTTCATATCATTTCCAACTTATGGCAACTCTAAGGCAAACCTATCACAGAGTTATCTTGGCAAGATTTGTTCAGAGGGCTTTGCCTTTGCCCTTCTCTGACACTGAGAGAGTATGACTTGCCCAAGGTCACTCTGTGGGTTTCCATGGCTGAGCAGGGATTCAAACCCTGGTCTCCAGAATCACAGTCCAACACTCAAATCACTATACCATGCTAGCTCTTGACCACAACTAATACCCCTGTTAGATTTACAAACACTTGAGCACATACTTTAATTAGATCATTAAGTGATTCTGACATATGATGTGCTTAACACAGAGCAGCAGGGTCAAAATTTCAAAATAGCTGAGCTTCACATTTTACTACAAGCTCAACATTTAAATCAACCACTTTGTTTATACTTTATTTTATACACAAATTAAACCTATTCTTAAGAGCTGAATACATAAATTATGAATGTCAAATGTTTGGTCATCTACCTGATTTGATCATCTAAGTGGCCAACAGTCTGCCTCCTTGTAGCATGCTTTCATTGGAGATACTGGTATGTTTTTAAATATATAATTTAAAAAAATCCCCTGGCCCTTCTATATCAAAAGACTAAAGAAAGGAATCAGAAGAGGGAGGAATTTTCCCAAAACTAGAGCAAACTGTTTGTGCTGCCTTTTGAACTCAAAATATTCATAAGAAATCAAGTGCAAACATCAAATGTCACCTGCTTTACTATGATATTTAATTTGTAATAGGGGAAAATGGATTTTTTTTCATACAGTAACTACAGGGCACTGCTGGGATGGACATGACAGCATGTTACTTTATGTACCCTTCTCTAGCAGAAGCCCAGTACCGGAAGTGTTGATGTCCATAAGCTAGAAAAAGACGACAGAATAGATAATGCAATAGTTACCTCCTCACTCTTTGCTTCTCCATTTTCTGCTGGCAAGTTATCCTTTATTTCCTCTTCATGAATTTCTTCAGTTTGTTTCCCTTTTGGTCCCCTTTTCCCTTTAGTTTGGGCTTTCTTTTCCTCAGACTTATCCTACAGAAGGTTAAAGTAGACCATCAGCATCTAATCTCCCAATAATTCATTTGAGAGAATTTGAATACTAGCAGTTCCTATAATATTAAAAAATGGACATTGAATACAGTAAATATGAGCGCAAATCATAGCAAATGGAGCCCTTAATACTACTAATAGCATAATTCTGTGCCTGTCAATTCTGAGGTAAGCCCTACTGAGTTCAATGGATCTTACTCTTAGGTATATGTGTATTGGATTATAGTCTAGTATAAAGAATTATTTAGATTATGTCGATATGGCAAGGGCATATCTTTAATTCCTCAGTTTTTCAGTAATTTCACCATTTGTATTATAGTGAATGTAATACTGAAGACTGAAATAGATGCTTCTTTAGTTTTGATTTCTGAATGTGATGCAATGCTCTAATATGAGTTAATGAAAAAAAAAAAGCCAAAGAGATGTTTAAGTCTTTGACAATCCATACCATTGCAATTTATATTTCAGTGATAAACTACTAATTATTTATATCTTCATATTTTCTTTCTGTATCAGAAGTTATCAATTTGGGAGTTGGGGGTGAGTTGTTTGTCCCAAGGTCCTCAAGTGGCTGCAGAGATTGGAAAAAAGCTCCTTGGTTTTAAAAAAAGGATTAAAAATGTATTAAATGGGGGCAGGTGGTGGAGTGTAAATTTTTGGAAGGGTAAAAGCTTCCATGAAATACAATTAATCTTTCATTTCCTAGAAAAAGAGGGTCTGAGAAGACTTAGGCCCACCTCCTCCTGAAACAGAGAGAGAGAGAGGAGGGGGAACAGACAGACAGACACCTGGAGGACTGCAGTCTAACTAACCCTCGTTCTAAATGAATGGTGTTCCTTAGGTTAAAGATTCAAAACCTAGCAAAATTGTTCCGGCAGCATAGTTGAAGATTTATAGTAACAGGGCTCCTAAATACCCTAAAAGGTGTCAGATCCTGTCTGATCTTGGAACCTAAGCAGCGTCAGCCCTGGTTAGTACTTGAATGCAAGACTGCCAATGAATACCAGGTGCTATATTTCAGAGAAAGGAACTGGCAAAACGATATCTGAGTATTCCTTGCCTAAGACAACCCTATGAATGTCATGAGGTCGCATAACTCAACACGTTACTTGAAGGCACATACATCTACAACAGGTAACAGCAACACACACACACACACGATTTTATGTTAGTACAGTAGCACCCACAAATCAGTATGGAGTCCCAAGCAGCTTAAGCTAAGCACAGCATATGATGAGATGCAGGCCTTCAACTTTTCTCGTTCTACAATTAAGCAAAAACAAGGATGCTACATCAAAGAACAGATATGGGATATCATTAAAAGGAATGCAGATTTTCAACAATTTAAGTTACATTTTTGAAGCAAGGATCAACTTCCAGATTGCTCAGAAGCCAAACACAATTTGACTAATTCCAAGCTGTGATCAGTGTAGTTAATTAAAATTTAGGAAGTGTATTGGATAACTATCTTATGACTTGATAGGACTGAAATGAAAGATGTGGAAAAATAACTGTTATTCAAACACTTCCAAACAGGCACTGCATTTCATTATTTAACTTAAATCCATCCCACTTTCCTTTCTTCAATCCAAAGAAACTTCAAAATACCCCTCTAATAGGTTCCCGCATCACTGATAGTACCCATAATTATTTCTTTCTGTAGAGGGTTATCACCTCTCAACATTCTTTCTACCCTTGCTCCTTTCCATTTCAGCTATTTTTTCTCATTTATTGAACAACACATCTGCTCTTAAACCAAGTCACCCTTTCAGTCCAAGAACAAAATTGCTAACATAGTGCATTTGTATTTCTTCCATGTGTGTGTGTCCCCCCATGTGTGTTGTGTGTGTTCAAGTAATTTCTGACTTAATGTGTCCCTATTACAACGTTTTCTTGGCAGATTTGTTCAGAGCATGTTTGTGACTGCCATTCTCTGAGGCTGAGAGAATGTGACTTGTCCAAGGTAACCCTGTGGGTTTCCATGGCTGAGCTGAAATTTGAGCTATAGTTTCCAGAGTCATTTCAACACTCAAACCATAACATCATGCTTGCCCTTGTAACCATACATATTCCAAAAGAAACAAGGGTTCAAAACCTTCTAGAAACAAAGGAGTGACAACTGTGTCAGTGGGCAGTTCATTTGTGAAAGGTAACAAAGGAAACTGTAAAATATTAATGCTTGAGAACAACTCAAACTGCAAAACTGAAAATTAAAGCTGTCCATCTTGCTGAAATACCCAGATAACATTTGAATCAGGGCCTGGACCAGAGATGAGAATATTTTCCCTATGGGTCACTCATCATATATAAGTGAGAAAAAAAAAGGTGGCGCCTTTTTAAATGTAGTTCACACAGCCGATAGCCAGTTATATGAGCCTTCAAATGACCGTGAACTGGAATTCTCTACATTTAAGGTCAGAGAAGTTGTGGGTCAGCCTGTCAGCCAACCAGAACTGCACTTTCAAAGGTATCTCACAAATATGAGACAATTGCCTGGTACGGAATGCTTAAGACCTGGTAAACTTAAAGAACAGTGGTGAATCTGAGCCTCAGGGGACATAGGTTCTCAGCTCTGGGCAGGATCTGAAATGCCTGAAAAATATCTTCTGCCTGAGCTATCAAACCTGCATTTATAATGAAAAATATGTGAAGTATAAAAATATAAAGGTTTTCCCACTGTTCTTACAAGAGTGACTGTTAACCCAAGGTACTGTTATGGAGACCCAGTGATAAAAGACTAGATGTGCAGGCTTAATGTTTTTATTTTCAAACTTTAAGCCTAAATATTTGGTGGAAAATTTTCCACATCATACACATATGTGTGTGCATACACATACCCCTTTCATAACTGTCTAGGCGTCTATAGTACAATCATTTATGTTAGCTAGGCTAAACAGGAGTTATTCTTCTGAAGGAAGCAGGCACTGGCACACCCTAGTGATCAGTTGCACGTGAGAGAACTGAAAAATAATGTATGAGAACTTCTTCCTATGCACAATGTAACTGGTTCTCATTGGGTCTGAGCCAGATTCACAGATGTTGTATTTATTCTCTATTGCTAATATTCTTCAGTAACAAACTGAAGGAAAACAAACTAAAAATGTGATTACTATTTGCTTGCCTCAGAGATGTGCCTTGTTTCTTCTCTGCTCCCAAAGTTACTAATGTTTGCATAACATTTGTTAAAGTAAAAGCAAGCACTAGATCAGTAAGTGATAATGCCAAAACACAGTGTGGCATTGTTACAGTGAACAAACCACAGAATGAAAAATTAATTGAAAAATGTAAATATTATGGGCAAGAGTATTTTAAGAATGCTATGAAGCCTATTTATGCAGTTGTGTACACCTGCATACTTACTATTTAACAATCTGGGTTCCACAAAGTGCAGAATGCAAGTAACATTCAAGACTGAATAGACTCTGCTGTAACTCACCAAAAGAAATCTAGAACTGTTGAGATACAACAGGTATAGCTCTCTTTTGGTATGTGTCCTAAAATATTACAGAAAGCCCCTGCCTTTTAGCAGCCTGTTATGTGATGAATTCCTTGATTTTTCCAAATTAAGGACAAGTTCCATTAATTCAACAGGGGTTCATCTCTTTCACCAATTCTCCTTGCCTATGGAGGCTCGCTTGGGACCACTCACAGGTACAGGCTATTTGCCAAGTGAGCTGAGTGGGGGAAGGTGCAAGCCAGTTGAGAGACTCTCTCAGGTGTGCCTCTGTATGTCCTTCGTGCCCCCTACAGTACAGAACATGGGTCCCACTTTTTAAACAATTCTATCTTCTGGTCCCTAACTTGTCAGATAAGTGGAAGAAGTTGTATTCCTTCAAGCAGTTATTTTTTTTTAAAGTATATACCGTTATTTTTACATCTTTACAAATATTCCAATCAAATAATTTCCACATCAAGCTTTGAATGTATTTGAATGCTGCATTTAAATCAAACATGCTAATCAGGTAATTTTATTTAGAGCATTAGAAAATTTTCTAGAAAAGTGTTCTGGAAAATTTTTCAGTATATATACACATCTCTGGAAAACCCATGTTATGGATTTTAATGAACCTTTCATTTGGTTCAAGCTCATTGTTAAGCTAAACTGAATACAATCTAATTGGAAAATATTATATGTCAATAAATTTTACATAATGTTCTTCATTATTGTTATGCATCAAATTTTAACAATAAGCTGTAACTAGGGCCACTTTTGTTGATGTTTTCTGACATTGATTTCATAGAAATTTAGACATCAGTCAGTCTTTAATCAGTTCCTATCTTGAAGAAGATAGCTGAGAAAACTAGCCATACATCTAGCACAACATTACCAATTCAAGTGCTGTAGGATTATTACCCTACAGCAAGACACTTTGTACTTTTCAAAGTATCTGAGACACAGAGATGCAATATTTCCACAAATATTAAGGCAATGGAAAAAATGGAAATTTTCAGAAGTTGAAAATTGATATTGGTACCTTTTAAGATTGAAAGTCACTTTCTTACTTTAGAAACATTATATAAAATTTTGTTTGGCATAAAATGATCACATTTGGTATATTAAAAGAACAATTTATTCCGATAATATGTGTAAATTACATTGCCTTTTATTAAGTTTATTAAGACCAGGCAAAAAGCAAGAAAAACAAGAGGAAACCATCAACATGAGCAAAATAGAGAACGATTTCCTTCAGTTCTCCACAGTATAAGGCAGACATAAAGTCCTCAATCCCATAATAATAATTAAAAAAACCTTGAGAAATGAAAACAAGACTAGGACTTGCAATGATCATGCATTGTACTGCCTTAGATACAGATTTTTTCTGTTAAACAATTTTCAAAAATATTTTTTTGGGGTGGAATAGATATCGATACTTTGTCTTCAACATTTTATTCATTCTGAAAGAAAATATCTCATAATCCACTCCTCTCCATTTTTCCAGGAAAAAAAGCTTCAGAAAAGCCTTGTTTCCCCCAATCATTTCCCCCGCTACATCTTCTAATTGTATCAGTCTTCATCACACCCCTGTGTAATGTGGCAGTACCATCCCCGCTATTGGGAGAAGGGCAAAACTAAGAGAACAGTAACTTAGCGAAATCAATCTAGTGAGTTCATAGTTGAGGTTCATTCAATTCACAGTATTTCACCATATCAACCCTGTTAATTCATGTGTCCCTTTTGATCCTATACTCATCTCACCCACTGTCAAAATTTAGACTATAAACTCTTCAGGGGGGATGAGATATATTTATTTTTGTTGCTTTATATTAAGTTCTGCTGTTTAGTACATTGTTACTACAGAAGGAATTCTACAGCACAGAAAATATTGACTCTGCAGTCAGCTATGCATCTCAACACTATAAGGACATTTCATTATTTTTAATGTTATCAATCTGCTTGTTTTGTTCTAAAATCAGTTTTGAAACTTCTGTAAAATTTGAAATAGCTGTATGAACAATTTTACAGGTGTGTTTCAAATTTTTTATCAAAACTGTCCTTCCCCAAGATCATGTTAAAACCAGTATTTCTCTTGTTTGCACATGTTAAGCTCCTTGTAGTTGGGATTTATCAAATCTATTTTTTATGACAAGCAGATATACTTGGAAAGCAGTGAGCTGTGAACTGTTTACAATGATGTATTATTAGAAATTTAGGAAAGAGCTTTTGATCACTTTGAAACATAACTTATATGAAGATAGCTTAAAACTCACACAGAATTCCAACAAATTCTACATCATAGGTTGTTTGATTACCTACACCACAATCCTACAGAAAGATCTGCAACTGTTAGCCACATCCGAGGATGCAGTTTTCAAATTTTGAGTCAATCTATATAAAATAACTATTCAGGTCTATGAATGAATAAAAAATTCTCAACAGTTTACTGTAAAGATCAGTTAATGCTCCACTTATAAAATGAAAGCTTCTTTTTCCAGCCACCTCCTAATGCAGGCACTAAAGAACTGAACAAGTTTTTCCTTCAGAGTGCACGGATACGATGAAACTCACCTTTGAAGCTTGCTTTTTTGGCTTTGCTTCCACTTTGGCAACGGCAGGTTTCTGGAAAAAAAAACAAACAAACAACGCCACGCATTTACAATAACGTTCCGCTTCCAGCAAGTTACAATGAAAGCAACGCACAGCTTTACTTACAACTGACAGTCGCGCTGATCGCCTCTTTGGCTAGAGCAAAACAAACCACAAAAAAACCAGTATTAATGGCTTCCTCAATAATAACACCCATCCGCATCGTCTGATACAACCATCAACCCCGTAACATTTACTCACCTCTTCCTCAGCGGCATTCACCTGCAACGGAACAATTAAACGCATGAGAAGGCGGCGGCGGGTCGGGGCGCGGCGGGCGGGCGGGGAGGGGGGTCAAGAGTTATCGCATGCGCGTTAACATCGCTCCAGGAGTCGTGACGTCACCACGGGCACGCCCCTTCACCACCACTGCCCTCGCGCTGAAATTCCCCACCTGAGGCCGTTTTTCTATCAACGTCTACGGGAAAGTTCCGGAGGCTGGCAGCTGCGCGAGGCTCGCGCCCTGGCGGCGGCTTCGGCGGAGCGGAGCCCGTGCCCCCAGCCCTGAATTCTAAAGGGCAGTGGAGCGCTCGCGGCCATTTATAACCGTCACGCCTCCTCCCCGCCCCTCCCCTCCCCTCCCCCCACTCCTGGACCGCGACAAACTCCGGGCCCTCGCGCTGAAGTCGCCGCGGAAAACCTGTATAAAAGCCCCGCTCGCTTAGTCTTCTGTATCCCCCTTTTCGTTGTAATAAAAAAAAAACCCGACGAGGACAGGGTGAAAGGGATGAGGGAGAAGGGAAGAAGAGAGTGCGCACGTTAGAAGTGCGCGTCCGCCTGTCGCCAACCTTTCTCTTCGGCATGGCGGAGCAAGCTGGGGTGCCGGACACGGAGACGCCTCGGCTTTTCCTTGTGCTTTTATTATTTTATTTCCTAGCGTCGGATAACAGGAGCGCCCTTTCTCACGCGGCTGACTGCTACTTCTTACTCCAGCCCACTGGCGCTCCTGCTCTCACTACTGCGCACAGGCGACAGTGCCAGCCCGCCTGACCCCCCCTTCTCCTCCCGCAACCATCCCAGCAGCGCCAGCGGCACCGCAACAGGATCCAGCCGGATTGAGGGGAGGAGGGCGCTCGCGCGTATTCCTCAGCGCCGCCTCTGCCACACTACTGGGAGCGTGCGGGCGCTCCTATTGGGCCGCGCCGCTCGCGGGGCCACTTTCAAATCACAACAGTCCGTCCCCATCCGCAAAAGTGAGACCCGTCAACTTCAACTTGCTCCTCCACCCGAGAGGAGAGGGATGTTTGTGTGTCGGGGAGGCGTGTCGTCGTCTATCCACTCCTCCCCTCTGGACGTCAGAAGGGGAGTGTGACACCCTCTGTGATGTGTGCGCATGCGTCCGTAAAACACGGCGGCCCACCGGGCAAAAATCTGTCGTTTTGAGAGGTTAATGTTAACAATAGCCGGCGGGATATAGCGGCTTCGTCGTAGACATGCGCGCCTGCGTAGTGTTGATAAGTGAGCGCGAGCCGCAGAATCTCCGGCTCTATTCTGTCTCGCCCCTCGCAACAGTTTACCCTGAGGGGCGCTAATAGCAAAACGAGGGGGTAGAGGTTTTCTTCTCCGCTCTTCCCCCGCTCCCCTCCCCAGCCAGCGTGAGAGATGGACGAGGTTCCCGTGGAGACGGAGCACGTGACGGACGGCGGCGCGTGGCTGCTGGTGCTGAGTTCGGTGTTCCTATGCAACCTCCTCAAGATCCTTCTACCCTCCTGCTCTTCCATTGTAAGTGACGTCACCCCACCGGGTTCCCATGACGACGGGGGCGGGGGCGCCTCGGTTCGGACCCTGGGGTCAGGAAGGAGGCCTGCTCCGGCTGAGGGGCTGAAACGGCGGAGCATCTCCCCGAGGTTCACCCCTGTGTCACCGGAAGCTCTTCATCCTCCGCTCTTGTTTAGCTCTACTCAGCCTCCGCGCGCTCCATTTTTTGCGGGGAGGCTTCACCCGTGTATCGATCGGACCGCGACCTTAATGAGGCGGAGTTTTCTGGCACTGTTTTAATACAGCCTGGTTGAACTGCTTATTCCTGTAGGTTAGGAACAAATAATAGACCCTTTGAACTGTGTAGAAAATAGGTAGACATTCTGGAGTAATTAATGTAGACTTTATTGGTGGCAGGATATACATTCCTGTTGTTTCTTTAGAGGGTGGAGTTTGTGGGGACGCCCTTGGTGGGTGCTGTGGGTGGCAGTTTCTGATTGGGAGACTAGATATAAGTTTGAAACTTCACGCGATAGAAAAAAAAAGCCGTCACATACATTTAAAATAGTAACCTTTTTACGGTTTTGGTCATTTTAAAAAGTGAAGCCTAAGTACATCAAATATATGTCTGTTAGGTGCATGGTACCCCTGCGTTTTTCAAGGAACTGGGATGGCTGTGAGTGCATTTGGATTATTCCGTACACATGCTAGTAAACCTGATTTCCTACAGCAAAATGGTCTGGGAAGTCACACAGCAAGTCCCACTTTTCTTCTGCAGAGCCAGATGGGTTGATTAGCAAGGCAGGGAGCCTTTGCTTCACACAGAGCTTGTGGAGTGTTTAAAGCTTCAGGCAGAATGTCCAGAACTGGATGTGTATGGGCATCCCTGCTTTTAATAATCTGGTTCCAGTTGATATGGAAACAGTGCATATACATGTTCTCTGGCAGGCACTCATGCCACATCAAACTACTTTTGTAGCTCTGGTCACTTTTCAAGACATCATGAAACTAACCCTCTTGTTTCAATGGAATTTGCTGCCTAAAGGTTGACTTGATGGCAAGTAACCGCAACTGATCTGGGTGCTGAGCAGTCTCTCCTAAACATTTAAGTTTTGGGGGGAAAGATACAAAATTACACGTACTTATATAACTGTTTGACAAATGAATTCTGTTGACATTCAGGTTTTCTTTCCATGTTCAGCAATTCCTACAGAAGATACACACTATAAATGCCATATTTATTAAATGAGAATAGCCTGGAAGTATAAAAAATCAAACAAGAATGCAAAGATGTGCTCCCTAGAGCCAGGTAGCTATTATGAAGAGCCCAGATAGTAGTGAGCCAGTTAGATGGGTAATACTGGAGAGGTTGTGGCTCATAACTTCATTCCCACCTCCCAAAATGACAGCTGTTGAAGAAGAACCTCCTTGGAAGGAAGCTTTTCGCCACATTGTGTTTGCTCCTGACACTACTGTTGTAAACAAAGCTTTATTCCTCACTGCTGAAGACTCCAGTAGGTGTACATAACATTGGCTGAAGTCACCTAAGGTTGCTACTAGTTCTTATACCCACAGAAGCAAAAGTCATTTTATAACAGATGCTGACAAAATTGCTAGAGCAACACGGACAGAAAAGAACACTCCTTTCTTGTGCATTTCTTCCTTTGAGCAACTTGTTTAAGAGGGTCTGCTACAGAGCAAGTGTGCTGTAGTTGTCTGACTGTTGAACTGCAACTCTGGAGACCAGTGTTTGATTTAGCCATAGAAAACTGTTGACAGAATTGAGAAATAGAAACCCACTGGGTGACTTTGGGCACATCACACACTCAGCCCCCAGAAAACGCCATGATAGGTTCATTTTGGAGTTGCTGTAAGTCAGAAATGGCTTGAAGGCACACAACAACTGCTAGATATGCTCTCAGAACACATTAACTCATATCTGTTCTGAGTGTATGTGCCTGCGAGGAATCTTTTTATCAGCAGTTCTGTGTCTCATACTGGACCCAATAAGCCTAGTAAACATAATAATTGCAAATACAGTGGTAATGATGATACTGAAATTAGTGGTCAGTGATGTTATCTTGACACTTGAGAATCATATCTAGTCCTTTCAAAGCTGTCCTGCCTGGTCTTTGTCTTTGGTTTATTGACTATAGTCTTCCTTTTGCTTTGTGACTGAATGAAGACCTAGAAAAAGCTTTACAATTTTGCTGTCTTCATCATCCACTTTAAATATATACAAATCTTGTAGTCCTTATTTTTTGTCCCTTGAAATATTCATCTGTAACCTCACTTTCATAATTTCTTTCTTTACTTTCATCAGTAGTTATTCCAAGTTTTCACTTTCTTCTTTTGGTAATATGGTTTGACCAGCATATCTTAAATTATTGACATATTTTCCTTCAGTTTTTACGCTATTATTGGCTGAGTTGAATTCTACCTTCCCAATGATACCTTCTGCATATAAACAGGTCATAAAGTACAATTTTGTCTGACATCTTTACCAGTTGAAAACCATTTGATTTCTCCATATTCTGTCCTGGCAGTGGCCTCCTTACCAGAGTATAGTTTAACCACCAGGACAGTCAAATCTGGCATACCGATTTCTATATGGCATGCCAAACTGTTGGAGGCTAGGGAGCTGCACTGGCCCTACAAGACACCTTGGAGCACTGCAATTCCTGCTGCATCTCTATTCACTTCATGTTTTAGAAAAAAGCTTCTCCTTGGCCTTAAATGGCCCAAGGAGCACAGAATTGTGGTGCAAATGCCTTGGTGTCCCCAAAAGAGCATTTTGGGAGCAACAGTTACTTTTTTGACTCTTGGATGGCCCAGGGGCCACAAAGATGATGATGATGGTGGTGGCGGTGGCGGTGGTGGAGAGTCTGGAAACCATGGCTTAGGGAGCTGGATATGTTTAGTCTACAGAAGAGAAGTTAAGAGGGGACAGGATAGCCATGTTTAAATATTTGAAGGGATGTCATGTAGAGGAGGGAGTGGGCTTATTTTCCGCTGTTCCTGAGACCAGGACAAGGAGCAATGGATTCAAGCTGCAGAAAAAGAGATTCCACCTGAACCTCAGGAAGAACTTCCTGACAGTCAGAGCTGTCCAGCAGTGGAATATGCTGCCTCAGAGTGTGGTAGAGTCTCCTTCTTTGGAGGTTTTTAAGCAGAGGCTGGATGGCTGGATGTTGGGAGTGCTTTGATGTGTGTTCGTGCGTAGCAGGGGGTTGGCCTGGGTGGCCCCTGTGGTCTCTTCCAACTCTGTGATTCTATAATGATGATGGTATAATTTTATTTTTTTTTACTCACCTCTCCTCAAAGCTCAAGGCAGGCTAGTATGTGGCCCACAGGCTGTACTTTAGGTCTATATTTTTTTATGATCTATATCCTCAAAGGCTTTTCTAAATCCATAAATCATAAATTGCTTTTCTTTTGAAATTCTTTGGTGTGCTCCATTAACCAATGCATGTTTGCAGTATGAACTCAAGTGCCTCTTTTTTTTTCTGAGTCCACCTTAGATGTCTGGGTGTTCTTGCTCCATATATAATGTTGAGCATCATTTTGCTTGAGCATCACAAGAGATTAATGCAGTGATCCAATGATTACTATAATCTCTGATGTTCTCTTTCTTTGAGACTGAAATGTGTATTGAGCATTTCTAGTCCTTGGGTCATTACTTTGTTGTTCATATTTGTTGGTAGATTTATTTTTTGTTAGAATTTGGATAGATATTATCTACATCTCTATTGGTATGTCATCTTTGCTGGTGATTTCCTTCTTTCGTGAGCTATGAGAACAGGTTCTATTTGACTTTTCATGAGAAGACTGTTCTTTGGAAAAATATATCCTTTATTCTTTTCTGTATAGTTCTTCAGTATATTGTTCCCATCTTCTCTTTATCTTGTCCAGATACGACGTGCATTAGGTATCCCTACTCTTGGTTTAAATTTCCATTTGATTTCTCAGCTCTTGTGGAAGAGGTCTATTGTTCTGCATTTTTGTTGTATTCTTCTATTTCTTTTCATTGACTATTATCATAGTTCTGTTTATCCTTACATACTGGTTGCTGAACAATTGTGTCCAGAATTCAGACTCTCTTTTTGTGAGCCTTTCTCTTTTTCTCCTTGCTTGTCCTTCACCACTTGAAGAGTTTCCAACAATCTTCCAGTGAGGCTTTTATTTCTTTTTTGGCTTTAGATAATGCTGTTTGCATTCTTTCCTGATAATATCCCTGGTTTCAGTCCAGAGTTCCTTTTGTTTGCTATCAGTTAGACTTAATAGTGCAAATCTGTTATTGAACTGGTATTTAAATTCTACAAGGATATTCTTTGGATTGTATTTTAGTACTATGACTTAATGTTTCCATGCAGTCTTATTGATATTATTTGACCACACTTTGCATTATAGCCTTTGACTATTTTTGAATGTGCCAGACTATGAAAAAGAAGAATAGTAGTCATTCTTTTAAGAAGGGATGGAGAAATAACTTGTTTACCTGCATTTTAATGTGAACTTGCCTGATTTTCACTTTCTGAACCAATATTTGCATTGAAGCAAACTGTACTTTGATATTCATGCTTTTCCATGTATAACAATGTAGTTCTCCAGCCAAAAATGTGTACATTAAAGAAAAGTGTGTACATCCATGCATATATTAGCAAACTCAACATATAAAACACATTCATTTGTGGAAAATTGTTTGTTTGGAAGAACGTCTGTTTCTTAAAAGTTCATATATTAGGAAAATGTGCTTAAAGAGGCATTAAAGTTTTGTGTTTACTTTTTTTAAAAAAAAATCAGAAATTAATATAAACTTAATGCTGGAAAAATAATGCTAAGCAGAACTAAAATTGCCAGAGTCATCTATCTTTACAAATATGTTACTTCAGCAGGGGGTGGGGGTGGGGAACATTTGAAAAAATGATTTCAAAATTTCTACATGTAAAGATGGAAGCCACACTTTTGATTGATCTGTGGCACAGAACTTACTGTAGATATCCATCTGACACAGTTCTTTGAAACTTAAAAATACCAAAATATGCATTTAAATATATTGAGAAAAAATGCACACTTGTATATAAATATTATACTGCTTATTTTAATGTTGTGTTTAAAAATACAGATTGATATGGGAACAAAACTGTAGGTAGAAACACACAGAACTGACACAAAATGGAAGCTTCACTATAGGGGCATATTGAAAAACTGCTTTTTTTGAAACAGTAGATTCCCTCCTTGATGCTGAACATGGGGTTGCAGGAACATTGTTTTAGTTTTTCATTATTTATATTTGCAGTGAGCAGAGTCATCTCTGGACAATCTAGTCCAACCATGATTTGCAACTATGGACTTGGCAGGATTTTAGTCCTGCAAACAAAGATCTTTCTAGCCAGGCCTGCTTTGTGTCAAATGTACTAATTTCATGTAAAAAGAGAAAAATGTCATTGTTATTCAGGTTTCTTTCTTTCTTTCCCAGATATCGAGGTTACTACAAAAGGATGCTGAGCAAGAATCTCAGATGAGATTTGAAATTCAGAACATGAAACAAGAACTTTCTACCATCAGTATGATGGATGAATTTGCCAGATATGCCCGACTAGAAAGGAAGATTAACAAAATGACTGACAAGCTTAAGACTCAGGGTAGAGATCTGCTGCCTATATTTGCATATTGACAATGTTTCAACCTTGATCTCACTTCTTTTTTATTGTCTTTCCCCACCTCTATTGTTATTAGTGGTTGTTTTTTTAAGACAAACTATAGAACTTGACTATCAAAATCTTCATGCCTGTGCATCAGCTGCTTCAAGCACTGAGTCATCATTATTTTCTTAATATTTTGTTTGAGAACAGCAAATGAATGCATGGTAGTGGAAAGCAAGAAAATTGTATGAGAATTTGTTTCTGATTACAGACTCTTGTAAAGCAGTGTCCCAAGGACACAGATAGAATCATGTGGCTTTACAGATGTTGTTAGATTACATGTACCAGCAGCCCTAGTCAGCATAGCCAATGGGGAGGAATGGTGGGAATTGCAACCCAATATAATCTAGAGCAGTGGTTCTTAACCAGGGGTCCGTGAACCCCCTCACAGAAGCAACAGTGACTTGGCAGCAGGTGTGTGTGTGTGCGCGCAGTTGCCAAAACTGCTCCCTTTTTTGTACCTGCACCCTCTGCTGCCTCATTCTGGAGGAAAGGGACACAGTGGCAGGCATGAACATGCCCCCAAATTATGACTCTGGAGACCAGGGTTTGAATTCTCACTTGCCATGGAAACCCACTGGGTGGCCCCAGCCAGGTCACCTTCTCTCAGCTTTTGACAAAGGCAAAAGCAACAAATCTTGCCAAAAAATCCACCATGATAGGTTCGCCTTAGGGTCAATTAGGCCCCAAGTCAATTTTCAAAGGAGAGAGACATAATGGTTAGAAAGAACCTCTCCCTGACTGTGGCATTTTGTTGTTGTGTGGCTTCAAGTCACTTCTGAGTTAGGGCAACCCTAAGGTCAACCTATCCAGGGTGGGGAGGGGGATTTTGGCAAAATTTGTTCAGAGGGAGTTTGCTTTTGTCTTCCTCTGCAGCTGAGAGAATGTGAGTTGCCTAATATCACTGAGTGTCTGAGCAGAGATTTGAATCCTAGTCTCCAGAAGCCTTTAATTAATAAAGAAACATTGGAATATTGGAATAAATATTTAAATCTTGAGTTGGGTCTTGGGGGTACCCAGCAACAAATTATATTTACAGGGGGTAAAGAAAAGGTTAAGAAACACTGATCTAGAGCAGTGCTACTCAGAGTGGTGGTCCTTGGACTAGGGCCACTCCACAAGCCACTGGCTGTTTGCTGATTTATTTATTTAGAGTTATACCTTACCTTTCTCCCAGAATAGGATCCAAGGTGGCTTGTCCACCCTGTGTTTCCAGGAATAAAAGAAATAGTTGTAGCTAATTGGCAGAAATAGTATACTACACTGCATCTTAGGCAAAAAAATTGCTAGTTCCCCACAGCAGATAGCCTGAGAAGCTGATCTAGAGGACCACATGACTCCCACACTTGCCCTAGAACTTGAGTTTCAAAGAGGCCACGGGGAATCTACCACTCAGATGTGAAAAAGAGCATCAATAAACATGCAAGTTTCTCTTCTTGTTTTTTTAACCTGAGGTTTCTGGATAAGCCTTCATGGCGTCCATGAACTTGGTGCAAAAATGTTTTTTGCCTCTTTAGTTTCCTTCCCATTACTTTGAATTTTTCCTATCATGATAAATTTTAAGGTAAAAATAAGTCTGCAAATTTCCTTTGAAAACTCCAGACTGCTCTGTGAAAAGCATGGGTGGACAAAGTATGGGCCACAGGTCACACGCAGCTCCCTTGGCCATTTTTGTGGCCCTCAGGGCCCTCCAAAGATCCAAAAATACCCCCATACCCTCTAGAGGGCAATAAGAGGCATTTTCAGCACATATTGGGGACATCTTGAGCTATTTTAGGCCCTGAGAAAAACCGTTATTTAAAAACCAGAAGTATACTGGAGGTCTTAGAAACATGGCAAAAGGGCCTCTATAGCCCCAAGAGGGTGTTTGGAAGCAAACAATGGATTTTTTTAAATTATTATTTTATGGTGGGGATGCAGCCCCAAGTTCTCTTAGGAGGTTAATGCAAATCTCTAGCCTCCCAAAGTTGCCTTTCCCTGATGTAAAGTTTCTAATTCTTATTTTCTTTTAACAGTGAAAACACGAACTGCTCAACTGGCCAAAATAAAGTGGGTAATAAATATTGTGTTCTACATTTTGCAAGTAAGTAAAATCAGATTATTAGATATTTTCAAACAATACATTAGTATTAAATTGAATGTGACCCCTCTGTGTCTTAACAGGCAATATCTGTATTCAGAAGCACACTTAACTCATAGAAAAAATTAAGTATTTGAGAGAGAGGGTGTCGCCTGGGCTTCTCCCTGATGTTAGTTTCCCATGTGAATGATTGTGTTTTGTATGAATAGTGTTCACTTACATGACACTCTCTCTTCCTCTCTCTCCCACATACACACACCCTTTCCATACATTTGCAGTTTGAAGTTTTACAGTTCAGGGCCAGACACAGATTTCCATCCCATTGAGAACTAGCCCCACAGACAGCCCCTTATTCCTCTGTTTCGTCCAGCAGCAAATCATGGAGGGCTGTGTCCAATGCTATTCGCTCTGGGGAGATCAATGCAAAGGTTATCGTCGTCCTCCTGCAGAAGTGCAAACCAAGAACAAATCAGGAACAGAGTGTGTGCCATGGATATTTATAATGGAGAATTTATCTGTTCTGGGGCAAAGGATTCAGGGTTCTGACCTTCTTTTAATGACTTTGAGATCCCATTCATTTTTGGCATTGGGTGATTAATGACAATGCAAAGTTTTAGAAAATGCCTTCTTATTTTGCATTCTTCATTCATAGTTTTATAATTACTTTGTATTCCAGGCTGCCTTAATGATCTCACTAATTTGGAAGTACTACTCAGAACCAGTAACTGTGCTCCCAAGCAAATGGTTAGCTCCATTAGAACGTTTAGTGGCTTTTCCAACAGGAGTGGGAGGTAAGATCGATAAAATGCTCCTCCATGTTTGAAGTGCATCTCTTTATTGTTTCAATATTTTGGTGACTTGTTTTCGACACACTGACATGCTCATGTTCCATCTAGATTCACCAGTAGTTGCAGAACACAATTATGTAGAACAGAGATGGGCAAAGTGCACCCCCCGCAGCTGTTGTTGCAACCGTCTCTCCTCCTTAGAGTCAAGGAGATTTGTTGGTCTACCTTTTTTTCTGGACAAAGAATCAAGGGAGAATTGCTTCTCCTGGAAACCTAGGAGTTGCAATTTATCTTTTAAATAGGTTGCAGCCCCCCTGTGTGTGCTGCCTTACATTAAAAAACCCACCCCTTTTCAAAACCAAAAGCAGATGTCTACCCACTTTTAGTTTTGTTTTCTTTTGGATTTTTCCCAATTTTTGGCAGATTGTGCATTCTCCAAAGAATCACAAGGCAGAAAATTAATCTCCAGACCCAGCCCTCATGTAGAAGATGATTTTGTCACTAGGGACTACAGGCTTCCCATGTGATTACAGCTGCAATGGAACAAGTATTTAAGTGGGGAGCACATGTTAACAGGTCACGTAATTTCTTATTTAGTCATCTTAAAGTAGAATGAAGTGTTATGTGTAAAATTGCAGCACCTATGATAGTTTTCAAATCCATTCTCAAAATTGGGAATAGCAATTTGTTCACATATGACACCACAGTCCAGGTTTCCCATCAAGCGTGTGTCGTTATACTTCATATAATAATCATGCTGAAGAATGAAGATCATGTTTTTTCCTTAACATGGTTGTCTTCAGCTAACATAGAATGAAGTTCACCAGGAGCTCCACCCTATGTAGTTCACCTTGAAATATATAGGAAATACACAATTTATTGTACAAGTACCATTCATTTCATTAGTAATTACACCAGGGAAGATCCTGGTGGATCACACACTTAATCATCGCACTAATCTCCTCAGATTTCCAAATAACTTGGCGGTGGTTTTCAATCCATATAGTTCTTTTGGCTCATTAATTATCTCTTCATAGATGTATGTTTTTCTTTAGTTGATGTGCTGTCATTCTGTCTTGGTACCAAAACAGTTTTCTTGTGTGTACTGTAATTTACATGCTTATGACAGTACTAATGACTTATAGGATCCCTCTCTCATTTTTTAGGTGGTGTTGGCATTACATGTTGGTTGGTGGTTTGCAACAAAGTTGTGGCTATTATGCTTCACCCTTTCAGCTGAAAGAGAATCCAGTTTCAGTGGCTCCTCTATCTGTTTGCACCATGTTTTCAAAAGTGTTCTGTTAATGAAAGGCAGCATACATGCCTTGCAATATCTGGAATGTGATAAACCTATGAATTTCAGGGGGCAGGGTATAGGATCAAATAAAGCATGCCTAATTTAACTTTTTGTAAGATGCAATTAATATTTATGTAATATATTTGTACTCTCCTCCTACAAGTAGCCTTCCGTTTTTGTTTGTAGGTTTCTGTACAGTTTAAATATGCTTAAATGCTATTGAAATCAATAGTTTGTGTAATTGTCTAGTTTTCTTAAATATTTCTCTTTTTTGCAATGAGTATCAAGAGATATATTTATTGAACATGAGACCTTCACAATGTCCTTGGTGGATATATTACATGTTTAAGAAAAAGAAATGGTACGGTTTGGAGGTCTGCAACAAAAGGAACAGTTCACAAAATTGAATTTTTAAAGTTTGACTTAACATGGATAATGGTTTCTTTGTTTGATTCTTTGTCTACTTTTTTTTGGGGGGGCAATTTAAGCATTCTAAAATACATGATGGTTGGCTGTTCACTACCATTGGGAGTTTGGTTTTGATTACAAGTTGCTTTGGTGTTTGGTAAGCTGGGAACCAGGATCAAGACTACATACTCCCTTTGTTTCTACTTCCACATTTGAATCTTTCTGATCTCATTAAACTGCAGTTTTTTGTTAAATTTGACCAGAATCTGAATGGAGGCTCAAATGGTAGTTTTAGACTCATTCAGCAGGCCATGGTGAAATAACAGAAACTGTTTGGGACTTATTTGTAATTATTTGTCATACACCTTATAACCAATAACATCACAATGTGATATTTTAAAACACAGTGAACAATATCAGCCCATTATCTTTTTTGTAGGGCAGCTGCTGATAGATGAACTAGACGGGCAGACAGACAGAGTCAGTCCAACCGGAGTAGGGCTGCCTGCTTGGTTCTCTTGGGATCCTTCTTTGAGGGCAACTTGTCATATGAAGTAACAGCCCAGCCAGAGCAAGTCTTCAAATTACTCAACATTGTGATTTAAATTTCACAGGGACTGAAGCTCTGAAGTTAGTGTGGAAGTACACAAGCTACACACTTGGTTTATTTAGTCTGGAGCATGGTGCTATAGGTAATATTTCAGAGAAGGGAAGTGGCAAAACCACCTCTGAATATTCCTTGCTTAAGAAAATGCTGTGAAATTCATGGAGGCGCCATAAATCGACAGGTGACTTGAAGGCACATACATGAACACACAGCATCTGAACTTATCTGTTGTTTCCTTTGAATTGTGAACAATTAATTCTTTCCTCCTTGACTGCTGACAAAATGTTAAGAAAGTTTTGATCAGTCCCAAAAACCCAGATTGTAATTGAAAGTCATATATCATGTAATCATGGCTCTTCCCCATCCCTTTTCTACTGTTGGTATTATGCTCTGTTCTTATTAAGACAATGTAACGTGATTTAATAGCCTCAAGGAAAAGGGGGTGGTATGGACAATTATGAGGATCATGCATCAGCCAATCCTCTTCTGTTTGCAGGACCATAACAGCAGACAGAAAATGATGTGTAACAGCAATATATTAGAATATATTGGATTTTTTTTTTAGCACACCAAAATTCCAACCTGTTTTTGGGCGGTGGAGAATCTTCACTGTTGAGATAAGGGTAAATTTCTCTGTCAAGCAGAGAAATACAAGTAGGCATATTGTAACATCTGAAGAACAGTACTTTCTTCACGGAACCAGATAAATACTTGTCACCACAATGGTTGTATAGATGGGTTTTCTCAACTTTTTTTTTTTTTTGGTGACTCTTAGAAACCCTGTCAATCCAGGGCATTTGACAGTTTTAGCAAGGTAAGAGTTTCCCTCAAAAAAGTCATTTAAAGAGGGATATTTACCTATTATTTTTTGCAACAGCTTGTTTAATATACAATATTATTGAATATGTAATTATTCATTAAATTAAGATCTGTGAAAACCATATTGAATACTTTCAGTATTTTAAACAAGTACTTTATGTTGACTTAAGGGAAACAGGCATTCACTTCCACTGCCTCCCACTTTTCCCAGCTTGTACTTTTCCCAATCAGCTCTGCGCATTCTTCATGCCTCAAAGCCAGATAGGATAGGCTGCCAGCAACCAGCCATGGGAGCTTTGTATGTAGTTTTCTCTGTCTTCAAAGGAGAAGGAAAAGCAATACATACAGTATTCAATTTGTTAAACTATTCAGATTATTCATTACTAATGCTGGTCTCCATTTGGCCAGAGCAGGTAATAACTGCAGCATAATAGAATACTAAATATGCTTTTTTCATGTATCACCTAGAAAGATCAGTCAGGACTATCTCAACTTCAAAGGATTCATAAAAACATGATAGTGCTGTAATATACCACTGGATTTTTGCAGCAGGGCAATCAAGGAGCAGGTTCTGTTTGTCCCCATCTACTTGGGTGTCCCAAGCAATTATATCTCTTTTCTTCTTTGGTAGCTTAACTTCTTTTCATTGAAACATTCTTCCCCTTTTTTTAATTACAGGCTTTAAACTATTTCAAAGATGACCAGCTCTACCTGAAAACCTTTAAGCATCTTTTTAGAAAATACATAATTTTTCACTCTGTGCAGTTTAAAAGGAGACATGTGGTTTAAGTCCAATCGATTTCAAAATAATTAGTATTTAACTTCAAATGTCTTTTTATTTCAATTCACATTAAACCTATTGTCTTTTAAATTTTCATTTACATCTAATCTATCTTAACACGCAAGAAAAAAAGCAATGAAAATGTATTGTGCTACGGTGATGTCTAAATACCCAATGGCCTAATCTTCTTGGTTTGCATCAGTTTGGCAGCAGGGGAGACACAAGTACAGTGGAGTCTCCAACTCTGTGACCTCCAGATCTGTGATTTCCAATGACCTAAAAGCATTACATTCTGTACATAAAACAGTGGCAACGTAAACGTGGACACACTGAAGCATCCACATGCACGCTGCTGCCATTTAATAATATGGGACACAATCAAAAGTGTTTTTTGCCATTTGCAGGGGGTCATGGAACTGAACCCCTGCAGATACAGAGGGTCCACTGCACCTCACCTCTTATCTATACTAAAATTCCCAAACAGACTTCAGCACAAACAAAAGTGCTGCATCTGATTCTGTTCATATTTGTATCATCCACTTCTGTCTGTGATAACTGAACAGCTTTCCATTCATATACAGAGGGTAGGACAATTGTCAACTCAAGCTTCCCCCATTCTAGGTTTTTTCCATGTGCTATTATTAGTTATGCTGGCTCTGTTTGGTAGAGCATGCTCCTCCACCACTGAGAGCCTGTGTTTGCTTTTTGACAGAATACTGCAACTGCTTGATTCTAAGTAAAAAAAATGGCATCAGAATAAATTCCTTATTAGTTAGGAAGAAGATGTTGCTCAGTTCTGAAGTTCTGTTACATGGCTTGACATGTATACACTCACCTGTATTTTGCATGGTTTTATGATGGACAATAAAGAGAACACAGCTGTGGATAGTACAATAGTTAATTCTTGTATTACAAAGAATGTTTGATTAGAAGAAACTTTTTAAATATACTGCTCAGTGCTATTTTTCTCCACAGTCTGAGATGCAAGTAGAATATTAGAAAACAATAGACAAGAATTTGCATACCTCAGATATAATCATAGACATTGTTGCAACATCTCTTTGTACATAGATTCATACAGTGCAGATAAAATTGCCAGTGTAATTTGGTTAATAAAAGTGAGAGTACTGCCTTTTTAGTAGCAGCCCTCTTATACCCACACTCACAGTGTGGCTGTTTTAAGATTACAACTTTAAGAGCCATTTTGGCAGTCTTTAAATATGTCTGTACCAGATTGCATAAATCCTACACAGATTTTTTGAAATTGTCATCCAAATACTGTATCTAAATCCCGCTCCAATCATTAAGAATCACTTTCCTGACTATGCATTTTAACCACTTTATTCACTTAGGCTTTCTAGAACATAGCAGAAGTTAGGTAGAACCTACAACTGGAAATAAGCATTTTTCACAATAAATATTTGCGCTAATTCCTATTCAGTACAATTCTTTCAAGGCATTTCTTAAGTGGTCCATTTTTAGACCTTCTCTGGCAGTACAGCTATCATTGATCTTCATTTTAGATTCTTAAACATGCACTGTGGTATAGTGAAGCATGTTTCATTGTCGGCTGTATGCTACTATCTTGCATGCTTTTTTGTTATATATGCTTCTGTTACATGTGCAAAGGATTGCACAGAAGTCATGTAAATTACATTCAAAGCAAAACACAATATTGAGAAGGTATTAAAATGGTATTGCTTTTCAGTCACTTTAAAATACTGTGTTTTAAGATGAAAATGTGGAAAATAATTTAATACGAGATCATTATTATTTAAGATTTTCCAAGAAGGCCACTGTATCATACATCTTTATGGGTGTGTGTTTGGAATCACCACACTGCAAACTATCATGCACGTATGAAATGTCACCACAAATCTTTTCATTCTGTGAAGTTTTTTTTCCATTACCCACCTTTTTAAAATTTGATTTTGGATTACTATCTTGTAAGATAGAGCTTGGCCCAAAGAGTTCTTCCATAAGAGTGTTTTTCTTCTCCACTGATACTGTAGGAATGTGGTCTTCACTGTGTACTGAAGTATCCCACTTCTCTTTGTTAGTTTTCCCAAATGATGGCTCATAGGCACTGGTAGAATCATGTACCTTAAACTCAGCTATATCACTTGAATGTCTATTTATCTGTTTACTATTACATGTCGTGTTTGTACTGGACAGCCGTCCTGTGGAAGGGAATCCTTGATGCAGATTTTCAATAGCTTCTGTAAATATGTACTGTTTCTTTAATTTAGATGGTGTTCTGTGTCTCTGTATTACTGTTGCCAATTTATCGCTTACTGCTTCTTTTGGCTCTCCTCTCTTGTTTTCATTTTCTCGATTTTCAATTGTAGCTTCTATCAAATTGTTCTCTTTTTGCTGAATATCATTTGTAGGCTGAAGTGATTCTTCTGTCCATAATTTCTCAAACTCTTCCTTCAATAGGTCTAACCCTTGCCTTTCTCTTCTAGTCTTCTGTCTTTCCATGTTTTCACATTTAAAATATCTTTCTCTACTTAGAGATATATCTTCTCCTAGTAACTCTGCAAAAAAAATATTATTTTAGCAGTAAATATTCCAATAATTCAGGCAAAAGAAAAAAAAGAATGACAGTTGTGGACGCTATAGAATTTGGGATTGTTCCCAAACTTTTGTTTTGTTGCATTAGAGATATGGGCAATACTTTTATTGACTTCTGGGAGAAGATAGCCCTCTCTCTTAATCTAGTTGTCGATGCAAGTAGTAATGGGCTGGCTTAATTCCATTATTTAATCAAGGGTGGGAATTGTGTAGCCTTCCAGATTCTGGTGAACTGTAATCCTCAGCAACCCTTGCCAGCATAGCCAGTGCTACGAGTTGCTGTTCAACATCTGAAAGGACTGCACAATGCTCATCCCTGCATTCAGAGGTATTAAAAGACAATCCTTCATGATTATCCAAGAATTAGTGCAATGGAAGATCATATGTTTTAATATACAACTCCCACCATGGCACTATGGAAGAGCAGCTGTGAAGGAACTAAATGAGATCCTCAAGTGTAAAGATATATACTAGATACTAAAGTGATAGTATTCCTGGTTTCTATGCATGGTTGTCACAGATGACAGGAAGAAAATCAACTCTTTTGAAATGTGCTGCTGGAGGAGAGTTCTACAGATACCATGGAATGCCAAAAAGACAAACACATGGGCCGAAGAGCAAATTATGTCTGAACTAATGGTTGAACTAGAAACCAAAATATCTATTTGGGCTATAGTACTGTGGACATATTGTGAAGAGTCAAGGAAGAGCACACTGCAGATGGATTCATTCAATTCAAAAAGGCCACAGCAGTGAGTCTGCAGAGAGCAGAGAGGGTGGTGTAGTGGTTTGAGTGTTGGATTAGGATACTGGAGACCAGGTTCAGCCATGTAAACCCACTGGATGACTTTGGGCAAGTCACACTCTCTCAGCCTCAGAGGAAGGCAACAGCAAACCCTTCTGAACAAATTCTGCCAAGAAAAAGGGTTTCCCTTAGGGTCATCATAAGTCAGAAATGACTTGAAAGTGCACATCACCACCACCACGGCAGCAGCAGTAGTGAGTTTGCAAGATCTGAGCAGGGCTGTTGATGACAGGGGCTCTTAGAGGTCTCATTCATAGGGTTACCATAAGTTGAAGCCAACTTTACAGAAACAACACCAATATGCACTTTATTTTACAATCATTTTGCACACAGCCCGAGAGGTTTATTCTAAAACAATATTTCTATACTGCATGTTCCCAGGATACTGGAAAAATCTATTATCAATATACCACTGAGCTATTATCAACCATCATATGAGGGATCAGAATGGTTGAATGATCAAGGAAATTTGTTGATTATAAATACAGAATCAGAAAAATTTATAAAGTCATATCAGGCCAGAAATGTTCTTAATCTACCTGAGCATGTTTTATTTGAAACTTCCTGAACTGTTAATTTTTCTGTCTGATGAACCTCTGCTTTTAGTTCCATCTCTTTATATACTTCACTTGACTTATTGTTTGCACTTGTATCTTTCATTGTCTGCTCCTAAAAATCAAAAAGGCACAGAAAGTAAGGAATATTAAAAAACAAAAGACACAGAAAATAAGGAAAATACCTAACACATACACACACACACACACACACACATATACGTGCATGCTTTAGCTTTTGAATATTTATGAACAGGAATAAACTATTACAACAGATTTTCTTTCTGAAATCCCATTCTCAAGCCTTGACCTTGTCACCTATAATACATTCAGAATATTTTAACTTTCTTCAAGATTGATGTAGGCTTAAGAATGACATTTTCCCTGGATTTAATCTCATCCTTGGTTTGGAGAGAGTCTAAAATGAATGGGATCACATGAATCCCACACACTCTAAAGTCCAAAGGTATTGGTTGGGGTAAGCATACCAAAGGGCCTGTCTAAAAATAAGAGACTGTCTCTTGTTGACTCCAACCATAAATTACAAAATTGAACAAAGGATTATAAAGGTTTTGGACCTTGGCTGGAACATGAAGCTCACGCAGGCACGGAAGGAGTTAGGAAGAAGCTTCTTTACAAAACCTAAAAGGAGTGCAACTCAGTATGTCTTACAGGGGTTGTTATTCCATGTACTTCCACAACAACTGGACAAAGAAATTGCTTCAAGGGTGAGAAGTCTACAGTTTCTGTTTCATATCCTTGGGAATACAGAGCCTGTCTCATATGGAGTCAGACCACTGGTCTGGCTAGCTCAGTACTATCCAGCTTTCCAGGGTTTCAAACAGGAAGTTTTCCTGAGGTATCTGGTGATGCCAGGGATTGATCAGTACGCAAAGCAATTGAGTGAATTACAGCAGGAGTGATATGAAGAAAAACTGCAAGGAAATGAGATCACTTTCTATTTCCATACCACATCACATTGCTGCAAAGTAATTAACATTTTATAGCAGAAACTGGCCTTTGGAAGATGTATTCAGCAACAGCTCCCATTATCCCAGTTGAGGGTAATCATTGTTCTAGTCCAGGGATGTCAAACTCAATTTCATCTTGGGCCGCATCAGCATTATGGCTGCCCTCAAAGGGCCAGTCGTATCTGTAAGACTATATAAATGTATCTACTCTTTTATCATATTAAATAATTGCTTCTGCATTCGATTATTACTGGTTTTTAAACTGTCTTTCCTCTGCATAAACTTTATTTGTCTTGGACATTTGGGGACTATTTCATCATAGTTTATGGTCCCTGTACCTCTGTAAAGTAACATAGAATTGGTCAGTATATCCAAAGTGTGCCTCTTTCTGCCCCCAGGCTCGCCAGGCGAGGGGAGTGCCACTGCTGCAGCAAAGGTGCAAGGGCCACATGAAATGGCCTGGTGGGCCAGATTTGGCCCACGGGCCTTGTGTTTGACACCTGTGCTCTAGTCCAACACATTTTCATACTTTTGCAGTAAAATGACACTGTCAGGATGATGTGCAGGTGACAGGAAGAAACACAACAGCATAAAATAAATTAAAGGGTATAAACAAGCAGTCATTCATTTTAACAAATATTCAGGTCTTCCATACCTCTTTTGAAAGAACTGCACTTTGCTTTCTTTCATGCTTTTGGAAAGGCACCCGTTCCAGATTTATATCCACTTGTACTGATTTGTTGACATTAACATCTGTGAAAAACACAGAAAATTAAAACTGACTATGTGTTTATTTGACAAATGAACATGAAATTCTTTTTTAAGGTCTCTGTGATTCATACATATGGGTCACACTGCATCTGTGCAACCCATTGTTGGAAACCTCCAGAGCAAGCGTGGGCACCCTGGGCCCCAGGGAGACCTTGGAGGATAATATCCTTGCTGCATCCCCCCACCAATGCTCCCTAATGCTCTATAAAATTAGGGGCCATGGGGGGGGGGCAATAATTTTTAAAAAATGGTCTCTGAGGGGCTCAAAAGGGCCCTTGGGACTGTATGTCCCTACAGGCTGCACTTTGCCCACCCCTTTTCTAGAGCTAAGCAATCTTGGCAGTAGCCCTGCCTCTTCCATTATTCATGCCTTAGTCTGTTCCCACTCAATCTCCTTAATTTTCTTTTGTCCAGTGCAGCAGCAGCTGCATCAGAGAGAGCTTCTTGAGAATGCATGAGCTAAGCTTAAAATCACCTTTTTCTCTTTCTTTTGGTTATTTTCTTCTTTTCTGCTCTTATTTCCTTTCCCTTTCTTCCTTTCTCTCTTTTCATCATCCAGTATTTTTTTCCTTTCACAAGAGTTGTTTTATCTCTTATTTGGGAATTTTTCTCCCCTTCCTCTCACGGGCTTATGGAATCAAAAGGCTTCTTTTAAAAATGCCTTCAGAGCAGAAAACAGAATACTGCAGATGGACAGCTATTCTAGGGGCTTATTGTGTCTCAGAAAGGCCCATGTTTTCAGTCTCAGTGAAGTACCTATTGCAGCAAGTCTTCATACCAGCTGACCTTTTCTCAACAAGCCCAACAAAACCAAAAGCTAAGGCTTTTTTTTTTTCTTCTGTATCTTGCTTCTCCTTTGTATATACTGTGCGACTGTGCTGGATCAGAACTAAGAAGACTGAGTGGAAATGGGCTAAAGCATATGTAACGGAGGCAGCATGGCTACTGACAAAAGAGAGCTTCAATCTATACTTGCTGCATAGGTGCAGTGTAACCTACAGGCATGAATTCACAGATGGCCACTGGGAGAACTATAGTTACAGGTCAGCAGCCTGTTTTTCATGGCTAATGATGGCAATGGGCTACACAGACAATAAACTCAGTTCTGACAATACATAGGTACTGTGGGGTGACACTTAATCTGTTCAGAAAAAAATTCAAAAAGCATCTGTGTGAGTCTGCTTCAGTAAAAAAAAAAGGAGAAGCAGCCAGCCAGCCAGCCAGCCTGCCAGCCTGCCAGCCTGCCTGCCTGCCTGTGGCACCTTTAATTTATTTCAGCATAAGGTTTAATGGGCTACAGTCTCCTCTTTTTCAGACACAAGGAAAGCAAATGGGCATTCAGCTTATTCCCAATGGGATTACAGCTCCTTTAGAAGATCTGGTTTGTACATCTAGATTCATCTCTGCAGTCCCAAACAACCTCTGTGGTGCAGCAGCTCAAGCAACAGTTATGGCCTTTCCTGACACTGGCCGTGGTACTCTGTATTGTGGCACCAACCAAGACTGAGTACATGACGGTACCTTTGAAGACTGCCAGGAAACTACAGAATACAGCCAGCGAGTTACAATTCAGAAAATGGCTAACTATTGGTATCATATTTATGCTGATATGTAACTAGCTTCCAGCCTGTTTCTGAGCATATTTCAAATTGTTGTTGTTTTTCTTTAAAACCCTACATGGCGTTGCATCTACATCAGAGCTTTCCAAACTTTTCATGTTGGTGACACACTTTTTAGACATGCGTCATTTTGTGACACAGTAATTCAGTTTTACTAGCAAACCGGAGGTTAAACTGACTTACGTACTAATACAGACCGTTTAGCACTTGATTCTTGAGCAAGTTTCCTCTATAGCTGCTACATTTTGTTCATTGCAAATGTCATCTTTACTGGCTTTTCATTTCTTAATCAGAAACTTATCCACTTTAGGGGTAATTCAACTGCAGTGTAAGTAACTAAATAAGAAAATAACAGCACTCCACTCTCTCAGTGATAAAGTGAGAGAACAATCCCTCGTGGTACACACCTACAGAGCTCCCGTGCCTTTTCACATTCACTTCAACTCTTTCCAACTGATCAGGCATGCACAGTACTCAGAGGTGTATCTAGGGTGGGGAAAGGCAGTCCCCTCCCACTCCGTCCTGATCACTGCCATCGCTCTTGCTGGGGAAAGGCCCCAAGGAGAGCAATAGCAGTACGCCAGGCTCGGGGCGGGGGGAGTCCTTCTCAGCTGAGGAGGCGACACATCAACACACTACAGGTGACACACTAGTGTGTTGTGACATACCATTTAGGAAGCCCTGATCTACATATTTGAGGCCTGTTTCAAGATCAACTTGCTGATGTCACTTAATACATACACTCTTCTGCCCCCCCCCCCATTATCTTAAGTGACGGAGGTGGTGCCTGAAGAGAAAGAGGGTGGTTTTTGATGGTGGCACTGCATTTATTGAACTCACTGCTAGGAAGATTTACTCAGTGTTCACATCCTCTATCTTTCCATTACCAGCCAAATAGATTTTCCCTTCTGTGTCAGTTTTGCTTAGTTGCTTGGTTTTTGTTCCCCCAAGTTTCGAAAGTTCTAAGTCTCCATTTGGTTAAACATATGCTTTAGTCATTTGTTTTGTTATGATGGATTTGTAGTGTTTTTTTCTGTATTGATTTTCATCATTGTGGACAATTTAGAGAGCCCTTTGGCTGAACATGCAAAATGAATTATGCACAATCTGATTATATTTGCTCAGAAGCAAGTATCGCTGATTTCAGTTGGATTTATTCCCAAATAAATGTAAGGCTAAATCCTTGTAGCATGATTCTCTATATGTCTACTCAGAACTAAACCCAACTAAGTTCAATGGAACTGCAGTTTTCATTACAGATATGTGCCTTGAACTGACCAACCAGAGAAAATGTGAGGAGGATTACTTTCATCCTCCCTTGTGGATAGAAGCTGGTTCTGTGAGTGCTGCAAGAGATGCACCCAATTTGAACATTGAGGTAAACCCAGCAGTTGGGTATAGCATTTTGTGCTTAATGTAACCTCTTAGCCATGCAGCAGAAGTGATCCATAATATGGAAACCTATATATAACTATATAATATATATTTCAGACTGTACTTTGTCAGCCCTGCAAAAATGATATTAAAAGGAGGGATACAAAAACAAATTATAAATAATTCTATCACTATCTACCACGAGAAAACTGAAACTGTATTACTGGCCTTTCCATATTGATAGTGAATCAAATATCATCTTGTGCAAGGCACTTATTCAGGGGGAAAAAAAACCTCTCTCTTCTCAGACTGAGGGCTAGGGGGCACTGTACATCTAAATGTGTACAGTGCGACTCAGGCTTTTCCTCATGCATATAATGCAATATAGAATGTCAATTCTCTCAGGATTTTAATTTCATATATTAACCAATTTAATACTAGGATTCCTCCTAAACTCATCATTTCTAAATCTGTGGAAGTTTATGAAAAAAAGTTTTTAAAGTAAATTGAATTGTATTTACTACAAAGCTGTTCCTGAAAATGCCAAGATCTCAGATGAACAGGCTGCCGGCTTAACTGAAATTATATACTCTATTTGACTCTGCTGCTCCTCTTGGTATAGTGTGGTGGTGGGGGACAGCATAACTGTAGTCTAGAGAGGTGCAGCAGGAGAAGAACCTAGATCAGCTTGATTGATAGTGTTGTGGCCCATAGGTGGAATTCAGCCTGCTGAAGCTTCCACCCCTAATGCGGCTGCAGTTTGGTCAGGAGCAATTTTTGTTCTATCCTTGCCTTTCTAAACAGAGAAAGATGATAATGGGAAGAAGTGAAACTCAGAGGGGAAACCACAGTTTCAAGACATGCTTGGCATCTTGAAGGAGTACTTTGCTCAAGCTTTGGGAAAGGTGAGGTTAGAGTGAAGCCGCTTTGGTTTATGTCTTTGTGTATGCTGTATCTGAGACAGAACGGGTATGCATGTATGCAGTGGTGCTGAGTGGCAGCTCCCCCACTGCTGGCATGTGCCCTGCCCCTACATTCTAATCCTCAGACTGACAATGTTTCTCCAGCCTTGTTCTAAGGCCCAAATATCACCATGTCAATGGTGCAAGCATCTGAACCACCATCCAAAACATGGGCCTACATGAAGATTTCAGCCACTGCCTGTGTAGCCACCAAAGCTGGCTGAATTGCATCCACTTTTCCCAGCAGCTGAGCTGAGCTGGGGGGGATGAAACACTGTTCTATGGCTAATGGAATAACTGGAGGATAGGAGAGATGAAAGTACTGCTAAAGCCCCAACAATCCCATTTTTAAGACTGCCGTTTTCCCACTGCTAGTGGCATCTATGTATAGCTGCGCACATGCATGTGCAACCCCATAACCAACACCAGGTGACACTGACACCAGTCAGTGTCAACAAGGTTGTGTACCATTGATATATGGCTACTATCCGTTTTGTTGGCATTGTTATGTGCCTTCAAGTTGTTTCCAACTTATAGTGACCTCAAGGCAAATGTATTATGGGGTTTTCTTGGCAAGATTTGTTCAGAGGGTGGTTGCCATTGCCTTTGCCTTCCTCTGAGGCTGAAAGATTATGACTCGGCCAAGGTCATTTAGCGGGTTTCCATGTGTGAGCAGGGGATTCAAAGCCTGGTCCCTGGAGTCACAGTTCAACATTCAGAACACTATACCACACTGGCTAGTTATTATGATTTATGACAATATTTCTTAGGGCAGAATACAAAACAATGATACAAAAATTATAAAAAGCAGTATCAAAAATGTGTGAATCTTAAACTTTAAGTTTCACAGCACCTATAGATTGCTAAAAGAATTTTGAACTTAAAAGTTATAGGTCCTGGGAATTTTTTCAGAAAGGTCTTTACTTGGCGACAAAAGTGTAGGAATGAGGAAACTTTTCTGAGGTAGGCATTTCTTAATTGGGTACCATCACTGAAGAGACCTTCACCATCCACCTCACCTCATTTGGTAGTATTGTCCATATAAGGCCCCTGAGGATTTTAAGACTGACAACAGGAAGTAGTGACCCTTTATGTCCCTATGCTATTTGAAGCTTCAAATGTTAAAAGAGAAATAGACTGGAAGACAATGCTGATCATAAAACAAAGGCATAGTATGACACTACTACATGCTCCTGTTAATACTCTTGCTTCTCTGTTTTGAAAAATGTTTCTGGAGCAGTCCCACATATAACACCTCCAAGGACCAGCTGTCCAGTTCAAGTGCTGAACACCTATAAAGTAGTGTGACTTGCAATAGACAATATAACCATTTTTAAATAAAAGTAATACTGCAAAGTCATGAACATTTAAATACATCTCTATAATCCAATATTAAAATATCAAACAAACGTTACCTTTTGGGACAGATTCTGAGGCACCCTTCTTCTGCTGATCTTTAAGCATCCGGTTTGCATAAATATTTCTTATTCCAAGTTCTCTTTCTTTTTCCTATAAAATATAGTATTAAGTGCCTTTAAAATTGCAATTTAATTTATTAGATGAGCTTTGATTATGAAAATGGCATAATAAGCTGAATATACTATTCATCCATAAAGTACCATTTCATTCATATATGGCTTATCCCTGATTTTTACAGAGTATTTCGCATGTGTCTCAGGTCGTTCAGAGGATAACCATCACACATTCAATGGAGATTGCAGAGTTCTTTCAGCTGGGGATGACTTTTTGAGACCTGCCTAAGATCTCATGGCTTCAAAGCTGCTCCTAACAAAGCAACATGGAAAGCACCTTGAAACCTTGAAAGATCGTTTGTATAGTCAGGAATAGTGTGTGTGTGTGTGGGGGGCAAATGGGAGCATTGTCCTATTGCCCTCGCAAACAAAAATTCTGTTCCCCTTCCATGACATTCTCCTTCAGTCTCTAATTTTCTAGCATTACAGAGAATGAGACAGTGAAAATCATTCACAGCTAGGACTCTTACATTTGCTTTGTTTCCATTTCTTTGTAACTTTTGTGTAACTACAACTTTGCTTTGATGCCTAAGCTCTACAGTCCTCCCTCCACATTTGCAGGTTTGACCTTCACAAATTTTTATTATTCGCGAGGCATATGCCCGCTTCCCCCTCATTTCCTCTCCTCCCCCAATTCCTTTGCATTCCTCACTCCAGGCTTGTGAGGCTTGTGTTTAAAATGGATCTTTTTTCCTTTGGGTGAGCAAAGCCCCCTCCCACTGCTGGAGCCATGTCCTCTCTGCTATGTGATTGCACAGTCCGCTATGTAATGGCTGCTGATTGGTCAGGTGCTTTCTTTGCTCCTACCCCTCCTTTCTCAAGATGATGACCAGAAGTACCCTATTTGCTGGTGTGTAAGACTGACTTTTTTTCCTGAAAAATACTGTTTGAAAATTCGGTGTGTCTCATACACTAGTGCATCTTATACGCCCACAAATAGTATTTGCCGGCATGTGAATGGGGTGTGTCTTATATGCTAGTGCATCTTATACGCTGGCAAATATGGTAGCTAGAACCCCAGTATTCTGCTTTTCTCTGTCTGAGGGGGTAAGCCTTTTAGCTTATCTTTTTTTCTTTGCCCTGGGAATGCCAGGGCAAAGGAATGGAAATGGAAAGGGGATTGCTGGGATGAGTTATTCATGTTTTTTCCACTTTTGCGAGGGTTCTGCACCCCAAACCCTCGCAAATGTGGAGGGGCCACTGTATTTCTAAATGTTCAACCGGAGTTTTAAGTTACTGCAATACTACAAATTTGGAGACTGAAGAAAATTTCATTGAGGAAGGCAGAATTCATATTTCAAAGGGTGATGCCCTTATTCTCCATCCCCCACAGCTATGCTCCTGGGCTGGCTACTTCTTGGAATAAAAATTTAACTTCTTGTTGCTGTTGTTAGAGATTATTCTTGGTCTTAAACTCTTGCATGACAGAAAGGGCCTCCATTTTGTGGAATCATCTTCTACCTGGCTGCTGAGTAGGCTGCCACCACCTCCCTTCTTTCTTGGTGCCACCCTTCCCCAGCCCCTAAGGGTCTGTTTTCACCTATTCCTTAAATTCAGAATCCACAGAGCCCTTCCTTTCCCTTCCCTGGGAAGTATATTAATGGAGAATATTACCAGCATGCTAAGTAGGAAGGACATGAGCATTGATAAAGAGTAGGAATGTATATGAAAGCTTTGTTCTTTTTTTTTTTAAAGAAAGGTACATAACACTGAGAAAGCAACATGCGCATGGAGCATGTCCCTCAGATACACTGAAGGAAGCTGCATACTTAAAAGACATCTTTAGGCTTACATTCAGCCAGTGTAAATATAAGCAGAAAATCCTGTTGCGACTTTTTACTACACTCACACAGAAGTTGGTGATCTGGCCCCTATGGTGCCCATGATGTGGATGATGGCAATCTGGACCTTGTTGTTCAGACCCAAATATGGTTCCCACAGTGAAAACGCACTACCTCAAGGTGCTGTCCTCTTAAACCTTTGGTTCTGAAAAGTCTAGAAGTTTCCAAAACCTCCTAACTTGTATAAGGCCCCATAGGGCAAGGGGTGTCTCTTGAGATCCTCTGTCATAATGATGCCTAAATCTTTGCATTCACCCCTTGGTTACCTGGCAGTAAGTCAACAAACACAATAACTGCATTGTACTAAGTAAAACCAAGTTAATGAAACCATGGCAAGATCACACTTTTCAAAAGAGTAACTTTCATAGTAAAAATCTATGCTAGAGAACATTTAGCTCAGCTCTAGTATTTTTAGAGCTGTGATGCAACAATATTTAGTATTTTATAGTTAATGTGCTACAATTTGCATTTTAACAACAACTGTTATAACCTTCTGTGGTCACAAACATATTAGAGAACTCCTTTCTGTAAAATATATGACAAATCTGTTTCATGAAAAGGGAAAGGGTTAAAACTCCTATCTCATTTGACAATCTTTTTGAACTGTTTTGTTTCGAACAATGTTTTGTTTTATCCAGCTAGTTTTACACTTTTAAATATGTGGAGTAATGTTCCTTTTTATTATATTTATAATGATTGCTGTATGTTTTTAATAACTGTTCTGAGTTATTTTGAGGACCTTTGACCAGAAGATGACCTATAATCTGGATTATAAACAAACATTGATGGTATTTTGACACTTGGTATTCGTCTGCTGAACAAAGGCATAGACCTCGTAGCCTGAAACAATCTAAAGCACATATATTTTGAACTTGGGGGGCTAAATTTCACATTCAAAATCAAAATTTGGAATGTTGATAGTTGTTTTTAAATGCTGCTTAATTATGAAACATTACAAATGTTCATTTCAGGTTCACATCATATCTGTAACAACAAGTGAATTCCACACCTGCAGATGGAAGAACCGCAGAATTCCATGGGAGAACTCCAGGCTAAAAAGAGGATCCTGTTTTAGGGGTTGTTTTTTGTGTTTGTTTTACAAGTAACCTACTATGAACTAATTATATGTTTTTTAAATATTTTTATGAAACAGTTATATAAATCAAAGAATGTTGACAATATCAAAGTTAACAGCTTCTCAACCTAGCAGTTTACAAAGACAGTTCAAAGCCTTTTCATTCTCATAAAGAGTTTGATTAAATTGCAGGGAAAGCTTTTTACACTGGAATACAATTTTTAATGCACTATCTTTTAACTGTACTAAACTCTGTAAAATGTGCAAATGGTCTCTATAAATTAATACACCATGGAGGCACTCTGATACACTGTTGCCAATAACAACAACCTGTTGGTCAGCCCTATTATAGTACTGTTCTGTTTCTTTTTCTTGGTGCAAAAGATCCCTTTCGCACATATTTTGATTTAGGGGCTTGGGGAGAAGTCAGGGAACGTGGTATCTGTGGTTCCCAAGGAACTGACACAGCCCTCCATTCTCAATTTATTTCAAGTTAGGGAGGTGGAAAGTGGGACCAGCATGAACAAAACCTTCTCCAGAGACTTTCTTGATGCCCTAATTTCTTCCTTGTGCTAAGACATTTTTTCTCCATAGCTTGTGCACTGTTATAATTGCAGCACAGCAACAACAAAGACCCTTCAAGGGAAATTCTGCTATTTCTCCAATGCTGGCATGGGGGGTTATTTCAAAACACCTCCACTCCCACTGTACTTTACATTGCAGCTTCTTACTCTGCTCTTTTATTCTTTTCTTCTTTGACAGGAGAATGCAATTCTGTGTGCAGTGAGGTGGGATTCCAGCCCTGGAAGTAGGAAGATTAAGGTATCAAAGAAGGTGAGGGACAAGTGAGGAAAGAGGTGGGCAGATGAGAGTGAGAATGAGATGGAGAGATCCAAGGAGGAAGAAGAGAGGCAGATGGAATGGATAAGAAAGGGAAAAGATTATCAGATGGACGGAAAAGAAGAGGGATTAAGAAATCAAAGGACAGGGGTGCAGGCATGTCTTGAAGAGGGACCGAGCCCTTATTGTTTTAAGTTTTAATTTGATGGGGAGTGCAAGTCTATACAGGCAATAATGTCATCAAAACAGTATGGTGAATGGATATGTGGAAAGGTCACAACATACAGGGCTGCAGCCAAACATGTATGAAGGGAGGGCAAATGTGCAAAAGTATAGGGTCGGCATTCCAAATGTCTCCGAGTCCAGAAAATCTAAAATGTGAATGAGTAGTATAATCAAGTAACTGACACTGAAAGATAAAATGTACTGTTACAATCCTGGTAACAATGGTTTTATCAATTCTGCTTCTCTAGCAGGACAAGGGACCAGCGTGAAAATGCCCTGGAAGTCATGTTCCATTGAACTAAACAAGAACTTATATGAATAGTTCTGTACGATAGTTCTCTTTTGTAGTGAAAGAAATTCAACTGAAAGTTAAATACCTTAATTTTTTGGTTAAGCAACTTGATTTCCATTTTCAAACTTGTGGTAAGCGACTGAGCTTCAAGTGTCTTTTTCCTTTCAACTGCTAACTGATGACTAAAGGATGTATTGTTCAATGCCAGCTGTTTTTCTAGATCCTAAAGATATTATAAGCAGGTTATAATATCTACTTGCCTATTGAATATATGGTCACACAATATAACATTTGTAAGGACTAGTGCCACAACAGACACTAGAAAATTTTAATTAGCTTTTCTAGCAAAATAAAAATCCACATTTTCATTGACAATAAATGCTATATTACTTTATGTATAAAATTTTAATTTTTAAACACAGTAGCAGAGGAGTAAGGAAGGAAATAAGCTGTTTCCATGAGCAGAAATGTCACCCTCACGCTCTGGATATAATCCAGTTAGGTCCTTCTGCTGATGAAACCGACTCAATTTGGAGAACAGGGAGAGAAGCAATTCTCCCTCTTTCTGCAGCAATCCTTGATCCCTGAAAATCTGTACTGAAGTATTGGAGGGCCACTGGGAACAGATTTTAAGAAGGCATACGGTATTTGTGTCGAGTAGAAAGTGTATGCACAAGTCCGCTCATACAGTGTTGGAGTCTGCCCTCTAAGAGTTATGATTTTAAAAAAAACAGGGCAGGAAGCTGGTTAAATTAGAATCTTGATTTACTTCCATTAGTCTTTCAAAGAATGTCAATATGTCAGTACCCTAACAGAGCAACACATTTCACTTCTTTTGAAATCTAAAAGAAAGGAAAACACTCTCTTCCCTTAAAACCTACTACTGACAGCAGCTGAAGAGGCTCAAAAGACATGTTTTTACACAGTCTTGAAAGGGAGACAGGAACTGTTGTCATCACAGAAGAACTCCTGTATCTCAACAAGTGCAGCTGGTACCTTTAAGGCAACTGTACCTCACTCAGTCTGACAACCATTTTGCTAACTTCGAGCAAATAGAGACAAAAAGCTATTGCCACAGTGAGTTGCTGTTGCCTTAAAAAAAAAGATTATGTAAAGGTACAACTGAAAATGAGTCAGTGTGGGATTACAGCTGCATTCACTCCTTGCTGCTTTCAGTCTGAGACTATATGTAAGCTGCTCCTGAAAACCACACCAAATCACCCCTTTGCTTCATACTGGCTATTGAAGGAAAGCACTACACTCCCTCTTTCCACATTCCAAAGCAAGAGGGATTGGGTGCATCTGCCTTCATTAAGGAAGAAGGAGGTGTGGATTGACCCATATTTCTGACATTCTCCTCTGGGAGGCATGATAGTAATACTATGTACAGGAAGTTCAGGCCTAAAACATTGGCTATTCTGACAGATCTGAGTCCTGCTCTGTTTTTCTCCTCTTCCCAAGGACATAGGGCATTGGGTGGAGATGAGAGTAGCAAAGAAGAGGAAGCTTCTGGGAGAGCATTTACCATAACTCAGGATATTTTCAATAACATCACTATTCCCTCTCCTGTTGCTGCTGCCAGTTATGCCAAACTGTCCTCAGCATATAATGGTTACAGCCATTGAATACTTCTTGGATTTTTTTTTTTAAAGGAAGAGACAGAGAGAACTTGTTTAGTAAACCCTGAACCACCCATCTATTCTTTCCAGGTACCATCTTCACTCCCAGTACACCATTGCTAATCAAGTAAATACAGCAGTTATTTTAAGAGGAAGAAATTTCTGATTCTCCGGCAAAGTTAAGATTGATAACAACAAGGTTGCTGCTTTCAGGACCACCTCTAGGACGAGATCTGAAGTTTACATTGCACTGTGTATTACCACAGAAAATACATCTGAAGTAGAATTATGTCCAAATTACACTTCTACTTTAATGTCAATGTTATAGCTCAAGCTTCAACATATTACCTGAATTTTCTTATCACTAGCTTCCATTCTTTGCGCAAGGGCTGTTAATCTGTGTTTAAGTTCCCCTCTCTCAGCAAGATGCTTGTCTTCAGAAAGTTTCTGCAATGCCTGCAAGGTATCTTTTGTCTTTAACAGTTGTGCTTCCACTTCTCTAAGCTTCCTGGACGCATTGCGCTCCTGCTTCTGTGATTTTCTGAGCAGTGCCCTTAGTGTCTTCACTTCACCACACTGTTTTGCCATAAGATCAGGCAGGTTAGTCTCTGCATTTTCATATTTACTTATTGCTTTCAAGTGACGATACTGCAGCCGCTTCAAGATCTGGTTTTCCACATTGGATGCCTCCAACTTATTGTTCAAAACTGACACTTCATTTTTTAATTCTTTAACTTTGTGCAGTCTGGCTGACAATAAGCGGCGAGCCACATTATTCTTCTCAGAATTTATAACACTGTCAGTACCAAAATAAGTCTTTTGCTGCTGTTTCTTTTTAGGTAATGTCTTCCCCCCTACATTTAGACCAGAACAAACTGAGATTGTATATGACTGGAAAAAGTAAGATACTATACTTGTAAATCTGTATAAGCACCAGACCTTGCTATTCAAAGTTAAAATACAGTCTCAGAAATGCTGAGAAACTATTGTTTTAACAACCTCATTGTTCAAACTTTTTGGCTTATGTATACACTGCCTAGATATTTTCACTGAAATATTTTGTCAGTTCATCACTGCTGCAGTAATTCTGATTATTCACTAATTCTAGTAACCACAAGCATTCTCATGAAATAATTTTAAAAATGGGGGTGGCCCTTGTCAAAGAAAAACTTATTTTCAAGTGAGGTGTGGAGATTCTCAAAACAGTGGTTTTGAATGCATAGACATCATGCTCACAATCACATACAGAAAAATGGTATGCTCATAAACTGGTATACTGATACAGAAAACTGGTATGCTCATAACTACAAACAGAGAGTATAAGGGATTCATAAAACATAGATGACTGCAAGCAGTGACGGGAATCATTTGGCCCTGAAGATTTTAGTGGACTAAAACTACCAGCAGTCCTCACCACTGGCTGTGCTGGATATGGCTGCCAGGAGCTGCAGGCGATTATTTGAAGGGCCATATGGTTCCCAACTTGGCTGTATAGATGCATTCTGTAAAATTTAATGAAATATTGCATGTTTTTTGAAGGAGTTTTTATTTTTCTAAGACAGTTATGACCATATAGTTGTACAATGACACATTTTCTACCAACAAACCTGTGGGGTGATAGAAACCTGGATTTATACAATAGTGGGACAGATGAGGAAGAAAAATGTGGGCCCTCAAATAGTGTGCAATACCTCCAGTCCACCAGGGATGGGAGTGGGTATCAGTAACTAACCTATTGGGATACAAATAATAACAGTAACTAGCATTTATTTAACAGGGAGGGTGGAAGGAGGAGGAAGTAGAATCAACATACAAATGAATAAACTATATAAACAAAGATTCTGATCAATGGAACTAAGCCCAATATTATATTGTCCACAAATGTAATCTTATGTCTTAAGACTTATATTTGTTTGTACAGCCTAAGACTCATAGGCCAAAACCAAGGGTCACGGAGCAATTGCTGACTGCTAATTGTAGGAGGGCAGAATGCTGCTGTTCTTCCTTCCTTGTCTTCTCTCAGCTTCCTTAGGACCTCTTTTCTTAGTCTCTCTCTCTTCACTTTCTCCAGATCTTCCCCTCACTGCCTTTGTCTGTTCTCTCCCTTCAAAGTGTCCTTGAAAACTTCCTTCAAGATCTGTTCCTCTTTTTCTGCTCATGCATCTCTGTCTCTCTCACAGCCAACCCTTCTACTGTAGCTCATTGGGATCAAAAGATTTGAACTCTGAGCATTCTAACAAGGAATGCACTGTTGAGCATTACAGTTACATGGACCTTCATGCATGCATAGCTGTCTACTAGAAGTGGGCAACTTCTACGTGCCCAGAAGCCATCCCTCTGTACACGTGGGAGTCCATCATGCCATTCCTGTTCTCTGTCAAAATTAGATGGTACATCAGCAAATGAGATGAGAATTTCACTTTAAAAACAGTGTTCCCTCCCTTTAAACCAGGAATATTTTAAACATGCTCTCCATGTCCTTCCTTTCCAAGTCAATTTGCATTCCCAGGGAGCATGAATCTACTTGTAAAAAAGGTACAGAGGGAGTGCATGCCTTGATTTTGAAGGGGAAAGATACATTCAGAGCTGTGCTTAAGCTCTTTTCCTTTATATTGGTGGGACAGCATGTTTAGTGACAAGGGATCATTGCAGGACCTTTAGGGGGACCACAAACAGGCCCAGGAGACCTATGTTGTCCATTGGCTGCATTTTTCCACTGCTAATATACAATAACTATATTCACATATCGATAATCTAAAGGCAGGACTGGCTCCAAGTTTGAGGGAACATAATCAGTGTGCTCTTTTGACAGATTTATGTGACTGTGAAGGGCAGCAGCAGTCTGAATTTTGGGTTACCATTAGCTGGTTTGGGACAGGGGAGGGGTTTCTAAGGATCCCTCCTATGTTAATTGTCCTCAGTTCCCCGATGTAGCATTGCACTGGGAAGTCAGGGGAAATTAAAACAATGGTTCCCAACCCTTCACTTGATACCCCTCTGCTGTGTGCTGTGGGGAGCAAGGCAGGTGTCAGTGAAGGATACTTCTAGGGTACTAGAATCCCAACAACTGCCTAGGAGTGTCATGTGCTGATGCCAGGCCTATGGAGAAACCTGGAGCTAGCATACAAAGCACAGTATTTCTATATGCACTGCATTTTTAGCACAGTATTTCTATATGCACTGCATTTTTAGAAGTGTGGCGGGAAACAGGGTGCAAGGATGGTGATGTCATGGGACAGAAAACAGAAGAGATGAATAGATTTCCTAGAGTAAGGTATAACGGTTATTATATTATATAGACAGAAAAGCTGTGAGAGTGATAAAGGAAGGAAAATGATGCCCAACAATAGTCTTCCTAGGAAATAAAATATGAAAAAAGTATGTTGAATATCTTCAGTCTCTATAAAGACACTGTAAAGTCAAAAGAAGCAGCTGTGGAACTGGTAAGATTTCTGGACCGTATTTGTTCACCATCTCCCTACAGATCAGAGTTTTGTCCACTAAGGGAAAGAAATAATTGTTAATTCTCAATTATTTAGTCATGTGCCAATATAATCTTAATTGAGGTTTTAATACTCTTTTGGGCACATTGGGCAGACTGGGGGAAAGCGGGTTGCAAAATATGTTTAGAGCAAAACCTCTAATCTTACATGTTAGCCTTTCCTATAATGAATTACATCAAAGCATGTTTAATAAATTATGGCAAAGGGTAATTCCAGAATAATAAAAAACTGCCCTAGTATTGAAATTTATTTTAATTTATATGACCATAAGAAGAGATATGTTGGATCAGACCAAAGATTAATCCAGTCCAACATTCTGTTCACACAGCCAAGTCCACAAACAGGATATAATTCCATCATTTACTCCCTTGCAACTGGTATACAAAGGCATACTCCCATTGGACAGGTTATATAGGAATGCTGGCTACCAGCCATTGATAAGCTCATCTTCCATGAATTTATCCAGTTCTCCTTCAAAGCCACTGAAGCTGGGAGCCACTATTATATTCTGAAGCAATGCATTTCTCAGTTTAACCATGTGCTGTGTGGCTGTTCATAATATGTTAATACTTTTCTATATCTCTAATACACAGACAGTGATGGAGCTTGGACTGTGTGGAGGGGGGGAGGGAGGGGGCGTGGCCAGGGTGTGCAAGGGGCATGGCCAGGGCACCTAGGGGCGTGGCCAAGGCATGCAGAGGCGTGGCTATGGGCCGGGACACCCCAAAAACATTGCCGCCTGGGGCGAATTGCCCCCATGCCCCCACATGACCGAACACAGAATTATAGTTTAGTATTTAAATTGAAGATCAATTGTGCCCTGCACAAAGGCACAATATGAGCCATACAAGAATATTACCTTGTGTACCAAATGATGAGAATGTGTGTTGAAACAGAGCATAAAAACTGAGTTCAACTGACTGAATGAATAAGTCACAGGTCCAGGTCCCCAGGCCAGTTGGCTTTGTTCCGCCTGTCTTTGTGTTTGGTCCCTGCTCCATTCTTTTCTCCCTTTCCCTTACTTGTGAATGTCACATGAAGCTAATGCAGACAATTCATAACACCAGTGCTGTTTCCTATAGTTAAGCATTTTCCAAGAAGTATAGTACTGGAAAGAGCTGGAAGTGTTGAATTCACTTCAGCAATAAAAGTGGAGAAGCACCACTATTGAGAAACCCTTGGTCATAATTAATTCAATCACAATGTGTCACCCATAAGCTAATGTAGCCGTGATTGGTAGGGCTAGCTGTGTTCTTACCTTTGGCTTGGCGATTACTTCCCATCTTCTTTGGTAACTCCTCTTCTTTGGTTTCCGGTTGATCTAAGGGACTGCTACAGCAGCTGCTATTTCTGCTAGAAGCTTCAGAAGAGTCTGTGTGGAAATCTTCATAATAATAGTTCTGAGAACTTCCACAGTTGTTCTGTTCTGAACAGCTGCTGCTACTGCTGCTTCCAGCCCTCCTTGAAGTGTTAGCATGAAAGTCATTGGAATAGTCAAGCTGAAAGTTTCCAGACTGACTGGAACATTTACTGCAGTTATTAATTTTACGACTATTGTTGCTTTGGGTGCCCTCACAAAACCTGCCAGGAGAATAACTTGGGCTTCCATTTTTTGTACACTGTTCACATGTGTTATCTTCTTTGACTACGAAATGGGGAAGAAAGTCATCGGAAGCCATCATTCCTTCATTAATGACCCACAACCTACTGAAGTTAAGAAGATTGTCAATGACACATAAAACCACACAAATGACATACCAAATAGTCAGAAAATGAAACTATGTTACATATTACTACATAATGAGGGCTTCATCTATTATGTTCTAATTCTACACCAATAAATCTTCACAAGTTTCTGTCTCACTTTTTATATTATGTACGTTCTGAATATGCAGCCTGTGCTCAAACTACTCTTTAATTTGCAAATGAGGGATCATTTGAGTGTATGCACATTGCTGCCATGTCCCTCTGTGCCCACATCCCCTGCTGCTACATCCCTAACGAAAGAGACACTGTGGCAAGCATGTGCATGTTAGCCTTTGCCTTCCTCTGAGGCTGAGAGAATTTGACTTGCCCAAGGTCACCCAGTGCCTGAGCAGGAATTTGAATCCTAGTCTCCAAAAGCCTTTAATAAATAAATAAATATTTGAATATTTAAATCTAAATTTAAAGTTTTAATTCTAATTTTAAATATTTAAATCTTGCATTCAGTTTTGGGGGGCCCAGTAACCAATTATATTTACAGGGGATGCCTGGTAAAGAAACGGTTAAGAACCACTGGTCTACAAAATACCATGTTAATCTGTTTCAGTATGAAAAAAGAAAGTTGTATGGTATCTTTAAAATTAACCCATGTATTTAAGTATAAACTTTGATGAACTAGAGCCCATCCGGTGCAAGAAGTTACTAGTTCTCCATGAAAGGTTATGCTGAAAGAAATTAGCCTTAAAGGTGCTGGGGACTGTTTTCTTTATCTTTTTGCAGGTAAAAATATCCCTCAAGGAAAAAAAAAACCCTGAAAACAAGGTACCCCGCTGCGTGTTGTGGGAAGAAGCGAATAAGTGGATAGATATTTTTAAATTTGAGAAAAGACTGAGGCCATTTCCACACGAGCCTGTTATAGTGCTATTATTTCACTTTCAACATCCTATGGAATCCTGGGGTTTAGGGAGGCCCCTCCCTAAACTGCAAACCTCAAGATTCCATAGGATGTTGAAAATAGAATAGCAGCACTTATAACAGGCTAGTGCGGAAATGGCCTGAGAGTTAGAAAACTTTGGGACCCAAGGGCTGGGGGACGCGAAAGCAGTTACATGCCTGTTAATGCCATTACTGTTTTAATTGTTTTTAATTATGTAATGTTTCTAAACTGCTCTTATCGACTGTGCACTGCCTCGGAGGCCCAGGGGGGTTAAAGACACGAAAAATAAATGCTTTGAAGGCATAAGCACACAGCGGCTACTGTATGTCTGTTCCCCAGACGCGGAGTTATTTATATCAGTGCTAAGCGGTGGCGCTGACACCAGCTTTCTATTTCCGCACTACACTCTTATAGCGCGATTATTCCACTTTCAACCTCCTATGGAATCCTGGGGTTTGCAGTTTCGGGAGGGGCCGGGAGGCCCCTCCCGAAACTGCAAACCCCAGGATTCCATAGGAGGTTGAAAGTGGAATAATCGCGCTATAAGAGCGTGGTGCGGAAATGGCCTCGGGATGGGCAGGGGGGATACGCCACAAAGAACAAAGCAATGCGAAAACGAGAGGTGCCCCAGAATAGCCACGCTGCTCCTTCCTCCTCACTCACGGGGGCGCTTCTGCCACTCCTTTACCCTCCACGTGTAATCCCCCACCTTCCCGCGCTGAGCCCGTCTTACCCACAGCGACCAACAACAACAACAACGACGACGACAGCCGCCCTGCTGCCCAGGACAAACCGCAGCAACCCGCTGCGGGACCGGGAACTTCCCCGCCTCCGGAGCTTCCACCGGGACCCCCTTGGTTCACGCTGCCGGGCTCCCCGGGCCGCACCGGCGGCCGAAGTTGTTTTCAGAGCTTTGGTACTGTGGCAACCGGAGCGTTCCTTCGCGGAGCATCCTGGGACTTGTAGGACAATAGCGAAGAGAAGCGCACGGAGACGCGGGAGAACGAGGTGGAATGTTTTCGCAACTTTCGCGCCCCCACAGGCACAGTTTTCTCTCTCGGTGCATGTGAATGGCCTTGTTCTCCCTCCCTCCGCACATTAATTAGCCATCCTCGCAAATGTGAAATCAGCTCAACAGGAACATTGTGTTTTGTTTTGTTTTTCCCTGAGATCGAACTAATCACCCTCTGAAAATCGATGGTCTGAGAACCATCACGCATCTCACAGGACGCTTTAGGCACAAAATATTCCCCGATTGGGTTCTGCCCAATCGGGGAATATTTTGTACCTAAAGTGTCCTATTCCCATCCGTCCCACATCACACATTTATATTTCCGCACTAGACTGTTACGGTGCTATCATTCCACTTTCAACATCCTGTGGAATCCTGGGGGTTGCGGTTGCCTCAAAGGCAACATGGCTAGTGCAGAAATGGCCATCCTCTCCCACTTTAACTTTCATGGCAACATCCCACCTAAACCTATGTTTTAACAGTTTAGGGAGCAGTATTTGGAATTCCCAGCCAGAGCTCTAAGGCCTCATCAAACTACAAACCCACATTCCATACGATGTTGCCATGGTAATTAATGAGGAATCCTTGAGCTATAATTGTGCAGTGTGAAAGGGCTCTGATGAGGGCAACATTCCTGTTGAATATCGGAGTAATCTGACGCCTATCTACTCAGAAGTGACCGCCACTGAGTTTAGTGGAGCTTACAAGTGAGTTTGCACAAGCAGTGCAGTCTTTGAAGTGGCATGCATTGGAAGAAAAAAAAAAAGACACTCAATGACCATGAAAATACATTGAAGTTTTAGTGCAGGAAGAGGATTTTTCTTATATAGCTGGACTCTGGGTATCGGTCTTTTATTTGCTACTCTCTGCTGTCCTTCTTTTGCCAATCCCTTCCTAGGCTGGAACATCCAGTCACCAAGTGGGTGAGAATAAGAAAGGAAAAGATGGAATGCTCCTCCATTCGATTCAGTTCAATTCAGTTCAGAGCATCATGTGGTCTATTTGTCTCTGATACCAATCCAGGCCCAAAGGGGAGGGGGAGAAAACTTTGGCTTGGTTTGTAAGGGAAAAGCAGAATTTCTGGCCAGTGATGGATATCAATTTGGTATTATTTTGGCTGTGAAGTCTGCTACACTGCAAACACAACCATAGATTTTATGGCATACAACCTCCAGTCCTACCCATGCACTATGCAGAACTGATGAAATATTAAGAGATTATGCCATTTATATGGAAATTCTCAACTTTCACTAGCCCATGAGACATAAAAGCCTGAGCTGTTGGAGGAAAGCAGAAGGCAACCCAGACCAATATATTCTAATAGCCATTCTGAATTAATAATATGTTTTTAAAAAATTCAGAGCAGAATCTTGCAGCTCAGGGCACAGGAGCCATCTACAATTGAGTGCATTCCAATGGCAATTTGGGTAGGCACGCTTTTTGTTTGGCCATGTGCGGGCACTTCATGAGAGACATTTTATAAGCAAACCAGCTGGGTACTGATGTGACTTTTGAGACAGAAAGATAGAAAGAAATAGAAGAAGTAAGAACAAGTATTTTCACTTACTGAACTCTAGGGAGTGGGGAGTCAAGCATATATTTGTTTTTAAGGTTATGGGTTTTGTTTGTTTGTTTTGCTTTCCAGTAATGTTGTGGGTAATTCATTTTTCTCCTTTTCTCCCCTCCTTTGTTATTGTTCTTTTTTTTTTTTGCCATGTACGTAATTTTATACTACCAAAAACTGTGGCACAATAAAAATATTTTGTTTTTTAAAAAATAGTGCTAACAGAAGCTGAAGTTGTACAACATCCGGGTGGCCCTTAGATTCCCCATTCTGTTGCCATTCTGACATATTCCCATATATAAAAATATAAGGAAAAAGTTTATTGCTAGTTCCCACCTTCCAAATTACTCACTTAGCCCACATAACAGTTTTGACATTTGACATTAAACTGTTCAAAACACACTAGGAAGTATTACATTAATGCAAAAAGGCTGGCAGTACCCCTTCCTCCAAGGAAACTGAACCTAATTTGACCATCAGATCCTCCCATATTTTTTTAAAAAAAATTCCTTTCTCCTTTACTGCAACCGAGCTGAGTCTTTATTTTGCTCCGACAGGAAAAGTAACATGCGTTAAAATTCAGACTGCTCAGAAACAGTGCTCCGGTGTGGGACAAACTTCGCCTGAATCCTATTTATATAGGAACATAATTTATATTCACTGCTTGGAAGGAATCTGTATATTTCAATGCCCGTTCTGCATTATTGCTTTAGGTATATCTCGGGTTTGGTTTTTTTTTGTTTGGTTTTTTTATCCTAAGGCTAAACAAGACACCTTAAAATCTGGAGAAGTTGTGACCAGGGCAAAAAAAAATGTTGGGAGCGCTATTTTCACTATACACTAGTTCTTTCCTAGTTCTTTTTCTTTTTTGAAGGAAAAATAAAATCGTTGTCCGGTAGTCCAGCTGGAAATACATTTTGTTTCCAGAAGAGGAACCGCGCTGCTCACAGTACGATGAATGCTTCTAGCAACGATCTCGTTCTCTCTGCTCCCTCCCTCCTTCTGCCATCCTCTCCCCCCCACCCCGGCGCGTCCTGCCTGATTGGTGTACTACGCTCTCTGGCCTTTTAAGGGCTGTCAACCGATCAATCTAAAGGGATGCGGCCGGGGGCAGGTGTCGGTCCCCCTGCAGCGGATACTTTTACTAGCCTATCGTCTCTTGGCCTGGCTGTTCCCAAAATACCCGAGAACCAATGAAGTGGAGAAATGGGGCGGCGGAGGGGGCGCCGCCGACGCCAGGGAAGCAGCTGAGCCGCGGCGAACCGGAGATTCATTCGGGAGTCCTTCTGCTCGCAGGCGGCTGCACGCCCGGGCGGTGGGTGCAGCTCTTGCGACTCCGTTGGCGGGCCGGGCGCGCTGGTTCTGTGAGATCCCCCTCGGTTGGCCGTCAAAATGGTGATCAAAGTGTTTGTAGCAACGTCCTCGGGATCTACAGCGGTAGGTGGCTTCACACGCTTTGCGTTTTCACCCATTAAGAGCTTCTAGAGATTGGTGGTTGGCCAAAGGGGCGTGGTACCGTTCGGCACTATCATCCCCTGGCATTGATCGCAAAAAGCATTATTACAACCCGTTTTAGGAGGGTAGCCGGGTAAGCCCTCGCCTAGTGGCAGCTCACGGCGCGGACTCCAGCCCGCAAACGCTGCTGATGCTAGTCGCTTGTTTCTCTGTAAAGGTGCCGCACGGCGATTTTCCCGAATGGTTCAACGTGCAGAGAAGTACACTAAACGCAAACCATGTTTTTATTTTCTTTTGGGCATGCCTCACTGAAAACGTGCACATTTTTTGACTGAAATATGCTGAGCTTTACAAATTCTGAGCGAAATCAGACAGGCTTTAGTCCACACCAGTACACTGTTTCTGACCAGTTCGTATTTTAATAGGTGTAACCGGTTTTGGAACAAAATAAAAGACTTCGCTTGGTTGCAGGAAGAGGGAAAGGAGTTTTTAAAATTTCTTTCGAGGAAGACTTGATGGCCAAATAAGGCTTAGTGTCCCTGAAGGAGGAGAGGCACAAGAAATAACTACATACCCCCTTTACAGTTCTTAGAGATGACTTCCAGTATTTCTTACTCTCTAACACAATGCTTCCTGGTGTGTTTTGAACAAACCTGATGTCACAGTTCAGAACTGTTATGTGGGCTAAGTGAGAAGTTTGGAAGGTGGGAACTGGGAATGAACCCTTTCCTTTTATATCCAGTTCCCACATGAGCTCAGATTGCAGCCTTGGCGAAGTAATCCTGTCTGTCACAGGAATGCTTCTCAACAAACTGGCTGCTGCTTGCACATAACTCAGGAACTGCATCACTGACACAACCTCAAGAAGCTTCCAGAGCAGAAGGAGAACTGGAAAGGACGGGATGTAAATGCTCATCTCCTACCTGTTGCTGATTCTTCTCCCTGGGCCCTTTCATATTACACAATTACAATGCTATGATTTCACTTTGATTGCCATAAATCAATCCAACGGAATCAAAGGGCATTTGTAGTTCTCAGCCAGAAAGCTCCTCTACTGTCTCACCAAACTACAAACACCAGGATTCCATAGGGTGTTGCTCTTGGCCTTATCAAACTACTCTGTTGTAGTGCTGTTATTCCACTTTAATAGACGTGGCAACATCCTCTGGAATTCTGGGATTTGCAGTTTAGAGAGGGGCCTTGAAAATTCCCAGATAGACAGCTTGCGCCTCAGATAAACTACAAAGCCCAGAATTCAACAGGATGTTGCCATGGCTGTTAAAGTGGAATAATGGTGCTGTAACAGTGCAGTGTGATAGCGCTACTCAGCAGTTAAAGTAGAATCATAGTGCTATGCCTGAGTAGTGTGGACAGGGCCCATGTCTCTCAAATAACACCACTGTCTAAGACAATGCCATTTGTATCTGATTGTGTATTACAAATTATATCATTTCCTCATCACCAATCAGTATATATTTTCTCAGAAGTACAGAAATACAGAAGTCTGCTGTATTTAATAGAACTTATTTCCTAGTTAACACGTTTTGGATTGCAGCCTTAATCTACTAGAGTAAGACCATTTCCGCACGACACTCTTGTAGCGCGATGCTTCCACTTTCAACCTCCTATGGAATCCTGGGGTTTGCAGTTCCGGGAGGGGCCAGCCGGCCCCTCCCAGAACTGCAAACCCCAGGATTCCATAGGAGGTTGAAAGTGGAAGCATCGCGCTACAAGAGTGTCGTGCGGAAATGTTCTAAGTGATTGGTGCTGTAATTGTGTACCTACTTACCTAGCAGCAACACCATGAGACTGGCCCAAAGTAAGTATTGGTAAGATAGCACTATAAAACTTTAAATTAAAAGGGTGCCTCTCCCTGTCACACGGAGTGGCCTATGGTCTTAGCAAGTGGAATTCCTCACTCTGAAGTGTTTGAGTCATACAATCACTCAGAGCTCAAGCTGCCAGTGTCCCCCAAAAAGCACTCTCTTTTGTCTTATATGTTCCTCCTAAGATCATGCCTGGTACAAACAGGTATGGATAGTGTAAAAATAAACCATGTTTTCTCATTCAGAAATATTGGTTTAACACATATAAGGATTTATGCAAATATAATACATTATATAGATTAAATTAAAGAGATTAAATAATTGGATTTTAGATAGCTAAAACTAATGTGGCTACTTAATTTCACTTTCAAATGTGTTCTATTCCTGACTGTAGCAGTTGTTTAGAAGAACTGTAGTATTTGATCATGTGTACTGTCATGAAGCGGTTTGAGCACTGGATTCCTCACCTGGCCACAGAAACCCACTGGATGACCTTGGGTGTAACACAAACTCTCAGCCCCAGAAAATCCTGTGAGGTTCGGTTAATCTTAGGATTGCCATAGTTCAGAAATGACTTGAAGACACACAACAACAACAACAACAACAACTGTTGTGACAAAAGTTTATATCACCAGCAGTATATTGAACAGTCATGGAGTACAGTCAAAAAAAGTATTAGATGTTAAACTAAAGAAGCTCAGCCAACCGCTTGCTGTCTTACTGTACTTTCCTGCTAGGAAGAATGGTAGGAGTAATTGCTGAGCAAGTCCTCTTTAAATGAAATAAGTCTCCCTAGCACTGACATTTTGGTGAGCAAAATATTCTCCAAAGACTTCTCCTATGTTCAACTTTCTTACATTATAGATAGTTTTGGACTAGTACACATGCACAGATACAGATGTGCAGACAATGATAACTATAGCACTGAACAACTGGTGCCCCAACCTATCAAATGTTTTATACCAACAGTTTTCAAATACATGTTTCATATTCACGAGCAGACTGGATTGACAGTTAAATCTTCCTTCAGCACTGGTGACATTATAGCAACTTCCACTAAATCTTAGGGCAGGAGATGAGCTTAAGGGCACAGGCCAAGCCATTTAACCCACACACAGCTCTGTCCTCCAAGAACTGGCCTGTCTTCTGCACTTCCCAGCTTGCTAATATGAGTTTACTAGTCCATCTTAAATCATCAGGGTCATTTGTTTTGTTTTTTCAAGATGGAGACAATCATTGAATGGAGGGCTAAATCATAAAAATAATACTTTAACAGGTAGTTTAAGCACATGATTCCTTTGAAAACAAGAAAAGTATAGTGTAGACCAAGGAACAACTTACCTATACTCTTGTTATGAAGGCATATGCACAAATTTTATTATATTTAAATATGCCATTGGATGTAGAGTTTGGAAAATTACTTACTAAAAAGAACAATAATGACAGGCTGATGGTATCCATAACTGAGCAGTGTGGCTCTGAGTGTAATACCATCACACTACCACTGTTCACTCATAGAAGAGCTTCAGCATGTTACTATGGCCATACTGCTTCAAAGTTATTTGCTAAACTTTGTCTGAGTGCTGCAAAGAAAGAGGGAATATAATATAACACCAAAGCCCCTGGCAGCCCACAAAGCTGCTTTTGAACCTCTCACCCTCCCCAGACTATCTTTGTTCTGTCCCAAGGAAAGGGTGAATTGCCTTTCTAGAAATCTCCAGGGCCGTTGTGAAGACTTTTACATATCCCACCATTCCCATCAAATGTGGGGACCTCCACTGATCCCTGCTGCTGTGACACTGTATGTGAGGACCTTTTAGATATCCTCATGGTTCCTGTGTGAAACTTTATTCTTATAATCAACTGGACAGCACCGCTGAACTCCTGCTGCTATCACAGACACTCTGTGGCTGAACCCAACCAGTAACACTATTGTAGCATTCCCAGAGGCAAGCTATATAATACAGAAATTGTTTATAAAACAGAAGAACAACCTGTAGTTGAAAATTACTTATCTAACACATCTGCATCCTAATCAACCCTACTAACTCTTTCTTTATGGCTTCATAATCCTACTGAACATAACTAACTGTCCCGAACCTAACTAAATCCTCATCTCTTCCCCAAATTAAATTTCTAACTTTGATAGTCTCATTTCATTCATTCAGTGACCTTACACACCTGCCTTTTTAACATGGAATCCAAACATTCCATACTCTCCCTTACTCCCAACAGATCTCTTACCTTATTACATTTACTATAGTATAACCATACTTCACTTATTTTTCTAATAGGCACAAGAACTTTTTTTCCTTCAAAAGCCCGTAACATCACAGGCATCAATTGACTTTAAAAATAGTTAAAAATTACACACACACCCGCCCCCGGCTAATGTTTCAGTTAAAAAAAAATGTATTTCAAAACCAGAAATGGCCTTTTGGCCTCTTCTGAGTTTTGTTTATTTGGCATTTTTGGCAGCTCATGGGCCCACTGGGGGATCTCATAGGCAGAGAACTGGCCCATGGACCAGCTGCAGTTGCCCACCTCTGTTGCAAAGAGAGAGAGATGGGTGGAGAAGGTTTTCAGGAAACAGTATGCTCCAGAAAAGGGACTTGGAAAAGTTAAGCCGAAATACTCTGAAGGTACCAGATCCTATCTGACCTTGGAAGCTAAGCAGGGTCATCTCTGATTAGTACTTGCATAGGAGACTGCCAATGAATCTCTGGTGCTGTAAGCTGTGTTTCAGAGGAAGAACTGGCAAAACCACTCTGAGTAGTCTTTGCTTTAGAAAATTCTGAGGAATTCATGGGGTCACTGTAAGTCAGTGTGCACAGGTGTACCTTGTTTGCTATTGACGTTGTTTTTCTTCAGCTGCTTGAAGACTTAACTGTATTCCAGACTGCACTGAGGATGGGGTAGCAGGACCCAGCAGTCTTGAGCAATTTCTAGGGCCCAGAAATCCTGGCAGTTCCCCACACCTCAGACCCATTTCAAGTCTGTAGGCTTGTGGTGCTGAAAGCAGTAAGTGGAGAAACCACATGTTGGAAAGTTGAAACTGTACACAAGGGTTATTTATAAAAAGCCCAACATGTTTCAAATTGTAATATATTCTCAGACCCTCTTTGGGGCTGTGCAGAACATTACAAAGCAAGAACTTATATTAACACTGTATGTACTTTTCAGCATTCTGAGCCATAGCCTTTTGCTGTTTGTAAACAGATGCTTTTCAAGTCTTTTTCTTCCACAAGCAACTGAAAAGCCATCTTTCAAGAAACCTTTAATTTCCTAATGTAACAAATCAGGTGAAGAGTTCCTCTGGAGTCCCTGATGGAGCATTACTCATGAATACTGAAGAAATAACCATTTTTACTGTTGTTGGCAAATTAAAACGGTAGGCAGCTTTTCAATCCCAGTCATTGCCTCCAGACTGTGCTGTACTGGAGACAAGGCCTACATGGTCAAAAGGCCAAGATGTCTTGATTGCAAGATGACCTGCCTTCACTTGCAGGCTTCTGTCACCCCTTTGAGTATTGCTGCAATAATCTCTGTAGAAGAAAAATTCTGTCTGCCTGCCTGCCTGTCTGTCTGTCTGTCTGTCTCTCTCTCTCTCTGTACTATATATAGGGGAACATAGTTTATCTAGCAACAATGTATTGTATTGAACTATCTTGGCCTTAATGTATTTTGCAGTGGCTTGGTCTTGAACAGATATTTTAAGATCCATTAACTTTATAAAAGAACTGTTCCTTGTGCAACTGAAAATCATTAGAACTGATTTGTTGGTGTATATTGACACAGATACCTGCATTTTTGGATATTCTTTGGGGCACATCTTTGGAGATCTAATTGGGTTGCTACTTTTCATCTCTGTGCTTTCCCTGCTTATCACACCCAAACACTTTTAGCTTGTTTGATAGCACCACAAGCTGGTCAGGAGGGTGCAACACACTGTTGTCTTTCTTTACCCTTTCCTCTTTGTTTAGGATTCGTAAACCTCTTTTTAGAAAACATTTGCCTCCTATAGTAACTCAACTGTGCACAGAATGTGCAGTTTCAGTGTAAGGCCTCTGTTTTCAGACTGGGTACCAAAACCAGAGCTTCAAGAAGTTCCTTTTTTTGTTTTGTTTAGGAGACTTGTGGCCATGCTGGCTGGGAGGATTCTGAGAGTTATAATTTTAAAAGTAACAGATCCAAGCTTTGAAATTAACTGAAACATTCTCATAATAATCTCATATTCAAGCCTGCAATATAATGTTACATTAGAGTGTTAAACCACAGCATGATCAAAGCTGAGAATGAATAATAGAATCATTTATGAATTATCATTTTACACTTTCTGCTTGTTTGTTTTGCATTAAACCTTTTGTAAAACAGATAAGTTTAAATGGCTGTAAGTTTTTAACTTTCTTTTCTGCGCAGGCTACTGATCTGAATTGTGCTGACCAAGCTCTGACTGTTAGAAAGCCATTTTGGAGTGGAAATGGAATTTAGCTTGTGGCCCCCATGTAGTTCTCATCTGTGATATGGGCAATGCTGAGAAAAATAGATCCATTGTTAATTGATCTGACTCTTTTTTCTTGTGTGTTACATGGAAAAAAATTGATTTCCAGCACATGAATGGGGAGAAATTGTATCACTCAGAACCACTTTTTAAAATGTTGCATTTTGCTCCCTTTTTCATGTATTTATTTTGTGACTGATTTATGCCCCTTCCTTCCTCATAAGAACTCAAGACAGCAAATATTCTTACATAAAAACACTTAATTAAAACCACAAATTACAAAAAACTAAAATCACAAGTTTAAAATCACAAAATAGACATGTCTAAAATCATAAATTACTAATGTGTGTTAAAATACAATATCAGCAGTTGATGCAAATCTCAAAGGCAGCCCCTCACCTTTACTTTCACGACAATGGTCTATTTAGTAGCTCTGTTGCTATTTGTAGAGAGCCAACATGTGCTGGTTTAATTACTGGAGTACATGTCTGGGAGACCAGTGTCTGAGTCCTCACTCAGCCCTGAAAACCCATAGGGTGATCTTGGACAAGTTGCATATTCTCAGCCTTAAAAGAAGACGATAGCAAACTCCCTCCTAATAAATCTCACCAAGGAAAACTTATGATAGGGTTGCTCTGTATCAGCGTCAACCTGAAGGCACATAACAAGTTACCATTTGTTCAGGATGAGTGTGAATGCCTTTGCTCTGTCTGAGTACTGTACATCATACAGATGGACAGGAAAGACAGGTGATGCTATCCCCTTTCCTTCACTCTGCTTATCTTGTTCAGCTCTTATTTCTGTCAAAAGGTCCCATCAGCCTGCTCCAACATTACCAGAGAGCATCAGTTCACCTCCATTTCCCTCCTCCCACATGTTCATCATCTCTTGGCCTCCATCTTGTCTGTAACAGCTGGCGGGGAGGCCAGGCAGGAGTATGTCTGCATGATGAATCACCACCTTCTACTGCTGTGGACAAGAAAGGACCTTGTCTTTTGCCTCAGACTATGGAGCTCTGGGAACTGTGAAACCAAAAGTACCCACTATTTTAATTAAATCAGGAGAAAATCTTACCAATAATCAACACCTGACCACTTGTTGAATCCCTAGGCCTTCCCACATTGCACTGTTATAGTGCTACTATTCCACTTTCAACATCCTATGGAATCCTAGGGTTTGCAGTTTAGGGAGTGGCCTCTGGTAGAAATAGCCCCGGAGTGATTATGTGACCCAGAACTTACCAGTTTTCTGGACTTGTCTGTATTCCTTTAGAGAGGTCCAACAGGCACCTTCTCTACCTACTCAATGCATTCCTGGAAGTCTTGGTTTGGGTGCCAGTAAGTACCTTCGTCTTTTACAGTCCAACCTAATAAAGAGTGGCTGGAGATCTTGTGACTTTTCAGAATCTGATGACCTACCACTCTTACCATCTCTTAGCACTGGCCAAGCTGGCTGATACTGATGGGATTTAGAGGCCAACAACTATGGAGGGTGAAACATTCTTGTCATCTCTGAGACCCTTCAGTTACATTGGATATAGGCCAGGGAAAGGCAATAGGCAGGTCATATGTGGCTCCTTCGCAAGGTATTTTTTGCAGGCCCTACCATGCTGCCTCGCTGCAAACAGAATCGTGCCACCACTGTTAAACGCATACACATGTTGCTGCTTCTTTTGCCAGCACCCTCTTGCCCTCCCCCACCCCTGAAAATCTCCTTTTCTTCTCTTCCTTCTGCTTGCTCTTCCATGCTTTAAACAACAGGCTGTATGGAACAAAAGAACCTTGGCAACTGTAGCACTGTTTGGTTCTGCAGAGGGAGGGGAGTCTAATGTGACCTCCAGATTTTAGGAGGTTGCCTACCACCAGTATGGAACATCTTTGTCCTCCCCTTGTCTACAGCATGCTTGCCTTCTTTGTATTAATAAATGATTTAATTTACCAGGAGCCCTGGTAAAGTGCTTCTGTTCTCCACTTGCAGCTCGCTATTAGCTGACAAACAAAGACTGATTGAGAGTGGCTGATGAAGGACTGGGAATTTAACTGGAAAGCCTTTGGCTTCTGTAACTTTGAGATTCTGTAGTTCAGACTGGTTTGATACTTATACAAACCTATATCTGTTCAGAATGGTGTGGAATTCGAGTAGTAGAACAGGTTGCCAATTTATAGTTGGTCATGCTTTTGAGTGTTATTTTACTTAAAAGCTCTCTGCAAGTAGATTATCTGCCATACTTGCAGGGAGAATTTTTGTCCATTAACATGGGGAAGCATTTAAAAATCTTACTTGCACTTACAACACCACCATCTGTTTCTACTGCCTGTAGATCAGACTTTCAAAATAATCTTAATGAAATAAAACAAAAAAGCAGTAATGTGATTACTCATAGCATGAGATTTACAGGTCTTTGTGCTGAAGTGAGAAGATGGCTAAAACATATCCTCCATATTTCACAGATGAAAACCCAGACTATGTGACCAAGGAATGTCAGAGTGTGGTCAAGATAGCAAAAGTTAGCAATGGGGAAGAACACAGGAGCTGGGAGAGGCTGCTGAAGTTTGGTTTTGCTTGAGCCAACTGGCAAGGTCAAGATTCTCCTCTCCTCTCCTCCTCCCCAAGTTAATTGACTGCAAACTACTTTAGCAGTGTGAATTCAGTCTGCAGCAATAGAAGTAAACTTAGGACAAAGGGGGAAAGTGGGAGGAGGAAAAAAGAAACAGGTCTTTTTAGAAGCAGATGAAAAAGTGGAACAGCTCTGGACTATTGTCCCTGCCAAATAGGGACAACTGGAAGGTGTGATGTCATGGATTTGTATTTGAAAATGTTGTTTCATTTCATAGAATCATAGAGCTGGAAGAGATCAGAATGGCCATTGAGTCTAACCCCCCGCCATGCAGGAACACACACTCAAAGCACCCCCAGCAAATGGCCATCCAGCATCTGTTTAAAAATCTCTAAAGAAGGTGACTCCACCACACCCCAAGGCAGCATATTCCACTGTTGAACGGCTCTTGCTGTCAAGAAGTTCTACCTGATGTTTAGGTGAAATCTCTTTTCCTGTACTTTGAAGCCATTGCTCTGTGTCCTGGGCCCTTTCCGTACAAGACGGTAGAAACGCCTCGTGGTGTTGCAAGGGTGGTGTGTAAGACTGTGTTTTTGCGATGCTGTGTTCTGCACTCTCCTCCCTTTGAAGCGGAGGAGACTGATTTTTCCTTCCACGCTACAGCGTCCGTGACCACTCCCCTGCTCCGCCTTTACCCCGCCCCTGTGCCTTTGATTGGATGCTTCAATTTTTTTTAACTTTACCAGATGACATTTCTGTGTGGGAACGTCTCTATGTAGAAACAACATCACGAAATTTCCGGCCTCACTTGAAATGCCACAGCAGGGCAGCAATTCGTAGTCTGTGGGTGCCCGGGGAGTGGGAGGATGTCTGCCCATGGCATGGCTACTATTGCTGGCTTTTTGCTGTAATAATAAACTTGCTTGCATGGCTACTGTCACCAGCATCATGGGCTCTACAGTGCCCGCCCTTGGCCTTGTAAAACACTTCCTGGGCATCAGGGCGAGCTCTCTATTTTCCCCACATTGCCCTCTGAGGGCCTGAGCTGGCTGCCCTGCCCACTCTGAGGGCATCTCAGAGCCACGCAGGAGGGCCAAGTACAGGGAGAGGCGGTCTGTGGGTGGCTGGGCAGTGGAATGATGTCTGCCCGTGGCATGGCTGCTGTCGCCAGGATGTCGTTAATGGCTAATAAAGTTTTTTTTTTCTCACAGTTACTGTGTTTGTGCGGTGCCTTTGCTGCTAGGCTACAAATGCCCCTGTCAGCTGGCCCACTCCCTCTACTGAAAGGGAGAAGAAGCCACAGGGAGAGGGTAAAGATCAGCTTTTATTGGGAAACAACAACCATAACATTTACTAGCAAAGGATATAAAAGGAGAACATGAATAACCCTAAGCATTATGCGTATTATCCAACTGTCATGATGGCTTTAAATTTTTAACTTTGGACCACTGACATCCTGGTCTGAAGTCAAACTGAACAGTTTTCAGTTTCGCCCAGTGACTACTGGAGCGACTACAGGTCCCATGAGGCTTGTAGAGTGTTTCCTGAGGTAGGAAGGCCTGCAGCTCCCATCATGCCTGTGTGCTGGGCGGACTGCCTGCCCAACTGCAGTATACCTGATGCTTTCTGTTGTTGGGGGGAGGGATGCCTTCAGAGTACAGTGTAGAACCCAGGAAGTCCCCAGTCAGGCGGAAGGAGGTGCAGCTGAGTACGTAAAAAGATGGAGAAGACACAAAATTGCATTTTGGAGTGACTGCATGTCCCATGAGGCTTGCAGAGTGCATAGCGGGGGGCTCTTTGGGCAGCAGGGCAAGTTGAGCAGTTTCCAGTGGGGATATGTGTGGGTGAGGGGAGGTTAGTTGATGTTTTTGGGAGGGGGATGAGCGACTCCAGGTCAGCGGGGCATGTTGGGCACTTTTCAGGGGGGCATGGGTGGATGAGGGGAGGTTAGTGGATGTTTTCACGGGGGTTTGAGTGACTGCAGGTCCCATGAGGCTTTCATAACCTGTTGCAGGGGAGAGCTTTTTGCTGCAGGGGCAAGTTGGGCGGTTTCTAGTAGGGAAATGGGTGAGCGAGTGAGGAGAGGTTAGTTGAGGTTTTTTGGGAGGTTAAGCAACTGCAGATCCCATGAGGCTGGCAGAGCGCATATCTTGGGGGCCTATTTGCAGCAGGGCATGTTGGGTGGTTTCCAGGGGGGCATGGGTGGGTGAGGGAAGGTTAGTGGATTTTGGGGTTTTTTTTTGAGCAACTGCGGGTCCCATGAGGCTTGCAGAATGCATATCGGGGGGCCTTTTTGCAGTGGGGCATGTTGGGTAGTGTGTAAGGGGGTTATGGGTGGGGTGAGGGGAGGTTAGTGGAGTGTTGGGGGGGTTCTGAGCGGCCACAGGTCCCATGAGGCTTGGAAATGTTTACTTGAGTAAGGGGTGAAACTCCCAACATCTGTATGAACAACCAGAATGCCTTAAGCGACTGTCTCCCGCCCCATCCCTCCCCCTAAAAATTAGCCCAGTGAGGAGAGGCTTCCTAAATTCTGCAGAGATTGATTTATTAGAAAGTTGAACTTACTCACTGTTTTCTCCCCACTTCTCTTCTCCTCCATCATTTCTCATATGGAGGTAAAATGGTGATGACCTCTGCTTTGCTGGGCGAGGACAGATTGGGACAGGAAGTGACAGAGGGACAAGCCGGGCACACCATCAACTCACCCATGCCTGCATTAAAGTGCATCAACAGTTCCGCATCAAGTCGTAAAAACTGGATAGAAGCAGTCTGGGGGGGGTGTTCGAATCCGGTACTTTAGCGATGCACGAGGGCACACCAGCAACTTAATAGCAACTTAATAGCAACAACGTCATACAGATGCGCATCTCTTCAAGCTGTCACAGCTACGCAATAGCAACACTGTGCGGAAAGGGCCCTAGACTCTGTAACCGCAGAAAACATGTGCTCCATCTTCAACATGGCATCCCTTCAAATATTTAAACATGGCTATTATGTTACCTCTTAATCTTCTTTTCATCAGGTTAAACATACCTAGCTCTCTAAGCCGCTCTTCATAGGGCATGGTTTCCATAACCTTCACCATTTTGGTCGCCCTCCTCTGGACATGTTCCAGCTTGTCAATATCCTTCTTGAATTTGTGGTGCCCAGAACTGGATACAGTATTCCGGGTGAGATCTAACCAAAGCAGAATAGAGTGGTGTTACTACTTCCCTTGATCTTGACACTATACTGCTATTGATGCAGCCCAGAATTTCATTGGCTTTTTTAGTTGCTGCATCACATTGCTGACTCATGTTCAGCTTGTGGTCTACAAAGACTCCTAGATCCCTTTCACACATACTGATTTCAAGCCAGGTGTCACCCATCTTATATCTGCACATGTCATTCTTTCTTCCTAAGTGTAGTACTCTACATTTCTCCCTGTTAAAAATCATTTTGTTAGCTTTGGTCCAGCTCTCTAATCCGACAAGGTCACTTTGAATTCCGATCCTTTCCTCTGGAGTATTAGCTATACAATTTATTGATTGTGTATTAGAGTATAAGGTAAGGTGCTGTTGAGAGGAGGAAGAGAATGGAATATTGGAGTGAATGCTGGTTGGTGGAATGTTTCAGAAGATTTGCACAGAGAAGGGTTTTTGAAGTTATATTAGGGTTGGAGTAAGAGAAGAGAGCTTTGGTTGGGGCTTTAGTATGGTTGATCTGAATTAGCTTGAGTGGGTATATGGTGTCTTAAATGTAACAAATAAGTAATCTACTGTCTTATGCTTAACTTCTGTTAAAAACACTTCAAGTGTTTTTATTTTTATATACTTTTGGCCTCTGGAAACCTTGTCTGCCTGAAAGCTTGGATTCAGACAACGTATCTATGCTGGCAGCATTGAATATAGAAAGGTAGTATCCATTTTGGATACAAGTTGCATAAATCGTCATATGTACCTTGAGGCCATTTAGATTGTCTCCATAGTTGGTATCACACAGGTGGGACAGGAGGAAATTCTTACACTGTGTCAGATAAGGGGATCTGGGAAATCCCTTACTCTTGGTTATTGCAGGACGAACCACGGAAATCGTCATATTTTGTGGATTAAAGGATAGAAACCCCACATTTAGCCACTGTGGTGGAATTGCCAGAGTGGAAAACCTGCACAGTTGGTGGCAAAGTTGAGATAAGGATTGGAGAACCTCCACAGAAGGCACGGGCGTATCCCTGCAATGCACTGGTTCAGAGATGCAATCCAGAACAGGTATTGGGATGGTGGTTTTATCTGCATGGCACAGTTGTATACCATGAAAATCTTATACAGACCAGTCCAAAGACAAGGCAAGTAACATCCTATAGTCCATTAATCAACTCTGCAGTTGTAAGCAGTGTCATCACTTTGCACCACACTTCTTTTGTAGTGGGAAGCATTCATAGCAAGAAGGACAGAATGAGATGATGCTATCCCACTTGCTATATACTGTGTTACTTTTAAAATGCCTTGTTTTCCATGGCAGTACCTAAAAATGATCCATCAGATGTTTAAAACAGTTCACTAAAATTAATCTATTGCCCCTCATTCGTTAACATTTCTAACAACCACTTTAACATTTCTTGTTTTCTTTGTTAAATGTCAGCAACGTAATTGTTCAGTACAATTAATGGTTCTTGTTACTTCAATTTGCTATTGGCCATATTTAGTACTGTTAAATGGGTTTCTAAAATGTTTAAACAAATTCTTCTTAATGTTTTAAGTGCAGCAAATTAATTTTTCTTTAATGATTTAACCTTTCAAAATTCTGTGATCCATGATCCATACTATTTCATTGCATAGTGCAACTATGACCTGAGAGTAACACTCAATATTGATTACTAGTTTATGACTAGAACACCAGCCCCCTGAAGTTAGCTGCATTCTAAAGTACAAAGGTAGATGCTGTTTTCCTTCTAGCTGAATCCACAGTATAGTTAAACTTCTGGGATTTAGGCCAATTTATTTGTGCCCAGAGGTTGAACTGGCTTAAATCCAAGTCCTTCCAGTTAAATGAATGGTGGATTGTGTTGTTAATCATTTTGATTATCATGCAGTTCACAGTAGGAGAGATGAGAGAGCTGTCTTACTATTTTGTTAAAAGTAAGTAGAGGATAAAGTGTCAGTTTAATACTGCTGATCCTGGCAAAAATAATTATTACGTTATTTTATATTCCCTTGTTAAATTGGGTCTCTTCAATGATGCTGTTTGTCAGTCTACTAAAGATAGCTCTGTAATTATAAAAGAAGGCAAGCTGATATAGCTAGGAGCCCTGTGGGTGCAACTTGTCCCCCGCCATTTTGTGGAGTGAAGATGTTGACCCACAAACTGCAATATGCTACATTTCTCACATAATAGCTGCTTCTACCCTGAAATATTTTTTCTTCTTTAGGAATGAGTGCTATTTTTTTACCATTAAAATGACAGTAATTTTGGGGACTCTAAGCTTTTTGTTATTCTACGCATTTACGGCTTTTACAGTTTGGGACTCAAAAATGTTTTTATTTATACAATCTCTGTTCAAAATATGCCTTTTCCATAAAGGCTTTAGCTTAATCTTTGTTCTCCCTCTCAGATTTTTGGCTGAAATGAAACCTAAGCACTTATAAATGCATCTTGTCACATTAATCTCCCTTTCCCCTTCTCCTCATCTCTGTTACATTTTTCCCAGTTCCTCCTTGTGGGCTTCTTCACTTGAAATTCAAGAGTGTAAGCAATCTTGTCTTCTACATGGTTACATCCAGATGTATTGGCCTACAAATCCCATCATCCCAAGATAGAATGGGGTGATGGGTACTAAAGTCCAACACATCTGGAGGGTGAAAGTTACTGAAAGGCTACTGTAAAGGATTTGAGACACAAGATGTTTATTTTTTTTTATGTTATGATGTAGAATGCCATGCACATTGATATATAGTGATAGCAGATAACTAGTAATAAAACCCTTTTGATTGATGTTTGTCTGATGTCTTTGAATGTTTACAGCACTACTTGTTTCAAAATAAGGTCCAGATGCTTCAAGCATCAGTGGTCATCAGAAAATAACACATACTTATTTTTGAAAAGTACCCTAGTTTCCAAGCACTGAAGAGAACAGTGTGGGAAAAGGCATGGGCATTGTAAGCATCTTTCTGCATGGGACCTCTTCTCTGTCTAGAGCATAACGTAGTCTGGATTATGTCGTCTGATTATCTTTGGTAAAATGATGAACTATATGACACCTGCTTTTTTTTTTCAAGTTCTGTGATCCTATTTCACTTAAAGCTCGGATTCCACAAGACTAGACTTTGTTGACCATTCTCTTCTGATCTCAGAGCCTTTACTTTAATTTTTATTCAGGAGGTGCGTGATGAAGTAGCAACATGATAGGTTCCTCCTTTGTTTTCTTCTGTTGTTAAACTGAGAAAAACATTGGCTTCTAAGGGTAAAAAATAAGTTTGGCCGTTTCTAAAACTAAGCTAGCAATTCAAGAAAGACATAACTTCCTACAAGGAGCTTCAACCATAGCTGTGATATAATCAGCAGAAACACTTGTGTCAGCACATAGTTAAGAACAGATTGGTTGTTGTTTTAGGTAGTGCCAGATCAAAGAGACACATTAGCTTTGCATGCCAATTCTAATGTTCCTTCTGCTGCAGAATTGGATTCTGGACATTTATCAGCCTGTGCCAAATATGCAGGCACAACTAGTCTGCGGACAAAGTTTGTGTGCCAAGAAAAATAGATGGAGAATCTCACTGCAACAGATTCAATAATTTTCTTATTTAAAATACTCCATCTCTCTGCCTAACAAAAGACATCCAAAATTGTTGTCACTGTACTGAAGCTTATCTTCTAATATATAAAAGTCAAAGTTTGTCTGTTTGTCTGTGTCAGGCGAAGACCTCATATGATTGGCTGTGTCGGGCGAAGACCTTATATGATTGGCTCCCTAAGAAGATTCTATGGAATCCTGGGGCTTGCAGTTTAGGGAAGGGCTTTTAGAATTCTCAGTTGGAGAGCTCTTGGGCCTCAAGCTGGTTGCTATGGAGATGAGGGCTAGCAGGAAGGAGGAGGGCAGTGTATCTCCCTCAGGAACCCAACCTCTGTATGTTAATAACTCTGAATACAGATCGGATTGGGGAATATGGGGAAAAGTTACAGGTACCGGACAAGACAGTTTGGGGAATTAGAGACACAGGATCTCAAATCTTTCTAATAAGTATCACCTATGAGAAAATAAAATCTCAGGCAATGCCATGTAGATACGCTAGTATGTAATAAACAGAAGAGTATTTTTATTTAAAAAGCACTGGTTGTTTATGAAAGCTCAGTTGGGGGCCAGGGGGGATTAAAGCACAAAATTTTTCCATTCTGTAGGACTTTGGGCTAAACACACTTTTTTTTGTCCTCCAACCATGAACAGAATAAATTGCTCCCCCTCCCATGTATCTAGAAAACATAGAAAATGTTTCACTCTTGGTGTTGATGATATAAGAACATAAGAAGACCCAATTTAGATCAGACCAAATGCCTATCTAGTTCAACATTCCGTTCACACAGTACGCTAAAAAGCAGTATTATAAAATGGGCTCAGGATATTGGACATCTTCTTCAATTAGATCATTGTTTACAGACCTGGAAAGATTTAAATTTTTCAGCTTGTCAATCGCTTAAAGAAAATTATTACAAGATGCTATACAGATGGCACCTAACTCCAGTAAAAATTGCTAAAATTTGTAGAGGAGGGAATGAAAAATGCTGTAAATCTGAAAGAGGTTCTTTCTACCATTGCTGGTGGAACTATAAGAAAGCAAGAAAATATTGGAAGACTGTTCATATAGAAATCACAAAGATCATAAAGAAGAACTTCCCTATGAAACCAGAATTGTACCTATTGAATATGTTTAATGCAGTGGAAAGACATATTGAGAAATGATATAAGAAAATTGTACTTAATCTGATAACTAAAGCTAGAATTCTCTTTGCCAAGGAATGGAAAAAGGAGGAGATTCCTAGTATCGATTTGTGGCTTTTCGATATTTATGAATTGTTAGAAATGGATAAAATAACAATGCGATTGAAAGACAAGTCATTAGACAACTTTAGAAAACAGTGGGAAGATCTAATCACATATTTTGGTTAGAAATGGGGGGGATTTCTTTGCTATAGTTTTTAAAGATTGAGTTAGATAAGATGGAGTCATATATTTGCTTAATTTTGATCTTCTATTTCTCTTTGTTTAACTTGTGTTTAACTTGTGTATTGAGTATATAATCTTTGATTTATCTGTAATTTGTGTAGATGTTATCTACAACCAAGCAACTGTTTTTTTTCTTTTTAAAATTTTTATTAATTAAAAAAGAAAAAGAACAAAACAAAACACCACATGATTACCATAAAAGTAAAAAAGAAAACGTTACAACGAAAAAGCTTACATTATTATTTCTTTCCAGATCCTTTATCATCATATACTTATTTCACATTATATATCATATTGCTTATATATTTTTGTTACATTCTTAACTCTGTCCTTTTCAACTACAGATCCTATTACTAAACATGTTAATACTAACTCTAACCTTAAATGTAACCTTAAATATAAGCTTAAATGGAACCTTAAATGTAAGCCCTAACACTAAGGCCATTTCTACACCGGGCTTCTGTAATGGTGCAGAGCGACCTCTCACGGAGGTCTTCTACACCGTAGAGTGGACTGGCATGGACTACTTTTTGTAGTTCCACACCAGAATCCACTCAGGAGCGGCCGGAACTAGCTGCGCTGCGTGTTTTTTGAAAACCTCTTTTTCGAGGTTTTTAAAAAGCACGGAGTGGGCAACCACGTTCCGCTCTGTCGCCCGGCTCCGACGCGGAGTTGCAGGCGCGCGCAAGTGCATGCCTGCAGATCTGCCGGGGGCGGGCTTCTGGCTGGCGAGCTTCTCCGGTTGGTGGAGAGCCTCCACTAACCGGAAGCTGCCATTTGGGATGCCGGAGGACTGCGGAGCAGCGAGCTCGCACTGCTCCACGTCGCGATGGACTTACCCGGCTGCCGGTAAGCTCCGTTTTTGAGCGTTTTCGCTCGTTCCCCCCCCCCACATGTGGAAAGGGCCTAAGTGTAAACCCATCCCCGGAGCCAATTAACTTTCAGCTTACTCTACTTTCCAAAATTGTAATTCTTCTTGTGTAGGTGTGACACTTCCCTCTTTTATTAGGACTTTGTTCCACAAATATCTTCCATATTTCTTCAAAATCACTGCCTTTCATTATTCCTTTTTTGACTTTAATTCAGACATGTTAGCTTATCATTAATCGTTATTTTCTACAGTTCTCTATACCAATCCTTTATTTGAAAATCTTTTTGCATTTTCCATTTTCTTGATATAATTAACTTTGCTGCAGTTAATAAATTTGTAATTAAATCCTTCATTACTTGGGTACAATTAACCTTATCAAATATAGATAATAATGCTATACTCAAGACATATTTGTAAGTCAATTCATCTTATCTCTTTAAACACAATTTGCCAACATTTCTGTATACCTTCACAATTCCACCACGTATGAATATATGTGCCAATCTCTTGGCAACCCCTCCGACATAATCTTGAGTGTTTCTTATCTATATAGTTTAACCTTACTGGTGTTAGGTACCATCTCCAGACCAATTTATAATAATTCTCTTTTATTCTTTTGGATACATTTTTTAAATGATGCTGACTCCAAATCTTTCCACATTCTTGAATATCTATTTTTTGTACTAGTTCTTCCTCCCATATTTTTCTGAGATATTCATCTTCATCTTCATATATTGACAATATTTTATATATTTCATTTATGGTACCCTTCAATATTTCATTTTCTTCCATTCCATCTCTTTACTCAACTACTCAAATCTAGTGTATTCTCTAAAACCTTTATTATTACTTTTCCAATTCCTTGTCCACTGCTCTGAGTATAATTAAACCATGACATCTTAGTACTCTGAAATCTCTCTTTTATTTTATCTTTATTCATCATTATATTCATCCAGTCTTTTAACATATATATTCTCTGCTCCTTTAATTCCTTCTCTGATTCACCTCTCAAATTCTTTGTTGTTGTTAACTATAATGAATATAACAATAATCAAAAAAAGAAAAAAAAAGAAAAGAAACATTCTGTTCACACAGTAGGCAATCAGTTACCTATAGGAAACCTTTCAGCAAGGACATGAGTCCGACTGCACCCTTCCCCTAGCCCTCCCCAGCCACTGATATATAGAGACATAGAAGTGATATATAGCCATTCTGGCTAGCAGCAACTGATGGCTCCATTCATCATTAATTTATCCAACCCCTTTTTAAAGTATCCAAGTTGGCAGGCATAACTACATCTTATGGCAGTGAGTTGCATAGTTTATGTGCTGAGCAGAGAAGTACTTCTTTTTATCCGGACATAGCAGTCGCACTTTTTTTATTGGTCTTGGATGCTACAGTTGCAGTAAGAATTGTACATCACCCACGCCTTCCAATAATTTTTTTTTTAAAATGAAGACATAGCTGGCACACTCAGCATAAAGTGTAGTTTGATCCTTGGATTGGAGTGGACATACAGCTCAGCATCTGATCACAGATCTCTGGTGTTAATTTGCAGTCAATTGTGGCCCTTTCCACATGTGGGGGGGGGATGGGCGAAAACACCGAAAAACGGAGCTTACCGGCAGCCGAGTAAGTCCGTCGCGACGCGGAGCAGTGCGAGCTCGCTGCTCCGCAGTCCTCCGGCTTCCCAAATGGCGGCTTCCGGTTGGTGGAGGCTCTCCACCAACCGGAGAAGCTCGCCAGCCGGAAGCCCGCCCCCGGCAGATCTGCAGGCACGCACTTGTGAGTGCCTGCAAATCCGCGTCGGAGCCGGGCGACGGAGCGACACAGGGCTGCGTGCTCCGTGCTTTTTAAAAACCTCGAAAAAGAGGTTTTTAAAAAACATGCTGTGCAGCTAGTTCCGCCCGCTCCTGAGTGGATTCTGGTGTGGAACTACAAAAAGTAGTCCATGCCAGTCCACTCTACGGTGTAGAAGACTTCCGTGAGAGGTCGCTCTGCACCATTACAGAAGCCTGGTGTGGAAATGGCCTGTGACTCTGAGGTGGTTGTTTGTTTAAAAAATAAGGAGAACAAAATGATCCTTGACACCTATATTAGGCTGCTGAAATGTAGAAAGCTTGGGGTAACCAGGAATGAAATGGCACTACATTTAATTTGCTTCTGATATGAAAACTTCCTAGGCTCAAAGTGTATTCTCGAGTCTCTCTGTTCTTTCTAAATGTATGATGTTTACATCTTGCTCTCCTGAAAGAGTCTGGAGAATACAGTAAAATGCAAGATACATCCAACAAGCCTGAAGTCTGCCCAGTTGTGCCTTAGATATTGTTGAGAATGGTGTTGTGGCCATTCAGATTCCTGCTTTTCCATTGTCACCACAGGAGAAAATGAACTAGCTGCTCTGTCTCTTCAAAATATGCAGTAAATACTGCCACCACCCAAAATCCCAAGAACTCTGAAAAATAATTTTTGAGCTGAAGAGCTTGATTGTCTTTGTGTACTTTTGTTCCAGTTCCAACAGTTTCTTCTTTTGTGAATCTCACTCTTGTCTGTGCAGAGATAATTGTTTTAGAAAAATGACCTTATTACTGCTTGAGTGCTCAGATGAACTTAGAAGTGGGTTTGGTCCATTATTTTTCTTCTTCTTTGACGCTATTTTCTGCTTGTTTTCATATTCTATTAACATTTCCGACTTCTGGGAAGGCCCACCAGAACCCTAGATTCCTGAGTTAGTTGGGCAGATACCAAGACAACATTAGATGACTTGATATTAATACAAACTAGTGGATGGATGGGATTTGAGTGCTGTCTTATGATTAAGATCACATATTTCTCCCAGGATCTAGGTCTAGAGACACAGGGAAAAGTTCCATTGAATTAAGCAAGACTTCCTTTTGAACAGAAGTGTTTAGGCACATACTGTGAATGTAATTTTGTAGATATGCTGAAATTGTTCCTTCTGGAGCTTGTTCCTGGGAGGGTCCAGCATTTTATTTTGTAGTTTACATTTGATTACTGATTTATTTTATTGCTGACTGATTTGCTACAGATATTTTGTGAAGGTTATATCACTATAGCCTTGCTTGCACCCTCATGTTTTGGATGTGGGAGATTTGTGCAAGGCGCCCCAGTGGGGTCATCAGTGACTACAGAAAGAAAATAAAAGAAAAATGGTCGCATGCAGTCTTATTCTTTGTTATGTTGGTTATGTAAGCTTAATTGGTTTTGTCATTAACACATCTTATTTAGAACAGGTTGAGATTTAAATCGTATGATGGAGTCATGAGCAGAAATTATCTTTGTGAGCTCATTCGAAATGACATTTGATCATGGCATTAAGTTGCTCTGAAGTTGGCAGGAAGATTAGTGCAATTTTGGAATAAAGTTGCATGTTATTGGTCATAATTTCAGTGCTTATAATTATGACCGGTAGAACTGTATCATAAAGCTTGCGTAATGGCTGGCTGTGTTGAACATGTCCCCCAAATATGCCATTATAATAACCCCTTCTCTGTTCATATTCACATTGCATTAATTAGGAAACTGGCTACACAAATGCTTCTGATTGCAACAGTTCGTTCCTACAGGAGATGTCCAAAGACCTGAGAGGGGCCAATCACAGCTTGGAAAATAATAAAAGGGGTGGAGGGAGTGGGAGAAGGATAGAATGGGAAAATCAATTTCTTTTCATGTCACAAAATCTGATTTCCTGAGCAGACTCATTTTAATTTCTGTATGAGAAAAACCTGGACATTTCTGTCAGGCTATGTAAAATTAATAAAGTAATTTAAAAGTGCAGGAATGATGGAGGACTCAGTCTTCTGCTCAGATCAGTGGCCAAAATATTATGTGAAGATCTATGTAAAATTAGTATATATGAATATTAAAGATCAAAAACATACTGAGAACGGTAATGGAAATCTGCCAAATGGAGCTTCCCTCTCCGAGCTTTTATGTATTCTACTAACAGCTTACAGCATTTTAAAAGTAGTGTTCTCTTTGCAATCATGAAAGCAACTAACTTAATGCATTGCTTATGACACTGTTAATTCCTTTCTGTTATATTTCTTTCAAGAAAAAATGTTTGCATACCTCCATGTTACCCTCCCCTCCAAACTAACTACTGACGGGTTATTATTGCTTGTAAACTTCCAAGCACTGCTCCCTCTTCAGTCACTCATTCAACTTAGGATGCATAATGTCCAAAGCAGCCATGTTATTTTGACATATAGGACAGAACTCCCCCTCTTTTTTTTTCCTGTCAGTAAAAATATAATAATTATCTGCTGCCTGAGCCTTTACCTAATGCTAGGGCTGGTTTTTGTCCAGGGCCTTTAAAGAAGTGAGGTAGGGAAAACAGTTTTAGAGACCACATGCCATCCTTCTTTTCATCCCTTTTGAGAGTCTCCTTGTGAAGGAGATAAGAGGAATGGTGTGTTTCTCTTCTTCCAATCCTGCCCCTTCCTTCAGGGAGCTAAACTGGATCACTCCAGCTGGTTCTAACAATGTCTTCTCTGAAATGCAAATAGTAACTGCAGAGAGGAGGTTTTGACTGAGATCTTGATGTGGGGAGAAAGAGTTTCATTTTCACTGTCCTCCACCATCACCACCATCCTAGCCTTTAAAAATCTCACTGTTAGACACCTATGTTAGGAATCCACTGGACTAACAAAAATCACTCTGGTTGGACCTAATTCACTGAACTAATCATGCAACAGTGTAAGAATCAAATGGATTAGGGTTCCTCAATCTCAGGGCCTGGCTCTTAGTCCTCAGGTTGAAGAAAAAAAAATCTCAGGGCAAGAGCACTGTCTTGAAAAATATGTATGTGTATATATATTGCAACTGTGATCAATGCTGGAAGTCTGATGCTTAACTGATGCCACCAAGGCCCCACACACTGTGACATAACGAGGAGCCTTCCCCAAGGCCATTTCCACACTACACTGCTATAGTGCTATCATTCCACTTTCAACATCCTATGGAATCCTGGGATTTGCAGTTTTGGGGGGGCATTTAGAGGGCCTCAGTAAACTACAAATCCCAGAATTCCACAGGATGTTGAAAATGAAATAATAGCGCTACAACAGTGTAGTGCGGAAATGACCCAAGTCTCAGGTTGTGGCCCTTAACTCACATGTCCTGGTATAATCCTTAACTGGCAACTCTTAAACATATATTTTATAACCAGAATATTTAAACAGCAAATGCCAGACATGTTTAGATTGTACGTTTGCTTAGACATTTATTTGGTTTTAGAAACATCTGTATGGTAGATAACATTTAAAATATATGTATAGATATTGTGTTTCATGGGGAGGGTCAGTTGCAGCAAAAGCAAAGTGTTCCATGGCACCTGAAAGACTAACAAATGTATCATGAACTGTTGTCTGTGTGGAATATTTGTGAGCTTTCTGCTTTACCTCTGGAAATTGTGATAGTTTTTAGTATCCGAAGCAGTTGTTTTTAAATTGTGTTTCATCATTTTACGTTGTAAGCCACTCAGAGAGCAAAGTTATTAGATAGCTTTACATAAATATAGTAAATAAATAGATAAAATATTTTTCCCAGAGCTGACAGCATGAATGAGTCAGTGTCAGCTGACTGGAAATGGAAATGGAAGCCACTGTGGAATTTGAGGCAGCTAGGATAAGAAGACCCCCAGGGTTTTTCTCTTTTTAAATATTCAATAAAATTAAAAATTAAAAAAAAGAAGAGGCACAGTTTTCAGCTGGGCTCTTTTGCTGTCTCCCCAGTTCAGAAGCTCCAGACTCTCTGTTAGCATGTGTGTAAAATCACTGTATAGTGTGTCTTAATTTATCTTTACAATCACCTTGTGTGTTATTATCGGTGGCTTCCAGGGAGAGTTCTGGAAGACAAAAATGCCTGTGTGTTATTGAGAGGACCTTGCAGAAGAGGAAGTCCTGAGAAAAGAATTTAAAGGGAGAAGCTTGATATTTTGTGCTAGCATGCATTGCCAAATAAAGCACATATAAACTTCCCAACCTAGGATGACTGTCATTTTGGAGGCCATCCCATGTATCTGAGCAGGTGGAGCAGGCCAGAAAGCTACATAGCACATGGTTAGGATTACCTTCCATAAACAATGGTCACGTTTGCTCCCTCAGCTCAGCCTTGACCAAAGACTTTCTTTGAGTTCCAATATGAAACTGCAAGTATAGTTTGAATAAAGAACCACATCATGGATATATATTATATATTTCCTCCACTAAGTTTAAACATTAAATAACAGGTTCATTTCCCTCTCTTTCCCACCCAGATTAAGAAGAAACAGCAAGAGGTAGTAGGTTTCTTAGAGGCCAACAAGATTGATTTTAAAGAAATGGACATAGCCTGTGATGAAGACAATCGGAAATGGATGAGAGAGAATGTTCCAGGTGAAAAGAAGCCACAAAATGGAATCCCTCTCCCTCCACAAATATTTAATGAGGAACAGTACTGTGGGGTAAGAAAAGTCATGCAAGAACATGTTTATGGGATATTTTTAGAGATTTTCTTTTAGTAAATATATAGATTTGCTTCTTAAAGTTAGCAAAACTTTTTTTTGTTCACTTGTTCACATGAATTTTACCACATTTCTAAGCTATTTTTGCAAGTTAATTTTGAGGAGTCCAAGAAAAAGGTGTAGAGTAAAATTATGTTACTGTGGTAGGGACACGATATACTGGAACACACATAATGTACTCAGTCTGCTTACTATTATTATGATCCCTCTCTCACTATTTTGTTCTCTGTACTAACTCAAATGTATAAAACCACAGAGGTCGATTGTTGTAGCCTGCATGCCATCAAGAAGTTTTGACAGTTCTGAGGCATTGTTTGGTCATAATTATAGCCTTGATGTGGGTTAATCAAGACATAAGCAAGCAACCCAGACATAAAACAGGGAGGACAGAGATGTTTATGTTCAGGGAGGCAAAGCAATTTAGGATTATGTATCTGACCTATGCTAGCAAGATTTCCATTTCCCCAAATGATCAGATTGGAGGTATTCCATAACTGCTGTCCTGATGCTGACTGTGAATAGGAAACTTCAAGATCCTTGCCAGTTCTCCCTGAATCTTACAGCAGAGCGTTCTTCACCTAGAGGACATCTTTGAAGAAAGAGCTTTGGTAGCCTTTCAAATTAACTGCTCTCTGTAAAGCAGGGCACATTATCACCCTAGTCGTCTGTACCCACAGATGTGTAATATGATTTGATGATGTCTTTGCTGATGTCTCATATAAAAACCATGAGTATCTGTGTCGTGTATCCATCTAATGTTGTGTTTGGCCACAACTCTAATGGTGGTGCCCTTGTTCACTTTCACAGAATTCTATTATGCGGAACTCCTCTGATTTAAAATTTGATTTTTAACCAGCATCTGAAACCAGCCTCAAATCTTAGTTATTCATAATTGAATCATGGTTAGCAGCAGCTGTGTTTAAAACTGTGAAAGTTGGTGCTATACACCTTAAATATTGTTACAGCTTTCAGGGAAAGTATGGAACCAATTCAAATTCATAATGTCTGTGTAGAACACTTTGGCATAGCATTATGTTTTCATACCTCAACTCTGTTTTTGTGCACTGTGCTTTAGGTTGTAGTGAATCTGTTGGTAAATCTTTTGTGAGTAAATCTAGGAATTATCTTTCCTTTGGGGATATAATTAGATCCAGTACCCTTCCTGAGCTGTTTTTTTTTTTTTGGGGGGGGGGGGAGAAAAGTCTATAGCATTTATGGCATTGGGCATAGCATTATGAGAATTAAAAAGTAAAAGTGAAGTATGTATCTTCAAGTCACCTGTTGACTTAGGAGGGTTCCATGACTTATAGGGTTCAATTTATAGGGTCTCTTAGGCAAGAAACACTCAGAGGTGGCTTGCCATCACCTCCCTCTGAATACAGCTAACAGCATCTGGTATTTCGTGGTAGTCCCCGTTCCCAGTACTAATCAGGACAGATCCTGCTTGGCTTCCAAGATTAGAAGGGATCTGGGGCCTTCAGGGTATTTAAGCAATGTGTGATAATTCCTGGCAAAAAATATTATGGTAGAACCACATGTTAGGGCATCAGAGGAAGTTACTGAGAAAACTTAAAAAAATAATAAATTAATTAAATATGGGAATTACCAGCTTGTCCATTCTTTGCCTCCATCAGCCAGGATACTGGAAAGGGGTGGTAGTGATGGGGATTGTTTCCTTGTCATTCTGCAGTTGGTTAGAATATTCTTTGTATTATGTAAAGCCACAAGAAGAGCTCAGTTGGCTGGATCCATCCAAAGACCTGCACATCTTGGAAACATTATGCCTTTCCTCTGCCAGCCATGAGCTCACTGGCCAAGCAGGCTGGGGGAGTTGAAAGTTGTAGTCTGAAAAAAATAACATCTCTGGGGCCTTGACATATCTAATCCAGCATCCAGTCTATGTATTACCTCTGAACTTAGAGGTGCCATATAGCCACCATGGATAATAGAGATTGACGGACTAATTCTGTTGTTGTTGTTGTTATTGTTTTTCTTCTTCTTCTTCTTCCTCTTCCTTGTCCTCTTCCTTCTCTTCCTCTTCTTCTTGTTAATCTTTATGTATAGACTTTTTTTTGGCCAAAAATAAGATAGCAAGGAGGGAGTCATCCTAGCCTCTCTAGAGACAGAGAGTTCCAGAGCCTAGGGGCAGCCACTGAGAGGGTCCTACCTTGCATACCTACCAACCATACCTGTGAAGAAGGTGGGACTGAAAGATGGGCAACTCCTTTAGATCTCAGGGTCCAGACAGATTCATGTAGAGAAATCCAGTCTGTCAGATAGCCTGAAATTAAGCCATGTAGGGATTTATAGGTCATAACTGGAGCCAGCATGATGTAGTGGTTGCAGCATTGGACTACAACTCTGTAGACCAGGTTTTGATTTCTCACTTGCCCATGGAAACCTACTGGGTGACCTTGGGCGTATCACACACTCTCAGCCCCTGAAAACCCTGTGTTAGGTTTACCTTAGGGTCACCATGAGTCAGAAATGACTTGAAGACATACAGCAACAACAACAACAACAACAACAACTTTTTGAATTCTGCTTGAAAACTGATTGGCAGCCAATGGAGATATTGGAGCAGGGGAGTGGTGTGATCCTATAACCAATCTGAATATATCTAATCCCCCTTCAAGATCCTCTAAGGGCCACTCTAGACTTTCACATGGTGTAGCATCCAGCTACATATCTTCCCCCCTTTTTTACTAAATTACATGTACAAGGATATGCCAATAGATTTTTTTCCCCTGAGTGTTTCAGCTGTGTGGTTTCTGGGGTGGGTGGGTGATGCAGTTTTTATTCTGATTGTGTTGTGAGGAGGGAGAAAATTGCATCTTTCCTCCCTACCCACTACATTTTCAACAAGCGTCCCTTTCCCAAAACATGCCTATAATTCAGTTAGGAAATAAAAGACTACTATCTCCATGCTATGTAACTACTGTACATCTGGCATGGTCAGAGACACACTTATGTTCTTGAGCCTTTTAACACTGTTGTGATGCTTCTTTTCCACAGTATGGTGGAACTAGAATGAAAATGCAGTTCTACATAGAATTCTGTATGGCACAGTATTATCCAGCAATGCCTTTCCATGTGGACAAGGTCCTTTTAGAACAGGGGTCACAGGTCAGAGGGAAATGTCACCACTACCTACCACAGTCTTCCACTGGCTGCCCACTGTCATCATAATTTGGTGGTACAATGACAGAGGCTGGCTTTGTGGGAGCTCTTTCACTAAGTGGCCAGTTGCGACGCCATAGGAACCCCGTGCTGAGGGTTTTTTCTCACACCTTTCCATCACTAGCTGCTCACTCCCTGTAGACCTTGTTCTAGAGCACAGCTGTTGGTTTGTTTTCCATTTACTTTTGTGTTACTGCATCTGCTCTCACACCAAATTTGGCGGGGATTTGCAGGAGCATGAGAATAGACAGCATTGCTCACTACTGTTCTAATAAGCTTACTTTCACAACCAAGTATGATTCAGGAGGGACCTTTCTAATTCAAATTAACCCACTGGAATCTACTAAGAAGGTGGCTTTAAATTACCTTCTGTGGTTATTGCTATAACACCAGCCCAGATTCTGAAGGAATTTGCTTTGCTGGCTCTGTTCACAAAAGGGTATGGGATGGCAGGCTTTGCAATGGTATGAATAAAATTGACTCATCTGTTTGCTGAACTCATGCTTGCCATCAATGAGTGAAGGTAGCCAACATTGTACTGTAGTGGATTATCATGGAGGCTGCAGTCTTATAGGTTCGGTTTCATTGAGCTCAGTTGTACCTAGTATTTGAGAAGGCATGCATAAGACTTCAGTATTAAAGTTGCCTCTTTGTGAGCACTTGTTAATCAAGAAAATAATTGGTTGAGCCTTCCAGATACCTTTTTAAGTCTGGTATTAGCAGCATGTGTAGCGTCCTAAGGAATATACATATTTTAACTTCCAAAGTGAAAAGCAATATTGGAAACTCCTTTGAAATGCTCACCTTTCTACAAATATATAATTCCTTTTTGATGCTTAGTGGGTACCTTCACACCACACCATTATAGCAATTTGATACTCTTTAACTGCCACGGCTTCACCCTATATGGGATTTGTAGTTATGCAAGGTACTTAGAATTCTTTGCAAAGAGTTGTAGTTCATTAGTCAGAGTGGACTAAATAATTTAAAGTACCTCACTAAACTACAAATCCCAGGATTCTCAAAATGGATTCATAGTAATTAAACCTGCATCAGACTGCTAAAGGTGCGCAGTGTGGAAGAACAGGCAAAATAACAGAGAATGAAGTACAAGAAGGTATATTACCAAACAGCATCTGCTATAGAATATCTGCATGTACTCCAAATTAGAAATATACAGTCTCTCTGATGCTGCATGATGCTATTTTGAGCACCAGGCAATTGACATACCACAGCTACGTGTCTAAGGGCCTTTCCAACTGATTTAAAAAAGCAGCTTTATATTCTTAGCCTGATATTTACACTAGCTTCCGTCCAGCACCAAAGGCATAGCAAGACAACCTATCACCATGAAACTAGTAGAAGACAATCAAAAGACAAATGGAAGATCTCCTTAGTGGGAATAACAGATTTGTCTATAAAAAGAAATGGTAGAGATTTTTGTTAAAGAAGTGTGGGAGGCAATGAGACTGAAAACATGATAGGTCATCTATCCTGATGTCTGCAACTTAAGCTATCTTCTCTTTATTTTAAATGGTTGCATGAAAGTTTCAATACTTGAAGTTTCAATACTTGAAGGGTAGAGTGTGTGCTAAGTCAGCAACTAAGCAAACAAAAAAGAAAATTGGATAGGTATTGGGGTGACGTGTCTCTTGCACAGCTTAGAAAGTTACTTTTAGGAGGAACAAACTCAATAGCATGGTGAAGTTATCCATAATTAAGTAATTATTGGATAATACTCTAAGACACAGACTCTTATTTTACCATTGCTCAGTTATGGATGGTCTTCAGCGTGTCATTATATTCTTTCTGCTTAAAAATAACATTACAAGCTCTGATATCTTACAAACCCATCTCCCAAGCTTAAAACCTGGTGACATGGACAATATAATCTCCACCAATGGTGGGGCAGCCACCCTGGGCAGTGGATATGGGGCATTATGAAACAGTAGTTTTTATTTAAATTGTGATTATTATGTTTTACTCTCAGGGTTGAGAGTAAGTGTTGGGATTTTCTGAAGTGCCAGAATGACTCATGTTGGTACTATACCACTTCACTTGGATGGGTATGTGTGTTTGTGTGATTTTGTTATTCTGCTTTACACAGGAGAACAGCTTGGGCTGGTCCTGAACATTATGGGCAGAATTCTATTGTTAGTACAACTTAAAACAGACCCAGTGAACGAATGGAATTTACTCACACATTGACATAGCATTCAACAATTGGTTTAAGGGGTCTATTCTAGTTGCAACCAATAGGATTCCGACCATGGTGTGTATATATTGAGAATATTAGAGTCTCAGCTTTCAGCCATGGTTTCTAAAGTGTTTCCCTGTTAACTGAAATGCTAGCCTGAAGACAGCTTGCTTTATTCTGTGCTGCTACTCAGTTACTTACAGCTGTGTGATAATTGTGCACCAAACATTTTCTGAACAAGTCCTAAAGTGCAATCACTACACTGCACTGATTACTAAATACATCATCTCAAAATAGTAGTACAATTAAAATCCAGATTAGATCTTTTTTTAAAAAAGAATGCTGGTAAACATGTTCATATTGATCCAAACAGGGAGATCAAGCGGAAACAGATGTGTATCTACCTCATGATGCTTGTAGTATTTGACTTACCTTTTAATCAAAATCCCTGGAAGGTGGGGAGTCCTTGGTTTGGGAGGGTCACTAGTTGTAGGTAAAAAAAAGGACCACAGAAGAAATAACTCAAAGTCATATTGATTCATACTGCAGAAGCATTGGCCAGTGAATAGAAACCTGTAAATTTCAGAAGAAATGAGTTTTGATTGATCAGCATTTTACAATAGCCATCTCACTCTTTGCCTCAGGCAACAAAACATCTTGGCTTTGGTATTCTGGGAAAATAACAGGCACAGAGCCCCCATTTGAACTGGTATGTATTACGGTTACTAGTCACAGGTAAATTGTTAATACCTCTCCGTAACAGTCTACATTCTTGATCCTTTTCCCTCATTGAGGCTGCTAGCTACTAAAGAAACACACACAGACTAATGGGATGTTGTGTCTTGCTAGGTCTCTGTTATACATTGCTGACGGCTCTGCAATTAGTCTGTTCTCTACTGGCTTACAAATTAGGAAATCTATCTCTCTGGTTAGGTTTTTGAGGGAAGAGTGGGACCTGCGTTGGGTCATGTGCAGAGAGAAAGGCAGAATATTAAACAAATACATATGCACATAAATTGTACACTGGACCTAGTTGAAGTAGTCACAATTTCAGATACTTCTGCTGGAACTTCTCCTGTCCTCCAAGATTTCTCAAAGATTATAGTAAGCGGTTCCGAAATGACCTCTGACAGTTCTTTTAATATCCTAGGATGCAATTCATCTGGCCCTGGAGACTTGAATTCATCCAGTGTAAAGGGCAATAGCAGAGGTCAACAACTGGCTCCGCACATGGTGCCACCGGCAACGGTTTGGGTTTTTGGAACACGGCCTGAATTTCCATGAACGTGGGCTTCTGGCAAGGGATGGGCTGCACCTCACGAAACTTGGCAGGAATGTTTTTGCAAACAGTCTTGGACGGAGGATTAAGAGGTCTTTAAACTAAGTTCTGCTGGGGAGGGAGACAATATTATTCAGGGCAAAGACTCAGCGAGTGCAGGGGGAAAAGGCCCAAATGATATTGGACAAGTAGTACAAGCGTCCAATGGTGGGAGGAGTAGAAACAATAGTACAGGACTTGCAGGAAGGGCCTGGGGATTTAAGTGTCTCTACACTAACGTACAGAGTATGGGAAACAAGCAAGATGAACTTGAACTCCTAGTACAACAAAATAAATACGATTTGATAGGCATCACTGAGACCTGGTGGGATGAGTCTCAGGATTGGAATGTAGGAATAGAGGGGTATAGCTTATTTTGTAAAAATAGACCAAACAAGAAAGGAGGAGGAGTAGCCTTGTATGTCAAGGATGTTTTCACTTGTGAAGAGATCCATGACTTAAACCCAGAAAGCCAGGTCAAGAGCATCTGGGTAAGATTTAAGGGAGCGAGAAACAATAGGGATATTCCGGTGGGGGTTTACTACAGACCTCCAACCCAGACTGAGGTCCTTGATGATGCCTTCCTCAACCAAATGACCGTGCATTCGAAAAGGAGAGATACAGTAATAATAGGAGATTTCAATTACCCGGATATATGTTGGCAGTCAAACTCCGCCAAGACAGCAAGGTCCAGCAAGTTTCTTGCTTGTCTTGCAGACAATTTCACCGTCCAGAAGGTGGAAGAGGTGACAAGGGGATCAAATATTCTAGATCTGATCCTGACCAATAGGGATGACCTTCTTAATGAGGTAGAAGTGGTTGGATCTTTAGGAGGGAGTGACCATGCCCTATTGGAATTTGGCACTCAGTGAGAAGGAGAAGATAAGTGTAGCCAAACACTCATCTTAGATTTTAAAAAAGCAGACTTCTGTAAACTTAAGGAGCTGCTGGCTGAAATTCCGTGGTCAAGAATAGTGAAAGAGAAAGGAGTTCAGGAGGCATGGGAGTTCCTTAAAAGGGAGATACTGAAGGCACAGTCTAAAACTGTGCCAATAAGGAGGAAAAATGGAAGGCATTTGAAGAAACCAGAATGGTTGACTAAAGAACTCTCAGCTGAGCTAAGCATTAAGAGAAATGTGTACAGGAAATGGAAGAGGGGGGAAACCACCAAAGAAGAATTTAAGCAAGTAGCCAGGAGATGTAGGGAGAAGGTCAGAAAGGCTAAAGCACAGAACGAACTTAGGCTGGCCAGAGACGTTGAAAACAATAAAAAGGGCTTTTTAAAATATGTCCGCAGCAAAAGGAAAAAGAAAGAGGCAGAACTACTTAACACCTTCTTTGCCTCAGTTTTTTCCCAGAAGGATACAAGCACTCAACCTGGTGGTTGGGGAACAGGTCAGGAAGCAGGGGAAATGCGCCACATAATAGGTAGAGAGGTGGTACAAGAATACCTGGCCACACTGGATGAATTCAAGTCTCCAGGGCCAGATGAATTGCATCCCAGGATATTAAAAGAACTGTCAGAGGTCATTTCGGAACCGCTTGCTATAATCTTTGAGAAATCTTGGAGGACAGGAGAAGTTCCAGCAGACTGGAAGAGGGCAAATGTTGTCCCCATCTTCAAGAAGGGAAAAAAAGAGGACCCAAATAATTATCGCCCAGTCAGCCTGACGTCATTACCCGGAAAGATCCTGGAACAGATCATTAAGCAGTCAGTTTCTAATCACTTAGAAAGCAATGCGGTAATCACGAGAAGTCAACATGGATTTCTCAAAAATAAGTCATGCCAGACTAATCTTATCTCTTTTTATGATAGAGTTACTAGCTTGATAGATGAAGGGAATGCTGTGGATGTAGCATATCTCAATTTCAGTAAGGCCTTTGACAAAGTTCCCCATGACATTCTTGCAAAGAAGCTAGTAAAATGTGGGCTGGACAGAGCTACTGTCAGGTGGATCTGTAACTGGTTGACTGACCATTCCCAAAGGGTGCTCACCAATGGCTGCTTTTCATCCTGGAGAGAAGTGACTAGCGGGGTGCCACAGGGTTCTGTCCTGGGCCCAGTGCTGTTCAATATTTTCATCAATGACTTGGATGAAGGAATAGAGGGCATGCTCATCAAATTTGCAGATGACACCAAATTGGGAGGGGTTGCTAATACGCCAGAGGACAGGATCAAAATTCAAAATGACCTGGACAGATTGGAGAGCTGGGCCAAGGCTAACAAAATGAAATTCAACAGAGAGAAGTGTAAGGTCCTACACTTAGGTAGAAAAAATGGAATGCAGAAATATAGGATGGGGGACACGTGGCTGGATGGCAGTACGTGTGAAAGGGATCTAGGAGTCTTAATAGACCACAAGCTGAACATGAGTCAGCAGTGTGATGTGGCAGCCAAGAAAGCCAATGCAATTCTCGGCTGCATCAATAGGAGTATGGTGTCTAGATCGAGGGAGGTACTGGTACCACTCTACTCTGCTTTGGTTAGACCTCATCTTGAATACTGTGTCCAGTTCTGGGCACCCCAATTCAAGAAGGACATGGTCAAGCTGGAGCAGGTCCAGAGGAAGGCAACCAAAATGGTGAAGGGCCTGGAAGCCATGCCCTGTGAGGATAGACTTAGAGAGCTGGGTATGTTCAGTCTTCAGAAGAGAAGGTTAAGAGGGGACATGATAGCCATGTTTAAATATTTGAAGGGATGCCATGTAGAGGAGGGAGAGGGCTTGTTTTCTGCCGCTCCAGAGACCAGGACAAGGAGCAATGGATTCAAGCTGCAGGAAAGGAGATTCCACCTGAACCTCAGGAAGAACTTCCTGAGAGTCAGGGCTGTCCGGCAGTGGAATATGCTGCCTCCGAGTGGAGTGGAGTCTCCTTCCTTGGAGGTTTTTAAGCAGAGGCTGGATGGCCATCTGTCGGGAGTGCTTTGAGGGTGTTCCTGCATGGCAGGGGGTTGGACTGGGTGGCCCGTGTGGTCTCTTCCAACTCTACATTTCTATGATTTCTATGATTTCTCAGGAAGAGGCTGAAACTGGAAGTATTTGGGCAGTGGTGGTGAATTTTAAAGTTGGTGAGGCTGTTGTGTGGGGTTATGTGTGCTCTTTGTGGGATGTATGGCTTGTGTGCGTAGCTTGGGTTGTGTGTTCATGGCTCACTCCCACCATTGAAATGAACACATGTGCAGTGGAGGGCCATGATCTTCATTTGGCTGCCTGAAGCAGAGCACCAAATTGTATGTCCCCTCCCTGGTCAAATTAAGACCAGCCATACTAAAAACCAAGCAAATGATTTTGGCATCTGAAACAGAAAATCCCACAGGAGTCCCTCTCCCTCTTTAAGAGCAATATATAGTAATAACAAATTCATTAAACATTTCCTGCTTTTCCGTGATTTGCTGCCTGAAGGTGCTGCCTCATTCTTCCTCATGGTAGGGCTAGCTCTGATGAACTGGGGGAGTTTTGTTGTTAAGAAGCTTACCCTAATGCCCAGTTGACTAGGGCAATTTCCACACGGGCTTAAAGAAAAGGTGCAGAGCCTCCTCCAGGGAGGACGTCTGCACCTGGGAGCGAACTGGGTCGGACCTACTTACTGTAGTTCCGCACCTCAGCCCGCTCCAGAACAACCCGAAGTGGTAGTCCAGTGTGCTTTTGAAAGACCGCTTGAAACAGGTCTTTCAAAAGCATGGAGCGCGCCACTCCGTTCCCGCGCTCCGGTGCAGATTTGCAGGCTCGCACCAGTGCGGGCGGCAGGCTTTAGGTTGGCGAGCTTCAGCGGTTGGTGGAGAGCCTCGACCAACTGGAAGCTGCCATTTTCGTCCCTGGAGCAGTGCGGAGCGGCGGCCACGCACTGCTCCGGACCAACCTGGACCCAAGCGTGGAGCCAAGAAGTCCGGTAAGTACTGGCACGGGGTGATTCCCTTGCCCCGTGCAGAAATAGCCTAGGTTTCACCAGGAACAGTGCCCATTGGCATCATTAGCTAGCTTAGATTATTTTCTTTTCTTTTTGTTTAGTTTCTTCCCTCCATCCTTCCCTGCCTTTTTTTTTTTTAAGAAGGCAACATCTGTAACCTTTATTTGCCGCATTTGTTAACTGCCCTCAAACTAATTTCAGTCTGTGGTAGCCCTATGAATGTGATACCTCCAAGTCAATTTGTCATCAACAGGCCTGCTCAGGTCTTGCAAACTCAGGGCCATGGCTTTCTTGATTGAGTCTACGCATCTGTAGTGCGATGTTCCCTTTTTCCTGCTGACTTCTGCCTTGCCAAACATTATTGACTTCTCATGGATTGTTGGATGCACAGTTGGAAAAGAACTGTGGAAGACAGCTTCAGTATATGACCACAGCAACAACTCTATCCACTATGGAGGAATGGTTGCTGAAAATGACAAATTTAGCAGAAATTGACGAATTGTCAGGTTTGATTAGAGAAAGGTCATTAGTGACATTTCTGAAAGACTGGAAACTGCTTATAGTCCTTTTGTGGAAAAAAAATAACCTGGTAACTTTTGATTTTGATGATTAGAAAGAGTAAGCTATTAAAAGAAGGGAATCTATAATTTTGGAGACAGAGGTATGAATAATTATGTGGATATATAACCACCAAAAAGAAGATCAGAAGTCACTCTTCCGATTTCTTGACTGCAGTCTCTATTTTGATTAATAACTGAGCCAAGGTACAAGAAATCTTTGACTATCTCGTTGTCTGCTTTAAATTTCCACAAATCATCTGTGGTGATTATTTTTGTTTTCTTAATGCTCCTTCTGCTTCTCGTCTTGTCTGCTTCTCGTCTTGCTTCTTGTCTTGTCTTCTTCTGCTTCTTATCTTACCACCCCTGCCTATGAAGGAGCTGGGAAAAGGCAGATAAAAGTTTATTGAGGCATATGGTTGATGTGACTCTTAAATTTTAAAGCAGTGGTAACTGAGTGCAGCAAATCCTGCCTGATCTTGGAAGTTAAGCAGGATCAGCCCTGCTTAGTACTTGGATGGGAGACCACTATAGGTTATATTTCAAAGGAAAGAACTGGCAAAACTACCTCTCACTATTCCTTGCCTAAGAAAAGCCTATGAAATTTATGGGGTCCGCATAAGTCAACAGGTGACTTGAAGGCACACACAAATGGACACAAGGAGAAGATCATGCAGTTTTTAAAGAGCTAACTCCACTTTTTTGTTTGTTTTTCGGGGAGTATGTTATGGGCATTTGAGCTGTTTATTCACACAAATATCCTACCAAGTTAAATGGGTCTTACCTCTAAGTATACATGCATAAGAAATGTATATATTTTTATATATTAGGCACAACATTTCCTTCCCCATTGTAAAATATAGCAGGGAAACAAAACAGCAGCAACAGAGGTGAGGCATGTAGAAATAATTTTATGGAAGAGAATTGGAAATAAAATTTGCAGGGGCATATGAGGAGGAACAGGTCTGCAACACAGGGCTGGCTTTTGCTCTGCCCTTTTTCCTCTTCCATAAAGGAATATATTTTGGGGGGTAACTATGTCTGGGGTAGCTGTGTCTATTGTGGCAAAAATAACAGAGTCTAATAGCACCCTAAAGACTAACAACTTTTACATGCCATGAGCTTTCCTGGATTGTACTAGACTTCACCTGATGTATACAGTGTTGCCTCATATATTATACATATGGTTGGATTGGAGGGTATAATCAGTGAGGTGAGGGGAATCAAAGTGTAAAAGCTACATTTTTTGGCAGCTGTTTAAGAAAGTGGTTGGGAATAAAACAGTCATCCTAATATACATGAGCTGATTAGCATGTATTGTATTTTGACAGGTTGAGCAGGACAAAGAAGATTAAAACAGATTATTCTCTAGTGATAACAAATATTTAATTTGTGTTTCAGAGAGAAATTATACCTTGCCTTCCCCCTGCAGTTATTATTGTTTCACCTTATTTTCCTCTACATTTCCTCTTGCCAATTAAATGAAAATGTTTCTTTCAGTAAAAATAAACAAGAAAAGGAAAAAAAAAAGACACTGATTACTCAAAACAAAACAAAAAACAAAAAAACCCTGCAGTGGTCTGAGAAGAATATTCATGAAAGTTCTTGTGCATGACAAAATGGTATTATTATAATGATTGTAGTTATGTCATTTGTACTACACCAGAAATGTGCACGGCTACTTTCCATCCCCATTGACCCCTGCAACAACCTTATAAGGTAGATTTGCTGGGAGAAAGTGATGCCCTAGTGTTACCAGATTAAATTCCATGACCAAGCTGGGATCTGAATGTGGATCTCTCTATTTCAAGTTGTTGTGATTTCTTAAAAGTGGTAGCAAAACTGAAACATAGTGCAAACTTGTAAATTAGATGCCCCGATCTGAGGAAATGCAATATTGCATTCTTAGGGTACTGACAGTTTGGCAGCACAAGTCCTGTTGATGGTTAAACTGAAAATCATAGGATTACAGCCTTAGGTGTGCAGAAAAGTTCGAGGAGTTGAGGATTGTAGTTCCTTCTGAACACGTTACCTATTGATACTTTGCTTCTGTTTTTTTATTCCCCTTTTAGGATTTTGACTCCTTTTTCTCTGCAAAAGAAGAAAATATTATTTATTCATTCCTAGGCCTTGCTCCTCCACCTGGTTCATCGGTATGAATTTCTGCTCTTTGGGACTTGTTCATCTTAATTTCATGATCAATTAGATACTGAATTGGTTATAAAGCAACAAATACTGGCTGGTATTCAGTATTGCACTTACAGATTTATAATCTAGAGCCTTGGGCCTGTACCTGCTCTGTATTTACTAATCCTACATAGTTGCAGCCCACCTTAAGAGCCAGCTACTGGATTGAGTGAAGGAGGTCTGTTCAGCCTGAATGACTACGGTGCAAGGAGGATCCCATTTCTACCCCCTCCTACCAGTCAGTGTGGCTGCAACAATCAGAAACAGGACCCTATCACAAGTCCTTGGTACGGGCTTGCTCACTGGTGGGAGGGATGTGGAAACATCAACCATTTTGCACCCTCATCACCAGTGAATGAATCTCCTTTGCCTGATCTGGAGGTTGGCTGTTGTGGTGCACTGAAGGGGTCAGGGCAGGACACATTGCTTAGTTAATATCTCCTTAACTAAGTAGCTAATATAGGATTCTGGTGATAATTACATAATTTTAAGAAAACCTCTTAATGACAAAATTATATAGATTTTTCTGTAGAAAAAGTTTTCTTGTTGATGTTCTGTTTTCCATTAATATGTCAGAAGCTATCCATCTATAAATTTTCTGCTAAGGGTATGTCCTATTCCACTAATATCACGAGATTTTTGATACTGACTTCAGTAGGATATGTTTGTATGGCAAATCTCTTTCATTTTAGTGGAATCAGTTCTAAGTAACTTCAGTTAAATCCACACTTCTAAAATATGGAAATCTTACTAGTTTGTAGTGACTATTGAACTTATACCCTGCCTTTCTCCAAGAATGGGACACAAGGGAGATGGGATCCCACTCCATCTCTTGGGATAGGATCTAACACTGCATTAAAAACTCTTAATAAGAAACCTTACTAGAATTACCAATTTTTGCGTCTGTTCACCATAAGAATACAGAAATATGTATGTCAGAAACAGAACTTGTCAGAAATACCAGAAAATCTATGTCACCTGATTCATCTAATAAATAATTTTGCTTATGAATTACACTGAATTTGTGACATGCAGTTGAGACTTCTTTTCCTTTGTACTTACAAGTGAATGTATAATATCAGAATCCAGATCATGAGCACGGTGTGCAGGTAATGGAGGCTTAACCCTCCCTTCCACAGCTGCTTTTCTGCTAAATTTGTCCCCGCCCCCCAAAAGTGCTAAACAAAGATCAGTCGGCACCATATTTTGTTTTTCAGCCTCAGGGTAACAGGAGGAATATTACGGGAGGCAAAAGGCTGTTTCCGAAAGGGTTAAAACTCCCTTACCTATGCATAGTGGTCCCAATCTGGGTGGGGGGTAGGACATATACTTATTTGTAAATTAAAAAGAAAAGGATCAACTGCATGATATGTCTTCAGCTTAGTATGGAGTATAGCTATAATATGATCTTCAGTACTTCCAAAGAAAAGGACTTGCTTTTCTGGAAATTATAATAAAGCTAGGCTTAATACTAATCATCTGTATCTTACAAAGTACGTGTTGCTGGTGTATGTTGAGTTGTGACCGGCTCTGATGTGCAAAGACTCTCAACCTTTCTCCTAGTAGTTTTTGTCCCTTAAAGTTATGCTTAAGTTTATGCATAAGTTTAAGCTCATGTTTTAAATTGAATTTGTATGTAAGCCAACTTTGCAGTAGAGGGTAAGGACTAAATGAGGGGTAGGAGCCTAATTTCAATATTTAATACATTCCATATAGGTAAGGTTTTACATAGTCAGCTGGCCCACATAGTTTCCTTAAAAAGTATATATAGTAAAAGAAAAATTATGGTGCAACATATTGGAGCATGTACAGAGAAACTAAAGACTAGAAAAAGAAGGAAGAAAAACAGGTTGACATAGGCAGTATCTTCCAGTAACTGCTTGAGAAGTAATCTGACATGTCACCAAGCTGCTGTGTGAAGTTAAAGGGAGAATTCTTCCTGAGAATTCCACCACCGTCGTCTTAATACAAATGTGTAATGTGAAACACAGTTGTTATGTGGGACAGCTGACTGTGCTGAAAGGACAGAATGACATCTCTGTTGTCCAGATTCTTAACTGCCATCTATTAATGTGTGGCAGTCTGCACTTGTTCTGTGGAATATTTTATTTATTTACTTATTTTACTTCATTTCCATCCTGCCTTTTACCCAGTGTAGGACCCAAAGCAGCTTGCAATGTAGATTTTTTTTAAAAAAACCTATCCTTATAATAAAAAAATTAAAAACAAATAAGTTATTTTAAAAGGACTTATTTTGAATTGTTTAAAAACATTTAAAATACAGTTGGCCCTTCACATTTGCAAGTTTAACTTTCACAGATTTGATTTTATTTGCAAGTTTCTCCAACTCTTGCCCTCCCCATCTCAGCTGCTTCCTTTCTGGGGGAGCCTTCCCTCTCGGTGGCTCCATTCAGGCTGTGTAGCCCTTTAAAAACTCACCTCTAGTCCACTTCCTTCTATACCAGCTGCTGCCTGGCTATCTAAGGACTGCTTGGAGGCTGATTTCTCAGGATCACAAACCCTTTCCCAATACCCCCCATGCAGCCAAGGATGCACAGAGAGAGGAAGTACAGGGCCACCAAGCTGACCACCCCTTTTCCCTCTCCTTTCCCTGAGCTGGTTTGGACCCTCGGTGCCTGTTCTCTCCACCATGCCTAAGCCTCCTTCTCACAGACACACACACACATTTTGATATTTGCATTTTTAGCAGGCATCCTGCTCCACAACCCTAGTGAATATGGAGGGCCAACCGTATAAATTTGAGAATAAAACTATTGCACCTCCCTCCGCCACTAACAACCCCTCTGGCAGCAACCAATTAAGACCCAAAGCCTATCTAAATAGAGAGGTCCTGGTCTGCTGGCAGAAGGAGAGCAGAGAGGATGCAAGCTTAGCCTCTTGTGGTAGGGAATTCCACAGCTTTGAAGCATCCACTGAGAGGGCCCTCTCACATATCTTTACCAAGCATGCCTGTAATGGTGGCAGGACAGGGGCCATTTCCATACCGGGCTTCTGAAACGGTGCAGAGCGACCTGTCACTGAGGTCTTCTACACCGTAGAGTGGACTGGCGTGGACTACTTTTTGTAGTTCCACACCAGAATCCACTCAGGAGCGGCCGCAACTAACCGGGCTGCGTGTTTTTTAAAAACCTCTTTTTCAAGGTTTTTAAAAAGCATGGAGCGCGCAGCCCCGTGCCGCTCCGTCGCCCGGCTCCAAACTGGATCTGCAGGCGCGCGCAAGTGAGTGCCTGCAGATCTGCCGGGGGCGGGCTTCTGGCTGGCGAGATTCTCCGGTTGGTGGAGAGCCTCCACTAACCGGAAGCTGCCATCTGGCACGCCGGAGGACTGCGGAGCAGCGAGCTCGCGCTGCTCCGCGTGGCGACGGACTTACCCGGCTGCGGGTAAGCTCCGTTTTAGCGTGTTTTCGCCCGTCCCCCCCCCCACATGTGAAAAGAGCCTGAGAGAAAGCTTATGTAGTGACATAGGTTTTTCCAGGAACTTTGGACCTAAGGATTAAGCAATAAAACTTGTTGGTTAAAGAGTAAAAGAAAGAAAGAACTGGGGAAGAATAAAAAAGGTCAGAAGCTATGTAAGTAACAGCTATCCAAAACCCCACCATATTGAAGTATGCTAATCTGTCATGTTTACATTCTAAGTCCATAACAATCACTCTTGTGGTTATAAAAATATACTCCACACAGGTCAAATTAGTCCTCTGCTTTTTAAAGGGAGTTGGAAAAGAGAGATGGTGAGCCACTGAGGAATGTAACAAAAATGTATATTTTAAGTTCTGTCAGAAATTGTATAAAGATGTTGAAAAATTTTAAAGGTATCCAGAGAAAGCTAGTATATCTTGGAACCCTTCAGTACAGTGGAAAGTGAATAGCTTCTCCCACTTGCTTTCTCCACTATCCTGTCAGCCACTCCCTTCTCAGCTGTTTCTCCTGAGCCCCTTAGCCTCTCCTCTGTGTTGGAGGACGGAGCTGTGTAGATCATATACCTTGTCTCCCTTCCACTTGCTTATAGGCCCCTATTCCATTGTGAGTGCTGAAGGAACACTCAGCTGCCAGTCTGGTCAGGAAGGGGAGGGGGCATCTTGTCCTTTGCCTCCACCAGAAAAATATAGTGGGACAGCTATGCACCCCTTGGCTGCATATGGGGATTTAAAATTATATAAACATCCTTTAGGTCTGATTTCAGAGTTTGGAGGTGGTATGGGTGTACTTCAACTGTCTTGATCCATTGATGTAATAGATTTTTTTTTTTTTTACTTTCTAAAATACTTCTTGTTTTCCTACTCACAGGAGGGGAGGATTACTGAGGAGGCACCAACTGTGCCAAATGGTGAAGTTTCAGGAGAAGAGAACAAACCTGCAGAAGTAATATCCGTGTCTTATCCTTTTGTGTAATAATCCTCACTTTTAGTGCTTAAAAAAAAAACCCTCTGTTTTGTGTGTGTATGTGTTGCTTTGTCTAATAAAATGAGAAGTAAGAACTTTCAGAGGGCTTTGCTAAGTACAGGAAAGTTGCTTCTGTGTTGCATGTACCCACCATTCTGTTTACAATAAGCATGATCTGCTGAACATCAGGAAAGAGGTTATACAAAGCATAGGAGAATGCTGTACCCACTGACGAATGTCTTGGTTCTTTGATAAATGAAAGCCAATGTGAGAAAATCCATAACAGACTGTAGTTAGCCAATGACATATGGTTCTGAGAAACCATGCTGGTATCCCACAGAAATTCTATACAACTATAAATAGCTCCCCAGCCTCTCTCAGGCAGCACATGTGGAATTTAATGCTCTTCGATCTTGTACAGCAGCATCCCCCCATGCATATTTTGGGGTTGTTGGACATATTTGACATCAAATGTCATAAGGACCATCACAAAATGGGTGCTCTAGGATGTTCCCATTCATAAAAATGGTTGCTGTGATGAGCATGGTTGGTTACAAAACAACTGTTTCCCAGAAGACCAAACTGGAGGGCTTAGAAGACAAGAAATCTGCCCAAGAATTTGAAAACAAGGCATAGGTGGGGGCTTATCCCCAAAACACATACCCGCTCCTCGCTCCCCGCCGGCTATGTACAAAACTTCGTTTTTCAGCTCACATAACGAACGCACAAGATTCCCAAACACTGTCGTTCAAGATCATCCCCTCAAACATCTCTTGTAATTACCTCTAAGCTCCTTCTCTTTTACAGATATTTTCCCAGAAATGCAACCATGCACCCTATTCATCCATTCCACAAGTACACCCCAGTTTCCCTCACACTCTTTCTCAGCCCCCTCCCCCCCCGTGCAGGTTACTCTATACCTCTCCCAGCCAGCTCCCTGAACATGCTGCAGACTCCTCTTAGACTATTTGGGAGGGCAGGCAGGAGCTGAACCCCTTTTTCTGTTTCCTGTTTGTTGGAGGTTTTGTTACTGGTCATGGGGAGAGAAGTGAAGTACCTGGTCTTTAGCTGCCCATCAGCTTTGTTTTATAAATACGCTCTGGGACCATGTTCTTGCCTTTCAGAGAAAGGAGTGAAAATGGTAGGTAGCTTCAAACCTGGCCTTTTCCTTTATAGCTACCCAAGGGTGTTTTAAAAAAATAGGAAAAGGGGCCTTGGTGAGTGTGGAGGGCACACTGAGGACCACACTGTAAGAGAAAAGTGTGACCTCCGAGAACATTTTAAATTATCAGCAACCATACCTGATAAAAGATCTGGCCACAGTCTTAGGTACCTCCCAGTTAGACTACTGTAATGTGCTTTACCTGGGGCTGTCCTTGAAAAGTATTTAGAAGCTGCAGCTAGTACAAAATGTAGCAGCCAGACTGATGTCAGGTGTGACTATATAACACTGGTTTTGCGAGAACTGCATTGGCTTCTAGTTTGCTTCCAAGCTCAATTTAACTGAAAAAGTTGACTGACAAAATCCTAAAGGCCTTGGGGCCAGGATATCTGAAAGACTGCCTCCTCCCATATGAGCGCACCAGAAATATGAGATCTTCACAGGAGGCCCTGCTGCGTATCCCAACACCTTGTGAAGTTAGGTTAGTGGGTACATATAACAGGGCTTTCTCTGTAGCAGCACCTCAACTGTGGAACTCCCTACTCAAGGAAGTTAGGCTGGCCCCATCTCTTTTAAGCTTCTGGTGGGCAGCCAAAGCAGTGTTGTTCTGCATGGCATTCAGTGTATGAAAGTGCTGCTTTAACTGTTTTAAAACTGGTTTCTAGATTGTTTTCAGACTGCTTGTAGGAGTTTTTAAAAAGTAGCATAATGTGTTTTAAAGATGTCTTTGTCTTTGTATTGTTTTAACTGGGTTTTGTTTGTTCATTGCCTCAGGTGCCCTTATGGGCCGGGAGGCAACACAGAAATACTATTAATAAGTAAGTAAGTAAGTAAGTAAGTGGCTAATTTATTCTGTTAAAGAGGCCATCCAGAGAATACAGTTACCCCAAACTTTCTAGTTGGTCTTAAGAATGATTTGTATTTGCTGCGATTCTGTTTGTTCCCTTTTTTGGCCGACTAATGTCACCCATGCAGTTCTTCACTTTGGTTGCCAGGAAACTGAAAAGGCTGAAGGCGCTGAAGAGCATGAAGTGCACACAGAAGACAATGCAGAGGCAGAGTCTGCTGAAGCGGTGACAGACGAACAACAGGTAATTTTCTTTGTTTCCTCACCTTTTTCATTATTCCCTTATTCACTTCTGTCCTTTTAAACTACAAATTGGAGTCATTTGCGTGTGACTCACAAAACAGGATATTCACACTTGGGACCTGCAATGCAATGTTGCAGTGTGGAGCGATACTGTTCAGGATTTCAGCTGTTCTATTCCATTCCCCCTCCCCTGTAGTTCCACCACATGCTTAGCCCCATAGTCGGTCAGCCACCCTGTACCTGTGAAGCATGCTCAGTCCTCACTGGGCTATTTTTAAGGAAGGATCTTACCTTTCCCCCTTAGGGTTTGTTTGTTTGTTTTTCCTTAAGATATAGTATACTTATGCAAACCTGTGATTTCCTTCTTCTCTCTCCCTCTGGACCACTGGGAATACCATTTTGGCTGCATAAGAAAGGACATTCACAGATGCTCACAGACTTAATATGATTTAAATGACACCTACATCCTGAATATTGGAAATCAGTTTGGAACCAAACTTAAGTCACACATACAGTAGCTTGCTGAAATCAATGCAATGCTAGCTCTGTTATTTGTTGTCGGTTTCTGCTAAGTATGACTAAGTCTGAAGCTCTCTTGGAGGGCAGAGCTGAGATCTTGTATGGGACAGCATAGTGTAATAGTCCCACATGTAAAGCTACAATGCAGCAGGCCATTCCAGAACCCCAGACTTGCTATTGAGGCCCTGAAGTCCCATCATGACCATTCTGTGTTTGCTGGAGAGCATGAAGGGAGGTAAGAGAAGCGTATGGCTATGTCCCTGGAGCCCGACGCAGAATGTATTCATCATCTGTTTAGATTTCTGGATCATTCTGTGTCTGGCTATGGGGACATAGCCAGGCACTTATCTGATGTTCCCCATTCTCCACTAGCCACAGAATGGCCAGAGGGGAGCTGTAGCAGCTCAGTAGTAAGTCCAGGGAAGAGGGCTTTGTTGCTGTGGATGACAATGCCTCTACCCACTTTGAAGGAAAAAAAAAGACACAGACGAGTGTAAGGTTGACTTAAGCCTGTGCGTGCCTCTAACAGGATGCCAGCCAGTCTGTCTTTCACCCCCTAAATTGGCCTGCTGCCTTCAAGTGCATCATTAAAGTGTTAAAATAGGATTCATTTGTCAGTTCAGATTAAGATGGAGTTGGGAAAAATGGAAAAAAGTGGAAAAAACAGAGCACCAGAAAAAGTATGTTAGGTTGACTGTGTCCCAATGTGGTACCATGGTTAAGACATCAAAAGCACTAAATCTTCAGCTGCTCCTATAATTAACCAGTCAGTTTCTCTCGCCATATGTGTGTGTGTGAGAGAATTATATCATGGCCTCTTTATTAAAGCATTTACCAAAGTGCTTCAAAATGATTTTTTTTTGGCTTTTTCCTCTGTTACAACATTTAATTGATTCCTATTAATTTTGTTTTGTAGACATACTAATTTCTCAATAACAGGAACATTAAGTGATCCCTAGCAGATGTGAAATAGACCTCACAGAGACAGAGAATAAACCGTTATAGTCCCCTGCCCAATACTTGTGTGTGGAGGCAGCTGAGGCTTTGAGTGGGGTAAATACTTTGAGAAGTATGTACGTGACAATATTTCAGCAACTGAGTCATGAGTGGGTAAATACCTATTTGTACCCATCCTAGTCACCTTAGAAATTTATAGCAGACACCATTATGCTGTTCACATAAGAGATGCTTATACTGGTTTTCACACCTGCCTCAGATGGGGTTCATATGTGCCAGCAACCTTGGTTAGAACATACATGTGGCTTTCATAAATGACTCCCTCCACTCTAGATTTTGTATCAACATTCACACTTAACACATTCCAGATCCTCTCAAAGTTGTTTTTATAAATACTTGGTGCAAACTCATCTGAAAGATGGCATCCAGTGGGCAATTTTGGCATTATCTTGCTGATCAACCACTCACAGCCGTTCCTCTGCTGAGAAATAAACAGCTTTTCCTTGAACTATCATATAATAGTCTAGTACCAGCGGCTGACTCTGACAAGTCACTTTGTCTGTTTCTGCTGGCATGCTGAGAGGGAAATGAAAACTATAAGCTGCAGCTGTTCTTTCATTATGAAAATAAGACAATATGGAGGTGGCTCTGAATTCCAATGTAAAAGAAAAAGCAGGAAATATGTGATTTCTGTAAGATGCTGTGGGTGAATAAAATGAGCTTGCAATATAAACAGGCGTATGCTGAGAACTCTTCTTAGTCAGTGAAGCCTGCAGGGGCCATACAATGAATATGTGCAGAGCCAGAATGGTTATGATGAACATGTTTTCAGAAGAAAGATTTCTGGGGATGGAGGTTATCTTCAGTTGGGCAAGTCATCTTTAGCTTCCCTCCACAGATGATCGTGTACTCCTAGAAATCCAGACAGATGTTCTTTAGAGGACATGACTTTAGCCATTAAGACTTCTTAAATTTCAGCCCTGGGTAAAGAGAACAGAACATTTCTGCAAGGACTTGGGCAGTTTATTGTTTTATAGAGACCATAAAGACATGCTACTTTTTTCTACTTTGTTCTCATTTCTCTGACACTTATGTTCCAACTTCATTGGCACCTTCTTGGGTCAAGAGAAAGGGAATAGCGTGTCTCTAGATGCCTCACGCACAAGTGTGGGTCTCTTGTGGGAAAATGAATGGAAAATTCTGAACTTTCTTATGGCTCCTGTCCTATGCACATTTACCTGGAAATGAACACAATAAGACTTCAAATGAGTAAGACTCCTCTCTTAAATAGTTTCTAGTCTCATCTCACAAATTTCTTTGTCATCAGTTGTCATCTGGTTTTCTTTTTCTTTTAGTCTGTTTTCCAATAATTATTTTCTTTTCTCTTGCAGGAAGAAGGCGAAAAACAGCCAGTGACAGAAGTACAGTAACATGCTTGAATGCTGTTTCAGCATGCTCTTTTCCTTCCACTCTAATGCTTTTATATAAACTAATTTAAACTATCTCTGTACCATTCTTTTTACCTAAGCTAAATATGGAAATCTAATTAGGACTGAAATCTTGAAAAGAACACTTCTGCTTATTCTATGAGTCCAAGGAATTAATCCTGTTACTCATTTTGTCCTAACAAAATAGTTTGCACCTCAGCTGATGTCCCCAGCCAGTAACTTGTATAAATGCACACTTACTGTCCTGCAATTAGGAACAGAAATCCACAGGACACAGAAGTCACTTGTGGGTGCTTGAATTAGCTAGGGTGACAGGTAGCATGGAGATAAGAGTTGCAGCACCTTGGATAGCACCAAGTGAACAATTGATTCCAGCAAATTCTGGACTCCACCTGAGGCCTATCCTAGACAGCAAAGAGCACTTTTTTCTGGTCAGAAGCCTAGGACTTCGTCAGCTCTCACTTTGGTCCTCCTTGCACAGAGGCTATAGTAGTGAGCATCCCTTTGGGAATACAAGGCATGTAGTAGAAAAAGGGGCCAATTCATTAGGGGAATGATTTTTGGCAGGCTCTGGAACTGGGAAGGAGGAGGGGTCCCAGTTCAGAGAGTTTTGTCACAAGGGGCCATTGGATGATAAGCTCAGAGTTGATGTCAGATCCTGGATCAAGTCATTCTGTGACTTACCCTGTTAGTCTTTCATGAGCCAACTGATTTGTCCTTTTCCAGTCTCTCTCTCTCCCTCCCTCGCCTTCTCCCTGTGTCTACAAAACATTCCTTGGGAAAGCTACTTTGTCAACTACAAATCCCAGAATCCCAGCCATTGATATCTCTGTGGCTTCCTAAATAAACTTCCTACAGCTTCCCACATTTTGCAGATGAAAATAGGCTGACTTAATCCTTCTTTGAGATAGAAGCAGAATCCATGGGAGGAGGGTAATAACGTTATTAGGGAAACTGAGTAGAGTGAACAACACTATGATGTCTGCGTCACATCAGTCATTTTTCCAGCTAGAAACACAAATACAACAGTGGCTCTGCTAAGTGTGGGATTCAGGGAGGTATAGTCCAAAAAGTAGCTTTGCTAAGCACTGAATGTAGTCTCCTGCAGGCATGCAGAGAGTCTCCTGTAAACACTGCTGAAGTGATTGGAAGGAGTGAGAGAGAACAATCTGCCTTTATAAAGGACATAATGCTTCATGACAGAGTAAAAAAGGAGAGGGTGCAGTACGTAGATAATTGGTTTCAAATCATCTGAATAGACAAGGTTGTGAGAGTTCCAGATTTGGCTATTGTGTCCTTTTAGCAATTAAGAAAGATAAGTGGTGAACATCTTACCATTAACAATATTGCTTGTAAGCTAGTATACTAACATGATATTTTTAGTTTAAACACTCCAACACACAGCAGGAGCCCTTTCACACTACACAATGACAGCACTATGACTGTACTTTTAACTTCCATGGCAACCACACTGGGATTTGCAGTTTAGAGAAGGGTGTTTGGAATTCTTAGCCAAAGAGCTCTAGTGCTTCACCTCACTACAAATTCCAGGATTCCTTAGGAAGCAACCACAAATGGTAAAGTGGAATCATAGTGCCCTAATTGTGTAGTCTGAACATCCTGTGTCCATTATCCAAGCTTCAGCTTTGCAAACTGATCAGGGAATCCTAAATATGTTTGATGAAAATTAGGCATGCTCAGTTTAGTTGAACTAATTTTCAAGTAGAAGTTCTTAAGAAGGGTGGTACTGTCTGCCTCTTTGTTGTAGCAGTTTGCCACTCTCAGCTTATACGAACAACACTCCCATTTATCTAAATGCTTGATTATCTCAGTCATAATCATCCCCTTCAAGTCTGTGTATACCTTCAAGTTGCCTGTCAAGTTATGGTGATCCCAGGAATTTCATAGGATTTTCTTAGGCAAGGAATGCTCAGAGGTGGTTTTGCCAGTTCCTTCCTCTGAAGTATAGCCTACATCACCTGGCATTCATTGGCATTTTCCCATCCATGTATTAACCAGAGCTGATTCTGCTTAGCTTCCAAGATCTGAGGGAGATCTAGTGCCTATAGGATATTTTGTCCCATGCCATCCCAATAAATGAGATAATACTCATTTTGATGGTGTGGAGTTAAAACTTAATTGTATACCAAGATAATTAAGGCAGAGGCCTGGTTTTGCCAACTGTTAACAACCATTAATAGTTAATGTATGTGGATATGTTTGTTCAGGCTACTTCTGGATTTATTGGCTTGTTTAAATACTTTTGCCAAGAAAAAAAAGACTTACATTCTTGTTTAATTGTTACAATGTATAATTTCTCTCTATATAATGGAGCACAAAATTCACCTGCATGAATATTTTTCTTTGTTTAAAAAGTCTATATTTTGTATTTAGAAAGCTTAAATTTGCTAGTCACGTGCCGTGATTATAAATGAAATACACAACATCTTGAGAAGCTTTTCATTCTCAAGAGAATTACACTCTTCAAACAACTCTTTTCATGTGAGAATGCAGGATCCATGGTTTGTAGAAGGATCTGTGAACAGGGAACTACATTCTGTTCTTTCTTGTTCCCAGCCTGCACTGAAATACAACCTGAAACTATCCTGGATTATTTTTAAACTGTTTTTGCTCATCTTTGGGCATGTGGACTTGTCTTACTTTGCATCAGTACTGAGACTGACAGCCATACAGCTTCTCTGTCACATTAAATTCAGTTGCTTTTTTTGGTTAGGTACATAAGTGTGTATAATGTGCAGGTATGTACATGTGCAGAATATCCTGCCTAGTGGGACAGTACTTCTCCTCTGATTTTGTGTCACCTGTCCTCAGACCTGGCTTATCAATTTACCAGTGCCATGTTCCTCTCACATTTCTCATGCTGTTTATCACCCATATCATGTCAGACACATATAGTGCGCCCCTTAAAAAAAAAACAAGCAAAAATCAGAACATGCCCTCTAGCCTTAGCAGAAGAGCTGTCAGCAGTAGAAACGCTGTGCTGAACGAAGCCTCAACTATTGCCCCATACAAAGATGTTTTGCTTTAGTGCAGCATTTCTCCGTGGCCTGCTTGTGCCCCTTTGCAATCATTTTTCAAGCTGTCTCTTCTTAATTATTCAATTTTCACTGTCTTGACTTCAGCTGCTTGCCCAAATAGGCAATATGTTTCCAGTTTCATTTCTGCTCCAGGCAGTAGCCCACCCCCTCATTCCCTTGCTAGAAGCAGCATTAGCCTTTATTTCCCAGTTTTCTAGCTGGAGTGAAGCAGTATACATGTGCAGCCCTTTAAATATGTGAAAATAGGGATCTATGGGAACATGTGAATACTTGCCAGCAAAGGTTATAGAAAAGAAAACATGACACTGATTCTTGCCACCTCCATAACAATCAATGCCAATTCTGACTGGGAGGAAAGGAACTCTCTCCCAAAAGATGAAGGGGGAAAAATGATTTAAAAAAAAATAATATTGGATTAAAACTGGGCAGCGTAAAGATTGGAGACTGCATGCCATGTGAGGGTTGGAACTAGGCATAAGCTGCATTTTTAGCCCTGTATAGCTTTAGGCCCAAGATCTAGCGTGGTGTAGTGATCTGAACGTTGGACTACAACTCTGGGGAACAGTGTTCAATTCTCTGCTGGGCATGGAACCCCATTGGGTGGCCTTGGGTGCATCACACACTCTCAGCCCCAGAAGGCCCCATGGTAGTTTCACCTGAGGGTCGCCATAAGTCAGGGATGACTTGAAGGCATACAAGATCAACAACAAAAAGAAGGTTGAGCCCTGCTTGCCTTTTACGTTTTAAATTTTGAGTCCAAGGTTTCTTGTGAGTTGTTCTACTCTTTTTTTTTTCCCTAGCCAGGTGAAAATACTTACCTCAGATTTAAGCATTTGATTCAACAGTTGTTTCTTTCACTTCTGGTGTTTAATATTCTTTCATTCTTTTATGCAAATAAGGAAGGAGAAGAAGCACAGGAGGAAGAAGAAGAAGCAGAAGAAGAGGAGGAAGAAGGTGAGGAGGGCGAAGAAGAGGAATCTTAGTACACTTGTATGAGTTTTTTCCTTCAAAAAGATTGTTCAGGTAATTATGCCACTTGTCATCTGATCTCTCCTTTCACCTGCAAATCCAAATTGTCCCAGTTGTCTTCGCTTAAAAATGAATAATTCTCCTGTTCTTTTAACCAGACAATTGATACATCTAAATAATTCCCGTCACTTCTTTCCCTGAAAAGTAAGGATTGTCTACTGCTGTGGCAGGAGAAAACTGGAACATAAGCCAGCTACATTAAGCAGTTTTTGACCCATTGTTTTTTGTAGGAAGAAGTAAAGCAAAAGCATATGCATAATTCTCTCATTGAAACTGATGGGAATTAAATGTGATTTCCATTATCTAAATTATGTCCACACTTTTTTTCTTTGAGACAATCTTTGCAGAAAAATAGAGGTCAACTAGAAGTTCTGGGTGAATATTTCAGCCATTGCAATTGAAATGTGGGTTACACCAAATCCTTCACATGACTGAGCTGGTCTGAAACCAATGAAAAAAAGACTTGATTACAAATCCATGGGTACATACTTAATTGACACTCAGTGTTTCACAATTAAGACATACAATACCAGATCTATACAGGCCTTTATTTGTTTACACATATAAGTGAGGGAAGAGAGAGAGATGTATATAAAATTATTCCAGATGTCTAAAAGGTAACAGTATAAATAGGGATGTTGTGGTTGGAGCTTCCGTGCATAGCTGTGTCTCCCTCTTTACTTTAACACTCTGTGCATGAGTGAATACCTGCATAGCTTTGGGACTGCAGGTTCCCAGATTGTATTTTCAGTGGCCTAGAACAATCATTTGGCAGACTGATACCAGCTACTGTTTTAAAGTGCCATTGTAAATGTTAATAGGTGTTCCCTAGCACTTTTTGTCACCTTTCATGTGTATCTGGAACACCTTTGTGCCTTGCAGAAACATCGATCAGCCTAGAGTGCGTAGTTACTGGCAGAGGAGCACTTATATCTACCATGGAAAAATAACATGGTGAACATTATCCACTGGACTACACCACCAAAAATTATTAAAAAAAAAATCATTACAAGCAGTAATGTTAGGCTCCTGCTTAATCTTTCATGACTTTGATGCTGCTTTAACTGCCATGGCTATATCTATAGTATTCTGCAATTTGTAGTTTGAGGCGGAACTAGAGTTCTCTGGCAGAGAAGTCTAAACACCTCACGAAACTACAAATCCCACAATTCCTTAGGATGCCGCCATGGCAGTTAGTGGTATCAAAGTGCTATAATTGTGTAGTGTGAAAGAGACTCAAGTTTGTCTCAACAGCTGTTGAGATTCAGTTCAGGGGATCACTGGCTTTCCTTTGCTGCTTCCCTTGTCTTTTTTTGCCCAACTTTTATTTCTTCTAGCCACAAGGCAGCTATTTGAAAGGAAAGTTTGGGTTAAAGGTTGTGTCAGCACCAGTAGTTGACTCCTGAACTGGCACAAGGTGGTGATTTTTTTCTTCTCATTTACATAGTAAAGAATGATTTACAATTGTAATATTCTTAAATAGTTTATATTCTAGTTTATTTCTCTGCCCTTTTCTTTTATTGGTTTTTAAATGAGAGTAAATCCAATTAAATAAAGGCAGGCTATTTCTCAAGAAAAACAAACTGTAAGGGGAAAAAAGTAGCTTCTGGCTTACTGCCTCTAGCTGAAGAACACAGTAATAGTGAAAATCCTAAATCTTGTGGTCATAAAAATTTACACTCTCATGGTCAGCTGTTGGCCTTGAGGCAGTAAGCATACACTGAATCCAACCTTAGAGGAGTTACTTTCTTGGGCTACACCCCCTGTAATTCCCTGCCCTCACGCTACTGATCAGAGGCCATGATGGCTGGAAAATTCTGGGTATTTTGGTTCAAAAAATAACTTTTCAAGCTCTGTACGGAACAGATTTCTCATGCATCTAGGAATGAAAGGGCTTCTTTGCTTACTGGTGCTAAGGAGGACAGATGTACTTGATTATATTCTTTATCGTAGGGGAGAAGTTGTAGAATCTTTGATTCCTTCTACTTTTGTCCATGGAATGTCTGCCCAGTATGCTGGCCCTTTCACGTGGCATAATTATAGCACTATGTTTCCAGTGAAACAGTCATGGATAGATCCTTTGGAATCCTAGAGCTTGTAGTATGATTTAGTCTTATTCTCTCTGGCTGAGAATTCTAGATACCTCTCCCTAAACTGCAATTCCTAGTATTCCATAGGGTGAAATCCTGGCAGTTAAAGTGGAAACATAGTGCCATAATGGTATAGTGTGAAAGGGCTCAGGGTAAAACCTCAGTGCTCTCTCCTCCCTGACAGTGAGGTAAATGCAAAAAGATGAAGGAACAGGAGTATGTGTGGTGGGGAGGGGAGTATAAAGTATTCAGTCATTCCTTCCCCGTTCATCTCTTGCTCTTAGCATATCTTTTAAGTGGGGAAGGGAGAAGAACACTGCATGTACCTCTGTCCCCCTGCACAGCTTTGTTGGGGAGAATTCAAACCCTTCAGGCTCAAGGAGGGGCAGATTCAGACAAATTCACTACAGTTGCCTATAGCTAATTGTCTATAGATATAGGGAAGGAATAGGAAACCTCTGCCCAGGGCACTCCATTAGGCTTCAAGCCTCTTTTACTGTTATTGGTCTAATTTGTGATAAAAGGCTAGTTATAGCCTGGGAATTGAAGTCTGGGGAGCTGGGCTCTGGATTGCAGCCCAGGAGATGTTGCACTGGGGTTTACTCATGAGAAAACATGCATAGAATTTAATTGTGGTTTGCAGCCTGGGAAGGCAGTGCAGTGGTGCCAAGTCTAGAGTAAAAATCAATAGACCTAAGTTCTGGTTCTGATCTGTAATTGGTGATAAAGGGTTATTTAAACCCTGAGAATTAAGCTTTGAGGGAACTGAGTTCTGGTTCACAGCCAGAATTATTGCACTAGAACTTACAATAGAACTGAGCCATTCTTTGTATGGCTGGTGGGAAAATGTACAAATGGGGAAGAACATGTATGATTCCATCCGCTGCTGGCAGGCAGCACCCCAGAGTTCTTCCCAGATTGAACACAAGGCAGAAAAAGATCTGCTGTTTAAGGTCTTTGTTCACAGTCTGCATTCCAAGAATCAGAAGCCATCTTAAGTCATGGCACTAAGGCACCCTGCTAAGCACTGGTTTTTGAAAAAACCCTTCCTTCTTTCCCCTTTCTTGTAGCTTTTATGTTATGCATCACCTGAGGCTTTTTGCTATCTTGCGCATAAAGCGAACACTTGCATCACATTTTAAATGTTTCCTTGACAGGAACCTGAAGCTGATGGCAGTCACCACAGTGTGAAGATAAAAACAACCACTTACCCTCTGTAAAAACATCGTTCCCTTCCCTCTCTCCAGCTCCAGATATTGGCATAGATGTCACTTGAGTCAACAAGCAGCTCCACATGCAGTCTTTATATATATGTGTGTATGTTTGTGTGTATGGCATTGTGTCATATGGATTTTCAGAGCTTCAGAACCTGATGACCAACCAACATTGTGGGTCTGATTTTTAGGATGCAGATTCCTATGAGTAGGGATTGCTTCAATCTCCATGTTTGTGCCTCACCCAGGCACACAGTGGCAACCCTTGGAAGAGATGGCATTCAGAACTGGAAACTCCAAAGAAGCTCCCTGGACACATGTGCCTTTTTATCTCTAAGCCTTTGAAGTAGGTGTTATTTTCACTGTACAGCCATAACTGAAATAAACACATTTCATGCCAACTATCTGCTTGTTCCCTAAAGGCATTAATTTACTATAGTGAGTGATCAAAAGAGGAAACTGAAATTATGTGTGATGCCTTTCCTTATGAAAAGTTTTCTGAGGGAGACCCCCTTGCCTTATTTACAAAGTTTTTCTGCCAGCGTTGTCCAACATTAATCACAATTTCCATTGTTCGTTAAGGCAAAGGTTTTCAAGAAGTATTACGGACTCTGAGATATTTGTTTTCATTCTCCTGCCACTGAAAAGTTATTTTCAGCTCCCCCAGGATTATATGTTTGGCAAGGACTGCTGCTTACAGGTGGCTGGAAGGCAATGTCTGCTCTCCCACTCTTTTCCAGTCCATGTTGTGCTGCTGACTGTAGGAGAATGCAGGAGATTATAGAGAAACTGCAATCCATGTGGAAATTCACCCGTGTGAACCCTCATGAAATCAAAAGGAGCTGTAAAAAAAAATTATTATCACAGTACATGCATATATAGGTCAAATATCCAGGTGCTTAGGGTAAGAGCTGGAAAGATGAGTAGTCTTACAGCCTCCCCTGCCCCTGCCTCCCCTGCAGCCAGCGTGGCCCCCTCATAGTCCCAAAAATGAATGCTTCGGAGCTCTGATCCTAGGATGTCTTCTGCAATTTGAATATGTTGATAACAGCAGATATGAGAAAACTGAGAGTCAAAAATAGGAAATATGCTGGAGATCCATAAACAGCATCTTTCACTTTTTTTAAAAAATTCATTATATCACTAGCTGAGCTGAGCCTGGACAGACTGGAACCACAGCTGCTGTGGGATTGAATCCTTTTCTTAACACACCGGTTTCTGGATTACCTCACGTCAAAAGCTGCTACTTTAGGATAAAATATACACATAATATCTGTATGAAACACACAACACACACACATATTGGGGGAAGGTAGTATATAAATAAGGTTAATAATTCTCAGAATTGGGATAAATGGTGTGTAGAGAAAAGTTACAAATATCTCTTTCCCAGTGTAGTGCTCCTAATATAAATTTGGCCCCTGCAATGTGTTATTAATATTTTAAAAAACATATTAAAAAAATAATGGATCTCCTGCATAGCATTTAGTTTATTCCTAACTCTGCATCTTCACTGTTTGGTACCACAAGACTCCAGCACCAGTAGTTGCCTCAGGCTCATGGATCTGTGCCCCATAAATCTGTTAGTCTACAACTCCCATCACCCCCAGCTAGTATCTCCAAGGGATAAGCTGGCTTGGAATGGTACAGGCTTCAGCCTAAGACATCTGCGTTGTGCCAAGTTTCCGATGGATGCCTTAAGATTACTATAATGGCTGGACTAAAGGCTTAGATGAGAATCAGGATCAAAACCTGACAGCCATCTAGCACAGTATGTAGCTTTCACACAAAGATATAACAATAGCATAGTGAAAATAACTTATGGAGGGTTCAACCCTTGATTAAGAATCCCATACACCTTATAAAGCCCAAAGGATAAAGCTGACCGATACCTCCGTGCCCATTAATTCCAGAATAGTCTTACTACAATTAATGAGGCATCTCAACAATAACTGGGCCCTGTCCACGGGAAAGCTTCAACCCATTCTCCAGTTTGTAAAGTACTCAAGTACTTTCATTGAACAGTGTACAAATGGGATTACAACATGTTCTGAAAGCATAATTAGATTTGCTTTGCCCCATCTCACAGATTTAATGGGTGTTTTCCTTTCAATTAGATGACTTGTTCTTGATTTATGTTGCTGAATGAGAGAGCTTTATCACAGGAGGGAGGTAAATTGCACTTACAGAAGGATAACAGAATCTTTGGCTGGCACTAATCACATTACCTTGTTCCTCTTCTGTTGTTCTCCTGGTGGGAGACCATTTTTGGAGAGAGATTAACCCATTAATGACCTCTTTTATAAAAGAACTGCTTTCCAAATGATCTTACACCAGGAGAACAACAGCAGAGCAACTATGCCATTGATAAGTCACAGCCAAAGACACTATTATCCTGCTGTAATTGTGGCCATTTCCGCACTAGACTGTTATAGTGCTATTATTCCACTTTCAACATCCTATGGAATCCTGGGGTTTGTATAATAATAGCACTATAACAGTCTAGTGCGGAAATGGCCTGTGATTTACCTGCTTCATGTGATAAAGACCAGATTCAAGGTTCATATCAACGGTTACCTTTGATTTAGCCGTTGGGGTTCACTGTCACTCTCAAAAGAATCTTACTTTATTAAACATAGTAGTAATTGTTACTGTCTATAATAGGTCTTGGATTGGCACAGCTACTAGTGGTTGTATACTGCCTACATGCAGCTCAGCGAAGACTTGAATTGTAGATAAGGCCTAAAATGTGAAATTGATGAACATGTTTTTGCCACATATTTTTAAAACTAAGATTTTATTTGTTTAATCTGTAGCCCATGTGAGACAAATTTCTAGCCTTTTCTTTTTGTTGTTGTTATGTGCATTAGCCTACAGTTGAGATGAATTACTACTCACACTTAACAGTAAATCAGATGTCATGTTGTCACCATATGTTTGTTTATTCCTCTCACTGCTTTTGTATGGTGTAAGAGTTGCTAGCAACCTCAGTGTACTTAAAAACAACTTTTCTATCCATCTGTCTGTGTTTCCTTTTATTTTCATAAGACAATAAAGAAAGAATTTAAATAATGGAAATGATTATGTTAAAAAGCCTTAAAGAAACTCTCCACTGAAGAGACCTGCATTTTGTTTGTTCTTGGGATGTTTAAAAACATGAAGATTGCTTTAGCATATAGACTTTGAAACAGATACAATAATCACTGAAATTAAAGGCAGTTGTGGAGATACAAGAACTATTAAGATTCATTTGTCCACATTGAGGCCAAGTTGTAAAAGGAAGGTAGGGTATAAATAAATACATTTGAAAACCGTGCATTTTATTCAGAACTATATGGAAATGTTTTACACCCCAAAGAGGAATACAATCAGTAAAGTTTTGCATGGACTTAAATGGTTTGCCAAGAGTACATCAAAAGAATTTTCAGAAATAGAGGAAACAATAAAACAGATGAAAACAGGTAAAACAGCCAAGGGAGCTGATGATGTTACTATATGTTATAAAGTTCTGTGAATAAAATAGGTCCAGTATTTCTAGAGGCAATGGTGCACTGCTCTTCAAGCTGTAGGCACATTTGTCTTATAAAAGCAGATGTGAAAATTAGAACAGGTATTCTTGCTGCATGATTTCATAGTGCCTTTCAACTATTATGCAACTTAATCAATGTGGTAGAATTCAAAGACATAGTTGTGTGAGTCTGGATCAGTATGCAAAAGGATCTCATTGCAGATTGAGACTAACTGAGAGAAAGAAGTTGGTAGCATAAGTTTTTGTAGATTCAAGTCTACCTCTGATGACTTAAGTCTTTCGTAAACATAAGTCTGCCTCTGCATCTGATGAAGTAGACTTAAGTCTATGAAAGCTTATGCTACCAAGCTCTTTCTCTCAGTTAAGGCCATTTCTGCACTACACTGTTATAGTGCTATTATTCCACTTTCAACATCCTGTGGAATACTGGGATGTGTAGTTTACTGAAGCCAAAGAGCTCTCTGGCTGAGAATTCTAAATGCCCCTCCCTAAACTGCAAACCCCAGGATTCCATAGGATGTTGAAAGTGGAATAACAGCACTATCACAGTGTAGTGGAGAAATGGCCTTAGTCTCAAAGGTGCTACAAGATCCTTTTGCAACCTAGTTGTGTAAGTTTGATATCTAAGAGTCAGGGTACAGACCATATTAATCTACTGCTCAAGAACATGGCAGCCACAAGACACAAGCCTTTGTGAATGCTTCTTTTATCTTTGAGTAAAGAAAAAGCTTCTGACTGTTTCTGCTGGGATTTTCTGTTTGCCACCTTGTGTAAATTAAAATGTTCATCTCACCATATGCAATGTTTACATTTTTCCCGCTGTGTCCATTTTATTATCTCTTTTACTTAATGCAAATTGCCTAGTACAATTCAGTTTTTATGGGAGGAGGAAGAGGAGGAGAAAAACAGGAAGGAGGTAAAGAGAGAGAGAGAGAAGCAAACACAGAAAAATAAAATAAGTAATTCCTTGACTTATATAGTATAGTTTGCTCCATCTGTGATAAGCAGCACAGGTCTTCATGGCATGCAGAATACAAGAAAGCTGTACCAAATTGTTTAAAATTACCTCCCGTTTGTAATTTATTATGAAGTATCTTTTCATGTAAGATTTTGAATCCAATATTGATGCTAGGTGCGTTCTTGAATTTCCCGTTTGGCAAGATTGTGACTTTGGCCATTAATATACCTCTGGCAAACCATCCCACTGATTCATTCTTCAAATCCCAACTATCAGGTGCGTGAGTCAATATCGTCTTCTCCATAAATCATGTCATAGTAGGAGGATGGTCATAAATGAACAGATTTCAGGAAAAATCAGGAAGCCTAGAATTACAGCAATGGACACTATGTTCTTTCTAGCATCAGGAACAGGATGGATACACACATGCATCTGCTTTCATCCTCTAAATACACCAACTGTCTGGAAACCGTATTATAATCTGGTAACTGAAAAGCAAAACATAGCCTGGAGTGGGTGGTGCCCTAAGTGATAGCAGCATGTTTACCAGCACTTCACAGAAAAATATTCCTATGTTTTAGAATGGAATACCAATTTTCAGCTAGGGAGGAGCACATAAAAGGGCATTGGTTGAATGAATTGTTTCCACTCTCTGCAGCTTGTATGTTTCAAGGACGGAACACCTGGCTAGTTGGAGCACTCCTTCTAAGGGAGAAAGAATACACTTTTTGTATTGTGTTGAAGTATTGTATTGTAAGTATTGAAGTATTTGTATTGTGTTGAAGAATACACTTGTTGTTGCAGACCGACTTGTCTTTCTTGGCATGTTTGTCTCAGAAGATATGTGGACCGTGATTCTGTAACAGGGACTTTGGAAGAGATGGACCATTTCTGCACTAGACTGTTATAGCACTATTATTGCACTTTCAACATCCTATGGAATCCTGGGGTTTGCAGTTTCGGGAGGGGCCAGCCATCCCCTCCTGAAACTGCAAACCCCAGGATTCCATAGGATGTTGAAAATGGAATAATAGCGCTATCACAGTCTAGTGCGGAAATGGCCACAGTGATCTCTTCCTAAACTATGCTCTGAAAGGAACCTCATATCATTCATTGCAGCCTTGCCCACTTTGTTACCTTGCAATGAGTAGGACAACAACTTTCAACCATTCCCAGTCCGCATGGCTATTACTGTGCTGGCAGGGGATACGGACTATTGTTGTCCAACATAGCAGGAGAACATGAGTTTGGGGAAGATTGATCTATGCTGACACCAAGATTGAAGGGTTGACAAAAACAACTCTGAGATTTTAATGTCATGGGTACAACCAGAGCCTATACTGTTACTTTAGAATGCTAGATGGAAGTGGCATAAACTATCTGTAATTGTTTTTTTAAAAAAATATCCAATGTAAAGGGATAATTTGTAAAATAGCTATCTTTGCATTGACTTTTCCATTAATCCCTAACTTGGCCACACAATGGAAGAAGAAGAAGAGGAGGAGGAGGCTATACTAGTTTTGATATCAAGGCATCAGTTGGATCCAGCTCTTGGCCATAAGTGTGAGACTTCCAAGCTTTCACAATAGCTTCCTTCAGTGTGTATGAAGTGGAATTTAGATGTAAAAGGGGAATTATATAAAGAATTTTTTTCTAGATTACCAAGGAAGCTAGGAAGGCAGTTATTAGCATCAATGCCAATCCTTGTATAAGCCAAAGAATGTGATTCATATTTCATTCATATTTCTTCAGCTGCTGGTGAGAAGGAGTTCCTGTTTCAATGACATTTAACCTGGTGAAACTGCATTTACCCAGAGATTTCTAATTTGGGATTTTTGTTCTTGTCTTAAAATCTCCCAACTATTTTCCCCTCAAAGTTACAGTGTATGAAACTGATTTCATAATCTTAGTGCTGATATAAAAAAATGAGGGCATCTGTTGGATGTATGTAATGGTAGAATGTGGGTAGGAGAAAGTGACAGCTTGAGGTGTGGGGGTTGTGTAGATATAGTACTGGTTTGGGGATCTACTGTTACTTCAGCACAAATCATTGCCTACTTGCTGTTTGCTGCTCAGCCTGTTTATCTGTGAATAACCTGATATTAGAGAAACCAAACTTTCCTCATAAGGAACTGCTTGTGTAGAGGGAGGCTACTAGATGGCAGGGCACACGTTTTGCATGTTAAAAGGATCAGTAGCTTGTGATCTCTGCAGAGAAGAGCTCTTGCCAAGTAAGAGTAAGCAGTACTGAACTTAGATGTGGGGAAGAGGTGAAATCTGACCTGGGTAAGGTAGCAACTCCTCAAATGTTTTGCCACCTGGAAGAAATACCTGGGGTATTGCCCACAGATCTACTGGAACAGATACATGGCATTGGAGAATTTTACCTACTTTTGTACTAAGATGTATAACATAGCTCCAGGAGCCCTAAAGACCATAAGTTGGCCTAACTACCTATCTTTATTAGTGTTCTGAATTTAAAAACATGGCGATAAGAATAATTTTCACCATTGGAGTACATCTTTTTTTTTTTAATTAAAATTTCTTGTGTGTGTAGAAAACATAGTTCCAAAACTGTGAAGCCTGGGCATATGAAACTTAGCATGGGCACTAAGGAAATGATAGGAGTATGCACCGTAGGGTCATTTTAATTTAAAGAAATGGATCAGCTAATTATCACGTACTAAAATCTGTAGCCTGCAGTACCTTTGTTAGGCACTAGTGGGTAGATATTGCTAACCTTCTTTAGAAAATGTAGGCACAAAGTATTCATTTCTCCACAAGGCCTTTAGGGACCTCCTTACGATTCTTACCTTTGCAGGGTCCCCAAAATCTTAGAGAGAGATGGAATCTTGGTGCTGGGTAAGAGGATGGGAGACAAACAAAGAGAGGGAAGAGTGGAAAAAGAGCAGAGGGAAAGAATAAACACTACTAATAGAGCTTGAGGCTGGCATGGGATATTCTTTTCTCTAGAAGGTCTATATGAAGCTATATGTAGTAGGGAGAGAGTGAGCAAATGGAAAGGATGAATAAGAAGAGGATGGGGAGGAAAATAAAGAGTGTGAGAAAGAAATGAAAGACAAAGTATAAGTGACAGATTTGTTTATTCAGGCAGGAGCTTCGAGTGCGTAACTCATAAAAATCTGAGCTTGAATCTCTAAGACAGGGGTAGGCAAAGCGTGGCCTGCAGCCCGCACATGATCTCCTAGAGATCAATTGTTTTTGCATAAAAAAATTTCTTTTGCCCTCACAATGCCTTCTGAGGGTGAGGGGATATATTCACCCTCCTAGTCCATTTTAGACCCAGGAGAGGCCTTTTTCTAAAACAGAAAAGGATTTGCTAAAAGGCCTCTTTTGGGTCTAAAAGGACCTGGGGAAGTCAGAAACATGATGAAAATGCCCCCACTTCTACAGGATGTTTGAGCAGATTTCGAGGGGGATTTTTTTTTTTGGTTTGCGGGGGTGCAGTATGTGGGTGGGGGCCACTCTCCAAGGTCTCCTGGGCTTGTGTGATTCCCCTAGGCTCCCAAAGTTACCCGTCCTGCCCCTGGGTATTGAGCTATGTTGAACTATGTTGAACCACCTCTTTTTCTGAGAGGCTCTTTGGGACAACATGGTCCTCTCTCTGTTAGCAACATATACCTATTTAATTTCACAGGTGCAGAAGGGGAAGAGTTTGGGTCAGCCTATACAATTTAACAAAATGTGCAGATTTCATCATATTTGTAATGGAAAGAACACTTGATATTTTTTTTTTTTAAAAAAAGACTGAACACAGGAAAAACTGACAGATTCCCCTGTGCCAGCTCCTAACAGTAGCAGAAAAGAGACTGTCCTGCTATTTCATAAAGATGCATCATCGCATGTCATTTCAATCAAGTGTGTCCAAAGGTCTATTTGACCAAGCACAAATCTCATGCAACAACTGTTCTCCTTTGTGATCAGATTTGGGTAACAAGCAAATGTATGGCTTTCTAACATTTTTTTATTTGAAGAAAAAAAAAACCACATTCTTGGCTATTTTACTGCTCTCAACTAGTTCTAATCACATAAGTTTTTGGACCACTTTCTTCATTAATTCAATTTTTAATGGGACATGACAGAAGAACCTAGTTTTGGTTTTTGCAGCTCCTTCTGTTTTCCCACCATTCTTAGTTATGCCTTTATAGGAGCCAAGCATGCTTGATTAGTTCGGTTACCATGGATACTACTTTGTCACAAGTGAAGTAGTTTTCACAATCCAGGAGGCTTCAGTCCTGGGAGTTTTAATCTTTGCAACAAAAGCTTTTCTGTACTAAAGTAGGCACCAAAAGGAAGCTGATTATAATATTAGCACTGGTACATCCTGAGCCTGAGGACTAAAGGAAATTGTGAGCCTTTCTTTGCATGCTTAACAATTCTCTCAGAGTGCTGGCAAGAAAATTCATCCAAGAATTTGTTGAACAAACTGAGATTTATTTTAAAATGTATATATGTATAAAATTTGCACATCATTCTGCCTCCAGGAAACCCAAGATGTGTTATCCTCTCGGCTCAGCAGTGCACCTGGTTTCAATGTACCTTCAGGAAGGAAAACAAATTGTTCCCTCTTTTTAAGGATGCTACTGCTTAATTCTCCTCCTCCTCCTCCTCCTGTGGTTAGCTCTGTGGTTTGCAAACTCTGGAACACCCCAAACTAGGCCAATGGGAAGTGAAATGACCTCAACAGCTGAATTAAAGTTACCTACAGTGTCATCAAGCTTCATTGTAATATTAAATTTCACCCCATGAGGGTGGGATTCGGTAGGGCCACCTATATGCACATGTGCAGTGCTTGAATGCTGACATCATTATGTATTCATGACATAAATATGGAGGACCCTGTAATCCTTGCAGACTATGAGATGTAGTTGGCCTGTGTTTGGGAAATGTGATTTGTTGGGTGCTTTGTGTTCCTGATTCTGCAGAATCGGAAATAAAACTTTGATCTCTCTCTCAGTGCAATTTATTGGCTAGCACACTGGGCATAAACCCTGCCCAGAATCTCTTCTCTGGGAAAAATCCAGGTGACAGCTTGGCTCTTAAGAGTCAGATTCACCTGCAACACTGAAGAAAACTACTGTAAAAAGTCCAACAAAGGAACATCTGCCTCAAAGGGGATATCTTCCTCCTAATCGCAGTAAAGACAACAGGAGAGCAACCATTATTTTGAGAGAAAGTCTACACAAAAAGCATGAGTCAAGTAGCAACCGACAACCCATTCCATTTGGAATAGGTATCCATGCAGAATCTTCTAATTTCCTGGCAATTAGAGAAACTATCTATTGCTAACAAATTCTAGATATCTTGCTAGAGCTATTAGCAAACCTCCAGTTATAGCTTTTCACCGGTCACCAAATGTATGCAGCTCAGTTTCACCTTTTGCAACTGAGGAAGGCCGAAGCCAAAATATTTTGTTCTCAATATATATTTTTAAGTTCTGTTTGTAATTGCTTTAATGTGTACACACACACACACACACACACACACACACTTATAGTTACAGGTCATTTCTTTACTAGCCTGTTATAGAGCTATTATTCCACTTTCAACATTCTATGGAATCCTATGCATTCTGGAGTAAGGTGAAAAACTAGTTACTATAATACTTACAACTTTAACATGCAGCTTTGATTTCCTGATGTCCCAAAAGCAACTGAAATAGTATTTCATTAAAAAAAAATCTGAATGTTATAACTTCTGACATGTAGTACAAAACATATTCCCCCATCCATCTTGCCCCATCTATCTTATTATTGCCGTGGCACCCGTTAGACACAACACAAGCTAGGACTTGAACTCATCCATAGTCCTTCACAGGCAAAAGTAATTAAAATATACAGTGACAAAACAAAAGCAAGTAAGATAATCTATTTTTAAGTTAGAACCATAAGCTATAGTTGTTGAACCTTTCTTACTGGAAAAAGGAATTAATTATGAACAACCAGGATTTTGTAATTAGTTGTTTCCTAGAGTCAACCCTGGGAATATCAGCCACCCAAATAGGAAACAACAGAGTAAACAACAGCTGGAAGGATTATGACGGGAAACTGTAACTTATTTTTTGACTGTTTTGTCTTATGATACATAATCATTTATGTAAGTGTGTTTGCCCCTTTCTTCACCTCCAATATTCTGGACATTTGGTAACTTTTGATAAATACGTACAATATCTAACAGCGGAATTATAAGAATTTATGGAACAAGTAATACTTTGAAAAACGAACTTGTATTAGAAAATCACTGAGGCTAATAATATATCCCTTTAATGCATGAAGCCTAGTAGTACCAGAAAAACAAAGATGAATCCACCACACAATTAAACAGGAACATCCAGAAATTATTTTATTACAAGAAACCCATCCTATGGCTGGGTGGGAAGAGATGACAGTTAAACTAATTTACTATTAAGAGTAATTTATTTGGCTCTGACCAGCTCCAAATTGAAGGGCACAGCGATCATTGTGATTACAGGAGGAGACCTATATTTGATTAGGAATTACAAATTAAATAAAACTAAAAATCAGAAATTTACAAATAAAACAAAAGGCAAACACAGTTTCGAATGAAAAAGACTGATAAACACATGGAAATTAGTCAACCAAGGAGAGAATGATTTTATATTATTCAAAGAAATACTACAGTTATGCTAGAAAGTGATTACATTTTAATTTCCACTAATAGGGACCAGACAATTAAAACAACCAAAATAGGCTTTACTAGGGATGGGCAAATGTTTGCCATTAGTCATTTCTTGGCTGAAAAATGGGAAAATTAGGGAGAAATACAGAGGCAAGAATTTTGCACAGTTATTGCCCAATATTTGAACATGCTGGAAGTGTTTATAAATACTCATGACTAAAACAAACAAAAGTTAAATAGGGAACATTTATTTAACAGACCTTCTGAAGGCAATCCAGTATCAAAATTTCAGCAGATCTCACAGCTATCCATAATATTAATCTATCAGTACTTTAAAATCTTCATGTGAATAACTGCAGACAGACAGAATAATTTGTCCGCAAATCACACAGTTCAACTGAACTGGATGTATTATAAACATACAAACAAACATCAGAGTTAAATAGAAGATGACCGTGTGAATCTTCAGTTTGCTCACATTCTTTGTTAGTTATTTCTCTCTTCCCTTTTCCTTTCCCCTCGCCCTTAACTGGGCCATTTATTTCTCCTTTCCTTCTTGGTCGTTTGATATTTCCATCTTGTAAGAGTTCTGATGTACAAGGATTCTAATAATTTCCTTTTAGAAAAGTTCAAAAGATAGTTATAGCTGGTTGCATCCACATGTGGTTAGCAAAATGAGTACAAGGATTCAGTTGTTTTTGGATAAGCAGATCTAGAAATGCATATTTATATACAGTACTTATTTATAAATGTTTTAATATCATTTGTTCATTACATTAAATCTCTAAGCAGTTTAGAATACCATAAAATACCACAAATACTATAATATGTCATAAAGTCTAGTTGCAAAGGGTGAAAGATTTTACCCGGAATTATGTCAGTGGTGGAGCTTGGAGTGTGTGTAGGGGGTGGGTGGGAGGGGGCAGACTACGGGATGAGGGCTGTGGCTGCAGTGCATGGGAACATGTCCAGGGTGTGCGGGGACATGGCTATGGGCCGGGATGCCCCAAAAACATTGCCACCCATGGTGAATCGCCTCCCCCTACACACACGTCCCTACGCTACTGGTTTTTGTTATTCATGAAATTCCTCTACTTATACCTTATACCTATTTTCAAAACCTAAATGAATTGCTTAGCAGAGTTTGGGGCCCTCATCTCCTCCTAGAATTTCAATAAAAGGATGCATATTCCAATCAAAATGGGAGGGTTTGGCCTTCCAGATCTTCTTACATACCATTGGGCATATCTTTTGTCTTGTATCTATTTTTGAATACATCCACTTAAAGTAAGTAATTCACCATGGTTAGCCTTGGAATCTTCATTTTTGGCACCTCTATTCAAAAGGACAGTACTTGGTTTTTGTTTTATATAAAAAAGGGCAGTGTTTTCCCACAACAATTTCAGCAGTTAGAACTGTGTGGCAAATATTGTCCTATTAACTGCAGTTTGGCCCATACACTCAAGCCAAATTGGCTCTTTGGAGGAGACCAGATTTCAAAATTGGTAAGGCACCATTTTTATGGGATGTATGGCCTGACAATGAGATTGTTACCTTAAATCAGATACTTTTCAATTTTGCAATAGCACTTTAAACTACCTCTGCCAGCTAGATGCCAAAAACTACAAGTGAAACATTTGTTATAATCCAGATTTGGTCATACAGTTTTAAGTGCATTCAAGGTTCCCTTAATATTAGAGACAATAATTAAGACCAACCAAGTATGCAAGCCAACAATTTATGTACAGCATGTGCTCCATATATGTGAGAGTTCCATTCCAGGAATCCCCGCAAAAAACAAAAAATGTGATGTGTGCACCTCTGCACACAGGTTGCATCCATTGACTATAATGGGATGCTACACTTTTTGAGATCTTGCATTCATGCATGTGGAAGTCACGGTAAGGGAGGGCCCACTGTATATAAATTTCTGTTATTTATAAATGAATATGACATGCAAGGTTTATAAACAAGAATGGAATAGAAAATTGGAATATTCAATTCTGACTATCAGTGACCATCAGGTTTAACATCTGTAAGTAGTATGGCTATAGATCTCCAACTACGTTTTAGGCAGCGGAAATGGCTCTTTTCAGGTATATTGGTTGCCACAATGTCTATTGAAGAAAGGGCTTCTTAAATCAGCAAAATTGTTGGAGATATAATACTGCTAATACTTCCTAAACACATATGTTTTTCCGTAGCAGCTACATTTTGTGAGGAAGTAATCACATAAGTAGATTTGGTTTTGGAAGGTTTACTGATATTCGGGGACGTGCAAGTTCTTTTGAAATCCTTACCTATTTCTTGGAAATTAACAAATAGCCAATGGCAGTGGATGTTTCATGCCTTTTTGACTGCTAAAAGATGCTTTATTACTGGAAAGACAATTGTGTTCTACCTGTGATCCAATGGATAGAAGTTCTAACAACACTTGCAGTGCTTATAACATTTGAAAGAATGATGTGAAGACAAAATTTACAAATGGACTTATATTTGGACCTTTGGTCAACTTTTAGAGAAACTTACAGCTAATATGTTTATTTTTCCTCCTTACATGTTTTTATTTTCCTGTATTTGTTACACTGGAACATTATGGTATGTAAGTGTGATCTCCTTTAAATGTAAATAAAATATTAATCTTTAAAAATCTAGTTGCAAAAAATGATAAATTAATAATAAAAACAATAACTGTTGTAAAAAGGACCATTTAAAATATAATTAAAAACTAAGGGTAATTGAGAATGTTATCTATGAAAATAAGAAAGTGCTCAAGCAAACAAATAAGCCTTTAATTGTTGATAGAAATACTCATCAACCTCTCTGGGGAGGACATTCCACACGGTGAGTGTCTCAGCAGAAAAGACCCTGCAAAACTATCATAAATGATGATTTTTACATCTTGAAATAACTTCAAAGTGTAGGGCTATAGAAGCACTAGATGCTGCCTTGTACTGAACAATGAAGATTGGTCAAAATACAGTGGCAGAACTTGGAGTGTGTGGAGGGGGGGCAGGAGGGGGACTACGGTGTGTGGGGGCGTGGCCACGGTGCATGGGGGCGTGGCCAGGGCATGTGGGGGTGTGGCTATGAGCCAGGATGCCCAAAAAACATTGCCACCTGGGGTGAAGCGCACCCCTTGTCTCTCCATTCCTACACAACTGTCAAAATACTTCAGTACTGTCTGTACTGAGAGCACTTTTCCAGGGTTTCAGATGAAGAGTTTTTCCCAGTTGAACTTGGAGATACCAAAGATTAAAACTAGGTTATTTTTTTGCATGCCAAGCATGTATTGTACCACTGAGCTATGATCTTTCCCTTATTTGTTACTGAGGCTGTTTCCGCACTAGACTGTTATAGTGCTATTATTCCACTTGCAACATCCTATGGAATCCTGGGGTTTGCTGTTTAGGGAGGGGCCCAGGATTCCATAGGATGTTGCAAGTGGAATAATAGTGCCATAACAGTCTAGTGCGTAAATGGCCTGAGTTATGGTCCTATCTTTATGACAATCCTCCAAAAATTCTTCGTCAGCTTTCTAAGTAACAACTTTTCCATGGTATTTCTTTGATGTCTATAAAGTCCCTAGGGAAAAAACTCCAAGAATCTTTGTTCTAACCTTCATGGTCATTTCTGCAAAATCTTAGTTTCTGATTTGCAAAGATTGTTCCATTATTCTTAGACTTTGAATAGCTAGAAGGATTGCCAGCAGACCAATTTTAACTAGCTTATGACTGTTTATTTTTCCCACACATCCTTGTGGATCTTCCATCTGTTCTCTACAGGATTTAGACAGTATCACTTTCTAGAAATGTACTGATAGTATCTGCTAGAGATGAGCTTTTTTTCTTCAAGTGAGAAAGAAGTATAATTGCTAGCATAAATATATGAAGCTTCAGATTGTCAACACATTCAGATATATGCAAAAATCAAATTATGCTTTGACATGTGTCTGTTATGGTGAATTGTTTTTCTGAGTTTCAGTTTTTAATATGCAAAATGGAACAAAAGCTCACTATGCATTATTTCACCTTTCCTATGCAACAGAGAAATCACATTAGGAAGTTACAGGGGAAAAAAATCTGCTAGAAACGGTTGCTCTTGTTCCCTCCTAAGTACCTATCTATATAAAGGCTAGTCATTTATTATTTTATATATATGTGCCTCTTCTGTATGTAGCATATTCAAATTGGTAAGCCACTCTAACAAATTACATTCTAAAATAAATGAAATCATCATAGAAAACATCCCCAAAACAAATAGCAGTAGTGGAAAACCACAAACAAATAAATATACAGCATTGGCCAGAACACAAAAGTGGACTGAAACAGTAGGTATTATTTCTCCATATGAAGCAAGCCAGCAGGCATCACCTGCACAAAGAAGATAATTTTTGTACTATACCTCCCAGAATTCCCCAGGTAGTATGGTCACTGGGGATTCTAGGAGGCTTAGATTTTCTAAGTCCTGCTGCAAAGGAGAACTGGTCACTTTATCTGCCTGCCATGCCTCCTGCGTTGTCAGGACACAGTACAAGGTCTCTGAAGCTGAGTTTAACACTGATTAAGATAAAGAAGGTGGCTTATGGTGTCCTAATCTTGGACTACTAAGGGCTTTAAACATTATCAGTAGCACTTTGAACTCAGCCCAGAGACAGAGAGGAAACCAATGGAGATGATGGAAAATTGAAGTACTGTGATCAAATCTTTCTGAACACAAGTTAAAAGTATGGACTAAATCTGGGCAAGAAAACCCATGATAAGTTTGCTTTAGGGCCATCTAAGTTGGAGCTGACTTGAAGGAACATAAGAAAAACAACAAATGATGGAAAGGGAGAGGAAACAGCCAAAAACAATGCACAATTGACAAAATGTCATTTGGATCATTAAAAAACGCAAGATGGCACAGAGAGACAAATGCTGTCAACTAGTGACTTATTTACTCCAACTGGAAGAGCCTTTGGATTGAATGCCTGGGGCTAAATTTGGTTTATCTAGTCAAGGCCACAACTGTTAAAGCAGCTGAAGTCTGATATTCAGGAGCTGTGTCAGATCCTGGAGTAATGCCTCAGACTGTGAACTTGATCTTCCATAAGACATGATATTCATTATTAACTCTTCCAGCATTCCATCACTGCAGCACAACCCAAAAACATAACCCAAGAAGGTCCAGTTCTAATACTGGATAGAGTAAGGCAGCTGTTTCAAGTGGCAGATGCTGGCAGTCACTGGGAGTGGGTGGGTGGGAGCACTCAGAGTTTTTTAACTCTTTTTCCTGAAACTCTGGCCATTTCTCTCTCTCAAAAGGCAGAGTTGTGTGTACTACACAGCCTATCCTACACCTTGTAAATTAGCCTACTGCCAGTGTTGTTGGCTGTAAACTTCAACTGCTTGTCCAGTGGGCTTTTGTCCATAGAATGAAGGAAGTGTCATTGTATTTCTTGTCTTAGGCAGCAAAATATCCTGAACTAGCCTTGAACCAAGGCTGTGGATTATGGATATAAATTATTCAGAAAGACTTGACCATCAGGGTTTGATTGAATAATTTAGTGTTGCACCTCTTTATCTCCCTCATAATTTGCCAAAGCTGTGGTGAGGGCAATTGAGGATGGGTTGCTTATAATGCAATGCTTGTAATATAGCAGATTTTTTTTTAACTTTACACACACTTACCATCATGAAGACAGATAAGCATATCGTAAAAGGACAGAGAAGGAGAAATGACTTCAAAAACTACAAAAACTAAAAATTACTATGCCAAAGAGAAGTAGGGCTATCTCTAGGAGATGAATGGAATTTTGTTTCTGTTCTATCAAATCTGTATCACATAGTATGAGATCTCAACCCAATAATTTGTATTTTGAGAGCTTTTTCTTTTTCTTTTTTTTTCCTTTTTAGTATTTTTATCTGCTTTTCCGGGCTTTGTAAAGCAGCATACTGAAAAGAGCACATTCAGATAAAATAAATAACAGCCACATAACTTATATACCCAAGGGATATGCCTGTGTTGATATCCCTCCAGACTGTCTTAATTGACAATAGAAGTAACCTCTGAGGCAAAATGTAGGGCTGTGACTCTGATGTCATCACTTTACCTGTCCTGTATGATTTCTGGTATCTTTGTCTGATGACGAAGCCAGTGAAGCTTTGAAAGCTTGCATGATGTATTTTGTGCCTTTTGACTGGTCCAATGAATGTAACGCTGTTTTGTGGATTTTGGATTTTGTTCTATTTTGCTACTTGGCTAACACAGCTACCCTGAATATGTTTACTGGATTGGAAGATATCAAATTTAGCTGCAACAGAGGAACCTTTAACAAGAGGGAGTTAATGGAGTGGTATTTAACTCTTTGAGGTTTCTACCTCAAAGCAGCACAGCTTTTATTGGGATATTTTATTTACCCTTTTAACTTTTGAAGGTTTTTTAAAAAATTTATATTGTTTTATATGGAGTTTTAATTGTTCTGAGTCCTTCTGGAAGCTACCTTGGGTCCCACTCTGGGAGAAAGGTGGCATATAAATGAAATGGAATGCAATGAATAAAGTATCTCCAACGAAGTTTTTATTTAGACTACAACTGGTAAGTTTAACCTATAGGGAACCTAAAAGTTTTTCCAGATGTAACAATACAGAAGCTTCTTAAGAAATCCAGTGTTTTCTGCCTGTGAAATGGACAGTTAGCCTCACACAGGACAGAGATTACCTGGATCTCAATGGAAGTTATTTTGCTGCTGCTAATGAGTTTGAAAGGTTATTGCCTTTGTTTTGTTTTACTGCCCTTTCCCCTTACATGGCTAAGAAGGGGAGTAGCCTCTGTCTGCATTGATATCCTCTAGACCGGTGGTTCTTAACCTGGGGTGTCCAGACCCCCAGGGGTCTGCAGTGCTCTCAAAGGGGCTCCACCAAAGGCTCAAAGGCTGTTTAGCTTTTCTCCTTCCCGTAATAGAGTGGCACCATGACAGGAACCAGTCCAAAAGGAGTCAGGCAGGCTAGCTGGCCCGGCATATTGCTGCGGTGTGGCTGCTTCACTGTAGGGAGAAGGCAGGCTAAACAGAGTGACAGCAGAGCTGACAGCCAGCCAGCCAGCCAGCCAGCATTCACCCTCCTCTCTCTCCTTCTCTTCCTTTCCAGTGGAAAGCAGTCCAATGAAACACTCAAACACCCCCTTTTTTTGTCTTCTTCACCAGCAGGGGAGGATGCTGAGATGGACAAAGGAGGGAGGAACAAAAAAAAGGCAGAAAAGAAAAGAACAAAAAATGAAAAGAAATAGGTGTTGAAGACCAAAAGGGGGGGCTGGAGCAACCTCACTATTAAGGACCCTGAATGTGCCTCCTCATTCCCATTCATAACTGCGTGCACTTTCATTTGAATTGAGTGGTAGCTTATTTTGCCAAAGGTGATCCATTGCTCCAACTTCCAGTTTCTTAACAGGGGCTGGCACCTGCTGCAGCAGTGCCCTATCTTCTCATTTGGACCCATTCCTCCCTACTATCATTTTTCAGAGTTGGATGCCACACTGCCTTGAGGATCCTACTCAGAGTGGGGTTCTTTTTTCTCCTTCCCTCTCTCCTTTGCCCATCTTGTCTCCTCTCCTCCTGGTAAAGAAGGAAAAAAAGGGGGGGCATTTGAGCAGTTCTGATAGACTGGGTGGCTGGAAAAAAAAATGGGAGGGGGAGGGAGGGAGGGAGAATGAAAAAGAGAGAGAGAGAGAAGAGCAAATGCTGACTGGCTCGGCCTGCGCACTGCTGTTCAATCCATTCCAGCCTTAAACAAGCAGGATGAAGCAGGACAAAAGCCTTCCTCCCTGCTCTAGCACCTCTCAATGTGCATTTACTTATTTTTCCTTTCTCCCCCAATTTAAAGACTCTTGATGAACAAATTTAAATAAATATTTGATGCACTTTAGAGTTTTAAATCTTGAGTTATGTCTTGGAGGTCCACAGCAACAAAAGATATTTAAAAGGGATCCCTAGTAAAGAAAAGATTAAAAACCACTGCTCTAGACCAGTGGTTCTTAATCTTTTCCTTACCCAGGACCCCCTGTAAAAATCTTTTGTTGCCTCAGTGCAAATTACTGTCCTGTGGTGCAAAAATCACTTTCTTTCACCCACCTTATCATCAATATCTAAAAGAGAGAACAAGGAACTAGCATGAGGCACAGCACTTGAATCTTGGAATAGTTCTCCTCCGCTATTCAGTGAGGCCACACCCTGTAACTATAAAACAGTAATGAAAGAGATTAGGTGTTCTGCATAAGGAGTTATGTTATCTTTCAAGATACAATTGTAACTTGATTTAGTTTATTTTTAGTATTGGGGAAATTAATTGATTACAAACAATTAGGTTTTTTTTAAACTAGTTACTTTCAAGCTTTGAGATGCCCACTATCTTAACTGGAAGACGTAGGAGAATATTAATGTATAAAATAAACAAGGTGATATGCAGAGCCTTTGCCAGATGGAGAACACACATCCCTCCAGATGTTCTTGGACTGCAGATCCCAGCATTCCCTACCAATGGCTGTGGTGGCCAGGCTTGTGGAAGTTTGCTTCATTATAAAATATACAAGGTGCCAAATATATATAATCTTGATGCAGAATAGAGAAGCTGATTAGATGAACCCACTTAAGCTCAGGCGAAGAGTTCTCTTTCTTTTGCCTTTTTCTCTCTCTCCCCACATTCTCTGTATGTACTTTATATGTATAGTATAATAAATCACAGTTGTAGGATAAGAATCAACCAGAGGATAGGTGGTACAGAGTATAGACCAAGTGTACCAGTCCTTGGAGTGGTGCCTCAGATGGCAGATGACTAAAAAAAATACAGATAATAAATCCCCAACTGAGGCATCACTTCATTCATACTAATGAAGTGGGCTGATTTTTTTCCGTAAAAGTTAATGCCTAAGAGTCATTCTGTTAGTCTTTAAGATGTTGCAGGATTCCAAAGGGTGAGTCTACGAGTGAGGTTTCCAGGGAAACTCACCCAAGCGTGTCACGCTATAACTAAAGTTGGACAAGTTTATAAATTTTGGCTTCATTGAGGATCTCATTTTTTCCAGTCTCTGTCATATTTTGTGCCATTTTGGTACGCATTTCTACAAATATATGCAATTTTGCCAAATTTAGACATTTTTGCAAACAACTTTCTCTACATTTTTGTGTTATTGTCACTAATCTATGTATGTAATCCTAGTATATACACATTTGTAGGGTACATTTTTTATGCATTTGTAAGCATGAGAACTGTATTACAGAGTTTGAAACAGTATGAATATTAACATATAAATACATGAAGTTTTGCATATTGGATTGGGAAGAGCAAATGAAGTAAATTTTCATTTGGCCAAACGACTTATACCTAGATGTAGTGCAGTCTTGAAAGACATATGGAGTAGAGATTTCTCAAATAAATTCTCCTAACTTGAATTTGCTGGGAAAATCTATAGTCTTAATTAATCCCAGCTTTTTGAATCCAAGTCAGAAAAACAAATGATAATGTGCAAATAATAATAATAATAATAATAATAATAATAATAATAATAATAATAAACAATTGTCATACTTCTTTCATACTTCTAAAGTTCTACATTAAAAATAATCAACCAGAAATAAAACTCCCATGTTCAAAAAATAATCTTCAAGTTCCATTTTCCTTCAAGAAAAATGATTCAAAAGTTTGAAAGTCAAAATCATAATCTGAAATGTTTCATTATGTTTGTTACATTGTATAAAATTTAATTTCAGCCAAAAAAGCATTTGGTGGGGAACTTAACTCTAGAAGCCTGAGTACTGCTTGTGTAATCCTATATCAATGCTATGATTGCAGAGGTGCTTTGTTTTAGGACTGAAAATTAGCATTTGTATTGATGTGAGGCCCACTGTGGTGTAATGGTCTGAGCATTGAGTAATGACTCTAGAGATGAGAGTTTGAATCACTAGTCAGCCATGGAAACCAACTGGGTGATCCTGGACAAGTCACACTTTCTCAGCCTCAGAGGAAGGCAAGAGCAAACCCCCTTTAAACAAATTCTACAAAAAAACAAAACAAAACAAAAAACAACCCACTATGCTAAGTTTGCCATAGGGTCACCATAAGTCAGAAGGCACACAACAACAGTACTGTGACTTCAGTCTTCTTTTATGATCTTGCAGTGTATTAGCTCTGAGTAGGCCTATGCTTGCCTGTCACTTGGTGTACAGGATTGGCAATCTGCCTTCCAGAGACAGAGAGCTCCATCATTGTCAGATGCCATCAGTCTTGTTCCAGCAAGAGCAATAAATGGAAAAATCCAAGCCACTTTTGTTAAACTCTTTGAATTGTGTTTCCTCACTGACCCATAGAGAACCTATGCCTCATGAGTAGCATGAGTAGTATGATGTGAGCAAGTTGAGCCTTTAAGCCCAGTAGATCTTCTTTCCCGTGGAGAAACAAAATCATTTTGTAAACAACATTTGGGATTTCAAGCTGGGTGTGGCCAATACTTAGTTGGCTCTCTACATCTCGTGTCCTTTTTGTAGTTTCCTTGCTTCTTATCTACATTTGCTAGGTTATTCTGCTTAGTAACAATAGGTTTTTAGAATATCTTTCACTTCATGGACTTCCAACTCAAGTACAGCCTTTATACCTGAAGTCTTGAGTGAGAGTCAGGGTTTCCTAAAAGCTGTTCAGCCTGCTACCAGTCCCTATCACTACCTTTTTGTCCATTGTCCACATAGGAATTAAGACTGCTATGCACAGGGTTCAACATCCCACCGAGGATTTATGGGAAGAAGCCTATAGAAACTGGGATAACCATTGCCCTACATAAATTTCAAAATGATTGTGACCAACCACAAAGACTTTTGCTTCTCTCTAATCTAAAAGAAGTTAAACAACTTTTGATTGGCATTCCAGCTTTCCCAATACTGCCCTAAATCTGTATATTCTGCCCCAATCCTTCACCACTGAAACTGCATCTAGGCCTGCAAAATTTATCCCACAATTTCTTTAGCACCTTCTCTGCTCCTTATATTGTAAACTATCTTATTACCCTAAAAGGTGGGGGAACTTGAGGTCCACTAGCAGCAGTTCACCAGTGTCTGCTTGGAATCTGGGGAATTATTAGCTCAAAGGAGGCCTGCAAGAGGAGGGCAATGGCAAGCTCTTTACACCTGTGTATGCCAATACTGACTGTAGAGGGGACTCCAGTTAAAAGTTAAATAGGATATTTTATTTGGAAATAACAGACACACATAAGAAATCAAGCAATCTCATCAACCATAAAAGTGAGAAAGGTTGGATAGAAAGAGATTTTGGGTGGAAGGGGTGAAACTTACTGGTCCTGAAGCAGATAATTGAAGTGCAGTGGCTCAAACAAGAGCCTGAGGGTAGTATGGAGGAACAGGAATCTGGGGACCACATGCAGTGTGATGCCCAATGCACTACATACTACAAATTACCTGGGCTGGAGCCGGGGTTTTTTATACTCTATTTCCTACCCTGAAGGGGAATGTATTAATAGCTTTCTCGCAGAACAGACAAAGGGGTCCGGAACGGGCTGATTGTCTTAACGTTAGGTGACAAAACATTGATGAGAGTGCTGATAGCATCTTAATGTCTTGGTCAAGTAAAGTGAATGGATCAGGTCTCTGTAGGATATGTGCATATCAGGGATGCTTGACTGCTGTATCTGGGCAGTTTAATCTTCTATTGTATTTGGAGGTCAGGTTGTTGAGAAGATTATCCCAAACCCATTAATGGCAAGGGTTTCTGTCTAATCCTCTTGAACTTATGACCTGGCCATGCTGAGGTCATCCTGACCTGGCACACACTTACAGCCAGTGTCCTGCTACTATATGCTTTCCAGCCATAAGTGTCCAATTTTGTATGAAAATGATATTTATTGCTAATTTTGCTATCTAGCAGGGTGGGGGGAATGTAAGGTGTGGTAACAATGATATGTCACTTTTGTCTTCTCTTTCTGTATTACTGCTATTTGGAATCATAACAATATTCTACCAATCTAGTTCTAAGGGCAGTGCAACAAGCAGGTCTTTGTATTCTGTCAATACTTGTGATACTTTTTAAAACGTTTTCTTCACAACAAAGCAGTGCGACTGTTCTTGAGCAAATTTCCTCACATTATCTAAGTGTGTACAAACTACTATGTATTTGACATGCCTCTGCTTAAGATCATGGTATTTTTGGCTCTATCATTGGAAAAGATAAGGCTCATTGGAAAAAAGACGATTAGAAACGTTGATTCACTGGAAAGAGATTGTAACACTTAGTAATGTGGAAGACAGTAGGGAAAGAGGAAGACCACACTACAGGTGGATTGACTCAATCATGCCAACCATAACCCTGACTGTGAAAGATCTGACCATCAACAGAGATTGGCTGGTTGACCGGGCACACAGAGGTTTCTCATTCATAGGACTGCCATATGTTGAAACTCACTTGAGGGCAACTAAGAACCTCTAGACTTATTTGAATACAGATTTATAGATATAGTCTAATGTATAGATTAGGTGTAACCAAAAATGCCAGTAGCAACAGCAGTAACAACATACAAATATTGTTAGTGTAGGGCAGAAAGCAGAAAAAACTATTCTAATCTTTCTGTACATTCCTGCCAATTATATATGTTCTGTTCTGTTATGTTCTGATTATAGGAGAAGAATGGGGGGAAAACACAAAAATGTGCTTTACAATGCAGTCTTATTCATGTATACTGTGCATTTCTCTAGTGGGATTGCTAGCATGTAAGTAAGTATATGGTTTCTATATATGAGAATGCTTTAAAGAGAGGAAATGTTTGTGTTCCATAATGCATTGGTACCATATCTGCTTTCTAGAAGCGACTGATGCTTTTCCTGTAAGAAAAGAATTATGATCTAGGAAAGCTTTTCCATTCTCTCAAAGAAAATTTCTACATTCTCTAGCAACAAGGTGTGTGGATTATTTTTTCCTTGAATACAAAGTGAGAAAATTTGTAGACAGTTCCTAACTTTCCTACTGCTGCCGATCACACTGCAGTGGTGGTACTCTCTGCTACCTGGGGGAGGGAAGAAGGAAGAGATTTACAACAGAGATTTTTCTCTACAAATGCTATTTAGCCCTCCCAGCCCAGGGAGCGTATGGAGACTGTCAGTGATCGAATTGGACCCTTGGATAGCAGAGGGAGCATCTACAAATGAACATGAAAGACTGGAATCTTTTTCTCAAGAGAAAGATCTGAAACAACTCACTGAAGCTTTCATGCAACATGGCTAGAAAATTCAAGGGGTGCATTGCAGAAGAGGAAGGTAAGGAAAGTTGTGTATTTTATCTGTTGTGTCTGTTTATCTGGGACAGTAGTAGTTATATATTTTAAGCCACATAATCAAAACTCCTATAAGCACTTTACTAGTTTTCATTAATTAGGAAGCAGGATCATGCTGTCACACAAGACTCTGTTTGCCAGCAAGGGAAGGAAAGGCATAATTCTGCTCTTTCAAAAGAAATTGTCAGAATTGTCTAATTGGGAGTTAGACTGAGGTATTTGAGTCAGAGTCCTTGTGCTTTGTGTTAAGGCATAGAAGAGGGGATTTTGGCTAGGAGTGTAGGTTACAGAATATTGCTGAGTTAAGAAAAGCTGCACCTGCAGAAAATTCTCCTGTCTATACAAGCAGCCAAGATGCAGGAGCCCAGTTTTCCTTTCCATCTAATAAAGAGACCTACATCTGCATACTTCTCTGCTCATGCAAACAGCCCCTTTCATGTGAAAATAATAACAACATACAGACTAAGCCAAATAAATCCCACTCTGATTAATGTGACTAGACATGAACTTAAAGATGTTAGAAAGGTTGAGGTCATGGGGCTGAGGAGAGTTTTCAAAAATCCTTTTTGCACAGCATTTTCACAATTTTAACCATTTAGCAAAGGTACTATTTCTCCAGAGGAGTTAAAGATACAGGTATGGATGTTCATGGAATTTCAGCCTGATTGAAGAAGGCAAGTGACCTAGATAAAAACATCTATGATATTCCTAGATGCTACAATAAGAGTATTTCTTGTCAATAATATCTGTAACATCTACCTTTAACATGTATTTTGCAGACACAGTAAGTATACAAGGTGTCTGAAAATTATCTTTACAGTTCCATTCTATATAAAATTGAAATTGTAAGGATAACTGTGAGACACCCTGTATTATTTGACAAAATACAGTCAAAAATGGAATGTGCTTTGTCGTGCATTTGTGTGTGTGTGCAAACAATCTAGTGAAGTTCTAGAGAAAGACTGGCATGGTCTGAGAATAGACATGATACAAGATTGCAGCAGCAAAGTAAGCTTTGTCCAAGTGCAACTGGCTTTTGATCAGTTTCCATCTTGCTATATACAGTGATGTAGGGCTTGGTTTAACAAGCATCTTACAGATTAATTCTGCTGAGATCGATAGCGCTGTACTCACTAGTCAGTGTATAACAGAGGTGAGCAGAACATAGATATGGATTTACTGGTAGATCTTGGTATACTTTCCAGTAGCTTCGTACATGTTCCTGACTTCCAGTTATTTAACATCAGCGACAATCAAAGGACACCTCTCTCAAGTTACGATGCTGAAATGAAGAAAGCTTTGCATAATTAGCGTTTGGTTTTTATTGGAAAGGACAGGGAAGTCCAGTCAATCTGGCCTTTAAAAACACATTTCTGGGCTCAGAATATTTAATACTAAGCAAATATCTGGCAGATCTTGAGTTTTAGATAAAAACAAAGTAAACCACTCAGACTCAACATGTAACCCCACAGCTGTCCCTATCTATTGTCCTAACAGGTACTGCAGTTTCAAGCAAATATCTTCTTGTTTGTTCATATTCTCTCTCTCTTTCTCTCTCTCTCTCTCTCTCTCTCTCTCTCACACACACACACACACACACAGACATAATCTTAATGGAAGATCCTTGAATTTTGTGCACAATTTCTGACAAACCACAACTTCTCTTTCTTCTTTCCACCTACTATCGCTATAGAGAAAATAATGCAAACTTGGTAGAGCCTCAGTGAATAGCCCGTGGAGAACACATTCATTTAACCAAAACCTTTGATAAACAGAGATTGCAATTTACATAACTTATTGTAACTTTGCAGTCCTATAAGGGTATTTCTAAGCAGAAAAACTCAGAACCTGAGTTCCTTATTTCAGAGGAACGTCCCATGTGTTGATAAAGGAACACATTAACTCAGCCTTCTCCCCACGATACAACTGTTACACTGAAATCTGCAAACTGACACTATGATTCCTTAGGGTGTTTTCTATCTTTTTAGAATTACTGCTCACTTAATTCTGACCCAGCTGCATGGGACAACTGCAAAACTGAAGAGGCTCCAAAAGTAGCAAGGGGAGGAGGGAGTGATAAGCCAGGTTATGTGGAAAGTGGTTGAAACAGAAAACTAACTGACCATGAGTATAAGCAGCGGTAACAACAGTTACTAAGAAACAGTGGTGGCTGATGCACATGTGTCCATATTAGCCTAGGGTGTGGCTCTTCTATGCCCACTGCCTTTGATGATTAGGTAACCAATTCTACAGCCATTTCTAGAGTCCTATTTTTGAATGCATACAGAGCGTCCATGATTTAGACTGGCCCTTCACCCATTGTTCTTATCAAAATACTCACCACATGGCAGGGTTATATGAAGCAGTCATGCACTTGAGGATCTTACTGGTAGACCAACTCCCTCTTTGAAGGAACTTGCAAGTACAGCAAAACTCTATCTGGAAACCAGTGCTTGTGGACATTGTGAGAATCCCCATATCTAAAAGTGAACCACACAAACCAATAGATTATGATCTATTTTTTTTTCCATTGCAGAGAGAAGTTAACAGATTTTGATATAAAATCTTTGAGGCCTATGCCTAATTAAACTAGAGAGTGTAAATATCCTGATGTACGAGAGACCCTTTAACATGGCTTCCAATTAGAGTTTTGCTGTACTTGGAAGCTCATTGCAAGAAGTTCCATTCCACTTAGCTTTAAAAATACAGGTGTAACTCAGTTTAGAATACAGTTTAGATATACAGCTTTAGAATACAGGCGTAACCCAGTTAATGAAGTAAATGTGTTCCTGGACAATACTTCTTTAACAGAAAATTTGCCACCAGAGGCCAAAATAACATAGAAAGAATAGTTTGGGCTCCTATAGCACACACACACAAAATTGTTTCAGCAAACTTTTTATTCAAAAATAACAATATGCACACATGAAATGAAACAAAGAAATTCTGTAAGCCTTGCATAAGTAAACAAAAACATCTGAATCTTCTACAGACTACCTGAGAGTGTCTTCTAAAATTCATATAGATATGACTTTTTCATTCACCAGCCTCCAATCTTCTTAGATTTCCCGTTTGGTGGTCAGACTTAGCAAGAAGAGCTGGTGAGGCAAGCTTATCAGCTCTCCTTTTTTTTCTGGTTTGCCTGTCCAGTTACAGATCCTGGAGGTAGCTGCTATTTACTTTTCCTGTTGTAAGGAGGCACACACAGCTAAAATAGAATACCACAATTTCTCAACTTGAGCTTTATTCTATTGTTTACTGAAGACGTGTTGCTGGAACCTGACACCAAAACTGTATTTCTCTAGCCCTCCTTCATCCTCCTCCTAATGCCAATACTGCTGAAAAACTTCTAGCTAGACAGAGGATAAGGAATAAAAGGGGTTGTAAAAAGGAGCAGTTTTGTCAGTTGAAGTATGCCTGTATACCCTTTAATGAAAATCATCCTAGGAAGCCAGGTTGGTGCTCCAATAAAATTACACAGTTGCAATTCAATATTTTACTGATACATATATGCAAATGAAACACTGTTGCCTCTTCTTCCCATTCTTCAGGCTTTGACAGGTTTGAAAAAATGTAAGTAAGGCAGCACTCTGAAACCACAAAGTGACCCCCTTAGCTGTAGTTTGCAAAATGTCCTTTTCTTTTCTCCACTGTGGGAACAGAAAATGATCACACTCTATTGGATTGTACAGTACATTCTCCCACCAGGAAGGTCCACAGATACCACTGGAATTATTCTCCATATGAGCCTGTGGCTAGAGAACTCAACAGAAACTGCAGGATATGGTCTGGCACAGGGATTGGAGTTCATGTAACTCTACAACATGGGAATGTGTCATACTTACATATGCAGTTATAACAAAAAAGAAAAAGAGAGAGAGAGAGAGAGCCAGCATGGTGTAGTAGTTCGAATGTTGCACTACAACTCTGGAGTCCAGGGTTTGAATTCCTGCTTGGCCATAGAAACCCACTAGGTGACTTTGGGAAAGTCACACTCTCTCAGCCTCCAAAAAAGGCAAAGGCAAATCCCCTGTGGACAAATCGTGCCAAGAAAACCTTGTAAAAATTTTGCCTTAGAGTCACTATAAGTAGGAAATGACTTGAAGGCACACAACAACCACAATGAAAAAAGGAGACTTAAGTATTAGCTATAGTACACTTCTCTAATTTCTAAATTGTTAATCTATGGAAAAAGTGTAGTGCCAGCGTGGTGTAGTGGTTTGAGTGTCAGACTAGGATAATGGAAGACCAAGATTTGAACCCCTGCTTGCCTGTGGAAACCCACTGGGTGGCCTTGGCCAAGTCACACTCTCTCAGCCTCAGAGAAAGGCAGTGGTAAAACCCCTTGAACAAATCTTGCCAAGAAACCCTCATGATAGGTTCACCTTAGGGTCACTGTAAGTTGGAAATGACTTGCAGGCACACAACAACAATAGCAAAAATAACATGCAGACAGACACCTGGAGTGACATGTATGTGTGAATTGTTCACCAGCTGGCCAGGTCTATCCTGAGAATTAGGTTTAACCACAAAAACAGCATCCAGTCTTTGCTAATGCTATTCTTTACTATCCTTTACTAACTGAGATACAAATCGCAACAGCTCACAAGCCACCTCCTATGCAACAAATCAAGCTAAAAGCTAGACACTAAATACTAGGTTCTAAAAATCCATTGTAGTGTAGTGGTTTGAGTGTTGGACTATGACCCTGGACCTTCATTTCTCTGCTTGGCCATAGAAACTCATTGGGTGGGCTTGGGAGTCTCACACTCTCAGCCACAGAAAACCCTGTGATGGGTTTGCCTGAGGGTCACCATAAATCAGAACAAATAACAACAAAAATCCTGATCAAAAAATTTCCCCCCACAGAGGGAGAAAGGGCAATCAATATTATGTGTACTGCATACATTTTCAAAAATGGTACCAAAGAAATGCATCTTGAATTACTGTTTTATTTCCTGAGGGTGTCAAGGTGAGCACATAGTGCTGCCACACTCTACCCCCAAATGGCACTCAGGTACCATGAACACATCTTGTAAAAAAAATAATAATAATAAGACAGAGTGTGGACAGGTTTCTAAGAATACATTCCTGTCTGTTAAAAGTGCTAAGCCAAGTGAACGGAGGATTCATCCCATATGTCAAAAAGGGGCCATTCTATAGGGGAACACACAACAGGGACAATGTAGGGATGGGGGTCAGTTGGATGCGGAAGGTGACAGGGATAAAAGTCTTTGAAATGATTAGGGAAGCAACTCTAGTACTGGGCTGCAAAACTTATTTGCTGAGAGTTGCTCTCCTTATTTATTATAAAAATAAATATAATACCTGAAAGAACTGTGAGTATAAAATATTTTCTTATACCTTTTTAAAACAAGAGCTGAATATGTGTACCTTTTGGATATGTGCAATGAATTTAAAAGGTGACTTAGAAAAACAGGACAGTTAAATTATAGCAGATAACAAACTTAAAATGGTTCTCATTTGGGGATTAATTCTTTAGGTAAGCTTTGTGTTGCTGAGCCTGCAGTTCTATTTCACTTACCATTAGCAGTGAACCTCACTGAACTTAGGGAGACTCATATAGGACAGGGGTGGGAATTACATGGCCATCCACATGTTGCTGGAGTGCAGTTCCCATCAGCCCTAGCCAGCAGGAACGCTGGAGGTTGCTGTGCAATAACATCTGGAGGCTGCACAATTAGTTCTCACCCTTCATACAGAAGATACAGACACATAGCTGCAATAGGGGAGCAATAAAGGAATTGCATCCTTCTAAATAAGATTTCTGCTCCCCTCCATTGAATTGCTTCCAGGCTCCAAATTGCTAGCGTTGCAGTAACTTAAAATTTAAGTTGAACATTTAGAAATATACTTTAGGCATTCCAAGGGGCAGGCAAAATGACCAAGGGAACGTGAACACAGCAAATATAAGCATTCTAGGTCTGAACAATTTTCGGTGTTTCACTCTCTGCAAAGCTAGAAATTTGGAGAAGGAGATTTTGGGAATTTTGTGTCCCCCCCCCCCTTATAGCGATACCCCTGAGAACCCGTATGGTGGGGTGGGAATTGCGCAGTTGGCCAGATGTGATTGGCTTTCAACTCCCACCATTCTGCTCTGTTGGAAGAGCCACGCAATTCCTCCCCACATACATGGGATTCCAGCTATGCTGAACAGCTGCAGTTACCCTGGGAAAGAAAAAGGCAAATTAATGGGACTGCTATCATCCAACTGGAGAGAGGGGAGAGAAGCGGGGGGGGGGGAGGGAGGGATCGAGAGAAAGAGAGAGTCCCCTGGCTTAAGGGTCCTAGGTATTTGCCCCTTCCATTCAAACCACATCTAGAATTGCTATCAACTTTTCACAATTTTGGGAAGATGTAACATGCTCTGCGTGGGGGCTGCCACGCTGGCGGGGGGAGGGGGTTCTGGGAGCTGTAACTCGCCAACCTAACTTCCAAGTTCTGGTCCCCTTCTTCCTTTCTCACTTGCTGGTAGGCAGTCCGCACTAGCCTGTTATAGCGCTATGATTCCACTTTCAACATCCTATGGAATCCTGGGGTTTCCCCTCCCGGGCCGCCCCTCCCGAAACTGCAAACCCCAGGATTCCATAGGATGTTTAAAGTGGAATCATAGCACTCTAACAGGCTAGTGCGGAAATGGCCCCTTTCTCCGACGGGAGCGGTTCCTAATCAGCCAGACTCGCCATCCTCTCGCCTCTCCCCCTCCCAATCCAACACTGTGGGCGCGCGGAGGGGGGTGTGTGACTAACAGGCGGGGCAAGCAATTGAGCCCAGGGCGAGAGCTGCTCCCTGAGGCTTTCGGCGCTCTCCCTACAACTGTCCCCTTCGCGCCTCTGCCATAGAGAGCAGCCCAGCGGGACCTTATAGTGGGGACCTTTTCTTTCTTCCCCCTAAAAGCTTCAGTTGTTCCGCCTCGCACACCCAAAAATAAATACATAAATAAAAAATGGCGCAGGGGAGGGAGAGAAGCACCTGTGGGGCCAAATTGAATGGCCACCTCTGAGTTTGCCTTGCCTGAGAAAACTCTGTGAAGCCCATGGGCTTCCCCTAAGTCCACGGGCGACTAGAAGGCAACACACAAGCCTAGGCAGCCAAGGGAAGGAAACCCTAAGGGGAAGCTGCCTTGGGAAGGGCGGCAAAGGCGCAGCAAAGCGGGGAGGCTGGTGGGCGCCTAGAGGAAAAGAGGCTGCCTCAGGGCTTCCCCTTCCCCACCCGCATTGCCAAGCCAAGGAAGCAGAAGCAAACCCCACCCAGCAGGTGTTTAAATGGGAGACAGCTTGCTGGTAAGGCGCGGGGGGGAATCCCGAAAAGATCTTTTCGTTTTGAAGAAGCTGGAGAGTCTCCCAGGAGGAAGAGGAACCCCTCTAAGGACCCCACTTAAAAGGCGAGGGCGCGCGGGTGGGCGGGCGAGGGCGCGCGGGTGGGCGGGCGCGGGCGCGCGCGCGCCGGCGGAGTCCCGGTAAGCGCAAAAAGAGTCCAGCAAAAGATCGGCGGCTACGTTAAAACCGCACCTCATGGGCCAATGGAAAAGAGCCCCGGCATCTTCGATGACTGAGCCAAATCTCACCTCATTTTTGTTTTTTAAAGTTGGACTTTCTCCGTCGTGAGAATTGCTGAAAGAACAACCCAGGAAATGTAGGAAGCGTTGGATCCCCGGCGGAGCCGTGCGCCCCCCTCGCCCCTGTGAGAAGTGAGTATGCAGAAGTTTGGCAATTGCCCGCTTAAGCCCTCGGGATGGGGACATCCTGCGTCTGGGGAAAGGGGGCAACGGCGTCTCTTTCATCCTCCCCCCTCTCCTCCCACTGGTTCGCTTTTCTTCTTCAGCCTTGCTTTCCAAAGTGCTTCTCTCTGTTTGCACTCAATTCTTTTTTAACACTCCCCGTTCGTTCTAATTCCCAGTTTGATTCTTGTTTTCTCTTCTTCGACCTCCTTCCTTTTTTCTGTTGCAGTCGCCCTCCTTCTTGACTTTTACCTCCCATTTAAGTTTGTCTACAACCATTTCTCATTAGATCCTCCTTCTCCTTGTTCCTCTCTGTTGTCACTGCTCTTTTCCATCATAGAATCAAAGAGTTGGATGAGACCACAGTGGCCATCCAGTCCAACCCTTGCCATGCAGGAACCCATATCAAAGCATTCTGGATAGATGGCCATCCAGCCTCTGCTTAAAAGCTTCCAAAGAAGGAGACTCCAGGGCAGCATATTTCACTGCCGGACAGCTCTAACCATCAGGAAGTTCTGCCTGAGGTTCAGGTGGAATCTATTTTCTTGCAGCTTGAATCCATTGCTCCTTGTCCTGGTCTCTGGAGCAGCAGAAAACAAGCCCACTCCCTCCTCGACATGATATCCCTTCAAATATTTAAACATGGCTATCATGTCTCCTCTTAACCTTCTCTTCTGCAGACTAAACATCCCCAGCTCCCTAAGCCGCTCCTCATAGGGCATGGCTTCCATAACCTTCACAATTTTGGTCACCCTCCTCTGGACATGCTCCAGCTTGTCAATATCCTCCTTGAAATGAGGTGCCCAGAACTGGACACAGTATTCCAGATGAGATCTAACCAAAGCAGAATAGAGTGATACTATTACTTCCCTTGATCTAGACACCAAAGTCCTGTTGATGCAACCAAGAATCACATTGGCTTTCCTGACTGCCTCATCACACTGCTGACTCATGTTCAGCTTGTGGTCTACTAAGACTCCTAGATCCCTTTCACAAGTACTGCTATCCAGCTACGTGTCCCCCATCCTATATTTGTGCATTCCATTTTTAATGCCTAAGTGTAGGACCTTACATTTCTCTTTGTTGAAATTCATTTTGTTATCTTTGGCCCAGCTCTCCAATCTGTCCAGGTCATTTTGAATTTTGATCCTGTCCTCTGGGGTATTAGCAGCCCCTCCCAATTTGGTGTCATCTGCAGATTTGATCAGCATACCCTGTATTCCTTCATCCAAGTCACTGACGAAGATCTTGAATAGCACTGGGCCCTGGACAGAACCCTGTGGCACCCCAGTAGTCACTTCTCTCCAGGAAGAAGAGAAGCTATTGGTGAGCACCCTTTGGGTTTGGTCTGTCAATCAATTACAAATCCACCTAACAGTAGCACTGTCCAGCTTGCATTTTACTAGCTTCTTTTCAAGAATGTCATGGGGAACTTTGTTAAAGGCCTTACTGAAATCAAGATATGCTATATCCACAGCATTCCCTTCATCTATCAAGCTTGTAACTCTATCATAAAAAGAGATAGGATTAGTCTGGCTGTCTACATTTTTTCAGAAACAGTCATTGATCTTTAAGGAGGTATGTGTGGCAGGATCAGACAGATCTCTGGACTCCTAGCTATTTGACCATGTAATCTTGTTACCGTGGTGATGTAAATTCTTAGACATGCATTGTTGGTTGAACCATCACCACAAGCAGGAGCAATCCCATCTGACACATTATGCATATTGGCGATGGTGGTAGAGACAGTATGCGCACTTATTTCTTCTGCTGCTCAGCTGCTAACTCCAGTCAACTCACCCTTAAGCAGCAGTAATTTCAAATGCAATACTATAGTTTGTTCTGATTCCTGGTTGCCTTTTGGTTGACTCGGACCCATCTCTGAGCCACATTGCTGAGTGGTTGCAATTTAGTAGCACCAGTGCCAACAAAAGAGAAAGTGTTATAGGTTGGATACCAAGGCTGTTTTGGTGCTTGTGCTTCTGCCATTAGGTGACTGTGTGGTGGATGGGTTTTCCTCACTCAGTCTACTCACAGATACTTGCCCCTGCATTTGGTCTTGATGGTGCCATGCTGCTGGCCTTCCAGTGTCTCCTGAGCACACAAGGCTCTCTTGGAATGAAAGTAGTAGGTCTGTGCTTGTTGGAAGGCTGTAAATTTTGAGGGCAGTGAATTAAATACAATGATCACATCCTCTGTCTTGGGATACCAGTTTGTAGAAGCCTACAAAGGTTGTGGTTAATGAGGCCCAGGCTTTCTCAGTGGTCATGGAATACTGATTGATGAAATGCTAAGAAATAGGAACATAAGAGGATTGCTGTTGGATCAGACCAAAGACCTACTTAGTTTGACAGTTCTGTTTCTGCTGTGGACAACCAGGTGCCTAGAGGAAGCCACATGCAGGGAGGAGAGGGGGAATGGAATGGAGCAAGTGGGAAACTGCAAGAAAAAAAGCAAGCAGAGAAAAAGCAGGTCAGAGGGAATCCTCTCTTTATTTGAATAAAAGACATTTAGGCTGGTGACCACGATGTCCATTTCAGTTGGCCTCCTGGTATATAATAACTAAAACCACAGTTCAAATAATATGGGACCTTTCTGCCCTACACTGGGTCAACATCCTATGGAATCCTGGGGTTTGCAGTTAGCGAGGGGCATTTAGAATTCTCAGTCAGAGAGCTTTTTGGCCTCAGTAAACTACAAATCCCAGAATTCCACAGGATGTTGAAACTGGAATAATAGCACTATAACAGTGTAGTGTGGAAAGGCCCTAAGTCATATAAAGGCACAAGTTACAAAATACAGTTCTTAAGTTGTAATTATAGGCCACTGACCATTTGCTATTTAGATCTTTAAGAATATTTTTAATAATAATAATAATCAGTAACTCTAAATAATAATTAATAATAAATAATTAATGACCAGAGACAGTAATTACAAATTAACTAAAACTTTATAGCAGTATAAAACACTCTGACAGCTATGTGCTAAAACCAGTAGCGATCTCAATAAATTAATCCAGGGTGGTATAATGGTTATGAATGTTGGAGCTGGACTTTGAGAAATCTAAGTTCCAATCCCTATTAAGTCAAGAATGATTCTGATCATTGAGATGACTAAATATTCACTCTGACCTACCTGACAGGGTTGTTATGAAGGTAAACTAGGGAGGGGGAAAGCCATCTGTGCTGAGTAAATTGAGGTTATTGGAGGCAAGGTGGGATATAAAGCACAGTTGATAAATAAGTAAAAGAATTTTAATTAAAAGACTGTCTAAATTAACTAGTTTCCAAAGCCTCTTTGAAGGTGAGTCTTGCCAGGACCAACTACCAACTTAGAATGGGACTCCATGAATCTAGGGCCACCAATGAAATGGCCCAGTTTCCAGTGGTTTCTTGGTTCCTACTGAGAAGCCATTTTCAAATGTTTCTCTAGAAGGAACAGAAAGCTGCACATAGGTATATAAAATTATAATCAGGATTGGGTACCATTGTGTCCATAAATAACCACTATTGAAAAGAAGAGAAAAAGTCTCCAAAGAAGACCTGATGTTCTTCTTAGTTCAGTGTTTATTAAAAGCACGGGTAATAAACATTCAGCGACAATGCTGGAGAGCAGGGTTCCTGCTTGGCCATGAAAATCCACTAGGTGATTTTGCGCACATCACACATTCTCAGAGAACCCTGTGATAGGGTCACTTTAGGGTTGCCATAAATAGGCAATGACTTGAAGGCACACAACAACAACAGCAATAAACATTCAAAGCTAAATACATTTCACTTTCTCTATATTGCAAACTGAAAGTCTCATATATCTCCACTTGCAACAGAGACCAATTAACTTAAATTCTTTCCTAAGACCCCACCCCAAGCCAAACCAAGCACTCAACTACATGCAGAAATCTAATCTATTTTATTCTATTATTTTCTTTTATATTATGCCTTTCTCCTGGTACAGGACCCAGATTGGCTTCTGTTGACCTCCATAGGGGCTGGCTGCACTTCTAAATTTTAGCAACTTTAAAACAGTTAAATTTTGCACAGAAAATAAGATCTTAGCTAGAGCAGGGATCTTCAAGTTAATTTTAATTGATGCTAACTCCGCCCCTCCCCTATGCACACACCCCAGAAGGAGGTCTCAGCATACTTGGGAGAACAGTAACATCAGCGGAATAGGGGGGCCCTTGATATTTTGCTGCCTGAGACAAGAGACTGAATCTCCCCAACCATGCAGAATGACAGCTGGATCTTACTTTTGCATTAGTTATGAAAAAAATAATAATGACTTCCATTACCTGTAAAGGCAAAAGGCTAGCTTACGGGATTCAGGGCATGCTGCATGGCATATGCAGCTCAGTTCTCAAACCTTCTCCTCCTCTTGCTTCCCTGTGTCACCTCCTGAGATAGGCACCTTATTCAACCTACCCTTTTGCAAAATTATAAAGAAACAATCTTGAAGGGGGACCTTAAGGGGTGGAGAAACCCATCAAGACCAATGAAGATTGAACATGCTTAGTAGCTGAGGAGTGCAGTCTTTCTGTTGGGGACAGGATGGAAAAGAAGGTAGGAGGGGAAAAGGAATAGAGTGTCGTGGAGCAGAACATGCCTAACTGACTGGAACAGTAAACAATAGTGTTGTTTTGAGTCTTCCTTGGCAATGTTTGTAGGTAATCAAGGAAGCACAGCAATAAATCCTACAAGTACCTGTGTCAGTATGTTGCAGCACAAAGACTAAAACTATACTGTTGTATGTTAACTGGAAATAAATCCTACTGTACCACGCATAATATTTCATAGTGACAAGTTTCTGGATGGATATATATATGATTGCATTTTTTAAATGGAAACCCATGGAAGCAGAAGCAGAACTCTCCCATTCCAGCAGGCAGGTAATGCTTCACTGGAACATTTGTGGTTCAGTGGGTGAAAGGAGAAAGAAAAATGAGCAATAAGCAGTGGTTGGCTGTAACCTTTTACCTAGTAGGCATCACCAACAAGGAAGGGCAATTGTGCTCTGTCCTTATTAATACTAGCTCCTGTTTATTCATTCCACATACCCTTTCTCTTTGTTGTGGAACTATGAAAAAGAGGAATGGTACATTGCAAGAGTGTCTTAGGCCATTTCTGCACCTCACCGGTTCCCATGGATATCCTGTCGCGATCCTGGAAGTGCCTTTGCCAAGATGGGAGCATGACGCGAACACTCCCCTACACACTTGGCCGACTCCCTGAGGAAGGGAGCATGAGTGACGCCCACTTTCCTTCTGCAGCACAGCCGGCCTCTTTCCCAGGCTATGCTGGGGAAGGAAGCATGTGATAACGCTTCTGCCCCTTCCACATGGCTCGTGGTGACGGGAGTGTCACACGATTCATAGATGCTTAATGGATTTTTTTTCTGTTACGAGAATATCCCACAGTCATGACAGATGGGGACAGGTTGGCAGCAGGACCATGACAACGTCGTGCAAAAGCATGACTCGTAGACTGCTGCCATTGCATCCCCATTGTGAGACTGTGATGCCATGCGGAAATGGACTTAGTCTTCTTTTGATTTCTTGACTATAATCTCCATTTTGATTATTAATTGAGACAAGGTACAGACAAAGTTTAATTGTTTATAGTTTTTATCACCCGCAATAAAATATTGTGTTGTCATTATTTTTGTTTTGTTAATATTCAGTTGTAGCCTTGCTTTTGCACTTTCCTCCTTATGTTGAATTAGTCAGTGATTCCATGTCTGCTATTTTCTGTGATTTATATGGTGTCATCTGTGTATCTTAAATGGTTCATGGTTTTCAAATGAAAATCAACCTGCATTTGATACATTACAGCAAAGCTTTTGATTGTGTAGCTCATGAGAAATTATGGTTCACTTTAAAAGAAATGGATGTGCCACAACATCTGATTGTCCTGAACTTTAATCTGTTCTCTGGAGAAGGGGCCACTGTCAGGACACAAAACGGGGAAATGGAATGGCATTGGCAGAACTCCCATTGGTGAAGAGTTCAGACAAGGCTGCACTTTATTACCCTGTTTAATTTGTGTGTAGAATAGATCACTCAGAAAGCAAAATTAGAGGAAGGAGGCATAGAAATTGGGGGAAGGAATATGAACAAACCACTGGGTGAAAGGACATTTTTAGGACCAGGGCAGGTGAGAAAAAGTTAAACTCTCCCTACCCAAATCCCAGGTGTTATGCTGTTTCTCAGGTTCTAAGTATTCTGGCTCTGTTGTTTGCACAACAAAAAAGTACAAAATGTGTTCATGCAATTAACATTATATCTTGTTTACTTCTGAATTGTGCAGTAAAGTACCATTTAGACACAGCTTCCGTTTTTGTTGCTGCCTCAGAGAATGCTGATGTTGGAGACTCTTCCTATAATTATTAGAAGGAAAAAGAACTGAGAATACCACCCAGCCCCCACCAAAAGGAGAGATAGAGAGAAGGAGAGAGATGCAGTAAGCATATATCTTTAACCAGCTTTACTTTTTAAAGAAAGTGTGTTTCAAGAAGGAAGAATGTAAAGGGAGAGTGCCAATTTCCATCATGCCTATTTGTTATAAGAACTGTATAGCAGTGCATACCTATTTATGAATTTATGTATTGCTTTATGGCAATGGGGTTTTATTCAGAGGAAACTTAAAATATTTCTTGCTCTGGCTGCCTTGGAACTGAAGATTTCTTTCTCATCATAAAACTGAAAAGCCCTTAAAGGTAAGAAGACACTCTTAATGAAGGCGCAAGCTTTCCACAATGAAATGTAGTTACTCCTTCATAAACACAGCAAAAAACTCTTACAGACTTTTGAGATGACAAGCATGATCTTGCTTTTTCGTGTAGCCTTAGCATATTTTGGATGACACAAACTAAATACAAGGTACAGTCCTGTATACACTTATATGGGAGTATGTGCTGCTGAACACAGTGGAATTTTCTGCTGAGCAAACATGCTTCAGACTGAATTGATGGCATATGATTTCTATTAACAGATCTACATTTTATGTGGTTGTGATCTCAGAAAAGGTCCAGCAACCTTCTAGTGTTTGTTTTTAACTTCACAAATTAACTCAGAACTAAACTATCTAATTTTAACAGCATTTTTGGGTATTCAGATGAAGACCCTGGTGGTTCAGACCAAAATCCTATGTATTCCAGCACCCTGTTCCTACCGTGGCCAACACAATGCCTATAGAAAGCCAGCAAGCAAGATCTGAGCCCTCTCCTGCTATTGTTCCCCAGCAATTGGTATACAGAAGCAGGATGTCTTTGATCTGGGCACCACATGTAGCTGGCATGAATATTACCCACTGATAATCTTTTCCTCCAAAAATTTGACCTTGTTTTAAAGACATCAGTTGGTGTCTGAATATCACCACATCTTGTGATAAGGAATGTTATAGTTTATGCTGTGTAGAATAATACATATCTATTGTCCATTTCCTACCATTCCACTTCATTTGGTTACTCTGGGTTCAAACATTACGAGGAAAGGAGAAAAACCTGTCTTTTAACGCATCGGTTCTCCCCAAGATTCAGTTATTATTGTGCACTAAGCCAAAATCCTGAGAAGTAATGTAAAATGTAATTGTTTTCCAGGTAATAAAGGTGATGGGAGGCATATTATGTGAGGAATTGTATGCATGAAATTAGCCCTTAAGTAAAATATTGATGAATGGAGATTTTTCGCACATTTTCCCTGGGTGTATCCAGGTTACATAATTATAGCAGCTAAATACCACTTTACCTGTCATACTTTCATCCTATGGAATTCTGGGATATTTTGAATTCTTTCCTAGAGAGTTAAGCTTTGTAGTTGAGGAGAGGGGACCAGAGAATTCTAAGTACCTTTGACAAAACTACAAATCCCAGTAATTTGGCAGTTGAAGTGATATCAAGCTGCTATAATTTTACATTATGGACACACACTCTGAATTGTTAATCATTTTCTCCAACAAGTTATTTTTTCACTTTCTCAGATGCAGATTATTTCTCAAATTCAGTCTTTCATGTGAGAATTATATGGCAGTGTGTGGACAGAGAGATTCCACTGTCAAGAGAGAAGGTAAGCAAACGTCCTTTCTCAAAACCATTCCTCCAGACAAGTGACAAATGCACTCTTATGTTCAATTTCTGAAAGATGGCTTGTGTTCTAAAAGCACACAGATCTGTTCTCTGTGGTCATCTATCTAAAGCTTCCTGTCCCTTTCCCTCTGCAGAGACACATTAAGAGCAACAGCTCTGTATCTCTCTCTCCACAGAGAAGCAGGAGGTTTGGGGTGGGGGACGGCACTCCCTTGACATAAACCAGATGGGGAGACCTCATGTGCTTTATCCAGCCCATGTGCAGAGGGTTTTCATCCCTAGTCTAAATCATTTTGGTCTGTTCTAGCTCCTATTCGGATTAAAACACCAGCTGTCCAAATTACATACCAAAACTCATTTGATACTATCTGGCCATTTCCGCATGATGGGGCTGTGCCGCTTCTGGGACAGGATGGCAGTGGTTGGCAGGTCGTGCTTCTGCACGACATTGTCACTGGCCACTGGCCTGCTGTCATCCCATCCTCAAGTATTGCACTCACACAGTTTTCACAAAACACAAAAAAACCCATTTTGCGCCTGCGTTCATGTGGCGCTCCCATCACTCCTGGCCATGCAGAAGCCGCAGAAGTACAATGGTGACACTTCCTTCCGTAGCACAGCAATGGAAAGTGCCCGCCTGCGCTGCGGATGTGCTCCCTTCCACAGGGAGCAAGCAGATGTGGAGAGGAGCGTTGCTGACGTGCTTCCTTCCAGACTTGGGATTGCAGCACGACGACACAGAAGAGTGTCGTCATGCGGAAATGGCGTATGATAGTATGGCCCTTCCCTTCCCCATTTGCTTCTTTGTAAATTTGGTGCTTTACTAGTCCCACAATAAATTACAACTCACCCCCATTCATATGTTTATATGAATCAATCCTCATTTTGCTTTAGATTCATGCAGGGACCTAGATTTTTCTATGTACCATTTACTTCTCTTTTCTTTCAGATGGCTCCCAAGAGACTCAAGAAGATATTCTTTTTCATGATGGCTTTGGCTTCCACTGTTTTCTGTTTGCTTATCAAATGGAGTTCTGATGGTATTTGCATATTCTGCCAGAGAAAAGGTGAGGTTGTTTCCTTTAAGAGAAACAGTGGAAATTTTCTTCAGCTGCCTCATACAGATTGCAGTAGGAACCCCCCATTCCTAGTGATTCTTGTAACATCATCTCATATGCAATCCAAAGCCCGGATTGCCATTCGTGAGACATGGGGCAAAGAAAAACTGATAGCCAACAGACGCATTGTGACGTATTTTCTGTTGGGAACGACTTTGAATCATGATGACCAAATCACTGTTACAGATGAGAGCCTGAAATATGGAGATATTATCCAGAAGGATTTTATAGATACCTACTACAACTTAACACTAAAGACCATGATGGGCATTGAATGGGTTCATAAATTTTGTCCACAGTCCAGCTTTGTTATGAAAACAGACTCTGATGTGTTTGTGAATATTTACTACCTGACAGAACTCTTGCTAAAGAAAAACAGGAACACCAGATTCTTTACTGGCTTTTTAAAACTGAATGAGCGTCCAATAAGAGAAACGATTAGCAAGTGGTATGTGAGTAAAGAAGAATATCCAGGGAATACATACCCTCCTTTTTGTTCAGGAACAGGTTATGTTTTCTCAACAGATGTTGCCAGTCAGGTGTATAACATTTCTGAAAATGTACCCTTTGTTAAACTGGAGGATGTTTTCATAGGACTGTGCCTTGCTGAACTCAATATCAAACTGGAAGAACTTGACTCAAAACAAACATTCTTTCCAGAAAGGCTCACATTTTCACCCTGCTACTTTAAGAGAATTGTGACAAGCCATTTTGTCAAACCTCATGAGCTCCTGATCTACTGGAATGCACTTGAGAGGTCCATGGATGAAAAGTGCCCTACTAGTGGTTATCCCTCCAATCATAAAATGTCACCACCACACCGCTCTAAACACAATACTCAAGAGGTACGGAAAAATACAGAGGTTCTAATCCAGAAACCTTTGCTTAGAGACTGATTTCAAAAGACTTTATAGTAGCCCCTTCACATTTGTGAGGGTTTGGGATACAGAACCCTTGTGAAAGTGTTAAAACTGCGAATAACTCCATCCTGCAATCTCCCTCCCATTCCTTTGCCTCTGGTCCCAGCAAGGGGTGGAGGGAGAAAAAAGACAACTTAAAGGCTTATTGGTACTTTCCCCTCAGATAAAGAAGAGGAGAGTTCTGGAGTTCTAATTACTTCTGGTGGCTATCTTGAGAAAGGAACATCTGAGCAATCTGCAGCCAATACACTGCAGAATGTGCAACCACATGGCAGAGAGGCCACACCTTCAGCAGTGGGAGGAGGCTTTGCTCACCCAAAAGGGGGAAAAAAGTCCTTTTTAAACACAAGCCTCAGCAGCCTGGCATTAGAAATGCAAAGGATGGGAGGGGGAAAATGATGGGGGAGGCAGGCACTTGCCAATGAATAATCAAAAGTCAAACCCACAAATGTGGAGGAATAACTGTAGTTAAAGGGTACAGGCAGTATTTTTCTTTTTCTTTTCCTTTTCTTTCTTTTGATAACAGTCAGACCCTTTCCATTTTTTTCTTAGAATTAAATCCCACAGTGTTCAGTGGGGCTTACTCCCAGGTAATATTGTATAGCACTGCAATATTAAATATCTGTTTCAATAATGGTTTCATTACAAGAGCTGTTTCAGGTTGGGAAACAAAATCTTGTTTACTACTTTTTATGTTGCCTTACTTATTTACCAATATTTTGTTTTCTTATGGAGTGCTAGGTAACAAGATTTCTCTTCACCATGGTCAGTAGTAATGCCAACACACAGTCCAGGATGGTATGCAGTGTTCTTATTTCTTTAACTGCAAGGACAAGTGTTATTTTAAAAAATCTATAACTATAGATTTGGGGTGCAGTTTCAACTGCTCTGAGTCAAGACTCTGTATGTATAGGTGGATATAACAGTTAAGACATTTCAATTGCTTTGTTTGTTTGTTTGTTTGTTTGTTTAAAGGCTGGGTTAAGTGTAAAGCAAAAAGTTAGACATAATGACCTAAATCCAATTTTTCATGCAAAGAGATAAGGTGCAGTCAATCAATGGGAACTTTGTTAAGTCAACACTTATGGTCCACTGATTAAATAGTTTTATTCTAGTTGGGACTAACAATTGGATTTAGGTTACAAAGTTTGTCCCGTGGAAAGAATGTGAAATAGGCTTTGATTTGAATCAGTGAAGATAAAGTTCTATGTATTAGTCCTGTTTCTCCAAGCCTAGGCTGAGAAGAGATTCTGAAGGGGAATGGAAGCTCATTCCGGTACTATTCCATCTCCACTAGTATGCACATCTTCACTTTCACTCCATGATGCACTTACAGGTACCAGGAATTGGGTGCTGCGTCAACCTGCCCAGTTTTCCCACACCTTCTTTAGTTAGACCCAATACAGTGCACAAACACTGCAACCATAGCTGCCTCCCAGAAAAATCCTTTGTTGCTGCATTCCAAGAACATGATCCAAAGGTGTGTTTAAGGAGTAATGGAGTTTCAGACAGTGTCCTCTGACAACATATTCCTGTGATTTCCTATAGGCTCTTCTTGGAAGTCAGAGGAATTTTGAGAATAGGCTTTGATGCTGTGCAGCTGACTGCAACAGGGGAAAGAAAAAATGATGGGTATGATGGAGAAACTCTGTTTTTCCTGGGACAGAGCAACTGGAATACAGGCTATTGGCAGGGAATGTGCTTAAAATAGCTGGTGACGAAACCATACCAGTCCTGTTTAGGCATTTCTCTGAATGCATGGAGAGCTAGATGAGGATGTAGGTGGCTGGCAAAACCCCACCCTTTAAACATTCCCACACATCCAGAAGCATGAGAGACCTTTGCGCCTGGAGTGAGAAGGTCTGCAGAGGGTCTTGTAGCCGAACGTAGTTCCACAACTCTTATGACTGGGAATCTTTATAAGGCCAGGTTCACAAGTATAGGAGTATCAGAACAATACTAAGTCAAATGCTCTTAGAAAGGTCTCTGCACACCCTTACACTCAGTGTAGCAAAGTCTAATAGATTCTTAGCCATGTGGGGACATTTGGGGGAGTCAGGCTTATCTGAAGGCCTACATCCTCATCATTCACTCAGCCCTCCTCATGCTCAGTAGCCCAGATCTGTTTGTAGTATTTTTGAAGCCTGAAAATTTCCAGCTTGCTTCTGGAAATTTCCTTTGGTAACACTGAGAGAGACAGAATTAAACTAAGCACATACATGCCCTGCTAACTGTGACAGAAGAGTTTAACAGGAGAAGGAATAAAGCGACCCTCCAGGCAGATCCCTTTAGTCCTTGCCGACATAGTCAATGGCGAAGGATTCTGGGAGCTGCAATTCAGCAACATCTGGAGGGCCACATAATTTCCACCCTGGTCTAATGACACAATTCTCTGCAAATCCCATTCCATTTATAGTGGGTTACTCTCAAATGCACGGGTACAGGAATGCTCCCTAGAAATGTGTCTTTTCTTATAAAGTCAGATCATGCCCATTATATTTATTACAGATGTTACCTATTAGCACTTTAAGAGGGATAATATTTTTATTCAATAGACAGTAACAAGGTTGAAATTACTAAGAAAATATCCAATATATCTTTCTAAAATGAGGAAATTATGAAGGATAACTGCTGAAAAGAACCGGGTAAGCATTTTGGATGAAAAGAAGTATTTATACTATTTTGAATAACCCGTATGAGGGGGCAGAATGTTTAGACAATATTTAGTTTATGCCAGACTTAAATGTCCGTTAATCCAAAACATTTTTAAGTTTTAGTAGTAGTGATAATAAAATACAACAGGAGAGCTGATCCTTCTCTAAAGGAGTCATGTTTTTCAAACCACCCAGCTTTCTTTAAAACCTTTCTCGTTAGCCCTGTATGTCATCTCACTTAGGAGAAAACCCTTTCTTACATATTCTTCCTGACTGGAGATCAGTAGTTCTTTTGTGTATACCAATAACTTATTTATTCTTGCAAAACAAGGCTCCCGCACTTGAGGAAAAACTCCTGTGCACTCTGTGATGTATGGAGCTGTGTTTTCCATTGAAGTGAGTGGGAAAATTTTTGTGGCTATTTTTTTTTTTTACTGGATTTCAAAAGAATAATTACAAAGAAAGCAGAGGAAATTAAAAAAAGAATGTGGGAGGAGTACATATCTTATGTGGGCAAGGCATATACATTAACATAAACTGACTGTATTTTCAGAAATTACATTTTTGAATGTGAAATCTATAAAATTAGCTAAGGTAGAGGGAGATTCTAGTCACTGAACAATAATGAATATTTATCTTTCCAACCATGGAGTATAAATCATTTAGCAACAATAAGAGCATGCAGGATCCAACCATGTTGACCATTAGGTAAATTCCATGTTGTAGGAATATAATTTAAAAGAATATATGTGTTTATGAATCTGAATGATTTTTCGAATGTGAAATTATTATGTTGTGACACATCTAACCAAAAGGGGGCGACTACTGGACACAGCCATGTCATATGGCACAGAGAAACTTTAGGTATATCACCCCAACATTTAATTGAAGTAGACAATATATTTTTAGTGATAGGTAATCGCGTCTAATATACTCCAGCTATCAATTTTGCTAGACCAAATTGCCATTGTGTACCCTTGGGTAGCTGATAAGGAAGCTGCAACACTAAAAATGGCAAATATTCTTGATCTGGACTTATTAGCTGGTCCAAAGTCTAAATCCCACAGTCAATCCATTTCTTGTATAAGAAGGAGTCTGTCGCAATCTTCAGTTTAGGGTTAACCCAAGTAGTTAGTTTAGCATGACCATAAGGATGAAATTGCAGTTGACAAGAAAAGGCATGCCAAGCTAGCCTGGCAGCAAATATCGCAGGAAGCACCATCTGTTTCCATCCAAACCTAAGACAAGCCACTCAAAAGAGGTTCCAAGTGAGTTGATTCCATGATTGACCATGGAGGGGTATCTTAAATAGGCTGTATTTGCCAATTAAGTGAATCACTGTGTTGTAGTGGCTTGAGTGTTGGCCTATGACCCTGGATTGGTTGTCTTGGGCATATCTCACATGCTCAGCCCCAGAAAACTCCATGACAGGTTCACCTTTGGGTTGCCATAAGTTGGAAACAATTTGAAGGCATACAACAACAATAACAAGTTGCCAATTGCCTGTATGAGTCAGGAGACAGAACTTATGATATCAGCTCAAATTGGGAAAACTAAAGCCATTTACTGAAAATAACAATTGCTTCTATTTGACCTGAGATATGGAACAACAAAGATCTTCATAAAATTTTCTAAATGCAGTATTAATTTCTTGAAAATAAACCTGAGAAATATACAATCGGATACCTCAAAGAACATTAATGTAACTATGGTAGAATGTTCATGTTAAGTGTATTAACCTTAGCCTAAATATTTTAAGTAAATGCTCATCTATCCAAATCAAGAGCTATTTTAGCAAAGAATACAGGCAGATTGGATATGATTAAATGAGCATGATGCTAGCTGTTAGATAATAGGTACTGATAATAATCAATCTTCATTATTAAGTCAATGACTAGCATTGCCAGTAACAATGTAGTCAACTGTGAAACGCATTCAGCAGGCCATTTCAGAACATTATAGCCCTAATGGGTCACACCTACTGTCTATCTAGGCCCAATATCCTGTTTACCACAATAGCCAACCAAATACCTATGGAAATCCATAAAGGAAGCTATGACAGCAGTAGTAGCCCTTCCCTGCTGTTGTTCCCTTGCAACGGGTGTTCAGAGGCATGCTGCCTTTGATCCTAAAGGTCGTAGATAGCTGTCAGGCTTCTGGTCACTGGTAGCTTTATTATTCATGAATTTGTCTCATCCTGCTTTGAAGCCATCTAAATTTGTATCCATCAGCAAAGCTTGTGGTTGTGCATTTCATAGTTAAACTACATGTAGTTTGAAAAAAGTACTCCTTTTGCTCTGTCCTGAACTTCCATCCAGTCAATTTCAATGTTCCTGTTTTCTCTCCCACTGAGACACCACACAGATTTTGTAAATTCTGTACTGATCATGTTGCATGGATACAAAATGTCTATTCTTCTTCCAAAAATTCGTTACCATTGCAAGAAATGCAATCAACCTTATTTTTTCTTCAGTTATTCTTTTAAGAAAACAATGCCATTATGGTCCTTTTTACAAAAATACTTTTGCAGTTCTGATCCAAATACACTTGTTTCTTTCAGTGGGATGTTGTAAAGCTGGATGTTATGTAGCGATTGTTCAAATGCTCTGAACTATGTCAAATACTGTTTTTTTAACTACTGAACGTAAAAGACTGAGATGTTTATTACCAATCAATGTGCTGCTGATATTTATGATGAATGAAAACTACAAGCATAGAAATAATGTGCACTTTACTTTTTTTTTAAATTAGCCAACTGATTGCTCTGGGACCTCAGGTCAAGTACATTAAGCATGGTAAATATATACATGTCTTTGTAACTAAATTTGTAAAACTCTCTGAGTGTGACAATAAGTATTGCTGTTATGATTGCATTTGTCAAGTTACTGTGTTGTGTGTGCCACTGGAAGCCATTGGTTCCCCACCAATAGTATGAGGTTTTTAGGTGTTATATTTATTCTCTGAAAGTAGTATTTGTGCACCAATGAAAGCACCGAAGAGTAGTGTATATATATCATGGTGCCATGGTATATATATATACCATGGTGCCATGATTTTCTCATTTACAGGAGGAAAATCACGTCTCCCTTTGGTTTTGCACTGATCAAAGTATATCTTAAACCATGATGAAGAACTGGGGTCAGGAAATAAGGGAAGCAGGCTGTGCCAGTTTTTTTCATCTGATTTTTTTTTTAAAAAAACACAACTGATGTTGTATCACATAAGTCCTCAAGGAGGACATTTAGTAGCACCAATGGCAACAGAACAGCCAAAGTGCTCTGTATATTATGTATATATATCTTAGTATATTCTCACCTTGTGGCAATGTGTTGATGTCACCCAAGCTAATGATGAGACAGATTTTGAAATGGGGTGGCAGGAAGGCATGAAGGACTGGAAGCAGTTAGGATGCCTGTCTTGTGGCCATCTAAAACACTCATGAACATTGCATTTCCGTGGGTCCTTGCCAAGCTACAAGCATTTGAGATCAGATTTCTCAGCTTAAAGATGAAAAGATACATTGATTATTAACCTTTGTTCTCTTAAATGGACAAGGCTTTACCAGCCATAAACATTTTGAATGTTACCCAAAACAACCAAGCCAAACTGAACAGAAGGGCTATATATGTAATTTCTGTGTATGTAGAAACTCTACTTGATTTGTACACATAGATATTGAATTCTAAACTACAAGGCTGAATGAAAAAGTTTATACATGAATACTGATATGTTAATATAACTAATGTATTACCATGTTAAATAAAAAGCTTTATATTGCTACAACTTTCAGTATGTTATTGATTTTTTTTTTTCTGTTGAGCTTTTGAATGATGTTTTGGGACCTCTGCTGCCTCTATTGTATCTTCTAACGATATTGCTTTGTTTGGTTTTTAAACATTTCTAGTGCTATGTTTTCATAGGAAGACCTCATTAGGAAGTTCCTGAAAAATGTGGTTAACCCGGACACTTATAGGAATGTATAATGGCTGGCAAGAAGAGAAGGGAGATTCCTAGTAGTGATATGAAATTTAATTAATCCAGACCGTTCTTACTGTCTGTTCAGTCACAGTAGCTACTGATGTACTTCTGTGCCAGCAAGCCTTCAGAGCTATCGTCCAAAGGAAGTCATTAGTCTAGGGCCATTTCCGCACTAGCCTGTTACAGCACTATGATTCCACTTTCAACATCCTATGGAATCCTGGGGTTTGTAGTTTTGGGAGGGGCCAGGTGGCCCCTCTTGAAACTGCAAACCCCAGGATTCCATAGGGTGTTGAAAGTGGAATCATAGCACTATAACAGGCTAGTGCGGAAATGGCCTATGTTCCAGCTTCAGACCCTCATTCCCAATCAGACTTTATCATCCCTGACTGCTGTCCCATAGCTTGGAGGCTGTGGCTTGCCTAGCAATCATACTTCCAACAGTGATCAGGTAGAAGATGGAACATATGTGGAACAGGATTTCATTTTTGCCATGACAACAATGGGGCTCTCCCATATTATTTGAGGCTGTACAGATTTGTCACGTCAGATGCCCGATTTTCCAAATTACTCGTGATCAGTACCAGTATTTGAGACTAGGGATTTGTGATCCATACAGTTCAGAAGAGATCTCACCAGAGATCTACCTAGGGAAAAGATAGATTGGAACGGGAATTGAGAATTTGGATGATGAGGTACTAAATGAGCTGATAATTATTATTATGAGTGCATTTCCAATTCTTCTTCTTCTTTTAAATTAAAGTGCTTCAGTGTTTGAAAGAGGATGTAGACTGTCCTTGGATGTGTTACCTGATGGTACACCTGCATTCCAAGGAGCATCATATAGAAAAATAGAAGGCTACCCCTATTGATCCATAGCACTCCCTGCATCCTCCAGGAATGACTATATCAATACGTATTCTGAGGAACATTATTCGCTAAGTGTTAAGACAGGAGGAGAGGCCAGCCTTCTTAGCCAGATGGAGAAGCTCTTACCATTAACAAAGAGAAAGAGAAAATATAAAATTTTGGACAACCTCACCATTTGATGGATATTTTTCACCAATTGCCTTTTATTTATTTTTTTAAGGTTACTTGAGGATTACAGGGGGTAGCATCTAATGGCAATCAGGTTAAGGAAAAGTCCCAACAGATAAGCAGAGCCAGCTCACAGTAGGCAAGGTCTAACGTTTTTTTCCTTTTCTTTTCATGCTTAATTCCCCCTCTCCTACAAACAGCAGTGCACAAAATTACTTTTCAATTAAGTTACACAACCATAATACAAAAATAAAAGATGTCAAAAGTGTTTCCTTACAGAGCCAGCCAAAAAGACTTGAATGCTTTTCAAAGACCAAAATGATCCCCCTCTTATACTCAATGAAACAGTTCCAGATCACAGTGAAATTGTGTTTTTCTTTCTTTCCTTTAGCTATTTGAAGTTTGTTAGTTAATTTTTCGATGAAAGCTAGTTGTTAAACCTTATTATACCAGGTTCTCACTGATATTTATTTGAAATCTTTCCAGAATTGAATAATGACCAATCTGGCAGCTACTAATAAATAAGCAATTAAGAATTTGTGAGATACCTTTGCACTGACTCCATGGGAAAAAAAACTGGTTCTGGAGTGTTTTTAAAATGAAGAATACCTGCATTGTTTGTTTCAGAAAAGATTGCATCCCAGAATTTAGATACACCACAAACAGCAGCAAAGAGAAGAATGGGATCTATGTATGACAGTCACAACACAGTCAAAGGCCAGGGTCTACTAAATAGATATAATGGATGGGAACTGTGTGGTCTACCCTTTAAGGAATCCAGTGGAGATCTTGTGACTCACAGTGATTCCTGAGAGCCCCCCAGAACCCTTGGGCAAAGATACATTTTGTTCAGCTGAAAAGCACTCCTTCTCCAAAACTTGTCCAACTGTGTTTAGAAGGCTCTTTCAAGGTATCTTAACAGTTAAAACCGTCCCCTCTTCAAAGGTCCTAAAGGCAACTGGGAGTGACACAACATCATGGTGGGTGTAATACCTTGATGTGAACCTCCAAACATGACTGAAATGGGGCGATTCTGTTGGGGATGATAGGAGTTTCAGCCCCACGGAAATGCAGCGGAAAAACCAGAGTTCAGCGAGCCAACAGCAGCAGCCTTATTCCCCAGTAAGGATACTCACACCGAGGAGTTTCTCCCAAAACAGGAGGCACTTTATCTTGCAGCAAAGTTCCGTTATATACAAAACATAGGACAGACGGACAAAAGCTTGTGCCAGGCACCAGGTTTGGTAAACAGACAAATACATACTGGCATTGCTTTGTTATATACATATCTACAACCAATCAGGTAGAGGTTTGCACACCTCCCTCTACCATCTGCACACGACCCCCGTTTCTTTATGCAACCTTGCAATTACCCACAGCTGGGGCATGATGCAACATCTTTGCAGTGGGCTGATCATTTTCCCAGGGTTCCCTGCCTGGAATCCCTGACAATCCCCTCCAAAATGGTCAGGCCACTGTGTAGGACATTTTCACAATCCATACGTGTCATACAATACATGTTACATAATACATACAGTACATACATTCAAGAGTACAATTCATCTTCCACCTTACATCCTGGTGGCAAGGCCCAGTTTACCTGCCAACTTCTCATGGCCTACTACTGGAAGGGCCTTTGTGAGCAAATCCGCAATATTGTGTTCAGATGGACAATACCGCAAACACAAAATCCCATCCTGGATCATTTGCCTTACATTTTGGTACCGTACCCCAATGTATTTAGTTCTATGCTTTAAGTTTTCTGCCTCAGCCATGGCTATGCAAGCTTGTGAGTCTTCATGTATTTCCAGAGGTATGCTGCAAGGCTCTTGTATGTCTGTCAGCATTTGTCTTAGCCACTGTACTTCGCTAGCCATTTCTGACAATGCTGCAAATTCAGCCTCTGTTGTGCTTAGCGCCACACAACTCTGTTTTCTTGATCTCCATACTATGGGACTCTCCGCATACCTGGCTACCAATCCAGTCACTGACTTCCTGTCTGCTGGGTCAGCAGCAAAAGAGCTATCGACATAGCATTCCAGTGTTTTTTGGCTTCCCACCATTCTCAGACACAGATCTCTTGTCCCTTTGAGATATCTGATGACTTGTTTTACAGCCACCCAATCTATCTGTCTGGGTTTGGAAGCTCTCCTGCTTAACAATCCAACAGCAAAACTGATGTCTGGTCTCGTGTTGTTAGCAATGAATAACAGGCTTCCAATGACAGAACGGTATAGCTGAGGGTTCACGAACAGCTCACTTGCTTCCAAATTTGCGAAGTCTGTTGTCATGGGAGGTCATGGGAGTTCTGACTGTCTATGCATCACACAGACCACATTTAGCTACAAGACCATCGATCTTTTTCTTTTCGCTCAGAAAAATCTCACCATCACTGGTTCTCTCCATTTCAACACCTAAATAACACTTCAGACTGCCTAGATCTTTTAGCCTGAATCATTTCTCTAATTCCATCTGCACGCGCTTTACATCACTGGCACTTCTGGCTGCAACACAAAGGTCATCAACATATATCACTATTATGACACACTTGTCACCTGCCCCCTTGGTACATACGCATGCATCCACGATGCTCCTCGTATACCCAAGTGCCACCAATTGCTGATAAATGCATTTGTTCCAACAACGAGCGCTTTGGCGAAGACCATAGAGAGCTTTGCGCAACAGGTATACTTTGTTGTCTTCTGCGCCATCATACCCTGGTGGTTGCTCCATGTAGACTGTTTCTTCTAGATCAGCGTTCAGGTAAGCTGTCTCAAAATCAAAATGTTGAACAACCATTTTCCTCTTGGCAGCAACAGCTAATACCATCCTCAGACTTTCTGGTTTGGCTGTGGGAGAAAGAGTCCTGTCAAAGTTGGTGAACCTTTCCTGGGAGAAACCCTTTGCAACCAGGCGTGGCTTATACTTCTGTGTACCATCAGACATGTCCTTTAATTTAAACACCCACCTGCAACCGACTACCTTCTGGTCTTTGGGCCTGTCTACCACCTGGAAGACCTTTCTTTCGACAAGTGACTGGAACTCAGAGTCCATGGCAGTGTTCCACTTTTCCTGTTCCTCCTTGGGATACTCTAACAGTTCCTGATAACTTCAGGCTCACTAGCCACAACACTCAACAGCTTGGCCCCTTGAACAACAAATCTGATAGGGGCTTTTCTTACCCTCTTGGATCTCCTAGGAATGAGCACCTTAGTTCTTCCTGACTCAGTTTCGCTAGGACTACTGCTGCTCTCAGTGTGAGGCTTTTCTTTGAGTGCAGTCCCAGGTTTGAAGCTAGGTGGTGGTGAGGAGTCATGTGAGGTTCCAGGTTTTTCTTCCTTTTCATCATCAGACATCACTGTCCCTCCATTCTCAGGAACACTTTTGTCACTTTTACTCAGGGGAACCAAAACCTCTTGATTACAGTGCAGTCTTTTCACACTTTTCACACTTTTACCCAGGGGTATCAAAACCTCTTGGTTACAGTGCAGTCTATCCCAGCCTGAATGGATTTCGAGGTTTGCACTCCTAGAATACACTATTTTGCCAGCATGGTGTAGAAATCTATATTTGTTACCTTCATATCCCACAAAGCGTAACCATCTAGATTTCTTCTCTCCAGACTTTCTGAAACTTGGGGGAATATACACACTAGCAAACTGACCCCAAACACGTAGATGCTGCAGGTTTGGCGCCCTACCATACAATAGGTAATATGGAGTTTGCTTCACACTTGAACTCCACATCCTGTTTAAGTGGTAGTTTGCTGTCACTATTGCTTCTCCCCAAAGTCCTGCTGGGGCTTGGGCATCCTCCGTCATACAGTCCTTCATTTGTTTTAACAGCCCGATTCTTCTTTCTGCAAGACTATCCTCCCCGGGAGATGTGGGGTTGGTGGTTTTATGCCTTATGCCTTTCTTACGCATCCAGGCTTGCAGGCTATTAGACAGGAATTCTCCCCCTCGATCTGACACAAGACTGGCCACTTTATAAGGAAATTCCCTCTCAACAGCATTCACCCACTCTTTGAACTTTTCAGCTGCTTGACTTTTCTCTTTCAGCAGATAGACATAGGAGTACCTGGTGTGTCTGTCTACAATTACCAGGACATACCTATTTTGCCCTTCAGTTGGCTTGACTGGCCCAGCCAAATCTGCATGTACAACCTCAAAAGGCCGTTGGGTGGCACACTTGCTTTTCTTGGCAATGGGGTAAGCCTTTACCTTAACCTTTTTGCACACAGAGCACTCTAGGAACATAGGACAATTTCTGACCTGTAACCCAGGGCATACCTTTGCCAACTCTTGCAAACCTTTGTAGATGGCATGACCCATCACTCTGTGGAGGTAATGTACACACTTTTCGTGTAGAGGTTTGTTACACAATGGGTTAACGTTTGCCAATTTTCCTTTGGGCAACATGTGGTACAACCCCTGCTTTGTCACTGCTTTTGCACAAAAAACACCATTTGCAGTAATTATACATTTCTTCCCTTCAAACACCACTTTGTAACCCTCACTGGCCGGTTGGGAGACACTCAAAATACAGTTCTGCAAATTTGTCACGCACAATACATTATTAAACGATTTCCCAAAAGGCACATATGCAGTACCCATCTTCTGCACCTTGCTTGGTGCCCCATCTGCAAGGGAAATTGCTGTTATATTTGCATTTGTAACATCATTCAACAGCTTTAAATTGTTCACCATGTGGTGAGTTGCACCACTGTCTAGCAGCCACACACCACTCTCAGACTGTTCTTTTGCCACAAACACATGGCCTTCAACCTGTGACGACACGCCCCTCCGCTTCTGGGCTGTCTTCTTCCCTCTGCTCGGCGCTGGCATTCTGCAGTCCTTCTGGAGATGGCCGACTCTCTTACATCTGTAGCTGCATCTGGCAAAGCTGCACACGCCTTCTTCCTCCTGGCGACTGCCTGTTCTCCCCTCCGACTGCAGTCTGGAATCGAACTGCTTACGTTGTACTTCCTCCAAACTCCTCCTGGCTACCAAGTCTACAGTCAGCTCTTCCTCACGCACACCCTGGAGGCTGTACATCAAAAAGTCCCACTCCTTAGTGAGGCTTCCCAGCAGAATAAAACTTTTCTGCCTTTCTGGGATATTTACCCATCTGTTGGCTGCCTCTTGAAATAACTGTTTCATCAGCATGAGGTGCTCTCTTACACAGCTTCTGGGACATAACTTTGTGTTATACAGTCTTTTTGTCCATGGCATTTCGGACAAACACGAGGAAGATTGATGCACATGCTTCAGAGCCTCCCAGAGCTGATATGCTGTGTCCGCAGCAGCAGCGTGAATCAACTGGGAAGAACTTAAAGTAAGCAAAATAACTGCTTTGGCTTTTTCATCAGCAACCCTGAACGCTGCTATTTGAGCAGCAGTTGCTCCTTCTGGGGGCTGTTCCTTATTTTCCAAAATGTGCCACAAGTTTTCCTTTGTCAAAGCGGTTCTCACATAAATTTGCCAGCTTTGATAATTAGCGTCGGTCAACTTTTCAAAACGCAGATAACCTCCCTCAGCCATGCTGCTGCCTTTGTAAGGAAAGTTCAGCAAACAAAGCAGCTGGCCGCAGTGACCTTGATGAGCTCTGGACTGAAGATTAACTGTCTCTCTGCTAAAACACAGACTCCTGAAGCACCGGAGAGCCAGGCAAACAGTCAAAAACAGTCCCAGTATCCAGGGGAAAAACAACTACAGGTGTACTGTGGATGCTGTGCACTCTGGGCCTGGGCCCATAACCACTGTTGGGGATGATACGAGTTTCAGCCACACAGAAATGCAGCAGAAAAACCAGGGTTCAGCGAGCCAACAGCAGCAGCCTTATTCCCCAGTAAGGATGCTCACACACAGAGGAGTTTCTCCCAAAACAGGAGCAACTTTATCTTGCAGCAAAGTTCCGTTATATACAAAACATAGGACAGACGGACAAAAGCTTGCGCCAGGCACCAGGTTTGGTCAATAGACAAATACACACTGGTGTTGCTTTGTTATATACATATCTACAACCAATCAGGTAGAGGTTTGCACACCTCCCTCTACCATCTGCACACGACCCCAGTTTCTTATGCAACCTTGCAATAACCCACAGCTGGGGCATGATGCAACATCTTTGCAGTGGGCTGATCATTTTCGCAGGGTTCCCTGCCTGGAATCCCTGACAGATCCATCACATGCCCACTCTGCACCATTTCTTTAAGCCCGTGTGGAAATGGCCAAGGAAGTGGTTCCTGTGGAATTTTTTTGGCTTTTTACCTCACCTCCTTCTAAAGTTGTGTGTAGCATGAATTGGTAGGTATGACCTGCTACAGCACTACCATCTTTTACAGAATACAGATGCTGTGTATAAACAATAAAGTAATAAAATGCAAAGTTTCAACAATTACAAATAGACTACATAATTGGAAGCAGAAAATTGGAGAACTCCAATCTCTGCAAAAATAAGACAACAAGCAAAGTGAGGCACAGACCAGGAACTGTTAATATCAAAAGTTATAGTAAAACTAAATTCTCCAAAGAAGAAAAACAAATCAATCACTGTGCCAAAATGCAACGTGAAGAACATCCTAGTAGAATTTAAAGACCATGTGCAAACAGTTAAGTACAGACAAGAAACAAAGAAAAAGGTAACAGAAATAAAGTCAGAATCCTGAATGCAACTGTTCAGCAACTTGTGTACAGGGACAAAGAGTACTACTATAATAATTAATGTAGCAAAAGAGAAAATGACAACAAAAAAAGATAGAACAAGAGACCTCATCTGCAAGATCCAAGACATCAAAAGGAAATTTAAAGCAAGCAGGAGGATGCTATATGAACAACGGTAGAACAAGCTTCATGATCAAGGAGAAATAAGAAGATGATGGAAACGATATACTGATGAAATATATCCAAAAGATGAAAGGATGACAGATTCATGAAAGAAAGAATGATTTGAAGAAGAACCCACAATTTTAGAAAGTGAAGGGAAAGCTGCACTCAAAGCACCGGAGAGAAGTAAATCACCAGGAACAGATGGCCTATCAACTGACTTGTTTCACCCGACAAAAATAGGATACACTCAGTTTGTAACTAAAATATGCTAACAAATATGGAAAATAAAACAATGGCCTACAGACTGGAAATATTCAATATATATTCCAGTCCCCAGGAATCAGGACATCAGGGATTCCAATCGACACTGGATCATTGGATTGATTTCCTATTCAAGCAAAGTGGTGCTCAGAATTTTTTTTAAGCAAAAGCAATTTCTGCACTGTATTGTTATAGTGCTATTACTCCACTTTCAACATCGTATGGAATTCTGGGGCTTGTAGTTTACTGAGGCCAACGAGCTCTCTGGCTAGGAATTCTAAAGGCCCCTCCCTAAACTGCAAACTCCAGGATTCCATACGAAGTTGAAAGTGGAACAATTTCAATATATGGAGAGAGAAATGCCAAATATTCAAATTGGGTTCAGAGAAAGAAAAGGCACTAGGGATCACATTGTGAACATATGCTGGATAAGTTTCCCTCCTTCCCCCCCAAAAAAAACATATTAATATAATTTAATCATATTAATCCTTTGCTTTTTGCTTTTTTCTTTTCTCTACAGTAATATTTAATATTAATTAATTATTACGGGTATGAGTATACATACAAAGTTCCATAAAAGAGAATTTTCGCTGTCTGCCTTTCTTTTCTGGCCATTATTAGTAATAATTTCATTCCATGATTATTACTGAAAATAACTTTGTTGGGCAAGGAAGTTAAAAACGGTCCAAAATAGGTATGCCACTTCTGATCCTTTCTGCTAATGACAGTCTGAAATGTAAAGGAAAAGTTCATCACAAATGAGTTTCACTTGGTATTTGTTTAGTAATTTCACATTACGGCTTAGTCAATGTTGTTTAATGATTGGTTAGAGTGTATGCAGTACAGTGCTATGATTTGCTGTATGCTGTTATACAATGTTGCTAGTTAAACTTCCCCAAACTGTTAGGAATGGTAAGGTATATTTTTCCTTTGGTGCTGGATTACTCCCCTGGAATGTTGACATCTCGCTTGGCTTGCTGTTGAATAAACTGCTGTCTTCATTTCACTAATGCCTCCATTTTGAACCTTAAAGGGGTGTTAATAAAGGCATGACCTCACTGCTTTTTTTCTCTCTTTTTTCTCTAACGGACCAACACAAATGCTTAGGTTTGTGGGTCTGAAAGGTAGAAAAAAATAGCCCACAAAATGGACTAAGCCTTTCCCACTCTGAACCTAAAAAAAAATGTCAAATAGTTCAAGAGGACCAACTTCGTCTTGTTAATTAACCCCACTTAACATCTTGTCTCATCAAATGAATGGGAAATCAAGGCTGAGCACTCACCAGTAGCCAAAATGATTAAACTGAGGCTATCGTACTTTAGAATATCATGAAATAAGATCCATTGGAAGAAGGCAATAATGCCTGGTTAATTGGAAGGCATTAGTAAAAGGGAAAGATTGGATTGAATTGGTCAAGGAAGCCACAGCCCTGAGTTTGCTGGATCTGTGCGTGCTTGGTGATGGAGGTCTCCCGTTCATACGGTCACCATAAATTGAAGCTGACTTGTTAGCAAACAACAACAACATCGACAAAAATAGCATCTATTATCTCAAGCCCTAAAAGGGTTTTAAAACCAGTAAGGTCAATAGAGAGCCAGCATGGCATCATGGTTTGAGTATTAGACTATGATTCCAGGTGAGTTGATTCCATGATTGGCCATGGAGGTGTATCTTAAATCGGCTGTATTTGCCAATTAAGTGAATCAGTGTGGTGTAGTGGTTTGAGTGTTGGCCTATGACCCTGGAGACCAGGGTTGGATTCCCTGAAACCCACTGGGTTGTCTTGGGCATATCTCACACGCTCAGCCCCAGAAAACCCATGATGGGTTCACCTTTGGGTTGCCATAAGTTGGAAACAATTTGAAGACATACAACAACAACAACAACTTGCCAATTGCCTGTATGAGTCAGGAGATAGAACTTATGATATCAACTCAAATTGGGGAAACTAAAGCCATTTCCTGAAAATAACAATTGCTTCTATTTGACCTGAGATATGGAACAACAAAGATCTTCATAAAATTTCCTAAGTGCAGCATTAATTTCTAGAAAATAAATCTGAGAAATATACAGTCAGATACCTCAAAGAACATTAATGTAAGTATGGTAGAACATTCATGTTAAGTGTATTAACTTTAGCCTACATATTTTAAGTAAATGCCCATCTATCCAAATCAAGAGCTATTTTAGCAAAGAAAACAGGCAGATTTGATATCGTTAAATGAGCATGATGCTAGCTGTTAGATAATAGGTACTGATAATAATCAATCTTCATTATTAAGCCAATGACTAGCATCGCCAATAACAATGTATACAACGGTGAAATGCATTAAACAGGCCATTTCAGAATATTATAGCCCTAATGGGTCACACCTACTGTCTATCTAGTCCCGATATCTTGTTTACCACAATAGCCAACCAGAAACCTAGGGAAATCCATAAAGGAAGCCATTACAGCAGTAGTAGCCCTTCCCTGCTGCTGTTCCCTTGCAACGGGTGTTCAGAGGCATGCTGCCTTTGATCCTAAAGGTCGTAGATAGCTGTCAGGCTTCTGGTCACTGGTAGCTTTATTATTCATGAATTTGTCTCATCCTGCTTTGAAGCCATCTAAATTTGTATCCATCAGCAAAGCTTGTGGTTGTGCATTTCATAGTTTAACTACGTGTAGTTTGAAAAAAGTACTCCTTTTGCCCTGTCCTTAACTTCCATCCAGTCAATTTCAATGTTCCTGTTTTCTCTCCCATTGAGACACCACACAGATTTTGTAAATTCTGTACTGATCATGTTGCATGGATACAAAATGTCTATTCTTCTTCCACAAATTCATTATCATTGCAAGAAATGCAATCAACCTTATTTTTAATTGGGTTATTCTTTTAAGCAAACAATGTCATTGTGGTCTTCTTTAGAAAAATACTTTTGCAGTTCTGATCCAAATACACTTGTTTCTTTCAGTGGGATTTTGTAAAGCTGGATGTTACATAGGGATTGTTCAAATGCTCTGAACTATGTCCAAGTACTGTTTTTTTAACTACTGTTACCGCAGTTTCTAGCCTAAGATTGTGGGATACTAGATATGATTTGATATCAATAATTTGGCCTTCTTTACTCATTCCTCTCCACATGCTTGGGAGGCCCCCGGACAAGCACGCACACAGGCGCGGCCGAAAATAGCTGAACCATTCAAACCCCAGTCCAGGCAGGCCAATCATTGCTGAATGCAGCTTTAGGAGACCTCAAGGCAAGTACCACATTTTGTATGCCCACTACTTACACATTATGTATGCACAGTACTTACAAAAGATCCCCTGCCCCGAGCAGGCAGCTTGATGAGCGGACTATACAACTCTCAAGCACTCCGCGTTTGCATACTGGCTACTCTATTGACAACCCTGTCATAATTCAATCATCTAAAGTACTGACCTTTCGGAGACTTTGTCTCCAGCCCAAAGCTCATTGTTGTCCCCAAGAACGGACTAGCCTGCGGCCACATTTTCCCCTATAAGAACCCCTGACTTTGAGCGTCTCGTTGGATCACTCTTGGCTTCCATCCCGCCTTGCTGTCGCTTCGTCCAGCGAGCCTTCTCCTCAGCTCCTCGTGCTGAGAATCCTTCTTTCCACGGACTCCGTCTTCAGACTACCTGGGCTTCAGGACAGGTCTAGTATTTCCCATACAAAACCTCCTCTTAAATCCCTCTATCCAACTCCTACTTTTATTTCTATAGTTCTTCGTGTGAGTATGTTGCATTCACGTGTTTGACTGTATCCCAATAAAACAACTATTATTATTTACTTCTGTTTGCTCGCTGACTCGGCCTGACCCCGCAGACATTGGGTTCAAGATCTCGCTACGTTGCCCTGCCTCTCGCATTGCTAACTAGTGCTCTAGCTAATCCCCATTCCCCATTATTATGAGCACATTGAGGTGTCCCTCCTGGGGCCCTCAAAAATCAGGGTAACACTACTGAATATAAAAGACTGAGATGTTTATTAATTATTACCAGTCAATGTGCTGCTGATATTTATGATGAATGAAAACCACAAGCATAGAAATAATGTGCACTTTACTTTTTTTCTTTTAAATTAGCCAACTGATTGCTCTGGGACCTCAGGTCAGGTACATTAAGCATGGTAAATATATGCATGTCTTTGTAACTAGATTTGTAAAACTCTCTGAGTGTGACAATAAGTATTGCTGTTACGATTGCATTTGTCAAGTTATTGTGTTGTGTGTGCCACTGGAAGCCATTGGTTCCCCACCAATAGTATGAGGTTTTTAGGTGTTACATTTATTCTGTAGTATTTGTAGTATTTGTGCACCAGTGAAAACACAGAAGATTGGTATATATATACGATGGTGTCATGGTATATATATACCATGGTGCCATCTTTTTCTCATTTGCAGGAGGAGAATCACATCTCCCTTTCGTTTTGCACTGATCAAAGTATACCTTAAACCACGATGAAGAACTGGGGTCAGGAAATAAGGGAAGCAGGCTGTACCAGTTTTTTTCGTCTGATTTTTTTTTTTAAACTGATGTTGTATCACATAAGTCCTCAAGGAGGACATTTAGTAGCACCAATGGCAACAGAACAGAGAAAGTGCTCTGTATATTATGTATATATATCTTAGTATATTCTCACCTCGTGGCAATGTGTGGATGTCACCCAAGCGAATGATGACACAGATTTTGAAATGGTGTGACAGGAAGGCACGAAGGACTGGAAGCAGTTAGGATGCCTGTCTTGTGGCCATCTAAAACACTCATGAACATTGCATTTCCGTGGGTCCTTGCCAAGCTACAAGCATTTGAGATCAGATTTCTCTGCTTAAAGATGAAAAGATACATTGATACGAAACCTGTCCTGAAGTCCAGAAGAAAATGGAGAGCGAAGCTGGGGTTCGATGTATCTCAGCACGTGGAACTGAGGGGAAGCTCGCCAAGCAAAGCGGCAGCAAGGCGGTCTGGAACTGGGGAGCGATCCAAAGAAGCGCTCAAAGTCAGTGGTTTTTATAAGGAGAATTGTGACCGCAGGCTAGGTTGGACTTAGGGGAAAACAATAGATTTGGAGTTGCAGACAAAGCCTCCGAAAGGTCAGAATTTGAATGATTGAATTAGAGCCGAATTTATCAATAGAGTAGCCGGTATGCAAACGCGGAGTTTTTGAGCGTTGTATAGTCAGATCATCAAGCTGCCAGTGCTGGGCAGAGGATCTTTTGAGAGTTGCTTGCATACCTAATGGAGGTACTTGCCTTGAGGTCTCCTGAAGTGGTGAGTAGGCTGTTTTCTGGCCTGCCTGTATTATCTAGGAATATTACAGCGATTATTGGCCGAGTCTGTATGCGTGCTTGTCCGGGGGCCTCGCAAGCATGTGAAAGGGATATATGAAGCCGAATTAGTGATATCAAAAGATATCTTTTATATCCCCAAAGCTGGGGCTAGCCAGGGCAGTAACACTAGGTTCAAACCCCCTCCAGACTGGAACAGAAATTTTAAAAAATGTATTTATGTTATATTTTCACAATAATAATGACAAGGAGAGTAATAATGGTGAAACACTTCATAGAACATAATAATATAAAGCTTTTACAATGCACCATACACCATACAATCGCAAACAAAGCAAATTACTCGTGATCAGTACCAGTATTTGAGACTAGGGATTTGTGATCCATACAGTTCAGAAGACATCTCACCAGAGATCTATCTAGGGAAAAGATAGATTGGAACGGGAATTGAGAATTTGGATGATAAGGTACTAAATGAGCCTATAATTTTTTTATGAGTGCATTTCCAATTCTTCTTCTTCTTTTTAATTAAAGTGCTTCAGTGTTTGAAAGAGGATGTAGACTGTCCTTGGATGTGTTACCTGATGGTATACCTGCATTCCAAGAAGCATCATATAGAAAAATAGAAGGCTACCCCTATTGATCCATAGCACTCCCCGCATCCCCCGGGAATGACTATATCAATACGTACTCTGAGGAACATTGTGAGCTAAGTGTTAAGACAGGAGGAGAGGCCAGCCTTCTTAGCCAGATGGAGAAGCTCTTACCATTAACAAGCAGAAAAAGAAAATATAAAATTTTGGACAATCTCACCATTTGATGGATATTTTTCACCACTTTCAGCACTTTCTTCCTCTCCAAAACATGTCCAACTGTGTTTAGAAGGCTGTTTCAAGGTATCTGAACAGTTAAAACTGTCCCCTCCTCAAAGGTCCTAAAGGCAACTGGGAGTGACACAACATCATGGTGGGTGTAATACCTTAATGTGAACCTCCAAACATGACTGAAATGGGGCAATCCATCACATGCCCACTCCTGAGCCATAATCTGGATAAAGTAGGTGCATCAAGATGCAATAAGCAACATGAAGGCAGAAGAAAAAAGTACCCTGGATAGTACTTGACCCTGTTGCTCAATATGAGTACATTCAAATCTTTCATTTACTTTTATATCCTTCTTCTTTTATTATTGAATCTCCAAGGCCTTTGTCTTACATAAAAACCAGGATTTCATGGCCTCTGAGAACTGATTAGAGGAAAGGAGGTACTAGGCATTATTGCATAATTTCCATTGCTTCCTCCTTTCTACCACACAGAATTAGTAGTTCTGCCCAGAAACACACACAACAAGTTCTGCTGGCTAGACCTGTCTTCTGTGAGGAAAATAGTCTGATTTTTTTTTCTCAGTAGGGAACTAAAGACAACCTAAGCTTTCTGTAGAGTGGGAAGTGTTGGGGAACAGTCAATTCCAATGCTCCTCAAGGAGTACACTGGACTGTTAAAAGGCCTTCACCTGATTTTGTAGTCTGAGATTTTTGTGAGGCTGTGAAGACGGACGTTCTGCTGGGGTATCATCATCTGAAACAGAAGATGATGTCCGGGTTATGTTGTCTTTCCAAGAAGGCTCTAAATAAAACACCGACTGCCATCCTTCCAAGGAAGTAGCTTGTGCCTCTTTCGCATGGGAATTTTCCATTGCATACTGGGAGGTCTAAGGGCCAAGTATCATGGTATCTGATACCAGGTATCACCCACACCCAAAATTCAGTTGACTGATCCTCTCCACAATTGTACCTAGAAGTCTCCTATTACCACCTTTTCTGAAAATAAAAGTCCTCCCAAGGAGAGAACTGTCATCCAATCATACTTAGAGATTTGTCCCTGAAGACTGACGGAACCTTATGACTCACTGTGAAGGATTTGGGTGTCCTACCACTTCCATCAAATGCCATAGCTTTCTGTCTCTATCTCAGAAGCACTCTTACACTGCTATCACACTGCTGAGCAGACTGCCCTTCATTTATTGACTTAATGTTCACGCTTTGCTTATTTTACTGCTGCCATGGGACTCCTACTCCTCCTTGTTCTGTGGTTCTAAGGCTTTATACACAGGAAAACTTCAGCTCTCTTACAATGCCGTCTTCCCCTCTAGGGCTTAGGGGTTTACAGACAGAAGTTGAGTACATGCTTATTAACTTCACACCCAGTAACACGGCCACCACAGACTCAGATACATCTGTTTACCACATCTAGCACTAGAAACACTTTCTAGAGTTCTTGTGATTTCTTTTTTATGGAATTGGCTTGCCATTAGTGTATAAACATGCTATCCTGGCTTGTTGAATTTTGGGAGTCACTATTCATACACCTTTATTGCATGATGATGTTTTCAAAGATCTCTCCTCTGCTTTTCCTGTGGTATCTTTCACCACAGTCTTACCATCACTTTGTTACTTTTCAATAATAATAATAATAATAATAATAATAATTTAGATGATAAATAAAAATAAGAAATATTTAAAAACTATAGCAGTAATGCGATAGTGCTGTGACTTCATGCTGTAATATCATCAGTATGGCTTATTTTTGATGATGCGAGAGGCAATGGAAACAGGGTTGTGTAAAGGGTATTGTTGGTATGGAGGAACTTAAAGTGAGGACAAAAAAACAGTAGAGGTTATCCTATGAAAACACAAATGTGGCGAGGGTACAATCCATAGCATCAGCATTCGGCTGTCTTCACAAGTATGGATGAAGTGGTGTTCAGATGGGACAACCTGAAACAACTGACTCGTGTGATAAGCACCTAAGATAATATAATCACAACATTCAGTTCCAGTTAACATTCTTGAACACATCTTCTGTTGTTATCCTAAAAGGTAATGCCAGTATCTTATTAGAATTTGGAGGAACTATAGCTCAAAGAAGGCCTGCGAGAGGAGGGTAACAGCATGATCTTTTTATCTATGTATACCAGTACTAACTGCAGGAGGCTCCAGTTAAAGATAAGTAAAGTATTTTATCTGGAATCAATGTACACACAGGAAATCAGGCACTCTAAGACCCATACAAGGCTGTCAGAAAGTAAGATATGAAAGGCTGGATAAAGAAAGACATTTGGGGAAGAAGGTGTTAGTTACCGATCTTGGAGAAGAAGGATTGAAGCAGAGGGGCTGAGATAGCTTCTGAAGGTAGCAAGGGCAAACAGGGGTCTCAGAGCCATGTATTATGACCGAAATGCTACATCCAAAGTGCTATGTCTGACGGGCTACAAGTTGCCAGGGCCAAAGTTAGGGTTTATATGCCCTTGTTTCTATCCTGAAGGATGTTCTGGCAAAGCCTTAAGACTTTCTCATCGAAGGAAAAGAGATATTACGAATAAAAGCAAGAGATGAATTGGAAAACGAAGGATGGAACTGTCAATGGTTCTTGTACATCCAACTGAAAGAAAGATTTAAAATGGATCTAAAACTCAAAGGTTTTGAAACAAATAAGCAAATGAATGAATTTGAAAGGATAATATTTGAAGAGAAAGAACATCAAGCATCACCACTATACAAATTTATGTTAGACCGTGAACAAGAAACGGAAGTGATAAAAGACTCAATGATCTTAAGGGCGCGAAATATAGGACGTGAAATTCGGTTAGATCATTGGGAAAAAAGTTGGGAAAATACTCAAAAATTTACATTAGCGCAGAATTTGAAAGAGAACCGTCTTAAAATGATGTACAGATGGTATATGGACCCGTCTAAAATAAGCAAGATGTACAAGATGTGTGAGAAGAAATGTTGGAAATGTAAAGAAGAAAACGTTACCTTTTTCCATATGTGGTGGTGATGTCCAAAAGTAAAAAAATATTGGAAAAAGGTTCATAAAATAATTATGGAAATTTTATAAATAAATATACCATTATCGCCGGAGATCTTTCTATTGAATATGTTGCATCAAGTAGACAAAGCTTACAAGAAGCATTGGAAAGCAATATTATATATGGTGACAGCTGCAAGGATAACATACGCTAAATATTGGAAAAATCATGCAGTACCAGAGATGGAAGAATGGCTGATTAAAGTATTAGCATATGTAACATTGGATGACTTAACTCACACCATAAAGCGAGAGAAGCAGGGGGAAAAAGAAAGAGAAATGGCATTAGTAAAGAAATATATTGAGAATAACTGGACTCAACTATGCCAGGAAGATAATGAATAAGAACATCATGGAGAAGCAATTGTAGTGACAATGAGCAATTGTAGACAAACAATCACGAGTATTGCTTTGAACAAGGCAAATCAGCATGAACAGAACATTTAAGGAGGTATCGTTAAAAAGAATAGAAAAATATCCGAACAAGAGAAGGTAGGAAGTTGAAAATATGTTAAGAAATAAAGACAAGGATCACTTTCGATAAAGTTAAAGGGAATCAGGGAGAAAGTAAAGAACGGATGTGTAATTTGCAAAAGAGGGTGGGGAATAAGAAGATCCTTAACATATAATTATTGAGAAGAATAATGTAAAAGAAGAATTGTATTTTATGCAAACATGTATTTTATACAATTCAAAAATAGAAATATGGCATATTGTTTATGTGTATGGATAAAGGATAAGATTTTAATAAAAATAATTTTAAAAAAAGACTTTCTCATGGAACTCACAAGGGGTTCCAGAATAAATGATTGCTTTGACAGCAGAATGACAGAATTTTTGGGAATCGTGATCACTTCTTGAAGACTAGACCAGTTAGGGGTTTAGAAAATGTTTCCGTAGGGTGAGATCAAAAGCAATGGTCTCTGATTGCCCATTCAGAAATTCAAAGATCCGAGATCATTGAAGAAATTAGCATGAACCCGTTTTACTGCCTAACTTATGGCCTGACCACATCTCAGGCCAGCTTGACCTCTTCCAGTAAGCTTGCCTTCGATTCAGTGTATTTCCAGCCATATGAAAAAAACACATCCCGGATGAGGGTGTAGGGTAGGGTAACACCGTAATAACTGAAATGCCCAGACTGATTATTGCTCATAGGCCAGTTAGTAAAAGTCATCTCATCGTGTGTCACCAAGTTTGCGGATTATTCATACTCAGCTGGAGTGCAGTACGAAGACTGTTGGTCAGATAGGTCAGAATTAATCTTACAGATGTTAGAAAAAGTTCTGTTTATAGGAAGGCAAACCAACATCCACTTTGGAAAACCGGGTGCTTGATCACATACTCCTCCACATCTTGTGGAGGAGTATATCCATTCTCTCGGAATCCTTCAAAAATCGAAAACACCAAAACACTGGTGTATGCAAAAGTCAAGAACAAGCTAAAAGCATACTGGAGGAAACAAAAGACACTCTGAAGCAGTTTTCTGGATAATAGCACATGTGTTGGGTGTGGACATGCAGAAATGGTAGTGGGAGCTGTTGACAGAAGTCAAACAAAAAATTATGGCATAATCACTTTGTACAAGGTTGAACAAGCAAACAAAACAGCAGCAAAGATAGAGAGATAAGTGCTAAGAATCATTCATTTAAAGGTTGGATGGATGATTGTTTCAGGTGCCATGAGACTGCTTTGAAACAAGCAGCTGCTCATTTGTATTCTTATGTACGGGATACCGGCTCAACTGTCAATCTCTTTTCTTATACCACAATCCACACATCTACCTGTGAGTGAAGGAAAAGACAATCTCCATTACAAGCCAGGAGGTAGTCACGTACACAGGAGTCCTAACCCCTCCCGTCTGCTGACTCATGACTTTACCTCACCTGAAACGCCTCCCTCTGGACATTGCCTTATTGGGAAGGGAGTTTGTGGTTGCTGGAAAAATGCCGCAGTGGGCGTATATGCTGTTTACCTGGGTAAAAAGGCCTTGCCCCGCCTCTGGCTTTTGTTCCGAACCTCCGGCACCCTGCTGCAGCAGACTTATATTTTTTGTACTTTTATACTTTTGTACTCAGTAAATCTGGGCTCTAGCCTTTGAACCAAGAAACGTCTGGTCATTTGCCTGTTTCTCAGAAGAAACTGTCCTTCTTAAGGGCGTAGAAGGTGACAGTTTTCTGGCGCCCAACGTGGGGCCCGAGAGAGAAACAGGCAGGGGTTGAGAAATTTCGCCCTAAATCAGTCCCCCTGCCCAGGAGGCCAGACGGGAAGGCGTTCCTCTGAAGACCGTCTGATCCTGGTGGCGGACATCGATTTTCACATCAGGCACCAACGTCCCTCTTGTGACGTGATGGGAATTATCGCGGTGCGCTCCTGATCAGAGGCAAGGACGAGGTTCTACCTTCCTGATTCAAGGCTCTGAAAATCTGAATTAGGGTTGAGGTTTGGGACAGCATGCCTGTGATCCACCTCTTCCTCTGGTAAGTCCCCAAAAAGTCAGGGACTGCCCTCTAGATAAGTGCCTTGGGCCTGAGTTCAGTTTGGGAATTCCCCTGTTTCAGCTTTGTTGTGTGCGTGTGTGTGCTTGGGGTGTGTCTGAGACGTCCAAACACGGACGAAGCGAGTGTGGAGCTCCACCCCGCGGTTCCGTTCTACCCGCGAGGGAGACGGCCGGGAATGAGCGAAGCGAACGCTGTTTCTTTTGTCTGTTATTTGATGTGCGTCTCCTTGTCTGTGAATCTGTGTTCCCTGTGTGTTTTGTATTCAGTTTGTAATAGCAGAGATGGGTTCAAACAGTTCAAAACAGAAACAGATTAGGGAGAAAAACCCGGGGGCGGGCTCCCCCATTACTCCCTTGCAGTGTGTGTTGCAGAATTGGAAAGAAGTGGGAAAAGACTGTCTAAAAAGCAAATGATACAGTATTGTACTGAAATTTGGCCTCAGTATCGGGTCCCTGGGATGCCTCAGTGGGACACAAATGGGACGTTTGATAAGCTAGCATTGCAAGCTTGGATTAATTGGTTAGATTCATCTGGGAAACCTGTTGAAGAAAGATACATGAGAGTTTTTAAAAATTCATCTTTTGGTTTTCCAGACCCTCTCCCACATCGCCTCCTGGACAGTACAAAGGCAGTTATGGCTCTTGCCCCAGTAAAACCCCTGGACCTTCCCAATTCCAAAAGTTTAAGAGAGAGCTGGGATCCTCCGGACATGGCTGATGAGCTGGCTGATTTCCCACCACCACCCATAAGCCCAGATTTTGAAGAGGGGGGGCTGGAGGGGGCTCAAGCTCAGGCATCCTCCTCCTCCACTGGTCCAACTGCGCCCTCTGGTGGCTCAGCTGCAGGGACTTCTGGGCCCTATAAACCCCTCCAGAAGGAACTGGCACAGCTTTTAAAAGACCAAATCCAGATCAGCCCAGATGATGATCAGTCATCATACTCCAGTGCCGATGTACCCATTGAGGGAAGTCCCGGATGGCAGGGGTGGAATTAGTTATGTTGATCACTCCCTGTCCAGCCTGGAAGTTAGAGAATTTAAAAAGACAATGAAGTCTCTTATTGAAGACCCTATTGGAGTGGTAGAGCAATTCCAGCAATTTCTGGGACCCTCCATCTATACGTGGAAAGAATTAATGGCCGTTCTTAACATCCTGTTCTCTGGCGAATGTGGAAGAGGGATGGCTCGTGGTGGCATGGAAAGAGGAGGACGAATGGGAAGAGAAAGGTTGGGAAAGTCACAATGTGCTTACTGCAAACAGTTTGGGCACTGGCGAGCCCAGTGTCCTCAGAAGAATAGGGGGAGAGGCGGAGGAAACTCTTTTCCTAGTCCCTCAGCCCTTCCTTTCAATCCCCAACGTGAAACAGTCCACCTGGCACCAGTTGCAAACCCTCAGGATGATTCCTGGATGGACTGAGGGAGTCAGGGGCCCGGCATCCCGCCCCCGGAGCCCCGGGTAACTCTGAGGGTGGGCAACGAAGACCAAGAGTTCCTAGTAGATACCGAAGCAGCCATTTCTGCTATTACACGCCCACTATCTGTCCCTGTAGAGAAGCAAGTGGCTGTTGGAGGAGCCACTGGCAGCCAGTCTGTGGTTTCCTATGCCCTGATTGAGTGCCGAATTGGACACTGAGGATTAAAAGCACCTTTCTTACTGCTCCAGGAGGCCTTTCGGTGTAGGACCTGTACGGCAAGAGAAGTTGTGAAACACCTGTTGGAGTCTATCCTACTTTGCTGGTCCCTGTCTTGTGGACTCGATTCTGACCAGGGACCCCATTTTACCTCTCGGATCCTGCAGAAACTGATGAAGACACTCAACATCACCTGGAGATTCCACTCCCCTTACCATCCCCAAGCAAGCGGGATGGTGGAACGGATGAACTCTACGCTTAAGACTCACCTGACTAAAATTTCCCTAGAAACTGACCTGCCCTGGGTCAAGGCACTGCCTCTGGCCCTCACAAAGGCTAGAATCACTCCAAAAGGTCCCCTGAAACTCTCCCCTTTTGAGAGAGTATTCGGTCGCCCCTGGCCTAGCCAACTCTGTCCGGGAAGCCTGAGGGAGGAGGTTGAGATAGGAGATGCAGTGTTACAAAAATATGTTCATTCTTTGGGTGCTGCTCTGGCCTCTGTTCGCTTTTTGTCCTTACAGGAACGACCTTTCAGCCTTGATGGTCCAGTGCACCACATTCAGCCTGGCGATTGGGTGGTCATAAAGATCTGGGGAAGACGACCCTTGTACCCGGCATGGACCAAACCTGCCCAGGTGCTGCTGACCACCGATACCGCTGTTAAAGTCCAGGGCCACAAACCTTGGATCCACCATTCCAGAGTTAAAAAGGTGCCGGAACCCAGAAGGTGGAAGGTGACCCAAGAGGACGCCAGAGATGGACTCAAGCTGCTATTTAGGAGAAACGCACCAAATTCTTGATCCTTCAGAGACTTTATTTCTCAGAGTCACTCCGGAGGCTGACCTGAGACCTCAGGATTGGATTTCGAACTGTGTCTGTTAACCACTGTAGTAGTTTTAGAACGAATTGCACTGATTACACTGACTTACAACCTTTTATACGCTGTGTTTTGATATCTTGTTGTTATGAAGTGCCTGTTCCTTGTATTATTGATTACCTACTTGCCTGAGAGCACTCAGGCTAGTTGGCATGAGAATATTTTTCATCAACTGGTTCATAATATTTCCCAAGTAGCAAATGTTACCAAATGTTGGGTTTGTACGTATGGCCCTTCCTCTCATTTACAGGGATGGCACCCGGTGAAGAGAGCATATGATGAGAGTTATGGGTATGATCGTGATAACACTTACTTGTCAGAAGGGGGAAGACTGGGAGCTATCATATTCCCCATGGTGGGAGTTGCTTTAAATATACGCCAAATTCGGAGACTCTCTGCTCAGCTGGAAATCCTGGCCAATACCACTGCATATGGAATAAACGCCCTGCAGACTGAGGTGGACTCGCTTGCAGGTGTATTAGCTCAGCATAAATTGGCCCTGGATTACCTGCTTAGCAAAGAAGGAGGATTGTGTTTTTGGTTAAACACCACCTGCTGCCACTACATCAATGAGTCTGGATACATTGAAGAAGATGTGAACAAATTACATAAGGTGGTCCTGGCTCACTAACTGGCTAACGAATCTTGGATGGGAGAAAAGTGTTTTTGTCATTTTTATTTTGTTTACTTGTATAGCTCTATGTTTCTGTTGCTTATTGCAATGTGTACCAATTTTCTGTAATTCACTACTTAACAAAGGGTCCACTGAACTACCTCGAAGGGTTGATGTTGCCAGAGAGACTCAACTCTTAGTTCAGGGGTACGAGATGGGCTAGTCCTCCTCTGTGAGGGGGCAAACTGTGAGTGAAGGAAAAGACAATCTCCATTACAAGCCAGGAGGTAGTCACGTACACAGGAGTCCTAGCCCCTCCCGTCTGCTGACTCATGACTTTACCTCACCTGAAGCGCCTCCCTCTGGACATTGCCTTATTGGGAAGGGAGTTTGTGGTTGCTGGAAAAATGCCGCAGTGGGCGTATATGCTGTTTACCTGGGTAAAAAGGCCTTGCCCCGCCTCTGGCTTTTGTCCCGAACCTCCGGCACCCTGCTGCAGCAGACTTATATTTTTTGTACTTTTATACTTTTGTACTCAGTAAATCTGGGCTCTAGCCTTTGAACCAAGAAACGTCTGGTCATTTGCCTGTTTCTCAGAAGAAACTGTCCTTCTTAAGGGCGTAGAAGGTGACATACCTGGATGATTTTTTAATTTATTCCTTTGACTGTATACCTCGGATCTGATTAACTGTAGCTGTATTTGTGAGTGATTCCTTCTCTCATATTGACAGTAATCCTTCTTCAGAGGTAAGATATTTTCTTTATTGTCATTTACTTTCACTGTTATAACAGCAACATCTAGCCATTAAGCCATAGGTTTTCAATTTCTATTCTAGGACATGAAACAAACAAACAAAATAACACAGGTCCATATTCAAGGCACCTAACTGGAATATTGCTTGCGTACAATCACTTGGACAGCATTAGAGCATTGTTCTTCTTGTGCAGTTCCCATCTCTTTTAAATGGATCCATACAGTAGAAATCTACTAGGAGGTAGCATATGTTCAATGCGATAACATTCACTGCTGTGTCAAATAGTATCAAATATTATCACTTTGAACTAGAAGAAATTAATAAAATGAAATTCAACAGAGACAAGTGCAAAAAGTTACATTTAGGTCACAAACACCAAATGTACAGCTATAGGATGGGGAATACTTGGCTGAGCAGCACAACACAGGAAAAGAACCTTGGTATTATTGTTGATCCTAAGTGAATATGAGCCAGCAAAAAAGCAAAATGCTACCTTAGTCTACATTGTTAGAAGCATTGTTTTCAACTCAAGGGAGGTAATAGTTCCCCTATGTTCAGTAGTGGTCAGGCCTCATCCGGAGTACTGTTTTCATTTCTGGGTGCTTCACTTTAGCAAGGATATAGGCAAGTTGTAATGAGTTCAGAGAAGGATAATGAAGTTGATAAGAGGTACTGAGGACAAAACATATGAGGAGAGGTTAAAGGAGCTGGGCATGGTCACTTTGTGAAGGGAAGAGCAAGAGGTGACATGATTTCTCCCCTTTCTGCACAGCCCCAGCTGACACAATTGTTCCGTGAAAGTGGCTTATTCCAGATTTTTTCTGGTAACAGTATAATGCACGATTGTGATGGCTACGGATGCCACAGGAATAGGACTGCAATGACGTCGTGTGGTAGCGTATGTTGCAGCCCAGCTTCAACACGTCCCCATGTCGGGATGGGTCCGTAGTGCAGAAATGGCCATAGGAATGGACCCTGGTGTTGTCCTTAAGCATTATACATTAAGTAGCAACCACAGTTGTTCACAGGTTGTCATTCAAACACACAAGATGTATGTTCCTGTTTGGAAAGTAAAACAGAAATCCTGCTAAAGGGGTTGTTCCTAGATCAAGGGGAAATCAGGATTTTTTTTTTCTTACTTAGGTAGACAGAGTAAGGAATGTGGCCTACTTGCTTCTAGCCAGAAGGTGGATGTAGAGTAGAGTGGAAGGTGAGCCCCTGCAGCACAGTAATTTGGTCTCCAGAATATGCACTTTATCACACAACCCTCCCACTTCAAAGACAGCTGAAATGCTAAATTTCACCTAAGAAGGGTAGGATAACAAGCGGATTTCTGTTCCTCTGTGTATTCTAGAGCTCGTGTCTCCTTAATAATTACTTAACTCTGGTTCAGTCAAATGCCCCTCAGACATCTTATCCGACACAGATTGATATGATTGGAAAGCCAGTGTTAAAAGGAAAGCTGTTAAAGGCCACCAAAGCACTTTGTTACTCTTCCACTTAAACTTTCAGATTATAGCTCTTGGCTTCCTTATTTCCGCTTATTTTTCTAGTTCTGCTCTTAAAAAAGTAGCTCTTTAGTTTACTACTTTCTCTTTCCTATGTCTTACTTTTTGGTTATTTAAAAACAAGCAAATATCATATTGCTACAAGCCATGAGCTTATCATTTTGGTCTTTCCTGGGCCTGGGTAACCTGACGACAGGAGTTTATACACTGATAACATTTGGTCTGTGGTGATTTGTTCTACATGGAGTATTATCCAACAGCTATACTGGTGTATTATCCAACAGCTATACTACAGGAAGGAACACCTTACAAAAACCATATGACATAAGATCTGAAGGAACTGCACAGGGTGACAATAAGCCTCCAGTCTGAATTCATATTGTTGATGAAGACATTTAAAGCCCTTAATAGCTTGGGACTGCAATACTTGAAGGAGTCACTCTCCCTGTAGATATCTTAGAGATATTTTATTTATTTTTATATATATATATATATATATATATATATATATATATATATATATATTAGAGATGGAAAGAATATTCACAATTATTTTTAACATGATCTTGAATGTCAGGAAATGAGGAGAAAACTGAGCTAACAACAATCTTTCCCGTTTGGGACATACTCTTCACTTTTTTTTTCTTTTTTTTTTCTTTTGGGCACAGGAAACAGTATTTCTTGCACGTGAAAGAGCATTTCTGTGCAGAAATTTTACATAACTTGGGACATAAGTCAACAAATAAAAGCTCCAAGCTGAGAAAGCAGTATTGCCCAAAAGGTAGCCAATGAGTTTCAGGCCTTTGTGGAATTTGAAGCTGAATCTCCCAAGTCCAAACCCTGTGATCAAACCACTACATCACACTGGATCTCAGGATGGGAGGCACTGCAACCAAGTGATCTTTCCTGCAATCTGATCGAGTGGAAGTGAATTGTACTCCATTGCACTCCGCTGCACTCCACTGCACTTGCTATACGAGGGGAGAGAAAGCTATGGCCCAGGTGAGTCAAATGGGGTACTGAAAATGTTTCCTCAGAAATTTTTGAGTTCATGGATGCCTCATTTCCAAGTAGACCTATTGAGGAAGAAAAAGATGCTGCAGTGCAGAGTGCTTCTCTCAAAGCCCATTTCCACACTAGACTGTTATAGGGGTATTATTCCACATTCAACATCCTATGGAATCCTGGGGTTTGCAGTTTAGGGAGGGGCCTTTGAGGCCCCTCCCTAAACTGCAAACCCCAGGATTGTTGAACATGGAATAATACCACTATAACAGTCTAGTGTGGAAATAGCCAAGGTTTCAGACAGTCAGTGATGCCCTCTTCCTGGATACCCCACACTATTTCACCTCCTTCTCCCCATACCAACGTATCTCACAGTCTTGATAAAATGTGATATATACATTATCTGCATTTTGAAAACTTCTAAACACACACCAGATGTTTAGAAATCCAGAAAAGATACATCCTCTGCTGTTCTCTGAAACTGGATGCATTTTTTTTATAATTTTTATTAATAATAATGATGTATAAGTATACATAAGTATCTCTACATATATAACAATATTCGATATAAATATAAGATATATAGTAATATATAATAGTATTTATATATATAATATTTTGTATTATATATATCTCCAAATGTACATTGTACTCTTATAGAAAATTCAACTCATATCCCTCTTTCTTCATACCTTATTTCATATCATGTTTGCTTTATATTCCACTTCCTAACTTCCCTAGAGTTAATTCTTAATAGTCCTGTATATGTTACTCTTTCAATACCCCTGTCTTAACTTGGCGTGCCTTCTCATAATTTGTCATCCCATATCTTATGTTATCTTTAATGACTGAACTTTAAATCTTGTTTTCCTGTGTTCTTCTTATGTTGAGAGAAAAAACTTCTCTACTCATTCTGTATTATTTACTTCTTGATTTTTCCCTTGTATCATCGAGGTTAATTTGTCCATTTCCCTGTATTCCAAAACCTTTATTTTCCATTCTTCTATACGTGGAACCTGATCATTTTTCCACTTTCGCGCATATTCCATTCTTGCAGCTGTAATCATATAAAGAATTATTCTCCAAAACTTCATTCTGTACTCTTTATGTATTTTCTCTATTATATTTAATAGAAATAGTTCAGGTGTCAAAGGAATACTGATCTGTAATATTTCTGAGATTATTTCTTGTATGCTTTTCCAGTATATTTTGGCTTTGTCACAAGTCCACCATATATGATAGTAGGTCCCATTTTCTCGACCGCATTTCCAGCATTTGTTCTCCCTTGTTTTATATATCTTATTAATTTTCACAGGATCAAGGTGCCATCTATACAGCATCTTTAAATAGTTCTCCTTCAGACTTTGGGCTGCCGTAAATTTTTGTGTTTCTAGCCACGTCTTCTCCCAGTGCTCTAGCTGAATCTCATGGCCTATGTTCTGTGCCCATAGAATCATCGAAGGTTTTATCTGTTCTGTTTCTAATTCTCTCTCTATTTGAAACTTGTACAATTTGGAAGTCAATTGGTTCTGTGGTTTGAATAATATGTATTCGAACTGTTTATTATTTTCATCTGTTTGGAAACCTTCTAATTTCTTATCCATATTATGTCTTTCTTTAGGTTGTCTGTAGAGAAACCATGAGCACTTGAACCCTTCATGTTCCAATTCTTCTCTAGTTTTTAATCTTGTTTCTTGATTTTTCCCAACAATTATCATATTCTGATATTTTATTATTTTTTCCTGTGGTTCCCGCCATCTACTGTAAAAGGCCTCATGTGGGGAAATCCATAATGGTATTTTTCTGTAATATTTTTTCTTAAACTTTTGCCAGTTTATTAAGAGAGCCTTCCTTAGATAATGATTCTGGAATTCTTTATCAATTTTATGCTTATTGTACCATACGTACGCGTGCCACCCCATTCTTAATCCAATTCCTTCCAAGTTTAGTATTTTTTCATTTTGCAATGTTAGCCATTCTTTAATCCAAATCAGGGAGTTTGCTTGGTAATACAATTTCAGGTCGGGAAGTCCGAAACCTCCTTTTTCTTTCTTCTCAGTCAAATACTTCCATTTTATTCTTGGCCTCTTTTTATCCCAGATACATTTAGAAATTTCTCTATGCCATTCTTTAAATGGTTTTTCATTTATAATTACAGGTAAATTTTGGAAAAGAAAATTTAATTTTGGCAGCACATTCGTTTTAATTGTAGCTATCCTTCCAAGCAACGAAAGTTGGAGTTGATTCCAATTATTTAATAATTTCTTAATTTCTTTCCATGTGTCTTTATAATTATTATCATATAATTCATTGTTTCTTTTTGCGATCCAGATTCCCAAATATTTAACTTTCTTTTCTAATTTGAAGCCTGTTCTTTGAGCCAATATATTTTCTTCTTCCACTCGCAAATTTTTAGTCAAGATTTTTGTTTTTTCCTTGTTGATTCTGAATCCTGCCAATTCACCAAATTGATTCAACTTTTCCAGAAGGTTGTCTATACCTGAGTTCGGGTCTTCTAATATAATCACTAAGTCATCAGCGTATGCCTTTAACTTATATTCATGACTCTTTACTTTGCATCCTTTCAACTCGGAGTCTTCTTTTATCATCCTTATTAATATTTCAAATGTTATTATAAAAAGTAAAGGTGATAGGGGACATCCTTGTCTTGTGCTCTTTTTAATTTTGAAATTTTCCATTTTTTCCCCATTTATAATCAAAGTAGCAACTTGGTCTTTATATATTTCTTTAATCCATTTTATATATGTATCTCCAAAATTCATTTTAGTCAATATCATAAACATGAAGTCCCATCTCAAGTTATTGAATGCCTTCTCGGCATCGATAAAGATCAAGGCTAGCTTTCTCTCATTGTGCTTCTCGTAATACTCAATGACATTTAAAATTGTTCTTATGTTGTTTCTTAATTGTCTATTTGGCAAAAATCCATTTTGTTCTTCCTCTATAATTTCTTGTAATATTTTTTTTGTTCTGTCCGCCAAGATGCTCATAAAGATCTTATAATCAATATTCAACAACGAAATCGGTCTGTAATTGCCTGGTTCTTTTAAATCTCTCCCTTCCTTCGGTATTAATGTAATACAGGCCTCGCTCCAGGAATTTGGTCGCCCTTCTTCCATAATTTCATTGAATAATTCCAGCATATACGGCACCAGTTCTTCTTGCAACTTTTTGTAATACATTGCCGAAAACCCATCTGGGCCCGGTGCCTTTGCCGAATCAAGTTTCTTAACTGCTTGTGTTATCTCTGTTGTTGTTATTTTAGTATTAAGTATTCTCTGTTGGTTTTCTGTTAATTTTGGTATTCTTTGTTTCTCCAAAAAGTCCCATATCTTCTTCTGTATCTTTCTATCTTTTGCATTATATAAGTCACTATAATATCTAAGGAAAGTTTGTTTGATAGTTTCTTGATCCGTTGTCGTCTTTCCCCCTATATTTACTTCTGTGATCAAACTTTTTTCTCTTTCCTTCCTCAGTTTATACGCCAGCCATTTACCTGGCTTGTTGGCCTGTTCAGAGAATCTTTGTTTCATTCTCTTTAAGTTCTTGTTGATTTCCCATTGGTGTTCTGATTTCAACTGTTCTTGAAGCACCTTCAACTCTGTTCTTATTTTAATGTCCGTGGGGTGTGACTTTAGCTGTTCTTCCCATTGTTTTATTTTTAACATTAGTTCTTGTTGTTTTGCTTGTCTTTTTTTCTTCATTTCCATTCCCCACTGAATGAAATGACCCCGCATTACAGCCTTGCTAGCGTCCCAAGTAGTTTTCAATTTTACATCTCCTGAAACATTTTCTTTAAAATAATTTCTTAAAGTTTCTCTAATCCTTTCCAAGTAGCTCAAATTTTGAAAAATGTAATCATTTAGTCTCCATCTTCTGATTCTTTTCAGTGTTTTAAGCTCTAATTGAATTGGATTATGATCCGAGTATACTCTAGGAAGAATTTCCATTTTGTCTACTTGCTTTTGTATAACTTTTGAGATTAAAAACATATCGATTCTCGACATTGATTTATGAGTTTCCGAGTAGTAAGTAAATCCTTTAGAATGTCCATATTTCAATCTCCATACATCTTGTAATACCATAAGTTCCATTAATTTGAAAAAGGATTTAGGAAGTTTCCCTTGCTGTTTACCATCTAATTTACCTCTTGATCTGTCTTCTTTAGGGTCCAATACTCCGTTAAAGTCTCCACAAAGTAAAAAGTTAGCTTGGCTTGTTTCTTCAGAGTAATTTAAAAGTTGTTGTAGTAGTTTTTAATAAAAATTACTTTTGTCTTCTGTTGGGGAGTATACTCCTACTATCAAAACCTTAGTCTCTTGGAGTTGTACCTCCACTCCAATAAAGTGTCCAAGTGTGTCCTGAAATTTCAATTCTGATGGGAGGTTACGGTTAACATAGAGTACTACTCCCTTTTTTTTCTTTTGCGAGGCAGATACATAACAAGTTCCAAGTTTTGGATTTCGTAAGTATTTAGTATCCTTGTTTCTAATTTTGGTTTCCTGTAAACAAATTACGTCCGCTTTCGCCTTTTCAACATAATGAAAGATTTGTCTTCTTTTATAATTCGAATTGATTCCTTTTATATTCCAAGATATGATTTTAATGGTCATTCTTTCCTTATTAACAGCTTTACTTCTTTTCTATGCCTCCTCTTCTTCCGCGTAGAGGTCTTCTAATTCTAATTCTGATTCTTTTTGTTCTTTTCCTTCTGATTTTGAGTCTGAGTCTTCACTACCAGATTCTATTTCTTGTTCTTCTGCGTCCTCTTTATAGTTATTATCTTGGTTTCTTTCTTCTTGATATTGTTCTTGTTTTTTGCCTTCGTTATCTTTTTCTCTGCCATCACTGTTCCTCCCATTCCTTGATTCTAACTCTCTTTTAAGTTTATCAAGTAGTTCTTTGGCACGTGTTATGTTAGTTATTCTATGTCTTCTTTCTTTGTATGTAAAAGATATCCCTTCTATCCTTTCCCATTTGTACATTATTTTATGCCTTTGCAGAAATGTCGTTAGGGGTTTATAATCCTGTCTTCTTTTTATAATGTCATATGGGATATCTTTAAATATTTTAATGATTTTATCTCCCATTTTTAATTGTTTGTCATAATTATTCTGAATTAGTTGGTCTCTTATCTTTGTTCTAACAAAGCAAACTACTATGTCTCTGGGTCATCCTTTTTCTCTTGCTAGATTCGAGTTTGCTCTGAAGATCCTGTTGATTTCTTGTTCCATTCTATGTCCATGTCAATGAATGTTGCTAAAACCGGCGTTATCTTTTCGTATAAATTCTCTCCAGATGACTCCTCTATCCCTCTCAACTTCACACATCTATCACGGTAGCGTAGCTCTTGTTGAGATATCACGAGTTCTCCTTGCCGTTGTTTTATTTTCAGTGTATCTTTTTCTGATTCTAGTAGATTTGTTTTTGCTTGAAGATCATGGATGTCTCCTTTCATGATTTTGATATCTTTACTCATCAATTCCATTTCCCCCCCCCGATTGTTTCTATCTCTTTCTTTATGTCTGCCTTAATTTCAGATCTTGTTTCTTTCAATTCCTGTCTCATTTCTTGTTTAAGACCTTCTACTTCTCTTAAAATTTCAGCTAGCTGCTGGCCCATATCCGTAGATTGTCTTCTACTTAGTTCTGTTGGTTGAAGTTGTAATTGTGTCTGTGTCTTTGTTCCTTTCCTTGTTCCAGTCGCCATTTTTTGTTTTGTTTTGTTTGTTTGGTGTTTTTTTTTAATATATTAACTTGAGTAGTGAAGGTGGGTTACTTTAAATTTATGAGTCTTTGTTAATAATTTAGTTATGGTCTTTTATTTCTAATCTTCGTATTGATTTGTTTCTTCTTAACGTCTCTCTGCTAGCCCAATTCCCAAAATCTTTATAATATTTACAATTCTCCTTAACTTTTTCAAATTATATGTATTAATGATTGTCAGTTCTATCAATACATTATATACATTATATCATACACGTAAATTTCCTTTCCTTTAGTTTCTAATTAAGTCTTTAACATTCAAATTCCTTACAGTCAGTTCATAAATTTCATATTCTTATTCAATTCATTAAATTAAAGTTCTTACAATTCATTAAGCAACTATAGAGGAAATATAAAAATAAATTCTTAAGTTCCTAGGTTCTTAAGTTCTGTTAAATTAATTAATAACTTAATTCAAATCTCATTCATGCATTTTCATTATTAACAAGTTTTTTTTCCCTCCCCTCCCCTTCACCACCTCACTTCTCCGTAACTACCACCACCTTATTTTCCAGTGTGTCACTTATCTGATCCTCTCTTCCCTGTCCAAGTCTCTTTTTGCTTCTTTTCGTAATCTATGTCGTGGGTTTCTTGTTCAATGTAGGGCGAGCTCAAGCATTTTCTCTGCAAGCTCCAGCCCCTACCTCCTTCCTTTTGCTTGGTTTCAGATCCCGTTCGTACTTTCTTTATGTATAATTTCCACTTTTTTTCCCCTTAACTTTACGTCTGATCCGTCTTCTATTTCTCCGTCCCTCCCATGTTCTTCATCTTTCCAATCCAAGCCTCTGTTTCCTTCTTTTCGAAGTCTGTGTCTTGTTCAATGCGGGGCGAGCTCAAGCAATTTCTCTGCAAGCTCCAGCCTCTACCTCCTTCCTTTTGTTTAATTTTAGATCCCGTTCGTACTTTTTTTTTTTGTATAATTTCCACTTATTTTCTTTTTCTTAACTTTAAGTCTGTTCCATCTTCTATTGCTCCGTCCCTTCCGTTTACTTTATCTTTCCAATGCAAGTCTCTGTTTCCTTCTTTTCGGAATCTGTGTCTTGTTCAATGCAGGGCTAGCTCAAGCAGTTTCTCTGTGAGCTCCAGCCTCTGCCTCCTTCCTTTTGTTTGATTTTAAATCCCGTTCGTACTTTCTTTATGTATAAGTTCCACTTTTTTTTTTCTAACTTTGAGTCTGTTCCGTCTTCTGTTTCTCCGTCCCTCCCGTGTTTTTTAACTTTTCAGAAGCGAGTTCAAGAGTTTTCCTCCTTTTGCCTTTTAACGCGAACTCCAGCTTACTGTTCTCTTCTTGCTTTAACCCAATCAATTCTATATCTTTTCGATTCCACGTTTCAATTCAACATATCTTCCCTCTTTAGCTTCAACTTGAGAAAGTCTGTACTTTTATACTCCAGAAACCCTCAGTCATAAATCTCGGCACATTCCTCTCCCGTTCTCTTCCCTGCCCTTCGTCTCCGTGTACTTTCAAAACGCCAGCTGTTTTGTTTTTAAAATGTTTAACCCCTCGGGTTGTGTCAGCTAATCGTTATGGACAGTACTTATTTCAAATAGTCAAATGTAATATATATATGATTCTATCTTCTTCTTCTTAGAGTGTCTTTATGTCTTAGTTCTCGTCTCTCAATATTAGAACTGTAAACTCCCAACAACAGTATTATCAAACGCACTCTTACCTCCTTCTTCTGTCTGCCATTTTATTGTCTCAGCTCTTCTCCTTGAACTGTCCCATTCATCTGACCAGCACGATCTTTTAATCTTCGAGTCTTTATAAGTTGATTTCCTCTAGGTTTAGTTCTTCAATTTTCCTTTTTGTCCTTTAACCACCACCTGAAACTTTATTTTAATGAAACTGGATGCATTTAAGGAAAAGAGGAAACAAAATTACCTCTAGGAAAGGAAAGGATAAAGAAAGGAAAAGTGTAAGCAGGACAAAAAGCCCTGATAACAAGAGGAGATATTTTAACTAGTGCGTGTCAGTTTTTTCTCAACAGGACAGTCTGAAATTTGGACAGAAGTTGGCTCTTAGTGCTTAGGTCAGGGTGGGCAAAGTACGTTCCAGGTGCTAGATGTGGTTCCCAAGGTTGTCTTTGGATTCCTCTCAGAGTCCCAGGGTCTCCTCCATTTTCCAACATAGATAGGTAGGTAGGTAGATAGATAGATGATCTGATAAAGAAGATTGTTGATTTGCTACTGGAGGCCTGGTAGGTTCCATTAAGGCCTGGTAGGTTCCATTAAGTTCTGAGTCGTAATTCCTTTGCTGCCTAGGGAACTGACTTTTCCCTGGTACAAATATGGAGTCATTGGTAAAATATTACTGGTCTCTAATCAGCAAATATTTGCACTGTGAAAAAGACAATGATCATGAGTATGCATGCAGATGTGTGTGTATGTCGCTTCAAGTTACCTGTCAACTTATGGTGACTCCATGAATTTCACAAAGTTTTCTCAGATAAGGAATACTCAGAGGTGTTTTTGTCAGTCCCTTCCTTTCAAATATTTATTTATATTTTCAAGTTCTGAGGGACTTTTCACACTATATACTTATTGGGCTACTTTCCACTTTACATGGCGTGGCTGCATCCTATGAAATCCTGAGGCTTGTATTCTGGAGAGATCTTAGAGCACTCTAGCTGAGAAGTCTAAATATCCCTCCCTAAACTGCAAATCCCAGGATACCATAAGCGGAGCTGTGGCAGTTAAGGTGAAATCATAGCGCTATACAGTGGACCCTCCATATCTGTGCAGGTTCAGTTCCAGGACTTCCCCACAAATGGCAAATAAGGTGAATGATTGTGTCTGATATTATTAAATGGTGGCGACATTCATGCGGACATTTCAGCATGTCCATGTTCACCTTGCTGCCGTTTTATGTCACAAATACAGAGAGTCCACTGTAACTGTGTAGAGTAAAAAGGTCCCTGATATTGTGGTAAACTATCAGTTAATCTAGGGCCCACATATGTCGGAAATCTCAGTGAGAATTATCAATGTGTACAGAATGGCCTCCACTGAAAAGTGTGAACAGATATCACACGGTAATAGTCTTGTATTAAGCTACCTCACAAGTGAAACACAAACAGCTTGTTAAGCTTAGTTCATTATATATCACTGAAGTAAGTTAGAACTTCCCAGATAATACTTTTTTTCTCTCTCTTTCAGATGACCTGCAAGACAAAAGTCTTTGCCTGTGTTTTTGCATTCTCCTTTACTTCTTTGATGTTAACGGTTTTAAATTCTAGCAGTATCTACCTATTGTATCAAAAGCACACACCAGTTTCCAAAAGAAACAGTGAGGACTTTTTGGAACTTCCTGATATAGATTGTAGTAGGAATGTGCCATTCCTAGTAATACTGGTAACATCTCGACATGGCCAAACCAATGCGCGGATGGCTATCCGTAATACATGGGGCAAGGAAAGAGTAATAGCTGATAAACGTATTGTGACATATTTTCTCCTGGGAAATAATTCACAATCCTATGACCAGAATCGTATTACTACTGAAAACATGCTATATAAAGACATCATTCAGAAGGACTTTATGGACACATATTATAATTTAACTTTAAAGACCCTGATGGGCCTTGAATGGATCCACAAATTCTGCCCGCAGTCTACCTTTGTGATGAAAAGTGACTCTGACACGTTTGTTAACCCTTATTACCTGACTGAACTTCTCTTGAAAAAAAACAGTACCACCAAATTTTTTACAGGTATCATCAGAAGGAATGACTCTCCAATAAGGGATCCAAAAAGTAAGTGGTATGTGAGTAAAGAGGAATATCCAGGGAAAAAATACCCTCCATATTCTGCAGGAGCTGGTTATGTTTTCTCCACTGATGTTGCAAGACAAGTATATACAGTTTCAAAAATGGTCCCCTTCCTTAAACTGGAGGATGTCTTTGTAGGTTTGTGCCTTGCTGAACTCAAAATTCAACCAGAAGAACTTCATTCAGAGCCAAGCTTTTTCGCTGGCCCTGTTCCATTTTCTCCTTGCCGTTACAAGAAAATCATCACAAGCCATTACATCACTCCTGCTCAGAACATGCTGTACTGGGATGCAATGGAGAAGACCATGGATGAAGAATGCCCAGATGATCAAGGAAGTTCAAAGAACTAAGAATATCTAACACAGTGCCACAATATTATCCGGGCAGTAAAGTTGTGGTACATAACAAGAACTGTGAATCTTTTCTTGATCTACACAGGGCATTTTTACAGTAAAGTAAAATTTGAAATGACTACCTCTTTTTTAAAGGGCTGAAATGAACTGTACAGTGCAATGTATAACTTTGATTTACTTGGGTCAGGGGCCTAGAGAAGCAACTTTGCAAAATACTTTGAGGACAAAATTACTCACACCAACCATGGCTTGGCTGTGACAACTGAATGAGGTCTAACTATTGAAGTGTCCAGAACTCTGTTTGGTCCTATGTCTTTAAGACAAACTGAAGTTTTTTAGGTCTGGCACACAAGGTGCTTGGACACTTTGAGACCCCTCTGTATCTAGGCAATCTTTTAACTCATTTCATTGAACAGGGAAAGACAGATCATCTAGGTCCAAGATGTGACAAAGGCCTCCTTGACAGAGGGAGTAATCCTGTCTCCTTTAAAGGAAGAAGTGGTATGATTTCTCCTGAAGGACCTGTTCTGGACTCTGACGTTTCTTAATTACAGTCAGGTACCTGTTAATACTTCCTTCCCAGCCATATTTCTCAAGTATACAGCTCAAGGCATCCATGGATGAGACTGAGTTCTAGCAGTCTCCTTCCAGTTGCTTTGGGTTTCAGGGCTGCTTTTCACCCCGAGGGATGCCCTGCTGTAAGAGAAAGATAATGACACTGTCTGTTTGAAACAGAGATTGGATGGTCATCTGTCAGAATGGTACCAGATATGGATTCCTGAACTGGCAGGAGGTTGGACTAGATGACCCTCTACCATTCCATGCTGCCAGGATTCTTTTGACTGGGACCTTGTTGATGATCCTGAACTTTTGATACCACTAACCATTGTATCCTTCTGATGTGAATCAGAAACAGGGTGTTGGATAATCTGTTCCACCAGGTCATTCTGGGGTACAATTTGACAACTCCTTGGCTGCAGGAGTCTACAGATGAAAACAAAATGGGAACGACAATAGGAAGTATGGGTCCCACTAGACTGCCAGATCCCCATTTCTCCTCTGCACAGTCTTGACCATATGTTGTGTTCCACGTAGGGAGTGGGATTCAGGTCACTTCTGAGTAGCCTTTGCGCATACAATGCTCTGAGTAAGATTGTCCGAGTGTTAACTGAATTCCACAGAAGAAGAACTTTCACCAATCATCTTCATATTCATGATGCTTTTTCATTGAGGGCTATAAGTGTGGCTGTGGCATGTATGTAAAAAAATCCATAATTTTTTTTAAAGGTACATCATATTAAAAGGATTGTTGGTTTTTAATTTGAATAAATATGTGCCCCTTCATCAATGTACATTATGGCCCTTCAAAAACTTTCTCAGCTGGAGTGTTCACAAATAGCTTCACATACGCTCCAGCTGCCCTGGTTTGGCAGGTGAAATCCCAAGTAATGCTCTATTGTCCAACCATCAGCTTTTAAAATGTTCCGGTTTTAATTCCCCCTTTTACTTTCCTCCTTTGTCCTCAGCTTATTTGAATTTCAGCAAACCGAGTTCCAAGTGCAAAGGTAATGTACACTCATTTAACTCAGCAGTGGGGAAGAGGAAAGCCGGGGGGCCTTGAGGGAACGACAAGCTGGACATGCCCATATCCTGCCCAGTCCTGCATCCAGGAGGACAGGAAACAGTGTCAAGCACTATTACAACAACTGCTCTGACACTGCTGATGGGATTGAAGTGCTAAAGAAGGCTCTGAACAGATTTCTTCTGGAAATGATATAAAGCAGTTTTGCAATGCTTGGGGACAGGTAGCAGCTGGATGGCAACAACATTGTGCAGTAGCACAACCCCTGGACCGGAAATAATCTGCTGTTGTTGCAGGACATCGCATGGAAATGACCTTAGTCACATTAGTCTTTTGCAGTAAAAATGACAAAAGGATCTTGTGATTGCCTAAAGATTAACAAACTTTTTTGATCTTATCTCTGATTGATGGCAAAGTCCCCAGTTTTCCTACTGCTTGATGTAAAGCATCCATGCCCACCAGATTCATCAGAAGGAGTGGGAGATAAGGTGGGAGAGATGCCACAAAAATTCTACAGCAACTATCTTTTTGCCCTCATTCCAGGGAAACCATCCAGGAAATCAGCAGGGATGCCAACTATTCAGGAAGCCAAGCACACCAAATTCTGCAGATGTACAAGAGAAGAAGGGAATGATGTAAGAAATCATGGAAATTGCTCAGGAATCATTTTCTGCTACTCATCGCAGATAAAACGTATATTCTAGAAAATAGCCCACAACACCAGCATTTCAGATAGCCATGCTTACCAAATTTACCAGTTGTAGAAAAGCAAATGCAACAAGCCAGAAAAAATCCAGAGGAATCAAAGCCAAATGCCTGTATTCTAGAACATGGTTGAAAATGGCAGCTTTCCAGGAATCCAGATCTGAATGGGCAAAAGGAAGTGGTTCCTGTGGAATTTTTTTGGCTTTTGACCTCACCTCCTTCTAAAGTTGTGTGTAGCATGAAATGGTAGGTATGACCTGCTACAGCTCTCCCATCTTTTACAGAATACACATGTTGTGCATAAACAATAGAGTAATAAAATGCAAAGTTTCAACAATTACAAATAGACTACATAACTGGAAGCAGAAGTTGGAGAAGCTCCAATCTCTGCAAATAATAAGGCCACAGGCAAAGTGAGGCACAGACCAGGAACTGTTAATATCAAAAATTATGGTAAAACTAATTTCTCCAAAGAAGAAAACAAAATCAATCACTGTGCCAAAATGCAACGTGAAGAACATCCTAGTAGAATTTAAAGACCATGTGCAAACAGTTAAGTGCAGGCAAGAAACAAAGAAAAAGGTGACAGAAATAAAGTCAGAATCCTGAATGCAACTGTTCAGCAACTTGTGTACAGGGACAAAGAGTACTACTATAATAATTAATGTAGCAAAAGAGAAAATGACAACAAAAAAAGATAGAACAAGAGACCTCACCTGCAAGATCCAAGACATCAAAAGGAAATTTAAAGCAAGCAGGAGGATGCTATATGAACAACCGTAGAACAAGCTTCATGATCAAGGAGAAATAAGAAGATGATGGAAACAATACACTGATGAAATATATTCAAAAGATGAAAGGATGACAGATTCATGAAAGAAAGAATGATCTGAAGAAGAACCCACAATTTTAGAAAGTGAAGGGAAAGCTGCACTCAAAGCACCGGAGAGAAGTAAATCACCAGGAACAGATGGCCTATCAACTGACTTGTTTCACCCGACAAAAATAGGATACACTCTGTTTCTAACTAAAATATGCTAACAAATATGGAAAATAAAACAATGGCCTACAGACTGGAAATATTCAATATATATTCCAGTCCCCAGGAATCAGGACATCAGGGATTCCAATCGACACTGGATCATTGGATTGATTTCCTATTCAAGCAAAGTGGTGCTCAGAATTTTTTTTTAACAAAGGCAATTTCTACACTGTACTGTTATAGTGCTATTACTCCACTTTCAACATCCTATGGAATTCTGGGGCTTGTAGTTTACTGAGGCCAACGAGCTCTCTGGCTGGGAATTCTAAAGGCCCCTCCCTAAACTGCAAACCCCAGGATTCCATACGATGTTGAAAGTGGAACAATAGCACTATAACAGGAAATAGCCTGAGACTTTCACCATATATGGAGAGAGAAATGCCAGATATGCAAGTTGGGTTCAGAGAAAGGAAAGGCACTGGGGATCACATTGTGAACCTATGCTGGATAAGTTTCCCTCCTTCCCCCCCCAAAAAAACATATTAATATAATTTAATCATATTAATCCTTTGCTTTTTGCTTTTTTCTACAGTAATATTTAATATTAATTAATTATTACTGGTATGAGTATACATACAAAGTTCCATAAAAGAGAATTTTCACTGTCTGCCTTTCTTTTCTTGTAATTATTATTAGTAATAATTTCAGTTCATGATTATTACTGAAAATAATTTTGTTGGGCAAGGAAGTTAAAAATGGTCCAAAATAGGTATGCCACTTCTGATCCTTTCTGCTGATGACAGTCTGAAATGTAAAGGAAAGGTTCATCACAAATGAGTTTCACTTGGTATTTGTTTAGTAATTTTACATTACGGCTTAGTGAATGTTGTTTAATGATTGGTTAGAGTGTATGCAGTACAGTGCTATGATTTGCTGTATGCTGTTATACAATGTTGCTAGTTAAACTTCCCCAAACTGTTAGGAATGGTAAGGTATATTTTTCCTTTGGTGCTGGATTACTCCCCTGGAATGTTGACATCTCGCTTGGCTTGCTGTTGAATAAACTGCTGTCTTCATTTCACTAATGCCTCCATTTTGAACCTTAAAGGGGTGTTAATAAAGGCATGACCTCACTGCTTTTTTTCTCTCTTTTTTCTCTAACGGACCAACACAAATGCTTAGGTTTGTGGGTCTGAAAGGTAGAAAAAAATAGCCCACAAACGGACTAAGCCTTTCCCACTCTGAACCTAAAAAAAAATGTCAAATAGTTCAAGAGGACCAACTTCGGCTTGTTAACTAACCCCACTTAACATCTTGTCTCATCAAATGAATGGGAAATCAAGGCTGAGCACTCACTAGTAGCCAAAATGATTAAACTGAGGCTATCGTACTTTAGAATATCATGAAATATGATCCATTGGAAGAAGGCAATAATGCCTGGTTAATTGGAAGGCATTAGTAAAAGGGAAAGACTGGATTGAATCAGTCAAGGAAGCCACAGTCCTGAGTTTGCTGGATCTGTGCTTGCTTGGTGATGGAGGTCTCCCATTCATACGGTCACCATAAATTGAAGCTGACTTGTTAGCAAACAACAATAACATCGACAAAAATAGCATCTATTATCTCAAGCCCTAAAAGGGTTTTAAAACCAGTAAGGTCAATAGAGAGCCAGCATGGCATCATGGTTTGAGTCTTAGACTATGATTCCAGGTGAGTTGATTCCATGATTGGCCATGGAGGTGTATTTTAAATCGGCTGTATTTGCCAATTACGTGAATCAGTGTGGTGTAGTGGTTTGAGTGTTGGCCTATGACCCTGGAGACCAGGGTTGGATTCCCTGAAACCGACTGGGTTGTCTTGGGCATATCTCACACGCTCAGCCCCAGAAAACCCATGATGGGTTCACCTTTGGGTTGCCATAAGTTGGAAACAATTTGAAGGCATACTACAACAACAACAACAACAACTTGCCAATTGCCTGTATGAGTCAGGAGATAGAACTTATGATATCAACTCAAATTGGGGAAACTAAAGCCATTTCCTGAAAATAACAATTGCTTCTATTTGACCTGAGATATGGAACAACAAAGATCTTCATAAAATTTTCTAAGTACAGTATTAATTTCTAGAAAATAAACCTGAGAAATATACAGTCAGATACCTCAAAGAACATTAATGTAATTATGGTAGAACATTCATGTCAAGTGTTGCAAGGCCCCGCTTTGGGGGTCCCTAATATCAGTATGGTTTGGGTGGGCACCATATCTAATTGGCATCATATGTAATTGGCAACACATTTTATTGGATCTGATATCAAATCCAAGCCTGAAACTGAACGAGGGAAAGAATTTGACTGTAAATGTGAGAAGCATAGGTCAACTCCAAAATTCCTCCAGGTAAGACTGAGTCATTTGTCAGGCAAATACACACCATTCCTGTGGATAAGAGGCTTAAATAGAAGCTCGAATTTTCCAGGGAATCCAACTGTGAGGAGCCCACCAGGACACTGATTGACAGATAACCATCACTTGTACACCCGGATTCTTTCCTCTTTCCTCACAGCACTCACAGTAGACAGCTATTACAACATTCATCATGTCTTTGTCAATCAAAGCACTAAGCCCACCAACAGGTGAAAGACTCATTGTCCACAACAGGTTCCCTTTGTCTTGCATCTGGAACCTTCACAGCCACAAGCCATTTTCAGGGTACAAATGCCCCTGATTTCAGGATGTCCGGGGCAGTCTCTTGAAGGTCTACCCGTCACTTTGTCCATCTGGCTCCAGAATGAGAACTGTCCTTAGGTCCTACCTAAGCCACAATACATTTCTGCTCTTCAATACTCTTCTGGACTGGTAATTTTAAATCCCCCAAACCCCTCAGCCTCGCTATAATTTTTCCTCCCTTTCTCTTTCAGCTAGCTCTTGTGTGAATGTGTGATTGTGTATATCTTGTGTGCATGCATGAGTGAATTCCCTCAATAAAATCATTTATTAGACAATTCTGCTTGGTTTTTGGCTTGGCCTGACCCCTTAAAAATTGGGTTGAAAGATCTTGCTAGGTTACCCTGCCTCTCGTAGTGCTACAGCTTGTGCTCTGGCTAATTCTCATCCCTCATTATTTGGAGCACATTGAGGTGTCCCCCGCAGGACCCCAGAAATCAGGGTAACAGTGTATTAACCTTAGCCTAAATATTTTAAGTAAATACCCATCTATCCAAATCAAGAGCTATTTTAGCAAAGAATACAGGCAGATTTGATATGGTTAAATGAGCATGGTGCTAGCTGTTAGATAATAGGTACTGATAATAATCAATCTTCATTATTAAGCCAATGACTAGCATTGCCAATAACAATGTAGTCAACTGTGAAACACATTCAGCAGGCCATTTCAGAACATTATAGCCCTAATGGGTCACACCTACTGTCTATCTAGGCCCAATATCCTGTTTACCACAATAGCCAACCAGAAACCTATGGAAATCCATAAAGGATGCCATTACAGCAGCAGTAGCCCTTTCTGCTGTTGTTCCCTTGCAACTGGTGTTCAGAGGCATGCTGCCTTTAATCCTGAAGGTAGTAGATAGCTGTCAGGTCACTGGTAGCTTTATTATTCACGAATTTGTCTAAGCCATCTAAATTTGTATCCATCAGCAAAGCTTGCGGTTGTGCATTTCATAGTTTAACTACATGTAGTTTGAAAAAAGTACTCCTTTTGCTCTGTCCTGAACCTCCATCCAGTCAATTTCAATGTTCCTGTTTTCTCTCCTGTTGAGGCACCACACAGATTTTGTAAATGCTGTACTGATCATGTTGCATGGATACAAAATGTCTATTCTTGTTCCACAAATTCATTATCATTGCAAGAAATGTAATCAACCTTATTTTTAATTGGGTTATTCTTTTAAGCAAACAATGTCATTGTGGTCTTCTTTAGAAAATACTTTTGCAGAGACTTCTGGTGGAGGCGACGCGGCAACAAGACGGAGTTCACGAAGCTGGTGAACTCCGTACCCTGGCGTGGTCGGTATTTCCTCGTTGTAAGCTGGTATTTCGGAGGAAATTGACCCCTGGAAAAGGGGGGGCACGGAGGGGCTCGAAGGGGATCCGATCCAGTTCGGGGTGCGAGAAGAAAAGGAGGAAGAAAGGAGTATGGACGAACTGTAGGGATCGCAGAGCCGCCATTACCTCGCCGGACAGCCTGAACAACTGAAGGCTTGCCATGTCACCACCGTTTCTTTTCTTTTTTTTACATTTTTCTACATTTATACTTGAAGAAAGCCATTGGGTAAGTGAGATCCAAATGAATTTTTGCTGAGTTTTGATAGGAATCGAGAGCCCTGTTCAGGGGAAAAGAAAGACGTGTCCAAGGGGTTCCTGAACTCCAGGACAGGAAGAGGGAGAGACGAGAGGAAGAAACGTGGGGACTTTGAAAATTGTGCTCTGCCTAAAGCCTTGATGTAAAATGCCTAGCTGTTTGGTCGCAATAAACTTGGAGCAGAGAGGGGAAAGACTGAGTATTGCCTAACTGCCTAATTGGACAAGATAAGATATAGAAAATAATAAAGACATCAAAAAAAAAAAAATAGAAGAGTCGGGGAGTTCTGAAGAAATAATCAGTGGTGATGCAAGAAGAAGCGTAGATGAAATTTCTCTGTTCGACTCTGTTGGGATTATTGGTCAGGACCCCTTAATAGAAAAGAAAATATAAAGTTGGGACTTTAGAGGAGAAAAGAGAAGGAATATTAGGACTGGACGGGAAATTTGACGGTGGCAGTAGAACTGTAGCGGAAGCTGAGAAAGTGAATCTCTATCTCCAGACCAGGAACGTAGACCCAACATGGCGACTGGACTGTGATTTGACTTTGGGGGAGCTGTCATGAAATGTGTCTTCTCGGTCGTGAAAGAGACAGAGTTGGGGAGAAAAATTAGAGAAGAGCTGTGCCTGTGAGAAACTAAAAGGATCAGACGGACAAAGAAGGAAAAAAGAAGAAAGAAGAAGGAAGTTAGAAAAGGGGACTTTGATTGAGGGTTGGGATTATATTGAATGTGAAGTTACACAGAGCCATAAGGGAATTAAAAAGAAAGGGGAGGTGAGAAGAGGGGTGATTAGCTGAATTGGATGGAATGAGATTTACGTTTGGCTTAACATAGGTTTCGATTTTTGGAAATATAGTAATTATAATATTATTGGAAAATAGTAAAAAATACACCAAGTGAAAAAGGGTTAAGTTATTAAATAACTAAAATTAATTAAATAAATTAGATATACTGTGGAACTAATTGGAGTTGGAATATATAATTGGAATTGATAAAAACAGTCACTGTGGTTGCTCTTGTAATTGACATTGTAGTTACAGAGAATTAATTATAACTAATTGTAATTGATTATAACTGATTAATTATTTAATTGGTTAAGTAAGCGTAATTAATTGTATATTGAGGTTATAATAAGTGGAATAAGAAGTATATATTGATTGACTTGGGAGTACTGAAGATTGAGGATTGAAGATTGAATTACGGAAAAAAAAATATAGATAATTGGTGTGGTCTGTAGGGTCGCCAATGGAAATTTAGATAGGAGGGAAATAACTGGAAGAAGAAGGGAGGAAGGAAAATAAAAGGAGGATATGTTATAGGGAATAAAGGTCATTTAAATAAATAAATAAATAAATAGAGATTAGGAAAGCAAAAAACAAAAAGTAAATAGTTTACCAATTGAAAAAGAAGGGGAAAGGAAAAAAAATCATTAGTAGAGTTAAATAAGCAAGATGATGGCAGCAGGGAAAAGAAAAGGGGGCACAGGAACTCAAACACAAATTCAATCACTGTTGCAAAGAAGGGCATCAACAGAACTCAAAATGCCGATTTTGGAAGCAAGAGCAGCAGGAACAGAAAATCAAGGGACAAGTTCAGGAATAGATATAACGGAAGAATTGCGGAAATTAACAATGACATTTAAAAATGAAATGAAAGAGACAAGAACAGAAATGAAGCATATGAGAATGGAAATAAAGACGGATATTAAGAAAGAATTGGAAACTTTTAATACAAAGTTAGACAGTATATCAAAAGAACTAACACATGTAAATGAAAAAGTGAAGCAGGTGGACGAGAAGATAATTAAGATGGAAATGCAGGCGTTAAAAATAGAAGAGAAGAATGAACAATTGGAGAGGACAACATTATTATTGGATATAAGGAACAGAAGTAAATCGATCAAAATAAGAGGGCTGAGAGAAGTAACAAATGAAGATTTATATCAAAGATTGACAAGACCATTGGTGCAATTTATTGGTTGGGCCCCAGAGCAGTTGGACTTGGAAATGGACAGGACTTTCCGTGTGAATTCAGCAGTGGCAAAACAAAAGAATGTACCTCGGGACATAGTGGTATATTTTTTGCGGGAGAGGGTTAAGGATTTGGTCATACAAAGCAGTTACATAAAGAAGCTGGTGGCGGAGGGTCGAGAAGTAAAAGTTTATAAAGACGTACATCCAGCTTTACTTAAGAGAAAAAGAGACTATAACTTCATAACGCAAGCACTGAGAGCCCAGAATATAAGATACACATGGGAGAGAACCGAAGTTATTTCATTTATATGGACACAAAAGAAAATTATTCTGAATACAATTGTGAAGGCGAATGAATTTTGGAGGAGACATAAAGAAGAATTAAGTAAAACAGAAGAAGTATTACAGGAGCAGGATAGAAAGAAGAGTAAGGAAAATGGACAAATAATACAAGGTTTGGACACAAGATCAAAAGAAGAAGATTTACAGAAAGGATCAGGAAAAATACGAGAAGAGAGAGAATCAGATAGAAGACAGGCAGAGGAAGTGATAGAGCGAGAAGAAGAAGAAGAAGAGGAAGAAGGTGAAGATATTAACTCAGTACAGGACTTAGAATTAGAAGACTTGGGAGAAGAAGGATTGGAAGATATAGAAGAGTAATCAAGTAAGTATTGAATAGGAATTTTGACATGAAATTGAGATTACTATCCTGGAACGTTCGGGGCATGAATTCTCCTCACAAAAGGAGATATATTTTCCACCAATTGGAGAAATTAAATTTAGGTGTGATCGCAATCCAAGAGACACACATAAGATCTAAAGATTTGAATTATATTAAGAATCCTAAATTAGGTCAAGCTTTTTCATCCACAATAAATAAAAAGAAAAAAGGAGTAACGCTGTATATAAATAATAGACATGAAGCAAAACAAATATATAGCAATGATTTAGGGCATTGTGTAATAGTGGAAGTAAGAATCCAAGGGCAAAAATTTGTAATCGTATCAGTTTATGGGCCATTAGAAAACAAAAGTAAATTTTACGGAAATTTGTTAGAAAAATTATTAGAAATAAATGATGGGAAATTGATATTAATGGGTGACTGGAACGGGGTGTTAAATCCATTAACGGATAGATTAGGTAAAGGTAAGATGAATAGTAAAATTAATCAAGGGAAGTTGCCAAAAAAGTTTTTTGAATTATTAGATTATATGTCCTTAGAAGAGGTTGGGACCAATATAAAAAGAAATAAAGAATATACGTTTTATTCGGAAAGACATAAATCTTGGTCTAGGATAGATATGTTCTTCATAACTTGAGAACTCCTAAAAAATGTGGTGGATTTAGAAATAATGCCAAGAACAATCTCAGATCATTGCTCAATTCTGATGACAGTACAATTTGGTAAAAGTAGCTTTAGTTGGAGATTAAAAGACAGTTTATTAAAAAAGGAATCAGTACTTATTAAAGCTAAAAAGGAGATAAGTAGGTTCTGGGAGGAAAATTTGGATAAAAGACAATCAGTACAGACAGTGTGGGATACGAGCAAGGCGGTTATGAGAGGCTTTTTCATTAATCAACAGGTATGGGTAATAAAAAGTAGAAAAGAAAAAGAAGAGAAAATTCGAAAAATATTACAAGGAAAAGAACAGGAATTAAGAGAAAATCCGAAGGATTTAAAAATAAATAAGGAAATAACAGTTTTGAGGAAACAACTACAATTATTAATGATGGAAGAAATAGAAAAGAAACTGAAATTTACTAAACAGAGGCAATTTGAACACGCGAATAAACCAGGAAGATGGCTTGCGTATAAATTAAGAAAGGAGAGGGAAAAATGAAATATTGTTTGTTTAAAGGAAGAGCAGAAGATGTATTATCAACAATCAAAGATTAACAATATATTTATAAAATATTTTGAAGAATTATTTAAGGAGAAACAACACTCACAAGTACAAAAAAATAAATTGATAAAATATTTGGAACAATTAGATATAAAATGATTTACAACATTACAAAGAGAGGAATTGGATAAACCAATTACAATAGAGGAAATTAGGACAGCCATAAGGAATTTAAAAGTAAGGAAAGCACCTGGTCCGGATGGTTTCACTGCAATTTATTATAAAACCTTTCAAGAAGAATTAATTCCATTCTTAGTACAAGTAGTAAATGCAATTAAGTATCAAGAGTTACCTAATTCATGGAAGGAATCAAATATCACATTGATCCCAAAGGAAGGGAAGGATAAGCAGGATAAAAGAAATTACAGGCCAATTTCATTATTAAATATTGATTACAAAATTTTCGCATCAGTATTAGCAGAACGATTAAAAAAGGTATTAGTAAATTGGATAGAAGAAGATCAAAATGGATTCTTACCAGGAAGACAACTGAAAAATAATATTAGAATAATTCTAGACGCAATAGAATATTACCAAAAATCAAATCAGAAAGAGGTAGCATTAATTTTTTTAGACGCGGAAAAAGCGTTTGATAATCTGAGTTGGAATTTTATATTTGAAGTAGTGAGCAAATTAGGGATTGGCGAAAGGTATAAACAACGGATTAGAGCAATTTATGATGATCAGAAAGCTTCTTTCATAATTAATGGTGAAAAATCAAAACAATTTAAGATTAATAAAGGAACAAGGCAAGGTTGTCCGCTTTCACCATTACTTTTTATAATGTGTTTAGAAATATTAAATATTAAAATCAGAAATAATAAGGAAATCAGAGGGATGAGGATCAAAGAGCATGAATTCAAAATTCAAGCATGTGCAGATGATTTGGCCATAATTCTGGAAGATCCATTAAATGGTATTAAATCTTTGATGGAAACCTTAAAATATTTTGGAGAAGTAGCTGGATTAAAAGTTAATAAAGATAAATCAGTGATGATTACAAAAAACATGATTCAAAACCAAGAAAGAGAATTAACAGAATGTTCAGGATTTAAAGTCGAGAAAAAGGTAAGATATTTGGGGCTAATAATAACAAAAAATAATTCGGATTTATTTGATAATAATTATAAAAGGATAGGGAAAGAAATATTGGAAGATCTAAATAGGTGGAAGAAACTGCAGTTATCCCTATTGGGGAGAATCTCCACTATAAAAATGAATATCCTCTCGAAGTTAATGTTTTTGTTTCACAATCTACCTATATTATTGAATGATAAAGTGATTATGGATTGGGAAAGAGAAATAAATAGATTTATCTGGAATGGGAAAAAACCAAGAATTAAAAGTAAATATTTAAAGGACATAAAAGAGAATGGAGGTTTAAACTTGCCGGATTTGAAACATTATTATGAAGCCTCAACATTAATCTGGTTAAAGAGTTGGATTATGTTAAAGGACACAAAATTGTTAAACTTGGAAGGATTTAATTTATATTATGGTTTTCATGCGTATCTATGGTACGATAAATATAGAAATAATAAGGTATTTGTAGACTATTATATAAGGAAAGCAATTTTAAGGATTTGGTTAAGAGTAAAGAAAAAAATATATCTGAAATTGCCATATTGGACTTCCCCACATGAAGCATTTTATAGATTAGAGAAAGTTCAAATAAGGGAGTGGATATTATATAAAGATATAGTTACAAAAGAAGGGAATAAGATTAGATTAAAGAATAGAGAAGAATTAGTTAGTGAAGGTCATACATCACATTGGTTATTGTATTTACAATTAGCGGGGAAATTTAGAGAAGATGAAAAGAATAAAGGGATATCATTAGAGGATACAGAATTGGATATTATAATGAAACCGGGAGTTAAAAAGCCATTAAGCAAAATTTATAAGTTACTTCTAAATTTAGAATTGGAAAAAGAGGGCACAAAGGAGAACATGATAAAGTGGGCCCAGGATATAGGTCACCCTATGACATTAAAACAATGGCAACAAGCATGGAAAATTAATCAAGATTTTACAAGAAGTTATTATTTAAAAGAAAACTTCTTTAAAATGTATTATAGGTGGTATATAACTCCGACACAAATTTCCAAAATGTATAAAAATAAAAAACTGGTAAAATGTTGGAAGTGCCAGGGGGTGGGCTCATTCTTTCACATGTGGTGGCGATGTAAGAAAGCAAATATATTTTGTTCAAAATTACATGAGTTAATTGAAAAAAACGTTCAATATAAAATATGATAAGCTCCCAGAAATATATTAGTTAAATATTATAGATGGGATAGACTTGAAGATTAGGACTAAATAGTCAAGAATTTTATGTTATATTATTTATGCAGCGAGGATTGTTTACGCAAGATATTGGAAAGATAAGAACATACCAGCCCAGGAGGAAATCATACATAAAGTCTATGAACTGGCCGAGATGGATAAATTAACATTGATGATGCAAGATAAGTCGAAGGAAAGTTTTGAAAGAGAATGGGAGATTTTGAATCAGTGGTGGACAGAAAAATGGAGTGAATATGCCCTGACAGGATTGTATGATTAATTTCATGTAGTGAGCGGAAATCAAAATCAAGATTATAAATTAGAGGTGAAAATATTGAATGGAAAGGTAAGGAAATAATATTGGTAAGTACAAATAATATAAATATGAATAGGAATGTTTTAGATATTAGGAAGAGTAATTTGGATTTTATGGATGTAAACCATGAAGATAATCAAGAGCAAAATAAAAGAGAGAAGAAGAAGAGAAGAGGATATTGGCGAGCAAGAAGTAAGAATGAGGAAAGTATTTGGGAAAAACCAAGTTTGTATAGATAGCCGAACAGAATGTTGTATGTTTCAGCAAAATTTAAGGGAAAGAATAGATGAGCAGGATTGATTGGAAAAAGAAAAGGTTGCACGCATCGACGATTTTAAAAGAAGTCAAAGTATGTATGTAGGGAGAATGTGATGTGTGTTTGAAAGGATGTCACTGTAATGCTGTAGTGTATTGTAATGTATTTTATTGCATTGTAAGGTATTGTACTGTTATGTAATGTAGTGTTTTTGTGTTTTCTTTTTTGTTGTTGTTGTCGTTTTGTTTTTTTTTATTGTAATTGTGGGTTAATGTGGTTAGGAGTGGTAATTACACTGTAAGGTGAAGTGTTGGAATATATAGAGCTTAAATTAAGTGATTCTATGGATTTATCTTATTTTAGAGGTACAGAATTAGTTTTGATTTGTCAGAAGCTATAAAATACATAGAGTTAGATGTTAAAGTGCGTAATTTAGTGATGAATATTATGTTAAGTTAAGATAGGTACTGTCATGAAATAAATTGGTGATAGGTATCCATGTAGTATGAGAAGTATATAATGTAAGGCTATGTGTTCTCTACAGTGTAGTTTAAAATGCATTTTATGTCATGTTATGTTCTTTTTATGTTAAATGTAGTTAACAATAAAATTTATATTTTAATAAAAAAGAAAAAAGAAAAATACTTTTGCAGTTCCGATCCAAATACACTTGTTTCTTTCAGTGGGATTTTGTAAAGCTGGATGTTACATAGGGATTGTTCAAATGCTCTGAACTATTTCAAGTGCTGTTTTTTTAACTACTGAATGTAAATGACTGAGATGTTTATTAATTATTGCCAATCAATGTGCTGCTGATATTTATGATGAATGAAAACCACAAGCATAGAGATAATGTGTACTTTATTTTTTTTTTTAAATTAGCCAACTGATTGCTCTGGGACCTCAGGTCAGGTACATTGAACATGGTAAAAATATACATGTCTTTGTAACTAGATTTGTAAAACTCTCTGAGTGTGACAGTAAGTATTGCTGTTACGACTGCATTTGTCAAGTTATTGTATCGTGTGTGCCACTGGAAGCCATTGGTTCCTCACTAATAGTATGAGGTTTTTAGGTGTTATATTTATTCTCTGAAAGTAGTATTGTTACCCTGAAAATTGGGGGTATCTTGAAGATACCCAAACAGACTTCAAATTAAGGGAATTAACAGAGACACTCAAAGCCTGTGAGAGGTCAGGGCAAGGGATCTTTAACCCTATGTCTACGGGGTCAGAACCAAACAAGAGTCAGAGGAACAGTCTAAAGTAAATTTATTAAAACTAACAAAGAAGATCACAATACATGTTAACAAATAATTCTACAATCACACAAGGGCTACAGAAATGAAGTTGGAAATAAGAGGCAGTTGGGGAGAGAGGGCATACGGACCTTAGTCTAGGCGCCCTGGAAAGGAGAAGATTAGCGAAGGCTTGGTTTAAAGCACCAAGGGGAGGCTGGATCCCGGGGCTGGAAGGCAGGTCACAGTGGAGTTCGAGGAAGATCCAAGATGCGAGTTGTGTTTAGCTCTCAGCAGCGTCTGAGAGGCTTGAGTTTGACACCTCGATAGCAGCGAAACGAGCCCTTGTCCGGTCTGGGAGGCTCTCCAAAGAGGCTCCAAAAGTGAGGATTTTTATAGCCAATTTCTGTCTTCAGGCTGTCTATAGGCTAGCAAAGTGGCGTTAATGGGCTTTGATTGTGGAATATAATGTTAGGCAAATATCATGACCTGTCCTCGGTATTGTTTCTCCTGGGAAAGTCCAGGTACATGATAGGATTTTCATTCCAAATTGGTAGACTTTGATTGTCTATCCTCGCGAAGTTCATCAGCGTGGCTTGGGGCTGAGGCAACCTTTTTATTAATCAAGGAGAGAGTCTATTGTGGCTGCCTAGAGATACGTGACTATTAACAAGGAGAAAAAGAAAATACAAAATTTTGGATTTGTCCCTCACCATTTGATGGATATTTTTCACCACTTTCAGCACTTTCTTCCTCTCCAAAACATGTCCAACTGTGTTTAGAAGGCTGTTTCAAGGTATCTTAACAGTTAAAACTGTCCCCTCTTCAAAGTTCCTAAAGACAACTGGGAGTGACACAACATCATGGTGGGTGTAATACCTTGATGTGGACCTCCGAACATGACTGAAATGGGGCGATCTATCACATGCCCACTCCTGAGCCATAATCTGGCTAAAGTAAGTGCATCAAGATGCAATAAACAACATGAAGGCAGAAGAAAAAAGTACCCTGGATAGTACTTGACCCTGTTGCTCAATATGAGTACATTCAAATCTTTCATTTACTTTTATATCCTTCTTCTTTTATTATTGAATCTCCAAGGCCTTTGTCTTACATAAAAACCAGGATTTCATGGCCTCTGAGAACTGAATAGAGGAAAGGGGGTACTAGGCATTATTGCATAATTTCCATTGCTTCCTCCTTTTTATCATACAGAATTAGTAATTCTGCCCAGGATCACACACAACAAGTTCTGCTGACTAGACCTGTCTTCTGTGAGGAAAATAGCCTGATTTTTTTTTTCTCAGTAGGGAACTAAAGACAACCTAAGTTTTCTGTAGAGTGGGAAGTGTTGGGGAACAGTCAGTTCCAATGCTCCTCAAGGAGTACACTGGACTGTTAATAGGCCTTCACCTGATTTTGTAGTCTGAGATTTTTGTGAGGCTGTGAAAACGGACGTTCTGCTGGGGTATCATCATCTGAAACGGAAGATGATGTCCGGGTTATGTTGTCTTTCCAAGAAGGCTCTAAATAAAACACTGACTGCCATCCTTCCAAGGAAGTAGCTTGTGCCTCTTTCGCATGGTAACTTTCCATTGCATACTGGGAGGTCTAAGGGCCAAGTATCATGGTATCTGATACCAGGTATCACCCACGCCCAAAGTTCAGTTGACTGATCCTCTCCACAATTGTACCTAGAAGTCTCCTATTACCACCTTTTCTGAAAATAAAAGTCCTCCCAAGGAGAGAACTGTCATCCAATCATACTTAGAGATTTGTCCCTGAAGACTGACGGAACCTTATGACTCACTGTGAAGGATTTGGGTGTCCTACCACTTCTATCAAATGCCATAGCTTTCTGTCTCTATCTCAGAAGCACTCTTACACTGCTATCACACTGCTGAGCAGATTGCCCTTCATTCACTGACTTAATGTTCATGCTTTGCTTATTCTACTGCTGCCATGGGTCTCCTTCTCCTCCTTGTTCTGTGGTTCTAAGGCTTTATACACAGGAAAACTTCAGCTCCCTTTCAATGCCTTCTCCCCCTCTAGGGGTTAGGGGTTTACAGACAGAAGTTGAGTACGTGCTTATTAACTTCACACCCAATAACACGGCCACCACAGACTCAGATACGTCTGCTTACCACATCTAGCACTAGCATAGTCACTGAAGAGAAATGTGTGTTTGTGTGTTTGTGTGCAAAAAAAGGTTTTATTAAAAATAAACAAAACAGTTAAGTTTATTTATTGTGTATGATTTCTTAGTTGTTATAGTTACTCAGGTATTCCTGCTCTAAGTTCCTCCTTCACCAGATAATTTAAATAGTAGACAACACTAACCCTATTCTGACTAAACTACCACAGCAACAATCCTCACAAACTCCCTCACCAACACCCCATGGTTAACTGCTGAATTTCAGCCATCCCACTGTAGCTTCTCACACCTTTCGAATTTCCAGCTAATTGCCAGTCAACTCCAGCATTTCACTTACTGTAAACCAAATAATACACTTGGCTATACAGCAGCACCAGCACGTTTAACACATCACTTTACAATCATTATCATTGTTGTCGTCATCATCATCATCATCATCTACCACTGCAGGATATTATATCACCATGAAACATCTTGCTACCATGACTGACAACCCTCTTCTTGCTTTCTGTAACCCAAAAAATTATTTAGGTAGTTGGCCTTATCATTCCTCTGTGCCCTGTGTGATGTACTAGTCCATGATTTGCCCACTACACCACCAAATCCAGCTTCAGTGCTGTTGGAAGAAAATTCTGAAGTGGAGAAGGAACTCCAAATGCTTTGGACTTCCAATCCCAGAAGCTCTCAACGGAGTTCAGAAATCGATTGAAAGCCACGAATAGAGAATGTACAACACTCAGGTGTTTGTCACATGACAGTGTTATACTGTTATAGCAGTGGGTTAATCTTGCCTTTGCCTCAGTCCAGCACATGACATTATAGCTTTCCCACTGTTGTTATGCTGTAGAGTCATTGAGAATTTGATTTTTTGCATGCTGGAAATAATTTTATTTCTGCTGTGGTTCAGTAACCAGTTTGAATGTGAATGCCTCATTCCGCTTCACTGCAAGAATGTTTGAACAATGGGCATGGCTTGGGTTTTGGCTAGTTGTCCTTCCTTTGAGGTTTCCCAGGGGAAACTCTGACAGGGAAATTTTAGACTACTTCTGGCACTTCAACTGGGTGGACAAGACTTCCCAAAAGAATATCTGTGTTTCACAGTCTTACCATCACTTTGTTACTTTTTAATAATAATAATAATAATAATAATAATAAAAATAATTAATAATAATTAATAATAATAATAATAATAATTTATTTAAAGAATAAATAAATAAGAAATAAGAAATATTTAACAATTAAGTCAGTAATGTAATAGTGCTGTGACATCATCATGATATCATCAGTATGGCTTATTTTTGATGATGCAAGAGACGATGCAAGCAGGGTTGTGTAAAGGGTATTGTTGGTATGGAGATACTTAAAGTGAGAACAAGAAAACAGTAGAGGTTATCCTATTAAAACACAAATGTGGCGAGGGTGCAATCCATAGCATCAGCATTCGGCTGTCTTCACAAGTATGGATGAAGTGGTGTTCAGATGGGACAACCTGAAACAACTGACTCGTGTGATAAGCACCTAAGATAATATAATCACAACATTCAGTTCCAGTTAACATTCTTGAACACATCTTCTGTTGTCACCATAAAAGGTAATGCCAGCATCCTATTATAATACAGCTCAAAGAAGGCCTGCGAGAGGAGGGTAACAGCATGATCTTTTTACCTGTGTATACCAGTACTAACTGCAAAGAGGCTCTAGCTAAAGATAAGTAAAGAATTTTATCTGGAATCAACATACACACAGGAAATCATGCACTCTAAGAACCATACAAGGCTGTCAGAAAGTAAAATATGAAAGGCTGGATAAAGAAAGACATTTGGGGAAGAAGGTGTTAGTTACCGATCTTGGAGAAGAAGGATTGAAGCAGAGGGGCTCAGATAGCATCTGAAGGTAGCAAGGGCAAACAGGGGTCTCAGAGCCATGTATTATGACTGAAATGCTACATCCAAAGTGCTATGTCTGATGGGCTACAAGTTGCCAGGGCCAAAGTTAGGGTTTATATACCCTTGTTCCCATCCTGAAGGATGTTCTGGCAAAGCCTTAAGACTTTCTCATGGAACTGACAAAGGGTTCCAGGATAAATGATTGCTTTGACAGCAGAATGACAGAATTTATGGGAATCACGATAACCTCTTGAAGACTAGACCAGTTAGGGGTTTAGAAAATGTTTCCGTAGGGTGAGATCAAAAGCAATGGTCTCTGATTGCCCATTCAGAAATTCAAAGATCTGAGATCATTGAAGAAATTAGCATGAACCCATTTTTCTGCCTAACTTATGGCCTGACCACATCTCAGGCCAGCTTGAACTCTTCCAGTAAGCTTGCCTTCGATTCAGTGTATTTCCAGCCATATGAAAAAAACACATCCCGGATGACCGTGTAGGGTAGGGTAACCCTGTAATAACTGAAATGCCCAAACTGATTATTGCCCATAGGCCAGTTAGTAAAAGTCATCTCATCGTGTGTCACCAAGTTTGCGGATTATTCATACTCAGCTGGAGTGCAGTACGAAGACTGTTGGTCAGATAGGTCAGAATTAATCTTACAGATGTTAGAAAAAGTTCTGTTTATAGGAAGGCAAACCAACATCCACTTTGGAAAACTGGGTGCTTGATCACATACTCCTCCACATCTTGTGGAGGAGTATATCCATTCTCTTGGAATCCTTCAAAATCCTTCAAAAATTGAAAACACCAAAACACTGGTGTATGCAAAAGTCAAGAAAAGCAAAAAGCATACTGGAGGAAACAAAAGACACTCTGAAGCAGTTTTCTGGATAACAGCACATGTGTTGGGTGTGGACATGCAGAAATGGTAGTGCGAGCTGTTGACAGAAGTCAAACAAAAAATTACGGCATAATCACTTTGTACAAGGTTGAACAAGCAAACAAAACAGCAGCAAAGATACAGGGATAAGTGCTAAGAATCATTCATTTAAAGGTTGGTTGGTTGGATGTTTGTTTCAGGTGCCATGAGACTGCTTTGAAACAAGCAGCTGCTCATTTGTATTCTTATGTATGGGATACTGGCTCAACTATCAATCTCTTTTCTTATACCACAATCCACACATTTACCTGGATGATTTTTTCATTTATTTCTTTGACTGTATACCTCGGATCTGATTAACTGTAGCTGTATTTGTGAGTGATTCCTTCTCTCATATTGACAGTAATCCTTCTTCAGAGGTAAGATATTTTCTTTATTGTCATTTACTTTCACTGTTATAACAGCAACATCTAGCCATTAAGCCATAGGTTTTCAATTTCTATTCTAGGCCATGAAACAAACAAACAAAAAAACACAGGTTCATATTCAAGGCACCTAACTGGAATATTGCTTGCGTACAATCACTTGGACAGCATTAGAGCATTGTTCTTGTGCAGTTCCCATCTCTTTCAAACGGATCCACACAGTAGAAATCTACTAGGAGGTAGCATATGTTCAATGCGATAACATTCACTGCTGTGTCAAATATTATCAAATATTATCACTTTGAACTAGAAGAAATTAATAAAATGAAATTCAACAGAGACAAGTGCAAAAAGTTACATTTAGGTCACAAACACCAAATGTACAGCTATAGGATGGGGAATACTTGGCTGAGCAGCACAACATAGGAAAAGGACCTTGGTATTATTGTTGATCCTAAGCGAACATGAGCCAGCAGTGTGAAGCTGCAGCAAAAAAGGCCAATGCTACTTTAGTCTACATTGTTAGAAGCATTGTTTTCAACTCAAGGGAGGTAATAGTTCCCCTATGTTCAGTAGTGGTCAGGCCTCATCCGGAGTACTGTTTTCATTTCTGGGTGCTTCACTTTAGCAAGGATATAGGCAAGTTGTAATGAGTTCAGAGAAGGATAATGAAGTTGATATGAGGTACTGAGGACAAAACATATGAGGAGAGGTTAAAGGAGCTGGGCATGGTCACTTTGTGAAGGGAAGAGTGACAGGTGACATGATCACACTCTTCCAATACTTCAAAGGATGCCATAAAGAGGAGGGCGCTATCTTGTTCTCTGCTGCCTCAGAGGGTAGAGCCAGGTTTAATGGTTTGAAGTTACAGGAGGGCAGATTTTGACTGAACACAGAAGGAACATCTTGACAGTGAGAGCAGTTTGGCAATGGAACCTGTTGTTTGGACTAGCGGTGGAGTCTCCTTCTCTAGATGTCTTCAAAGAGAGGCTAGACAGCTACCCGCTATAAATTATCTAACTGGAGATCCTGCACTGAGCAGGAGATTAGACCTGATGGCCCACAGAGTCCCTTCCATCTCCTATGATTCTATGAGAATGTTTAAAAATATTTCCTTATATCACTAAAGCTGAAGTCCTAGGCTAGCCTTCCTCAGCTCAGCATTTTCCAAAGATTTCCCACTAAGGAAGTCAATGAGTCCAGAAAAACAGAAGGAAATTGTGCAGATACAGGGCTCATCAGCGGAACATGATCAATGATCATGTATATTCTTCTTCACAAGATTACAAACTTGCTGGTTTTCCTAGGGCTGGATGGGGTAATCTAATATCGTTTTGCTCTGGGACCCATTTACACAAATGTAAATGTTCTCGGGGAAGTAAAATCTATTGATTTCATGGGGCTTATTTTTACATATGCTTAGGACTCAGACTCACAAAATTAATATGATGGATACTTCCCAGAAAAATTTCCTCCAAGTGGAGGTGATACCAGTTCAGGAGAGCAATGGCAACAAACTATTGCTTCCCAGATCCTTCACGGGGTTAAGTTCACAAGGAAAAACTCCTTGATTACTTGGAACCTGTCCTTTACAATTGAAGGACAAAGAAAAAGAGAAATCGGTATTCCATAATCAAGAATGCAACCCTTCATTGAAAGGGGGCACCCACCCTTAATGTATTTGAATGACAGATCACTAATCACTGGAGAAACGTGTCAGTGTTGGCTTGGTGGCACAGAATGTTTGGATAGTTCAGGAGGGGATAAAGTTGTGTTGGCTCTGGTGTTCTGCTGCCCTCTCCTCCCAATCTGCAAATGTTACAGTTGGAATTACAGCACAAAACTCAGTTTGTGGCATGAAATTTTGTCATCAGTTTGGAGGAGGACACCAGCTTTCAGCATTACTTCTTGTTAAAAGTGAATTGCTCTAAGTTTGGATTTGCAGCTCTAAATATAATAGTTGACACAGCACTAAGCATTATCTTGTTAAAAGAACAGTGGAGTTACAGGTTACAGGGAAAAAAAACCTTGATGTTGACCTTGATTTAGCAGGAAAGTGGCTTTACTATGTCTGATGCAGAGCTAACAGTATCCAAGCTCCTAAACTTGGTTCTTATTCCATGGTCAAATGATCTTTGCTTTTAAAGAAAGGTGGACAACTTGCAGCTCCCATAATTTTCAAGGATGATAGGACTTGCAGTCCAAAATGTCTAGAGGGCCACAGATTTCCTTAGCCCTATAAATTCTGGTGTATAGGACTGCAACCTGTAACTAGTCGTGTTGTGAACCAAATCACCTTGAATATTGAAAGGCAGCACAATGCACACCTTAAAGAACTGAATAAATAATTATTTGATTAATCTTCTTTCACTAAACTACAGTTCCCAAGATTCTGAAGTTGTCTAAGAAATGATTTTGAAAACTTCCGGGTGTACACCAGTTGTTCACAATTTAGCTGAAAGTAGTAGCAGTAGCTTCTTCAGATTTCTAGGTTGCTCCAAAATATGAGAGGTTTCTTCCAGTTATTGGAAGATGTGCAATTTTAAACATATTGGCAAATCAAACAGATTTCATAGACCTTACAGTGTGTTTTTGAGGCAGCATGTTGTACTAGTTTGAGTGTTGGACTAGGACTCCTAGAGATCAGATCTGTATCTGTATCAGCTGTGGAAACCCAGTGGGTGAGCTTCTGTAAGTCACACTCTCTCAGCTTCAGAGGAAGGCAATGGCAAACCTACTCTGATTAAATCTTGCTAAGAAAACCCTAGGATAGTGTCATCATAAATAGGAGTGACATTACAACAATAAACTATTCCCCCCCCTTTTTTCCTTTTAAATATCTAGCTCTTAGAAGTGGTTGTTGTCGTGTGACTCCAAGTTGTTTCTGACTTACGGCAATCCTAAGGTGAATCTGTCACAGGGTTCTTGGCAAGATTCTTCTGAGGGGGTGTTGTCTTTGCGTTTCTCTGGGACTCAGAGAGTGTGCATTGCCCAAGGTCACCAAATGGGTTTCTATAGCCAAGTGGAGACTCTATGCCTGCTCTCCAGAGTCACAGCCCAATGCTCAAACTATTACACCATCTGATATAGGCCATTTCCGCACGGGGCAAGGGAATCGCCCCATGCCGGTACTTACTGTACTTCTTGACTCCACGCTTGGGTCCAGGCTGGTCCGGAGCAGTGCGTGGCCGCTGCTCCGCACTGCTCCAGGGACGAAAATGGTGGCTTCCGGTTGGTCGAGGCTCTCCACCAACCACTGAAGCTCGCCAGCCTAAAGCCCGCCCCCTGCAGATCGCAGGCTTGCACTGGTGCGAGCCTGCGAATCTGCATCGGAGTGCGGGAACGGAGTGGCGCGCTCCGTGCTTTTGAAAGACCTGTTTCAAGTGGTCTTTCAAAAGCATGCTGGACTACCACTTCGGGTCGTTCCGGAGCGGGCTGAGGTGCGGAACTACAGTAGGTAGGTCCGACCCAGTCTGCTCCCAGGTGCAGACGTCCTCCCTGGAGGACGCTTTGCACCGTTTCTTTAAGCCCGTGTGGAAATGGCAATAGATTAGAAATCGGTAGGAAATAATTAAAATCAATTACATTTGAAATTAATTCACAAATTTTCTAACAAAAATGGCCAGCATAATTAAATTCACTTTTAACTAAAGTGATTGACTTAAATGGTTATAATTCTCAAATTAAACTCATAATGATATAGCTAAATAAATAATTTATAAAGAACCAATGGTTTTTGTATTTGCCATCCATTTCTTTACCCAAAAGTTAGATATGGATTTTTTTCTTTGAAAAAAAATCCACTTGCTTTTGTTTAGTCCCTCTTTGTTAGGGAATTACAGTGTTTAGGTCACAAGATTCAAACAAGTTTTCTGTTCCATTCTAGTAAGGCTTTTAATGTAGGCATTAGACTTAATTTTAAATGAGAGCTTAATGTAAATTTAATAGTGATAAATTCCCATTTCCAACATAAATATAATTGAATTAGATTGCTTAGCTAATTAATGATTAACCAAACACATTAACCCATTGCTTCTTACTTTTCCATCTCACAATTCAAACATCTGTGTACGGAGATCTGGGTCTGAAAGAGATGAAAAGGTTTCTGGCGTTTGTTTGTCAAATTGTTTTTCACTGATACTTGATGCAGTAGCAGCCTGTTGTACAAAAGAAGATTAAGGCCATTTCCACACTCGACTGTTATAGTGCCATTATTCCACTTCCAACATCCTATGGAATCTGGGTTTTGCAGTTTAGGGAGGATCCTCAGGCCTCAGGCCCCTCTCTAAACTGCAACGCTGAGGATTGCATAGGATGTTGAAAGTGGAATAATAGCACTATCACAGTTGAGTAAGGAAATGGCCTAAGAGAGAGAAGGAACAATACTCAACAAAATGAGATTTCCCATTCAATTTCCTGTTATAGAAGTGCAGATTCTTCTCTGACTTCCAGGAAGAATAGAAAACAACTCTTACAACAAAATAATTAAAAACAGTTTATCTTAGTGGTATAAATAATTTAGACTTAGGCCCTTTCCAAACGATATTGCTGTCTTATTTCTGCCACAGGATGGCAGCGGTTGGCAGGTCTTGCTTCCACATGACATTGTTGCCGTCCCGCTGGAATCCTGTTGCAGAGTGTCACATTTGTGCAGTTTTCGCAAAATGGAAAAAATCTGTTTCGTGTCTGTGACCGCGTTGTGCTCCCATCACTTCTGGCCATGGCGGAAGCTGCAGAAGCGCATTGGCAATGCTTCCTTCTGTAGCGCAGCAGTGGAAGAAGAAGACATGGTGCCATTGCGTTCTCTTCTGCATGGACTGAGTGGGTGCAGAGGGGAGCATTGCTGACACGCTCCCTTCTGGACCCGGGACTGCAGCAAGAGGACGTGGAAGAGTGTCATCATGTGGAAATGGCCTTAGGCCCTTTTCACACACCACCTCCAATGAGAAATGACCACAGGATGGTCACGGGATTGTGACGATGGTTCTGCATGACGTCATTGCAATCCCGTGGCCATCTTGTGGCCATCCTGTAGCAATTGTGGATTAAGTCATGTTTGGGTTTCTTCCGAACATGACCCACGATTGCAGAATCCTCCTGTGTGCCTCACACACTTACCTGTCATGCAGAACATCAGGAAGCGCAATGGCTGCGCTTCCTCCCCCAGTGCAGCCTGGGAAACTGCTGGGCTGTGCTGTGGAAGGGAGATCTGAGCTATTGCACTTCCTCCCATCAAGTAGGCGGCCGGTACAGAGGCAGAGCACAGCAGATTCAATTCCCTCCTGGGAGAGGCTTTCCTGGGATTGCCATGCAATGGCTCCAGGAGAAAGGTAACGGGCGAAAATGGCCTTTTAGACCCTAACTATAGCTGTCCATATTCACAGATAATAGTTAGGGTTACCGGTTAAGGATCATCTCAGGCCATGAAATTTCCTGGCCAAAAGCTGAGATATAGGCCCTTTCGGCACCTTATCTGCATCCCGCAACATCCTGGCATCATCTCAGCAGTGCCTTTGCTGGGATAAGAGTGTTTTCCAAACACTTCCCTCTGCACTCATCTGGCCACCGGCAGATGGTAGTGGTTGGGACACCCTCCTTCCGTCCGCAATGCAGCTGGCCTCTTCCTGTGCTGCACTTAGAAAGGAAGTACCTAGACAGCATTTCTGCCCTTTCTGCACAGCCCCAGCTGACCCAATTGTTCCGCAAAAGGGGCTTATTCCAGATTTTTTCTGGTAACAGTATAATGCATGATTGTGCTGGCTAGGGATGCAACAGGAACAGGACCACAATGACGTTGTGTGGTAGCACATGTCGCAGCCCAGCTTCAACACATCCCCATGTCGGGATGGGTCCGTAGTGCAGAAATGGCCATAGAATAGACCCTGGTGTTGTCCTTAAGCATTATACACTAAGCAGCAACCACAGTTGTTCACAGGTTGTCATTCAAACACACAAGATGTACATTCCTGTTTGGAAAGTAAAACAGAAATCCTGCTAAAGGGGTTGTTCCTAGATCAAGGGGAAATCAGGGGTTTATTTTTTCTTACTTAGGTAGACAGAGGCCCTTTTCGCACGGCATTTCCGATGCGAAAGGGCCCCTTGAGTGTCGCCTAAATTTGAGGAGCGGTCCACACGACACACTCACATTTGAATGACGCTCAAGGGCCTAACGTGGACCGCGCACACACTGTTTCATTTTCAGCTTGAAGCTGAAAATGCTGCATGGTTGTGCATCGCTCTGGGGCCCCACGTGCACTTACCTTGCGTGCGGAGCCCCGGGAGCCAGGCTGGTCGTTCTTCCTCTCTCAGTGCAGCCTGGAAGGTCCCAGGCTGCACTGCAAAAGGAAGAGGCAGGGCTCTCGCGTGACCAGGAAGCAGCTGCGGAGCCGAAGCAGCAGGGACCCGAGAGCCTTCCTCCGGCGGCTACTCATGTGAGCCCCGTACCCCAGCACTGCGAAAGGGTAAGGTGCGAAAAGGGTCAGAGTAAGGAATGTGGCCCACTTGCTTCTAGCCAGAAGGTGGATGTAGAATAGAGTGGAAGGTGAGCCCCTGCAGCACAGTAATTGAGAAGAAAGGAAGATGCTAATTACATAAAAGCACTGATTCGCTCCAGAGTCTTTGCAAGGTATAACAACGAATCAATCAAAGCTCACAAATTGTAGTAAACTGCTATTCCCCTAGCTGAGCTGGAGATCTGCATACATTCCTTTCCTCTTGCCTGGAGGTGAGCCCCCACAATACTGGAGAGTTTGCACCCTTGTTTCCCTCCTGGAGATGAACCATAAAAACCCAAGACTCAGGGCCAGGCCCTGAGATCTGATAAGCTTCATAATAACGTAAGTTCTTCTGTCTTTTTTGCCTCTGAGAGGCTGATGATTCCATCTACCAGTATAAACTCTTTGGTCTCCACAATATGCACTTTATCACACAACTCTCCCACTTCAAAGACAGCTGAGATGCTAAATTTCCCCTAAGAAGGGAAGGATAACAAGCGGATTTCTGTTCCTCTGTGTATTCTAGAGCTCGTGTCTCCTTAATAATTATTTAACTCTGGTTCAGTCAAATGCCCCTCAGACATCTTATCCGACACAGATTTGATATGATTGGAAAGCCAGTGTTAAAAGGAAAGCTGTTAAAGGCCACCAAAGCACTTTGTTACTCTTCCACTTAAACTTTCAGATTATAGCTCTTGGCTTCCTTATTTCTGCTTATTTTTCTAGTTCTGCTCTTAAAAAAGTAGCTCTTTAGTTTACTACTTTCTCTTTCCTATGTCTTACTTTTTGGTTATTTAAAAACAAGCAAATATCATATTGCTACAAGCCATGAGCTTATTATTTTGGTCTTTCCTGGGCCTGGGTAACCTGACGACAGGAGTTTATACACTGATAACATTTGGTCTGCGGTGATTTGTTCTACATGGAGTATTATCCAACAGCTATACTGGTGTATTATCCAACACCTATACTGCAGGAAGGAACACCTTACAAAAACCATATGACACAAGATCTGAAGGAACTTCACAGGGTGACAATAAGCTTCCAGTCTGAATTCACATTGTTGATGAAGACATTTAAAGCCCTTAATAGCTTGGGAATGCAATACTTGAAGGAGTCACTCTCCCTGTAGATATCTTAGAGATATTCTATCTATCTATCTATTTTTATATTTTTTTTATATATATATATATATATATTTTAGAGATGGAAAGAATATTCACACTTATTTTTAAAATAATCAAAAACGTGTTTCTTGAATGTCAGGAAATGAGGAGAACTCTGAGCTAACAACAATCTTTCCCATTTGAGACATACTCTTCACATTTTTTTTTTTTTTTTGGCACAGGAAACAGTATTTCCTGCACGTGAAACAGCATTTCTGTGCAGAAATTTTGCATAACTTGGGACATAAGTCAACAAATAAAAGCTCCAAGCTGAGAAAGTGGTATTGCCCAAAAGTTAGCCAGTGAGTTTCAGGCCTTTGTGGAATTTGAAGCTGGATCTCCCAAGTCCAAACTACATCACACTGGATCTCAGGATAGGAGGCACTGCAACCAAGTGATCTTTCCTGCAATCTGATCGAGTGGAAGTGAATTGTACTCCATTGCACTGCACTGCATTCCACTGCACTTGCTATACGAGGGGAGAGGAAGCTATGGCTCAGGTGAGTCAAATGGGGTACTGAAAATGTTTCGTCGGAAATTTTTGAGTTCATGGATGCTTCATTTCCAAGTAGACCTATTGAGGAAGAAAAAGATGCTGCAGTGCAGAGTGCTTCTCTCAAGAGCCATATTTGCACTAGACTGTTATAGTGATATTATTGCACGTTCAACATCCTATGGAATCCTGGGGTTTGCAGTTTAGGAAGGGGCCATAACTATATAACAATCTAGTGTGGAAACGGCCAAGGTTTCAGACAGTCAGGGATGCTCTCTTCCTGGATACTCCACACTATTTGACCTCCTTCTCCCCGTAACAAAGCACCTTACAGTCTTGATAAAATTTAATATATACATTACAGGCATTTTGAAAACTTCTAAACACACACCAGATGTTTAGAAATCCAGAAAAGATACATCTTCTGCTGTTCTCTGAAACTGGATGCATTTAAGGAAAAGAGGAAACAAAATTACCTCTAGGAAAGGAAAGGATAAAGAAAGGAAAAGTGTAAGCAGGAAAAAAAGCCCTAAAAACAAGAGGAGATATTTTAACTAGTGCGTGTCAGTTTTTTCTCAACAGGACAGTCTGAAATTTGGACAGAAGTTGGCTCTTAGTGCTTAGGTCAGGGTGGGCAAAGTACGTTCCAGGTGCTAGATGTGGTTCCCAAGGTTGTCTTTGGATTCCTCTCAGAGTCCCAGGGTCTCCTCCATTTTCCAACATAGATAGGTAGGTAGGTAGGTAGATAGATTATCTGATAAAGAAAATTGTTGATTTGCTACTGGAGGCCTGGTAGGTTCCATTAAGGCCTGGTAGGTTCCATTAAGTTCTGAGTTGTAATTCCCTTGCTGCCTAGGGAACTGACTTTTCCCTGGTACAAATTTGGAGTCATTGGTAAAATATAATTGGTCTCTGGCCCTTTTTGCATGGCACTTTCCATGCGAAAGAGAGCCTGGAGCGCCACGTGATTGTGAGGAGCGATCTGCACGACGCATTCACAATCGTGCAACGCTCCAGGGGCTGGTAGGTGCCGATCGCTCACCTTTTCATTTTTGGCTGGAAGCCGAAAATGGTGCGTGATTGCGCATTGCTCCTGGGCCCCGCATGCACTCACCTGGCTTTCACAGCCTCCGGAGCCACGCTGGTAACGCTCCCTGCCCCAGCACAGCCTGGGAAACTCCCAGGCTGCGCTGCGGAAGGAAGAGGTGGGGCTCTCACACTAGCAGGCAGCTCACGCGAAGCTGAAGGACCCTGGAGGCGAGAGTCTCTTGCCGGAGGCTGCTCACGTAATCCCCGCACCCCAGCACCGGAAAACAGTAAGGTGCAGAAAGGGCCTCTGATCAGCAAACATTTTTAATGTGAAAAATACAATGATCATGCATGCAGATGTGTGTGTAAGTCACTTCAAGTTACCTGTCAACTTATGGTGACTCCATGAATTTCACAAAGTTTTCTCAGATAAGGAATACTCAGAGATGTTTTTGACAGTTCCTTCCTTTCAAATATTCATTTATATTTTCACACTCTGAGGGACTTTATACACGTATTGGGCTATATTCCACTTTACATGGCATGGCTGCATCCTATAAAATCCTGAGGCTTGTATTCTGGAGAGATCTTAGAGCACTCTAGCTGAGAAGTCTAAATATCCCTCCCTAAACTGTAAATCCCGGGATACCATAAGTGGAGCTGTGGCAGTTAAGGTGAAATCATGGCACTATACAGTGGACCCTCCATATCTGTGCAGGTTCAGTTCCAGGACTTCCCCACAAATGGCAAAAAATGTGAATGATTGTGTCTGATATTATTAAATGGTGGCGACATTCACGTGGACATTTCAGCATGTCCACATTCACGTTGCTGCCGTTTTACGTATAGGATGCAATGCTCTGAAGTCCGTGGAGAGCACAGAGATGGAGGTCACAAATACAGAGAGTCCACTGTAATTGGGTAGAGTAAAAAGGTCCCTAATATTGTTGTAAACTATCAGTTAATCTAAGGCCCACATATGTCAGAAATCTGACTGATAATTATCAATGTGTACAGAATGGCCTCCACTGAAAATTGTGAACAGATATCACATGGTAATAGTCTTGCATTAAACTACCTCACAAGTGAAACACAAACAGCTTGTTAGACTTAGTTCATTATGTATCACTGAAGTAAGTTAGAATTTCCCAGATAATACTTTTTTTCTCTCTCTCTTTCAGATGACCTGCAAGACAAAAGTCTTTGCCTGTGTTTTTGCACTCTCCTTTACTTCTTTGATGTTAACAGTTTTGTTGAATTCTAGCAGTATCTACCTATTGTATCAAAAGCACACACCAGTTTCCAAGAGAAACAGTGAGGACTTTTTGGAACTTCCTGATATAGATTGCAGTAGGAATGTGCCATTCCTAGTAATACTGGTAACATCTCGACTTAGCGAAACCAATGCGCGGATGGCTATCCGTAATACATGGGGCAAGGAAAGAGTAATAGCTGATAAACGTATTGTGACATATTTTCTCCTGGGAAATAATTCACAATCCTATGACCAGAATCGTATTACTACTGAAAACATGCTATATAAAGACATCATTCAGAAGGATTTTATGGACACATATTATAATTTAACTTTAAAGACCCTGATGGGCCTTGAATGGATCCACAAATTCTGCCCGCAGACTACCTTTGTGATGAAAACTGACTCTGACATGTTTGTTAACCCTTATTACCTGACTGAACTTCTCTTGAAAAAAAACAGTACCACCAAATTTTTTACAGGTACCATCAGAACGAATGCCTATCCAATAAGGGATCCAAAAAGTAAGTGGTATGTGAGTAAAGAAGAATATCCAGGGAAAAAATATCCTCCACATTCTGCAGGAGCTGGTTATGTTTTCTCCACTGATGTTGCAAGACAAGTATATACAGTTTCAAAAAAGGTCCCCTTCTTTAAACTGGAGGATGTCTTTGTAGGTTTGTGCCTTGCTGAACTCAAAATTCAACCAGAAGAACTTCATTCAGAGCCAAGCTTTTTCACCGGCCATGTTCCATTTTCTCCTTGCCGTTACAAGAAAATCATCACAAGCCATTACATCACTCCTGCTCAGAACATGCTGTACTGGGATGCAATGGAGAAGACCATGGATGAAGAATGCCCAGATGATCAAGGAAGTTCAAAGAACTAAGAATATCTAACACAGTGCCACAATATTATCCGGGCAGTAAAGTTGTGGTACATACAAGAACTGTGAATCTTTTCTTGATCTATGCAGGGCATTTTTACAGTAAAGTAAAATTTGAAATGACTACCTCCTTTTTAAAGGGCTGAAATAAACTGTACAGTGCAATGTATAACTTTGACTTACTTGGGTCAGGGGCCTACAGAAGCAACTTTGCAAAATACTTTGAGGACAAAATTACTCACACCAACCATGGCTTGGCTGTGACAACTGAATGAGGTCTAACTATTGAAGTGTCCAGAACTCTGTTTGGTCCTATGTCTTTAAGAAAAACTTAAGATTTTAGGTCTGGCACACAAGGTGCTTGGACATTTTGAGACCCCTCTGTATCTAGGCAGTCTTTTAACTCATTTCATTGAACAGGGAAAGACAGATCATCTAGGTCCAAGATGTGACAAAGGCCTCCTTGACAGAGGGAGTAATCCTGTCTCCTTTAAAGGAAGAAGTGGTATGATTTCTCCTGAAGAAGCTGTTGTGGACTCTGACGTTTCTTAATTACAGTCAGGTACCTGTTAATACTTCCTTCCCAGCCATATTTCTCAAGTATACAGCTCAAGGCATCCATGGATGAGACTGAGTTCTAGCAGTCTCCTTCCAGTTGCTTTGGGTTTCAGGGCTGCTTTTCACCCCGAGGGATGCCCTGCTGTAAGAGAAAGATAACGACATTGTCTGTTTGAAACAGAGATTGGATGGTCATTTGTCAGAATGGTACCAGATATGGATTCCTGAACTGGCAGGAGGTTGGACTAGATGACCCTCTACCATTCCATGCTGCCAGGATTCTTTTGACTGGGACCTTGTTGATGATCCTGAACTTTTGATACCACTAACCATTGTATCCTTCTGATGTGAATCAGAAACAGAGTGTTGGATAATCTGTTCCACCAGGTCATTCTGGGGTACAATTTGACAACTCCTTGGCTGCAGGAGTCTACAGATGAAAACAAAATGGGAACCACAACTGGAAGTACGGCTCCCACTAGACTGCCAGATCCCCATTTCTCCTCTGCACAGTCTTGACCATATGTTGTGTTCCACGTAGGGAGTGGGATTCAGGTCACTTCTGAGTAGCCTTTGTGGATACAATGCTCTGAGTAAGATTGTCCGAGTGTTAACTGAGTTCCATAGAAGAAGAACTTTCACCAATCATCTTCATATTCATGATGCTTTTTCATTGAGGGCTATAAGTGTGGCTGTGGCATGTATGTAAAAAAATCCATAATTTTTTTTTAAAGGCACATCATATTAAAAGGATTGTTGGTTTTTAATTTGAATAAATATGTGCCCCTTCATCAATGTACATTACGGATCTTCAAAAACTTTCTCAGCTGGAGTGTTCACAAATAGCTTCACATATGCTCCAGCTGCCCTGGTTGGGCAGGCGAAATCCCAAGAAATGCTCTACTGTCCAACTTCATCAGCTTTTAAAATGTTCTGGTTTTTCTTACCCCTTTTACTTTCCTCTTTTGTCCTCAGCTTATTTGAATTTCAGCAAACTGAGTTCCAAGTGCAAAGGTAATATACACTCATTTAACTCAGCAGTGGGGAAGAGGAAAGGGGGGGGCGGTGAGGGGACGACAAGCTAGACATGCCCATATCCTGCCCAGTCCTGCATCCAGGAGGACAGGAAACAGTATCAAGCACTATTACAACAACTGCACTGACACTGCTGATGGGATTGAAGTGCTAAAGAAGGCTCTGAACAGATTTCTTCTGGAAATGATATAAAGCAGTTTTGCAATGCTTGGGGACAGGTAGCAGCTGGATGGCAACAACGTTGTGCAGTAGCACAACTCCTGGACCAGAAACAACCTGCTGTTGTTGCGGGATAGTGACATCGTGTGGAAATGACCTTAGTCACATTAGTCTTTTGCAGTAAAAATGACAAAAGGGTCTTGTGATTGCCTAAAGATTAACAAACTTTTTTGATCTTATTTCTGACTGATGGCAAAGTCCCCAGTTTTCCTACTGCTTGATGTAAAGCATCCATGCCCACCAGATTCACCAGAAGGAGTGGGAGATAAGGTGGGAGAGATGCCACAAAAATTCTACAGCAACTATCTTTTTGTCCTCATTCCAGGGAAACCATCCAGGAAATCAGCAGGGATGCCAACTGTTCAGGAAGCCAAGCACACCAAATTCTGCAGGTGCACAAGAGAAGAAGGGAATGATGTAAGAAATCATGGAAATTGCTCAGGAATCATTTTCTGCTACTCATTGCAGTTAAAACATATATTCTAGAAAACAGCCCACAACACCAACATTTCAGATAGCCATGCTTACCAAGTTTACCAGTTGTAGAAAAGCAAATGCAACAAGCCAGAAAAAATCCATAGGAATCACAGCCAAACACCTGTACCCTAGAACATGGTTGAAAATGGCAGCTTTCCAGGAAACCAGATCTGAATGGGCACTAGGGCCATTTCCGCACGGGGCAAGGGAATCGCCCCGTGCCGGTACTTACCGGACTTCTTGGCTCCCTGGTCCGGTCCGCGGTGCTCCGGAGCAGTGCGTGCTCGTCGCTCCGCACTGCTCCGGGGATGAAAATGGTGACTTCCGGTTGGTCGAGGGTCTCAACTAACCGCTGAAGCTTGCCAGCCTGAAGCCTGCCCCGGCAGATCGCAGGCTGGCACTGGTGTGAGCCTGTAAATCTGCATCACAGCGCGGGAACGGAGTGGCACGCTCCGTGCTTTTGAAAGACCTGTTTTAAGCAGTCTTTCAAAAACACCCTGGACAATCACTTCGGGTCGTTCGGGAGCGGGCTGAGGTGTGGAACTGCAGTAAGTAGGTCCGACCCGGTCCGCTCCCAGGTGCAGACGTCCTCCCTGGAGGACGCTTTGCACCGTTTCTTTAAGCCCGTGTGGAAATGGCCAAGGAAGTGGTTCCTGTGGAATTTTTTTGGCTTTTTACCTCACGTTCTTCTAAATTTGTATGTAGCATGAATTGGTAGGTATGACCTCCTACAGCTCTACCATCTTTTACAGAATACACATGTTGTGAATAAATAATAAAGTAATAAAATGCAAAGTTTCAACAATCACAAATAGACTACATAACTGGAAGCAGAAAATTGGAGAACTCCAATCTCCGCAAAAATAAGACCACAGGCAAAGTGAGGCACAGACCAGGAACTGTTAATATCAAAAGTTATAGTAAAACTAAATTCTCCAAAGAAGAAAACCAAATCAATCACCGTGCCAAAATGCAACGTGAAGAACATCCTAGTTGAATTTAAAGACCATGTGCAAACAGTTAAGTGCAGGCAAGAAACAAAGAAAAAGGTGACAGAAATAAAGTCAGAATCCTGAATGCAACTGTTCAGCAACTTGTGTACAGGGACAAAGAGTACTACTATAATAATTAATGTAGCAAAAGAGAAAATGACAACAAAAAAAGATAGAACAAGAGACCTCACCTGCAAGATCCAAGACATCACAAGGAAATTTAAAGCAAGCAGGAGGATGCTATATGAACAACGGTGGAACAAGCTTCATGATCAAGGAGAAATAAGAAGATGATGGAAACGATATACTGATGAAATATATCCAAAGGATGAAAGGATGACAGATTCATGAAAGAAAGAATGATTTGAAGAAGAACCCACAATTTTAGAAAGTGAAGGGAAAGCTGCACTCAAAGCACCGGAGAGAAGTAAATCACCAGGAACAGATGGCCTATCAACTGACTTGTTTCACCCGACAAAAATAGGATACACTCAGTTTGTAACTAAAATATGCTAACAGATATGGAAAATAAAACAATGGCCTACAGACTGGAAATATTCAATATATATTCCAGTCCCCAGGAATCAGGACATCAGGGATTCCAATCGACACTGGATCATTGGATTGATTTCCTATTCAAGCAAAGCGGTGCTCAGAATTTTTTTTTTTAAGCAAAAGCAATTTCTGCATTGTACTGTTATAGTGCTATTACTGTACTTTCAACATCCTATGGAATTCTGGGGCTTGTAGTTTACTGAGGCCAACGAGCTCTCTGGCTGGGAATTCTAAAGGTCCCTCCCTAAACTGCAAACCCCAGGATTCCATACGATGTTGAAAGTGGAACAATTTCAATATATGGAGAGAGAAATGCTAAATATTCAAATTGGGTTCAGAGAAAGAAAAGGCACTAGGGATCACATTGTGAACGTACGCTGGATAAGTTTCCCTCCTTCCCCCCCCCTAAAAAACATATTAATATAATTTAATCATATTAATCCTTTGCTTTTTGCTCTTTGCTTTTTTCTACAGTAATATTTAATATTAATTAATTATTACGGGTATCAGTATACATACAAAGTTCCATAAAAGAGAATTTTCACTGTCTGCCTTTCTTTTCTTGTAATTATTATTAGTAATAATTTCAGTTCATGATTATTACTGAAAATAATTTTGTTGGGCAAGGAAGTTAAAAATGGTCCAAAATAGGTATGCCACTTCTGATCCTTTCTGCTGATGACAGTCTGAAATGTAAAGGAAAGGTTCATCACAAATGAGTTTCACTTGGTATTTGTTTAGTAATTTCACATTACGGCTTAGTGAATGTTGTTTAATGATTGGTTAGAGCGTATGCAGTACAGTGCTATGATTTGCTGTATGCTATTATATAATGTTGCCAGTTAAATTTCCCCAAACTGTTAGGAATGGTAAGGTATATTTTTCCTTTGGTGCTGGATCACTCCCCTGGAATGTTGATATCTCGCTTGGCTTGTTGTTGAATAAACTGCTGTCTTCATTTCACTAATGCCTCCATTTTGAACCTTAAAGGGGTGCTAATAAAGGCATGACCTCACTGCTTTTTTTCTCTCTTTTTTCTCTAACGGACCAACACAAATGCTTAGGTTTGTGGGTCTGAAAGGTAGAAAAAAATAGGCCACAAAATGGACTAAGCCTACTCTGAACCTAAAAAAAAAGACAAATAGTTCAAGAGGACCAACTTCGTCTTGTTAACTAACCCCACTTAACATCTTGTCTCATCAAATGAATGGGAAATCAAGGCTGAGCACTCACTAGTAGCCAAAATGATTAAACTGAGGCTATCGTACTTTAGAATATCATGAAATATGATCCATTGGAAGAAGGCAATAATACCTGGTTAATTGGAAGGCATTAGTAAAAGGGAAAGATTGGATTGAATCAGTCAAAGAAGCCACAGCCCTGAGTTTGCTGGATCTGTGCTTGCTTGGTGATGGAGGTCTCCCATTCATACGGTCACCATAAATTGAAGCTGACTTGTTAGCAAACAACAACAACATCGACAAAAATAGCATCTATTATCTCAAGCCCTAAAAGGGTTTTAAAACCAGTAAGGTCAATAGAGAGCCAGCATGGCATCATGGTTTGAGTCTTAGACTATGATTCCAGGTGAGTTGATTCCATGATTGGCCATGGAGGTGTATCTTAAATCGGCTGTATTTGCCAATTAAGTGAATCAGTGTGGTGTAGTGGTTTGAGTGTTGGCCTATGACCCTGGAGACCAGGGTTGGATTCCCTGAAACCCACTGGGTTGTCTTGGGCATATCTCACACGCTCAGCCCCAGAAAACCCATGATGGGTTCACCTTTGGGTTGCCATAAGTTGGAAACAATTTGAAGGTATACAACAACAACAACAACAACAACAACAACAACTTGCCAATTGCCTGTATGAGTCAGGAGATAGAACTTATGATATCAACTCAAATTGGGGAAACTAAAGCCATTTCCTGAAAATAACAATTGCTTCTATTTGACCTGAGATATGGAACAACAAAGATCTTCATAAAATTTCCTAAGTGCAGCATTAATTTCTAGAAAATAAATCTGAGAAATATACAGTCAGATACCTCAAAGAACATTAATGTAACTATGGTAGAACATTCATGTTAAGTGTATTAACTTTAGCCTACATATTTTAAGTAAATGCCCATCTATCCAAATCAAGAGCTATTTTAGCAAAGAAAACAGGCAGATTTGATATTGTTAAATGAGCATGATGCTAGCTGTTAGATAATAGGTACTGATAATAATCAATCTTCATTATTAAGCCAATGACTAGCATCGCCAATAACAATGTATACAACGGTGAAATGCATTAAACAGGCCATTTCAGAATATTATAGCCCTAATGGGTCACACCTACTGTCTATCTAGTCCCGATATCTTGTTTACCACAATAGCCAACCAGAAACCCATGGAAATCCATAAAGGAAGCCATTACAGCAGTAGTAGCCCTTCCCTGCTGTTGTTCCCTTGCAACGGGTGTTCAGAGGCATGCTGCCTTTGATCCTAAAGGTCATAGATAGCTGTCAGGCTTCTTATCACTGGTAGCTTTATTATTCATGAATTTGTCTCATCCTGCTTTGAAGCCATCTAAATTTGTATCCATCAGCAAAGCTTGTGGTTGTGCATTTCATAGTTTAACTACGTGTAGTTTGAAAAAAGTACTCCTTTTGCCCTGTCCTTAACTTCCATCCAGTCAATTTCAATGTTCCTGTCTTCTCTCCCATTGAGACACCACACAGATTTTGTAAATTCTGTACTGATCATGTTGCATGGATACAAAATGTCTATTCTTCTTCCACAAATTCATTATCATTGCAAGAAATGCAATCAACCTTATTTTTAATTGGGTTATTCTTTTAAGCAAACAATGTCATTGTGGTCTTCTTTAGAAAAATACTTTTGCAGTTCTGATCCAAATACACTTGTTTCTTTCAGTGGGATTTTGTAAAGCTGGATGTTACATAGGGATTGTTCAAATGCTCTGAACTATGTCCAAGTACTGTTTTTTTAACTACTGTTACCGCAGTTTCTAGCCTAAGATTGTGGGATACTAGATATGATTTGATATCAATAATTTGGCCTTCTTTACCCATTCCTCTCCACATGCTTGGGAGGCCCCCGGACAAGCATGCACACAGGCGCGGCCGAAAATAGCTGAACCATTCAAACTCCAATCCAGGCAGGCCAATCATTGCTGAATGCAGCTTTAGGAGACCTCAAGGCAAGTACCACATTTTGTATGCACACTACTTACACATTATGTATGCACACTACTTACAAAAGATCCCCTGCCCTGAGCAGGCAGCTTGATGAGCGGACTATACAACTCTCAAGCACTCCGCGTTTGCATACTGGCTACAATAGATTTGGAGTTGGAGACAAAACCTCCGAAAGGTCAGAATTTGAATGATTGAATTAGAGCCGAATTTATCAATAGAGTAGGCGGTATGCAAACGCAGAGTTTTTGAGCGTTGTATAGTCAAATCATCAAGCTGCCAGTGCTGGGCAGAGGATCTTTTGAGAGTTGCTTGCATACCTAATGGAGGTACTTGCCTTGAGGTCTCCTAAAGTGGTGAGTCGGCTGTTTTCTGGCCTGCCTGTATTATCTAGGAATATTACGGCGATTATCGGCCGAGCCTGTATGCGTGCTTGTCCGGGGGCCTTGCAAGCACATGGAAGGGATATGTGAAGTGGAATTAATGATATCAAAAGATATCTTTTATATCCCCAAAGCTCAGGCTAGCCAGGGCAATAACACTAGGTTCAAACCCCCTCCAGACTGGAACAGAAATTTTAAAAAATGTATTTATGTTATATTTTCACAATAATAATGACAAGGAGAGTAATAATGGTGAAACACTTCATAGAACATAATGACATAAAGCTTTTACAATGCACCATACACCATACAATTGCAAACAAAGCAAATTACTCATGATCAGTAGCAGTATTTGAGACTAGGGATTTGTGATCCGTACAGTTCAGAAGAGATCTCACCAGAGATCTATCTAGGGAAAAGACAGATTGGAACAGGAATTGAGAATTTGGATGATGAGGTACTAAATGAGCCTATAATTTTTTTATGAATGCATTTCCAATTCTTCTTCTTCTTTTTAATTAAAGTGCTTCATTGTTTGAAAGAGGATGTAGACTGTCCTTGGATGTGTTACCTGATGGTATACCTGCATTCCAAGGAGCATCATATAGAAAAATAGAAGGCTACCCCTATTGATCCATAGCACTCCCCGCATCCCCCGGGAATGACTATATCAATACGTATTCTGAGGAACATTGTGAGCTAAGTGTTAAGACAGGAGGAGAGGCCAGCCTTCTTAGCCAGATGGAGAAGCTCTTACCATTAACAAAGAGAAAAAGAAAATATAAAATTTTGGACAATCTCACCATTTGATGGATATTTTTGACCACTTTCAGCACTTTCTTCCTCTCCAAAACATGTCCAACTGTGTTTAGAAGGTTGTTTCAAGGTATCTTAACAGTTAAAACCGTCCCCTCTTCAAAGTTCCTAAAGACATCTGGGAGTGACACAACATCATGGTGGGTGTAATACCTTGATGTGGACCTCCAAACATGACTGAAATGGGGCAATCCATCACATGCCCACTCCTGAGCCATAATCTGGATAAAGTAGGTGCATCAAGATGCAATAAGCAACATGAAGGCAGAAGAAAAAAGTACCCTGGTTAGTACTTGACCCTGTTGCTCAATATGAGTACATTCAAATCTTTCATTTACTTTTATATCTTTCCTCTTTTTTTTATTGAATCTCCAAGACCTTTGTCTTACATAAAAACCAGAATTTCATGGCCTCTGAGAACTGATTAGAGGAAAGGAGGTACTAGGCATTATTGCATAATTTCCATTGCTTCCTCCTTTCTACCACACAGAATTAGTAGTTCTGCCCAGAAACACACACAACAAGTTCTGCTGGCTAGACCTGTCTTCTGTGAGGAAAATTGCCTGATTTTTTTTTTCCTCAGTAGGGAACTAAAGACAACCTAAGCCTTCTGTAGAGTGAGAAGAGTTGGGGAACAGTCAATTCCAATGCTCCTCAAGGAGTACACTGGACTGTTAAAAGGACTTCACCTGATTTTGTAGTCTGAGATTTTTGTGAGGCTGTGAAAATGGACGTTCTGCTGGGGTATCATCATTTGAAACAGAAGATGATGTCCGGGTTATGTTGTCTTTCCAAGAAGGCTCTAAATAAAACACTGACTGCCATCCTTCCAAGGAAGTAGCTTGTGCCTCTTTCGTATGGGAATTTTCCATTGCATACTGGGAGGTCTAAGGGCCAGGTATCATGGTATCTGATACCAGGTATCACCCACGCCCAAAGTTCAGTTGACTGATCCTCTCCACAATTGTACCTAGAAGTCTCCTATTACCACCTTTTCTGAAAATAAAAGTCCTCCCAAGGAGAGAACTGTCATCCAATCATACTTAGAGATTTGTCCCTGAAGACTGACGGAACCTTATGACTCACTGTGAAGGATTTGGGTGTCCCACCACTTCCATCAAATGCCATAGCTTTCTGTCTCTATCTCAGAAGCACTCTTACACTGCTATCACACTGCTGAGCAGACTGCCCTTCATTCATTGACTTAATGTTCACGCTTTGCTTATTTTACTGCTGCCATGGGACTCCTTCTCCTCCTTGTTCTGTGGTTCTAAGGATTTATATACAGGAATACTTCAGCTCCCTTTCAATGCCGTCTCCCCCTCTAGGGGTTAGGGGTTTACAGACAGAAGTTGAGTACGTGCTTATTAACTTCACACCCAATAACACGGCCACCACAGACTCAGATACATCTGTTTACCACATCTAGCACTAGAAACACTTTCTAGAGTTCTTGTGATTTCTTTTTTATGGAATTGGCTTGCCATTAGTGTATAAACATGCTATCCTGGCTTGTTGAATTTTGGGAGTCACTATTCATACACCTTTATTGCATGATGATGTTTTCAAAGATCTCTCCTCTGCTTTTCCTGTGGTATCTTTCACCACAGTCTTACCATCACTTTGTTACTTTTCAATAATAATAATAATAATAATAATAATAATAATAATTTAAATGAAAAATAAAAATAAGAAATATTTAAAAACTATAGCAGTAATGCAATAGTGCTGTGACTTCATGCTGTAATATCATCAGTATGGCTTATTTTTGATGATGTGAGAGGCAATGGAAACAGGGTTGTGTAAAGGGTATTGTTGGTATGGAGGAACTTAAAGTGAGGACAAAAAAACAGTAGAGGTTATCCTATGAAAACACAAATGTGGCGAGGGTGCAATCCATAGCATCAGCATTTGGCTGTCTTCACAAATATGGATGAAGTGGTGTTCAGATGGGACAACCTGAAACAACTGACTCGTGTGATAAGCACCTAAGATAATATAATCACAACATTCAGTTCCAGTTAACATTCTTGAACACATCTTCTGTTGTTATCCTAAAAGGTAATGTCAGCATCTTATTAGAATTTGGAGGAACTATAGCTCAAAGAAGGCCTGCGAGAGGAGGGTAACAGCATGATCTTTTTATCTATGTATACCAGTACTAACTGCAGGAGGCTCCAGTTAAAGATAAGTAAAGTATTTTATCTGGAATCAACGTACACACAGGAAATCAGGCACTCTAAGACCCATACAAGGCTGTCAGAAAGTAAGATATGAAAGGCTGGATAAAGAAAGACATTTGGGGAAGAAGGTGTTAGTTACCGATCTTGGAGAAGAAGGATTGAAGCAGAGGGGCTGAGATAGCATCTGAAGGTAGCAAGGGCAAACAGGGGTCTCAGAACCATGTATTATGACCAAAATGCTACATCCAAAGTGCTATGTCTGACGGGCTACAAGTTACCAGGGCCAAAGTTAGGGTTTATATACCCTTGTTCCTATCCTGAAGGATGTTCTGGCAAAGCCTTAAGACTTTCTCATCGAAGGAAAAGAGATATTACGAATAAAAGCAAGAGATGAATTGGAAAAGGAAGGATGGAACTGTCAATGGTTCTTGTACATCCAACTGAAAGGAAGATTTAAAATGGATCTAAAACTCAAAGGTTTTGAAACAAATAAGCAAATGAATGAATTTGAAAGGATAATATTTGAAAAGAAAGAACATCAAGCATCACCACTATACAAATTTATGTTAGACCGTGAACAAGAAACGGAAGTGATAAAAGACTCGAAGATCTTAAGGGTGTGAAATATAGGACGTGAAATTCGGTTAGATCATTGGGAAAAAAGTTGGGAAAATAATCAAAAATTTACGTTAGCGCAGAATTTAAAAGAGAACCGTCTTAAAATGATGTACAGATGGTATATGGACCCATCTAAGATAAGCAAGATGTACAAGATGTGTGAGAAGAAATGTTGGAAATGTAAAGAAGAAAACGTTACCTTTTTCCATATGTGGTGGTGATGTCCAGAAGTGAAAAAATATTGGAAAGAGGTTCATAAAATAATTATGGAAATTTTACAAATAAATATACCATTATCGCCGGAGATCTTTCTATTGAATATGTTGCATCAAGTAGACAAAGCTTACAAGAAGCATTGGAAAGCAATATTATATATGGTGACAGCTGCAAGGATAACATACGCTAAATATTGGAAAAATCATGCAGTACCAGAGATGGAAGAATGGCTGATTAAAGTATTAGCATATGTAACATTGGATGACTTAACACACACCATAAAGCGAGAGAAGCGGGGGAAAAAAGAAAGAGAAATGGTATTAGTAAAGAAATATATTGAGAATAACTGGACTCAACTATGCCAGGAAGATAATGAATAAGAACATCATGGAGAAGCAATTGTAGTGACAATGAGCAATTGTAGACAAACAATCACTAGTATTGCTTTGAATAAGGCAAATCAGCATGAACAGAAAATTTAAGGAGGTATCGTTAAAAAGAATAGAAAAATATCCAAACAAGAGAAGGTAGGAAGTTGAAAATATGTTAAGAAATAAAGACAAGGATCACTTTCGATAAAGTTAAAGGGAATCAGGGAGAAAGTAAAGAACGGATGTGTAATTTGCAAAAGAGGGTGGGGAATAAGAAGATCCTTAACATATAATTATTGAGAAGAATAATGTAAAAGAAGAATTGTATTTTATGCAAACATGTATTTTATACAGTTCAAAAATAGAAATATGGCATATTGTTTTTGTATACGGGTAAAGGATAAGATTTTAATAAAAATAATTTTAAAAAAAGACTTTCTCATGGAACTGACAAAGGGTTCCAGAATAAATGATTGCTTTGACAGCAGAATGACAGAATTTATGGGAATCGTGATCACTTCTTGAAGACTAGACCAGTTAGGGGTGTAGAAAATGTTTCTGTACGGTGAGATCAAAAGCAATGGTCTCTGATTGCCCATTCAGAAATTCAAAGATCTGAGATCATTGAAGAAATTAGCTTGAACCCGTTTTACTGCCTAACTTATGGCCTGACCACGTCTCAGGCCAGCTTGACCTCTTCCAGTAAGCTTGCCTTCGATTCAGTGTATTTCCAGCCATATGAAAAAAACACATCCCGGATGAGGGTGTAGGGTAGGGTAACACTGTAATAACTGAAACGCCCAAACTGATTATTGCTCATAGGCCAGTTAGTAAAAGTCATCTCATCGTGTGTCACCAAGTTTGCGGATTATTCATACTCAGCTGGAGTGCAGTACGAAGACTGTTGGTCAGATAGGTCAGAATTAATCTTACAGATGTTAGAAAAAGTTCTGTTTACAGGAAGGCAAACCAACATCCACTTTGGAAAACCGGGTGCTTGATCACATACTCCTCCACATCTTGTGGAGGAGTATATCCATTCTCTCGGAATCCTTCAAAAATTGAAAACACCAAAACAAGAACAAGCTAAAAGCATACTGGAGGAAACAAAAGACACTCTGAAGCAGTTTTCTGGATAACAGCACATGTGTTGGGTGTGGACATGCAGAAATGGTAGTGGGAGCTGTTGACAGAAGTCAAACAAAAAATTATGGCATAATCACTTTGTACAAGGTTGAACAAGCAAACAAAACAGCAGCAAAGATACAGGGATAAGTGCTAAGAATCATTCATTTAAAGGTTGGTTGGATGGATGTTTGTTTCAGGTGCCATGAGACTGCTTTGAAACAAGCAGCTGCTCATTTGTATTCTTATGTACGGGATACCGGCTCAACTATCAATCTCTTTTCTTATACCACAATCCACACGTTTACCTGGATGTTTTTTTAATTTATTCCTTTGACTGTATACCTCGGATCTGATTAACTGTAGCTGTATTTGTGAGTGATTCCTTCTCTCATATTGACAGTAATCCTTCTTCAAAGGTAAGATATTTTCTTTATTGTCGTTTACTTTCACTGTTATAACAGCAACATCTAGCCATAGGTTTTCAATCTCTATGTTAGGACATGAAACAAACAAACAAAAAAACACAGGTTCATATTCAAGGCACCTAAGTGGAATATTGCTTGCGTGCAATCACTTGGACAGCATTAGAGCATTGTTCTTGTGCAGTTCCCATCTCTTTTAAATGGATCCATACAGGAGTAATCTACTAGGAGGTAGCATATGTTCAATGCGATAACATTCACCGCTGTGTGTGCGTTGTGCAGATCGCTTCTCACAATCACGCGATGCTCTAGCTCCTCTTTCGCATGGCAAATGCTGTGCGAAAAGGGCCATAGACTAGAAATTGGCAGGAAGTAATTGAAATCAATTACATTTGAAATTAATTTACAAATTTTCTAAGAAAGACGGCCAGCATAATTAAATTCGCTTTTAACTAAAGTGATTGACTTAACGGGGAATAATTCTCAAATTAAGTACATAATGATATAGTTAAATAAATAATTCATAAAGAACCAATGGTTTTTGTATTTGCCATCCGTTTCTTTACCCAAAAGTTAGATTTGGATATTTTTTTTAAAATCCACTTCTTGCTTTTGTTTAGTCCCTCATTGTTGGGGAATTACAGTGTTTAGGTCACAAGATTCAAACAAGTTTTCTGTTCCATTCTAGTAAGGCTTTTAATGTAGGCATTAGACTTAATTTTAAATGAGAGCTTAATGTAAATTTAATAGTGATAAATTCCCATTTCCAACAAATATAATTGAATTAGATTGTTTAGCTTATTAATGATTAACCAAACACATTAACCCATTGCTTCTTACTTTTCCATCTCACAATTCAAACATCTGTGTACGGAGATCTGGGTCTGAAAGAGATGAAAAGGTTTCTGGCATTTGTTTGTCAAATCGTTTTTCACTGATACTTGATGCAGTAGCAGCCTGTTGTACAAAAGAAGATTTGGGCCATTTCTGCTCTCGATTGTTATAGTGCTATTATTCCACTTTCAACATCCTATGGAATCCTGGGGTTTTCAGTTTAGAGAGGGTCCTCAGGCCTCAGGCCGCTCCCTAAATTGCAAACCTGAGGATTGCATAGGATGTTGAAAGTGGAATAATAGCACTATCACAGTTGAGTAAGGAAATGGCCTAAGAGAGAGAAGGAACCATACTCAATAAAATGAGATTTCCCATTCAATTTCCTGTTATAGAAGTGCAGATTCTTCTCCGGCTCCCAGGAGAACAGAAAACAGCTCTTGCAACAAAGTAATTAAAAACAGTTTATCTTAGTGGTATAAATAATTAAGACTTAGGCCCTTTTTGCACACCACCGCCAATACGAAATGGCCACGGGATAGCGACGATGGTTCTGCATGATGTGATCGCAATCCCGTGGCCATCCTGTGGCCATCCTGTCGCAATTGCGGATTAAATCATGTTCAGGTTTCTCCAGAACATGACCTGCAATTGCGGAGTCTTCTCGCGTCCCTCATGCGCTTACCCATTGTGCGGAACATCAGGAAGTGCATCCCCCAGCACAGCCCTGGATACCGCTGGGCTGCACTGTGGCAGGGAGGAGCTGAACCATTGCACCTCCTCCCATCCAGCAGGCAGCTGGTGCAGCGGGAGAACACAGCAGATGCAATTCTCTCCCCGGCGAGGCTTTCCCGGGATTGCCATGCAATGGCTCCAGGAGAAAGGTAACGTGAGAAAAGGGCCTTTTGGACCCTAACTATAGCTGTCCATACTCACAGATAATAATTAGGGTTACTGGTTAAGGATCATCTCAGGCCATGAAATTTCCAGGCCAAAAGATGAAATATAGGCCCTTTCTGTACCCTATCTGCATCCTGCAACATCCTGGCATTATTCCAGCAGTGCCTTTGCTGGGATAAGAGTGTTTCCCAAACATCTCCTTCTGCACTCATCCGGCTGCTGGCAGATGGTAACGGTTGGGACACCCTCCTTCTGTCCGCAATGCAGCTGGCCTCTTCCTGTGTCGCACTGAGAAAGAAAGTACCTAGATAGCATTTCTGCCCTTTACACAGCCCCAGCTAACACAATTGTTCTGCGAAAGGGGCCTATTATGGATTTTTTTCTGGTACCAGTATAATGGACGATTGTGATGGCTAGGGATGCAACAAGAACGGGACTGCAATGACGTCGGCCATTTCTGTACCTTACCTTTTTTCAGTGCTGGGGTGCATGGATTGCGCGAGTAGCCTCCAGCGAGAGGCTCTTGCGTCCCTGCTGCTTTGGCTCTGCACGAGGTGCCTGCTCGCATGAGAGCCCCTCCTCTTCCTTCCCACAGTGCAGCCTGGGAGTTTCCCAGGCTGCACTGGGGCAGGAAGCGCAACCAGCATGGCTCCAGAGGCTCCGCACACCAGGTAAGTGTGCACTGGGCCCAGGAGCAATGCGTGATTGTGCACCATTTTCGGCTTCCAGCCGAAAATGAACAGGTGTGCGATCGGCGCCTGCCAGCCCCTGGAGCATCGTGCAATTGTGAGTGCGTCATGCAGATCACTCCTCAATTTGCGTGATGCTCCAGGGGCCCTTTCGCATGGCAAATGCTGTGCGAAAAGGGCCGTCGTGTGGTAGCACGTGCTGCAGCCCATGTCGGGATGAGTCCGTAGTGCAGAAATGGCCATAGGAATGGACCCTGGTATTGTCCTTAAGCATTATACATTAAGTAGCAACCACAGTTGTTCACAGCTTGCCATTCAAACACACAAAATGTACATTCCTGTTTGGAAAGTTAAACAGAAATCCTGCTAAAGGGGTTGTTCCTAGATCAAGGGGAAATCAGGGGTTTATTTTTTCTTACTTAGGTAGAAAGAGTAAGGAATGTGGCCTACATGCTTCTAGCCAGAAGGTGGATATAGAGTAGAGTGGAAGGTGAGCCCCTGCAGCACAGTAACTGGGAAGAAAGGAAGATGCTAACTACATAAAAGCATTGATTCCTTCCAGAGTCTTTGCAAGGTATAACAACAAATCAATCAAAGCTCACAAATTGTAGTAAACTGCTATTCCCCTAGTTGAGCTGGAGATCTGCATACATTCCTTTCCTCTTGCCTGGAGGTAAGCCTCCACAATACTGGAGAGCTTGCACCCTTGTTTCCCTCCTGGAGATGAACCATAAAAAAACCGAAGACTCAAGGCGAGGCCCTGAGATCTGATAAGCTTCATAATAATGTAAGTTCTTCTGTTCTTGTTGCCTCTGAGAGGCTGATGATTCTGTCTACCAGTATAAACTCTTTGGTCTCCACAATATGCACTTTATCACACAACTCTCCCACTTCAAAGACAGCTGAGATGCTAAATTTCATCTAAGAAGGGTAGGATAACAAGCGGATTTCTGTTCCTCTGTGTATTCTAGAGCTCGTGTCTCCTTAATAATTATTTAACTCTGGTTCAGTCAAATGCCCCTCAGACATCTTATCCGACACAGATTGATATGATTGGAAAGCCAGTGTTAAAAGGAAAGCTGTTAAAGACCACCAAAGCACTTTGTTACTCTTCCACTTAAACTTCTAGGACCTTTTCGCAGCTTACCCTTTCGCGGAGCTGGGTTGCAGTCTTCACGCAAGAAGCCTGGGGGGGAAGGCTCTCGCAAGCCTCCTGCTTGGCTCTGCAGCAGCGTCTTGGTTGCACGAGTGCTCTGCCCGCGCCCCGCCCCTTCCTTCCGCAGTGCAGCCTGGGAGTTTTAGGCTGTGCTGGGGCAGGAAGCACGACCGGCGCGGCTAAGGAGGCTTCGCACAGCAGGTAAGTGCACGCGGGGTGCCGGACCCATGTGCGAGCGCACGCCATTTTTGGCTAAAAGCTGAAAATAAAAAATGCATATGCGCTGCGCATGAGGCTCTTGAGCATTGCATAAATGGGAATGCGTCATGCAGACCACTCCTCACATTTACACGATGCTCAAGGGGTCCTTTTGCTTAAGAAACACCATCCGAAAAGAGCCTTAGATTATAGCTCTTTGCTTCCTTATTTCCGCTTATTTTTCTAGTTATGCTTTTAAAAAAGTAGCTCTTTAGTAGTTACATTTTTAAAAAAGTAGCTCTTCTCTTTCCTACGTCTTACTTTTTGGTTATTTAAAAACAAGCAAATATCAGATTGCTACAAGCCATGGGTGTGTGGTACAAATCACACTTTAGTAAAGCCACACACTCCATAGAACTAAACACAAACAAAACAGTTAATAGGATGTTATCTGGCATGTTACAATGTTAAGGTTGAAAAGTTACGTCTTGTATGTGTGTGCGTGTGCATGCCTTCAAGTCACCTGTTGACTTATGGCAACCCCATTAATTTCATAGGGCTTTCTTAGGTAAGGAATACTCGGAGGTGGTTTTGCCAGTTCCTTCCTCTAAAAAAAGGCCCAGAGTACCTGGTATTCATTGACTGTACTTAGATTCCAAGACCAGACAGGATCTGGTGCTTTTAGGGCATTTACGCCCTTAGTTGTGCCTTAGTTACTTCATAAAGGAAATAATGTCAAATATTTTATATTTATAATTTGTTATTTTGGTCTTTCCTAGACCTGGGTAACTTGACAACAGGAGTTTATACACTGATAACATTTGGTCTGCAGTGATTTGTTCTACATGGAGCTGCAGCAGGTGTGATAACCAACAGCTATACTGCAGAAAGGAACACCTTACAAAAACCATATGGCACAAGATCTGAAGGAACTGCACAGTCTAACAATAAGCTTCCAGTCTGAATTCACATTGTTGATGAAGACATTTAAAAGCCCTTAATAGCTTGAGAATGCAATACTTGAAGGAGTCATTCTCCCTTAGATATATTAGAGATGGAAAGAATATTCACAATTATTTTTAACATGATCTTGAATGTCAGGAAATGAGGAGAACACTGAGCTAACAACAATCTTTCCCGTTTGGGACATATCCTTCAGTTTTGTTTTGTTTTTTTGGCACAGGAAACAGCATTTCCTGCACTTGAAACAGCATTTCTGTGCAGAAATTTTACATAACTTGGGACCTAAGTCAACAAATAAAAGCTCCAAGCTGAGAAAGCGGTATTGCCCAAAAGGTAGCCAGTGAGTTTCAGGCCGTTGTGGAATTTGAAGCTGAATCTCCCAAGTCCAAACCCGGTGATCAAACCGCTACATCACACTGGATCTCAGGACGGGAGGCACTGCAACCAAGTGATCTTTCCTGCAATCTGATCGAGTGGAAGTGAATCGTACTCCATTGCACTGCACTGCACTCCACTGCGCTTGCTATACGAGGGGAGAGGAAGCTATGGCCCAGGTGAGGCAAATGGGGTACTGAACATGTTTCCTCAGAAATTTTTGAGTTCATGGATGCTTCATTTCCAAGTAGACCTATTGAGGAAGAAGATGCTGCTGCAGTGCAGAGTGCTTCTCTCAAGAGCCATTTCTGCACTAGACTGTTATGGTGATATTATTCCACATTCAACATCCTATGGAATCCTGGTGTTTGCAATTTAGGAAGGGGCCATAACTATATAACAGTCTAGTGTGGAAATGGCCAAGGTTTCAGACAGTCAGTGATGCTCTCTTCCTGGATACTCCACACTATTTCATCTCCTTCTCACCATACCAAAGCACCTCACAGTCTTGATAAAATTTAATATATACATTACTGGCATTTTGAAAACTTCTAAACACACACCAGATGTTTAGAAATCCAGAAAAGATACATCCTCTGCTGTTCATTACCTCTAGGAAAGGAAAGGATAAAGAAAGGAAAAGTGTAAGCAGGAAAAAAAGCCCTGATAACAAAAGGAGATATTTTAACTAGTGTGTGTCAGTTTTTTCTCAACAGGACAGTCTGAAATTTGGACAGAAGATGGCTCTTAGTGCTTAGGTCAGGGTGGGCAAAGTACGTTCCAGGTGCCAGATGTGGTTCCCAAGGTTGTCTTTGGACTCCTCTCAGAGTCCCAGGGTCTCCTCTATTTTCCAAAATAGATAGATAGATAGATAGATAGATAGATAGATAGATAGATAGATAGACAGACAGACAGACAGACAGACAGATAATCTGATAAAGAAGATTGTTGATTTGCTACTGGAGGCCTGGTAGGTTCCATTAAGGCCTGGTAGGTTCCATTAAGTTCTGAGTTGTAATTCCTTTGCTGCCTAGGGAACTGACTTTTCCCTGGTACAAATTCCCTGGTACAAATTCCCTGGTAAAATATTACTGGTCTCTAGCCCTCTTCGCATGTGAGGAGCGATCCGCATGAACCACTCACAATCGCGCAATGCTCCAGGGGCCAGCAGGCACCGATCACGCACCTTTTCATTTTTGGTTGGAAGCCGAAAATGGTGCATGATTGCACATAGCTCCTGGGTCCCACGCGCACTCACCTGGCGTGTGGAGCCTCCGGAACTGCACTGGTCATGCTTCCTGCCCCACCACAGCCTGGGAAAGTCCCAGGCTGCGCTGCAGAAGGAAGAGAGGGGGCTCTCATGCGAGCAGGTAGCTCATGTGAAGCTGAAGGACCCGGGATGTTGGAGTCTCTCGCCGGAGGCTGCTCTTGCGATCCCCACACCCCAACACCGGAAAACGGTAAGGTGCAGAAAGGGCCTCTGATCAGCAAACATTTTTAATGTGAAAATTACAATGATCATGCATGCAGATGTGTGTGTAAGTCACTCCAAGTTACCTGTCAACTTATGGTGACTCCACGAATTTCACAAAGTTTTCTCAGATAAGGAATACTCAGAGGTGTTTTTGACAGTTCCTTCCTTTCAAATATTTATTTATATTTTCAAACTCTGAGGGATTTCTCACACTGTACAGTTATTGGGCTATATTCCACTTTACATGGCATGGCTGCATCCTATAAAATCCTGAGGCTTGTATTCTGGAGAGATCTTAGAGCACTCTAGCCGAGAAGTCTAAATATCCCCTCCTAAACTGCAAATCCCAGGATACCATAAGCGGAGCTGTGGCAGTTAAGGTGAAATCATAGCACTATACAGTGGACCCTCCATATCTGTGCAGGTTCAGTTCCAGGACTTCCCCACAAATGGCAAAAAATGTGAATGATTGTGTCTGATATTATTAAATGGTGGTGACATTCACGTGGACATTTCAGCATGTCCACATTCACGTTGCTGCCGTTTTACGTATAGGATGCAATGCTCTGAAGTCCGTGGAGAGCACAGAGATGGAGGTCACAAATACAGAGAGTCCACTGTAATTGGGTAGAGTAAAAAGGTCCCTAATATTGTTGTAAACTATCAGTTAATCTAAGGCCCACATATGTCAGAAATCTGACTGATAATTACCAATGAGTACAGAATGGCCTCCACTGAAAAGTGTGAACAGATATCACATGGTAATAGTCTTGCATTAAACTACCTCACAAGTGAAACACAAACAGTTTGTTAAACTTAGTTCATTATGTATCACTGAAGTAAGTTAGAATTTCCCAGATAATACTTTTTTTCTCTCTCTCTTTCAGATGACCTGCAAGACAAAAGTCTTTGCCTGTGTTTTTGCATTCTCCTTTACTTCTTTGATGTTAACAGTTTTGTTGAATTCTAGCAGTATCTACCTATTGTATCAAAAGTACACCTCAGCTTCCAAGAGAAACAGTGAGGACTTTTTGGAACTTCCTGATATAGATTGCAGTAGGAATGTGCCATTCCTAGTAATACTGGTAACATCTCGACTTAGCGAAACCAATGCGCGGATGGCTATCCGTAATACATGGGGCAAGGAAAGAGTAATAGCTGATAAACGTATTGTGACATATTTTCTCCTGGGAAATAATTCACAATCCTATGACCAGAATCGTATTACTACTGAAAACATGCTATATAAAGACATCATTCAGAAGGGCTTTATGGACACATATCATAATTTAACTTTAAAGACCCTGATGGGCCTTGAATGGATCCACAAATTCTGCCCGCAGACTGCCTTTGTGATGAAAACTGACTCTGACATGTTTGTTAACCCTTATTACCTGACTGAACTTCTTTCGAAAAAAAACAGTACCACCAAATTTTTTACAGGTATGATCAGAAGGAATACCTATCCAGTAAGAGATCCAAAAAGTAAGTGGTATGTGAGTAAAGAGGAATATCCAGGAAAAAAATACCCTCCATATTCTACAGGAGGTGGTTATGTTTTCTCCACTGATGTTGCAAGACAAGTATATACAGTTTCAAAAAAGGTCCCTTTCCTTAAAGTGGAGGATGTCTTTGTAGGTTTGTGCCTTGCTGAACTCAAAATTCAACCAGAAGAACTTCATTCAGAGCCAAGCTTTTTTGGCGGCCATGTTCCATTTTCTCCTTGCCGTTACAAGAAAATCATCACAAGCCATTTCATCACTCCTGCTCAGAACATGCTGTACTGGGATGCAATGGAGAAGACCATGGATGAAGAATGCCCAGATGATCAAGGAAGTTCAAAGAATAAGAATATCTAACACAGTGCCACAATATTATCCGGGCAGTAAAGTTGTGGTACATACAAGAACTGTGAATCTTTTCTTGATCTATGCAGGGCATTTTTACAGTAAAGTAAAATTTGAAATGACTACCTCCTTTTTAAAGGGCTGAAATAAACTGCACAGTGCAATGTATAACTTTGATTTACTTGGGTCAGGGGCCTAGAGAAGCAACTTTGAAAAATACTTTGAGGACAAAATTACTCACACCAACCATGGCTTGGCTGTGACAACTGAATGAGGTCTAACTATTGAAGTGTCCAGAACTCTGTTTGGTCCTATGTCTTTAAGACAAACTGAAGTTTTTTAGGTCTGGCACACAAGGTGCTTGGACACTTTGAGACCCCTCTGTATCTAGGCAATCTTTTAACTCATTTCATTGAACAGGGAAAGACAGATCATCTAGGTCCAAGATGTGACAAAGGCCTCCTTGACAGAGGGAGTAATCCTGTCTCCTTTAAAAGGAGAAGTGGTATGATTCTGAAGGACCTGTTGTGGACTCTGACATTTCTTAATTACTGTCAGGTACCTGTTAATACTTCCTTCCCAGCCATATTTCTCAAGAGGGTAGTTATTATACAGCTCAAGGCATTCACGGATGAAACTGAGTTCTAGCAGTCTACTTCCAGCTGCTTTGGGTTTCAGGACTGCTTTTCACCCCGAGGGATGCCCTGCTGTAAGAGAAAGATAACGACATTGTCTGTTTGAAACAGAGATTGGATGGTCATCTGTCAGAGTGGTTTCAGATTTTGATACAGTTTATTGCGGCTGCTGGCCATATCCAAAGATGATAAGAATACCAATACCAATACTACTACTACTAATAATAACAACAACAAACACAGGTAGATTACATTACATAAATAGTACGTTACCTAAAAAGTAAAGTGTAAGTTATAGGTTTGAATACAATATGTAAGCAAAAATATAAATATAAACCATAAATATATGAAATATCATCTATAAAATATCAAGTATAAAATATAAAATGGGACAATAAAAACATATATTGGTAGTGAAGATGGCAGAATATAAACTTAAACATTTCATTTAACCTTTTCTTTGCAGATTTTGACTGCGGCACCACAAAATTTTGCTACCTCAAACAACATACTTGTACCAAAGTTTAACTGTTGACATGCCTGTATCTCATCCTGATAACAATAAAAGATTATATAGAAAGCCTCTGACTGCCCAGGAAATAGCTTTGTATAAGGTTCAATAAAAGGTTCTCGGATTTCACGATAATACGGGCAGTGGAAGAGAACATGAGTTATTGTTTCAATTTCACCAGTATTACAAGGCCATTCATGTTGGAAGTATGGGACCTTTTTAAACTTTCCTTCTAATAATGCTGATGGCAAAGCACTTAACTGAGCAAGAGTAAACGCTTTATGATGATTTGGGACTGTGAGTAAATAAAAATACTTAGCAGGTTTGAAAGGTATCAATGCAGTGCCATTTAAAATATTGTTTGAGGTTGTCGCTAGGTCTAGTTGTCTGCCTACCTCCTTAATTCATTGACTGAGGGCTCGGCTAGCTGCTTCAAATCCTATATATAGAAGATACTCCTCAGAAAAGCCATATAGTTTTAATTCAGCAGGTGTTTCTTTTTTCCAAGCTGACTGATAATTATCTTGTAATATCAAAGAGGTTAAATCTCTTGAAAAAAAAAAACTAATTTCACCCAAAATATAAAAATGGCTAGCCAAGCCCAAGATTCAGCTTTCAAAAAACCCACTCAAGCCGCAACGCTGCGTTACGAATCCCTTGAGGGGCTTGTAAAATCGCCCTCAGGAATTTTGACTGGACTACTTCCAGTGGAGTAAAAGAAGCATACGGACCTAATTGTGAACCATAAAGAAGTTGATTAAGGAGTTTAGCTTGAAACAATCTCAGAGCAGCTGGCACATAGTGCCCTCCTTTGGTGTAAAAAAATCTTAGGATTGCAGAGGTAGATCTTTGTGCCGCTTGCACAACATACTTTGCATGTGTCTTATGGTTTCCATTTGATTTGAAAACAACCTCAAGATACTTAGAGGTCCTAGTTTGTTCTATCTTATGTTCACTTATTAGCCAATTGAACAACTTTGGTTCTTTAGCGAACACCATGACTTTGGTTTTCTAACAATTTATTTGGAGGCCTTCATCATTGCAATAACGTGATAAGGCATGCAATGCTTCTGTAGACTGATGGATGTTTGTGACAATATCACTGCGTCATCAGCATATAATAGCACTAAGAGATGTCTACCTGCTAATTCTTCTTATTCATGATGCATTGAGGGCTATAAGTGTGGCTGTGGCATGTACGTAAAAAAATCCATAAACTTTTTTTTAAAGGTACATCATATTAAAAGGATTGTTGGCTTTTAATTTGAATAAATATGTGCCCCTTCATCAACTGTATTATGGTTCCTCAAAAACTTTCTGAGTGTTCACAAATAGCTTCACATACCCTCCAGCTGCCCTGGTTTGGCAGGTGAAATCCCAAGAAATGCTCTACCGTCCAACTTCATCAGCTTTTAAAATGGTCCGGTTTTTATTCCCCCTTTTAATTTCCTCCTTTGTCCTCAGCTTATTTGAATTTCAGCAAACCGAGTTCCAAGTGCAAAGGTAATGTACATTCATTTAACTCAGCAGCGGGGAAGAGGAAAGGGTGGTGGTGGTGAGGGAACGACAAGCTGGACATGCCCATATCCTGCCCAGTCCTGCATCCAGGAGGACAGGAAACAGTATCAAACACTATTACAACAACTGCACTGACACTGCTGATGGGATTGAAGTGCTAAAGGAGGTGCTTAACAGATTTCTTCTGGAAATGATATAAAGCAGTTTTGCAATGCTTGGGGACAGGTAGCAGCTGGATGGCAACAACGTTGTGCAGTAGCACAACTCCTGGACCAGAAACAACCTGCTGTCGTTGCGGGATAGTGACATCGTGTGGAAATGACCTTAGTCACATTAGTCTTTTGCAGTAAAAATGACAAAAGGATCTTGTGATTGCCTAAAGATTAACAAACTTTTTTGATCTTATTTCTGATTGATGGCAAAGTCCCCAGTTTTCCCACTGCTTGATGTAAAGCATCCATGCCCACCAGATTCATCAGAAGGAGTGGGAGATAAGGTGGGAGAGATGCCACAAAAATTCTACAGCAACTATCTTTTTGTCCTCATTCCAGGGAAACCATCCAGGAAATCAGCAGGGATGCCAACTGTTCAGGAAGCCAAGCACACCAAATTCTGCAGATGTACAAGAGAAGAAGGGAATGACGTAAGAAATCATGGAAATTGCTCAGGAATCATTTTCTGCTACTCATTGCAGTTAAAACATATATTCTAGAAAATGGCCCACAATACCAACATTTCAGATAGCCATGCTTACCAAATTTACCAGTTGTAGAAAAGCAAATGCAACAAGCCAGAAAAAATCCATAGGAATCACAGCCAAATGCCTGTATTCTAGAACATGGCTGAAAATGCCAGCTTTCCAGGAAATCAGATCTGAATGGGTACAAGGAGGTGGTTCCTGTGGAATTTTTTTGGCTTTTGACCTCACCCCCTTCTAAAGTTGTGTGTAGCATGAATTGGTAGGTATGACTTGTTACATCTCTCTCATCTTTTACAGAATACACATGTCGTGTATAAACAATAAAGTAATAAAATGCAAAGTTTCAACAATTACAAATAGACTACATAACTGGAAGCAGAAGATGGAGAAGCTCCAATCTCTGCAAAAATAAGACAACAAGCAAAGTGAGGCACAGACCAGGAACTGTTAATATCAAAAATTATGGTAAAACTAATTTCTCCAAAGAAGAAAACAAAATCATTCACCTTGCCAAAATGCAACGTGAAGAACATCCTAGTAGAATTTAAAGACCATGTGCGAACAGTTAAGTGCAGGCAAGAAACAAAGAAAAAGGTGACAGAAATAAAGTCAGAATCCTGAATGCAACTGTTCAGCAACTTGTGTACAGGGACAAAGAGTACTACTATAATAATTAATGTAGCAAAAGAGAAAATGACAACAAAAAAAGATAGAACAAGAGACCTCACCTGCAAGATCCAAGACATCACAAGGAAATTTAAAGCAAGCAGGAGGATGCTATATGAACAACGGTGGAACAAGCTTCATGATCAAGGAGAAATAAGAAGATGATGGAAACGATATACTGATGAAATATATCCAAAGGATGAAAGGATGACAGATTCATGAAAGAAAGAATGATTTGAAGAAGAACCCACAATTTTAGAAAGTGAAGGGAAAGCTGCACTCAAAGCACCGGAGAGAAGTAAATCACCAGGAACAGATGGCCTATCAACTGACTTGTTTCACCCGACAAAAATAGGATACACTCAGTTTGTAACTAACATATGCTAACAGATATGGAAAATGAAACAATGGCCTACAGACTGGAAATATTCAATATATATTCCAGTCCCCAGGAATCAGGACATCAGGGATTCCAATCGACACTGGATCATTGGATTGATTTCCTATTCAAGCAAAGTGGTGCTCAGAATTTTTTTTTAAACAAAAGCAATTTCTGCACCGTACTGTTATAGTGCTATTACTCCACTTTCAACATCCTGTGGAATTCTGGGGCTTGTAGTTTACTGAGGCCAACGAGCTCTCTGGTTGGGAATTCTAAAGGCCCCTCCCTAAACTGCAAACCCCAGGATTCCATACGATGTTGAAAGTCGAACAATAGCACTGTAACAGGAAATAACCTGAGACTTTCACCACATATGGAGAGAGAAATGCCAGATATTCAAGCTGGGTTCAGAGAAAGAAAAGGCACTAGGGATCATATTGTGAACTTACGCTGGATAACTTTCCCTCCTTTTTCCCCCTAAAAAACATATTAATATAATTTAATAATATTAATTCTTTGCTTTTTTCTTTTTCTTTTTGTATGGTAATATTTAATATTAATTAATTATTACTGGTATGAGTATACATACAAAGTTCCATAAAAGAAAATGTTCACTGTCTGCCTTTCTTTTCTTGCCATTATTATTAATAATTTCATTTCATCATTATTACTGAAAATAATATTGTTGGGCAAGGAAGTTAAAAATGGTCCTCATTGAGTGTCAAATATTCTAGGTATGCCACTTCTGATCCTTTCTACTAATGACAGTCTGAAATGTAAAGGAAAGGTTCATCACAAATGGGTTTCACTTGGTACTTATTTAGTAATTTTACATTACGGTTTAGTGAATGTTGTTTAATGATTGGTTAGAATATATGCAGTACACTGCTATAATTTGCTGTATGCTGTTATATAATGTTGCTAGTTAAATTTCCCCAAACAAAAAGAAGATCAACAGATCACTGATACAGCATAGTTTCCTCCTCTAGTAACACTAATATGTAACTTTCAAGTGGTTCTTTCTCCATGGCAATTATATGAGGTAGCACTGATTTGGTATGAATCCTGCAAATGCGTCCAACTGCTATGCCTCCTTTGTGAAATATATTTTCCAGCTCTAAGTCTCATTGCTTGTCTGGAAGGCCATTTGCTTCTCTTACTGCCAAAATTGCTACTTAGCATAGCTGTGTTCCTTACTTTTGCTTTGATGAATGGATTCTTTCTTACAAGAGCATGAAGATTTTTAATGAGAACTGGCTGACAATAACGAGATGTTATATTTCAAAGGCTGTGTGGGGGATTAGTTGTCCAACATGCTAACTAAGAACAAAATAATCAATAATGAGTTGCATGTTTGCATCAACTTTGAATTCAAGAGCAACATAGTTTTCTACAGGCACTGTACAATGAAACTTCAACTACATATTGAAACAAATTATTCAGTCCCTGACTTTCCTGGACAGGAAGGGAGGGGGAAGCCTTTTCAGCCTGTGGGCCAATTTCATTCCCCGGAGGGATGTGGGACTGCCTTCTAGTGGTAGGTGGAGCCAAAGACAAAGTGAGTAAAATGTGGTTCTTACCCATTAAGTAGACAGTAAGACAGCAAGAGAAAAGGTTGTGGTATAGTGGTTTGTAGGGATGGGCCAACCAAATCCTCAAATCCTGGGTAAGGATTTGAGATTCCCAAATCCGAATCCCTGTGCCAAAATAGGCAAACCGAATCTTTTGAATCTGCCAACCAAATAGATTGTTGGAGACCGGGATGTCTGAAAACCTGGAAGATCATACATACAAGGGAAGATAGTAAGTAGGTGAGTTTTTCCCTTGGAGTAATAATGGCCTTTACTAATAATTTCACAAATTACATCTGGGCTTGTATTCTAAGATATTTAAATTGAACGTTTCATACTGAAGTTCAATACTTGACTAGAAACTACAGGCTTGAGATTTCAAGGACAGCTGAAACATTCCTTTGCATAGCTCCCTGGCAAACCTCTTTCAGACACAATTCTGGGGTTTGGAGTTTTACAAGGTGTCACAGCCTTCTCTGCCAAAGTCTACTGGTGCATCATCAAACTACAAATCCCAGGATGGCAGAAGGAGCTATGCAAAGAAAAGCCAGTTTTGACCTGGACTATCTCTGGACTGTAGTATGTGGCCCTGTTTACACAGGCAGGAAAATGTGGGATTAATCCACATGTAGATTTTCAATCTGGGGAGATCCTGAGGCAAAACTAGGACAATTGTCTTGGCCACATTTCTTCAGAGGGACGTTTGTCTTTGCCTAGGCTTTTGCTAAGGCTGACAGAATGTGTCTTGCCCAAGATTATCCTTTTTTCCCTTGCTTTTTAAAATCTTTTTAAAAAAAGGATTCAAAAGATTTGAGATTCGTGAGATTTGTGGATTCCCAGAAACTTCCAGGGATTCGGATCTGGATTCGGATTCAGAAAATTCTGGATTTGTGGATTTGTGGATTTCTGGCTCCCTAGTGGTTTGAGTGTTGGACTATGACTCTGGATTCCCCACTTGGTGACCTTGGGTGTGTCACACACTTTGCCTTAGGGTCACCTTAAGTCAGAAATGGCTTGAAGACACACAACAACAACAATAAATAATTTATGTTCTGTTGTGAGGTTAGTTGATGGAATCAGTGAATCTGAGTGTCTGCGGGCTTTATCACACAAGGCAGCTAAATCACACGTACAGCAAAATAATAGCTTGTCTGTGACTTATCACGTGAAGTTGTTCCTCTTCTATTGTTCTCCTGGTGGGAGATCTTATGGAAAGCCTTTCTTTTACAAAGGAAGTCATTAATGGATATATCCATTTGGAAAGCATTTCTTTTACTTTTAAAAACCTTTTTCTTTGTCTTTTTTTCTTTTTTCAATGGATAAATCAATTAATGACCTCCTTTGAAAAAGAAAGGCTTTCCAGATGGTCTCCCCCACTCGAAGAACTACAGAAGAGGAATGTTGTCATGTGATAAATGATTTAGATGCCTCATTGTGCAATTACAGCTATGCACATTCCTTAAAAACCAGCAGAGCTCTTTGTGTGACCTGAGATCCTTCTTCATCAGAATGCTCAAATGTGCAGACAGTTATATTTGTATTTAGGTGCATGCAAACATAAAAACTGTTTTTTAGACCACCTGTTGATGCAAGGAGCGTAGAGACTAACGCCATTTCTGCACTACACTGTTATAATGCTATTATTCCACTTTCAACATCTTGTGGAATTCTGGAGTTTGTAGTTTACCAAGGCCCAAGAGCTCTCTGGCTGAGAATTCTAAATGCCCCTCCCTAAACTGCAAGCCCCAGGATTCCATAGGATGTTGAAGTGGAATAATAGCACTATAACAGTGTGGTGCAGAAATGGCCAAAGACAGAAAGGACTAGTGCATACAGGGATGCTGGATGAAGAGCCTATTCTTCCATTTCACCTTATGTATTCTGGCAAGTGCCTACACAGGGCCAAAAGCAGCCATGGGACCAGTGAACAGCACAAGGAAATTCAAGGTGCAACTTCAAGGATGCAAAATGCTCTTGTGACCAGTGGTACAGTGGTAAATTCTGAAGTGCAAGCCCTTTAATGCTTGGACCTCAGGACAATTTCTGTAGCAACAGCCCAATGGAGAGTCCAAAGGTGGAGGTGGCTGTGTTGATCCAAAACAATTTCTAGCAGTTTTTGTCTGTACCAGGATCAGGTCTTCTGCAATGGTACCCCCAAAGGCTTTGGACAGAGAGAGCTCATTAAATACATCATTACTGTACTGAGAAAATTCATTTGCCCTCCAGTTCTTGTGGAGATTGCAGCTATGCTCAGAGGGAACAAGGAAGTTCAAAGAGTGTAGCACATGATATCATAATCCCTGCTAATCAAAAAGTCCCATGATGTTAATCCTGAGAGCCCTGGTTCCACTGTACCACTGGTTATGACACTGTTTTTATCACTTCTTCTTTTGAAGACAGTTCTTAGTTAATGAGTATTGCTACTGGCATGGACGCTGGAATCACACACAATACTGATAAGAGAAAGGGAATATGGAAATCAAATCTATAGGGTGGAAATCCATTGGACTTTTCATTTCAGAGAACACACCAAGCTGTACAAATATCAGATGGTGGATGTATAAGCCTGGCTCTTTGCAGCTGTTGACTTTTCAAAGTAGCTTGTTAATCTTTTTCTTACTATATGGTAAGTCCCCTGCCAGCCACAAGATTTATTGGTTTTAACCTTTACATTAGTATGCTGTAACATCAAATACAATCTGGGAAGCTACACCCTTTTCCTGCAGCTATACTCTAATAATCCATCAGTTCCAAATGCAGCAAAAGTAATGTTTGTTTCTTGTGTACATGTCCGTATGTCTATACAACTGTGTCAATATACTGCTTGCTGCTGTGACATGTGATCTAGCAATGCAGGAAATATGAAGCAAGATGAGATTTGGCCTGGGACTAGAAAGGGTTGCTAAATGATGCATGCTTTATATATGCAGATAAGACCTGATTGGGAATTACCCTGCATTTCACTTGCGTGGCAAAACATCATTGGACAATTATCATGAGAGATATAAGCTAAGGAAAGCTCCAAGTTCCATACTGCCAATAACAATGCAACTTTCAAAAGGATGGAAGCCACATTATGGTCTGAAATGTGGCTAAGGATTACCATTAGACGTGGAGGAAAGGGTTATTTTAACTCTATGCACTCTAAATTAAAATTACCTTTGTTTACTGCCATTCTTACTCTGCTATGTGTTTTTACACCAGACTGTGGAAAAGCGAGACTATCAGATTTAGAAGAAATGGAAGGGCTGAGTCCAGATATACCTCAAGTAACGAAGCAGAACAGGATATGTTTCTATAAAACACACACACACACACACACACACACACACACACGGAAGAGCAGTTCAACATGTTTCAGGAAACTTTTTCTTCAAAACTAACAATATGCTCATATGAAATCAAATGAGGAGGTCATGTAAGCCTTGCATAAATAAACAAGAATATTTTGAACCTTCTAGAGACCACGTGAAGATGTCTTCCAAAAGTCATACAGGGATGGCATTTTCTTACTCAGCCTCCTCTTTCTTTATCTACATCTATGTCTATATATATTTTAAAAAACATATAAAGCGGGGGTAATATGGAAAGCTTATCTTCTTTCCTGTTTTACCCTCTGTTTTGCTATTCGTGTACGCTCAGTAAGGGACTCTGGAGGCAGCTTCTAATTACAGTCCTCCCTCCACATACACAGGTATGACCTTGATGAATTTGATTATTTGAGAGTATGTGTGCCTTCCCCCTTTCTCCTCCTCCCATTCTTGTGCATTTTGCTCCAGCATGGAGAACTTACACTGAGGCATAACATAAGGGAATGGGCAATGGAGGAAGTCTCACACATGCCTTCCTTTTCCCCTCTGGAGCTCCCTCCTTCCCATTTCCATGCAAAACAGAAAGGAATTTTGGGGTGGGGGAAGTCTTGCATAAGCCTTCCTTTCCCTCTCCAGAGCTCCCCCTATTCTGTTCTCATGCAAAATGGAAGGGAATGGGAGACAGGAAAAGGCTTGTGTGAGTTCTCCATGCTGGGGCAAAATGCATAAGAATGGGTGGGGGACCTCAGGAGGGAGAAAAGAAGGCTTGTACGAGGCTTCTCCTACCCCCCCCATTCCCTTCTGTTTTGCAGGAGAATGGGCAATGGGGAGCGAGAGTTCTGTGCCCTGAACCCTTGCAAAAGTGGAGGGGCCGGGCCACTGTACTTCGCCTATTGTACGCAGGTGCACACAACTACAGTGGAATCAGCTGGAGTAGATACCCTTTACAGCATTATTTTCTACACTAACTGCTTACACAGAAGGTCTGTGTTATACTAGTCATCCTTTACCACCCTTAGAATGTCCATCCCAGTGATCTCTGGAGTGATAATCAGAAGCAAGATCCCTGTCATCATTTCTCATTGCACTGGAGATTGCTGGCTAGGGAGTGGTGGACCCATCAACAGTTTGTTGTGCCTTAATTGATAAGAGAGCAGATCTTGCAGCAGCTGCTGCTCAGAAAACCAGGGTTGAGGGACTTTTACAATTGTGGCAATAGTGCTACAATCATGAACACATAGGGACTGTGAATACAAATCAGTTACAGATGTTTAAGTCTAGGGCCATTTCTGCACTACTCTCTCATAGAGTGATTATTCCACTTTCAACATCCTATGGAATCCTGGGGTTTGCAGTTTAGGGAGGGACCTCAAAGCAAACCCTCAAAGGGCCCTCCCTAAACTGCAAACCCCAGGATTCCATAGGATGTTGAAAGTGGAATAATCGCACTATAAAAGTGTAGTGTGGAAATGGCCTAGGTTTTGCATCCGTAGCTGTAATAGTGAATTCCAGGTTATATTGTTAATAAATTAAATGAGAGACAATGCTAATGAGTCAACAAATTCTACATTTCCCAGTAGTTATTGTTGTGTTTAACTTAAGCCTGGTTATCTTGGGTTTTTGCAAAATTGCTTCATGGTTTTTTGTTAGTGCCTCAAAATTGTGGAATTATAAGGTTTAGGTCACAAGATCTAAACCACTTACTCAGAAGTAGTTCCAGTGAAATGAACTGTGCAATGGGCTTTTGAGATTATTAGTCTCAGGGCCTTTCCACACTACACTGTTATAGTGCTGTTATTCCACTTTCAACAACCTGTGGAATCCTGGGGTTTGCAGTTTAGGGAAGGGTGTTTAGAATTCTCAGCCAGAGAGCTCTTTGGCCTCAGTAAACTACAAACCCCAGAATGCCACTGAATGTTGAAAGTAGAATAATAGCACTATGACAGTGAAGCACTGAAAGGCCCCTAGTAACTGATCCTCCCGCATGCGCACATCATTTCTAAAAATACTGCATGAGCCCTATTACTGAAACCAGACATTTCTTTTTAGCTATAAAATACTGAGAACTTCAGGAAGTTGTAGAAGAGATAATATAAAGGGTGGAGAAAAGAAAGGGAAAGGAAGAGAAAAAGAAGAGAAATTGGTTTTTGAAACATCTGTGCAACTGTTTCCTTCTCTCTCATGCTCTAGATAGAAGAAAAGATGAAGGTGGGATGGGAATAAAAGCCACACATGGTACTTTTCAGCTTAATCCTGGCAAGAGTTTTACTTCAGCAGGGTTTTAACTTAAATTCAGTCAAACCTATTTGACTGAAGCCCAATCCCACCACCTTTATAGCAGTGATGTATTTAAGTCTTTTCCTCAAAGTCTCAAGCCAAGTCTCAAGTTTCAAGTCTCTACCTTTAAGTCTCAAGTCTTTGAAGACACTTTCAAGTCAAGTCTCAAGTCTGGGGGGCAACTTTATACCCCAACCTGTAACACACACGACCCTTCCTGGATTGGGTGGCTTCCAAGTCCCCTTCGGACTCAACCTCAAACTCATCTTCCTCGTCGTCCGCCCAGTCCCACAGATCCCAACGCACTGGGTCCCAATCTGGATTCATGATGACATTCCATACCTGGGCTTGCTGCAGGCACTTCCTCCCTCTGCGCCAGACAGGGTGGATGGCCAACTCCTCAGCCTTCTGTTCCCACTTCGCATTCTGCATCAGCACATCTTGCAGCATTGCCGTCAAGGTCAGAGACCCAGGCAGCAAGCCAGCCCAGAGAAGGCAGTGGGAGAGCTAGCAGAGGAGGAGTCGGGAGGAGTCAAGCAAGCACTTACTCAGAGGAAGACCATTTACCTAAGCCAGAGCAACAAGCAAAAGCCATAGTCAGAGTTCCAAAAGCCAGGGGTCAAGAGCCAAGAGATCAATCCAAGGTGCCAGGTGCTGGAAGCAAGGAACAGGCAAGGGAAGGGCTTGTAAGAAGTTTGCCACAAGCAAAGGAAAGCTTCCAGGCAGGCAGTTATATAGCCCAAGGCACAGGTGTGGCTAGTCACTGCTTCTTGAACTTAATCAAGGAAGCCTCCCTTTGCTGAGCTCTCTTGAGTCTCTGCCTTGTTTGTGGGCTGATTGACACAGGTTCCAAAGCATCTTCAGAATCGGATCCCTGTTGCCCTAAAGGAGCAGGCAGAGGAACATTCGAGCCTGCTTGGTCCATGGCAGCAGGGGGAGCTCTTGAGCTGCAGGACTTATCTCCAGCCAGAGCCACAGGGACCAACAGCTGCTGCTCATCATCAGCAGCTCTGACAGGGGCTTCAGTTATCACAGATGCTCCACTCAACACTTGCAAGTCCCTCTCGATATCCAACTCAGCCTGAAGCTTCCCACAGTTTTCCTTGCGGCTCTCCTCCAGCTGCGAGACAGTCCGTAGCGCTGTCAGGAGCAGCCAGGCCAGTGGCGCAGCCTCACGCTTCCCCGCAGTGGACAACCGATCCAGCTGCAGGGAGTCCAGGGCGTTCTCCAGACCGTCTGGAGTGCACTCCTTCTCAAGTGCCGGCTAGGCAACAGGTCCTCCTAGGACCACCAACCTTTGAGCTACGGTGCCCCTTGGTCCTTGGGGCCCCCACCCTGGTAGCTGCTGACCTGCACCAAGCTTTCCAGCAGTCCTCTTCTTCCAGAGACTGAGCATGGCCTCGCACCAGCACTCACACCTCACTCCTGGTACCAAGTGTAGCACACACAACCCTCCCTGGATTGGGCAGCCATGCGAGGTTCGCAGTGTGAGATGCTGGGAGGCAAGAACCAAGCCAGTTCTGGTCTTTGAGGATGCAGTTTATTAAGTGAAGAAGCAAAAAGAAAAACGAAAGGCACACAAGCATACATACACTCTGACTCCGTCAGAAAGGCAAAGCAGGTGATGGAGCAGGGTTCTCTTTGGTCCAACAGATTATATAGGCTTTTTGTATGCGAGTGGCAAAATAGGCTGCCAGTCCATCAACCCACCATGCCAAAACAGGCAGGAGGGAGGCTATCCCACCTCGGATACCAATTACTGAGGCACCCATGTGCCAGGTGCATGATAGGCTCATGGCCAAATCTCATTACCTGCCTGAAATGGCAGTGGATGGTCTCTAACCAGGCTTTGCTCTCCCCTCACTGTGCTGGATGGCGCGGGGAGCGAAGCACCCATTGTTAACATTCCTTGGCTATTCTCACAGGACTGCAGCATACAGGGCAGCTTGACCTAGCAATGCGACAGCATGAGCTAACCCCCCCAAATATGTTTGTTAGTGCGAAAGCAGGCTGACCTGAAATGTGTGAGTCTACAACACAGGGCCTACCCAGAGGGCCTTGGGCCCAACACAACCTATATTCCAGAATTTCTGGACAGAGTCGAATAAATTCATTTTCAACAATTTAAGCAGAGTCAGCCCTCCACATTTGCAGTTTTGCCATCTGCAGCTTCAAAAGTGGGGAGTAGCATCCTTCTTACACTCCTTTCCTGGAGGCCTTTGTGCCAATGGACAATAACAGTCTGCAGCTTCAGAAGTGGGGAATAGGATCCTTCTTATTTCCCATTTCCAAAGCTGGAGGATTTTTCAGAAGTGGGGAATAGGATCCTTCTTAATCCCCATGACTGAAGCTTCAAGAGCTTTAGAATGAAGAATCCTTCCTCCTCAAGCCTGTTGCCTAACACAGTTGCTGTTCCTCTCCAAGAAACGTGCCCTATGCTCTGGAGGTTTGCCTTGCCTTCTGCTGTTTGGAAATGTTTTAGAAGGCTCCTCCAATATGCAGTGGGCACAGGCTGCTGAGCAGACATCAGGCCTGCCTCCAGCCCATTGCCTAACCCATTTGCTGTTCCGCTCCAAGGCCCTTTTCTTATGTTACCTTTTCGTGCTGCTGGGCGGCAGGGCTCGCACGAGAAGGCTTGAGAGGAACACTTTCGCAAGCCTCCTGCTTGGGCTCCGCAGTGGCTTCCTGCTCGCATGAGCGCCCCACCTCTTCCGTTCACAGTGCAGCCTGGGACCTCGCAGGTTGCACTGAGGAGGGGATGCGTGACTGGCCCGGCTCCCGAGGCACCGCACGCCAGGTAGGTGCACGGGGGGGCGGCGGGAGCATTGCACGATGGTGCAGCATTTTCGGCTTTAAGCCGAAAATGAAAAGATGTGTGCCTGCTCTGCTTCAGGCCCTTGAGCGTCGCGTAAATGTGAGTGCGTCATGCAGACCACTCCTCACATTTATGTGATGCTCAAGGGGCCCTCTCGCTTCCAAAACGCTGTGCGAAAAGGGCCCAAGAAATGTGCCCACACTTCGGGCTTGAGACAGACTGTAATGTAACCAGTTGGCAAAAAGAGATGGAAGTGTTGTTCAAAGTCATGAGGTTTCTGGATGAATGTGTTATGTTACTGAACCAAGGGCAGCAAGTCAGTCACTAAAAACATATAAGTCTTGAGTTCAGTCAGTGCATCAATTATTGCTGAGTTGAGTCCAAGTTGAGTCACCAGAGTGACTTAATTCTGACTTGAGTCCAAGTCAATTGACTGGAGTCTACATCACTGTTTCACATACATGTTTGTTGGGAATGCAAAAGAGGGCCTTCTCTGTGGTTGCTCCCAGTCTCTGGAACTCCTTACCTTGGGAGGCTAGGCTGGCTGCCTCCTTACTGTCTTTTCATTGCAAAGTGAAGACTTTTCTATTCCAGAAGGCTTTTGGGAATTGGTTGTTTTATATGTAACAGACTTTTTGTTTGTGTGTGCCATCCCATTTTTATTCTATGCTTTTAAATTAATATTTTACATGGTTTTAATTCTATATACAGTGTAATATTCTTTTAATCTTCTTTTGTGTGTATTTTAAGTGACATGTGATTTTACTGGTGTTTCCTTGCATCCTATCAGCCACCTTGAGTCCAGTCTTGGGGGAAAAATGGGGTATAAATAAAGTGTCTCATAGATTAATTTATTGATTACAAAACCTTACAATATGTATTCTTATCGTATTTTTAAAAATATGGCTTTCTACAAAGAAATGGCACTAACAAGCGACAGCAGAAGCAAATTCCATTTTACTTTTTTTCCTAGGTGGTACTATAATTTAAGGGAGTTTAAAATTATAAACTTGTGCATACTCAAGGGTATTTCTTTTATTTATTTATTTATTTATTTATTTATTTATTTATTTATTTAAATCAGGCTTGACAAACAACTTGTGTATTTGGTTTCGTTTGCCCTAACATGTTAGGAATGTAGTAGCTGTATAAATCATGGAATGACAGGGCCGGGAGTAGAGGAGTATAAATTTTAATTGTCTGCTTCATGTTCGAAGTATTAGAAATGGTCTTTTAAAGCTGGGGTGAGAATTATGCAATCCTCCAGATGTTGTTGGACTGCAACTCCCAGGATTCCTCACCACTGACTGTGTTGGCGATGATGGCTGGAAGTTGCAGTTCAACAATGGCCATTTCCGCACTAGCCTGTTATAGCGCGATGATTCCACTTTCAACGTCCTCTGGAATCCTGGGGTTTGCAGTTTCGGGAGGGGTCGGCTGGCCCCTCCCAAAACTGCAAACCCCAGGATTCCAGAGGATGTTGAAAGTGGAATCATCGCACTATAACAGGCTAGTGCGGAAATGGCCAATGTCTGGAGGCGTGTGTAATTCCCTCCTCTGTTTTAAAGAGAGCATTAGAGAATGCTTCACTCTTCTAAAGAGAACGTAAAAACATTAAATATAAAATCCAGCATTTCCTAGGTGAACCACTGTTTCCACAAGGAGATGTCTTAAAATGAAAAACTGCTCCTTAAAATGAAAAACTGGCAATAATGAAAACATTACAGAGACTTTCGTTTTGTTTCACATTTATTTTTTTTTCTGCTAACGTGTACTGGCCTTTGCTCGGCTATGAAAGTATCGTTGTTTCTTTAATTCATCCGGGTATTCTCTTGAAGTTAGTTTTGTAGCTGCTTTTTGCTTCCTGCTTTGGTAGCTCTTGTTAATTATTAGAAATCGAGAGAGTGCACATTGCTTCCAAACACAAGGCTTATCTTATTACAAGATAAAATATTATAGCAAATAGACTTACACAGCTCAGTCAGAAACAAAAAGTTGTACAAAATGTTTTGGGACCTTCTTGCTGAATTATAAAGGAGAAGTCATGGAGAATTATTCAGAATATGTGGTTATGTGCCAAAATGAAGAGTTATTTGCACGGAAGAAACAGAACAGATGCTACCAGGATTTTCCAAAAGGGTTTTAAACTATGTTCTTTTGTCAAAAAGGTAAGGAACTCTCTTTCTTAAACTACCATATTATGGAGGAATGACAAGGTGTTCTGAGCAGAGGAGTCCATGATCAGAAATGGTATTAGGAAAAGGATATCACCACTCTGAAATTAAAACATTACAGATTAACAAATAAGGATTTTGAAGTGTAAACAGAAACTAGGAAGCCTGTAGGCCTCTCCTTTTGTTTGTCATCTGTACAGCACAAGCCCCTCTGTGTGATATGCAGCTTTCCCACCAGTTAAAGTTTAGGATTTCGAACCGAATTTAATCTCATGTGTGCGTGTGTGCGTGTTTGTCTGTATTTGTGTGCCTTCAAGATGCCCGTTGACTTCTGAAACCCCCTGAATTTCCTAGGGTTTTCCTGGGCAAGGAATACTCGGAGGTGTTCTTGCCAATTCCCTTTGTCTGAAATATAGCCTACAGCAGTGGTTCTCAGACTCTGGGGTAGGACCCTAAGGTGGGCACAAGTACAACAAATGTGAAAAAGAAGGGCAAGTCTGTGTGTGTGTGTGTGTGCATGCTGTGTATGTGAGTCTGGTCTCTGCAAAAGAGTGAATCAAAGGATCTTCCACTGCTATCTGTTCCTCCAACTCAGACTTTACAAAAATCAGCTTCGCCCTTTTAATGCTTTTCCCACTCAGCTTCTCTGGATGTTCTGTCATTGCCGCAGCAGGCGCGTGCCCCTTAGAGATGATGAGGCGGTTTCTCGAGTGAGGGGAAGGAAGCAAAGAAAGGAGGTGGAGAGCGTGAGAACTCAGCAATAAGATGGAAGGTGTGTGTGGCACAAGGCAGATGAGAGAGAGAGAGAGTACAAGAGCATAGGACATGGGGCGCGAGATGGAGGGGGCACAATATCCTCATGTTGATGTAAAGGGGGTCATGGGGTAACAAGTTGGAGAACGACTGGCCTATAGCACCTGGTATTTATTGGTGGTCTCCCATCCAAGTACTAATCAGAGTTGACCCTGCTTAGCTTCAAAGATCAGTCAGGAACTGGTGCTTTTAGGTTATATAGGTGGGTGCATAGCAACTGTGACGTAGAAAAGGGTCTCTGTGCTGTTCATACATTTCTAAAACAGTTGCAGATGATCCTGTCTTCTCACGTAACAAATGAAAACCCTGGAAACATGCTTATTTCCTTACTCCTTACTTTTCTGACTCAAAAGTGGAGCTTCTGGTAAATCTGCCTCTATCTGGCACTTACCTGTCCCAGGTAAGTGGGCATCCCCTCTTGGACCAAGAAAGAGGAAGTGCCAAGTACAGAAATGCTGCTCTATGTCGCTCTCTCCTGTACACAGATCTATGGATAAGCCGAGCTATTTCAGAATAACTTGAGCTTTCTTTTGTGAGAAGCATTTTGAAAGAGTAGGAGCCAATAACAGAGGTTTCTAGGTAAATTCCTACAAAGCCTTTCCCTAGCTTAGTAGGTTTCGTAGAAGGAAGGACACAACAGCATTTCTATGCTTGGGGTAGAGATGCAGGACTTCCTTTTTTAAACAGCCAACTTGTTTCTGTACTGGGCACAAACACAATGGAACCTTTATCTGCTGTTCTAGTGCCATGCATGCATTTCCTTCTTGCCTGTGGCTTGCAGGCTTATACTTAAATGCAAAGTTGAATTAGGAATTGAGTTAGCAAAGTCGAGTTAGGATGAAGCAAAGCCAAGGGCTTTGCTTCACTATTCACAAATGAATCACCTATCAGCAACATAGGCCACCCATTTACAATTTTCATCCAGGAAATTTAAAACATCTTTCTTGAGAGTACAGTAATCCCTCTGTGAACACAGTGCTCTTGGGACTTGCTTCTATACATAAGAATGTACTAGCAATTTCATAAGAGTGATGACAACGTTTGCCTTTTTCTATATTTTATCAGAGGGATGGGAGTCATGCAGCCCTCCAGATGTTACTCTTCATATCCCTCACTATTGACTGTGCTGTTTGGGGCTGCTGGGAGTTGCAGTCCAATAAGATCTGGAGGGCCACACAGTTTTTGTCCTAGTTTTCTATGACGTAGATAATTTTTTAAAGGCAGTTGGCTGTGTGCTGGACTATGACCTATGCTGAGCGTTTCCAAACATTTCTTATATGAAAATTGCTGTTTCTAAAGAAAGACTTCCGTTAAACACCATCTCTTAGTAGCTTGGCTGGAGAGCTCTAAGTACCGGAAAGTAGAAAGTTGTAATCTGTTTCTCAGTAGTATGAAAGAATATGACAGCTTACTCTCTAGGACATGCACAGGAATTTTGTGTACTTTATGGTATCATGCAGAACAATATTTCTTTTCTTTTTTTTTTTTTTTGAGGGTGGTTCCTGTTCATATTTTAAGTTAACAGTAAGCCAGCCATGTAACTTTTTGCTCTTTCTCTCACCATATTCTGGAATCCTGTGATCTCTCCATAATATTCAAGAACATCTGTCATCTAGTGCCTATAATATACTGGTATGTATGATGATTCTGATATTTATTTCTAATAAAGTGTATCATTTTGTGTTTGTCTGGTCCCTTTGAGCATTGGTGTTTTTTTTTAATTTATAACTTGGAAATGTTGATTACAAGTACAGTATACAATATATATTTTATAGTAATGTCTTTGTGTCTTTTTTCAGATTCAGAGAAGGTGCTTGCTAAAATGGGTAGATGTCACAAATGGATTGGGCTGACTGTGACTCTTTTAACCATTCTCTCAGGTATGAGCCCTTTCTTATTGGTCAAGTAGATCCTTATCAGTTTGGTATTTGTCAGTCCGTTTGTAATGAAGTAATGCCAGAGAAGGTTGAAATGACAGAGTGAACTGTGATACTCAGTGATCTAAGCAAGAAAAATAATGTAAAATATAACCCAAAGTAATCATGGGTGGACAATTTTGTTTGAAAGGGGCAACACCAAAACACACAAGGCAGCACTAAAGACCTAAAACACCTTCGCAACTGGGTTCTTTATTACTACAATATATAAGAAGAGAATGCTGACCACTGACACACTCCTGGCAAGCTGCCTCAGCTTCAAGGTCTGCAGTGAGGGAGACTTCCCGCCTAGGCCTCCAGCAGTAATAAGAAGGAAGAACCTGTATTAAAGTTACATTTACAAAGTCACAAAGTTACAGTTGCTCATACTGTAAATATACATATCATTACATTTTGGCCTGCAGTAAATCACACTGCAGCTACAAACAACCTCAGAGCCCCACTCCCACTGCACTGTTCTGACTGCACATCAGGAGAGTAGATAACAGCAGTTGGCTACATTGCAGGGTTGTCACAAACTATTCTGACTCCATTCAAAATCCAGCAAAATGTGTAGAACTCAGAACTATGATGGGGCTAGTGTGTATCTCTCATTGTTACACCTGCCAACATTTCGCAAACGAAAACTGTGACACATGTGGCCAAACATCAGACTGTGGTCAAGACGGCAAAAGTTATTAACAAGGAAGAACAGACAAAGCTAGGGGAGACTGCAGCAGTTTGCTTTTGCCTGAGCCTAATGAGAAGGGCAAGATTCTGTCTGGAAGGACTGTGGGGGCATTTGGGGGCAAAATTTGACTTTTTTGGGGTGTGTGTGTGAAGTCCTCCAAGGCCTCTCTGGGGCGCAATGAAGCCTTCTAGCCTCAGACTGTCATCCATTCCTGTATCAGATGCAGTTCAAGGACAACACTGATAATTTCTGACATAAACCCAAATATAGCATCTCTCTTCGGACACAATGGAACAAACGTGTGGTGGGGAAATTGGGATCAGGGCTTTTAGCAGGACACAGTTCTATCTATATTCCAGGGAAAATGTGAAACACAAAGCAAAGCAATGTCTTCCTTGAAAATGGAACGATTGAATGAAAGTTCAGAACAACATTTCAAATATGTCAACTCAGCCACTGGATACACTTACAATAGATCCCAGAAAGATGTAATATAAAACATAAAATAGTATCTCTCTTGAAGCCAAGAACCAAGATTGCCAGAATGAAAACCGGAGAAGGCTGCCATACCTTTAATGATTTTGTAGGTTCACCTTAAAGTCACCATAAGCTGGAAACAACTTGAAGGCACACGGCAACAACAAAGAAGAAGGTATTTCAGCAAGTTTTCTTGTGATCTAGTTGTGTGACAAGTAACAGCTGCTGAAATTCCCTCTTCTACGCAGACTTTAAAGGATAGGAGCCATCTCTAGTTTTTAAACTGGTAACCCTAAGATTCAGAAAAATATTTCTCTGGACATTTGGAACACTAGCAAGTTACAGTAGTTCTTCCATTTTCCACTCTTCATTTTCTGACAAAACCACTGTAGATTTCTGCTCCTTTTTTTCAGGGGAGAAAATGGTAAATGATTTCCATAGTTTATTATAGATGACGAGTTTTATTGCAGATAGTAAACCAGTCCCTTTAATTACGAAATCAGAGCACCAAGTGAGTGAAAGCCAAACTACAAGTAATATTTATCACATAACTGGTCTTTGCATATCTGTTTCTTTTCTTTTCTTTTTAAATAGTTAGCAGGGGGAACTGTCGCATAGGGGTTATAACCCCTTCTTCTATCACACCAACTGGAACTTTACTCTCATTCAGTTGTGCTGGGCTGTTAGGGTCAGGATTAATGTCAGAGCAAAGGGTTTAAGACTACTTTCTCATATGCCCCCCCCCCCCCAAACAGTTTTCTTTTTGGTTACACAAGGTGGATCATGTGTTAGACACCATATTTTTAGTTTGGAACCAAAAGAGAGACCCACCTCTCAGGTGAGACTAGATGATACATTTAGCATGGATTAAAAGAAATGTTTCCTCAAGTGATGAAAGACATCAGTTTGTCACAGCAAATGATGTCCTCAACTGTGTATCTTTCATTGAGCATGCTTTGTTTTGTTATTGGTCACCGGAAGGTGAACACCGGTAACATACATATCTCTGAGGAAAACCACCGTGGGAGTAAAAATGTATTAACTGCAGGGAAAACATGTTCCCTTTATAATCTAAATTTAACCCACTGGTTAAATTTCAGGGACAAATGTTTAGAAGCAGCGTTACACATTGCAATAAAGTTTTATATTAGAAAACACATCTGTGTAGTGGCAAACTCACTTGTAAACCATCATGTCACTGCTTCCCACACAGGTATATGTGTGTGCATTTTGTAGCACATCTGTAGTGGGAAGCTCACTGTGGCTTTTTGGTGAGTGCATATGCAGTGCAATTGTTGCCCATAATGTCTTCAGACTTCAGATGATACTTAAATAGTCAAACTAAACAGTGCTCCAGCTGGAATGTAATATTAAACAGACGCTTAGTGCTATGTACACAAGCAGGAGCAACCCTGGCTTTGCTTGCTTCTCCTTTACCTCTCCTTTTCTAGTGTGTGTTTGTGAGCAGGAAATCAGAAACACTGTTAAATAATAACTAGGTTAGGGATTAGATATGATTTGTTAGTGCTAATGTTAGCCTTTAAAGTGACTCATTATTTATATCACCAGATACATTAACTTAAGCTCCTCTATATAAATTTTAAAAAATTAACTCCTTCATTTGATAAATTCGTAGTCATGTTAGTAGTGCAGAAAAAATAAAAGAGCAACAACATCTGTGGCACCTGAAAGACTAATTGATTTAGTATAGACTATACTTTTGTGGAAGCTAATTCTATAATAAATTTGTTAGGCTGAGATCTTATTGGGAGCTGGAATAACGAGAGTCAATGTAGTATAGTGGTTTGAACATTGGCCTATAACCCTATAATGTTGAAATCAGTATGCACGAGATCCCTCTCGGTGGGACTTACCTTTGCATAGACACTCCCACTATGAGAAAGTTAGATTTATTTACTGTATATAGTCAGACTCGCAAACCATGAGTTGACTTATCCGTGGGTCAATCTAAGTACTGTATCTTAACTCTTAAGGCACTTTCCCCTCTCTTTGGAATGACCCTCAATTTATCCCTGGTTCACATCAAAGTGCATAATTTTGGCCTCCAAACCTGTCCTTAATTTATACATGAGGTCAACTTACTGAAGTTAGTAGGGCTTATTGTAGAGCAGATCTGAATTGGACTGCACTATATTAAAACTTTGACATGTTAGATGTCATTGAAAAATAAACATTTCAAAGTGAAAGGGAAGAAAAAAGTTTTTTTCCCCTAAATAAAAAGGTTTTCGTCAGGGTGATAAGAGATTATACAGTGTGAAGAGCTTGGTGATTTGGGTAGGGGAGAAGTAGGCATACTCATAGGGTCACCACACAATGTTATTTTTGCCCCAGCCACTTCGACTTTGAGATAATTTATACAAATTGAAAGAATGTGTGAAAAATTAGAAGTCAGATAAGGAACTTTTCTGAAATATTTTCTGTGAATAGCTAGATTAATTCGACAGGAAACTGGGCAATTAAACAGGAAAGAAAAGACTTTTTTTTACCTCAAAGGTTTTTTTTTAAAAAATTTTAATTTATTTATTAGTGAATACAGACAATACATAATACATAACACAAGTGCATAAAATAACATAAAACAACCCATAACCCAAATACAAGTACATAAACTACCTAAACAACACAAATACACAAACTAATCAACAATACTAAATACCAGGACAAAAAAACAACAACAATACAATAAATACATTAAACATATATCCCTGTTATCTAAATATGGTGGTGTTTCCATATATCATAATTCAATATAATTATATAATATTTGATAATTTTATAATTGTATATAACCAAATATACCATACAAAATAGATATTTCTGCTAAACCTTCTTGATTTTCTATATTCTCTATGATATATTCTTACAGTTTTATATTTTCCGTTCTACATAATGTTAATGTTTTTTACATCAAAGGTTTAAATTAGGGGTTTTTTTCCTGATTGAAATCAGATAACAATAAAAATAATAGCAGTAATGACGGTTTGAGAGGAAGAAATTTAGATTTGGATCTTATTATGAATATCAGGAGAGAAGGTCCATTGAATCAATACAATTTATAAAAAACCTGTTGATTTACTAAGTTCCCATTAATTCAATTGGTCTACTTTAGTTGGAGCTAACAATTGGATTATCTGCTGTTTTCCCATTTTAAATTCTTCTCATGACATTCATATTCTCCTAGGAGGTTGCAAAGCCAAATTTTAAAAGGTTTGGTGCCTAGTAGATCATACTTAGATCATTAGTAGTAGATTGTCCATAGTAGATCATATTGTCCCCAGCCTCCTCCTGATTTTCAAGCTCAGGACAAATCTACAATAAAAAGCAATTATCGACCTGTGTTACCAACTTTGACAGAGAAAGGTGTTAAGACTTCATAGAATCTGGTATTATTTTTTGATAACTAATATGCTAACTAAGTTAAATTAGTCATTTTTATTTGTTTGTTGACAAGAACATTTAAATGTACTTTTGGTATCATTTTGTACATTTTGAAGAAGGGTGATTTCTGACCAATGAATGCTGATTTTGTAACTGTCATCACAATGTGCCTGCAAGATAATCTAACAATGCCTTTATTGACATTGGTGTTGCTTAGTTTCAATTCTTGTTTGTTCTGCTTTTCAGATCCAGGGTTTGGCTCCTCCATTATAGAAGGCCCCAAGAATTTAACAGTTCTAGTTGGCTCAGTGGCCACATTTAACTGTACAGTGTCAGGGGACTGGCAAGTTTTGATATGGCTTTTTGATGGAAACCCTCGCTTGACTGTACTGAATGATGGAACAGTTATTGGCTCACCGCCATACAGTCAGCAAGGTCATAGAAACGGTTCCATATTTACCTCAGAGTTGATGATTGCTGATGTCCAACTGAATGATTCTGGACAGGTAAAATGCAGCATCCAGAATACGGAAGACAATATGTATGCATTTCTTTCTGTACAAGGTGTGTATACCTTTTCTTGATGACTCAGTTTTGTGCACGTCTCCTTTTAGTTCTTTGTGCTAGCTGCAAGGTTAATTCATATTCACTATGTCATTTTTCTTATTTGATATTGGATCATTTCAAAACTTGCAAGAATCCCATGAAACTTTATAAGCCAGCCTTTTTAAATTGTGGTATAAACTTTTGTGGACTAGAGATCACTTCCCGTGGCATCTTTAGCTGGTATATAAACATACCCATACACATGGATAGGGAATTGAATGGACAATATAAACAGTGGGACCAAAAGGAAAGAAGATGAAGCAATAGATCTGTGATCACTCTTCAGTCTCTCTTGATGCATACACATGTTAATTTGTTCAATTCTTGCTTTAGAACCAGCTGTCCATTATGGTGCAGCTAGGAAGTTAGTGGTCCTTTGGACTCTCACGGCTTTAGATGGCCATGTGCATTATTATATTATAATATAGTGTTATATTATAACATTTCTTTCCACTTTGCTGTCATTCTATGCTTTATTATTTTTTCTGTGTTTCTGATATGTCAAAATCACGACCCTTTGATGATTCCTTTTGACCCTTGTCCTGCAGATTCCATTGACAACCCCTCCTTTTCTCACCCTCAGACTGAAACCAAAAACCCATAACTCAAAACAGCCCCCAAAAAATGGGAAAAAAAGAGTTCTTTTGGTGTCCAGAAGTAACTTCCTGTAACCCAAAACATCACTTCTAGGTGCTACTGAGCGTGCTGCTGTGACCCGATAGGGGACTGGAAGAACTAAAAATAACTCCTTCATCTCTGGGGCATGTTCACCTCTCTATTAGTACAAAAAACTTCTTGTGAACCTGCAGTAAAAATATACTCTGAGCATGTCCACTTCACATTGTAAGCACACTTAACTATAAATTACAGCATCATTGTGACTATAGAAATAAAGTGAAAACTGCTTCTGTTGCCTTAACGCTACCTGTATTTAGAACTAGAAGCACTGTGTTGTACAATACCTGGTGTAATATACACACCAGGTAGTCTCTTCTATCTATAATATTTTTGATACTAAGAAGAAAGGGAGGATGTTGTGGCAAACAGATCCAGTTGCAAGTACCAGACATGTTTGCCACTGCCTCTGTCATCTGTGTGGTGTGTTTAACAGATTAAAGAAACATAAATAGACACCACAGTAGCAATCTTCAGAAACTGGTGGGAGAGCATTTACTCTGAACGCCGAGGTTAACCGGAAAAAGTAACCTTATTACAACTAAGGCTTGAAAGGCTAGCATGATGTTGTTGAATGCAAACTTATCAAAACATTTGATTATGTTAGATATTTAAATTTCTGTTCAACTTAATTAAATTTATTTTTATTAATAAAAACCTTATGGTAACATTCTGATAAATAACAAAAAAAATCTTTGTTAATTTCTCTATTTCTTGTTAAATTTCTTATTATTTAACTTTGTTAGATACCTCTGAACATGTGGTCTTTAGATAAAGTACAGTTAGTATATAATTTTTAAAAAAATAGGTAGTAATGCAAACAACTTTGGCACACAAATAAAACATCAACTACATTCAATAACCTGATCACAATGATGGACACTTAGCACAGTGTGCTAACTGAAGATGCTACACTTCATACATTTCATGAAACAGGCTCTAGTCCACAACCTTTCTTCTGCCACAATATATTTTGTACAACTCATCCCTAAGTAAACTTCAATGAATTAAAAGGGGCTTGTTACTAGCTGGATTTGTTTAATGTTACAACCAAAAGCCTATATACAATTGCTATTGCACCACTAGGACAGAGTTGTTGAATCAATGGCACTTATACATAAGTGCGGATTTACAAATTTTCAATTGATTTAGTGAATGAAGTCAAGCTGGATCTACCAACTGGATTTATGCCAGTCTTTAAACTGTTTCAAGATTAATCATTTGGCTGCAAGAGCCAGTCGGCTGGAAAATGGCCATACTGCTTCTACTTTTGTTTGCCTCTCAAAGCATTCAAGTCTTTCCACCATCTTATATAATCCCATGAATGCCACAGCAAACTGCCAGTGCTAATTGCAAGTTATCAGATAATGTCTTTTGGCCCCTCAGCACTTAGAATCCTTACTACCCAGTGAGCCTCAGAAATATTGTGTCTCCTAGTTTACTGCTGATTGAAGAATAGCTGGCATTAATTGAATACACAACAAGCCTTTAGCCAGTAATAATACTGTGGGAGGATCTGTAGCCGAAAACATGTTGTGCAATACATTCGTATCCCATTTTTCAAGGGATGGAATAGATACTTAACATTCTAATGATGTTTTACATGCATAGGCAGAACAAATTCTTTTGTGTATGGCACTGTTCCCAGCCCCACCCAAAATGCTGTATTCTGAGCCCCCCTTTTATAGCCCTGTGCTGCTCCCTCTGAGATCTACTCCTGTAGTAGAAGTGTGTGTTTCAAGAGTTGATAACCGTAATTTCTGTCAGTAGAGCATTTGCTGTGTGGTGGCTCCTCCTATGGGTGCTCCAAGTTGAATGGGAGTTCTCTGAACAATTTGGAACCAGGAGAGTTCCTGCGTATCTCAGAGGCCTTGTGGAAGGAGCTGCAGTAAGTTCTGCCAGCTGCCCTTGTCTAGATCACTCCCTCTGAGAGGCTAGGGAGAGAGAAACTAGGTGGAGCTACCATTTTGTCTGCACCTTTGCTGACTCCTGTCATTGAAGGCAGAAGATAGGGTGGCAGTACCAAGGAACAGGATTTTAGATATGTTCTTTCCTACAGAAATAGTGGAAATGTTCTCCTGGTTCTAGCCTGGCAATGGATCAGGTTCCTCTCCAGAAACAGAATGATTCAATGGATTCAAATCCTCTTTTGACCTGCCCATGGGATCTCCCATTTTAGGGTTTCTACCAGTGGTAACTTTACAACTGTGTGGCCACAGAGGTTTCTTCACCACAGTGATATACCTTCCTCATTGGCAAGCCTACTTTCTGTAAAGGGAGGCCAACTGTGGGCCACCTGTCCAGCCATTGCCATTTGGGGGATGAAGGCACACAACAACTGATATGTTGGACTGTTGAAGGGCAGCCAGCAAAGACTACTGTGGCATCTTAATGACTATTGTTTTATTCAGCATAAGCTTTTGTTAACTCCAGTCCACTTCAGCAGATGACCAGGTAATCATATTCTTTCCACGATGTCTGTGTGACTGCTCCTGGAAATTGTTAACAATATATCTCCTCTACAGACTAGATATGCTTCATGTGCCAGCGCTGCCAATCACTATAATTTAGAGAATGCATATAGATATATGAATTCTCCCAGGCATTTTCACATTTGCCCAATCAGGGGACATGCTATAGAGTTATATTTAAAATTCTTGATAAATCCAAGTTTAATTATTTTAAAGGGTTAATGAAACAAGATCAGATTATATGCCGTGGTTTTGTAGTGTGCAAAGATGTAGCAGCATAGTTATAGAGCTTCAGCAAGAATCATCTAACACTAATCGTAGTGCTACCAAATAAAAATAAATAAATAAATAAGTAAATGAAATAAGCTGAAAATATCCTTTGAGAATTAAAAAAAAAGGTAAGAAAACTTTTTTTTTTAAAGAAAAGCAAGGAAAGCATATTTTTAATGGAAAAAACTTATCTTTCCTCCCCTAAACAGTTAATGGATCCTTGAATATCATAGATAGCAGCTACGCAGTAATGGAGAACCAAACTATTGAAATAGTTTGTGAAGCTCTTGGATGGGCTCCTGCCCCGCACATTTTCTGGATGGAAAATAATGTTTCATTAAATAATTCAAAGTATATTACCAGCCAGAGTCCAGGATCAAATGGCTTATACAATGAAGAGAGCAACTTAACCCTGACAGCAATGACCAGTGTCAATGTGACTTGCTTAGCTGCCATAGCTGCGCTTTCTAGACCTCAGAGTGCTACTGTGACTGTCACTGTGTATCATCCTACCCAAAGTAAGTGAATATCTTATCAGGGCTCTTCTTGTTTCATTCTTAAATCATTAGTATCTTTTTATGCAGATATGCATGCAAGAAAACCATAGAATGGGGCTTCAGGTCATTGTGAGAATACAGTAGGTACCTCATATCTGTGGGGGATATGTTCCCAGACATAACACAATGGCAAAAAATGAGAATAATTCCAAATGCTATATTTTGACCCTCAGGCCAGGCGAGGTGGTGGGGGATGGAGGCAACTTCACCAGCTGGCTCCTCCTTCCTTCTTCCTTCCTGGCAGGGCTTGGCGAGCAGCCCCCTCAATGAAAGTCAAATCCATTGGGAGGTCTGGCTGTTCAAAGCTGTTTGCCTCTCTTGGCCAAGGAAGGAGTGTCCATTTCCTTCCTTTGCCAAGAGAGGCACAGGTGAAGCTGTGTCCCTCTCTCTGCTGGGGAAGGAAGGAGACTTCTTCCTCAGCCAAGAGAGATCTGGGGACCTGGCTGAACCTTGCTGTGCACATCTCTTGGCTGGGGATAGAAGGAGACTCCTTCCTTGGCTGAGAGAGGACCACACGGCCCAGTTGCACAGAGCACGGACCCCAGAAGACTGTGGGTAAGTGAAACCATGGATACTGGTCTGATGGATATCAGGGACCCACTGTATTTGTGGAACCTAGTGAGCATGATGGGGATCTATACTTAGTCATGAAACTGACCCTGGAGCAACCTAGATTAGAAGATGATATTCTGAGTAACATGGCAATGTAACAATGGGAATAAGCTAGGGTGACAAATAAAGGGTCATAGCTCTATGATAAGGTAGGGCAACACAGAACTGTGGACCACATGCAGCTTCTGCCTGTTTTTGCAGTCTGCAAAGCATTCATTTTAATATTTAATATTTGAATATTTAATATTGTCCCTTTCTCTTGGTGTGGGACCCAAGGTAGCTTAAAAAAATGCTAACCCCCTTCAACAATTTGATAATAAAAAGTTAAAATACAATAAAACAAGTAATCCACTAAAAAGCCATTAATTTTTTTCAAAAAAAGTACAAAATCATTTAGATACAGAATAACAAAGTTAAAAATATAGCACATATCTCTATTTACGCATCACACTAAAACAAGGAAAACCACACTTTAGGAAGTGTAAAACACAGTTTCATGGCTTGCCTATCTCTTGTTTTGGGAGCAAAAGTTCCTAAAATGGAACATTTTGCAACTGTATCTGACTTCCAGTCACTTTCAAGCAAACCCAGTGCAGGGAGCTTGCAGAGGGTGAGTCGAAACTGTCTGCATTTGAGCACAGAGAGTCACGAGGCATTAGTGGTTAAGGAGAACACAGAGATTTCTGTCCAGAAGGAGTCTGAATTCAAACAAAAAGAGCATTCCTACCAAATTCAGAAGTAACCAAGGACCCTGTGGGAGAGGAATCCAGGATGAAAGAACCAAGGGGGCTTATGAGTCAGAAACAAGGCACTGTACACAGGAAGAATGACTGTCAAACTCCCCAATGCCATTTCTCCAGCATCAGTGCTTTATACTCAGCCATTTATAGAAGTGCAGCTTCTGCCTTATTAGGCTCTCTTCAGTCCTCACAATCCTTTGCAGCTAGCCTTCTCCCAGCTGTTGCTTGTGCTGGTCGCTTGCACAAGAGTGGAGTGGTTCAGCGTCTGGGTCTTCTTCCTACCAGGAGGGAAGAAAGCTGGATTACCGTTGGAGGGACCTGCTTCTGGCCCTAATAGCCTCAGAGGGGAGCTGCAGTTGGAACCTTATGCTTGCCCTCAGATTCCTCCTGCTGGAGCCCACCGTCCTCCTCTTCCTTCTCCTTGTCTGAGGGGGACTCCTCAAAGTAGGGCATGATAGGTGTTGGCAAGGTGATCTCAGGGCAGCTTACAATAACATCAATCGAAAATAATAAATCATAACATTAGTTTTTTAAAAAATAAAAATATAGTAAATAGTTTATCAGTTAAAACCAGATGATTAAAAACAGGATGAAGGCTTTAATAAAAAGCCACATTTTGGCTTGGAGCTGAAATGATTCCAATGTTGGTGCCAATCAGGCCTCCAGAAGGAGGGAATTCCACAACTGTGCTTCCGCTTCAGAGAAGGCCCTCTCCCAAGCCCTCCCATAATATATTTCCCCTATGGGTGGGACACAGAAGAGGGCCTCTTCCAATAGATCTCAGTTCTCAGGCCTGCATATATATAGATAGGTGCTCCCTCAAATATCAAGACCTCAAGCTGTTTGGGGCTTTAAATATTATCACCAGCAACCTGAATTGAGACTGGTAGTATATTGGTAGCCAGTGTAATTCCTTCAGAATTGGTTTTATATGGTATCTGAATGGAATCCTAGTGAGCAGACTAGCTACAGCAATTTCAGTAGCTGAAGTTTCTGAGTTGTCTTCAAGGGCAGCCCAATGCAGAATGCATTTCAGTAGTCTAAGTGGCAAGTTACTAGAGCATTGGTTACTGTGGCTAAATCATCCCTTTCCAGGAAAGGCTGTGGCTGGAGGACCAGTCAAACCTGGTTCCAAGTCTTCTGAACCATGCTCAAGTATTGCAAACTCATGGCTGTGACTTCTTTATTGAATTAATACATTTGTAAAGTGGTCATTTTTATTCTTACTGCCTTCTATTTTTCTGAGCGTCATCATCTTTTCCAATCAGTCATGTTTTCTCATGGTATGTCCAAAGTTTTGTCTAAAGAGCATTCAGGTTTGATTTGTTCTTGGGCTTATTCGTTTGTCTTTCTGGCAGTCTGTGGCATAGCTAGAACTCTCCTTCAGTATCACATTTCAGATGATTAGATCTTACTCTTTTCAACTTTCCTCACTGTCCTGCTTTCACAACTATGCATAGAAATTAGAACTAATATTGCATGGATGATTCTGCCTTTGATATTCAATTACATATCTTAACATTTGAGGATCTTATCTAGTTGCTTCAGAGCTGTCCTTCCAAGTCTAAACCCATTTCTGCACTACACTGTTATAGTGCTATTATTCCACTTTCAACATCCTGTGGTTTGTAGTTTACTGAGGTTTGTAGTTTACTGAGGCCAACTTTAAAATAAGTGCTAATCAGGCAATGTTTATAATGTTAAAGGTTCTGGCTGAGAATTCTAAGTGCCCCTCTCTAAACTGCAAACTCCAAAATTACATAGGATACTAAAAATGGAATAATAGCACTGTAATAGTGTAGTGCAGAAAGGCCCTTAGTCTTCTTCTGATTTCTTGTTTTCAGTCTTTATTATGATTAATGACTGAATGAAGATACAAAACTATTTACATATTTACAGACTTTAAAATTATGTACATAATCAGGGGACATTATTTTTGTTTTCTTGATATTCAGCTGTAATCCTTCATTTGCACTTTCTTCGGTAACTTTCATCAATAGACCAAATCTTTGCTGTCTTCTCCTAGTAATTTGGTATCATCTGCATATCTTAAATCGTTGATGTTCCTTCCTGCAGTTTTCACACTCTTTTTCTGTGTCTCTAATCTTGCTTTCTACATGATATATTAAAAGGATAGGGTGACAATTGCAACTTTGTCTGCCCCGCTTACCAATTGAAAACTGTAGCGTTTTTCCATATTGTGTTCTGACCTTGCGTTCGAAGTATAAGTCACACATCAAGATGTTGGCATTTCCATTTCTTATGGAGAGAACTGTAACTTCTCATGATCTAAACAATCAAAGGCTTTACTATATAAAGCACAAGCTGATTTTCTTCTGAAATTCTTTGGTATATTTCACTATCCAACATATATTTGCAATATGCAATAGTTTTACAGTTGTTTCAATCCCTGGTGGCCCTTTCTCCAGGACTGAAATGTATATTGAGCATTTCCACTCTGCAAGCCACTGTTTTGTCTTCCATATTTATTATCAAATTTTTATTGGAATTTGGGTAGTTTCCATCTCTATAGCTTGAAATAGTTTTATTGATATGCTGTCTGTTTATTTCTTTCAAGTGCTTTGAAAGCCTCTTCCACTTCACTTTCTAAAGTTGTTTCATCTTCAAAAGGTTCTTCTTTGAAGAATTGTCACCCTTTGTTCATTTATATGGTTCCTCAGTGTATTGCTTCCATCATCTTTTTATTTTATCCTGATTGTATAGCATCCCTATTATTCGTTTTAATTTCCTTTTTTCCCCCCCGATCTTGTGGAAGGGGTCTCTTATTCTACTTTTTGTTGTCTTCTATTTCTTTGCATTATTATTATTATTTCAGAGAGGGCCTATTTCTGTCATTTGTCAGATATTCTAATTAATTTAGATGGTGGGATGAACCTCACTAATTTCTCCTTAAGTTATATTTGAGCAGTTCAGTGTCAGTGTGGAGTCAAAGAATTATGTCTTTTTCATATAATAGTATACTAACTGCATGTAAACCTACTTACTGGCTACCTTAGATCAGATCCAAGCTTAGTCCTACTTAGAGTAAATCCACTAAAATTAATAAGACTAGCTGTGACTAATTTAAAGCTCATTGATTTCATTTAGGTCTGCTGTATATAGGACTAACTCTGGATTCAACTCTATGTGGTATTCACTGCTTAAAAGATACTATCTTGTGAGATTTTATATCCAGACTGTTCCTTATCTGGACCATTCAAGAAATATCAGCAAACTTCAACATTCTTTGTGTAGTTGTCTCCTTCTCCTTCTCCTTTTAATCATATTAAAATAGCACTTTTGGAAGCTGAGTAAAATGGAACTGTGAGTCTGTGTGGGTTTCAACTCCTTCTGTGTTCTGGTCCCAATCCAGAGGGGAGTGTGCTGGATCTCCCCTTTGGAAAATGTTTAATGAGACAGAAATGGATTCATATTTGCCTACATTGTAATGTCTATTAGAAAAAAAAATGGAAATGTAGTTTTGGTTCTAAATTTTGCTGCGATATTTTTTGTTCAAATGCTGACTTGTTAAGTTTAACATTCAGTGAATTCCAAATATTTGTGAATGTTCATGTCAGCAAAAAGCAGGAGGTATTTTGTTTGTATGACAGTATGTGTTGCCACCGCTATCAGGGATGTCCTTTCTTTCCATATAATATATCAGCTGGGATTCTGGACTGAGCGATGTAGCTATGATATGTAGCTGATACCTCTCCTATCCAACATGTCCATTTCCTGACTAGTGGGGAGCACAGAATACAGCAAACAAGCACCCAGCAATCTTCCTATAGCAGGACGCAGAGCAATGACATCATCTGTGGGTACCTTGGGAGGTATGTTATGTAATGCAATGGTAGTGGCTTGAACTGGGATGCAGTGGCATGGTTTAAGAAAGGCATTCACATGGTCCAGAGGTAGGCACCTGCCATGGATCTAGAAGCCAGTTTTCTACCCCCAGGAGCTTCCTGGCACCATACAGATTGCCAAGAAATACCCGAATTAAACAAGCGAATCTGGAAGTCTCTAGAACTCCACTTCTGGTTTTGGAAATTGGTATTTTTAATGTTGAACAGTGCAAGGAGGCTCTGCAACCTTTTAAAAAGGTGAACTTCTGCTTCCGATTGCTATATTTACATTTATAGGCTTGGTGATTTTTGTTCCAAGTTGCCTAGTCACAGCTACTTGTGTGTGTGTGTGTGGGGGGGAGCCAGTTTTTTTGTGGATTTTTTAGTCTTCATACAGAGTTTTTCTAATTACTGACTAAGCAAAACAGATCTGTCTGAAGGCCTCGGGAAAATATTAATAAGTCCATATGTCTGCCTGTCACTATGAAGAAATATCCTTCTTCAGTTGCCATAGTGATGTGACACTACTCAGAACAGAAGAAAAGCAGATGTCCCAAAGCATAATTACTGTGTACTTGCTGATTATCAAGGAACATAGTTCATTTTGCCTTGGGAGGCTGAGTGTATAGGAGCAGATCCATATGAATTGTCAGGCTTGGATTGTATAAGGTCCTTGTAATGGTTGAGCTGAAAGAGAGCTATGCCAGCAGTAATGGAGAAAAGTTTTCCATCCTAAATGCACACATATGTACACACTGGGTTGGATCGGGATTCTCAACTTCCTTGGACTGAAGGAAATTTCTAGGGGGAGGGGAGCAAGCAGTCTATCACACAAGTGGAACGGGGGAACATAAGCTGTCCCCCTTTTCACCAGTAGGATCCTTCCCTGTATTTGAAGTACTTTTGCAAACGAAAGAGGGTCTTTCATTTGTAGAAGGAAATGCAATATCCCAAAGTCCCTGCTCTTGGTCTTGAATACAGAGGTATAAATCTTTGCTTATTTCATTCTTGCACACGAGGATGAAAATTTTAAAAAATTTACTCTCCAGTGGGGGATATTGTGAAAAAAAAAGTACATTTTTTTCAGTCCACATTTCTCAGACCTTGAGGTGAAATAAAATTTTTGTCTAGCCACAACATATACATTGCACAGTGTAATTTTCTTTGCACAACTGAATTTTTCACAAAAAAAGGCCCAAAAAGCAAAAAAACAAAACAAAATCACTTAAAATGCACAGAAACACTGGTAATATATCAAGATACCCTTTCTCATTAAGGATGAAAAAAAAAAGCTCTGTAAATTTTGGCTGGCATCCTGTTTAGTATTTATTATATCATATTATGTCATATTATGATATTGTAAATATTGGAATTCATATTTACAGCTGTTGCACCAGTGCAATGACCAAGAGAGCCCCCAAAACCACCTTAGAAGTCACCCACACCAACATAGGGATTCCCAAAGTACTGGAGAGCAGGGTGGTGACTGAAAAAGTGTCCAGTCCTCTTCCAGCAGTGAACTGTTTTGTGGCAAGCTGATGTGACTGAGGTTCCTGTGGTTGTCTGTCACAAAGTGCCTCATTGCTGGGACAGGGCTGGACACTTCCTCACTCATCACCCTACTCCTCTGTGCATTGGAAGTCTTTTGTTGGTGGTGCTACCTGGTTTCTAAGGTGTGTATTGGGGGATTGCATTGGAAAACATAGCTACAATGACCTAGGCTCCTTCATTATAGCTACATTTCCTGATAACAAGATCTTAGTTATTCTTTATAACACTAATTCCAGAACATAGATTGTGCAGTCTTGGTCCTTCCTTTTTCAATCTTATTGTTTTGGGATTCTAGAATTTGAGGTGGTATCTCTCCACAATCTGTCCATTTTTTATTCCTGCACAAACCTCAGTCCAATGTATCAGAAGTGCTTAAAGATGCTAGTGATACATTATATGTTAAGAATTAAAAGCACAGCCTATGGATCCCAAATCTAACATGAACAGAAGTTTCTTTTGTTCATTGAAACTGAAATACTTTGGATAGGAACAACAGTGGGATGCTAGATGCTAGATACAGTAATTTTAAAAAAAATGCTAGTGCAAATTGAATTGACTACAGCATAGCTCATAGCTCCCTTGTTCAAAATGGCGGAGTAAAATGTTTGAAAAACTGAGGCACTGATGTTCTAACAATTCCAGTATATTTTGCCTTGTAATGCCAACATGATAAGAATCTGTGATAATGAAACTCCTGGTCTCTCTGAAGTGGCCTGCAAGTATAAAACTGTTTGCAGAAACATTAAAAAGAAACCTATTGAAGAGAACTCTTAGGTTGAAACACATCACCCAAATTAAATTACGATTCACAATTTTATATGCAATCAGTTTTATACAATACGGACAGGTTCAGATTAGACAATCTCAGGCTGCAATTTTAGCAGTAAGCTCCAAGATACTCAATAGGAATTACTTCTCAGTAGACATGCACTCCCATACTCATAGTTCCTAATGAACTGTGTAGAGTCTAGACTAAGATATAATGTGGTGCCTATATGCTCCTGTCCCTCCTGTTCTCTTGCACACCATAGTTTACCACTGCTTCCAAACCATGAATTGTGGATTTATAATCTCTTGACTGTGAATTAAGAAATGAAGCCAGGAGCATATAAAGAAAAAAAAATGATAAAAGAGAAATTAATTTGTTAAATAATCTTGGACTTTTCCACTGGGAAAACATTATTGATCATTATGTCCATAAAATTAAAATAATTACTATGGGTAATTCACTAAAATTCATAGGAAACTATTTATATTGTTCACATCTCTGCGATAAATACCCATAAAGGTATTTTACAAAAATGTATAACAGTATAGGCCACATAGGCTAGGATGTTTAGAAAATTAATCCAGAAAGTTGTAGTTGTCTAGAACATGTAAAATTTAGTAGCCTGAGAGCCATAGTGTTGTGAGTGTTTTATAGAAGGGATGAATTGTTGCATAGAGCAGGTACTGGATTACTTACACTTTATTATTCTTTAAAAAATTATTTTAAATACAAGCTATACATCTACAATTTTGTGCTGTTATGTATGTGTAATACTTTACGTATAACTTTGTAGGTACATTGTTGCATGTGTCTAATGTTTTTAATTGCCTGATGATTCATACATCATAATAAACGCTGCTGCTGCCACTGATCATAGGAAACTATTTATATTGTTCACAAAAATGCTAATTTACTGCACTGTTTAATATTTATTAATTTTTGTCTAGTAGAACCTGGTAGTAATAATGAAGATTGGCGAACTCGAACCATAATTTTAGCAGTTGTGTTATCAGTTGTTGGTTTACTCCTTGTGATCCTCATTATTCTGCTTATTGTATGCTGCAAAAGAAGAAAAGGTATGTGGGTCCTCTGTAGTTGGTCATGCTTCTTAAATCTAACAGTTACAGACAGTGAAAGATTTGGGTCAAATAAGTTACTGTTTGTGCCAGTGGCAGATTCCCACATACATTAGCAAAAATTGCTCTTTCTAATTGGGTGTTAGATTTCTTACAAAATAAAATATGACCAGCAATGATTTGTAAGGAACAACAGTTGCTATTAGGAGCTAAGAAGCATATATTTTACTTGTTTAAAATGAATTGAAGATGTTAAAAGAAAGATAGAATTTTATTTATGTATTGTATGTAAAATATAAGTATATGATGAGCGAGGTTGAAAAAGGTATTTCACATACAATAGGTTCGGATAAAGATGATTTATGAAACAGTATATAATTTTGGTGAAACACAAAATAAGGAATGTGGATGAACAAAATGGGAGGAGGTTACTATAAATTGGTGGTATAAATTATAAAAGAAACTATATTTTTATTTTATTTTAATTAGTTGGAAATTTCAATATAAAATTAGAATATAAAAAAATAAAATGAACTGAAATTCTGTACACATCAAGCCTTTGTAGTCTGGCATAACAACATTTTAGAATTTGTTTTACCTTTCATTTACTTTTTACTGCTGATGAATATGAGAAGTGGGTTATGAATCAGAAGTTAAGCTGCCCGACTTACCAGGCGGCACATTTGTGGCTCGGGCTGGCTCTGGTGGTGGTGGTGGTGGTGCCTCCATGGTGTTCCCTGGTGCTGTTCAGTTGGTCTTATCATGCCATGTGGCTTCCCAGCCATGTGCTTGACCCTGCTGGATATTTCCTCATACCCAGCAGCCTTTGCACAGCTGGAGAAAGCTCCCATCCAATCAGTTCAAACCTGTTGGTTTGAATTGATTGGCTGCTTCTGCCCAGGCCAGAGCTTGAGGAAGTTTTCCCTCTGGTTCAGGCATTTTGTATTTAGCTGGGCTCTCCTCTCCCTGGAGCTCAGTTCTTCTCTGCACGTTGTCCCTCCCACCCCCCTTCCTTTTCTGTTGTTGTATCTGGAGTCCTATAGTTATGTTGTGTCTTTGCCTTTTCATTGTCACATCTTGTAAAGTAGTTGGCAGGGGTCCTGGATCTGGGTCTGCTATTTCCCCAGGTCACTAAGTCCTGGGGATGGAAGTAGTTGCCAGGAGGGCAGGGTCAGCAGCAGGCACATGCCTCAGATTTGGGTGTCTGCATCCCTGCACTGGTGGGGAGGGGGTCAGGTGGCTTGCACCCGACTCCAGTTGGTCTTGGCTTTGGGCTTTCGGTCTCATTGGTCAACAGGCAGGTTGACCTATGCCGAGATCTAGACCCATGCGCAAGCCAACCTTGTTTTTACTATAGCCAATAAAGTTGTGGTCTACCTAGCTTTGGTGTGTTGCCTGGTTTGTTCCTTGCACTACACCTCTCAGTCCTGAGCCAACAAAAAGAACACCAAGGCACACTGCTTTTGCTGTACTGGGTATTCCACAGTTTGATCAGGCCATTCACCTCAAGGAGCTATCCTTCTACACTTCAGGGCTTGAAGCAGATTTCCTTCCCATAGAACCGCATCTCTTGGGTTCTTCTTCGTTGTGTTTAAGAATACCATGGACACTGGGCCCCTGTGGGAGGAGATGTGAACTGCTAGATACTCCAGCATTGCAATCCAACCAATAACCTCTTCAGTTCTGGCTTGTACTATAGGATGCCCAGTACAGCAGCAGCATACCTGGGTGCATGAAAATGGGGAGAGATAGGCAGTAGTGTCCAGGTGAGCCCTTTTTACACCCTAGTCTCATTGCACCTTAAGGCAGAGCTTTCCAAACTTTTCATGTTGGTGACACACTTTTTAGACATGTATCATTTCATAACATAGTAATTCAGTAACTAATTCAGTAAGTGGAGGCAGCCGCTCCACCTGAGCTTCGCCTACTGCTACCACCGCAACCCTCGCCGGGGTCTTCCTCAGCCTTGTGCAGTGGTGGCAGCAGGGGGAGAGGCAGCCCCTTCACCCGGGCCTGGCCTGCTGCAGTGGCAGGAGAAGCAGCCCATCCACTCATTACGTTCACATGACACACCTACACACTGTAACCATCACAGTGATATGTCACGACACACAGTTTGGCAAGCTCTGCCTTAAGGGAGTAAGATTGGACTCCAGGGTTCCAGAGGAAAGCAACTGAGAGGAAATATCTTTCAGTTATACAAAAGGTATGTGGTATAGACAATAGATCAATAGGAATTAACAGGTGGTGGGTAGAAACTATTGGTACCACCATATAGTTACTCATATTTACAGTGATAGGGAGACTGTTGTTTTGCTTGAGTTGTCATGGCAATATCATTCATTTTAATGGACTACAGGGGAAAAAAAACAGGTTCTATTTATTAGGAGCAGGTAGACCTCTTCTGCCTGATAGAGGAGGAAAAGAGCTATCTGTTATTATTAGTGCCTCCTCCCTACCCTTATTTTTCCTCTCTCACACTGCTTTCCCTGCTACCACCTCCCCATGTTACTTTCTCTCCTTCTGCTTCCTGCCACTGCGTTGTAGGGTTGCCTGCTTGAGGAATGGAGGAGCTGGGAAAAGGCAAAAGAAAGATAAAAGGTTATTGAGACACATACTTGGTCTGACTCTTAGATTTTAGAGCCGTGGTAGCTGAATGCACCAGATCCCACCTGATTTTGGAAGCTAAGCAGTGTCAACTCTAGTTAATACTTGAATGGGAGACCACAAATGAATCCCAGGAGCTGTATGCTATTTTTCAGAGGAAGAAGCTGGCAAAACCACCTCTGAATATTTCTTGCCTAAGAAAACCCTGTGAAATCCCTGAGGTTGCCATATGACTTGACAAGTGACTTGAAGGTGCATACACACACACATAGTGCTTGAAGCATGAGCTATGAAATAGAAACCCTTCATAGCGATGAGACATATTTCCTCTCATTTTGGTGAGGTCAACGGGTCTGCCCCATAATAGTGCTTCTCTCTGTTGGAACAACTGAGGGTCAGATTAGGCAATATGTTTCATCTCTATATAGAAGAGGTGCTCTCTCAAGTGGTAAAAGATATATTTGTATCGTAGCTTGTGCTTATTCCCACCGGTGTATTTTTCATTTAGTGTGAACTATTGTGATTGGTCATTGGAATGTAAATGCAGGAGTAATTTGTAAGTCTGATTGTTGAGTGATGTACCTCTGAGGATATCCCATGGTGGGAGGAAAAATGGGTTTGTTAGGTGTTTTTTCAAGAAATACACATTCTCCTCAAAGTCTGTCTGGATAAGAGATTGGCAAAGTATCCTATGAGATCTAGCTAAAATAGCAAATTATGAAAATGTTGGGATCTATAATCTAACAACACATGCAAGGCCAAACACAAATCTCCTTTGGTCTGGATTGACAATCAGGATGCTTGGGTATGCAGAATCTCCCTCTGAGCACTGAAGTGACATTCAGTATTAAAGCAAGATCAACATTATGAAAAATCACGACATGCTTTTCTAGTGAGTTGTGAAAATTCTATATTATATTCTAAATTATGTCCTTATTTTTTTTTCCAGAGCCAAACTATCAAAAGGAGATGAAGAGGTAAGCAGTGGCGGAGCTTGGAGTGCATTGAGGGGTGAGTGGGAGGGGGCAGTGCTACAGCACGGCCACTGTGAGTGGGGGCATGGCTGCGGTGTGTGGAGGTGTGGCTAGGGTGGAGGGAGTGTGGCCAGGGGCCGGGACGCCCTCAAAACATTGCTGCCCGGGGTGAATCTCCCCCATGTCTCTATGCGACTGGAGATAAATTGATTATCACTTGCTGGATAAAAAGTTATATGTATTATTAGATGGGGAATTGTTTAAGGCTTTTTTCCCCTCTGAATTGTCTACAGTTCTCCTTTCACATTCACAGGTTTGACTTTTGAGGATTTGATTATTTTTGAGGCACACTCATCCCTTCCCGCTGTCTCCTCCTCCCATTTCCTTGCCTTTTGTCAAGGCTCTCCTTCTCAATGTCTGGCCTGTGTCATTTTGTTCATGGTTAAAGTTTAGGATTAATAAGTATCATGCTTTTACATTCCTGGGATCCATTCACACTAGAAGTACAGTGCTATATTTCACATTAGCTGCCATACAACTTCCTATGTAACCCTGGGTTGTGGTTTGGTGAAACACTAGAGGAGCTCTCTGGCTGAGAATTCTAATACCCATCACTATACTACAGATCCCAGGATTACATGGCATATTGCCATGATAGCTGAAGTGGAATGTAGCTCATAACTGTGTAGTGTGAATGGGCCCCTGATTCCCTCTCATAATATATAGTATTCAGTGTAATGAACAATACCGCCATGCAGTGGGCTCTTCATTGTACTTAAGAACAGTTTGATAAGATTTTGGGCGTTTGTATTCTTGAGATTTAAAGAGCCTTTGAGACTCTCATGTGTGTGGTTTATGATAGCATTTAATATTTGCTCGTGAAAACAAGCATTCTCGCCAGTGTAAGTTTCACATTTCCACTACATACAATATGAAGCAAGAGCTGATTTGAGCCTTCTGTGAAAACAAAACACCCAAAGGATGTGTTGTTATCCCAAAATGTAGGTGCCATGAGGGCCACCCTACAATGCCAAATACCTCCTTGAAAAAGTGGGGAATTAATTAGCTCAAAATCAGGAGGCTGCGAGAGGGGGGCAACTTAGAGAGATCTTTCCTACCAGTGTTTACAGGCACACGCAGGAAAAGAACCAGGCAGAGATCCAGAAGTAAGCTAAAAATGTGTTTTATTGAGGGGAAATCACTCATGCATGCACACAAGATACACACAATCACACATTCACACAACAGCTAACTGAAAGAGAAAGGGAGGAAAAATCATAGAAAGGCTGAGGGGTTTGGGGGATTTAAAATTACCAGTCTAGAACAGTAGTGAAGAGCAGAAATGTATTTTGGCTTAGGTAGGACCTAAGGACAGTTCTCATTCAGGAGCCAGACAGACAGAGTGACGGGTAGACCTTCAAGAGACTGCACTGGACATCCCAAAATTAGGGGTATTTTACCCTGAAAATAGCCTGTAGCAGTGAAGGTTCCAGATGCAAGACAAAGGGAACCTGTTGTGGACAATGGCTCTTTTGCCTGTTGATGGGCTTAGTGCTTTGATTGCCAAAGATATGATGGGTGTTGTAATAGCTGTCTATTGTGGGTGCTGTGAGGCCAGATGAAAGAATCCAGGTGTACAAGGGATGAATATCTGTCAGTCAGTGTCCTGGTGGGCTCCTCACAGTTGGATTCCCTGGAAAATTCCAGCTTCTATTTAAGCCTATTATCCACAGGAATGGTGTGTATTTGCCTGACAAATGTCTCGGTCTTACCTGGAGGAAGTTTTGAGTTGACCTATCCTTCTCACATCTATAGTCAAATTCTTTCCCTCGCTCGGTTTGACCTCTTTGTCACCTCTCAGGCTTGAAGTTGATATCAAAGCCAATAAAATGTGTTGCCAATTACATATTGTTACCCTGTGTACTGGGGGGTCCCGGGAGGGACACCAAAATGTGCTCAACTAAAGTTGGGGAAAATTAGCTCGGAGCACTGCTTAGCGTTACGAGAGGCAGGGTACTGTAGCGACATCTTGGACCCTATGTCTACGGGGTCGGGTCGAGTCAAGGAGAACACAGAAGTTGAAATAATAAATGATGTTTATTAAATACAAGCAAAACAGTGTATGCGACACACTCATACAAGATAACTAAAGAAAATAAAGGTTGGAGTGGTATAGAGGGATTTTTAGAGGGATTGTTGGTTTGGGTGATACTTCACCTGTCCTGAAGCCCAGAAAAATAGAGAGCGAGGCTGGGGTGCGATGTAACTCAGTGTGTGGAGCTGAGGGGAGGCTCGCCAAGCAAAGCAGCAGCAAGGCGGGATGAAACTCGGGAGTGTTCCAAGGAAGGTCTCGGAATCAAGGGTTTTTATAAGGAGAATTGTGACTGCAGGCTATGCCGTACTTGGGGGAAAACAATAGATTTGGAGTTGGAGACAAAGCCTCCGAAAGGTCAGAATCTGAATGATTGAGTTATCACAGCGGTTCTCAGTAGAGTAGCCAGTATGCAAACGCAGAGTACTTGGGTATTGTATAGTTTACCCATCAAGCTGCCAGCGCGGGGCAGAGGCTCTTTTGTAGGTTGCGTGTGTACCTAATTAGAGTACTTGCCTGGAGGTCTCCTAAAGCAGTGAGTCAGCTATTTTCTGGCCTGCCTGTATTATCCAGGAATATTACGGCAATTAACGGCCGAGCTTGTTTACGTGCTTGTCCGGCGGCCTCGCAAGCACGTGGAGATGAATAGAGAAGTGAAGCCGAATTGTGATATCAAGAGGATATCTTTTAATATCCCCAAAGCTCAGACTAGCCAGGGCAGTAACAATATGATGCCAATTAGGTATGGTGCCCATCCAAACCATACTAATATCAGGGACCCCCAAAGCGGGGCCTTACAGTGTGGACTTACACTATGCTGTATAGTAACTACAGAGCACCGTACTGGATCCTGGAGCCCAATGCCAACACAAGCAGACCCCATTTTTTCCAGGACTTGGGGACTGCATTGAGGGAGCTTTGTTGCTTTCGTTTGCGCACTATACTACATGGTACAAAAGCACTGCCTGTATTTTTTCAGGGCAAGGAATGACTGGGGCAGGGACAAAATTGTGTGAAAATTTACTCTGGGGGCCACAATATCCATCCAATCCTGCTAGGAGATTCTGGATGTTGCACTCCAACAAGTAACTTTTCCAAGCTCTGGCACGAGACTGATTTGTTCACAGCTTCTAGCAAGGCATCTAACAAGAGGCATGAAAGGAGGTCTTCTGAGGTGGCAAAACAGTTAATAGGGCGGGGGTTGATTAGAAAGTAATCTGTAATTACAAGATAGTACAAACCCAGCCAATTCTGCTCCATTTTAAGCACAAAAGATGCTACAGTAGCTGTTGCAATGAAAGCAAAGATTTTTTTGTCACAGTTGCAGCACCCAGAGATAGGTCTGGGCTTCACACTGGACTGTTCAATACTTTTCAAGTTTAAGAATGTTACTCCATTGTGATGCTTCTGTAGTTAATAATGCCTACCAGTGGAGTTTCTTACATACTTATAGGGCCAGTTCTCATCAAGTGCTAAACTATGATTCAGCATTATGTGCCTAAGTCTCAGTAAACTTGAGTGAAGCCTTGATCTCAAGTGCCTTCCTTCCTATCTCTGCCTTGTGTGCAGCCAGGAGAAAGAATAACCTATGATTCAGTTTTGTTTTCCTTGGTTCCTGACTTGCTGTTATGTGTAAGAACCAGGAATTGTGGTTTAAAATACAGTTGGCCCTCCACATTTGTGAGTTCAACTTTTGTGGATTTGATTATTCATGGATTGTTTGCTACCACCTCTGCTGCTGCCCTTTGCCATTTTTAATAGGGACAGCAAGCCTCCTGAGACTGAAAGATCGTGAAAATGGCAGACACAGCAGCTGCTCACTTCAGCCTTGTGCATTTGAAAATGAGAGAGATTTGGTGGATCTCTCTACATAGCAGAGTAATTAGTACACAAACAAAAGTTTGAACAGTTCACCAGCCCAGCCTTATTGCTCTTAACTCTAGCTGAGAAGCACAAACTCAGTTTACAGATACTTGTGCATAATCTACACAGGTTCATGTTCTTGAACGAAAAGCAAGAAAATGAAGCAATTACATACTTTTGTTGGAACATCTCCCCTGCAGCACTCCTGGCCACATGCTTCCAGGAAGGCAGGCAGACAGGCAAGAGAGGAGGAAGGAAACAGAGAGACAAGGACCCCAAGAACAAAAGAATGCTTACTTGCCAGAAGAAGAGAGTGGGTGTGAACAAACAAAGACAAAGTTATCTTGGGCTTTGCCCCTAAACTTACAGTGATTATGCAACCTAACTAGCAGTGAATTCAGAGCATGCAAAGGTTGCTATTCCCAACATTGTGAAGGAATCTCAATGCCTTGAAGGCATCCACGGTGGGTTAAATATATGGATTGTACCTTTTTGTGGTAAATATGGTTGGAGGCTAGAGTTATTTATGATTTTTCCACTTTCACAGGGGTCCTGTGCCTCTAAACCCAGCAGATGTGGAGGGATGACTGTAAACTCTCTTTTGTTGAGGAGGCCAGATCAGTAAAGCAAGTTGACTTCTTAAGCAATTGCCTAGAGTTTATTTTTGAAACATGTTTCCTTGTTCATATATGCAAAACAAGACAGGAATCAGCATAAGTGAGACTGAGGCCATTTCCGCACTAGGCTGTTATAGCACTATTATTCCACTTTAAACATCACATGGAATCCTGGGGGTTGTAGTTTAGGGAGCGGTCAGCCAGCCGGCCCCTCCCTAAACTGCAAACCCCAGGATTCCATAGGATGTTGAAAGTGGAATAATAGCGCTATAACAGCCTAGTGCAGAAATGGCCTGAATCATGTTTTATTCATTGTCCTGACAGTGCTGATGGAGAAAGGCTGGAGGAGAACAGCATGATCCTGAGACATGGGTTCAGAGAAGTTCATACACATAATGCGAAATCATGTATCAGGATTTTGTGTAATCCAAGTCAGAGTGTAGTGTACAAACCCAAATCCAAGCTGAAATTTTAGAGTGCTGCTTCAGTAGAGTTTTCTACAGGTCTTTCTTATTGGAAACTTCACATTCAGTATTTGCAACATATTCCACAGGAGGTCACTGTGCACCAGAATAGATCACTTCTTTGAGTATTAGTGCTAGTTACATTAAATGTGACACAGATCTTGATGTATAGAATTTTTGTGGTACAGAAACAAAACTGAAATGCACAAGTTAATTGATACTAACTGGCAGGCAAATAAGATGACAGTCTCTACCCTTTTCTAAGGGCCTTTCTGCATTATAGGCCCTTTCTACATGTGGGGGGGGATGGGCGAAAACGCCCAAAAACGGAGCTTACCGGCAGCCAGGTAAGTCCGTCGCTACGTGGAGCAGTGCGAGCTCGCTGCTCCGCAGTCCTCCGGCGTCCCAAATGGCGGCTTCCGGTTGGTGGAGGCTCTCCACCAACCGGAGAAGCTCGCCAGCTGGAAGCCCGCCCCTGGCAGATCTGCAGGCACGCATTTGCGCGTGCCTGCAAATCCACTTCGGAGCCGGGCGATGGAGCGGTGCGGGGCTGCGCGCTCCGTGCTTTTTAAAAACCTTGAAAAAGAGGTTTTTAAAAAACATGCAGCGCGGCTAGTTCTGGCCGCTCCTGAGTGGATTCTGGTGTGGAACTACAAAAAGTAGTCCACACCAGTCCACTCTAGGGTGTAGAAGACCTCCGTGAGAGGTCGCTCTGCACCATTTCAGAAGCCCGGTATGGAAATGGCCCTAGTGTTATAATGCAGTTGGAAGTGGAGTAATAGCACCATAACAGTGTAATGCAGAAAGGCCCTCGGAATCATTTGAAAGCAACCTTTTGAAAGATGATGTTTGGCAGTGAATTGGCCCTGACTTAGCAAAATGAGTTTTAATCTCTCACAGTTGTGTAAGCTAGTTGTCTTTGGCCATTTCCACACTACACTGTTATAGTGCTATTATTCCACTTTTAACATCCCATGGAATTGTGGGGTTTGTAGTTTACTGAGGCCAAAGAGCTCCCTGGCTGAGAATTCTAAATGCACCTCCCTAAACTCCAAACTCCAGGATTCCATGAGATGTTGAAAGTGAAATAATAGCACTATAAATGTGTAGTGCAGAAGTGGCCTTTGTGCTAGATGGTATGAGGCCGTAAAGCTTTAAAAATGTAAGATATGCTCATTAGTATTAATTAGAAATATTTAAAATTGTGTCATTGTGGACAGCATGCAAGGGATTTTCTTTCATTCACTTTTAAAGAACATGGATTGAAAACTAGCTGTAACCATCTGAGGAAGAAAAGAAATTCAGCCCAGATTTACAGCTAATCCATGCAACTGCTTATCTGACTTTCATATTTTGTTTAGCCTTACTCAGACAGTGGCATTCTGAACAATGAGTTCTAGACAGAGGGATTTGTTTGGATTCATGATCTAGTTTTCATTGGTATATCAGATTTAATATTTTATGCCAAAGTATTCATTGTCATTATAACTTTTCAATTGTCATTCAAATTAATGATCAAGACTTGGCATTAATAGTGTAAACAAATTAAGTTATTTTATTTAAGCTGGATGTGTTCTTTCAGACTGCCATTCCTTAATTCTCCAGTGGATGAAGATCAACAAAAGTTATTGAATTGACTATAATTTAAAAATACATAGAATGAATTTAGAACCAGAGGAAGTGAATTTTAAGTTTGAAAACAAGAAGAAAGGTCTCAGTTTATCCACATTGCAGCAGCTTCAGTTCAGAGGCTTTACAAAATTAAAATAGTTTTAGGCTTCCTGCAGTTGTGTAAGCAGTATGATTTTACAGCTTTCTGGCATGTATTTGGGGTTTTGTTTCTGTTGAATGAAAATGCTGTAGACACTTTGGCATTTTGTAGTAGTCAATTCCTTTAAACAGATGTTCAGCATGAGCATAAGGCAGAAGTCAACAGTATTAACTCCAACATATACCTCAGAATTCACTGAATACTCATCATATTTCTAAGGGGATAACGCAACTGAACCCAGCCTTTTGTCTTCCCATCAAAATTGGGCAGCTCTTTTTGTAGACAGAGACCTTGATGACTTTTTCTGGGAGCATGGGAGAGACAGTGGGGGAAGAAAGATGTACTCTCTTCTAGGAGAAGTCTCAGAAAGTGTGTGTGTGTGTGTGTATTTTAAAATCTAAAAGAAAAGGCATCTTGTCCACATTTTACCCAGCAAAGCTAGTCCTACTTGGCAGTATTGGCTATTAAAACTATTCTTCTCTTATTGAGACCACAATTGCACAACCATAGAATTATTGAGCTGGGAGTTAAAAGGAAGCTTGCAGTGTCGTTTAAACCAACCTTTCCTGTTTCTATATGGCCCAGCTGTGCAGATCTAGAAATTTTCCTTCAATAGGGAATTCCTCAAATAAGGGTCAATCACTGAAAACAGCCTTTGCTTTAGTGTTAACCAATCCTATCTAAATGTAATGGAAACTAAAGAAGCAGGAACTTAGCTCTAGTGAACCTGTGACTAGGTATGTAAATACTGATTTTGTTTGACCTTGCTTGGTAAATGGGACAAAGATAAAGAAATAAAACAATTCCTCAACTCAATGAACTTTTTTTTTTTTTTGCGGGGGGATTGTTCCTCGGAGATATTTCACATCTCTTCAAGACTGGCTTTTGCACACTTATGCAATATGCAAATTTTTTAAAAATGTGCTAACTTGCTTTGTTGCATTAAATATGATGGTTATGATTATGGTCAGAAATATTTCTTTATCACCTCTCAGCCCACCCAGGGCTCTTCAAGCAGATAAAACAGACTCCCTGCTGCTCATTATTTTAAAACAATTTTGGTGCACAGACTGAAACACTCTCCAAAGCCAACTCCAGTTTTAGGGAGCAAACTCCATGTGAATCAATGAGGTCTCGGCTGCTCACTAGGAGCTCACTAAGGATGGAATAAGGGAGTAGGGTTCCAATGCCTGATCACTGGGTGACCTTGGATAAGTCACACTCTCTCAGCTTCAAACACCCTCTGAACGATTCCTACCAAGAAAACCCCATGGTAGGTTTGCCTTCGGGTTCCCATAAACTGGAAATGACAACAACAATTATTTGCTTGCAAAGGTGGGTTTCAAATAACTGAGTTTAAAACATAAACCATTTTTATTTTCTAGGAATGTTTCACAAAATAAAGCCACTAATAGAAATTTGGACACAGTAACACGTAGTGGAAATGAAAATTATGGCTACAGTCCAGAGGAAACAATGTATGATACTGTACAAATGAGAGGTATGTGGTATGAAAAGATTTATTGAGATCCTATATTGATTTGGCAGGGCATAAAGCTCCAAAGGTACAGGAAGACAGTGTCTTCTTTGTGCTTCTGGATGCCTTTCTTACTACCCCCTAAATGGCTTTGGGACCAAGCTCCAGCAGCTTGACAGGTAAACTGTGCATGTGTGTGTGGGAGGGGGGAGTGGGTCACTGTGTGAAGAAGGTACTGTATACCTTCTGCTATAAGGACTTTAAAACGGCATGCAAACATAACAGTTTATGCCTGCCTATATTACCAGCAAGATTCTGGTCACTGCATATGCATATGTTGCTTTGCACATTCATTTTAAATTCCACCTTGAAACCATCCTTTGATGGTTAGAAAACAGCTTGGTGAATACTGTGGAATGTTTGATTTGAAAAGATAGAATCAAGTGAGTGAAGAGAAGACGCCCGATTTGCCAGTATGTGGGATCAAATAACAGAATGCCTGAAATCGCTCCTCTTGTTTCCTCTAGAAGTTTCACCAGAGGGCAACTTTAGGCATGCATTTACTATACAAAAGTCCACATTTTTTTGTATGTGACTTATTCTTGGATATTCTCATGGTCACTTTCGGTAATGTGCTTCAGGGTGACACACTCCTGATATTTGTTAAAGTGGTATATGCATGCCTAAAGCCTTATCCCTAATCTGGCTTTGTTTTGAAAGATTCAAATGTAAATGTAGCACTGCTGGATTTACAGTTAAGCAAAATGAGGTTGTCACAGCAGAAAGTTGATGCTGTTGACCAAGGAACAGTAGCAAGACATTGGAAGACATTCCTTCTTGTCAGGGGTGAGGTGGAGAAGCAAACTTCACCAATTTTCTCCTGCAGCATTCAGTGTCCAGAGGGGCTCCCAGCTTTCTGGACTGGATTTTGGGAAGGGATGAGGGACTGTAGGGGGAGGGAGGGAATCAGCAAATATCATCTCTTCCCTCTATTCTGCCAGCAGAAATGCTTGAGAAGAACCAGAAGCTTTCTGTGGATAGAAGGAAATGTCTGATCCTAAAAAGGCAGATTCTGGATCCAAATTTATGAGTCACACTACAGCAGGGTATGGGTGACTGTTGGGTGCTAGGGGGCACATTGCCTCCTTAAGAGAGGTTGGAGGGTTGCACACATATGCTGCTGCCCCTGCCAATCAACTTCCATGTCCCTTTCTGTTAGGAAAAAAAAAAAGGCCTCTCCTGGGCTTAAACAAGCCAAGTAGGTTGCGAAACATTGCAATATTGTTTGGGGGCATTTGGAGCAAAAATTAGTGGGACCCTGGATATTCTGGGGGCCACCAAAAGACCACTGGGAGACCCACAAGATCCATGGGGTACACTTTCTACAGTCCTGCCATACATGTACCACTTTAGCAGGGAATGAATGTATCCTAGAGCAGACCAAGCCTGAAATCTCTCTAGAAGCCAAGATGACTAAGCTGAGGCTGTCGTTCTTTGACCATATCACGAGAAGACATGATTCACTAGAAAAGACAAGAATGCCTGGCAAGGTGGAAGGCAGTAAGAAAAGCACAAGTCCACATGACAGATGGAGAGACACAGGCCCTTTCCGCACATGGGGTGTGAATCGGGCAGAAATGGCCAGAAATGGGACTCACTGGATTTTTCCTGCGACCGGGTGAGTCCGTCGCGAAAAGCAGCAGCACGAGTTCGCCGCTCCGCAGTTCTCCGGCATCCAAAAGGGCAGCTTCCGGTTGGTGGAGGCTCTCCAACTGGAGAAACTTGCCAGCCGAAAGCCCACCCCCAGAAGATCTGCAGGCACGCACTTGCGCGTGCCTGCAAATCTGCTCTGGAGCGTGGTGACGGAGCTAGACAGGGTTGCCTGCTCCGTGCTTTTTAAAAACTTCAAAAAAGAGGTTTTTAAAAAGCACGCTGCACAACCGGTTCCGGTCGTGCAGAACTGGACTGAGGTGTGGAACTACAAAAAGTAGTCCTCCCCAGTCCACTCTATGGTGCAGAAGACCTCTGTTGGAGGTCGCTCTGCACCATTTTAAATACCCGGTGCGGAAATGGCCTCAGTCCAGGAAGACGTGTCCCTGAATCTGCAAGAACCAAGCAGGGCAACTTTGACAGAGTGGCTCGGATGTCTCTCATCCATAGGGTTGCCATAAGTCAAAGTTTACTTGATAGCAGTTAACAACCCCCACCCCCACCACAATGTGTTAAGCCTTCGTGATATAAAAGTTAGAAACCCAAAAACTGCACTTAAAAGTGTTTCACGTATATGTCGTTTGTTGGGTGTTGAGCATGCATGATTACTGTGCTGAAGCCAAACAATTTATAAATGCAGACACTTGAAATGAATTCACATACAAGTTAACTGGAATATTTGCACAAATCAGTGTCTACAAATTTTTTCACCGCTTCTTAGCAACAATGTATTACATTACCTTAGATAAGAAGATTACTCTGTTTTGTGAAGAGCTGTCTGTTCTTTTTATGCAAAAAGGACTTCTAAAAATACCAGTTTTTTCATATTCTGAAATGCTTTACAGCCATGTTTCTCTGCCATATTTAACAGTCATTTACAATTATTTTGTGTATATTGTGGTCTTTGTTGCAGGAAATGCCACTGTTAACCCTAGCTTTTATGATTCAAGTCAAAATCCAGAAATGAACCCTCCATCAGAGGTAATGGAACAAGTCTTTTTGAGATGGTAACTCATTCCAATAACATGTAATAGACCTAAATTATGCTTCCACAAAGAACTGAAAAATATATATTTTTAAAGCCTTATGTTTAAGTTTATATCTTTAAATGGAATGTTCTTTTTTTAATCTTGGGCATAACAAAATAGAAGTTTTTGCAGCATTGTTGGGACCAACTAGAAAGCAAAAATGTCTAGCAAGAGCTTTTGCAGACATACCCACTTTATCAGATACTTCATCAGCTGAATCTGTCAAAATGGACTGAGTCTGCAAAAGGTTATGCTAAGTTCTTCCCAGTTTCTCTCAAAAGTGTTCCTGGATTTCCCCTATCAGTCCCCTTCTCTCTCTCTCTCTCTCTCTCAGCTAAAACCTTCTATAACAGCTACTGCTTTGAATACTACTACATTGGAAAGCATTTTTGAAACATATGATTGATATTCAATATGTGGATACAGGATAAAATGACACATTATTTGCGTTGTTAAAATTTTCACACATTATCTGGGATTTAGCAGATATCATTTTTAGCACTGGAATGGAAAGGTAGATGGGGGAGGAAAACTATGGCTTGATAAACAATTTCAGTGGTTTTCCTCAACTGTGTTTCTTTAAACACACAAGTGACAATTACATGTATCTGCCATGTAGTGCTCAAAATAAGCAATAATGAAACACAATGTTAGCCTTGCTGAGCAGGGTCTTTCCTTTCTCTCGCGCTTCTGCACTTCCCAAAGATTTTGCTGTGTATTTTGAGCTTGAAGGTTTTTCTTAATGTCAACTTGTAATTCCCTTTAAGCTTCTGCCATATCCAGTGAAGATGTGAAAACAAAGCATATGACTCATCAGTCATTACATAAAAGGTGACACAGATACCATTACGTACTTTGTGGCACTAGCAACCTCTCCCTTGTTACTGAGATAAAACTTTGCTGCCTCTTACGGATGTCCTTTTGCTTGCTTTCTCAAGTTTGGCGGGGGAGTTCCACAATGTGTGAGTATTATCTCATGGTGATTCACAGCAAGCCTAGGGACAAATCATTGAAGCCACTGTATCCTTGAAATGTGTACCCCATATATTCTCCTTTTGTTTGATCTCTGAGAATATCAGTCTTTTGACGTTACTTTGCATCATGGGGTAAGCCAGAAGTTAGTTTCCTTTTCCATGTTTGTTCTCAAAAGGTATGCCCTTTTTTTATCTGTTTGATTTAGAGCTGAGAACAATTGGTCTTGAAAGAACAGATCAAAGTCATCTTAACTGAGGGCTATCAGTTGATTGAGTGTTAGGCAATTCCCAGAATAATAAACCATCATAGAGAGTGAGTTAGATCAGTTTCATAATGACCTAGTCTGTAAGTTCAGGTGTTTTTACAGGAAGATGGTGTAATTTACCAAGGAGTGCTATTTGAGCAATGCTATAGTTCATCAACAGGAAGAAGGAGTTGTAAAAAAACTTTGGTTTTTCATTTCATGTGTCTTCATGACTTACATTTAATCTGACTCCAACTTCTGACTCTTCAGCTGACATTGTAGGATGATTTTCCCCATTTCAGTCCATGACAACAAGTGGCGTGAGGTATAATGAAAAGGAAACAATTCACATCACAATAATTGAACCTCCTGTCTACTGAGATCATTTCAGGATTTCTGTGTTGGATCCCAATACTTGGGAAAAAGTAGAATATAAATGAAATAAGGACATGGCCCACCTCATCCTTGAGAGATCTTGTGGACCTAGTAGGAAGAGGAGCTTACAACCAATGTTTTGGAAGTAAGCAATAATGATTTTGAACCAAAACAGATTCTTTGTATTTAGATAACTGGTAGGGAAATGCTGACCTATGGGCCTAACATGGCCTTATGTACCTTCCCCTGCAGCCTCTTCTTTTCAGATTTACTGAACCCTGTCCCTGAAATCTACATGAAGTGACTGTACTGAAACCTCGACACTTTACTTCACATACTTCACTTTTAGCATCAGGCATGCAATGGTGGGAGGGGGGAGCTGAACCTTTTCTAGACTGCATCTTTTCTAGAAGATAGTTCTTTATCACCTACTTTTTTGGAGAGGGGAGGAGAGTGGCCCAGAGATTTGTCATGTACTGGATAAACACACTACACCAAATTCACTTGGAGGTAGACAGTAGTTTATGGATAATCATGAGCAACACAGCAGACTTCCACAGAAGTTGCTGAGACTGAAGAATTACAACATTAACATTACAAATTAAGGCATGTAAAGCCATGATGGGTGAGAGCCATAAATCCATACCCCACACCACCTTCCCAACGTGTTCCCAGGGTAGTGGCTGTCACCTATCCCTTCACACTCTTGACAGGGTGACCTCATAGCATATTTCCTGCTCTTATCTCAAAAGTACTGGGTTCTCAAAACAACAAGTCTCTCTACTCTTCATTTTCATTTTCACCCTATCTACTCTTCACCCTCCCACCATCCAGGACGCATTGTTGCAATAGGCAGCCCATATGGATACATTGTAGCAGCAGCTAGCAATACCTAACAGAAATACATAGTAGCTTATATGCAAAGGTTGGACACATTTGTCCTAATACACATCCAGCAGGCTAAACTCAGGCCATTTCTGCACTATACTGTTCTAGTTCTATTATTCCACTTCCAACATTCTGTGAAATCCTGGGGTTTGTAGTTTAGGGAGGGGTATTTAGAATTCTCAGCCAGAGAGTTCTTTGGCCTCAGTAAACCACAAACCCCAGAATTCCACAGGGTGTTGAAAATGGAATAATAGCACTATAGCAGTGTAGTGCAGAAATGGCCTCATTTCTATATGGCGGGGACCTTAGAGACCTGACAGGAATGAACAAATAACCTTGGAGCTGCATGATGCCTGCTGGGCTCATGATTCTTGGCCTCCATGGCACCCCAGTTCCAAGCAGAGAAACAGATTTTTCTTACCGCAAGCAGAAGCACATTAAATGTTTGGTGCTATGAAAAGCTCATTAACCTCAAGAAGTTATAAATCTGGCTCCTTAGACTCTTAAAGTTATATCTCTGATCAGCAGCAGGTGTGGCTGTGAACAAAGATAATGCATACAAGCAAAAATATGTGACACCAGAGCTCTTGCCTTACTGTTTTCCTAGCTTACTATGTACCAGTTGATATGCTTTTTTGTTTACCTCACAATGTTGATGCATTCCTGTCTGAAGGTCTGCCATCTGGAAAAGGGAAAGCTCAGAAGTCTGTGCCTAAGAATGGGTGTGGAATTGTCATACATTTCACTGGTGTCATAAGAGGACTGATGGAATATTCACAATAGATGAAATCTCACAGTGGGAAGATCAGTGTCAAAAGCTCAGTTATAGGCGTCAAAGGTAGCTTTAAGATGAGCTGACACACACACCTAGATTCATTGTCAGCATTTGCAACTGGCAGTGTAATAGCAACGAACGACTCATTGTTCAGTGCCTTTGCGGGTTGGGGCGCGGTGTCCTCCATTTCGGCATTCCTCCTGGGGTGCCCAGAGATGCCGGTAGCCATGTTCATGCATGCACAATTGTGTATGCGCAAACATTTGGTCCAACAGCCAATGAGTTCAAAGTGGCCTGCTTTGAGCTCATTGGCCGGAAGAACGGGCCAGTGTGAGGGCATCCTGGCTTCACTCAGGTCCACTCATTGGGTACTTACCTGGTGGGTCTCCGGGCTTTCAGCAGTCGGTGTTTGGTGGCACCCACCTACCCACCCTGTAATTTGTGGTTTTGTTATAGTTTGAAGTTTGTCACAACTTCATATGGGCGGTCGCATGGTCAGTGAATCTGGGATAGCAGGTACCTTTGCCACATGCTAGGGGACAGTCGGGTCCCCGTTGGGGTCAGGGGGTGCAGTGAGCTGCCCAGCTCAGGTGGGCAAACAGTGATTACCCCTTGGTGGTAGTAGGACTGCGGTCGGCTATGTGCCATCCGGTTATGGGCCAGACAGTTGGGTTCATCAGTTAACAGGTGGGTTGATCGATGCCCAGATCCATGCCCATGCTTACGCCAACGTTGTCCATGCTTGTAGCCAATAAAGTTGTGGCCTTTCTTTCTCCAGTTGAGGGTTGTTGTGTTTTCTTTGCTAGGAGGCTGTCATCTCTGGCCATGCAAATGTATGTTTAGATGTCCATGTTTTTGTCCCTGACTTAATTTAAGCTAAAAACACCAATCCAATGGTTTCTCAGATGTTCTAAGACAGCCATTCTCAACTGTTTTTTTGGCCATGGCTCCTTTAGGATAGACAGAAACAGTTAGATAGAAAATAATTTATTATTGAACACCAAGAAAACTTGAACATTCTGCCATACTGGGCAAAAGTTTAAAACAGACAGTATGAAATTAGACATCTATCAGGCCTAATGTGACCCTTGAGTTTGGTGATTTTCCTCAAGTTTCATGATATCAGGCTCCAAATTAGACAATGACAGTCAGTGGTCACCTCTTTTGCAATATCAATTCTGTTCTTTGATTTTGCTAAGGAAACTGTCAAATGGTATGTTGGAAATACATTATAAAAATAATAAGAGGGAAACTATCAATTAACTATCAATTAACGCTGCTGCTTGGTATTTCATTGGTTCAGTTACCAGGGCCCACATAAACCCTTGGGGTTCCTTTTCTCACAATTTTTACTCTGTGACCCTGTTTGCTGTGGTTTTACTGAGCTGTTGGCAACAGTGTAACAAAACATCATTGGACACTTTTTTTGTATAACATCTCTTTGTGGTTTGGTAAATAATTTAGACGTTATATTATTATGATATCAAGAGTCTACGGCAGGGGTGGGAAACAGAGGGATGGTAGGGGGCCACATCACTGTTCTAGCAGGCCTTAGAAGACCACCCCTACTGCACCTCCACATGAAAAAATGAAAAAAAGAAAGAAAAGAAAAAAACAAGAAAAAAGATATTATAATTACCCTACCTACTCAAATGTCCCCAAATACCCTCTAGGCCCAGCATTTCACTTCCAAAAGTCACTTCCTGTTCACTTCCTGTTTTCTAGTTGAATTTTCCACTGCAATGTTTGTTATTTTTCAAAGTATTGGTTTTAATTTCCACTGGAATGAATCTGAAATGTATTATTCATGAATTTCAAATGATAATAAAGTGAGCGTGAGGCTCAAGTTTCTGCATGCGAATGCAGAACTGATTTGGGCTCCTTATTGTTAAATCATTATATAATTGATTAATTCCTATATAAAATACTGTCTTATGAATATGTAACACTTATCTCTTGTAGTAAATAAATCCATTAAATTGTGGTAAAGTTGTCAGCACATTTAGTTTTTACTTGTGAAGAAAATGCATCAGTCACTGATCCCTGATCCAGCTAAAGTCTGTCTTGTCTAAGTTAGTAACAATGACCCCCCACCAACTTGGTTCAATAGGATTTACAGTACGCTCCTAAGTTTACCCAGAAATAAATCTCTCTGAGTTTAGTGGGACTTACTGCACAGTTACTGTGTTTAAGACTGCAGTGTTAATTATGATTTAATTTAACTGGATCAGAACTTTGGGTTTTTAACAGAGTCACTTATGAGGACTGTAATTTAGAAACACTGTATTAAAATATTATCTCTATCATTTATAGGTCTCTTATAATAGACGTCATGATGAAGCACTTCCTTCAAGAACTACTGCTTACCCAGTCCATCCAAGGAAAATCAGGAATGTGACACATGTATAAGAAAGTACTGTCTATAGTTGTTTGCTATCACATCTTCCAGACAATCATCAACTTGAAAATTCAGTACAATAGACTGGTTTTTCAGCAGTGTATCTGAAAGCCAGCAATTACAATTTGTTGAGGAACTTTAAGAAGTCAGAAAGACTGCTTCTTTTCAGAAAATTGTTATTTAAAACATGAAGTGGTTGTTCCTTCCCTTTTAATGATTCATTTTGCACGATGAAAAATTCTGTGAAATATAGAAGCTTATACATTATGCTGTTGGCTGGTCTAAGGGAAGGTTTTGTTCCATTTTTCATATTCATTCCAAAATAATTTGTTTCACCTGATTTACTTATACTGAAATGCACAAGAAATTAATTTTATTATATACCATATATGTTTGCTTATAATATAAGCAATATGAGGGGTAAATAATATTTATTATATGATTGTTTTCTAGTTTGCATAGAGCAGATAGTACTGATACTTTAAGTAGGTCAAAGCAGGCACATCCAGAGATAATCACAGCAGAAACATAATGGAGCGGTGAACAGCTATTAAGGCATTATGAAATCAAGGTGTTTTTTTTAACTAAAGGTAAAATGAATACATAAAATTTTTAAAAAGCATATTTGTCATTCTTAGCCTGCATTGTACAAATCTATAATGCCTGTCATCTTTAAATGCTTACTATTAATACCTCATATCTAGCTGGTAACGTTTCAGCAATTCAACAATACGATGATATCACAAACCATTCCTCTGAAGGATGTCTGTTTATTTCCATTTCGATTATTTCATTTGTTCACGCTCCTCTTGCTCAACAATTCCATTTTTTTAAAAAAAATAAGTTCAAAGACAGACTCTTTAAAATCAATGGACTTTGAAAAGGGGAGTTCATGATCATTGTAAAAAATGGATTTGACAAACATTTTTTTCTCTATTGTACATTGACTTCAAAGTCTTTGTATAAGGCATCAGTGATTGCTCATCACACAGTGGACCCTGTATTGTCACTGTACGACTAAAAGAACACATATGTAATTTTGGCCTGTGCTTATTTCTCCATATTTGTGAGACTAGAAAACAATCTAAGCCTCAGCTACTCAAAGTGGTGATTTCTGGATTGGTTCCAGTCCCTGAGCCATTGGTTGCCAGTCCCTGGTTAGTTTCCAAGGAAGAAAGGAACAATTGTAGCCACAAATATAACATGAATCTCTGGACTGTTGGAAGATATTGGAAGATAATAATGGCCGTTCGTCTCACATCAGATAGAATCTTAAAGATTCACAAATGTACATTGCATAGTTAGACTTTCACCGTTAAAGATGGCCCCCAAAGAGTTTTAAATAAAATACATGAAAATAAAAATAGCTTTTAAAAAGTGTTCAAAAATTTTAAATAAAATAGCTAAAATTCTGGCACAAGGATCCAATTTTTCAGGTGCATTTAGACATCCCTCTGACAAACTTGCCTGTAGTCCAAGCTCATGCCATAATAAATGTATTCATTTCTGAGATGCCAGAAGAGTCTTTGTTTTTATGGCTGCAGTTAACTCACTTTGGAAAAGAGTCCAGTACAATTTACTGTTTTAGATTTAGTGAGATGTCCTTATATTGTCCGAGGTTGCACCCTGAATCAGGGATGGGCAACTGTTGTGGATCCAGGAGTTGTGTCCTGTGATATCCCACAGAACTACATGGATGCCCCCAAATGCCAAGGAACAAAAACAGCCCCCAGGCTTCTTCTACTTTTGAAAAAAAAATGTATTTTTAAAAGTTAAACTGCAGCAGATTGGTTGCAACCTATTTAACAGGTGGATTGTTGCTCCTGGAGACATGCAAGGGGAACAAACTCTTTTGTAGGTTAGAAAAATGTATTTATTTGTTCTGGAGAATCCTGAGGGTTCCAAAAACAGACTTAGGTGCTGAATGTAGTTCTAGAACTGTGCTTTGCCCACTTATTCTCTACAACTTGTTCAGTTCACTGAAACCTTATGCCTGATCAAGAATCAGGCTGCCTTAAAATAAAATACTTTTCCCTCTCAGAGATCAGTTTCTTTAAAAGTATCAGATTGATGTGTGTAGAGTTCTTTGGTGTATTTTATTGGACGCCTTTGCACATCTTGTGGATGTGCCATTCTTTCACATTTGACTTTCCTCCCACCGGGTGGCTAGGCAAAATGAGGGTGTTGCTCTCTCCAAAGAAGAATTCTGCCCCCCCAATGAAATTTTCCTTCAGTCCCCAAATTTCTAGCATTGTAGGGAATGAAACTTTGAAAACGATCCACACTTAGAAATCTTACTTTTGCTGTGTTTGCATTCGCTTGGCAACATTGTCTGTCCTTTCCTTTGGATGCCTAAACTGTGACCAGATTTTTGTATCAGCTACACATTTAAGGCCTTTTTTGCATGGCATTTTCAATGTGAAAGGGCCCCTTGAGCGTCGCGCAAATGTGAGGAGTGGTCCACACGACACACTCACATTTGCACGACGCTCCAGGGCCTGACATGGATCACGCACACATTTTTTCATTTTCGGCTTCAAGCCGAAAATGCTGCATGGTCGCACATCGCTCTGGGGCCCCGCACACACTTACCTTGCATGCAGAGCCTTGGGAGCCAGGCCAGTCATGCTTCCTGTCTCAGTGTAGCCTGGGACTTGTGGAAAGGGTCTAAGTGTACAACCAGATTTACTACCGTGTAACTGTTTTGTATGCCTGATTGCTACTTAGTCATGATTTTTCCCTACTGCCATCATTGTACTACTGCCCAAAACCTATTTTACCAGAAGTCAGTTGCATGGAGTGAAAAAAGCCCATTCTGCCAGCAACTGTAGCATGGATGAATAATGTTTCCATTAGGGAGAGTTACAGAATTATGGCCTCTACTGCTAAGTGCTCACCTGAAGTCTTACGTTACTGAAATGCTAGAAATTTGAGATGAAAGGAAAATTTCCTTGGGGTTGCAGAATTCTTGTTTGGGGAAAAATGCTCTCATTTTGGCTTCCCCACACCCACATAGCTACACTCTAGCCTCCCCTTCCTGTTTACATCTGCTAAGGAGGGTCACACTTGAAAGACTACAGGAAGTCTCAAGAAATGTGTATAGTACTGGGCAAACTCGTGGGCTTAGGGTTTCTATGGCAGTTGTTCACTTTGATTTAAAACACTCATAAAAGGTTAGGGTAGTCCTGGAAGAATTGTGCTGAGGTGCTTAACAAAACGGCTGTGACTTTAAAGGAAAGTTCAAAGCATTTATTTTGTAAAGTACACTTGACATTTTAGGTTTTCCCTTCTCCAGTTAATAGTGTTATTCTGACTGGTTTAGAAATTAGAGGAAGGTTGGATGTTAGGGATTTCACTTTTGTGAGCGTCCTGTGTCCCTAACCCTAGCGAATGTGGAAGGCCAAGTGTAATACACAACTAAGAGCAAACACATAGTACACTTCAGGAAAACTGTTGATTGACTATGGCTCCCGCTTGCTGGTACACATAAAGATATATTGAAGCCTAAATACCTCAAAGATACAAGATCCTTTCTGAACTTAGAATCTATGCAAGGTCAGGCCTAGGCCCTTTTCGCATGGCATTCGCCGTGCAAAAGGGCCTCTGGAGCATTGCGCAATTGCGAGGAGCCGTCCACATGACATCCTTACAATTGCACGATGATGCTGTGGCTGGCAGGCGCTGATCAAGCACGATTTCATTTTCAGCTTCTAGCTGAAAATGATGCGTGATCGGGCACCGCTCCAGGGCCCGTGAACACTTACCATGTGTGTGGAGCCTCTGGAGCCATGGCGCTTGCACTTCCTGCCCCAGCGCAGCCTGGGAAAATCCCAGGCTGCACTGTGGAAGGAAGAGGAAGGAAGAGGAAGGAAGGAAGGGAGGGAGGGAGGGAGGGAGGGAGGGAGAGGAAGAGGAGGCTGCCTGCTCACTAGCAGGCAGCGGCTGCGGAGCTGAAGCAGCGGGGACGCGACAGCCTCTCACAAGAGGCTACTTGCATGATCCCCGCACCCCAGCACTGCGAAAAGGTAAGGTGTGAAAAGGGCCCTAGTCAGGAAGGAAAACTCAGGAAATGTTGAGTGTTATGGATTGTATTCAAAAGGAGGCAGTGGCAAACCACTTCTGAACAAATCTTGCCAAGAAAACCCTATGATAGAGTTGCCACAAACCATGGTTGACTTGAAGGCACATAATGATAAAGACTAGAAGTGAGGAACATGTGGCTCTCTAGCCTAGCTAATAATGAGGAATGATAGACATTCAGTCCAGCCACATCCAGAGGACTACATGTTGCCTCAACTCTGCTGTAGGTCATAGTAGCAGTACCAGACTCTTTATAACCTCCCTGTTGCAGGTTCATGGGAAGACCTCATGAGCTCCTGTGTAGCTCACTGGCTTCAAGGAGCTTGGGGATTCACAAGTAGCACATGCATCTGTTTGTAATCCTATTTTTCCTTGCTCAAAAAGAGCATTGCTATGAAACATCGAATAAAATAAGAGGTTCTCTAACTTCACCTTAGAACAAACATTCCATAACCACATAGGTTTTAGGTCCAGTGTAAATTTTCCTCAAGTTCTCTTCAATTTTGGATTCCACATAGAATAAATCACCATAACTCATTGAGTCATATCAATTTACAAATAGCTCTGACTTTCTACGGAGGCTTTTGTGTGACAGCAGAAAGAAAAATCTTGAATTGAGTGGGCTACTAATCTTAAATGATGTACCATTTCAACATGCCAGTGACTGCTAATCACAATATTGACAGTAAATATTTAATTGCTCATTTTATAGGGCAGTGCCTCAAGCTATATATCAGTTTCAAATATATACAAAGTAATTGTGCAAAACTCGCTGTACTGTTGGTGACAAAGTTTGTAGCTTAAGCAAAATTCTAGTAGAAAGACATTTTGTAAAATATATATTTATTTCTAAATTAGTTCCACAGGATTTCCTATATGAAGGGTCTCAGGATATTGTGAATATTGTTGAATTAAATCTGTCAAGTTAAATAGTTAATCTATTGCTCACTGTCGAGCAAGTGAGTTGCCAAGGCAGAAACTTCATAAGATTCGTATGAAAGCCACAAGGGAGAATAACACATATTGCATGGTGTACCCAGCAGTTTAAGCACAGTATTGTTTCTATTGATTTCACTTCTTCTTAGGAAGCTAAGGAATTAATAACACAATGATGTGTGTGTGTGTGTTTTAAAAAATTGCATGCAGTTCTCTCAAGAACAATGTGTAAATCTTCCTGCCAGCTTCAAGATACAGCTAAGAGCTGTACACTTTCCCCAGTACTAACTGACACAAGTATTGTGGAAGATAACAGACAAAGCACACTTACACAGCCAGCAAAGGTACAAGGCAGCCAGCAAATGGCCATACTGTCCTTAATGAGATTTGTGCTGCATATTTTCCCTAGTAGTAGATTTTGGGGCTTGATGTAAGGGAGAAACTGGAACCGGGAGATGTTAAAAAATGGTAGTGGTAGGAAGACAACAGACTTACATTAGCATAATCAGTGGCATAGCTTGGTGCAAACTGGGAAGGGATGGGGGCCGGTGGTGGCAGAGGGGTAGGGTGGGGCAAAACTGCATGGGGGAGGGGTGATAAAGTGTGGGGGCTTGGCAACAGCACATGGGGGGCAGGGTGACGGTGCATGAGGGCAGGCAAGGAGCAATGGTACCCCCAAAAAGTTCTGCCCAGGGTGCACCGCCGCCATCGTCCCCTGTCCCTACACCACTGACATAATATACAAAAACCTTCTTTGGAGGTTTTCAGGCAGAGGCTGGATGGCCATCTGTTGTGAATTCTTTGATGTGGGTTCCTGAATAGCAGAGGGTTGGAATGGATGGCCCCTGTGGTCTCTTCAAATTCTATGATTCTATAATATTAACAGTTAAATAGGGTACACCTTTTTTAACAACCCCTAAAGAAGGCCATACAATTTTTTTTTTCAGCTGAAACCTGTTCATCTATTTCTTGACATAAAAGCTCTTTTCTTTCTCTCTTTCTCACTCACACACTCAGGGCTTTTCTGCACTGCACTATTATAGTGCCATTATTCCACTTTCAACATCCTGTGGAATGCTGGGGTTTTTAGTTTACTGAGACCAAAGAGTCTCTGGCTGAGAATTCTAAACGACTCTCCCTAAACTTTTCTTTTTCTCTCTTCATCTCCAAACTCTCTTCTGATCTTGCATCGGGCTTGTTTCTACTTCTTTTCACATGAAGTATTTCTATTTCCTCTTTGTAGGTGTTTAGATGCCAGTATCCTGATGAATAAATATCACATTGAACATCTGCTTGATTATTTTTCCTAAAAAACACAAACAACTGGCTGTAATCAGAAAATTCAGGCAGAAACACAAATAATCCACTAACATGAAAATTGTGTACATTGTTGCAGATATGAAGCAAATTCAGAGCAAAACCCTTGGAATATTTTTAGAACCAGTTCAGAATTTTGGATTAGCATTGGAATTTGTAGATGGTTTATTAAAAAATGGATAATGTTTTTGTAATCCAAGCTCCTTAGAACTGGATCTTTGTTCATAAATATGTTGAGCTTGCTCCAAGCCACTCTCTGGCCTCTGGACTTTCTCCAGAACCAGGGCTGGATTATCAATGGTTCAACTGGTTCAATAGTCCTAGTCCCTCATTGCTTAGGGATCAAGTGCTGAAAAAAAAAAGGTGTAGATAGTTCCTTCTTCTTCATGCTGCCTGATGGTTCTGTTGTTTCTGTTATCATCATTTTATGTGTTGCTTGAATAAGCAAGTGAAAATGCATGGAACTGGGTTGTTAGTCTCATCAAAGCTGCAAGGCTAAAAACAGGTTCACATAACAATAAAGAGTTTTGTGTTGTGGCCTATTTTATGGTTTAATTTCTATGCTTATGTTTAGAATAGCTCACACAGGTAGACAAGGAGGCCATTACCGCTGCAGGGCACCAACCATCTTAACCCAACCTTGCCCCAAATTTACTTTCCAGCATGAACCGTCCCAGTCTCAGTTAATCTTCTGTCATCCTACTTTTTAAACTGCTTTTAAAACGTCCTACTTTGTTCCTCCTCCCCCCACTTTTCTGCCTTGTCCTCAGCTTACTTCAATTGCTGCAAAATGAATTCAAAGTGCAAAAGTTTTTTGCACTCAGTTAACTCAGCAGAGCAGAAAGGAGAAGCACAGGTGGAATCTTGTCCTTCCCAAAAGGCTCAGGCAAAAGGAAACTTCAGCAAGCCCTCCTAGCTTGTGTATTCTTCCTGTCCTTTCCTTGCCATCTTGACCAACAGCCTCTGAAATTGCTTGGATCCATGTGTCTTCATTTTCATCTGTGAAAATTTGGAGTGTTTGGTATGATGCAGGATCTTGTCCTATATCTTTCTGTTAATTTGGGGTGAAAACTACAAAGTACTTTGGTGAAGTTATGAGCAGTAGTCCAAATATTAATAAAATTTCCCTGTCCCATTGCACTGTGAAGCAGCAACTGCTGAGAAAGTTATTTCATGCATGTTAAGTTTCACTCCAGTCTTTTCAAAGAGATTCTAGCAGGATATGCATGCTATGATTGTTAGGGGATTAGTCACAAAGTCCGATGTTACCATCATTGCTAGCCCGAGCTTGTGGGATATAAAGATATCTTTTGATATCAATAATTCGGCCTTCTATGCCCATTCCTCTCCACGTGCTTGCGAGGCCCCCGGACAAGCATGCACGCATGCTCGGCCGATAATCTCTGTAATATTCCAAACAAATACAGGCAGGCCAGAAATAGCCGACTCGCAGCTTCAGGAGACCTCAAGGCAAGTACCACATTATGTATGCACGCAACTTTCAAAAGATCCCCTGCCCCTCGCAGGCAGCTTGATGAGCGGACTATACAACTCTCAAGCACTCCGCGTTTGCATACTGGCTACTCTATTGACAATTTGGCTATAACTCAATCATTCAAATACTGACCTTTCAGGGTCTTTGTCTCCAGCCCCAAACTCATTGTTTTCCCCAAGTACGAACTAGCCTGCGGTCACAATTTTCCTTATAAGAACCCCTGACTTTTAGCGCTTCTTCGGATCGCTCTTGGCTTCCATCCCGCCTTGCTGTCGCTTTGTCCAGCGAGCCTTCCCCTCAGCCCCACGTGCTGAGATCCACGCTCCCCAGCTTCTCTGCTTCTAACCGGGCTTCAGGACAGGTATATTATTTCCCATACCAAACCTCCTCAAAAATACCTCTATCCGCTCCTACCTTTATTTCTATAGTTTCTTGCTTGAGTGTGTTGCATACATTTGTTTGATTGTGCTTAAATAGAACAATTATTAATTTCAACATCTGCCTCATCCTTGACTCGGCCTGACCCTGTAGACATAGGGTTCAAGATCTTGCTACGTTGCCCTGCCTCTCGCATTGCCAACATGTGCACTGTGCTAATTCCCTCCCGGGACCCCCAGAAATCAGGGTAACACCAATTATGAATGCTATTACATAAAGCAGAACCCCAGCATGGGAACACAGTGGGAGGTTTAATCACTTGGGCCCATGGTTGGATCAGGAAGGAGCCTCACTCCATTGTTTTGGAGTGAGGCACACCCTCCCTGTTCAGACCACAGGCCACTTTCTGCTTTAGTCTCTCCACTCCTGCTTGATGCCTGGAAGACAGTGTTGACCATGAGGCCCTGCCTTTGGAAATTCAGGGCAATTTTTCCATTAGCCAATTTAGAGGGAGTTTGGAGGAAGGGAACAGATGACAGGGATGGTAGAAAATAAAATAACCACTGCAAGCTGCTGTCACACACCATTCACCCACCAGCAGTTTGAAGCCAGAGGATGGCAGGCTGAGGTCTGAGGCATTCTAGCCCATAACAGCACATCAGTAGGAGGACTTGATAGGAGACTAATCACTCACTAGTATTGACAACTAGTGCACATCCCCTTTGTCCAGATAAGCATCAAACATACTGGTTGCCTGGTAGAAACAAAGGTCATTTCTACACTACACTGTTATAGTGCTATTATTCCACTTCCAACATCCTGTGGAATCCTGGGGTTTGTAGTTTAGGGAGGGGCATTTAGAATTCTCAGCCAGAGAGCTCTTTGGCCTCATTAAACTACAAACCCCAGAATTCCACAGGGTGTTGAAATTGGAATAATAGCACTATAATGGTGTAGCGCAGAAATCGCCAGAGAGGACAGGGTTAACTATTGAAGTTCTTATCTGTGCAAATCCACCCCTGTAGATTCATATTGGCACAACAATAGGCTCCCTGCAGGAAAACTTCCTGTCAGATGGTGTTCCTCTCTGCCTGATGCTGTAGTGCTAGCCATCACAATAAACGGGAAAGGATGCTGGGAGTTGTGGTCCAACAACATAAAAAGGGGTAAACTTTGACCACCCTACCTGTACAGCCTTAACACAAGGAAGTTTATGTAAATATTTCTGTCAACAGTAGCTATCTAGTACTTCTGGACCCTGGAAACAAAGGAATCCTGGCAAGCTACCCTTTCTAGGGTGATGCATGTAGATTATTCCTTGCCTAAGAAAATCCTATGGAATTGATGATGTTACTATAAGTTAACAGGCAACTTGAAGGCACATACACATGTACACACACATAGTGAATTCAAAATGGTGGAAGGAAGAGATGACTAATTCTAGCAACCAACTTGGAAGTCAGGTAAAAGGGCTGAATACGACCAAGAACGGGGCTGAAATGTGAAGGGTGAGTAAAACACAAGCCTCTTACCAACTCAAACCACTGTTGTTGTTGTTTCTATGTTTGTTATCACCCCCACATCTCACAATATGGGACCCAAAGTAGTTTATAATATAAACTAAAATTAATAGCTAAAATAATATATAGGATGAAAGTTTAAAATTTTTTAAAAATCTAATTAAAATTGTTTACATAAGCTATAGGATTTAACTGGGAAACATATCACATATAATGAGGTAACAGGGCTTCATCTGAGTTCTTTCCTTGTAAATGAGGTATTGCCAAACCTAAATGCAAATAGATTTTTAAAAAAATCTCTGACATGAAAATAGTCTCAAAAAGAAATGCCTAAGATTTTTTTTTCATTTCTACGTATTACTACAAAATATAACAAGATGTTCCAATTTTATTAAGCAATGCAGAAGGAATTGACCCAAAGAAAAAGACTTGGCTTTGAAAGTCTTTTGAAATAGCTGGAGTTCTTTCCATTTACTTCAGTGGGCTTTGAGCCAGAGTTTTTGAGTAATAACAACAATCTGCACTCCTTGCAGCCGCTTGTAATGAATAGCTGCAAAAATTCTTTTAGGCACAAGAAAATTAATTAAAAAACTCTTCTCAGGACAGTTTCAAATATTAGGTTTTCAGCAACTTAAAAAAAAAGTTAGCGGTCAGTTGCATCTTTCTTTGTTTCCCCTGTGGTTTCTTATATGCAAAGAAATTTCTGCCAGCTCTGGAAATTTTAAATTTCTTTGGACTCCAGAGATTGATGTCGAACTAAGCTCCTTAGCCAAGAACACTTGTCCTTAAGGTACCTTCAGGTAATTCCCTGGTAAAGATGGTTAGCATACCACTGTTTCTACTATACTGGCCCAAACTGCAATTCAACCATACTCCAACTGAGAGCTGGTAAAAGTTATTTAGCTGGACTAGTTCCCAAAACTGTCCAGCCAGCTTGGCTACTAGCCATTCCAACTGTAAGATTCTGGGAACTGTATTCCCAAAAAGTAACTTTCCTAAGCTCTTATCCAACCACGCACACCAGCCATCTTTGGTCTCTACAGTAATGGAAAGTGAATTGAATGCCATATCAACATCAGTTTGAAGACAAACAGCATCATATGTTAAAAATAAAATATTCAGTTGACCTCTCTTTCTTACTATAATGTATGTACAGTACAGATCCTCCTCCCACCAAGTCCAGATTGGGAAGACTGCAAGGGGGGAGGGCAGATTTAAATCTTCCTCTCTTTCAGTGAATTGGTTTCTAACCTTTCCCCCACCGTCTGCGGCAGGAAGTTAAAAGAGAAACGCCTTCACTGATACCAATGGAAACTTTCCCCCTCTTTTCTTCTAACTATGTGTGGAGCAGGGGAGATTTCAGCAAATAAACAACCAGGGAGAGGAGATCTAGGGTTTCCCTATTTGCACAGTTTATATAGGATTTGAACTGTATTGTTGTGTGCCTTCAAGTCTTTCACAACTTATGGTGAACCTAAAGCAAACCTATCATGGGGTTTTCTGGGGCTGAGAGTGTGTGTTATGTGCCCAAGGTCACCCGGTGAGCTTCCATGGCCAAGCAGGCAATTGAACCCTGATCTCCAAGGTCATAGTTCAATGCTGGAATGGTAAATTATCACCCAAAGCCCTCAAGGTCTTCTACTTTCCATCCTTTTTCTTCAGTTAGTCCTTGCACAAGTGTATATTTGAACTGTGCCTGGGCTTGTATGAATCTTGTTAATAAAAACACATTTTTAGCTCATATTTTAAATCTCCAGCTAGTTCTCTCCTGTGTGACCCCATAAACATTGGTGGAAGACATCTTGTTAAGTTGCCCTCCTCTCGCAGGCCTCCTATTTTTGAGCTAATTATTCTCCCATTTTCAAATGGAGGTACTGGCATTGTTAGTGAGTCCTTGAGGCACCCACATTTTGGGGTAACATGTGCATCTACTTTAGAATGAGAAAGAGGGTCAGCTGCACACTACATGTTGAGAGTATTCCTTTTCTGTAAAGCTTATAGCGTGGGCTCTTTGACATTCATTTTAAGAAGACTGAAGGCCAAAATATGAGACATGCAGTGTAAGCATATTTATTTATTACTATAAAACAGTTCTGGTGTCCAATTTTGACTGTAGAAACAATTAGGGAGGGGGTGTAGGAGGATATGTTTTTAACCCTTCCATATTTTTCAGATATAAATGGCCTTCCTTCTCCATCCACCAGTAGAAAGAAAGATATATAAACATCTGCTGTAAAATGGCTTTATTCTCAAATAAATTCCTATTCAGACTAGCAGCTTTTGTTGCTGGGGACAATTTAGATCAGGAAAATGATAGGGGATTGTTAAACTCTCACTGTTGTGTACCTCAGTGCTAGCTGGCTTTATGGGTAGAACAGGAAGGAATTCTTTTTGTTGGGGCAAAAGCTAGGAGGAGTCATTGGATTTGCATGTTGGGGTGTATTTAGTTAGGTTTTTAAGTTTCTTAAAGTTAAATATTGCTCCGTGTTCTAGGTTTTAGTAAAGGTATCTCCACATAGTACTGTTTATTATGTACAATAGTAATCTCCAACACTATTGCCCAAATCAAAATTCAAAACTGCAAATGTCATCTTATAATTATTTCCTACCAGGTTGGCTTTGATTTATGGTGCCCATATGAATTGTCTTCAACAGTCCTGCTCAGATTTTGCAAGCTCAGCTCCATGGCTTCTTTGATTGGGTCAATCCACCTGTAGTGTGCTTTTTCTTTTTTACTGCTATCTTCAACTTTACCAAGGGTTACCATTTTTCCAACTAGTCACATTGGTTCATGATATATACAAAATACTTGGTTTAGTAATTTTGACTTCTAGGCACAGTTCAGGTTTGATTTGCTCTTTGTTGTTGTGTGCCTTCATGTAATTTCCAACTTGTTGTGACCCTAAAGTGAACTATCATGGGGTTTTCTTGGCAAGATTTGCTTTTGCCTCCCTGTAAGTCTGAGAGTGACTTACCCAAAGTCAGTCAGTTGGTTTCCATGACAGAGCAGGGATTCAAACCCTGATCTTCAGAGATGTAGTCTAACGCTCAAACCACTACACCTTGGTGGCTGTTGATTTCCTCTTGGACCCATTTATTTATCTTTTTGGTGGCCTATGGTATCCACAAAATCCTCATCTAACATTGTGTTTCAAATAATTTGATTTTCTTAACATTAGCTTTCTTCACCAGTCAGCTTTAAAACCATCCTATGGCATGGATTATTCTAACTTCAGTAAATATCGATATATTTCCACACTTGACAATCTTATCTGCTTTTTTCCTATCTGCCCTTCCTCTGATTTCCTGACTACAGTCTCTATGTTGATTAATGACTGAACCAGGATACAGAAAATCTTTCACTGTCTTGATGCTTCGTCACTCACTTCTAAGTTACGTGAATCTTCTCAGGTCAATATTTTTGTTTTCATAATATTTTACTGTCATCCTGCTTCACCTAGGAGTCTCTGCTACAGTGCTCTATTGCTATAGTTCAGAGGAGAGTGGATGAGAGCAGAGAATTCTAAGTATCTCACAGTAACACTAACACCAGGATTCCATAGGAGAGAACAATGACAGTTAAAGTAGCATCAAACAGGTGTCATTATATAGAAAAGATGCATAGTCAGATGAGAATCTGGACGCTATTGGTCTGAAAGCAAATCAGTGATCGGTTTCTACATGCTTGTAAACTGTAGCAAAAATACAGGCTGTCATTTTCTTCAAGGTTTACAAGTTTGTAAGCCAGATATATGTTCTTGTAACTCCTCCCAAAATGCCTCTTAAGCCAGACAGCATCCTAGCTGAAAGGTTTCGAAGGTGCTGCAGATCCAGGCACTGGGAAATGATTGTAGCTTTCTCTTGCTTGTGGGGCACATTGAGACATACAGCTGTGGCAGGATCTCAGGGGTCTCTCTAGTTGCCCACCTCAATGTGCAAGAGTGCTCCAGTCACCATTGCCCAGTGTCCCAATCTGCAATGCATTAGAAATTCTTTGGCGGGAGTGTTTCCTGGCTTAACAGGCAGTTTTTTGGGGCAGTGGCATCAGGAGAGGCAGCTACAACAATGGAGCTCTGTCATCATAGCTTCATCAGATGATGCTGGAACTTAGCCATATCCTCCTCTGTGGCTTGACAAGCATGTCCGAGGTCTCAGAAATGACTGAAGGTTGATGACCATTGAGCTTCATGGAAACAAATAAAAAATGGAATCAAGCAGATTGCATGAGTCTTGTTGAAAAAGGCCACACTTTAGAGCAGATTCAAGGGGAAAGGGAAAGAATACAGGTAGTGGTGAGGGAGAGAATTGGCCTGTTTTTGTTGGCCTGTTACTTTTCTTCATAAAACATATAGTCAATCTGTGGAACTGACTATCAGAATATATACTGGTGGCTCCCAACCTGGACAACATTAAAAGGGACTTTGTCTACAGAGGTCCTTGTTTATTGGGCTGAGGAACACAAGTCGGAGAATGGTATTGTACTCATCTTGTGCCTGTGTGCTTTCAAAGCAAATTTGGTCAGATACTGTGTAGGCAGAATGCTGGAGTGATTAGGCCTTTGATCTGATTCAAAATAGATGTTCTTATGTTTTTCTAGGAACCCTAGAATGGGTGTTCGTCTCTAAGGGGGAATCCTATGAAGAGAAGAAACTGATATTCTATATGGGGAAGAGAAACAAAAAGAACACTTTTACCCTTTCCTACAGTCCAGAGTGTCCAGACAAGTAGCTATACAATGTTCAAGTTTCACACTGGACACCCTCTAGTGACTTTCCAATTTCCATATTTCAATACTGGACCAAAGGAACTCATGGAAATGGCTAAGCAGTAATATGAAAAGTGAGCCAAGGTGACAACAAATAATTACATGTGGGCTGTCATCCTGTATATATTTTTCTTAGAACGAAGTTCCACTGAACTAAATGGGCCTTAATTCTGACTAGGCATGCATAGAATTGAGCTATTAAGCATTCTTTGTGGAGTATTTTTGAAAAGTAGTGGACCATGGAAAGTACATTAGTTTCAAAAAATTGCTATGCACAATTGCTTGACAATTATAGAAATAATAAATGTAAGTAATGAAATCTGTGCCACTCAACCTCCTCATTAGCCTGCTTACAATTTTTGCTCTGTGTAGCAGATGCTCTTCAATTACTCACAGCAATTAACTGAATCAGAAATAATTAATGAAGACCTTTTAAAGAACCCTAATAGGGCATACATGAAGCTTACCATACTATGGGGTCAACAAATTTATAGTTCATAAAATTTCATATCCCCTAAGAATATAGCTAGAGTGATAGCTTTAATAAAAGAGGCACCAATGGATTATGGCCCTTTTTGCACACCATTTCCAATGCGAAATGGCCATGGGAGCGATGCGGGATCGCGAGGACGGCTCCGCATTATGTCCTCGTGATCGTGTGTCACTCCCATAGCGATCATGCGGCAATTGCACAGTATATAATTTTTGGCTCTTTGCCGAAAATGATACGTGATTGCGTGACCCTCCTGCATCCCTCCCGCGTTTACCTTACTTGCGGAATGTCAGGAAGTACAGCCATCACGCTTCCTACTCTACCGCAGCCTGGGAAAGTACCCAGCTGTGCTGTCGAAGGAAGGGGTGAAGCTATCACGCTTCCTTCCATCCAGCACAGAGCTGGTGCAGAGGGAAGTGCAGGGGATGCGATTTCCTCCCAGAGGAGGCTTTTCGCGTGATCCTCACGCAATGCCAGCGGCACCAGCTAAGGTGCAAAAAGGGCCTGTATTAAAGATTCCGTTTTGTTTCTAATACTGATGGATTCTGCAAAAGAAAAGTGAACTATTCCTATAAATATTGCATCAGAATGGTGTCCATCTGTTTGTGTGGGGTAGTTTGACAGATCAATGAGATTACTTACAGCCCATGGAGACTTTTATTTCTTGTTTTACAGCGCAATCTTTTATTATAGTGTAGTTAAGAACACCCACAGCTGGAAGGGGAATGTATCAGATCACCTACCTTCCTTAGAAACATTTTCTGCTCCAACAGCTTTCTTTCAGTCCTCCTGTAGAATCATAGAATCATAGAGTTGGAAGAGACCCCAGGGGCCATCCAGACCAACCCTCTGCTATGCAGGAACAGACATCAAAGCATTCCCAACTGACGGCCATCCAGCCTCTGCCTAAAAACCTCCAAAGAAGGAGACTCCACCACACTCTGAGGCAGCATATTCCACTGCCAGACAGCTCTAACCGTCAGGAAGTTCTTCCTGAGGTTCAAGTGGAATCTCCTTTCCTGCAGCTTGAATCCCTTGCTCCTTGTCCTAGTCTCTGGAGCAGCAGAAAACAAGCCCGCTCCCTCTTCGACATGACATCCCTTCAAATATTTAAACATGGCTATTATATCCCCTCTTAACCTTCTCTTCTACAGACTAAATATACCCAGCTCCTTAAGCCACTCCTCATAGGTCATGGTTTCCAGACTCTTCACCATTTTGGTTGCCCTCCCCTGGACACGTTCCAGCTTGTCGATATCCTTCTTGAATTGGGGTGCCTAGAACTGGACACAGTATTCCAAATGAGGTCTAACCAAAGCAGAATAGAGTGGTACCATTACCTCCCTTGATCTAGACAACATACTCCTATTGATGCAACCAAGAATCGCGTTGGCTTTCTTGACTGCTGCATCACACTGCTGATTCATGTTCAGCTTGTGAACTACCAAGACTCCTAGATCCCTTTCATATGTACTGTTATCCAGCCATGTGTCCCCCATCCTATATTTGTGGATTCAGGAAGTTTTAAAGTCTTAAGACTCCTTAAGCAAGTCTTAAGACTCCTAGGAATCTTAAAAGTTCTGGCTGAAAAAGCATCTAATAGTACCACTGTTTTTATCTTACATTAGCAAATGTGGCCCTACAAATGTTACTGGAGTGCAATTCCTAGCATTTCTCACCAGTGGCTATGATGGACAGAGTTCATGGAAGATGTGGCCCAACACTGGGAGGGTTGCCTTCTGCCCTCTTCTGTTTTATATGGAAGGACCTAGAATGTGAGTGGGGAATCTTTAGCGGTCCAAACCTTTTTGGTCTACAACTCCTTTACTCATATTGGTTCTTCTGGAAGTCCAAAATGTTGAGAAGATGAAAAGCTTCCCATCCCAGGCCTAGAAAGTACTTCATGGGTGGGGACAAGCAGAGATGAGCAGAGGTATAATTTAAAGCAGCAGTTCTTAACCTTCTTTTTTATTGTGGATCTCCTTTACATTTTTTTTGTTTGAACCACTCAAGATTTAAAACCATAAAGTGTAGCAAATATTAAGTTTTTCATCAAGAGTCTTTAACTTTGGAGACAAGGAAGAAATCGGTCAATCTTGTTACAATATTTTATCAGAAAGCTCAGATTCATCACCTATGGATGGGAACCACCTGGTGGATGCTAGCTTTCTGCCTTCCTTCTGCCTCAGCTTTCTCTCTCTCTCTCTCTCTTCACCCCTTCTCTCGCACGCCACAGAAGTGAGTGAGTAATAGGCTAATTTTTTTATTTTGGAAGGGTGCTGCTGCTGCTGCAATGGATACCTTCTTTTATTGTCTCTTCTACGTGGCAGCCGGGGTGTGGACACCAATGGATATGGCGACAGGTGTGTGTATGTGCCCAAACAGCTCTTTCATAAGCAAACAAGGGAGCAATTTTGGTGCCACATCCCTGATGAAAGAGACACAGCAGCAGGTGTGTATAGAATTGCCCCCCCCCCATGAGCAATTCTAAATAAATATTTTAATACTTAAATATAAGTTTAAATATTTAAATCTTGAGTTAAGTTCTGGAGACCCCAGCAACAAATTAAATTTACAGGGGGTCATAGAATCATAGAATCATAGAATCATAGAAATGTAGAGTTGGAAGAGACCACACGGGGCATCCAGTCCAACCCCCTGCCATGCAGGAACACCCTCAAAGCACTCCTGACAGATGGCCATCCAGCCTCTGCTTAAAAACTTCCAAAGAAGGAGACTCCACCACACTCCGATGCAGCATATTCCACTGCCGGACAGCCCTGACCATCAGGAAGATCTTCCTGAGGTTCAGGTGGAATCTCCTTTCCTGCAGCTTGAATCCATTGCTCCTTGTCCTGGTCTCTGGAGCGGCAGAAAACAAGCCCTCTCCCTCCTCGACATGGCATCCCTTCAAATATTTAAATATGGCTATCATGTCCCCTCTTAACCTTCTCTTCTGCGGGTAAAGAAAAGATTAAGGACCATTGCTCTAGCATTATAATAGGGGCAAGAAAGATATTTAGCTATCCAGATGTTTTGGCACCAACTGCCCACTCAGCATGGCCAATGATAGATACTGCGGGTCTTACAGTACAAAACAGTGCTACTCAAAGTGATGGCCCAAGGACTGGTCCGCAAGTTATTGGCTGCCAGCCTACAGCAAGTTTCCAGGAAAGAAATAGTTGTACTCTATGGACACAAATATGGTGCCCATACTTGACACACTGGGGGAAAAAATCCCTTGCTTGTCTTCCATCTTGAGGGCCAAGTATCCCCACAGCTTCTTGTCACCATTGCAAGGTGACACTGTGATTGAGACTGGAGCACCAGCACTTCTGCAGGCGGCTGTTGCTTGTGTATGAACTCCTCTGGGTCAAAAGAACAAGCTATGAATGTATCCATGCCCTCTCTCACCTACATAATTGGAGTGACAGTAACCTGGAATGATTCTTCCTCTTTGCTAATGAACCAGCAGTTCAGTGAGTCTTGGGCTGTATATGTTTCTTTGACTTTAATGTTGGTCAGATCATAAAATGTGTCTATATAAAGAAGAACAACAGGTCTTAAATGACTGCCCAGTAATGACCCAGCATAACTCTCCCACTGACACTGTTTTTTATGCTTGATCTCCCAGTCTTCTGCTAGGAAGGTCCAGTATAGGTTATAATGTATAAGAAAAACAAAACAAAACCTACAGAAATCATCAAAGGCATTAAAAATAATTTCAAAAAGAAAAACAGCCCAAAAGAAGAAAAATTCAAATGGAATAAAAGGTCTGGGTAACTAAAAACGTGCATTATGCTTCTGAGTGCACTACCATATTCTTGATCTACAACACCATTGCATTTGATGTAGTATACAAAGACTAGACCCTGTTACCTTAATTTTCTGGGGGTCCTGGGGGTCCCAGTCAATGAATTAGTCAAGTTCAGGGAGGTCCCTGTCACCAGATTAGTTATTTTGAGTTCAGGGAGGTCCCCGTCACCAAATTAGTTATTTTGAGTTTAGAGAGGTCCTGGTCACCAGATAGATTGCCTGAGTTTCCGGGGTCTCGGTCACCAGATATGTTGCTCAAGTCTCTGGAGGTCCCGGTCACTGCCTGAGTTCCGTGGGATCCCTCAAAGGATGCCTAGTCTGACCCTGATTTTAAGGGGATTTCCAAGTTACACCAAGCATGCGCCCAGCCCACCGGAGAGGTAGGGTAACCTAGCGAGACCTCGTACCCAGCTTTTACTGGGTCAGGCCAAGTCAAGACCCAAACAAAATAAGTTTATAATTATTTTCTTTATTTAAAACCTCAGTCACCATGCACTTACGCACCCACTCACACAGACCTAAGAAAAATAAAGGGAGGAAAATTGATAGGGGATTTAAAGAAGGATATCGGGGGAATACTACACCTGAGCCTGTAGTCCAGGAAGCCGAAATAGAGCCAGAGAGTCATGAGCAGTGAATTTCAGCTCATGGAGGCTGAGGGGAAGGCTTCGGCCAGCAGAGTGGCAGCAAGAAGGGGAGGATGCCGAGAGCGATCCAAGGAAGCGCTCAAAATCAGGGGTTTTTATAGGGGAAAATGTACCTGGAGGCTAACCCTTTCCCAGGGAGAACAATAGATTCTCTAGCAGAGACAAAGCCTCCGAAAGGTCAGTGCTTGACTTGATGGGTTTTCGCCTGGGTTGTCAATAGCCCAGACAGTATGTAAATGGGGAGCGCTTGACAGTTGTGTAGTCAGACACTCTAATCCTGTCAAGTTGACTGTTTGGGGCTGAGAATCTTTTGTGTGCTTGGTGCATACTTGATTGAGTTTTGATGTGTACTTGCCTGGAGGCCTCCTGAAGCTGCATGACGGAAAGTTACTGGCCTGACCAGGACTTTTCTTGTATTTTTCAGCCATTCGGCCGTGCCCGTGTGTGCGCTCATCTGGGGGCCTCTCAAGCACGTGGAGGGGTGTATTTTTAATAGTTAATTTATATTAAATTGTAGACCCCGGGTTCAGGCATATCCATCGCAGTAACAACCCCCTAGGTACCCAAGGAGGTAACCTTTTCCCAACAGTGGTAACTTTGCCACAAATACCAATGTTCCTTGAATTCATTTGGCTATTGTTGTCTTGCTGGTTGCCTATAACACATTTCTCAGTTGCTGGTATATATGTATGTATGTATGTATGTATGTATGTATGTATGTATGTATATATTCTCTCCTCCCCTTCCAGCTGCCAAAGAGAAGGCAAATTTTATGATGGTTCAAAAAGCTGACTGAAAGATCAACTGGTATAATCAACATTTCCAGTAATAAATTGGTTAGCATTCTTTCAGTTTCCTGACCTTAACTACCAAGGCAAGGCCTTTCCCCTAGGGTTACAATTGGCATTTCAAGGCTAGTAAAACAAGGTTTGGCAAAGATATACAAGGACAAGTTCCCTTTTCAGTACTGTGCTTATTTTAACCATGACAGTTTAAAAACTAAAATGTCTAGAGGCAGGATAGTGGTTTTTGTTGTTGTTGTTTTGAAAATGTACCTTCTTCATTGATTGATTGATTGGATGAATGAATGAATGTATATATTGTTCTTCATAACAAAGTACAGAGCAGTTTTATTAGCAAGAGTAAAAGTGGAAAATATAGGCATTAATAAAACAATCCTATTCAAACCTTAAAAATTAACTAAGTCCAAATCTGTAGCAGAGGAACGTGCTGGCCATCACCATGGAGCCCTGAGAGTATTCAGTTCTTACTGGGTGGGAAAAGATTCCACATACAAATTCTTTGAAGTCACCCTGGTTGACCCTTTCCACAAGGCTATCAGATGCAATCCAGACATCCAATGGATCACCAAGCCAGTTCACAAACACAGAGAGATATGTGTGTTGACCTCTGTAGCAGGAAGATCCATGGCCTTGGCAAGGGCCACAAGTTCCACCGCATAACTGGTGCCTCATGTTGTGTTGCTTGGAGATGGCACAACACCTTGCAGCTTCATCATTGTTGTTGATTTATTTGCTTATAAATTTCTTGTTATAATAAAGCTAGCTAGGGGCTTTGGGGAAAAAAAATTAACCAAATCCAACTATCAGTGAAACAACAAATACCACAGATTATATTTTAGTTAGGTTACTCCAGCCATCAGTCAAATATTTCTTGAAATTGAAAAGCACACATCATATAGCAGGAATTAAAAATACTATAACAAAACTCAATAAATGAGGTACATTTCTGGATATGTACATATCTGGTGGGCTCAATATTTTTCACTGAACTTTGTTGATACACAAAAAGGGACTTTCTAGAGGCAGACTAAAAATTTTATCCAGAGATGGTTGAAGTCTCACTATTTTTATGCCTGTTCTCAGATATGTTCAGTCCTGACTGGAATATTTCAGTGACTTTCTGTTTTTTCAAAACTTCCCTCTTTATTCCCATTTGTGGGTTTGACTTTCACAGATTTGATTATTCGCAATACCTGCTTTCCTCCCCCTCTACTGAGAATGTGCTGGCAGTGGGCAAGAGGGTGAAGGGAAGGGAAGATCTCTGCCCAGTGCTCTCCTGCCTTGTTGCCTGCCTGATCGTGTGTGGGGGGGTGGCCAGTAAGCAAACCTGAGCTGCCTCTACCCGCATGATCGCAATCGTGTGGGTGGCGGGGGGAGAAAGTGAAACAACGAAGAACCTTCTCCGCTCGCTGTCTCCTGTGCTGTCCCCACTCATCCATCATGATCGTGGGTGGGAGTGGTGAGAAAGGGAAGCTGGGAAGATCATCTCCCGATGTTCTCCTGCCCCCCTTGCCGGCATGATGGTGGGGGGCAAGAGGTGTAAAGGGGGGAGAATAACCATGGTTATTCATTTTTTTTTTTTACTTTAGTGGGGGGGCTGTTTCTCTATCCCCCGTGAATGGGGAGGGCCTATTGTAAATCACATAGCTAATCTAATTTAGTGGTGTGTTAATGAACCATTTCAGATGAAGCCTTTTATCATGCCTTTGCCCTGCCTCATTCACTGAAATTTACAGAGGCTTTATCATGGAGGATTCTCCATTCATAATCCTTCCTCTCCACTTCTTTTTCCATCTTTTTAGTTACTGCAGAAAATCTGTTAGGGATAAAAAGAGAACAGGTGCAGAATGCCTTCTAACTGTTAGTGAGAGAGGCCCTCTACCTGGATATGGTCAATGTCATTGTGGACTAACAAGCAGAACATGGAAAAGATTTCTTCCTCTTCCTCTTCTTCCTCTTTTTCTGCTTTGGATTACACGTCTCAAAATTCACCAGTTGACATGGCCATGGTCAAGGTAGTGGAATCTGGAAACTGTAGTCTAACTTCCCCCAGCTCTGGTTGATGGTGTATTCTTGCATGGCAGGGGGTTGGACTTGATGGTTTTTGTGGTCTCTTCTAGCTCAATGATTCTATGATTCTAACTCTGCTTTTCGGGCTAATTCAGAGTGAAGGTATTGTCTATTCAGGAGTCATCACCTTCATTAGCCCTCAGTGACATCATCACAAAGGACTTTTTGCACCTTACCTGGTTGCAGAGACATTCGGTCTGGGTGCTGGCATCAGCCCTGCTGGGAGGGAAGTGTGACAGGAGCACTCCCCTCCTCAATGGCTGCCTGCGAGATCCAAGAAGCACGATGGTCATGTCTCTTCCTGCCGCAGCACAGCTGGATAGTGTCCCAGGCTGTGCTGGGGCAGGAAGTGCAGCCATTGCGTTTCCAGGGCCTCCTCAGGGAAGGTAAGTGTGGGCATGCAGCAGGATGGTGGTGCAATCGCCAGTCATTGACAGGGAAAACCTGTCGATTTGCAGCGCGATTGCTCTGCCTGGGGACAGGAGGACAGGACTGTGACTACGTTGTGCATAAGCATTGTCATGGTCCCATCCTTCTCCCACCCTTATGACAGGTTGGGGGAGTGGAGAGGAAAGGGCCATAGTTAAATGTGAGTGGCTATGTGACAGCATCACTATTACTAAGTGGAATAATACTGAACTGAAGACAAAGAAAAATGATACTGAAGCTGCAGTTGGTAGGCTATAAAATAAAGTCATTGCCTGAATGCCAGGTACCATATGAGGAGTGAGCTGCCTGAATACATGCTCAGGGGTAGCACTGTCTCTCTGAGTTGTCTTGTATAAAGAGAAATATTGCACCAAGAAAAAATCCCAGCATGCCTACTCCTAAGGTCTTCTCTGCTGCCACAGACAGTATGTATGCATGCTCCTGGTCTTCTTTGGGTTGTGTATATGTTAGTCAATACTCCTTTCGATAAGAAAGTGATGTCTCTTGTCTACAATTACATAACATCATTAAATATTTAACTTCTGAACTTTAAATATACAGGAACAAAGAAGAGCTCTCGATATTAAATTCCCCTGAGTTTTGGATACCGGGAAAACATTGTTTGTTTGTTTAAAATATTTCTGTATCACCTTCCCAGCCAGAAGGGCTCCTGACACAATAGAGAAATAAAAACAATTAAAACAATCCAAAGGTAAAAACATTGAAAACACATTAAACTATTCTTTTAACACTTTTTAAAAATCTAAAAGCAATCGTAAAATACAATTTTAAAGCAGGTAAAACAGTGCAATTTCAGACACACGAAACAGCAGTCTTTTGGCTGTCTGCTAGAAGCTTGAAAGAAATGCTGAGTATTAAACTTAGTTTATAAGTATGGTGTTAGTGATGCCAAGCCAGCTGCAGTCATGTACAATGCATGTGCCACCAAATAAGTATTTAAGAGATGTGCATTTCCATATACAGTAACTTACATGTGCTGTCATCTCATATTCTGCTTATTAGATCAGGAAGTAAACTTCTTCCAGCCAGGATAGGAATAGTGAGTAAAGATATACCCAGTAACAAATGAATAAGAAGTAGATAGTGGCCATTTCTGCACTACAGTGTTATATGCTATTATTCCACTTTCAACATCTTGTGGAATCCTGGGGTTTGCAGTTTAGGGAGGGGCCTTTGAGCTCTACCATAACCATACAAAAATGTAGTACCAATTATCCAATGTATATTTGGGTTAAAGATGGTTCTTGAGTCTGAAAAAAGACTACTGCCATTTGGTTCTCCTCTTCAAGTGGAAGAGGTTGACATGAATGTCCCTTTCCTCCATTTGCTCCTGCTACTGGTGACCAAGGCTGCATTCTCTCCTCATTTACTCAAAGTTACCTAAAGTGCTGGGCCACAGATGAGTCACTGGATCTCTGTGTTTTTCTCCATACATGCCACTACTCTGCAGCAAGCAGAGATTCAGATACGGAAGGTTTCTGCACAATTTTCCCCATCATTAGATAGAGATTTGGAAGTGTGAACTTGTACCCAAATCCTGACTTGAGTCTCTGGCCACTCAGACTTTTATAGTTCTGAAAATGGGATAAATCCAGGTTCACCAATTTGAACATCACCCCAAACCATTAACTTGGCTATGATCTTCTCTTGACACATTTTTACATTTCATTCAGACACTCCCATTTCAAATACTGTCGGGAGCTGGAGATGTGCTTTTCACTCCTGTCCTCTTTATTCTTGACCTCCCTGTGTTAAGGTCTGCAATGTGAAGGGCCTGCATAGAAACTGCAACCACATTCAAGTGAGTCCAGTTACAAGGTTCCACACAATTGGGAAGGGTGAACTTCCATAAAACTTTTGCATTCACCCAAGCACAGTTACAGATATTTCCCATTACCCTAGATAGGTGAATATTGTTATTCAGATGCTGGAAATTTCCAGGAAAAAACCCCACCATTTTTAAATACTTCACAAATACAGGCTTTATTATTCTGTAGTTTCCTTCCTGCCCAAGGCCACTGGCCAACTGCTCTAGCTTTTACAGAGACCCAATAGAATACCTGAGGTGGACAATTTATACTCATTCCAGGACATTCCAACTAACCTAGCCTGGATCAAGGAATGTATCTGCCATAAACATTACAGTGAGAAATGAAGGGGTGTGTGCCCCTATCACCCTCTATAGAACTTAGGGACACCTGGACAGGGTCTGCATATTTGTAGAGATGTGTCTTTCCTTTGCATTTTATGGAGCCTTAGGGACACCCATTGATTCCATACCCTCTAACTGTCTCAGTTTGGCAAAGATGGTCCCTATTAATGTTCTGCTGTTCCATTTTTTCAGCTTTTTTTTTAAGTCCCTGTTTCTCTGTTTCCCTGTTTAAGTCCCTCTCTCCACTTTCTCCTTCAGCCTCAGCTTACTTCAGTCGATGTAAATTGAGTTCATAGTGCAGAAACAGTTTGCACTCAGTTAACTCAGCAGGGGTAGGGGTGAGTAGAGGGCAAAATCTTGCTCTTCCTACTTGGCTCAGGCAAAAGCAAACTGTTGCAGCCTTGCCTACTTCATTTACTCTTCCTCATTAATAACCTTTGCTCTCTTGATCACATTCTGAGGTTGCGTGGCCACACGTGTTTTAGTTTTCATCTGTGAAATATTAGAGGATACGTGATTCAGCCAAAGTAAAAGTGGTTCTTGTTAATGCCTGATTTTTTAAATGTGTGTAAATATGCATAGCAGTTATACCCTGGTATTAGAACAGCTTGGAAAATGTGAATTTGACAGTTCCTGTCCTCAGGCTTGCTACCTAAATAAGACACACCACACAACGGAACAGGGAGGAGGAGGGAAGCAGGGGAGTGGGGAGTCCAAGCACAATATCTTCTGTGGAATATAGTTCTTCCTTTCTCTGATCCATATAGACTGATGGAAGGGCTATTTGGAGAAGTAATGTAAATCCAGCCACTGATGTTGTAGAGCAGATAGGAGCTGAACATAAGACAAATTCATATTATATGTAGCCCTTGTATTCATTCTGGGGCAACCCAAAGTTTCTCACCATGAATATCAAAGGAGGATTCCTATTTTCTTCAGTACCAAAACAAATTGTGTAGGCCACTGGTAATGTGGAAAAGATATCCCAATGCCTGTTTATGGAAGGTTTTGCTTTATGAGTCCAGAGTGATGAGGAAAGGAGAAAGATGCTGAATGAAAAGGCTTTCTTCTATGTCGTGACTTTTCCCAACGTCAGCTGCAGATAGCTGGGGAAAGGGTGTACTTTTAACTTCAGCCTTTCAAAATTTAAAGAAATAATGGCAGAGGATTTTCCTGAACATGTTAATTCCATTGTCAGCAGAGAGATTGAAAATAGTTAACTGATAATTAGTATGTCTCATTGCCTTTTAATTAAAAAGTTAACTGTCATGGTTTTGTAAGTGCTGAGAAATCACTTTTTGAAACTGAGTTAGCGAAGCTGTGGGCAGAATCCAAAGAACCATTAAGCTAACTCCATCAGTTTTCCATCCCCACAAACAGCAACTCCCAATACCATGTAAGAGAGCTTGGAATGTTACTTTTAAAAGGTAATTCGTTATTAATGTAGTCCCAAGGCCTTAAAAGTATGTAATTTGTTACTATTACAGCTGTTTTTTTTTTTAAAAAATAGCTATTTCTTGATTCTCAAACATACATAAAATAGTTGGCCAAAATCTTGCATTGAGAGACATATAGCTACGTCTCCTGATACTATCCCCCAAACCCTACCTTTTCAGCAGTGCTTTAGCAATATTACACTACTTAAGCATTAGGATCATTTTTTTAATTGGGATCATTTCTCTTTGCCTTACTGTCTCTGATGGATCTGCAGTCCTGGGACAGTTGCTATATTTCTTGTAAGCAGTGGAAGTTTTCTAGGAATACCTCAGAATGGGGAAAACATCATGTAGATCTCAAAAAGAATGTGTGGTTTTTCCAGTCTGTACAGATGTACCTCTTTTTTTCTCTTTGGAAAAACATACAAAAGTAGCTTTACTTACAGCACTTGTCCATACTCAGATTACATGGTCTAATAGAAAAAGAAAGAAGAAGAAAAATGGTTATAGATTATGTTACCCTGATTTCTGGGGGTCCCGAGAGGGACACCTAAATGCGCTCTCAATTATATAAGTTGGGGAAATTAGCCAAGAGCACAGCCTAGCAATATGAGGCAGGGTAACGTAGCGAGATCTTGAACCCTATGTTTACGGGGTCAGGCCGAGTCAAGGAGCACACAGAAGTTGAAACAATAAATGTTGTTTTATTAAAAACACAATCAAACAGTGTATGCGGCACACTCACACAGATAACTAAGGAAAAAAAGGTTGGAGTGGGATAGAGGGATTTTTAGAGGAGTTGTTGGTTTGGGTAATACTTCACCTGTCCTGAAGCCCAGTTGGAAGCGGAGAAGCTGGGGAGCGTGGATCTCAGCACGTGGAGCTGAGGGGAAGGCTCGCTGGACAAAGCGACAGCAAGGCGGGATGGAAGCCAAGAGCGATCCGAGGAAGCGCTCAAAGTCAGGGGTTTTTACAAGGAGAATTGTGACCGCAGGCTAGTTCGTACTTGGGGAAAAAAATGAGTTTGGGGCTGGAGACAAAGCCTCCGAAAGGTCAGAATTTGAATGATTGAATTATAGCCAAATTGTCAGTAGGATAGCCAGTATGCAAACGCAGAGTGCTTGAGCGTTGTATAGCTCAATCGTCAAGCTGCCAGTGCGGGGCAGAGGATCTTTTGAAAGTTGCGTGCATACATAATAGAGTACTTGCCTTTGAGGTCTCCTGAAGCTGCGAGTCGGCTATTTCTGGCCTGCCTGTATTGTGTTGGAATATTACGGCAATTATCGTCCGAGCCTGTTTGCATGCTTGTCCGGAGGCCTCGCAAGCACGTGGAGGGGAATGGGTATGTGAGGCCGAATTATTGATATCAAGAGATATCTTTATATCTCACAAGCTTGGGCTAGCCAGGGCAGTAACAATTAGAGCAGAGCTTTCCAAACTTTTCATGTTGGTGACATGCTTTTTGGACATGCATCATTTCATGACACAGTAATTCAGTTTTACTAGCAAACTGGAGATTAAATGAACCCCTTATAAGAGATACAGACACATAGATAAATTGTAATAACAAAATGTATGAGGACAACATATTTCATGAAAACTTTACTATATTTTTAAAAATATATGCTTTATAAATAATAATATACATTTCCAAGATTGTAGGCGACACAGCTACACACTTTAGGTGACACACTAATGTGTCGCTGCATACTGTTTGGAAAGCCCTGGATTAGAGTAATGGAAGAAGAGAGCAGGCGTGGAAAAACAAGCAAACAGGAAGTCACCATAATGCAAACTAGCAATTAGTGAACATAGAAATGCAGAGGTTCCTAACTCATATTAGTCTTTTTTAAATTCATTTTAATTATTATCTTTTTTGGATCTTGATATTTTAAACTCTTTTATATTGGGACCTGTTACCATACTGCTTTGGTGGTTCTTTTATTGACTGCTGACTATAAATTGAGGGCCTTTCTGCATTACACTGTTATAGTGCTATTATTCCACTTTCAACATCCTGTGGAATCCTGCGGTTTGCAGTTTAGGGAGAGGCACTTAGAATTCTCAGCCAGAGACCTATTTGGCCTTAGTAAACTACAAAGCCGTTATGCTCCCCTCCTGGCAGAGCTGCTGCTGGGATCCCCACAGGACACCACTGGGAACAGGTAAGATTTTTTTTAAAAATGTGAGTTAAATTTGTAATTCTATTTTGAATAAATTGTACTTTTAATATATCAACTTTAATATTTTTATATCAAACAAGTTATATATAATATAGTTTATATTCTTAAAATAACAAGGTGACTTTCACTTTGTAAATTGTGCTAATACCACATTTTTTTGTGAGGTGGAGAAATTTCCATATTTCTTCTTGAAAAAAAAATCCCTGGAAAAAATCTGTCCCCCCCACCTGCATGCTTCAAAATGGAAATTTATTGGAAATTTGTGGAAATTTTATATCTCTAGCTGGGATGTATCACTGGATTTAGGTCAAATATTTCAAAATATCATAAGCCTTCATAACCTGTTTCTCTGGAGTAACTTCTGCATCCCTAGAACTCCTTAGTGCCTGGAGAAATTGGCCTTATATAGGAGAACTGATGTAGAATTTATTGAACCCATTTAATCTCAAAACATGTTTTTTAATTTCTGAATTATTCACATTTTATTCAAGCAGATTAACACATAAATGTGTCTGTCTAATTACTTACCACATAATGTTTGTGAAATCTTTCCCTACCAAGGAACAAATTAAAGCTTGTAATTACAGCCTGCACAGTATAATTAAGTCTAGGTTTTTGAAATTTCTCTTGTAACCTCCAGAAAACTCCATCACTTGCTATGAAACACTTTTATTCCTTTTAGAAGTATGAATACATGATTTCATGCAGCATAATGGCCACCAGTCTTTACAAGGGGATTATTCAAATTTTTGAAGACTATCAACAGCTACTAGTTGCAATGTTACAGTGTCAAAGACAGTATGTATCTCAATACCCGTTGTTGGGGAACATGAACAGACTGTGCCATCTCACTCATATCCTGCTTCTGTGCTCTCCATAGACATCTTATTGGCCATCATGGGAACAAATTGACAAATTAGACAAGTCTTTGGTCAAAAATTGCAAAGGGTTTCTCTTAGATTCTCATATTCTCTAATCCAACTGTTTTGAGATAGTGAAAATGTGTTCTAGGAAAACTGAGTTGTATTCTGCGCCAGGCCATGTGACCATGACTGCTGCACCAAAAACACAATCCAATCCACATTAAGCATATCATTAACTGGTAGTGTGGTCAATATGATTAGCAATGATGTATTTAAGTCTTTTGCTTTAAGTCTCACGTCTCTACCTTTGTCTCAAGTCAAGTCTCCAGAGGAGGGCGACCAAAATGGTGAGAGGCCTGGAAACCATGCCCTATGAGGACACACTTAGAGAGCTGGGTATGTTTAGTCTGCAGAAGAGAAGGTTAATAGGGGACATGATAACCATGTTTAAATATTTGAAGGGATGCCATGTAGAGGAAGGAGAGGGCTTGTTTTCTATGGCTCCAGAGACCAGAACAAGGAGCAATGGATTCAAGCTGCAGAAAAGGAGATTCCACCTGAACCTCAGGAAGAACTTCCTGACAGTCAGGGCTGTCCGGTAGTGGAATATGCTGCCTCGGAGTGTGGTGGAGTCTCCTTCTTTGGAGGTTTTTAAGCAGAGGTTGGATGGCCATCTGTTGGGAGTGCTTTGAGGGTGTTCCTGCATCGCAGGGGTTTGGACTGGACGGCCCGTGTGGTCTCTTCCAACTCTACATTTCTATGATTCTATGATTCTCAAGCCTGGAAGCCAACTTTATAAGGATCCTTCTTACTCCCCTTTCCCAAAGCTGGAGGCTTTGTGTCAATGGGCATACAATGGTCTGTAGCTTTGGAAGTAGGGAATACAATTTTTCTTACTCCTCATTGCTGAAGTTCCAAAAGCTTTAGAAGGAAGTATCCTTCCTCCTCAAGCCCATTGCCCAATATTTGCTGTTCTGTTCTGAGAAACAAACCCTGTGCTCTGGAGGTAAGTCTTGCCTTCTGCTCTTAGGTTTAGTTTTAGAAGTCTCCTCCAATATGGAGCAGGGACATATTGCTGAGCAGACCTCAACCCTGCCTCAAGCTCATTGCCTAATGAGTTTGCTGTTCCTCTCCAAAAAAATGTGCTCAGGTTTTGGGTTTGAGACATATTGCCATGTGACCAATAGGCAAAAAGATATAGAAGTGTTGTTCAAAGTTATAAGATTTCTGGAAGAATGTGTTATGTTACTGAACCAAGGGCATCATGTCAGTCACTAAAAATATACAAGGCATAAGTTGAGTCACATTAGTGCATCATTTATTTCCAAGTTGAGTCCAAGTCAAGTCATTGAAAGTCCAACTTGAGTCTGACTTGAGTCTCCATCATTGATCTTTAGGGCTCACAGCAGAACTATCAAACATTTCTTAAATAAAAAAGAACTCAACTGGTGTTCTCTTATTCTGGAACAGACAAACAAACAAGATAATATTCTAGATAGTTTAGACATTTTACCTTTTTTGTACTACAATTCCCAGAATCTCTCAACCATCATGATTAATGGCAATGCTATCCAGAGATTCTGGCAGTCACAGTAGAAATAAGTAACTTTCTGGAACTTAGATGCTAGTCAGTTTTCATATAACTATCAATTCAGCTAGAAAGTTTCTCCAATTCCACTAACACCTTAATTTTTACTCTTGTCAACTCCTTAGTTTTTCAATCCGAGACTAGTGACTTGTGTACAATTTAATTGCCTTTACATCTACGGCAGATCTGAAATTAATATTTAAATTACTATTCCAACATTGCCACCCAGGAGAGTTAATCTGCCCATACACAGTAAAACTTCCAGTGCTGAGAAATATATGTGTTTATTTATCACAGTCTAGGATAAAATTTAAATGAAGGCAATTTGTAGGCCTCTAAAAATAGTGTTATTCTACTCAAAGTAATGCTTTCCCACTTTGAATTTAATTTTTAGAATTATACCTAGCAATCTGTCACGAGTAGCGTGCATAGCACTATGTGGAGTAGGAAACAAAACGATAGGACTAGCCCCAAGAAGATTGCAATATAAAACCTGACAGACAGTGGGAAAGATGACACATAAAAACTAAAGGAGGCTCATCACATCCATGGGCTAAAGTAAATGCTAGGTAACATATGCCACATGCAGTTTAAGATCACTTTTCATCTCATCTTCAGATAAGTTACCATGGTCCTGATCAGGAACACTGTGAGTAGCATGTCCTTTCTTTAAGCCTCCCTCCGTTGTGCTGATATATATTTCATAGTCATCCTCATGGAGGCTAAAAAAAATAGCATGTGAGAGAAGTCTTTCAGTATCAGAGTAGTATAAATCTGTGATACAAACACAAATAGTTAAACCAGCATTTCTCAAACACAGTTTCCTGGAACACTAGGGCCATTTCCGCACTAGGCCCCTTCCTAAACTGCAAACCCCAGGATTCCATGGGATGTTGAAAGTGGAATAATAACATTGTAACAGTTTAGTGTGGAAATGGCCTAGGTTTCCATGAGTGGTCACTAGAGGTTCTGCAAATGATCATGAATGAAAAAATATAAATACTTCCTTTTCTGAGCCGTAGCTGTCATAATTTTTACACAGGGCTTCCCTGAGACCTGAAAATTATTTCAAGGGTGCCTCCAGAGTAAAACAGTTGAAAGAGGCTGATTTAACCAGTGGTTGGCATCTTGCTCAATATTGGTGAGATTGTAAGCTTGACTTACAATCTTGTAACTTTCTCGCTTATTGTCACTAATGACTGACTGTGATCTAAAAATTTACCTCTGGTAGATAGACATTCAGTTGCCCTTCTAAATGAACCCCATGATTGGAAGAGCACCGTAGTCATCATTTCCCAGCCCCCTAATCTGCAGTACCTTGAAAACCCTTCATCTGGGGTCCAGTCTGGCTTAAGAGGTAGGCTTTATGCATGAGCACAAGTAGCTACGTCAAAGGAGCTCCATCATCGTAGGTATGTCTCACAATGGAAGACCTTGACAATTATGTTTTTAGAGATTAACAATGAACTACAAAGCTTGGAAATGTTACTTTTTGTGGGCTACAAGTCTCTAGGCCAGCATAGCTACTGTTGTGCTTTTCGAAGTTCTTTCCATTACTCTACTCCCAAAGAGTTCAGTGGGACTAACTCTTTAGTGACTGTATTTAGAATTTCAAAATGAAAGTACCAGAGTTCTGAGAAAAGAGGTTTTTTGTTTTGTTTTGTTATAAAGAGATGCTTGTACCTATTGAATGTCAACTCAAAGATCTCACTATTTTTCCCCTTGTTTGCGAATTAGGGGCCTCACTGATCTCGGTAAGTTATTGAAAGCAGGAAAAAAAAATTAAGAGAGGACAGCACTTACTTCAAGCCCTGGCAGGCCTGAGTCATTATCCTTCGAATCAATAACAAGCTAATACCCTGCAAAGCTACTATGAGTTCCTTTCAGAATTTTCTTTGGCTTCTCTCTGGTAACTAGGACAACTGGCTTTACAGGTAGAAGAGTACAGAACATAATCCCTAAATAATAACAAAAAACAGAATTCCTAGAAAAAGTCCTCATCCCACCCACCACCATCCTGTAAAATGCTGGTTAACAGAAGGTTGCATACATATTGAAAGTCTCCCTTGATGCTGGCTGATGGATATGCAGCTATCACAAACACACTTGAGCCCAGAGCCTCAGCTGGTGATTTCTGATTTCTAAGGACGTTTGCTGTGTGGTATCAACGAAACACCTGTCCTGCCTCATAAAAGCTAGTAGATATATATGGACCATGACTCAATATTATGCCTTTGTAACAGATGGAACTGGCAACAGGGAACTAGTATCTGTTTGTCGTTCTTTGAATGCTTCAGAATTTAAGGGGGTGTTTCTAGAAGTACACATGTTGCTGAAAAACACAAGTCATATGACACAGACTAGAAGATTTGGTCAGCAGTGAGCACACAGGTGAAGACAAGAAGAACAGCTTTGCCTTTCTTATACAGTAGCTGACATCCTATGAGTGACCTATGCATGTGTAAGTGCAACTTATGTGTGCGTAAGTTCCTTTTTGGATGGCAACAGAAAGCAATTCTCTTTGACTTTGTGCTTTCTCCAAAAAAAGTTTCCCACCACCCAGCAGATGTCAAACCCTGGAACCCTTCCCTCAACTACTGGTGCCTATCTGTGGGGAAGGTAGGGCATGTGTGATTTTAGACCATGAAATATTTGGCTGCTTTGGGCTCTCAGGGGAAGGAAAAGGAGAGTGCACTCCATTTGAGAGTGCAATGTCATTTTTTTCTCCCTGACTGAGATGAGACCAGTGGCTTATCATGGTATGGATTACCTCCCACTCCCTCCCTTTCCACGGATAAGTGGCAGCAGCATGGTCTCCTTCCAGGGCTTGACTGCTTTCAGACAGTGGGAGGACACAGAACTGTGAATGTGAAGCTATGCATAGGTGTAGGTTCTTGGCCAATGAGCTCGGCATTCTTATTTCCCAAGCGCCAAATCACTCTTGATATATCACTCCAAGGCTCACAAATTAGTGTGGTTTTAAAGAGCATTTGGAATGTCAGGAAGGGGAAAAAACCCACCTCTCTACCTATTAAATCATTTTTGTGTTGACCCAAGTCAATATGGCCGTGTCCAATTACGTCCATAATACTGAATCTCTAAATTGAGTTATCAGCTAAATGACTCTTTCTCCTTGCAAGACCTTGGCAGGAAGAAAGTGAAGCTCTAAGACCAGGGTGTGTGGGGAGGGACTTCTGATAGCCGTGCTATGTAGCAGTGTTGTATATTGTATGAAAATTGGAAGAGATTGAACCTTTTAGGGTGAACAAATGACCATGGTTGGGGGATGGGTAAAGGAAGAAGTGTAACTGTGTGTCTGATGGATCCTCCTTTGAATCCTGAGCCTTTGAGAAGGCTCTCAAACTGCAGTACTTTCAGGAAAGAATTGGACTTCAAGAAAGGACAAAGTCACTGTTTCCTTTCTCTATGGCCCTTTCCACACCTTACCTTTTTTCAGCTTTTGGGTGCAGGGATCGCGCAAGCAGCCTCCAGAGAGAGGCTCTCGCATCCCTGCTGCTTCAGCTGTGCACGAGCTGCCTGCTCTTGAGCAGGTAGTGTGAGAGCCCTGCCTCTTCCTTCTGCAGCACAGCCTCGGAGTTTCCCAAGCTGCGCTGGGGCAGGAAGCGCGACCGTCGTGGCTCAGGAGGCTCCGCATGCACGGCAAGTGTGCATAGGGTCCTGGAGCAATGCGCTATCGTGCATTATTTTCGGCTGAAAGCTGAAAATGAAAAAGTGTGCGAGCGGCACCTGCCCTACCCTGGAGCATCACGCAATTGTGAGTGCGTCGTGCAGATTGCTCCTCACAATCGCGCAATGCTCGAGGGGCCCTTTTGCATGGCAAATGCCGTGTGAAAAGGGCCTATGTTGGGTAGAGCGACTGGAGCAGAAGTGGAGTGTGGATCAGATAATGTTTGAATTAGGTTTAGGGAAGTTAGGAAGTCATTTTCTCTCTTTGTGTCTCTCTCTGTGTGTGCCTGTGTGCATGTGTGGCTTTCTTTAGCAAGAGGTGGAGCAGGTATGAGATTCTGAGACAGCCAATGCCACCACATTTCTCTACTTTAAAAGTCTTAAACTAGTTCTCAATTATCATAACGTTTTAGGCCTTCCATCTATCTTTCTAAGACCGAGAAATTTTCTTGCCTGGGGCCATCTTTAGGCTGTATGCCATTTCTGTACAAATTGCCCCAAATATACTGAGAGGAAAGGGGGAGTGAATCATTCCAGCCCCCAAATTTGGACTCCCCTTTCACATTATTCACTGCACTCATCTTTGTGACACTTTTCATGTTTCATCCTTAGGGCCATGATGTCTAATTTTCAGACTTACAGTTCACAAAGAACCATGTCCTTCATTTGACACTCTCCTGTTGTACAAAATCCCTGCAGCCATTCATCTGAAATTTAGTAGCTTTGCTCCCTTGGGGGAGGTAAATAAGCCTGCATTTTTTTCCTGTTTTATCAAGAAATAAAAGAGTTACTGGAAGTTCATTTTTTAAAAAAAGAAAAAAAAATTACACTCCTGCAGCACAAGATACAACTACCCTAGTAACTGCTTATCTGCTCTTTGGTATGCATAGACCTCTCTTTAGGGACTATTATACATAAAGATATTATTCAATTCTAACAAAGAGTAAAAACAGAAATCATTTTGTGACCTCCAATGATATTCAGTGAGAGAAGAGAACCTTCCGATTTTCTAATCTTGTCTTGCATTTGGGATCTGTGTTACCCTGTGTACTGGGGGTCCCGGGAGGGACACCAAAATGTGCTCAACAAAAGGTGGGGAAAATTAGCTCAGAGCACTGCTTAGCGTTACGAGAGGCAGGGTACTGTAGCGACATCTTGAACCCTATGTCTACAGGGTTGGGTCGAGTCAAGGAGCACACAAAAGTTCAAATAATAAATGAAGTTTATTAAATACAGGCAAAACAGTGTATGCGACACACTCATACAAGATAACTAAAGAAAATAAAGGTTGGAGTGGTATAGAGGGATTTTTAGAGGGATCACTGGTTTGGGTGACACTTCATCTGTCCTTAAGCCCAGAAAAATGGAGAGCGAGGCTGGGGTGCGATGTAGCTCAGCACGTGGAGCTGAGGGGAGGCTCGCCAAGCAAAGCGGCAGCAAGGCGGGATGAAACTCGGGAGCGTTCCGAGGAAGGTCTCAGAATCAAGGGTTTTTATAAGGAGAATTGTGACTGCAGGCTATGCCGTACTTGGGGGAAAACAATAGATTTGGAGTTGGAGACAAAGCCTCCGAAAGGTCAGAATCTGAATGATTGAGTTATCACAGCGGTTCTCAGTAGAGTAGCCAGTATGCAAACACAGAGTACTTGGGTATTGTATAGTTTACCCATCAAGCTGCCAGCTCGGGGCAGAGGCTCTTTTGTAGGTTGCGTGCATACCTAATTAGAGTACTTGCCTGGAGGTCTCCTAAAGCAGTGAGTCAGCTATTTCTGGCCTGCCCGTATTGTAGTAGGAATATTACGGCAATTAACGGCCGAGCTTGTTTACGTGCTTGTCCGGCGGCCTCGCAAGCACGTGGAGATGAATAGAGAAGTGAAGCCGAATTGTGATATCAAGAGGATATCTTTTAATATCCCCAAAGCTCGGACTAGCCAGGGCAGTAACATCTGACTCAAAACAGGCTAGCTGTGAACTGATCCAAGCAGAAGTAGGCTGTTTTAGCAAAATGTTGAATCAGGGTCTAAACTGAATCTTATGGTCTGGGCAGACAGTTCTCAAACACATGGGAACGGAGGGGAACCAAGGCACTGGTGCTGAGTCCCTGAAAGCTGCCCAAAAATGCCGTGTGCCAACTGCTGGGTCATTCTTTGGATCCTGGAAAAGTTTGAGGACTACAAACCCCAGAATTTCCCAGCCAGCACAATCAATGATACTGGGAGCTGTAGTCTAAAACAAGCAAAGTTTCCAAGCTTTAGGGCTTTTTTCCCCCTGAAAGTAGTCCATTACGTTTTATGGATGTCTCTTTTTTATTTACTGCTTTGAAAACCATACAGTTTGATTCTTCTGCTTTGTGCTGTATATCCAACTGTAGTGGATTTTTTTTCCCCAGCAATAAGCAAGGAACATTTCACCAAGGGTCTTTTCACTGTGCTGCAACATAGTTTGTATATTTTTGATGGCTGGTAGATATTTAGATTGGAGCAGACTTTCATAGTGGAAAAGGAAAAATTCACCTGCTAGATTTTTTCCCCAAATATTAAAGGCACAGGAAACTCTATTGGGAAAGGACAGCAATTTCATTCTTCTTTATTTTATTTATGTCCCACTACTTTCCCAAATATGGGAGCGAACATGGCTATTTAAATTAAAACCAAATGCAGTTAACTTTCATGATCTGAAATACTTGCTCTCAGAGATGTTTGCAGATAAACAGGATATAGATTTGCTTTCACGATCCTCATGTGCACTATTTTCATTTTTCAGGAACAGGAAGGAAATGCTTCATCTTACAATTTCTCCCTCCTTTTCTGCTCTTCCTGTGTTCTTTGAACTCTTGTCTCCTTGTAAGTGAAGCTTTGGAAGAACTAACCAGGCTTTTTGAAAAAACAATTCCCAGCTCGTACCACTAGGTGGCACTTTCGTGCTCTCGAATGCCTGCTGAGGAGTTTCTGCAGGTGAATGCTTCTTATTGGTTTACTGGAGGCATGATGCCACTGGGCAGCCCTTTTAAAGAGGAAAGCTAGCAACACTGCAAAGAAGTGGGTACAGTAGCCTTGAACTGAGGAATTGGAGATCTGTGCAGTGTCATTTCAAACAATCATGAGTGAGGTGAGTGGACAAATGCTTTTAATATAGATAGCAGAAAGCAGGTGGCTTGACAAAGTAGGAGCTTGAATGGAAGAGAAAAATGCAGCTTCTTTTAAATCAGACAGGAGACTAAAAGATGTTTTTTTAAAAAAGGAATCAACTGTGGAATGATTCAAATTTCAGAAATGGTGGCATCCATTAGAGAGTTTCCTGATTAAAACATTTGCTAAATTTAGGTTTTCTAGGCAGACGTAAAATATCAAGTATAAATATTGAATCAAACAGGCATCACAGTTCAGAATGAACAGGTAATCCTGACCCAGGCTGCAGTCTTATATCCAGTCATCTGGGTATTACTCTGTGTAAGTGAAGTTCTGAGCAGACACGTCTAGGATTGCACTGTGAGAGACTTATCAAAATGGGGGCAAGAGGCTATCATTACTGGGAGTTTCCTAGCATTCCAGCATCTGCTCCGCTATTCTCAAAAAATGCCAAATTAATAATTTACGTTCTCATTGTCGTCAGGAAGTAAAATTCTCAATGACAGCTCTGCTGGTGTACATGGAACACTGAGGATATAAAGAGAATGATTTCCCGTGTCTGCTTTGCATTCCTAAAACAGCAAGTTGAGATGCCTGTTATGCAAAAGTTAGATATCAAAGTGACTTTAAAGCCTTTTTTAAAAAAATAAAATAAAATAAAAGACAGCCATGTGTTTTGTCACCACTGTTCACTACCTGCTGTTGCTGAAAACCTTTGCCTAGGTGGAATAAAGATGGCACAAAACATCAACAGATCATCATTGTTTTTGTTTTTAGAGTTAAACCCGGTGCACATATACCTGTTTCAATGATATAGTTTTCCAGTGGCAAGGTGGTGATAAATGTTTCCACATTTAAAATGCATTCTTTCGAATGTCTTGATAGCTCTGCTAACAGAAGTATAGTTTCATCCTTCCCTCATGGCTTATTTTGGGATTTTCTTTCCCATTACAAAGTAAAACTCTTTTTTTTAGCAAAAAACTGTCCTTTTCCTATCATACTCAAGAGACACTTGCAATTAGTTCAACATCTTTTTCATAAAATTGTCTATACTATATTTTCTGTTGTATATTTATAATAGATAAAAAGAATGAAGGAGATGGAATAATATAACAAAAAAGAAAAGGAAATACAAACGCTGGTTTCCTCAGTGTGATGATCTTTTACCATTAGGAAAGGGATGTTTTATAGTTCTTTGGATAGAAGACATTGTTGCAAGATTTCCATTTTGGGGCACAGCACTGCCCTAGAACTGGGGGAAGAGTCCCCTCTCCATGTATTTTTTTTCTTAACTATACTTACTGAATACATAGTCAAGGCATTTTTTCTTCCTGAGCTTCTTCACTTTCCAACAATGATCACAGCTGAATAAATAAGCTGGAAAAGGTCAATGTCTTAGCATGCAAATTACATTATGCTTCCTTTTGTCACATACCATGAAACGAACCAACTTATCTGAAGTTGGTTCCCATTCTTCTTCTTTTATTAAACTGCAGGATTTGTCCAAAGATTTCCTGTTTTTTTGTTTTTTGTTTTTGTTTTTGTTTTTTTTTGGAAAAATAAAGTCCCATTGTCATTTTACATAGCTTTATTTAACCAAATCAGATTTCTTTCCTATTCTCATGTCACTTGCTGTTTGCAAAATTGTCATTCACACCACTGCAGTTTACATTTGGTTCCTCTCAAAGGAAATCTCCTTTCTCTTCAAGTCAATAACCCCGAACTTCCCATGCACCAAAAATAGGGAAATGTCTGTACCAAAAATAAGAATAATTACACTCCTATTATTATTCTTGAAAGGAATGAGCTCCTAGAAAGCGCCACATCAGAGTTGGAACTAAAGTCCACTGTACTCTGCCAGAGTCATTCAGCTTAATTTAAAGATTAGATTATTATTTATATTTCTTCAGCAAGCATTAGATTTATATCCCTTTATGGATACTTTGAAAGATGCTGCTTGTGTGGCAGGAAATGACAACAGTTAGTAAACTTTATGAGAGTGTAAAACTAAGTCTGTAGGTAATTGTTTTTCAGTCAAGAGGAAGAAAAGAACAAAGAGTCCATAGCACAAAATGGAGGGTTTTAAAAAAGCACACAATAGCAATGTGATGGTAGAGTCTAACGGTAATGGAAACATTTCAGTTTTCTGCATCCACAGTTTTTGGAAAGGACTCATGGTAGAATAAGCTGAAAAGTCAGTGAACTGTCTTCTACTTTTCTCTTAATCTCTTGTTAGCTTATTATCTCAATGAAATCTGACATAGCGTAATGGAAAAGAGCAGCTCAAATATGGGTATAAAAATGTTGTCCCAAAATAGACTTGGCTGTGCAGCTAGGAGAGGATGGCTCAAAGGATATGATTGTTTTTGTACTGATTGCTTAGATTCCCAGTTAAGTTAAACATTTGGATTTAGAAAGTACCAAACCATTCACAAACGCCAGTCTTCCAACTCTCTTAACTTTACTGAATCTGATGATTTTCTCATTTTACTGCTTCACTGGGGCAAGAGAAACTTTATCTTTCTATGGCTGTGGAAAAACAAATGTTATAATATATTCATTATTACAGTCTTGTCTTCTACTTCTTCTTTCTTCCCTCTCAGTTAATTTCTGGAGGTTTTATTTTGTTTAGAAGTTTCCCTTGAGACGTTATTATCTCAGAGTAAATGACTAAACAGGAGAAGTGCCAAAGCTGTAGAGATTAAATGGATTTGGTGTGCCTGGGAGGTCATGGAGACTTTGTTTCTTTGGATAATGTCTAAGTGTAAGTCTGCATGCATGTGCATTTGTGTGTTCATACATAGATAGATACATGGGCCAAGATCCTATATCAAGGAAATGGATCATTAATGTTAGGCTTACAGAGTTACATGATCATTCTGCAAGGCCACCTCAGTAGTGAATTGTGATGTTTTGCAACTGATTGCCCAACCAAATGCACACGTGCGTATCAGTGAACAACTTACTATGTTGCATAACGTGGAGTGATATGCAAAGCATATATACTTCAGTGTGCATGCCCAACCATGTGCATTGGCTCACGTGTGCAGGTTGATTTCCAAAACTTTGAACTGAATATGACTGTTTTACATTGGACAGAATGTCAAATTGCTTTGGTGGGGAAACTTATGCATGTGTCAGACAGGATTCCAGCCAGAACCTATATCATCTATCAATTGTCTTTGTCTCTTTCTTTCCATCTATATTTAGATATATTTTACAGATTTACTGTATATTACACATACAGACATATCAACATGTATGCCCAGCCTCAATGTACAGACTCAATGCTTTAACACCACAGGAACACATTGTGGAAGATAACACCAAATATCACTCATCCACTGCAAATACCACATTTGCTGTATTCCGTCCCCTGTGTGCTGTAACTCCACCTTAGTTAAAGCATACATTGACTCAGGGCAGTTGAAAAATGCAGAAGCTGAAAATGCATTCATTTATAATAATTTAATATTTCCGTTAGTGTTCTGTTAGCCACACTAATGACTGTTTATATATATATGGTGCTTTTCAAAATCTGAAAATTGAAATCATGTGTAGCATCACCCTCACTTCTCCTCTTTACAACATTATGGGACTCAGTACAGTGTAATGGCCTCTCTGTTGGATGAGATTTTGGCAAGTCTCGGTTCAAATTCCTGCTCAGCACTGCAACTCAGTAGGAAGCCATGTAGGAAAGCTTTTAGAAATGTGCACACGAAATGCATGGAGACGAAGGGGTCAGACCATGTCCCTCAGTGTCCTTGATTTTGCTGCTGTTCAGTGTCCCTGCACCTGGACAATCAGGGTTCTAGATCATGTAAAACACCTACGTACAAGCAGCTTGTGTACTTGTGAGCACCCCCCCCCCAACTTTCTATCTAGATCCAGAATCTGCCTTCTGTCCTTCTGTGGATGGATGGGCCATGCTTTTCAAAGGTGCCTTTGACTGATTTCTCATCTTCCTGGTTAGCACCACAGCTCAACCCATTCAGCAGAATCCTTTGTACCTCTGCATAACATTTTCATGAGAGTTGTGGTACTGCTCACCAGAGGAAGTTGTGAGACTTCTGCTTCTACCAGCCATCTGATTTCTCCTAAATCTGGATCTAACCCATTATTTTTATAGCCTTTATATTAGTAGACATATACCAATGAAGATGATGCTGTTGAAATATTAATTATCTAGACCAATAACCATTCAAATCTACACTGTTTTCAGGTGATTATCACATGCAGCAGAGCGATGGACAAGGGAGTATGTTACTGATCCAATTTCCAGCCCCCACAGGCTTGCTCCCGTTAATCTATATGTTTAGCTATGTATGTGCTGCCCCATTAGTTGAAGCCAAGGGGTGGAGAACCTGCAGCTCTCCTGACATTAACCAACGCTAACCTCCGTCATGCGTTCTGGGATTGTGCTGGGAGTGATAGGAATTGTATCCAACAACATATAGAGAGTCACATGTTCCATATTCCTTGTCCAGGCTAAGATGAAAGGAAAACATAGCTGTTATGTAAGCTGATGATAGCACTCCCTCTCACTGTACACAAGACAACATGGAAAGACCCTGTTTGACTAAACAGAGGTCACACTCAAATTATAGTGGCACATTCTTTCTAAGAATTAATATGCTGCCTGCTCAACCATATGATGCCCACATCCCAAGAGAATGTGTCTGAGTGGGCAAAAGAAATCACCTGAAGAAAGTGCTTGGGGAAATGATCCCCTTGGCTCATAGAAACTGCCCAGGACTCTACTGCATAGGGTGCATAGTCGCTATAATTAGGCCAAGTAGAATATTTATGCAACTCGATGTGGAAAGAAGGGGGAAGGAAGGCAAAGAAAGATCACTTAATAATTTGAACTGACATCCCTTTATTAGGTGGGTGGTGACCTGTCAGTTGAAAGAGGAGGGCAGAGGATATCTTAAACTTGTCACTTTGCCCACGCTTTCCTTCAGGACAGGCTGAAGATTTGTTACCCTTCCAAGCTGAGCTGGTGAGAGTGACTGATGTTTTTAAAGATAATTCACAGATACGCATTTTCAAGCTGAGCAAGTGACTACATTATATACCAACTCATTTATTACAAGTATCATACCAATTGAGGGGCTTCAGATATCACATTACAGTCTATTATTGCATCTTCCATACTTCTCTCAGAACGAGATGCAGGGTCCAAGCTGGCATGCACATTATAGTGTGAACATATGTAGGGACTTTCCTTTAGACACCACTCGCTGTTAATGGGAGATAATCAGATCACAGCATGCTTTGCGTCTTTTTTGCTCCCCTTGAAAACAGGAATGGAAACTGAGCAGATGTAATGGTGGTCACCTCTCTTCCCTCTGTTCAGCCACCCACCCACCCAATATTGTTCCCAGGAACAATGACGATGTGCAGTTCCTGGGGGCACTCTGTCTCAGGATCATAAGCCAAGCAGACGAGCTGCTGCTTGAAGTAGTGGGAAGGTTTTTTGTTTGCTTGTTAGAGAGAAAGAGCTATAACTTAATGGTGAAAGACCTGCTTCACATGCAGAAGGTTCCAGCTCCGATCGCTGTCACCTCTTGGTAAGGAAAAAAAGTCCGATTTGAAACCCCAAAGAGATAACTGCTGCCCATCATTGTTGAGAACACTAGTTGGACCAATATTTGGCTCAGTATAGCACAGAAAGCCAGTGTGGTAAAGTGATTTGAGCACTGGACTATGATCCCAGAAACCAGGGTTCAGTTCCCCACCCATCCATGGAAATCCACTGAGTGACCTTGGATGCATCACACACTCTCAGCGCCAAGAAAACTCCATGATAGGTTTGCCTTAGAGACACCATAAGCCAAAAATGACTTGAAGGCACGCAACAACAACAACAACATAGCATGTTTTCCTATGTTTTGTGTAGGAAGAGGTAGAGAGACTTAAGTGTCCTCCTATCAAAAATAAGACAAACATTCTCGAAATTCTTCTGTCCTCCAAAGTCATATATAAAAGTAAACTCAGGTCATACACACATATATATATGTATGTATGTATCATTCATATATATATATATATATATATGTATGTATGTATGTATGTATCTATGACCCCACCCCTACATATATATATGTGTATACACACACACATATACACACACGTGTGTGTGTGTGTATACACATATGACCCGACTTGAACTTGAAACATGATAGCTTGTGTGCAATGTATGACTCTTTTGTTGGACTTAAGCTGCCATCTCGTCTCATCATTGGCTAAGCTGCTGAGGCTGCTGGGAGCTACAGTGCAACAACATTTGGGAGTTAGCATAGTTCCCATGAGAGTCAGCATAGCTTTGAGCATTGGACTAGGACATCGGGGGACAAGGGTGTGAATCCCTGTTTGGCCATGGACATCTACTGGGTGATCCTGAGCAAGTCACACTCTCTTATCCTCAGAGGAAGGCAAGTACAAACACCCTTTCAACAAATTCTGTCAAGAAGGCCCACTGATAGGTTTGCCTTAGGGTAGTTAGAAATGACTTGAAGGCATACAACAACAACAAAATTATCCATCCCGGGTGGGCACCATCCTTCATTTAGACAGATAAGTGTATTAAAGTGGAACATTTGCAATACAACACCACTTACAACTTTGTTTACCCTTTGACAATGTGAACAGGCTTGTGAATGAAACTTGTGTTTCATCTGAAAAGGTAGATTTATGTCCTGAAGAAATTTACCAGATATTTAAATTTTCTATTCTGTTATCTCTTTACAAACAAGCTTCAAATGGAATGTTGAACAGGAGAACTTAACCTCACTATGCTCATGCAATTATTGAATCAAGTTATATTATATAGGAAAAGCTGAACTGCAAATTATGGAAATTTGAAAGAAAGCATTTAGGTTCTTTCATTGCCTGGTCACTTCAAATACTAGTAAATAGAAGGTAGGAAGAAGTTTACTGTCACACAGTGGGATATTTACAAAACTTATAAAAAGAAGACCATTAAATTTGTTTTTCTTTTTTAATGCTTTAAAATATTGCACTTGGTTGTAAGATCACTCAGATTCTCTTTGGCATTTGAGGTGACAAGAATAAACCTCCTTCCTAAAAAGAGACACCATCAGAAATTACTCACAGTTATCTAATGAATTCAATAGTGAATGTACCAGTTTTCTTGAACCTGTAATAGTTACTAAAATGGTTGGAAATGTTGTTTCCTCATGGTCAGAATCCAAATTAGTGGCTTATGGTGCCATAAACAGACATGATGGAAGGAGGCATCCTCTACCTCCCTGTACAAACAACTTCACCCAATGGCAGCCAGAGTCTCCTGACAGCAGCTCCATCCCCTCCAGCCCCTGACTGGCCACAGACATGTGCCTCCAAGCTGTCTGGCTACCTTTGTCAGCCTAGGGCCAAAAAAGTAGCCTTGTCTGCTTATTCTTTCCCCCTCACCTGTCCAAGAGCAGCCAGATGGCTTCCAGGCACACCCAGCAACCAAGCAGTAGCCTTGGAAAGCTGCATTCAGTAGCCTCTTGCTGCCATGGTATACTTGGGGGAGAGAAGATATAGGCCATTTCTGCACTAGACCGGCCAGCCCCTCCCTAAACTGCAAACCTCAGGATTCCATAGGATGTTGAAAGTGGAATAATAGCACTGTAACAGTCTAGTGAGGAAATGGCCCAGATATGGCCAGCAATTATATCATCATGGAAGGGGCACAGGCAGGGGGTACTGTTTTTGCTGAACTTGCACAGGGATGGTGCAAAATGTTTTTCTGCTTGGATCAAGACGATGCCTCCCTGCCAGGGACAAATGCTGCCTGAGCTGGTGGTTGAATTTCATTTTAGCCCCAGCAACAGGACAGCATCATCCACTGAGCTGGAAGGCATACAAGATAGCAGATCACATAGCCAGCATTTGTGGTTGCCTCATTCTGCCTCGTGATAGGGATGGACCTGAACATATGAGAGAATGAGTTATATGAACATTCTTTATGTCCAGTAACTTGCCTGTACTATTTTATTTTAAAAATTGCATGAGTTGATATATTTGGTATAGATGTCAGAGACACAGAACTGTTTGCATGGGGAAAAGATATCCAGTGATTCACTTGTGCTGATAACACTGCTATAGTTGTCATGATGTAATTAAAAGTAACTGTGATAAATGATCGTAAAGCACATTTCCTTTTGGAAGATGTTATCCCAAGAGTATCCATTAATTTTGGATCTTGTTCCACTGAGGTCACTTTGCTTCACATCTGCTAAAATGCAAAATGGTACTTCTTGTGCCAGTGGTTGGTCATGCGAAATGGCTATCATAGCTGGACAGAGATTTTTGCACTTGTTGGCAAAGGGCAACAAAGGAAGTACTTCTGTGTGTTGATGAGCAAAATCTACCCTCCTTAGTCTGAAATGTCCTGGGTCCTTCTAAGCCTTTCTGAGAAACTCTTGGAAAAAATCCACTTCCTCTGAGCGTTCAGCAACGCTCAAAAAGAACCAGTCTAGTAGAGCCTCCTCCACAGAAGACAGGTTTATGTTTTGGTAGTTTCCTTCCCTTCTCCACTATTTGCACAAAGTTATCACAATTTGAGAGTCTGGGTAGGAGGAGAAAATTTCAGCTGAGTTTCTGATCTTCTGTGTAGAAGACTTTTGAACAGGCATAGGGCTTGTGTTGCCAGCAAGGACTTCTGGGAAGTGTGGGTTGCATTTAAAGGAGTAATAAAAACAGCAGCAGCAACAGCCTATACTCTCCAGAGTGTAGCAATGCAGACTCTGAGCAGGGTCAAAACCCTTCATTACAGACAGCATTTTTTTTTAAAGCTGATATTGTAACTGCACAAATTTCCCCATATTAAAAAAAGTGAAGCAAACTCAGAGCAAGTTTTTCTTCTTGCTTACACTCTGTATCAGTACGAATTTCACCTCAGGAATCAGTAGCTCTTCTCTGTCTTACAGTAACAATTCATTTAGGAATGTGCCTTAGTTCTTTAACTAACAGAAACATTCAATGATGCATGAACCAGTGTAGATCCAAACTCTTACCTGGTGACACACCAGTGCATGTGCCATTCCTGCTGCCTCATCATATTTGTACTGCCAACATTGGTATTTCTCCAAAACTGGAATTTTCCTGTTTTCACTAAGATTGCCTGATAAATATTGTAAGTTAAATGCTCAATAAACTGCATTAGTGACATATGTAGGTGTAAGTCCCCCTTACACCAGCATATATATATATATATATATACACACACACATACACACACACACACACACACACACACACACACATATATCCCCCCATAAATCTGTCTGATGCTGGCTTCTAAGTCAGTGAGATGGTAAATCTGCTCTGGGTTATAGTCTGAACTTCAAAGGAGGTTTCCTAGATGCTGAACCCTGTCTCCAACTACTTTCAGCACCCAAGATAGCTTCTTGAAAGTCTGAATTAAAACTACACAAATTGCTGCTCTCTCTCTCTCTCTCTATATATATATAGTGTGTGTGTGTGTGTGTGTGTGTTGTTGCAGAGGTTGATATTCTTTTCTAACATCCACAATAACCAAACCCCCTGACTCATTGTTGTCCTATGATAGTCTCCCTGAATGGCCATTCTGTTGCTGGTAGAGGGTGGAGCAGATAGGAAAAGTGCATGGCTATGTTTCCAGCCAGACACAGACCAATGACATAAACCTCTGAGACCTCTGGAGGAGCCTGATGGGTCTCTGTGGATGATGTCATCACTTTGTGTCTGGCTATGGAGATACAGCCAGATGCATCTGTGATCCATCCCCACCAGCCACTGATTGGCCAGGGATGAGAGGCTGCAGAAGCTAAAGGGTGAGTCTGGGGAGGGGGTGTTTCGGATTGAGAGATACAGCATAATTCTGCCTGTGGAGCCATTATGTGCCATTCAGGGTCTCAACCAATAAGTCTACCGTCCCTTCCATTTTTCCAACTGTACGTTTTTCCCAACTGTACACATGTCTTCAACTACACACTAATTAAAAACAAACAAACTCTAATTACAGAGAAAGAGGATCCCTCAGTTTTTGGTATCCTTGAATGTTATTTTCCCTTCTCACTACTTAAGTCAGTTTGAGGAAAGTCAGTTAGAAAGTGAACAAACAGTAATGGCTCATGCCTCTGAGCCATTTCAAGCTGTTGATAATGGCATCCTGAAGAATGGAGAAGAATCTATCATCCACAGTCCTATCAGCAGTTTCCCAAACTTTGACACTCTTATCACCATGGTGTAAGCAAGCAGATGATTTTAGAAGTGCAAGTGATAAAGTAATAACCTTACATTAGATATACTCTGTTTTGAAAACATGCAGCTTGCTCAGAATCCAGAGCATGGCTGACTGTATTTGAGAAGTGGCAATCTAAAAAAGTAATTTTCCAAAGTTGTGCCGGAAGCCCTCATTATGTTCCTTTCCATTTTAACTTTTATAATCACTCCCACCTTGAACATCAGAAGTCTGTAGAGCCCAATGAGTGCTCTGTGTATTATAATCCCATAGTTCAGCTCAGGAACACACTTTATTTTTGATTCCTTGTTCTTATTCCAGGAACCCTACCTAGGAATGCGATGTTACTTGCAAACTGCGAGCTAGGGAATACTGACCTAAAAAGAAATATAAGCCCATTTAATTCTTTTATGCTTTCCTGTATTCATTTCCTGGAACCATAGCCATTAACACCAAGGGGGGAAAAGGTGAGACAAAATAGATGAATGACAGAATCCCTATTACTGAAGTAGAGCTCTGTTATGAAACAAGATTAAATGCTTTCTAAAAACTAGTCTTGCTGTCTCGTGGATGTAACTAATTTTGTATGGTGGTCTCTGGAGAATGGAAACAAAATTCTACTGTTGTGTTTAAGGCACAGTACCTTTTGCACAATTTTCTCCCCCTTTCTCATAAAGAAAATTGGGCAGATTGCAATTTCTTGTATCAGCATCTGGAATGGGCATTGGTGGTAAATTAAAGCGCTCCATAGAGTTGATGAGGAAGATCCTTTTTGATAGGAGATACTTCTTTTGGCTCATGCGCTTTGGCTCATGAAGGATAGAGTTGAAGCTGATGATAAATACACACAGAGAAAGTAAGAGAGAGGGATCAGGAGATCCAGGAACAGGGACAAGCAGCAGGATTAGGTTAGGTGGAACTATAGGAGAATTCTGCATGTGATGGAGTAAAGCATCACACAAGTAGCTAGTATGCACTTACTAGCTACTGTACTACTGTAGCTTGAATTCTCAGGCCTTGCCTGAGTTTCTTCTCACTGGCTTACTTTGTCCCCAAAGCATCTGAGGCTTTCTGTTTTGCTTCTCCCTCTGAAAGTGCAGACTGGGGTTGGAGGGATAAGCAAGTAAATGGGCAGCAAGCCCATGATCATGAAGGTGGCCCCGGCCAAAAGATTCCCAGCTCCCAAAGAGATTCTCATCCAATAGTCCTTCCACAAATCTGTCTGATGCTGGCTTCTAAGTCAATGAGATGGTAAATCTGCTCTGGGTTATAGTCTGAACTTCAGAGGAAGTTTCCTAGATGCTGAACCCTGTCTCCAACTACTTTCAGCACCCAAGATAGCTTCTTGAAAGTCTGAATTAAAACTACACAAATTGCTGCTCTACTGACATGAGAATCATCAACAACCACTGGCTGGTATAGCCTCTAGATAGTTCTACAGATCAGCATTTTGTGTGGGGTCTAAGCTCTTGCTGTCCAGAAACAGAAAAAGGAGAGAGGAAGAGGAAGAGATGATACTCCAAGACAACTAAATGGCATGGAAGGTCAATGCAACAAATAAGAGCTTCCAGCACTCATGGGAAGGGCAAGTTTAAAGGCAGTGGATTTGGAATGTAATACAAAATATGGATGAGAAAAGCAGCCACTGCCAGCGAGAACCTGAAGTCAAAGTTTTGCTGCTTTGACAAGTTAAACTAGCCTATCTGTGTATCCCACACTTCCTGCAAGGAGCTGTGGTCATTATATATTGCAGTTATCTTCACATGTTCTTCGGGTGTAGGCATTGCTAAAAGATAGTGAACGATCAAAGGATGCCCATAACTCAGGAACAGAGTAGATGCCTTTAACTGAATCCTTCATCACCTGGCCACCTTCCAGATGTGCTCAGTTACAACTCCCATCCACCCCAGCAGACTTATACCTTGAGTTGTTGGAGATTATAGGAGTTGTAGTCCAACACATCTAGAGTTTCCTGGGTGGGTGAGGGCTGGACGTCTACATCACACTGGTTCTCTGACCAACATGTATATGAGAGCACCTTAAGTTTCACTCCTGCGAATAAGCTGGGATGTAAATAAATGAAGCATCCTGGCCATCTTCATCCTCCTCCTCCTCAGGTGGCATCATTCCTCACCTTTTCCTCTGTCCTTCTACACAGCCCAACTGTATGTCTGCTGAGTTTTTCCTATAGAATGGGTTAATTGGGGGAACTGAGTCTTTCTTGTCTACATCAGTACCACACTGCTATAGAAGTGCAACATTAAAAAGGGCAAAAACTGGACAAAGAAAAGGGTAAGATAAGAAATGAGTAAAGAACCAGAAACAGCATTCAGCTCTTTTGTCTGCAATTTCACTTCTAGCCTGAAGGATCTGAGGTTATCTATTTTAATTTTTTTTAAAAAACCAAGGTCCCAGAACTTTTGCATGGGTTGCTTTGTTACAATACATGATGATAAGATGCTCTTGAGGAATGATCTCTGTGCTCTGTCTCTCTGCTTCTACTAAACCAGAGGTGAGCAACTGTGCTCTTTTAGATGTTGTTCACCTACAACTCCTACCATCTCCAGCAAACATACCAATGCTGAGTGATCATGGGGGATGTATCCCAGAGCCATCTAGAAGGTCACCAGTGACCTAAATGGTGGCCTTGAGCAGGAACAGTTGGTTGAAGATATGGTACTTCTGGAGCAACTGCTTCCTGAAGGCAACGAGGAAAGTAGGTGCTCTACTGCTGAAGTTGAGCCTTTTAACTCATTTCTGGTATACATTTCTTGCATTTCCTTTTATCCCCTTCCAAGAGTAATTTGAGTAAGCTTTGTTGGATTGAGAGGGGACAGATCAGTTTCCTATGGTGCCCAGATTAGCCATTTCCTAAGAATATCCCCAAATTAGCCAAGTACTAAGCTTGGCTAGACCCTAGATTAATGATACAAATATGTCTAATAAATGCAAAGAATTGTGTAATAAAGCTGATCCAATCAGTGAAGAGTGCTGTAGTTTTATAATGCCTGCGGGCATTGTAAGATGATTGCTTAGCATGTTCAACCATAGTCCTGTTATGTGTAGCATCATAGTGCTATGATGATGATGATTTATATAGTGCAATACAGGAATTTTGAAGGTGTGGCTCTTCAGCTGTTCTTGCATTGCACCTCACAGCATCCCTCTCCATTGGCTTTCCTGGCTGGGGCAGATGGGAAGAGCAGTCCAAACACATCTGGAGACTTACACATTTACAAACCTTGGTGCAAATCAATGTACTGGGCAACTTCTGCAATATACAAGGGGCTTACCATGTGAAATTAAATGGCTATATAATCTATTGGAGATGAAAATGGCAATGGCTATATAAACTACTGGAGATGAAAACAGCAGATACACTATCTCAAAAACTGAAAAACTTAACAGAAGAGAACATAAATAACGAATGGGCTCCTATTGATATTTATCTCCAATGAAATAACTGAATAAGATTAATTGATATAGCGGGCTTACATAGATAAATGTAAAAGGGGAGAACTATTATATTAGGATCTGGGGGTGTTAAAATATGTATATCTTAGTTACTATTAGGCTATTTCAACGTTAAGGTTCTGGGGTAAAATTCACAGTGATGTTTGTAGAAGTACACTTCTAAATGGAAACAAACAAATATACTGTATTTTAGGTGGAAACGAGGGAAGGTTAAGAAAATGCAGTGAACTTTCATTTGTAAATATAGAAAAATGGTTGTTACTTTCTGTTTTTTTTTTAAATTTGATGGTTTTGCATATATAAAAATGATAAATAAAAAAAAATTAAATTTTGAGGGTTAAGGAAAAAAGAAAAGACAAGGCTAACAAAAGTTGAATGTGATTTTTTTTAAAAAAAGTTTGAAAACTTTTAGCACTATTCCTGCTGTGCTCTGTACTCTTTACTGACAGAACCCTCCAACAAAATTAAGTGTTTAACTTCCTGTCATTTATAATCCTTTAGTTCCTTTTACAGAAAGGGTCTGATCCATAGGCCATTATAGTCAATGACAAACCAAAAGAGAGACAGAAAAAAAAATTCAATTGGATTTAATGGAGCTGGATTACATTCAGTACCTCAAGAAAAGCAGATATTGGCAGCCACCTGACCTACCCACAATGCTCATAACCAAGTCATTTGAGATGTACTGCCCAATTTGATGAAAAACCGAGAAAGAGAGGCTGGAAACTTTAGCTAATATAAAACAAGCTCGAAAAAGAAAGGCATTTCCTAAGAGCAAATGGAAGGGGAATGGAGACATATGAGCGAGAGAAAGAAAGAAGTCAAAAAAGGCAAAATGAAGTTGTGTTTCAAAATGTATTAATCAAGGCAAGGAACTGAAGTAAACTGATTATTGATTATGCATGGATACTTTGGCTATACGAAGTACTATAAGGATAGGGCCACATACTCATACCTGCAAAAGGTGCAGTTTGTTCCTTCATGCCATCTGGGGGCTGGGGGCCATCATGAGCCCACACAACAGTGGCCCTTTCTGCACCTTATCTTCTTCTGGTGCTGGGGTGCGGGGATCGCGCGAGCAGCCTCTGGCAAGAGGCTCTTGCGTCCAAGGTCCTTCGGCTCCGCACAAGCTACCTGCTTGTGCAAGAGCCCTGCCTCTTCCTTCCACAGCGCAGCCTGGGACTTTCCCAGGCTGTGCTGGGGCAGGAAGCACGACCGGCGCAGCTCAGGAGGCTCCGCACGCCAGGTAAGTGCACATGGGATCCAGGAGCAATGCACAATCGTGCACCATTTTTGGCTTCTAGTCGAAAATGAAAAGGTACGCAATCAGCACCTGCCCTACCCTGGAGCGTCACACAATTGTGAGTGTGTCATACAGATCGCTCCTCACAATCGCACAATGCTCCAGGTGCCCTTTCGCATGGAAAATGCCATGTGAAAAGGGCCAGTGTGACTATATCAGACAATGGACTTTTGAAATGAGAGAGGTTAGTGGAGACCCAGTGTGGTGTAGTGGTTTGAACACTGAACTATGATGCTGGAGACCAGGGTTTAATTCCCTGCTTGGCCATGGAAAACCACTGGGTAAGCTTGGGTGTGTTACACAGTCCCAGCCCCATAAAACCTGATGATAGGTTTGCCTTATGGTAGCCATAAGTTTGAAATGACTTGAAGGCACACAACATTTAGATTAGAGGCAAGATAGTTCTAATAACCTAACACTCTACAGACCAAGCTAAGAATATTGGCACAGCTATTCATCATGTTCTCCAGACTGTGCTTTACCAGTGGTCATGTTGACTAGGAGATTTGGGGGATTGCAACCCAAAGAAGTAACATCTCCAAGCTCTGATTTGCTGGAAAAAAGATCCTACTATGCAGGGGCCGTAGAAAGATGTCTCTGGCAACAGGGTTCAGTGATGGCTCAGAAGAAGAGCATATACTTTCTACACAAAAGGTCAGAGGTCCAGTCCTTGGTATATTCAGTTCAAAGGAATCAGACAGTATATAAGCGGCAATACTGATTTGCCTGAGATTCTGAACAGTCTCTGCCAATCAGAAGAGGCAGCACTGGACTGGATGTACAAATAGTTTGACTAAGCACTATTATAGTGCTATTATTCCACTTTCAATATCCTATGGAATCCTGGGGTTTGCAGTTTAGGGAGGGGTATTTAGAATTCTTAGCCAGAGAGCTCTTTGGCCTCAGTAAACTGCAAATTCCAGAATTCCAGAGGATGTTGGAAGTGGAATAATAGTACTATAACAATGTAGTGCGGAAATGGCCCAAGTCAAACTGAATTTTAAGGGAACTCTCCAAGGTGCTAAACCCTATCTCTTAAATAGGTTCAGCACCTATGATAGATCCTTTAACAAACAGACTAAAAATGCAAAATGAATTCATCACACTATGGACATGGAAGCTACTAGCTGCCCCTGGATGTAAGGCATTTTCCTATTATCGTTTGCCATTATAAATATGGCATAGAACATACGATTTGCAAAGGTATGGCAACTAATTACTCAGAACCTTTAAATAAAATATGCAGGCTATTCATTTGTGCTCCTTTGAGTATGAAGTTCACAGACTCTATTGTACTGAGTGCTGGTCATCATCAGTACCTTCTTATTAAGTTTCCCACTGTTCCTATAACTGACTCATGCCAACTCCATTTACCATAACTTCTCATGCTTAAAGATTCAGTGTCAACTTACATGGTTTCTAAAAACAAAGGCATTAATCTGCAGCAGATCTCTAAAATTATACAAATGTCACCCAAAATATAAAAACAGGGGAGCTTTTATGGCCAAATTCCAATTCAGGAAGGGTATTAGGGGCTGTATTTCAGCAGAGGTCTGGGCTAAGGGTCCATGGTTGGACCAAACACTGAGGACAGATCAAGTTATATTCTGGACATTTCCTCAAAAGCATATGAAATTCAGCCCAGGGGCAAGCACCAGTGAACAGCTTTCCACTTTGCAAAGCTCAGCTTAGCTCTTTGACTCCAAAGCTTGGCTCAGGTCCAGCTACAGTATTTAAACTTTAAATACCCTCTTATCTCCAATCACTGATTAGATAGTAGAACTCCCATGGACTACATCAAATTGGCAGGCCAGAGGTTCCCTGGCCCTACAAAAGGGCAATGAAAGTCAAATTGTATGCAGGAAATCAGGATTATTGTAGACAATTGCCTGGCCTTATTTTATATTTCTATAAGCTTCATGCAAGACAGAAAAGTGAGTAATTCAAAACAGTAGTCAGCAGAAGACCTTGACAATCACAGTACTTTTGCAATGTGTATTTCCTTTCTATTGATGCATGTTCAGCACCAGTGGCTTGGCTTGAGCTTGAGCAGTATATCAAGCTAAACAATAGTCTCTCATTCTGACCTAGGCATATACAAAGTTTGCAGCTTTTCTGAGGTCTGTCCCAACATGCTGTGGAAAAGTAGAAGCCACATTCTCTAGGTAATTACTGCTTTTTTATATACCGGCAGTAGCACACAGTAGATTTAAAGCCTCCTGCACTCCCCTGAGGATTTCCCTTGCATGAGGGCTTTGCTGGTGCCATAAAGGCTGTGCTGCCTGCCGTATACCATCTCCTTCAGCAGCCTTCAGCAGATGAAGTGGTGCCAAAGGAAAAGGGAGCATGGCTGACATGCGCTCACTGCTCTGCAAATACCTGATGGATGGCAATACTCCATCACCTCACCACAGCTCTTTCAAGTCCTGAGGCAAATAAGATGTTCCTTTGGCAGCACTGCCAGTCAAACAGTAACAAATGTGGCATGAGACCAGCATTTCAGCTCCCCCTTAGAGTTCCAGTGCCTTCTGAACTGTAGATCCTGAGGACTGATGGGAGGAACATTTTACATTAATGCCCACTGTTGTGGCTAGCTGCTTATTGCTTGCAAAAGTAACCGTCCAAAAACAATTTCTTTCAAAATCCCTTGAGAGCTGAGTAGAAATCAGGAGGGTGGTCTCTTGATGAATATGTGCAACAATGAAAAATAATATTTTTTGTGGAAGGAACTCAGTGTAAGAGACTCTTCCTTCAGTCCTGGGAGCAGTTTTAATAATGGGAATCAATATGTTCAGATATGTTGCGGTCAGGTTTTTGCCAGCAACAACTGTGAGGTGCATTGAAGCAGCCTTTAACTCAATTACAGCAGGATGAGCTTCCAGGAAAATTAAGTCTTCCATTAATCCCCTCTCCCCTTGCTAGGTTTTCAGGCAAGTTCAAATCTCCCGTGTTTTTTAAAAGCTCTCTGTAGAATGCTAATTTCCTTCCAAATGCCATCCCGAGTTCTTCCTTTCCTTTCCTCTCCAGACTCCTCGCTTCCTTTCCTCTCCAGACTCCTCATGTAGTGTGTGTGTGTGTGTGTGTGTGTGTGTGTGCACGTGCGCATAAACTACTTTTTGATAATCTTAAAAGTGGCTTTTAATTCTTGCGTTCCGTTTAACCATCTTTTAACAGCCTCCTGACCAAATCCTGTGTACAGCTTGGAAAAAGTTTTTTGTGTTTTTTTTGGGGAAAAGTTTTTTTCCCCAGGGGCTTACAACTCTTGAAAACCCCTTAGCCACCAGAGGATTCTGGAAATTGCAGCCAAAGAAAAAGGGAATGTTTCCAAGCTCTGGCCCCCGGGTTGTTGCAAAGACAACATGAGAGACTGTGGAGCAGACCTGGGAAGCTTGTGGCTTTCCAGAAATTGGACTGCAATGCTAAAGGTTGAGAGGAGCTTCAATCCAGCAATATCCAGAGACACAGAAGTAGTCCACTCCTCTTGTAAAGAATCTTGCTAGTTAGGACAATATATTCAGCTTTCTCTATCCAAGTGTATGTATTCTCCTCAGCAAATATATAATTTTTATTGAAATATGTTTTCCTTCAACCTGTACCAGTCCTTATGTCTCCTTTAACTCAGTTCTGTAAAGAATTGGGATTATGCCCACTGTCCTTGCTCCCAACATCCACACATTCATCTAAAGGTCTGGATAGAATGCCCCCTTCCAAATGCAAATAGCTGAGGGGGCTGAGGTCTGCTTTTCTTGTGAAACTACCTAGTCTTGTGAGATTTTGGAAGTCTTATGAGGGCCATATTCTTGCAAGACTTCAGGAATCCCTGTATAGGCACTCCAGAGTCTGAGCCAGAGTCCTGCTCACCTGCTGCTGCTTTTCAGACTTGCCAGGCAATTGCTGGTTGCCTTCAGGAGCTGGGAAGGAATATTTTCATGTCATTGTAGCATGTATTTCACCTTCCCTGGGGTTGTTCCATTAGTTAGGATGTTGGTTAGTTACTGCTCTGCTTTCAAACTGATGTATTGTTTGTCAAAACTGCATGTAATTCTGGATAGCTTATTCAGTTGTGCAAATGTTGTTTATATGTATGCATCAGACCAAGATTGTCTACTTTTGACACAACTGGTGATACTTGAAGTGAGTAAAGTGAACCCCATATTCAAAGAAGGGGCAGGGAGAAGGGCATCTGAGGTAGAAAGGACAGCCCTAGATGGGGCCACCTTGAAGACTGGGTAACTGCATGAGTTGGTGCTTTATTCACCAGCCCCTTCCATGTGATTATTGTTGGGTATATTATGGCTCAAATGTGAGCCAGAGCAAACAGGCCAATCCAGCAGATTATAGATAAGGCAGTGGGGGTGGAATGTGGGAGAGCAGAGCTGTCAGCGCTGGGTTTCACCTCACCATCTTTGGATGTTTTTGGTTATGTTAACATGCTGCTGTTATGCACATACATGGTGTGGCCAGTTTAATACTCAACCTGGAGGTCCGGTTCTTTCTCCATGAAACTAATGCCCATAGAACTTGATCATTTCAGCTTCCATCTGAGGATCAGGCATCCTGTCTTTGGCAGAATTCCCAGACAGACAGTGCTACTGGCATCTGTACATTTCATCTGCACAAAGGGCACTATTCTGAATTTCAGCTGAGCAATTGTGATTTGAACTCTTCTCCATGTGTTCCCTAGAGACACAAAAAAACCTTCACTTTGCACTTCTTTGACATTGTTATTTCTTCCTCTTTTGTTCTTCATCCTTATTTTTTCCTCCAACATGTTTGCATACCTGCTTTGCTCTGGGATCTTTCAATTGCTCACTCTCCTTTATTTCAATTTTTGAAGTGTGTATAGCCCCACTGAAGATTTTCTTATTTTCTCTGGCATTTTAACTTGAAACCCTAAAACATGTTTAGAGGACTTAGTTTCACTATACTGCTCTTTCATTGCTGCTAGTTTCACTTATTTTAGTGCTATTTTATGTTTATATTTTACGATTTTAAAATCTTACTGTTAACTGACCAGGGAATGTTTGTTACTTGGTGTATACAAATGCTTTAAATTCAGATAAGTCATATTAACTTCTGAGTAATTCCAAGGATTACATTGTATATTGCCACTATATTATGTGAGTTATCTACAAACCTTCCCCATCCCATGTTTCATGTTTCAATGATTCCCTGCTTGTTTCTTGTTCTCCTACTCTGCCTTCATCATTAAAACTTGCCCACTATTGAGGAATGTGATTCTCATTTTATAAAGAAGCTTTTGTCCTCTCATTTTCGCTGGACATTCACTGAAGTTCCTTGCTGAGATCATAGCACAGAACAAATCAGATGAAAAACACTTCTAGTTTTGTTGTTATTTGCCTTCAAGTCAACTTCTACTTATGATGACCTTATGAATGAGAGATCTTCAAGAGCCCCAGTCATCACATGTCCTGCTCAGGTCTTGCCAACATAGGTCTGTGGCTTCCTTGATTGAGTTCTCATATTACCCCTATGCAGAACCTGGAAAAGTTCCCTTTGTCTAGAGTCCTCATAGAATTGTAGGGTCGGAAGAAACCACAGAAGCCATCCAGTCCAACCCTCTGCCTTGCAGGAACCCAAAGCACTCCTGAAAGATGGGCATGCAGCCTCAGTTTAAAACCTCCAAAGAAGGAGACTCCATCATACTCCGAGATAGTATATGCCACTTCAAACAACTCTTGCCATCAGGAAGTTCTTCCTAATGATTAGGTGGAATCTCTTTTCCTGTTGTTTGAATCCACTGCTCTGTTTCCAACCTCTGGAGCAGCAGAAAACAAGCTTCCTCCATCTTCAGTATGATGTCCTTTCAAATATTTCCATATGACTATCTATCTTAACCTTCTCTTCTCCAGGCTAAACATACCCAGCTCCTTATGCCACTTCTCATACGGCATGGTTTCCAGGCCTTTTAGCATTTTGGTTGCCCTCCTTTGGACACATTCTAGCTTTTCAATATCTTTCTTGAACTGGGGGACCCAGAACTGGACACAGCATTCCAGGTAAGGTGTGACCAAAGTGGAATAGAGTGGTCCTGTTACTTCCCTCAGTCTAGATACTATGTTCCTATGGATGCAGCCTAGAATTGGATTGGCTTTTATAGCTGCCACATCACACAGTTGTATGACTGGTGCTGGCAGGGGAATTCTATGTGCTGCGGTCCGTAAAGCAGCCTTTCCAAGCTGTTTTTCTGTGGTTTAAGAGGTCATTGAAATGGAAAATAAAGGACCAGGGCATTCAGTCCTAAATTCAGTTAGGCTAGCAAAGAAGTTAAGAGCCAGCATAGTTTAGTGGTCTGAATGTTGGACTAGAACTCTGGGAGGCCAGGATTTAAACATCTGCTCAGCAGTGGAAGCCTACTGAATGAACCTGGCAAAGCTCCACTCTTTTAGCCTAAGAGGAATGTAGTGGGAAACTTCTCTGAATCAATTTTGCTAAGAAAACCCTATGATGGAATCATCATAAGTCAGACACAGCTTGAAGACACATACCAACATGAAAGCAACAAAGTTTTGCTTACGCCTTACCAACATAGACAAGTGAGGAATTTTTTTTTATTATTATTATTCCCTCCTGATTCCACATTTTAGAGAAAATCTCCTACTCCAGTCTTGATACCCTTCTGAGTGAGCATCTCAGTGGGCCTGCAGAATTCACCCAACGAAAAAGGACTCCTACATTTCACTATTATAAATGGAACAGCTCTTCATTGTATAGATCCAAACATAGTGGTAGTTCATTTTACCAAATGGATAACTACTTTGCTCGGAACCTCCATGTGTATATCATAAGATCAGCTTTTGGTGACAGCATTTCAGCAAACATTTAGTGAATGGGTCTCTTTTTGGATTCTCATAGAAATGTGTGGCTCAGAAATTCTTCTGTTTGCATAGGAGAGTAGTGTTCATGGCCTGCACTTTGGAATTTTGCTCACTGTGCAAGAAAGCTGAAGATATTAGTATTGCTAAGCAGCCATTCATGGTGCACTCATGTATTTAGGGCACTGACATACAGACAGATTAAGGAGGTACTGGAGATCCTATTCCTGTCATCACAAAAGTAGGCTAGGCTTTCCATCAATGGTGTTCATGTTGACAGAAAGAACATCTGTTGAAGAATCTCATGCTTAAAGTCTGCATGGGATTAGGATAGATAAACAATGGTGATGTTTCTGATTGTACAGAACAATCTCTGCTGGTGTATAGGGTTTCCTTTTTGGACAACCATGGTCAATGCGAGGGAAGGAAAACATATTTGAAATTTTTTGGAAAATGGTCAAAAACCATGTTTTTCAAGTGTTAGGAAACCCTGACAAGAAGAATCCTGGATTGATGGGAGTCTTCACAGTTTGAGACTTATTCTGTACAAAATTCACATGCGGTTGTTTTGTGTAGAAAATAACTTTCTTTTTTTTTACACAGGAAAGTGCATTTTCTGCATCTGAAATAATATTTCAATGCACGAGTATTAATTTCTGTGCAGAAAATGCTATTTTTGTGCAAAAATGCTAAAATGGGGGATTTCTTCTGTGTAAAATTTGCACATGATTGCTTAGCACAGGAAACAGATATTTTTCTGCACAGAAATTAATATTTTTGCATTGTAATATTATTTTCCATGCAGAAAATGCTCTTTTCTGTGTAGAACAACCGCACACCAATGTTCTGCAGAATTTAGCCCCAAATTGTCAATAGCCTTCAAAATCTGGTTTTCAAAGACTCTTGCAGCAGGAAAGAAATTGCTAAAATTGCTCACTGCTCTCATTGAAAAGAAACTTAGTGAAGAGTTACATCCCTAGTCAATGCATAGTTGTTGGGAGACAGAAGCTAGCTACGATGTTGAAAGACAGACCGGCAGTGCAGCCACATGTTCTTGTCAGCAGAGTTGTTGGCATGGCGAATTTCCTCTTCTTCAAGTTTAGAAGTTAAGTCACAAACTTGCCTATTTTGGTAGCAAGAGTGTAACCAAGTTGTGCAAAGTAATGCAAAGAATGGGAACAAAGTTACCTCACTGGTGAAATGAACAACATTTTCTAGTTATTTTTTTAAAGTATATTTTGAAAGGACATTTTACAATTTTTTTGCTGGAATTTTTCAAGTTCTATGCTATTTTCTTAAGAGTTTTTAATAGCTGCAAAATGTCCTAAAAGTAGTGATTGGTGCAACAAACAATGCAATGCAACACATTACTTTTTAAAATATTGTAATAAATAAGGACAATGAATTACTTTCTAAACTCTCTCTCCATATAAAGAGGAATGAATTAAATAATAATAAATAAATGAATTATTATTTGAAAGTAATAGGCCCAGTTTTGTGTCTTCTTTAGGAGAGAATACCCTATATGTTAGTAATGCATCGATTCAGTTCACGGGTAACAGAGATTTAACATACATCAAAAGTAGGAGGCCGACTGGGAGTAGCTTTAAAAGGCTGGCCATTTCCTATTTAGATCAAACCATGTTTTTGTAGCTAAGAACATTTCTCTTGCATACAAATTGCTTTTTTCAGCTTTAATTAGGATAGAGACTGTGCTTCCCTCATTAAAAAATGGGTAAACCTAATTGGCAATCAATTCTTTGGGGAAGGAAAGGAGAGGCTAACCAAGTACTTTGTACCTGTCCTTTGATAAGAACACATACACTATTTAAAGCAAAGTACATAAAATCAAGACCCTGATCATGCAAGCATTACCAATATAGTTTATCCTGTTGAAGCATATGGAATTACTTGATTTAAGTAGAAGTAACTCCTATAGATAAGTATTTAAATATGAAAACCATATCACTTTGGTCACAGGGAGGAGGAGAATCAAAATATTAATGTTTTGAAGACTTCATAGTAACAAAATGTCACATTCTTAAAGCACCTTTCAACATCAGCTTCAAACATTCTCACATCTGAAATAGTTCTAGTTACAACATTGTTGAAGATATGTCTGTCAAACTGTGCCCAGGTTCCTATTGGCAGGTGCTACTATGACATCATAGGAGGATGCAGTGGCAGAAGCAGCTACACAGTGACAGAGGTACACACCCAAAGAGGTACACAAGGAGGGCAGCAGCAGAAGCCACTTTCTGCCAGCAGATGAAGCTGCCCTGATATCCCCTGGAGTTGCTTGGCCTTCAGCAGGACATCTGTACCACCTGATGGAGCTGGCTTTCACAGCTATCCCCTGCCACTGCTACACCCTGCTGGAAAAAAGTGACGTATTAATAGGCCCTTGTGTCTGTGTGAGCCATCAGTAGGATTCCAGTTCATATATTCACTTCAAAATACGTTTAGCTCACTATATGTTAATACAACAAATATTAAATTGATTAGAATTCATGCAAGCATGGATTACTCACTAACAGGAATGGGGTTCAAGGTATACTTTTCAAGGTGGAGTATGCAGAGAAGCAGTTCAATCATCTTCTTAAGTGTGTGGCCATTAGATTTGCCAACTGGTGGTTATGTAGCTCAGGCTCTGCCCCAGAAGACCATCATTTCAGCTATGTAGCTTCTGGGACTAAGACTTCTTTCACTGGCCCACAGGTAAGCCATAGGTTAGAATCCCAGGACACAGTTTCAGGATTGCCCTCTCTGGCTCTTATTTACCTTCCCTAAGTTTAGAACTCATTCTCTTGCTACCCTAATGGACTGAGAAGGAATTTTACCTACATCTACAATTGACATCAGCAATACACAGGATTGCTTTCGTCATAGCAATATTGCTTGTGTTAACTGCATTACTCTCACTGCTTTTCATTCCAGGCATTGAAGGCATGGTTGGATCCATGGCAGAGGAAACAGAGAGTTCCTATAAGAGATAATGGGGTCTCACTTCACATGAGAGTCAGTGATGGCTGGTACACTGTGCCAAACATCCAAGATGTAGGATTGATTTGCATTACATTGCTTCTTTGGGGAGCTTAAGATTCCTGCTGCTTCCATCACTTATCTCTTGCATTGACTGGGATGGTAGTGTTAGCACTCAGGCACAATCTTTACCAAACCTTAGGCATTCTAAATTCTAGCCAGTCAAATTTTGGCCACTTCAGTGCCCATGCTGTCTGGGAGATTCTGGGAATTGGAGTCCAAAAAAGTAGCACTTTTTTTTTGTAGTTATTAAACAATGCCCCATCCCCAATCTATGCTGCTGTAACAGTTCATACAATTTACATTTGTTTAGGTATAAATATCCACCTTGCAGGGAAAATATATATATATTGATTTTGAAGCTAACAAGAGAGTCTTGCAAGACTGCACAGGAATAAAATATCCTCACTAAGAGACAAGAAAACCATGTCGAGTGTATTTGCTTTTCTCTGACTCTTTTAAAAGATACCATTTATGGAAGTCAGCCTCAAAGCATTACAAATGTAAATCGTTCTGCCTGGTTATCAGAGGTTTCCAAAAATAGTTATAATTGAATTAATGTAAAAATAAATTAAAGATGACATACTTGGATTGCCCAATACAGCCACTGCAATCTAACCACATAATTTTCATATATCTATATATGTTTGTGTGTATCTCTCTCTCTCTCTCTGTTAGTGTGTGTATGTGTGGCTTAAGCAGGAAAAAAAATCCCACAGCATTATATAAGATGCTACAGAGAAAAGAAATATGAGTATTGTGTAATGAATAGGAAACAAGGTTATAGCTACGTGGCACTTCTTGGCACGGAGCTCCCAAGCCATGGTTCAATAGGGGATGATTAGTATCTCCAGCTCTGCCTCAGTGATTGGCCAGTTGTTCCTCAAGCTGAAGAAACAGAGGCAGTGGCAGAAGGAGAAGCTGCTGGTGATGGGAAGGAGCACCCGCCTTCTTGTTCGGCTAGCAGTGGCAATGTCTCTTGCAAGCATATGTGACTGCAGTGGTGGCTTCCCTGGCTCTTGCAGCTGAAGACAGATATTGGTGGAATACTGACACCACCATGCCCTGCCAGCCACCCCTTGCAAGCTTATTGGCCAGTCAGCAGTGAGGTCCCTTCCTCCCGTTAGAGCCTTCAGAGGGAGCGAGTCTCAGGCCCTTTCCACATTTTACCTTCTTCCGGCGCTGGGGTGCAGGGATTGCACGAGCAGCCTCTGGTGAGAGGCTGTCACGTCCAGGGTCCTTCGGCTCCACACAAGCTGCCTGCTTGCATGAGAACCCCACCTCTTCCTTCTGCAGCACAGCCTGGGAGTTTCCCAGGCTGCGCTGGGGCAGGAAGCGTGACTGGAGCGGCTCCGGAGGCTCCGCACACCAGGTAAGTGCACGCGGGGCCCAGGAGCAAACGCAATCATGCACCACTTTCGGCTTCTAGCTGACAATGAAAAGGTGTGTGATCAGCGCCTGCCGGCCCCTGGAGCATCGCGCGATTGTGAGTGCATCGTGCAGATCGCTCCTCACAATCACGCGACACTCCAGGCCCTCTTTCGCATGGAAAATGCTATGTGAAAAGGGCCTCAGTGTCCCATGCAAACAAAACTCCCCACATCAGGTCTAGGGCTGGAGTAAAGTTCCATTGTTGAAGAAGCATGGCTAGGAACAGGATGGGAAGGAGCACGGAAGGAGCACGAAGGAGCATGGCTAGGAACAGTAATGCCTCCGTTGTTAGAGTAGTCTTACTGAATGAATTTAATAAATCAACACTTACGTAAGTTCCATTCATCAACTGGGTCTACTCTAGTTTAGACCTCCAATTGCATTAAGGAGTAAATGTTCTCCTCCCATGTATTACCCACAACTCCTTCCCCATTTTAAGACATTTGTCAACATATTTGCAGTGGTATAATGTATTCCCTCCAAAATTTCATAAGTGAAAACTAGGACATGTGGCCAAACAACATCACGTGTGGTCAAGATGGCAAAAATTATTCATGAGGAAGAACACACAAGCTAGGAGAGTATGCAGCAGCTTGGTTTTGCCTGAGTCTGCTGGGAAAGACAAGATTCCACCTTCTCTTCTTTCCCTCCACTGTGTTAACTGAGGGCAAACTACTTTTGCACTTTGAACCTAGTTTATAGCAACTGATGGAAGCTGAGGAAGAAAGGAGAAAGTGGAAGGAGGAGAGAGAAATTAGGACATTTTAAAAGCAGCTGAAATGTGGGATGAGAGGGGATTAATTGGGAGTGTCCCTTCCAAACTAGGACAGTTAGAGAATATAGGAATGGCTCTGCTGGCTAAATGTTCCTCCAGCATCTTTGGGGTGTTTCATCAGAATATTTTACTTGGTGGCAGACAGTACGGCTTGCATTCTGTAGTGTATCAGCAGAGTGCAGCTTCTGCTGAATCTTATAGGCCAGGTGTAGGCAACATGTATTCTGGGGTGCAGATTGCATTGGTCCAGAAACTTATCTTTTTTTTTTTCCTTTGGGTTCCTCTTGGGTACTGTTTAACAGTGCTGGGAGATGGGTGTCTGTGGACTATTAAAAATATGAATTACTCCTCCTAAAAGGAAGGGTGCACAGAATATGGCTGGTGAGGTACAGGCAGCACTTAGATTCCATTTTGCAGTCCCGGAAGCCTTCCACCAGCCTCCAGAGCCTCCAACCCCACCATTTAAAAAAAAAATAAAAAATCACACAATTTTGGGGCCATTTTTGCCTGAAAATCATGCTGAAAACCTCCCAAATGCATGCAATCATAGAAAACAGCTCCCCCCATACACAGACATGCCCAGAACCCTCACTGTCCCCAAATCCTCCATTTTCCTTTATAGTCCCTTTCAAAAAGGGGAAGGAAGTGATGGGATGTCACTTCGTGCTGCCACTTTGAGAGGAACAGTAGAGAACAATGGATCTATTTGGGCTTGCTGTGTGTGGGGAGGTGTGACCCTTAGGGCGTATAGTGGGAAATAGGTCCCTACTTCACCACACAGTTGTCCACCCCTGTCCTAGAGGCTTCAAGAAAGGGTCACTTGCTCTTCTTTAGAGCCAGAAAAAGGCTCTGAGGAGTTTGGAGTGGCTAAGGTCTTCAAAATCACACTTTGCCCATCTCTGAAGTAGGCAATGGGTTACAATGGCTATCGCTGTTATTGCAGCCCTTGCCAAGTTTCCTACTGGTCCTCTCACAAGCTCCTGCCATGGTGGCAGTAACATAGCCTTTTTCAAAACAGGTAAGCAAAATGTAGGTGCTAGGTATACGCCTCGGCCATTTCTGCACTAGACCGTTATAGTGCTATTATTCCACTTTCAACATCCTATGGAATCCTGGGGTTTGCAGTTTAGGGAGGGGCCCTTGAGGCCCCTTCCTAAACTGCAAGCCCCAGGATTCCATAGGATGTTGAAAGTGGAATAATAGCACTATAACGGTCTAGTGCAGAAATGGCCCTTGCTCCAAAAGACAGCATGCTTCCTAGGTTTGTCCATGACCAAGTTTCTCCCTAAAAATGAGCTGTGTGGTCTCTGTGGATCATGTTTATATATAAAAAAGTGGTGATTTTGCTGCCATAGCAGCAGCAAAGTCATCAGCAGTGGTGAGGACCGGATGCAAACCTTGCTCATTCGGGGGGGGGGGTCAAGTGTGGCCTTCCTCCAATCTCTGGAAGTTGCCCATCCCTGCTGTGACTCCACAGCTGGCCCCTAATTTCAGTATAGAACTATTGTCCTGCAACTGAGAGCATTACTGTGTTAATCTGTATCAGTATATAAAGGGAGCTTGTAGCATCTTTGAAACTAACATTTTTGTTAGTCTCAAAGGGGCTACAAGATCCTGTCCTAAGACTGAATTTGCAATAACTTTTCTCGGGAACAGTTGCATTAAAGAGATAGAAGGCAAAGGAGACCCCCCCCCCCCGCCTTGTGAAAAGGATATCTGCATGCTGTCTTATCCCTATGGTCTTTTTCTATTGGATGGAAAATGTTGCAACTGTAGGTAGAAACTCATTATGTATGGACAACAGTTAGCCATGGTGAAACAGAACGAAAATCAATACCAAAGAAGAGCTGTGCTTTCTGAAATACAAAAGTCTGGCCCAGGCCATTCCTCTTAGCATACAACTAATTTCTTTGTCTAAAGTGACAAGAGATTGGTTATTGAATGGAACACGATTTTTATAAAAATTAAGTTAATTGTGAAGCATTTGCACATTGTATCCCCTATCCTGCTATTTGCAAATACAGCTATTGCCCCTGGCGGCCATATATCTCTTTGAGCTAAAAGTTGTCACTGTTAACAGCTCCCAGATGTGAAGGGCCTGTGGCTCAGTGGTAGTGCACAGGATCTCAGATGCTATTTTTGGCAATTCCAGCATGGCCTGGAGATGATCCTTCTCTGAAAACCTAGAAAGTAATTGCCAAAAGCCTGGCTTGATGTAAAGCACTCCCTACATTCCTTTCTGGTGGTCTAAAAATGTTTTGATGGAGATCTGGAAATTGTACTCAGTTGGGACATTGTTATGAAATAAAAATTGCTTGTGTGAGTTACTTATTGGATTAAAGATTGCTTTTTTACTACAAATCGCAAAATCACCAGCTGGGACTGTGATGGTTGTAGTCCAGAAAAATACCATTCCAAAACACAGAAGTTAAATTAATTCTTAAGAGGATATAATAATAGAAAAGGAGTATGTCATAACAGCATCTTCTGGTGAAATTGCATGTACACACACACACACACACACACACACTTGTGTGTGTATGTGTATGCTTGTATGTGTGTACGTGTATGCTGTCTTTCTTTTCAGAAAGTTTCTGATTTTTGATCTTCAACATATCATAGTTAAGTATACTTTCAAGGTGTGATATGAGTGACCAGACAGTAGTAGCACACTTCACAGCCACATAATAATTGTAATATGTGATTACATTTCATGTGACTTGTCTAATATAAACAGCATATATGGAAGGCCAATCAGAATCAGGACAGCAAGCCGTCATATCTAAACTTTCCTCTCTGTACTGTAGTCCCCCTTCCAAAAAAAAAAAAAAAAAAGCCCTTCTCAAAGAGGTGCTCTTTGCTCTTGGCAAGGAAGCTGCAATTGATGACAATGGCAGCCGTTATATGACAAGGAGTTAATGACAATTTTTATAGTGAAACTAAGGGTTACAGAGTCAAAAAATTACAACTTTTGAATTAATCAGGATGATGGTAGGCTTTCCACTTCTCCCTGAGCTTCACTACAATCCTCTCAGTAGCTGTGGGTGTTGGAGTAGGTTTCCTTAGCCAACAGCTTACTGTTGCAATCTCTCTCTGTTGTAGTATTTTGGAATCCCTTTGTCTGAAATGGGAAGTTAAGACCCATTAGGCTTTGGAAAGACCTGTTCTTGGTAGAGTATTAGTTTGTTGATTGGGATCAATGTGGTTGTTTGCAATTTCTTTTGGACTGCCCTTGGTATAGATGTTATACATATTTTTCAGAAACTGAAGAAGGCAGAAAGCAGAGTGTTTTATTAATTTACTTGTTTAGTTCTGTTTGTTAATCACTCTGATAAACACACACACACATCTGTACTTCAAAGAAATCTGTTATATTTGTATGTCTTTGTTTTCCCCTTCTGTTATAAACGTTCATGAAAAACGTTCCCTTCAGCCTAATAATCAATGACATATCTTACATCACTCATACTTGTTTACCATATGACCACATTCTGGGCCCCATCCACTGTACTTGTTTCACTGATACGAAAGCCTCAGGGCAGTTCTTGCCTAGCTATGCCCAGCAACAACTGCTGGGAATGGCCTCCCTGTTTGTAAGGAGCATAATACCTTTTGGCTGAGGTCCTGAATACTAAAGTGATACATACTGTAGATTCAGCGCTGGGGGGCAAAAGTATGGCAGTTTGAGACAGGTTCATTTTGAATGCACATGAGCATGCTACCCATGCTTTCTAGTCCAGGAAGAAATCACTTTGCTTTCTTTTACCTTTTCTTGGAATTCAGAGGTTACAACTGGGTCAAGAGTGGAGAACATGTGACTTTCCAGTTATGCTGAAACTCCCACCACTCCTAGCCAGTCCAGTAACATCTGCCACTGGTGGTACCTGGTCCTACCATGTTAGTGGGATGGTAGACCCATTCTGGGTTTTAACTCAGGCTTTAAAGGAGCTCTCCAAGGTGCTGGATCATATTGTGGGGAGAGGATTTAATATCTTGTGCCTCTCTCTTAAAGTGCAGAATAAAGGTGCAGTAGGAGATAATGTAGTGAGCACTTACTCATGTTCTAAAGGTGGAGACATTGGAAACGATCCAATGATTAGTTACTTTCTTCTGGAGCGGCAGAAGGAGAGAAAGAATATATACGGCTGCCAGATTGAAAATGGGAAATGGCTTCTGTACCTTTAATGGCTATGCAGAAAAAGGAATTTCAGCGGGTGTTGTTTGTCATGCAACCACATGTAAAGGTCTTGATGGGACTGAAAGAGTATTTCAGTCAGGAAAGCTGCAGAACAGCCATGTGAAAACATTTTGGGGAAGGTGCTTTATGGGCATTGCCAGAATGCAACAGGAAAGAACTCCTTTACCTTTTCATTGTCAGCTAGAAGCCGAAAATGGTGCATGATTGCGCTTGCTCCTGGGCCCCACACGCACTTACCTGGTGTAAGCCTCCGGAGCCGTGCCGGTCACACTTCCTGCCCCAGCACAGCCTGGGAAACTCCCAGGCTGTGCTGCAGAAGGAAGAAGTGGGGTTCTCATGCAAGCAGGCAGCTTGTGTGGAGCCGAAGGACCCTGGATGTGACAGCCTCTTGCCAGAGGTTGCTCGTGTGATCCCTGCACCCCAGCGCTGGAAGAAGGTAAGATCCGGAAAGGGCCTGAGACTTGCTCCCTCTGAAGGCTCTAACGGGAGGAAGGGACCTCACTGCTGACTGGCCAATAAGCTTGCAAGGGGTGGCTGGCAGGGCATGGTGGTGTCAATATTCCACCAATATCTGTCTTCAGCTGCAAGAGCCAGGGAAGCCACCACTGCAGTCACATGTGCTTGCAAGAGACATTGCCACTGCTAGCGCAACAAGAAGGCGGGTGCTCCTTCCCATCACCAGCAGCTTCTCCTTCTGCCACTGCCTCTGTTTCTTCAGCTTGAGGAACAATTGGGCAATCACTGAGGCAGAGCTGGAGATACTAATCATCCCCCATTGAACCATGGCTTGTGGTGTTGCAGCCTGCAAAGTTCAATCAGCTGGCATTAATATGTTGATTTAAAACAACAAATCCTGAGATGAATTATAAAAACAAAATAATCTTGAAGTATGTATTGCCTGCTCAACCATGGAAAGCCACTGGGTAACCTTGGGCATGTCACACACTCTCAGCCTCAGAAAATCCCATGATAGGTTCACGTTAAGGTCATCATAAGTTGGAAATGACTTGGAGGCACACAATGACAACAAATTTATAGTTCCTTTAGTATCCACAACAAGTTTCAGGTGTCTAGGTGCCATATTCTTGGACCTATAGCAAACATACTCACACTTTTATTATTATAGGTATGAGATATGATATTCTTATATATATATCAAACTTTTCAATTTTTTAAAATTCTTTATATCAATGGATATAAAAGTTCAGTTTAGGACAAAGAGATGGATGAACTTTTATTGACTCATATCAGATTGGTTGAGAAATGAATTAGGACTATATCTCCCCAGTCAGCAACTGCCAAACCAATCTGAATTCATTAAACATTAACTGAAAAATTATGCCTCATGATATACTTTCTTGTCACTTGCTTATGGAGGATGGATCTTTGGCTCCCAGCATGAGTTTTCTCTGGGATGGCTCCTCAACAGAGGGGCAAGCAAGGAATTTTTATCCAGATTTCATTCATGGGCCTGAGCTTGACAGACTTTGTCAACATCATGAGCCATGCTCACTACCTCCAGGCTCAGGATAAACAAAAGAAAGAAAGTTTGGACTTGAGCGGAAACATAGAGTGGGGATAGTGTCCGCATGGTGGAGTAGTATGAGTCTTGGATTATGACCCTGGAGACCATGGCTGAATTCTTCACTTGGCCATAGAAACCTACTGGGTGACCTTGTCAGGGATTCCAGGCAGGGAACCCTGGGAAAATGATCAGCCCACTGCAAAGATGTTGCATCATGCCCCAGCTGTGGGTAATTGCAAGGTTACATAAGAAACTAGGGTCGTGTGCAGATGGTAGAGGGAGGTGTGCAAACCTCTACCTGATTGGTTGTAGATATGTATATGTATGTATATGTATATGTATAGATATGTATATAACAAAGCAACGCCAGTATATATTTGTCTGTTGACCAAACCTGGTGCCTGGCGCAAGCTTTTGTCCGTCTGTCCTATGTTTTGTATATAACGGAACTTTGCTGCAAGATCCCTAACAGACCTTGGTGTATCATACACATGCAGCCCTAGAAAACCCCATGATAGGTTTGTCTTAAGGTCACCATAAGTCAGAAATGACTTGAAGGCACACAGCACCAACAACATAGAGTAGGGATATTGGTTTGAGAATGAGCAAAGAAAATGGTGAGGTACAAGGAATCACTTGCATCCATGTCGAGGCAAGTGGTTAATACCTTGCTATTCTTCTGGCTTGGACAGAAGTGGCAAAAGCCAGAGTGTTATCACTTCTGCAGTCACTCTCAGGGCAAGTGAGGTCTGAAGCAGAGTTCTTTCCAAGATTTCAAACTACTAGTATTCCTCAGACCATGCTAGGTTGGGGATTCTGCAAGTTTAGTCAAAAATTAACTTTCCCAGGCTCTGGTTCTTTGTGGCAGGGAGAGGGCATCAAGCTCCCTGCACCTGCTCTTTATCTGGCTTGCAACAAAGGTGTCTTACAGAGCTTCTCTCTGCCATGGGATGATCTGGTCTCATGAAACAGGGAGCACAGTTCAGAGAGTCATGCATAAATAAAAAAACATTTTCAAGTTAATAGGTTTTCCTGACTCCTCTTTAGCTGCACGACAGCCTCCCGCCACTTCAGTCACAGGATCGTTTGCACAGGAGGCCAAAAATCATACTTGCTAAATAGTACAGATATAAGAGAAGTAATATTTTGCTACTGTCTTTTTTTTAAAAAAATCTCCCTTTTAGGTTGTAGGACTGAATTCCTGGGAGGACATCCCTGGGGTCATAGGATGACTAAAAATCTTCTTGTTAGGCTTCTTTTCATGCTACACCAATCTCAGATCCCTCATCTAATCTCTGGCAAATCAATGGACAGATTTCTCAGTTGGTTTCTTCTGTGGTCAGAATGCAAAAGGGATATTTTGGGGGTTGCAGTAGTGGGTAAGGAAGGAGGGGAGATGAATCATGACATTCCACTCAGGCTCTGCCTCAAAGATGCAGAGATATTCTGGCTTGCCTCACAGTGCATCTACATCTTTTGTTTGCAGTGGAAGGCGATTTTTGGCTAAAAGAAAAGAAGTCCCACAGAGAAGGCTGTCAGGTTAGGACTATTCCAGGAGACTGAGGGATGACTCTTTTTGATGGTAGATGAGCCCTGGTGATGTTGCAAGGGGCAGTGCCTGATGATGTGATTAAGCATGATAAATTAAACGTCAGCCACAGTTACACAGAATGTACCATTCAAATTAAATAACACCAAGTCTAAATAATGAGGAATGCATGCACAAATACCACACTTTTAAAGGCTGTACTCTCACCCTGAGATTCCTCAACTGCCTCTGAAAACTGGAGAAGAGGATCCAGGCTCTGAAGTCTGCAGACCTTATCTACAGAGATGACAAATGACCAACATTTGATTCTGCCTAAATAGTCCTGCCCTGTTAATAAGATCCTGGCAGATCTTTGGATAGAATGGCACCTCTGAAATTGGGGCAGCCCATTTATTAGGCTCGTTACTCTTGGGATCCGTTAGATTTAAAAAAGAAAACAATCCAGAAGCAGGAGTCCTACTTAATGTTATCTTTGTCAAATTTTCAATCCTCATCTCTGAATCTCAGCACCTGCCATGTCCTGGCTTGCTTGCTCTCAAGAACTTTGCTCAGTGTTCGGAACAGAAGTGTGTATTCAGCAAAGCAAACAAAACACAGTGACATTACCACAGCATCAACAGACTACAGCATTAGAATGGCTTAAAAGTTTTATACCTTCCAAAATATCAAAGATTGGTCAAAAGGCTTACATGGTAAATCACCCCACCGATTCTGGAATTTTCCCAGGCTCTCAATATTTACATACCTTTTATCATGGGAGCCAGAACAAATTCCTTTGTCATGTCTGAGCGTTCCCATAACACCTTGTTGTTATTACATTGTTTCCCCTCCTTTGATCTCCTATTCTTTATGCCAGCTGCAAGGTGACAAAGAACACACAGCAGTTACCTGTTTGGAGCCTAGTGATACGTTAAAGGTTATAACTGGACACATTGTTGCTGGTAGCGATTAGCATTGGATCCATACTAGTGCTTAGCAGACCCTGTCCTATTGATTCTACTGCATCTATATTATAACATAAGCCAGTGCTTTCATATGACAGGATCAAAGCATCCTGACAGCACCACTACCTTAACATGTCTCCCAATCATTTTGCCTAAAGAATTAAGTCACTTTGAAAAAGCACAGTCATTATTCCAATTGAATTTCTCTGGTTTGCAAGCTCCATCACCTGAAATACTTCTTGAGACATTTTCAGTGTCAGAATCCAGTCATTGACTACAATAAGAGAGTACATCTGAACATGAGTGCAAGGTGTTTTCTCTACTACCAAGCACAAAAATTAGCCAATCCACCCACCCACCCACCACCATTTGATGTTAAGGAAATGGTTTTTCTTCTCAAGATGAAAGTCTGGTTTGAGCTCTTGCAGTTCTTGTGAAATCCAAACATAACTTTATGGCCATTTCTGCACTACACTGTTATAGTGCTATTATTCCACTTTCAACATCCTACGGAATCCTGGGATTTGCAGTTTAGGGAAGGCATTTAGAATTCTCAGCCAGAGAACCATTTGGCCTCAGTAAACTACAAACCTCAGAATTCCAGAGGGTGTTGAAAGTGGAATAATAGCACTATAACAGTGTAGTGTAGAAATGGCCTCTGAAAGCCTCTTGGGCCATATGACATCTTTCAGATTTGACCTAACTGCATATCGCTACTGTTATTCAGCATAGGCCAAATAACAGCAGTCCCTGCCTTCAGGTGCCCCTGCCATCTAAAGTATGGAGAGTTGCTGCAGAAGGTACTTGTACTGATGCCCTAAATATGGGATGATATGGGGAGGGGAGCTTACCAGGTGCCTATATGGATATAATTTTGGCTTCAGGTAAATGTCTTTTCACTTTTCCAAGTGTTTTAATCTTTTTCAAATTGCTTTTTCAAATTTTAAATTGCTTCATATGTGTGTGTTTTAAAATTTGTGTTGTTTGCATAATGCTTTTCTATATCATGGTGTTTTAATGGCTTGTGTTCTTTTTAAATGATTTATCATTAAAGTTCTGATCAGCTGCTCTAAGAACCTGCTGAAGGACGGAGTATAAATTCCATAAAGGAAATAGCTAATAAAATGAAGGTTTTGTGGATAGTCTATATTACTTATCTGCTTATGCCACTCTGTAGGGATATATAACATGATGTCATGTCAGAGGCCCTTTCCTCATGTTGAGGGGGAAACGCCCGAAAACAGAGCTTACCGGCTTTGTTTTCCGGCCGGCCGAGTCCGTCGCCACGAGGAGCAGTGCGAGTTCGCTGCTCCACAGTCCTCTGGTGTCCCAAATGGCGGCTTCTGGTTGGTGGAGTCTCTCCCCCAACCGGAGAAGCTCGCCAGCCAAAAGCCCACCCCCGGAAGATCTGCAGGCACGCACTTGCGCGCGCCTGCAAATCTGCTCCGGAGCCGGGCGATGGAGCTACACGGCTTTGCTCGCTCCGTGCTTTTTAAAAACCTCAAAAAAGAGGTTTTTAAAAACCATGCTGCGCGACCACTTCTGGTCACGCGGAACTGGACTGAGGTGTGAATCTACAGAAAATAGTCCACTCCAGTCCACTCTACAGTGCAGAAGACCTCCGTTGGAGGTCGCTCTGCACCATTTTAAATTCCCAGTGCGGAAATGGCCAGACATTCTGCTAGCATTTGACTTAGCAGAATATGATGACATCATGTTTACACATGTCTTTTATTAGAATAGACATTACCAGGCAGACAGCAGCAGAGTAATGGCAGCAGCTACATGTTCCCTAAAATGTCTGAGCCCTTTAATAATGTATCTCTTGCTTCAGATTCTTCCTAATGAGAATTTAATTCCTATATTAGCTAGAAGAATGCTTATTTGTATTACAGTACCCCTCTACCACATTCTCTTATCCATTAATCACTATCTGGTGATCCAGTACACAAGAGGCTCGAAGGCAATTTGTGATAATACTCACAATAATTAGGTTTTATATATACATAGGCTTAAGTGAGAATCAAGTATTCTCTGAGGTGGAGGATTTGCCAAAGACAAGAAAAGATCCAGTCTTTGCCAGGATGCAGCTGTTAACTATTAATGACACATTTGTTTAGTCCTTTGTCCAGCACACTCTGTCCTCTGCTCTGCTCTCTTTTCCTTTGCCACACCAAAACCCACAGGCTTCATGGATGAAGCAGAATGCGAACCCAGCTCTCCTGATTCTGTTCCAACTGTATCCACTACACCTTGGCTAGCCAGCTTGTGGTGTTCCAGATGCTTTTGGACTGTAGTACCCATTATTCTCTACCATTGACTGTGTTGTCTGGGACTGATGGGAGATGCAGTCCAAAGATATCCAGAGGGCCACATGTTGATCATGTCTACACTGCAGCTAACTGCTTCCTGAGTGTCCTCCTCTGTTGCAATCAACAGCATTGCTTTTGAGAACTTAAAATGCAAACAAAATTCAAGTTTAAGCAAGGGACATTCTGCTAATAAGAACTGAGGGTTAAATAATACCGTGCTTTTCTGTTGTACAAATACGCTCTCCTATATGAATTCTTGCCTCCATGAAGTTTTGATTGGCAACTTCCTATTTCTTGACCCTTATAATTTCCTGACAGACAGCTCTTAAAAAGAAAGAATTATCCACTAGAATGTTATGTCATGTTAATGCATAGACAAAAATATTTGTTCATATGCAGTGATCGTGACCCTGCTGATTTGGCAGTGGTTGGATGAGGTGACAAGATGTTTTAGGGCAATATGGAGTAGACATGTTAAACAAGTTATCCACGACAATGCCAGAGAGCAACACTGCCTGCTCTGGCAGAACACTCTGCACAACTTAGATTACAAGGTATCAAAGTGAGCAGAAAGGTGCTGATGCAGCAAATGGCTTGGGATGATTTGCACAGTGAGCAAAGGCACATGCTGCAGAGGCAGGGGAAAAGAAACTCCAGTTCACTACCAGTGATCGAACCTGACTTCACTGTACCAATCAGTAAATGCTGAGGGAAAATGAAATAGAGCCAGAACTAAATTCTGCATTATATTACAACACTCACTTACTCACTCTCTCTCTCTCTCACACACAGCAAAAATGCAACACAGAAAAGTTTCACTTAGGGCACCAAATCAATGTTGAGCAAAAAATGTTGAGATTTAAGTTCTAACATTTCAATTTGGACAAATAAGGTATGGTAATAAACAACAATAGTACAGAGCAGTGATGTAGACTAAAGTCAATTGACTCGGACTCAAGTCAGACTTAAGTTGCTTCATTGACTCGATTTGGACTTGACTTGGCAATAAATGATGCACTGATTCAACTTGACTGGTGACTTGAATATTTTTAGTGACCTACTTGCTATCCTTGGTTCACTGACATAACCTATTCATCCAAAAACTTTACAACTTTGAACAAAATTTCCATCTATTTTTGTCTACTGGTCACCTGATGATCTGTTTTAAGTCCAAAGTCTGGGTGCATTTCTCAGAGGGGAACAGCAAATGGGTTAGGCAATGGACTTGAGAAAGGATGGAGGCCTGAAAAGCAGCCTGTCCCCACTGCATGTAGGAGGATGTTTCTAAAACTTTTCCTACGAACAGAAGGCAAGGCTCATCCCCAGAGCACAGAGCATGTATCTCAGAGGGAAACAGAAAATGTGTCAGGCAATGGGCTTGAGGAGGAAGGATCTTCCTTCTAAAGCTTTGGAGCTTCAGTAATGGGTAGTAAGATCCTATTCCCCACCTCCAAAAAAAAGCCTTCAGCTTTGCAAATGGGAAGTAAGAAGGATCCTATTCCCCACTTCTGAAGCTGCAGACTCTTTTATAGCTATTGACCCAAAAGCCTCCACCTTCAGGAAGGGAGAATAAAAAGGATCCTATTCCCTACTTCCAAAGCTGCAGATGGCAAAATTGCAAATGTGGAGGGCCATCTCTACTTCAGTTGTTAAAACTGACTTTATTCGATTCTTCCCAGAATTTCTGGAATATAGGTTGGGGTATCAAGTTGGTTCCCAGACTTGAGACTTGACTGGAAACTTGGAGTAAAAGACTTAAATACATCACTGGTACAGAGCAGTGGAAGGTTCTTAATGCATTGGAAAGGAAACCAAGTAATTTGGGAATTCTTAAATCCTAGTAAAAGTTCAGATAAGGAGAATTTAGACTCCTGCATTGGCATTGGTTATGAATGAAGATGAACATCAGGCTCTCAGTAACTGACTGGCTGAGTTCAAGGACTACCCATAATCCTCTACTTCTCCTCCTTTCTTTCCCAGAGACAAGGTGCTGGAGCAACAAATGGAAAAGACAAGACCTCTGGTGAGAATGGTAAGCTTTTGTTGGATTATATTTCCTTACGGTGGTTTATGCAACACAGTCCTATGCGCAGAAATACCTCTCTGTGGAGATAGATGGAACTCACACTTTAGTAAGTGTACTTTGGACTTTAAGTTCAGTCAGACCCTTCCTCACCAATCAGGCAATAACAGGTTCTGTGGAATATCTTGGTTTTAGGATTTACCTGAGCAATTCGTTTCAAAATGCTGGTAGTCTTTTAAAATGTTACAATGCATATTTTAACCCCTTGGCAACAAATGTTTCCAGGCATTTGGGAATGTTTTGTTTTCAGGGTCCTGAAAGTATATGTTGCATGTGGAATATTCCTGATCAATGTTCCATTCAGTTAGAGGCCATTCCTTCCTCTATGATACTCCATTCCACTCACTTTTCAAGACACACGTGGGCAGCCTGTGGCTTGTGGGCATGCACAGCCTTCAGAGTCCTTCATTGTGACTCACAGTGGATGTCCATAGCCCCAAATTCCTCACCCAACCAAGCCTGTCACTTAGCTGGGAACAAGATTGTGACTGGGAGGATTTCTGTGCATTTTCTGTGAACTGTCTTTCCTTGTATATCACGTAACTTTGTTGGGCTAGGTGAGTGTGATTTTGATGGGGAAGGTGAAGCGTGAAGAAGGGGCTGTGAATATATTTCCTGTCTTTGCTTCTCCAAGCCTGTTGTAGAATCACAACCCTTGTGCTGTGGGAAAGGAATGCCACCTTAGGGAGAGACTTAACTTTAATAACACCACTGCTACAACTGTGTTAGTCTTGGCAGTGCTGTAGTGGAGCCAGGGTTCAAAGGGTCAAAAACTCAGGACTTTTACATTAGCAGGGACTCTGACATCACCTGCCACTCCTTCAGATTTTCCTGTTCTTTCTCAGTTTAGCTACAATCTCCGCAGTAACTGAAGGGGAATGGATTTTCTCAGCAACGACATACTATTGGCTGAGATACTATGTTGGAACTGCACAGAGTAAATCTCTTCACTTGGAGTCACACATTAATTGCGCTAGGCACTCTTGCAGTGAATGGAAACATTATGCAACTGAATCAGGACAGCAAATGTTCAACCAACTGTACAATTAAATGTGTATGCACGTTCATGCACATGACCATCCATGGACAATGGTACTCCATGTGCAACTCCGTTTCCCTAACTCTGCACTGAATGCAGATGTTCTATATCAGAAAAAAAGTTCACGCACTTCTATAAGGGGACTTATACTTGTGTAAGATACCAACAAGATTCCGGCCACTATGAACTATCCCTATTGTATTTGGGGAGGGGCTTTACGAAATATGAAAACTGCTAGAAATTATTTTAAATCAACACAGTCACCAGCAGTTTCGGATTCTCTATGGAGGTGTGGCTAAGGAGAATGTCATGGGGAAGTCTTGCAATTCAAATTCTTCAAGCTCTGCTGGTAGCTAACCCTCTCAGAGAGAGAGAGAGAGAGAGAGAGAGAGAGAGAGGCCAAATGGTTTCCAGTCTGGCCACATTTTCCTTTTTTTCCAAGGAGTATCAGGAGTTGGCCATATGGTGCAGTGCAGACTAACATCTCTATTGCACAATCTAAGCTTGGTCATTCTGACGTGGACATCCTCACCTACCCACAATTGGTCAGAAATATCCCTGTCTGCACAGTTACAAAGGACTAAAAGGGTTGACTGGCAAGACTGGGTAATTTTTCAGTGAAATGCAGTATTTCGCCACTTCCTTACAAAAGGTGATGTTGACAGGATGGAGGTATGAATTATAAAGGCAAAGTTTTCCTTTCAGAGTAGGGTGACTAAGCAGCAACTCTTCCATATGTATGTATTTGAGAAAAATGGGTGAAGGAAAAAGCTCTCCCTGAATGTATCTCTACTATGCAGATATAGCAGTTCCACACCACTTTAACTGCCATGGCTCCATCCTGTGCAATCTCAGGAATATGTAGGCAACTAGGATCCTTAGAATTCTCTGCTGGAGAACCCTACTCCAGTATCCCCTGAACTATAGCACCAGAGCTCTCTAGCAGAGAATTCTTCTAAGGACCTCATTGAGCTGCAGATCCCTGGATGGAGGCACAGGATGAAATCATGGCCTTTAAAATGGTATCAAACTGTTTTAACTTTAAAGATACATGCACAAACACTTCGTTTCTCTTTGTGTGTCCTCTTTCTTTTTGGGCATAGGGCAGGTGTGTGCCTGGGAGACAGGGCAGAGAGGGAAGTAAGGAAAAAAAAAAGAAAGAAGGAAATCTCTTTATGCCTGTATGTGTGTTTGATGGAGGAGGCAGTTCTACACAACTGCATTCACTACCAGCTTAGGCCCCATCCACTGCTGTCTTTGGCTGGCATGTTCCCCCACATACGAAATGAGGGCATTGTACCCTCCAGATAAGAATCTTCGCCAAATGAAATTGTCTTTCAGACCCCAGATTTCTAGCATTGCAGACAGTGAGCCTCTGAAAATCATTCACATCTAGGACTCCTAGTTTGCTATATTCGTATGCCCTTGGTATCTCTGCCTGCCCCTTTTTCTTCGGATGACTGAATTGTATATCTAAATGCTCAACTGAAGTTTTAAGTTATTACTATGCTAGAAATGTGGGGACTGAGGGAAAATTTTATTCGAGGAATGAATTCTCATTTGGGGGGCAGTGCTCTCATTTGTCTCACCACAGCTACACCTCTGCCTTTGCTCCACCTATCACCGCATGCTGTCATGGGGGAGGGAATTGTGTATATCCTCCCCTTCCTTGCTTTCTGTGTTCAGTTAGCATGCTCACACCTCATTGGGTAGGTGTGTCTGGGTCTGTGGGTCCTTACCCCTGATTTTCCATCTCAAGAGATTATTTACTTCTACAAATCTTGGGGTTTCCTTGAGTTTACTAGAGACGGTGCCAGTTGGGCTATATAAGCCACAGCACACACCTCTGTACACTGGAAGTAGAAGGAATGATCTTTGAACACCTCATTCAAATTGCATAGTGTTCTCAGATTATCTACCAGTCTTCCAGAGGCCAGTGGGGTCTCATCTTTCTTGAGGGTTGAAAGGACATGATGCTTTAAAAGCATATAATAATGAGAAGCTTTTGAAAGGCAGAAATAAATTCTGCCCCAGTCAGACACCTTTGCCAAGTTGTCTCTAGTTCCATGTCTTCCACAATGGTATCAGCATTTCACTTGCTGACTCACGAGAAAAATGAATGTACTCAAGCTGATTTGGTCCATCTCAGGTGAATCTATGAATTAGTAAGCTGATTTTTAAAACACATGTTTTCATAGCAAATTCCTTTTGGTAATTTAATTATCTGTCACTGTTTAAAGACAAGGCATACATGCCTCTCAGTACAAAACACAGGACTAGTATGAAGTGTGGTGGCTTCTCCTTGTACAAGTAGTAGCTGTTCAGACAGAGAAAAGCAGCAGCAATAATAAATACAGGAAGGTAGAAAGGAGTTAGTTCCTTTGGGGGTCTTCATCATCATTATCATAACCACCCCATTGTTCCTTCTCCTTCTTCATTTATATCCCACCTTTCCCCAAAACTGAGACTCAGTTTAAAGGGCATCTCATTGCTTTAGGATAGCCTTCTCTAACCTAGCATTTTTCAGGTGTTGGACTACAAATATCATCTACTCCAGTATCTGAATTGTGGGGTTTGCAGTTCAAGGCATGTGGAAACTACTAAGTTGGGGAAGGCAATTTTGAGTTAAAAAAAAAAGAATAAGTGAATTTAAAGAGAAAAACAACAAATTGTGCCACTTTGTGGCAGCAATATTGATCACTCTTCCATCTTCAGGGCTTCTTCTAAAGCCACCTAATGAATTACCATTTGGCTTAACAAATAAAAACCTCCACACTAATGACAATATAAACTGGATTATGTTTTTGTTCATCCAATGAAAAATTTAATGGATAATCACACTGGATTATGTTTTGGTCCATCTAATGAAAATTTTGATTGATAATCTTCTAAGCTTTGGGAGCAGCACAGAGCAGAATAGAACTGGGCCCTAGAGCCATAAGCAGACAATAAGTTCTGATGCATTCATAACAGAGATCCTGGAGGTAGATAAGAATCCATACATCCAAATTGGTCTCACTTTCTCCACTAGAGCCAGATGTAGCATTCTGAGCTGCAAAGTTAAACAGGTGTCAGTGGCTTCTCAACAGCCCCTGGGTGGGAACTGCAACAAAAGAATGCTACATAAAAATGTTCTGTTTCAGAATTCCAATTGGTCAGCAGCCATGCCATTTCCTGTTCCATTCTCCTCCCCACGGGAAATCAGCACTCCATGCCCACTGCACTGACTATACTCAGTTCTCATTGAGTTGTTTTGGAGGATTTCCACCTCCCTTAGGGTGTCCTCCCATGCTTTTGTTTTTTTAAACATATGTCTTCATGAACGTGGTTGGAGTAAAACATTCTGGGACAGGAATGTACAACTCTTATACAGAGTCAGACCATTCGTATTCTTTATGTTGTAACCTAACAACATGTATCTTTGTATCTCTCTACTGTTCTTTTGATATTACTGTTCTGGTAGTACTGATATTACTGTTCTGGTAGTAATGGTAGTCCCTCCTTATCCATGGCAGATACATTCAAAGACCCCCAGTGGATATCTGAAACCACAGATAGTACTGAACCCTACGTATATTATGTTTTTTCCCATACATACATACTTATGATAAAGTTTAATTTATAAGTTGGGCACAGTAAGAGATTAACTACAATAACTAATACTAAAATAGAACAAATATAACAATATGCTATAATAAAAGTTATGTGAATGTGGGCTTTCTCTCTCTCTCTCTCTCTCTCTCACGCACACACACACACACACAGACACAATGTCATATTGTAAGGGAATATTTTTGGATTGCAGTTGACCACAGATAACTGAAACCATAGAAAGTGAAACCGTGGATAAGAAAGGACCACTTATTATATGCATATAATGTACATATTATATGCAGGCTTAAGTCATGAACATATGACTCATTTACTTTGATTATTCAGGGTGTTCTTTTTATTTATGGTCTCCAGGGTTGCATACAGTATTTGTTCCTGTTCCCAGGGCTGCTGCTGATAGGGTGACTTGGAGTTATCTCATCCATAGGGTTGCCATAAGTTGGAGTAAGCTTGACAGCAATTAACAACAACTACTACTTGGTCTTCCCTGGTGGTCTTCCATCCAACTATTACCAAAAACTTGTGCTGTTTAGCTTCTGAACCAGGCTTGGGTTGAATCCTGCTAGTGTTATAGGCATGTATATCTTGGGAGTATACAAGTATGTGCCCTTTTTCAGACATTGCAACATGAGGTATTCAGTACTTCCTCATACAATGTCACCCTGTACCATGGAAGGAAGCTTCCAAGTACCACAGTGTGCAGCCACAGTCATTTTGTAACTGAGAGGAGAGTGGGAGGCACCTGGCAGCAAGGATCTGGCTACAGTTCTGCAGGTGGAAGAAGAGAGCAAACATTGTCCTCACTCACTAATACATATTTGCTGGAGGTCTGAGCAGGTGATGTCATTACTCTTCTTTTTAGCTGAAGATCTGCAGCTAAAGACACTGAATGTGCACATCCCTCCCTCCCCTGGCCTTGAAATGGCTGTGGCACTGTGCTCTAGCACTTGGAAGCTGCCTTCTGTTGGGAGGAGGACACAGGAACTACAGCTGTTAGTGTTAAACCCCACAAGGGCCATGTGGGATCTTGTCCAAGCTCACATGTGTTCAGGGTGCTATAGTGTTCAATATCTGGCTGTTGCTACAGATCAAAACGGCTATAATAAATCCTGGCCTTATGAGTGTAGATATGTTTATTTCTTTAACCTCGATTGTTCCACATTTTAAGACTGACTCATTACAAAATGCACAGAATCCTCTTTTGACTTTACTTCCCTAATAAGGCTGGGTGCCTTTCTCCTCGGTGCTGTTTATATAATCACGAAACACAATGTTCCTAATAAAATTCAATTATGAACTGAAGGCAAATGAGAGAAGCAAGAGGCAGGCACAATTTGGGAAACCCCCCTTTCCTTCAGATTTTGGGAACAGAATCGATCTTCCCTCTCTGTGAGGTTGTTTTGCTTCTCCCACAGATCCTTTTCTTTCTCAAGGGATAACTAAAACATTGCAGTCTTGACCATCTTTGGCAAGTCTAGCAGAACTTGTTTTATGTGCCCGCTTCTTTCCTCAGAAATAACACTGACCAAAAAAGTGGTACATGTTGTCCCCCTCTTGGTCCTTATCCATTCCCATCTTCTGCTCACTCCCCCACTGTGGTCGCAAACATTACATTTTCCATAGCTCAGCACTTGCTGTCGCTCACCTCCCGTCACAGCAGCCTACGTGCCTTGTGCATAATGTATAAGCTGTTGCCATATAAACAGTCTAGCAGGTTTTGAAAGTGGAAAAGTACATTTGTGCCAATGGAGATTGGCATCCAAAGTCACTTCTCTCTTGAAACATGCAGAAATGCTGTCCTGAGCTGCAAGGTTCTTCTCTGCTTAGTTTAACTTAAGATAGGGATGCCTTTTTTTTCCCCTCTGACCATCAAAGCTCCCTTTGGAAAAACATATGATAATAACATGACAATCATGATATTGTTATGAGGAGCTTAATAAAAAAGAATTTTTGCTAAGTCATGATTTCCATGGCTTTCCAACCATTATTCTGAGGGAAAGAAGAAAAAAAAAGAAGATAATTCACATCAGCTGAGAAGTTAAAACAAATTTGTCCCATGTTGATAATTAGTATCTTTTCGAAAGAAACACACTCACATTGACTGCAATTTTCCTTTATCTCAAGAACAAGTATTGGGTTAAGGGAAATCTATACTACAAAAATAGAAAAACTGTTAGTCATGGATTATGGGAAATAAAAGTGTCTCAGTCTATACCAGGTTGGGAAACTTCTGTCTGCAAGAGGTCCCAATCAGGTCATTCAGCTTCCTGGTGGGTTTAGTTCTGAGAAGTGAGGGTAGATAAAGGATTCTTTTTCCTTCTTCTCACACTGCAGTGGGACTTCTGTGAAGCCTCTCCTGGTGGCAGCAGAGGGTTTTAAAAACCAAGAAGACCCTTAGTTTACTGAAGAGGCTCCAAGATCATGACCCTCATCTGCACCAGCCTGGAGTTGATGTTGTTTTCTTTCCTATAGAGACTACTGGGAATAAAAACAAAATTTAAATATCCAGAACCACCATATTGAGAAAAGCTTCCACTTGTCACTGTCTAGCTCTGCTACCAGTGAGCCACTAGTTGGATTTGAAAGTATAAGACAATTGACTAGTACTACTACTCCTACCACACACTATCTTCTGAATTCCATTTTTGTATGGAGAATAACAGTCAGGTCTTCATGGTGCCCACTTTGGGCACATGAGGCTTATTACCTGCAGTCAATATATTCTCTGTTTCTGAGAACGGGCTGTCTGCTAGTGAGCCATGAAACACTTATTTCATGGTGACCATAACTGGGGTACCTTCCACTGCAATTAACTTTCTATTCTAGTATGGATTGGTGCATCTTGTGCAGCAAAGTTGGTGTTAATAAGGCTGAATATAATGAAAAACTGATATGAACCACTCCCCACATTACCTAAGTAAAACCAAGATCTGTGTGATGATAGAATTTCTATTTAACAGGATGACTTCATAGTAAGATGCTGCTCCCAGTCAACAACTGCCCTTGCAAAGTGTTGACAAAGCCATTTGTACTCAGAGGAGGCTCCCCTCTCCCCCAGGCCACTGCCTCATTTGCCAATGAATAACCCATTTGGCCACTGCCATTGGCAGATCTCACTCAGTGGTATTTCCATATAGAAGTAACCATTATCCATTGCTTGCTTCCATTTGTGGCTAAATGTGACCTTGTGCAGTTTGGTGATTGGTTAAAAACCAAGGCTCTGCTTTTTCCAACACTGTGCAGAAGACTGATATCTAAAATGCAGTTCACAAATGAGAATTTTTGAGAAGGTATAATGGTTTTAAGATACAGGAGAGTAGATTTTGATTGAACATTACAAAACGTCTTGACAGTAAGAGCAGTTCAGCAAAGGAACCAATTGCCTAGAGAAGTGGTAGGATCTCCTTCTCATCTTTAAAAAGAGTCTGGACAGCCACCAGCTGGGGATATTCTTGCTGGAGTTCCTGCACTGAGCAAGGAGTTGGACTTGATGACTTATGTGGCCCCTTCCAACTATTCTGTTATTCTATGTGCATGTCTGTTGAGCAGTGATTCTTCTAGAGCAAGGTAAGCCCTGTTCCACACCTCTTCTTGCAGCAGAAAATATGGGTACCGTATTTGCCACCATATAAGATGCACCGGTATATAAGACGCATGCCATTTATATGTCAGCAAGTACTATTTGCTGGTGTATAAGATACATTGATGTATAAGACACATCCCAATTTCAAACAGTATTTTTCTGGGAAAAATTGAGTCTTATATGCCAGCAAATAGGGTTGTTTCTTTGAACTGCAAGTTGTTTCCTTCAAACAGGAAGTGACCTCCCAATCACTTCTGGGTTCATGTAGAGGGTTAGTGTGGTCTATGGAGGGTCATAGGGCTGAAAAAAATGGCCTTAAAGTCCAGCGCCTATCTACTCCTACTTTAACAGAATGAACCATACTGAGGCATTGTGGTGAGGTTGCTTTTCAAATGCTACCCGCTCAAAAGACGCATAGGCTCTGGCATCTCAGTTCTGCAGGATGACCTTTCCTATGCCATAACAGAGGGTATATTATAGAGCTGTTGTGATAGGAACTGCTAGGTCCATTCTCTCTCTCTCTCTCTCTCTCTCTCTCTCTCGATAAGGGTCTTAGCTAATTAATTCCACCCAGTGATTCCAGAATCTGGACCAATTCTGTCCTATTATTCTATTACATTATTTATAACCTGCCCTTTCCCCAAAGCTGGGACACAGTTGAGTTGGAAATGCTTCACTGGGTAAGCAAGCCAGGTCTAAACAGACAAATTGTCATGGGTTGACTCACAATTCAATAGAAAGGCATTAAACCCTTTACTTAAGAAGCAACAGCAAAAAAACAGTTCATGAAAAGTTACAAAATTAGATAGTCAGCTTGGTAGCTACATGAGTATTAACCTGGATGCCAGCCACGAATACATTAGCAGCAGTGAGATCAGGCCTAATATAAATTAGCTAGACAAAGTGACAGCCTGGAACCAGGAGTCTCCCGCCCACAAGAGCTGCCCTCTCCCCTTCTAGTCTGTGGGCTGAGAGCTGAAAATTAATCTATCAGCTTCAGGGAAGGTAGCAAAATTCCACTCAGCCTTTATGAAAAGTATATGTCTGTAAATTGTGTTGTTATATGACAACCTACTCTGATTGGTTGTGTAAGCCTAGTATGATGTCATCAAGATGCCAACAGCCACCTCTTTGTAACTTTTCTGATTTAAGATATAATATGCAAACAGTCTGGGTTTAAAAATTAAAAAATTTTGCAGTGAGTAATAATGTCCTTATCTATTGCAAGATATTCTGTTTCCATGATAAAAGTCATATATCAAACAGAAAGTCATTTCAACTTCATTTTTGTACTTCATATGACACTACCTGATCCAGATGTGCACTAAAGTATACTAACTGTTTCAGCTCACTCTTTTGCTTGTCCATTTGTAATTGCAGTTGGGGGCAGCTGTTGAGTCTGTTGCAGTGGGTATTTGCTCTGGCCTTCAGGCTAAGCTTCAAGGGAACTCTCCAGGATATAGAATTCTACCTCCAAAATAGGCTCAGGATTCTGAATAACTCTTTTAAATTTCAGACTAAAACCTAGAGTAGATTCACTGCCCTGTTGACATGGGAGTTGCTAGCCATTGCTGATATCATGAATAAACTGATGTTAAGATGTCAGGATGAGACAAGTTTGAGTACATTCCCATTTTGGGTGGGTAATCTTATTTCATGGAGCCCTATTCTTCTGTGGACAACGGTGTTCAGTGGATGGAGAAATTCCGAAGAGAGTCCTTTCTGGCTAAAAGGTTATCACCAATATTCTATACTGGCTACTTAATTACATATGCATAACTAAATAACACCTCCTGGCTTGACCCCCAAGTGGACCTTAACAGCCAGAAGCTACATCGGATGAAGGAAACCTGTTCAGCTGTTGATCAGGGCACCAGGAAGATGACGTTTCCATCCTCTTTCCACCAGTAAGCAAGACTGCCGTAAGGAATTGTGACAGAGTTCATGCTTCTGATTGTCACAGCCTCACTTGCTGGTGGGAGGGGAGCTGCAAATATTCTCCTTCCACCCCAATTGGCTACTAAACAGACTTCCTTCCCCTCAGTGTAGCTGCTGGCTGTTAAAGTGGGCATTTCTGTAGTCTTATAGTCAGCGGCAGAGCTTGGAGTGTATGGAGCAGGGTGGGAGGAGTGTGTGTCCGTGGTGCATGGGACATGGTCACGGTGTGTGAGGGCGTGGCCGCAGTGCATGGGGACCTGGTTGTGTCATGCAGGGACATGGCTACAAGCTGGGACGCCCCAAAAACATTGCCACCGGGGGTCAACCGCCCCCATCGCCCCCCCCCCCCCGGTTGCTACACGACTGCTTATAGTAAGACTTCATGGTCTTACTGAATATAGAGCAGATTTGAATCTGTAAGTCTAGCTTGCTAATTGCAATACAGAATGCCAGCCTAAATAAATATTTGGGGAAGGGTTGTAATGAAGACATTCATGGTACATTTGTACATGGTACATTCATGGTGAAGACATTCATTATACATTTGTTACATATGAGGTATTGTGGATTCATTCCATGGCATCTCCTTATAACAGAGCCGAGAAAGACTCCTGTCTGATACCCTGGAGAACAGCTGTCACTCAGTGTAGGTGCTGGATTGGGTTAATGGTCTGACTTGGTATAAGGCAGCTTCCTATGGTCTTAAAATAGAAGTAGGATGAAGAGATATTTTTTCTGCATTTTTTTACCCCATAATCAGTGATCTATACTGAGGCTTACTTAGTTTCCCTGGCTGACCTGTAGCTGAATATTTCATCAAATAAGTGCATCTTTTCAATCCCATGGGTTTCCTTTGCCAGCACCTCATTAAAAAATGTATCTGCAAAGACATCATCATGGCAATGGTTGCACAGTCTGCCACGTTCTCTCTGTGAACTTCACAGGAAGCTTTTGTTTCATGTATCATTTATGTTCTGTGTTCATTCCACCAAAATGTATCTCCTCTGTTAGGCAAAGAATATGAAAGACTAAGCATCTCTGCTTGACTCAGCCCATGAGGGTACCCTGGCTTTTTAGACATGAATTGATCCTAATACGGGGACTTTTCATAAAAGAGGGGGAAAGTGCCATAGAAGCTCAGGCCCAAATCTTCTCAAAGGAGGAACTACCAAACAGCAGATTCAAATAAACTTCATCCTGTTTTTAACTGATTATGTCTCAATCACATCTCTGTATGCACCACAATAAAAACCAAATGAAAATGAAAGACAGTGACCAACATGGTGTTCCCTGTATGAGATATGTGTTATATCTGGAGTATTTTGTGTGAGCAAGACAGATTGACAGGACACAAAGGCACCCTTTTGAGATCAAGCCAGGGCCGAATTCCCAAGTGGATAAATTATGCGTTTTTTTTAAAGGATCAAGAAGTGTCAACTCATAGCAATTAGTTGTGGGTAGGAGGAAACACCTTGCATATCTTTTTCTCTCCGACATGCCTCCTCTTTATCCTGTGCAAGATGTCTCTATGGCCTTTTCCACACGGGGTTTTTGAAACGGTGCAGTCCGTCCTCCAAGGAGGAGGTCTGCACCTCAGACCGGACTGGGTCGGACCTATTTAAGGTAGATCTGTACCTCAGTCCGGTCCAGAATGACCCCAAGTGGTCCTCCAGCGTACTTTTGAAAGACCTGATTTTTCTGGTCTTTCAAAAGCACACAGCATGCCACTGCGAGCCTGCTCCCTTATGCAGATTCGCAGGCTCGCACCAAGGTGAGCCTGCAATCTGCCCGGGGGCGGGCTTTAGGCTGGCGAGCTTCAGTGGTTGGTCGAGACCCTCGACCAACCAGAAGCTGCCATTTGGGACACCGGAGCAGTGCATATTGATGAGCACGCACTACTCCGGAGCGCCGTGGACCGGACCGGGGAGACGAAAGGTCCAGTGAGTAGCGGCGTGGAGCGATTCTCTCGCCCAGTGTGAAAGAGGCCTATGTCAGAGGTGGGAAATGACAACAGGGCCAGGGGCCCTCTTTCTGGGTCACTCAAGCTGCTTGGGCACTGCACTTTTACATTTTTGAAATATTTGGTTAAATTTTGTTAAGTGTATATAGACTACGGAGAGTAAGATTCATCACATTTCATTTCCAAAGAATTTGAGAGATGAATTAGAGAAGGAGTTAAAGAAGCAGAAGATATATAAGTTAAAAGACTGGATGAATATAAAGATAAAATAAAAGAGAGACTGCAGGATACTAAGATGTCATGGTTTAATTATATTCAGTTAGAGCAGTGGACAAGGAATTGGAAAAGTAATAATAAAGATATTAGAGAATACACTAGATTTGAACAAATGATTAAGCAAAGAGATGGAATGGAGGAAAATGAAATATCGAAAGGTACCACAGGTGAAATATATAAAATATTGTCAATATATGAAGCTGAAGATGAATATCTTAGAAAAATGTGAGAGGAAGAACTAGCACAAAAAGTAGATATTCAAGAATAGGGAAAGATTTGGAATCAGCGTCATTTAAAAAATTTATCCATAAGGATAAAAGAGAATTATTATAAATTGGTCTGGAGATGGTACCTAACACCAATAAGGTTAAACCATATAGATAAGAAACACTCAAGATTATGTTGGAGGGGCTGCCAAGAGATTGGCACATATATTCATACGTGGTGGAATTGTGAAGGTGTACAGAAATGTTGGCAAATTGTGTTTAAGGAGATAAGATGAATTGACTTACAAATATGTCTGAGTATAGCATTATTATCTATATTTGATAAGGTTAATTGTACCCAGGCAATGAAGGATTTAATTACAAATTTATTAACTGCAGCAAGGTTAATTTATATCAAGAAAATGGAGAATGCAAGAAGATTTTCAAATAAAAGATTGGTATAAAGAAATGTGGAAAATAGTGATTAATGATAAGCTAACAGGTCGAATTAAAGTCAAAAAAGGAATAATGAAAGGGAATGATTTTGAAGAAATATGGAAGATATTTGTGGAACAAAGTCCTAATAAAAGAGGGACGTGTCACACCTCCACAGGAAGAATTACAATTTTGGAAAGTAGAGTAAGCTGAAAGATAATTGGCTCGGAGGATGGGTTTACACTTCATAGAATCATAGAAATGTAGAGTTGGAAGAGACCACAGGGGCCATCCAGTCCAACCCCCTGCCATGCAGGAACACCCTCAAAGCACTCCTGACAGATGGCCATCCAGCCTCTGCTTAAAAACCTCCAAAGAAGGAGACTCCACCACACTCCGAGGCAGCATATTCCACTGCCGGACAGCCCTGACGGTCAGAAAGTTCTTCCTGAGGTTCAGGTGGAATCTCCTTTCCTGCAGCTTGAATCCATTGCTCCTTGTCCTGGTCTCTGGAGCAGCAGAAAACAAGTCCACTCCCTCCTCTACATGGCATCCCTTCATATATTTAAACACTTAGTGTTAGGGCTTACATTTAAGGTTTTATTTAAGGTTGCATTTAAGATTACATTTAAAGTTAGGGTTAGTAGTAATATGTTCAGTAATAGGATCATATTTAGTAACAGCAATAGGTTAAATATAATTGAAAGGGACAGAGTTAAGAATGTAACAAAAATATATAAGCAATATGATATATAACGTATGGAATAAGTATATGATGATAAAGGATCTGGAAAGAAATAACAATGTAAGCTATTTCATTGTATTGTTTTCTTTTTCACTTTTATAGTAATCACGTGGTGTTATGTTTTGTTTGTTTTTTCTTTATAATTAATAAAAATTTAAAAAAAGATTCATCACATTTCAATTAATTCTAAAATAAATTAATGGTAACTGAATACATACAGATTAATTCTCTGTTTAACTGGAATAAACCTGAGGATTTTAAAGTCAATTTAATTTGTTAAATCCTTAGGACAGCACACACATTCATAGCATCTATACAATAAGGAGCTGAAAGGCTCCTCAAGCTGCTGGAACTCTGGTTCTTGTTGGACTAATCATTCATAGACAACTGAGTAGTATCAGGCCATTTCCACATTACACTATTATAGCGCTATTATTCCACTTTCAACTTCCTGTGGTATTCTGGGGCTTGTAGTTTACTGAGGTCAAAGAGCTCTCTGGCTGAGAATTCTAAATGCCCCTCCCTAAACTGCAAAGCCCAGGATTCCATAAGTTGTTGAAAGTGGAGTAATAGCACTATAACTGTAGCGCAGAAATGGCCATAGGCTGTTGGAGCTTTTTAGCTGGGAAGTGCTGTGATATTGTGGAATATTGTGGATATTGTTTTGGCAAAGAAACACTCCTGAGAGAGCCTATGAAAGCTGGACTTACATTAATTAATGCTTAATTAATTAATCAGTTTCCCTCTCTGCAATTAAGTATTTTCCCTCTGTGATCGATCACATCCCCTGCTTACAAATTCTTTCATTTTCCATTAATTAAAGACAAATAATTGCCATATAATACTTACTGTATTTTCATGAAACCAGATTGCACTGCAGCCACTGATTGCTCTGCTGCAACTGATTTTCAACTTTTGGTGGTAATATTTCATTTTGGGGAGGGGGGGTTGCAGTGAGGTTCCTTGTATACTAGTAACTTGTGGAGGGAAAACTTATCCTAGCCAGCATTTTTGGCTGCAGCCTCAACCTTGTACAGTCTGGATGTACTTACTATTCAGGAATTCCTCAGTAATACTGGGGGCAGAATGTCTTTTGGGCTGGAAGGCCCTGACAGTGGCCTCCCTCCCATCAGTAACTTACGGGATTAATTTTTAGCCTGGCAAACCTGGGACTCACCTTTAGTCCCCGTCAAAGACTTAAGTCTACAAAAACTTATGCAACCAACTTCTTTCTCTCAGTTAGTTTCAAAGGTTGTACAAGATCCCTTTGCATACTGATCCAGACTAACACAGCTATGTCTTTGAATTTAGCACCTTATCATATTATCAGCAACTGAAATGACATCACTTTCCAAGGCTTTTAACATCTTTCAGATCAAATTATTTTAGTGAAGAAAAACATATTGAAAACTAAAATAAAATAGGTGGTGCACTAACACTTTTAAGAATGTGTTGCTGTTTTTAAAGTGATAGAAATGAGGAATATTTGCTTTTTTCTCTCCTTTTTCCTAATTTTATCATCATAGATTTTAGTCTATGAAAGGTTATGCTACCAACTTGTTTCTCTCAGTTAGTCTCAAAGGTGCTACATGATAAAATGTTCATCATCATCATCATCATCATTTTTTTGTCTATTTCTAATGTGCACAGCTAGCATACTACATTTTTCTTGATGCTCCAAAATTGCCATGTAATTTGCCATAATTGGAAGAGTCTGCTTGAGAGACTGACAGGATTTAGAATAGCAGGAGAGTTATAAATTAGGAGTAAAGACGTGTCTATGGTTACTTATGTTGTCTGGAAGAGAGATCCTGAAAAGATTCTTTTGGAACAACCTACATTGATTTCAGTAGGGAGAAGGTATTTTATGTAGCCTGCTAGCTGAGTTTCATCCTTTCTGTTGTCCTGAATACAACCAACCAACTATCATTCAGAAAGTTTATTTCTTTCATATGATATCATTTATTTATTTGGCATATTTCATTCATTCTTCCTTCAGGGTGTTCACATTATGTAATTTCCCCCATGTCTATGCTACATACAGCTATGGCCAATCATAATCTATTTATCTCTTGTTTTTTGGTGGAGGATGGAAGGACCAACACATAGGGAAGAACCTGTCAAAGGGTATGTTTGAACTGGGCCAATATGAGCAAAATTAGGAATATATATGTGGATATATTATAGTGATTAAATTGATCCTTATGTTACTCATATCCACCAGAATTAAAATAATTGTTCAAACAGATTTGAAATTTCATATATTTCATTTCATTTCAAAATATCATTGACATTTGGAATTCATGATACTTCATTCTGACTATGTCCAGTCTTATCTTTATTTTGTTTTCCAGATATTTCCATACTGCTTTTTGGATCAATAAAATAGAAACCATTATATCGCTAAAGCCATCCTTTATAACATCTCACATTAAAACCACCAGGGCATAGAAACCTTTCAGACCAAAAACTCAATTAAAATGTTTACTTTGGAAATGCTACAAGGGAGAGTTTTCAAAACCTAATGACCCAATTCATACCTCCTGAACATCTAGAACTATGTGCTGGGAGAATGAAGCCAGTCTTAAGGTTTGCTTCCTCCCCTGATCCCCTGCTTGTATTATGATTTAAAAAGAGCTCTATTTCCACAACCTTCCACCACCTGAGATGAGAGCATGGAACAGGCCTTCACAGTTGTGGAATCTACACTGAAGAACCCATTGCCTTGAACATCCAGTTGATACCTACTTGCCCCACAAGTTTTAGCGTTATATTTTTAAAGGGTGCTTTTTGAGATATGCTTGTGCATAATAATAAAAATTATATTTATGTTTTGTTGAGAATGCTCTCTCTACTGGTTGCTCTTTTAAACCATGCAACTCTCCATAAACTCAATTGCAGTTCCTTTAACTCCTTTCCTATTTTCCCATTTTCATGTGTGAGCCATTAGCTAGATGTACACATAATAATGCTGGCACTGCAACACGTTTGTCCTCACAATACTTCCATAGTGAGAACCAGACATTTCTGATAAAATGTTGAAAGCACAATTTTAAAAAAGCATACAAGCAAAGAAAAAAGTGACTCAGAACTCAAATGGAGGAGAAATTTTTTCCTGAGTAATAATTCAATTGTCTTTATTTGAAATTGATAGACTATAAAACCCTCAGATTAAAAGACATCATTTAATAGAAAAGCATGCAGTGCACAATAAAATATCTAAATATAAAATAGTTTTAAAAATCACTTATGCATTAAATATAGTTAATATTGCTCTGTCCTTGAGCTTGTAGTAAGAATTGCCAAATTCGAAAACTTAGCTACCTGCTCCAACATCTCGTTGGAACCTTTGACCAAAATATTTAAAGGAGATTCAAGGGAGTAATTTGAGTAAAACTGCATAATTGAGAATATTAGGGTTTCCTACTCCCTTGGTGATAGTCACAACGAAAGAACATGTGTACAATAGATTCAACTTCAATATTGTTACGACGTAGCATTGGTTATTTATTGAGTTTTATTGTATCTTCCAACTAATAAATGAGAAGGAAGAACACTGAATCCTGCCAAGGAGAAAGTCTTCCTGTATTTGAGGATAGTTAATCAACCCCAATAGGACATTCTTCCTTTATAAGGATGGCATGGTAGACCCAGTGAGTGGATGGAACAAGACCCATGTGCTGTTCCTTGAAGCTCTTGAAGGTCTAAATCCAAAAGCCTCTTTGACTGTAGATTGAACACTATCTAAGTCCATAATAACTGGAAGAAAGGAGACAACCCTACAGATGTATTTTATGCACCACAGCCTTTGTCCAGGGTGATTCAAAGGAATCTAGCATTGCCTTGAACATCAGAGAGTTGGGAGTGAGCACTAGAGAGCAATGAAGCCAAAAATGAATAGAGTAAATCCATGCCAAAAATTTCAGGGAATTTAAACCTGCCTTTCTATTATTGCAGCTCCAGCAACACACCAGGAGACTCTAAATATTGAGCTTAAAATAACACACTGAGTTCCTTCAAGAGAAATCTTAAGGAGAGGAGACCAAACTGGAGCCCCAAAAAGAATCTGAGGGACAATTTTAGATTTAAAAAGCCTGATGGTAGCTTGGAGAAATTTACTCCCTTCATAAAAAAGAAGTGGATTGTGAGTAAACCTTGAGTAATAATAGTTGTGCATTGAGCTCTGCAAAGAAAAGATTGAGAAGCGATATGATAGCCATCTTTAAATATTCAACAGGACACCACAGAGAAGATAAAGCAAGCTTGTTTTCTCCTGCAGAGATGAAGATATGGGCCAATGAATTCAGATTACAAGAAAAAAATTCCATCTACATATTAGGAAGAACTTTCTGACAGTAAGGCCATTTCCGCCCTACACTGTTATAGTGTTATTATTCCACTTTCAACATCCTATGGAATCCTGGGGTTTGCAATTTAGGGAGGGACAGTTAGAATTCTCAGCCAGAGAGTTCTTTGGCCTCAGGAAACTACGAACCCCAGAATTCCAAAGGATGTTGAAGAGGAATAATAGCACTACAACAGTGTACGGCGGAAATGACCTAAGAGCTGTTCAGCAGTGGAACACAGTAGTCTGCCTTGCTTTGGAAGGTGTTTTAACAGAAGCTGGATGGCCATCTTTCAGTAGTGCTTTAGCTTTGGATTCCTGCACTAGCGGAGGGTCGGGTTATGTTGCCTTTGAGGTGCCTTCCAACTTGATGGTTCTATGATAAAAATATTCTTCTGCACTTAATAGTGAAAGCTGGTATGGCTGTGTAATGTTTGAATTCTGAGTGAGTTAGCTTAGATAAAATAGCAGGCATCTCTTTGTAAAATTTTGTAAAAATTTTGACAAGGATGCAGGAGGTAGTGAAGGGGGAGAGGGAAGGATGGAGGAATTTGGACAAAAGAATGACTGAACTGAGTAAACAGAAAGAAGAGAGAGAAGGATGTGAGAAGGAGTGAAGGGGAAAGGGAGAGGAGTGTTAGTTTAGACAAAAGAAAAGACAGAAAAACAGAAAGAAGAGGCATAAAGAGAGATAAAAGAAAAGAAGAAGCAAAAAGCACTCCACAGTGTCTCCACCCCACTCAAGTAGAGACCCTGCCCACTCCTTCTCCCTGTGCAACCCCCACAATCAAGGTGGGATACAAGCTAAGAGAGGGATGAATGAAAGGCTGAGGGTGAAGGGAAGGGGAAAGTAGTAGAGGGACCAAAGTTCCTTGCATCCTTAACTAGGCAGGCTGTGCCGTTGGAGAGCTGAAGAAATGGTGATTGACCACAATGTGACCTGCTTGTACTGAAGGCCTGGTGGAAAATTGCTACCCACCATACTTCCAAACCTACATATAGGCCTGCCCCAGCTTCTGGAAAGTCTCATGAGATTCGTAGTCTCACAATACTTCTCCAGAGTCCTGGCACAAGAATTGCACCAATAGCCATCATGGGATTCAGGCCCATGCCTTCCCTGATCAGCCTCTTGGAGTGGCCTGGGAGCAAGAGTGCTGGCCCCTAACAGCTGGTCGCTAACATTGCATGAATATATTGGGGGTAAGCTTTCTTTGCAAAACTGCAGATGTGAAGCAAATGGATCCATCCATCCATCCATCCATCCATCCATCCATCTGGTGATTTCTAAGCTTGCGGGAACAAGACTGGCTGCCTTGCTCCCTTCTTTCAGCTGTACATTCCCATCAAAGACTAACATTTCACTGCAAGAGCAGAATTAATGGCAGTGATACTTCAGTACTGTCAAACTCCTGCTCTAGTGTTTTTGTTATCCTAAGCAATCCTGTCTAGCCATCGTGAGATGATTTACAATTGACCAACTTTGCCAAAAGGAGAACTTCACTTTAAAATGTTCTAGTGCAGCAAGGGAAGCAGATTTGCCCTTTACAGTTTTACGAGATCTGATTCCTCGTGTGTGTGTGTGTGTGTGTGTGTGTGTGTTTGTGTATTTCCAACTTTCAAATATATTTCAAATGTATGCAGTTATATATATATATGTGTGTGTGTGTGTGTGTTTGCAATACTGTATTTTTAAAATTAGACCGATTTACTTTGCATTGTTATGGTTTGTTCAGTTTTCACTGATGTTTGGAAAGTGGAAAACAACTGATCCAAGGGCACATTGTTAAGATTAAAACCCAATACTTAGTCATTGTCTAACAAAATTATACTGCTGTATTGATTTTATTTTCATGGACAGTTTACAGGTTCTGGTGCTGCAGATTTTGTTAGGCATATACCTGAGATTTTTAAAGTATACATCTTAAAAAAGAGATGTGTGTGGATCTGATACATCAGGACTAGGGGACCTTTGGCCCTGCAGATACTTTGGACTTCAACTCCCAGAGGCCACAGGCACACAGCCCAAGTAGAGTTATGCAGCCTTGGTCCAAAACATATGAGGGATTACATTTTCCCAGTCTTGTGATAGATTAATGATCACAATGAAATACTGTGCAGATAGATTTGTCAGGAAGATGACATTGGCTGCAGTATCTTGTTGGGTTTTCATACAGTGGTATTGAGATTTGCTTTTGTGTAATCTGTGAGGAGAGATGGAGGAGAAAGCTACTTACTTTGCATTTCATGCAAACTTTCCAAATTAAAATTTCCTGAACATATATATGAACTAGAATGCACTTATATGCCAATATTCTTGTTCTTCTGACTGTTGCAAGTCAAAATAGTGTCTTTAAAAATGCATTAAGGAAAAGATGCATATGAATGTATACGTTACCAAAAAGTACAAAGTACAAATTGCCAAAAAGGTATAGATTTGGAAAAATTCATTTAAAAATGTATATACATCCCAAAAAATATACATAAAGATATGTGCACTTTTTCTTCCCGGTGCATAAACAAAAAGGGATGGAACAAAATTAGTGCCTGAGAAATGAGAAACTGATCAAAATCAGGTATGACAGATTCCTCCATTCCTGTGCGTGAAATGATCTTCAGAATTCATTGTGTGCTGCTACTAGTGGAAGATGCATTGATTAAAGACAGAGATGGAGTTGGAATTGGCTACTTGAGATTATCTTCGATTCTTTGCCCTTGACACAGAAGAGAAATCCATTTGTTAGATTAGGCCCATTGAGTCAACAGGGTTTATGCAAGTATTGACTTACTATTCAGCAATAGATGCAATGGGATGTGATCTAGTTAGGACTAGCCATTGGGTTTTAGCTAGAATGTTTTGAAGTAAGTGGATTGCAAACTGCTTAGCTTCCCTCCTCACTCACTTGTTGTACGTCAAGGGAGAAACTGCAGGGAGCTCCCTTACACCAGGTCAAAATATTTGGCCATATGAATGGCAGCAGTTCCATAGTGTTTCAGGCACATCATGGGAAATCTACTATATCTTCCAGAATCCTGCAGCCAACATGGTGGCCATGTTGGCTGAGAATTTTGGGAGTTGCATTCTGAAATTTCATGTTCCCAAATTGTGGCTTCAGAATAATTTCACATCACTTGCTATCTCTGCCCCCCCCCCCCCAATCAGAACCTGGGATTCCCATGTATGGTATATATGTACTTCCATTCAGTTACTCCCCTCCCTCCCTATCTGAAGATAAATATGTGATAGAGACCCAGTAGTATAGTGGTTTGAGCATTGGCCAACAATCCTAGAGACAAGGATTTGACTCCTCACTTGGGCATAGAAACCCACTGGGTGACCTTGGGCATGTTACACACTCTCAGCCCCAGAAAACCTCATGATAGGTTCACCTTAGCATCACCATAAGTCAGAAACAACTTGAAGGCACACAACAACAACAAGAAAGAAAATAGCCCTATATTGTTTGGTGCCTTGAAGAAGATAAGCAAAGTCTTCAGCTCAGTGTTGGTTTCTGGCTCTGGCTTATTCACTCTAATCTCTATTCAAATATGCAAAGCACTTAATACACACACACAGAAATTGTCAGTGGATATCATGATGGTATTTGTTTCAGTTACACTTCTAGTGTGGTTTATCTGTTTAATCTTCATACCACAGAGACTCCTGTGGCACTTTAGTTTGAAATATGTTGTTCATTTTCAAACTAATTTTCTCCATAAATCAGGTTTTCTAGTTCTCTTGTCTTATGAGTTCATCAGTTTTTAGTACTGTTCTGTTCTGCTTCCTTTATACTCCTCAGTTTTGCAAAATTTCATCTTTCCCTTTTTCAAAGATATCCCTTGTGTCTTCCAAGCCTCCCAAAAGGTGATCTTCTTCCCCCCTACCTTTTCTTCATAAGCCTTCTTTGATTTTCTTTTTTTGTCATGGATTAGGTTTCCTGTTCCGCTCATCCCATCAAGCCCCAAATTTTCCCACCTGCTTCCTGTGAATGACTTCCAAATCACCAGTGAATTACTTAGCCTAATAAATGGATTTCTTAAGAGCACTAATGACTAACACCCAGGAGCAATTCTAGATGGGGAAGCAAATCACATCAGCTAGAGGGATATGTTTTAATACAGACTGATGAATGCAGATGAATGCATTTTGTGAATGCTCTCTTAATGTGCATTAGTCAAACTTTCTGAGTTAAGCCACTTTGTGTCTTGGGAGTTTACATTTTACAAAGCAAAATCTTCTAGAGAGATAAAGAGAGTGATGTACTAGCTCATACTTCCTCAACCAGGCATCCTCCAGATGTGTGAGGCTATGATCCACATTATCCTCAGCAAGCATGACCACATTGGTTGTGTAATCAGCCTCATAGTTCAACATATGTGGAAAATACCTGGTTGGGGAAGTCTGTGCCAACTGAAACCAAATTCATGCATATTATTATGTCTAATGCAGTGATTCTAAAACTATGGCTAAAAATATACTTGTCTACCATGAAAGTAGTGCTCCTTGGAAAAAAATTAGCCTGGACCATATTGGATTCATCATCAAAGGGAGGATTTCCCATGAAGACTAGCTGCCCATTCTTCTCAATGTGGGCTTGACAGCCTCCAAAGGGAGGATGTAGATGTCCATAGGATTCCTTCATGAAGTCTTGCTGTAGTTGACAGGCCAAGGTGAATCCCAGGAAATACCTTTATTGTCCAAAGATGAAGGAAAACAGAAGAAGATATAGATCTTAGAATCATAAAGCAGGAAGAGATCACAAGGGCCACGAAGTCTAACCCCCTGCCATCGAGGAATACACAATCAAAGCATGCCTATTCTTGGTGATTCTTAAGTCTCAATGATTTTTAAGTCAAGCGGGAAAAGTGGTGTCTCCCAGGCAGCATACATGTGGGAAATACCAGTTTGAAGACTTATATAATTACTCTTTCATTCTTCTTCGTACAGTTCCAGACACCCCCCTGTTGGTATGAGCTATTCAATCATCTGCAGCACATTTACCTCAACCAAATCTCTTAACACTTTTTGATTTTCAGTAGGGTTGAGATAATTTGCTGCTATTAGTGCTACTTTAAAAAACCCACAAGCCATGCTATGACATCAACTTACCAGACAGAGAGCAACACTATATGACAGAAAGTTCTTCTGCAGGGACTCTGTTGAAATAAATGTTGTGCTCATATGAATTGGCTGAGGTGGATTTGCACATTTATGAACATTACCAGTAAGTGCGTCATCTCTGTTTCCACCAGGCAATCAGTATGTTTGATGTTTGTCTGGACGAAGGGGATACACGCTAGTTATGCAACATCAGTGAGAAATTAGCATTTCTCCTCTCAGCTTTACCTGCTGCTGCCCTGCTATGGACTTGAATGCAACTTTGGGGCTTAACCTGTCATTGTCTGGCCTCAAACCTGCTGATGGATTAATGTTGTATGAGGGGAACTGGCCTTTATTTTCTCACTGTCCTTGTGGTCTGTTCTGTCACTTCAATCTCCGTCTAAATTGGCTGATGAAATACTTCTCTGAATCTCCAGAGGTGGAGCCTCATGGCCAACAAGTATTGTGTTCCAGGTATCTGGCAGATGTGAAAAGGTTAAAACCAGAAGTTGTTTATAGTGTGAGCAGGGAGGGAAGGTGCCACACCCCGAAATGATAACGTGAGGCTCTTCCTTGGTTGGACCACAAGTCCAAGTGGTTAAATTTCCCTCTATGCTTCCCATCATGCAGTAGTGTTTGTAATCATACTTTGTGAAGTCAAACCCATAACTAAAGGAACAAGTATAGCATATATAACCCACTAGAATCCCTTAGGAAGGACCAGTGTACTATCTAGCTTCAGAATGAAGCTAAACATGCATGAGATAATTTGTCATAAGTTGCTGTTTTAGGGTTTAAAGGGATGGGAAACCTTATTAATAGTTGAACTACTGCGCATAACTTCACCAAAGTACATTGTAGTTTTCATCCCAATTTGACAGAAAGATATAAGTCAAGTTCCTGAATCATACCATGCCTCCAAGTTTTCACAGGTGAAAACCAGAACGCATGTATCCAAGAAAAATCAAAAGGTGGTCAAATGGCAAAAGTTATTGATGAGGAAGAATACACAAGCTAAGAGGGCCTGCAGCAGTTTATTTTTCCCTGGACCTTTTGTGATAGCCAAGAGTCCCCCTCTTCAACTTTCCCCCCTGCTGAGTTTATGGAGTGCAAACTACTTTTAACTTACTTTATAACAGAAGTAAGCTGAGGAGAGGTGGGGCAAAATGGGAGGAAGAGAGAGGAGCTGGAACATTTTAAAAGCAGCTGAAAAAGTGGGATGACAGAGGATTAACTGGGACTGTCCTTAACAAACTGGAACAGCTGGAAGGTATGTTATATTGGCAGATCATGAAGTTCTGCCAGAAACAGTTAGACCTTATCCATCTGTTCCCACATGGCTGATCTACTGATTTTCTGGCTGGGTATCTCTCCCCATAGCCGTTCAGTGGCCAGGGGAGAATGAGCAAGAGCTAGACAGCCAGCTGGCTCTGTTTCTGCAGTTTGCTGCAGAAAGGTGATCTCATCCTCCTGAACCTGTGGGGAATCCCTGAGGTGTCCAGAATGAAGCTTTTCCTTCCTCCAAGAGGATACAGGAATAGAGCCAGCTGGCTGACTGGTTATCCCTCATCCTTTCTGCCATCCTCCCAGGCTGCTGAATGGGTCTGAGGAGGGGCATCCAGTCAGAAAACTGGTAGGTGTTTCAGGGAGGGGTGGTTTCACATGGCCGTGCTGAATTCCATCGTCTGCTGCAATTATGAAGTATATATGCAGGTGTAACTTTCCAATATGTCTGCATATGGCACTAACAGGATGCCAGCCATTGTATCTCTGTCTGAATATTGGGATAAAAAGGTAAATGTACAATTTTCAGCATAAATTAACTTGCTGTGCCTGTGACAATTTTTATCAGATCATTTTGAAATTCGAGACAGCTGCAGGCTTTACCCAGTATATATATCATGGGTGCCATGTTATATGTTATTAGCTCAGCTAATTCCACCTCTATATTCTTACAGGGGTACATGTGCCATGGCTGAAAACCACTGATGGCTGATGTAATACTGGCGGAAAACCATTCCTCTGAACTAAAATTCCCAAAGGTGTTCAGGATTAAATCAGTTTAATGCTGTAGTGCAAATAGGCATTCACAGTATTTGAACTGTAGTTCAGGGGAGTGAACTAAAGCTTTATAGCAGACAAATCTGAGAACTTGCCCAAATTACAAGTTCCAGGATTCCTTGGGATGGAGACATGACAATTAAAGTAGCATGAAGTATATAAAACAAAGTAGCATGGATAAACTCATTGAGCTGAGAATCTTCACCATGTGAGAAAGAATGATTTCCCCTTCTCTTCACCAGGTACCTAATGTGATAAATATACTGTGTTAATACAGTACATGAGAGGCTGATTCATATGATTCAACCTTATACCCTAAGAAGGAGGGAAATAGCTTAAACATATATGGGCCTTTGCTAGAAGTACCCATATGTTACACTGTATACATGACAGAGGGGAAAGGAATGTGCTTGATTCTCCACACAAATAGATTCAGCAGCACTCCAGTAAATGTATGAATCAGTACAATACTTCTAAGAACAGTAGAATTCCTTGGCAGCTTATCAAGTAAGAAGACAGATGAACATGGACAGGTTGCTTAAAAGACAGTTTTCCACAATTAATGCTCTTCCCCTTCCATCTTAAAACACCAAGAGAGGATTGTTTGTTTGGCTAGATTCTGGAACATTCTATATGTACAGAGAGGGATAGCTAGTCCCAACACAATGTCCTCTCAGTAGTGGATCGTGGCTTCCATGTGGGTGAGGCAGTGAATCCTCTCTGGGTTTTGCTCTGAACGTTAAAGCTGTCAAAGGCACTGAACTCTGTCCCCAAAATAGCTTTAGCACCTTGGATAGCTTCTTCAAAGTTTGGACTGAGCAGATTCACCACAGCACTGATGTGGGAGCTGCCAGCTGCCATGTGGGCTCTAGAATATGCTTCAGAATGAACTGCAAAGTGTAGGACATAAACAAGTGAAGCACGGTTCCCTGAATATCCCAGCCAGCATGGGGGCTCTGGGAGTTCTAATCCATTTCCCCCATGTTCTTCTCTGTAGCACACATTCAGGAATTCCTCAGCAGACAAATTGATGCAGAAGAAGTCCCTTGAGGGTAGGAAGTCTGAAATTCACCGGATTAGAGAAGCACAGTCTGCCTGCTCTAAGAAATGGGCTTACCAACAAGCTGTCAACTGAGAGAGCCTGAGCGATCAGTTTTAGTGACAAATTTGGCACACTCATAAATCCAGGCTGAATTCAAAATGTCTTGTCAGAGTTCAAATTCTATGAGGGAAAAACAAAACGTTCCAGAAAAAAGTCTTTTAGGTATGATGCTTACAAAATGAACAATAATAAGAAATCCTGGAAAACAGATTGATTAAGAAATGATCTCTGATTTATTGTAATGATGGCAAAATACCCATTATTATAAAGCGTGATATATAATTGGGCGATTTGTCTGCAACCTATCTCTGAACATAAACGTTGGCCATTTCTGCACGAGACTGTTATAGTGCTATTATTGCACTTTCAACATCCTATGGAATCCAGGGGTTTGCAGTTTAGGGAGGGGCCTCAAAGGCCCCTCCTTAAACTGCAAACCCCAGGATTCCATGGGATGTTAAAAGTGGAATAATAGCATTATAACAGTCTTGTGAGGAAATGGCCATTGATATTGGGGGTAAGCCAAAGCTGCATTGGATCCTTTGGGTTTTATTGTAGTTACACTTTTCTGGATTTAAATTCTTCTTACCAGAGTTGGGCAAAATGTGACCTGTGGGGAGGATGCAGTCCTTCAAGCCCTTTTCATGGCACTGAAGCCCCTCCTAGTTCTCGAAAGCCTCCCAACCTTCCACATTTTTCTAAAAAAATGGTAAGATTTTGTTCAAAATTCAGAGAAAGAGCCCTCAAAACATGTAAAACACCCCAGCCTCTAGATAGAAAGGTCCCTGCACCCAGTACCTCTATTTTCATTTGATTCCTTCTCCAAATGCTGACAGGAAGGACAATTTTGGAAAGGACTCCAATGATGATAGAGGGGTATATGACCTGTCTGTGAATGGGAGGTCACACAGGAGAGAACTGGCAGTGGAGCTAAGGGCTTCCACGTCAGTGGGGGAATGAATTCATAATTTTGTATGAACCTCAAAGGAGCTATCCAAGCTGCTGAACCTATTTTAAGAAAAGAGTTTCAGCATCTTGGATTTTTTTTTTAAAGCTTAGCCTAAAACTTGAGGGATTTACCTTAGACATACAAGCTACCAGTGACCACAGCATCTAGCATCTCAGTAGAAAATTTCCCTGGGACCACTAGCAGCTGGTCAGGCTATAACAGCTTCCAGGGATAGACTAGATGAACTTTAACTTAGATTGAGGCAAAACACCAAAGTAAGTTCAACACCACCATGTAGTTATGTATCCAGTGCCCACAACCACTGGTACCTCCATTATTTGTTGTTAATTGTTGTCAAGTTGGCCTTCTCTTAGGGTGACCCTATAAATGGGAGACTTTGAAGACATGTTATTAAAAGCTCTGTTAAGATCTTGGAAATTCAAAGCTGTGGCTTTCTTGATTGAACCTGTGTGGTTTCCTCTTTTCCTACCACTTTCCACTTAACCAAGTATTATTGTCTTTTCTGAAGAGACATGTCTCATTATATGTTCAAAGTATGATAGGCTCAGTTTAGTCATTTTGACTTCTAGTGAGAGTTCAGGCTTGAATTTTCTCTTGGACCCATTTATGTGTACTTTTGGCAGTCTGTGATATCCATATAATTCTCCTCCAGTAGCACATTTCAAAAGAGCTGATTCCCTTCTCTCCAGCTTTCACCTCTGCCATAATGGACTTCAAACAGGTGCAGAGGTAGATACATGTAGCCCATAGGCCATGTAGTGCTCACATCTAGTGTATTTGAATAGAATGCATATATTGATGGAAGAAGGGAACAAAGTTGTCTCTTAAAAGTATCTCACAATGATAAATGTCCAGCTCAGTGCAAGAAAAATAGACCTCATTCAGCAGCCCACCCAAGTGTACTCCACAACCCATCTGTGAGTCTCAACTTAGTGTGGGAAGTGCTCCAAGATTTCAGTCTTTATTTTTCCCTGCATACCATTTCTGTATGTCAGCTACTTTTCATATTTTTGTGTTAACTACCATGTTAATTTCTTGAGTTGATCCTGTTCAACCAAGAGAGAAATCCCTACTCCCCAAACTCAATTAGGTTTTCATATCAAGCTGAAACTAGGCTTAATGCACTATAATCGTAATTAGCAAACTTCCTGTTAAATCTATATCTTGAAATCCCTAACAGCTCCATTTTGAAACAAGCTTCAAGGAGATACTAACTCAAAAGTTATAGAAGATCTATGAGTGTATCAGCACAAAATATAAAGATCTGAGGTTTCTAGTATCTTGGCAGTGCTTTGATAGAGAGTAGAATGAAGTCATTTGGCTCTCCCAGCTTTCTAGCGCAGCAAATAAAATTCAAAATACCTTCCATAATTTACTGCACTGGAGATGTCTGGCAGAATAAGAGGCTGATAAAACATATCGCCTTCACTGGACTGGGATTCCAGATGGTCTAGTTCAGATAAAGAGGCTATAGAAGACCCCAAAGTTTTCTAAGAAGAGAAGATACTAACACTTTCCAGAGCAGGACAGAAACCAATAGCCCCTGGGTCTGTGCTGGAAGTGCTCTGCCGTTGACAAGAAACTATTGTTTCAGCTGAAACTCAAGACTGATACATTTACCTCCATACACAGCTAATATAACCTATAAAGGAAAAATTTCCCTCAGTCTTCATGTACTTCACTTATCCTTACTAACAACAAACAGATTTGAGAGTTGTAACATCATTATCTGTTGAAAATGGTGCTAATTGACTGTCACCTGTGGGGAAGGCTGAAAGAAAGAACAATGACAATTGAAGCAGTGACATAAAGAAAATATCTGGGCCCTTTCACATTTCTCAGTTGGAGCACTGTGATTCCACTTTAACTGCCATGACAACGTCCTGTAGAAATGTCTTACTGGTGTTTTGGTGGCAGACTAGGGCTCTCTGTCTGAGGATTCTGAATACACCTCCCTGAACTGAAAATCCCAGGATTCCATGAGATGTTGCCAGAGCAGTTAAAGTGGAATCAAAGCACTGTAAGTGTTTAATGTGAAAAGGATTCTGGCTGTAGCAAAAGTCTTGGGGGAGAACAGAATGAAGAGTTGAGGATTGTTCCCTCTCCAAAATCATTACCTTAGTGCTTTAAAAGTACACCCATAGAAGATTTGGCTCAGAGCTAATATATTTTAAATTCCAACAGAAGAAAATGCTGTGGGGAGCCTTTGGTATGGTGCGTGACCTTGCGCATGAATCTCAGCTGCTTAAGAAGGCTTGGAAAATTACATTATCCTATACCATCAGCATTCACTCAATAAATATAGATAAAAAAGGCAGGCAAGAGAAATCCCACAGAGCTGGAGTATTGACTTCTAGCTTTGGCCAAGCAGTGTAACAACTCTCTATAACTAATGAGCAAGCAGTAAGAAGGACACAGTGCCCTTTTTGATTCATGTGCTGGTCTTTGAAGAGAACCTATTAATTGTTGTTGCTTTCCCCCCTGCCACCACCTTTATGCTTCACAGTAAATATTTTTGTGAGCTGGTATGGGAGGGTTAGCTGTTGTCCCTTGGGAGAAGTAAATTAAATTTACCTTTTTCCCTTTATTGGAATCTTTGCTGCAATTACCATGTTAAATCCCAGATGAGCATGAAAGAAATGCAGAGGAGAATAAAAGACTAGCATATTAATTTTGTGCAATCAATCCAAATGCTCTTTGACAACTAATAGCCAGACAATATGAAAAAAACTTGTCATATGAGCCTTTGGTAGTAACAAGACGAGCCTGTCTTTTCAAATTTACAGCAACACCCCATTCATAAAACTACGAGTCTTAATAAAAGTGAATACTTCCCTTGGAGGGTGAATCTTCATTACTTGATGTAAAGCAGTATACAGGATAGATGCAAAAGACTGAATGGTTGTGAAAGAATATGAAGTGAAAGAGAGGGAAATGTAAGATTTGGACAACCTTACTATATCAAACTGTACATTTGCACAAACATAATACACACCATCAGATAGTACATTCCAACATGCACAGCTATAGATGTCTGCCCTTCATTAAAGACTGAGAATGGCATTTAGCATGACAGTACAGGACCCATGTTGCTTGTAGGTGACAGTTATGGGAATAGCTTGCTCTCCTGAGGACATTCTTAAAGAATGTGGGCATCCACTAGTCTGCTTTAGAGGCAGTTGTGTCAGAATCAGTAGCAGAAAGCAGTTCAGAGGACATTTTGGCCACTTAGGTCTTTGTTGATAGTACTCAATAATGGGTGCTACTTTCCATCTCAGATCAAAGACAGAAAACACATGCTAGAAAAGTCTCCTTGAAATGACCTATCTCAGCTATGAACACAGTGTGTAGCAGTGACCATGATACCATTCTTCTTCCTGGAAAAGAGAATGTATACCTCTGGGAAGAGGAGGCTTGTGCCCATGTGTAAAAAGTCTCTGAGTTTGGTGCCAGAATGACACAATGGCCAATGCAGTTCTTTATGGCTGTGGTGGAAGTAAATCATGCTTCAATGGCTGGTCTAGTGATCTTTGTCAAGGTGTGCTCCAGCCTTTTCAGTGTTTCTTCTGAAATAGCATAGCTTTATAGTTGGCCACTCTATTTTCTTTAATGGGCTTTGGATTTGATCCATCATTAGAAGCACTTTTTAAAATGCTACCCAGTGTTGATTTATTGCTAACTGAAAAAGGTTTTTAGATTAAATAAAACATTTTATGTATATAGTTTTATATATATTAATCTCTACAGAATGCATTTAAGCTATCCTGTTTTTACCCCTTCTGTTTTTTTAACCAACTCTCACTGTGATATAGACGGGGCACAATATTATGTATTGTGCACTTTGGTCTAAATTCAATTGCTAATCCCTAATAGAGCTTCCCATTAAATCAACAGGCTTTACATAAGCGTTTAGTTGCCATTCAGTAAATGGTTCTAGTTTAGTTGGGATGAGCTATCAGATAAGACTTTGTAAATTCAGTTTAAGTAGTTCCTTTTGGTTACATGAGATAGTAAGGTACAAATAAAGTGTGTGACTTGGGCTTTGATACTAAGCACAGGGACCCTGTATGAGCAAAAGAGGCCAAGAAAAGTTTTAAGGACTGATTTCAATGATCGATAAAGCTAGAAAGGATGGGTATTTTCCACCTGTGGGTTTGTCTCACAGAAAATACCAGCCCATTTAGGGGATATATCCCAACATCCCCATGCCTTCTAGCACCACTGTCATGGTCTATTATGACCTTCCCCTATTTAGCAGAAAAGTCCAAAGAGATCTGGTACTCACAAGGTAAGAAGTAGTGAGTACAAGATAGAGGCCTTTCCTCCTTCCAACTTCCATTGTTCTCACCAGTTAGGGAGAGAGGAGCAGCCAGTATCTGCAGGACTTAATGTCCTCCCCCACTGTGACCAAAACAGTGAGTGACCAAAATGGTGGAAGGTCTGGAAACCATGCCCTGTGAGAAGCAGCTTAGGGAGCTATGTATGTTTAGCCTGACAAAAAGAAGGTTAAGAGGTGACATGATGGCCATGTTTAAATGTTTGAAGGGATGTCATGTTGAAGAAGGAGCAAGCTTGTTTTCTGCTGCTCCAGACAATAGGACATGGAGCAATGGATTCAAGCTACAGGAAAAGAGATTCACCTAAACAACACGAAGAACTTCCTGATGGTAAGATCTATTCAACAGAGGAATATGCTGCCTTGGAGCGTGGTGGACTCACCTTCTTTGGAGGTTTTTAAACATAGGCTGGTTAGCCATTTGCTGGGGATGCTTTGAGTGTGTGTTCCTGCATGGCAGGAGGTTGGACTCAACAGCTGTTGTGGTCTCTTTCAACTTTATGATTCTATGATTCTCTTCCTTGTATGTCCTGTCTTTTTAAGATTATAAGCCTAAGGGCAGGTAACTGTCAAATTCATGATTTGAAAGCCATTCTGGGAGCCTTTTTTGCCAGAAGGGCAGAGTATAAATATTCTAAATGAATGAATTAAATTAATAAATAACCCTCTGTGTGATCAAGATCCCAATAAAGCAAGGTTTCTGATTGTGTAGAGGACTTCTAATCACACTGAAGTGAGCAGGAGTAGAAATGTGCCTCAGAACTCCCCACTCAATGTGGGAAATCTGGGAGCCAAGCTGACAGGGACATTGCGGGAGAAATCAGCACGTGTTAGAAGTTCCCGCTACATGGGTTGAATTTCCTGTTCAGTTCTAATGCCTCAACAGGGTCACAATGGAATCAGAATGGGAGAAGTGAAGATGCTGAAAACAAGGTAGGCACATGTGAGAAATTCACACAACCAGTTAGTGGATTTTTCCAAACTTCACTTCTCAAATAGGAAAGAGAAATGAATTTCACACTTTGCATTTGGAAAGAAGTACCTTCCTGTGTCTTTCATGTGACAAATTTGGTGAGATGAAACAAAAAATGCATTCCATTACATATGCATATTTGAAAAAATGTGCAGCCTCCTCCCTGAACTGCCTACATTTTTTAAAATGCATTGGCACAAAATGTATAATCCCCTCTCCCCACTTAAAAATTCCACAGGGAACCAATGCAAAATGAATGTGGTGGTTGGCAGAATGAGGAAGTTTGCAGAAAAAGATTTGACAGTTATATGGAACATCTACACTCAGAGGCTTGTCTGGAAACAGAAGTGTAGGAGGACCTTTATTTAGCAGGATGCTTTTTTCCCCCCATAAACATATCTTCCACGATGTCCACAGAATACCAGTTTCTGAAGAGATTAAAGCGATCGATGATTGGCACTGTTGATTTACTGACTCCCTTTCTTTTTCAATAGGATATAAATTAACTTAATTAAAAAGATGATATTTAAAGATTCACATCAAAGCAGTACTTCATTTTTACTTGGAATTAGATTGAAGTAGTTGGCTTGTCTTGGGGATTTTGTCCAGTTTAGGAACAAATTGCAGCAAGTCAATCCCAGTTTGCTTTGGCACACTGAAAACTTGGGCATGGTTGCACCTGCTTGTTTAAGAAGATTTTGCCCAACAAATGCTTTCAGATATTTGGCGTAAGTGAAAGGTACAACAACTGCTGTTGCTTGCCTTTTTCATATATTACTCACTGCATGTTCCCAGCAGATTCTTTCCTTGATTTTCAGCTTTCCTATTATCTTTTTTTTTTAAATGGGCTCTTCCCTAAGACAGTCACAGCCAGTCACAGATCATATATGATGATTCACTGTGATTATGCAGCAACCTGTGTTTGATTACTTGAGAGTGTCATAAAGCCAATTAGAGTGGGCTATCTAATGATGTTTCAAAGTTATAAAGTCACAAACTTCTAATATATTGTAGAATTAGGCACACTTTTTACTAGCTGCAGAGATTTTTGGGGAGGGAGAGGAGGTGATTCGGGCACCGTCTGTTGCCTTAATTCTGTTGTTCAGCAGCAATTATCATCATGGTGCTACAGTTCACTATGGTATATTGTTTGTCATTTCAATAAGCATAAACTGCTAATGGCACTGGGAAAGTGCCAAAACTTCTACCAACTGCATTTTCTCCACTATCAATTATTCTGAGTTTGTACTAAGACTTAGTGACTTTGAACAGAATCCAGAGCTTGGAAGAACTTTCTGGTTGTTCCTAATAGTCATTCTCCACCTGTGAGTTTCCTCCTGTTCTCCTACTCCAGGGATCATAATGGCGTTCTTTCTCATTTTGGGGGGACTTTGTGATATCTCTTGACTGCTCTGTAGCAGTGGACCCTTATCTAGTAATGAAAGTGATGGGGAGAACCAAATTCAAAAGGATAGGACCAAAATACCAGCATTATATCGGCCTAAAGCTCTTACTCCAGTACCTATGCCTTAGCAGAAGTATTTCAACTTTTTCAAAAAGGAGAGGAACTGTACAAAAGCTGGAAGACCACCCAAGGTATCATGGAGTATGCCTAACTCACCCAGGAGAGTCAGATTTGGTCCCAGGTCTTGAAGTTCCTAACCTCTGCTATAGAAGAGTATCATCTACCTTGACAAAATATGACATCATTAATGAAAGCTTAGGAATATGTGTTTAGGGTTGCTTTTCTTTCACCTTTAAAATGTAGATGCCTTGTAGTGTTCAAGCTAACTAAATATTTTTCTATATTATATCCATCCTTTTTAAAAGGGCTTTAGCAGAATCAGGTTCTTGGTAAACTGCCTCCTTATGTTGAGACGTAAGAGAAGAGGGCTATGTTTAAAGACCTGTAAAATGAAAAAAATCAAAGAAATCTGCCCTCTCGTATTCTCTGATAGTTATTATCTACTTAATATAGAATTATACATGTAATTACCCTTCCTTAAAAGATCTCATGGATGGTAAAGTTATATCACAGTGGTTAGTGCCACCCGTAGCGTATCACAGTCAAATTAAATGCAAAGATCTTATTGTAACCCAGTGTGTCATTATTAGCAGCTAATTGAATTTTCTGGGTACACCATGGTCCTCTGAAGCTGTCATCATCATCAGTCTTACTCATGGAGATGGTGACAGAACATCACACATTTCTCCTCAGTCCTGCAGATCATTTGTGTACAAATGTGTCTTCCTGCTACCTTCAGGCTAATGCTGTTGCACCACCATCTTTCGGCTCACTGACTGATGTGTTTGCTTCCCTTTCCTTGAATGTAGGGTATCTTGTCTTACTGAAATACCAGTCTGCCTTGCTTCCTTATGAGACACCCTCATGCAGATGCCAAAGTCTTTTCACTCTCCCATGTGTGCTTCTTATTTTAATTCCCATGCACTAAGTTTAGTGTATATTGCACATCCTGAATCCACTGTAAATTCCAATCTCTGTTGTTGTTGCTTTTGTTGTTGTTGTGTGCCTTCAAGTCATTTCTGATTTATGGCAACCCTAAGGTGAACCTATCACAGAGTTTCCTTGGCAAGATTTGTTTAGATGGGGTTTGCGATCACCTTACATTGAGGCTGAGAGAACATGACTTGCCCAAGATCACCCAGTAGGTTTCCATAGCTGAGCAGGGATACATATCTTGATCCTGCAGTGTCCTTGTCTTAGTTCAGCCTTACTGGCTCTATCTTGCATCAGGTTTAATGTACGTTTCTTGTATGTTCTGAACCCACTGTAAATTCCAATCTCTCCTCACTCTCCCACCAGGTAGAAGCAGCACCTACTTCCTAGCAGCGTGGTTCACTGAAAAATGATGGCTAGCATCCTCTTGGCAATTTATGACATCATAAACCAAGTTACAACTGTGCAGTTTAGAACTGCAGGATTGCACAACAGTTGAATTTCCAGGAGAGAACAGCTATGCCATTGAACCCATTGCACAAGTGGAATGAGCAGTGCAGCCATTGTGAAAAAGTGAAAATGCACAACAGTATGGTATTTTGTGGGACAGGCTGCCCTTGTGCAATGACGGAGCAAGAAGAGGGGCCATAGGGTACTCATAGTCCAAAACAAAGGGGCAATGGAAAGTCATAGGAGCCATGCATTCGTCTGTCCCCACCTTTTGCAGTGCCCTGTTTTGTGGCGGGAGCCTCCATTGGGTATTGTCACAGTTCTCTAACATGGTTGTGTATTTTATCAGTGGATGTAGCTCCACCTTCTTGAACTTATATATCATACCCCATGGTGTAATATCTTGGCTACTGTGGTTCTTTTTAGGTCCCAGTATTAACTAGAACAATGACAAAAAGCACTAGATTGTGTCCCATCATTCTTTGGCTATGATTTAAAAAATATTTTAAAAATTCGTTGTATATGGCGAGCAGTTGAGACTTGGGGGTGTTTTACAACTGTTCAGGTAATAATCTTAGAATGCCTACATTATAGGTTTAGTCTATGTGAATTTTGGATCGAAACATGGGTATGAAGGACCAAATGTTTCATCTTGGTACATGAAAGTCAAGGGAGGGACACTGGCATTAGCTAAGGGTGAGACCCAGGACTGTAATTCTGATCTCATTACAGTCTGTGAAGTCACAGCAGGATGGTAATAAATTGCTGGTTAAACAGCTCTGCATTAGCATTTAAAGAGCCAAACATTTTTGTCACCATATCAATTGTTCAAAATCAACATGTCCTTAGTGGGCTGAGGACACTTTAATATTATACATTGCTTTTATGACTATTTTTCTTTCTCATATCTATGTTGATGTACTCATTTCTCTGTCTGTCTGTCTGTGTGTGTTTGTCCTCTCACATCTTTTTTTCTTTCTCTGTGCAAGTATTCCTATTCTCTCGTTATTACAATTGGGGAGAAAAGATTAACCAGGCACTTCAAAGATGCAAACTGAAATAACACTGAATATCTTGTAAGTGGATAACCATCCCACTATACATCAAAACTTAACTCTGCAGAACATGATAAGAAAAGAATATGCTATTGCCCAAGTAAGGCCAAGGAAAGGGAAATTTGGATAGACTAGCACTAGTAATCTCTTTTGGACCAAAGGGTAATTTATGGTTTAGTAGCAAAAGGTTAATTAATTCCCCCTTTCTCAGATACATTAATAAAAGCTCTGCATGATGCTAATAGGAAATAGCTATGCATTTATTTTGGCCATTGATGCTCTTCACTAAGGAGCATTACTCCATTGTACACAAAACTCCCTTGTTGCAAGAGCTCCATTGTCAGTCCATTTCCAGGCACAATTCAAAGTTTCAGTTATGACTTATAGGCCATTTCTGCATGCGGCGAGGGAATCGCTCCCCGCCGCTACTCACCGGATTTTCTGTCGGTCCAGTCTGGGGTGAGTAGGAGCAGTGTGTGGTCATAGATCCGCACTGCTCTGGCGTCCAAAATGGTGGCTTCCGGTTGGTCGTGGGTCTCGACCAACCGCTGAAGCTCCCCAGCCTAAAGCCCGCCCTCCGCAGATCGAGCCTGCGAATCTGCATCGGAGAGCAGGCACGCAATGGTGCGCGCTGACATTTTGAAAGACCTGAAAAATCAGGTCTTTCAAAAACACGATGCAGGACCACTTGGGGTCGTTCCAGAGCAGACTGAGGTGCGGATCTATGGTAAGTAGTCCGGACCCAGTCCACTCCATGGTGCAGATGTCCTCCATGGAGGACGCACTGCACCGTTTTACTTACCCCGTGTGGAAATGGCCATAAAGCCCTATACAGCTTACGTGCAGCATCAACTGAAGGATCATATTTCCTCATAGGAACCTGTATGTGTTGTGAGATCTTCCCTGGGAGGACCTTCACTGTTTCACCACCCTTACAGGCATCTGGTGGAAACGCATAAGAGGGCCTCCTTAGTGGCTGTTCCAAGACCCCTCTAAGAGAGGTTAGACTAGTGCTCTCCCTGCTATTTTTCTGCAGGCAGCTGAAGACTTTTTTTTTCCCAAGCAGGCTTTGAAGAATGATTTCTCAAGAGAACAGGCCTTGCATAATGAACTATATTGCCTATTTTTTAAAATGGTTATATTTCTGACTTGTTTTAATTTTATTGATAGTTTTGCAGTAAGTTTTTAGCTGTGTTTGTTTTAACTGTTGTAAGTCACTTTGTCCCTTTTCACATGTGGGGGGGGGAACGGTGTAGAGCAACCTCTCACGGAGGTCGTCTACACCATAGACTGGACTGGCATGGACTACTTTTCGTAGTTCCACACCAGAATCCACTCAGGAGCGCGCAGCCCCGTGCCGCTCTGTCGCCTGGCTCTAAAGTGGATCTGCAGGCACGCACAAGTGCGTGCCTGCGGATCTGCCGGGGGCGGGCTTCCGGCTGGCGAGCTTCTCCGGTTGGTGGAGAGCCTCCACCAACTGGAAGCTGCCATCTGCAACGCCGGAGGAGTGTGGAGCAGCGAGCTCGCGCTGCTCCACGCGGCGACAGACTTACCCGGCTGGAGGTAAGCTCCGTTTTTGGGCGTTTTCGCCCGTTTCCCCCCCCCCATGTGAAAAGGCCTTTGAATCCTGAACTGGGAAATAAGACAGGATATAAATATAAATATAAATACAATAATAATAAAGCTCTGCATAGGAGCCATCAGGTACATATCTTGAAATTCCTTGCAGAAGTTTTAATCAGCTGATAAAATTCTGGTGGGAGGAGCAGTCATTTTAGATTTTAATTGTTTCTTCTCAGTGAGCTGGATGTTACAACATTAAGGGTACCAACTGTTTGAAATACTGTTCTTTCAATTAGACAGTGAAATTAACAAATGCCAAATTGAAAACATACATTTTGTATTAGAAGTATTTCCTTAGAGATTATCAAGTGGTGCCTAAATGTCTGTGTGATTAATATCATGTAGAAGGGAAGCTGTGCACTTTAGTGATGTGCAGAGTACATTTCATATTACGTTTCCAAAAAGCTTTTGTGAATACTGTATGGTGTTCCTGCAAGGGGAGATGTGATTGACTAGAGTGTTGAAAAGTTCACTATTTAAAACAATAGGTTGCAATTCAGCCACAGTGAAGAGCTGTAACACTGCTCTGATTTGTGAGAGGTATGCATATGCTGAAATCTTTCCCACTGAAACAAATGGGATTTCAGAGAACTGACTCAAGTTGAACGAGATCATGTCTGAGCAGGGCAGCAACTTCACCGGTTCATATACAGAAAAGGGCTCAGATGAAACTTTATTGTAGAAGTCGTCTGTTTCAGGATGGTCCTTGCTGATTTTGAAGTATGGAAATGAAGAGAAGAAGCAGTTTTTTAAAATAGGAGTTCACAGTTTAATCAGTGAATGACAGCAGTTTGATGATTTTTTTTTAAAAAAATAGACTTTGTTCACACTAATCTTTATAGGCCAATTTTTCCATTGTACTGTATTATCTGAGAAATGGTTTGTTACATAAATAGATACTTTGCCCTAGTCGTAGCAGAAGGTGTTTATGGTTTCCATGAAAATCCAATTCCTCAGTCCATTTTCTACTATAGGAACTCATAAGCTAAGATTTGTTCACTTGGGATCAATGAAAAGGATTCAGAGGTACAAAAAATTATCTTTTCCCTCAGTTTCCTTCCTGTTGATTTAAATTTTCCCTGTCATTGTGAATCGTAAAATAATAATAATAAAAAAGTCTTTTCCCAATTTTTTTTTTCATTCTAGGCTAGTTTGAGCAAAGGAAACCAATTTCCAATGCAATAAAATGAATGGCATATATAACTTAGTGCACACATCTTTACATGTATTTTTCTTGGGATGGTGTCCATAGCTTTCATCAGATTTCCAAACTGGGACATGATCCAAAAAAGTTGAGAACCACTGTCATAAGGCATTCTGTCAGGCATGTTCAATAGGTCTTGTGATGGGGTGGAATAGAATGGGAGTGAGTGTAGCTGCTGGTTATAGGGAAATATAAAGAATGTGGACAACAGCCTTAATCTATTCCACTTCAGAGACACCCAATCCATTGTCCTCTAAATGTTTTGGACTTTTATTCCCATCAGCCTCTGCCAACATGACCAGTGGTCAGGAATTCTGGGAGTTACAATGCAAAACTATTAAGGAGTCATCTTTCTCCTTCCACAAACTGTTCTTCGCTTCCTTGGTCTGTGTTTTTGTGTGCCAGGGAGTTGGGGGAAGTGGAGCAGATAGTGACACAAGATAGAGGCTCCAGCTGGAGGATGGGTCATGACAGCCTGATAGGAGAACCGCCATGTTCAGCCACAGTCTATCACTGAAAATATGTTTACTTGATAGACTGTGGCTGAATTTAGGGGTTCTTTTTTCCTAGTCTTTCTTCTCATGGTTGCTTTCTTGTAGTACTTCCTCTGCCTCTTGAAGCATATATATACAGATGTTATATGTGTTCTTCAAGTTTTCTTGAAGTAGGGGTATGTGTGTGTGACCAGAAGACAGAAGCTAGGAGAAGAAGACATAAAAAAAGAACCTTCTTTTCCTTTTCTAGTATCTACCTACTATCTGGCTGTCGTGGCTTCTGTCATGGAGCCCACCTATAAAAGAGACTTATCTCAGCATGCTACGAAATGGTATTTTATAGCAATAGGCATTACTTTTCTATACCACTTATCAGTCCTAAACACTCCCTAAGCAGTTTACAGTATGTTTTAGCTAATTGCCCCCAACAAGCTGGGTACTCATTTTACCAATGTACAGAAGGATGGAAGGCTGAGTCAACCTGGAGCCATGCAGGATCAAACTCACAACATTGTGGCTGCAGTACCAGCATTTAACCATTGCGCCATAAGCTTCCCCTTGAACCCCCCTTCCATTTTAGTCCATTAATATTTTCTTCAAGAAGCTATGTGATAAAGAACAAAGCATATACACATGCATGTAAATATAATAAAATATAAAACCATGTGGCATTTTTATACTCTATTTTTAAGGCTTCTAATGATGTGGCCCTTCAGATATTGCTGCACTCTGATTCCCAGTACTTCTTACCACTGGATATATTTGTTAGGCCTGCTGGGAGTTGCTGTCCAACAACATCTGGAGGGCTGTACAATTCCAAACTCTATTGTACATTGAAGATAATTTTTGGCTATTGTGTATCTTCAAGTCACCTCTCATGTATGGTGACACTATCATAGTGTTTTCTTGGCAAAATGTGCTTAGAGGGGGTTGGCCACTGCTTTCCTCCAAAGTTGAGAGAGTGATTCACCCAGGCTCAACCAGAGGGATTCAATGAACCCTGGTCTTCTGGAGTCCTAATCCAACACTCAGACCACCATAATGCACTGGCTGTGTTGTAGACATGTTCTTTAAAAAACAGTTTGCATAGATTCTATGTGTCCATTCCGACGACCAGACAAATCTGGAAATTATGTATACCACTTTGCCACTGACAGCTATCCAGCTCCAAATCAGTGATGCAGCTAGAACAAATCACTACATGCAATGCTACACTATACTTGTATTGCCTAAATAACATCAAGTGTGTGGCCCTTTAACAGCTGCCATTTCTTGAAATGCTGAAGTACAAAATGTTACGCTGAGAAAAGGAGCTGTTGCTGTCATTTGCTGAATGTATATGTAAGGGGAGAGAATGTAGAGGACTTCAATTAACTTCAGAAAAACAGACACTGGAACAGAAATTGGGTGAATGTGAATGTGAAAAAAGAGATGGTTTGGCCGATTTCAGACACAGTATACAACTCTATGATGCATTTCACATAATTCCAGTCTGAAAGACAGACAGCCCACCAAGGAGTTCAGTCTTTGATTACACATGCTGTATATAGCTATGCACTTTCAGGTGCTCGGTTGGTACGATATGACACATATACAAAAAAAGGGCAAATTACTCTTTCCCCCATCAATTGCTCAAAATGCTGTTTCTGCATTGTATCACTTATGTTCTCAGACCAGGGCAGACAAGTTGATTTTATCTGTCAGATATAGTAAGATGAAATCTAAGAATGACAAATGATCTAGTATGTAATTCTATCCCTTCAATTTTTGTTTCTGAAGAACAAACCTTTAGAAGGCTGGTTTGCATGCACACACAAGTACAGGATGATTTGGTATTCATGACTCTAGAGAAATGGTGAATGCTTTTCAGCTACCGGTATTGCCATCATTCATTTCAGTTCCAGCTTGAAAAGTAAATCAAGAAATTAGCTGAAGGCTTGGTCATGAGTAATTACGCTTGCACTGCAAATCTCAGGAGTTTGCTCACCATTCATCCATTCCATTTTTATTGATTGTGCTGCACAGAAACACATTATAAAGTTAACACATTTACTCTGCAACTGGGCTGAATAGCTAATTTACTTTCACAGTTATATCATTTGAATTAGTGCTGAAACAGGAAGAGCTAGTAAAGTTGACAAATTTAGGTGTCATCTACATTTTCGTTTGCATTTCTAAATAAATTGTGATCACTATATGAGAATATCTGCCTATCACTTCTCTATGGTACACATCCCAAGCATGCAAAATAGCTCATTGACATTAGCGAAATAGCTCTCTCATTTAACCTTACATTATAAAACTTCTATTTTAATGGTTATCTGGTACAGGCATAGAATTCTGATGTAAGAATTTGTTTGGCAAGATCAATTTTTTTTTTATTTGTCCTGAGAGGACAGGGAGTTTTGTATATCCAAATTAAATAGGCTCCCAACCCCCTAAATGTGGGATAGGATTGTCTAAAAGACTCTAAATTTGGAAGAGAAGGAGAAAGTATGAAAGTTTAGATGATTACAGCACAGGCTTCAGCCTGCCTCTTGAATAGGTATGTATGTCTTCATAGATTCCATTCCTGCACACAGCTAGGCAAGATTACAAGAGTTTTTACACATTTTTCATTTTTTTAATTTTTTTTTATGTCTTCCCCCCAAAAAACTTTGTAATTTTTTTGTGCATAGAACACATTTTTTTCTATATAAAATCCAATGTCTTGTGTGGCATATATCTTTTGGATTAAGTGGGCTTTGTAGATCCTTGAATTTTGGGGTTCTTGGCCCTCTGGAGCCTCCCTCGTACAGACATGTTTCAAAACATTTTTACAAATTTAAAAAGATTTTACAAACATTTTGTCAGTGCGGAATAATCGAACTGAGTTGTTACCTCAGTTTGAAAGCCATTCTTTGGTTTAAAAAAAAGGGCTGTAAGTCCAATATGTAAAATAAAATAAGTAAAATAAAATATATTTAAAAGTGCAACATAAAAACACTGAAAGAGAAAAGTTCATATAATTGGTTCACCCCATTATCTGTAATTTTGTGGGTGCATTGTTTTACACTGAGTACATTAGACTTGATAGTGTTTGGCATTTTTTAGAAAAAAGGAACCATTCACCAAACTGTCAGAGTTTGTCTTATCAGACTTCACTGGAGCTGATTAAACGTATCACCTTGGGTTGTCTACTTTGGACACGTACGGAGAAAAATGAGCCTTATTCTCTTGGTGTGTTCTACTCAGTGATCATTTTTCAGGACAGCAGCAACAGCATACCTTGCCTCCTTTCTTCCTTCCTTCCTTCCTTCAATTAAAGTTTGGTTGTGTGTTGCAAGATGTATTTTACTATCCCATGGAACAATTTATACATACCCTCCAACATTTCACAGATGAAAACTGGGACACATGCGATCAAGCAAAAGCAGAGTGTCATCAAGATGGCAAAAGTTATTAGTGAGGAAGGACACACAAGCTAAGACAGTCTGCAGCAGTTTCCTTTTGCCTGAGCCTCGGTGTGTTTATGTGCAAGTCTGTACTTCACATGTCATCCATAAACAGTGCAAGGCTTAGGATCTATACTTAGTCATCTTCAAGAGGACCACCAGACCTTCTAATCCATCCAGCCTCAGCCTGATTCTTGCCCATTTTCACATTCTCTCATTCATGGGACAAGAGGCAAATCAGGTGGCAAGCATGATGATCCACTTCACGTCAATATAGGCAAAGCACTGATAACAATATGATACGTTGCTGATTACAGAAAGATTCTAGGAGGAAATAAGATTAGAAATTCTTCATTCATCCAGTGTGCTATTTCTAATGTCTTAGATAGTTATAAAAGAATCTGTGAAGCACCTGAGTCCTGCCCAGCCTGACACCTTTCTATGTCCAGGTCTGAACAGCCAGGGAGATTTTTGGACAAGCCAGGGCTATGACAAACAAAGCTGCCTCTATTCTTCCTTCCTGAGAATGCAGCACCCTTCTACCTTTTGTTGCCCGCTTTGGCTTCCTCTTTCCAGATATCATCTCCCTTCACTTGCTTTCCTAAATCTGTCCCTTTCCAGATATAAGGACAAGAGTGATTTATCCCTTAAATAAATGTAATACTATTGGTACTATGGTATCGTGTATAATCCAGTCCAGAGAAAGGACACTCTCTTGAGACCTTTAGGTATGAAAACATATGAACAAATCTTTATTGAATCCACTGTCAAGGTAAAAACTTATTTTGTAACTAAGCTCAACACTTCTCTCTCAAATCCAACACTCAGCTCTTTCCATCCACTATTTCTACAACTCTCTCTCCAACTCCAAACTGGACTTCAATCAACCGAACACTCAGTTAAATTCCATTATTCCACTCTCTCCACCAGCCCCTCCCCTGGGCTATCCAAGGGTGCATTTCAACAACCAGTAACTTTTTAACACTCTTGGTCTCTAAGGAAGCTCTGTTGTCAAGGCCCCCCCCTTCAGGTTCCTCACAGAATCTTATACATGTCTGCTCAGACATAAATTCCCTTGCATTCAATGGGGCTTAGTATCAAGTAATCCAGTACAGAATTGCTCTGTTACTGTGCATTAGTGCCTTGGGTCTATGATTTGGATGGCTGGTATGAAAGGATTTCTTTTACATTTGAATTATATCTATTGATGTGCATGCTATTTTTATATAGACCTATATTCTTGATCAGCTACTTAGTTAAGTATATTTAGCTAAGGCCCTTTCTGCACCCTACCTCTGCCGGGATGAGAGCAGGGACGTGAATGCTCTCCTCCACACTGGCTGGCTGCCTGCCAAAGGATGTGCGATGGGCTCACCTCTTCCTTCTGCAGTGCAGCCGGGCACTTTCCCAGGCTGTGCTGGGGCAGGAAGTACTCCCATTGTGCTTCTGGGGCTTCTGCAACTCAGATAAATGCATGATGGTGACGCAATCACGTATCGCTGATGGGGAAAACCCATCAATGATTTAATCCATGCTTGTGCCTCCTGGAGATGGGAGAAGGACAGGATTATGACAACGTCATGCAGAAGCATTGTCACAGTCCTGCTCCTCTCCCATCCCCATGCCAGGATGGGAGGCTCCTGCAGAAAGGGCCTTAATAACCTCTCTTGTTCTGACCCCCCGCTTCATTTTTTAAAGGAAATTTTATTCTATTTTACGTGCATACAGTAAAAAAGCAAAATGTATTTTTCCCATTTCTGCATTTCCTTCTTAATTTCATTCCACTTTTTAACATTGCTATTTTTAAATAACAGAAATTAATGTTGATCATTGTAATATCTAGATATTTCACCTTCTTCTCAATTCTAAAACCAGTTTTCTTCATCAGTTTCATTTGATCTGCCATCACCAAGTTTTTAGTCAACATCACTGTCTTTATGTGTTAGTCTTAGACCATTTCCACACTAAACTGTTATAGTGCTATTATTCCACTTTCAACATTCTATGGAATCCTGGGGTTTGCAGTTTAGAGAGGAGCCTTTAGAATTCTCAGCCAGAGAACTCTTTGGCCTCAGTAAACTACAAACCCCAGGATTCCACAGTATGTTGTGATGTATATGTATATACAGGCATGCGTGCGCGCGCACACACACACACACACACACATAAAACAGTGTAGGATGGAAATGGCCTTAAATCCTGCCAAGTCTCCAAATTCTTATAATTTTCCAATCTTTTTACCCCTCAAGAGGATTTTCCAAAATAATCACCAAATCATCAGCAAATGCCCTTATTTTATGATTCTTTTTAAAATCTTTATTCTCCTAATTGCCTCATCTTGCCTTATATCTTTGTTCAAGACCCCAAATACTAAGATGAATAAAAGTAGTGACAATGGACATCATTATCTTGTCCTTTTTTTGTACCACACACACTTTAGATAATGCTCCATTGACCAGTGTTTGATTTATTCTATGCAGAAAGCACAATCTCTTCCACACACATACCCCACCCCCAGATTGATGGAAACATCATTCATTTGTGCTCCGATCACCAGTAGGATGGACTTCCTTCTTCCCATGCTGCTTATGCCTGATAAAGTAGGCTTGGGAAGTGGAGAGATGTGATCATGGCAATAGCATCAAAATTGTGACTAAGCAGCAGTTGTGAATATGAAACAGTTACCTAGTTTTATTAATCTGTAACTGTTTCATATTCACTATCACTACTTGGTCACAATTATGACACTATTGCCATGATTGTAACACTCCTCAATCTATTTTATTGAGCATCAGTTGCATGGGGAGAAGGTCACAATAAAAAAAACAAAAAAACAAATATAATAAAACAAATACAAATGCAATAAAACAACAAGTAAACAAATATAAAACCAGAATATTAACTTTAAAGATCTCACAGTTTTCTGATGAGGGACAGATGGAAATTTGTGCATTTATATATGCTTGTATAATCTATAAATGGGGGATTGAGGATGACTTCCAGCAAGTTACACTCTCTCAGCCCCCAAAAGAGGCAATGGCACATACCCTTTGAACAAATCTGGCCAAGAAAACCCTATGATAACTTCACCTTAAGATTGTCAGAAGTTAGAAGTGACTTGAAGGCACACAGTAACAAGAAATGAATGGAGTAAATTTCTAGTCCATTTGTTCAACAATATCTCCCTTGTTACTAATGCTGAAGAAAGGGATAGTGTAGACTACTGTAGCCTCTTTACTTCGGCGGCTAATTTTTTTCTCCCAATTAAGTTGATGAAGAAGTTGACAAGGTATCTACGATGAACGCATTTCCATTTGAACGTGTCAGTTTGTTTTTAAATTGGACTACATCTCCCCAAATCTCCAAGACAGCATAGTCAGTAATCCAAATTACACCAACCTAGCTTTACCATAGTGCATTAAGGGAAATTAAAACAGTAGCTAGATTCAGTATTGTTGAAGTAGTTCTACTGCAGCCAGGTAAGCCATCAGGGCTCACTGACAGATGAGAGACCCACCAGAGAACACACCAGATGTAGAGACACCCTTGAAGTGTGTATTTTGTTTTCAAAGATGTATTGATTTGTTGTGGCTTTTTCTTTTGTTTGTGTCTTCTGATGCAGATGGACAAAAGAAAGTCCAGGAGGAGTTTGATATAGACATGGATGCGCCAGAAACAGAGAAAGCGGCAGTGGCGATACAGTCTCAATTCAGAAAATTCCAGAAGAAAAAGGCTGGGTCTCAATCTTAGCCTCTACCTCACATTTTTCACCATCACTGCTCTCTGGTCTGCCAGGAACTGAAGAAATTAAAAAATATATATAGATGCATGTACAGAAATTACTACTATTTGAAATTCCGTTGGCAGGTATTAAAACAATTATGCTTGTTGTGTGGCTTGATATCTGTGTTTCTCCCCAGCCTCATTTCTTCTGTAATTCACCATTACTTGATGTTCAAATAAAAAGTTAGGACAAAGTCCAACTGTCAGCCTTGATCTGTCTTGTTACATTAATTCACAAAGCCCAATGCTTAAATTAAAGCAGCCCAGATGTCTGTTTTCCTCTTCACTTAAAGCTTGGAGACATAAGCACACCACCTTATGTTAACAACCTATTTTTGCTGAGGAATGAGAGCATAAAGTCTCAGCTCAGCTTACCTCATTTGGTGAATCCAGATGCTAGCCATATGCAGCAATAGACAATATTTTCCCCTAATGAGGTGAATGTGCAGAATGCCAAAGACAGCTAACAGTACTAAGAACTGGTGGTGGTGGTGGCGCTATAAGTGTGTGTGTGGGTAGAGAAGGAAGAATATGTACACTTGAAAAGTATGTCTCACTTCCAAGGCTTTAGAGCAAGGGTGGGTAAAGCGTGTCCTCTAAGTAAAGATGAAATCTTACTCCCAGACATTCCTCATCATTGCATCAGTTGACTTGGACTGCTGGGAACTGCAGTCCAATACTTAGCCCACTGCTGCCCTATTTGCTTACGTAACTGGCTGGTTGCAGTAGCAGAGCTCGTCCACAGGGTTACAGCCTGTGATGGTTGCAGCAATATATTCTCGGAGAATGCAAAGACTTATATTTCCCTCAAAAATAATATAATCTCCCATAAGATCCCTTGATCAATTTCCTGCTTGTATGGACGAAATCCAAATGTACAAATGGGTTTGTACATTCAAAAGGAGTTGTCTGTTCCTCTGAATGTAAGGATAGTGCCACCCTCACAACATGTGGTTTGCAGGGGGTTCTCTACCTTTCCATTCTGTTACAGTGAACATGAAAGCTTGTATGTGCACAATGTTGACCTATGTGCAAATCAGAAGCACACTTGGCCTTGGATGTGATGTCATGGCTGGACTATTACTGGTGAATTATGATAGTTTAAGTCAAATCTATGCCATTGCAACTCATTTTTGCTGTTGCTGTTGTTCTTGTGGAGGCTGGAATTCTTTACTGACTGCACAATGACTAAAATCACTTCCCCAGTACTTACCTTTTAAGCAACACAGCTCCCACAACACTGGCATTTCTGTGTCAACTGGAGAGAGTGGGGGAAATCAAAGAAAATACATCTAGCTATTTTCTTGTAGCTGGACATGTTCCGGAGGCCTCTAGGAGTTCACTGCAGATGATCACTGATAACCTACATTGCTTAGTTCAAAATGCATAACTAAGTAACAACTCCTGGCCCAGTTCCCAAACCTGCATTAAAAGCCAGCAGCTGCATTGAGCGATGGATCAGCAGGCAATTGGAGCACATGGGGATAACAGTTCCAATCCCCTCCTGCCAGTGAGCAAGGCTGCATTGAGGAAAAGTGACAGGGGTTCTGCTTCTGATTGTCACAGCCTCACGCACTGGTACAGGGGGACTGAAAATGCCATCTTCCTGGACCCCAACCATCAGCTGAACAGACTTCCCTTGGTGGAGCTGCTGGTTGTTAAGGTAGGCTGGGTAGGGGCATTCCAGTTACAACAAAACAGCCACAATTGTGAATGTGTAATATTACTGAATATGAAGCAGTTATGCATCCCTAATTCTAGATTATGAATCCATAAGTGTAATTCAGAATGCCAGCTGAAGTCTTCTGATTTCTCCATTCTCTAATAATATAAAAATCTCCATGTTTTAGGGGACTGTGTAGGTTCAGATGACATAGATATGGAGAAGTAGCTCTGTGCCCCATGTACTTCTCCTGATGCAAGATTACAGCTCATATTCATCTTATCAGATGCTTCTCCTGCCCTTTCTCCAAGGAACAAGTTCCTTTTTCTGTGTCGTGCCCACTCAAACTTCTAGCTGTCACCAGACCTGACATTATTTCTCCAATAGTAGCAACATGATTGACATGCAAAAAGGAAAACCATCTGTTGATCAGCATTAACAGGAGCACAAAGGCTTCTATATGGGACAGGGACAAGAAGGGTACATGGAATCAATTTGGATCCCATTATATTTTCACCCACCCCAAGCTGCAATTTGAAAACACATTAACTTTCACTAGAGAATTCCTCTCAACAAGGCTTGCCAGGTGAGCATGCATCCCATTCTTTGAGATTTTGGGAAAAACCTGAGGCCAGGACAAGCAGGCAATGGTTGAAAAGAAGGTCTGGGAACTCCATTGAAGCCAGCTGATTGTGAAAATAATCATAAGGGCAATCAGGTTAAAATCCAGCTAACCAGATAGTGTAGCAACCCAGAGTCATGGAACTGCTACTGCATTCCCTGCTTTGCTCCAAATGCCACCACTGGCTGCTCTCTTTCTACTCCTCCCTCCTCAGTCTTGATGTTTTGGTGAGCTGATGTTGTGCAAATGCATCATTGCCCTTCAGTAGCATTCATGCTGAGATTCGTCTCCCTGTATGGAGATCCAGGGAAACATACCAGCTACATGACAGTTCAGCTGACACCAGGCAACCGTACTTTCAGTTTATTGTTATAATCTGCCATTGTATGCCAGTTTTTCTACACATATGACACTGAGATGAGTCTGTGGCTGGAAGCTGTGTCCTAAATATTTTAAAGGCACTAGATCCAATCTAATCTTGGAAGCTAAGCAGGATCAGCCCTGGTTAGTACTTGGTTGAGAGGCCACCAATGAATACCGGGTGCTGTTGGCTGCATTTCTGAGAAAGGAACTGGCAAAACCACTTCTAAGTAACCCTCTGAAATTCATAGGGATGCCATAAGTTGACAAATGATTTGAAAACACATACACAATGGTTGGAATCATTTTGGTACACTATGTGAGTGTTTGCACTTTTCCTGGGTCTCATAATGTGAAGTATGCAAAATCGCCTGCTTTGTGCATCCTATTTCTCCAACACCTAACTTCCTTTCACAGTTGGTGTACTCACTATCTTTGCTTACCAACCATGGAATAACTAGACGAGACACAGATAATTGAATTGAATAAGGGCCACTTAATTTAACCCTGAGCCTATTTAATTGCATTGAACTTGGAAAGGTACAGAAGGGGAAACCATAGAATCCTAGGCCCTTTTCGCACGGCGTTTCTTAAGCGAAAGGGCCCCTTGAGTGTCGTGTAAATGTGAAGAGCGGTCTGCATGACGCACTCACATTTACACGACGCTCAAGAGCGTGACGCGAACTGCTAGCAGATTTTGTTATTTTCGGCTTCAAGCCGAAAATGCCGCACGGTCGCACAATGCTCAGGGGCCTGGAGCGCACTTACCCGCCGTGTGCAGCCTCCTGAGCGGCGCCGGTTGCACTTCCTGCCTCGGCGCTAGCCTTCAACTCCCAGCCTGCGCTGCAGTAGGAAGGGGCGGGGCACTCGCGCGACCAGCAAGCAGCTGCGGTGCCGAAGCAGCAGGGACGCGACGGCCTCTCGCAAGAGGCTGCTTGTGCGATCCCTGTGCTCCAGCACTGAGAACAGGGAAGCTGTGGAAAGGGCCATAGAATTGGAAGAGACCACAGGGACTATCCAGTCCAGCCCCCTGCTATGCAGGAACACACATCAAAGCACTCTCAATAGATAGCCATCCAGCCTCTGCTTGAAAACCTCCAAAGAAAGAGACTCCACTACACTCCGAGGCAGCCTATTCCACTACCAGACAGCTCTGATTGTCAAGAAGTTCCCCCTGAGGTTCAGGTGGAATCTCCTTTCCTGTAGCTCGAATCCATTGCTCCTTGTCCTAGTCTCTGGAGTAGCGGAAAGCAGGCCCATTCAAATATTTGAACATGGCTATCATGTCCCCTCTTAGCCTTCTCTTCTGCGGTCTAAACATACCCAGCTCCCTAAGCTGCTCTTCATAGGGCATGGTTTCCAGACGCTTCACTATTTTGGTCCCCCTCCTCTGGACATATTCCAGCTTGTTGAAGTATGAATCTAGTGCGGGATCAGCTGAGGCAAGCGTCAATCTTTGACTTCATCCTCAGCCTCCCATGGGCAAAAACTCTGAGCCCCAAGGGCAATTCAAGAGCTGGGTTGCTCGCCATATGACCATCTCCTGGAAGGAGGTCCTAAGGGCCCCCTCCCAAGTAGCATGACTTAAAGTCAAGGCAGTGCCCCCAAGCCATCCCAAAGATAGTTTCCTTCCCCACCTCTGGGTCCTAGGATCTAAACAGGCAGTTCCAGAGCCCCCCATTCACCAAAAAAGTGCCAAGGTGTTCGCAATAACTGCTACTTTTCTCTCTCATTACCTGCTACGGATGAGGGACAAGCATTTGCTTAATCCCTTTCCCCACCAGGCTGGCCAAAATGGACTTCACACCTTGTTGCAAATCCCCCAGGAACAACATATCACTCCTTTCTAATAAATGCATGCCATTCACTCTATACAGCTCAGGCTATTGAAATCCAATTTGTGGATGATGGAGAAAGTGTCCCAGCCCTCTGCTTAAGGCATTGTGGATTGCCTTATTCACTCTCCTAAGGGATCTATCAAGGCAATGTGTATTACACTCACCATGCCAGATTGGGTGAGAGAAAATGGCTGATCATAACAAAGCTTACCCCTGGCCATTTGGTCTGTATTATCCAAAGATTATGAAGAGCTTGCAGAATAAGGGCCCTGCCCTACAACAAACCAGGGTCATTCCCATCCAGGCAGATGACCAAAATATGAGGGGGAGGTGCTGTGTACTCCCTCAATAACAGTGGTAACAGAAAGATAAGAACATTAGAAACAAGAAAAAAACCAACCAAACTTGAGAGATTGGCTATGCCTCTTATATGCAAAGGAACTCCAGTGCCCTGTGCTCTGGATTCATCAACATCTACATCCATGGCAAAAGCCATGGAAGTAGCCTCAATCCAAATGAATGCGTTTGAAATTTTCCCTAAAGGCCCAACCAGTGTAGGGTCTAGGGCTTTCATGGGATTCAATAACCTCTCAATATTGACATTACTATAGAAGAAAGGAATATTATCTGGCACACAGCCTAGAAATTCTATTGAAATGTTTGTGGTCTTATAATTGGCTAACTTGAGCAAAATGCACTCACAGATTTTACAACCAATCTGAATGAAACATGGTCCCAAAAAACAGGAGGTTGTGTTAACTATAACTGTATAATTTGTTATTGTAAAAACAAATTAAACAATGACAGTAGTAAAATCAAGGTGGAATCAACAGCCTCTTTCAAGTGTACATAGAACCAAACAAATATTTCAAGAAGAACCAATAATTATTACTTTACTTGGTTATCTGTGTGAGCCTTTAAAAAATAAGATCAACACAATGGTTAGGTTAAGAGGACTGTCTTGAAGATACCAGTGAGTCGACAGAGGAAAGAAAGAAACACTTTGCACTAAAGACTGCAGAAAATAAAATCTTAGATAAAATATAAGTTAACAAGAAATTCCCTATAGACACCCAAAAGTCAATAGCAGGATGTGGGAAAACACTTCACACTAGCAATCTATAGAAAATAAGACAAATCCGATGGCTTGGTAAAATAGAAGTTAATAAGAAACTACCAATGAGTCAAGAAGGAGGTATGTAAAAACTTTGCCCTAATAGCAGCTACGAGGAGACCTCCTGATAAAAGGAGAAGATTATAAACTCTTATAAGATTGGTAGAAAACTACTAAATTGGTAGAAAACTTACAAGATTGGTAGAAAATGCCAACAGTTTCTCCCATACTGAGTTTGGAAGTCATGCACAAGAAAAGTTGTAGTGACTCCTCTATGCAAGTTTCCTGCTAAGGAATAAGGGTGCTGTTCATACATAGAAATTATTTGAGAATTTCTCCTAGGAAGATGTTTCATCTATAATTTGAATACAAGGAGCAATGCATATCTAACCCCAATAAATTTCTACAATGTCTTTAGCACCTTAGAATCAACTAAAAAGAGAACTCTAGGCCTGCACTACATTGTTACAGTGCTATTATTCCACTTCCAACACCCTGTAGAATTCTGAGGTTTGTAGTTTACTGAGAGCAAAGACCTCTATCGCTGAGAATTCTAAAGGCCCCTCCCTAAACTGCAAACCCCAGGATTCTATAGGATGTTGAAAGTGAAGAATAGCATTATAACTGTGTAGTGCAGAAAGGCTCTATGTCAGCCACTAGAAAATATATGACCCCTACCAAACAGACAGGATGCTATTGTTATGTCCAGGGCACAGTAGACAATTAATCACCTATCAGCAGAGCAGGGTTTACTCACAAGACAAAAGCAGGAAAAAATGTCCAAACAGACTTCAGGTTTCAAAGCAAACAAATCCAAAGGGCATATCCAAGTTGTAGTCAAACAGGCAGATGTTCAAGGTAGTCCAGATACAAGAGAGCACAGAACTTCCACAACTGCAGATATCAGTTACTGACCCTGAAAGGAGAGGGCCAGCTGAAAGCCTTTTATCTACTGATGCTGTCACCACGGGTGTTCCTTCATTAGGGTTCATTTGTTACTTAAACATGCTGAGCGGTGTAGCCCCTCTTTCTGATGTCATCTCTCTTGCACAGTAAGCATCTGTGTTGCTTCATCCTCTTGATATTTGTTCCCCTTGCTCAGTCCCCTGCTGTTGCTTGTTATCTTCTTCTGAGCAAGCTTCTGGGGAAACTCCTGTCTCTGGGGAAACTTCTGCCTCAGATTCAGAATCCTCCTTCTCACTGCCAGGGTCTCCAAGGCAGGACATGACAGCTATCATCCTACACAAAAATGAGGAGATTCTACAATCACTTCATTTTAATTGCTCCATAAGCATCATAAGGAACTAAGAAGGGGCTTGAAGTTACTTTCTCCTCATATGTAGGAATGAAGCTTTGCTTGTTGATTATTATACCAGATATATGCAAAGAAAGGGGAGGAACAACAACGGCAACCTGGGGTAGGAAGTGCCTGCATCATGCTTCTGGCACTTCTGCAGGCCAGGTAAGTGCAAGAAGGTTGTCCGATCACAGGACATTGATGGGGAAAACCCATCAGTGATTTAATCCTTGATCATACTGCCTGGTGATGGGAGAAGGACAGGACTACAACAATGTCATGGAGAAGTGCTATTACGGTCCCACTCCTCTCCCGCCCCCATTCCAGGATGGGAGGCTCCTGCGGAAAGGGCCCTAGCCAGACCCAAGAGGTGTAACTGGACTGCCAGAGTACTTGTGGCCTAAGTACTCCCTAAAGGCCTCTAGAAATCAAGCCCTGCCTAATCCCCCCAACCAAACTAAAATACAGTTGAAATTCAGCTAAAACTGAATTAATGTGCCACTAACTTAAAATAAAACCAACACAAAACAAAACTGATTTAAAATACAACTGAATCAAAACAAAACCATCCTAAAATGCAACCTATGTGAAATACAACTGATTTAAATACTACCAACTTAGAACAAAATGACTTAAAATTCAACATACATGAAATACAACCAAATTAAAACAAAGGTGAATTAAATACAATTGATTTAAAACAAAACTGACCTAAAATTCAACCAATTTAAAATACAACTGAATTAAAATAAAACTGCATGGGATATAAGCCAAAAAGCACTCCACTGCTATCCATTGAAACTGATGTCCCCAAACACAGCAAACCACACAGTTTGATTTAAACACTAAAAGAAGGGCAGGAAAACCTTAAATATCCTCTGGCTTGGCTCGCCATGCTCACTGTCTAGGTTCAATTGCACCTGAAATAAAAACAACAACAACAACAAATTTTATTTCTTACCCACCTGTCTCCAAGGCTTGAGGCAGAGTACAGCATAGATAGAACTAAAAAATCATAGTTAAAATACACTAAAACACTTAAAATATAGACATATAAAATACAAATACTGCAAGTTGAAAGATTCTTTGGAAAAGCTCTTTAAAATTGAGCTGATATAGAATTGTAAAGTAGAAATACCAAAATCGTCCATATCTCTTTGTCTGTCTGTCTGTCTTTATTCAGTTCATCTAGATCAGTAAAGTCTATAATGATTTCATGGGCAATCCAGGGTTTCAGATAGGACTCTGCTCCAGTCCTGCCGTGAGATATAAAATATTGAACCTGTTGACTTAAAAAAGCAAAAATTCTACATGCTGATCATGTTCTCTACAATTGAATTATGGCCATTCTACTGCTCTTCCAGTTGAGAAGACGGGGACATTCAGCTATCTGTTGAGTATGCCTCCAATCAAATGATTAGTCCCTCTTTCATTCTCAATGCAATTGCTAGTTCCATTTTAGTTATAGCCATTGAATCTGTGAGAACTTGGGAAGCCGATACTTACATAGGTTCCATGTAGTCAATGGATCTGTTCTTGATAGATTTAAAAACTGGATTTAGGCCCTAATGGTTAACAAATAAATTACAGAATTCCAAAATTTAGTCATGTTTAGAGCAGACGTACTGATATCAGGAGGATTTCCATTAATCATTACCAACTTGTTCTACTGTCTTCAGTGGGCTACTTCATGCATTCCTAAATATGAATCCATCCCAACACCTGGTTCTCTTTCCAAGAGCAAAAGATATTTATCTAAATCAGGCTGATTTTCTGAAGTCATTTCAAAATCATCCACATATAAATGGATGCTAGAAAAGAAATTATGTTCAATATATTATGTACACACAGATCAATGAAGAGAAATGGGAAGTACTAGGCAGAAAACAGAGCCATGGGAAATGTTTATTGTATATTTTATGCTTAATATTATTGACACTGACAGTTATATTGCCACAATGTCAGTCAAAAGCCATTCAATGTTAAAAGTGGACCATACAAAATTAATAGAAAGCTGCTGTACAGGGCTTGCATTTACTAAATGTCTAGTGCATTTCTCTCTGTGATGAATGGGCAGATATCAAAGCTGAGCCAGTCAATAAAACAACTGCATCAACACAATGATACACACTTGTTATTTAGTAGTAACCTCTTCTGATAGGATCATGTGATGAAAGGTGGCCAATGAAGAAGGTAACGTTCCTAGAGACTTGTCAGTTACAAGATGTTGCTGGATGATTGCATTAGCACAAAACGCTCTGTGCTTCCATATGCAGACAGTTTGACTGAAGAATGGAATATTTGCTGCTACATGTTTTTTAAAATAGGATTTTGTACACAGAAGGACAAGCAGCACAAAGACTACACACCTGTTCTGTTATAAACAATCAGATACTCTTAATGTTTTTTTCTTCCAGCATGTCCACCTTTGAAATGTTTTCCTCTGCTTTGGACACTAAGCAAGGCACACTGCATTTAATTACACAAAGGGCAACCTATAACACACTTGGGGGGTATCTTTAGTAATTTTTATGGTCCCACAGAAAGAATTAAGTCCAAAATCTTTGGCCAGAATCCTGTATCAGCTACTTAGTTAAGTATACTTAACCAAGTAACCTTTCCTGGCCCAACCTCCCAAAACCTGACAGAAACATCATTGATCCATCCTACAGTCACTGGTAGAATGGAGCTCTTCCCAATGCATTGATGCCCATTAAAGAAAGTTCATGGGGGGAATTGCAATCATGGCAGCAGCATCACAATCATGATTAAGTAGCTACTGTGAATACTGAACAGTCACGTTTCACTTGTCAGCTGGGGATAAAACAGATCACCAGGTTTCTTAGCAAAACACGTGGTAGGGCAGCTGCCTTTTCCATATATTTTGATGAGAGCACTGGCAATGTACTATCATTCTCAACTGGCACATATATTTAGCACTAACTGAATCCAAGTGTAAGGCATAAAGCAAAAATCATACCAAAAATGTATTTCTTAAAAATGCAAGATGATACACTTTTAAAAGTAGATTAACTCAGAAGCCAGTGAAGAGAATGAAGCAGATTGACATATGAATAATCTAAATGTTAAAAGAATTGGTGGGTAGGGATGGAATTGGCTAATAGATGGAAGGATGTGAAGTTGGCAAGTTCAGTATAAACTCTGGTCAAGGCTGTTGTGTCAGTGTTTCAATGTTGTTTTTCTATAGTGGCAGAGAGAATTGAACATATGCATTTTCTCTGTTAAATATTTTGAGAGAGAGAAAAGGAGAAATGCACTTATTGAATTTTCTTTTCTACCATACCAGAGAAGACACACAGATCAAACCCTGTATTGAATTTGAGAATTCTTTCCAGTATTGATGGCACAGACAGAAAACTCTTTATCTCCCTCCCTCTCCCCTTCTCCATGTTTGTGTTTGTGTGGGTGCATGTTTGAGTGTGTGTTTGTTCTGGAAGAAACCAGGAAGCAGATAAGAGCAAAATTCATTTCCTTCAGCCTGAGAATATAGAGAGACCTCATCTTGAGGAAACTCTCTAAAACCTTTCCCTAAAATTGCAAGAGAGGGAGATTATGTATCCTCCATATGTTGGTGAAGAGGAACTTCCTCACCATTGGCTATGTTGGCTAGTTCTGGTAGTCCAAAAATATCTGAAGTGCTAAATATGTCCCATCTTTGCCTTGAATAAAACTAGATTTGGAAAGCACAGAGCCTGTGTGAGACTGCAATCAATGTCATGTCTTTTAAGAGTGTGGCATTGATTACAACATCAAAGAGACTTTGTGTTTCTCAGACCAAGCTTAGATTTTAGTGCCACAAACTTAAATCACAGATGAGACTATCAGTAGATCTATAAATATAAGGAATCATCACCCCACCCTCTTGGGGCTTCTCTGTGGAGTAGTGAAACTCTTCATTAGATGCACTGATAGCTAAAAAAATTTCTGGACCAACTGATTGAAGAGCCACTGTCATCCATTTTAGAGAAATTCCCTTGCCAACTGTAAAGTTTTATTATTGACAAGAAGAAAAACAGATGAACCAAGCAGTCTTTGAAGAGCAAAAGATTCAGGCACTTAATCTCAGCAATGAAAATGATCCCTCCCAGAATAGTTTAGTTTACCCCCAAACTGTCTTTCCAGCATCACTCAGGCCATCTGTTAAACATGGATGGAAATTCTTGCTATTTTTTTAGCGCAACAGATAATCAGATACAGCATGGCAGTGTGTGTGTATGTGAACTCAATTACAATTGAGTCACTGTGGATTTTTCCTTTTCTTTCTCTTTTTATTTCTTCTCTGTTCTTAAGTTTTGCTGACTGAAGAATGATTAACAATGATCCTCTTGAATTTGTAAAATATATGATACAGCCATTTAGAAATCATGGGCTTGTCTTGTGCACAACCCTTCTGGCAGCTTCACTCCTCAGATGCCTTGTTTTATTTGGCCAATTCCACAATAAATATTGTCAACTGTAGTTTAGTTTCTTACCCCAACAGATGTGTTCTGTCTCCTTGAGAGGAGCGTAGGGAGATCTTAAAACCTTTCCATGTTTTTAAATAAATTTTAGAAATTTAAAAATTACTGGAAAAGAAAGATAACCGAATTACACAATGATGTTATCTTGGCATTTTCATTTCATTTCATTTCATTTCATTTGAAAATATAAAAGGAAGGAGAGAGGAAGGAGTGAAGAAAAGGGAAAGAAGGAAGGAAGGTGAGGACAAAGAGTAAAGAAAGGAAGGGAGGAAGGGAAGAGAAGAGGAAAGGAAAAAGAAAGAAGGAAGTGAAGGAGGAATAGGAATAAAGGGATGAAAGAAGGAAGAGTGTGAGGTGGGGAAGGAAGAAAAAGGGAAGAAAACCCATCCCCAAACCCGACAACCACCAAAATCAAAATAAAATAAACAAAATAAGTTTTCAGGTGGAAGCACTAATCAAGAAAACATTAGCATTCCCTTCCCTTTTTTTAAAAAATGAAAACCATTCAATTTCAATGTATTTGTTTATTTTTATCTTATACAAAAGAGCTTTAAATAGCATTTGGTTACTTCAAGTCTTCACCACAAATATAATCCCATATTTTTATGAAAAATGATTCAACAAATGCGGGTATATTCCCACAGAACTTGTCCTTTTGAAAATCCTAAAGTAGGTGGAAAATTATTTGATGTGGAGGATTCTGAAAAAAAGAGCAAGGATAAGTTTCCACAATTTCCCAAAACAGGTATGGAGAAATATGTACTGTCCTCTTACATTTGCCACAGTGCTATTCTATATTGGCTATTCAGAAGCCTCCCAGGTCAGCATGTTCCAAACTGCAGTCTGAGTGCATATATTAGCAGGGATGGGGGACAAGTTTTAATGAAATGTGGTACTGACTAAGCCTTTAACATATGTCTCCCTTCAAGTCATTTCCAACTTATGAATACGTAAAGTGAATCTTATCACAGGGTTTTCTTGGTAAGATTTATTCAGAAAGGATTTTCCTTTCCTTTCCTCTGAGGCTGAGAGAGTGTGATTTTCCCAGTGCCACCCATTGGGTTTCCATGCCAGAACAGGGATACATAAGGACTGTGAAAGTCCCCCACTCCCTATTAACTGGGCAGTAGGTGCTGTGATCAAGGGGATCTGTTCCTCTGTCAGTTGGGAAGCAACAGAGAGAGGTTTCCACCCCCTTGCACAAGTGATCTGTGGTGTTTGTGTGTGGGGAGTTGCAACAAGGACTCTGCTTCTGGCTGTCACACTGGCAATTGCTCACTAGAGGGGGTGGGAATGTCAGCCAGATACTTCCTGACCAACAGAGGAACAGACCCTCACTGATTTCAATGTTTGCTGCCCAGGAAGTAAGTATAGGGGAGGGAGGGTTGGACTGGGAGATAAGGTGTAGCTACGAAACCATGGTGGTTACAGATTTATAATGGCCTTAGTGAATTCCAGTCAGTAATGATAATAAGGTCACCATCTAAAGCAGTTAACAATATGACTACTCTGAAGACAATAGAAGTTGATAAGTGAAGCATTATAAAATTATTTTTAAAACAATAAAATTCAAAGAAAGGAGAAAATATACAATATCTTCTTATGTGAATGCACAGATGGATGTGAACTAGAATACTTCTGACTGGTAGTTCCTTAGGGGGTTCAACCACACAGGAGTCTTGGTGGTCCTTATTCCTGCTGCCTGATCATTTGGGGAGAGGGCTTATTCCCCACCCCAGCCTAGTCTTGGGGAGGTTCAAGCCCCCTTCCCAACTCCAGGGCCCAGGGTTTAATGTGTACAGCAAGCCTTGTACTCATATACACATTAGGCTTAGGTTGGCAGGAGAACTGCTGTGCACTAAAAGTGATAATAGTGCTTCCCTTTCTGTTCTGGTTTATACTTCATGTTCCTCCAGTTTAGAGCCATAGGTCAGAAGTAATCTTATTCTCAATTGCATTGAATCGGAATTTCCTAGAATTATGTTTGTCTCTTGCACACGTACTGTAGATACAAAATTATCTTTGAATTGGTTGGAAACTTCTGAAATAAAACACTTGAGTTATTTTTAAATCCTTTAAAATGCATCTACTGATCTTACAAACCTTAGGCTTTTGTCTGCAGTTAGATGCTGAGAGCCAGCATGGTACAGTCATTAGAATACAAGGCTAGGACCCAGGGAACCTATATTTAAATCCTCACTCGAACTCATACCAAAAAATACCATAATAAATAATGGAACAGCCTCAATGAAATGATAGAAACAATATATAGCATTACAAACAGCTTAAAAACATATAAAGACCAATAGCCCCTGCAAATAGCAAGTGAACAAGGGTAATTAATCACATGATCCAATTATTCATAACATTGACTACAAACAGCTACCTCTGGCCATAACATCATTGAAAGAGACAGAGAAAGAAATCAGGTCCATGTAGATAAGGTCTATGAATAATGACAGAGGGCAAACAATCACTCTTGGAAACTTTTGGAATCGTTTTTCTTGTTTTCCTCAGTGGAATAATTTTCAGTATTCAACATATTAGTTTCTAGTGGTGTATAAGCTCACCATATTGTTGTTATCAAGCCAATATCTTAGTGTTTTTAAGGCAACATCACTTGGCTATGAAGCCCAGATCCAGAATTACTACCCATCAGACTACCCTTCCTTATAGGCCATTTCCACTCTAGCCTGTTATAGCGCCTCAAAGGCCGCTCCCTAAACTGTAAACCCCAGGATTCCATAGGATGTTGAAAGTGGAATAATAGTGCTATAACAGGCTAGTGCAGAAATGGCCACAGGGTTGTTGAGGGTTTAAAAAATGAAGACAGAGATGTCCACCACCTTGAGTAAAGCTGAGCAAAGGCAAGACATAAATGAAACAAGTAAACAACTAATAAATGATTAATGAATAAACACAGATTGGCTAAACAGTAGTACAACCCATTCTGTGCAAATGGAAAAGAAACACCCATTGAAGCTGGGCTTCCCTCTTGATTTTTAAGTATAACAACACTCTGGGAGCTTTCTGCATTGTTTCACTCAAATCCTACGGGGCAGCTGTGGAGTTTTGAGCCGTTAACTTTGCTATTAGCCACCACAAGCATAGCAAATGGAACACTGCAGGCAGTAAGAGGTCTCTCTCAGGACCTTTCTGGAGATTATCATGACCATCTCCACCTCAAATGTAATGGGTGAACAAGTACTAAATCTATTTTATTTTCACTCAAAGCTTTCCTTCTCTATGCCCTCCCCAGTTCATAACTCCTGCTAATATCTTCACTGACACATTTACGCAGCTATATACAGGCAGCCAAGATATTCTGGAACAAACTCAAAGCAGTCGGCAAACTGATGTATTGCCTCCCGAAGCAGATTATACAGTAGCTGCTTGGAAATCCATTTCAGTAAACAGACTTGATGGAAAGCCTGCTGTGCAAGCAACCTATATATTCTGTGTATTTCTAATCTATCCAATTCCTCAGTCTTATAACAGTGCCCCTCTATACCTACTGGCCTTGATTCCGCCTGGGTCATGCAGTTTCCAGGAACATGGATGACAGAAAGTGTGTGTGTGTGTGTGCGTGTGTGTGTGCGTGTATATTTTGAAGTGGGGAGAAAAGAAAGAGAGAGAGGTGTTCCTGCAGTCACCAGGATAGAATCTGCGCAGATGTAGCATCACCAGATGTGTCCTGGGGCCCATTAACACTACAGAATTATAGCGCTAGCTGCGACTCTGTTTTATGGAATCCTGGGATTGGCAATTTAGGAAAGAGCATTTAGAGTGCTCAGATGTAGAGCTCCACTGCCTTTCCAAACTTCAAACCCTAGCATTCCATTGGATGCAACCTTGGCAGTTAATGGAGAATAATAGCACTATAATTGTGTGTGCATTGCATATGGTCAAACAATACAAGTACAATAACTGCCAGTGGTTGATTTCTGAAGAGGTGTTAACTCTCAAGCCTGCCTGGAACAACCTTTTGATTGGTAATCACATTAAAAGGGTCTGTGTGAGATCATATGGGTGTATAAATACTGTTATACGTGTCTGCCCTATATCTGAGCGTTGAAAGTACCAGGGTACCACATTACCCATCCTCCAGTTTCTGTTGAATGATTTCACTGGACATTCAGCCCAAGAAGCCCTGTTTTAATCCTTGCATACTTACATAGATGGAGATGATAGCAGTGGTGTGCTGTGGCTGATAGCTTCTCAGCCATTTTGGAGGCTACTCCAATGGTTGTTTTGGTGGCCATTCTGATCATGGCATTTGGAGGCATGCAATGGTACTGGACACCTCCTTATGAAAATGTCTACTGCTAATCAGGAATTATGCCAAAGTGATGTCCCAAGAGAGTTCTGCCTTTAATGTCTCTATGATGTAAATTTGATGGCCAGAATTCTCTATCTGGCAAAAATATCTCCTTTGTGCATTGGTCCCATTGTGCATCAGTCCCAAAATGCAGTGGTCACTTTGCTGGCTCCCTTACATAATATCAGGACAACCCCTTGCGGAATGAAGAATATAGTGAAACTGCTCAGTTCTACTTCCTACAGACATAAGTCCACTTACAAAGATGTAAGTCCCTAAGTGAATTCTGGCCATTAATTTTATGGGCTGAACATATATGACATTAGAAACATCATGTTGTATCAGATGGAAGGCCTATATAGTCAAACATTCTGTTTATACATCAGCCAAACAGTTGCCTATGAGAAGTTGAACCACTGAACTGTCAGGGTTAGTGTGAAACAGCTCCTCAGAGCTTACACAGAGTGCTGACAGGGAAACGTTGTCCCGCTGTGACCAAGTGACTTCAGTGAAGCAAAAACAGTTTCGGAGGCTCATTAAGATAGGCTCAGGGCTATTTGTTTATTTAAACACACTGAGGTTAAGAATAGGGCTTCAAGCAGCATACCAGAGAGCAATTAGCAAAGCAGTAAATCAGCGTACAAACTGGCAGCATGCTGAGAAGCTAGGCATAAATTTTCAGCAGAGCAACATGACCACTAGGGAAAACCTACATGGTAACTCACAATGCAAAACTCAAGCTGTTTTAAGGGCTTACCATCACCTCAGACCTTGTGGGGTGATCCAATCACTTTTGATCCTGGCAACCTTCACTTGGTGTTGAGACAAAGGTCTTCTGGGTCTGGCTAGTCATAACAACCTTGCAGCTGTTCCCAAGGCCATATCACCCCATTCCTGCTGTCCACTTAGAAAACAATTCCTGCACTTGCCTTGACTGCCTCAACATGGACTCCTTTTTCTACTCAGCAGTCGACATAGAGACACATTGGCCGGACAGTGGAGATGATATGTAGCCAAGATGGACATTCAGAGCATTAGCAACCAACATATTTCTGCTTGCTGTCAAATTTCTATGATATCCCACATTATCACTGGATTTCTGTTGTGAAGCTAGATTTCTGGAGATGGATTTCTGTCTTTTGGGGCCCATTCACAATAGAGAATTACAGTGCTGTTCTTCCACTTTTATTGCTCTGGTTCCATCCTATGGAACCTTGGCCATTTCCACATGGGGTTTTTAAAACGGTGCAGAGCATCCTCCAGGGAGGATGTCTGCACCTGGGAGCGGACTGGGTCGGACCTACTTAACGTAGATCCGCACCCCAGCCCGCTCCAGAACGGCCCCAAGTGGTCGTCCAGCGTGCTTTTGAAAGACCGCTAAAAACAGGTCTTTCAAAAGCACGGAGCGCGCCAATGCGAGCCTGCTCCCTTATGCAGATTCGCAGGCTCGCATTGGTGCAAGCCTGCAATCTGCTGGGAGCGGGCTTTAGGCTGGCGAGCTTCAGCAGTTGGTTGAGACCCTCGACTAACTGGAAGCCGCCATTTTCGTCCCTGGAGCAGTGCGGAGCGGTGGCCACGCACTGCTCCAGAGCAGCGTGGACCAGACCGGGAAGCCTTAAAGTCCGGTGAGTAGCATCACGGGGCGATTCCCTCACCCCGTGCGGAAATGGCCCTTGTTAGCTGTAATTTTGTGAGGCAGCAGAGAAGTCCTCTGACGGAGAATTCCAAATGACCCTCATTAAACTGCCAAGATTCTATAGGACAGAACTATGGCAGTTAACGTGGAATAATAGGGCTGCAATTCTGTAGTGTGAATGGGCCCCTGATGTGACAGAGGATTACAAAGGGGAAAAGTGGGAGGAGGGGAGAGAAACTGGGACATTTAAAAAGCAGCTAAAAATGTAGGATGATAGAGGATTAATTGGGACCGTCCCTACCGAATCAAGGCAGTGACAGGTTATGCCTCCACTGACCTCACACATCCCTTTCTCAATATGAGCCTGCCCAGGCCCTGAGATCATCAGGAGAGCCCTTTGGTCAGTCCCACTTGCATCACAAGCCTTGCTGATGGAGATGCAAGAGGGGGCCTTTGTGGCTGCTCCTAGTCTCGGTACTCCTTTCCCAGGGAGGCCAGAATGGCCCCTCCATGCAGTTTTTCCATCGACAGGCAAAGACCATTTTAATACGGTGTGCTTTTAAAACAGAAAGTTTTTAAAGAAAAGGCTGAGGGTGCCGAACTGTTTTAAATCTGAACTGTTTTTATTGTTTGTATATTTTAATTTTATTTTTTCTTCTTAAGAGCATGTTAATATTGTCAAGAGTTTAATTCTGTTTCAATGCTCACTTTTTTGCATGTTTTTAACTGTACTGTTTTTTAAATTGTAACCCTACTTGAGTCCCAATTTTGGGAAAAAGTGGGATAGAAATAAATATGATAACAGCAACAACAACAACGTCTTTTTTAGTGAGAGGACTAAATATGAGGTCCCTCCCTACACTGCAAGCCCCAGGATTCCATTGGATATTGAAAGTGGAATAATAGCACTATAACAGTCTAGTGTGGAAATGGTCTTAGTGATAATAGAATTAGGACAGAATTATGTCATGTTGGAAGACACAGTGGGGTCATCTTGACCAGCCTCCATCCCAGAACGATACATTACACCAATGGAGTTTCTTTTGGCAGATGCTTCACTGCCAGTAAGCATTTGTCATTTTGTCTATGGAATACCTTGCTATCTGAATGGCAGCCACTCAGGGACACCACTGGGATTGGGGTCAACTTGGCCCTTGGTCACCCAAGCTGTTTGAGGTGAGAAGAAAGCTTTGCTGCTTTTCAACTGTATCTGAGAAAAATACCTGGACCTGGAGATGAAGATTTCTGGAAGAGATAGTTCCCTTTTGAAATAGCTCAGTAACAGGAGTAGCAGGAACACAACTACATTTTTGGACTGGGTGTATTTGGAGATGACTTTTAAAAAGGACACAGAAGTTGCTTTGACAGACTCTAACGGTAAGCACATTCATGAAGAGAGTGTTTCCTTATTGATTTTAACAGTGCCATGTGTGTTATTAACGATTGACTTGTTCTTTGTTATATTTGTTAAATAATGAAATAAATATTTAAAAAATCAGGGACATAGAAGAACAACAAAGAGATAGAGACCAGAAAAAAAAAACATATTGCTGATTCTAATGCGTTTATAAGAGAAGCTACTGAGAAGGGAATCAGATTCCATCTGCTTAGGCTTGTGTCTTGTAGTCCTACCTGGGTTGTCATTTCCTATTCACACTAGAATGCAATGACATGCTGGGAAAAAGTGATAAAGAATGGACAAATGGTGCAGTTAGAGCTGGTTCTCAGGACCAAAACCCAGCACCCGATATCCCAGAATAGCCTCCAAATGACTGTCCAAAGAGTGGCAGGAAATGTAGGTAGAAACAATCAAGCAACAAACAATCTTACCTAATCTGGAATAGAAATGCTGGTTCCCACCAGGCCTGATATTGAACACAGTGTTCAATGCAGTGTTTTCTGTTAGAGTTAGAAACTTTTCTATGCTTGTACACACTAATCACTAGTTTGCATGTTTGCCAGCTTTTGTTTGTTTCCTTTTCCACGCCTACTTTCTTCCTGTCTCATGCTAACCTGCAACCATTTTTCTTTTTCTCCTCTCTTTTCTCTCGTAGACCATGTATTTGATTATACATAAGAAATTTATAAGTAAAGCTACTTTAAAAGAAGACTGGACTTGTTTCTTTCTGGGCTAGAATCTACGTGGGTGGGTTTGGGACTGATTGTTGTTCATCTTCTGCCTTGTCAATTTCACTACTCTGCTTGTGAGATCCATACTACCTCTCACATTTTCCAACATTTTCTTCACTGATCTTAGAGGGAGCCTGTTGAACTTTATAGTCCAATGCTTAAAGAAAGTAGAGATATTTAAGCACTTACAAATAAGGCTATTTCCACATGATAACACTCTGCCTGCCATCCCATTGCAATCCTGGCAGCGGCTCTGCTGGGATGAGAGCATGTCCCCAACTCTCCCCTCTGCACCCTGCCGGGTGCCTTCAGAAGGGAGCACACGGGACATGCCCCTTCCTTCCACACTGAAGCCAGCCTTCTTCCCATGCTGCAGTGGGGAAGGAAGTACATAATCATGCTTCCAGCCCTTCTGCATGGTCAGCAGTGAACGGAAGCCTCACATGATCAGGGGACATTGACTGAGTTTTTCCATCAGTTATATTCCCTTCAGTCACACCAGCTGAGGACGTGAGAAGGGCAGGGCCACAACAACATCCTGTGAAAGCATTGCCGCACTCCCACTCCTCTTGTGACCCCATGCTGAGAGGGCGCTATTCTGCGGAAATGACCTAAGCTTTTTTTAATTGATTACAACAGATAATGTTCACTAGATAAGATGGGCTTTGTGTGATGTAAAATGCTTCTTCCTCTTTTGTAAAGCTCTACTTTTTCACAGCATTTCAGAGGCTTTGCATATCTGTAGACTTCTATGGCATAATTATTTGGAATCCATAAGATAAGAATTCATGGACAAGAATGCACAGTTCAGATCAATGGACAGCTTAATGTACTCTGTTAAAGATCAAGGTGCCAGACTCATGGAAATCAATGGGCTTTTTTCTATTGTGTGAAGTCCTAATGATTTCAAGCACATTCATTGCTACATCAATCCCACAAAACTATACAAAAAAAGAAACTAATACAGCAGGAACAGAGATACCTATTCTTATTCAGTAGTAATACTTGAAATATGGGCAGGCTGAACATTTTAGGTTCTGCAGAATTCTTAAGATACTAGTGCGAAAAGTATTTCTTTTTTTTCTTTTTTTTTCTTTTTTGTAAAAAGGAAGAAAAAGATATAAACCGACCCGTTTCATGTTTAAATAAGAGTGAACTTAGTGTGCTTTAAACACAGAGAAAAAGGAGTTAACTATGAGCCATGGTAATTAGGTTACAAATCAATTTGTTGGCCTTGCTGGGGAAATTGGCCACCTCAGAAATGATGTACCAAACCAAAAGAGCTTTAGGAAATCTAGAAAATAAAAGATTCAACAAGAAGTGTGAAGAAACTAGATTTCAGAGGGCATTTTTCCTACCCCCTAGGAATTTTGGTGCCTCATCAGACTCCATCCCAGTAGAAAGTTTTGAATGCAAAATGGCTGAGTTGTTGTATTAGTACTTTCACAGCATTCTCTGTGCATAAGTGTGGAGAGGCAGTTGTTGTTGCACACCTTCAAGTCATTCCCAAATTATGGTGACCAAAAGGCACAGCTATCATGGGCCTTTCTTGGCAAGATTTATTCAGAGGAGGTTTGCTTTTGCTTTCCTCTGAAGATGACAGAGTGTTACTTGCTCAAGGTCACTTAGAGGGTTTCCATAGATGATCGGAGATTCAAACTCTGGTCTCCAGAGTCATAGTTCAGCACTCAAACTACTACCCCACACTGGCTCTAGAAAGGATAATAGGTACATTCAAAAACTTCCCTATCTATTTTGATGCAACTTCTATTTCTGTTTATACAGTGGCGGAGTTTGGAGTGTGCGGAGGGAGGGAGTGTGTGGAGGGGGCAGGGTTACAGCATGAGGGGTGTGGCCACTATCCACGGGGGTGTGACTGTGGTACATGGGGCATGGTCAGGGCATGCAGGGGCGTGGCTATGGGCAGGATGCCCCAAAAACATTGCCGCCTGGGGTGCATTGCCCCCCAGCACCTACGTGACTGTATTTCTATTATTTCCTTCTTCGCATATCAAAAATCAGTGTAATTAATTCTGGGGTGAAGGGCTTCTTTCTTGTTTTAAATAAACAGTATTTTTCATCCTTTCTAGAACAGAAAGGAAATCTCTACCTGTGACATATTTGTTCAAAAGGCCCGTGAAAGCAATCAAAGATGCACTGTTAGCATACTCAAAACACAATTCATTTTCTTTAGTTAAGTCATTAAACAGTCGTACTAAATGTATATCAACTAGTTATATAAATTGAAACAGTACTGCAGTCATGTAGAAGGGTGGGATAAAAAGAATTTCAAATCAAAAACACCTCTCACCTAAATCTAACATAAAATGAGAAAGTGGTGGCCTAGCATGTGATTCTAAGTATGCTTCCTTGGAGGCAAGCCCCATGGCAATCAATGGCTCTCAAATAGCACTGAAAACCTATTCACTGGATTCATTCTGAGGCTTCAGGTTTCAAATTGCACTGCATAGCTGACTCAAGGTAGGAAAGTGCCTTGGGCCAAGAGTGCTTTAATTCCTCCCAGTGGATCTCCTATTGCTCTAAAATTATACTCCTGATAAGAAGAAAGCTGAGGGCAGGGATGGAGAAAGGTATAGCCCTCCACTTGTTGTTAGACTGCATCTTCCATCATTCCTCACCATTGGCTGTACTAGATCGAAATGATTGGGGTTCCAGTCCAACAACCGCGTGTATGAGTGTGTGTGTGTGTTTCCTTTCCTTGTCTCTGAACAACCAGTAGTGGATTTTGTTCTTGAAGGACTGCGAGCTCTGTTCTATTCTGGCACTCAGAAAAAAAAATTCTGGACTCAGAATTCTTCAGTGCTAGGTACCCATCATTTGTGCTAGGCTATAACTGACAGAAAATGAGGTTCTGCTAAAAACAAAGTAGATCCTTCAAACTGAAATCTTCCTAGTACATGATGCATATTATATTATGCTTTGGTAACAAGGAAACACCGAAACAATCTTTCAGCATCCATCTATTTCTCCCTGGGTGACTGGAGGAGAAATGAGAGAGGAGATGTAACCCAGTACATTAGAAATCTAATAGAATGGAAAACTGCCAGTTAGGACTTTTTGTAGAATTGAAAAAGATTGATGTGCCATCTGGCTATTTCTGCTCATTTCCAGTACGTCTGTGCCGATGAGTGTATGGCAAAGGCATACATTATGCATTCCCATTCATTGCCCTCCCATGAAGGAGACGAGGTAAGTGGTCTTTTCAATACTCAGGAAAAAGCAGTTCCCCGTTACTGTATATTTTCTTCAGCTTTAGCAATCCATCTAAAAGTGTTCAGTTCATGCATATATAAATGAGCCAAGACTCATAACCTGAATTAAAAGCCAGCGCCCCTGCCTCTAAGCAGTACTCTGAGACTATAATCATTCTAAGTAAATAAAGATGGTTTAAACAAGTGAAAAGAACTGTTTGCCTATTTACACTGCCAGTGGGGAGAAGACTGGAGGAGGAGAGATGAAGGAGGGAGAAGGGAAGGAAGGTCTGGTGAGTCTCCAATTCCTGGGCAGCAGAATAGTTCTGAGGACATTTCATTACCAAGATAGACAGCTGGAACATTTCTGTGATGAAACAAGCAATAAATGTCAAAAAATCACCATTTTTCCCCACTGACACTCTGTTCCCATAATATCAATCCACAGTCAGGAAGACTTTGTGGATTCTGGGAGTGTGCAACTGGAGCAAATAGACAAGAAAGGACTCAGAGGTCCTGCTGGACACAATGCTGTGTGATGAATATTTTGTAGATATCCTTGGCACGCTACCCTTTTGCATTCTGACTAGTTATTTTGCCAATGAAACTTCACTGAACTGGGGGGGGGGGCGGACAGGATTGTGGTGGAGATCAATGACAAGGCATATTGGCACCCTTCAGATGGGAGAGGTACCATCTAGGTTGGGGTATATAGCTGAAAGAAGCAGTTGTTTGATTTTATTGAGTTTTTAAAAACTGATTTAAGGCATTAGTTTTTATTTCAGTTTTACTGTTAGCTGCCTTGTGTACCACTTCGGGTAGAAAGGTGGACTATAAATGTATTATTTAAGTAATAGTAACTAGCTACGTAACAACTAAGTGATGTCCAGGCCTAAATACTCTAGATGCACCGATGCCCTCTCATTTTGGAAGCCAAGCAGTGTCAGCTCTGATTAGTACTTCGATGGAAGTCCTCCAATGAATTCCAGATGCTGGCGGCTATATTTCAGAGGAAGGCAATGACAAAGCACCTCTGAAGATTCCTTGGCTCTTTCCACACAAGGCTGATACACTGCAATAGTGTCATATTGTCACTTTTACATATGCACGTTAAACTGGTTTGACGTTGTTCTGTTCTCCGTGGTTCCACACGAGTTGAGGTCTTAGCGCAGTTCACATTGATGTTAAACCGATGTATTGTAAAAATGGAAAAACTCCAATGTAAACAACCCAAACCATTTCTGCTATGCTTTCTCCTAAATGCAGAAGCGTTACATCGATTCACTGGGGAAAAAACACCGCCCATCAGTGCCGAGTGCAAAAGGCCTCACATTCAAGGCCTGCCCAGCCTGACACCTCTTTGTGATCAGAACTGAACAGCCAGGGAGATCTCTGAATCAAGCCAGGGCCAGGACAAACGGGTCTGCCTCAGTTCTCCCTTTCTGAGAACGCAGTCCCTTCCTCACTCTTGTCCCCCCTTGGCTTCTTCCTTTTAGGACTCTCCCCCTTTACCGCCTTCCCTAAATCTGCCCTTCTCCCAGATGTAAGGATCAGCAGTGATTTATATTTTCCAAGACTGTGGTACTGTTGGCACTAAGGTCAAAATGATATTATTGGTAGCGTGTATATTCCAGGATTCAAAATAAGACTCTGTGACACTGTTTTAAGGAACACAGAACTTCGAACATTTATTGTAACACTGTTGTTTGAAATGTGTTTTCTATCTAAATATTTATAAACAGTACACCATTCTTCTCTCTCTCTCTCTCTTTCAATTCATTCACTATCTTTCGTACACCCAATTTCTCAGTTCTCTTTCCCACAGAGCTCTTCAAATCTCCAACCTTCCCCAAACACACCAAAACTCACACTCTTCTTCAAACACACACCAGACCGTTAAAATCCATTATTTTCCTCTTTCCACCAGCCTCTCCCTTGGGCTATCCAAGGTTCCATTTCACCATCCAATCAGCTTAAACACTCTCAGTTGCCAAGGAGGCTCTGTTGTCAAGACCCCCCTCCCATCAGGTTCGTCCCATTCACACACTTGTGCTAAAACATAGCAATGGTTTCTACAACTTTTTTTTTAATTGACCAATCAGTGGTGGCAGGGTGGAGTGAGGGAGGGGAATAGGAGTTCCACAAGAATTGACGATGCGGAAGCTACAAGCGATTTTCTCCGCTTTACTTCAATAGAAACCAGGGGGCATGCAGATAGGAATCAGGGTAAGTCAGAGTAAAAAACACTGCTCATGACACACGGTGAAGTGCTCCTCCACTCTAGTGTGGAAATGGCCCTTGCCTAAGAAAACCCTAGAAAATTCATGGGGTTGCCATAAGTTGACAGGCAACTTGAAGGCACTGAAAATGAATCTATAGGCTACATAATGCATCCTTACCTTGATCCCAGTCCTATTGGAACGTATCACATTCTCTCCTTCCAATGTGAAAACACTTGTTTTAGATGCTTGAGGGCTTTAAGGTGATCTTTAAAAACTTCCAGTTTACTCTGCTGTTTTGGGTAAGAACCAGGTGTGGTTTGACCTATGAATCATGGTGGATCGTGGGGTGGGGAATAGAGGGAGCGTAGGTCCAAGTTGGTGATCACCTATGTTGTGTGATCATTTCTGCCACAGAAGAGTAGCTTCCTTGTATGTATCAGCATCTGGAAAAGGCAGTGTTATCTATTTTATTTTATTTTGGTTTGGTGTTTGGGTGCCTAATTCACAAATTACTCTTTCACCTCCCCATTCTCTACTGGATTCACCTTACAGAAGACCAGTTGGGCAATCAGAATGAAGGGAAAAATGGCTATTTGATTATGCAAATATGCAAATATGCACATGAGTTGTGGGAATAAAAAACAACAACTCTGCAGCTGCTGTGGTCATGTGTCCAGACATAAACCTATACAGCAAGCATGTGCACACAGTAGAAACACCCTCTTGCACCAATGTGGCCACATAGTGGGGTTTCTGTGTGGCTTTCCAAAGTGATTTCAGTTTGGATTAAGACAGGTGTGTGTGGCAGTAAAGGGGTCAAAGCAGGGCAGGGACGCTATGCAGTGGACCTGGGGTCAGCTACCATGTAGATTCAGCCATAGACATATATGCAACCTGAGGTAACTGCCTTACAAAAGTTGGTTGAGCTTCGTCAAGTTTGATTTAGATTTGGACCAGCAATTAGGAGCTAAAAATGCCCCAGTTCTAAATTTGCTTTTAAATGCCACCCCAGACCCTATTATAGCATGGCTGCTGCTGTCCTGGTGCTGGTGGAAGAACAGCTATTTTTTTCTCATTTCCTCCCCTCTCCACTTCCTTTATTTTTCTCTGTCCTTTCTCATCCATTCACATTACTTGGAATGCTGAGAAAAGTACATTTCTCCACTTCCTCTCTTTGAGCCCGTTCATATTACTCAATTATAGCACTGTCATTCCACTTAAACTGTCTTTCTTTTTTTTATCCTATGGAATCTTGGGAGCTGCAGTTTAGGGAGGGGGATTTAAAATTCCCAGTCCAAGAGAATTCCAAACACCCTGCATCAGACTACAAACTACAAGCCCCAGGTTTCCTTTGGATGTAGCCATGGAAATTCAAGAAGAATTGTAACACTTAAAATGTGTTGTATTTACCCTAGTGTAGTATCTAGAATGCTTGGACAACTACCTTTCCTAGCGTTCATGGAAGTAGGCATGCAGACAGGGGACAGATAGAAAGAAAAAGGGAGGAGGAAAATAGCAAGAGGGAGAGATGCCATGTTTAGCCATTTGCCTGCTGTTATCATCACTACCAGTGGAGCTGGAGTAACAGCAGCAGTTACATGGGTGGGTTGTTGGGTGAAAGGGACTTCTTTTTGAGCTTTGAAAGAGTTTTCATGCTTGCGTCATTTTTATGGCTTTAAACAAGTCTGTAAAGTAACTGGAATGGACATTATGACTAGCTGATCTTACTATTCCAAGCCAGAGAATTACAGCACTTGGTGCCATCTCCATTTATTTATTTACATTGTAAAATGTAAGCCTCACCTTTTCTTAAAATACACTCAAGCCAGCTAAGAACAATGAAATCCATACTGAACTAAATAATATCAAAATATCTAAAACTCAAAATAGGGGCATATGACCAGCTGCAGACAGCAGTTGTGTTAAACTAATTAAAGCACATATTCAATCAGAGAATAGCAGATAATTTAGCTGACTAGGCCATTATTCAGTCAGGGATGTTTCTCAGCCCTATTTTGAGATGGCAGCAACTGCACTGGGGACATTTTGGACAGAAAGTACTGAATACTGATGGCTTCTGCAGAGAAAAGAGCATGTCCTTTCTTCTTGTTCCGTGCCTTCAGGTTGACTGATGGTGACCCTTTCATGGGGCATTCTTGGCATGGTTTGTTCAGAGGGAGTTTGGCATTTTTCCTTCTTCTTAGGCTCCGGAAGTGTGACTTGCTGAAAGTCACCCAATGAGTTCCCACAACTGACTCACATTTGAACTCTAGCCTCCAGAATTGTAGTCCAATGCTCAAACCACTATACCATGCTGGTTCACTATTCTTTCTATCCTTTGAGAAATCCCTTAGTGATACAGTAATCCCTTCACCATGGTACTTCACAGATATATTGGACTACAAGTGCCTGGCTTTGGAGGGATTCTGAAATGTGAGATCCAACATGTGCAGGATAACATACTGATGGGGAATGGCACAGATCAGGGCATGGTTAAGTTATTTTTTCAGTACAGCTCTCCAAATCCTCCCACCAATGCAACAATCCATGCTCTGGTAGAGATCGTGTAAGGTAAAAACTTGCCTTCCTCATCATATGCACATTTTTATCAGCTGAGCACCCCAATCAAAGGGTGTTTAGACATTCATCTTGTATACAAGATATCAGGAGTTTTCAGCTGATACAGTGGTGGCTGGTGACTTCCATGTCAGTGGGGCCATGAATCCTCTATGGGTTTTAATTCTAACTTTAAAAGAGCTATTGAAGATGCTTAAACCTATCTCCAGATTAGGCTCAGTATTTTGGACAGATCCATTTAAACTTGCAGTAAAACCCAGAACAGATTTCACTGCCTCCCTGATGTGGAAGCTACCAGTTGCTACTAAGGCATGATAATGACTTGCATGCGAAAAACCTAATGTAAGTCACATGGCATAAATCAGGACTGGACAATTTTGGTGGGGGGAGGCTAGGGAGCTGCATCGATCAACCAGGAGCCCTTGGCTTGGCCGGCTGGCTGGCTGCTGAACCCCCACCCCTTGCAAAAAATTATCCCAAATACTTCCCAAAACCATCTAGAATTGTAGAGGAGATTTCTGGCACATCCTACTCTGGCTGCTTTAGACCCAGGAGAAGCCTTTTTTTTTTTTTAATCACCAGAAAGTTGCCTGGAAGTAATTTCTGGTTTACTTCCTGTTTTTCAAAAAGGACTCTCTTGAGCCTAAAATGGTCTAGTGGAGAAAAACATGGTAAAATGCCCTCACACTACACAGAGGTGTTTGGTGCTTTGCATGGGGGGTGGGATTTTTCTGATTTTTAAAAACTCTGGAGTGAGGCTGTATGTTGCTCATGTTCCATAAATAGATCTTGGGTACCATTTCATATAATTTCACATGCAACTCTTGCCATGGAGCTATTTCACGTGTTTACCTGTGAATCACCAAGTGATGTGCACAAATGACTTTAGTTATGGATTTGTTGCTTTGAAAATCCTCGTTTAAAAAAGTTATTACTTGTGAGATAAGGAAGAAAACAACCGCCATCACCAGATATGGCAGGGCATTTCGCTTAATGGCAAAGTTAATGCTCCCTGGAAATGTCTCCAGGAAGTCCCTTAGCTGCTGTAGTGCTAATGGCCTTACACAGTCCCCCTCCCAACACCCCCGTAACAAACCAACCTCACTTCATTTCCTTTTGGTTATGTCTCTTCCTGACTCTCCTGATTAATACATCATCACTTTGTGGATTCTCTAAGGTGTAATTAAAGTTGGCTGTTCTGGGTTTCAGTGTCTTTATTTTTAGACAGGAAGGATGCTTTGAATGCCAGCTTCTAAAGTTTACCTTTGTTTACGTCACACACTTTCCCTGGGAATCATTATCATGCAGCTCATGTGGGGTGAGGATTGCCCTTTAGAGGTGAGATGCAGTCTTAAAGTGAGTTCATTCTTTTTGCTTTTTTGTTCTCTAAGATATCCAATGATTATTTCCATGCACAAAAGCACGGTCTCCTATCAGCTTTAGCATATTAACTCACTGGGTTCATCGACAGTGTAATATGCACCGTTGAGGGGCAAATAGCTTTATCTAAATAACACAAGAAAGGAAAGGCCAAATATAGTGCTAGAAGAATGTCTAACATATCATCCTGTGTTTATGTGGGCAGAAAAATCTGCTTCAGGATGCCACAAACCAGAGCTTGCAAATGTTTGCAGGAATCCTATACCACCATCACATACTATGTAGAACCATAATGATGTTGGTACATAGTGAGTTCCGGCATGCCCCCCAACTCTACTTACTGGTAAGCAGTTGCTGGGATTGACAGGTGTTTGCTCCCATGTTGATTAAGAAGCAGCTGCCTCATCCCCTCCGGTGAGTGATCTCCATAGTGACAGGCAGAACAAGGACCCCTGTCACAATTCCCCCTGATGTCAGAGATTGTTTGTGTGAAGGGGAGTAGGAACATCAGGCAGCTGGTTCCTGGTTGACAGAGGAATGTTCCCCCCATTGATCCCAGTGACTGTTTACTAGGAAGTAGAATTTAGGGGAGCTGTGAGTGAATAATTGTAGGTTATGTGCTCACAGTTACCTAACAGGATTCCAGCCATTATTTCTTTTTTGAACTATTTGTTTATTATCTGTATTTCACCATATCGGATCTCAGGGTGTGGAATGGACAAGAAAACAATTTAAAATAGCTTAGAAAAATTCAGTTGAGTGTAATTTAAAGCAGATTTCTGCAGGTACTATGGGCCACCAGAAAGTCAAATAAATGGGTCTGAGAGCAAATCAAGCTCAACTCAGCCAAAATGACTGAAGCGAGGCCAGAGTGTTTTGAACGTGTCATGAGATGACATATCTCATTGGAAAAGAGGGTAACACTCTGTGAAGAGGAAGGCAGAAGGAAAAGAAGCAGACTGCATTATAGATGGATGGATTCAATCAAGGAAGGCATAGTCCTGAGTCTGGAAGACCTGAGCAGGGCTGTTGATCCTGGAGCTCATCCAGGCCTCCCATTCATAGGCTGCTGTCAAAGTCACCTTGACAGCAGATTACAGCAAAAATGTGAAATATGTTTTAAATAACTGGAACAGTGCTGTTCCAACCAAGCTGCAATCAAAATCCCTGCCCAACTGATCTTATAAAAAGTGCAACACCTGTTCTCCCAACACAATCGTTTTCATGTTGTCAGAGAGTGAGGGTATGAGCAGAGATGTGTCCAGCTATTTCCCTTGTAGCTGGACACACTGGAAGGATGTCATCTGCAGAGAATTCACAAGGGCTCCTGAAGGTTTCTACAGATGACTTTTGCAGTGCATCCAGCTACCAGAAAATTGCTAGGCACATCCTCACTCACCCACTCGCCCTCCAACAACACGGAAATGAATGTGCTGGAGAGGCTGCACTGCTTGCAGGTGAGGTGCTTGGGGCAGCAAGAGGAGATGTAGCTATGTGATACATTTACATTTCCTGATGTAGGATCTTGGCCAGAAGGGTTTTTTCCAAACTCTAAACTAAACTGTAAACTGAAAAGCAATTGCTCTGGTGTTAAAATGAGATGGCAAATCTGTAAACATTTGTATTTCAGAGATGAACTTTGTTCAAAATTGTTTCAGCACAGTACATTCCATAAATGCAAATAGTACCCAAATGTTTGAAATCCTAACCAATAAAGATTAGAAATTGTTCACGAAATGAAAGCAAAATGTCCAAGGCCAAACAATATAGGATGCTACATGTACCATTTTAGTTGTATGACTATACTAATGGTGTCAAATCGCAGTAGTGAAGAAACTTAAACATGGTTGAAATCATCACCTGTGGAGAAGATAAGTATATGTGAGAATTTTGTTTCTGCTTATTTTTTATTAGAATGGAACCAAATATACAAATTTCTAATATGGGAGAAAGTAAAACTTGCACTTCCCTAAGGGAGGATTAACAATTCTTTTCTGCCACATGGGATCATGATGTTCATACCAACCACAAGTAATAGATTGAGGGAGGTTTTCATTAGGGACATGTCAGTGGGCCTAAACCCCCATGGCTTTTGTGGCCCCATGGTTGTCATTTTCAGTTTTTAGAAGGTTCACAGAATTCCCTCACTCTCTGAAAAGCCCCTAGCAGGGAAGTTGTTCTTTGATCATTTTGATAGTCCTTTTCATTATATCTTCCAGTTCTACCATGTCCTTTTTGAGCTGGACTAGACAGAAATAATTCACAGCCACCCAAATGAGGCTGCACCAAGAAATTATATTATAGAATCATTGAGTTGGTAGAGGGGACCTAGACCAACCTCCTGCCAATGCAGGAAATCAGGTATGGACAGCTTCCCAGAGGGGCCACCATTTTGTCTCTGCTTATAGTAGTTATATTATTTTCAGCTAGTTTTCTAGCAAATCATTCATGGTCTCTGGATTCTACTGACTTTACTGCCAGAGATATACTTGTGCTATTATTTATGACCTTTTCACACAAACAGGCAATGCATGGAGCAGAGAACATTTCCACATTGTTACTTTTGAGTAGGAAAGACTGCTTTGGCATCACTCATCAAAACTAGTTCTGTAAGAAGCAGGATAAGGGTGGTGTGTTTTTGCATGTGTCTTAAGAGATGGGCTGGCCCAAGACATTTTGCTGCCTGAGGCAGGATAGCAAATTGCCCACACCCAAGTGGATCACACAGTTTTAAAGTCAAATAGTGTAATAGCCAAAGCTAGCCAAATTATTTTAACAAATGAGCCACAAAATCTGCCAACATACCTCTTCCTATCAGTAGAAGTACAATATTACATTTCTGATAACTTGTTGCCCATTATTAAAAATCTGCTACCTGAGGTGGCCACCTCATTCTGCCCAATGGTAGGACTATCCTTGCTTCATAGGGCATAGGGGAATGGTCTGTATCTTCTGCTTCAGTTGCAAGAGCTCATGCTGTTTGTTTCTGGACATGGGCTGGCTTATGTTATAAGAAAATGTGTAACCCTTACTCCAATCACTGAGGTCACTGATTCCTTCTAACCTGCAGGGCCATCTGGTACAGACTCTCTGTACAGCTTTTTATAAAGCCAACTGTGGTAGCCTTTCATTTTATCCTTACCCTGCTTCTTTGTGAATATAGTTGATGCCTTCATGTTCTTTCACATGAGTTGGTGAACAGCCAGCAGATGCAGACTTTTCAACACCAGATCCAAATGGGTGATACAAACCCATCTGGAATCATTTTTAAACAATCACATAAACAAATTACTTCCATCAGACACAGGAAGAATGTGATAGATATCAATTCTCTTCAATTATTTCAGCAGCCCAGATAAGTGATGATAAAGGCAATCAATCCATGCCTTCCCAGATAATAATATTAATCTATGTAGACATATGCTTTAGGACAGTGAAGTACATAAAGATTTGTTCTATACTGGATTTTAATGGGAGTAACTTGTTACAAATAGGTAGTTATTTGTACTTAATTCCTTTCTGTAACAGCTAAAGTATAAACAAGTTACATTGCAATTATAATTTAACAAGGGGTAACAATATGACTTTAAAGGTTACTTTTGGGGCTTGGCCTTACTAAATGGTTGAGGAGGAATATAACATGTTTCAGGTTCAAGTTTGCATGGTGCCTTTTGCTCCATTGTGGGTATTGAGGTGGGGAGAATGAGTTTTGTAAAGCTTATATGAATTATTTTTTTTTTAAAAAAAAGTATCTAAAAGTAATTATTTCATTACTTTCCATAAACAGGAATAATTTTAAAGTGTAACTTTAATTGTAATAGCTACAATTGGGGTATGAAAACTGTCAATATTTCCCAGTATTGTACATGTTACTTAATATATAACCAAGTAACCTCTTGTGGCCCAACCCACCCACAAACCTGACAGAAATGTAATTCACCCATGCTCCAATCACTGGCAGAAAGGAATTCCTTCTTCTCATGCAGTTGCGGCCCAGTAAAATAGGCTGGAGTCATGTTCCTTGCAATAGCGTCACAGTTGTGACTAATTAGAGATCATGAATCCAAAACAGTTATGGATGTCCAAATCTAGGTAACTGTTCTGTATTCATGATTGCTACTTAGTTAAGTAGAATACTAACCAGAAGTTACTATGCTTTGGAACTGACTTCACAGGCTTTTTAGTGGAATTGTAATCCATGGTTTACAATCATGATCCGCTGATAGTGGAAGTGAGATATTTATTGTCTGCTGACAGACTGTATCTCGGGGAAGAGAATTATTTGATGTTCATTGAGTCAGAGGTTAGCTGGATGGAAACGTAGATATCCAGGTCTAAAAGGCTGAAACCCCCCTTGGTGTAGGTCTGACCAAGTAGCCTCCAGTCACGTATCCAAAGGAAAACCTCAGAAACACATGTATATATTTCAAATGGGCCGACTGCTACTTTGACACCTTGAGAGGCTAAGTGTCTCCTGGATGAAGTTAGCGATCACAAATCACGGGAACTACAAAGCTGAGGTCCATCTGCATAATCCAGTTTCTGTCCTTTCCCAGGAAAAGGGTCTGCCCCCCCAGGATGTTCTGCCCTATAATTGGGTCCCATTTTGTGTCTCTCTCTCTCTCTCTCTCTCTCTGTCTCTCTCTCGAGCTAACTTGCTCCTTTTTTTTTCTCTTTGTTTGCCAATCTGCCCCCATGTTTTCCTGAAACAGTGATCTTCAAGATCAGATGCAGTATATTTGCTTTGTCTCTTCAACTCTTCAGTCTCTTAAGATCTTCAACTCAATACTGCTTGTGTGCTTGTGTAAGTGAATGCTTTGTGCATAAGTGTGAGTAAATTTTGCCAAGTATACTAAATAAAAGACCATTCAAAAGGACATTTGACTTCTCTCTTTCTCACACAGTCTGACCCCATAAGCATAGGATAAAAGATCTCGCTGCATTGCCCTGCCCTCTATTTTGCTAAGCAGTACTCTGCTAATGTCCCCAACCTTTGTAAAATTCAGGTGTCTCCCAGGAACCCCTAGAAGTCAGGGTAACAGAATTAAAGTTAGAATCCTCTTGAGAGGAGTACTGTTGTAATATCCTTCATATGTAGAGTACACCTATTTCACAGTTTGTACTTCACAGACATTGAATATAATAAAAGAGTGTTTACCTACAGACTGATGAAGTATCTGGTAAATTGCTGCTCTGTTTGTAGTTGATTTTTTTTATTTATTTTTTGAAAATGTAAGTATGTACCAATATGTAGTATGTTACACTCAGTTTTCATCAAGAATAGAAAATAACTCTGTGAATGTAATCCAAGTTTCCAATACCGTATTATTTCACCTTCAACTCAGAGCAGAATATTAGCCTCCAGTGTCCTGCTGCCACGCTGGCTACATATCCAGTAAATTTTTGCCTGAATGGACCTGGAGAATTGCTTATCGATCATGCTGGTTAAAAGCCCATGAAATGCAAACATTACTGCCTCTTTAAATTATTTCAGCAAGCTTTTGCTGGTGGCATTTCAGTAACATAAAGTGCCAGACAAAGTGAAATGTCTTTTGTTTTGTTTTGTTTCTTTTTCTTTTTTTTAAATCATGCTATAAGTAGAAGTTCTTTCTTCAGAGGCTTCTAATTAGAAGAGTGCAATACTGAGTCAATGCAAATGTTGCCCACAGAGCTGCCTCTAAACACCATTCATCAACTGCATGTAGAAAATGTACCATCTATTTCCTGAGACACTGGAGATTTTGAATGGGAATTGCTGTATTTTAATAAAACAACAATGTTTGTTTAAAATGAGTCCTTTTATGTGAGGAAGACTTAATGCATGGTTCTTAAGACCTTTGTACATTAAAACTGCCCCCTTAGGAAATTACTTGCAGAGAAAACCTTCCACTCATATCATATCACAGAAATTTTAGATCAAAGAGAGAATGAATTTCAAAGGCCCCCTATAAGTGATGAGCTCAGATATCTGACAAGATCAGTCTGTCCTTCCTCTGGCAGCCTGTTTGGCCTTGGCTGAAGAGGGGGAGAGAAGAGATGCCCAAAAGATGTCAAAGATGACGTAAACAATGTTTTTAAACCAGAAGATGGAAGTATAAATCCAGCCACTAAGCAAGTAAATAATATTGGCTTTAAGATACAATAGAGGCTCTCAGGACAGGACTGAAGCACTGTCTTGCCCATTAATAGCTGTATATGAAGAAGGATACTTCAAATGCAAAGTTTAGTTACTTTTTTGAACTACAGCTCCCAGAATCCTCTAGCCACTGAAGCCACTGCTATACTCACTGGGTGATTCTAGGAGCTGTAGTTTCCAAGCTCTCTTCAAATGATCCCAGCAGTTTCTGAAGTCGATCATTCAGCCAAAAGGAACAAGAGAGTAGATAACTCGCATACGGTTTATGAAGTAACATATTCCCTCCAGAAATGGAAACTAACTTTCCTAAGCTCTGCCTCCTCATTTTCCATTTCATTATTTTGTACTTCATGTCTGTATTTTCCATTTAATATCTAGAACATTACATGAGTATTCCATAGAGGTTTCTTTCAGATTAACTGCATTTCAAATTCTATGCCATTAGAACACTTTGGTCACTTCACTATAACCTTTTCTTCCCTATCATGGTTAGAATTTATGTATGTTTACAGAACAAAAAATGTGTACTGATAGAAAAAAAATCCAATTATCTTTAATATTCATTTAAATTAACCAGTACACTCTATGCTTTTCTTTCTTTATGTACGCTGCTTGGTGTTGTTTCTGGAACAATCTGTGCTGCCTAAAGATGGGAAAGTACTATAAAGAAAGTAACATTGAAAAGTTAACTTCTAGTAGCAGAAAGAGAGTGAACTGCAAAAGAAATGCAAAATTTGACATGGTTTGTTACTTTTTTTGTACAAAGAAATGCCTTCTTAAGAGTAAGGATGAGTGATAATTTAGGTAGATTTGCATTTTGGCGCAAACCAAACAGATTTCCTGAATCAATATGCAATACATAATGTGGTTATCTGTCAGTACTTGTACTTTTTGTATGTTTGCTGGCTTAGACCTGAGGCTTCTTAAATACCAAAGTACTGTGGCTCTGGAAGAGTGGCCATCTTATAATCCCATTTTTTTCTCACCTCCTCTCATATTAATATGAAAGCTGTTAAAGCCACAAACAACATCAGATAATTTCCCTACTCCCCCTAAAACTGTAACTGTAACTCAAACTCAAACTCTTTCTCTCTCCTTCCCTCCCTCCCTCTCTGTTTTTGATTTCCAATCAGTAGTGATGTCAGCGCTCAGGTCAAGGAATGGTGAATCCTCTCTGGAGCTGTCCTAGGTGCTGAACTACTTGCTTTGAGGATAGGGTTCAGAACCTTGCATAACTCTTTCAAAATCTGGCCTAAAATCTGGAACAGAATCACTGCCCCACTGATATGGAAGACATAAGGCACTACTGCCTTTCTCTAAACAGCAGAGAGGAAGGAAATTATGAGTTTTACCCAAGTCAGAATCCACTCCTAAAGCACCACAATTAACCTCCTTGTAAAATGTGCCTGAGTACGGGGTGGGTGGGAATTGATTAGTCTGTGCAGCCCTCATGCAGGCCTTGGAGCCTCCCCTAGAGTTTCCCATCTCCCCGCTCCCCCTCCCCTAAACCAGCCAAAATGGAGAGCTGTATTTCAAGAAGCCTCTGAGGGGCCAACTCTCCATTTAGCTTTTATCCCCAGGTAGCCCCAAACAGCAATTTTTTATGTTTTACAACAGTGTAGCCCACTAGGATTTTGTGTGTGTGTGTGCATGTGTGTGTTCATGCATGCTTGCGCATGTGGGTAAAATATAAATTCTCTGTGGCTACAGTGGCCCCTGGTTGCCAGAAGAACCTGTCAGCAGTGTACACAATGGTGCTAAGTGTAGAAATGGCACCACACAGCTCAAGTGAGCAAAGAGAGAATTAGGATCCTTCCAAGGCAGATGTTCAGTTTTCTGAGTAAGGACATGTCAGCTGGCAGTTACCTAGCAATCATTAAGATCCCCTATAAACAGATACAGGCAAACACCCTTGCCACTCCCTGCCAAAGCTCTTTGCCCCTACTAGCATATCTGTACTCCACATTCCCTCTTCTTGCTAGTAAGCCATATCCTCCAATATTTCATAGATGACAAGTGTGGCTAAAAAATATCATAGTGTGGTCAAGATGACAAAAGTTATTAATGAAGAAGAACACATAAGCTAGGAGTGACTGCAGCAGTTTGCTTTTACCTGAGCCTACTGGGAAGGGCAAGATTCTGCCTGCCCCCTGGTCTCCTCTCCCTCTGCTGAGCTAATGAAATTCAGCTTCAAGCAATTGAAGTGATCTGAGAAGAGAGAGAAACTGGGGATTAAGCATGACAATTTCTGTCAAATTGGGACAGTTGGAGAGTATAGAGAGCTTCATGAGGAAGTAGCATGAGTCCCTTCCATCACATGCCCCTTCAAGTTGATCCAAGTAAGTATAGTAAGCACAGCATCTTTGAGCTTCACTCTAGGGGGCCACTAAAGCTGTATTTGTGGTCTTTGGTTTTTACAAACTCCTCATGTCCCCTCCAAATCTCCTTTTCTCTCTCCAAAAAAGAAGAAAATTATTTCTCCTGGAAGGTACCAGGAACATCAATACACTCATTGAAATAGGTTGCATGGGCCTCCTGCACTGTTTAACACTTTAAAAATCTAGTTTTCCCAAACCAGAAGTGGATATCCTACTATTTCTAGTTTGGTTTGGTTTTGCGTGACATTTTTGGTAGTCTGCACAGCCTCCAGAGGGTGGCTACAGTTGCCCACCCCTGTCCTAGGGGGAAAGTTGAGACTGGTGCCAGCATGGGTGACCAGGAAGGACCCATTGTTTCAGTCAACTGTGAAGAAGACAGACTTCTCTAAGCAGAAGGAACGGTGCTTTTCTCTGTTGTAAATAGTGGATGCAGCCATGAACCATCAAACAGTTTTCTATATGCTATGACTTAGTCTCAAGTTGCTTATGTTTGAATCTATTTTAGTGTTTGAATCTGTTTTACGCAAAACCCATTTCAGACTGGCATGGCTCCTCCTGCACTCCTGTCCTTCATGAGAAAGTAGGCCTGTCAAATCATTCAAACCTACTGCTTCCGTGGAAATATATGAAAGACAACTTGCCCTCTTGATCCCTGCCCTTCATGGCTGGTCGTCCAGGGAGGAGTTGCAGTTAAGACCCATTCAAGATACATTATTAATGCATCCCTTAGGGAGGGCAATTTTCCAGCTTGTTTAAAAGAAGTGATTATACAGCCGCTTCTAAAAAAGCCCTCCCTAGATCCCCTAGATATGAATAATTATAGACCAGTCTCCCATCTCCCATTTTTAAGCAAGGTGATCGAGAGGGCTGTTGGTCTTCAGCTCCAAGTTGTCTTGGATGAAACAGATTATCTAGACCCATTTCAAACACTTCAGGGCAGGATATGGAGTCGAGACTGCCATGGTCACCTTAGTGGATGATCTTCGCCTAGGTATCAACAGGGGAAGTGTGACCCGGCTGGTACTCTTGGACCTCTCAGTGGCTTTCAATACCATAGACCATGGTATCCTTCTGGAACGCCTGAGAGGGTTGGGGATTGGGGGCACTGCGCTTAAGTGGTGCCGGTCCTATCTCTCAGGTAGATACCAGATGGTAATGCTTGGGGACAGTTGCTCCTCGAAAAAGGAGCTTAATTCTGGCATCCCGCAGGGCGCTGTCCTGTCCCCAATGCTATTTAACATCTACATGAAACCGCTGGGAGAGATCATCAGGAGGCATGGAGCAAGGTGCTATCAGTACGCTGATGACACCCGGATATATCTCTCCATGCCTTGGATAACAGCATCAACTAAGGGTGGCATCTCGCCTCTGAACGAATGTCTTGAAGCAGTAATGGACTGGATGAGGAAAAACAGACTGAAGCTGAATCCAGATAAGACAGAGGTACTCGCTGTTAAGGGCCCTAGCCCAGATATGGAGGTCTGTCAACCAGTCCTAGACGGGGTCACACTTCCCCTGAAAGACTGTGTTCGCAGCTTGGGGGTGCTCCTGGACTCGTCACTTCAGATGACAGCTCAAATAGATGCGGTGGCCAGGAGTGCCTGTTATCAGCTTTGGCTGATACGCCCGCTGCGCCTCTTCCTGGAGGTGGAACACCTAAAAACAGTGGTACATGCGCTGGTAACTTCACGGCTTGACTTCTGCAATGCACTCTACATAGGGCTACCCTTGTGCTTAGTCCAGAAGCTTCAGTTAGTTCAGAATATGGCAGCCAGGATGGTCACCGGAAGACCTAAAACTGACCACATAACACCAATTCTAAAGTCTCTCCATTGGCTGCCTATAAGTTTCCGGGCACAGTATAAAGTGTTGGTCATTACCTTTAAAGCCCTACGTGGCTTGGGACCAGCCTACCTGCGGGATCGCCTTCTCCCTTACAATCCGCCCCACACACTAAGGTCCTCTGGGAGGAATTTACTGCAGCCAGTCAGAACTAGGCTGGCTGCGGTTACCCAGAGGACCTTCTCTTCTATCGCTCCCAAGTTATGGAATGGCCTGCCGGAGGAGACCCGGCACATTACCAGTCTTGACTGCTTTAAAAGAGCAGTCAAGACTGATCTCTTCCGACAGGCCTTCCAAGACTAGCATTTCCATCACCTCCCATCAATTGGCTTGCTGTTCCTTTAATAGTTGATTGATTGTAGTGTGTTTTAGGGGGTTGGTCTTAGGTGGCTTGGTGGGTGGGGAGGATTGGGTATGTTTTTTAATGTTTTTAATGTATTAATATTTAATCTTGTTCGCCACCTCGATCCATGTGGAGAGGCGGGATGATAATAATAATAATAATGATAATGATAATGATAATGATAATGATAATGATAATGATAATTATTATTATTCCTCTTGCCCCATCTTCTACTCTTGCTCTTTTGACAAAAAGAAAATACGAAATATTTAATTTTGCAATTTTTTTTTTGTCTTTCTGAAGTCCAAAGCCGAAATATAACTTGTGTGTGCCTTCAAATCACCTGTGAACTTATGGTAACCCCATGAATTTTCACAGGGTTTTCTTAGGCAAGGAATACTCAGAGGTGGTTTTGTCAGTTCCTTCCTTTGAAATATGGTACTTAGTACTTATTGGTGGACTTCCATCCAAGTACTAACCAGGGCTGACCATGCTTAGCTTCCAAGATCAGATGGGATCTGGTGCCTTTGGAGTATTTAGGTCTTACAAATGTGTGTAACAACAATTTATATTAGAGATGCCCAGTTACAGATGTGGGAGAACACATATTATTTGAAGCAAATCAGTTTGCAAGTAATTAATTAAACAAATATCTGTCAAAAATTGCATGACAAAAGGAAGCAATTCATTAGCCTCTCCTTCGATTAAAATTAAATTAAGAAAAACAATCCAATTTACTTAAATTTGCCTTTCAGAAGTGCTTTTCCAATTCAAACATGCTTTCCGCCTAAACAGGATGGCACTACTTGCCAGTCTAAAATGTTTTGTCAAGTAGCTGGCTTGGAGGATCACCTGTTCAATATTGTTCTTACTCTCCCATCTCCTTATATCACACCTCTTACTCAACTTGCTCAGTGGCTGGAAGAAGCTAGAAGTATATTAAACTAAGTAATTGTTTTAGAAGTGGGACTCACATGGTGCACTGGATCTGAGTAGATGTGATGTCACATCACTCCCAGTTGCTGCTACTGTTCTTGTCGTCGTCGTCGTCCTCCTCCTCCTCCTCCTCTTCCTCCTCCTCTTTTTTTGCTATTTGGGTACACACAGGAGTATGGGTACTCAAAACCGTTGGGCTTCTGTGTGGTTATAACCTACTAGGATAATTTCTTGGATAAAACAATTTGCCCTCATTTTTTAAAACCTTTTGGGGATCTGGGGCTTCTGGGACAGCAATCTGTACCCCAGAGGGCCACATGTAGCACTCCACCCATTCCTATTTTCAGACATAGGCTATAACTCAGAGTAGAGTGCATGCTATGGAACTATACATCCTAACTGTTCCTTAGGCTTCACCTCTCACTATCTACACATCCACCATGGATGTCTTTGAAGTAGCCCTGTGTAAAAGTGTGGGTAGGTGCCCACATGATAGGGTCTCAGTTCCACCGAACATGCACTCACTAAACCTACTCAAGGTTGTTAGTATGAATAGGGCCAAGCAAATCAACACTGCCTCAGCCAGGAGATGTTGGAGGATGGCAGCAGTAGTATCACTTTCAGAATATTCCTCTCCAACCCCCTGCTGCTCCCATATAGACAAGGCTGTTTGTACCATATGGTCTGTCCTGCACCCTCTAAAGTAGACTGTTGCCCAGGGGCAAGCGGTGGCTTCCATGTCAGTGGGATGGTAGATCTATTTAGCATTTTAGCCTGAATGGCAAAGGAACTGTCCAAGGTGCTTACCCTTATCCCCCAAAGAGGCTTAATAGTTTGGATCGCTCCTTTAATGTTCAGACTAAGACTCTTAGAACAGATTTATACCCCACTAACATGAGAACCACAATCCAACACATTCTCAAGTTTTTTGGGGTGCAGAAAGTGTCTACTGCTGGTCCAGTTTATTTCTATATGGAACAGATGGGAAGACTTGCGCGCGAGAGAGAGAGAGAGAGAGAGAGAGGTAATGTTTTGGATGGTCACTCTCAATATCTACGTATGAAATGACAGGGCCAACGTAAGTTCCTGCTTCCTGTTAATCCAGGGAATTTGCAAAGAAGATTGCTGGTATAGGATAGCTTTATGAATTGTCATCTGTGATGTCTAGTCTGTGGAAGTTTGCTGTTTTCACTCAGCAACTTCAAACCCAAAAGTACAGCCAAAACATACAGGACAGCCCAGTAATTTGCTTGCAGAACAACAAGTTCACTTCCAGCACTTCAAAATATTTAATAGTGGCTGTTAAACTAGATAACTTTTGTCCTCTAGCTAACTTTTTTTTGTCCTCTAAAAAGAACCCTTACAGGAGTCAATAAAATTTGGGAACCCACTCTAGAGTTTGTGTATTTGAAATGTCAGGCGCAAGTGATGTTAAATGGCTTCTTTTCTGTGATTCATAGCAGGGAAACCAGACTAACATTCTCAGCCTTACAAAGAAAAGCACTCTGGGGTTTCACTATTTAAAGCTAACCAGCCACTCACCAGGTTGCTATTCAGATAGTCTTTTGTCTGCAGCAAGAAGAGGAAATGTAAAATTCCTCTTAGAGAAAAACATGGTGCTGGTCAAGCTTTTAGGTTAATATTTTGGGTTTGCCAAATGCAATGCTTTCATTTATACCTGCTGTCTTTTCTCTTAGCAGCCGCTCTCCCATGTACATCAAGTCTCAAAGTCTCTGCTGTGAGCTTTTGAACTATAATACTAAAAAAATATGATTAACTGAAGCTCAGGAAATGACTTTCTGGACTACAACTCCCATGACTCCCCAGCCGCATGGCTATGATCTTTACAGCCCTGCATGATGACAGAATAATGATGATGGTGATGATGATGATGATGATGATGATGATGATGATGATGATGATAGGGTCCAGACTTTCCCTATATATGCCTGCCTGTGGTATGAGATCTGTGGAGGAAGGCTTTTTCTCAGTCACATCACCATCCCAAGCACATTTGGCAAGGACATGAGAGAGAGCCTTCTCAGTGGTGCTCCCAAGTTGTGGTTCTGGTTGGCCTTCTCCCTCCTGTCTTTCAGGTGGCAGGTAGAGACCTTTTTTTATTTAAGGAAACATTTAGTTAGATCTTTTAAGGGAGGGGCTGCAGTGCTTTTAAAACTATTTTAAACATCCCTTTAATGTTTCTTTTAACTTGTGTTTGTTAAATTGAAGTTTAGTTTACATTTTAAATTTGTACTAAGCTTTTTTTAAAATACATATATTTTACTTTACTTTTTATATTTCACTTATAACTTTGCACACTGCCTTGAATCCCATGATGGGAGAAAGGTGGGATAAAAAAAGATATGAAAAAAGGCTACTATACCAGCTAGGAGCTTTAGGAGTTCCATTCCACAATGTAACTTTCCCAAACTCCTTAGAACTCAGCATAGCTGTAAAATAATCATGCAAAATGACAAGAAAGTAACAATATAGTAATAAAGTAACAGGGTAATGTGACAATAACTTCAAAGCTGGGAAAGACAACATCACTGAAGTGGGGGCCAATTTGTGTGCCTGTGCTTCTCTTCTACAGTCTCAGTCATGATGTGTTACAGTGCACCAGAAGTGATGTCACACAACTGCTTGCCACCATTTGCAGCTGATTTTCAACTCAACCCTCCCACCCACGGAAAAGCAACATGGATACCTTTGCAAATAGCTCTCTCACATTTTGAACTCTTCTTGAGGGGAAAAGCTGACTAGGGCCCTTTCCGCACAGGGCATGTGAAGCGGTTCATGCTGTTTCTTACCATGTCTTATCGGATCTAAATAACATGGGCTTTCCCTCATTTGCTTCTGCACAGCTCCTCCGTATGTTTCCTTTTGATTCGCAGGAGTGCGAGTTCATGCATCCGCACTACTTCGGCAGTGACCACTCCCACTACTCCCCTCACCCTGCCCCAGTGGCTGTGATTGGCCTTTTTTCCTCTTTTGGGTTGGTACATTTGTATGTACCTATGTAGGTATGTATTTGCCACTGTATAAGAGGCATTCCCCCCTCCAAATGCCTTCTGACAATGGGGTGCGAATATGGTAACTCCCCCTACCCAGGCAGATCAGCTGGCAGAGCAAAGTTGGGAGAGCGATCTCGCGCTCCCCGCTCATCTCCGCCCTGCTGCCGGCACGATCCTGCCCCAGAGAGGAATGGGGGGAAGGATCTTCTTACACACACACACACACACACATGCATGCTCCATCCCTCCCTCCCCTTCCAACCTTGGCAAGAAAGTTTCCTCGCGAGTAGGAAAGGAATGGGAGGAAGGAGCTTCTTACACACACACGCTCCCTCCCCTTCCAACCTCGGCAGGAAAGTTTCCTCGGAAGAAGGAGAGGAATGGGACGAAAGAGCTTCTTACACACACACACACACACACACACACACACACACACACAGCCTCTTCTTTCTGCCTGAGTAGGGTGGTTCCCCCCCGCCCCCAAGCAGATAGGACAGGAACCGGGAACAGAGTACTAAAATGTTTTTTCCTAAATAATATAGTCCAAAAATAGAGTGCTGTTATAGGGCAGTGTGTCTAATGCCAGCAATTACAGTAAAACATTAGCAAAATAGAAAACAGCTGTCTCCTTTTAACATGCCTGTGCTGTGTTTTGTCTGGTTACTCCATTTTCTAAAGTTTGCTGAACAAAACAAAAAATGGTGCCTGCCTGTCCTTTGGTGGATGGGGACAGCTGGAGAAAGTGAGTACACCCACAGCCCACCCTCCGCTGCCCACCAATTCGCACCACTGCGAAAGTCCAAATCTGCTCGATCTTAAAAATTGTTTTTGATTTTTTCCCGTTTTCAAATAGTGGGGGCGCATTAACTCAGGATTACGTGCAAAACGATGGTAAATAAAGTGAACCTAGTTCACTCTCACATGCAGAACAGCTCCATGCCAAAACACATTGACTCATGTTAATAACTCCATGTGGAAAGGGCCTAGAAGAATCTAGCCAGAAAAAAAATTAAAGTGAGGAGAATGAAAAGGTTTGGAGGGGCTTTGGATGCTACAAAAGTTGGTCTCATGGGCTGCATATGACCCACAGCCCACACATTTCCCATTCCTGATTCAGAATACTGGGAAGGGGGTCCCAGTGGCCAGCATCTCCTTAGTGTCTTGCTTCTTAGGCCATTTCCGCACGGGGTGAGGGAATCGCCCTGTGCCACTACTTACCGGGTCTTATGGCTCCCCGGTCCGGTCCAGGCTGCTCTGAAGCAGTGCGTGCTCGTCACTCCGCACTGCTCCAGCATCGAAAATGGCGGCTTCTGGTTGGTCGAGGGTCTTGACCAACCGCTGAAGCTCACCAGCCTAAAGCCCGCCCCCGGCAGATCGCAGGCTCGCATTGGTGTGAGCCTGCAAATCTGCACAAGGGAGCAGGCTCGCTCTGGCACGCTCCGTGCTTTTCAAAAACCAAAAGAAACAGGTTTTTTAAAAGCACGCTGGACGACCACTCGGGGTTGTTCCGGAGCGGGCTCAGGTGCGGATCTACGTTAAATAGTCCGGACCTAGTCCGTTCCCAGGTGCAGACGTCCTCCCTGGAGGATGGACTGCACCGTTTCAATACCCCGTGCAGAAATGGCCTTAGTTAGGTTTCATTTAACAGTGTGGCAGTAGTGGCAAAACTGTGGCTAGTGGCAGCAGCAGCTTGTCTCCTTCACCAAAAACAAACACACAAATAAATATAAAGGGTTTCACTGACCAGGCAGTCAAGGCTGTAGCCCTAAAGTGCATTATTTCAAAGATGATACTTTGCTAAATTTGAACGGCAGCAGTCCAAAAGAATCAGATGCTAACTTTGTGGGGGTACTGCCAGTGGGGGAGCAGGATGGCAAAAGGTCAGCCTTCTTGCCACCCTTATGCCCTCACTGACTGTATGCTCACAAAGGCAGCAGCTGATTAGTCTAGCTCACTGTTTTGATTTGGTGAGAACTGGAGGAGTGGGGAGAGCCCCTCTAGCTGCTACTCCCCCTCCAGTTCTGTCTGAGAGGGTGGGATGTGTGGGGTCTTCCCAGACTGTGGGGCTCCCTTTGTAACACATTCACTAAAGGGCTGTGCTGTGCTTGCAGTCCTGCCCACAGCTTTGGGCATGTAGCTAATCTTTCCTTTTGATACTGATTTAAGGGTGGCAATACTGTATCAGGCCAAAAGCCCACGTAGTCCAGCATTTTGTTCACACAGGGGCCAATAAGATGCCTATGAAAAGCACACACAAGCTCTGAATGTGACAGCATCACCACTCCCCTGCATGTAACTCCCCTGCATGTATTCCCTAGCATCTAATATGCATTAGATTTTATATCTATCTATGAGGCGTCCCTATGTCCACCAACCTGGAAATCAACCTACTGAACTTAATTGACTTACTTCTGAGTAGACATGTATAGGAATTAAATGATTGATGACCCTTTATCTAACAGGCAATCTTCTAATAATCTCCAACTGTGTGAAACTTTTAAGACTAAATCCAATTGTTATTTCCAACTACATTAGATCCATTTAATCAATGGAAACCTAGCACTTCAACATTTATCTAAATGCCATTGATTCACAGGATCTATTCTAGTTGGGACTAACAAATGGATTTAAGACCAGGTCTCTTTTCCTACTCCTTGTACTTCATTTCAGGTGACTACTGTTATATTTATCATGGAGAACTCAGACAGAACATGTCAGACACAAGACAAATGCAGACTAGGTTGATTGGGGTCACATTCAGCCTTCAGCAGCAGTTTTGAGCAGACACATGAATCCCATCAAGGTCTCAAAGGTACCAAAGGAAAGATAATGCAAGGAAGAAGACATGAACAGCTAATTGGATTACACTTTGCCTTTGATTTATAAGATTAAACTAACAAACTTAGGTCTGTAAGTGGCTGAGAAGTCTGTGTATGACCTTCAAAATTTGTGCAGGGTCATGGTCACTTTAAAAATAATCTTCCTCTTAGGTGTATTTCAAGAGTTTAAGAAGGAATAGGTCTCCAGCTATTCCAAATTAAATAGTGCTTCAAGATGGATATCTCCTGTTGCTACCAGTCAAAAGTTCCTGAGATCCTGCACCAGGCTTGTGAAAGATTATGCCCCATACATGCAATTCTGTGCCTTTCCCTGGCAAATGCCAAGCCTAATATGTTGCTGATCTGACAGTTTAATGGCTGGGGGGATGAGGGAGGGAATTACCAAGTAGTAAAGTTTGCATCCCTTCCTGGCGGCAGTTGTCCAACTGGAGGTTGCTCTCATTTTCTTTCTCCTGGCTAGAGAACCGCAACCAGGATGTTGGTTGGTTGCATCTTATTTCCTCTCCCAGCCATTTAAGAGCCATAGCAATGCCCCACAGATCTTCATAGCTGCTAGGGACAGAGGTGGACAAGAAGCAAGGGGCTAGTGAATAGCCCTTTGTGCTTCATCCCAAACAAGACATACATATGTAATCCATGCATAACCAACAGGGTTCCAGCCACTGTAGAATTATTCTAGCTTTTCCACTAAACTTATTTTCTTCTGGGACTAAAAAGGATGGTAGAAGAAGTGGGAAAACATGAACTGTCTACAAGTAAAAGGTGTCGAGGTATGGAAATAACTCCATGAATAAAGCAGGACAATTCTTACACAGTAAAAACCTTGTCTCATTGAACTGAGAGATAAGAAAACTACATAGCATGGGATATATTTCTGAAAACAGGTTATCAGTATTTTTACTTGCTGTATATTTGACAGGCTGACCTTTCGCTTCTACAGCAACTCCTTTAGTTCCGAGCCAGCAGATTTACTGGTTTCATAACCTCCTAGCTAACTACAGTACATGGCTGGTAGGTCTTGCTAGATCACAAGTTCTTCAGCCTGACCAAAAATTGTGTGGCATTTTTTTTTTTTGTTGAAAAAAAAACCCATACCTTTGTGGTGTCACTGGCTTGTGGATCACAGATGAAAGAGGCTGCTTCTCAGTTAATGAATTTGTGGCACTACAATCAACAATAGTCACAAGCTTAAAAGAAATTCACAATTCAGGAGTTTGAGGCTAAAGTCTGATCTCAAAATTCAGCAGCTGATAGATATCAACAGATACCAGCTACTGCGTCAGGACTGTTAGACGCTCACTGTTACTGCATGCCATTCATCAAATGCTTCCAGATCATTGGCAAACTTCAAAAAGAGCCAATGTTGTATAGTAGTTCCTGCCAGACTAGGGTCAGGGAGACACAGGTTCAAATCTGCACTCCGCTCTGAACCTCACTCATGATACTGAGGGTCCTTCCACCCCACAGTATTATAGTGCTATTATATTCTGGGGTTTGTAGTTTACTGAGGCCAAAGAGTTCTCTGGCTGAGAAGTCTAAATGCCCCTCCCTAAACTGCAAATCCCAGGATTCCCTAGGATCTTAAAAGTGGAATAATAGCACTATAACCGTGTAGTTCAGAAAGACCCTGAGTCTATCACCCAGTCTAACTTACCTCACAAGGCCTTTGTGAAGATGAAACATGTAGAGAGTTTATATATATGTTGCCTTAAACACCTCAACAGAAAGTCTGGATATAAACATAAGCAATAATAAAATGTGGTTTAAAAATTATTTACTTTTCTCATTTTACCATGAAGAACATTATGAGCTAAATCCAGTGTTAGTCCTATCTAGAGAAGAAAGCACTGGAACGTAAGCCAACAGTGACTAGCAAGACCTATTAATTCCAATAGGATTACTCTTTGTAGGATTTATGTTTCATTTTGCCCTCATGTTCTGAAATCACAGATGTTAAAATACATGGTGGGCTCTCAGTATCTGCTAGGGTTTGGTTCCAAAACCTCCCTCCTTCCATGGATGCTCAAGTACAATTAAGTACAACAGTGTACAAAAAATGCTGTCCCTTATATAAAACGGCAAAATCAGACTTTGCTTCTTGAATTTTTTTCCCAATATTTTCTAGCCATGTTTGTTAACTCTGTGGATACAGAGTCCATGGATATGGAGGGCCAACTGTAATTCATATCATTCGCTCAGAGTAAATATTAAACAAATCTGGGAATAGATTCTAAAATGAAACAAAACAACCCTCCCGAAATTTCTACCACATAAAACCCCACATTCACTGACTTTGCACTCTCCCTTTAAAAAAGCTTGGAGAACTGCCCAGAAAGGACAATGTTAAATTTTTCTCTCAGAAGCCAAAATCTTGTCACCTTTCACAGGACAGATCAGCTTACTTTGCATACAGCCTTGGTTTCCAGACCTTTTGTATTATTCCACCTATCAATACTAGACAGCATTTGCCTTCAAGACTAATTTAGTTTGAGTTGTTTACCAGCAAATGAGTGCTTAATGAACAAACCGTTCTAGACACTTTGAAATAGTCCATAAAAGCACCTGCTGTTTATCTGTTCTTTAGACTGGGAATAAAAGTACAGATGGCTTTTTAAAAAGATTTTACTATCTTTTTGCAGGTTATATCAGCAGAGAAGCAATGAATTGCAGCAGTTCTTCAGCATCTAATACTGTGCTTTGCAATTATCTTCTACTGCTCAGCCTCAATAAATTCTCCGTTTGCCTTGAAAACTGCAAAAGATACATGAAAGGACTTCTTCTGGACACAAGGATTGCTGCTATGTCTGCAATGTCTGAAAAGGTGTAGAACTGGCCTTGTGTAGAAAAGAAGGACTTTTCTTGCAAGTGCTTGCAAGAACTACAGGTTTTGGAAAAAAAAATTTTGCCTTTTGTACCCACTCCCTGACATGATTGTAGGCCATTTCCACGCTAGATTGTTATAGCACTATTATTCCACTTGCAACATCCTATGGAATCCTGGGATTTGCAAGTGGAATAATAGTGCTATAACAGTCTAGTGCGGAAGTGGCTGTACTCAAGTTAGATTAGATTTAATTTTTTAAAGAAACATTGAATTACACCAATATTTTAAAGAACCTGTAATTAAATTTAGAGACTCCAAAATTATGTTTAGGAGTTCACTATAGATCCACCTATGGCCACTTTTGAAAGATTAGTGCTACAGGATTTAGAAAAAAATAGAGGCAAAACATATACCCCTATTGCACAATATGAGTGGACAAGGGCACCTCACTGAAAAATTTAGCCACTGATCCTTCCATTATTGTTAAAGAAGCAAACAAAGGGGGTGCTCTGATCATCCAGAATACAAAAATGAGGCCTTTCCCCTGTTGCAGATGTGTCTTCATACAAGTCATGTCCTAAGGATCACACCCAAGATATCGTAAAAGAAATCAAGGTCACCTTAATGGCGGGCTTATATTTGGGCCATATTAAGAATGCAGAATATAACTGTTTTTTGAACACCGATCCCAGAATAGCTGTTTGTTGTATTTTACCTAAGATCCATATCGGGCTTCTTTCTCTTCCAGGTCACCCTATTGTTTCAAGTCTGTTAAGTTAAACATCTCCTGCCCTGGAGAGTCTTTTGAGAAAGTTTGTTGGGTTAAGGCTGTTGTGTCTGTTGAAATGAGGCTGCTTGTTTGGGTGAGCTGAGAGGAGGTTTGCTTGAGTGATCCTTAATACTCTATTGTTCTATTGTGTTTTAGTGAGCATATGTCTCTTGGATTAAGGAGAATTATTTGTGTGAGCTAAATGGTGGCTTCATTGTGTGCTTGTTATTGTCCAATTGTTCTTTTGTGTATAGGTCCAGAAGAAGTGAGCCAGACACTTATGCCATGTCCGCACTACACTGTTATAGTGTTACTATTCCGTTTTCAACTTCCAGTGGAATTCTGGGGTTTGTAGTTTACTGAGGCCAAAGAGCTCTCGGGCTGAGAATTCTAAATGCCCCTCCCTAAACTGCAAACCCCAGGATTCCATAGGATGTTGAAAGTGGAATAATAGCACTATAACAATTTAGTGCGGAAATGGCCTTGGGGGAAGACGTAGCAGCCACTAGCTCTTCATATAACTGTAGCCCCAGTCCTTGGAGCTTAGTGATCAGAGGCCAGGCCAGCAGTTCGTAAAAGAACAGGAAATTCAGGCAATCATGGGTATCAGATCATTTGATACAATGTACCACAAGATCAGGCTTTACCTATATAATAACACAAACACTAAAAAGGAGAACTGATTAGGCATCCTGTTGCTGTTGTGTTCCTTCAAGTCATGTCCAACTTACGGTGACCCTAAGGTGAACCTATTGCCTGGGGTTTTCTGGGGCTGTGAGTGTGTGATGTGCCTAAGACCACCCAGTGAGTTTCCATGGCCAAGGGAGGAACTGATCGCTTGTCTCCAGGGTTGTAGTCCAATGCTTAAACCATTATACTATGCTGGCTCTCATCCTCTTACATCATCTTTGAGCATGTTGAACACATTGGCTGATCTGGCTTTATACAAAAATTACTTCAGTTTTAATAGATAAAATTCCCTTCAGATAAAATAAATGTCATTGGCAAATTGAAGGAATGGCCATGAGATGCCCCATGGTTTCAGAAGTAGCCAATCTTGAGAGAGATATTATTTTCCTTACTAGCCCTCATAAAAAGAATACGGGGGGTCTGGTATAAATTTGTCTCTGATTTGTTCCTTATCTGGACAGAAGGTTTTGAAAGAATTTTTAAGGAGGGTCAATTCTGTAAATAACAACATTAAGTTTGATACTATCACTCTATTGAGATCCACATTTGGGACATTATTGTTAATTATGAAAGAAGGAACAAAACTATGTGCCTCTTTCTCTCTTAAAGCAAAGCAAAATAAAACAAACCAAAAAGCACTGACCAAAATTCTTATCTAAGGTTTGACAGTTCAGACTCTACATTTTTGGGAAATAATCTACCGTATAGAATTAGAATTAAAAGAAATTTAGAATTAATTCCTTAGAATTAAAATAAATTTTCAGTGAATTAAGGTCACTCAGGTGCTAGCTACAGGACAGAGGCTATCCAGAGTAGCATGAGAAAATATTGGTACGTCTTGCGGGACATACATGGATGTGAGAAAAAGCCCCTTAAGAGAACTCATAGCATTTGTGACGTAATAATAATAAGTGACTTCAGAATATATCAAGATAACCATCCTAACATTCTACCATCAGCAACAGCCCAAGAGGCCACCACTCATGCAAACATTCAAAATAACAGTTTGTGAAACAAAGTGGGGGAAAAAATACATTCTAAAACTATTTTTGGTTTGTAGCACTCTGTATGTGATTCATGCCATCAGGTGTCCCTGCAACAAACTATATATCTACAGCCTTAAAAAGCCATATAGGGCATCACCTTTATTTCAGGAACAGAAGATCAGGTACCTTTTTGAGTTGCCATTTTTCTGGAACATGATAGCTCCTTTAAGGATCTATGCTTTTGGGAGCTTGAGAAACCTTTTTCCCAGAATGAAAGGGTCCTGCTTAAAAAAAGAAACAGATTGGATGATGAGACTTGACACTTTTAATCCCCCACAGTCTAAATGTGGACTTAGAGTACATCCATCTACTTTAAAACTCTAATTTTTCACATATCCCCTAACTTGCCACTCTGCTTAGAATTATTATGATAAGGACATCCTTGGTACACCTTGTAAAAAGTGGAACAGTATAATGCTCTGCCTCCTACTTCTCAAACTATCAGTTGCCAGGCATAAGCTTTGGAAGCAGTCTTTTTGGAATCCCTGCAGGCAGTTTTAAAGTTGCACAGTAAGTGATATTTTGTACTTGTATAAGTTTATTTTGATAAATAGACATTTTTAAAATTGAGACATTTTATATGCATCTCGATGCTAGATATATTTATCTAAAAGTGATATTGCAAATAGTAAACTTGTCTCCTGTTATAGTTTTTGCTATTCATGTATTGTCCCTTTTCTTTCTTTTATCCTGTAACAGCACTTGAAGGCCATTAAATATTACCGGGTTGAAACATGTAGGGCTCATTGTCTCTTCTTTATATCCCTTGTGTAGAAAAATATAGTTGTGTAGAGCCTTAATAGGCAGCTGAGAGGATAGCCATGGGTCCTACTGTACAGAAGGAATTCCTCTACCTGAAAGGCTGCTGACTATTTCTAGGTACCTCATCTTAGAAGGGCAGCCCAGTCCATTCCAGATTAAAAATAAAGAGATGCAAAAAAAAGGGAAGGAGCAGAAGACAATGGTTAGCACATGCACTGTCTTTCTTATGCCATATAATGAGATCCATTCTGTTCCTATTTGGAGTATCCAGATTATTTTTTGTATGCAGAAATGCATACAAATTATCACACACCAAGTTTTGTAAATCTTTGCTGTCTTTTGTCCTCTTCTGGAATGCCATATCTTCTCTCTCTCTCCCTCTCCCTCTCCCACTTCCTCTCTCCGCAATGGGTACCTACACCCTGTTTGGATTACTGTAATGCACAAGACATGGGGCTGTGTTTCAACAAACGTCAGTGGTTCTGAAGAGCTACAAGCAGATTGTCACCTGGGGCTGGTTACAGGGAGAACTTAAGTTCTTTGTTACAGCAGTGTTACCTCAAAAGGGGCCACCAGCAGTGCCAGCATCACCTTAGAATTTGGAGGAATTACAGCTCAAAGGAGGCCTGCAAGAGAGGGGTAACTGCAGGATCTTTTCACCTGTGTATACCAGTACTAACTGTAAGACCCTGGTTGAAGGTTTAAACAAGTTTTTTTTTTTTTTTTAAATTGGAAGTCAACAGACACACATACAAGAAATCAAGCAGTCTCACTAACCATGGCTGTCTAGCAGAGTAAACAAAGTGGGTCTGGAATGGACTGGTTGTCTTACTTTGGGTGACCAAATATTGAAGGGAGTCCTGACAGCTTCTTGGTTGGGTAATGTCAATGGGGAAGGTTTTGGGAGGAAATGCGCACAGCAGGGATGCTTGCTAGCTGCACCTGGGCAGTTTGTTTGACTATTGTATTCAGATGTCTGGTCATTGACAGGATTGCTGGAAGTCTTGACCTTATGCCCGGGCTATAGTGAGGCCACGCTGACCTGGCCCAGTTATACAGCCAGTGCCCTGCTTACCTCATGTTTCCCAGCCACAAGTGTCTAATTTTTATATAATATTTCATGCCAATTTTGCTCTCTCATAGGATGGTGTATGTAAGGGATGGTAACAGCAGCACTGACTACCAGTCTCTTTCCAGGCACAATTCAAATACAATATACATGTGAAATATAAAGTCTTTTACAGCTTGGGTCCAGGCTAGCTTAAGGCCTGTATTCTCCTACATGAGACTGCCCCGGTTTTGAGATTATGAGATCTTTGGGGGAGACCTTTCTATTTGTATTTCTGGTGGGAGTGCTGGAGAGGGCCTCCTCATTTCACAGTTTTGGAGTTTCCTTCCAAATTTTATATTGCAGCTATTCATGTGTTTTTACTAATGTATTTTATTTGTATTTCTTTTAATTCTTGTGAGCTGTCTTAACTGAGGAGGAAGAAGCAGTAGCAGTATCACTACCACTAGCAGCTACTACTGCCACCTTAGCAGCTAACTGTGAAAGTATTGTCTTCCCATCTAAACTGAGAAGGAATGGGGATGATGAACTGAATGTTAGAAAGAGGTAAGGGCCATGCTTTCTCAGAAGAGCCAGCAAATTTCATAGAAACAACATAGAAACCCCTAAGTCTAAATACTCTACGCACCAGACTCCATCTGACCTTGAAATCTAAGTAGGATCAGCTCTGGTTAGTACTCGGATGGGAGACCATTGATAAATACCAGATGCTGAAGGCTATATTTCAGAGGATGGAAAATCGTGAGATCATAATAAGTCCACAGTCAACACACACACACACACACACACACACACAGAGAAAAGAAGTAATAACTGAAAACCAGCCTAGATGAAACCTATCCTAACCATTTTGGGGTTGGAATACAATACAGTCTACACAATTGAAGAGAGTGCAGTTTGTATTAAGGGCCTATCAATGAAGCCACTGTGGGTAGGTGCTTTCCAGGTGCTTAATATGATTGCCAGCTTACAGAGGAAGTGAAGTGGGGCTGCAATAGCTTGACAAAGGCCCTGAATGGCTAAAGGGAGAAGGGAGAAGTCATGAGGTGCAAGATGGCCTATTTGACAGCAACTGTTGGTGCTTCTAGGGTAGCAAGTGGGTATCATTGATTTCACATTTGATGTGAAAAGCTTGATAAATCACTGTGAAATATATCTTGGTATAAGAATTTGGTACAAGGGCTGTTCCAAGAGGGAGAACAGGGCCTGAAATCTATGGTTAGTATCAATTAAGGAAGACCCACTGAATCAAAGGGAATTAATTATCTGTTTACTCACAATTTAAACATTGGCCACTTCCGCACGGGGCGAGGGAATCACCCTGTGCCGGTACTTACTGAACTTCTTGGCTCCATGCTTGGGTCCAGGCTGGTCTGGAGCAGTGCGTGGCTGCCGCTCCGCACTGCTCCGGGGACGAAAATGGCGGCTTCTGGTTGGTCAAAGCTCTCCACCAACTGCTGAAGCTCGCCAGCCTAAAGCCCACACCCGGCAGATCGCAGGCTTGCACTGGTGCGAGCCTGCAAATCTGCACCGGAGCGTGGGCACGGAGTGGCATGCTCCGTGCTTTTGAAAGACTTGTTTCAAGCTGTCTTTCAAAAGCACGCTGGACAACCACTTCGGGTCATTCCAGAGTGGGCTGAGGTGTGGAACTACACTAAGTAGGTCCGACCCAGTCCGCTCCCAGGTGCAGACGTCCTCCCTGGAGGACGTTCTGCACTGTTTCTTTAAGCCCGTGCGGAAATGGCCTTTGATTCAGACGGGTAGTATAGATAGGATTAAGAAATACAATTCAGGCCTAGGGCTAAGGAAACTTTTTGGCAAAGAATGGTAGCTATGCCATGTCAAGCACAATCCCAGTGGCAAGTATGAGCTGATGGAATTTTGTGAGGTTTTACCTTGGCTTGCTACAGTGAAGGCAGGAGGAAACCACATAGTCAGCCAATGGTGCACAAGGGAAACTGGTCTTGATGAACCACCTACATTGAAGCCTACTTGGGCAGCAGGATTTGATAGGAAAACCCTCATGGTGGGTATAGATAGCTACATGCTGCTGCTGCTGCTCTTGTTTTGTCTGGAATCTTCTATAGCAGTTACAAGCAGTTACCTAGAGTTATGCACATGTGACTGTTATTTATTCACAATCTCTATGTAGGAGATCCATAGGGACTATGAAAGTCCCCTAGTCTACACTTACCAGGCAACAGCCACTGTGATCAGTGGGGTTTGTCTGTCTTCCTGTCAGTTGGAAACAGTTGGCTGACATTCCTCCCCACATGAGTTATCTTTGGCATGAAGGAGACTTGTGACTGGGGTCGTGCTTCTGCCTGTCATGCCTGAGATCACTTATGGAAGGCTGTGGGGATGTCATTTAGATGCTTCACTACTGAAAAGGGAACAGGTTCCCCTCAACTGCAGCAGCTGCTTCCCAGTAAGTGAGAAATGGTGGGTGTTAGGCCGGGATTCACTGTGTAGGACTGTAACTATGGCCATTTCCATACCGGGCTTCTAAAACGGTGTAGAGCGACCTCTCACTGAGGTCTTCTACACCGTAGAGTGGACTGGCGTGGACTGCTTTTCGTAGTTCCACACCAGAATCCACTCAGGAGCGGTTAGAACTAGCCGGGCTGCGTGTTTTTTAAAAACCTCTTTTTCGAGGTTTTTAAAAAGCACGGAGCGCGCAGCCCCGTGCCTCTCCGTCGCCCGGCTCTAAAGTGGATTTGCAGGCACGCGCAAGTGCGTGCCTGCAGATCTGCCGGGGGCGGGCTTCCGGCTGGCGAGCTTCTCCGGTTGGTGGAGAGCCTCCACCAACCGGAAGCTGCCATCTGGGACGCCAGAGGAGTGTGGAGCAGCAAGCTCGCGCTGCTCCACGTGGCGATGGACTTACCCGGCTGCGGGTAAGCTCCGTTTTAGCGTATTTTCGCCCGTTCCCCCCCCCCCACGTGTGAAAAGGGCCTATGTTATTTACACATGGTATCTCCCATACAGGATTTTGGTCATCATTATTTTTTGACTAAACTCCCAGCCCAGCCATACACACTTTACAAATGTATACTTGTTTGTACAGTGGCTCCTCCACTTTTGCAAGGTTTTAGGACACAGAACCCTTGCAAAAGTGAAAAAACCATGAATAATCACCTCCCCCCTATGATCCCCCTCCCATTCCCTTGCCTCTTGCGCACGAGGGCCAGAGGTGAGAATGGGAGGGAGGAGCTCCACAGGGCGGAAGAAAGGCTCATGCAAGCCTTCCCCCCTCAACTCCTCCGCCTTTTGCCTCAGTGTGAGTTCTCAGCACTTGGGCCAGAGGCAAGGGAATGGGAGGGGAAGTTTCAGAGGAGAGGAGGAAGGAACACATGAGCCTCCCCATTCCCTCGCCTTGTGTTCAGGCACTTGCTTTCCTTCTCCATGCCTGGCAAAACACAAGGGAATGGGAGGGGGAAGGCACGTGTGCGCCTCATGAATAATCCAATTCTCAAAGGTCAAAGCTGTGAATGTGGAGGAAAGACTGTAGTAGTAGTAAACACTCAGACCTTACAAAGCATGGATGGTGGTGGGAAATGTCTTCTATCCATGAACTTGAAATTTACAGATGGAATAAAAAAAAAGCATGGACAAAGGTAGCCTATGGATGATTTTTGGCAGTGTTCTGAACTTGTTTCTGGCCGAAAGAGCGTAGGAGCTGAAGCAACTATGTTGAAAAGAATACAAATAAAATAGAGGTGGTTTGCAGTTCTGTCATGGTTAACAAATAAAGAACAACAATTGCAGCAGCAACAACAATGAATTCAAGCAATGTCCTTTAGTGCCACAAATGACATCATACACCACCTCTGGGTCTGGATGGCCAAATTTATCCCTTAAGTCACCTGCTGTACACCATAACAATACAATGAAAAGAGAACACGTAAATCACAGTGCTATCTCACCATCCTCACCACCATCACTAACACCCCCACTGTTACCAATGCCCATTCATCATTGCTTTGTTACACATTTTAACATGCAGTTGCTTAATACTGTTCTCAATGCGTTGTACTTGACTCTAGCTACACATTTTTAAGGCAATTAAAGTCTTCCACCATCATGACATAGAACCTGTGAGAAAGAAATTAGTCTCTCTGAACTTTTTAAAATACATCAACCATTTTAAAACCATGAATTTGTTTTCTTCCAGGAACATCACTACTCAGTAATTACACAGAGTGAAGTATCTATCAGGACTTAACCAGACTTGGGCCACTTCCACACTACACTGTTATAGTGCTATTGTTCCACTTTCAACATCCTATGGATTCCTGGGGTTTTTATAGTTTACTGAGGTCCAAGAGCTCTCTGGCTGAGAATTCTAAAGGTCCCTCCATAAACTGCAAACTCCAGGATTCCATAGGATGTGGAATAATAGCATTGTACCTGTGTAGTGCAGAATTGGCCTTGATGGGCCAGCCAGATTCTGCCCTACTTCTGTACAAAGGATGTACCTTTATAAAATATGTGTGTGCCTGTGTGTGTGTGTGTGTGTGTGTGTGTGTGTGTGAGAGAGAGAGAGAGAGAGAGAGAGAGAGAGAGAGAGAGTAGTCTAGCCTTTTTATGAAAAGGAGTATATGGGGTGAGTAGTTTAACTGCATTGCACTGCATCTCTTTATGGAGTTCAAGACTAATATTGTAAATGAGCTGACCAAGGAAAAAGCTGATTAAAGCAGGAGAAGCCATCAAACAATTTTGCTCAGTCAGCCAGCACACTTCTTTCCTTATATATATAAAAAAAGACCTCCACTTTATGTGCAACCAGGGCAGACTGTTTTTGGGTAGCTACCCTGCCACTTCTAGTATGGCCTTTAGAAGCCAACGCACACCTATGCACGTTTATTCAGAAGTGAGTTCAGGAGTGTAGGGATAGGGGGCAAATGAGGGCATCATCCCTCTGTAAGATTTTGCCCTCCTCTAATGACATTTTTGTTTAATCCCCAAATTTCTATCACTGCAGTAACTGAAAACTTCATTTGAGCAGTACGAAGTAGTTAAGCAGCCAAAGAAAAGAGAATGATAAAGTCCCCCAACAGTAACCCATCGGCACTTACTAAAACCATATACATGCACAGTGAAGTCTTTCCAGGCATGTTCACTTTGTATGCTATGGGACTGAACTTTGATGCATTTCCAGTTGTGTGTGAAAATCCATCCTCAGCTTTGACACATCTGCCAATACCATTAGGTGTTCACTGCCTCATTAGAGAAAAGCAATTTAGTAGCCTCGGCTTTTGCAAGTAATGTATTTAAAGGAAGTTCAAGTGGAGAGTTTCTCCATAACTTTGCAGAGAAATCATGGGTATAGACATAATTAAACAAATCAAATCATTACAGTAGGACGACTTGTGCAATATATATTTAGTTGCTTGTCACTGTTATTTAGTTTAAAACAACTATTTTACCTGAGGGAAATGCTGCATTTAAAATTGATTTGCCTTTTTGGAAGCTTCATAACATATATGTACGTACCTTCAGGTTGCTTGTGGTCTTATGGCAACCCTGTGTATTTCATAGGGTTTTCTTAGGCAAGGAGTACTTAGAGGTGGTTTTATTCTAGTTCCTTCCTCTGAAATATAACCTATGGAACCTGGTGTTCATTGGCAATCTCCCATTCAAGTACTAACCAGGGCTGACCCGGATTAGCTTCCAAAATGAAATGGGATCTGGTGCCTTTAGAGTATTTAGGCCTGTTCACAACTAAAATGCATAAAGGGGGGTGGGGGGGTGGGGTCGTGACCTATAAAAACTCATTTTTCCCACAGAAACTCTTTTCTTACAGCAACTGATGCTCAAACCATTTTGTCCCTTTCCCCTGCACCATGACAATTATTTCGCTACATTACTGAATAAGTACTATCGGCCCTAGTGATACACAGACCTAGGTATATATGTGGAAGATTTCATACAGACTATCTGAAAGGAAAACATTAAAACATAGTACAGCTTCATCTCATCCAAAGATTTTGAATACACTCGTGGAAACTGCCACACACTATTATGAAACAATTACACTCCATTTTTCTTGTACCTAAGAACATCTTTTTTGACTCTCTGGTCATAACCAACTGATAACATTATTTGTCTTACAGGTTTTCACAGAACTAATATAATACATGTGAAAAAAAATATTCAACCTAGTGTAAAACTGCATTTATTGGAGAGATGATTGCTATCATTGTAAGCTGTGGTGAAGATCACTGAACTGAAAGGTGAGATGTAATTATTGTAAATAGATAAATACGCCTATTACTTCAAAGATAAAATGCTCCAAATTCAATAGGACTTACTGGAAGTAAGGTGAATGTTCAAAAACAAACAAGCAAACACTCGGCTTTCTTGAATCAGTGCCATTTTAGAATGTAGAGGAGAACTGCATTAATGAAAGTAAACATGAAAATATTTGGATGAAAACCAGGGGTGTAACGTGGGGGTGGGCGCAAAATGAGAGAATTGCCTACAAAATAAGAATTCTTCCCCCATGGAATTTTCCTTCATTCTTCAAATTACTAGCATTAGAGTAACTTAAAACTTCAGTTTTAGATTTGGAAATACTATTTAGGTAACCAAAGAAAGGGACCAGGCAAAATTACCAAGGGAATGTAAACACAGAAAATATAAGAATAATAGGTGTGAATTCTTTTCAATGATTCACTCTCTATAGTGTTAAAATGTGGCTACACCCCTGGGAGAGACACAGGTAGAAAATTAGGACAATACTAGTTGCTATGGGAAGACATTTCTACAGGTATATGCTTAATCTCTGAAGTAGTACTGTGCTTTTGTATTCCTCCATACATTACCATTCTCTTTTTCAGAAATAAATATCCATTTCTTTTCCTTACTATGCATATTTAACATTAGCAGCTGTTTGAATGGGCCAGGTAGCCATACAAAGCCCTCCCTGCCATTATGGGGGAATGTTCCCCCAGTCCAACCCTCCTAAATAAATACATGCAACCCAGACCAACACATGCCACAAACAAGATTTAATTATTTAAAACATACTAGGGACTCTTCAGAGCAAGTCAGTGATGCTCCCATGTCAGTGAGACAATGAATCTTCTCCACATTTCTGGCTGAAGTTGCTATCCAAGGTACAGACCTTACTTTGGGGTCAGGGTCCAGCATGTAGGACATGTCCTCTAAAATTTAGGCTAAAACCCAGAAAGCATTCACTACTCCACTGACATGGATCCCACCAAACTCCCACTGGCTATAGTTACCACTGCTAATTTTTAGAGGCATTGCTTCAGTTACATTCAAGCTTTGATATGAATGTCTGATCATCGTAATGTGGAAGAGAAAGCAGAGGAGTGGCATTCGTCATGAAAATGGTCATTTTTGACAAATGCAAATGTTATGCTAGTGTGACCTCCACGTCTTTCTTAAAATTTTAATCACAAAGTCTACAATCTATTAAGTACCATAATGATACTTACCAAGTGACAAAGAGCTCAGTAAAAAGTAATAAATGGTTGTTTGGCTTTGAATACAATACTTAAAACAGCAAGAATTGGTTGATCAAAATACTCTTCTGAGGAGAGCAGAACCCTGAGATGCAAATCATCCTAATTTTTCCAACTGTGAAACTTAGTTAAACTATGCTAATGGATGTCTATGTGCCTTACAAACTGGTGAGTTGTAATAGCGATCCCATGAATTTCATAGCCTTTGCTTATGCAAGGAGTATTGCCTCCCTCTGAAAAACAGTCCACAGTCCCTGGTATTTCTCAGAAATCCCCTACCCAAGTATTAACCAGGGTTGACCCTGCTTAGCTTCCAAGATCATTGCCAGAATCCTGTATCACTATCTTCTTACATAACTTCACATATACTTACCTAGGTAGCAGAGGCACCGAGAAAACCCCATTAGTGAATTGCAAAGATGTGTAACAGGACACTTGCAAGAGTGCCTGATATGAATTGGTACCTGATGTGCTTTGGGACCAATGTGATATGCATCCCTTTTAGCATCAGTCTGCTTGTACATTGGTCCCTTTGCACAACTGTCTCGTCACCAGCTCTGCTATGTAGTGATGTAACAACAGCCCTGTATTGGGTATGAACACTAAGGAACTGCCCAATTCTAATTCCTGCAGATGTTAAGATTGCTTGTGAAGACATAACTCACCAACAGAATTCCAGCTATATCACCAGGTGAACTGCTAAAGAGCCTCTTAAAAGAAATCAAGCATCTTGAACTAAAGACTGAATTCCCCCACAAAAATCAATAGTAAGGAGTCTGGTACCATAAGAAGAAGAAAATGTCCAATTAAATGTATTTTTATGCTAAAGTTGCAGCAGTAGTACTGAAGAACTGGAGCTAGGATTTCTGCTATGAGCTTAAATATATTCATTCACTTTTCAGGGCAAATGTATGTATGTATGGGCAAATACATTTTGAACTGAGGCCTTTGTTTGTTTAAGCATTACTTGGGTATATTTAAATACTGTAGCTTAGTGCTAAGTGGAGATAATGTTCATTTCAGGGAATCTTTTTGACTTTATTACAAGGCTGTGATGGGATGAATTAAGAAATACAGTGATGTGGAACAAAATGAGCATTGACATTCAAGTAGCTACAGGGGATATTATTAAAATACAGTATATGATAATATAGTATTATAAAATATGAAATAAATTGGCTCCACCTGCCTATTCATCCTGTCTAGATAATAGTTCTCGAACAATCCTTTAAAATGGGCCATTATGAGGATGAAATTTATAAATGATGAAAAGTGATCTAGGATAGCCAATAAATTTCACAATTAATGATGCATTAATGTTCCGAATATAGATTTTCTTACAAATGTGCTCTTTACTGAAGATGCATATGATATTAGCTTATAGTTTCTGCTTAAATTTCTTGAATGCACAGATCCAAAAGATTTAATTCACTCCTCAGATTTCAAACAAAACAATATACAAACATTGCAGACAATAATCTAGCACTTTATTAATTTCTATCTAATATCTTCAGATGGTAGAGCTGGGAGGGAAAACCCTGTTTTAAGTTTCAAGTTTTGTTTTCCCTATTGATGGGAATATTTACAAATTATTTTAGCTACAGTCTTGTACAAATCTACCTGGGAATAAGTTCAAATGAACCCAAGAGGCCTTACTTTTGAAATCCTGAGTCAACATACATAGGATTGCACTGCTTATCAGAAAGAAAACATTTTCAGGAGCAGCTTACTTTAGAAAATAAAGAGTGTTTTGTTACACTTTTAAGTTTTAAACATGCCACACAATTCTCTGTTATTTTGCTGTGATAGACTAATATATCTCCCCTTTGAAAATAATTTTAAACAGACCATGTGATTTAGCTTTTGGTAGATTTCGTTAATATTAACTTGGTTTTGGATTATGATCTAAAATGTCTTACAAAATAGGCAGAATGAAATTGGCTATATTTCAAGTTCTCCACATTTTAGCAGATGTTACTCCATATTGAATAAATTGGGTGCAACCACCCTTGGAAAATATTCCTGTATCAGCAACAGAAAGCAAGATTTATCTTTCGTGATACTAAGAAACACATGTGAACAAAATTTTGAACAAAATTGCAAGCTACTGTGGCTAAATGATCTTGGCTGCTCCAATTGATTCTAGAAGAAACCTTAAAACAAAGTATCCAAATTTCCACCACCTTGAAAGAAAACTACGCTAAGAAAAATATATATACATGGTACAAGAAATTAATCAAGAATGTGAAGAAACTGATTTTCATATAATGAAAAAAGTTGGGTATTCTTGCACAGATGGGGCTCTAATAATGGAGTTTAGGAAAAGACTGATCGACATAATGCAATATATTTCTGGTTATCATTGGGAAAAAATAAATCTGTCAAATTCAGTATCTGCTGGCTTATACTCCCCCAACACAAACATACACACACACACACACACACACACACACAGCAAATATGATGATCCAGGCTGTAATAAGAAAAAAAAAACCAAACTCCCTTTTTGGGTAATAATTTTATTTGCCAACTCAAAAGTCATAGAACTGTGCAGTCTCTGAAACCTCCATATCTCTTCATCATACAACATGTTCTTTTAAAAGCAAATGGATGGGGAGGAGAAGGGAAAGGCTGGTCACTTATATTGTCCTAGGCTTTGCATATTCTCTACAGTTCTGCATGGAGATTCATGTGTATTTTTGTGCCCTATTTTTTTTAAATATGGAATCTTACCTAGTACAGACAGTTTACAAGAATTTCTCCCAGTATAATGCAATTTTGAATTACTTTTCTAATATATACCTCTTTTTGTCCTCCATCTTCTAACAGGTGCATTTTTTATAAATATATTTTGACTGGAGAATGGTAACATTCAGAAAAATGTGAATATCGAAACATAGCTGACTATCAGTTTTCACAACTAATTGGACAGGTTTGCATTAAACTTGCCACATCTATAAACCTTTTCCCCATCTCTAGTTATGATTTCCCATGAGAACTTCTGATCATCCATAATGTTCCAGAAAGCTTATTTTTGCCACACCAAATCAGCAGTTGCTAACAATGTTCTTTGGGCCTTTCTGCTCTACACTGTTATAGCGTTATTATTCCACTTTCAACATCCTGTGGAATTCTGAGGTTTATAGTTTACTGAGGCCAAAGAGCTCTCTGGCTGAGAATTCTAAATATCCCTCCCTAAACTACTAATCCCAGAAATCCATAGGATGTTGAAAGTGGAATAATAGCACTATAACAGTATAATGCGGAAAGGCCCTTTGTCACTGCCTGGCTATCATTTACATGGAAATCAGAAGCCCTTTCATACTACACAACGATAGTGCTATGATTCTATTGTAAGTCTCATGGTGACATCCTATGGAATCACTGGGTTTGTAGTTAGTAGGTGACACACTAGAAGTCTCTGGCTGAAAATTCTAAACAGAATTCTAAACTGCAAATCAGAGGATTCTGCAGGATGGAATCATGGCAGTTAAAGGGGAATCATAGTGCTATAATTGTGTAGAGTCAATCAAAAGTTGGATAAAGGAAATAAGGAATATCTTACTGTAAGCAAAACAAAACAACAGAAGAATAGTAGAATAATAGAAGAAACAGTTTTCAAGAGAAACACATTTTTTTAAATTTTTGGAATATCAGATATGGACATCATGTATATTCAAAATTATCGCTTTATTAAAGGAACTTAATATTGTATAACTGGCTGCATTCCCTTGGTTCTGTGGATCTTTGTTTCAAAAGTAAAATTATAAAGGGAAAAGGCTGAGATTCTGCATCAGGCGATATAAAGTTCCATCCAGGCAGAACTATGCCTCCCCACTCCTGTAGGATTTAATGTTCCTCCTGCTGGGCCCCTGCTCCACACCTGTAACATGACTGGTGGAAAGAAGAAGTAAGCGGAGCATTTGGCTACGTGCCTGTAACCAGGTACACAGTGACAGTGCCAACCTCTGGGACAACTAGAAGGCCACAAGGAGGTCTGGGAGAATGCCTTTGGTGCTCTGCATCTTGTTATAGAGACATAGCCAGATGTTTCTGTGATGTTCCCAGCTGTGAAAGGGGGCCAGGCAGGCGTGTATGTGTCCATCATTGCATGAGGGAGGTACTAAATTCTTCTGCCTACAACTACTCAAAGAGTTCAATACAAAGACATAACTTTCAGTTACCGTTCTGTATGTCATTGATAGGATGCTAGCCAAAGGAGGCAGGCGGGGAGCTCACAGCTTTTGTGGATTGTACAATACTTTCTGCAAAATGTTGCACATTTAAGTATGTTTTACCGATAATGTAGGATAGCATACAAAAATGTTCTTAAGAGTTCACAGGTACAATGGGAAGGTCCTCATGCCTTTCCATAAAGACTTTACAAGAATCTGTTCTTCAAGAATTTGTGTGTATTGTCTTCTTTTGCTGAGAAAGTAGCACACAATGATGGTATTTAGATCAGCTTGGGGAAAAAAAAATACATTTTAAGACTACAGCTCTCAGAATTCCCCCCAGCTAGCTTGGCCACTGGCTGAAAGAGTTTGGAATTGGTCCAAAAATTAACTTTTCCAAGCTATAATATTAAACTAGATTTTAGTCTTGCATAAACAAGACTGAACGGATCTCAGACTCACACGCAACCCATTCCACAATTCTTTGCTGGCATTGCCACAAATAGATCAGAGCTTTGACTGGTTTTCAGTGACCACATCTATTCATTTCAACAGAATGAAGAACTGTGGTTAGTGTCAAGTGTGCTTTAGGGAAATAAGCCAGAACCATGGGATGCATGAGATCGGGGCATGCACAGAAACCTCAAAACCATGCACATCAAAACTCAACCACGGTTTACTGTTCCACACAAACCAGGCCAATGATACACAAGAATCATTTTTAATCCCCCAAGCAATTCAGTAACTTAGTATTTTAGAAATTTAAACAAACTTACTACATTATAGTCAAATTCTTCCAAGAGAGAAATGCATATATTATACTAATATAGCTGGAATTTCCATAGAAACATATGAAGTGAAAATAGGATGAGTTTGTTTCCTTTCCTTTCCTTTCCTTTCCTTTCCTTTCCTTTCCTTTCTTTCATACCCTGCCTTTTCCCTGGGATAGGATCCAATGATAGCAATGTCAATCCTTTGAAAATTCTAGATGCCATGGTGTCAAGAAAGGGACACAGTGGAACTGAAAGGGAAAAAAAAGATAGCCTCCACATTTAAATAGAGGCCACTTGGTACATCACAAATGCACAATCTACATTCATATATGACCAGGACTGGTAAGGGGTGGAAAATACAAAAATATTGAAACAAAATATTAATGAGACAGAAATCATACTTGAAGACATTGCAGGATTGCTTGAGATATGACCAGAAGATACAATCACAATTAAATAGGGAAGTCAATCAGCAATCAGATGTGATGAGATTCATGATCTCTTGGATCCAAAATGCACAAAAATCCATCATGCAAGCTTTTGAAACTTCACTGGTTTATTCATAAGACAAAGCTGTACTACAGGAGAAGGCAAGTGATGGTGTTAGAGTCACAGGTCTTCTGTTGTCAGTTAAGTTGGTCTGGAGGGATCTCAGTGTTGGCAGAGGTCACTCCCTTTCTCAGCCATGTGGAGATTAGGGACAAGGGACAATAAAAGACTGGTCATAAAATTTCAACTAATGGACAATGGAAGTAATATCTGAGACAAAATGCAGGCCTGTGACTCTAACATTGTCACTCTTCTTTTCCTGCATGATTTTTAACATTTTTAGCTTTGCAAGCTTGCAGGAAGGATTTTGTGCATTTTTGTTGGCCAAAAAAAATATCACTGTTGTGGATTTTGTTCCATTTTGCTGCATGGTCAACATGGCTATGCACGACTGGAATACACAAGATTAAATTCAATTGTTAGCCCCAGCTGGAGTAGATTCATCGAAACTACTGAATCGTAAATCAACAATAATGTAAATCTCACTGAATGAATGAGTCCACTCTGGCTGCAATGAGCATTGGACTTATGCCATAGTGTGGCTTAGTAAATCCTAGAATCATAATTGGCTTGAAGATATCACGGATATCTTTTGAAAATGTTGCCAGAATCGCAAAGAATCCACAGCCAGAAGACAAATTGAAACACACATCAATTTGTCCAAACAAAGATTCTTTCTTTATCTTAACTGGGTTATCATTAATGGCTGGGGTTTACATGTTAAAATTTAGGGGGAAAATGTGATAAGTGTGTAAGTAGGTCAGCTGACGCTAAAGTGAGCAAGCTATTTGTATAGATCTGCTTTCACTGTTGCGGCCCACAGCATGCATTGTAAAATATCTGGTGCATAGGGTAAGACTTTTTTTTTAACAAAAAAAGAGCTCAAAACTAATGTAAACTGCTTGCTTAAAGTATAACAATGAAAAGGAAACACATCCCCCTTTCAGTGTCTAGCCAGTCTTACCCCAGGAAAATGCCTTTCTACATCTTATAATAACCATCCAAGAGGCTTTGAGAGTGACAGCAAAGTATATTAACCAGCACAACCTCGCAGTTCATCAGAATCAGGTTATCTAGCTGTGTGCCCCATACTGGTACTTCACGATAAAGAGAAAATGTCCCAAAACCTGAGAAGAAAAGTTGATGCCCATAGCATCCATTTCACAGGCATTGTACCATGAATTGTCATCCATTCTGCTGAAGCCATTCGAAGTTTCAATTGAACCTCCTCCCATCCCTCAGAAAGTCCCTGAGTATTTCTTTTAACCTCTCCACTGCTTTTTTTTAAAAGGTGCTTTCAGTTAAGTTGGTGGAAGTTAAAATTTTTACACAGTTGGCATGATCCAGCGCAAAATAAATACACCTTAAGTGAAAACAAGGCAAGGCAATGCAGACACAGAGATAAAGGCAGAAGACCATTTTATTTCGCATAGACAAAATGCAAAGAGTGTCTCATTAAATTAAGATTAAAAAAAAGAAAAGAAATGTGAAAACCAAATTGATTCCCCCCTCCCTTCCCCACTTCACTGACTCACAGCACTCATCCTAATTAACAGTGAAAGAAAGAAAGAAAGAAAAAAAATTAAAACTCATTAGGGAAGGACCCATTTTCTAGTTTTAAAAAAATTGTGCAAAACATGACAAAAGACTTTTTTGCCTTCTCAAATAAATATCCCTGTTAAATCCACAAATAGGGTGATTTTTTTTCCAAAATTGTTTTCCTCCTTCTTACTTGTGTGTGTGATGGAACTCCCAGTTTAAAATATTTTATTTAGTCCCCATGCACTTTGTAGAAAATCAGTAAAAACACAAAAGCTTGTGAATATCAGAAAAACTGGACTTCCTTTTCCCAAAAAATTCAGGAGGCCCAGTTAGATGAAGCTCATACTCAGACAGAAAAAAAGCCAGAGAGTCTTTGCACTGTCTGTAGGTTGCATTTTGTCCCAAACATTTTGGCAATCTTCTTCTTTAATTATAAATATTGGAATTCAATAAAAAAGGTAGCTTTGATTGGATTTTTTAAATAATTGTTAAGTATTTACAGCAGCTGTCCAACTATGCTCTTTTGTTATACCAGGGTGTAAGATTTTGCGTATGGATTGTTTCCTTTCAAGTGGCTCCGGGAGTCCAGAAGAGATTCTTGGGAGCTGCTCATTTTAGCTGCCTGTCCTAGCTCAGCTCCTTCTCGCTGAGGTAATGTTGCTACGGCACCAGCTTGCCATGACTGTCCTTCTCTCGTGGATGAAGTTTCCATGGGTATTGGCTCCAAAACTGTTGGGCGCTTCAAGGTTCGACTTTTCTGAGGTTCCAGGCAGGTTTGTCCTAAACCCATGTCTCTGCTTGTGCCTGGAGCGCCTCGATTTAACAAAAAGTCCATTCTAAGATACGGTGGCAAATGCATGAGGTCACCTGTTCAGGGAAGGGGGAAAAGCAAAAAGAAAGGAAAAATGTTAGTTCCTCTCCTACAATATGTGAAGGAGGAGGGAGAGAGGGAGAGAGATTGTACCCAGAAACAGCCCTCTCGTCTAATCATATGAAAACACACTCTAGCTTGTTCATCACACAGTGGCGTAGAAATGGGGGGGGTGGAGGGGCGCTTCACCCCAGGTGGCAAGATTTTGGGGGTGTCCCAGCTTATAGCTATGCCCCCATATGCCCTGGCCATGCCCCCACACACCGCAACTGAGCCCATGCCCCCATGTGCTGAGGCCACGCCCCCATGCACCGTAGCCCTGCTCCTGCCCTCCCTCCACACACTCCAAGTTCCGCCACTGTCATCACAACAGTTCAAAGACTTATTAGTCCCTGAAATCTGCAGACAACCTAAGATTCAATTTACTCTAGAATATACACTGTAGAAAATAAAAACTATTTCATGAACAGATCATTTTAAAGGCAGTTAAGCCAGGGTGATCCACATACCCTCACCAAAAGAGGCTGAGGAGCAATTCTCAGAGCATCATCTTGCAATTCTGAGAAACTGAGCTAAGAAACTGAACTTCATCATCAAAATTGCAGCACCCACATTTCAGTGCTGCTTGCTTCCAAGTAAAGGCAACAAAGTCTATGTTGTAAAAAGATGTCTAAAAGAGATGTGAAAAGCTGTAACCAATTTTGGGGAAAATAGATCAATTTATTATGAGAGGTTTATTATGTCACAGGTTAACACGGTGCACAACTTATGTACAACTTAGGTAAATCATGACATGTTTGAAAACATGGTTGCATCCAGAACACGATCACAGAATATAAATTGCGTATAGCCTCTCCGGCAAGACATTTTAGCACGATAAATGTAAAGCTCTTCATCATTTTTGCACACTTTTAAGAAGTATTATATTATTTATTTTACTACTATGTCACATTAGAGGCAATGGCTACACCAGCATTTCAGTTTTAGAACAGTAAATTAGTCTTGAAACAGAAAGGTGATATTCTAGAAGTCTACTTTAACCTTTTCCCTCTCCCATAGTGTTGCCTTATTAGTCTATGAATATTTCTTTTTAAAAAACAAATAAACAAAAGAAGTGCTTTTTAAAAAATCATTTGGGTTTCATGGTCCCCTATTGTATGCTTAAGAGACTGTCTGTTAGAATAACATGGCATGATACAGATATAATGGAGAAAAATCAGGCATGAATTAGGTATGATACTTGCCTACAACAAATTCCCAATACATAAACATATCTTATTAAAAAGAGTTTGTCCACTGAATATTCACTATTTGTGCCATTATTGAAGGTGATTAATGTGGTATAATTATAGGTTTTATGCTTTCTAGAACAGAAGAAGAGTAACAATCAGTCTCTCTTGGACAGAGTCTTCCAACCAGTGTGCCACTGCTAGGACCTTCTAATGCTGCAGTGATAAAGGCATTTTAAATTCATAAATGGATGTTGCAAGCATTTTTATGTTAAGATGAAAGATGAGTTTGTTTGATTTAAGACAGCAGGTTTACATACTCTACCAAATGTCACAGATGGAAACAAGAACACATGAAAGTAAGGTCAAGATGGCAAAAGTGTTTAAAAGGAAGTTTAGTCAAGCTAGGAGAGGCTGCAGCCATTTGCTCTTGCCTGAGCCTACTGGGAAGGGCAATTCTGCCCCTTCCTTTCCTCTTCTCCCACTGAGTTTACTGAGTGCAAACTACTTTTGCACTTTCAACTCAGTTTGCAGCAAGTGAAGCTGAGGACAAAGGGTGAGGGGAAGAGGAGAGAAATACTGACACATTGTAAAAGCAGTCCAAAAAATGGAACAACAGAGGGCTCATCAGGACTGTGCTTGCCAAACTGGAACAGCTGTATGTTGTGTTGGAATCAAGGCCACTTTAAGGAGGCAAATATGTCTTAGAACCTCATAATTTTCCATTGCAACCAGTTTTTATACACCTATTGCTGCAGCATTACCAGTGAACATACAATAATTGAGCATCTTCCCAGCAAGATTCTGTGGTGTAGCAAGGCCAGAATCTGGTTATCCTATTTGTGAACTTTACCTGCCAAGCTCTGTGCACTGTAGAAATAAAAGGTTTGAAAGAGAAAGTTATCCGTCCAGATCCAAGTGATAGTAACACTCCTGTTACCATGTGGAAAATCCTACTTTGCTTATTCTCTTTGCTGGCTCATTCCTGCTGTTCAGAGCTTGAAAAGCTTGTGTTATTCCCCCTGCCACAGTTCCCAGAAATCCTCAGCTGGTATGGACTGGGGAATTTTAAGGCACTGTAGTCCAAACTAGGAAAATGTCAAAGTTCTGCCCCACAAATGTTATAAGATTGAAATCTAGACTATTTCATTTGTGTGCCAACAAGTGAACACACAGCCTGCATAGTAAGCAACCCACTAGGTGCTCAATACACTTCCTGGTATTGTGATTTGACTAAGGCCCTTTCCACTCCACTCCACCTTCCCAACCTGCCATAGGGATGGGAGAAGGACAGGACTGCAGCATTTCTTATGCATGTTCTTGTCACAGTCCCGTCTTTCTCCCATCCCCAGGCAGTGCAATCACACGACAAATCTTTGACGGGTTTTCCCCATCAATGACTGGTGATCACACTCCCATTCCACTATGTGCCCACACTTACCTTAGCTGCAGAGGCCCTGGAAGTGCAATGGCTATGCTTATTGCCCCAGTTTAGCCTGGGACAATACCTGGCTGTGCTGTGGCAGGAAGAGGCCGTGCCATTGCGCTTCCTTCTGCAGCAGGTGAGCCAGTGTGGAGGGAAGAGTTGGCCTCCATGCTCCCCTCCTGGCAAAGCCATTGCTGGGATGACACTGGGACAACCGCGGACCTAGATAAGCAGTGAAAAGGGCTTATGACTTGCAAAAATGAGAGGGGATGGAACAGGACAAGGACTTGTCTTATAGACCACAGAAAATATATGGATAGTGAACTGGTAACCATGATTGTAGGGCTGGATACAGATGACATCCGGGTATTTAATGAACATAAGAGATCCTTCACCTATACAGGTAATTTTTAGTGAAGCCTGTTTTAAATTAGATTAATCCCTGCAGTTTGCCCATTAAGGCTTTTATCATTACTTAATATGCTTGGATTTTTATTATAGCTGCCAAAACTGCACCCATATAAAACTGCAACACAAAAATGGTTGATAAGCACAAATCTTCTCCAATAATGGTTCAGTTCTACCAACTATTTAAAAAACACAGATGTAGAGGCTCATGGTGCCATAAATAGAGGTCTTTAGACACCATGTTGAGCTAAACACATTACACAAAGTTTCCCCTTTACTGTCCAACCTAAGAAAACAGTAGTTTTAAGATAAAGCAGACTCCCTAGCTGTGCTTTGTAGCTAATAACTGTGGTATTGTTACTTAAAAGACAAACACTTCTTACTCTATTTCTGATGTAAAGTCATAGAGAGAGAAAATCTTTCAGAGGCTTGGACAGAATCTCTGTTTATTCCTGCAGGCTTTGTTTGGCACCATATGCTTTATTGTAGCAAAGTTTCCAACACAGATGCATGGTGCACTATTTTTAGCATGGTGTTTGCTTCTTGTCTAGGGAATAGGCTAGCACACTGTAGCATTTACATAAGGCTACCAATTGGAAATAGAACGGTAAGTGCCCCAGGGTCTTACAATTGCCAATTCATATTTCACAAAGTCTTTTCACTCTGAACATTTTCGATGCATAAAACTCATTCCAACTGAAATAAAAACAGAGGCACTGTAAGGACAAACAAAGGTACTAAGGAAGAAAAGCCAGAGGAGGGCAGAAAAAAAATATTGATAGTTTTTAATTTCTGTGAAACGCTTCCATTTTTCTTTCAGAAAAATAGGGAAGAGTAAAAGTAGATTATCTGTAAAAGGTAGGCCTATCAACACCACAGGTGTAGGTTTCATATCTTCTGCTGTCTCTGGGGGACTCTGGAAGCTATAGCTCTTGGACAAGCTGGGGGTCCTTTCCATAAATTACAGTTTCCAGGAGTCTTACTGTAAAACCATAAGAGATATAAATCTGAAACAAATGTGTGATTTGCTCTTAGACTTTATCCATGCAGCAGCTTCTCTGACAATTCATCTAATGTTGTAACTATCCACCAAAGGAAGACATATGAACTAGGAGAGAGGATGTTCCACTATACCTTTTGTCCTTTGTATAATTTTGTTTCACTTTTGGCAGTCCTATTCATGACATTTTCCAGTTCTTGTCTCATTTGTTCCATTTCTCAAAGAGTAATTCTTGAAATATCTAGCATGCCTGTAACATTTACTTTCCTTTTTTTAACAACAACAACAATCCTTACAAATAATAATGTTTAACCCCCCTCTGGATCAGTACTGCCATGCACAGGCAGGGGAAGATTATACTTCCCTTTCCCAGTTTTTTCAAACAAAGAGGTTAAAAAACTCTTTGGAGGGTTCCAAGATCTCAGGGCATGGAGTCTCTTCTCTCAATCTCAGGGCAAGGGAATTTCATGGCAAGAAACATGTTACACACACATACACGGAGTCAGTGTGGTATCGTGGTTTTAGTGGTAGACTAGGGCTCTGTGAGACCAAGGGTCAAATCCCCAATCAACCATGGAAACTCACTGGGTGACCTTGGGCAATTCACACTCTCTCAGCTTCAGAGGAAGGCAATGGTTTACTTCCCTCTGAACAAACTTTGCCCAGAAAACCCCAAGATAGGTTCTCTGTAGGGTCTCCATAAGTTGCAAAATACGTGAACTACTTGAAGAAGCCATACATATATTCCTTAATTGTTAGATGTATCTGTTATTCCTCATCTGTTATTTAAATGGCATACATTCTGCAGTTGTGGTTGATAATTAACAACATCTCCAGGAGCTGCCCCTTGTGACATTACCCTTGTAACACAGCCAATCTCAACCTCCTGTGACATCACTGGGGTTTGTTCTTAGTCTTCAGGGTCTGGCTGTGGCAATCCTACTCCATTGACAACAGTGGAGGTCCTGTTCCCCTTTAGCCCTTGTGCAGTGGGGAGGACTTAAGAAAAACATGCATCTGGGAATGGAGAGTTAAACCTTTCCTACCTGAGTATGATGACCCTTTTCCAGCATTTTTACCTGTGAATAAAAAGGATGCTCTGCTACACACTTTATGATTTGCTTATCATACACTTCATTCATTTCTACATTGGTTATAACGGAGATTCGTCCTGTGTTCTGATGTCTATAGTTCTGGCTTCTTTCAATCAAGTGGCATCATTTTTTGAGCTATCACTAGTCCCCTAAAGGTACAATGCCTGCCATGTTTCAGACAGGTTGGACAATGGGGGCTCATTTCAGAAGGTTTACATTTTCAAGGCTTCCTGCTCCTCTGTGTTGCATATCAGACTGTTTTCATAGCCCTCTTCAAGTGCGAAGAAGCAAAGCAAGCTAAAAACTTTTTCAGGATTTCAAAGCCCAGGAAACCCCTTGTGTGTTGAAGCGTAACATGCAGATGCTTCCATGGTTTTGATCTTGGATTTTATAGATGATGCATCAGGACTGACACTTCCCTGTCTCTCCCGTCTTGGCCGAACATAGTCTGAGGATTAGAACCATCTAGTGGAATGAAATGGAGTTTTAAACATGGCGGCAGGAGTAACCCCATGCCCCCCTCCCCATGCCACTGTGCTAGTCTAGCTGGCTTTTGGAGATCAAGGATGAACATTCTATTCAAGGGTATCTGATTTTTTTAAAATGGCGATTAGAGCCATAACTGTAGGGGAAATATGGCAAATTTTCAGTTCTCATAATTGAAAAGATAGCCAGTTTCTCTTTAAGGAAGATTTGTTCAATCTTCCTATAGGACAATGCAGCCAAACGATAACATTTCTAGGCAAAGCTTTAAGTAATAAAATGCTTCACTGCCTTTGTTGCTCTAATTACCTCTTTTCAGTGCTGTGTGTGCTTTATTAGCAATGAAACAAAACCTTTCAACTCCAGAGCACTGAAAATGAGTGTGCTTAATATTTCATGAACTGAGACTTAATTACTACAAAAGCTATTCAGATATGATACTTTTCTAATATAGCTTAAAACAACAGAGCTTTCTGTTTGGATAAGAAAAGCACGGGCAGCAATAATCACCCATTCAGGAATATGTTTTGTATTATATTTGAAGCCTTACCTTCACACTCAATTTAATGATTGATTCCACTGGGATTAAGCTGAATGCAGTCAATGAATAGCTCCCTAGTCTCCAGATTTTGCCTTCCCTTTGATCCAAAAAGGGCCATACAAAATGGGCAAGTTAAGAAAGGAGAAAGAATAAATCCAGGGTTATAAGCCATGCAAGCCTTCTATACATGTCTTCCTAACTGGATGCTGTTGATAACTTCTCCCACTCTAGTACTGGGATTGCACTGTCCTGTTTTAAAATCTGTGATAACACCAACCAGCTACTGGGAATTAGCATCTAAGTTGGGTAATTCCCTTTGGTGAACAGTCTTGATGCATTGCTTTCAGTGCAAAAATTGCGCTGCAAATTAAACCATCCCCTCAAGAAAATGGCCAATTACTGCACATTTTTCATAATTCAGGGCTCCTTTTTTTTTTTTTTTTTTGAACAAACAAAAAGTCCACACAAGCTTGGGAGAGTGCAAGACAAAACCCAACATTTTTGCACTGAAAGCAATGCATCTTGCACAAAATGCCTTGATTCCTATAATAAAATGTGTTTTTACATTAAAAGTAATTTGTGCACAAGTGTTTTTTGTGTGTGCAATTTTTCTTTTCTTTTGCAAAAAAAAACACAAAACTTAAACTACAAAAGAAATCCACAAAAATGTGCAGAAATTCCCATAATATTGCAGAGAAAAAACTTTTTGAAATTATTTATTCTTGTATTCAAAGATGAAATATGAAATAAACAAAGATGTACATTCCTAGGCAGTAGGACTACTCAGTGATTATTTCAGCGCTAACTGGAAGCTAAGAGGGTGGATATCAGCTGAGTTCCAGCACAGAGCATCCAAGACTTAGTGTAGTGTATTCACCCTACTGAATTTTTAACCCAAAGTTAGCCCATGAGCATACTAACAAGGCTTCTTCTGTTCTCAAATTAACTCTAGTGGTAAATAAGCTTCCTTTGCCATTTTGCATTATTAAAGAATTTCCATTTGGTATATGCAGTCATCAGCAAGCTAGTAAAAGGTAGGGTCCATGAGTGATAAGTTTAATATGTTTTCTCTGCTTTATCAAGTGACTGGAAGATCAGTTTCGGCATGTCCTCTTAAAAATATATGAACCAGCTTGCGTGATGAACCAAGAACGGGAACTGAGCTTGTCGTATATTGTGCCTCCTCTATCATTGTCACATGATTTATTTAGAATGTTTCCAAGATTCAAATCTGAAGTTCATATTGATTTTACACAGTAAAGTTCGTTATACAAGTTCCTACAACTTTGCTAGTGCATTAATATTGAACTATAAAAGAATCTGTGGAGGTGCTAGAAGGGACAGAACTGGATGCCCACATTCACAAAACCTGGAAGGCTGATGTGCACATAGGACTGTTTTTGTAGTGGGAGAACAACAAATATTCCAGCTACGGCTGCTTTTTAAACAGCTCTTAGAAGTTTGGCTAGAGAAGGTGAAATAGTGTATTTTAAAGGTTTTTTTTAAAAAAAAATACAGTATGTGTGAGAGGATAAACCTTTTTATCTGAAGGGAAAAAAAGATAGAATTCAGAACTTCACTTGAATGTTTTCATAAACTAAAAGAATGTGTGAGAATGTTGCAAAGGCATGTTTTACTATTTTATTGCCAAGCCACACCTCTGCTAGCTATCCTTTTGCTGACTGCATGAGCAGGCCAAGACCCACAAAGCCTTCAATATGCTTATAAGACCCATTTAGACTGCTGGCAAGTGTCCAGTCAGCCTGGGCTTTGACTGGGTGGTGTATCATTGAGGAAGGCCACAGAAAGCATGGGGACAGAAACATTAAGATCAAGTTTCCCAGTTCTCAGGGCCTGGCCCCTTTTTAGTGTGAAAACACTACTTTGAAAAGAAGACATTTAGTCTGGCATCCTTTTAGTGACATAGGCACGGGTAACTGAAAATTAAGCCTGAGTATTAACTTTTTGGATCATGGCAGAGGGAGGAATTCACCATCTCCATCCCCTACAACTCCTTCAATGACCAATTTACCTGTTTCCTGATTGGCTATCCCACACCTCAGCCATTCAGTGGTCAGAAAAAGATGGGGGTAAGGAGAAAGGCAGCCAGGTATACAGCGGGTTGTAGTCCTGCATCCCTCTGCAGGAAGAAAAAGGCATCCTGCTGGACCTTCCAATTGTTCTCCAGAGGTCCAGGAGGATGACATCATGTTCTTGCAGGTGGTTGCTCACGTCTTCTCATCTCACAAATTCCTTTAAAAAAAGTCATAATGATACTTACTATTTAGGGCATAATCAAGAAAAAAAAAAACCAAATTATGAAAAATCTTGCAGTAGTTGGCCATCTTTCCTATGGGGTATGTGTCAGTGTGAAAGACATTCTTTCTTATAAAGAGATGAGGACTTTTTTTTTAGTGTTGTTTACACCCTGACTCCTGCCACATCCCCTGTCACAAAGCCTCAAAAGAGGAGTGGCCAATTTCTTGAAAGGATAGAGGTCCTTCTGGACACCATATGCAACATTTTAGTTCTCTTCTTGGTTGCCAGAGCCTTTGCTGCACATTTCATTTCAAACCAAGGTAAAGAACTTTCTAGGTGACTAGGGCTGAATTTCCCATTTTCCAGGTGCTAGATCACAATTCAGCCACAAAAATATAGTGCACTCCTTGCACTATTTCAGCTAAACTAAGGGTGGGAATCATATGATCCTTCAAGTGTTGCTGGACTGCAATTCCCAGCATTCACCACCATTAAAATTATGCTGGTAGGGCTGGTGGGTGTTGCAATTCAACAACTTCTGGAGGACCTTCCCTGAGCTAGAGGCTAGTTTAAATTCTGCTTTTAAGATTGGTTTTTAGTTTTTTATTAGTACAGCACTTTTTCCCAAGGGCTGGTTCATAGAAACCATTTTCATTTATTTCTGAGCTAGGCAAACAAACATGAACAAACTTAACTTATGACCTGTTGCACACAGAAGCAGCCAGAAACAGCACGTTTCTCATTTGCAATTTGAGGCAATGCCTGCTCTGATCATGTTCAGCCATTTCATATATTATATTATTCACACAGATGCCCAGCCAAGAGCAGTCAGAAGGAACAGCTCACATGTAGATAAAAATGTTATGTATCATATTACTTTAAAAATGCTACAAGCATCTGCAGTTTTGCTGGCATCTCTGTGCTTTTTCACATAATGCCCTGTGTAACGTTCATATCTTCCACCAATGCTGAATGCTTACAGACGGCCATCTACCCAGTCACACAGGGACAGGGGGGCGATAGAGATACTTCGCCCCGGGTGGCAATTTTTTGGGGGGCATGCTAGCTCATAGCCATGCTCCCATGTGCCGTAGCCTCGCCCCAACGTGCTGTGGCCATGCCCTCATGCCCCATAGCCCCACCCCATGCACTGTGACCATGTCCCATGCACCATGGCCTCACCCCTACACCGTAGCTCTGCCCCTGCCCCTCCACGCACGCCAAGCTCCGCCATAGAATCATAGAATCATAGAAATGTAGAGTTGGAAGAGACCACACGGGCCATCCAGTCCAACCCCCTGCCATGCAGGAACACCCTCAAAGCACTCCCGACAGATGGCCATCCAGCCTCTGCTTAAAAACCTCCAAAGAAGGAGACTCCACTACACTCCGAGGCAGCATATTCCACTGCTGGACAGCCCTGACTGTCAGGAAGTTCTTCCTGAGGTTCAAGTGGAATCTCCTTTCCTGCAGCTTGAATCCATTGCTCCTTGTCCTGGTCTCTGGAGCAGCAGAAAACAAGCCCTCTCCTTCCTCTACATGGCATCCCTTCAAATATTTAAACATGGCTATCGTGTCCCCTCTTAACCTTCTCTTCTGCAGACTAAACATACCCAGCTCTCTAAGTCTATCCTCATAGGGCATGGCTTCCAGGTCTCTCATCATTTTGGTTGCCCTCCTCTGGACCTGCTCCAGCCTAACCATGTCCTTCTTGAATTGGGGTGCCCAGAACTGGACACAGTATTCAAGATGAGGTCTAACCAAAGCAGAGTAGAGTGGTACCAGTACCTCGCTCGATCTAGACACCATACTGCTATTGATGCAGCCGAGAATTACATTGGCTTTCTTGGCTGCCGCATCACACTGCTGACTCATGTTCAGCTTGTGGTCTATTAAAACTCCTAGATCCCTTTCACACGTACTGCTATCCAGCCACATGTCCCCCATCCTATATTTCTGTATTCCATTTTTTCTACCTAAGTGTAGGACCTTACACTTCTCTCTGTTGAATTTCATTTTGTTAGCTTTGGCCCAGCTCTCCAATCTATCCAGGTCATTTTGAATTTTGATCCTGTCCTCTGGCGTATTAGCAACCCCTCCCAATTTGGTGTCATCTGCAAATTTGATAAGCATGCCCTCTATTCCTTCATCCAAGTCGTTGATGAAGATATTGAACAGTACTGGGCCCAGGACAGAACCCTGTGGCACCCCGCTAGTCACTTCTCTCCGGGATGAAAAGCAGCCATTCGTGATCACCCTTTGGGTTTGGTCGGTCAACCAATTACAAATCCAACTAACAGTAGCCCTGTCCAGCCCGCATTTTACTAGCTTCTTTGCAAGAATGTCATGGGGAACTTTGTCAAAGGCCTTACTGAAATTGAGAAATGCTACATCCACAGCATTCCCTTCATCTATCAAGCTAGTAACTCTATCATAAAAAGAGATAAGATTAGTCTGGCATGACTTATTTTTGAGGAATCCATGTTGACTTCTCGTGATTACCGCGTTGCTTTCTAAGTGATTAGAAACTGACTGCTTAATGATCTGCTCCAGAATCTTTCCGGGTACTGATGTCAGGCTGACTGGGTGATAATTATTTGGGTCCTCTTTTTTTCCCTTCATGAAGATGGGGACAACATTTGCCCTCTTCCAGTCTGCTGGAACTTCTCCTGTCCTCCAAGATTTCTCAAAGATTATAGCAAGCGGTTCCGAAATGACCCTGCCAGTTCTTTTAATATCCTAGGATGCAATTCATCTGGCCCTGGAGACTTGAATTCATCCAGTGTGGCCAGGTATTCCTGTACCACCTCTCTACCTATTATGTGCCTCATTTCCCCTGCTTCCTCACCTGCTCCCAAACCGCCAGGTTGAGTGCTTGTATCCTTCTGGGAAAAAACTGAGGCAAAGAAGGTGTTAAGTAGTTCTGCCTTTTCTCTTCCCCCTGTTAGTAATTCGCCATCTTCTCTGTGCAGCGACCCTATCGTCTCCTTCTTTTTCCTTTTGCTACAGATGTCTCTGGCCAGCCTAAGTTCGTTCTGTGCTTTAGCCTTTCTGACCTCCTCCCTACATCTCCTAGCTACTTGCTTAAATTCTTCTTTGGTGGTTTCCCCCTTCTTCCATTTCCTGTACACGTTTCTCTTAACACTTAGCTCAACTGAGAGTTCTTTAGTCAACCATTCTGGTTTCTTCAGATGCCTTCCATTTTTCCTCCTTATTGGCACAGTTTTAGACTGTGCCTTCAGTATCTCCCTTTTAAGGAACTCCCATGCCTCCTGAACTCCTTTCCCTTTCACTGTTCTTGACCACTGAATTCCAGCTGGCAGCTCCCTAAGTTTACAGAAGTCTGCTTTTTTAAAATCTAAGCCATTGCATCCACCAAACTGCAGCCTACCACAGTAGTCATGTGCATGGTTGCTGTTAACTGCTTAAAAATAGACTTATGGCAACCCTGTAAATGCGAGGTCTCCAAGTCACCCGATCATCATCAGCCCTGCCCAGGTCTTGCAGATTCAAGACCATGGCTTCCTTGATTAAGATTATCCATCTATAATGAAGTCTTCCTCTTTTCCTACTGCTTTCTATCTCACCAAGCATTGTTGCCTTTTCAAGTGAGTCATGTCTTCTCATGATATGTCCAAAAGTGGTCATCTGTACCATTCTTTTGAGTGTACCACTGAGAATCTGCACTGTTGAGAATCTGTACTATTTTGTTGAGAAGATTATCATGTCGCATTAGGAACAGATGTCTGGTAAAATCATTGGCGGTATCTATATGCAATTATCGTAAACTGCATGGAGACATACCACACTATTAGTGCTTGTTCTTGGAAAAACTAGTACCAGGCTTATAACCAAAGAATGCAATACTTCTTAAATACATGGCAAAAGATCTAAATTCTACTTGAAATGGCACTGGAAGTAAACAATGAGGCTGCTTCTGGTAACACGGTACCTGTAAACAGGTAACTACTGTGAGCCTGTTCTAAGCTAGGAAATATTCAGAATCCCAAATTTAGCCTGTTTTGTGATGACTTTCTTGATAAGTTTATGTATAAAGAAATTATAATAACCACATATCCTTAAGTGAACAGATTTCACTGGGGTTGACATTTTGTGTCACATTAGGTTTGCTAATTAGTCCACCAGGGTGAAAAGGCCAGAATTTCTTCTTTACCCTGAGAAATACCTCATTACAGGGACTGAGGAATAGGGATAAGGGGAGAGAGTATGATTAAAAAACACATGGCTTGTCCCAGGGCTTTCAGAAGTCTGTTAGGTCCCCTGACTACATGCCTCCCACAGGCATTATTGTTACTTGAGCTCATTTTCATCTCCAGCCTCACCTGACAATCCTTTTGTGTGGTTCCTGACAACCCCCTTTCATCTTAATCCTTCCATCCAATTGCAGAGCAGCTCCATTTGGCAGGTTCTGGAGGAAGGAAATAATGAATGCTATACAGTTTCTGGCCATCAGCAGCTCCACAGATGGTAACAGTGGTTGGCTTTTTGCCTTTCATCCCACAGATTCAACATGTAGGACAAAATTCCAATTTGCTTTCTCTGTGGAGTAGCCCCAAGGAATTTTGGTTTACATTTTTCGGAGTTTTGTACAAAAGTTGTCTTTGTTAGCTTGCATATTATATTATCTAGATCAGTCATGCAGGCTGGTACCTATCCCACTTCCTGTCATTAGGGAGTTTTATATTGCACTGGAGCTAAACTCCTAACAAGGACTAACAGAATAATGAAAAGCAGTGAGCACTTGAAGGCTAGTTATAGGAAAAAGACCTGTGACTGACTCAAGGATGGTACAAAGAGGAAGACGCATCAGTTACCATTTCTATGGAAACAATTGGTTCTGGTTACATATCGTCTAACAGCTTTGCAAAGTATGTCACAAATCATATCTCATTAAGAAAAAACATATGCTCCAGTCCCTACAATAGATGAAAAAAGGGACTTGGCAGAAACAGGTTAGATCAGGTACACATCTAAGATCCTGTAAAAGTTAAAAAAGGATTTGGTTTTTCATTTCAATTATGGTAGTGAAACTACTTTTGTAAAATATCTTCACCGTATTTGAGCAATTTAAGGGCAGAATGGCTGAATAACTAAATGTGGTATAAATTTTAAACTTAGAAACTCACTCTGTTACTGATTTGGCTGATTGGATCTGAAACAATATGGAGCATATTCTGTACTGTACAGAAATCCAAAGAAATAATAATGATTAGAATTTCAAAGCTCACATTAAATTGTTAAACAATGGGCTTTGGACAGGGTCCTATAAAGTAAAGGGCTATGAAGCACATTGGCACATTACTTTTGTAAACCTAAAGGAAAGGTAAGAAAATGTTGCTATGTAAATTACACTCACAAGGCTTTTAAAATTATACTAAATGATGGCTTTTAAAATTATATTAAATGATGAAGAAAAATGAAAAGGGAATACCTTTGAAAGAAAACAGAAAATACTGCTGCCACCTAGTAAAACAATTACAATGTTTGTGAAATAATGGCAAAGTACTTTCTTCTGACAAAGTAAAAGTTAAATAGTCTTCCATTATGTTAACTCATTCATAAATAAATAACTCATTCATAAATTTACAATGTTATTTGTAATTTCTGAATTGATCACTAGATATCTTGTGGCACTGATTTAATTTGATGTTTGGATTCAAACAACACTGCATATTAGATAATTCACTGAAACTACTGCACAACAAAGCCATCAAAATAATGGAAAAGATCTTTTTTTATATCAATACCTTTATAGCAGCAGCAGATCATAAGATCTGAGATCTAATGGTATTAATGAAGTGCCAAGCTGTAAAATGCCCCCTCCATTTAAACAGATGAGAGACAACAGTCAATAATATAAACCAAGGCAACCTAAGAAGTCAAGAGATATACAGGCTATAGTACGTTAGACTGGCATAGGCAAAAAGACTTGGTTTCTTTACGAGCAGTCATGGGGTACTATTTGGAATTGTGCTCAAGGGTCTCAAAATGTACTCTTAAATTGCACCTCTCAACTAGCAGACAGAAAAGCAAACAATGCACACACCTGTGAGTGTGTTACCACGTTCCCTCTCACTTATTTTGCCTCTATGTGCAGTACTTGATGTGCTACATCTAATCCTCCAAGTCAAGAATGGGAAAAATACAACCTGTGGGCTGCATGTCGTCCCAAAATCGGATTTTTACACTGTATTGTCTCTGTTCTGTTTCACAAAATGTACCTTTGTCCCTCAAAAAAATGAAAAAAAAATGGAAATTAGAAGTGGATTTCTGGGTTTGTTGTTGTTGTTGTTGTTGTTGTTGTTATTATTATTATTTTATAATTTTGGATATTTGAAGCCCTGGTGGGGCTACTGTGGATCCTAGGAATGAAGACTTGGTTTCTAGACTATTTGTTGTTGCCTGTTTCTGCTGTACAACATTAATCTTCTTCTGGTTAGTCAGGATCTACAAGTGTTATCTTAAGTTTGATTGCAGCGGTAACACTACCAGCACATGGCAAATGAAGAAGTAGGTCCTTTCCTTAAATTCTCATTTGAGCGAAAAGAGGGTTTCTATTCAGAGAGGACTGAAAGATGTTGTTGTTGTGCCTTCAAGACATTTCTGACTTACGCAGACCCTGAGGTGAACCTATCACAGGGTTTTCTTGGTAAGTTTTTTTCAGAGGGGGTTTGCCATTGCCTTCCTCTGAGACAATGTGACAAAGAATGTGGCTTGCACATTGGGTTTCCGTGACCAGATGAGGATTTGAACTCTTGTTTTCAGGAGTCGTAGCCCAGCACTCAAACCACCGCACCACTGTGGTTCTTGACTGAAGGACATTGCAGTACAAAGATTACCTTTCCCTGCTAGAAAGAATATTCCTGTGTCAAAGTTCCCTGCTATTAAATACATGACCATTTCCTCTCTGACAGATGATGATTATAGTATCTCCCACTTTCTGAGCTAAAGAGAATGTTAAAACCTATTATAGTGAGCAGGGTAAGCATATTTCTCTGTATACTTTTTTTCCTGACTCAGGATAGACTGTCCTGGACCATCCTGACTCTGAATTTTGCCCTTACGGAAGGCAGACCTGAGTTGTAGCTGGCCTTTCTTTCTTCAGAAATGGGGATCAGACATTGCTTCTTTGTCCAAAAATGCACTGACAGGTTTAATCTGACACCTGCAATACCTACTTGTGGCAAATTCTTTCAGTTTGTAAATCTCCATCTTGAGACTGGGTTGAAACTGCAGACTTTACAGCCACGCTATTTGGCTTAGATTCTGACTTCTTCTCTGTATTGACCCCTCCCCAGCCTTTTGTGCCACCTAGACTGATGAAAGGATGTGGAAACTTGAAAAGCTACACATTTCTGCAGCAGAGTTGCATGCTCCACTGTAGATTTTGGATTTTTTTTTTCATTAGACCAGCACAACCATCTCTTCCCCTCATACCTAAATTGGGATACCCAGGTGATTAAGAGCTGCAGTGTTACAGACTCTTTATAGTACACAGAACACTGAGTATAACATTTAACTCAGCCTCAACTAACAATGGATTCTTACAAGAATTCATTGAACTATTATGCAGCAGTTCTGGCACAATGCTGGTAGCATAGTTCTGAATACCACTAACGTGCTGCACGTTATCAGCAATGCATTTTATATTATATATGCTGTGTGTGTGTGCAACTAAAACATTTTAGGAACAACTGTTGAAGAGAAAACACAGAATCAGGAAATATTTAAAGTGAGTTTTCCTTCCTAACATGTCAAATATGTGGAGATCTCCAGTTCCTGTTTTAAAATAATCATTCATTCCTCCCATCCCTCTCCTTTTCTCTCTGCCACCTACTCTACTGTTATTCCACTTGCCTGCTTGTATCATTCTCCCATCATTGCCCCCACTGCTTCACAACTACTTTATGAAGCACGGCTGACAACCTGCATCAATCTCAAAATTGCTTCAAGCAAATCAAGGCTTGATTAAAAAAAAATGTCTACTGTATTTTTAAAGCACACAATGGAACTACCCAAATGAAGAAGCAAATTTGTCCATTTCACAGTTTTCTGTTAGAACCTTGGGAGAGCTTTTCCATGTTCTCTTGCAAATGTTTAGTGGGTAGAAAGCAATGAAATAAGAACCTGAGGAGGATGCACAGTGATATATACCAGCATGATTATCGTAAGCATGTTCTTTCTGCCCTAGCATGACTCCTGTTCTTCCTAAATCTTAATGGCAGTTGGAAAAGGAATCAGTATCTCCTTCACAACACAGATGACTGTCTTGGGAATGATTCTTCACTAACAGCCAACATGCAGTGAAGTAACATTTTATCAGTGCTTCTCAGACTATAGGAGTATTTGCAGGCAATGAAAAAGGGAAGGTAAAAGCTGATACTTAGATGGAAAAGGGAAAGAAATTACAAATCAGGCTGCCTACAGTAATGTATGTACATGTATGTATGTACATGAGACTTTGATCTCAATTTTGAAAGTTGGAACTACAGTGGCCCCCTTAACTTTTGTGAGGGTTCAGGGTGCAGAACCCTTGTTAAAGTAAAGAAAATGCAAATAACTCTCCCCCCAATGCCTGAGTGAGCACTCCCCTTTCCCCCTGGTAGCACAGTGGTTAAATGCTAATACTACAGCCACAAGGTTGTGAGTTCGGTCCTGGCGGGCTCCAAGTTGACTCAGCCTTCCATCCTTCTGCAGGTCAGTAAAATGAGTACCCAGCTTGTTGGGGGCAATTAGCTAACACACTGTAAACCACTTAGAGAGCACTTAGCTGATAAGCGGTATAGAAATACACATGCTATTGCTATGCTATTTCTTCCAGGGCTCCCCACCACCACATTCATTTGGCTTTTGTCTGGGCACACTGCCTTCCTTCCAGATGCCTGGACAAAAGGCAAGCAAATGGAAGGCAGCAGCCCCACACCTAGAGAAATTAGGCACATGTCTCTTCCCCACTGCCTTTCACTTGTGTTTTGTCCAGGCACACTGCCTTCCTTCCAGAAACCTGGGCAAAAGGCAAGTGATTGGGAGGCCGTAGCCAGGTGCCTAGAGAAGGCATGCATGCACCTTCTATGCCAACAGGGCTCCCCCTGCCCCTTTGCTCGCCCCTTGCCCAGATGTGTGGAAGGAAGGCATGCATGCCTAGGCAAAAGGCAGGGGAATGGGAGGGGGAGTGGGGGGAGGCAAGTGGGTGTCTTGTGGATAATCAAATTCATGAAGGTCAAACCCACAAATGTGGAGGGAGGACTGTATGCCTTTTTTCCAAGCAGACCATATTTATGAAATAGAACAAGAAAGAAGAACCCAAAAAGGTTAAACAAACTAGCTATGAACCTCAGTTAATGTGATTTTTAATTTCTTTTTAAAAATTTAAAAATAGCTTTCCCTAACCTGATGTCTTCCTATCACAAGCTGAAATATAAAACATCTGGACTTCAGATTGAGGAAGGCTGTTTTAGAATCAGCCTGTAGTGTAGTATAGTACTAGAGTGTTAGACTTGGCTCAGGGAGACCAGGATTTCACTCAGCCACAAGGTTCACTAGCTGTTTTTGGTCTACTTTCTTTCAACTAAGATGGGGAATCTTCTCATCCTTGGTTTGGATTTTAGCTCCCAGATGCCCCAGCCACCATGACCAATGGCAAATTATTATAGGAGTTACGGTCCAAAACATCCAGAGTGAAAAATGTTTTGCATATTTTCATAGCCTGATCTACCTCATGGAGTTGTTTTTAAGATAATGTATGAGGGGAGAACCACTGTGGCTGCCCTGAGCTCTCTTAAGACAAGGGCAGTATAAAAAATGTCAGTGATAAGATGGACCTGAATCTTATTGTTAGCATGAATGAGAGTAAGGTCATTCAGTCAGTTGGATTTACTTATATGTTGACTTCAACAATAGATTGATGGGTATACTCTAGTTGGGCCTAAACAACAGGGCACCAGCCAAAAACTTCATTTAGATTCATTAACTAAATTGGCAAGAGTTCATTAGGGTCAAGAGGTGATGCAACTCCTTTCAATTTGACATGGTTCCGAACAGAATTCATGGTGGATAAACTCTGTTGTTTTTCACTCTCACACTGAGTTGCTGAAGCTGCTTTCCAGTACAAAACCAAAAGGGAACCTGGCCGGATAAACAGATTTTTCATCATGCATTTTGTTCTGTCCTTCCATCTATGCCAAATAAAACTCACATTTAATTTTCTGGCTATGTAAAATAGCAGACTGGCAGGAATCCTTCCAGAAAGGTGCAGACAAAATTTCAAGCTGTGAGTAGACCTGTGATTGCACTCTGAGCCTCTGAAATAGATTTCTGCCTCGTGTTGCTGTCTTGGTCTCTATCACGCAAAAGAGTGAACTCTCAGTTCCTACATGTTTAAATTCATGTATCAGTAAAACAAAGCAATAAATAATGAAAGCAGTCTCCCATTTCTTTTACCTGGCTTGCAGTATTAACTTTGGTAACACATTGCTGTCGCTGCTGTGTGCCTTCAAGTCATTTATGACTTATGGTGACCCAAACGCAAACCTATTATGTGGTTTTCTTGGAAGAATTTCTTCAGAGGGGGTTTGCCTTTGCCTTCCTCTGATGCTGAGAGACTGTGACTTGCTCAAGATAGGTTTTCCCAGCCACGCAGGGATTCAAACCCTGGTCTCCCAGTCTCCTAGTCCAAGACTCAAACCACTACAGCACACTGGCTGAGAACACATTACCTTTACATTAATGTGAATATTGTATTTTCTTCTGCCGCGGTGCTGAGCAAACTCATTATAGCAGTAATCACAGAATACTATAAAACAAGATTTCTGCCCTCCTTGCCCTCCACTGTTCTGCTCAAGATCAGGTTCAGAGAGAGAAACAGCTATAAATAAGAGCCTGCTTTATAGGCATTTGCAAGGAAGCTACTAACCGTAGTCCTTCAGAGCTTTGAAAAGTCAATTTTTTATAGCCCAGTTCCCAAAATCCTCCAGCCAACATGGTCACTGGCTATTCCAGCTGGGGGATTCTGGGAGAAGTACTCAAATACTATCTTTTCTTAGTTCTGCTGACTGAACATGCAAACTTTTTGCTAAACCACATCTTATAAAAATTATTACTATTAAAGATAAGGTGATACATGTTTTCAAACTGTTTCTAGATAGAAATGGGATATTTCAAATCCCAAGGATGATTTTTGGACTAGACTAAAATCATAATCTTATTCACTTGTACTGTGGAGTTGGTAAGCCCCACTGAACCCACTAAGAGTAATTTCTGAGTAAACAAGAATAGAATCAGCCTATGGGAACCATTCTGGCTTCTGCTGCATTAAAATGTGTTTTGTTTATTGTTTCGTGTGCTTGATGCACCAGGCTAATTTTTCTTGTAAGTTCTTGAGTCACTTTGGACTCAAGGAGAAAGGCTTCATGAGGACAGTGACTACAAGAAATCTGATGTTGAGGGATTTTACCAAAGAGAAGCTATCTGGCATTGGATCAGAGACTGGGAATCCAAAACTGGACCAATCCAGTCCAGAAAATGAAGTCCACCATTTGAACATGAGAGAAAATAAATAAATACTAACAACCAATCAGAAATGCAATGGTTGTGTTTGTGTTTGTTCAGTGCCATGAAGTTGGCTTTGGTTTAAGGCACCCCAAGGAATAAGAGAACTTCAAGAGATCCTGTTATTAACAGCCCTGCCCAGGTCTTGCGAACTCAGAGCCATGGCTTCCTTTTTTGAACCAATCCACCTATAATGCAGTCTTCCCCTTTTCCCATTGCCTTCCACTTTACCAAGCATTATTGTCTTTTGCCATGAGTCATGTTGTCTTGTGATATGTCCAAAGTACAGCCTCAATATATTCATTTTGCCTTCTAGTGAGAGTTCAGGGTTGATTTACTCTTGGACCCCTTTATTTGTCTTTTTGACAATCCATGGTATCAGAGGAATGAAGAGATAAAGGATTCTCACCCCTGGCTCAGTGGACTGTTCCTGGAATAGGGGAAAACTCTGCCTGTTGAATTTAGACTTCTAACTTTGATTTTTTTTTTTTTTTTTTTTTGTAATTTTGACTTATTATATCCTATTTTTGTGCATTATTTTTCAGTACACAATAACTCTCCTGGCAAAATCAGTTTTGTGTAGGGATCAGAATGTTGGACTTCATTGAGACACAAGGCTTGCTGGGTATTTTTAGTTCTCTCTCTCTTTTTCAGCCTGATCTACTTCATTGGGTGGTTGTGATATTAATATGGTGTGGGGTGAAGCCACATATACCACTTTAAGTCCATTGGTGGAAAAGGCAGGATATAAATGAAATTAATAAAATAAAGAAAATAATAAAAAAGACATGAAATACAGGAAGGGGGAGCAACTGTGAGTTGAAGACTCGTGTGCTCAATCCACAAATGAACTCATTGGTGTGGAGGATTTCAGAAACAACTCAGGAGAACATTATAGACTTTGATGAAGTGATAAATGACTTTGCAGTAACAAAACCAAGGACAGCTCATTTCTAAAGTAAGAAACTACTACAGATTTTCTTTAAGTAGCAACAGAAATAGTCTGAATGTCAAAACATATCCATCTTTTCCACCTGCAGGCACACAGACTATTTATGTGTTACGTGTATTTGAGGGAGAATAAGATTTTTGAATTTTGTATTTTATTTTATTTATTTTATTATCTAGCCATTTACTTATATATTTTCTATTCCTCTATTTCCCCAATAGTTCACAAACATATCCAAAGGGGCGCCCATGTTTTGAACTGCTCCAGGCCCCCAAGCACCTAAATTTGGCCTTGCTTGGAACCAAAGCATGATGGAGAGGTTGCTTGAGAAATGACCTATCTAAATCTTAAAAGAGAGGAAGCTAATGTGATGGGGTGGGGTGGCGGTAAGTACACACAAGTTAGGAAAAATGCATGTAAATTTAATTATAAACCCATTTCAGCTGTAATACAGAAATGGGGCCTAGTAAGGATTGTATCCTGAACCATCAAGGTCTGAAAGATTTCTAATGTGTTGGGTATTTGCAATTTTGCAAATTCAGAAGGTATCCTAGTTCAATGATTAATAATGACACAATCCTATTAACCTCAGTCTTAGCCCCAGGTAGGATGACCAAATTAAAAACTGAGGCTCCTTTTTCAAATCCTATGGCCAGGCAAGCATGTACACCAATTTTCAATTTTTTTTTTTATAAATGTTCTAATGCACTTAATAATTCTTACAAAAGTAAAATAAAGTTATACTAACGGTGATAAAAAAAGTAAAACCGTGGTGATGTAAAAAGTAAATCCATTCCTCTTATTTCTACACTCCTCACTGTGTTTTAAAAGATTAGGTATTCATGTTTAAACAAACAAACAAACAAATAAGCAGCGTTAGGTTTTTTAATAGCAGGTTTTCTCTCACATTTGGAAGAGGGCAAGAAATTCCTGACAAGAAATAATGCAGAGAACTCTCAGATCTGAGATTTAGAGGACAAAAATCTCATGATATGTGAAATAAAGTGTCACAAGTTGTGAAATGGGCAGGGCCTTCTAGAACCTGGCCCCACATGGGCTCAGTCTAACTCAGGTATGCTATAAAGTATCTAGACTTGCTGTTGGAACTGTAAAGGGGCAAAGTAATCTCTACGGCAAGGCGGTGGGGATATACACCTATTCCTCAAACAAAAGACATCACAAAATATACAGCCAGACCGACATGGCTGAGAAGAGAGTTCATGATCATATTTTGATTAACAAAATGTGCGTCGGTGCTTACATGTGGTGCTGGAAGGTAGACAAGCAAGCAAAGTTAGTTCTGTCCTATCCTGGATATAAAGCAAGCGAAATCAAAGCCCATAATTAATGAGAATACTGTGGAGGGGGGTATCTGTCAGAGCTGGACACACGCTGAAACAAGTTCAGCCATGCTGAACCTAGAGATGCCACTCAATTATGGTGTGCAGGGCAGGGTTGCACTGCAGCCAAATATCCAGTGGGCGAATATGTAGTATAGATAAATCATTCAGTTCACAGAAGTTTCCAGTGGTGGAATAGTGCTGAATAATGGTGATCATCCTTTCCCCTTGCAATCCGGTTCTTATATCTGCAATAAAATTGTGGCCAAAAATTAACCTGAAACCGATGTTCAGCCTCCTTTTCTTCTTTCTTGGGAGCAAGCTGCTATACTATGTTTCATTTGCCAGGGATGAGTTTTGTCTCCGAATATGGACATTTCTGTTTAGGCAAGACATACTACTCAGTGGGTCTGGGCACATCCATACTACCTGCTATTTGATTGATTTCACAATGGCACTACCCACTACTGCAAGGTAGCTATATTTGTGCAAGTTCATACTATACAGCCAGTGAATAGAATCTCAGCCCTTCTTGCCTTCCCTCTGGTATCTTCATAGTGAGATATTGTACTTTCACAGAATTTTTTTTTAAAAAAGTACTTGCCCGCATTGTGTACATGCCACTGTTATGAACTGAGTAAGACAAAATATACAACAACAGTTATGCAAAAAGACTCTTAAAATCTCATGTAGAAACCATGCCCTCCCCCATTCTCTCTATCTCTCATACACTTAAATCTCATTTTGAGCCAGAAGAGAAGACAAAGGCAACCGATCGAGCTCTATGTGCAAATGAAATAATTTTGAATGGGCATCTTGAGAACCAAACCTTGGACATGCTGCATGAAAAGCATGTATGGGGAAAACTGGTGAAGAAAGTTGGGCATTCTGATTTGCATGAGCAGAGGCACTAAGGCAAAGTCACCAAATCTACTGAACCAATCTAAAATCCACACTTGCAAGGAATATATAGATATTAAATAATCTCAAGACTATGCCGAGAGGATTATTTTATTTGTTTGCATACAAGATTCATGGCAGTTCAAGGGCATTTTTGTAGGCTCTGGAAACTACTTTCCAGTTGTTTTATTTGTTTCTTGTAGGCTAAAGCAATTGTGGCTGAAACGTACTGAATAATTAATTATTTCATTTTTTACAGGCTTCACTGCAGTTTAAAGAACTAAATGCTAATTTCATGGTCTTGTGGTTTCAACTGTCCTAGGCATTTTCATGTTAACTAATTTTCTTGTTTGTGGAAAACTAAACGCTGTATTATAAAGAATGTGTCCAGGGCTGCACAGAAGTGCTGGATGAGTTAGAAATCACCTCCAACTACTATATGCAACAAAACATCAAATATTACAAAAAACTTGTAGCTGGCATGGAAATTGCTGGGAGAGAAAAGGAAGTTATGCTCAGTTGATCAAACTCTGAGAGGGAAATGGCCCAAAATGGATTGTTAGATTCTAGACAATATATTGCTAATTAGGCAACTGGGAATACTTTTAAGAAGTGGAAAATTGCAGTTAGGCTTCAGGGACATAGTGCTATAAAGGCACATTTTAAAGAACTTCATGCCTTTCAAACTGTTCAATTTAAATCAAGCAAGAAATGCTAAGTTGGTATACTTACATTGCAGCCATGCATAATGTGTGTGTGTGTGTGTACGTGCGCATGCACAGACATGTGCAAAGGGAATGGGCTCTCCAGCAATCTGATGTAGAGGAATGAAATCTACAATCGGGAAGGGGAACGGTGGTAGTAAATGCATCCAAACTGTGCTAATATTTAAATCTCTGAATAAAATTACTGATTTAAAAGTCACACACATTGCTGCAACCTATGGGGCTTTAGGGCTCATTAATGTATAAGGTGCTGGTAGAAAGCTGGCATGAACATAACAGAAAGTTAAAAGGAGAGTTTGCCCACTGAAGGTGAATGGTAGAGGACTGAAGACAGATAAAAGGAACTATTTCTTTACACAGCACATTAACTATGGACCTCACTACCTAGAGTGCAAGTCACTGTATTTGGAAGCTTTAAATGAGATAGAACACATTCATGGAGGATTAAGTAGCTATCATCCATGGCACATATAGTTCCCTTAAGTACTAAAGGCACTAGGTCTAAGTATATTAGCTGCTGAAGATCATGAGTGGGACACTGATGTTGTATTCATGTCCCACTAGCAGTTTTTAAACAGGCAACTGGTTGGCCACTGTAAGAACACAAAGTTGGGCTATAATATGGTCTTTGGTATGTACTAGATCTCCTTATGGGTCAGGTGTTTTCTATATCACCTGCAACAATGGAGTACCTATCTGTCTGTCTACCTATCATATTCACTGAACATTTTTTGTTAGAGAAACTTATGAAGGAAAATTTCACAGACCTTGAAACACATCTTTTTCTTTTTGAAGGATAGGATAATGTAGAGAAGAGAAGCAGCATGGTTTGAATGTTGGACTACAACTCTGGGAGACCAGCATTTGAATCTTTGCTCTGCTCAGCCATGGAATCCCACTGGGTGACCTCAGACAAGTCACTCTCTCCCAGCCTTAGAGGAAGGCAATGACTAACCTCCTCTGAATAGAGTTTTTCGAGAATACCTTACAATAGAATCATCATAAGTCAGAAACAATTTGAAGGCACATAGCAACAACAAAAATGTAGGCATAATGATGTCACATTTCAAAAGTAATGTAAGAATTGGGAACATTACTACGACGTGTGTATATGTGGGGGGGATATCTTGTTTAGGTATTTTAAAAGTTGCTTTTAAAGGGCATTTTGAGTGGAATTTTCCAAGTTTAAATCTGCTATATCTCTATTTGATCTTATGCTGCTAAATGACAATAGCCTGCCAAGCATTAGTTTCAATACACCATGAATCAAGTCTGTGTTTGCAGCATTGTTTGGATTTACTGCACTGATTCTAACTAATATCACCAAGCAATGAATTTATTTCCCCTAATGCAAAAAATACTTAAAAGCTATTAAAGAAGCAGAACTGAATACAAATAATGTTGCTAAAACACTTAGGGCCTGACTATAAATCTATGAATCCCCTGTGTGGTTTTGCTGACCTTCCAGATTATGGAGATTTCAGCAGGGAAACAGAGGCTGGAATTCTAATGCTAGATACTTTAGTGGGCAATGGCATCATTTAGAAGTAATTAAAATATTGAGAAATATCAAACACCATTGAATTATTTACTTGGCATGCAAATGGAGCCAAACTAATCATCTGTCTTGGATGTAATAGAGATTATCTGTGCATTGACCAGAGGGGAGAAATGTTTTTACTAATTTAAGAATGCCAGATAAAAAGAAGCGGAAGGAAAGAACAAAATGCTTTCTTTTTTATTATTGAAACTTTATAAACTGCCAAAAGAATATGCATTAAACACAGGGAAAATGGCTAGTTAATACACTGCTGGGCAGAGCGGTTAACTCTTATGGGTATCCCTATGAGGTTCAACACAGTGGCGGAAAACAGATACCACTGTCTACAAAGTCTCAAGACAGTGCCAAGATATTTGGACTTTACGCAAGCTACTTTGGACAAACAATTATTGCATTATAAGATTTTTCTTACGGAATACTATTAGAAATTATGTATTACTACAAGACCAGTCTGGGGTGGGCAAAATGTTGTTGGAACACAGCTGCCACAGTTTGTTTCATGGTTATACAGGCTAGGGCTTCTGGGAGTTGTAATCTAACAAATCTGGAAGGCTATATTTTGCCCATGCTACCTTAAAAGATCGTAGAACCAAACTGAAAATATCTTGAAAGGAAACAATGGTTTTGCCAAAGCAGAGCAGTTCTACTTCATTAGGAGGAGCACATGGAAAGTGGAAATTCCTTTTCTCATAGAACAGTTCTTTGTATATGATGATGCCTCTGCTCCAAGGAGAACCCATTGGAATATATATAGTGACCCATTGGAATATATATGGTGGGTGGAGGAGATACTGAAATTTGAAATGTACAGTGCAGTGCATTTCTCTGTTTAAAAAACCCCCATTATTTTGGAATGAGAACAGCACTTCATCTATAGATGGGAGAGGGGCAAAATGAGGCCATGAAACTCCTCGATAAGAATTATTTCCCCTCCAAATGACATTTTCCTTCAGTCTCTAAATTTCTATCATTGCAATAACATAAAGTTTTAGTTGAGCATTTAGAAATACAATTTAGGCATCCAAAGAAAAGAGGGGCAAATTTACCAGAGAAATGCAAATGCAGCAAATATAAGACTTCTAGGCATGAATGATTTTCATTGGCTCACTTTTTGCAATGCTAGAGATTTGGTGTCTGAAGGAAAATTTCATTGGGAGATATAATACTTACTGGGTGGGCAATGCCTCATTTGGCGCTGCTTCCATAGCTACACCCCTCAATCAGGGCCTGTTGTAGGAAATGACTCTGTCAGAGTACAATCCTAGCTCAACAAAATCAGCTGAAGTGACCCTAGGCTAGATGAAGCTGTGCTGACTCTAAACCCATCTCTGCCTAGGAATGCCTAGGAATTGATTTAGGATTATACTGGTGATGGCCCTGGCCCTGGCCCTGGCCCTGGCCCTTGTGTTGGTGTAATGGCTACATACTTAGCCTGGGGGAGGTTTAATTTTGCCATAACCCTGTTTCTCCCTCGCTCTGCCCCTTCTCTGCCTATTTTTGTGTGTGTGTGGGGGGGACCCTTCCATCAGCTGCAGTTATACAGTGGGCCCTTGGTATCTGCTAGGGTTTGGTTCCAGGATCCCCCATGGATACCAACATTTGTGAATACTCAAGTCCCATTGTGTACGACGGTACAGTAAAATGGCATCCCTTGTATAAACTGGCAAAATCAAAGTTTGCTTTTTGAATTTTTTTTTAAAAATATTTTCAAGCTTGGTTGACTCTGTGGATACAGAATGTATGGATATGGAGGGCTGACTGTACTGGCAAACTCTTCTGCAGCTGATCCCTGAGATAAGCCAATAGAAGTAGGTTAGGCAGGCATATTGGCAGTTCCACTGGCAAAAGGCGTTTTATCTGTTCCCAGCCTCCTTCAGCTGGCATATCTTGAATTAGGATCGTGCCATTACACAGGAGACAGGAAAGAAATGTTTCAGGCATCTCCAAGTAAGGGGGATTGTTTGGCAGTTTCATCTCAATAGCAGCAAAGCTTTGCATGAAGAGGAGAAGCAGGTAATCCAAGACGGGTTAGCATGAAATGTTTGTGCTGTGAAAAATGTTACAGAATGCTTTGCTATTAGTCTTGCAGCAACAGCAAGTGTTACTACTCTGAAAGTAATGCAATGAAAAAACTGAGCATCATCTATTTCATTCATAATAAAAAGTTCTATACCTAACAATAAGAATCATTTCACATTTTTTATACAAATGGAATAGGATGCCTATGCATCCAATGTTAGATAGGACAGTGCTGTACTTTAAGCGTTTTTTGTCCACATCTGGTTTAAAGATAAAGAAGAATATGAAAAGAGAACAGAGATCTTATTTTAATGATTAAAATAGTTTTAGCTTGTCCTTAGTCATGTATTCAAGGTTTTCCAGACAGAATACAGTCAAGAAAAACAATTTCACTTAAAAATTATATAGTCAAACAAAAACCCCACACTTCAATATGAGAACAGCAAAGACATATTCTAGAACCAATCCATGGTCACTGAGGCCTAAGAGCCCAGATAAACAGCCAATGTACCCTCCAACATTTCACAGATGAAAACAAGGATACATGTGGTCAAGCAAAATCAGAGTGTGGTCAAGACGGCCAAAGTTATTAGTGAGGAAGAACACATAAGGTAGGAGAGGTTACAGCAGTTTGCTTTTGCCTGAGCTTATAGGGAAGAGCAAGATTTCACTCTTCCTCTCCTCTTCTCCCACAGAGGTAATTGAGTGCAAACTAGTTTTGCACTTTGAACTCAGGCCATTTCCGCACGAGGCGAGAGAATCGCTCCGTGCCGTTACTCACTGGATCTTCTGGCTCCTCGGTCTGGTCCAGGGTTAATTGGAGCAGCGCGTGGTCTAGATCTGCACTGCTCTGGCTTCCAAAATGGCAGCTTCCTGTTGGGCGTGGGTCCCGACCAACTGCTGAAGTTCGCCATGCCTAAAGCCCGCCCCCACAGATCGCAGGCTCGCATTGGTGCGAGCCTGTGAATCTGCAAAAGGGAGCAGGCACGCAGTGGCGCGCTCCCGCACTTTGAAAGACCTGATTTTTCCAGTCTTTCAAAAACACGCTGGAGGACCATGTGGGGTCATTTTGGAGCGGACTGAGGTGCAGATCTCCGGTAAGTAGTCTGAACTCAATCCACTCCAAGGTGCAGACGTCCTCCGTGGAGGACGCACTGCACCGTTTTAATTACCCCATGCAGAAATGGCCTCAGTTTGTGGCAACTGAAATGAGCCAAGGACAAAGGGAAAAAGAAGAAGGGGAGTGAGAAACAAAAGGAGTAGGAACAAGAAACAGGGACATTTTAAAAGCAGCTGAAAAAGTGAAACAACATAGCATTAGACAGAGGATTGATCTGGACTGTTCCTGCCACACTGGGACAGTTGGAGGGTGGGAGCCAGTCCTTAACTTTCTACCGAAGTGGAGCCTCCCTCAAGTTTCAGTGAAGCCTCTGAGGTGCGGGAGAGAGCATTTCATAACTGGGGCGTTGTAGACTTGACAGTTTTTCTTGGACAGCAGACTTAGGAAGCACACATCTAAGCTGTTCTGTCTTCTATACTGTGTTGAGATGTATTGCATTTTTATTTAAATTCTAATAATTATTTTAGATTTTTAGAATTTGCATCTATGCATACATATTAGCATATGCAAATTTGTACCACATGTGTCAATGGCAACTTTTGATAGCATGAAAGAGACTGCCTTACTATGAGATGGTGGGACTAAAACTTTTAATAAAATGTATGTATGTATGTATGTATGTATGTATGTATGTATGTATTTGACTTCATATCCTGCCTTTTTCCCAAGATGAGATTCAAGGCAGCTTAATAATTTCTCCAAATCTTGAAATTTTCTCTAGAGAATGTAGACATATGCATTTGGTATTATCTACATTCTTAAAAGAATGAAAAATATCTCAGAAAGTGCTCTCCCTTTCTTCGCTGTTTTTCTCTGTCTGAAAATGGAAATATATGTAACAGAAACCGAAACAAAAACCATAGACTGACTATGGAAAACAGCGGTCCCTTACTTAGTTCTTCCTCCTCTCTCTATGTGTAGTAATGATAGAGTAATGTGGTATATTGTTCCCCACATCCTAGGGAAAACATTTCTAGCTTATTCATATGAGAATCCCCACCCAAATAATTTAAATGAATGGCATAGTAAAGACTGAATAGTTTACTGAATGACAGCAAAATTATTCAGCTCTGTAGCCAAATCATGACTATAGTGAGGACAATGTCAATGAATAAAGTAATCTATTCAGTACTGATGAAAAACAATCACAAAGTGTTTTTTTTTATATATTTCTGAAAATGGTCACAGAAAAAGAAGAAGAAAAAATAGTAGTTTTCCGTTCACAAAGGTTTCATTGATCATGTGGTATGTTTCCTTTTAAAAGGTTCTGGATCAAATACTTCATGATGGAATGAGAATATGGTGATTGTTGGGCTTTGGAGGTCAAGAGAAATGCCTTTTACACTCAGCCCTCCTCATTTCCTAGGCCATTTCCGCACTGCAGTCTTATAGTGCGATTATTCCGCTTTCAACATCCTACGGAATCCTGGGGTTTGAAGTTTCGGGAGGGGCCACTCAGCCCCTCCCGAAACTCCAAACCCCAGGATTCCGTAGGATGTTGAAAGCGGAATAATCGCACTATAAGACTGTAGTGCGGAAATGGCCCTAGAGTTAGGGGTGCAGAACCCCTGCAAAAATAGAAAAACTACAAATATCAAAATGTGTGGGAGGGGGCGACGGGGCTGAGACATGGTGGGGAGAGTGGGCAGCCAGGATGCAAACCAGGTCAGAGAAGGGAGAAGGAAGGGGGTGGGCCAGCATGGTGGTCCTATACTACTTATTTCTGTCCCATCCTTGGATATGAGGGGCATCAAGAGAGGGTTTGTGGTGCTGAGAATCTGGGCTGCAAGCCATCCTTAGTTGACCAGGCAGCAGGTGATGGTGGTGGAAGAGGACCAACAGGCAGGTTTTTAAAGGGCAGCACATCCTAATCAGAGTTGCTGAGAGGGGAGGTTTCCCCGGAAAAGGAGCACTTGCGGTGGGGAGGCAGCGATTGGAAAAACTTGCAAATAATCAAATCTGTGAAAGTCAAACCTGCAAATGTGGAGGGCTGACTATACTTACCCTGCATTTACACTTCTACTTAATAAAATGTAGAACAAGCACCATATATATTTAGAGTTTCTGGATGTCAGGACCTGGACTCTCTTCTCCTATTCTCAAAGAGATGGGTAGGAATGCCAAGGCAAGAGTATTGCCTTGAAAAGTGTGTGTGTGTGTGTCTGTGGCCCTTTCCGCACGATGTTGCTGTCTCGTTTCTGCCACAGGATGGCAGTAGTCGGCAGGTCGCGCTTCTGCATGACGTCATCACCATCCTGCTGCCATCCTGTTGCGGAGCGTTGCACTTGCACAGTTTTCACAAAACAGAAAAAATCCGTTTCGCATCTGCAATCACGCGGCGCTCCCATCACTTCTGGCCATGAGGAAGCTACGGAAGTGCAGTGGCGATGCTTCCTTACGTAGCGCAGCAATGGAAAAAGCCTGGTTGCGTCGCAGAAGGAAGACATGGCGCCATTGCATTCTATTCCGTATGGACCAAGCGGGTGAAGAGGGGAGCTTTGCTGATGCGCTCCCTTCTGGACCCGGGACTGCAGCGAGACGACGTGGAAGAGCATCATTGTGCAGAAATGGCCTGTGTCTGTGTGTGCATGCATACATATTACTGTGTGTTGCTGGCCCTCCTGTGGACTGCTTTGGAAAAGCTGCTGCGGACTCTTCAAGGGGTCTGCCAGGCTCCTCCTAGCTCTCTCAAACATCACTAGGGGCTGTCCCTACTTGTGGTGCTCCTGATCTGGCAACCCTAGATGTACCTGCTTTATAAAGAATTGGTAGAATTGTTGAACATATGTTTTGGGGGCAATATTAAGACATTTTGAAAGCTCAGTCTATGTAGGCTGGTATTCAGTCCTGCTGGAATTAGCAAGGCAGCCCTAGGACCTACCTGGCCGATGTGCCTTTGGAACAGCCATGTTCGTCACGCGTCCTCCGTCCTGAGGTTTGGGTGGTGATGCAGTGAACCTGCAGATCCCCGACTCTGACGGGGTGCTTGAGGTCAGGCTGTCTGTGTACTCATTAGTCCCTGCCGTAAGCTGCTCTGACGAAGTGTCTGATATGAAGCATTCCGTGATGGTAAACTTGGCATGTCGCAGCTGTTCTTCCATCTTGGCATGTTCATATGCTCGTGCAAGCTCTTCATATGTGGAGGAAGCACTTTCTGTGGAGACCATGCTGCTTCTTGCTCGATCTAAACAACAAAAGGGAAGGCAGTCACTTCAGGAGGATGGCTCTTGATGGCTTTTAAGTCAACTATTCAGTTTGGGCAAAAACGTTATTACGGTAGGGCAACATAAAAGACTCATGACAGAGCAAAGCAAAAATCAGATGATCACGCAAACCGGACTGTGAGAATTGAAACTTGCATGCAGGAGTAAAGTCCTGATTAACATTCTCTGTTTTTGCTCTCATGACTTCCCTTCTGGCAGCAAAATGAGTTTTTGCAAATATTAGACAGAAGGGGTAATTTATTGTTTTGTGCTTCATCACACATAGAAACATTAGGGTTAACTACTATGTTATATTGAGCCTCCCCCCCCCCCAAAAAAAGATGTGATTTACAAGCTTACATTCTGCTTTTATTTGAGACTTTTTTGTTGTTTACCAAAGAACACAAGCTCATTTCCCACAATGTTCTCTCTTCATTTGGCCACTAACAATGGCTTGCAACCTTCTGTGTATCTGAACCTATGAAGCTGACAGTTGCCTAGCCTCCAGTTTGAATGTGTAATAAGAGGATTTTTTTTAAAAAAAAATGGGATGTTACTATCACTAACATAAATAGGACATAACACAGGAAGCATTTCCAGAACCAGCATAGTGTAGTGGTTTGACTGTTGGACTATGACTGGAGGCTCAGCCATGGGAACCCATTGGGTGACCTTGGGCAAGTCACACTCTCTCAGCCTCAGAGGAAGGCAATGGCAAACCCCTTCTGAAAAAATCTTGCCAAGCAAACCGCATGGTAGGTTGGCCTTCAGGTCACTATAAGTTGAAAATGATTTGATGACACAATAATGACAATCCGCAGTAGCACTCCTTAATATTAAAGATGCCTTTTAGCTCCTTTCTTGTATGACGAGACAACCTACTATATTTGTGTGTTTTAGAAATGTTAATGTTCCACTATTTTGACCTCACAAATCAGTATGATTAATTTCATACTTTTCTCCTGCTGTGGAGAAAACAAACATACTGCACAGAAATGCAAATTGTTTTCTCTAGGAGAACTATTGGAGTTATCAACCTTTGCATACCTATACCCACTGGCAGTTAGATTTTACCTCACTCTCTATGAGTTTAGATACAGCATGTTTAAGGTAACTTCCTGTTTGTTTGTTGACACCCACTCACTTCCTGTATCACTTATAGAATCATAGAATAGAATCACAGAATCATAGAGTTGGAAGAGACCCCAGGGGCCATCAAGTCCAACCCCCTGCTATGCAGGAACACCCATCAAAGCATCCCCAACAGATGGCCATCCAGCCTCTGCTTAAAAACCTCCAAAGAAGGAGACTCCACCACACTTCGAGGCAGCATATTGCACCGCCGGACAGCCCTGACCGTCAGGAAGTTCTTCCTGAGGTTCAAGTGGGTGGAATCTCCTTTCCTGCAGCTTGAACTTATCCTTCCTGTGTTCACTGGGGTTTCATCTGCTTTCACACTTGTCTCTCTCTCTTACTCCCTGCCTGTCCTCCATGAAGCACAGACATTTCCGCATGAGGCTACTATAGCGCTATGATTCCACTTTCAACATCCTATGGAATCCTGGGGTTTGCAGTTTCTCCTGAAACTGCAAACCCCAGGATTCCAAAGGATATTGAAAGTGGAATCATAGCGCTATAACAGCCTCATGCGGAAATGGCTCATGTGTGGTAAAAGCCTCTGAAAGTAAGATGTTTTAACTCTTCTGATACCATTAGTATTCTTTCCTTTCCTACCTTTCTTCAGAAAGATGAACCTGTCTTGATTATGTACTAGTATTTATTAGTAAAACTAATTTTATATCTCTTACAAAGAGGACTAAGGCCATTTCTGCACTAGACTGTTATAGCGCTATTATTCCACTTTCAACATCCTATGGAATCCTGGGGTTTGCAGTTTTGGGAGGGGCCAGCTGGCCCCTCCCAAAACTGCAAACCCCAGGATTCCATAGGATGTTGAAAGTGGAATAATAGTGATGTAGCAGTTTAGTGCGGAAATGGCTTTTGTTTGATTTCTTTTTCCGCTAGATCTTGTGTGTGGGACAGAGTGGGCAGGTAAACTGTTCAACCTCTGCCTAGCACATTAGTTACTCTGAAAGATCTACAACTTCTCATATGTCCCAGTAAAGTTAATGAGTGTATATGTGTTTGTGAAGGAAACACTGTTTCCAGACAGTCATGTGTATCTTTTGTGCAAAATTCCCATTTCTACACACAGAAAAAGCAGTCTTGCACAACAAAAAAATTTCACAAAACATCTTGCATAGAAAAATCAATCTTGCACAATGAACTGGTGTGCTGTGTGCATGTGTGTATTTGTGTGTGTAAGATTTTTGTTGTCCATAATAACTGTCTTTAATCTTTTAAAAAAACTGACTATCTTGAAACAGGGTGTATGAATGCACAAACCCTCACATTTTACACAAAAACATGTGTATTTATGTGCATAAGAATTTTCAGAAACACTGCAGGATGTACAAATACAAGATGAAAGCTGCACAAAATTGTCACCACTGTATTATTCTTCCCAACCCAGTTTCCCAAGTGTCAAGAAACTCATTTTTGAGGGGGGAGGGGAGGTCAGGAAACAAATAATGATTTTTTTTTTCAGTCTGTAGGGTATTTATCCTCTAGCTATGAATGGACAGTTCAGAGATTTTTGGAGGTAGGAAACTTGAGACCATGTATTGGGGGGGGGGGAGAAAATGGGCCCTTCACCTCATTTTCCCCTAATTTATTTTAGTTAGATTGTTCTTGTGACATAGCTATCATTCTGCACAGAGAGAAGAACTGCAGAAACCTCTCTTTCTGTCTCTTTTTTAAAATTTTCATTAAACATTTTCCAATACAATAAAAGAAGATATAAAAACAAAGAAACAAGAAATAAGAAAAACAGTACAGAAAAAATAGAAACCATGAAGAATAAGAAATTTACATTTGACTTCCAACATTTCTAACAATGATTATAGATAACTATATCAAATAACTTAGCCAACTGTAAACACCATTCATATACTTCTACTGCTTAACCAAATCTAATAATTATCCAAACCTACAGTTAACATGTTGTTCTTTTTTCCTTACAAAAAGCCAATTAAAAGTTTCCAGTCTTTCAAAAATGTTGCCAGTGTTTTTCCTCTAAACATTGTTGTTAATTTATCCATTTTCAGCTAAATCTGTCAGTTTCAGCAGCCAGTCCTCACTTGTTGGTATTGCTGAACTTTTCTACTTCTGTGCATATAGTGGATATATCTTCAGTAACTGAAACAAGAGATGGCTGGAACAATGTAGTTCTATTTTATGGAATTTTGACAGGCAGCAGAATGAAATAATGATTCTGTCTCTCCCCAAATGTAAAGAGGATCCCATATTGAGGCCTGGATCTCAAGGGAACTTAGTTTTCTGTTGCTAATGGTGTTCAAATTTTTTTGCCTTTCTTTTACTGATTTTTGTTCCTGATCCCCACATGGCCAAGTAGGGGAGTGGTCTCTGCCTTTATTGAGATCTCTCTAGACCATCTTAGCTAACAACAGAAGTAACATCTGAGACAAAATGGAGGCCTGTGACTCTAACAATAGTCACCCTTTTTCTCCTGTATACCTAAAGGCACTACATCCCATCTGATCTTGGAAGCCTAGCAGTGTCAGCTCTGATTATGATGGGAGACCATCAATGTATACCAGGTGCTGTTGGCTATATTTCAGATGAAGGAACTGGCAAAACCACATCTGGGTATTCTTTGCTTAAGAAAACCCTATGAAATCTATGGGGTTGCCATAGGTTGACAGGAGACTTGAAGGCAAATACATGGACCCCTGGCTTTAACATCTTTGCCTAATGAAGAAGCCACTGAAGTTTCAAAAGTTTGCATGATATATTTTCTATTGTGGTTGGCAAATAAAGGTATTGCTCTTTTGTGGATTTTGTTGTATCCAGAATTCAGAGTAGCTTCTGTAATTCAGCCCCAAACTCCCCTTTCTGAATTTTAATCAGTCCATCCAAGTTATGGCATCCTACCACAAAATAAGTTGAGCATCCTGGGTAGCTCTTTAAAGTTCAGATTGAAACCTGGAGCCAATTTGCTGCCTCACTGACAGGGAAGCTGCAAACTACCACCGTTAGTGAGAACTGTGAGGTGTGATAACTTAACACTGCCAGGGATAAATTTGTGTATGCATTATGTATGTATGCGTTAAATTTTTGAAGCAGCCAATAAGCAAAGTTTCCAGATTAAAAACATAAAATACAAAGTAATAAAACAAGACAAGAAAGCAGGTAATGTAAAAAGCAATATAAAACCAGTTGCTACACATAATAAACCAAAAAAAACAAAAGCCATTTGCAAAAATGCAAAGATCTAAAAGTGTAAAACAGTTTCTGAAAAGATTGGGGCATGTGTGTGTGCGTGCGCACGTGTCTTCATCTTGAAAGACCAAGGACCAAAATGTAGGTGCCAGGTGAATCTATATGGGAGTGCATTCTACAGATGGGGGGACATCATTGAAAAGCTTCCCTTCTCTCATAGCCTCCCACTTTGCATCACTTGATGGGGGCAGCCCAAGGAGGGCCTTAGATGAAGAGAATTCTTGGTATAATGATAAACTAACTTAGATAACCTAGGCTTCAATCTTATACCCACTTACTTAGAAGTAACTCCCATGGAATTTAAGGGAGCTTAATTCTGAGTAACACAATCTATGATTACTTGGTCACACCTGTTCTTAATGCAGTAATGACAGTAAAATCTGGTCATCGGGCTTTTCCTTTTAATGGCATTACTTCACAAGGGAAAATAAATCTTAGAATTTACCTTTCTCAGTAGAACCAGTGCTGCTGTAGGTACTGAGGCAATCATATAAAAAATCACTAAGAATGCTATGTGCTGAAACCAGCTATCATGCTGTTGTTATGATAGTTCAGTAAAGATGAAATGCTTTAATATGTTCCCCATTTTGCTCCCAGGTGACATTACCTAGCTTTACTGTACCTACATCTTAGCAAATAAATAATAAGGCTTGCTGGTGAAATGTTTTGAAGGCGTACCTGTGGACCTTTATTGGGTTCCAACTATTGAAATCCAGACAGAGCTTTTTAATTGGCTTCAGGTAGATGTTTTGACTGACAGTTGGTACTGTCATTTCAAGAGAAGGCTCATTACTGCTGACCTCCCTAGTTCACCTATTTTCCAGGTGGTCCAGGAAGACTGAGTCTGAGTTCCTGTACAGTAGATTAACTTATTTCTCAATCCACACTGAGTAACTTCCAAAAACTATTTTTGTTCTACATGAAATCCACCAATTTTTTCATTAAAAAGTTGCTGCAAAGTATGTATGAAAGACAAAAATGTATCTATATAATAAAAAAGACGATGTTATGAAATCTAGATATTTCATGAATATTATGAGGATTCTACTAGGGTTATTTGATTTTTTAAAACATATTAATTAAAGGTAAAGTCAAAGGCTTTCACAGCTGGAATCTATAGGTTGTTGTGGGTTTTCTGGGCTTTGAGGCTGTGTTCTACTAGTATTTTCTCCTGACGTTTCACCTGCATCTGTGGCTGGCATCTTCCAGTCCTCTGAAGATGCCAGCCACAGATGCAGGCAAAATGTCAGGAGATATTTACATTTACATTTAATTTACATGTGTCCATTAGTTTGAAGTCGGAAGTACCAACTTCAGTCAGCAAGTGGCAGTCATCTTTAACCAGTGCACTCCTTTGCAGTCGATACAGAGAGAAATAGTCCAATGGGTGGTTATTGACCTGCTGTTCCCAAACAGAGCATTGATCTCTTCCTCATGAGCATGTGGTAGGCAGACCTCTCTCTCATGGGACTATGAGTGTTTACCATGTAAATGAAAGTATAATCAGCTGCATGTGTTCTCAGACAGGGCATGCACAACGACTCCATCTCCAGCAGCTGCATAACTTTACTTAATGTTTCCAGTCTTTGTGAAGCTGGTACTTCTGCAAATTCCAAAAACAACAACAGCCAACCTCTATAGACATAATCCTTACTACTCCATATATGAAGACGTTGGAATTCTGGGAATAGAATCTCAATGTTTGCTTCTAAATAAAACAAAAAGTTTTGAGCAAATCCCTGTTACTAAACAATAAGTACAGGGCCACATTCATCATTCAAAAGTCAAGCTCCAGCCAAATCAGAATTGGTTTTGTAGTCTTCTTATCCAATTTAGCATTGGACAATAGGGAATACAAGTATGTTTCCACCCATCTTTGGCTTCCTTTATATTTTTCCAATTCAGCACCAGAATTTGTTTTGCCACAAATGTATTTTTTTTTGTTTGCAATTGTTGTTTTGTTGATGGGTTTATGATCAGAATATCTTTTACCAGTACTTACCCACTTCACCCAAAGAGAGTCTTACTCAGAGTGTGCATGGTGTCGGTGGTAGCACAGGGGTATGTAGAAATATTTGTACCTTGGACAATTTGAGAAACAGAAAAGAATCTATATGGCAGAAGGCTACAGGGATAGAGCTGGACAACTTGGATTGTACTTAGTGTCTGTAATCAATATTTACAGGCCAAGGAGAAGTTCAGCACAGTGGGTTGTACCGAGCTGTATCTGGCCACAGAACTCGTAGAATTGATTTCCTCTCCATTATTCAACACCTAAAATCTTCTCTGGAGGAACACGAGGCTCTTCAGAATACATTTGGAGTAAAACTTACACATGTTATTTTTTAGGACCACAATTTGCAGGATATAATGAGGCAAAGTTAAATGGGTCCTTGCTGGACTGAAAATGATAATTATTGGAAGGAAGGATATACGGAGGGGGAATTTAATCCTTTCCTCATGTAGCATGGTGCTGGATAAGACTTCTCTGACCTATCTGCCAATTCTCACAAGCGTTAATGGGGAATTTTCTTCCAATGGAGCTTCAGAAATTGAATTTTGCTCAAGACTGTGACACAGATGGAAAATATTAAACTATCCATGCTTGTGGCACTTCTGAAAGTTTTCAGGTTTCATCTTAGGTGGTACTTTTACATTTTTTAAAAAACTTTGTACATAAACACACACCTAACATCATGTCTAGTTCACAGTTTTCTCTGGATATTTGAACATCCTGAAGTGTTGTAGGTGAATTATTCTACAGAGAAGAACACTTTTTGTGTGTGCACAAAAGTGTTGTCTAGACTGAAAGCAGGCTTCCTGCACAGAATCAAATCAAATGTGCCAAATCAAACTGAGGAGATTAGCTATTCTATTGACAATCTTACCCTGATTCTGAAGTCTATAAACAGAGCTGGTACCTGTATCTTGTGATGGACTGACACTGTAGCTGTCACTTTCTTTATCCACAGACCCTGTGGCTCTGGGGGTTGGTAGCCTCCAATCTGTTGTTAAAGTGTGTGCTGATATAGTTGGATGGGGCCTGTTGAGAGTCCACTGGCTGGCATATCTATTCCGAGCTGTAGGCCCAGCCTTTGCATTCCTTCTTGTTGTTGGATCTGCAGTTAAAAGAGAGAAATCATTGGGCGCTTGGATGGTCAGGAAAAGAAGACAGAAAAATGGCTAAAAGGAACTAAAAAAAGAACCACTGTTCAGTGACTGAGTGTCAGTATGAGAATACCACAGAGCTTGATCATTCTATTACCATTCTCTACTAATCTCCATGAGAATACATTTCTAAGAATTGTTGCATCTTTATTTATTCAGTTTCCTTTCATATGTTTTGATTGCAACACTAGTGATCATTTTTGTGTTGTACAAATAAAATACTCTTTGGAGATTTTTCTTAAAAAAAACATTATCTAGAAATCAATAATTAAGGGATCATGCTAGAGTTTCTATTCTTATAATCCTCATTTACTCATTTTTACAAAGAAATGGGTAGGAGTAGATTTGGGTAAAATAGAATGGCACGTTAAAGCAGCAGGGAAGATTTTCTTTTAATGTATCTAAGGGGGTGTTACTAACAATGGGGAATAACAGTATTAAAAGTATAAATTCAAACATGTGAAAAAGTTATTTGATTTTCATCAAAATAACAAGGCTGTTCTTTTATATATTAAACAGAGTGAATTTTTAATCAAATGAGCTAATGGTAAGTTGTCATAGATATAAGGATTATTCATGAATCATCCCTTCACATAGACAGATTGACAGCTTTTTTACTTACAAAGCCATTTAAAAATGCAAACTGTCCATATGTTGTTCACTCTGAGATCAGGGTAATAACCAACATAAAAATTTTTTAAAAGGCATTCAGCAATAAACATAGTGTACCATCTTTTCTGTTGAGTGAAGGCAATAGTTAGATGAGTAGCTGAGCAAAACAAAACTGTGCCCCTAATTTAGCAGCATGTTGCAGTCTTTTATATTGATTGTACAATGTCTTTTATAACCCCCTATAGTCTGTGCCAAAGTGTTAGGAAATATTCCAAACAATAACAGAACAAACCTGATGTCTGTCATAATGAAAAAACACGTAAATGCTACACCTGTTTACTGAACATACTATTTGTACAATGGCTTTGTAAACTGTATATAACCAGAACTAAACTGGAATATTCCAAACATTAGAGAACTTGTTCATTTTCCTGAAAAAAACTATAAAACTACAGAATATTAAGGATCAGTATTTTGAATGATATTAGAAATATACCCCCATCAAGAAAACTGTGGGTGGCAGATGATGGAAGATCAATTTGTATTGAGTGGGAAGGGAATCAGCAGGAATACAAAAATCTACTCTTTATATTTCATGGGGTATACAAGAGGCTTTTTATTTAATCCCCTTACTTTTAAAAATTCAACACAGCAAATAAGCACTAGTTCTTATGCAACATCAATGCAGCCATATCCTATACCAGCATTATCCATGGGGAAAAAGAACTGAACAAGGAGAATGAATTTAGTGAGCTGAATTTAGATTTAGTGATACTTACAATGTATTTACTAAAATCTTAAAACTAATCACCACTTATTTCAGTAGGTCTATTCAAAGTATGACTATATCTGGATTCAACTCAAGATTGAGTTAGCTACCAGATGAACTCTATGCACTCTACTTCACTGGATTCAAAATACCAGCATGCTGACTGGGATGGTTACCTGTAACATACAATTCCCTTTTTGAAACAGTTTCACTATCTACCACTTTGTTTCTTGGCAGAATTCAAAGTGTTGGTTGTAACCAGACCATCTGAAACCACACCAGACCATCTGAAAAACTGCTTCTCCCTACACAAGCTTTAGGGGAGAGCTTTCTCATCCTACCATCCTACCACCTTCCACTGTCATAGAACTGACTGGTGAGGACACGTGAGACAGTATTTTCAAACATTCATCTAGTATTCTTTCAAAAGTACATTATGCCCATGTGCCCAATCAGTCACAGAATGATCAACCAGCCCTTTGAAAGAGATAAAACCCTTTTCACCCTAATTTCTTTGGGGCTATGTACTCTTCCTTTCCACTTTGAAACTGACAAAAAAATTTCAGAAGTTCACAGAAGAGAAGATGGAATCTCATGTAAATATGTGACTCCAAAGCAATTATCACATTACTCCAATTAGCAGACTGCACATCACCAAGTGAATTATGGATAACTGGTCATCATCAGAATTGGCTTCACATTTGTCACACAGATTCCTCCACAGACACTTCTACTGTGGATTTTCTTCTGGAATAAAAGACTGTGATGTGATCTTTATTTTGTTGTGATGGACACAACAAACTGTCTTTCACACTTACTTGTTCCTGGCCGGGCATCAGAAACATCCACTAGTGGTCCAGTGGCCTGGGAGACAGACTGGTAATGGACTGTATGGGTAACTGTCAATGATTTCTGTTTTGATGTCTCTCCAAAGTCAGCATCAGTTAACAGAACTGTAGATCTATCATCTATGAGAAAGTTAAAACAGAGAAAAATGTCTGTTATTGTTATGCCTTTTGATTGATATTTTATGAACAATTAAAATATATTGATTCTTTATTGTTCACTATGTCTTGGAATACAGCATATGATTTAGTAATGTACTGAATGCTAGTTTTTGCCTTTATCCAGCTCTTACTGTTCTTTTTCAAGTGTTTTTTTAAAAGCTTGATTCTTAATAGGGATGTAATCTTGCACATATGGGTGGAAAAATTCAAATTTCAATATAAAAGTATGAAAGAAAAAAAGACGAAGGAAGAAGGAAGGAAGGAAGGAAGGAAGGAAGGAAGGAAGGAAGGAAGGAAGGAAGGAAGACACCCCCTTTCACTTTGGTTTTGAAATATTTTTGGTTGCATGTGCAATCTACATTCAAATATGAACACATTTAAACAACCTTCAGCAACAGTTCATTTATATTAAAGGATGAATTCAAGGCATGCTGACATTTGGAATTTCAATACTGAACACAGGCAGGCTTCCAACAGGGGTACTCAAATATCGTCCAAGGGAGTCATAAGGATTTCTTTTTCACAGTGAACTCCTAGGCATGTTGTGTCAGAGTACAGAGCCTCACTGTGTATGCATACAGAACCCACTGTTATTTGCAAAATTATTGCATGAAAAGTCCCAAGCTACAAAATAATTTTTTAAAACCCTGAAAAATGCAAAAATCCTCTCATAAGGTCACTCAGCGAGAAGAAAACTCTTGTGCTCAGGATTTTACCATAAACTATACATGCGTAATACCATGGGTTATCACAGAGAAATCATGGGATACTATGGCCCTTTTCGCATGCAACTTTGAATGCGAAATGGCCACAGGAGCGATGAGGAATCACAAGGATGATTCCACATGACGTTCTCGCAATTGCGCGTCGCTCCTGTAGCGATCCTGTGGCAATCGTGCATTATATCATTCTCAGCTCTTTGCCGCAAATGATGAGCAGTTGCACATTCCTCCCACGTCCCTTCCACACTTACCTGGCATGCGGAACCTCAGGAAGTGCGATGAGCGCGCTTCCTTCCTCTAATACAGCCTGGGAAACTACCCAACTGCGCTGCGGAAGGAAGGGGCAAAACTATTGTGCTTCCTTCCATCCAGCATGGAGCTAGTGTAGACGGAAGCGTAGGAGACGTGATTCCCTCCCAGAGAAGGCTTTTCGCGTGATCCCTGCACGACGCCAGCGGCAACAGGGAAGGTGCGAAAAGGGCCTATATGATCAGATTAGAGTTTTCTAAAGGGATAATTACACTCTACCCAGATTTTTGGCTGGTTTTGAGGATATGAATATTACCTACTCTTGTCTAAAGTGATCTCACATGGGGCCCTTTCACATTACACAATTATAGTACTATGTTTCCATAGGCGTCATCCTATGGAATCCTGGGGTCCGTAGTTTGGTGAGGCAGTGGAGCTCTCTGGCTGAAAATTCTATATAATCCTCCCAAAACTGCAAACCCCAGGAGTCCATAGCATGGAACTGTTAAAACCAAAACATAGTATTATAATTGTAAAAGGGCCCTGTTCTTGTTCGCAACAATGTACTGCCAATCCTCCATAATATTTTATCTCTGTTATAAATTGGATGTGCACACTTAGCCAGGGTTTCTATTTCATGAAGGTTGACTGATCACAGTTATTTCATTTTATTTTTACTGAGATGGTGTTTTAATCAACGTGCATATGGGGTCGTGCACATCAGTAACCTCATATTAAAAAGACATAGGTTGAAAACTGAGGAGAAATGTACATGTACCAATTCTAAAATTAATTTTAGAAATTATTCCAGTGATAGTGGAAGATAGGTGGAGTGCAATGTGGGCAGATCCTACTTACCTAAGGAAATGAAACATGGGAAATCTGCTCAGATGCATTCATTATTTATATGCATTAGTATTACTAACCATTAGTAACTAACTTATTTTTAGATTAAAAAGTAAGAAGATAGCTACCATTTACATTTATTATGACCTGCCCCAGATGCACAAATAAGGCAATATTATCTATCTATCTATCTATCTATCTATCTATCTATCTATCTATCTTGATTAATGATTAATGTGTTAAAAAACAGTTTAAAACATGTATCATAGGAAAAAATAGCACAACAAAATAGCAGACAGAAAGTCCAGGATGGGCCTTGTACACTCAGTTCTCAAAGATCCGTTGAAACAGAAAGGCCTTTGCCTATCTAATCTCTCTGGGAAGGGAGTCAAAGAGCCTAGAGGCAGCCACCAAGAAGGCCTTCTCCTGTGTTCCCACCAGATGTACCTGTGAGGGTGGTAGGACACAGAAAAGAGCTTCCCTAGCAGATCTCAAAACATGAGCAGGTTCATAAGGGAGAATAAGCTTCTTCAAATAACCTGGACCTGAGCCATGTAGGTTTTTATAGGTCAAAACTAGCACTTTGAATCGTGCCCAGAAACACACCAGCAGCCGTGGACCTGTTGCAACAAGTGAGCCCCAGTCTGCAATCTGGCTGCTGCTCTTCGGATCAGCTGAAGTTTCCAAACACTCCTCAGAGGCAGCCGCCCCATGGAGCACATTACAGTAATCCTGCTGGGGTATAATTAAGGCATGAATCACTGTGGCCAGATCTAACATCTCAAGGAAAGGGCACACCTGGTGCACAAGCTTTAACTATGCAAATACTCTCCTAGCCACCACTGAAATCTGAGCTTCCTGTCTCAGGGCTGAATCCAGCAGTACAAACTAAAAACCTGTGTCTGCAGAGGGAATTGTAACCCTTCCGGCAGATGCTGGATCCCTTTCCCTGATCTACCTTTCAACCGATCAGGAGCAGCTCCATCTTGCCTGGATTAAGATTCAATTTGTTCATCCTGATCCAGTCCATTACAGCTGCCAGGCTCTGATTTACAGCGGGAACAGCTTTCTTGGAATTAGATGGGAAAGAGTAATAGAAGAGAGTATCATCAGCATACTGGTGACATCTGACCCCCAGACTCTGGAGAACTTTTCCCAGCAGTTTCATATATATCTTAGACAGAATTGAGCCCAAAGGACCCCACAGGCCAATGACCAAGAAGTTGAGCAGGAATTCCCCAGCACCACATTTTGGGTTTGCCCCTCCAGGAAGGAATGAAAGCACTGTAAAACAGTGCCCTCAAATCCCATCCCAGCAAGGTGACCCAAAAAGGATACTATGGTCAATGGTATTGAAAGCTGCCAAGAGGTCCAGCAGAATCAACAGGGGCACACTCCCCCTGTCTAGCTCCTGGCACAACTCATTCACCAAGGTGACCAAAGCTGTTTCTGTCCCATAACTAGGCTTGAAAACAGATTGAAATGGATCTAGATAATCCATCTCATCCAGAAATCCCTGGAGCTGGGAGGCTACCACAAGCTCCTGAACCTTGCCTCAAAACGGAATGTTAGAGACTAGCCAATAATCATCCAGAATGGTGAGATCCTGGGAGGACTTTTCCAGTATAATGATTTTATAACTCCTTCCTTTAGTCAAGCTAGAACTCTGCCTTGTTTGGCTGCAATGCTCTCCCCTCATGGATCAATGTCCCTTAATTAAAAAGTTTCTTCACTCCTGTTTTACGGCCTTCACTCATACATATACCAATGGACATGTATGTGGAAAAGAAAATATTGGCAAAATAGGCTCTTCACACTACAGAATTATAGCATCATAATTCCTCTTTAACTATCATCATTCCATCCTATGGAAGCCTATGGACATATTTAGAATTCTCACACAGAGCATTCTAGTGCCTCACTAGACTGCAACCCCCAGGATTCTAGAGTTTCTTATAAATTTCATTACTTCTTCTCCAAAAGGAAAAAAGGAAATCCAAGAGGGTATCATAGCTATCATCTAAGTTGGATATTCCAAATCTTTCCTTTGAATTATATTTGCTTTTGTCCAGCTCTAGGCCACAGTCTTCTGCATATTTACTTTAGATGAAGTCTCATTTAATGACATGGCTATGAATATATATTCCAAGGTTTATGCTGTTAATAGGTTTCAAAACTTTCTTACTATTCTCAGTGAAAAGAAGAATATGGAATAGCTGTGTGTCCCTCCCCCCACAGCTGCATCAAAGTATACCTTAAAAGGAACAATACAACACTCGTAAGACCCAGTTTTTGTACAAAGCAACCTAATGAGCCTACTGATGGTTTACCAATGGTCTCCATTGTGTCCCTCTCTTCAATCAGAAGCTGCGCTCTGGGAATATCTATATGCATTCGCAGTGTCTGCTGTTGCTTGTTAAGTGTGTCCGATGTCCTTGTATTCTTGCTAGGAATAAAAAGACCAAACCAAACAAAAAAGGGAGAAACATCTATTAAACCCAAATAAAGAAATTACCTAAATGTCACATTATTTTAAAAGAATTCAAGATTACTTTGATCTCTTATCACTTTCAGTGGAGATGCTCAAACAAATCCTTTTCATGAGTTCTTTCAAGTGTATAAGCAGTATTAATTTAAAGCAGGAGTCAATAGGTTAGAAAAAATAGATGAGCAGTGACTATAAAGCTTCCCCTGGTATTCTTTTCAATGAATACAATCTTATGTAAGCAGTTTATAAAACTGCTCTTTCTCTCCATCTTCCATTTATAGAATTTATGATGATTCCCTTTATCCAACCAGAAGGAAGTAGATATTATATCATTGTCTTCTTACACAACTTTGGCACTGATGAGTAGAGCAACTCTAATTCCAGGATTCAACTTGCTGTAGATGGTTAAGGGTTAATGTATAAGATTAAAAATAGTGACCCTTTCACACTACACAATTGCAATGCTATGATTCCACTTTAGTTACCATGGTTCCATCTTATGGAGTTGTGGGATTCAAAGTTTAGGGAGGGGTATTTATCATTTCTAGCTAGAGAGCATTGTGCTTCACAAACTACAAATTCCAGGATTCCATAGTACACAGCGACAGCAGTTCAAATGGAATCTGGTGCCATAACTGTGTTATGTGAAAGAATCCAATTGTCCTAAGGCTACAGTATGGGTTTTCTCCATGTAGTCCTGCATTTTGCTATTTTACTACTACTAATATCAACACATTCACCCACTATGGGGTTCAATATCTATTTATCATACAATATAGTTTCTTGTTATTTGTTTTCTTATTATGGCAAATAGATATCATACTCCATAGCTGGTGCATGAGTTGGTACTGATACTGTTAACAGGAAAATCGAGGACTAGAGGGAGAGGACACATACTGTAGCCTTAGGACGAGTTTCGGGGCCCTTGCATGTGACACAACTATAGCATCAGGATTCCCCTTTAACCTTTGTGGCAACATCCTATAGAATTCTAGGGTTTATATTGCAGTGAGGCACTAGGATGCTTTGGCTGAGAATTCAAAATGCCCATTCCTAAGTGTCAGTTCCCAGGATTCTATACGACGTTAATATGGCAGCTAAAGTAGAATTCTATAATTGTGTAGTGTGAAAGGGCCCTTAGGTGAAGGCCCCCATCTCTCACTCCCTCTGGTGCCCACACTGAGCTACAATCACTTTTAGTGAGGCAGAATCTATGACAGGGCAGAGTTTTCAGGAGTGGGTCAAAGCAGTTTCATTTCCCCCATGAGGGCAAAACCCAGGCCCATTAACTAATAATCTCAATTGTTTTTAGTGGAAGATTTAACACAAAAAGCTCCATCAAGTCCAGCAACCTACTTCCCATTACTGAGATGAGATAGTGACTGCACCAATCCACTCCGCTAGAATCCCATTTAAGATTGCATGGTTAAATGTAAATCAGCACAGAACATGGCATTTAGAAGAGGGCTTACTTATTTAAGCATTTATATGGGTTGAGATAAGCTTCCTACTCTCCTCCTTACCTCCTGGTGATTGTTCTCCTATCACTTCAATTAAACACACGCGTACACATACACACACTCACACACACACACACATACTCCAATCACCCTTCCCAGGTTAACTCCAACTGACTGATACAGCATTTTGAAACAAGAAACAATTAGTGCACTATCACTGAAGCTATTATATTCTCATTTTAAAATTTGTGTAGTGGAAAATTACCCTTGGGATTACCTATCACACAAAGAATGAATATATCTTTAAAATTTGGCCATAAAACTACAACAAATCTGTACTAGGTGCACAGTATGTGGTAAATGTATCCATAAAAGGTTTAATGTTTATTTACCTAAGAAATCAGAGTTGAGGTATGTGCATGGAAGGGGGAGAGATGTTTTGAGAATGTTGCAAACATTTATCTTAAACAATTGATCAATTAGTCATTTTGTGACCATGATTCCCAATAGTTATGTCTCAGATACTGGACCAGTAAATCAGGTTTCTTTCTGCCATGACTTCCTGTTGCATTTTTCCTCCTTCAGCAATAGCATCCATAGCTTTGTTCTTCCAGTTCTGTCATCCAGACCTGCCTGAAGGTCTCTTGCCCTTTAATTGGGCTTCCACACATTCTTCTGTCCCCTAGTATCATTTTTTTTCTTCCTGAAGGATTGTGGTGCTACCTTTCTCTCTTCTCACACTTTAGATGTTTTTCCCAAGCCCACTTCTTTCATGAGACCTTTGATTAAATTCTTTTATCCTTATTCCCAGGTTATCAAGTCCAAAATATTTATCATTGTTAGACCATTCCTGATATGTGTTCTTTGGATAGGACAGAATTACTCCAAAAGATGGAGATACAGGTTAAGCACAACATTAGCCCTTTTCGCACAGCATTTTCCATGCAAAAGGGTGCCTGGGACATCACGTGATTGTGAGGAGCGATCTGCACAACACACTCACAATCGCGCGATGCTCCAGGGGCCAGCAGGTGCCAATCGTGCACCTTTTCATTTTCGGCTAGAAGCCGAAAATGGTGCACAATTGCGCATTGCTCCCAGGCCCCGCGCGCACTTACCTGGTGTGCGGAGCCTCTGGAGCCGCGCTGGTCGTGCTTCCTGCCCCAGCGCAGCCTGGGAAACTCCCAGGCTGCGCTGTGGAAGGAAGAGGAGGGGCTCTCTCGCAAGCAGGCAGCTCGTGTGGAGTCAAAGGACCCTGGACGCGAGAGCCTCTCGCTAGAGGCTGCTCACGTGATCCCCGCATCCCAGCGCTGGAAGAAGGTAAGGTGCGGAAAGGGCCACTGTCAGCAGAAAAAAATGCATACAAATGGAGCAACACACTTGCACTGGCAAAAGTCTATGGCCAGGATTCTGAGAGGACTCTGCTACGTCAAAGAGGAAAACTGGCTGGAGCTGAGAACATGTGGGGAGAAAATGAAGTCAGATAAATGTGATGACGGGGCAATCTATACTCAAAAGAGAGCACTTTGCCAATGGATACTTCTTTGGTAATCAGCCAAAAAAGGAAATAAAGGCCAAGGTAGAATTTGGAAGGAACACATTACAGCAGTGTCATTACAGCTAACATTTTGTGTGTATCTGTGAAAGAAAGATGGAGAACAAGGGGGAAATGACGGTCCTTAACATAATGACTTGTAACAGTAGGATTTCTTGCTCCCGCTTCACATTCTGAATAACATTTATTACTTACTTTCACATATTATATTTATGGGGCTGAAATGTTTTGGGGACAAACTGAGGGGATTTTTAAATTCACATTTAGACTACTTTCTTAATGCTTTTTACTTTTTTTAAAAAAAGGAACTGAAGCTCAATAATACTGAGCAACATATGAAAGTAAATTAATGTTTAACAGCTGAGTATACTGAATAATGTTGACATTATTTTCTACAACTGTAAGGAATGATGGCAACAAATTCCTTTTAAAAAGTATATTTCCAGGCTTTGGGTCAGATGAATGATATTTGTCTTCTTGGAAATCTTTGTGACAAGCCATGTTGATTTTTGATTTAAAAGATAGATAATTGACTTTTGACGAAAAACAGAGAAGAAAGCTATGTTGGCCTAACCGTGATTCTCTAGGATGTTGCCTTTCCTCAACACCAGAAAGTGTGTGTTGGCCTGATTTACTTTGGGATTTGGATGGATTGGTGCCTAGCCCTACTGTGTGTATCACGTTTTCACAACTAGAGATAGCAATAAATTGCAACCTAAGTTCAAAATCTTTTCCCTTGTCTCATATCCATTATAAGCAATTGAGATTGCAGTGTCAAGCTTCTTTGTCAGCCTGTCCTTTGTCAATGCAACTGGACCTTACTGGAAGAGCACTTATCAGGAAAAGAATTTTCTAATCACATTAACAAACGCTTGGTAAAGTGACACAGACGAAGTGCTGTAGTGATCATTTGATAAAAATCGCCTCATCAAACGGTGTGAATCAGTCCTGTTTCCTACTGAACTTATAGGAAAGAGCGAAGACAAGTCTAACATTAAAGCAGACTTTCCCAATGCCTCAAAAGGTTACTTCTTTCTTTCTTTTTTTTTTAAAGCACCCCATGCATGCTTATCTGGCCAATATTTAAATCATAGAATCACAGAATCATAGAATCATAGAGTTGGAAGAGACCGAGCAGAGATATTTTCAAAATGCTTGTAGACTTCAGGAAATGAGGCAATAGCTCCATTTTTTAGCTCAGTGCACATGTGAGCTCTGTGAATATTTCCACTGAAAGCCCATTGTTATGGGCTGTGGATTGCCTGCACACAGGACTACCCTTGCATTGGATGCCAAGGGGGGTCCTCTGAGCCCAGGGTGGCCTTTGGAGAGGGGAGTGAGAAACAAAGGACATCAGGAAAAGGGCAGAAAAGCTGTGGTGTGCATGGAAGTAAGCTTTTTTTTAAAAAAAGTCTAGGCTAATTAATATAGAATCATAGCATGACTAACTCAGTTATTCAGTTGTCCACAGAGCTGGCCCCGCATCACAAACTATAACTTTGAAATTTCTTTCTAAATTCCTGACACGTAAATGGGATATTTCCCCAAGAGTTGCTCTGCATTTTTGAAAATCTAAATTCTCATATTAGATCGATTCCCATTTATAATCATTAGCCTGCCAATGTCTATTCTTACCTCATAAGCATTTCAGCCAAACTCTTTGCATCTGGAAAAGGAAAGTAAAAAAATAAAATTAAAATGTTAAATGTTAAATTAAAATAAAATTAAAAGCTCATTAGTACTGTACATTTCTCCAATTAAACCAAACTGTTTTAACATAGCTATCTATTGAAGATTATTTTTCCTTATGGTGAAAAACTGGATGTGAGAGAACAGGCTGAAACCTTTTTGACCAGTGTGTTGGTTAAGTCAGAGTTATGTATGTCTACAGTGGACAGAAACAGTATAAATTCTTAAGGTTGGGGTTTGAAATTTGGGAGAATGGTGGGTTAGCTCCTTGATCCCTTGTTATTTGTCTGGATGAACATATGACAGGAGTCATTATGAGTTATTTTTGCCATCTTCAGCTGAACTATTGGTGTACTCGGCCCTTTCCTGGGACAGGTTAGCTTATCCATGGTCTTTGATGCCTCAGTAACCTTTAGACTGGATTTCTATGGCCATTTCTGCACTAGACTGTCATAGCGCTATGATTCCACTTGCAACATCCTATGGAATCCTGGGGTTTGCAGTTTCAGGAAGGGATGTCATGAGCCAGGCTGAGCGTGCTGCTGATTCAGACTTGGACTCTGATTTAGACTTGGACTCCCAGATGGGGGAGGATCCCTTGGAGGGGCCTTCGGGAGAGGGGGCTCCTTCAGAGTCTAGAGAGGAGTCTGCCAGCGACCCCACAGCTGTCCCGGGCACGGATCCCGAGCCAGTACCTGCAGCAGATGTTTGTGCTCCAGAGGCAGAGGCTAGTGCTTCTGACTCAACAGAGGCTGGTGTTTCTGACTCCAGCCCGGAGTTTGCAGCAGACCCTCCCCCCACGTTCCTCCAGAGGTGGCTGGAGAAGGGGGCGGTTCGGAGGTCTCAGCGGCTGCGGGAGAAGCGTCTGATGAATCGGCCCTGAAGTCTTGAGGGGCTCCAGCTGTGAGCTGGGCCAACAGACATTTGATCAGCCCCAGCTGGGCTAAAGACTGCGTATTTAAGACAGACGCTGTTGGAGTTGGGCACGGGGCAACAACCGTCGACCAACTGGGAATCTGCGTCCTGTGTCATGGGCTTTCTGTTCCAGGCTAAACCTTGCTGTTTGAGTTTGCTGCTCCTGGGACTTGGATGTTTGTTTTGGTGATGTATCCTCTTGATTTATTTATTACTAAAGCCATAAACTCAGCTCCTGCCTCTGTGTCTGCTTAGCCGCCACCTGACATTGACAGGGGCCAGCCAGCCCCTCCCGAAACTGCAAATCCCAGGATTCCATAGGATGTTGCAAGTGGAATCATAGCGCTATAACAGTCTAGTGCGGAAATGGCCTATAACATGCTTTATGTGTGGGGTACCCCCTAAAAAGCACCTGGAAGATTCTATTGGTCCAAAACACTACCTCATGATAAAGCATAATGATATGGTCCTGTATGGTCTTTGTTGTCTACCTCTCAACTTCCATGCCCAAATCAACCTGCCCTTGAAATGTGAACAGTTTGGGAACTGAGTATTTTGAGGGACACCTTCTTCCACATATTCCTCCTATGCATTTGGATTAACATTTGAGGTCACTGCCATTCTCCTCCTGGTTTGTCCACTGACTGAAATCTGGTGAGTGAGCACAAGGGACAGACCCTTTTTAGATCTGGTTCAATGGGAATTATGGAATGCCTTCCTGAAGATTCATCCTATCCTCCTTACATTCTTTCTGCCACCTCTTTCAGGGAGTGCTTTTCAGGTGAGCCTCTGTGGAGGGCTAAAGGCTCGCTGAATGTTTTCCAGAATTTTTATCAGAACCATACAACTATATCACAGTATATGTTAAGTCTGATGACTTGATACTTCCACTTAAAATAGTCTCAGATTTTCTCATCATGCAACTCCTGTGTCATGGAACTCTACAGTGCCATGAAAGATGTGCAAAAATGGGTGGTTTGATTTTAATCTCAATCATTAAAATGAAAATATCCTCAGTACCATATGCCCTCAGTTCTGATGGCTGTGTGCCCTGCTTAATGGAAAACAGCCTTCTGTTAGAAGGATACAAATGTATAGATGCAAATTCAGAATTTATTATTCTAATTTGTGCAGAAATCAATGGATCCTACCATAGTGGGTAGAACTATATCAAGGTTAGCATTCTTGTTTAATTGTTGAAGTAGTACATCAAAGGCCCTGCTGCCTCTCCCTTCCTATGCTTCTTTCTTTGTAACTCTGATTTTGTCTGGACACTCTTCTGTCCTTGTTGTCAAGAGGAAAATCCCACCTACTGCACAGGAGCCATATATCTTGTTCAATCCTATGTGGCACATTGACTGTGCAAACATGTTACCACTTCAGCATTCCCTTTCTAGCTGAAGATGTGTCCAGGTGAAGTCAGACTTAAAGAGAAAGAAACATAAGCATACAGAGAGCAGGTACCTTGAAGTTTCCTATCAACAGATAGGCAAGTATATCCGTCTCCTAGACACAGTCTCACTATTGTGAGATGCACTGTATTTCTGTATAAATTACACCAATAATTTCTAAATGTGCATCTATGCCTACAAATTAATATGTGCAAATGTGCAGATTTGTCCCCTCTTTTCTCCTCAGTTATTTACTACCCATATAGATTTCCATCGTCATGTGGTATGTTCCCACATCCATAAACAATTTTTCCCCTTGACAGTCATCATCAAGTGTTCGTTGGCTGTTATGGAGAAGCTAGAACAGTGCTGGACCAGAGATAGCACTTAACATCATTAACTTTTAAAATTCTGAGGGAGGCCTCCCTCATCCCTCTGTAAGTTTATGTTTCAAAGTAGTTTTTCTCAGGAACTCTAATGTGGGAGATTCGCATTTTTTTTTTATCTTCAAATGTGCCACTTATCAGCACCATATTCGTACTGACTGGATACAGCTGTTTCCTCTTTTTTTCCCCCCTGAAAACCCACTGTGGACAGGTAGCTGATGGCCTTTTTTTCCCCCCTGAAAACCCACTGTGGACAGGTAGCTGATGGCTTGTGGGCCAGCAACAGGCCACAGGCCACCACTTGAAATAGCACCATCTTGAAGGTGAAAATTCTCAGGAAAACAAGTTAGACTGCATCATTTTCCCATTTCAGCAGAGTCAGTTCTTCATCTGTCTCCTGTACTATGTGCTAGTCTTTGTAGAAACCTGAATTAGAATTTGGGAAACTTTCCTTTCTGGCTGTCCTGCCTGGGCAGGGGGTTCAGACAGCTATAGTTCTGAAAAATTAACTTGCAATAGTTTGTAACTGCTGTGTGAGTGGGATGCTGAGGAGGTAACTTGTTTGCCCCATCACTCTGTCAGAGGGGAGGAGAAGAGACTTTCCGCTCATATACAACAAGAGAGATTTTCCCCATGACCAACACAACCTGGAAACATCATGGGGGGCAGGGGGATCTGATTATTCCAGTTGGGTGTGGATATCATCTAAAGCAGGGGTAGACAACATGCGGCTTATGGCTTGTATGCATCACCAGGTCTGTTTTTGTTGCCACCATGGCCCATTTTTTTCAAAAATATTTTTGCCCTCCAGGGCAATTTTGCCACATTTGTGGCCATTTGGGCCATTTTAGGTCCAGAAGAGACCTTTCTACAAAACGTGAGGTGACTTCCCATCCACCAGCAGCCGGCTGGGTGCAGTAGGAAGCATTCAGGTCCCAATCCCATCCTGGCAATGGCACTGCAGGGATCCCATGAGGATACTGAGGCAAGGTGCATAAAGCACCTGTGTCTCACTAACACTGAAATTTTCCTCTGTTTAAGGAAAATAGCCAAATAATACATGAAGACCAGTTGTTCCCGCTAATTTTTGTGCATTTCTCTTCTCCTGACATCAGGAAGACGAATGCACTGAAAAATTATTAGACGTGACATATTTAGATGGGAAAAAAAGCCTATTGCCAGCTCTAATAACAACATGTTCAAAACATTAGCCCAAACAAGAGTTTAGATTTACAGGGATATTAAATTTGATTACCAAATAAACATCTTGCACAATATATGACTGAGCACCAGTACTGTTGGAAAGTTAAAAATAGGAATCCCAGCCATTCTTCTCATTTTTGCTTGTTAGGGTCTTGCCAGATACCATTCTGAATCTTTTTCATATATGCCTCCTTGAGAAATCAGCAGCAACCCAACATTTTTCAACTGGGCTTTGCTACATTTCAAAAATATAATTTTCTTGGTTAGGAGCAAAGAAGATACAGTTGCTGCAGCAGGACTAAGTCACTTGCCCACCCACAAATAGTGCAGATTCCTGATTCTTCCTAGTGTGTCTTCTGGCAGTCATCATCTTTGTGCTGCTCCTCAGTCAGCACTGCTACAAAGACTCAGCAGAAGGCAAGATAAAGGGAAAGCTAAAATTCCACTCATCAAGCTAAGTTCTTCAAGATAAAACAAAAACAAAAAACAAGGAACTGCAAACAATATAAAACTAAGTACAGGAAGAAAACAAAGTTCCTAAGTCTCTAAAATCCCCAAACAGTACCTGTCCCAAATCTCCTCTTTGAAAGCACAAAAAGGATGTTGCTGTACGTACATCAGTTTTTTCAGATATCATGTCAAATGGGCAGATGTCAAGGTCAAGACTGGCATGGTGTACAATTGTGGGGACATGGGTCTTCAATAGGGATGGAAAAAACATTCATTGTTATTCATTTCCTGGCCAAAAACTGGGGAACCTTGCCAGCAAGAATAACACAGAGCTTTGCACAGATGTCGCCTGGGATTTGCATATCACAACATGTTTCAGGAAATCATTCTGCACAGGAGTAGAATGCAAAATTGGAGTGCTTTTAGGCAAAACTCCATAATTTATGCGCAGAAACCCAATGTGTCTTGCTGAAAAGATGGGATTTTTTGCACAAAAATGAGGATGTTGTGAAAAACATGTATTTCATGCTAAGACAAAAAAAAAAGCATGGTTTCCAGAAAAAGAGGTTGTAAATGTCTTAATTAAAAGTTTCTAATGTCTTAATTAAAAGTTTCTGACTGAATAACCTGGGTGCTTCTACAGAACAGCTTTTCTAACAGAAAAAGACTCTGACTGTTGCTCAGCATATCTCTTTTGATACAGAATATATTTCTGGCAGCTACAGACATCCATGTGGTTGAGGCTAAAGAAAGGTGAGAATTTCATTTACTTCATTTTCTTTTTGTAGGAACTTGTCAAAATTTGTTCATTTCATTAAAAAATCTATGGAAAGATTTTGATTTTTTAAAATGATGGTGATGAATGTGGGAGAGGACAAAATTGGAAGATTTGACCATGCAGTCAGAGAGTTTAGCCATGAGAAGTCTGGGTTTGAATCTGTGTCTACTCAATCAAGTAAGTCATAGTAAATTAGGGTTGCTACCTCTTTTTTACAAAATGCCCTCTTAATCTTTAACAGCACATGGCAAGCAGGTACAACAAGTTCCACTTTGTTCCAGGAATAGATGCACTAGCTTTACCAATGAAGATGGTTAAGAATATATTTTGTTTCATTTTTGATAAGAACGTACCAACATTTACAAATTTCATCATAAATTTGATGAAACATTAAGATGTGGGAATAACAGATTAGTTCTTCTCTACTTGGGGCTGACACTTCTCACAACTTCATGTGATGCCATGGTTACCTGTGACAAAAACATCACTCTCTTTAAAATGTGAACATCCTCTCCAATAATGACACCAGAATGGTGCTAGCTGTGAGGAATTGCCAAGTCTAGTTTCCTGCAACTTAAAAACTAGCTCTACCATCTACTTCTTACAACTGATCTGCATACTGCTACATTTTCTTGATGAGGTGAGGTGACTACAATACATTAAAGCAAACATTTGGTATCCATTCTTACCTCTGAGTCTCTTTAGTCTCTGTTCCCTCCTTCTCCTTCTTACAACCAGCAGAAGCACAAAAAGCAGCAAGACCCCAACCAAGATACAGGAAATGGTCACCAGCATCTTTAGCCCTTCATTGGTTGCCAGACCTTCCTCACTTTGGACAACTGATTTAATGAGTGGAGGGATTGTACCTGGAAACAGTGTCATGACATTAGATGCCTATCAATGAAGAGAAAAGGTTGGTATTTTTAAGTGACTACAGTGCATGGAGGCTCACCTGCATGTTCCTAAGGGGTTTAATTAATTTGGAAAGCTTCAACACATTAATTTTGCATGGGGGTGTTTTGAAGTGGACGTGCAATGTTACCAGTCTGAGTAAAAAGGGAAGGTATGGACTTTTTTTTTGAATGAAATATTGCTATCTTCATTTCTCCAGGCTCCATGAGAAATGAGAAAGGGGGAGGGGAGAAGAAAAAGAAGGGAGGGGAACAGTTCTCAGCACCATTGGTTGCAATGTAGGTTTTTGACTGAGCATACTCAGGTGTTGCCATTACCAAGACCCAGGGACTTAAGGAGATTCTTTGGTTTTTGCAAACCTCCCCAGTTCCCTGCCAAATGCTAGTTTCCCTATTCTTCTCCTTACAAAATAGGGAATGGGAGGGCTAGTAGAGCAGAAAGCTGCTTGACAAGAGGCATTATGAGGGCCCAAATTTGAAATGTGTTGGGTTCTTTTGTAGTACAAAGCCATTGCCATTTTGGAAGAATTCCTCTCCAACACGATCCTATTTTCACAAATCGTGCTGCTGTCACTGAGCTTAATATGGTGGAAGTTCTGAATTGCTACAACCAAAGCAGAGGTTCTTCGACATTTTTTCCACATGGTCCTATTCTTATTTATCTTATTTATAATGCCTTGTACTATCTTCCTTATGAAATATTCAAAGCTATATATAATAAAGCTTTGGAATTCAACAATATTAATAATTAAAGGAGATGACCTGCTTTTCAATAAGTGCTGTTACATAAATTTCTCTTCCCCATTGTCAGGCATGCGTGTGAACACACACAGAGACAGGTGTAGGCATGATAAAATTGTTGCTAAATAACTCACATGTAAAAAAGGGAGCTAGTGAGGAGATCTCTTGTAATGTTTCATGTTCTACCTTACCTCTGGGCTCTAGTTATCAATTTACTCTTGCTCCAGGATTCCAAGAATGGGAACTGGATCATTTTAGGTGACATAAAAGTACTATACCCTTTTACAACATGGTCACTGGAGTCACTAACATGTGGACAGAAAGCACTGTCTGAAAACGTTGGCCTTTATCTGTACAAAAAAAATCAGGGCTAATGCTTGAGAATTATCCAGTATCCTGCTAGGAAATTTCAGTTATTTGCTGGGAAATTTTGAAAGTATGGATTTGGACCACATCATATTTTAATGCACAATGACTTTTTCCAAGAAGCTTGTTGTTAGGCAACTTCGTAGCCTCTGTAGCCAAATCACTAAGGAGTGACCAAGTCTAGATTAAAATAGACCATCCAACAATACTTCATGATAAGAAATGACAACCTTTTGTCCCCAGGCACAAAAGATGTGTGTAGTAGACAACTACCAAATCAATAGTTGTCATTGTTGTTGTTATCACTATTAGTTATTTCATTAACATCCAGCTCCCCCCACCATTACTGAAACTCAAGACGGCTTATAAAAGCTGAAACAAACACAGTTAAAACACTTGTTATAAATAAAAACATACAGAAATTTTTATTAAAATCCAATTAAATTACCCATAGAATTAAAATCAGTTAAAACAAATCATTAACATCAAGATCCATTAAGAGTGGCAGGACAGCACACTATTAGAAGCCTCGGCATCTAATTTCTAAAGGCCTGTTGGAAAACAAAATCACTTGCCAATGAAAGAACAGCAAGAAGAGAGCCATCATAGCCTCTCTGGTTTTATAAAAAGAAAATGTCTCAAAAGTATGCTCTATTTTGAATACAGAAATCAAGATCTGTTTCCATTCCAAATTAAAGAAAGGGCTTAATTGTTTTGAGGAAGGAATGGCCCATTTCCAGATTATATATACAGATGGGAAAGAATTTTGGTTCACTCTGAATTCAGGTCAGAATTCACTGAAGTTCATATAATTCAAATGTGGGAGAAGGCAGAACAGACAGATATGGTGCCCAGCTCTAGTTATATCTGACCAAAGCTTGTTTGTTCTGGTGCCAAATCAACAAAAGTACAAATTAATAACAAAAATAGAGCATATAATCCAATCTAAAGTGGTGGGCAATTTAAACAAATTCAGAAAGTTTTGTTATTGACTTTGGGGCTTCATTTTCCAAACCTGGAGTGGACACAAAAATTCTGGTTGCTCTAAATCAGAAATGGCCCTCCAGATGGGGTGGGATTAGCAATCCTAGCCAGTATAACCAGAGGAAAGGATCCTGGAACAGCAATCTGAAATAACTGGGGGATTGCACATTCCCCACATTTGCTCTTGTTGCTTCTGAGAGGAAGAAAACCAAAGGGTTACTAAATCGCAGGGCTGACATCATGTACTGCTACTCTTCAACCCAAGACTCTTCTCCAGTTCCAAAAGAAATTTTATATTACTTCAGTACACAGAATGCGTATTTATGGTGGTTTAAGCATGGAGAAGAGAATCAGCATGGTGTAGTGGCTTGAGCATGGGACTACAACTGTGGAGGCCAGGGTTCAATTCCCCACTAGGCCATGGCAAACCACTGGTGACCTTGGGCACATCACATATTCTCACCCCTCAGAAAACCTTCTGATAGATTTGCCTTAGAGTTGCCATAAGTTGGAAATGACTCAAAGGCACACAACAACACAAAGGTGAGGAATGATCCCTGCTCTCAAAATCAGGGCAAGTATTTGCATGAAACATTCAGATTTGTTTGCCTGGACAAATCACACTCTGTCAGCCTCAGAGAAAGGTAAGGAAAACCCCCTCTGAACAAATCCTGCCAAGAAAACCCAAGACATTTCAGGGTTGTCATAAGTCAGAAATGACTTGATGACAGATTGCCACCACCCCTACCACCACAAAACAATTAGAGCTGACAGATGAATGGGAAGAAATCCTCCTGATACATTGTATACATTGACACACTGCATTGCACTGAATTGAGCTATAAAGGTCCATTGTAAAACATGGCCATCAGAGAAGCCTGTCATAAATTTGTACAGCTCTGTGTGAAATGTTTCCATGTGACAAGAGGCAGATGGAATTTCAGACTGTAAACATCTTTACTGTTTTTATCATCTAGTTGCTACAGACACCATATTGCAGCAGACAAAATTAAATGGCTCTTAGACTACGTTATGTGAAATTAAATTATTTATGATTGTTCTTCATTAAACAGCAATGAAATGAATGCACTTACTCCCATCATAGTTGAGTGTTGCAAACTTGGCCTGCTTCTCGGCACACCCAGCACTGTTACAGACCCTCATCTGCAGTTCATACCAGGTTGCCTCCTGAAGATCATAAACTATATATGACTTAGTAAGAGATGTTCTCTGAGCCGTTGTCCATACTGTGGTCCCAAATGGCCTGTATTCCAGAGTAAATGAGGTGATTGGACAACCACCATCATTCCAGCCAATGAGGTTCAACCGTACCCGAGTGGTGTTAATACTGGCAAAAAGTTCTTGTTCTTTTGAAAACTGTGGTTCTACAAAAAAAATATATATTTAAAGAGTTTTAACAAATAGATAACAAGCATAGCGTCTTTCTAGTATGTTTTACTTATAGGAACTTGTTTAATTTTGTAATCCTTACACATGATTTTTAGAATCACCTTTCTTGGCTTTCTTCTATCCTCCTTTTCTGTCCATTTTAATTCTTCCACATCTTTTCCCAAGATACCTCTGATTTTCTAGAGGGTGAATGTGATGGGATGGTATTACTAGGAGTATATGATGGTTGTTTCTAGAGATTCCTCTACAGTAATACCAAATAACTGCTGAGGGAAATTCAAGAGGTGTGTGCTTCCCTTCGATTCTCAATACTAGCTTCAGAGGTGCATCACAATATTATTGTGACAGCAAGGAAGGTAGCATTTCTCTCAGACTGCACAGTACTTTCAGAATCAGGTGCAATATCGGATACCAGAGATGAGCCTCAGCACCTGTTGAAGTATTTCTGAGGATGTTTTCCTTAAAACAAAAATGGTTGAAGTTGTCTACGCAATTTACTTTTGGATAAGATGTGAATCAGTGAATACTATCATCTGAATACCAACACTAATGCTACAAATAAGGATGCCCAAAGATTTTGCTTGATGTGTGCTTTTAAGTGAACCAACACGCTTCCACACTACTACACAAATCACAATGCAACTATCCTTCCATTTCTGCTTTTTTACAAAAGCTGCCAAATAGTTCCTGGCAAATAGACAGACAGACGGACAGACAGACAGACGGACAGACAGACAGACAGTTGATCCAGTGACTCCTGTGTTAATCACTGCTTAACAGTACAGGTGACATGGTAGCCCTTGCTTGCACTGCAGCTTTTTCATTACAAAGCTACTAGTTATAATTTACATATTCAGTGGCTCTACACACCCAATTGTGCTACCTCTGAAAGGGTTGCAGCTGGGTGTAATCCAGGAAACAACCCAAACAGCATTGTTAACTTCTTTTGTTTTCCCATAATCTTGCTGTCTAATATAAAATAGACCTTTGCACAAGCAGAGCTGGCCACATGGTCATTGTGGAACTGATGCACAATGTGTCTCAATGAATAATGTGTCCCACTGCACAATGGGAGTCCCCATGGTGCGAAAGGACATCTTGCACGGCACCCCACTGTGCATTGTCACAATTCACTAGCATAGCCGTCAGCAATATAGTGCCATCATTGGAAAGTTACACGTTGTAGCCTCTGTGGCAGGATCTCAACCACTGTGTCCTGGAGAGTGGGGAAACTATCAAAAACAGTGCTTCTCAACTTTTGTTCCTCTGGACATTTTGGAGTTCAACACCCAGAATTCCTGAGCATTGGCAAATCTGGTCGGGGACAAGGAATTTAACTTCAAAATAGCTGGAGGACAAAAGAATGTGAATCACTGGTCTCTCTCTCTCTCTCTCTTTCTCTCTTTTTTCAAATTGTTAGAGTGCACTCATGACTCATTAGCAAGGGATTTTAACATTTTCTTGGTCTTAATTTATGACTTCATGCTATTTTGTTATTGTATGGGAATATCTGCTGTCTGGCTGAGTATTTCTGTAAATGTATAGTTAATAAGGGAAAATGATAATTAATACTCCAGTAGTCCAACAGTCCTACTCTATCATGCATTCAGACACCATACAAAGGTGATCAAATGAATACAAAGTAACTGCAGATTTTCATTTTCTCAGTGTAAAAATGATGATGTTTTGGTTGCTCCTCATTTTCATTTTTATATTCCAAGAGTATACAACAAGCCATGCCTAAGTCAAACCTGCACTGCAAGAAGTATTGTCTGCTTCTGTGGACTTGAGTGCTAAGTCCTGCACTAAACTTTCACAGGGTTTGATTCTCAGTATAAATGTTGTCATTTTCAAGGGTCACAGCTCTACTAAAAGACAAGCTGCACATCAGCAAAACAAAGGAAAGCAAAACACCCTTTTTGTTCCAAATAATGCATAGGTCAACCTCTCTCCAGCTCTCCTAGTGAGTGGCATCATGCATGCAGGAGGCTATAGAATAGTGATGGCCACTTTAAAGAAGGCAAATGTTTTTATTTTTGTTTGCATGGAGATGATCACCTAAAGGGGAGTGTGGGGTATTCCTGAAATGTGCTACATTTTTATTATTTCAGCTCCATTTAAGCTCAGTAATAGCTTGTGCGTGTCAAAGGCTCACAAAACTAAAGGTACGGTCTGTCAGTCTTAAATGTAGAGACATGAATACACCCTTCCTAAATTTTACTAAACATAGCAGGCTTTGTAGACCTAATTAATTCTTAATTATTACAAATAATGATAGCGTTTTTATAGTTATTTTGGTGTTCAATATTCTTTACATACATTAGATCATGAGATTACCATAATTCCCTATAAGTTGCAGATGGTAGGTTGAAGAAGTGATCTAAATAAGACCATGGCTGAAATTCAGATGAGGGACTTCCCTCTCACAGTTTACTCTTTTGACCACAATACAAAACCAGTTTCCATGGAGTACTACCCACTTTATGGCATAGTTAGGAAATGGATACCCATACTATTCATACCTGTATCATGCAATTTTCTCTTATTTTAGAATCACAATGGAAGATGACTTTAAGTACCTTTTCCAAGTGTTTTGGCCTCTATGATCTCACTGATTCGTCCAGGTCCCACTCCATTCTGGGCAGTCAGTGTGAACTTGTACCAGGTGCCACATTTCAGTGTCTCCAAGCGGTAGGAACGTTCACTAGGGCTAATAGGAAAACTACCCCACTGTTCACTGTTGTCTTCTGAATACTGAAGTATATAACCTGCCAAGGATACCAAGACATCAGTAGTGGTTTGAGCTTTGTACTATGACCCTGGAGACAAAGGCTTGATTCCCCTTCAGCCATGGCAACCCCCTGGGTGACCTTGGGCTCATCACACACACTCAGCCCCAGAAAACTCTGTGATAGGTTTGCCTTAGGGTCACTGTAAACTGGAAACAACTTGAAGGCACACAAGAACAACAACAACAATGTTAGCTAGATACACAAATGAATAGATGTTTCCACACTAACAGGTGAGTAGCAAAAACCTTTAAATTTGTTGTCATTTTGGATTAAGAATCCAATTTGGAGAGGTGTGCTGTGCAAAGAAGAACCAATTTCCCAGAGATGAGGAGAAGTTCTGTGAGGTTACCAGGGAACTCTCTAGTTCAGACTGAGTTTCATCATTCTGTTTCACTATAGGGAGCAAGAAAGAAAGGCTGCCTCCTAAGAGCCACACAAAACCTGTGCAAGCAGAGCACTGTTTTTATTTGGTGTTTTCTTTGGATATTTTTTTATACTTTGTTTTAAAAACAGTGTGAAACAAATACTGGAAAAATACAGGAATTCCTGACTCCCATGAAACAGCAGTATCCCAATTACTCAGGAGGCCTATGCAAAATAGCTCTGCTTTCCTTTATTCAACGCTAACATGGCCCAGTATCAGTTTTGAGACTACAGTATGTGAATCTCTTTGAAATGGACCTGTACTCTGTTACCTCGAATAGAGCTGCCTCCATTGTCTCCAGGTATCCATGAAAGAGTGATTGAGGAAGATGTGGTTTTGGATACAGTAAGTCTCGGTTGGTCTGGTGGAACTATGTAAGAATAGATAAAAATAGAAAAAAAATGAAATGATTCTGCATAATTTTAAACTGTTCTTAGAGATAGGTATCAAATAATTATTTGAGGCTGGGGAGAAAAGCAAATCGTATCTGTCAACATGTGTCATTTGACCTCTTTAGTTATGACTTAGCAGCAAAGTTTGCTTTTTCTCAGGCATTTAAGTACTACATAATTTTATTTGGCATTTTGTAACCTTAATTTTGCCTTTGACTTTCCTAGTACTAAAATCTTGGCTCAATCATCCTCTAAGTAGCTGAAAAATCATTTTCTCAACTATTACTTTAGATCAGGGTTGGTAATCGTGTGGTTCTCTAAATGTTGTTGGACTGACAGTCCCAGCAGGCCTAACCACCACAGCCAACAATGAAGAATGCTGGGAAATGCAGTCCAACAATATCAGAAGTGCTGCATGATTCCCATCCTTACTTTAGATAAAAGTACACAACTACCACAAATCTTTGGCATATCTTATCAGTGCAACAACACGGACATCAGTGAAAGCACCACAAAGTTGATTGATCAGTGCTAGTTACAAGTAACAGGCATCTTTGTTACCTGAGGGACTAGTCAGTGTGCTTTGAAATATAATTGCCTTTCATGGAATCACAGAGATGGAAGGAATCTCTAAAGTAACACATTTCTTCCTCCTGCTCAGTGCAGGGTTTACATGGGATGACATAAATACAGCATGTAGCATCCAGCCCCTGAATAAGTACATTTATTCAATGGGAATTCACCACCTCCCAAAGGAGTCAATTCCACTGTAGCAAATAACTTGTATCACTAGGAAATTTCTTGTAATTTTCAGCAGAAATCTGCTTCCTTGTAGTTTCCACGTTGAATACAATTCTGAACAAGATTAGCTCATCTCCTGCCCAACCACCCTTGAGATATTTGATGACTGCTATTATGTCCCATTTCTCATATTCCTCATCACCCTGGTCATCTTCCTATGGATAAATTCCAGTCTGTCAGTTTTCAAAGTCTGATTTTGAACACTTCACATTTTGACCTCTGGAGTATTCTTATCTGTCATGAGAAGAACTACTGACATAATCAGTCAGGTGCTTTAAATGCACAACCAGTCGCAATGAAAGAAGGCTTTTATTAGCTTACCTTGAACCTGCAAATTCAAAATGATTTCATCTGATCCCCAGTTGTTTGTGGCCACACAGCTGTAATATCCTGAATCCTCTGCTTTCACAGTACGGATGACAAAGCTACCATTACTAAAGATGCTTCTCCGCCCATCAATCATCACTAGACTGGGTGTCCCGTTACTACCTCACAGGAAACAAAATTCATACATTAAAGAGGTTACAACCAACATTACTCAGGACTGGGGTTATTTTTAAAAGTGGGGGGAAAAGGGCCGGCAAAAACGCCTAAATAGTTCAGAAGGTTGACTGATTCACTAACGCAGAGATTTGCAATTTGTTGCCTTCAAGATGCTACTGAACCAAGTCCTATCAATATAATCCAAGGTGAGAGATGATGGGATTGCAGTCCAGAAACAGCTGGAGGGCCTTGTGTTGCCTGTCCCAGTTGTTGAGGTGAGGAAGAGTATATTAGCCACAAGACACTATAAGAATATATAACATCTATCGTAGTGAAGGACCATGTTGCTTGAAGCTGTAATATATTCTTTACTGTAACTGCTGCAATATGTTAAGCAACAAATGGGTCATTGGGACACATGCATTGTCATCAGCCACTCTCCTCAAATAAAAGACAATATGCTGGGTTGCTCTGCCTCCCCCATGATATTTTCTTTCAGTCTTCAATTTTCTAACATTGCAGTAAATCAACACTTCAGCTGGACACAGTTGCGTAGGGACAGGGGGGTGAAGGGGGCAGTTTGCACCCAGTGGCAATGTTTTTGGTGCGTCCTGGCTCGTAGCCACACCCCTGCGCACTGCAGCCATGCCCCTGTGCATCATGGCCACACACACCTCCTGCCCCCCCCAATGCACTCCAAGCTCACTGTTCACTGAGCATTTAGAAATATAATTTAGGCATCGAAAGAAAATGTGCAGGCAACGTTACCAAGGGAACGCAAAAACAACAAATATAAGAGTTCTAGGTGTTAATGATTCTGACTGAAGGAAATTTTCATAGGAGGGCAATTTTATTTTTATTTTTGGATGGGGAACAATGTTTTCATTTTTGACCCCAACCTCCTGTACTCTTGCAGTCTGAATTCAAATGGCACTGGCAGTCCTGGCAGTCCAGTTAAGAAAGGAAACTGAGAATGGGAACTACTCTTTCTGAAGAGCTGACAAGATGAATTAGAATTTGTGGCTAAGCCTATGCAAGCTAAACTGGCCTCTTGTCAAAATTTCTGTACTGTGCTGTAGTTTCTTTTTTTTCTTTTTATTAACATTTTCCAAAACAAACACTACAAATATATAAATGTACAAATACATAAGTGCTATAAAAAAGAAAAAAATGAAAAGAACATCTAAGCGCATACAGAAGCATATGAGCTAAAAATAGCAGAAGGAAAGAGAAGGAGAAAGAGAAAGAAAGATAAAAGTAAAAGGAGAAAAGTAAAAGGAGAAAACGAAAAGACCAATCAGAAAGGAATCAACCCCCGCCCTCCTTTGGATGGAATATAGCCTACCCCTTATTCCAAACCTAGTAAAAACATCTCTAACCTTTTCTTCTTCCCTCTCCCCCAATTCCTACATCCTAAAAGAGAAAACATACAAACTTCCTTTTTCGTTAACGTGTCTAACACCATATCCCACTTTCTTTCTTTTACCTTCTATAACATTTGTTACAGTATACTGTATACTGTTTGAAAATGGGGTGCATCTTATACGTGGATGCGTTTTACATGCCAACAAATACAGTGCCTTACGTCATTGGTTTGTCCAGACCAACATACCATAGTTGGCACTGTGCCAGCTCTCTAGAGTTTCAGAGAAGAATGTTTCTTTCTCTTCCTGGAGATGCCAGGGTATGAGCTGAAGACCTTTTACATGTTAACCAGGTTTTCTGCTAGACTAGCAGCTTGGATCTGGTTTTCCATTACTTCCTGGTTTATAGTTGCAAATCAAATGGAGACGCAAGAGCCTCCTTACTGACACCTCTGGATTGGAATCTATATTGCATTTGCTCCCTGCTAAAATATGATGTATTGCAACACTTGACACATTTTACATCTTTGGAGAGCATGGAAGACATTCCTACTCATCATGAAAGGACATAGTGTTTCATTGCCTCATCTAGACCTTGGGAGAAGAAAGAAAGTTTAAGGCTTAGGGATACTCTGCAGTTTTTGTCTATGTTGCTAACCTTTTGCTGAGGAACTGTTTGTTAATTTGAATAATTCCTCTTGTTTGCCCATGTCTCAAGTAGGTGTGTGAAAGTGGACAGACTGCTACTCAGATCTGGGCTTCACATCTTTTCTGTACAGAGGCTTAGGCAAAAACTTAATATAACAGAACTTAAAATGACAGAAAAAGGATAACTGCTAGATGTTAAACTTGGCCTTGGATTCATCTTGTTAAGACTACAGGCATCGGGCCATCTTTCATTGGCTATCTGTACTGTAGTTTTGAAGCAGAGGACAGTACCAGATAAATGCTGCAAAACAAACAAAACTTACAACCTCCTCAGAATGTTTCTTATGTTACAGCAATCTTTACACGTACTACAGGCATGTTATTCTCAGTGGGGATGTGAGTAATATATTAAAGACCTTCAACTATAGGACATGATGTGCTCTGAATGTATAACCTATTTTCACATTTGGGAAAACCCTGCACATTCAACAAAAATTGAAAAGGTCAAGCTGCTATGAGAAAGAAAAAGACTGCATAGATCTTCTCCAACAACTCCCACTTTACATATACTGCAGATGTCAAAGCAGCCTGATAGATCAATCCTACAGAATACCTTGAAGCTGTTGTATATGATCTTGTGGCTTAAACACTTCAAAATTTCTGTTAAATGGAATTTGGTGATACAAAGATACTTAAAACAAACTGTAGGGAACAGTTTGCAAACACCCTAGGTATGAAGAAATATAAACTTTGTAAATGTACGAACACCTTAACAGGAACCTGTGAGCTTACAGAATGTTGGCAGAACACTCAAGAGGGCATGGGAGGGGTGGGAAGTCAGATTGTGTTAGTCTATTAGTTAAGCATGGTTGAGAGCAACTGAGACACTGAATGCATCATGTTAATAAAAACAGAACAATAAGAAGAGCAACAACAACACCATGAAGATACACACACATACACATACACACAAACAAATATATAAAGGGAAAGGGGTTGGAGAGAGTGGAGGCATGCCATGAGTTTAACAGTTTGAAGAGGAAGTAAAGTAAAGGACCACCTTTCCCTTTTTACATTCTTCAGAACTGCATGTTTCCCCCATCTCCCATGCACTAAAGAGCTAGAAAGTTCTCAAGTTCAATCCTTCTGCTGGTTCTTTCTTGCTATGTAACACACCAAAAGAAGGCTAGGGTTGGGGATGGCAGAATATTTCCTTTATCCTTTTTGCATTGCAGAAACCATAGCCATTCCCCCCCAACACACGTACATACTCGAAGATGCCTGAACAGTAGAAAGAACATCCTAGGGAGCCCTGAAGGGGAGAGAGACCCTCCCCATTCTGGAGAAGGGTCCCACCTGTATCAACAAATGGAAAACAATCCTAACACAAGGTACACACATCGTTGCTGGTTACCTTTCTTTCATCCATTTGACCGTAGGTACAGGATCCCCAACAGCTTTACACGGGAGGCTAATATCCTTCATCCATGGAGTTGTCACCGTGCCACTGAATGTCAGAATTCTGGCTGGAGCTGAGGAATAAAACTGAGAAGTGTTAAAACGGCGAATGATATGGTGCCACAATCTTCAAGCAGTGGCGGGAAACCCAGAAGGAATTAAATATTTAAAACAAACGTGAAGATGCTTCTGGCTATGTGTATATGAGACTAATTAATTTCAACCTACATTACAAGAATTTTTAATAGAACACAAACAATATAATTTTCATATCTGTAGAAAGGTTGGAAAGGCGAAAAAAATCCTCAAGACAGCTGAGAATAAAAAACAAACATTATTTTAATCACCAGTACTTCTCTATTGTTCTAGAAGGAATATTTGAAATATCATGTATAATCAAGGTGCTAAGTGGCCTTAGTGTACTTCCAGATGAGCTTTTAAAACTGCAAAATCTCACTGCCTCATTCATACCATCTTCCTGGGGGTATGCAGAGGTTCAAAATTTACCATCCTCAATTTAAACATCCCTGTGTTTTCCCACTGCTAGTTCTATCTTTTTTCTTACCAGAAAAACATCCTATAAGGAGAGAAAGACAGCATAGCTACACATCTGAAAACACTCCTATATGAGAAATATGAAGTAAATCTACTACAGGCAAGCCTCAGTTAACAAAGCCCCTGACAAAGAAGCTCCTTTTTACAAAGTCTTTTTATGGGAGTACAACCAAGCCTCCTCCTCCATTTTATTCTCATCTCTAGAGCTGGAAGGTATTGCCCCCACCATCACCGGCATTGGGAGGAGAGTGAAGGAGGGCTGGAGAAAGACAGACTTTCAATGTTGGGGTGTAGCAATGTGTCTTCAGTAAACAACGCAATAAAGCTTGACCCGGGAAAGAATGGCAGTCTGCTCTAGGTGATCCTACTGTAGCTGGGTGTGCTTACATACAGCAGGCAAGGTAAACAGCTGCCTCCAGAATCACTTACTGAGCATGTGTGAAGAAAAAAGGAGAAAGAGAAGTAGAAAGCACATTAGCCTGACTTACCAGCTAACCTGTCATATTGAAAAAGCATAGACCTGTAAGTTTTGCCACCAAAACAGAAATCATAAGAAAAGTGGAGGCTGTTGAAAGAAAAAAAAATCATCCTAGGATGCATTTTGGAAGAAGATTTCAAGTAGTCTTTAGAAGATTCAAAAATGTTTTTGTTTTATACAAGGTTTTCCTGACTTGGTTGTTTCATATTACATGTGCATAATGTTAAGTTTTGAATAAAAAGTTTGATGAAACATGTTGAATTGTTCTTCCTTTTTTTGGTGCAGAAACCTATCTTATTCTTTCCATGCTATTTCTACTTCTGGTGACATAGTTTGTGTTGAAGAAGTAAAGCCCAGAAATACATCATGCTGCCTTGGAGTGTGGTGGAGTCTCCTTCTTTGGAGGTTTTTAAGCAGAGGCTTGGATGGCCATCTGTTGGGAATGCTTTGATGGGTGTTCCTGCATAGCAGGGGGTTGGACTGGATGGCCCCTGTGGTCTCTTCCAACTCTATGGCTTTTTCCACATGGGGTTTTTGAAACGGTGCAGTCCGTCCTTGAAGGAGGAGGTCTGCACCTCGGACCGGACTGGGTCGGACCTATTTAAGGTAGATCCATACCTCAGTCCAGTCCGGAACGACCCCAAGTGGTCCTCCAGCGTACTTTTGAAAGACTTGATTTTTCCAGTCTTTCAAAAGTACGCAGCGCACCAGTGCGAGCCTGTTCCCTTATGCAGATTCGCAGGCTTGCACCAACGCGAGCCTGCGATCTGCCCGGGGGCGGGCTTTAGGCTGGCGAGCTTCAGCAGCTGGTCGAGACCCTCGACCAACTGGAAGCCGCTATTTGGGACGCTGGAGGAGTGCGTATTGATGAGCACGCACTCCTCCGGAGCGCCGTGGACTGGACCGGGGAGATGAAAGGTCCAGTGAGTAGCGGGGCGGGGCGATTCTCTCGCCCGGTGTGGAAAAGGCCTATGATTCTATGATAATACATCTCTGTTGTTAACTGGGGTATATCTAATAACTTTCCTCTCTGTTTTCAGTATCATCCTCCTTCCGTCTACTCTAAGACACCATAGAACAAGGAGAGAGAGAACTACTCCATGTTTCTCCAACAGAGCTTTGAAAAGTTACTTCTTTGGACTACATTTCCCCCATTTGGCATGCACTTTCTGGGAACTTTAGTCTACTCTTCCCAACTTTGCTCCCAACTTGCAATTCCCCCCTTTTTTTCTTTTCAAAGTTTCTTTCTTTCTTTCTTTTGTAACTTACAGTCTAACAGTAGCAAAATCACTTGTTCCTATTCCTACCTGCTCTAGCCTGTTATCCTACAGTTTTAGCTCAACCTCATAAATAGAAAGGAGAAGTTACAGCTTGGAAAGTTATTTTTAAGATTAACAAATATAATGACATGTTAGGTCTCTGTGCAAATTTACTCTGTTTAAATCAACCATTGGGTAATTGCACTAGCTTCAATATCAGGACTCCTTAGATCTAAAACTATGTTTTGTCCAGCAAAACTTGACATTTCATGTCTATTGAATACCATTACACCTTTTGAATCTGTATGCTTCAACAAAATATTGACAATACAATTCAGATAATGCTTCCTTGTGGCATATAATGTGGGCATGTTCAGTGATATCCCCTTCTGTGTCAGATACATCACAGAATGCCAATTTTGGATTAGAAAGGTTTTTTGGTATTTCTAGATGTACACGCCCTTTTAAATTACATTGCTGTGATGTGGTACTGAGCTGAGGTTAAATTTGTTGGGTCCTGCATGCCTTCACTATTAGAAAAAAAATATCTTTCTAGCATTCTGAGGTTGGAAAGATAAATATTCACCATCCCTTGATCAATAATCAGAAAATCTTACCATGTTACCTATGCATGAACATAAGTTTTGTAGATATGTATTTCAAGATGTATTTTCCAAAAATGTAGTTTTGGAAATATCTTCATCTTATATTAATGTACACGTCTAGCTCTGGTTCATATCCTTTGTGTTCCACATTCTTTGCCTTTTCCCCTGTTTTCCTTCCTTCCTTCCTTCCTTCCTTCCTTCCTTCCTTCCTTCCTTCCTTCCTTCCTTCCTTCCTTCCTTCCTTCCTTGTAAGCATACTTTAAAAATCCAGTTTAAAAAAATGCTGGAGCCATGCATAACTAAGCAATGGTAGAGCAATACTCAGTTACAGATGGCTTCAGCATGTTATTATTCTTATTTTTCTTAAAACTACCTTTCCAAGTTCTAGAAGGGGATGGGGAGGACAAAAAGAAAGGGGGAGAAAGATTGGGTGGAAGGATAGGGAGCATCAATAATCTTAGTCACATCCAGTGGGCATGAGGACAATACGCACGTCACCATCACATGTACAATTTATTGAGGAGTTTGAGAGATTTCTTTGAGATTGGGGCAGATCCATGCAAGTTTTTGTGACTGAAACATAACATTTTCTCTTTGACTCTTAGTTTCGTGTCATCTTCTACTCAGCTTTCCAATCCACTCAGGACTTCCAAGATTGTAACACTGTGCCATTTGCACTTAATTGCCACTATTTGCAAGCAGAGATCATCTTGCTGGTTATTGATCTTATCTAACCCCCCCTGGAAACCTTTCTGACAGAAGAATAGGATGAAAATGACTGAAATAAATAAATGCAAGCTAACACAGGAAAGGCCTCAACAACATGCTCTTTACTTATCCTTTAACACAATTCCATGTATTCTATTATGTACATCTGCTCTGTTGTTACGGCTTACTCTTCACCTCTAGTAAATCTGTATAAACACCTTTTTAAAATCTGTGTCAGCTAGCAGAAGTTCATCACTTGAAACATAATTTGTTCCTTAGATCTCTATTTATTCTACTTTGACAGAGGATGGGCCAATGGAGGAAAACGTCAGCATCTCCTTTTCTTTCGTGATGGAAGAAACTCCTAAGACAAGACAGATTTTGACAGTTAAATCAGTCCACAGTTCAGTTCCTTTAATGATATGTGATCATTAAATTAAAAATAAAGCAGACTTCTGAACTGCCAGGAACTTTAGATTATAATGAGTGAAGAAATGACATCTGAGAAAAGCTGAAGCAACACTGGAGTGTGCTAGTGGTGAAACTGAGGCAGCTGTGAGAATACTTGGAAGTTTTATGCTCCTTGGCTTTCTTCCGCACACAGCAAATCTTCCATACAGATGGGTAAGAATTTTGTTTTGGCTTGTTTTTCATCAGAATTCAGCACCATTTACAATTCACAAAATTCAAATATGGAGAAAATCAAACAGACAGCTTATCACATTGTTATTTTAAGGAAGTGTCTGTGTGCATGAGACAATTCTCAGCTGAATGCAGTTTGTAGCTCTTCAATCAACTGTGGACAAGTGAGACAATTGTGGACAACTGAGACAATCCAGCCAAAGACACTAGGAGAACATGTGTATGTATTTAACACATACTGGGAACCTGTGTGTGTATTTAAAACACACACACACACACACACAGAATATAAATACAGTGATATTGTCATAGATACACCTCTGTGAAATTAAAATCCTATCTGTAGAGCTACAACTAGAATATTATGTTTCTCAACCCAATAACAATGCTATAAATAACTCATAATTGTCAAACATTACTCTAACCTGGAGCTTGGGACCCCAAAGTGCAGCCCCTGAAACCCCAAGACTCCCTCATTTGATTTTTGGGTGTTCCTCCCCAAGCCAGTCAAACTGACCCAAAAACTGGCTACAAATGTTGTGGGCTTCTTTCCCCACTTCTCATAACCTCTAAAAACAACAGCAAAAGAGCTGAAAATTGGCCTCAGTGACAGCAATGCAATGTCTCTTCCAGAGAGCTGAAAAGCGATGAAAGGTGATGAAAAGTGTGGTCTGCTCAGAGTGGGGGTGATACAGAGGAAGATGTCTCCACTTCTACCTTTTCTACAGTTGCTCACCCTGCTGTCAGTTCTAGCAGTGCCCACCATCCCCATCTACACCTTCAGTAAAAGAATCGGTTAGGAATCATATGCAATACACAGGGATTTTTTAAAGAAAACCTGTTTGATGCTATCTAATACTCCTGGCCTATTATATTATATTATATTATATTATATTATATTATATTATATTATAGTCACACAGGCACAAGATAACTCATACTGAGTCCAATGAATTCTAAAACATTAGAAAGTTTTTAAAGACATTGCTCAATTCTACCAAGGATTAGTTCTTCCAGTGTGGTAGAAGCCAAATCCCCATTCAAAACTGACGGCATAAGCTTGTCTGTTCCCACTTACTGTGAGCTACAAATTTTAAAAGGCAATTTAATGCCTGACATTAAGTTTGAATTGTGTTTGCTTTTTCCTGGCATGTCTGTTGTCTCTAGTATTCCAGCATGCACAAAGACCCTCCTTTCTGAGGAAGGATGTCTTATTTCCTTTCATTTCACCTAGGATTGCACATAATTTCTTTGTAAATCATTCCCAAAGCTACAAGAAAAACTTCAGCTCCTTCAGCTGTTATACTGAACTTACTAATTTTGGCCATTTCCACACTGTACTGTTATAGCACTATTATTTCACTTTCAACATCCTATGGAATCCTGGGGTTTGCAGTTTCGGGAGGGGCCAGCGGGAACCTCCCAAAACTGCAAACCCTAGGATTCCATAGGATGTTGAAAGTGGAATAATAGCACTATAACAGTAGAGTGCGGAAATGGCTTTTGTTGCAAAAGGTGGCCAGCCTATGTGAGTGAAGCGATCTCATGCTGTGGCTACTGGTGCTAGATATGGTCCAATCCTTATCTGTCTATGGATTTTCCCACATAGGCCTGAAACACTGTCCTCTTTCAGTCTCTTAGACTGACAGCCTGTCTCCCGGTCTCACAGGCCTGCTGTGATGCTCAAATGTTGCTGAAGGGTGGAATCCTGTTATAGCTAATAAGAAATAAATGGGCAATTACTAATGAAACCCACAGGGAAGAATCTACAGCAAAAAAGCAAATGTGGCATAATCTGCATGACAAGAGCTATAAAAATAGATCCTTCATATTTAATGGAGCGTTTTTTTAAAGACTAAAAGTTCAAAGCTGTCAAGTTCATTTCATAAGCAACAACTTCAACACAATTGGTAATGCAGTTAGGATCTTTCGAATGTCACCCAAGCCATAAGCTATGAAGAATTTCAGAACCATAGAGCTGCAGTGCACACTGATGAGTACATCATATCTGGGAGGTAGGAGAAAGGGCCCTTTTTCACCCACCCCATTTCAAGGGTAGGCCAGAAGTACACATCTTGTGCTATAAAGTCTGAATCCCAGGAATCAGCAGGATTCATTGCCCTGGAGTGCTTCTAAAATACCTAAATCTTACTACAGTGGCTCCAACTGTGATTCTTTCTTAAAGTTCACCCAAATATTGTATGCATTTTTCCTAATACTACACATTTTAGTATCCACGTCAACCAAATATACACATTTTCTACCAATAGTTGCAAATGGTTCTCTTCAGTCTAAAGTACCTATTTGCTGGCCTTCAGTTTCAAAGGCTCCCAGAGGGATTTACAGTGAGTTTGACAGGTCTCTGCCCTCAGGCCGATGTTTTTTTCCCTCTAACATACACATTTTTTTTATACATTCTTTCCCTTAATATACACCATGTCTGTATGCAGTTTTTGTTTAGAAGACAACATCACAAAATGTTGAGAAAAGTGTCAATACTGAAGGATAAATGTTCTGGCTTGCGTACTGGTTCAGAAGGTGCAAAACTGGTGAATTCACATCAAAATGTGAATGAGATGTGAACATAATTTTCCCCCATCCCTAATGCAGAGTATGAGGACAAAGTTTAAAATGGTTGTTGAAGATGGCCACTGAGAAAGAATTCTTTTTCTCAAATGTGTCAGGATCACTAACTTTTCTTTTACTGTACATCTGGAGGTCTGCCTTTCCTCTACTCAGGCACTGCCCATCATGGAAGAAAGGATCCATCTAAATCCAAAGGAAAGTAATTCATAGCTAAGAAACATGTTTGGTTTTTTTTTAAAAAAACTGTCTTTATAACTTTATTCTGCAGAAGAGAGAATGAGTGTGGGAGAAATTGCAGTGGACAAATTCAGCTTTGTATATCCATGTCTTGAAATATTAAACTCTTAAAATCTGTTAAAGGCCTCTTCAACTTAATAGCTTAGTAGAAGACAGTAGCAAAATGGACTTCCCCTGCTTGGAATAGCAGTACTAGTTGAATGTGGTGGATATGCATAGGGATTAATTTCATTTCGGCAGTAATTTCAGCCAAATTTATTCTTCATATTTAGAACAGAAGAAGCTTGGGGAGTCAAAAATCTGAAGCTGGAAGAAAGCAAAACTGGCAATAGAGAGGAAAAGGAGGGTACCCTGTCTCCCAATATTCTATGTAATCCTAGCTTCATTTCTTCCCGCTGGCTTCTGCAAAAACGCAAAGTGTGCCCACCCAGTGTCTGATAATTGTAGGCCCAACTGGACTTCACAAATGGATATTCAGTACTTCATGGTGTGGAAGCAAGCATGCACACATGCATGCATGCACACATCTGTTATTACCAAGTGTCCAGCAAGGACAATACACCTGGCTGAGAACCAGAACAGAGATTAGGAGCTCTGTCATGCAGTTTTGTGTGTGCAGGAGGGGATGGATTGCACATACATTTTATCCTTCTATTCTGTCCGATAATACAATTATAATTCTTCATATACTTCAATAAGCAATGCACTAAACTTAGAACAGAACACCACTCAGGATCAAATTGTCAGTCATGAGATACTTCAGTCAAGTATGCAGATTAGAAACAACAGCTAATAAGAAAGAACAGACTAGAGGGTGAGAATCCCTCTTATACCAATCAGCCAAACATGAGAAAGAGACATTAGCATCAAACGTAACTGGAATGTTTAATCTCAGCAGTTTTTTATCCCATCCAAATAATATTCAAAAAGAGTCACATAAAGCAGCCTGTGAAGAGCAAAGTTAAAATCACTCTATAAGGCTGCTGCTGGACTGTTGGGATCTATAAAAGGAGGCAAAGAGAGAAGAAATGTATTGTATGTGCTATATGATTCTCCTGAAATCATTCTGCTCATGGAGTCTTCAAGAGAAGCCTCAGATTCTTAAGGGAATTCTTCTAGTTAGTTAGTTAGTAAGTAAGTAAGTAAATAAAGTCACATGCACACACAAATCAGTTCTCTTGACCAAAAAGGAAGAGCAGGAAATGATGCCTAGCTGATGAAATTACATTATACTGCTAAGAGATACTAATGAGGGACCTGAAGCACAAGGCTCATGTCAGTTCCAAAGTGCTTTCAAGAGGAACCTGCTTGTTTCTGTCTTGGGATAAAGCATCTCTGTTCCACTCTGCATCAATAAAGGTTGCCAATTTACATTCAGATGTTCTCTGCAGTCATGAAAGCTGGATGTGTACCTTCCTTTATAAAGAACAATACTTGGAAATCTGTCTAAACCTCAACCCTTGTCTTCCGAGTTCTGCTTGAACTCTATTCTAACAGGGAATTCAGTAGGATTCCATCAGAAATATATCTACAGTGCACAGCTCATATATTAGTTGACACTTCAACAACCATGGCTTCTTCCAATTGATCCTGGGATTTGTAGTTGGTGCAGTGCACAGGATTCTTTTTCATAGTTCAAAGTGGAGTGCAACTGAGCTCTCTAGCAGAGAATGCTAAAGGCCTCACCAAACTACAAATCATAGGCTTCTTTGGATGGGGCAATGACAATTAAACCATATATTCGCTGTGGCTGGAGTCTTGGAGACATACACAAGCATTGCACCTTCATGTGTGTCAGGGAGGATGTCATCTTCTTTGTACGTCCAGCAGCAGAAAAGGCTGGAGTGCGACACCAGCAGCTGCCAGGCAGGTTGTGCACATGGGGGTGGGGTCAGGGGCAGGGGTAAGGGTATGCTTGGTAGAGCTTTATGCTCAGTCAAGCTGACACAGGATCTCAGGGCCTTTCCGCACTAAGCTGTAATAGTGCTATTATTCCACATCCTCTGGAATCCTGAGGTTTGCAGTTTCGGGAGGGGCATTCAGAATTCTCAGCCAGAGAGCTCTTTGGCCTCAGTAAACTACAAACCCCAGAATTCCACAGGATGTTAAAAGTGGAATAATAGCATTATAACAGTGCAGTGTGGAAAGGCCCTCAGCCTATGTTTCTGCTTGTAACATAATGCCAAAAAAATTCCAGACCAGGACATAACCTAAAGGACTCTACATCTTTCCTTTTAATGTTTCAGTGTTTCATCAGGCAGTTGTACTGTAACCATTGTGTCACCCACACATTACTTTCTCGATCCTTTTTCCCACTCACGTGGAACAATGATAAAAACCTGCTCAGAGGTGCTATGCTGTGCCATTACCAGTGATGTATGTTAGTCTTTTACTCCAAGTCTCAAGTCAAGTCTCAAGTCTCTACCTTCAAGTCTCAAGTCCTTGAAGATACTTTCAAGTCAAGTCTCAAGCCTGGGAGCCAACTTTATACCCCAACCTATATTCCAGAATTTCAGGACAGAGTCAAATAAAGTCAGTTTTAATAGTTTAAGCAGAGTTGGCCCTCCACATTTGTGATTTTGTCATCTGCAGCTTCAGAAGTGGGGAGTAGGATCCTTCCCCCCCCCTTCCCAAAGCTGGAGACTTTTGTGCCAATGGGCATAAGTTAGCTGCCCGACTTACCAGGCGGTACTTTTGCAGCTTGGACTTGCATTGGTGCTGATGCTGCCTCCACAGCATCCCTCAGGGCTGTTCAGTTGGCCTGCCATGCCATGTGGCTTCCCAGCTGGGTACTTCCTCATACCCAGCAGCCTTTGCATAGCTGTAAAAGCTCTCAGCCAATCAGTTCAAACCTACTGGTTTGAACTGATTGGCTGCTTCTGTCCAGGCCAGAGCTCTAGGAAGTTTTCCCTCTGGTCCAGGTATTTTGTATTTAGCTAGGCTCTCCCCAGAGCTCAGTTCTTCTGCAAGTCATCCCTCCCACCCACCCTTTTCTTTTTTGTACCCTGTGTATTGTATTGTAGTTAGGTTGTGTCTTTGCCTTTTATTGTCACAACTTGTAAGGTGGTTGGCATGGGTCCTGGATCCAGGTCTGCTATCCCCAGGTCACTGGGGCCTGGGGATGCAGGTGGTTGCCAGGGTCAGCAGAGCAGGGTCAGCAGCGGACACATGGCGCGGATTGGGTGTCCGCATCCCTGCGCTACTGGGGGGTCAGGTGGTTCAGACCTGACTCCAGGTAGTCCTGGCTTCGGGTTTTCGGTCTCATTGGTCAACAGGCAGGTTGGCCGATGCTGGGATCTGGACCCACGAGCAATCCAACCCTGTTTTTGCTGTAACCAATCAAGTTGTGGCCTATTTTCATCCAGCTTCAGTTTGTGGCCTGGTTTATTCCTTGCACTACACCTCTCAGCCCTGAGCCTGCAAAAGAGTCTGAAGTTTTGGAAGTGGGGAATAGGATTCTTCTTACTTCTCACTTCAGAAGCTGGAGGCTTTTTCAAAAGTGGGGAATAGGATTTTTCTTACTCCCCATTACTGAAGCTTCAAAAGTTTTAGAAGGAAGGATCCTTCCTCTTCAATCTCACTGCCTAACACATTTGCAGTTCCCCTCTGAGAAATACACCCTGCGCTCTGAGACAAGTATTATCTTCTGCTCTTAAGAAATATTTTAGAAGGCTTCTCCAGTATGCAGCAAGGTGCTGAGCAGACCTCAAGCCTGCCTCAAGCCCATTGCCTAACCTGTTTGCTTTTCCCCTCTGATAAATGTGTCCACACTTTGGGCTTGAGAGAGATTGTTGTGTGACAAGTAGGCAAAAAGAGATGGAAGCACTGTTCAAAGTTGCAAGGTTTCTGGATGAATATATTATGTTACTGAACCAAAGGCAGCAAAGTCAATCACTAAAAATATACAAGTCTTGAGTGGAGTCGAGTCAGTGCATAATTTATTGCCGAGTCGAGTCCGACCAGAGAGACTTAAGTCTGACTTGAGTCCGAATCAATCGACTTGAGTCTATATCACTGGCCATTACTACATACCATCCAACATTTCACAGATAAAAAACAGGACACTTGTGGCCAAGCAACATCAGAGTGTGATCAAGATAGCAAAAGTCATTAATGAGGAAGAACAGACCAGCAATGAGAGACTGCAGCAGTTTGCTTTTGCCTGTGTTTACAGGGGGAAAACAAGATCCTCTCCTCTCCTCTTTGCTGAGTTAACAGAATGCAAACTATTTTGCAGCAGTTGAAGTAAGCTGAGGACAAAGAAGGAAAGTAGAACGATAAAAAAGAAATCAAGATATTAACAAAGGAGCTGAAATTTTGGGATGATAAATCAGGATTATCCCTGCCAAATTGGGAAGTTGAAAGGCATATTACTAATAAGTTCAATTCAATGAATTGCAACCCAGCGTGATCTTCAAATAATCACTTTTGCCTTGCAGCAGGCATCTTGATGGCTTTTTTGTCACTTCAAACCCAATTAATTCTTTTAAGGCTACATGCTGCTCATTTTACCTGTTTGCTTACCTTTAGCTAACGGTTCCACGGTGATAATTTCACTGCTGTTGCCCCTTCCTGCAGCTGTCACAGCCACCACCCAGACACTGTATTGTCGATTACGACTCAAATTGGGGATTCTGTAGGAAAATGAGTCAGGAGAAGCTTCAAACTCGCTGATTACCTGTGACAGGAAAGACAAATATTTCCAAACTAAAGTGAACAATACACATATAGCAAGAGCAAAAGAGAAGGAGCAGGAGAAAGAGTTAAGCCTATTTCCTAGACATCGGTCACTTCAGACAGATTGATGACAACTGCAGTGATAGAACTTAAAGTTGCAAACCAGTTGCAATCTCTTGATTAAAAGGAGTTAGTTCCACCTTCTTTGTGCAAAATGTTAAACAAACAAACCCACACCAAAATGCTTAACAGATTTTTTTTAAAAAAAATGTAGTTGGTAAATTCAATCTGTGATCATTTTGAAGAGCCCACTATATGATTTGCTTCTTTGACCACTTATTCATAATCTTCCACAAATGGTGGTGAATCACAGGATGTTACTGTTGATCTGTTTGCCTGCCTGTTTGCCAGAGCTGAAACTACATATGGCAGTGGCAAATCTCATATGATTGAACCCCATATCCAGCAAAAGAAAAGCATAATGGATCATCTCCTGTTAGTTATAATCTTAAACTTATGCCATTGCAACCCTCTTTTTTGGTAGTTGTGGAAATCAGAATTATGTTCCAATCATACAGTGGTTGGATACCCCTTGGGTTTTGTTTTGTTTTTTGTTTTTTTTAGTGTGGCAGCACACCTGGATGGTCAATTCCATGTCAGCAGAGCGTGCAGAGAGCAGCAGAGATGTATAGAGCTATTTTCTTTTAGCTGGACACAGCATTGATATCATAATTAAGAACTCCTGAGGACTCCTGGAGGTCTCTAAGGATGGCCATTTCTGCACCTTACCTAATCTTGTTGTCCTTCTGTTATGATCCCAGCAGTGCCTTTGCCATGAAGGAGGTGTGCTGGGAATGCTCCCTTCTGCACCCAGTTGACTCCCTGCAGAAGGGAGCATGAGTGACACATGCCTGCCTTCCACAGCACAGCTGGGGTGTCTCTCATGCTGCACTTGGGAAGGAAGCAGCTCCATCATGTTTCCTGCCCTTCCAAATGGCTGGGAAGGATGCGAGCATCATGCAATTGTGGGCACTTAATGGATTTATTCTGTAAAGCAAATATCTCGTGATCATGACTGGTGGGGGTGGGATGGCAGCAGGACCATGACGATATCATGCAAAAGCATAACCTACAGATTGCTGCCATTGCATCCCTAACCCAGGACTGTGACAGCATGTAGCAGTGGCTGATGACTGTTTTTGTGCATTCAGCTAAAAGGAAATAACAGGACATAGCTTTGCTGTTCTCCCCACTCTCCACCAAAGATGGAAACAATATTTAAAAATATTCAGCAAATGGTTGGTAAAATATCTTTCTCAAGTTTTAGTAAATCCTGACAAGGATAATCCTTCAGTTGCCAGTTCAAACCCTATTCTGCACAAAATCCACTCTTGCTTTGTGTGTGTGTGTGTGTGTGTGTGTGTGTGTGTAAAACGATATGTTCTGCACAGGAAATGGCATTTTCTGTGCTAAAAAAGATGTTTTCTGCACCAAAAGAAAGAAAGCAAGAAAGAAAGCAGGCAAGCAGGAATCTCTTTCTGTGCAAAAAAATACCACATGTGAATTTGGGGTGGAATTAAGTCCTGAACTGTGAATAGTCTTTGAAAACTGGAGTTTTTGAAGTCTTTCTGGAATACTGTGTCCAGTTCTGGGCACCTCATTTCAAGAATGATATTGACAAGCTGGAGCGTGTCCAGAGGAGGGCGAGCAAAATGATGAAGGGTCTAAAAGCTATGCCCTATGAGGAGCGGCTTAGGGAGCTCGGGATGTTTAGCCTTCAGAAGAGAAGGTTAACAGGGGACATGATAGCCATGTTTAAATATTTGATGGGATGTCATATCAAGGAGGAGCGGGTTTGTTTTCCACTGCTCCAGAGACTAGGACAAGGAGCAATGGATTCAAACTATGGGAAAAGAGATTCCACTTAAACCTCAGGAAGAACTTCCTGATGGTCAGAGCTGTTCAGCAGTGGAATATGCTCCCTTGGAGTGTGGTGGAGTCTCCTTCTTTGGAGGTTTTTAAGCAAAGCTGAATGGCCATCTGTTGGGAGTGCTTTGAAGTGGGTTCCTGCATGGCAGGGGGTTGGACTGGATGGCCCCTGTGGTCTCTTCCAACTCTATGATTCCATGATTCTATGATTCTCACAGTAGGAAGTAAACTGCTAATATTCCTTTATGAGGTCTTGGAAGACAAAATTAACAAAGAATCATAACCCTACTCTTCACCAACACAGAAATGGCTGTTTTGGGTGGGGGCCACCACCATAAAAAGGTGGAGTTTGGGGAGCTGCACTGAGAGACTTGTAGCTCCATGTCAGATTTGTGTCTCCTTAGGCAGGATCTTGCCAATAATTTAGCCATAGATTCTAGACACTCAAGCACTTCTCTTACGCAAATTTATATTATATTTCAACCATTTCCAGGGACATAACCACAAGCCTGTTCCAGTAAAAAACAAGAAGGGGACATGGTTTAAAAACTAACATGTTTTGTCTGATATAAAATTTTGCAAACTGCAGTCAATTTCCATCAGATATGTAAGAAGCCCATTTCAAGAGGTGTCACATAAAATACGATCCAAAATCAGATTGTCTTATTGGATTATTTTATTGAATTAAGATAAGAGGAAATGTCAGGAGACAAAATGGAAAAAAAAACAACCCTGGAAATGTTGTTTTAATCCTTCATGTTAGCAGTGGTTAAAAACAGAGCTCTTCCATCACCCAATGTGTGGATGAGGACACTGTTGGTCTGACTATTCTCTCTATCTTACCCTTTACAGCTTTTCATGTATAGATTACATAAATCAGTCTAGTCCATTACCATCTCTGCACCCTCACACACATCTTGTCATTTTTCCTTCACCACACAATGCACACAGCTGCCCATGAGAACACCAGCCTTACTGTTAGTTATTTTTATAGTTTTTAGTGTGTAATTTCTAATGCATCTCTACATTCATGATATAGCTTCTGACATTAATGGGATAGTTTCTTTTCAATGTCTAACTTTAATTTTCAAACACTTGGTAACATACTGATGCAAAATAATTGCTTTTTTTCCCTAATACTTCCCACACTGATCTAAACGGGGTGGAGAAGGAGAGAACAGGATGGCCAGATGCAAACAAGAGAGAATTTCAATGACTGCATCTTGCATGCCCCCATATATGCAAAATGCACCATGTTAATAATACTTTTGTATATCAAACTTTGATAGGGATGGATGAAAAAGGCATTTTTAAAAGTTCAGTATGCTACAGTTCAACAGCGTCCATTCCATCTGAAAAAAAACCACACACACACGCACACACTAGTCCTTACAAAATATCAGCATGAGTTCAAACAAGAGCAAGATTGAGAAGTGGTACCTGTTAGAATATCCTCCTTAAAAAAAAAAAGTAAAGGTAATTTCACAGCCTACCATTTGAAAATAAATGTAAAGCCCAGCAAAAGAAAACATTAGTATACTATCAATAATCATGTAACTTTGAGCGCGGCACCAAGCTATAGACAATTCCTGCATCATCCAGGCCATTCCTTAACATTTGACAATGCTATTACTAAACTTTTCCATATTTGTTTTTCAAATAAATACTGCTAAAATTTGGGCATTTTTGAATTCTTCCATATTTTTTTTGTGCTTTTAAATTAAACAAGATATAGAACTCTTTTTTGGCCTGGATTGGCATGTTTAGAATGTTTTGGCTTTCTGATGTTAAAAAAAATGTGATTGCCTGGTGAGACTAGAAACTTCTCTACAAATTGAAAGATCTCAACCTATTGCAAAGGGGGAGAGGAAGCTTTTCTGAATTCTTATCATGAATATAATGACAGTTTTTAAAATACATCTGTCTTTGACTTTTCTAAACAAGGTTCTTTTCCCCTCCTTTTGGTATTTTTATTTTGGAACACTATTGTGTAAAACCTAAATAAACTGGGAAACTTGGAGTGTCACTTTACCGTCCTGAAGGAGGTTGTGGTGACCCAATAAGTTCTGAAGAACATCACAGAAGCAGCTGTAGAGATGCTGGTTATTTCTTGGCTTTTCAGTTTAGTGTCAGAGCAGTCCCTAGCGGCCTGATGGTAACATTATGCTTCCTTTTATGGTACTAACTAGACAAAGATGCTGAAGGAACAACCCCGGTAATTCCATAAATGATGAAAAAGAAATCAGTGCAGTGTTAATCCCAGTCAAAGATACATAAAAAAAAATATTGATACATGTCAGTGAGTTTGTCCTATTGTGAAGATAAGTAATACTCAGCCAAACTGAACTGCATACTTGGGACAAAAAAAAGATCAGTGTAGTATGGTATTGAAAGCATCTCAAAATATGCTTGTTGTTAAAATGTGTAAGCCATGAAAATGAGCTTAACGCCACAGGGAAGGAAATAAAATGAGAATATGAACTTGGAAACAAAATCCAGTTACCGAATGTACCCTACAGCGTTTAATCTCCCTGTGATATATGCCAACTGTTTCAGTAAAGAAACAAGAAGCGGAAATGTTGCACGCATAGGCCAGTTGAGACAGTGGCACTAGCACCATCTGGTGGTTACATTAAAGCAAGCCAAATGAGCATCTTCCCCAACATTTTCCATCTCCAAAATATAATGAAAAGCAACTGTGGTCCAATACAGATCGAGCATTTCTTCTCTGAAATGCCTGGAACCAGAAGTGTTTTGGATTTTGGATTTTTTTCCCCAGATTTTGAAAGTTTTACATCTACATAATAAAATATCTCAGAAATGGAACCCAAGTCTAAACACAAAATTCATTTATGTTTTAAATGCACCTTATACACTTAGCCTGAAGATAATTTTATACAACATTTTTAATAGTTTCGTGTATGAAACAAAGTTTGTGTTCATTGATTCTTCAGAAAGCAAAAGTGTTACTATCTCAGCTATCTGTGTGGACAGGTAGTTTGGCATCACCATAATTCCTGAATCAAAAAAGTTTCAGATTTTGGAGCATTTCGGATTTCAGATTTTTAGATTAAGGATGTTCAACTTATATTACTAAATCCACACCCTTTGGATATTAATGCACCAGTCTGTGTCGGAAAATTGGCAGGCAGTTCAATTTATTTTAAAGGCATAAAACCATCTGAGTTTGCATTGTTATTGTTATTAAATGGATTCTATCATTCTTCAAGAAAAGGATCTCATACTGTGATACTCTGAGGTCTCATAGTACTGGAACTATTGGATGAACAATGAAAGAAAAGTAGTTTAATAATTTTCAAACTCCAACAGGCTAGAAAAATAATAAAATGTGTTCAAATGTCTTTGACATGTCTTAATATATAGGAGTGCTGCAGTGTTTTTTCACGTTACTCTTTAAAGATCACATATCAGTGTTTGGCACCAAGGTGTGATCACCAAAATTTATGTTCTTATCCTAAGTGGTACATAAAGAATCATATATGTTTGTTTTCCCCTTACACCAATCATCTTTCTTATTTTTCTGTTCACTCTTGAGAGTTCTAGATGCCACCACAGTCTGAATAGTATAATCCAAAATATAGAATACCTAGAGAGCAAAGATGTTTTTGTACTTGTGATCCACTGTGCTGCCTCATTTTTGACTGTACAAATATTTGCCTTCCTTCGGCACATTTCTGAAAACCAGGCTGGTTACTCCACGAAAGCAGTAGGCAACAACTGTGAGGAGGATCCCCTCACTCATAGGCCATGTGGTTGCTCCTGGGGCAGGCAAGGGAGATTCGTTGTAGTTTGGTACTACTTTGTGTGTTTGGGCCAAAAAATAAACATTTTTTTTCAGGCCTGGAAGCATATGAAGCATGTGGGCGGGTGGGTGGCTTTATTGTTCTATCCATTCTCTTTAAAAACGGAGATAATCTCTGCCAGAAACTATACAACATAAGAGCTAGCTAAAGAGATATAGCTGCCCGAGGCACCTTTCTCTGTGTGACATACAGAAGCCAACTAGACAGGCAACTGGCAACAGAACAGAGTGCCCCACCACACCTTAAGATCAGCCAACTCATTTAGAAGATACAGGGCATGCTCTGTGGCACACACAGCTCTGGCCTCCAAGACAGGGGAATGGCTGAAAAGCTCTTGTGCTATGCTTCTGTGAACAACAATTTATCCTAAAGGAAAGCAACAATGACTATAATTTCTCTTGATTCCCATGGCTTTGTCTTATCAATCTACAAATTAATCTGAAAGATGTGAATCAGGCCAGTTCATTTCAACATCCACAAAGATCAAATTCCTGAAGCATCACTACTCTTCTGGTCATCCCTTACAGTATGCAGAATCAAAGCTGTTTTGTTTTCCTATCCACGTTTTCCTTTAAATATGGTTAATACCAATTAAATATGCAGAGAAATGCTATCTGACACTGCAAGCATACCTAGGTAATGATAATTAATAATCGTAACTCCATCTATTTTTCTTTAGCATTTATTAAAAATGCATTACTTAAACATGCAGCTTGGCTATAGCAAATCTTATAAAAATCTGCATTCTTTCAAGGCTCAGCAAGAATAAACAATCACGATAATGTCAAAATTCTTAATTTCATTACATTGCTCTCAAGCAGACAACCAAGTAAATACAATTATTCACCAGCACCTAGACTTGTTCAAACATTATTGTGTTCTTCTGTGTACACCTGACGTCACCATGGGCCCCACAAACAAAGGATATACTAGCCTGATTTTATCCTGATACATCTGAATTTATCTCAGTGGTGTCCTTGTGCTTGCAAGTGAATGAAGTGATAACAAAGCTTTCAAGATCTGCTGTTGTTTGAGAAAGATTAGCATAGGAGTCAGAGACTGAGGAAAATAATGAAGTAGAGTGGAATCTTCCTTTCATTTCATTTCCTTTTTCTGCCTGAAGTTTAAAAGATAATACCTCTTTGCAAGATAGTTTGCATTTCTAATGAGCATTCAGAGACTGCATGCAAGCTGGTTGATGACAAAGAAGATGACAATTATAAAATTTACCATTCCCTTTTCCCAAAACTGGGACTCAAGGTGGCTTGCAAATTAAAATAACTGCAGTACAGTTAGATCTTTTGATACAGCTTCAATCACTTTAGAAGCTGAACCTGAGCCACCAGAAGTAAGAAGCTGGCTCCCAGGTACCTCAACATAAAAGTACAGTCACACTGATTTATGTGCACATACACATACAGTCACAATGAATATCTGAAATCTGAATTACCCCCTCACCACTGGCTTAACATCTGCTGTCCAACTGACTTTTGAAAGACTCACTGCTATAGTTTAAGCTATTTCACTGACTTCCCAACAGTGCCTGGCAAGAACACTCAGGCCATTTCCACACCACACTGTTATAGTACCATTATTAGATTTTCAACCTCCTGTGGAATTCTAAGGTTTGTAGTTTACTGAGGCCAAAGAGCTGTCTGACTGAGAATTCTACCTGCCCCCCTTAAACTGCAAATCCCAGGATTCCATAGGATGTTGAAAGTGGAATAATAGCACTATAACAGTGTAGGGCGGAAATGGCCTCAGTGTCTTGTAGTTGGCACATACTGAAGCCTAACTGGTCCAAATGTAAGCAGTGCCAACAACTACAAGCACAGGGCTGTCCCAAGATATTTTGCAGCCTGAGGCAAATATCAAGATTGCATCCCCCTTCTATTCCATATATGAAAGTAGGGTGGAATGGTAATTGATCTTACCACAACACTGGCCAGTTTAGTCTGTGTGCTATGCACAGTATTCCTCCACAAAAGAGGAATGGCTGGGAGACTTAGGAGGAATAGAAGGAGCCTCCTAACATCTGTCATGTGGGCCTGCCATCTCATGCAGCCTCACAGTAGAGCCAATTCTCCAATCTTCCATACTCACAGCTACAACTTTCATTTGTGTGCCTTTTACATGGGGAAGAATGGGAATGGGTACTGTGTTGGATTGTCTGGCTGTTTTTCACATAGCTTGCTGCATTGTGGGGCACTGAGGATAAGGAACTACTATACCAGAGGGTCCACAGTAAATTCTCAACCTTTCAGCATTCCACTTTTGGTACCACTGCAAGCGTTTCACCACCCTCAGTTTTAGGAATAGTTTCAGTGGAAACAGAGATGGACTCCCCCACAAACATGCTGCAATGATTTTTTATGAATTCTGATTTTTAATTTAGTTAGTTTTCATTAACTTACTGTGGGGTATGGATGAGAGCAGAATACAGTGTACTTTCGGATGACACCATTCAATTTTATTGGAGGGAGCCAGGACACAAACACAGTGGAAGCTGATGATGCAGCCGCTTTAACTCCTGCAGGAGGACCTGGAACTGTGGGAGCAACAATACATGTGGTTACTGAGGTAGGCAAAAATCAATGCACATTGACTTGCACAGCATGGTAGCCCTAAGAAGACAGCTATGGCCTGCTTTGCCATACAACCACAGCTCACTCAAACCAAGCTTGTGCAAGACCCAGTAGAACAATCAACAATCTGTGAGGGTGTTTCCAGAATATCTTGTGACATCACAGAAGATGTTGGGATGCACCTTCTCTTGCAGAAAGGGGGCTTGAGGTACCACCACACCATCCTGAACCTGCTGGTCTCATTTGAATTTGTCTTACAGGCTTATTAGGTTGCCAGCTTAGCAGTCTGGAAATAAACCTGTGAAGTACTGAGTATAACCTAGAGTGTAGTACAGAAGGTATAAGATACAGTTCAGAAAGCTAGATGTGTGAGTACATGTGTGTGTGTGCACCACTGAAAAACTGGCAGCAGCTTAAGTCTGAGCAAAACAGCTCTTCAATTTTTTTTAAGTAATATATGTGAAAGTCTTTACAAATTGTCCATATAATGGCTTAATAGACACTATGGGAAGTATGAAAGAAGGAGGAGGAGGAGGAGGAGGAGGAAGAGGAAGAGGAGGAGGAAGAGGAGGAGGAGGAGGAGGAGGAGGAGGAGGAGGAGGAGATTTTTTATATGGCTGAGTTATATGGCTAAAATGGTAATGTTCCTATATGTGCTAACTACCAAAAAGTCTGTCAAAGAGATAAAGAGAGATAAAGAGATTCAGTCCTTATGAGCATATAACATCCTAATTGCCAGATGTAGAGATGTAATGCATATATGATACCTTACCTATAATGTAATGTAACACGATGAAAGCAAGTGCACAGGCATTGACATGTCTGGGTTTCTTCCTAAGAGGAATGTATATGTTTGCATATCTATAAATTCATATAATAAATAGCCTAAAAGATTACCAAAGAGCCTGTTCATTATTCCACACAAACGTCCTCAGATTCCAAGACTTAAGAATACTTAAGTGGAGTGTTGATGTAAACTCTGCCTGTTTGGTTTCAGCAACCATCATGAATTGGGCACTCAGGTGCCCAGAAGATGATAACAGAACCCTAAACAGAATCCAGATTAGCTGACAACTGGCAAGGATCCTTAATCCCTCTGTCTAAAACAATAAAGGTGGGGGACAATGCCTATTTCATTTGGAAGCTACACAGGATTGGACCTCATTAATACTTGAGTGTGGGAGATCACCAAGTAATGCCAGGATCTCCAGATAGATGTAGGTCAGAGTCTAGCTTGAAACCCTGGTGATTCAGCCTAAGGTGATTTACTGGGCTAGATGGACCAATGGTCTAACTCACTGTAATGCCATTTCCAATATTCCTGTCATGTAGTGAGACTAAATGGTGATGGTTAACTTCTTTGGCATTGAAGAGAAAAGAGGCATAAACACTAGGGCCTAAATTCAAGTAAATAGGCCCATGAAATCAATGTAAACTTAGTAATGCAGCAGATGAGCTCTATTGATTCTGTAGGTTTACTCTAATTGGGACTAATAGGATGTAAGGCCTGACAAACACCAAGGGTGAAAATAATATGGTCTTCCAGATGCTGGAATGCAACTTCTAGCAGCCCTAGCCAGCACAGAGAACAGTGAGGAATACTGGAAGTTGTAGTCCAGTAACTTCTGGAGGGACCCTTTCCAATATATACTCAAAGAAAGAGGAAAAGAGAAATGTTCCATTGAATGGATGTATTTTTCTGATTATTTGACAATGAGTAAATTTTTTGGGCAAAAATTACCATTTTAAACACAGAAAAATTATCAGTTGTCCAGGAGTCTGGCATCAAAGAATTTGAAATACATTTTCAGGCTTGTGTGGGGTTGACATCACAATTTCATGACATTTTATGCTGGCTGCTAGAAATCAAAAATATTTTCCAGCCTAAACTCTTCCTTTGTAAATTGAATTATCCCAGTGTTTTACAAGCTCCTTTAGAAAAAGATATAGACTGAAATCCTGCTCATGTATCATGTAGTTACATTTTCCTAACTATGTCTCTCAATGCTACTCAATCCCCAAATTCACCGTGGAATCAGTACAGCCACATGGTCATTTATATGATGTTGGAGAATGCAGAGATGAGTAGGGAACTTAACCCCATCATAATTCACTAACAGGATGCCATCCTTCTATTGTTTACAGGGCATATGTTTAGCCTAGACTGAAAATATCTGGGGAGCAAACAAGTGTATAAACTGGACTAGAAGAAACTACAAGTTAAAGTTCAATTTCAGTGTCCTGTACTATGCCAAATTCTCAACAAATTTGGTATGTTATTCTATTAATTCAGACAGTTAAGAAAAATGAAGATTGTCAATGCTGTGTGGGTATGCGTGTGTGTGTGCGCGCACATGCATGTGTACGTATGTGAGGAATAAATAGAGGTTGGCATCCAGTTAGGTATTTACATAATCATAAACTGACTTAGGATCATGTAAAGCTGAATAGCGACATCGCGCAACCATCATATTTTCAACAAATGGAACCAACAGCATGGCTGTTGTGTCATGGGTCTCCTGGTGCAATGGACACCAGAAGACTATAGGTCCCCCACTGTACAAAACAGGATGCCCTGATATACAGTGTCACAATTCATTAAAAAGGTTGCCATGTCCTGTCAGGGACACAGCTGCGACATCATAAAGTTGGAAATTGTAACCTCTGATGCAGGATCTCAGCCTAAATATTTTATTCCTTTAATTGAATTACAAAATTAGCCAGAGTGAATAACTAATGTTATTAACTCCCTGTGCAGATAATATTTTGAAATGATGAAAAAAATATAGAGATAACTGTTTTCTCACTTCTGCAGTTATGTGTACAGCAGATAACTCTGTAAAGTCTTTATAAACCCGTTGCCCAAATGAAGGGATGTGTATAAAAAAATATTGCAAGAATGTTAGCAGTCCTGATAATCAGTTCCCAGAAACCAGCTTGGATTATCTGCTTTAAAAATTGGCAATAAATTCTCTGTATTCAGTTTATAACTCAGTACAGGTATAGGATTACTGACTCTCCAAAGTTCTATCTCAGATAACTGCTATGAATAGTCTAAGCCACTTTAGCAGAAATTTACTTCTTGTGAATGTCCTAGTTTTCCTTTCCTTTCCTTTCCTTTCCTTTCCTTTCCTTTCCTTTCCTTTCCTTCCCTTTTTCCCTTTTTCCTTCTTTGTTTGTGTAAGTTGCTCATTAGCAACTTTCTTTAAATGGAAGGCAGAAACCTTCCTGTTATGTAACTGCTTGCCCTAAAAGGGAGTATTATGATCTGCATAGAAATCATGCTAGAAATCACTGGAACTGAATATGCATACTTGAAATCAATTGGTTATTAGATTAAGATTAGAACCAGAGGAAACACTTCTGACTGATGTAGTTTCTGGTCATCAAATCCTTTTGAATTAGTTTGATTGGCTCAATAGGCACAAAAAGAAATGCACCTTCTTCTTTGCCTTTGTTTGCCTTTGTTCGTTTTCCTCCGTTTTACTGGGACACAGGGAGTGGCAATCTGAAGCCAACTCACTATCTCACTATCCTTATTTTTCTGTGGGGCATTTGGGACCCCTACCTGAACAGAACCTTGAGAATTCAATATAATGGTGACCATTTTTTTAAATTGTAAAAATAATTTAAGATATTCTACGCCCACATATTCTGAAACCTAACAAATTCTCCCAGGCAACCATTTCAATGTTAAACTAAGGACTAATCCCTTAAGGTAACATTTTCGTATAAGAGATAATTCCTAGGCAGTTCGCAGATCAAAGACTGGGGTTTCCCCCACTTAAGTTCTGGGTTCTTTAATGCAGAGACAGAGAGGGAAAAGAAGGAGAGCACACCGTCAGCCCTTCTGAATGGCCAGCGACATTACCTTCTCTGTTCCCTGAATGATTAATTATTCTGCATCATTAAATATTAGTCACACTAGTGGGAATAATAATTCATGTAGGAATATAGGAGAGCGCCTTCTCTGCTGTGGCACTCCATTTATGGAATGCCCTTCCTTGGTTGGATTATTCATATTCCAGGTAAGTGTGCATGGGATTTCACCCATAGGTGCAGAAACTGGTACCGGTATAAAATTATCCATGTTTATGGGATATGGAATAGGCATTTGAATAGCATACTTCTAACATAGTACTTCTGTAGCTTTCCTGGTGCATGTTGTGAACACTGCTGGTATACTAACAATCAACAAATAATAATTAATTACAGTGATGGCATATCATTATGCACAGCTTGGAATCCATTCCTTTTTTGGACTGCAGCTCTCAAAATCCACAGTCAGCAGGACCAGCAGCTACACTGCTAGCAATGGGGAGGGAGGCAGATGTAGTTCAAAAAAAGTAAATATTCCAAGCTATGTAATTACTTCAGTCAAAACTTTGTTGACTGGGAAATATGAAAAATTGCAAGAGTGTGCATATATAATCTGGCTCTGCCTTTGATGAAACTACAATTTATTTTTTTCCAAGCAAGTTATATCACTCAGTTTTTATTGATCACCCCAATCTCCTCCAGCTCACTTTGCAATATGTAGTCCATTCTGTTTTGGAGGGTCCCAGAAATTTCAAACACAGTTTTTCAGAGACAAAGGTGATGGGGCTCAAGGGAAAGCAGGGAGATCACTGAAAATCACACATCCCAGTTTGTGTAAGCACAAGTATTTTGCAATGGCAAAGCAAAAGTACAGCATCATATTGCTATAACTCTATAGTGCAGATACCTCTCAGGTAGGTCATGGTAGTACAATAATATACCAAAACAGAGCAGCTAGATAAACAGACAATGTATGCTAAACCAAGCACCATCAGGCAAGAAGAAAAGCTTGAATGAATTCATTAGCTAGATTTCAACAGGTGCAAATTGGTGCCATTTACTGAACTATAATGGTTTGCATCACCTATGGCTCTGGCTCAATGAGCCTCTCTATTACAGAATCCAGATTCATTGTGTTAATTAATATTTTAAAATGTATCATTTCTAATGAATGTCATCGTTCAACTTCCATGCCATCAAATACAATAGCCTCCGAAAAGGCAATTTAAGCCTAGAGCGTGGAGAGAAAATGACTGTTTCTGTTTAAATTTTAATAATCAGTGAAATAAATCCTCAGGTGGAAAAATACTTGGTTAATCAGTAAGTCCATTTATAGTTTAGAAAAAACTTCAAGCAAAAGAGATAAATGGAATGCTTAAAAAAACTGCGGTGAAATTACTGGGGCAGTTTCACTGTGCCATGAACATCTTGGACTGAAACATTTTTTTTTCCAGTGAGATTCATGGAAGAAAGAACTAAACAATGCAACCCTTTAAAAGAATCCTTATTTTGTGGGATTTTTTTTAACATACATTAAAATTGCCTGAATGTCCTGAAGATGCCAGAATCCATGTGATCTCAGAAGCTAAGCAGGGTCAGGCGTGGCTAGTACTTGGAACAGAGACCACTAGGGAATATCAGAAGGAAAGCAACAGCAAACCAGCTTTGACTATTCCCTACCTTGAAGGAACATTCTTTACTTTGCTACATAAATTCAACCAGAACTGTGCGTGGCCTCTGGTGTCTAGAAGCAAGCCCTAAGCATGATAAGAAATGCAAATGAAAAATATACAGTGCTTCTGGACCCTTCGCCTAACTTCTTGGGCTTACTCTTATTTTATGTATTAGGGAAAACATTGTTTCTTTCACTGTTTTATGCTTCTTACATCTATGTCCTATTTCCATAAAACTGTGTACTAAGGTAGTCTTTGATAAGTTCCCAAAATGGAAGCAAGTGACACTTCCTGCTTGGGTGCATCGTGTTGCTCATTCTCTAAGCAAAATACTCTACTGATGACAAAGATTAATAGCCAAATTAAGCAAAACAGGATGCTTACAGACAATGCACACAGAATGTAGAACTCTGGAAGACATCCAAAGTGAACCTAAATTCAAATCTACATACACCAAAGCAAGATCTTCCATTTCAAAATCACCATAACAAGTTGGCTTGTTATCATCCAGAACAGGAGGTGCCACAAGCAAATGAGTCAAACGAGCAAGCTGAGATATGCTAGAGATGCTTCTGATGAACAAAGTGTAGATTTAATAAAACCAACCAAAATAGGTCAAAAAGCAAGCTGTGCTACATTGTCAGTAGAAAGAAAATACCACCTGTCACCATTATCACAAGAGGGCATAGGAAAGCCATAAGTCAGGAGGCAGATGGTGAGGAGGCAGAATTCTCATTTCAAGCTATTATGACTGTGTAAAATAGAGATGGTGTGAACTGTTAAAGTTCTCTCCAGGTTAATTGGGGTGGGTGGGGAAATCTGATTTATCCTGGGGGGAGGGATTCAAATAATTGTCCAAAATTAATCCAAGAGATTCCAATATGCCCCTGTCATCCCTTCCCCACAATGAATCCCCCGTTCTCTTGACCTGCTTCTTGAAAGTGGCAAGAAGTGCATAAGAAGAGTAGAGGGCTTTTCCACCACCTCTGCACTGGAGGGCACAAAACCTACCGACTATTGGAGACTTGGGCCATTTCTACATGATGTTGCTGTCCCGTGATGGGGACGTGTTGCTGGCAGTCCTTGAGTCATGGTTTCACACGCCATCGTTGTGGTCCCACTGTCAACACGTCCCCACCCATCGCAATTGTCAGATATTCCATTAACAGAAAAAATTCATTAATGGCCTGTGATTGTGTGATGCTCCTGTTGCTGGTGGCCATGCAGAATGTGGAATGGGTGAAAGCACAATCTAGCTGCTTCCTTCCCCAGTGCAGCATGGGAAAGAGTCTGGCTGCACCGCAGAAGGATGGTGCATATCGTTCACTCTCCCATCTGTAAGCAGCCAGCTGGGTGCAGAAGGGAGCATTGGTGACACACTCCCATCCTGGCAAAGGCACTGCCAGGATGACACTGGGATGACAACAGAAAAGAATAAGGTGCAGAAATGACCTTTGGCTTCTTCTCCTTCTCTTCCTTCTCCTTGCAACCATTACTGTTATTATTACTATCCTGTCATTTTCCCATCCCAGACTCACAGTGACTTACAAAAGTTAAAACAAAGGCAGTTGAAAATTTACATCATAACAGAAGTCAAAAATATAATTCGATGAAGATGTAGTTCTTTTGAGGTCTGAGGCCATCTTAGCTGTATAGTTGCCACTTCCTGATTACAACCTTTATCTGTACAATAAATCATGTTCCACATAGATCTTTCATATTACATGGTACAGCCCACAGTGTGGGCACCTCACTTCAAAAAGGTGAGACTACAAGCTGCCAGCAACTCTGCCCTAATCTTCTCCAGTTTTGCTTCTTGGTTTTGCTTAAATTCATAATGCTCCTCAATCTTGTCAAGCTCATTACGTCTTTTCTAAGGCTTGGCTTGTCTGAACTGTTGTTGTGGGCCTTCAAGTCATTTCTGACTTATGGTAACCATAAAGTGAACCTATCACAGAGTTTTCTGATGCTGAGAGTGTGTGATGCACCCAAGGTCACCCAGTGGGTTTCCATGGCCAAGTGGAGAATTCAACCCAGGTCTCCAGGGTTGTAGTCCAACACTCACACCACTACACCACTGCATAAATGTCACTGACTTGCCTATCTGACTAGAAACCCATCTGGTCCCTCAACTGAACGTGTTAGGCTTGCTCTGCAGTATCTTGAGCTATCTAGGAAGACTTTTTTTATATAGGGGGGTACAATTGACCTGTTTAATCAGTCTTTTCCAATCAGGGCCTTCTAGGCATTTTTTACTACAGTTCCCATGCTTCTTGCCCATTGACCATGTTGTCTGACTGTTGGAGGCTGTAGTCATACACATCAGTTGTAGGGGTTTTTTTGTTTTCTTAAAAACACCATTCAGTTCTCATTGCACAGTAGAAGTAGAAGTGGAAGTAGAAGTGACAGCTGTGGACAGGCAGACAACTGTTCTGACCCTGACATTGCTCTGCAGCAAGAGGAAACAAAATCCAATAGCATAGGTTTCTTTCCAACATGGCTATCAAAAATGTTGCATTTCTTACCATCTTCTTTTGTGCGCACGAAAATCTGCTCACTCCTGACCCCATCTCCAGCTCGTGTGAATGCCAGCACCTGAATGCTATAGTTGGTGTACTTTTCCAAACCATCAAGCTCTAATGAGGGCTGCGTAGTAGTAACGTTTTTAATTTCTCCCAGCTCTACGGAGCAGAAAATTAAATTGAGTTAGTAGTAGTGGCATTCTTCGCCATTGACTGGTAATTATATTGCTGTGAGAATAAACAAGAAATGGTTGGATTAAAATATCTCAGTATGGCAGGGATAAAGTTTATGATGATGATTAAATAAACATGGTAAATGTCCATACTGTGCATTTAATCACAAAAATTGCAAGTGTCTTATGGAGAGATATAAACATGCAAAGCTCTTTGAAATTACTGATATGCCATTTTAGACTCATGGTAATTTTTCAAAGTAGGCTGTTAAATTATCTAGATTAGAAAATGTTATGAAACTACATGACAGCACAGGATACTAAAAATGAAAAATCTTTGAACAGGGCCTACAAAAATCTTAACTGATAAATCTAGGGTAGGGTGGTAGTGAAGTGTTGTGCTCCCTGCCCAAGTCCTGCTGGCTCATGCTGATTAGATCAGGAGGTGGTAGAAGTAGGGAATGTTGATTCAACTAGGTTTTTTAGACTGGTGGTGCTTAGCCATGCCAGTCACAAGTTACATAGTTGCCTGATCACAGGCTACGTTTTAAGAATGGAAAAGCTTTGGATTAAGTTGGCCTAAGCCTAGCTTCATCCCATTTTCAAAATACTCTGTTTCAGTGCCTATATCAGGGACCTTAAACACCACACAGTTATAGTACCATGATTCCACTGTACCTGCCATGGTAATATCCTACGGAATTCTTTGCAGTTTAAGGAGTGGTGCTTTTAAACCAAAGAGCCTTCCCAAACTACAAACCTCAGAATTCCATGGGATGTAGCCATGGCAATTAAAGTGAAATCATAATGTTGTAACTGGGTAGTATACAAGGGTTCCTTCTGATTAAGTTATACCCATTCAACTCTCCTCAAGTGTAACTGGTGCCTCTCCACTCTTATACTTGCAAAGCTCTGTCCATCAGCAAACAATCCTGTCAAGACATCTGGGAGCTTGAGTTGCTCTTTGATTTTTCTAGCTAAGTACTCAATTTCTGACAAGTTATGAAAATAAACAAAAATACATCACAAAAACAGCATCATAAGCTGCTGAAGGGGACTCTGGTAAGTAACAAGTTCCTGCTTGATGCACTGTCAAATTATTCCTTAGCTATGCTATGATGGGGTTGCTTCCAGAGTTCTCAGTTATTTGCTCATATTTCAGAAATGAATTGTCATGTTAGCAATCTTCTACTGTTCTGTTTCTTGGTTTTCCACTAAAGATACACTGCACACATTATGAAAATCTATTTACCACAATATCAAGATTGATTGGGTTTCTTTGCAGTGGTTTACCACTAAACATTTATACACAGTGGAAGTTTGTGGGTCTCATGTCAATGAGGTAGTAAATCTGAGCCAGTGTTTAGTCGGTATTTTAAAAGACATGTCCAAGGTGCTGAATCATATCTCCACAACAGATTCAGACAATGGCTTTAAAGTTTAGACTCTAACACAGAGTGAGTTCACAGGCCCAGTGATATCCACCAGGAATGAGTACATATGCTGCAGAGACCTTTAGCTTACTTTTCTTCTGCTGGAGCAATCTCCATGGCCATTTGGTAGCCAGAAGACAATAACAGGTGGCCAGCCAATGGCTGGCTGTGCTTTAGCATCTTGTGCAGAAAGAAACCTTCCTCCCAGACTACCCAGAACATGTCTTAGAGGATGGCTTTGTCATCCCATGGCTGCTGTTCCTGCTATTATCACCTGGCCACCAAATGACAATGGCAGAAGGGTCCCAGTGCAACAGAGTAAGGTAAGGGTGCAGGAGTCAACATGGATAGTGAAGCTGAATTCCATCATTTGTGCCAACCATAAAAATAAAAATCTTCTCATTATCACCAATGTGACTACGTCAGCAACAAACTGCAAACATTCCAATTGCAGAAATACTTCTTAGAAACTCTCCTAGGTGAATCAGAATTGGAACAAAGAGCAGAATGTGAATGAATGTGTCACAATGAAGAATGGAAGAAATCCTTCAACCATAGAAAATTTAGAATTTTACAAGGTATCATACACTACTGGAAGTTTTATATTTGGGATGCAAAGCTACTTACCTCCATCCAAAAGATTAGCCCAGTATATAACCCTAAATCCCTGTAGAATTCCATTGAGAGCATCTTTGGCAAGTGTAGACCAGGTAATAGAGATGGTTTCAGGTGAAGTGGCAATGGCTTGGACATTCTCAGGTGGGGAACTGGGAACTGAAATCAGATAGTCACAATCCTTAGTTCAGAGAAAAAGACTAAAGCAAAAAAGTGTTGTTTTACATTTCTTCAAGAAACGTGAAAAACAGCCTTGTAGAACAATGCAGATATGTTAGTAACGTTGTCCACTAAAGTCCACAACTAGAGAAGACTGCTGATAAAGTCATGTTCCTTCAACCTTCACACAGTTGCAAGTGGATGGTTAAATGACTATAATTGTCATATAGGTTACAGAAGAAGACTGAATGACATGCAATTATTATGAGGAAGATACTCCATGCACTTTCTGTCAAACACTGCTATTTGTGTGGGTCCAAAAGTTTTGAAATTGCCACTTCTGTTACCCATTTTCATCTGCTCTTACATTGATCATGCCACCAAGAAGTGACGTTTCACATCAAAATAGGAAAGCACAAGTTGTTCTGCATAAGTAGTCTATTTGAAGACGTGTGTGCATCATACCTCATATGCCTATACGCTAGGGATGGTAAGTCTTGATTTTCAAGTCTTAACATATGCCAAGAACAACATTTTTCCCCTCCTGTAGCTTCAAGACATTCAGGACTTTTTTTTAATGCAACAATAGAAAACTGCACAGCTTTTCCATGAAAACTGTGCAGCTTGACCAGAAAACTGTAGCTGTCAAGAAGCTATGCAGCTTCTCCTGAGAACTACACAGCTTTCAGTATACAATGGACTGTTTTCAGGGAGTTACAGGTGTGTTTTGTGCAAGACTGCTATTTCATATAAACAGCAACATTTCATAACAAAATCTTGGCCACGAAAACCACATGCCAATTTTTATTTTTTTTTTTGCTTCATTGCTGGATTTTGCATACACTTTTTTGCTATGCAAAATTGCTGTTTTCTTCATAAAAACCAGCAATGCTGGACAACAAAAATGTAGTGCAAAATCAGCAATGCTGCACAATAAAATCACATGACTATTTTTTATACAAAATTGCTAGATTTTAACTAACATTTTTGACTACAATATAGTTGTTTTCAACATAAAAAATGCACTTGACCCTGGCTCCTTCCAGACCTCTTTTCTTAAGCCAAGGGTTGGCAAAGTGGGGCCCTAGGGACACATGCAGCTACCAAGTCTGCTTTTGCAGCCCTTGACCCTTCCAGGCTCCCCAGACTACCTATTTTCTGCTCAAACACAGAATAAACTGCCTGTCCTGGAAGCCTTCAGGAACAGCAATTCATCTTACAGCCTCCCTGTACTGTTTAAGACGCTGTGTACTGTTTAAAAAACACCAGGGGCCCTTTCACACTACACAATTTCAGTGCTATGATTCCACTTAAATGCTGTGGTTGAATCCTATGATACCCTAGGGCTTGCAGTCTTGTGTTTCACCCTAAAAGGTGGGGAGCCTTGGGATCCACCTGCAATTCCAGCATCTTCTTAGAAATTTGGAGAATTATAGCTCAAAGGAGGCCTGCAAGAGAAGAGTAACAGCAAGATCTTTTCCCTGTGTGTACCAATACTAACTGCAGGGATGATTCCAATTAAAAGTTAAACGAGTATTTTATTGGGAATTAGTAAAAATACAAGAAGCGAGATACTCTCAAGAACCACACAAGACTATTGGAAGGTAAGGCAAGAAAGGTTGGATAGAGAGAAATTGGGTGAACAGGGTGATAGTTATCAATCTCGAAGCAGAAGGTCAAAGTGGAGTAGCTCAGACAGCAAGTCTGAGGGTAGCACAGAGGAAAAGAGATCTGGGTGCCAGACATTACATCCAAAGTACTACAAATTACTGGGCCTGGAACTAGGGTATTTATACCCTATGTCCTGCCCTAAAGGAGGGTATGTGGACAAAGCAGTAATGGCTTTCTCATGGGGTTGACAAAGGAGTCCAGAATGGGCTGAAATCTAGCTGACAAATCATTGATTGGAATCTGACAGTCTCTTAACGTTTTGGTCAGGTAGTGTGAGTGAGGAAGGTCTCTGTAGGATATGCTCACAGTAGAGTTCCTGATTGCTTCACCTAGGTAGTTTTGCCTGCTATTGTCCTCAGGAATGCTCACAACTTACATCTTTTTTAGAAAGGATTATCCCAAGCCCGTTAGCATCAAGCTTTGCCCCCTAAACCTCTCTGAGGTCATCCTGACCTGGCATATGTGTACAGCCAGTGTGCTTTCAAACATGTGTTTCAGCCATGACATATATCCAATTATGAAAATAGCACATCTTGCAGAGTAGGGGTGTATCGTGTGGTAACAAGTGAAGTGCTAGAGGAGGTCTCTGACTGAGAGTTGTGAACACACCTTCCTGAACTGGAAATCCCAAGATTCCACAGGATGCTGCCATGGCAGTATAAGTGGAACCATAGTGTTACAATAATAACACAGGTGAAATTCCACAAACAAGAATTCTCTCATAATTTTTCAGAAAATTTGTGCTTTTATACACCCCCAATTTTCATAGAATCTCACAACCCCTGCAGACAATATTCACTTGAAATGCTAGTGCTACTCTTTTTACTACTTTCCAACAGGGTGGAGAATTTCAAGAGTCCATTTATACTCAGTTCTTCTCAGACAGTGCTAAACTGTGGCCATTTTTAATGTGTAAACCAGCAGTGAGCAACTTCAATAGGTCCAAGGGGCAATTCCTCTGCAGAATCCACTGGAGGCTGCTGAAATTCAGCCGCGGAAGCAAAAATACCCCCATCTCCAGCTTTAAAAAGCCAGCATTTTCATTGTAAAAGAAAACATGGGGGACTACATACCTTGTTTAAAGGAGAATCACACTCCTGTGGAACAATTCTCCTTTAAAACAAGGTAAACATGGCTTGCACATCTTGCTTTACATTTTTTTTTAAAAAAGTTCTGCATGATGGAAGCTATAAAAAGCTATAAATGAGTGAGGAAGCCACTTTCAGCCTATGAGTGTGCGATTTAAAAATACAGTTGACACTTTACAAATTGGCCAAAGCAAACCCCAAATATCATCACTACCTGAACTACTGTTGTGAAAATTAAGAGATATAATTACAGGATTTAATTAATTTTCTATCACACCAGAAGAGAATAAAAACTATGTTACATACAACAGCTGCAATCAAGCAATCTTTGCCTACATGGGACGTTCATTACCAGTGATGGGAAAATAAATCCCATGGGAATGGGGTCCATTTCTCTCTCTCCAGAGTTAGAAATAGAAATTCCCTGCTGCATATGTGAATAATCTCAACTTAAACAATGACAATGGCCATTTCCGCACGCGGGGAGGGAATCACTCCCCGCCGCTACTCACGGATCTTCTGTGGGTCCAGTCCAGTCCAGGGGGAGGAGGAGAAGTGCGTGATCGTAGATCCGCACTCCCGCGTCCAAAATGGCAGCTTCTGGTTGGTCGTGGGTCTCAACCAACCGCTGAAGGTTGCCAGCCTAAAGCCTGCCCTCCGCAGATCACAGGCTCGCATTGGTGCGAGCCTGCGAATCTGCATCGGAGAGCAGGCACACAATGGCGCGCGCCAGCATTTTGAAAGACCTGAAAAATCAGGTCTCTCAAAAACACGATGGAGGACCACAGTCCAGAGCGGACTGAAGTGTGGATCTATGGTAAGTAGTTCGGACCCAGTCCGCTCCAAGGTGCAGATGTCCTCCGTGGAGGATGCACTGCACCGTTTTATTTACCCCGTGTGGAAATGGCCAATATTTGTAAATCTTCCACAACATAAACAAGCTGTTCATTCCCACAAGACACTGAGACCTAAAATACATTGCCAAGAATGTCTCAGCAGCATCGTTCAAAGACACAGCCATGTTAGTCTGGATCAGTTTGCAAAGGGATATTGTAGCACCTTTGAGACCAACTGAGAGAAAGATGTTTGTAGCACATACTCTTATAGACTGAATGTATTTCATAAGTCTACTTCATCAGAGCCATCTGATGAAGTAGATTCAGTCTATGAAAGTTATGTTATGAACTTCTTTTGCTCAGTTGGTCTCTAAGATGCTACAATACCAGAAGTATCAGTTTTATCTGAAAAAGAAATACACATCAGCAAAAAGTTTTAACATTCTATAAAGCCCAGTTTAAAGGACTCTGACTTAGAAGTGTTCTTTATTTAATTAGCTTACACAGGACCTCATCCCAGCTGATATTACTTGCCAATTACATTAAGAGAACTCTGATTACATTTTTTTAAAAAAAAGTCTGAGAATCTCTCTCAAAAGATCATTATTTCCTAGTGCACACTTTCCTATATTTTTGTTAGCTGATGGAATAATCCCTCTTTCCCACAAGAGGGCTCTCTATCATTGCTTTAAAACAATGTTTCTACATAACTTGATGCCAATTGCCTAGAAAGATATCAGACATAATTTAATTTTGCCATTCTCAGGAAGTGCCAAGTTTTACTATAAGCTACCACATTCAAAGTGACTAGACTGGGTCAGGACCCCAATAGAGCATGGTTATCAGTTAGCTATGAGACTCTGAAGAGGAAGAACAACATTCAGGTAGGTGCATACGTGTCAGGGGAGAGGAGTTGTTTGGCTTTGTATCTAATTCAGCCCCAGAGGGTCTGAATTTATCCTCCTGCCACCTTGCTGAAGTGGCACCCCCTTCCAGCAAACTACAATGGAATCTACCACCAGATCTCAAACATCACTTTCAGGATCTGTCTGAGTCCCATTTCATGACTCAACCAGCTTCCAGAAGCACACCTGAAGGTGAACTATTCCTCCTCTCTTTCTTCACAAGGAAAGAGTTACCTCTTAGTGAGAAGCAATAGCTAAGAGAGTCTAGCTTCACTTTACGGTCTCTTTCCTCTTTCCTCATGAAGCTACTTAGCTGGTGCCCTGGGAGATGTCTCAGTCTCAAGCTCAAGGTTCAGCCCATGCTCCAGAAGAGAGGGCCAGCTTTCATGTTGGGAAATATGTGTGGGGACAGCTGACACTTAGGCCATTTCTGCACATGGCAATGGAATTGCCCTGGTCCGGTACTTACCGGACTTCTTGGCTCGACACTCAGGTCCAGGCTGCTCCGGAGCAGTGCGTGGCCGCCGCTCTGCACTGCTCCGGGGACAAAAATGGCAGCTTCCGGTTGGTGGAGGCTCTCCACCAACCGCTGAAGCTCGCCAGCCTAAAGCCCGCCTCCGGCAGATCTGCAGGCTCGCACTGGTGCGAGCCTGCAAATCTGCACCGGAGCACAGGCACAGAGTGGCGCACTCTGTGCTTTTTAAAAACCTGAAGAAAGCACACTGCACGACCACTTCAGGTCGTTCCGGAGCAGACTGAGGTCCGGAACTATGTAAAGTAGTCCGACCCAGTCTGCTCCCAGGTGCAGAAGTCCTCTCTGGAGGACGCTCTGCACCAGTTTTTTAAGCCCGTGTGGAAATGGCCTTAGCTAACATTTCAGGAGATAGTTGAGACCAGTTTTGGGATAGAAATGGTTCTGCCAACACTAGCTTTGTTCCCTCACTTTATTTTCCATACACATCTCTCACCTCACTCCATTTCCTACTCCAACATGTGAAATGAGTGTCTCCAAAAGCTCCTGAATTGTCACAAAGCCAAATCTGGGTGCTAGCCAGGGGCAACATTAGAATATGGTGAGGTATATATCTCTGGTTCTAGCCAGATTAGAATTAGCACCTTCGTGAAACATGCTGTTTGGGCATGGTGATTATGATGCAGACTCAAGAATCCTTTTAATTCCTGCCAGGTGAGAAGAGGTTGAACAGTTTGTATAGTTTTGGAATCATGGGCATGCCAGCTGAAGTGTGAAATCTCAGATGCTTCCTGTGTCTGCATGTGAACAAAAACACATCTAGCATAGGTCTCCAAAAATCAGTACTATGCACAGTAAAGCACAATTGTTAAAGACTGATTCATAGAAGTTAACTGGGCTAACAGACTATTAATATTAATATGGGAACATTTAGGGAGCAGTATTGGGACATATGGAGGTGGTGCATTCAGGCCAGTAAACAAATGTTTTTCACATTTTCTAGGACAGTTACACTTAGGTTAAAATATCACCTTCTGCTGTAAAGATTCTCCCTTTAAAGAAATATACCAGCCTTCAAGGTAACATAGCTTCTACTTCAACAATAATATTTCCATAGCACTAGAAGTGACTGAGAAGGTCATTTTTTAATGTTGCCAAATTCACAAATTTTGTCAACAACATAAGAGAAAAACCTTGAGATTTAAAACAATTTGAATCGAAGAAAAAATAAAATCACCAGATTCATCCACCTCTGTCTACAGCAAAGGACAGGCTACCACACACATGCTGGAAAAGAAGCATGAACACATGTTGTAGAGCGATAAAATATTAACATATGACTTCATGCAATCTCAACCTGCTTTAAAATACAGCATATGCACCTACCATCCTCAAGAGTAGTAGTGATAATTTCCTGAGATGATGGTCCTATGCCTGCTCGATTACATGCCTGTACCACCATGCCATATTGCGTAAATTTTTTCAGGTTATCTAAAGTGTAAACTTCACTGTCCCCGGTGGTATCAATGCTGATGATGTTGAACTGGAAATTGCCCCCTGCACTGTATTCCCGGTAACCAATCTGGTATCCACGAATAATTCCATTTTGCAAGTGTTTCTTTGGAGCCTAAAGAAGAAATAAATTGTATATAACATAGCATGACCATCATAAATTAGAAGCTGAGAGCAAATTTCTACTCCTAAAGCTCATCTTGTTAAATATGAGTGCTGAAGTAATAGTTAGCTCTAGGTTAATGGCTGACAACAGTGGTTCCGAAACTTTGGTTCTCCAGATGTTTTAGACTTCATCTTCCAAAATTCCTTGTTCTTGGCCAAGCTGGTTACAGCTTCAGAGAGTTGAAGTCCAAAACTCCTGTGCGACCAAAGGTTGGGAACCATTGGCCCAGAGGATAAAAGATGAGCTTTCAAAGTAGAACTGCAATTAAAAACATAAACTGATGCTTGTAGGCCTTCTGTCATCAAATGCTGTCTCAGTTCCCCAAACAGCAGCAAGGGAGGCCAGTTTCCTCTGTTGATGATACTTGATGAAGAACCTGTTGGTGTTTATAAATCTGGCTTTCCAAGTTTAGAATTTCTCTTACCAAGTTTTGGTTTTCTCTTATACTTAACTATTCAGGATTCTTTAAAATGCTTGTTGGGAAGTCGTCTCTCTTTCTGGTATGACTGCTAGATACAGCTCTCCCCAAGTCCCATCACTGTTTATGAAGTTATAAATATTGCTACCTAGTTCAGATTTCAATTTACAGGGAGATACTGTGCCAGGGAGACCAATGCAATGCATTGTGTTATGTTGGACTACTGGGATGCTGGGAAACCAGTCTTCAGATCCCCACATGGTCACAGAAACACATTGAGTGATCTTGGGTAAGTCACACTCAGTCTGAGAGGAAGCCAATGGCAAAACTTTTCTGAAGAAATCTTGTAAAAAAAGGGGGGTATATGAAAGGGTTATCATGAGTTGGAGGCAACTTGAAGACTCATAACAACAAATTGGGGCAGGAAATATCCTTGATGGCTTTGATTCTTTCACTCCTTCTGTCAAATACTTTATGGAGGATATACTGTTCCACTGGGGGAAAAAATAGGAGGTATGGTTCTGATCTGTAGGAAAGCACTGGTGCTGGGCCCTTCCCCAGCCTGCCCTATCAGAAGAGAAAGGAGGTGGATACAGAAAAGATGCAGTAGCCACTGCTGTGACTTATTTCACCAGCCTCAGCTGGTACATATGGTCTGGGAGGAAAGGATAAACCACTATAGTAGAGCACACAAGAGCAGAGTCTGCCTCATCAGGGTCACATGCAGCCTGCAAAAATCAGGAACTACCTCTAGGGAAGTCTTAATGCAAACCAAATATAAAAAGGCAGGGAGGGCATGAGCTGGAACTAGAGAGAGGTGACTGTGACATCCATGTGAACGGGAAAATGCATCCGGTTTGAACTTTAAAGAAGCTATCTAAAGTCTGAACCTACTCTAGAATTCAATTTAGCATCTTGGGAGTTTCTTCAAACTTCAGATTAAAACCTGAATTGAATTTGCTACTCCAGTGACACCAACTGCCATTGCTATTAGAAGCTCCAGCTCAGCCCATTCATTTCGTACAGAAGGCAGCGTCAGTCTGGATATGCTGGGTGGCCCCTTCCCAGAAGATGCATACCTAAAGAACAACGTATGAAGGCCTTGCCAGAAGGCCAGAACTCCAAAATATCACCTCTGAACCCTCTGCAGAACTACAAAAGTAGTTCTGATAAATTGCATGTTTCTGATAAATCCTGATAAATTACATGTTTCAGTATATAAGATTACCAGGATCCAGTATAAGTTTCTTGGTTTGACTTTAAAAGCCATATGCATTTTAGACTTTGTGTCTCAGGCTTCAATTCTGATTATTGCCCTGCTTGGGATCTTTGCTCCATGAACTCTGTGTCTCTGATCTCAACAAAGTTTCCTCCTTTTTGGTTTGCCTTAATCCTCTCTTTCTTGCTATTCCACATGCTTGGAATTGTCTTCCCTAATATCTGAGGTCTTCTCCTTCAATTATGTTTTTAAATGTCATTTAAAACCTTTTCTCGCTTCTAAAGACTTTGGAATTTCAGTTTCACTTTACCTTTACAATTTTGTAATTCAGATTATATGTACATGACCAACTTGTTTTTATTGGTATATTTTTAAAAAAATTTTATTTGCTCCCTTTCTCCCATATATACATATACATATATATATATACACATATACATACATACATACATATATATATAGATATAGATATATATATATATATATTATATATATATATATATATACACACACATACATACACACACACACACACACACACATACATACATATACAGACATACATACATACATAGCACAGAGGTAACTGAATGTTACTTGCTATGATGGCAAGTGAAAGTATTTGACTATCATTCTTCTTATTTCAGTGTTCTGATTTAACCAATTTTGTGCAGGTATTTATTTTATGGATATGGTTTATTATATAGCTATTGATATACTATAGACATACACACATGATCAGGACTGCTGAATTGCTAAATCTGAAACACAGCTGAACTGTGATAATAAATTAAAGTGGAATTTTAATTAGGCTTTTGCTTATTTTTGCATCAGTAGAGACCATAGCATGTCAAAAACATCATAGTAAGCCTTCATCCATTGATTCACACCAATGCTGAAAATCTGTAGCCATGATTCTATAGAATAGAATGGCAAAACCAATATTTTAGATCATGAATGAGTCAAGTCAGTACCACATGCTGTGCCAATCATCAACTGTAGGCTGGATGTCATTAATGAAATGCTGTCTGCCATTTGTAACAGATCTTTTGTGACCATTTGTGTTTCTGCCAGGGGCCACCATTTGGGAGAATGCATCTTCTTAGGACCAGTGCACTAGTAATGTGTTACTATGCTGTCACATTCCTAACCCAACTGAGCTAATGTTAACACCAGTGTTAACAACTCGCATTAGCCAGTTTAATGATGTTTCTGAGATCTAATATAATTTACATATAGAAGATGTTCTAGAATCTAGGATCTAGATGCACATTAACTCATTAATAGTGCATTTTTAAACCAAGAAAAACAGAAATATCACATTGTCCTGTGGCACCTTAAAGACTAACATGTATTTATTTTTGCACCACTTTTCAAGGCCACAGCCCACTTTACCACATAAAGTGTTACCCAGAATTTAATCTAATATGGAAAGAGCTAACTATAGAAGGCGGTCCAAGAACTGAACCACATGGCTATGTACAATTCAAACATGTGTCACAGTATGTAGTAACAGAGAAGGAGGTGGATGAAAATGTGAGAGTGGATGTATGATCTATATTTGAATGTTTCATACTTCCACAGTTTTCTAAGCATTAGCTTACATTTGGTTCACATAGATGTGCTTTATAGTGCAGAAGCTCCACTGTAATTTTTCTAAAAGTGCTGTTTTCTCATGATTCAGGCCATGGTTTTTTAAGAGGTAACCTAAAATTCAGTTATTCATTTATTTCTACACTGCAGTTACATTTCTGGTAATATGATGTTCAAAAGGGCACAATCACAGGCACATATGACTGCATGCAAATTTAATTTAGCATGTAATTACATTCACTAGCAAAGTAATTTTTGAAAATTTAGCCACAAGGGCTGTGTGTGTTTCTCTTATTTGTTTGGCCTTGTGGGTTCCTTCTTCAATAACACAGTGATATACATCCCAGAAAAATATAAGGGATTTTTTTCTCTCTCTCACATTGTCTCTTATTTACCTTCCAGGTTACCCGAATGCTTTGTGAAGATATTGGCTCAAGCTGAACATCTTGAGGTGGTCCATCAGGAGCTGGTAAGAAGCAAACAGATAAATCAGTATGCTAACTGTTTTCTCTGAAAAACAACACAAAACCCCAATACATTCCTCAATATTCAGAGACTTTAAAAGATCAATATATAAAAAAGAGCTGTTGCGAAGTTCAAGGTACACAACGCAACAAAAAGAATCACCAAACATAGAAATCACTGGGCCTATTCAGGCATTGTTTTCCCATGATTATCACAGAATGAGTGGGAGAGTGGGGACAACTCTACAGGGCTATTCTTCCTACATGATCCTGTTGATATGCTCATAGGTGATACCACCCTATATATGATGGGGTGGGCTACTGCAGTGAGGAGTGTTTTCTATTTGAGTATGCTCTCTGTGTGATTTCACTCAGGGAGCTTACTTGCATAGAAAGGCTTCCCACTGTATTCCCCTACCAACAGAAAACTGTCCTCAGAGTTAGCGTAACCCCTATGAATTATTGGTTTGACTCAGTGGATGGGGAAAACCTGAAGATGAGAGGTATATTTATTGATTCAGAAAGACAGAGAGAGTTGGAAAGGAGAGGGGCTGCTGTTGCCAGAGATTAGGATTATGCCTACATTTCTAGCACTGCAGTAATTTGAAACTTTAACCAAGCAGTCAGAAATACAGTTTAGGCATCCAAAGAAAAGGGACTAACACAGTTCCCAAGGGAATTCAAACACAGAAAATATAAGATTTCTAGGTGTGAATGCACATGTTTCATTATGTGCAGTGCTACAAAATTTGGGACTGAAGGGAAATTTCATGGGGGGGGATTCTTACTGTGGGAGCAGTATTCTCATCTCCTCTTCCCCTTAGCTACAGCCCTACCGTCACCTGCCAAAGTGGTTTATAGCTCACATGAAACTAGATCCCATGTTCTATTCTTTTATTTTATAGGAATGTCACTTGAAATTGTCTGATTGCACTACAACTATACAAGTGGCAAACTCCATGTCCATGAACACATTGTATAAAATGTGAAATACTGTTCAACTGTTATATTTTGTTTCTTCATCATGCTTCGTAGTTCTATTTGGAGCTTTTCCATGACATCAAAATCCATAATTTTACCAAAATTGCTCGTGCTGCTGAGATCTAGAAGTAGTGACCACTGAATTCACTAAATTAGTGGGTATAGAGTTTTAATTTTAATTTAAACAAAGGTAGAGAAAAGCAGAATGACCTATATTAGTAAGCAATAGAACCCCCCCCCCAAAAAAAAAAAAAAAACAGATGGAAAATTAGAAGTCTGGAAGCCAAAACACAGAGTCTGTGGAAATAGTTTCCTATAATCTTCCCCCATTTTGAAAACCTTCTCTAGAGTCTAGGGCTTCTTTTTTGATAATGTGGGAGGGGGTGCTGGGGGCTAATGGGCAAGATGAATTGCCCTAAATCAGACTAGGATTGTAAAATATGTTAATTTAAGGAAAGTCACAGAAAGAAAACATGCCATACCCTCTCTCTTGATTCTCAGAAGGGCCCCTCAACCCCTTTGAGAGGTTTTTGGGAAAGACTCAGGTGGCTGCAAAGGCTCAGAATGGAATAGAGTATCTTCTTTTCATAAACTACCCAAAGTCAACCTATTTTTTGCTTCCAAGACAAAAGATCCACTTCAACTATAATAGTTAATGAACAGCGTTGCTGGGATGAAAGTGAGGGTATTTAATGCCAAGAACCAACCAAACAAAATTATTTATTTTGCTATGATTTATACTTTTGACATTAGCCTTTAAATTTAAACAAAATATTTGCTCCGCTTCCTGAAACACTGAAAGTTCCATGGCTTGTTATGAAAAGCTCTTGCTATTAAACATCATGAAGGAAGAGAGGAAGGTAAGAAATGCTAAAAAGAGCTAGTGAAAGGGTGGTCTATAAGCTATAATTCTCCTCTTGCTGCTAGAAGCCAGAAATAAAAGATGCTGGCAGCCGGAAGTGTGATGCACAATGCATACCTTCAGCAATGCACTTTCCCATCCCCTCCTTTCTGTTTAATATTTAATGTTGTTGTTTTTGTAAAGCCTTCATTATGTTCTCTACCCTCAGGCTTCTCTCAGATGTTTGGGAATCCATACTCATTTAACATGCCTCAGGTAAAAGCAGTGAACTAAAATAAACAGTGACAAATGGTGGCACTTCCATGCTTCTTGCATGTGTTCCCAGCCGATACCAAGATTTGCACATGTGTGCATGCACACACATACACACATGTGCATATGTAATAAATAAATTACACATCAATATAAATTACACATAAAAATATATTGAAAGAAAGAAAGAAAGAGAGAGAGAGAGAGAGAGAGAGAGAGAGAGAGAGAGAGAGAAAGAAAGAAAGAAAGAAAGAAAGAAAGAAAGAAAGAAAGAAAGAAAGAAAGAAAGGCTGCACTGAAGCCTCAGCCTTCTCTGATCTCACCCTGAATAAATCTGCAGCTTTTGATGGTAGTTCCATATAATTGACCTTTCACTCAGAATGGACAGCTTTGTAATGAGAGCAAAAGAAAGGGTCGCTTGTCTCAAAACTAGGCCACACAGCAGAGAATATATCATGACGTTCAGGTTGCACATTATTAATGGGGAAGCTAATCTGCAAATTAAGGTCAGTTGATTATGCTGGCATGTTAATTTTCAGTTAAACAAAAACCTGCTAGTGAGAAATACTGCTAGTTGATAAAGAAAATTAGAGGACCCAGTTTGTGTGTGGGAGATCATGAATGATAGCAGGGTCAGCTCATGCATTGGGCAAGGTAAGGAGGCCACCTTGAGTGGTAGGGTAGAGTGCCCAGACCAGTCAACTGCTTCTCTCTCTTCCTAATTCTGAGAATCTCTTGTTGCTGCTTCAGCCAGATTGCAAATGCCTGGCCTAGAGGCAGTGTGACAAAAGTGTCCTGGAAGGTCCCCCATGTTACAGGTGCAGGTTGTCTCCATGAGTACACTGAACAACATTTCTAGCATTCATGTCTGGCTAACTGTTGCCCTCTCAGAGTGAGACAAAGGGCAGGACACATTTAAGATGAGAGACTGGAAAGAGAATGACCAAAAATTACTGGCAGATACTGAACCATTTTGATTGTGCAGTACAATGCAGCATTACCACACACACGTTCATATAAGCTATTTCACACCTGTTCAGATATCTGGAAAAGTATGGGGTGGTGCCTGGTAGGCTGGAAATCAGGCATGTACAGATATTACAGAAAAACTGACTAGTATCTTTCCAGTTCTCTGCCATCTGCAATGATTTCTGGGCCAAATAAATTTCTGGATCCCTATCCAAAACATTAAAGCCTCAAATGTTTTGAGGTCAGAGTACCTGAAAGAGGAACTCCTCCTGGACACATTGACCTAGACTCCAAAGTCATGATCTTTTCTAAGTGCTTCTGCCAAATGAGGTGAGGTGCTTTGACAATAAAGAGAAGGCTTTTTAGTGTTGTCACCCATATTCAAAAGTAGCCTATCCAGAAAGTGTAGCCTGGTTCCAGCACTGAGGTCTTTCTAGCACTGGGCAAAGTGCATTTTATTCTCCCTAGACATTTCTAGATTGGCCTAAGGAAGATTGAGGTCTTGCAGTATAGCTTTTTTTGGTTCTGCCAGGTTTTGCCAGTTGTTGCCTCCATCATGTCCACTCATTGTATAACAGCACTCCCTTTTTCATTTCTGTCTGTTGTTGGAAGTAGCAATTTCTTAGATTTGGACTAAGGCTCTTTCAAGGGGTTTTTATTTTTTTAAAAAAACCAGAGGTGCAGTTTGCTGAGTTTGGTGTATGCTCTATAAAAATCTTATAGTATTGTAGTGCAAAAGTGCCAATCCACTAATGCAGTGCTGCACTATTGGTTACAACTCTTACTTTTTTTAAAAAAAGCAGAGGAGTGGGGAAAAGAGAAGGAGAAAAGGACTAAAGAAGAATCCTCTTACCTTTCCTTTTCCCACTATTGATCTTGAAATGGAAGTAGCAAGTAAAGGAAGTGGAAGTTCGACCAGCGTGCAAGCACAGAAGTCCATGTCCACATACCTCTCATTAGAGAGAGTGTCTCCGAAACCCCAGTATGGGCCACAACTATTGATACACACATTTCATTTGGGACATTTTTGTTCTAATATGTCTCAAAATTCTTTTAAAAAACAATTTGAAGTGAGAATAAAAAGTTGCAGCTGGTATCAGAAAATAATCCAGGGCAATAAAAATGCTATTTGGATGTTTTGGGGGAATACTCCTCCCCAAGGAGCACAGCAACCACTACAGTAGCCTCCAAACCTCCCAGTACATTTATGCCATCTGAAGGAGCCCCATCTTAATGCCTTAGTGTTTTTTTAGTTCTTTGCAGTGATGTTTTCTTCTTTGCATTTTAAAAATTTGGTTCTGTTTTGTGGGTGGTGGTGATTGCTATTATATTTATTTCTATCCTGTCTTTCTACCAGTTTGGGACTTGAAGTGGCTTACAAAATTTTTTTAAAAAAAACATTAAGAATTCACAAGATACAAAAGCTAGAATAAAATTAAACAATCAAAAAATTAAAACCAGGTTAAAACATAAATCATTAAAAACACACACACACACACAACAGTGCAACAATTAGCAAGATCCAGCACAGTGTTTAGGTGAGACGAGCCTTAGAGAGGTGCTCATCAAATGCCTGCCTAAATAGGAAAATTTTGTCTTTGAAAAGAAAGTGGGGAGGGTGCCAGTCTAACTTCCTTGGGAAGGGAGTTCCAGAGCCTGAAGGCAGCCACTGAGAAGGCCCTTTCCCTTGTTCTCATCAGACCTATATATGAGGATGATGAGACAGAGAAAAGAGCCTCCGCAGCAGATCTCAAAGCACAGGCTGAATCTATATTGCCTGATCCGCCTTTCCACTGACCAGGAATACCTCCATCTTGTCTGGATTAAGTTTCAATTTGTTCACTCTCTTCCATTCCATAGTGACAACGGGCATCTGTTTTAGGACCAAAACAGGTTCCTTGGATTGTAGTATAAAGAAATAACAGAGCTGGATGTTATCTGCATGCTGACTGCACCAAATCCCAAAACTCCAGACAACCTCTCCCAGTGATTTCACATATATGTTAAATAGTACGGACAGAACTGAGACCTATGGGCCCCACAGAACAAGAGCCAAGGGGGCAAGTATATGTTCCTCAGTACCACCTTCTGGATTCCCTCCTCCAGGAAGGAATGAAGTCACTGTAAAAACAGTGCCCCAAGTCCCATCCCAGCAAGGTGATCCAGAAGGATATCATGGTTGATGGTACCAGAAGCCACTGAGAGGTCCAGCAAAACCAAGAGGGACACATACACCCATCTAGTTCCTGGCATAGGTCATGCACCAAGGTGACCAAATGTGACCAAAGCTGCCTCTGTCCCATAGCCAGGACTGAACCCAGACTGAAATGGATACTCTGTATTATCCAGAAATCCATGAAGATGGGAAGCCACAATTTGCTCCAGAACCTCTCTTGGAGACTGGCTGATAATTATCCAGAATGGTGGGATCCAGGGAGGGTTATTTAACAGTCTCCTGGCAAGCTGGAACTCTGTCTTGTTTTAGTGAGGTATTCACTGCTCCCTCCTCTAGCTTTTTTAATAAGCCAGGAATGGCAAAGTTCTAACACAAACACACATGGTGGCTCTCATCTTTCCAAGAATCTTGTCCACATCCTGTGAATGATTTATTTTAGATTTTACTTTATTGATCTTGACTATTATAATGCTTTCATATTTGTTTTGCTCCTATTCTGGGTGAGATAGAAATGTGGAAAATAAGCGAACGCTGATGAGGACTGCCCCTCTGGCTAGCTACCACACAGATGCCTTTAAGGATCTGCTCCATGTTATGTGGTTCCATCCATATAGTACTTGTTCCACTGTCCCACTCAGTTTTCACTTTCTGTCTAAATTGAAACACAAGTCTTGGCACTGTATTTAGAAGAATGCATACATCTAGACATATTGTGCTTTAATTTTCTGACTGGATAAATATTCCACATCACTAAGCATATAAAGCACTGAGCAAAGGAATGGCTATAGTTTCACTTATCATATAGTTAGGATTGAAAGAAGGGGAAAATAGAATGTATGCAAAATATATGTTAGTCAAGTTGCTATCTGACAAGAGCTGTTCCTGGAACAAATAGGATAGTAAGAATGCAAGCAGAAAATTGTGCAGAACACAATAAACAGATGCATCTAGTGCTTATGTAGGTTTTTTTTTTTTTTTACTTTGTGCCTTGTTATCTCTGAATTTAATAGCTTTTTAAATCAAAGCAATTAATTGACATTTCATCTAAAAGCGCACAAAATAGAATTATGTATAATGTAAGACTTCCTTTGAAATTAATTGGCATAGTACCAGTTCGCTCAAAAATGCCAAGGGTGCAGACAATCAACAGTGAATAAAATTTAACGTTAGGTTTAACTGCAGCCAATGTAAAACATACCAGCTTCATCTGTGGTGATGGTAAGTTCATTGCTGGCCTCACTCTTTCCAATGCGATTTTTTGCATACATGCGGATGTTGTAGGTGGAGGAAGCATGGAGGTCAATGATAGTAGCCTGGTTCAGTTGTGGAGAAACATCTTTGGTTCTTTGGACAGAATCCCAGGAGTCTATTGAAAGTGGAAAAAGATAATCAGTTTTCCCTCTAACCCTTTCTTTGCTACATTTTAATTTATTTTTCAGAAAGCAATACAACAAACACCACTTTTCAAAAACAGAAAACACAGATAAAATGAAAACAATGCAGGTGTCATTTTTTCCCTTATCCTTTTCAATTTACTTGAATGCAACATGGACGGCACTTTCTTACAAAGACAAAGACAGCCTTCAGTCACAACAAAATCCAGCACACTGTAATGAGACACAGAGACTATACAGAGGCCTCAGAAAAATTCAGAAATGGAAATCTATGGTTTTGGCTCATATGGGTGAAGAGAAACCCCTGACCCACAAGCTGGATCTGGGCTGGCACTTTAATTCACCTGGGATGTGATTGCATTTCTGAAGATATTTATGGAAGGCCTCCCACTGCTCTGGTCAGAATGCATGTCCTGAACTTCCTTTTTCTGCTGCTTTATTTCTGATGCAGCTAATAATGGCTGCATCAGCAGCAAAGTCTACTTGAAGACAGGTGAGATGCAGGGAACAGCTGCCTGTGATGAAGCATAGAATCATACCACTGTAGAACTGGAAGGGAAAATAAGGATCGTTTCATCCCAATCCATTTGCCCATGCAGGAATCTACTGCTAAATCATTCCTGATAAATGGCCTTCCAGCCTCCAGGTGGCCATTCAGGAGGGCCATGCAAAGATGCTGTTAAGCAGCCTGTCTGCAGACATCTCTGTGGCAGTAGCACAGGGGCAAAACCTGCTCAACCTCCCTTTCCTTTGCCTCCTTTCAGCAAAGTGATTCCTCAAACTGCTGCTGTTGAGCCTCCAGGGCTCAGCCCTGACTGGTGTAAGAGGTTGCTCACTGCATGCTCATAGAAAGCATGGAAGGAGAAAAGTACATAAGGGAGAAAACAAAACAGACAGTGTTTACCACTGCTTTTGGTGCTTCTTTGGAACCTGTCAAAAGTCATTTCTCTTAACATGTCTCACACCTTCACTGCTTGGTCAGTACCTATCCAAGATTATTTTGTAATAGATATCTGTTTCCCCCAAGAGTCCTCACAAATGGAATATGGCCTTGCGGCTGACTTGTGGACCAATGGGCACTACTTACACAAGTTGCCAATGGGGTGCTGGGTGTTCTATTTAGCTAAGGCTTGTGTCCCATAGTGGCCATGATTTATAGCACAATGGTTTCATGTCGCAGCTGCTTTCCAACAAAATAACCCTAAGCTCATCACAGCCATTTTCTCAGGAACTAGGACAAGAGTTCTTTAACTATCCCTTGCAGCCACAAACAGCACCAGAGTCAATTGAGCTTCACTTTTTCCAAGGAATCCAAAATCCAGGTATCTATTATCCGGTTGGGGACAGTCAGCTGGAACCTTGCAGTGGTGTAAACTTGACTTTTCATAGAATTGTAGAGTTAGGACAGATATTTAGGATCATCTAGTCCAGCTTCCTGCTCAATGCAGGCTCTGCAATGTGGTATGGTGTTATACCATCCCTGAACAGATGAATGTCCAGCCACTGCTTCAACAGTCAAAATGAAAAAGAGGCAGTATGTTCCAGTAGCAAATAACATTAAGACAGTCCTACTGCTTAGAAAAATCTTCATCTCCAAAATTCCTGTCCTTCAAACGTGATGCAATCTTGCCTACTCCATTTTCTGCACAGCAGCTTTTTAGATATTAGAAAGATGCCATCATGTCTCTCCTTAATTTTATCTTCTCCAAACTAAACATGCACTGTTCTTTCAACTGTTCTGATTCAGTTTCTAGAACCCTCACCTTCTTAGCTGCTCCTTTCAGGACACTCTCTGATTTGTCAGGGTCATTAAGACTACAGAAGGTACTCTAAAGGCAGCCTGATTAATGTAGAAGAGAGTGGAACTATTTTCAGTTCTGTCAGGCTCACCGTTGGCCCCAGTCCTGCCTAGTCAGCTGATGGCTTCAGCTCCCAATTGACTTCTGACAGTTGGTCAGTCACCCTTCATCATGCCTGTTTCAGCTCTTGATTGTTGTTAATCAGGATTAATTAAGACTTAAATCACTTTGATCTGGCATGTATTACAGATTTGATAGATTTGTCCTGCGTGAATATCTGCATACTTTTCGCAGCAAGTTATATCAAAGGATGTTACAGCAGGAAGCATCAGGTTTCCTGGGTTTGTGGATGAAAACAACCTATGACCATGTTTACCTGTTCTTTTCTTCTCCAATATTGATTTGCATGTGTATGCAGATATTGGTTTTTAAAGCTAGTAGTTGGCTACCTTCCAATCTGACAAAGAAAGATGGTAGAATAGAACTCAGAAAGCTACCTACAGATGCTTGCAAGAATGGAAATGACATGTACAGAGCTGTGCACCAATCACTTACTTCCACAAAGGGTCCATTCAGAACTTTTAATCAATGTGTATAGGCTGCGTTTGGGCCAGCAGGAACTGTTCTGCTTTCTCTGCCCTTGCATTGATATATTATATGAGCAGAGCTATAGACACGTCTCTAGGATTCAGCACATAATCACAGACTGGAGTGACTCACATTTTGAAATACTGAAATACTAAGATTCCAAATTTGGATCATCATGGAGACATAAGCAAAATCTCTCAAACAAAGAGCATATTCTCTCAAACAAGCCAATGCATTTCTTCATATCAGAAATAAAGTGAATGTGCTTATTTGAATCTACCTCTGTCTCTGCTATTTGGGAAGAAGAAATGTTTAAACTCTTTCCTCCTTATGGATAATTTTCAGTGTTAGAAAGAAGGACAGCAAGTTTTTCTGCAATTTATATAGTTTTCTTGAAAAGTTCACTCATATTCTCTCAGTACAGTTCTAGAACATTATGATCCATGCCCTAAAGGAAATGGAAATGGGAGCTAAATTGTGTTAACATAGTTATCACTGTTATGGTCATGTAGAAGTGGCCATATGTTGTCATGGCCAATGTGCAAATGTGCTTGAAGATGCAGAACTAATTAACATCCTAATCAGCCCTCAGAAGCCAGTGTAGACCATGCCATAGTTGGGACTAATTAGTTCAAGCAAGTCAGAAAAAAATTATTAGAAAAGTATCTCATGTTTCTAGCCCACTTGCAACGGGGGAAGGGTGAGCTGGGAATCAGCACAGGAAAGCTTTAAAGGCATATTAGCTCTGAAAAGTGCTTGTACGTAAATTATTTAAGTAGGAATTTAACCTGTTCCAGACTTTCTGGTATTAAATTATGTATATCTTGGGAAGATTCATTCTATGATGAAAGTAACATTTAGAAATTTACTGCTATAAAATAAAATTTAAAGAAACCCTGCTTGGAATTCAAGAAATGGGATTAAAAATAGGACAACTGTTGGAAAGCCAAGGAAGTTAATTCTCACACGTTTACTAGGATGAAAAAAAAAACGAAACCTCCCATTGGAGGATCCACCAGGCCTGAGTGAAAAAAACTCATAACAAAATGGTTGTTCCATAAATGTAGAGATCCCTCCCTTAAAAATGGATCTGCTGAATTTCAGCTAAAATAGAATTCAGAGTGAAAAGCTATATTAGCAAAGTATACAGGTTCAGCCACTGATAGTCTTCAGATTTATTACTGTCCTGGCAACCTGGTATCCTTCAGAGGTTTGGGGCTACAACTTCTAGCACCTCTGAGTACTGCCTAGGTGAAGCAGACTGGAGTTGTACTCCAAAATATCAGGAGGCCACCAGGTTGCTTACCCCTCCTGAAGATGCTCCAGATATGCCCACGCTGTTTCAGCACAATAATAACGGACATAGTGTTGCCTGAAGAAGCAAATGCATTTTATATTTTAGAAACTAACATGTCTCTTTGGATTTATCTACTCGCTGTTTGAATCAGGGATCAGGAATGTGTGGCCTTCTAGATGTTGCTAGACCGTAGCTCTCATCATTCCATTAGGTACTTGTTTATGACTGAAATAAACTGAACTGAACTGAACTGAATTATCTCTTTTCATTGGTTATGCTGGTTAGGGCTGATGGGAGTTGTAGTTTGGGAAGGGCACACATTCTCCATCCCTGGTTTTAATGATAACCACTGTCCATCTGTTCCAGCTAATCAAATGATAATTACATAATAATTAGAATACGGATGGCTGAAATCCATTTGTTTTTGGCCCATGTAATATTTCTATATGTTCATTCATATGTCCATTCTAACCAGTCAAATTTTTAATATAAAACAATTAGCTTTTAAATATATGTACATCTCAGTGTACTTTCAGAATTACATTTCCCGAAATGAACATATAAAGAGAAATTTTTGGTATATTTTTGAGCCAAGAAACCATTAATAGAAGTGTAAAATTCAATGGACACCTATGTTCTGAACGTCGCATTAGAAGGGGGGGATCAGGCCCGTGTGCATCACTATTTAATACATCTCTACATTAGAAGAGAAACCTATTATTTCACTCATGAAGTAGGGTGGTCTAACAGCTTCTGGATGAAGCAGATCCTCTGCCGGTTTCATATGATAATGAACAAAACATTCTCATGCATATAATTTCACCTCAAAATTTAAGGATGGGGGGAAAGGGTGGAATGAGAGGGGAACAGCAATAGAGTTTGCAGAAGGTGGGCAAAATTAATCTAAAACCCTAATTTTGGCAGTGGCGTAACTGAGAGCCAGTGTGGTAGTGGTCTGAGTATTGAACTAGAACTCCAGGAGAACCAAATTCTCACTCAGCCATGGAAACCCCCTGGCTGATCTTGGAGAAGCCACACTCTCTTAGCCTAAGAGGAAAGCAAACTTGCTCTGAAGAAATCTTGCCAAGAAAACCCTAGGATAGGGTTACCATAATCTGGAGCAATACCAACAACAACACATAATCCCTTTTGTCTTCTAGCATATTTTTTTCTGCTGTTCCAGAGGTAGTGATGTATGCAGCAGAGCAAGTAGCTACCCTCAACATTTTCTCCCCCAAATGCCTCAGCAATGACACCATGTCACATTATTGCATGGGGCATTTGAAGAAAGAAAGCTCTGGTGACCTTTGCGGGGTAGAGCTTGTCCTGGGCTCATGCAAAAGCAGCTGCTTCCCATCATCATCATCATCATCACCACCACCACCTCCACCACCACCTAGGTTTCTCTTCTAATGTTTCTAATTCTAAGGTTTCTAATAATAAATAATAGGTTTCTCTTCTAATGTAGAGATACATTAAATAGTCACGCACATGCCTAAAAGTTTTGACTGACAGAATACACCAAAAATCACTCAATGAGACCCAGGTAATGTCGTTATCCATAACCACTTATTTTTGGGGAAATAAAGATGGTATGATGAAGTCTCATTTCAAAAGTCATGTAATGAGTAAGGGAGAGGTTACTTTAATGTTTTCCAGTTACTTTCGAAAGTGACTTCTAAAGTGCACTTCAACACATTTTAATGGTATTTTCACAGGGACTTCTCAGGTTTTATGCCCATTTGGAGGGGGCGATCCAACCCCCAGAAGTAACAGAAAACAATGAAAAAGTAACAAGTGGCATGGCAAATAACACAACAAATGACTTTTTCAACACTGAGATGAGTAATGACAATAAGCTGCTCTTCAAACAGTGTAACAAATAACGTAAATGAATTTCTTTTAAAAATGAACTTTCTAGCACTGCTCAGTGTGTCCACATACAGTTTCCTCCTTCTCCTCCCTCAAACAATGTTTGGGGTAAAACTTTTTTGTTTCATCAGTACCAAAGTTTGTTAAAAAAGGTTTTTTTGGGGGGATGGGGGGAACTACATGGCCAATGGCTATGACAGCTGGCAGATTCTGGAAGGTGCTTTTTTAAAAAAGTAACTTTTTCTAGCTGTGATACAGCACAACTGCATAATGATACCTTCAGAGCAATATCAGCCTCAGTGTTGACAAAAACCCTTGGGACAGAGCAAGCTGCAATAATTTCCCTTGGAAGACGAACGTATCACACTCAATCTGACGTTTACAAAGTGAAAAATTTGGCTATATAAAGCAAAATATGTATGATCCAGGACAATTAAACAAAGGTATACTGTTTATTTTATTTTTTTTAAAAAATGAATCATGGATAATCCGTATTCTAAGGAAACAAAAGAGACTCTGTATGTTACCATAACTAACTTTTCAGAAAGGTATACAGTATAGCCGTTGTAAGACTTTTATCATTTAAGATTTCAAATAAGGGATCACAAAAACAATCCTCGGCTTGTTGGGTTTTTTTAACTATCATAGAATGGTGAAGGTTTGCAGTTTACTGTGAACATGATGCACTATCGGACACATGGAGGGTTTTTGGGCATATTCCAGCATTTAAGCATACCTGCAATATGAAGTGGTATATTCACTAAGACTGTAGAATATTCCTTTTATAAATATGTCATTTGTTCTGAGTTTCTTTGTATAAATCTTGACTTGAAACAGGTCTGAGAAAACCTGGTCCATCAATCATCATTCACTATATCTATCTGCATCTCAAACCCTCTTATATACCATTCTGAATGATTTGGAGGCTCACTGTTTTTACTGCTTTGATGTCATAAACCTGACACATTTACTAAGAACAGATTGGAAAAATCCATACAACATGGCAACATCCATAAACATGGCAATTTCTTTTCCTTCTTCTTTTTTAATTTCATACTTCTGTGTGAGGAAAGCCTCCACAAATATACTTAACCAGCCCAGCAATGTAAAAAGTAAGTGAAAATCACTTTGTATGCTGTGCCATCTGGTGGTCCTATTTCAAATCACATTTTTGAAACTGAATTCTTTACACTGTTAACAGTGCTGCTATTCTTATTCTTATTTCTAATTCCACTCCTTCCACTGACATTCTACTGCTACTAGGAGTAATTAGCATTCAATAGCATGGACTCTTGATTGTCCCAGAATGTTACATACGTTAACTCAGCAATGCTTAGGATAAGGATGATTTATTAATTGGTGAATGCTTTCTATTGTATATTCTACCACTAAAGTGAAGAGAAGGGTTTTTGAGGTGAAGCAAGATTTTAACTTGTCCCTCTTTGCTTGCATACCACATGAGCTTTTAAGGAATGAAAAGTTTGCATCTGTTGCACACACATTACTCAGTGAACAGCATGAATGAGGCATAAATTTATAAACAGAGGCCATTTCTGCACGAGGCGAGGGAATCGCTCCCTGCCGCTACTCACCAGATCTTCTCTCGGTTCGGTCCAGTCTGGGGTGAATTGGAGCAGTGCGTGGTCGTAGATCTGCACTGCTCAGGCATCCAAAATGGCGGCTTCCGGTTGGTCGTGGGTCCCAACCAACCGCTGAAGGTCACCAGCCTAAAGCCCGCCCTCTGCAGATCGCAGGCTCGCATTAATATGAGCCTGCGAATCTGCACCGGAGAGCAGGCACGCAATGGTGCGCGCCGGCATTTTGAAAGACCGGAAAAATCAGGTCTTTCAAAAACATGCTGGAGGACCACTTGGAGTCGTTCCCGAGCAGACTGAGGTGCGGATCTACGGTAAGTAGTCCAGACCCAGTCCGCTCCAAGGTGCAGACGTCCTCCATGGAGGACGCACTGCACCATTTTACTTACCCTGCGCAGAAATGGCCAGAAATAAGGTTAAGTCAGTGACTTAATTTATGCTGCTCCCCTTTTATGAAAAAGCTGTGTGATGTGTGCTTGGCACATACAATGATAAATGCTCAGTGTATGGAAAGAAGAATTGCACTGGTCCTGAAGGCAGCTAGTTTTTACAAGCTCAGTACTAGAGATGGTTTGTGGTCATAGAATCATTGAATCATGGAACTGGAAAAGACCCAAGGACCATCAAGTCCAACCCCCTGATATGAAGGAATATACCATCAAAGCATTCCCAACAGATCCAACCTCTGTTGAAAACCTCCAAAGGAAACTCCATCATACTACAAGGCAGAGTATTCCATTGCTGAACTGCTCCTAACTGTCAGGAAGTTCTTCTTAATGTTTAGATGGAATCTATTTTCCTGAAGTTTGAAGCCAATGTTCCATGTCCTAGTCTCTGCAGTAGCAGAAAACAGGATTGCTCCATCCTCTATATGACATCTTTCAAATATTGCATCATGTTGCCTTTTAACCTTCTCTTCCCTAGTCTAAACATATTCCGCTCCCTAAGCTGCTCTTCATATGGCATGGTTTCCAGGCCTTCTACCATTCTGCTAGCCCTCCTCTGGACATATTCCGACTTGTCATTACTTTTCCTGAACTGTGGGGCCCAGAACTAGATGCAGTATTCCAAATGGGGTTTGACCAAAGTAAAATAGCATGGTACTATCACTTCCCTTGAACTAGACATTATTCCTATAGATGAAGCCCAGAATCACACTGGCTTTTTTAGCTGCTGCATCACACTGCTGAATCATGTTAATCAGTTGATATTGGCTTCAGTGAAGTCAATCACTAGCCAGGAGGTTGCGGTTGCATAGGTGAGAAAAGGATCAGCCATTATCTTTCCAAACCTCCAATGCCTGCTGCATCAATGGGGAGGTCTAGGAGTGCAACACCTTTTTTTTTTTTTTTTACTGTGGCTGCATCCCTGCAGCCAAAAGGTGCTTAGGAATCAGCTGCTTCTCTGATCACCGATTTGTTAAAGTGTTGTACCCCTGTGCCATCAACCCGCATTGCAAAGCCAATGACAGCAGAAGCCAAGCCAAACTATACCATCACAAATTTATTCTCTGCCAACAGTTCTGTTAGGTTTGACCATTAGACTAAAGCTGTCAGAATTACCACCTCCACTCCGCAACTCAGCCAGCATGGCCAATGATTAGGGGATTCTCATAGCTGTAGATTAAAATAATAATAATAAAAAAATTTCTAAGCTCTGTGGGTGGCTGCCTTGGCACATAGCCTCCACTTGAGTAGGTACTATGACTGGTTTGGTGCTCAGCCTCTGCTTGTGCCAGCAATGTGAGAAGTAGCCAGATGATTATTCTGAAGCAGTTGCCCAAGAAGGGTCGATCTGGCACACAGGTTTTTCTTGGGCAGGCAGTGCAGGATGGATGCACCTGCTCCTTGCAGATGACTGGCGCGGCATGCAGCTTCTACTAGATGTGAGGGATAGTTGGTAAACTGCATACAGTAGCCTCCTTGCCAGCATGGAAGGGGACACAGATGGATGAGTAGCTCACATGACATGCAGCTTCTTCAGCCACTGCCTCACTTCCTCCTGTATTCTTTCTTTTCTTTTCTTTTCTTTTTTTTCTTTTCTTTTCTCTTTCTCTTAGAGACTGTGCACTGGCAATCGCTACCCAGAACCTACAAGTGTTTACTAACGTACTCTTCTGCTTCCAGTGCTACTAGAGCCTAGCACAGAGGTGAGCAATTGTGAGAAGCTAGGGGGCTGCATTAGTACCCCAGGAGACTTTGGGGGCCCACAGATCCCAACACACACACACACACAAATCAAAAGTTTTTTTGTGCCCAGTTCTTCAAGATTCTCTTTAGAGGGCATGGATCATTTCCATTATGTTCTCCCCACGAAGTTGTTTTAGGCCCAGGAAAGGCCTTTTTTTTTTTTTTTTTTGGTCACTTTAGAAAAAGGTGCATCTTAGGCCTACAATGCCTTTTGGAAGGAATGTGCCATGCTTCCTAGAGACCATTTGAGGTTATAGGGCGTGGGGAGTGAAAAAATAATGCATCTTTTTAAAAAAAAAAAAATCCAAAGACGACACAAAAATTGAACTTCTTGAGAGAAAAGTTCTGTATCTGGGAAGGCCACCTCTGCTGCTATCAGAGTAGTATGTCCCTTCATGCTGTTTTGAAAGAAACTTCTACAATGGCGATCTTGACTAAGGCCATTTCCGCATGAGTCTGTTACAGCGCGATGATTCCACTTTCAACCTCCGATGGAATCCTGGGGTTTGCAGTTTCGGGAGGAGCCGAAACTGCAAACCCCAGGATTCCATAGGAGGTTGAAAGTGGAATCATCACGCTATAACAGACTCGTGCAGAAATGGCCTGAGAGTGCCCTTGAGAAAGATGACAGATGTTCTGTGTGAGACAGGCCAGGGTAGGCACTCTGGTGGGCCTGTCTGGTCTGTCAGCTGACCTCCAGCACGATGCTGAGCTTCACCACCATGCTACACCATATAATGCAAGACAGAGAGGAGAACTGCCAGGAATCATTGCAGTAGAGCCTGTAGTCCTGGATGCTGCAGCAAGCATGCCATCATCTCTGAAGGAGACAGTAAGGGAAAAAAGGTGGTTAAGGACCTTTAGGAACATACTAATCAGTGTGTCCAAACCACATGCCTGTTTCTCTCTTAGGGAGAGAGAGACACTCCCACATATCTTTTCCAAGGTCAACTAAAAGACAAGAGAAGGATCTAAAGCAGGAAAAACTGAGAAGAACTAGAGCATACTGGTGCAACACTGTTAAAGAAGGGGGTTGGGAAGAGCGGATCTCCATGATGGAGCTTTCTTTCAACATAGCACAAAGGGACACAGTACTCGGATAGCAGCAGCAATGGCATTTCCCTGATACTGAGCTTTTATTTCAAGAAGTTCGATGAACATAGGCCATTTCTGCACTAGACTGTTCTAGTGCTATTATTTCACTTTCAACATCCTGTAGAATCCTGGGGTTTGCAGTTCAGGGAGGGGCATTTAGAATTCTCAGCCAGAGAGCTCTTTGGCTTCAGTAAACCACAAACTCCAGAATTCCATAGGATGTTGAAAGTGGAATAATAGCACTAGAACAATGTAGGGTGGAAATGGTCATAGTAATATGAGAGCTGTATTTGGCCATTGCCCCCTCATGTCATGAATTCTCAAGAATGAGAAAGTGGTGGACATTGAGCATCTTGTCTGCTGATCCATAGATGAAGCCAGGAGCCTACTCTGCTTCCTCCAAATCAGGAGGAGAACGAGTATGGCCCCGGGATCACTCATGACCCAGAGAGATGGTTGCTATGACCCTAGGCCTCATATTTTATGGACCTTGGCCCTGCCTAGAAAACAAGAAGTGATGTCCTTACTTTCTAGGAATATCCCTTTACCTTTTAAATAGGTTACGGATATTCCCCAGCACTTAGCACTTCTGGTTTCCTGTTTCATTTTCCCCCCACACTCCATTTTTTTGTAATTTGTAAGATATCTAAGATATACCAAAGTTTTCAGCTCTGACCCTAAAGTGCATGAGGGCAGGGAAATATCAAATTAGTGATTTATAAGCCTCTCTAGGAGCCTTTTTGGCTGAAGGGTTCAATGTAAATACTCAAAGCAAACACAAAACAAAACATGTATGATTAGGGGTTGGAGCCAGAGAGGAATCGTTTGTTTGTTTATTTGTTTAAAGTCTTTCTGTATCACCTCCCAGCCCACAAGGGTTCCCAAGATGATGAACAAATTAAAACTAATTACCTGCTTCCAGTCCTTTACTGCATCCAAACAATGATTCAGTATTACCATGGCCTGCATGGTATCAGTTGTAAATGAGAAAGAGCTGGGCATCATCAGCATAGTGACGATGTTCAATTCAAAAACTCTGGATGATCTCTCCCAGCTGCTTCAGGTAGATGTTGAAAAGCATAGGGGACATTTTTGACCCCTGTGGAAGTCCACAGGCTAATGGCCAAAAGGCTGAACTATAGTCCCCCAGCCCACCCTCTGAGAATGTTCAGTGAAGAAAGACTACAATCACTACAAAGCAATGCTCCGAAGTCCCATATCAGCTGGACAACCTAGAAGGATACCATGGTTAGTGGTATCAAATGCTGTTGAAAGATCCAGGAGGACCAAAAGGGACTCATTCTCCCATCCAACTCCTGGTGTAGGTCATCTACCAAGGTAACCAAGGCTGTTTCTGTCCCATAACCAGGCCTGAACCCAGATTAGAATGGGTTATCCAAGAAAACCTGGGGTTCTAACGCAACCACTTGCTCTAGGGCTTTCCTTAAAAAGAAGAGATTAGAGGCTGGCCACAGAAGGTCTCTAACAGCAGGTATGGCCTCTTTTTCACCTCAGATTCTTTCAGCAGTGTGTGGGGAAAATGTCAGAATAGGGCTGTAGCTGGAATTTTCTCCACTAACCTGAAATTAACTAGGCAACTATCCTCATTTCTTACCCCAAAAGTGGAAACAACTCCATGCTAAAGTTCAGATAACTACTGCCTCTCACTGCCAGCATTCATCAACCCACAAGTGGTGGCATGCAGGGAGGTGTGAGCTTTACCCCTTTGCCCCTACAGCATGATAGTACATGGTATTGCAATGTCCTACCCTTTCTGCAATTGCCCAAGCAGCTGTGGTGCGAGGAACGCAGAGAGATGGGAGAGGGGAGGTCTCCTCATTCATTCTTTGTCATCCTTGTGTGCTGAACTGTAGTGCCATGGGACACAAGCTAGCCGCCTAGCTTGTGTCCCATGGCACTATAGTTCAGCACACAAGCTAGGTGGCCTACAGAAGACACAGGTGTCCTGAGGACTATTATAACAGACCTTGAGAGAATGATCTCTTTCAGGGGCCTTGCAGATTAGCTACACAGCATGCCAAAGCAGGGAAAGGAAAGTTCTCCATTTGTACAGAAAAGAAAAGATGCTTTAAAGTAACCCTGCTACCTCTGACACTACTATGGGCAAGTAAAATAGGATGCAATAGGAAACAGAGGATGGTTCCTGGAAAGGAATCTAGCAGGAAGGCATTTTGGAACAGGTGTGCAGGAATCCAGTAGCTCTTTTCCAGCTCAGAGATCCAAACTGGAGAAGAATTCACATGCTTGTACCATTCTTCTTTAAAGCAAATTTCATCTTTTGAAGGGACTATAGCGCTGTGATAAAGAATATGTTCTGTATGCAAAAGGTTCTAGATTCAGTGTCTGGTGTCGGGTTCAGGTAGCAGGTAATGGAAAAAAACTTCTGCCTCAGATTCTGGAAAGAGGCTACTAATCAGAATGACTGATACTGAACTACATAGACAGGTACTCTAATGGGTATATTCCTGTAAAGGCTAAACCTCCTAAAAACACCTTGATTACAAGGGTCTGGGTTTATTATAAATTATTTTCATATATATTTGGTTACTCACTCAGTCATTTAGATAAGCCACTGTCTAGCCTGAAAGAGACAGGGGATGTAGTGGGGTGGGAGAAAGGAAATAAGCAACATGTGTCACTGGTTCTTATAAAATTACTGTAAAAATATGTTTGGATGGAAATAGGTTTGTAGTTAAAAGGAAAAAAAAGGCAAAGTATTCCTGGTATAAAGTTTTAGCACAACACTTGATTATGGTCAAAAGTAAAGTGAGCAAAAGTTAGAACCCTGTTTTGGAAAAACAAAAAGGAACAAAAAACTCTACCCATTCATACTAGTAGATAATGGAAAACCAAGAAATAATTCAAAGTTATATGACAGGTATCCCAGTATCGTCTTACCAGACTTGTTCTTGCATTCTATATCATAGCCTGTGATTGGACTGTTTCCATCAAATCCCATGGTCCACCTGAGGGCAATGCTGCGTGCTCTCACCTCTCGGATTTCTATTTCTGGAGGATCTGGGGGTTCTGGGCAAAGGGAAAAACTTTGCTTTAGTCCTGAGAAGTGAACAGCAGGATATCAGCAACAGCAGTTAGGACTGTACTGAAAGAATAGCTCATCTGCAATACGATGATTGGCCACTTCTTTTATTGACCGACTATTACCCTCACTCACCCCTCCTGCCCCCATTCTGGACAAGAGAAAAAGCTTATATTTAATACAAGAGTCATATTTTGTCACAACATAATGTTATTTTAGTGCACTCCCCTATTGTATCAATTTCGTGTTGTTATTTCAAAAGAATACTTGCTCTTCTCAGAGTAGATTTAGGCTGTTAGAAGTGGAATTCTATATTATAAACATGAGTGAATCAAGAAGATAATGTTATTCAAACTGAATTTCTGTCCCTCTCTTTCTCTCCCTCCCTCTCTTCCATTCTTTGTGAGAAGAGTGCAGGTCCCAATTCTTTTAAATATATGTTTTAACAAAAAGGCCTACAATGCAGTTAATGTTACTAACTTCTCTAAAAACACCACTTTACATATGTACAATCCTTGTAGTTCAAATGATAGAAATGTGTGTATGTGTGTACAGAGAGAAGGAGAAGAGGTTCTGATCAGTTCTGAGCATTGTACACTGAGTGTAGAGTCAGTAGTAGTCTTTATTGAGTAGTTATTCCAATTTAATGACGTACCAGAATAAAATAGTATGAACTTGCACGTATGTGCTAATATAACTCCATGCTCCTGGGACAATAGTTACTGCTACAACCTTTGTTTTTGACTACAGTTCTACTGTAATTCCACCCAGCTTGTTGAGCAATTTAATGCACCTTTATGGTAACTAGGAGCTGGTGAAAACTTGCAGCTACAGAAAACTGGGGGGTTGGGAGGAAAGTTGTTTGTGACTCCTGAGCGGAGCTGGCATCTTATATGTAAGCTCCAAGGCATACAAGCATGTGAGCAAGTGTGTGGTACGCAGAGCCAACACAGCCCGGTGGCTGATTTCTGCTTCAGCTCGGCATTTGACAAGGCATCACCTCAGCCATTCCAGAACTCGCTGATCCCTGCTTCCCCTCCCCACCACAGAAATATGGTGGGAGGCTCCTGGCCTGAGGACATACTGGCTGATGGAATATTTTGTTTCTAAATATAATACAGGTGTACTGTTTTGTCTGCAGCAAGAAAAGCAAATCAAATGCTCTTATATTACTTCACCTTGTTTATGTTGTTGCAAGCCTAAGGCTACTGAGCTGAGGTAAGAGCACATCCTTATGCATGTTTACTCAGAAGCAAGTCCCATTAAGTTCAGTGGCACTTACCTCCAAGTAACTGCACAGAACTGCAGCCTAAGGCACACTGACATGAACTCTGTTTATTCCCATTTATTCCAAACTGAATTCCTATTAATTAAGAAGAAAAGCTCATCTAATCCAATAATGGGAGCAGCCATGTGGAAGCTGCTGGAAAGCACTTGCTCAGAATCACATCAATAGGGCTTTGAACCTATGCACTGAGCAACACACAAACCATGGTGATGCACGTCTAGAATGATTACTGTGGTGGTGGGCAAACACTGCATTTCTAAGGGATGGCATATTGATAAAATGTGACACTAGCCAGGCAGCACCCCAAAAGAAGTTCCTACTCTTTTGTTTTTCTTTCTGTGTGACCCACACAAGGAAACAGAGTCTAAATTTCCCCACAGTTCATTCCAGTGTTTGGAAAATTACATTTTTGGACTACACTCCACAGGATTCCGTAGGCAAAATGTCCAATGGAGATTCTAGGAGCATAAGCCCCAAAAAGGAACTTTTCCAAAAATCATGAATGCATTTGATTTTAGGCTAACACAGATTTAAACCAACTTAAGTCTATATGTGACATATTCCATACTTATCTAAGCATTTCTGTTTTATTAGAGCCTGCAGAAACTGAATAGATTGAGTTTGAATTTCTGACAGTTACAGTTACAGCTATGTCTATTTAGGGACTAGGAACCCCCCAACAGATTTCTGAGCATGACATACACTTACTGTACTACAATAGCTGTGTTTTTTTCCTTACGTTGTCCTCTTCCTACCTTGCACAGTGAGCTGAATTATTCCACGGTCCTCTCCATATGAATTGATGGCATGGCAAGAGAAGAAACCAGAGTCTTCTCGCACAGTTGGCAAAATCTACATTGTAGATTGAAAAAAGAAAATATATTGAATAGAAAACATGGAAGCAAAACCCTCTTTTCAAACAGAATGAATTTCGGTATGTGATCTTACACAGAGATTTTGCACAGACAATAAAACACTTTGCATTCATAGCAGGTGTGAGTGTACTTGCAACGCATAATGAATGCACAGCAAGGCTGAAAACTGTTGTTGTCATATGCCTTCAAGTTATATCAGATTTATAACTTTATAACAGATTCATAACAGATTTATAACCTTAAGATGAACCTATCATGGGGGTTTTTTGGGCTGAGAGTGTGTAACACACTCAATGTCATCCAGTGGGTTTCCATGGGCGAGTAAAGAATTGAATCCTGGTCTCCAGGGTCATAGTCAAACCACTACACCATACTGGCTCCCTGAGGTTGAAAATACACGGCCCCAACTCAAAGCAGTGGGGCTTTGGACTAAAATAGTGGACTAGGGCTGAGGAAACCCAGATTCAAACCTCCTCTCAGCTGTAAATCTCTCTAAGTGACTTTATCTAGTCATTAAGAACCCTGTCATATTACACCATTGTAGCACGATGATTCCACTTTAACTGCCATGGCTGCATTCTATGAAATCTTGGGATCTGTGTTTAGGAATGGGTATTTAGAATTCCCTTCCAGAAAACCGTAGCGCCTTACCAAACCATAAAACCTAAGATGCCACAGGACGCAACCATGGAAATTAAAGTGGAGTCATAGTGCTACAATGGTGCAGTGTGAAAGGGTCCCAATGCTCAGCCTAACTTAACTTCACAGCATTGTTGAGAGGATAACAAGAGGTGGGATGTATGTCATTTTGGACACTTTGTAGAAAAGATGGAAGATAAGTGAAACATATACCATAAGTAACATGCAAGAGAAACTTGTATGGAAGGGCTCTTCTTTTATTTATTTCACTTCTACTACTCTTTGTAGAAGAGCCTATGTTGTGCAGTGGTTTGAGTGTTGGACTAGGGCCATTTCCGCACTAGAGTGTTATAGCACTATGATTCCACTTTCAACATCCTATGGAATCCTGGGGTTTGCAGTTTTGGGAGGGGCCAGTCGGCCCCTTCTGAAACTGCAAACCCCAGGATTCCATAGGATATTGAAAGTGGAATCATAGCGCTATAACACCATGATTAGATTGCCTTAGGGCCACACAAGTCAGAATCGACTGGAAGGCATGCAACAGTCATAATAATCACTTTATTTCATTTACATGACATTATTTCATTTAGAAATTTCATTTAGAAACTATGCAGTCTAGAGTGTCTTATATAGGGCTTCATGGGAGACTGCTACAGAGGCAAATAGCCCAGGCTAGACCCCTTAGTTGTAGGAGGAGATCTGTATCATAGTGTGTGTCTCCAAGCCATTTTCTGGGCCAACAGCATGAATGCATTTGCTCTTGTCTTGCTAGACAGAGAAGCCAGTTCTGCTCCTGCAGCAGTAATACAATTGGCTGAAATGTCTTAATGTTGTTATGAGTGAGAGGTCCCAATACTGTGGTTTGGTTCTAGCTGTCTGGTTTAGTAGTACTTGGCCAAACTGAACAACTGACTGAACAGTAGATACAACTCTCCAATACTGCTTGTTCTCCTGAACATATAAACTGCATGTATTTGAATTCATGTATTATCTGGTTTATATGATGCTGTATTAACATTTGCTGCTGCTGTGTGCCTTCATGTTAATTCCAGCTTATGACAACCCTAAGGTCTATCACAGAGCTTTCTTGGCAAGATTGCTCAGAGGGATTTTTCTATTGCTTTCCTTTTGGGCTGAGAAAGTGTGACTTGCCCAAGATCACCCCGTGGGTTTCTGTGACCAAGTAGGAATTTGAACCTTGGTCTCACAGAGTCCCAGTCTAACACTCAAGTCAACAGACCACACCGGCTCTTTATTTACATACATTAACACAATTACATCAACAATTATCAACTGTTTTGCACATTTTCTTCTGCAGTTTTTGAAGGGAAAGACACAATTTATACAAGACTGCTATTTTTTTTCCTATAGTGATAGAATACTTGATTTCCTCTTTAACAACTGAAGGCCAGATGTGTTTCATTGTTTTCCCTTCTAAATCCTAATCACATTTTTCTTTCCATTTCTTTATATATATATCAAGAAGAATATTGTAAAATGTTGACAACATACATTTACTCCAAGGGTGGGAACCAAGTGGCCCTCCATATGTTATTGGAATGCAAATCCTTGCATTCCTTACCATTGGCTATGCCGGCTAGGGCTGTGAATCTCACACTCCAACAGCTGGAGCACCACTTGGGGAAAGCCTTCAGTAGTAGGGAAGCAATTACTGTTGAATCATTCCTCTGAACTGAAAGTGATTTTTTTTTCCTGATTGTCCAAATGGAAATGTGGTGGAAATGGATCGTGAATTTTCCCTGAAACTCAAGCAGCCAATTAGAAAGTTTTAAGTAGGAAGTGCTTGTATCAGCAATGTCTGCAGATGGGCATCATGTGTAGACAGGTGTCTGCTAATGTCAGAAGCTTTTGAGCTAAAATGGGGAAATTGGAGAGTTTTAAGGGAAAAGATAGACATTCTGGACCTAGTGAAACAGACAGGATTTTGAGGCATAAACTACAGGAAAAGTCACAATGGAGGTGGCATTCCTCTGCATATTATTAGGGAGTATATGTTACTGATTAAGTTATAAAATTAGACTCCTCTACTGAATCACAGGGGTAGCAGAATAGGTTTGCCAGACTGAAAACTGGAGAGCGCTTCTGTATTTTAATGGTTGTGTAGAAGAGGAAATTTCAGCAGGTGTTGCTTGTCATACAACTAGGCAACAAACAACACATGCTGAAATTCTCTTTTCTACACAGCCACTACAGGTACTCTTCAGTTTTCACTCTGACAACCCTATGACAGTACCAGGTATCATATATAAGTAATGAGATGGCCAAGTCTGCTGATGATATTAATTATTCAAGGTGGTAAGAACAAAAATTGATTGTGAAGAGCTCAAACAAGATCTCTCCAAACTGGGACAATGGGCTGTAACATGAGGCAAAAGTGAGTCAGTGTAAGCAATCATAAAGTGATGCAAAAATTGCAGCTTCATATATCTAAGGATGGGATCTCAGCTGACTGCAATTCTTGGAGAAAGAGATCCTGAAGTGGTTCTTGATAGCGCAATAAAATGTTGACCCATTCTGCAGGTAAAGTTAGAAAGGAAATTGAAACTAGAACTACCAGTATTTGATTACTGCCCTTATTCAAGTCCAGAGTGAAACTCCATCTGTAATAATGTGTACCGTTCTGATCACTACACCTAAAAAAAGATATTGTGGAGCTGTATAAATTACAGAAAAGGCAGGCATAATGATCAACTTAAAAGTTTATAACTTTTGGAGCTATTAATTTGGGGAAAAGGCATATAAGTTGAGACACAATGACTTTAGGGCCCCTCCCTAAACTGCAAACCCCAGGATTCCATAGGATGTTGAAAGTGGAATAATAGCACTATAACAGTCTAGTGCAGAAATGGTCTTGGTTAGCACAAAAGGTTCTCAATACAATACATGTATAAAATCTTTTTATCCAAGGTTCTGTGATACTATCCAACTACTGTTTGATAGCCCTGTCAAAATAATGTCAGTATGTATACCTTCTGTGTTTCAATTCCCCAACACCTTCTGCCCACTAAAGCTGGTATAGAAACATCTGTCAATTGAAGCCACACTCATAAGAACATAAGAAGAGCCATCACTGATGAGACCCAAGGCTTATCTGTCTCAACATTCTGTTAATACAAGGGTTAGCTACCTGTCTAGTGGAAGCCCACAAGCAGGACATGAGCACAACTTCATCCTCCATCAGATGACAAATGGTATATAAAGGCATACTGCCTCTGATACTGGAGATGTCATATAAGCATCCTGATTGGTAGTAATTAATGGCCCCATCATCCTCCATGATCCTATTTAATCCCATTTTGAAGCTAAACCCTTCTGAAGTTACTTTAACCATAATAACATCTGCTGGTATTAAATTCCATAGTCTATGTGCTGTGTGGAGGAGAACTTCCTTTTATCCGTACTGAATTTCCCTTTATTTCAGGTCAATGGATAACCTCAAGTTCTAGTATTATGAGAGAGGAAGTAAAGCTTCCTATTTACTTTCATCATACCATGAATAATTTTACATATCTCTAATTTCATTGGTGAAACATGTCCTTCAGATGTCGTGAACAGAATTCTATGCAATATTTCAAGTGGGGTTACACTAGATTTTTTTGAAAAGGGAAGTATGATTTATCTAGCATTCATTTTCTAATTATGCCCCAAATAGAATGTGCACTTTTTTTTTCCTGCAACAGCAAAAGCTGTACTCTAAAGAGGGTTGGTAGTACACTTATCACTTGATTCTTCATACATGTGATTATTACTAGACCATGCCACGTTCTGTCCCTTTATACAAGAGGTAAGGAACCTCTAGCTCTTCATTTGTTAGTAGACCTTAATTCCTATCAGCTTCAACTGGAATGGCCAATGACCATGGAGGATTGGGACTCTAATCCAAAAACATCTAGAAAATAACAATTCCCCAAATCTTGTCTTACATAATCCCTTTGATTAATTAAAAGAGAGAGGGAAATTAGCTCTTCCTTCAATATAATATATCTGGAATATCTTCAGATGATGTCAGTGAATACAACCATCAGAGGCCAGGTGAGGGAAAGCATGATATGCGTAGTTGTTAGTAAAGGGTACATCAGAAAGGCATAGCTGCCTCAATTAGTCCAAGCCTATTAGCTTTTGCTCTTGAACTGAATTATCACTCAAGATTCACAATCATATACCAGGTATCTCATATCACCTGTAGAGTCGAGATCACTTCATCACCCACTTCCTTTGTGGAAACAAGGTAGCGGGACATTTCAGGATTGATTATTCTGTCTTCTTTCTCCCAGCGGACTATGATGGGTTTTTCTCCATGAGCTGTGCAACTCATCTCTTTCTTTTGACCCTGTGTTGCCAAGGTGGTATTTGGATAGGAGGTTATCATAGCAGGAACTAAAAATAAAAATAATAAATTCAGATTAATAATTCAGCACAAATGTGAGAAAGAGGAGATGCAATTATGTCATACAGGAGGTCTCACTAAGCAACTCCACATATACCTACCAATTTTATTTTCTGGAATCAACTCCATTCTGAACTTTTACACATATCCATTGAAGAAAGAGAGCAGAGTCACATAGTATAGTAAAGCGCTACCCTTTTTCCTCCAAGGAAAATAAGCATTTATAAGGCATGTGGATAAGCCCTTTTAAAATGAATTACATTAATTGCTATTTTGAAATGCTAATGTTTGGTGGCATGACCTTTTCAGATGTCAGAGCTATTGATGCTTGCATATGACAATATGTCACCATACAGTTCTTCTCACTAGAAAGGTTTCTGAACCATAGCAAACTGATTTTCCAGCTAGCAAGATTGTATGCTTTGCCTTCCACTTGGAAGAAGTGGCTCTCATCTGGATATCATGAAAAAAGAACCTTGGAAAAGATACACTAATGTATCAATTGCTAGGAACAATTTTGAACATCCACATTCTCTGAACAACCAAGGCTCCTAACCCTGCAGACAACAGTAATTGCATTCAGCTGAATACGGTTAAAATTCCCCACCAAACCTTCCCCACCAAAATGGAAGTTAGAAGGGATACGTGAGCATAGATATCATCATTGTTCCATTACATTTACAATTTTGAAGAGCTAAAGATGGCTTAAGGTTTCCATAAAACAATGTAGGCACAGAATTATAGAATCACAGAGTTGGAAGAAACCCCATAGGTCATCAAGTCCAACCTCCTACTCAGGAAGTAGTACAGGAAGTCCAGCAAGATCATACCCAGTGAGTAGCTGTCCAGCATCTTTTTGAAGTTATCCAGAGAAGGAGACCCCACCACCTTTCTAGGCATGTCGGCTGAGATCTTGTTAATTAACCTCAATTAGAGTTAGACTTATTCAATCAATTGTTGAATGGTGAGTCACCACATAGGTAAATCCCCTTAATTGAATGGGTCTGTTCTAATCAGGACTAATACAGGGATTTAGGCCATGATGTCATAAGCATCTGTTATCTAACACAAGTATTTGTTCAGCAGTTGTCTTCCTAGATTACCTCTGAAGTTGTACATTATAGTAAACTTCTCTTTTGTAAATGATGACCTTTGGGGTCCACTCACATCACACATTTAGAGTACTTTGATTCCCCTTTAATTGCCATGGTAACAATGTATGGAATCCTGGGCTTGGCAATTTAGGGTGGGCACTTTAGAACTCTCATTCAGAGAATTCTAGCATCTCCCCAAACTACAAATCCCAGGATTCCATAAGATGTAGTCACAACCATTAAAGGAGAATCAAAGTGCTCTTGTTGTAGTATGAAAGTCACCGTATTTTCAAGTGGGTGTTTGCTTTATTCTGGTATACTGGAATCCTGGAAAGTCCTATTTCACATTGTGGATACACCAACATTATCCATAGGCAAAATTGTTCTGATAACCAGCATTCTGACATGCACTTTCTCACCATTTCTGAGTTTTAGGTAGGAATTTGCTGAGGTTTTCATACTCTAAAACAAGCATCAGTGCTACACTGATGTGCAACTGATTTTTTCATTTGCGGTAACTGGGTGGTTGTTGTTGTTGTTGTTGTTGCCTTCATGTCATTTCTAGCCTGAGACAACCCTAACACAAATGTTACTGCCCTGGCTAGCCCAAGCTTGTAGGATATAAAGATATCTCTTGATATCAATAATTCGGCCTCACATATCCATTCCCCTCCACGTGCTTGTGAGGCCCCCGGACAAGCACGCATACAGGCTTGGCTGATAATCGCCATAATATTCCAACACAATACAGGCAGGCCAGAAATAGCCGACTCGCAGCTTCAGGAGACCTCAAGGCAAGTACCTCTATTAGGTATGCACGCAACTTTCAAAAGATCCTCTGCCCCGCGCTGGCAGCTTGATGATCTGACTATACAATGCTCAAGTACTCCGCGTCTGCATACTGGCTATCCTATTGACAATTTGGCTATAACGCAATCATTCAAATTCTGACCTTTCGGAGGCTTTGTCTCCAGCCCCAAATCTATTGTTTTCCCCAAGTCCGACCTAGCCTGCAGTCACAATTCTCTTTATAAAAACCCCTGACTTTGAGCGCTTCCTTGGATCGCTCTTGGCTTCCATCCCGCCTTGCCGTAGCTTTGTCTAGTGAGCCTTCCCCTCAGCTCCACGTGCTGAGATCGACGCTCCCCAGCTTCTCCGCTGCCAACCGGGCTTCAGGACAGGTGAAGTATCACCCAAACCAACAACTCCTCTAAAAATCCCTCTATCCCACTCCAACCTTTATTTCTTTAGTTATCAGTGTGAGTGTGCCGCATACACTGTTTGATTGTGTTTTTAATAAAACCACATTTGTTATTTCAACTTCTGTGTGCTCCTTGACTTGGCCTGACCCCGTAGACATAGGGTTCAAGATCTCACTACATTACCCTGCCTCTCGTATTGCTAGGCAGTGCTCTTGGCTAATTTCCCCAACTTATAAAATTGAGAGCGCATTTAGGTGTCCCTCCCAGGACCCCCAGGAATCAGAGTAACACAAACCTATCATGGGGGTTTGCTTGGCAAGATTTTGTTCAGAGAGTGTTTGGCTTTGCTCTCCCTTGGGTCTGAAAGAGTGTGATTTACCCAAGATCACCTAATGGGTTTCCATGGTTAAGCTAGAATTGAGCCCTGGTCTCTCGGAGTCCTAAACCAGTATTCAAATCTCTACACTACGTTGGCTGTAGTAACTGGATTGATGACAATATGAAAAATGTTGTCTCTTTGGAGGAATTGTGGAGTTAATGGATCATGTGAGACACCAAGTGGAATTATTGCCCCATGCTTCCCACCAAAAACAGTCTCTCTCTCTCTCTCTCTCTCTCTCTCTTTCTTTCTTTCTTTCTTTTATTGAATTTATATGCTGTCCTTTCTCCCAAGGGGGGACCCAAGGTGGTTTCCAAAGGGTTAAAAATAAATAAAAACATTTTTGTTTCCCAAATGAGAATTGCTGTTTCCAGAATTCTCCAAGAGTGGTGATTCTCATTTAAAACAAGGTGAAGGGTCTTCCATGTGTTGCCTTCCTGCTCCCAACACCAATGGGCCTCAAAAGAGTTTTACATTCCAGCCACTTCAAGGTTTTGTGTTGGTGGTTTGATGCAGCTCACATTTGGGGGGGGGGGTAGAAAATTGCCCGTTGGACCCCTAGTGCTTTCCTTAAAGTATATATATTTTTAAAGTGGAATATTCTCCCTTCTGAAATAGTTTCGTAACATCCATTTAACATAGTGACAAGAAAATATTTCCTACTGGAAATAAAGGTGTTGCTAAAGATCTTATCCACAATTTTCCCACCTGCATTTCATCCCTAGCCCCACACAAGTGCCTCTTAGCACTCAATCCAGCCCCTGGGACAGGATATAGATGGAGATAACGCCTTATAGTTCACATCCCGGCTCTCAAAACCAGGTAAGTGAAGAAACAAGACCCACTGCTTCCCTCACCAGACACACCATGAATGCACTGGAAGAGTGGAGAAAGGCTGAGCACACCATGTTCTAAGCTGGTAAAATGTCGGCTGGACAGAGCTACTGTCAGGTGGATCTGTAACTGGTTGACTGACCGTTCCCAAAGGGTGCTCACCAATGGCTGCTTTTCATCCTGGAGAGAAGTGACTAGCGGGGTGCCACAGGGTTCTGTCCTGGGCCCAGTGCTGTTCAATATTTTCATCAATGACTTGGATGAAGGAATAGAGGGCATGCTCATCAAATTTGCAGATGACACCAAATTGGGAGGGGTTGCTAATATGCCAGAGGACAGGATCAAAATTCAAAATGACCTGGACAGATTGGAGAGCTGGGCCAAGGCTAACAAAATGAAATTCAACAGAGAGAAGTGTAAGGTCCTACATCTAGGTAGAAAAAATGGAATGCAGAAATATAGGATGGGGGACACGTGGCTGGATGGCAGTACGTGTGAAAGGGATCTAGGAGTTTTAATAGACCACAAGCTGAACATGAGTAAGCAGTGTGATGCGGCAGCCAAGAAAGCCAATGCAATTCTCGGCTGCATCAATAGGAGCACGGTGTCTAGATCGAGGGAGGTACTGGTACCACTCTACTCTGCTTTGGTTAGACCTCATCTTGAATACTGTGTCCAGTTCTGGGCACCCCAATTCAAGAAGGACATGGTCAAGCTGGAGCGGGTCCAGAGGAGTGCGACCAAAATGGTGAAGGGCCTGGAAGCCAAGCCCTATGAGGACAGACTTAGAGAGCTGGGTATGTTCAGTCTGCAGAAGAGAAGGTTAAGAGGGGACATGATAGCTATCTTTAAATATTTGAAGGGATGCCATGTAGAGGAAGGAGAGGGCTTGTTTTCTGCTGCTCCAGAGACCAGGACAAGGAGCAATGGATTCAAGCTGCAGGAAAGGAGATTCCACCTGAACCTTAGGAAGAACTTCCTGACAGTCAGGGCTGTCCGGCAGTGGAATATGCTGCCTCGGAGTGTGGTGGAGTCTCCTTCTTTGGAGGTTTTTAAGCAGAGGCTGGATGGCCATCTGTCAGGAGTGCTTTGAGGGTATTCCTGCATGGTAGGGGGTTGGACTGGATGGCCCGTGTGGTCTCTTCCAACTCTATGATTCTAAGATCTATTTAAAAACACTACAAATAGGAAATGCTTTGATAGGGTAGAGTCATGGGGAATTAAAATGGGTGAGGGACAGATTCCTCCACTGACAACTCTCTTCAGACTGGATGACATAACGGAACATTGCCGCAACCCCGCCAACATTGGGTTCCATCTCAAAGTACTGGGTGGGGCTTTTCTGTCCAGTGCTTCAGCCAGGGATCAAGTTTTACTCTCTTGCCCTACATGGAACAGGACAGGGAAGTGACTCATCATCAAATGGTACTTTCAGAGCAACATCCCCAGCAAGAGAAATGAAGTACTCTCACTTAGTGCTTTCATGTAGCGGAAATACTGGTTGAGGGCTGGTAAGGTTGCTGTCTTTGCTTGGCCTGAATGTAGCAAAAGTGGCAAAACTCCTGCACAAGCAAAGTGGCAAAACTCCTGCACAGGCAAATTCAGGGCTGCTCCAAATAGCCATGCCCCTGATGTGATTTGACCAAATAGCACTACCTCCTAAAGCATCCATGTTTATGTGGGGGTCTCGTGCACATGTTACAAGCTCCCAATATAATCTGCTAATGAACTAATAGGGTTAATTTTTCTTCAAAATTCAGCAGACACTTAAACAGAAAATGCAACATGTGGAGTCAGGGCTGTCACAGACTATCCCAAGGATGTCTCATTTAACTGAACAGAACAGCAACATTGTTACCTCAGTTATTCTGTCTGGGTTAAGCTACACACTATATTAAGGAAATAGCCTCTAGGATCCATAAGATTTCCTTCCTTTTATATCCCCATGTGTGTACATGAGAACTAAAAAGAAAAAGAAAACCTCAATTGGCACCAAAGGTAAAGCAGCTGCAGTAGCAAGGAAAAGGTTTAAATCTACCACAACAGTGAAGGACACAATTGGGGCTCTAAAGCACAAGGAAGCCTTTCTAAATACAGAGATATATGCAAAGGCCTTTCACTGCAGGACAAGTTACAGGGCAAATAGAACTCTTGGGCCTTTTCCGCACCCTACTTCTTGCAAGGTCCTCTGGTGGCGATCCCAGCAGCAGCTCTGCTGGGAAGGGAGCATGACAGGAGCGCTCCCCTCTGAACTGGACTGGCTCCCTTCGGAAGGGAGCGTGATGGACTCTCCCCTTCTTTCCATAGCACAGCTGGGCACTTTCCTAAGCTGCGCTGGGGCAGGAAGTGCCACTATCACACTTCCTGTCCTTCCACAGGACAGGTAAGTGCGGAAAACCTGTCAATGATTTGATCTTTGATTGCACCATCTGAGGATCGGAGAGGAGTGGGACCACAACAGTGTCATGCAGAAGCGTTGTTGTGGTACCGCTCCTCTCCCATCACCATGCCAGGATGGGAGGATCCTGCAGAAAGGGTCTTGGTCTTCCTTTCTCAGGGCTCCTCCAGATGAGGCAAACCTGTCAGAAAGTTGTGGTATTTGTTGCCTTACTCCTCCAGGATTTTTAAAATATCCAAATGACATTTCTGTTGTCTTGGCTTATTTTCTGCCAACTCCTGGCACCACTTTCAATATTTTATTCCCATCCTCAAGTGTGTTTCTTAATTCTTACACAAACCTCTTTTTCGAGGTTTTTAAAAAGCACGGAGCGCACAGCCCCGCACCGCTCCGTCACCCGGCTCCGAAGCGGATTTGCAGGCGTGCACAAGTGCGTGCCTGCAGATCTGCCGGGGGCCGGCTTCCAGCTGGCGAGCTTCTCCGGTTGGTGGAGAGCCTCCACCAACCGGAAGCCGCCATTTGGGATGCCGGAGGACTGCGGAGCAGCGAGCTCGCGCTTCTCCGTGTGGCAACAGACTAACCCGGCTGCCGGTAAGCTCCGTTTTTGGGCGTTTTCGCCCGTTTCCCCACACACACATGTGGAAAGGGCCTTAGTGAAACAGTATGTTCCCTTCTGTTTGTTTGTTTGTTTAGAGTTTTAGTCCTATAGAGCATTGATAACATGTCACATTTCCACCAAAACTCTGTAACACTCTTTCTCTCATTCTCTCTCTCTCTTTCTATATATGTATGTATGTATGTATGTATGTTTGTATGTATGTATGTATATGTATATATGTATATATTGAGAATTCAGAGAAGAGAAAATGTGTCATTCAACCTATGGGACCACAACAGCAAACCATGGATGGGTTCAAAACAGAACTTTGGAAGAGCTGTTGGGCAGATCCATGAAATGGCTATCAGCAGCTCCTCAAAAGAATAGAATGAGTGGACACAGAGGTGACAACAGGTGGTAAAACTGAAGAAGTCATATCACAAGAACTCACTCTTCTTTAGACCAATCCAGAAAACCCCTTGGTTATTTAACAAAATTGGATAATATGGCCATTTTGCATGGCACGTGATCATAAGCTCTTCTATTTAAAAATGAAACTGCTTTTTTAAAAAAAGGAATTGGAGGTATTACCACACCTATAGACTATGTCTTAAGGAGCATAATTCTTTTATATCAAACATAGTGAGACATAGAGATCTACTGGAGGGATACGTAGGCAGCAGAGCTATGCGAAACAGATCAAAGGGTAGCACTGTTTTCTCTCACGCATCCTAGATGAATCTTGGAAATGGTTCACAGACCATCTAGATGGACTTTCAGCAGCAAACAGGAGCCAAGAGGTCTCTGGGATCAAATTAATATTTGTAACAGCCAGGAATGTGACACCTTGGAGGCATCCATCCCCAGATGAGATAGCCATCTTGCAGGGAACTGCAAGGATGCCTGATTGTATTTTCTTTGAACTACAAAGCTGAGATCCATCTTCATAAAAATTTAGCCATCTGGTCCCCAGGACATGTTTAGCCCTATAACTAGAACCTCTTTCCTCCTTCATTTTGGAGTTCTCCCAGACTGGACTGGCAGGCAGTCACTCTGTCACTGCAGGCTCTCCTCAGTCCCTCCTCTATGCTGAGTTTTGCTCTCCGCTTGTCTTTCCCCAGCCGAAAACGTCTGGACTGCTACAGTATTACCCAAAACCCCTATGTCTCTCTTAATTTTCACCTCTTTCTAAATTCCTATAGCCCTTGTATGCTTGTGTGAGTGCAACAGAGTGCTTGTATGGATTTTGACATCTTTTCCAATAAAATACTGAAATTTGAACAGTTAGCCTGATTCGCTGTGATCTAACTGCATAAACACTGGGTTCAAGATCCTTAATTACCTTGCCCTCTTCACATTGCTACAGCAGTGCTTATAACTAATTTTCCCCACAAATGATAATTTTGACAAGCGTTGGGAATACCCCTAAGGGACCCCCAGCAAGCAGGTTAACAGAGGTGGAGTGCTCAGTTATGATTGTTGAGTAGTTTATCGCATGTTTGCAATGTTGGCACAAAACAACTTTTCAACACAAGGCATAGGCACTCTGGTGCTTCCCACATGATTTATAATGCCTTTCCAGCCCAGGCAGCATGGCTAGTGATCAAGGATTATGGACGCTCTAGTCCAGCAACATCTGGATGGCATCAGGTTGCTTAGCCTATATGCATTGGAATATCAGAGCCTGTGGTCTGGGTAATCTTGAACCTTAAAAAGCAGCATAGAATTAATAAGGACCCAGCATGTTCCCTCCCTCCCTCCCTCCCCCGAAAAACCACATTTCTGCTGGCTTCTCACAATTACATAATAAATTTGCTTTGATTGTATGTATCATCCAAACATACGTTTCCAAGCTAGAACTGGTCTTACGAGCTGCTTAGCTTTAATAAGAATGACAACATCTCAAAACCTTGGCAGCTCTGCTGGCACCTTGTGATATGATTGAATGTGTCAGAGTAAAGACTGTGAACATTTAGAGTTCATATCTTATTCACTTAGAAGCAGTTTCAGGTCACATTATAGGAAAAGGAGGTGATTTATTTTATGTGACAACTATGAATTTTAATCAAAAGGCATATTCAAAATAAAGTCTAGATGATTTTTTTTCTTTGCCTGAATTCTCTATAGGCAAGTATTTTCTTTTGCCGTGCTTTTCTTCCTCATGAGAACTCTTTTCATGTTTGTACATTACAAGCTCCAATCTTCAAACACGCACACACACCAGACCTGCAGCTGCTTAGATTTCTCCCTCTCTCCCTCTAGTCTGACAGAGTTCTGAAGTAAATTGGATTTGAGTCTTCATGGTTATGTGTGCACCACTTACATTTTTGCCTAAGTGAGCCTCCAAATAATCAACAGAAAGCCAATAGAACAGGGGAAGGCAAACCACATTGTCCCTTGCAGCGATTTTACTGTAAATGCTTCAGGAGATTCTCAAGAAATGGTGCCAGTTTGGAAAACTGTTCAGCAAGCTCTGAACTAGACTAGCAGTCAATAACGACTAATCATGAACTATATTATTATTATCATCATTATCATCATCATCACAGAGAGAAGATCCCACTTGTTCTCTGAGAGGAAAGATCACTCAGCACAACTTTCCTGAGAGTTAAATTGTGTGCAAATGGAAGTTCCTATATTATAAGCTAGGCATATTCATTTGTCAACTTCTTGGCCTGCTAATAAAACTTTAAAATATGGTACATAGCCTGGTAGTACCTATAGAATGTAGAGCATAAGATCTGTAATAGTGACTTTCTACTTTCTGGATTTTGGCACCAAAAGAGAAAGCTCATTCAGGTTTTAGTCTGGGAGACTGCTAGATGTTCCATTCAAAAATGCCCTTTAGTTGGCACAGTAGATAACACTTGATGACAGGTAGTGGACAGATTTCTAGAAGCAAAGTGATCACTAGATAAAGATCTCCGGGGTAACAGGAATAAAAATAAGATCTTGGGCTTCAAAATGGGTAACCAATGCACTGAGTGGACATCAGGAGAGAATAAAAGAGCTCAGTCATTGTCATGGGACAGGACTCAGACTTCAAGGATGCGGATGATTCTCCAACTCAATCAGAGGAATAGCAGCCTCAGGACACACTAAACCAGGACTCACCTGAGACTGATCAAACACAGGCACCACCAGAACAACTGGAACAATCAGATGACAAGGCATGCCCCCTGTCAGTCCTCAAGCCCCAGGGATGGAGAAGAGAGCAAAACAAAGATGTTCAATTAGGCCTCTTGCCAAGCTAGTGCTCTTAATCAAAGACAACTGGCTGTAGCCAATTTAAAAGCTAGCTCTGAGCCATGTTCCCTGTTGGAAATAACCGTCTGATCCCAGGCTCTGGTGTGGTTTTCCTGCAGTTGTGCTCCAGATACCTGAATCTCTCACCTCTGCACTGCCTGATAATCCTGTTTGGCTCTCAGAATTTTTGGACTGGCTTTTGACTTCCCTCCTGCATGGCTCTTTTGCAAGCAAGTGAGCCTTTCCAGACAAGATTGCTTTCCAGGGACTTTGATTTATTGGCCCTGCCTTATCTGTTGCTATCTACAAAATCTTGGAATAAATTGCTTCCTCTCTAGCAATTGTTTGTGTGTGCTGAAACCTGATGCAAGACATTCAGGGCCCATAAAGCAGGCTGCTATTCAGCATGCTTCCAACAGGGGAAGAGAGGGAAACAACATTGCCTTTTATAATAGACTCTGTCATAAATAGTTGGTTAGGATGAAATGTTCTGATGAACATATAGCATCTTGATGGCTATATGACCTAATAGATCAATATAAGATGCTTTACACGTGATATAATATAACAGAATGGAATGATGCCTTACATGTAGTGTCATGGAATGTAACAAAGCGAAAGTGCACAGGCACTGCTGTGTCTGTATCTCTCCCTGAGAGGAAGGTATATGTATATATAAATCTATGCACACTTCTAATAAATAGCCTGAAAAATGTACCAATAGCACCTGCTCGTTCCCATGTAAATATCTTGAAACTCCCATACTTGAAAATATTTAAGTGAAGTATTGATGTTAATCTGGCCTGTCTGGTTTAACTGCTATCACGAGCTGGCAGTGCAGATGACCAGAAGTTGATAAAGATGACTGCAGACAAAACCCAGAATTAGCTGACAAGCAGTAAGGCCCCTCAATCCCTCAGTCTGAGAGATAGGGACAGGCAACCATACCAGTTTCACTTATAACAGTCAACCAAATAAACATATTTGCTTAGCAATTTGTTTAGTGCAATTGACTGATTTAACCCCAGCTCTACCACACTATTAAGCAGAATGAAGCACCTACCTGAAGCAGTAGATTTTGGGTATCAGAAAAGGGCAAGATTGTTATTTTATTATTACCATTACTGCCAGTGATGGGTAGAGGTGTTTATGGATTTTCTAATACATATATCAAAGCTTTTCTGGCTTTGGGTACTATAGCTTTTTTGGCTTTGGGTACTATGCACCTTCACCAGGAGGAGGGGGCATTTGTTACTTTCACTGAAGCAGCAAAATGCCTGGGATCAATCCTTGATTAAGAAATGGCAAAGAGTTCTTCGCTAGGCAAACAGAATTCTAACTCTGCACCGGTGACTTAAGGTGAGGATCCAGTGCTGAGTGTGGAGATTTAAAGAGGGAAATAAGGGACCCCTTCCCACTCAATGCTTCCTTCTGCTCTGCGAATTGCCAGTCTCTATGCTTAAGGTCCTTTCCCTTCCCTCACCTCCCTCTTCTGAGTAAGATAAATCCTATCTATGCTTGTGCTGAGGAATGGCATGGGGATAGAGAGGAAACAGAGGTTTTACAGACAAATATTTATTTTAAGGCATGCAAGTAAACAAGAACATGACATTTATGAAAGGCTCCCCCCTCTCAGGTATGCTTAAGTTACAAGTAGTTATAAAAACAGGTACATTCTCCAGATCAGCCAAACTTCCAAAACAACAAAGGACCTAGTGCAACTAACTAGACTCATTCTAAGTTACTCACAGCAACTTGGTCACTTTCTGAGATACTCTGCAAGGGCAGGGCCAAGAGATGGTCAACCCAGCATCCATGCCCTTTTGTTGATGTTTTTGGATGTCCCCTTTGTTCTCTCTCTACTGCATGGTCTCTCAAGGATTTTATAACTTCTCCATTGAACCATCTTGAAGATTCTCACCTTTCTCACCCTGATTGGTATCTCTCATGACCTATGATGCTAACTCTAATAGTTCATTAACCCTTTATATGCCTGAAGGGAGAACTATCCCCCTTCAGTACTGAAACCTGGATAATGGGAAACCCCATTATCACACTGAGTCTCCCCTGCTGAATGATTCTTGGAGCTTGCATCACTGACTGAGGGAGAAACACAATTTTTGCTGATTCTCCCTCTATCTGTTGCTCCCCCTTAGAATCTTCTCCAAAGGTTAGAAAAGTCTTCTTGGGGGGGGTGTGGTGTGGTGTGGGGGGGTGACCCTATCACAGGTTTTCTTGGCAAAAGTTTGTCAGAGGGATTTTGCCAAGCAAGTAACTTTTGGAATCATAGAATCATAGAGTTGAAAGAGACCACAAGAGCCATCCAGTCCAACTCCCTGCTATGCAGGAACCCACATCAAAGCACTCTGGACAGATGGCTATCCAGCCTCTGCTTAAAAACTTCCAAAGAAGGAGAGTCCACCCTGAAGCAGCATATTCCACCATCGAACAGCTTTGACTGTCAGGAAGTTTTTCCTGAGGTTCAGGTGGAATCTCTTTTCCTGTAGCTTGAATCCACTGCTCCTTGTCCTAGCCTCTAGAGCAGTGGAAAACAAGCCCACTCTCTCCTTGACATGACATTCCTTCAAATATTTAAACATGGCTATCATGTAACCTCTTAACCTCTTCTTCTGCAGACAAAACACACCCAGCTCCCACCCAGCATGGTTTCTAGACCCTTCATCATTTTGGTCACCCTCCTCTGGACACGTTTCAGTTTGTCAATATTCCTCCTGAACTGTGATGCTCAGAACTGGACACACTATTCCAGATGAGGTATAACCAAAGCAGAGTAGAGTGGTACTATTACCTCCCTTGATCTAGATGCCATACTCCTATTGATGCAACCAAGAATTGTGTTGGCTTTCTTGGCTGCCACATCACACTGCTGACTCATGTTCAGTTTGTGGTCCACCAAGACTCCTAGATCCCTTTCACATGTACTGTTATCCAGCCACATGTTTCCCCATCCTATATTTGTGCATTTCATTTTTTCTGCCTAAGTGTAGGACCTTACATTTCTCTCTATTGAAACTCATTTTGTTGGCTTTGGCCCAACTCTCCAATCTGTTAAGGTCATTTTGAATTTTGATCCTGTCCTCTGGCGTATTAGCAACCCCTCCCAATTTGGTGTCATCTGCAAATTTGATGAGCATGCCCTCTATTCCTTCATCCAAGTCATTGATGACTTGTATCTTGTTTCTCAGTGAGAGTGTAATGAAGAGTCACTTCTAAGACCACGACTACTGTATAGTGAAGCTAACTACTTTGAGGTTTTTGGAGCTAACAATTGTAACTAATGGCTTTAAAATACTAATTTTACAAGCCATGAACATGCCAAAACTGCATCAAAAGTTGTTTCAATAGTGCCTACTGTATGTATAGCACATGCATGTGTATAAACTGCTCCATGTGCACTATCTACTTTTAAAACATACAATAGCTCTGTCAGGTCAGTCAGTAGTATCATCTCCTATATTCCAGGAGCGGGAAGAGTCTTTGGAGTCAATTTCTTACTATTTTTTTTTAAAAACAACTTCTGAAATTCTTTATTGCTGCAATTGGACGACATAGGGAGCAAACAAGTAAAAACAGGAAGAATGATCTATTAGAAAATACAAGCTTCCAAATCAGGATATATTTTATGAATATGAGGCTGTCATGGGATTTAGGTTTTGGAGTTCTCTGAAGGAACATGTGTAAAATCTCTTCCCAGGGGAAGAGAAACAGATGCTAATTGAGGTATTGACAGGATTAAATGAAGCAGAAATGCACTAAGAAAGCACAACTACAACCAAAATGAATGCTAGCAAGTAAAGCATGCTGGGGCATTAATGCTTTTCATTCATTGCCCATTCATGCAAGTAAGTGCCCTTTTAAGCACAGCAACCTGGATGCATAGCAGCATGCTCCTATCCTAAAAATAACGGAATATCATCTCTGATATATAAATAATGGAAATCGCATTGAATAAAGGGTAGTACTATTTTGGTTTGCAGATATATCTATCTAATCACAAATAACAGATGCTTCAGCATTAGACTTTCAGAGTTGCTATCCTGAATCAAGAGTTCATTTTTATATATACCACATCTATGTCCTTGACAATATAATTCATATGTAATGCTAACTTAATCCTGTATGACTACCACTTTCTGATTTTATATTCATAATTGTTAAAATAGCTTAAAAACCACATCAGCATGCTTTGGTAGGAAACATGAAGCATGCATTCATCACTCTAATTAGGAACATGATAAGATAAATAATTTGTAGAAGCAGCTAGTCACAGTGGCCAAAATCCAATAACTCAACCAAGCTAGAATAGACCCATTGAAGCAATTGCTGAATAGTAACTCAGCACCTTTGTAAATTTCATTGGTTCATTGAGATTACTCTAGTTAGGATACACAATTGGATTTAAACTATTAAAAAACCTTGAGAATGTGGCAATTTGTAGAGAATTTTAGGGGTCATCGTGGCCAACTTGGTCTAATATCTGTGATGGTTTTGCCTACCTGGAATGGTACCTTTTGTCTTTCCATTACCAAGGACAGATCATTGAACGAGTGGACATACACATACAAGAAAGATGCATCCTTTGAATTTTAGGAACATTTGGGCTGCAGAGTATACCCAAATTGCTGTTTTGTGTGCAGATGTATCCTTATTTCTTTCTGTGAATGCATGCACATGGCATACACACACACGCACACACCCCTATAGTACAAAATCCGTACAATGAAAGTGTGCCCTCAATATTTTTCCATAAATATATTTTGTTTTTGTCATAAAGCAGATGGCTAAAACTAATACTCACTTGTGCAGAAATGCAGCTTAGCACATACAATATGAAAACTGACATTACCAGTATCTTAGGAGAGTGTTCCCCAATCAGTTACTAGCTTCATACCTTTGTGACTGACTTAGTCACTTGACTAATGCATTAAGGTCTGTCCTACTCTTCATACTCTGTCCTCAAAATAAAAACCAAAATACTCCAAAAGAAAAATTGAAATAGAATATTTTAAGATTTTATCTTTAAAAATATTTTGAAACCACTTCTCATGCTTGCGGATACCAACAACTGTATGTGCATTTCTCAGTGTGTTCCGGTATGCAAAGAAAACAGAGAAAAAACAAGAGGCTACCATCCTGCATCCAGAGGTGTGCATGTCTCACATAGCAAAGTCTATATAGCTATACTTCTCAATCTACTCCTTCAGCCTACCCTACTATTGTTCTTTAGTGGATCCACTTTGACAGGCACCTGCAAGGATCTCCACGGACCCTTGCAGGTGACATCCTTGGAGCATTTCCAGCTACAGGGAAATAGCTGGATGTGTTGCCACTGATTCCCCTGCTCCCCAACAACCCAGAAATGGGCAAGTTGTGGAGACACATGCTTACAAGGAAGGTGTTGGGGGACTTTGAGTCACCGAGTGGTTGGAAGATAATTCTGACCTACTCATGATCAAAAAATTAGTTGTGATGTTGTGAGGCAGATTTACATTATAACTTAGTAACCAGAAGCTGCCCAGACTCTTGTCGCCTCTCAAAGATTAACAGAATTCTTAAAAGCATGGCATTTTACATAATAGAGTTCACTTGAGCAAATAAACATTTTGTGCAATAGACAGTTACTTTTCCAGAAGTAAATCTACAAACAGTTTCATCGCAGGCTTCACTAGCAATTGAAATAAGTTGTTTGAGAAATAGCTGAGAAAGTGAAAAATGAAATGGAATGTAAACCATCTTTATAGAAAAAACATTCAGATACTTCTCCTCTTACTGAAAGTTGACTAGATAGTCTTATTTTCAGTATTGCTTAATCCTAATAAAATGAGACCATTTTTTTTTTAAAGTAAAGCTAGTCAAACCAGACTGGAGGCTTATTTTCTTTTGCACTCTTTGGCATTTTGTTTAAAACTATGACACTCTTTGTTTCTTTGATTTAAAAGATGATGTATCTGAATAGGATCAAGGAAATATAAAACAAGGTCACAGAGCAGTGAGTAAAAACAAAACATTGATACCTGCAAATCATGTATGAATCATCACATTCAATTTTTTTAAAAATTCATATGCTAGATGTTTTGTTTATTAAAATATTTATACCCTACACTCTCTCTAGAGATCTCAGTGTGGTATATGAAAAATCCCATCTGATAAATTTAAAACAGTATAAATAATAGAAATGATTTTAAAAGGCAAATTGTATATTAAACAAGTTAACAAATCTGATTGTCCATTTACACTAATCTCTATCAAAGCAACATGGCTACACCAGTTGAAAAATAAGGTTGCATAATCCACATATTTAAAATTGGTCATAAATGTCCTAAATTCTGTGAACAATCTATTTGATTTCCTTTTCTTCTGCAAGCAGAAAAGATTGCCCCATAGCTGCTAACATGGCTTCCTACATTTGGAAAGCTCAGCCAAAGCTTTTTAAAAAGGATTTGTGGTGAAGTTATCATAAACAAAGAGAGAAAAAGAGACAAAACATACACCAAAGAGTTGCCAGATGGTACCATTACCATTAGCTTCTCCAAACAAACGGCTTAGTGTTAAAGATGCTCTATATTTCATTATGCCTATTAAACATCCAATTCCCTTTGGTAGTACATGCAATATTTAGACATATTGTAAATGATTTAACTTATTAAATTACAACTATGTATAATGAGAGGATTTCTCTTATATAGGGTAATTATTATCCAGAACAAGCTGCTTATTGAAAAAGTATTGCACCATAAGAACAGAAGCTTATAATTTATTTTAAATTCAATATGTGCTCTCCAAGCCTTTTCCACAGTGGCAGCTGGTGGTGAATCCATTCTGAGGTTTAGTTGGAACTCTTAAGGAACTATCCAAGGTGCTAGATGTATTTTGGGAATTGACTTTGGCACCAAGAAGAGCTTCTTTAAAGTTCTAATTAAAACCTGGAGTATATTCAACATCCTACTGACATGGAAACCACCAGCCACACTGCTTCCCCATTAATATACAACTAACTTTTCTGGGTTTTAATAAAAGACTTCAAGCAAAGTTACAAAATTAATAAACCATTTAGGGAAGTGAAGGGGAGCTGAAGAAACCAATCTGCACGCATACTGCTGAAACCTTCAATTTATTTTTATTTAATTCATTTCTTTCTACTCAACCTTTACACTTAAAAAGAATAAAGACCTTTCAAGGTGGATATATTTCTTAACTAGTGTGAGGAAGCTGAATCTATTCTTAGACAGTGTTCAGCACCTTGGATAGTTTTGGAAGAGTTCAGACTAAAGCTCACAGTGGATTCACCACTGCCTTGAGATGGAAGCCCCTGGTCAGTTCTTCAAAAGAAAATTCAGACATCATGACAAGGTTAACTTAAAAAAGATAAGAAAATGTTTTAAAAAGTGACTTGTTTGCATTAGCAAACCTGATCACTGAAGTTATAACAGCAAAAACTGTAATCTTTTGAATATTGCTACAATGTTTACACTGCTAGATACATTTCCCACACTGTTTCTCAGCCATCACACATGTTCTACATTCTTTTTTAGTGTTGTTTTCTTTCTGTTTGCAAAGATAGAAGATACAAGAACTTTAGTAATGTTTATCAATGATGTTAGTCTTCTGATGCTTGCAACATGAGGTTGGAGGGAGGGGGTGTGACAGAGAAGACTTGGGGGAGAGGGTTCTAATATTTCACCAAGTACAAGTTGTTCAATTAACAGATGGGATGAAGTGTCTTCTTCCCACTCCATCCATATGTGGCAACAGATTGTAAGTAGATATTTATCTTCTATAACATTGCACATACATCATGTGTGTGTGCATGTGTGTGTATAATTGTTTGCCCAAATATTTTAATTTGGATTTTTGAAACATACACAAATATGCAAACATGCATACATGCGTGCGTGTGTGCGCGCACGCACACACACACACACTTCATCTATAGCCAAGAAGATCTTTGTACATGTTTGAAATAACACCCAGCAACCTCATCAAAATCAGAAACAACTATCCATCGCCTGTCGGCATCTATCACAATGAATTTGGAATGTTAACCTCTTTTTTCTTTTCCTGTGATTGTTATGTTGTTTTCTGTTAAATAACTTATATGAATCACCAAACCCCATTTATCTACTATTGTATCTCCATTTTTGTTATTATGCAATAAAAAGGTTTTTTAAAAAAAGTTCCAAGTAAGCTGACATGCACTATAGACCAACTCCGTGCACATAACACCAAAGTCAGCATGATCATTCATGCTGTTTCTCACCTCATACAAGTGATCCCATTTCTGTTTCTACATCATCCAGAAAGTCTTCTTGACAAAGCTCAGAGGGAACAAAAGGACTATGCACTGTGGGAGTGTTCTGTAAATCTGCCCTCTCATGACGTATTATCTCAGACAGGATGTAATTGTCCAAGACAGCAAATAGAAAGTCATAATACAACGGTATACTGGTGAACCACCAACAGAGCCAATGGGACTTATTGATAAGGACACACTTATAGGACCGTGCTGTCAATGCATTCTTTTCTCATGCACAACATTAAGATATGTTCAGCTGTTGTGCTTCAAATATTTTAAGGAAAAGGATGCCCAGCTACAGCCATGGCACTATTGCTATTTGTTGTACACCAGTGTTTCTTCACCTTTTCTTTACTGGGGACTTCCTGTAAATATAATTTGTTGCTGCGGGCCCCCAAGACTTAATTCAAACATTTATTTTTGGCTTCTGGAGATAAGGATTCAAATCCCCACTCAGACACTAGGTGACCTTGGGCAAGTCAAATTCTCTCAGCCTCAGAAGAAGGCAAAGGCAAATCTCCTCTGAACAAATCTTGCAAAAAAAAAATGTGAGAGGGTTGCCATAAGTCTGAAGTGACTTGCAGGCACACAACAACATCATGTCTCTCCCCTTGAAAACTGACTTATGACTACCCAAAGGTGACCCTATCATGGGGGTTTTCTTGGCAAGATTTGTCTCCTTTCTCTGATTTATGGTGACCCTACGGTGAACCTACCACAGGGTTTTCTGGGCTGATAGTGTGTGATGCATCCAAGGTCAACTAGTGGGTTTTCATGGCCCACTGGGGAATCAAATCTGTAATATACTTGACAATATTTGATCCAAGATTAATGATTATTTTCTAATCTCCAGCTGGTTCTAGGAAACAGCTAGGAAATAGAGATACACACAAACACACAGAACCACTGTTAGACAGACATAGCCTTCTAACTTGGGGGGTACCATGCTAGAGCATCAAAAGCATCTTAAACATTAAGAGATGAAATGCTGCCTTAGAATTAAAATGTTTCATTGAAAGGTAGCTTGGTGGACATTGGTTTGCAAAGATGGACAGAAAGCCAGGTTAGCATATCTAAGAAAGACAATCTCCCAGGCCACCAGAGGCCCTCTATTTTTGGAGGTGCTATACTGGATCCCTTAACAGCATCCCCAAGGTTCAAAGTCAGACTACTGCACTGAAGAGCAGAACAAGGACCATCTAGTTATTCAATGTTACCTTCTCACCAAGACATTTAGTGATCTGGGCTGGAAACATCCATCTCAAATCCTCATACTCTTCCCCCATGCTCTCTGTGGGGAGAGGGAAAATGAGATCTGTTGCTGCCATGGAATTCAGCAATTTCAGTTTATGCTGTAGTATCTCCCCCCCGCTACCTGGCTGCTGGGACTTTTCCGAGCAAAGCCATTTGGTCCTGCTCCTTAAGGTGCCAAAGCTGACTGCTGATGCTACAATCCCTGGCAATTTACCGCTGTTCCATTGTTGCCTACAGCGAAGGTAGAGAGCAGTCCAGAGATCCCTCACCCTCAATCTCTGGTGGTTCCAGATAATGCTCTGCCCTTTTCTCTGGTGACTCAGACTGCCTGCCTTCCATCTTAGAGGCTGGTCTGCCATGGTGGTAGTGATAGTGCTGCTGCCTCCTCTCTGACTCTGCTCTTCAGGCTCAAACAGAGCTCTCTTGACAGTTGAAGTTGAAGACAAGCCAGTCTGCCTCTTTCAGTCCTCAGGGATAACATATGAATTTGTGGAGATGACCTCCTGATTGATCAAGTTATATCAATTATCAGATGTGATAGAAATAATAATAATTGCTAAAACTGTAAATGATGTATGCGTTATACATAAATTTAGCTAATGATGACACCCCACTGTGTCAATAGTTAATTTAGTGCTTAACAAATAGGCAATAAAATAACTATGTTTCTTTCTATGTTTAAATAATAATAATAATAATAATAATAATTATTATTATTATTATTATTATTATTATTATTATTATTTTAATGCTTTCCTGTATGAATTAAACATGAATAAAAATCATAAAATAATTTTAAGTGTGTTTTGTGAAAAAAATGCTTGCTGGCAGATCAAATGAATGCAAAATTATACACACAGGGACAGAAGAACTAGCAAATTTTTTAAAAAAAAGATCATAATGAGAAAGTAAATCAGATAACTGACAACATGAATAAGTGTCGTTACATAAAACACACAGATTCACATTAGGTAAACATATTATTGTTACTCAGATTGCATATTAAGAGATCTCAGTGAGCAAAGCCCAGGTTCCCTCCTACTCTATTTTATACCAGTTTCCTTCACGTCAGAGGCACAGTGACTGTCCCCCCCCCCCCCCATTTGCTTTTGAGGTCATATTTTCGGATTGGTCAGAATCCTTCTGGATGATACAGTTCTGCTTTGGAACTAAATCAGGCCAATCTGAACTGATATGGAAAGAGTACAAACCAGTCTGAATCAGCCTGATTCAGTTTAGGATTCAGGATCTGTCAGAATTGGTTGCCTTAATCTTAGTGTAAAGCCACAGTTTGTCAGTGAAAAATTAGTCTGAATGTATACGATGTGTAATTATGCTGATATAACTTTTTAAAAAGACATATCGGCACATGCACTTTTTTTCCCCTCACAGTATCCTCTTGTTCAACCATACTAAAATGTCTTAAAGATGTCATGTGGTTACCTTTGGCAATTGAAGATAGGCTCTTTTATCACACACAATTGTTTTCACATGAAACAAATTTAGCATGAGACTCATGGGAGACTGCTATTTCCTCTTAATGATACCACAGACATATGTATACTGTAATTAAAGACTGCAAGAACAATTTGTCTGGATACAGCTCATGTATCCACCTTGTCTTAAAACAGCTGGATATAGATGTAGTCTCATTTTATGTATATATTTATGTTGGGGTAAAACACTTTTACACTCTGTCTCAGTGCAGGCGCATGACCAATTGTCTGAGGACCATTAACCAAGAAATGCTGTTCTTCCCACTTATACTGCAGTATCTTGGCTGGGTTAATTAAGTAACTATTCTTCTCACACAAATCAGTGTAAACAGTTGCATAGCAACAGTGTTAGCATTCTGCTTCGTTAAGGGTATGGCTATGAAAACTTGTTGGTAACCAAGACCCTTACTGGAAGTTAAATATACGGATCTAGGAGTCTTACCAGATGGCATGCTGAACATGAGTCAGCAGTGTGATGCAGCCGCTAAAAAAGCCAATGCAATTCTAGGTTGCATCAATAGGATATACTGTCTAGGTCAAGGGAACTTATAGCACCACTCTGTTCTGCTTTGGTCAAATGCCATCTGGAAAATTGTGTCCAGTTCTGAGCATCACAGTTCAGGAAGGATATTGACAAGCCGGAATGTGTCCAGAGGACAATGACCAAAATGGTAGAAGGCCTGGAAACCATGCCATATGAGGACAGGCTTAGGGAGCTGGGTATGTTTAGCCTGCAGAAGAGAAGGTTAAGAGGCGACATGATAGCCATGTTTAAATATTTGAAGGGATGTCACATGGAGGATGGAGCAAGCCTGTTTTCTACTGTTCCAGAAACTAGGACATGGAACAAAAGCTTCAAACTTCAGGAAAATAGATTCCATCTAAACATTTGGAAGAACTTCCTGATGGCAAGAGCAGTATGACATTGGAATGTGCTGCCTTGGTGTGTGGTGGAGTTTCCTTCTTTGGAGGTTTTTAAACAGAGGCTAGATGGTCATCTGTTGGGAATGCTTTGATGGTATATCCCTGCATGGCAGGGGTTAGACTTGATGGCCCTTGTGGTCTCTTCCAACTCTATGATTCTATTAATCTGGGGAGTGGGGGAGTGGGGGAGGATGCCTTATGATCATGGGGCTGTTAGTCCTATGTCTCTCCCAGATGCTAAAGGATCTACACAGTGGCTTATGTCCCTGCAGAATCCCATGACATGAAACTCTGGATTTTAAATTCATTCAGCAACTTGGGAAATGTGGGAAATGGTCTTTTGGATGGCAGATGTGTTGTCTGACGGCTGGACTCATTGTCTGTGGAGTACTAGAGCTTTTTGCTACCCTGACCAGTAAAAGCTTTCTTTATCTCCAAATGCTTCACTCTCCCTCATTGCTAAGGGTACAGGTTCAAATGCTCTAACCAAGGGAACCTATTCAGCAGATAATCATATGCTTCAGTATCAGAAGCATATGCCGGTTGGACTTCACCCTTGTAGAAGATTCCCATCAGGCTTTACAATGAAGTGCTTTAAATGTAACTGTATCAAAAGCCACACCGGGATGGATCCTGTACAGAATTAGAGTCTGAGAGACTAAGTACAGAGCACAAGATCTTTATGTTTAGCAACATGGCATGTCTTACTAATTCAATAATTTGAATCTACATGCAACAACAAATTATTTGGAAGCAACTAAGGAACAGTCTTGGATAGGAATCAAAGTGACATTCTTCAGTCTGTTGTTTAGAACACTGGAGATGAAATGAGTCACCAGTATTAACACGTGGTAGCTTAACAGTTGCACTCACTGAAATTTGAGGTTTAGCTGAGGAAAGCAGTAGTTATCAGTGAAAATCTTTGTTGTTGTTGTTGTGTGCCTTCAAATCATTTCCAGCTTGTGGCAACCCTAAAGTGAACCTATCTTGGGGTTTCATGGGGCTGAGCGTGTGTGATGCCCTGGGTTTCCATGGCCAATGGGAAACCAAGTCCCATTGTCCCAAGTCCCAAACCAAGACTCTAGGGTCATAGTCCAGTGCTCAAACCACGCTTACTCTCAGGGTTACAAAAATAAGGAAAGGTAAAAACAGTGAGAACAGATTTTGAAAGAATAAATATGTGCAGAGGAAAAAAACTTTTTTAAAAAATACTAGCTGCACAGCCAAGAGACCACTGATTTAAGAAATAATTGTGCTAATATTGTCTATGTTTAAAGGCATTACGTTTATATGCCCATTTTTTCTGTTTCTTTTACTTCTCATTCCCTTCCCTGTCCCTCTCTTTAGTTTTGGTCTCTCCTCCCACCTTGTTACATCTCCTCTATTTTCAAGTATTCTCTTTGTTCACCTGCTTCCACATCTTAAACTCTTCCTAAGAACCCCTCACCCAGTACTCCCATCAAAACCAGAACTCAGTCTCTGCATGGTCTTCCTCTGCTTGTTGATCCAAGACTCATATACGCCTCAGTATCTACACCAGAGGACTATATCCATCACTTGACTGTATTATGGCTCCTTTTTTGTTTCTAATTTATAACCCATCTAGTACGATGCAATACAGCCAGTGTGGTTTCAGCATTAAACTATGACTGTGGAAACCAGGATTCGATTCTCCACTCAGCCTTGAAAACTGACTGGGTGATCTTGCCATGTCACATATTCTCAGCCCCAGAAAACTCCATGATGGGTTTGCCTTAAGGTTGCCATAAGTCAGAAATGACTTGAAGGTACACAGCAACATCAACAGTGACATAGTGTCCTCCCTGCCTTCCAAATGGTGAGAACTTGACAGTAATTTTAGAAGAGAACCTTGACATTCATGTTGTACTTTCATATTCTCCAGCATTTCAAAGATCAAAACTAGGACACAAGGCTAAGTGACATGTAAGTGTAGTCAAGATGTCAAAAGTTATGAATGACACTGTTATTAATGAAAGTTATTAATGAACACACCAGGAGGGGCTTTAGCAGCTTGTTTTTCCCTGAGTCGATAGGGAAAGACAAGATTCTGCTGCCTCTTTTCTTCTCCCCCAACTAAATTAATTGAATGCAAACCAGTTTTGCTCTTTGAACTCAAGTCTGCAGCAATTGAAACAAGCTGAAGACAAAGAGGGGAAGGGAGAGGCAGAGAGAGAAACCAAGATATTTTAAATGCAGCTGAAAAAGTGTGATAGCAGAGATTTAATTGGGCCTGTCCCTCTAAAATTAGGACAATTGGAAAGTATATTATCTGCAATAGTATGTTTAACTATGTATATAGAAAATGAATTGATATTAGGGGAAAGAGCAGGAATAGCAGACACTATTACTTCCAGAGCAAAACCGGGTCAGGAGTTCCCGAGCCCCTTTCATAATTCCACTTGCATGAGAGCCATGCTGGTGCCAAACTTCTGAAGGCATAGGATCCAGAACTGGCAGAGCTCCTGTACAACTCAGAAGGAGGAGTGATAAAATTAAGAGCATATTCACTTGCCACAGCTGCAGATCTCTTGAGCACCCCAATTCTTCCCTGACTTCCAGACTGTAATCCTGTAACGTGCTTACCCAGGTATAAGTCCCATTGACTATGCTTGGATATATCAAATTTCAAGTGGGACAGAAGAACAGGAAATGGCTTATATATAAAACCTGAACTGACATCACTGATCATATTCAAATATATTCCAGGCTGGTAAAATATACAGAAAATGAGATCTGGGTCATTAGAGGATCAAGGCAGACAAAATGTAAAGCTTTCTTCAGTGATCTTTCATAATAATGCAATAAGTAAGTAAAGTAATACTGAAATGCTGTCAAAATGCTTGGCACATATTTACTTAAATGCCCCATATACTGCTCCTAAAATCTGCAGTCAGCCTTCCTATAGGACCAAACATTTTAGGTTTATACCACCTCTTTAAACATGCAAGGCTGATTTCAAATACCTTCTATTTTAAAATGGAAGGTTTCCAAGATTAAAGTACACATCTTAACCAGCTTGCTTTACATTCCTTTCTAGTTCTGCAGAAGATGCAGCCAGCAGCAAATGAATTAAAACAGAGGATCAAAAAGAAAGAGAGGGAAAGAGTGAGCAAAAGCTTGATATGTCAAGCTATCATCCATTTTACACACTTTAAAAAAAAAATCCCCATGGTCACGAAAATTGCATTTCTGTTCTACAATAGCCTACATTTTAAATATGATTTTTTTCATATCTTTGAAAGAAGCTTATTTGCCTCATGAAATGAATCACAGGAGAAACAGGACAAAAGTGTCAGATAATATCTCTCTTTAAGATGCAGTTTAGAAAATTAAGAATCAGAGGCTACAGATCTAGAAGACCACGACAAAGATTGTGTAGGATCATCAGTGTTCTTCCATTGGCCTTCCCCTCCCACCTCCATTACAGCCTTGGTTGATCATGATGAGTTGATGGGGCCAGAACACTAAGTGAGTGGTGGAATAAGGGGAACTCTCTGGCATCATCCCGATGCAGTTTCTCAGCTGGGAAAAAAAGAAGACCCATCATCTTCCCAGACCTCTAGTGATTACTTTTCTTCCTTCAACCCCTCACTGCACCCTAAAAATTTGCTTCAGATGTCTGGGAAACCTTCCAGAGCTGGGATGCTATGGAGAACTACAGCTCAGGAGGGGTATAGGAAAAAAAAGTTTGAATTCTGCTGGCACTGTATAGGGAAGTATAGCACTGGACAAAAAAGTCAAGTACTGCATAGGAAGAACATCACTGGACAAGAAAGTACGCCATTGGATACAGAAGCATGTCATCAAATATGGATGTACACTATTGAATATGGATATAAATGATGGGCTATGGATGTATACAACTAGATATTGTCATGTACCACCAACTAAGGACATATACCACCATAGGGAGTAATACATCGTTGGATATAGACATATATCACTGGATTTGGATATGTACCACTGGTTGGGAAGTGCCCCATTGGATCTTGGCCACTGCATGTTGAATAAACTGTTTACACTTAACTCTATGTTGTAAATTCTATCTAAAAGTCCATGCTTTTCGATGCCCTGTCATCTGACAGCTAACTCTTTTGATGCTTCCAAATCAAGGACAAGTTCCATTAATCTGACAGGGGTTCTACTCTTTCATCAGCTCTTCTTGACTATGGAGGCTCATTTGGGACTGCTTGTGCATTTGCATGGCTTCCAAAGCAAGCTGAGCAGGGGAAGAAAGTGCCAAGCCAGCTGAGAGACTTCGAAAGCAGTGCACATGTGGCTGGTCCCACATAAGCCTCCCTAACTTCTTCATGCTCCCTACAGTACAGTACATAGGTTCAGCTTTTCAACCAAATCTATTTTCTGACAACGCTGCACTCCCTAACCCGTCATGTAAGTGAGGAAAGCCCGTACCATGATAATTAGCTTACACAGACTGGGGGAAATTTACACCGAGTAAATTGAGCCTGCATGGTGGAGTGTTTTGAGCATTGGACTATGACCTTGCAGACCAGGGTTCGAGTCTCCACTTGGCCATGGAAAGTGGCCCACTGGGTGAACTTAGGCGCATCACACACTCTAAGCCCCAGAAAACTCCACGATAGGGTGACTTTAGGGTAACCATAAGTCAGAAACAACATGAAGGCACACATCAACAGTAAAATTCAGACAGTGAGGCAGAGAGTGTGAGGAAATAACAATAATGATAACAACAATAATAAAATTTCCCTTATAGATAAGGAAGCTAGAACTAAAATCCCTCATTTGGGTTTTAAAACAACCACCACCTTGTGCTGTTCTTTATGTTCCTGGTAGGATAAACAAACCCAAAAATAAATGTTACCTATTTTCATTTTTAATTTCAATCAGGTATTCCACATCTTGATGAATACATTTCCTTCACAAGAAAAAACAAATTCTTCTTTAAGCACAGCTTTTGAAAGGAAGTTGAATCATGAATGCTTCCTACACCCTTATTTATTTATTTTTTACTCCCCCTGCCCCACTTTTTTGGCTCTCAGTGAAGAAACCACTTCTGTGAGACACACACAGAGCAACTGCAATTCATCACTTCCTAACTAAGAGAGTGTCCTTTATAAGGTTAAATACATAATGGTAAGATTTGTACACATGTTTTCTTATTATGTATGACAGCCATTACTGACTCACTCTATCTACCCCAAATAAACCTGCGCTTGTTCTAATCTTCTTGCAGTGGCCCTTTGCTTGCATAAGGAAAATTTGAATCTTTCTCCAGCTCTATATAATAATCAAAAGATTGTTATATTAATAAGATCAATGGTGGCTGGTGGTTTCCATGAGGTGACTCCACACCTGGTTGCGGTCTGAACTGTGAAGGATTTATCCAACTTTTTGAACCATATACTCCAAACAGGTTCAGCATCTTGGATAGCTAATTTAAAGTTTGGACTAAAACTCAGAATGAATTTACTGCTTCTATTGACATGGGAGCCACCAGCTAGCACTGCATATGGTGTGCCCACTAACACACCCAGGAATCTTCACTACAGCTGCAACTCTGGGATTAGCTGCTTGAGAGTAAGACCATATTACACATGAGTAGATTCAGTCCAGGAAACCAAGACCCTGAGTTGCAAGATCTGAGTGGAGCAATTGATGACTAGGACTGTTGGAGCTCTTTCATACATATGGACCCCTGAAGTCAAAGTAAACCTGATGGCAAATAAATAAAGACCCACTGAATTCCTCAGTGTTATTCCAGATTTTAATTGAGCTATCCAAAGTGCTGAACCTATTTTTAGGGATAAGGTAGAGTACTTTTGATAGCTTGTTTAATGTGCGGCATGAAACTCAGAGTGGATTCACAGAACCAGTGACGTGGAAGCCATTGGTCATCACTGGCTCCACATCCCATCGACTGAAAAGTAAGCCATCCTTACTTAGATGCTGGGACTGCCAGTAATAAAAAGTGTGCACATCAGTTCTACTCTCCCTCTCTCTGTATATATGTGTGTGTGTACGCACTCACACACACACACACACACACAAACATACACACACACACACACATACATGCTCTTATTTTAAAATGAAACCTGCAGGTACAGGGCTGACTGAGCATGATGCACTCATAGGCCCTTTCCGCATGAGGAAGTTAAAACAGGCCAAGGTGTGCTGTCACGGAGGTCGTCCGCACCTTGGATCGGACTAGGTTCAGACTATTTACCTTAGTTCCGCACCTCAGTCCGATCCAAAACGCCTCCAAGTGGTCCTCCAGCGCGCTAAGTGAAGACTGGAGGCTCGCACCAATGCAAGCCTGCGATCAGTGGAGGGCGGGCTGCGGGCGTGGCCAGCGTCAGCGGTTGGTCCGGACCCACGAAGAACAGGAAGCCGCCATTTTCAGCTGGAGCAGTGGGGATCTAAAGACCTCGCACTGCTCCGATTCGCCCTGGACAAAACGGAGGAGCCCTGCAAAAGGGCTTAAGGGAGAGTCCGCGTTACTTCTGACCCAGAAGAAGCGGTGAGTAACGGCACAGAGTGATTCACTCACCTTGTGCGGAAAGGGCCATAGAAAGACTGTGCTAAGGTGCTATCAAATCCAAAATGCAAATTCTAAGAAAGTTGCACCAATAGAGCCCAAGATGATCCTTCTTGATCTGGCACACCATTCTCAAGCTTATTCATGAGAAACAGTTCCTGTTTCATGGAATGTCTAGGATTTATTTAATACATACAGTTACAAAGCATCAAGCTGGCATGATACAAAGTAATTAAGAATCATCAACAGAAGAGTTTTCTTGTTCAAAACCTTCCATCTCCAGAAAATATCTCCTGCTAAAATATTTTTAAAGGCAGGGGGTGGGGAGTGGGGCGAGAAGAACAGGTTTCTCATCTTTGCTGTTGTCTTTTTCTGTCCCTGTTGTAATGGTTAACCATTTAAATTGCTCTTAATCCTATTGATAATATAATAATATTTTAACTGCTGTACGATGTGAACATTCATCTGTATCTGTTCTAAGTTTTGTTGGGCACCTTGAGTTCAAGAACTGGGGAAAAGATGGGATATAAATTAATAAAATAGGAGTGGTAGTAGAGGAGGAAGAGAAGGAGTAGAGCAGCACCAGAAGTAGTAGTAATTTATCTACTTATAAAGATAAAAAGGCATTGTAGTCTTGTGCATTTCTACTTGCATACACTTTCTGCAGGTAAAGTGAGGAATGTTGCGCTTCATCTTTGGCCTTGAAACGTTTTTGGTCTGTTTCCTCTAATATAGTTATACCTCAGTTAATGAAGCAGTTGCATTCCTAGGCATTCCTTCTTCAACAGAGAATTTGGTATCAGAGGCAGAAATAACTGAAATTAACTGTTGAAATTAAAATGTCAATAAAAAATCAACATGGAAAGAATAGAGATAAATTCTTGCATCACAAAAAAGAACAGTTCAACATGCCTTAGCAAACTTTTTATTCACAACTAGCAACATGTGCAGGGGAAATCAAACAACCAGGTCATACAAGCCCTGCGTAAGTAAGAAAAATGTTTTGAACCTTCTAGAGACCACTTGAAAGCTTCTCCCAAAATGCATCTGGGGTAATTTTATCTCTTTCACCAGCCTCTACGTTTCTTATGATTCCCATTTTGGTGATCAGATTTATAGATCTATGCTTTTTGTTAACATGCTGGGGGCAGCTGGTCAGGCAAGCTGCTTCTCTTCTTTTTCTCTATTTGGCAGCCTGGCACTCTGTTTTTCCAGCCATCCTTAATCATCCTCCCAGTGCGAATGCTGCTAAGAAATTTCCAGCTAGATAGAAAAACATTGGGGCCTGGGGAGCCATAAAAATATAGACCATTTCTGCACTACACTGTCATAGTGCTATTATTCCACTTTCAACATCCCATAGAATCCTGGGGTTTGCAGTTTAGGGAGGGACATTTAGAATTCTCAACGAGAGAGCTCTTGGGCCTCAGTAAACTACAAACCCCAGAATTGCACAGGATGTTGAAGGTGGAACAATAGCACTATAACAGTGCAGTGTGGAAAGGTCCTTATCTCAAGGCTTTGTTAACTGAGGTTTGCCTGCATTGGGAAGGGTGGGAGAAACAGGATGGTGGTAGCAGAAGGTGGGAGTTCAGGAGTTGTTGCCACTTACAAAATGGATTAAATCATATAGAAAACCTTTAAAAAGCCAATATCCTCCTTTAAAGAAAAATATTGATAAGTCAAGTGTTCATTTACATATAAAAGCACTTTTTCATATTCCTATAATGATATATCCAGCAATTATCCTACAGAGATGCAGTGTTCATTTCAGCCAATTGCCACGGGCTCAGCATTACTGAGAGTGAAAAAAGAAGCAGCAACAGCATTCAAATCAACAGGAGAGGAGAAAAAAGGATATTCCAGTTTTTCTACCCGCTACCTTGAACATACTTCACGTTTAATTTCACCCTATTGCCACAGGCACTGTGTTGTTATGACAGCTGATCTGCCATTGAATAGCTGTAAAAGAAAATCAACAAAGGATCGCTTCAGTGACTTTCGATGCAATTTATTGGAGCTTGTATCTTGCGGCTGCTGCCGCCTGTCGGGGTAATGACACATGATGGGTGATTAAAGTGCAAGTCCTTAAATCAAAGCTGTGCTGATGGTCTGAAGAGGCAGCAAACAGCACTTGGAGCTTGTTCATCTCTCATGGTGGGAGGACCTCATTAGGACCAAAAAGAACGGGGAAAAAGCCTGTTATACTAACAAGAGCAAATGCTTGCGTCTAGGGAAACTTTTTCATGTTTTCAAGGTTTAGCATAAATTTTCCTCTATCTCTTCTCTGACTGTGCATTTTATTTATTTATTTATTTGTTATTATGGGCCAGCATGCATTTCATGAATACAATTATGAATCTGGGCGGTTCTTTTCTACCATCAATTTTTATATAACAACAGCTTTAAGCTTCCATGGAACAGAAATGGTCTTTCTCTCTGATCACTGTAAATGACATTGAGACATAAGGCAGTATCCGCTCAGGGACTTCCATTAGTGAACAGAAGCCTCCAGCAGAAATGGGAGGGAGTAATCCCATTCCCACTGCAGCAACCTCCCCCCCGCCCCCCCAAAAAAATCCAGGTCTGGAGGGCTGAGAGCCCCTCAGGAGATGTAGAGAGCTGCAGCAGATGGAAAAGGAAGGAAGTTCTCTCACAATGATACTGCAATGGCAATACAACATAGATCTCAGCTATCTATCTTTCTATCTATCTATCTATCTATCTATCTATCTATCTATCTTGCACAATTATTATTCACTTATTTTACACACACACACACACACACACACACAAAACATATATACACATGCACATACATACACACATATAGATATAGATGGATGGAAAGATATAGATATACATGCACACACACACACACACACACACACACACACACCCTACCCTCTATCAAAGGATGTCAGGGCAGTGTGCAATATATTCAGTTTAGAACAGTTGAAAACAGTAAGAATAAGTTTAAAAGACTGAAAACATATTAAGCCATTTAACACCCAAAACAAGACAATCTGCAACCAGTTACAGCAGTTTAAAACACTGCAAACCATAACACATGGGCAATTTTGGATAAAATCAATAAGGTCCCAAAGGCTTTCTGTTTTGACTGGGTGCTGGAATGACATCAATGCTGGCACCAATTGGAAGACTTAGGAAAGCCTGAGGTAGAGACGGAGAACCTTTGGCCCTCCAAATGTTGACTATCTCCACCTTCTTCGTTCCTCACCATTGGTCAGACTGGCTAAGCATGACAGGGACTGGATTCCAATTATATCTGGAGGTCCAGAGATTATGTAGCCCTGGCATAAGGGAAAAGGGGGCAAACATCTGCCTTTGCAGTTACTCATAATAAATGGACTGCAGATCGATTATCTAATTGCTATATAGTTTTTCCTTCCACATTCACAGGGGTTTGGGGCACAGACTCCATAAAAGTGGAAAAACCATAAATCTATAGGCTCCCCAAACCATAATTTAACACACACACGAAAAGTATGATCTATGGATTTAACCCACTACAGATTCAAATATACAGTACACAACACATTTGATTCTGTGGCGGGGAGTACATCAGCCACTCAGTTCAGCCTTTGACGTGGTGGGATTCCTTCACAAGGCAGAAGCACCTCTGCTCTGCCCTATACCATTTTTAATAGAAACTTACAAGTCTCACCTCATGTTCACAGTCTCTTGCACTCTCTCTCAGTCTTGTGGGACTTGCAGAGAGACTGCAAACACAAGCAGAGGTTTATAAGCCCCTATTAAAAATGCTGTAGGGCTGCCATGGACACAGCAGCAAATAATCTGTGAATAAATCAAATCTGTGTGTGTTAAACCTGAGGATATGGAGGGCAACTGTACAACACCTGGAGCCCTTTCACACTGCACAGTTATAATGCTGTGGACCTATGGGACCCTGAGATTGGAGCCTGGTGAGACACTAGACGTCACTTGCTGAAACCTCCTAAACTGTAAATCCCAGGATTTCATAGGATGTTGCATGGACAGTTAAAATAGAATCATAGAGCTACAATAATGTAATTCACTTAAGATTGTTGCTGATGTTACTCTTTTCAAGCAGAACAATACAACCACGTTATATTATCATGTTATATCTAGTGCAGCTACCTGCTGGAGTTTTGCTAAACACTTGCAGATATGAAGAGGTATACAATGATCTCAGCTTCAGCATGGCAGCATCAAATCAAACCAAATCAACAAAAACAGTAAACATACCAAGGAAGGAAGGAAGGAAGGAAGGAAGGAAGGAAGGAAGGAAGGAAGGAAGGAAGGAAGACAGACAGACAGACAGACAGACAGACAGACAGACAGACAGACCTGTTATACAGAAAGAGTGCTCAATATACATTTCAAAGGGGGCAAAGAAAGAGCCAGAAGAGACTCTGCTGGGAGACCATTCTATCATCTGAGTGCCACAAACAAGAGCTCCCACTCTCCTTGTCTTTCATTTCTCTCTTAAATCCACAACCACTTTCAAATTTGAAGGATATTGGCAGTGGCAGGCATTTCATTTGTTCTCCAGAAGAATAGCTGCTTTGACATGTTGCTTGTCAGAGTGGTTGTTTTTATGCTGTATGTTGCAATGCTTAAAGTCAGGACCAAATCAGACATTTGTCTGATATGCAGCACACTTCTATTTATTCTGGATTTTCTCAATAAATTGTAGGCATGTGGGGTGGAGGGGCACCTTACCTGACTGGGGACAAGAAGAGGAGACTTATCTCTTCACTGCCCAGCACTACTGGAATCAAAGTCCTCCCAACCTGTGTGGCTAGAATGCTTAAGAAGATCCCTACTGGCGCCAAAGCAAGCAGGTGAGTCCTCTGTGGAAAGCGTGCCTGGCACAGAAGAGCAGGTTATTCAGAAGGAAGTCTGAAGTCTGGTTAGAAGAGAAGTGAGGTAAAATCCTTGAAGCAGCCCTCAAGGCAGGGAATGGCCAGTGTTTCAATGACATAGAATACTAATAAGTAAAGTATGAGCAATGTTTACAAACAAAATGGGTGACAGTGGTTTCAGGCTTTCATAGCAACAATAGCATCTTTCCTGATGCCCATCTCTCCCCTTATAATCGGATGCATGTGAGGACAGTTTGCAGCCATTCAGTGAGGTTAGGGGAAACATTCTGTGCATGCTCTGAGGCTATGCATGACAAAAATGAACATAAAAATAATTCTTTGGTACTAATATTCTTAAACTTATTTGAATGCATGTTTGCATGCATGTTAGGAGCCTGCAATGAGTGGTACATTTAGAAAATTTTAGAAGAGGAGGAGGAGGAGGAGGAGGAGGAGGAAAGGGGTTCTGCAAGCATCAAGAAACCATATTGTGTCAGGAAAATTAATAAATTATAAATTGAGATCATCTTCTCCCACTCTAGAATGTTATCCATATATGTCATTACTTAATACATTATAAAGGCATGTAACTGCTGTTGTGGCTTAGCCCATTATCTGTTCAATGCTCTACTAGTCCGACATTCTACTGAACTGTTGGTCCTCAATATAACATGTCTTCCGTTGCATTTATAAGGCCACATTCTAGGTTAGTATCCTAAGGTACTCGAGCACTACAGTATACGATTGTCCCTCACAGCATAAAAAGAAGCTTGGCTGTCTCATGCTGAATAAAACCTTTTCTCCATCCATGGCTTCAGCTATCTATGGTTTCAGACAAGTTTCTTCCTGCTGTACCTAGACAGACTCGGATCTTTTGTGTTAAGAGCGTATGCTCCACCATGCATAACTGTGGTGCTTCCTCATCATCCTTCGTGCCTGAAAGCTTTCGATAACACTGAGTATTAAGCATGTTCTCTTTTTATAAGTACAGATGAGTAAGTTAACCCATATCTATACCTCATCCATGCCAGTTTCTACAAATTTTTGCTTTCAAAACTGCATCAAAATTTATGTTTATTCATGCATGTGAACTGCCCTAAGGTACACATATATTGTACAGAATTCCACACTGAGTAGATTTGTGTATATTGCTAAAGACGTTGTTGTACACAACTGTTAACCAAAAATGGCATTACAAAATTTGGAGAAGTGCCCAGTCCAAAAGTTAACTGTATTCCGGTCCACAAAATCATTTGGGAAGTATGCACCCCACCAGTTCTCGTAAAGATGAGAATCAAATGAAACCTTCATCCATACCTACTTGCAAGAAGAAAGCAAGTCTTGCTCAAATGTATAGTCAATCATTTCAGATTCAAAGGATTTCTGAGCAAATGAGCAGTTTGAAGAAGTCCATATCCATCCAAGCAAGAAAACTCTCTAAGCATACATATATAACATACATATATCTGACCAGAGTTTGGTAATTCTCTAGACTATAAGTCCCCAACCATCACAGACACACCTTATTTTGGCTATGGGATTCTGGGAGCTGTAGCGGCAAGAAAAGAAGACTTCAAACACACACATACTCCAGAGAAAAGCACATAGGTACCAGCTATCTACAATCCTTCGTTTTCAATAGTCAATCAAAATATGATAAATAAGGAATAGTGGGAAAACACCTCTTGCAGACTCTGCCCTCTAACCTTCCCCAGTACCTGGCAGCTCACCTAGCATGGTACGCACCATCTTGGTATCTAAGATCTGTAAGCAAAGGATTATTGTCTGTTCCAATGACATGCCAGCCCTGTCAAGGCTGCAAGCCTTTCTGGATCTGGCTGTGCATGTGTAGAACCTTTGGAACTCCACTTGGAATAAGATCTCACCTGTTTTTGAAGCCATTCAAATCAAATTTTTTTGATTCACCAGATTAAGCTGCTGAATAGTGCCCGAGGCTGCTGAGTTGGACAGTGACTGGTGGAGTGTTGAGGATTTCATTTTAGGTAGATTTATAATATTGTTGTCCCTATCTTTGACTGCATCTGGTGATGCTCCACCCTTTGATGAAAAGGATATTACAAGTAAATGTTGTTGTTGTTTCATTTCATGGGTGTCTTACTACTTCACTGTGAGCTGACAAGTCAACAAAACTTCAATAATTACATTAGGATGTAACTTCTACTTCAGTGGGAATCTAACTATAAAGATCCAGTTGTTCTGTATTAAAAATATTTGATTTACTGCTGTGCAGCACTTCATCAGCATAAGCTAAAAAATAAGATAGTGATTTCGAAAGCTGCAACAAATAGATTTCTAGAACTCTGTGAGAAAGAAAAACAAAAATGCTCACATGTATAAAATGGAGAGGGTACCCTTCAGTCAAATTTGGGGAAATATCTTCTGCAACTATAATATTTTTTTAAAAAATAAACTTTATTCAGCTGGTAGCAATTTGTCAACAGATGTTGCTGGTGGTTTGTGAGCTGAGAAGTGTTAGTGTTTATATGTGCATTTTTCAGAGTAGTAAATTACTTTCTGGACTCTTGTGACCTAAATTATACTGCTTAATCCACATTAGGTTCTCAGTTCCTCTGTCATAGTAAAATTTGCCCTGAAAGCCCCTAATGATTAAGGAAAGTGTGGGTGGGGTTGAGGGGTGGGAACTTCCAAGTAACTCAGAAAATATCTGTCAGTCGCAGTGCATGCTTGAGAACTATATTTCTTTCTAACCTTGTCACCCAGAAAATGCCGCCTGTAGTACAATTCCTCTCTCATCTCATTCTGAGTACAAGGAGAGGCAGTTAGAGAGTGACCTTGCAGAGCCAGGCAATCACATTATGTGAGATCAATTAATGGCTAGCAGAGTGAGTCAGACTGTGAGGGAGCTTGAGGTTTGCATCTAGTAGTACAGCTGTCTCTCAGGACTGGAACAGAAAAGCACGGGACAAAGGAAGCAAGGAAAATGGCGGAGGAAAGACTAAAGCAACAAATAAAAGAATGAAGGCACAAACAGGAATAATAGGTTTAAAGAATGTCACACAGGGGCTTATTTTATCGTCATTTCTGATTATTCACCAACCTTGTAATTTTAGATATTGAACTCCAGACTGAATTGAAGGCACGTTAGACTAAAGACACCCTGCCACCTAAATACTGCCAGCTATAACTGCTTTACAAACACAAAATTGAAAGTGGGCACATTTGTAGAAGGAGGAGAGGAGAGGAGAGGAGAGGAGAGGAAAGGAAAGGAAAGGAAAGGAAAGGAAAGGAAAGGAAAGGAAAGGAAAGGAAAGGAAAGGGGGGCATGTATGTATACAATATCTCAGAACCATTAGATTCCAACAATAACTGACTCTCTAGAGAAGCCCCTGCTTTTATTCGATAAGGGATGCTCTTTTATCACACATGAAACTGCATAGCATGATCAGACAAAGACAGTGTGTAGCTGTCAGCTAAGGAAAAGCCAGGGGTTTTTTTAAAACCCTAATTGTCAAATTACATGACATTACCACAGGCCTATAACTGGCCTATTAATAATAGCCTTGGAAAATTGGTCTCATCTCTTTTTAAGAAAAACAGTTAGAAATTCCTTACACACTGCATTTGGTCAGTTCAAGCTTAATCAGGACAAAAAGGCCTCTCATCACAGCACGGATGGCCAGTGGATCCATCCCTGGGGTGGTGGTAGCAAATGGACTCTGGATTGTATGCCATTCTGCTCCCCACATGTTCTGGGTTGAATGGGATCTGTGCTGGTGCTGAGGCTCTCTTAACATTACACAATTAAGTGCTATGTGTTACAGGAAAGTTTATTTTGAGGACTGGGAACACACCATTGGAGTACAGAGAATAACCTATGAAGTATCACATATGTAGTATAAGATATAATGCAGGAAGGTATGTGTATTTTAGAGAGAGAGACTTCTGCACTAGACTACTATAGTGCTATTATTCCATTTTCAACATCCTATGGAATCCTGGAGTTTGGAGTTTAGGGAATTCTCAGCCGGAGAGCTCTTTGGCCTCAGTAAACTACAAATGTCAGAATTGCACAGGATGTTGAAAGTGGAATAATAGCACTATAACTGTGTGGTGCAGAAATGGTCAGAGAGAGAGAGAAAGAGAGAGAGAGAGAGAGGAAAGTGTTACTGGGAACAAAGAGATAGGGTAATGCCAGACAGAATGCCCACTCAAAGGTGAACAAAGAGATGAGAATATCTGCATTTCTATCAGCATTGAGATAGGAGCAGATTTGACCACTAATGACTCTCATAACAGGTGCAATGGATGTAATCTGATGGAAGGCAGTCAAAAGCCAAGATCCAGTTCTACATGGTTAGTTTATGTTATATCCAACAAGACCTGAATATTTAAGATCTCTGTTTTGATTGGATAACATAAATGAGGCACTGCCAGCACCTTTGTTTTGATAGGACCACTGATAGATGGGCAGAGGCTAGGAAGAGAATAAAAGAAGCCAAGAGGAGATAGCATTCTCCATCGTATAAAGACAGGACTACAAAGTAGCCTCCAAATCATTATATTCTTGATAACTAATAAACTGCCCAGACATGCTGGTGCTGGTAAGAGAAACAACTTGGCTATGCGAAAATAGATATAAGAATGTTTAGAGCAGGGCTTTCCAAATGGTGTGTCGTGACACGTTAGTGTGTGGCCTGAAGGGTGTAGGTGTGTCACCTCCTGGACTGAGAATGAGCCCCCACCCAAGCCTTGGAAATGTATGTTATATGTTATAAATAAATCATATATTTTTGAAAATATAAATGAAAGGTTTTCATGAGATATGTTGTATTCCCATACATTTCGTTATTACAATTTATGTATGTGCCTGGATCTCTTATAAGGGGTTAGTTTAACCTCTTGTTTGCTAGTAAAATTGAATTACTGTGTCACAAAATGAGGTATGTCTAAAAAGTGAGTTCCCGACATGAAAAGTTTGGAAAGCTCTGGCTTAGAGCTATGTAATGCAGGTTTATAGATAAAAAGTACTCAAGGATATTATCCCACTGGATGTCTGTGTAGAGATTTGTAGTGCTTCAATAGATGAGATTCTATTCCTTGACTGATAGATGGATATGGTTATGATAAAAGGAACAGAATTCTGTACAAGTCAATCCTTTATGACATGTCTGTATAATGCCTTAACAGACACTATGGAAAGTATGAAAGAACCTGCTGATGCTATCTATATGCCATGCTATGTAATGTAATGCAAGCAAAATTCCCAGAGTTTGACATGTGTGTTTTTCCTCCTAACGACTTGCATGGCAAAAATTATGGGAGAAGATAGTAATTTGATGCCCTTGAGGGGAAGAAACCAGTGTAATTTGTGGCTGGCATTGAGTGTCAGAAAGCTGAGCGTGAAAGGGAGGAGTCCCCGGTGATTTAAGGCCCTGGTGCCTGTTAATGTATTTCTTTGATCTGCCATTCTTGGCCCACCCACCCACCTACCTCCATTGCAGTATGAGCTTCACTGGTCACTTGGGCCCATGTAAGAATTTTTCCCCCTTTTATATGGAATTTTTTTTTTTTTTGCCTATTCATACTGTATTTGATGATAGCAGGAGAAGAATATAAGACTTCAGTGTACACCTTTGGCATCATTTTGGTGTAGGATAGGGCATTGAAACTTCCTCTTTAGCTCCCATCACCCAGGGGGTGGGAAGGAGGCCACCCTTGAGGCTAACTTGGAATTGGGCTCTCAGTTGTAGATTCCTGTGACTTGGGTGGGAGTCCTCTGGGTTCACTTTCCAATTACAGCTGGCTGGGGAGCAACCCAGTTACTGCCCTTGGTTCTCAGGTGTTTTGCCCAAGGGAAGGCTGAGGACGTAGTCATGGAGTGACACCTGGCCTCATCTGGACCTGCATCAGGTTGCTCCCACTTCTTGCTTCATTTCCAGGACAACACAACTTACATAGGCTAGGTCAAATAAAGTGGCCCTTATTTAACCTAACTTTCTGTGTCTGGTCTTGTCATTCCATGGTTGTGCATGTATGACTGCAGATAATACATAGTCAAAAAAATTACCAAAGATCCTGCTCGTTTTCCTATATAAATATCCTGAGAGTCCAATATTTTTACTTAAGTAGTGTGCTGACATTAATTCTGCTTGTCTGGTTTTCACCACCATCACAAGTTGGACATCTCGGTAGCCAGAACGTGATGAGACAGAAGCCAAACAAATGGCAAAGGTCCCTCAATCACTCAGTTTAAAGAGACTGGGTTGGGGAACCATGCCTGTTTCATAAAATTCCACTTTAACTACCATGGCAGCATCCTATGGAATCCCAGTGTTTGTTGTTGAGGAAGTGGCATTTAAAATTCACTTCCAATTCTCTTCATCAGACTGCAAACTCTAGGACTCCATAGGATGCAGTTAAAGTGGAATCATAGTGCCAAAATTGTGTAGTGTGAAAGGATTCCTAAACCCTACTTTGGCACAAGCCAAGCTCCCAATAAATTCAGAGCACCTGTGAGAGTAAAATCTGTTAAAGAGTTGCAGTTCTATCAGCTGCCCTTGTATCACAGGATCCTGTAATATACCTTTCTTCATTTTGGAGTGAAGAAAGTTTGGAGGAACTGGGTATATTTAGCTGAACAGAGAAGGCTGAGGAAGATATGATAGTGCTTGTCAAATACCCGAAGGGCTGTCATATAGAACAGGACAGAGAATTCTTCTCTGCTGCCCAAAAGGGTGCAGTCAGTTTTGCTACAGGCTGTGGACAATACATGTTGAATGACTCACATGTTGTTCCTGCAGCCCTTTCTTATGGCCCTTATGGCATAACTATCCTCAATTCAGAGCTGGCCCTGCTGCCCAAACTATGATGATTTCCTTCTTCCTTTTCCTCCTTGTTACTCTCTTCACAGTGGAAAGGATTATAGTCTCACAAGTCTCCATGGTGCAGGCAGATGCTTTGGCACACTCCTCCAGCTACAGGGTATGCCCCTGAATTTCAGTGATACCTGTGGCAATGGTAGATTTGGTGGCAGCCGCCAAATTTCAGCCACAGCTAGAAGTTCAGAATTAGTGAGGCCTCAGAAAGTTTTAGGAAGGCAACATGGCTGCCGGGCCACAAGAAATCGCTGATCCCTGATTTAATAGGTTTAAAGCTGGAGGAAGACAGATTTCAGTTGAATATTTGGGAAAAGTTTTTACAAAAATGAACTAATTACCTTGGTGTATGTGTAGTGGTCGTTGGCAAACAGTTTCCTTGATGAAGGACTTCAGAAAAATGATGGGCAACCAGCTGTTGGTGATACCATGGCACTTGGTTTGCAGCATTGAGCAGGTGGTAGCCTCTTTCAATTCTAAGGTTCTATGAAGGTGTGGCATCATATGACTTCAATTTCAGTCCAGCTTTTTATTCAGTGAGTACAGTTTACTAAATAAAACAATTGCATGTCCATAGGAGCCATTTATGACTTTCACATGCTCAGTGGATCAAATGAAACAGTCATCCTCAGTAAAATCTCCCAGATTACACTGTCTCATACACTAGATTGCTTGGCTGCTTCATTCTCCTCACCTGTCAAAATGTGATCTACAAGTATGTAGTAACACTGTGATAGATCTTAATGTGGCTCACAGAATAAATGACGTATTAATGATTATAGGCTCATGCCTCATGACCAGAGAATCTTGACACAGCTGTTACAGAAGGCCACTTGCAAAAATCCACTACTGATCCACCAATAACAGACTAGAGAAAAAATTTTGATGAGAAGCTGAGAAGGGGCATTTGGAGGTTGGTTAGCTATTAAAAGCACTTTGTTTCCCTCTTTGAGAGGTGAACAACATCATTTTTAACATTCTTTGCATATTTTGTAACATTTTTAAATCATTTGATGAAACTGAAAATATTCACACCTAGGCCTTTACTTCTATCTATACAGCCTCTTGATCTAAAAGTCCTGACTGGAAATCACTATTTTTAAAATTCAAATGACACCTCAGCACAGCCTCAGACAGATGAAAACCACTGTTGTGTTCTCCAGTCCTAAATACTTCATGGTAACAGCACACACGGAGAGCTAATGGCCATTCACATGTGTTACATCTTTTAAGACATTTTTTAATTCAGATCATAACACTGACATTTTGGGAGCCATCCATTTTTTTCTTTCATTTTGAATGACAGCTTCCAGAAATCTGACTAGTCCAGTCAATGTACAACTAGGAATAGGTGTTAACAGTTAAAAGTCATCAGCTTCCACAGTGACTGATGCTCTATCCTGTCTTTCCTAGTCACCATGCAGAAGTGGAAAAAATCTATTAAAAGATACAAGCAACTCTTGTGAAAGTACCACAATGTATTGATTTCACTCTAGCTTCAATCTGAGTTAAGCATATATCAGCAATGTAAAGCTCTCTCATTGCACTCTAAGGCCCTTTCCGCAGCTTATCTTCTTGTGGTGCATCTGGTGGCGATAACAGCAGTGGCTCTGCAGGGAAAGGAGTGTGATGGCAGCATTCTCCTCCATACAGGACTGTCTCCCTGCAGAAGGGAGCATGATAGACATGCTGCTTCCTTTTGCAGCACAGCCAGGTACTTTCCCAAGCTGTGCTGGGGCAAGAAGTGCTGCCATCACTTTTCCTGCCCTTCTGCAGGACAGATAAGTGCTAGATGGTGATGTGATCGTAGGTCATTGATAGAGAAAATCCAGCAATGATTTAACTCGCAATCACACTGCCTGGGGATGGGAGAAGACTGGGACCATGACAAAGGCCCTTTCCGCAACTTACCTTTTCTTGGTGCTGGGGCACAGAGATCGCGTGAGCAGCCTCTTGCGAGAGGCTCTCGTGTCCCCATTGCTTCGGCTCCGCAGTTGCTGCCTGCCTGCCTGCCAGCTGGCAGGCAGCATGAGGGCTGCGCCTCTTCCTTCCGCAGCACAGCCTGGGATTTTCCCAGGCTGCACTGGGGCAGGAAGTATGAGTGCCACAGCTCCAGAGGCTCTGCACACACGGTAATTGTATACGGAGCCCTGGAGCAATGCGCGATCATGCACCATTTTCAGCTTCAAGCCGAAAATGAAATCGTGCACAACCAGCACCTGCTGGCCCCGGCAGTGTTGCATGATTGCGAGGACGTCATGTGGACAGCTCCTCACAGTCATGCAGCACTCCAGAGGCCCTTTCGCACGGCAAATGCCATGCGAAAAGGGTCAAAATTATGAAGAAGCGTCATCGTATTCCCATTCTTGTCCCATCCCCATGGCATGATAAGAGGGTGCTACAGAAAGAGCCTAAGAGATCTCTAAATGTATAAACTAGTCCAAGAAGATCTCTGGTATTACAGAAATATTTGACAATGTTAACAGCTCCTTTCATTGGTCTCTTGAATCTTCCTCAAACAAACTGCATCCAGCTGATTCTGCTGGCAGGGCAAGAATGTGTAACTATGCCTCAGTGTGAATGCAAAATATTATTTCAGTACACGAGATGACAGATACGCCTTTGCAACTTAATAGTTATTACTTGGATCATGAAGAAATTCTTACTTTTAACAGTGAGGTACATGGACTTGCTGACGTCAGCCCCCACATCATTGCTGACCTTGCAGAGGTAGTATCCACTATCTTCCTCCAGTACGTGCTTGATCAACAGGGAGCCATTTGTAAGAAGCTGGATACGCCCATTCAAGGCAATTGGCTGGAACTGGGGGACTCCAGCACCTATATTAGGAGAATAAATGATGAGTCAGGAGGTGAGAAGGCTGAAAGAAACAGTAAAGGCAATTGATTTTTTTCTTTTTTTTTTTTACTATGGACAGAATTAAACTAAAGTGATCTAGGATCTTCACACTTCAAAAACATAAACCATTCAAGGTAGCAAAGGGCCTTTCTTTAAGTCCTTAAACAATCCTTGTGGCACAGGCTACGAGACATAGGGAGAAACAAATTAAAAAGATAGCACTTAAGTTAAAAGCCATACTTGCTGTAAAGTGTGTGTGTGTGTATATGTGCCTTCAACTCATCCGTTAACTTATGGTGACCCCATGAATTTCATGAAGTTTTTTTAAGCAAGGGATATTCAGAGGTGGTTTTGTCAGGTACTTCCTCTGAAATATAGCCTACTGCACCTGGTATTTATTGGCAGTCTCCTATCCAAGTAGTAACGGGGGCTGACCCTGCTTAGCTTCCATGAGTAGACAGGATCTGGTGTGTTTAGGCTATTTTAGGGCCTGTGAAATTATTCACATAGTATTTTTGTCATCTAGCAATGTATATGGTTCCCACAATACTAAGTAAATGAACATGCAGAACTTCTAAAGCGATCAAACATGCTGAAATTGTTGTTTGTATGCTGAGTCTAATTGGAGCAAAATAGAAAACACAACTAGCATTCAGAGCAACCTGTAGCTTGACCAATACATTTACAGGTGTATGTTGCTTGAATGTACTTCACTTTAGAGTGCTTCACTAGTATGGGGCTTTTCAATTATACAGTATAGTATTGCTGACCAGAATCGTCTACGACAGATGCAAATACATAGCTTTTTTATTATTTTTACTTTTGCATCTTTTTTTTAAGCCTAGCACTCTTGTGCACTTAATAGGTGATAATGTAAATATGATTTTTAGGCTTTTATAACCATAGCCATTTTTAAAAAGCTGTAATTAGCTTTAAGGTGATATTTGCTTTATAGTTGTGATCTGGAATCTAACCTATGATAACCTTAGGCAGGTATGCCTGTAGGATGGTCCATTCATTAACATGGCATCTGATAAATGGAGAGAGGATCTCTGTGTGTCACATTTGTTTGTGAGAGAGAGGTGTCGGAGACAGAGAGAATTAAATAAAGCAACTGAGCAGTACTGTTTTCAGGTGGAACATGGGATCCCACAAGGACCCCGGAAAATTGAAATAAATTTAATAAAATGAATGAAAGCGGGTATTTGTATGAATAAAGCATCAGACATTTCAGCTACTGCCTTCCTCCATGATGTCAGTTGAAATGAGAAATATTTGAAAGATCTGATGCTTTATTCATACAAATACCTATTTCCAATAATTTATTACATCTATTTCAATTTTATAGCATCCTTCTGGGATCCAGGTTCTACTTGAAAACAGAGCTATTCAGTTGCTTTATTTAACTAATACACATTGAGAGACGCACAGACACGCACACCACAAAGGATGTAATCATGCATACATTTTCTTAGCTGGTCATCCAGAGCTTTGGAGTTGGGTGTCATTAGTATGCTGATGATATCAGTTCTACTTCTCCTTTACAACTGAGGCCAAGGAGGCTGTGGCAGTACTGAATCATTGTCTGGATGCAGTAAAGACTGGATGAAAGTGAATAGACTGAGGCTTAAACCAGGCAAGACAGAAGTGCTGCTGATCAGTAGGTAATCGGGATCAAGACCACAGCATGTTTTGGGTGAGATTGCATTCCCTCTAAAAAAACAGGTTTGTAGTTTAGAGGTGCTCTTGGACCCGAGACTGCTCCTGGAAAGCCAGGTTGCCGCAGTGGCCAGCAGTGCCTTCACCCAGCTTCAGCTAGCGCTCCAGCTACATCCTTTCTTGAGGACAGTAAATCTGGGCACAGTGGTTCATGCCTTGGTGAACTGCCAATTAGACTACTGTAATGCACTTTATATGGGGCTGCCCTTGAAAAGTGTTCAGAAGTTGCAGCTAGTGCAACATGCAGCAGCCAGAGTGGTGTCCAGTGGGTATTTTAGAAACCATATAATACCAGTCTTGCAAGAATTCCTCTAGCTTCCAGTTGCTTTCAAGCTCAATTGAAGCTGCTAGTGTTGATCCACAGAGCCCTACATGACTTTGAGCTAGGATACCTGAAAGACCAGATCCTCACATATGAGACTGACAGAAACCTGAGATCGTCCGAGGAGGAACTGTTGCATGTCACAATACCTCATGGAATTAGGCTTGTGGATACATATAACTGGGCTTTCTCTGTGTTTTAAAAATGTTTTAAAAATGTTTTTAAAACGTTCATATTTCAGTATTGTTTTAATTAGTTTTTATTTGTTCATCATCTTGGGAGCCCTTGAGAAGCAATACAGAAATACTTCAAACAAACAAACAAATAAGAAATGTTGCATATGCGCACCACCAGAATAATGGCAACTGTTGTGAGATTTTTCATGTTTTAGAACACATGTGTCAAACACAAGGCCCGCAGGCCAAATCTGGCCTGTCAGGCCATGGCAACACTCTGCATGGCTCACAAGAGCAGCTAGGAGGCTGAAAGAGGTACAGAGAGGGGCTCAGGGACAGAAGGAGGCATATTTATATAGTCTTACAAATACAACCAGCTCTTTGACAGCAACCATAATGCTGATGTGGCTCAAGATGAAATCGAGTTTGACACCCCTGTTTTAGAACCTTTTTTTTTAAAAAAAATTATTTATTTATTGCAAATTTCTTAAAATACATTTCTGGAAACAACAACAGTTTTTACACAGAAGAAACTAATATTTGCAAATAACACTTTTTCTGCACAAAACACTGTTTATTGGGAGGGGATGCATAAATATACTTTGTGTGTGTGAAAAAAAACTCCCGAAGTACAACACACAAACACAGACCATTAATATGTGCGAAAACATCCATAATCTTGCTCAGTGTGGTGAAAACTTTTGGAATTCTTCTTTCATGCCACTGGCAGAGCTTGGAGTGTGTGGAGGGGGGCTGGAGGGGGGCAGGGCTACGGTGGGGGTGGCCACGGTGCATGGAGGCATGGCCACAGTGCGTGGGGGCGTGGCTGCGGTGCATGGGAGTGTGGCTACAAGCCAGGACACTCCCCAAAAATTGCCACTGGGTGTGAACTGTCCCCATTGCCCCCCCATCCCCACGCAACTGTTCCACGCAAGAATGAAATAAGTGAAAATGTACATCCCTACTGTATATTCACACAGATGTCTCACGTTTCTCTCTCTCTCTGTCTCTCTTTTTCACTTTCTCTCTCTCTCTCTCTCACACACAAACACACACAGAGGTAGAATGAGAATTTAATCCAGTGCAGTTTTCCGAGATACTTTTATCATGTTTCATGCATTAAGGGAACTTTCCAGATGTATCACATTTATTACATTAAAGATTGTTGTCCTGGGCATTGTTTTTGGTCAAAGAAGAATAAGCAATAAATAGCAGAAATAACCAAACAAAGAGAAAGCCAATTTGGGATCAAGAGAAGTCGACAGGCCTGACAGAAATGCAGAAATTACATTCCATAGCAAGCTAGGTTGGTCCTTTCTCTACTCTCTTTTCACTGGCAGGCAGAGACATTTCTGTTTACCCAGATCTTTGAGTGTTAACTGTCTGTTGCACAAGGTCTTTTGACTGGGCTGTGTTATACTTTACTTTTAGCATTCTTATTATAATAAACTTTTAAAAATTGTTTTGAATTAAATAGATTGTTTGTTTGCCATAGGAGTATTTAATTGTTCTTAACTTTAGTATTCTCTGTTGTTTTAACTGTGTTTTGTTTCAACTTACATTGTGATCCAGTGTTTGGTTTCATATTAGGGAAAGGTGGGATATAAATTAAATAAACAAATAAATATCTCTAAAATCAACTATTCACATGCTTTGATTTGATTTCATTATAAATTCATTACATAACCTGTACATTTCTTAGATTTGGTACTATTTTGAATTGCCATATACAGACTGAATTAGTGCAGCACTAAATAAAATTTTGTTTGCAATTTGAAAGTACTCCAGGACTATTTTCCAAGATAAAAATCAGGGGTGGGTCATGTAGGGCCCTAACGTTGCATGTGACCCCAAGGCTGCTCTTATATTCCTTGACCCTTCCAAACTTCCCAGAATGCCCTTTGTCTAGAGAAAGAGAGAGGGTAAGTTGCTTGTCCTGTGTGCTTCTGGGCACAGCAATTCCTCTTCTCAATGGATTGTATGGCAACCAGTGTGGTGCAGGGAGCCAGTGTGATGCAGTAGTTTGAGTGTTGGACCTAGAATTCGGGGGTTCAAATCCCCACTCAGCCATGGAAACCCACAAGGTGACTTTGGGCAAATCACATTCTCTCAGTCTCAGTTTGCAATGGCAAACCTCCTCCGAGTAAATATTGCCAGGGAAACTATATCATATAGTTACCATAAGTCAGAGCTGGCCTGAAGGCACATAATAACAAGGTAACAGTTAACATTGTTAATAGTTATTAATTTTAATAAATCTCTTAGTTTTTTGTTTTGGGGAGTTCACTCATGATTGATTAAGGAAATAAAGTAATTTGTAACACAATATTCCAAGCTCTGGGATAACCCCATGTGATGTAGTAGCAGCATTGCCATGGCATTCCTGGAAAAGTGGCTGTCCTAATTGACCATGGGTACAAACTCTTGGATGAGATTTGCAACCTCTCCCCATGCTAATCTTCTGTAAAAAAGTAAAACTTGGTAGTATAGATCCAGTGAAATTCCACTGGCCATACCACTTTTAGGCCTCCTACAGGTATCAGAGATGGGACACTGACTGTAATATTACCTACTTCATTGATTAGAAGAGCACAAATCAATATTCAGTGATAATAAGAGACATAAAATAACAATAATGCCATCTCCACACTAGACTGTTATAGTGCTATTATTCCACTTTCAACATCCTATGGAATCCTGGGGTTTACAGTTTAGGGATTCCATAGGATGTAGAAAATGGAATAATAGGACTGTAACAGTCTAGTGTGGAAATGGCCAATATTAAGTTAGCTAAGCTATAAACGGTTAATAAGCCAGTTGACTCAATGTAACATATTATAAACTCATTCTGTATTTCTTCTTTTACTGAAACTATATGACAGTGACATCTAAACAGTGATAACTTCTCAGGGTAATCTTTAGAAATCCCAAAATTTCTGGTCTGTTGGTTGGTTGGTTGGTTGGTTGGTTAGTTTTGCAATCATATGTTGAAAGGTAGTGATGTTAGACAGGTTAGTAGTTTCTTTTTTAAAAAAAATCAGAACTCTTTTCTCAGAATTGGGATTGCGTTTTTCATTTGCTTTATTTTAAAAAATAAAATCAGTTCCCTTGCCAAATATGTTATAATTAAGTGTAGGACACTATTTAATAGGCAATGCCTTTTAATTTTACAAAACCTGCCAATTTTATATGGTTAGGTAGACTCAAGTGGGGCCATAATTAATACTCTGTTACATGAACAGAAAATGCTAATACATTAAGTAAAGCATAAACTAAATTGCTGGTTTGCTACTATTACTTGACCTTTCTATATGCTGATATGATTGGCTGTGATACCCATGGATTTATTTTAACTTTCAAAAAATAAAAACGAGTCAGTTAGTACCAATGATAAATACTGGAAACAAGCGTTAACAGCTTCCAACCTCATTTATTCTTCACATCAAAGAACTCTGAACACTACAGAGCAGGGGTGGGAATTATGTGGCTTTCCAGATGTTACTGGAGTACAACTCCCACTATCCCTCACCATTGATTATACTGGTGAAGGATGCTAGGAATTATTGTTCAACAGCCTCTAGAAGGCCACTTGATTCCCATCTCTTCTATAAATAAACAGCCTAAAAACATCAGTAAAGAAAAATAGAAAATTCAAAAGCCAACACAACCATGATATAGGCACAACCTAGGACCAAGGAGGCCTCTGATAAGAAATATTAGTTACAGTGAAGTTAATGACACATGTTGCCATGATTATAGAAGACAGAGGCCCTTTCCGCAGCTTACCTTTTCGCAGAGCTTGGTTGCGGGGATCGCGCGAGCAGCCTCCAGCGAGAGGCTCTCGCATCCCTGCTGCTTCAGCTCTGCACAAGCTGCCTGCTCCCAAGCAGACAGTGTGAGAGCCCCACCTCTTCCTTCTGCAGCGCACCCTGGGAGTTTCCCAGGCTGCACTGGGACAGGAAGCATGACCGCCGCGGCTCTGGAGGCAAGTGCACGTGGGGCCCTGGAGCAATGCACGATTATGCACCATTTTCGGCTGAAAGCCGAAAATGAAAAAGTGTGCAAGTGGCGCCTGTCCTACCCTGGAGCATTGCACGATTGTGAGTGTGTCATGCAGATCGCTCCTTACAATCGCACAACACTCCAGGTGCCCTTTCGCATGGCAAATGCCATGCGAAAAGGGCCAGAGAAATAGATGCATTGCTGAAATCAATGGAATAATTGGCTTTTAAAGGACTGTACCATATGTTCCTAATAATTATTATTAGTAATCTGTAGGATAGAGAGAATACCTTTGGAGTACTTCCAGACAATGGTGGGGACAGGATAGCCTTCTGCAGAGCAGTTGAGGATCACAGCTTTTCCATAAATACCATCTTGATCACTTGGTTGAACCACAAATCTGGGGGGAACTGAAGGTAAATGACAAAAAAAAAAAGCAAAGAAACCAGAATTAGATTGCAAAGCTAGGAAGAGAATTCTAGGAATTACAGGATTTTGGTCAAATGGAATGGACACAAATTTTGCAGGAACTTTAAAGACGCTCAAATATTGATTTTATGGAAAGAATGTTGAGCTGACTGGCATATACCACTACTGAAAACCCTTTTCAGCAACAAAGCTCACTGAGTAGCCCTTGGTCAATCATTATACGCTTCAGCTTTATATTCTTACAGAATTTATGTTACGGTAAAAGAGGATGACCTAAATATGATGTTGCTCCAAGCTTCTTGGAGCAAGCGGTCTGCAATTATCTTTACCCAAAGGTTTTAAACAAAGGTTTTATAAATGGCAGCAGAAGTAAACACACTTGAGAGTTATGCATAAACAACCTGATAATGAAAACTGTCAAATCTGATAGGATGCACCACTCTCTAAGTTAGGGTAGCATCAGAAATGCCCTGAAATCTATGATGTAATGGAACAGAAGTCAGTGGGAGATCCCCATTCAAGGCCTCACTGAGTCAAAATCTTATAGATGACCTTTGAGTCATCCTTCTTTCTCAGCCTGACCTACTTCACAGTTGTTGTGAGAATAAAGTGGGTAGAAGGAGAAATATGTATGCTATTGTGAGTGGATTTGCTGCTCCAAGGCAACAGGTCTCATTGCAACCCAACAATTATTTCTAAGGAACACCATAAAATCTTTGTAAAAACTGATGGGAGCTCTTTACACTGATGAAGTTAAGAAAAGGACAGGTACAAAGGTGATGGCCCTCTTTGTATAGTAACCAACTTCGGACTTACATCTCCTCACATTCCATGTGTAGCTACCACAAAGAAACCAAGAAAAAAACACACACAATATTTTATTTCAACATGTCAGTTTGGTTCCTTGATGGGAACTTCTGGATTAAATGAAGGTGAAGGCAGACATCTTTCTGTAGATGATGTTTTAAAATAAGCCACAATGAGTACTGAGACAATTGTCTCAGCAGAATTAAAATGACATGTTCAAATTTTAATTGGTTGAATTCACAGGGTCCTCAAAGATCAATATGATGACTACTTTTCAGGGTTTAAAAGCCAAGATTAAAAGCCAAAAGATTAAGCCAAGTAGTCCCAATATAAAAAGGCATGGAATTTCTGAGATTTTCTTTTTAAATTTTAGAAAACTATGTTAATCTGAACATTCAAAAACAACACAATGTCTACAGTAACAACAACAGCAGCCAAGAAAAGATATCTTAAATAACTAGGGTCATATTTTACCTAGGGTCATATTTTATTCTCTACATAATTTATAGAAAACCAAGAATCACTGCTGACTAATTATCAAATGTGACGCTCTATATTTCATTTTGATATGGTTCACAAAACTTTTGCACATAGATTTGTACTTTGTATTTAGGTACTGCAGTTAAAAATAATGAAGGAAATTTAATCATCCAAAGCAATGGCTGATGTGTTAATGAATGGGATCATTCAGTCCTACACTTTATCCATTTTTAAATGTGGTTGTCACACCCAAGGGGTCAGTTCAACAGATTTAAGGAAGCTATTTGCTGTGAAATCTCTTGAAAAGAAATTTGTCTTTGAAGACCGTCCACAGAGACCTATGATATACTGATTGTACTGGTGCAATGGTAATCTTCAATAGTGCACATCTTTCAAAACTATGCTTCAGTGCTGCCAAAGAAATAATAGCACAGCAATCGCATTGGCTGTTCAACATAAGCAAGACTTTCTGTCTTCTTTGCTTTTACGTTTTGGTTCTAGACTATATGATGCTCTTTTCCAGGGCTGGCCCAAAATGTTCTACTTTTTGAGGCAAAGATGGTACCCACTCCAACTGCATATACAGAGGAGGACCACACTGGCAACTGAATGTTTCCTTCATACCATTGACGGGACAGCACCCTCTGTCATTCCTGAAAGCAGCAAGCTACCTTAGAGGGCTCTGTGTTTTTTCATCCCTGACCTTGCTACCAATTCCTATCATCTGCTGTCTGAGGCACCTGGCTCACTATGCCTAATGCTAGGGCTGGCTCTGTTCTTCTAAAATACCACCGCAGTGTACATACTATCTGTATCTTTATAAGACAGTCAAGGATCTGTGATCTTCTTCATGAGGGTCTCTCTAAAGGAAAGGAATCAACTTTCATCAAACATTAGTGGCCCAAGAGTTGTCTCATGTTGTTTGCCCTTTTGGTCCTACAGGACGCTTCTTTTTGGTTATATACAAATGCAAAGTGACTGGAAATCTTAGGTCTCCAAAGAGCTATGTGTGCATGTGCCTTCAAGTCACCGATTGGCTTATGGTCACCCCATGGATTTTATAAGGTTTTCTTAGGCAAACAGCTGCATACCCACACCATTCCCCCTACACACTGATGAAAACATATTGTGCTATTATTCATTTCCATATTACTTTTCAAAAACATCTGTTTAAGGAAAGCTCAAAAGGATTCTCGAATTAGGCAATTTTTTTCTATATAATTTGTAGGAGAAAATAAATCTCTATTAATTTTTTTGGGGGGTGGGCCTGTTTTAAAGTCCTATAGAAATGACTGTCTTGGACCTTAAATGAGAAGGGCCGGGATCCTTTGGGGCATAAGACCAGTCACTAGCTGTTCTGGTGGTACTAAAATGCAGCAGAAGACATGCTAATATCTCTTTCATCCGCTTTGCTGCTGCACTGGCATAGAGAATAAGTCACTTGGGTATGGTTGCTGAATCACTAGTTCAAGACTGCTGACTCTTCACAACATGTTTCATACAACACAGACTGACACTACAATGCTGTAGCCTGCTTTTTGTAGTGAAACTACATATATGTATTCACAGAAGTAAACTCAATGGAACTTACTTTCAGAGAAAATGTATACAGGATTGCAAAGCTTCCTGTGGAAATGATTTCCTTTCTACTGTGGCTCTTAATGACCACTGGTACTCAGAATTCATACAAGTCCATGTGTGTTTAGTGTACTTTACCCATCAGAAACCAACAGGAGATGTGTCACAATGGAAATGCAGCAAGGCCAGCTCTGTATTGGGTAAAATGAAGCATCTCAGGCAGCAAATTATTGGGAGTATTGAAGGGATGGTGTTAGTAGTCTTCTTGGATTAAAGAGGCCTATGTGCCCAGCACCCCTTTAAGTGAGCCTTCTGTACTTAAGTGAGGTAAGAGAGAATGCTGTCCTATCAACAACTGTGAATTAAGATTCAGCTATCAATCTGTTGGCATTTGTAACTGGAATAGGAGTGGTGTCTTGTTATTCCACTCAGGCAGCAAAACTGCACCAGTCCTGGGTCACATGCCTTTAGGAGCAACACACTAAGATGAACTAGATACTTGGCATACTACTGACACAGGTTTAGTGAATCCAATTTGGCTCATGTGCTGCCAGCTGAAGAATCCCACCACAGCAATCAGTAAGAGGCACAAGCTCAGCATTTGAACAATTGATTATATTTCCAAATTCAAGGCAAGACAGAAACAGTTGAATCAGTAAGAGGCACAAGCTCAGCATTTGAACAACTGATTATATTTCCAAATTCAAGGCAAGACAGAAACATTCCCATTAACAAAGCTGTAAAGACTGTTTGCCTATTAGCATATTTCTTTTCTATTTGTCTAAATTAAACATTGACAGACTCAGAACTAAAGCACCATGGAATATTATCTAACCAGAAATGCTTTAACTCAAAGAAAAGTTCTTAAAAAATATTTTCCATTTATTAAATTGTATAGTTTTCAGCTGAATATGAAAATATTTCTTGGTTGCTGATTTGGTCACCCTGGTGATTTTTTTTTAAAAAATGCTGTATGTACTCTGACAAGGAAGGAGGAATTATCACATACTCAAGTGGCTTGTATCTCCTCTCAAACAGTTGTCATTTCAAAATACTGTTGACTTCTGCCTAATTGCCTGGTTAATCATATTCGTTTACCTCTCACAATTAACTGGCTTTGGTGCTCTACTGCTGCTGCATCATTTCGAGCTATACAGGTATAATTCCCATTGTGCATGAGGGAAAGATTAGAAATCCTTAAGGAGCTGGTGAAGTCAATGTTGTCAATGGTCACTCCAAGACTGGCTGGGATTGGCCTGCCATCCTTCTGCCAGGTGATTGTGATTGGCAAATCCCCTGAGACCACAACACATGGAATGAAGACTCTCTGTCCAATGGAAAACCTTGGAAATTCAAAGGGTTGGATAAAAGGGGGCACTGAAATAGAAAAAAAAAGTGGAGAGAAGAAAATACTATTAGGCAAAGAGCAGGGGAAATGCACAGAGTTTTGGAAGTTATCAGAAATAAAGATTTCATTAATTTAGACAGATGGTATAGATTGGGACACATGCATCCACTGTACATCCTTTCTCTCAGTATTTATGGTATTTGGTGCAACATATTAAAATCCACTGAAACAGACTTTAATTCTTTCGGTTTTCCTTGAAGAAAGTAAGAATGAAAGATACTCTAGGGAAAAAAAAGTTCAGATCTAACAAAATGCTTGTGTTGGTAATATTTCTCAATGGGAGCGCAACCTAATTTGTTGCAATGGCTTATGGCTAGCTGAGCAGACACTAGACCAGCTGAAGCTGTGCAGAATGTAAACCTCTTCCAGTCTAAAAATGTTTGAAATTACTAAGGACTACTCTCATGCTGGCTTAACTTTGTGCTGGCATTATGACCATATTCTTGGACCGGAGTAGGGTAATCTAGCAAAACCTGGCTTTCTTTGGTTTTTCTGGCAACAGATGTTTACCAACAGAGCAGTTCTGCTGGTAGACTATTCTGCTGGCAAACTCTGAAAACAGCAGAAGAATACTTCTGCCATCAAGAAGAGGCTTATACCTAATCATAAACCCCTTCAGCTGTCACATGTTTGAGTTAGGACTCCATAGCCTGTCTGGAACAAAGCATGAGATAAACCAATGATTCTTCTAATAGTACTGCTTCTGTACCAGCATGTAAAGCTTTCAAAATTATCCCCAGACTTAGGATATTTTGGGCTAGCTGACAATGCCCAAAGAACTCCCATGCAATATGGCTGGACTTATTCTCAGTTGTCTCCATGTCTGACATGATATGTAACCGGACATGCTCCCAGACACAGAACAGCTTCTGAGTTTCAGCAATTAATGGTTTGTCAAAGCATGTTATAAGCTTATTACTGCTGGGGAAACTGCAATTACATGGAGACACAGCAATCCATATATTATGCCCCACATATATTTGTGTTTGCAGAGACAGCTGTGAGACACTTGACAGATGGTGTGTTGAAATGTGTAAACCAGTCCACAATCTATAAAATGTAACTGGAACTCTCTGATGTTCAGTTCTGCAAACACTATCCTCATTTTCATCCTGATTGACCCTAGTCATTCTGCTGCCTGAAACAGAACAGCTGTCGATACTCTGATACATATCTGTTTAAGTCAAGATGCACAGTATTGAAAACCAGCCCCATTATTTTGGTGAATGAGGTAGAAAATCCCCTTAGCATATCTCCCTGAAAACACAGTAATAACAAATAAAATAGCTAACAGTTTCTTGTTCTTTCATTTCTCAAGCAAAGGAGGAAATGAGTCTTCACATGCTTATTGATAGTCTATATTTTATTCTTTAAAAAGCCTTGACAAATATTTTATTCTGTAAAAAGTCCAAGATGTTCTGGCCTGTACATTGAACTGAATGGCCTTCTTCAGGGGTTACAATAGAAACACAAATATCAATAATAAATTAAGATTCAAAACTTAGAAGAGAATAAGACATACTTCAAGTTACATTCATATAAAATATACTATGTTCAATCAAATTAATTGCACTTAATATTAACAAAAATATACATACCATTCATTATAATCAACAGTAGAAATTTCTAGAGTTGGCCAAAAAACAAAACAAAAAAACAACAACCACAACCTCTCTCCATAAACCGGACTGTTAAACAATGAAATGGGGACTATGTTTCTAACTTTAATGAATTTATACATTCCAACAGACAGTGAAAAAAAGGGGAGGGTAGAGAAACTGTGGTGAAACAACTTTCAATGATATCTGATGCAAACAGGCTGAGAAGTCATATATGCCTTTTATGAAATGCAGTGCCCTTATTATAATAGAGGGAGGAAATCTACATCTTAATGAAGACCTTCTGTTCCCAAAGATTTCAGTTTTAAGAATCCAACCTTCTTCTTTTCTCAACATAGTTTTTTCATTGCTATTATCTACTTTTAATAGCACCCAAAACTTAATGTTTGTGGCAGAGTGTTAAAATTCCACAAAATGGCTCACCAAAGGAACCCCCATACTTCCAGTCCTTTTATTAGACAGATGTTTACCCATATATTTTCTTAGGGGTCTTGACGTTTTCTCCACTTTTTTCAATTTTTGTATTTGCACTGCATAGCATATATAACAAAGATGCTATTACAGGTGCTGAAGTGGGTCAAAAAACATTTCTGTTTGTCGATGTGATCTGTAAATTCAGTCATTCTGGAAATGTAATTGCAATATATGCAGTGACCACAGGGGTGGTGGCCTGTGGGTTTTGCTGTACCCATCAGAGAGTGTGTGTGTTTCCTAAAGTTATTGTTCACCACAGTATCTCCAATATTTCTTCCTTACAACCTGGAATATTCTGAAATATGTACCAATGTTAATTTAATGACCCCTGCAAGCTTTAAGTGATATAACTAAACATGAGAGAAAAGTTAGGATGGTTGGTCTGTGGTTTGTGTTCTTTTTGTAACAGTTCTGAGCAATAGTGCTGGAAGCCACCTTGGGTTCCACTTTGGGGGAAAAGGTGGCATATAAACATAATCAATCAATCAATCGATCGATCAATATCTCTCAACTGCCTTATTCAGATCTTTAGCTACCACATGAAGTCTCTTTCAATAAGTTGTTTTGAACTTCTTTCTAAATTCTTCCTCATGAAAACATTTCCATTTTAACCTGAGGAATTAGCCATAGGTGAGATTACATCTCAGTGTTCTAAGTTGAGAGCTATCACATCTTAGACAGATATTAGGCTCTGTGGGTTTTCTGTATAGAGAGGTAATAAGATGATCCCCTTACTTTTTTACTGTAAAATCTAGGAAATGAACTTTCAATGTACTAAACTGGAAATCAAATTGTATATTTATATTTATGGAATGGATTGTCCTGTGAAATTCTCTGAGATCATCTACGTTGCCCCACCAAATACAGAAAACACCCAAAATATCTTACTCAAAATACCAGCTGTTTTTTGAATTCCCCATTGGGACAGGTGATTTCTTTTTCAAAACTCTCCATATACAAATTGGCAATCTTTGGAGCCACGGGGCATCCCATGGCCACTCCCTTTATCTGACAACATTTTTTTCAAATTTGAAATACAGTTGGCTCTCTACGCCCACATGTTTAACATTTGTGGATTTGATTATTCACAGATTATTTGGCACTTCCTCTGATTGGCATTATGCTAAAACTTCATTTGTAAAACTACTAATATACGCCCTACATCATTTTTAATAGGGACTTACCAGTCTCACCTCGCATTCACAATCTTTCTGCAAGCTTTGTAAGACTGAGAGAGATGGTGAGAGACTGTGGATGCAAGGCAAAGCTTGTATGCCACTATTAAAATGATCAAGGGCAGCAGTGGAGGCAGTGGCAAACCCACCAGCCACCCACTTCCGCTTTGCAAAGGAATCCTGGTGCCTCAAAGGCAGAACCAGGTGGCTGGCATGCTCCCCACTGCATATTCAAATGTATTATGCTTTTTTAATGTGTTATATATCACGATGAGAGGGAGAGATTTGCGGTTTTTCCACTTTCACAGTCATCCTGCACCCCAACACCCACGAATGTGGAAGGACCACCGTAAATTCTTGTGAGGATTCATCTCCTCCTTTCTTTGTGGATTGTGATATGTGCTTTTCAGTACTTATTGTTGGTTGGGCTGTTCCATGACACCCCAAATGTGATGCCCAAGAAAGCTGCCCTATTCTGCCTAATGGTACGGCTGGTTCTGGTTTTTAGAGATTCGCCTATCTGTCAGCTTTGTTCTCCTCCGACATTTCAAGTTTGGCCAAAAAAAAAGTTAAACCCCAATCATAAGCAAACTGAAACAAAATTTTCACTCAGTTCTATTGATTTTAATGTATACTTTACCTTTCACAGTCACATGCACACTCTGACTGGTGGAAAGCTGTGGCTGAACTAGAACATTGCACGTGTATTCCCCCTCATCCACCTCTTTCTGCACATCTGAGAGTTTCAATGTTCCATTGTTTTCAAAAGCTACTTGACGATGGTTAAAAGGAAGCAGGTTGGAATTCTTGTACCACTTGATTGAGTAGTATGGATAACCAATGACACGACAGTGAATGAAAGTATCCCGCCCTGCTATTGCTGTGATATTTTTCATTGGTCGGATGCTTGCTGGTCCTATAAAGGCAAAAGGAAACTCTTGAAAATAATTCACAACTATATTCAAGGGTGGAATTTTTAAAATAAATACACAATTCTTTTACATATTGCAATCACAGTCTCTGATAGTTGTCTTTTTTATAAAAATAAACTTCAAAGAGCCACTTACAGGGTCTTCTTAATCATTTTGCGCTTTTTAGTTTCTCTAGCCCTACAGCAGGCACACTAATTAACTGTTCTGCTATGTGCTTGCATCACTAGAACACTCATGTGATAAAAATCTGTGCTGAATTACAAATTAAAGGCTGGTGAAGATTTAATTAATGCCAGATATGTGGGGAGGGGGATCTATATTGAACCAACAGTCTAGTATTTAATGATCACTGAAAAAGTGAGTTTGTTTTGATTTAAGTATACATCACATAGACTGGCATTATGCTAAAACTACATTTGTAAAACTACCAATAAAAGCTGCAATATTTTTGTGTGCCTATCTGCTATTAACTGTAGGCTCTCCAAAGGAAGACAAAGACATATAAGCAAAGAGAAGAAAAATCTACATGGAGGAGGGGGAAGAATTGATTAGTACAGATCATGGAGTAATGAAGGTAATGGGCCACATAACAAGCCTACAGTGCAATTCTACGATAATTTACCTAGAGTAAATGCTATCAGTGATGATTACCCTCAGGAAAGGGTACTTAGGATTGCAGCCTGAGCCTTAGGCTGTAAAGCCTAATTACAGTTCTGTTATGAGACTGCATAGAAAAACAGAGACAGCATTAAAAATAAAAAATAAAATCCACAATTTTTAGCATTCCATGGCAAAGCTTACAGCATGCAGTAATTTTCTCCTTTACTACAACAGGTTTTTTGTTTGTTTGTTTGTTTGTTGTTTGTTTTGAGGAGCTGATTTGACAAGCACCTCTTACGTTTATTCGAGCCTGGTAGAGGACGACTCCAGCAGAATTGTTGGCAGTACAACGATAGACCCCTCCATCTCGGACCTGAGTGCTGGAAATATTCAGGTAACTGACCACATTGCCTTCGGAGGTGATGATCTGGCTGATCCGATGGTTGCCATCTTTGATTATGGGATCTTCATCCAATGTCCATGTAATTGTAGGAAGAGGAGTTCCCTTCACATTGCACATCAGAGAAACACCTTCTCCTGGACTTACCACTTTCTCACTGAAGGCTGAAATTATTTTGGGAGTTCCATCTGCAGAAGAAAAGGAATCTAAGCAGGTGTATATACAAAGGCAATACATGAGATAAGCATATCTATCTATCTGTCTGTCTGTCTGTCTGTCTGTCTGTCTGTCTGTCTGTCTGTCTGAATGTCTGTCTATCTATCTATGCATCTAGTATCCTGCCTTTCCCCCAGTTTGGGACCCCAAAAGCAGTTTGGAAGAGAGGGGGGAACTCATTAACCCTCCATCCATCCATCCGTCCATCCATCTATCCATCCCTCCCTCCCTTCATTTACATCCTGCCTTTCTCCCAAACAGGGACTCAACACAGCTTAGAAAAAGGAATATTTTTGCCCTCTATTTCAAGAGAAGAACAAGCCTAATTAATGCCATTTTAAAAGGGCAATCAACTTTAACTTACCATACTCTACATAAACACTCTACCCAAGATATTCTACAGATACATTTTCAAAATGTAAGCCTATTACTCTTTCCTCAGGCTCTTCAAAAAGCTCACACACCAAATCGGTTTTGTCTAATTTGAACCTTTCTGATGCAATAGTTTGCATACACTTCTTTTGTTTAAACAGAGTCTGTTTCCACTAAACCTTTCCTCAACAAATAACATAGTAATAATTGATAACATTTACAAACTTGTAATTAACAGAACCAAAAAAGAAAGGTAATTATTTATGATTGTGAATTTCTATTGATCACGTCTGAAGTGTACTTATGTGTATAGTAGGTAAAACTAAAACGATATGCTCCTTTTTCTTTCCTATTACACCAATGTTTATTCTTGTGTGATTCTCCTTTCCTATATTGCTTGGTCAAAAAAACTTCATAAGTATTTTTTTTTTTAAAAAAAGGGGGGCAACCAACTATATGAACCATAAATTTCAAGAGTTAACAGTATGTTTTTAAATAAATGTGGGTGGGTGGGGGTCATAAACAATAGAAAAGACACCTAGAACAGACATTACTTAAAATCCTTTCTGACATCTGAGTACGCAAAGTTCAGAAGGCGTCAATTTTGGAAATATATAATTCCAGTCATTATTTCTCAAAACAGTACTTCAAAAGTGTTCAGGATGGACCTGAGATCAGAGACTGATCAAAAATCTCATTACATATATAGCTCACAATCTGCAGAATGGATTCACGTTCTGATTTATATGTACCAAGGCACTGTAAACAGGGTCATTGTGAACCAATCCATGGCAGCTTTACATATAACACTTGCTGTCAGAATAGGAATGAAAAGGATTTTTTGGTTTAGATTTCCCTTCTCTCCCTCCCTCTCTCTCCCTCTCCCCCCCCCCTCTCTGTATATATTACACTTCCCATCAAAGGGACAAAGTGTGTTTGGTCTCAGAAATATGTATATTTCTGAATATGTTGTGTGCCTACAAGTCATTTCTGACTTATGGTGACCCTATGGCAACCCTATTAGAGGGTTTTTCTGGGGCTCAGAGTATGTGACACACACAAGGTGAGTTTCCATGGCTAAGCAGGGAATTGAACCCTGGCCTCCAGGGTTGTAGTCCAACATTCAAACCACTATACTATGTTGGTTCATTTCTGAAGATACATATTATATTTCCGAAGCTTGGGAAGGAAAATATGCAGGCTTGTGTATACTTTTGAAAAACATTACATACCTTTAAAAAACACAAACAGGCTTCAGTTGATTGGGAAATGCATACAAAAATGTGAATGTTTTGAAAAGAATGCGCAAAAATCACAAGAAGAGAAAAAAATTGTTTCACAATCCAATATGGAACAAGAACGCTTGTGGGACTTTGAGAAATACAACAAAGACTGACAGATTTTTCATACTCCTATGTTGAAACATTAGTATTACCTTTGGATTTCATCCCCCGCCCATACAGACACCAAGAAGAGAGCAGGGTGATAAAACAAAATCCAAATCCCATTCTCCCAATATAGCAATCTAAAGTCTTCTGTGAATCACACATTCTAATTTGACCAAATTCCTAAAGCAGAAGGACAGCAGAGACATATATCAAGAGCTGAAAGTGCTCTCTAAAAACATAAGCACACTCTGTGTAAGCTGAGATCTACAACTAACTAATGGGCCATTAGAACTGTTTGAATTCACTCTCTCCCTCTCTCTTTCAGAGTGAAGGCACTGATCTTGCTCCATTAAAGTGGCATTCCCATTGCAAGGGCCTCCACATCATCACCAGAATTGTGGTGTGGCTGGATGGACTGTGCAACAATGCTCACACCATGATTCCAGAAGCATTTTAGTATTTTCTGCACAATAAAACATGTAAATAATATGCCATCAGGGGCATGTGGCTGGCTACACCAATTAATTCATTCTCTTTCTTCCCCAGTGACACCTGTCTGGGCTTTTCATACTGCAGACAGGGATGGGAGAAAAAGAATGCACTGAGCAAGATTTTTAAATCAATGCATGCAGTCTGTGGTCTCCAGAATTGTTAGTGAAAGTGTCTATATATCTATCAGTTTCCTGAGTTTGGGAGGAAACTGTAAGGATCAGATTCCTCCCCCCCTCATTTTTCAAATTACCAGTACAGACAAATTAAGACACACAGTTAAGGACACCTATGCTTGGAAAATGCACACAAACACGATTTAGTCAATGGGCAAAAATACATAAAAATGCATACATGAAGAAAAATACATATAGAATGCATCCAATAAGAAAAGTGTGTACTGAAACAGCCATTAATATCTAGATGGGAAGAGGAGGGGAAGTCTTGTAACAGGACAGACAGCATAAGAATGCTGGTACAATGTTGCATAATGCAACAAAAATGGAAGTGACAAGGTTTTCACATCCGTATCTCCAAATCTGAGGGATCAACCTCCAGTCAGCCACCTCGGGGCTGAAGAGAATGGGAGCTGCAGGCAAACACACCTAAAAGGCACCAGGCTGGGAAAAGCTGTTCTAATCCTATTTGAATAATTAAGGCAGTGGTATACCAAAAAGTTTGCACGTCTGATCGTACTGCCTCCCTCCACGATAACCACTTCCCACCATCTCCCTCTGTATTAGCCCTGTCATCCCTCCCAAGACCAAAAGCTATAGGCTTTTCATCTTGAACTGAAACTGACACACAACCAATAAATCAGGAAATGTGCTCGGCCTGCATCTTGGCCCCCCTCTTTTTTAAAAAAAAAAAAAATCAAGTGACAGGCTTTTTGGAGATGAAAGCAGACATTATTTTCCCAGTGAGACTCGAGTGTCTTTGAAATCTTTCCTGCTGTCGTTCTCTGATAACCTGCAAACTCTCGACATCATTATAGATTATCAATATGCTCTTCAGGCTTTCTTACTCACTGGTGCTGGTTGCCGAGGTAACTAGGTCAAAGCAGACACTCACTTCTTTCTCCCCAGCTCCCCCACCACCGCCATGACTACTCTAAAAATAGTGGCCAGTCCAGGCCTGCACTCTACCCTTGTTAGCTATAGACAAATTGATTACTTTCCTTGCCCGATTACCATGTATAACAGGGTGTCGGTTACTCATTGCGACTACCAGAGCTTCAACAGATATCTGATTTATCCAGAAAAGTGATGTTTGGGAAGAAATGCACACCACATTTGAACTTGTTTGTTTTTACATTAGAAAATATATTTGTTCACAGAGGTACCGTGCCGTTGTTTCATCTACTATATAAAAGTCAATGTTTGCCTGTGAGTTTGTCTGGTTGTCTGTGTCAGGCAGGCGAAGACCTCATACGATTGGCTGTGTCAGGCGAGAAGACCTCATATGATTGGCTGGTTGTGAAGATTCTATGGAATCCTGAGGTTGGCAGTTTAGGGAGGGGCCTTTAGAATTCTCAGCCCAGAGCTCTTGGGCCTCAGGCCAGTTGTTATGGAGACGAGGCCTACCAGCAAGAAGAAGGGCAGTATATTCCCTCAGAAATCAAACCCTCTGTATGTTAACAACTCTGAATACAGATTGCACTGGGAAATATGGGGAAAAGTTACAGCTACTGGAGAAGACTGTTTGGTGAGGTCTTAGGAGGAAAATAAAATCGTGGGCAACGCTGGGTAAATACGTTAGTTACAAATAAAACTGAAAACACTGAACACTTTGTAGGACAGATATTACCTAATTCTCATGATTCATTGTCACCCATGCATAGGACCTAAATATTCTAAAGGCTCCAGATCCTGTCTGATCTTGGAAGCAAAGCAGGGTCAGCCCTAATTAGCACTCAGATGGGAGTCCACCAATGAATAGCAGGTGCTGCAGGCTATATTTCAGAGGAAGGAATTGACCATTCCAGCTCTAACTATTCCTTGCCCAAGAAAACCCTTTGAAATTCATGGAGTTGCCATAAGTCAACAGTTGACATAAAGACACATACACACACGTACTACATGATATCAAAGTTGAGTTGATCACTACACACTTCCAAAGGGAAATTCCAGGAAGTCATCCAGAGCTGACCCTGAAGGCTATCATGCTAATGAAAAACAAGCTGATCAGAGAGACTCTCTCTTCTCAGTAGTGAAGAAGGAGGTTAAGAAGGCAACTACAGCAATTGGTAAAGAGGAGATGGAGGGCTCTGAGGTCATGATTGGTTTGTTTTATGGACATCATTCTCTTATAACATCCTATTAAATTATCATCTAGTACCCCACTGTCATCTGTTACCTCTACTGAAGGAAATGAATGGACTAGGTAAGGGTGTAGGAGAATGCCCTTCCAATTGTTCATCCATGCCACTAAAAGGTTATACTTGTATAAGGTATATTTTGTGGTTTCCCATGATGCTATTAGTTATTTCTACATGTGGGCATGTTCCCTATAATTAGTCCACTTGCAGCCAGGTTCAGGAATGATCTATATTACTGAAGGAACTTTTCTTCTTCTATGAGATGGACTATGGGATAATGGGTAAAGTTAAAAAACATCAAAGAAGAGGCATGAATACATGACCTAGGCCTGTAATCTCCTAGACATTATCTTGCATAACTGGTTTCATAACCTCTGGAGCAACTGCTTGTGCAAGGGTGCAATCCAGTGCACTAGGGGGTTATTCTTCTAGCATTAAATTGGATTTTGGCCCATGATATCCATGCACATGCACCTTCAAGTTACTTGTCAACTTATGCCAACCCCATGAATTTGATAGTTTTCATAAGCAAGGAGCATCAGATACTTCCATGTTTTTCTTACTAATTCTACATGCATACCACCTTGTGTTTGAAAATACAAGCATTCATTCTGTCTTTCTATGAAACAGAGCTCAGTGCCTTATATGGCAATGTTATTGAAATCTGAAGTGTTCCTTTGTTTCCATAAACTGACCCTACTGCTTAAAGCCCTATATAAGCAGGAATCACTTGCCTGTGAATTAAGTCCTACTGAACATAGTAGGGCTTATTTCTGAGTATTTCTGAATACAGAATTGTTCCATAGCATTGAAGATGTGCAGAAAAACAAAGAGAGAAAGAAACGAACAAAAAACAAACCCACATCTGCTGGCTACAGGTTTTGAACTGGTAATCTCTAGTCAGAGTCACAGTTTATCATTTTTATCCTCTTCCATTCCCCGTGATCCTCAATTGTTATGTGTGATTTACTGGCTTAGGCTGTGGGCATCCAGCCAGTGATAATCTGCAAGAGTGCTTCTCTGTCTAACCTGATGCTCTCATGAAGCCTCCAGAAAACAAAAATGAGCCACAAAAATAAATGAATATGCCAATTTTGCTCATTTCTTGATTTGAAATGGACCAGAAAACATCATATAATTTAAACATGGCTTCAATGACTGTGAATATATCACTTGACTTTGGAGTAGGGATGGGAAAAAATATTCAAGAATATTCTCAAAATTATAAAAAAAACCCATGTTTTTTGAGGGTTAACCCTGAAAAGAAGAATCCTAGACTGATGAGAATCTTTGCCGTTCAGTACTTACTCTGCACAAAATTTGCACATCGTTATTTTGTGCAGGAAGCAACATTTTCTGAACAGGAAACAGAGTTTTCTGCATAGAAAATATTTCAAAGCAGAAATACCAATTTCTGCACATAAAATTCTTTTTGTGCAGAAAAAAAGCTGTAACTGGGATTTTTTTTTTTTTGCCTAAAATTCACTCATAATTATAGAGAACATCATTTTCAGCATTTTCTGCACAGAAATTAATATTTCTTCATTGACATATTATTTTAAACCAATAAAATCCTGTTTCATGTGCAGAAAATGTTACAACTATGTGCAAATTTGTGCAGAACAAATCCTGAACTGCAAATAGTGTTTGAGAACTGTGTGGTTTTTGAAAACTTTCTCCCAGTTGGAAGAAAGTTGCTGAAATTACTCATTGCTACCTTTGAGAAAAAACTTTGTGAAGAATTACATACCCACTTTGGAGGCCAATTTCACATTGTCCAGATTCCATTTATGACATGTGCCCCTTCCAGACCTCTGAATGCAGCTACTGTTTCCTCCCACAACTCAATCAGTCAGAATAATGATGATGCATATTTTTATATGGAATGCTTAAAATGCACAGAATACCCTAAAACAGACCATGACTGACCTTCTAGCACCACCTGGACATAATCTTGTGCAGACATCCTGTCCTTGCGTACAAAACACTGGTATGCCCCACCATCGCTTTTGGCCATGCCGTCCATAATAAGGGTCTCATGACTGACTCCAATGATCCTCACATTATTCCCAGTGTTGATGATTTCACCATTTCGATACCAGAAGAGTTCAGGGTCGTCTGTTCCAGTCACACTGCAGGACAAGGACACTTGACTACCGACACTGCTCTTAACCTTCCGTGGACTGATGGTGGCTTTGAGAGGCTCTAAAGATTCAAGCAAAAATGGAGGAACTAAATTAGAAATTGCATTTTTAGAATAAGAAGCAGTGCTAATAAGTAAATGCATATTAGAAAGCAGGTGCGGCAAATAGGTTGTTAGATGAGCCAAAGACACTGGGTATGTATGGGAAAGCCCATAGGTTTTTGGGGTCCTTGGGAAAGAAGCTATAAGTGGATCTCCTTCATCCCATCTGGCTTTCAGAGAAGTGGTGTTAAAAAGAAAACACATTTGTGAATACTCACGTACACATATACACACCATACATGAAATTAAGTAGAGAGGCTTCTAAGATAAATCTTTTACTTCTGGCAGCAGAATGTATTGTTTTGGTCGATAAATATATGTTTGAGATTTCACCAAAAATTCCTGATGTTCATGGGGATGGGAAATTCTCATGACAGCAGGAACCAAAGTGTTCTGTCAGTGGGTGCATGGAAAATAACTGTTCTACTGGAGAACAAAGGACTATACAGACATTCAGTTCAAACCATGAAGGCCATAACAAAGAGGATATAGCTCTTTTTGCCCTCTCCATTGCTATCCCTCTTCCCATGCTGGAAGGGAAAAACATCTGCAGTAGTGATTGTGTAGGTTTTCCTTGTGATTTAGGTGCCTGAGCATGTACAGTTCAGAACAGCATAAGAAGCTTACTTGAGGTTTCTGCTCAGTATGGTTCCCCTCCAACATTTGGAGCACGGCCATGTTGGCAAGAGGGCTTTGACAGAGGAAACAGAACTAGCCAACATAGTCTCACTCTCCTTGCAAAGGATATTACTCAAATGAAGAGAAGAATGCCTGCATAAGGCTCAACAGATGAAGGAAACTTATGACAGAAGCCATTTTCAAATCCACTGTCGAAAACGTTCCTCAGCAACTTTTATGAGTTCTACACTTCAGTCTCCTGGAGTGTATTCCCAAGCACTCAGAGGTATACTTATCCTAATCAAAGGTTTAATTAACACTTCCTAATGCATGATGTACCCTCATTTTGGGTCAATATTATTTTTTTCAATCTTATTCCTAGCAGCAAACAGTGGGGGTGGGTAGGTAGAATACCACAGAGAATGAGGGAAAATGATCCAAGGATAAAGTGCAGATTTCCCACAGACTTCAGTGTAAACAGAACTGCACGTACTATTTTCTCTATATTAAACTTCCTGGTGTCAAAGGCCCAGATCCAAATGATCTGACAACAGACCAAGCAAGAGCAATCTGTCATTTCTCACTGCCCCTGCACCCTCAAAACCTGCACAAAAACCCTGGAAAAACACAGTGGGTTTTGTGTGGCAGCTACAGCGGGGGGGGGGGGGGGAAGAAGAGTGTCCTGCTGTACTGCCAGTCCTCCATTAATGTGATGTTGATTTTAAACCATTTTATGAATAAAATTCTCTTTTACGCTTCCAAATTTTAGAAAAGGGATAAAATCCTGTGTCTGTTGATCTGAGACAAAGTCCCACTGAATTTAGGACTGAGATGTCACCTAAGAGAACTGAGCTGTCACCTAGGCCCTTAAGCTTCTGGACAACTTTTTACACAACAGGCTGCATAAACTCTAGAGCAACTGCTGTGCACGAAGGTTTGTGCAAACGTGTAATCCAGCACAATTGCCCCAGGGGATTTCTATTCTGCTAGCATTCAGTTGGAATTAGGCCTATGATATCAGATATTTCCATGCTATTTCTACTAAATAAAACCAGAATTCTTCATGCAAGGCACCTGTGTTTTGACATAACAGAATCCACTCTGACTTCCTACTTAGCAAGGCCCAATTCTCCAATCTACTTACGTTTTACATGCAAGCGGCCTATCACCTCAGCAGTACCGTAATTGTTCCACACTTCACACACATAGTTGCCTGAGTCTGACGGGCGTATGTTCTCTATCAGTAGGCCTGTCACAGTTGGCCGGAACCTGCTGTCAGGCTCCCAGGGAACATTGTCCTTCAGCCAGCGGTACTTTGGTGCTGGGTGTCCAGATGCTTTGCAAGGCAGCTCCACTCGCTGTCCTGCCATGGCTTTACGGTTTTCAAAACCATCCAGAATAGATGGAGCCGAGTTTGCTGGGTCTGGAAATGAACACAATTATATAGGGAAGCAACATTTAATTCACTGATCAATTAAAGAACCAATTGCACAAACACAATAAAAACGGGTATCAATGTTGTTATAGTTTTATGTCCAGATGGTACACAATGTTGGGAAAATTTGCAAGATAAATTTTAAAAGACAGATCTTAAATATCAGAAGTGTGATTTAAGTGTAAGAAACCTATGAAGCTTAGGAATGAATGTATATCTCTGACTCGTTCAGTTCTCACATGCAGGGACAAATAATTATGATAGTTTTCTCACTGCTGTGGGGAAAAAAAACCCAAATATTCCTCTGTCATATACTCCCCATTTTCAGACATCCCACAATGTTGTGAAGGAATTATTCAACACAGAAAAATGTGTGGGGTTTTGTGGCAAAAAGTTTTCTGTCAGAAGAAAAAGGTTTGCTTCACAAGAAACAATGTTCCACATACTTTTCTACATTAAATATTCTCTGCAACACTCTGTAGTGCTACTTAAATTCTAAGACCTTCATCAAATGACAAATCCCATTCTTTAATAGGATGGAGCCACAGTGCGCATAGTGGTATCAAACTGCTATAATTTGTGCAGTGTAGCTACAAATAGTGCCTATAGGAGCAGTATGATTTATAATATGTGGAATAAGTATGTTATGTTAATAGATTACGGGGAAAATAACAATGTAAGCATTTTTCTGTTACAAATTCTCTTTTTTCATTTTTATGTTTAACACATTTTTTCTTCTTTTGTTCTTTTTTTCCTCCTCTTATAATCAAATAAAAGTTTTTTAAAAAAGATACAAATAGTGCCTGTGCTGTTTTCATGTCTTATATTGTAGCTGTGAGAATATTTTACCTGACATACTGGAGTGGGGGAGATATTATCTAACAAACTAGGAAAAAGAATGAGAGGAAAAATATATGAATATAGAGTAAAACATCCTCTGTTGAAGTGCTTTCAATCTTTGGTCCTTCAGATATTTTGAACTTCAGTTCCCAGAAATGGTAACTAGCACAGGCAAGACTTCTGGGAGCTGAAATCTGAAACTCCAAGGATTCTCAAAAACAGCTGTTATGCTGGGTATGCAATCTTACATAGGCATGCATACTAGGTAGGAGTGAATCAACCTATACCTAGGGTCATTTCAAACTTCACAATGATAGCACTATGACTCAATTTTAACTGCTATGGAAGCATCTGACAGAATCCTTTGGTTTGTAACCTGGTGAAACACTAGAGCTCCCTGGCTGAAAAATCTCAGTGTCCTTCTCTAAACTCCAACCCCAGGATTCCACTGATGATTAAATTGGAATCATACCATTATAACTGTGTAGTATGAAAGGGTCCCTCATCTACCTCGTTTCATGGTTGGGGTGGGAAGATGCCTTTAAAATCCTTATCTAGAGAGCTCTTTGGTCCCAGTAAAATACAAATCCCAGAATTCCACAGGATGTGGAAAGTAGAATAATAGCACTATAGCGGTGTAGTATAGAAATGTCCTGAGATGGCTTGCCAATTTGCACATGGAGTAGAACTGGACCAAACTAAAATTCCTTGTTATTTTCAATTCCAAAGCAGCCAACAATGTTGTTAACAACAACAACAACAACAAGGATGTTAACAAAACATCACTGGTTTCAAAACGAATGTTTGGTAGAAAAGATTCTAGTAATACAAAGTATCATAGCTCTCAACAGCTATTATGGATATTCATCTAAATGATGTCAAATTTTATCCTGAGGCTGGTTCCATTTGGCTTAAAAGTGCTGTTTCATGAGAGAGGAAATGCAATCCTATTGGTTCTCTTGGATGTACTCCATACCGCCAACCATGTATCCTTCAGGGCTGCCTCATGAGAATGGTCATTGGGGCCACAGCATTGAAGGGACTCAGTTTCTTCCTGATCCAGCAAAATTCAGAAAGTTGAATTAGGAGAGGTAAATTCTAGACATAGTTCTTGAGGCAGCATATGGCCCACTCTACACTGAAATAAGTTCAGAGTTGTGAAATAACTCTATCTTCTTCAGTGGTGGAGCTTAGAGTGTGTGGAGGAGGGGCGGAAGGGGGTGGGGCTATGGCATGGGGGCGTGGCCACTGTGCATGGGGGCATGGCCAGGGCGCATAGGGGCATGGCTATAGGGTGGGATGTCCCAAAAATGTTGCTGCCCAGAGCAAACCACCCTCATTGCCTCCCCGTCCCTATGCTACTGACCTTCTTCAAGGGTGAGGTGGGCAAAATATAGTCCACAGGCATCATGTCTGTATGGAGTGGGATTCTTTTTAAAACCAGAAGTGACTGGAAGTTACATTCAATTTTGGAAAAAAAGAAAAGGGGTCCCTGTGATTAAAACTAGCTCAGGATGGATGAAATTACCACTTGCACCCTTCCAGAGGCTCCTAGGACCATGACTGGTGAGCTTTCAAACTAGTATTCCCACTTCTCCTTTTGATACAATGTTGCTATCCCTCCCTTCCCCAAAATTTTCAACATAATTTATGGAAAGTCCTTAAGGACATGACACGCCTGTCAGGGATTCCAGGCAGGAAACCCTGGGAAAATGATCAGCCCACTGCAAAGATGTTGCATCATGCCCTAGCTGTGGGTAATTGCAAGGTTGCATAAGAAACTGGGGTCATGTGCAGATGGTAGAGGGAGGTGTGCAAACCTCTACCTGATTGGTTGTAGATATGTATATAACAAAGCAATGCCAGTATGTATTTGTCTGTTGACCAAACCTAGTGCCTGGCGCAAGCTTTTGTCCGTCTGTCCTATGTTTTGTATATAACGGAACTTTGCTGCAAGATAAAGTGCCTCCTGTTTTGGAAGAAACTCCTCCGTGTGTGAGCATCCTTACTGGGTAACAAGGTTGCTGCTGTTGGCTCGCTGAACTGTAGTTTTTCCACTGTGTTTCCGTGGGGCTGAAACTCCTATCATCCCCAACAACGCCATTGTTATTGTTTGCTTTCAGGTCATTTCACAGGAAGATTCTTGGCAAGATTTGTTCAGAGGGGATTTGCTGCAGCTTTCCTCTGAGCCTGAGGGACGTGACTTGCCCAAGGTCACCCAGTGGGATTCCGTGAATGAGCAGTGCTTTGAATTCTGGTCTCCCAGAGTTCTAGACCAACACTCAAAACACTATACCATGCAAACATGCCATTGCAACACAGATATATCAATTTTAAATGTAGTTAAAAGTTCTGAAAATCATGAATTATGCTTGGTTGAGCAATACTTTAATACTTTAAATATATTGGACACAGCTCTTTAGGATCAAAATAGGGAACTTCAGCTAAATATTATGCAGAACATGTCTTTGTGAAACATGATGTGAGTGTGACTGGTTGTGTTCCCACTCTGGCTGGATATATTGCTGCGTATTAACACTCTATGAGGAGGGGGGAAATCTTTGCTACAGTCCTTTCTCCACCTTTGCAGGTTTCACCTTCACAAATTTGACTATTTGCAGGCCATGCATGCCTTCCCCCTTCTCTTCCTCCCATTCCCTTGCCTTCTGCCCTGGCACATCTGCCTTCCTTCTCTGCACCCAGCAAAAGGCAAGGGAATGGGAGGGAGGGAGGAGCACAGTGCACAGAGAAGGAAACTGTGCACGTGTCTTGTCCCCAATTCCCTTGCCTTTTGTCTGGATGTAGGGAATGCACACTGAGGCAAAAGGCAATAGAATGAGAAAGGGGAGCACTATGAGGAGAAGGGAGCATGCACATGCCTCCCCCTTCCATTCCCATGGCTTTTGCCCAGGCACGGAGAAGCAAGGCACGCACACCAGGACAGAAGGTAAGGGAATGGGAGGGGGAACATGGGGGGGGAGTTATTCATGGTTTTTCTATTTTCATGAGGGCTCTTTGCCTTGAACTTTTGTGAAAGTGGGAGTGGTCACTGTATTTTTAGACAGTTAACATACATTTTACACTTAACATGCATTTTACAACAGTAGGCTGTTATGATTAGATCCTCTGAACCCTTACTGTTGCAGAAAGAAGATTTCCAAGGTTGGAAATTGCTACCTATACGTTCAGAGAATCTTAATATTTTAATCAATGTATTGACACATATCCTACATATATCAACTGCAAGCAGTCTTTTTCTGGGCCTTATCTTAATCTGCCTGTGCTGGGGTTACACTCCCCATGAAATCTCAGGCTAATAGTCTGGGTGTTCTCTTGGACTCAGCTCTGAGCCTGGATGCCCAGGTTTTGTCAGTGGCCACAATGCCAGCTGCACCTATTCTTTGAGATGCCAGATTTAGCTATGATGACACATGTCTTAATTACATCCTGGACTACTGCAATGCATGCAATGTGGGGCTGCCCTTGGAAACTGCTCAGAAACTTCATGGCTATAAAATACTATTGCTAACTGGAGCCAGGTATATATAAGGGTATATAAAATTCCCTTATTAAAACAGTTTACTGGCTACTAGTTCATTTTCAAGCACAGTTCAAAGTGCTGGTCGACCTATAAAACCCTATATGGCTTAAGTCCACATGATCTGAAAGACCATGTCTCCCTATATGAACCTGCCAAAGTGCTAAGGTCTACAGGGGAAGGTTTTTTGTAGGTCTTGCCATCACCTCAGACTTGCTTGGTGAGAAAATGAGAGAGAACCTTCTCAGTGGCTGTTCACACCTTCCAGAACTCTCTTCTGTGGGAGGCTAGGCTGGCCCCCTCCCAGTTTTCCTTTTGCTGGCAGGCAAAGATCTCTTGTCTCCTTTTTCTCTCCCCCATTGTAAGTCTGGCATCACATTCAGTAATTATAATGTTGTAAATCTGCCTTAAACAATCACAGTGCGCTTTTATGGTTGTTGAGACTACAATGACCAAAGGTCTTGCCAAAACCGACTTTTTCAGCAGCTCAGCTTTCCCTCCCTCAATACGGCTATTTCTGTGTTGCTGGAGAACAGGGCAGGCAGGGGGGTGAGTGGAAATATGCCCAGCTTTCTTCCTGTAGATAAATGTTTTGCCACATATCCCCAGCTCTAGCCATTTCTCTATTCCAGAATCAACTATGCCTTTGACAGGATCACCTGCTGAAGTAATGAGAAGTCCCTGAGAGCCATCAGGAATACCTCCGGATGCATAAGCCTCCTGGGGTGGACCTTGCAGGGGGAGGAGAGGCTGCACTGCTGAAAAAGTACATTTTGGCAGGATTTAGATAGGACTGAGAGGGTAGCATTGGGACAGTTAGTTACAGAGATAAAGCTGCGTCTTCACACCTGTGTTTCATAATGGAAGATGTCATTTTAATTAACAGATGAAAAAAGTTTTGTATCTCTTACTGATAAGGTAAACCGCTATATTAATTACTTCTTAACTTTTAAATATACGTGTTACATTTTCTCCAAAGGCCTTATGCCTGTGTGGACATAAGCGCATGTATTTCAGTTAAATATTGTTGTATACCTGATACAAAAAGTCTAGCACTGTTGCTCTGTCGTGTTTCTCCAGTGTATCTGTGCCGTGTGATACATCGGTAATTATACAATCCATCTTCATTCTGTACATCTGTAATATACAAGGCTCCCGTGGATGTGATGAGAAATCTAGATCCTGAAAGACATAAGAATACACAGAGTTTTAAAAATCTGAGAAAGCATTGTAACTCTCCTGCTCTGCAGAATTGCAAATTTTCCTGTCAAACACTAAAGATGCACATTGTTGCCAATGATAATAGTTTTTAATTGATTGGTGTGTCACTATCTATGTTAAGCTCAACTGTGTTGCTTAAAATATAAAACCTTTTAAAACCACACACAGCATATTGTGGAACCATTCAAGAAGCATATAATTAATTTAGTATTCATCATTGCTGCAGCGCAGATGACATAAAGATATTTTAAATAAAATGGAAGAAAAGAATGAAATTACTTATTAGATGTGAGTCAGCTACTGAAAAATACAAAAGCATATTATTTTATGTTACCATTGAACCTGAGTATGAGATATATAGTAATTACATGGCTGATATACATAATTGCATATGATGATATGAATCCTAGTGTAGTAGCAGACCACATCAGACTTATTGTACTAAAAAAAAAGAAGTGGAGTTAGAATGCGAATAGGGGAGGCAATGATACTAAAAATAATGTTTTGTTTGCCATCATTTCTCCAAAGAACTTAGAACAGCATGCAGGGAAATCATCCCATTTTATTTTTATAATAACCCTGTGAGATCATGCTGGATGATAGTGAGTGGTTCAAAGTCACAAAACAATCAGCTTTGTGCTTGGTAGGGATTTGAACTCAGATTTCTTAGGTCTAAGTTTGACATTCAATCAATCTATTAAAGAGCTCTGGACACAGTCAAGAAGAAAGCAAATCACAGGTTCTTGCTAGAGAGTTGCAAATAAATTCATTGTTTGCAGACTATGACCAGAAACTTGTTAGTGACCTATGTGTACACAAGTGTGGCTTACATGTGGATATGTGTGTTTTTGGATGGGGTACAAGGTGATATTTGTAGCCCTTTGTGCAGAGTGGAGATGGATGAAGCGAAGCAATGTGTAGGCACACTGTTTTCCAGAGATACAAAGTATTCTAGCAGTAATGTGGGGCAAGATGAAATATGTCAAGAGCCAGCCTACAAACCCCTCTCCCTAACTTGGTATGAGGAAAAGGATGGTCATGAGTCTCAAATGCATAGGTCCCACTAAGCCTGGAGTCATGAGACAGAATAGCCAGGGGAACTTCCAGACGAAATTACAATTAATAAAATTTTGATTACTAGGCTTTGTCCATCAGATTAGACACACAATAGATAGCAGGCAGGAAATGTGAAACTAGACTTAGGATGCAAAAGAAAGAAATAAAAAATTAACTGAAGAATAAATAGGTTCCAGGTAACCCAATAGGAAAAAAATTAGCAGCATAGTACTGGACGAAAGATCCTGCATTCCAAATGCTGCATCATCATCATCATCATCATCATCATCATCATCATCATCATCATTTTCATTTATACTAGGGATGGAAGGAATCCAGAATTTTCCGAATCCGAACCCAGATCCAAATCCCTGAAAGGTTCTGGGAATCCACAAATCTCACGAATTTCGAATCTTTTGAATCCTTTTTTAAAAAAAGGTTTAAAAAGCAAGCAAAAGAAAGATAATCTTGGGTAAAACACACTCTCTCAGCCTTAGCAAAAGCCTATGACAAGGCAAACCTCTAAAGAAGAAATCTGGCCAGGACAATTGTCATAGTTTTGCCTCAGGATCTTCCCATGAAGGCCCTTTCTACACAGGCAGGAAAATATGGATTATTAATCCCACATTTTTCTGCCTGTGTACACAGGGCCACATAGTACAATACAGAGATAATCCAGGTCAAAACTGGATTTTCTTTGCGTAGCTCCTTATGGCATCCTGGAGTTTGCAGTTTGATGATGCAGCAGCACACTTTGGCAGACAAGGCTGTGACACCTTTTAAAATTATAAACCCCAGAGTTGTGTATGAAAGAGCTTTCAAAAGGAGCTATGCAAAGGAATCTTTCAGCTGTCCTTGAAATCTCAAGAAGACTGTACTTTCCAGCCAATCAGGTCTTTGGCGGGCCCTGGAGGTACCAATTTTTAAAAACAATTTTTCCTTTCTGCTACATGTGGTTTGTCATGTGGCTCATGAGAAACCATGACAGACATTTCAGTTCTCATCCTATTCTAGCTATAGGTTTACAACGAGGCACTGGTCTTGTAGAAGGAGGTACACTGGCCTACATGTAGCAATCACTGGATAAGATTGTGTGAACTTGCCCTCTGCCCCACTACTTCTGATACATGTCAGACCCACTGACCCCAGCATTTATACATGCCATTGATTTTCAGCACAGAAAATAGTGCTGAACTTAAATATTAAATGTTCAATTTAAATATATTAGAATACAACCCCAGATGTAATTTCTGAAATTGTTAGGAAAGGCCATTATTACTCCAAAGGAAAAACTCACCCACTTGCCATCTCCCCTTGTGTGTCTGGTCTCCCAGGTTTTCAGGCATCCCGGTCTCCAATAAACTATTTGGTTGGTGGATTTGAAAGATTTGATTTGTCTATTTTAGCACAGGGATTTGGATTCTCAAATCTCAAATCCTTGCTAAGGATTCAAGGATTCGAGGATTCGCGGATTTAGTTGGCCCAACCCTAATTTATACTCAAAGTTCTTTCTCTTTTTTTCCCCTGCCTTTCTTCCCCTTCTTTCCACTTATATTGCTGCTGCTGCTGCTGCTGCTGCTGTGGTGGTGGTGGTTGTATGCCTTTCAAGTCAATTCTGACTTATGGTGACCATAAAGTGAAACTATCACAGGGCTTTCTGGGGTTGAGAGTATGTGATGTGCTCAAGGTCACCCAGTGGGTTTTCACGGCCAAGTGGGGAATCAAACCCTGGTCTCCCAGGTAGTCATCCAATGATCAAACCACTACACCATGCTGGCTCTCTATACTTGCTCCTGTTTCATTCTCACACATTAAAAAAGAAAAATCAAAAGTTTTCTTCTTAGGTGCATTTTCAGTTATTTTTCACACTCTTGTATTTTCCTATTAAAAATTTACTTGTGCAAAACTTGTTTTTTATACAAAACCCAACAATTTATGCAGAAAGGTAGGCTTGTTTGCTTGTTTGTTTTATAATATGTTGAGGTCTAAAACAAACCAAACCCAGATTGCTGCTTGGTTGCTGGTTTTTTGCACAAACAAATTTTTTACCAAAAAAGAAAAAAAAAAATCTTGATGAAGTGTCTACACATGGCCAGATACGCTTTCTCATCAAAGATGAGAAAATCTGTGGTTATTCTTTAGAGCCCTATGCTCTATACATCTTTCCTGGTACAATCTCTTTGGCCAGCTGATCACAGCATCTTTATTCATCATTTCACTAGCAACCAACTTTGCTCTAGCTTTCTCATCTAACAATGGACCACCTTGCAAACCTCCCTCACCTCCAAGTGGTATGATTCCTAGATGAAACAAGATATGAGCCCTCCCACCATCTTGTTTTTATTGTCCCTCAAGTATTTTAAATGAAACTGGAAGTGCATTTCTGGTCATTTCCGAGTTTTGGCATTTTGTTTTGTTATGGTTTTGTATATTTATTTGGAATTCAGAAGTGCAGCTCACAGCAGTCTGAAGAACCTGGAAATGAGGTGTGTGTTGCCCCCGCAATATATTTTATATACAAGTTAAAACATTTTGCCTTGTTAAAAGGAAATCAACAATAAGCTATAATATTTGCCACATACCACAGATAATTGCAGCATATCAATTTCACATCCAAAGAATCTGAAGAACCTGGAAATGAGGTGTGTGTTGCCCCCGCAATATATTTTATATACAAGTTAAAACATTTTGCCTTGTTAAAAGGAAATCAACAATAAGCTATAATATTTGCCACATACCACAGATAATTGCAGCATATCAATTTCACATCCAAAGAATCTGTTTATGTTTATGTTTGTGTTTATGCTCTGTTTATGGCCATGGTTTTAAAAGCATGCATCTTTCCTTATTTTTCTTAATAGATATAACATACTTACATAATGCTTGAACAACCAGTTTCTTTAAAAAGTACAAAATACTAGCCAGAAAAGATGACAGAAAAAAAAATAGAAGGGGAAAATCTACATAAACTCTTGATGGAAAGCATTTTCATTAAAACCGACAGCTTGTCAAGTGTGACAAAACCCAAGTGTTGAGGATTCTGGGTGCTGTACTTCATAGAGTGTTTAAAAAGCAACATGGATAGAAGAGATATTTATTATCCTGTTGATCTTGTGAAGTGTTTCATTTTCTAAGCACATTTCATCTAATCACTCTCGATTTGCTGTAACAAAATCCATTTCTTAACTCATCTGCATCACACAATAAACAAGGATTTTTATAAGCAAAACTACGTTTTTGCCCCTAGATAAATCTAAGCTTATTCGCCTCTTTGCTGTTTGTAACAATGAAGAGAAGATAATAAAATCATCTAACACCAAACTGTCTAGAACAATACATACCAAATGTCACAGTCTGGATCTGTCTTGCTTTTATAACAATCTTGTGAACCCAGAGTCACCCAGGCATGTCTTCAACAGGATGGCAAGCATTGTAGCCCTGACTCGTTCTCTGGAGAGGATTAAATCCTCAAACTGTATGGAACCACCCATTCACCTAGGGACAGCCCTACCATTTGACAAAATGTGTCAACAGTCCCAGGTGATACATCCAGTGGGAGTCCTCCAGATGTGCCGTTTGAGATCTCTGACTATTGGGAGAGAAGGCTACATGCTCCAATCTGTCCTGCTTCCATGAAACCAATATTTTCTTTCTTGGATGTGGCGGAAAGGACCCTATCCCATTAGCACAGCTGAAATAAAGCTCTATTGTCAGTCAGTCAGCTTCTGTACTCAGAATGGGGAGAATGCACTCGAATGGCTGTTATACCTCTTGCCCTCTCCTCAGGCATCAAAATGTCTTAGGCCAACCTGCACTTCCCTTGCAGTACAGCACTCGCCAAGAAAGGGGGACATCTTCTTAGATCCACTCTTTCCCAGCACATGGATGAAGGGAGAAAGAATGGAATAAATAGAAGATAAGGATCCCCTATCCCGGCAGCGGGGGACGCAGCACGTAGGCCCGGGTGGGAGGCTTGCTGCTGCCTCTGCCACCGCCATTGCACTGGGCTAGGAATGACCCCAGTTGGGGCAGGGGGGCGGCAGGCTAGGCACAAGTGGGATAGTGGGGGGGTTTGGCTTTTTTCCTCCTCCTGGCATTGGCATTCAGGGCACGCACCCCAGTTGCCCCACCCTAGATACTCCCCTGAATGTGAGGATGAGAGAGATGGGGGGCACTATAACAGCTGCTGACAAAGCTCAATAATCCAGGTTAGAGGGTTTGGGAGCCATGGATGAGGTCAGGTATTCTAATAGGGATGCTAATTGGAGAGTATTAAAAGGTTACCAAGAATGGACTACAACTCCCATAATTGCCCAGCTAGCATGGCTACTGGCTGCATAACTTGTCCAGGCTCTGGCAATTTTAAGTATGCTTACATTGTTCAGGTTATTTTTCTGAAACTTCTTAAAAGTCAGAAGCTTATCAGCAAGTGAGAATCTCTTTTGTCCAGAATTCTTTCAAGTGATACATTATAACACTCTGAGAAATGATACACTTTGGAAAATACTGATTATGATATTATTCCTTAAAAACATCAGACTGTTAGTCTGAGAAAGATTCTTTTAAAAACACAGAAGAAGTGAAAGTAGGATTATACAAAGCCCCACATTAACTTCAACCCTCACAGCAGCACTTTGGCATAGACACTCAAGTCCACGCTCAGTGGTATGACATCCCCTAAATATGGTAGGATTAGTTTATTACATACTGAAGAACTGAAGAACATTAGCATCAAGAGAGATCTCACAAGAACATTGTATCCACAGTTTAAAATTATTTACAACCACTCTCATATCCTTCATCTGTCCTGATTTGGTATGGACGGTCCTCGTTAATCCTCCACCATCCCACTTCTTCAGCTACTTTTAAAATGTCCCAGTTTCTTTTTCCTCCTTCCATTTTCTCTTCTTGTCCTCCACTTACTTCAGTTGGTACAAACTTATTTCAAAGTACAAAAGTGCTGTGCGCTCAACTCAGTGGGGGGAGATGAGATAAGAGAATGGAGAGAGCCCTGCTCAGGCAAAAGCAAACCACTGCAGTCTCTCCTAACTTCTATGTTCTTCTTCATTAATAACTTGTGCAATCTTGACCACACTCTGATGGTGCTTGCCCACTCATGTTCTGGTTGTCATTGGTGAAATATTTTAGAGCATGCAGTCCTGCTTCCATTGTATCTTGTAGATTCAGCTGGATACTTTTTTCCTTCTAGAAACAAGGCCAGTCTGAGATATTTTGCTATCTGGGTTGAAGAACAAGACGACTCTTCCCCTGTCTCATTCTACATACAAAAGCCAACCAGACTGGCAATTGATTCTATTGACAACACTGATGATGGAAGAGCTTACTTTTCTGCACATAGAGTCTAGCACATAGAGCACAGGGCAGACCATATGGTAGACAGTCTTCTTTTCCAACACTTCGTTGCCACCTGCCAGTAGGTTTGCTAAATCAGGATTATCACAGACCCTGAGATTTCAGGGCTAAAACCTGAAACCTAGGGATAACTCCTTATGATGTCACAGGAGGGGGGCTCTGGTGGTGTTATCATATTGATTGTACCAGGGCAGCCCCTAGTGATGTTATTTTTCATGATTAATTAAGAATCAACCAGTTAAACAGAATGTATCACTCAAGTAAATCAAACAAATAAACCATAATTCTAAGTAGTCAGGAAAACACACACACACACACACATCTACTTTTCAAAACAACACTCTTGCCCTGAGATTCCTTCCCCTCACCCTAAAAACTAGGGAAGAAGGTCCAGGACCTGAGAACACTACTTTCCAGCACTTACCCCTTGAGCCAGCTTCCACAGACAGCTGAATGGTAGAGCCACGCCTGCCTGGAGGGAGTTTGGAGAACTATTTGAATATCATTTAAATTCAGCTCTTGCACTGGCAAGCATTGTCTTAATGTATTTAACTGGTAATCAGAGATCATATGCAAGGATTTTTCTTTACTACTGTCTATCAGCCAGTGCAGTAATGAAAATTATAATCAAATTTTACAGGCTGTAATTAATAAAGTTAGAAATCATCTGGTCAGGCATCCTCCTATCCAATTGTTCACAGGCTTCATTAATAAAATAGTATTTGAATATTTCACTGCAAAATTAGGAAGATAAGAATATTTTCAGGCTGCAACATTAAGTGTTGTTTTATCTGACTCTGAGGTTTTTTGACTTGGCAGTTATGCTGTTACCTTTTGAATATGAGTGTGGTTATTCTCCAGAAGGCTTAAAGTATCATATTTGATTTTCACTTAGCGCATGGTTTTATGTTATTAGGATCTAAATTAGGTTGATAGAAATGAGGAGAACAGATGGTTCCTTTAACCAGAGGCCAAACCATTAACACTAGCAGCAAACTCTTATCAGTAGTACCTGTCACTTCCAGCTTTCAAGATGGTCTTTGCTAGCAAAGTTTGTTGAATTTTCTTCTGCACAGAGTATTTTAAACACCCAGCAGTTTTGATGTAGCCCTGTCTACAAAGAAAGTCAGCATGACAGGATTTTGCAAGAGAAAACAGCATTGTAGTCTGACTATTTAGGGCAGGAATAGGATTTTTTTTCTTCTGTTGAGACTGCAGTCCTCAAAGGTAATCTATTAGGGGTCACAGACTGGTGGGGCCAGTACCTGGCCACAGAACGGGTTTGTGGAGATCCCTCTCTATCTATTTCTAACCCAACCTCTTTGTCTGAAAGTCTCTATCTTCTTCCCGCCCCTCAAACACTATCCTCTCCTTTTCCTTCTTCCTCCCCACCCAGTGGGCTGTCAAGGAAGAGAGGGATCATTCTTGCCAGAGCTCTGAGCTTCTTAGCTTGCAGACAGCTTTTGAAATTAGGTGAAGGACTGCAGGAGGGTATGAGGTGGCAAGCTGCTTCCCCCTACCCCAATCTCAGGGAACAAGCTTGGTAAGCATGCACATCTTTGACTTGCTAATACTAATTCCAGTATGGTGTGTCATCTTGTTATTATTGCTTTCATACATACAGTTAACAGCTATTCTTCTTGTTAGATTACATGAGAAGATTACTTAAGTCACTACATTTCAAATTACACAGTGGAATTTAATTTAGGTAGACAACACACTTTGGCTCAGGTGATGGGACCCAGTCCGGTTCTCTGTTTCAGGACAGAACCAGCCATTGTTGTTGCTGTATTGGTGCTAAGAAAAATGTCACTATCAGGTCATAGTGGCTGGTGGATCTCCATCACTGGATCCACTGCAATTTTAGTCTGAACTTTAAAGGAGTTATTTGAGATAGTGAATCCAATCTCCAAATAGGTCTAGCATCTATTTGAATAGCTTGTTTAAAGTTCAAAGGATATATTGCCACAAAGGAAATTCATTAACCTATTGAAATGGGAACCTGCAGCTGCCACTGCTAGCCCTGTTTCCACTGGGAAGCATCTCCATCCCACAATTGCAGGTATAAGAAATTACAGTACATCCTCCATATCCATGTGACTGGTATATGCAGTTTCACTTAGCTGTGCAGAAATGCAGTCTGAAAATATTAATTTGAATTTAATGGATATCAAATAGAAATTGAAGTAATAAAGGAAAATACATAAGGAGAATGGAGATTCCTGTACAGTATGACATGGAAAATGGAAGGGAATGGAACATTCCAGACATGGTGCATCTACTGCTTGCACTATCACACTGTCTCAAATTTTCTCACTGTATACACACACTGTATTCTACCCAGTAACTTCCTAGGCCTCTTGATTATGTGATCTGATTGTGGTACAGTATGCTTATGCAAAACTCTTGTGCTTGTTCAATACTGTACAGTAAAGTGCTTGTGTTTATAAAGTGCTTCTGCTTATATAGTAAAGTGCTTAAGTTATTAACAATGCCCCCAAAGCACAAGATTGGTGACAGTCATTCAAGGGGCTGAATCAATGAGACTGTATTGAGAATTTTTTAAAAAAACCACAATATTTACATTTTCATTTCCGTCATTCATTTTGTCAAGGCCCACCAAGTATTTGATCACTTTCTATCAGCAAGTAATGCAGACCCAAATGAGGACATAACATAGTGTGGGAAGTCCTTTGCTATTGCTTGTGCAATAATATTCATCAAAGCTGCAATGGATTAATTAAAACCAGAAACTGTACATGCCTACAGGAAAAACTTATGGAGTGATGCTGTGGATGATTTTCATGCTCTCATAGTGACCAATGGAGAAGTTAGTAGAATCATTCGCACAACAAGACAGCTTAGTGGAGAAGGATTTGCTGACCTGCTGAATGGTGAAATGGAAGAACATATTGATGGTCATGAAGAACACTTAAGCAATGAGGAATTGGAGGAATTTGTTAAGAGATCTTCAGAGGAAGAGGAAGAAGAAAAAACCGAAGCAGAACCAGCAATGTAGACATTAGAGAAATTTGCTGAAGTGTTTCAAATTGCATAGATATTAAAGCACAAAATTACAGAATACAATTCTTGAATGGAATGCAGCATTAAAGTCACCTGTATGTTCACTGAGGTATTACAATCTCTGCAGCAGTGCTTCAATGAGTTAAAAAGCAAGAGGCAACAATCCAATTACAATGTTCTTCCAAAAGATTCCAGCAAAAAAACTTCAGAGGATCCCCCACCATCAACATTGTCTGCTCCTGACGTCAATATCCAACCACTGACATCATCCTGGCACTATAATCCAGGATTGCCTTCTGATGACTCTTCTGATGATGATGACCTGTCCTCTGATGTATCATCTGAAGGTCAATACTAGCCTAACACTACAGCACTGAGATGCTAGCGTTAGACTACTATTGACCTTCTGTATATGAAAACATTTTGTTCCCATCTCTTTTTTGACCACATGTTATTATTAATTTTTATATCTTTATAAGTTGTGCACTGGCTTTGGAGTGCAAATAATGACTACAAAGCCTTCTTTCTCTTAGATTCTAAAGTTCTGTCCAGTTTCAGGGCCTTGTCTCCAAAATGCTTACTCATCTCCTTACCTATGCCATTTATCTCATTAAAAAAGAAATAGCGTTTGCTATTATCTACATTTTTTGTTATTCATGGTAAGTCTGGAACGTATCCTCCCCAGATACAGGGGATGTACTGTACAGCAAGGCAGACTGGATAATCTTGTTCCATTGTGCTACAGTGCAGCTGTTACGCCATTGAGAATTGGATCAACATGTTAAGCTGGCTATTTACACACACACTAACCATTCTGATACACTTCCTATCATCTGCCAGCTCCTTTCCAGACAGCAGGACTTCTGAGTTGAAGGGATGTATAGCAGGATGAAATGAAAGGGATTGTGTTTCTATTATAATAAAGACAAGTTCCAGGGTCAGGAGAGCTTTTGAGCAAGATTTCCAAACAGGGATTCTTCCTCCTGCTGCCTGAGTTCATCTACTTCGTGCTTCTGTTTCCACCCACAACTACTGTGGTTGCTCCACCACTTCATCCATCTTGCCTGCTTGCTGACAAAATACCTTGCAAGGAATGACCGGTCAGGGTCCTTTTCACAGGACTATATATTCCGAGTGCTACGATTCTACTTTAACATCCATGACTGCATCCTGTCGAATCCTGAGGAGCTGGCTATTTGCCTATAGCCCAGGGATGGGTGAAGTGTGACCTGTGGACTGCCTGAAACCCTTGGGACCCCTAAGTGCAACATCCTAGAAGTCCCCAACCTGCTTTTTTTTTCATGGGGGGGCAATTTTGGGGCAATTTTCCCTCAAAAAAAAGTGCAAAGCCCCCAAAACACCTGCAAATGCAGTGGTTTTCTTCTCTCACCACCCTGAGCCCACCAGTTCCCAAAACAACAACTGAAAACTGCCAAAATGATGATCATTGCTATTATTATATCACATGATGATGATGATGATGATGATTACCACAATATAACATTACATAGCATCTCCCACATCTCCCCCTCCTCCTCCTCCCAACACTTCAAGTATGTTGAAATGCACAGGTGAATGTCCCCCACCATTGCCCACCACCAGCTTCCCACCATTGCCAGAACCAGCTGCAGAAGTACAACTGCCGGCACCTCTAGAGGACATCAATGGATCTTGATAGGAGGTGTCCTCAGTCTGTTTCTGGCTATGGGAAGGTAACCAGACGCTTCTCTACTCCCCCCTGCTCTCCACCAGCAACAGAATGGCCATGAAGGGAGGTCTATTTCAACACAACAGTGAGTCTTTGGGGTGGCGGCAGGGGAACTGTAGCAGAGTTCCATGTGTGGAACTCTCATGCTATATTCAACCATGTAGAATCTAGGCCATAGCTTCTCCTCTATCTTGTGCCATTGTTCAACCTCTCTGGGCCAGGGAGAAAGAAGACGCATAAGAGCAAGTGACAATAGTGATGAGTAGCAGAAGACCTTGGCTAACGAGTCCCCTGCAGATATGAAGGTCTAAGCTGGTGTCCAAGCATGCCAACTTCTGATGCTGGCACTCTCCCAAAATCACCCAAGGAAAACACCAAGACAGAAACTGCTGCTCTGCCATTTATTCAATGCAGAGTGTACATGCTGTAATTGTAATGCAAAGTGTATATTTCGTAATTACATTGATTCATGTTATGTGTTTTGCAGATGTGTTCTGTTCCGTTTCATTGTACATATTATACATAAAGCTATGCACAGTCTCTATGATTCTTTGGAACTTGTAAGTGTCAGAAGATACCTGCCCAGCAGTATGAAAAGCATTATAAAGCCAGTTACATCAAATCATAGGTACCTAACATATGTGCCCGAGCTGCCTCAGCTTCCTCTGTATCTTTGAGGGATTTGCTTTCTTCAGGCTGTGAGTTTGCATTCTTCGGTCTCTCACATCTGCTTTCAAGCTGCTAGTTTTGCAGCCTGTTAGCTATAACTGGCTCATACTTCATACTGTAAATGTAGATTATTCAGACCTCTTCACATAAATCTTGCAGATGCTTTTCTTCCTTCCACTACAAAGAAAGCTTCAGAGTGTTATCACCAGTTTAAAGGACTCTCATTAAACAGGGTTCGCTATGGAAGCTGCTTGAGGGATTAAACTGGGCTCCTTCAAGGTTCCCCCCTCCCTCAATGATTTCTTTTATAAATAGATGACCTAATGGTGGCCACTAGTTCAGTGCAGGCAAACCAGTAGGCTGTTTTTCTTTTCTTACATGGACTGATATCAGGGAGAGTCATTCATCTCATCTTCCCACAAGCATGCGTATGTGCAGGAGACATTAGTTATTATGCCTCTTGTTACTCAGGAAAGGGAAAACATTTCAGAATTGCAACATTTCCCATCAAGCATTAGCCTACATGGGTCAGAGACTCAACATCACTTTAAATGCAAGTTACTGCAGAGATTACTACGTATGATCGTGATAAATCATAGCTTAATGCACATATTCCAACAGCCAGTAGCAGTCACTTTATTGGATGTAACTGCACATAATCAATATCACATTTTAGTAATTAGAATCACCATGGCTTCAGAGTCTCAGGTGTTTTATGTACATTTATTTCTTTGCTCTTTGGATCACTTCACTGGTAACAACTTAGTAATGAAACAAGTGACTTTAGAAAACAGACTGATGGGAGGGGGAAATGGAGGTTACTTTCCATTTGTCCTCATTTGAAAAAGCCACTTAAGTGGCTTACATCTCATCAAAAAGCTCCTTGGTACTATGCATGGCAGATAATAAATTTACATTTGAAGCCAGTAGGGAAGTGGTGCATTTTGAAATGCATGGGCTCATGATGGTGTGCACACACACACACACATACACCACAAAGAGCAGCAGAATCACAGAAAACACCATGTTTTTAAAGATCAGCATGGCTGCAATCATAGGCACAATTACCAATTTTAAGAAAGACTAATTTCTTACAAAATATCTTCAACTAGCTGAAATAGAATTCTTAGCATTGTGACCGCTGAAAGTACAGTTGGCCCTCCACATTCCCTAGGGGTAGGGGCACAGGACCCCTGCAAAAGTGGGAAATTGTAGATATTAAAATGTGTGCATGTGTGTCTGTGGGAAGGATGCTGAGGCGTGTTGGGGAGACTGGGCATCCAGGGTCCAAACTAAGTTTGGAAAGGAAAGGAAAAGAAGAGAGAAAGGGGCTGTGTCAGCGTGCTGGTCCTATACTTTCTCTCTTGCCCATCTCCTTCCTTGGGTGTGTGTGGGACATTAGAACAAGCTTTCTGGTGCTGAGAAACTGGGCTGTGATCCACCCTTAGCTGTCCAGGAAGCAACTGCTGGTGGAGGAAGAGGAGGAGGACCAGAGATGAGTTTTTAAAGGGCTTTGTGGCCTGATTGGAGCCACCAAGAGGGAAGGTTCCCCCAGAAAAAAAACACTTAAGGTGGTGGACATGAGTTGTAGAAACTCGCAAATAATCATACGCATGAAAGTTAAACCTGAGAATGTGGAGGGCCGAAGTTGCAGCTCCGTAAAGGAAAGCAAATGCCATGTAACCTTTGCTTTATTATTTTCATCATTCTCTGTCTACCTCTAACCCAATCTAATGCAAACAACAGTAAAACTAAAACCTTTGATATCACATTATTCACCATAAGAAGTTCTCTGAAAAAAATATGACCTGAAACTGGTCCATCTATGTTTCATCAAACCCAAAGGTCTACTATAACTCATTAATGCCAAGTACTTCAGCATATGTGCACTGATATCCTTCCATGCATGCTACCACCCAATGAGGCCACTCACTGTAATTCACCATCAGCAAAAATACATGGAGAGCTTGGCTTGTCAACCAGAGTTGGCATCATTGGGCAATGGTTGAGTTCCATGACCCAGCAGGGGGGCTACTGTAGACATTCCAGGAAGGCCTTAGAACCGTTCTTAAGGTATGGGGATCTCAGCAATGTTAGGCAGTGATTGTGCCTTACCTGCAGGAGGAGGGTGAATTATTTTTCCCATCCATTATCATTCAAACATATATGAAGACGTCTGAAAACACAACAGGTACACAGAAGTACCTTCCATGTGTCCAGTCTTATTTATTTATAGATTTTTACCCCATCTTTCTGCTAGCATGGTACTCAAGTTGGTTTTCAATGATTTAGAATAAGATTAATTTAAATTAAAATATTAAAAAAGTTTTTTAAAAAATTAAATAGTATTACATATTCAAAACATAATTAGAAAATAAAAGATTAGAAAAGGCATACCACTTCACATATACTTCTTCTTCTTCTTTTTTTAATTCTGTGGCTTCAAGTCATTTCTGACTTATGGTGACCCTAAGGGGAACCTATCAAGGGGTTTTCTTGGCAGAGAGGGGGGCAACTGGACCTCCTGTGGAAGGAATTCCACAGCCTGGGAGCAGCCACCGAGAAGGCTCTCTCCTATGTCCTCAGCAAACATATCTGTAAAGATGACTGGACTGAGAGATAGTAAGAAAGTACAGCTTACTCCCAAGTAAATGTCCATAGAACAGATGGCATGCAACCTTTATTTTTCTTTGGAAGGCTCAACAAAAATCTCTGTCTTAGTATTTCTTAGTGCGTGATCTGATTGATCACTTCTGATTGATAACTCCTGAGCAGGCTCAAGTGCATAGCAGTCTTGGTAGTCCAAATTTACCTGATATTTGCATGGGTGGGGGGTCAGCTCCCTCTAGTTCAAACACCCCTGTTCTGATTACAAGGCCAGGGTACCTCACTGATCTTCTGTACTGCTCTATTGTGTTCATCTGTTCTCTTCTGTGGCCCTTTTAACGGCACTTATAAAGCCCTATGGAAGTTTTAACCTTAATTTTGTATGTTTTTAACTACATGTCTCGTATTGTATTCACTGCTTTTTTGTAAGTTGCCTTGAGTTGCAGCCTGGGAGAAAGGCAGAATATAAATAAATATATGGATAGATGGATGGATGGATGGATGGATGGATGGATGGATGGATGGATGGGAGTCCTACCCTCTAGCTTTGGGAATGTAATTAAAATTCAGTGACAGATGCAGCTTAAACAAAACAAGCAAACAAATGAAAAACCCTCTGTGTAACAGCGAATTAGACTTCTATGTGAAGATGAAGAGAATGATGTTACCAATGTCAACATTTTACATGCCTAAGAAGGACATTTATGTAAGAAAGCATCCTCTGTATGCATGTCTGCATCCTTAATGTTTCTGTGCATGTGATAAATAATGTAAAGTCCCTGTGTGTGATAAAATATGTATGTAATATATTATACATGAATTGAGCTTTAACTATGGGCAAAACTGTTAACACAGAGAAAGTTGGAGAACTAAAGTTCAGCTATCTGAAATGCTAGAATGAAAACAGAGACCCTACGAGAGTATGATCCAAAAGTCTGTGAATTAAGCACTGGTAACACAAGACAAGTGGCCATTTTGCAGGTATTTGCAAAACTTAAATGAAGACCTGATAGAAGCTGGAATGAAAAGCAGGGTGAACAAGTTTGTAAGTGTCAGGCAAAGAAAGTTCAGAGGTGACATATTTTAGTTATGGGACATGTAGTAGGAGTTAAGTAGCTGCTTGCTTGTAACAAGGTATGAGAACCAGAGACCATTAGATAAACAAAGCTAGAAATGTAGTGATAAGCACTGCCAGGCTAAACCAGAACTCCAAGATCTCTTGTGGGTGGGATCAGAAACTCTTTGCCTTTAATGTTTTGTATTTTGCTAATTGCCTCCAGTTCACTCACTGAAGTCCTGTACTATGTATCACGCTCCTAATAAATAGTGTATTCACACTGTTATATTTGTGTGTGTGAATTCAGTTCCTGACAGAGTGAGCGAACTCCTGCACAAAATATTAACAATATGTATCAAATAAGTGAAGAAAATCCTGAAGAAAAGAGAGCATCCGGTGCAGTCATCGAAGCTCCAGGCGAGAGAATCGCCAAAAGAGACAAGACAGTCCCCAGCCGGGCCCCTGATGCTAAATCCAAGACACGACCTTCAATTCCTCCATCCACCGCGACCGGAGGCAAGACCTGGGCCTGGGGAGAGAGACCAGAAACTGCTCAGCACCAACGTTGCTGGGCCACAAGATGGGACACATCTATCGTCGAGACCAGCTTAATGGAACAACTTCCCACCAGAGAAGAAGAAGTGGAAAAGCAGCAAGAAGAATTTCCAAACTGAGAGCTCAGCTGCATGACTGGAGACTCCTGGTGCCTCAGGTTGGGTGAGCGCCATCCCAGGTTTCAGCAGCAGCAGCTGCTCTGGAGGCTGCAGCACCTGCACGTCCCAGGATACCGGCACCATGAGTGGGGCCCCGGCCTTTCCGAGAGTTGAAGACCACTTACGATGGCGATGGAGCCACCCTGACATACTTTCTCAACATGGCCTCTGATTATATGATCGACTATGGGAACAGTTTCCCTGATTATGCCGCCAGAATCAGATAGCTGAGCCAGCACCTTAAAGGAGAAGCAGTGGAGTGGGTCACCAGCCTGTTCAACTTATGAGCTGAAGAAACAGCCGACCTGCAGCTGTTCATGCATCAACTTAGAGAAAGGTTCGAGGATCCTTTGTTTCAAGAACAAACCAGATACCAACTGAGAAAACTGCGCCAAGGAAAAGGAACCATTGGCAAATACGCCTGAGAATTCAGAAAGTTAGCCACTAAGGTTCCAGAATGGAAAGATGACATTCTCAAGCAATTTTTCCAAGACAGATTAAACCCCACCATCTTAGATCACTGCCTGACCCAAAGAGATCCTGCCAGTCTCCTGGGATGGATGAAACTAGCCAGAGAAGTGGAAAGCATTGTGGAGAGTGTCCAGTTTGCCCGGCAAAGGCAAGTGCAAGAAAGCAGTCGCCGAACCCCGGGACCCTGAAAAACCACTTTCCTGAGCAGCAAGGAAAAGAAAAAATGACTCAAAGAAGGCACCTGTTTCCAATGTGGGGAAAAAGGCCACATCGCCAGCGAATGCCAGGGATCAAAGAAACCCACTGAAGAAAAGTCAGACACCCCCACCACCCGACTTGTATCTCGCAAAGTTGACACCCCGAAGCCGACAACCAAACGTCCCGCCGGCGGAACTGCTGCTGCAACTTGTGATGGTGAGGACAGCCCATTGACCACGTCCAACTTGGACAGCGATGATTGGGACCCCGACCAGTCCGCGAATCTTACTAAAGCCAGATCCTTTGAATTCTTCTTCGGAGATTAGCCCACCTACTTGACCTGCTATTCCTGTATCATGAGTTTTGACACTCCATATTTAACTACTGGATTTCACATTTGCATTTTGACTGTTGTCTCCCCTCTTCCCCTTTCTTTTCCACTCCCCACAACCTTTCCCTTTTCCCTATTCATCACTGCTGTGCTATATGTTCATTCTATTTTATTTTTTTTTCGGGACGGGCAGGATGTTGGGTAGCCCTCCATATTTTAGTTATGGGATGTGTAGTAAGAGTTAAGTAGCTGCTTGCTTGTAACAAGGTATGAGAACCAGAGACTGTTAGATAAACAAAGCTAGGAATGTAGTGATAAGCGCTGCCAGGCTAAACCAGAACTCCAAGGTCTCTTGCGGGTGGGATGAGAAACTCTTTGCCTTTAATGTTTCGTATTTTGCTAATTGCCTCCAGTTCACTCACTGAAGTCCTGTACTATGTATCATGCTCCTAATAAATAGTGTATTCACACTGTTATATTTGTGTGTGTGAATTCAGTTCCTGACAGATTAGTTGGGAAGTAAAAAAAAAAAAAAGACTGGAAAAGTAAAAGCATGGTAAATATTAGGAGTAGAAGTATATACCTGGACCTTGTGCGGAAGCACGTAATCCAAAAAATAAAAAAAAATTATAGGAGCTGAATAATGGTTTATGGTTCAAAAAACATAACATCTATCAAAGAGATAGAAGAAATACACCATTGAGTTAGACAACAGACAGACACAATAGAGGTAGTCCGATACATTTTGCTACCTGGGGCAGAGGAGCAAATGGTACCCTCCCCATGCCATGGTACAGCCATCAAATTATTTGGCCAGATGAGGCAATCAATCAGTTCCCACAAGCAGCTCTCTTCTTTTCTGGAAGTGCAACAAGAGCAATTAGCAACAAAGAAGTTGCCTTTCATAATACCCCAAATCTGCTGCCCAAAGTCTGGGCACGGAGTTCCCAGTTCGGCTCAATCTTTTACAAATTGCAGCAGCAGAAAGGGCTGGAATATAAGTTAGGCCAGCTCCCATTTTAAAGATTTGATCCTATTCCTTCCAAATATCAGTAACAGTTTCACTCATATAAATTATGAAACCCAGTGTAGAACCTCCTGCATTTTATACTGGATGAAAGAAACCAACAAGAATCAAACTGCCTTCAAGCTGACTCCAACTTATGGAGATCCTATCATAAGGTTTTCTTGGCCAGATTTCTTCAGTGTTTTCCTTGAAGGCTGAGGGAGTGTGACTTGTTCAAATTCATCCAGTTGGGTTTCTATGACTAAATGGGGATTTAAACCCTCGCCTCCAAGAGTCCCAGTAAAACACTCAAACCACAACACCATACTGGCTCCTAGACATTATATTCTAGGGAAAAATATAAATATAGGCATTATATTGAGGAGAAAATGAAATCTTTTAGAAGCAGCAAGGCTAGCACAGAGACCTGTAACTACTCCCTAACCTGGCAACTTATTTGACTGTACAAACAACAGCAATAACAATTCCTTACTATTTAAGAACAGGTTGAATAGTTTTGACTGTTTCCCTTAAACTGTCCCAACCTCCAATGCTTTTTTGTACACTGTTCTTCAAGGCAAATACAGAGTGAATGTTATTACTGGAAATCATACACAGTTCATGGAAGATATCACACTGTTCAAAAGAACAAATTATTGAGAGATACATTAAAAGGGTATCAGAAAAACACAATGTTCCTTTCAGTTGGATGTTCATCTTGATAGTAAATACTGCATTCTGCAGTTTCTCTCTCTGCACGTGTCTGTGTTTCTGTGCCTGTGTCTTTCCGTGTGTGTTTAGTAATATGCATTTTTGCCTCCTTAGGAAACGTCGGTAGGGAGCATATTGGCACCTATGCAGTGATTGACTGTGCAGTCTGATCATTTGCCAAGCATTATTAAAAGCTCCCTGGTATCACTCCAGTGCATTGCCCTTTACAAGCCATCAGCCATCAATTCAAGCCGTCAAACGTGATTACCAGCACTCTTTCTGACGCCACTTCCAAACCATTAGTCTGATCACAAAGCTGTGCCTTTGTTCCCAAGCGTGCATAAACCCACCATGCTACCATTGCTTCCAAGTTACATGGCAACTCATTATATGCCAGAATAGCATTTACAGCATCAGTGCTCCCATGTTGATATTTCTCATGGTGAGGTTATTATTATATGGTGGGGTAATAACTGAGGAGCACTCACAATGTTACCTGACACTAATTTTCTGCAACTAGGCTTAACTCGGGCTCAAATGCAATTTCAGGTGAGTAGTTTGACAACTGTCACCTCTTACCCAAGGCCAGATGAAGGTGGTTGGAACCCTGGACCACATGCATACCTGTTGGAGGGCTGTTTTACACCACTGGAGCAGAGCCAAACTCTTTCAGGTCCAAGGATGGGGGCAGCTCTGGGCAGCCCTGTCCCTTTTTCTCAGCTGGCATGGTCAAAATCTTAGATGCAGCATCCTCAACATGACATTGTCATCTTCACTAACTTCACAACTGGGAGAAGAGATTGGTGTAGAGAGTAAATGTTACCAATCCTTGGGGAAGTAATGGGAAGAGAAATCTACACCCCACTACTCACTCCAAGAGCATTTTTCTCTTCTTAGTATTACAGTACAAGAACAGTGTGTTTATATGGGTATGACACCAGTAGTGGCTTGCATTTGCTCCAGATGCACAGTTGATAATCCTCCACCTTGCTCTCACCCCATGTACAGGGCAGGTGTAAAACTAGAAAAGAGAAGGACACAGCTCTTGGTGCCCATAGCATAATATATAGAGAAAGGATTACTAGGGGAAAATAACATCTTATGAGCTATCCTTTCTTGGGTGCATATGTTGAACATCAGAGTGTGAGCCTGGAGCAGGGCTGGGCTGGCTAGCTTCACCTGATGTGGCACACTGAACATGGATGTTTGCATGGGGGAGGCTTCACAAGTCTAGTACCAGATGTGGAGGCTGGGACAGGACCAGGCTCATATGTAGCATCAAGATGAATTTATCCCAGGAACCCCACTCCTCAGCTCACATACTCAGTTCACCATCAACCAACACATTAAACATATGTAAAGGCTACTTTTTTATGGAATACACTGGAGATTATGCAAAGAAATACTACATACACTCACACACAAGCTTACACACACACACACACACACACACACACATACATACTAGACTGTGGTGGTGGCATGGAGGATTTTCCATCTCCACTTGGAAAGAAGAACCCACATCACTCTTGAAGCCTCATTTCAGTCTTAAGATACTATCTGTTTTGCCTGAACTGACAGAATATGGTTTGGCAGCCTCAAACAGGTTGTCTGTACTGTTCTCATTTTCTTGATTAATGTTATGTCTCCTGCAACATTTCTTGTGTGTAGTTTAAGATGTTACTTTAAAATCCCTCATAGGATTTAAATACATAAAGCTCAGAATGCATATGGATCAGCAATCCTTTTAATGTAGAATCCAAACTCATGCATATTTTATACACCAACCTTATTGGAGAAGTTGTCATTTTCACTGCACCTATCATCATTACCATTAATAACTACAGTACTAAAGATGCCCTTACAATAAACCTCCTCTCTGGGGAAAAAGTCTGTTAACAAATCCCATAGAACATATAAATTGAATTCTCCCCATAATTTTGAGAGATCCATTGATGGATATATTCATGATCCTCACCAGTATTATTGAGTATAATTTTGTATCATGTAAGTATATTTAAAAAAAACTTCATATATCACCTTTTTACAATGCAAATAAAGCCAGCCCAGGATCTAAGTATCTTTCATCCTTTATAAGTTTGCAGAACATCACAGTGAAACAAACAACTTTATACTACTTTTCTTACACCACTGAGTATTCCAAAGTATTGTGCAACATAAAAATGCCCCACAACCCAATGTGAGTTTGCATTTGCAGGACCAAATGGATGTCACAGGGTCCGGCCATCTAGAACTAGAAAGCAACTTCATCTGAGCATAAATGAGATAAAATACAATACCTTCCCCATCCTCCAGAATTAAATTCTTGAGATTTTTCTACCCTGCTGAATTCCAGGACATTGTATCATATTTTGCCCTACTATAAGCATGAGATGTCCCTCCCCTTTGTACATGTTACAGTGGCTGGGACAAAAAAGTGCCCCCATGGCAAACATCACTAGATTTCTCAATATTTTTTCTTATGGATAGAAAATTGTACATGCCAAGAGGCTGAAATTTGGGGAATTTGGGGAATTTGTTTACTACAGTGCATGTGAAGTGTGTGCATGTGCCTTCTGTCAAATTACAGCAACCTTGTGACTTTCATGGGGTTTTCAGAGGTGGCTTTGCCACTTCCTTCCACCTACAGCTTACAGCATCTGGCATTTCCTGGCAGTTTCCTATTCAAGTACTAACCAGGCCTGACTCTGCTTAGCTTCCAATATCACACAGGATCTGTTGCCTTCAAGGTAATTAGGCTTCTCAGATTAGGAGTTGTGTTGGCAAGCTGAATTGCTCTTAAAAATATTGAGATGCCCCAAATCATAATTAGATTATAGAATTGTAGAATCTTAAAAGCTGGAAAGGGCTACAAGGGCCATCTAGTCCAACTCCCTACCATGCAAGAATACACAACTAAATCACTCCTGAAAGACATCTATCCAACCTGAGTTCAAAAACCTCCAAGTAAGGTGAGTACACCACTCCAAGACAGTCTATTCTACTGTTGAACAGTTCTTACAATAAAGAAGTTCTTTCCAATATTTAATTTCACATTACTTTAACTGTCATGACTCTAAACTGTGGAATTTTGGGATCTGTACTTTGGTGAGGTATTTAGCATTCTCTGCCAGAGAGTTCTAGTCCACTCCATTCTGAACTGCAGTGCTAAACACACTACCTGAGAATTCGGTGTCTCTGAACTTCAAATTCTAGGGTTCTAGGATGGAGCCATGGCAGTTAATGTGGAATCATTTTGTTAGAGTAGACACACTCACTACATGAGGAGAACAACATTGGGAGGGGGGCTCACCATGTTTGGCATTGTTGGCCTCCTCGAGCCTAGCTGGCATCATCTCCATTATGGTCGCCAGAATGAAAACTGGAGAAGGGACCTATACCTTTGAAAGTCGTGCAGCATAGGGAGTTGCAGTAGGTGTTGCTCCTTACCTGGTTGCGCTGACAAGCAACCCTTGCTAACTTTCCTTCTTCTGCACAACTATTAAAGGTAGTTTAATGGACTAGGGAGATGAGGGTTGCCAGTTTTCAGTCTAGCACCTCAAATCTCCACATTGCCAGAGGTATCATCCTTTAAAATGGCACTCACTTGCTTTAAAATGGCGCTCCCAGGCTATGACAGGATGGATGAAGCAGAGAAAGGTCTGAACACGGCAGTGCAATCTCATCTTGGCGAGCTGGGGAGGCAGACTTCCTAGAGAACAGCGTGCGGAAAGGTGGAGACCTCACAAAGTGCCCCCCTGCCACCCAGCATCGAGTCCTCGAAAGAACTGGTTTCTTACACAGCCTTGGTTTATTTGTTACCTTCAAATGAGGAAACTGACTTGTTTCCTTACCCTCTGTCTGTCTGCTTCTTCCACAGATTTATGGGAAGCTTGCAGAGGGTGACTTCAGGAACTTTACAGCGAAGGAATAAGATCAAACTCTCTATGTATTAGGCAATTTTACCGAAAAAGAATTTTTTGGAAGATAACTGGTGAAGCATTTTGCATATCACATTACTTAAAGAGAAAGTTGTTGGGAACATTTGCAAACCCACTCTCCAAAATAGTTAAAAAAAAAAAAAAAGAGTAGATTACATTTGAGCTGAGGCAATGGCTAAAGAGTGCTGTCATCTAATAAGGTCTGTTCTCAGTAATTACAGTGACACAATCTGATCAGTGAGGACTAAGTATCTTCATCTGAAAGGGATCGGATGAAATTAGTGCTGATGTAATAAGTACCATTTGTCACCATTAGAGAGAGAAGTGTTGACAGGCCCCTGTTGTTGCCATAGCAACCCTTGCAGTTCAGCATCTCTTTGTGTGGGTTTAAACTATAACAAGTCATAATAGTCTAGAAGCAAAAGAAGATATTGTCAAGGTAACTTCATTACAATCTTTTTCTAAGTTGGGTCATTTAAGGCTACCTGATGCCACCAGAGCTGCATATCACAGATCTCAAAAGTGGCAAATATCAGAAAGACTTTACAGTAGCCTCTGAAAAATTGTGACTAAGCTTATTTTTTTTAAAAAAGGGAAAAAAATTCTAAGAAAAAAAAACCCAGACCATTTTCAAGTTGTTGTATTGTTAACATTCACAATACAGGAACATTCCAAGCAGCAGAATATGTTCTGATAATGACATAACATGTTGTCTAGCATACGCAATGCTACAGACGCCAGAAAATAGACTTCACAAATCAGACTAAATACCTTTTGGGAAAGCAAATGGTTGGGGACAAAAACCAGCTTGGTGGGTACTTTTCAAATGAGCCAGCCTCCTTCAAATGGTTCCATTCTTGTCTTAAAAGGAAACTGACACAACATTGTTAAAAGATGTACTTGCAAACCACAAGTTGTCACCTTTTTATTTATTATATGCCCAGGTGGTATTATCTATGAGCTAGAAACCACTCAGCTATATCATTTCATAGTCCATGTTCTAGAGTAAACATTTTTATGGATTAACTGGCTGAACAGTACCAGCACTGCCCAGGTCCAAAGGAATATACTTCATACCACCTCTTTATTTTCCTTCTCCCATCTTTTCTACCCCAAGAATCTTACCATCATTGCATCCATCAGACAGTCCTCTGCCATTTTCACACTGTTATAATCCTCAGGAATCTTAGCAAAAATGACCTAGAACTCTCCTGTTTTCCTGCATCCTTTCTCTGCCTTGGGAATCTTACCAGCTCTGTCTAATAATAATAATAATAATAATAATAATAATAATAATAATAATAATAATTTTTTTTATAATACTCATCTCCTTTTTTTTAGCTCTTTAAAAAGCATTTCTCAATAGGTTATAGCAGACCTCCTTTTTTGCTACCAGGAAGCCCCCATCTGGAATGTCCTACTTCATTCCTACCACTTATGAATAGTCCCTTTCCCCAGTAATAAGGATATAACTACATAATTTACAGTATAATTGTAACTTAACAACATGCAATTATGACTTTTAAAGTTAAATTTATAGCTAAAGAGGTGTGACCTTCTTAAATGGAAGAGGAATATCACATGATTCAAGCCCTGGGTCAGACTGTGCTTCATACAGCTACATTCAGACTCTTCAACGTAAGCAGTAACTATGCTGATTATGCTTGCCAAATGATCAAGTAGTGAGTTACCTTTTAAAAGCAGTAAATTCATGTGTGACTAACTGCTTATGGGTCTTACAACTATAACTGTAACTAATTATGCTTTAAAAGTAACTTTCAAAACCAAGTTTGTTCTTCTCCACAGGAAGATAACAACCCCAGGCAGTCAGGTAGCATCTGCCCAATCCCCTACACAAGGACCTACCTCTGCAAAGATATATTGCATGTTCCCACCAAATGACCAGTTTACCAAGGGCACATCGACCTATATGTTGTAAGGCCAAGGATCCTTGGCCTGAGGATCAGCAAGGCTTGGGCCCAACCTATTCATGCCTTGAAGGAGGATTAACCAGGGTACTCTCACCAACCTGTTTTTGGCCCTTTAACGAGGAAGAGGGGATGCACAAATCCTGGCCTTGCTAGACTTGTTCACATAATGATAAACTGTGGTTCTAGTATTTAAAACCAGCATGGTGTAGTGGTTTAAGAGTTGGGCAAAGACTTGGGGAGACCAGAGTTTGAATCCCTGATCAGCCTTGGAAACCTACTGGGTGACCTTTACCAAGTCATACTCTCTCAACCTCAGACAAAGGCAATGTTTTTGAAAACATCATCTGAAGAAATCTTGCAAAATAAACCCTTTGATAGATATACCATAAGCTAGACTTGGCCTGAAAGTCCATAATACCCACAATGATATCAACATTACCTCTGAATCAGAATCAGAATTTTATCTTTTGTACTACATCTCCTGCTATCCACTGACCACACTAGCTAGGGATCCTGTTAGCAGCAACACACATGTAACTTTTCCAAGCTCTGGTATGAACTAGTGAACTGTAAACTAAAAATATTTTAGATGCTAATATACTGACATGCATTAGAAGACTGAGAAAGCTGAACAATTGTGACATAGCTGTGACATGATTTTGTGAACATTCCATGACTACTATTATACTTTTTTGCTCTGCTTTATGCAACTTTCAAAGTACAAAGAATTCTGTGGTCCACTGGCTACTCTCCGCAATGAGAATTAGAAAATAAGAAAATTTGTATTCAACTGAGGATGAAAAGTATTAAACACCAACATAAAATGCATCCTTTTATCCAATGTCCACAAAGTGCCACATGTTCTTTCATTCAAAGATAATCTCCCAAAATATCAATTTACATAATAAAACTGTCAAGACCACTATTGCCATTTACTCTTCTATTATCATCATCAAACGATTATTGCAGTAAGGTAGGATATGGAGACCAATGAGGCAGATCAAGCTTACTAAAAAGAAAAAAAAAATCCCTGTCTGGGAGTTATTTCTTCATAGGCTCAGCCACAGTGATGACATGGGATGTTCAGAAATATTCTAACAGTTGAGGGAATAGGTCTGTTAACTGAACTGTTTGCAAAAAGCGAGAAAGGCCCTTTGAGTTAAGTCCTGTCCTAAGGAATGTCAGGCTCTGACAGCAACTCATACCTGTTTGACCTTTATCTCTATGAAAACAAACATAGAAATAAAACACAATGCTTGATGAAAGTTCTAAAGATGGGAAACAGCTAAATGGTTAATTCTTTTCTATTGATTTTCCCACCTCTAGAAAATTTTAAAGTCTGATGAAATTTGTTCAGTAGTCAGCAACAGAGATAGAAAACTTCCACTATATTGTATTTGTACATGGAAAAAAATTAAAGTTATTTCCCTCTGGGTGAGATCACAAGAATTTTTGTACTTTTTGTGACTTTCCAAGCTCCACATTGTTTCTGTCAAGGTTTAAGAATGCTTTTTTTTCTTTGCATTTAAAATTGCATTTTGTGAAAAATATGACAGTCCTGCACAAAAATACATACTTTTTGTGTAAGAAAGCAACAAAGATGTAAGAATGTGGTTCGTAGATTGATTGATTGATTGATTGATTGATTATTTATTTATTTCCTACAATACCTCCAGTGAGATATCCCTTCTTGTTGATGACAAGGAAAATTTGGGAATATTCTTTCCAATCCTATCCAGCAACATGCAGTCCAGCTATGTGCTTTTTCTGATGAATAACAGAAACCAAATTTTGCAAACGTATACTCAAGTATGTGTAAACTGGATTGCTTTGCATTGTTTACACAGGTCATAGATTTCAGATTTTCTCCTTGTCCAGTTTGGTTTACCAGTGCTCAGAATGTTCAATGGCTACTGGTTATGATGGCTTTTCACCACCTCCCAATACAGTCATTATATCTTTGAATACCACTAACTTGAAAATGTACTAAGATATGGTTATTGGCCTCACATTCTGTTTGTGGGCTACCCAAAGGCATGTGGTTGGCCACTATAAGAAATAGGATTACATAGCCCTCTGGTCTAATCCAGCAGGGCTCCTCCTATGTTCATATATAATTGGAATGCGTACAACATATATGATTTCAAATACAAAATTGTATTTGCAGGTAAATATATTTGGAATCAGGGCAGTTTAGCAAAGCACAGAGTAGGCCAAAATTTATACATGAGTTAAATCACAGAACACATAGTCCATTAGGCTCACAGGCAGTAAAGGGTACATTATCACCTTATTTCACTATTTGCAGGCTGCTAATGACATGTGCAGGTTTGTTGTTGGAGCTATTCACAGTTTTAGATGTTTTGTACTTCAAGTGACAGAAAAACTGTTGCTGAAATTTACTTATTGCTGCCTCAGATATAACTGGATGCAATTCAAATGTGCATTTAAGTGCAAATGCTATGTATCTAGTGGAAGCTTGTGACTCCATTATCAGTGGGGAATCCATTCTGGGCTTTGGTCCAGACTTTAAAGCAGTTGTCCAAGGTCCTGGACCAATTTTGGGTACAGGGTTTTGTATCTTGGACAGCTCTTGTAAACTTCAGACTAAAACCTGGAGTGGATTCATCACCCTCCACTGTCAGCAGGGCCACAAGATGCCACTGTACATATGCACATACTGTTTTCAAAGGAGTGAATATTGAGATGCGCATCAAAATTCACAATGCAACATGCTTTGGGATGCACAGTCGGATGCAGTTTCAAAAATTATCTCTTGCTCTGGCTGCATTTCTGGAAAGAGCTAACACTGCTTTACCCCTTCTGCTCCAACTGAGAACAGCCTAGATTGAAAAGAAAAAAAGTAGAGGTGGTGGTGATCTCAGGACAGCTGCAGTAGGCCCTCTGCTTGTGCCAGCTCAAGGGCTGGACACAGCAATGGCTCTCAAATGTCCACCATGGCTTTGATAAATCAGTTTACTCTCCAACCTTGATGTAATTCAGTGGGGCTTGTGCTAGGCAGAAAGGACCAGGGCCCTAGCATTAGGTTTCATGTCTGTAGAAAAATCTGACAACTGTCAATTGAAGAAAAGTCCTCAGTTTTCATTGCTAAGTGTTAGCAAGTACCTTCCTTGTCCTAAAGTATTGGAACGTCCCCTTTAACGTCTAACCAAGCTAAAATACTAGGATTCAGACAGGAGATAGAGGAGCCAAATGATGAGTCTACTTTCTTTTTACTGCGCCCTCTTTACAAAGGACATGGATACCCACTATGTACTTTAGTGTTTCCCAAACTCTGGTCTTCCAGGTTCTTTGGACTTCAGCTCTCAGAATCACTGATCACTGGACAAAGCAGCTGGGACTTCTGGGAGTTGAAGTCCAAAACACCAGGAAGACCCAAAGTTTGGGAATCACTGCACTAATGGAAGCAGAACAATGTGCTTCATTTGCAAATGTCAGGACCATCCTTCTATTCATTGCCCACTCTTTTTTGAAAAAATGAAGAATATTTCTAACTGGGTGCATCCTTGATTTCATCTGTCCACAAAGCATACTTTTTTCCCCCAAGTAACTTAGAGCCACAACTGGTTATAATTGATCAGGTAATAAAATGAGAAAATGTGTGCAGTACATACATCTGGAGAGAGAAGAATGCTTGGTCCACCCAAAAGAGTGTGCCTTTGAAGAATTCTGGCTGAGAGATATACCCCGTCAAGATTGATTCCTTATAATATCATACCCTATGACATTTCACAGATGAACACCAGGCCATGTGGGGCCAGGTATGGTTCAGATGGCAAAGATTATTAATGAAGAAGAGCAAAAACTGCTCTGTTTGCTTTTGCCTGAGCCTACTGGGAACACCAAGACTCTTCCTCTCTCCTTCCTGCTGAGCTAATTGAATTCAAACTATTTTTGCTATTTGAACTCAGTTTGAGCAACTGAAGTAAGATGATATGAAGAGGGAAAATGGGAGGAGGAGAGAGAAACTGGTACATTTTAAAAGCAGCTGAAAAAGCAGGACAAGAGAGGATTAGTCAGGATAGTGGATGGGTTTGCTCAGTGTCTTTTTGTATTGTAAAGGGGGCCTTAAAAAGAAAAAATTCCAATTCCTTTCCATTGCTTGCTGCCATTACCCAAATGTGAGACTCCACTTAAGAACCCTAGAAGAATTTCTGCTCTTCACTCTCTTTCTGCCAGCAGACAAAAACCATTCTGTTCATCCAGGTCTTTGAGTGATAACTATTTGTTGCAGAAAGTCTTTTCATTGAGGTTGTGTTATATTTCCATTTTTACCACTGTCATTATTATATTTTAACTGTCTTTAAAAACTGTTTTAAACTAATGTTTCAATATGATGTTTTGTACTATCCATTACTTCAATTGCATTTTGTTTTAATTCTTATATTGTGAGCTGCCTTGTGTCTCATATTGAGAGGTGGGATATTAAATAAGTAATTTTTAAATTTTATTCTTATGTATTAATTAATTAAAATTTTAAAAATAAAGGAATTTGGAAACTCCTTCCTATAATGTGCTCTCACTTTGTAGTCTCTTCCTTCTCTCAGATATATTCCAACTTAGGAATTTAGCCAGCAAAAAAAGAGAATAGGAATTCTCTAGAGTTCTCAGTGTTTTGCCCTGACTTTGTACTGTTAGGCACCAGCTACAGAAACTTGTCTTTCAGATCACAGTCTTCATCATATCCATTCACGTTCTCTTATTCTTGAAATGACAAGACATTTTTCTTTAAAAAAAAAAAAGGCCAATGACAATCAGATTTTTTCACCCCTATGTGAGACCAAAAGATGAGAGCTTTTTTCAGCAGGAGCAATACCGAAAAGGTTGTATTTTGTGAAAAAATCCTGGATGGATGGATGGATGGATGGATGGATGGATGGATGGATGGATGGATTGATTAAAAGACTCCAAATGCAAGGGGGGTCAAAATATGTGCCAAACTTCTCATAAATTCATACAGAGGGGAAGAAAAGTTTGGAATTTTTCATTCTGGCCTGTGAGAGTGGAATAAGAAAAAATGTATGTACTTGTGAAAACCTACAGAACTTGTAATTTCTAAAAAGAAAATATAGCTGGAATCATATCAGTAGTTTAAGTAATGGACAGCTACAGAAACACATAATTATTTCCTGGAAAACAGTTTAAATTTACAATACAATAAGAACTACATCTGCTTACACAAGGAGTCTGTCAACTCTACTTTTATCTAGTTTCACATCCTAATATTCTGTGTTGCTATGTGCTTTCAAGTCAACTCTGACTTATGGTGACCTTATCCTAGGGTTTGTTACCCCACCTATATACTGTGTCCTGAGGATCATAATTATTTTATATCAAACATAGTGAGCCATACAGATCTACTGGAAGGACACGTAGGCAGTAGAGCTATGGATACATCAAAAAGTAGCCCTGTTTCCTGTCATACATCCTAGGTGAATCTTGAAATGGTTCTCACAGACCATTTGAATGGATTTTCAGTAATAATAGCGCCAACAGGAGACAAGAGGTCTCTGGGATCAAATTAACATTTCAAACAGCCAGGAATGTGACACCTTGGAGGTACACATCCCCAGATGAGATAGTCATCTTGCAGGGAACTACAAGGGTGCCTGGCTGTATTTTCTTTGAACTACAAAGCTGAGATCCATCTTCTTAAAAATGTAGCCATCTGGTCCCTAGGATGTATTCAGCACTATAACTAGAACCCCTTTTTCTCCTCCATTTCGGAGTTCTCCCAGACTTGCAAACAATGCTTCTACCAGTGGAAAGCTCCCCTCAGCCCCGCCCCCTGATGCTGAGTTGGGCTTTTCGCCTGTCTTTTCCCAGCCGAAGACTTCTGGATTGGTACAGTATTACCCCAAAACCCTTATTTCTCTCTCTCTCTCAATCTCTCTCTCTCTCTCTTAATTTTCACCTCTTTCTAAATTTTTATAGTCTTGTATGCTTGTGGAAGTGAGTGCAGCTGAGTGATTGTATGGATTTTAACATCTATTTCAATAAAATCCTTAAATTTGAACAGTTAGCCTGATTCTCTGTGATCCAACTCCGTAAACGCTGGGCTCAAGATCCCTAATTACCCTGCCCTCTTTGCATTGCTACAGCAGTGTTCGTAGCTAATTTTCCCCACAAGTGATAATTTTGACAAGCGTTGGGAATCCCCCTAAGGGACCCCCAGCAAGCAGGGTAACAGGTTTCTTGGCAAGATTTATTCAGAGGTCTACCATTGCCTTCTTCTAAAGCTGAGAGTGTGTAACTTATACCTATGTACTACATACTTACACCTACGTTAATTTTTGACATCATTATGCTTTGTAAGCTTGAATGGCAGAAGACTATACATGGTAGGAGCCATCTCTCATTTGCCAGTCACACAAAAATAAGTTGTGCCAGGCATACCCCATCTTCCTGGAATATTTACAAATCATTGTCAACTTGATGAATCACAAACTGTTTCAAAGTGTTCTTCAGAGTAACTTGTCCTCTGGGGTTATCTCTACGGCCTTCATCCCTTGCTGGCACTGAGCAAAGACTTTCCCTAACTGGATATTTGACAGTATCTAAATAAATGGTGTATCTCCCACTATTCCAGTATAGGCCACAATGCAGTCATGGAACATGTCCTTGGCATCTACAAGCTGCCTAGCCCCTGGAACGGGGGTCTAAAAATAAAAACTCAGTTGCTAGGACTGGCTTGAAGATCTCTATCTTAGCCACTGCTGTGTGGCAGAAGTCATCCAATGAAGGAAATCAGTTTTGTTCATGGGGCAATTAAATCTGTCAGCACTATGCCTAATAAAGGCTGGAACAAAGTAAGAATGGTATGGGTTGAGAATGATGTAAACTAGTGATGAAACCTTACACTAACCCTTCAGGAGAAAAGTTCAGAAAACAGTCTCATGTGCTCAAAACCCCCATTGAAAAGATCTAAAGGAGATTGGTACTGTTTAATTATCTACATGCTGTGACTGCTGATCCCTACATTCGTGCTGCTGACAGTTTATCAGGTGCAGCATCCCACTTCCATGTGAAGCAGGTATAAATCACAGGAAGCATGCCCAGGCTATGTCATCTTCCTCTCCAGCTCAATTAGCAAACAACTGTCTTTTCCTCCCAGCTTGCTCCTTTTATCATGTCTTCTCATGTTTCCCTGCCAGTTTGCTTCTCCTTTGTGCATTAGCAGTTGTGCAGAATGCTAATAAAGCTCCGAGTAGAGGAACTGCAGGAAGTTCTTTTAGCAATTTCTTTGGCCCATACAAAAGCCTGACCAAGAAATTCTCAGGAATCACGTCAGCTTGGCTATGGTTAAGAAAACCAGACTTGTTGCAGGAGAAAGCTCCCCTTTCACCTCAAAACCTGTTTGAAACAACAACAGCAACCATTCAGCCTCTTTATAATGGGAATAGAACTGCTGCCAAAAAAAAAAAAAACCCATGAAAAAGGGAACATGTGGGAATACAAAAAGAGGCCTTATACCACATCAGGCCATTGCTCTATTAGCCCAGTACAGTCTACAGCAGCCTTTCTTAGCCTGGGCTCTTCGGATTTTTGGGCCACAATTCCCACCAGTCACAGTCAGTGTCATAAATGTTTGGGGATGATGACAGTTGTAGTCTTAATTATCTGTTTTTGTGAAAAGGTCATCTATTCCGACTGGCAGCAGTTCACCAGAGTTTCAAACAGAAGTCTTTGACATCCCTGGCTACCTCTTTTTTTCCCCTCCTGTTTGAAAAAGAAGAAGAAAAAGAAAGAGATGTGATGCTGAGCTGGCACTACCATAGGTAGAAAGAGGTGACTACCTTAACTAGACTTTTGGGGCTTCATGAACAGTCAGAAAATGGTTAGCCCCGTTGCTATAATTTTATTACTATATAGGGGAAGGGCATTTGTGAGATGAGATTTTCCCTTACATGCCAAAATAATTTACTTGACTGTAGGCCCTCTCTCAGACAACAAAAGAATCAGGCAGAGATTGGGCCAAAAACTATCTCCATGCAAAGTGTGTGCTAAGTATAGTCTTTCTCCAATGCCCTTGTCCTTGGGACCAAGGACAGACCTAAAGGTGTTCTCTACCCATGAAGAGAGTTGTATATTATTATTATCAGTAGAATTAGTAGTAATGGTGGTGGTGGAAGTAGTAGCAGTATTTTCATATATATCCCTCTTTTCCCCAAAAACCGAGACTCAAGGCTCCTGTATGACATCTCTTTGCCAAAGCATAGTATGAGGCAAAAGAAAGTAAATCCAATCCAGAAGTGAAGATGATTTGAAAGATGGGCTTCTGCTTCCAAAAGGACTTCTGCAAGCTTTTGTACATGTGAAAGCTAGGGAACTGCTCATTGGCCTGGTTATACCTCTGCATGATTTCTTACATAAATCTTTGCTGAACAGCTCCAGCAGTTACTTTACTTCCCTTTAGAGATCTTTGTATCCAGTCCATAGCAGTCTGCCCCCACCTCTGCCACTGTGTTTAGGTTTGGGGGATTTTCCCCCCAAATTTACTTCTAAGAGCTCTACAGCAATTAAAGATCAGCAGTCACCTATAAATGTATATTGTTCTACTTCATTTGTGGTGCTGAAAGCTTCAATTTGAATTAACTTACAAAGGACAACATGTTGCTTTCCAGGAAGGAAAAAAAATGTTTTCCAAGAATAATGACATCATGATGCTTCCCAAGGAAGGACTGAGATTAAAAGAAAAGGACAAAGGATGTCAACTGTGACATTTGCAGGTAAATTACAGTGGCTCCTTGATTTTTGTGAGGGTTTGGGGTGCAGAACACTCATAAAAGTTTTAAAAAGGTGACTAACTCCTCCCTGCCCAAGTGAGTGCTTCCCCTCCCACTTTCCTGCAGGGCTGCCCCCCATTCACTTGTTTTGCCTGGGGGCATTGCCTTCTAGGCACCCCAGGCAATAAGCAAGCAAATGGGAAGGGGCAGCAACACAACCTGAGAAGGCACACACACAGGCTTGCCCTCTGCCATTTGCTTGCCTCTTGCCCAGATCCATGGCTGGAAGAAACATGTGCCTGGGCAAAAGTCAGGGGAATGGCAGGGGGAGAATGAGGAGGAGCAAGTGGTCACCTTGTGAATAATCAAGTTCGCAAAGATCAAACCAAAGCAAAATCTGAAATCTCAATTTGTTTCTGATTAAATAGACCAGAGTTCCCAGAGTGGGGAGACCACAGCCAGTTTAAATTCCACAGCAGTGGTTAGCTGAAATTCCAAAGGATACTTTTTCAATTTCCTGATTGGTATGAAAGGAAAGAGAGGAGACCATGTACATCCAAGGCTTCACTCAACATGTTTGTGTGCTAGGAAAGCATAGATTCTCTTTACATCTCAATTGAGCTCTCAAGGGGCATCGACCCCTTTGGGCTCCCTAGGCCAAGCAGACCAATGTGACTTGCGCATGCCACACTGCTTGCCACCTCTCCTCCTCTATCTCATTGTTCGAGTGTTCACATGTACTGTACACACACATACATTCAAGGTCGTCATCCTCTCTCCTCCCTGATGCCACACCATACACATGAATGTCTATCACACAATGCACAAAAGAAGGAGGGGGAAAATGGTTTTCTTATTTTGCTTGCTGTTATTCTTAAGAATTTGCTTTCAGACTCAATGAAACAATGCATGTTTATTTCTAGCTAATGATCCTTGAGCAAAACTTAATCTTTACCTGTTACCCCTCCAAAAAGGAGAGATTACACTATACAACATCACACTGCACTAGCAAGACAACCATGGTTCAAGGGAAGGATTAACATTTCTGTTGGAACAACTGACTCATCTAAGACAAAGATATAAGAAATCTTACATCAAGGATGGAGAAATTTCAGGGTTCTGGAGCTGAACCAGCTTCTCCATGTGAAAGTAGAAGTGAGTGGGAGATTACACCTGATTAAAAAGGAGGGAAACTGCTTCTAGTTAGGGAAAACCAGATTTTCTGCTAGATTAGGGTAGAGGGGAGGAACAAATTGTTTTAGAGGAGAATTATGACCTCCTGAAGGTGTGATGCTCATTGTTAGACAAGTTTTCAGGGAGCTCAGGTAGCAGCAGATCCTCTGGGTGTGATTCCCACCCCTGTATCACACAAAAGAGAGAATAGCTATCTCAAGCTAAGAAAAAAGGGGAACTTACACAGTGCAGAATCATTGAGACAAGAGTCAAATGGGCCATTTAGCTGCTTCAGTAGATGAAAAGGCAGGTCTTGGAATTTGATCTGGCTTAACTAGGAAACAAATATCAAAAGGTTCATGTTTCAAAACGTTTCAATAATTTTTTTTTTTAAAAAAAGGCTCACGGTGTATGATGGTGTTAGGAAGTGCTTTTGAAGTTCTCAACAGGATGCTGGATATGGATGTACCAGGCCATGGAACTTTTGGCGCAGCTAACCAGAGACCAAAACATAATTGAATAATAATTATTTCAACATTATTATTTTTAATCAGTTTTCAGGGTGTGTTGTTATGCAACAATATAAATTACAACAATACTAAGCATAAATTAAATGTCAGAGGGGAGAAAAATGAAAGAAATGAACAAAACAAATCAATCAGTTATTTAATAGATAATATGCATTGTCATATTATTTAAAAGGGTACTTTGAATTTACGTGTCCTCACCACACACAGCTAACAAACAATGTGTCTGTCTATCTGTCTGTGTTAAGTACAATGTTATAATGCCTGTCTGAATAAAACGTGTTTTGTCCGTATAACCTGAACTCTGAGAGATGTCAAAAAAGGGCATAATCTAATCAAAATGGGAGAGGATCAGAATTTCATTTCATTTGCATTTTTTTTAAAAAATCACATATTTTTTGACAAATGTATATTTGACTATATTATGTCTTCCCAAGATATTGTCATATTTTACACAAAAGGAAGGGTTATTTCCATATTTTATTGTAATAGCCACTCTCACAATGCAATCCTATATGCCAAGTCCAATGAGACATATCTTGCTCCGAGCTAAGCGTGTACAGGCTGCCAGCCTAATGGTACAAACCTAAGCAGGACTGCTAAAAAATGTTCTACTGAATTTAGGCCTGCAACTAGGCAGAAAAATCCTAAATTGTATACACATATATGTGATAGAGATATCATGTTAGAGAAACTGCCAGTTCTTAAGTGATACTGCTTTACCTCATCCAGGCCACACATTCTATACGGGAATGAATTTTACTTTTTTCTTTCTTTAAGTCCCTGATTTTTTTTTTAAAGTTCCCGCCCAGTGAGAGTAACAGGAAGGAAAATAATTATGCCAATTCTAGAACCAAGGAAACATATTCAGGGGTAACTGTGTAGCAAAATATGACAAAAATGTAGCAAAATACAATGAAATCCAAAACCCACAAAAGAATGATACTTTTTTAGTCAGCCACAATGCACAGATTATGTTAGGCAAGCTTTTGAAACTTCACTGGCTTCTTCATCGGGCAAAGAAATTAAAAATTGTACAGGAGAAGAAAAGTCATGATGTTAGAGTTGGAGCCTACATTTTGCCTCAGATGTTATTTCTGTCGTCAGTTAAGATGGTCTAGAATAGGGATCTCATTGGAGGCAAAGGCAACTCCCCTACTTCGCCATGTGGGGACTAGAGACAAAGGGCAATAAATGACAGGTAATAAAATGTGAATTCCAAGTAAGTCCCCTTGAGATCCTCCAGGGGCAGCCTGCAGAATGCAAAATGTAACCCTGTGACTTTAACATTGTCACATTTCTTCTCATGTATGATTTATAACATCTTTGACTGATAAAGAAGCCACTGAAACTTTAAAACCTTGCACAATACAAGTTCTGCATTTTGGTTGGCTGATAAAGGTATCATTCTTTTGTGGATTTGGATTTTGTTGTATTTAAATCTAGAACCTGTGTACCTTTCTTCCATTTTTTAAAGATATATTGGAGAAATTGGGGTGGCTCCAAATCTGGTAGATCACAGATCAATTCCATTCCACTGCAGCACCTATGAGAGAGCAGGATTTCTGGACTGTAGCTTGTCTGAGGCTGGCTGACAAGCTAGAAGATTGTAGGTTTAATGTATGTTTATCCTCGTCTCTTTTCAGAAGAGCAACAATGAAAAAAATGTGTTTTTTTCCTGGTTTAGTCTTTGTCTCTGCGTTTTCTTTCACCATCAACTTCTTGTGCATTTGATGACAGACGAATTAGTTCCCATTACATTCAATGCAAAGCATAAAGAATTTGCCTGACATTGCAAACTCATCATGCCATTTAGATTTTGCCTGGGCACCTAACCATAGGACAGCCCATCTTTTAATTGTACAACACATTTTCATAGGATACTATGCACAAATACTTGTAATTAAAAATCAGGCAAGTTTTGAAACATGACATTTTCAGTACTCATTGAGATGACCAAATATGGAAGAGATGGTCTCCTTCTCTTCAAGCATGCAAACACATTTGAAAATGGGAAGGGGGGAAGGGAAGCATTAGAAAAGCTGGGCTCTGTCCTGTCATGTTGTCTTAGTGTTACATGAAATCCTGTAACGTGTGACATTAAAAAAGGTCACAATGACAATCTGACTGCTGCAATGCTGGCATATTTTTCAACACCAGCAGTAAACGAATGGAAATGTATTTCCTCCCATGCATTTCAAGTAACAACCCACTTTGACAGTTTAAATATCTCTGCTCAGTATTTTTTTAATCTTTTATTTTATGGTCAGGACTATAGGCCTCTAAAATCACAAGAGAAAGTGAGATTAATGGGCTTCTAATAAGATGGCAAAGTGAGGAGCAACTGTTCAGGAAGACAAGTTATTGTTGTTGCTGCTGCTGTGGTTGTGTTACCCTGATTCCTGGGGGTCCCGGGAGGGACACCTAAATGTGTTCTCAATTATATAAGTTGGGGAAATTAGTCAAGAGCACTGCCTAGCAATACGAGAGGCAGGGTAATGTAGCGAGATCTTGAACCCTATGTCTATGGGGTCAGGCCGAGTTAAGGAGCACACAGAAGTTGAAATAACAAATGTGGTTTTATTAAAAACACAATCAAACAGTGTATGTGGTACACTCACACAGATAACTAAAGAAATAAAGGTTGGAGTGGGACAGAGGGATTTTTAGAGTTGTTGTTGGTTTGGGTGATACTTCACCTGTCCTGAAGCCCGGTTAGAAGCGGAGAATCTGGGGAGCGTGGATCTCAGCACGTGGAGCTGAGGGGAAGGCTCGCTGGACGAAGCGACAGCAAGGCGGGATGGAAGCCAAGAGCGATCCAAGGAAGTGCTCAAAGTCAGGGGTTTTTATAAGGAGAATTGTGACCGCAGGCTAGTTCGTACTTGGGGAAAACAATGAGTTTGGGGCTGGAGACAAAGCCTCCGAAAGGTCAGAATTTGAATGATTGAGTTATAGCCAAATTGTCAATAGGATAGTCAATATGCAGACGTGGAGTACTTGAGCGTTGTATAGTCGGATCATTAAGCTGCCAGCGCGGGGCAGAGGATCTTTTGAAAGCTGCATGCATAGCTAATAAAGATACTTCCCCTGAGGTCTCCTAAAGCTGCAAGTCAGCTATTTCTGGCCTGCCTGTATTGTGTTGGAATATTACGGCGATTATCGGCTGAGCCTGTATGGGTGCTTGTCCGGGGGCCTTGCAAGCACGTGGAGGGGAATGGGTATGTGAGGCCGAATTATTGATATCAAGAGATATCTTTATATCCCACAAGCTCGGGCTAGCCAGGGCAGTAACAGTTGTTATATCCTACTTTTTTCTCACTCATGGTGGTAAAATTTAAGGTATAATTCAACCGTCAATAGAACCAAAACCAGTTAAAAGCATGCACATTTTTAAAAAGGAAAAACAGATATAGACCATACAGCTTATTGTAAAAAAAATCCTTTCAGCATAAGCAATTGGTTCTCAAAGGCCTGTCAAAACAAAACAAAACAAAAAAATTAACTTGCCTATGGAAAGACAGCAAGGAGCGTGCCAGTCTAGCTTTTCTAGAAAGGGAGTTTCAGAGCCTGGGAGAAGCCACCTAGAAGGCCCTCTCTCATGTTCCTATCGGATGTACAGGTGAGGCGGGGGGATTGAGAGAAAGGTCTATTAGGAGATTTCAAAATACAGACAGGATCATCTAGGAAAATACGATATTTCAGGTAACCTCAATCTGAGGTTAAGAGAAGGTTAAGAGGGGACATGATAGCCATGTTTAAATATATGAAGGGATGTCATGTCGAGGAGGAAGTAGGCTTGTTTTCCGCTGCTCCAGAGACTAGGACAAGAAGCAATGGATTCAAGCTACAGGAAAAGAGATTCCACCTGAACCTCAGGAAGAACTTACTGATGTTCAGAGCTGCTTGGCAGTGGAATATGCTGCCTTGGAGTGTGGTGGAGTTTCTTTCTTTGGAGGTTTTTAAGCAGAGGCCGGATGGCCATCTGTTGGGAGTGCTTTGATGTGTGTTCCTGCATGGCAGGGAGTTGCTCTGGATGGCCCCTGTGGTCTCTTCCAACTCTATGATGCTATGATTCTATGATCTTTACAGGGCATTATGTACTTTTTTATTTCTAGCATGGCTCATTCCAAGACAGGGTGAGGAGTAGGAACAAAATTCAATAAAACATCCATTAAGATTATTCAGAATTTCTCATTAAACTATTTGTATAGTTGCATATCTCACACCATTTGAAGCTACCACAGTTTTGCAGTGGTTATGTAAAAATGCAAAGTGTTCTCAAGTCCTCCCTTTCGCAGAGTCAACAACATTTATGCGGATTGTTTGAAAACTCTGCTTTGGTTCCACTTTCAAATCCTCTGATTGGTGCCAATACCAACTTCCATTAAAAAAAAATTAACACACACACAGAAGCACGAAACCTACAGCTTTTTAAGTAGAGAGGGGTATGAAAAAATCCAAGTCCAGCAGCTCCTTGGAACCAAAGCATGACTAACAATTGGCTTCCTCAAAAACCAGGGAAACCAGTCCTTGCTTTGTTTTACTCGGACTTTTTCGCTGTACGTTCCTGTTGCTAAGTGATACTTTGACATATTTTTAAATATCTTTGTTCATGCTTAACTGTGGTTGTCTTGTAGTCATTACAGTGGCACCTGGTAGGGTTACTAACAGTAAATGTCTGTTAGCCTTTTCATAACAAGCTATCATTTCTGTGGCTTTACAACTTGATAATTGGATAATTCACATAATGACTGTGGGCTATTTTCTCTGAATGTTTTTGGTGTTTTGTTTTTACTGCAAAGTCTGTGTGTGTGTGTGTGTGTGTGTGTGTGTGTCTGTAAGATAGAGACTTATTCATCTCCCCGTTTTATTTCTCATTGCAACTGAAGAGGGGAAAAGCTAATTACAAAAATATGCTACTAAGAAAATGCATTTGGGATGCCAAATCTAATAATTTCTCAGATTGCAGAGAATATTATCATCTGTGTATCTGATAATATAAGAGTTGATTATACAAAAGACTAATGGGAATCTTGATAGCTACTTGATTACCGGACAGGTGTGAGGACAACAAGGAAGTCTGTTGATCAGAGGAAGAAGGGTTAAGACAATCAGCCTTCCTACAGGAAAATTGCAGATACTATTGTCTCTAAAAGGTGGGTTGTAGAAGGCTAACTGTAAGTTCATCATTGCTGGAATCTTCTGGTGATTTCCCGACTATGACCTGGCTATGCTTTGAGATCTTACCTGACCTGGTTTTGCAATGCATGTGTTCAGCCAGCTTTTCCTCTTAGCCAGCATGGCCATGCAGCCATAGCAGAGTAAAATTCATATTTATGCCAATTAAATCATATTTGCCAGTTAAACCATATCAAAGGGAGTGGGTGTACAGCCTATTAACAACCAAGAATATTCTATTTTGTGTTCCCTCCAATTCTACCTGTGAAACTGTTAGAAATGGAAGAAGGCCCTCTCCTACGGATGTCAGGGTCCAGGAAGGTTCACGTAGAGAGATATCGTCTGTCAGATAGCCTGGACCTAAGCCATACAGGGCTGTATAGTTCAGAAACAGCATTTTGAATTGTGCCTGAGAACAGTCCATCAATGAGCATAACTGCTGGAACAAGGGAGGTGTATGATCCATGTAACCAGCCCCATTAAACCCTCTGGTTGAAGTTTTCTTGAGCCAATGGAAGTTTCAGAACACTCTTCAAAGGCAGCCCGTGTAGAGCATTTTGGTAATCCAAACAGGATGCAACCAAAGCATGTATCACTGTAGCCAGATCAGGAATCTCCAGGAACAGATACAGTTGGTGTACTAGCTTTAATTACATGAAAGCACTTTGGCCACCTCAGCAATTTGGGCCTCTTAGCTCAAGTCTGAGTCCAAGAATACACCCAAACTATGAACCTGCATTTTCAAGGGGAGTGTAAGCTCATCTAGCACAGGCAGTACCCCTATTTACTGATCTACTTTTCAGCTGTGCATCCTCAGGCTATACGCTCATTTAAAAAATTCTTCTAAAGTGAAAAATGAATTTATGGAAAACGTATTAGCATTAAGGCCACTCAGCAGTTTGTTTGAGTTTGAGGGTGGAAGAAGGGGGCTAAACTAAAAAAAAAACCTCTTTATGCAATTTTGGCACAAAGTAACTGAACATTTCAGTGCATCACAAGTGACAAAAACTGCAATACATCATCTCATCTACTCAAGAGTTTTGCTGCACTGTATCTCCACTGTGCACCATTCAGCCAGCAGAGTATTCCGCTTCACTGAGACACTCCCTGAGGGATCTTGTATAAGCAGTGCAGTTAGTATATGTGCATAAAATTCAATGGAGGGAAGAAATCCCTGCTTCTACTCACAGCTCTCAATTACCTCTTCGGGGCTCAAAGTCATTTGGGATCCTTGCCATGTGGCTAACCAATGGCAAAAACTCTGCCTTAATTTCCAGTGTAATTGATAGATTCTCCAAACCTTGGCAAATGCTATATAATGCTTAATTGGGCCATGTTAGATTCAACTCATTAACTACTGCTCCCTATAATGCAGTGATCTTTTACCCCTTTGCATTACAAGTACTTTGCTCCCCATTGCTCTGTTCCACCCCTATAGTGCAACATTATGAATAGTCATGAGGCATTACTAAGCACAGATTTTTCACCTAGTTTGTTTGCAGATAAATGGCATATCACCCCTGGATATAATATGCATTAGGAGAATTGCATTTGCTGATCAAAGAGGGCTTTTCCCCCCTGAGCCTATGACAGGAAAACTACAGACTTATACGTTATTTGAATACAATAATGTGTTCAGTATGGTGTGGTCACTTACTGATCTAGATAGATCACTGGTGTTATGTAAAGCAACGTTCTATGATCCAGGTGTTTCAAAGACCAATGAGGAGAAACCCTTGTGAGAAAAACCCTAGAATGATGAGACTCTTTGGGACTTATTCTACACAAAATTGCATGTGGTTGTTTTGCATAGAAAACAGCAATTTCACTGCATGAAACACCATTTTCTGAACAGACAATAATATTTCTGTGCAAAAGTATTATTTTCTGTAGAAAAACTGCCATTTCCTGTTCATAAAATGCTGTTCTCTCCTCAAAACAACTCCATAAAAATTTTGTACTGAATAAGTCCTGAATTGCAAATAGTCTTCAAAGACTTGGTTTTTTTGAAGACTTTCTCACAGTGAGAAGAAAATTGCTGAAGCTGCTCATTGCTTCCTTTAGAAGTAAATTACTGAAGGGTTTATCCCTATGAAATAGATATAAAGGCTATAACAAAAGGGCTTTGGCAAACACATAAAATTATTGAACTCACTTAGAAATAAAACCGTACAGTTTAAAACTCAGGATTTGATTATAGCCAGTATTTTAATAGTAATAGCTTTAAAATTTGCAGTTTTTAGTGGTGCTAGAGCACTGTAGTCTTTAAAGATTTATTACATTTTCAAATAAAATAAAATAAAGAGGAAATTTACATAACGATCAGCTGAGTGCACTGATGTGGCATCAATAAAGTGGGAATTAATTCTACAAAAAAAAACACATTTTTTTTTAAAGTATGGGCCAGAGTTTCAGTATTTCATCCATACACACACCCTAAACATTGCCTAAATCCAGTTGCTTGCCCCAACTAGATTAGACATACTAAAGCACTGGGATTTACATAAGTGTTATGTTATAATTCAGCCATTGATTCAGTGGATCTACAATGGTTAGGACTAACTCTTAGGCCAACAGATTTAATAATATTTCTATCTTAGAATTTGTTTGTTGCCAAGGCCTACAATATTACTCAACCCATTCATGGGGGATTTTCATATCCTCTGAAAATGATTCAGTGCCTCTGGCAATCACTTGGGAAGTCAGAACTACACAGAAGTAGGATGTAGATCTTAATCCCAAAGCATCATCTTACCACTTTTCATTTATGGATTATTTCAGTAGTTCATCATCTTTAAGGACAACCAGCATACTGTAGTGGTTTGAATGTTGGACTACAGACCTGGAGACCAGGGTTCAATTCCTCACTCCATCATGGAAATCCACTGGGTCTTCTTGAGCACATCATACACTTTCAGACCCAAAAAAACCCTGTGATGGGGTTGCCTTAGAGTCACCATAAGTTGAAAATGCCTTGAAGGCACACAACAACAACATATTTATTCTTCTTAAACGTACTTTCATAAGTTCTGAGTTATACTGCCCAAGTATAATGAAAAGCTGAAGAAACAGGATCCTTCATGCTCAAGCAGCATACTTTTCCCTCACCAATGCTATATTAAACTACCAGCTAATGTGTGTTTATGTGCCTTCAACATGCCTGTTAACTTATGGTGAGTCATGAATTTTATAGGGTTTTCTTACACAAGGAATACTCAGAGGTGGTTTTGCCAGTCTCTTCCTCTGAAATAAAGCCTTCAGCACCTTGGATTTGTTTGCCATCTCCCAGCCAAGTACTAATCAGGGCTGAGCCTGCTTAGCTTCTGAGATCAGACAAGATCTGTGCTTTTATGCTTGTCCACAAAATATTCATTTTCCAGTAGTTCCAAAAGACCAGTCACTACAGTCAGCACTGCATACTGGAAATTGCATCTGTCAGTCAACTACTTTACTCCATCATATCCAGTTAAGAATTTTTCCAATTTCATATAGATCCAAAACACAAATTGGCATTCTCTTGCCCACATTTATATTATCTGCCTATTGCTATTTAATCTATTTTGAGTTCAACATATTCTATAGACTATGCATTATTTGTGATATTCCCCTCCTGAAATAGTAATATGTTCTCCCTAGAAACTCTTTTTCCTAAATATCCTTTAATTTACTTGTAGTTACCTCAAGAGTTCCCTACACAAATGATATACCTCACAGTAAGGTTGAAAGTCTAGTTCCTTGAAAAAAACAGAATTTTATTACAGCAACTAGCAGTTGTTCCCAGATTTAAAAAGATATCTCATACATAACACCTCTCTCCAAAACGTTTGGTTTATCACTATTTTTTTAAATTTATCATTTTTGTAAATTATTTTAATACAAAACAAATATTTAAAAACAGTTTCTCCATAATATTTTTATCTACATACATGAAAGTTTACCGTATTTTCTTATCCACCTACACCTCTACTTAGAATCTTAGTATTAACATAAATGTTACCAGTTGTTTACGTATGACAACATTTGTCCATTAATAACCTTCAATCCAGGTCCTTACGTACTGGATATTCTATTTGTTGGGGGATGATAGGAGTTTCAGCCCCACAGAAATGCAGCGGAAAAGCCAGAGGACAGCGAGCCAACAGCAGCAGCCTTGTTCCCCAGTAAGGATACTCACACACAGAGGAGTTTCTTCCAAACAGGAGGCACTTTATCTTGCAGCAACGTTTCGTTATGTACGCAATATGGAACAGACGGACAAAACTTGCGCCAGACACCGGTTTGGTCAACAGACAAATACATACTGGGGATTGCTTTCTTATATACATATTTACAACCAATCAGGTAGAGGTTTGCACACCTCCCTCTACCATCTGCACATCACCCCAGTTTCTTATGCAACCTTGCAATTACCCACAGCTGGGGCATGATGCAACATCTTTGCAGTGGGTTGATCATTTTCCCAGGGTTCCCTGCCTGGAATCCCTGACAATCCCCTCCAAAATGGTCAGGCCACTGTGTAGCACATTTTCACTATCCATACATGTCATGCAATACATATTCCATAATACATACAGTACATACATTCAAGGGTACAATTCATCTTCCACCTTACACTCTGGTGGCAAAGTCCAGTTTACCTGCCAACTTCTCATGGCCTCCTACTGGAAGTGCCTTTGTGAGCAGATCCACAGATGGACAATACTGCAAGCACAAAATCCCATCCTGGATCATTTGCCTCACATTTTGATACTATACCCCAATGTAGTCCTACACTGTAAGTTTTCTGCTTCAGTCACACGGGACAACAAAATACCCTCCTCCTGACCTTTTAGGGATGAGTACCTTAGTTCTTCCTGACTCAGTTTCGCTAGGGCTACTGCTGCTTTCAGTGTGAGGCTTTTCTTTGAGTGCAGTCCCAGGTTTAAAGCTAGGTGGTCATGACGAGTCATACGAGGTTCCAGGTTTTTCCTCCTTTTCATCATCAGACATCACTGCCCCTCCATTTTCAGGAATTTCAGGAACACTTTTCACACTTTTACCCAGGGGAATCAAAACCTCTTGGTTACAGTGCAGTCTATCCCAGCCTGAATGGATTTCAAAGTTTGCACTCCTGGAATACATTATTTTGCCAGCATGGTGTAGAAATCTATATTTGTTACCTTCATATCCCACAAAGCGTAACCGTCTAGATTTCTCCTCTCCAGACTTTCTGAAACTTGGGGGAATATACACACTAGCAAACTGACCCCAAACACATAGATGCTGCAGGTTTGGCGCTCTACCATACAATAGGTAATATGGAGTTTGCTTCACACTTGAGCTCCACATCCTGTTTATGTGGTGGTTTGCTGTCACTATTGCTTCTCCCCAAAGTCCTGCTGGGGCGTGCGCATCCTCCATCATACAGTCCTTCATTTGTTTTAACAGCCCAATTCTTCTTTCTGCGAGACCATCCTCCCTGGGAGATGCGGGGTTGGTGGTTTTATGCCTTATGCCTTTCTTACGCATCCAGGCTTGCAGGCTATTGGACAGGAATTCTCCCCCTCTGTCTGATACAAGACTGGCCACCTTATAAGGAAATTTCCTCTCAACAGCATTCACCCACTCTTGGAACTTTTCAGCTCCTTGACCTTTCTCTTTCAGTAGATAGACATAGGAGTACCTGGTGTGTCTGTCTACAATTACCAGGACATACCTATTTTGCCCTTCAGTTGGCTTGAATGGCCCAGCCAAATCTGCATGTACAATCTCAAAAGGATGCTGGTTGACACACTTGCTTTTCTTGGCAATGGGGTAAGCCTTTATCTTAACTTTTTTGCATACAGAGCAATCTAGAAACTTAGGGCAATTTCTGACTTGTACCTCAGGGCATACCTTTGCCAACTCCTGCAAACTTTTGTAGCTTGCATGTCCCATCACTCTGTGGAGATAATGTACACACTTTTCATGTAGAGGTTTGTTACACAATGGGTTAACATTTGCCACTTTTCCTTTGGGCAACATGTGGTACAACCCTGCTTTTTCACCCCTTTTGCACAAAACATACCATTTGCAGTTATTGTACATTTCTCCCCTTCAAACACCACTTTGTAACCCTCACTGGTCAGTTGGGAGACACTCAAAATACAATTCTGCAGGTTGGTAACACACAACACATTACTGAATGATTTACCAAAGCATGGCACATATGCAGTACCCATCTTCTGCACCTTGTTTGGTGCCCCATCTGCAAGGGAAATTGCTGTTATATTTGCATTTGTAACATCATTCAACAGCCTTAAATTGTTCACCATGTGGTGAGTTGCACCACTGTCTAGCAACCACACACCACTCTCAGACTGTTCTTTTGCCACAACCACATGGCCTTCAGCCTGTGACGACACGTCCCTCCGCTTCTGGGCTGTCTTCTTCCCTCTGGTCGGCGCTGGCATTCTGCAGTCCTTCTGGAGATGGCCGACTCTCTTGCATCTGTAGCAGCGTCTGGCATAGCTGCACACTGCTCCTTCTTCCAGGTCAGATGCCTCTCCCTCCGACTGCAGTCTGGAATCGAACTGCTTACGTTGGACTTCCTCCAGGATCCTCCCGGCTACCAGGTCTACAGTCAGCTCTTCCTCACATACACCCTGGAGGCTGTACATCAAAAAGCCCCACTCCTTAGTGAGGCTTCCCAGCAGAATAAAACTTTTCTGCGTTTCTGGGATATTTACCCCCCTAACAGCTGTCTCTTGAAATAACTGTTTCATCAGCATGAGGTGCTCTCTTACACAGCTTCCGGGACATAACTTTGTGTTATACAGTCTTTTCGTCCATAGCATTTTGGACAAACATGAGGAAGGTTGATGCACACGCTTCAAAGCCTGCCAGAGCTGATATGCTGTGTCTGCAGCAGCAGCGTGAATCAACTGGGAAGGACTTAAAGTAAGCAAAATAACTGCTCTGGCTTTTTCATCAGCAACCCTGAACGCTGCTATTTGAGCAGCAGTTGCTCCTTCTGGGGGCTGTCCCTCATTTTCCAAAACATTCCACAAGTTCTCCTTCATCAAAGTGGCTCTCACATAAATTTGCCAGCTTTGATAATTAGCGTCAGTCAACTTTTCAAAACGCAGATAACCTCCTTCAGCCATGCTGCTGCCTTTGTAAGTAAAATTCAACAAACAAAGCAGCTGGCCGCAGTGACCTTGATGAGCTCCGGACTGAAGATTAACTGTCTCTCTGCCAAAACGCAGACTCCCAAGGCACTGGAGTGCCAGGCAAACAGTCAAAAACTGTCCCAGTATCCAGGGGAAAACAACTACAGGTGCACTGTGGATGCTGTGCACTCTGGGTCTGGGCCCATAACCACTGTTGGGGGATGATAGGAGTTTCAGCCCCACAGAAATGCAGCGGAAAAGCCAGAGGACAGCGAGCCAACAGCAGCAGCCTTGTTCCCCAGTAAGGATACTCACACACAGAGGAGTTTCTTCCAAACAGGAGGCACTTTATCTTGCAGCAACGTTTCGTTATGTACGCAATATGGAACAGACGGACAAAGCTTGCGCCAGACACCGGTTTGGTCAACAGACAAATACATACTGGGGATTGCTTTCTTATATACATATTTACAACCAATCAGGTAGAGGTTTGCACACCTCCCTCTACCATCTGCACATCACCCCAGTTTCTTATGCAACCTTGCAATTACCCACAGCTGGGGCATGATGCAACATCTTTGCAGTGGGCTGATCATTTTCCCAGAGTTCCCTGCCTGGAATCCCTGACTCTATTAAGTAACCTTAACACTTTAGTACATATTTTCTTAAAACCCTTTGAAATATAATAATGTATTTTTACCCAACTACTCATTCTCAAATGCTCTTTGTATGTTAATTATATTTTGTGTTGGAGGTAATTATCTATTGGAGCCCACTCATTTTTTATGCTTTTTCTGTTTGGTTTCTTAATTTTCATGAAAGAGTATCTGCTATTTTCATCTCTTGTATACTTTGAAACCACTGCTCAATTTTGGGAACATCTTCATTTTTCCAAAATTTTGCAAATTCTATTCTCGTAGATGTTACCATATATAGTATGGTTCTCCAGTAGTTTTTGTCGGTTTGATTATCTATTCCATCAAGTATATTTAATAAATAAATATCAGGGGTTCCTAAGAGTATCACTTTAGAGTATACATATGGCTAAATAAACATATAACCAAGAGCTATTTTTATGGTATTTTGTATATGTGTGTGTTGGTACTACCAAGAGTTAGACTTAGAAGCCAATCAATTTCTTCCCACTAATCTAACCATGATAGAATCCAGATCGTACAACATTTCTACAAATGAGAGAAGGTAAAGTGCTTGTTGCTGCCCTTTGGTAACCACCTCTATTCTCTCCTCATCTTCAGAAGTGAATCATATCAGGTATCGTGTGAACACGCTAAATGATAGGTTTGAAATAGCTCTGAGGAATATCAATCGGCAGCCCTCTCAAAACATATACAATCCTACACAGTAAATTCACTTTAACTCATCCCCCCAGTCTAATATTTGCCCATTTTTATATACATCCATTTTCATTTTAGTCAGAATATTCTTATGACTTATAGTAGTATATAACATTTTATTACTATCCTGATGTTCGCTTTTAATCCTGATATAACAAATGTGAACAGTTTCCTTTGCAAAATGTGACAACCACTAAGCAGGAAAAAAAAAACAGGGAAAAGATATGAGGTATAGCTACTCACAATGACAGCAAACACCGAAATTGGATTATGAGATGCTTGGTGAAGTCACAGTTGTAACCTTCTTTGCCAAATGCCCAAGAATGGCAACAATTCAGTATTATGATTAAGCTAACACCACCTAAAAGATCAGTCAGGCAAAAGTTAATAGACTTACATAACTCTGTCACACTAACTGCATAGTTGTAGAAATGCTGCATCCATTCTTCTATACTTTCGCAAGTTCAAAACAACCACTACCATCAAACAACCAGTAAATGCTCATTGCTTCACAGTGTTAATTTCCTTTTGTTCATATTAAGTGTTTATATGCTACCCTATAGTCAAGGACACAATGAGCAAAGAAAGAGAAGCTGAAAGTTCCCAGAACTTGGTTCAAATGAGAGGCAACAGCAGTGTCAACACAGGAACACGTTATAGACAAGCTTCCACATTTTCACATGTCTGTGCTCAACATGGTATGTTACCCAACCTCTGAAGACTGGTGAGAAACCCAGCCTCCTTGTACTCTTTGAACATAGAGCCGGACAGGAATTGTCCTGGCAGCATAGAGAGTCTCCTATCCTTCTCATGGTTCCAGGGCTAGGGAGAAGAACATTGGTGAAACAACTGGAGTGTCTTGACAAACAAAGCCAACCCAGTAAACTCTCTTCCCACAGACACTGAAAGAGGATTGGACCTCAATGGGAAAAAAATGCCCCCCCCCCGCTATAGTTGCCAGGTGTTTCAAAGACCACCATGAGACAGTCCTCCTGACTGCCATGACAGCTGAAAACTGGCTGATGCACATGAGGCAGGCATATATAAAGCATACCGTCCAACATTTCAGGGATGAAAACCAGAACACACTTGGCCAAGCAATATCAGAGTGTGATCAAGACAGCAAAAAATATTAATGAGGAAGAATGCACAACCCAGGAGAGGCTGCCACAGTTTGCTTTGGCTTGATCCTACCAGGATATCTCTAAAAGCACACAGTGAAAGAATTTTGGTTGTTCTTTGCTGTGTGTCTCACTATCTGCCATTTTCCCCCTACTGATCTGTCCTTGTGGCTATGATGGTTTTCTGCCTTCTGAGGTAGAACTTCACCCAAGAACAAAAAACAGCCATCCCGATGGTCAGAGTGATGGGGAATTTTATTTCACCAAAAATGAGGCAGGAAATCATGAGGATCAAGTGGGTTGCAGCCTAGATGCAAACAGCTGCAGGTAGCGTGGGGCTCAAGATTTAGTGATACATGACAGCTGCATTCAAACTCCTACCAAAGATTTGAATTATGTCATATGTGAACATTTAAAGTTGGGATGTAGAAACCTTGGGCCTCCAGATGCTTTGATATACAGCTCCCACAGTTTCCTACCATGCTATCTGGAGCTGGTAGGAGTTTCAATAATTCAGAGGATTCATTTAAAGACACCCCCCTCACCTTTGTCTTACCTTATCTTTTTGTCCTTATTAACATTTACAACACAACTTCAGTCTTCACTCTTCTAATTCTACAGCTCTACTTACCCTAAAACATCACACTTTTGTTAAAGGAATCATAATTTTTGCTTGCTGTTCCTAATGCCTGTTCTTCTGCCTGAAACATCAACAAAGCTCCACTTCTCTTTTTTTTCAATATTCTCCTCAGTGCCTCCCCACCCCTTTGAAGCCTAAGGCCTTTAAACTACCATCCTACCCATGTCTACTTAGGTATAAGCTCTCTTGTGTTCAATGTCTCCTTGCATGTGAAGATTGGTGCACTGGGTTGCAATATTTAGTCATTATTTATACTCTGGTTTCTCTTCAGATCATATAAATATTTTGCCTTATTACTCTTGCCTCTCCTTTCACTTTCTTTCCCTCTCTTCCCTTTTCCCCATCAAAATTTAAATTGCCCAAGCAATTCAGGCCATATTTGCTTATGTTACACTGTAAAAAGTAATGCACACTGATGGCTTGATTGATAATCATAACAGAAGCTAGCACTCAGATGATAGTAAATAATCACAGCATCATGGGCATTTGCATTGACTAAAGATAAGTGCAAGTAATCTGATTTTCTTATTCTAGAGTGATGTACTCATTAAAGTAATATAAACAAGGCCTGAGGGAAAACAATCTTGGAAGTGCCTAGTGTTACTTGAAGGAATCCCCCAGCCTCCATGACATAAAGTATTGATTAAACTGTTGCTAAAGTGATTTATAATTGTCTTTGCTTATAATATTTGATGTAATGCATTTTTTTAAAAAAATATGATGCTTTACTTTCTCTTTCCATTATTTAACTTTATATCAATAGCTACTTATAATTATAAAAAAATATTAATTTCTTGATAATGTGGCCCAGTGCCAAATCCTAAGTAACAGCAGGAAGCTTAGTCATAAGGAATGAATGCTTCACTATTTATGATATGGAAAAACATGAGAGAGTAAATAGATAAAACAGTTGCTTCAATACCTCAGAGGTAGAGAGATACTTAGCTTGCATACAGAAGGCTACAAACACAAACCAAGTAAAGAGAACAAAACATGAGAAGGTTTTTACCAAGGACAGCTACTTTGTGCATTTATTCTGTATTGGAAAGAAGCAGGCAAGTGTTGTGGGACACAGTATAAGATAACTATTCTTAACATGGAATCCATGGACCAATAGAGGACTATGTATGAGTTTCTGAGCGTTCATGGACTACTTTAAAAAATTATTTTCCCCTCTTTGATTTCCTCTTGTTTACTATGAGTTTTTCCTGTCTCTCTGCAGTTTAAGATGAAAAAAGTATGGCTCCTGTCATGATTATTTATTCATTCCATACTAGTCTATATGAAAGAAATAAATTTCCAATGAAATAAAAGATACTCAAAATTTTGTGGTGCATATGCGTATAAATAGATTATGGGGAGGGTGTGTGTAACTTCATTCAGATTCTCTGAAAGAGATCCATTGTCTTAAAAAGATTTGCTATCCACTGGTATAAGGCCAGGCCTTTTATTCATGTTAGGAGGTCAAAAAAGAGGTCCTTACAAATCTTACTGTAGTACGTTCTTCAAAAGAAAGCAGTAGCTTTGCAAAAATAAAAATAGTTCCACAGCATTAGTAGATTGCATGGAAGCAAGTCATTCCCTAAACTAGAGGGAGTCAACCTGGTATCCTGCAGGGAGTTTGTACTATAAGTGCTGTCTCCACTCCCAACAGCATGTCAAATGGTTAGAGGTTATGAGAGCTGTAAGCCCAATTGGCAAGGGGGAATCAGGCAAGACTGCATTTTACCACCATATCTGTTTAACCTGTATGGTGAACGTTTCGTACATAAAGCAGGATTAGACTTGGAGGAAACAGGCAGGAAAACTGGAGGAAGGAACATCAACAACTTAAGATATGCAAATAACACTATACTGCTAGCAGAAAACAGCAAAGACTTGGAGCAATTACTGAAGAAAGGCAAGGTAGAAAGTGCAAAGGCAGGTTTCCAGCTGAACATTAATAAAACAAAAATAATGATCACAGATGATTTACATAACCTTAAAGCAGACAATGAAGACACTGCAATAGTTAAAATGTTTTCCATACCTTGGCTCAGCCATTAATCAGAATGGAGACTGCAGTCAAGAAATCAGAAGAAGACTAAGACTTGGAAGGGCAGCTATGAAGGAACTAGACAAGATCCTCAAGTATAAAGATATATTACTGAATACTAGAGGTAGAATTGTCCATGCCATTATATTTCCAGTTTCTATGTATACTTGTGAAAGCTGGACAGTGAAGAAACTTGATAGGAAGACAATCAACTCCTTTGAAATGTGGTGCTGGTTCATAGAAGAGTTATATGGATACACTGGACTGCTAAGAAGACAAATTAATGGATACTAGAACAAATCAAGCCTGAACTCTCCCTAGAAGCCAAGATGACTGAACTGAAGCTGTCATACTTTGGCCATATCATAAGAAGACATCACTTACTAGCAAGAGAATAATGCTTGATAAGGTAGAAGGCAGTAGGAAAAGAGGAAAACCACATTACAGGTGGTTAGATCCAATCAAGGAAACCACAGCTCTGAGTCTTCAAGACCTGAGTAGTGCTGTTGATAACACACAGTGACTTGAAGATCTTTCACTGATAGTCTCTCCATAAGTCAAAACTGACCTGATGACAGCTAACAACAACAATCCCAAAATATCTGGAGACCACCACATTGCCTACCCCTTCTTTAGATGTAGGCCACCAACATGCTAAAATTCTCATAGATTTCAGGCAGAAACAGTGCCAGATGGAGCAATAACACACACACACACACACACACACACACACATGCCGGGGGGGGTCATTTCCCATTCTACAGATTTTCATATGCAGTTCTCTTATAAATTTTGCATTGGATTCCAGAATCGTTGTCAACAGAAGCCAAGCACTATCACTGAAATATCTGCCTGTTGGTGTGCTTGTGTGTGTATCTGCATGTGTGTGGGTGTGTTTTCCTGGTCCTCTTGTCTACTTCAAAGGAATGAAAAGAGAATGAAAAGAGAAAGAAATGTTGGCAATATTTTCATCTCTAACAGCAAAGGGTAGAAAGAATAAAACATGCAAAACATCTTAACATGCTGTAACAGAACTGACACCATTTACAAGTGAAAGGACTCTTTGGTTAGTGGATTGTGTAATGTAGCCCATTGTTCTGTTATTACAGGATCATCAAAGGAGAGACCGAGGCTCTGAGCAAAGCACTTTTAGATGATTGTGGCAAAAAGTTACTGTGAGTTAAATTTGGCAAATACAAAATAATGTAATATAAAAGAGACTCGTCTTGCTGAAACAAATACTATTTTGGAACAATTTTAATGTATTCTATTTTCTTTAGAGAAAGAAGATTGTGCATTGAAGTGAGAGTAATGTAGTACAGGCAGAGAGAGAAGGACTTTTTATGCTGCAGTACTGCTTTTATACTTTGCTCGAAAATATTAAGTGGTTTTAATTTTGTTGTTAGTATAATATTGTTCGAATCTCTCTCTCTCTCTCATATTTTAGACCATTTTTATTGTAATTTTCTCTTTTTTGTAAGCCACCTTGAATCCCAGTTTGGGAAAAAGGCAGGGTGTAAATGAAGGGATGGATGGATGGATGGATGGATGGATGGATGGATGGATGGATGGATCAATGGATAAAGTCATTCTGATGGTTTCTATTTTGAATCTATGTTTGAACATAAATATTGTAAAATATATAGATAGGCAGTATCCAACTAGCGTAGCACTAGTGGAAACATTTTGTGTTCACAAGGTGTAGTTTGTTCAACTCCCTCAGCAGCACACTGTGACCATCTGCCCTCTGCCAAGCTACTCTGCTGGGCTGGGGAACTTGCTGGATACAGAGTAGGGGGCTGCAACAGGAGGTGGAGGGAAATCAGTGAAAACTGGATATTTCATCATGGACTAGCATATATGATATTCACTAGATTAAACCCACTACTGGATGCAGCTTATTAAAAGCATAAAATTCTAGCATAAGTGGCTAACAATGTTGAAATAATTAGCAGAGCAGAAGAAAGACTGATACTGAGAAGAAAAAGTTTAAACAGATATGTTGTTGTATAAGACACAACAGCTGTTATGATCTGTGAGAAACTATCCAATGCATCTGTAGCATTTAGGCTAGTATCAGCATTGAGGCATAACAACTGGTCCCAAACAGGATATCTCAGGCCCCTTCCGCAGCTTACCTCCGTCCGGTGCGGTCACACGGGGATCACACAAGCAGCCTCTTCCATGAAGCACTTGCGTCCCCTCTGCTCCTGCTCCAAAGTAGTTGCCTGCCAGCCAGCAGGCAACATGAGGTCTCCGCCTCTTCCTTCCGCAGTGCAGCCGGGTATTTTCCCAGGCTGCACTGGGGGAGGAAGCGCGGGAGCCGTGGGTCCGAAGGCTCCCCATGGATGGTAAGTGCATGTGGGGCCCCGGAGCGACCTGCGATCATGCATCATTTTCAGCCAAAAGCCAAAATTGAAATATTGTGCAATCAGCGCCTGCTGGCCCTGGCAGTGTCACGCGATTGCAAGGACGTCATGTGAAACGCTCCTCACAATTGCATGATGCTCCAAAGGCCCTTTCGCATGACAAATGCCGTGCGAAAAGGGCCTCAGTCAACAGGAATCTAGTCACTGCAGATGAAGTAAGGGAGAGTATATCTTTATGGAAACTCAAATTGATTCTATCAGAGATGTTACATGATCAACCCTAGCCTGTGTGACAGATTCATTTTAAACAAAGAAACAAAACCATGAGCTAGAGCAATGCCCATCCTTCCATTCTGAAGCTCTCAGCAAGGCTGATGGAACACCCATTCCAAGTTCACTGAGATGGTAGGTTTCCCTCCAAGATCCAGTGTTCTATAAGCACCTCGATGATTTCAACAGAGACAATAGATCTAGGGCCCTTTCATGTTATAAAGTTATAGCACTATGATTCCACTTGGATTGCCATGGCAGCACCCTATGGAATCCTAGGGTTTGTAGGTTGCAAAGGCACTAGAGCTTGATGAGCATTCTAAGTGCCCTTCTCTAGACTGCTGATCCCAGGATTCCATAAGATGAAGCTATGGCAGTTTCAGAGGAATCATAGTGCTGTAACTGTCTTGTGCAAAAGGATCCTAAAAAGAATTCTTTTTCCATGGAATTTTCTTCAGTCCCCAAATTTCTAGTACTGTAGATAGTAAGACCGTGAAGATAAATGACCAGGAGTCTTATATTTGCTGGTTTGCATTCCTTTGATAAGTATGTCTGTTCCTTTCGTTTGGATGACTAAACCATACTTCCAAATGCTCAGCTGAAGTTTTAAGCTATTTTAATGCTATAAAGGTAAATCTGGAAAGAAATCTTGCCTGGAGGCAGAAATCTTGTTGGGGGCAGGGTCCTCATTTTGCTTCCCTGTACCTATAGTTATTGCCTTTTCTCCTTACATACCTTCTCTACTCCTACCACCAGTTAAGGCCAAGGAAAAATAACTGTATTTTGAAAGGCTGGGGAGGAAGCAAGCGGCAGAAAATGAAAACACTGAGCATTCTTCTTCTGATAGTATTTTGATCTGAGTGTAAGAAAGCTATGGGGCTTTAAAAGCTCATTTCTAGTTTGAGGATGGATTCTATGAAACCCCAGAGGTTCTAGGATGTGCTCAGGAGAATTTCAAAGTGTCTTTAATGATTATGAGGTTTTAAGAAATTTTAAATGGCAGAAATGACATTGTTATTGGGCCTGCCTAATTTGGATGGAAGTGACCTCCACTACATGTTGTGCAATACCTAAAAACTTGACTGTGATGCATTTTTTTTACTGTATTCAAATACTATTTGCACAAGTCACAACTGAGAATAGTAGTATATGTATCCGCTTTTTCAAAACTAAGAAAACCAACATGGAGAAGAGAGACTAGCCCTCACCTATGGGAGCAAAGTTAGTAGGAAAATAAAAAAGAGAAAGACATTCGCACTTAGAAAGCTAAAGGCTGCAGGGGGGTGGGTAGGGGTTTGGAGTTTGCTCTGATTGCCTGCTTATTCCTTCATTATGGTTGAAGGGCTCTGGTAATTCACCAGTATTAAATATTCAAGACTTGGTCTGGAGGAAATGTTCTTTGGGGATTGCTCTCCTCACTGCACTGCCAGTTGAGAATTCAGTTCTGTGCCTCTTTGTGCGTGCCTATAAAGCAACACTTTCTTTTTTTCTGACTCTCTCACTTAAAGGGCTTCAAGCATTATAGTAATGTGAGATTATCTGGAAAATTAATGGTTGTGAATCTTTCATGGAACACTTTGTATTTTGCATAAAAATTCAGATAGAAGGAGTAAGAGTTCAGTTTTAGAGAGAGTTTTTCTGGCTCCACAGGCATACTGGTTCTTATGTTCTATCCACTTCTACCATTCCAATACTTCATACCCTCCACCACGTGTCCTGATTTGGCAGGAATAGGCCCAAATCCTCTGTAACCCAACTTTTTCAGCTACTTTTAAAATGTTTCAGTTTCTCTCTCCTCCTCCTCCATTTCACTCATTTGCTCTCAGATTACTTCAGTCAAGGCAAACTGAGTTCAAAGTGCAAAAGAAGTTTGTGCTCAATTAACCCCCTCTGAACAAAGCTTGCCAAAAAAAAAAACTGTGATAGGTTCACCACAGGACTGCCATAAGTCAGAAGTGACTTGAAGGCACAGAACAGCAAAGTGTCGCTGACAACCGAGTTTTTTCCAGCCATCATGTCTATCCCCTTTGAAAACTGACTTATGGTGAATCTATGGCGAACCTATCATGGGAGGTTTCTTGGCAAGATTTGTTACCTTTGGCTTTCCCTGAGACTGAGCGAATGTGACTAGCCTAAGGCCACCCAGTGGGTTTCCATTGCTGAGCATGGATTCAAACCCTAGTCTTCCAGTGTCCTAGTCCAACACTCAAATCATTAGACCATACTGGCTCCCTAATCTGTAAAGTACATTGATGTAATGTACTGTGTCTTTGACTTTGATCCTCAAAACGGCACTAGGCTTCATACAGATGTATTGTAATTGTAAGAATAAAATGGAGTGATTTGAATCTAATGCTAAACAGTAATTTAGCATTACAAGAATGAGCCTTAAGCATGTGTGCTGCCTACATCATCCAGCTTGGCTCAAGAGGAGCTCAAAAGTTTTAACTTTTTTTTTTTTTAGCTGCCAGAACTTGCCGCATCATGTAATGCAAGACAAACTGCAGCTAATCTTAATTGCGGTTACTGGAAACAAGCCAGCTTCAAAGTATGGTGTGAAACTGGCTTGTTTTCCCTGGCTATACTTATAATTAACTATAGTTTAGCATTCAGAAAACACACTACACTCTAGCTCATCTGAAAAGGAAATGGAATTTTCCACTTGCCTCCTTGCAGCAGTGACAAAGGAGGAAAGGGAAAGGAGAATGCAGACATATATGAAGGGTATGAAACAAGACTAATACCTGAAGTGGATTTATTATGCAAAAAAAAATGTTGTAGTTAGTGCTGTTATCTGTGCTTTGCAGCTGGGACCAAAGTAGGGATGTAAATCTTCATAAATTTCATTCCTGAAGGTAAGAACTAATAATATTACAATTTTTCTCTATGCTGAAAGAAAGCCCTTGAAAACTGCAGTTTCAAGGATTCTTTGTAGCTCGGGATTTATTATGCAAAAAAAAAAAAAAAAACCACTTGCAGGGGAGATTGCAAAGAAAATGGCATTTTCTATGCAGAAAACTTCTTTCTGCACAGAAGTGTGATTTTTCTGTATAGAAATAGGATGATATCCACAATAAGAAAAGAAAATTTTCAGCACACGAAATGTAATGTGCATTTTCCCCTTATAATGAGTCCAAACTACCATCTCATCTATTCACAATTCTCTTTGTCAAGGTTTCTCAACACATGGGAAAACCATTTTTTTTGTCTATTATTTGAATATTTTCAAATATTCTTTGCATTGCTACATCAAAGGACAGAGGATCAGTTATGGGTGGGTGTAGGTAGAGGGATATCCAAGACCTCACGAATTAATAAAGAAAATGTGTTCCTATGTCAAGGGTTCACAGAAGAGGCATCCAAAAGCTTCTCATCTACTGCAGATGGTTTCATGTTTTCCCACTTATTGATCACATGTGTTTACATTACAGGTGCTACATACTGGCAAGAGACCTAGTAGTTGCTAAGGTGTGGGTGGTAGTTAGAGAGAAGCATCCTGCTTCTACTGCTCCAATTAAATCTCTTTCTTGTGATTCCAGCTCATAACATAAAAGTCACTTGGGACCTATTCAATGAGATTGATATGTAATGGTTCTAATTAAAAATCTTGGAACTATTTTCTCTTTGCAGCCCCACTATTGACCATGATAAAAGGTGTTCTTTTTGACATTTAACATTTTACACAACAGGTCTGACAAAATTCCTATTCTGTTAAAAAATAAGCAAACCCTGATGCACAGTAGAATTCTTCTATCATTGCATAAATTGTTTGCGATTGCATACTATAGCCCTTATAGAAGGGCCTGGAGAATGCTGTGGTCACAATAAATTAGAACAGTGTTGCTAAGGTGACTGTTGCTGCTATTAAGCATCTTTATAGCATACTGCAAAAATATTACAATGCACCACCTTCTTATTTTATTGATGTACAATGAATATATAAAACTGCTTAGTTAAAAAGTAATGGTTACAATTTTAGTTTTGTAGCAAACTTATTTCAGTCTGCATCAGTGATGCATCGAGACAATAATAATATACACGGAATGTGAAACAAGTCGTTTTTGAAGGAGGAGGAGGAGGAGATTCCAATGGATTAAAATATTCAAGTCTTAGCCTATTTTCTAGGATCTGTTCAACCAACAGGTCAAAGCCATAGCAAATGGTAACCCTAACTCATGTAAAAAAGAAATCCATAAATGTAAGGGGTATTACTCTGATAAAGGATATTAGAAATTCTGGATTGTGATTTTCGTCTACTCCTTCAGTAATTCCTGTTATCTTATAGTGAAGTTGTGCCTGAAAACCATTTGAACACACGTGCTTGGCACATAGCAAGTCCTAGATTCAGTCTTTTCAAGGTAGGGCTAAAGAAGACTCTTCTCTGAAGTCCTAGGTAATCATTTCCAGTCTATATAAACAATACTAGACAGTACTAAGCTAGATGGAACAACGACCTAATACAATAAAGTTGATTCCTATCTCAGTCCACCTGTATTGCCAAAAGCATGCTGGAATCAACAGAATGGCACTGTCCAGTTTCTTTCCTAGCAAAGGTCATCCATTAGGGTGATTGACACCACTTCCTTGCCAAATCCAGGCCTGAATCCGTTATTTTGATAGGAGTGGTGTGCACAAAATTATTTCCCCTTTTTTCTGGACTGAAAATTGTAGTTATGAGCAGGATTGGGACAACTATAGCCTTGCTTGTAGCCTCTTGGCTGGGCTTATCCTAAACCTGTAAAATACTGCATTTATTTCTACCTCCACCACTCTCTGCCCAAAAAACATGTTTTGAGGTACATGAAGGGAAATGTAGAGGCAGGACCTGCAAATGCTCCAAGCGCTCAATTTAGTATTTTCTCAACTGGTGACTCAAAATTCCAGAACCAGCATCCCCATGTGAGATAACGAGACTGAACAGATTAGATGGCATTCTGTTAGTTGCTCCATTAGTGAAATATGGGTAAATAAGTGTGGTTTACATATGCATATCCCTGCTGGATGGGGTGCCAGGAGCTATTCTCTAACCCTTTGTGTGCTGGCCAAACTCGTCCCCCAGGGATCACTCAAATACTGCTGACCAGTAGGGAGGGATGGAGGGGGAGGCAGTATAAATAATAATGATGACGATGATGTGGCTTCTCTGGGCCCAAGGGAACAGAAAGAGAAGGATGTACTTCATCTGTGAGCACACCCCCATATCCTTCCCCCTCTGTGTCCACAGCAGCCATATCTTCATTGTCTGAATTGCCTCCCCCTTCTAACCCAACCCAACAGGTAAGCAGCAGAACCAGAAAGCTTTCTCAGGGTTTGATTGATGGGAGAGGACAAGGTGGTTGATGTAGGATCTGACCCTCAGTTTCAGTTAAGGAAAATGCTCTGACATTGGATAGGTGGGGGCTTATGATTAGCAGAAGTGGTATACACAGCATCACTTCCCTAGTCAGTATGCTATAAGCGGTAATTCCAATCACAACCCCTACTAGGGAAAGGTATACTAATGGGGGGCTATCTTTCTTTCTACTTTGTCTAAAACATTTCTTTGTCCGGAACAGGGGCAGGCAGAGCAAGTGATACATGGGACTGGGAATGAACACAGTCCTGCTTGTAGCAGGTTGCAAAGACAGGTCTGTTTGCCTTGATTCTTCTCATGAACACTTGAGGAGGGCTGTCACCTTTCCATAAATGTTTGTGACATTCCTTCTTTTCCTATTCTTTCCTGTGCCTTTTTTCTCTTCTCCTCATCCTTCTGGCTTACTTCATGTTCTTCCACTTTTCTATTTTGTTCAACCTCTTGTTCTTCTCTCTGCTGTTCCATTCACCAGGCCCAAAGTAAGTTTCTTTTTCTTTTTCTTTTTTTTAAATGGGTGCTTTTCCGGTACCCACAAAGGCTTTGTATATACTTGCTTGGGAAATGAACAAAATGTTCAGCACTTGTGATGGTTAGCCAAGGGATGTGCATGCATCCCCTAATAAGGAGGGAAGAGAAAATCATGGGAGAATCTTCAGGAATTCCAGGAACTTCAAGAAGGGTGAAATTCACAGCCTGATTTGAAATAACCAGCCAAATTTTGACACTGGGACTAATTTTTTTTTCAAAAAAAATCTACAAATAGAAGCTCATATTCAGAATTATTCTAAAACAGAAAGTTAAAATAACAGCAATAGCTTTCAAAAGAAAAAAAAATACTGATAAAAGAGTTTCCACTGTTGTAACAGGACTGGTTGGACACAAATTTGTTACTGAATAACCTAAAATGAAACTGCAATTAGAACTCAGAGGAGAGCTTAGTCAACTGCTAATTAAGTATGCAATGTTTGCAGATTAACAAGACTGACAAAATGTTTTTGGACAGCACAACATTCACTGATTTTGCTTCTTTCTTTATTCTTGGTGTCCATCCATGAAATGTTATACAGTGCATTCTGCTGTGTTATATCTAGTTAGAATACTCAATTATATTAATCCATGATTTTAATGTTTTCTAAATTGTTTGGGCTGCCCATTGCCTAGTTTTCACCATTAACACTGATAATCAAGATTTGACCTGTTCTTACTTTCCTCTTAACAGAATTGAACTGTCTTAGAAACTGAATACTTCAAGAGATTGCAAGAATGAAAGGGTATCTTTCAGCTGCAGACTGCAATTATGATTCTGGTCAAACAGCATGTGCCCACAAAACACACAGGGGGAAAAAATCAGGTTTGGGATAGGGATCACCAGATCATGGAAGACTTAAAGGACACTCCAATAAAGCACTTCTGATGTAAAATCCAATACTATGGCTCACAATTGTGTTTTACATAAGTGACCCATCCAGAATAGTCTCCAATCGTATCATAATTGGTGGAACTGGAAAGAAGGGGGTTCCCCTCTTGTCTCCCGCTGAGGTATATTTGAGGAGTCACAGAACTAGCTACAAATTTTTCTTAAAGGGGAAATGATGTTTCCTTGGCAGATGGATGACTCTGCTTTACTTACCAGACTAAGGTTCATACTTCTGGTATAGTGCCACAAGCCAATTGTTCAATGACTCAGTAAGTTTATGGGGTCAGGTTACCCATTCCTTAAAATATATTGCCCGCATTTGCATTCTTTATACTTTTGCATCAAGTATAAAGTGGCTAGAAATTTGTGACATAATTTTGGGGGTATTACGCAAGGATGTATCCTGTACCTTCTTGTGCACAGCTTTTCCCCCTGTGCCTAGGCAGAAAATAGTGGGCTAGATGGACCAATTGTCTCACTCAGTATAAGGCAGCTCCTTCTGTTCCTGTGATGGCTCAGTGGAAACTCCAGAATAACTAGGCCTCTGAATATCAGTTGCTATGGTGAAACAGTGAGAGAAAGCCAATGCTTTTATGGGTTGTGAGTTTCCCAATAGTACTTTGCTCAGCCTGGTGGATGCTAGAATAAATAGACCTCTTGTTTGATCCAACAGAGTCCTTCCTTCTTTGCTGCCTTGATTATAGACGTGTGTGGAACTTGCATGCCTTCTCACTCTTTCTTCCCATGCCAGCTTCCTTGAGACATCCGCTGATTGCCACAGTAAAATTTGTGAACAGAACTGAGTCTTCCACCAAATAAAATCTCTGCAATGATCATTTGGTATTTCTGGACATGTTGTTCATAGACATGGGATGAGCTGGCATTTCCCCCAAATCAGATAAATTTGTAACAGTGCAACATTTTGGCACTCTCTCTCTAGCAGCTCTTGGAAAGATTACCTTCTTTGTACTATAGCGCCCAGAATCTTTCAGCCAGTTGGGGAACTATAAGAATCATAATTGTGCTCTTGAGATATGTTTCCTGTGCAGGTGCCTTTTAAATAATGTAGTTGTTATTCTGTTAGGTTGGCCCTGGACTGTGTCATTTAATTGAAGCGGGGGCAGGTCTAGTGAGTGGATGGTCCTGCTTATCTAGAGAAGAGTCTGAAGACTTTTTGTTCAGTTCTGATTAAATGTGAACATCTCAAAATCTGACAAAGATTATGGCACTAACAAAATGGAAGTATTGTCACTTCCTCATGAAGTCCCTTCAGTTCACTATAAACGTAAAGGACAGCAGTCAGACAGTGCAACTCCATACATGCCTACCCAAAAGTAAGGGTATTTATTTCAATGGAGATTATGCCTAAGAAAATAAATATGAGATTATATTCTGAGTAAGAGATGTTTGAAGAATTCTGTCATGAGCAAATCCTGATAGAATGTAGCCCAATTTGCACTTCCGGAACTAATGTGAAGCTTGGAGTGTAATTATCTGCCAGCTTTCACACTTCTCCAATGATCAAATGTATTTCTTAGCTCCAGAAGTATATCCAAATATATTTTAAACTTGTGTGTTTTGAGAGCAAGTGCTTTTAAAACTACACATTTAAAGATGCACTTAAATGGAAATTTTGTTTAGATTTAAAAAAAAATAGGTTGCAGACCAATGCATAGATTGAGTAGAATGAGCTTATTGGATAGTGACACTAAGGGAGAAACTAGTCTGATTTGAATAACTTGGGTTTGGTCTCATGCACCCTGCAGATGTTACTGAACTGCAACTCCCAACATGCCTCACCATTAGCTATGTTGGCTGGGGCTGCTGGGACTTGCAGTCTGAACAGCACATGATTCTTAAGCCTGGCCTAACACTACAGTAGCCTCATTCACCTGTTTGTGCACTTCCTGTTGTAAAAGTCCAACCATATGTGAAATATGAGGTCAGTGATCAGCAACATCTTACTAATTAGCTGCCACACAGGACTGCTTTGAATATTTGATACATTTCAGTCTGGTTCTGTGCTTGGTTATGAGACAGAGATGGCTTTGATATCCTCGATGGATGAACTTCCTCAAGAACTGTTATAGGCCAGGTGATCCTTTTGATTCTGCTGGACCTCTCAGTGGCTTTCAGTACAATTTACTTTGTTATCCTTTTGGAGAAGTTAGACCCAATTTTCTTAGTGGTTGCTCCTAGGCTCTAGAAGTGCCCTTCCTTGTTATTCTTCCATCAACAGATTATTCCACCAGGCCTTCTAGAACTAAATGGTGTTTTTTTTAAGTGTTTTAACAGGGTGCTTTATTTCTTTAATTGTATTGTTTTAAATAATTCTTAATATATCAATTCTGTGTTTTACATTGTTTTGATCTTATCAATAGCTTAGTCACCTTAACGTTAACTTTTTGTTTAGATATATTGGGTTTGTATAATATTCTTCTCCCATATACTTGTCTACTGTAAAATTCCCAATCCTAATCTACCAGGAGTTCTGCAGAGTGATGGCAACAGTGGTGAGAGAAACACATGAAGAACATTGGTACTTGTCTTTCCTCATCACATATCTAATACTTTGGGGAAAGGAGGGTTTACATTGTGCTGATATCACAGGAGGAAAAGGTTAAACATCTTCTTGAAAAAAGTTAAACACTTTCTCCAAGAAGCACTAGAGAGCCAGCATGCTGTAGTGGTTTGAGCATGGGTCTATGATTCTGAAGACCAGGGCTCAAATCCCCGCTTGGCCAAGAAAATCACATTTTTTCTTGAATCAATAAAGGCTACTATACAAAGCTGATATGAAGACTGCTAGAGAGATAATCTATGGGCCTTTTCGCATGGCATTTTCCATGTGAAAGAGGGCCTGGAGCACCGCGCTATTTTGAGAAGTGATCTGCACAATGCACTCACAATCACGCGACACTCCAGGGGCCGGCAGGCACTGATTGCACACCTTTTCATTTTTGGCTAGAAGCTGAAAATGGTGCACAATCATGCATTGCTCCCAGGCACCGTGCGCACTTACCTGGTGTGCGGAGCTTCCAGAGCCACGCCGGTCGCGCTTCCTGCCCCAGCGCAGCTTGGGAAACTCACAAGCTGCACTGCAGAAGGAAGAGGTGGGGCTCTCACGCGAGCAGGCAGCTCATGCAGAGCCAAAGGACCCCGAATGCGAGAGCCTCTCGCCGGAGGCTGCTCACGCAATCCCCGCGCCCCAGCGCCGGAAGACTGTAAGGTGTGGAAAGGGCCTATGTCGTCCACTGAAAGAGGTTCCATAATGAAGGAAACCTCTGACATTTTCATGGACAAATGGTTCATGATGATAGTACCCCTGTAAAGATAGGGTTTGAGATCTTGATAGTAGCCATAATATCTAAGAATAAAGCCCTCTAGACTTTACTACTTCAGAAAGATAGATGAGCAACCAAGATGAAAGAATGGTAAATAGTTTGCAATTCATAAATATTACAAACAAGTGATTTCTTGATCTAAGGTAGAATGGATAATTGGTTTGAAATCCTTATTTCTTAGGAAGGTAATTTAGTAAGAAACATGTACAACAACGAATACGTGCATGATTTTATCTTATCTTCAGAGGACACTACGGGATACAGGTTGAATTTGTCCTGTGGCATGCATGTAATAAAATACTTGATGCTATCACAAATAGCACCAGTGGATTCATATTGTAAGCCAACGATTCTTAAAATACTATCAATGGAAATCTCTCAAAGGAATTTTTTCACTATTTCTTATATATTGCTTTGTATGTGTGAGCCTGACTAAACCTATTTCTTTTTGCTAATATGAGTAAGACTTCAAAAATAAAGGTAAAAAGTCTTCCTTGACTGCCCACTAGATGTCATACTTGAAGGCCTTTGTTTGAGATGCACACTGACACCATAGTCGTTTAAGAATAAAACTCTGCCAAAATAAATCACAGAAAATGTTTTTTAAAAAGCCAACTCTCCAACTTATAATCACAGAGCCAGAAGATACTTGGAGCTAATCAAGTCCAACACATTGCTAGAAAAATTTATATATTTATATATTTTCCCAGAGAATTTTCTTGAATGTATGTTGTAACCACATGTCTTGATACAAATGATTTTCAGATCAAGTGGTATGTTATTACAAATTGCAAATCAAAACTACAAATTTTTATGTAAATCTTAAACATGTTTACCCAATATTTCAACATAGTGCACGGTTTGCCTGAGAAAATGTATTTAAAATATATTCTAATAGAATTTCCAAAATGCATTTATCAATTCTGACATTTCTGTACATGGCATGAAAACAAATATTTGAATAGAAAGAGATATTTTACGTGCATGATATATCAAAATGGAATATTTCTCAAGAACAATATGAAAACTGCAATTGCTGGTAGATTTCTATAGGAGTCAAATGGCACCCACTACCAAAATGATGGGGAAAACTATATCCAAAACAACAACAACAAGAAGAAGAAGCCGGAAAATCTCCATGAACTCCCAGTAGCACTGAAGAATTAATTAAGCTGCCTCACTCAGTCACTCAAATACCTTTGCTAGGGCCTCAAATGAATCCTACAGCAGAACATAGACTCACACTCATTCTTTCTATCCCTGGCCCCCAGGAATGAGAGTTATGGATATGGACCCTGGGGTTGGGGGGAGATACAGGTCTAGATGCAATAGCTACACTAGCCAGGGAGTAAAACTGTACCGAGGACCTTCTGGCTGTCATTGTGTACCCAGGAGAGCCGAAAAAAAACGTTGAGCCTTGACTGGTTAATGACTAGCAGTGGTGATATATCTGCTGTCCAGCTGCCCTTGTACTTCTGGACAAAAAAGGTTTAGCAATCATATCCTACTCTCCCCCCCCCCACAAACAAGGGATGCTTATTTGGGCCAGAGTGTACAAGGATAGCTGGATGGCTCCCAGTCAATGCAAAGAAGCTGCAACTAGGACACATGGGCTACCATTACACACCAGGGGATAAAAACAGGCTATGAGGTGATACAGGAATCCTCCTTCCATAAGCCCTTAAGTGTGCTTGTGCTTGATCTAGATTGGATCTGTCTCCATAACGGGTTTGCTCTTGCAACAGTAACTGTTTGGCAGTTCCAGCTTTTCACTGAACAGACACTGCACAGATGCAGCAGGGGAAGTGACCTTGAATATCTCCAAGGAACCTAATACATTGCCTTCTTTTTGTACATTATTTTTCTTCTTAGCTTGTGGCCCCAGTTGTGACATGGATTATTCCTTGGTCTCAATTAGGCACAGGTTGTTTCCTCTGGGATTCAGTAAATGAGTCCCCAAATATTACCTAGTCTATCCTAAAACAAGAAGGCTATAGAAGTGCTATTCAAAGCGGTAGGCCGTGAATTAGTGGTGATCTGAAAGGTATCAGCTGCCAATCGGTAGCAAGTTTCCAGGAAAGAAAGAAACAGTTGTAGCCAATGGGGAGAAATATGCTACTGGTCCCCAGCACATTAAGAAAATAAAGACTGCTGGTCTCTCACACCTGTAACACTATAGCACACCCCTGACATAAGGCAATCGTGGTCTGAATTCCAGCTGCAATGAATCTAAATGATCAGTTTCATGCAAGATTGGCTGGAGTTGAAGTCGTGAGCACTTGCTCAAAAAGGGGCTCTCCGACACTATCAAAGAGTTACTTTGGGGTCTAAGTATGTTTCTTTGGAATTGATTATAACACAGTTGACTATAATTGATTATAACTGATTATAACACAGTGTACTTTGACAACAACCCCTTCTTGCAAAGAAGCATAGATTGTCTTTTAAACCCAACTACAAGTACAAGTTTATTATTACGGCAAAAAGCCAGCAATCTAAACCCAACTGAACACTTCTCTCTGCTGTAATAAACCAAGAGGTACAAAGGCTGGACATATCAGTGGTTGGTTGAACTTAGCTCAACACTTTGTTATATCTTCAGAACATAGAAACAAAAATCTATTTAAAAAAAAAAAGACAAGATTCTGCTCTGAATATTTCTATGGAGTAACCTGCATTAATGGTGGTATTTGAAGAAAGAAGGGATTAGAGACTTCAAGGAACTCTTGACAGTGACTGAGGCCCATTGCTGGACTCTATGTTTGAGCCTAGGGCCATTTCCACACAAGACTGCTATAGCGCTACAATTCCACTTTCAACATCCTATGGAATCCTGGAGTTTGCAGTTTACAGAGGGGCTGACTAGCCCCTCCCTAAACTGCAAACCCCAGGGTTCCACAGGATGTTGGAAGTGGAATCATAGTGCTATAACAGTCTCATGCAGGAATGGTTTAGGTTTTCTGAGGTTGTGCCTGCTCCTTCTGATCTGGCTGGCCACTCTTTCTCATTTAGGATGGAATCTGAGTTCTAGAGAGTATGGTGTCTATGATAACAGGACTCACGGGCTGAAATCCTACACTTGAGTTGCATAGCATAAATTTTTGTATGTGGAATAATGTGGATTGTGCCAAACACTCCTTGTGTTGAATGGCAGTACAACTGAGCCCACAGCTGAACTATTGCATTGCTATCAGTGCTTCAGACTCTTGGGACTGGGTGCATTTGCCATTTCATTAACAATTAAATAGAGAATAAAACATACACCTTGCTATAAGTATATGGGCATTTCCCACAGAGGGAACCGCTTGTCTCTTGTTTATGACACTTGTTCGGTGCCTACGTTTCAATCATTTTAGATCATATGATGATCTCTTTATTTACCTAGGCTTTTAGTAATGCTTTTAAAAGTTCTTTGCATCATCATTGTCTTGCTGAATTTTTTTCCAGTTCTGTTTTAATGGTTTTAAGATTTTTATGTCCACATTTTATTATGGTTTTAACTTTTATTTGTGAATCAAGCAGAGATTTTTTTTTCTTGCTGGACAGTAGGTAAATAAATATTTACATTAGCTAGGTCAAGAGTAACAAACCTAGTACATTCTTAGTGGTAAAATTTGGGTCTGAATACCTGTACAGAAAATACTTTAGTCTTTCCTCAAATCTAAAAAAATTCTCATGCCTTCAAAAGCTCTGAATTCTATCCTTCTCTTTTTGGGTTCATACAAAATACACTGAAACAGCACCACAATTACACTTGTAGTATGAGGCAGTGGAAACCAATCTTACAGACAGGGTTCCTGTCCTATAACGATTCTAATTCCAAAGGCTATTACGACCTGATTTTTTTTTTTTAATTTCCATCCCTCCAAGCAGAATAAGAAGAATCTGGTTACTTTCCATTAAAATTAATTTTAGGTAGGAGGTTGGTTTTTATCTTTGTCACTTGCAAGACATGGTTGTTAATTCCAACTCTGTATGCATGCAATCATAATAGTTCTGTGAGAGAAGAAATTAAGTTTCACATCCTTGGGGTAAAGACAACGGAACACATTTTAAGATTATTGTCAAGAGCATAAATATTTTACCGTTTAGGCTATGAAAATAAAGTGCCAACCGGAACCATTTTTCTTCCTCTCACATGTTTACAGTGACTGTTTTCTTCATCTCAGCTTGAAAATGCTAAACGGGTTGACAGTCTGCTTGCCAGTCAGTTTAATCCTCCTCTCTCTGTGGGTTTGTGGGAAACTGTGGCAGGCCAAGTTATTTTTGGCCAGGCACTGCGGTACAAAGCGCCTTCAGGAGCCTCCATTTAGTCAGTGGCCTAACTGGCAGCTGCTGTACCTGCAGAATGTGAATTGATGTTACCATGGAGATGGAATAATTCTTTTTTGTTCTGTCATAGAATTACTGGAACTGCTCTTGTGCAGGGGTCACTTCAGGGGGAAAATAATAGCTGAGAGGGGAAATAAACAAAAGGGGAGAGTCTTCTGTGTTGCTTGGGTCTCCTATGTGTTCTGAATTGATCAATACGCTGCAAAATATCTACATTCTCCAGTACATAACTAATCCCCAAAGACAGAAAGAGCAAGAGAGTGCATGCAATCACCAGGCAGGAATATTTTTTAGGTTATTTTATTATCATTGCAATGAATGGCCTTCATACATGGCTGGACCAAGACATTTTGCAGCGAATCACACATACACACAAACAGAATCCACGTGCGATCAAACTATTTTGCCACACGAGGCAGAAACTCCCACACCAACTCTCCTCTTCTGTGCAAGGGAAATAGTATCACAATAACTTGTGGCACAATAAACAACGAATGAATGATTTGCCACCCTTTCGTGGCACTCCACATCTGTCTAAGGTAGCTGCCTCACTCTGCTTAAAGAGAAGGACACTATGACTAGGGATCAGATAATTCCTATTCAGGAAAAAAAATTAACTCAGCATTTTATGTGCCTTTCCTCCAAAATTTTGTGACTGAAAAAGCAACAGCTCCACAATGCTGTACAAAACAAGTCACCTTGTAGACAAAAGAGAAGTTTGTCATGGGGAATATTTTTATAGTATTAGGAACTTGAAGCAAGCATAGCCTTTTTTTTCCCCCTTTTCTTTTTTAAGATTTTCCAACTTGACTCAGAATGTGGTCATAAATTGGTGAAAGCACATTTCTATGCCTCTTCTCTTTCCTGAAAAGTCAGATGTATATTCTCACATGGTTATAAACCTATCATCATTTTATCAGAGTATGTGATAACCTTGACCCTCTTACAATCAATTAAGTATGAAGTCACTGGAAGTGTCACAAATCATATTCTCAGAGGAAGGATTTTAAAAAGAGAAAGTGCTGTCAACACAGTTAATTAAATCTATTTTCAGTATTCAACTATCTGTTCAAACATTACCAAAGAAGCTAGAAATATACATATATTTTTAAAGCTGGTTCTCTTATACAAATACCCTACTAGCTTGTCCATATTAACAGCATTTGGCAACAAATAATGTTAAATTCAACTCTCTAGAATAGACGCAGGTAAATTAGCACCCTCCTGATCTTTTAGAATACAGTTGCCTTTGGCCCCAACCAGTATAGCCAGTGATAACATAGGAGCTATAATTCTAAATATCTATAGGCTGCTCTTGACTTTAAAATATGAATGATTAACTTGTTTCTGAATGTAACACTCACGTATCCCCACATTTTTAGCTGTTGTGTAGCGGTTTTCTTATTCATACTGCATCTCCCACAAACTGTGCAATAAATATAGAAATTACATGTTTTGTAAGAGGGAAAATTTTAGATACCTTGGTGGGACAGCTCCATAAGACAGAAAGGCCAGGTAGACATTTAAATTGTCCTTTGCTTGGGGATTTAGAGCTTCCTTAGAGATTTATGTACTACTTTTCTGTTAACATGGAAGTTAGGCCTGGGAAAAATGGTATTTTCCCATGTTACCATCCTGTTGGGGTATGCTGAAATGTTACAGGGTTTTTGAGCTATTTGTGGATGAGGAAGACTGGCAAATCTTTAGGGCAAGGGAGAGTCCATGACCAATTTTTAATTAAATTGTAACCACATCATCCCTCCTTCTCCAAAAGGCAGAACAGGATCCCCAACTTACTAGGAGTGATGTTTGCATCTCTTGGAGGCAGGTAAAAATGTGGCATGTGCCAATTTCTTGCTGCTGCTGGCCAAAATAGAACTGTCTTCCGATAGTTGTGCAGAGGACTGTCCCATGTAAAATAAGGCATGAAAAGTAGGCTACTGTAACAACATTAGCAATGGAAAGTCAAAAATTGGATAAAACATGTATATAGAAAAGATGGATGTATTTGCACCCACAGAAATTTAAACAGCAGGTTTGGGCTGGTATGAAGCGATGCTTTAGCCTATTGCTTTCTGTACAATTACAGTGTCTTGATGCTTCTATTTAATATATGGTTTTAAGGATTTCCTCATCATTACTATCACTATCATCATCATCATCATCAATGGTGTCATCATGATCATCATCATTCTACCTTTCCTAGTCCAGTACTCAAGGAGGTTTACAAAAACTTAAAACAGATACAGCTTTACCATTTCATTTCATAATAATTTAAATATAAAATAGTGATAAAATTAAGAAGGTACCAGATCCCATCTGATCTTCGAAGCTAAGCAGGGTCAGCCCTGGTTAGTACTTGGATGGGAGATCACCAATGAATACCAGGAGCTGCAGGCTGTATTTCAGAGGAAGCAACAGGCAAACAACCTCTGAGGCCCTTTCCACACAATGCCACTGTCTTGTTTCTGCCATAGGATGGCAGCAGTCAGCAGGTTGCGCTTCCGCATGATGGTGTCGCCATCCCGCTGCCATCCTGTCGCGGAGCGTCACACTCGTGAGTTTTCACAAAATGGAAAATATCCGTTTCGTGTCTGCGATTGCGCGGCGCTCCCGTCACTTCTGGCCATGCAGAAGCTGTGGAAGTGCATTGGTGATGCTTCCTTCTGCAGCACAGCAATGGAAAAAGCCCGGCTGTGCTGCGGAAGGAAGACGTGGCGCCATTGTGTTCTCTTCCTCATGGACTGAACAGGTGCAGAGGGGAGCGTTGCTGACACACTTCCTTCGGGACCCAGGACTGCAGTGAGACGACGTGGAAGAGCGTCATTGTGCAGAAATGGCCTGAGTATTCCTTGCCTACAAAAACTCTATGAAATCAGGGGTCACCATAAGTTGAAAGGTGACTTGAAGGCATATACATAACACACACACACAAAGAATTAAAAGCAGTTAAAAGCATTGTCATTTAAAAAAAAAGAAAGAAAAATTGCAAATATAAATCATACAGCGCATTGTGAGAGTCCCTTTCCCCAAGAAATCAGACTTCAAAAGCCTATTGAAAGAAAAAGATCTTTGTCTGTGGAAGGATAGTGTAATCTCTGAGTGTCTCTCTAGGAAGAGAGTTCTAGTGTAGCAGTTAGCAAGGAGGCCTTCTTTCACATCCCCATGGGATATTGCTATAAGGGTGGCAAGAGACAGAGAAGGGCTTCCTAAGGAGATCTCAAAGCATGGGAAGGCTCATATGGGAGAATATGGTCCATCAAGTAACCTGGACCTGAGCCATACAGGGTTTAAAGCGGTCATAACCAGCACACTGAATTATGCCTCAAAACAGACCCAGGGACGTGATAGGAAAAAAAGGTATGGAATGAATTCCAAAATAGCAGCCGTGTTAATCAACAGGAAAAAAAGGAAAAAATAAAAATGAAGAATAAAAATAAAAGTGAGACCTGTCTTAAAAGCTGGTACACGTCTTGCACCACAAGCTACATAGACTACAATCAGAACTTCAGACACTGCTGTTTCATAGTAGTTCATTAATTTCAATGAAGAATTTTTTAAAAAGTAAATTGATAATGTTAGTAATTGCTAGATTTCTCATTACTGAAAGAGTTATGTTAACATGTCTTATGATTGAGCTATTTTCAGTAATCTTTTAATTTACTATCTTTAAAAACATACTTAAACTACAAAACTGATTAAAACTCAAACCAAACAATCTCTCCAAGTCAGCATTTTATGAATAACAAATGAACATTACTTGTTACACCAAAACATCTTTATAACCTCACTACCAATGCATTACTTCTTAAAAGCAACAATATGGGCAATGTTGATATCAAATAAGTTCCACAGTATATGTAATCTCATTACTTATATCAGGTTATTTCCAAGGTCTTCTTACAACTTGGTTCAGCTGACAAACTAGGTGCTTATCTACAAATGTTCACATCTTTATGATATAAAGCACTAAAGGTAGCAAACCTCTCTCTCCCTGTCTCTTATACAAACACAGAAAGAGAAGTGGGGGGAGAGGTCACACATAATAACCACATGGCATTCATGTAACCGACAGACAACACCAGTTCTTAGACCGCATTCCACTACATCACATTTGCCGTCACTAGGACACTAAATATTTTTAAGAGTATCAGAATAACAGTTAAGATAGGATAACAGTTAAGATAGATATATGATGTGGTGTAAACAGCACCATCTAATTATACAAATACAATAGAGAAGGGTTTCTTAAGCCATTGAGTTGTGTTTAAGGTGCTGAGATGGGTAACAACTGGTGGGGTGTTGGGAATTTCATTCCATGAATTGTTATGATGTTATGTTTTATTTTCTTTGTCCTTGATTATATATGTTAATGTTCTGCCCTTTGGTGAAAAGGGCATTATAAATAAACACGATTATTATTGTTTATTAAAAAAGGTTGGTTTGAATGTTATCTTCAGCGGCAGGACTTGAGACAGGAGACCTAAGCCACTCCATAAAAAGGACCTAAAAACTCTCAGATGGAGCCATACTGGCTTACAACCTCTTTAAGTAGGTGGGTTCACACCAGATTAGATGCACCGGATGACTAACTGAAATAAAAGCTTTAGTAACATCTACATTAACTCCAGACAACTTTAGTTCTGCACACCATAACTCACAAAGGTGAATAATAATGGCACAAAAGACAGCTTCTTTTTATTTGCTATAAACATTTGGAATCTCTTGGAAGCCACTTCCTTATGCAGTGCACAGTATCTGGGGGAAAAAAAGTACAAGGATATAAAATTGTTATAACTGCTGAGCCTCGTTGTTTCGTGAATAGTGAAATGATGAATAATTGATCACTTGGAAGTACTTAGTGCTGAGTGCTTTTTATATATTGAAACATCACACTATTTTACCGTTATCAGTACAGTTCTGTTAGAAAGGCTCTTGTTTTCAACAATAGATCACTATTCTGTAAGATAACAGTAATCTGTGTCAGCTATTGGTTGACAGGTGGAGTTTGTGGCCATTTATGTTTCTTGGAGAATTTGAATTCTTTGCTTTTTCTGTTTAACACTTTTCGCCCACACTTCCTGATTTCCCCCCAAGTGCTTGAGTTGAAGATTTATATTTCCACAGAAAACATATTCATGATTTTGATGATACCTTCTTTATCCTGATATGTTCAAAAGGGAAAGATTGGTCTTTCTTAAATATAACCATACAGATTTTACTACTTACAATCTAACACTTAGACCACACCACCTAATGAAGAGACTGCTTCATCAACAACAGATTCTTTTACAGTTGCCTAAGTAATTTTCTACAAGGATATCATTTGCACAGTAGAAAACATGGAAGCCATAAAATGTGGCAAGCCCATGGGTTTGTAATATCTTAACCTTTAATATGGCCGTTGCTAACAGCCAAAAATGCCTTTGGCCTTTTCTGTTACAGCACTGCATTTTAAAAAATTCTATTGCATTTTTTCCTAGTCTTTTGCAATAATGACTGACCGGACCAATGAAGTCTCCCGTTATCCATGGCTTTTAATAATAGAAAGCAATCCCATATATGTCAACTCTGAAGGAAGTCCCATATAGTTAGATGAGATATAAATTCAAGTAAACACATTTAAGATTGTACTATACATCCCCAAAGGAGAACCGAGCACAAAATTATTGTAGACTAAAGGAATTAATTAGGGGGGAAATAATGAATAAATTAATTAAACCTAACATTTACTAATCACAGTGACCAGAAGAGAACTATATGTGGAAAAGTCTGGAATGCTAATTCATTTTTCCCACTGCATTCATTCTTGCCTGGTAATATAAATATGAAAAAATTTAAAAGTATATTCAGTGTTTTAAATTATTATCCATTTCAACACAGGAATATTTCTTTGATCTTAATACAGATCTAACCTGTTTGGCATTTTACCTATCAGTTTCACTCAAGAGAATCAGAGGCTGGGTTTTTATTTCCTGCAAATCATATTTGTATTTCATTTCCACTAAAACATATTCACTTAAGGGTGGTAATAAAATTGTATCAGAATAACATTTCCCCCAAAATCTTTCTGATCCCAGAGACTGATTTAGTCCTCATGAAGTTAAAATACTGAGAATGGAAACCAACTAAATTAAATATAAGGGGAAACCCATCTGGCAATCTCTAAAATATTACATTTTGAATGTTCAGGTGTAAATCCAACAATAAGAAAATTAATTGTCAGAACTTATGTTGCTCATTTCCAGTTATGAATCATTTGACTTCCCCACAGCTTTCTACAACTTCCTCCACTGCCTCCAGTTTGGTTTGCCTACAATTTGACATCTTTATTTAATATGACTGGATGAGCCAAAATGATACAGTTAACTTTGACAACCAAGAAAATTAAGAGCAGTATGATATCAATGACAAGAGCAGAGTGCATAAACAAACAGAGAGGGATACATGTTAAAAGAGAATTTCTTTCTCTCTCCCTCCCTCTCTCTCTCTTTCTCTCCTCGCACTTCCCCATACACCTCTTCTTCCTCTCCATGACTGAGTAGGCACATAGATAAGTAACATGTAATGCATGGGAACCAACCACATAGCAAGCATATGAAATATGGTGATGTGATATGACATACTAGTTTTGTTCTGTAAATTCCCTTAGAGCCTTGATCTAGCACCGGCACCCTCTGAGGGTCCAGAAGCCAATTTTCTGTCCTTAGGACCTTCCAGGCCTGTGTGGACAATCAAGAAATGAAAGGAAAGAAGGAAGACCAGAAATAGTCAGGTATCTACTTCTGGTTTTCAAGTGAAATAGTGTTATGGCGAAGGTTTTCAAATCTCAACGCCTGGACTTTCTTTTTTTGATATGAGGGGGAGGAAGGGGGAACTCTGGGCAAAGTCACTCCCCTGGAAAGTGTATGTGTATTTATTTTTGTCAATTGTTAGACTTGGTGTTTTATGTTTGAGTGACATTGTCTGTACATCTGAGATTGATGTTAATTTATAATTCTTAATGACATCCCCAGGGGCTGTCCTTTGTTAACATCTTGTGGTGTTCCAAGGTCTGCTCTGAAATCTCAGGATCTGAGATAATCCTGACCTAGTAACCCTGGGAAGGGAAGGCTTGTATCTCATTTAAAAAAGAAATCACTGTTCTCTTTTTTGCCAGAAAAATGAGTGGTCCATGGGGTGTGGGTAGGATTCAGGGGTCAAACATAGCCTTAGGGGTGGTCCATGCAGCCTCAGGGACATATTTTGCCTAGTCCTGATCCAGCATATTTTTAAAAGGACTTATTTTCATCTTTGAAGACCCAGAGGAGAAAATATGCAAGACACCTCTTTGGCTCCAATGGGGAGAAAGATGATGGGTGCAATTCCCAGAATCCCCCAGCAAGCATAGTCCTTGCTACACTGGCTGGGAGGATTCTGGGAGCTGTAATCCAAACAGTAAGGTTTCCAGTTTCTGAACCCATCTTTGTAATGGCTCTTTATCATGAAATTCTAAAATGGTCTGCTGTTCTTGAAACCAATTTTTAAAAGGTTTTCATGAATATTCACTGTGAGTTTGTCTGCATTAAGGTATGCTGTCAAAGTGAATGAAAAGAGGTTGGTTTAAATGTTTAATTATTATTAGAGATCTTAACATGCTGAAAAAGTGTATTTGTAGAACAGAATAGGAATTATGCAGTCCTACAGAGGTTGTTGAATTGGAAGTACCAGCAGCCCTAGCTAGCATAGGCAATGGTGAGGAAAGCTGGAAATTGAAGTACCGCAACCTTTCAAGTGCTCATTCCCATTCCTTTTGCAGGAGCCCCTTTGGGTTTCTTCAGTAGAGTGAGACACTTAATCATGGTCCATCTGGGGGAAAAAAGTTGTCCCTTGGAGTAAAATTAACTAGCATAAAATTGGCCCTTCGTCCCTTTCAGCAAGCTTTTCCACTGATACTGGGCTAGGAGAAAATTTGGGAAACAAAATAAATAAGGCCTTTTACTTGCAATACATTCCCATCATCACTTCCATTATAGTGGTCACTTCCATTCTAATATTATTTATTAATATTAATACTTAGACTTTGTTTCTACCAAAAAAAGAGGGGGAAAAACGCCTTCAAAGTCACAAGACATCAAAATAAAAGAGTTCATCAAAAGTTCAAGTCAGTGCATACCTACAGCCAAAAACTGAGCAGCCAAACACACGAAAACGCCAGCAACAGAACTTTCAAACAAGCAAACAAAATGGGAGAAAGCATCAGTGTAATCTTCCCCAACCACTGGACATGCTGCTGGGAATGATGGAAGCTTTAGTCCACCATACCTGGAGGGCACTGAGTTGAAAGCCTAATTTACAAAATAAAACAAAACAAATTAATTTTCCATGAAAATTAGGATATCTGTGAAGAGGGGAGTCAAATGCAACTCCTGGAGTCATTAATTCCAAAACTATTGAGAATCACCCCCACTACAGCTGTGATGGGACATAGAGTAGATTGTCTCCTGATGATCTCAATGTGGGTCGGGGGAGGCAGGTTCATGTGGCAGAAAGTGATGTGGTTGCACCTGCTAAAGATATGATTTCCCAATAACAAACTGATCAGCAATCAATATATCTCATATTAAAAGAACAATCCACTTTGCATAAACCATTACTACTTTTGCATAAACTGTCACTAGCTATATACTCAAAGATAGACAAATGCTATGATTCTTAGGATTACACCATTCAACACAGATGGGGAACCTGTGGCCCTTGATACTGTTGAACTGCAACTCTCATCAGCCCTATCTAGCATTACCGGTAGTAAAGGATCACAAGAGTTGCAGTCAAACAACAACTGAAGGGCAAAATGTACCCCGTTCCTATTGATGATTAGTAAATTTTGGGGACTAAACCAGTTTATTCTGATGCAAAGCACAGCAGGATAGACCTGCCCCTGGTGTCTTGTACAAGGTGCTATACTGGAAACACAAGCACACAATCATTTGTGCCATTTTCCCATGTATTGTTAGAATGTCTACAAGCAACTCATACTGAATCATTTGCAGTAAAACTCTAAGAGCTCTTCAGCAATCTGTGTTTGTTAAAGAGCATACAGAGAATTTTTAAAAAATCCTGGAGGTTAATTCAGTAGGAAAGTCACCTTGGGTGGTATCTTGACAGAAAGATGAGGTACGAATTAAAGAACAAAGAATATATGATACCTTTCCTTGGTCCCTGCTTGGCAGGCATAGCCTTGGTTAATTCCCTGCCATCCCATCTGTTCGGGTGCATTTAAAATGTCTCAGTTTCTCTCTCTTCCTTCCAGTTTCCCCCCTTTATTCTCAGTTTACTTCAATTGCTGCAAACTGAGTTCAAAGTGCAAAAGTCATTTCCATCCAATTAACTCAGCAGAAAGGAGAGGAAAAGAAAGGGTGGAAGCTTGCCCTGCCTGGTAGACCTATTTGCATTTTTTTCCCCAGGTCTTCCTTCCTCAGTACATAAATTGTAGGATTTCTATGCTTCCAGTGTGTTCTCTTTCATTAATAACTTCAGCTTTCTTGTTGCCTTACCACATTCAAACCTTGCACAGCCACATGAGGCCCTGTTTTCATCTGTCCAATAACGAACAATATGAGGAAATAGTTCTGCGTGATAACAGCCTTGATTTCCTCTCTGTTGTCATGACATAGAGCCAAAGTAAACAACGTGACATTCATGCAATTAGCAATTGTGGCCATTTCCACACTAGACTGTTATAGCACTATTATCCCACTTTCAACATCCTATCCCATTTTCAACATCCGTAATGGCAAACGCCAGGATTCCATAGGATGTTGAAAGTGGGATAATAGCACTATAACAGTCTAGTGCAGAAATGGCCTGTGTGAGTGCTTTTCAAAAGAAATAAATAGGCAGGCATGAAAGACTGGTGCAGATTGGGACTCTTATAGAGAGCCTTTAACTCTTTGCTCCTGCTATGGGTCCAGTCCAGACAAACTCCTCAGCCCCTGATATTTCCTGTAAAGAAAGGTTGATGTTCACGCCAACTGATTTTTTTTTAATTCCAGTTTAATGGCAGGGGGTAGTTTGCATTGCGACAGAGGGCAAAAGATTAAAGACCCCCACCCCCCGCAGTCTCCCAGTACAGCCACCTGCATGGGTTAGTCCTTTGAAAAACCATCTACCTCATTGATATCCGCATGAGTGGCGTCTCATCTTGTTTGGCCCTTAGGTACAGACATTTCACTTGAAAAGGAATTGCTCTAGCAGTATGCACAGGCAAGGCGAAGCAACAGGAGCCTTTTCTTTCCAGCGTATTTCCTTTGCCTGCAAAAATTCCACTTGACAGCACCTCATGCGCCGAAGAGGAATTCTTCAATGAGCAATCAGCAAGGGGGTCCCTCTGTAGACGCAGGTTGGCATATGGTGTCTCAAATTTCTCAGTGACAAGTGGCATGTTAGCAAAGCAGCCGAGTAGCAGGGAAAAAGACATTTTGCTAATCACTCCCTGTTGTCCGCACCCTCAGGCAGAATCATATTGCTTTATGTAGATGAGCTTATAACAGTTTCTTCAATTTAGCTTTATATAGAAAAAAGTGCCAGTTCCTAACGCTGTGTCAACAGGCACCCGAGGGCCTACCACTTTACATTGCAAGTGTATTACTATTTAAAGACAAGCTTTTAGCTTAACATCAGTGCTTGCCTTTGGAGTTTAATTACCGCCCTCCCTATGGGGCCCAATAAGTTATCTACTCTTCCTGAGGGAGTTCTTCTTGGTGATGATCTTTAACTAAATAAGTAAATGCCAAATAAGCACTTCTTAAAGATGCAGCATCATGTTTTCTGTCAGGCTTTGAAGCCCGGGGAAGCAAACCTGCGATTTGCCCCTAAACTGGCAACACGCCATCTTGAATTTGGTTGTCTCCATTGCAAATGTTATATTTAGAATACACTGCTGTCGATGATTTTTCCTTAAAGAAGAAATAAGGCAGAAAACTCTCCTTTAATGATTCCTCGGTTAAGTTTACATATGCCATTGGTTACGAAGGGGGGTTGTATTTAAACTATGTAGAATAGCAATGCTTTTTTCCCCTGTTTTCAGATGGATTTCTCAGTTTTGATTATTTTAGCTACTAGAATAAGCAAGAGTGTTCTTGGATAGCATCTATTCATCTTGTCTTTCTTACTGGAGCAGATAGCTGACAGCTAACATTCCTATGCTAATTACTCTCCTGTAATAAATATGGTAAAATAGACATCTGAAAATTGCACGAATTAGTCAGGATTAGACTCAAGCATTCTAATAGAGTTTGGGTGGACATTTGATATCGACTTTCCTTTAGACATTATTTCAGATTTCTGCAGGTTCCATCTAGCACTATGAACAAAGGAGAATACTGAATGAAAACTAAAAGAGGAGAATAAATATTTGAATTTTTACAGACTCAGCATGGTGTAATGGTTAGGTATTGGATGAGCTCAGGTTCAGGACCCCAGTGAACCATGAAACTCACTGTGTGATGTCTTAGCCTCTCTGACCTTGGCAAGTTGTGAGGGCAGAACTGGAGAGAAGGACATGTTATTACCAAAGCTCAAACAAGTTACTTTTTAGGATTGTAATTCACAAAATCCCCTGGCTAGAATCCAGGAATTATATTAGGTTTTTTCCCCCTCAGCTGTGGCTTATGTCACTTTGAGGTTCTGAGAGGAAAGAAAGAATATAAGAATACGTAACAAATAAACACAAATAAAAATGAAAGTTATAGGAGGATAATTTTTTGAGGGAATCTCTCCCCACAATTTAGATTCAGTTTGGGTGCCACAAAAATCTTAGTCTGGATCTTAAAAGTTCCATGGGAAATAGAACAGAGATTTATTGACAAATTTAGTCTCTAGTTGAGGTTCTCAATGGGGCCACCTTTTGACTCTTAGGACTATACTATGTATTTTCCCCATATGCAGCCTAGAAATGGTTTTGTTGTTTGTATGTATTTATTTCACTGTTAAAATGATACTGCTGAGAGCAATACATTTTGCCACATCTAGGCGTCTTCTGGCAAGTTTACACTCACAGAACAAGCTTCACCTTCCAAGCTGCATCCTTCAAATGTATTCAAATAACTTTGTATTTCCTTGCTGCATCAAGCAAATTGGTTGTGCCATATCCAGTCATAACACTTGCAAAGGTAAACTCTTTTTGCTACTGGTAATGTGTCCTCTTTCTCCTTGGCAATCCTGCACATGTTGTGTTAATTATGGAAACAAATTTCCCAGTGTTCCAACACAAATGGTTTCTAATTCAAAGATGTGTACACAGCTCCAAAACAGTAAGATTTACATTGACATTAACAAGGGAGAAATGATAACTTAATCTGTATATGGCTCCAGATTGCACAACCGTACCTTTGTAGAAAATAGGTGAGCCTCGTCCTACCAATACAACAAGCTGTTATAACACAGAGAACAACCTGCCCTGCCACGTAAGGCAGATTCTTGTGTAAAACAAATCCACCTTAAATTTGCCTGCCAGCTGCAATTTTATTATTTTAAGCACAGAGCATCCTACCAATAAATCTGAAACCTGAAACTACCACAAAATCACAAAAGTTTAGATACATGTTTAACAGAGTGTTCAGAGTACTCAGGAACCCTTGGTACTACTTTGTAAGGTAGGCTAGTGTTGTTACCTACATAGTAAAGATGGGTGGGTGCTGAAGCTGAGACAGCGACAGGAAACACTGTGCACCGGAAATGGAAATTGGTTGTACACAGGTGTCAGTGCTTCTTCAGAGTATTGTTGCTAATGAAATGCCAAGAATTGATGGAATTACCCAATTAGTGAGCCTGGTACCACTCAGTTTACGATTGAAGGGAAATTTTGAACCAAAGACTACTTAGCTCATATGTTTGGCTTCAACACCACACCAATGTAGAGGTATCCTGTTCCCAGACTTGCAATTTTGGGGAACGGTGGATTTCTCCACCGTGAAACAGGGTTGGAAAAAACTAGTTATCAGTATTTGAATCCCAAACATTTTAAAAAGGCATTACCCTAGTGTCAGGAAACCATGTTGAGGAAATCCTGGACAGATGAGAATTTTCACAGTTCAGGATTTATCCTATTTGAAAAGTGAACTTTTTGGGGTGTGTGGAAAACAACATTATCTGTAAGGGACTGTTATTTCATTGTCAAGTTTCTTGCACAGAAGACATGAATCCATGTGGATGACTGATGACTGTTCACAGGATAAATCCTGAACTGTGAATAGTCTTCAGAAACTGTGCAGTTTTTTAAGAGATTCTCACACTGGTGAGGAGAATAGTTGCATTACTTGCTTTCATCGATGAGAATGAAATTTATAAAGATTTACATCCCTACTGTGAAGTGACATTGTGGAGCACTGTTAGACTACTGATGGCAATAGTGGAAATTCCTAGCACAGCAGCTTTGACCCAACATACTGGGCCAGTTTACTAAACTGATGCAGTGCTATAAGTTGTGCCTTACCGCTGATGCAGCAGACCTCATAGGAAGCTGATGCTTTGTCAATACAGCAGCTAACAAAATCTACTAACAGGAAGTATCTGCAAACAACATACTAACCTTTCCCTTCTTCTTCTGTTTCTTCGTCTTCTTTGTAAGACCAAGTGGATCTTGGAAAGATCTTAATTGTATCAGAAATAGTCCCCATTTTAATGCAGAAGAATAACAGACAGTGTGCACTTGCTAAATATGGGGAAATAATTTAAATGTAAACTTTCACGAATGCGCTGTCATCAAATATCTCCTTTTAACATAAAATTTGAATTGCTTTCATTGTGTTAGCTGTTTATGTGTAGACGTTTGAATTGATGCTCCAGATGCTTGAATTGCCAACCAAAAAGTGTTGTGCTGTTCTAAATTAGAGGTTCTTATTTCCATTATTCTTATGAGATTTAGTTCTCTCCCAAATGTTATAATAGGTATTATTTTTGCATAAAAAGTCAACATATTTCAGTGATTACAGCAAAAGCGCATTAAAGATCAGATAAAAAATAGATTTCTTATGTTTTTAGACTTGGATTATAGTTGAAATCCAACCCGGAAATTGAAACAGGCCTAAACATTCTTGTTTATCTGCATTATAGCTCCAAGCCATCTGCACTTAATTGTAAAACAACAAATTGTCTAACAATCACGATGGATTAAAGTACAAAGCCTCTTATGATCATTTGATATTAGTGAAAGTTAAAGAAGGCAGAAAACATGGTGCTCCTTTAGGAACTTTTTACTGTTCAGTCCATCCTTTACCCTGTTGATATTCTTAATGCACCAAGAACACTGCTGTACAATTTCCCAGTTTCTGTTGTGAGAAAGCATTCTCTTCAAAAGCCATCCATCTGACAAGAATCCATCTTCAGAAGATGAACTTCTTGACCTTGGCCCTTTTCACATGGCATTTCTGATGCGAAAGGGCCTTTGGAGCATCGCGTGATTGCGAGAAACATTTCAGACGATGTCCTCGCAATCGTGCAACACTGCCAGGGTTGGCAGGTGCCGATCGTGCAAGATATCATTTTTGGCTTTTAGTTGAAAATGGTGTGTGATCGTGCATCACTCCAGGGCCCTGTGTGCACCTACCTTGTGTGCGGAGCTCCGGACCCGCGGCCCTCATGCTTCCTCCCCCAGTGCAGCCTGGGAAAATACCCGGCTGCGCTGCAGAAGGAGGAGGCAGAGCCCTCATTTTGCCTGCTGGCTGGCAGGCAACTCCTGTAGAGCCAAAGCAGCGGAGATGCGAGAGCCTCACGGAAGAGGCTGCTCGCGTGATCCCCATGTGACCGCACCTGACAAAGGTAAGGTGCGAAAAGGGCCCTTGACTCTTAAAATACCCATAAATCAAAAAGACTTATTATTAACACCAAGCCTTCTGTTCATTCTTTCACAGTAGAAACTAGGCCAAAAGAAAGGGTGTTGTTAATAGGACACCTATGACAGAATCTCCCATTAAGTGTGAAGTGAGATGGGGTTGTCTCCTCCCTAACCCCAATTAACATTAGACCAGATACATTTACTTATTTTAGGACCATTGACACTGCACCTTGAATAACAGAGCTTCTGGAGCAGTTCACAAAGCCAAGAATGATGAAATACAAGGTCTGAAAACAATCCTACACCATGTTAAAGCAGCAGATTGAAGCTTAACTTGACATTGTTTAAAAAAAACATGAGGCCTCCAGCATTTCACAGACAAAAACTGGTACACATGTGGCTGAGCAACAGCAGTGTGTGGTCAACATGGCAAAAAGTTATTAATGAGGAATTCAAGCTAGAAGAAGCTGCCAAAGTTTTCTTCTGCCTGAGACTCCACGAAAAGGCAAAATCTTGTCTTCGTCTCTCCTCTCCCCCCATCCATGCTGAGTCAACTGAGTGCAAACTACTTTTTCACTTTGAACTCAGTTTGCACCAATGGGAAGAAAACAAAGTTGAAAATGGGTGGAGGACAGAGAAACTGGCACATTTTAAAAGCAGCTGAAAAGGTAAAACAAAAGTGAATTAATCAGGACTGTCCCTGCCAATCAGGGAGTAAGGGCCTCTAAGAATATAAAGCTTGCATCCACCCAGTTCGGGACACCACACAGTGATCCAAATGTAGTCCCAAGACTCTGATTCTGTTTACCACGAAGTATAGCTTCAGTGGATAAAAAATTAAGCTATTTTATGGTCATGGAGTTGAGGATGCCAAGTATGATGGTAGAATAGTTTGTGAGCAAGTACAAGAATTTCTACATTCTGTTCTAGCTATGAAATTCTGGGAGGTATAAACCCCCAAAGTAACTTTTCTCAGGTCTGGAGACATAGCTTATTCAAGTATATGTTGTTCAAGAAGTTAGCTCTTCTCTTGCTACAGACTATCAAGGATACTCTTCTAGAACATATACCACAGAGAAAATTATGTAGAATACAACACAACATGAGACATGCCAGTATACCATCATGATTTGTGGTGCTGCAATATTGTTCAGAATCTATTTGGAGCACCACTGTGCTCTGGTCACTTTGCTGTTTGATATCATTGCAATCATAGATATGGTGAAGCAACATCATGCAAAATATTATCCAGCTCATAATTGGCCTGAAAAAAATATGGAAGGATAAAGCATAACAGGACATGTTTTGACCCTTTAGGATGCAGCTAAATCAAAGCAACTCTGTACTCCAAATATTCATTGGGACTTTTCTTTTCCTTTCTTTTCTTTTCTTTCCTTCTTTCACAAGGGAAATGCAACCAACAGATTGCGTAACTGTGTGGACTTGCTCACTTGTCAATCATAGGATGCTCCTACTGTTATGACATGGATGGGCATATTGTCAATAAAATAAAATAAAATAAATCTGGCCTCCACATATGCAGTTCACTGTGTGGTGTTGTATATGACACTGAAAGAAGAAAAGCTCAAAATGTATGTGCCAAGCCATCTGAAAACTGAAGCCACCAGAAAACACCAGAAGATTTGGCACTAATGAGATTTAAAACTATGCAGAAATAACTCTCATATGAAGTACAAATAGGCCAAAACTAAAGCAGAGAAGCGCAATGATTTCAAACTTAAACCATTTTTGTCAAATGACCAAAAGTTAATGTTTTATAAGTTATTGCCTTGCAATTTTATAGTAGCTAGGCCCATATATTACTTAGAATACCAATTTAAAGTTGGTCACAAGTAAATAGCCCAGAAAAATGTTTCCTTGCAGCAATAAACTTGGTTTATCAGGTAATCATCTGCAGAAAGATTCTTATAAGGCACCATCACCTGGCTCACCCTCCCCCCACTAAAGGATGACAGGCGAACAAAACTGCCAAAACAATTTTATTTGATTGCAACTGTGATAATAATAAAACTTCATAAGCATAACGTTTTCAGTTTAATTAGTACGGCATGGTTTATGGAGGAAGATTAGTTTTGCACATTGGCTTGTCTCTCCCCGCTTTTTCTTACTGTACTGACATGCACACTTAATTATATTTTTTTACACATATATTTGTTGTTTTCTTAATCTATTATGTAACCAGCCAAAGCAATTCATTTTATTCCCTTGCACTTGACTTTCTCTTATGCCTTTTTTTTTAAAAAAGTATGAATTTATGGGAAAGTATGTCCTTGATCAGGGCATCAACAGTGGGCAAAAAAAGAATTTATGAACCAAGAAATAGATCTGACCAGTGGGCAGAAATCATTTTTACTATGCACATTAAACTGGTGTTGGGATTAAAGGACAGCTACATCACATTCCACCCTCCCTGACTTACAATCAAACATACAAGGCAACATTATCTAATCTCACGTCATGGTAGAGGATGAAATCCCATTTCTTCAAAATGATGTCAAGGGAAGCGCTGCTGTTCAACATTTTTGATTTGGGCAGCTGATGAAGTCCTTCTGCTTTAGTATTACAACAGTGCCTGAAACTATTAAAGGTAAACATGCTTCTATAAGAGCATGTGGTAATGATGGCAGTTGTGGTCCCTACTGCTGCTGTTTTTGTCTATTTTTTGTTAGCTGCAAGATGTCAGTGAACGCTGGAAAGGAAGCCCTCCTTCAGATTTATGTTGACACAGGACAGCCAATGATGTTTGACTGTGTGATGATTTTTTGAAGACTAGTAGGAGTGAAGGCAATGTTTACTGTCTTCACTCTGGCAACAGATCCCCAGATCTTGTCAAATTACAACTCCCAGAAACCCTGACCATTGGCCATGCTGGCTGGGGCTTATGGGAGCTGAAATCTTGAAACCTCGATTTAGGAATGACTTGTCTTGTGGGTAAGTAGAGAACACATGGCACCCACAATGATGTGTACTGCTGCACATTGGTGCTGTAATCAGCCTCGTCTCCCTGAATGATAAACAGCTTGGGATTTATTTATTTACTTAGTATATTTATACCCTGCCCTTCAGCCAAAAGGCTCCCAGGGTTGCTTACAAATCATTAATTTGACAGTTCTCTGCCCTCAGACTTACAGTCTAAATAGGACAAGACACACAAGGAAAAGGGGATGGCAGTGGGGGAAGAGATTAAGTCCAACAGATGCTGTCTGCAATTCTTTTCTTCCGAGGATGGAGGAATGGCAATTGCAATGGCAATTCCGAGGATAGAGGAATGGCAACATATGTGGACAGGGCCTCTTGCAAGCCACTGGGCCAAGTACAGTGGAGTTGTTCCTGGCTCCTCTTCTTACCCTCTGAAGCCAGAGAAATGACAGTTGGCATGGAGGGAGACTGAATTGTTCTAATGTTCTTCTATGATGAAAGCACTGGTGTAACTACATAGTTGCTATCATATTGCTATAGTATGATTGATGTGCCCAAGCCATATATGTTAAATTTGTATCCCAATTTGTTTGGGCTTAAGAATGGGGCTTAGGTTAATAAAAGAGAATGTTCACCATTACTAAAACCAGGTCCTCAGTGACCCAAGAGTCCAACAAGCCTGTACAAATGATTTTTACATAAGAACAGTGGCAGGGAGAAGCTTCTGTGTCAATGAGGTGGTAAATCTGCTCTGAATTTTAGTCTTAACCTTAAAGGAGAGTTCCAAGGTACTGAACCTGCTTTGGAGATTTGGCTCAGCACCTTAGGTATCTCCTTTTAAGTTCAGACTAAAAATCAGAGCAGATTGGCCACACCACTGACAGGGAAGCCACTAACCATTGAGGAAAAAGATCAGGTTTGTGAGCAAGAAAAGTAATTTTTTAAAATAACTAATATTAACATTAGTAACGAAGAAAGAAATGATGGCAATATTAATTTTCCTTAGAGGTCCTATTTAAGATCTAAATGCTTTTAGGAATAACTAAAAAATAAGGCAGCAAGTTGTACTGAATCCAGAACTCCCTCACAGAATCACAGACCAGGAGCACTTTCACTCTACACAACTGTAGTGTTATATTCCACATTAACTGCTTTGGCAACATTCTGTGGAATGCTGGAGTTTGCAGCTTGATGAGGCACTAGAGGAACTCTCTGGCTGAGAATTCTGAATGGCTCTTGCTAGTGCTCAAAGGCCCAAAGAGCAGCGACTGAAGAGGACAGCAAGCATAAAAGGTAAATTGATGGCAGAAGGAATATGAGAGAGATGGAATGAGGAAGACTAAGGGCCAGTGTGCTCTGCAGAAAATTGGGAACCATTGTACCAGATGATTCCTCTTCCTCCCCATTGCAAGGATGACTGAGTCTATGAATGCCAGATCAACAAAAATCAGGACCAACTCACATAAAGTTATCTCTGTAGGAGTCTTGTTCTTGTAGGAGATCTCCATTCTTGGCAATGTCTACTGTAGCTGGCCATACAGATTCTTCAAACCATATGGAGAATTGCAGTGACAGACATCTCCGTGGGCATGTGCTGTGAAACTCTCCACAGATTTGGAGGACACTGCGAAGCTGTGCTAGATGTTACAATGCAGGTCTGGAGAATCACTGCATGGAAGCCAATTTCCAAAGGTGTAAAGTAACACAGAGACCAGTACAGAGTCCAGTGTGTAGTTTATTCTATGCCAGCACTCAGGAAGGCAAACTAAAACACATTAGACAAGCATCAGAAAATCTCCAGGGACTATGAGTGGAGGCCAAAGTCTCATCCTACTCCTGTTGGCTAATCTACTTTTGCAACACTAGCCTTCCTCTCCGCAAGACAGAATAAATATTTCTTGCCAGGGAAACTGCACAGTGACAATAAATAATGACTTTCCTTTCCCAAACTGTCTGTTCTCCTGGGTGATAGTGATAGATACTTAGTAATACTATAAATAATCCCTATACTGTATGCATATGTGAATGTCCATTAACTTCATTTTAAAAAAATACATTTTGAAAAGATGAACAGTAGAGGCATTATAGCTTAGTGTTAACAGAAAAGATTTCAGATACAGAAGGTCCTGGGTTCAGTTCCTGACATCCAGTTGACAGTACCATGCTAGATGGACTAACAATCTAACTAGCTAAAGAGCAGTTTTCTATATTCAACATTTTAGGGTTCAGCATCTATGGTATAAGTCAAGGTTGGCAACTGCAGCATGATAGGGGTCAATTTTCACCCCATGCACCCTCAGTAGGCTACACTGACGCAAGCCTGGAAATGATGTGATGCCATTTCTGGTTTTGTTGTTTACCATTTGTTTTGTGTTTTTGTGCATCTTAGGGTTCTTTGGAGGATGGGGAAAGCAAAACTGCCATATTTTGAATTGAAAAATATCCCCCAATATGGAAAAAAAATGAATGACTGGAGGCTTGGGTGAGGTCTTAGAAGGTCACAGGAGCTACAAAAACAGGTTTAGGAGAATCATATTTTCCCTGCCCGTGATGCAAACAGTGCAGCTGGTGAAACAGTACAGAACAGAGACCCTCACTTATAGCCTGTGCTGGAAGAAATCTATGAATTTTTGTTGTATTGATTGTTTTCATTCATCTAAATTCCAAGTTTATTTCATTCAGCCTGCACTCGTATTAGTTTGGAAATGCAGCAGAATTCATTACCATATTGACATTTGTCTGCATTTTTGTGGACATTTTCTTAATATAGACACATTTACGCACTTCTTTTCAAACATTTTCCATTAATATAATGAGTTTTTCTGTATACTTCCCCATTACTCTGTGTATGAGACCTTAATATACACCAATTTGTGTTCGTTTTTGAACAATATACAAAACCTCAAAATTCTGAAAAATATGGATTTCAGTGTACAAATATGTTCCAGTTTGCTTATAAGTTCATTAGGCCAAAGCCAGCAAATTAGTTCAAAAAATTCAGACCTAATACATTTCTGCTATATCCTTAGGTTTCATAAACTCTGATACTCCGATGTAGCTCAACACTAGCATCTAAAGAGGCTGGGATTTCACGCCCCTATAGTGAATCCTAACTAAGCAGCAATTCCAAGTATTATCTCTGTACAGACATTGTGAAATTGAGTGTTAGACTTTGACCCTGAAGCAGTGGTGGAGCTTGGAGTGTGTGGAGGGGAGGTGGGAGGGGGAGGAGCTACAATGCAAGGGGCATGGCCACTGTGCACAGAGGCATGGCTGTGGTGCGTGAGGACATGGCCAGGGCATGCGGGGGTGAGTCTATGGGCCAGGACCCCCCAGAAACATTGCCGCCCAGGGCAAATCGCTCCGTCCCACCCTCACGTCCCTATGCAACTGCCCTTGAGACCAGGGTTCAGTTCCCTGCTTGGCCATGGAAACCCACTGGGTGACCTTGGGCACATCATATGCTCTCAGCCCCAGAAAACCCTCTGATAGGTTCAGCTTTAGGTTGCCACAAATCATCAGTAACTTGAAGGCACATAACAACAACAACACACAGGGCAAGTGACCAGATCTGGATCCTTCTTTCACAATGTGTATGCAGAGTCATTAAGCAACAGCATCGAATAATATTTTGATTGTCCGCCTAGATACCTAGCAGAAGAGATGGCATTTCTTTTACTCTTATACAAACTAATGATCCTTCTCCTCTATGGAGGCAACTTTTATCCAGTCCCAATTTCCCATACATAGGTAAAGCCTCCCACATTTGATTTTCCTTGGAAACATTTAATTAGGAGTCTAAGAATGCTTAGACCATCTTCTCTGCAGTAAACTCTGCATATGTTCTGAAACTCAAGACTGCTCTAACAGTTGAAATTTTAGGTTAAATGGACTTTGGCATTTTATGTGTTGATATGTATGCTTGTTGCCTTCCCTTGTTCTCTGTCACCGCTTCCTCTGCCCAATAAGTTTCTCTTTTTATCATCTCTTGACATTTGGTTACATTGCTTTAAAAGAGAATCTCTTGCCAAAACCCTCAGAACATGTAGGACTGCATTGTTGCCAAGCTGGGCTTTGGGAAACTAAACCCAACAGCTTTCTTGGAAGTAGAGCTTCGAACTCCCCAATGATTGGATAGCTCAGTCATTCAGGCAAGGATCCCCTTGTTGTGGTGGCACATCACAATGCTATGGAGGGAGGTTACCTTGACAAGAAAGGGGATCCACTAGTTGGGTACATCTTTTCTTTAGCAAATCCATAATGCACTATTTGGCTAAGATGTGACAATCTGAAAATAGAAATCTCTATACCTTAAATACAGTTGAATGAAATGAGCTGAGAGGAAGAGGGAATCATGCTCAACTTCATTCCATGCTCTAATCATACCATAATTCTTTACTAATGGTAGATACTATCCTCACATATAAAAGATGTGGGACTTCCATCAGAATGTACAAATTTGCTGCTCTGAGAACAAAACAACATCTCCAGCCAAAGAATACACAAAAGCTATGCTCTTTGTTTGGTACTGGTGGTGTTTGCTGTCAGTGGTGTTTGCTATTCTTCGATGCTGAGCCAGCTCAGAGCTCACTAATCATAGTATTTTCCATCCACGAGCCAAGCTCAGAGCTCACTAATCACAGCATTTTCTATCCACATATAGCACTTTTATCAGCCCTATGCAGGCCTGACTCCCCCATAGGATATCTATCGTGAACCAGGTCGGCAGTGTTTGGGGCTGACAACAAGAATAATAGATTGCCCTGATCTGTCTTTGAAAATGGAAGTCACCCTTATAATGGTGCATGCTATCTGAATAGGAATGAGGCAAAAAGAAGTGTGTTGCAGGGTGAAGGCAAGAATACAAGGCCTTGTACCTAGATGAGTCACTGGCAGGACTATACAGCTGGAGCGAATTTGATCCATGGAAAGATCTGTCTTCATGAGGAACAATAGAATTCATGCAGCTGAAAGAGAAAGATGCAGCTTCTGGATCATGTATTTTAGCACAAGATAGGGAAAGGCACATAAAAGGAACAAATGCAAAAAACAAAAAAGGCAAAATGAAGCAGACCCGATGTTTGTGTGTATGTATATATGTGTGTAGTTAGGAACAAGATAGAATATGGCAAAAAGATAAGACAATCAGAAGGGGTGATCAGAAAGAATGACAGGATGAAAGGTTTATACCTTGTGTTTCTAATTTTTTCCTTGCTAAAAAAAGGATGTAATTCCAAACAACCATGACATTAAAAATATTTAAAATTTTGTCTTCCTCATAGGATTCAAACATATTTATTGCTACACGACCAGATAAAATCAGAACAAAATTGACTCTGAAGCCTGTCACTATCTCAGCCTAACCTACCACATAAGGTTGTTGTGACAGTATTGGGAGGAAGCAGCCATGCTGCCATCTTGTGCTAAATGGAGGAAGGGCAGAAAAGAAAAGGAAGGAAGGAAGGAAGGAAGGAAGGAAGGAAGCCTAATAGCTATCCCATCTTCTCCTAATAGCTTCCAAGCTAAAAAGCTCTCACAGACTTCCTAGGCAACTTATTCTATTACCAAATTGTTGGTCTGGATCTAAGGGCCTTTCCACACTCCACTGTTATAGTGCTATTATTCCACTTTCAACATCCTATGGAATCCTGGGGTGTGCAATTTAGGAGGGGTGTCTAAAACTGTAAGCCAGAGAGCTCTTTGGCCTCAGTAAACTACAAACTCCAGAATTCCACAGGATGTTGAAAGTGGAATAATACTGCTATAACAGCATAGTGCAGAAAAGTCCTTAGTATACTTTCTTACTTTAAGTTCCATTGCACGACTTCCAGTTCTAAGAGGACAAGGTGAATCATTATCCCTTCCCTTCTTTCAGACTTCCTATGATGACCTAAAAACTATTCCCAACTAAAAGGGATTTAGTAAATCAATTAAAAAAACCTTGATAAAACAGCATATATGTAAACTCCATTGATTCAACAGCTCCTCTCTATTTGGGATTTGCAAACTGCATTTAAGTCTATCTACCAGAAAACATTTAATATTTTCCTTACTACTTGAACATACTTATTGAGGGCATATATACATATAAACATATACACAGAAACATATCGTTTTGGCCTTTCCACATAGGAGTTCCCTTGGAAGCAGCCATAAAAATTCTCCTTTCCAGCATGTCATCTTCATTTATAAAATATAGCTCCATCCTCAGAATACTCCAAATATATGTCTTACTGCTGCAGTCATGCAGTATTTATGTCTTCCTAAATTTTGGAAATTCTGCCCCTCTTAATACAACCTCTCTGACATTAGAGTTTTGCACTTCATCACTGCCTTGTTGAATCATGCACATTTGTTATCTGTTCTAAATCTTGAATTATTCTGCTCATCATTCCCTCTCTAGCTCTCCACTCTACTGAGCTGACTGAGCACTTTAGCCCATCTTTTAACACAATCTCGCACAGCAGACATATTAAACTGAAGAGGAATTTCATAGAAATCCTGATGAAGGTCTGAAAGATAGCATCAGAAGAGATCACCAACAACAACCTCTTTGAAACTAGCGACAATTCAGAATGTAAAAACGATTGTGGGAGGAGGTTTAAAAATGTCAGATTCTGGAAATCCAAACATCCTGATACACTGAGAATCAGAATCTTTCCTTTAAATTTTAAACTGATCCTAAGCTGGTTTTGAGTTGAATTTCATTCCCTTTCCAAAAACCTATGAAAGGCAAGGAGGATCTGCAGAAAGAAAAATGCTGGATCTTAGGTTGTGCAGCACATGCTCATCCAGCTATGCAAGGAGAGAAATGCGACTCCCATGCATAGTGACTCACCTGGATACTGCTGCATAGGATTGCAGCAGCACCCAGATTTCAAACAGGGATCAAAGATTGTTAAAGTTCTCTCCATTGTGCATTTTTTGTTCGTTTGTTTCTGGCAAACTGTGGGAAGGGTGGCACAGAAGACTCAGTGGAAAACAGTTCTAAGTCTTCTTCAACTTGCATCCTCCAGATGGTTGGGGCTGCAACCCTCATCAGCCCCAGCTAACACAGCCAATTTGGTTAAGTGGCTCACCTATCTTGCTATCCATTGCTGATTGCTATCCATTTTCTGTTCCTGACTGTCATTCAGATTTTTCCAGCAACCACAGAAAGCCCATGTAGGAAAAGGATCATGGGAGTTGGAAGTCCAAAACATCTGAGAGTTATCAGGGTTGGAGAAGGCTATTCTAGGGGCTGTTATGCTCCCAATGAGATCAATACCAGAAAAGCTACCAGGATGGGGGACCTTGCAGTTTCAGAACATGATCATTGTTAAATCAGATTAGTTCAGGGCATTCAGCAGATATCTTCCAAATTATTCTGTATTAAATGGCCCCATTCCAAAACAGATGTGTGGAGCCTTCCCATCCATCAAGTGTAGCACATTTTTCATTTCATTTCCCAAAATATTATTATTACCACTGTAGCTTATTTCTCTCTCAACCCAAATGCTAAGCTGTAATTTGTTACAAGCTTGTATTATATATTAGCACTTCAGTGAAATGCTGTCAACAGTGTTCTGAACTCCAGCTGTGTTTGCATGAAAGGATTTGCTGTTCCCTCTATCAATGGCAACTGTACAAACAGAGAGAGAGAGAGAGAGAGAGAGAAACAGAGAGATCATGTATTTATATGAATACCAAGTTCCTGAGTTCATTTTTAAAAAGAAGTCTGTGAACAAAATTTCTAGTTCAGCCCTATGACATAAACTCTACATTGGAAAAGACAGAATGATATTTATTTATTTATCTATTTATTTGGTTAAGTGGCTCACCTATCTTGCTATCCATTGCTGATTGCTATCCATTTTCTGTTCCTGATTGTCAGTCAGATTTTTCCAGCAACCACAGAAAGCCCGTGTAGGAAAACAGAAAAGTCTTCTATTTTGAGTTGTACATTGGTCCAGCTAGCCCAGTATTGTCAAATCTGACTGGCAAGGGATCTCCATGGGGTTCATATCTTTGCTATCCCTATATGGAGATTTCTGATAATTCTTGGTGGTTTCACATAGTCCATCCAAATACAAACCTGCCATGACCCCACTGAATTCCGAAGACCAAATTAGATTGAGTGGATCATTCAGAATGGCAGAGTGATAAGTACTTGGGATGATTTCTGATAGGAGCTATCACCTTCCAACCTTGAAAATGGGATGGAGGATGAAATATAACACACAAAAGGGTGATAGTATGGACAAAATGATCAAGCTAAGACAAGCCATGACAATGAACAGTATTTATTAGCTATAACTCTTATAAATTTTTTTTCTCAAAAGTTCTTTATAAAATGACAACAGGCACTTGGAGTTGTAGAATTTGAACAACTACTTAGGCTCTCAAGAAGAATATGAACAATTAGTTTAAAATGGGGTAGGGGGATTAGCACAAGGTCAAGAAACAAGAGGAATGCATGTTGAGTGTGAGGAATACAGAGGTTAAGGGTCAGTGTGGAGAAAGATTCTGGATACAAGCTATTCTCAGGGAAGAGCACAGAATAGACTGAAGAGGGGACCTTAGTGAAGGAATAGAGAAAGAGGTGAGGGGCTGGTGGAAAAAGAAGAGACCTGAATGAAGCAGGCTGTGCTGTCAAGTCCTTTCTCCTCCATTTCTGCCATTATTTTTGGAGGGTCACATGAACAATAACAAGGTTGTTCTAAATCCTACCCCCTTGCCCCATCAATGCTTTTCCAAATGAACATGAAGGCATTGTACACACTGTAGAACACTCCAGTAAAATGGCACTTCACAGGTGCTTTCCTACCTTAAGGAAAGATGCATGTGTGACAGAGCCTGGGGGTGTGGCTAGCAGAGCAGCCCTAGTGAGAGGTGGTCATATAACCTGATTAGTTCTGTCTGAGTAAACCCCAGTCCTAGCAGGAGGGAGGGTTTGTGTGTGAGACAGCAGAAGGCACATATAGAGGAGTGTGAACTGGATTCTAGTTTCCTTCAGTGAGATTCTTAGAGAGAACTTCCAAGTCAGAGCCTTCAGTCAACCAAAGAGGGGCTTGCCTGGAAATAGGGTTGTCTTCTCAGTGGCCTAGTGTGAGGCTGAGAAGAAATCAAGCCACTTCTGCGTGGGTCAGAAAGTGGGACCCTAAGTAGGGAAATACACTTTGTGCTAAGAGGAGCCAAAGGTATGTGTGTGAAAACTCTGTTCTTGAGTACTGTGGTGATTTGAAAAAATTAGTTAAACATCTTTAGGAAAGTGTTCTTTTGTTTGAATATTCTTGGAAATCCAATACCTTTTCCCCATGTGTTATTTTAATAAATATTACATCCTATTCTTATAATTTCTGCCTCAACATAGTATTTTCTTCAGTTTTGCTTTTATAAGAACATGCTACCACAGGTTATCAATCCTTTTTGAATAACCATTGATAAGCTTTGCCCTTTATCCACTAAGGTGGTGGTTTTAGAGGGAAAGCAGGACTGAATAAGTAGAAGGGAGGGAGCCAGGGTACTATAGCAGGATTAAAGGGATGCTGCTACTCCAGTCAGGAAGAAAGAAAAGCAAGCCAGGCCCCTTGTCCTCCCTCCACAGCATGCTGTGGCAAAACACTTGCACATTTATTAACGGGAAAGGCAGATAGTTGGAGACCATCTCCTTTAAAAAAGTAGAGTGCTTTAAAGGAAACAATTTTCAGCACCCTCTTTCCCCCTTGCTCCTTGGTTTGTAAGTGCTCAGACCAGAATGGCAATGCCTGCCAAATTGCATAGGGTCCCCCATTTGACCAAACTAGAAAAAGAAGAATCTCCTAATTCTAGCTCAGCTACATTTGTCCTAGGTGATATCATTAGACTGATTAACTGGCCCTCAATTGGCTGGGGTCACTCCAGGAAGTAAAAAATGAAAGAAGAAAATGCACTAAAGCAGTAGCTACCTGGGATAGCAATAGCTGTGAACAGTTATGGAGAGCACTAAAAAAGACAGATTAAAAAGGGGGCTGGTGGGAAAGTAATTTGGCACAACTAAAGAGGATCAGCTCTAGTGGGCAGGGAAGACAAAAAAGATGAGTATACTTGCTACTATTGTGTTAAGGAGAAACGTTATCACAGGAAAATCTGTATGGAGTAAGTATAAAATCATACTTTCAAATAATACCATATTTAGCATAATTAAGTTCGTTAAGCAAATACATCATCACGCCATGATCTGGCCAGCGTGCAGCATTTGGTCAGAGGTGTTTTTTGTGGGGTGGGGGGGAGAATACTTCTTATTTGCTAAGGCCTGATGATTTGAACCAGACTTTTGAATCAATGCAGCTCACAACATGTAAATCTAACCCTTGCCCATCTTGGCTGACAAGATCTAGTACTGATTAGGTAGAAGATCTAGTACTGATTAGATGAGTCCCAGTGACTATGAATGTATCATATTCTTAGAGGGAAGTGCTTGCTGCTTTGAAAGAGGCTATAATGTGCCTGCTCCTGAAATGGATACACTAGATCCTTCTCTCTGGATCCAGAGAACTATCACTCTATTGCTTATATTCCCTTTTGGGGCAAGACTCTTAAATACATGGCAGCTGGGCAATGTCAGATATTCTTAGATTATCTGGACCAATTTCACTCTCGTTTCTAGAGTGGTAGCAAAACAACCTTAATTATTCTGAATAACAGCCTATTCTAGCAAAACAACAGAGGAACACTACCCTATTCATCTACCTAGATCTCTCAGCAGCTTTTGATACTGGCTTCACTGGGTGGGAGTAGGGGTCATTGTGTTTCTAATCCAGTGTTTCTATTCCAGGTTAGGTTCCAGACTAGAGACTAGAAATTCCTAGTCAGCCCAATGACTATTAAAACTGTGGGATACTGCAGGGTTCCATCCTATTTCCCCTGCTGTTCAACATCTATATGACACTGTTGGATAAGGTCATTTAGGAAATTTGGGTAAGGCACCATAAATGTGCTGTTGACACTCAATTTTACTTCTGCTTGCCACCCGAGTGAACTGGGGCTATGCAATTGCCGAATGTTGACTGGCTGAAATTGAATCCTTATAAGGAAAGCTAAAGTGGCTCTCATGTCTGCGAAGTGGGTAAATGATTGGGACTGCACTCCTGAGAGAGCAAGTACAGAGCCTTTGGGAGTGTTTTTAGATCCATCTTTGCTACCACAAGCCCAGGCAGAGTGCTTGGGACTATCTTAGGCTGGTCTCTAGTTATGGCCATTCCTGGATAGAGATAATCTAACCACAGTAGTTCATTCACTGGGAACTTACTTATTAGACTACTGCAGTGAGGTTTACATGGGTTTGCCTTTGAAGATGACTTAAAAGCTTGCAGCTAGTGTGAAATATAACAGGAAGACTGCTGACCAGAAAAATAGAAACCAACACTTGTGTTGGAATTGCACTGGCTGCCAACATGCTTTGAGTCTGAATTCAGGGTGCTGATAGTGACAGTAAAAACATTAAATGGCTTGACACTTTAATACCTGAAGAACTCCCCCTGCCTATATATTCCTACCTAAGGGTTGGGTTCTGCTGAAGCAGCCCTCTTCTCTCTCCCACCAATGGAAGCAGTATATTGTGTGAGGATGAGTCATCCTGCAGTATATTCTCACACACAATCTTCGCTGCTGTAGCACCTCTCTTGTGGAATGACACCGGAGGCCCTTGGAAATCTAAACTGGCAGAGGTACCACCTTTATTCTAACACAAAGTTTTTAAAATGGCTTTTTTAATTAACATGTTTAGGGCACAATTTATTTCTTTCAAAATGTACATTTATATGGTTTAAAACCATTTCAACCTTTTAACTGGTTTCAGCAATTATTAAATAGTTTAACATCTTTTTTATTTGTTTAAACAATTCTTTTTTTTCATGGTTTAAATTCTTTTAAACTGATTTGATCTGCATATCTTTCTGAGATTCCATGATACAGGGTAAGATAGAAATATTTTAATTAATAAACACCCCTGAAATACTCTGCATTTAAACAATATAGAAAGCACATTACAGTGTATTCTGGACAAAACTATATACCACATCTCCCGCAATTCTCAGACTACAGCAAATCAGATGAAACTAACAGCCTTTTAAAACTCGAGCCTCTTTTTTCTTCCTTAAATATTAATAAAAATATCAATTAAATATTGATATAAATACATGTGCTCATGTACAAAAAGCTATTTCATCCTTCAAAGCAAAAATGTGTTGAGAACTTTCTCTTTCTGTTCTTCTCCCTCCCTCCCTCCCTCCCTCCCTCCATCTCTATCTATCTCTGTGCTCATGCACATGCTCATGCTCATGTGTATGCTGGAATTAATTTGGCACTGTGAAAATTGCAACATTTGCCTTTAACAGTTCACAGGCAAGCATGGAGCATAGCCCTAGAATAAGAGGTCTAGAGGAACAGGGGAAAACCTTGCAAAGCACCTGAGGACAAAAACGACTGTAACAGAAAGTCAGGTAAAGAGGTGATGGGACTTGGGAAGCAGAAAAGCTAGAGGCCAAATGGTCAGGAAGTCTACAAGGCAGCTCAAGCTATTAGATATGTGAATGGGTTCCCCATACCTGTTCAGACTTTTCACCCCAAATGTTAGCTGTGTAGACATCTAGGGAGCACAGACTAGAATTTTAGCCCCATTCAGGCATAATGAAATCAGATGTTTGTCTGATTGACTGGTTGATTTATACCCTGCCTTCTCGACAAAGATGAAAATGAAGGCAGCTCACAACAAATTTACAAAGCAGGCACGAATAAAAACACAGTGAGATGTGATATCAGGACACAATGAAATGAAATACAATTTTAAAAGCATACTTCAATGGAAAGCAATTTTAAAAGCATATCATAAAAGAGTGCAGCACCTTCCCAGCCCCCACTAAAATCCATTCCTCAACAGCCAGCCAATTCCCTATATTTCATCTTTACCCGCTAGTAAAAGAATAAACACATGAATTAAGCACACCCTTTCTTTTTGGTCCAACCAAGGACTGAGGGACAAATAACTACATGGGGCACAAGAGCTTCATCAGTACATAGGAAGCCCATTGTGAACGTACATATATCCCAGAACATGACTTGGATCCTTATAACATAAATCATATTGTTAGAAATTCTGCTTGAAAGCAGAGGCAATTCCGTTAGCTTCTATTGTTTTTCTTGTCCTTGATTCAAGCAAGTTCAAATGTACCAACTTCAAAGTAAGAAAACTTCACTTATCTACCAGGTAGACTTTTTCCCCCCTGCAAACTGAATACAAAACAGGAATGGAGTAGACACACAAGATTATTTTATTCAGGTCATCTCCACTTGCTGCTAGATGGGTTCCTGACCAACATTTGTCTTTTAATTTGTTTATAGGAAGGAGCTACACCAAGTTCGGCTCAATAAAGCAAAACAATTAATAATCATTTCAGCATACATAACAATTTAAGAGATTTTGCATGTTTTCATGCCTTCTGTTCTTCTACTCTGGAGGGAGGAGGTGTCTTGATGTTTGCTTTAAATTCTAGTGTAGTCATATAGGTCAAGAACACTTGCTTTGCAATTCTCTGCCAGCATTCTTCAATACTCACAGTGTGGACATTTTAAAAAGTCTCATTACTCTGCACACACACACATATACAAACATTTTAAAAAAAACACAGGAAGAATAAGACTTGTCTGAGGCACGGATTAAAAGATAATGTTTGGGGGGGACATTCATGCATTGTGAGGGATCTTTCATGAGTTCTGTATACCATAATGCAACAACATGGAATTTCAGGGTTTCCCATGTTGTCTGAAATGTTTCATGCTCAGTAAAAGACAATCTCTCTCCCTCTCTCACAGACACATATACAGACATACAGGATGCAGTTCTTCACCAATTTGTTCTCAAAGGAAGGAAAAATCAATTTGAACCATTTTCATCCTGCTGGAAGAATGTCTTCAAAACCCGTGCAGTTTTTAAAGACCATTTACAGTTTAGGACTTACTCTGCGCAAAATTTGCATGTGGCATTTTTGTGCAGAAAAGAGCATTTTCTGCACAGGAAATGATATTTTAACAATACCTGTACAGAAATATTATTTTCTGTACAAAAGATGCTATAGTTGGGGGCTTATTCTATGCAAATTTTGCATATGGCATTTTGCACAAGAAATACTATTTTATTGATAGCCACTGACATAATCTAGATCTGCCTAGTTCTCACATTGCTCTTTGGAATAACATCTTAACTTGAAGGTTAAAAAAAGAAATTTATGTGTTCATTGCATGTTTTGTTAAGGAATGTTGACAGTCTAAATAATAAGAAAAACAGCATTTTCTGCATAGGAGACAGGATTTTGTGAGCAGAAAAATATATTTCTGTGCAAAAATGATGTTTCCTGTAAAAAAAAAAAATGAAAAAATAAAAAAACAAAAACACTGTTTCCTGTTCAGAAAAATTCTGTTTTCCGAACAAAAATGCCACATGGGAATTCTGCACAGACTGAGTCACAAAATGTGAAGATTCTCATTCATCCAGATTATTATTATTCTTTTCTACCATTTTTTGGGGTGGGTGGGTGGGTTGGAATATTTTCAAAGATTCCTCCCATCCCTATCCCAGCCACACATACACATACACTTGCTATCCTAGGAATAGAATATGAGAGTCTCCAGTGGACAGAAAACATGTGTTCGTTTTCTGGAAGGTCAAGCATTGAAACTGGTATTTCATTGGCAAGACTTTCAAAATAAATAAACGGAAGCCATTCTTCACAAAAGATGCAAACAAAGTTCTTCTGAGTCAGAATTAGATAACAGATTTAGGGGTTCATAAAAGCCTTCCTCAAATACCAGGCAAGGTTTTAAAAAAGAAAGTATCCAAATTCCTATCTGCCTTAGATCAAAATCCAAACTGGGAAAAGCATAGTTTCTCCCACCCCAACCTCTTTCCCTACTTCTCTTTGTCAGTCCTTCTCTCTCCAAAATTCTCCCACCTGCAAACACAATTTGTCTTTTCCTTTACATTCCTCTTACATACTAGGAAGGGTATCAGTGGGCATACATGGAAATGAAGCACACCCAAAGTGGCAGGAGGAAGTAGGGATAGGAAGAAGTGCTACTCCCAGTGCTGGGCAAGTAGTGGGAAGGAGAAGATGTTTGGGGACCGGGCATTGATGAAATGGGCTTTCGGGGTAGCAAATATATTTTTATTGTTTCATTTCAATTCCCCTCCCCCTACAAAAAAAAAAAAAAACTCTGATAATTTCTGAATTAAATCTGAGGAGAGCAAATTTATCTTCATGTATAACTAATTACAGAATTTCCTGCTTCGAGATATAGTTGTGGCCTCTAGTTCTAGTCTACTACACCACATCCTACCAGCCCTCTTTCTGCACCCCATCTTTCTTTCTAATTGCTCAGGGCAGTTAACAATCTACATAAAAACACAGCTATCCAAGCACAACCACCTAAAATCACAAATCTCAAGCAGATATAATTTTTTAAAAATATAAGTATTTCAGAGCACCAACTATAAAAATTATAAAATACAGTACAGTAAAACAGGCAGCAGTAAAAGACCAATCAAGCAATTGCTTATTTCTGGAAACTTGTATAAATTCATATGTTTTAACCAGCATCTAAAGACAAGTGTGCTGGATCAACTACTGGGGTGCCACCACAAAGAGAGCCATGCCATATGTAGTGATCCCATGATCCACTCTGCTCTGGGGGACCACAAGCAGAAGTTCCCTGACTGATCTTAAATCTCAGGGATGCCATTACTAGGGAAGGTGTTTCTTTCAGTAGTTGAGTCCTGAGCTGTTTAGAGCTAAGATCCATTGGCCATGCTGACTGGGGAACTCTGGGAGTTATAGCCCAGAAAACTCAAGCTCAAGTGGGAGGATGATGAGCTCAGATATCTAAATAGCTATTCTTTTTGAGACTGTAGACCAGTGAACACCAGCTGAAAGGGGCAAAGAGCAGCATGTCTTTACTGTTTGTCTGGTAAGCCTTCCACAGGCACCCAGCTCCCCACAAATAGGCAGGGGTAAAGGGTGCAAGCTGTGGGCTGATCTTTTGTTCACCCAATGATTAAATAAAAGATGGCTTTTCAGAATACTCTGAGGTAAGTTTAGACAGCACTGAATGTCTATCAGCAGGTAATAAAGGGGAAATGGTGAGGTTCTCATTTCCCTTGACAAAAGATAACCCCACATTGGGGACTATGTCACTCAACATTGTAGCAATTTTAGAGAAGTAAATATTATTCACATCAGGACAGAGCTCTGTCAACAAGTGCTTTTTATGACCGAAATAATAAATGGAAGAAACGGCACTCTCCCCTCCAGCCTTGTGTGCTCTGTAGCATCTACAATAAGATTTCTTCACTTGGCACTCAATACAGTTCAATTAATGTTTAATTCATGTTTTCTTCTTGAAGTTAGATGAAAAGACAGAACATTCATCAATAGCAGAGCTGCTGCAAAACAAACATTTTTTGGTTCCAGTTCTACCATCTTTTTGAGATGCAAGACACTAGGGCTGAGAAAAAAGGCAAAATGTCATCAGCCCTTTGTACTGCAGAGACAGATTAAGCTCTGCAGATGATCAAATAAAATGGTGGGGTTTTTTTAAAAAAAAATGTAGAAAATACAGTGACGTAGAAACTTGAGCTAAAGCTTTGCCAGTGTATATCTTATTTTATCCTTTTCAATAAGAAAAGCCTGGGTGAAGGGTGGTAGTGGGGAGCTAAGACATCAAAAAATAACCCCTCCTTTCCCTCTTAAAAAAAAAACATGGTAAAGCAAGGGAACATATTTCCATTTTTGCCTTTTTCTTGATCATCAAAAGGCCACCCTTCATGCATGCAGACACACACTTACACATAGTAGATGCTTAGCTTGCTGCTGTTGGGAGACATAAAATGCCCTCCAGGGTTGCTATGGATGCTTCTCTATGATCAAGCATGAGCCTCACTGTAGATATAAGGCTATTTCATTTCCCTGACAAGCTTCATCTTTAATATCCAACAATCTTCAAATAACAGGTTATCATCTAATTTGCCTTTATGGTCCATATCTTTTGCCATCAGGCATATATGTTCCCATCACCCTCATAGACTTTGTAATTTCACCAAAATTAACAATTTTATTACAATAATATGTCAAGTACATGAACCATAAAATCAAATTACCTATGTATTTCTGTTACATCCATCCACTCATATTAATGTCTATTATTAGTTTATCTGTTTCCATATTTTATTTTTTTGCATGTGTATTTCTATACTGCTTATCAGCTAAGTGCTCTCTAAGCGGTTTACAATGTGTTTAGATAATTGTGCCCAACAAGCTGGGTACTCATTTTACTGACCTGCAGAAGGATGGAAGGCTGAGTCAACCTGGCAGGACTGAATTCACAACCTGGTGGCTGCAGTACCAGCATTTAACCACTGCGCCACCATTAATTGCATTAATATCTGCTAACAAGCAGGCGTGGTGTAGTTGTTTGAGCATTGGACTATGATCCTAGAGACCAGGGTTCAATTTTCTGCTCGGCCATGGAAACTTGCTAGGTGACCTTGGGCGCATCACACACTCTCAGCCCCAGAAAACCCCATGATAGGGTTGCCTTGGGGTTACCATAAGTCAGAAATAATGTGAAGGTACAGAATAGTAACAACAGTGCCACAAATCCAGTTGATTAGCTGGAGGTCCATCTTTACTGTTCAGTTCATGAAAATATATTAAAGTGTATTTTAACATATTCTACCACTACCATATTCTGTCCAAGAATCTTGGAAATATGTCATATCATTTTTGCCTAATTTATTATAGTGTTTTATTATACGGTACATAATGTTCCTATTTACAATTATTTATATAAATATTTGCTCAGATTCATAATTATATTTTTTGAATACAGGTTTCAATTTATATTATATGCCTTTCATTATAGTTATATGGATACTTTACACTAGTTCATTTTTCTATAACCCAAGAAAATTGTCAGAAAATGATATGAGAAAGCAATTGAGCTGGATTTTTTTTTAAATCCACCTTCCCTTTGTGAGACAGTTTCAAAGTTTTTTTTAAGAAGTAATTTGCTTCTATTCTGGGAAAGGGTGGGCACCATTACAGCTATAGTTATCATTACAGCTGTAGTTTTAAAAAGTAACTCTTCATATCTTGAAAGTAACTAAAAGAAAAAAAACACCTTTGTTACTTTGTAAAAAAATTAATAAATCCTGAGTTACAAGCCACTATGCTATAGTACAAAATACGTTCCTCCCATCCACTTATTGTTCCCTCAACACACACAACAGAACACAAGACAAAACACTACATACCACGAGTCAACCCTGGAACCATCTTATGTTCCTCTTCCACCTATCAGTCAAACCACATTCCCATAACTGCCTAACTTTCCCAAACCTGGCTAAAGTAGCAGCTGTCATAGCAGATAGCAGATAGCAATAGCAATAGCATGTGTGTTTCTATACTGCTTATCAGCTAAGTGCTCCCTAAGCAGTTTACAATGTGTTAGCTAATTGCCCCCAATGTGCTAGGTACTCATTTTACTGACCTGCAGAAGGATGGAAGGCTGAGTCAACCTGGAGTCCTGTGGGATCGAACTCTCAACATTGTGGCTGCAGTACCGGCATTTAGCCACTGCACTCCCAGGGCTCCATCACTGCACCACCAGGGCTCCTTATATCTGGATTCACATCTCTATATAGATTGAGCATGATTTAAATCAATAGGCCACTGTCAGGAATTTGTATGGCACTTTGCAGATAAAATCAGTCAGATCCAATCTGACTTGGATGTTGTAGTTGATACAGTTCCAGTGGATGTAAGCTTGGCTCCTGCTTTCCCTGTGTTTTTGGATACCTACCAGTTTATGCAATCTGAGGACATGGACAGGATCCTTGGAGAGATGAGAGACACCACAGGTGAGCTGGATCCTTTACAATGTTTCAGCTAATTGCCCCCAACAAGCTGGGTACTCATTTTACCGACCTGCGGAAGGATGGAAGGCTGAGTCAACCTGGAGCCCAGCAGAATCGAACTCACAACCTTGTGGCTGCAGTACCAGCATTTAACCACTGAGCCACCAGGGCTCTTTCTCTATATACTTGGTCACTGCATCAGGAACCACAGGAAAAGTCATTTTCCCAGTATGTCTGATGACTCCCAGACATTCTGGAGAAATCACATTTCCCGCACACACCAACAAGAGAGAATGTGGAAGGTAAGGAAACTACTGCTGCAGCTCCAGCTGGGTAAGAGGTGGGAGCAATGTTTGAGTGGCTGCCTGAAACAATATAATCTTTTTATTTTTTTTTTCTTTAAAAAATACACTAGAAAACAGCAGCTAAAATATGAAGAATGCTCAGAGGTTTTCTCAACTTCAGTTAAAAAAAGGGTGCCACATTGAGGAACCCCAATGAGAACATGGGGAATGGCTGCAAGAATCTTTGCACTTGGGAACTTTTTTTGGAGGGGGGTGAGGTATTTATGTGGAGGAAAAAAGTGTTTTGTGCAGAAAACATCTTTTGCATAGAAAAAGTGTTCTCTGATTAAATAGCAACATGTACAAGTAGGAAACAGTGTATTTTGTTTGTGGAGAACTCACTATTTCCTGTGTATAGGAATGCTTTTTTTCTGAGAAAAGTAATTTTTTACAAAAGTGCAAATAGTAATCAAGAAACTACACAAAACCCTCACATTGTCCCACACTGGAAATAAAAGTAGAAATTATTCATTCTAGCATGCAAGAATAAAAAAAGCAGCAAAGATCTACATCCATAAGTATTATTCCATAAAAGGAACAAATAGTAATTTGAGGCTTTTCCTGGTTGCCTCGAGCTCTATATGTAGGTGGGATATAAATATAATAAAAGGCCTTTGTACAATGCCTGAGAGGGGGCCACCATGCCATAGTTCAAGTGTCTAGGAAAAGGTCATAATAAGAAGAATTAATGATGAAAAGAATATTCAAAAAATTGTCTTTTGAGAGTTGAGAAGCCTTGACTGGAAAAATCCTGGACTGAACAATTTGAGTCTTATTCTGCACAAAATTCACAAACAATTTTCTTGCACAGGACACAATGTTTTCAGCCTAGGGAAAATAATATTTCTATGCTGTTTTCTCTGCAAAACAATCACATGCAAATTTACTGCAGAATAAGTCCCAAAATTGCTAACAGATTTTGGGAACTACATGGTTTCAAAGACTTTCTCACAGCAGGCAGAAAATTGCGAAGATTCCTTCTTGGTACCTTCAAAAAGAAACTTAGTGATGAATTGTATCAAGTGTTTCCTCATACTATTTTCTGGCAATTTGTAATAGGAATGTAAAGCTTCAAACTATTGATTCTGCATTAATAGCAGAGACAGTACAGCTCCCAGTGTCTCCTGGCAGATGTGACCTGCTAAGGGTTCTGGAAAGTATAATCTCCAAAAGTAACCTCTCCAAAAGTGGGCAGAGGTGTGCACTTAAGTCCTACTCTAACGTCCCTCAGCTTGTGAGCTGTTCCAAAGATCATCTTGTTTTGAAGAGAAAAGTCTAGTATACATGAATGTTTACCAAAGCCTCATTGTGATTGGGAACTACAATCAGACAGGGTTCCTGAGGGAACAGAAACTTCCAACCATGACATATCAGGCAATAGCGACTGATGACTTTTGTGTCAGTGAGGCAATGAATGTGCTGCAGCTTTTAGCTTGAACTTGAAGGTAACTTTCCAAGGTGCTGGACCCTAACCCCAAAATAGCTTTCCCATCTTGAATAGCTCCTTTGAAGTTTGGAATAAAATCCAGAGACAATTCAGCACCTTACCAACATGAGCTACAAGTCACAACTGACATGACAGGCCTTCCTGCTTACACTAGATATTTCAAAGGAGCACATATTGCCTAGGAGGTGAGGCTTATCAGTGTGCCCCTGTTCCCAAAGTCTTCTTCTGCTTTAAACATGTTTTAAAAAAACAAAATATTATTCTGATTCCTCTTTTTTCACTCCGTCCACACATGGCTGCTGAAACACTGCAGCTCTAGTATTCACATGTAACCCTGAGTATCAGAAATTCTGCCTGGACAATTGTTAGGTGAAAAGCTTCATTTCCCATAGGAGAGAAAAAGATGATGATTTAGAATTTTGTTGATCAATCCAGCTAATGTTTAATTCATTGCATTGTCTGCTGGGGAGATTAAAGGAGTGAACATTCATCATGTGGAGAGCAGTAGCAAAAATCCAAACCTATGCTCTGGTCTGAATTCACAAGTAACCGCAGTTCCATTTCTCTGACACAGGACATCTTAAAATAAGGGTTTAAAGTCAGGATTCAGGGTAAAGAAACAACTGAAACGTAATTGTCATCAATCATAAATTCTTTACACAAAGGGAAATGGATACGCACTGAAGATGGAATAACATTTGCAAAGTAAATAGGAAAATATTGGGTGTCATCCCATAGCCAGGAAGGGAGTTCATGATATTCACTGGGTGTCATCTCATGGTCAGAAAGGGAGTTCTGAACAAGTTCTGAACAATTCTTAAAAGAACAAATCTTAAAGAATTGTTCAGAAGAAATTTGCTGCTTAAAAGAGTGAACACTGGGTTGAACACCTAGGTTATTTAATATTTCCATGAAACCACTGGGAGGGGGCGTCTGGACATTTGAGGTTCAATACCACAAGTGTGTTTTTGCCTTTCACACTCAATCTGAGGAAGCTATTCTAGTTCGAACCCAGTGTCTAACGTCAGTTAATAGACTGGCTTACAGCAAGCAATTTGCAGCTTAATCCAGACAAAGCAGAGGTGTTCCTGGTCACTAAAAGATAGATCAGGGGATAGGGGATAGGTATCCAGCCTGTACTGAATGGGGTTATACTCCCTGAAGAAGTAGGTTCATAGTTTGGGTATACTTCTAGATTCAACCCTGAACCTGAATTCCTAGACTTCAGTGTGATTAGGGGTGTATTTGCACAATTAAAGCTAGTGAGCCAGCTATGCTTGTTTCTGGAGCTGTCTAATACAGCTATGCAGATAGCTGTTTTAGTTATATCCCATTTGGATTACTCTAAGGTTCTCTACATGGGGCTGCCTTTGAACTTCATCAGCTCCAAAATACTATGATCAGACTATTAACTGGAGCCGGTTTCAGGGAACATATTAACTTCCCTGTAACAACAGCTATGCTGGCTATCAGTCCATTTCTGAGCACAATTCAAAGTGATGGCTATGACCCATAAAGCCTTGGTTATCTAAAAGACAGGGTTTTTTCTCCCATATAACGCCCCCCTCTCAGGTTTTGAAATCTGCAGGGGACTCTTCTCTCAGTCCCACCACATTCAGAAATATGCGGCATAGACACAAGAGCAGGCTTCTAGCTTAGGGAACTCCCTTTCTAATAAAGTTAGGCAGGCCCCTCCCTGTTCTCCTTCAGCCAGAAAGCAAACAAACACCTTTCTACTCCATATTAGTCAATGTTCTTGACCTGGGGAAATAAAGTATTTAAATACAACAATAAGTAAAGAAATAAAATTTCTATCCCGGCAGCCCTTCAGCAACTTCCTGTCTCTTACAGACAGAAGTTTTAAAGTGGATGTGCTGGACTTTTTTATATTTTACTTTTTAACTGTAAGTCTGGTGCTTTAAAATTGGATTAACTGGTGTTTTGAGTATAATCCATTTAAGCTAAATTTTAATATCTATAATTTATTGTTTCTATTGGAACTTTTACAAATAATGTTGGAAGCCACCTTCCATCTCAACTTGGGAAAAGGGTAAAGTATGAATCATGTGTGTACATGTACACAGACACACAGACACATCATATATGACACCATTCTACAGAGACACCCACAGAAAATCTTTTCTTTTCTTTTCTTTTTATACAGAAGAGTGCCTCCTCTCTCTACACTCAACAACCATTTCTGAGATGAAGGTGAAGAGAGTGAGAAAGCTACCTAGGAGAAGAAGATTCTCTCTACATCTCTACATCTGTTGCCCATCTCCTTCCTTCTCGATTACTTGGTGGCAACAGTGAGCTAGTGTGATGTTGTAGCCTGAATGTTAGAGTAGAAGACCAAGGCTCAAATCCTCACTCAGCCAGGGAAACTCACTAGATGAGCTTGGGCTAGCTACATGCTCTCAGCCTCAGATGAAGGCAATGGCAAACACCCTTTGAACAAAGCTTGCCAAGAAAACTCCATGCAGATTTTACTTTAGGGTTGCCATTAACAACTTGAAGGCACACGACAACAACAAGGCTGGTTGTCTCAATGTCAGCAGAGTGTTAAACCCAGTCCCGATTTTAAACCAAACTCTAAAGGTGTTATTGATAGTGTTGAGCCCAAATCATCAAAATAATGTTAGCACCTTGGATACTCCCTTTAAAATCTGAAATAAAACACAGAGTGGATCCAATGCCACATTGATAAGGAAGCCACCTATGTGCCTAAACTGAATCAGTGAACTGAATCTGTGAACTGAATACACTGACAAGCACTGTGAATAAGGTAACATAAGCAGATATGAAAGCTCCATTTGTGGTCTGTATATGTCAAAAACTCATTTGCACACAAGGCTCACAGTGGCTTGATGCAGCAGTCATCAAGTGATGAACATGCATCTGTTTTTCCTCATTTTCCATGAAAAAAAAAGTATTCTTTTTAAGTCTTGAACCCACTTTTGTTACTGTAACAACTTTGAGATATGTTTTCATACAATTTAACCACAGCTTGAGAGTTGATGGTGAAAGGGGGAAGCATGAAGCAAGAAAAATGCATGACATTCTTTTAAAACATTAGACTGCTGAGCAACACTTTCAGTGAAATGTTCAAAGGCTGCAGGAGGATTTTCAAAAACAGATTGATAACAGAGACAGTGCCATTCTGTAGCACTTTGAACACCCCGTGAAAATGTATACCTGTTGCCCTCTCTTGGTGTCTTTAAGTGCTATTGAGACCTAAGGCTAAAATATTATGAATGGAAATATTTCTTCAGAAATCTTTCATCGTTGCCAGCAAAGAGAAAAGCAAATGGAGCTGAGATTAACATTAGTGACTGGTCAACCTGTTCTGTAGCTTCCAAAGTGTGAAGTAAAAACTATGCCTGTATTCCTTCTACACACTCATGTTCACATGGAGACAGTTTGTGCTTTTCTCATACTGAGGATTCCAACAGTGCTTATACGCAGCTTACAGCTTAGGGGTATTAAGCTTCACAAATTTTGTTCTTGTAAGCAAGAATGAATAATATTACCATTTTTCCTCCCAAATGTGAGAGAGACCTTGAAAACTGTGCAATTTTTGAGGACAACTCAGTTTGGGATTTATTCTATGCAAGAAACACATTTGGTTTTCCTGTGCTGAAAATAGTATTTTCTGTGCAGAAATGTTACTGTCTGCACAGAAAATTATGGGGTTTTTCACACGAAAAGCTTCAATTTGTTTGAGCATAGTAAGGCAGGAACTGTGAAGATTCTAATCTACCCAGGATTGTCTTTGACAGGATTTCCCATTTATTGTCTGTTACTCAAATATTTTTGAAGGCACTCCCCCCCTCGCCCCCCATAGCTTGTACAGAGTGCAGCAATGTGATTGCAAATTGATCTGGGCAAGCAGCTCCAGATAACCTGTCACTACTTAGCCAAACAAGGTATTTTCTTCTACGACTGCTTAGCAGATAAAGAAGCAGACTAACGAGGTATGAACTTGGGGATATTCCTGATATAAGGGAACATGTTTCTATTTGGAAAACATTTTATTGGCTAGGGAGAAACAGGATTTTCTGTTCATGGTAAGGGGAAAGTAATTTCCAATAACACCAAAAGGCACACATGAGGGTGCCTAAATCAGACTTGTTTTGCAGATGGGCAATAAATGGTTCATTTTAAGTTGTTGGCCTCCCTCTAAGCTTTTTTTCCTATTTAATATGAGAGCCTGCCACCAGCTTAACTATCGCTAAGAAACCAATGTATTGCCGGTTAGTCATTTTAAGCCTTAGATATGGACATAGCAATATTCATAATTCCTGTGACACACACACAAAATCAAGAGGCAGTTACTCATACCATATTGAAAAAATAATCCTTCCTTTATAGCAGCTGTGTACCTCATGATGAGAATTCAATGTTTAGTTTTGTTAAATAACGATTATACTGTTCATAAGCGAACAACTTCCTTCATAACACACACACTGCATATTAGCAATGGGAGCAGGACAGCACACTGGGAACCAACAGGAGCATGAGCTAGGGTGGTTGAAACCAACCCACCATTTGTCTACACTGGCTTCAGTGGGAGCTGGTGGCACTCAATTGACTCCAGGTTTTAGACTACAGCCTTTAAAAGTTATCCAAGTTGCTGAACCCTATATCCTAAATAGGTTCAACATCTCAGAATGCTCCTTTGTAGAAATCCAAAACCTAGAATGGATTCCTTAGCCTCCTGACATGGGAGCCAACAGCTGCCATGGGCCTGGCTTCTACAGCCTTTCTTACTGTACTGGAATAGAGTTTACTGGATCACAGCCTGTAGCTCACAAAGGCATTCCCATTCACTGCTGTAGAGAAGGCAGTTGTGCACATACAAAAGCAATGCACATTCATTTACCACTTTCACTGACATGAAGATGGGAGTCCTGACCATTTGGATAGCTCTGAGGACAAAGCACCACTGCAGGAAAATGTATGGGTTCAAATGAGTTCTTTATAGTACAAGCCTCTACAAGATGACTGGCAAGTAAGCCCCAGTGAGCTAAACAAAACCTATTCCTAAATGAGTACGTCAGGGGTGAAAATGCTGTAACCCATGAACAAGAAGTGGCACTGAGGATTTTTTTAAAAAAAAAATATTGTAGCCTTCTGGACTCCGTCAAAATTATTTATTTATTTATTTACTTATTTACTTATTTATATTTGGTAAAATGAGTATTTCTGTTTCAGAAAGCCCATCTGCACAATCCCCAGATGGGGCTTACAAAACTGGAAGTCGAGATCTGGTGACTTACGAAGTTTTTGTTGACATTCAAAGCCCAAGACGGCTCTGTTCCTGTGTTAAGGGTTAACTGTGTTCTTGTTTACTGCGCTGCCCTCTCTGACAGCAGAAGCCTAGCAGTTCCCAGCACACAAAGCAGATAAGGGTTTTCCCTGAGAGTCTCTTCAGCCTTCGCTTCCCATAACAAAGGTAGTGTTTTGACTAACAAAGTTCCCTGTCCCTCGTTCATCCCATGGTGTGAAGAATTGTTGACAAGCTACTACTTAAGAGCAGCCTGAAAACAGGCAGTGTGTATTTTCTCTTTATGTATTCTCTTTGCTACTGTCTTTGTCCAGACATGGATTTTACTTAAACCTGCTGAACATGTACTCACGCTTCCTTCAATAAACTGAGTAGTTTTTAGCCAAACCGGCTGGCCTCATTCACTGGCAGTTTTATGGGACTGAACAAATATTTTGTCTTGCTTTTAAGGACAGTTAAACTGTGGGTCATGCTAGCGATCTACAGCATGCCCCCCTGCAGTTTCCAACAGTTTTGTCAGTGGAGTGTGTTGCTTTCTGTGGTGGGTCCCAGGCCTCTAAGAAGCTGTATGTGTTTGGAGTCTTAATTGCTTAAACCGACTTCACAAACAGTTGCCAGTGGCTGCCATACCAGGGGTGCAGTTAATCCAGACTGTTGAGTTTTTTAAAGGAATTATCCAGGGTACCGAACCCTATACCCAAACTAGGGTCAGCATCTTGGTTAGCTCCTTTAAAGTCTACCATTCAGAGTGGAGTCATTGCATCTCTGAGCCACTGGGAACCACAAACTCCTGCTAATTTTATTTCAAATCCTGCTGTTCCAAGGAATCTTTAAGACATACTTGAATCTTCCAGTCTTCCCAGTGCATGTCTCTGTATAGTTATACTGATTCTTTTGAAGTCTGATGCTGCCTCAGGGCTAACCAAAATTAGGTGACCGGGTGTGTCCCAGGGCCTTGGGTGCACTTTCTTCAGCTTCCTCTCCTCTTGTAGTGGTGTTGTGACTCCCCAGAGCTAACTATATATAGCATTACTTGCAGAAATAGAATCTAACTAATTTAAATCAATTAGGTTATCAATTAACTTTGAAATTTTCTAAATTAAAGGAGCAACTTAATTAAATTTCTTTTTTGACTAAAGTGATTGATTTAAGCAGGCATTTTAGCATTAATTTAATTCCAGAATTAAGGTATCAATTAAGTTAATTAAATGAGAGCAAGATAGAAGGAGCTAACAAATCTTACACTTCCCAACTACTTCTTCACCCAAAGGCTAGTTCTCTTAAACAAACTTCTCGCTTTTTGTTATTCCCTCAGGACTGCTGAATTTAGCTCACAAAAGCCAAAGCACTTATTTTACTTCTAAGTATGATAGTTTAGTTAATTCCTAGGTTAAAAGATGTTAAGCCAACAAAGTAGTAAGAGCATCTTGTACAGGGGTGGTTTTGCTTTCAGATGGTCCTCACATGTCATACTCCAGCCACTGCACATAGACTGCTTATCTGTCCCAAGAAACTATATTTTGAAGCTCTTAAACCTGAGTCTTTTGCTAGGATCCGCACAGGAATCAGTAAGTTAAAGAAAATAAAGAGGTTAAGGAGATGAGATTATAAGGGTGGGAGAAAGGAAAAGCAAGAGGGGCAGGGTTGGTGGAGTGAATAACAAATGAGATTTTCAAAAATTCACACAACTGTTTCTTTCTGACCAAAATTCATAACAGAGATGGGTGGGGTAGGGATAAAATCATGAATGTTATATTTCATGTTCATTCTGACAAGGCTTTTAGTGCTGGCGTTTAAGCCCCTTATGTTCAAAGGTCATGTTCTGGCACTGATATTAAATTAGAACACATGAGCCCTTATTCTGGGCAAAAATTTTACAGCTTATTGATATGTGCTTACAGTGTGTTACTGCTACAAGCTGTGAATTCAACTATATGAAACCTTGTTAGCTATTTACCCTTGGGAACTAGAGACTCAGAGATTATGGTTATACACAGAAGAAGAAATTATTCATATAGAGTCAAGTGAAACACCTGAGCATCCATCTGCTGATCTTATTTGGCACAGCTATCTTAACAGGTGGGTTATGAAGGGGAAAATGAGATAAAGAATGAGATAAAGAATGTCTGTGTGTGAGAGAGAGAGAATGGAAGGGAAAGAGAAAGAGCAATTGAGATTCACAAGGTCAGGGGACTCACAGAGTTGCCCTCAGAAGGAATCAATACAATAACATTTTCTGCAGGCAAAAAAATTGACATTGGAAAAAAGCAGCTATATTTATAAATGCTTAATGGTCGTGTAACTGACTGTAAGCCCCTGGCCAAATAAGCCATTAATGTTACCTCTTATTGGCAGGGAAGAGCACATGGCTATGCATTTGCCTGTACGTGTGTTCCATGCGTGTCCATTTAACGATTGCATACTTTAAATATTATAGCATCTAAACAGTTAATTTGCACTGACTTTTACAGGGTCAGCCTGTAGTTTAATACACCATTTAGCTTATAGCAGGTGGGCTCTCCTTAATAACCAGTGGATTATCCATCTGTTATCATTGCAAATAGTGAATATATTTTAACACAAATAAAATGGAATTTAAAAGGCAATTAAACATGCTTTGAAGCTGTAGCATATGCTGTGAACAGATTATTAAGAACAACCCAATTGATGGTTTATAAATCCACTTAGAAGCCATTTACTCTACATCACAGAAAATACTTATCTAGCTGATTCTTTTGATTAACACCATATTTTGTGTTAATATTATGTGAGCAATTTAGTTCACCTTATACAATTGTATTGAGCATGATAATTAAGAAATATAGTGTATATTTAGAAAAATTAGCTATCAATCAGCAGCTCTTAGCACTCAATTTATACAAGTCAAATAGAACATTAGCAATTGTTTCAAAACGTCAACAAAATTAATGGCACCTATAGCATGGATAATGCTACATTCCAACCACTTTCCTTAACTGTTCTAATTCTTTGTGTGGCTCTTCTTAATGTCATAACTTGTGCATTGCACACACACACACACACACACACACACACAGAGGGAGAGGGCTTGGATCTTAGCAACTGGATGCAGAAAACTCAGGTAAGCAGAATTTGGTGGTCATTTTCATGAACAGTGATGAACGTTACTAGATGTACACCAGAACAAATTGCAGGAACATGATAAGGAACAAAATTCACATCTCAACTAAATCAAAGGAAAATTCCACCTTTTACAGATTTTCCCCCCCCTAATACCATCCATTAGTGGGACTGCACTGACTAGTGAAGGCTCCATACCACATGACCAAACATTTCCACCCCCTGCCACCCATGTGTTTACAGGGAGAGGGCCTGTATGTACAGTTCTATGCATGAAGGTCCTCTCTCTGCAGATGTTTGTGCCATATATAAAGTACTAGTTAACTAGCCAGTTGATAGAGCACATGTGGGAACTATTTGCATACAAATTTTCATTTAGTCCAAGCTGTATGGTACCCACTAAAAACATGTTATTGAAATAACTTCCCTTCTTTTCAGAATGACCCTGGAAAGAAGTATTTTCCAAATAGTGTTCTTCAGATGTTCTGGGCATCAATTCCCATCAGCTTCAACCAGCATGGCAAATGATCATGAATGTGAGAAACTATCATCTAAAAACTTGTGGAGGGCACTAGATTCAGAAATGCCTAAAGCCTGAGGTGGGGAATGTATAGCCTGGATCCAGCCCCTTGCTGACTTTCACCTGTCCTATAGCTGGCACCACATAATAGATCATCACACTGGGTCCTGAAACATCCTCCCAGTCTAGGCTAGGCAGGAGGGATGAAGCACTGGTTGCCTCCTAGAAGCACTCTGTGCTTTTAGGCTGCAGTACCCAACACTCTAACCTCCCTCCCTCATCCAGCCCTTGATCTGCTCCTTCCAAGATCTCCTCAGGAGGGGAGACTTTGTATGATGAGAGGAGAAATTCACAAGAATGGAGGGCATGCTCTAAAATGTGACAACTTGGAGTTATGAAAAAGCCATTGAAGACTGTAGGCCAGCAAGGGCCATCCAAAATATGCCATATGTTCATTCTACGTGGATATATTATCCGAACTGCACTAGTATTATTTGCAAATAAATGGTTTTCCAAAAGGATAGAGACTTGACAAAAGAAGACTGGAAAAAAACAAACAGAGACAGATGCCTTTATTGCGAGACCTTCTATTAAAATAAGAAGGAAAACATATGATGGGGTGATTGCTTTGAGGAGTCGGTTGGGAATAAAGATGACAGCAAGGAAAAAAACAGAGCATTTTGCCGAATGTTAGAAAGAGTCAAATATATGCTGAATCTGAGTAAGTGTTTGATTCAGCAGTGGTAAAACATGCTTTGATGTTTTGCCATAGATCATTCAGACACGAAAGCTGTTTCTTTATTAAAATTAGAAAGATATTCCTAGCAAATGAATTGAATGCATGCATGCTTCTCTAAAAAATGGTTTTATGTGAAGAATCAAATGATTATGATGAAATGGTAAACTCTGAAGGGCAGCTGCCTATCATGACAGTCCTCCCCAAGGAGAATCCAAAAATACAGGCAGCTGTGCTGATCTCTATCCAGAGCTTAGAAAGTAACATTTTCAAAGTAATTTGTTCTAGTTCCAGTTCCAAAGAAACAATAGAGTTACCATTAAAGTGATGGCCTGTTTAAAAATTCTTTATTTTTCTCTATTCAAAGGGATCTAAGATAGTTACTTTTTGTGACTTTAAACAGCAGAACATTGCTGGTCTGCTAAAATAACTAAACAATTATTTTGCACCACAGAGAGAGAGAAAAAAAGATTCCTCATTGCAACAATAAAGTAAGCTTGCTAACATTTTGGTTACTGCATCAGATGAAGTGGACTGAGTTCAAGAAAGCCTATGCTAAAAATTTTCTCCTTTCTAGTTAGTGTCAAAGATGCTACTGGGCACCTTTGTCTTTTCAGGCAAACAAAAGAAAGGAAGGCAAGACCAACAACGAAAACCCACTTGTTATTTGGTATCTTGCAACAAAGCAACAGGTGTGGGAATCATGGGGTCCTTCAGATGCTGTTGAATTCTAACTCCCAGCATTCCTCACAGTTGGCCATATTGGCGAGGGCTTTTAGGACTAGCAGCCAAACAACATCTGGATGGCTACATGATTCCCACCACTGGGTCAGAACATTGGCTATCAGTGCATGTTTAACTTTATAACAATTATTTCTACATAAAAAGGAGAAGGAGGGGGAAAGGGGGAGAAAAAAAGTGGGGCAGTACTTTTAAGACTAACTGGTTTTTAAGTTTAAGACTAACCGGTTTTTAGTTTCAAAGGAGCTTTTGTGTTTCTACATTTATTGCAGATTTCCCTGATAAAGAATCCTTACAACTAAAAGGACCCCCTCTCTCGTAGGGAAGGGAAGGGAAATGAAATTTGGTCTAAGAAGAAGTAGACTATATTTTTATTCACAGTGACCTATTTGAGGCTTCCATATAGCTGAACTACTGAGATGACCACATTGTGCATAATGTGATTCAGTAAAAGAGATTTTTAAAAATACCCCTTACTGAACCCCATCAGCATTCTTGTCCTGTCCAAGATCTCTCCCTCTTTCCAGCATGGAAATTTGTGTATTTTGGTGCATACTTTTCTTAGTGTACCCATTTGATGTATTATTCTCAATATATGCATCTTTATACATTCTCCCCATTAACTAAAGTGTGTTTGCGCACATTTTTCAAATATATGCATTTTTAGTTTACATTTATTAGTCTGTATTTTGATGGTGAAGGTGAGAGAAGGGAGGAAGGAAAGAGAATCTGATGTTCATGGCTTTCCCTCAATACTAGGAAAACGAAAAGCACATGTGTGGCTCAAATATTAAATAAAGAAATTGAATAAAATGGTTTTTAAAAATCTCAGCTAACATGAATTTCTTTTCCGGTGCAACTTCTGAATGTCTAGGCATACAACTGTGCTCTTAGTGTGAAAAACATCAGGTATTACTAATCCCCTAGTGAGCTAAATATGATTAATTTTTCCATAGTGGTTGCTGTCCCAAACATTCAAGTACCAAGCTGCCCTGGGTAAATGTTTATTAGTTTTCCAGTGAACAAACACATGAGTACAAAATACCAATGAGAATGGGGGTGGGGAGAGAAAGAGAGAGAGAGAGAGAGAGAGAGAGAGAGAGAGAGAGAGAGAAATAAATAAATAAATAAATAAATAAATAAAATAGCAGAGTAAGATAAGATAGATTTTAGCAACAAGGCTCAAATGGGGGCAAGATTCTTAGCAAGGTTTACTAAGTCTGTTTTTTTGCTATGGTCAAGAATAAAATTAAATTGGAAGGCAGGCAGGCAGGCAGGCAGGCAGGCAAGCGGACGTACTTTCAAGGATAGCTACTGCTCTTCCTTTTATTGTACCCCACAATGACTTCAGCAATGTTGTCCATACAGGTCAAAGAATCACCCAGGTTTTTTTGTTTTTGTTTTTTAAAGGCAAAATATTTATATCTTCCCCATGGGACCCAGGTTCATTGGCCCTTTAGTTCTTTCTGACAATAGCCATTATAGCTAGAACTCTTTTGGTGACTTCCACCGGTGTGATGGCCTGTTATGGCATTTTTAGCAGGGAACAGTGATGGTGGATAAACCCATCTCTGTCTCCAGAGAAAGGTGCCTTGCTGTCTTTCAAGCAACTTGGGAGTTGTCAGAGGAACTTTGTCTTGTGACGCAGATGGCTTTCACAGCTCTCCCTCCTTCCCATCAGTGCAGAACTATTGTAGTCCTGTTGCATATCACCAACTATAGTACCACTGCCATCTAGGATGCCATATTTAGGGCAGCCAACAGGATAGAATCTTCTGCAAGTAGGACCAGTGAACTTGTTGACATCATTAAGTGCTATGTAGTTCTATTTTATCTTGAATATACTGATGAGGCTCCATGTGTTGTTGTTCTCTCAATATTGCCCCTAAGATACTATAATCATACAGATCTACACTTTGGCTACACTCTTTCCCCTACATAGAATTAATTCCCATTGATTTGTAAGGGGGCATCCTGTGTGAAATAGCTCTTCATTAGCACAGTTTCTCTAACTCTAATCCTTGACACCATTCCTTATCAGATTGAGTGTCACAAGAAGCCCCATCTCTCTCTCCTCCATGCTCTGTTTATCTAAAGCTCATCTTCTTGAGTCTACCAACAAAGCTCAGTGAAGGCAAAATAAACAAAACAGAGAAGTTCCACTATTAAGGGTGTTTGCTGTCCTTTCCCTTACCAGCTAATCATTTGCCTCACAGCACATGTGGCAGGACCACATGGCCATCCATAATAGGTTCCTGAGCATGACTTAAACAGGTGAAATTTGTGTTGACTCATGCCTCCTCCTCCTATTGAAATATTTCAGTAGGAACAAAAATTAGGCTAGGCAAAGCAGAGATGAGGGAGAGAAAATGGGGCTCTCTGTTTCACCCACCTGTGCATATTCTCATTCTTTCATATTAACTTGCAGATAAAAAGTATATTTATATTAGAGGTTTGTCCTAACCTACATAGGCTGCATGGAGAAGCAGTTTATGTGTGTTTCCACACCCCAGAGTCTATCATTAGATGAATTTATGTGCCTTTAAGTCATTTTTTATTTATCCTGACTTTAAGGCAAAACTATCATGCAGTCTTCTTGGCAAGATTTGTTCAGAAGAAGTTTGCCATTGTTTTCCTCTGAAGTGAGAGAGTGTGACTTGGCCAAGATTGAACCCTAGCTCCCCAGAGGTTTAGTCCAACACTCAAATCACTACACCGGCTCTCAGTGAATACAGATGCTCAACTTATTTCATTAATTATTTGTTAATCACATTTTTACCCTGCTTTTCCTCCAAGGAGCTCAAAGTGATGTCTGTGACTCTCATCCCCACTTTATCCTCACAACAAACCTGTTTGCCTTGTAAGATTGACACAAACTCAGACCCTTTCACACAACAAAATTATACCACTTTATCAGCCATAGCTGTAACCAATGAAATACTGGGATTTGTAGTTTGGATAGACACTAGCGTTCTCCGGCCAAGAATTCTAAATAAGCCTTCTTAATCTGCAGAACCCAGGATTCTATAGGGTGCTGCCATGGCAGCTAAAAGTGGAATCATTCTGTTATTATTGTGGAATGTGAAAGGGCCCATCATGTAGTGACTTTTATAGAATTCATGTACTATTCCACATTGCTTCTTTTATCACATGGTTAATACAGGAGACTCTATCCAACCTTTACCACACATTAGAATTCATTGGAGGAAAAATATTTTAATACAGTTTTCTTTAATACAGAAAACCAATCAAATCCTTGACAGAAAGCCTTGCAACTTGGTGAGCTGGTTATCTGCTCATTGGCTCTCCTTTTTTGTCCCAAATGTTACAGTCTGTCAGTCTTGTGTGCATGTGAGTACTTGGCCAGACATCAGTGGTATCTTGTGTACAGTAGCAAACAACAGCTTTAGTGGGAAGGATTTTACTCATGACCAAAGTAGGAGAGAGGGATAAATCTCCCTTCCTTGGAGACCACATTCCAAATCAGGCTCCCCTGTGACTGCTATTTAAAAATAAAATAAAAACCAAAGCCAAAATTTAAGACACATTAAATGTAACGGCATATTTAGCATATCATCACTTCTGTCCCCTTCCTAGAGAGGAAGATAATGAATCTCAAGCAGAGAGCCTCCACTATCCAAAGTGTTTCACTGTATGAGTCAGAACCCTGGAAAAACCGTGACTCATATGGAGAACTTCCACAGATAGTCAATGGTTTCTGCTTCAGATTCATTGTCTTCTATGAGCAGCAGGGTGGTGATACAAGGAATGGAGGATGCATGGCTAACATTTTCCCCCCTCTGCTCATCTTTTTACTGTATGGTAAATGCTTAAGAACAACTGAATAGCCCTTATTACTCAAGACAGCAAAGAGCAATGCTAAGACAGAATTAGACCAAAGCATGAGTCTGGAGACATTATGGTAAAGATAGACAGTGATGTTTTATTCTGAGCTGTACTGAGTTTTGGTTTTGTTTTTTTAATTTGCCTCAAAATTAGTAGATGTGATGCAGCTGGGGAGAAAATACAACAAAAATAACACTGAGGGTATGAAGCTTTAGTGTAATCATTTCAGTGTCCCATTACTCCCCTGACTATTGCTCCTTTTCAGCATAATTTTTCTTCTTCTTCTCTACCACCACAGCCCTTGGCTTTTCTTGCCTATACACTGCAGTGTTAATTTGATTGGCTTTGGTAAACTATGTGATTTTCCTTCTCTGTCTGTGACATCCTTGTCAAAATTATGCATGTCAACATAGCCAGTTGGATTAAATGGCATTGAAGATAAATGAAAGAAGAATATTGAAACAGTGTGAGTATGCCCAAAAAATTAGGGCTGGCCCTACCATTAGGCAGAGAGAAGCAGCTGCTTCAAGCAACAGATGCTGTAGAGCGGATTTCAGTGGCAGATTGCTGGAGGACAGAACTCTGTGGCCAACTCCCACCTCTCCCAGACACACAGACTCAGGGGCAGCCAGAGGCTTCTATGTCAGTGGTTTGGTAAATCTGCTCTGGGATTTATTTTAGACTTTATAGGATCTAGTGGTGGAATCTGTTTGGGAGATAGAGGTCAGCACCATGGATAGCAGATTGAAATAAACCCATTATAGAGTCATTGTACCCCTACCCTACCCAAACAGCTAGCCTGATTTCAGCTGTCTCATAAGACAATTTCCCATTGCCAGTGTAAGATCCAATTCCAAGTTCATTTAACTTTTCAAAATGCAATTGGGAACAGTGCATTTCAGCCTTCATCTTGGGCAACATAATTGGGCTGGCCATGAGAAGAATTATCACTCCAATACTTGTGCAAACGAGCATGAGAAGTGGCTTAGTGTTCAGCTCATGCCTTTTATATAATATTTAAATTGTTCTTTGTACCCTCTTTAGGTTTACACTGCAATAGGCTTCTATTGTTGAAAAGCTTCAAAGTGACATGGATTATATTGTTTTACTTATTGGTGTTCTTATCATGTGCGGTTTAAAAAAAAATTTGTAAGCCTCCCTAAGAATAGACTACATTCTAAAAGATGAATTAGAACAATAACAAATAAATGAACACAGTAGGCCCCTGTGTTTTTCCCATAGTTTCAGACAGATTTTTGTATCAGGAAGTAGCGGGACCCCCTCATTTCTGTTTCTAGTTGGAGCTTCAGATATTCATCTGCCTTCCCCACAGGAAAAAAGTTATTTTTAAATAAAATAAAATCACTTCAGTATTGAAATTTTTTGAGACATCTGCACTGAGATTACCAATGTTTGAGTGATAGTGGAAGAATAGTTTTTGTCCCTTCAGTTGTATCAAACAAGGAGCTAGAGCTTCGAGAATTATTTCTTAAAGCTACTAGCATATATATTGCCCAGGATTTTATTTTCTCATAGGTAATACTTGTTAAAAACGTTTGAGATCCTGTGTCTCTAATTCCCCAAACTGTCTTGTCAAATACCTGTAACTTTTCACCATTTTCCCCAATCCAATCTGTATTCAGAGTTATTAACATATAGGGGTTGGGTTCCTGAGGGAATACACTGCCCTCCTCCTTGCTGCTAAGCTACATCTCCATAGCAACTGGCCTATTCAAGACTGTTCAGTCAAGGCACAGTTGACTGAGGCCCAAGAGAATTCTAAAGGTCCCTCCCTAAACTGCAAACCCCAAGATTCCATAGAATCTTCTTAGGCAGCCAATCGTATGAGGTCTTTGCTTGACACAGCCAATCATATGAGATCTTCGCCTGACACAGACAAACTTTGACTTTCATATATTAGGTTCCCTCAGTGTCAGCTACTACGTTTGAAAAAGTAACACTTATTGATTCATGAGTAAAGTGTTAGTCATATACTACTACTGCACTACATTTTCATTACTTTTAATTTTGAATAAAAAATATTTTCAAAGATTAAAAAAATGGCAAATAATAGCCAACACTCCCCAAATGATCCCTGGTCATTGGTTACTGGTTTAGAAGTGATGAGTAAGCATGACTTATTACACTAAAAAGATAATCACTGTATCAGCCATTACATTACATGGCAAAATATCACCATGCTTTCTTTACACACAAACACGCAAGGTAATGAGCTACAGGTATTGATGTTGCTATAATGTGTTCCTTCCAGTTTCTGGCTGGAAAGAAATGAAATGAAGAGGTGGGACTGAAATTGCCATTCTCCTGAAAGTCAGTTGGAGTGCTGAGTGCAGCTGGTTGCCCAAGGCGCACAGAACAGACAAAGCTGTAACTCTCAGGAATTCATGCCATTAATTGCACGAGGATGACAGCTCCAAAGAATGATATATGAATGCCTGCACGAATGGGTTGCTCAGGGAAACTGGACTGATATAACAAATGTATTTAATTGGTATTTCAGCAGCAATAAAAAAAAAAAAGATGAAACATGATGTAAACTAACCAACAGTCTGTCCAAGACAATGGTGAGCACACAATCTTTTATCTCTGCTACATTCACTTATCAAGTTCAATAAATGTCTAATATTCCGCCGTCTATATAATGCTGTATCTGGAAGTTTTGTAGAACTGAAACTCTGTCTCCATCTATTTGGCAATGTTGTAGCAAGCTTGTTGATATGTCGTTATGTAAATAGGGAGGGGGGTATCAATGTCATTTTCTTATTTTCAAACATTACAGAATTTCCAAAGTTGCCTCCGAAGGTCCAATATCATTACTGGAACCATTTTGTGGAATTACCCAATGACTAGAGGAAATGCAATGTTTATGCATCTGTCCTTCTCAAATAGTATTGGATTGTTACAGTACATTCATGCAGTATACACAGCTTTTTAGGGCAAATACTATCTAGAAAACAGTATGAGAAACTATGTATCAATAGAGTGCATTAGAGAGATCCAAACTGGATGCTACCAGAGTATGAATTACCACAACAATTATGAGCAAAATCAGAGAAAATTTCAGAAAGTATTTATTTTTTTTCCCTGAAAGTTTTAAATCAGTTCATGACCCTTGCCTAGGAATGTAAGTTTTTGACTATTTTGTCCTTGCATGTGAGGATGAAGAATTACAGTAATTTTCTCCCAGCTGTGGGAGAAAATGAATATTATTCACAATATTGTGCCCATTTGCAAATATCCCATAGTGTTCTGAGGGAATTATTCTGCAGAGAAAAATGGGGGGTGGGGTGTACACACAACCTGCACAGAAAACAGATTTCTTATACAGGAAACAATGCTTTCTGTGCAGGAAACCCATTTTCTGCTCAGAAAACAGCAGATTTGGCACAAAAACACATATTATTCTCTGCAGAATGAGTCTCCAACAATACTTCGGAATATTTGAATACCAGAAGAAAATTGTACAAAATTATTTTGAGTCTATTACTCCTCCTGATGGGACTGAACATTGGGAAACCCATTTTTTTGGTATGAGAACAAATAATTATAAATATTTTTTCTATCTTTACTCCTGCCTTATGTGAATCTATGAATCCCCTCACCTGATGGATAACTGCTAATGGTATAGTAGTGGGTGAATGAATACTCTCTCTATATCCTCTACAGCACTTGCCCTGGCCAAGGCACAAACTTTTTCTTTCTCTTCCCCTCTTTCCTCTTTTTCTGTTCCTTTTGCTATTCATGCTCTGAATCTGAGGTAATTCAATGGTCCTAGGGTCACTTGGCATGAGAGAAAAGACAGGAAAATAATATTCTTGATGAGAGCAGGATGTTAAGTTTGGGAATTATGGTTATAGTGAAAGAAGACATTCAAGCTCAATCATCCATCCACTCTCACCACAGATCTTCCAAACATGTAGTCTTTTTCTCCATCAAAGCTTAAGTTAGTATCATCATCATCATCATCATCATCATCATCATCATCTGTCAGAAAGAAAACCTGCAAACATTATATCATACTTATATTAGGCTTATCCTACACAGTCACCAATCATATTATGGTCTTCCAAATTAAGCTCCAGAAGATAGAAATTAGAGTCCAACACTGATTTTGAGTAGCTGGACAATTCATGAACTAGTAAGTGTTTGACATTTTACTACTCCCACACTGTTTGCAAAGGATGACACATGATTAAGTTATTTTCCTGAGATCTTCTTTCAGGGAAATAGCATTACAATGTACCTCTTTCAAACTCTTCCTTTTTTCTTGTTTTTATCACCTTGACTATTATTCTCTTTATTTTTACTACACACTGAATTGTATGTGCCATTTTTGCTGTCTAGGCTCTTTGTTTCTATTCAGGTAGTTTTGATCACTACTGTCCCTCTGCCATCCATAGCTGTATGGCAACAGCAAATTTCACAGTCTCATTGGCAATCCTTTTTTCTGGGTCATTGATGCATGGTGACAGATTCATCAGAAGAACAAGAGGGAAGTATTTTATCTTTTATCATGCTAATTAACAAACAGTCGCCTTCATTATTATATTCAAAAATGAGTAAAATACATTGGTTACTGACAGTTTTTTGGACTGGAGAGACATTAACACTATTCTCACATCCGGATGTCAAATGTTTACAACATCTCACTAGAAACAACAAAGTAACCTCCAGATTATCTGAAGGACTATATGCTCCTATATGAGCATGATCATATCTTGAAATCTTCACAAAAGGCTCTTCTCTCCAGTCCAATATCCTCACTGATACCTCTGGCAGGAACACGGAAGAAGGCCTTTTCAGTGGTTGCTCCTAGGCTCTGGAACTTCCTTCCTATAAGGGCTACCTTTGCGCTTTGCAAAGTGTCCTTCTGGAGGTAGTCCAGAAAGTCTTCATCTGGGCTTCAAACAAACAGAACTTTAACAATTAACTGTTGATGTGGAAAGAGCTTTTAATAAGGTGTGGTATTGTCTGTATTCATTGCTACTGCTGTTTATAGTGGCTGTATTTTAAAATTGTTTTTAATTACAGTAATAGGCCCTGACCTTGAAAAATAAATGGCACACCCCAAATGACTACTTATAGTCAATAGCTGTGAGCATAAAAGTGAAGTTCTCCCCACACTGGTCAACTGTGAGGCTGTCCCCAAAGAAGCAAAGCCAAGCTCAGTCCGAGTCTACGGCCCTTTCCGCACCTTACCTTGATAGCGCGACGAGCCAGGGCGCTCACGATATTGCTAATATCGCAAGAGGCTCAGTAGAGACCCCCTTGCAGTCCGCATACAGCAGGGCATTGGAGAGAGAGCATCAGTCCCCGCTTGTCTGCATGTCGGCATCCTAGGCCATGCCTAGGTCCTGCCCTGTCCCCGCCCCACTGCCCCGATTGGGCAGTGGTGTTTCTTTTTTTTATTATTTTTTTGCCAGCTATCGTGCTAATGTTAGCACAATAGATCCTGCCAACAGGCTGTTTGTACTACGTTGGTGATGTGCTAACGTGCTAACGATAGCGCCGGTTTTTTTTAAAAAAAAAAGTCAGCTGGACCCCAGGGGCTGCTGTCGTCTCGAGTGTGAGTGGCGGCGCAGCCCCCGGGGTGGCCTCTCGCGGCGACGTGTCGTGCAGTGTTCCCTGCTGCAATGGGGGCAGCAGCCAGCCTGCTGCTGGGCGGAGCGTCCCCTGGGAGTTGCTGCATGAGGGACAGGTAGCAGGGACTGCCCACACCCCGCCCACTCCCAGGTCCTTCCCAGAAGCACACCGGACAACGGCTCAGTAGGCCCTCTGGTCACGTGACCAATGTGTGAAAGGGAGGTTATTTTCACCTTTCAGGCGAAAATAAGAAAACGCGCTATCAGCACTATCCGTGGCTGTGATAGCACCTGGTTCACCAGAACGTCATGCGGTACAGCGGCTCATGAAGGAGGGAGGAAGCGTGCCTAATATGCTTTAAAAACGCCATGTGAAAAGGGCCTCTACGTCTTCTGGAAACTGCCTCCGCAGCTCATGATCCATACTCACAGGAAATTAGTAGATTATTACAAAACAGACATATTTTTGAACTGCAAGACTCATAGTCTCCAGGTGGGCATTTGATAGTCTATCTGGCTCTGCATTTCTCAGTGGCAGAAGACAGAAGAGGACACATTAATTAAACATGCTAGTCTGTTGTGGCAAAAAACTAAACAGTAGAAACTTAAAGTTCAAGCAGTTTTAAGTGATCATGTGCTTCTGAGGACTTCAGTCTGCTTCATAAAATGCACTTGATGCACTCAAAACAGCCTAGAGTTCATGAAGACTTATCTAATATAGAAAAGTCAAAGTTTGTCTGTGTCAGGTGAAGACCTCATATGATTGGCTGCCTGTGAAATTCTATGGAATTCTAGGGTTTGCAGTTTAGGGAGGGGCTTTTAGAATTCTCAGCCAGAGAGTTCTTGGGCCTCAGTCAACAGTGACTGTCTTGAATAGGCTGGCTGCTATGGAGATGAGGCCTAGCAGCAGGTGGGAGGACACTGTATTCCCTCAGGAACCCAACCTCTGTATGTTAATAACTCTGAATACAGATTGGATTGGGGAAAATGGGGGAAAGTTACAAGTACTGGACAAGACAGTTTGGGGAATTAGAGACACAGGATCTCAAATCTTTCTAATAAGTATTACCTATGAGAAAATAAAACCCTGGGCAACACCAGGTATATATGCTGGTGAAGGTGCCACAAGGCTCTTTGCTGGTTTAGAGAACTAAACTCAGACAAGGAGAAAAATTCAAGGGAGGTGCCTGCCTCAGTGTCATCAGAGGGAAAGATGTCATCAAAAGGCAAGAGGAGATCATGTTCTATGTCATAACTGTGGTGCACTCATGTTGTTCTTAGCCTCAATAGTTTGTAGGTGGATTGAAAATCCATGCCTTTCCTGCTTCCTCATGCTTTGGGAGCAGGGAGCAGAAATGAATGTGCTTGTTCCACCCTATCCCTATCCCTGTTCTATCCCCATACCGTCCTGGCCTTCAGCAGTGGGGGGCCAACTTCGCTTATGAAACCCACTCCTTTCAGGATTCTAAATCACACAAAGAGTCTCCAAAAGTGAAGCAGCACCTTGCTACAGAGGTTAATTTTCCCATGTGGATATCAATAACATTGGTAGATGTAGTGCAGTAGAGAAGGTGAGGATGATGAGCTAAAGCCTTGCTATCATGGACTTCTCCTGTATGAGGAGTTTATTATACTTTTTTTTTTTACTTTGCAAAGGTATTCCCACAAGTGCTGAAAGATGCCTGTTTGGCATAGCATGTGATCACCTGTATATCTTGCATTCAGCACAGTTTAGCACACACTGAAAGGTAAAAACAGATTTTGTTTACAAATCTGATTACTGAGGAACTGTCTCTGAGGAAATCCCATTGTGGAAAACAAAACAGGTTAACCATAGGGAATGCATGTTTCATTTATTGTCTAGTTTGACATAAGATGTTCATACTTACTAGACAAAGAAAGATCAGTTTCTGTCACATGAGTTTCCTTTCTCTTTCTTTTTCTCTTAGGCCTCACCAGATCATCCTCCTGCAGTTGCCACCACATAATCCTGCTTATTTGTACCCTGCCTGTTATAGGCCTAGCAATTATGATGTAAATTTGCATTCATAGCCACTGGGCAATTCACATTTCTTCTCTTTTCACAATAAATTACTCTTATTAAGTAACAAAAAATTGCCTAAGGCTACCCATTTGATACCCAGAGGCCTTTAAAACTTCCATCCAAGTGCCTGACAACTAGGGAATTAAACAAAAGTCCTCACATATGTTACAGTTAAAATAACCAGAAGTCATACCACATTTTACTGTAAAGGCTGCCACCATTCCTACGAATGATTTTTTCAGTAAAATGTCATGAAGTCACAAAACCACAGTGTATAGCTTTTACTCCTCTCTGACATTCTGTACAGTCTGCAATACTATCATATGATCCTAGACACGACAATATTTCATTTAGAGCCTACTGGACACCCAAGGGTCAAAACAAAATTTTGCAATTTTTTAAATTGCCTTGAAGTGCACCGTAGGGGACCAGGAAGGCCCAAGAACATGTCCCAGGTTCACCAAATGAGAGCATTCTAGGAGATTATTGTTTTAGGGGCGAGAACAGAGGGCGCAGCCCTCCCAGGTCTGCTGGGGGTCTAATGAGGTCCTTAGTCTTCCACAATTGCCCAACTCTCCTCTAAATGCATATTCAGAAAGCTGGAGTGGTGTAGCAACTAGAGCAGGGGTGTCAAACTCAATTTCATCTTAGGCCGCATCAGCATTATGGTTGCCCTCAAAGTGCCGGTTGTATCTGTAAGACTATATAAATGTATTTACTCTTTTATCATGTTAAAAAATTGCCTCTGTGTTCAATTCAGTGCATTTGATTCTCTGTGCCTCTTTCTGCCCCCGAGACCCTCTCTGTGCCTCTTTCTGTTCCTTCCTCCTTTGCGGCTCTTTCTGCCCCCCTGCCCCTTTCTGTACCTGGTAAGCCCAATCCCTACATTGTGGGGCACCCAGTATTCTGAAGAGGGACCCAGCAGCCAGCACTCACAATCTACTTCCACTTCTGACTGCTCTTTTGTCCAGTTCTTGTGAGCTGTGCGGAGCATTGCCATGGGAACCCACAGCACTGCTCTGACAGTGAGACTTGGACAGAGGAGCAGTCAGAAGTAGAAGTAGATCACGAGTGCTGGCTGGTGGGTCCCTCTTCAGAATACCGGCAGCCGAGGGCCTGCAATGTGGGGATCAGGCTCGCCAGGCGGGAGGGAGTGCTGCAGCTGCAGGAGAGGCGTGAGGGCCACATGAAATAACCTGGTGGGCCACATTTGGCCTGTGGGCCTTGTGTTTGACACATGTAAACTAGAGAGTTGGATGTATACATAGGAAACCAAAATCCACATTTCTATTTTTCAGGATTTGCCTTGGAGAAGTTGTTTTTTGTTGATGTTGACAGGAAGCTAAACTGGAGCTCTAAACTCCTTGGAGAAAGAGCAAGGAACAAATGTAGGTAGATATTTGAATAAGTTGTATTTTGAGTCTGTTTTTAAATGTTTTAACTTGTATAATGTTTTTGTCCATTGTACATAACCTCAGGGCTCTGATGGGCTCAGAGGAGATAGAGAGATGCTTTAAATAAATAAAATAAAATAAGTAATATGTATTCTTACAGACTTTTTTTTAAAGTATATCCTAGTAGAAGCTGGACAAGAAGAAGAAGGTAGGTAAACGCAATCCACAAAGACAGAACAGCAAATTTCAGCTTCCATTTTAATATACCACCTACAGTCCCACAAAAACAAAACAAAACAAAACAACCTAGTCAGCATATAAATGCTTCAAATACACATTCCTGCTTAGGAATGTTTGCTTAATAAAGCAACATTTATTCTTGCATTGTTGACAATAATAATGTTTAAAACACTACAGCTATTGTACAATTATTGTTTAGAACTGATCCCACAGTACCGTTGAGAAAGCAAATGCAAGAATCCTGAGATGTCTTCGCTGAGATGACAATAATTTGGGGGAGGGATTAATTACTGCTGCTGATATTAGTAAAAATATTGGAATGGATGGAAAAGAGGAAGATGATTCAAAGATGCATCCTCTGACTCATAGAAGCCAATGTCCCTGTGATAGATAGATAGATATAAATATGAAATATTTGTATGATAAATGTAATGGAAGCTTAAAACTATGGGATGGCAAATCTATGTTAACATACTTAAAAGTTCCCTGCTACATTTAGCCATTTTTGGTCAGAATTGCAGCACCTGTCAAATCATCCAATTTTAATAATAATAATAAAAAAAAAAATTTTGAGCTTTGCCCTCAATGCACTTTAAAAAAAAAAAGGAACATCCACCCTGAAATGAGAGCTTTGAACTTTTACAGGTTCTGGGGAGCTGAGAGAGCACAAAAAGTAAATATATCTCTTTGTCCAACAGCAAACATTCTGAGAAGGAATAAACCCTGCAGGAATTGGTCAGAGAAAATCATAACGTATTTGCATATGATCAGGAGAAGAGGGGAGAAAAAAGCCTGCCCCCCTACCATTTTCCAAATAGATTATTCCAAATATGTTAAGCTGCTTTCAAGAAATCCAGGTAACTCTAGAAAGATTATGCAAATAATTATTTCTTTTCCACTACTTTTTAGTGGAGGATTCTCACCATTTTTAAAGCTCCAAGCCCCATCCTCCACTATCTCTACCAGACAGCTGGCAACTGTATCTAAAGGATTATGCATAATATGCATGTGAGCCCACGAAGCAAATATATTCAGAGCTGAAAAGGAGAAATACTGTAGTTCTCCCAAGGATAGAGCAGAGACACTTAAATACAGTGTCATCATTCTTTTCCTCCCATTTCCAAGAAGAGGTTAAGTGTCACCAGAAAGCCAATTAAAAATACATATATAGAGATAAAAAAAAAATAAAAACCTCCTGCTGCTCCTTCTTTTAAAAAATTCAGGCTAAGCTATAGAATCTAACATAGCTTCTTTCTCTTCATGCATTTGCCTTTTGTGTTAATGACACTGATGCAAGAAGCATACCATCAACACAAATTACCATATAGTATTTAAAGCTGCAAGCACAAACATACATATGGGAATATAGATGTAAAGAATATTCTCAGATTTTTTCTCATCCTCAGAAACAAAGCAACATCCATGAGATTTTGCACATTTTCAGTGTGGTTTTTTTTTTTCAGTAAAAATTTAATGGAGTGGCAGATTGCATGGTAAATATTCTACTTTGCACAGAAAAAAAATATCTTTGCATATTGTAGAATATAGAGTGCCATTTGAGGGTTGAAATTGGGAACAGTTCCTTTCCATCTACTGGCAATTGCCACCTATAGGTCCCTCTTTCTCTGTGTCACCTTAGTTCCTTTTGTGAATGAATAGGTTATGACACATCTGTGCACAAATCTTTAGCAGCTGGTGCCCTAATTTACTTATATGGACTATAACTCCATGTCAGCCCTTGTAGCTAATGCTACTGCTAAAGCATCCCTGATAGGAACCCATCCAACTCGTTTAAAAACATCCAATGAAGGAGAGCCCACCATCTTCAAAAGCAGGTCTTTCTACAGTCATGCTCTTACCACCAGGAAGTTCTTCCAGTGTTTATGTGGAATCTCTTTTCTTGAATTCTTTGGTTCAAGTTCTTATCTCAGAAGCAGAAGAAAGCAAGCTTGCTCTTGTTTTTTATGAGACAGCCCTTGAGATATCCGAAAATGACTAAGGTATCAACTTTTCTAGGCTTAGCTTCTTCAATTTTTACCATCTGGGTTGTCCATCTTTGGAAATGTTCCAGGTTGTTAATCTCCTTCATGAAATTTGATGCCCAGAACTGAACACAGCACTCTGGGAGAAGTCTGACTAACGCTGAACAGAGTGGTAGTACTACTTCTGTTTGTTTGTGACAGTGACTCTCTGTTAATACATCCTAAAAATACACTATGTGTTTCCCATCATGATCAGACTTTTTTTTTCCTTTTAGCCTGTGGAAGATTAGATTTATAGAGGAATCTATGACATCGAGATCCTTTTTAAACCTACTACCGTCAAGCCAGTTGCCACCCATCCTATATTTGTGCATCTGATTTTTCATGCCAAATTGAACTTTATATTTATCCCTCCTGAAATTCACTTTGTTAATGTTGGCTTGGTTGCCCAATCAGTTGAGCACATCTTGACCCCTAATTCTGTCTTTTGAGTTATTAGCTACCCCTCTCAGTTTTGTATTATTTGCAATTTGATGGGCATCCCTTCTGCTCCTTCATGTGAGTTGTTTAGACAGATTTTGAACAGCAGGCCCAGGACAGAACTCTTGCAAGTTACTTCTCTGTACAATGACAAATCACTGGTGAGCATGAGTTAAGTCTATCAGCTAAATCTACCTAACACTGGCATTGTGTAGCTCTGTGCTTCTCAGCAATTTTTTTCCAAGAAACCAGGGACCAGCACTAATTTTGTGCTCTTTGGATGCAATGGTTTCTTTCTTTCCTAGAAATGTGCCAAGAACTTGCAACTCAGGGACTGGCATGGGTCCACAGACCACCACACTGAGCAGCACTGGTCTAGCTCACACATTTTAAAAAATAAATTTTATATTAAATTATGTTGTACTAACTAGAAATTGACTGTTTCTCCCCTCTCTACATCTAAGCAACTACCTGCCGGAATTCAGCTTGTCTCTAAGAATATCATGGGGAGCCTCTCAAAAGCCTTACTAAAACCAAGATATAATACATCCATAGCATCCCTTTAATCTACCAGGCCTGTCACTTTATTAAAGAAAGGAAAGGAGATTGTATCTCACCTTGTGGCTTCTTAGTAGATTTCTTAATGTGGCTATCATCATAAACACACTCACATTTGAATTATTATTATGAGTACCAGTGTCAAACAGTACTATCAGTGACAGACAGCCATAATAATTACAAGTAGTATATAAGAGAAAAGCAGATTACTGGAAAGTGTCCCTGAATAAAGAAGTAAGTTTTACAAGGTACCTTAAACAGAAAGTGGGGAACTCCCTAAATTTCTCAAGACAAGATAGTCAATAACATGGGTGCCCCTACAGGAATGGCCCTCATATCCACCAACAACTTCTGAGATCCAGTGTGACCTGCTCTCAAGAAAAAGGTGTGCAGGCTTAGCACTGCAGCATTAGAACAGGGGTGGGAATTGTGTGGCATGTGCGGTCACCTGTGGGCCATGAGGCCCTTTTGTGGGAAATGTATGACGATATTTAATCCTTAATCCCTTGTTTTTCAATTGGTCATGAATTAAGAAGAGAAGGTATCAAGCTGGGGTTAAGAGACACATGCAGTTCCTGGGTGGCATTTTTCTCACCCCTGCCCTAAACTAAATCCCTGCCCTCTGCTGTGAGGGAGAACCCTAATTTGTTGCAAGTATTAAAGTAAGAGCCAATTGACGGTTCAATTGTCTTCTGTGCATGGCCTTAGGGAGCCAAATGTGAGCTCATGGGACACACTTTGCCATTCTCTATCTTCTAAGGAGCACAGATATATAGATAAAGATTATAGATATATATTTCTTACCCATCAGCTAACTGATAGTTTCTCACATTCACGCTGAGGTCAAAATAAATGAGACTGCAACAAACAGTAAAAAATGAATTCTCTATATGTCAGTTCATATTTTCCTTGATTTGAGTCTCAGGAAATTGGGAAACATAACTGGAGAATGGGCACTAGAACTCTCTCAACCAGTTGTGCACAAGATTTAAACTAACAGCTCTGCAATTAGAAGAAAAATTAACAATAATTACACACATTTCGCTCACCCCAAACAGATGGAACACACTCTGCTTAGTACTACCAAACTGTCACTGTTATTTATTTCATTTTTACCATTCCTTATTTGTTGTAATTTGATAAAGAAAAATTACAGGTTAGGAAAATCTATAAGAAATGAATGGCCTTCTACATCTTTTTTCAAAGAAAATTTAAAAGGAAAATGTACGTATTTTCTCTCCGCACAGAATTAAAGTACAATCATTTGTATTTTAACGATTTCCCCCTTCATTTTTTGAGTAAGTTATTGATATAACAAATAAAAGGAATGACAAATAAAATAGATCATTAGAAAATATGTGGCATTTGTAATCTGTGCAATAGAATTTATTTTAGTTTCTTTATTTAAAGTATTTCTGCCCTCCTATTCCCAGCAGACTCCTTTCAATAGGGTACATGGCACACAAGAGATTGGGCAATTGAGGCAGGACTTGGGCCCAATTTTTTGCCCCTTGGACCCTCTGGTGACCACACAAACTCCAAAAAAGAAAAAAAAAAGGGAAAAAGAAAGAAAAAGAAAACTTGAAGTATCCAGAAATCTACTTGGATTTTGAATTCTTTTTAAAAAATCTGAACAGCATGTAGGGTGCAGGGGGAAAGGGCTGCAATGCCCCTGGAAACACTTATTTTCTTTTTTAGCCAGAAATAGTACACTCTGTGGTGCCTGGAAAGGTCAACAGCCCCCCCAAAGGGCCATATTTGGCTGCCTCAGGTGAAAAACAATCTAAACAGGAAAAAACAACCAGTATAACTTTCCTGAAACTTTTAAAACTTTTCATAAATTAAAATTATAACTAAGTATATCTATATGTGTGTATGTGTATTAATATTAATATAAACCCTCTCATATGGCCCTGCCTAAAATATGAGATATTCAGCAGAGGCCCCACTGGGTGTCCCACAACCCAAAGAGCTAGGTGAATGAATACATCTGATGGGGGCCTCTCCATTCTGCAATTGTAGAACTTCTGACTTCCCAGTTCCTTTTTTTAAAAAAAAAAAACTTCAGCTAAGACTATATTATTTCACATGTCCTTGGTCCTTAAAACAAGTGGTTAGCTGTTCTGGTTGTTTTAACTGTGTGTAGTTTTTAAACTATTTTTTTAAAAATGTTTAAATCTGTTTCAAACAATTTTATCTGCTCATAGTTATGGGTTTGTTTGTTTTTTCTATTGTACATTGCCTTGGGTGCTCTGTTGGGCTGAGATGACAAAAATAGTATACCCAGCTAGCTAGCTAGATAAGCAGCCTAATCAGTGGCTCCCAAGCTCTTTAATTCCCTTCTAAGGGAGATTAAACTGGCTGCCTCCTTGTTGACCTTCCATTAGCATTATAAAAAAAATTATTTTATTTTTCGAGCAGACTTTGGGAAATTGGCTCTGCAAGAATGTGCTTTTAACCGATTGGCACTATGTTTTTTTGTTTTAAAACGCTTTGTTTTAAAATTGTTTTTAGTTCATTAGTGCCTTACTGTTATAGTTTCTTTCATTGTGTTTTAACACACTGAAACATTTAAATATGTTTTTAGCTGTACCTATTTTTTACCTGTATCTTTTTCAGTTTTGTTGCTTACTACCTTAAGGCCACAATTATGACAGATAGGCAGAATAGAAATCAAATAAATAAATAAGCACAAACACTTTTTAAGACAGTAAGCAACCAGAATAAAATAATTATCACAAACCATAGCAGCAAAGCGGTCACTCAGCATGCAGGAACAGAAAGATCTTTAAAGCCTTTCTGAACACCAAAGACCAGGTGTTCCCTAAGAAGTGGTTGTGCAGTGCGGAGGCCACTATTAAGCAGATCCTGCTGCCCCAAGTGCCTGACAAGCTGATCCATTATGGCAGCAAGGTCTCTAATATCAATCTCATATGGTACAGAAAGTCATTTTTTAAAAGTAACTGGTTGCATTATATAATCTTGCTGCTTTCTTCTTCTTCTTCTTCTTCTTCTTTGGAATGGAAGAGATCTTAGTTCTGATAAGAAAATGAGAAAATGGCACAAAACTTTAAAAAAACTCCTTTACAATATCTCCAGAACAGATCTTTGAAAATAACTAGGCATATCTTTGAAAAGTAGCTAGGTGTGACAAGTCATTACACCAGAGGTGAACAAAATATTTCCCACAGGCAACACATTGTTCCCAAGACTGCTTTTGTGTTCCTTCATAGCCACTTAGCATTCTCCAAAACAAAAATTCCACATCCACTAGTAGACATGGGGAATGCTATGAGGCTGTTTTAGGCCTAAGAGGGGCCTTTTGAAAACTATGTAGTAAGCTAGAAATTGACTTCCAGTGTATCTTAAGAAGGCCTTACTTGGGCCTAAAATAGCATTCCAATGGTAAAATGCTCCTTGCCAGGTGTGTGGAACATTTTGAGTTTAAAACTCTTTAAACTGGAGTTATGGCATGGTGGAGTGTGCAACTTTCTGTGGTCCTCTGGGGAGCAAGGTAGCATCAAAATCTTTTCCAAATTGCATCCCTGCCCCAATGTATCTCAGTAGAGGTAAATGTGTTACATGTAACTTGTTACTTCCCTATTCTGCAAGGCAAAGACAATTTTGTACAGAAACAGGCAGGTAATGACCAATAACAGCTGCTTAGAATGATTCTGAAACACTTCCCCTCTTGCAGAGACTGCCTCTTTCCCAAGTGATAGGGAAGATTCAACATTCACAAACATCATCATCATCATCATCATCATCATTATTATGGCAAGAACTTCAGTCTTAGAATTCTTAGGTTTGCATGGCAGAGAAATGTAAATGTCATTTAACTGTGGAGATTCAAAGAGAACTCATTTTTCCATCTTGAATTAATTCATGATCCAGGGCTAATTGTGTCATTAAGGTAGAGCTTGAAAAAGTAGGTGGTGGTGATGGTGATGGTGATGATGATGATTTGGACTATAACTCCCAAAAACTCTCAGCCAGCACAAAGTTCATTCTGGCTGAGCAGTTTCTGGAATGTGGTTCTTTTTTAAAAAAAAATTATTCTAAGCCCTTCATTAGGATAGCATCAACATCAGATGGAAAGAAATCTGGGTAGGTCAAGGCATGGTCTAAAGCTTACTGAGGTGAATGGACAAGGAATCATCGAGGTCCTTTCCAGGCTATTACTTATAGCAGGCCAAATAAATAAATAAATAAATACCCCTAAACTCTTCCTCACTTGCTACACAGAACTCAGATATCTCTTCCCATGGCCTACTTCTGTTGTAGGAATATTATATTTGCCCAGCCCTCAAATACCAAAGTCCTCACATTGCCCTCCTGCAAGGAAAATGCCATTACTTCCCAAGAGACAAAGAAAAGAAAGTACACACTGCATTTGTGAGATATTTTGAGAATAAGGCTGTACAAGAGCTGTGGTGCATTTTAGATAGTGCCTTGCACGTCAAAATGTTGGAGCATACCATTTTCCCATCATTTGCCTGCATCAGCTTCAGAGACTAGTAAAATGTGGGCTGGACAGAGCTACTGTCAGGTGGATCTGTAACTGGTTGACTGACCGTTCCCAAAGGGTGCTCACCAATGGCTGCTTTTCCTCCTGGAGAGAAGTGACTAGCGGGGTGCCACAGGGTTCTGTCCTGGGCCCAGTGCTGTTCAATATTTTCATCAATGACTTGGATGAAGGAATAGAGGGCATGCTCATCAAATTTGCAGATGACACCAAATTGGGAGGGGTTGCTAATACGCCAGAGGACAGGATCAAAATTCAAAATGACCTGGACAGATTGGAGAGCTGGGCCAAGGCTAACAAAATGAAATTCAACAGAGAGAAGTGTAAGGTCCTACACTTAGGTAGAAAAAATGGAATGCAGAAATATAGGATGGGGGACACGTGGCTGGATGGCAGTACGTGTGAAAGGGATCTAGGAGTCTTAATAGACCACAAGCTGAACGTGAGTAAGCAGTGTGATGCGGCAGCCAAGAAAGCCAATGCAATTCTCGGCTGCATCAATAGGAGCACGGTGTCTAGATCGAGGGAGGTACTGGTACCACTCTACTCTGCTTTGGTTAGACCTCATCTTGAATACTGTGTCCAGTTCTGGGCACCCCAATTCAAGAAGGACATGGTCAAGCTGGAGCAGGTCCAGAGGAGGGCGACCAAAATGGTGAAGGGCCTGGAAGCCAAGCCCTCTGAGGATAGACTTAGAGAGCTGGGTATGTTCAGTCTGCAGAAGAGAAGGTTAAGAGGGGACATGATAGCTATGTTTAAATATTTGAAGGGATGCCATGTAGAGGAGGGAGAGGGCTTGTTTTCTGCCGCTCCAGAGACCAGGACAAGGAGCAATGGATTCAAGCTGCAGGAAAGGAGATTCCACCTGAACCTCAGGAAGAACTTCCTGACGGTCAGGGCTGTCCGGCAGTGGAATATGCTGCCTTGGAGTGTAGTGGAGTCTCCTTCCTTGGAGGTTTTTAAGCAGAGGCTGGATGGCCATCTGTCGGGAGTGCTTTGAGGGTATTCCTGCATGGTAGGGGGTTGGACTGGATGGCCCGTGTGGTCTCTTCCAACCCTACATTTCTATGATTCTATGACTCTTATGTTTCAATTAACAAGAAAAGAAAAAAAAACACACTTGAGGACATTTTGTTTATGTCCTTCGAAGCTGTTGCTTCCTACTGTGTGACTGCTGTTCATGAGTAGTAATCCAGCAGCTTCTTCTTCAGAAGGTCAAAAATTACATGGTACCCTAGCCCCTCCTTCACACACTCACACGCTTAGTTTGTCATTTGAGGAACGTTGACTGTATTTTTGTTTTCTTGCCAGCTGTGCATTCCCCCACAGTGCAAAGCTTGGGAGAGTATGTGTCTTGTCCCATTTAAAGGAGGCGGAGGGAGAGAGAGAAAGAGAGAGAGAAGGCTATGAATACCATACCAGCATGACTGGTTCCCTACAGTAATAGAATACCTCAGAATTATGAGGGGTAGAATGCTACAAACGTTTTTATATGAATTATTTGGAACTCAGAAAAGTCACTTTTTTGGATTGCGGCTCTTAATCTCCCTCAACCAGCATTGCATTCTAGAAGTTGTAGTGCAAAAAAATTAACTCCTCCAGAGTCTGAGAAGAGGAAAGAGGAGAAGGGAGCAAATCAGAACTCTCAAAAGAAATAATGTTGGATCATTGGAAATCAGAAAGGATGAAGGAATTCAGCCCAAAGAGGTGGGTAAAGGGATGGGCAAAAAGAAGCCCTCGGATTGTATGCAGCCTCCAAGGCGAGTTTTGTGATTCTTGAGCCCTTTCAGAATCCCCAGGTTGCCCCTTTTCTTTCCTCCAATCATGTAACTGTGGCAATTCAGTTCTTAAATAGGTTGCACCATGGACTTGTCAAGCGTAATTCAAACAGCCTTTCACCAGAGATGGATAATTCTGATAACTAAGAGCTAGGCGAACAGATGATTTACTGGCTACCTCTAAAGGCTATACATCCAGGCACACACACTTTATTACCTCTCGTCCATACCACTGAATTTGCCATCCTCAAAAGGAAGTCCTATTGAGTACAGCAATTTGTGAGGAAGAAAGTATAGGACTGTGCACACACGCACACACACACGTCCACCAACATACTGAATTATTCACTGAACTCTGGACTGTGCCTTTGGGGAAAGTAATTGGTATTCAGTCATTCACTTGCATTCTGTCCATTCCCCCCAAAGCTTTAAAAAGAGAAAAGTCAATAAAAGTTGATGAAACACCTGAGTTGACAGAAAGACCTGCAAGGATAAAATTCCCGGGAAAATAGATTCTTTTGTTTCTTCTCATTAATTTAATCATCACTTCAAAAGACATTCCTCTGAGTCCATATAAGAATATTTCAGGATTTAGGTTATACATAATATTGAAATCGATGTAAAAATCGAAGGCTTTCACGGCCAGAATCCATAGGTTGTTGTGGGTTTTCGGGGCTTTGAGGCTGTGTTCTATTAGTATTTTCTCCTGACGTTTTGCCTGCATCTGTGGCTGGCATCTTCAGAGGATCTGGTGGCATGGAAGTGAGACAAACTATATATACTTCCTCCCACCCAGGGACTACACAAGTATGTATACTATGTCTTACTTCCATGCCATCAGATCCTCTGAAGATGCCAGCCACAGATGCAGGTGAAACGTCAGGAGAAAAAACTAATAGAACACGGCCTCAAAGTCCAGAAAACCCACAACAACCAATATTAAAATCATCACAACCCAGAAATGGGCAGGCCAGCAGCCAGGAGCTGCAGAATGTCCAGGGTCAACGCCTGCTCCATTCTCCACCTACCTGTCCAAATCCCCACAGAATGCATTTCCAGTTGCCAATGAAACTAAAAGCGACTCTGCATTGATTCCCAGAAGACAGCACTGGGGTAATCCTGCCAAACCTCTTGGGCATTAACCTGTGGGGTTCCGCATGGCTCAGTACTCTCCCCTAAAGCTTTTTAACATCTACATCAGGAGTGGGCAACTGTTGGGAACCAAGGGGCCAAAGTAGCCCCCTAGGCGACCTTATGGGCCTGTACCCCGCACACGCATACATTACTGCAAAAGGACTAATATTTTGCCCCCAATGCCTTTAGGGACTATGGGGGCATTTTCCCCATGTTTTTAGCACCTTCCGGGCCACTTTTGGCCTAGTAGAGGGCTTTTTTTTTTTTTCAAATCAGGAAGGGACTGGAAATGACAGGTTTACTTCCACAAGGGTCCTTTTTGGGCCTAAAATGGCTTGGGGAGGGAACTCCCACATCCCCTAGAGGGCATTTTGGGGCAAAAATGCTGGGCGGGGGCACTTGTGAGCCTGACATGATACATTGATGGTACCCATCTCTATCTCTATTTTACAACTGATGCCAAGAAGACTGTGGAAGTCCTGAATTGCTGTCTGGATGCAATAAAGGACTGGATGTGAGTGATAAAACTGAGGCTCAGTCCAGACAAGACAGAAGTGCTGTTGGCAGAGGAAAAACCAACCTGGGATTAGGATGACAGCCTGTTTTGGGTGGGGTTGCACTCATTTGTAAAAGATCAAGTCTCTTTTCGCACCTTACCCTTTCGCAGAGCTGGGGTGCGGGGCTCGCGCGAGAAACCTGGGGAAGAAGGCTCTCACGTCCCTGCTGCTTCGGCTCTGCAGCTGCTTCCTGGTCATGCAGCGCCCCGCCTCTTCCTTTCACAGTGCAGCCTGGGACCTTTCCCAGCCTCCACTGCACAGGAAGCGTGACCGGCCCGGCTCCCAAGGCTCCGCATGGCAGGTAAGTGCACGCGGAGCCCCAGAGCAATGTACGACCACGCAGCATTTTCGGCTTTAAGCCGCAAATGGAAAAAAATGTGTGCGCGGTCCACGTCAGGCCCTTGAGCATCGCGCAAATGTGAGTGCGTCGTGTGGACTGCTCCTCACACTTATGTGATGCTCAAGGAGCCCTTTCGCTTCAGAAATGCCGTGCGAAAAGGGTCCAAGTTTGTAGCCTGCAACTGCTGTTGGACCCAAAGCTGGTCTTGGAAGGCCAGGTGGCACCAATGGCTAGGAACATCTTTGCCCAGCTTTGGTTGACAAACCAGCTATGCCCTTTTCTACAGAAGGTAGATCTGGCCACAGTGGTTAGGTATGCATATTAGTGATCATATAATACTGGTCTTACCAGAACTGTGCTGGCTTTCAATTTGCTTCCAAGCTCAATAATCAAAGTGCCAGTTTTGACCTTCAAACCACTGAACACCTTGGGATTGGGATACCTGAAATACTGTCTCCTACGTGAGTCTGCCTGAAATTTGAGAGTCTCAGCAGAGCTATGTGGTATGTCCCAACACTTTGAGGGGCTAGGATGGTATATACACATGACAGATCTGTCTCTGTAGCAAGTGTTTCAAGCTTCTGATGGGCAGCTAAGATGGTGCTGTACCACATGGCCTTTGGTCTTTGAAATTTCTCTGGCCGTTTTAATGTTCTGGTTTCAAATTATTTTAAAGGAGCGTTTTGGGTTGTTTTTATCTATGTATTTAATGTTTCAAATATTTTTATCTGTTGTACATCACTTTAGGGGCACTGTTGGGCTGAGAAGTGCTATTAGATAATGCCATAAACAGACCAGCAAGCAAGCAAGGAAGCAAATAAATAAACATCCAAGCATCACAGAGCAACATCAAATGAAATCAATGTTAAACTGTTTAAATGGATTTTATTGAACACCACCCTGAAATCCTTGGGTATAGGGCAGTATGTAAAAAAATTAACAACAACAGAAAAAATAAAAATCTAGATGGGGCATGGTTCTATATGATACTTGAAATAATTTTTCTAGGAAAACTCAGAACTTATTTTCAGAAAAGGCATACTGTTTGTTACATACATCAGATCTCTTCATTCCTTCTACTTTTTTTCTTCTGCTTGATTGACATATTTGGGTCTACAAAAATCAACTTTGCCTTTCTCTTCCATGAAAGAAAAGGAACAACATGATTTAGCTACAGAGGTGACACCTCTGTCAATGGATGCTCATCAAATTGTATAAAAAAATTCAGTGCACATTTTTCATATTTGCATACACAATCCAGTATGATATGCAAAACTATAAGAGCAATGGAAGCCAAGTCACAGACCCTGTAGATAAAACACAAAAAAACATGCATCATGTGGATCACACATAAGCACATATCCTTTATTATCTCTTTCTCCACATGAACAACTTTTAAAAATTAATAAGTCTCTTTTAAAACAACATACAAAATATGCTTCTGTGGCATTAATCCAAATCCTAAACTATTTTGCCATTCATCAGAAATTTATTCTGAGGGGTCATATCTTTTAAATAAACATGTATTGTGTTTGGTAAAAATGGAAACTAATTGACGGGTATGAAGCAATAAAAAGATTACAGAACACCAGCACAGTATTTAAGAACAAATTAAGAACATATTTTTAAACAGACAATACCAAATTAAAGTCTTCAATTCTGAGGCCATTTCCACACTATACTGTTATAGTGCTATTATTCCACTTTTAAGATCCTATGGAATCCTGGGGTTTGCAGTTTAGGGAGGGACCTTTAGAATTCTCAGCCAGAGAGCTCTTTGGCCTCAGTAAACTACAAACCTCAGAATTCCACAGGGTGTCAAAGTGGAATAATAGCACTATAACAGTGTAGTGCGGAAATGGCCTGAATGTTTCATACTGCTAACACTAACTTCAAAATCTGTCTCTCTGATTCCTTCCAAATATTTATATAGCCATGAATACCCCTTGACATTTCTGTCTTACTGACATATCACTGGTGCTTCTTTTCTCCTGGAAACCTTAGGCCATTTCTGCACTATACTGTTATAGTGCTATCATTCCACTTTCAACATCCTGTGGAATTCTGGGGTTTGTCGTTTACTGAGCCCAAAGAGGTCTCTGGCTATGAATTCTAAATGCCCCTCCATAAACTGCAAACCCCGGGATTTCACAGGATGTTGAAAGTAGAATACTAGCACTATAACAGAGGCCCCTTCCGCACAGCATTTGCCATGTGAAAGGGTGCCTGGAGCATTGCATGATTGTGAGGAACGATCTGCACGATGCACTCACAATTGCACAACACTCCAGGGGCCAGCAGGCACCGATTGCGTACCTTTTCATTTTCAGCTGGAAGCTGAAAATGGTGCGTGATCGTGCATTGCTCCTGGGCCCCGCACACACTTACCTGGTGTGCGGAGCCTCCAGAACCATGCCGGTCGCACTTCCTGCCCCAGCGCAGTCTGGGAAACTCCCTGGCTGCGCTGCGGAAGGAAGAGGCGGGGCTCTCGCACGAGCAGGCAGCTCACGCGGAGCTGAAGCAGCAGGGATGCAAGAGCCTCTCGCTGGAGGCTGCTCACACGATCCCTGCACCCCAGCTCCGTGAAAAAGTAAGGTGCGGAAAGGGCCAGTGTAGTGCAGAAATGGTCTTAATGCCATCACACTCTTGCCTGCGTCCACATAATGCCAGAGACTTGTCTAGTGCACACTGGACAAAGGGCACTCATCACTGAGCTCCATTAGTCTGCAGGCTGTCAAGCAAGTTACATGTACATTATTGTAATGCTTTCTCTAGCTGATATGATTGAATTAAATTGAATTATTATGTACTTTACTGTGAAAAGATGGCCCATCTCTATAGAACTCTCTCATACCATTGCCATTCGGTATTTTCTTGGAGAAAAGGATCATTAAAAAAAAAAAAAGGAAAAAAGTTCTTGTGCTATCACTGGCATCACCATCACAAAACCATGACATCTTCAGCCTCCAGGCAGCTAATTGGGATGTTAAATACAGTATTTCTGACTCTCTGTCCTAAGGGGTTAGGAAATTCAAGAATGACGTGTTCAATTACAATTAAGCCTGACACATGCGTACAGCATGACCTTTGTTACACTCTTTGATATTATTAAAAACATCCTAGGTCAAGGAGGGATGAAATGTTTAAAAGACAAAACAAAGTGGAATGTGACTTAGATTTAACATAAGATGGTCCTCATCATCATACCTTGCGCCAACAGCATTGCTGCAGGCCTAAGGAAGCACAGTTATTGAAGCAGAGACCTTGCACTGATATTAAGCCCTTTCAAGAACAAAGGCATAATGCTTAATAAATACTATTTATTATAGTATTTGCTTTCTGCTTGCTGATGCACATGCCTCTGGAACAGTTTCCTAAAACACAGCTACAAGGAAATATACAGTGTCATGCGTTGTCAAAAAGAGTACAGCAATTTACCAGTAGCTGCAATTCTTCCTATCACAATACATTTACACAGACAGCTGGTTGCTAGGGCAACAGGAGGTAACACCCTGCCATTTCTCCCCTTCCACCATCATCCACAACCAGCATTTACCTGTATGGCCTGGTTGGCTTGCTGTCTGAGCGCTCCCTGCAATCTGTGCTGCAACATCCTTTTTAAAAAAAAATGTTCCGACCATGTGCAGAAGGCATGCAGGCTCAGAACATTCCCTGACTCTAAATTGAGTCTAAAAGCAGTGAAGGAGACTGGTGAGGAGGAACACTTTCACCCACTCCCCACATTTGACCTTCATCTTGCTCAATGGACCTCGATGACTGACCAACAAAATAAATTAAATTAAATTAAATAGTCGTGATCTGCATTTCTTTCCAAACAAAAAACAAAAAGGTAAAAATGGCTTCTACCTGATAAGACTATTCTATTGTCCTTGGGCAATTACTAGAAAGGTCCCATTTCTCTTCAGACACATTTCATTTCCTTCAGTGTAGGGACTCCCAGCGGGGCCCACCCAGAAATTCTGATAGCTAAGGCGGAGGAGTTTATGCAGGGAAAAATGCTTTCTGTAATATATCAATCCCTGAGCCACACCAGCTTTAAAGGTCAACATCAGCCTGGCCTAGCATTGCCATGCTACAGGATAAAGCCATCTGTATCAGGTAACACTATGGGTGATTGAAAACAGACAAACATCATTTTCAAGTGGCAAAATAACTTTGGTTGGCACTGATTATCAGCACTTGAACTATTCCTGGAACTGAATAGGTAGGAAATTTTGCTACTGTGTTGCCGGGTGAATATATTTGCACCTCTACCACATCAGTCAGGTGACAGCTACCACGTTCTGCACTGACTGCAACTTCAAGCTCTTCTTCAAGGAAAATTCCATACTGAGAACATTACAGCAGTCAATCCTAGATGTCATATAGTCAAAGCTGACAGTTGCTAGTTCCTGGCTTTTTCTGGAAATGATTCTGCTTACAATGTAACGAAGATGTCCTGAGATTTGATCATGACTTATACTCTAAAAACAAAGGTGGATTTATAACATACCACCTAATCTGTGTACCTTGAGATAGCCAAGACCCCACACTGAAAACACAGCATCCTGCAAATCTTTCATTGTAGATATAGACCTTAACCACCTGTCCAAATTTTCCACTGATGTCCTTTAAACCAGCCATTGATCTATCAGTTTATTTATATATAAACATATCAAAAGATTCCTTCTCAATTTCATTAACAGTTGCAATACCATCCACTGATAAGTCTAGTAGAGCCAGTTTCACAATCAATTTCAAAGTCTGTTCATTCATTATTTGAAGCAGCCAATTTCATGTTCTTCATCAGCTATTGCAGTCAATTTTAGTATTAGTCTACAGTGCAGCACATTTTTCCCTTCTCAGTTTTTATCAGTTCATCCACTTGAACAACAAAGAAAGGTCTTATCAGTTCTTTGCATTGTTCAAACAATCCTTCCCAGTAGGATTCATCAAATCTTTCTAAAGATTTACACAAAACGTCAGTTTGTCATTTCTTTTCTTAATGATTTGTCATTCTTTCAGAAGGTCCTTATGTTAGTTAGTCACATTCTCAATTAAGTTATCCAAATCTAGGTGCTCCAAGCTATTTATAAAAAGCTGTCTAAAGAGCAGCCCATTATTGCACCTTATCCTTTAAGCGTTATGAAAATAAATCAAGCAATAATTATAGCAAGGCTTGCCAAAAAAAAAAAAAAAAAAAAGATGCCTCCCTCTCCCTCTTTGTTTTTGGTCTTAGGTCTTACAGGGGCTTACCAGATGTGGTAAAGATCCCCTAATAGTGTTGGGCTGTAACCATCCAAGGTGCACTGGTTATCTATAGGCATGGGATGGGAAAGTGAAGCACTGCAGTTCCATACGGTTTCTGCTCCCAGTTTCAAAAACACAAACAAGGTAGTGACGTAAAAAAATACTTACAAATTTTCAAATCCTTGATTATCAAAGAAGTCTTAACATAATGAAAACATCCAACACCACTAAATTTTTCATAATTCAAGACTTTTTTAAAAAAAATACTTGCACAAAAATAACATTGTATACAGAAGAAATGTATTTTGCATCTTATTTTTGCCCAAAAGTCCCATAGTACCCCACCCCCCAAAAAAAGCAAAAAATGAAGAAGTTTGCACAAGAAAGGGGGATGTAATTCTTCATTAATTCTCTTCTCAGAATCAACAAATAACTTTAGCAATTTTCTTCTCACCGGAAGAAAGTCGTTGGCTATTTCTGCACTAGACTGTTATATAACTTTTTCACAGGGCATTTCCAATGCGAAAGGGCCCCTTGAGTGTCGTGCACATGTGAGGAGCGGTCCACACGACACACTCATGTTTGCACGACGCTCAAGGGCCTGACGTGGACCGCGCACACATTTTTTTCATTTTCAGCTTGAAGCTGAAAATGCTGTGTGGTCGCACATCGCTCTGGGGCCCCGTGCGCACTTACCTTGCATGTGGAGCCTCAAGAGCCATGCCAGTCACGCTTCCTGTCCAGTGCAGGCTGGGAAGGTCCCAGGCTGCACTGTGAAAGGAAGAGGTGGGGCTCTCACACAAGCAGGAAGCTCGTGTGGAGCCAAAGGAGCAAGGAAGTGAGACCCTCTCTCCGGAGACTGCTTGTGTGAGCCCCACACCCCAGCACCGCAAAAGGTAAGGTGCGTAAAGGGGCATAGTGCTATTATTCCACTTTCAACATCCTATGGAATTCTGGGGTTTGCAGTTTAGGGAGGACCATTTAGAATTCTCAGCCAGAGAGCTCTTTGGCCTCAGTAAACTACAAACATGAGAATTCCGTAAGATGTTGAAAGTGGAATAATAGCACTATAACAGTGTAGTGTAGAAATAACCAAAGACTTTCTAGACCAATCTCACTTTTGAATATAGATTATAAGATTTTTGCTTCAATCCTTGCAACGAGACTTAAAAAGATTTTGGCTGAGCTTATTCATGAAGATCAGAATGGTTTTATACCAAAAAGATATTTAAGAAATAATATAAGAACAGTATTGAATATAAGTGAATATTATGAAAAACATAATGAGAAGAAAATGGCCATGATATTTGTTGATGCAGAGAAGGCTTTTGATATGATCAGTTGGCTGTTTCTGAAAACAGTAATGAAGCAAATGCAAGCTGGAGATAGATTTCTTTTATGGATTGAAGCAATATATAACCAACAAAGAGCTCGATTGGTTATTAACGGAGATAGAACTAAGCAGATTGAACTGAACAGAGGAACAAGACAGGGATGCCCTCTGTCCCCTTCGTTATTCATATTGACAATGGAGATATTAAATAACAACGTAAGAGAAGATAATGCTATAAGAGGAGTCCAAATCAAGAATTATCAATACAAACTTAAAGCATTTGCTGATGATTTGGTTCTGTTTCATGAAGATCCTAAGAGAAGCATACAAAATCTTATTGGAATAATACAAGAATACGGAGAATTTTCAGGATTCAAGGTAAATAAAGAAAAAACAGCTTTGTTAATGAAAAACATGACAGACAAGGAGGAGAACGAATTAGCACTTGCAACTGGATTTAATAAAGTACAAAAAGCAAAATATCTAGGTGTATGGATAGCAAAAAGGAATAATGAGCTGTTTCAAAATAACTATGAGAAAAAATGGAAAGAGATAATTAAAGACTTGGAAAGGTGGACTTCCATGAAATTGTCTATGTTGGGGAGAATAGCGACTATCTAAATGAATGTTCTTCCAAAGATGAATTTTTTGTTTCAGAATCTCCCCATAATAACAAACAGTAAACCTTTCATACAGTGGAAAAAAGACCTGACCAAATTTATATGGTAAGGGAAAAAACCAAGAATTAAATGGAATATTATGACAGATCAAATATTACAGGGAGGAATGGGAGTAACAGATTTTCAATTATATTACACAGCTGCGGCATTCATATGGTTAAAAGACTGGATTGATTTACAAGATACAAGAATACTTGCACTGGAGGGAGCAGACCTGAGGATGGGATGGCACGCCTATATGTTTTATGATAAAGCAAAAATTGACAAAGATTTTTCGCATCACTATATCAGAAAATCGCTTCTGAAGATATGGAATAAATGTAAGAGTAAAAACATAAGGCAGCTACCCATGTGGGTATCCCCTCAGGAAGCTTTCTTTGGAAGATGGAAGGGAACAGAGAAATGGCTAAGATATGAGGATATATTAGAGAAAACAATTGACAAACGCTTAAAAGATCAAATCAAGAGAAAAATTGGAACAGGAAGGATTGCCATTAAGTTGGTTTCCGTACAGGCAGCTAAATGATAGATTCCAGATGGACTTGAAAACTTATGGAATAGAATTCAAAGAAAGGACAGGAGTGATTAAATGGATTTTTGACAATTCACCGCATCTGTTAGCCCATATATATCAAGAAATATTAACACAGGAGAAACAGGAGGAGACTGTGAAATCTGCAATGATTTTGTGGGCACAGAATATTGGGCATTCAATTCAATTAGATGAATGGGAACAGAGCTGGAAAAGGACACAAAAATTTACAATGGCTCAGAATCTTAAAGAGAGCAATTTTAAAATGTTTCATAGATGGTACATGACACCAGACAAGTTAAAAAAGATTTATAATACAGGTATGGGAATGTGTTGGAAATGTCAGAAAGAGGTGGGAACAATATTTCATATGTGGTGGTCACGTCCCAAGGCAAAGAAATATTGGAGTGAAATACGTAAAAAGATGTGTGAAATACTGAAGGTTCAATTTGTAAAAAAACCTGAATTCTATTTGTTAAACATGACAAATGTTCTGGAGAATACTACCATTAAGAGGCATTGGAGATTAATATTGTACATGATAACGACAGCTCGAACTGAATATGCCAAATTGTGGAAATCTCAGCAAACACCCACAATCGAACAATGGTGGGGGACATTTATTGAGAATAGAAATACAGATATTGTCTCACAAAGATTAAAGGGGAAATCGGACGATCAGATAAAAGCAGAATGGCAAATTGTAATGGGTAATTGCTGGGAACTGCCAAGTGAAAATGTCTGAATTATGGTTGAAATTAAAGAGGAATAACTGTAACATAACAGGAGTTGATGAGAGAAATGCAAGATAAAGCATGTAAGATGAACATGGAATTGTGAGGCATAACTTTTTATATGTGAGTAGATATCTAGAAAATGAAAACTAGATCAGAGTGGAAGAACAAAAACATTACATGTAAAAGTACAATTTGAGATTTTTTTTATTTGTGAAACTTAATAAAATTATGGGGAAAAAAAAGAAATAACCAAACACTTTCTTACAGTTGAATGATAGCATTATAACAATGTAGTGCAGAAAGGATCTTTGAAAATGGTACAGTTCTTGATGATTATTCATTCAGAGTTTGGATTCAGTCTGCGCAAAATTCACACATGGCTGTTTTGCATAGAAAATAAAATTTTGGTTAAACAATCACATGTGAATTTAGAATTGAATAAAAACAGAACAGATTAAGTCTTGATCTATGAATATTCTTATCAATCCAGGGTTTCTCAATATTTAGGAAGTGCATTTATGACCATTTTTTCAAAATATTCACCCCATCCCTAATGATAAGCTCTTCACTACATGAAAGAAGAGAGGAAGAAGAGTTTCAAAAGCAGAAGGTGGTGCTCACTGTATCTTCCTGTAGCTGCTTCTGCCTTCCCATCAAGGCTATAGCTAAGATAGGCACCACCCAATCTGGAGTACTAGTTTGCTTGATTATCCATCCTCCTATATCAGCACTCTACCAAAATCTCAGTGATGCAAGGATTATCCATCCTCCCACCCACTCACTCCAAAGGACATTACTATATACTACTCCTGTTCTTAATTTTTACTGAACAACAGCAAAAAGTGTGACAATAACATTAACTAAGACATTTGCAATTGATCTTCTATTATACTTAGCTTTTCGAGGAATCGACATCAGCTTCTCTTTTTCTTTTTTTACATAAGGCCTTTAAAGTGGTCACCGAGAAAAGGTGAAAGGTCCTCGATTATTATTCTTTTAAAGGTGAGCTCTTGACCATCTTTAATGGCCAGGCCTGTTATAGGCCCTTTTCGCACCTTACCTGATGTCGCTGGCATCACGTGGGGATCATGCAAAAAGCCTCCTCCAACAGCGAATCGCATCCCTTGCGCTTTCCTCCATACTAGCTCTGTGCTGGATGGAAGGAAGTTATATAGCTCCACCCCTTCCTTCCACAGAGCAGCTGGGTACTTTCCCAGGCTGCGCTGGGGGAGGAAGCATGGCCATTGCACTTCCTGAAGTTCCGCAGGCCAGGTAAGTGCAGGAAGGATGCGGGAGGAATGCGCAATCGCACATCATTTTCGGGAAAAACCCAAAAATGATATAATGCATGATTGCTGCGGGATTACTACGGGAGTGACGCGCGATCGTGAGAACGTCATGCGGAACCGTAATTGCGATTCCGCGTTGCTCCCGTGGTCATTTCACATTGGAAGTCGCGTGAGAAAAGGGCCATAAGCCGTTCTGTTATGAAGAAAACATCATATTTTCATTAATTTGGTTTAAGCTTCATCTGGAAATGTGTCAGTCACATTCTCTAGGAAGGTTTGTTATGATAGTTCTGCATTTCCTTCAGCCAACCAGACATGCTAGTTTTTGAGGATCAAGGAGATGATTGTGACAGCAGCCAAACCTGCTTGTTATGTTCATGTTTGTCATGCAGACTTTGAAGCAGTAGTGATTGCCTTAATGCAAAAGAAGCCCTCTGTACAGAGTTCAAGGAGCTACAAGCTGTGCTTTCTTATCAAATCTAAGCTGCAGCAGTTGTATCTGTGAATATATCTGATCTTACTCTGGTTAAAAACATGCTTGTGCACAAGCACCTTTCAGAATCAATCTGGCAAGGATTAAAAATTAACAAATATGCAGTTTGTAGTTCTTCAGAATCAACATCATGTAGCTGCTGAGCAAAAGTGACACGCTAATAGGTCACAAATGAGAAGAGACAGAATTTTACTGCTAAATCTAACCACAGGGCATTATGGGAATTCCACAGGAACCTTCATATTCATGAAGCTTAATTATACTGAAATTGCCAATCTGTAAAGTATAGCTACATCCAAGTACTGATTTCAAGACTAAAACATGAACAAAGAGAATATGGTTCCCAGGAGATACTCTATGAAGATGTGTAGAGAGAGACATAAAAGAGACAGCTGGGCTGCGAGAGGGAGGAGAGAAAACACAAATCTACTGATGCTATATTCACCCCAGTGAGAAAGGATAATGACTGTACGAGGAATTTCCATTTTGTGAGGAGGAACACGGTGGGAACCTTTCAGGAAAAGAGTCAGTTAGCCCTAAAGGAAAACTCTATTTCTTAATATAGTTGGAAGAAATATTTATAAAACAGCAGCATTGCATAAGGCCTGAAATAAGTTTTTCTTTTTTAAAAAAACAGCTTACTGTTAGGATTATAGCAAGGGATTTCAAGTGCCTCCTTTGAGAAACTGATCAGTATACCATTCCTCGACTTTATTAGCTCCATTTACATCTCCAGATTTATTAATGTTAGCCATAGGACATATATGCATGGTGGGAAGGAAACATGCAGTTCTTGATTCCAAGGAGATGAAAATGAAAATCCTTCTGCCTGCCCAGGAATGCATATACATCCTGTGAAACAGCAAAGACAGAGGTTTTGGGCTCAGTGCATCACCCTTTCCAGCCTTGAACTTAAGGATATTTCCACAATGGATGACCAGAAGCTAACGACTACATGCCATGAAGCACTATTGTCATATGTCATTACAATTCCTTTGAACCACAGGCTACAGGCAGGACAATGCTGTCAACATTCTTTAAACACTAATCTCCTGTGTCCTCACTGCACTGCACTAGTCTCCTCTGCCCGCCACCACACATGCACCTTGTTTTTGTTATTGAGAAGCTTGGCTTGGATGGCATTGTATAGTTAATTTCACTTCAAGTTTTACAAAAGGACCTCTAAATTAGGAGTGTGCTTCATTTTTATCATTATTATGTCTTTTTAATGATTTTACAGTGTTTAAATTACCGGAATTATTACATGGCAGTTAATTCAACTGTTTGTTGCCTTTTGTATCATCATCTCTTTTTGGTTCTACCTTGTTTTAATCTTGTTGTAAGCTAACGTGGGTCTCTTGTTGGGAGAAAATCAGATTCTAATTAAATAACTAAGGCCCTTTTCACACTGCATTTGCCATGCGAAAGGGCCCCTCGAGCGTCACGTGATTGTGAGGAGCGATCTGCATGACGCACTCACAATTGAGCAACGCTCCAGGGTACAGCAGGCGCCGCTCGTGCACATTTTTTATTTTCAGCTTTCAGCCGAAAATGGTGCACGATCGCACATTTCTCCAGGGCCCCGCACGCACTTACTGTGCGTGCGGAGCCTCGAGAGCCTCAGTGGTCTCGCTTCCTGCCCCAGCGCACCCTGGGAGACTCCCAGGGTGCGCTGCAGAAGGAAGAGGCGGGACTCTCACGCTGCCTGCTCAGGAGCAGGCAGCTCGTGTGGAGCTGAAGCAGCGGGGATGTGAGAGTCTCTCGCTGGAGGCTGCTCACGCTATCCCTGCACCCCAGCACCAAGAAAAGGTAAGGTGCGGAAAGGGCCTAAATGTTTGTATTTGTATGAGCCTTTGGTTTTGTATTTATCTTGGCAACAGCTTAGCACCTTGTTTCTTCCGCCTTGTGTTGTGGGGAAGGCTGTTGTGGGCAAGAGACTCAATTCCATTCGAAGCAAGATGAGCCTACAGTAGTTCACTCCGCTCACCCCCTCCATGGGGAAGCCATACCAGCACAGCAATGTTGTAATGGCATGACACACCAGTACACTCATGCACTTTTGCACTATAAAGTTTAAAAATGTATTTAAAAAATAAAAAGTTTTAACTCAAAGGAGAAATTCAAAATATACAGAGAGGTGATAGCTTTCGAAGTTAATACATCATGGGAGTCACTGAGAGAAGGACAAGCCGGGTGTGCCCACGCTCCGCCCACTGCTGGATTTGAGACAACAGGAAGCACTATCAAGTGCTATTATGGTTCTGCAGTGAGCCGGCTGACAGGACTGAAGTGCTAAAAGAGTTTCTCCAGAAATAGAATATGGCAGTTTGGCAACACTTGGGGACAGGATAGAAGCTTGATAGTGACGACATTGTGCAGTAGCACAGCTACTGAACCAGAAACAACTCGCTGCTATTGCGGGATAGCGACATCATACAGAAATGGCCTTAGATGTTGTAGATTTGTTGAACTACTATTACTTACACTACAGGAATGGATTTATGAACTTTTAATGCTTGGGCTTTGCCATGAAGCCTCTTAAATCTCATTTCATTTATTCAGGATTAAAAGTTTCTGTTCTCTTATTAGTTACATGGTATTATCTAAATGTAATGGCTTAAATGCAAATGTTTGCATTTAAATTATCAAACTTAAGCTATAACGATGGACCATAGAGACAGAACACAAAGTTCATTGTAAATATAAATTCATTTTCCATATTTTTGTAACAGAAGGAGGGTACCTTCAAGACTAGCTGTGCCACCATAAATTATAAATAAAGACACTGGGAGTTCATCTGACTTGTAGGAAGAGTTGCCAGGTGTCCTCATTATAAACGGTTCTCCTTATTTGAGGGCCAGAAAGCTTGTCCCTTATAGGACTGTCAGGCATTCCTTATTATAAATGGTGTCCCCTATTTGAGGGTTGAAATGCTCTTCATTTTACATAAACCGAATAAAACTGTCCCCAGATCCTGTATTTTGGGATATGGGCCTGTCATGACAGTGGACATGTGTGCATTGTGTAACATATGTAGATAATGTGTTAATTTTACAGAGGAATGCATGGCTAGGTTTACTGGAATCAATACTTTCATTTGGTATTTAGGTGGAACAGAAAATTGTTGACAGCTCCTTCCTGACTGTCAGCCCTTCACATAATGAATTTTGAGTCTCTGTTATTGTTATATTAAAAATGTGGTAACACTATTTACAAGTGGGATGGGTCTTCATTCTGTCTGTGCTAAACCAAGCAGGGCTTCTGCCTTCCAGCTGTGTTAGGTACAATGAGCAAACAAAATAAGAAACTTGTGTTGAGTGCCACACATTAAGATCTAGTTCAATTTTGCAGTGGCAAAATTAAGGTAGGAATAGCAGCTTTGGTCCTCGATCCTTGCCTTATCAGTGATATAAAGTTGGTATCCCAAATGGTGCAATATAATTAAAGTTATTCAGATAATTTTGGACAATTCATCTAGCTATCCAGGCTTCACCCAGCCCCACACATTACTTTATGGTTTCCTTTATGGCTTCCTGTAAACTATTTCTGTCATATTTCCCTCCCTTAATCCCAGTCCCACTGTCCATCATACTGTAAAGCAGTTTACATGTCCTCACTGTCACCCGTTCCCACATTTGTCCTCATCATCTGTGGAAGATAACGCAATTTAGCCAGAAAAAGGAAAAGAAAGAGCAAAACAAAAACCTGTGAGAAATTATATGTCAAAATCCATTTCAAAACATATTCCAGAGGAGCTTATTTCATCACTGCTAATGCCAGATGGTAGAAAATCATTAAATGCTCAGCTCAGCATTACCTTCCACACCTACATCTATATGATAAGCCTTTGAAGAAGCTTACAATTATGACAGACTCTTATAGGCACCAGATTGCTGTGAGCAGCATTCTGCATACAGATAAAGACAACCACTGCCATCTTTTCAGGTTGGTTGGTTTGCTTGTTTTTGTTTGTTTGGGTTTTTGTTTTTGGATGGACAGACAAGTATCATCTTCTAGGAAAAGTGAAAAGATAAATATCAGCTAATTATTCTGCCTGTCCTTAAAACCAACCCTCCTTGCATATCTTCTTAGACCAGCAGTGAGAATAATCTAAAGCTCACCTCAAGAAGCTGCAGTTCTTTTTGTGTGTAAGAGACACTCTGGGCCTTATGTGCAGAGCGGTCTTTTTGTGCAGGGCAGATGAGAGAGCAGGCAAGAGACAGTTTGTTTAAACTATGGCTAGGAAAAAACTACAGTCCCTTGATTCAGCATGCAACAGAAAACTGTAGTTTCTTGTAAAGCAGAGGTGAAGATAGAAGGGGCTACATAAAACAGTATATCAGATTTTTTTTTTTAAGATTTCAGGATATTGTGTTCCAAACTGTATTAAAAAATAAGGTTCCCTATGAGAGTGAGACTCAGGGCTCAAACATCCAAATACGGACAACATCCATATTTATTAACCTGTGCACCACTGCCCATTTCACTAAGCAGATTTAAGGGTGGCAGAAGCCTCAAAATGTTAGCAGCAAAGCAAAAACCAACCACTGAAGACTCTTGGGGAATAGTCTTCAGGAATAAGTCACTGTTTTCAGCATGAAATCTCTTCAACTCTGATTGTTGAAATCAACTGAGAAGTCAAGTCATCATCAATTTCAATAGATTTCATATCAAGTTTTTTTTAAAGTATTTCCCCTACTCGTAAAAGCCCTTGAGTTTTGGTGGGTAGCCAGGGGAAATGTTCACAGAAACCCAACATTTTAAAGCTGAACATGAAGATGTTTTGAGAGCCCAAATTCTGTATTTTTCCTGTGTTCTAACCCGGCTTCTTGGCTCTAGAGTCTGGTGTTGTCATCAGCAGTGGGCAACAGAGACCTTTAAGGGGGCTGATCTAGATCCATCTCATTTCTAGATCTTCTAAATCTTTGGACTTCAAACTGTCTGTAATCCACCCAAAAAATGGATTTGTGATGGCAGAATCCTTAAACCCAATGTTCAAACCACCCACTTCAGATTCCAGCTCCAACTAAGTCTGCTTCCTCCAGCCACCTGTTTTTCAAGGTATGATATGTAATTCCATATCAGCAACTTTTCTGAAAAGGGGAGCACAACATTGTATTTTGACATGCTTTATTTCATCCAGCAGCAGAAGTATAAAGTCACTTTTCACTGTTTATAATGGAAACAAGAAAAGCACCATTTACACTTTTGTTCAGCCCTCCCAACCACCCTTGTTTAAATGATATTATATCCCTGCTACTTAGTTTTAAACAAGTACTTTTCTAACTACTATAAGGAAGTAGCAAAAACTGACATTAAAAGGTGAGAGAGGTATTTATCAGCACATACAAATTCACTTAAATTGCAAATGCTCTAGCACCCATTTTCATATTAACTTCTACAATGAGGGTTTTGGGGGGTTTTTTCTTTCTTTCTTTTTTTCTTTCTTTTTTTCCCCTTTTCTTTCTTTCTTTCTTTTTTTTTTCTTTCTTTTTTTATTTTTTTGTTTGGAGTTATCTCCTTTACAAATGACATCCACTGTGGCTGACTTTCAAGCTGTCTCTTAATCTTCCAGTTAATGCCTTATCTGAAGCATCAATACAGGCTAAGTGATTTAAACCAGATTCTATTGCAGATAATATTGCATTTTTTTTCTTGGCGTGTGTTAAGATGAGGGTGGGAGTTCTGGTGGGGAGGCTGCTACAGGTTCAGTTATATGATCATCTCATGTATTTTGTATCTATTAACTTCTACAGAACATTGTTACAGAATTTCTTATTTTGTCTGAAACAAAACTACTGAAGCTTAAATGATTTGTACGTAGTAGTTTAGCTGAACCATTTGTTCACGCTATTCCCCTTAAACAAAAACAATGCTATTTACATCTTTAATAGGAGCGTATTTAGTAAAATACATCGACATTTTCCACCTTGAACATGCAGGCATAGCAAAAGGTAGCCCAAGTGTTGATGAGTGGATATGTACTGACTTCAAGCAAGTGCACTAATAAGGAATCCTAAAGTATAAAAACATAGTTTAGGGTGCACAGAATGATGTCTTAGATTTCTTCTCCATTTAAGATTGGTATAATTCTGTTTTGCAACCTCCACCAAACTATTTTGCTTATTTTAAAAGTATTTTCCTTTTTCTTTTTGACAGCTCTATTTCTCCTATCTTCTCTTCATCTTACTTACGTTTTTTTGACTGTGTTCCTGGAATTATCAGAAATCATCATTCTTATACCAGGCAAATGAAAGGGGAAGTAACGTCAATAGCAACATCCAACCTCCAACAAATCTTCTGTATCTCATAAAAACAGGCTTTCCTTTGTGGCCGGGCTCTCAAAGACAGTTGAATTTAAACTATCCTGGGCTCCAAGCTGATAAAATTGCAGTAAAACTCAAGCCACCAACTACTTGCCTACTGTTAAATATTTATTTAGCAGCACCAACAGTTGCACTAGCTGTTGGACATGGCATTTTTTGATAGTATGCAGCCTCAGGCCCTTTCTGCACCCTACCTTTTTGCAAGGATGTCCACCGGGGATCCAAGAAGTCGCTCTACTGGGAGAGGAGCTCGACAGGAGTGCTCCCCTCTGCCTTAGCTGGCTCCCTGAAGAAGGAGCGTAATGGCCATGTCTCTTCCTTCAGCAGTATAGCCAGGTATCTTCCCAGGCTGTGCTGGGACAGGAAGCACAACCATTGCACTTCTGCAGCTTCCACAGGACACGTAAGTCCCTAATGGTGGTGTGATTGCAGGTCATTGACAGGGAGAACCCATCAATGATCTGAACCATGATTGTGGCACCTGGAGACAGGAGGAGGAAAGGACCATGATGGCGTCATGCAGAAGAATCGTCATGGCCCTGTCCTTCTCGCATCCCCAAGGCGGGTTGGGACGGTGGCATGGAAGGGGCTTCAGAGAGGAATTTCCACTGATGTAAGATGAAAAATGAGTAGCCATGATGAAATACAGAAGTAGAAGGGTTAACACATAGCAGCACAGGCTTTGAAAAAAGTGGATTTAGAAGAGTGAGCAGAGCTTCAAAGATCATATTGTATCTTAGAGTCCTGCAGAACTGATCATGCTGCTTGGAGATTTCGGGATTAGAATTATCCTTTCCCAGCTGTGAGGGAACTGGATCACAAACTGGGGACATAAAGATATTTAAAGACACTGGCTGAGATTTGACATCCTTGCATGCAGAATGAAAGCTCTACATTCACAGCTCTGTGCCTTTCTTTCCCAACCTGGCAGTTCTCAGGCCCAGAGCAGCCATGTACCCAGGCATTTACTGCCAGGGGAAGGAAGAAGAGGTGACTCAGGCAAGGAAGAGCTCCATTTCAGCTGCAGCCAGCAGCAAGAGAAACAAGGGAGGAGACTGAGACCATTTCTGCACTACCCTCTTATAGCGCGATGATTCCTCTTTCAACATCCTATGGCGGCCAGGCCGCCCCTCCCTAAACTGCAAACCCCGGGATTCCAAAGGATGTTGAAAGGGGAATCATCGCGCTATAAGACAGTAGTGCAGAAATGGCCTGAGCAACTTTCTGGGGAGAAACAAAATAAGGGAGGAAAGCAATCCCATCATCGGGGAGGAAAGCAACTTCAGTTCTCCCCTCCACTGAAAAGGCTGCTTCTTAATTTCATACTTTCCAACATTTCAATTCAGGATACATGGCCAAGTAACATCAAGGTGGCAAAAGCTATTAACAAGAAAGAGGCTGCAGCAGTTTGCCTTTGCATGAGCCTACTGGGATGGGCAACACTGCCTCTCTTCTTCTCTTCCCCTACTGAGTGTGAACTACATTTGCACTCTGAACTCAGTTTGCAGCAACTGAAATAGGCCAAAGATGAAGGGGGACAGTATAAGACAGAGAGAGAACCTGGGACATTTTAAAAGTCGACGAAAAAGAAGGATGGCGATTGGGAAGTATGCCTTTTTTTTTTTCCTGTAGCACATCAATGGCCTCAAAACACTTATTTCTGTGTTTTACCATTTACACTTCTATCGTTCACTGGAATTTTATAAGGGAACTTTTCCACTTTCCCTTACTATAGATATGAAGAAGGATGTCATGGCAGCTTTTCATCAGCCAGTCACTGCATACCAAATTGAGAGCCAAATGGATTTAGATTTTAATCTCACCTTGTCTTGAAGCTTGAGGATGAACTACAGTGCCATAAATAAAAGCATGAGAGTCTTGAAACTAACAGAATGTTTTATAAAAAAAAAATAGAGATACTTCCCTCAGGGCCTTTCTGCACTGTACTGTGATAGTGCTATTATTCCATTTTCAACATCATGTAAAATTCTGGGGTTTGTAGTTTACTGAGGCCAGAGAGCTGTCTGCCTTAGAATTCTAAATGTCCTTCCCTAAACTGCAAACCCCAGGTTTCCATACAATGTTGAAAGTGGAATATTAGCATTATAACAGTCTAGTGCGCAAATGGCTTCAGACTTGATTCAGCAATACATCATGCACTGACTCGACCTCACTCACGATTTGTATATTTTTAGTGACTGACTTGCTGCCCCTGGTTCAGTAACATAAAAAAATTCATCCAGAAGCCTTACAACTTTGAACAATGCTTCCATCTCTTTTTGCCTATTGGTCACATAACAATCTGTCTCAAGCCCAAAGTGTGGACACATTTCTCAGAGGGGAATAAGCAAACAGGTTAGACAATGGGATCTGAGGCAGGCTTGAGGTCTGTTCAGCAACCTGTCCCTACTGCATGTTGGAGGAGTCTTCTAAAACAGAGCAGAAGACAAGACGCACCTTCAGAGAACAGGATGTGTTTCTCAGAAGGGAACAGCAAATGTGTTAGGCAATGGGTTTGAGGAGGAAGAATCCTTCCTTCTAAAGCTTTTGAAGCTTCAGTAATGAGGAGTAAGAAAGATCTTATTCCCCATTGCTAAAAAATCCTCTAGCTTCAGAAATGGGAAGTAAGGATCGTATTCCTCACTTCTGAAGCTGCAGATGGCAAAATCACAAATGTAGAGGGCTCACTCCGCTTAAATTGTTAAAACTGACTTTATTAGACTCTGTCTAGAAATTCTGCAATATAGGCTGGGGTATAAAGCTGGCTCTTATACTTGAGACTTGACTTGAGACTTAACTTGAACGTATCTTCAAGGACTTGAAACTTGAAGGTAGAGTTCTGACAGTTGACTTGAGACTGGGAGTAAAAGACTTAAATACATCACTGACAGCGCATACCTGCAAATGTATCTTACTACCCATTAACTGGCTTATAAGACATTGCATCCTTGTGACAGCATGACTTTGAGAAGAAGAAGGCTGTTAAAAGTCAAAGAACAACAGTTCATCCTGATTTGGTCTACTTATTACTCTGGGGAGAGCTGTACCCATGCTGATAAAACATGCTAATTCTGATTTGCTTTGCCCAGTTTTAATGGCCTTTATTAAACTAATCAAATGCACATCAAAAATTGTCATTAGTGTTTGAAAGAAAGGTATTTAATGTCATTATACATCCAAAACGGCTCTAAAGAATTGTATGGAACTCCAGATATTGATTACCACAAACCAATAACCAGCATATAGGCAGTAAAACAAGCCTTAATTATCTTCATTTTCTCTTTGTCAGAGGTCTGTCCTGAATCTCTTCAGGGAGAACAATTACACTTTCACTTAAAAAGATACTTTTTCTTTGTGAGTTTAACTCAACATAATTGCCTTTATCTTCATCTTTACCCAGGACATGCAGTTGACATGCACAAAGCTTGCCAAAGTTCCTTTTTAAACTCTAAGTCCCATCATCCCCTAGTCAGCACAACCAGTGCCCATACTGGTAAAGGAGTCTGGGTATCATAGTCTGAAGAAGTAACATTGCCAAACTGCGACTGTGTACAAATCTACCAAGTGGATGCCCTACAGAGATTACAGCAGCATTCCTGAATGTAATTCCTTCCCTAGCTTTAGGAAGACTTACAGCTTTATGATTCCTAACTTAATATGCAGATATATTCCCTAAATCCAAATATATTTTCCAAAGCTTGTCAGCAATGTTGCAAGCACATTTTAGAAGAAAAAAATACATTAAAATAGTAAAAACAGAGACACGCACATCATTTGCTATGCTGTCTGGGGGAAAAAGATTGACACAAGTCTCCTCTGTTTTCTCTACTGAATCACACAATCCCTGAATTGCATAGCCCTGACCTTCCAGAAGTAGCACATCACTATCGATTTGTCTTAAAAAGCCATAGATAAAAGAGGAAAATAAATTTGAATTCACAGTGAAAGCAGACATCAAGAATAGGCCAATCCCCAAATGGAACACAGTCAGATTTTATCCCTAGGTGAAGAGCTAAAAGTGACCTTCTTTTAGTTGTACATGACAATTTTCGATGTCTGAAAAATATACAATGTGCATTGTTTAGGAGGAAGTGAGAAAGCAATGTAATCTCTCTCTCACACACCAGCAGGCAGCCTGTAGGATGCACACAAAGAAGCATTAATCTTCTTGGTTGTCCACATTACCCAATCCAGAACAAAAGCAGCTGCAATGGTTTCAGTTTTGCAATCTTTCAGTTTTAATGTTTTCTCTTTCCTAAAGCCATGGCTATTTAATCAAGAACTATTCCTTCACCCATTAAAAAGAGAGAGAAAGCAGGAACTTTGAAACTACTGTTTCAGGGTGGCATCTGCAGAGAATATGACCTTTCCTTCCATATCATATCAGTGTTCACATAATTGTTTCGAATGAGGGTGGAATGGTTCATAAAGGAGAAAACAGTGCAAAGCATTCCTGGAGCAATGACTTACCATTTTAAGCAGTCATTCTCGACAAGAAGCAATCCTCACCTCTATCCAGTAGACATTTCGGGATTTGTGCAAAATGTGTGTACATGTTGTGGAGGGGGATCAAAATGGGAGTAAAGCAATTGCTCCCTTAGCACATAGCTTACTGCATTATTCTATGACTTGTGACACTTCCTTATAGCTGTCTTTATCTTTGAATTGTGCAATAATTGATGTAAGTGTTTTGGGTAATTGACATAATTTCTCCCCAAAACTCTACAAAAAAAAAAACTCTACAAAAACTTTGAATTGCGTTTGTTGATTTATGTTGGACTTTTATCTTGCCTCTTCCCTACAAGACTTCAAATTTCAAATAAAATATTGGGGGAAGCAGGTTGGAAAAGAAGCGTGAGGCTTGTATGTCTATAAAAGGGGAAATGGGTTTTTAAAAGGTTTTGGAACACACACACCCTATTATTAAATCCATTTTTTTCTTTGAAGAGTGTGTACCTGTCAGGACAGATTTGGCTGTCTTGAAGCTTCCCTCAAAAGAGCAAAAGGACATTCATCTCTCTCTCTCTCTCTCTCTCTCTCTCTCTCTCTCTCTCACACACACACACACACACACACACACACACACACCACCCTTTCTACCAACCCTCTGCCAGCAACAAGACTCATTCCTTTATGTCCTATTAGGTAAGTGCATTTTAAAACCTAATGATTCAGAATAGATAGAGTGTCAGTATCTAATTTGCTGAAAGGATAGACTGTGCTTCCATTGCCTCTAAACCAATTTTTGCTCCTCAAGCCCTCAGAAAACCAACTGAAGAAAATGCACTGGAAAATATTATTTCTTGCTTAAAATAACTGGGACTCCTAAATGATTAAATCTTTCCTTGTTTCCAGATTTCTTCTAAATCGTCAAATGCCTGCCATTTCTGATTTCCATGCATGTTTATGGGACATCAGTTTTAATTCTCCACACTAAACAGTAAGACAATGGCACACAGCTACCTGTGAGGTACAGCTAACAGAAGAGCAGTCAGACAAAGAAGCTAGGTCAGCACAAATACACAGGTGTTGATCTTCCCCCCTCTCTTCTCAGAGGGGGTCAGAGCTCATACCCCACTGCACTTCTGCAGAAGTGCTCAATTAGATGCCAGGGCAGTAGCTCACCTGAGACATCAACAGCGGACCCATGAATTTTTAACTCTTGTGCAATGAAGCATTCTTTCTTTCAGTACAATTCACTGCACAGAATGTGCCATTATCTATTGAGGTTAATATAAGACAAGCCCAGACCGCCTCTATTAATTCACAACCATTATGCAAAAAAATCAAATACACACATACACACACACACACAAAGCTAGCATTTCTACCTAAAGGCAGTTGATTCTCTACTCCTGCCAAGCATTTGGCCATTAGTTGAATACCCAGGACAAACTAGGCTTCACTAAAATATAGGGGAATAAAGCAAAATTAAAGCACAATGGAAAAACTTGAATAAAGATAGAGAAAGAAAAAGCAATAGGTGCCATTGCTGAATATACCTACAATACTTCATTTCATGCACCCATAATTCTCTCTGGCAGCCACATGATTAATTCAAAGAATTATTGATTTTTTCCCCCTTTGCTCAATCCTGTTGACCTGCTTTTGTTGACAGGTCTGTATAGATCACCCTCCTCTGTCAGCTGAAATGCTGGCATCGTGTTGGTCTCTCTGGCCTGCAGTATACATTTCTACTGGTTCAACATTAATAGCATGTGACTGCCTGATAAAAACATACTCGTTGGCTTCAAAGTAGTCAGAAATGAGCAGAGAACACATATCCCCAAAATGCGTATATTACCAGAATTCCTGAAATACTTTGTGTATGTGTGCATGCATATATATCTACCAGGGGGGAGGAGTTCAGCTAAAAGGCAGGAAAACCACTACCAAACAACATATCATTGTAAAATGGTGGATTCTAAAAATGATGCTTTAAAGTTATATAAGTTCTGTAACATTATAACAATAAATTTAAATTAAATTATTAAATTTAAATTATTAAATTATTGGAAACCACTCTGGGTCCCATGCTAGGTGAAAAGAACATTATAAATTGAATAAATATATAAATTTCAAATGTGTGTATGTCCGTGTAATTTGTTCCCAGTTTTGAGGGAAAGACAGGATATAAATAAGCATTTGAACACTGGGTAAAGAAGTTCAAGATAAAGTTTTAATTGTCTGGATGCATGCTGGGTCAACACTTATACAAATCTCAGCACTTTAATGAAGCTGCTCCTATTGGCATTAGCAACTGAACTGAGGCTTCAGGCTTTAGCTGTGCTGATCTCTAAAACTATCAGTGAATAATAATTTTAAAAATCAGGAATCAGCAATCAGGTTTTCCTGCCCAAATCATTTCTCATATAACCTGAACATAGGCTACGGTCTAAATGGGCATATTTAGGCTGCAATTCTATATTCACTTACTTGATTCCCTCCAACATTGTACAGATGAAAACCAGGATAAATGTGGCCAAGCAACACCACTGTATGCTGAAGACAGCAAAAGTTATTAAGGAAGAAGAGCACACAAGCTAGCAGAGGCTACAGCAGTTTGCTTTTGCCCGAATCTATGGGGAAGGAAAGACTGTATCCTCTCCTACTGAGTTGAATGCAAACATTTTTGCACTTTGAACTCAGCAACTGAAGTTAGCCAACAAGTGGGGAACATGAGAGGAGGAGACAAAAACTGGGACATTTTAAAAGCAGTTGAAAAAATGGGACAACAAGGATTATTTGAGACTGCCCCTGCCAAATTGGGACAGTCAAGGGCTAGGGGAGTAAGTTTCCATCATACTCAGTGGGACATATATTAGATACCTGACCAAATGAAGAATCAAAGAAAATCGGCAGAACAGAAAGCTACTGTGATTGATTTGACAATCACCTACAAAATTAATCAACTGGACTTTAGTTTGCTCTCTAACAATTCAGAAATCCATTGTTTTCAGTCACTACATCCACAGATGTAATGCAGATGACACCAAATTGGGAGGGTATCAAGGTCAGAGACCTGGGCGGTGAGCCAGCCCAGAGAAGGGAGAGGGAGAGACAGCAGAGTCCCACCAGGAGGAGTCAAAGCAAGCAATTACTCATAGGCAGTCCATTTACCTAAGCCTGAGCGACAAGCAAAAGCCATAGTCAGAGTCCAAAATCCAGGAGTCAAGAGATCAATCCAAAGTATCAGGAGCCAGGTGCTGGAAGCAAGGAACAAACAAGGAGAGAGCTTGTAGAAAGCTTGCCACAAGCAAAGGGAAGCTTCCAGGCAGGCAGTTACATAGCCCAGACATAGGTGTGGCCAGTCACTGCTTCTTGAACTTAATCAAGGAAGCCTCCCTTTGCTCAGCTCTCTTGAGTCTCCGCCTTGTTTGTGGGCTGATTGACACACGTTCCAGGGCATCCTCGGGATCACAGCTGGATCCCTGTTGCCCTAAAGGAGCAGGCAGAGGAACGTCTGAGCCTGCTTGGTCCATGGCAGCAGGGGGAGCTCTTGAGCTGCAGGACTCATCTCCAGCCACAGTCACGGGGACCAACAGCTGCTGCTTGTCATCTCCACCCTGAGCAACAGGGACCAACAGCTGCTGCTCGTCATCAGCAGCTCTGACAGGGGCTTCAGTTATCACAGAGGGGTGGCTGATACGCCAGAGGACAGGATCAAAATTCAAAATGACCTGGACAGATTGGAGAGCTGGGCCAAGGCTAACAAAATGAAATTCAACAGAGAGAAGTGTAAGGTCCTACACTTAGGTAGAAAAAATGGAATGCAGAAATATAGGATGGGGGACACGTGGCTGGATAGCAGTCTTAATAGACCACAAGCTGAACATGAGTCAGCAGTGTGATGCGGCAGCCAAGAAAGCCAATGCAATTCTCAGTTGCATCAATAGGAGTATGGTGTCTAGATCGAGGGAGGTACTGGTACCACTCTACTCTGCTTTGGTTAGACCTCATCTTGAATACTGTGTCCAGTTCTGGGCACCCCAATTCAAGAAGGACATGGTCAAGCTGGAGCAAGTCCAGAGGAAGGCAACCAAAATGGTGAGAGGCCTGGAAGCCATGCCCTATGAGGATAGACTTAGAGAGCTGGGTATGTTCAGTCTGCAGAAGAGAAGGTTAAGAGGGGACATGATAGCCATGTTTAAATATTCGAAGGGATGCCATGTAGAGGAGGGAGTGGCCTTGTTTTCTGCCGCTCCAGAGACCAGAACAAGGAGCAATGGATTCAAGCTGCAGGAAAGGAGATTCCACCTGAACCTCAGGAGGAACTTCCTGACAGTCAGGGCTGTCCGGCAGTGGAATATGCTGCCTCGGAGTGTAGTGGAGTCTCCTTCTTTGGAGGTTTTTAAGCAGAGGCTGGATGGCCATCTGTCGGGAGTGCTTTGAGGGTGTTCCTGTATGGCAGGGGGTTGGACTGGATGGCCCGTGTGGTCTCTTCCAACTCTACATTTCTATGATTCTATATGCAGTTCAGTCTTCCTAAAAAGTTTTTTGGGGGGAAGGATTGCAAATGTCATCTAGGTTCCGAAATGTCCCATAAGATGTTACTTTTTTAAAAAGTATTTTTTAAATACGGCTTTGCCAAATATATTTTAAAATACTTTTCACATTTCCCATATGAACAGGCTACATGGTTTGAAGTTATATGCCAAACAAAATAAAATTATTGTAAAAAGTTGTTTTCAATTCTTTGACATCGTGTGTTGTCTTTTTTTTAAAAAAAAAAAGAGGTATGCTTTGGGGAAAACAGAAAGGCTCCTTCAAAACTTTTGATTTCTGATTACATTTTAAATAAACGAGAATCATTTCAATAACCGCCTGACTTTGGAAGACTTATGCAACCACTGCAATATTTCATTTATGCCAATTTAGTACTGAAGCCTCTACTAATGTTCTTCTGTTCCAACTTGTTAGACTTTTCAATCAGCTTCATAGGGCTCATAGGAATAATTTCAAGCCTAATCCACAATGTCAACTTCTTGTCATATCAAAATAAAAACACAGGTTAGACATCATTCTTAGTGAACATTTCTTCTCTGAGCCACTTCAGAATCCAGAGCTAAACTACATGCATAAACTAAAGCTTTATCACATAATGGCTTTTCAGCAGTAAAGCATACTTTCATTAAAATGAATGAGCTACTACATCATTTTTATTTCTTATACCAAGTCTGTCAGCACTTTTCAGGCATCTTCCTGGTCAGAATGAAACTCTGAGGCATCATCAAGAATACAGAAGGCCATATTTTCTACCTCTCCAGTCATACTGACAGGTCTAGATCAAGAGTATGATGCAGTCTGCCCTTGCAGGCTTTAGTAAGCCTTTGTTTCTATCCCTACCTCTTCAGTTCAGGACATTCAGATACTGCAAAACCATATGAAAGTCTCCCTGCTTTATTATTCTTCCCACGGCGGTTTTTCCAACTGTCAGGAATTTTTTCAAAAAAACTGGGAAATGAATTGGAAGTCAGTAAGGGAAGGAGGTGAATGAGAAGGCTACAGTGTGGAATTGGTATTATGATCTAAAGCAGGGAGATGGAATCTATACAATTTCAGATGTTGTTGGATAACAAGCCCCTCAGCTCCCACTAGAATGGTAAGTTGTAAGGGATGACAAGGTTGGAGCCCAACAATGTCTGGAAGCCACATGTTCCCCAGCTATGATTTACAGTCTTCAAAACAGAAGTGTCAGGCTGCTAGATGGACCACAGAAGCACCACATTTTTTTAAAAAAATATTCCATTGCATTTAAGAAAAAAAAGATCTAGGTGTGCATTTCTTTTTAACTCAGGAGGGACATAAACAGCAAAACATACAATTGAGTAATAAAATGCAGGCACAGAAAGAATATTCAAAAATATTTAAGAAATTGTTGAAAAATGTGTTTTTCAAGGGTTGAGAAACCCCAGCAAGAAGATTCCTGGAGTGAAGGGAATCTTTAAGGTTCAGGATTTCTTCTGTGCAGAATTCATACATGGTTCCTTTCTACAGGAAACAGCATTTTCTGCACAAAAGGATATATCAGTATAGAAATATAATTTTCTGCCTAGAAAACATTATCCTCATATGCAGAAGATGCTGTAATTGGGGACTTATTCTAAGCAAAGTTTGTGTGTGGCTGATTTCCATAAAAAACAGCATTTTCTGCGTGTGAAATAACATTTTCTGTGTAAAACAACCACATATGAATTTTGTGCAGATTAGGTCCTGGACTGCGAATAGGCTCTGAGAACTGCATGGTTTTCAAAGGTTTAATTGCAGTAGGAAGAAAATTACTGAAATTATTTGTTCCCTCCTTCAAAAAGAAACTTAGTCAAGAATTACCTGCCTGGCAGAATGAAAGACATCTAAATGCCTGCTGACACCAGTGCTGTTACGGACTCAGGAGAGGCGGGTAAAAAGTACTTATAATTCTTTCAACAGGTAGTGGAGAAAGCTCTACCATTTCCAGAGTATCTTCAACCAGCCTCTAACGGAGCCAACAAGCTTGATCTTATAACTACAGCAGGATCACTACAACTGGAGTTTTGTGTTAATAGCTCTCTAGCGATTATCTTGACATTGGATGTCTGATGACTAGAGTATCATGACAACCTAAGACATAGGAGAGAGAAAGGTGTGGTGTAGACTGGGACAGCAAAATGTTAGCTTGACTTTGGGAAACTGTGGGAATCTTACTTTGGGAATCTGAAGTTCTCATTTCCATTCCTAAATGTGTAACAAATCTATCTCCTTGATTTGCAGATTGTCTCACTTGGACTGTTCTTCATTTCTCTGCCCTTTTTCATCCATCCATCATTTCTCCCTTCCCTACTCCATTCATCCTTTACAATTATTGCTTCCACATGCTCCAACACACCCTAGGGAGTGATAGCCACTTGAAGGAATGTGAGTTGTTTGTTAATTATTCATTCCATAATGAGGCAGGAATCAATGAACATTCCCCATTTCTCTTTTTTTTCCCTCTTTTTTTTTTTTGACCCCCTATCTGTGCATTACCAGCAGTCTTGCTAAGACAAACAAGAATACAATACCAAGTGAAGTTTCACCAATTTGTGGTGGAGACTGGAGGAAAACCAATAGCACTGAACAAAAAGGAACCTTAGTCAGCAGCTGTGGTGATTACAGGAGTCTATCATGTATTGTAATTTTGTACCATCCACCTGAAATATTTTAAATAGTCTAAAAGAATTATTGGTCTGCGTCTTTCTGGCACTTCTCAGGTGCTGATAGAATGGACTAGTGTAATAGATTTTAAATGCAGAGTCATGGCATAACTTCCATACTTAAATTTATCACTGTATTTTATTTTTTCCTCACTGCAAATGAGAAACTAAACATATGACACAAAAAGGTCTTAGGTCTCTGAATGTGATTGGTATGTTTAATATTGCCCATATTGGAACAGTTTTTAAGGAACCCCACTTCAGTTTGGATTCCTGTTGTTTAGACCACAGCCCGAGGTTCTATTATGATGATTGCATGTCTCTGAATACCACTCAGTGGGAAACAAGAGCTCAAGGGAACCTCCTCTGGGGCCATTTCCGCACTGGGAATTTAAAAGTGCTGCAGAGCGACCGCCAACGGAGGTCTTCTGCACCGTAGAGTGGACTGGGGTGGACTACTTTCTATAGATCCACACCTTAGTCCGGTTCTGCGCGACCAGAAGCGGTCACGCAGCATGGTTTTTAAAAACCTCTTTTTTGAGGTTTTTAAAAAGCAGGGAGCGAGCGAAGCCGTGTAGCTCCGTCGCCTGGCTCCGGAGCAGATTTGCAGGTGCGCGCGAGTGCGTGCCTGCAGATCTTCCGGGGGCGGGCTTTTGGCTGATGAGCTTCTCCTCCACCAACCGGAAGCCGCCATTTGGGACGCTGGAGGACTGCGGAGCAGCGAACTCACGCTGCTCCTCGTGGCGACGGACTCGGCCGGTCGGAAAACAAAGCCGGTAAGCTCCGTTTTCGGGCGTTCCCCCCACCCCACATGTGGAAAGGGCCTGGGTCTCACTAGTGAGGGCAATACGTTGTGGGAGAATGTAGGAGAGAGCCTTTTCTAGTGTGGTGCCACTGTTGTGGAGTACCTTTCCCTTAAAAGCCCAATTGGCACCAACACGGGCATGATTCTGGTGCCAAATCAAAATATGGCTTTTCTATTAAATCCTTTGGGACCTAATTGGTTTCCTCCAAATGTGCACATGCCTTAGGTTTTAAAATTACTGTAAACTGTTTTAACTTATTTGAATTGTCCTGTTTTAACTTTTCAGACACAGTTCTAATATGTTTTAGTCTATTTATATTATTCTCTACTGTTTTATTTTATTAATCAAAAGGTATTATTTTATGCCACCCTGAGACTGAATGATATAGAGTGGGATGTAACTATTTTAATAATACAATCAAACAAACTATAGCAAGAGGTAATTATTGCTCTCATCTTTTGTGTGTGGGCTTCCTACAAGTATCTGATTAGCCACTTTGATAAATAGGACGCTGGACTTGACCTCTGGTCTGATCCAGCAAGGCTCTCCTTGCAGCCTTAACCCATTATTGTGGTAACACTGTAGCAGAAGCAGCATGGCAGAATTTTGAACCCTTCCCTCCCTCCTGAAGCCATCTCGATCTCACATAAACTGGGTCTAAAGGATTTCCAACCCCATTTGCTATACAATGTGGAGGGGAGTTCACAGTTCCATCTGCGGCTATCCCTCCTAGGTTCTGCCTAGATGTTTCTGAAGGGCATTGGTTGTATTTGAGGTTTGGATAATGGGGTTCAACAACTTGGTTCTTTTAAAGTTAAGACTAAAAACAAGAACAAATTCACCACACCATATGGGAGCCACCAGCTATAATGGCACTTAGTTTAATTTCTATCCATCTGCCTTACCAAATTAGAAGAGAAGTTTGCAAGGGAGTATAATTCAGAGTGTGTGCCAGGATAGCATAGTGGTTTGAGCATTGGACTGGGACTGGAGATCAGGGCTTGATCTTGGGCAAGTCACATTCTCTCAGCCTCCAAGGAAAGCAAAGGCAAACCCTCTGTGAATGAATCTTGCCAAGAAAACTGTGCGAGAGGTTCACCTTAGGGTCACCATAAGTCAGAAACAACCTGAAGACACACAACAATGGCAAAAATAAGTTGGAGTACAGCATTCAACATTTTGATCTTCTTACTGTTTCCTTGCTGCAATATTCAACCACTGTTTGTCCACATACAAATAGAAGTTATACCTTCTCTTGATTTAAAAACTTTCACAAAACATTCCATGAGTATTTGCACAAAACAATACCTTTTACAGAAATACATTTATTTTTACCATATGTAAGAAACAACACACTCTTAATGTTGATTCTCTCTTAGCAACAGTATTTTATATTCTATAGGTAACACATAATATTGTAAATGTATTGTGAAATGTAATTTTACCATGAAAATGGCACACATTTCTGCTATTTTCAGAGAAAAAAGTAGGGTAACTTCTTTTATGATATGACAATAGCATGAATAAATACATTTATATACAAAACAGATGTTATTTAAAACATGTGTTTTCTTGACAAGCCATAAATATCATGCCTGTGAAACATTCTAAATGTTTCTTATTAATACAGACAACACAAATACTACAGTCTACAAAGTCGTTCAAGGCTTTATTTAAGACAAATCACTTATCAGAAACCAAAATTAACTTTACTCCAAGATTTTTCAGATGGGGTGAATTAAAACATGAAACAACCATCAGAAACCAAACAAGAACATTAAGAAGCTCACATCCCAAACCTAGTTAACATTAAGTCAAATAGAAACATAGTGAGAATCATTTCACCACAATGTCTTCCATGCAACTCAATCTGATTAAATTCTTCCTAACCACTTGGCAAAGTGATATGGTGCTTTGCTTCATATGTACACTAAAGAACAGCTTTTCTATGGTGTGATTCTACACATCACTGGCAGTGTGTGATTTTATCTCAATATTCCAACAATCCAGGCATGGTTTACCACATGGATCCTACCCATCCAACATACCCTAAGCTGAGATGAAAGATGCCAGCTGAAAAGGAAAGAACTGCAATCACATAGGCATGACCATTCACACTCTTCCATTGTTCTGATATCACACAGAAGCCATTCTTGTACTGCTAAACACCTGTGTCAAGAGGGTCAGACAACTAGTTTATCAAGTGATTAAATGTGCATTGTGATAAATCATCACTTAGTAAATGGTTGTCTATATTTGTTTCACAGAGCAGGGGAAACACCTTAATTTAACTGGGCTAAATGAATAAATAATTTTAAGAGAATTCTACATTTTTTTTAAAAAGAAGAAATCTAAGGTAAAACAAAAGTAATCAAACTTCTGATAGAAACCAAAATTCCCTGACAAGCATACAAGAAAACATAATTAACAACAACAAATAGAAACCAAATGTGAAAAATACACCAAATCCCTTTGAATAGTTCATATCACCACACTCATATATATGTTTCAATAGAATAATTTAACCACAGTAAATAACACAGAACCTCTAGCTACCTTCAGCTCAAAGGAAGCATCAGAGGAAGTATGTGCTAGAGCACTCCATTGACCAAAATGGGCCTACCTGAGACGAGTGAAACTGTGTCTTTCTCCCATGAGACAACAGTGATGTATGCCTCCACAGAGGAGGGGATAATGCACTTGAAGACCGCTACATTGCCTCTCATGGCTTTCTGGTCCTCCACACGGACTGTATATGGTTCTCGTAAAACTGGGGGGGGAAAGTGGACATTCACAGAAAAATAACCACCAGGGAGTAGCCAAACAATGAAAGAATTCATGAAATGTTATACCCAATGAAAATGCGAAAACTTTGGCCCTTTCCACACTATGGCCCCATCCTGGCATGGGGATGTATTGAAGTCAGTCCACAACATGTGCTACTGCACAACATTGGCCCTTTTCACACAGCATTTGCCATGTGAAAGGGCCCCTCGAGTGTTGTGCGAATGTGAGGAGTGGTCCACATGACGCACTCATAATCGTGCGACGCTCCAGGGTCTGTCAGGCGCAGCTCACGCACTTTTTCATTTTTGGCTTTAAGATGAAAATGGTGCGCATTTGCGCATCGCTCTGGGGCCCCGCATACACTTGCCATGTGTGTGGAGCTCCAGAGCCACAGCGCTCATGCTTTCTGCCCCAGCGCAGCCTGGGAAATTCCCAGGCTGCACTGCAGAAGGAAGAGGTGGGGCTCTTGCGCAAGCAGCCGGCAGCTGCAGAGCTGAAGCAATAGGGACACGAGAGCCTCTCACTGGAGGCTGCTCGTGCGATCCCCACACTCCAGCACTAAGAAAAGGTGAGCTGCAGAAAGTGCCATTGTCCCAGTCCTGTTGCTTCCCCAGCCGCTGCAATCACGCACTATACTATTAGCGGGGGGAAAATCTGGTAACAGGCCCCTTGCTCCCCACAATTGCATTAGCTGGGGCCATGAAGAAAGAGTGGAATTGCTATCAAGGCCCTTCCTTTCTCAATGCAGCACAAGAAGAGGCCAGTTGCACTGTGGAAGCAAGGAGCATGTCCTGAGCACTATCATCCACCAGCAGCTGGCTGGGTGTAGAGAGGAGCATTTGGGACATGCTCCCATACCAGCAAAGGCACTCCAGGGACAACACCTGGACATCGTGGTATACAGGTAAGTGTGGAAAGGGCCTTTATTTCTGTTCCATTGAAGTGAGGAGCAAGATAAAAAGAAACAATTAGGCCTACTGGAACTTTCACTTCCAGGGAGTCTTCTAGTCAAATTTGTCCAAGCCAAAACCCCACAAGAGAATCAAACTCTTTTTCAGTTCTCTATGCAAGACCCATATTTTCTAAACCATCTTTTTTCCTGAAGTATCTGATGGCCCTTTCACACAACACAATTATAGTGCTACATTCCACTTTAACTGATATGGAAACATCCTATGGTTTGATCAAGCATTAGAGGACCTCTCTGGCTGAGAATTCTAAATATTAAATTCTAAATTCTAATTACATCCCCCTAAAAAACCGCTGCAAATTCCATAAGGTGGAACCATAGCAGTTAAAGTGGAATCATAAAGCTAAAACTATGTTGTGTGAAAAGACTCATCAGTTCTTCTACGGTCACACAACTCCTCCACTGCCCTATGAAATCTACAGAACTATTGCTCAGTCTTTGATCCCACCCACATTTCTATAGATCAGTATACAGTTGTCCTTCCACTTTTGCAAGGATTCAGGGTGCAGAACCCTCACAAAAGTGGAAAAACTGCAAATAACTCTTCCCCTGCTCTCCCTCTCATTCCCTTCCAGGCCTTCCCCCTTCCTGTTCCCATGCAAAAGGGAAGGGAATGGGGGGGAAGGCTCACATGAGCCTTCCTTTCCTGTTCTGGAGCTTCTCCTGCCATTCCTACACATTTTCAGCTGGTACTGAGAACTCAGGCAAGCATTCCCCCCACCATTCCATTCTGTTTTGCCTCAGCCCAAGTTCTCCACACCAGGGCAAAATGCATAGGAATGGCAGAGGGAGCTCTGGAGAGGAGAAAGGAAGGGTCACATGAGCTTTTCCCCATCCTTCTTTCTCTTCTGTTTTGCATGGGAAGGAAAGGAGGGAGCTCTGGAATGGAAAAATGAAGGCTTGCACAAGCTTTCCCGCACCCCCATTCCCTTCCATTTTGCCTTGGTGTGAGTTCTTTGAGCTGGAGCGAAATGCATGGGGATGGGAGGAAGAGAAGAAGAAGGCATGCACACTTGTGAATAATCAAATTCATGAATGTTAAACCCACGAAAGTGGTGGGAGCTGTAATAGAAAATATAAGGTTTCTGGGAGGAGCTCAAGCCTAGATAGTGTCATGAGCTGGGCTGAGAGTGCTGCCGATTCAGACTTGGACTCCGATTTAGACTTGGACTCCCAGTCGGGGGAGGATCCCTTGGAGGGGCCTTCAGGAGAGGGGGCTCCTTCAGAGTCTAGGGAAGAGTCTGCCAGCGACCCCACAGCTGTTCCGGGCACGGATCCCGAGCCAGTACCTGCAGCAGATGTGTCAGCTCCAGAGACAGAGGCTAGTGCTTCTGACTTGACAGAGGCTGGTGTTTCTGACTCCAGCCCGGAGTTTGCAGCAGACCCTCCCCCCACGTTCCTCCAGAGGTGGCTGGAGAAGGGGATGGTTCGGAGGTCTCAGCGGCTGCGGGAAAAGCATCTGATGAATCGGCCCTGAAGTCTTGAGGGGCTCCAGCTGTAAGCTGGGCCAAAGGACATTTGATCAGCCCCAGCTGGGCTAAAGACTGTGTATTTAAGACAGACGCTGTTGGAGTTGGGCACAGGGCAACAACCGTCTATCAACCGGGAATCTGTGTCCTGTGGTATGGGCTTTCTGTTCCAGGCTAAAACTTGCTGTTTGAGTTTGCTGCTCCTGGGACTTGGATGTTTGTTTTGGTGACATACCCTCTTAATTTCTTTATTACTAAAGCCATAAACTCAGCTCCTGCCTCTGTGTCTGCTTAGCCGCTGCCTGACATTGACAGATAGTAACTTTGCCTAGCACACTGTAAGTGAAATGTTAAATGAATGTTAATGAGTGCTATTTGATTGTACTCACCGGCCTTAATGTGAACATCCTGACTTCTGATTTTCCCTGAAGGATTTTCAGCTGTGCAATAGTAAGTGTTATCATGGATTAAGTTATTAAAGCTTGAAGGAGGGAAAGGGAAAATTTGGAGAGTGCCATTAGGGTGGACGTGGCGGATCCCTGGAACATCGTAGATCTCCTCGCCCGTTGCTAGGTACCATCTGAGCGTCACAGGAGGGATCCCTGCAGCAGGACAGGGCACCAGGGTCCCTGTGGTGCTAGCAAACACTACCTCTTGCAAAGATGCATTGACAAAATATAAGCTGGCATGTAGATCTTCACCAAAAACTGCAAGACAGAAACAGAAATGCACACAGTTAGGAAGGATAATTCTCTTCTTGCTTTTCCATTAACAATGGCAACAGCACAACTTCACAGGATTTTTCAGCAGCTGAACACTCTTTTGTATTATAAATCATTTTCTTTTTGGATTGCAAACTGCAACTAAATAAAGGTCACTGAGAGAAACTGGATTAATGTAAAAGACAGCAATTTCCTTGGTCAGGTGTCTCAGTTGCATCCAATTTAATTAACTCAGAATCTGTGGATTCCAAATCAGAGAGGTAAGGCATAGGATAACCAGTGAGGAGAGCATTTCTGGTTTGGATAAAGGAAATTAAATTACTTCCCACCTTTGTCAGCATTTTTATTAAAATAAAATACAACAGAATGTATACTCATAACACTTTCATTTAAAATGTTAGTAATTATGGCCTAAATCCAGCATTGCTGATAAATCTCTCAGCAATCTGCTGTAGATCAGTAAGATTTCTGACTCCCGCTTGGATCACAGTAACAGCTCTACCCAAATTACTCTAGGCCTTTCCATACCACACTGTTATAGTGCTGTTATTCCACTTTCAACATCCAATGGAATCCTGGGGTTTGCAGTTTAGGGAAGATCCTTTAGAATTCTCAGCCAGAGAGCTCTTTGGCCTCAGGAAATTACAAACCCCAGAATTCCACAAGATGTTGAAAGTGGAATAATAGCACTGTAACAGTATAGGGTGGAAAGGGCCTTTGTTATTAACAGCCCTGCGCAGGTCTTGCAAACACAGGACCATGGCTTCCTTGACTAAATCAATTCTTTTTCCTACTGCCTTCAGCTTTCCCAAGTATTACCATCCTTTCCAGACTCATGTTGCTTCATGACGACTTGAAAATACTATAGCCTCAGTTTGGGTATTTTGACTTCTGGGGAGAGTTCAGGCTTCATTTCCTCTTGGAACGCTTTATTTGCCTATCACACAGTACGCCCCCCCCCCCCATACATCAGTCACTTAGCACCTATCTGTCATTTATCCAAAGTGGAGACTGCTTACATTGCATACTCTAGGAGCTTAGCTATACTGTCTTTGTCATCAGTTCCATTCTCCATGCCTATATGCCTCCCATGTCAAGCTGCTGCTTTTCAAGGCTGGCATCCTAATTTCCAGGTGCCAGCTTAAAAGTCTATTTTATAAATAGCTGTTAACAAAACAAAACAGGCTTATAATTCAAAAAACACTGGGGAAATGCTGCAGAGGCTTGGTCTTCACTCCTTTATACTATTACTTGGTACTCTGAGTCCCATCATTCTCAGGCCTCCAGGCTTCACTATCAAAACCAAACTTGCTCAATACTGTCATCAAGGTAACAAGTATTCAGCAGACTGGATAATAGCTGAAACTCTATCATAGTGTGCAGATTTTCCCCTCAAGAATAGCTAAGTGGAGGTGAAGGGCAAAAGCAAGAATAATTTTTTTCTCCACACATAACCAACTTAGAGCTGGGTTGTTGAACCGTACCCCCATCCAGAAATCTATCCCTTCAGCTTCCTCTGAGAATTTCATGACACCTCATCCATCCACCTTTCTTTCTTCTTCTTTCCCATTAACTAATTGCTCATCTTTCTTTGCATGCCCAGCACCAAGAGTTATCCACTAAATATTCTGTCTTAAAGTGAAGGAAGAATGGATATAAATAACTGGATAAAAAAAAATTAAAAAAGGAGAACATTCAATGTGTGCCAGGGTAAAACTGTCAGGTGCTAATAGAAAATAATAACTTGAGTATCAGCACAAAGAAACTGATGGTCCAGATTTTCACAGCTAATGGCTGCAAAAAGCAAAACATGATGATTCAAAGCAAGATTGCATCAGCAGCAGTAGAAAAGTCACTTGGCTAGGTTTTTTAAAAAAAGCCACTTAAATATACAAGAACATGAAAATCTGAATACAAACTAAAACAAGAGCATGCGCTGTACTGAATACCAACAGCAGTTTATATTACTACGGTTGTCCCCCCACCTATGCAGGTCTGACTTTCACGAATTTGGTTATTAATGAGGTGCCCACTTGCCTCTCCCCCATTCTCCCTTACCCGTTCCCTGCCCAGTTGCACTACCTTGGCAAAATGCAAGCAAATGGAAGGGGAGAAAGTTTGTGGGCACACAAGACTTTCCCCCTTAACTCTACAGCCTTCTCTCCCCTCCCCTCTCCTGCTCCTCCCCATGCAGGAAGCCCACTGGCAGCACCAGGCAGGAGACTGCAGGGTTTGATTCCCTCCCTTCCACTCTCCTGCCTCTCGCCCGCACAGGGCACAGAAGAAGAAAGGCTGTGCGGGCAGCAGGCAGGAGAGTGCAGGGGGGGAAGACCTTCCCTCCACTCCACTCCACTCTCCTGCCTGTCCCTGCAAGTGTGCAAAAAGAAGGCAGAGCAGGTAGGGAGTCAGGCAGGAGATGGGGGAGGAGGTCTCCCCCTGCACTCTCTTGCCTTTCTGCCTATTGACTGCAGAAAGAAGGCAGGAGGAAGGACAGAGGAACACTCACTGGAGGGAAGTTATTCACTTTTTGTTTGTTTGTTTTTTTGTTTTATTTTCACAAGCGTTCTGTGCTCTGAACCCTTACAAAAGTCGTGAGGCTGCTGTAGTCACTTTTCTATTTGGATAGAAAACCATTTTGACAGTAAGATGAACCAAAGACTGGCAGAACTTCTCAAATGCAATTTGAGCCCATGCAATTCTCGGCTGCATCAATAGGAGTATGGTGTCTAGATCGAGGGAGGTACTGGTACCACTCTAGTCTGCTTTGGTTAGACCTCATCTTGAATACTGTGTCCAGTTCTGGGCACCCCAGTTCAAGAAGGACATGGTCAAGCTGGAGCAGGTCCAGAGGAGGGCGACCAAAATGGTGAAGGGCCTGGAAGCCATGCCCTATGAGGACAGACTTCTACCCTTTCCGCACCTTACCTTTTCGCGGAGGTGGGGGGTGGCGGTCGCGCAAAAAGCCTCAGCAGAAACACTGCTGCTTCTCTGCTGCTTGAGTTCTGCATTGGCTTCCTGATAGCGCAAACGTCGCGCAAACGCCCCGCCCCTTCCTACCCCAGCGCAACCTGGGAATTGCAGGCTAGTGCTGAGGCAGGAAGCGCGACCGGCCCGGCTCCCGACGCACCACACACCAGGTAAGTGCACACGGGCCCCGGGAGCATTGCGCGACTATGCACCATTTTCGGCTTAGAGCCGAAACTAAAAAGGTGCATGTCCGCTCTGCGTCCGGCTCTTGAGCGTCGCGTAAATGGGAGTGCGTCGTACAGACCGCTCCTCCCATTTACGAGATGCTCAAGGGGACCTTTCGCTTTAGAAATGGCATGCGAAAAGACTGTTAGAGAGCTGGGTATGTTTAGTCTGCAGAAGAGAAGGTTAAGAGGGGACATGATAGCCATGTTTAAATATTTGAAGGGATGCCATGTAGAGGAGGGAGAGGGCTTGTTTTCTGCCGCTCCAGAGACCAGGACAAGGAGCAATGGATTCAAGCTGCAGGAAAGGAGATTCCACCTGAACCTCAGGAAAAACTTCCTGACAGTCAGGGCTGTCTGGCAGTGGAATATGCTGCCTCGGAGTGTAGTGGAGTCTCCTTCTTTGGAGGTTTTTAAGCAGAGGCTGGATGGCCATCTGTCGGGAATGCTTTGAGGGTGTTCCTGCATGGCAGGGGGTTGGACCGGATGGCCCGTGTGGTCTCTTCCAACTCTACATTTCTATGATTCTATGATTCCCCACAAAAACTGATCTCTAAGTGGGTTATCTGAAATACAAGGGATTAAATTATTAGTTCACTGGACTGTATTTAAAAAATAATAATAATAAACAAGAACAGTGCATTTCAAGTACTGAAGGAGGGTTCTCCCCTACCTTCTGGACAGGTTTTTGCTCATTTATCAGCAGCTTGACACACAGACAAATGAAAGCAAGTGGACATAAATGAAGTAAAATTCTTTCCACACACATATGTGTGCACACACAAACACACACACATATAGGAAGAATTATTTCCCTTCATATATTTCTGTGAGGCTGGTGTTACATAAATGCACTAGAGGAAAGTAACAAATGTTCGCGAATTTTTCCAGCAAACCAACAATGTATAAGAGAGAATTAAATTACTGTAGCTTTGTGGAATATGACAATAATTTCACCACGTACAGAGCATGGCATAAGCATAATTCACAAGTTCAAAGAGTCGCAAAATGGCTAAAAAATACTTTGTGTCCTTTGCAAAAAGCATCCTTAGGGGGTTTGCCAGGATAGTTTACACTATGTACTCTCTCTGAAAAAAGACAAAATATAATATGTCTATTTCTGTCAAATGGCCAAGGTTGTTGTCCCTGGAAGCTTCATTTAATAATTAAATATGAAATCATTACTGTTTCCTATTTATAATTAATCAAAATTCTAATTTAAAAATTGCCTTTATGCATTGGCAGCAAGAAAATCATACTGGCATATATATTCGTCTGAGGATAAAATCTGACCCTGAATTATAACAATTTTTTTGAAAGCAAGGGGAAAATATTTTACTCTTATTTCCTTTGATGAAGCCAAATGGGCATCAAATATTTATTTTGACATAAAGAGACAAAAATCAAAGGCAAGTTCAGGGTAAGCAGGACATAACTAGGTTTTTTTTTTTAAGATATGAATAAAATAGAAGTAGGGAATGTGAATGATTTAATTAGGTGACTCACAGGGCGTTCCTATGCCACTCTACTCAGAAACAGGTCCTACTGAGTTCAACTGGAATTTTCTCCATGATGTCTGTATACTATAGGTGGCAACCTCAGCCTTCTTTCACTCAGGAAGAACACAGAAACATAAGTGGGACTTAGAACAAATATTGGCATGATTCTGCACTCTATTTTATTCCCCTTCCTCCCAATTTTTCCCCCACACTCACTATCAGCATTTCATGCACACTGAGCATGCTTCATCTTCCCTGGACTGTTTCAGGAGGGAGGTAACCCACTAAACATTAATTGTACTTCTGCAAACTTTGTGGCTCCCATAAGACTGCTTGTACCTCATAATTATATTATTTCCTAATTCCCAGTTCCTCATGTGAACAGAACTTTAGAACATAGCTTTCTTATTCAGCTGAATATCATGCAGAAGTTTATATGCCTCTGAATTCCAAATTCAGCTTTTAACTATCCCTTATTGTATATTGCCATGATCATTAAACTGTCCCCTTCAAGTTAAAAACCAGTTGTTCTCAATCTGTATAGGAAATTTTAGGAAACGCACAAAATGTTTGATGATCATGAATGCCAATCCATAAATAAAGAACTGGTCCTCTGCACACACACACCCAAAAAAGTTGTAGACTACCCCAAATCATATACCTTTACACCTGTAAGAACGTTCTCTATGAGATGTCACAAAGCCTGCTCTGTTCCAAAGCTTTTTCTACATTCAGGGCAATTTCAGGTGTAGCAACTCATTCCAACAGGAGCAAAAATAGGTTTTTAAAAAGGAGCTCAGCCTGTGTACACCAAGATAAGCTATGAGATACCACAAAGCACACAACCCCAAATCCAGGACCAAGTCCTCTATTGTAAGCTCAGGACACTGTCTCACTGATGGGTTCCTGTTAGGAACAAAAATGCTATTTTTTTATGTATAGTTCTCCCCCTACATTCATGGGTTTGACTCTCATTGTCAGGGTACCCTCCATAATTTGTTTGGGAAAGTATTGCTGATGGGATATGCAGTAGTAAGAACTGTAGTATGTAGTCAAAGCACCTAGATAGCTTCGCTTGCAGCTGCACAATTGTAGCAACATTCCTAGAAGCTAGAAGAACATTCCATTATGTAAACATGCAAAAGGTTCTCACCAGATAGTAACCTAGTAACAGCATTGGGCTAGTGAAGCAAGGTCAGCTGTAATTGGCGCGGTGAGAATGAAGGAGAGCATTATAGCATACTGTCTCTGAAAACTCCCTCAGTTTGAATCACTAAAGTCATGTACTCTGTTCATGCTCAAGAATAAAGCTTGCTTCGCATGGTTACTCTGTGTGTTTGAATCAGTTCCTGACACTCATGGGTTTCATTATTTGCGGCACCCACTTGCCTCCCCCCATATACTCTCCTGCCTGCAGCTGCCTGCAAAATTGGGGGTGGAGTGAAGGGGGGAAGATCTTTCCTCACCCACACTCTCCTGTGCTACTCTCCTGTGATCACACGTGAGGGGGGCAGCAAGAGAGTGAAGGGGGGAACATCTCCCCCCATGCTCTTCTGTGGCTGCTGCCCATGCGATCGTGCATGTGGGGGGGCAGTGCTGCTACTGCTGGCCATAGCAAGAAAGTGAAGGAGGGAAGATCCCCCCTCCGTGCTCTTCTGCCCCACCGCCCAGGCAATTGCAAGTGCAGGGGGCCAGCAAGAGAGTGAAGGGGGGAAGATCTCCCCCCTCCAATCTCTTCTGCCACCGCTGACGGCGCAATTGCACACGCTGACCATGGCAAGAGAGTGAAGGGCGGAAGATCCTCCTTCCGTGCTCTTCTGCCCCACTGTCCAGGCAATTGCAAGTGCAGGGGGCCAGCAAGAGAGTGAAGGGGGGGAGATCTCCCCCCTCCAATCTCTTCTGCCACCGCTGACAGCGCAATTGCACACGCTGACCATGGCAAGAGAGTGAAGGGGGGAAGATCCCCCTTGTGCTCTCCTGGCTGCCCGCTGTTATTCATGTTTGTTTGTTTTTTGCTTTCACAGGGGTTCTTTGTCCTTAACCCCTGCGAATATGGAGGGGCTACTGTAAAGCAGATTTATTTAGCAGAACAAAAAAAACAGTACTTACGAGGTTCCTTGCCTTGAGACATGCAATCCAAAAGGCAAAAGATACAAGAGAAGAACTGAAAGGGAGGAGGACATATGGAGAACTGAACTTGATGTTGGTTCATGAAAATTCTTGACACAACAGAGTTTCTGTTACACGCTAAAAAAAAGGTTTTCTACAAACCAGTGGCTTCCGGATGTTTTGCATGATTTCCACCAACTCCCCCAGCCAGCATGGACATCAACCACTTCACAGAGAAGCTCATGGTGGAGGAGTGCCATAACAGCTGAGGGAATTCCTAATGCAGTGCATCTAGAAGGCCCCACACTGAGGGAAAGTGCTATAAACAGGCTACTTTTGTATTCAGCGGCATGAGCCTTGTGCTGTTCCTAGAGATCAAGCATCTTCTTAACTCACATATTTTGATATGTTATGTCTACCGTCTGAGGTTAATATCTATAAGAAAAGGGGAAGGATTTAAGTCTACTTGAAATGCCACATCTTGTTATGACGTGGAAGTTCTGGTCCCCAATGACAGGACATATTAGAATAGAGAAGGTATCAGATACAGTCCACTCCTATCCGTACTTTGGTCAAATGTAGCCTGTAATGTGTATTCTCCCACTGCATGGATGACTCCAATGATAAAAATGTATTCGCTTACATTAAAAAACAGATTGTTTCCCAAATACCTTTACAAGTGCTGTATCTCAAATGTGCACCTTCATCAAGATTGAGATCCAGGAGGTGGAATCTTTTCAGTGGTCACAGACTACTTCATGGAACTTCCTTCACAGAAAACTAAGAGCTGCTCGTAAGAAAAATTAATAAATTTTAAGACGATATTAGTGTTTCTGTTGCCTGAACAGAAGATGAGGGTAGAGGATGAATGTCATTGCCTGTAAATTTTAGCTGCTAAATGAACTGAAGGAGGTGCTGGTTACTATATGTAATTATTTATCTAATTTATAGCTTGCTTTCTCACAGTACAGGACCCAAGGTGGCTTACAATACAGATTAAAACAGAATATAGCTAAAATCAATCATAATAGTGAAAAAAAATTACAAACGAAATTAAATGGGACAGTTTTAAAGTTTTTTAAAATATATTTAATGGAGAAAATACAAAAAGTATAGCACTCCTTTCCATAAAAAGCTGCATTCTTCAGTGTTGAATAAATGTGCTGATATTCTGTTTTCATAATATCTTTTCCTGCTATGTTTCAATATATTCATATTGTAAGTGGCCCTGAAATCTCTGTTGAGCCATTTGACAAGCCACAGATATCAAGATAAATAAGTGAGATGTATGTTTTTAAAAGGAAGAAAGGCTCTTATCTAATCTGTATATAAATGTATGCCTTCTCCCATCATGTTCAGATTCAAACTTAATAAAATAAAATAAAACGATAAAACTGTAAAACCAATCAAAAGACACCTTAACATTAGCTAATAGCACCGAATAAAACGTCAATAAGCTGAAGACATCATAAAGGATTCAAAACCACAGAAATCCATTAAATGTCTGCAAGAACGGGATGGTCTGCTAGAAGGGCCCTTCTCTCTGTCCCACCACCTCCACAGATACATCTGGTGGGAACACGGGAGAGGGCCTTCTCAGTGGCTGCTCCCAGGCTCTGGAACTCCTTTCCCAGAGAAGTCAGACTGGAACCCTCCCTACTTTCTTTCCATAGTCAAGCAAAGACATTTTCTATTCCCACAGGCTTTCAATGTGCAATTATGGCCTTTCTGATAAAAGGTGCTGGCTATTGTTAACTGTGCAGAATTTATGAATGGTTGAGTTTTAATTAAGTAGTGTAACTTTGTTTTAATTTTTATTTGAGCGTTTAAATTGTGTTTTAACTTTTGTATTCTGTGGTTTTAACTTTTTTTTTTTTAATTATTGTAAGTCACTTTGAGTCCTCACCAGGAAAAAAGCAGGATATAAATAAAGAAGAAGAAGGAGAAGAAGAAGATGATGATGATGATTTTGTCTGTTGTTGAAAAAATGATAAAGAAAGTGCCAAGGATGTATTTAAACAACCTGGGTGCAGCCGCTGAAAAGGCCTTACAGCAGCCATGTACTTGAAATAGATTAACTTGTAGGGGTGGCGTCTAGAGAAAAGGTTTTAAAGATCTTAGCTGACAGGAAGATTCTTGTGGAAAAGTCTGCGCTCATAGAAAATAAAATAAAATAATTTCAATGTAGACCCCAAATGTGTGTGCAAACGACCACTCTTCAGAACCACTGTAGTTGAAAATTCAAACTTAAAAATTCAAAACACAATCTATAAAAAAATAATAAAAATGCTGTTTCCTTTCAGAGATACGATAAAGCAAGCATTAGGGACCTTACTATGCTAGTATCAGCATATCTATTTCTCCCTGGGTACCTCTGTGTAGCTCTCATTAATGTTAATAGTCTTCAACATGCATGTCAGGAAGAGCGAATAAACCACATAATGAACTTTAATAAGCACTCATTTTCAGGTGACATTCATTACTATGAAAATTTTTGAGGCTAAAATATATCAATGTGATTATGAAATACAGAAGAGATTTTTAAAGCCATCAGATTCATTAGTGGCAGCAACAGACACAGGTTTCTGCCTCAGAAAATGAGGGGGAGATATATTAGCAAATAAAATACTAAAGGCTAATTGCTTCTGAGATGTTCAGTTCATCCAAATCCAAATATCAGGATGATTCAATATTCCTCATAAAGACCTCTTACTAGAATTTAAAATAGAGTATCACTTCTATTAAGCCAAGATACTTATTTTTGAAAACGCTAATATCCAGTCCTGAAATATGTACAATAAAAATCATAAAGTAGAGTTGGCCCCAGAACCAGTGTTGTGTGATTTTTTCTTCCTGGTTGGTAAAGTAGGTTAACACTGAGGGCAATAACCTACACAGCATCATCCAGTGAGATACATGGCTGAGCTGGAAATGAAAACTTAGTCTCCTTGTATCCAGATGTCCCACAACAGAAATATCATGACAATTTAAGCTTGTTTTTTTGTTTTTTTGTTTGTTTGTTTTTTGGCAGGGGGGAATCTGATGTGGAGACATTGGATCTGAACATAACAAAAACAAATCTCCCATGCAGTTTCAGCTTCTCCAAGCCTGGTACCCTCTGGATGTGTTAGACTACAGCACCCAGAATTCTATAGCCAGCTTTGCTAGGGAACACGGTAAAGAGGGTTTCATGTACTGAATGGCCAGCAGAACTACAATGCAGACATTGTATGGTCTTCTGTATTATGCCTAGAGTTACATGTTGGAGAAGACACTGTGGAACAAGGCAAGATTACAGATGGGGCAAGCAGATCCTTCTTAAATCTAACATGTAAAGGAGGCTAAAGAGCAACCTGGAACAGAAAAGACTACATATAAATCCAGTGTAAATCCAGGGCCATGAAAGTGAAGCTGGACACAGATTATTGCTGAGATTCTACACTGTTGAGCATAAAAAGGGTTCCATATGCAGAGTTCTGCTATGGCTCCCTTGTCACCTCCCCCAGGACTCATCATTGCACTGCAATAGCCCACCACCATCCACCACTTGTAGCCATTCTGTTGCTAGTAGAGAGTAGGAAGGAGAATTGTAGAACCACATGACTGTATTGCCATAGCAAGATGGAGGCTGAGGATGTCTTTCACTGAGATCTGCTGGGATCTGCCAGAGGTCTCATCAGATTATGTCATCAGACTGGTTATGGGAGCATAGTCAGGTGCTTCTCCAATTCCCTCCACTTTCTACCAGCAATGGAATCACCAAGAGGTTTTTGCACTGCAATGTTGAACCCTGTGTGTGAGATCTTTGGTTGTTAATAGAAAGAGGAAGAGAACACCAACAACATCTAAAATACTTATGTAGGTATAAGGTGGACTTACATGTATGTATGTCACTAAGAAGATGCCACAAATCAAAAAGAAGGCAGCAGTCAAAAACAAACAACCCAAACAAGCTTCTTGGTGGTCTAGAGTCTGAGTCAGTAAGCAGCATTTTCTTCTGACCTCGTGCTCATTCTCATTTGAGGCAGCTTTTAAAGAAGATTTTTCCCTTCATTCACAGGAAAGATTTCTTTAAAACAGTACCAGTACTATAGAAGAATTTTCAAACCAGGAAAGTATGATGACCTCCTGTTTACTCTGTCTACATTCTTATACCATCAACATTTGATTGTGTCAACTTTGAATACAGTTTTTGCTAGTTTAAGCATTGCTGCATGCTGTATCGCATAACTGAACATATTTTAGTGTTGTTTGTATATTTCTCATTTTCATACCTGCATATGTAATTTTGTGTTCTATCAATGTTTCTGTGTTCATTTAGTGTTTTCACGGCTTGGGGTTTGTGTATCATGATTTTGCAATCATATAAATTATTCCATATGTTTCGTAATTGTGTACTAACAAGACACTAGGATATGTTTTCTCCACATCCAAAGGAAGATGGCTTGAAAGAGGGATCATTATACATGGTGTGAACAGTTAACCCATCTCTTTCTTCAGTCAAAAGTGCTTAAAAATCATGGGAAACCTATTTGGCCACAGGTGACAGTGGGAGGGAAAAAAAACAGTTTAAACAGCCCAGCATTTACACCTTGCAGGGTACAGAGCCATAGAAGATAATTTCCCAGCTTCTCAGCAGCATGGTGGGGCTTTCCTGTGACAAGTACAGCTAGAGCTAGCTTCTCAGGCCTTCCTCCACATCCACACCCACAGCTGTTCCAACCAGTGGATGTGGCTTTCTTGGAGAGAAGTTTCCTCTCTAGTTCATCTGTGGGACATTGCAGTATCCCTGTTGTGCTGCCCCTCATCAGTCTTCACTTGACTTTCACAGCTCATCCTCCCTGTGTCATCCCATGCATTCCCTCGAACTACTACACAGGCAAGGTTTAATAGAGGCGAGGAGGAAACTGCCTGATTCACATGATATTGAAGCTGCTTTACTCCTGGGTGGATTGCACCCGTATGTGCTCCCATATCCTGTCATCCCATCCCATGCTTCCCAGCTTTGGGGAGAGGTTTACTGGTCAACGGATGGGTCATTCACGCCTGAATACCATCCTACATTCTCTGAAGGCACTTCAGCTGTAAATAATAAAGTTGTGCCCACCTGTGATACAGAAAAGTGTTGTATATTATCTTTGCTGCCCCCTTTGTCACTTAGCCTCCATTTTCAAACATGCTGACATGCGTGCATATGTGTATGTCCAGGCCAGGCATGGACAAATGATGTGTATGTTATATATGATGCAAATGTTACATTTTTATTTCCAATCTTTTCCTGCACCATCAAACTAAAACTCAAATTATTCACAATCAAAAACAGTCTCAGTCATCAGGACGTTAAAAGCACTGAGCCATAGCTTTATGGGAGTGAAATGTTCTCATCTCAGGTCAGAGTTGGTAATAATAAATCAGTTCATTTATCTGCTGTAGCATTAAGCATAGGTGTAACAAAGTTCAAAATGAGAGCTAATATGTAACTATGAATGAGAGTTGCATAATTGTAAAGAGAAAACACCACGGAACAGATGGTGTAAGATATAAAGAAGAGAGAGGAAAAAATACAAGTCTCAAACTAATTGCAAGTCTGCTCCAATTACCTGAACAGGGTTGCCACACAAGGAGACCCACATCGCTTTTTCAGAAAAAGGAAATGGCATGCTACCATCTCCCCTTGGGGTGAGCACAGTACACTCTGCAGGCTCCATGCCCCCTTTAGACCCCACTTTTGTGGCCCCAGAAGCTGACCACCAGCTCCTCCGAAGCCCAAGCCCACACATCCTCTTTATAACAAATTCAGGGTGAATTTCAGGCAATTTTGTTCCCAAAATCATGCAGAAAGCCAACCAAATGCATGAAAACACATGAAAATACTTCCATTCTGCTCCCATAAGCACCACAGGACCTTGTACTATGCCACCAATATATCTATTTTTCTCTGGCATCTCTCTCAAAATGGTGACGGGAAATGGCCTCTCATGACTTCTTGCGGCTATTTTAAGAGGGAACACAGAGGAAAACAGAGGTATTTGAATCTGCTATGAGGAAATAAATTATGCAGAGAAGGGCCTTGGACAAATTGCACCCTTCACACCCTGCTCTTCCTCATGAATCCCACTACCCAACAAAGGATTTGTTATGGCCAAAGCTCTCTTGAGAGTAGGCCACTTTCATTGACTCACTTGCTCAGGGTTAGAGCCAGGCTTCTCACCTTGAACCTGCCAAGTATGAAAAAATCAGTGTTGGTATGCTTGTCTGTTTGAGGGGAAGCTGTATACAACCAAATGGGCTCTTATGCACAAAGCTTCCGGATTCCAATGTTTGACCAAAATAAAATGCACGTATTTCTTTATATAATTATTCGATGAACATATATGTTACCAGATCATACAGAGTTCTCGAGGCAACTATCACAATATGACAGGTAAAAAGGAACAACAATAAATCTAAATAAAAATAAAGCCCTGGAAATATAAAAGTATAACTTACTAACTTATACAAAGACATAAAGAATACTTTGATATAATTCACTGGGCATTTATTTTCATAGTACTGGCTAATTTTGCATTTCCTAAAATATTTTAGAAATAGATTAAAATTTTGTGTTTAACGCCAAGAGTACATGTTGTGACAAATATTTTTTTTTTCATCCTTTCTTACACTGGAACAGGGTACAAGGCAGGGAAGTCCATTGTCTCCTTTAATATTCAATTTGTACTTGGAACCCTTATGCATGTGCTATTCGACAAAATTCCAAGATCAATGGATTTGAGCACATTGGTTCAGGATTGAAAAAAACTCTTTTTGCAGATGATCTTTTGTTGTTCATTTCAAAGCCCCAGCAGTCAATCCCTGTTTTGATGCAGTTGATTAACAATTTTGGCTAATATCTGTGTATTCAATTAACCGGTCCAAGTCAGACATACTGCCAATGGGAGAGAAAGATGGATCCTAGTTTATTTAAAATATGGCAGTTTTGAAATTGCCCAAATTCTATTACTTATTTGGGTACAATTATCCCAAGGAACTTATCTCAGATGCTTAATCTTAATATAAATAAGCTGATAAAAGATATTTCGCAAGATTTAGAGAGATAAGTGGACTTAAAAATGAGTCTTGGGGTAGGGAACACACAATTAAAATGAATGTTACACCTAAAATTGTTTTCTGTTCTCTACTTATACCTTGCAAGTATTTTCAAAAACTAAAGGGATTGTTTAGGAGTTGTGGGGGGAGGCTCATCTCTTCAAGAATTTCAAGGAAAAACATGCAAATTCCAGTCAAAGAGGGAAGGTTTGACTTTCCATATCTTCTAACATAGCATCAGGCATATCTGTTATCTTGGAATAATTTTTGGACATACAGTCATCCCTCCACATTTGCTAGGGTTAGGGGCACAGGACCCCCATGAAAGTGAAAAAACTGTGAATAACTCTAGGCCCTCCCAAATCATATTTAACACACAAAAACATACCATGGATTCCTTTGAGGAATCAGGGTTCCTTCACAAGGCAGAAGTGGATGGCAGGTGGGGCTTACTGCCACCCTCACTCCTGCCCCACACCATTTTTAACAGGGACTTACAAGCCATGTTTGCAGTTTCTCCGTTTCACAAGGCTTGCAGTCCCTACTAAAAATTGCATAGGGAGGCAGCAGAGGTGGCAGCAAATAATCCATAAATAATCAAAACTGCATAAGTGAAACCCACAAATGTGGAGGGTTGATTGTATCTACTTAAAGTACCATGGTCAGGCTTGGAGTCTTCATTTCTGGCCTCTATTCAAATGAACAGCACTTGGTTTTCATGTTGTTAAAAGGGCAGTGTTTGGCAACAATTTCAGCAGCTAGAACTGTGTCACAAATGTTGTCTTGTCAATCACAATTTGACCCATACACTCACGCCAAATTATGGGGGAATTCAGATTTGAAAACTGATATGAAACCATTTTAATGGAAGGTATGGGCCAACAATGGGATTGTTAACTTAAATCAGATACTTGGTGTTGATTATGAGTTTTTACTCTTTTCAGTTTTATAAGAGCAGTTTCTCTATCAGCTAAATGACAATATCTACAACTGAAATATTTGGGCCTGTGGCTTTAAATGCGTCTGAGGTTCCCTTGATATTAGAGACATTAATTGGGGCCAAAGAAGTATCCAAAGCAACTATACACATACACACACACACACACACACACACACATTTCTGTTATCTATAAATAAATATGATATGAAAAGTTAGCAGCAAGAATGGAATAGAGAAATGGAATATCCAGTTGTGATTAACCAGTGGCCATCAGTTTTAACATCTATAACTAGTATGGCTATAGATCTCCAGCTATGTCTTACACAGCAAAACTTAGGCCCTTTTCGCACGGTATTTTCCATGCGAAATGGCCCCTCAAGCATTGTGTGAATGTGAGGAGTGGTCCACACAACGCACTCACAATCGCGCGACACTCCAAGGGCGGGCACGCACCGACCATGCACTTTTTCATTTTCGGCTGTGAGCCAAAAATGGTGCACGATCGCACATCACTCCGAGGCCCCACGTGCACTTGCCATGCGTGTGGAGCTCTGGAGCCACGGCGCTCACGCTTCCTGCCCCAGCGCAGCCTGGGAAATTCCCAGGCTGCACTGCAGAAGGAAGAGGCGGGGCTCTCATGCGAACAGGCAGCAGCTGTGGAGCTGAAGGAACTGGGTTGTGAAAGCCTCTCGCTAGAGGCTCCTCGTGTGATCCCTGCACCCCAGCTCCGCAAAAAGGTGCGTTGGGCCTCACTCTTTTGTGTATGTTGGTCACCACAACTTCTATTCAAGAAAGGGCTAATGCTTCCTTAACACACATTTTTTAGAGTTGTTCCGTACTAGCTACACTTTGGAAGGAAGTAATCAAACAAGTAAATTTGGTTTTGGAAAGTTCCTTGATATTCATATTCTTGTGAAATATCTACTGGTTTCTTGGAAATTAAAAAATGGCCAATGGAAGTGAATTTTTTTTGTGCCCTCTTGACTGCTAAATGATTGCTATTTTGTCCCTGGAAAGATAATTTTTCTCCATATGTGATATAACAGATAAAAGGTCTAACAATGCTTGCAATGTTTGAAAGAATGATGTACAGACAAAATTTACAAATGGACTTGTATTTCCACATTTAGTCAGCTTTTATAGAAATTTATGACTAATATGATTGTTTTTCTCCTTTTGTGTTTTTATTTTCTTGCTTTTGTTATACTGGAACATTATTGAATGTAACTGAGATCCCCTTTGAATATAAATAAAAATGTATTTAATTAAAAAAAAAAAGAATTCCCAACATTATAATGTTATCTGATGTGCAGTGAGCTCCAGAACATGTTTAACCATTTTAAGTCCCAATGGACTGAATGAGCCATATGGTATGTTTTGTACCATGCATTCATTATTTTGAGCATATAATTGAACCTCACGGAAGAAAGGAGCCTTAACTGTGAAAAGTTGCCAAAGTACATCTTTCTCCTTGCTCGCTCGCTCTCTCTCTCTCTCTCTCTCTCTCTCTCTCTCTCACACACACACACACACAGAATGCTTGTGAATGACTGCATTTGAAAGGATTCATGGAATATTTGGAAATAACCAACACAATGTACTCAAATGCATTTCAAGACTAACATTTTGTGCTATCAATTTGTGTGAGCACAGAAATTGCTCAAATGAGTTATGCCAATAAAAGCTATATGAAATCATAAGTGCTCATGAGCTACATTATTTATTTATTTATTTATTTCTAGGTGTTCCTTAAGTGGTGGGAGGGAAATGGTTTAAAGCTTTGGCAGAAAGTTGGCATTATGTCAAAACAGTATATCATATCTGTTTTGCAGAAATACAAAAATATTAATTATACACATAAAGCCCTAATTATTCAGTTTTTGTGCAATGGCATTGCAAATACCCATCACAAAGACTCAAAATATAGTAAGATAAAAGAACAATTTGAGATACAAAGATCTTCTGCAGGGTGTGTGCATGTGCAAATTTAACTTTATGAAATACAGTGAAAGTTGTTAGCACAGAAAAAAAAAAGCCAGGGGAAAAACCAGATGGCAACTGATGTCATATTACCACACACTGGGTAAAGATGTGCATGAATAATGATGCAACAGTAAAAGAATTCGCACTGTTTTACTATTCAAAAACTATAGAATTACTATCCATGTCATGCACATTTAATGGGTGTGTGTTATTAGTATTTCAGGGCTAAACAATATGAAATTATAGCATGTCCAACATGAACAAAAACAAAATTGTACCTTTCCCAAATTGCTGTTCATAATTCAGCTAGACATTCAACTTTCCATTCCACTGACACATTCCTCCAAAGCAATCTCCTAATCAAATCCTCTAATGAGCATAATTAAGCATGTAATTGTGTTTTTTTACTAAAAAAGGGGCCAGTTTAAAAAAAACTTGCAAAATTGCACATTTTACAATCCCATTCATTTTTGCAAACCAGAACTTACTATTAAATCAAAGGAAGCTTCCTCAATTAAAAGAGAGGGAGAGACAGTGAGAGAAAGAGAGTCAAATGTTCCTAGCTTGATCTATAAAAGGAAGTGGAATAAGTAGCGTTTCTGAAAGCATAATAAGCATTTTTGCCCTGTCTTTTCTTTTCAGTATCACAGGGAGCATGCACTTGCTGATAATGAATGGTAAATATCCTAGATGCAAGTCTCTAATCAGCTAGAAAGATACCATTTATTTCTGGTCTCCACGCCTCCTTTAATGTTGCAGCAGATAATGGTTAGAATGAAAGGAAAGGGGGGAAATGCAGGGCAGGTGTGCGCAGCAAATCAATATGGAGTATTTTGTGATTATCAAAGTGGAGGAGTTAGTTAAGAATTAAGTTATAATATGTTCCTTTGCAACATTTCCTGTGAGGAAAGAATATATTGACAAGTATAATAAAGACAGGTGCTTGATGTTTTAAAAACACAGAAGAAAAAAAGCAAAGGCCCCACGTGTCCAAAGTCAAAAATGAAAATATTCCACAATAATGAGTTAGGAACACCATTCTGATACAGCACTCTGTGAGTTTACTTTACAAAATAGGGCCAATTTAAGCACAAACTTTTCTTCTGAGAGAACCTGGACGTAATGCTAAACCATATTTAGCACAGCCTTCCCTAACCTGACACTCCACAGATGTTCTAGTCTAAAAATCCAGTCATGCCCCTGGATTGTTACAGGCATTCTTAGCAACATCACATTTTGTAATGATCTCTTGTAAACAGAGAAAAGTTGGAATGCAAAAAGTCCTTAACTGAGGTTCTAAGTGAAAGAAACAATGTTAAAAACACCCCAGTTTGTAAACAGGAGTTGGAAACCTGTGGGGTTCTACCAGAATTTGCAATTAACAGGTTTAGAGTAATTATGCTACTTGTGTTAACTTTTCTTTCTAACAAGGAGTTTTAGCATTATATGCCTTCAAGACATCCCAAGCTTATCGTGACGCTTTCCTGGGGCCTTCTTCACACGATTTATCCAAAGAAATTTGCCATTGCCTTCCTTTGCAGTTTGTAGAAGAAATGCAATTCAACATAACAAACTATGATTACTTTTTATTCTGAATATTATGCGTAGGGGGGTATTTGTGGCCATTCTCACTATAATGAAGAAATGTGGAAGGGGGACAAATTATCCTCATCCTGCAACTCACTTCAACCTGCACTGCACCATTACTCTGCCACTTATGAAAACTAACTTCCTTTTTTCTCTGGCCGTTTCCACACTAGACTGTTATAGTGCTATTATTCCACTTGCAACATCCTATGGAATTTTGGGGTTTGCAGTTTCGACAGGGCAGTCTCAAATGACTGCTTTTGGCTAAAGGAAAAGAGGAAAAGAAGGTTTGCCGTTGCAGGAAGTTTTGTGCACTAATGGAGCAAATGGTTCAAGGGAGCTTTTAACAACAACCTAAAACATTAACAATTGACAAGTTACATCTTAGAACTATTGTAGTACCAAGATAATCGCAGAAATGATTTACAAGTTAGCCATGGGTTATAATGACTCCTAGTACTGCTTGCATACTAATATGCCTATTTTGTAATATATCCCCTCATATTCCTTTCTCACAGGTTCTGAGCTACAATGAGCCTACTGTAGACAACAGTTTGTGGGATCACTTTAACCCCTAGCACTTAAAATGCATGGTCCACATTTGTCTCACTCACTGCAACAGAGGTAGAATTCACTTCTGCAGTCATACAAATATAAACATCTGGTTTGATTTGCTCTTTGGGTCCCATGCTGGGAAACAGGTGGGATATAACTTATTTAATTAAAATTATTTAAATATAAACATCAATTTATCATGACAGTAAGGACGAATCCCTAAAAAACCACATTGTCTTTGTTAGGGTTAAGGTACATGTTTTTGCAGAAGACCAACACAAATGTATACGCTCGAGGGCACTTGATAACATCATCCCTTCATAAAATCATGGGAGATGGAAAAGCATGGTGGAAGAATGGCACAAGTTCCTGCTCTCCACTACTCGCAGATGACTTCCTCCTCACAAACTCTCGGCTACATGGAGGTCTCATGCCTGTGATAACCCGTCCCCTTTGTGAGAGGGATACATCAAAGGAATGGACTACTTTTATGTGGAAGACTCATTGTCCTTCCGCTGTGCCAGTCTGGAGTGTATGCATGGATCAAGTTAATGGTATTTCAGCACAGTTCAAGAGAACCCTGGAGACAGCAAAATAACCATTCAGAGGTAATGTTCAACATGAGCAGGGCTTCTTCACATCAATTGTTAGCATGCATGCATGTTCAAGTTGACCCTAAATGTACAAGCATGCTCTATGTTACATTCCATTCACTAGAACAGGGACTTGTACACTTTAGTAGACTTAGTAGTTCTGTAGTCCTCAAGACAGTCTGATGATCAGTGGGATTGAAGCCCAAAGGCAAAAAGAGTCATGAACATCCACAAAACCAACTTGTTTCTCTCATCATTTTTTAATCCTCAGGTCTATTTGGTGGGGCGGGACCTCAGCTGCGTATAGAGTCTATTAATTCCATGAGATATAGACAGCATCTTATAAAAAGTTTGTTTTATTGTATTTACAACCGTTACGTACCTAAGCCTTGTTTGGGAGTAATGAAAATATATGGTCTAAATAGCAAGAAGGGGGAGGACTTTAGCCTCAATTTAGCCTCACTGTGAACAATCACTATATGAAGAAGAGATACTCTTCTGCTCAGGAAGGTTCTCTCTGTGATTCAGCATGCTGATTTTCCAATTCCATGAGAGCTTTCCTGGATGGAAGATATGGGGAAAACATCCATGAATAGAGCTTAGGCTTCACTCAAGGAAAGCTATGATGGAGGAAGGCACAGACACATGAACTCCCTCCTCATCAGTTTAATTTATTACCATTCTTAATGTCTGAAGAGAGAATGGTTATGAGGATAAAGAACTGAGCAAAGGATACTAAGAAGCAAAACAAATACATCCCCTGGCAAAAAACAAACAAACAAAAAAGCATTGTCCCATGCACAATTGTTTGTGCGAAGCTCAACTGAGTTCCATGGAATGTCCTTCAGTTTAAACATGCATAGGATTGGGCTATGAAAGAAACAGAACAGCCAGAAAATATTGTGACAAAAATCATGTTCATTGGGTGCAGGTTGTCGAAATATTTATGAGAGAAACGTGCCTTCTTTTGAAGATCACATTTCTAAAATTAGATAATAATGGTTATCATTCACAATGCAAGAATTACTCATTGGATTCAAGATTATGATGCTTTCTCTCCTCTACACTGTAAACTGAAATGTCCCTAGAGTTATTTTCTAATATTAATTTCCAACTGAGCTTCATTTTTCCTACCAGGGAGAACGATTCCAGACTGATGACATTGAATTTGACAGTTTGCCCATCGTGCTAGGCTAGGTCAGCTGAAACACAGTAGTGCCCTAAATGTATATAGCACAATAGATTCAGCAGATCACAGCCCAATGTGGACTAAGGCTATGTTAGAATTAATGTGTAACAGAGTAACTCTCTCACTTGGCCAACAAACCAAAAGCACAAAACAGACACTCAAGCGCCCATCTGAGAGGTCCTCCCATTCTAAGAATATAAAGTCTCTATGTAATATTTTATGGGTAGAAGTTACATTGCAATTCTCAACACAATCCTTCTTTCCTGGTACAGCCACTCAAACTGTATTCTACTGATTTCAGTGCCAATCACACTAATCATTGCAGTTAACACAGAAATAGTGCTGTTCTTATCCAGTAGATGTACAACGTACAATAGACAGAGTGAAGAGAAGGACTAGAAGTACAGGACTACTGGTCTGTACTGCCAGAAACTGATGGGCTCTAATCAGATCTGTTTATGCTATTTGTAAAGGAAGACTAAAAGCCTTTTCACACTACACTGTTATAGTGCTATTCTTCCACTTTCAACATCTTGTAGAATTGTGGGGTTTGTAGTTTACTAAGGCCAAAGAACTATCTGGCTGAAACTTCTAAATGCTCCTCCCTAAACTGCAAACCCCAGGATTCCGTAAGATGTTGAAAGTGGAATAATAGCACTACAACAGTGTAGTGTGGAAAGGCCCATAGTTATCATGTGCAAGCAGTTTGCCAGGCTAGGAGCACCCCAATTTCCAGGTAAATCCAAACTGGCCATAAGTTATAGTATAAATACCAAATGTTCTCAGATTTAACTTTGCAATGCAAAGTTGACACAAGCAAGAAAAGAAAAAAGAATGAGAGAAAGGATGTAAGATGGCTGTTGAAGGAGAAATAAAACCAATATAGAAAGAGAAACAGGATGAGAGACAGCATGGGGGACTAGGGATGGAATGAGAAGACCAGCTAGAAGGTGTGAAGGGAAGGAGAAGAAAGAAGATGAAAGACATTTAGCCAGGAGTTCAAAGTAGGAGTGGAGAGAGAGAGAAAAGGAAAATAAAGACAGAAGGGCAGTTGAAGATGCTTAGCCAGAGGTCATGGGAAGGGGGAGAGGACAAGGAAGAAACAAAGAGAGGACTAGGCAGTGAAAGAGAAGATGCACGTAGACAGGAATGTAGGTAGGGGAAAAGAGAGAGAGAGAGAAATGAAATGAAGAATAAAAGTGAAAAGAATCACTTGCCTAAGCAGAGCTGAAGAAGAAACGTATTTCCACTTTTTCATAACAGTGGGGCAATCCACATGTACCTAAAAGTTGGTTGAGGAGGTGGGAACAGAACTGAGAAAGGTAACAGTAAGATGAGAAAAGCCACAAAACAGCAATTCTGTATTATTATATGCAACCACTCTCAAGGCACCACATACTGAACCACATATTATCTCCCTATGGTGACCATTCCCTCTTGCTGACCCTTGGTATCAGCCACAGTATAAGATAAGAAAAGATGAGGAAGAGGAGGTGGTTAGGTAAGGCCTTATGGAAAGTCTACAGCAATATCACCAAACTAGGTTGCAGCAGCAAGGGCAGCCACAAAAAAACAAACAAACACTTTTCAAGGTATTCTCAGCCTGAGGCCCTTTCCGCATGACGTTGCTGTCTTGTTTCTGCCACAATGGCAGCGGTCGGCAGTTCATGCTTTCGCATGACGTTGTTGCCATCCCACTGCCATTCTGTCGCAGAGCATTGCGCTTGCGCAGTTTTTGCAAAATGGAAAAAATCCGTTTTGCATCTGTGATCGCGTGGTGCTCCCGTCACGTCTGGCCATGCGGAAACTACAGAAGCTCATTGGCAGCACTTCCTTACATAGCGCAGCAATGGAAAAAGCCCGGCTGCGCTGCGGAAGGAGGACGTGGCACCATTGCATTCTCTTCCACATGGACCCAGCAGGTGCAAAGGGCGGCATTGCTGACGTGCTCCCTTCTGGACCCAGGACTGCAGTGGGACAACGCGGAAGAATGTCATCGTGCAGAAATGGCCTGAGACTCCTGCTCTTGTTTTTTACCCAAAAATGGCCAGGCTCTCAGATCTGGGAATCCTATGTGCAACTGTACTTATCTAGGAACATGTTTTCAGCTCTGACTTAGATGTAATTTCCATTAAGTAAATAGGAAAACTCAGAACTTGGAAAGATTACTTTTTGAGTAGAATTCTCAGAGTATAACTCCCGTGTTGGTTAGGGAATTCTAACAGCTGTAGTCCAATGAGTAACGTTTTCGAGTTGTGGAAGAAATGTTAAGCCATGGAGGAAATCATGTGCTCCTTCAAATGTCACTAGTTTGCAACTCCCAGCAGTCATAACCATTTCAATAACATCTTTACAGACCCCATTGGACATAATAAGACTTACTTCTGAGTCAACATGCATGGCACCATACTACAAGTAATCATTAAATATAAATAAAAAATCCTTTGGCAAAATGTCTTAATCTTCTTATTTCTAGTAGGTACTAATTAAATACTATGTCATATAATCAGCAGTCACATAGATATGGAAGCTTGATAAATAATGATGAGTTACAGGGAGATCTTTTCATGAAATCAAAGTCAAATGCAGTCATTATGGGTAATCATTATCACAATTTAATAATATTTTTTTCCAGAATAGGGCTGAGAGCTAGTATGGCAATATCTAATTTCATCTTCCCATTTTATCATTTGTTAAATTACTGTCTTGTACCTTGAGAAGGTGCAGGTTGTGGAAAAGGACAACCCAAAGCATTTTTTTCTGCCAGGACCAAGGGGCAAAAAGGACCTTCTTTATAATTGTAACACCCATGTATTTAAAAGCTGTCCCTTCTCCTGGTGACAGTACAGTCAAAGGTATTATGATTGCCAGATACAAATGTGTGTCCTGGTAATAGATTACATACGTGAGATGTGGGCTGGCCTGAATGTAATTTCTGTAGGTTTGGCAGCAGTTTCACAGTTACATGATCAAAAGGTACCTGGACCTCAAACAGGCACAGTTGTACTGTGAAGCCAGGTCTTAAGTAGTCACAGTAGCAGCACTGACAGGAGTCTTTCTAGGCTGAAGACACTCTAAAGATCTCTTCACAAATATCTGACTGGAAAATCCTCACCCAGGCTGCCCACTTTTGATGCTTTGTCCACTATGATAGATTTCTCAGAATAGCAAAGCATTACTAGCAGTCCGGAGTAGGGAGGGGCTCATCCTACCAATGAAGGAAGAAGTTCCCCCACTACTTGTTCAGGCCACAGGCTGTTGGTAAAAAACACACCTTCTTGTTTTTGTATGCTCTACCTGCCTCTTCTTTACGTTTCCTCTCTCTCTGCAAATTAAGAAACTTTTCCTCGGGAATTTGCAAAAGGTGTCATTCTCATGTTTGAACGCATTCAGTCAGGGGCAACGCCACTAGCTTCTGGCTCTAAGAGAGCAACTGTTAGCGGCTAGGATTCCCAAGTGTCCCATTTTTGATGGGATGTCCTGTATTTGGAAGCCTGAAGTCCAGCCCCATATCAGGGATATATGGGAGGCCCAAATCCCATATTTTTTTATTTGCTGGAAGTTGGTGCCAGCCATGCTCCCAACGGACCAACCTCGAAGCAACTGGTATGCAGCAAAACAGCCTTATGTGTCAAATTCTGGAAGTCCTTGTGCTGGGATCACAGCTGGAGTGGCGCTGCTTTTCTTTCTCATCCCAGCTAGTGTGAAGGAGCAGTTCCAAACTGTGCCTCATGTTCCAGTCTCTCAGTCCCCTGTAGATCCAAGAGTAGAAAGAACAAGCACCAGCTGCATTCACAACAGGAAGATGATGGTCAGAGGCCATTTTACTGCACACCAAACGCCTCAGGATCAATCTGTTGTGAGCACAGCTTGTGACCAGTTTTGGAAAGAGCAGACAGCAGCCACACTCACAACAGATTGAACCCAGAGCATTCAGTATACAGCAAAATAGCCTCAGTCAGGGTCTATCTGTTGTAATCCAAATGAGCAATTTTCCCAAACTCTAGGGGAATATCCAGTTCAGCACTGTTGTTTGTAAAACATGGCACCAACTCCAGGTTTTGAGAAAATGCTTGGGCAATTTCTGACTGGCCTTGACTCCTTCTTGTTTCTGTCCTTGCTGTCTTTTCCCTTTGGGCCCAATCTAGTCAGTTACCTGGAAGGCAAAGACAATGCAAGGATGTGCTCTGTTCCTCTCTCCTATCATTGTTTCCCTGCGTGAACAGGGCAAGTGAACAAACAGTGGCAGCCTGGAGTGAGAAGAATAATAAGTAGGCTGGGAAGACCTGATCATTAACAATGGACCTCCTACAGGGATGTGAGCCACAGCAGGCGCCCAATGATACCTATCTGCTAAGTCCACCCTGGTAGGATATTTGCCAGCAACAAAATTGCATTCTCTAGTACCATTCTTAATTGGGATGTTGTACTGTGGAATACCAAAGGTATCCATATGATGTGCATATCTCACAGAACTTTTATTACACATTACTGAAGCTATTATCTTGAGGCTAAGTCTCCATATGAATTCAGACCAAATAATATTGGAAGAGAGGCAGAAAATTGGTCTAGTGATAATTTCCAAATTTCAATATTTACAAGAGGAATACTGAATCTGTTACTGCCAATTCTCCCAGGGTCTTTGTAAGAATTAATATTCAAAGAAGTTTTCATTCAAATGATGTGCATTAATCACACTTGCAACTATTCATTAAACATTTTTGCATTTAAAAAGGACGAGGGAACAATTTGTATCAAAATGGGTAACCCATAATCTCTGCTTGGGGGGGGGGGGAGATCAAGCACATTTATCTCCAGGCATGCTATGCATTGTGTTTACAAAAGTAGGCACAACTCAGGTGGGACCACAGCTTCTAAACCATAACAATGAATGGGCATTTACTTCTGTTTGCAGATGTGATTAGCTATTCACTTCTGTATCCAGAACGTGGGAGCCAAATGCTTGATCAATGTTGCTGCATCTAGAGACTATGCATAAGAAACTGCTTGTAACTAATATGAGCATCTCTGGATATTCTGTCACCTGCTATAAGAATATATTTGATATTATGTTTTATTTTATTTTGTCCTTGACTTTTTTTTTCTAGTGCCACAGGAACTTTTTGCCTGGTGAGAGTGAGAAAAACAGCCCCCCCCTTTTTTTTTACCCCAGGTGTGTGTGTGCATGGGCAATAGGCAGGCATGGTGGTGGTGATGATGGTGGTTGAGAGCTCTTCAATTTGTGCAAGAAGCCTCTCCCCACTTTTTAAAGCCAGATACACTCATGCCACAAACACAGAAGGGGATGATTACTGATTCAAAAAAGGTAAACAACTCATCCATTCCTTCTGCTCTTAAAAATAATGCTGCATAAATACCCCAAAGGCACCAGAACTGATTTTAGAAGCTAAGCAGGATCTGCCTTGGTTAGTACTTGGATGGGAGACTGCCAAGGAGTACCAGGTGCTTTGGGCTATATTACAGAGGGAAAAACTGGCAAAGCTAACTCTTGAGTATACTTGCCTAAGAAAATCCTATGAAATTCATGGGGGTCTCTATTATAAGTCACACACACAGAGACAATAATAGTAGTTTGTAAAAAATAAGTATTTTTACAAAACTCCTTTGCATAAGTTACATAAAGATTGTCCCCAAAATGTGAAAAAACAAACTTAAGAAAAATACAGCAAAATTCTTAATCTTGACAAGCAGAGAGGAAACTTTTTTAAAAATTTTCTTGCATGGGAGAACAGAACAAGTTTAGATTTGGATAAGGCCAGGCCCCCAGAGCTGTTTTTGCGAACTTGAACCCAGCCTGACTATCCAGAATGCTCCTTTTTCATGTCCAAAGAAGTGAGGCTTCTCAGTAAAAACATTTACAGCCTCACTGTTCTGTTGCTAGCATATCTTGTCCATTCTTCTTTTTCTGTGCTTTATGATTCCAGATTTGGGAGCGGGAGCATCCATTAGCAGGGCTGGTCCTTCCCTTGGCTTCCATGTCAGTGGGTCAGCGAACTCTCTCTGTATTTTCATCTGAATGTCAAAGGAGTTGTTTTAAGGGACAGATTTCGGTACCTTGGACAGCTAGCTCCTTTAAAATGCAGATGAAGCCATACTGGGCTACTGTGTGGTGGCCAGGAGCCATCCACACACACACCCCTGCTCAGGACTTGCAGCAAGCTGAGATATTTTTTCCTGCTCTTCAAAACGGCAAAAGGAACTGATGTAGCATAACATCGTACTGCCATTTTGAGAGGTTCAGCAGAGGAAAATATGTATTTGAGATTAGTAAAGGGATGTGGGGTGCTTTGGGGAGGTATTTTTGCATGTTCCTCTGCATTGGGGGGTACTGCTGGGTTTGAAGGCAAACATTGTTTTTTTAAAAAAAAAAATGAAGAACTGGGGAACTTTGAGGGACTAGTGGTTACTTCAGGGGCCACAAATGTGGGGTCCAAGGTCCACATATAACTCCCAGGTCACAATTTGTCTGCCCTGGATTATATTCCCTGTTCCCTTCCACACACAAAAACTGTTGGAAAGAAAGAGATATCAACCCTCACAACAAAAGAAGGATGCACAGTATTATTGTTTGTGCCCCCTCTCCCATTTTATATCAGGAATTAGGCAAAGAAATCTGCTGGGAAAGATAAAAAACAGATCATTAGAAACATTAAGATTGCAGTTTCAAAAAAACAAAACCCACAACCTTTGGGGACTAGAATCATAGAATCATAGAATCATAGAAATGTAGAGTTGGAAGAGACCACATGGGCCATCCAGTCCAATCCCCTGCCATGTAGGAATACCCTCAAAGCACTCCCGACAGATGGCCATCCAGCCTCTGCTTAAAAACCTCCAAGGAAGGAGACTCCACTACACTCCGAGGCAGCATATTCCACTGCCGGACAGCCCTGACTGTCAGGAAGTTCTTCCTGAGGTTCAGGTGGAATCTCCTTTCCTGCAGCTTGAATCCATTGCTCCTTGTCCTGGTCTCTGGAGCGGCAGAAAACAAGCCCTCTCACTCCTCTACATGGCATCCCTTAAAATGTTTAAACATGGCTATCATGTCCCCTCTTAACCTTCTCTTCTGCAGACTGAACATACCCAGCTCTCTAAGTCTGTCCTCATAGGGCATGGCTTCCAGGCCCTTCACCATTTTGGTCGCCCTCCTCTGGACCTGCTCCAGCTTGACCATGTCCTTCTTGAATTGGGGTGCCCAGAACTGGACACAGTATTCAAGATGAGGTCTAACCAAAGCAGAGTAGAGTCGTACCAGTACCTCCCTCGATCTAGACACCATACTCCTATTGATGCAGCCGAGAATTGCATTGGCTTTCTTGGCTGCCGCATCACACTGCTGACTCATGTTCAGCCTGTGGTCTATTAAGACTCCTAGATCCCTTTCACACGTACTGCTATACAGCCACGTGTCCCCCATCCTATATTTCTGCATTCCATTTTTTCTACCTAAGTGTAGGACCTTACACTTCTCTCTGTTGAATTTCATTTTGTTGGCCTTGGCCCAGCTCTCCAATCTGCCCAGGTCATTTTGAATGTTGATCCTGTCCTCTGGCGTATTAGCAACCCCTCCCAATTTGGTGTCATCTGCAAATTTGATGAGCATGCCCTCTATTCCTTCATCCAAGTCGTTGATGAAGATATTGAACAGCACTGGGCCCAGGACAGAACCCTGTGGCACCCTGCTAGTCACTTCTCTCCAGGATGAAAAGCAGCCATTGGTGAGCACCCTTTGGGAACGGTCAGTCAACCAGTTACAGATCCACCTGACAGTAGCTCTGTCCAGCCCACATTTTACTAGCTTCTTTGCAAGAATGTCATGGGGACTAGTACAGAGAAATTGCTTCTTGACCTGCACAGCGACAGACTAGATCAGTGCTATTCAGTGCAGTGATCCCTGGATTGGTGCCAGTCCATGAGACATTAGCTGCCAGTCTGCAGAGAATTTCAAGGAAAGAAAGCCAATGGACATAAATGTGTCTCTGGCATTTTAGGGGGGGGAATGAAAGTCCCCAGCACCAATAGCTTGAAAAGCAATGGCTTAGGTAACTTCAAAGGACTTAAAGGTACGACAGCCAAAGGCAGAGACAGGAAACAGTAAATTAAGATAACACAGTTAACTGTGGCAATGAGTTAGGGTATAACAGAGTTACATTTCAAAAGTAACATAGGTGATGGAATGGCATTGTTTCCTGTGGTGTAATCAGGAATGTAATCTCATTCCTTTTTAAAAGGTATCTTTAAGGGCTTTTTAAGAGACATTTTGACAGAGATACTTCAGGTTTTATACAATTCTTTCACAAGAGAACGGTGTTTGAAGCAGCCTTCAAACATTGTACATGTCACTAAGGAGGTACATAGGGCTGAAAAGGAGAGATGGTGTGGGGAAGACCAGTGGCAAAACTAAAATCACACCTATTAGATGCCAGGCTTTAAGGACATTTCCTCCCAGCCTGGTACTTTCCAAATGTGTTAGATACAAATCACTTACAACCAACAATCACACTATGGAGTTTACATACACCAGGAAGATGCCAGACTGGGGAAGACAACTAAAACTCTCTTGGCGGACTCTTGTTGGAGCCACAAACAAAATATGCCACTTGCTAGCAACATTTTTGACCAAAGTATTTATATGTCCTTTTTTTCCTCAACCCTATGGTTTCTAATGTTAATCGTTAAACTAATGGCAGCTCCATGTCTTAAAAATTTCCTCCACCCAATGTTAAAACAAATCAATCATATTTTTCAGGCTCACTAGTGAAATGTGTTAAGGCTTAAGTACTAGCATTCGACCTTTGACCAGTGCTTTTATTCTGTTTTTCTAAATTTCCAGTTACCTATCTCCTAACTTCTTCAGTGTGAAACAACCTCTCCAAAGTGAATGTGTGTCTGTTTGTGTATGCGCTTGTCCATACTGTTTTTTTAAAAAAAATACCTTTTCAGAAACACATAGAGAAACATGAACTTTAAAGGTCAAATCTGTACAGGAGAAAACTGGTTCCCAAGCTGCCATCTTCACTCATATATAGGCAAGGTGTAATTTTGAGTGTGAGCAGATGGGAATGATTTCCCACACACACACAAAACTACAGGTTGATTTCTGTCCATCTCATGATCTAAGATTAAAGACTCATGCACAAATACTGCAATATTTATTCCTTTTACATACCAAACAGCATCAGAACAATATCCTCCTACCAATTTCTGGCTGCCAAAAATGGTAGCCATCTCTGAAAGCAGAATATTTGTACCTGCACTTGTATCAGTCAAAAGAAACTCATAGTGCATCCACTTTGAGGTACACTACAGACCATGTAGGCTGAGATCAGCTGGCAGACCGTGAAAGCATTTCACGCTGGAACCCATTCAGCACTACTGGCTGGGAAGAGAGTATTTAATGTTTTCGCCATAAAATTGTTGTTGTTGTTGTTATTGTTGTTGTGTGCCTTCAAGTGATTTCGGACTTATGATGATCCCAAGGCGAACCTATACTGGGGTTTTCTGGGGCTGAGAATGTGTGATGCACCCAAGACCACCCAGTGGGTTTCCATGGCTGAGCAGCAAATCATGGTGCAACACTCAAACCACTTCACCACACCAACTCACTATACAACTACTGGATCTGAAAGTTGGTTCCACACGCCTTTGCTGTCCTGTTTGACAGAAGCGTCCATATCTTTGATGCCTTTTTCACTTTTCTGGGGTGATATCTGAAACCTTGCATTTAACTGTAGAAACAACTGATGCCACAACCTGAGTATAAACCATACTAAACATATTGTTTAGAACCATGTACGTATCATGGTTCCCAGGCCCATGTAGTGTAATAGGAATTTTTCTGACAATGGAATAACGGCAAAAAACCCTATTCATGTAAACAGGGGCAGTAGCATCTAGTTTATCAGTTTACATTTGTTGTCTTACACTTGCAATTTCCCTGTACCTTTGCTAACTTCTTATCAGAGTTTGCTTCTGAATTTAACCTGACAGGAAACTTTTAACGGATTGCTCTATTTGGAGATGACACTGAGTTTCAACTTTTTTTAAAAAAGCAGAACAAATACCATGGAAATAATATTGAAAACTTCTCTCATACCAGTTATGTGGATGGGAGTTCATTTTTGTCCAGTAATCTCATCAGGATTTTCATAGTTTTCCCTCATCATATTTTTACATTTAGAAAGACAGGGAGAGAGATGGCTAGATAGAAATGAGCTGGCATGTCCTCAGAGAGAAATCATAACAAAATATTTAAAAGCAAGTCTTCAAAAGTATTTGGCTACAGGTATGGCATTGTCCATGTTTTGCCATGTTTTGGAAGCCCTGGGCAATTTTAGGCCAGGGAGGTCTTTTTCTACCGGGAACTGGGAGCAGGGAGTTGCAAGAGGGATTTTTTTTTTTCAGGTGCTGCAGACAGTATGCGGCCATTTGAGGTCTCCTGTGGGGCCAGTGTGACCCTCTAGCCCCGTCAATTGTCCTTGAATGCTCTAGAACATAACTCCAAGGCTAGAAGATAATTCCAAGGCTCTCATATCTACCCTCACTGTTACCTCAAGACCCACAAGGCAGCACAAGGCAGCAGCACGACCTCTCACTTGAATCTTCTGATATTGCTCATCCATCATTAGGAGTGCCACTCCTTGTGACTATTAAAGTGGATAAAAGTTACAGTTACACTGCAAAAGGAGTGATGTTATCCCTCAGTTACAATCATAATGTAACGGACTGGTTACACCTTCATTAGGAAAAATAAATTAATTAAAAGAAATTGCCAATAATTAATTGCCAGCAATTGTGAATAGCTAATTGCAAGTAATTAACTAGAAGTTACTTCTAAGTTGTGTTGACAACCAAGGACAGCAAACTCATTATTGGTTTTACTGCTGGTCATCCTGCAGACACTTCAAGTTGTCTGGGAGCTTTGCTGGTGCTGAATCCTTCAGCGATTTCAGAAAAGTTTGCTGTCTTTGTCCTCGAAAGCACAATTTCAGTCAAAAATTGGGCAGGCATCTGGTAGGAACTAGAAGCCATGATGAGATCATACTGTTGGTGGTGGTGGTGGTACTGTTACATGCTTTTTTTTTTAATTTATTTTTATTAAAAATTTTCATTCTTACAAGCATAAGTTGATAAGACTTGTTAATGTTTACAATACAAAATATACTATAACATACCATAATATTTTACAATATATAACATACTGTAATATACTACCATATACAACATATAATTTAATTATGTAATATAATAAGTATGTAGTGTCTACTATCTACCTATTGTTAAACTTCTATCTTTACTTATCTTTACAGCCGTATTCCTCTCCTTTGCATAGGTTTGACCAGTTATTATCTACAAATTTTTTCACTGTTTCCATTTCTCTATTTTTCTTAGTATTCTTTTCTCTTCTCATTAATCTAGTTAAAACATCACAATTTATCAATTCTCTAATTTTAGTTAACCATTCTTCCAAATCAGGTATTTTATCTCTCGTCCAATGTTTAGCAAATATAATTCTCGCTGCTGTCACCATATATACCATGTTACATGCTTTCAAGTCATTTTTGACTTATGACAACCCTAAGGTGAGTTTATCACGGGCTTTTCTTGACAAGATTCAAAATTTGGTCTCCAGAGTCATAGCACAATGCTCAAATCACTACTCCATGCTGGCTCTCCAACTATACTATCTTCTATTGCACTTGGCTACAGGCTCATTTCCTATCTTAGTTTCAAATGCTATTTTTGGCCTTACACATCTTAAACAAGGAACAAGCATCTGCACCACAAGGAGCTAGAGCAAATTTTCACCTTGCACTCTTCTGCCAGGCCACATGGTCATCTTTTGGCTGACTCAGGGCCCTTTCATATTATGCACTTACTGTACTATGATTCTACTTTGTCCACCACGGTTGAATCTCATGGAATGCTGGGGTTTGTCATCTGGTGAGGCACTAGAACTCTAATTTTTTTTGTTCTGTGCCCTCAAGTCATTTCCAATTTATGGTAACTTTCAGGTGACCCTATCATGGGACTGTCTTGGCAAGACTTGTTCAGAGGGGATTTGCCTTTGCCTTCATTTGAGGCTGTGAGAGAGTGATTTGCCCAAGGTCACCCAGTGAGCTTCCATTGCTGAGCAAGGATTCAAACTCTGATCTCCAGAGTGATAGTCCAGCACTCACAGCACTATACCACACTGGCTCTCTAGAACTCTAAATATCTCCCCGCCCTCCAAAAAAATGAAAATCCTAAGATTCCATAGAATCCTAGGATGGAAGCATAGGGCACTTCCGCACTGCACTGTTATAGTGCTGTTATTCCACTTTCAATATGCTATGGAATTCCACATGCTCCTTCCTGAACTGCAAATGCCAGGATTCCATAGGATGTTGAAAGTAGAATAATAGCACTGTAACAGTGCAGGGTGGAAATGGCCATAGTGCTACTATTCTGTATGTAAAAAGGGCATCTGTCTCCATTTTTGTCGAACAATGGCAATATGGAGAAAATGGTTGCATTATAGGAGCAAATCTGTCTAAACTACTTTGTTGATAATGAGGCTTAGGAGATTTCCTAGTGAAAATCAGGAAATTTGGGGCCAGTTTTTAAAAAGAAAATCTTTAGGGGTCTGGAGCTGTGGGGAAACTCCGAGGCACACCTTTCCCATAGCTGCCTGAAATCACTGATGTTAAAGGACTACTTATACCAGTATGAACCTATACAGGGCTCAGAGGCTCTTCTCTTTGATTCACCTGGAAAGATCAGGTTGGTGGGTAATGATAGACGGTACTTTTTTTTGGTTTTGGCTCCAAATTTGTTGTGGTCCTATCTTTATTGAATTCCTTCCCAGAGATCTTTAAGTGATTTAAAATGGATGGCTCCCCTTGCCCTGTGAATGAAATGACACTGCGTGGCTATTTTGTCTTTTCCTCCTTAACTCATTTGGAAAGAGAACATAGTGATATCTACTCTTGACCCAGCACAATGTTCTATGAATGAGGCATAACAATTGAATGATAAAAGCTGCAAGAAAGCACGTTTTCTCAGCTGTCCCCCTCTTGTTTGGTTGGGTTTTTTCCAAACAGGCTGTAAAGGATTCGTTTGTCATGCTTCATTTTTCATGCATTTATTTCTTTCATACTTATTTTTTCCTCAATGACTTTTTATGCCACTTTTGTTTTTGCTTTAATTTCCCTAGGTTCTGATTTTCTTTAAAGTGGTTGTATATTTATTTTACTTTTATTTATTTCTGGAACATGAAGTTGTCCTATCAATGTATTTTTATCTTATCTATTAGAAATACTTTAGCTATTAACATGACCAGCCTCAGGGTCAGGTATCAGCACCAAAACCTATAGGAGACTCTTCCAACTCTTTAATTCTGTGAAAGATCAAAAATCTTCTCCAGTCTACGTTTGCCTTGTCAAACACCATATTGGCCTCCTCTAAAATGTCATTGGCCAATTGTGGAGAAAAGTAATTAGTTGCACTCCACTTCCTGCTAATTATTGAGTGTATAATCTGCCAAATGATGTACAAGCTCTTGTTGACTGTGGCCTACTGCCTCCCTTTGCTATCACAGACATACTCAAAGGCAGGCAGCGAATGGCTTACCAGTGACAGCTGGCAAACCAGCCTCTGGGAATAAAACATTTTAGCACTTCATAAATTTCTAACAAGGTTTCAAATTGATGCAGTTTTCCTCCTCTCAGCTCCGCCAGCCTAGCAAAAGGGGTAAAAAACGCTAATTAAATCTGCAGCAAAAAAGTATATGACTGGTAAGATAGTTCATTATATTTAATAAGTAGCAATTAGATCACAATTTCAAAGAAAACAGGGAGGCCCACCCCCCTAAAACAAGTAGGGAACCAAAACAGATTGTTCTATACTGTCATGATATAACACATAAACTCATTTTTTAAAAGGCGACTTCGTAACATCCTTAAAACTTAATAGAAGCTGAAGTACACTGTTCTTAAGACATTAATGAAACACAAAACATGACTAATCATTGACTTTTAAGATGTAATCTCAGGATTCAGGCTACAGGAGAGGCAAAATTCCTTTAATACAAAAACCATTTTAATTTTATATTTTATTCTTTTGAAGTTCTGCCAGCCACCCAGGAAAACATACATTATAAGACAACCATACAAATATAGCTGGACACATTTTTTTCCCTTCTACACTGGATAAAACAGTAATACTGTTGTACATACAAATGAATTGTCGTAGCGTTTTAAGGCACAGGTAAATCTTACTTCATGGACAGAATGTTCAAAATAAATGTAATAATAATCATAATATATAGCTATACTTCTAAGGCCTCAAAAAGTATTTACTTGTCAGTATAATTTAACTCTTAAAGTAACTCCTTACTTTCTGTCTTCCAAATGTAACTAAAATAGGTACTTTTAAAAGTTACTATTTAGAAAATTCTATAAATTCTGCTGGACTATGTACAAAATATGTTCTCTAGCCATCCACCTTGTTGTTGCCTCAATGTCCACAACAGAATACAAGGCGGTAACATGAGACACAGCACAAGCCTGCATCTGAACCATGTGACGATTCTCCACCACCATTTAGTGAGGCCATACACCCACAGCTATAAAAGTACCCAAAGATTTTCACTGCAAAATAAAGTGAAGTTATCCCATGTTGTGTTACAACTGTAAGGTAGTTATATCTTAGTTACTGGGAAATGGAACTAATTCTAAGGAAATACTTCTACTTATTAGTTCCAACATCCGTGAATTACTGCAAACTTTGAGGGGCTTTCAAAGATTGTTGAGAACCTTCAAGGGGTTCCAAATTCTACAGCTCAGTAGTGAAAAGCTTCTAACTCAATATTACTAAAATATCACTGGCCACAAACACAAAGTGCTGTTTTTTGATTTATCAATGCTGAAGCAGCTTAAGAACAGATTACTTGAGCACTTCCCACTCCTGTATGCACTCAGCCCAAATCTGAAGATCTTACAGAATAGCTCTACTCATTCTCCATCTCCCTCTGTCTCTCTCTCTTTCGTCAATAGCTGGTGATCATTTGGTGGGAATCATATCCAAGGGTAACATGTTAGCCCTGCAGCAAAATACAACAAAATCCAAAATCCATGAAACAGTGATACTTTTACTGCAGTTGCGTAGGGACGGGGGGGGGAGGGGGCGGCGCACCCTGGGTGGCATGTGAGGGGGGGCACCACCACTCCTTGCCTGCCTCCCTGTGCACCGTAGCCCTGCCCCCATGCACTGTAGCTGCCCCCAGTGCCCCGTAGCCACACCCACATACACCATAGCCACACTCACACATACTATAGTCACACCCATGTGCACCATAGACACGCCCATGCATGCCGTAGCCCCACCCCCATGTCTCTGTCCCCCACCACTATCCTATTCATGCCAAGCTACGCCACTGCTTTATTGGCCTACTAGGGTGCACAAAATGCATACATCATGCAAGCTTTCAAAGAAGAAGTGATGATGTCAGAGGTTTACGTTACTTCTGTTATCAGTTAAGATTGTCTAGACCAATCTCAGTGCAAGCAGAGGCCACTCCCCTTCTTGTTAATGGGTGGGAATGTGAGAGAAGGGTTTTTCAGTGGCTGTGCACAAACCCTGCAACTCCTCTTCAAGGAAGGCCAAACTGGCCTCCTCTCCACAGACCAATGGTAGGAACTGCGCAACCATCCAGATGTTGTTAAACTGCAGCTCCCAGAAGCCCTAGACAGCATAGTCAGTGGTGAGTAATGCTGGGAGTTGCAGTTGCATCACACCTAGGCATTCACAGCCCTTCTACTGAAGGTCTTTTTATTTAGACAGGCCTTTGGTCTATGATATAATATGGCTATTTGCTTGCCATACATTTCAATGGGCATGGTTTTAGTGATTGGTTTCAGCTGCTTTTATTGAGTTTCTGCATATTAATTCTTCCAAGGTATGTATTTTTTAAAAAATCACTGTCATTAGCTGCCTTAAGCAGTATGGAAAGGCAGGATAAATCTAAAAAATGAATAAATGTAATGGTACCACAAACACAATACTGCTGGTGAAAATGGCAGCCATGCCCTCTCTGAAATGTGGTGCAATGCCTACCAACAGTTCAGCTTCAACAAGTTGCACATACATATATGTACATGTATGGTTGTGTGCATTTCTCCACCACATGATGCAGAGTATAGTGACAAAAGACCCTCATCAGGGTCCTTTTTATTTTAGCTCATTATGTAGGGGCATAATAATTAGGAAATAATAATTCAATAGCTTAATAGCAAGCATATTGATTTAGGAAAAAGAGCAACAGGGCCAGGCAAAACAAGAAGAATGCTTATGCTTGCAGCTGGGTCCAGATAACAGGAAAATCAGCCTGCAGAACTTAGAATAACAGGAAGCCAAGTAGAGCAAGAGTAGACAGTAAAAGGGATAACTGACTGAGTAGGCTCACCAGGTGTGAAAGAAAGGTAGACTTTGTGGGTTCCAGTATCTGGAGTAGGCCAAACTAGGCCAAGGGCAGGGGAAGCGACCACAAGAGATGAACTTTGGTGACCAAGAGCCCCATAAAAATCACACCCCTAGGGTGATACCTGATATTATAATTTGGGATCATTCATATGTACATGCGCAGTGCTTGTATGCTGACATAATAATGTATTCATGACATAGTTCCTATACATATGTATTTGGATTAACCAATAATTAGCATTTCTTGCTTCTGTAATGGATGCTTAGCAGGGTATAAAGCTACTTGTGTGTAGCCATTTTCTTTGGAGTAGTATATTTTTAGTGCCTGATGCACAATTGCTCCCCTCTTGTACAAGGGAAAATCATTTAATAAATTCTTTACATTTTTTTTTGCTGCTAAAGTCCCTGGTGTGATTTTGAATTAATGCGGTAACAATTACACAATGTGATTCCACTTTAAGTGCCATGGCAACATCCAATGGAATCCTGGGACTTTCAGTGTAGGGAAGCACTAGAGCTCTCTGGCTAACAATTCTAAATACCACCCCCCCCAAAACTGAAAATTCCAGAATTCCAGAGGGTGGAGACATGGCCCTTAAAACGGAATCATCAAGTTTTAATTGTGTAATGTGAAAAGGTCTCAGTGTATTTTTATATCTACTCCATCTCAGGAGTTACTCAAATGCAGTTAGCACTGAAAAAAAAGCTCTGTTGAGTTCAGTGAGATCTATTAAATGTGGATAGGACTGCAAACGAAAAGCTATTGCCTATGCTGGTGAGCCTGTGAAATTAAGTATTTGCCAGCCCAATCATATACTATACTGACACACTAATTGCACCATGTCTTTAAATAGTGTTGATCAAGATGTGTAGGTGTTGCTGGTGATTGGACTGGTGCAAAGGGAGAGCAGTTAAAACTCTATTTGTCTCATATGCACTTATAGACTAGGCAACAGCTTTTCAGTGTCAGCCATAAGGGTACTATTTTTACTTGCCCATTTTTATCAGAGAAACACAGCGTGCAAAATACCTGATTGTGCATAATCCATTGTTAGGGCCAACCTGCAATCACAAAAAGAGTGTACAAGCTTTGGAGTTATCCAAAATTCTTCATCAGACTGTATGTTAAGGAAATCATAGAGTTAGAAGAGACCACAAGAGCCACTGAGTCCAACCCCTTGCCATGCAGGAACACACATCAAAGCATTCCCAACAGATGCCCATCCAGCCTCTGTTTAAAAATCTCCAAAGAAGGAGACTCCACCAAACTCTGAGACAGTATATTCCACTGCCTGACAGCTTCGACCATCAAGAAGTTCCTCCTGAGGTTCAGGTGGAATCTCTTTTCCTGGACCTTGAATCCATTGCTCCTTGTCCTAGTTTCTGGAGCAGTGGAAAACAAGCCTGTTCCTTCTTCGATTTGACAGCCTTTCAAATATTTGAACATGGCTATCATGTCCCCTCTTAACCATCTCTTCTGCAGACTAAACATACCCAGCTCCCTAAGCCGCTCCTTGTCGGGCATGACTTCCCGACCCTCTACCATTTTGTTTGCCCTCTTTTGAACACATTCCAGCTTGTCAATATCTTTCTTGAAATGAGGTGCCCAGAACTGAACACAGTGTTCCACATGAGGTATGACCAAAGCAGAATAGAGTGGTACAGTTACTTTCCTTGATCTAGATACCATACTCCTATTAACACAACCAAGAATTATGTTGGTTTTCTTGACTACTGCATCACACTGCTGACTCATGTTCAGCTTGTGGTCTACTAAGACTTCTAGATCCCTTTCTTTCAGGGGATTAAGACTGGAGGTGGGAAAGATGGCGATTTGATGATACAAAATCACAAGTACTCTGACTAAATTCAAACTCTGTAGCCACAGCAGCAAACCAGGTCATCTGCCTGCTGACCCCAGTTCTTTGTTTTGCTTTGCTTAGCATCCAAACTGATGAAGAGTTCTGCAGAACTCAAAAGCCTGATTATTACAAAACTGATTTTATGCAGTCTGCATATGTTTTATAGTTATATCATTCAATAATGCTTTAACTGGTTTTAAACTATTTTTAAACTGAAAAACTATTTAATATTTTCTTAATCTTTTAAACTTTTGTAATTATTCATTGCTTTAAGTTGATTTTACTGTAAACCACCCTGAGATCTTTGGTTAAAAAGCAGGATATACACATTATAAATAAACAAACAAACAATTTTGTTACATTTTCATTGGTTCCAATAAAAAAATACCCTCCAACTCTGGATGTTGGGATTTTTATTATGGCTGCCTTTGCTTTTGTGATCATACACACCATAACTGTATGATCATATGTGCAGTTCTTGGACTACCTCATAAGTAAACAGAAATGACACTTTAATTTCCCTGAGCTTAAAAAAGGGAAGATATGTAGCCAGAGGGGGGAAAAACAGTTGATTTTGAAAATTTTGTACAAAGAGAATAGTCTCTTCCTTGAAGCTTGGAATTTAAGGAGCTTGGAAGTATGTAAGAAAATCCTGACTGGACTATAAGGGGAACAAAAGGAAAAGAGAAACCTTTAGTTCTAGCTACAAAGATTCCATTAGGAAATGAACCTGCAAAGACAAGGTCCCATGATAAATACCAAGTGCTGTGACAAATCCCATAAAATGAATATTATCTCTAGAGAAAAAAAGCTTATGTCCGGTCAGTTCTTCTTTTGTCTTATATATAAAAAAATGCCATGAAAGACTAAAGTTGGATCTTACTAAAGGATCACGGGTTACTCTTTGTCCTAGATATAAAAATACTAGATTTTAAAGTTGCTTTTTGGGATATATGTGGGACACACACCCCAGTGCCATTGTGATGCAGAATTTTTCTTATGCCATTTTTCACTGATGATAGAAAATTCACCCCTAGGATAATTGGCAGAATACCATATTCAGTAGTTTCAGTCTCCTCCAGATCTAATTTGATTCAAGTTCAGATCTGAAATGCCTCCTTCCCACCTTGCTTTACCTGCTGCTAAACTACTCAGTGCTGAGGATTTATGGCCGCTGTGGAGATTTTGCTAAGCCTTTGCATCCTTCAACACTGACATAATGTTACCCCCAATAGTGAACCAGACCTGTCAGAAATACTTTCTCAGATCTGTTTCAAGCACTTACCCAGCTTGAGTGAAATCCTGCAAAGCATGTTCCCTCCATACACACACATATATGGTAACATGTATGCAAAGCCTATATTAGATTTGCCCAAGCCTTATCCTGGCATTAGTTACCAGGTTTGAATCAATATGTGAGCAGAGGTGCTTCACCACCACCACCACCCATCTTCTTCAAGTGAAAAATAACAATTCTCAAAAGAACTTCTTCACATGAAATCAGTAAGTGTCAAAAGAATTTCCTTTTCACACTGAGATTCTCTACATTCTTGCTCTCATGGAGAGTGTCTAAGTAATTAGGAACTTCTCTTCAATACATGTTGAAGGGGTAGAACTAGGAGCTACCTACCATTGATTCAAACCTGGCAACTGCTGCCTGAACGTGGCTTCTGTCTTCTCCCCTTTTAATGATGGAAACATCAGATGACAAAAGGAGATCTGTGGATGGTGCCTCTTTCACTTCTTATGAAGCACATACTGAGAAGAGAAGGATATGTTTGCCTGCTCCCTACATAGATAGGTTCCTCATTTGGCTGAGTTCCTCAACTAGACAACGTAGATTATAACAAGGGTGGGGAAATTTTCAGATCTCCAGATTTATTGAACTAGAAGTCCTTTATCACTGGCCTAACTGGCTGAGTCTCCTCAGAAGTGGAGGTCTGAAACATCTGGAGAACCAAAGATTTATCTCCAGATGGTTCTCCATTCATGGATTACAGTATGACTTGTTGGCAATGTGGCCAGTCAACCCAAAGAAAGCTAAAGAACCAACCGTACCTGCTGATAGTGACATTGGGAATTCAGAATGATGAAGTAGGACCTAAATACCCCAAAGGCATCAGAACCTATCTGATCTGGGAAGCTAAGCAGGGTCAGCTCTGGCTAGTACTTGGATGCAAAACCACCAACAAATACCCAGTGCGATGGGGTATATTTCAGAGGAAGGAGTTGGCAAAATCACCTCTAAGTATTGTTTGCCTAAGAAAATCCTATGAAATTAATGACATCACTGTAAGTCAACAGGCAACTTGAAGGCACATACACACAGTGTGTGTGAGAGAGAGAAAGAGAGAGAGAGAGAGACTGAGAAAAAGAGACATGGTTTGAAATAGTATTGTAGAAAGGTCTCTATAAAGATTCTTCTAGCATCCAAGTTCTGGGCTGACTAAACCAGCAGTCAGTTTGTAACTTGGTAAAGCAGGGGTTGGAATTCTGTGGCCTGTAGTCTGTGACACCCCCCGCACATGCAGAATTCATTTGAAATTTTTCACCGGAAAAATGTAACTGGGGGCATTAAAAAAAATCTCTACCAGCCATGTTTTTGCTATCGAAAATTCTCCCCATCCCAAAAAGATCTCAAAATGGCCAACAAAACAGATGAGAAAGGAGTGATCAAACTGTCACTTCATGTTCTAGAAAACAGAGGTGGACCAATCCAGGAGGGGTTGGGAAGAACCAAAATGACCCTCTGCCCACCCCTGATATCAACCCAATAGACCGCAGGGTTGGGGAAATATCGAATGCTCCCACTCGCTACAGTTTTTTTTTTAAAAAAAGTCTTTCAGTCTTGCTTAATATGTGCTGTATATATTCATTTCTGAAAACAGATATGTCACTCTACTCACTTGAAATAGCTAATTCAAACAAGGGCCTGAATTTCCCCAGCATTAGACAAGGTCACAATAAAACCACCTGTACCTCTCCATCTAAAAGCTTTTGCTAATCCTCCAGAAACATGAACATTTATAATCCTTTAGTTTATATTATCCTGCAGCACACACAAGAAGGCTTTACCAACTAGTATTATGTAATGAGAACCATACTGTTTTAATAACAGTATATACATGCAGTAAAGAGACATACAACTTACATTTTCAGAGGGAGCCTCAGTTACTGTCTCACTACTCAGATAGATGGATTTATATAGGACTTGGATTTCCCAGTCTATGGTCAGCATAAAAACTGGGGTCTGCTGGGCAGAGAGGGCAGAGTGCCTGCTCCATAAAAGCATTCCTGCGGTAGAAGTAAAACAGTGGCCTTCTGAATTGCTTGGGGAAGATAGTTTGCTGGGTAGGATGTATGGCATCTATGATATGGCTGGCCGCCTTGCCAAGGGTAGGACATGGAAGTAAGATTTGGAGTAAGGCTTCATAGATGTAGATTTAAAAGGAACCTCACCAAATGCAGAGCACCCCTTTGCTGAGGAGTGGCATGCACACGCTCCAACTATCCCAATTTGGCAGATACAGTTTCAATTAATCCTTTCTCCTCACATTTTTTCAGAAGCTTTTAAAACATCTGCGATTGTCTCTCCTCTTCTCACTTTCCCCCTTTGTCCTCAGCAGACTTCCACCGGTGTAAACTCAGGGCCTTTTCGCAATACACTGTTATAATGCTATTATTCTACTTTCAACATCCTATGGAATCCTGGGGTTTGCAATTTAGGGAGGGATATTTAGAATTATCCCTCTCTAAACTACAAACCCCAGAATTCCATAGGATGTTGAAAGTGGAATAATAGCACAATAAAAGAGCTGTTTGGCCTCAGTAAACTACAAACCCCAGAATTCCACAGGATGTTGAAAGTGGAATAACAGCACTGTAACAGTGTAGAGTGGAAAGGCTCTCAGTTAATTCAACTCAGCAAGCAGGAAGAGGAGGGGTGGAATCTTGTGCTTCCCTGTTAACTCAGGCAAAAGGATACCACTGCAGCCTCTCCTAGTTTGTCTGTTCTTCCTTAATGAATAACTTTTATCATCTTGACCACACATTGCTGTTGCTTGGACACAGATGTCCAGGTTTTCATCTGTGAAATGTTGGGGGTATGGGGTGGAACTTCATGATAGCAGCTAAAAAGGAACTTTGTCCATCCATCCGCCCCCCCGCCCAAAAAGTAGGAAAGAAGAACAGCACTTATTTCACTAGAACTAATTTCCTTTTTAACAACTTTTACTTCAGCCTTTGAGATGTTTAAAATGCTGTTTTAAAAAACTAAGAGGCAGGCAGAATAATCACAACTGGAAACAGACAGGTGAAGAGCACCCAAAATTAGCAGTGTCAGTTTCTTCAGGCTTACAAAGAAATACATCAAACATCTTTTTACTGAATAAGCTATCATGCACATAGAGGATCCAATTAACAGTTGTCCCACATTGAAGCAACTACAATATCAGCTTATCTTAGTAGTGCACCATAAACTAGCTATAAAACAGAGAATTAGCAGAAGGACAAATGATTTTTGAATGGTGGTCATAAATTTTACTTTTCATTTATTTATTTGATTTAAATCTTGCCTCTCTCCTAAGCATGGTATTCAAGGTGGGCAGGAAGAGTAAGGAGCCTTGTGCTGATGTTAAAGAGGAAGAGCTTAGAAAAGTAACATTTTGAGGGGATTCCTGGAATTGTAGTGAAAATCCACTACAACTGGGGTAGGATCCATTTTTGTAGGTTCCCTATATTTAAAAACAAACAAACAAACAATCTACCTCCTGGCCAAACCATGTGAAACTAAAGAACATACATCTGGTGGCGTCTGGTGGCATATTCTAGTATAGCCCCTAGTCAAAGGTCTTCCAGTGTTCCCCACAAACAAAAGAGAGAGTGGGTTCATCCAAACCAACAGGAAAAAATTGTCCATGTTCTTTTTGACTTTATACTGGGTTGAAATAATCCAATCTGGAAAGCTGATATAAAAATCTCTGATCCTACTGAGAGCTGACAGAAAATATTCTGGGATAAATAAAATATGTATGGATCTCCACAATAAAACTTGAAACAACAGGAACAAAATTGGAGACTTTCTAGTTTTTTAAACTGATTTGGATGTGCCCAGTGTTAGTTGGCTGCATTCAAAGTCACCACTTCATGGCAAACTGCTGAGATAAAATAGGACCTTCCTTGGAAGTTGCTCTCTCCTAACAGACAAAAAGACACCGGCTCTCCATCATCGAAAAACAAGCCCTCCAGGACATGAATGGATGGCAAACAGTGAAGCCCGGAGGCTGTACCTTTACAAAACCTTTAGTTCTACACCTATGAGCAGATATTAAGACAGCTGTATAAGCTGGCTCAATGATCAAGGTAAAATTCAGCACCCTGCATGATTATCCACTGATGAACTATTTATGTAATCAAAATGTCATACATGATACTGTGATGTAGATTGATTTTCTGCTCTATTTCCTAAGGTTAGACATTCATTCTTAAAGTTAAAAAAAAGTGAGGCCTAATGATGAAGGGGTTAAATTGTAGAAACTGCTTGCTTGAGTAGAAAAATAGAGAAAAATAAGTCAGACAGATGCGTCTCTTATCTTATCAAGAGCTCAGGTATGTGGCTTGGCAATGCATGGAATATAGGCAGTTTGGGAGTCGATGCGACCAAGGGAGAATACTCCCTGGTACAGAGATACTTCATTTTTGAAACTGTAATACATCATTTCGAAACTTAACTTTTGTAACCTGTACTTTTTCATTTATGGTAATCATTTCCTGTACTTGTTTTTTAGAAAGTATAAATGTGTGCTGAAACCTAAAACGGGGCTCTCAGTCTTTTGGAAGTTGATTCCACTGAGATCTCTGTGCAGTATAATAAACTCTTGTTTTCTGATCTGCTGGTCTCAATTCACTGGCTCACCACAACACTAGAAGATCCAAATAATGTTGCCATAATGTCACAGACAGGAATTTTTTAGACTACTTGTGCTGTGCTCAAAAGCACCAACACAAAGAAAGATCTTTCACTTCTGTGCCATTTAACACTTAAAAGAGAGAAATTAATGTTGCAAGTGCAAAGACAAAGTGATTTTCCATGTTGCAAAACAAAGCAGAACGGGTGCACAAATGTGAAGAGCAAACTTTGCTAACTGTTCTCCGTGTGCATTTTTAAAGCTCTGCCAGGCATAGGAAACTCAGTAAATCAAAGTATATTTGATTTGGAAATAAGTAAAATCCACCAACTGCTGTAATCATGCCTAATGATAATCTTATGTGAGTGACCTGAAATCTGTTTCATTGCACAAGCCAGAGAAATACAGCAGTATGCAAATGATCAGCCAGGAACCTTCAAGGATAAAGAAGGATTTGAAACTTGCATTCCTCAGGTCAAAATCTAACACTCTTGTCCACAGTCCTGCATGACCCATCCCAGCAGAGATGTGAAATCCTATCAGTTCTATCCTGAGATTTGGCTTCTGCTTTCCCTGAAGTGTTTCTACTCCAGCTGGTCATTACTGTGAAGAACTGTTGCCTAGCAGTGACCACTAGATTTTCCTCTTTCCACTCACTCACCCCTTTTTCCTGCTGTGTCATGTTTTTTAGATTGTACGGGGCTGTCTTGATTTTCTATTGATCGTATGTACCATTTCAACTGAAATGACTTAATTGCATACGATTTATTTGCATCACAATAACTCTTGCAACAGAAGAGGGCTCATTGGGACTGATCCAAGAAAATCTTCTGTCTGAGGTGAAGGATAAGATGACGGTTCTCTTTCTTTCCATGTATAGAAACAAACTGGATAAGTTGAACTGTAAGGTTCAGGAGAAACAGCTGAGAACAGCATCTGCCCCCTGAGAGGGTTGTTTCATTCTACCCAATGATAGGGCTGGTCCTAATGTTCTTTATGCAGAGACTCATGGAGGCTAATCAGCCATACCTCAGCTTACAAAGCCTCTGATAAAGAAGCCTCTTTTTATAAAGTCTGTTTATGGTCCTCTCAGTCTCTCTTTCTTCTTCCTTGTCCTTTGTCTAGCTGAAAGTTTTTAGCACTGGGAGAATGGTGAAGGAGGGCTTGAGAAACACAGAGTTTGTGTCAGGTTGTAGACATGTGTTTGCAGTAAACAACGTAATAAAAGCCTGAGCTGGATAATAATGGGATTCTGCTCTGTGTGCACCTGCCTACAATAGGCAGAGTAAACAGGAGCTGTCTCCAGAATCCCTTATGGACTATGTTAACACTAAAACAGAGAGAAAAGGGGAAGGCAGATAAGCCTGCCTCACCAGCTACTCCCATCCTGTGAAAGACACACAGGCCCTTTTCACATGTTGGGGGGGGGAACGGGCGAAAACACCCAAAAATGGAGCTTACCTCCAGCCGGGTAAGTCCGTCGCCGCGTGGAGCAGTGCGAGCTCGCCGCTCCACACTCCTCCGGCGTCGCAGATAGCAGCTTCCAGTTCGTGGAGGCTCTCCACCAACCGGAGAAGCTCGCCAGCCGGAAGCCCGCCCCTGGCAGATCTGCAGGCACGCACTTGCGCGCGCCTGCAGATCCACTTTAGAGCCGGGTGACGGAGCGGCACGGGGCTGCACGCTCCGTGCTTTTTAAAAACCTCTAAAAAAGAGGTTTTTAAAAAACACGCAGCCCAGCTAGTTCCGGCCGCTCCTGAGCGGATTCTGGTGTGAAGCTACAAAAAGTAGTCCACGCCAGTCCACTCTACGGTGTAGACGACCTCCGTGAGAGGTCGCTCTACACCGTTCCCCCCCACACATGTGAAAAGGGCCACAGATCTACAAATCTGGCCACCAAAATGGAAATTACAAGAAGTAGTGGAGGCTAATTAAAGAAAAAAAAGCATTGCTGGATACATTTTGGAAGAAGCTTTCAAGTAGTCTCTGTATGATTCAAAATGTTTTTCTTTCCACATACAAGGTGAATCTGACCTGGTTGTTTAATTTCACATGCACATATTGTTAGTTTTGGATGAAAAGTTTGCCAAAACATGTTGAACTGTTCTTCTTTTCTGTGGTTCAGGAACCTGTCCCTATTCATTCCATGTTATTTCTGCCTCCAGTATCAAATTTTCCATTTCTATTCTATTTTGTTAACTGAGGTATACCTGCATTCATATACACATGACTGATTTAGTGTGCACCTCAAAGGTAATCAAATAAGTTTTCAAAGGCTTCTGCATGTGAAAGAGGGAGTTCTTTCTTCAGCACAACTTTCAGCTTGTTAAATCATTTGTGTCTTATTTTTTCTCAGTAAAAATGGAATTGTGTGCTTCTCAGGAGTTATACAAGAATGTACTTTGTGCCAGACAGCATTTTCACAGCACTTGTTCATGCAGTGTTTCATGGGAAATAAAGCTTCATCTTTCCCAAGAGGGAGGGACTGAGTCAGAAAGCCACTTATCAAATCATTAAAGATACATAGGATACTAGGTCCACAATGCAATGGAATCCATCCTTCACTGCACCAGACAAATCTTGACTGAAAACAGAAGAATCTAAAAATCTTTGCCAAGTCTCTAGTGCTTGAAACTGATCTCTGGAGCAAGACATTTAATATCCAAAGACAGCATATAAGACAACAAAAGTGTGTCTTCTCAAATTTCATGCCTTCACAATGTTTGTTAAAGTCAGAATGGTGTTAAAATAAAAACAAATGGTTGCTTTATTTCCCATTACCAATACTGTTTATTATTTGTGTCGTGTGTGTGTGTCTGTGTGTGTTTTACACTGAGAGTACAGTTCAATAGGATTTATGCTGAGGCCAAGAACAGAGTATTGCATCCTCAGAGTTAAGCTAGACAGTAAATAGAGCATGTTTTTAGCAGAGGTGCTTCCCCAAACATTGAACAATGCCTGTTTGACATACCATGTGACTTCTCTTGACTTACACATTTTGCATTTTGCATGCATTGTTCTGGTATCAATCACTAAAAGATAAGGGTAGGCTGAGTTTGCAATTCTTTGTTTTAAATTTGTGTAAGCCACTTTCAGTGTCTTGTCAGGAGAGAGAAGGGATATAAATTAAACAAGCAAATTCTTATTATGAGGCACATATCTCTGAAGAAATCCTGAGAAATACCCATTCCACAAGGGCAAGGGGTTTAATCATAAGGAATAGGCATTCTCCTTGACATCTATATTTTCTGCTGTTCCAGAGACAGAGCAATGGCTGCAAACTTCAGGAAAAGAGATTCCACCTAAACATTAGGAAGAACTTCCTGATAATAAGAGCAGTTTGACAGTGAACACTGTCTCTCTTTCTGTGGAGGTTTTTAAAAAGAGACTGGATGGTCATCTGTCAGGAACGCTTTCATTATGTACTCCTGCAAAGCAGGAGGGTTAGGCTCACTGGCCCTCGTGGTCTCTTCCTGCTCTCTGATTCTATCTGCTTAGATGCTCAGGTTCCCAAAACTTTTTTAAATGAAAAATTGCTCTGCTGCTACATAATTTCATGGAGTGAAATCCACAGAACACATACAGAGAGAAAGGGAGAGAGAGAGATGGAGGGAGTGTTATTAAGGGCAGAGCAGAGAATACAACAATGGATCAGTCATCAGATTCTCCTTTCTATGCAACATTGTCACTTTGCACATAAGAATACAATATTCAGATATTTAAATAGTATTATTTATACCACAGCATTTATGTGTTTATCAGTTCCAGGGCCAGCTGATGACATTTTGCTAACAGAGGCATAATGATACTCCCACATTCCACTCAAGGCAGGGAGCATAGTATTCAGAGCCACATTACAGTTTTAGGGTTCACCTGGAGTAATCCTTCAGGAACCCAATACATTGCCTGCTAGAGCCTCATCTGAATATCTTCAGCCCTCTTCCCGCACTCATTTCACTTCAATATTATGCAGAAACCATAAGTTTAACTTTGTTAGGGCTTTGTTTCAGATTTTTTGTCCTTCCATACTGGCTTTCGTTACATCTTGCTTGATAAAGAAATCTGCATATATCTTGAAAGCTTCATTGCATTTTATGTCCTTTTGGTTGGACTAACGAATACATTTCACTAACAACTTCATCAAGAAAACCCATGGAAAGGGTGAGAAATGCCACAGGATCGGAAAAGGGAAAATATTTTCCCTGTCTTCATATGGAGTTCAAAGAAACTACAGTTCAATGGTCATGACTTTGGAAAGTAGACAAAATACTAGAACAGATGATAAAGGAATCAATTTGTAAGCATCTGGTTAACAATGCAGTGATTAGTAGAAGCCAGCATGGATTTGTCAAGAATAAATCCTGCCAGACTAATCTGATCTTGCTCTCCACCCCACTCCTTTTTATTCTGCTACCAGATTGCTGGATTGTGAGTAAACTGTGAACACACTTTTACTTGATTCCAGCAAGGCATTTAAGAAAGTTGCCCAGATTTTTTTAAAAAAAAAAATTAGCAAACAAGTTAAATAGGGGATTATGCTACCATGTAGTGGCTTCATCTCCCTTCTCAAAGAGGGTTGACGAACCCTCACCAAACTGGGGCATTACCAACAGAGTCTCATAAGATTCCATTCAGAACCTGGTACTGCTAGTTCTCTTGGAACAAACTCCTAGAAAGCTAGAAAGACTGCTAGTCCAAATGAGAGTAGACCCTGTGAATCAATGGAATTTACTTTTTCAGCTAATTTCAGCTAGTCTAGTCAGGATTAGTAAATAGATTTATGCCCAGTATTTTTATCAGTGGCTGAGAAAAAAGCATCAAGAAAATTTTTTATCAAATATGTAGGAAAGAGATAACTAGGAAGGACAGGGAAGAGGGAAAAATTATGTTCTAAATTACCTTGACAGAATGGGGAAAATGCTGAAAACTAATGACAAAACCAACAAAGAAATGGAAAGTCCCTCTCTCCCCATTATACGCACAGGTTTAGGATGCAGAATACATAGCTCAGTAGCACCAAATGTCAAAACAGATCTCAGGACAGGCTCTAAAACAGGCTGTACATAAGATGGCAGTCTGATGCACCTACCCCCCCCCCCCAAAAAAAAGCTAATACAGTTTTAGGATGCTTTAATACAACCATAGTTTCCAAGTTATGAGCAATGATAGTTTCCCACTAGACTGCATTCATCAGACTTCTTTCTGCTGCACAGATCTGGAATTTACACTTCAAGGAGGATGTAGCCAAACTGGAATTTCTTCGGAGAAGAGTGACAAAGATGGTCAGGAATGCAGAAACAATTGCTGTGAGGAAAGCTTGAGTAGATTTTGTATGTTTAGTCTTGAGAAAGGAAAACAAAGAGAGCCAAACACCACTCTCAAATATCTATGATGGCTTGTCAAATGATAAATGCCAGTACTTCTTCTCTGCTAGATCCAGCCCGAAGGTTAAGGTTAAAGTGAATTTGTTTAAGTTATTAGGATGAGAGATTTAAGTTGAACATTAGAAAACCTTCTTGATAGCACGCATACTCCAACAATAATGGATCCAGCTACCTAGTGAAGTGGTAGGACCTGCCTTCCTGGACATCTTCAGGCATAAGCAGGGCAGCCATCTCATTCTTGGGCATGCTAGCTCTGGATGTCCCACACTGAGCATAGGCTTGATCCAGAATTCACAGAAGTTATTTTTGTAGAATGTAGCTCATGAAATCCTCTAACCAAAATAGTTGTGCACACCAGATGATTCTAGGACTGTAGTCCAAAAAAGCAACTTTCCCAAATTGGCCTACAAGTGCCCTTCCAATTCTATGTTGGTTCTATAATTAATGTGGAAGCTGTAGCCACGTCATGCATATAACATGAAGACACAGGAAGCCGAGGCACTTTTGACAAATTGGGCCCTCTCTGTCAAACAGTTATTAATTCATAAATTTTAAAGTAACTCGCTTGCCTTACCAAAGGAAAGATAAGTGGATGCTCTCTCCATTTCTCCTTAGTACTCATTATATGTTTAATATTCTCCCTGCCATAAAAACATACTTTTTGCATCTAAAAACAATATCAGAAAGGACTCCGTATCTGTTCCGAAGTCCCTTTGCATATCAGGCTGAGTAGCAGTTTCTAATTGAAATGATTTTTCAGGGAGTTAAACTATAAAAGGCGATATAAATGATGCAGTTAAATTATTTATTCAGCTCATTTAAAATTAATTAGATTTTACTCTGTGCACAGCCAGGCTATACTGGAGTGTTTGATTTTTAAAACCTTCTCTGTCATCAAGCAACAATGGATGATGGATTTTTTTCCCCTTGTCACTTTTGTTTTAGTTTGCTCTGGAGACTGAGAAAAACCCACATGAAATCACACTTGAATTTAATACATTCCTTAATAGTAAGTCTGGAATTAAACAGGGGAGTCCTTCCTCCATTTTTTTTTTAACTTAACAGTAAAATCCTATATATGCATAAGCAGAAGTAATTTGCATTGGATTCACTGGAGTTTATTCCCCAATAAGCGTTTCTAGGACTGGAGGCAAAACTCCAGTTATTACGCTCAGAAACAATTTATTCATTCTCTCCGTCCCAACAGAAGGAATGAGAAAAGGGAAAAGAACTGCATTGTTTAAAAAGTCACATTCTTTGCAAAAATTGCCAATACTATTTTAGGCTTCATGAAAAGCATCATGTCCAGATCAAGGGAAGTAGTAATGCTACTCTATTCTGCTTTGGTCAGACCACACCTGCAATATTGTGTTCAGTTCTGGCCATAACAAAGTGCACTGGAATCATACACAAATTGCAATAACGAAAGTAATGGCACAGTGTAAATATAAAATTTAAAACAGTAAAAATATTGAAAGTAAAAAGGGTATCAACAAACCTATCAGGTAATCATTATAAGGAGAGAACAGGCTGGGACATAATCTCTGATGTTTTCCCCTCTGTATTTTCTTAGATTCATGTGCTTAGACATTTTGCTTTCTTCCAATCTGTTGAGAAATGCAGCATAGTGTAATGGTTTGAGCATTGGACTACAACCCCGGAGACCAGGGTTTGATTCTCCACTTAGCCATAGAAAGCCACTGGGTGACTTTGGGCATATTACATACTCTCAGCCCCAGAAAACCATGTGATAAGTTTGCCTTAGGATCACCATAAGTCAAGAAACAACTAGAAGGCACACAGCAACAACAACAACAATCTGATGAGGTGACCTCCTCAAAAACATAGTGCATGAGTACACTGAGTACACAAAGCCACTGTATATGCATATTCAAAATACCGTATCCGAGTGATGGAAATAAATTACTGTTTAAAAGTAACTTTCCATACTCTATGATGTCCTCCTGTATTTCTGTCACAAATTTGCTCTTAGAACAAACTGACACTATTCTAGGGGAATGGAGGGAGGGTATTGTTAAGGTAACGGCTGTGTGAAATACTGCAAAACTGAATATCACCACAAAGAAGATAATGTGAACAAGTAATCTATTTTTGATCAGTTTCAGTACACTGCTTTATAACTTAACGTCTACAATGCTATAGATACGTTTAAAGAAATTACACAAAAAAATCCATAATTTTCCTAATTATCTAGAATGCCTGAATATGGTTAATTCTGCCCCTTCTTGGATAATTCCAAGGGCAGTGTTTCCTATAGCTTTAGTATGTTGTTGTTATTGCTGCACTGCTGCCTCTATCATAGGCTTTTCTTGGCAAGGCTTTATTATTTAGAGAAGGTTTGCCATTGCCTTCCTCTGAGGGTAAGAAAGTGTGACCTGCCCAAGGTCACCTAGTGGGTTCCCATAAGCATGAAGAAATTTCAACCCTGGTCTCCCAGAATGCTAGTGCAACACTCAAACTACACCAACATGCTGGTTCTTTAGTTTTGGTATACAGCATATCATTTTCTCCTCTTCAGATTAACAGGAAAGCTGTTCATCTGAAACAACTGACATTATCCATTTCTCTTGGAACATCAGGACAATCCAGTTGACCATGCAACCTCTTGGTGTCTCTTGCTTCCCTCTGTCCAGATAGGCAGAGCTAAGGGATAAGCTTGTGCTTTTTGGGCAATACTGTTTATTCCAGGATTCCCCTACGTCCATAAACTGCCTGCTAACTGTTCCTCTGTCTCTGTCAATTGTATAGCAGACTGCACTGAAACAATCGAAGTGTGTTCTGTGTCTCAGGAATGGCCCAAAATCTTTTGTTGCCCTCTTCCTGTATGTACAGAAGTCAAGTGGACAGATAGCTAAATCTCATTTCAACACTGGCAATGCCACCCTTAACCTTTGAGAGCTGCTGAATGAACAGGTCACCTTGCTCTATCTAAAAATGGGTCTGGGCCTTGTCTCTTCCCAAGGATAATACCTCTGGCTGTCTAACAATGTGAAAAGATCAATATTTTTAGAGGGAGAAACCTTTGCATGGCTATACTCAGTAATTGCTAGTTTGCTTGTCTCTGTAAGAGTTTAAGCACAAAACGAATTCATGTCATTTTTTGTTGTTGTTGTTGTTGTTGTTTATTAGTCTTAGCCATGCCCTCTCTCTTCCTGCATCAGTTGGTTTCCAGTTAATCTGAGTTTTTTGCATCCTCCATTTTGTAGTTTGCAGTTCTTTGTCTCTCCTCCATGTTTGAAGAACACATGTTACAGAGTCTCTGAACATGAGATGTCAGTTTGGTAAAAGCATACTTTATATGGTTTTACAAAGAAAACTAAGCCTGTGAGACCCTTGTGGCAGTAAGTGGTGGGGCAGGTTGTTGCTCACCTTCTGCTTATGAATACTAGCTACTCTGCTAGTACATTACTAAAATTATTTTCCATTCCTAAGTACTACTTTTCCCTTTGAAATTTCCAGCCATGACAAATGAAACTGTAGCTTCGAACAAAGTGCTCTGTGCATATGCAAAATACATTCCTCTGATTCACAAAGTGAGTGGGGAAAGCAGCCTACTTATTCTCCATATATTCTATTGTGTGTGGTATGAGGAAAGACCATAGTTCAGTAATAGAGCACATTATATGAATAAGATCTCAGGTTCAATCAAGCCTATGGACAATGTTTCTCTAAGACATCTGAGAGCACCTTCCAGTGATCATGGGCTAGATGGATGAACAGGAGGCAATCTTTTGTGTTGCTAACATTAATGCACTTTGGTTTTGGTTTTAATTTATCATAATCTGTTTCAAGCGCTCAAGATGAAGTTAAAAAAAAGTTCAAATAAATGAAATCACATCATGGTTTACTTTTGCAGAACACTGTTATCATTGTTATGTGCCCTCAAGTTGACTCTTAACATATGACCACCCTTTCCTAGGGTTTTCTTGGGAAGATCTGTTCATAGGAGATTTACATTTGCCTTTTTCTATGGCTAAAGCACCCAGAACATGTGCTCCAAACAAGAACCTTGATCTGTGTTAGGAAGAGAAACATGCCTATATGAGGACTTTCCATTGCATGGCCATGAATGGAGAAATTCCTTGCATGGATTGGGGTTGCTTAATTACGACCAACAACTTCAGCATAAAGGAGACTTTCTGATCCAAGTTTTTTCTGGATAAAAGAGAATGAATGCTTAGCTTAGAGGCACAGCATTATTTATGTCATGTAACCCTGAAAGAACACAGAAAACCTTGCTTTTAAAAAGTGAGAAAGAGAGAGAGAGAGAGAGAGCACACACAAATATTTATCTGCAGGTCAATAAATTATAATGCAACCTCTAACATGTGTTGCTAGGTTACTGCCAAGAATCCTTCCAGCTCCAGACAGTGTCACAGCTCTCTAGAAGATGATCAGATACATAGCAGAATTCTGAGACAAGGGATCCACAAAGTAGATCATTTAATATATGGCAACCTTGTCAAATCAACATAGTTAGACAAAGAAGATTTAGGAGTGCAGTTACAAATGTGAACACAAGCTGTTTGAAAGACTTCCTCAAAAAGCCGCACATACTCACTTCCAAGACACACTATATTGCTTCTCACGCTAATGTGCATCACATCTCACAAATCTTAGCTGCAGCACCATCAGCCTGCTCCTGTTTTCCCTTTTTTTCTTTCTTTCTTTTGCTGCCTTAGGAATCTTAACAGCAGTGCCAGGGGAAATATGTAAAAAGAAAAGACTTTAAATTTATATGGCAAGGGGTAACAGTGAGAGTCAAATATAAAATTTTACAGGACAGAAAACAAAGAGGGGGTTTGGACTTGCTGGATTTGAAATTATATTTTTACGCATGCTCTTTGGTCTAATTGAAAGATTGGATCGTTTTGACTAATAAGAGTGTTGGATTTAAAAGGGCATGCATGACCTGAGGTTGGGATGGCATGGTTATTTATGGTATGAAAAGCTAAAGTGAATGTAGAGTTTAATAATGATTTTTTGAGACATGCCTTGTTATGAATATAGAATAGATACAAACCAAGGTTATGCCTAATATGCCTTTCTAGATCTCATTGTAAGAAGCCTTCTATGAGAAGGAGACAAGAGAAAGAAAAACTGAGTAACTTAACAAGATCTTTTGGAATTCAATCAAGAACAATATAGAATTAACTCAGAAGAATTCATGACAGAGGGTTATAGTTTTCAATAGTATTCTTATAGAAAATATCTGAAAGATTTAAAATGGACAAAAAATGCAATTTTGAATTGGGTAAATCAGAATTGCATCAGAGTTTGGCTGACAAGCATTTGACTGGTAGGATGTACACACTTTTGTTAAAAATAGAGATGGTAGACGGTAAAAATAGAGACGGTAAGGACTGTGTGAGAAACTGGGCACAAAACTTTGGATACAAGATACAGGTGGAACAATGGGAGAAAGGTTGAAAGGAATGAAATTTACATTATGTTATGATCTTAAGGAGAATTTGTACAAAATGATGTATCATTGATATTTGACACCCGAAAAATTGACCAAAATGCATAAAGATGCTTCTAATGTGTAACGGCTATGTGAGCAACAAGTGGCATCCTTTTATCACATATGGTAGACTTGTAGAAAAGCCAAGAAATTCTGGAATCAATTATATAGTATGATGCAAAAAAAAATTGAAATTTAAAGGTCAGCTGAAACCTGAATTGTGTCTGCTGGGATGCAAAATTACTTTGATACATGAGCAATGCAGCAAGATTACTTTACATACAGAAGTGGGAAAATACAGCAATACCAATGAGTAAAGACTGTCTGCTGAAACTGATCGACTTAGCTGAGATGGATAAATCGACAACACTGATTAGAGAAAAAAGAAAACAATGTCAACATTTTTGAAAGTTTGGAATCCTTTCATTGGCTTTTTCCAGGGAAAAGAGAATAACATGTTAACTGTAAGTTTTGATAATCAGTAGATTTGGTTGAGCAGTAGGAGTATATGAAAGATATTTAAAATCAGAGAAGTTAATTTATATACTTATGTATAATCAGCAGTGGGAAAGTCGGAAGTCAAATGTAAATTTCTTTTTCATTCTTCTTTAAGTTTCTTTACTTTTTGTTTTTTTGTCTTTCTTTGTATATTCCTTTATCTTTTATTGTATTGGAAAATGTTTAATAAAAACAAATTCATAAAAAAGAGAGATGGTTGCCACATACACTCAGATGGACAAACAGAGAACTGACATTCTCTTTTATTGTGATGTATATGATAAATCCAACCCCCATAGGGCTCAACAAGTGGCTATTAAACTATGTTGATATGCAAAAGCTTTTTCAAAACTTCAGTCAATCAAAGAAAAACAAGTATCTTCTTGTAAAAATGAGCATCAGCAAGTCAAAGATGTATTCATTCCCACTTTTTGTACGCCACTAAAACTTCAGACCATCTCAGCCATAACTAAAATGATTAGAACAGCTAAGAGAAATGTCCAGTAAAGTCAAATTTAGATAATTGCAAAATATAGATGTATTTCCAACAGAGCAAACAACAAATGAAGGATTATCTAAAACTCCATTCCAAAAATTAAAAAGGAAGGATCAGAATGGGGAAAATGAACGATGTGATAAGAAAAGCTGTAAAGCCACAATCCTGATTGTAGCAACTCGTGCAGAAGTATCTCTGAAGACGGCTTAATATTTCCCTGTGCTGCCCACTCTTGACCAATAAGTCCTGATGCTAGCCACGGTTTGAGAAACTTCCTCCTTTGCAAGGAGGAAAGGGAGGATGTAGCCACAAGAACAACAGTAGCTGCACCAAAGCAGCCTGCAGCAGTGAGAGCTAGGAGCACAAAATAAAAAATTATTTTACAAAACCACATTTCTGAGCAGAATTTTCATTTTGAGATTCCTCCCCTCACTCTGAGACCCACAGAATAGGGGCTGTGCCTTGAGATACATAGGGCCTTTCTGCACTACATTGTTATAGTGCTGTTATTCCACTTTCAACATTCTATGGAATCCTGGGGTTTGCAGTTTAGGGAAGGGCATTTAGAATTCTCAACCAGAGAGCTCTTTGGCCTTAGTAAACTACAAACCTCAGAATTCCACAGGATGTTGAAAGTGGAATAATAGTACTATAAGAGTGGAGTGCGGAACGGCCCATAGCAAGACCCTGAGATCTTGGAGCCTTAAGAACAGTCTGGACAAAATATCATACATATATCAGCATAATGCTGTGGTTACAGTACTAGACTAAGGATTGGGAAAGATTCAGATCCACAACCAGCTATGAATCACAGTAAGTTCAGGCCAACTGTTGTGCCTCAGCCTAACTAACCTGGCAGGCTTATACATTAAGTACGTCTGGAAGAGCTAGACACACCATCCTCATTTCTTTAAAGACATTGTAGAATGGCTTAAATGGCATTAAATAAACGTATTAGATAAACGATCCCAGAAACAAAGGCCCCAGTGGTATTAATGGACAATTTCCAGCCAAATAACAAAGAAAGGTAAGGTAAGTTTATCTATAAATTAAACAAACTTATAAAGTAAAACAAGAGGCTTTTTTCCTATCAGCTTAGATGTGTGAAAAAAACAGCATCTCCGAAGACAAAGACATCACTCAATCACTTCCATTAGTATCTTTTTCTACCAGCTAACATGCTTTAAGGAATATGTGTACCATTATCTGAAATCAGGCTACTGTGCTCTTGCAAGGCACCAAAGTCTTTATTTGCTAAGAAAGGCTGCAGTGAAATTCCTTAGAAACAGAACATGACATCATAAGAATGCTTCGCAGAATCTTTCCTTACCTGCCCATTTATATTAGTCTCATCATCCACAACAAGTGTTTAAAACCAGAAAAGCAACCATGATGCATTAATATATTGTGTCATGATGCATAACAATTAGGACCCCTCCCCCCAGCTCCACCATGTAGCGTTCCCCCAGTAAGCATTTCATTCTAAAGGCTTTGACAAAAATGCCATTTAGGGATTTTCAAAGCGACAGCCAGGCAATTTGTCAGCGTTTATATTAGCAAGAAGAAAGGTGTTGTTTTTTTAAAAAAAATAGAAAATAATATTGCACAATGCATTTCATCAATTTCCTGTTGACTAAAATCACTTGCATCTGGCAGTCAGGAAAGTTATTAACCTACCAATTATAGATGGAACTGAATTCTTGAAAACAATAAAAATATCAGGTACCAGGTGTAGGAGTATTAGCCAAGGTTGTTCCTCTTTGCAATACTGAGCAACAAGAAGCCCTTTTGTGAATCTTTTCACTTTTTCAAACATATTTTAAAACATTTTCAAATATAGTTCTTTAAAAAGAGAAGAAAAAAAACACAATGCCCAATTGGCATTAAGAACAAAGCTTTAGAAAACCAATGTGGTGGATGTATAGTAGCGACACAAGTTGTACAAGAGATCTGGAACAAAATCTGATGCATGGGAACACCTGCCCACCACTACATTTCACAAGAATTCTGAATCCACTGATAAGACTGGGTTGAGATACTGAAATATCTCATCCTTCTTCTCATTCTTCTTCCTTCTGATGTGCTTTAACATTTTTTATATTATTTTAATTTGATGCTTAATTTAATATGATAATCTGCTTGTATATTTAAATAATAGCTTATTGTCTTCGGTTTTATCTGTTTTTGGTCATATTGCAAGCCACTTTAGATCCCAACTGGGCAAAAGGTGGGAAATCAGTCAATTAATCACTCAGTCAATATTCCTTTGAGGGCTTTTGTTAAAACAACAAAAACTTAACAATTCATAGCAAGATTCAGAAGATGCTAAGATTGTTATCCTGAAATTTGTTGTTGTTGTTGTGTGCCTTGAAGTTGACTCTCACTTATGGAGACCCTGTCAACAGGGTTTTCTTGGCAAGATTGATTGAAAGAAAGCTTGCCAACGCCGCCTTCTTAAGGATGAGAGTGTAAGACTTGCCCAAAGCTACCCAATGGGTTTCCATGGCACAGCAAAGATTCCGTCCCTGCTCTCCTGCAGTCTTAGTCCAACACTCAAACTCCTCTCCTACCATGGAATTGCAAGTCCTGTATTTAGGATCATGAACTGTGCAGCAAATTTTGCACAGAATATGTCCTGAACTGTGAAGATTCTCATTAGTCCAGGATTCTTCTTGTCAGGATTCCTGGACACTCAAAAAGCATGAAGATTTTTTTTTAACAATGTTTGAGAAATTTCCAAATATTCTTTCCATCCCTACCTAGAAGTTCCAGCTGTGTTCAGGGAGAAGGAAAGGAGAACAATCCACACTCAACCACCACCTGCAGAAAACCAGGACTCAGCAACTCTGGCAAGCATTGGGTAAGAGCAGTCTCTGCTTGGGAACTGCCTTCAAAGCGCAAGAAAATCCCAGCTGTTAGCTCTCCCTCTCTGAATGGAAACAGCAAAAATTTCTCTTTGGATGTTGTAGTAGGAGTAGAAAAGGGCTGGGAACTCTGTGGAGAGGTGATGTTGCTGAAAGCCACTTTGGGGCCAGATTAGGCCCACAGCCTGGAGGTCTCCCTCCTCTGATTATATGCTGAATAAGGCCCCAAGAAAAGCAAAATATGAGAATCCCCAATGTAGAGGAGAACAAGTGAAGTGTTTCTTTCTCCTGACAGCCAAGGTACTCTTATTTTCTACTTCTTTAGCAAGGCAAAGTTAGAATCTTCCTTGTAGGACAAGGAGATAGACAATACCAAAGCCTGGAAAACATATTCAGAAGTTGCAGAACAATTGTTGAACCAGCCTTACAAGGTGAGTTAGCTGCACACCAAGCAGAAACTCAGGTACTCGGAGTTTGTTCAGTATACTATTTGCCATTAAGTTGGGCTGAAATATAAGCTGTAAGTATGTTTAATTCCCCCTCCTACATTTCTACAGGTTGTTTGGGCAATTGCTGTAGCACACATGAACTGCCACCAATTAGTCTTGAAACCAGTTGACAGGTTAAAATCATTCATTCTAGATAAACATCAACAGAACAGTTCTCTACTTTGAAGCAGCATTTAACAAAAACTAAAGCAGCACAACTACTATAAAGGCTATGAATAAATAGGAAGGAGGGGAAGAGGGAAAGCCATAAGCTCACAATGGGTGCAGATGGTGGTTTCCATGTCAGTAGGGAGGTAAATCCACTCAGGATTTTGATCTAGACTAAAGGATCTATCTCTATAATGAATCTATGTATCCAGCTGGCTGGGAGATTTAGGGAATTGTCATTTAAAAAAAAACTTTTCCAGCTCTTTCCAGTATAGTCACGATAAGGGATCATGGAAGCTGCAGTCCAACATCTGATCCTTATCACACTACACTGTTCTAGTGCTACATTCCACTTTAACTGCCATGGCAACATTTTGTAGAATTCTGGAGTTTGTAGTTTAGTGAGGCCCACGAACTCTCTGGCCAAGAATTCTGAAGTTCCCTTCCTAAACTGTAAATCCCAGAATTCCACAGGACATTACCATAGCAATTAAAGTTGAATATAGTGCTATAATAACATAGTGTGACAGGGCCCCTGGAGAACCCCAGTTGATCACCCCAAGACAAAGGATGAAATGGAGAAATACAGTCAGCCATTCACATTTATGGGTTTGACTTTCATGGATTTGATTATTTGCGAGTTTCTCCAACCCCTGCTCTCCCACCTCAGGAGCTTCTTTTCTGGTGGAACCTTCCCTCTTAGCTGCTCTGATCAGGCTGCACAGCCCTTTAAGAGCCTGCCTCTGGCCCTCCTCCGCCAACTGCTGCCTGACCAGCTAAAGATGGCTTGCACCTTGATTTCTTAGCATCATGAACCCACTACTGATGTACCCACACACGCAAAGGAGGAGATGTGCATGAGAGAAGAAGTACAGGGCCACCATGCCAACCTACACTTCTTCCCTCATCTGGCTTGGACCCTAGGTGCCTGCTTTCCCTGCCATTTTGATGTTTGTGATTTTTCCACTTTTGCAAGGGTCTTGTGCCCCTACGCCTAGTGAATGTGGAGGGCCAACTGTGAACCCTTTTACATGGCAAGCTGAAAGAGAGCAGAGTTTCTTAGAGGATGTTCAAGAGTAAATGTGGCTAATAAATTCTATGATCTCAGTAGGTATCTCCCTTGAGGCAACTCAACATGGTTCTTATGTATTGTAACACCACATCATCTGTGAAACCATAGAATATCTGTTTGCATACTCTTTAGATTTGCAAAAATGATTAAAAGAACACATAGCACAGGAGACTGTCATATGTAATTTAAAGGCCCACAGACCAGCCACTGTTTAGCCTAAATGATCAAATAGAGATGTGTTTTCCTATTTTTATACAAACAGGAGCTGTGCATCTCTGAAAAAAAAAATGAAAAATTGAATGGACCACCTCACTCTACTTCTTTTGAGGACTATGACAACTACAAAGGGTTTTAGCACATTTAAAAGTGTTATGTAAATGATGGCAATTATTCTCCCCAAAGAGAAATGTGAGAATAACAAAACAAAACAACAACTTGCAGGGATCTGCCAGATCGACCAGCTGTTTGTTGTGATTTCCAAATACTACAGAAGTGACAAAAGGATTTTGGCTATGATTCAGAACTCCTTTTAAAATTACAACTACCAGCTCTAATATAGCTAATTTGCAAAAGTGTTTGATGTCATAGCTTTAGCATTTACCTAAAAAAAAAAAGTCAAATGTTTGCTATGATTTTGGCTTTGGTTTTTGGTTTTTACCTTGCTCTTCAGCAGAACATCCTCCTAGAATGGCTAATAGATCAATTTTAAAAGAAAAGGAACACAACGAGTACCTTCCCAATTTGGCTTACCGTCAAAAATACTGTACGTGACAGAAAAGAAAGAAGGGATATAGAGGAGGAGGAGGAAAATAACCAATGTGGGCTCCAGTTCTAAAAGTTAGAACCAGCTGTGATGTCATCAGCTCAGGTGGCCTTATTGCTACTGCTTAGAGATAGATGAGAGAGAAGAGGAGCCAAATGTAGCTGGTTTCTTAGAAAAGCTCCCAGTTTCACTCAAGGGCTGTTCCTAAGTACAGTTGTAGTACCATCAAATGCAGCTGGTCCTTCAACAGAATGGAATAGCCAGAGGCAAACAACAGAAGCAAAGGGGAACTGAGAATTCAGAAGCTAGCACCATAAATTAGCTTCTCCCCTCTTCAAAATTTTCACTTCACTAGATTACATGGAAAGTTACTCTTTTGAGCTGCAGCTCCCAGTAGCCATGATGGCTGGGGGACTCTTGGAGCTGTAATCCAAAACCATAACCTTTCCAAGCCCTGGTAAACTTTACATGATGAGGCAAGACAGAATAGTGGTGTTTCACTCCCATCTTGTTATTTTTCTAGGCAAGGGCAGCCTAGGAGACTTCCCAACATTTTGTCCTCTGGAGGTTTGGGACTACAATTTTCAGAACTCCTGAATATTGGTTATTCCAGCTGAGAATGATGACAGATGAAGTTCAAATAATCTGGAGAGGAGAATATTAGGGAAAGTTGTCCTTGTGTATTAGTAACTGAGTAATTGAAGGAGTCAATGCACGCCTATTTGAAAAGGTTCCACCATCAACACAAAATGAAGATGTTTTCAGTCACTTGCTTAATTCCAAAGTTTGGGGTACACATGCAGAAGTTCTTCCAACTGTAAATGAGCAGTTTTAAAATACAGATCTTGCCATTATTGTGGCATGATTCCCACTGTGTTACGGTTCCCACTGAAACATCTCCCACCTCCCATCATCAGATATCATTTTCAGAGGACACAAAAATGTGGATGGGGAGGTGTCCAAATAGTTGGGAGACTGGTAGTTTGCAAACAGAAGATATTTGTGATTTTACCTCTTCGATATAAAATAAGTGCACACCTTCCAGCACAGAGAAAATAGCTATACTTTCCTATGTTAAACCAACAAGGTTTGATTCTGAGCAAGTCACATAAGTTTAAATAACTATTATTCATTTGTGATTTTACCTCTTTGGTATATAAACAAACTGCACACCTTCTAGCATTTCACACAGAAAATAATGATATTTTCCTATGTTAAATGAACAAGGTTTGATTCTGAGTAAGCCACATAAGTAAAAATATTATTCACTCTAGTATTATTTGCTCTAGAGATTTCTATAATTATTGGCTGTACTTTGTTTTAATTTATGCCTTAGATCCTATGCTAGGAGAAAGGTAGAATATAAAGAAAATAATATAATGGCTGAACTGTGATGTGCTACTTCAAGGACAGTGTGTCTCCGGAAGTTCCTGTTTACAATATGACAGAAATGGAAACAGAAGACTTGTTTAATAACATATTTAAGTACCTAATAGTACATCTCATTTGACTGGGAAAAGACTAAGATTTTGGTTTTTATTTTAATTTATGGTTAAGTAGTTAGAACCAGTATGTTATAGTGGTTTGCATGTTGGACTATGGCCCTTTTCGCATGGCATTTTCCATGTGAAAGGGTGCCTGGAACATCGCACGATTGTGAGGAGCGATCTGCATGACGCGCTCACAATAGCGCAACGCTCCAGGGTAGGGCAGGTGCTGATCGCGCACCTTTTCATTTTCAGCTAGAAGCTGAAAATGGTGCACGATCGCACATTGCTCCCAGGTCTCACGCGCACTTACCTGGCGTGTGGAGCCTCCAGAGCCGCGCTGGTCACGCTTCCTGCCCCAGCACAGCCTGGGAAACTCCCAGGCTGCGCTGCGGAAGGAAGAGGTGGGGCTCTCGCATGAGCAGGCAGCTCGCGCAGAGTCGAAGGACCCTGGATGCAAGAGCCTCTCGCCGGAGGCTGCTCGCGCGATCCCTGCATCCCAGCGCCAGAAGAAGGTAAGGTGCGGAAAGGGCCCATGACTCTAGAGAGCAAGGTTTAAATCCCTGCTTGGCCATGGAAACCCACTTGGCAACCTTAGACATGTCTTACTTTCTCAGCCTCAGAAGAAGGCAAAGGCAAGCTCCCTCTGAACAAGTATTGTAAAGACAACCTCATGATAGATTTACCTTAGGGTTGCCATAAGTCAGAAATAACTTGAAGGCACACAACAACAAAGTTAGAACTAGAAAAATATGCAAACGCCTGCATTAAACCGAAGAAAAGTCTAGATCAGGACAATAAATTATTGGTGCAAAGTAGTAATGATACCCAAACACAAACTAGTTTTAGAGCATAGAAATTGCTGATTGCAAGGGAGGGACCAAACATTCATAAAAAAATAAAGTGGGGAACAAGGTATAATATTGTGTCACACCTCCAGCAGAATTATCTTCATTAACTGCATCACACTTAACATTGCACCGTACTTGCCAAGTCGTAGAATGTAGGCTTGCAATTAAAAAGACTAATTTCTTGTCAATACAGTCCTCCCTCCATACTTGTGGGTTTGACCTTTGTAAATTTGATTATTTGTGAGGCACGTTCTTGCCTTCTTCCACCCCGATTTTCCTCTTCCCATTCCCTTGCATTCCTCATCCCAGGTTTGCAAAGCTTGTGTTTAAAATGGGCTTTATTTTCCTTTTGGAACAGCAAAGCCCCCCCCACACACACACATACTACTGGAGGCATGTCCTCTCTGCCATGTGGCTGCACATTCTGCTGTGTAATGGCTGCTGTTTGGTCAGGTGCTCTCTTTACTCTTACCTCTCCGCTCTGGGAGGAAATTCCTTTCTCAAGATAGTGACTGGAAGTAGCTAGAATTCAGTGCTCCACTGTTCTCTGTCTGAGGGGAAAGTACTGGTAAACCCTTTACGTTATATTTTTTCTTTCCCTCAGGAGTCCCAGGGCCAGAGGCAAAGGAATGGGAAGGAAGAGCTCCAGAGCGGAATGGGAGGGGGGATCGCAGGTTGGGGAGAGATTCATGGTTTTTCCACTTCTGTGAGGGTTCTGTCCTCACAAATGTGGAGGGACCCCTGTCCAATTATTTTGAAAAACAGAATAAAGAAAAAATAAAAAGAAATATTGGTAAAAAAAAGTGGGAGATAATATCAAAGGAAGCTTTCAGATCTATAAAGGCTACAAATAATTTTTAGGAGGAACCTTGGAGGTACTTTTTTCAATATGGAAAAGAAATACAGAATGGACATGAACTTAACAATCAGATGTAAAATCTATCCTTTCCAGAACCAAGGTATTGCATTCATCAATCTAGGACTGAAGCTGCAGAAAAGGATGGTGCTGTATAATTTTTCTTGGTGATTCACAAAAGACTAGTGCAATGGTAGTTAAACAGATTGGTCCTGGAGCCCCTTTTGAGTATTAGTAATAGAGCCAACATGTAGTGGTTTGAGTGTTGGATCAAGCCTCAGAGAACCAAGAGCTTGAATCCTTACACAGGCATAGAAATCCAATGGGTGACCATGGGTAAGTCACCCTCTCCCAGCCTCACAGGAAGGCAATGGCAAACCTCCTCTGAATAAATCTTGCAAAGAAAACCCTGTGATAGAGTCAACCATGAATCCAATTTGAACTCAAAGTGGATAACAACATTTCAACGGCTCTGCACCATGTATAGGAGATAAACCCTGACCTGTTCATAAATGTTAACAGTGTAGCAAGCACTGGAGTCTACCAGCTTATAAGTGTTAATCACCTGCAGCAGAATAATATCTAGGCTGGGCACTCTCCCATTCTTCATTTGGAGGATGAATAATTCAGCTTCCTCACTTCTGACTGAGAGCTAGTACAGTAGATCAACAAGAGCCAAAGGCAAGCTTTCGCTTTAAAAAAAAAATAACTGGATTTTAATAAATGGTGCAAAAAAAAAAAAAGTGGATCTCCATATTTTAGTGGAGAAGTTAACAGTAGGAGGATCTGACAGTTACCCTAGTGCTGCAAAAACAAATGCCCGAAAATTATAGCTGCCATTTTTGTTGTTGTATGTCTTCAAGTCATTTCCAACTTATGGCAGCCATAAGGTGAACCTATCACGGGGTTATCTGGGTTCCATAGCCAAGCAAGGAATCTAACTCTGGTCTCCAGGATCATTGTCCAACATCCAAACCAGTATATCATGCTGGCTCTCAGTTGTCACTCTAGAGAGGCATTTAGTAAGTATGTTCATATCTGGCTTCCAGATGTTACTTCTTGAGTTTCAAAAGAGTTTTGTTTCCTAACTAGCAGAAAGAATCAGAGAGACTTCATATTACCATATCTGTCAGCTCTAAGTTGGTCTCTTACAAAAGCACAGTCTTTATCAAAGATGCAGAGTCCTTTATCAAACTCTTTCTTGTCAATCCATAAGTACGTATTTACTCAGAGCTAATTTCACTATGGTATTTACTCATGAGTAAGTGTTCAAGGGACTGCTAGTAAGTTTTGAAAAGTCTTTTTCGTTGTGCTGCTTCTGTTTGAAATAGTACAAGAATCTACACTTCAAAAAAGCCAGCGCCCCAGGAGCACAGTTTTCAGTTCACATTTTTAATGCTATCTGTCCATTCAAGCATAAAAGTTCTGAATTCCCTACAGTAATTTAGAAAGTGTAGTGTAGAACAGAAATATGGAGATTGGCAAATGTCTGCCTTTCACTTTGCTTCCTTGGAAAAAGTAGTAACAGGCTGTTAAGAAACTCAAATGCATTTTCCCAGGCTCTGAACAGCCTTCTCAAACTACTAGCCACCAGATGTGCTGAATTACAACTCCTACCATCCTCAGTCAGCAAGGTCATGAGTTATAATCCCACACATCTAAAGGGTACTAGGATGCCAAAGTGAAACCTTGAAACAATCCACAAAATATTGCTGTTTGCCTTCAGAGTCATTAGAGAAGGGGAGAGGGGAAATGTCTGTGTCCCCATTGCCCAGCTCTGCCTTGATACATTTAGGGCGCAATACAAGGAAATCAGCGCTGGCATCACTTTACTCAATCTGTTTTTCCCCTGAAGTGCTCAGTATGGTTGTATGAGAAGAGGTAGGGAGAAATGTAACACAGAATAGGTAGCAAACCATGGATTTGAACTTGAAGGTATGCTACAACCTGTACACCACAAGTCAACATGGTATCGTAGTTTAAATGTTGGACTAGGAGTCTAGAAGACCAGGTTCAAATCCCTGCTCAGCCATGGAAAGCCACTGGGTGACCTTGGGCAAATGATATTCTCTCAAGCTCAGAAGATGGCAGTGGCAATTCTCCAGTGAATAAATCTTGCTGAGAAACCCCTTTGATAGGGTCACCATAAGTTGGAATTGACTTTAAGGCACATAACAACGACAATGCAGACATTGTCATCCTTACTGCCACATCAGTATTACTGCAATACATTATTAGGGAACTCAAACTAAACTTTCAACTTCTCCAGAATTCTTCATGAGGAAATGGTAAACAAAGCCAAGAAATGAATCTCAAGCCAGGAGTCTGCATTTACTTCAAATCACCAAATTGAATGTGAGAAGAGATTGCAGTGTGAATAAATTAGGTTCTAGAAGGTGCCACAGTGGCTTGTGTTGCACCTAGGAGTCTCCTTGGGGTTGATGCAATAAAGAAATATAAAACCAATGGTTAATCTGCATTCCTGAAAATAGAAAATCTGTCTGTTACTCAGAACTGTTTCCATCCTTATGGGCTGTCTGATTCCAGGAGCAACAATGAAATAACTTTGCTTGAAATTTAAAAAATAAAATCTTATTTTAACCAATAAAATAAAATATTTAACATGGGCAGAGGTCAGGAGCCACAAATACAGACTTGGGAACCCATGTGAGCATGTGTCCCACTTCCAAGCTAAACTATGTGAGATGTATTAAGAAAGTTGCAAGCTGACGAATGCTTAACTGCAGATAAAGGCTGCAAACATATCCACACTTACAGAAATAAGTTACATCAAACTTCCCTTCCAGGTAGACATAAAGATTGCACTGTAAGTCTCAGGGCATTCAATTGATTTTTACATCTGAGTAAACATCTAAGAGAATCAAACTGCAATACAGTAGTCACAAATAAGGTAAAGGTAGTTGGGGGCAGCTTTCCTTTGCTTGCAAGGAAAGATTACTACACTCCCGCACCCCCCAAAAAATCATAATAATGTTACAATGAAAGAAAAACTGGATATGGGGGCAGAGGAACAAATGCAAAGACTGGGCATAATTAAAATATTTTCCCCAGATTATTTCTGAACAGGGAATAATAAGAAAGTATTAAATAAGAAATATCTTTATTTCTAATTTGATGGGTCTTTTTGGAAGCATTGGATTCATTGGGACAAACTATATTTTTATTGCAATTTTTTATATTTCTATTTAATTTTTTAGAAAGCAAATAATACAAGGGAAACATGAAACATGACAGAAAGTTTGCCAAGTACTGTAACCATTACTATCATGTGAAAAGTCCATTATGTTACATGTTACCCTCTTGCAATGGTGGAATTTATACTACAGTGACCCACTCCTACTGTTACAGAGTTTGTTATTTGGGGCAGACATCTGATAGTCAATTATCAAGAAACCTATGCAGGGTTTGTTTTTGTTTTTGTTTTTGTTTGTTTTGTTTGGTTTTTTGTATAGGAAGATCTTGTAGGTTCCATTCAGAATAAAGTTATCTTTTGCCCTGATCTTCATTCCTCCTGCTTGCGTATTCACTTTAAAATACTATACTCTGGTTTTGTTCAGAAATAAGTCCCATCATTTTAGCAAGAATTTCTTGCTAGCGTATACACTTAGAACTGAAGTGCTTAGAGGTTTAAAAAAAAAAAAAAGGCAAGCCATCACATATGACTCAGTATAAATGCCAAATCCAATCATACTTACACACTTACAAACTGCAGTTTAAAAGGACAATTTTTACTGTCTGTCATTAAACAAAGGGATTGTTGGCAGCCACACACATAATAAGGAATAGTTAAACAATGATTTCATTGGAAGTGACCCTATGGTGGTGTTTGCATGCATTGTTCCAAAGCACACATCCTACATTAAGATAAAAGGGGAACATAACAAGAAAGTGTATATTCAGAAATGTAGGTGGTCAAGTTAAGAGTGCTACATAGCTGCCTGGGTCAACATTCCTCTAACCAGCAAGTTAAAGGTGCTGTCCATGGTGCTGAACTCTTCTCAAAATAGGTTCAGTAAATACCCTAAAGGCACAAGATCCCTTTTGATCTTGGAAGCTAAGCAGGGTCTGCCCTGGTTAGTATTTGGATGGGAAACTGCCAATGAATACCCGATGCTGTAAGCTATATTTCAGAGGAAGGAATTGGCAAAACCACCTCTGAGTATTTCTTGCCTAAAAAAACCATATGAAATTCATGGGGTCTGCATACATCAACAGCTTGACTTGAAGGCACGCACGCACGCACGCACACCTGTATCGGATCATGAAACTCTGGAATAAAATCAAGAGCAGATTCACTGCACCCCTGACATAGAATCTATCAGGTGCCACTGTCCTGTTTGGGCTGCAGTCCTTTACACAATTATCTGGAAGTAGATCTCATTAACATCAGTGAGGTATATTTCTGAGTAGGCATGTTAAGTTAGATCACACTGTTACAAGATTGCCTTCCAATTCAGAGAGAGAGAGAGAGAGGGCTATTAATTATCCTCATATTAGAAAGCCATTCAGAAAGCTTTCTTAAACTTTAGGCTGCCAGCCAATGCACGGTTACATGCAAGGAAATTCCACTAAAAAAAAAAGGTAGGGCAAAACTGAGTAAACATGTACAGGGTTGTGCTGCAAATCAGTATTGCCGCAGCATACTGCAGACTTACTGCCCCAGGCAACACTGTAAAAGTCAAAATCAAGAAAATACACATGAAACAAAGACACACATTTGATTGGGTGAGTGACAGCTATTGAGCTATTAGACAAATGTACCCATTCATAAATACAACCTTTCCAGTCTTTCGAGAAAAACTATATGCCAAGAATCAGACAGAGAACAGAAAAATAAAAATATTTTAATTCTGCAGGGTGGGTCAGGCAGAGATCTCTGCAGAAGCACCATGCAGCAGCTGGGAGCTCTGAGAAGAAGAATAAAAGAAGCAAAAGGCCTACAGCCATGTCAAAGAGAAGCTTCAGTGTCTTTAACATAAAAAGCAATAACCAGAGGAAAGGGAGGGAGGGAGGGGAGGGAGGGGAGGGAGAAAACACTGAGCATCAAGCCAGGAATGGGAGCTCTTAAACACAAGGCACTGGGGCAACCCAAAATGCTTTCATTCAACACATTTAGCACACTGGATTAATCAAATTATAATTTAATCATCTGATCAAATACTAATTAGCATGATGACTTGAGGGGAAAAGCTGCAAGAGGAAAGGCAAAGGAACACCTTGGGATACTCAGAACATTCATGGCCATATGATTCTCCACAGTTGTTATTTGCAGAGGGAAGTGGCTTTTTTTTCCCATTTAAAAGAAAGGAGGGGAGAGAATACCGTATCACTGGAAAATAGTTTCTTGCAGTCTGTCATGAGCACCACAAACTGTTCGTTTAACAGAAGCAACGCTGCCTGGTTAACTCTTGCTGTTTTTATAATTTAGAGAACATTAACAATCTGTTTTCTGTTAAGGAAGATTTAGGGAACATGTGCACATGTTTCAGTTCAATTATTCCTTGTACTGTGTACTTGACTACATTTTTCTATCTCTATCCAACCTTGCACAGCACACACACACACACACCACTAGCTTTTGAGACCACACTAATCTGAAGGCTTGATTTGCTCAAAATAATCCTCTATCCCAGGGCTGGCCCTATCATTAGACAAAATGAGGCAGCTGCTTCAGGTAGCATGATGGTTGTAATAAAAAAAGCATCAAATTATATTTATTTATTTAGTTATGTTTACTATAGGAAATGGAGAAAGAGACAAGCTTTTTGTCTCAGCTTCCAAAATAGTTTTCTTGGTTCTGGATTCTATGAAACTTGACACAGAGGGGTAATCATTTGTTGCTCCATCGGAGGCAGCAAAGTATCTTGGGGCAGCTCTGTTCTCCCACTGTTTGTGTTGATTGTCCTTAATACATGTGGAAGGCAAATATTTATGAGGCAAATAAATATTGGGGCCAACTTAGATTTTATGAAAAATTATTAAAATGTGAATAAGCCATGCATCCTTCTACAGAGCCTACATTTGTACTACGTCCCAATGCTATCCTACCTGTTCTGGAATACTTCAAGTAAAATGGACGGGAGAGTTGTTAAGGAAATGGTTTTCCCTATGTGTTAACACAGAAAGGTGTGTGATTTAGCTGCTATCAGCTGGGTATATCAAAAACAGCAGAAAAACTTCTAAGTAACAAAACACTGAGCATTAAATTATTTTGGCAGATAGCAAGGCCAGAATAATTTAATGCCCAGTATTTTGCTTCTTGAGAGTTTTTCTGCTGTTTTATACACATACACACACACGACTGTGGTGAAGAAGGTGACTTCAAAGCAGAGAAGACCGTCTTTTGGGTGTGGCACCCCACTTGCAGAATTCTTTCACAAGGATGCCTGTTTTCTTCCATGCTTTCACCCTCTCACACACACACCTCCCCACATTGTTAAACTTCCCTTGTGATTTCTTTTGCACTGCCTTTTGAACCATATTAATACTATTATGGTTATTGCTACTATGTTATGTTTTCTGCTGTATTGTATTTTATGAGCTACTGTAAACTGCCCTAGACTTTTTTCAGGGTAGGATAGAAATGTTGAAGTAACAATGCAATTTTTACACATGTCCACCAAGAGCCAGTGTGGTCTAGTGGTTTGAGTGTTGGAATATGAGTTTGGAGACCAAGGTGTGAATCCCTGATCAGCCCATGGAAACCCACTAGATGACCTTGGTAAGTCACACTCTCACAGCCTCAGGCAATGGCAAACCTCCTCTGACCAAATCTCACCAAGAAACCCCTCTGATAAGTTCACCTTAGGATTGATATAAGTCAGAAACAATTTGAAGGCACACAATAACAAACAATAAGCACAAAGTTCGGTGGAATTTAATCCCACCCAAGCATTCTAAAGGAACTGTAGTCAAGGTAGGTAAGCAAGCAAGCAAGCAAAGATTAATATGGGCAACTGGACATTATTCCAAACAGTTTCCGATACCGAACATTATTTGTTTTCTATTTCAATTTGGCAAATGTTTCATTAAAAGCAAATTAATTGCATTTAAAACCAATAGTTAGCAATAACACATATATAAATTCCACTGAAATCACTGACACTGTATCCTGTGTCACAGAATTCAGTATTGTTCTCTGCCAGTATAATCTCCCAGACTTTGCTGCTGTGCAACTAGCAACAAAAATTATTAGAAGTAGGAGATGATGATAAATAGTATTCATACAGGGAACAAATGGATACAATTAGGTACTACCTATGTTTAACATTTCCTGACCATCAGGGGATAAACAGCATGGACAAAGTCCATTTAAATTAGCTAAAGATCTCAAATGGTAATCTGACTAATGTCTTAAAATAATTTTACTTTCACAATAAATCAAAAGCAACCAAGCTATTCAGTCAGAAAGGCCACCATCCTATCTACTTCTTCTCTCCAGTAAACCTCACAGGACTAAATGCAATATGTAAGGTTGGAATGAAAACCATACTGGCTTTGGATGTATTCACTGTATTTATTTATACAGTTTGAAGGTTGCGTTGTAACTCAAGTTGTGTGCAGGGTGTAGAGGGACTAAAGAAAATGAAATGATAATAAAACAACAAAACAAGGTCTGTATTTTTATTAAATGCAATATTTGGTATTAAGTTAATGTTAATATCATTTTAAATGCATACCTAAAATTTAGACAAATATTTTTACTTTCAAGTATATTATAAGCAAACAGTACTACTTCTTGAAGGGTTAGAGAATTTCTGACAGCCAAAATTAATTTAAATTAAAAGGCACCTTGGGCAACAGTGGCCAAGGATGGGGAGAATCAGGAAGTTACCTGGAAGGGAATGCCTTATTTGTCCAAACATATATTCTATTAATATGCTAATAAAAAATGATGTATGCTTAACATTTAAAATTAACCATGTGAAGTCTGTATACAATTGCAACAGAGAAGGGGCAATCTAGGCTCTAGGAATATATTTAGAAATCTTTGAGTGTTTGTCAAGGTCAAATAAGACAATACAAGAACCATGTATGATATAGACTTCTAATTATCCAGATGACTTTACAGCACATTTCTGTACATGTTTACTCTCAAATAATCCCACACCTTTCCTTTGAATCTACTATACAGTGAATGCATACTGTTTACAGCCTAAAGCTATAAACCTAACTATGCCACTAGAAATTAAACAGTATAATCCTGTGAATGTCTACTGTAAAGTAAGTCCTACTGACTACAAAGGTCTATTGCCAGGTGCATGTAGAATTGCAGCTTGAGTCTTATTCAGGTTCAAAGGACTTAGTTCTGAGTAATCATTCTTAGGAGTCCATTACCAATAAGAAAAATTGATGGTATCCTGCAGGCATTTCTCTATAGTCCAGCAAGTATTTTAATGAATGAAATGTGTCACTTGCATCAAATCTTTGGGATAATAATGCCATATCAGAATGGATTAATTCATAACAGCTTGTTTGTGTAAAAATCTGCTCTTAAGCAACTCCCATTGAGTTCAGTGGTATCCAGGTAAGTGAGTTTAAGGTGTGGCTTAAATGATTATATTCATACAACCATCTCATAACATACAGCTCTCAACTCACATGGACATATAGAGGTCCCAACTGGGACCACTCAGACATATCATCACTGGAGTACAACCTATCCTGAACAATAATGCTGGCTTTTGGTGCTAGGCCTTTACTTGCCTCTCAGTCAGTTACTTACCTATAGAAGGGCACACAACATGGAAGGGGAGACAGACAAAAGACTTTGCCAGAAACCCAGATGCCAACTCTGCCCACACATCTACTCAGAAAATGTTATCACTGAACCTAATCACATCACCTACAATATTAGAGGTACTTTCACTTGCTCATCCTCTAATGGGATATATGCCATTGTCTGTCAACAATGCCCTTCAGCGCTCTACATTGGGCAAACAGACCAGTGTCTGCACCAGAGGATACATGGATATAAATCAGACATTAAGAATGGGAATACACGAAGACCAGTTGCAGAACACTTCAGTCTTCCTGTGCATTCCAGCTCAGATCTCAGAACAGCAGTCCTTGGACAAAAAAACAAAAACAAAACAAAAACATCCTACAAACAGAAGATTGGAAATAAAAACAGCAGAACTGGAAAATATCCACAAACTCCAGTCCATCAACAATGGATTGAACAGAGACAATGGTTTCCTGGCACCCTACACCAGTTAACACTCTAGCCTCATAAGGGCTCTCTTGGCCAGTTTATTACATCTCCTTTCTGGTTCCCAAACAGCATCACGCTACTTTGCAATAACTCCCTCCACCATTCATATGGTTATCTACTCAACTTGGCTTTAGGCAACATCTTTCTGTCTGCCTTTATTTCCCTAACAGCTACTATGAAAACTGAACTTGTCACCTCATCACTATGCACACAAGTTTTGCATTTTTATTGCTATTCACACATAACATTTGTTCATTTGCTATTAAGGCCTGTTCCTAGACACTCCACATCCACGCAAACTTATGCTACCGACTTCTTTCTCTCAGTCTCAAAAGTACTACAAGATCTCTTTGCATACTGATCCAGACTAACACAGCTATGTCTGAATTCTATTCCCCAACATAGGCCATTTCCACACAAGGTAATAAAAACAGTGCAGTCTGTCCTCCACGGAGGACATCTGCACCTTGGAACGGACTGGGTCTGGACTACTTACTGTAGATCCGCACGTCAGTCTGCTCCAGAACAACCCCAAGTGGTCCTCCAGCATGCTTTTGAAAGACCTGATTTTTCCGGTCTTTCAAAAGCACGGAGCGTGCCACTGCGAGCCTGCTCCCTTGTGCAGATTCTCAGGCTCGCACCAGTGCGAACCTGCGATCTGCCGAGGGCGGGCTTTAGGCTGGCAAGCTTCAGCGGTTGGTCAAGACCCATGACCAACCTGAAGCCTCCATTTTGGATGCCGGAACAGAGCGGATCGACAATCACGCACTGCTCCGGAGCAGCCTGGACCGGACCGGGGAGCCAGAAGATCCAGTAAGTAGCAGCGCAGGGGGATATGGGGAAATGGCCATAGTTAGTATTACATATAGGTTCTTTATTTTACCTGTTTTTGGTGTTTGTTTTTAATTCATACAGGCCTAACTTGACAGGCTTGAATCCTGTCAGTTAATCTCTGCTGGAATAAAACACTGAATCAATTGTTGAATGAGTCAACTTGTTTGTAAAATACATTGATTCAGTGGGGCTACACTAGTTGGGACTAATAACAGGTTTTAAACCATAGTGTCTTTCAACTGCATAGTTTCTGGATTGCTTTGCCAAACTAAAATTGTCACAGTATCTCATACAGACAGAATCCTCATCAGTTGAAAACCACAGATCAAAGTAATTTTAAAGCTTATACATTAAAATTTTATGATACAATGGCCCATTTTTAAAAGAGCCATTTTTCACAATGGCTAATGCACAAATATTTTTACTTTGTGTTTTTGATATATTAACAGTTTGAATAATCCTATGCATGTGCACCTAGAAGTCCTTTTGCAGCCTTTTAGAACAATCCTATGAAGGCCTACTCAAAAATAAATTCACTGAGCTCAGTGAGACTCTCCTTCCAGGCGAGTGTACATTAGATTGCTGTGTTAATCTTCCTGCACACACACACAACAACATACACAGTAGGCAGAAATTAAAAAAACTTATTAAAATACTGAATTAACACCCTGTACATTTTGGTAATGATCATCACTGAAAACAGTTTGTACTTTCTGAATGTCAAAACACTTTTCACACAATGCCAACTGTGATTATAAATCACCAGATGCTTAAAGAGAAACAAATCTTCAGCATATACACAGAGCATACAGGCCTTTCAGATGCAAATCACATTAGCTTGTTCTCCCTGCTCCTTAAAAAATTAATAGTCAAATATGTATGCTGCAAAATCCATCCCTCATTCCATTCCCATTGTTAAATAATCACCTGTAAAGCACTCAGTCTCTCTCTCTCTCTCTCCCTCTCTCTCTCTCTCTCACACACACACATACACGTACACACACACACACACACACAAATTTATCAATTGCACTGGCTGCAAATTGAAGTCACAGAATAAACTGGCAAACAATATTGTTCCTATTTAACTTTCACATTCCTTAGGAAGACATCTTCCACCACTCTGTTCGGACTTCTAACATTCTGTTCAGACTTCTAACAGACTCTCAAGGTTACAACCATATGTTTTTAAGAAGCAAAAGAAAAAAATCTGGACAGACCATGAAAGTGAAGTAGTACAGTCTGGAACTAGGGGGGTTTAGGGCAGCTGCTTGTAACCAATGTAGCGTAGTAAACAATGTATAGTTGCATCATGGAAGAATTAGACTTGAACACTGGCACCAAACTATTGCAACATCCTTGAGCAGTAAGAAGCCTTAGAAAGATCACATATGGCATAGGTAATTCCGTTGCTGCTTCTACAGCTGGCATCATTAGATTAGCAACCACATGCTTAGTCTTCATTTAAGAATGATGCAGTACACAATTCAGATGCCTGGAATAGTATTTCATCAACCTAGCCTGATGCCCATTTGTTTTCATCTGAAATTTTAAACAGGTCTCACTTCCAAAAGCAGATGATTGTTTAGGCTGTGCCAAAAAAATGCTTTGCTGATGATCCTAAATTCCTCATTCAATCCTATCCACTGAGCTGCAGTCTCTTCTTCCCTCTGCCATCCCAAATTATAGGAACGCACTGGGCAGCAAGCATTTGGTATTGAGGTAACTCTTCTCAAAGCATGTGTATTTAAAAATGACTTTCTATAAATAGGAGTGCTGGTTCACTCTTCCTCACTGCTCTCTGGGTAAAAAACCGCTTAAATAAAGAGGCGGACAAGACTCATTAATCTCCCTGGTTGTGAACTGAGAGCCACAAGCAAAAGTGGGGAGAGCTTGGAAGTACCTAGTTACAAATAATGAGCTGCTTAGATTGAATTCCTTTTGCAATAGCTAAAAAGCAACTATTTTATATTAAGACTGTAGCATAACAAGGAATAACTTCACTCCTTTTGTGATACAAGTATAATTGGGGTTCTCAATGATCCTTTTTTATTTACATGGGAAGTATGTTTTGTTTTCAATAAGTTTCCAGCTTTTGCAGGACCTGCACTTTTGTGGGGGTCCTGCACCCTTAACCCTAGCAAATGTGGCAGTCCCACTATATAACAATAACCAAGATTCCAAGCTTGGTGGGAGGAAAGGACACACACAGTTTCATACGTGAATATGGACACGATCCTCCACACCTAAATCATTTGCCTATTAGTTTTCATGAAGCAGAATTCTGGTTACAGAATACACTATTTAGATGCAGAACATACTCCTTCTATTTTTCTCATACATAAGCTACTCAAGCAAAGAATAAACCATTTCTTCCAAAAGCAGAAACATATTTCTGCAAATACAGGAACATCTGTAGATCCAAGCATCTATGATTCTTTCTGACAACCTACTAGGTCAGGGACACTGAAAATGTGGCCCTCCAGAGCTTGTTGAACTGTAACTCCAATCAATCCTAGCTCTAGTGGTGGACAAGGGGAATTACAGTCCACCACATCATCTACTTAGTCACACATTCCCCATCCCTATGTGAGACATTCTGCTCCCCTTTCTTATAGTGTAATTTTGTAAAGCACACTCCTGTATACCTAGTACATCTGCTGAACGTAGATCTTGAACCTTTATCACAGGAGAGGCCCCTATGAATCCTCTCCTCTCCTCTCCTCTCAAAGGGAATAGGCACTGTGTTATGCTGTCTGTTTTTCCCTTTGTGTGGTTCAGCCAAAAACATTCCTTCTGAGGATCTGAGAGAGAATGAGAATGGGATTCAAACCCATGTAGGTAGGGACAAGAGGCAGTGTGAGAAAGGTTTGAATCTCTGCTCAGCCATGGAAACCAACTGGGTGACCTTGGGCAAGCTATACTTTTTTCAGAGGAAGGCAATGCAAATCCCCTCTGAACAAATCTTGACAAGAAAAATCTGTGATAGGTTGGCTTTGTGTCACTCTATGTCAGAAATTACTTGAAGGCACTCAACAACAATAACAACACTGCTGCAGGCTCCCACTTGCTGAATTCTTGCTTTCTGTTCCAAGCAGCCCCTACAGTAGAGTTTCTAATGATGTTTTTATATCTGGTAGGTGTGGCAGGGAGGTTTCAGGCAGAGAGGCTTCACGAAGTATCCCCCTTTCACCATGAACAAATTGGATCTTTGCATGGGTAATTAACATGGAGGGCTTCACTGCCATGCTGGTTTGTGATTGGTGGATAGCATTAGTGTTGCTAAAAGCACTGGAGATGGTCACACTATCACTGATGCTCTGTTCTATGAATTTTGTAAGTTTTTTTCTCTGCAACTGTTGTACAAGGCAAGTACAGATGGCAGCATAAATGGCCCAACGGTATGCAGAACTATCAGATTTCAGTGTCTACATCTTTTCTTCAGCTCTTCAGTATATGCCTGTGGCATCCATCAAAAAATCAGTCTTACAAGTTAAAAGGAAAAAAATCCCATATACTAGCACTGAGAAAACCAGTGTGGTGTAGTGATTTGAGTGTTGGACTACGAACATGGAGACCAGGGTAGGATTCTCCATTTGGCCATGGAAACCCCTTGGGTGACTTTGGGTGCCCATATACTCTCAATCCTAGAAAAACCTGTGATAGAGTCACCTTAGTTTGGAAATGACTTGAAAGCACACAAGGAGAAGAAAGAGGAGGAGGAGGAGGTGGACAACAACAACAACAATATTAATTCAGTTCTTTGTAATTCAGTTTTACATGTCTGTGTAGCCAAAACAGCACACACAGGGAAGAAGGAAGAACTATTTTCAGGGAACCACAAAATCTGAAATACAGAAAAAAAAGTCCTAAAGAGAGCAGGTATCCAAAACCAGCTTGGTGAGGATTAAGTATAGTCAGTGGGCACAGAATGTTGACTAAGGATATTGGAGGAAAAGGGAAACGGAATGGAATATTCTTGAAAGGTGCAAGCCGGCTTGAATCCTAACCAGGACCACCATACACTGCAATATTTTGTTGCGGATCCTATTCACAGGGACATTTTAAAAGGACAAAACCTTTGTAAATATATGCTGTGTCACATGAAAAATCATTCCAGTAAAGACACCTTGACATTCCATGAGCTAGATAGGTAGGTAGGTAGGTAGGTAGGTAGGTAGGTAGGTAGATAGATAGATAGATAGATAGATAGATAGATAGATAGATAGATGTAGTACATGGATGGATTACTAAAAACATAATTATCTGGAAATGTTTGGAATAGTTATTTATTTATTTTAGATCTCATCATTCTCCCAGAGAACTGATTTTAAAAACAGCTACAGCAACAAGCACTACAGATTATGGTATTAAAACATAAATAAGATATTATGATGAAACAACCACTGGACTAGAATAAAATTGTAAGGAGAAAACCTAATCTGACAATACATTTTAATGGGATGGTTTATTTAACTTTTTTTTTAAAAAAAAAAATCTTTTTCATCGTAATAATTGTGGGGATTAGCTGTACTTTGTTTTAATCTTTGTTGTGAGCTGCCTCAGGTCCCATGTTGGGAGAAAGGCAGGATATAAATTAAATTAGTTAAACAAAAAAAATTTGATTTTTGTAATGTGGGCGTGTACTACTGTCTAAAGATATGAATATTCAAAAGCTCCGCTACCACTGATAAAAGGATATGGTTGCACTAACAATAATTCAGAATTGATAGGGACTTCCAAGTTCCCTTCATCAATTTAGATAGCCAGATTGTTCTGTGACACAGGAAACAAGGCAGTCAACAATCATGAGGCATACCAAGGCCAGATATTTTCCCCAATGTAAGTTTTAATAAAAGCTCACACTCCACACTGTTACCTTCATGATGCCATCATTACTTCATGTCCCAAGTCCCAGCCACTGACATGGAAAGCAGAAGGTCAGAGAAGTTGCTGAGAAAGTCATGGGATCAACTTAACAAGAACTTCATCAATTCTAATGGGAACTTTACAGGAGACAACCATTGGAGACTACTCAATTGACATGGAAAATGACCTGTCTTTGAACACTCTAGTCCCATACAATATCAACCTCCAGCTGAGGATATCTTTCTGGATCCTCTGCGGCTTTTCTCCAGGAGTCCCAGCTTCCTGCTTATGACACCAAACCAAGCCCAGAAGCATTAATGAGCATGCAACTCTACTTACACACTATACTTCTGGTGGGCCAAAGTGATAAGATTTATCTGGTGACCTTTCCCTACAGGTCAAGGTTTCAACCATACATCTCTTTGCATCAGTATCTCAGAGCTCCTTAGGCCTTTAGACTACCTGCTAGCTGTCCTTAATCTCACATCCAGTTCCCACGTGTGCTATCTTGCAATTGCAGGCCCTCAATATATCCATTCAGTTCTGCCTCCTATGTACAAAGATGAACTACTTGAATCTGCCATTTCTTTAGACCAAACAGGTTCCTCATAACCCAGGCTTACCATGGTCACTTTGGCAATAATCTCCACCATGTCTAATGCTAAGGAGTTTCCCTGTGAGTAGATCTGCTGATAATTCACACTTGAACCCGCAATGTCAAGTTCCAACTACCTACTTAGTACTCTCTCTCCCATATTATCAGCTTTGTTGCTCCAGGGCTGAACACTTTCTAGCAGACAGGTTCTGACTTAGTCAGTTGTACTCCTTCATTGGAAAAATTCACCCCTCTGGCTTTTTTTCTCATGCCAAGATGCAGTGGACTTGATTGGATAAGCTTTTGAAAAGGAGATGAAGGAACTCAACAGCAAATGGCTGGTGCCAGTGGCAGCAAGTAGATTAATGGGAACATGTGGATCTGTTCTGAGCTTTAGTATGAAGTTTAAAGGCACTATCCAAGCTTCTGAACACTTTTCCCCCAAAGCAGGTTCAAAACTTTTTATAGTTCTATTAAAGTTCAGACTAAAACTCAGAGCAGATTTACCTCCATCTCCGACATAGGTACCACCAGCTGCCATTGGCTGTTACAGAAAATTTATGAAGTTAGAAGACACATTAGCTGATTCTCCAGTCTGGATTTTCGTCTTAAACAGGATCACTGCTACTTCTGAATCCACATCAAACCTGAAGAAAATGCTTAAGAGAATAAAAGGCTTGTAAACAGCTGCTAGCTTAGCTGACTGTAGCAAATAAGATATTCTATAAAAGGAGTGTGCATAGGACTATGATCAGTTTTGCTTCTTTTCTGGCAGCATGTTTACATGGAAGGAAGCTGCATGGGACAAAGTAGAACTTCATTCTGAGTAAACCTGGATAGAATTTCACTCCTACATCATACAGCAAGGGAGGGGAGGATCAAGCATTTAATGGAAGTATGGAGACTATGGGCCTTTCTGCCCCACACTGTTATAGTGCTATTATTCCACTTTCGACATCCTATGGAATTCTGGGGTTTGTAGTTTACTGAGGCCAAAGAGCTCTCTGGCTGAGAATTCTGAATGCCACTCCCTAAACTGCAAGTCCCAGGATTCCACAGGATGGTGAAAGTGGAATAATACCACTATAACAATGTAGTGCAGAAGGCCCTATGCCTCTGCCTCCTGCTCCTGACATCCATGCCAAATATTTGCAAAGGAATATATCCGTGAGGAAAACTCTGTATGTATAGACATCTATGCACAAGGGAACCGTGTGCATTCTAGAAAGTTAGCTTCTACCACCATGATTGCTGAAAACCTGGGTTAAATGCCCCCTGGGGTCCCCATCCACATACCTCTCTCCCTGCTCACTCTCTCTCTCCTCCCCCACTCAGCACACCTGTGCCCTCCCCCCCAAACTTCCTACCCTGTCTTCTTGCTTCCCCTACCCTCTCCAGGAAGTAGGATTTCTTTGTTGTCTCTCCTTACTTCATCACAGAACTGTCAGGTGACCACATGGGAGAGGACCTCTCACTGGATACGCCCAAGCTGTGGACTTTTCTTTCATGGGAGGCTAGGCTGGCCCTCTCTCTGCTCTCCTTTCACTGCCACTCTTTTGTTCAAACAGCTGTATAATGATTAAATGGCCACAGGAAGCATTTTTAACGGGAGGAGCTGCTGTATTTTTAATTTGATTGCTGTGTTTTAAAATTATTTTCTACTTTTAAAGTTTTAACAGAATTTTAATATGTTTTCAAATGTTTGGCTTGTCTTGTTTTAGACTTTCGTAACCTGCCTTGGGTCCCATGCTGAAAGACAGCCAGCATAAAAATGAAAGATTAATAAAATATTAATGAATAAATAAGTAAAATATTAATAAATATTAATAAAATGTTAAATGAAATATTACATTTAAAAACATTTTATTAACATTAAATTAAATATCAATAAAAATCTTAATAAAATGTGAAATAGGCTGAGCACATTGCAGAGGAATCTGCAGTCACACTTATCATCTTTATGTTCCTGGGCTGCCTTTGGGCTTATTTGGGGCCACTGTCTGGCAAGGAGAACTGTGGAGGACCTGCACTTCCATACTTTCCAACATTTCATGGATGAACAACCAGGGCACATGTGACCAATTAATATCAGAGTTTGGTCAAAACAGCTAAAATTATTAAATGAGGAAGAACAAACAGGATAGGAGAGGCCACAGCAGTTTGCTTCTGCCTGAATCTCCTGGGAGGAATAAGATTCCACCCTGTCCTCCTCTCCCACTGCTGAGTTAAAACTACTTTTTGCACTTTGAACTCAGTTTGCAGCAACTGAAGTAAGCTGAGGATAAAGAGGGAAAGTGGGAGGAGAAAAGAGAAATTGGGACATTTTAAAGGCAGCTGAAAAAGTGAGAGGATAGAGGATTAGCCCTGCATGTCCCTGCCAAATTAGGACAGTTGCAGGGTGTGCCCTTCGATATCTGGGCCTAGCAGCATCAGTGCACATGCCGCCTTCCCTTTACCAATGATGTGGCTATAAGGAGTACAACCACTGGCACCATACAACCTCAGGGAAAGAGTAAAGCAGTCTAGCTGTACAAGAGATTTCCCTTCACAAATTCCATGTAGGAAAGAGGGCTTTGGTAGGAACCCTATGCACACATAATCAGTTGAATTTTCTATAACAGGTATGTGGTATGTGGCTCTGAAGAATTATATTAGCATTATATCACATTCTTCCTAAGTGCTGAAATGTTTAATGCACTGATTCCTACATTTCTAATATAACTCAGTAAATTCATGGCTAAGCAGAAAGTAGAATGAAGAACTTAGCTCTTAGCTCATGCGCTTAACAACACACATGTTAATTAAAATGTTTACTGATTTTAAAAACAAGATGATGAACAACTTGAAATTCTTTCCAAAGAATTTATGTGTACTTATGTGTACTTGGGGGGAGGGACATTTTGTACTTAATTCATGAATATCCTTAATGACACTGAAACCGCTATACCAAAATACTCATGAAGGATGTAGTTACTATTCATTAACTACTGTTACACTGTTATGTGTCCCTTTTCATGATACTTCAGCAAATCATACTAGATACAAAAGTCAGTTCCTTTCTGGAAAACACAGAGAGTAGGACAAGTGTTTGGCATGTTGCAATATCACAATGGTCTATATAATTAGCCTATTTATCCATATTGCCCCAAATATGCCTAGGACACCTTATACGGAGTTGCGTAGATAGCCCTTCCCCTTAGTTCTGATTTGCAGGTTGTTTGTTTCAAGTTGGTTATGGACTAAAGCTTTCTAGACTGCCATCTTTGAATTACTTGCTCTCTCTCTCTTGCAAATGTCACCAGGGGAACATCTTACTTTGAAATCCCTGCAGGGCAAGTAATGAAGGCAGGAACAATTTCTGAGCTTCCAAAGCCTTCCTGTTCACCAGTTCTTCTGTCCTTCCTTTTGATTGGTCTTTACCCCCATTTACAGCAATGCATATTTGCATGTTTGACACAGATGCCTTTCTGTGTTGCCTTCTCCTCATTAAAAGCTGTTATTCAAGCATTGTTTTGTGAAGGAAAGAGAAAAGAAAGTAGAACAGTATGCTCTAGAAATGCCAGGCCAAATGACAAAGTAGAGAGGAGATCTGGGAAGGTGATTGTGTATTCCATCCACTTAGTAGTTGCTCTCTATTTCTCCTGCTGCTCTTCTGAAATGTTGCCAGTCTGGTGTGGTTTGCTGCCCACTAGTGTCCTACTAAACAGAATGGAAGGCAGGCGGCATTATGGCACCGTATCTCATTATGTATCGGGCGAAACCTGTCAAAAGGCCTCCTGGTGCACATTAAAGTGCCACATTATTAGACCACTACTCAACACAGAGAAGAATAATTTGTTTGAAATGCATCTGGCTTCCTAATTAATGCAAATGTCATGTTTCTCCATTATTAGCAAGAAAGAATGTGTGACTTCTCTTAGAACAGGTCAATGTGGAATCAGGTCAACCAAGGCAATGGCTACCGAATATTACTCCTAATACTCCCCTAGGTAGCATATAATAGCTACTCAAATCAGTACACTGATTCCAACCTCTCCATTCAGATTCCCTGCTGTTAAGTGTGGCATGTGTATGTGTGCGTGTTGGGCAACTGTTTAAATTACATTTTGAGAGGCTTGGATGCATTAAAATGTTCCCTTTCTACTTGCCACAACAGTTTAGCTTTTTGAACCTTCACACTCCCCCTTTCAGCCATGGGAACTCCCTGCACAGAAGCAAACTTTTCCATATGTAGCCCTGGCTGGATGGTTATTAGATACACATACAGGGTACATTCTCCCTTGGATTCAACAGCAGGTGTGCCATACATGTAGCCTTTTGAAAAATATTAAAATTGTGCCTTTGCAGGGGAGCAAGGAGTGGTTATATTCAGTATATTACTTCCCCCCATCCACTCAGTTACTGTTAATTTATTTACGAAACAGTTGGTCAATGTAGAAATCTCAATAGTTTTGAAAGGTTTCCATGCCCTGCTCCCACCCAGCCCCAGCATCTCTATGCCTGGTCCATGACACTTGTGTCCTCCATAGATTTATTGTACAATCTATCTTGTGGTTTAGCTCTCTCCTCTGTCTCCAGGATTCCACTACCCTGATCTAGTAATAAAATAAAAGCACTCCAGTTACTCTACAAGATCAACAAGAGCATGAAGAGATCCATGCATTATAGATACCAAGTGGAGTCTTTTTAATGGGAATCTATTTTTAGCATCACCTCAGCTTTATTGGTTACATCCTACTTTTTCTATTGATTTTTAAAAAGAAAAAATATACACATGCTGCAAAAGAACAGAACAAATTAAATTAGCATAAATGCATACTGCTTGCAGAAATATTACTATACTTTTGCCAATCATTAAAAAAAAGCACCTAGTGTTTTTAATTTTATAATGTCAAACAACACATCTATATGTTTCAAGGTGAATTTTAAAAATGACATTTTTCACACAGATGTTATAATGGTTCCATACTGATTGCAAGAACACAGATTTTCTTCACTTGTGAAATTGTCTCATTTCTAGAATACTGTAACATAGTAGGTAAAACCCAGAAATTCTTTATGCTGCTTAGAAAGGGCTGCAGACACACAAATCCTATTAGCATCAACTGCTTTGAAAATGTACACCCATATCCTCAGAAACACAGAAGATTAATAAACTATTTTATCTGTGTTTTAAGAAATCAGACTTGAGAGCTTAACTAGAAAGAATAATTAGTCTTTTTTTCTCCAAGGAGAACTGTTTGTCTTTTGTAGCATACCAATTTTGTTTCATAAAGCATCCTCACTGTATCAGTCAAATACAGCTACTATTCAATACCTTGGGCAGTCATCCTATTTTGTAATGTGTTAGGCCTAATCACCTACACAGTCTAAGGATAGCAGAATGCTGGATTGGGACCAACAATGTGCTTTTTAAAAAAATCAATAGTTTAACCTGACATATAAATCATATCTAAAACCACAAATAACCTTACAGGCCACATTTATTTCACATGAGTCTAGTGTGTACTGAAAAATATGTACACAAATATATTTGCACACATTTATGCCTGCATGTGCTTTAGGGTACATTTTGTTGTTTTAAAGGAAACTCTAAAAGGAAGCAGGGAATGACAATTTTATAAATGTACACTTGGAAATTTCACAATAGAGAGAATAATTTTGAGGCAAATCCATTCCAAAAATAACAAAATATGTCTTTCAGATTCTTGTATGATGTGAGCCAGAGTGAACTACCTAATTGCTTTAAAGCCTTCATAACTCTGAAAGATTTATATTTATATAAACATTTAGAAGCATACAGAAACATCTATATCATGAAAGTGTCACATCATTAAGAAGTGTATACTTTCTAGACACATTCCTAACAACATTTTCATAACATTATTTAATTTTACTTGCTCCCATATTTTACCTTTATAGAATATTGCTTCAATTATTTATTTCTCTCTCTCTCTCTCTCTCTCTCTCTCTCTCGCTCTGTATGTGTGTGTGTGTGTGTGTGTGTGTGTACACACACATACACTGTCTCTCTCTCTCTCTCTCTCTCTTTAATATCTTATAGCACTGGTCTGATCCAAAAAATCTCCAGTATTTCTTATGACAATTAAAGTGGAAAGCCTTCGAAATTTCTAGTACTTTACAGTGAAGGAAACAGCAATGTGCATGAAAGATGTAACTTTCTTTAGATGGACAGTTCCCATTTCAGTTATTTATACATGCACACATGTAGCACTCTTTGGTATAATTCAAACACCTTGTGCAGTAAGGATTTTAAAAAAGAAATCTCAAACCCATTTTCTTCTTGATTTGTAGCGTAAAATAATGGATTTTAAAATTGCTAATGATTATAAGGGTATATAGACAAAACTGACAGTGTGATATCCATATAGTTTTACCCTATAACCTCTCCCATCTCAATACATTGCTTTTTGAAAATCTATTACAGATTGCTATTGTAGAGAACCTCTACAGAACAAAGATGTGTACAGCAACATATTAACATGATTATTTTTCCCTCCCCACTTATCTGTGCAAAACAATTTAGATCCATCTAAACTGAATTCTTTTATCATGTTAGCTATGCTCAAAGGTAATGATATTAATTAAAAATAGACATGCCTGGCCCTTTTTGCTGTTTTTAAACAACTGAAATCAAATCTGTATTCTAAATGGTCTCCTTCTAGAAAGGTCACAATCAGAGGGCTATTTCTCTTTTCACGAAAGCAAAATAACCCCACCCCCTCCCCATCCCAAAAATATCTTAATGATAAAACTTGTTCCCATCACCTTTAAGGTTAGGACAATTTCTAGAGATTTATCTTAATTGTTTTGTATTGTACAGACTGCCACGTGTCAAAACATTTAAGACCATTCTAGTCATCCCTTCATTATCTATATTTTACGTTCATTCCCTATTGCTTTACCATTATGGTCAATATGTCTGTCCAATCTAAAGACACCCTGCCTGCCCCCATGTATTTTTCTATCCACAGCATAGCACAGCAAACCTGAAGGTACCCTCATCTGGCATTCCTTCCTCACCCTCTCCTTGGAGCTTCAATTATTTGTATCTTCCAGGAAAATCTCTCATTCTCCCCCTCTCCCTACCTTTCAGCTTTTCTCCCTCATTCATTCTCACTTGCAACATTATTCCATTCTGTCTGCTTTGCCTATTTTGGAAATTGTGTGCTTAATCTTTCCATTTTAACTGTCAGCATATTAATGCATTTTAAGAAGAGCTATGCTCTCAAATTTGAAAAATGTGAATGCCATACAGCAGGGACATCTAGCAGCACAGTGTACGGCATTATTTCTATTTCACCTCTTTTCAAGCTTTAGCATCACATATATTTGTATATGTTCAATTTCTTTCCTTAAGGAGTAATGCTGATCTACAGTATAATAAAACCTCTGCCTTCACCGGAGCACTTGGTCAGGGTGCAAAAAGCAGATATGCATGAATTCCAATCAAATCCACAGAAAAAACACTGGGGAAAAAATAGCAGGGGTACAAAAAAAATAATAAAGCTTGCCTTTTACCTTTCCATTATTACTTCTGTTCACTAACTTTGAAATCGACAAGAGTCCCCAGCCTTCTTCAGGTGACGTAATGCTTATCAGTGCATATTTTTACATAAATGAGGATGATGAGTATCGAGCAAGTACCATCCCCAATGCCATTAGAGGGGAACGTTGAGATAATAGTTCCCAAACTACCATGTTCCACAAAAAGTAAAGTGACTTCTCAAAATTAAAATGTGTCAGGGGGAAAGCATCCTCCTCTTTCAGCCTTCCAGAAGCTTAATATCCATGCCCTTCCTACAGAGAGATGGGGTGCGAGATGGAATCCTCGGGGAAATAGGAAAGGACACCCTTTTCTCCATTTCATCCAGCGTGGTTCAATACGGAACACGCCAGACATAGAGCACCCAGGATTACTGGCCGTCACGTAAGCTAGGTAAGCTAATTTAAATTATTACAGAACAATTTCTTCCTTCATTCCAAAGCCGCTGACGGATAGCACAAGACTTTAAACACAAACGAGAATCAGAAAAAAAAAATCCCCCCATGACACCCGTTCCTAATTAGGAGCAGAACATAAGAGGGTCCCCTCATTAACCCCCCCCCCGCGTTGCCGCTCACCATTCAAGATGCTCTGGACCAAGAGGGCGGCCAGCATCCACATGCCCCCGCTCCTTCTTCCCAGCCTCCCCGCGACGGGCTTGCCTCGCTCCCTCCACGCGTGGCCTCCTCGCTGCCTCGCTCTCCCCCGATTTGCCGACCGCAAGGTTAAAGCGGCGAGCCGAGGGCGGAGCGGGAGCCTCGGTCCAGCGCCGGTACCGGGGAGCCGGGGAGAGGCGCTCGCAGGAGCAGGAGCAGGAGGGAGAGGGGCACAAGGAGGCGGCGGCGGCGGCGAGGGCTGGGCGGCCGTGCCCGCTCGTCCTCCCGGCCAGGGATCTGTCTCTCCGCTGCTTCGCCTCCGCTCCTGACCCTTGCTTGCCCGCCTGGCAGAAAGATGCCGCTGGAGGGGAAAGGGAGGCGGCGGCGGCGGGTGGCGGAAGGAACTCAGGTGTGGCGTTCTCCTTCTTCTTCTCCTTCTCCTTCCCAGCCCAGGCAGACACCCGCCAGCCGCCGGGCGAAGGAAGCAGGAGCGGCGGCCAAAGGCGACGAAGGAGCGGGTCCACAGGTGAAAAGGAGGGGGAAGCCCTCCCGCTCGGCAGGCAGCAGAGGAGGGACCATCCCTGGTCCTCTCCGGCCCCTCTTCCTCCGCAGGAGGCAGGCAGGCAGGCAGGCTCCCCACGCGCCAGCCCTCCTCAGCCGCCGCCGCCGCCGCCGCCGCCGCCACCGGCACCTCCATGCGGCGGGCGCATCTTCGTCCCTCTCCTCCCGCTTTAATCACATTGATCCCCCGGCCAACCTCCCCTGCCTCGGAGCCGGGCGGAGGAGCGCATTAACCCCCTCGCCAGCCTCTCTCCGCCAGGCAGCGTCCTGGCTGGGCTCCGCGAGCGGGCGGCGGGGAAGAGCCAGCCGGCGGGGGAAGACGCGAGAAACGCCTTTTATTTTTCTCCTCCACTTTGACAAACTGCTCCCCTCACCCGCCCAACAGCTACTGCTTTGTAAACATAACTAATGTGTTGACCAGAGGGTGGTAACTCTAGAAGCCCATAATCCACTTCACAAAGACGCTGAGCACAATCAGTTGTGTTTCGAGCGCTTAAATCTCGATGTCATTTCCATTTAATAAAGATAAAGGCATGGGCCTCCAAGAATTGGAGCTGCAGAGGTTCCTGCAGGGTTTTGGCCGTATTGTCTCAGTAAGACCAAGAAGGAGGATGAAAGACTGCTTTCTGACCAAATTAGCCCTCTCTGAAGCACCTTGTGAATTTAGACAAACATTTTTTTAAAAAAGCATGTATAGCTGAAGCATCTTGTATACTTTTTCAATGGATTCCGCATGAATGAAATTCTATACAGGTGAAAAACAAGAATGGGAACTCCCACCTATCTGCCCCAAGTGACACACACAGAAACACAGTCTCTCCCTGGTTTTCAAGATGGCTGCCATGACAACATCCAGACTGGCCTATTAAACTGAAAAAGGAGAAGATCGTAGAGGCCTCCCCTTCCGGCTTTCGTGGACATTCTTTCATTTTTTTTTTTAAACAGCATCCCTAAGCTTCAGTATTCCTTATCCAGGGATCGGAGTGTTTCCAGAATGACGAATCTACAACCAAAGAGTGGATGAGATCTGTGTTCCAGCCAATCATTGGGAACAAAGGCTCAGGCCTACATGTCATATGCTGATTTGCCAGCTTTTAGCACTCTGGGCAGTAGATGACCAGTATTAAAAACTGAATTTTCTCTGTGCTGCCTTCGCAGTTTCTCTCCTATCTGCTATCAGTTAATTGTAGCTCATCGAAACAAAACAGCACACTACAGCTCGTGCTGTATTAAACAAGTTAGTTTCTTTCTGTGTGTATGTGCCTTCAAGTTGCCTGTTGACTTATGGCAACCCCATGAATTTCATATGGTTTTCTTGGGCAAGAAATAGAGGTGGTTTTGCCAATTCCTCCCTCTGAAATATAGTCTACAGCACCTGGTATTCATTGGTGATGTCCCATCTAAGCACTAACCAGAGAAGACCCTGCTTAGTTTCCAAGATCAAAAGGGATCTAGTACCTTTAGGGTGTATAATTCTTCTTGGAAGTTTCTCTAAAGGTATGGATACTTTACACACAGGAGAATGCCTTACTGGCTAAAAGAAATGCAACCTTTTGTTTCAGAAATCTAGCATCTCAAGGTGATTCTCTGCCTGTGTACAAAACTTCCCCCACCCTTGCAATGGGAAGTAGCTTTTGTCAATATTTTAATTTTCTTCTAAAATTCCTGAGTTGTTCTGTCTGATACACTGTTCAACCAATAAAACAGTAAAACTCACTGTTTCATAAAGCAGGAAAGGAACAAATCCTATTAGTAATTCATAGGCCCAAATCCAGTTACTAGCTCCAGTCTTCAAGCTGTCTGTCAACTTTTGCAAACTCCACAGATTTCATAGTGTTCTCCTAGGCAAGAGATGTTCAGAGGTGGTTTGTTTTGCGTTCTTCTGCATATAGCCTACAGCAATGCTTGTCAGACCACCTGATGTGGAAGATCAGCAATTATATTTTTCTAATGTGCCAGGAAACAGCACTAAATTTGTGCCCACTGGGTACATTCTTTCTCTTCTAGAAACTTGCCAAGGACCGGCAGCCAATGGCTGAGGGACCAGCATCAGTCCAAGGACCACCACTTTAAGTAGCACTGGCCTATAGCAGCTGGTTTTTCTTGGCGTTCCTTCATCCATGTATTGCTAACCAGGCCTGTCCTTAATTATCTTCCAAGATCAGGTGGGATCAGGGTATTTAGGCCACTGAAATTCTAACCGGACCAGTAAAATTATAGCTGGTAACGAACACTCATACAGAAACAGACAACAGTAATGGATTTAAGAGGGCAAGGTAAGATTTACAAGAGCTCAGCTGCAAATCAGATTGAATTAAAAATTTAAACAATTACTGTGGAGTATTTGTGAGTCTCGTGTGCTATTATCTAGCCATGTCATCTTTCTAGATTTTTTCCTGTAAATACTTTTTTTAAAAATCTGAATTAAAAGTTGTTTTGTGGCTTTCTTTTGCCATTGAAGGGATTTCTAGATGAGAAAGATGGCATCCTGGATCATTAGCTAGATTTTCAACCTATGCACGTGCTTATAGGATTCAACAGGAGTTGCTGGGAAATTAAAATTCTAGGCTGGAAACTGTTGTTGTAGTGTGCCTTCAAGTCATTTTCAATTTATGGCAACCCAAAGGCAAACCTATTGCAGGATTCCCTGGGGCTGAGTGAGTGTGACACACCCAAGGTCACTCCATGAGTTTCCATGGCCAAGCAAGGAATCAAACCCTGGTCTCCATGGTCATAGTCTAATGCTCAAACCACTACACCAGGCTGGCTTTCTAGGCTGGGAACTGCATCTTACAATAAAGGCCCAGCATAGCGCAGGCAAAGACGACAAAAGTTAGTAGTATGTACATTTATTTATTATTACAAATTAAGGCCATTCAATGACCAAAAAAAAAACCTTTCTCTACACAGCTTAAGGTAAATCATTATTTGATATCACTTCTCTTCCCTCCTAATCACCCCCTCCTCCTAACCAGAAAATAGACACTTGTCTTACATAACCAACCACACATACTAAACACTTAAAATTATAGAATTTGTCTCCTGTAAATATTCCACTGCTGAAATACTGCTGTTTAAAATGCTATAAGCAACAAAACAAAAACAAAACACCTCTTTTAAAGAAAGCTGAACTAAAATTTTTAATGGCCAGAGCAAAAAGGGCTTGAAAGGCTATCTAGCTGATATCTCAGATATCAATGGATTGGAATGATTATCTCATCTAAGGAGAGAAATGGGCACATAGTTCCTAAAATACAAGCCCATTGTGAAAACCAGGAGTGATAACACTCCTACTGATGAGGATTTTATGGGATCATTTGCTTGGAAGGAGTATTACAGTTACTGGGATCTTACTGAGCCATTCGTATCTCAGGTGTTTCACAATGGTCCCTCCCCAGTCCACATTGGGGTTCCCACATTTCAGGGCCTGATCCTCTTGCTAGTTTGCACTCAAGTAACTCAGCAGAATCCTGCCCTTCTCTGTAGACTCAGACAAAACAAATTGCTGCAGCATCCTACCTTCGTTTGTTCTTCCTTGTTAATATTTTTGCCAATTTGATCACACACACGTGTCATTTGGCTACACAAATCCCAGACTTCATATGTGAAATGTTGGAGGGCATGACAGATCTCCTTGGCTGTTTGTTATTGCAGGCTACTTTGGTGTGGTGACTATAGACTGTAGACTGTCTTCTTTATAAAGAGAGCTTGGAAAATGGACTACAACTCCCATTAATAGCAGCACTTACAGACATATTAAGAACACAGCTAAATTTTGTGTTCAGCGCAGAGCCTGGAAAACTTAATTTCCAGTGAGAGAAATCTTTTTTTTTTGAAATGTTAGATTTGGTGTTTATGATTTCAAAGATATGCTCTGAGCCACTGCACTTGGTGCATAATGTATCATACTTAATGGTATCACCTGTGCCTGCCTCCTGCAACATCAACAGGATCAACAGTTTTGGCCCAGGGATTGGGATGCTCTTGACTTAGCAACTCTTGTCTTCACAGAGCAGCCAACAAGATAGGCAAAGGAATCTTATTTGAAAACTGGCAAAATGGTAGGTAAGGGTGCTTCATCACACCTGAGATAGCACACTAGCTTAGAAGAACCAGGAACATCGTGTGGCGTAAGAAATTATTTTGTCCATCAGAAGAAAGACCTGGAGAGTTTGTGACAAACTGCTGGAGTAGCCATGGCTGCTGAATCTAGCCTCCATTGCTGCCCTCCAGTTCCTACGGCCTGAAGTGTTCGCCACATCCTAATGAAAGAACTGGCCCTCTTCCAGAAGACCCTCAAGGTATCGTCAATTGTTAGAGTAGAATCTGTACCTTTTGCTGAGCCAAGTGACTGAAGACAGATTATGTGCAACAGATGGAGAATTCTTGCCTGCTGGTAGGTCTCACACTCAGCTATATGACAATTTTGTTAAAATACTTAAAAGTAATGAAAGTGATGCCATTCCAATAACACCTACGCTTAGATTGTTTCTGTAGAACAAAAGCAAGCAGAGTCATCTGGTTATTTAGACCTAAATCCCATTACTAGGACCAATTTGAATAGATTCAGTGTTGAATGGTGAATCAACACTTGTGTAAATCCCATAACTTCAATATATTGACTATAGTTGGGACAAGCAACTGTCAGGATGGATTCTGTACATCAGAATCCCATTAGGAATCCATGGAGGCCATGCTTGCATAACTGCAGCCTAGATTATAGTCTTGTGTTTTCTAGGGCTCCATCTTTAACATACTTATTTCAGAAAAGGTGAAAAAGACATAATCACCATGAATCACTGGACACACAAGCCAGATAGCTGAATCATTTCCTATTCAGCCACAAGACTGGATAGAAATCCTAATATGAAAGTACCTGTCAGGAATCTCTCCCTGCCAAGCCACAGCCAGCAAGGGAGAAAGGAGGTCAGGAAAACTCTTAGGGAGAGTCCGAATATACTAAACACAAGGAAAATGCAAACCGAGCCAGGTCAAGGTCCAGTCCTAAGGTTCAGGAGGCAGAGATCTGTCCGGAGGGTTTCAGAGAGCACGAGACACAAAGGTCATGAGGGCTTGCTAGTAATTTGCTGCAAGCAAAGAGCAGCCATGCCAGCAGATTTAAATAGCTGCTGTGAGCAGGTGCTGCTTGTTATTGTTTCCTCAACCTAGTCCATGCAGCCTCCCTCTGAGCAGCCCATTTCAACTTTCTTCATGATTGAGGGCTGATAGGCACAAGTGGCTGCAACTCCTCTGCATCACTGCTGGTTTCCTCTCTGTCATGTGCTGGCCAGGGCAACTCTGTCTCTGTTTGACCTTCTAGTGTGGGGGATGTTTGCAAGTTGACTTGCTCACTCACTGGCCCAGTTCTTGGCACAGTCAGTTGATCCTCGATCTCAGAGGCATCGTCTATCCAACTCACTGGCTCGGTACCAGGCACAATCAGTTGCTCCTCAATCACAGCGGCATCATCTATTACAGTACCAGATTCCATCTGATCTTGGAAGTTAAATAGGGTCATGCCTGGTTTATATTTGGATATGGTCTGCCAAGGAGTACCAGATGCTGTGGGCTATGTTGCAGAGGAAGGAACTGGCCAAAAACACCTCTGGAATATTCCTTATCTAAGAAACTCATATGAAATTCATGAAGTCACTCATGTGAATTGTAGACATACATACACACATGCACTCAACTGGACAGGACCAAGATCTGTCCTGCTTGAGGCAAAGGACAAGGAGGTGCTGTCCCATCCCAATCTGGGAGCTCCCATGTTGGGGGGGGGTGAATCTATTTCAGGTTTTAGCCTGAATTTTAAAGGAATTTTCCAAGCTTTTAAACCTATTCTGAGTACCGGCTTTAGCACCTTGGACAGCTCCTTCACAGGTCAGAGTAGAACTAGGAATGGCTCCAGCTACTCCACTGACATAGAAGTCACTCACAGCTGCTGTCCAACACTGGAGTAAGTTATGGTCCTCCAGCATACTAAAAGGAAGACCCATTTAGGTATGCAGGCAGGCTATCTTGGAGAAGCTGAGTGACCCAGGCAGAAAAACTTGTGAGGCAGGGTGAGCATGGAAGGGGCAGAACTGCTGCCTGTGGCCATTTTCTCACTTTGAGTAATGGTAGCACAGCATTTGCTGCAAGGTCTTTCCTAGCTTTACTGTTAAGCAGAATGAGGCAGCCACATCCAACAGTTCTTGTAATGTATCTGAAAGGAGCTGCAAACTGTTATTTTTTAATCTGTTGTTGTTGCTGCTGTTGTTGTTGTGTTACTGCCAGGAAAGGGGAGGGGTTCTTATGGCATTTTCTGCCTAAAGTACCAAAATAATTAGCCAGTCTCAGTAAGTACCTTGACTGGGGAGCAGAGGGTACAGGAATAATTTGCTAACCTGCCTCAAGCAGTAAAATATGTCTGGCCAGCCCTGAGCCTGTGAAGTTTTCCCTTCACTCTACCTTTCCTGAAGCCTTGTGAAAGGTGACAAAGAAGGCTTAAACTGGAACGTTTATGAAGGTCACTTGCTAAAGGCATAGAAGCAAAGCCAAAAAAAGTTGGCAATCCCAGCAAAGAGGTAAATATGGAAAGATCCAATAAGCTCCATGTGATTATTACAGCTACTGTTTTGTGTCTACAAGAAATAATAGATACAGATATAAATGTACAACTGGAAAGTTACAAACAGAGAAAATATCTTTTCCCCCACCTCTGAGTCTGGGCAAGTTGGATGAACAATTAACCTGTTTTTGGTGGGTTTACCAAATAATTTCTAAAAATATGTTATCATCATTTGCTTTTTCATTTATTGATCACATTGAATAAATCTGAAAACTATTAAATTCAAATAGAATTACGTACTTAAATGCACTTGGACCAGTGACATCTGCTGAGACCTCTGGAGGACCCTAGTAGATCTCAGCAGAAGGTGTCATCAGTCAGTATACCTAGCTATGGAGACATAGCCAGATGTTTTCTCACCCACCCATCCACCACCCTGCTTTAAACCATTAATGGAATAGTTGGAGACAGCACCATCATAGCACAACGTGAGTCCTGAGCATGGTGATAGAGTGCCATAGTAGAACTGCATGTGTAGTACTCTTAGACTATGCTCATCCATGTAGGATTTTGACTGTTGTGTCCCATCCATTTGAAATGTTTTGGATAAAGTTTATAGTCAGTTGTTTTGTTTAATAAATTCTGAGCTAGATTCACCTTTACTCTAGCCAACTAACTTAAAAACCCACCAAAACACAATCTTCCTCTCTAGAGGCCAGGCCATAATCTAAGGAGAGGCATCATGGGAATCTCTAGAGCAATCTTCCTCAATGTTGTCCCCTTCAGATGCTTTGTACTACAATTTCTATCAGTCACAGCCAGTGTGAACAATAATCAAGGATAAAAGGGGCAAAAATCCTAAACCTATCTGGAGGTTGTCAGGTTCAAATTGCTGCTGATTATAAAGAGTGTGGCATCAACAGGAGAAGCAGCCATCTTTGTTTCCGAATAGTAGCCATTTTGAGCTGTCATTGAGGAGTGTGAGACCAATGAGGATCAGCAAGATACCAGTCAAGGAGGGAGAATTCAACCTTTGATCCTTCTGTTCCCATCCAATTTAAAATTGTTCCTTCAAAGCAATTTGCACTGAAAGAAAATCCTCCACTATATTTGTCTTGAGATTCCTCCATTAGAGCTGGAGGGGGAATTTCTTCTCAATGCAAATATCAGCTACAGTGAAAGAATTTTTCTCAGTACTGCAATGAGGGGATAAAGACATGAAATTCCCAATTCTGTTTTCTATGATCCTGATAATTCTCTCTCCCTCTCTCTCTCTCTCTCTCTCACACACACACACACACACACATTCACATACCCTCTCATAGCTATTTGCATTTCTAATATCGAAGACACATTTAATATCACCTCCAATTCTTTGTCTTGAATCAGGGGAAGAAGTTGAGGGATGCCGGCAGAGGTCACATAGCACCACCACTACTACCACCACTAGCACCACCATTGGTGAAAGTGAGCTGGGAAAAGCTCACTTAAGTAGCACAGAGCAACAACTAGACATAGTGTTCACAATATATTATCCCTAACGCCCTCCCACCCCGATCTGTTGTAGCACAGGAGGAAATCTACACAAGATGTGCTAGGCACAGGGTACACCACTTCCTGTGGTAGTGTTTCCTCCCCCACCAAACTACTGTCACATAATACACCGTTCTCTTTAGCCATATGATACTGGCAAACACAGCTTTCATTCTGCAAGCATAGATGCATTTCATCCTGACATGAAGGCCTCTTTTCACTCAACTGAAGCATAAACACGTAGCGTACCCAGTGGGAGTACCAACCACACTGCCACTTTCCTTCACATATGTAGGCTGATTTAGTCTTTCATTAAGTGATAGTCCTTAATATGAGCTAGCTTTATGTTCTCAGTTTCGGGTAATACAAGTCATAACACTCCACATAGAATCATAGAGTTGGAAGAGACTACAGGGGCCATCGAGTCCAACCCCCTGCCATGCAGGAACACACATCAAAGATGGCCATCAAGCCTCTGCTTAAAATCTTCCAAAGAAGGAGACTCTACGACACTCCAAGGCACCATATTCCACTGCCGGACAGCTCTGACCGTCAGGAAGTTCTTCCTGAGGTTCGGGTGGAATCTGTTTTCCTGCAGCTTGAATCCATTGCTCCTTCTCCTAGTCTCTGGAACAGCAGAAAACAAGCCCATTCGCTCCTCGACATGACTTCCCACTTTTTTCCTCTAAGAAGCAGCATGTCCTTTTTATACCATCTCTTGAAGAGGAGCACAGGTTTCAGATTTAGTCAATGGACACTGGTAGCTTCTAAACCAGTGGGACAGTGAATCCACTCAAGATTTTAGTCACAAAATATAAGGGAGCTATCCAAGGCTCTGAATCTTGTCTTTAAGGATAGGATTTACCAATTTGAATATTTCTTTTATAGTTAAAAACTGAAATGGACTCAAGATCTCACTAACCTGGAAAATGCCAGCTGCCATTAGATAATCCCTGGAATCTCCAGGTTGGGCTGGGAAGGACTTTGGTCTGAAAACTTGGAAGAGCTGCTACCAGTTGATGTAGAGAGAGTTCTAAGCTAGATAGACCAGCAGCATGCCTCAGTGGTAGATGGGAATAATGTCTGAGTTTGGACTTAATGGTTTTACAGGGAACCTCTCTTTGGATAATAACATGTGTTACTTTATTTTAAGATCAAGTAAGCCAAGTCAAATGCATTTGGATGACCTTCTGCTCTTTCTGCTGAATGTGGCCCTGGATCTCCACCCTCCAAACCCAGCCTAAGTGGTACCAAAGGAAGTTTTATACATTTCTATGAAATAACCTAGCAATTTTTTACAACCCAAGAGTGAGTGAGTGGGTGAAGCCATAAGAGTCTTTTGTTGCTATTGTTGTTGCGCACTTTCAAGTTGTTTCCAACTTACGGTGACCCTAAGGCAAACCTATCAGGGGGTTTTCTAGGGCTGAGAGTGTGTGACATACCCAAGGTCTCCCAGTAGCTGTCCATGGAAATTGCACTCTGCTCTCCAGTATTGTAGTCCAGAGCTCAAACCACTACACCACACTGGCTCTCATCTTTACCTGTATACATACGGTGTACATAATTCAGTGGGTGCAAAGAGTATTGGTTGTGCTTTGTTTTTGAAAAAAGGGGTTGGGGCAGGGGGGCTTTGTTTAACAGATGGTTTATTTTCATGTGAATGGCCTTAATGAACCTGAGCAACTCTGTGCTACATTCCTTCACAGGGATTCTTCCAGGCTATTCTGCATAAGGTATCAGAAGTCCCATCTGACAGACTCATTCCAGGAGAGAAATTTTTCGGATGAATTCCCCATTCCAGATGCACAAAATGAAAATATCAAGGGAAGAGGCAAATTGTCAACAAATGTCCTCTGACAGACAGTGAAGAAAAGGTGGGTCACCCTGTGATATGCACTGACACACGCAGAGCCACAAATATGGGAGATAACATATTTTCAAAGGAAGGATCAATTGTCCTGCATTATCATTTAAAATAGTCCAAATCCTAAGAAGCTGCTATATGTGCCCCAAGCTAATTACAATGATAAAATAAAAAACGATAAACGAAAGAGAAACATAGAAACAGAAACACCAGGCAGTGGGGGGGGGGGTAGAGGAAGAGATCAGTAAAAGAGAGAGACTTACACCACACATCCTTCACATATAACATGTGCTATATATGTGAAGAGGTCTCTAATCAGTTCTGGGGAGAAGGAGTCCCATCATCAACGTTGTGTGCTTCCTAACACCTGTCTGCTGATATTGGGGTGATCAAAGCAGATGTCAGTGCTAGAAAGCATATAGAAATGACCCCAATGGTGCAGCCCTACTTCCTACTTCCCTTTAATTGCATGCAGTGAACCAGTCCATACCATTGCAGAACCTAAATCATTCCCGACATGGATGATGATGATGATGATGATGATGAATCCATCTCGGTAAAGAATCATACAGTTAGAAGGGACAATCTAGTCCAATCTGTTGCCATGCAGGAATGCACAACTAAAGCTCTCTTGAAAGATGCTTGTCCAGTCTCTGTTTGAAACAGACTGCACCAATTCCCTAACACACATTTTCCCAACCTGGTACATTCAAGGTGTGTTGGATTCTATTTCCTATCATCCATCTGCTGGTAGAGCCATTGACCATGCTGTCTTGGATGTGCTGAGTTGTAGTCCAGTATATCTGAAGTGCACCAGGTGAAGGAAAGTTGTTCAGGTGCATGGTTGCCTAAAATGCTTGTGTCTTTGTGTGTGTGTGTGTGTGTATGTGTCCATGTGCATGCATACATGCATGCATGTGCTTGTGTGCCTTCAAGTGTCCTATCAACTTGTCACAATCCCATGAATTTAATAGGTTTTTCTTAGGCAATGAATATGCAGAGGTGATTTTGCCAATTCCTTCCTCTGAAATATAGCCTACAGCATCGTGGGTTTACTCCCATCCAAGCACTAACCATGGCTGACCTTGTTTAGCTTCCAAGATCAAACAGGATCTGGTGCCTTTAGAGTATTTAGGCCCTCTACATGTTCATGCAAAAGGAGTGAGAACTAATTGGAAGAAAAAAGAAAAAATCACAGCACACTGACCTTTACTATCTGCCACAGTCTGCCTAAAAATGGCCAGGGGGAGTAGATGAGACTGAGAATAATTTCACGCATTACCCAGAGTAGAGATGTAAATATTCAACTATTTTGTCCTAAGTGATGATAAATAATTTCCACAATTTTCTGCCCGCTTCAGGGAAAATTAATATTTCCATGCAGTTCTCACTGGACTTTTGTGTATACAAAAACTTTCAGGAAACTATTTAGTGCTGAAATCTACAGTGATTTTTTACGCAAGAATCATGGAGCATTTGATGCAAAAACTATGGGTTTCCAATTAGCCACATGTGTTTTTTATGCAAGATTTCTGTTTCATGCACAAAAAACAATGATCCTACGCATACACTCCCCATGGCTATCTGGAAACCACTTTTTGTGCAAAAAAACAATTGTTCCAAAAAACAAAATAAACCGAAAACATCCATGATTGTTGCACTCTCATATATTTCTGCGCAGAATAATTTGAGATGTGCAAATACTGAGTGATAACTATTCAAAATTCTTGCCATTTTGTTATTCTTCCTGGCTGGAGTTCCTGACAACTAGGAAACCCACTATTTTGGTAAAGAAACAGTTAGCTGAGAATATTCTTCCCTTCCCAAACTCCAGGTTTTCTTTTGAGTATTTCTTCAGTGAAAGCCAACATGCTGTAGTGATTTGGGGGTTCCGTTTGGGGGTTCAAATCCCTTTGAGAGTTTCAGCCATGGAAACCAATTGGGTGACCTTGGGCACATCACACTCTCTCAGCCTCAGAGGCAGTCGGTGGGAAAACCTCCTCTGAACAAATCTTGCCAAGAAAAAAGCTTGATAGCTTCACTTTAAAGTTACCATAGGTCAGAAATGGCTGGCAGGCACACACCACCAACAACTGTTTCTTCAGCAGGTGCTGCCCACAGTCAGAATCCCCTCATGAGTATAATCTGTTGCATTTACATCTTTAGGTGTACACCTAAAACATCTTCTAATTGGATGTTTCTTAGGGCATTCCATGAACAGGATTGGCTGCTTTTTGTTTTTAATGTCAAAGAACTGCCACGAGAGAGAGATGCTGACTGGAGCTGTAGCCCAGAGGGAGAGTTGTTGTTTTTTTTCCTTTATGCTGCTTTCATTATTGAACATGTGCCTACTCCCATCACTGACCCTGCTGTTATTTGTCCCATCAGGCAATAATCATGGTATATACCTGCCCTCTCACACCTGTGCACATAGGGCTGGATTATCAAAGGTTCAGCTAGAGCAATTGCTCCAGGTCCCTCACAGGCTAAGAGCCCAGAAAAAAAGGTGTGATTTGCTGCTGCTGCTTCTCCAGTGTCTGCATGGATCTCCCAGTGCTTCCGATATCAATATTTTGTGTGCTACCCTAGTAAAACTGCAGAGAATCAGGCTATTCAATTGTAGGGTTGAAAATAAGTTCACACATGGTCCCCTTTCCCACGCTATCTATAGTACCTAGCATTGCATGGATTATTTACTCAATTACTTCATTTCTATGCCACTGCTCTCAGCATAGGTCATGCATGTGTAGAAAGGGGGGCCCATTTTTGGAACTGCTCCAGGGCCCCAACTGTATGTACCTTGTACGTACACAACCTTGTACGTACACAACCCTGCAGCCGCTTTTATTTTGGTCCTCAGAAAGAAAGGAGGCTTTTCCAGTGGCACATCATGAAGAAGACGATTTCTGGAAATGAGCGTCCAAGACCTGCTTCCATTGTATTCGTAACAGAAGAAAGATCAGGGTGCTACTGCACAGCATTTACAAAGCTTTTGGTTTCCATCCGTCTTTCCATATGTAGGTTTGCTGTTGTTGTTATTGTCATTGTTGTGTACCTTCTGATCCTAAGGTGAACCTATCACAAAGTTTTCTGGGGCTGAGAGTGTGTGATGCAGCCAAGGTCACCCCTGGCTGAGAAGGGAATCAAACCTTGGTCTCCAGGGTCATAGTCCAATGCTCAAAGCTTTATGTCATGCTGGCTCTGTATATATATACAGATCATCTCAGTTATTTTTATTATGATTATTCTTATTTAGTGTCTCCTTATTGCAGAATATAGCAACATCTCTAATGAAAATATATAGCCATATTGTCATACCCTTAACAATAATTATAATTTATCTTCCATTACAAACTAAGAAATTTCAAAAATATATTTAGGAAGATGCTGTTCATCAAGAAAAGCAGGTGTAAATTCAGATGTTTCCTTATATTTAGACAAAAATATAAATGTCTATGGATTAATTCATGAATACCTCACTGCTGAGAGATAATCTAGGAGATAAATAATCTACTCTCTGCCCCAGGATGTTGGCTTCCTTCTCCTTCTCTTTTTTCTTGGTTTGAGATATTTAACATTCCTTTTTTTTCTTCTTCCTTTCCTCCTTTGCAGCTTCATCTCTCCTGTCCTCATCATAAAAGTCTATTCATTTGAGCCTTATTTATAGCACAGAAAATATATTATCCTTCATATTTGCTATTTTTTTTCATATGTAAAATCAATACCTGAAATTCATGAAGTTGCATGCCTACTTAACATGCATTTAAAACAGTAAATAAAACTTGCAGGAGCGCCACCAAGTCTATACATCTTATGGTACATTCAAGGACAATCTAAGGATTTTCTCAGTGCCTAGGGTGCACCTCACAAAACCAGGAGTCCATTCATATCTCCAGTCAGTTGCTAAGGTGGTACAGTCCTCATAGACAACTGTAGCCTCTCTCTTTGTGACGTGGGCAAGACACATTTGAATAAGCTCCCACGTGACAAATTGTGCCCAACATCTCTCTGAGGTGGTAGCTTTGATGCAGACTGTGTGACGTTTAGAAGGGGGCAGTCACATGTCAGGAAACTACCATCTCAGTACTTGGACATTTAGATTAGTCTTCATACACATATAAAAATATATATTCAGTAGTGATTCAGACCATCATCAACAGCTTCTCTCAGAAAAAAAAAACCTGAGCTTTTCTGTAATAGATCTGTGGGGAAACATTACCAAATGTAGATGAATGGTCTACCTCCATCTGAAATTCTCATTTTTAAAACAACTGACAGGTGCTGTATGAGTATTCACTGTATATAATAGACGATACGAATAAAGCATCAGATCATTTGCAGCTCAAATGCTGTTCATTCATTCCCTTCATATAAAACTTAATGACAACCCCAAAAGGAAGTTTTCTTCAATATTTGGAAATTTTACTGAATAATGATGCTCTAGGTGCATGCTTGTTTTGCACACTAATTATATATTTCATATTTTGGCAGTCATTTCTTTTTGACACAAGCAAGTTTAACAGATTGTCTCATTTAACACGTGCAGAACTCCGCTACTGCAAGCGAATCCAAATAAAATCTAAATAGGCGTTGCCCTCGGTGCTGAAGGAAGGAAGGAAGCGGCTTTGAAATTTAAGTGATGCGTCGAGAAGAGATTTTTCTGCCTTTCCAAAAAGAGAGAGATTGAGAGAGAAAATCGTATCCGTGCCTCTTGGCAGGATCTTATCTTAACTAAGGAAAACAGGTTTTTAAGTTGAGGACGGGCACTTCGCTAAGTAAGCCCATTTAAAATGATCGCCGAGCCATTCCTTCCTTCTGTCCCAGAGCAACCAACGCACCGCCCGGCTGAAACGCGAAGGCGAAAAAAGAAAAAGGACGTATCCTTAAACAAGTCCCCCAGGCGCAGAAATTAAGAGCCCCCCCATGAACGCTCACCATTCAAGATGCTCTGGACCAAGAGGGCGGCCAGCATCCACATGCCCCCGCTCCTTCTTCCCAGCCTCCCCGCGACGGGCTTGCCTCGCTCCCTCCACGCGTGGCCTCCTCGCTGCCTCGCTCTCCCCCGATCCGCCGACCGCAAGGTTAAAGCGGCGAGCCGAGGGGGGAGCGGGAGCCTCGGTCCAGCGCCGGTGCCGGGGAGCCCGGGAGAGGCGCTCGCAGGAGCAGGAGCAGGAGGAAGAGGGGCAAAAGGAGGCGGCGGCGGCGGCGGCGGCGGCGAGGGCTGGGCGGCCGTGCCCGCTCGTCCTCCCGGCCAGGGATCTGTCTCTCCGCTGCTTCGCCTCCGCTCCTGACACTTGCTTGCCCGCCTGGCAGAAAGATGCCGCTGGAGGGGAAAGGGAGGCGGCGGCGGCGGCGGCGGCGGGTGGCGGAAGGAACTCAGGTGTGGCGTTCTCCTTCTTCTTCTCCTTCTCCTTCCCAGCCCAGGCAGACACCCGCCAGCCGCCGGGCGAAGGAAGCAGGAGCGGCGGCCAAAGGCGACGAAGGAGCGGGTCCACAGGTGAAAAGGAGGGGGAAGCCCTCCCGCTCGGCAGGCAGCAGAGGAGGGACCATCCCTGGTCCTCTCCGGCCCCTCTTCCTCCGCAGGAGGCAGGCAGGCAGGCAGGCTCCCCACGCGCCAGCCCTCCTCAGCCGCCGCCGCCGCCGCCGCCGCCGCCACCGGCACCTCCATGCGGCGGGCGCATCTTCGTCCCTCTCCTCCCGCTTTAATCACATTGATCCCCCGGCCAACCTCCCCTGCCTCGGAGCCGGGCGGAGGAGCGCATTAACCCCCTCGCCAGCCTCCCTCCGCCAGGCAGCGTCCTGGCTGGGCTCCGCGAGCGGGCGGCGGGGAAGAGCCAGCCGGCGGGGGAAGACGCGAGAAACGCCTCTTATTTTTCTCCTCTGGGTCTGATGAAAGATAATTGGGGAGGGGGGGAAGGCCACATAGAAGTAGCTGAATTTTTTCTTTGTTAAGCGGAAATGGCCTTTCTTCAAGGTGAGAATAGTCGATGAAGTGTGGCTTGTGGGAGGATTAGGAAAAGGCTCCAGTGCTTCTTTCCTTTTTAATTTAAAAGAACAGGGAAGGTGCCATTCCAAATGTCAAGTCTTTGGTTCTTTATTTGTTTAAGGAGAAGGTGAATCAGAGGAAAGTGATTCAGAATAAGTTTGGATGATTCAGAAGAAACAGTACCAAGAGGATATATCCAAAAAATATATATGTTGCAGCTTTTTCTTACGTTGGCTGAGGATGGTGGGAAATATAGTCCAACTTGTGTGGAGGACACCGGGCTTTCAGGCTGACTTATGAAGTAATCCACTATATAACCAATGACTCTTTACACCTTCAAGGTTTTCATGCCAAACCTCTAAGAGGGCTCCTGTTCCTTTAAGAAGGAGGCTGATCAGTTTTTATCACGAGAATAACAACTAGTGGAAATGTCCTTGTGATGAGCTCTTTAATGTATCGAAGCCCTTGCAGGCTATGATACAGTTAAACTATCTAGTAATGCTAATTATAAAAATGTTTTTATTGAACTGAAAAGCAAAATTTCTGATCTTGGTAACTGTTATTTTAGATTTTGGCAGAAATCTTAACCTTATTTGAAAACAAAATTCTCTGTTCTTGCTAATTCAAAACTCAAAGATCAGTTCCATTTCAACCATCAGATGCTCATGAGCTTAATATGTTAATATGAGAGGAAAATGAATTGGCTGACGTTGGCACTTAGTGCTAAACCCACTTATTTAGCAGTAAGCCCTACTGAACATGGTGGAACTGAGTTCTGAATCTACATGCAAGGATTCAGGGCCAGCCTTACTGTTAGGTAGAATGAGACAGGCTGCCGATCTTGGGTGTCCTAGAACCCCATAATACGTTAGTATTAGGGTCACCGTAAGTTGAAAAGAACTTGAAGACATACAACAGCAACAACAAAAGGGCAGCCAATTATTCAGTTCATCTCTATTGTGTAATTATTATCAGGAATGGGGAGAAGCACTTGCAAGATTTTCTGCCTCCTGTGCCAAAATAATTTGATTGGCTTTGACTTTTAGGCATCTTGACTTCGAGCAGCCGGGGAGGGCATATGGTGGTTGGCCTCAGGCAGCAAGAGCAATTCAACAGTACACTGTTGAATACACTGCCTGAGGGTATGGTGGAGTCTCCTCCTTTGGAGGCTTTTAAACAGAGGGTAGGTGGCCATCTACCAGGAATGCTTTGATGGTGTGTTCCTGCATGGCAGAAAGGGGTTGGACTCGATGGCATTTGTGGTCTCTTCCAACCCTACAGTTCTATGAGCAGGTACGTTGAAGTGGTCAATCAGAAATCGGTAACAGCTGGACTGAGCAAGGTCACCTGCTCACAGGCCATTTCCGCAGTAGCCTGTTATAGCGCGACAATTCCACTTTCAACATCCTCTGGAGTCCTGGGGTTTGCAGTTTCGGGAGGGGCCAGCCAGCCCCTCCCGAAACTGCAAATCCCAGGATTCCAGAGGATGTTGAAAGTGGAATCGTCTCGCTATAACAGGCTACTACGGAAATGGCCACAGTCCTCATCATGATGGCGAGAGGCAATTCTGTTTACATTATAGTTAGTTCTTTTCAAGTTATGGCTTGTGCAAGTAAAATTAGCATATATCACTTTTAAGCAAATCTGTATCCTATTTTGTCTTCTCTGGAGGTATGCATTTCATTTCTTTTCTTTTTCTTTAAATGCACAAATGGCTACTATTCTTTGATCCAATCCAGTTCTTAATATTCAACATTCACTCTCCATTTTCCCTAGGAAAAAAGGGGAGTGAAATGGAAGCTTAACACATATAATAATATCTTGCGTGTTCCTTCAAATTGTTTCTGACTTATGGCAACCCTCAAGGGAACCTGTCACAGGGTTTTCTTGGCAAGATTTGTTCAGAGGGGTTTTGGCCTTGCCACCTTCTGAATCAGAGTGTGACTTACCCATGGCTGAGCAGGGATTCAGACCTTAGGCCATTTCTGCATTAAGCTGTTATAGAACTATTATTCCACTTTCAACTTCCTATGGAATCCTTGGGTTTCCATAGAATGTTGAAAGTGGAATAATAACACTATAACAATGTAGTGCGGAAATTGCCTTAGCCTCCAGAGTCATAGTTCAACATTCAAACCACCACACCATGCTGGCTCCAACAACAACAGTAATAGGAGTAATTAATTCCTCCAGCTATCTTAGCATAGTATAGTAAAGCAGGTTTCTAAAGCTTCCTACCTTCAGGGTCCACTTGAGAGAGCAGAAAATGACTGAGGCTCACCAGTCATAGGCCACAATCAACATTCTCTGAGCATAGCATATATAGCCACATGCAGAGATATGCTACACCACCACTACACAGTTCCCATACAGAATAGCTACACTGTGAACCACATATCAATGACTGGGTGCTTTTGTGCAATGTGTAATGCACAGTGTTTAATACACAACCACAATGTGAAATGTGCAACTACAGTGTGCTACGCACAACAGCAATGTGAAATGTTGCTGTTCATGCAACTTCACTTCTGCCACTATCAGAAGAATAGAACTATTGTGCCATAAAACGTAATTAGCCCTGCAGACAACTGCCACTTAGAGAAAGCGAGCTATGGAACGGTAGTGGAGGAGTTAATCACAAAATGGCTGCCAATGGGGGCACGGTGGCTGATATAATTTTATATTGGCATCTCATCCCATTTTGGAAATGGCAGAAGTCTTTGCCACATTGATCTTTTTGTAAGAAGGAGTTTCATAATTCACATCAAGTTAAGTAGAAATATTGGCTGTGGAGGCAGCATGACTCAGCTACTCCATTTTAGGCAGAATTTGCTGATCAAGAGGATTCGTGTGGAAAAAATTTTGTTTTATAACATTTTCTATTTCATCTCTTCATTTCCCAGGTTTCTTATACTCATCTACTGTCATTGTCATCTTCTCTATTTCTTTTACACTTTAGCTTGTAATATACTGCCAGTTTCTTTCCTCTCTTCCTTCCTCTGGAAGTAGCTCACAGACTGCCTCACTGAGGTCCATTTGAAAGGAGGCATCAGACTAGTTAGAGAAATGCAGTTTTATAGGGCAAAATACTTATATTTATGTATTCTGCATGAATGAAATCCTAACACATCTTATTCCCAATCTCACATATTCTACAGACAAGAATCACTTTAAAGCACTTAATGAAAATTTGTAATCCTGGAACTACCCCATTTGCACTATTTAACCATGCTGATTGTGAGTACAATGAGCCACTGAGTGTTCTTCATCCATATTAAGAGTGCATGTGATGCACCCTTTATCGTAACAATGGTCTCCAAGTACAAGAATGAGCTGCAACAAGACTGTGATTCCTCCACTCTCTCCTCTGTTCTCCTCCCTTCTTATGACTGTAAGGCAAATAAACTGGAGGATTTTTCTTCTAGTTTTAAATGAACTACAGACAGCATCCTGTTACTGACATGCGTATAAGTGTGTGTCTCTTTGTGGATGGGATGCAGGAAACTAGTCTTTAAACTTTTGTACACCACTCAAAATGTGCCCCCCCCCCAGCAGCTGTCAAGCACTGGGATGGGCTGCTGTTGAGCAGTGGGAAAAGGAAGAGAGGGGAAAGTGGGGAGGCAATTCAGGCAATGAAGATACTGCTGCTCTGGGCTCCCAGGGGAAGGAAAATGAGAATGCACTCTACCTGTGACTGTACCCTCATATCTTTCCACCTGCAACTGAAGACCACGTGTTTCTTCATCATTTGAATTGCCTCCCCCTTCCGCTTCCTACCAGTAAGCAGCAGCATGGGGTGGGAGCTCCTGAAGTCTGTCAGCTTTTGGGACAAGGTGGGACAGCACATGAGATTGTGTGGGTGGAGCATTATGCTCTGCCTACTGGGTGTAGGATCTCAGCCTAGATTTCATTGTTATTGGCTAATTTATCTTTAAATTCTTCTAAACTAGTGGCCACTGGTAAATCTTTTAGTATCCAGGACCAGCCCTACCATTAGACAACCATTTCAGGCAGCAGGTACTGTGGGGCAGAGAGTGGGGGGGGCAGATGTTGGAGACAGAGCTCTGTATGTTATGTGACACACAGCTCTGTGTGTCATGTGTAAACTGTTGGAAGCAAAAAGGTATCAGTGCTTGTATAAAGTGATTAGTGAGAGGGAATTCTAGACAGCATTCCTGCCCTTTTGTTTCACCTCCCTGTTTCTTTCTTTGATTTATATACTCAAGGCTTTTTTCGCACAATTGTGAGGAGTGATCTGCACGATGTACTCACAATCGCACAACACTCCAGGGGCTGGCAGCTGCCAATCGCGCACCTTTTCATTTTCAGATGGAAGCCGAAAATGGTGCATGATCGTGCATTGCTCGTGGGCCCTGCGCACACTTACCTGGCGTGCGGAGCCTCTGGAGCCATACCAGTTGTGCTTCCTACCCCAGCGCAGCCTGGGAAACTCCCAGGCTGCACTGCAGAAGGAAGAGGCGGGGTTCTCGTGCGAGCAGGCAGCTCGTGCGGAGCTGAGGCAGCAGGGATGCGAGAGCCTCTCGCCGGAGGTTGCTCATGTGATCCCTGCACCTCAGTGCTGGAAAAAGGTAAGGTGCGGGAAGGGTCTAGGAAGGGACCATCCATGAGGATCCTGCCTCAGGATGGCTTAAATTTGCACATGAGAGCCAGGTGTTAGAGGCTTTTCTACTGGAATTTAGGTAATTGTCTTTTGTCTATCTCCTTTTTTATCCCAAGATAGATTTCTTGAAACAATAAATGTAAGTTTTCCTTTTATAACAGCATCCTGAGTATTTTCTCCCATTTTCTACCAGAAGCACGTATTGTATTGGCTATGCTGCACTCTTTTTGATATAGGCCAGTTCTCCACGATGGGGCTCCACAAAGTCCTTTCGTTGCAGCCCCAGCAGGGAGGGAAAGCATTCCAGGAATGCTCCCCTCTGCACCTCGCCTGGTCACTACGGAGGAGAGCGCTCTGGCCCCACCTCTTCCCTTCCACAGCATAGCCAGGCATTTGCCATTCCTGTGCTGGGGAGGGAGGCGTCACCAGTGTGCTTCTGCCCTTCTACATGGCCAGGAGAGGCAGCAGCACAATGCATTGGTAAGTGTAAAACGGATTTTTTCCATTTTACAAATGCAGCACTCGTGTGACACACAGGGACACGATGACGACAGGACCACGATGATGCCGTGAAGAAGCATGACCCACAGAGCACTGCCATCATCTCCCAAGTGTGGGGCAGCCATGCCGTGCAGAAAGGGCCATAGATACCAAATATTCCTACAGCACCTTTCTCCCCTGGTAGTCTTTTGCTCTTAAGTGAAGGCTGCTCTATCTCCATTGATGAAGAAAGCATGAATGGATCATTTTGTCTTTAGCCTTAGACACTAATTTGGGGATGGGCAACCAGTCAGTCAGTACCAATTTGCTATAAACCTGTAAAATATTGAAGTACTGAGAAATAAGATAAGGGGTAGGGTACAGGAATTGAAATTTATCAACTGTGTGCTGTGTTTGAGAAAGACACAACCTAGCAACAGTTTCATAATGATGGGGAAGGCTCTTGCATATTTTGAACCCATGGGTCTCTAGTGCCAGTTGTGTTATATGTTGAAACCTACCTTGTATCATACAGATCTATATTAGCTTATGCAAATTTTAGACAGACTTGGGTCCTATGGGCCTGGATCCCCAATCTTTCGAATGCCTAGCAACACCTTGGCAGGAGGACCAGAAGCTTTGCTCAATGCATAACAATCATTTGAATTTATTCTAATTATATGATTGCTATGCATTGAGCAAAACTACTAGTCCCCTTGCCAAGGTATTAGTCAGAAACAAAAGGAAATGTTTTGTCCATTTTGTTAGTCAAAAACAAAAGGATAAAGCAAGTGACCCAATATTTGAGGGACATGTTGGATTTTCCTGTAAAAGCAAAATGTGCACAACTTTACAGTAACTGTGAATGGGCCCACGGCACCAAAGAATAAACATGTTTATTCTCAGTCCCCAGATACTCAGGCATTGAATACAATGGAGTCAGAAGGTTTAACCAAGTATTGACCACAATAGAAATCCTGTATTGCTTTGTGTAAAGCTAAAGAACTCAGCTGTTTATTCAAGTTCTATATATTTTGAGGGTGAAAATCCCTGCTTTCAGTTCAAATGAAGGGGATGAGTATCTGTGTGTGTGTAAATACCTGCACAGGTACACATACATATGTATGTCTAACAAAGGCAAGATATCATTTGAGATAAGAATTACATTTGGAAAATCTTAGATTCTAGATGTTTATAAAGGACTCTCTTCATTTGCTCTGAGACCTCTTTATCAACCTCTTGCTGCTTTCTTCCACCAGAAATAGATAATTAAAAATGTAAGTCATTATACTTTTTCAGCTCTCTGTATGTTCACTATTATGCTGATATTTCCAGAGAGTCAAGTTATCAAGTGTATTGAAAGTTCTAAGCTGTTGAAATGTTTTGTTTCATTTTTTCCAGTTGGGAAACTCTTCCGTTACATTTACCTTTATGAGGATAATTTTAAACAGGCAGAGAATGTTTTTAATGTGAAATTAAAAACAGGCATCCAAACCAGAAATCCATGATGTTTCTTTTTTCCTGAAACAGAAGATATGACATCATCACAGTATGTGTTTCTTTGACTTCCCAACCCGTGGTTGATCATGAGAAGTGGGGACAAGGAGGGAACCCATAATTGTCACTGCATGTAGCTTCACTCTGTCTTTTTATTCTGCATTCAGAAAAATCCTTTTGCTCAATATGCCCTTGGTTCATGTCATGTATTATGCCAATTAAAAAACAAACCAGTCATCCTGCAGCAAAATGTGTCAAAACAAAATTCTAGTCTAGAGTGATTCATAGCACCTCCACCCAACATACCTCCATGCAAATTGTTGTGCAGCACATAGCTCCAGTATTCTTAATTTTTTGCAGTATACACACAGGCATGTGTACCTGAGCCACATTTTCTTCAAAATGACATTGCCATCTGAGCTAAATTTCACAGGTTTAGGATCTGTTAAAACAACTTTTTAATGATTGACTAGCTGTTTTCATTTCTATTTCCTTCAAGGCCTCAAAGTTTTCCTGCATAATTTCCCCTTCTCCATTTTATCCTCTCAAAGACCCCATAAGGTAGGTTATGTTGAGAAGTGATGACTGGATCAAGGTCACAAAATCACAGAATTGTAGAGAAGAGAAGAATCCCAAGGGCTATTTAGTCAAACCACCTGACAATGCAGGAATAAACAGCGAAAGCATACCTGTCAGATGGCAATCCAATTCACTGTGAAGGAAAATCTACTAACTTTGATTTAGACTAAATAACTCTTATAATCAGAAAGGCCTGCCTGAGAGTCACTTTCAATAATCTTTTTTCTCATAATTTGTATCCATTGCCATTGGTTCTATCCTCTGGAGGAACAGAAAAGAAGCTTGTGCCATCATTCATATATTTGAATATGGCAATACAGTAACGGCATCTCTTAACTTTTTCTTCTCTAGGCAGCTCATAACCAAGATCTTCAATTGTTCCTCATAGAGATTGCTTTCAAGATTCTTTGCCATCTTGATCGCCTTCCGTTAGACACATTCCAACTTTACATTCTTCTCAAACTGTGATGCTCAAAACTGGAGATGGCTGTGACTTTCATGGCTAAATGAAACTTTGAATGCAGCTGGCCACAGTTAAGTGGACAACTTGCGGCTCCCCAGATGTTGTTGAATTGTAACTCTTATCTTGCACCACTGGCTAGCTAGACCACAGGGGGCCACAATCCAAAAACATTAGGAGGGCCACAAGTTGTCCAGCTTTGTTTTATCCACAATAGCACACAGGCTCTGGTACATGTTTACTTGGAGTTCCAATAAACCTGGTAAAATTTTCTTCAAATAAAAATATATAAACGCTTGCTGGACTGTAACAATAAACATGCTTACTTTGAAGTAAAACCCACAGAAATCAGTGAGACCTTCTTCTGAACATCTGCAATAGTAGTAAGCTGTATGCCTGCCTCACTGGTGACAGTGAAATATAACAGTACATAGCTGTATAGTGGGCTGTAGTTCTAAATTCCTAAAGTAATTTTCCTCAAACTGGTACCCAGGTGTCTGTGTGTGTGCGAGCACGTGCACATGCATGCATACATGCAAGCAAAATGAAGGCAGTACTCTCATTTATACCTCTCTGAACTTTTCCTTCAGTTGCCAAATTTCTAGCATTACAGTAACTTAAAGTCAATTTAGCATTTAGAAATACAGTTTAAACATCCAAAGAAATTAAAGGGAGTGAAAACACAGCAAACAGCGGGTATCAAAGATTTTAAATGTTTCACTCTCTGCAGTGCTAGAAATTTGGAAATCAAAAGAAAGTTTCATTTGGGAGGGCAGAATTCTTATTTGAGGGGAGAAATGCCCTCATTTTGATCCACCACCCCCCCACCATTGTGCCCTTGCTGGTGTCCTCCAAATGTGCTTGGCTAGAATTCTTACCATTCCAGCTAACATTTCCAATTGCTATGCTGCCAAAGGATGGTATGTTTTATAATCCAACACATCTGGAGGGCACTAGGTTAGAGAAGGTTGGACTAATGCTTCCTTGACAGATAGAGATTTTACATAATGAATGACTCCTAATTAAATTATTAGGATTAGGTATAGTAAAGTGTGAGGTGTGATAAGAGGTCTTCTGGTGACAGAACAAAGCAGATGTGCTTGTTTAGCAAAAGACACTTGAGGCTCCTAAAGGCTGAAACCAACTTGATGAGAAAATGGGGAAGTGAAAAGGCCTGAATAAGGGGGCAGGATGACCTTAGAATGTGTTATGTGCCGAATTGGCAGTTAGGAAAGTTTCCAGGGGGAAGTAAAACTAATTACCTGGGGAAGTAAAACTTTCAAGAATCAAGAAAAACAATTGTAATTCATTACCATATAAGATAGAATTGATTAAGCTGATTAAGCGAATGGTATGCCTAGTGATGTATGTATGCCTGTGATTAAAATCATATATAAAGAATTGAAATCTTATGTTCAGGGATCTGGATTTGTCTTTGAACCCAGAGTCTTTACTGCACAGTAAATCAATAAACGCTTCTGTTGGTGAACACTCACTGATGGTCTGTCTATTAAACATGCGAGGCATGAGCCTAGAGGGGCTTCTACCTAGTGGCCCTTAACACACTTATGTTGTTTGGGGTGGTGACTGAACAATAAGTCAGAGTTAGTAGTTTCCTAACGGTCAGCAAGCTGAGTTGCCAAGTATATCAGTTGTTAGAGAACTTACAGGTACGTAACAGAATTATTAGGAACTAGACGGAGAAGTGAGATGAGTATAACCCAGGTTCATGTGATAAATTATTTGGTAGTTATTTTTCAGCCTCCTTCAGACCGTATATATGACTTCTCATCTTTTATCAAACTCACATCTTAACCAGGCACTGACAAACTAGACTACCCATTCCTCCCACAGAGAGAGGTTGTCTCAATTATTGACACACTGAGGTCGTCACTCACTAACATGCATATAATGCCAGTTTGCAGAAAGTAATCATGGAACCTTTACCAAAAGCAGTAAAAGGTATATCTCACCTTTTCCCCAGTTTGGGACTCAAGGCAGCTTACAACAGTTAAACAGAGTTAAAAAAAAAAGTCTACAGAAGTTAAAAGGGAATTAATCATAAAATTTGAACCGAATTAAATTAAAACAATACTTAAAGTCCAGCACATTACACAAAGCCTGTTTCCTCTGAAAAAGCCAATTCTCAAAAGGCTTGCTGGAATAAAAGGACTTTCACTTGCTTGCAGAAAGATAGTAAGAAGGATGCCAGTCTTGTCCTTCGGGGAAGGCAATAGCCACTGAGAAGGCCCTCTCATGTGTTCCTACTAAATGTACCTGTAAGGGCTGCTGGACAAAGAGCAGGGTCCTCCCAAAAGATCTCAGAACACAAGCGAGTTCATACAGGAGAGTACAATCCCTTAAATAACCTGACCCTAAACCTTTCATTTTTGAACAAACAAGTTGACTTTCAGCACTGGCTCTTCAGTGATTTACTAGTACAATTCAGCTAATTTTCTCTCTCAGATTAAACTAGACTGACCACGAAGTTTCCATTCACTGGGGCTCTGTCTTCAGAGGGTTCTTGGATATTCTTCTAGAGAAGAAGAAAGCGTAAATTAGCTCATAATGAACAAAATTGTAATCTGTCAAAACTGAACTCCAGAGAGTGCTTTTTCAAAGCTAACAAGACCTGTCCTGAATTTTTGCAATAATATGTGTTCCTGAAGACCTTCACTAATCTTCAGGAAAGAGTATGTCTGTAACTGACTTACTACATACTGTGACTGGAAGTCCATTACATCAATGGAATTGCACACAGTCATGAAAGGACAGTGGCTAGGAAATGTTCTCAGTTGACCTGGACTGTGAATGAGCACCATATAGTGCATTGTTGTGGTGAGATCGATATTTTATAAGCATGGCGTAGGGGCAGAGTAATCCTGAGTGTGAAGTCTAAAGGACTAAGCCAGAACCAAATGTAATGAAAAAACCAATCACAATTTGCCCATCAAATTACCTGAAATTCAAATAACCTGAAGTTACCTGAAATACCACTCTCTGGGCACCCTCTGCATCACTTCAGTGTCATCACTGGCAAAGAGATAGCAATAGGTTAGGTAGTCAGGGCTCATTTCACACTACACAGTTATAGTATATTTTGCCACTTTCAGTTGCCATGCATCCTGTGGAATCCTGTAGCATGATGAGGCACTAAAAGTTCTCTGTGGAGAACTCTAAACATTTCTCCCTAAACAGCAAATCCTAAGATTCCACAGCAAGTTGTCATGGCAATTAAAACTGAATCATAATGCTATGACGGTATAATGCGAAAGGGCCCTGAGTGACAACTGTTGGTAGTGCTAAGAGAGGTGCTGTAAGAGTTGGCATCATTCAGCAGTCACCAAGACCCTTGTAGGGGGCTAGTTCCTTGAACTTCCTAGGCTTGTTTCTCCTCTACCTTGCTATTGATACTTGTTGTTCACTTACTATGTCTGCAATATTCTTGTCCTTTAAGGTAATTGTAAGAAATGCTTGTTGGGCAAATGTAAAGATAAGAAGAGTTCTCCCTAGGATCTATCAGTTCTGATTTCAAAGTGTATTCTGAACTTTGCCATGTGCTTCAGAGCTTGTAAGTCACAGGTTACAAGTAACACTGTTACTTTCAACTAGGTACTCGGAGAGTGTAATGAGGTTGTAACAAATTTCCATTTTGAAAGCAGTGTATATAGGTAAGAGCAAAAGTCCATATTGTAAGGATGCTTGTATTAAGCCACTCAAAAGGCACAAAATATTTTTGCATTTTTTGGTTGAACTAATAAACACATTCTCACAATGTGGACTTTCTTTTATGATCAACACAGCTGCCCCTGTAAATTTTTAGATAATCACAAATATATCTTATTGGTGTAACGAGGAGAGTCATGTTATTTTCTCAGATACCTTTAGGGGCATTTTAAGACAGATGTTGTGAGGGAGTTTCAAGTATTATGCCAGTCTCTTCTCAACCCTAAATTATTTTTCCCTCAAAAAGGTAACAGAAAGGAAAAGTAAAGGGCTGAACCTTTTTTTAATCATCATAAACTCTGAAAAATCTTTAATGAGTAATGGAGTGAATTACTTTTGAAAAATAACTTTACAAGCTCAGGTCTGAATCTTTCTTTTTTAAAAAAAACTTTATTTTTTTAAAAAATAAATGAATTGGCCAGGTTACTCTCATTTGGTCTCTGATCTGCTGCATCTGCAAAACTCAGCTGGCTGGGGTCTCCCAGCTCTAGTCATTGTTCAGTAACACTTGACTCAGCAATGCAATTCTGAATTGTAATTATTATGATTTCCAGATTCCTAAACGGTTTCAAAATTCTGATATTTATTCTTCAGAAATTAGCACTACCCTATCTGGGTCTTCTCAGGGGTAAGCCCCACTGAGTCGAGTTTTATTGACTTCCAGGTAAGTGTGTTGAAAATATATCAATGTCTGCTTGAAACATTTTCCATAAATTAATCACAGTTAGTGACTGCTTTGCTGGAGTCTTAACAGGTCATTAAGCAAAACTGGTCCAAATGTCCATACAAAATGATTCAGGCTACAATCCTGTATGCAATTTCTTGTGAATAAAACCCTTGAATATATTGAAGCTTACTTCTGAGTACACGCAGAGGGCTGCATTGTTATTTAGTTTTGTTTCTGTGCATTTTTAAATTCCATGGTTTAGCTTTATTTATAGTTTGCTTCTCTCAGGCTTTTACCACTACTGACATCAAAAAGTGAAATGTCTGCATATCATATAATGGCACAGAGCACAAAAAGTCCTTCACATGAGTCCATCTAACCTGAGACCCATTTACACTACACAATTATAGCGCTATGATTCCCCCTTAACTGCCGTGGCTGCATCCTGTGGAATCCTGGGTTTTCAGCTTGACAACACTGGAGCTCTCCGGCTAAGAATTCTAAATATCCCTAAACTGCCAACTCCACGATTCCATATGATGGAACCATGGCAGTTAAAGTGGAATAATAACAGTGCCATGATTTTGTAGAGTTGATGGGTTCCTGGTGTTTCCGACGTTGACGGCCATAAGATTTCCAGAGTATGAGGCACGATTTTTTTCTGTTTCACCTTGGTGATGCTTGGGATTGAATCTAGGTCCTTCTGTATGTAAAGCATGTTTTCTACCATTATACTGCAGCCATTTCCAATCTCATTACTCTTCTAAGACTTCACACAAGTCAGTAAACCATACAACCAGCAGTATAAACTGGAGTCTAGGCAGGATAACGATCAATAAGATTCCAACTTTAGTGTTGTTGCTTTTGCTCCTGGAAATGGTAGGTAGGTAGGTAACTAGATAGATGAGTAGTCAGAATAAATCAAGTGATGTGGATTGTTTTTATTTTAATTTAAACAGTTGGTGGATCTAGTGAACTATTTTGAGCACCTCAATGAGAAAAGAAAAGCATAAGCAACTAAATGCTTAATTTTGTTTAGTATAAAATGCTAACTAAATATACATGCAGTGTGATTCTGAGGTGGGGGAAAAAGGGTCTGGTTTCTGTTTAACAATAATAAGACTAAAAGACTATATCACTGGTCAGTGTGTATGGATGCAGACAACATGATTGTGATTTACATTGTAGGAACAAAATCAGGAAGCTGCAAAAGGTGAATAAATCAGCACTAAATGTTTTAGATTATATCCTATACTATGTAAAGTCATATGAAATTCATCTTTTATAAAGGCCATATAGTAGCAGAACACTCAGATTTATTTTCTGTCTGTGAGAGACTACAGCTGAATTATGTGCTTTAATCTCAAATACACTCATTTGGTTTACATGACACATACTTATTTCAACAAAGTTTACTCTCATTCCTGAGTTCTAGATGTTGCAGAGGGAAGAGAGGAGGGGTAGAGAACACATGTGAACATCATGTGCCTGATATTATGATAACAACTCAGTACATCCCATTTTTGAGAATCCCCATCTGTCAAATGTTATCATATGGTACATGTTTTGAGCTCTCCCTAACCATCTTGTACTCAAAAATTCCCCATAGCAAATGATTCATGAAAAGGCTGTACTGTTTTTGTACTTTATTAATTAAAACATTTACAGCTTGAGCTGTATTTATTTTTGACGAGCAAATGCTCTGCAAACTGTTAAGCGTCTCATCAGTTGTAAGATAAGAATGCATCTTTCAGCAGGAGGAAGCCAGGGTTTGGGCACAATCCTTGGGGAAGCATGCCAGAATGTGCTCTGTGGAACTAAGCAGGAGCAGAACAAGACTTCTCCCATGCAATGCTCATTCATTTCAACAAGGCCTGTTTGGTGGAGGTTTCTACTTGATGGAGCTTGAAGATCTAGGGGCTGGATGTAAGTGACTTAGCAGAAACCAATACATTATTTTTGAAATCATACACTCCCCTTCCTTAACATGGGGGGTGGGGGAGAAGGAGAAAAATTATGTCTGCGATACACCCAGCATTACACCCAGCAATGAATCCTGCAGCATCTTAAAGGCCAACAATTTTGTTATAGCGTAAGTTGGCTGTAGTCCACGACATTTCTGGACTACACTGTTGTAGTGCTATTATTTCACTTTCAACATCCTGTGGAATTCTGGGGTTTGTAGTTCACTGAGGCCAAAGAGCTCTCTGGCTGAGAATTTTAAAGGCCCTTCCTTAAACTACAAACCCCAGGATTCTACAGTGTGTTGAAAGTAAAATCATAGCACTATAACAATGTAGTGTGGAAATGGCCAATGTATGTCAAATGCATTATTCCATGTAAGATCATGCAGTACCTGATATGAGTGTTTTGGAATGGCATTCCTTAATTTGTAAATGTTGTTTGTTTTATAGATTACAGAAATATAGGATGGGGGACACGTGGCTGGATAGCAGTACATGTGAAAGGGATCTAGGAGTTTTAATAGACCACAAGCTGAACATGAGTCAGCAGTGTGATGCGGCAGCCAAGAAAGCCAATGCAATTCTCGGCTGCATCAATAGGTGTATGGTGTCTAGATCGAGGGAGGTACTGGTACCACTCTACTCTGCTTTGGTTAGACTTCATCTTGAATACTGTGTCCAGTTCTGGGCACCCCAATTCAAGAAGGACATGGTCAGGCTGGAGCAGGTCCAGAGGAGGGCAACCAAAATGGTGAGAGGCCTGGAAGCCATGCCCTATGAGGATAGACTTAGAGAGCTGGGTATGTTTAGTCTGCAGAAGAGAAGGTTAAGAGGGGACATGATAGCCATGTTTAAATATTTGAAGGGATGCCATGTAGAGGAAGGAGAGGGCTTATTTTCTGCTGCTCCAGAGACCAGGACAAGGAGCAATGGACTCAAGCTGCAGGAAAGGAGATTCCACCTGAACCTCAGGAAGAACTTCCTGACAGTCAGGGCTGTCCGGCAGTGGAATATGCTGCCTCGGAGTGTGGTGGAGTCTCCTTCTTTGGAGGTTTTTAAGCAGAGGCTGGATGGCCATCTGTCGGGAGTGCTTTGAGGGTGTTCCTGCATGGCAGGGGGTTGGACTGGATGGCCCGTGTGGTCTCTTCCAACTCTACATTTCTATGATTCTATGATTATATTTCATATTCATTTTTTCAGTGAAAGATTTCTTTTAAAAGTATGCCAGATAAACAGTGCAGAGCTGGGGCTTCGGAGTCAAACTGCTGGGACATTTTGTACAGCAAGGATGACTGTGTCCTCTGCTTTAAACCTCACCTCAGCTCTTCCAGTTTTATCTGAATTTAACTGCCCTCTTCACAGCAGTTTCAGGAATGGATTTTCCCAGCAATAGTAAAGATTTGTGAGTTACTCTTGTTCCAACAGCAAGTATGTATAATAGACACAAGCAGGCAAACATGTATCAGCAGAACTACCCCATATTTTGGACTGTCATTAGAGCATGGCTGTGGGATCTGGGATGACAAATACTTTCAGAATTTACCACTGCTATACTTGACTTCTATGGTGTAACAGGATTCAATGCTAATAGCACTGGCTTTCCCTTTTTGTAGTAGACCAGCAAGACTTATTCTGCTTAATAAGCCAGATAGGTCAAATCCAAATCACACTGCAGTCAATAAGAATCCACGCTTACATTTATATCCTGCTTTTCTCCAGTGAGCTCAAGGTGTAATACTACCCATTCATCCACCCTGATTTAACCCTCACAACAACTTTGTGAGGTAGCTCAGACTAAAGAGTAACTAGATCAAGGTCATGCAATTCATAGTTCAGTGGGAATTAGAACCTAGATCTCTTTAATCCTAGTCCAGCACTTTAATCACTCAAAGCACTAAACCACGATGGCTCCCCACTATAGTAAGCTGCCTGCTATTGAGATCCATCTGGGTTCCAGTGTGAATATGGTACTAAAGCACTTTGTGTGTGTGCTCCTTTCTCTTTGTGGAGCTCCTTTTAACTCACTTTGTCTCAGCTTTTGGCTCTCCTTTTTTTTTTTTCTTCCAGATTTCCAGAATCCTGGACTGGGGTAAATGCAACCGAGATGAGTGTGGATGCCCCTACGAGCTTTAAATATTTTAGTCCTATATCTCCATAGACAGTGGCAATTGTCTCAAATCAGCCTCAACCAATTATGTTGCTGAGGTCTGATTTTCACATTCGATGCCTTTTACGTGCCCTTCATTTCTGAGGAGGAAAAAAAAATGTTGGTGAGTAAATGCAAAGGCACTAAGCTGCAGGTTAAAAATGTGATAAAATATTTGTGGATATTACTTTACTTTCAAAGGAAAAAAAAAGCTTCACTGAACACTAAATAAAATAGGCTGAAATAAGCAAGTAGGTTTTACTGCTTAGACCCTTTCTATCGCCTTCTCAGCCAGCTTGCCTTACAATATTAAACAGCTGCAACATGGTTCAGAGATAAGAAAAGCAAGTAAACCTGTGAGCTAAGCTCTCCTATAGAGGCTGGAAAATAGCCAAGGGGATGCAGCAAAACCATCCACGGTCAATGGTGTGACTGCCTCCTGTCCTGAAGGAACGTTAGCATTAAAATTATTAACTAGAGCGGCCAGGCTGGCAGTTGGCTACGCAAAGCAATTTATACTATTGTAAATAGATTAGCAAAATGTGAGTCCTGTTAATGTTTCAGTGCCAGTTATTTCAAATAGGTCTTCCACTAGAAATGTTCAGAAATGGTATTACAGCTTTGTTTCTGCAAGCAACACACACACACACACACACACACACATTTAACCTCTCTGTGTGCACAGGCATATGTGTACCAGGAATATTTTTTCCTTTGGTAGATATAATCCCGGCTGGGGTTTTTTTTAAAAAAAAAAAAGCTAGCAACACCCTCTCTAAAAGTTGCCATTTCAAGACTGGGAAGGGCAAAAAAAATAAAAAAAATGGTGCCTTTGAAAGATGTAGCGTATTATCCTAATCAGAAAAATGTAGATTTGGAATGTCTTGAGGAACAGAGGAAAGCCCATGGCTATTCTTATCCTACATGCTCAGCTGGTGTATTTTGACATGAAGAGCCTGGAGCTGTGCAAGAGAAACCAGGAGAATGACTTCGCCACAGTCTGTGTACAGGGAGTGAGAAAGAAACATTGTGTCTTGGAAGAGGATGAGGTGGATGACTGTAGATATTTTTTTTTTCCTAAGGATGGTTATTTACTAGTCCATCTCACTATCAGCACAGAAGCCGTTAAACCATCTGAAAGGGATTTCAACAACCTTACCTGATTTCCTCCTTTTTCAGAAAGGATGCTGCAATTAACCAATAAGCCATGACAGAGAATATGACCATCGGCGCAGGATAATCGTATCCTTGGGGTAAAGCAGAAAATGAAGAACAGATGAGTACTTTGAATTCCCTAAGGGAGTGATTAACCCATGATAGCTGTAGCTACTGGAGATGCCACATTGCTATTACAAATTGTTTTGCTTTCATGTAAAATATGTATTATTTAAGGGAATTACCATGTTCGTTGCTAGCTGCCATTTTACATTAGAACCAGAATGGAACAGAGCCCTCCTTCGAAAAAGAAAAACTGAGCTTGCATGATATCCATGCAATTGCTAGGGCAATTCCAGTTTGACAAGAAATCTGGCCTGTTCCTCACACAGAGTTCACACTTCTTAAACATGATCCTGAAATAAGCTGTGTTTAATCAACGTTTCTGGACAATTTAAGGGGCATAAAAATAGGGCAGCAAGACAAACTGAAAGACCACCTCAGCTGAAACAAGAATATGCCTATAGGCTAGAATGGTAGTCATCACTGATTCAAGGGAAGGCATATGTCAAAGACAGGAAATGTCATGCAGGAACAGAACATAAGAAGTACATGAGAGCCAATATGAGAGCAGCACAAACTAAAACATTTCATTATTGCAGTTACTTGTTCATTCTTCTCGGAGCCTAGAAGCAACTTATTCAAAATAATGAGTTGATTTTGGGAGTAATGACAATTCATAAAGTGAAATAACATATCGATGTATAATACTGTAACTTTTTAGTGTAACAAATAACCACACTTGTTACTCTTAGAATATAACTTTGGGGGTGATTTTGGAATTTGGAGTCTTTTATGTACTTTTAACTGTTTTATACAAAAAACACCAGCAAAAGGTAGGCAGGGAGGGGGCCAGCCTAGCCTATCTTGGGAGGGAGTTCCAGAAGGGGAGAGTAGCCACCAGTAAGGCTCTCTTCTGTGTCCTCATCAAGCAAGCCATGGATGGTAGGAGGACCGAGAGAAATCCTTCTCTTGCAGATCTTAAAACTCTGGCACGTTTGTACAGGGCGATACAGTCCATCTGATGAGATAGAAAAGTCTTCCTAAAATGTCCTGATTTTAAAGACATTCCTTCTCTAACTTCATAGTTAACCTGTACCTTTTCATAACTGAAGACTATCCTTTTAGGCCTCATTTCTTCTTTTAATTAAAATTACTTTTAATAGTACTTTTAATTGTACTTGTACTTTTAATTATGATATATTTAGTTATGATAGATTTGTATTTTAACTTGTTTCATGTTTTTAGTGTATTTTAGCCATAATTTGTTTTTAATTATATCTGTGTTGTACCCCGCCTTGAGCTTTGAGGAGAGGTGGGTAACCAATAAGTTGTTGTTGTTGTTGTTACTATTATTTCTTCTCTTCAGGTTTAGCCAAAGGCTGCTACCTGTAGATCTGCTTCCCATTACATCAGTTAACATCCTTTTATGGAGACTGCAGACAGACATCCAGGGCCTCATCTGGCTTTTCTTCCCTCAGACTAGGATGGCAACTTCCTCCAATGCAGTCTGTCAGGATGCCCTACCACTCCGTACACAACTTTGGTTTGCCCCCAAATACCACCCTTGTGTAAACAGGGCAAAGATTTTCATTGATTAATTAAATCTTCATTTAGAGCTTTATGGTAGCATGGTTCTGGACATTATAGCCACTGAGAAACATTCAGTTGAGACCAACTTTATGGAAAAATGTAGTATAATCTTTACTAAAACAACAAACAGAATAAATTATTGATTTTATAAATGTATCCAAGTTCAAACAGATCTTTGGAATACTTTCAAACAGTTTCTTGTCTCTTTATACCATCATAAAGTCACAGACCTCTCTCTCTCTCTCTCTCTCTCTCTCACACACACACACACACACACACACACACAGAGTCCTCTGGCTTCCCTCTTTGCCAAAGGCTATATTCCCAGATCTAAGCCACATTCTCTGGGGTTTAACAATGGGGTTTCTCTTCTGCCCCTTCTCTAGGCTTTTTCTGAGAAAACCTCCTTTTCTTCCAGCCCCTTGGTTGACTGGAAAACTCTTTTACTGAATTACTGACTCTCAGGTCCTCTTCTGGCTATCTTTCTAGTGTGCCAGATAGATAGATAGATAGACACACACACACACACACATCTATATCTATCTATGGCCCTTTCTGCATCTTACCTTTTTTTGGCTTGGGGTGCGGGGATCGCGCGAGCAGCCTCCAGCAAGAGGCTCTCGCATCCGCGCTGCTTCAACTCCATATGAGCTGCCTGCTCCTGAGCAGGCAGCGCGAGAGCCTCGCCTCTTCCTTCTGCAGTGCAGCCTGGCAGTTTCCCAGGCTGCACTGGGGCAGGAAGCGTGACTGCCGTGGCTCCGGAGGCTCCACATGCACAGCAAGTGTGCGTGGGGCCCTGGAGCAATGCTGAAAGCCGAAAATGAAAAAGTGGCAAGTGGCACCTGCCCTACCCTGGAGCGTCACGCAATTGTGCGTGTGTCATGCAGATCGCTCCTCACAATTGCTCAACGCTCAAGAGGCCCTTTCGCATGGCAAATGCCGTGCAAAAAGGGCCTATATCTATATCTGTATATACACACACACACACACATTTACATTCAGGCCTCCTTCCCAGTAAAAGGGGCTGGGCTTTCCCCTTGAGTGGCCATTGCTAGTTGCCTAGCAATTTACTCCTGGGACTTGTTGCCTCCTAGGGGATGCCCTATAGTGTTATCAATGGCAGCCAGGGTAGGGGACAAAAACATAAGCAACATAGTCAGGCCCTAGATCCCTTTCCAGACTTCATGGAGCTACTAATTGTACTGTCTTCCCCACTCTCATTAGTCCTATTGTTAACATACCCTACGTCCCCTCCTATGAGATAAGGGATTTTCATAAATTGGACTTATTAATGATCAGAGGGCATGAGCAGGGTCACACTGACTGGAGATATGTTTGGGGTCATGAAAGTCCAAATAGGATTATGTGGAAAACCCTGAGTCTGAAGGGTTTGTGCTAATCGCTTTACCACTTCAGGCTCTTTGCATTTTCAAACACAATGGAAGACAAACTGCCCTGATAAGGCAGAGACCATCCCTCAATCTTACCCTATGGAGATCTTCCCTGAACATGCTACCTGACTGAACATTATGAGATTGTCATGAGTCCCATCAATGTTTTATCATGCCAGAGTTAAAGCAATCAGCATATTCCAGACCCCTTTGTCAGTCCCGTGGGAAAGCCATAATGACTTGGTCAATGCATCCCTTTGGGATATGAAATAGGGTATCAAAACCTTAGCGTCAGCCCCAGCCAATTTGTAGTACATAAAAAGTACTACATAGAACATAATCCAGATTGCCGCTCCTCCATGCAACCCTCAAATACTGTCTGAGCCCCTCTGCTATGACCTCTTTCTTCAAGACTGGTAACAGTCATGCTTTCACTCCTAATCTCTTTCTATGCAACCTTCCTTGTCTCACTTTTCAACAGCCTTGTATGATTCTTAAGAGTGTGTTTGTCAATTCAAATACAATACCTTGTTTAATTTTAACTGGAGTCCTGTCTACAGTTAATACTGGTATACATACATGAAAAGATCCTGCTGTTACCCTCCTCTCACAGGCTTCCTTTGAGCTATAATTTGCCCAACTCCTAAGGAGACACTGGCATTGCAGGTGGACCCCAATGTCCTTCATCCCTTAAAGTAATACTATGGCTGGCCATGAAGAGAAATTGAATAGAAGAGAACGCTTGCTGTATTTCCCTCCTAAATATCTGTACAGAAAAAGAGGTTGGTACAGCTTGCTTTGCTAACCTCTTTTGCTGTGGTTGCGCTACACTGCCTAGTGCAGCCATTGTACTAAACAGGCTATAATAGGTGTTCACACACAATACCTTTCCCCATCTTCCTCATGAGATACAGTACTCTTGCAAACATTAGGCCACTGGTTCCCAGTGGAATCTAGCCGTTGCTTTGCAACTGAGCAAGAGTCTCAGATGAATATAAATCTATTCATTTATTCTTCTAACCTTCAGCAAGCAGAAGACTCGGTGGGGTTGGTTTATCTGGAGGCTGTTTATCTTTTTCTTTGCCAGCACTGACAAGTCTCTTTAAAGATGATATCTTCTTACTAAAAAAGAAAAAAAAAATCTATGTTTGAAGAAACCTGTTAGATAAAATGTTGGTAAGAGACCAAAACAAATGAAAGCTCCCAGAGAAGCTCTGTGGATGCTTGTGCTGGTGGTGGAACTGGCAATAGCTACTCTTGCGATTCAAGTCTGAGTTGCTACAAGATATAGGCCACAATCCTGATAACCAGTGTAACTACACTAGGGTAGTTGGTGATCGCAGTATAAATGGTGAGATGACAGCTGAGATAAAATGACTACAGTTGCTGTGATAATGGAGGAGGAAGCAGCTAACACTGACTCTGTTAGGAGAGAAAGCGGTCTTGTCCATTCTCAAAAGGGCAACTTCTTCTGACAATACAGATAGTTTTTGCAGCCTCCACCACCCTGCTGCCAGAGACCACTCAATAAAAGTGCCTTCCTTTAGCATCATGGACCATTACACTAGAGCAAGCAGCTACAGAATTCTGACCATAGTGTCTTTCTTCCCTGCCCACTCCTTATAAAATTGTATTTGTACTTGTTCTATATTTTCTTTATATTTGGGACTCTCCATTTTCTATACTGATATTATCAGTCTTTTCACATCTTATGCAAGAGGAAGGGAGCAAGGTGGGGTCAGAAATGCAAGCCTTACCCCTGACTGATACATATTCAGCAGAAGCTTAGAACAGAGCCTACATCAGGGGTGGGTGAGAATTTCCTTTCCTTTCCATTTTTCCCTAATAAGAGTTTGCAAACAATAAATCTATATCTGTTGCATTTGTTAATGTTTTAAAATTAAATTTTAAGAAAGAATTTACCTAAATTCACATATGTCTTCACATTCAGAATGGAAAGAATGTAAACATTGAGATGTAAGAGAAATAGAAACTGACACTGTCACCCCAACAGGCTTTCCTCTGCAAAACAGTGAGAGCTGGTGGCTTCCATGATACTAGGACAGGGAATACAGTCTGGTTTTAGCCCAAACTTTAAAGCAGCTATCCAAGGTCCTGAACCATGTCCCAAAATAGGTTCAGCATCTTGGATCATATCTTAAAGGGACTAAAACCCTGATGTGGAACTCAGCAGTCATCAGTGCTTAAAAGCTGACGTTTGAATCCCTGTGTATTCATCCCTTTCAGTGTTAAATTAGAGAGGTTTTTTTTTCCTGAGAGGCTTCTGAACTTTAGCGCCTTGTATAGCAGGTGTAGTTACTCTGGAATAACTGTGCCCATTAAATTTGGCTGGTGCAGACAACGAAGAGCCAGCATGGTACAATTGTTTAAGTGGTAAGGCAAAATTCCCTGCTCAGCCATGGAAACTCACAGGGTGACCTGGGGCAAGTCACGCTAGAAAGGCAATGTCAAACATCACTTTGAACAAGTCATGCCAAATTATCCCTCTCCTCACAATAGCATTGCCATAAGTTGGACAGAACTTGGAGACACACAACAGACAGTAGAATTTTTTTTTCCAATTTGGTTTTGAATAATTTGACCAAAATCTCAAATTTCTTCACATGAAGGAAGAAAAGATGTTTAAAGACTGTACGCAGGAGAAATAATGTTGGCAGGTACCCCAAATCCTACTCTAATTATATACAACTGTGTGTATGTGAGGCTTTCTCCAAGCTATTGGGACCTTTACATTTTTCAGATTTCTTGGCATGTGGAGACCACCTTATTTATTGAAGTTTGGCATGTTACTTTTGACAGACAATTAGTTATGTAACTCAAAGTAGATCTCCCCCATTAACTTATTGCCATCCCCGAGAAACATTAGATAACTCATTGCATTATTGATTGTATTTCTATTACTTTTTGAGGGGACAGTTCCATCTAAAAAGTAAGGAAATGGTCTAAAATTAGGGATGCAGAAAATGCCATCAAATTCAAGAAACCCTTTTTTGCCTTCAAAAGTAATGAGAAATATTAAAAATTAAATATCACTCATTGCAGAGAAGAAGAAATAGCAAGACAATTATATTTTTTGAAAAGGAGTATAGTTATTCCCTAGAGAGGCAAAGTGTATAGTGGTTTGAATATTGGACTACGATTCTGGAGTGAGGGTTCAATTCCCTGCTTGGCCATGGAACCCACTGGGTGACCTTGGGTGTATCACACACAATCAGCCCCCAGAAAACCCAATGATAGGGTTGCCTTGGGGTCACCATAACTCAGGCCATTTCTGCACAAGATTTTTATAGTGCTATGATTCCACTTTCAACTTCCTATGGAATCCTGGAGTTTACTGCAAACCCCACGATTCCATAGGATGTTGAAAGTGGAATCATAGTGCTATAATAGTCTCCTGCGGAAATGGTCTCAGAAGCAACACCACACCATAGTTATGCCTTGACTATCCCTCCAAATTATAAATAGATATTGCAAGTAGTGAACCTTGCCATTCAAGTAATTGTAATTGTGTAGATTCTTCCAACTTTCCATGGAAGATTGATATGCTAAGGGTGGGGACAATGCTTGTGAACTGGCTTCCCACACCACTGAAAAGGGCTATGATGCAGACATATATAGTGTCATGTTGAGAACCCAGTTCAGGATCTGAATAGCAACAGCTTTCTTGCTTTAAGAAAAAAAAAAAAAAGCACAGATCAAGTTCTTGGATTACATGGCTGTGAAAGCAGCTTGAAGGTATGTGAGCAAGACTGCTAAACATTCAGACATTTGTTTGTGGGGGGGAGTAGCAGATGACTGTTATGTTTTCCTGTAGTGACAAAGCATCAGTATCTACAGAGCTCTCTGCCCTTTTTTTCTGACTACAGGAGTATAAGAAATTATGCAAAATAAGCAAGTCTATGTAAATTCGCTTAATGTGCAACATTTATACCATCACAGATTTCAGCTTTCTTGGCACAAAGCTGAGGTGACCTTACACCTGGTTTATTTATTTATTTATACAGGCAGACCTTTTTCTAAAAAAAAAAAATTCAATTCAATTCAGTTCAATTCAGTTCAATTAAAAAAAACTTTGATGAAATGATACGGATTGTTCAAAGGTCAACACAGACATTTAGAGAGAGAAACACTTTGATTTGCCAAGCTTACCTGTTTAATTATATGCAAAGAAAGAACAGTGAGCGCATCATACGCCTTTGTACTGTTAGGCAAAATGAGGTAGCTGACTTAGGCAGTGGAGCCGAGGGGACAGTCTCCACCCAGCCATTACTTCTGAGCCCCCTGGCCACATAGAAGGTTCTGTACTCCAGGAATGGCCTACTGCCCTTAGGTGTGATTAAAGGCCTTTTCCCACTGCCACTGTTGAAGAAATGCTCACTTGCCAATCCAGTTAGCTTCAGTACATAAAATAGAGGAAGGATACCCTCCTTTCCTTCACCTGAGCCAGAAAGGTGTTGAGAACTCCAGTCCTTGTAACCCAAACAAAGTGTGTTACAGGCCAACTGAGGCTTAATGTAAATACCTCTCCCAAGTTTGTCACCCTTGTAGGTGTATACCTTGTTCTCATTTGACAGGTATGTCCCAATAATTCTCTATCATCCCACTTCTTCAGCTGCTGTTTAAATGTGCCAGTTTCTTTCTCCTCTTCCTAATTTCACCTTTCAAACATGCTTTCTTCTTTTGCTGAAAACTGATTTCAAAGTGCCGAAGTAGTTTGCACTCAATGAATGCAGCAGGGAAGACAGGAGAGGAGGTGGTAAAGTGTTAACAATTCCCAGTAGGATCAGGCAAAAGCAAACAGCTGCAGCCTCTCCTAGCTGCTGTTTTTTCTGTTTAATAACAACTGTTGCCATCTTGACCACACTCTGATGTTTGCTTGGCCATCAGTGGCCCAACTTTCGAGTCTGAAATATTGGAGGGTATGTTGGAGATTTCTCATTTTAACATTTGTCCAATAAGTTGTAATTTCTGGCCATCGTAATTTTGCTGTTTTCAAACATGTACAATTTGTTCTTGAAAAAAGATAGAAGTTTTTTTAAAAAAAAATCAAGAAAACATATGTTTAGGTTGTTTTTATCCTTGATTAACGATGCAAGGATGTCTTGATTATCTTTTGGGTTCTAGCTCTAGAGGTCTTCTATAATATAAAAGCAAGGTGGAAATTGTGTGGCGCTCCATATGTTGTACTGCAACTCCCACAATTCCTTTCCACTGGTTATGGTAAACAGGGCTGCTGGTATTTGAAGTTGCAGTTTGACGTGAGAGAGAGATTCTGACTTCAAGCTGACTGTCAACATTTGGAGACTCCATCATAACTGCTAACGTCAGCAAGGTGGAGACTGAAGTGAGCTATGCCAATTTGGCACTCATTCTACCTCCCAGGCACACAAAGTGACTGAGAAAAAAAGAAAACCAATGAATGCTTCATCCCCATCTCATTTATTGGCATGCTTTTCAGGCTGTCTTCATTCCCAAGGTGGCCAGCTCTTTGAGAGATAATTAGGTCAAAAACAAGGGGACTCAGGTTGTACCTAAGGAAGGGGACTAATCCATATGAGATTCCAGGTAGAATTTCTGTCTCATATAGTGACTAAATCTGCCAACCAGAGCAACAAAAGAAGGGGGACACATTAAATTAGTGATTTACAAAGATTTACAAAGAAGATTTAGGGAAATTGCAGAAAGAGGGAGCAACAGACAACTGGTTGCTAAATGTTTACATTTAGATATTAGTAACATGCATTGATTTTAGAAGGTGGTTCTAGACATCCATGAGAGAGGAGCCAGACAGAACAACAACAATAGCAGCAATAACCACCACCACAACAACAACAGGAAGATCAGATCCATACAGGAATCTTTAATCCCTCTGTGAATGTCTTCTACTTTTTCAATGTCTTTCTTTCTAAATCACAGCAAAAACGTATGTGGTCTTTCAGATGCTATTGGACTGAACCTGCCATCATCTCTTGCCATTTTCTGGCCCTTTTCGCATGGCATTTGCCATGTGAAAGGCCTCCGGAGCGTTGCACAATTGCAAGGAACATTCCAGACGATGTCCTCACAATCGCGCGACACTGCCGGGGCCAGCAGGCGCCGATCATGCACTATTTCATTTTCGGCTTGTAGCCAAAAATGGTGTGCGATCGTGCATTGCTCCAGGGCCCTGCACGCACTTGCCATGTGTGCAGAGCCTCCAGAGCCGTGGCACTCGCGCTTCCTCCCGCAGCACAACCTGGGAAAATGCGCGGCTGCACTGCAGAAGGAAGAGGCAGAGCCCTCATGCTGCCTGCCAGCCGGCAGACAGCAGCTGCAGAGCCCAAGCAGCGGGGACGCGAGAGCCTCTCACAAGAGGCTGCTCGCGTGATACCCACACCCCAGCACCAAGAAAAGGTAAGTTGTGGAAAGGGCCTCTCTGCTGGCTAAGATTGATGGGAGTTGTGCTACCTATCTGTCAAAGAGAATGCATGGACTTCAATGTAGGGACAACAGATATACACACAAAGACATGCGTATGTAGGGTTTAGGTCATATATCATGTTCTACAAATAGATATAAATTGGATAGATAATTTTCATACCTCCTGCATGTCAAGTCTATATGCTGAAGCAGTGCACATTCCAGTCTTGAGTAGATTGTCTTCTCTTGGGGGGTTATTGTTTTAAATCTGAAAGTCAAACACAGTAAATCCAAAATATCTGAACATTTCAGAATTGTTGAAGCATGCAATATTTATTTCTACTGAGATCAAACAGAAGGTGCTATTTTAAATCAATATTTTGACATAAAATCATCATCATGTTTTAAAAATTATGTAGCTTCGTAAAGGTCTTAAGGAAATGGAATATGTTGCATATTTTGAATTTTTGATTAAAAAACGAATCACTGCATTATAAAACTTCTATGTGCTTTTTTTCCTCTGTCAGAAATGAACAGTATTTTCTTTAGTCATCTGCTTTGCTGAAATCTTTTTTTCGGGGCAGAAATCTTTGGAGAAAAGTGAAATAGACTGCAAGCAGAATAACTGGATATCAACTGTGATCTAATTTACATTACATCCTATTGATAAATTATAATGGCTAAAGTCAGACTTGTGGCCATCACACCTCATTTGTTTGGTTGTTACAGAGGCTGGAATTCACTGCCAACTGTGAATCAACCAAAGTCCCTTCCAAACCCACCTTTTCTTGGTTGCAGCCCCCGAAACGCAACCATCTCTTGACCACTGGAGAGAGAGGGGGGGACTGCAGACAAGAGTGCAGTCTCCCACCATAACTGGATGCAGAGCAATGATATCACCTGCAGAGACCTGTGCATCCAGTGATGGGACAATACCTGACATTTGTCTGTAGTTCCTCCCACTCTCTACCAACCAATAAATGGCTAGGTTTTGAGAGTTACAGCAGACAAAAGATGGGTTGGGTTGGGTAAGATGGGAGATGATTATTGCTAGATCTAGTAGTTACATCTCCTGATACAGGATTGTACCCATCATTCCTTTGATCCACTGCACTGGAAAATAGGTAGAATAGGATACACTGACTACAGAGTGAGCACAACTTCCAAGATTATGGTAAACTTGTGTTGTGTTGTAACAATTAAGCATTGTACCGTAATGCCCGGTTCCTGAACAAGCAACTCCTGGGCCATGTCAGTTTTCACAGATCATCTTCAACAAGCTTTTTGTGGTTTTGTCTCTAACCTCAGCTCAAACTTTAGAGCTGGAAGAAATCTTTGGAAGTCCTGTAATCCAAATTCTAGATCAATGCTGGAGCATCAGCATAATAATTTTCATTTGTTACACACCTAAAAAAAATCACCTGATGCCGTAAAAATTTTGATTTGGCAAGGATGTATAAAGGTACCTAGCGTGCATCCTAAAAGTTTAACACACATATTGGTAGTTCTTCCCAGTTGCATATATTTTGGTTGAAATTTTGAAGAAATTTTGAAAAAGTTCATAATTTTGAAATGGGAAACTTTGAATTATGTTTTTGTTGTCTGATTCTGTTGATCTTTATCAATTGAATACTACACACAGAAACTTGGCTAGATAGCTAACCAATGTCAGTTATATAAAACTTATGGGTTTATTAAGCAGATCTCCTTGGAAGGGCTCAAAACATAATCCTGCAGCAAGGTTTGTCAAAGTAGGGATGAATCTGGTAGGCAGGAGACAGAGCTGTATTGAGGGGGATTTTTGCAGAAGACATAACTGCCTGAATACAATATAACCAGCAGATCCAGTTGCAAAATAAGGAGTGGATTATACTACTTGGGTTGGAAATATGTAGAAATTTCATTATAATTTAACATTTAGCTATTGATGGCTTGAATACAGCAAAGGTTTTTTTTCCACCAAAAATGGCAACTAGAAGTATTAACACAATAAAAAAATTAATTGCTAACATTTTGCAAATTCCAGAAATATCAGAAACAACTGAAAGAGTTAAACCGAGAGAATGTTGACAGACCATTAAAAACATTATTAAAACCTGAAAATGCTTGTTGTTTTTGAAAAAACTACAATTACATTATAAATTTTACAATTTTTTTTTCAGTTTTAGAAAAGTGGCGTTGCTACAGAAGCAGTACTGATATTAGCAATTTCGTTATTTAGTTAAATGATGGAATAAGGTTTTAAAAAGTAATATTTTACTCACATTCCATGCATTCAGAAAATCAAAGGCAAAGGACATAGGTGAAAAAGAGAGGAAGAAATGTGTATGTTTAAATCAGAAAGGCCCTTAGTATTGACCAAGAAGCCATGGACCACTGGGAGGGAGTGCCTCATACATCTCAAGGAAGACCAAGGTGTCAAAGAGAAGACCATCGTGGCCTCTTGCATCCACTACAGAAGATGCTGAAGGAAGCTTGCTTTCATCCTCCCTGCCAGAAAGAGTACTTGACTCCAACTGCCCTATGTCTGCAGAATCTAAGCAAACTATGGCTTGGCATCAGCCAAAGAAGTTGCTGCTGGCTTGTTTATCAAATAAGAGTTTTTATGCGTGGAGGAAGCGGCTTGTGTTACATTACCTGTTGGTTATAGGTAACTGCTGTCAAAATCTCTTCATTGAAAAGACAGCAATAAACCCTCAAAATAAATAAGATCACTCCTTCCTCCGGAAGCTAAGCTTGGAAAAGACGTGGGGTGGTGTTTTTGTTTTGTTGGAAACTACAACCCCAAGAATCCTCAAGCCAGGGCTCAGAGCTGCACAGATAGACATCACAAGATCCCTGTTCAGGGGTCAGTATATTTGTCTGTTGAAGAATATGATCTGAAGTTGAAATGCGATCATGTTTATGATTCAGAAGCCCTGTTAATGTGGCTAAATTTCCCTTTCAGATCTTCCTCATGAACACAAATATGTAAGGTTGCCGGTGAAGGAAACAAGACTACAGCACACGATTCTGTTCCAGATATGTCTGTCAGTCACTATGAGCACCAGGGCCATCATACTGATGACAAGACCCAGGACATCAGGACAGGTGATGAACTGTCTCATTTTGGTCTACCTCTCAGCTTAATTAGGGCTATCACAATGCTTTCATTTTCCATTGTTTCAAAAAAAAAGTCAGTGTGATTACTACATCATGAAGTCATGGTTTTTGTTCCTTCTCCAGCTGGAATATTTTGCTCTCACTGCACCTGCCATATGTTCACTGAAGTTCCATGTTTTTAAAACAAATCACAGAGAAATTGTTAATTTTATATCTAGTGTCTTTACTTTGGTCATTTCCACACTAGACTGTTATAGTGCTATTATTCCACTTTCAACATCCTATGGAATCCTGAGGATTCCATAGGATGTTGAAAGTGGAATAATAGCCCTATAACAGTCTATGTGGAAATGGCCCTTTTTATTCTTATTTTCTTCATTTTGGGTTTGTTTTTGTTTTTTTGTTTTTTGTTTTTTATCACTAGTAACATTGTGTATTTTATGCTTTTCCTTCACTGTGATTGTTGCTGTGACTTTCCAAGATCTCTTGAGAGCAGCACAATCCAAACCAGCACGTAACTGTATTTTTTTTAAAAAAAAAAAAGGGAAAAGAAAAGGAACAGTTATATTTTTAGTCCCCAAACGTGCAGGAACACATGCAGCATATTACAATAATGTGCTGTACCAGGTCATAGCAAGTTACACTGTGTTTGAACAATCACTTTATTTTCCCATCTGGTGCATAATGAGCTCTTAGATAAATGTGAGCCTGATCTCTGACTAAATGGAGTAACAACGGTGTACATGACCATCAAAGCTGTCCTTGTTTAAGAGGGAGGGTGTCTGTGTGTGTGCGTGTGCACGCGCGCGCGCGTGTGTGATCTTTAAATGCATCATCTTCAGCTGAAGGAGGCCAAGCAGAACTAGGGGCCTATTCACATCACACAGTTAGAGCACTATGACTCTTCTTTAATTGCTATGGCAACATACTACGGAATCTTGGACTTTGCAGTTTGGTGAAGCACTAGAATTCTCTGGTTGAGAAATCTAAATGACCCTCACTAAACTGCAAATCCTAAGATTCAATAGGATGGAACCACTGCGGATATAGCGCAACAATCAAGTGGCATGAATGGGCCCCAGGAGTAGTTTGATTATTGTGCAACTGTTGAGAGACAGAGGTCTCCTTCACGGAGGGCAAATGTGTTGTAAAGTTGCCGTATATGTTGCTGTAGTTTTGGCTTGGGGAGTTAACAAATATCCAAACAATATTTCTGTCATCACTATTTTGTCTCAATTCCCAGCACTAGTTACTACATTTTATTCCTTGGGTTTTTAACTCTGAGACACATCAGAACAGTTACGTTCCCTTCTCTTCCACTCCTTTGTTTTGTTTTGTTTTAAACAGAGTGATAGTGTCATCATGCCTCAGTCAAATGGCACTTTTGTACAATATCCCTAAAGCTCTTTAAAAATAAAAACAAAGATGAAATTGTTTCAAACCATAGGACTACTTCAGCAAACTACACCCTAGTTTTTAAAAAAAAACCTTCCAAAGAACCCTTGTGCAGATCCAAAAAATTACTACAAGTGGTTGCCCAAAAGAATGGAATCAGTGGAGGCAACAACCAGCAAAACCAAAGCTATATCACTAGAACTCATGTATCTTTAGACCAATCTGGACAATTCTGTTTGTTTGTTTATACCACTGCCTTTCTCCTTTGTGCCTGAAATTATGTAAACATCAGGAGTTACCATATCATGGAACCATTCCTTCTATTCTTCCATGGATTTTTTCAGGATATGGAAATGCAAGTTGGCTTTGCTTAAGAAAAAAGGGCAATGAGAATTCAATATACAGACAGTAGCCAGTTTCCTTCCTTCTCTTCTGGGCTGCTGGAAGCAGGCTATAATATGGTATATTGTCTTCCACTGATAAAGAATGATGATCTAAATGCAAAGTGTGATTTGTGAAAAATTTAGGATTTCAGTTTATGATATAAGTTATCTATAGATATCTCTCAAAGTTCAGAGGTTGAAAGTAAAATTTTAAAGGGATCAGGATTATTTCAAAAGAAAAAAAATATGAACAAGTGTGCTTGATTTTTCCTATTCCTAAATGAAGCAGTAACCTTTTTTTTTACATTTTAATCATTCTAGATAGGCGCATGCCTCCTAAAAATTAAAGCAACAGAGCATGAAAAATCACTGTCATTTAATATGAAGAGTTGCTGAAATGTTAAGCTCATCTTCCTGTTAAGAAAGATTAAATGGATTAAACTGATTTTACTCCTTTGTGTACAGGGTGATTTTCTCAAGAAGGATATTAAATATGCATTTTGGACACCATGTGTTTAGAACTGCGTGAAAAACAGTGAAAGTATTTCTTGGAAACTTAACCTTTACTGATTGAGGATTCTGGCCTTGTCAAAATTCATTTTCAGTGGATTTTTTTGCAGCATAGTCTCTATAGTGCTTTCTCATTCCCAGTCCCTCTGAGGCAATTGCTGATCCTTCTCACCAAAGTTGCTCAAACCTGTTCCATAGAGGTCAGTTTCTGTTCTAGGCACACCTCCCAGCACAGTAACAGAAGAACATATAATAAAATATCTGTGGCGTCAACATGGGCATGACAGAATGTGTGCAACAGATAGGAAGGTGACTTCTATTTGGGTTCATCAATAGCTTTTAGAATTGTAGTACTGGCTCAGAAATGTGAATTCTTCAGGATACAAACAGAATGATCCTAATGAAACTGTTGAAGACATACTTATCATGAATGCCTCACACTTTAAAACTACAACAATTTAAAACCATGTAACTTCATACTTGAAATAAATTAGTCCCTGAAGATTTTCTCTTTTATCATGTTTTAGCTTGGTGATGGAAAGAAATCAACATTGGCTCCAGTGGCACCTCCAAAGAGAGCGCATTTCAGCATCAAGGTGCCACAGCCAAAAAGGCCCTCTCCCATATCCTCTCAATTTGTATTGCCCTCACTGGTGGGACACAGAGGGGGGAAGCCTTCTGCAGATCTCAGTTCTCAGCAGGTATATATAAAGAGAGGCCCTCCTCTAAGAACTGAGGTCCCAAACCATTTAAAAGTCAGCAACAGCAACTGACTATGTACCCTACCACCCGTATGAGTTCTGGAGCTCTGTAAAACTCCAGAGCAAGTTTCTGGCTGATGCCGAGGGCAGATGTAAAGGGGGAAAAAATCATTTTATGATTGCAAACATGTTGAATTTAAGCCCATCTTTGGATACCTCCATACCCAACTCATTGTCTAGCATTGACAGAGAAATAATTTCAATGTGATATTAAAAACTGCTTCCTTCCCAGGTACTTTAAAGTTTTGTTCTGGTTTACATTATTTTCACTGCTCTTTATATGTGTCTGTCTCTGTTTTTATTGGAATTTTTAATGGATTTATTACGTCATATTATTATCTATTTTGGTATATATGGCTAGAATTCACTATCACATTTACTGATGTATAACTTAGACCATTTCTGCACTAGACTGTTATAGGGCTATTATTCCACTTTCAACATCCTATGGAACCTTGGGGTTGCTTTTTAGGGAGGGGCCTTGAGGAATAATAGCGCTAGGATGATGAAAGTGGAATAATAGCACTATAACAGTCTAGTGCAGAAATTGCCTTAGAGTTATCCATCGCAATCTGATTATATTCATGGTCCCTACATATTCATGGTTGTGGCACTATTGCCATGGTTGTAAAAGTTCCCCAGTCTTGCTTTACCAGGTAGCAGTGACTGCAAGCAATGAAGATCTGTTCTCCTACCATCTGGGACACAGCAAACCAATGTTTCCACTCACTGCCTCTTGCCAGTGATCTCTGGTGTGAGGAGGAATTGTAACTGGGTTTCTGCTTCTGATTGTCACTCCACAGATCACCGGAAGGAGACGTGCAAACATCAGTGTGGTGCACCCCAATCAAGAGGAAAACAGACCTCCGTCACTCAAAGTCACTGTGCCCAGTAAAGCAGGATGGAGTGGGGTCAGGCCAGAAGACATTACTTATACCTAAAGAAGTAGCTGATCTAAGATCTCACCCTATGCCTTTTATGCTGCATTGATATCCTAGGATGATGGGCAGATTAAAATGCTTTTAATAAGTAAAAATGAGTAGCCATATCTAGAACAGATCCCAAGTCGAGAAATCCATCTCTGCGTTATACTGCCTTAACTCTCATACTCCCCTCCCTGCAGGAATCTTGGGAGCTGTAGTTTGCTAAGTGTGCCAACAATTTGTATTAGAAATCCTTGGCAAAACTATAGTTCCTATGGTTACTTGGGCAAAAGGAAATTACTGTTCCACTAGCATAAACTGGGTTGCATGGAATACTTTCCACATTCTCCTTCCTGACACAATCCTGAAATGTTTTGCATGCACACACACACAAAAATAATCTTTTTAAAAAAAGAATTTGAAAAGAAAGGCTCTCTGACACCTAAAGTCTGTTAAGCCTGTAACCATGCTGACAGAAGCAGCCATGAACTGTGAAAGACTGCATGGTCAAGACAACAAGTTACTATGGCAACCCTGCTTATTGAGAGAGGGAGAAGACTTTAAAGAAGGTGGTCAGTAGTCTATGGCAGAAAGACTCTAGCAAAGAACCAATGCACAGTCTGACAGTGCAGCCCAGATCCTCAAACAAAAAGTATGATCACATCTTAAATTTACATAGTCTGACAAGCCCATCCTTGATTTTTCACAGAGAAATTGGGACATAGAGGCTATATAGCACGGCTGCTTTAAACCATCCTGATCACCATGGCAAAAATCAAAGATATCTGGCTTACAGTGTCTGCATGGGCTTTTCTGTTTTCCTGTGATTGCAGCTGCCACCACCACCATTAATTCAGATGGAACCATGAGATCACTCAGAGATTTGTGGAAACTGAAACAGCCTCTGATTAATAACCAACACAACTGACTAAGGCTGGAGAATAAAGTTGTTGCACATGTGTGGTTGGCAGTGGGAACAGAGGCCTGATATTTTGTTCTACCACCATACAATCCTGAATGTATCTATCTCATCTGATTTCAGGAATTAAGCAAGCTCGGGCTTGGCCAGCAGGTGAATATGAAACCAGAGATCTCCAGGTAGGTCTGGGAAAGGATCCTGCCTTAAAGCAAGAAGTTGCTCCCAGTCCAAAGTGACAGAAGTGAGCTATATAGATCAATAATCTGAGTATAACAGCTGAGTATTCTGAGGCAGCTTTTTGTGTTGCTGTATTCTCTCCTAGCTGAGACAGTAACTTCTGATTAAGTGATATTATTCACAATATAAAGGTAGTTGTTCTTGGAAGCATCAGTCTGTAAGGATGAGCAGAAATGGGGAAAGTGGCCAGAATCCACATGGATTTTGTATTGTGAGACATTATGAAGGAGTCAGAAGAAAGTGACTCAATGCTTTTGTTTTCAATGAATTCTAGCTGAAGTTTGTATATGTCATGGTCTAGGATTCCAGTCCTTCATCTTCAGAGAACAGGTTGCTGAGTTATCAGATAACGAGAAGTCTCACATACACAATGGTGTCATGTGGTTTTTACGTAGAACCTAATGCCTAGGAAAACCTGAAAGACCAGCCCCTTTGTATCCCATGGATGATTCATTGCCATTCTCAGATTCTGAAGACTCCAGTCATAAACATACCATCCTGTCAAGGCTGTTTCCATGTCATTGGAGCCCTAGACTGCTGAAACGATCTAGGTTCTTGGAGAGAGAAGCCCTCGGCCTTTACAGAGTTGGGACTAGTGAGCCTAAAGGAAACCCGACGTATATTAAAGCTGTTTCAATTGTACTTGTCAAAAGTTGCTGCTTGTTGGAGAAACCTAGGAGCAAACATTTCTAGTATAGCAGCAGCAGCAGCAGCACTTGGAGCTAGCCATGGTCCTGTAATATTCTTGCTTCTGCCTCTCTGAGAAATCTACTGTCTGCTTGGTCAGTATCTAACTGAACCTGGCTTAGCCCAATATTTTGGTTTGAACAAAATTTATAACTGGACTTCACTGTGACAGGCTCATTGGATGAAACAGAACATTATGAAGCTTATATAATAGGTACTAATGATCAAAGAAACAAAGATTTCAGGAGTCGACCACCATCACTGAGAAAGTCACTACAATAAATTGTATAAGATGAACTATTAGGATGCAAACCTTACAACTCTTCTCTTTGGGGAACAGGAAAGGGATCTTGCCATACATTTCTCATGGGACACTTGAGCTTGTAAAGGCTTTCTTTTTTCTTGTCTTCAACTCCACAACATGGTGTCTTACAGTTGCTAGTGTTTCTCTTATTACAGTTAACTCCTGAAATAATTGTGTGTGTCACTGTTATTCCCTAACCTCAGTGACCAATATAGCATGATCCATTGATGCTTGGTGGTAGGCTACAAAAAGATGCTTCAACAGATGGAATATGAGATAACAGTGTCAAATATGTATCCTTCTAAGCTAGACTGGATGTAAACTGGAGGACCAAACACTGGATAGGTCACTTAAAGCCTCCAAGGCATGGCAGAGACAGTGAGATGAAAGAGAGGTTCACAGGCCTTTTCTCAGATATCTAAAGGAATTTTGGAGTGATACAATCTGGCCAGATCTGACTACAAATGGGTGCTATGGCAACACATGCCAAATGTTTCCACAAATTGTATCTTAAAACTTGTGAATTTGATTGGGATGGGAGAGGGTTTTCTGGATGGACTGAACCAAGACCAGTGAGGGTTACCCTTCACATGGAATAATTCTCCATTTTCTGTCTAGGAACACATGTACAGTTGTCTTTCATGTTAGCCAAATATGCAGAAGGGAAGGAAGGTTTTCTTTGCTTTTGTTTTGTTTTTGTCACAAGTGGGAAAGATATATTTTCGTTCAGGATGAGGGAAATCCCATCAGACACACACACAGACACACACATATATTGGACATATTCTTTCAGCCCATATGGATATTGCATGAACCTCCCTATAGAATCTTCTGAACACTAAGGATGGAAATAAGACTCATAATTATTCATTCCCAGGTCAAATGGGTTTCTTGACACTCAGGAAACACCCCTGGGAAGAACAATAGACCAGCAAGAGTTTTGTAGAATTTTCTTCTGTTATTCATTGTCCTGAAGTATTGCAGAGGAATTATTCTGTGGAGAGAACACTGCTTATGTGCAGAAATACAAATTTTCTACAAAAAAAAATTGAGTTTTTCTCCACAGAATAATTCTTCTACAGCACTTTGAGAAATTCATATTCAAGGAAAATGCTTCAGAGGAGCATTCATTTTCACCCACAATGGGAAGAAAGCTTCCATACTCATTCATCCTTACATGCAAGGAAACACACACAAAGTTTGCTCTACTGTTAAACATAAAGGTCTAGTGCCTGCAGTCTAGGACAACAATTATACTACTTAGGAACCATGTTCTGTTTTATTGTCTTTGTCCCTGATTGTATATGTTGATGTTCCACCTTTGGTGTAAAGGGTATTATAAATAAATATTGTTATTTGATTGTTCTGGGACTACGTGTTGCACAGTCTGGGGGTGTGTTTTGGAGAGGTGAGGTTGGTAGCAGAAAAAAGAGATAAGCCTCTCTCACCTGTGTGCTGTGTTCCCTCTGCCCGAAATTCACCTCCACCCTTTGCCTATAATTAATTTAAGAAAATGAAAAGCTATTGTTACACAGGGGCTGCAATCCTGTATGGTTCAGCATAGTATAGCAAAGCTGCATGCAGACCTCTGTTATGCTAAGCCATATACCACCACCACTCTGACTTACTGAATAACCTCTGAAGCTCCTGCACTGCTATTCTGTGCTTTGTTGGGAGCAGATGGGATCACAGAAGCACCTGGCAATGTCCCTGTAGCCAGACGTCAAATGGTGACATCATCCTTGAGATCTTCTGGGGTCTTTGGGAGATCTCAACACTGCTGCAACCATTTCATGCCTGACGATAGGAACATAGCCAAATGCTTCTCCAGTCTTGCCCACTCTACACAAAGCAAGGAATGGGCATGTGGAGATCATCAGAGCCTGTTCATTAAGTCAGGGAGGGGTTCAGGGCACAACAGAGAGAGGAAGCAAATACTCACCCCCACAACACCCCCAAGAATGACATAGGCATGCAAAAGAGAAATGTATGCACGTGTATATCTCTAACAAGATATCAGTCACTATGTGACATAAGTGCAGCATGTAGTGTGGCCCTGAGAGCTGTGGCTTTTTCTTCAGCATATGAGTCAGCCAGAATTGCTTAGATTCACAGAAATGCAGTTCAGTTGATTATGAAATAGTAACTAAAATCCAGTAGAAGCTATTACGTCATAACATAGCTTATCAGAATCACTCAGAGTAAGTCACCTTCACTCCCATTCTTGAGACAATCGTGGGATGCTGAACAAACCAATGACTGGGCTCTGAGGACTTTTTAGCTAGAAACATCTTTCTTGATCTTTTGAACAACTGCAGGAGAAAGGTCTAGCAGGCTTCCTGGAGAGAGAGCTTGAGCTGGCAGACAAGACAAACAAAAATACTCTCCTGATAGGGGACACACCCCTAAGCCTCAGACTGCCAAGGCACCTGGTTCTTAGCCACAGGAGAGTTCAGGGAGATTATTATAGCTATTCCATACTGTCTGGTGACTTCCATGTTAGTTTGGTGGTGAATCCACTGTGAGTTTTGTTTCAAAATTTACAGGAGCTATCTGTGGTGCTGGGTTCTATCCCTGAATAAATTCAACACCTTGAACAGCTCATTTAAAGCTTGGATTAAAATGTGGAGTGAATTCACTGCCCTACTGATACAACATACTGCTGTCTAGAAAAAACTTATCTAGCAGTGAAAAGCTAGATGAGGTGGCATTTAGTGCATTATTAACATTTTGTGAAATGTTCAGGGCAAAGTAGAGGAGAAAAGCATTCTGCAAGTTTGAAGCACAAGTGCTCTGTGCGTAGCACTGATTGTCCAGTGTCTGCATAGTCACCATTCAATCTCCTTCCCCATATTCCCAGAACTCTTTTGCAACATCTAGAAAAATAACACATTTGCTCTGAAAAACAAATCAAACACAATGGGCTCAATGAACATTATACTGAATAAACATACATGCATCTGCCTGAAACACGAAGAAAGATATAAGCCTGATGATTAATCAGCATTAGAATTTCTAGTAAGCATATATCTTTTTATGGACTACAGAAGAGGGTGGGCATGGGGGTGGTGAAGCCTTCCAAAACTAGGCTGTGGGGCTGGGCCCTCTGAAATGATCTTGCACTATTGGACCACCATGACTCCTTCCTATTCAGCTGAACCTCCTCCGAAATCAGCCATCAGAACATTCTGAAATGATCAGACACTAAGAAATATTAAAACAGCTAAGTATTAAGGCACCCATCCCAAGAATAATAAAGGCCACCTGCAATCTGTCCTCTGCACACTTACTTTAAAGTCAGCTATCCCAGACTTGTGGAGGGCACTTCTAACTGAACATTGTGTTTGTAGGAGTCTTCATTGTTAAGAACGTTTAAATTATAAGGAATGGGAAAAGTAATTTGTCCTCCCTGTAGAAATATCTTCAAGTACGCAAATTTAATAACAATCTGCCTGGCAATGTCGAAACACTCCCCTCCACCTTAAAAACAGTTCCATGGACCTGTGTCTCTTCCAAAATGATTGCAGGACAGATGAATTCGCACCTCCAAACCCCCCCCCAAAAAAACCTACTGCTTAAAAGTAGACATTTATCCTAACCCTAGGCAACCAAGTTGAAGAACCCAGTATGAAGCAATCATGCAATAGATCTACAGAAAGGTGACCTGTCTTTTTAAAAACAGAAGCAGCTGCTTTCCTACCTTATGACCTTTGCTTTTAGCAAAACCAAAATGCCTAGCTGTGATGCTAGTGACATGAAAATAGGGCAGGAGGACAGAGACAGAAATATATTTCTGTAGACTATATTGTATACAGAGGGAACTCTTGGTTGACCAGAAAGGTAACTTGGCTTATTGTTGTTGGTTTATTTTTATCTTCCCATTCTCTATGCTGTTTGTGTTCAAGGGATAATACTTCATATTCTAATGGCCTAGCAAGGAAGGAAACACGGATGCAGTCTTATTTTTCCAATTATTCATTGTCTGCTATTTCTATTGTAAAGTACTATGGCTAGAGAGGAAACACTGTGTCTTTGCCTAAAATCATGCCTCTTTGACCTAAAGACAGAGACATATGGAGTAGCACACAGAGAGAGAAAACTGGAAGGTCTTGCAGTGCTACTAACCACATTGAATTCTGGCTCTAGCTCCATTCACCATTGGATCTGGGATTTGTACCAAGAAGCCCTGGATCTGACCCAAAAGCAAACAGATCCAGGACTAAGCTAAGCTTGGGAGGTGTGCAACAAGAGAACCAACATAGATTTCCTTTGTTGCCCTTTGAACAAGAGACCATCATATTCTCTATGACTCTAAGACAGGGATAAATCAAGTGTGACCCACCCACAAGTCTTTTTTCCCCCTGAGGTGGAAGGATTCAGAGCTCAAAGTAAGTGAGTCCACAATTTTTCTGTCTCCATTTCTACCACCTTTCTCTCTCTCTCTTTCCCTCTGCCACTCCATTCTCCTCTACTCTCTCCCACTTGCTCCCAAAATAAAGGGACAGGATCTGAACAGGTTAATTTCTGAAGTTCTGAAATTAGATTAAGGGCCAAATGAACTGCATGTGGCCCTGGGACGGGGTAGGAAACATATCACTTTCAGTTGCGCAAAAAACTGGGGGCGAATGCAGGGGACAGTAGCCCACACCCCCGGTGTAGTTGTCCTAGAGATACGTGTGTCCTCCCCCAACTTGTGCTCAAGTAAAAAGTTGCAGGAAAAAAATGAACTTCTGACCATTTCTGCTTTTTTCAGGAATTGGTGATGCAGCCTGCAATGGCTCCTGGTGGAGGCGGCAAATTTGGCTCTCAGGCCCTCCAAAGTTGCCTACCCTCCAAAGTGGGCATTGCCTTACTTGTCATCAGAATTCAGCTAACATAATTTTCTGCCATCTAATGCAGGAGAAAGAAGACACAACATGGTATGTTATGAAGGTGTGCATTTTACACTGGTCTGAACAGAACAATACTGTCACCAAGGTTTGAAACCACCCACATTGCTGGTAAAAGAACAATTCAGTCTTTGAGGTAATGCTACGGAACACCACAGGCTTCCAGTTAGAAAGTCACTGGGGTGTAGTTTCCATGATGTAAATGCCTGCGTCGTATAAGGCCGAAGCCACCAATTCACAGTGTTTTATATACATGCTGCCAGAGACAAAAATATAATGGCCTGGAGAAGCGTCTGTCTCTTAGCTTTTTTCTCCCCCTTTCCCTCCTGCCTCTGTGACAAACGCTATTTACATCAGTGGTTCATTTCATTGCAAGAAGCCTTGCTGTCCAGTTTTCATGGATTTGTCATCAGGTATCAGAATTCTCTATGGATTGCATCTCATGCCCACTCAGCAAATCCCCCAGCCCATTCTCCCTGAGGGTAGCTGCTGTTTGGTATTCCATCATTCTGACATGTTTTAGCCACGATAAGGAGGGAACAAGCAAGCAGGGTAGCTGACTCAGGAGAGACATTTAGGACAGGACTGCAAAATGGATAAGGAGAGAAACAGGTTTTATTTTATTTTTTAAAAAAATGTTTGCTTATAGGCTTTCTTTCCCCATTATTTTTCCCCTAATTGTAGCCAACCTCTTTTCTCAACAGCTTGAAGTCAAATTGCATTAAACTGACCAGAGGATACTGAGCTGTGGTAATGCTTACTAAGCACAGAGCAGTTTGATGCAACCCTTTCTAAACAGAGCAGAGACCTTCAGGGAACCATTGTTAGCTCCTATTATTTTCCTGCTGTCATACATCTCTAAGGTGGGCAAGGACAGATATGCTCCCTGTGGAGACTCCACAGCCATCACTAGACCTATATAGCACTCTTCTGAGAGAGTGAAGAGTGACATGAGAGTAGGTACACACAGTCATTACTGAGACTGGTCTACTATACCTGCAGCCAAATAAGGTCAGCTTTCAGTTTAACAACTCACCCAGCTTATGCATGCAGTTGAGGAAATCATCTGGTGGACAACATCAGGTATGAAGTGCATCGGGGCCAGTGATAGGAATCTGATCCTACTTTAAATTCCATTGCTCCATCCTATGGCATCCTGGGATGTGTAATCTGCTAAGGCCCTGAGAATTCATTACTAGTAACTAGAGCTCTCTAGAGGGAATTCTATGTGACTCTCCAAACTATAAATCCTAGGATTCCAAAAGATGAAGCTATGACATTTAAAGTGGAATCAAATTCATATACCTAGGTAGTGCTAGGGTGACCAGTCTCAAGGCCTGGTCTATTCTCTCTGGCACTCAGGGTGAGGGGGAAAGAATCTTAGGGAGAGAGAGTCACTTTGAAATATCCATCTGTTTATCTGAGTCCTATTCCTATTGAATCAATGGCTGGAATCCAGTATAGAAGAAATGTATGTGTAAATACCAGAGTTACAGTGCTATGTGGTAAATTCCAGCCTGCCCGCCCCAACTTCTCACTTACCAAGAAGCAGCTACTGTGAGTGATGGGATTTGTTCCCCTATCACTTGGGAAGCAGCTGGCTGGTGTTTCTATCCTCTCCATGAGTCACCTCCAGTGCAACATACAGGAGCAGGGCCCCTTTGCAATTTCTCCTCATGCCAGAGATCGCTCATACAAGGGGGGTGTCAGCCAGCTGCTTCCCCATTGACAGAGGAAGAGACCCCTGTTGATTGCAATGGCTGCTACCTGGTAAGTAGGGCTTAAAAGACTTTCACAGTTCCTACAAAAACTTTATTTGGTTAGTCTACAGCTGCTTTGTGTTTTTAGAAGCTGCACCTGCAGAGCTGTTAAAAACAGAGCTAGGAAAAGTATATTGTTACCCCAAAACATGGGTGACTCAGAGGTCCACCCTTAATGCCAGTACCTCCACATGATGATGGGGAATTAATTAGTTCAACGAAGAGAACTGGGGGGGTGGAATTTAACGAGATCTTTGACACCAATATTTACGGGGTCTTCTGCAGGAAAGAATCAGCCAGAAATTCAAAAGTGTGTTTTACTGAGGGAAATTAACAATCACACGCAAAACACAAGCACTCACGCAACTACACAAGAATAGCCAAAGGAAAAGGGAGGAAAGTTTTAAGATAGCAAGACCTCAGGGTACAATGAGTGATGTTTACCAATCCAGAAGAGTAGTGAAGAAGCAGTGGTGTGGCTTAGACAACCAGGAGTACAAGTGACAGAGAGACACTCAGCAACTGGTGAACTGCAAACTAACTAGTCAATTTTTATACTCTATACTCTATTTTATACTCTATTTTCCTCCCTGAAGGGTTATGAATTAATTGCGTTCTGGCAGAGTAAACAAAAAGGGTCTGGAATGGACTGATTGTCCCAATGCGTTGGTTGGGTAATGTGACTGATAAAGTTTCGGTAGGAAATGCGCATAGCAGGGGTGCTTGCCGGCTGCACCTGAGCAGTTTCTATTGTTTTCTGAGGTGAGGCAGTTGAGAAGATTAGCTTAGAGACATCAGATCAGGCTTTCTCAGCTAATCCACAATGGACATATGACCTGGCCATGTTGAGGTCACCTCTGACCTACTTTTGCACATCTTCTCAGCCAGCGTCCCTTCTCCACATCCCTTTCAACCATAAGTGTATACACTTTAATTTCATGCCAATTAATATTTGACAATTAGACCATATCAAAGTGTGGAATTGTACAGTTGTTAACAGTATGTTCATTGGAGAGCTTGGAAAACTCCATTTTTGCTGTGTAGTGTGCCTTCAACTCAAATCCAGTTTATGAGAACCCTAGGGCAAACCTATCACAGGGTTTTATTGGAAGAATTTGTACAGAGGAGGGTTGCTCTTGCTTCTTCTGAGGATAAGAAAAAATTGGGAGTTGCTGGGGAATTTGGGTATGGTTCCAATGGATCCCAAGGGCTACACTAGACCCTTCCAAAACGCAGCATAAAGGCCACGTCTCACACAACATTACCTGGATATTAGTACGTATGGTACTATTTCCAGCTACACTGGACTAATCTAGATTAAATCCTTTGTAGATAATGGATTTATGTAGAATGGCATGTGGAGGATTTATTTCATAATAAATATGGCATTTATTCTGTTACAGCTCAACTGTGCCAATGCTTTGTAAAAAATTCATCTGTTTTGTGTCAGGGTTTGTGTATGTGTGTGAGAGGGAGAACGAGGGAGGGAGAGAGAAAGAGAGAACTAGATTTTTGAACATCTTTGCCATTGCAAAATTAATGAATTGCTCATAGGGCTGGCATTTTTATTTGTTGGTTTGATATGTTGATTTTTGTGTGTATTTTTGTCTGACTTTATAGAGTTCTGGGTTATTTTAAATATTTTATATTTTATTTTTAGATGAGCAGTCTTGAAAAGATAGCTTATCTATAAGAAATACAAAATCAATATTTACTATGTCTAAGAACTTTCAACATATGTAAATTGATGGTCCTCCCCTTTCCTAACTGGGGCTTTCTGCTTTTGTGCAGCCATAAGGAGTGACATTTTTAATGGACAATTTTGGAATATTTTGGCAATGATTTCCCAATGCTTATCAACGAAGCAATGAGGTCAAAGGAAACAAAACACGAAACATGAGAAGTGCTGCAGTTTGACTCACTAACTGATGTGCAAAATGCTTATGAACACCTAAAATATATTGTCACTCTAAAACAGTCTGATCCACCAATCTCAACTAAAACAGGGTGGCAAATCTATCAATAGTCTGATCTCTAATTCTTCCAACCTTAATTTCTTTTTTATTAACATGTCATGTTTATAGATGTCAAAGGAATCAAGACAGATGCATTTTCTATAAACCTGCACCTTCTTTGGAGCTGGGTGGCAATGTCACCAGCTTATACCCCATGCAAGTTCTCCATGATACATTTGAACTGAATGCTATTCTGTGGCCTTTTACAGAATTCCAGTTACCAAGGAAACCTTTGTCTTCAGCTGATGCTCTTATTACTTCTTCACTTACATTAATATTGACTGGTTCAGGACTATTCCTCTTTGTTTCCTGGCTGCAAAAGGTTACAAGCATTACTTTCTGATGCCTAAAGCAAGGTCATTACTATGCAGCCAAGAAGCCCCATAGTATTTCTATTAGAAAGATTAAGCAACAGCCATTCATAGGTTCCACCAAAAAAAAACAAGCAAAGGTAAAACCAATTTTCAATATATAGTCTCAGTACATCTGGTGCTAGATTTGGCATGGGAAAGGGGATTCTGGACAAAACTGTACTTCAGCATTTGCTCCCCAGTAGCAACCATTTCTTTTTTCACCTGGTCTCCCATAACAGAAACATTCTTCAGTGCTGACTTTGACTCATATACATTTAATATACTTATTTATTATCTGCTTATGTAGCAAGCTCTATCCCAAAGAGTAAGGACTCTCCTAAAAAATAAATCTCACAATCTCTAGATGGGGTGAAGACTACAACCATTGGATCTGGACCTTAATTCAGAAGCACAAGTGGATCAGTGACACTGAGCAACTTCTGTGCGCCAAGATTGATTCATCAACTGTGAACCTTTCTAGACATAAATAAATTGAATACAGTTAGTAATACTCTGGCAAACTTGGGAAAGTAATTTTTGGATTGCAAATCTCAGAATCCCACAGCCAACATGGGACATTTGAGGATCTGTAGTTTAAAAAGAGGGTCCAGTAAATCTGTGTCTTTAATGACTAATCAAAAACTGTAACTGGATGCAGAATTGAGCAACAAAGACTAGGAGTGTGTCTTTTGAACAGAGCTCACTGGATTCCATAGTATCTGAGTATAGTGTCAACACAGTGTCATCCAACAGAATGCTTTGAGTGGTGTAAAAAAAATACGCAGCAAATCACTGTGAGACATTTGTAAAACATTTTGATGATAAAATCATCTTTCACTCAGTCCAACTTAGAGTAGATTTCAATACGGTTTACCTACTAGATAGCTGGCCAGGTACATTTGCTTGGATGAACCTCAGTTCCTACAACCTAAGGGTAGGTTATATCTGACGATATAACCAGTCCACCATTTCTTGTCTAGAAGTTCTTGGTTGATTGCATCTAATGGAAGGAGGTTGATCAGTAGAACTGGCAAGATGATAGAACACGTCATTGCAAAAAGGGCAGTGTCCCAGTTATCTTGCAGAAAGTGGTCATGTGGCTGTGAAGACAGGATACTGGGCCATCTACTGACCAATCACAAATCTTCCATTTAAGGGCAAGTTGGTCAAGAAAATGGTGACCTACCAAGTAAAGACACATAAATTATCCATTGGAAAGCCTATATTTGATCCTGAAACAACCCTGGTTGTTCAGATGGATGACCTGCACCAGGGGAATGTCATTAGTTTTCCTGGATCTTTCACTGATATTTGATAACATCAACTATTGCATCCTTCTGAGATGAAGGGGTAGATTTTAGAAGATGATGGTGTCATCTTGACTTATATTTTATGATATTATGAAATGGCTTAGTGAAGCTGGGTGAAGCAGATCTGAAATTAAGTTATTGCTGTTATGTGCCTTCAAGTTGACTCTAAATTATGGCAACCTTATCATACAGCTTTCTTGGCAAGATTTATTTGGAGTAGGTTTGCCATTCCTTCCTATGGGGCTGAGAGAGACCATTTCCACCCTACACCGTTATAGTGTTATTATTCCACTTTCAACACCCTGTGGAATTCTGAGGTTTGTAGTTTACTGAGGCCAAAAAGCTCTCTGGCTGAGAATTCTAAAGGCCCATCCCTAAACTGCAAACCTTGGGATTCCATAAGATGTTGAAAGTGGAAAAATAGGTCTAGAATAGCACCCAAGAGTATAGTGCAGAAATGACCAGAGTATGATTTGCCCATGTTCACCCAGTAAGTTTCCATGTCTGATTGAGGGTTTGAAGTTGGGTTCAACACTCATGGTTGCCAATGGATGAAGTGTTATCACACAAACATTGACTAGTAATTGTTTTCCCCTCAACTGAAGTACCCTTACTTAAGTCTTCCTGAAGTATAGAATACATTTTTTGATGATGTGATGAACAGCAGATACCCCAAATGAATTGAATCCCAAAAATAAACTACAGTTTCCAAAGAAGTGTCTTGCAAAAATTGCTTGGTCTAACAGAGAACTGGAATATTTTAATTCCAGATGAATCTCTTTGGAAAATGCAGCTTTCTGTGGAATGGGAAGGGGTATATGAGAAGGCTTAGCCCAAGGAACAGCTTAAATTAAACATTGTGAGCATTTCCTAAAGCTCCCTAACTTTAATATCATTCCAAGCTTTCCATATCTTAACTTTGCTGATAGCAATTCACATGGATGAGATATATCAGTTTCATTGTCCTTCAGAGAGGGGGAAGAGTCCTTTCCCCCACATCAGTAGAAAACAGCACAAGTTCTTGGAGGAAAGAACTGATGTCATGTTTACCTAAAGGGACTCAGTTTTGAGCCTGAAGGAAATTTTTGCCATTTTCCTTTATGTATTTTTAATCAGTCCTAAGCTACTTACAAATATGTGCAATTACTTTCTGCACATTGCTTTGTAATAAGATTTAATGATTGCTCTGTAATCCTCTTGGTGAGAACTGATAATCAAGCAGGACAATTTAAATTTTAGACTGAAGCATAATTTTGCATGAATCAAGAAGCTCACCCTTTAAAAATTTTGAAACTTATGTAAGGATGAGAATTTTATGGTTCACAGTCATAAAATAGGATTAAATAAAAAGCATGGGGGCAAACATAGCATGCCCCATGTTGTGTGCGAGAGAGTGAGTCTGTTGAGACTGTACTTTTAATTTATGGAAATGGATAAAATGTACCGCTGCTTTTTTTTTCTTTTTTCTTTTTGGCCTAGTTACATATTTGTAGAACAGAATAGACAGCTATAAAACAGCTGATATGTGGGCATGCTTTCTTTGAGAACCTAGAGTAGAGATGAGCAGCCAGCGGTCCTCTTTCCTCATTTCATGCAGACCTTGACCTAGTTTCAAAAGCCCTTTGCAAACAAGCAATTCAGGTCTTCACAAGAGCAATCTGTTTCTTCACTTGTAGTTCAGTAGATGAGAAAGAAGGAGGAGATGGAGAGAAAGGGATGACACAAGAAAAAGATCAGAAGGAGGACAGGTCAGGTCATAGAATCATAGAATCATAGAGTTGGAAGAGACTACAGGGGCCATTCAGTCCAACCCCCTGCTATGCAAGAACACATATCAAAGCATTCCCAACAGATGGCCATCCAGCTTCTGCTTAAAAACCTCCAAAGAAGGAGACTCCACCACACTCCGAGGCAGCATATTCCACTGCTGGACAGCTCTGACCATCAGGAAGTTCTTCCTGAGGTTCAGGTGGAATCTCCTTTCCTGTAGCTTGAATCTATTGCTCCTTGTCCTAGTCTCTGGAGCAGTGGAAAACAAACCTGTTCCCTCTTCAACATGACATACCTTCAAATATTTAAACATGGCTATCATGTCCCCTCTTAACCTTCTCTTCTGCAGACTAAACATACCCAGGTCCCTAAGCCGCTCCTCATAGGGCATGGCTTCCAGACCCTTCACCATTTTGGTTGCCCTCCTCTGGGCACACTCCAGCTTGTCAATATCCTTCTTGAACTGAGGTGCACAGAACTGGGCACAGTATTCCAAATGAGGCCTAACCAATGCAGAATAGAGTTGTATCATTACCTCCCTCAATCTAGACACCATACTCCTATTGATGCACCCAAGAATCATGCTAGCTTTCTTGGCTGCCACATCACACTGCTGAGAAAGCCAACGTGATTCTTGGTCACCTGTTTTGACTCTGTCCCTATGCCCTGTTGGCCACAAACTGAGCCCAAGCCTTTGCATACCTTTGCCTTCAAGTAATTTCTGACGTATGGTGCCCCATCACAGAGTTTTCTGGGGCTGAGAGTGTGTTGTAACCAGATGCATAAAGATTATATCATCCACTAAGGTCTACTGGGGTCCTCCAGCAGTCTCAGGAGATGGTGTAATTATTTTGTGTCTCGCTATCAGGAAACAGCCAGATGCTTCTCCAATCCCCCAACTCTCCACCAGGTACAGAATGGCCATGGAGGGGCTGCAGTAACTCTACAGTAATTAGAGGGGGGATTTGGTTGGTGTAGAGGGACAAAGGGAATATCAACTTTAGCATTGACCAGAAATAGACATACACAAGTTGGGTTGATTCACACTTTTGTGGATCACTAACATATTTTCTCATGGCTTTTTGATTGGTAGCATAAGGAGCCCTCTGTCTGGAAGCACCCATAAGTACAGATCACAGAAATGCAAGAAACCAACTGTGGCCATGAGATTTTTTAACTGGCATTATTATGCTGGTGTAGGTAGTGGCACAATAGCAAGGGTAAAATGGCTATGGGTAACAGAGTGACAGAGGTATGGCATATGAAGTTGTCTCTGTGAAGAAGGAAAGCTGCTGTATTGACTCCTGAGCTATTTGAAAGTCAACAGGACGTCTTTCTATGGTCATGGAGGCAGCATTCTCTTCCGTGCTCCCCTCTTATAGATTGCTCTACAAAGTTCATTATAGTGACTTAATATGCAGTTATGCTAGCTCCACAAAGTTCTGGTTTTATTTGCTCTAGCATGTAGGCCTTGGTTTTGTAATGCTTGCCAAGAACTTATCCAGGCCTTGAGGTGCTCTGTTTTGTTTGGATGCTCTTGCAAAACATAAGTTTACATAAATCACAGGCTTTAAAGGGGTCTGCATAATAGTAAACTACAAAGAATGGTAAAGGGCTCCCTCAGTTGTAACGTTTGTGATAGATCCATGTTGCAACGCCAGACAACACAGTACATATTTTAGGATTATGACAGACATTACTGGTCTGCTTATTTGAAGCTATGTTTTCACAAACCTGTTCCTCCCTAGACCTAAGCTTAATCTGATTTACCTTTTCTTCCTGATAACTGTCCATTCCTATACTATTCTTATTGTACCATTTTTCTGCCTTTGCAATGATACTACAGTAGAATTAAAGTGCTAAATTAGAGGAAGTCTGGGTTCAGATCCCTATTTAATCATGAAAGTCAATGGATAACCTTGGCCTAATCGTTGTCTCTCAAGCTAGCTACATAACAGAGTTGCTGTGAGAATAAAGTGGGTGGTCCATGTGCACCATTCCGAAGTCCCTGGAGGAACACAGATGTTAGAATATGCTAAGTGGGTGTGAATGTGTATAAAACATAAGCAAAGAGGTCTCGCTCATTTTAACAATTGTTAAGGAAAAAGACAGCTCTTCAGTGATCAGATTCCTTTTCTCTCCTCTTTTGCCAATGAATGATGCCTTTGTACATAAAATCTGGTGTTAAAATTCTGTTGTCCGTAGAGACACAGCTGTCGTCTGGAAGAGGATGGATAAGTGCGTTCCTGTTCTGTATTATCCCTGCCCTATCCATGACTTCCATTTTCTTTTAGCCTTTCTGCTGGCATATCTATGGATTTCCCTGAACTCGGAAAAGTTACTCTTTGGGCTACAACTTTTAGAACACCTCTGTTATATTTTCATGTTGTCAGCATATTGTACCTTGTTGCAGTATAGTAGGGCTTCTACCCAAACCTACTGTCTGCACAGCACAGACAGAAGATTGCTTTGTTTTTAGATTAACATCAAAGTGTATACATAAAAGACTGTACTCAGTATGAAATACAGATATGCTAATGGTTAACTGACAAGACCAGAGGAAGCATCTTGCCCTTAATGAAAATTATCAGGTGCCCTATGGATAGGAAAACAGGTTGAAACTGCTTGGTTATCTTCTAAATGTAAAGGCTGTAAGATCTCATTCACTACTACCATCCAAGCACCCAGACTCCATTCAGTTCAATGGGAAGAGGCTCAATTCATTTAAAAGCTGTAATGTACTGAATGGAGATTGCCTGCCACTTGTGCATAATCAGTTGCAAGAAATTGTTCACATTTTTTGCAAAGCTACAATTGTTCCAAGGATTTCCATTACCCAGTCCACACACTTGGTTCGATCAGCTGAGAAACAGGAACATGGATATATAAAGATGCATGGTTCAATTTGCTGTTCTAGCAAATTTCTGTGCGCACAGAAATGCTAAAAATAATAATGGAAAAACCTTTTGCTCTCTTCTACATGCATGCACACACACGCATGTGCACGCACACACACACACACACACACACACTCCTATATCCCTATATAAAGAAAGAAGCAGAAAGTGAGGGGGGGAATACAGGTGTTGAGGAGTGTTTATGGCTGGGAGAGAGACAAAGGTGGTACCAACAGAGAAGAAAATTATTTCTCAGTTGGACTGTACAAAATATTTCCCCGAACATAAATCCATTTATGACCTTGGCCCTTTCCAGACGTGGGGGAGGAGCCGCGCGAAAACGCTACTCACCGGACTTGTTCAGCGTCCGGGCGAGTCCGTCGGGATGAGGAGCAGTGCGAGCTCGCTGCTCCACACTGCTCCGGTGTCCAAAATGGCGGCTTCCGGTTGGTGGAGGCTCTCCACCAACCGGAGAAGCTCGCCAGCCTAAAGCCCGCCCCTGGCAGATCTGTAGGCACGCACTAGTGCGCGCCTGCAAATCTGCACCGGAGCGCAGCGACGGAGCGAAACGGAGTCGCGCGCTCCGTGCTTTTTAAAAACCTCTAAAAAGAGGTTTTTAAAAAGCACGCTGCACGACCAGTTCCGGTTGCTTCGGAGCGGACTGAGGTGCGGAACTATAAAAAGTAGTCTGCCCCAGTCCACTCTACGGTGCAGAAGACCTCCGTTGGAGGTCGCTCTGCACCGTTTCAATTGCCCCGTGTGGAAAGGGCCCTTGACAGAGGGGGAAAATAGACTAAAAAACTGTTTTAGGACTTCCATTTGAGAGCCAAGCTAGTCGGAAGTTATCCACAATGTTAGTGACTGGGCGAATGACTTGTAAAAAAAAAAGGTAAATAGCAGCTGCAGAGGGAGGAGAAGCTGATCCCAAACAGAGACTTGGCAGGAGATTGGGTAACTTTAACTAACTGTACCCTCCTGTGGTCCCAGCCAACATGTCTGTCATTTACATTGGGACCTGCTATCAGAGGAAGCCTCCCCCTAATTCAAATAGTTTCAGTCCCTGGATTCATGTCAGGAATGCGGCAAAGAGACAGAGTTATCGGGATCTCAGTCCGTATCAGCTGCCCCCATCTGCTATTTACTTTCAAAAAAGTCTCATTGTGTAAATGCCATATGTCACCTAGCTTATTTGTTTATATCTTTTTCAAGATTTAAACCAGCCCAAGTTCTCTGGGCAGTGTGTACAACAGTCTTCCAGATGTTATTGGACTGTAACTCTCAGCATTCCTCAATTCTGGCTGTGCCAGCTTGGGGCATTGGACCTTGGTTTCCCAAACATATGGAAGGCTACATGATTCCTATCCCCAGTGTAAAGCCTTTAACATATAAAATTCAACAATACCTACTTTAACCATTCTACTAAAGCTATGATTTACTGTCATAGGATTATGCCTACAACAAGAATTTTGTAGGCAGGACTACTATGGCATAGACCAGTTCTGGAATTTATTTTAATGGTGGTTTACTGCTGAGTAGAATTGGGAGAGTGTGCTAAGGGTTTTGCAGGGAGATAGGGTGGAGCAAGTCTTTCAGTACTAGCTAAGCATCTCTCTAAAACCCGAACTGAGTCCCAGGGACTGGAAATTGCCATGTGTCACCTCCAATACAGTATTCAGAAAGTGAGTTTTAATGCTGCCCACCATCCTATATAGTAAGAGCAAATGTGGCATAATGATTAGGGTATTGGACTGTGGCATGGGAGATCAATGTCCAACTAGGGCAGAAAACACAATTGTATGAGAGGTGAATCTGGATCCCCAGGTCCACTATGGAACACTGTCTTATCATCCTCCTGATCATAAAAATTATGATGGCTGAGGTCAGATGTTAGCTAAGGCTAAGGAGCTCCATCGTTGCAGTATCCTGCCCTGGAAGAAGCACAGCTCTGTCATATGGAAATGGCCATTAAACAAGGTTAAAACAAGACAGAGCGATAAAACCGATGATGAAAAAAAAAAAGTTAAAATACAATTTTAAAAGCTGTCATATTAAAACACTACTAATTTTAGAAATATAAAATCATTTAATATATTCCTATCATATTACATATTCTGCTTTTACTACTTTGGTTTTGGGAAAGTCCTTGGGAAAAGAATGACAATCCCAAAGAGAATTACCTGCTAAGTCAGCACAGATATCCCACGAGCAAAATCATATAGTCAGGTATCAGTAACAGCAGAATGGGTTTGACGGCTCAGTGCTGACACCTTTCTGTTTCTTTAACACCACCAGGCTGCTTTCCAATTAAAGATGATGGGTTCTGTTCAGTATGATATCCCAAGTCATTGCAGGGGCAGACGGAGCAGAAATTATATAGCAGTTCAGCGTCTTCAGATGAAGCATTCCACAAGAAGGCTCGAAGAAAGCACACACTCAGTGCAGAGCTTGAACTAGGCAGAATGAGAGATGGGACAGTGATTATTACCACATGAGAGAGGCAGGCTGCATCCCAACATTTCCCTGCAGTAAATGATCAAACACACATGACAGTTCCTCCTCATAGGTATTCGTTCTGGTGTCAGCCTTCTTTTTTCCTTTGTATGAAGCAGCTCCGATGATCAGAAACAGAAACAGTTCACTGTCTGATAAAGATTAAAGAAGAAGAGACTTAAAACTCATAATGTACAGAAGAAGAAGGTGGCCAAAGCGGTGGAGGAGGAGGAGGAGGAGGATCATAAATTCTATCCTTTCAATTCTGACTCCCCCAAATTGGGGGTGGGGAGAGGGGAGATGGAAGGGGGATATGGGGGTACATAAATCCTTGATTATCTTGTCCTTGCGAGCAGGACAAACAAACAATTTTTCTCCCCACTGCAGGTCAAAATGATTATTCCTCTTCAGCATTTTTCTCATATTTGAATATCCTAAAACATTGTGGAGGAAATATTTAATGGACAAAAATACATTTTTTGCATAAGAAACCTGTTTTTTCCACAGCGGTACAAAGTAAACAATCCTCTGCAGTATTTTCCCCATATTTGAACATTCTAAAGTGTTGCAGAGGAATTATACTGTGGGAAAAAAACACATGAGAATTTTTCCATTAAAAAAAATGTGTTTCTCTGCAAAAAATGGGTTTCTTGTGCAGGTAACAGTCTTTTCTGTAAAGGACACTGATCTTCTGCACAGAAAACAAGGTTTTTGCACACACACACAAAAATCAACATGTTTCTCTTTGCTGAACAACTCCCCTACAACATATTGGGACATTGGAATACCAGGAGAAAATTGTGCAGAATTCTCACTAGTCTATTACTCTTCTGTTTTTCAACGTAGAGACAAATAAAGACAACAGTTCTTTGCATTCCTAGCAAGGAAAGAAGGAAGGAAGGAATTTTAGTTCTCTTCTTTGGCAAGTGCTAATTAATTTTGTTTTTCACTGTTTTCTACCTTATAGTTTTTTTTCCAGAGAACACTGGTGTTCTATTATCTTGTTCTCTCCAAGTTTAGCTACAATCACCATATGCTCCCCTAGGAGTGTCTGATATAGCCAGGAGTAAAATCTACCTCTGGCTTCATTGTCTCATTTCCTTTCTTACTCCTGGGAAGCCCCCATTGATGATGACATAGTTGGAAGGAATTGTGTTCTGTCATGCCATCTCTCTATAGGCATCTGGGTGAGGGAACCCCCCATGTCAAGCAAAACAACAAATGCTAGTATGCTTGAGCCAAAACAAGACGCAAAGGTGTGAACAACCATGCTGAGTTGTGTAATCTAGGCACAGAAGACCCTGACATTTGCCTGGGCCTTTGGCCAGTTGGGATGAGCGCTGAGATGCAATGGGGGGCCATGACAAAAAAATGAATATTTGAACACTAACCTCTATTAATGCCAGCAAATAAATACAAATAAAGCCCTTTTCTACTGCAGACACCAACAACAAAGAGGAGATAGCCAAAGTAAGGACAGTTGAACAGACAGGGCAAGCATTCTGAAACTGCACCCTGGATGACTAAGCTCAGCCTTTCTCCATTTGTTGTCTTCCTGCAGTGTCAGTCTACAGCTCCTGCCATTCCAAGGTAGTATGGCAAGTAGGCAGGAGGGAAATGGGAAATCGGGTTCAACACAACTGGAGTCAGTTTGTTGGAGACATGGGCTTTATAGATCATGAGGCCTGTTTCTAGCCCTTCAGTCATAGACTATTAGTAGCATAATAAGACATTACGAGAAGCATAAAAATTCTTGTGAGAAAGAATTCTTGTGTTTATTTCCATTTAGGGTTTTTTTTGGGGGGGGGTGCTCTTGTTGCTATAAGCCCTGCCTTAACACCAGTGACATGGTAGGCACTTAGCAGATCAGAGAAATGCTGGGATTCCAGATCCCACAGGATTTGTAGTCTACATTAGAGAAACGAGAGGAGAAGAAAGGTGCCTACAGAATGACACGGTGCCATAGGATTCATTGTTAACACTGAGTGGATCTTAGCACGATCAGTGCTTGGAGGGGAAATTTCCGGGAGTCCCACATACACTGCTTTCACAGCTCCCCAGAGGGTTAGTTTAATCAGTTTAGACATCACTGAGCAAAGAACACATAAATTGCAGTTGCTGTAGAATCTGATTGCTACCAGAGTTTAAAGCTACTTCGGAAATGGTACTAAATTTGTGTTTCAGATCTTGGATTTGTTCAGCACGTAATCCGTGTTGATGTTTGTTTTGTTTTTTACATGCAAATATTAAAAGATGGCTGTAAAAAGTCCTGATACAGCCAACAATGCTGAATCATGAGGGATTTACTTAGTGGTATCTGTGGTAAGTGAAATATGTGATCTGACACGGATCAATATGAATTTGTCATTTGGAACGCTAATGCAAAGACATAAGGCCAAGTGCAAAGGCCCAGAATTTAAGAGAGAATTGAGGCCTTACTCAGTAGAGGTTGAACTGGTTTCATTATATTCCTGGGGACTCCCTTTGAAATGAGGTATTATGGAAAACAGTTTGCCAAATTCTAATATCAGAATCAGAAGGTATACCTGACTAGCCAAGTTTAGGCATTGCAAAGGGCACTTCTTATACAGAGGCAGAAAAATCTTGCCTTTCAAGTATGTGAAAGGTAAAAATTCTAGATGCAGCACAGTCAGTGCATGGATACATCTATTTGCATGTTGAGCTTATCTGAAGAGAAATAATTGTGGAGATTGTTACACTGAATGATGCTTTTAGAAATGTTTTCTTTTTCTTTCACACAGCAATGTATTCTCTGTTCGGCAAAAGTGCAGCATAAATTGACCCATACTGCACCTACTGCTAGAAAATGCTTACATCTAAGAATACAGCCTAGATTTAAAAAAAGAAGAAGAATCAATTTCGTTCATGATCTCCAGATCAGGTCAAAAAGAAAAATGTGTTGTGGTGTTCTTAGTGAGAGAATGTTTGTGAGAAACAACTAGTTTTCCTCTAATCTTTAGGCAAGAAACAACCATGTCCCCACTATAAACCATTAAATTATGGAAAACCTTTGATCATTTTAAAGTCGTTTCATTTCTTGCATTCTGCTAAATAATTTAGCTTGCACCAGGTTTACTGCAATTGTGCAGATAAGGAGGATTTTTATAAATCTCTGTAATTTATTATTCATTCAAATCCTAAAGCTTTAAATTCTGCAACATTTTATTTTCAGTCAAATTTCATTGCATAATGGTAGCTGTAGCTTTCAAGGCTTTTGCTGTTCAGTTTCTGTTTAATCTAGATATGTAGTGTAAAAAAAACCTTAAAACTTAGGAAGAATCAGTATCCATTCACAAAACACTGTGTTTATAGCAGAAATGTTATATCAAGGCTTGTGGACTGACTTTACAATTGGAATACCCTTTCTTTGGGCTTTCCCACTTGTCTCTGAGGTTAGTGATGTTCAGAAACTTTTTTTTCCTGACCCATTCAACCTTGATGGCGTCCCTTTAAGCCATGGGTGGGCACCACCACCGAATCTGGGGACCAGTGCTGCCTTCGCCTTAAGTCCCACCATTCTACACTTTCCCTGCTCAATAAACCACAGAAAGCCACAGCCAGAAGCCACTTCTGATTTATTTTTTAAAAAACACCATTTTGTGGGATCTTTGGAGCCACCACAAGCTGCATAGTGGCTGTGCACCTTGTTTTCTGGGAGAATTGTGTTTCCTGGAATATAATTTTCTTTTGCTATAATTATAAAAGGAGGTAGAATTTGGGAAGACCTTCCCCACCTGCAGAATTAGTGAATGCCATATGGCACCCATGGGTGCCTATCCCTGACTTAAGGCTTAGGTTGAACCCTTATGGTCTGTGAGAGGGTGTCCCAGGAACTGTGGTTGTTCCAGATCTCCCCCTCCATGAATGAAAGGAGAGGATGGATTTTTTGGGGGTGAAGGTAAGATCCAGGAAAATTACAAGAAAAAAAGAAACTTCCCCATCACTCTGGAAACATCTGTGGTCCTTGCCTTCCAATGCTGGCTATAGAAGCTAAAAAGAAGAAGCTGGCCATAGAAACTATTCTGTGACCACACTGGGCATAAATCAGAGTTTTAGCGTCACAAGCAACCGACAAGATGCCTACAGGTAGCATTTCCCATTCTGCAAAGCAAGGAGTGAGATTACTCCTGCCCTACAAGGTCCTGTTTGGAGACCCAGTGGGCCATATTCTGAAGGAAAGCCTGACCTCTTGACAAGAATCTACCGTGTATATTTAGACTTTATGTCAGTGGTGGCATACTGTGTGTGAAATTATCTACCCAAGACAGCTAGAATACTGGCACTGACATAATAACTTTCCAGTGCCTGGTTCTTCAAGGCATTTTAATATATTGCAATGCTCCTTTTAAAACCTTGAACTTAATTGGAGCAATTGAAGCAAACTGAGGGCAAAGGGGGAAAGTGGGAGGAGAAGAGAGAAACCAGGACAGTTTAAAAGCAGGTGAAAAAAGTAGGATGACAGATGATTAGTTGGGGCTGTTCCTAAAATAATTACGCCAATTAGTGGTGGTGGTTGTGGTTAGTTGGTTATGCTGTTGTTGTCTCTTCAGCCCTTGTGAAGGAAATAGGTATTCAAACACTTCCCAGCAATTCAGTGCAGAGGAGAAAACAAAGACATTATTCTGAAAGGGCTTATACCAGAATTGTGCCCAGATACATCTCTTATGGCTTGGCTACAAAGTGGATGGGAGGTGCACTCCACTGCCATCAAGCTACCAGTCGTAGCAGGGAGAGAGGGCATTGCACAAGGAGATCGTAGATTGACAGTGTCCATGAAAGTGCATATGCCAATATAGCCAAAAATATATATGCCAAGAATGCATAGCTGCTGTGAAAATCCAGCCTAAATCTTACAGCTTCTGTGAGGGCTGCAGCTCAGAACAGGGACACATTAGAGAGATGGGAGAGAATATCATTCTCCCCACAATCAAAAGTCCCAGCACTTCTATAGGAAGTCATTCTTTATACTCTGCGGAGTTAAAACTGTCTCATATAATGAGATATAATCACATTGGTGCGAGTGTTGGACTAGTCACCAGCTTGGATGGCTTTGAAAGGCGATTGGACAATTTCATGAGGCACTCAATAGTTATCTGTCATAACTGACACACAATCCCTTCAGTACTAGAGACGTGATACCTTTATTTATTTATATCCCTGCTTATTTATTTATATTTATATTATAGAACCTCTGCACTCAACACAGATTAAACAGAATGCAGCTAAAATTCATTCATAATATTAAAGAACAGTTTTAAAACACGTAACTATCATATTAGTTATTAGTAATTACTCATTACTAATTAAATAACGAGAGACATCAGAGTGTAGTGATCTGAGTGTTGGATTAGGACTCTGGGAGAATAGGCTTTGAATCCTTACTCAGCCATAGAAATCCACTGGGTTGACTTGGGCAGGTAACACTCTCTCAGCCCCAGAAGAAGGCAATGGCAAATGGCTTCTGAACAAGAAAGTCCTGATAGGTTTGCCTTAGGATTTCCCTAAGTTGAAAACAACTGGAAGGCATGCAACAACAACAAAACTAAGGCCACTTGCACATGAGGGGGCAGTCCCGCTATAGGGATAAGATGGCAGCAGTTGGCTGGTTGTCATTCTGCATAACATAGTCACTGGCCCACTGCCATCCCATCCCTATGCATCGTGCTTGTGGGGTGTTTGCTAAATGGATAAAATCGGTTTACCACCCGCGATCGCACAATGCTCCCATACCGACCTGTCCTGCAGAAGGGCAGGACGCGTGATGGCAACGCTTCCTTCCCCAGCACAACTTGGGAAATGCCCAGGGCCATCACGCTCTCTTCCACGGGGAGAGAGAGGTCCCATGCAGAGGGGAGCATTCCTGTCATGCTCGCTTCCCTGCCATGACTGTGACAGGATGACTTGCAAGACCCCTGTTGTGTGGAAATGGCCTAAGTAACTAATCATATTAATGATAGCCACCTCTCCTTCCATACTAGGAGAAAGGCAGACTATTAAACAAGCAAATGAACAAATAATATTGAAAATAGCACTTAACAGTTTAAAAGCATCTAAAACATAACAAATGGGACGTAGAAGTACAGCACCCCTCTTAAAAGACCCTTTCAGAGCCATCAGTTAATGGCCAAAAGACTGTCTAAATAGAAAAGTCTTTGCCTTCCAACAGGAGAGCAGAGAGGAGGCCAACCTAGCCTCCTGTGGGAAGGAGTTCCACAGTTTAGAAGCATCTACCAAGAGGACCCTCTTTTATGTTCTCTCTCCACCTTGTGAAGGTGGAGCAACAGATCTTCCCTTGAAGATCTCAGAAGTTAGGTTCACATGGGGTATACAGATAGTTTGGACCCAAGACATATGGGGTTTACAGATCATGACCATCACTTTGAATTCCAGGCAGAAATGGACCAGTAGCCCCTAGAACAATCGTAAGGGGAGGGTATATGTTCCCCTGTTACATCAGCTGCCAAGGAGCACAAGCAAGAAGGTAATGTTACACTCATGCCTTCTGACTGCACTTCCCAGACACAAACTGGTTGACCAGCGGGTGAAGAGAATTTTGGACTGTGTGCTTTTATTTACTCCAACAGTGCAATGAGATTTTACATGGCCCTCTAGATCAGGGCTTCTTATGAGATAGTATTGTGTTCAAGCACAATACTACATCTGCAAAACATGACACTAATGCCCTTACCTCCTCCGCATCCATCTGTGAGATAAACACATCTCATCAGCACTCTGAATGTATTCTGAATACAATTGTTTCTATGCAAACAGTCCCAGGAAAAAGTTGTTGATTGTTTCTCATGCAAAGTTTGAGGTTTTGTGTCAGTAAATTAAAAGAAGTTTCCATGAAGAGGCATCCTTGAAATATTAATTGCTGGCTGAAAAACTTTACTCCCTGCATTTCTTGGAATAAAAAGAAACATTTATATTGTAATGGGGGATCTAAAAATAGCTTGGGCTATGATTTGAGCATTTCTACATAATGAAAGTATGTTCTACATAAAAGCTATTTATTCATTTATTCCCTCCATTAGAGAATGCTACAATAACAGTCCAATTAAAAACAGACGAATGGGGAATTACGTACTGCAGTTGTTTATTGCAAGGAGACTTTTATGTTCACATCTGGCTGAAAGGGAATTAAAGTGAACAAGTGCACTACATTTTTTATTTTTTATACAAGACCTTGGTTTTTAGGCATTCACATAGGACAAAATTGTTGAATTTTTATTTTTAAAGGACTACCGTTCACTGTATTTTCTCTGTGTTGTTAAAATTATACTGGCATTAAACTGCAGGAAAAGAACAAAATTCTACTAAGCTGAGTGTGTTTCAACTGGCAGTATAAGTTTCAAACTCAATGCACCCACACTTTTGCAGTCAGAGGAACGTGGTGTTGTAAAAGAAGACATGGGTAATGGTGGCTGTCTAGATAATTGGTTCTCACTGGAGCTCCAGAGGGGAGAATACATGTGTGTACCTCCCCACTGTCATTCCCTTGCCTTTTTTGCTTGACTTCCTTCTCTGTGCCTGGCAAAATACAAGGGAATGGGAGGAAAAGAACACAGGGGGGCACACGCACTCGCAAATAATCAAATTTGCAAAGGTCAAACTCACAAACGCGGAGGGAGGACTATAACTGATGTTCACAAACAGGTGAGCAACAACCAGTCTTATCCCTCTATCCTACACGCGGGGTCTAGTAAACAAATAAAGCAGGCTTAGCCATCTTTGGTAAAAGTGTATAAATACTAAAAGTTACATTACATATTGTGGTGTTTCATAGCATCTCAGAACCTCATATTGAGGTTCTGTAGCGTGTGCTCTTCAAATATTATAGAGACAGAGAACTACAGACAACAAAATGGAGGACACACAAAACTCAGAGTAACTGATGCAGGAAAAGAAAGGGTGTGGATAAGACTAGCAATATGGAAATGACATCAGTACATGCCATGACTAAACTCCAAAGATAGCTAACTAGTAGCTACTGAATACAGACATGCCAAGGTTGCTATCCTTCTCAGCCACGATGTACTCCTGAAGTCCGATTTTGACTTGGAGTTTTTCTTGGTAGAGGTTTAGTTGATATGTCAGCTGTCATTAGAGTAACTGGACAATAGATCATCTTGATTACTCTTTTCTCAGTCAGCTCACACACCTTGTTATGTTTTGTTCCAACGGGCTTAGTGAATGGCATTATCTTCCCTGTTTGAGAAAGTCTAATGCTATATGCTACAACCAGGGCCATTTCCACTCTAGCCTGTTATAGTACTATTATTCTATTTTCAACATCCTATGGAATCCTGGTTTACTGGTCTACAGTTTACTGAGGCCAAAGTGCTGAGAATTCTAAATGCCCCTCCCTAAACTGCAAACCCCAGGATTCCATAGGACGTTGAAAATAGAATAATAGCATTATAACGGGCTAGTGCAGAAATGGCCTAGAACTCATTTCTGTTCACTTATTCCAAAATCAGTCAATAGTTGATCTAGCCATAATAATTATCTCGATGCCTCTGAAACTGATATTCATTCCGACTGTGATGAAGATAAGGCTACCATTTCTTGCTTGTGGCTATGTCAGGAAATAGGACAATTTCTATGCCAAAATGAGAAACACTGACAGAACAGTAATCTAAATTATCTCCTGCCCAGTCTGCTTCAGTGTTTTTGCATTACTGCTAGCTGGTAGTTGTAATTTACAGTCCATAGTTAGCAAATTAAGTCGATGTTTATCTTCCAATGGCCAAAAGAAGAAGAAGAAGAAGAAGAAGAAGAAGAAGAAGAAGCAGCAGCAGCAGCAGCAGCGGCGGCAGCAGCAGCAGCAGCAGCAGCAGCAAAATATACTAATGCAAGATATATAGCTGATGAAAATAATGTGTTATGGTAGATAGACATGTTCACCATTTTCAGGAAGACCTGAGTGAATAATAACCACCACCACCACCACCACAAACAACTTAAGCTGGTCAAGACTTCCCATATTCTTTGGAGGACTGAGCCTCTGTTCAGGGTAGCTCTGGGTCATGAACCACAGAACGATGTGGGGAACAGGAGAAATTCAAGCATCCCCTAAGGCATGGGTGGGGAGGTAAGTCCCTCCCTCAAATTATCAGGCAAAAATGTACCAAATTCCTGTGTAGTCATGTGCTCCCAGGAATTATCAATCAGAAGTGTAATAAACTGATGAAGTATAGTCACACGTGCATGCAAACTCAAACACATATAAAATAGTAAGCCATCTTTTGTAGTTGTTTCCTTCTAAAAATAAAAAGGGCTGCATGCAATCTATTTTACACATACTTACTTGAGAGCAAGTGAGACCAAAGATCTATCTAGTCCATTGAGTGGGCAACTTTGGGAGGACAGGGGGCCATGTTAGCTTTCCAGAAGACTTTGGAGGGCTGTTATCTCCCACCCCACCCCCCACTCAAAAATGCCTCCAAACCTCCTCTAAAGGACATGGATGTATTTTGGGCCTAAAATGGTCAGAAGGGGCAGAAACATGGTGAAACACTCTCCCACACCTGCTGGAGGGCATTTGGAGAAATTTGGAAATGAAAAATTGTTTTGAAAAAAAATCAAAACAAATTGACTCCTGTGGGCACAAAACTGGCAATTTGTCTGTCGTTGATGTGGTCCAACATTCACTTTGCCAAAAGGCCAACCAGTTGCCTATAGCAAGCCACCAGCAGGATATGAATGCAACTAACACCTTCTGTCTTGTTCTCCCCAGAAACTGATGTACAGTGGAATGCTACCTCTGAAACTGGATGTGTCCTACCATAATACTGACTAGTAGTGGTCCTGTCCTCTATCACTAGTGAGTATTGCGGTGGTCAGCCATCGTATCTTGCGGAAGGGAATGCCACACATGAACTATGTGCTATCAGCTATCTATTTACTTTGACTGGTCCTATTTCTTCCACCATTCAGTATCAGCAGATGACCCTGAGTTCTAAGATTTTGTGAGATGCACCATTTTATATTTCTGTATCTCCCTTTTTCCTAAGCTAAACAGCCTCATGCATTGCAATGTGTCTTCATAGGTGAGTTGCTCCAACTTCTTGCTCATTTTGGTTGCCCTTTTCAGGACCTTTTTAATGTCTGCAATGTCCTTTTTAAGCATGGTGGCCAGATCAGGTTGGTTGGTTTGTTTATGCAATATCCCACCTTTCTACTGGGATGAGACCAAAAGCAACTCAAGGGTACACTAAAAACCTACCTGACAGAAGAGTTAAAAAGCACTAAATAAATAATTTCAATAAAAACACTGAATTACAACAGTTAAAACCACATTAACAGCCAGCCCTTCACTTTTGTTGGACTTAGGGCTGCAAAAGTAGAAAAACCATGGTTATCAAACTATATGTAACACATTTAAAAAGTACCTGTACCAGTTGGGTAGCTGGGACCAGCTGTGCGTATGTTCCTTTGTTTGCTCACTCACTCACACAGGTGGAAGGTGGATGGGGGGGAGCAGGGGGCGACATACTATACCCCGTTGCAAAGATCATTTTGCACAGTAACATAAAAGCCCAAGACCTGCTTAAACAAACAGTGTTCTGCCAGCCAGCAGAAACAGCATAAACAGCGGGCCAACTGAGTTTCTGTGGGAGGGCCTCCACAAGCTGGGAGCAGCCACTGAGAAGGCTTTCTCCCTCATCCTCATCAAATGCACCTATGATGGTTGTGGGGCAGGAAGGAAACTTTCCTTCAAAGATCTTAAAAGTATTCCCAATATGGTCACAGCATGGGTTGGTGTAGTGTGTGATACTGGCTGTTTTATTTCCAGTTCTTTTCTGATTGTGCTCAGCTTGGAATTCCCCACCTTCCTTTTTTTTTTTTTACAGCAGCCATACAGTAGGTTGACATTTTCATGGAGATATCACCCATGAGTCCCTCCCAGCAGCCACTGCCAGCTAACATCTAATCAGTATACATAGAGAAATGAGTTGTTGCTTTTTTATGGAGTGCTTTGAGGGTGTTCCTGCATGGCAGGGGTTTGGACTGGATGGCCCGTGTGGTCTCTTCCAACTCTACATTTCTATGATTCTACCCAGTACATATTTATTCACACTTATTTGTGCTAAATCTTTTTTCAGTATTTTAATGCTTATTCTCCCAGTTTGGTGAGATCCATTTGAAACTCTTCATAATCTGTTTTTCTTTTCTTTTGCCACACTCTAAATAATTTATTGTCATCAGCAAACACAGGCCCTTTTCGCACGGCATTTCTGAAGCGAAAGGGCCCCTTGAGCATTGTATAAATATGAGGAGCGGTCCATACGACACACTCATATTTGTGCGACGCTCAAGGTCCTGATGCGGACCATGCACGCATTTTTTTCATTTTCGGCTCAAAGCCGAAAATGCTGCGCAGTCGCGCATTGCTCTGGGGCCCCACGCACGCTTACCTGGCGTGCAAAGCCTCGGGAGCTGGGCCAGTCGCACGTCCTCTCCTCAGTGCAGCCTGGGAGGTCCCAGGCTGCACTGCAAATGGAAGAGGCAGGGCGCTCGCGTGACCAGGGACCGGCTGTGTATGTGTTCCTTTGTTTGCCCACTCACTCACACAGGTGGAAGGTGGATGGTGGGAGTAGGGGGAGAGGAAAAAGTGACACCCATCTCATCCCCTTCCCCCTTCCTGCCCATGCGAGTGAGTGCATGAGTGAGCAAATGGATGCACCCTCTCACTTCCTGTCCGATCGCCTTCCTCTTCTCCTTCCTGCATGAGTGAGCAAGTGAACAAACACACGTGTGTGTGCCCTCCTCCTATCCCATCCCCATCTCCTCCAGTCCGCACAAATGAACAAGTGAACATATGTGCAATGCCCTCCGCTCATCCCATCCCCTTCCCCCTTACCACCTGCATGAGTGAGCAAAAGTGCGTGATTTCCCTCCTCCTGTTCCACCCCCTCCCACTCACACAAGTGAACAAACACACATGCTCATCCTCCTGTCTCATCCTCTTCCCCACCCCTTGCCTTCACAAGTGAGCAAGGGAGTGAACATGTGCACCCTCTCTCCTCCCGTCCCACCCCCCTCCCTGCAGTAATGAGTGAATAATCAAATCTGTGAATACTTAACCTGCAAATGTGGAGGGACAACTGTAATTTACACCCACTGTCATCTCTAGTATGCAGACTTCTTTATTTATTTATTTATTTCATGCCATCCCTGTACATGGTGCTTTGCAAGTAAAAGAAGAATGAAGCAGTTCCCTGCCCTCAGGCTTAGAATCTACTTAAGACATGACACAAAAGGAAAAGGGGATAGCAGTGTGGGAGGGGATTAAGTCCAGTGATACTTCCCCTTCCTCTCTCCCTCTGAGGCCAGGGCAATGGCCTCTGGATTGGAGGGAGGTCTTTCATCTGCCTCTGGGCCTAGGCGTGATGGAGCTGTGCCTGATTCTTTTTCTCTCTGAGACCAGGGCCATTTCCGCACGGGGCGAGGGAATCGCCCTGTTGTTACTGCCCTGGCTAGTCCGAGCTTTGGGGATATTAAAGATATCCTCTTGATATCATAATTCGGCTTCACTTCTCTATTCCTCTCCATGTGCTTGCAAGGCCACCGGACAAGCACGTAAACAAGCTCGGCCGTTAATTGCCGTAATATTCCTGAAGAAAACAGGCAGGCCAGAAATAGCTGACTCACTGCTTCAGGAGACCTCCAGGCAAGTACTCTAATTAGGTATGCACGCAACCTACAAAAGAGCCTCTGCCCCGCGCTGGCAGCTTGATGGGTAACCTATACAATACCCAAGTACTCTGCGTTTACATACTGGCTACTCTATTGAGAACCGCTTTCGATAACTCAATCATTCAGATTCTGACCTTTCGGAGGCTTTGTCTCCAACTCCAAATCTATTGTTTTCCCCCAAGTACGGCATAGCCTGCAGTCACAATTCTCCTTATAAAAACCCTTGATTCCGAGACCTTCATCGGATTGCTCCCGAGTTTCATCCCGCCTTGCTGCCGCTTTGCTTGGTGAGCCTCCCCTCAGCTCCACGTGCTGAGCCACATCGCACCCCAGCTTCACTCTCTATTTTTCTGGGCTTCAGGACAGGTGAAGTATCACCCAAACCAGCAATCCCTCTACAGATCCCTCTATACCACTCCAACCTTTATTTTCTTTAGTTATCTTGTGTGAGTGTGTCGCATACACTGTTTTGCTTCTATTTAATAAACATCATTTATTATTTCAACTTTTGTGTGCTACTTGACTCGACCCAACCCCGTAGACATAGGGTTCAAGATCTCGCTACGTTACCCTGCCTCTCGTAACGCTAAGCAGTACTCTGAGCTAATTTTCCCCACCTTTAGTTGAGCACATTTTGGTGTCCCTCCCGGGACCCCCAGTTCACGGGGTAACACTGTGACACTACTTACCGGACTTTTTGGCTCCCCAGTCCAGTCCATGCCGCTCCGGAGCAGTGCGTGCTTGTCACTCGGCACTGCTCCGGCGTCAAAAATGGCGGCTTCCGGTTGGTCGGGGGGCTTGACCAACTGCTGAAGTTCACCAGCCTAAAGCCTGCCCCTGGCAGATCGCAGGCTCGCATTGGTGCAAGCCTGCAAATCTGCACAAGGGAGCAGGCTCGCACTGGCGCGCTCCGTGCTTTTGAAAGACCTGTTTTTAGCAGTCTTTCAAAAGCACACTGGACAATCACTTGGGGTCGTTCCGGAGCGGGCTGGGGTGTGGATCTACGTTAAGTAGGTCCGACCCAGTCTGCTCCCAGGTGCAGACGTCCTCCCTGGAGGACGCTGTGCCCCGTTTTAAAAACCCCGTGTGGAAATGGCCCAGGGCAGTGGCTGTTCGGATGGAAGGAGGGCCTTAGATCTACTTCTGGGCCTAGACAAGATAGAGCTGTGCCTGCAAGTATTCTTTCATACTCCTTGTTTGTACAGTTGGCCCTCCACATTTGTGGGTTTCACTTTCATGGACTTGATTATTTGCAAGTTTCTCCAACCCATGCCCCCCACATCAGGCTGTGTTTTTCTGGGGAAACCTTCCCTTTCAGTGGCTCAGATCAGGCCACACAGCCCTTTAAAAACCTGCTTCTGGTCCTTCTCCTCCTCCTCCACCAACCACTGCCTGGCCAACTAAGGACAGCCCAATTTCTCTGCACCACAAAACCCTTCCCAATGCTCCCCATACATCCAAGGAAGGAGATGGGTGAGAGAAAGGAAGTATAGGGCTACCATGCTGACCCACTCCTTTCCTTCTTCTTTCTCTGACCTGGTTTGGACCCTGGGTGCCCACTCTCCCCACCGTGTCTCAGCCTCCTTCCGACAAACACACACACACATTTTGTTATTTGCAGTTTTTCCACTTTTGCAAGAGTCCTACATCCCTAACCCTAGCAAATGTGGACTGTAGTTCATTTTCTTGCTTCCAAAGCAACTGGATTTGTTCTTAGTAGGAGTGATTCTCTATCTTGTAAATCTGAACTGGCTCCATGATTCATCCAGTGGGAGGCTAAAGTAGATTGAGGATGCAGATGCACCCTGATATATTTATTGAAAGCCACACAGTGATCCTATTCCTTGTGTGGTATAACTCGCATATTCTGATAGTGGTAGGTTGAAGGGTAGAGGGGAATCCAATTTCAAATGAAGCAGTTTCCAGGAGTTTACTGACTGTGGAAAGCTGGGATATCATTACCGAAAATTCACAGCAGATTGTTAACATTCTGTTATGCACCATAATGTTCACCACTGTGAAAAAATAAATCAGAGCTAATCATACAAATGAAATTCATTCCCTCCAGCATTTTAACAGAAAGTCAAATCATTTTGTAGATTGAACAAATCCTTTTGAAGGTCTTCCAGTTAAAGTAGATGAGCAACAGGGAGGTCAGAAGCTACAATTAGGAGACCCCTTTTCTTTTCTTTTCTTTTCTTTTCTTTTCTTTTCTTTTCTTTTCTTTTCTTTTCTTTTCTTTCTTTCTTTTTTTTACGTGTACTTTTCCATACCACGCTTCTGCCAGATCAACAGGGCATTGTTCCTTCAGTGGCAAGAAATCACACAGATCTAAAAGGTAACTCAAAAGAGAACAAATACTCCATTAGTTTACCATTTGTTTTCCATACTTCTATTTCTACGAATGGTTTATGAGAATAGAAGTATTCAAAGGCTTTGCAGTCAATTGCTTAGCATTTGTCACTGAATTGTGTTGGTCTTGGCTGGCTAGTTAGCTAGAAGGGATTCTTTCTGAGAGGAGAGGCCCAGAGGTTTTTGTGATGCTACCAAACTGTTGAGTAAATATCAGATTTGCATCTCTTGCTGGGCAAGAGAAGGCACTGATTCGCCACTCAGCATGGGACAAACTGTGTTTGTAATTTTAAGTGGAAGTATCAGTTTCTCACCCCCCAAGATGTGTTATAAGATAAGCATCCCACCTCCAAAATCTTCACATCTGTGAGACATGTTGGGTCTTTCAGAGAAAAAAAATGTACAAAACAATGAATACATTTTAAAGAACCAAATTGTTTAAGATGTGTAGAGGTCAAAAAATTACTTGTAAACAACCCTATCCTTTTGCCAGTAGAAAAATTTGAGTATGAATACCTATAATTTAAAATATGTACAAAAGTTTTATTTTTAAAAAGAAACATGCACGCAAAAAGTCAAAATAAAGTTTAACAACTCAGTATGAAACAAGGATGGGATGAAAATGCAGATCAGGTTTGATGCCATGCAACACAATTGAGACTGAGAGATTGTCACTTCCTAACCCCCAAGAGCTTTGAGGAGAGACGACCCTGGTAAGCCTTGATTCTCTTTCTATGTCAATGAAAAGAGATGTCATCTTATTTCATAAATGTCTGCATTATAAACTTGTCTTCACTTTAAGTAGCAATGTACAACTTAAAACATGATTCATCCCATACGAATTTCAGCAGGTCAGGACCTCTCATCCATTTCATCACTTCTGAATGCCTTGAATATAACAGTTCTTAACAGTATAACACTAGGGCCCATCATTACATATCTTCTGCCATTGTGAGAACCAGTAGTGAGTGGTAGCTCTCATGTTAGTGAGTGGGACAGTGAATCCACTCTGAACTTTAGTCTGAACTTTAAAGGAGCTATTTGGAATGCTGAACTTATTTAGGGGATAAACCTCAGCACCTTGGAGGCCCCTTCCGAAACTGCAAACCCCAGGATTCCATAGGATGTTGAAAGTGGAATAATAGCACTATAACAAGTCTTGTGTGGAAATGACCTAAGATCTGAAACACATTCACCTCCACATTGACATGGAAGCAACCATCTGCTACCAATGAAAACTCTGTGGGTTAGTCTGGTATCTGTCCTGTAACTGATGATCCACTTGGCTGTCCATGGTCTGAGCAGGGAGTCACTTTTCTCCACACTTTGCTTCTGCCAACTTGGACCACAAACTACTATTGCAGTTACCTGTCCTCAAGAGAATCTGCCCTCTTATTCCATGAATGCAATGTGTTCTCTGGAGTCTTTGGTAAGGAGATTTATTTTAAAACACGATGGCAATTGAAGTAAATTATATTTGTTGATCTTCTCAGAAAATTCAAATAGCTAAGTTCAGTTCTTAGTCTCAATTCAAGTAAGCTTCATTAATACCTCAACTCAAGCCCTAACTCAAGTAAATTCAGCAGATGAAGGAGACTTAAGTCAATATTTACACAAATGCCATTGATTCCATAGGTCTATTTTATATGGGATAAACCATTGAATTTAAACCACTGAGTTGGTAAAGCAGGACTTTCCTTTATAGAAGCCATGTTGGTTTCTCTTCTGTGAGACTCCAACAAGGCTGTCTGTCCTGTGTTCTTTCTGCCTCTCAGCTACAGCTTTTCTCCACTGAGATTATACTCCAACACTGAGGGTATTGTGGGAATTTCCATATATGTGTGTGTGTGTGTGTGTGTGTGTGTGTGTGTGTGTTTTTCTTACCTGGGAATTTCATTGTATGAATCATCTGGCCTGTCATTTGAATGTGAAACCACAGAGAAAGAAGTTGCCAGAATGAACAGTCATATAAAGCCACTCTGTACTCTCATACTTACAGTACATAAATATCTTTGCTTCCACTTTTTCTCATTTTTACAGGTTTCAATATTGCAGAGAGAAATATTCTCCTCCCTCTAAGTGAGGCAAGTACTCAAAAGGTATCTTAGATAAACAAGAGATATCTATATTCCACATGGTGGCAAGAGTCTACTGTATACAAAGCAGGTCTGCAGTGAGCATACCCATCAATTTTCCTTCTCCTCCCCCTAGCGATCGTTATTATGGCTTCACAGGGTACTGGTAATGAAAGGGAAATGAATTCTTGCAACAGGAAAGGAAAGAGTCCCTTGTATGTGAAGCTTTTGTGAATGGGGATGCAGTTTTTGTGCAATTAAAGCCCTTTGAAAGTGTGTTGCCTGACTCTCTGTTGCTTGGTAACTAGCACACCTAATTCTCTTTCTGAAAGGTAAAAGAAATGTCAGAAAACCCATTTTGGAGAAAGGGGAGAGAGGCAGAAAGACAGAAAGATAGAAACAGCTTTCTATCAAAACAGGAGACATGTATCTGTTCAAAGAACAAATTCATTTCTCCCATACCAGGTACCAAAATGGGATACACTTTTGAACAACCCCTCCTTTTATAATATAATTTATATGGTGTTGCACAATCTGAGAGCTATGGTATGTATATACTCCAGACTTGAGTTTAAGTTTCAAATTTGAAGCTGTATCTTTTGCGGGGTGAGATCAACTATTCCAGCCACAGGGGATCAGGGTTAGGCACAACCTCTTCTACTGCCAAAAATGCCAAAACAGACAGAACGCCCTTCTGGCAACTGATCCCAGAGATGCATCAACAAAGTGATCAACCAAACTACTCTCCTAATTAAGATCTCAGGAGCCTCAAAAGGATTCAAGCAGGGGTGAGGTGGAAGAAAAACTGAGTGACATCGGAATTAAGCTTCTTCCATCCTCAAAACTCAGCTTCAACGCTAGGACAAAGTCAATAGTAATAGTGCTGAATAATTTCCAACATGACTATGCTGAGAGGGTTTGGATTTAACATACTGTCAGTTGTCAGTTCAGGTAATCCATTACCATCTTGTCCAAGAATGAGAAAAATGTATTAAAGATGGTTGTTGATTTTTTTTTAATGTTTATTAATTATGAAAGAAAAAGAACAAAGCATAATACCACGTGATTACCATAAAAGTGAAAAAGAAAACATGACAACAAAATAGCTTACATCATTATTTCTTTCCAGATCCTTTATCATCATATACTTATTCCACATGTTATATATCATACTGCTTATATACTTTTGTTACATTCTTAACTCTATCCTTTTCAACTATATTTAGCCTATTGCTGTTACTGAATATGATACTATTTCTAAACATATTAATACTAACCCTAACCTTAAATATAACCTTTAACGTAACCTTAAATGTAAGCCCTAACACTAACTGTTAACCCATCCCGGAGCTAATTATCTTTCAGCTTACTCTACTTTCCAAAATTGTAATTCTTCTTGTGGAGGTATAACACTTCCCTCTTTTATTAGGACTTTTTCCACAAATATCTTCTGTATTTCTTCAAAGGTGGTCCTTGATTCTAGTAGCTCCTCCCGTATCTAAAAATGGCACCAATTTTGTTTGTTGCTGTTATGTGCTGTCATATCAGGCTTGACTGATGGAGATTTCACTATATCTTCAAAACACATATGCTTTTAAACGCATGAGATTAATAGGATGCACAGTAAAAAGAAAACTACTAAAGTTTCTCTTTAAGAATTGTTGATATTATATACTACGTGCTCTTACTAGTATAAACCAATGGTGTGGAAAGTTACCTGCTATGCTGGTGTAGTACAGATAAATTCTTAGATCTCCAGATGTTTTGGCCTACAGCTCTCAACAGCCCCACCTACCATGGGAATGACAAGGGAGTTGTAGACCATCCACTACCTAAAGAATTGTTATGTGTTAAAATACTGATAGGAAAATATGAATAGGATTCTACTATGATGCCACAATATAGCCTAGTTCTTACAATGCCTCGAAACAGGAAGTAGAACATACTAGGGATTGATCAGAACAACACTTCACCTGCTGAGACATACAGTAAAAACCATTCCAAAGAAATATTGCCATTAATATGACATGCACACAAAAATTACACAGGAAATGTGTATTTACCAGCACACATTCAGCCATGATGTCTCGAATCATGCTAATTTTAGCATGGAACCTGGGATTCTCAGGATCCTGTGGTGTTGGACGAGAGTTCTACAGATACCAAGACAAATGAATGATTTCTTGAGCAGATCCAGCCTGAACTCTCCCTAGAAGTCAAAATGACCAAACTGAGGCTGTCACACTGTGATCATATCATCAGATGACATGACCCATTAGAAAAGACACTAATTTTTGATGAAGTGGGAGGCACTAGGAAAAGAGGAAGTGTGCATTACAGGTTGAAAAACTAAATCAAAGATACCATAGCCCAAGGGATTGATCAGAACAATACTTCACCCGCTGGGACATACAGGGCTATCGATGACCAGGGCTATTGATGGCAGAGTTCCTTCAAGGTTTCTCATTCACAGGGTCTCTATAAGATGAAGCTAAGTTGACAGCAACTAACAATATGAAGTATCCACCAGGATACAATTAGAGCAGGAGCCTCATTTTCTTTTCACTTGCCTCATTTGACATCTATAGCCAAAAAGGTAAATGTTTGCCTGAACATAGTTTGATCTAAATTCCTAAAGAAGATGGAGTAATATGGGGGAGAGGAGAGAGATAAAAGAGGTCCCTATATATTTTTGGCCAGTAAGCTGAATTCATCTCTCCAGGAGGAGTGAATATGTGATGTTCTGAAACATTGTCTAATATGCGTATGTTAGAGAATTAAAAGTGGGGAAAGATGTGGGGAGATGAGGCCTTTGGCTTGGCGAGATTTAGAAAGTTGCAAGCTGGTGGTAGCATTCCAGACTCCAACATGAGCCGTATGGATAGTTTACTGATCTCTAACTAATGAACAGAAGGGGTCAGATACACAATGTGGCTCAATGAGATTTCTCTTGTGTGTTGTTTTATTTTTAAGTGGAAGCATGTGTTGGAAGATTAAGCAGCATCCCTTTAATCTCCGATTGTCCAGCTCCCCCTGCTGTAATTACAGATTGTCAGACAGAAATGGCAACAGATGTTCAGTGTCTAAGCTAAGAATTATATACTTAGTCAATATCCCAGTGATTCAGCACACTGATTGGGAGAGGAGAAGTTTACATTTATGTTGGATGGCAAAATGAAAGAATTTGTGAGCTGGAGCTGAATATGAACGTAATCCTAATTGCTGACTGTTAATGAACAGAGAATAGCACAGTCTATATGATAATTGCACTGTGCTTAAACAAGATAATTTGCCACATTTAAAAAGCACTTGTTCTGATTTTGAGACACTTTTTTCATGATCTTTCAGATACAGTTTTTTCAGCTTGAATCTTTGCATGCTGCTTTGCACATCCTTTAGACAAACTAATTAGCCAAACCAAAAATGAATTAACAGCACCAAACCCCATCCAGCAGACAGATGATGTTTCTTGGCTTGGTCAGAAGATTGCAGTTTCTTAAGGGATTTTCTCTTCCTCACAATAGTTTTTTTTTCTTTGTCTTGATCTTAAAGAAAGGGATATTTTAGATTAGAGATAAAGCTCAGCCTAAAAAAGGGGGTCAGTGTGAGATCAATTAAAAAAAATCATCAGCATCTTCTATATTAATCTGGATCATCACAGCTATAGAGAACTAAGTCTAGTACCCCTTCTGCTGCAACCAAAACATCTTTTTTATTAGACTAAAGATAATGATGCAAAGATTGACCTGCCATTTGGTACCATATGGATGCTGTACACCCGAGAATTGGATCATTCTGACAAGACTGGAACTAGTTATCTGTTTCAGGTTGAGAGAAAGCACACAGAGAAATCTACTAGGATCAGAACTTGGAAAGTAACTTTAAAAGCCATTAGCTACAGTTTTAGCAACAGTCCCCATTGGTTATAGTTACTGTTACATCTTCTCCCTCACTTCTCTGCCTCTCTTTCTTCTCCCTCCTCCCCTGGTATCTTGTAGTTATGATTGTCTTCCCCATTCCTTTCCTACTCCCCCTTCTTTTGTCTCCTTCCCAGTCCTTCCACTACATTTGCTATCCCTCTCCGTCTCGATTCCTCTCTTTCTCTTTTTACCCTTGCTTCTCCTACATTCATCACCTTCCTTCTCCTCTCCTGCATCTCTCCAGTTCTCTCTCCTTTGCCCCACGCATCATCTCCATGTCCAGGGGAATCTTACTACTACGATGGGAAGATTTTATTCTCAGCATTTAAAGCCGTTAAGTCCTATTAAACTCAATGAGGCCTTTGGCTTGTTAAGATTTAGAAAGTTGCAAGATTCTTGATAAGCATATGTAGATAGATTAGCCCTATCTCTAAGGTCTCTATTGCTCAGCTGGTCTGTCGTCGTCATCGTCATCATCATCATCATCATCATCATCATCATCATCCCCACTTCACAATATTTGATGATTATCAATAGTGTTAGTATGTTTACAATTATTTGGTGAGGTAGATGATGATAATGCATCATTAGATGTACGGCAATATGAAAAAAAGAAGACCACAGATGGTAGAGTCAAGCAAGAAAAAGCCAATGCAATTCTGGGCTGCATCAATAGGAGCATAGTGTCTAGGTCAAGGGAACTGATAGCACCACTCTATTTACTTCAGTCAGACCCCATCTGGAATTCTGTGTCCGGTTCTGGGCACCACAGTTCAGGAAGGATATGGACAAGCCAGAACATGTCCAGAGAAGGCAACCAAAATGATAGATTGCCTGGAAACCATGCTGTATGAGGAGAGACTTAGGGAGCTGGATATGCTTAGCCTGGGGAAGAGAAGTTTAAATGGCAACATGATAATTATGCTTAAATATTTGAAGAGATATGATACGGAGGATGGAGCAAGCCTGTTTTGTGCTGCTCCAGAGACTAGGACACAGAGCAATGGCTTCAAACATATCAGAAAAAAGTGATTCCACCTAAACATTAGGAAGAACTTCCTGGTGGTAAGACCAGTTCAACAGTGGAATACACTGCCTTCGAGTGTGGTGGAGTCCTCTTCTTTGGAGGTTTTTAAAAAGGGGTTGGATGGTCATCTGTCAGGAATGCTTTGATGGTGTATTCCTGCATGGCAGGAGATTGGACTCAATGGCCCTTGTGGTCTTTTCCAGTTCTACAATTCTATGATTCTATAATTCTATAAGGAAGCCAGAGCCTTCAGTTTGCAAGACTTTAGCAGGGCTGTTAATAATAAGATATCTTGTCTCTCATTACAGAACTGCCTTAAATCAAAGCTTACTTAATGGTAATAACAACAAAGGGAGGATTCTACAAACTGACTGTGAAAGTAAAGAAAAAGTGGCCAGTGAGAAAACTGATTAATGGGAACAACCACATGCCTTCAACATACCTTCCAATTTGGCAAAGACAGTCTTGATTAACCCTTTGTCATTCCACTTCTTCAGCTGCTTTTAAAACATCCCAGTTTCTTTCTCCTCCATCCGCTTTCCCCCTTTGTACTCAGCTTACTTCAACTGTTGCAAAATAAGTACAAAGTGCAAAAGGATTTTGCATTCAATTAACTCAGCAGGAAAGAGGGGAGAGGAGAGACAAAACATTGCTTTTCCCAATAGGTTCTGGCAAAAGCAAACTTCCACTGCCTCTCCTAATTTGTGTGTTGTTCCTCATTAGTAACTTTGGCCATCATCACCACACTCCAATGGTGCACGGCCACACATGTCCCGGTTTTCATCTGTGAAGAGCAGAAGGTATTCAGTCTTTACAGCCAGAGTCTGAAAAACTTACTTTTTGCGTGGAAATTTTTTTTTGGTTCAGCTATAACTCCCATGTGATAAAATCAGGACTTGTAGTAATGTTAAAAGTAGGATTGGGACTTTTTTCTTAATGACATTGCCAGGGCTCATACTCTGAAATCCATATGATTCACCCTGGAATCTCTAGGCCTGTGGTGCTCCTGACCTTGCAACTCCAGTAGTAATATGTATGGAGCTCAGAAATAAAAGTAGCAGGAGGTTTCTAGGGAGAAAAAAAAGAGCAGACAGTGGGATAGTGTTAGAAAAACAAGGAGAGCCATGGTGCTGTAGCCATTAAAAGTGCTGGGCTAAGAGCTCTGAACTGAGCTCCTTGTGAGCCATGAGACTTACTGCGGCCCATTCATACTACAGAATTATAGCACTATTATTCCACTTTAGCTGCCTTGGTTTCACCCTATGGACTCCCGGGGTTTGTAGTTTGGTGAGACACTGGAGTACTCTGGCAGAGTAAATTCCCCTCCCTAAACTGTCCCAAGATTCCATAGGACAGAACCATGGGAGTTCAAGTGGAATATCAGTGCACTAATTCTTAGTGTGAATGTGTCCCTGGTGATCATGGGCCAGTTATTCTCTCTCATCTGACCTACCTCACAGGTTTGTTGTTGGCATGATGTGGGTGGAGATATAACTTAGTACACTATTTTGAGATGATTGGATGAAAGATAAATTAGAAATAAATGAAAGGATGGCTAAATAAACAGTAGGCTATGGAACTGCTAAGAAACTGTCTAAATAAAATATATCATCTAAATTAAGTTAAAAGTTATTCCATTGATTTCCCAAATAGCATCACATAGCTAGCTAAGACCAATGGTCACAAGTCACCTGTTTTCTTTCAGGAAACCAAGAGAGGAAACAGTCTGATGGATGCCTAGAGACTGTACAATATGCTTTAAAATGTTCCCTTTCTCTCTCTATTGTGGAATTCACAAAGCATATTAGTTCCCTTCATAGTCCCCTCAGTGGTTCAAATTTTTAGGTGATGATGTGATGTTAACTCATCATGGTCTCTTGGGAAGATGATACTAATTCTGAGCTACACATGTTAGTGAAAGACAAGTTCATCCAGTTCTGAGACACAAATTGTACCAGATGCAAGCCACAGAGGAAGCCATCATTAATGTTGCCCATCAGTGTTGCCCGTCATTTTCCTTGTGGATGTATTTAAGCTCAGCCATAATGAGAGAGACTTTAGCAAATGAAATGTGATATAGTTGGGCTTTGCATGTTAAGGGCATTAACCCAGAACTATTTCAATATGCAGATACTATTGCAACTAAATATTTCAGTGAGCTTCTCAAATAAGCATTTTGCTATGTGGTGCTTTTAACATTTATTATACAGTTACCAACTCAAAGCAGAAAAGAATTACTTCACGCCAGATGTTATGTTAAAAGCTTTGCTGAGAAAGTGCTTGGCAAGGGAACCTCAATAATACATTTTAAAGTAACCACACAGCTGCAACAGGGACAGTTTCATAGTACTACTCTTCTGTTAAGCTATTGGTTCATGGTTTTTATTTGAAGCTCTGCAAAAATTAGTAACCATAATATTGCTTTGGGGGAAGACTTGGTTTAAAATAAACCTCTGTACACAATTCACTGAGGACTTTTTCCCTCCATGGCATGCATTATTGGACCACGTGGTCAATCCCCATGCTGTTCTAGATGTTTTGATTCTTCACCATACCAATGGCTTGTAGGCTTAGTCCGGCAACAGGTGGATTGCAAACAGTTCTTTTTTTCCTTTTTCCTGCTGCCCAGTAGTATGGAGAAGACTGAGAAGCAATATGATATTGATCTTTCAAATATCTGAAGGGCTGTCGTATAAAAGATGCAGCAATCTTCTCTGCTGCCATTCTACAGCATAAAACCTGAACCAATGGATTCAAATTAGCAGAGAGCAGATTCTGACTGAACATTAGGAAGAACCACCTGTCAGCAAGATGTTCAAGAACAGAATGGACTACCTTGGACTTCATCGGTCTACTCAGTTTGGGAGGAGCTTTTGCAGAAATAACTCAAAACACACCAAAGTAGGATACCAAAAGTCCCACAGATGACATGGGGAACAACCATGAGAACAACCATGGGGATTTTTAAGCAGAGGTTAGATTACCACTTCTCAGGCTCACTTCTGCTATGGATTCCTCCCTGGTGAGGAATTTTGTTAGATGGCCCTTGCAGTCCTTTCTGACACTATGATACTATGAGCCTGAGTTAGGAAAAAAATATATGAGAAAAAGCAAAACTGGTGGATTCTCCAACCTTGCTGTACTTCAGAATCCTGAATCAGCCTCTTTCAGCTTACAATACTTTCAAGTTTTTCCACCTTTTCCAAGCCTACATGCAAGATCTATAGCCCCAGCTGTGTTCTACATGATAGTAGCTTTTGAGCAGTAAAAAGAGGACTAATGATTCAGAACAATTCAGATTAGATGTGAGAATTGCTGAGAAATTATGGTTTTGGATAGCAGCAAGTTTTTGATTTATGAATTCTTCCAGCATCAGGGAAGGAAGTTCAGGGTACCTGAGGTCTTATCACACCATACCTTAACACCACATTCTTCCATTGGATTCCCACTATAGCCATTCCTGTGATGGTATCAGGTTATTAATGCTCTCTATTGCACCCTTTCAACATCTGAGGATGAGTAACATCATTCACACTCTTGTTACCTCCACATTATATCATCGTTGCCTAGACCTTTTCCCTGCCCCACACCTCATGATTGTTTTTTTTTTCTTACTACAGCCCTTTTCACATGTGGGGGGGGAACGGGCGAAAACACGCTAAAACGGAGCTTACCCGCAGCCGGGTAAGTCCATCGCCACGCGGAGCAGCTCGAGCTCGCTGCTCCACACTCCTTCGGCGTCCCAGATGGCAGCTTCTGGTTGGTGGAGGCTCTCCACCAACCTGAGAAGCTCGCCAGCCGGAAGCCCGCCCCTGGCAGATCTGCAGGCACGCACTTGCGCGAGCCTGCAGATCCACTTTAGAGCCGGGCGACGGAGCGGCACGGGGCTGCGCGCTCCGTGCTTTTTAAAAACCTCTAAAAAGAGATTTTTAAAAAACACGCAGCCTGGCTAGTTCCGGCTGCTCCTGAGTGGATTCTGGTGTGGAACTACAAAAAGTAGTCCACGCCAGTCCACTCTACGGTGTAGAAGACCTCAGTGAGAGGTCGCTCTGCACCATTTCAGAAGCCCGGTATGGAAATGGCCTACGCTGTACTAGTGCAGTAATGTTCTAACATCGTGACACAAGGGCCATTTCCGCACGAGACTGTTATAGCGCTATGGTTCCGCTTTCAACATCCTATGGAATCCTGGGGTTTGCAGTTTTGGGAGGGGCCAACTGGCCCCTCCCAAAACTGCAAACCCCAGGATTCCATAGGATGTTGAAAGTGGAATCATAGCGCTATAACAGTCTTCTGTGGAAATGGCCAAGGACATATGAATCTGTGACATTGTGCTGTAACAGAAATGCATCATTTCAGAGCCCTCTCATTTCTGGTGACACTGGAAAAGAAAGTAGTTCTCCCTCCCCCCTTCTCCCCCATACACTGTAGACTGCATCCCAACATCTGTGGAGCCACTAAAATGTATCAGCAAACCAGAAAACTTACATTAAAAGAAGCAGAAATACAGGTCTTAAAATGGATTTTGCATCTTGCTGCCAAATTTCAACGGCAAACCATGAAAACCCATTGAAAATGGGAAATTCCTGGGGGGGTTTAAAAGATTATTTTCTTATTTTCTGCCCAAATTTGTGTCACAGTTTATGGCTGGCTTTTGGTGACACAGTTTTTATTGGAGAGCTGTTTGCCAGTGGTTTGGCAACAGCCCTTGGGCTACATGTGTCCCACTCCTGGACTACATAAAGAAGAAGAAACAGTCTCTTTTGCACATAGTTATTAAATGAAAAGTGAGAGACATCTTGGCCTTTATGCAGAGCAATTCACAGCGTGTGTCTACTACAGAAAATGTATTCAGCATCACAAATTCTCCCTCTGGATCTGCATGCTGAAGTGATTATTTTGCAGTTTGGTCTGCCAAAAGATTTACTTCTCCTAGAAAAGTGTTTAGCAAATGTTGTGAGGATCAAAGGAGCAAACATTTTCATGACAAAAGGGAATTTATACTCTAGACTACACTAGACAGTGATTAGTGAGTCACACGCAAGAAGTGTCTTGTTTCCATCTTTCAGCCCTTGTAGCATTTAACTAAATGCTAATTCCTTGACTGGTAGCTTCACATCCTTTGCTGTAACTGCCTGAACTGCTCACCTTTTATCTACTAATAACCAATGGGTTATATTGGAGGAATTTTTTACTGAGTTGGAGGCAGTATGCTATCAGCAACCTAAGCAACTCTGTCATATACAAAAGAAACACAATGTGTGTGTGCATTTATGATTAAAGATAAACTTGCAGAAGTGAGAATAATAATTGAATAATAGAAAGGGTGACTTTTGCACCGAATTCAAATAGAACTAAAGCATCATTTCAGTTCCAGAGGATGGAGTACATGCAATATGGTGGCATGCTGGCTTTATTCAGTCACTGGTAACATATATTTCCTGTCTTCCCTCTGAGATCAAGGTAATGTACATGGCTGTCCCTCCTTATTTTATCCTCATATCAAGGTGGTGAGGTAGGCTAGGGGAGAGAGAGAATGAGTGGTCCAAGGCATACAGTGAGTTTCATGGCTGAATAGAGACTTAAACTTGGATCTCTTGGATCCCTGTCCAGTACTGTAATCCATGTTCCATATGGGTTGTCTCTCTTCTGATGTTACAAACAGATGCAGAAGTAGTTCTGCTGAAATCATACAGTGTCAGAGCCAGCTGGAGTAGTTTAGCTCTGTTACATAAAAATGTGTGGGTATCACTACCCTCCTCCACACACCAACTGTCCCAATTTGGCAAGGACAGTCTTGATAACTTCTTTATCATCCTACTTTTTTCAACTGTCTTTAAAATCTCTCAGGCCCTTTCTGTACAAGGCACGTGAAGCAGTTCATGCTGTCTCTTACCATGTCTTATCGGATCCAAATAACGCGGGCTTTCCCTCATTTGCTTCTGCACAGCTCCTCCGTATGTTTCCTTTTGATTCGGAGGAGTGCGAGTTCATGCATCCACACTACTTTGGCAGTGACCACTCGCACTACTCCCCTCACCCCGCCCCGGCGGCTGTGATTGGCTTTTTTTTCTCTTTTGGGTTGGTACATTTGTATGTACCTATGTAGGTACATCTTTGCCACTGTATAAGAGGCACTGCCCCCCCCAATGCCTTCTGAAAATGGGGTGCGAATGTGGTAACTCCCCCCACCCAGGCAGATCAGCTGGCAGAGCAAAGTTGGGAGAGCGATCTCACACTCCCTGCTCATCTCCGCCCTGCTGCCGGCATGATCCTGCCCCAGAGAGGAATGGGAGGAAGGAGCTTTTTACACACACACACACACACACACACACACACACACATGCTCCCTCCCTCCCCTTCCAACCTTGGCAGGAAAGTTTCCTCACAAGGAGGAGAGGAATGGGGGGAAGGAGCTTTTTACACACACATACACACACGCTCCCTCCCTCCCCTTCCAACCTCAGTGGGAAAGTTTCCTCGCAAGGAGGAGAGGAATGGGGGGAAGGAGCTTCTTTCACACACACACACACACACACACACACACACACACACACACAGCCTCTTCTTTCTGCCTGGGTAGGGAGGTTCCCTCCATCCAAGCAGATAGGACAGGAACCAGGAACAGAGTACTAAAATATTTTTTCCTAAGTAATATAGTTGAAAAACAGGGTGCTCTTATAGGGCAGTGTGTCTAATGCCGGCAAATACAGTAAAACATTTGCAAAATAGAAAACAGCTCTCTCCTTTTAACATGCCTGTGCCGTGTTTTGTCCGGTTACTCCATTTTCTAAATTTTGCTGAACAAAACAAAACATGGCATCTGACTGTCCTTTGGTGGCCAGGGACAGCTGGAGAAGGTGAGTACGCCCACAACCTACCAATTCGCATCTGTGCAAATGTACGTATCTGCACCACTGCAAAAGTCCGAATCTGTTCGATCTTAAAAATTGTTTTGGATTTTTTCTGGTTTTCAAATGCCACGCTTTCCCACCACATGGAGGCGCATTAACTCAGGGTTACATGCAGAAGGATGGTAAATAAAGCGAACCTAATTTGCTGTCTGTGCAGAACAGCTCCGTGCCAAAACACATTGACCCACGCTAATAACCCCATGCGGAAAGGGCCTCAGTTTCTCTCTTTCTCTCTCACTCTCCTCCGTTGTCCTCAGCCTATTTCAACTGTTGCAAGCTGAATTCAAGGTCGAAAAGTAGGTTGCACTCCCCACTCCCCTCAGCAGAGGGGGAGGAGAAAAGGGAGCAAAATCCTGCCTTTCTGAGTATGTTTAGGCAAAAGCAAATTGCTGCAGCTCTGCTAGCTGGTGTTCCTCCTCATTAATACCTTTTGCCATTTTGACCATCCTCTGATGTTGCTTAGCCACACATTTCAGTTTTCACCTATGAAATGTTGAGAGGGTATGCCCTCACAATATTCAGACACATCTACTTCTTGGTCTAAATCCTACTGTTAGTCCAAACTAGAAGAGCCTCACTGAATCAATAGAACTTTCATAAATATTGACTTACCCACTCTAGTTAGGACTGCTAATTGGATCTAGGCCCATGTCTTTTGTCGAAGAACTCAAAACGTAAGTGAGGAGAGTACCAAAAGATACTAATCTGAGAGACAGGATGGACAACACTACCCAGCCTGCAATAAAGAGCCACAGGTACAAGGAAGAAATGATAGTTCAGCTGAAGAGCACCTACTTTACATACAGAAGGTCCCGACTTCAGTTCCTGGCATCTCCAGTTAAAAAGATATGATGATATGAAGATCTTGTCATCAGACTGCAAAAAGCTATTTCCAGTCACAGTAGGCAATATTGTGTCACAGAGACCAATCAAAACAGATACAAGGAAGCTTCCTGTGCCAAAGAAAGTATTTCAGGAGCCTGCTGTTGCTTTCCGAGAAAAATGAAACCAGTGGCTGGCCTGCCTCCACATATTGTTGGGACAGCAATCCCCACAGCCAGTGGTCAGGGGTTGTTCACATGATCCCCAGTCTTGCCTTGAATATTAGTCCACACAACAGCAAACAGAAAGAACAAACTTAGTCCCAGTACTAAGTACTTAGTCCCACTACTAAGCTGGTATGTAACCCAAGTATGACACCCTACTAGTTCAGGAAAGTTAATTGAAGCATATGAAAAGACCACTACGACTCTGTAGACATGTGAGTGTTGTATATGTATGGGAGTTGGTCTAGCTGGAAGAGGAAAGTTTTGTTGAGATTTCTTATGTGTTTGAGTTCATATGAATGGTTGGGAGGTTTTGGCTTCCTAAACAAGTGAAGATTACAGACAGAGCTTTTGAAATTAGCCATTGTCTGCACCAAGTTTGGGGGGAAGGGAGTCCATAAGTGAGAAATTCTAGCTCCTTTGACAATGAGAATATAATGCTACCTAATTATGTTCTCCACTCTTCCATTTGCCCCTACAAGTAATTTAAATCCTTCCAGAGGAGACCAAAGCCCTACTAGAGAGGTAAAGCTGCATTATCTAGAGAACCTCTGAAATAAACAAATGGACACTTATCTGTCAGATCTTAATAACATGACGGGATTTATGCAGCGGATCAAAATCCTAAATGTACCCACAGCATCCTGAAGTTCTGTATTTACCTGCTGTATAACATAGCGCTAGACAAACAAGACTGAAATTCATCTACCCTTGTTAATGATCACCAATGTAATATATTGAACAAACACATGAGATAAAGAAAGCTCATGGCTAAAATGTGCTCCAATGCCCACAACAGCAGGACTCTAACCATATGGGGTAATAAATGGATGAAGGAGGCTGCACAATCCAGAATGTCGAAAAGAAAGCAGAAGGGAGTTATATCTGATTAGATCTGTTTGCAGAATCTGGTGACTCTACAAAAACAACTCAAGACAGAATCTTGATGTAAAGTTAAAGGCTTTCCTGGCCAGAATCCATAGATTGTTGTGGGTTTTCCAGGCTTTGAGGCCAGAAATAGAACACAGCCTCAAAGCCCGGAAAACCCACAACCACCAAAACAGGACCTTTTGTTGAGCAGAGGAGCTGCATTCATTGCAACCAGTTAGGTGGATTATTAATCAAGAATTAGTTAAATGCCATGAACATTGCTGAATATTACCCCTTACACAGTTCAGCTAAACAGTTGACAGGAAAGAAAACTGAAGTGTTGCAATACTGCAGAAGGCAATGCAGAAGTATATAGAGAATTGTTCCAGGAAGAACAAATGTGCTAGGTTATTTCTATCTTTCAGGAGAGCTGAAAAAGCGGATAGTCCTAGTAATTATGCATGCTACCTTACGAAGCTCAGTGACATTTTAAATCCAATCAGAAAGAATTATTACACTCTAACCTCTTCAGATCAGTGTTGGCCAGTCTTAGAAGGACATGGACTTATGAAGACTGAGCAATTTTGTCTGGGGAGGTGCTGTGTGAATATGGAGAGATAAACAGATGACAAACAGCACACCTTGTCTTGGAGTTTTCCTCATGATAACATATGACTTTTCGTTTGGGGGCAAGGGGAACAATAACTGACAATGATGAGGGCCTTTCTAGAATCTATTTGATGGTGTGAGTGGTAGAGAATGGTGTGTGTATAAATTTTGTGGTTCAGGAATGAGAATATCTTCTGGTGTATTTAATGATGACATACCGCAGGAATCCTGCTACTTTCTGAACCCCTCCTCTTTTGTACAGTACAGTCATCTCTTCTTCTGGCTCTTGATCATTTGGGGTCTCTTTCATTTTATCTCATTTTACCTCCAGTAGTAATGAGTTGGGACAACAATTGGGGCTGTCTTCTACTACACAGTTCTAGCACTATGATCCCACTTCAACTGCCACAGCAACATCTTATGGAATCTTGGGGCTTGTATTTGGGTGAGGCACCAGCGCTTTGCTGACCCAAACTGCAAATCCAAGAATTCCATATGATGGTGCCATGGACAGTAAAAGTGGAATCCTAGTTAAGTAGTGTGAAAGGGCCCTTGGTTTTCCCACATCTTTCTTGCTATCAACCTTCAGTGGTGAAAAGGATTGGCAGGGGGTTGGACTGGATGGCCCCTGTGGTCTCTTCCAACTCTACATTTCTATGATTCTATGGTACCTTCTTCTGTAGCAAAATAAAGAACAGCCAATCTTCTTCTATTACTATTTTTTTAAAAAATGCATGATAAAAACATGATACCCTCCCATCAGGGCACTGTTCCAAGTCACTTATTTCATAACAGGAAGTCACTATTGCTTTTTCGTTCAGCTTTTGGAGCCCATCCTTGCCCACGTGATCCCATCCTCCTCAGGGTATATAAAAGCACCCCACCCAATTATAAATGAGCAGAAAACACTGCTCCCTACTAGCCGGGGATATTTCTGCCTGATTTTTCAAGCCATGTTTTCCTATGTCACCCCCACACACACCCCTTCTATCTTTGAAATATGTGTTCATATTGAGCCAATGGGTGTCATTTTTTCCCCTTATATTCATCTCCTGTACTGAAGCATGATTCAGTAGCAATGTCACAATTATAGAAAATCCCTCCTTAATGAAGACCAGCCTGTGTCTATCCTAAAGTTCTTTTGGTGCCAGGCAAGGAGAATTTAGCTTATACATTAAATTTCTCTTTTAAAAAAATGTTCAACTTTATTTTTGTTTTCTTCCCATATTTACCTAGATTTCTTCCTGATCTGATCTGGTTGTTACATTTTATTAGGTTGAAGTTTTTAATTATTGTTACTTATATCTAGCTTTGGTTCATGTTAGCTAGCAAAAGAAACTTTTTGTCATGCTGTGTCTTCTCAGCAATATAAATAAATTTTAAAAAATAGTAGTTAGCCACAGCTACTAAATAGTGCATCCTTAAAACGAAACTGAAATGACATTACTCAAAGCAATCTTGTAATCAGTTAAAATTTCCAAATATTTCCTTGGGAGTTGTTGAACTTTGATTAATTTTGATGAATTTTGAAAGAAATCTTACAATTAGAAGCTGCTAGTCATTGGAAGAATAATCCTTTGCCATACATGTTTACTATGGAAAGAACCCAAGAAATCTTTGGGACACAGAAAGGAATGATTAAGAATGATTATGTTTTAAGGAAATAACTGGAGAGTATTTAATAGTCTGGTGCTCATTGGCTAATTTTTCTTCTTCTCACTGTCATTTTATAGGAACTCCTAGAAGATTTAAAAGTTAGCCTAATTGTGTCAAAAGCGTGAGGCATTTGCTAATGACTATTTAAGGTAAAATCATAATGTATATCTTCATCTCAAACTAGCCACTTTAAGCGTAACTTCAAAAGGGAGCAAAAATGGTTGAAAGCATGCATGAGACTGGACCACTGCAGTAAGCCTGCCATGGAAATGCCCACTGGGTTTCCAGGACAACATGGTTAGCAGTAAAAAGGCTGGGCAATGAAACTGCAGTATTAGTACAGTTTCCTTGATAATGGGGACATCATTTTCCTTCTCTATAGCCTACTCTACAAATGAATTGTTTGAAAAAGGCATAAAGCAACTAGTGGAGGCAGGGCTCTAATGCTAGCTCTACCCCTACCGTCCAGCACAAGGAATTGTTCACGTGGTTGCCATGGGCTGTCTGCACTTTGTGTCAGCAGCTAACCCAAAAACTGGATGTCTGGTGTTAACGCCAGCAACAGCAAGGCCCTCGCTCTTGGTAATCAGTGAGCTTATGATATCCAACTCTATTTTATTTATTCATCTAATTCCAAAAAATTGTTTCAGTAGTAAATCATTGCCTGCTGTCAGTAATGGACTGAATGAGGACAAACAAACTGAAGCTCAATCCGAACAAGACAAAAAGGTGTTTCTGGTCAGTCAAAAGGCAGGGCAGGGAACGGGGTTCAGCCTCTGCTAGATGGAGCTATGCTCCCCCTGAAATCTCAGGTTCATAGCTTGGGTGTACTGCTGGACTTAGTCCTGAGTCTGGATGCCCTGGTTTTACCTGTGGCCAGAAGTGCATTTCCACAGTTTAAAACTAGTGTGACAGCTGTGCCCACTCCTGGCGATGTCAGATCTTTTCTATGGTAACACTTACCATGCTGTCTTCCCATTAGAATTACTGTAACAGACTCTACGTTGGTGCTGCCTTTGGAAATTTCAATGAGTCCAAAATGGTGCAGCCACATACAATTCCCTTGTTGAAATAGTTTCACTGGATACCAGCTTGATCATTAAATTTCAGATGTGTGTGTGCATGTGCCTTCACGTCACCTGCTGACTTACAGCAACTCCATGAATATTGGTGATCATTTAATGAAGCTCTAGTTTGTATTAATAACATGACAGAAACACTGTTTAGATGTCAGTCTCTCACAAACTATTGCTTGGTGTCAAATAACTATCTCTAGTCCTTCAAAATATTAACAGCTGAATGTTTCTTTGATGCCTTTTGATGGCTGGTGGCTACTAGGTACCCACTTAGCTGCTTGAATGGAGCCTGGAAAAAAAATGGTTTGGCAACTGAAACAAATCCAATGAAAGAGAAAAGTACAGAGCTGGTTTCCCCACCTGCACCCAGTGGCCAGTGAACTCTATTTGCTTTTGAAAGACTGGCTGCTGCTTCAAAGAGTTGCCTTCTGTTTTATGTACAACATATATGGTAATAAATAAATAGCTATAACAAAACCACTATATGTCCTCTCTCACTCTCTGTCTCTCATTCTCTCCCTGCTCACAAGGAAACTAACCTTGTAAATGGGCTGTTGCCAAGGTTACTGCTTGGAAGAACGAGACTCCATTGAACAATAATATTATTACATTAAGGAAGGAGAAGTCAATTTGAAGAGATAGTTAAACCTGCCCTAATGTAGGAAAACTCATCTAACTGTTTATTACATTTTTCCTACTTTTTTTGCCACTTTGTAGTACTGTGAGGAGAAATGAACAAGGGAAAGAAGATGGGAATCCTAAAAGTCATTTTCTGTCCTAGTTCCTCCAGCACTCTTAATGCTGCTTCTTTATGTTCTTAACTACAAATGTAAAGCTTTAAAGACTGATGAGCAAAGTAGCTTTAACATGCTTAAACTTAAGCATTGCAGAAGTAGGGAGTTTGGCAGGGAGATGAAGATGTAAGCTTTTAACATTTCCTGAACAGCCGACCAACACATTGCCATGTAGTAATTAGATCTGGCAAAACACTTTATGCCATTTGATATACTTCAGTGTATTGGGCAATTGAAGGTTTATATGGGGTTACAGGCAGGGTTCTTCTTCCTTAAAAAGCAGTACATGCCAAAGAACTCAGAGGATGTACAGAATCTTTCCTAGAATGCAACAGCCACTTGATTCCCATCTAAAAGCACCATTGCCTTGTGAATACCTGCAAGACAAAATTAGCCTCTACAGTGGTGCCAGAGGTCCTGAAGTGACAGTAGCCAGCAGCTCTGTGTTTGTGTGTGTCTACAGACACACCCCAAACACCCAGGGCAGCACTGGGAGTGAAGGCAGGCAGTATTCCAAGATCTGAAGTCCAGCAGGGGCCTTGTTCTCAGTGACCCCACTGCGCTACAGTTCCAGGGAATCCTTTCAGGTAGCCACTGCAGTTAAATGTACTTGAAACTGGTTTTGCTTTGAAGTCTAGATATGTATTCATGTCTGGCTTTTAGGGCATACTGGTATGATCAAGACTCACTGAAATCAAGTACCTCCAGGGAAACCTTACCACTGTACATGTTGAAAGACATTATTAAATACTATGCTGCTCTATGAGCTTTAGCAAGACTTGCATTGCCAGGTAGGGAATAAACTCAGGTTGTTGCTGTAAGAAAGAGTATTCTGTGGAAATCTTGTCATGAATGTTCACTTCAGTGAGATGAACCCTGTATGCGTTATCACAGTTAGCAAAGAAAAAAATAATTCCTGGTACATTTGGAATTTCAGCCTTTGTGAACACCTCTGTGACATGGTCACTACCTCACCAAAATTAAAAATGAAGAAACATATAGCCTAATTACTTACTTATACTCAAAGTAGAGAACACTGTACATACCATTCAACAATATATTATAGCATTATAACAGACTACTCCAGATGCAGAGTTTTTTGCTTCTTTTTGAAGAAATAGTGGGGTTTCTGTTCAGCCTCTTACATTTATCAAAAACACTGTAAACAATTATGTTGGGATGTCGTCATTCTATCTTTTTTATTTTTTATTTTCATTTTTCATTTATTCTGCAACAGCATGTGTAAGTTTTGCTATTGTTCATTGATTTAGGTAGGGTGCAGAGGTAATGGAAATGAGCCCGTGTATTGAAAAATAGTAGGGGGTTCCTCCATTAGGCTTTTGCATGCACACATGCTTAAACTTTCTCAGTTTCTATATGCCACCATGTGACACAATTTCTGGATACACTCCAAAAAAACCTAGGAGCACCTGGATATCTTTACTTTTGTAGTGTGAATGCTACTATTAAGCCTATGATCAATTGTTGCAGGATAAACTATGAACTTCTTTCTAGGAGAATGAATTCATCATATTTGTTCCATTATCTGCTGTCTTTATGAAAAATGTGGCCAGTAAATTCTAAATATGAAAATAAATATATATTTATATGTACATATATTCTCTGTGTCATGTTGAAAAGTCATCCTACATCTCTCAGTCTCAACATTATTTTTGTGACTAGTCAGTTTACAGGAGAATCCTCTTCGCTTACAAGCAGATCTACAGCCAGAAATTTTCAGCTGGAATAGCCTAAGTATAATAACAGTGGCTAGCACAGTTAAATGGAAAGTAGGTGAGGCATGATAATGGTAAATACATTATTAAACATGCTCTACAGCCTCCAGCAGTAAATAAGTATCCAGTGTGGTAAAACACTGGCTGTGAGCAGGACAAGTGCAAGCCAGTTAGATCGATGGCAAGTCTGTTTGCGCTCTGAAAAGAGAGGCCAGAGGGACGGCCATGGCCCTGACTATGTAGAATATATTACTGTTATTTATTGGGTTTGTTTTTGTATTTGTGTTGTTCTTTTTGGTTATTTCTCGCAAGACATGTGACAGCATTTAACTGTAGCTTAAATCCAATTGTCAGCCCCAACTAGATTATACTTGGTAAACCAATGGAAACTTAATACTTGTATTTGCTGTTAATTGGGATCAAGTTGTTACCCTGATTTCTGGGGGTCTCGAGGGGGACTCCTTTACATGCCACAATTAATGGGGAATGGGAATTAGCTAGAGCACAAGCTGTGGCAACAAGAGGCAGGGTAACCTAGCGAGATCTTTTCAATCCAATGTTTATGGGGTCAAGCCGAGCCAAAAACCACACCAAATTGCTAATTTAATTATTTTTATTTAAAAATCAGTCCTTGCGCATGTTCGCACTTATGCGCTCACTCACACAGACCCTAGCGAAAAATAAAAAGAAAGGAAAATTGATAGGGGATTTGAGAAGGTATTTTCGGGGTATACTGCACCTGGTCCGAAGTCCGAGACAGCAACGGAGCAAGAGAAGTGGCTCAGCACATGGATGGCTGAGGGGATAGCCGGACGAAATGGTGTGGAGCTGAGAAGAAACTGGAGCAACCTGAGGGACCGTTCAAAAATCAGGTCTTTTTATAGGGGAAAATGTACCTAGAGGGCTAATCCTTTCCCAGGGAAAACAAGAGATTGAGGAGCTAAAACAAAGCTCTAAAATGTCCAAGTCCTCTGCATAATTGGGAGAACAAAGCTCTGAAATGTCAAAATTATTGGCGTGATTAGATTTGCCGGTGTTTGTCAAAAGCCGCAGCAGTACGTAAATTGCTCTCACTTGACAGGCTGTTTGTCCGGATTGCTAATCCTGTCAAGCTAGCTTCTGGGGGCAGGGAACTCTTTGGATATTTTGATGAGTGCATGTCTGGAGAGCTCCTAGGGCTATGTGACAGATCGTATACTGGCCAGACTGAGTTTTTCCAGATCGCGGCCGTTTGGCTGTGCCTGCCTGTGTGCTCGTCCGGGGGACCCTCTCAGGCACGTGGAGATGGTTTTAATATTGATTTTAATAAATTGTGGACCCCGGGAGAGGGCTAACTACCGCAGTAACAATGTCAAGTGATGACACTATGAATAAGAGACCCCCAGGTAACCCTGTTATGAACAATCTTGCTCAAGTCTTGCAAACTCACAGCTATGGCTTCCTTCCTTGAGTCTATCCCCCTGTAGCACAGTCTTCCTCTTCTTCTGCCTTCTACCTTACCAAGCATCATTGCTTTTTCTAATGCATCATGTCTTCTCATAAGGCCAGTTTAGTCATCTCGGTTTCTAGGGAGAGTTCAGGCTTGATTTGCTCTAGGATACATTTATTTGTCTTTCTAGCAGTCTATGGTATCCACAGGACTCTCCTCCAGCACCCACACCAAATTAGTTCATTTTCTTTCCCTAAGCTTTCTTCATTGTGCAGCTTTCCCAACCATACATAGAAACTGGAAATATAATGGCATGAAGAATACTAATTTTAGTATTCAATGATATATCTTTACACTTCAGGATCTTGTCTAGTTCCTTAATAGATGTCCTTCCAAGTCCTATGGCCTTTCTGAACTACACTGCAATAGTGTTATTATTCCACTTTCAACATTCTGTGGAATTCTAGTGTCTGTAGTTTATTGAGGCCAAAAAGCTCTCTGGCTGAGAGTTCTGAATGCCCCTTCCTAAACTGCAAACACCAGGATTCCATATGATGTTGAAAGTGGAATAATAGCGGTATAACAGTGTAGTGCGGAAATGATTCTAGTTTTCTTCTGATTTCTTGATTGCAGTCTCCTTTTGATTAATGACTAAGCCAAAGTACGGAAAAGCTTTAACTGTGTCAATGTTAATGTGGTCGTTATTTTTATTTTCTTAATGTTCAGCTGTAACTTTTCTTTTTCACTTTCTTCCTTGACTTTCTTCAATAGCTGTTCCAAATCTTTGCTGTTTTCTTTAAGTAGCATGCTGTCATCTGCATATCTTAAATTGTTAATGTCTCTTGCTCCAATTTTCATGCCTCCTTCTCCCAAATCTTATCCAGCTTTATGTCTTATCTAGCATACATGTTAAACAGACTGAGTGATAAAATACTGAAATTCATAATGCAATGACATCACTGCTAGTGTTCCATCATACTGGATTTCAGGGATATGAGGAAGAAGAGACGAGGACTCCTGTTTTTTTGACATTCATAAATTCATCTATGTTTTAATTCTAGCCTAATTGACAGTGGAACATTAGAGACTGTGAATCTCCACAAAAGTTAAAACCTCAGATAGGATAGTTGCTAAAGTCTGATTACACTGCATTTGTACTTTTTTAAAAAAATTAAAATATCTTAGGTTGGTTACATTTATGTTGAAAAGGGGACATTTAGTTCACTTATGTTAATTCTAAAGTATCATTTAATGGGTATTGCACTACATTAAAAGTCTTGCCAGAAAAAGGTGAAATATCCCATCCATCATTTTACTCCCTTGCCATCTCTGTTTAGGACAATAAGGGAATAGCCATATTAATTTTTGAAAACTCTATTTCTTATCAACCCGCCCATTAACAGGGAAGGAGTTAGATTAAAAAGAAATACATCCGCCAAAGAAGGATGCAGGAAGCAACAACACCAAAAAAATATCTTGGGTGGCAACATGATAGCAATAAGAGAGGTAGGAACCAGAGAACACAAATTAATAGAGAAGCTGAGCTAAATCCCAGGCCAGCATCCCAGATACTAAACAATGGATATAAATTAAATAACAGCCAAAGAAACGTTAACCAAAGCTCTGAATAACCTCCAAAGGGACTTTTGCCACACTAGAAAAACAAACAGCCACCATCACAATGATCCAACCTCCCTGCCCAATATCAAAGTACTGCTTGAAAAACCTCAAAATGAGGAATTAATATGTAGACAGGTGCTGCCTAATGTGTCCGAACAGGTAGAGAAAAGACACCCAAGTAGCACCAGTAAAATCGAAGTGTGGCATGTTAAGGTCAGAAAGGTTAACCCCCTCCCCCTTTGGAGCTCCCACCATGGCTACCATCTTGGCCCAAAAGTGGATGAAGGGAGGTCAGAAAAGTCCCAAAAATACAAGGTGGGGTGGGGTGGCCAAGCTAAGAATAGCAACAAGAACAAAAAAGAGACAACCAACAAACAACTGATTAGTGGCTAGGTAAAAAAGGTAATGGGTAGCAAGGAAAAGCAAAAATCAAAAGCAGAAGCCAGCAAGCCAAAAGGAAGGAGACTAAGGCGATTTCTGCACTACACTGTTATAGTGCTATCATTCCACTTTCAACTTCTCGTGGAATTCTGGGGTTTCCAGTTTACTGAGCCCAAGAGCTCTCTGGCTGAGAATTCTAAATGCCCCTCCCTGAACTGCAAACCCCAGGATTCCATAGGATGTTGAAAGTGGAATAGCAGCACTATAACAGTGTAGTACAGAATTGGCCTTAGGAGCAAACAAGGGACAGATTGATAAGCAGCTGATTGTAAGTCAGAATTAGACAGCTGATCACTGACAACAACAGTCACTGGTTCATTTCAAGACACAATTCAAAGTACAGGGGATGACCTGTGATTGCTGGGGTACAGACTATTTGACAGACTGCCTCCATAGGACCCTGCCTGAATTCTGAGATCCTCTGAGGATGGCATTCGCTTTGCCCTCCCACCTTCAGTGGCACATTTGTGGAAGATATGGAAGAAAGCCTTCTTGGTGGCTGCTTCTAGGCTACGGAACTCCCTGCCTTGGGAGACCAAGCTGGCCCTCTGCCTATTCTCCTTCCACTAGCAAATGAAGACCTTCTTTTTTATTTAAACAAGTATTTAGTGACTCAGTAGCTATGGGGGAAAGTCTTTAATAGGATGCACATGCCGCATTGTTTTTTAAATTATTCTTGTTTTGGTTTTAAATGATTTTACAATGTTTTAAAGTATTATGTTTTAATATGGTATCTTGTTTAAAAATTTTACTTTTTTACTACTAATCTTTATTTCAGTTAACCAGTTTAACCCTTGCATAAGCCACCAAAAGAAAGGAGAGATAAAAATTACGGAAATAAAGAAAGAGGGAAAACACAAAAACATTGCAGGCTTTCTCACCTTGCTCCTCCCTCTCTCATTTGTTCCTTCATGGTTTTGTTGATGCATTTTGCACTACCATGGCATAAAAAACAACTGGCTTGGATGGCAGGGCAAAGGTTGGGGAAAACAATGCAGCAAACAGAAATACTATTCCCACCCCCTATATTTTTCCCAGAAAAATGCTATAAAAATTGCGTTGAATTTCATTGGAGAAAAAGTACTTCACATTCTGGTTTAAGTTTTTTAAAAAAAAAAAAAACTAACTCACTCATAATCAATACTTTGGTTCCAATCTCTGGGGAAACACCTTTGCAAAACAGAGCCCAAACATTTATATACAAGGTTAGTCCTGTCTTGTGAAGCAAGCTGATTGAGATGGTATCATGACAGGGGGGATGTCTGAAAACAGGAACTGATTCCTGAGTGACACCACAAACTTTTTTAAAGTGTTGACCCTCATAACAGGCAGGTAATTTGTGGTCCATTCAAGCAATATTGATAGTCAATATGTACATGATTTTACATTGAGAAATATGCTATTAATTAATCTATATTTGGGCTGAAATACTTAATGTTAAACACTGCATTGCTTTAGCAGTTCTCTGGCCGTCCCTGTAGTTTTTTAAGCAGATAAAAGGCTTTCTGCCAGCATATGCACATTGGCTTCTTTTAATAATAAATACATAACCTGACCGGAAAAAAAAATTGGTTGGAGAAATGTGGTCCCCTGTACCTATGAAGGAATGGAGTAGGAGTAGAGAAATAAACAGAAGATCAGCATATTTCCTCTTTCCTTCAGAACTAGAGACCTAGGCATGCTTTGTGTCTTCTGCGTTCAACATCATGGAAAAGAGAAGCCACTTACAAAGCACTTTTCACTTTATGTTGTACCTTGCACAATAGCTCTCTAGAGGACAGCATGCAGCCTGCCATTAGCCAATTTGTGGCACAGTCTCAGGATGCAAGACTGCAGCACAGTGGGTCAAACTCAGCATGAATGAGGTCAGAGGAATTACACCTGAGACAAATTTCACCCAGTCATTCATTGAGTTTTTTCAGAGTGCAGTGAAAAGATGAAGAAAATATTCAGTTGGGAAGAGGGATATTTTCTGCTTTTGTGCCAGTGCCCTAGAATTAATGAAGTGCATCTGAACATGATGCAATATAATGTTCCAGAACAGTGTATAAATAGAGGACTAAAATGGGAATGGGAGAAGTTCAACACATGGGCTGTATATAGTTCCCTAAGCTCTTTTTTGAAGCTTGGAGTCCCCAAGACCCACAAGGCACCCCATTTTTTTTAATAAAAGGGAGCTTTTGTATTTGTGTCCAAGCAATAAGTACCTGAAATCATCATGTCCAAAACGGAGAAGTGGGGCTGCAGTAGGTTTGGGATCCCTTTTATGCCCCAAGATGCTCTGGGAGCTGCATGAACTACCAACACATTAAAAAAAAAACTGGCCAGATATCCACTTCTGGTTCTCAGAAATGTTTATTTTTATACTGAACAACACGGAGAAGCCTCCCAGCCTGCTAAAAAAGTAAACTGAGGTTTCCAGGACAGCAATGCACCCTTTCTTGGGGTCAGATAAAGGTCAGTTGGAGGATTCTGGAGGTGCTGAGGAGCACAATATATCCCAGAGGGTAGGGGATCAGCATGAAGCCGCAGGGCTGCACTTTGCTGTCTGTGTCCAAATTGTTAATCCCAAGTGAAAAAGACTCGGTGAATCAATGGACACTTGGTAAGTTTACTCTTATGTGAGTTTTGTTGACTCAGTGGATCAGTGTTAAATTTTGGCTAACAACTGGACTTAGGACATACGCTTATGAAAGAATTCTCTTTTCTTTTATGAAATGTCAATTATGTAACTGAGGAGCACAACTACTAATGGTGCAGTAGCAAAATATTACAACCCTCTGTAACATAACCTGGCCAGAAAAGCTAAAAGGTATAACCATACAGATTGGCACCATTTCATCAGCCATTACAGCGATGTACAATTGCTTGGCATGACTGAGTTGGGTTCATAATCACACTACCCCTTTCATCATGCTCTGTTCACACATTGACTAAATGCTTGAAGGAAGAGAAGGATCACATCCCTTGGCCGCACCCCAGTCTCTATGGATTTAGGGGAAGGGGAGAACAAGCATATACAGCTATATACATAAAATGTCTGTTCAAAGAATTAGGCACTTGACTTGACCCTGTGGAATCCCAGAGTTTGTAATTTGGGGAAGCACTAGAGCTCTGGGGCTGAGAATCCTAAATATTCCTCTCTAAACTGCAGATCTGATGTTCCCGCAGCTGTCAGGGTCCAGGGTGTGGGTAGTGAGGTTTATCAGATGTGGGTGCCAGGGCTGGGACAGGGAACAGGTACTGGGTCAGGAAGCCAGGGGTCAGAGTTCAGCAAGAGCCCAAGGCAACAGAGGTCTACCTGGTATCAAAAGTCCAAGGGGCCAGAGGTCAGAGTACAGCAGTCAGAAGTCAGCAGGGCCAGGACCACTGAAGTATCAGGAGAGGTTACAGGCAGCACAGAAGACCATGTTGCAGTGACAAAGGATGCAGACAAAACCCAGCCCTTTTATAACTGGCTCCCCTGCCTGAGGTACTGGGCAAGATTCTGCAAAGACTAGTCAGGGCCAAGATCCTTGTGGACAGAATCCTGCAAAGACACAGTGTCAAGGCCAATATCCTTACAACAGCAGTTAAAGTGAAATCATAGTGCTATAATTGCATAGTGTGAAAGGGGTCTCATCAGACTTTTTGACCACACACAAAAACTGTCCAAGAGCAGCACTCTGTTCTTGTCATCTGCTGAGTGTATGGATATCAGGACCACAGCTAGGAGATGTGCAGAAATCAAGGGCAGGTACAGAACCTGTGGTTTCCAACAAACACATATTCACTCCATGAGCATTTGGGTACTAGGTGGATGGATGGTAGGAGTAGGACTAAATGCACCACAATTTTACAACCTCCTACATACAGCAGGACCACCATGAAGTCAACATCTCCCAACAACCTCCAGTTAAGGTGCTTTATTTAGAGAGAAAAATGATACCATCATGAAAAAGGTATTACTGGGCAACCTATGGCTTAGAGCAAGATTTTCTTCAGATAGAACTGCACTGCAATTGTGACATTCATTTCTACCACTGATTCTTTTGCTGCAGTACTCCACCCACCAAATATACTCCATAAATAGTTGCAGAAAAAGATTTAATCGGCATTCAAGAAAATGAGGAGGAATCTTAAAAATTAATGCTTTTCAGGCCTCATATTACCATGCATCAAGGCAATATGGATTCTCCTGAAGAAACAAATAAAATTTTAGATGATTAAAAAAACATGTTTTTGCAAATATAACAAAGCATTGATCTGATTTTTTAAAAAAGCACTGTAAAATTTAAATATACACATCTAGAAACACTGGTCACAATTATTTCATAGCATGAATTACCAAGCTAAAAAAACATTTCCTGCTTCTGTGAGTGCAGCATTTGCAGTGGCTGCAGGGAAAGACTTTATCCTGACATCAGCATCTGAGTATTCAAAGCACATCTCCTCAAGATATTGCTTCTCACTCTGCAGTCACCTATATTCCTTGTCCTTCGTTAAGCTGCCTAGGCTTTCCTTTGCATCTGGCAGTATCTTGTAATAAATACCAGTATTTGGTTATAAACTATTCCCAAACGCTCGACTTTATTAACTGGTAGTCTATCCACTGTTCTCTTTTGAGCTTCCCTTCCCAACCAACCACCTACTCTTTCTGTCTCCTTTCAGGCTGTCTAGATCACCTCTCAACAAAAAATGCTTAGTGTAACTTTTTAGACTGTACCATATAATCTCTGTTCACAGCAATCATCTTTGATTCTCCCAAAGTGGCCAAAGGGAATGCTCCCTGATATGTTTTGGATGGGAGCTATCACATTTGAAGAGAGCAATGCTATCATTATGTTTTTTACACAGTGTGGTACATAGTCCTCCTTTATCTTTCTTCAGCAGAATGTCCAAGTAGTTCAAATTAGTTCTGTCAGTCTTTGCTCACTTGAAAATAGGATCTTCCTGTTCACATGGTTCCTACCCCAGTTTTGGTACAGAAACTGCTGTGTGACTTTCCTAAATCTTCCAATGGCATTCAATACAATTGACAACCTAAACTATTTGGTAGCATTCGATACTATTGTCCATGATAGCCTTAACTCTCTTGTGGGAAGAAGATCTAATTTGGTGACTCTCATCATGAATTGGGGAGATCACAGAGAGTGCTATGGATTCCATGTTGTCCCCCAAGCTTTTTAATATCTACATGGAACTGGCGGGTGGACATCTGGAGATCTAGGGTGAATTGGCAAAAGGAGATGAATCAATCAGTCTATTTCTGACATGTTTCAATTACCCATGTGTTCAAGTATAAGTTCTTTCTATTGTATTTGCTATACATACACAAAACCACATAGCAAGTACAAAATTACATTTCTATTGTACACATTTCCCTTAAAATACACACTTTATATTTTTTGAGCAGAGAACTTTGTTGCAAAATTCAGGAAAATGTACAGTTCAGTCCTGCAAGTGGATATGTTCCATTCTGCATATTAAGTTCAAGAAGTGAAAATTCATAGAATCGGAAGAAACCACAAGAACCATCCAGGCCAACTCCCTGCCATGCAGGAATACACAATCAAAACATTCCTGATAGATGACCATCCAGCCTCTGTTTAAAAATGTCTAAAGAAGAAGAGTCTGCTAACTCTATGAGGTAGCATATTCCACTGTTGAACAGCTCGTACCATCAGGAAGTTCTTCCGAATGTTTAGGTGGAATCTTTTTTCCTGTAGTTTGAATCTTAGTCTCTGGAGCAGCAAAAAATAGGCTTGCCCCACGTTCCATATGACATCCTTTCAAATATTTAAACATGGCTATCATGTCACTTCTGGCCAGTTTGTTTTAAAATGGAGTCGAGGAAAGTTCTCTGGCATTCCCTAGTGTTATCCACATTTCTGTTGTTTGCCTTGGATTCCAGGGAGATAGTAAAATTCAAAGACACGGCTGTGTTAGTCTGGATCAGTATGCAAAGGTATCTTATAGCACCTTGAGAATGAGAGAAAGAATTTGGTGGCATAAGCTTTCATATATTTATTTATTTTATGGGGCTAGAAATAAAATGGATAGTGATGATATTCGTTCATTATGGAGGAAATGATTTTCAACACTCGGTGCAGGTAAGGGATATGTCTTCATATACACTTGGCCTATTGACGTATAGGGGCTTGATTTCTAGCATTAGGGATATTAAGGTATACAGTGTAACAGCAGCAGTAAGAAGGCTACATAAGTGTTCATGTATTTGTATCCCATCTTTGCATGGACTATTTGTTCCATAATAAGGTAATGTGAGCCAGTGTGCTCTGAGTGTTGGACTAGGACTCTGGGAGACCAGGTTCTGAATATCTGCTCAGCCATGGAAACCCACTATATGACCTTCAGCAAGTCAGACTCTCTCAGCCTCAAAAAAAAAAAAAACTATGATAGGGTCACCATAAGCTGGTATATTCTGGTACCATGAATGCATCAGTCTGCAGAGAGAAAACCCACAAATCAAATAGGTGGGGGGGGGGAGTACGTGTTCCATTTTTGAGATAAAATTCTTAACTTGGTTCAGCAGATTTATCAGAGGATGTCACAATTAAGTGAGCAAATAATTTTCCTTTGCTTTAAAAATGAAAAGTGCTTCTATCTATTTCTGTTTTCTGAACATGTCTTAAAAGAGGCCTTAAAGCAACTTTTGAAGAAGCGATTTTTAGAATTATACTGACATCTAGTGGACATGGGAATAATGGATTTAAAGGTGTTCCCTCCTCCTCCTCTTTAATACACTACTGGATCAGAACAGACTATCTCAGCATGGCAGAAGCCAAATGAGTCACACTACAGGTCCCATCATCCCCAACCACCATCCTCAACAATAGTCAGAGATGATGGACAATGCAGTGCAAGCATCTGGAGGGCACCAAGTGGAGAAAACCTGGAAAAATGTGTTAATGTGGAAACACTCATGTTTCCCATGGTTCTTAGGGCCATTTGGTACTTGATGCTGTGCATCACAGCTGCCAGAGGTGCAGCCAGGATGGCAAATTGCTAATTTCTTCAGATTTTGAATTATTTTGAACTTTCAGTCTTTAGCACAATCATACATAATCGTAAACGTACTGGCAAACCAAGGAAGTGTGTTCAGGCACAAGCCTGAATGAGAAACACGTCCTATGACATCCAGCTTATGTTAACCTAATCTTGATGAGGTCACATGATTCAAACTTTTTAAGCATTTGAGGAATGAGCTGCCCAACTCAGAGCCTTGAAATGTTACTTTTGGAGAGAACAACACTTTTTTAGAGTATAACACCCAGACTCTCCCCTCAGTGCTACATTCCAGTTATCATGTTTATACTGTGAGTTATAATCAAACAAAGTAATTTTTCCAAGCTCCAGTGCTAAGGTATACAATGTATGATGTGCTAAAGGTATGTTGTTGCTACTGTAAAAACATATCTTTAGCACATCATACGCTGCATAGCTTAGCTACCATGAACAGTGATAGAAATGAACTAATTAAAATCAATTAAGTTGGAAATGTTATAATGTAAAGTGGCAATTTAAATAAAAATGTTACACTTACCTGAGAGACTTATATTAAAATATCAGCATTAACCTAATTCCAGAATTAAAATATTAAATTCTCCAGCAGGTGCTTTATCCAGAATCTAGTTGTCTTGGATTTTGGAAAACTGCCTTTTTGTGGGGGACTGTTTGCTTGTTTTGGCCAATCACTGAAGATTGTGGAAGTGTAATGCTTTGGTCACAAGATTCAAACAACTGCAAATACAAATTGAGGTGATTTTTTTTTATTTTGGTCATGATTAGTTAATTCTAGATAGAAAGAAATTTCAGACCAAGACGTAGTAAGGACAGCTAGGAAGGGAGGAAGAGTCTTCTTTGAGTATGAGTGGCCCTCCTATTATGTAGACCAGGTGGGGGCAGAAAGAATATGTTAATATTTGAGGGGTGAAATGAGGAAAGGCCTTTTTGAGTAACTAAAAATACCAAGCAAGAGAATCTTTCTCAAGCTCCTTTCTCAGTTGGTTCAACCAGTCCTTGAACAGACTTGAGAGCTACTTCCCTAAACCCACCTATTTCCTTTCCCTCTTCAAGCTGAGGGGGGCAACTCAGCAATGGGGATCATCATTGTAGGTCCTGTTCCAATAGCTGGCACACAAAGATCAGATCTTTATCATTATGAACCAGCTATCAGAATCGAAGAGGTAGGGCTACAGCCTCTCCAATGCTCACTTGGATCCTCCCCTCATGCCATGGGAGGAGATCCAGGGGAGGATCCTGGTAGGCTATAACTGCCATGCCTTGCTTCCAGAATGTGGACTCTGACTCAGAGTCTGAAACAGGGGACATGCCAGAGGTTGAAAGAGAGAGCATGTCAGGACCTGCTGTACAGGAAAAGGTTGCATTGTCACAAACAGAACAAGGGGACATGCCAGCTCCAGCAGAGGGTCCTGCCCCTTCAGACACAGAAGATAACTTACCAATGCCGACCTTCGCTGAGCACAGACAGCAGAGGGAGTCTGTGTCAATCCCAGGGAATTTATAACCAGCAACAATTTCTCAGGCAACAGATGTGTTAGGTGGCTGAACTATATAGCTCCCGCCCTTCCCCTCCAGGAGTTATCAGAGCTTGTGTGATCTCTCTGTTTGCCTTGTTGAACTCTGTGCCTGACTCTGGCTGACTTTGGACTTGCTTGCCTTCAAAGTCTGTTGGACTTTATCTTTGACCTTGTGCTTGCTGAATAAAAGTAAGTAAGGAGTTGGGAGCTATTCAGTTTGTTTTGTTTGAATTGTCAGCTGTGCTGCTGGGGCTGAGATAGGACAACAAGCTCCAGATCCTCACCTGGCTTCCCCCACCCACCCACCCAATGTTGCATGAGGATAGGACAGGGAATATCCTTCACAAACCCTGTTGGGGACTTTGGTTCCTGAGACCTCTTCAAGAACTACATAGTTTTTGAAAATGTTTGGCACTAGTGGGGAAATCGATTAATTTATCTGTCCTCCTTTACAGGTATGAATAATTTATTGCAGCATATCCTTAATCCTTGTTCAGAGCTCTCTCAGTATCCAAAGTAACTAAATTTTGAAGCTTTTGACCCTGGAACTTTTACCAGGATCCATGCAGGAATTAGTAAACTAAAGAAAGGTGGGGTTAAGCAGATGAAAGTGAGGGAGGATGAGAAAAAGGGAAAACAACAAAAGGGTTTTTGCTAGGGTGAATGGGAACGGGGGGTTTCCAAAAATTCATACAGGTGTTTCCTTCTCTTCTAAGAGTCATATGGAAAAAGGTAGAGTAAAATCATAAGAGGCACTTTTCAGTTTCATTGTGTGATATTTTTAGTGCAGCTTTTGTTTAAACCCAAATGCCAATTTAAAACAAATTTAACAATGAAGTGTTCCCTTTCTAATATAAATGTAATGTCTTACATCTGCAGCCAGTAAGTGCCAGGAAAGGCAGCGTTTAATGGAGAAAGCAGTTACAGGTGAGTCAGGCCAGTCCATGTCATAACATATGTAGTCCATGAAATTCACTGAAGATGAAGTGAAACAGTGGGAAAGTCTCAGCTGTTCAGAAATCATTCGTGAGAAGTCAGGACAGAGAAAGTAAAAAAAAAAGGAAAAACAGAATATACAACTTAAGCCAGTCCAGCAGTCAGGAATTTAAAAAAATTCAGGAGACTTGAGAACACTAAGAGCCAGAGAAACACAAGAATTCATCTCTGCTGCTGGAAGGTTTATAGGTATTTGACTAAGTGATTAATTGCTCAGCATTTCTTAATTAAACCTATGGAGAGCAGGCATGGTATAGTGGTTTGAGCATTAGACTACGCCCAGGGTTCAATTCACTGCTTCACCATGGAAATCCACTGGTTAATCTTGGGCAAGTCACACACTCTCAGCCTCCAAAAAAATGTCATCATGTCAGAAAGACTTGAAGGCACACAGAAAGAGGCATTGACTCCTTCAATACTGTTCTTTTTCTTGATGTCAAGCTGCAAATGATGTCCTTTAACTCATATTGAGAGTGGGACCTATCTTGCCAAAATCCTTATCTGGAGCCAGTAACCTCTCTAGGTCTGACTCCTCTTAAAGAGATTCCTCAGATTCCACAGGGTGAGTTAGGAGACTAACTGAATACACAGTTTAGCTTATTGATGATTAACTGAATGCTCTAATCCTCTTCTACTACATTTACTATTTCTAACCATGGAATCATACTTGAGCTATACTTGATCAGGATGAAGACTATGTTATGTGGACAAGGGTTTAAGTTAGAGAACTTCTCCCCTGCTCACAGCTGCTGTTAGCCTCAGAAAAAAACCTCTCAGTGGCAATAGGGAGGAGTTTTCATTGGAACAGCAACATAGAAAAAAAAGTTAACCTCTCCTCCCTGCCTGTTGCAATCCCAGTCTTGATTATCTTATCCTCATGTGGCTATTTAAAGCCATACATTTCACTTTTACTCTAGCTTGGCCATAAGAGGAATCAGAGGTGGCTGGTGGCTTCCATGTCATGCTAGCTGAGTGCTGTCCAGCCTGGGAGTCACATCTTCCAGCACGTTCTCTGGCTTTATTTTGGATTGTCTCATCACAGGATTTTCATGGTAGAAGTCATTCAGAAGTGGTTTATTGGTACCTTCTTGTAAACAGAACCAACAAGATCCTCTGCCAGTGTCATCCTCCATACTGTTGCTGTTCAGTCAATATTTGGCACATTTAGGTCATTTCTGCACGACACTGCTATAGTGCTATTATTCCACTTTCAACATCCTATGGAATCCTGGGGTTTGTAGTTTAGGTAGAGGCATTTAGACTTCTCGGCTGGAGAGCTCTTTAGCCTCAGTAAACTACAAATCCCAGAATTCCACGGGATGTTGAAAGAGGAATAATAGCACTATCACAGTGTAGGGCAGAAATGGCCTCAGTCTGCCTCCTTGACAAAAGCCTGTCTGATGTGGGACACTCTGCCAGCAGTAATGGTACTATCAGAATAAACTCTTGCCTCTCAGAAGCATGCAATCCTACCACAATGGAAACATAGTGTTAAGCTGGATGTTACCAGTTATAGCTTTAAAATTCATTGTATTAGCATAGCTAAGCCACAAGTTTTGCAATGCCTAAAACAATTTCATAGGTATAGATACAAATAAAGATATACCCAGGTCTGCTCGGAAGCACCACATTTCTCAGTTAGCAGGAGCATTTTGAAAAAAAGTGATGTTAAATAGGTAACTAATAAAGCCCAGTAACAATAGAAATCTTCAAGGGAAAGTGTTCAAGAATGTTTTCCTCAGTTATACTAAAGTCTAAGTGAATGACAACTAGATAATCTACTATAAAACATGTAAACATATGGCAATATATTCCAGTAAAAATGAATAAAATTAATCCAGGTGTGGCACCATTTCCCTGGAGCGGGGCACTACATCACATGTTGATATCATGTGAAAAAGTTGGACTGTTCTACATAGACATCAATTTTATGAAAAATTTTGTACTGTAAAGAGTGATTCTGGGTGAGTATGTCAACTGGCTTGTATTACAAAGTCCTGTCTGGATGAGTGGCAGGGGGATGGTAACTCTCTCCCAGCTTTGTCTACATGGCTTCTTTGGTCTTGACTCACCTGTAAGTGATATGGGACATAGATAGCATTGGTTGCCTTGGTAGATGACCTATGCAGGGAACTGGACAGAGGAATGTGTCCTTACTGATTCTGCTGGACCTTTTAATGACTTTTGGTACCATCAACCATTGCATCCTTCTGAGCTGCTTCTCTGGAATGGGATCTGAGAATCTGTTCTATGGTGATTCCAGCCCTTCTGGGAGCGTAATCTCAGAAAGTGGTGCTGAGGGATTCCTGTTTGACTCTCATGGCCATTGGCCTGTGGGGTCCCTCAGGGCTCAGTTTTGTCCCCCATGATATTTAACATCTACGTGAAACCACCAGGACAAGTTATGCACAGTTTGGGGGTTGGGTGTCACCAGTATGGTGATGACACCTAACTCTATTTCTCCTTTCCATCCAATTCCCAAGGAAGCTGCGTCTGTGCTATACCAGTGTCACCTGTTGGTGATTGCCTGGATGAGGGCAAACAAGTGGAACACTAATGCAGACAAGACAGAGGTGCTCAGCTGAAATAGAGATTCAGTTTGTGTATCGGATGGAGTTTAATGCCCTCTGAAATCCCAGGTTCACAGCTCAGGTGTGCTCCTGGACTCCCAGGGGTGTTGTGTTTCTGTTTTAAATGTGTTTTGAAACAGAAACTTGTATTTTTGTATTTTTAGAAACAGAATTCAGATTTAACTATGTTTTTTTCCTACTATTAGTTTTGTTCTGTTTTTTAAGTTGGGCTGTGTTTTGAAATAGTTGTAAGCTGCCTTGAATCCTGCACTGGATGCAATAAATAAAATAAAAACAGTGGCTCCTTGTGAGAAGCTGTTATTGTTTACTCTTTTACGGTTGACAGTGAAGACCTAAGTAACAAGGAACTTAGAAGCATGCTGCAAATGGATATTATGACACCTTTGAGCCTGAGAGACAGAAGTTTGTAGCATAAGGTTTCATAGTCTGAGTCTGCTTCATTAGACTCAGTGGGTAGACTCAGTCTGTGAAATTATGCTACCAACTTCTTTCTCTGAGTTAATTTCAAAGATGCTACAAGATTGTTTTGCATGCTGATCCAGACTAACATAGCTGTATCTTTGAATTATAAGTATGATGTTAGCAGTGGCACCTACAGCTGGAAAACTGCGAAAGATTTAAGTGTTATTAAGTGATTACAAAATCTGGCATGTATCATTGTTGGAGGAATTAACATGTACTGTCAAAATCAGTCAGAGACAATAAGGTGGATATCAAATTCTGGCTAGTGAGATATCTCTTTGTTGAGCATATAAATGAGGAAAATCAGCACATCTCTGGAGAGGCATCTTTTAAATATGTTCAGTGGATTTGTAGCAGTAAAATGAAGATAAGATCTACAAAAGAAACGGGAATAGGAAAAGAAAAGTACTGAACTTAATACAATCCACTGCAGCATGAAACTGATAACATGAAGTAAACTGCAATGCATCTAAGAAGTATACTCTAGATACAGTTACAGGTTCTATATTTCCATTTTTTTAATTTTTTTTTCCTCCTTCTTTCTTTATATTTCTTAAATTAGTGGTTTGCGATTTATAGCCAACTGTTATAAATTGTTGAACACAAAGAAATTATTGTTAGGCAAAATTAGAAACAACTCTACTGTAAAAATTTCTACATTTGTTCACGTTTACCAACCGTATGATACATGTGATATACCTGGAACCTAATGAAAAAAGAATACAAGAACATTTTTTTAAAAAAATGAAATGCAAGGGATGAGCAAATCCTGGAAGTAACTAATTCAAAATTACTTTGTAATTAATTCCCTGTTCCAATAACAGGTGGCATGATATTACATTGCCTAATTTTACAACTGTAACATAATAAGGGATAATGTCACTCCTTTTGTGATAACTGTAATATTTAATTGCCCTTAAAATTACAGAGTGTGGTCTCATTAATTTGGGGAGGAAAAATATCTCATGGTTCAAGCGCTGGCTTATGCTCTTCCTTGTACTGCAACTATGTGCTCTGTTGTGGGTACTAAGGTAGGTGAGAGAATAACGTGTACTTTTACTACAGACCAGTGGCTTCTAGGATTCATTTAAAAAAACACCCAGCATCTGAAAGTAAATATTTTAATTACTTTTGAGAAGCATGGAATGACAAAGTTACTTCTATAAAACTCAAACTAAGAACATTTGGGGGCAGCAGAATTATAACTAATTACTTTTAAAAATAACTTCACAAATACTGTTGGTGAGTGTTCCCTGCTTAACTCTTTCTTCTTAGGTCTCTTTTTCAATCATTTTCCAACTGCACAAATGCCATCAGATGCCCTGAAATAAAGGGAGAAAGGGGCAAAACACAAGGCTTGCTTGGGCCCTTCCTTTCATGCTATATGTCTGGTGATTTCTCCATAAAGTCTGTAGTTAACCACTATACATCCACAATTACTTTATGAATCAGTCTTCCTTGGGTAATGAAGTCATCTGTTCTTGTTACCATATGATTCACAGCAACACATTTACTCCTCCTTTAAGGGTTTCTGCACACGCATGCTACTGAATTGCCATTCCAATGTTGGTGTTGTGTGCCTTCAAGCCAGTTCCAACTTATGGAAACCCTCAGGTGAACCTATCATGGGGTTTTCTTTGCAAGATATGTTCAGAGAAGCTTTTACATTGCTTTATTCTGAGGATGAGGGGGTGTGCCTTGCCCAAGGTAATCCAGTGGGGATTTGAATCCTGCTCACTGACAGTCCTAGTCAAACATCCAAACCTCGACATCATGCTTCAGCTCCATTACTGCCATTCTAGTACCCCCTCTTTGACGGAAAATGTTAGAGATGGGCCAGCCGAATCTGAATCCCTATGCAAAAATCGGTGAACTGAATCCTTCAAATCCACCAACCAAAAATTAGTTGTTTTTTTAAATAGTTGTTTAAAAAAAGTTTTTAAAAGTTTTTTTAAAAAATTAAAAGTTGCTTTTTAAACCCTTTTTTAAAAAAGGATTCAAAAGATTCGAGATTCATGGATTCCCAGAACCTTCCAGGGATTCGGATTCAGAAAATTCTGGATTTGTCCCATCCCTACAAAATGTGTATAATTTTTTCATCTGCACATTTTCCATTCAGCCACTCACCAAGAAGGAGGAAAAGAAGAAGTGGAAGAGAAACCTCCCCCTGCAAAAAAAAAATAACAGAACAGAACAAAAATCTTGGCTTTTTAAAAAGAGATTAATTGTAGTTATAATACCAACCCACCTCCCAATAGATACTGTTAGTTTCGAATTTTAAAAAATCACTGATTACTTACCTGTTTCTCAAAAGAACTAAAACATGTGTTTTTCAGTTGCTTAAAAACAAAAATCCTCTAATTGCTACCAGTCTCTGACCTGTAGGACCTATAGGAACAAAAAAAAACAAAAAACAACTTTTGCCTGCAGCTAGTTCTAGTTAGAGTAGATCAATTGAATCAGACTTACATAAGTGTTGGCTCTAAGGCCATTTCCACACTACACTCTTATAGCGTGATTATTCCACTTTCAACATCCTATGGAATCCTGGGGTTTGCAGTTTAGGGAGGGGCCAGCTGGCCCCTCCTGAAACTGCAAACCCCAGGATTCCATAGGATGTTGAAAGTGGAATAATCGCACTATAAGAGTGTAGTGCGGAAATGGCCTAAGTTCCATTCATTCAACAGATCTACTGTAGTTGGGACCAAAAACTGGAGTTAGCATATTATGGTTAAAGGAACTGCAATAGGATATTAACCTTTCCGGAATAGAATCTGGGTATAGGCATACCTATAGCAAAGCCTACATCAGTGAACCTTGAGTTGCATCCCAGACCAATTTTCTGCACCTAGAAACCTGTGCAATAGAACAGATGTCTGAAATGACCACACACACACACACACACACACACAAAAATTGAGTGGAGGGGGCAGAAGTCAGCAGCTTGCTTCTGCTTTTTAATGTTAAGAAGTGGATGGTTGCAGCTTATTTAAAAGGCAAACCACCGCTCCTGGAGGCTTCTAGGAGAGGCAGTCCCCCTGCCTTTCTTTAAGGGGAAAAAGTAGTTCAAGGGAGCCTCCAAGGACTGGGGCTACAAAAACAATTTTGAGGAGATACAGTGTTTGCACTCCAGCTGTATAGCAAAAGCTGCAAAGGATCCCACTGAGAAGCATACCCTTAACCAACTCAGTGAAGTTGCCAGAAATGATATCTGGCTGATCATTTACCAGAGCCTTCTCTTCCACTAAATTATCTACTGGCTTTCATATTATTTTCTAATGCTTTTTCCTTTTCACATTGCATACCCAACTCTTTTACGGTAGTACTTTATTGAAATAAAAGTCTAGTCTCTACCTTCATTTTCTTGCTTTCGTATACGGTCACATCAGGTATCCAGGGAACAGCCATTTAGTGTGTTTCTCTTTAACCTTTTATAAGGTGTCCATCCTGGGTGTTCAGAAGGTAAATTTCCTGTGTAATTACAGGTGAATTTCCTGTGCAGTTCTCTGCATTTCCTGTGTATCTATTTATCTTCAGCTTCACTGGCAATGCTGTTTTCCACACTGAAGCAGTGCGTGCCACTCAGTAATGAAAAATGCGTGGCATGAAATGATGTCATTAAGCTGTGTGTCCTGCAAACAGTCTGTGAAATGACAAGTAAGGGAAGGTTCAGAGCTTAGAAAAGTTACCATTTGGGCTACAACTCCAAGAATTCAAAGATTCTGAGTACTGTAGTCCAAAAGGTAACTTTTCCAAACTCTGGCAATGCAGTAATATCATGTCACACATTTTACAAAATAACAGGGAAATGCAAAGTTGGCCTACAAGGAGAGGAGTGCAACTTGAATGAAAATCCAGATATAACATTCCAACCACATACGGATCTTGGCATCTTTGCCTAATGCAGAGTAATCAACAATAAATATATAAAGAATGCATTTATAATGACTGAAATATTCATTACCATTCATTATTTGTTCATTATATATACATCCTATCTTCCAAAGATCTCAAGAAGCATGCATGGTCCTCTGCCCCATTGTTACGCTCACAACAATCCTGTGAGATAGGCATGACTGAGAATTAGGGAAAAGTCACTCAGTAAGGTTCATGACTGAATGGAGATTTGAACCTGTGTCCCTCCAGTCCTAATCCAACAACTAACCAGGCTGGCAAGCAGTAGAGCACTAGAAGCAGAGTAGTATCGTAGAAGGTAGGCTGTCTTTAGCCAACAGGAAATCACAGCATCTGATTAATGTTCAGTGATTTAAAAAAAAATTACTGTTAAGAAATGTGAAAGCTGGATAGTGAAGAAAGCTGGTAGGAAGAAAATCAACTCAACTGAAGTGAGGTTTTGGAGGAGAGTTCTGTAGATACCACAGATGGTCAAAAAGACAAGTAGGTGGCTCCTAGAACAAATGACCACTAGAAGCCAAAATGACTAAATTGGAGCTATCATGCTTTGGACATATCATGAGATGACATGGCTAATCAGAAAAGATTATAGTGCCTGATAAAGTTGAAGGCAGTAGGCAAAAAGGAAGATTGGATTACAACTGGTAAGACTCAAACAAGGAAGCTATGGTCTTGAGTTTGCAAGACTTGAGCAGGGCTGTTAATAACACGATGTCTTGGGGGGAAGAACCTTCTCATTCACAAGAGTCACTGTAAATCAAAGCTGATCTGGGAACAATTAACAACAATGTCCGAAAGCATGTAAAAATCAGGTTTTATTGTCAGGAAGTATCTCTTGACCCCATCACACTTTTGTTGACAGGCTAGCGAGGATCCCTCTCTACACAAATCAAATATCAAATGTACGCAACCCCACTTCACTGATTTTCCTAGTCTTCTGCACTTATCCTACCCCCTCCCTCTAGAGATGCTATGGGAAACAATTGTCTATATTGCTTTTATTAAAAAGAGAAAACTTGTTAAAAATACTTTATAAGCATACATAGCATACATAGACTTGCAGCTGTAGCTGTTCAATCCTGTGCATAATTACTCCAAGTAAATCCCACTGCCTTCCGTGGAATTTACTCTCAAGCACATAAGTTCACACAGCACTGTTTTGATGGCATAACATCCTTAAATGGTCTTGAAATATACCTCTAGTCCAATGGGCATTTATAGTGATATAAATATATTCTTTCATATCCTTTAGTTGGTGCATAATTTTCCAAATTTGAGAAATTGATATGTTCGGCTATAATTCCAAGAATGCCCTAACCAACACTTATTGGGCCTGCTGACTGGGAGGTTCTGGGAGTCATAGCCCAAAAATGTAACTTTCCCAAGCTCTTCTAATTTCAAAACACTTCAAAACTGCAACAGTTGTTCTGATTCCGATCTGTAACATTGGAAAAACATTATCAAATTCCTCATTGGTAGACACTTACAATCAATACATAGATAAAAGAGTATACTCCTAAAAAAACTGTGGATATAAACAGATGTAAAAAATAACCATCAAGAAACTTACCATGATAAAGAACACAAATTCAGTAATGAGACATTTCTTGATCCATGAGAACAGCTTCAGATTATAGAGCATTATAAACAGCTGTTCCCAGCAGAAACTAGCAATAGCTACTTAAATAGTATGTAAAATATAGAAAATTAAAGACAGTGATGCACAAAGAAACCACAAGAATAATAACTGTCAAGTCATGCTGAATGTGAAACCTGCATGATTTACACACACTTCAACTCAAAATATTTATGTACTTAAATAGAAATAAAATGTAGAATGTAAAAAGTGCTAAATGAGCAAGTGATTTCAAACAGAAATGAAAAGGAATAGCAGCACTCATAATTAAAATGAGGAGGAAGATTTTCTTGAAATTTGGAAATGACTGTCATACACTTTAAATATTCCACAAGAATTGCTCTGTTGCTAACAATACATGGACAACTAGGCTTGGGATATGTTCCATACAGAAGGAGAAGAAAGGTATATATCTACAATTTCATGACAGCATCTGATTTTACTTTACCTGATCTGCTCCCTATAATTAGCAAAATGGCTACCTATTAATAAAACTCCATTAAGTGATGTCAGGACAGCCTGATGAGCAAGGATAACACTGTAGGAAAAAGCAAGTAAGCAGGGATAGATTTTAATGTGGAATTGGAAGAAGCTATTATCATGCTTGACCCTTGTGCAAGGAAAGACAAATAGCAAATTATATGCAGGCACACAACTTTGATCATTTGGTGCAGTGAAACAAGCTCCTTCTGCATTCTTCATGCCTTCCATTTTTGGTGAAGCAAAACATTTTCTCTTCGATGATAGAAGAAAAAGCATTGCCTCTAGGGAGGTAAAAAAACCAACTCCCAGCTCTCCCTTATTTCTTGCTCCACATATTTCACACAGAGGTGGGGTGGGGTCTCAGCAAACTTTATTCCTCATCACAAACTAAAGCACAAAAAGATTGTTTTTAGTCTCTTATGGTCTCAGAAATAAGAGCTGAAAGGCAAGGTCAGTTCTTAACTCCTACAGAAAGAAAGAGTTTGAAAACCTTCTCCTGAATCTCCAAAAATGTAGTGGTGCTTCTCTATGGGTGCCTCGAAATGAGGCAAATGGGTTAGGAGGTTGCTGGAAGTGGCAGTATATATTTCTGTAATTCTTGTGGTTTGGTTTGGCTTGGCTTGGTTTGGTTTAAAAAAATATCCAAACAATTTTCCTGTGGTTCTGTTGTCCTGGCAATTCCCAACTCCAGCTGTAATATTTTATTCCCACCTCAAGTGGGTTTTTTTTCATTCGGATGCATATCAAAACAAAACAAAACAGGTTTCCTTTTCTCCTCCTTTCTCCTTATTTATAGTGCCTCTGTTGAATAGCATTTTTGCATTATAACTCTAAAGTTTAAAAAAAAAATCAGAGGAAAATTGGCTTTCAGACCATATTATCATTTCACAAACCACACCCTTAAAAAAAAACTTTCAAAAAGCCCTAATGCAGAGCCAAAAAAACTGCTACAAATACCCTCCTCCTGAAAGAATGAAATGAGCAGATGCAGAGGTGAAAACAACCAAAAAAACCCCCAAGTATTTAAAGTACTATGTGCCATAAGTGGAAGAGCCATTCAAAATCTATTCAAGCACCTGTCATAGTAGGAGAAAGAACACATCCCATCTTCTCTGATTTCAGAAGCTTAGTCAGACTTGGTTAATATTTCCACAAGAAATCACCAGAGAACTTTCAGGGCTAGGAAGAAATCTTGCCTGAAACTTTGGAGAAACATTGCCACTGAGAATTGACAATACAGTGCAAGGCTAGATGGACTAAGTGGCTCATGTCCTAGTAATGCGTGGCCGGGTGGGTGAGTGGGAAATGAATTCAGTCTTCTTAGACAGGCTCTCTGCTGTTCTTTACTTCACAAACTGTGGGGCTCAGGGACATGGGATCAAAGGAAAATCTGGGGCAGATGAGCAGTGCATTCTTAGACCCACTCCCTTTAAAAAGAGGAAGAGAGTAGGTTCATTTTTAAAAACTGAATTATGTGTCTGCTTTTAATTGTATTGAAGGTTTATTGAATGTTTAATATCTTAAAACTTTTTCATGATTTTCTTTTAAAGAGAGCCAGCATGGTGCATAGTGCTTTGAGTGCTGGACTACAACTCCGGAGAGGAGGGTTTGAATCTCTGCTCAACCGTGAAGACCTACTGGATTACCTTGGGCACATTACACTTCCTCATCTTCAGACAAAGGCAAAACCATTCTGAACAAATGGTGCCAGGTAAACCCCGTAATACGTTCACCTTGTACCTGCAAGTTGCCTGTCAACTTATGGCAACCCCATGAATTTCATAGGGTTTTCTTAGGCAAAGAATAGAAAGAGGCAGTTTTGCCAGTTCTTTCATCTGAAATATAGCTTATAGTACCTGGTGTTTGTTGGTGGTCTCCCATCCAGGTACTAACCAGAGCTAAGGTCTTTAGGTTGCCATGGATCAGAAACAACTTGAAGGCACAGAATAACTTTTTTTTAACTGTATCTGTTTTAACTTTTGTAAGCTGCCTTGACTCGAAAAAAGCTGGGATGATGATGATGGCAGACAAAGAAGAAACCTTGCCTCTGAATTTTCTGTGAACAGAAAGCTTCCATTAATGCTCTTAAGAAAATAGAATTTGGGATTAATTAGTAACCTAAAGATACCAGATCGCACCTAATCTTGGAAGCTAAATAGGGTCAGCTCTGGTTACTACTTGAAGAGGCCTCAAATGAATACTGCACACAGTCAGCTGTCCATACCTGAACATTCTTTATGCATGATTCAACCAACCATGGCTTGAAATTATTCCTCCCCCCCCCAAAAAAAAAATCCAAAAAGCAAACTTTGATTTTATATAAAAGACACCATTTTACTACACCATTGTACATAATGGGACTTGAGCATCCATAAATTTTGGGATGGGGGATATCTGGAACCCCAGCAGACATAGGGGATCTACCTTACCAGGTGCTACAGGTGGACTTCAGAGGAAGGAACTGGCAAAACCACCTCCGAATATTGTTTGCCTAAGAAAACCCTAGGAAGTTCAGGGGATTACCTGTAAATCGATAGGCGACTTGAAGGTAGGCACACACAGCGTAAGGAAATACCAGTTCTCTTACTTAGGCCGTTTTCGCACTAGACTGTTATAGTGGTATTATTCCACTTTCATCACCCTATAGAATCCTGGAGTTTGCAGTAAACCTCAAACCCTAGGATTCCACAGGATGTAGAAAGTGGAATAATAGCACTATAACAGCCTAGTGCGGAAATGGCCTCGGTCTTCCTCGCCTTCCCCGTTGTGACACTACGGCAAAAGACAATTCTTCATGCCGCCGCCGCCGCCGCCGCCGGGCAGCCCGAGACTAACGTTCCCGGCCTCCCCTCCCCCGGCCCGGCGCCGATCCGCCCCGCAGAAGTGCGGGCGGCCAGACGGCGGGACGTGTGGTTTGCGGACTTGGCCGCCTCGGCGGAGGAGACTTTTTTTCTTTCCCTTTCCCGCCTGCCCACATTTCCAAGCCCGTCATATCCGCCGCTCGCCCGGCTTTGGGAAGTTCCTTGGCGATTGTTTGCAAAAGGAGGAGGCGCCCGAAGGGGAGGCGGCGCCGCGAGTCCCCCGACTGCGAAAAGAAAGTTTGCCCGGCGCCTACGCCAGCGGAGTGGGTGTCCGGGGGGGCCGAGCTCGACGCCGGCGGACTTCGGAGGCTGCGGGACGGGCATGAGAGACGGAGCGCAGCCCGCGGAGGCGCGATGAAGCCGGGGCGCCGAAGAGCCTTCCTCCTCTCCCTTCTCTGCAGGCAGCGGCCGGCCGGGCGGCTCCTCCCGTCTCCTTAACCGCAGCCGGATTTGGACGACGACGACGACGACGAGGCCGGGATGGGCGAGGGGCTGGCGGCTCGCTCGCTCCTGTTTCTCGCGGTGGCCGCCCTCCTCGTCGCCCCCGGGCGCTGCCGCCCTCCCTTCGCCTTCCCGCTCAGGGTGTCTCCCCCGATCGCCCCCGACGGCTCTCCGATGCCGACCCCCCTGTTGCTGAAACCGCCAAGCGGGAGCGGCGGTGGCGGGACCGGCAGCCCGCCGGACGCCCGGCAGCCGGAGGCGGCGGGTTTAGCCTTCGCCTCGGAGCCCCGCGGCGCCTCGCTCAGCTTGGTGGTGATGGTGGATAATCTGGAGGGCGACTCCGGGCGCGGCTACTACCTCGACTTGCTCATCGGCACCCCGCCGCAGGAGGTAAAGGGCCGCCCCGAAGGGGCTGGGAGCACGGATGGGGTTAGCCCGATCGGGGATGGGGATCCTCGGGAAGCAGTCGCCGTTGCTTGTGAATCGGTTTCCCCTGGCTTACTGTTTGACCTGGGAGTGGATTTCCGAGCATGTTTTCACCCCCCTACTCCGGAGACGTCCCGAGCGGTCGTCCACGTAGGAGACTGAGAATTTTTGGGCTCTTACTTGGACCATTTCCGCACTAGGCTTTTGCAGTTTAGGGGGTTCGCAGCTTAGGGAGGGGGAAGGCGAAAGTAGACGGCTCCCTAAACTGCAAACCCCAGGATTCCGTAGGATTTTGAAAGTGGGGTAAGAGCACTGTAACAGTCTAGTGCGGAAATGGCCTTGGTGGAGGGGAGAGCGGTGTTGAGTCAGAGTAAAGACTTGTCTTGTGGCCCCTTAAGAAGCCAGCGGGTTTTATTGGCCACCAGTATTTTTTCTTTTTCTTCTTAAATGGCTTGTCCGTTTTGCAGCCTCTTTGGTCTTTCGCGTCCGACGGAAAACATGTTCGCCTCTTAAGGGGCCACAAGATTCGGAGGTGGGGTTGCCAGATGAAAACTGGGACAAGGCTCCTGTGCATTCAGTGGTTGTGTAGGAGAGGGAATTTCGGTCGGTGGAGTTTGTGTAACCAGACGATGTTCCGTCTTCTACACAAGTTTTTAAAAGTAGAGGAGCCCTGTCCTCGTTTTCACATGGCACCCCTAGTCGGAAGGCATGGTGAGGATTGGCGGTAGAGAGCTGAGCGGATACAAAACATGTGGAAAGTTTGGTTGTGTCTCCTGATTCCTCCAAACCTATTTTCTTCCCTCACAGTGAATTGTCTGTCCAGAAGCAGTAAGGCATTTTTTAAAATATAGATTGGGCAGAGGAACTCCACACTTTCACATAAAAAACAAACCTATTTTTCAAAACCAGAACTGGACTTCTGAGCAGGTACTTTTTCGGTGTGGAGGACGCTTGGCAGTTCTTCGTGGAACAGAAAAGTGCTGCGCATTTCACTTACAAGCCTTTCTTTAAGATAGAGCCTAGTCCTTATCTCGGGGAGAGTCTGAAAAGTTTCATTTTTGGTTTGCGACTCCCAGAATTCCCCAGCCAGCATAGTCACTGCCTCTCTAGAAGGTGTAGTTTTTAAGAAGGAACATTTTCCAAGATGAATCATAAGAAAGGACCAGTATTCTGTTTACCACAAAAGCCAACCAGATGTTTACAGGTAGTTGGCAGAATAGGGCACAAAGAAAATAGATCTTTTCTGCTGCTTCTGCTGCCCCCTCCCAGCACTTCGCCTTTAAAGAGATACTGCACTGGAAGCTTTATATAGTTATTCTGACCAAGATCCACTGGCAGTGTTCTCATCATGAGTTTGTCTAATCCTTTCCTGAAGGCATTTAAACATATGACTGTATTGTAGCAGCAGATTCCATAATTCATGCATAATTTGGAGCACACAGGCTTTCTTAAACTTACTGAAACTCACCACAATAATTACAGAAGTTGCAGAAGAGGGGAATCTTTTTTTCACATTATGTTTCATGTTGCCTGATTTTTAGACATTTATTCATTATTTAAGCACTTTTTTCCTTTTCTTTCTCTTTTCTAAATGAATAAGTCTGGAAGGGATTTCTGCTTCTTGGTCATGTTAGTTTCTTTCTGCACCCTTTTCCAGATCTCTGATATTTGTCTGATGGGGAATAAGAACTGGTCTAAATTTAGTTGCTTTTCTTCCATTGCGGAGTGAAACATTTGCTGCTACAGTCTTGAAAATCACACGAGCTCAGATTTGCTTGTCTTGTGAGATTTCATGGGGAGACTTAGTCCTGTGCTCATTCATTATAGTTTATGAAAAAGTTAAAACTTCCAAACTTCTCTTGGGATAAATTGCAAGTTAAAAGTACATACCCTAGCAGTCTATTTTACTGGGTGGCGTAAAACCAGAGCTTGCAAAAGGTGACTTTTTGGACTGGACCTCACAGAATTATCCAGCCAGCATGGCTGGTGGATTCTGAAGGTTAAAGTAGCTTTAAAAATGTTTTCCCAAGTGAATGCTATGTCAAGGTTAGATCAGTTAAAATCTAGCTATGTATTACATTGTGTTACTTTCAATAATGAGTTTATTAGAAGTTTTTTAGCTGTGGTGGGAAGAAGAAATTGAGATTAAAATGTATGTGAAGAAGTTGAAGTCTTCTTTCCCCTGCCTCTATCCCCACCTATCCACTGTAATGTCATTAATCCTCATCACCATCAAAAACTAGTGTCCAAATGATGGTACCTGGTCATGAAATTACTGTATGTAATTGTTTTTTCTTTTGTCTGTTTATGAATGTTGTTGAGAGAATAGAAAATGCATTGTTGTCTCTAGTAACTGAAAGGAAATAACAGCAAGAAATTCCTGCATCATGTTGCGCTCTCTCACTTTCTCATGCATCTTCCAGCCTATAGAAGACAGGGGAAGGAAGGCGTCCATCCCTCAACCCAGAGCAGTTCCTTATCCCTGGTTCAGCATCTAGTTAAGCATCCTACCTCCGATAGTGAGCTACCCAGATGTTTCTAAGAAGCCCATAAGCAGAAGTTGAGGGCAAAAGCCCATACCAGATATTCATTTACAGCTTTTTTACTTTTTCTGCTAAGGATCAATCTTAATGTGCAGCATTTATTTAGCTTTCTCTGCATGTTCAGAACATCTCATGTTATCTCAGCAAGTTTCTTGTGCTAACCCCATGAACCAGATGAGTATTATTATTCCAATATTGGAGATGTGGAGATGAAGCAGGCAGATGAGGCTGGCTTAAGGCTGTCTAGGCGTACTTCGCAGTGAGGCAATAAGCTTACGTTTTTGACCGTTGTCATCTGGAGCTCAGGGCTGTTATGATGGAGTTCTACTCCATTAGAACACTTTCAAGTACATTTGGTTGTTGTTATGAGCTACCAAGTCAACCCAATCGCAGGATTTTCTTGGCAAGAAATATTCAGAGTATGTTTTGCATTGCCTTCCTCTTAGGCTGAGAAAGTGTGACTTGCACAAGGTCACCGAGTGGGTTTCCATGGCTGAGGGGGGATTTGAACCTCCTCTCTAGAGTCTTACTGTAAGACTTGAACTACTGCATCATACTGGCTCCCTTCCTGTACATTAGGGCTGGAAGTCTTGCAACCCTCCAGATAATGTTGGTCTGTAACTACTAGCGTTTCTGCCCCTTGATTTTGGTGGCTAGGACTGACGGGAGTTACAGTCTAAAAACAATTAGAGGGCCGCATGATTTCCAACACACAGAAAGTTGGTGTTTTAAGGATATGGCTAGGCCTTCTCTTTCTCCCTGGTTTCTGAGTTTTCTTTGTGTAAGAAAAGTTTTAGATTTTTGTGTGTATTTAAAGGAATATGCAGTCTTATGATCTCCCACACAGCCTGAAGCAATACAGCAAGAAACAAAGTGAGTCAGTGAGAATTAAGGTGAAATTTGAACCAAAGACTTCCTAGTTCTCAGCTCAGATCCCTAGCCATTGAACAGTATTATACCAAGCATACTTTGGTGCACTGGAACATCTTCAGCAGGAAGAGTGAAAGTGATGTTACTTGGAAAAATAATTCTTGTAGAACTTGTTGTTTCACTTCACATGGGCTTAGGACGGAATCCTCGACAACAGAAGTGAGGAGATGTGGGCCATAGGTACAAATCCAAACTTCCTGGAGTCTCATCACTGGATGGACATGGCCCTTTTCCCACTTACAACTGGTTTCCCAGTTTCTGTGTGGGTATTTTCCAGTTCCAAAAGAAATACCTTTCCCCAAGCTTAGTTACTGGTGTTAAGGGCTTGAAGCTAAAATGGGCTGCTATTTCTGATTCCACAGTGTTTTCCTTTGACCTTGCTCATTACTAATATGAGACTTTGGAGAACTTCTGTTAGTTGAATTCAGCCCTCAAGATGAAAGAGGCTTCCCACTCTTACTTTGCACACTTAAGTGGGAACAAGGCCCATTGAACTCAGTTTAAATTAAGACATGTGTAAGTATGCACTATTAATTGCACTGTATTTTTAAAAATTGGACTAGGTGTAGTGAAACATCTTCTGGCCCTTTGTTTGCCTATCTCAAAACATTGTTTCAGGAGGGGCAAAGGGAACTTCCTTTCAGATTTCCAGGTAAACTTGCTTTCTTAATCCTGTTTCCATATGAAGAAAATTTAATTTTTTTTTTATCAAAAGCCTAATATCAAGTACCTTCTGATCCACTGCTTACTTGATAGTATCCATGCTTTAGAAGAGTGTTTCCTGTAGTTTAATTCTTGGAAAAAGTTCTGAAGGCTTAGGGTCTTTTTTTTTTCCCTACTGTGTCACAAGGTCTCATGTGAATAAGGGTTGTATTATTGGGCAAGATGACAAGTCAGATGATCAGGATTAGTAGTTGAGTAATCCTCAGAGGGCTTCAGCAAGCTAAAGTCCATTGGTGTAAAGGGAGTTTGTGCAAAAGAAGCATTTTGTGGAATGGAAGCTTACTTCCTAAAAGTCTTTAAGGGTTTCCCTCTTTAATTTTTTTAGGAGCTGACAGATGCACATTGAAACTGGGAGAGGCAAAAAAAGGGCGGAGAGTCTTTAATCAGCTGTTACAGCTGTTACTGACTCATCATGTACACCAGGACCAGCTGATAACAAATATGGACCAGGACTAGAACACCAGGACCAGCTGATAACAAATATGTAGACTAAGGATCAGAGTAAAATTTACTTCGGACTATTTAGCATGTCGTTGTTTAATAGTAGTGTTGTTTCAGTCTGCCTCAGTTAAGTTTTTGGTTTCCATTGGACACTGTGTGAAAATTACTCACACTTGATTCCTTGTACCCAGTGTAACAACCCACTTCTTTGCCTAAGCCTGACTTGATGGTTCTCTGAATTTCATGAAAAAAAAATTGTGGGACATTAGAGGCTACATTGTGGAGAAAAGATAAGGCATTCCGCTTGTTCATGCTGCATGAAATATGCAGCCCACAGCTAAATACTCTCAAGCCAGAATCGGAAACCAAAAAGTAGCTTTTCCTAGCTCTGGTCTTGGAATGATTTGGTAGAATTCAAACTATTGTAGTTAGGGAATGTAACAGAGATCCTGTATGGGTTCAACTACCCATGTGGGAGTTTTCTATGCCATCATCACCATCTGTGGGAGGCATGAGGCATTGGCATGAGGAATTCCATGTAATCTAATGGCTTCATGTGGAAATTCAGCAATGGATTAGGCAGAAGCTTGTTTCACTGTGGGTCCAGTTCCAGAGAGTAGCCTTGTGGGATTCCTGTTTTGCCCCATGACTGTTAAGCTGTGGGGGGTGCTGCAGCGCTGCATCTTATCCCCCATGCTGTTCAATATATGTAGTCTCTGAACGAGACCATTAGGAGTTAAGGAATTGGATCCCATAGGTATGGTGATAACACTCTGATTTATTTCTTCTTGTCAGCAGACTCAGCTGAGGCTGGGCAGGGACAGGACAAGTTCTTGGATGTTGTAATGGGCTGGGTGAAAGCCAGTAAAATGAAGCTGAATCCCTGTAAGATGGAGACACTATGGATTGGTAGTTCTTGGGTCTGGAAGCTTAGTAAACACTCTGTCTTGAGTAGAGTTGCACTCCTCATGGAGGATCAGGTCCATAGCTTAGAAATACTCCCAGATTAATCTTTGTTACTAGAGGCCCAGGTAGATTCTGTGGCTCACAATGCTTGGTGACAGTTTCAACTGGCGCACCAGCTACAGCCTTTTCTAGGCAGAGATAAGCTAGCAACAATAATAACATCCCAGTTAGACTACTGTCATGGGCTCTACATGGGGCTACCCTTGAAGATGACTCAGAAGCAGTAGCTAGTGCAAAATGCAGCAGCTCAATTGCTGACCATGGCATATTGTTGTGTGTCTTCAACTCTTATGGCAACCCTAAGGTGAACCCTATCACAGGGTTTTCTTCGCAAGATTTGCTCACAAGGAGCTTGACTATGCCTTCTTCTAAGTCTGAAAGAGTATGACTTTCCCACAGTCACCCAGTGGGTTTCCATGTCTGAGTGAGGATTTGAACCCTGGTCTCCAGAGTTACAGTCCAGTAATCGAACTACTACACCACGTTGGTTCTCATATAGACATCATATTATGGAGGTTTTAGAAAGATTGCACTGGCTGCCAGTATGCTTCTCATCTGAATTTAGAGTGCTAATGATGACATCTGAAGTTGAGTGAGAGATCACCAATGAATACCGGGTGTTGTAGACTATATTTCAGAGGGAGGAACTGACAAAAACACTTCTGGGTATTCCTTCCATAAGAAGGCCTTATGAAATTCATGGAGTCATCATAAGTTAACTTGAAGGCACACAAACACGCAACTGCTGAGGCCTTGATACTTAAGGGAGTGTGTCTCCTTACATGTGCCTTCTCAAGGATGAAGTCTCTGTGAGTCAGGTCAGGGTCTCACCAGTGAGGTCAATGCAGTGTGTGAGGATATGGAAGAAGGCTTCTTAGCCATGGCATCTCAAGTGTGGAATGTCTTCCCCCTGGAGGCCAGATATTCAATGGTGGTGGCTTCATTTAGGCGCTAAGTAAAAACATGGCTGTTTACCATGGACCCTCATTATCTGCTAGAGTTTGGTTCCAGGACCCCCTGTTGATACCAAAATTTGTGCGTGCTCAAGTTCCATTATGTGCAATGGTTAAGTAAAATGACATCCTGTATATAAAATGGCAAAATCAAAGTTTTTGTTTGTTTGTTTGTTTGTTTATGGAATATTTTCAAGTCATGGTTGACTGAATTTGTGGATATGGAGGGCTGACTGCGTTATAGCCCTTGGGCCTAAGTGATTCGCTTCAAAATTCTCTGTCCATGGTTTTAAACTATGCTATCCTTTTAAATTTGTTTTAACTCGTCAACATGTTTAATATGTTTTTAGTCTATTTAAATTATTCAAGGTTATTTTAACCTGTGTATTTTGATTTTATTTGTATGCTGCCTTGAGATCTTGTTACAAGGCAAGTAGAAATATATCGGCTATCTAATAGTCAAAGTTTGTGAGTGATCTTGTCCGTTTGTCTGCGTCAGGCAGGCACAGACCTCATATGATTGGCTGTGTGAGGCAAGACCTTATATAATTGGCTGGCTGTGAAGATTCTGTGGAATCCTGGGGTTGGCAGTTCAGGGAGGGGCCTTTAGAATTCTCAGCCAGAGAACTCTGAATAGGCTGGTTGCTATGGAGACGAGGCCTAGCAGCAAGTCCCCTCACAAACCTAGCCTCTGTATGTTAACTCTGAATGCAGACTGGATTCGGGAATATGGGCCAAAGTTACAGGTAATGAACAACACAGTTTGGGGAATTAGAGACAGAGGATCTCAAATCTGTGTATTTCAACTGCATCTAACTCCTAAGGTAAGGTAAGGTAAGGTAATTCCTAAGGTATTTCTAACAAGTGTTACCTGTGAGAAAATAAAATCCCAGGCAACGCCAGGTAAATATGCTACTTAAATATATAAATAAATGATGCCTATTAGGATAATAAGTTTTAAAGGATTTGGTTTGTAGAATTCAGGTGCTAGTCAACATTGTTTCTAGTAAAGTGCAAATGCTTTGTCTTGAAAAAAGAAAGGCTCCTAGCGAAATACGCAGGGTTTTTCATCCACAGTGTTACCTCACTTTGGCCCTTTTAGCTAAGATCAATTGTAGTGTCTGTTTGTTACATTTCTAGAGGTTTCTTTTCATTCTTTGGGCCAATAGTAGATTTATATTGTTGTCTCCCTTCATTCCTGGGCTTACACCATAAGCATAACTTGAACACTGTGATGTATATTTTAACATTTTGGGGAAATAGCACAAAAAGAATTACCTTTGCCTCTCAGTCCTACTTTTTGATAGCTTGTCTTTTTTATATCCTTCATCACCCTGTTTTTCTGTGCTGCTTTCTTCTTCTGAATCTCATCTAGAATGGAAAAAACAATTCTAATTCGATGGTGGAGTTAACTGTAAGCAGGGCTTTTTTAATATAATGGGTAGAATTCCAATTACTTTAAAAAATTGCTATCAAATGAAATTAATGTAAAATATATTCCTTCCCTGCCAAAAAGCCTCATTAAGGGCAATGATCCCTATTTGCAGTGGGACTTTTGGTTTCTGTGATTTCAGATGTTTAGTTTGTCTGTCTTATTCTGATACATTCCTCTTGTTCAGCGACTCAGTTACATATGGTAAACTTCTATCCAGTATCAGTATAAACTACTGACATGTTTATAAAATCCAGTGCATGTATTTGAAGTAGAAATTCAATTTTGCAACCCCATGAAGCCATCTGAAAGCTTATGTTGCCCACAGATTTCTCTTTTTTCTTTTTTTCTCAAAAGAACTTTTCTTAATTTCTCCTTAATTTGCATAGAAAGTGCAGTTTTTATTACATGGTGCTATAATCTCTTTAGTATATATTTCTCCTACTGTCATGTTGAGTCAGTTCTCTAATCAAAGAACTACTGAGGTGTTGGCTACCGCATCCGAGTTGATGTGATCTTTAAATTTGATGAGGCTCCCCACCTTTCCTTCACCCAAGTCCTTTATAAAAATGTTGAACAGAACTAGGCTAAGAATAGGACCTTGCAGCATTCCATTTGCAACTCCTCCCCAGGGTGACAAGGTACTGTTGGTGAACACTCTTTAGGTTTGGTCCATCAGCCTAAAATTCACGTAATGGTAACACTGTCTAGCCAACATTTTATCAGCTTATGTCCTAGCATATCATGGGGGACCTTGTCAGAAGCCTTGCTGAAATTTGGATAGGCTATCTCTGTGGCGTTCTTGTGATCTAACAAGGTTATAACTCAAAGAGAGAGAGAAAGATAAGATTGGTCTGGCATAACTTGTTTTTAAGAAATCCATGCTGGCTCTGAGTAATCACAGCATTCTTTCCAAGGTCCTCATATTCTGACTGTTCAATTATCTTTTCTAGAACCTTTCCTGGTATTGACATCTTTATGCTTATTGTTTGCCACTAATTTAAACCACCCTTTTGTTTACACAGTTTGAGATGACATGCCACACTGACTGTTTACTTACGGGTAGAAAATTGATTTTTGATTAACAGTAGGAGAACTGTTACTTCCTTGTACCAAACAAATACAAAGGGCAGCCCTGTCTCCTTCCCTGTTTAGTTGTCTCTATAAAAAACTTTATGAATGAATATAAGTACAATACACTGTTCATTTTTTTTAAAACTATCTCAAAGCTGCCTTTAGTCCAGAATGGTCTTCTATATATGATGCTTGAAAGGCCTTTAAAAGAAATTAAATACTATTAAGTGCCCTCTCAAGACGATTGAGACTGGATTGATTCCTATTAAAGGGGCAATTTTACTCCTAATGTAACTTGTGTAAAGAAGTTGTAGATAAGTAGATAAAACTTGTGAATATAACTACTCAATGCTAAGTGTGTGTATGTGTAAAACAGCACATATTATCAGAGTCAATTTCCTTGAAAGTATGCTAAAGATAAGTATAACCTTCTACTATGTAGCATGTTAAAGTCACAGCTATCTTTTCAATACTGTTTCAAAGTTATCATGTTGTTAGCCTTTGTCAGCTCCTCCAGTTGTTCTTTCTGATGGTGTCGAGTGTAGCAGTGAGCCTTTGCAAAACACATTTCTATCTCAAGAAAACATTTCAATCTTTTCTGAAGTCTTAAACATTCAAATCAGACACCATTTTCCTCCATTCAGAACTGAGTTCTAGGATGAAAATTGCTAAATTATTCATGTTCGCCTGCTATATTGTCATCTGGAATTAATTGAAAATAACTTGCGTTTGCAACTTTTTTTTCATATGATAACTGTCACACATGATATCCTCCAACCAGCATGCTATGTGTGCAGATGATGCTGTGTGTAGCCCATGCAAAACTTTGCTGGAGTGGGCATTTTTGGAAGGTCATTGTTACTTTCCTGTACCCCTTGACTTTCTACATGCCAAAAAACAAACAAACAAACAAACAAAACTGTCATCTGTGCCTATCATTAAATGACCAACCATGCTTTGAGAGGCTTCTGAGAATATAACTGGCCATTTTTAGACCAAGTTTATCTATAAGGGCTAAGTTGTGCACGTGCAATCGGCCTTAAATGTAGCACGACACTTGGTTCTGGAACTCAACCTTCCATAGCTGCCATGCTGGAACAGGTCATGAAAACTATCCCTTAACTATAGTTTTAAAAACAAAAAGCAAAGTGATCAAACCAGAAGGCCCTCAAATTCAGAGAGTTTCCACACTGCACAGTTGCAGTAGTTGATATCACTTTAACTGTCATGGGTCCATCCTACAGAATCTATGGGTAAAGGCATAGTCAGAATTTTCTGTAAAGCACTGTAGTCTTCTCCTTTGACCTACAGTGTTACAAGGTTGTACATCCCCACTCCATAATATGGTTTAATTGGCAAATATTAATGGCATGAAATATAAGTGATATCCTGCTATGGCTGAGAAGCATGCTGGCAAAGAGGAACTGGGTGCACATGTGCATTGCACAACTAGGTCAGATCAAGACCTCAGGGCATGGTTAGGTCACAGTCAGGGAAGGCCCAGTGATAATGGAGTTGCAAGTGTCCCTTATAGGAACAGTAGTGCCTGAAAATGTCCCCACAGAATGACTGATTGTCTTTGACCCTCTTCCTCTGTCCACGGAAACTCTCTTTTTGTCTCCACACCTGTCTCACCTTTAAGGAGCTATCACAGTTCCCATCAGTCCCTTGTCACCTAATGCTAAAGCCATTAATTTGTTCCAGATCCCATTGTCTGCTCTGCCAGAGAGTCATTAACACCTCCCCCCTCAGGGAGGAAAGAAAAGCTCTGAGCCAGATAGCTCAGGGTACTCTGGACATAGGCTATCGCTCTGCTGCTCTGAGTCCTGTTCGGGTACCCTAGTCTGAGCCACATTGCTTTAGTCTCTTCTCTCCAGATAGGTTAATATCACCCATTTCATTCTAACTTCTCATTATCCAATTTTTCCTCCCTTTCTCTAGCTAGCCTTGTGTAATTGCAAGACTTCTTGGATCTTCAGTATGTATGGTTGTTAATTCCCCAAATAAAACAAATATTCCCTGAATCTCTGGCTGGTGTCCCTGCATTAGTACTGGTATACACAGGTGTAAAAGATCCTGCGAGGTTACCCCCTCTCATAGCCCCCCACTTTGACCTAATATTCCCCACTGTATCATGGAGGCAGTGGCATCACAGATGGACCCCTGGGTCACCTGCGTTTTGGGATAAGGAGCACTAAAGAGAATTCTAAGTACTTCGCCAAATTATGAACTCCAGGATTCCATAGGATGGGATCTTCATAGTTAAACTGATATCAAAGTATTACAGCTAGCACAGCATCTTGTTACCGATGCATGAGATCTGTCACTGTTGGGTGGACTAGGTCTTAGAACTGACATCTGAGCTCAAATTGTCATTTAGCTGTATAGTCCCTAAGTGGGCATTCAGTATCTTGGTCCTCTGTGGACATAAATAAAAGTCAGGAGATAAATAAAAAAAATAAATATGTGTGTGTGCATTTACACGCACAGGAAGAATTAATATTAAAATATATTATTAATTAGTCTACTTATTAATTGCTCCTATATAAAATATACGTAGTCCAAACTAATTAATTGTAATAAAAGAGAGGGTCCCCAGAGCATAAACCTATAACTGAAGCAAGGTATATGGCCAAAGATCTTGACAGGTCTTCAATAAAGCAGAGGGCAGACATATTTCGACCAATGGTCCTTGTCACCTGAGTAAATAGAAGCAGTTCTCTAAGGATTTTGTACTGATTTTATACCTCAGGCTTAGCCTGGAGGATAGAATTGGAATAATGCAAAAACTTTTTCTCAGTCATTGAGGAAGACCATTGGTCAAAATGTGTCCGGCCGCTGCTTTATTGAAGACCTGTCAAGACCTTTGGCCATCTGTCTTCCTTCAGCAACAGATTTATGTGTCATGGATGTTCACCTTTTCTGCTGTTTATTAGTTTGGACTGTGTGTATTTTATGTAAGAACAGTTGATTATTTGATTTATTGTATTTTTTTAAATAATTGTTCAAGATTTATGTGTGCGTGTTCTCATTTATCTTCTCATTTATCTTCTAACAGTTCTCCATAGGACTTGTGAGTCAAATCCCATATAATTTTCTTTTGTTGTGCTTTATTTAGTTCTCCCTCTGTCACATCAAAGTAATAGGGATCAGTGCTTCTAAAAGAATGTACCCTGGTCAATAAAAATGTATGGAGAGAAAAGTGCTTTCCAGTTTTCTTTGTTGTGTTGTTTGGTGCCTTCAAATCATTTCTGATTTATGGCAACCTTATGGCGAACCTATCACTAGACTTTCTGCAGCTGAAAGTGTGTAACACACCCCAAGTCACCCAGTGGTTAGTAGACATGTAAAATTTCCAGAAATTTTGGAGCCATGGAAAAAAACCTGGGTTTTTTTTCAGTTTTTTTCAAGAAGGAAAATGGAAATTTTCAGAAAAATTGAAAAAATGCAGCATTAGCACTTTTTACAGATTGAAAGCCACTCTGTTACTTTAGGAACATAAAATATAACTACGTACAATTTGATTTAGCATAAAATTATCACAATTTGTATATTAAAAATACAGTGCATTCAAACAATTATTACAAATAGAATTTACTTCTATTTTTTTTATTTGTAACAAATGGAGCAACAGTCTCCTGAACTGTACAGAACCTCTTTGGTTTTGCTAGTTTATGTGGGGGGGGGGGGTGAAATCTAAAAAAAAAAATAAAAAACAGAAGAAACCATCAACATTGGTAACAAAGAAAATTATTTATATTTCCTGTTCACAGTGTCAAATAGACATAAAGCACCCATTCCCATAAAAAGAGTGGATGAGGGGGGAAGTGTGTGGAAGGGAGGAGGGAGGGACTACATGCCCCCTAAAGGAAGGAACGCCTCCTGCTTTTGCTTTGGGGAGTTCTTGTAACCTAGGACTTGCTTGTCCTCAGTGAACAGAAATTAGATTAATCTGATACTGTACATAGTTTTTAGAATTGATTTAAAGATATATGAACACTTTATCTTAAAGATTTTATTCATTATGCTAAAATAAAACATTCCGTAATTGATTTTCTTCCTTTTTTCAATTTTTCCAATTTTTTGGAAAAAATTCAGGGAAAAAAATGGGGTTTTTTTCCCCAAAATTTTCTGGGTTTTTTTCAGGCCTTCATATCTCTAGGATTGTAGTCCAGCTCGCAAACCACTACATCATACTTGCTGTCTTTCCATCTCTTTAATTTGCTTTAATTTGCCTTTAAGTACTTCCTTTGGAAGTGGGTTCCAGAGGTCAAAAACTGTGGGTCCTGGCTGCTGACAGAAGACAGTTTAAACCAGGAACTGGACATGTGATCTGGTGTATAATGCAAGGTGACCAATATGCCAGTGTGCCATAAAATCTTTATCTACTTGTATAGGAAAGTCAGTCTAGACTTGTAGGAACTATAAATCCTTAAACATGACGTTACTGACTGTAACCGGCACTACATGGAAGGTAAACTACTGCACCTTTTCACCACACATCTGTAGTTTATCTATTTACAGTAGGCCTTTCCAAACTTTTCATGTTGGTGACAACTGTTTAGACGTGCATCATTTCACAACACAGTAATTCAGTAGGTGGAGGCAGCCCCTCCACCTGAGCCTGGCCCACCATTCCCACCCTCACTGGGGTCTTCCTTGGCCTGGGGTGGCGGTGGGAAAGTCAGCCCCTCTACCTGGACCTGGCCTGCTGCCGCCCTCATTGGGGTCTTCCTCAGCCCACGGCGGTGGCAGAGGCAGCTCTTTTATCCAGGCCTGGCCCGCTGCAACAGCGGGAAAGGCAGCCCCTCCACCGATTATGTTCGTGTGACACACCTACACACTGCAGCTGACACACTAGCATGTCACGACACACAGTTTGGAAAGCTCTGGTTTACAGTCTATAGTTAAAATGAATATGCTAGAGTTTACAACACAAAGAATCTGTTAATCTTTAGATATCCCCAGATTCATTACTAACCGGATTGCTTCCTGTCCATCCTGTTCTTGCTGTCTTGACTTTATCAAAGGCACACTTAACGTCTGTTTCTTCAGCAAGTAAGAAAAGCTTCTTTGCATACATTTTCCAGTTCTGTATTAAGAGAGGATTCTCAAAATGCAAAAATCATGGTGCTGCTGCTTCAAGGATAACTTGGTTTATTCATTTTTACGGTTGAATTTCACTGCTAAAGTTTTCCTCTGAAAATATGCAGGGCAAATATGTTTTTCAATTTTATATTTATTAATTCACATAAGTAATCCAAGCAGACATGATTTGATGCTGAACTTGATTCTAGTATTCCAGTGGGTTTTGATAGTAAAGTTTAACAACTTTAGTAATTCCATTTAATCTGTGTTTTGCTATTGTTGCTGTGTTAGGTATCCTTGACCTTTGCTTTAATTTTCTGATGGCTGCAAAGAATGGATGCATCTGCAGTGACTCAAGGATCTGTCTTTAATGGGTAACAAAGAACATTAAAACCCAACTTTCTGCAAGTATAGCTGGAATGTTTTTCCCCATAATGGACTCCTTATCTGTCAAACTTGGTGTTAGTGTTGTTCTAAACACTTGATGTAGTATTACAAAAATGTATCTGATTCACTGTACTTTCCCATAGTCATTAGCTAATATGTGCTTTAAAAGCACACAAATTGGTTGATTCAGAGCCAAGAGGCTCATATTATATCCTTTTCCATTGTGGCCAACTGGAAAGGCATATTGTTTGTCTATTTCCAGTGCTTCAGCCAACTGCTGATACATGTAAAAATATATTCCATTTCTTGCCATAGTTAGTTAGCTTTTAAAAGAGGATTTAGGGTATGTTTTGGAAAAGTGTTCAACACCTACATGTGGTTGTTTTTCATCCAGTTTGAAAGAACTCCTGCTGTGTTGGAGTTGCCCATTATTGCATCGTGGCCCTTTGGCATCCCTGTTTTCTGGATGGTTTATCTGGCTCTTATTTTTTAAAAAAGAGAGAAAGAGAGAGTGTGTATGTTGCTGTTGTTGTTGATTTTTATTCCACTGGTGCTTGAGAGCTGCTGCTGAGAGGGCAGCATCCATACCAAACTCACCTGAGCAGGTGTTGAGACTGAGAGAAGGGCCTCTCCTAAAGATCTCAGGGCCCTAGATGCTCATTTTCAAACAGTGGAACACAGATATCGGTACAACTATGCATTGGGAAGAAAAATTATGAAATAAAAACTACCACAGTCCTTTTGATGTCTGTACCAGGGCTGCAGAGTTGATAAGCCAAACTTTCAACTCTTACTCTTCTATTTTTCTACTGTCTGACTTCTTCATAAATGGCAAATGTGTATTAATTAGTAATAATAATTTTTTATTTCTTATCTGCCGCTCCCCAAGGCTTAAGGCAGACTACAACACAAATTAAAATACAATATATAACTAAAACACGTGAAACCATTTCACATATAAACCTGGATTAAAACAGAGATATAAAAATATACTAATTTAAAAATACACTAATTTAAAATCATTGTTTAAAATGGACTGGGTAGGTCTCCCAGAAGAGATAGGTCTTTAACCATTTTTAAAATTCAGACAGTATGCTTAGCTGTCAAATCTCTTCTGGCAGGTCATTCTACAGTCTAGGGGAGGCTGATGAACAGGTCCTCTGGGTGACTGTCACTGTCTAAACCTGGCTGGTCTAAGTAATAACAAATTTACCGTAATAAAGTGGTAGCATAAGGCATTTCACCACCACCACATGAATCATCAAGCTACTTGGACTGATAGAACATATGTGTTTTCTTTGATTAAAATTTCTGAATAAGAAAACTTTCCTAAATCCCTATGAGAATAAAAAGTTTTTGTTTTGAAGTCAGTGTTGATACATTTCTGTAGGCCCCAACTCCACCCAAAATTTTTTCAGCTCTAGCTCCAGAGCCCTGAATCATACAAATGGGTTTTCAGTGATGTCCTGATGTTCACTCCACATATCTTTAATAACAGGATTTTACACTTTGTAAAATGTAATGATGTTTTAAAGTAATAACTTGTTTAATTGTATTTTAACTTTTTTACTATCAGCTTTTTAGCTTCTCTTGTTTTAGCATTTTGTACGCCACCTTGGGGATAGCTGTTTGTTTTGTATAAATACAACATTTTCACCATGTTTGCATGTTATTTTACATCACTTTTGAAAATACACTTAGAGATGATTTGGAGAACCTGAGAAACGTGAAAAGAATGAATGTGCTTCTAACTCGCACTTCTGGTCCAACATGTAAAGCTGGTATTTGTGGCTTTTACACACAGTGAAATTCGGGGCTTGAAGGGCAATATGATATTTGTATGTCTTGCTAAGGGTTTGATTTCAGCATCAACCCCTCTATGTGACATTGGAACTGACTAGAAAGTAATTTCTGATTTGGAAAAATCCAGTCCTTGGGGAGGGGATTTTAGGTTAGTGGAGAATTGTGTTCCTTAGAGGCAGAATTTTCCCGTGGAGGAATTTAAAAGACAGCTGGAGAGAGGGAGGCTGCAGTAAACAACTGGTCACCTACACCTGGCCCATAGGTCACACTTTGCCTGCCCTCTCCTTTAGATATTTCTCTGGGGAGAAAATATTTTGTATTGGCAACAAAGCACTTAGCTTGTGGTCACAGCAAGGTTCTAGTTGTCAGTATTGATGCTGCTGCCACTCCATGAGGATAATTTCTTTGCAAGCCAATAGGAGGTAGTATTGAGTTTCTTGAATGCTGTGTAGATGGTACGTCCCTATTTCCGCATGCAATGACAGTTTCTTCACACTCAGCCTACAAGAAAATATATAAGCCATAATTAATTTATTTTTATAGGACACTAGAGTATATACCCGGCGTTGCCTGGGATTTTATTTTCTCATAGGTAACACTTGTTAAAAATACCTTAGGAATTACCTTACCTTACCTTAGGAATTAGATGTGGTAGAAATACACGGATTTAAGATCCTGTGCCTGTAATTCTCCAAACTATCTTTTCCAGTATATTCCCCAATATTCCCCAATCCAATCTGTACTCAGTTATTAATGTAGAGAGGTTGGGTTCCTGAGGGAAATACACTGCCCTCTTTCTTGCTGCTAGGCCTCATCTCCATAGCAACCAGCCTGAGCTCTCTGGCTGAGAATTCTAAAGGCCCCTCTCTGAACTGCCAACCCCGGGATTCCATAGAATCTTCAGAGCCAGACAATCACACAGCCAGTCATATGAGGTCGTAACCTGCCTGACACAGACAAACAGACAAACTCACAGGCAAACTTTCACTTTCATACAGTAGATATTGTTTTTAAGATTAAAAATCTTCCTTAAAGATGTTCTGAAAGATGAAATTTAAGCACCATATATTGCAAACAACACTACTGTCACTATTGCTATTTTTTTTTCCTCCCTAGAAATTTTAAGACCAAAGCAACAGTATAAAATATATATCCCGGCACACACTTACATTGCAGATAAGGCTCTTGTTTTCCATTCTCACAGCTGGAGTACAGTGTTACTCCTTAGTAAGTCACACCATGGTGATATGATACAGGGCTGTACTGATAGGAGGCGCCTCACTGCTCTTTCCAAATTCAGAGCTGGAGAGGTTGGGTCGAACCTTTTTTTGGAAGCCCAGGGCTAAATTGCCATGAGAAAAGTCAGGGAAGCATAGAAGAGATTATTCTTGACTTCAGACATAACTTGACATTAGAGGTTCATACACTGGGAAGGATACTGATATCAACAAGTTTTGGCTTGGCTGCCATAGCTAGCCAAGTAACAGCACTGTTGGCAACAGCATGCCCCTGTTCTTTGTGTCTCCATTTTCCCCCAAATCAGGGCTAGAAAACCTTTGATCTCCCAGAAGTTTTGGACTTCAACTCCTAGAAGTTCTGGCCAGCATGACCAGGGTAAGAGGTTATAGGAGTTGTAATCCAAATATTCAGGGGTCCAGAGGCTCCCCAATGTCAACTAAAAAGAGGTTGTATAAAGTGCCAGATTAAATCAGAAGAGTGATACTGGGGAAGGGGATATTGAGCTGAATCTTGTTGGTAAGTCCCAACTAGAGTAGACTCATTGGATCAATTGTTGAATAGTGAATCAACATGTAGATAACTCCCAGTCATCTAGTCCAAGTAGGACTAACAATAGGATCCCTCCTATGCTGCTAAAAGCTTCATTGCCAAAATCAATGTGTTTTCTGCTAATAGCGGATTTGGAACAAGGAACGACATGAAGTGACTGTACTGTACCCTCATGCACATCACTGCTCTGATCAGTTACCCAGTTCTGCACTAGACTGTTACAGTGCTATTATTCCACTTCCAACATCCTATGGAATCCTGGGGTTTGCAGTTTGGGGAGGGGCCTTTGAGGATTCCATAGGATGTTGAAAGTGGAATAATAGCACTGTAACAGTCTAGTGCAGAAATGGTCCCAGTTGTGTTTTTAGATAAAAGCATTAGGAGATTTCCTCACAGATTGTTCACACCTTAGTTGTTTTGACCCTGCAGCTCCAATCCAAAGCATACTTTCACAGAAATAGCTCTTAATTGTAACCAGTGATGGTTGCTTTTGGGTAAACATGTTGGAAATGACATAACAACAAGGAAATAACCTATCATTAACTCTCTCCTCATTTTCAGTCAGATGAGTGGGTTGCATATGGCTCTTAAATGAAAGCAAATATTTCTTGTAAGTAAATGTGGATAGAAATTGTACAGGGTATGAAATTTTACTGGAATCTAAGCAAGCCTTGCTGTGCAGATGGGGTTCGCATCTGGTACTATTAAGTGGGGAAAAAAATCAAGTTGTTATGTTCCTCTAGTACCTACCCGTGTACTGTGCATCTGAGAGAAACTTCTAATGGCTCAGAGTGCCCGTGATGGCTTTGTCAAGGTTAACTGAACAAATTCTTTTACTTTGAAATATCCCTGGGTGCATTAGAGAGAAAAGGGAAGAAAATAGGGGGTAGAACTGTAATGTGCCCAATCAAGGCAACATTAGCAAAGCTCCTTTGTACATAGGTTTCTTTTCTCTCTTTTCTCAGATAAGGGGGCACAAATGTGTTTTTCTCTTTAACAGATTTTCTGAATCACAGTGAAAGAACTCTGCAGATAAGGCTAGAGCTGGAGGTCCATCAAATTTAAATTGATAGAGTTGCTATTAAGAAAACATAGATGCATACTGTAACTTCCATAAAATAAGACACGGGCCAGTTTGTTAAATATATTTTGGCTGTCTACCACCCATTCTCATGTAGCCAGCTGTAAAAGCCCAAGCTAATTTACTACCTTTTGTTTTGAGTATATAAAGTGGACATATTTAGAACAAAATTTCTCAGAACTGACAATTAGAGAGCACCATGCTGATTGTATTTAGCCGGTAGAATAAGCTGAACAGTTATCTGTCCTACCTCTACGTCACTCTGTGGTAGTTCTAATGTGAGACTGAGAGAACAATTTCTGACTGACTTCTTTATTCAGGTTATTCATAATTTTATGCAGCTCTGTCTTTGTTGCTATTATTCACTCCCTTTCTTGTCATTTTTTTCACAGGGGAGCTGGTATAGCCCCTGGGTCAACTTGGGTTCTCTGTCCTCCATCTGTTCAAGCTGTACAGCAATGTTTCTCAACCTCCAGTCTTCCAGGTATGTTGGACTTCAGATCCCAGAATTCCTGGTCATTAACCAAAGCAGGTAGGAGTTTTGGGGGCTGAAAGTCCAAAACACCAGGAGGACTGGAGTCTGGGAATCACTGCTCTACAATATCCTTTTCAAGTGTGGTGACAAGAATTACACAGTTTTCTGAAATATGGTTGTGTCATAGATTTGTATAAAAGTTTCATTGTATTTGAAGCTTTCTTTTGTTTCTTTTCCTAATGATCTTCAATATGAAATTTGTCTTTTCCATAGCAGCTGTAGATTGGGTTGGGTTTTTTTTTCCCACAGAGCCTGGTTTCCATAGGTATGTCTTGCAAGTTGAATATATATATGTATAGCAGTAAAGTTTGACATGTGGGTCCGTATCATAACAGTCTCTACAGTAGTAGCCCCACTAATAGTTCAAAAATGCAAGTGGTTGTGCTGATCTGTATTAAAAAACAAAAACAAAAACTTTTCTACCAGTTTTCATCTCTACTAGAAGGTGGTCTTTTCTAAAGCTAATTATTTTTTTCCCACTCAAAATCAAGCTACTCCAAAATACTTTCAGTTTTAATGGAGCTAGCTCATAAAAATTAGTTTTGTCTGGTAAAAATCCATTTTTCTGAGAGGTGCTGTTGGGATTGTGGCTACATTCAAGGGGATTCTATGAGAATGGATGACAGAAGACAACATAGGCCCTGCCAATGAAGGGCCTGGCTGGTTATAGAATGCATTCCCCAAATAAGTTCACAGAAGCCTGAAGACCAGAATATGACAGTTGATTTGTGACCAGTCTGTTTTGATGAATGGTTACTTGGTCAAATGACCAGTGCAGATGGGGGCATTAATCCCCCCCCCATCTTATTTACCTGATCTGTGAAGGCAAAAAAGACTTCACCAACCATATATATGGGGCCCATAGGAGCTTGGGGGGGGCATTTAGATGAGGAAAATAGCACCGGGAGAAATTAAATTCCTGCAGCCCCACAAGATTTTCCTGATTATATTAGGTTAGTGGCTGGATTGTGACCAGTGCCTGGGTTGGGGCTGTGCTTGCCTACTAGAGGGTTTTAAAAGAGAGTGACCTTTGCCTGATACCTATTTAATGTGTGATATAGGTTGATCCACAGTTAACACAAGAATTGGACCAGGTTTTATTTCATTGTAAATTTCTGGACTGCTTTGTCAATGAATGGTGGGATGTAAATCCTGTTAACAGATGTTTTCCTCACATGCAACTTTTGTTTTTGTCCAGAAAAATCATGCCATGCAGCAAAATATAAAAAAAATCCTTTATTGGCGTTCTAGACTTCTAATTGGAACTTATCCAGATGTAAAAGTACAGAGGTGTCTTGAAAAATTCAGTATTCTCTGTGTAAGAAAGAGACAGTTTCACACAGGGCAGAGATAGGCTGAATCTCAAGGGAAGCTGTTTTTCTGTTGCTAATGGAGTGGCAATTTTATTACCTGTCTTTTTTTGCTCTTTGTCCCTGGTCCCCATGTGGCCAAGAAGAGGAATGGCCTCTGCGTGCACTGAGATCCCTCCTGCCCATGTTGACTGACAACAGAAGTAATATCTCAGACAAAATGTAGGCCTGTGATTCTAACATCGTCACTTTGCTTCTCCTATATGATTTTTAACATCTTTCTCTGATGAAGAAGCCAGCGAAAGCTTTGAAAACTTGCATGATGTATTTTTTGCCTTTTGGTTGGCCAGTAAAGGTCTCACTTTTTTGTGGATTTTGAATTTTGTTGTATTTTTCTAATTCTGTATTTTCCCAAAAGCCAGTACAGTATGACCCCCATATCCATGGGGGATTGGTTCCGCCCCCCACCCATGGATACGGAAATCTGCGGATAGTAGTGAATGCCCCGGGCCCGATCACAGTGGGCTGTGAGCCTGCTGCTGGAAGCAGGAAAACAGCAGAGAGCATGATGCCTGCTGTTTTCCCGCTGGGCACTGTAGCGATTGGGCCCTGGGCCTGCGGCTGGAGGTCAATTGCGGATAAGTGAATCTGCGGATAGTTGAATCCACGGATTATGAATCCGCGGATATGGGGGTCGTACTATATGAATACTGTGAAGTGTGGAAAGACTCATATTTACAAACATGATACCAGTAATAACATGCAGTAACTTGGGGAAAGTCCACATGATAGCAGTTAGAATGCTTCATCTGTCTCTTGTTATGGTTGCAAGCAGTTTTTTCCAGATGGGTTGATGATGTAATTACAGATTGCTGTGTTAAATGAGGCAGTATTTAAATTGGCTTCTGATTTCCCCATCTATTAACCAGCTTTTCTCTCTTTCACCTCGCAAAAATCACTGAATTAGAATGACTTCTGGTGGTTGATCATTAAATACCGAATACTTAAGAGCCCTCGGTGCCAGCCGTTAGAAAATAAGCAGCTAGAATACCCATGGTGTGTTAGTCTGGCTGACATTTCCAGTGGTAGACGATACTTACTTTATGGCAGTATGGATGAAGTGTGTCCTGGCCAGAAATTCTTCGACTGCATCTCTCATCACCCTTAGCCTGGACATCCCACGCTGACTAATGGTGGGAGTTGCAACGTGGAGGGCCATAGTTGCCCAGTTCTAATGTGTGAGATTCATTGCCACAAAAAAGGGTTATAGGTAGTGTTTGCATGCCCAAATTTAAAACAGTGGATTTTGGGCCAAAAATACCGCTAAGTTGCCACACAAATTTTGGGTCCCTTTGCACCCTTCAAAAAAAGTAGGGTGGGCATAGAAGAACCCAGAAGCAATAGAATGGCACTCCTGGTTACAGCAGAAGTGATTATCCAGTCTGCCTGGTGGGGGCATTCTGGAGGAATGGCCCTGCCCCTTCTGTTGTTGCCCACTCTTGCTTTGAGAGGAAACTCTGCAAAATGCATGAAAGATAATATGTCAGCAGCCATTCAGTCATATGTTAGTCCTTCACCATAGTCAAATTTTACTTGGTTGCTGCTTAGTCACACAACTGCTGTTGATTCAATTAAACCTCCATGCTGATGATTTGCAGTACACCAGAGACTATCAATAGAGACAGAGGGGCGCAAGGCCACTCTTGCTTGCAGAGGTAATTAGTGTTCAGAACTACCTTTGGTGGGTTGTGCCACTCTGTCTGGAGTGGTTACAACTGCCAAGAGTGCCCTTGAATTAACATGCAGAGTTCTAAAGTCTTGACTTTGCTATTCTGTAGTCGTGTATTGGAGGAAAGGTTTGCAGGGCCAAAGCAGCAGGGCTTTTAGACTATGAGGGATCAAAATGTCATCTTCCTCAAAGATTCACTTTTTCCTTCCATCCTTACTAGCTGGAGGTAAAGGAACTGTTTCCTTCAGAAACAGTATATTGTTATGAGTTATAGCCCTGCTGTAATGTAAAATATTTGAACTCTTGATTTAAGACCTATGAGCTTTATAAAAAAGAGCCCATGTAATCTAATGATTTGAATGTTGGACTAGAATTCTGAGAGACCAAGATTTGTATCCCAGTTTGGCCATGGAAACCAACTGCGTGACCGTGTGCAAGTCACACTCTTTCAGCCTCAGTGGAAGGTAACAGCAAATTCTCTGAATAAATGTTGCCAAGAAAACCCAGGGTAGAGTTGACTTGATCCTACTGTAAATTGTTAGCTTTTGTTCCTTGATATAGGTCAACTGACTCTATTTTTTTGCTGGGACTCTACTTGCAGGTTTGGCTACTGGGACTCTCATGATGAGCCTGTGCACTCTGAAATTTACCACTACAGTACTCTTGGTCTCTTGTGCTTGCACATCTGTTGGCGTATTATGGTTGTGTTGTGTAGTCTGCTTTGAGTCCAATTTAATAAAACTGATAACAGATCTTAGTATTTATTTTTTCAATATTAGTTTGTTTCACTGTAACTTAGAAACTGGATGTGTCATGTGGAAACTTGTGATTATGACGGAATTCATAGTGAATAAGAAACGGGTGGGTCTGCTGCTTTCACATGATAGTTAAGGACTTTTTGATTAAGTGGAAAATTGACTGATCGTGTTTCTTGATAAAGTAGGGATAAAAAGAGTGATCCTCAGGGCCACACATAGAGATGGCTTTGAAGAAACAAGAACTAGTGGTGAGGGTGACACTTGCTCAGTCCTTCAGAAATCATCAGTCTACAAAGATGACTCAGTCATTGTTAGACCAAGACACAGTTTTCCTCTTTAGAGAACGCTATGGTACAGTTACTGAGCATCCAGATTTTTCACTAGCCCTTTTGATAAAGGGATTGCTTCATTGATTCTTTCAGATTTTTGTGTAGAATTTTTACATGATTTTACTATTTCTAAAACTTTTTCCCCCCAACATCTGATTAATGGGTGGGGGAGATAAACTGATGCTTCAGAAGTTTAAATAGTTTCCCTCTGAGGGCATCTAGGATAGAGTCATGAGAAGACTCTTTGCCCCAGTGTTTTCATAGAAGTTACTTAACATTAAGAGAGAAGGAGATTGTACAAGGATTTTTTTTCTTAGGAAAAACGGTCTGGTGGATACATAAAATGGTTCAGGACAAACTGGCAGGTTGTCTAATGACTAAACATAGGAAAATGGGAAGTTGTATATTATGTTAAGGGAAACATTAATCTGCAAATATTTGAAATGAAATAACAATATATATGTATTAAACAAGAGGATCTATTGTGTTCATTTATCCCTCAACTGCTTTTAACCACTGTGATGATTTATGTTCTTCTGGGTTGTACCTAAAAGTGATTTCTCCTCAGGAGCTCTAGACTTTTTTGTTTTGCTTTTGTTTTGTTTAAATTGAAAGTGAGTTTTTAAAAGAACATGTTTTATAAATGAACTATGAAAAGTTATACACCTTCATGATGCTTTTGTTTCAACTAGTAGGAGCAGGTGGTTGAAAGCTGCTATGGACAACATTAAGCTAGACGGAGGAGGGAGAGCCAGTGTGGTGCAGGGGTTTTAGTGTTGCACTGTGACTCTGGAGACCAGAGTTTGAATCTCCTCTGACTGGTAGAAACCTACTGACTGACTTGGGTATGCCACACTGTCTCAGCATCAGAAGAGGGCAAAGGCAGCCCCACTCTGAACAAATCTTATTAAAAGAAAAAAAAAAACTATGATAGAGTAACCTTAGGGTCTCCATAAGTCAGAAACAACTTGAAGGTACACAACACAACAAAATGGGCTGATAGTCTGATTTGGTGTAAGGCAACTGTTTATGTGTTGCCTTTGTTTTAACAGAAACATACACAAAGCTGAGGAGAAACAGAAATGACGGTCACACTTTATGATTTCTTTTATGAGGAGTATGCTAGAATGAAGAAAATCTTTGAATCTCTGAAAAAATGAGCTGGTTTTTGAATCCTCTGCATGTATTTAACTAGGTGCAATTGTGTAGAGTACAATGGATCAGTGTTTTGCTTCAGCTGCCTATGCCGAGTGATCCCAGATTCGTATAGATATGGAATGTTAGTCTGAATAGCAATTAGTTATGTGAATTTGGGTCATACTAATGTGGGTGGCAGCTTCAGTATTGTGCATCGTGTTTTATGGAGAACCTTATTGCTTTGGAAAATTAAACATGGTGAATATATAACCAGTCACTAAGATGGGCAGTTGACTTCCCTTTGAAAGATGTAGTTTTGTATTCTGTAGAGTTGTAGTCAGTGAAATCCTTTGTTGTTGCTGGCCTTTTAATTGAAACACTGTTGCAGTTAGAAGTTTTGCAAATAGCAGTCCCACACAACAAATGTGCGGGAGAGGAAAGTTACAAACACCAGACTTTGTTCACAGAACTATTTACAGATGAGAGTTACTGCAGATTTTATTTGTTCTTGTAAAATTCGATATCTCTCTAAGTAGTAAGGGGAATCACTACATAAATGAGTGGGCTTTCTCTGTATGCCTTTTGCTAGGAGTCTATATACTGGTAGTAACTTATTAATCCCAAATGATCTAGTAAGACGGAGTGAGCAAAACATGTCCCACAAGCTATGTTGACCCCAAGCCATGCTGCCAGTGTTCTCTGGACTGTTTTATTTTATTATTTTTAAGGAAATGATGTGGTTTGCCGCTGAAATTTGGTGGCTGACCTCTAAATGCATTGTTGTCAGGATCTAAATGCACTGTTATCAAAGGCGTAATCAGCTAAGTTCCTTTTATTTCAGTTTTCATAGGCAATATATTAATTAAAACCAGTTGAAGTACCTTTAGGATTCTTTTATCTATAAATATAACAGCCAAGTGTGAGTGAGGGATTTCATTTGTTAATAATGAGTGGGAAGAATTATAATGATTCTGATGATACTAAATAGTAATGTTTGTAACTGGTTTAACGTAATCTATAATCTATTTTACATGTATGTGTCTATGTATTGTAAGGTTTAAGCAACCTTTAAACCTCACCCCCAAACAAAAAAAAGTGTAAGCTTCAACCACTTGCCCAAGCTAAGAAGTGGCCCCTGATCATGCAGCAATTTTCCACCTCACTGCTAAGACTTTCCCTTAACTTTCTTGAGTGTTTGGTCATTCCATTTTTCCGTCATTTTTCTGAATTTTGTAAATATTTTTAAGATGACTAGTGATTCATTCAGTGAAGGATTTTGTCCTGACATACTGATGACAGTTAGAAATAGCAGCCAAAGTCCTGTACTGGGAGACGCAGTTGAGCTATGTTAGTCTCCCATACAAACCCCCAACCCCACCTTTTATTAGCTGCAGCCTCCCCAAATGCACCAATTCCCTGGTTAATGGAGAACAGGAGAAAGCAGGCAATCATCCTGCTATTTTTCTGTAGCTGGAGGCACAGCAACAGCCATCCGAAGGCCCCTGCAGGTGATGTCATTGCTCTATATCCAGCTGAAGGAGAACAGCTGCATGCATGCATGCTGCTATCTGTACTCTCCACTATCCAGCTGATGGTTGATGGGATGGGGAGACTGCAGGTGAGAAAAAATTGGTTTGGGAGGGATTTGAGTCACTGAGCAGTTGATAGGGAATTCTGACCTTTGCAAAAGCCAGAATAGTGATCTGTAACGGCCCAAGTCCAACTTAATGCCATTTTAATTCACCAGCAAGATGCCAGCTCTGGATCATTCACTTCTTCACTTTTGGCCTAGCAGTGTGCTTACAAGTGAAATTCTAATAAGGAATGGCAGTTATGTAGTGTGTCTTTCAGGTACTTGCATGTAGAAATGTTGAGGAAGTTCAGCATGCCAACGAAGCTGAAATAATAAAAAAAATCATTAGATAAATAGTTTATAGCAGAGTTGTACAATGGTGATGGACGAGGCAGGGCATTTTTACTTCTCTAGCACCCTCGGTGGGCTTTAGCACCTGAAAATTGACCAAAGGATTTTTTGAGGTGTTGAGGGGTGAAAGTGGATTAGAATGTTTGAATGCAAACTTTAGCTTCTGGAGGGGTCAAGGGATGGTGAGTGAATGTCTAGGGGTGTTATTTCTGTTCATTCTGATATGACTTGAGGGTGGTTTTTGCCTATTTTGGTGTGATTTGCGGTTTATTCTCTCCCTCATCATGGGGATTTGAGGAGCATACACTAAAACCCCTCAAGCTGCACTTGACTGGTGGGCAATGTTTTCCCTATCCCTGATTTATGGGGTGACAACTTGAAAGGAAAAAAAAGTGACCACAGGTCACAGAAGCCCAGTGCATCATTGGCCTCATTTGAGATCTTCAGAAATGTATATCTATTTTTTCCGGTAATTTTGTAATCTGTAATTCCATTTCTACTGCTTCCTGCAATTTCTGTCTTTATTTCTCCATACATCTTGTACTCCTTATCTGTATTTCTGCCTTAAATTTCTTATACTGCTGCTACTTCAGACTGAAGCTGAACTCTTATCCACCCAGAAATGAGGAACATCCAACCTGTGGGCCAAATGTGGCCTGCACTCCCACTGATCTAGCCCACGGCCTTTCCTCTTTGGCTCCTTCTCTTTCATGGAGGTTACACTCGGGTAGGGGGAGGACAGAAAAAGTACCATCTGTGCAAATGAGATCTCTTTTTCAAAGCCTAATTGCTATATGATGGGAATGTCAGGAAGAAGAGATGGGGAAGAGAAGCAAGGGGGTGGTGGAGAGAGGGGGAGAGAGAGAGAGAGAGAGAGAGAGAGAGAGAAAGAAAGAAAGAAGGAAAGAAAGACAGGCAGAAAGACAGGCAGAAAGACAGGCAGAAAGAAAGAAAGAGGAGCGGAATCCATCCCATTGCTAAGGAAATACAGGCTTTGAGATACATCGTTTACATGCTGACCTGAGAATATGCATAATTGAATTAAATGGGACTTTCTTCTGAATAAATATGGTCACATATTTTTCCAACATCAGATAATGGACTTTATTCTTTTTTGCAAATGGCAAAATAGTAGGGGAAAAAAAGCCTTGTTGACTACTGGCTTCTGTTTATAGCAATGAGGAGATTCATACAGAATCTTTCTTTGAAAGAACTGCTAGAACTTCGAAGATGTTATTTTCAGAATATTTGTTAGAAAAAAAAATGGATAATTTTTAATTATGGTCCTTGTCCAGGTATGTACATAAAAGCTTAAAATAATGTCATTTTTCTTAGACATTACTGATAAATAATTTCTCTTTTTTCTCCCCACAGCTAAATATTCTGGTTGACACTGGAAGCAGCAATTTTGCAGTTGCAGGTGCACCAAATGAATATCTGAGCACCTATTTCGACAGTGAAAAGTAAGAGCTTTGGACCCTGCCTGCCTTCATGAACAATTCATCAGGAAAATCTAAAATGACTAGACGGTGATATAGCTACATGCCATTGTACTAAGTGGAGGGATATTCCCCCTTTTCCAAAAGCTGCATACTTGTGCAGCTCTTCCCATGCACCCCATGATGTAACTGTTTCAGAACCACATTAGTAGCCTTGTTCAGGCATTACTCACCATTCTTTCTTGCACCCAGGAATGTGGGTGGGGGAATATAGCCCCCGCCTCCCTCTGTTATCACTTTTCTCACATAAAAAGCTGTGCATCTGGAGAAGAGAACATGCATCTGAAGAAGAGGAGTTCCTGTTTGCATGGCAGCTTTCCACATAAGCAGGAACCTAGAAAAATCAGACATCCTGCTTGTATAAGTAAGCATTGGGACAAACAAGAACTTCTTCTTTTCAGATGCATTGCTTTCTGTGTGAGGAAAGTGACAGCAGAGAGAGATCAGGGCTGCATGGTCCCCCCTCCCCAAATATTTTCAAGAAAGCGTGGATGATGTCTGAGTAGTGTTAGTGAGTTGCATGATATGATGCTCTCTTGAATTGACCTCTCTTCTGATAACAAGTGCCTGGGAAAGTACTGGGGCTTTGAAAGAGCTCAGAAAAGTAACCTTATTGGACTACAACTTCTAGAATGCCTCCATCATTCTGGCTAGGATTCTGGGAGTTATAGTCCATAAAAATAAGATTTCCAGCATTGTTCCTTGGCCCAGCACATATTTCTGCATCAGAATACTTACTGGAGTGGGATGGCACATCACTGCAGTGTAAATCATGCTCTAGAATTTCTTCGTAAAATTTAGTGCCTGTGGTTTCCAGCACAATGACAATACTGCCTAGAGGCAGTGAGGCATCCATTAAGCAAATTGTGTGCAGGTAGAACAATTGCCAAGACCTGTGTTGTTATTAAAAAATGAGTAATATAACAATTGTTATGTCAGTAATTGCTCTGTAGTTCAAACATATCATTGTATAGATACATGCACGTAATGAACAAATGCAGACACTGAAATATGCAGATAATGAATTTATGAGTGAAAATTTCAGCATGGGTTGGAGATCATGTGGCTTGGGGCCACAGTAACTTCATGTAGCTCTTGGCTTTCCTCAGACTCATGAAATAGCCCTGAACCCCAGTTTTTCACAATAAAAAATCAGACATTTCCACCCCAAAAGTGTCAGTCATAATTCCAGACGCATCATATCAAAATTAATATCCCTCAGCCTTCTAGGAATCCAGAAGTTATAACTGGCCATGAATGTCAGTTTTTATTTTTAGCTGAAAAACTTGTGGTGCAGCCTCCTTCGGAGGCAAAAATTTGCCAGTGTACCTACTGCAAATGCCCATCTATTTAGCATATTACAGAAGTTAAATGTTGACCATTCCCATACCTTTTGTCAGGTATTTCCAAAGCTCAAGCGAGATACTGGTGGTATAATTGAAATTTCTGTAAGTCTTAAGAGTAACACTTAAAATTTTTGTCAAAAGTACTGAAATACATTAGAACAAAAGGTCATGAAGACAAAATGAAATTACTATAGGATGAAATACTTACTATAATTGGACAAGCTAGGCAAGACAGAGGTGCTTCTGGTCAGTTGAAAAGCAGATCAGAGAGTAAGCCTGTGTTAAATGGGCCTACACTCCCACAGAAGATGTGGTTTTGCAGATTGGAGGTATGCCTGGATTCACTTTTGAACCTGGAGTCCCAGGCTTCTGCAGTGGCCAGGAGTGCTTTTGGACATTCAAAGCTTGTGCATCTACTGTCCCCGTTGCTTAAGATGCCAGGCCTTGCCACAGTGGTCCATGTATTAGTTACATCCTCTGTGGACTACTGTAATGTGCTCTACATTGGGCTCTCTTTGAAGAGTATTTGGACACTTCAGCTGTATAAAGAGCTGCGGCCAGACTGTTAACTGGTTACAGGGAACATACTACTCCCCTGTTCCAAGTGTTTCACTGGCTGCCAGTTTGTTTTGGGGCACAATTCAGAGTTTTAGGTGTGATCTATAAAGCACTATATGGCTCAGGTCCAGACTACCTGGCAGACCATATCTCCCCTTATGAATCTGCCTGAGCCTTGGGATCTCTCGGTCCAACCACTGTCGTAGGCATGGTCGGTGGACACACAAGACAGGGTCTTCTCAGTGGCTGCTTCTAGGCTCTGGAACCACCCCCTCCCTGGTGTCCTTCTATTGCCAGGCAAAATCCTTTTCATTCCAGCAGACTTTTAAAATGGAAAGTTTTTAAAGAATGGGCTGAGACTGATGTATTGTTTTTAGACTGAACTGTTTTAATGTTTTTTTTAATCTTTCAGTGGTACTGCATCTTTATAAGCATAGTTTTAAATAATTTTAATACCGTCAATACTTCAATCCCATTTTAATATTTGGTATGTTTTTAGTTGTATTTCTTTTAAAATTTGTAAGATGTCTTGAGTCTCAATTTTGGGAGAAAGGCAGAATAAAAATACAGTCAACCCTCCATATTTGCTAGGATTAGGAACGCAGGACCCTCACAAAAGTGGAAAATTCGCACATATCAAAATGTGTGTATGTGTCTGTGGGAAGGAGGACAAGACATGGTGGGGATAGTGCACACCCAGAGTCCAAACCAGGTCAGGGAAAGGAGAAGGGAAGTGGGGAATGGCATGGTGGCCCTATGCGTCCTCTCTCTTGCCCATCTCTTTCCTTGGGTGTGGAGGGGGCATCGGGAGGGGATATGTGGTGTTGAGAAATTGGACTGTGAGCCATTCTTAGCTGGCCAGGCAGTGGTTGGCGGAGGGCCAAAGGTGGGTTTTTAAAGGAATATATGGCCTTACTGGAGCCGCTAAAATGGAAGGTTCCCCAGAAAAAGAAACGCTGAGGTGAGGAGGTAGGGGTTGGAGAGATTCACAAATAATCAAATCCGTGAAAGTCAAACTCGCAAATGTGGAGAGGCAATTATAAATATAACAACAGCAACTTAATTGAAAGATGTTTTTAATGGGAGGTATGCAAGGGAAAATCAGTCTGGTTTATAAATTTTTGCATGTTATTCCTAAAGCAAAAGGAGAAAATTTTCTGAATGTACAGGTTATAGAATTCAGGTTTTCTTGCTTGTGTGGGTAAAATTATATTGTTAGCATGCAATACATGCAGCCTTGTTCTTAAATTCTTACTGCCCTTTCCCCCCTCTGTTAGATCAAGCACATATGTGTCACTGGGCACTGACGTCGCTGTTAAATACACCCAAGGAAGCTGGACTGGAACTCTTGGAACTGACGTTATTACTATGCCAAAAGGAATCAATGGCACTTACACTGTCAACATTGCAACCATCTCTCAGTCTGAGAATTTCTTTTTAAAAGGCATTCAGTGGCAAGGGATCCTTGGTCTTGCTTATGACACCTTGGCCAGGGTAAATTGATTTCTTATCTAGTAACTCCTATATTTGAGTTGAAAAGTAAAGCCAGGACTGTGGAAGACGGCTGATGACCCTGGAGCTTTATTTCAAATACAGTAGTCACTATGTGCACTGAAATGTCCCAAGAATTCTGCCTGGATAAAACATACTGCAAATCTAAAGCTAGTTTGTTTTCTTATATTCAGCTATGCACTTTTACTTGTGCGACAGCTGTATGTACTTCAGCCTTCTATGTAATTGAGAATTGGGGTGGAGGGGTAGAGCTATGACTTAAACCATACTTTACATAACATTAGAGTATGTTCTTTAAAAAGAAGCTAAATAAATGTCTATTATAAACTCATTATTTATGGTAAGTCTGGTATTGGCAGAGTGATTGGTGTTGATAAATCATCTGAAAACAAACTGAAAAGAATTAGGCTGGATGGTACCATGCTTTGCTGCAACTGTATTATTCCCTAAAACCAAACTAAGTCCCAACAGTAGGGATCAGTTTGTGACATTGCTTTTTTAAAAAACTATAATTTATTTTCTACAAAACCCAGATTTGTTGGTGTCATACATGTGTAGAACAGATTTTGAAAACATCTCAATGGATTGTGTGGAGCTTTGGATCACATTGGACAATACATTCTCTAGTCTTCCCTCAGAGGTATTGAGGGTGAGAGAATGCTGTACTTCTGACACCAGTGGCAGATATACACTCAGTAGAATACATGAGGAGTTCCCTGATTGTAGCTGCCAAATTGAACCTGTAAAATACACATACACATGTTGGAGTGTAAGGTTCCTTGGATTAAAATAGGAATGGGCACTTTCAGCAGCTCCAGGAATAAGTTATTGCTGCCCTGGACTAGACTACATGCAGTTCCCTAAAAATGAAATCAGAAGTGGCTGGAAATCCACTTACAGTTTTTAAAAAACATGTATTTGTGGTGTTGCTATTAGTGCAAAGGAACTGCTAGGCTAACCTGGTATTAAATGATACAGGGGGCCCTGTGACCTAGGTAATAATGAATTTCAGCTTTGAGGAACAAGGGCTCGCTTTTTCTAGAGTTTTTGGAGGAGGGGTTCAGGGAGCCATAGGGCACACAGAATGGTCTTGGTAAAAGGCTGCATGAAGCCCCCAGCCACACTTTGCTCACCCCTGAATTTCAGTTGCACTTTGCTATAACAACTCTCTCTCAATTGCTCATTGAGTTTTAAATTCCTCATTTAGATGGGTGAATGTCTTTTATCATGCAGGAAAATGATCTGCATGGCTTCACTATTGAGAGGGTAAGCAATTAAAATTGGCATATGCGTTTACCATGTGTTTACATCTTGGCTTTTGTTGTTGTTTCTTGCAGCCTTCAAGTTCGGTGGAGACATTTTTTGATTCTCTTGTGAATCAAGCAGAGATCCCCAACATTTTTTCCTTGCAGATGTGTGGAGCTGGTTTGCCCGTTTCTGGAACTGGTGCCGATGGAGGTAGTCTTGTGAGTGTCTGTCAGCCTGAAATGCAAAATAGTAAAGTTTTTTTTTCTTAACACTGTTTGATGAATTTAAATCTGTAAGACTTATTTTTATCGTGTTAGGTTAGTGCATTACCATATACATTAGGAAAAAAAATGACTACAATTGCTTACTAAATTTTCGATACAGCCTGTTAAATCAGATAAATATATACACTTCTCATAGTTGTGCACATTAAGTTTCTTTTAGTGATTATTCCAATAGAGAATGAAATATCTGGTCTATTGAAGATAAGAATTCAAAGATTTATTTTCTTTTGCTAAAACTAATACAGTATGAAAAGTCAAAGTACTCAAAATCTGGAATAGTTGCTATTTAATATCAGTAACTGAATTATCAGTATTCCAATGTTTTGTTCTAACAGCCTTGCCAATTGAACACTACATATCCCTTAAAGCCTAAGATTTCAGTCCTGCCAGTTTCCATATAATTTTCATAGAAGTGGGTATAGACTGAAGTACAATTGAAATGTGTATATTCTGTGTTTCTGAGAGACCCATGCCTTAACAAATGATAAATTAAGACATTCTCATTTGTCTGTCTTCTCTTGCTCATATTTTACCATATTTTTATAGTCAGTTCACATTCAACATTTTATGTAGAAGTTGTTTTTAAAGACACCAGATCCTGTCTGATCTTGGAACCTGAGCAGACTCAGCCCTGGTTAGTACTTGAGTTGGAGACTGCCAATAAATGCCAGGTGCTGTGGGCTATACAGTCAGCCCTCCACATTTGCTAGGGTTAGGGATGTAGGACTCTCGCCAAAGTGGAAGAACTGCAAATAACAAAATAAGTGTGTCTGTGGGAAAGAGGCTGAGGCACGGTGGGGAGAGTGGGCACCCAGGGTCCAAACTGGGTCAGAGAAAGAAGAAGGAAAGGAGTGGGTCAGCAGGGTGGCCCTATACTTCCTTTCTCTCACCCATCTCCTTCCTTGGGTATGGGGGGAGCATTGGGAAGGGTTTTGTGGTGCAGAGAAATTGGGCTGTCCTTAGTTGGCCAGGCAGTGGTTGGTGGAGGAGGAGGAGAAGGACCAGAGTCAGGTTTTTAAAGGGCTATGTGGCCTGATCTGAGCCACTGAGAGAGAAGGTTTCCCCAGAAAAAAACAGCCTGAGGTGGGGGGCATGGGTTGGAGAAACTTGCAAATAATCAAATCCGTGAAAGTGAAACCTGCAAATGTGGAGGGCCAACTGTATTTCAGAGGAGGGAACTGGCAAAACCACCTATGAGTATTCCTTGCTTAAGAAAACCCTGTGGAATTCATAGGGTTGCCATAAGTTGACATGCAACTTGAAGGAACACACACACATACGTACACTATACACAGATGTCAATCCCATTGAATTCCTTGAGGCTTACACATGTTGTGGGGCCTATGCATGCTTAGGAATTCACTGCAAGAAAGACTTATTCAAAGCCACTAATATTAGACAGAAACGATTTAGAACATCTTACATATTAGCTATTCATGATGTTCACAAACAGCATATTAACTGTTCGTGTATTGTCTCACCACAAAGATGATGACTTCGACAAGCCGTTGCAGGATTCAGTGCCGCATCTTTTTTTCTGCTCTTGTTAGTGACAGTGGGCAGGTTTTCCCTGGAGCACAATGCAGCAAAAAGTTACACACCAGCGGGAGATTCAAAATAATGAAACATCTTTTGTTCAACCCATGGAAATCAGAGATTTCTGGGGGAATCTCAAATCAGATATGCAGAACAAGGAAAGGCATACACATCTATACTTCCCATAAGAAAAAGAATTAGCATACTGAGTTTACATCACCTCCTGTGTAAGACTTGGTGGGCTTCAGGTGTCAGGGTATGCACTTTGGCCTTATCATGTAATGACCCTCTCGCCCTACATCAGCCACTTAGCACCTATCTGTTGTTTAGTCAAAGTGGGGCCTGCTTACATTCCTTAAGGGTAGGGGAGCCTGGCACTTTGTTATCTGTAATATACATTCCATTCTCTATATCTCCCAGGTCAAGCTGTTGCCTCCTCAAGGCTGATATGCTAACTTCCAGGCACCTCTGTCAATAACAAAGCAGCCTAGTAACTCAAAGGGCACTGGGAGAAACTCTGTAGAGGCCTGGTCTTGATTCCTTTATAGAATTCTGTACTACTGTAAGTCCCATCGTTCTCAGGCTTCTCTATCACTCTGAGTGATTTTTGGCACTGATTTTCCAAAGTGAAAATTCAAATAGTTCAAAAAGTTCAAGTAATGAACTAAAGATGCCTAGTATACTGATGTCTCACTTGGATGTTTACTTCAGCTAGACAAATAATTTGAGGGGGAAGTTGGTTATATACTGTGTCCAGGCTGATCTTCCCTTGCTCAGCTTTGCACTCTCTGCCTGGGCTCCTCCCCCATTAATGCCTCATAATCGTTGCTTGACATTGAGGAGAAAACACATGTATGTCTGACATAACTCTGGCACATAGCACCACCGTACCCAGTCCTGCAAATAAAATAAAATAAAATGAAATAAAATAAAATAAATTAATAAATTGCCCCCGGACACCCTGTAGGGGACATGTGGGATAGTCACACTGTGTTTTGGGGCCTTCCTGGAACATTTTGGGTCCAAAGCAACCTTGTTTTAACAAGAAGTGAGCAGAAGTCATGTCCTGCTCACTTCCTGTTTCAAAGAAGGTCTCACCCAGCATGATTTGCGGGGGGTGGTGGTGGAAGTGCAAAACAAACTTTAAAGAGGTCCGTAGGTGTCACAAAACTGGCCCTGGGGGCTCATGCAGCCCATGGCCTACACTTTGCCCACCCCTGTTGTACCTACTGTTCTGGTTTGAAATTGTGAGTGCTTTTCTTTTCCTGAACTCCATATTTCTTCCTCAAGCAATAAGTCTTCTGAGTACAAAAGGAGTCCTTTGAGTAGTCCTCTGTACTCCTACTTTGAGTACAAAAGGAGTTATTTCACAAGACTCTTCATACCTAATTATAAGTGACTTTTTAAAAATAAAAGCTGCTTTAATTGATTTATACATTAATGCAAGTGCCTCTATAAAAACCCAAGGTTAAAATGCATTTAAATGCCACTTCAGAGTATGTGCATGTTGCATAATTTAACTGCTGTGTTTTGATTATGTGGTGTAACAAAAGCTTATGACCGACGTTTCTTTTCAGATCCTTGGTGGAATTGAACCAAGCCTATACAAGGGAGAAATCTGGTATACGCCTGTTCAGAGAGAGTGGTATTATCAAGTTGAAGTACTCAAATTGGAAGTTGGAGGCCAGAGTCTTAATCTGGACTGTAGAGAGGTATTTATAACAGACAAATGAAACAGGACATCTTTTACGTGATACTTTGGTGACTCAGAAGTGAACATTACAGAAATCAGGTGCAAAATGTTAATCTGTAAATCAGGAGTGAACAGAACTACTGTACAACCCTGAACATACTTCAAGTGACTACTGAAATTATTGATATTTACTTCAGAATACAGGCATTTGGAACAAAGGATGTAAATATTACTGTAGTGAACAACAGCTGACATTCACTTATCCTCTTCACTGTTTCTCTCTAGTAGGCTTTGGTTGCCACCTCCATGTAACTGAATTCCGTCTGAATATCCCCCAGGCAATTTCCAGCCATTCTCCATTATATTTGTTCCATTATATAAAACTGGAACTTCTTCAGCAGGTTTAAAAACTCCAAACATATTTTGCAATAGTGGGCATAACATGGTGGGAACTTGACCCACACAACCATACAATTTAATTGCTGAAGAGCAAATACCAGTCAATAATTGAAAGGAAATGCAACGTTAATAGTGGATAAAAACACATGGCCATTTTAAGCATAATAACTTTGTCAGTCATTATCAGTGTATGACAGGGTCCTAATTCAGTGATTTCAAGTTTCCCCACTTACAAGTACCACCAAACCTTAATCTAGGTGAGATTAAAGTATTCTGAGTTTGGTTTCTGCCTGTTCCTGGAGTAAGTGTTTAGACTGTGATCAGTAGCTTTGTGTTCTTCCTATAGACATAGGTTCACAGCTTGGGGCATGATCTTGGTTCTTGCACTGCTCCTGCTGTTGGTTCTTGTGTTGCTCCTTGACCTCCATTGACATCACTTTAGGACAATTTATTAGCTGTATGCCTTTTGCTCGCTAGTAATAACAAGGCTGTAGTAGGCTCGTATTGAAGAACACATCATGCCTTCTGGCAGTGTGTTCCAGGGAATCAGGGTTGCGACTAACTAGCCCTGGGCATGATGGAGTACATGCCAATTAGTTTGCTTAATTTATATACCACTTTTCCACAGGAGACTGTACCCAAAGCAGCTTTACATTTGAAAGTTGGTGGAAATCATTTAGCCTTGCCTCTTGGGTCATAAAATTGTGAACATCTGCAGATGTGAACCTTCTGTGTGTAAAACTTTCCTGTGACTGGAAACTGTCCCATGAATAAGTATATATGAACAATGCAAGCATCTTCAGGGTTCCTCCTTATAGATGCTGGCACTGTATGCATGAATACTGCAAGGTGGTTGATATGCCCCTATTCATCACTGATTGAATGAAGGAGTAACATGTTAACTGTTTGAAGGAGCCTGGTAATTCATACCTTTGTGACATTCTAATTTGATGGGTGGGTGGGTGGGTGGGTGGGTGGATGGATGGATGGATGGATGGATGGATGGGTAGATAGATACATAGATACATATACATACGCATACACACACACACACACACAGCACAGCCGGGATTGCCTGTGTAGTTTCTGAGCACTCTTCAGTTTGCTCAGAATGTAGGTGTCGGGATGCTGACCAGGGTATTAGAAGGAACGTATTAATACCAGTTTTATAACAGTTTTGCTGACTGAACTTGTAGTTCTGGTTCAGAACTCAGGAAAAATAATTTTTTTAACTATAATTATTTTGGGCAGCTACAGTTCCCAGAATCCTCAGCTGACATGATTATTGCCCCTGTGAGATGGGAGATTCTGGAAGGTATAGTTCCAAAAATAAATTTTCTAAGTTCTGTTCTGGCTTATTTCCACCTTCCCTTGCCCCCTAGTCAGTTATAAGCCAAGAATGAACCATAATTTCTTACTCTAGCTTGTTTGGGGAGAGAAAAGCCAGAGTGCTGAGATGAGACATAACAATAAGCAAACTACAGATTTGAGACCTGTGGTTTGTTCAGCTCCTCCTGCTTGCAACAGGACTAACTGAGCAGTGTGCGCCAGCATACTGCTTTATACCAATAAACCAGAATTCTTTAAAATTCTGCCTTATTGTTGTATAACCAACTATACCCATTAATGCCATTAAGCTATGTTTGAGCAGTTATGATGGCTGGAGCAGAGGGGTCCTGACACCCCTTGAGCTTAAGGTGCTTAAGAAACATCAGCATCTCTATAAGTGGGATTAGAGTAGGAAGCATCTATCGCTATATGTTGTGTCTGTGCAGTGCCCTCCCTGCTTGGCCCCATATCCCTGTCTTGCCCCCAACACAAGGAAGAGTGGGTGGGATGACTTGCCAGTGCAATCAGATGCTGTGGTACTGATGTTTCTGTTCCTGTTTCCCTGTTTAGTACAATTCGGATAAAGCAATCGTAGACAGTGGCACCACTCTCTTGCGCCTGCCAGAAAAAGTCTTCAATGCTGTTGTGAGAGCAATTATCCAGACCTCCTTGGTAAGCTAATGTTCACAAAATTTGCCTTCTTGGGAAGCTTGTCCCTTAAAGGAACCATTCTTAATAGCTGTTTTAGGACAAAAGCTATTCAGTTCATAATCAGGAGGTTGAGACTAAATGTTCCAGTCTTTTTCCATTCTGAGTGGAGGCTTCTTAGTTGAGACAAGTGTAAATAAAAGCTGAATTGCCACTACAATGGTATCATTCTGTTTTGCTCCACAGTATTTAAAAACATAAGCCAGCTGCTCTGTCCTAGCCATGGAAGACTTTTGTCTAAAACCAAATTGCTTTGCTGGCAACCATTCACAAAATAAGTGCCGTTTGCTTTGGAGTACTGGCTGTTGTTCCTTGTCAAGTAATACATATAGTGTCTTTATATAGCACGATCTTATTTGCTCTAATGGATGATTATCTATGTGTGGCTCAAGGCCCAGAGGGTAAGGCATATTGATCAAATCAAACGTGTGTGCGTGTGTGTGTGTGTGTGTGTGTGTGCGCGCGTGCTGAGTTAGTATTAAAATAGTGAAACTCCAAAAATTATGATGATAAAGTGAAATGTTTGCCATAAAGCCAGATTATCTCAGGACACACATAGTCACATGACTCCAGTATGCCACAAAGAAAGAATGCAGAAAATAACCAAGTTGTGTCAAATTCATATATATATATATTACGAATTAAATTGGATGTTTGTGAGAAGTAAGTAGTAGGAGGGGGAAACAGGAAATCATACTTCCTTGTTTCCCTTTCTGGTCCACAGAAGAAACTTTAAAAAGTGAAACTGCAGGTACTATGATGCATGAAACCTATTAGGCTTTTTTTTTAAAAAAAAAAAAATCCATTTGCCAAGACAGGGCTTACTTCACTCATTGATGGACATGGCTGGCAGCCAGACTTCTTGCCACCTTGGAAGTTGTGGGGACGGATAGGGATAATGTAGCCAGTTGTGAGACAGTCCCAGTCCTTTCTTGGAGTCTTAAGTTACGAAGAATACTGGGGTACTTTGCTGCATGGCAAAAGCAAAGAGCAAGGCAGTCTCCTCCTGCTGGTCTTTCCTACTCTGGACCAAGAAAGGCAAATTAGGGAGATTGTCTCCCCTCTCCCCTCTCCTTCCTCACTTAGACTTTCCCTCAGAGCAGACTAGACAGAGGACAGACAGCCAACAAAAGTGTTGGGCTCAGCTGTTTAAAAGATACACAGGCTCCCTTTTAGGTGACAGAGCTCCATAGTGTCTTCCCTAGCTTTTCCCACGGGAAGGTCACAAGCAACTTGACTGGTATGTCAAGATGCTTTATGGACATATCTAGGGCTGTAAGAGGTATGAGGGTGGTAGTTGTAGTTGGTTTGTCTGTGAAGGCCAGCCAAAAAATGGTAGACCCCTGTACACTATGGATATGGAATTCTGCTTTTCCTGTAAATACCATATATATTTTAATGTCCTGAAAATGCAGTAGAGGAAGTAATCATGGGGTTAGCGGGGTGGGGAGTTAAGTCTTTTGAGAATAGTGTGTGTTGGCTTTCCACTGTTTTGAGCTCTGGAAAGTCATCTTGGCACTAAATACCTGGGCACATTAGAGTAATTCAGGTCTTCTGTGAAGTGGGAGGAACAGCGTCTGCACAAGGAAGTGAAGAGCTGGTTGCATCTTCTACTGGTTTTGATTTTTTTTTTTCATCAGAAGCAGAGTTTGAAATAGTTACTTTTGAGGGCTACAACCCCCAGAATCCCCCAGCCTGGCTCAAGGATGTGGGGAGATGTAGATGAAAAAACCCAACTTTTCCATGCTTTGTTCAAAAGAGCATATCTAAATTCTTCTTGCACAAGAGAAACATTTTGGTACCATTGTAGGGTAAATTGCTCAATGTGAAATAGACTGTGTGATTCCAAAGAATTTCATGGCAAACTTGGCTGTTTTTGCTGCCCATGAAGAACTGGCTGGCTTTCTAGCCGATTGCAGTGCAGTCCCCCACCACAGCCCCAAGCTTAATCTTCCATGGTTTCTGGCAATTCAGTCTCAAATTTTAAAGTAACAAACCTCTTACCAGGCCAAACCTCTATTTCTGTACTTATGAATTGAATGCTGTTTGACAAATTGTGCCATTGTTTACAACAATATGTGCCATTGATACAATAATATAATGATCAGGACGAAATATTCTGGGGCGGCTTGACAACTTCTATTATGTTTTTGCTTTGTTTTTTTAAAAAATAACTTAGTACATTGAGAAATGCAAATTGTGAGGTGCTGAGTTCTGATAGTTGGTTCTTAGTGTATTCTCTAATATGATTTTTTGGAGGCAGTGGCCTCTCTCTCATCCTCCCTCTCTCTCTCTCTCTCTGTTTTTTTTTCTTGGCTCATTCTTTTATGAATGCATGTTTTCCTTCTGTCCCAATATGCCAAGAGACCTCTTAGTGTTTCTAGTTTTCTATTATCTTTTTCCGTTTATCTCTGTCTTTTTAGCGTGTGAGTTGCTAGTGTTGTCATTCTGTGGCTTATGCTTCCTTTCCCCCTCCCTGTGGTCTCTAGAAGTAAAATCTCTTGAGTGATGGTGGTGGTTGTGGTAATGGAAGCATCTCATCTCTAGCATGCGTAAATCCATACATATGAATATTAAGGGACTAAATAGATACTGTACAACCTGCAGTTACACACAGTAAGTTTCATTTTTCCCATTGATTCAGAGCTTGGGAAAGTTACATTTTTGGACTGCAACTCCTAAAGGACTTCTAGGAGTTATGGTTCAAAAACATTTTGAGTAACAGATTTCAGAATGTTTGTTGGTTGTGGGCATGTTTGGCAAGAGATACAGAGGAAAAGGCAGCACCCTCTCTTTGAAAATTGTTCAGGGCATTCTTTGATAAAGAAAATGAATGCAGCACAGAGCAGATGGTGGTGCCTTCAGCAAGGGATGGTTGGGGAAAGAGCAGTCTGGACAGCCGTGTTCTGTGAAAGAAGGACAGTGTGGTGGTGTAATTTTGTCTGTGAAATGTTTCAGGACATGGAAATAAGCTGCACTCAGAGAAAATATACCTACCAAAAAAAGGACAGTGGAGATAACCTTTTCTTACTCAGAGAATGTTTTCTTGCTGAGATAAACTTTCCCGATGAAAATTTTAAAAAAGCAATGGTTGCATCATAAAGGATATGCTGGCCACAGGGAGCTCCGAATAAGGAAACATCATTGTTTTGCTCTGCATTTGTGTTGGCTTATTGTGCTCGTCTCAAAATGTAGATGTCAGAAGGAAAGCCTGGCCTGGCTCAGGAAAAAGATAGATTGTTAGGTTGTTTTTTTTTAAATGTTTGGTTGGATTATGCATGATCAGCCTATCCTTACTTAAGCCTGCTCAAAAGCAAGTCCCATGGAGTTCAGTGACACCATCAAGTAATTGGAACCTTTGGCTGCAACCTTTGACAGGTATGTTCAGCATGAAGCCCATTTAACTCAGTGGAACTTACTTCTGAATAGACATAAACAAGATTGCTTTGTGAGGACCCCAAGAGTCACAGTTTCTAGATGTGTCTGATTATACGTCTGTAAGGGTAAAATGAAATAAGGGGACTGACCACTTTAATCTTCATTCCATTAAAATAAATGGACATATGTGTGTGGTTTTAGTAGAATAGCCTTTTGGAACTTTTTAAAAGCTTGAGACATTTAATAAGCATGGGAGAGAGCAGAACTGGAAAGGTTACTTGTTGTTTGAAGGCTTTGGAAAGTGGGACTCTTCCTAGTATTACTTGAAGATTTTTATTCTACTTTTAGCATCGTTTGCCACTGCCCTTTAAAAACTAGTGCAACACTCTCAGAAATGGAAGCAACTGCTCAGAAGCAGGGAAAGGTACTTCTTGTTCCAGAGCCTTGCTACTGTGTCTCCTCAGGAGTGAACTGGCCAAAACTTCTGTCAAAATAAGCTGACTCTGCATGTCATGATAAATGTATTAGTCTTGTTAAATATATAGTTTATGGGCATACAGATTGCATAGTTCTGAGAAAATGAGCCCACATTGGAAGCTCCATCCAGTTATTTTTGGACCATGGATCAGCAAGCTCTGACGTATGGGCGCTGCATTCTCCCTGACCAGCTAGGGGCCCTACTTTCCTCCTGCTACCAGACTTTGACAGTATGGCATCTGTGCGTCAGGGAAGGTCTCCAATCTGCTTTGAAACAAATTGAATGGGAGTGCATGCTTTTAAAACTCAGTTGCATTTCCAGGAGCATATTTCAACTCAAAAATAATTCTGTGTTCCCTGCATACTTTGAATTAAAACCAAAATGTGTTTTCCCCTCATAAATTCAGCGCCAAATTCAGGTGCACTAGGGTTGCAAAACAGGCAGGAACTGTATGCAGGCCACAGGTTTAACCTGATTCTGAATCAAGCTCAGTGGAACCTGTCTGGCTTGCAGCAAAAGCTGGATTTGAATCACATATTTGCCCAGCCACTGTATCTGTGGGGCAAAGCTACCTCACCGAGTCTTGATTTGGTGGCCCTGGACTCAATCACAAGGCTTGTCCTCCTTCATGAAGCGGATGGAGTGGAGTGGGGAGGTGAGAGCAAAAACCAGTTTAATTTTTCTTATTTACAATCTTGATGTACAGAAGATGGGAACAAGGCAGGCACCCTGCTTAAGGCACTGTGAATAGAAAAAAAGTAACTAAGATTAGCTCTGGAGGCTTTACATGTATTGTTAGAGGACTTGCAAGCAAACTTGAATTGCAAACTTACAATTCAGCTTCCAGGGGAAAATTCCATGTCTGCTTCCAGTAGCCATCACCACAAGCAGCTCTTCAGGTCAGAATCATTGCCAGTACCTAGTACATACTGTAAAGGAGATTCTTAACATCATGTGTGAAAATACACAAGTTGGGATGTAAATCCTTGTCTTTATGTGTGACTACAAGAAATTGCAAAAAATTCTCCTTACTTGCTGAATGGTGAGGTATTTTCTGTTGGTTTTGTGAGAGTTTCACAAGAAGTCTTTTCAAAAGTTTCACAGCTAAACTAGCATAGCTACTCTGATGTTCTGTGGACTTTTGACCATTAGAAGCTTTGGATGTGTTCACGTGGCCTCTGATTGACTGGACAATCCTCTTGCTGGCTTTGTCAGTGTGCTTTGCTACACAAAGGAAAAAGACTTTTTTTTTTGCAAGTATTTTGTGAAAATTATAGAAACCACATTCAGAAAAAGAAAACCTAGTCTCAGACTTGTATTGGATGCAAGATTTTTTTGGCGGGGGGAGGTGCTAATAAACTCTGGAAAGGCTGTCCAATATATTGACAGAGCCTGTCTCATCGAGAATAATAATTTAGTGAGATGTCCTCACATTCATACACCTAGCCTTAATATAGAAGTAAATTATACCCTGCAATTAATTAGTGAGCTATTTTTCAGAATTAGCATTCCTTTATACAGGCGCAATACTGGATAGAAATGTAGTTCTTAAGGATGAAATATTGCTATGATTTACTTTCTTAACCTGAAAAAAACAGGGAGGGGGGAAATTAATTGGGGGAGGGAAGTATTAGAACTGCTGAATAGTAAGTATTCTATTACTTGTCTTGTTCAGGGGTATTTTCTTTTTCCTCCCATATAGATCCAGGAATTCCCATCTGGATTTTGGAGTGGTTCACAGCTTGCCTGCTGGGTTAAAACTGAAAAACCGTGGACGTTCTTTCCTGAGATCTCTATTTACCTGAGAGATGAAAATGTCAGCAGATCATTTAGGATCACAATCCTTCCACAGGTCTGAAAAAGCTCTCCTTTTGTATGGTATTGAACATACAGATTGGTAATAGCTGCATTGGATCATATGGTCAAATGGGCCCTATTCGAAAGGACTTCAGAAATACTTTATTGTAGTCCTCAGAGTCATCCTGTGTGTTGTCTTTTAAAAAACTATATTACTGATTGCTCCCAGACTGATGCAAGTAGATTCATGCTGGGTTTTAATGAATTGTTAATAGGTCAGTGCTTGCTTGCAAGGCTGTAGAGCCTAAATCTTATCCCAAGATATAGTTCTTATGAACTGATAAATTTGCAGGGGGGCGGGGGCAGTTTATGACAACAGGCTCCATCCCCTAAGTCCACATGTGGTCAGAGATATGTACAGAGCAGGGGAGGCTTGTCTGAAGTGGGCATGTTTTCAACTTAGAGCAGGCTTTACCAAAGACAGACAGCAGTGATCGGCAGCAGCAGCATCTTAATTTGTACCCTTCCTTTCACCCCAAACCAGGACTCAAGAAATATCATGAAAACATACAAAATAAGCAACATTTTGTTTTAATGTATTTTAAACTATTGTTAACTATTTACCTTCAATAGTTCTGTTGTTTTGGAGGTGGTGCCCTTGTAGGTAAGTTTCTGGGTCAGAATTCATGTCAAGGGCTCCATCACAAGTTTTCGCTCCAAGACCATTATCTCCCTCTAGGCTCCAGTATGCAGTATACACATGCATACTCCTCACTTATTTCCCAGTGAGATCCAAATCAGCATTTCAGATTTAGGCAGTTTGCATGTTATTAGAACACTCTCTCATACTGCATTATTGTGGTTTCACCTTTGTCATACATAAGACATTGAACAGTGATTAATGCGCTAGGTGGCATCAGATACTTATACATGTATGTGGCTTCGGTGTATATTAAAAACTATCACAGGTTACAAAATTACAGTTCCTGTTACATGGATTAACATAAGCATTGGTGTAACATGATAAATATGTTAAACCCAAAGATGAGAAATAGAGGAATATAATAAAGACATTTCTCTGGGTAACAGTATTGCCCACAGCGAACACTTCAGCACTTGTTCCAGAATTCTTAACAGTAAACCCAAGTATTCCTGTTTTGACTGCAAGGGGACTGTGATAATGTATGAAACAAGGGACAGAAGACTGGAGTACAATGCAACATGGATGCATTTATGAGAAGAGCTGTTTTTATTCTGGCTGGAAATCAGTTTTTACCAGGAACAGTGGTGGGGTGGAGGAGGTGGGAGTTTAGAAGTTTGCTAAAACTTCTTTTCTCCCTGAAGAGCAATAACAAAGTGAAGTTTTATGAAGCTATTAATGATCTTTGTCATTTGTTTATTTGGAGACTGTGAATTTGATTCCAGACAGTCCCAGAATTGTAAATCTGAGAGTCTTGAAATATATCTGCAATTTTGTTTCCTTGCGTCTACTTTGAAGCCGATTTAATGAAGCAGACTTTAAAATGGCCTCTAGTTATCATTCCAGGCTTACACTTTTTAATGAGCAGCCAAGTAAAACAGACATCTGTTCTTGCCCTGATGGCATTGTTCTATCTGAAGTGTAACATTATTTCTGAATCTGACTGCAACTTTTTAAGGAAGGTCATACATACCGATGGGTCAAGTTAACGGATCAGTTTATGATTGGAGAACTCAGAGTACCTCTTGCACAAGACATTGCAGTTGTTTTGCTTCTTCCTGTTGTGAAATTGCAGCTGGTGTGTTCGTATAAGACAAGGTACCCAAAATAAAAAGAAACAAAGATTAGGAATGGTTAGCCCTCATTTTTAACCAAAGGCTGGAAGAAAAAGGGATCCAGGGAATTGTGCATGTGGTGGATGTTGCCAAGAGGTATACATTTCTGTGTGATGAAAGGTAAATGGGAATTGAGCACTTTGACTGGGAACTGCTCACACTTCTAGCATTTTTGTGGTCAGTAGAGTCATTCCACTGCAACTCTTCCTGCATTTGGCTACATTGTTGATTAAATTCTGTATATTGCTGCTGTTTAATAGTCTCATTTTTCTTCCAAATAAACAGCTTTATATTCAGCCTGTTCTAGAATACGGCCAGAATCTAGACTGTTACCGGTTTGGCATCTCCTCTTCTAACAATGCCTTAGTCATTGGTGCCACAGTGATGGAAGGATTCTACGTCATCTTTGATAGAGCTCAAAAGAGAGTGGGCTTTGCCTTAAGTACCTGTGCTGGTAAGAGACTGGTTCTGGGGAAAAAAAACACCTTTTACTTTTTTAAGGTACCATCTTGACCAAATACATCAAATAACATTTGCAGATTTGAAAATTGATATTTTTAGCACTCGTTGATCTTCACAGCAGTCTTGCTGAGCAAGGCAGGCAGCAAGATGGTAGCTTGGTAACAATCATGAGGGAGCTTCAAAACTGAGGTGGGCCGAAACCCAATGAATCACCTAACTAGCTTCAGGAGAACAAGGGAACCTTTGGTCTTGTCATTCTTCAGTTGCAGCCTTCTATTTCACAAATAGAAACTGAGGAAACTATCAGAAATAGTTCATGATATAGCATGTAAGTGTGTGTGTGTGTGTTTTAAAAAGAATTTTAAAAGATTTTTAAAAATATTCAAAGCTCCATAAGGGCTGTGGGTTTGTTGTTCAGAAGGAAAAAGATCAAAATAGTTCTGTGGGTTCCAGCTTAGATCTCTTCGTTAGATTTAGACCTGCAACACACAGTGACATTGTCTGATATGCAAATTAGTACAAGAGTATTTTAGAAAGGAATAATAATTTTGAGAGGGCATTAGAAATCATTTTGTTGTTACATTTTAGAAACCACTTCAAGAAAGCAAATATGAATCCATGAAATTACCCTTCCAAACTAAATAGAAACTTTCAAGAAATGAAAAGCCACAATGAATGTGGGAATAGCTTAAATGTAGTTTTATTATGACTCTTCTTGCAGCTCTTATCAGATTATTTGACAGACTTAAACTGTCTATAATGTCTTCCTATTTTTTATAAATTACTATGCAAGCAGGAAGTTGGGTAGGGAGGAAATGAATAAATAGGAGGACTGAAATCTTTTGAGGAGCAAGAGAATCATCAGTCTTGAAATCATTCATTTTGCTAGAAAGTAAACATAATGTTCTCTTTGCTTATAGTTAAGATGAAGTTTATTTTCCCCATTCAGTATAGGACATCTTTCATGTGAAATTAGCATGACTGAATAAAAAATAAACAAGAAAGGGAAAACCTGACAATGATATAGCAGGTTTGCATTCTTAAATGTGGCTATTCTAAACACGCACGTTTTCCATGTTTGAATGTAGGAGAGAAGGGAAATATAACCTTCAAGTGTGTTCAAGCATAATACTCATTGAAATCCGCTAGTATTTTAACTTCACATTTCTTTCTCTTTATTTTCTTTATGGTGATTTTTAAAAAAGAAATTGATGGTTCTCCAGTATCTGAGATCAAAGGCCCTTTCACGACTGCAGACGTAGCAAGCACCTGTGTTTCCACAAAATCCCTCCATGAATCATTGTTATGGATTGTGTCATACACGCTTATGAGTTTCTGTGGACTTGTTCTTCTTGTGCTCGTTGTCTTACTGCTTCTTCCACCTCGGTGTCGCCGTCGTTATACTGACAACATTGTAAATGATGAATCATCTTTAGTAAGACATCGATGGAAATGAAGAATTCAGTCAAAAAACACTGGATCAGTATTCTCTGTGTAGCAGAATTTAGGGGGAATCCTTTTCAACAAAAGCTGGAAGTCCAGGCATCACTTCTTATTCACATTAGTACCACATTCCACCACTGAATGGCTTTCAGTTCTGATGTAATGCAGTTGTAAGCTTTGTTTTCTAATGCTGGTTTTTGTACCAAATTCATATATAATCACAAGTACCACCCTGCTATTTTGAGTTGACAATCATACAACCAAGCCAATTAGCGTAATGTCTGCTTTTAAAAATGTTAGAAAAGTTACTCCATAGTGCAGTAGGGTTGGCTTCTCCACCCTCCATCTAACCACTGAAACATTAAAAAGTCATGGTTTTGTAGTCATTAGACAAACTGAATGTCAAAATAGAATTATGAAGCAAAAATTTTTATTAATCTTTTTTGTATTAGTCACTAAAAAAAAATGTTAGTCACTACAAAAAAAAAGATCTGGCTTGTGAACCACATTTATATCAATAGTTGGTGGAGAGTGAGGGTAGTCCTTTCTGTAGAGGGGGGAAGCAAGATAGGCTAAAAAAGTAGGGATTTCTTTTCTTTCTGATGGAAAAGCATACCTTCAGTGGATCCTTCTTTGTGATTCTCAGAAGACAAAGGGAAAAGCAATGAAACCAAAACCTATTGCGCAGCCTTAATATAAAACAAGACTACCTCTGCATTTACAAGGATGCCATTTACAAGTATGATGCCAGTAGAATGTTCTTGACATAGAGAAAGACCACTTTTCACAGAAAGAGAGCACCAATGCTTAGCTCCTTTCAGCTGTCCTTTTGAGGCCCCCCCCCCACTTCATGACATTTAAAACATTTGACTTTCCCACCCATATTAGCATCGTGTTTTCTGAATGCATGCATAAGTAATCTTTGGATGGACTCCTCAAAGCTTTGTGCGTATGTCCTGCAAAGTAGGTGAACTATAAGGGCAAGTTTCTCTCTTTACTGCTTTTGGATGTCCCTGATGACTAGGAATTCAAATGAAAACAAGTCAGTGTAAGGGGCACCTTTCTATCTGAAAAGTGGTCCATCTGACTAAGGTCACATGCTTGACAAAGTCAAAGAGTTTTTTCAAGAGTGAATTGTGAAGTAAGTAGCAGACTGATTAATTACACAAGTCCTTTTTATTAAGCCTGCAGTTTCAGTGTGGCACTAATAACACCAAAGCTTATTTGTACCAAATGTCTTGACCCACATCAACCCTTACCTATGTCTTTCATTGGAATGTTCAGTCTGTTGAATTCAGTACATGACAGCAGGATGTCCCAACCAATTTAGGATAGATTGAAAAGACACTGCAATTTCTTACCCTTTCCCAAACCTGAGTGATCATTGCACACTTTTTTTTAAAAAAAAAGGCTTTTTTGTGTTTATTTGCATAATTTGTGTGTTTATTTTATTTTGTGTTTGAGTAGAAAAAATATGTAAAAAGCAGCAGCATTTCTCAGATTGTTGCCTGTACATTTTCCTTTTCACAGAAATCTTTTTTTCTTTCTGTTACACCTTCACTCTTTAGGATTAGTTTGTAGTTCATCAAACCTTTTTCTCCATACAGTGGCAAAGTATATCAACTTCTATACAGATTAGTTATTGTAAAGGCAGTGATATAAAGAAAAAAAACTGGGCTTTAGAAAATTTTTCCATTTCAGAATAATTGGAAGTAGCTTTCATACTCATAATAGTCCCATAATACACTTCAGTGGTAATCTTGCCATCCACAGTTCCTCCCATGGCTGAAAAAATATCTCACAACATGGGACTTTATTCCACACAACCTGAGTACACATATGATTTGAGATACTGATCATCTACAATTATTGATCCTTTTGAAACTCATCAAATTATTTCCCTCTGCTTATTTGCTTTCTCTAGTTCCAGTCTCTTACTAAACTCATTTTTTTTAGGAATAATAACATATTTTTTCAGTAAGTCATTTGTTCTTGGTATTTTTAAAAAAGATATATATTTTATAGCATTGTATACCCTGTGATACAGAGATTCAGTAAGCTATTGCCATAAAAAAAACTGACAGCATTGAAATGTGTATATAATCTTTGCTAATCTCAAAGAAAAATTGTGCTGAAAGATGATTTGGTTGTTCTCAGATTAGTTTTAATGACATTAAATGTACCTGAAGCTCTTTATTCCATAGCATTTTTCATCACTGTCAATTAACTTACTCTTTTTTAAATCAAAAATCATTGGGGCTAAGACACTAAAAACAAATACATAAAATATATAAGCAATAATCAAGTAATATAATATATAAGCAATAATCAAGTAAATGAGGAATAGCAACTCTGAAGGTTTTGTCATGTTGTTGTTGTCTTAAAATCCCTTGCTACCAAAATATGGCTGATGAAGACAAGGCCATCTGACATTTGCTAGTAACACAGTTCCGTTCCATCCTTCTAAATTGAGAAGTACATTGGCAGATAGGCAATTTATTGTTTTGTTGCTCAGACAACAGGACTAGTAATGACAGCCCTGGCAAGATTCCATTTTTAACCTGCCAATCATTAAGAAAATGCACTGAAGAAAGATGCTGTACCATTCAGAATGTTATTTACAGTGGTTTCATCAGGCCTTTTTTTTTATCCTAAAAGTGGTTTAAAGAACTTTGTAACTAAATTAGAAGAAACTGTTGTGTGAAACATTTCAGTAAAATGGTGACTGCCCCCTATCAGCAGCACGTATCTTCAAGTCATTTCTGACTTATGGCAGTGTCATCCAGTGTCTGAGCAGGGATTTGAATCCTAGTCTTTAGAAGTCTTTAATAAATAAATATTTAAGTACTTCAATGTAAATTTAACTATTTAAATCTTAAGTCTTGGGGGTCCCCAGAAACAAATTACATTTACAGGAGTCCCTGGTAAAGGGAAGGTTAAGAACCACTGATACAGAAATAGATAAAATGCAATACATGTAAGCATGTGTTCCATACTATATAGTGTGCACTGAACTGGACCTCAGTGCAAAACCAGTTCCTACTAGCATAGTTCTGCACTAGACATGTAATATAATGAGTTAAATGCCCCTCCCCCAAAAAAACTACGTTTCTGTTTTTTTTGGTTTTTCCAGGCTCATCAACACTTAATCACTATCCAGCAAAATATTCTTATTCCCTTGTATTTGTTCCCTGTATAAAATGCTAACCTGAACAGCAGTAGCTCATCCACATCTGCTGAAGTGAGGCAACTCAGTATTAAAGTTAAAGCTGACATTTCCTATAAAGTTATCTTATCTATGTGGATTGCAAATTGATCATGTTTATATTGTTTATTTATTGCTTACAGTCTTAGAGTTGGTTCCACAGGAAGGCTTGCCTGAGTACAATCTACACTGACCATCCTAGGGACCCAATTCTAATTTTTAGATCAGCGCTTGCACCTTTTAAAGTTTAGAATGATAAATTGCTACTTTATAAAGGTGTTTATATGGAAAAAATATTCAAAGTCTTGTGGGGACTTCTTGAATCTCGTAATCCTGACAAGGAAAATCATCTTGAGGCCATTTCCTGCCAAGCCTTCAAATAGAGGACTATTCCCACCCACCCAACTTATCTTTTTCCTGCCCTTCTAACATGGCTAGGTAGTGGCTAGGATGGGCAGCTGGAGATCACTGACAATTTGTACCATTATCTAATGCACAGTGCTATCGTCCTCTAGAGGCTGCTGACTGACATTATTGGGTCGTGGCTATTAGAACAGAGCTGATAATCCTCAGCTGCTGTCTGCCCCCTCCCCAACACAGCCATCTAGTAGGAAGAAAGAGTAGTATAGCCCAAGACGTTTTATGTCTCTGTTCAGGTTGCAGTCCTATATACATTTACCTGGTAGTAAGGCCATCCCAATCTTAAGGAAAGTTTACACGTGACAGAAACCACTGTACACAGCTAGCCTGCATATATATCATCTCTAAGCTATAGTTTTAGCACAATGGTAAGGCATATTTAAAATATTTGCATTTATTTTAATTCTCATCCTTGAAACTTATAAGAATTTGTCTTTAATACATACAAATAAAGATGATGTGGTCATTTATCATAATCTATGGTGAGATTTAAAAATATGCATTGACGATGTCAGATTTAAATGAAATGGAATTCTGAGAAACTAACTTCCTTCTCACACACTATGGTATAATGGAAGTCTGACCACATGGAAACACATGCTCACATGGAGACACATGCTCAAAAAGATGTCAGGGGGTGTCCACAGAGTAATTTTTCCCACCTAAATTACCACAGGACAAAGTAAGATTCTCAAATTATTCTCTGAATATTTCAGAGTGTATCTGGTACTCTGTAAGACTAGTTTTATTAGTTTGGTTTACTAGTATGGAGGCTGAGTAGATGTAGGTGTTGATTTCTTCTGGGATTTATTAGCTCATTAATTTCTGCTATACCACAATATTCCAAACATTTTCATCAAGTATACGTAAATGGCTAGTTTAATCCTCTGACTTCTAATTGTGTCAAGGGCTATTTTTCATTTTCAAATTTTCAGAATTTTACTTAAAAGAAGCTACCAATAGATTGTTCTTATTGAGCCAATGTGCGTTGAACAAATGAGGAACCAAAGACTTCACAACTATATACATTTATACAAATTGCACATTTGTACAAATGGAATTCAGAATGCATTCCAGGGAAGTAATTCTTGCTAACTGCACTAGACCTTCATATACCTGCACATAACGTCTTTGCAAACCAGGAAATACTTGGGACATAGAGAGCTATAATGGTGGAAACTGTACCATGTGTATTGTTATTAAAGAAGAATTAAAGCATGGGCCTTGTAAGAATTACCTTCCTTTACTATACTGGAGGAAGAAGCCTATACTGAAAATAAAGGCACACGTTGATTCTGCCACCTCAACACCAAAAAACTCATGACCTATAAAATATTAGGTGAAATTAGGCAATAGTATGTAACATGTACATGTTATAATGGAATTTGAGAAATAATTAGAAAATAACTTTTGCTATTCAAAAGGTCAACTTTTAGCAAAGATTTACTGATACAACATCCCCTGTAGGATGACGATACCATGTGGTGAACCAGACTGCACGTGCTGAGCTGCCCGTAGGACCTGCACAGCTTGCTTTGCCTCTGCAAAACTGTAGACAGAAACGTCTTGACGGCAGCACAGGTCCCATTCCCCAACATATAAAATTGTCTACCATCTGAAAAACTGCCATGCAAAAGCAGTTTCAGAGCAGCTTGCTTTGTGAAAAATGGATACCAACATTTGTTGAGAAGCTGGTGCAATGGTATAGGTTGATGAGAATTTTTATTTGTCTTGGCACATATTGGTAACACCTGCCCCAGGATTTCAGAGCTGAAAGGAAGCAGATTCTGGCCTCTGCTGTTGTCACCAAGTCCGTGCATACATGTAAAAGCTAGAGAGGTTCCTACCTCTAGATCACATGATTCTGCTGAGACTGTAACTTCAGTAATTGGTACTTGAATTTGCTTGCTTTCCTCTCATTCATTTCACCCAGCCTTCCCGTTTTCCTTTTTCATTGTATACTAGATTGTGAGCCTGCAGGCAGGAAATGACTTACCTTTCAACACCTGTAACTGCGTAGAACATTTGTGTAGTTTTATAATTGATAATTAATACAATATAATAAGGCCAAAATTTTGGGTTACTGTGTTTTATATAATGTTAGATACCAGGAAACCTATCAGTCATTACTGGATTTTTTAAATTGTTGATATCCTTTTTGTACTTTTAACCTCTATTTTCAGATGTGCACTATGTAAAAATTATTTTTCTCCCACTGGTTTAAATTAATAAATAAATCTAACCTTTTTAGTGTTTATAAGCATATGTGTGTCGTTAGTCCTTTTGACATTATTCATACTAGTGATAGGGAACCCATAATTTTCCAGATGTTGTTGGTCTGCAAATCCTCTCCATCCCAGCTAGTTGTCAGGGGTGATGGCAGTAGACAGGGATGAGGGCCACGGGTGACTATACATGTATCTTACTATACATAACAGCTTATATAATTACATAGGCAATATAGGAAGATGCCTGCTCCAAAAAAGCTTTGTTATGTGCACATCCCCTCAAGACCCCAACTCTTTGTGTTATGTGCCTTCAGGTCTACTCCAGTTTATGCAACTTTGCCTTAGAGTTTTCTTGGCAAAATTTTTTCAAAGGAGGTTTGCCAAGGTCTTCCTCTTAGACAGACACAGTGTAATTTGGCCGAGGTCATTCAATGGACTTCCGTAGCTGAGTTGAACCCTGATCTCCCAGAGTCCTGCTCCAGCACTCAAACTGTCCCATAATGCTGACTCCCCAAAAGAGCTAACAGTCTAAAATAATGAGCACATGGGGAAAGAGATACAATTTCATACTCAATTAATACAATTCTATGTATTTAAAGCTTGGTTACAGTTGTGGATGAGGATTGACCAGATAAGCCAAAGGACCTGCAGAAAGATCACAATTTGAAAAATTATTTGAAGAGAGAAGTGACCCCTTGCAGATAGTTAAGAAACTATCAATACATTGGGAGCAAGAAAGGAGAATGGACAGTGGCCCTAAGGGAGTGAAACCCCTTCAGTTAAGAAAGGATGGCAAGAATGCAAGAGCAGACATCACAGGCCAGAATGAGAAACAAAGGACAAAGAAATTTATGGAGTTGGTCCTAGCTATAGGCAGAGTGCAGTTTTCCTATATGCTGACATGCACAGAGTACATTAGCTCACTTTGGAGGTCCTGAAAGGCCAACAGATTACACTGCTTATTTTACATTGGTGGTGGTGGTGGTGGTTTATTTATAATATTAATTTGTAGGGTGTTTTTTTTAAATTATTATTTATTTTGTTTGCTTTTGCTTCAAGTGCTAAACAGAATTAGACTAGCATTGAGAGCTATGACTATGCATAGTGACAAAGTGTGAGCAGAGATTGGAAAGTTAGTGAAAAACTGTTCTGATTACTCTTAAGTTTTAAAACATGCATTAATTGCACTAATGTTGAATAGGTTTTATTATTCTTTTATTCTTTAATAAGTATCTTTGATCAATTATCTATTCTAAAGTATCATAGTTTGGTGTTTAAATTTACATTATATTACTACTGTAAAAACCTAATTGGAATACAGGTGGAAATCTTGATTATGGTTTTATTTAATTCCCCCACTACAACACATATGCTATATCCACATTTTGAGCCTAAAAGTGAAGGAAACAAGTGCATAAAACTTGGAAAATTCCATTTCTCATCCACCCACCCACCACCAAAAAGGAATGTAAGGAGTTAAAAAAGAAATACACAGAAGGACGATGCAAGCAACAAAAATACTTACCTATCAATAAACATGTCTGAGAATAAAAGACAGAACTTTAGGTACATGGTACATATTTTTCAGAAACAACAAGAGCAATTTGCAGAAACAGGTCAACCATTATACTGCCAAGTTATACTACCCAGAAGTGGGGGGACCACTCTGTTGCTCTTCAGCAATTCTTTCTTAAGTGCCCCCCCCGCCCCGGTTTTCCTTCCATTTCTCAGGATAAGAAAGACAGAAGAGAAGAACCAAAATAAAATTTGAAAAAAAAAGGCAATTTACATTAACAAAACACTTTAACACATTCTTTGTTAATAGGAAAACCAAAAGTAAGCAAATTGTTAATATGGCTAATAGCTCTCTCCCAGGGTCTACAATTTATTAATTCACCACATCAAACTGATATCTCCATGTGGCTAATATTAAAAATCATTCCGTGTGTCTGACAATGTGCACTGTAAGTGCACGTAGGCAGGAATGGCTGAAAGGCCGAAGTTAGGAAAATTCCGGTCAAGCCAGTAACTCAATCTGTCACGTAGCCCAGGGAGCCCTCCAGACATTCTGGCTATCAAACAGACAAAGGGCCCTTCGCACTGGTATGGCAGCTCATAGAATCACAATCAGCCTGCCAAGTGAGGGCAATTTCCACTCTGCATATGCCTTTGTTCCACTCGGGCAGAGTCATTCACGTAGCACCGAGAAACATTCAGCTGGAGATGTCCGCTGTTGAGGGCTTTGATCTAGCCCTCCTTGCTATTGTTCTCCCCAGGAGAGAACTAGCCCTCCAGGTATATTTTTCCTATAAAAAACCCATGTTTTTAGCTGTTCGGGGGTTCGCTTACATTTTCCTCCCGAATTGCTGTCACTCTGTTTGCCGAGCGTTCTCCTCAGCCCCCTCCCCTGTGCTGAGTTTCATCGCTCTCAATCCTCTGCTTCAACTTTGACTTCCTGGACGCCTGGATCAGGTGGAGTATTACCCTAAAAATCCCTCTCTAAAATCCCCTATCAATTTTCCTCCCTTTTTATTTTCTTTTAGAATCTGTGTGCGTGATTGCTAATGTGAGTGAGTGCGTAGTGACTTACATTTTATAAAAATAAAATAAAAATCATTTCATACACCTTTAGCTTGGTTTTGATCTGACCTGACCTGGTATACATTGAGTTTTAGATCCTACTGAGTTACCCTACCTCTCGTGTGCGCTGGGCGTGTGCTTAGAGCAACTTGGAAACCCCCTTAAAATCGGGGTCAGACTAGGTGTTTGTTGAGGGACCCCTGGAAACTCTGGCAGTGACCAGGACCCCCGGAAACTCTGGTAGTGACCGGGACCTCTGGAGACTCAGGCAACATACCTGGTGACCGGGACCTCCGGAAATTCAGGCAATCTATCTGGTGACAGGGACCTCCCTGAACTCAAAATAACTAATTTGGTGACAGGGACCTCCCTGAATTCAAAATAACTTATAAATTGCGCCAGCGGTCGAGTTAACCTCTCATATAAATCCTCTTGTGGTGATTCTCGTAATCCTCTTATTTTGATTGACTTGTTTCTATTTTTTATGTCCATTAATAGTGTCATTTTTTCTAGTTGTTCTGTTCTTTCTTCCGTTTTCATTGACTGTGTTTCCGTTCTTGTGGTTCTTTCTTCTATTTCTTTTGTGAGTAAAAGAAAGACTATCTCCAATATGAGCCAGGAGGTAGTCACGTACATAGAAGTTCTAGCCCCCCCGCTCCCATCTGCTGACTCATGGCTCTACCTCACCTGAAGCGCCTCCTCTGGGCATTACCTAATATGGTACAAGGGGTCAATGGTTGGTTGAAAAATGCCGCAGTGGGTGTGTGTACTGTTTGCCTGGGTAAAAAGGCCTTGCCCCGCCTCTGGCCTTTGTTCCCGGGCCTCCGGCACCCTGCTGCAGCAGACTCATTTTTTTTACTTTTATACTTTTGCACTCAATAAATCTGGCATTTAGCCTTTGAACCAAGAAACGTCTGGTCATTTGCCTGTTTCTCAGAAAAAGCTGTCCTTCTTTAGGGCGGAGAAGGTGACAGTTTTATGGCGCCCAACGTGGGGCCCTGCAGAGAAGCGGGCAGGAGTTGAGAATCCCGCCCTGATCAGTCCTCCTGCCCAGGCGGCTAGACGGGAAAGGCAAACCTTTGAAAACCGTCTGATCTTGGTGGCGAGCAGCGATTTTCACATCCGGCGCCAGCGTCCATTTTGTGACGTGATGAAGAAAATCGTGGTGCATCTTGATCAGAGGGAAAAATAAGGCCATGCTTCCTGATTCAAGAGCTCTGAAATTCTAGGGTTGAGGTCCGGGAAGCTACGGTGATGTCACCAGCCCTCCTCTCTCCCTGGTAAGTCTCCTAAGTACAGAGACTGCCCTTAGGTAGCCGCCTTTGGGCCTGAGTTCAGTTTGGAATTCCCTGTTTCAGCTTTGTGGTATGTTTGTGTGTGTGCTTGGAAGGGGGGTGTTTTGAGACGGCCAAGAAAGAGCGAGGCAGACGCTGTTTCTTCTGTCTGTCAATTGACGTGTTAATTGTCTGTTAATCGCCTGTGAATTTGCATTCCCTGTGTGTTTTGTTTTCAATTTGCAGTAGTAGAGATGGGTTTAAAGAATTCTAAGCGACAGCATGTTAGGGAGAAAAACATTGGGGCAGGTTCCCCTCTTACTCCCTTGAGGTGTGTGTTGCAAAATTGGAAAGATGTGGGGGAGTGATTGTCTAAAAAGCAAATGGTCCAGTATTGCACGGAAATCTGGCCTCAATATAGAGTTCCTGGAATGCCTAAGTGGGACACAAATGGAACATTTGATAAGCTAGCATTGCAAGCTTGGATTAATTGGTTAGATTCATCTGGGAAAACTGTTGAGGAACAATACATGAGAGTTTTTAAAAATTCCTCTTTTGGGTTTCCTGACCCCCCCACACATCGCCTCCCGGACAGTTCAAAGGCTGTGATGGCTATTGCCCAGATTCTTTCACCAGCAACAGCCTCTGAACCTTCTCAATTACAAAAGCTTAAGCGAGGGGGATGGGATCCTCTAGATCATCTACCCCCTCCGCCATATCTGCAGCCAGCTGCCGAGGCAAGCCTCCTGGCTGGTGAGGTGGCTAATTACACTCCTCCTCCTCCTGTAAATTCAGATTTAGAAGAAGGCGGGGCCGGGGGGGGCTCAAGTACAGCTATTTTACAGCCAGTAGCTCAGCCATCCTCTTCCGCTGGTCTTACTGCGCCCCCTTGTGACTCAGCGATTTATAGACCGCTCCAGAAGGAATTGCTTCAGCTTTTAAAAGATCAGGAACGCCTTCCACTGGATAAAATAAGCGCCAAACCGGCAGATGTGGCCACCAATCCGAAAAATGTAGCCAGCAATGACCGCCAGATGATGCTTAGTCACCCTTTGGTGCCTGTGTACCCCTTGAGAGAAGTCCCAGATGGCAGGGGCGGAATTAGTTATGTTGATCACCCCCTGTCCAGCTTGGAGGTTAGGGAATTTAAAAAGACAATGAAGTCTCTTATTGAAGACCCTGTTGGAGTGGCAGAGCAATTTCAGCAATTTCTGGGGCCCTCCATCTATACCTGGAAAGAGTTGATGGCCATTCTCAACATTCTGTTCTCTGGGGAAGAGATGATTATGATTAGGAAAGCAGCTATGTTGGAGTGGGAGAAGGCCCATCCTCCAGGTACTGATGGATCTGTCAATGCAGAACAGAAATACCCCAACCAAGATCCACGTTGGGACAACAGGGCAGAGGCGGATAGGCAGAAAATGGAAGATCTGAAAGCTCTGATTATTGCTGGAATTAAATGTTCAGTTCCCCGCTCTCAGAACCCCCACAAGGCTTTTGACATTCAACAGGAAAAGGATGAGTCACCTTCTGCCTTCCTCCAGAGATTGAAGGAACGGGCAATGAAATACTCTGGGCTAGACGTGAATGGTGAATATGGACAGAGTCTCCTTGTATTCCATTTTGTTACTAGGACTTGGCCTGACATCAGAAATAAGTTGCAGAAAATGGAGGATTGGAATGCAAGGGATATAGGTGAACTGTTAAGGGTAGCCCAGAAGGTCTATGTGAGACGAGATGAAGAAAAGCAGAAACAAAAGGCTCGGATGATGGCTGTATCAATGCAACAAGCACAGCCAGCTGTTGGCCAGGGACCTGGGGGACGTGGAAGAGGGATGGCTCATGGCGGAACGGGAAGAGGAGGACAAATGGGAAGAGAAAGGTTGGGGAAATCACAATGTGCTTACTGCAAACAGTTTGGGCACTGGCGAGCCCAATGTCCTCAGAAGAATAGGGGAAGAGGCGGCGGGAATTCTTTTCCTAATCCTTCAGCTCTTCCTTTCAATCCCCAACGTGAAACAGTCCAGCTGGCTCCAGTTGCAAACCCTCAGGACGATTCCTGGACGGACTGAGGGAGTCAGGGGCCCGGCATCCCACCCCCGGAGCCCCGGGTAACTCTGAGGGTGGGCAATGAAGACCAAGAGTTCCTGGTAGATACCGGAGCAGCCATTTCTGCTGTTACACGCCCACTACCTGTTCCTGTAGAGAAGCAAGTGACTGTTGGAGGAGCCACTGGCAGCCAGTCTGTGGTTTCTTATGCTCCAATTGAATGCCAAATTGGACACCGAGAACTAAAAGCACCTTTCTTACTGCTCCCGGAGGCCCATGTGAATCTGCTGGGGAGAGACTTGTTATGCTTGACCAGGGCGTGCATAGAATTTGAAGAAGATGGTACCAACACAGTAATCTTCCGGACACCTGTAGACTTTTGGCGAGGTCCAGCGCCCCAGGCGGTCACTACAAAGATTATGAATATCAATTCCACGAACATCACTTCTACAGTCTCCTCCCGAATCCCTCCAGGAATTTGGGATACAGGCCTTCCAGGACTCGCAGTTACTGTAGAGCCAGTAAAAATCAGGCTAAGAGAAGGAGCACAACCTGTATGTTTGTCCCAATATAAAATCCGTCCACACCTCAGAGAGGGACTAGTCAAGTTAATAGAGAAATTGGTTGAAGGAGGCATCATCACTCATGGGCCAATTGATTGTAGCCCTTGGAATACCCCCATCCTAGCAGTCCAAAAACCGTCGGGAGGTCTTCGTCTTGTGCATGATCTCCGCGCCGTAAACTCTGCTACCCAGGATCTACCCCAGCTTGTTCCTGATCCCTACACGCTGCTCAGCGTCTTGTCACCTACACACTCCTGGTTCACGGTTTTGGATCTAAAAGATGCATTCTTTTGCATCCCACTTCACCCTGAAAGCCAGAAAATATTTGCCTTCTCTTACCCCTTGGATGACGGCGGAAATGTCCAAAGAGCCCTGTGGACTCGCTTGCCACAGGGTTTCAAGAACTCTTCAGTTCTCTTTGGTCAAGCGCTAGCCCGAGATCTCCGAGACTGGCCTCGGGAACAGAACACTATTCTGCTCCAATATGTGGACGACCTGCTCTTGGCAACCGAGACCCAACTCGCCTGTGAAGAAGAGACTATTTCACTCCTGACTTTCCTGCTGGAACGAGGATACCGAGCCTCCGAGAAAAAGGCCCAGTTAATCCAGCCTAAGATCCGTTTTTTGGGCCATGACATCTCTGCAGGACAGCGAGCGTTGGCCCCTGAGCGGGTTGAGGCAATTCTTCGAATACCAACGCCCCGAACCGTCAAGGAACTCAGATCTTTCCTGGGCCTGACAGGGTTCTGCAGGCTATGGATTTGGGACTATGGAAACCTGTCTAAACCCTTGTATTCCATTATGACGGAGTCTGAGAAGGCTGGTCATAACTTACTTCCCGAGGACCCAATTATTAAGACTGCAACAGATCAACTGAAAGCCCGCCTAGCCTCTGCTCCTGCTCTGCACCTTCCTAACCCCTCGGAGCTCTTCATTCTCTTTGTAGCTGAACAGGAAGGAGTGGTAAAAGCAGTGCTCACTCAATCATCAGATCTGGCACCGAAGGTGATTGCTTACTTCAGTAAGAACCTAGATGATACTGCTCGAGGTTGGCCTGCCTGCCTGAGGGCAGTGGCAGCAGCCACTCTCATGATAAAAGAAGCATTGAAATTGACCTTTGGAGGACAACTTACTGTATATTCCCCGCATGCTCTTCGTTCCATATTGGAACTACGGGGACCAACTTGGATGACATCAGACCGCTTGGCAAAGTGCCAGGCCCTCATGCTGGAAAATGGAAGGGTTTCTGTGCTCAGAATAGAGAGAAGTAATCCGGCAGAGTACCTCCCCGAGATTCCGAAACTTGAGTTCAGCAAACCCCTCCATGATTGCGTGACCACCATAGATTTCCAGACCAAACCACGGCCAGACCTCTCTGAAACTCCCCTTCAAAATCCGGATGTCATCTGGTTCACAGATGGCTCCAGCTTTGTAGAACAAGGAATCCGACACACTGGATGGGCCGTGGTGGACCATCTTGGGACACTCGTGAGATCTGGGGCTCTACCTGCCGCTTGCTCAGCTCAAAGAGCGGAATTAGAAGCCATGATCCAAGCAACCCAATATGCTAAAGGTCTGCGTGCAACCATCTACACGGACTCCAAGTACGTCTGGGGAGTTGTACATGCCCACGCTCAACTCTGGCAGGAGAAGGGACTGCTAGACCAATCTGACAGCCCAATTAAGCATAGAAATGGTATAAAAGAATTATTGGAATCAGTCCATTTACCACAAGAACTTGCCATTGTTCACTGTAAAGGGCATCAGAAAGAAGATTCAGAAATCGCCAGAGGAAATAGATTCGCTGATGAACAAGCAAAACTAGCAGCGCGCAGAGGATCTGCTCGAGAGTGCACTGTGAACACAGTAGCCATCCCAATGCCTCCTGAGAAGATACCATACACTCCAGAAGACTACACCACAGCCAAGAACGCAGGCTACCGCCAAGTCCAGAGCTGGCTCATTCACCCTGAAACCAACCGGATTTGGATCCCAGTTTCTGTTCAGCGACCACTGGTTGAGAAAATTCATCAACAGACACATCTAGGAGAAGAAGCCTTGATACATCTGTGGAGAAGATATTTCGATGGACCATCCGTAAGATCTACTCTAGCATCTATTGTTCGTACTTGTGAAATCTGTCAACAAGTGAATCCTGCTCATGGAAATCGCCCAGACAGGGCTAGGAGACATCTGCACAACCCTTCTATATATCCAGGGCAATACTGGCAAATTGACTTCACTGAATTCCCCAGAGCCCTGGGATTTCGGTATCTGTTGGTCCTTGTCTGCAAGTTCTCAGGATGGGTTGAGGCCTTTCCATGTAGGACCTGCAAGGCAAGAGAAGTTGTGAAACACCTATTGGAGTCTGTCTTACCTCGCTGGTCTCTACCTTGTGGACTTGATTCTGACCAGGGACCCCATTTTACTTCGCGGATCCTGCAGAAACTGATGAAGACACTCAACGTCACCTGGAAATTCCACTCCCCCTACCATCCCCAAGCAAGCGGGATGGTGGAACGGATGAACTCTACGCTTAAGACTCACCTGACTAAGATTTCCCTAGAAACTGACTTACCCTGGGTTAAGGCGTTGCCTCTGGCCCTCACTAAGGCTAGAATCACTCCAAAAGGTGCTCTGAAACTCTCCCCTTTTGAGAGAGTATTCGGCCGTCCTTGGCCTAGCCAATTCTGTCCGGGAAGCCTGAGGGGGGAGGTTGAGATAGGAGATGCAGTGTTACAAAAGTATGTACGTTCTTTGGGTGCTGTTCTGGCTTCTGTTCGCTTTTTGTCCTTACAGGAACGTCCTTTCAGCCTTGATGGTCCGGTGCATCACATTCAGCCTGGTGATTGGGTGGTCGTAAAGATTTGGGGAAGACGACCCTTGTCCCCGGCGTGGACCAAACCTGCCCAGGTGCTGCTGACTACTGATACCGCTGTCAAGGTCCAGGGCCACAAACCTTGGATTCATCATTCCAGAGTTAAAAAGGTACCGGAACCCAGAAGGTGGAGGGTGACCCAAGAGGACGCCAGCGACGGACTCAAGCTGCTGTTTCGGAGAAACGCACCAAATTTTTGATCCTTCAGAGACTTTATTTCTCAGAGTCACTCCGGAGGCTGACCTGAGACCTCAGTATTAGATTTCGAACTGTGTCTGTTAACCACTGTAGTAGTTTAGGCCTGATTACACTGACAATAGTTTTAGAACGAATTGCACTGATTGCACCGACTTATAGTCTTTATATACACTGCGTTTTGATATCTTGCTATTATGAAGTGCCTGTTCCTTGTATTATTGATTACCTACTTGCTTGAGAGCACTCAGGCTAGTTGGCATGAGAACATTTTCCATCAACTGGTTCATAATATTTCCCAAGTGACAAATGTCACCAAATGTTGGGTTTGTACGTATGGCCCTTCCTCTCACTTACAGGGATGGCCTGTCGTACCTGTAGACACTCTGAATCTTACTGGCTGGAATAGAACCACAGTATACGGAACCTCCCAGGTCAGTGCAGACCCTTTAAAGGATCCCGGCCAGTTCATTTTGAGCCGACGAGGGGATCCACCATTGGCCCCCTTGTGCGTGCATCGATGGAACACCTCTCGTGAAGGGTACTATGCTGTTTTGCAGGGAGGTCGCACCCGGAGAATCCCCTTGTCGAGAATCTCTTTAGGAGATTATCCCAACTGTAATGTAATGTTTGAACTCCCTGAATTTCGGCAGGCCTGCCCGGGAAGGTACCCCAATATCAGCTTCCCTTTTAGTTGTAATGATGCTTTCATCGAATTATATGGGAACCGTAGGGGCCATTCTCCATTAAATAAACTCCAAGAAGAAGCCAGCTTGCATACTGGTCAGTGGACTTATGGCCTGCCCTCCGGGATATACTGGCTTTGCGGCCATTGGGCGGGCAAAGCCCTTCCCCCAGTCTGGAAAGGAACTTGTACTATTGGTTCTCTCTCAATGGGGGGAATTCAGTTCTACCCCCTCCAACAGCCTATTGAAGCCTGGGACAGACAATTCGGATGGCACCGGGTGAAGAAGAGAGCATATGACGAAAGTTATGGGTATGATCGTGATAACACTTACTTGTCAGAAGGGGAAAGATTGGGAGCTATCATATTCCCCATGGTGGGAGTTGCTTTAAATATACGTCAAATTCGGAGATTCTCTGCTCAGCTGGAAACCCTGGCCAATACCACAGCACATGGAATAAACGCCCTGCAGACTGAGGTGGACTCGCTTGCAGGTGTATTAGCCCAGCATAAATTGGCCCTGGATTACCTACTTAGCAAAGAAGGAGGGTTATGTTTTTGGTTAAACACCACCTGCTGCCACTACATCAATGAGTCTGGATACATTGAAGAAGATGTGAACAAATTACACAAGGTGGTTGGTGACATCCGTAAAACCTATTCCCCGAGAAATGAAGAGTGGTGGTCATGGTTCACTAACTGGCTACCGAATCTTGGATGGGTGAAAGGTGTCTTTGTAATTTTTATTTTGTTTACCTGTATAGCTCTATGTTTCTGTTGTTTATTACAACGTGTACCAATTTTCTGCAATTCACTACTTAACAAAGGGTCCACTGAACTGCCTCGAAAAGTTGATGTTGTCAAAGAAACTCAACTCTTAGTTCAAGGGTACGGGATGGGCTAGTCCTTCTATGTGAGGGGGGAAAACTGTGAGTAAAAGAAAGACTATCTCCAATATGAGCCAGGAGGTAGTCACATACATAGAAGTTCTAGCCCCCCCGCTCCCATCTGCTGACTCATGGCTCTACCTCACCTGAAGCGCCTCCTCTGGGCATTACCTAATATGGTACAAGGGGTCAATGGTTGGTTGAAAAATGCCGCAGTGGGTGTGTGTACTGTTTGCCTGGGTAAAAAGGCCTTGCCCCGCCTCTGGCCTTTGTTCCCGGGCCTCCGGCACCCTGCTGCAGCAGACTCATTTTTTTTACTTTTATACTTTTGCACTCAATAAATCTGGCATTTAGCCTTTGAACCAAGAAACGTCTGGTCATTTGCCTGTTTCTCAGAAAAAGCTGTCCTTCTTTAGGGCGGAGAAGGTGACACTTTAACCTTCTCATTCACATATCTTAGCTCCTTTGTAATGTTATCCAGTTTGTCATTAAACATCTCCAATTCTTTCTTTAAATCTGTTTTTATTTCTGTTCTCATTTGTTTCATTTCTACTCTTGTTTCTCTCATTTCATTCTTAAATGTCATAGCTAATTTTCTTATTTCTTCCGTAATATCTGCTCCACCACTTTGTGTCATACTTTGACTTTCCATTAATAATGTCTTTGTTTCTGTGCTTGGCATCTTGATTTCTGTAGAAGCTCTTCTTTGCAGCAGTGTTTGTATTTGTGTTTGAGCTCCTGTTGCTGCTTTTCTTTTCCCTGCTGCCATCATCTTCTTTAATTTTTAAACTTTCTTGTCCTTGTTCTTATTATCCTTACTCTTTATCCTATTTTGTATACTATTTTATTTTTATTTTATTTTTATTTTAGGGGAGATTCCTTTTAGCCTAATTTATCTATTATATTTATTTGTTTTATTATTTACTTTTTCTTTTCCTCTTACTTTGCCTTTTTCCTCCCCTCCTTTTAATGCCTACACGTTACTCTTATCTGTAATGTCCTTAAATTGTTTCTCTTAGAGCAACCTTGAGTATGCTATACTATCACTCCCTCCCCTTTGCACTGTCTTTTTTTTTCCACTTCTTTCAGTTTCTGCTCTTCTTTGCTTCTACTGTACTCCCATATACATTAATAAATATTAATGCCTACAGGGATTTCAAATTTCTACTTTCCTTTTCAAGTTATCAAAAATCTCTCAAATGGTATAAGTTAACCAATGCTTTCAAATCAATTTTCCAATGCTTCAATAATCTTTTTAAGCAATACTTTTCCCACTTTCCTTATAGACATTAACACAACCTGTTATTAATATACCATTTTTTTACAGTATAACATCAACAATATATTCAATTTAATAAAACAGCATACAATACTTTTAAGATAGAGTTCCACTTTTTTAACTTGTTTAATAAGTTACTCACACGATTTTCCTTTGTTATATTCCCCCCACTCCAGTCTTCTTTCAAATCTTCAGAAGCTGTTCTGGAACTGTTTTCAGCTCTCTCTCTCTAATTCTTTCCTTCTTTTTCTGTCACTTTAAGTTTATAAGTTCTTGCTTTATGTTAGTTATATTTCACCTTGAGAATTTTATTTGTTTATTTCTGTTCCGCTGCTCTATCACCTTTACTTTTCACGCTGTTCCTTCAATCAATGTTGTTGTTTTATAGATGTCGTCTCCTCTATATCAACCCCGGCAGATCGCCTCCATTTTCCTTTCTTGTCTTTCCCGTTTTACTTTTATTTCTTTATTTCTTTAAGTCTATTCTCTTTTTCCACTAAAGTGAATTTATTCTTTCCCAATTTAGTATCTTCTTCTGTCCCAATTTACTGTCCCTCTTTTTCTTTTTCTCTTTCCTTCTATTTAGTAATAAAACGACGAGCTGGTGGCTCTTCTTTCGCTCTTCCTTATTTCCAAATCTCCGTATTTCACTTTCCTTTTCTTCACTTATAATTTGTTTTGTTTATGTTTTATTTAAGTTCTATTGTCCAAATTGCAGTCTATTATCTAAATCAAAGTCAGGGAAAAATATATAATAGTTTGTGAAGCTAGGAGATTTATAAGTATAAATATCTAGTCTGTGAGACACCCAAAAATCCACAGTGCCTCCACGTGTTCTTCTCCTGCTTGTCTGAGAGTTTAACTCCCAATCATGCAGCCTCTTGTATATTAGAATTTTTAATTATAGGATCCTCTCAATAAGGACACGTCGGACTCCACTTACCCCCAATGGTGATATTCCTCTTTTTTATCAAATCCGGTTTAACAAAAACGGTGGTGACATGGCATTAGTCCTAAAGACTGTCCGGCAGGTAATGGCGGCTCTGCGATCCCGTCAGCTCTCTCCGTGAGCAGGTCTCCTCTCTCTCACCTCTCTGCACACTTGGAGCTGATATCAGGTCCCCCTCGAGTCGCCTCCGTGATCCCCCTTACCGGAGGGTCTTTTTCCCCTTCTACTTTAGTTTTTTTTAATCGGGAATTCCGACCTTGCCAAGACTTCAGAACTCCGCAGCTCCGCGGATTCCGACCAAGCGCCACGTCGCCTCCACCGGAAGTCCCTGAATTCAAAATAACTAATTCGGTGACAGGGACCTCCCTGAACTCAACTAATTCGGTGACTGGGACCCCCAGGACCCCCAGAAAATTAGGGTAACAAAAGGAAAGACTGCCAGTTTAGGTTGGTTGAGGAATATATTACTACACATACTGCTATTCATAGTAGGTTGCAAGAAGAATTCCACTTAAACAGCAGATCTTTCCCACCCCTACTTGTAAGGATTACCTTTTTTTCATACACATAAGCAGGTTACCATGCCAAGAGTGAACGGTGGTGGCCTCTCCAACTCTTGCTTGATGTCTGAAGCAGCAGCAGCACCAAGCTATCCATCTCCTGCAAGTCAGATAAAATTTAAAAATGAAATGGCTTAGTATATTTCTGAAAATCATAAATATATATAATATATACCAAAATAAGAATTCCAATATCCATTTTCATTTGTAAAAATACTTGATACTAAAATTAATAATTGAGCACAAATTGCATGTAAGACAGCAAAAAATTTTTGGAAGGGGGTACATGACGAAATCCAGAGAATTTGTAAGCTGAATTTTGAAATGAAACTGGAGCTTTATTTGTTAAATATGCTAGGGCAACAAAGGGAAATAAGAAGTCATCAGAAGATATTATTATATTTAATAACTGCGGCAAGGTTGACATATGCGCAGCACTGGAAAGAAAAGAAGCATACTGATATAGAATAATGGAAATAAAAAATTCTGGATATGATAGATATGGAAAAGTTAGCATTTTCTTTGAAGAATAAATCTATCCAGACCTTTGAGAAAGAATGGAAAAGAGTATTGGATTGGGTAAGGATATAAATGTATAAGAAATCGAAGAAGAAATAATGTAACTGTTCTTCTCTCTGCAAGATGGAAATTATGTTTGTAATGGAATGGAAATAAGCAATTTCAACTGGAAGATTTAAGCATGGAAGTGTGTGTAGGGGGAGGGTATTTTCAAGACAAACTTTTAATAAAAATTATATACAATAAAATAATTGAGCACAAATTGGCAGGCATATATGATTTCTTAACTGGATCTATAGTATTTCTAACCCTATTTGCATGGAGTAGTTAATATTTGGAATAATTAACACATCACCAAAAACATCCTTAACCCCAACCAAAAAAAATGCAACATAATCTGATTGTACCCAAGATAGTTAAATTCCTCCAGAAAACTAAATGATTTCTTTTTAAAGTTTTAAGGTGGGCATACCCTTCTGCAACTGGAAAAAAAAAGCCAAACATTTTTCTCTATTTGGGGCAGAAATAAACTTACTAAAATATAACAAAATTATTTATATTTACAACCTAATTCCCAGTTTTATGACTCTTGATTTTTTGCTCAGACCACCTTTGAATCCACACCCACTTCTCCTCAGTCTCTGTCAATATTGCTCATCTTATCCTCTTATTTTTAGAGTCATCATCTTCTCCCATATTGTCAGCAATGTCCATGTTATTGCTGGTATCCATCTTCTTTGTTTCTTCTGTCCTCTGTCTACAGTCCTAGTAATTGTCTTCCCTTTAACTCTGCTCAGTCAATAACTCCTGACTTTCTTTCCCTCTGTCCCCATGTGTATGCTTGTTCTACTTTGATTCCCTCTCTTGTCTCTCGTTATGAGTCTGCCCATCGCTCCTCCTCCTCTCTGCAGCTTCCTTCACACGCTTGCATACATGCACTCCACCAAGAAGCAGTGCACCGTAGGCTTCTTCTTTCTGCTCTTCGCCCTCTTCTGTTCTTCACTGTTCATTGCCCCTCTTACTGCCTTTCTGCCACTGCAGCCACCATACTACAGAGGGGAGGCAAAGACAGGGAGAACCAGCACATCAATATACTATTCCCTGTACCATTTCTAGGGAAAGGTTCTTAAACTACATGAAATTTTGTTGGGGAGGGGTGAGGGGGAAGGTATATTACAGTCTGACTTATTTTTTTAAAAAAGTAGCCAGTAACACAATTAATACCAATACATTCATTTTAATCTCAGACTATGAAGACACCATTTGATATTCTGCTTCAGACAGCAAAGTAGTATTTGGCCAAACCTGAGAAAAAGAATTCTTAAATTACTAAGCTTTAGCTGCATTTATTTCCAAATCAATTATCAGTTTAAACTAAAATAAAATAGGTTAAAATACTGAGTGAAATCACAGTTTCATTGAAATCTGAGAGACCTAGCATTTTTAGAACACATTTCTAGGCTTTATTTCTGAATGATTAAAAATGGAAAGCACAGTATCATACACAAGGTGGCAGTCAGGGACAATCTTCCTAAGAAAAACTTTCTTTTCAGTATAGCTTACCGGTATTTGAAGTTTTATTCCCAAAACACTGTATGTTCAGAATTCTCCAAAGATCTATTGACAGACACATGTGAGGGGAAAAAAAGACAAGGATACTAACTCAGTTAAGATATTATAAGTGTCAACCACCAACAGAACTTGAAATCCTGATCTTGGATTCAACCAGGTGTGTAGTTCAAAGATTACCACCAATAGAGGAATTGAAAGGAAATATATGGCATATGATATAAATGTATAAAATATTACGAACAGAGTAGTAGTACAAAAGAGTGCTCTGTGAAATACTACCAAAGTTTTGTACATTATGGGAAATCAATAACTGATGTAACTGTTAAAAGAGTTACTGACATTATTTAACTAGGTTGAAGTTAAGAGTTACTCTTTTGCATTTATTTTGGAAACAGATTACATGATTTTAATTAACAGATTTAAGTTAGTACTGGATCTAAAATTGTTATTTTAGCATAAACATAAAATAGCTTATATAATGGATGGGTTGTATATGAATATGAACTGGTTTGTAAATTATAACAATAATTGGTTCACAATGAGTTCTATCTCTGTTTTCCCTTGCCTTTTAATAAAATTTAATAAAAGAAAAGAAGATAAACATGTTGCCCAGGGCTGGTGGGCAACTCAGCATGGCTACAAGCATGACATGCAAGGCTTTTACATCTGAGCATTGGATTTGGTTTCTCTGGGATTAGATTCTGATAGGACATTGACAGAAACCTCAGTGATGTATTAGTCCCCAGTGTAAGGAACAACCTTCACTGCAGCATTTAGAATACCTGTTAAAGAACTCAGGAGGTTCAAACTGCATAGTCTTGTGGGTGGTAGTGGTAGGTTTCTAACATCAGGAGGCATAGAAGCTGCTCACATAGCATTCACTTTGACTTTTAACTGCTGCTCCATGCCAAGAACTAGCCAAACCTCACAGCAGTTCACCATAACAGCCACTCCACCTGCACAAGGTAGCATGAAACCCCTTCTTATCTGTGCAGCCTGGCAATTGCTGCTCAAAGGAAGACTCTAAAAAGTTTTTGTTTTTGTTCTAGTATACAACAGGCATTTCTCAACCTACAATATCCCACCTGAGGTGAAGAAACAAACCCAGCAAGGCAAGATTGATACCCAGGAGCCATGTGTAAGCAGGTGGAGCTTCTTACTGGGATGTTTTAGTTATCTTTTTCAGCTTTTGCATGCCTTTTAAATGATTTTATACTATTTTATGTGGTGATTTTAACTGTCCTAATTTTATTGTGAAGATCTTTTAATTGATTTCCTCTCAGAGCCACCTCGGGCTCCACTCTGGGAGACAGGTAGCATACAAATCAAATAAATAAATACATCTACTACAAGAGAGACCAAAACCACAAAATGACAGGACACCTGCAATTGTCACCTATGGTCCCCAACTAAGACCACTCAAACACATCATCAATGAGTACAATCAATTCTGGAGAATAACACAGCACTCTCAGAAGCTGTGGGACGCAGAATTAATTTGCCGTGCAAACAGCCTCCAAATCTTACAACAACTACTCACTTAGAACATAATATATAACACAGATGACAATACAGGGACAAAACCCATCACATACCCAGGTATTAACTCTGTCCCCACATCTACTCTGGGAGCAATGTTATAAGGTCCAGTAACAAGACCCACAACATCATAAGTGCATTTACTCACTCTTCTTTCAATAGGATGTATGCTATCCTATGCTAGCAATGGCCCTCTACACTCTACATGAGACAAATAGGATAGTCTCTCCACAAGAGGATAAACGGACATAAATCTGACATTACAAATGGCAATGCCCAAAACCCAGTTGCAGAACATTTCAACCTTCCTGGGCATATACTAAGGGATTTACAAGTTGCAGTCCTTGACGACAAAGGAAGAAGAGAGAGAAAGCAAAACTGAATTACTGTACATTAACAAATTCAACACCATTAGCAGATGTACGAATAATGGCACAGTACATATATTAATACGAAAGTCTACGATGTCTACTACACATATAACAAAAGGAATCTTCTCAGAAGGAGTTTTGAACCCAAGGAAACTGATTTTTTGTAAGCAGATTTATTGTTTTCACACATCAACACTAATAGATCACTGTGAGATCTGAAAGACCTGTATCACTTCACCCGGCCCTTTGAAAATTTAGGGCAAGGGACTTGATTTGCACCTTTCTGGATCCTACTACATTCTATCCTACTCTGACAACTGTATAAATATGCTTTCTTATCTAAGGCTTTAACATCACTCTGTAGTACCTCTGAAGAAGAAAGTTTATATCCATGAAAGCTCATGTTCAATTAAACAAACAAACAAACCAGCCTTAAAGGTGCTGCCACATTCATTTTTTCTTCCACCTTGCCTGCCTTCTTTTTATACCTAAAAGAGGTCATCTACAACTGTCAGCATAAAGCAGACTTCCTGTCAATAATATAAAGGATGATGGAGGTGCTGCCACATTCATTTTTTCCTCACCCTGCCTTCCTTCTTTTTATACCTAAAAGAGGTTACCGACAAGCTATTAGGATAAAACAGACTTCCCATCAATGATATAAAAGATGATGGAGGTGCCTCAAACATCCTTCCTTGCGCAACCAACACTATTAGGAGTGTCATCCACTTCACTGCTAAGTAGTGATCATTGCTGGTCCATGAGCTTTTGACTGTGAGTCTACAAGAAGTATTCAGGAAAGAAAAAAAAATCTGTTACCAATAAATACAAATACAGCGCTGGCCTCTTGACACACTGGAGAAAAAAACTTGCCTGACCCCTACATCAGACAGCTTAGGAAGTACTGATACGCATTATGTGGTTATTGCGGTTTGATGCCATTTTAACTGTCCCAACTCCAAGCTATTAAAGTCTGGGATTTGCAGTTGGTGAGGCCTCTAAAATTCTTTGCCATAGGTTGTGGAAGGGGGTGGACTAGGGTCCTCAAGCTGAAAAGTCTTAAGTAATTCACTACACTACACATTCAAAGAGACCACAGGATCCATGACAGTTAAAGTGCTACAACGGTGTAGTGTCGAATAGATAAAGTCTAAGGCCATTTCCGCACTAGCCTGTTATAGCGTTATCATTCCACTTTCAATATCCTATGGAATCCTGGGGCTTGCAGTTTAGGGAGGGGCCTTTGAGGTTGTAAACTGCAAACCCCAGGATTCCACAGGATGTTGAAAGTGGAATAATAGCACTATAACAGGCTAGTGCGGAAATGCCCCAAGTATCATCATCATTACATAAGAAGATGCAAAAAGACAATTTTTTTAAAAAAAAAAAACCCGCCTTATCCATTTCCAGCTGCCAACCTCAAGGCTATGAAGAGCTCTTTTCGAAAACAAAACATAAAAGTTTTTTTAAAGGGACACCTCCTGCTCCACTCGAGGAAGTGCAGATAAACGTATTCAGCGCTGCCGGCGTCAGCTTCTCAGGCGGCAAGGCTGGAGAGAGAAAGGTGGGAGGGCTGCGGGCCGTCCAGATGCAGCCGAACGACAAATCCCATTAGCCTCCGCCAGCAGAGCCAGGGCTGAGCAGTGCTGGCAGCTGCAGCCCCGGAAGGCCGGCGCAGTCCGAGGGCATCTACGGAGCAGCCAGCCGCGATCGGAGGCGGGCGGCCGCTTCCGAGACAGTTCTCGGCGCGGGTCCCAGGTTTACGTCACAAGCCCGTCCGCCGGGGAGGGCCGGTCTGCGGGCGACCTGGCCCCCCGAGGCTTCCTCCCCCGCCCGCGGGTCCGGCTGCCCTGGCAAATTGCCGACGCCGGCGGCCTCCTTTTCCCGCGAGAAGCCTCTCTCTCTCTCCCTCCCTTCCTTCTCCGCGCTGAGGAGGAGGCAGCCCAACCCTTGCTTCCTCGTCCGCCTTCGGCCATGGTAACTTAGGGCGGGACAAGGCCACGGGCAGGTGCGGCGAAAACTTTTGCGCTTCCTCGTTCCAGCTCGACGGGAAAGTGCCGCCGCTGGGAGCCGAGAGCGCCCGAGGCCGGCCCAACGCGCTGCCTCCGCCGGCGTTTCCAGGAAACGGCCCGCGTCGGACCCCCAGGCGAGGCGCCCCGAGGATCGCCATGCGGCCCGGGTGCAACAGTGAGTATCGCGCGACATGCGTCTCTTTCCCCTCACCGCGGCCGGGGCTTTTTCCTTTTTCCTTTTTAGTCATTTTCATTTTTGACGTCTCTTCGCTGGCTATGGTTTCACTTCTGCTGAGGAGGAGAATTTGCTTGGCCCCGTCTGCTCATGCGAACCAGAGCCTGAAGGGTTGGTAAAATACCGCGCCTGTGTCTCTGAGCTGGTGCAGAGCGCTTTCCTCTCGAGGCCTTTCCGCACTACACTGTTACGGCGCTATTATTATTCCACTTTCAACATCCTGTGGAATTCTGGGGTTTGTAGTTTACCGAGGCCAAAGATGTTGAAAGTGGAATAATAGCGCTATGACAGTGTAGTGTAGAAAGGCACTCAAGTCTGGGGCACTGGCAGCTCGTCAGGGCTTAGGAGGATGGGAGTTGAGGTGGAAAGGCATGGCGCCCTTTCTTTTAGGCATTAAACCCTATAACTGGGACAGAGGCTTCTTTTCTGACAGAAACAGGTTTTACAGGAAGTTTCTTGGGTCAGGACTTAGGCAGGTGTGTGTTAACCAACCCAGCCACCTCTCCGTGTGTTGGTCACTTAATGCCTGTGAGGCAGATTTGTGGTTAATTGCCATCAACGTTGACTTTTGGTGACCCTCGGAATGAGGGACCTCCATCCACATCAGGCCTGCTCAGATCTTGCAGATTCAGGGCCCTGGCTTCCTTGATTTGTGTTTATCCACCTGTTACTGAGGTCTTGCTTTTTTCCTACTGCGTTCTGTTTCACCAAGCATTACTGTCTTTTCTAATGAGTCATGCCTTTTCATTACATATCCAAAATAGCACAGTCTCAGTTTAGTCATCTTGGCTTCCAGGGGCAGTTCAGACTTGATTTGCTCTAATACCCATTAATTTGTCTTTTTAACAGTCCATGGTATCTGTAGGACTCTTCTGCAGCACCCCATTTCAGATGATTTGATTTTCTTCCTACCCGCTTTCTTCACTGTGCAGCATTCACAACCATTTATAGAAATTGGAAATACTACGGAATGGACAATCCTGACTTTAGTCTTTATATTTGAGGATCTTGTCTAGTTCCTTCATAGCTGCCTTTCCAAGTCCTACTCTTCTAATGATTTCTTGAGTGCAGTCTCCGTTGTGATTAATGACTAAGTCAAGGTATGGAAAATCCTTAACAATTTCAATATTATCACTTACTCTAAAGTTATATAAATCATCTGTTGTCATTATTTTTGTTTTCTTAAAATTGAACTGTAACCCTGCCTTTTTACTTATTTCCTTGATTTTCTTCAGTAGTCATTCCAAGTCTTTGCTAATTTCTGCTAATAGTATGGTGTTATCTGCATATCTTAAACTGTTGATGTTTCTTCCTCCAATTTTTGCACCTCCTTTCCCCAAGTCTAATCCAGCTTTGCATATGATACATTCAACATACAAATTAAACAAATGGTGTGATAAAATGCTGACTTTCCTGACCCTCTTACCAATTGGAAACCATTCTGTTTCTCCATATTCTGTCCTCATGCTGGCCTCTTGTCCTAAGTACAGGTTATATATCAGGGCAATCAAAGGTTGTGGTATAGTCATTTCTTTCAGAGCAGTGCATAGTTTTTCATGGTCTACACACAGGCTGATTTTCTTGTGAAATTCTTTGGTCCATTCCATTATCCAAGGTATGTTTGCAATATGATCCCTAATGTGTTTTCTTTTTCTGAACTCTGCTTGGACATCTAGTATTTCTTGCTCCATATAAGATGAAGGTCTTTGTTGTAAAATTTTGAGCATTACTTTGCTTGCATGGGAGATGAATACAATGGTCCAATGGTTACTGCATTCCCTGGTGTCCTCTTAGGGATTGGAATATATATTGAACTTTCTGCACCATTTGTTTTGTTTCCATATTTGTTGGCAGATTTCCATTAGAATTTGACTGGATTCTGCCTCTATAGCTTGAAACAGCTCTGTTGGTATGCCATCTGTGCTGGTAATTTATTCCTCCCAAGTTCACTGAGTGCAGCTTCCATTTCACTTTTCAAAATTGTGGGTTAGTCTTCGTTGAATAAATCTGTCATCCTTTCATCTTTTTTATACAGTTCTTCAATGTATTTTTTCCATTGTCATTTTATTTCTTCTTGATCTAGTAGTGTATTACCCTGCTGGTAATAAAGCATCAACATTCTTGGTTTAAATTTTTCTTTGATTTCTAAGATCTTGCAGAACAGATCTCCCATTTTACCTTTTTTATTGTCCTTCTGTTTTTCTGCACTGATTATTGTAGCAGTTCTTTGTCTCTGCACAAGTGCACAAGTGGATGAATGTGTTTAGGGTTTTCGCCCTATTTCTGTCCCTTTTTACTTTTATTTCTTGTCCGTCCTCATCTGCTTGAACTGCTTGAGGCTTCTCTTTCTTTTTGGCTGCTTATAGTGTCTTTTTACGTTCCTCCCTGACAACATCCCTGGTTTCAGTTCGGTCAGTTAGGCTTCATAGTGCGGAACTGTGTGTGAGAGAGAATGTGGTATAGTGGTTTGAGCATTGAACTACATCCCTGGAAACCAGGGTTTGATTCACTGGTTGGCCATGGAAACCCACTGGATGTCCTTGGGTATATCACACACTCTGAGCCCCAGAAAACCCAAGGAAAAGGTGTTAGGATCTCCATAAGTCAGAAACAATTTGAAGGCCAACTACTATCTGTGTATCTTTAAATTCTACAGGGAAGTCTTTGAATTATCTTTTGTCGTGATGATTTAGTGATTTAATGTTCCTCTTTGGCTTTAATTTAGTATTTTACATTAGCAGTTCTGCTTTTCAAACAGCAGGAGCCATTGTCATGGGGTGGGGAACAAAGAAAAGTAAAGTATAGTTTTCAGTCTAGTGCCTCAATCACACTATTAGAAATTAAGTGCTATTTCATTCACTGGAATTTAATTTTCTGTCGGTTTGTCTAGTTGGTTTAGCACTTCATGGGGCCAGCCTTGCCATTCATTATGCAGAGTGGAAAGACTGCTTGAGAAAGCAGACGTGCAATGTCATGGAAGAGCAGCAAATGTTAGTTGTTTAATATATTGTTGTATTTTTAATGCTAGCAATGGGAAGAGGTGCTTGACAACTCTTCTTGTGCCAGATCACTTGACAGGATTTGGATATTCAATGCGCTTTGCTGGAGGAGTGATGTGTGGACATTTGCTACTCCGCTTTAGGATCCGGCATGGTGATTTATTTTGGCCCAGCTCTGGAAATCTAGATACTTCCAGTGCACCTTTTCTTCTGCCATATTCAGACAGCATACCCTCCAAAGCCAGGACATATGTGACAAACCAACATCAGAGTGTGGTCAAGATGGTAAAAGAGCATACAAGCTAGGAGAAGCTGCAAGTACTTTCCTTTTGCAAGAGTCTACTGGGAAAAGCAAGATTCTACCCCCTGCTTTCCCCATTGCTAAGTCTATTGAGTGCAAAGAGTTTTTGTACTTTGAGCACAGTTTGCAGCAGTTGAAGTAAGCTGAAGACAAAGGAGAAAGTGAGAGGAAGAGAGAGGAACTGGGAAGTTTTTTAAGCAGCTGAAAAGTGGGATGACAGGATTGCTTGGGACTGTCAGTTGAAGGGTATGAGACAAACTCAATAGATAAATATAGATGGTGGCTGAGGTTGCACTTGCTGGCTCATGTAGAATGAATATGTACTGTTCCACTTGCTTGTATAAACAAAATTAGAAATTGCGTCTTTTTCCTGGTCAAAAAAGCCATAAACAGTAACTCTTTACATAGTTACTTTCTAAGGGTATTTTTAATATTACATTATTTTGCTAATGCTGCTTTCTGGCTTTTGGACTTAATGATGTACAGTCAGCGCTACACATTTGTGGGTTTCACTTTTGTGGATTTGATTATTCATGGATTATTTGCTGTTACCTCTGCTGCCTCCCTATGTCATTTTTAATAGGGACGGCGAGCCTCATGAGACTGAGAAACTGCAAACAAGGCTTGTACATCCCTCTTAAAAATGATGTGGGGCGGCAGTGGGGGTGGCAGTAAGCCCCACTAGCCACCCACTTCTGCCTTGTGAAGGAACCCTGATGCCTTAAAGGAATCTACAGTGGGTTGAATATGGTGATTGTACTTTTTTGTGTGTTAAATATGATTTGGGAGGGCCTAGAGTTATTCACGGTTTTTCCACTTTTATGGGGTCCTGTGCCCCTAACCCTAGCAAATGTGGAGGGATGACTGTACTTGGTCAACAAAAAAGGCCAGTGTCCTGTTTCACAATGCCTTCTGGGACATATGTAATCATGTAAAATACAGAAGAAACTAAAACCCCTTTCTGGCCCTTCTGTAACAGGTAAATGCCTGAAATTCAGTCAGGTGTACGGAAGCTGAGGATTCACTCTTTAGAGATGCTGGAATGTTATACTGGTTGTGCTAGTGCTAGCTTACATGATCTTTATAGTAGTTCGAAGAGGAATAGGGCCAGCATGGTGATTCATTTACATATTTATTTCAGTTTATATTCCACAAGTAAATTGGTAATCAGAATCTTTGGGAATCTGTCAAAGAAAACTTGCTTAATATTCCAAAGAAACATTCTGGGTGTCACAGGACATATTCATGCACAGAGTGCAGGGGAGTTCATGGTCTGTTAAGTGAAATTGTCTCTTTTAATTCAGGTTAAAATTATTGATTTGCATTTGCTGGATTATAGGATTGGTATTTGCTGTAGTAGTCTCTTTCTACCCTTGAAATCATTGCAACCTCTTCTGTCCCCACTTTTCCAGTTGCATAGAAATTGTTATAATCCTTCCAGCAATAGCACATTTTCTGGAAGATACTCATATCTTCAGAGCTGTGTAAATATTGAATTTGGAACCTCCCACTCATTCTTCCTACAAATTTACTGAAAATATATGCAGAAATACCAACAGAAATTGACGTTCTCACCGGTCTCTTGCTTTCTTTGAAGCCATCTGTTGAGAAAAACATTTAAAATGGTGAAATAGGAAAGGCCATCAACAGAAAAATTTGGCACACTGTCAGCAAAAGACTTGGGTGAAACACTTCAAATTGGATTTTCTTTTAACAAGTACTTCCTTCACTCTGTGAACTTTTCAGGTTTTTCTTTTGATATCCTACTTATTGGAGTCCAAATGTGCCCTTGTGGAAAACAGACAGTGTATAAAACAGGTAGAGAAAAAGCATGTTGTAGTGGTTTGAGCTTTGGACTATGACCCTGGAGATCAAGATTCAGTTCCTTGCTCAGCCATGGAAACCCACTGGGTGACCTTGAGTGCATCACACATAGTCAGACCCAGAAAACCCCATGATAAGTTCGCCAGAGGGTCACCATACGTCGGAAGCTATTTGAAGGCACATACAGACATACAGAACCCTTTTATTAAAATATGAGCTATTCACATTTTGTTCCACTGTGCTCCATCCATCCATCATTTTATTTATATGCCACCTTTTTCCTAGTGTGGGAATCAACGTAACTTACAAAAGACAGAAAATTACAATAAAGCCACATATGAAGACATAGAAAAGTTGGGATTAAAGCAGTAGTAAACTAACAACAGAATTAAAACCAAAAGCTTTAAAGCAAAGATTCAAAACAGTAAAGACAGCAGTAAGCAGCCATCCTTGCCTCCCTAGGAAGGGAGTTCCAAAGTCTGAGAGCGGCCAGAGAGAAGGCCCTCTTCTGCACGTCCATCAAATGTGCCTGTGGAGGCAGTGGAAGAGAGAAAGAAGTGCCTTTCCTGAAAATCTTAGAGCTTGGGCAGGCTCATCTGGGAAGATATGGTCTTTCGGATAATCGACCTGAGCCGTGTAAGGCTTTAAAGTCATAATCAACGCTTTGAATTGTGCTTGGAAACAGACTAGCAGCCACTAGAGCTGTTGCAACAAGGAAGTCAAATGCTCTTTGTAACTGGAAACCATGCAGCTCTTAAAACCGACCGAAATTTCTAAACACTCTTCAAATAATCCCCAATAGAGCACAGGTAAAGTAATCCAATCAGGATGTAACTAAGCCATGTGCTCACTTCTAGGTATACAATACTTTATTAATACAGAAAATAATCTTTATATCTGTTTGGATGGTCTTCACTAAATTTCACAGTCTGAAACAGAAAGTTTTGCTTCCTTTCCACCCCACTGTAGTTCTGACAATCTCTTTATAGAAATATAGAAGGCAGAAGAGGATTAATGGCAATAACAACAGCAACATCAAAAATAAGAGTTTAATTATAGTAACTTCATTTGTATACTTCTTTTCTATATGTCAGGGATGGGAATTGTGACTCTCCAGAAGTTGTTGGACTGCAACTCCCAGCAGAACGAAGCAGCAGAGCCAATGATGGATGATGGAAAATGCAGTCTAACAACACCTGGAGGGCCACATGATTTTCAGTCCTATCTTCTGCATTGTGCTAAATGTTGATCACAATAATGGATGATTTTTTTTAAAAAAGTGAATATGTCTACAATGCGCCACTCTTCATAATTTTGATATAGGCATCAGTGACTTGTAACTATTATCCTGACAGCATTTCTTTGTACATGGTGTATTAATTTTTCAGACATTCTTTTGATTCACAGCAGCCTGATTGCATGTTAAGATTGTTGTTGGAGGCTGTACTTGTTCACCTGCTCTTAAGATCTGTAAGGTTGTCAGACACTAGAGGTAGCATTTTCCCAGCAATGGCTTCTGCATTTTGGAACCTCCTCCCAAGGAATAATACCACCTGCAGCTGTTTTTTTCTTCTTCTTTCTTTCTTTGTTTTATTTACTTTGTTTTCTAATATGTTGCTTTTGTTACTAGTTTATTTAAAATAGTAACAAAATGTAATGTATGATTTTAGAAGTTATTAAATTGATAACAGAATATATTTTATATTATAAGCTGCCTTGGAATGATTGCAACCTTTAAAAGAGACTAGGAGATGTGCTAAATAAATAAATACTTTCCCTTTTCTGAACTCTCGTCATTTCAAGATTCAGTGGTACGTGAATGAAACTTGAAAAACAGAGATACTTAAATCCTGGTTTATTATCGATACAAAACACATGAATAACTTGCCGCTGTCTCCACTTTGAACTTTGTGCATTCGGTTGCTTAGAAAAATATATCATAACATTTATTATGAATATTTTTGTGGATCCATTTACCTTTTAGCATTTGCCGGAGCATTTACCTCCGGCTGATGACACAAGTATTTTTTAACTGATATTTATGGGCCTTTCTTTTGAATAAATGTACATATGATTGAACTGATCATACTGCAATACCAGCCTCTGTCATCTCAATCAAAAAATTATTTTTATTGACTTTATATTGCCTTTCCTTTATGCATCAGTGAACCAGCCACCACCTACTGAGAGACATATATTCTAGGGGGTTTTTAGCTGAAATATTTTCTACTTTTTCTCTGTTTTCCACTTTTTTCCTTGTATGCTTATGCAGATTTTCTCATCTGTTTCTTTTTCAGATTTTATTAAGTTGGGAGGGTTTATCATTGCATCCATCTGTGCCTGGTATTTGGGTTCCCTATTGGCATATATGATACCTGAAGACTCACTGATATCAACTTATGACAATCTTCAGAACCTCGCCAAAAAACCAAAAGTTGTGGGTATGTAGCCATATTCTTCTGCACATCTTTTAAGGCATATTCTCATATTCATTTGTGTTTTTGTCAATTGACTGCCTTTTCATTTGTTACCTGTTTGTAAAATAGTTTTTTTTTCACTGTAAAAGCAGCATTCTTCCTCTTTTGCTGTTTGAAAGGTGGCCATCACCAATTCACCTTTCTTTCCTGGATTTGCTGGTAATGTTTAATTAAAGCAACAGTATAATGTGACTCATGCAGAGTATTGTTCCATTCTTGCACTTCTTGTGGCAGGCAAAAGAAACAAACAAAAACTGATTATGAGGACATAGTTAAATCAAATGTATGACATGAAATGATACTCTGATATGATGGCAGAAAAGAGATGCAGGTTTAAGGCAATGTATACTTTACCCCTGATATTATTGTGTCATCATTGCAAGTTAAGGATGATTTGTCAAATGGAAACTCTTTGTTTTAATGAAGAAAAATCTGCTATACATAAGCTGTTACAGCTTGTAACACAAAATATCATATGAAATAATCATGTGAAATATTTCCACATGTCCAAATGACATCAGTGGACTTTAGCTTGCTTAACTGTGTGTTAGATAGACATCATGGTCTAACGGTTATAAAACTGAACATGAAAACTTAGGGATGGGACGAATCCAGAATTTTCCAAATCCAGATCCCAATCCCTGGAAGGTTCTGGGAATCCACAAATCTCACAAATCTCTAATCTTTTGAATCCTTTTTTTTTAAAAGGGTTTAGAAAGCAAGAGAAAGAAAGCAGTTCTACTGAAAAGTGTTTTTGAAGCAGAATTTGACGTCTTTGTTTAATGAAAAACAATTCAAATAATAGTTTTCAGTTCAGGAAAACATACCCATACTTCTTATTAAGAAGATACAAATGCAATTGACATGTTCTTCTACTACATGAAGTACGTAACTCTCAAGTCAAAAGAATAGAGATTATTACTTTGCAGAGGGAGGTAGCCACGGGCACAGGCAGCTCAAGCGAGCACAGGCAGCAGGCACAGGCAGCCTCGCACACACAGCTTTATGCCACGATTTTTGAGTGCCCAGGAGACCGCCAGCCAATCAGGCCTTTGGCGGGCCCTGGAGGTGCCAGTTTTTAGAAACATCACCACCACCACCACCCCCCACCGGGCAGGATCAGGTTGACAGCGGGCAAGAGGACAGCGGGGAGCGAGCGATCGTGCTCCCTGCCACCTTTTCCCACCGGCCCCAGGCAGGATTTGAAAAGAATCCTTGACCAGGATTTGAGGATTGGGTTGGTCCGTCCCTAATGAGTACCTCTTTGTTTTTAATGTAGAACTTGAGATGTGTATGTGCACAAAATTCATTTGTTTCATATACACCTTAAATTGTAAATTTAAATTGTTGTAAAGTATACGCCATTGTACATTGTTATTGTGTATATATAGTTTTGTATAATTGTGGTAAATTATATACCATTCTTTTGAGGTAAGGTCTGCTCTTTTATCAGTTCTTCTCCTCTTGCCTTCCTCCTGTAGGAAACATGAGGGAATTATGGAGGCTTACTAGGGATCCTACATGCTCACGGTTTGCAAAGTCCCAGTTGACTTGGTGCCTTTTTTCCCCCGTCTGAACTCACTTTGGACTATGTACATGTGTGCTGCTTGCAAAGCAAGCTGAGAGAGAAGAAAAGGTGCCAGGCTAACTTGAACACACCACGCGCACATGCACACAGTCACAAGCAAGCCTCCAGAATTGCCTCATGTTCCCTACAGGAAGAAGAGTGGGTTCACTTTTAAAAAGTTTTGGATTTTGGAGCATTTCAGATTTCAGAGTTTTGGATAAGAGATACTCAACTTGTAATGCGAAGGATGGATGAAAAAGAAAGACAGTTAAACTATACAAGTACAGTTTGTATTGCTAGATCAGTAAAACTAATTTATTAAGAAAGTTCTCAAAGATATCAGTACACCTAGTGATCATCCCATATAGATTACTTGAAGCAGAGAATTTTGGTATACTTGTCCTGTGGTATCTTCAAAAAGGTAGTGCAAATACAGAGTTTCTCTAGTCCTTTCAACTTTCAACTATCCTGAAACCTAAAGGCCATTTGGGATGACAATCAGGATGAGAACTGTGTATGTGTAATTGAACGTGTAATTTTGCCCCTGATATTCCCAGTGAGTAGAAAAAGATAAGACAGGTTAATAAACACAGAAGATAGTGAACTGTGCAATCACTGATATATGTCAGTGTGTATCTATGCCACCTTATGAAAACTGAGTTAGTAATAATGGAAGACTGGGTAGTAAAAGAGAAGGAATAAATTTAAATGAAAATAAGTGATTCTATTTTTAATATGAAATGTGTAGAATTTTTAATTATATAAAGTAGCAAGATCACAGGTACCACTTTTGACTTAAGTTCTGTTTTGCACTCATTTTGTCATTTGTAAGTAACTTTTAAAATAATTACCAGCTGAAGATTTTCAGATCCGCCTTCTTAAGAGTAGGGATCTATCTTGATGTGATGAATCATTTCCTAATGCAAAGATTATATTTTGATCATATAATGGTCATATCTTGATGTAAAGAATTACCATATTTGCTGGTGATTAAGACTCACTTTTTTCCTAAAAATACTGTTTGAAAATGGAGTGTGTCTTATACGATGGCAAATAGTATTTGCCAGTGTATAAATGAGGTGAGTTTTATACACCAGCAAATATGGCAACCTGTCATGTACTCTGTCATCAATAAAGCATGAATAATACCTGAACAGTGCTAGTGAGTTGTGTGATATGATTCTCTCTTGCTCAAAATTTATCGCTCTTTTGATAACCAGTGCATGGGAAGGTACTGGGGCTTGGAAAGAGCCCAGAAAAGTAACCTTATTGGACTACAACTTCCAGAATGCCTCCATCATGCTGGCTAGGATTCTGGGAGTTACAGTCCATAAAAATAAGATTTCCAGCTTTGTTCCTTGGCTCAGCACATATTCCTGCATCAGAATATTACTGGAGTAGGATGGCACATCACTCCAGTATAAATCATGCTCTAGAATTTCTTCTTAAAATTTAGTGCCTGTGGCTTCCAGCACAGTGGTAATACTGCTTAGAGGCAGTGAGGAATCCATTAAGCTAACTGCGTGCAGGTAGAACAATTGCCAAGTTTTTATTTAAAAACTAGCATATATACCTGGCGTTGCCTGGGATTTTATTTTCTCATAGGTAATACCTGTTGGAAAGATTTGAGATCCTGTGTTTCTAATTCCCCAAAATGTCTTGTATCCATAACTTTTCCCCATATTCCCCAATCCAGTCTGTATTCAAAGTTACTAACATACAGAGGTTGGGTTCCTGAGGGAATACACTGCCCTCCTCCTTGCTGCTAGGCATTGTCTCTATAACAACCGGCCTATTCTCTGGCTGAGAATTCTAAAGGCCCCTCCCTAAACTGCAAACCCCAGGATCTTCTCAGGCAGCCAATCATATGAAGTCTGCACCTGACATAAGCAAACAGACAGTAATATAACAAGTGTTATATCAATAATTGCTCCATAGTGCAAACATATCATTGGATAGATACATGTATGTAATGAACAAGTGCAGACACTGAAATAGGCTGATAATGAATTTATGAGTGAAAATTTTAGCATGGATTAGAGATCATATGGCCCTTTGCTTTCCTCAGACCCATGAAATAGCCCTGAACCCCAATTATTTACAATAAAAAATCAAGCATTTCCACCCCAGAAACATCATATTAAAATTAATTTCCCTCAGCTCTTCCCCACTCCCCAGTGCTTTAAAACTGGTCAAGGAATCCAGAAGTTATAACTGGCCATGAATTCCAGTTTTTATTTTTAGCTGAAAATCTTTTGATGCAGCCTGTGTTGAGGGCAAAAATTTGCCAGTGTGGCTGCTGCAACTGCCCATCTGCTATATATACTCATGTATAGGTTGACCTCATGTCTAAGTCACAGGCAAGTTTTGAGAGCAAAATTATGGATTTCATTATGACTGGTGGATAATTTGGGGATCATTCTGTGGAGAGGGGGGAAGCATCAGTGCCACCTCAGGCCCAGCTGCCCCAACCACCACTGCTGCTGCCATTTTCCTGGCCAGGCATTCAAAAAGGTCTTTCACCACTCAGAGTTAAGGTAGAGTGTCTTATAAAAAAAGAAAAGGAACCATCTCCTTTCTCTGAATAGAGTGGCAAAAGTCAAGAACTTAGTTTGTCCTGAGAGAACCTAAAGGAAGCACTGACCCCTCTACTCTCTTGGCCCTCCTTTGACGGGAAGTGCCAAAGAGCCACCACCTCCATTTTCCCACCCAGGCATTCAAAACAGCCAGAATCAGCATTGCAGTAGAGACAGCAGGGAGGATCAGTGCTTTTTTTATGTTCTCCCAGGATAGACTAAGTTCTTGCCTTTTACCACTTTACTCAGAGAAAGGGATTTTATATATAAAGATATAGATGTATGAGTTAAGGTACAATACTAACATTGACCTTCAGAAAAGGCAATCTAGGTTTTTTGGGTTGATTTTATCACTAAAATTTCTAGACTTATCCATGAATATATGCAGTATTTAGCAGATTACAGAAGATTAAATGTTGACCATTCCCAGTCCTTTTGGCAAGGGAGACATTGATGGCATAATCGAAATTTCTGTAAATCATGTCTATGAAAAGTTACAATATTTTTGTCAAAAATAGTGAAATTAAAACAAAATGTCATTAAGACAAAGTAAAATTGCAGCAGTAGCATTTTGTTATTAATTAAAGGCAATTAATTTGTAGATGAAGGGTCAGGTGAAGGACCAGCCAAAGATATTTTGCTATGTGAGTGGAAGGCAAAGATGGTAATTCAGGGCATCAAGTTCATGAGGAGCAAGCAGGAGTCTGCCATTGCTACCCTGCCTTCATCCATTTTAGATTCTAATAGGCATTAGAAACTATGAAGTGGTTGTGTGCATGTGTATGCAAGTGCCTTCAAGTTGCCTGTTGACTTAGGCAACCCCATAGATTTCATAGGGTTTTCTTAAGCAAGGAATACTCAGAGGTGGTTTTGCTGGTTTCTTCCTCTGAAGCATCTGGTATTCATTGCATAATCTCAGTTGACTCAAAACTGTATGTAGGAGGAGTGCATCATACATCACATTTTCCCTGCAAAGGAGGAGATTTTAGGAGAGAGCACACACAATCCAATCTGAATAAGCACTTCAGGTTTTGCCAATGAGACGTGATTGAAAGTTTCTGCACATTAGCCCTTTTATCAGTGTACTGTGGTGAAGTACGTACTATATTTTGACAAGACAGAAGTGCTCTTAGTTAGCTGACAGGCAGATCAAGAAATAGGGATTAATCCTGTGTTAGATGAGGTTACATTTCCCCTGAAGATGCAGGTTGACAATTTAGATATATTCCTGGACTCAGTTTTAAACCTGGAGGACCAAGTTTCTGTGGTGGCCAGGAGTGCTTTTGCACACCTAAACCTTATGCATGGAACTATGCCCATTCCTTGAGATGCTGGATCTGGCCATGGTAGTACATACCTTAGGCCATTTCCACACTACACTGTTGTAGTGCTATTATTCTGCTTCCAACATCCTATGAAATCCTGGAGTTTGCAGTTTAAGGAGGGGCATTTAGAGGGCCTCAGTAATTCTGCAAACCCCAGAATTCTACAGGATGTTGAAAGTGGAATATAGCACTATAACAGCGTAGTGGGGAAATGGCCTTTGTTATATCACATTTGGACTATTGTAATATGTTGTGCTTGAGGTTGCCTTGAAGAGTGCTTGGAAACTTCATCTGGTCCAAAGAGCTTCAGACAGACTGTTAACTGAGGCAGGTTACAGGGAACATACTACTTTGCTGTTCCAACAGCTCCTCTGGCTGCCATTTTGTTTTGGGGCACAAAAACAAACTGGTTATGTTTGCTGGTTATGGCTTATAAAGTACTGTATGTCTCAGGTCCAGGCTATCTGGCAGACTTTATCTCCCCTTATGAACCTGTCCAGACCTTGAGATCCTGGGGAGAGGCCCTTCTCTCAGTACCTTCATAGCACAATAAGCACAGTTGGTGAAGACACAAGACAGGGTCTTCTCAGTGGTTGCTCCTAGATTCTGGAACTTCCCATAGAAGCCAGAACAGCCCCCTCCCTGCTTTCCCTCTGTTACCAGGCAAAACTCTTTTTATTCTTGCAAGCTTTTAAAATGGAAAGTTTTTGAAGAATGGGCAGAGAATGCTGTATTGTTTTTAGACTGAACTGTTGTAATTGTTTTTTATCTTTTATTGGTATTTTATCATTTTAATTGTGGTTTTAAATCATTTTAATACTGCCAACAGTTTAATCTGATTTTAGTGTCTACTTTTTTGTATGCTTTCCACTGTATTTTAAAAAAAAGTTGTAAATTGCCTTGCATCCCTTTTGGGAGAAAGGCAGGATATAAATTCAATAAATAAATAAATAAATAAATAAATAAATAAATAAATAAATAAATAAATAATCAGCCATCTTGAGTCTCAATTTTGAACAAAAGGTAGGATAGAGATAAATATAAATATAATGATGATGCTAACTAGTACCTCTACTAATGTTCTGCTTTTCATTGTAGTGCCTCCCCCTAAAAGACAGAAATGTGACCATTGGTCTCCATGTTTACCTGGAAGCTATGCCTTTCGCATACTCAGTGGTGGGGGCAAGGATAAGTTTGCTAAAATATGTTTTGAAGATGAACTGTAAGTATATCTACCAATCCCTTTGTATGCTCCTTTTGCCATTCAGTGCAGTTGAGCACATCAGATCTACAAACTTAGTCTGGTTGGATTGTAAGAACTTAAGAAGGGACCTGTTGGGTGAGACCAAAGGCTGATTTAGTCCAGCTTTCTGTTCCTATTTGTTGTCAACTAGTTGCCTCGTGGAGGTCCTGCTGGCAACAGAATACAACAGCATCCTCCCTCTCCCATTCCTCATTAACTGATATGAAGAAAATACATATTTCTTCAAGGCGCTCTGATCATTCTTACTTGTCTGAGAAGCTAGGTGTTAGAAAATTCTGGCATTCTCTCTCCCCTCTCTTGTTCTAGGGCAAGTGGAGCTTAGGTAGCATTGAATTGCTTTTTCCTTTGCATGACAAAGCCTTCTACCTTCTCACCTAAAACCTTACTCTTGCTTTTTGTGTTATTTAAATACATGGCTATGCTATCCAGGTAACCAGACTATGTGACCCAGGATAGACCCTGGGATCATTGGCCTCATATAAAAGATTCTACTTCTCAGATCTCTTTCTCTTTGCCATTTTTGCTCCTACTTCTTTCCTTCTGACCATGCTTCACCTCTCCACCAAGAAGATTGTGAGTTAAGAATGAAGCTACTATCTTACCAAATCTTTTTGTTAGCTAGTTAGGATCTGGGTTTTCCAATGCATATGTAATTGTAAAATTCATTGGCAAACTTTTTATAAGCTTGTAACCTGAAACTGCCTGCCTTGTTTTACTTTCTAAGTCAGTCTCTGTTCAGGGAAGCCACATAGAGATAGGGATATGCTTTTTCTGCTAGTCTGCTAAAAGAAGGCTGATTCCTAACATTTTTAGTTTTCATATAATTTCCTCCAAAGGGCTAATACCCTGGTAAACTCTAACGCCCAACACTAGGGAAACCTAGCAAAATTATCTAGGCAAGTGGCTACAAACTTAGTGGAGGGGAATAGAGTAGATGTTTTGTATCACCGCTTAATTAATTTTTGGAATTTTACTCCCGAATAGGCCAGGCAGCATGGCCACTTACCATATCGATTAGAGGATTTTGACAGTTTTGGTTTTAAAAAAGTATCCTATCCAAGATCTCCTTGGTATGTTAAGTTCACAGGTTTAATTTTGACATCCCCTGGGCCCCATTAGTAAAGCAATTTTGGGAAAGAGTTTAATGAAAGATGTCTTCCTGGATCTTTGTGGAACTAGAAGAGACAGTGGGCTCTTCCAGATTAGTCTAAAGAACTAATCTCTCCATATTTCCTTGGGATTTTCCAGGTGTTACTGCCTTCATAGCCAGTTGTTCCATTCTATTTTAGAACTGGCTGGATAGCAGTACGTGTGAAAGGGATCTAGGAGTCTTAATAGACCGCAAGCTGAACATGAGTCAGCAGTGTGATGCGGCAGCCAAGAAAGCCAATGCAATTCTTGGCTGCATCAGTAGGAGTATGGTGTCTAGATCGAGAGAGGTACTGGTACCACTCTACTCTGCTTTGGTTAGACCTCATCTTGAATACTGTGTCCAGTTCTGGGCACCCCAATTCAAGAAGGACATGGTCAGGCTAGAGCAAGTCCAGAGGAGGGCAACCAAAATGGTGAGAGGCCTGGAAGACATGCCCTTATGAGGATAGACTTAGAGAGCTGGGTATGTTTAGTCTGCAGAAGAGAAGGTTAAGAGGGGACATGATAGCCATGTTTGAATATTTAAAGGGATGCCATGTAGAGGAAGGAGAGGGCTTGTTTTCTGCTGCTCCAGAGACCAGGACAAGGAGCAATGGATTCAAGCAACAGGAAAGGAGATTCTACCTGAACCTCAGGAAGAACTTCCTGACAGTCAGGGCTGTCCGGCAGTGGAATATGCTGCCTCAGAGTGTAGTGGAGTCTCCTTCTTTGGAGGTTTTTAAGCAGAGGCTAGATGGCCATCTGTCGGGAGTGCTTTGAGGGTGTTCCTGCATGGCAGGGGGTTGGACCGGATGGCCCGTGTGGTCTCTTCCAACTCTACATTTCTATGATTCTATGAACTAATGATTTTTTTTTCTGTGTGTGTATATGTTGTTATTTTAGGGTCATAGAGCTATAGTGAAAAGTGCCATTTCTCAGATGTACAGGAAAAACTACAAAAAAAATACATAAATGAAATGAAGTGAAGAGTACCTTTTCTTTTTCTGATATCTCAGCATTAGGAAGAAAGTCACCTGAGGGAGGGTGGGATATAAATATTGCATCTGGTCCCAGGAATTGCCAGACAATAGTCCAAGACAGTAGCAATGCCATTTGTAATTTAACAAAAAAAAACTTGAGTATTACAGCATCAAATATTGCAACCTTCTGACACATTTGTCCTGCCTGGAGGAGTCCAATGTTGGACAGGTGGACCCATGGCTTAGTTCATAAAGTTTCTCCATAGCCAAAACGTTTTTAGAACCATCATACAACACATACAAATTTACTTGTTCCCCAAACTACTGTTAATCTTAAGAAAGGACAGGATAGGGTTGGGATAATCTCTTTATTCTATGGACTACTCCCGTAAACATAGTTAAGAAATCAAGTAAGTTACATTTGCACAGGCTGCCAAGAAAATTTGTTCTCTTTTCATTCTTCAAATATTCTGTTTTTCTGTTGTATTTAATAAATTTCCTGCCAGAAGTTACTTTTTTTATTCAACCTTTTTTTAATCTGGATCTCTCAACTCTAGTGTTCTAGGACTCCTTTTCTACTGAACCATTTGCTTGTAAATCAAATACCCTAGGAAATACCTGTAACTTCACGGAAAGGGCGTATCTGACATACTTTCCAGATTAATGCTTGTTATTTCATTTTCAGACTCATAAGTGAAGAAAAAGGGAATGTTGGAAGAGGAATAAATATTGCAGTTGTAGACTGTGAGTAAAATGGCATAATCTGGTGGGCTGTATACAGCATCACACAAGTGGAGATCTGTTTGCATAGCAAGACTTTCTTCCTCCCTCTGAGACACATTTGGGTGTGTCTAAGGGGCTAGAGGAACGGGGGCAGAATATGATTTGGGAGCTCTCTCCATTCCACAAGGAAATAAACACCATTGTACAATTGTTTTGGAAGCTGCATGTCTACTAAGTAGTGCAGCATAATGGATAAGAGACAGAGTTTTGAACCAGGACATTCCCATCTGAACCCTTGCCTTTGCTATTAATTTACTTGCAGGCTTTATCTTGGTCCATCAGTCATAATTACTGGAAAGATTTTTGAGCTATTGCTGGAAAGCACTGTCCATTTATTTTTGAGAAAAAAGTTACTATGCTTTTCATTTTAATAAAAAAATCTCAGTGTGGCTTACAAAAACAAATATACAGTAGCCCCTCTGCATTTGCAAGGGTTAGGAGCACAGAATCCTCGTGACACTGGAAAAAGCACAAATAACTCCCCCCTGTGATTCCCCTCCCATTCCTCTCCAGAGCTTCCTCCCTCCCATTCCTTTGCCTCTGGCCCCAGTGTTTGAGGGAGGAGAAAAAAGACAACCTAAAAGGCTTACCAGTACTTTCCCCTGAGACAGAGAAGGGGAGTTCTGGAGTTCTAATTACTTCTGGTAGCCATCTTGAGAAAGGAGCACCTGACCAATCAGCAGCCAATACACCACAGAATCTGCAACCACATGGCTGAGAGGCCATGCCTTCAGCAGTAGGAAGGGGCTTTGCTTACCCAAAAGGAAAGAAGCTCCATTTTAAACACAAGCCTCACAAGTCTGAGTTGAGGAATACGAGGGTTGGGAGGAGGAAAATGTCGGGGGAGGCAAGCATGTGCCTTGCTAATAATCAGATTCGTGAGGGTCAAACCCACAAATGTGGAGAGAGGACTGTAATAAAATTAAATAATAAAAATAATAAAACAATGGTAAAAGCAATAAAATGGTTCATTTAAAAACAGTTTATTTTTTAAAATGTAGGTATCTGTTAACAATCAGATTACTTAATGGTAGAAACAATTCTGTTGTTACTTAATGGCAGAAACACCGAGCATGAGGTCCCTACCTAATGGTGGGTACTATGACAGGACAGACAAGTTTTAATAATCTGAAATATGCTCTATGAATTGTAGTGTTTTGAGGCATTCTGTCTCTGCAGTGTGTGAGACAGATGTTGACAGATTGGTTCTCCGCTGTGTTGTTATTGTTTTGCTTGTTTAACAGAGCAGATATTTCTTTTATATTGCTTTAAATTGTAATTAGTGATGGTGGTGGTTTTGTTGTTTTTTGTGAACCGCCTTTAGAATATTTTGGATTGAAACAAGACAAAAAAAAACTATGCAATCCTAATAATGAAAGACTTGCAGTCTGATTGCATGAGCCTGTGTCATATTTGAACTCCATTGGATTGGTGGGACGTGTGAAAAGGAGAGCAGAATCTGACTGTAGTACTCCAGAAATTGGAGGGCATTTTCTTTAGTCTCCTTTGCTAGCTCCTCATTGTGAGAGGAAACATCAGTGGATAGTCTTGAAAGAGTGAACTTGCTATCTTTTCTTATTTGAAATTTCTGAGGGCAAGCCAGTACAGAAGCACTCTTTACATCATTTTTAGTTGCTTCATATTTAAGACTTGAAATATCTTTGTATCTGTGTTTAAAATGTCCCTTTGTCTTTTCTGCTAATTTTCATTACTAAAAGCTTAAGAGTTAAATATATGAAAACGTATAGAACTGTGCGTTGGAACTGGATTTCACTTTTCATAGTCTTGATTACCAGTCAGCATCAAATATATCTTGTCATTTTTATGCCAAGAATAGTTAATTTGAATACTTTCTCATAGCGAGAGAAGGTCTTGTTTAGCTGAGCTGGAAGGGAGGCAAAATTTAAAAGAAATTATATATAGCAAGTATGAATATGTTCTGAATAAATAGCTGAAAATAGCTATTTTAGTTATGAAACCACAAGAAGAATAATGGAGGCTGCCTTAATTGGAAAGTAATAATGTCTCTATTGGTGATTCTTAAGGGAATGAAGTAGTTAACATTACCTCGAAAGTAACATTAACGTGGTATGTTAATTTGATTATCAGTTTGTTTTCTAGATGATCAATTTGTTTTAAATTTATTTGGTTACTTATCAAGAGCCTTTGGAAATTAGGGAAGAAAGAAGTTGTCTTTGGCAGTAACTGTGAGAAGGTCTAGAACAGCTTTCGAAGGCTGTGATTCACGGATGCTCTTCTACATCATCATCATTCTCATTACTCTACATATTCTACATATATAATTAGCTGTCTCACGCAGCCAACTGTATGCATAATTCACAGGGTAGATTAATTACCAATAGCTTAAATCTCTTTGCTTATTAAAACATAGCAGTGTGTGTCTAAATAGAGGCTTTATACATTTCACACCTTTGGCAGAGCTGGCTGTTTTTGTTGTTGTTTGTTTTGGTTTTGTTCTTTTACTTTTAAAGTACCATGTACACTTATGGTGCTATACAAATAGATGGTGATGTTGATAATGGAAACATAATATGAAACTCATGGACATACAGGCCACGTAGATCAGACTCTGTGGGATATTGGGTGTGGCCCTCCTTGTGAAGCCCAGTATTTCAGATGAATATTGCTTATTCTGATCTAATTATGCTTGTATTGCAAGTTTTACAAGACTTGGACAACCTAGAAATACAATGATAATATAAAAACAGTGTAATATAAATTAATGTAGATATGATTTTAGTTTCAGTATGGTTGCTATGATCCAGTGTGGTATAGAGGTTTGAGTCTGATCAGAACTCTGGAGACCAGGATTCGAATCCTCGCTTGACCATGAAAGCCCACTGGGTGACCATGGGTGCGTCACACTTTCTCAGCCTTGGAGGAAGGCAAAAGCTCACAACACACAAATGGTTGTTACGTGGGCCTAAATATCCAAAAGGCATCAGATCCCATCTGATCTTGAAAGCTAAGCAGGATCAGCTCTGTTTAGTACTTGGATGGAAGACTGCCAATGAATACCAGGTGCTATAGCTAGATGTTAGAGGAAGGCTTGCAAAAGCACATCTGAGTATTCCTTGCCTAAGAAAACCCTATGAAATTCATGGAGTCACCATAAATCAACAGGTGACTTGAAGGCACATTCACACACACACACAGAATGTGTTATCGTTGTTTGCAGTGTTTTCCAGTTTTTCCTGACAGTAGAATATTCGCACACAGTATATTCCAACACAAAAGAGTTGATAGTGTGCAAGCAACTTTATTTATTGAACACCTAATCACAATCACCACATCTGACCTTAGAGGAGCATGGATGCTATCTCTGCCCTATTCCTGAGCCATAATCCCCAGATACCTGGCTTTCATTTTTAAAAAAATTAGGTTTCTGGTCCTCTTAGCAGCAGAGAGATGAGACAAAATTAGTTTTGTAAGCAGCTAGACTGTTTCTGGAGTGTATTTAGTAAATGAATTAACTCACAGCAATGATTAACATATCCTCTTTTTGGTAGAAGAGGTTCCTGGTTCATTTCAAAACTATTGTTTTGATTCCTTGCTCCCCCCAAAAATCCAGAAACTTGGGAGTGCAGCTGGGCTTCTGTTTACCACAGCCCCTGTAGAAACAAAATTCATAAACCTTTTAATTCAGGTCTTGGTTCAAATACTTTTTTTTCCCTGAAATTTTAAACATTAAAATCAATGGTAAGCATTAAAAAAAATTCCTGAAGCCTGTTCAGGCAGATGAAATTCATCTTTTGTTTTATTTATATATGTATTTGTTTTCATTTACTACGTATTGCCTGGTGACTCCTGTCACGTTGAGACATAAAGCAAATAAATAAATTCAATATATATTAATGTATTGAAGCATTTCTACCCCTTCCATTAACCCAAAAGTCTCACAAGTAGCTTACAAATAGTTAATCTGACAGTTCCTGCAATCAGGAACAAAAGAGGAAATTAATGGGAAGAGAATGTTTCATTACTCTATCCTTACTGCAGGGTACATGGCTGCGCATTTTGCCAGCCCTGCAAAGAGGCTCAGTATTATACCTGTTTTGTACTGGTGAATTAGAATCCAGAGTTCTTGTTCATCAAGTCTGGCATTTTATAGGAAAATGCAGACGGGTTCTTGGTTGATTGTGGAAGCAGCGTAATTTATTAATGGTTGGAGGTGGTTTTGTTCTGTGTATTTAGCATGAAGACACCCATTGTTGTTGTTGTTTTCTTTTTATATGTTTTAGTGCAATAAAACCTGTCATATCTCATTATACCAGTAGGTGGATTGTGACAGGATCTCTTTCCCCTTATACATTCTTCCTTTAGGTTCTAGACTAAATGTTTTATTTTGGAGTTTATTGAAAATAATAGGAAAAACATTTTTCTGTCTAATAGGTGTTTTCTCATTTAAAAAATGTTTTCTTTGTTTTAGATAACACTGGAAAAGTTACTGCTACAAAATATTTTGACATGTGGGAAGGAGGTAAGAGCAAAGCCTGTATTTAATATTAGCATACAAGAATAGGATCTGCTATCAAGCTTTGTTCATTTACATAAAAGCTACAATAGCTGTAGCAGGTGCAAACTGTCACTGTGTTAGGATCCCTTTTGTCAGGAACTTTTCTGCAACTATGTATCAATCAATAATTTTATTACGGTCGTAGACCGGCATGAGAAGAAATAACAGATTTTGGGTTAAAATACATAAAATATGAAATGCGTAAAACAGAGTGGCATAAAACATAATGCAATAAATACTTAAAATTCACATGTGGTAATAGTTTAGCTAAAATCAGTTATAAATAGTCCCACGTGTAGATTAAAATCCTTTATCTGAGTCAGTATATTAACCTCACTTCTTTATAACTCCCTTGGGTAGCTGGTTCTATATTACTGTTCTCTACTGCCAGTTTGTTATCTATCTACGAGTGGCAATGGCAGATGCACAAAATCTAGGACCTTGTTTGTGGTATGTGAGTCCTGGTCAGCAAACAGATAGGAGATATAAAATGCTTCTGTTCTGCCAGGGATATTCTGGATGATAGGTGTAATTAGGACAAGACGCATTCCTTGGTAAAAGGGCAGTGCAGAAAAACATGGTTAAGAGATTCTACTGCCCCATTAGCACAAGGACAACTATGCTCATGATATGGGATTCTCCTATATTTTCTTTCAAGTACAGCAAATGGGAAAGCATTAAATCGTGCCAAAGTAAAAGCCCTCCTATACTTAGGATTTATTAAATTACTAAGGTAATTAGGGCGAGCGAAAGGTTTTGTAGTAATTCCTAAGGTAGGATATTTGGTGACTAGGCTCAGGTGTTTTTGTAACTCTATATCCCTTATGCGTTGTTTGATGGCAGATTTGGTGCCGCTGAAGCCAAGGGCTATCAAAACGTTGGGAGTGAACGCATATGTTAAAAGTTTTTTATATAATGACTGCTTCCATGCAGATTAAAATCCATCAGTTAGTGTTAGAGAGGCCAGCCCAGTTGGACAAAAAATAAGTTTTAGCCAATAATTGATCTTAAGAATCCAGGCACAAGCCTCAATAGAGGTCACGCCTGCCTCTAGATGCAAAACTGCATTAGGGACACAGCAGGGAGTGGCGAAGATGCTTCTAAGGAAGTTAGTTTGCAGTGCTTCAAATGAGTCAAAATTTTTATAGCTGCACAGTTGTGAACCATAGAGCATTTGCAATAGAACCTTGGTTGTAAACACTTGGATAGCAGAAGGGATATGCTGACCTCCTTTGGTATACGAAAATCTAAGCAGAGCTAGCATGCTCCTCTATGCATTCTCTACTGCTATTTTCTTCAGGATTTTCCATGTCCTGGAAGATTGAAAAACTACACCAAGATACTTGTAATTTTTGACCTGTTCAGTAGGAGTCCCGTTTATTTGCCATTTATGGATGGTCTTCTTTCTAGTAAATACCATCACTTTGTTTTATTATAGTTTATGGTTAGAGATTCGTTGTTGCAATAATTAACAAGCTTTTTCAGGAGTCTCCTTAAGCCTATTGCCAAAAATGATAAAAGCACTGCATCATCTCCATATAGCAACTATGTGTTAATGATCATGGAAGAGGTTTATTTTTTTAAAAAAAGTTTGTAATATCCCATCATCAAAGGTAATGCTAGGACAATATATATAAATTAAAATCATATCATCTGATTAAGTCTTCACAGAAGGTTCCCAAATCAAGTGCTTCTAGGCTTTTTTCCATATTATTTCTTTGCCTTCTATGGAAAAGTAACTTTGGTTTGGATCCAAAGCTGCTTCTGTTCTTGTGGGGATTTATCTACAAATGGAAAAAGCTGGAAGGTGATTTCTGCTCGCTTTCTCCTGTGCCATTTCCCATGCTGTTCTGGAGTGTTCCCAAACATTCCAGAGCACAGTTGGGGGAGTCCAAGACAAGGAGGAAATAAACTTTTTTTCTTTTGATTTAGGGAAAGTGAGGCTGCTTATTTCTATGATTGGAACTCTGGCTATAGATTTCTTGCATCCCACCACTTATGGGTCGGGGTAGGAGGAAGGAAGCAAGAAATGTGTTTGTTGTGTTTTATATAAAAGAGCAAAGTGCTACAGTAGAAATGAGGTGAGATACTGGGGGCAAGGGGATGGCCAATTCACATAGCTCTTCTTCTTAAAGAACTCTTTTTCCAACAGAATTCTCTGCACCAATGACTGATTTCATCAGAAAGGCCCCCTTTAGATCACTGCTTCTGATGGTGACTCATGACGATGGAAGTAACAGGTAAAGACATAGATTTGTGCTTCTGCATTGTATCTGCACTACACGTTTACAACAGTTTGGTGCTCCTCTAATTGTACTCTCTTCATCCTATGAATACTGGTATTTGAAGTTTGACAGTGATGGCTGGTGGCTTCCATCTGAGTGGAGTGGTGAATCTTCCCCAAATATTAGTCTGAATTTTATAAGAGTTATCCATGTTAGCTACTTAGCCCTATTTATAAAATAGATTCGGTACCTTGCATGTTTGGACTACAATCTCAAAAAGGTTAACTACCCCATTCACATTTAAACCATTACTATATTTGGTGAAATACTTAGCATTCTGTGCTGGAGAACTCCAATGCTGTAGTTCAGGAATGTTCACCAGAATTCTGTAACAGTGAATTCAGAGTACCTCACCAAACTCCAAATACGAAGATTCTGCAGGATGGAGCCATAACAATTAACATGACATCAAACTGCTGTAACTGTGTAGTACAGATACACTTCCATGCATAACACAACCAGTGGTCAGCCTGCAGACTTTGAGAAAGTTATGAAGGTTATGATTAGATTTAGCTGCAGGCTTTTTGAAATATGCTGAGTTCTTGCTCGTGGTCTCTGTGCCTCACACAATGGGAATCTTCGCGCATGCACAGTAGCGTTTCAGAAAGTTTCAGAGCTGAGCAACTTGGCAGGAACCCCTCCCCCACTCGGTACTGATGCTCAGACTGAGCATGCTCAGTCCCGCCAAGCCAACGGTCTTCCTTCAGTTTCTTTTCGTCCACTGATCAGTTAGCAGCTCGTAAGGTTTCCTCTGCTGAGCACTTCTCTTCTTTGGACTTTCTTCAGATTTTTTTCTCTTCTCCTTCCAGGAAAACTGTAGGGACCTCTTCTCCTTCTTATGTCTTCTCTCTTCAAATTGCACGTTACTTGCGGCCACAAGGTTTCGCTTTCCACGCCCACTCCAAGTGCCTGTTCTGCCTCGGAGAGGGCTATAACGTCCGGGCTTGCTCTATTTGCAAGGATTTCACCTCGCAAACCGTGAAGAATAGGACTTCCCATTTGAAGTCCTATTGCTGGGAGCAGGCTCTTCGCTTGAAGGACCAGGTGGCTTCTAACACGGTTCTTTTTACCACCTCAGTGTCAACCTGTTCATCTCGAGGCCCCTCGGCATTGCAGTCTTCTTTTCCGACTATGTCAGTATCAACCTCATCCTCGGTACTGGCACCCTCAGTATCGATATCGACTCCATCGACTCTGCTGCCTATCTCCTCTCCTCCAAGGATTCCAAAGCTTTCAAGGATGCCAGTGGTTCCTCCATCTTCTAGTTCTGGAGATGCTTCTTCTAACTCACAGCTGGCTTCGACCCAACAGCCTCGCACTGTGCCTGCTTTGGTGGAGCATAAGCGGGTCTCTTCGCATCACTCTTCTGTAGCTTCGAAGAACAAGAAGGAGAAACACCGCTCTCCTTCACCTGCTGCCCATCCATCAGCTGTTCGACCGACCTCTCTCAGACCTTTACCAACACCTTCGCCAACGCAACCTCAGTCTGTCTCTTTGGAGCAGGTGGAGGCTCCCATCATCTCGCTGGTGCATGATCTGCTCCATTTCCTGGTACTGTTTGTCCCAGTAACAATGGACCTCGCTTCAGATCCGGACCGTTGGCCTACCCTGACCGTCTCACTGCCCATGACCAGGTACAAGCCCAGAGAAGGGTCCCCCCAAAATCCCTCCCCTCTCTCTGGCAGTGACCTCTGGCCATCCTGAGCTAGACCGTCCACCTGTATCGGGCACTCCTCAGGTCCTTCCCGAGACTGGCCTCAGGCAAGCGTGGCTCAGTCTCTGGGATGTGTTGATCGAGATAGATCACCTTGCTGTCATGACCATGGGTACCATGCTGCTCACGATGTCCCATCGGCCAGAGAGGACTCACCCTTTTCATCATCATCCTACATAGCCCACTACTGTCACGAGCATCTATGGAGAGAGCAGCCCGACTCTTACTACTCCTGTTCACTGACTTATTGCAACCGATGCCATCCCGATGTTTGCCACTGGTCTCCATATCGACCTTGCCGCTCTTGGTCTCCATCGCACTCCCCCTTGCAATTGCGCTACTGCCATTCATCTCAGTATCACCCTTCTCAATCCCATTCTCGATCTCAGTCTGCATATTACCGATGTTCTCCATCTCGTTCCTGCCATCAGTCCCGTGATTGCTCCCCTCAATACCGAGTTGTTTCACCTCCACCTTGGGTGACTGTTACACTATCTTGGCCTCCACTGGACGACCAGCCAGCCTCTCTTCCTCCGCCCACCTCGTCGGCTCTTCTTTTGACGCCGTCCCTCGTCATGCCTATTTCTGCTGTCCTGCCAATTTCGTCTGCTTCGACCCTGGTACCAACTTCGGTACCGACTTTGGCAGTGGCTCCTTCATCTGTACCAGATGCCTCTTCGGCAAGTCAGGCTCAACAGTCTCAGTCGCCTGTGTCTTCCCCGTCATCTGGCTGTTATGATTCTGACGAGGATTCTACCGATTCTACTCGTCAGTCTCACACCTCTTCTCCGCTTGTGTTTGCGGAACTGACTCCTGATTCCATGCCCGAGGATGTCAAACAGTTCTCTGACATCCTTGTCAGGATGGCCACTGCCCTGGGCCTCGACATCTCTAACCCTGCCCCAACGGTCCAGGACCCGGTCTTTCACTATGTTGATGCGCGTCCTGCTACAACAGTGCCAATTCCTTTTCTGCCAGCCTTACAGGAAGCCATCAAACATCCATGGTCCCAGTCGGCCTCCTTCCAGTCAATCGCTCATCGATTGGAAGATCTGTACCGAACTCAGTGTAAGGATGTGGACATCCTCTTCAATCATCCCACTCCAAATTCCATCATTGTTGAGTCCTCCCAGACAAAGGGGGGTAAGAGGGCTCATACGACTCCCCCGATCGTGAGGGTCGTTGTCTTGATATCTTTGGCCACCGGTTTTACTCAGCCTCTTCTTTGATCACCAGGGTCTCTAACACCCAAGCCTGCCTACCAGCATATCAGAGGAACATTTGGGATAGACTTTTTCCCTCAATCTCCCATCTACCGGATGACCACCGGGCCATTGCTATCCAATTCTACAACAACTCTGTCACACTCACGAATCAACAAATTCAGTCTTCTCAACACGCCGTTGAGGGTGCAGCGTGGGTGATGGTGGGTGCGATTGCTCTTCACCATTTTGCCTGGCTTCGATCCGCTGACCTGACTAAGGATAATCAAAAGAGGATAGAGGATCTTCCCTTCAATGGTCAGGGCCTCTTCCATGCCACCACGGACGATGCCATGGACCACCTTATGAAAGCTCGCCTGACGGCAAAGAAGATGCGTCTCCATTCATCAACTCAGGCCAGGAGGCCTCCTCGTTCCACTCTTCATGGAGGTGCTCTTCCTACTCTTACTGGTCGCAGTTTCCATGGTGGTCCTCCCAACAATCTTCTTTGCCAGCCTTTTCATCTCGCTGTTCCTTCAGGCGCCGTCAGCCTTCTTCAAAGAAGTCTTCATCCACTACGAAGTCTCACTTTTGACTGCCCTCACAAGTCACCACCTCTACCACTCTTCCATCTTCCGGACCATCTGTCCAAGGCCCCAGGACTGGCTCGCCAGTTCAACACCTGGTGCGCCATCACTTCAGACACGTGGGTGCTAACTATTGTCCATCTTGGTTACGCTATCGAGTTTCTAAGTACTCCTCCTCTGGGAGTCTTCTACTCCATGCCTTCCAGTCCCATTCTTCTCGAGGAGATAGATACGCTCCTTTTCAAAGGGGCCATAGAAAGTCTGACATCTTCTGCCAAATCCACCAGCTTCTGCTCCCGGTACTTCACTATACCGAAGGCAGACGGCACTCTTCGGCCCATTCTGGACCTCCAGGCGGTCAACTCCTTCATCTACCCCTGGAAGTTCAAGATGGTCACCCTGTCATCCATCCTTCCTCTCCTCAAGCGATGGGACTGGTTTGCGTCCATAGATCTGCAAGACGCTTACTTCCGTATCGCCATTTGCCCCCAGCACAGGAGGTACCTCTGGTTTGCGATCGACGATGTGTGTTACCAGTACAAGGTTCTTCCGTTCGGCCTGTCCACCGCCCCCACGGTCTTCACCAAGTGCTTGGCCCCTGTGGTGTCTTACCTCCATACGAAACACGTCATGGTGTATCCCTACCTCGATGATTGGTTATTGGTGGCGCCCTGCAGGCAAAAATTATACAAGGACATTCATCTTACTCTTTCTCTGCTTTCCAATCTCGGTCTCAGGGTGAATCCCAAGAAATCTCACTTAGAACCTACGCGCACCCTCGATTTCATTGGAGCCACTTTGGACTCTACCTCCGCCATGGTGTTCCTTCCCAGGAAACACGTGCAGGTACTGCGCCACGCTATAGCCAGTATCCTGCGCAGTCCTTCCGTTTCTGCTTGTCAAATTCAACAGCTCCTCGGCTACATGGCGGCCATGATCGCGGTCACTTACCTGTCTCATCTCCATGCCTGCCCTCTCCAAAACTGGTTCCTCAGGCACTTTGATCCTCTCCTCGACGACCAGTGTCGTATGCTTCGAATCACAAGTCCTGTCAAGGATTCTCTCTGCTGGTGGCTGTTTCCTCACCATCTACTGTCCGGAATGCCCTTTATCAAACCCCGTCCGTCCCTCACTGTCACCATTGATGCATCCCTCCTCGGCTGGGGAGCCCACTGCAATCGCCTCTCCATCCAGGACCACTGGACCAGACTGGAGAAACAGCTGCATATCAACGCCTTGGAGCTTCTGGAGATCTTCAAAGCCCTCCAGGCCTTCCAGAAACTCCTCATAGGATGGACTGTCCAGGTTCTGTCTGACAACATGACAGCTGTCTGCTACGTCAACTGCCAGGGGGGCACCCACTTGTCCCTCCTGCTCCATTGCGCATTACAGATATGGGACTGGTGTGTCCCATTGTGGATTCACCCAATTGCAGTCCATCTAGTGGGACAAGACAATGCTACAGCAAACACACTGAGCAGAGACACAGCTTGTCATCACAAGTGGTCCCTCTCCAGTGCCGCTTTTCACTGGATGGTGCCCCAATGGGGCATTCCATCTGTCAACCTCTTTGCCACTTACCAGAAAAGGAAGTGTCCTCGTTATTGCTCTACAGCCCATGCGGGACACCACTATCTTGGGGATGTGTTCCAGTTTCCCTGGGACAAGGGATTCCTTTACATCTTCCCCCCATTTCCTCTCCTGGGCCAAGCGATGGGCAAGATTGCTGCAGACAGGGCAGATGCTGTTCTCGTAGCCCCTTACTGGCCGAGACAACATTGGTTCAGGCGCTTTCTCACCATCTCCCGGGGCCGTCGGATGCTACTTCCGCGCATGCCCGACCTCCTCTCACACTCAGGCGGTCGCGTGCTTTGTCCAGACTTCCCTCACCTCCACTTGCACGCTTGGAGGATAATCTTCTTAGATTCTCCTGCCATCCTGGCAGTTCTCACAGCCTCTAGGAAGGAATCCACCCATAGATCATATGAGTACAAGTGGCGCAAGTTCACTGCCTTCACAGATGCCCGCGGTGAGGCTCCTTCTCCTGCCTCCTTATCGACTGTACTCCATTTCCTCCTGTCTCTACGGAAACAAGGGCTGGCCTTCTCCTCTCTTAAAGTCTACCTCTCCGCAATTGTCACCTATCAACCATGTGGCTCTCCTTCCTCGGCTCTTTACAGAAATGCTACAGTCAAGCAGTTCCTCAAAGGCCTTCAGCATCTCTATCCTCCTGCCTCTTCCTCCATGGTCGCTGTCTCTCGTCCTTTCCCAACTCATGCGCCATCCGTTTGAACCTATGGCCACATCTGACGACCGTCTCCTTACTCTGAAGACAGCATTCTGCTGTTACATCAGCTAGAAGGGTGGGGGAGCTGACTGCGCTCCACTCAGATGACCCCTTTCTGGTGTTTCATAGGGACAAGGTGGTCCTGCGCCTGGATCTTTCTTTCTCCGTAAAGTCGTCTCGTACTTCTACCTGAACCAGAATATCATTTTGCCAACTTTCTATCATGAACCATCTTTGCCTCTTGAGCACTCCCTCCACTCACTCGATATGCGTCGGGCGCTGGCCTTTTATCTACATTGGACTTCGACCTTTCACCTGACTCCACATCTCTTTGTTTGCTACGGTGGGCAGTGTAAAGGTCACAAAGTCTCCACTCAACGTTTTTCTAAGTGTTGTTCAGACGATTCACCTTGCCTATGAACTCGCCAGGCAACCACCTCCGTCTCCACTTCATGCCCACTCTACCAGGGCTGTGGCCTCTTCAGCAGCTCTCCTCAAAGAAGTTGACCTGCAGGAACTTTGTCGGGTGGCTACGTGGTCACAACCTTTGACGTTTGTCTGCCACTACCGCCTTGATCACAGAGCCCACTTTGGTCGTGCAGTGCTGTCCTCTATCCGCTGTCTGCTGACCCGCTGTCCAACGGTAAGCTACTTAATCTCCCATTGTGTGAGGCACAGAGACCACGAAGAAGAAGAACAGGTTGCTTACCTGTAACTATCCTTCTAAAAAAGGATTCTTCTAAAAAAGCCCTCCCTAGATCCCCTGGATATGAATAATTATAGACCAGTCTCCCATCTCCCATTTTTAAGCAAGGTGATCGAGAAGGCTGTTGGTCTTCAGCTCCAAGCTTTCTTGGATGAAACAGATTATCTAGACCCATTTCAAACTGGCTTCAGGGCAGGATATGGAGTCGAGACTGCCATGGTCGCCTTAGTGGATGATCTTCGCCTAGGTATCGACAGGGGAAGTGTGACCCTGCTGGTACTCTTGGACCTGTCAGTGGCTTTCAATACCATAGACCATGGTATCCTTCTGGAACGCCTGAGAGGGTTGGGGATCGGGGGCACTGCGCTTAAGTGGTTCCGGTCCTATCTCTCAGGTAGATACCAGATGGTAACGCTTGGGGACAGTTGCTCCTCGAAAAAGGAGCTTAATTCTGGCATCCCTCAGGGCGCTGTCCTGTCCCCAATGCTATTTAACATCTATATGAAACCGCTGGGAGAGATCATCAGGAGGCATGGAGCAAGGTGCTATCAATATGCTGATGACACCCAGATATACCCCTCCATGCCACGGATAACAGCATCAACTAAGGGTGGCATCTCGCCTCTGAACGAATGTCTTGAAGCAGTAATGGACTGAATAAGGAAAAACAGACTGAAGCTGCATCCAGATAAGACGGAGGTACTCGCTGTTAAGGGCCCTAGCCCAGGTATGGAGGTCTGTCAACCAGTCCTAGACGCGGTTACACTTCCCCTGAAAGAGTGTGTTTGCAGCTTGGGGGTGCTCTTGGACTCGTCACTTCAGATGACAACTCAAATAGATGCGGCGGCCAGGAGTGCCTGTTATCAGCTTCGGCTGATATGGCAGCTGCGCCCCTTCCTGGAGCTGGAACACCTAAAAACAGTGGTACATGTGCTGGTAACTTCACGGCTTGACTTCTGCAATGCGCTCTACATAGGGCTACCCTTGTGCTTAGTCCGGAAGCTTCAATTAGTTCAGAATATGGCAGCCAGGATGGTCACCGGAAGACCTAAAACTGACCATATAACACCAATTCTAAAGTCTCTCCATTGGCTGCCTATTAGTTTCCGGGCACAGTACAAGGTGTTGGTCATTACCTTTAAAGCCCTTCGTGGCTTGGGGCCAGCCTACCTGCGGGATCGTCTTCTCCCATACAGTCCGCCCCACACACTAAGGTTATATCTCTGGGAGGAATTTACTGCAGCCAGTCAGAACTAGGCTGGCTGCGGTTACCCAGAGGACCTTCTCTTCTATCGCTCCCAAGTTATGGAATGGCCTGCCGGAGGAGACCCGGCACATTACCAGTCTTGACTGCTTTAAAAGAGCAGTCAAGACTGATCTCTTCCGACAGGCCTTCCAAGACTAGCATTTCCATCGCCTCCCATCAATTGTCTTGCTGTTCTTTTAATAGCTGATTGATTTTAGTGTGTTTTAGGGGGTTGGTCTTAGGTGGATTGGTGGGTGGGGAGGATTGGGTATGTTTTTTAATGTTTTTAATGTATTAATGTATTTAATGTTGTTCGCCGCCTCGATCCAGGTGGAGAGGTGTGATAAAAATAAATATTATTATTATTATTATCATTATCATTATCATTATCAGCATCATCTGTGTTTCTTCAAGTGGTCATCTGTGCCCTCACACACATCCACCCAGCCTCCCCTCTTTCAGGTCCCTTCCTAGGTAGACTTTGAAACTGAGGGAAGACCGTTGGCTTGGTGGGACTGAGCATGCTCAGTACCGAGTGGGGGAGGGGTTCCTGCCAAGCAGCTCAGCTCTGGAACTTTCTGAAATGCTACTGTGCATGCGTGAAAATTCCCATTGTGTGAGGGCACAGATGACCACTCGAAGAAACACAGTTACAGGTAAGCAACCTGTTCATTTGTCTGTGGACATTAGTTTTTTAGGGCGTGAGCTTGTTTACATGTCATATTTGAGAAAAATATTCTAAACATCAGCTTCTTTACAGCCATTCCTTCAAACACTTGTTTGGGGCTTTAAATTTCTGAATGATTTAGACTTAGTAAATTTTACTTCTAAAACTTTTAAGTTGGAATTGTAGTCACTGATGTTACCTAACTATCTGAATAGATATAATACTCAAAGTTATTCTTTCATTTTCTTATTTTTGTTGTATTGCCATTTGCACAGTTTTAAAGCAAGACATTAGACAGGAGTATTTCATCTTTATTTGCATGTGTTCTTGTGGCCAGAGCTTTGATGATGGAAGTTTTTGGATCCTCTGATGTGAGGAACTGCCAACAACTTGTTTGTAACCTTATGTATTCTAAGGTATTAATATTAACATAAGTAAACCATGTTATGCTCCATAATATGCATACACCGTGCTTCACCGAGCTATCTGGATCACAGTATTATACGAGAAATAGATGTCAGCGTGATGATAGTTGAATTATTCATTTAATGCCCTTATTTGCATGTGCTAAGGTAGTGGTGTACGACCTCTGGGGTCACAATGCCTTAATGACAACACCCTCACACACGCACTTCTGCAGTCTGTTCTCTCCCTCCCACTTGACAGCCAATAAATGCTACCTAGGTCTTCCTCAAGTGATTCTGATACAGGTCATTTTTTCCTGCTGGTACTGGCAGCAATGAAAAATCTGTCTGTATTTGGATCATTGTGTGTATACATGCCCACACATGTTTGCACAAACACAAAGAAATGTTTGAATGCACATATGTATATGAATGTTCATGCAGCCACTTAGTGAGTATTACAAGTGGCCATTACGGCCAAAAAGGTTGTGCACCCCTGTGCTAAGGGCAAGTTGTTGTTGTTGTCGTCGTCATTGTTCTTGTTACTATTACTATTCTTACCCACATCTATCTATGGATTGAGGCTGGGCCCAACAGATTATCAAGAAATAGACATATAGAACATTTAAAAACACAAACACCAATTAAAAATACATAATCAGTTAAAGGGGCATAATGTCATTTTAAAAAGTATACATATTAATAATAATCAGTTCATAATTTAAAAACTCGTAATTTAAAAACCTTCTGGATAGGCCTGCAGGAAGAGATTGGTCTTTAATGTTGTTGTAAATACAGACAGCATATTCAGCTGTTTGATCTATTCCAGCAGTTCATTCCACAATTTGAGAGCAGCTGATGAAAATATCTTCTAGTTAACAGATACCAGCCTGGTCTTATCAAAAAAGAGTGTAGTAGTGAATGAGAATATCAGAAGAAATGAACTCTGATTGATGTGAACGTTTGCTTTTAGAAAATCTGGGTAGCAGAAAGTACTGAATTAAATTTTTCCTTATCTCTCACACAGGTTAAAGGAGGATGGGAAAAAGGCAATCGCTGAACTGGGAAGTAAAGAAATACACAATTTAAAATTCAGATCAAGCTGGGTCTTCATAGCAGGAAAAGGTTTTAAGCTGCCAGAAAATTTAGAAAAGGAAAAGGTAAAACTTGTTTTAATTAAGAAGCCCACATTGGAATATAATCCCATGATAGATTCCTGGCTCTGGCTAGGTGATTTGAAGCAAGCTTACCTCCATTTTTTATTATCCTTGTCTTGTTTTTTTAATTGTCTCGTGACATACCAACATTTACCATGTGAATCTTAATCACACACATAGTATGGGAGGAAAACATCTCTGCTAAATTCCTGCATGTTGGGTTGCAATTGAAGACAAGAGCAAGTCTTTTTTTTTTTTAAGGCAACTTACAAGCTTAAACAAAGTGAAGTTAATTGCATGTAAGCAATTAGAGGACATACTCTGTAAAAATATTAAATGGACAGCGCAGCAATCGTGCACCCCTATCACAGGCCCATTAACACCCTCCCACTTCTGAAGCTGCTGTAATACGAGGGAAGGCATTGGTGTCAATGTGGACTTCCTTCCTAGGACTAATCTCTTCTTTAAATGGGATTTTCACGCAACTGCAAATAAAGGGGGGAAGGGTTACATTTTTGTGTGTCTTGGTCCCAGTTGTGCTGGCTTTACTCATTGCAGCAGCAGACATATATGTGGAGTGAGGAGACAGAGTGTGTATTGTTTCAATAGATAAGTCTAACATCATATCTAATTTGGCCTGTGTACTCTTTAACTTCACTATTCCTGAAAACTGGCAGAAGACAGAAAGTCTAGCTTGTGCAGCTGCACTGTGTGTGCCCAAAGTGTTCAAGAGTCTGCCCTGGTCAATGGATTATTAGCTTAAACCTGCACAGTCAATTCATGTCACAGTGCCTGCACCACAAGAAAGTAGTATTCCATAAAGTGCATGTGCTCATCTGTCTGTAGCAACCTAAAAATATAAGTGTTGAATACAGGCTGGACCAGACAGGCCATTAGAATAGGAACTAGGGGCTTTATCACAAGAGGCAGGTAAACTGCAATTGCAGCAGAAGAATAGTGTCTTTGGCTGAGACAGGCAATCCTCTTCTGTTGGTTTCCCAGTGGGATACCATTTGGAAAGCATATCTTCTACAAGGGGGATAATTAATGGGTTTTTCTTGTATTAATAAAAGAAATACTTTTCTCTCACTGGGAGAAGAACTGAAGAGAAACGATGTCATGTGGTAAGTTCCAGCCAAAGGGGCTACTATCCTGTTGCAATTAGAATTTACTTGCCTCATGTCATAAAGCCCTTGATGTTGGCAATATGTATACAGGTACTACCAAAAGTGACTTTAAGAAAACTGTTGGTAATTGATTCGTGTTGGCGTGGTTTGGGAAGGAGGTTCTTTCATTGTACAGTATTTTTTTCTGTTGCTTCACTGAGTATTATTGTCCAAAATGTTCCTGGACTGGTGTTCTCTCAGAAAGAGAGAGGATAGGCAGACCTCTATGGAGGGAAGAGGGTGTAAATAGCGGGGGATGGTGGAAGTTTCTGGATCCAACTGTAGCAGGTCCCAGGGCCAGTTTTTAGCTTCTGGGAGTCTCCTATGGACTGCCAAAAACAAAATCCCCTGAGTGGTCAGAACTTCCCTTCTAGTTTGGAGAAACAATGTTAAATAGTGGCAGGGGGCAATCTGCAACCTATTTGAAAGAATTGCTACTCATGGAGGTTTCCAAGATAGGTAACTCACCCCATCCACCTCGGCTTTTTGTTTTTTCTAGGAGAGGGCAGTCCAAGGAATTTGGAAGTCAAGAGCTACAGAAATAGCTTTGGGGGTCATATGCAGCCTCAAGACTGTACTTTGCTCACCCCTGATCTAAACACTGACTTCTCAGTTTGGCAAATAGAACTTGTAACACAGTCTGATTTCTTTAGGATGGGACAGACAGAAAAAACATAATTAGCAAAGTGAGGAGATTAAGTTTGCTTTAGTGTTCTCCCCCCACCCCCTCTCTCTTTTTTTTAAACACATTGGAATTTCCCCAGCCATTTGTGTTGGAATCCTTTATACCTCTTAAGTCAAAGTCACATTGTTTTTGTTAATATGATAAATTACAAGTTCATTTTCACAATTAGATTATTGTGAAAGGGTTAACCAAATTGATGTTTGCTGTGTATTCGCTTTAACAGATCAACCATTCTGACAAGAATAAGAACCGATACGGTGACTGGCCAGCTGAAATCCAGATAGAAGGCTGTATTCCAAAGAATCTGACAAGTTGAATTTTCAAATAATACCCATAAAATAGTACAATCTGTGCCTACCACATATTTAAGCAACTGTTTGCTATATATTTTTAAACAACTGGTTGCCAGTAGTCTAAGTATATGGATTAAAGTACTCATTATTTTACATTAGAAAAAACTGGTTTGAACTATTGAGTTCAGTGATACCATCATTCTTGTAGCCAAATCTTCTTCTTTTGGGACACAAATAATTAGAGGTTTATTTTGTAATAATGTTTTATGCTGTGTCTTATGAAGAATCAATTTGTTTTAATGTCACAGATTTTTTGCAATCAGTAAAATGCCTTATGTATTCATTTATATATTGGCAACTTGTTTTTGCTGCAGCTAAATAACCACATCTGGTAACCAAAGATCAGATTGGCAGTGAAGCTTATAAAAACATCTCTTACTTATCTCTCCACCCACCATCCTTTACTTGAAACATTTTAGAGCCTAATCTAGTCATGAAGCGTGTGTTTTAGCCGTCCACAGTTTATACTTGAATGTTTATCTATTTTTTTTAAATTACTTTTGAAACAATAAAAGGATTTCATTTTTAAACTCAGCTCTGTGGTATTTCATAACTAAATGTAAGCATTGGTCACAAAACACTGTTTTTGAAAAATCAGATTAGAACAGTACACACTCTGAGTAAATTGCCAGGGGTGAAATGGTAGTGAATACTGCAAAGTCTGTTACATTTAGGGAGGATTCAAACCCTGGTCTCCAGAATTGTAGTCCAACACTCAAACCATTACACCATGCTGGTTCCTTACAGAAGATTAAATGGTTTTATATGCACTTGAAAATTAAGCAAAGAAAAGATACTGAGTGGCCAGAGAGATGTTGAGGTACAAAAAAATAGGGAAATAGTTGTGCCTCGTACCACTTGTACCTTTCTGCTTCCCATTGTTTCCACAGGTAGCCTTTCCTGATCAATCTATTTGAGCTGTGAGGCCATTATTATTGATAAGAGAGATATTTCTGTTTTCCATACTTCTCTGATACCCTCTATGAATAAGAAATATGGAGATCTAAACCAGGGTGTGGGAACTGCAGTCAGCAAGCTGCATGCAGACCCCATGACCCTTTTCATGTCCTCAAAGCCCCCTGCATCCCCAAAGCCCTCAGGTCCAATTAAAAAAATCAGCCCAAAATCTGACCAAAGCAAGTGAAAAGGAACCCCCAAAATCTCTTATTTGGGCTGCTACCTGGAGCTAGAAGTGACACAATGCCACTTCTAATCACATTGAGAGCCACAGAGTGACTTGCTGGGGGTATGCCCCCCCCCTTACAGTTACTCATCCCTACTTAAATAAAATATAGTGGAAAACAGACAACTGAGAGGATAGGATTAGGTGATTTTATCCTATGGCTGCAAAAGAAAGCTGTTCAGAAAATCATGACAAACTGCCTTCAAGCAGGCAGGATGCCACTTCTATACCAATCTAGAAGCAGTCATAAGATTGGGTAAACACTTACATAGCCATAATAGGAGACAATACTGTACAATATAAACTTAACAGACATTTTCCATTTCCCCTTGACTACTTATGCATGGGAAAACTACAGCCAAAGCACAATACTTATTCAAATTCTGGAATAAATGGAATAACCTTGTTACATGAGATAGCTGTATAACCTGTTTTTTAATTACAGTCAGGCCTCTTCTGATAAATGGCTGCAGTGCAGACCACATCTTGTGTACACTAGCAGAGGCACAAATGAAGCTGTCACATGAAAGCTGTGTCATTCAGGTTATACTGAGATCTAATTAAAAGCTCAGTACTACAGCTGAATAAAATCCTAAAATTCATTTTTCTTCCACACCAGCATCTTTCAGAACTGGAAGGAAGGTCTTACATTTAGTCTATTCTTTGTAAAGTACTCTGGCTCCTACAACCTTCTGGTCTTAGTTCAAAATGCTGCTTGAACAGCTTGGTTTGGCTGAACAAGAGCATACATTGATTGATTTAATTTATATCCCATCTTTCGTCCAATAACCTTAAGGTAAAATCTGTGGTGTGATAGAGTTCTGGGGGTGTGGCTATCAAGTGCTATAGCAGCATAGGGTTACTGTAGTTTCTAGTACGGACTTGTGGTATATTAGATATCATTTGATATCAAGAATTTGGCCTTCACTACCCATTCCTCTCCATGTGCTTGCAAGGCCCCCGGACAAGCACGCACACGGGCACGGCCGAAAATAGCTGAACTATTCAAAACAAATCCAGGCAGGCCAGTAATTGCCGGACTGCAGCTTCAGGAGACCTCCAGGCAAGTACCCTCTTAAGATCATATTATGTATGCACGCCGCTTACAAAAGATCCCCTGCCCCGAGCAGGCAGCTTGATGAGCCAAATATCCAACTGTCAAGCACTCCGCGTTTGCATACTGTCTACGCTATTGACAACGCTGTCCTAATTCAATCATCTAAAGTACTGACCTTTCGGAGGCTTTGTCTCCAGCCCGAAACCCATTGTTTTCCCCAGGAACGGACTAGCCTACAGGCACATTTTCCCCTATAAGACCCCCTGATTTTGAGCGTCTCTTCGGATCGCTCTGACTTGCATCCCGCCTTGCTGTCGCTCCGTCCGACAAGCCTTTCCCTCAGCTCCCACGTGCTGAGAATCTCCGATACAACGGACTTTTCTTCTGATAAACCGGGCTTCAGGATCAGCTGTAGTATTTCCCCTTAAAAATCCTTATCAAAACCCTCTATCCAACTCCTACCTTTCTTTCACTAGGTCTGCGTGAGTGTATGCATACATACGTTTTGACTGTATCTCAAAATAAAGGAAAACAATTATTATTTACTTCTGTTTGATTATTGACTCGGCCTGACCCCGTAGACATTGGGTTCAAGATCTCGCTAGGTTGCCCTGCCTCTTGCATTGCTTAGCTTGTGCTCTTGCTAATTCCCATTCCCCAGTATTTTGAGCACATTGAGGTGTCCCTCACGGGACCCCAGAAATCAGGGTAACAATAGCGACAGGTTGCCAGGCAACCAGAATAGCTCTTCAAGAGAAAGATCCGGCCCAATAGTGTGAGGGAGGGGTTGGTGGCTGAGAGGAAAAGATATAAAATGGCAAACACTGATTGTTAGTTTTTAGTCCTTCACTCAGAGAGAGCTCTGGAATAAAGTCCCTCAGCCAGCCAGGGAGATGGTCTGAGTGGGAAGGGTCTGATTGTCAGGGAAAGCCTAGAGAGAGGCAGAAAAGTAATTAAGCTATTATATAATGTGGTCAGAAAGTGTGACCTAGATTGGGGGTTGAGCCTTTGGTAAGAATGTAGGCAAAGGATTGTTTTATGTTATTTGTGCATATATGAGAGTTTAAACATATGAGAAAGCTGACTATAAAGTACTCTGAATCCAGCATTCTAATCCCACAAGCAACATATGAGTGCAATCATACTCCTCTGCTTATGCTGGTATAGTTAAAGTTTGATCTGCATATGAACACCAATACTTTGTTCAGTATGTTATTTTAATAAATAATTATAGTTTGTTTTTATAAATACTGACTAGGCTGAGTAGTATACAGTATTTAAAGACACACAGAAAACATGCTACCTCAGAACTATTAAGGGGTTCTAAATAACCTTACACAAAGGCGGTGTTATACATGGGAAGGCAGAGCTGTGTGGAAGTGACAGGGCACCTTATCCGATTGGGATGCTGCCATACCAGTCTGAGAGAGGAAGAAGTGGGCCCTGTCACATATGGCTCTTCTTTTCCCTACTTTATTTTCACAGTCCTTGGAGACAGGTCAAGCTGAGGGTGAGCGACTGGCCCAAAGTCATCAGATGAAATGCATGGCTCAGTGTACTCTCCCAAAAATCTGGATCTTCCAAATCCTAGTTCATTTCTCTGGAGGCTTGTCCAGTCCAGCATTCTAATCCCACAGTGGCCAGTCAGTTATCTATAAGATGCCCACAAGGAACATATGGATGCAATCACACTCTCCTGCTTAAGCTGGTACAGTGGGCCCTCCTTACCCACTACCTCCACATGTGTGATTTCCAGCTCACATGAAGCATCGTATCTCTATACCTAAAATGGTGGCGATGTGTGTGCAGATGGGCTGATGTGAATGCACAGCAAGCTTGTTTTCTCATAGCACACTAAGAAATGGATTCAAATTAGAAGAAAGATATGTGTAAACCTTCGGGGAAATGTCCTGACAGTAAGATCTATTCAGCAGTGGAATAGTCTACCACAGAAGGTGGTGATTTTTAAAAAGTGTTTGGATGGCCATTTCTCAGGGATATGTCACCTGCAGATTTCTGTACTGGCAGTCTAGATGTCCCTTGAGATCCCTTTCAGCTCTTGAGTCCATGCATGACTGAAGATGTTCCATCAGCTCTAACCAATATAGGCAAGTCAGGAATCATGAGAATTGCAGTTCAACAATATCCACCAACACTATCCATTATTTTATCAAGTCTCATTTTATATCTGTTTTTCTAAACCAAAATGCCCAAATCTTATGACCTTACTTCATGGGGAGTTCCCTCAGCTCCCTGGTCATCTTGATTGCTTTTTTTATATGTACATGATCAAGTCCTGTAATTTCCTTTCTTAGAGGGCCAGTTAAGGTGTGGTCACACCATTGTTTTAGAAAAAGGCATGAGGTTTGCAGGGGGGGGTATTTTATTTTGTAATTATCCTCAACATGGTATTTTCCCACAGCAAGTGCATGTGGGACAGACATTTTCATCATTTTATCCATCATAGTACTAAGATCTCTTCTATTACCCAGGCTCAGACTCCATAAATATACATGTGATACTGAAATTTCCCAGTATCTGAAAGAGTGCTTCTACCCTCTGAATCCATTCATTCTCTGGTCTACAAAACACTGTGAGGTGTTCTGCACTTCTAGGCTGCTATATATCTCTGCAAAGTTTTTTTTCAGTGTGATATAGTGGCTGAGTTCTCAATTCTTTGTCATTATCTATGGTGTCCTAAAGGGTAATCAACTGCATGTTACACTGCGACTAAATGTAGTAAAGCTCATCATCTCCATAAAGTGCCTTAAGATGATAGGATGGAATTCACAGAAAGGGAGTGCTTAGCTGACATGTGGGGACAGTTGTTGTTGGACTCCTACTCCCACTTTCTCCTTTCGGCCTTTGCTGCAATGTGCAGGAAGAGAGAGAGGAGCAGGTTGAATCTTGTCCTTTCCTATGGAGTCTGACAAAAGCAAATTCTTGCAGCTACTTTAACTGTTCATCCTCACTGATAATTTTTGCCATCTTTAGCACAGTGTGATTGGCCACAGGTGTCCTAATTTTCATTTGTAAAATGTTGGTGGGTATGCAAGCATCTCCAAACAATGATGGTGATCAGTGCTGAGAAAATAATTATATTCTAGGAAAGCAAATGTTGTTAGAGCCTGACTTAACACTTTTTCTACCAGTCACTCAGAGGCAATGGCAATGACACCATAGCTAACTCTTGTTAGTACTACACATTAGAAGGTATTGGCAAACCACTCCTGTTACCTTTTACCTTGAAAAGCATATGATGAAACAGTCCAAAGTGAAACAAGAGATAGTGTCAAGATGAGACTCCCAGGTTGGAAGACACTCTATGAGCTACTGAGGCAAAACAGAGGACAAGTATGAGTAGCACTGTGGCTAATGATGCAACTAGATTCAAGCCAAAAGGAAGTTCAGCTGTTGATATGCTCAGAAGTGAAGGAAAAGTCTGAAGCTGCACAGCACATATAATAGGGACATGGAATGTAAAAAGCATGAATCAGGGAAACCTAGACATCGTAAATCATGAAAAGGAATGTGCAAACATTGCAATGCTTGGGTTGAGTGAGTTAAAGTGGACAGGAATGGGACATTTTCCATCAGACAACTACATAGCATTTTACTAAGGAAATGAAAAGGTAAGAAGAAATGGGGTGGCATTTATAGTGAGGAGAGATATAGCAAAAGCAGTCTAGGGATATACAGTAATGCAAAGTCTGATCAAATAATATCCATAAGATTTCAGGGAAGTGTCCACGCCTGGTCTGGGCTGGCAGCCAGGAGAAGCTGATAATACAGGTCAAGAAGCTCAGGTAGTTAAGCAATTAGTCAGTTTACTTTAGGAAGAAAACAACCTTACAAATAAGAAGCAAAGAATGATCCCAGCAATGTCCATAAATCAATGGCAGGCAATATACACACAGGTAAAAAAGGCAGTATAACAGGCAAGGAAAGCAAACAGAAGCATGCATGGGAGAAATGGTCAGTTGATTGTTGACAAAAGCTAGAGGGGAAAGGCTCAGTTCTTATAGGCTCCAGAGTCAGCGCAGCTGGTGGTTGATTAATTGGTGCTTGGCATAAATTCGCTGAGAGCGACGCAGGAGACCCTTTTGGTGTCTACGCTGGGCAAAGGTAGGTACGGCTAGATCATTCTCTGTGTGAGAGTAGCAAGGTTCTCTGCTAGGGCTGACACTTCTGTCCCTGGGGCGGGTGGTGGTACTGTGTGCTCTGCAGATTCTGCTGTAGCACTCTCTGTGCCAGGGCTCAGAGCACGTTCTGCTGCCTCAGACTCTGAGTCTAGGTCCTGGAAGCCCATGACAGGAAGACCCATCAATATAACCATAACTTTATGCTCCAACTACAGAGGCAGAAGACAAAGAAACTGAAAGAGTCCAGGAAGAAAGTGATCACACACCAAAACAGGGCATGTTGGTAATCATAGGTGATTAGAACATGAAAGTAAGAAAAAGAGCAGAATCAACCACTGTTGGAGAATTAGGCCTAGGATCAAGAAATGAAGTGGGAGAATGACTGAATTTTGTAAAGTTAACAATTTGTTAATTGCAAATGCATTCCTCAGGCAACCAAATAGGAAACTGGATACACGGATATCACCTGATAGCTAATATAGAAATCAGATAGACTACATAATTTGAAACAGAAAATGGAGATGATCCATTCTCTCTGCAAAAAGAAGACCAGGAGCAGATTGTGACCAGACCATCAGCTGCTAACAAAAATGGTAGAACAAGAGACCTCTTCTTCAAAATCTGAGAAATCAAAGGGAAATTTAAACCAGGATGGAGATGCTCTGCAACTTCCAGGGGAACACACTGCATGATCAAGAAGAAACAAAAAGATGATGAAAACTATTTTTTGTAGTTGACTGCCATCAAGTCGACATTGACTTATGGTGACCTATGAGCAAGAGACCTCCAAGTCACCTTATCAACAGCCCTGCTCATGTCTTCAGACTCAGAGTTGTGGCTTCCTTGATTGAGTCTATCCATCTATAATGCAGTCTTACTCTCTTCCTGCTGCCTTGTACCTTCTCCAGAATTATTGTCTTTTCTAGTCAGTCATTGACCAACTGTCTTCATAATTTGCTTTACGGTTATGTAAATCATCCGTGGTCATTACTTTTTTTTTGCTTAGTATTCAGCTGTAAACCTGCCTTTGCACTTTCTGCCTTGACTTTCTTCAGTAGTCAATCCAAGTCTTTGCTATTTTCTAGCAGTAGTATGGTGTCATCTTCATATCTTAAATTATCGATGTTTCTTCCTCCAGTTTTCACACCTCCTTTTTCATAGTCTTATCCAGCTTTGCACTAGGGATCATATTGCAAACATATGTTGGAAAATGGAGCACACCGAAGAATTTCAGAAGATAATCAACCTGTGCTTTACAGATTATAGCAAAGCCTTTGTTTGTGTAGGTCATGAAAAACTATGAATTGCTCTTAAAGAAATGACTATTCCGCAACATTGAATTGTCCTGGTGCACAACCTGTACTCAGACAAGAGCCTACTGTCGGGACAGAATACAGAGAAACAGAATGGTTTCCGGTTGACAAGGGGGTCAGGCAAGGCTGCATTTTATTGCCCTATCTGTTTAACTTGGATGCTGAACATACAATATGCCAAGCTGATTAGGCTCTGAGGAAGGAGGTGTGAAAACTGGTTTTGCCAGGTCCTTCCTCTGAAATATAGGCTACAGCAGTGGTTCTTAGCCTTTTCTTTACCGGAGGCTCCCTGCAAAACTTAACTCAAGATTTAAATATTTAAATTTAGATTTAAATATTCAAACAAAGGCTTCTGGAGACTAGGATTCAAATCCCCACTCGGTCACTTAGGCAAGTCACATTCTTCAAAGTCAGCCCCATGTGGAGAACGTTACAATAATCCATCTGAGATGTAACTAAGGTATCTGTTACCACAGCCAAGTCTGACTGTCAAGGAATGGGCACAGCTGTTGCACAAGCCTTAACTATACAAATCACTCCTGGCTACCACTGAAACCTGGGCTTCCAGGCTGAATTGAATCGAGGAGCACCCCCGGGCTGCAGACCTGTGTTTTCAGAGTGTGTGTGTAACCCCATCTAACACAGGCTGAATCCTTATCGCTTGATCTGACTTTTGACTGACCAGGAGCACCTCAGTCTTGTCTGGATTAAGTTTCAGTCTGTTTGCCCTTGTCCAGTCCATTACTGATGACAGGCACTCGTTTCCTTGGCTTGTGGTGGAAAGGAGAAATAAAGTTGAGTGTCATCAGTACTGATGGTACTGAACCCCAAAATTCCCAACAACCTATCCCAGTGGTTTCATGGGGAACAAAACTGAGCCATGAGGGATCGCACAGACCAAAGGACAAGGGGTCGAACAGGAGTACAGGTCAAACAGGGTTCAAACCCTGGCCTCCAGAGTCATAGTTCAGGTGCATGCACATGTCTGCTGCCGAGTCCCTTTCATCAGAGATGTGATAACTGGAGTGTGTGTGCATGTACCAAACTGCTCCCTCCTTTGCAAACAAGGGAGGAATTTCAGCACCCAGAGCCCCCTCCCCACTGCCACGTCCTTGTTCCTGCTGCCAGTATTGCTGTCCAGCAGCAGAGCTCTGCAGACCCCCAGTGAGGGCTCTGTGGACACTCAGGGGTCCCTGGACCCCAGATTAAGACACACAAGGTCACAGCACCTGGTATTTGTAGCCATCTCCCATCCAAATACTAACAGGGCGGACCCTGCTTAACAGCCAAAATTGGCAGGTTCTGGTGCCTTTAGAGTCTTCAGGCCCTGAAGATTATTACTGAATACCAAAATCAGGATTGTCCTTGCCATTGTGTTTTCCAGATTCTATATATGGTTGTGATAGCTGGCAGTGAAGAAAGTTGATAGGAAGAGAATCAACTTATTTGAAATGTGGTGCTGGAGCATAGTTCTGTGGATATCCAGGACTGCCAAAAAGACAAATAACTGTGTCCTAGGGGACATCAAGCCATTTAAATGGCTAAATATTATCATACTTTGGACATATCATGAGATGCATTAGAAAAAAAAAATAATGCTTGGCAAGGCAGAAAGCAGGGGGAAAGGAGGAAGACTGAGGGCCTTTCCACACTACACTGTTATAGTGCTATTATTCTACTTTCAACATCCTCTGGGATCCTGGGGTTTGCAGTTTAGGGAGGGGCATTTAGACTTCTTAGCCAGAGAGCTCTTTGTCCTCAGTAAACTACAAACCCCAGAATTCCACAGGATGTTGAAAGTGGAATAATAGCACTACAACAGCCTAGCGCACAAAGGCCCTGAGTTTTCAAGACCTGATCAGAGTCATACCGATGACAGGCTTGATTTGGAGGCTCGCCATAAATCGAAGTCGACTTGAGGGCAGTGAGCAGAGAAGAGCGTCCCCTTGCGAGAAAGACTTTTGTTTTAGTATCGTTGCTCTGCTCTGCTCCGCTCCAGCGTCACAGCTTTAATAGTCTGGCGCCGGTTTGCACTTGCCTTCCTCCGCACCGTCCTGTATTAAAAGGAACAGAAACCGCGCACGCCGTGAGATGACTGAAAAGCGCTCCCCAGCCCTGCGCTTCATTTTTCTTTCGGTTTCGTTTTACGGTTAAGTTTCGATTTCCTTGAAAGGAAGAACAGGAAAGGGGTGGGGTTTAGGGTGTGCCGCAGGTCTGAAGAGCCGAGGGAGGCTGCAGCAGCGAAGCCGCGGTGTATCTGAACGCCGAGAGGTAAGACGCTTTCGTCGCTACAGTACAAGTATAGTAGAAGCTGATGGTTCTTAAAGCTGCAGGACAGCGCGGAGGAGAGGAGAGGGGAGAGAGTAATCGGAGGGAGGCGAAACAAACGCTCTTGTCTGAGGATCCTCAGTGATCCACAACTTGTGGGAAGAGGGGGCTGTTTCCTCATCAGTTTTGTGTAATTTGAGAGAAGGGGAAGTACTGTAGTTGCTGATTAGTTACCATATTTTCTGTGTACTTTTTTCTTTTTTTTTGTGCGGAGGGGGAGTGAATCGACTTGCTGGAGGAATTCCCTTTTCCATTTCCGTCATGATCCTCACCAGCACCCTTATTACTAGCAGCAGCCTGTCTTTACTGAAGAACTGGGAGGCGAGGCAACTTACAAAAAGCAAAACGGATGAAAACGTGTTCCTAAGACCATCCAAGAAATGGCTGTTGAAATGGAATGAAGCTATGCATATAATTAAGAACAACTTAAAATCGTTCTGTTAAAAAAAAGCAAGACATAGAGGCAGTGCAGCACACTGTTGAAGAAAATGTTCCCTATAACCAAGGGGTTCCCTAAAATTTGCCAAAATTAAAAAAAAAAGTCTTCACCTGCCAATGCTGAATTAAGTGTCCAAATCCATGTAGTTATATGTTCAGCACAATGCCTGTATGTATACTTGTGAGTACAAATCAGCTGAGAAACATATAGCTATCCAGCTGAGGAAGACTGGAAGTCCCATGATCTCACTGTAAGGTAGACTAAGCTGGCTGCAGTTGATGGGAGTTACCTTCCGGTAATGGGAAGCACAAGTCCTCACCCCCACCCCACATACCAGCTTCTTCAAACAGACCACTGAGTGATGAGAACAGGTATTTCAAACTTGGGAAGGATGAAGAAGTTTGGAAGGTATTATCTTTTGAAGAAGTATTGCCTTCTGTAACTAGGAAGTTTGTATTTTGATAGTTTCCTGTGCTTTCTCTTCTTTTAGACTGATGTGGATTTTGTAAGCCCAGTGTGATGTGTTAGTCAATAGTACCCTTAAGTCAACATCATCACTCAGTGGCTTCAGAGACAGCTCCTAGCATGACTAGTCAACAAGCTTTATGGCAGTGCTAAGCCATATTAACACATTTTCTGTGACAAGAAAATGGGGGAAAGTTGCAGCAAAAAAAAGAAGTGGTATGAAAACACAGGCAGGCAACAAATGCCTGGAATTCCATGAATGAGGCAGAGTTATTCTGCCAAGTCTTACCTGAGAGGAAGATCTATTAAACTCACTGGGTCTTATTGTAGGGCAGGCGTGCGTGGGATGGGATTGTTAAATGCTATTTATTGGCTTAAAACACCAGCCTTCTGGTAATATTTAGGCCACTGAGTCTCAGTGTTTGGACCTTCAGATGTGTTTTTTTACTCTCAACTCCCAGAAGGCCCAATGAACATGGCCAATGGCCAGGAATTCTGGGAAGACAGAAGTCCAAGACATCTGGAGGAACAAAGGTTGAGAAGCCCTAAGACCCCTCAAAATTGAGAAGCTTTGCTTTTCCATTTTGGCTTTATGGAGCAAGCAGTAGTAGGTAGAAGAAAAGGTTGTGGTCTGCCCTCATGAGGTTGAAATATTTTGAACTCTTGCATATTTTCATGAAAGAATACTTTAATTAAACACACTCCCATTTCAAAATTGAAAAACAAAGAATGAGAGCAGGACCTGTTGCCACGAGTTGCCTTGAAAACTTTCCTAGGGCATTGTCGAGAGTTTAATATAAATAAAATTTAAGGATTATATAGAAAGCTTCCTTATAATTGAGTCAAGCCAATGGTCCATCTAACCCAGTATTGTCAATCCTGCATGACAGTAGTTGCTCTGGCTAATCCCCTACCTAGAGGTCTCTGGAGTTTCCTGATAGTATTCCATCCAAGTATTAAGCAGACCCATCCCTTCTTATCTTCCAAACCTAGATGAAATCAGGTGTGTTCAGAGTGGTATGGACATATGCTAGAGCAGATAGTTGTTTGAGGGTTTGAGAACAATGTCAAGAAATAAACTGGGCACACAACTGAAGTACAAAAAATTTGAATGCAAAAATTTTCCACTTAAATTATTTTGGAGCTTGGACTGTCATGTTCATGAGTGATGCAATGCAATATTTTTTTAGCTGATAATATAAGCCATCTAAAGATCACTAGAAGAAATAAATATATGTACAACATATGTCCAGGCAAGTGTTCAGATATGATTTCCTGGAAGAAGATGAGCATAGGTCAGAGAATCTGAGAAGTCTTACGCAATACAGGAATGTGCAAGAGGTTCTGAGAGAAAGGGGCATATAATGGGGGGAGGCAACCATAGCAGGTGCAAAGGGTAAGTACATAACCTCCAACTGTCCCAGTTTGGAAGGGACAGTCCCAATTAATCCTCTGTCATCCCATTTTTTCTACTGCTTGTAAAATGTCCCAGTTTCTCTTTTCCTCACACTTTCCTCTTTGTCCTCAGCATACCTCAGATGCTGCAAACTAAAAAGTGCAAAAGTAGTTTGCACTCAGCTCAGCAGAGGGAAAGAAGAGGTAGGGCTGGAATCTTGCCCTTCCCAGTAATCTGAGGTAGAAGCAAACCCCCTGCCATGCAAGAATACACCGTCAAAGCACTCCTGACAGATGGCCATGCAGCCTCTGCTTAAAAACTCCTAAAGAATGTGACTCATCACACTCCCAGGCAGCATGTTCCACTGCCAAACTGCTCAGGAAATTGTTAGGGTAGACAATTATTATCCCTGGTGCAGGTTGCACTATGCTATTTTGGTGCGATGTTTGGCCGAAAAGAGGATTCACTTCCACTTCCATTCGCAAATTCCAGAATCTTTGGCTGCCTTTAATCAGATTTGGGAATGAGAGAGATAAAAAAGAGGAATGTCACTCAGTGGTAGCTCCCCAGTTGGAGTCTTCAAAACACAATGCTAAAATAGATGAGGAAAGGGGTCCAGGGCCTTTTCAGGGGAAAATGGGGGAGCTGGCGGCAGGAGAGTCTAGGGAGCGGCATGCAGCTAACGGGCTGCATGAAGTCCACCCTGATACATAAGAAGGCCAATCATGTTAGGAGAAACACTTCCTATCTTAGAGGTTTCATTAGAGGCTGGCCCCTCCCTAAACTGCAAACCCCAGGATTCCATAGGATGTTGAAAGTGGAATAATTAGTGCTGTAACAGTCTAATGCGGAAATGGCCTTGCTCTGAACTAATGCATCCACCTGTGGCAAATCTGTTTCTTTACTCTATCCTAGTGATCTTAATAACCTTTATTTAAACTATATGTAAACAGCTGTGCTGTTAATCTTCAAAAAGTGAATTGATAATTTAGACTTAGATTGTCTGATTAACGAGCCACAGAGGAATAATCTGTCTACCTGTCAGAGTGAATCAAATTGTTAACTATTGGGCATTCAGAACTGCAGATTAATGGAATTCCTACAGCATGGTCCCCATGGAACTCAAAAGAACCTTTAACTCTCATAGGTGGGCACAGAAAACCTCCTGGCCCACTCTGTTGCAGACTCACTATTGCCCCCTTCTCGAAAGAGGCAATATTTTTGAAGTCATTCATATATTAATAGAAATCCATTTTTTATTCCTGATTATGAAGCAGTGCACATCCATAACACAGTCACTGCCAGTATTTATACCTCTGTTAAAAATGTAAAAAAATCAAAAAAGGGGAAAAGAACAAAGAATAATTATGTTGCATGTATTTTGTTTTGCAGTTTTATGCCTGGTTACATGGATAGTGGAAAAAAAGTAAACCACTGACCTTGATTTCAGAGAGTTGATAGCTGAGACATGCCTGCTTGCTTAATTGTGTCAACAGCAGTTTACTTCCAACAGAGATGCTGGGCTTAGGAATCAGTGTGGAAACGAGAACAAAAAAAGAACAAGAGTTCCTCATTTCCTTCATCCAGGTCTATAGAGTTCGTATATCAGACCTTAAACTCCAGCTCCTCTATTTTTCTACTGTCTGATGCCAACTCCCTCATAAATGACAAATGTATATTAATTAATAATAACAAATTTACTGTAGTAAAATGATAGTACAAGGGATTTCTTCACTACCACATGAATCATCAGGCTATTTAGATTGATAGAACATAAAATTTATTTATTTAATCAAAATTTCTGAACAAGAAAACTTTTCTAAATTCCTACGAGGGTAAATATGCAACAAACTAGGGATTTAATACACTTTTAAAAGGTAAAATATAAGTATAAAATGATATATTTTTCCAACTCCACCCAAAATTGCTTCTGGCTCTATGACTCTGACTCCAAAGCCCTGCCTTCATCAAAAACTTGCTTGTTTCCTGTGGTCTAACAAACTTGATTTTTATTCTAGGAGAATATTTTGCTGCCTGGAGAGCAAAATGTCTGTTACAAATGTGAACAAAGGTGTCCCACCATCACCAAATAAACTACACAAAGAGGTACTGCCCTGTAGTACATCCAAAATTATATCTAGTTTTTGTCAAAATTCTTATCTCCTCAGTGCCTAATTTGCATAGTTGAGAACATGTTTTTTACATCAAAGGCATACCCTCATCAGTAACTGTTTGCAGTGTTAACAGTGGTGCAAAGAAAGCATAGATATTTAGTGGCACTGTTCTGGTGACATGTGTGACAATGAGATGTGAAAAGGGCATATGTATTTGCAAATGAAAGAAAAACAAGTCATTAGTTCAGGGCTTTCCAAATGGTGTGCTGCGACATGTTACTGTGTCGTGTGCCACAATATGTTAGTGAAATGTTAGCCTGAAATGTGTAGGTGTGTTGCCTACAATCTTGGAAATGTGTGTTATTATTTAAAAATCATATATTTTTAAAAATATATGAAAAGTTTTCACGGGGTATGTTGTATCCCCAAACATTTTGTTATTACAATTTAGGTATGTGTCTGTATCTGTTATAAGGGGTTAGTTTAACCTCCGGTCTGCTAGTAAAACTGAATTACTGTGTCGTGAAATGATGCATGTCTAAAAAAATGTATCACCAACATGAAAAGTTTGGAAAGCTCTGCATCACTTTCTTCTGAGGTATATCAAAATGTGGCTCTTGTGTTTTCCTCAGACCTATAATTAACCCTCTAAAGCACCTTCTGCCATTGTTCATGTGACCATAGTGCCTTTCAGATGTTGACAGAGTTTCAGGGGAGGTGTTTCCATTATTTAATGCCATAGTGTTGCAGTAATCCAGGGGTGGGCAAAGTGTGTTTCCTCTACAGGGCTTTAAAAAATTGCCAACAGTATGAAGGAAAATGTCCCTTCCAAAATGCTCCGTGGGGAGCATTTTCACCATGTTTTGGGAGGCCCTGTGCTAATTTAAGCCCTAGGGGGTGTTTAGGAGCATTTTAGGCAGGAAAATCAGGGAATTTTATGGTGCAAGTATGACCCATTAAGGTCTCCTGGAGATATAATGTGCACCTTAGCTTTCTATAGTTTCCTACCCCAAGATCATTTGGGTGGCACCAGGCCTGTGAATCCTCATAACCAAAATGCTGTTCTTAAACCTACTTGGTGGTAGTTGCATAAAGGAAAAACTCCTATGTAGTTAGTCTCATGCACATACCCCATCAGGGCTTTCCAGTCTCTAGGAGATAGGTTTATTTGTCTACATATCTGAGCCCATGTTCTCATGTTCTTTCCCAACAATCTTTTTTTAAAAAAAAAAAAGTATATAATTCAGTTTTACAGTTCTTATACATGCAAATCTATATACTTTACTAGAAATATAAGTTTTAGCTAAAGTGAAAGCGAGTACACTTTTCAAAAACCACCTTGCTTTGTCTGTAATACATCTTGTTTTGCCAATGTTTTAATGAAAACTAGAAACATAGTACTTGGTATCCAATGGTTGCATTGACAATACTAAGGTATGCTTTGTTGATTTATGTGAATTTAGTTACCATTTTAATCCATACCCACGAACATACTGAAAACCTTTATTATATTTAAGCATTTCTTTATTTATGCACACTTGTATTATGTATGCAGGCTTGTATTATTTCACTAATCTGGTTGACAGAATCTGGGAACTACATGTAGCACTTGTCCTATATCACAAATGCTGTGAGAAATATCTCATTAGGTCTTGGAAGTCAATCCCTGTTTCAGCTCTGGCAGCTATTTTTTTTTCCCCCTCAGAACACAGCACATGCATCTTTGTGTAGCCAATATGAAGTGAAAGTCCGTCCTTGCATTGACCTCATTGATTCTCTGCGGGCCCTCGGTGTGGAAAAAGATTTGGCATTGCCAGCAATTGCTGTGATTGGTGATCAGAGCTCTGGGAAGAGTTCTGTTCTAGAGGCACTATCTGGAGTTGCTCTTCCAAGGGGCAGTGGTGAGAATTCTTTTTCATCCTTTCCTCTTTGAAATATTCAACATTTTTATGAAAATTGTCTTCTGGGGTCATGCTCCTGCTCCGCTCACTATCTGGGTGGAGACAAGAGTGATGCTTTCCATGTGGTGGCACCCTGCATTTCTCTCCCTGGGCAGATTGGCCTGTGTTGCCTTCAGGGCACCAAGTGAATCTCTCTATTTCTCACACATTCCTCTTTCCTTTTAAATCACTTGAATTTCCCTTTCTGTGAGATTGCTTTTAAGATGTGATATTTTTCTTCACCACTAGTTTTCTGATTGCTGGCTCACTGTTCATTTTAACTGGTGTTTCTTCTTTACAGTTTTTTTTCAAGCTGCCTCATATTTGTTGTTGTTGTTACAAGTAGAATAAAAAATCTCTTTAAAATAAAACAATGTCCTGCCTGTCCCCTGCTCCACCCCACATCTGAAAGATGCCAGAAATAACTGAAATAAACCTTGCACCCAAAGATTTCCAACAGTATTATACTGCATTCTGCTGGTAGAATCAGACTTTTTCTTTGAAGATTCTAAGCCTTAGTGACACTCATAAGGGCATTGTGGAGGTCAGGAGATTTTTTTTAAAACTTCTTTAGCATATTTCTCAGTTTTTTAACATTATGGATGTGTGTGTTTTAACTTTATAGGTATTGTTACTAGATGCCCCTTAGAGCTCAAACTGAAGAAAATTCAGCACAAAAAGGAATGGAAAGGGAAGATTGAGTATTCAAATACAGTGCAAGAACTGAATAGTTCATCAGATGTGGAAGCTGCAGTGATAAGAGGTAACTGTCTGTGATAAGGCATAATAGTGAAATTCTACACATTTAATACACATTCCATGTGGGTAGGATCATAGCCCAAATCTAATTTTTGTTTGTTTTACTTGTTATATGCCCTCTTGCGTCTTATATGAGCTTATAATACAGATAAAGAAGTGCTACAGGGCAGGGACATATGTAAAACAGAGATGTCATCTGGTGATTTCAGTGTCTCCACTTGCATCAAACAGAAATTCCAAACATCTGTGTTTGTCTCACTTTTGCAGCTGGACATTTCAGTGTAATCATGCTTTATATGTCATACGTATATTAAGATACCTATGATTTTTAAATGTGTTTAATTACAAATTGCTCTCTCTTCCTCTCTGAAGTTGCCATGTGCCATATGTGCAGGGAATCTGTATAGTGGTGATGGTGATGATGATGATGATATGTTGTTGTTGTTATTTTCTGCCTCCTGTCCACAACTTGCCCAAATGGCATGGTCTTTTCCCTGACTTCAGGGTGCAACTGGGACCCTCAGTACAAGATCAGAGGAATAACTCTTGCTTCTTTCTTAATGACTGAATTTGTGGGGGAGGGGGCAGGTAGGTACAGAAAACAAGTTGCTGGCCTGCAACTTTTTGTTACAGGTAGAATAAAAATCTCTTTAAATTACTGTAAAACAATGTTCTACCCCCCCACCCCCGTCAGTTCAAGGTGAAGTGGGACAGAAGCTGCCTTTTTGTTGGGTTGGCTCTCTGATGTCGTGCATCCAGGATGCTCAGGGGAAAGCCGTACAGTTTTCCCTTCCACTTCAGAGCTGTCAGGATCAGTCAGAGGTGGGTTCCTTTGTGTCTGTTCCTGATAAGGAGACAGAATGCTCAGCAGGTATAGAAGCACATCAAATCAACACATAATTGGAAGGGTCTTCATAGGCCATTAGGTCCAACCACCTATTCAGTGGAGGATCTCATGCCTGTTCTTTTATTTACTTCTGAGTTGGAGGCAGGAGACAGAGGCTTGCTGGGGCTCTTACAACATAAATTCCCAGGATTCAGCTGAACTTTGGGTTGTACTTGAGGGGGCAGGGGTTCATCCCTTTGCAATTCCCTCACTTCAGATTGAGAGAAATTCTTAGGTCCGTCTTGCCCACAACTGCCTGCCTCCCCTTTCACTGTAATATGTGAGGGAATGAGTGAAATTACTGAACTGTAAGCATTACAGAACCGCTTCCTAGTTAGTTTCAGTACAACTGTCCAAGTAATCGTAGAAAATGAAGCAACGTTACTTCCACAGCCATCCCACTTCTGACACATCCTTTGAGAGCCAGTGTGGTGTAGTGATTTGAACGCTGGGTTACAACTGGAGTCCCAGATTTGAATCCTCGCTCAGCTGTGGAAATCCACTGGGTGGCCTTAGGCCAGTCACACTTCCTCAACCTCAGAAGGAGGCAAAGGCACCGTCCTCCAAACAAATCTTGCCAAGAAAACCCCATGATGTGTTTGCCTTAGAGTCATCATAAGTTGGAAATGACTTGAAAGCACACAACAGCAGCAGCAGCAGCAGCAGCAAGAAGAACAGCAAATCATCCCCTGCAGTTCCATTTTTCTCAATGAACTCTGTCTCCTTTCCATGATTTGGTTTAACCATGGCATGGCATTATTCCCTGTTGAGCCATTTATATCCTGCCATTCAGACTTAAGATAGCTTACAAATAAAGTGTGCATTCATGTTTCCACCAAACAAGGTTAAAGCTAACCGGCATTATCTTATTACCGTACTTTAAACCTGTTTTGCAAATCATGGTTCCTGTTTAATATTAACAAAGATAAAGTTTCACAGGATCGTATCTGTAGTTTGCACCTCAGTCCCAGCATACAGAATAAGTAGCATGTTTATTTGAGTTATGACTGTTAAAGAAACACATCTGTATGGTAGATTGTTGATTTTTTTTAAATTGTTTTGTTCCAACAGCTTCCTTTAACCAAGTCTTTCACTCTTGTTTTTCCTAATATAATGCAGCCCAAAATGCAATGGCTGGTGAAGGAGTGGGCATTAGTCACAATTTAATTAGCCTGGAAATTTGCTCACATGATGTTCCAGACCTTACTCTGATTGATCTGCCAGGGATTGCAAGAGTGGCTGTAGGTAATCAGCCAGCAGACATTGGACAACAGGTAAAATAGATCTACATTCTTGGGTAGTAGGATTCTTAACGTCTGTTCAGTGGGTTCGTCAAGATATGGGTGAACTCCCTGTCTTATCAACCTGTCCATGTGCTAAGATGATTAGCTGGCCTCCCCCTCCAAATGCTATCTCTGCTTGAAAGGATCAGGTTCTTTCTCCATAGCTGTTGAAATCCCTCCCTGTGGAGTTATGCCTGTACCAAAGCTGCTATATTTTATGTGCCAATCAAATAAAACCATGTTTGTACAGCAAGGTTTACTTTCCTAAATATTGTAAATTCTCCTACTATTAATTTCATTTTGTTTATCTCCTGCTTGCAATGTAGGTATTGTGTAGTTTTGGTAGCATTATTTTTAACTGTAGGTCTTGAGATCCCTAGATTAACTAAAGAGCATGGGGGATAAAATGGAATTTTGCATGACTCCACACTTCAGACATCATGGAGTTGAGCAACAATCTCACAGTGCTACTTTCTGAAATTAATCCTGCAAGTATGAATGAAACCACTGTTTCCGTATAGCCCCCAGCCACAGAATCAGACTGATAGGATCCCACACTTGATGGTAACAGAAGCCAAAATGAGAGAACAGTCATGATGGTAATGTATTAGATTTCATAGATGCCCTGTTCAAGTGGTTCCAGATGACTTACAGCTGTTTCAAAACATACAAAATTTGAACTCAGGTCTTCCAAATGCAAGTCTGGCATTTCACACTATGTAGAAATGTGTGTAGAGAAACAACCATGTAGTCTTAGTACTGAAAGGTTAAGCTTAGCAGCATAATTTGCTTCTTCAAAGTTGTCCTAACTGGTCCAAGTTCATTAAAAAAAATTGTCATAGACTCCACTTACAGGCATTATCTGGGGTACTGTCAAGACTCAGCTGGATGAGAGACATGTATCAATGGCATGCAGTGCAGATCTTGTCTGGATTTTGTTGCAGATAAAGAAATTAATTGAGAAATACATTACTAAACAAGAAACCATCAATTTGGTGGTGGTGCCAGGTAATGTAGATATTGCAACAACAGAGGCACTGAAAATGGCTCAGGAAGTAGACCCTCAAGGAGAGAGAACCCTTGGTAAGTACATAAAACAGTTTTGTTTTAATCGTTAGTTGCAGGAGGAGGTCATTGTAGTAAAAATTGTTTGCAACTAGGTTAGTCTTTTCCACTCATTTCAGAAACACCCTAGAACTCACAGTATGAAGCCACATGTTACTAAGTTAGCTTCTACTTGTTCGTGCTGTAATATCTGCAGTCATCACAGGATCTTTCTAAGTTTGCACCAAATCCTGGATGAAACCACTAGTTGTTCAACATCTGGGTTTGTTCATAGGAGAGTGGACTTCTCATAATGCCAAAATTTACATCCCCATGATTTTGTATGTGATGCTTCAATAGATATTTTTGGAATTTGGATCTCTTGACCAGGAAGGGATCCATGCTCATGAATCTGAATAACTATTCCTGTTTTGTTTTTGTTTTGCTTTTGTAATTTGATGTGAGCTGCTGGGTCTCATACTATGTGAAAGGTGATATATAAGTTGAATTAAATTAATAAATACCTTACTCCTGGATAATTGTTCTACCACTCTGTGCCAGGGTAGCCAACTGAAGAAATATTAGATTTCTGAAGAAGCTACATGGGACGTGAATGCCAAGGTTTAAAAAAAAATAAGGAAAAGCAGACAGTGCAAGAGAGTGCTGCAGCACATCACCAGGGACCCAGGGTGATAGACTTGCTAAATAAGGAGACAACAATGTAACGCTGGTATTAATGCATTGCTAATGCAGTGCATTACTTCCTGGTGATCAGCAGCTTGGACATTAATAACCTGTTTGGCAGCTGGGATAAGGAAAACAATATGGTCTTTTTAAAGTGGTGATGATCCAAGCTCTAAGTTAGCAGTGAACACATTTTTATCTCATTTGGATGAAACTCTTCAAGTTTCCTCATCTCAGATGTCTCTTTTTCATTATATTCTCTAAGATGCTTTTGTTCAAGTGATTGTCAAACCTGTTTCTTGTGAAAGCTTTTTAAAGCTGTTTTCCAAGGACAGTTGTCATTCTCTCCAAAGAACAGCTGAAGTGCAAAAGACAAAAGTGGTTGCCCAGTAAAACCAGAGGCACTTTGGATGAATAAGCCCATCATTCCTACCTGAGAATCCCTTGTATTTTCTCACTTGAAAGGCTTGCTTTCCAAGCCCAGGAGGACACATATAGGGACATAATTATTAAGTGAAGAAGATGTTCAGAGATGGATTGTTTTGTACCACATGTGGTTCAGGAGTGAGGTCTCAGTTGAAATAAGTCGAAATAAGTCCTCTATTTTAGCCATAAAAAGATTTTTTTTCCTTCTTGTCTTATTTATTTCACAGGCATTGTGACTAAGCCTGACTTGGCTGATAAGGGAACGGAGGAAGAAATAGTTGACATAGTCCGAAATCAGCGAGTTCCCCTTAGAAAAGGTTACATGGTTGTTAAATGTCGTGGCCAGAAGGACATCAAGAAGAAAATGAGTTTAGAAGATGCAATCCAGCAAGAGAGGAGATTTTTTGAAGAGCATGACATTTTCAGGTAGTAGTAAAAAAAAAAAAAGGCAAAGAGAGATACCTCAGTGTTGTTTTTTCTTTTTTCCTTTTTGGGCTAAAATACGTGGAATTAAATAAGTGTATGCTGAAAAATTGGTGTGCTGCTGTCAGAATTTTTGAAGAGCCCATTTCTCACCATCTACTTACTGAAAGGAAAGGGAGATTAAAAAAGAAATAATTTTTAGATGCTATGGGAGGAGCAAGACAGCACAATGAACAGAAAGCTGGGTTAATTCCAGTCCAGCACTCCACCCAGTATAAACCAAACAACCAAAAAGTCAACCCAACAAACTCAGAAGAAATCTTCCAGAAGAAGAATTTCCAGAATCAACAGTGTTCTAAACCACTTCCCCCATCAGTACAGTATTTTCATAGTCCCAATATAGAGGTAATATATGAATTAATGACATGACCAGTTACAAAACGTACAGACCATACTGAAATAGCATCAACAAAACTGAATTGTGGCCAGCAGGAAGAGGACAGAATGATCTACCTGTCCCTAGTTCAAGTTCCAGACACCTGGACTGCCTTTGAAAAGAGGCAGAAAAGGCTCCAAATTGCAAGGGGAGGAAGGCAGGATGATGAGATGGAAAGTAAAAATAAATCTCACTGCTTGTTTGTGTCTCATCTTGACCATCTCCTCTGTAGCACAGTGCAGACTTCTTTCTGCTTCTCTCTCCCTCCTTTCCTCCCTGTTGCTATCATGTTTTAATTGATTGTGGTGGCTGCTAGTACCATGAAGTGAGAAACTCCAGTGATATAAAGGGAGGGAAGGAACAATGTAGAAACAAAAACACAATCCTCCGTATTATTTCCAGAAAAATGCCTTCAAAATTACATGCAGTTTTGTTGGGAAAAATGTACAATATGCTCTGATTTACAGTTGGCCCTCCACTTTTGCGGGTTCAGCGTTCATAGATTTGAGTTTTCACAGGTTATTTTATTTTATTTTATTCAAAAAAATGTTACGGTATTTGCCCTCTCTAGGAATCTCTAGGTCTTCTGCCACAGTTCTACGTTCCACTTCCACAAGAAGCAGAACATAGTCTCACACTGGAGGGTGTAGAGATTCCTAGAGAAAAAAACTTCTCTAGGTGTTGCTAGATCTTCTAGTGTGACTGTGTGGCCCGGTTCCATCAGAAGCTGACCATAGAATCATGTTGGGGGACCTAGAGATTCCTAGAGATGTGTTTTCAGGTTAAAAAAAATTATAGTGATCATGATTTTGATTTTTATTCATGGTTTTTCAGCTTTTGCAGGGGTCTTGCACCTGTAACCCCTGTGAAAGTGGAGGGCTGACTGTAGTTGTTTTCTTTAAAAAAATCATCATCGTCATCCATAATTTAGCATAATTAATACCAATGTCTTTGTCGAATCTTTGCAGAAAGTTCAGTGGAAGAATGTGCCCTACAGATGCTTCAGTCTGTCCATCTAGGGCAATCCTAGGGCCTTTCCATACTACATTGTTGTAATGCTATCATTCGACTTACAACTTCCTATGGAATCCTGGGCTTTTCAGGTTAAGGAGGGGCATTTAGAATTCCCAGCCAGAGAGCTCTTTGGCCTCAGTAAACTACAAACCCCAGAATTCCACAAGATGTTGAAAGTGGAATAATAGCACTATAAGAGTGTAATGTGGAAAGGCCCCTAGAGTGAAAGTCTGCATGACTATCCTACTGGCCTCATGTGGACAGCACATGCAAAGCTGGTATGAAAACCAGGGTCTTGAACATGTGGTGAAATTCTTTGGAACTAGCCACACAGCTAAGGCCTGTCTTACATATATTTTATATTATACTCATAAATGGACTTTGGATATGGTATCCCATGTGACATGGAAGGCTAGAGTACTAGGTTTTTTGGGGCAGGGGCTAAAGAACGGCCCCATCCTTATTCTGCTCCTTGAGATGGGCTGGTTCAGGCTGAAGATTTCATCCTAACCAGCCAGGCATGAGGGTATGTTGGGAATTGTCTTACGTATCTAGATGCAAATGAAATATTTTTTTACCTGATGATATATTCTGGGTTTTTTTTTTCCAGGTGTCTCTTGGAGGAGGGCAAAGCAACCATCCCTCTTCTGGCCGAACGGCTTACCCAGGAACTGATAGAACACATTAATGTAAGAGAATACACATACATTTCAGAACTCAAAGTTGCAATTGCTTTATAATCATTGGTGTGGTTTCAACATACAGATGTTGTGAAGTAGATGTAAATTCATTATGAGTTCATCCCATAGTTGACTAGGAAGTGGGTTGTACTGTTGGCCACGCAGTGGTGTGGACTACCTGTGTAAGAAAGCCGACATGTGAGCGGATAAACACATCTGGGGATGGGGACAGAAACATGCTCCATGGTCCCCACATGAAGAGGACTTCTCTTAACATCAGACCTTAGTGAGAGCTGATAGGATTTGCCAGGACACATTTCAGATTGGAATGAGGAAACATAGAATTGTGAAAATGTCCATCCTTTGAATGCCAAACCTTTGCTGATGAAATATATGTCACTTTTGCTACTTTTTCTCTGTTTCTTTCTGTTAGCTGGGACCAGTACTACAGTAACTGTTTCTGTGAGAAGCATACATAATATGGGATTTTAGTCCCAGTCTTCATTTTCTTTTCTGAACTGGGGGGGGGGGGCTGATGAGGATCAGACTTAAATTTCCCCCCTTCTATTCTCCAGTGTAAAGTTGCCTCCATTATATCTGTTAGCTACAATTAACACTGTACAGTAACCATTAACAGCTATTAATATAGTCTGTGTATTCCCTGCTCCACAACGAATAGCAGGTTTGAGGGAATTTGCTTGGGGAATTGTTATAGGGAGAAACAGTTAAAGCCTTGCCACCACACTGTGCCCTGATCCTTTCAAGCCACGGTGTATCGCACAGCCACTTTTAGGAAAAGGAAAAGACAAAGGGAAATTAAACCACAGATATCTCAGATCAAATGTAGGTTGACCCATAGGCTGAAAGTACAAATGACAGTGTATCCTTCACTCATTGCTTTGTTTTGTTTTCTTCTGTTTGGGCTGAAGAGATTCCTGTCTTGGGTAGAGGGCTAATCTAGGGGTTTATCTTTTCTCATATAATTGTGCCTTCACTTGAAAGCTGCACCAACTTCTCTCATATATTTTCAGAGGAAGGGGAATAACCAAGAGGGAGATGGACAAATTTAGATTGGGAAAGGAAAAGGATTAAGTACCCCTTCCCCTGTTCTCGATCCAGAATACTGTAATTAAAAAAAAAGAAAGAAAGAAACCCCAAAAGGGGAAAATACATAGCATTATATGTCATGTGTGATTTCCACTCAAGGACCTAAGTATATTTAAATATGCGTGTACTGTGACCTTTTTTAAAAAAAAAAAATAGAAATTAGAAAGCAGTTTGGACAAGTGTCAGTTTTCCTGGGGCTGACATCTTTCAGGAGATAATGGCCCTTTCCGCACGAGGGTATTAGAACGGGCCAGTGCGTCCTATCACGGAGGTTGTCTGCACCTTGGAGCGGACTAGGTCTGGACTATTTACGTTAGTTCCGCACCTCAGTCTGCTCCGAAATGCCCCCAAGTGGTCCTCCAGTGCGCTTTTTGAAGAATGGAAGAAAGCGGTCTTTTATTTTTTGGAGCGCACCATTGTGTTCCTGCTTACGTGTGCAGATGTGCAGGTTCGCACCAATGCGAGCCTGCGATCTGCGGAGGGCGGGCTGTAGGCGTGGCGAGCTTCGGCGGTTGGTCCAGACCCGGAAACAACCGGAAGCCGCCATTTTGTCAGCCGGAGCAGTGCGGATCTAAGACCTTGCACTGCTCCGATTCACCCTGGGCCAAACAGAGGAGCCCTGCGGAAGGGCTTAAGGGAGAGTCCGCATTACTGCGGACTCAGAAGAAGCGGTAAGTAACAGCACGGAGCGATTCCCTTGCCTCATGCGGAAATTGCCAGTGTTTAGCATTGTAAGGTTTCTATGTAGTCTTTTAATGAATTATAATGTTTTTAATTTATAAATTGCTTAATTTTTTTATGCAACTTTTATATTTATACCAGCATAGAATATTTTGCATAGTTTTTATTGTTTTAACTATGCTGCTAGTTTCATTGCATCTTATTACTGAGAGAAAGGCAGAATATAAATGAATAAAATAATAATGACAACAGGAACAACAGACATACATAGACAGAAAACACTCACTTGTCTCTTTTGGGCATCTTAATTTGTTCAGCTCATAGGACATATCTGTGGGGCCAGTTTTTGTTGTGCACAAATATTCCTAGCATGCTTTACCAACTGGTAACCTTTACAGGAAGTTTATGGCTTGTGTATCTTAACTACGTTAGGGAGTTACATCAACAGTGGTTTCCATCAGGTGGATGAATAAATGATTCTATGAATTTGCTCTAATAAGACGTGTTGGAATATTCTGTTAATGCTTAACACCTTTCTTTTTGATGCCTTTTTCTTTCAGAAATCACTACCTGCTTTAGAAAAACAGCTAAAGGACAAACTTGAGGCAGCAAATACACAACTGCAGCTGTGCGGCCATGGTGTACCTGAAACACAGGAAGGACAGATGCTTTTTCTTGTAGAAGTAAGCACTATTATGGGTGGGGCAGTAAAGCTGACTGTCATACATTCTACAAAATAACGTCAATTCACAGTCCAAGTTGTTCAACTTCATAATTGCAAGTTGGGTTATGACATCCCTTAGGTTCTTTGTCTTTCCAAAATCAGCCATGTTGACTTTCTCCATCTCTTGCTAAATGTTTGTTTCATCTTGCATGGATGTAATTTCCAAGTCACAGGTCATATCTTGTAAAGATTGTGTTGTGTCTTCTTTTTCCTCTAGTTACCAGTATTTCATTTCAGACATTTTTATATTTTAAAATCCTCATCTTCAGGCTTTTGTGATAATTGTGATGGTTGTTCTGTAAGCACTTTAAACTTTCTCTCAGCAAGTACTTCAGTTGTCTAAATTTAACCAAAAACTTCAAAAAATATTCAGGTACTTCCTCGAACCTTCTTAAGTCATTTTTAATTTGAGTGTCACAATCCAGAATTGAAGCCACGATAAATTCTATGCACTGTTTCCTGTATTCTTCAACAATAAGCCTGTGTTCTCAAAACATTAGAAACAGAAATTCACATTTGAACTTTCTCAGAGCTATTAAAATTAGTGCACTGTGCATCAAATAGACTAAGCAAATAACTGTATAAATTCCATCTTTATACTATCCAGCAAGTTTGTCTTAGCCATAGAAACAGGGTCTTATCTCACTATTAATATAAATCAAATACAAATATGATCCAAATCCAAGGCACAAAAAAGATCTATTAATAACCAAACAGCACAAACAGTCAAATGTCAGAAGAAAGTCAATCAGTCCTTTAACAGTCCAAAAAAAGAAAAAAAGATCAATGTCCACATCTCAATCCAAGCATATGAAAGTTAGAATAATAGGATCCCAGAACAACAATAATAAATAAAAGAAAAAAGGGGTTAAGTACTTAAACTTTGATAGCAATCCAGAAAAGATGTACTGTCACTTTAAATACAAGAAGGTTCTGAAACTGTAGGAAAATTACAGCTGCTGCAAGCTAAGGGCTTCTTGTCTTCTATGAGTAAAGATTTAAAAAAATTAATCTCTATTTATAAGAGGTCCAGATGCAGGGAATGTACTGTCCACATGGGGGGTGAAGATCTCACCCCATCTGGCTCCACCAAAGCATGTGATTCTTCTGGAGCCTCAAGACCCATGGTGGCCACTCAGTTCCCAAGCACACAGTTTGCCGGTCCCAATCCTGGCTCAGGAGAGTCTTTGGTATATCAGGGAGTCCACTAGCTTGACAGGGGAAGTCCTCCATCAAGCATGACATTTCTAGGGGCCACATGATCTAGCTCAGCTTGCTAGATCCCGTTCGCCATTGATGCAACTGGATGCCAGAACCTACAGTACTATATTTTATGTATAGGCAAATACAGGTATTACAAAATCAAAATAAAGAAAGTCCAAAATAGGTTGTTGTGGGTTTTCCAGGCTTTGAGGCTGTGTTCTATTAGTACTTTCTCCTGACATTTCACCTTCAGAGGATTCTCTGAAGATGCCAGCCACAGATGCAGGCGAAATGTCAGGAGAAAATACTAATAGAATACAGCCTCAAAGCCTGGAAAACCTACAACAACCTATGGATTCCGGCCATGAAAGCCTTCAACTTTACAAAGTCCAAAATACTTCTGGTCCCAAGCATTTCAGATAAGAGATACTCAAACTGTACAGGCTTTTCTGGCAGCTGCAGCCTATCTAAACATCTTCATTTTTTTTAATGCTATGTAGCAGTGGTTCTTAATCTTTTCTTTACTGGGGTCCCCCTGTAAATATAATTTGTTGCTGGGGACCCCCAAGTTGTCACTTAAGATTTAAATATTTAAATTTATATTTAGATATTCAAATATTTAATTAAACATTCAATTATTTATTTATTTAAAGCCTCTGGAGACTAGGGTTCAAATCCCCCCTCAGACATCAGGTAACTGGGCAAGTCAGATTCTCTCAGGCTCAGAGGAAACCAAGAGCAAACACCCTCTGAACAAATCTTGCCAAAAAATCCTCTGTGATATGTTTATCTTAGTGTTGCCATAAGTCTGAAGTGACTTGAAGGCACACCACAACAAAGTGCTGCTGACAAAAAGAGGTTCTTTCTAGCCATCTTATCTTTCCCTTTTGGAAACTGACTTATGTGGTGACTCTAAGGCAAATCTATCATGGGGCTTTCTTGGCAAGATTTCTTGCCTTTGCCTTTCTCTGAGGCTGAGAGAATGTGACTTGCCTGAGGTCATTCAGTGGGTTTCCATGGCCAAGTGGGGGATTCAACCCTGGTCTCCAGAGTGGGCACCATTTTTCTTTTGCCAGGGATGCAGCAGTGGGGTGCTGCAGGTGCCAGAACTGCTCCCTGCTGCCGTGTCCCTCAGTGCCCACACCTGCTGCTGCTGCATCCTTGATGAAAGGGACATGATGGCAGGCACGTGTGCCCACCAACTGCTTCCTTGTTGGCAAATGAGGAAGAAGTTCTGGCACTCAAACCCTCTTCCAGCTGCCATGTTCCTGTTGTTGCTGCTGATGTCCAGTAGCGGGGCATCATGAGCCCTCTGTGAGGGTTCTGCAGACCCACAGGGGTCTCCAGACCCCAGATTAAGAACCACTGGTACACAGTATCTACCCATTCTCTTTTTTCACTGCCAGCTATTTACAACAGTCTGTTAATCATGCAGTCCTCTGGATGCTGTTGGGCTTCAACTCTGAGCATGTCCCACCATTACATATACTGACTAGGGTTGCTGGGAGTAACATCTGAGGCCCCATATTTCTACCCCTGCCCTAGGTCATCTTACTTACCACCAGCTTATGATCCAAGCTGGAGAGGGGTTCACCTTGCTAATGGGGAGTGAGTCCCCACTTCTTGGAACATGGTCTACCATAATCTCAGACACAAAGATAAAACTCTTGTACCTTATTCCCCAGAGAGTTTATTTTGTTATGTTTAGAAATGTTATGTGGAAAAAGATTGTGCTTATTTGGTCACGTACCTTGCAAAGTGTTTTTTAAGAACAACAGCTTTCTGAATTTCTTGCTATAACAGTATTATATTTCTGTATATGGATGAAAATGTGAGTTTTGAGGAAGGTAGCATTGCTGAATAAGCATCATGATACTCTCTAGAGTTAGTCTTTGTTTAGGGTTTTTCTTTTTTAGTGTATTATTTGTACATACTCTTTCCTGTTTATGGATACAACACAGCCTTCCCTAACTGGACTTCCACATACTTTGGGACTGTGGGAATCATAGTCCTAAGGTATTTGGAGGGCGCCATTTGGAAATGGTTGACGTCGCTCATGTGGCCAAGGTTGGAAAGAGATATTAAAGAAGAGTATAGTTTATTGCAAATGATTCTGAGAGAAGTACTACAATCCCATAATAAATGCAACATATTTTTCTCAAGTGTTTCTGTTGTGGGAGAAAACCTGCTAAGTATTAAACATTGATGCCCAGCTCTCTGTCTGCTCCATACTATCTTCAGTTCTCCCATTACAGCACAGAATATGTAGAGAAGTGGTACAGAATGCCTGGCTAAACTAGATGAATTCAAGTCTCCAGGGCCAGATGTATTATATCCAAGGATATTAAAAGAACTGGCAGAAGACATTTCAGAACCACTCGCAATAGTCTTTGAGAACTCGTGGAGAACAGGAGAAGTCCAAGCAGATTGGAGGAGGGCAAATATAGTCCCCATCTTCAAGAAGGGGAAAAAAGAGGACCCAAATAATTATCAACCGGTCAGCCTGACATCAATGCCAGGAAAGATCCTAGAGGAGATCATTAAACAATCAGTTTGTAATTACTTAGAAAGCAATACTGTAATCATTAAAAGTCAACATGGATTTCTCAGAAATAAGTTGTGCCAGACTAATCTTACCTCTTTTTACAATGGAGTTACAAGCTTGACAGATGGAGGGAATGCTGTGGACATAGCATATCTTGATTTCAGTAAGGCCTTTGACAAAGTTCACCATGACATTCTTGCAAAGAAACTAGTAAAATGCGGGCTGGACAGGGCTACTGTTAGGTGGATTTGTAATTGTTGACTGTCCAAATCCAAAAGGTGCTCACCAATGGCTGCTTTTCATCCTGGAGAGAAGTGACTAGTGGGGTGGCACTAGGTTCTGTCCTCAGCTCAGTGCTGATGGTTGGAGCTGTCCGGCAGTGGAATATGCTGCCTTGGAGTGTGGTGGAGTCTCCTTCTTTGGAGGTTTTTAAGCAGAGGCTGGATGGCCATCTGTTGAGAATGCTTTGATGGGTGTTCCTGCATAGCAGGGGGTTGGACTCAATAGCCTCTGTGGTCTCCTCCAACTCTATGATTCTATGATTCATTATTTGCAGATATGCATCGCATGAGTCTAAGTCTGGAGGCAGTCTGTCTCTGGATCCTTTAAGCATAATATTTTGTTTTGTTTTTTGCTTCAAAAGATGCAACTTTCAACTGCACAAGCAATTTTCCCCACAGAAAACTTCTACTCTGTTCTTTGTTCTCTCTTTCATTCTTGCATCCCTTTCCAGAAAATCAAGCATTTCAATGAGGCCATCTTAAAAATAAGAGAAGGAGAAGATTTTTTAGTGAATATCAAAAAACCAAGACTGGTCACAAAATTGCGTCAGTCCTTTAACGAATGGCAAAATAAGATTGTGAAAAAGGAACAAGATGGTAAATCAAGTTTTGATGATCTTAATGTTTTCCTGTACAGATAGATATGTATTTTCAGTTTGAGTACTCATATGTAAGTTGAATTCCACCTTAAGAATGCATGCGTGTTTTCCAGTTTTGATCTAGATTGGTGACAGTATGATTATAACAAACAATAGAGAGAGTACAGACCTCCTTACCAATTCGGGCTTGTAGGATCTATGCCAGTGTGTAGGTACACAGCACTGTTTTGAGGTAGGGTGGCCCATTTTGTTACTATTATCCTTAAACAGATTCAGAAATCCATGTCAATGTTATTCTAAATCAACTGGAGATCTACTAATGCATCCAGATCTACCTCCCATGTGCTTGGTCCTGCATACATCATTCACTTTAAGAGCTTCTGGCCAACCTGAATTTTTTCCAGATTGATTATAAGACCTTTCTGACTGTCTGGACCGTGACAATGATAGCTGTGGAATGAAAGCACTCTAGAGTTAAAGATGAAAGATGCAGTTTTTTTGTTTCGTCAGTGTCCTATAGTTATCACAGGGGCAGTTTCTGCTTGACTGCTGCTTTGGTACATGATGCTGGATAATTAATTCAAATTGTTTTAATATTGCAGTGAGAGACACTATTCGGGAAGAAGTTTGGAACTTTGAACTTAAATATCGGGGCAAAGAACTCCCAGGATTTGTCAACTACAAGACATTTGAAATCATTGTAAAACAGGAAGTTGAGAAATTAAAATTGCCTGCTGTTGAGATGCTGAAGGAAATAGCAGGTAGAGTTTACGTAACAAGTCAAGTCCTGTTCCTAGCATCTTGTTGATATGGAGTGCTTTCATAAATGACCAAGAATGCCATTTGGCTTGGAGACTACAATTTCAGGGTACTGCTGATTACACTACCTAATATAGTAATAATACCATTAAAGCAATAGTTCTAAAATATGATATAGACCATTTCCTCACTAGACTGTTATAGCGCTACTATTCCACTTTCAACATCCTATGGAATTCTGGGGCTTGCACTTTAGGGAGGGCTCTCAGGCCCCTCCATAAACTGCAAACCCCAGGCTTCCATAGGATGTTGAAAGTGCACTAGTAGCACTATAACAGTCTAATGTGGAAATGGCCATAGTCATTATTGTGGATACTTCATTTTGATCAATAAACGTAGGGCAACTCATTTATATTCTATGTGTACAAGAATAGATCGTTCATCTTTTTAAAAGTTAAATTTACAGTACTATTAAAATTGCTATTTTTTTCAGTGTATTTAAATGTTTACTCAGAAGTAAGCCCTATTGGGTTTAAGGATACATAACTCTCACATAAGTGTGTATAGAATTGCAGTTTTATGGAATAGTCCTGTGTTCTTTGGGAGGATGTCTGAGTAGACAGAGGACGATGCGTTCATCCCTTTCCCCGTGACAAAGAGGAAAGCTCACTGTTGGAGGCCTCCCTGATGCATTCAACAGAAAGTTCTTTGCCAGCAGTGGGGCTTGTAATAAAGTGTGCTTAGGAAAGCCACCAGTCCATGGGATCCCAAGCCTCCTCTTTTCCCCAATGCCCAAGCTGGATTCCACAGTGAAACCCAGAGCTTCATTAGCATAGTGGCAAATTTAAATTCACTAATAGGGAAAGTTGGGGGGAAATCACCTCTTTGGTCTTTGGATGCACTTTACTCTCCTCTCTGTATACCTTACCCCCATCCTTTTCCCTATATAAATGAGATGCCTCTATATTTCTTTGCATTGTGAAAATATATGCAAATTCATGATTCCCTTGTAAATCTGTGAGCTTTGTTTATGTCATAGCATATACTGAATACAACACATAGTGAATTTTTAAGAAAAAGAGGCATGTGTCTTTTAAATAAACAAATACATATTGGGCACTTTATAGATTAGAAATTATGGGGATGATTATGATAAAGGGTAAATTATGGCCCATCTGTCATTAGACTGCTTTGGTTATAATCCCAGGCAGTTCTTCTTAGGAAGCGAGTACACTTGAAACAATTCATTTGATTTTCTCACTTTCTCTGTCGTTTCTTCATATAAGTGCAAATAAATGCTACTGCTGTCTCAGTTTGCCCTGAATAAAAGATGAAGGAAAAGTTCCTTTTTGCAACTCCCGGTATCCCCAAGCCAGCATGGTGGAGAATTGCACAGCTCTCCTGTTTTGAATCCCATTCTGTATGTGATGGGGTTGAGTTTAAAGACCCACTGTTCAAGGCTTTCAATGCTTGAACCTTCCATTTATTGAACAGTATATGCCCAGGAATTACAGCTACAGTTCTTCTGTTAATGTTTCTCCTGCTATTTTGTTTCACCTCTATCCTCTAGAATGTGTGCGGAAATCATTTATTCAGACTGCCCACCAACAGTTCAGCAATTTTTACTATCTTCTTAGAGCTGCTCAGGTGAGAAGGATTATAAATGAATATTTTATTTGTTTTTATTGTATAAATATACCATGAGCAAGGATTCTTCCAGACAGTAAAACAATAACAAATCAACACGGAAGGTAAATGCATGGAGTAGATGCTGCTGTTGACTGCTGTATTTGTTTCTATAGTTCTCAATTTAAGAAAAAAAAATCAGTTGACATTTCTCTTGGCTCAGGTCCATCAGTGGCAATTCCCAAGACCAAAACAACATTTTATTCAGATGGTGGGTTTAAAACAAAAATCTAGGATAGCTCACAAGACACACACACACATGCATACGCATACAAACACACACACAATGCCAAAGGACTATATAGTTCTTTACTTGCAGTTTATACTTACACTTGCAGTTTGTACTGTGTTCCTCCTCCTCTTCAGTGCCGGGAGCAGGGAGACAACACTCCATGCAGTTTCATTATGATTTTCAGGACATTGTTCTTTTTAAAAAGAAGGCATGCCTATACTGGAGCTCAGCATCTAAAACAGTACGCAAAAGCATTGAAAATGCTGCATGCTGATTGGCCAAGTGGCCTACAGTAGTGTCGTAAGTGCAGAATGATGATTGGCTAAGATAACTATAATGCCTACAGCCTTTTGCAGGAACTAAAATCCGTTTGGATGTGGAAGTGACATGAAAAGACATCAACCAATAAGTGGGGCTCTCTGTTGCAACAACTTTCAGGGGTTTTTTGTTTGTTTTTGTTTTGTTTTGCACTGGTCTGGAAGAGTCCACTGTCACTGAAAATACAGTTGCCATCATCCAGAACTAGGAATACTGAGTTGCCACACAACTGAATGCAGTCAGGTTTTTTGCTTTCTGCATTCTGTTTCTGAGCAAGAGAGAAAAAGCTGTATTTGCTCTATCCAAAAGCTTTACTTCTTTTCTTTTCTTTTCTTTTCTTTTTTGTTATTGTTGGTTGATTTGTTGTTGTTGTTGTTTTAAATACTAAGTTGTGAATGCTTTTAAGGGAAGACTGAAACAAGAAGATGTAGCCATGTAAGTTGCATGGCTGCAAAATTTAAAATGCTGCCCTCTGTCATGAGAAGTGGTACCAAAGTGGTGAAAAAATAATTAAAAAACATGGAAATAAGAGTCTGGATGGACTCTGGCAAAAGCCGTTCTTGACTGAGACCACCAGTGGCCTGTATTTACTGGATCTTCTGTGATCCAGGGCCCATTTACACTATAAAATTGTAGTGCTGCATTCCACTGTGATTGCTATTGCAACATCCCATGGGATCCTGGCATCTGACATTTAGGGAGGGGTATTTACAATTCTCAGCCAGAAAGCTTCCCAGACTATAGATGCCAGGATTCCATACAATGGAACCATGGCAGCTAAAGTAGAATAATAAAACTTAATAGTGTAGTGGAAATAGGTCGCAAGTCATACATGGTAGGCAAATGCTCAAATTAGGAAGAATTCCATTTGGTCCCACTAAATTTGCTAGAGCCTGCCTGGTGTAGTGGTTTGAGCGTAGATCTAGAATTCTAGGAGACTCGGGTCCTAATTGCTGCTTAGCCATGAAAACGCACTGGATGATTTTGGGCAAGGCACTCTCAACCTTGAAGGAAGGCTATGGCAAACCACCTCTGAATAAATCTTGCCAAGAAATGCCTCTCTGTGATAGGATTACCCTGTTGGAAGGCACATAACACCAGAAATTAGCTATTGCTCTAACCAGTGCCTCTAATTCAGCTCATGATCTTCTAAGATGCTTCACAGTTCTGAGCCCCCTCCCCGCCATTTCCTCAATCCTCACAGGCAGCATTGGAACATAGGAGCTAATCGCACAGTAGTTTCATATATTCAGGCTTGGTGTTTATTTCATGCATCAAGGCACTTTTGAGTCCTAATTTTATGTTCTCCTTTGTCAAAAATAAAAATATTGCTTTGTCTTGCAGAACAACATTGAAGATATAAAACAGAAGCAAGAGGAGACAGCAGAATCTATGATTTTGATTCAGTTTAAACTGGAAAGTCTTGTGTATTGCCAGGACCAAATTTATAATGATGATATAAGCAAAGTTAGAGCAAACGGTGTGGCTGTGTCTCCAAAAGCAAGCGCATTTCTACAAGTTGTGCAGAAATGCTCATTGGATGAGATGGCTCACCACCTGAATGCCTACTTCAAAGTGAGTAGCAACTGTTTTTCTTCCAACACTTTCATAGAATTGCAGCTTGGAGCAACTCTTAGTACTGTGGGTGAAATCTAACAGAATACAGTGTTGTTGCCCCATTGGTAAACCCTACAACTTTGATATAAAATATAATCCAGAGAGCCAGAGAGGTCACCCGGATGAGCACGTAGGCAGCAACGGTCGTACAATTGGAAAACCAGGTCAGGCCAGTAAGCTCCCCTGTCATGTAGCCACAGGAGACCTCAAGCTGTGCCAACCCACAGTGGACAAAAGGTCCTCAGCCTTTGAGGAGTCAACTTGTAGGGATTAAGGTGCTTTACCACAAGTTGGGCACTGGTAGCAATAAAATCTTATCAGGCAGGAACCATCTACATAAACTCACATTGCAACCCAAAGTGGCGGAAGATCCTGAAACTTTAGTAACACCTTGTTATCTTTTAATATCAAAGAAGGTGCCGGTGTGGAGTTGTTTTTCCGTTGCCATCCCTTTTGTTCTCCCCAGGAGAAGATTTGCACTCAAGATACATTTTCCCTACAAATAGTCCCCGTTTTTGGCTGGTTCTTTGGATAACTCCCGGTCATACCAACAGACCGTTCTCCCCCCGGCAGCCGAGTAATCCCCCCAGCGTACCAGACCTGAATGAGACTGAACTCCCTTGGGATTGCTCATGCTACTCTTGGATTCATCTTTATCACTGGGAACGCAGGTAGACTCCATGGCTTTTCTGAACTGGAATAACCTAGCGCCCACAATTCATATGAGTTGGAAACCTCTCAATTAGATTACTGTAATGTGCTCTTGGGGGTGACTCAAAAGCTGCAGCTAGTACAAATACAGCAGCTAGATTGCTGGGCATACAATTTAGACAGTAACACCAAACTGAAAGGAATTGCACTGTCTGACAATACACTTCCAGTTTGAATTCAATGTGATTGTGATGATATTGAAAGTCCTAAATGACTTGGGATTATGACACTTGAAGGACAATCTCCCTATACACCCATGCTGAAGGACTGAGGTCTGCTGGAGAGCCCCTACTTTATGTCCTACTAGTGGAAGCAATACACTCTGTGAGGATACAAGACAGCACTTTCTCAGCTATGCAATCTTGCTTGTGGCATGCCCTCCCCTTCCTGGCCCAATAGGACTAATGCTGGCTTTATTCTATTGTCAAGTTGTAAAATACAACCTTTTATTAACACCTTTGTGGCCTAAATGATTTCTTCCAAAATATACTTGCACATGATTTTAAATTGTTCTAAACCGTTAAGCTTTTCTTACCCACTACGTTATTTAACAACACACAGTTTGTAGTCTGTTTGTGTTGTTCTGATTATTTGAAATTTTAGGCTGTATTAAATTTTAGACTGTGTCAAACTGTAAATTGATTTTATTTGTATAATGCCTTGAGATCTGTGATATAGAGCAAGATATGTTTTGATGGTGATGGTGATGATGGGACAGAAGTTGGTCATTTCATGCTCTGCTGGCTTAGTTGTGTCTCCTTAAACTTGTGTCTCTGTAGACACAAGTTTAAGGAGAACATGGAGAACTGACAAGATGTCACTCTCTGGATGAGTCCAGACAGAAAGCAGTTTGCTGTCTCATTCCTGCTGGGTGTGTAGTGCAACATTTTGCCTTATTGGAGTAGACGAAGGGTGGGGAAACCTGTAGTTCTCCAGATATTTCCAGCTAGAGCCCCATTTCCTTATCATTGCCTGTGCTTGCTGGGACTTGAAGTCCAAAACAACTGGAAAGCCAAGATTCACCATCCCTGTTTTAGATTTTGCTACAGAATTGCTCATGCTTCAAACAAGCAGCTTTGTAGATGTTGTTGTACCACCTCTTCCTGGCTTTAGCTCAGAAAGACACTGCCTCTGGGTCTCTGTTTAGGTATGCTGCCTCTGTTTCTGAGAGTTAACTTGCTGGGTTCAGACTAATGAAAGAGACCATTCAGGGTGCAGTGGTCCCTTACTACATGGATCATAGATATTTTAGCCTTCTTTTCCACCTACAGGTCCCAGGGATTCTAAAGGAACTTAACAGATCCCTACAAGTGGATTTGGGATAAGGAATTTGGCAAATGAAGATTAATCCAGATAAGGTGGAAGTATAGTGGGGTGGCATGTCTGCCAACCTGGATAGAGGCCAATTATAAACATACTTGCAGGTCTGTACAAGAGTAATGTTAATGTGAGGTTCTCCTGCAGGGCTCCCCCAAAAGCAGCAGATTTTCCAGACCAGAGAATGCCCACATTGATTTAAAAGACGAAAAAATGCCAACTACCATCTCGGTTAAACATCACACATACCATCTAATTTGCCACAGACCTGCCTAACTGTATTTCAATATCATATCAACAAAAATCATGCATGGCCTCAAGGGATATAGCACATACTGAAACATGAGGAAAGAGAATGGTAATCTCACTTGCAAGTGAATTTACCACTCAGCAGCCTCCAAAACCATTTTTAAAATGGAAATTGGGGGGAGGGGGTAAAAAATGGATTTTGAAATATTTTCTTTTAGAATGATGAATAAATTGCTTAAAACCAAGATTATATTTACTCACCAAAGTTATTTCTTAAAACTGTGTAACTGGAAGACTTCTGTGAAAGACAGTGTATGAATCTGATCACTGCCATTCCTGGTTGATATCCTTTCTCAGTTCTTTTTATGGGAAAGATTTCTTGCTTTTAAATAAAGTGGCAAGGCCAAAAGGTTCCTTACAACTCAGGGCCTTGTAGGACCATTTTTAATAAAAAATAAAATTTTCAAATGAATTCAGTTTGTTAACTATTACCTGACTGAAATATATTTTTAATATACCAAATGAATTTTTATGTTAAACAAATTTTATGGTATACCACAGTGTGATGTAGTGGTTTGAGCACTGGACAATGGAACCTGGAGATCAGGTTTCAGTTCACCGCTCAGCCATGGAAACCCACTCGGTGACTTTGGGTGCATCACACACTCTCAGCCCCTAGAAAACTCCATGATAGGTTTGTGTTAGGGTTGCTGTAAGTTAGAAATGATTTGAAGGCACACAACAAGATCCTAATGTATATGTAAAAGATGTTAATATCATACTTTGTAATTTTTTCTAAAAATGTCCATTCCGGCCCCCCCCCCACAAAAGTTTTTCATCCCCTTGCTTCAGAATTTCTAGAAATCTATCCTGCTCCACCCCACAGTGTTCATACTTGTTTTGATGCTGTTTCAGAAACCTCTGAGCAATGGCAAAGAGAGCCCTGTTCCTTAGAATGTTGCAGGCATCTTGAAATGGTAGTTTCTTTTTAATTCTTTAATTTTTTTTAGTTTTTGTTAAAAACAGAAAGTACAAATTAAAAAATAAAATACTTAAAGTCATCATAACACATTTCATCACAAAATGGATACCATTAAATAATATTTGGTTGTGCTTAATTTCCTTTTATTCTCTATGAATTTCCTAAAGAAATCTAATAAAGGAAAATCAAAAATATTCAATGAAACTCAAATATGTAAAGTTAATATACAGTTAATTTAATTTGCAACAACCTCTAATAAAGAAGTTTTTCTAGTCTTTCATATAAATGCATTAATATAAATGGTGCATTTTTATCTTTGCTTCCCTCTTCGCCTTATTTGGAATATGTTCATAAGTAGCTTACTTAAACTCCCTTGTCTTGTTAATTTGTACCAAAACACAGTCTTTTCTGACTCTTCCTGTTATTTCCTCCTTTAATCATAGCTTAATAAAGGATACTTGTTCAAATTTTCCAGTACGTTCAAAATGTACATTTTAAATTCCACTATATCTCAGTCACAATATTTATTATACATGGTAGATTTTTTCCTTAGATCAATTTATAATCAAATTGATCCATTTTTGTCTAAGGAAATGTAACACTGGGGCCCATTCCTCCATTTTTTTTGCCTGACTTAACTTGTCAGGATAAGAAGTCCTGATCCTTCATTTCAAGTAATTTAATTAATCACATTTCTGTGTCAGGGATATCTTTGCTTTTCCATGAGCTTGCCAATAGGATTCTGGCCACAGAATCATATATAGTAACACTCCCCAATATTTTTTTGTGAATATTTCTTCAAGATTTTCAGTCATGTTCAATAAGAAAAGTTGTGGACTTAAAGGAAATTTCACTTGGAAGCTCTCCATTATTGTTAAGTGTAGCTTTCCCCAGAACTTTTTGAGTTTCAGACAGATCCAGGGGCAGACTGATATGAAGCACTAGGCTGGAACTAATACACACACCGGTTCTTCCTCACTTTTTGAAACTGGAATTGGCTGTACATTCAGGCCTCCTCAGGACTTCATTTGTTACTGAAAAATAATGTGCATCACTATTAAACTTTATTGGTGGTAAACAATACAGCAGGTGTATAACAGAGGAAGCATCACAGTCTTTTAGCTGATGTGAGGTTCAGCATCCCCTGCCAGCAAGATGTAGAACTGGACGCTTAAACAACTAACTACTCCATGACTGACATGCCACTTCCCCATGGTTGGCTAAATGGATTTAACTCCAAACAAAGCCCATGAAAGATGGACTCAATGGGTTACACAGTGTGGAAGCAAAGAAAGGAAATTACATATGCAAATATGACCCATTTCCCATCCAACATCTATGACAGCCATGCAAGCAGGTTCCTAATAGGCAAATTTACTTCCTCATTCCAGTCCCTCCTGGATATCTTTCTCCAACCTTAAATTGACAAAATAAAGTAAAATCGTGTGTCAACCTCTGCCAAATATAGATTAACCCTCTCTCTGGCACTAGACGGCTGTTAAAGTATCGCCATGATGCCAATAATGACTCTAAAACCCAGCTGACTGGAGGCAGAGGCCCTACTCACTATATCCACCAGTGATGTAGATTGTAATAAACATCCTTCTTGGTTTCCTGACGTCTTTTTCTTCTACCACTTTTTTCCTAGGATGGAAGTGAGAACTGCCCACTCTGTTTCTGATGCTTGATTTTTATTTTTATTTTCTTGTTATAGTTTACTTTAGCGTATTAGTTTTCATAGAAGCGCAGCCTTTCCTTTCTTTCATCTAGACTCAGTGTTTCACTGACCGAGATCTTGTAATCATAGATAGTCCATTTGCAATGCTGCCTGGTTTTTTTCTTGGTCTTCAGTGCCATCTTCAAGAGGGAAAAAACCAAACACAAATAATTCTCTCATTCTGTTTTCAGAGTGCAGGAATCCGGCTTGGCACCCAAATTCCCATGATTATTCAGAAGTACGTTCTCCATGATTTTGCTGAGGAGTTGCAGAATGCAATGATGCTGCTCATACAGGATAAAGATCAGTATGCTGTTCTCCTCCAGGAACAAAAAGATTCTGCCAGTGAAAGGGCTACTCTCCGGGAGAAGATCAAGCGTCTCACCAAAGCTCGGCAGCGCCTAGCAAGATTTCCGGCTTAAACAAGCAGTGTATTAATTATGTATTAATCCTTTCCCTCCTCCCTTGTCAGGTTGCAGAAATCCTGCTTAGTGTTTGTGTAAATGAGCCACCTCCAGCTCAATGAATAATTTGTCACAAAAATAGAAAATCAGCCAGTAATACCCTAAGTATTAGTCCTAAAGAACACCTTCAGTACCACTGAGGGAGAGATCCGAAAGAATAAAAATAATTAATGGTTATAGCACTTTGAAGTGTTCAAAGAACTTCATATAAATATAAATTAAATATAAATAAGCAATTGTTGTTTCTTCTTGCTTTCACAGATGGCAAAATATCACAAGGCTACATGCCATAGCATCATCTGCAGGTTATTTCTAAGGGTACTTCCAGGCAAGGCTTTTGCTGTGCAATCGTACTGTTTCATTTGTGAAATTTTACAAGAGTTTTAAATTTTTGCATGAAACTCATCCCAAGCTTTCCTGTTGCTGCTTTTTATCTTATTTCATTAACAGTGAAAATCTGTAGCTTCAGAGTGCTGTTTAAATGTAAGCAGCAGCAGCCATTTGACCAGAAGCATCCTAAATGTGGAAATGATCACACCTGTCTCTCTAGATACAATTCTGATTTATATATAATCAAATTTCTATATATGAAAAAAAATCAAAAAGGCTGAGTGAATTGTACATGTGCGTGTATATGACTTCCTCTAAGAAAATGTAAATTTGAATAACGTTTTTATAGCTTTAGCCCAGAAACATAGCAATATTATTGTTGTGTCTAACATTGCAAGTATTTATTTTTCTTATATATTAGCACTGTGACATCAAACGCTGAGTTTGCTATGGAAAAAATATGCTTAACTTTTAAATAAAGCCCTCATTCTTGAATTTCTCTCAGATTGTTACTTTTCTCCAAATTCTTGATTTGAGATTTTATTATTTTTCTCCAAGTATATTAGATGGCTGATTATTTAGAATAATGTAATAGTCTATAAAATGTTTGCGTCATGGATAAAAAGTTTCCAAACAGGTTCAGCTGGACTAAAAGCACTGTGGGGAGGGTATTATATAGGTGGAGAGCCAGCATAGGTAGTGGTTTGAGTGTTGGACTAGGACTCCCAGGATTCGAACCCCTGCTCAGTCATGGAAAACCACTGGGTGATCTTGGGCACGTCATACTTTCAGCCTCAGAGGGGGGAAACGGAAAATATCCTTTGAATAAATCTTACCAAGAAAACCCTGTAACAGTGTTACCATACATCAGAATTGACTTGAAGGGACATCACAACAATAACATTGTATAGATTCACTATAGGGCAAATGAATGGGATGCTGTTTCTCAGAGAAGAATAGGTGGAATCCTACCAAGATGGAACTTTGAATATTTTGCTCACCACAATTTCAAGATGTTTTTGTTCTGAAAAAGGTATCACCTAACTGCCTTCATGATTTTTTCTGTGGATGAACATGACTTCTTTTGCCCTCTGGATTCTTTTAGTACAGGATGGACAATCTATGGATTCACCTTTGCTTCAAAGGCCCTTCATGGGTGATCAGTTTAGAATTCTGTCATGATCAAGCTCTCCCTCTTCCTAGCAGTTTTTTGTTCAAGGGATAGGAATATGGTGACAGCAAGAGAGAAATGGGTGACAGAAAAAGAAAGTGATGGTATTGCCTACTTTTGGCTTGGCCTTTGCCCACCACTATCTTTCACCCTCTCCAATGAATATAACAGGTATCCCTCAGAAAAGAAGTTCCCCACTTTCGCCTTAAGCAGTTATTTTAAGCAGAAAAAGCTGGTCAAAGTTTTAAAAGTTCTGCTGTGAAATATATGGTATTTGCTTATTTTGAATAAATTACATCTAACTTTGTCTTAATGCAAAAATAGTAATTAAAAATGATCAGCGTAAAAGATTGCAGTAAGTATGAAAGGTGAGAGAATAGACAACAAGAGAAATTGGCAAAACAAATTTGCATAGTTCCATAACTGCTTAGAAAATGCAACAATAACCAGAAGTCAGTCATCCTCAAAGGCCTTCTGAAAAATAATCAGAGGGGTGGCAAACTAGACTTCTGTGCACATTCCTTGGGATCTGCATTGTAGCTGAAATCTCTACCTCCTGTCTTGTCCTACTAATCTGGCCTACGAAAGGTCTAAGTCCAGCATATGAAGGGGCTGGGGGAAACTTTCCCTTTTCCAATTAGGAAAGAGCACGAGGGGAGAAATCTGGCCCATTGGAAGTTGGGGGGCATGTGCCCCATGCTCTTGAAGTAGTTTTGTGCCCCTGCATAATAGCCTTACATTATAGTATTCAGCCATGAAAACTAGAGAAGCCATGAACATGTGGTAGAAATATCCAAGAGAAGGAAATTCTTGAAAAGAGTAAACATCTAAGCCATGAAGGACATCAAAGGTAAGGGTAAAGGTTGTGTATGCCCTTTAAGTTGTGACAGGATGAAAGAAGGCATATTCTGGATATTCCAAGTGCTCAGTTGGAATTTCTTGGCTTTCTTTAACTACATTTTTGTTACTAGTGGAAGTAAAAGACTAATTTGCCATTTTCCTGAAACCAAAAGTAACATCATGGACATGGACACTTACCATTTTTTCCCCTTCTGTTTCAATGTCATCACCCACACCAAGACATATCAGAGGCAGAACAAGCCTTACCTTGCCAACATGAAAGGAAGGAGACCCAGCAGCCATGCAGTCAGACAGCTGAAGCCCAACTGGGCTCCTCTTCTCTTGGCTACAATCTCCCCAGGTCCAAACAGCCCCCAAGTAAAGCCAGCTAGTCCAGATTATTTGCCTCAAATGCAGCTGGCAGTTACATCAAGGTCTACACATAAATACCTTAGTTACATCTCAGTTGGATCACTGTAATGGGGCTGCTCAGAAAGTTTGACTGGTCCTAAGAGCTGAAGCCAGATTGCTTACTGGAGCTGACTACAGGAATCACACAACTCCCATGTTGCGACAGCTCCACTGGCTGCTGGTCATTTCCAGGCACAACTCAAAGTGCTGGTTACTGCCTGCAAAGCCCTACATGGCTCAGGTCCAGGTTATTTGAAGAGCCACATTATCCCTTATGAAGCAGATTGTATTTTGAGATCTTCTGGGGAGGTCCTCCTATCTGTCCCACCACCCTCAGAGGTACATATGGTGGGAACACAGGAGAGGGCCTTTTCAGTAGCTGCCCCCAGGCTCTGGAACTCCCTTCCCAGAGAAGCTAGATTGGCATCCTCCCCACTTTCTTTTCACAGACAAATTAGCAGTGATGTAGACTCGAGTCATCTGACTCGGACTCAAGTCGGCCTTAAATCACCTCAGTCACTTGACTCAGACTCGACTCAGCAACAAAGATGCACTGACTCGACTTGAGATTTGTATATTTTTAGTGACTGACTTGCTGCCCTTGGTTCAGTAATCTAACGCATTCATCCAGAAACTTTACGACTTTGAACAACGCTTCCATCTTTTTTTGCCTACTAGTCACATGACAACCTGTCTCAAGCCCAAAGTGTGGGCGCATTTCTCAGAGGGGAAAAGCAAACAGGTTAGGCAATGGGCTTGAGGTCTGCTCAGCAGCCTGACCCTGCTGCATATTGGAGAAGCCTTCTAAAACTATTCCTAAGAGCAGAAGGCAAGACTTTTCCCCAAAGCATAAGACATGTTTCTTAGAGAACAGCAAGACTGTTAGGCAGTCTTTGTCATCAAGTATAGAGGAGGAAGGAAGCCTTCCTTCTACAGCTTTTGAAGCTTCAGTAATGGGCAGTAAGAAGGATCCTATTCCCCACTTTCAAAGCTGCAGACTCTTTTATGCCCATTGGCACAAAAGCCTTCAGCTTCAGGAAGGGAAAGTAAGAAGGATTCTATTCCTCAGCTCTGAAGCTGCAGATGGCAAAATCACAAATGTGGAGGGCCAGCTCTACTTAAATTGTTAAAATTGACTTTATTCAACCCTGTCCAGAAATTCTGGAATATAGGTTGGGGTTTAAGGTTGGCTCCCAGACTTGAGGCTTGACTTGAGACTTGAAGGTAGCGACTTGAGACTTGGAGTAAAAGACTTAAATACATCACTGCAAATTAGACACTTTTCTATTCCAACAGCCATTTGATGAGTATCCATATAAGGCCTGTCTTACAGAATGTGCTGGATATTCTAATTGTTGTGCTAGGGAGGGAGGGAGGCTGGCTCTGTGTTTGTGTGTGTGTGTGTGTGTGTGTGTTTTAATGCTGTATGTTTTTAAGTTGGGTTTAATTTTTGATTGTTTTATCTTGTTTTAACTTTTGTGGATTTTTAACTATGTCTTTTTTAATCACCATAAGCTGCTTTGACTCTCAATATGAAGAGAAGACAAAACTGAAATGATGATGGTGGCAGTGGTGGTACTCAGGAGGAGCCCACCTAGGAATGCCACAGCTACTACCAGCTGGGAAGTCATTTGGGGCCAGGAGCCTTCAGTATTATGAGCAGGGCAGTAGCTCTAATCAGTGGTGGAAACATCACTCTTGGCACATTCTGCTTAAAATCTGACTGCTGTTTATGTCCCATAGCTTGTTCATGACGCCGCTGCTGAACCCCCTTCAATTCTTTGGTGCTGATTTCCTACCTGACTCTCAGCCTTAGACTGTTCTTGACACATGCTCTTTCCTTTTTCCTTACAGCTTTCCAAATATCCAGGTAACTGATATGACTTTCCTCAAGCACTGCTCACATACCCCTGACTCCAACTGGCTGAACTCTGCTGCACCTAAATGGGACTTAACCTCAGAGCATGACATCCAGTCCACTTTTGGGAGCATGCAGGATGGACAAGACTGATTATAGAGAACTGTGCATCCTGGAGATCATGGGAGGTGTGATTCTCCATTTTAAATCCCATATAGGAGGCATGATTAAATCCCTCCCATACAGGAGGCATGATATCAAGAAGCCAGAAGGGCAGGGCCATGGCTGCATAAATGTCTCCCTGGGCCACATGTGGCCCACAAGCTATGCAATTCCCACCCTTGTTTATATAGCTTGCTTCACTACACATTTCCATGGAAGTTGAACCCTAAAAGACTTGAGGCTGGGGCTGGGCACCTTTGCATAGTCACTGTCAAGGTCAGAGACCCAGGCGGTGAGCCAGCCCGGAGAAGGGAGAGGGAGAGATAGCAGAGTCCTGCCAGGAGGAGTCAAAGCAAGCAACTACTCATAGGCAATCCATTAACCTAAGCCTGAGCAACGAGCAACAAGCAAAAACCATAGTCAGAGTCCAAAATCCAGGGGTCAGGAGCCAAGAGATCAATCCAAGGTATCAGGAGCCAGGTGCTGGAAGCAAGGAGCAGGCTTGTAGAAAGTTTGCCACAAGCAAAGGAAAGCTTCCAGGCAGGCACTTATATAGCTCAGGCACAGGTGCAGCCAGTCACCACTTCTTGAACTTAATCAAGGAAGCCTTCCTTTGCTCAGCTCTCTTGAGTCTCCGCCTTGTTTGTGGGCTGATTGGCACAGGCTCCAGGGCATCCTCGGGATCACAGCTGGATCCCTGTTGCCCTAAAGGAGCAGGTAGAAGAATGTCCGAGCCTGCTTGGTCCATGGTAGCAGGGGGAGCTCTTGAGCTGCAGGACTCATCTCCAGCCAGAGCCACAGGGACCAACAGCAGCTGCTTGTCATCAGCAGCTCTGACAGAGGCTTCAGTTATCACAGTCACTCTGCTTTCAGTTCTGACAGGGTCACTTCCAGAGGCAATCCAGAATTTACCATAGATGGGTTTGGGATCAGTCTTGTAGAACTGAAGTTGGAAGATCTAACCATGAATGCATTCTGTCATTTCAACCTGATGCGTCTACTGCAGTCTAAGCGAATTTTGCCTCAGCTATTACACTCTGGGGATAGTGAAGCTGAAGTACTCTAATTTCCTCTACATGGAATTGTTGGTAAAAAAATGTCTGGTGAGTCAGTTGGATATTGATGGAGGTTAGACTGAACTGTTCATATGACATTAACATTATGTCAGCTACACATACTGCCAGTGAATTTTTGAACCAAATTTAAAGTACTAGTTTTATCTCAGGGTGAGCAAAATGATGCCCATGGCTGCATGCAGCCTTTGGATCCCCAAATAGAGCTCCTGAATGCCCCTAGAATTCCTCCAAAGCCCCCAGACCAAAAATTTTTAAAAAAATATTTTTTAGGCTGATTTTCAGGTAATGCCCCCAAACCACCCAAAATGTGCCCTTAGCAAAGCAATTTGCTTCCCCTGACCCCCTCAAAGCCCTCTAAACCGCTCTTAAACACAAAATAAATATTAAAAAGTCAGCCAAACATTGGCCAAAATGGTGGAAGGAAATGGTGCTGTGTCACTTTGGCTGCCCTGAAATGAGCCAGTGCAGCCCACTGGGCAGGTGCAGGTGGGGAAATGGCCCCTACTCTTTCTGCAGTTGTGCACAAAACAAGGAGATGCTGTCCACCTAATCTATTTTAATATTTTTCCTTCTGCTTCAGGTGCATGTATTAGAAATATGAACTATACCACCAACTGAAGCCACACAAAATTAGTAAGTTAAATATTGATATGCTGCTCATCCACTATTGCTTCATCATTGTTGCTACATTCTTACAGTGCTTTGCAGAAGTATTCATTAGTACCCTTAACTTTTTCACATTTCGTTGTATCTGGAATTGACATGGATTTCATGGCATTGCTACTACGTGATGACAAAGATCTACATCACGAAGCATAGTGTTAAACTTTGCTAAACTGCAAACCCCAGGATTCCATGGAATGTTGAAAATAGAATAATAGCACTACAACGGTCTAGTGCGGAAATGGCCTTAGATAACTTGATCTGTATTTTTGCCTCAGGGCCCTCTGGTGGTGGCATAGAATTACATTCTTTAAGAAACAGCTACAAGATTTGTGGCTGTTGTTGTTCTATGCCTTCAAGTCATTTCTGACTTATGATGACCTTAAGAGGGTTCCTCACAAGATTCGTTCAGAGAAGGTTTGCCATTGCCTTCCTCTGAGGTTGAGAGAGTGTGACTTGCCAAAGGTCACCCAGTGGGTTTCCATGACCAAGTGGAAGTCTGAGCCCTGGCCTCCCAGAGTCCTAGGCCTTTTCTGCACCTGTTGCATCACCTTGAAGTCGCAGTCCCAGCAGCACCTCTGGCAGGAAGGGAGCGTGACAGGAATGACCTCCTCCTCACTGGACTGGCTCCCTGTGGCGGGGAGTGCAAGGGACACACCTCTTCCTGAAGCAGCGCAGCCAGGCTCCTTCTCATGCTGCACTGGGGCAGCACTCCTGGCTCTTCCACATGGCAGGTAAGTGCAGGAGTGTCATGCGATCAGGGGATCATTGATGGATAAAATCTATCAATGATTTGCTCCGTGATTCCACCAGTTGGTGACGTGAGAAGGACAGGATTGTGACAACATCTTGCAGAAGCATCGTCACAGTCCCACGCCTCTCACATCCCCATGTGGGATGCCATGTCCATGTAGAAAGGGCTTTAGTCCAGTATTCAAACCACTACACCGTGCAGATTTGACCAGAGGCCTTTTCAGCCTATCCTTCCTGTCCTCAGCCTGACAATTAAAGATGTTGCATTTTAAAACATGCATATGTACATTACATGGTTGCAAGGGTGTTGTACAGACACAGAAGGCTCACAACAGCTTGCATTATGTCACTAATTGGATGCTGGTCAATGTATACAAAATGTTTGATGCTATAAACATTTTTTACTGTGGTACAAAAATAAATTAAACAGACAAAATTGTCACCCTTTGCTTTGGCACACTTAGAGAACATCTAGTGCAAGCCACTGCTTTCAGAAGTCACACAGGTAGTTGACTAGAGATCACCTGTCTGTAATTCCCGCACTGCACGATCTCAGATTGAACACATCCATTTCTAGAAGGCCCCAGAGTTTGTTGGAGAGCATACGTGAACAAACAGAATCAAGGAGCTACCAAAACATGTCTGGAATAAAGTTACGCAGATTACTGAATAACTGGGTTTTTAAAAATGTCTTAAACTATGAACATCCTATGGAGCACCATTCTATTCATTATCACAAAATGGAAATAAAATGGCTCAACCATAACTCTGCCTGGAGAAGGCCATTCATCGAAATTCAGTGACCTTGCAAACATGGCATTAGTCAGAAAAGCAACCAAGAGGCAAATGTTAACTCTGAAGGAGATGGAGGGATTTGTTTTTTTGTTTAAAGTATTTCTATATAACCTCCCAGCCCAGTAGAGTTCCCTAGGCACAACAGATAAAGAATCTGCAACTGAGCTGGGAGAAAGTTGCATGGGACAAAGTTGGGAACTATGGAACAGCTGTGAGAAGAAACCCATTGCTGGAACAAACTCATATCAAATCCCATTTGGAGTTTGCAAGAAGAATGCAGGAAATACAGCAAACATGTTGGAAAATATTCCCTGGTCTAATAAGAGAAAAACTAAAATTTTAGTCCTATGCCTAAAATATGTGGCGCAATATCCACTCATCCATAGCTGGGTAGATTCAGTCTAATACAGCAGATCTCTCATCCACGTGTGTTAACAACAGCAACAACAACAAAATCCTGATACAGTAAATAGTTGCTAACTGCTTGGAGAACAACATCACCACAGTGAAGCATGGTGGTGGCAGCACTGTGTTGTGGAGATGTTTCTACTTGAAAGAGAATGAAGAACTGGTTAGGTCTGTAGGCAAAATGGATGGAACCAAATACAGGGCATTTCAGGAGGAAAAGCATTTTTCATCTGCAAGGAACCTAGGACTGGACTTCATCTTCCAGAAGGAAAAAAGGTTCTCTAAGTATACAGTCAAAGTAACACTGGAGTGGAGTAAAAACAAGAGTCTGAACATACTACAATGGCCCACTCAAAGCCTAGACTTCAATCAGACTGAAAATCCTGGACAAGACTTGGCAGATGCCGTTCACCAGTGGTCCTCATCAAATGTGAAAGAGGTGGGGCAATTTTGCTAAACAGAATGGGCAAATGTTGGGAGGATCTAAATGTGCAAAGCTGACACAAACTTGTCCAAGATTTAAAGGAGAAATTGGTACCAAAGGTGCTTCTACCAAGTATTGACTTGAGGAGGAGGTGAGTATTTATCCAACCAACAAGTGCCAGTTAGTTTTTATTTACTTAATGTTTGTATAAATAAAACTATTAATAATAAATAAACTATTATTAATTAATATTAATTAACTATTAATAAATAAACTAACAATAAAACTATTACGCATCTTCACAGTGTTTAGTATCTTGTGTACATCAAGCAGTAAGAACTCAAGTTAAATCCATTTCCGTTCCAGGTTGTAACACAACAAAATACGGAAAAATCAAAGAGAGGTGAATACTTCTGCAAGGCACTGTAGATGGCTGGGGCTTTAAAGCACTGAAACTTTATGATTAAGCGAAGTTTAACAGGGTGGGGCACTAGGGAAAATGAATTATTTGGGGATTTTTTTAAAAATTAAGCTGTACTTGCTTTGATTTACAGGTGTGGCAGCCTAGGTAAGCTCAGGAAAGGGAGTGGTACAAGACAATTGTAGGCTTTGGAGAGGAATGGAGATTAACTCTGGAAAAAAAACCCAGTTACATGTCTTCAATGATTATGGGGAAGTTTCTGGAATTTCTGAAATTTCATTAAGAGAAACAGTACTGAAATACATTTTTTTAAACAAAGGAACAACCAAAAATATTACAAATAGACATATTAGAATAGAAATAGAAGGTTCTGGAGCTTCTGAAGTATTTTAGCTGGTCTTAAGCCTTCACTCCCCCCACTTTCCATAAAAAACCAGCACAGGAGCTACCTGCGTTTGTTCATTTGTTCACTGTGATGTCAATATGTCCTCGCCAAAACTCACTCCCGCTTTGGCTATTCTACTAGGGCATGTTTGCCTTCACCTGGAAGAGGCAAATGAGATCTCAAGTACGCAAAGCAAAGTTTGTGATTCACACATTTGCCTTCCCGTATTTGTCAAAAAGATTCAGGAGTGGGAATCTGTCCAACAGGTGGGAGGGACATCTTGAGGTAAATGTAGCCAGAATTGTTTGAAATAAATATAACTGTCATTTACAGGAGTTGATTTAAATGAATTTGCCTCCACCCTTGCTTGGCTATGCAGAGAGATGGAACATAGTGGAATGTTCTGCGTATGTTGTAATACAGTGTAAAATTTATTACAGTCAGAGAGCAGCACATCCCGGAACTACTGAGTCAGAACTTTCACAATCCCCTCAAAAGCAGAAATGTCAGGAAAACATGAAAGTGATGACAATGTTGTCAGTAGGAAAAGAAGCAAAGAAACAACAGTCCAAAAGGGTGCTGTCACGGCAAGCTTTGGTGAGTGAATGGCACGAGGAGGTAGTGGTATTGTGTGGGTGGTGAGAGGGAAGGAAAGGAGACACCCTGACCCCTAAGTCACTAGGGATCTGATTTAGCATGTTTACTGTCAGCTTAGTTAAAAAAAAAAAATTAAGAAGTGTGCCAGCTTAATTTTACATGCTATATAATTATCAGAAAGGGCTTTTTTCCCTCTCAGAAGCAGAAGTATTATGTGCAATGTCATGGACATTGATGATGCTATAAAGATGATGGTGATGACGACGACGATATAAATATTTAACCAGAAAGACAAATCCCCAAAAAATATACTCAGGGCCTTTCTGCCCTATACTGTGATAGTGCTATTATTCCTCTTCCAACATCCTGTGGAATTCTGGGGTTTGTAGTTTACTGAGGCCCAAGAGCTCTCTGGCCGAGAAGTCTAAATGCCCCTCCCTAAACTCCCTAGGATTCCATTGGACGTTGAAAGTGGAATAATAGCACTATAACAGTGTAGTGCAGAAAGGCCCTTAGCGAGGTTTAAATGGTTTAAATTCAAGCCAAATCAAATTGTTACTTTGAAATCTTTTAATTGGAACGCTTGTAAATATGAAGGTGTAGCAAGTCAACAGCATACTATTCAGTTCTGCTATTAAGAATTATCTAAGATAAAATTAGAAGGCACTGAATACTGGTGACATAATTATTTTAGCAAGCCTGAAACTGTGCATACACACATACGGGCTTCCTAAAGAATTTCACTTTGCAAGGAAAGATTACAGTTAACTTTCATTTTAAATTTGGCTGGTACAGTATTCATTCTAGTTGCCCAATTTGACTTGTACTTGCATCATTCTTTACGTTACTAATGTTACGAAATAATGGATTTCTCAAAGTGGAAACACTTACACAGGGGGAAAAAAAACCAATAATTTTCCCCACCCTTTATATCACTGTGGTGTCTTCCACACTACACAATTATAAAAGTTTGATACATCTTTAACTGCTGTAGTTGCATCCTGGGGATTTCTGAGATTGGTGGTTGGTGAGGCACTAGAACTCCCTGGCTAAGAATTCTAAATTGGTTGTTGTGTGCCTTCAAGTCGACCCTAAGGCAAACCTATCATAAGGGTTTCAGTGACTGAGAGTTTATGATGCGACCAAGGTTGCAGGGAATCAAACTCTGCTCTCCAAGAACACAGTCCAACACCCAAACTACTACACCACACTAAGTACCCTTTTCTAAATTGCAGCTGGAATCGAAGTGCTATATGTGTGTAATATGGAGGTCACCTACAAATGGGATGAGAGAGGTGGAAATCCAGGAGGGAATCATAGCCGGGAAGTGTACAAAGAGGATATAGTTTTATGCATTGTACAATCTATGTAGACTCTGAATTGAATATCTATAGCAGCTTCCCTTTCCCTCACCTCTGTTGTCTCTATGGCTAGAGGGATAAAGTGATCAACGAACTGGATGGGAAGTACTAGAACTGTGTCTATAAAGGACAAACAAAGAGGTTACTTCTACAAAGGACATTACTGTACACAGTTATTTCGTCTTCCTCTCCTTTCATCGATGGTGTGTGTGGAAAGAAGACAGTGGTAGGAAAACCTGGGAAAGTTACAAATGGAAAATGATATTCCCTATAAAATTCTGTGTTATTGCACACTAAAAGCCTCACCTGAAAATACCCAGAGGCAGAAAAGTAAGAATAACCCACAAAAGGCATGGTCTGGAAACAGGAAAAGCAAAACAGACCTGTAGGGGTACAGGATCTACTTTATTCATAGCGATGCTAATCTATGTTTCGATGGTAATTCCGAGAGAAACTCAAGAGTACAGCTGGAGGGAGGGGCAAAATGAGGCCACTGACTCTTCCAAATAAGAACCTCCCCCCCAAATTTTTCCATCAGTCCCCAGAGTGCTAACACTGAATTTTCCTTCAGTTCCCCAATTTCTAGCATTGCAGTAACTTAAAACTTCAGGTGAACATTTTGACCATTTCGCAATATGCTGTTATAGTGCTATTATTCCACTTTCAACATCCTGTGGAATTCTGGGGTTTGTAGTTTACTGAGGCCAAAGAGCTCTCCCGCTGAAAATTCTGAGTGCCCCTCCCTAAACTGCAAATCCCAAGATTCCATAGGATGTTGAAAGTGGAATAACAGCACTGTAACAGTCTCGTGTGGAAATGGCCGAGATCTGATTCCTTCTTTCCGCCCAGCGTTGTCAAATGCCTCCCTCCCAGACAAAGCAGAGACGGGGGCCATTCCCGCACGAGTCTGCTATAGCGCGATGATTCCACTTTCAGCCTCCTATGGAATCCTGGGGTTTGCAGTTTCGGGAGGGGCCGGCGGCCCCTCCCGAAACTGCAAACCCCAGGATTCCATAGAAGGTTGAAAGTGGAATCATCGCGCTATAGCAGACTCGTGCGGAAATGGCCGGGGAGGGGAAGAGATACAGATCCAGCGAGGAGGAAGCGCTAACAGGAAATGGAACAACTCCTTCTCACACTTTCGGTTCTCCAAACCCAGCTTTGCTTTATTTTGAGTTTCTTTTCTCCAGCTTCGTCCGTCCGGAGGCGGAAAGCGAGAGATGGACCCTCAGGACCAAAGCAGCACCACCGTCTGGGCGAGGAAAACCAGCCGCACTTTCTTTGGTTAGGTTTCGTTTTCCTGGATTGCAGGGAGGGGGGGGGACAGGGAGTAGGAAGGACGAACCCAACCCAAGCGTCCCATAAAAGGCACCTCCCGAGCATCAGTAGAGATTCTCTTGGACCGGGATTCTCAGAAGGTGAGTTTCTCTCCCTCTGTCTTTCTCTGTGGTAGGAAAATAAAGAATCAAAATTAAGTAGGAAGCAATAATATCCAGTTACAGACACACACACATATACACACACACACCTCTCTCATGGGAAATTCTTTAAAACGAGAAGATCGCCGCCGTTTTCGTTCTTTGAGGGAGTAACCCTGAAGTTACAATAGCGGAGTTAGGGACCCCATGGTCACGTAGTCCAACCCGTTGCTGGTACAGTGTCTTTTATTTTATTTCTTGAATTTATATTCCGCCTTTCTCCCAAGAGAGGATTCAAAGCAGCTTACGATAATTTCAGAAAGATCCAGCTAAAAGGTCAGTTTGCAAAGGTTTAAAAAGAATTATTTGGCCTAAAAGATTAAAATATACTGCGAATCAGAATATTAAGGGAAATATTTACAAAACGCATATGTGGTGGTATCTGTTCTACCCCCAGAAAGACTTAGCAAAATGTATAAACGTTGTAAGGGGAAATGTTGGAGATGTGATAATGAAAAAAGCACTTTCTACCATATGTGGTGGACATGCCAAAAGGCTAAGAAATACTGGAAATCTGTTGATTTACAAATAGAAAAAAAAAAATTGGGCTATCTGTTCCAGATGACACCACAAACATCTATTTGGCGTGCCAAAGCTAGAACCAGAGCAAAAAAATGGAGAAATTATCTTTAATATGACAGCAGCTGCTAGAATTATTTATTTATGCTAAAGTATAGCAAATTATTTATTATTCAGAATTATTTATGCTAAAGTATAGCAAAAAGCTGAACCTCAGTCTGAGGAGGATTGAGAAGTTGTTTGATGTAACATTGATGGCAAAATTAATAACTATGATAAAAAGGGGTTCCCATCAGTTATCTCCTATTTTTGAGGTAAATGGGGGGATCTCTCAGTATCGAGCTTTACTGATTGAATATATAAGAGAAAAGATTATTATTTAATAGATGACTGTTTCTTCAAGTATAAAATATTTAATATGTTGCATAAATTATTTGTGGTATAGGAAACAATACTGTTGCTTAGGTTGAGTAGAATCCTGTGGGAATTTATTATTAGCGTGAATAGATCCTCAAAGTGTGTAAAATATACTCAGTGATACTCCAGTGGGAAGTTGGGTGTAGGAGTCAAAGCTATATGTATGTATGAAAGAATGTATGAAACAAGCTTTCCTTTATTTGGTTTTTATTTTGTATATAAAACAATAAAAAGTAAATTCTGGTGGAAATGGAATAGTTGCTTCTGTGAAACATGAACTGGGTTGTTCTGCCTGTATATTTAAGCCTTTGTGAGTAAGGGATCTCATGCCAGTATGAGCACTCTGTAGATGTTTTGCCTTTGCTTGTTTAGATACAGAATAATTAACAAGAGTAGGGATGATTTCCTTTGTCTATCTCACACTTTAAAACTCTTGTGAAACTGGTATCATTCCAAACAATCTGAGTGCCAGCCAAGACCTGCTTATGCCCTACTTCAGGGCTAAGAATAATGCTTGCAGGGTGGCGACATGTGGCCTACAGGGCCATCTTTTTCAGCCTCTGGGCTTCCCTGGGCTCAAGCAACCCCGGATTAAAAAAAAAAAAATCAGTTCGGTACTATTTTTACTTTTACTATTGTTCATTTTATTTATGCTCCTGTGTTTTCCCAAAGACTGGGACTTAAGATGGCTTATAAATTAAAATGATCACAATATTGTTAAAAAAACCCATGAAAAGTCAATTTAAAACCAATTCAAAACAATTTTAAACATATACTTAAAATGGTAAAAGACAGTTTTAAACAGTATAATTTAAAATAATCCAGCACCTTCTTCAAAGCCCTTTTCTTACAGACCTTTAATTCTAAAAGACTAGAGCTTTAAAAAAACAGTGTCTGCCTGCCAATGGAAGGACTTCAGGGAGGGAGCCATTCCAGACTCCCTAGCAAGGCATTTCCAGCACCTGTGTGCGGGCACTGAGAAGGCCCTGTCTCTGATCCCTACCAGCGATACCCGTGAAGGTGGTGGGACTGAAAGGAGGGCCTCTCTTGAGGATCTCCTGGTTCATGGAAGGTTTTATAGAGAGATATGGTTTGTCAGATAGTCTGGGCTTAGGGCTTTGTAGATTATAGCTAGCACTTAGAATTGTGCCCAGAAAAAAAAAGTGACAGCCAGTGGAGCTATTGGAGTGTAGTGGAGAAACACTGTTCCTAAAAGCTCCCAGGAGGCCAAGGTACAGAATAGGACATGGGAAGGCAGGAGTGGGAAAGAGTTCTGATGTTTGTTTTCTCAAATCTGGAAGCTAACTCCTGCCTTTTTTTTTTAAACACTACATTTTCAGAGGGAGCACAGCTCCTGGTGAGGGTTTAGGGAGGGATAAGATGGGCTCCCACACCTCTGGAGCTTCTCCACCTCTAGTGTTTCATTTGTCTTTAGCCTCAGCACTGCTTTCAGTCATCTTCCAGCACAGTTAAATGCATCTTTCATGGAAGTTTATGGGACTTCAGAGCATAATGTCTTCAGTCTGTAGCACTTCTGGGGGTTTTATTTTCCATTCTTCTATTTTTTTTTCCTCACTAGAGAAAAACTTGTTAAGGAAAAAAGACAGAATAGCTATACAGTGATTTTTAACTGTAAATGGAAAGAGCTTTTTGTTTAGGAGGACCTTTAATATTGCGTTACTGGCACTGTAGATGTAGCAGCTCCAAAATGTCTCTTACTGTTTCAGGGAGGGGGGGAATCTCGTAGAACTAAATGTCAAAGTTCCATGGCCGGCGTGAGACTCCCTCTGAAAGACGCCATCGAAAACTGGGGAAAGCATCCTCTTCAGATGAGGAGATGGGTGACCCACTGAAGCCGCGAGCTACTTTTTCTTATAATCAGCCAACTGGAACACTGGGCCTACAACAGGTACCTGGGAAATTTACATTTGCTGTGCCAAGTGTATTTTTTCCAATGAAAAATGAAGGCTTTCAATTCAACCCACCATCGATACAAAAGGAGGATTCAACTGACCTGGTAGAACCAAAGCAGCAAAATAAGGTAAGTTGAAGCTCCTCATTTCAGGCTGCGAAAGTGAAACACACAGTGTCACAACTACGATCATGCAGTTTAGAGCCAAAGGTTTAGTGAGTGTTATAGAGGCTTTAGATGAGGGTAAAATGAGAGACAGTCCTCCTTAAAGTGCCGACTGAATGTGTAGATTAGCAAATTTGCTGCCCCTTGCCTCTTCTGGTGGGGGAAGTTGTGGGAGCACGAAGTAAACTGAGCCACAGATTCCACTGGTGCTCTTTGAGGAACCTCTCCTAGTTTCATGTGACTGAGGCGGCCTGTGAGGCTGAATTCAGCTGACATGCCAGAGTTCCCCATCTGTGCTTTCAAATACAGTTGACCAGAGACATGTGTCAGAGATGCTATAGGCTCGGGTTCAATGGGAAGAGATTCAACTGCTTAGAACTTGAAAGAGGATGAGCTGTATGCCATTGGAGCTGCGTGTGATAGTGATTAAGTACGTGGCAAACCAAGAATAGGCCAAGCAACCAAAAACAGGAGGAAATCATTCCTAACCTGAGTGAAGCTATTTGAGGACAAAAGGAGAAAGCAGGTACCAGCACACTCAAGCCCAAGGATAGTATTTTTTTTTCTTCTTTTTTTAGTTTCAGCTGAAAGTCTGAAGTCTTTGAAGTCTTTGTTTATGTTGTTTTGTGTGACAGGGTTTTTTTTTAACTCCCTGCTGGGATGTACTCAAGCCAACCAAATGTTCAATATCAGTTTGTTGACAATCATTCTTATGTAATGCGTTGAAACATTTTACTACAGTTAAAAAATAACTAAGCAAAATGCTTATGTTCTGCCAACAGAATTCAGAGAACCCTTTATACAACCAGTATGAAGAGAAGATCCGTCCTTGCATTGACCTCATTGATTCCCTGCGGGCCCTCGGTGTGGAAAAAGATTTGGCATTGCCAGCAATTGCTGTGATTGGTGATCAGAGCTCTGGGAAGAGTTCTGTTCTAGAGGCACTATCTGGAGTTGCTCTTCCAAGGGGCAGTGGTGAGAATTCTCTTCCAGCTTTTTCTACAGGATGATTTCATTGGATTACAATTATGTGATAGGAACCTGCAAACCTAGAGATTACTATTTAAGTCAGGGGTAAGAAACTTGTAGTCCTTTAGATGTTGTTCAACTCTAAGGCCATTTCCACACTACATTGTCATAATGCTGTTGTTTCACTTTCAGCATCCTGTGGGATCTTGGGCTTTGTAATTTAGGGAGGGGCATTTAGAATTCTCAGCCAGAGAGTTCTTTGGCCTCAGTAAACTATGAACTCCATAATTCCACAGGATGTTGAAAGTGGAATAATAGCACTGTAACAGTGTAGTGCAGAAATGGCCTAACTCAGAACAACCCCACCAAGTATGACCACTAGTTAAGGATGATGGAAATTGGAGTCCAGAAACATCTACAGTATCACAGTTTCTTACTTTCACTATCAAAGATCCACTTTTTTTTCATTTTCTAAGATTGCCTTCAGTATTTACTATGTCAAAGAATCTTTAAAGATTGCTAATTTGTGAGAGGCTACATGCATCCAAAACAAATGTCTTTGCACAGTGTTATCAGGAAAAAAATGGTACCTTTTGTTCATTGTAGTAACTACCAGCACCTTTGCTTTAACTGCAGACCTTTGCAATATTGTTTGGTGAATTCTGAAGTTCCAGCTTAGGGGCTGATTTCACCTTTGAACTCGGTGTTGTTCCATTGCAGTCCATGGAATTGTATTAGATTTTAGCCATCTTTGGAAAGGATTTGTATAAGTATTGTGTCTGTGTATGTCCTTTTCTGGACATTATGCAAGGAGTTATTCACTAGCTCCTTGCTCAACATCCAAACACACCCACTCTAGCCAGCTGTCAAGCCCTAGGGGTGCTGGCATAGTTATTTCCTTATTGCAGGAAGCGGGGAAGAGGCCATGCAGTGTCTATTCTTCTGCACTGTTGCACCCAGGGAAAGAGAAATTAAGTCACTCTCCCAGATATTCAGCAACTTACTGGAGATCTGGACGGTGACCTTATTTCTCTTCCTCCCAGCCACAGAACTGCACCCAAGCAGTGTCTGGTCACCTCCCTACTCCCCAGTAAATGACTATGGCAATGACCCCAGGACTTGGCAACATACTTGAGGGGAGCAGCCCAGAGCTGTGCGTGCAGAGCAGCATTCTCCATATTACTTTCATGCAGGACCTTGGCCAACATCTATGATTTCACCACTATTGGTCTCTTTATGAATAGGCATTGTCACCAGATGTCCCTTAGAACTCAGGCTGAAGAAACTACCTGCGGGTCACAAGTGGAGAGGGAGAATCAGTTACCTGGAAAAAATTGTGGAACTCTCAAATCCTTCAGAAGTGGAAAGACAAATAAGAAAAGGTGAGTGTTGTCAATTCCATTTCAGAGCATTCTTATTGCTCAGCATAGGTAACCTGTCACCACTGCTTGTGCTGGTAGTGGGAAGGTTATTTATTATCATTGCTTTTCGCTGTGCTTATTGCTTTTCTATCTTTTTCCATTTTGAGAGGGAAAAAAAAACGTTAAGACTGATTAGAGGACAGAACAAAACTTGAAAAGTCCATTCTTCTAAAATGTCCAACAAGTTCTCTGAACAACCGTTGTGCTAATGTGTAATGCTGTTGCTGCTGCTGCTGCTGTTGTCATTGTTGTTGTGTGCCTTCAAGTTATTTCTGACCTATGGCAACCTTAAGGTAAAGCTATCACAAGGGTTTCTGGGTCTGAGAGTGTGGCACGTGCCCTAGAGGTCACCCAGTGGGTTTCTGTGGCTGAGTGGGAAATTGAACCTTGGTCTCCAGTGCTGTAGTTCAGCACTCAGCTTGCTGGCTCTCACTTGGGTAACATTACGAGAAGATGAAGATGTTCTCACTAATGATAATTAAAGGCACAGACTTTTTAAACCAAAGTGGTATTTTTTCTGAAGACAGTATAGAGGATCGTGTCAACAGACTTGAAAGTTTTCAATATGTAAAACTGTGTTTGTCTAATCTGGGTAGTGTCTGACTAACTGGGGCTCAAAGGTATTTTGATTTTTGCACTTTGGAGGAAGGGCTGGATACAAATCTAACAACTATATTACACATAGTTAAAGATTTCAGTTTTAAAATGTCATTTGCCATAAGAAGTTAAGGATTTTGCAAAGTGTTTTATACCATGATATCAAAGAACAGCCAGGATGCTCATTAGTATCTTTATATTTTTTTAATAAAATGCTGATGTTGAGTATCTTACATTGGAACTTCTCCTGGTTTTCTATCTTGCAGCTCAAGACATAATGGCGGGTGAAGGAGTGGGCATTAGCAGTAACTTGATTAGCCTAGAAGTTTGTTCTCCAGAGATTCCAGACTTGACACTGATTGATCTGCCAGGAATTGCAAGAGTGGCTGTTGGTAATCAGCCAATAGATATTGGAGAGCAGGTAAAAGATCAATGGAATGAGTCTGGAGCTTGATGGGGAAACCGTAACATTCTTCACTGTTAATCTTATAAGCAAAAAAAGTGTACTTGTACCATTTTCTAGCAAGACATGGCTTCTTGCATGCTAGAAGAATGAACAGTTATACGTTGTGCCCTGACATGAGATTCTATGCCCCTTTGCCTTCTCGATAGACATCCATTTTCATTGCTGTGATTTACTCAGCTGCATCCTACAGTGCCTTTGTCTTGCCTTTGTTAGTCCAGTTTTTAGACAATCTTTGTGAAGGGAAGTAGGAAGAGGCTGCTGGAAAGATTCCAACAATTTGAAGACAAAGGCCGTTCCCACCCTAGACTTTTACAGTGCTATTATTCCACTTTCAACATCCTATGGAATCCTGGGGTTTGCAGTTTAGGGAGGGGCCTTTGGGGAAATGGCCAAAGAGAAAAAAAGTCAACAAACCACATCGAGACTTTCAACTAAAATTTAAAAGGGCAACTTAAATTGTCTACTTACATTCTGCTTCCTTGAATGAGATTGGTTTCAGAGTACATCCAGTATTTTGCATGAAAGACGTTCAGAGAGGATATAAATTAGGGATGGAAGATGGCCAGTGAACAAGCCCTGAACTTTGAATCATGATCATCGGCCATACTGACTGGGCTGATGGGAGCTGTAGTCTATCAACATCTGGAGAAGTACATGTATAAATCCTTACAGAGCATCTTTGATCACCTGGCTGTGTAATTCCAGGGCAGCAAGCAAAGATGCTTATGGAAACTGGACGGATAAAAACTGGCCACTTTCCTGGACTATTTTAAACAAATGGTGGGAGACGCTCCTGTGGTGTAAGTGATTTAAGTCACTAGTCAGAAATGTCCACTTTTTCAGTGGTTCTGAGCTTCCTTTACAAAAAGAACTAGTCAGTTCAAACTAGCAAGGATTGAAATAAAGTAAAGGATTAAATTGGGAAAACAAGTTGGAGATAAAAACAGAGATATTCATCTTACCTGGAGTTCTAACCAAAGGTTATGAAGCCTGGATGCTCTAGATGGCACTGCTGGTCTACCTCAGAGTTGAGGGTTTTGTCACACGATGGGATTGTACCTTACTAGGAGTGTTTTCTCCTTAAGCTGCCTGCCTTCCATGAATTTCTGTTCTTTGTCTTCTGTTTCCTGATACCTGTTGAGAACTCTCAGGCCTGGTCTGGCCTGCCTACTCTTACCCTAAAAATGGCCCTACTTTGATTCCATCACTAGGTTTGACCTTTGCCTGAGCTTCAGCCTTCCATCTGCATCAGTTAATGATAGCTGCTTAATTTGTCAAACGGTGAAACAATTTTTTCCTCCTTTGTTTTATTGCAGATCAAAATGCTGATTAAAACATTTATTGATAAGCAAGAGACAATAAATTTAGTGGTGGTCCCATGTAATGTGGATATTGCCACAACGGAGGCTTTGAAGATGGCTCAGGAGGTGGATCCAGAAGGAGAAAGAACACTTGGTAAGGAGCCAGGAGAATTTGCCCTTGAGTTGGTAATCTGGTACAGAGAAATATACACATGACTTTTAGGTTACAGCAGGTCACTAAAAAAGTTTTGTTTTTAAGGTTTGTGGCCGTTATACTACTGTTTGGCATCATCAAGAATTCTTTATTGTCCCTCCAGCCCATGTTAAAACTTCAGGGCTTTACAGTGTTTTATTTGCTTGCATATCTGGATTTTTTTATTTCTTTTCCTGAGGACATCACTATTTAAACCCATCCAGAAATTGTGTGTGTGTGTGTGTGTGTGTGTGTGTGTGTGTGTGTTTATCTGTCCGTGTGTGTGTGTGGTTGTGTAATAAAAATTTCATAGGCACAAAAATTAATATAACATAAATAACACGATATAATAAAAGTAAAATAACATTAAAATACTTAATGGAAAAAAAATACAAAATACAAATCTCTCTCTATTGTGGTATACGCATGTACTTCCTTATTATGCATAATACTGTTTCAATATGTTAATATTTTAAATATTCCCCTTCCTCTTAGGGCCTTTCTACACTACCCTGCTATAGTGCTATTATTCCACTTTTAACATCCTATGGAATCCTGGGGTTTGCAGTTTAGGGAAGGGCATTTAGAATTCTCAGCCAGAGAGCTCTTTGGCCTCAGTAAACTACAAGCCCCAGAATTCCACAGAATGTTGAAAATAGAATAATAGCGCTATAACAGTGTAGTGTGGAAAGGCTCTAACCCTGTAAAAAACACAAGCTCATTTGTATAATTTAACTGTTAACTTCTCTGAGATCTTGAGAGATATTGCAGGACACAGATCAAAATATAACTTTATTATCTGTGTTTCCTGATGAAAAGGGAAGAGTAAAGGGGAGGAAGGGGTTCGCCTAACTCCATTAAATGCCATACAGTAAATAAGTCTCCCGTTTGCAAAGGCCATGCTAATGAAAGAGAGGAGTGGATCTTCAGGTTTTTTTAGTCAAAATCTGGGCCAGTAAAATGAATCAAAAACTTACTGTAACCAGAAGCATGCATGTTATTTTGGAATCTTATTACCATTAGCTATCTAATTTTGATGATAGTGGCAGTCACAGGCCTCTTTGCTGTTCTGGCTGCTTGAAATTCATCCCTGACATCTTGCAAAGCCCTATACATGGCTTACGATTCCAAGGTGTAAGAAATTGCTACAGAAAAATCTACTAAGTTCTAGTGTGGGAAAGAACCCCTTTAATTTTTATATTTGTATACATTTCTCAGTTTGCTCATCTTCTCTACTCCTTTTTATGCCCAACACTTTTCTAATTTTGTGTTTTTATATTTCATGGTAGGGATTCTGACAAAGCCCGACCTGATGGACAAAGGAACTGAGGGAGCTGTGGTGAACATAGTGAGAAACCTGGTCATTCCTCTGAAAAAGGGGTATATGATTGTGAAATGCCGAGGGCAGCAAGACATCCAGTCCAACCTGACACTGGCCTCTGCGATCCAGAAAGAGAGATCATTTTTTGAGAATCATAAACATTTTGGGTAGGTACATGCAGAATATGGAATACTGTTTGTTTTCCTCCTCTTTTGCTGATACATTGTGTAGTAGTGGTTTCTATTATTAGTGGCTGTTTTTTTCTTATCTTTTTGGCTGCAAATGATTGAAACATGATAAAACATACTTGTTTCAGGACATAAATACTGTATAAACTCATGTATAAGTCTAGAAATTTTAGTCAAAAAGTTAACCCAAAAAACCTGGGTTGACTTTTCAATGTAAATACTGTACCTTAACTCATATTAAAAAAAAAAAAAAAGAACCAGGTGAAAGCTTAGTCCATTCTGGGAGAACTTGAAAGAAGTACCTGGACATTCTGCTGTCTTCAACGTGGCACTGCTTCTGGCCTGTTTGAATGCTTGGATGGGAAAATGGTGGTAACTCTTTGGTGCTTCCCCTCAAAGGAACACTGAGGCAGTGATGGTGCTTTCCCCTCTCTGTGGAATGACCCTTGACTTATCCATGGATAATATCAAAAATCCATAATTTTGCTTCTAAAACCTGCCCTCAACTTATACATTACGTCAACTTATACAGGAGTTTACACAGTAAGTACAGCCTACAGCATGTTCTGAACTGCTTTTTTTAATGTCTCTTTCAATCGTTACTTAAATTCTGGAAGGTAAAAATCTTTGGTCATAATCCTTTCACACATGACAATCCTACATGTGAAGAGATACCCAAAAAAATGCCACTTAAGATATCTGATGTTGGAGACTGGCAAGGATTTTCCCCAAACATTCCAGTTATTGGCACCATGTTTATGCCCACAAATGATGCATATACGTCTCGCACTTCCTAGATTGCACAGGTGTGATATCTGTTTGTATGCTGGTTTGTTCTTAGCGGTGTGGTTCACACTTTGTTGGCAGGAAGGAACCAGCTGTGTTATGTCCTGTGAGGATCCTTCCATTTCCAGCAAGAGAAAGATCATATCTTGTGAGGTTAAACTGGAGTATTTCAGATTTTAATGCCTTAAGTTCTTGCCTTGCCTTGTCTTTTTTCTATAGAAAATAAATAAATTGTATATAATGCTTAAGAAAATCATTGTCTTTGCCTTGAGAATTTCACAGCAGGAGCCAACTCTGAATACACTAGATCAAGTCTGCCTTTAAATTTAGGAATGAGAGAGTGTAATTCCAAAAACATTCAGTTTCAGATCCTCTACAAATCAGTATGAATAACCAGTGGAGAGAGCTCAGGTTCATGTCTTGCCTCATTCCTTTCAAAGGAGGCATATCTTTGCAGAGGAATGGGCACTCAGGTCTTCCATTCTTAGAACCTAAACAGGGCAACCCCGAGTTGTACAGACTGTGTCTAGGCCCTACAGTCCTGAATGTGATTCACCTCTCAAGTCTTAATGGAGGTATTCGTTTTATTTTTTTTTCAGTGAACTTTCCACTTGTTCCTTTGCAGAATGCTTCTACAAGAAAAAAGAGCCACAATTCCCTTGCTGGCAGAGAAACTTACAAGTGAACTTGTGCAACATATTTGTGTAAGTCAGCAAAGAACTTACGTCATCAGCATCAGGTGCTTTAAACAATAACAATGAATGGCCAACGGAAGGAGTTCTTTCCTTTCCCTCAGGGTGGTTTACATGAATCTTTTTTATTTTTTTTTAAAGAGATCCTTACCCACTTTAGAAGAGCAAATAAGTTACCAGCTTCAAAAAGCAAGTGATGAGATGCGCAGATATGGCAAAGGTTTGCCAAAAACGGAAGGCGAGAAGCTGTATTTTTTAACAGATGTAAGTAGATTGTAGGTGCCTGTGCTAATCCCAACACTTAAACTGTTATTTTCTTTTTAAAAAATGTGTTCATCATTGTTCCTGTGTTTTTTCACAGCATTAATCATTGCTCACTTCTTTAAGAGAAATATGTTATTAATTTTATTAGTGTGTTAAGAGTAACATGTTATTAATGCTACTAATGTCTTATTCTTTCATTGCATTTATTTACCAAAAAATGAATTTAAAAATACTAGAAAAAGATCAATCCCTCCCTATGACTTCTCAAGCAACAAAAGTTCAGAAATAGTTGTTGTTGTTGTTGCTGCTGTTATTATCTTTATTTATATCCTGCTTTTTTCCTTGAAAAGACTCAAGGTGGCTTACAATAGTTTAAAAAGAAAACATAGTTAAAACTGTAACATATAAAAAGTTAACACACATTAAACAAACAGTAGTAATTAAAACAATGTTAAAATATATATTAAAAACAACAAACAGATCAGAAGGAAAATAACCAGCACCTTTCTTCACAATAATAATGTATTAAATGCCTGCCAAAATAAGAATGTCTTTAATTGTCTCTGGAAAGAAGGCAGGGAGGGTGCCAGTCTGACTTCTCTGAGAAGGGAGTTCCAGAGCCTGAGAGCAGCGACTGAAAAGGTCCTCTCCCGTGTTCCCACCAAATGCAGCTGTGAAGGTGGTGGAACAGAGAGAAAGGCCTCTCCAGCAGACCTCAATGCCCAGGCTGGTTCGTAGGGGAGTATATCGTCCTCCATATAACCTGGACCTGAACTGTGTAGGGCTTTAAACATCATCACCAGTACTTTGAATTGTGCCTGGAAAACAGACTGGCAGCCACTGGAGCTGTCGCAGCAGGGGGATTGTGTGATCCCTGTAGCCAGCTCCAGTTAATAACCGCTCCAATAGAGGTTACTCATGACAGCAGAAAAGAAAAATATTAACAGTTTTTGTGTAGTTTTGCAAGGACAATGCTGTTAAGGCCACATTGTTGTTGTTGTGTGCCTTCAAGTCACTCCCAACTTATAGTGACTCTAAGGCAAACCTTTCACTGGGTTTTCTGAGGCTGAGAGAGAGTGATGCACCCAAGGTCACTGAGTGGGTTTCCATGGCTTGGCAGGGAATCAAACCCTGGTCTTCAGGGTCATTGTCCAGTGCCCAAACCACTACACCACACTGGCTCTCTAAGGCCACCTTATACCCCCAAATTAAAATGGCACATGTGATGGGATTCTTTGTGAAAAGTTACTTGTACATTCTAAATCCACTATCAAAACTATTTGGATCCACTTAACTGGACTAAGTGCCATTGAATTCAGTGGGACTTTTGAGTGCTTATTTAATTAATTTGTTGAAGTTTTTTTTAAAAAAAACTTTGATTTTTTAGAGCTAAAATTTCCTCTGAAAGTAGCTTACAACTGGATAATTCTAATCAATGATACTATAAAGCATCCATTTATTAAAGCCAAATACAATTTCAAAACGATCTGTGAACCTGACAGCTAAAAAAGCAACATACTCAAAACAAAAAAAGAAAGAAAGAAACAAGAATGGCCTAGGTCCTGTGTCAGACATGTAGCCGCGATGTGGTAGTTATGCTTGAACTCTCCATCTGATTGCTGAAGCCTACTTTAAAAGCCAGTCAGCTGTCCCAAGTGATGGAGGCCTGTGCTGCTGGTGAGCAGGGTGCTCCAGGATGACTAAACACCCCCCTCCTACCAGGGAGTGATGCGGAAAGAGCCTACAACTGGATTGATTCAGTCAAGGAAGCCATGGCCCTTAATTTGCAAAATCTGAACAGGGCACTTGATGACCAGGAACCTCTCGTTCATGGGGTGACCATACGTTGAAGCTGACTTGAAGGCAAATAACAACAGTGGCAATACAACTGTGGGGCCAGATACGCAAGCCCATCCTCTTAGAATCATAGGGTTGGAAGAGACCACAGAGGCCATTCAATGTAACCCTCTGCTATGCAGGAACACCCATCAAAGCATTCCCAACAGATGGCCGTCCAGCCTCTGCTTAAAAACCTCCAAAGAAGGAGACTCCACCACATTCTGAGGCAGCATATTCCACCGTCAGACAGCTCTGACCATCAGAAGCTTCTTCCTGAGTTTCAGGTGGAATCTCCTTTCCTCCAGCTTGAATCCATTGCTCCTTGTTCTAGTCTCTGGAAGAGCAGAGAACAAGTCTGCTCCCTCACTGTTCTTGTCCTGTATAGAGCTCTTTTCATGTTCAGTGCGAATGTGTGAAATGAAGTTCTAAGCACATTCATTTGAACTCACTTAAAATCTTGCTTCAGAAACACAACAGTCTTATCTGAAAGGGGGACTTCACTGGCAGGGCTTTATGAGTGCTGTCCCTTGTCGTGATTCATATATTCCCTATGAATGCCCAAATAGAACTTTTGTGTTGACAGCTTTTGCTACAAGTGCAGAGTATTTTTTTAAAAAATGCAATGTTTGATCGATGTTTGATCTTTTAAATGCAATGTTTGATCAAACCTTGGTTGAGTGGGTTTTTGTGCAGGATGGCTAGAGAGAACACTCACCAGTTTGCTTGATCATGTGATAATGACCTTATAAACAGCTGCCTTCCTGTTTGTCTTCTTAAAATTACTGCAGAAAATCCAACTGTTCAATACAGATATCACCAGTTCACTACAAGGAGAAGAGAAATTGTCTGATAATGATACCAGGCTGTTCACCAAAATTCGTAAAGAATTTCAGAAGTGGGGCAAAATAATCATTGAAAATGATAAAAATAGTAAGTGTAAAGCTGTTCAAATTTGGAAGAACTTGATCTGGAATGGACTTGTAAACATATCCAAATATGCATATGAGAAACAAACAAAAAAAGCATTGTACCAATTTATGTATTAAATTTCTTATCCTGCCTTCTTGCTGGAAAAAAAATTCTCTGATGAAAAACAAATACAATGAAAATTTAAAAACAGGTTTGAAACATAGCTCAACACATGACTAAAAGAACAAAAGAGCAGCCCCGTTCAACAACAACCCTGGTTACACATCAAATCCCTTCTGGATTCTTTAGTGGCGGAAGGAGAAGGCCAACCCAGCCTCCACTGGAAGGCAGTTCTAGAGCCTGAGAATGGCCAGTGGGAAAGGCCTCTCTGAGGAAGCACCTTCCAGCTTATTCTCCTCTAGAAATCTTTCTAGTTGAAAGCTGCCCACAATTTTTTTAGAAAGGCGGGGCATTTGATAGCTCTGGGGAACTATGAAGGGGCACCGTACTGAGATTTGGAGGTCCCTTGTGGCCCATGGAATGAACTTTCCCCACATCTGGGTTAGAACAAGACACCTTTGAGTTCACTTGTACAGAAAGGGCAGAGACATGACAACAATGGAGAATTTATGTCTTCTGATTCTATAAAAACTAATTGCAAGATTTTGATCGGTTTTGATCTGTTTGAAATTGACACAATCCTTGGGATACCGAGGTCTCTTTCACACTACACCATTATAGAATTTTGTTACTACTTTAACTGCCCTGACTCCACCTTGTGTATTTACAGTGTATTTAGAATTCTCTCCCAGCTCTAGTGTGTCACTAAATTGCAAATCCCAAGATTCCATAAGATACGGCCTTGGTAATCAATGGTGTGCTATAATTGTATAGTGTAAACATACCCTAGAAGAAAGGAGACTCTCATGCTTGCATTTTAAACCTGAGTTGTTCCTAATGAAAGTCACTATTGATGCTGGGCTTTGTTCTGCTGGATCAACAGTTATTTGTTAAGTCTTTATCAAGTGCTTTTGGGCTTGCGTATTATTCACTGAATTTTCAAAGAGGCCACATCTTTATATATCTTTATATTCTTTGTATCTTTATAAACCTATATATTCTTGCTGGCAGGGCAAACAGGTGTTGTGGGGGACATGGCTATGGATCCAGCTATAGGAAAATAGCTGGATGCTTCTCTGCTGCTCCCCCTACTCTCCATTGATGTGGAGATTGCCATCTTGGGTGTGTGTGTACCCTAGACACAGTAGGTTTAGTGGGGAATTTTAGTTGTTGCACGGTCAGAATGCAACTCTGAACTCCTCAGTGACAAAAAAAAGGGGGGGGGAGGTTATAATGGTGTGAGACATGCCATTGTAACTCACTAATAAGATGCCAGCCAATAGTTCCCCAAATGATCTGCTGAATTCACTACATTTCCCATAATCCCATGTGGTAGCATTTATTTTATCTATCTGCAGTTGAAAAATCCCTCCATCCTGAGGAGTGGAGATTTGAACATCAGTATCGGGGGCGAGAGCTACCAGGATTTATCAATTACAGAACATTTGAAAGTATTGTAAGGAAGCATCTTATAAGATTAGAAGTTCCTGCTCTTGAAATACTAAATAAAGTGACAGGTAAGTCTGTTTCTTTTTATTTTTCCACAAAACTACATAAACATGAATTCCAAAAAACATTTCTAACATAGACAAAAACTGATATTAACACACTAACAATAGCATACTAATACACTAATACACAATAGGTCTTTGGTCCTCCCCAACCAAACTCTAATGAGAACGGTGAAAAGAAGGCAAAATATTATTCTAACCATTGCATAGCCAGCTAAGCAAAGCTATTAATAGTCATACCCACATGTTATTGCATTGTTTGGGTTCTTATTGCTCAGGAAATCTATAAATGTTTTTCAGTCTTTCAGAAAATCTTCAGCCACATTAATTTAGCTGTTGGGGACAGTTCAGTAACCGTAACAATCCAGTCTCCTCTCACTGGTTCTTCAGCCCATTTCCTGGGTTATGTAAACAATATTCCTGCAGCAGTTGTCATGTAATGAAGAAGGAGTCTATATTTATGATCCAAGTTCTTATCCATGATACCCAACAAAAACATTTCTGGAGATGTTACCAAATCTAGATTTATTTATTTATTTTTGCATTAACATATACATATGTGTGTGTGTGTGCGCGTGTGTGTCTGTCTGTCTGTCTGTCATACATATATATACAGTTCTCCCTCCACATTTGTGGGTTTCACTTTCATGAATTTGATTATTCGCAAGGTGCCTCCTTGCTCCCCCAGTCTCCCACTCCCACTCCATTCCTGCCCCACTTGCTCCACCCATTTCCTTGCGCCCAGTGCGAACACATCCCATGCAGGCAACACAAAGGCCCAAGGAGGCCAATGGGCAGCTCCCTGTGCTCCTCGCGCCACCCCACTGCAGCCGCAGGTACGGGCGCGGCCCATGTGGGTGGCACAAATGCCCAGGGAGGCCGATCGCCGGCTCTCTGTGCTCCTCCCGTCATCCTGCCACCGCCACGGGTACAGGCACGGCCTGCGCAGGTGGCCCGAAGGCCCAGGGAAGCTGATCGCTGGCTCCCTGTGTTCCTTGTGATGCCCCACCACGGGTACAGGCATGGCCCAAAGCCCCAGGGACGCTCCCTGTGCTCCTTGCACCATCCTGCAGGTACAGGTGCTGCCTGCGCGGACAGCAGGAAGGCCCAGGGAAACCGATCGCCAGTTCTCTGTGCTCCTTGCGCCACCCCGCCACGGGTATGGGTGCGGCCGACGTGGGCGGCACAAAGGCCCAGGGAAGCCAATCGCCGGTTCCCTGCCTCCCTGCTCCTGCCTGGGTGGGTGCACTGGCTGGGCAGAAGTCTGTAGGGGGGTATCCTATTCGCAATTATTTGACATTCGCGAGGGATTTGTGTCTCTATCCCCCATGAATGTGGAGGGCCTACTGTATATATGTATGTATGTGTCAGAGTCCAACTCCGTGCCTGTGCCTCACTGCCAGCAAGGAGGAGGAGGCGAGAATACTTGCTGCAAGGAGGAGGAGGAGGCAGCGAGGAATGTCTGATACAAAACTATTAAGGAAACCACAGAGCCGAGCCAGGTCAAAGTCCAGTCCAACAGTCTAGAAAGCAGAGGTCCATCCAGAGGGGTCAGGGAAGCTGGAACATGAGGGTTGAGAGGGCTTGCAAAGTAATTTGCTACAAACAAAGAGCAAGCCACACTGACAGACCTAAATAGCCACAGAGACAGATGTTACTTGTCATTACTTCCTTAATCCAGCCAACACAGCTTCCCTCTGAGCTGCCTGTTTCTGTCTCCTCCGTGATGGAGGCTGAGGGGCTCAGGTGACTGTAATTCTTCCAAATCACTGCTGGTTCCTTCTCCCTCTGGAGGTGGCTGGGGCAACTCTGCCTCCACTTGTCCTTCAACTGCTGGGAATGTTTGCAAGTTGGTTTGGTCAATCATTGGCTCTGTTCCTGGCACCATCAGTTGTTCCTCAACCTCAGAGCCATCATCTATCACAGTATGTGTATCCATATGTATGTGTGCATTAGGCCAATAGGTTTTCATCTTTTACAAGTTCACCACCCATGAAGAAAGGAGCCCTCCTTATGTTGAAACCCCCAGTAATGCTTTGAAATGTTCTTGGACATTTTTGACAATTTGTTTGGAGTTATGTACCATCTGTACATCATCTTACACATATTTTCCTTTAATTTATGACACAAAGTAAATTTTATATTTTTAGAACACATTTTTCCCATTCCTCCAATTGTACATTGCACCCAAACTTTTGGACCCACTTTATTGTGTGTTGCTTGATAGTTTCATCTACTGTTTCTAGTTTCAAAAGACATTTTATACATTTTTTTTAATTCTGTGGTCATAATCTTTACACAATTCTAAGTAAAACTCATTTTCTCCCAAATGTATAGCATCACCTCTTTTATCATGATTAAATCTATCTTCAAGTTGCATATGAGCAAACTAACCAGATTAAGAAGCATCTCCTTTATTTTAAATGCCCAATTATCTCATTCAAAATATATGTGATCCTCATAATGCAACAATCTGTTTTTTCTTTCCTGAAAAAAGCTTCCTGTGGTACAGTAGCAAGTATTAGCTTGGGGAAAATTCTCCATTTATATTTGCTCTGTACATGCAGAAGAGCTTTCTAATAGTGACTTCCCAAATTAGCATGTACTTTGACTTTATCATACCAAAGGTAACCGTGCCACCCAGATCTTAAGTCATGGTGCATGCGCTGGTAACTTCGCGGCTCGGTTTCTGCAATGCGCTCTACATAGGGCTACCCTTGTGCTTAGTCCGGAAACTTCAATTAGTTCAGAATATGGCAGCCAGGTTGGTCACCGGAAGACCTAAAACTGACTATATAACACCAATTTTAAAATCTCTTCATTGGCTGCCTGTTAGTTTCCGGGCACAGTACAAGGTGTTGGTTATTACCTTTAAAACCCTTCGTGGCTTGGGGCCAGCCTACCTGCGGGATCGCCTTCTCCCATATAATCCGCCCCGCACATTAAGGTCCTCTGGGAGGAATTTACTGCAGCCAGTTAGAACTAGGTTGGCTGCAGTTACCCAGAGGACTTTTTCTTCTATCGCTCCCAAGTTATGGAATGGCCTGCCGGAGGAGACCCGGCATATTACCAGTCTGGACTGCTTTAAAAAAGCGGTCAAGACTGATCTCTTCCAACAGGCCTTCCAAGATTAGCATTTCCATAGCCTCCCATCAATTGTCTTCTTGTTTTGTTAATAGTCAACTGATTGACTGTTAATTGTGTGTTTTAAGGGGTTGGTTTAGGTGGGCTGGTGGATGGTGAGGATTGGGTATGTTTTTAATCTCTTTTAATGTATTTAATGTATTTTATGTTGTTCGCCACCTCGATCCTTGTGGAGAGGCAGGATAGAAATAAATTTTATTATAATTATTATTTATTATGACCTTCAAGATCCAAAAGTCACTCATCTCTAAATGTTATCTGTTCCTTTTACCACACAAAACATCAGGCATCATAATATAATTTAATTTTAGGCATTCCCAGAGCACCTCTTTCTTTGCATCATACAGTATTTTAAGTCTTATTCTTGGTCTTCTTGCCTGCCATATACATCTGGAGCTTTCTGTCTACCACTGCACAAAGAGTATTTTGTTCCTTATAATGGAGATTGTTTAAAAAGAATATAAAAATCTGGGCAACTCATTTATTTTTATTGCTGCAATTCTCCTCAAAAGATATAGATTCAGTTTTTTCCCATTTTCTGAGTCTTTCTTAATTTCTTTTCAGACTCTCATAATTATTTTGAAACAGTTGACCATTGTTCTTCATAATTGTGACTCCCAGATAATTAATCCCCTTTTTTTCCATTTTAAAGTTGGACAAAGCAATTAGTTAATTTTGTTCCTCCATAATCATGTTTTTATTCAACAGCTTTATTTTATCACAATTCACTTTAAATCTGAAATGTGGTCCAAACATCTTGATTTTTTCTAAAAGAACATTCATTGAGTCCAGTGGATTTTGAATCGTTATTACAAGATTGTCCACATAAGGTCTCAGCTTATACTGATTTTTTTAAATCTTCATTCCACTTATCTTACTATATTGTCTAATATCAATCAATAGCATCTTCAGTGTCAAAATAATAGAGGTGAAAGGAGACAACCTTGTCTAGTTCCCTTTTGTATCTCAGTCAGTGCCATTGACCAAAAATCTGAGCTCTTTGCTCAAAATATATTATCTTTATTGCCCAAATAAAATGTTCTCCAAAGTCCATTCTTTCCAACACCTGAAATAAAAACTTCCATGAAATATTATCAAATTATTTCTCTGCATCTAAGAAAAACAGAGCTGCCCATTTAATCAGTGTGATATTCCAAATATTCTGTGGTGTTAGAAACAGTTCTTAAGTTGCTTCTTAATTGCCTTTTTTGCAGAAGTTTGGTCTGGTCCTTGTGAATATATTGAACAGTTTGCCTTCTCAATCTGCTAGTGAGAATAGAACTAAACATCTTAGAGACATTATTTAATGATGAGATAGGGCTATAATTCTTAGCTAAAGCCTTATCTGTATCTTTTTTATGAATCACCATAATGTAAGCATTTCTCCATGAATCTGGCATCTGACCTCTTTTAAATCTCATCACACACCATCTTTATTGGTTGAAATAGTTCCTCTGCATATTTCTTGTAGTACCTTGCAGACACTCCATCTGGGCTTGGTGCTTTCCCTAATATGAGCTTCTTAATTGCTTCAAAGTTCCACAGTCATCATAGGTCCCTTCAGGCTGTATTTTTGTTCCAAATGTAATTTGTCCAATTGAAGTCTGTCTAGGTATTTTTTCTTGTCTGAAGTCTTTTCATTGCTTCTCACATAATCTTGTATCATATTCCTCAAAAATTTTTAACATTTTCAAATGGTCCATGTTATAGTGATCTCTTTTCTTAATCTTGTAATCAATTTCTTTATCCTGTCTCAGCTTATAAGAGATCCACTTCCTAGGCTTATTTGTGAACTCAGAATTCTTTTAAGATATAACAATTCAGTATTCATTATAAAAAATGAAAACTGTTGTTGTGGTAGCTTGATCTTTTATTAAATCTTTTATCAATTTTTTCCCCTGAGTTTCACCTCTTGTATTTCATCCATCAGTTTACTCTTTTGCCTCTCTATCTTTTTTCAGTCTGGAGCCATGTTTTTCAAATTGTCCTCTCATATATGCTTTAGTTGCACCCCAAACTACCATCAGGTCTCTGTCTTTAAGTTCAGCTTGAAGAATTTCTTCAGTTTCTGTTTGCATTGCTGAAGTATTTCTTTCTTCAAAAGTAGATTTTCATTACGTCTCCATCTAAACTGTGCTTGATCAGTTTTCAGAATCCATAGTGATGATTCCAAATCATTCTGGGATTGTGATCTGAAAGTTTTTGGCAAAATAGCTATTTTATTTATTGAATTGGCCATATTCTTGGGAATCTAGAACATATCTATTCTAGAGAAAGATTCATGACAGTTTGAGAAAAAAGTATAGTCTTTAGAATTTGCCTGAAAGTATTTCCAACCATCAGCTAACCCCTCAAAATCTGTATATTTAAAGAATATCTTTGGTAATCTACCTTCATCTTCTTTCATGTCTTTACTAGAGCTCTTATCTTTTTTAGGATCAATCACACCATTCTTGTCTCCTGTAGAAGTCAAATTTTGTAAGTCCAATTCTGATGTCATTCTTAGCAAAATATCATAAAACATTGATTTTCCATTATTTGGGCCATAAATGTACATTTTTGCTACTTCAACTGATCTGGAGAATTAGACATCTGCCTTCCGTATCTTCATAAAACTATTTATGCTATAATACAGGATTTATATAGAAATTATTCCATTTCTCTTACTTTTATTCACAGAAACAAATTCAGAATCCATACTTTTATTCTGTAAAAATCTAATTTCCCTTTTCTTTTTGTGCATTTTTTGAAGACAAATAATTTCATACTTTTTTAAGAAGAAGTTCCTTTTTCCCATTTTCCATGGTGAATTCAGGCAATTCACATTCCAAGAAATTGTTTTCAAATTCATTTTGATTATTATATTAAAATATCTTACTATATTTGACTTTACTGCTTTCAGTCTTTTTTGAGCCCTCTGAGTCCTCCTCTTTCATCTTTTTAAACAAAACTTTCACTTTGTCCAAAGAATTTATTGTGTATTTGTTGCCTTCATAAGAGGTTATCAAGCCCTCTGGGGCTATGCAAAAAAGGTAGTATCTTTTTTCCCTAAGTAGTCCAACCAAGAAATTATAATGCCATCAGTCTCTCTGGCATTTCTTTAAATAATATTGTTGTTGTTTATTTTAAGTCTTTTCTTCACATGAGCACTCAGCATTTCATCTCGGAGGTTTTTCTGTGTAAATCAAACTATCACATCTTTTAGAACTTTATTTCTGTGTGTGTAGGCAAAATTTTGTCCATATAATGCATAAATCTGTTTGGCCAGATGTTCAAGAACAGTATTTATGAGATCAGGTAGTGCTGTGAAAATAACCTGCTTGAAATCATCCAGTTCTTCTGGGATGGCCCTTATCATAATATGGGTCTTCTTGCTTTCAAGTTCATCAATGTTATTTTGTCTTCCAACTTTTCAACATTTTGCTTTAAAGTATAATTTCTTTCAAGTTATCAGAGATTCGTTGTAAGTGATGATTCATAGTGTCTGTGAGAGGTCTTTTTGGAGCCTCTGAGTCCTCCTCCTTCCTGTTTTTAAACAAAACTTACACAATAAATTCTTTGGAGAAAGTGAATTTGTAGCCTTCATAAGAGGTTATCAAATCCTCTGGAGCTTTTCAAAAAAAGGTAACATCTTTGATCTTTGAAAGCTGGCACTCAGTTACCTTCTAAAAATGTCATTTTTCCTGAGATATTCAATTTTAACAAATCCATTTTCTGATCAAACAGCTGTTCTAAATCTATCTGATTGGTGAGCTTAATTATTGATAAATGAATTTTTGTAAGCAAATCTGGATCAACCTCAGCTTAAGCTCTCTTTCTGGTAGTCATTTTTACAATGTATTTTATATAAACACATTGTAATATATATAAGGATAAAGCACTTTCTACTTAGCATCATCTCAGCAGAGTCTGCAGAAATACTAATTTGCACTTTTGTTTTAAAATGTAGCTTCTATTTAAGTTTTAATTATTTAAGTCTTTAAAAATGTTAACATTGTTTCTTAGTTTCCCCAACTGCAGCTAACACAAATGCTTGAATAGATTGGAGGCTGTCTCAAAATTTGGTTTCAGTTTGCAAACAGTTAATTTACAGAGAGTAGACTTCAAATGTTTGTCATGCAATTTAGTTATACTCATTCAAAGATCATAAATCATCAGAGTGTGTGTGTCTGTGTGTGTTCTTCTTAGTTCAAAGTGGATCTCCAGAAGTCACATTAATCAAGCTGAAAGCTTTATTTGAAGAGCTTCCATACAGCTGATCTACTCAAATCTTAGATGCCATGGCATGCAGGGGTGGGTGGGTGTTAGCTGTTTAATCAAACTGAACACTGCTTAAATCAAGAAGTTGCCCAGGAGGGTAAAAAATAGGCCGTGTGGAAACCTCCATATCTTTATTAGGCCCCAAAGTAAGAATATATCCTACAAAGCTGGAGCAGCACACAAATTGTGCTGCTAACAATTGGCCGTCTTGGCCAGAGCTCCGGATAAATCCATTTATTACCAAGTTTCTTACTCATGGAGGAAACATTGTATTTGAGTCCTGAAGCCTCTGGCCTTTATGTTTCACATATGGGAAAGGGATACTTAAAAATAAAAGGCTATGAGAGAGAAATGAATAGAATAAATGAGGTGAATCCTTTTTAGTTATTAGATATGTGGAGGAAAGCTCACCTTTTAATTGGATTGATTCTCATTCTCATTTTTCTTTCTCTCAGAAATAGTGCGTCAAGCTTTCACAGAGCTTGCAAAGGCTCATTTTGAAAATTTTCCCCATCTTTATCTACAAGCTAAGGTAAGACAGTCTGAATTGATGTAAATCAAATTCTTTCTACAATGAAGCTTCTTGTGGTAAGGGTAAAGCATCTTGCAACTACACCATATACCCCTCACCCCAAGCCTGTTAGTGACACTTGAACTGTAGGTTCACTGTAGGTTTTTTGAAGAGGGAAGTACTAGAATAGGTGGATTTTACAAAGGTAGGAAAGTTTAGATGCGGTTTCAGCATGTGTGAAGGGAGGGTCACAAATTTTATATATATGGGGGGGGGGAGAGAGAGAGACTCTCTTGTAATTAGATATTATTGCTTCCTACTTAATTTTGCTTCTTTTTTTCCTATTACAGAAGAAAATTGAAAATATTAAGGAGAAGCAAGCCGCAGAAGCTGAAGCTATAATTAGAATCCAGTTTGAAATGGAACAGATCTTATTCTGTCAGGATGATGTCTACAGGCGAGATCTAAACATTTTAAAGGAAAAATCCAATGAAGCAGGACAATATTTTCTGAACTCTAAAGTTGTTGACTCAGTCAGTGGAAAAAAACTAGCTTCTGTGCACACTGGTGTCCATTTGGAAAGCACTCCTACTCAGGAAGATGACAGAAATATTTCCATCACAGAAATAGCTTGTCATTTGAAGACGTACTTCTTTGTGAGTTAGGAATCCCTCTTCCCTTTCAATGGTTGTTGCTTATAGGCCACTGCAAATGTTTTCTTCTCTCCTCTGCTATAGGAAGATCATCTGTGTACTGGGTTAATTTTAATGTGTTTTGATTTAAAAAACCTCTGGTTAAAATTACTAAATTTAGGATAGCGGGATGTTAAAATACTCATTCTGAAACAGTCATTCAATTGGGTATGGATAGAGACAGGAAAATTAATAAGAGTTGGGATTTAAATAGCGTCAGCTACTAAAATATAATGCTTTAACCTCAGTGGTTAACCAGTGACCTATATCCAACCAAAGGTTGGAAAAGTTACTTTTAAGACTACAATTCCTAGAATGTCCAAGCTGTGTGACAAATAACCATTAGGAATCTGGGACATACAGTCCCAAGAAGTAACTTTCCCATGGTCTTAGTCCAATATTCTGCTAGTGCAGAAGTGGGAAGCTGCAGAAGGTCCAGGGGCCCATGTTTGGCCTCTGGGATGCTCTGAGGCAACAACATCAAGACAACAAAAAGAAATAGAAGCTAGAAGTGGCTTTCAATCCACTTTCTGGGGGTTTTGTTTTTGCATTCTAGGGACCTTGAAGACATTGGGGCCTTCTAATCCCCTTAAACTACAAAACCACCACTCCTGAAAGCCTCCAGCAGGGACAAAATGGCTTTTATCACAAGGGGTGGTGGGCTGCATAAAATATCTTAGGGATACAAGAGCCACAGTTTGCCCAGCCTTATCCTACTAGATGCTTACCAGTGACATAGAATCTGGTTCCCCTCCAAGCCCACAACAAATTGTTCTGGAGGGTTACCTAGCTCTCTGGAGCAGGTTTTAAGAACGCACTAGGGAGGTGCTGCAGGCAGGGGGATCATTCTCTTCCTGAATCCACTGGTGGAAAGAGTTTCAGTGTCGTGTAGTGGTTTGAATGTTGGACTACGACCCTTGAGCTCGGGGTTCGATTCCCTCCTCAGCCATGGAAACCCACTGGGTGGCCTTGGGCACGTCACACGCTCTCAGCCCCCTGAAAACCCAGTGGTAGGTTTGCCTTAGGGTCACCATAAATTAGAAACAACTGGAAGGCACACAACAACAACAGTCATCTACTTAGCTATATAAGCACTCTTGTTGTCTAAGTAGTTTCTCGGAGCCCCAAATCCCCCCATCACCACTTACCAAGTAGCGGCCACTATGATTGTCAGGGAGCTGTTCACCTGTTGATCAGGAAGCAGCTGACTGATGTTTCTACCCCCTCTTATGAGGGATCTCCAGTGTGACAGCCAGAAGCAGGTCCTCTCTTCCAATTCACCCTCACACCAGAGATTGCTTCGTGGAGAGTGGATGGGAAGATCAGTCAGCTGCTTACTGATTGACATGGGAAACAGATGCTGCCGCCCAGTAAATGGTAATTACTTTTTGTTACTTTTTGTACTATAATTCTTCCTGGCCAAACATGGCCACCAATTATGATAGAGGTCTGTCCTGCCAACTATCTTAGACGCCTACACTATCCATGTCTAATTATAAAGGTGTTCGTTCTCTGACTGGGTTCGCTCACGAATGCGCTGACCTTACTAATGGTGTTATGTCACTTTTTTCATTGCAGAGTGCGGGCCACCGTCTCGCTTGTCAAATCCCTCTCATTATCCAATTGTTTATCCTCCAAAAATATGGAGACAGTCTGCAAAATGAAATGCTGCAGCTACTTCAAGACAGAGACAAGCTGAGCATTTTCCTCCAGGAGCGCAAAGATGCTGCTGAACAGAGGCAGTTTTTGTTTGACCGCATTAGTCGCCTGACTGAAGCACGGAACCACTTGGCAAAATTTCCAGGCTAAAAAAAGAATGCACTACCCAGTGCACTGCTTCTGGAAAGTTAGTGTGCTAAAGAGCTATTAGTTAAAGTAAAGCAATTCTTAGTTGTTTCAAAACAGGATTGGGAATCCTGCACTCTTTCACATCTTGTTGGACTGCAGTGTAACACACTATAAGCGACATATGAAAACCAGTACTTTATTCTGGTTGTTATTTTAATAAAGATTATGGTATATTTCTATAAGTTGACTCAGCTGAATGATTTTCAGTAGTTATAACTAAACTGACCCACGCTACCTTAAATCGTTAAAGGGCGCTCTAAGTAACAAGTGTAAGGCTTTTACCTTTTTACACCAAGGTGGTGGTTTAAAAGGAAAGGCAGAGCTGTGCGAAGCGACAAGATGCTTTAGCAAACTGGGGAAGCTGCCATACCAGTCTGTGAGAAGAAAAAGCAGGCTTTTCCACAGTCATCATAAAGTCCAAATCAACTCAAAGGCACATAACAATTTTATCCTGGCCCCTCTGTGTGTAAGAGAGCCAGCATGGTGTGGTTTGACCATTGGACTATTGTCTGAATCCCTGCTCAGCCATGGAAACCTACTAGGCGACCCTGGGCAAGTCACACTCTCTCAGCCTCAGAAGATGGCAAACCCACTCTGAACAAATCTTGCCAAGAAAATCCCACAGTTTGTTCACCTTAGTATTGCCATAAGTTTAAAAACTGGAAGGCACACAGTAATATATAAATACCAAAGATGTGGAAGAGGAATATGGTGATCTAATCTACAAGGGCACTTTTACATACAAAATAAGCAACCAAGTCAATTAATTGAAAACCAAGTCTACAAACTGACTGCATGTGGGTGAGAAAAATAAAGTACACAGGCTATGATCCTGCTGGACAGCAATGGTATCAGAGTAAAACTGCCACCAGCATAGCAACAATCAGATTGTTGGCAATGGAAGGTTCCCTATCAGGAGTGAAATGCGTCTGATGCAGGACCTCAGCCCTTGTTAATTTTTTTGTATTTGTTCTGAAGTAAGGGCTGCACTGCACATAACAGTTTATATACCTTCCTATATGATGTGTTGGAATCATGCAGCTTTCCAGAAAATGTTGGACTCCATATCTCAGCATTCCTCACCACTGGCCACAGACCAACAATATCTGCAGGGCTGTACGATTCCCACCTGGCTATAGGATTTTAACCCTCATCAGATTTAACCAAAAATTAGTCATGGAAATAAGAATTAGCCAGACAAAGTCAAGAAATTGTAAAAAGTTTATTTATTGTCAGTTGTATAAGATGAGTGCTGTGTTTCATTTCTGAACCTGAGAAACAAAAAACTCTTTGACTACTTAAAAATAATGCTGTAACAGTTCTGCAGAATTCATGTGTTTGATTGAAATAATCATTCAAGTGATGCCTGAGTATACAACTTACTGCATTTCCAAAACCTGAAGCAGATGTTTCTGCAACACACATATTTTTGAAAGTGCACTTCCATAGCCGCTGTAAGTTATTTAGTCCACAGAAATCAGAGAAAAAATTAAAAATGGTCTGTCAAATTTTACTGATATCATAGCTAAGTTCTAAAATTCTTTCTTCTGCCTTCATTGTTAAAACCATAAATCTATATAAATACACTAATTTAAAAAACAAGACAGGCATTTCCCTGCTTAATACACTCAGGTTCTGTGAGTATTGTACACAATGAGGTAGTCAAAGGTTTCAGTGGTTTATTTTACCTTGCACAGCTGAGTTTCCCCCACTTTTCATTTACTGAGCATTTTGGGCAGACAGATGCAGAAGTCAACTGTGCATAGCACAACTTCACAAAAGAATCTTTGGCACAGGGAGAAGGCACACTGGTGTTGAACTGTTCCTTTATTTACTGCTTCAAGCTTCATTAAAGATTCACACAGATGAATCTTCCATGTCTCTTAACTGCCAGGCCAGAGGAACTGATACTGTGGCTTTTGTGCGTTCGCTACTTTATTCTTTCTGCATCAGATTATGAACCTGGAACATTCCCTCCAACAAAATGAAGTCCAGGATTCATTTGCTTTCTGAACTAATCTGCATTTTGATTGTATTTGCATACTGAGGGGAAAAAGTAAATTCAGTTCAAATTGGACACATACTTGCTTTCAGAATTAGTTAAAACCTGAAAAGCACATAAGGAATTATAGATACCCAAATATATCAAGTGTATTTTTTCACCTATCAGTAACTTTTTGGGGAAGCATTTTTACCAAGGTCCTAAACCATCACTGCCGGAGTAGAAAACTATACCAGCATACCTCTGCTGCTGCCAACTATGCAACTTCATCTTGACAATACCAGTGCACACTCTCACAGCCAATCAGTGGGTTGGGAAGCTCTCGAGCACATTAAGTTGCAGCTGTACCACACAGAAAAAGGAACAGCCACTACTCTCCCAGATTTCCAATGAGTATGTTGGAGGTCCAAGAGGGAAAAAGCTGATCCTTTCCCCAGGCCATGCTGCTACAGCCAGTTGCTGCCCAGTTCCCCACTCTCTAGCTACTGATTGTCTGAGACAGTGTGTACTGGCTAGGATTGCCCATAGGGGTTTATCATGCAAGGAGGTACTGTGCGCCTCCTTTCCACAGAAACTGAAGGACATAATAAAAGGTCACACCATTATATATTACCAACTGGATTCTGGCCCTCATGTTAGACCAAAATGTTCATTATGTCATTTCCTCCATCCTTCGAGAACTGGGCTAGCCAGCAGCCCAGAGTTAACATCATAAATATACTAAAAATTAACATCAATCAAACAGTTAGCAAAACGTTACACTCTCATTCCACAGAGAATGGTAGAAGTAGCAATTTATAGACAAATCTCTTTTTCCAATAAAAACTTTAAAAACTGGCTGGGTATCCTCAGAAAGGAAACTTCAACAAGTAGATAATAAAAAGGAGTGTTAGCCACTTGACTGTTAGCTCCTCATTAAAGAAGATAATCCACTTGATATGAAGTCAAGAGAGTACAAATGGTATCAAAATGTTCATACAATTTCACTGTCCAGTCAATAGATGAAGTGTTGAGGACCAAGATGTCATTTTTTTAAAAAAGGCACTTACAACAGGAATTAACAAAACAGTCATTCAATCCACCACTGAATGAAGCAATCCAATACATCACTGCAGTCTTGTTCATTCTGCAAGGTGACGCATGACAGAGAAGCATCTTCATCATCTATTTGCCTGTTAATAAAAACGAGACATAAGTTGCACGTGCCTCTTCCCCACTATTCTGTTTTGCAGTCCTCACAGTAATGCTGCAGAATCAGCAGCAAGCACCACCAAATTCTCCATAGCTTCCCCTCTTCACTTCCCACTCCTTTTGTAAAGGAAATAACATACTTTGTGCTCTGCAGAGCATTGTGGTGCAGGATGACACTCTAGCACCTTCCTACAACGTAAAGGTACATAGAGACTGGCTGCAATAGCCACCGAATTTCTGCAACAACAGTGCCAGTTGCAAATCCAGCAGCAGTGTGGCTCAATTGGACTTTAGGGGTCCAATAAGGCCCCTTGGCTCCAGAAGGTTACCTATCTCTGATTTATATGCTCAATTACAGCTGTACAACCCCAAAACCAACATTAAGATTGGTGAAGAATCTAGAGGCTGAAGCAGACAGTGTCAGTGAATCCAACCAATACCACTGGTTCTTCACTGATAATTTCCTTGTCTCCTGGAGGCAAAGAAAAAAAAGAGGGATATCTTTTTTGTTTTATGGAATGTCCCTTTTGTGTTACACGTTCTTGGAATGTGGCAACCTGTGAACAACTCAAGGCAGTTTCTGAAGGCTGTGGCAAAGGGTGCAACTGAACATACCTTTGAATTCTTTCCTTGTACAGAGAAGTACTGTTACACAAGAACTGTGTCTGCATCTTGATTGTATAAATTTCTGTCACAGTTTAAACTGGTTTAAACAATTTAATGTTTGACAAATAAATAATGGGCCTCAAGTTCTAAGTGTAAGAAGTGGACAAACTGGATTCCAGAGTGGAAAGAAAGTACCAGTGGATCCAGTACAGTGCTTGCCTGCCTGTCTCCCTTGAAAGAAGCACAAACTTTCTTTTGGTCAGGGACTGGATGCTGCTTCCCAGTTTCTTCTTAGGTCACCATACCACTTCTGAATCTACTATCTCTTGCAGAAGTGGTGGCAGGGAGATTGTGCTAATACCTAGATATGCAAAAATACATCTTAGGAACTGGCAGTTGGGGAGTTACGAATGTGTAACCTGGAGTTTGGTATTCACAACCCATATGTATTGCCTAATTCACAGGACATGTAGGGACTGTGAAAATCCCCCAATCTCTACTTACTGGGAAGCAGCCACCGCAACTTCATGGGAGTCCATTCTCTTGTCACTCAGGAAGCTGCTGACTGACATTCCCATTCCTCTCTTCATGTAATGTGATCTCTGGTGTGAGAGAGACCCTGCTTCTGCCTGTCACAATGGAGATTGCTCATGGGAGGTGGTAAGAATATCAGTCAGTTGCTTCCCAAGTGACAAGGAAATGAACCTGATTGCAATGACTGCTGCTCAGTAAATGGGGATTGGAGGAGTCAAGCCTGGATACATTGTGTAGGCATGGAACTACAGTAATTAAGCATTTGTAGCTCCCCAACAGGATTCTGGCTATCATCATCAACACAGGAGTAAGGAGAAGATGAAAGTGGCAGTCTCCAGAGTAGATGAACTCAACTAACTTTCCTCCAGTCACCAGTTTGAAGTAGAGAAACGAAGAGCATATTGGGACAACCAAGTTTTCATTCCTCTTTCTCATGAAATGAGACAATCGTTGTCTGTATTGATCCACTTCCTGGTTTATATATTTTGGTCATGCTCCAGTGTCACAAACAAAACTTGAGCTCAGACACCTGAAGTGAAACACAGGTTCATAGAATCATAGAAATGTAGAGTTGGAAGAGACCACAGCGGCCATCCAGTTCAACTCCCTGCCATGCAGGAACACCCTCAAAGCACTCGCGACAGATGGCCATCTAGCCTCTGCTTAAAAACCTCCAAAGAAGGAGACTCCACCACACTCCGAGGCAGCATATTCCACTGCCGGACAGCCCTGACTGTCAGGAAGTTCTTCCTGAGGTTCACGTGGAATCTCCTTTCCTGCAGCTTGAATCCATTGCTCCTTGTCCTGGTCTCTGGAGCAGCAGAAAAACAAGCCCTCTCCTTCCTCTACATGGCATCCCTTCAAATATTTAAACATGGCTATCATGTCCCCTCTTAACCTTCTCTTCTGCAGACTAAACATACCCAGATCTCTAAGTCTATCCTCATAGGGTATGGCTTCCAGGCCTCTCACCATTTTGGTTGCCCTCCTCTGGACCTGCTCCAGCTTGACCATGTCCTTCTTGAATTGGGGTGCCCAGAACTGGACAAAGTATTCAAGATGAGGTCTAACCAAAGCAGAGTAGAGTGGTACCAGTACCTCCCTCAATCTAGGCACCATACTCCTATTGATGCAGCCGAGAATTGCGTTGGCTTTCTTGGCTGCCGCATCACACTGTTGACTCACGTTCAGCTTGTGGTCTATTAAAACTCCTAGATCCCTTTCACACGTACTGCCATCCAGCCACGTGTCCCCCATCCTATATTTCTGTATTCCATTTTTTCTACCTAAGTGTAGGATCTTACACTTCTCTCTGTTGAATTTCATTTTGTTAGCTTTGGCCCAGCTCTCCAATCTATCCAGGTCATTTTGAATTTTGATCCTGTCCTCTGGAGTATTAGCAACCCCTCCCAATTTGGTGTCATCTGCAAATTTGATGAGCATGCCCTCTATTCCTTCATCCAAGTCGTTGATGAAGATATTGAACAGCACTGGGCCCAGGACAGAACCTTGTGGCACCCCGCCAGTCACTTCTCTCCAGGATGAAAAGCAGCCATTCGTGATCACCCTTTGGGTTCGGTCGGTCAACCGATTACAAATCCAACTAACAGTAGCCCTGTCCAGCCTGCATTTTACTAGCTTCTTTGCAAGAATGTCATGTGGAACTTTGTCAAAGGCCTTACTGAAATCGAGAAATGCTACATCCACAGCATTCCCTTCATCTATCAAGCTAGTAACTCTGTCATAAAAAGAGATAAGATTAGTCTGGCATGACTTATTTTTGAGAAATCCATGTTGACTTCTCGTGATTACCGTGTTGCTTTCTAAGTGATTAAAAACTGATTGCTTAATGATTTGCTCCAGAATCTTTCCGGGTACTGATGTCAGGCTGACTGGGTGATAATTATTTGGGTCCTCTTTTTTTCTCTTCTTGAAGATGGGGACAACATTTGCCCTCTTCCAGTCTGTTGGAACTTCTCCTGTCCTCCAAGATTTCTCAAAGATTATAGCAAGTGGTTCCAAAATGACCTCTGCCAGTTCTTTTAATATCCTAGGATGCAATTCATCTGGCCCTGGAGACTTGAATTCATCCAGTGTGGCCAGGTATTCCTGTACCGCCTGTCTACCTATTATGTGCCTCATTTCCCCTGCTTCCTCACCTGCTCCCCATCCACCAGGCTGAATGCTTGTATCCTTCTCGGAAAAAACTGAGGCAAAGAAGGTGTTACGTAGTTCTGCCTTTTCTCTTCCCCGTTAGTAATTCGCCATCTTCTCTGCACAGCGACCCTATCGTCTCCTTCTTTTTCCTTTTGCTACGGACATATTGGTTGTGGTATGGCAGAACCAAAACTTTGAAAATTTACTTTTTGGACTATGACTCCCAATATCCCCAGTCAGCATGGACAATGTTCATGCTGGCTTGGAATTCTGCAAGCTGTATTTTGAAAGTGAACTTTTCTACATTCTGATCAGAACCACCACTGTGAACTCATGAGTGCCCAATCCTTTGCTTAGCTGCAGCAGCTGGCTCTGCAATCCCTGGTTTGTTCTCCTCTTGCCCAGTACTGAGACAACCAGTTAGCTTGGAGCAGTGAGACCACGCCAGGGGCTGAACCCTATTCCCACAATAGGTTCAGCACCCTGAATAATTCCCATAGAACATGGACTAGCTTTGATAAAACTCATCATGCATTCGCTGCCCCAAAGCAATAGAGACACCGGCTGCCTCTGGCCCAGCATCAACTTAGTAGACAGAAAATAAGTCAGGAAAGACCTTTTTCCACATCTCATGCCTCCTGCCCAAACATCCTCTAAGCATTTTTCTATCACAACATTATATTCAGATAACTGACTATTAGACTTAAGTTCAGAAGACAGAACATACCATTAAAACATACAGTTAGAGAGAAAGTTACCTGCATATTTCTGTATATCCAGTCTGTGAACACAGTCATGTTTCCATAAACTCCAGGTCTATATCGAGCAGCACAACCTGTTCCCCAACTTGTGTCGCCCACCAACCACCACAAAGTATTTTTAAAAGTTACCAATGGACCACCACTGTCACCCTAAAACAGGACAGAAAACATGAAATTAGGGCAATCTTACCACAGTTAACTTTGAAGAAACTTCCAACAATCTGGGGGACTACACAGACAATACATATATGTCTATAACCAAGATACCAAATATTAACCAAATGAAAATGAATTTCTCAAAGAAATTTGATGAAAGGTTATAATCTTAACTCAGAGCAAAAGTGCAAAAAGAAACTGATTTTTCATTACTGATGGCCATCAATAGCTAGCAGATCTACAGATTGGGTATGTGCTTCTGATATCACCTTGCAGGGACAGATAGTATCCAGGGCCCAAGACGTTTTGCCACCTGAAGCAGAGTAGCAAATGAGATCTCCAAATACTTAAAGCTAACCAAGTTATTTTGGCATAAAAATAAAAAAAATCCCACAAGTACCTTTTCCTGTGCCTAACAGCAGAAGTAAAAGCATAACAAATGAAACAACTAACCATTTGTTCTCGTTTCACTATCTCCATTCCTAATCAACAGTACAGTATCATCATCATCATCATATGTAGCACCAACAACGTGCAAAGCATTTTACAATGCAACAAACAAGATGACAGACCACTGTCCGAAGGATTTTCCAAACTCATGGACACAGTAGACACATTCCATAAGTTAAACTGCACAAGTGAATTGAAAAATTTAAGGCATACCATATAGGGCTGCTTTTCAAAAATCTTCCTTCACTTAGTGCAGAATTAAGCACTTTGCCTAGTAAATAGAATGGAATCTATGTGAACACGGTAAGTGTTGCAGCATATAAACTAGTAACCTACTGTCTTCCAGCAGTTTGTTTTGACTGTAAAAGCTCTTAGTGGCCCATGGGTCCTGTGCACCAACACTCAAGAATTCAGTTAGAGAAAGAGGTCATCCTTAAATTTCCACTTGTACTATATACTTCCAATCCACTGACTTGTTATTTGGTTTCTTGTCTCTCAAAAATATCTCCTAGGTGGCCATTCAGTTTGGTCATACATAACCAGAAAGTTTGGAGAACTGAATTTCCACTTTTTTCCCCATTCTGTTTTTCTTTGGGACTGTGTCTTTTAGAATGCATATATGAGGTCATTCTGCTCTTTGGACAGTGTACAGACCATTTTAACAATAGTGAGAATCTGCCACAGAAGCACCAATGTAGTCTGACAAAAGACATACAACTGCCCAACACTCCTAACTTTTAGCATATCTCTTCTGAAAGCATCTATCCCTAGTTTTTACACATCACTTCAGAAGAGAATACTTGGAGGGAAAAAATCAATCTGCATCTAGTGAAGAAGTTCACTAAAACTGTAAAGTGATATATAAGATGTAAAATGACATATACAGGCAAATTACCAAAACATCATAACTTCAGTGAACTATAACCCATTACTAACCCCAACAACTCAAAATAATACAGGCAATTATTTCATTAAAAATGGGAATAGCACCTTCCTATTTGCCAGAGTCCCCCATATTTTCTTTTTTCTCCAGAAATGAATCCCAAGTCATTTCCACTGCACTCCTTATGCTATGCACACACACCTCTGCTTCTGCTGGCTACTGTGTCAAGGTCAGGTGTAATTAAAGGAGTGGTGGGTGGTGGGAAGAGACTCAAATAAGAAATACAGGCATATCTATCTCTAGTTACTGCTGGTTGCCTTGCCCTCAAATCCATCCTCCACAATGGAAGTCAGTCACCAGTGAAAGCTAAAATCAAACTGCTTCACTTCCATGAACAGAAAGGTATTACCTGACAAGAATCCACTTTTCCGTTTAAATAGCCAGCACAAATCATGGTTGGCAAGATGAGTCCATTATAGATGTATCTGTTATTACATACATCAGGATCTATCAACTCTACAGCTGCAGCATTCAGTACTTTTGAAGTGTTACCTGACGTTGGAAAATAATGTTAAAGAATGACACATTATGAGCCTTTCAAATACTTGCTTTGAATCTTTTCATCCATAAAATGTAGACACATTTGCAATGGATTTAAGAATGAACAAAAGAGTTCAAGAGAATACAAGATTCCAGCTTTGTCTTTCAAAACCAGGCATGTAAGTAAGTAAATAAATAAATAAATCATGATCAACAGCAACAACAGTTATAAAAACAGGGTTACATAATTCCCAGTTCCAGAAGCAGCAAGAGATTCCAGGGATAAGGACTTATCTGGGATTAGTTTCTTATGAAAGCAGAGATCATAGGAGGCTTGCAGTATCTACATTATTTGGGTTTATTCATAACAGGTGTAGGCAAACTGAATCCTCCAGATGTTTTGGGACTTGAACTTCTATAAGCCCCCACTAGCATGCCAAATAGCCATGAATTATGGGACTGTAATCCAAAACATCTAGAAGGTTGCCCATTCTTAATGTGGGTGGATATGAACAGTATACACATTTCTGAAAGTAGCAATGGCTGCTCCACATATGATCCTAGGAATGGCTCTTCACCAGCTTATAAAGCCTTCCAGACTTCGGTTAATTCTCTTTTTCTTCATCTACTTCAAATTGCACTCTCATTGTTCTTAAACAGGCACACATATGTACACATTTTGATCAGCTCCCCCCCTCATCAAGGCACTCCAACAAATATATGCCACTTTCCTTAAGGTTCTGAGAACAGCCTAGAGTGACCATGAGAGTAAAAGAACCCATCTTTTAACAATCAATTTCCAGAAAGACAAATTCTGAGCCAAGCAATCTGTTTGGCAAAAGGTGTGGCCCAGCCATACCACCAATACAATTTTTTAAAATTACACATAGAACCAATAGAAAGAGACAGTTGCTCTTTGCCTCCATTATTTCAAGAAGTTCAGTGCATAATGATTTGTAAAGTAGTTTTTGGTTCTGGCATTCTATATCCTCATTTTTTTTGCAAGTGGGAAGAGAGCCTTAAAAGTCAGTGATCAAAAACAAGACATGTTGCTCTAGCTGTAGTTCATTCACTACAGCACTGCAGCAAAATCAACTACTTCAAGTATTTCTATAGCACCTTTTCCACAAGTGCGCATGAGTTCCACAGTTCTCTGAGTGCAAGAAACCAAAATGCAGAATTTTTTTTCCAGTATTAACAGATGCATAATTAAAATAAAATCCAGATTTTGATAGCATCCAATTTTACCTCCTTGCCTCACTGCTCCCCATCCAGATATCCAACACTCTTCTTCAGGCTGAAACATCATTCCAGGATTTGGCAAACAAACCGGTCGTATAAATTCTACAGGGCAAGAACATACTGTTAATCACTAACTCTACAAACATAGGAAGTTCCCAGAATAACACGAAAGAAATTCAAGGACAGTGTGAACCTAACAGATGTAACTGCTTTATGTAACATATTTTCCAGAGTAGAGCCAAGGTGTTTGGATACAGAAGATTTTAAACGAGATAGAATACTTTCATCTATCAGATATGCACTTTTGGCAGAAGTACAGATGGGACCACTGCTGTTCTGAAAGTAGCAATGGCTGCTCCACATTTGATCCTAAGAATGGCTCTTCACCAGCTTATAAAGCCTTCCAGACTTCAGTTAATTCTCTTTTTCTTCATCTACTTCAAACTGGACTCTCATTGTTCCTAAACAGGTGCACATATGCACACATTCATTATAATGAAAACTGTTGTCCTTACTTTAAGTAGTTGTCTCTCATGTTGCATAAGGTGTATGAAAGGACAAGACGGGGGAACAGAGAGAGAAATAAAGAGATAACTGCAATGCAGAATGAGTGTAGGTAATTTCTTCATATAAGCAGGGACAGAGAACTGTGACCTTCCAGATGTTTCTGACTGCAATTCTTGTCACCCTTTACATTGGTTATACTGGTCAGGGCTGCTGGGAGTTTCAGTCCACTAACATCCAAAAAACCTCATGTTCTCCACCTCTGCTCTATGTGATACTGTGATCTTTCATTTCAATAGCATTTTGTGCAGAATGTCACTTTCTTCCAAGCAGGTTCAGAATGCTTACTAAGCAGAAAAGCAAACGTTGAACAAATCAGGATGGATCTTGTTCTAATGCTGTAGTCTGGAGGACTGCACTAGAGCTCTCTAACAGGGAATTCCAAGAACCTTGCCAAACTACAAGTCTCAAGTTTCTACAGGATAGAGCAACAGCAGTTAAAGTAGTATCAAATGGCTATAATTGTGCAGTGTGGACAAGCCCTAAGTCTCTCTAACCCATGTTATGTTTGTTATGAATGTCAGCATCAGAAAGAAGGACAGAGTCTTCCATTTTCTGTTAGGATACTGTGACTTTTTATGAAATTCACATCTTTTATTACAACCAGTTTGTATCACTGAGCATGCAGATGGTAAGCTATCTATAAATAGATAAGTAAATACATACCATCAAAAGTGAGAGGAAACTGTAACTTCATAAGGGCAACATCATTTGTTTTAGAAGTTGAATCATAGTCTGGGTGTGGAATTACTTTCTCTACTCTATGCCCCCTTGAAGGAAGCATTTGTGGCTGTGCTAAAATCCCAGCAAAAACTGTCCAGTAGTATGGATTAGAATGTGCCCTACAAAAGAGAATAAAAGCTAGGAATTACGTTTTTTTAAAAAAAGGCAAAAAACATTTTGCTGTAGCATCAGCATCCAATAAAAAGGCTATTTTCAGGAAGGTGGTACATCTGGATTAGAACTCTAATAAGGAACTGGTGACAGACATTCAACCTTAGAAGTGGAGAGACTGCATTTCTTAAGACCCCATAAAGAGAAGTGGAAGGCAACAAAAACACCTGAGAATATCTGCTAAATGTGAAAGAGTTACACATCATGCACCATGGTCCATATGGTACATCAGACACTTTTAGGCCCCTTAGGGCCAACCCAAAACATTTTATTGCTTGGGGCAAAAGATAAGATGGTATGTCTCCACACCTCCCCCTATGAAACCCAGAAGCACACTGAACTAGCAGGTGAATATTGCCTCAACATTGGTGATGTAGCAGTGTTTTCCATGGCACCTGAGAGAAGCAACCTAGTTTAGGAGTGCAAGACAGTCTGCATGGCATATACATCTCTATCTGCTAACAAAGGAGAACGGTCAAGGGGCTGGAAAAGGCATGCTCAGGAGCAACCGTAATGGCCCCTGCCCCCACATCAGCCGTCTAAGATAGTTGCCTCCCTTTCCCTAATGATAGGGCCCAGCCCTGCTATCTAGACATTCCAAATGAACATTCTCCACACTATTTCAATAGGACTAAAATAAGGTATTAATGCAAATCATTCCCTCTTTCAAAAATGAATAAAGAGTCAGTAATTCATTTCATTAAATGGACCTGCAGAACAAAATTCCACGAGATACATTTGTGTAGTATACTACTGAGATAATATTATGGAAACAGCCTGGTTGAAATTGTTTAGGACTTACCCCTCTACACAATGAGCTGCTGTTACTATCCATTCAGGAGTGATAATGGATCCTCCACACAGATGGGTACCATGGACATGAAGGCTGACTTGCCAGGGCCAATCTCCACGAGAGGCGGAAGTTCCTCCCACAATTCTGTTTTTAGGTTTTCTACGTTCAGTGGACATGCCACAGTCTTGCAAAACAGAGTTAAGCAAAAGATTCACATTACAATCACAGGGGGTTTCAGGGACACTCACTGATTTCTCCCTCTGTATTTTTTTCAACAATTTTTGTATCATCTCCCTTTTTCTTTGTAGGATAGGATTGGGAATTCTTTGGTCAGTTATACACTGTGGACTACAGGTGCCACTATCTCTTACTATTGGATAAAATGGGGGCTGCTGATGGGAGCTAAAGTCCAAAGCATCTGGAGGGCCATATACTTTCCATCCCTGTTCTGGTAGCTACAGGTGGCATGTTTCCTCCATTTTTAAACCACAACCCTATTGCCTCTGGGTAGCTAGATTCATGGTTGTGATTTTTAATCTTAGCTTATTTGAAATATGGATCTCTTCATTTTAGAAGGATTTAGTGGAAAGATAATGGTAATCCTTATCCAGAGTAGCTGAAGCTACAAAAATGGAAACCCAAATCTCCAAACAAATTAGCGTTTCGCTCCCCTTGGTTTCACTTGATTTCCTCAAACTGCAGCCAGACCACCAGAATTTCCCATTAAGAAAGAATTTTTTTGATTTTTTAATCACTGTCAAATAAAAAAAAAAAGCTAACACTTACGTAAGGAACACTGCAGCACCTACCTATGCATCGCAGAGATACCAGCTGCACTGATGAACACCATTTGCTGTAACACAGACAGACAGAATAAAACTTTACTTATACTGTGTATAACAACAGTCATCCTTCCAATGCATTCTCAGCACAATGGGAGCCACTTCAGCACAGAAGTATCCTACATATCTATAGTGCATAAATAATAATGCAACTAGACTAAACATACAGATCTCAGACTCAGTCTGCCAAAGTTTTATGCAACACACTTCTTTCTCTCAGCCTCAAAGGAGCTACAATATCCCTTTGCATGTGGAACTAGAGAGTAATGCATAACAGTTTAAGAAGCCATACCCCTGAAATTAAGCAAAAAGGCACAGAAAGATCACCTGTTATACAGTTTCTTATACAAGTCTACACCTCCAGCAGTTGTATTCAGTTTCATGAAGCCTTTAGATGCACCAATGAGTGGTATTGGTTGGCTTTTGACATATGTGTTCCTATGAAAGATAAAAATCAACAGTCAAGTAAATGCAGTCAAATTTCAATTACTTACTATTCCAAGAAAAAAAGAAAGAAAGAACATTTCTCTCTTTGCTACCATTAGTAACTGAAGACAGCAGTAGTACCTGCATGTGAGAGAGCTGTATGTTATAAAGAATCTGGGAGCCACGTTATAGGCAGAGGATACAAAAACTGAAACTCACAGCAGTTGGATTTCACACTGTCAAATGTATTAAAAAGATCCTGTACATGCGGTTAGAACTAAAGATTCATTCACTCAAATACCGTTACTGCTTGTGTTCAAAATGTACTAAAAGTGAGTCGGTAACAGAAAGGAAGGTAAAATAAGATGGAGCCTTAAACATGTCCTGACAGTGCTACTAGAACCTTCACACAAAGCAATTTCACCCTATTTAATTGGTATGCAGCAGTTTGGTATCATCTGTTAGGCAAACACAACTATATCAAAACAAGCCGTTCATGCACTGGTTGGAATGCCCTTAGAATGCTTTGTAGAAAGCTAGTATCTCATTCCAACTCTGTCCTCTTCACTCAGTTCCATTTCATGCTAGTTTTGTACTTGGGACTAGCCATACAGTTAGGAAGAACAGAGCTTAGAAAAGTAACTTTTCCAAGCTGTGAGGGTGAAGACGTTCCCAATAGCAACGGAGGAGAAAGCTGTGTGTCATCAGGACTGTTCCCTGTCCTGCAGACCAGCTGGCTGACTTCAGATTTGATGGCAGATGTTTTCCCATTTCCAGTGTTGACAGTCTAGTTGGCTTTTATACATGGAATGGGAGAAGATACCATCTTTTTCTTACTCAGGCAGCAAAATATCATGGGCTAGTCCTGTTTGTGCTAGATGCAGAGCTCGTTACTGTCATGTACTAGGAGATCATGAATCAGACTCTGAATGCTGGCACAACGTCTCAATAAGGCTGTAACACTGAGCAGGGCCAATACATTTTTGCCCCAGCTTCCTGTGCCTATATTACTCCCAGCATCCTGTGCATATATTACCAGGGCAACTTAAAAATCAAATATTGCACATCACTATCTAAATCCTTTATTTTTATAGTCCTTCTTTTTAAAGTGTCCATCTTCAATTGTGTACTAAGATCCTCTAGGACTTAAGACTCTAAGCTACTCTTTAATACCCTGACATAAAGATTTTCAATATTTTGCAACATCAAAAAGTATGACACTTTACGCGAAACCTCAATCAGATGATTTACAGAAAAAGAGTCCTAAAAGGCAGGGCATTCAAATGAGGCTCAAATTTAATAAATTTTGTTTTCAGACTTAGCTGAAAATTATAAAGAGTAGGTCCCTCCCCCCTTTGAAACATCTTCATCTAGATGATAGATTGTGAGCCCATTAAAAACAGTTAAACATGACATCAATATAAGCCAAGTACAGTTTGTTTTGAATATTTATTCAAAACAAAGGAATTCAGAATAAAAAAAATGTGTAGCCTAGAAAATCTAGTTAAATACAATCTTCAAAATTGCATCTCACACACACATACACACACACAGACAGACAGACAGACAGACAGACAGACAGACAGACAGACAGACAGACAAGAGAAATCTTGATCTTCTGGAGACAAAGCACAAAACTAATCAATTTGTTGTCTCTAGCCTAATGCAATGTTTTCAGTTAAAGGAGAATATAAGAGATCTATTACGATAATTTAATTGCAATAAACCTAGTCATTTTTTGATACAAGGTTTCCCAGACTTTGTAAGGAGGAAGCCATTAGTGTTTTATTCTCATCGAACTATTGTAGCAGAAACATACACACACACTAAAATAACGAAAATATCATGATGCTTACGAGTTATATCCCACATCTTCACAGGCTGTCTGCCCGTATTTGTCATTCCAGTCATCATAGCATACAGGGTACCAATTTTTGCTTTCAGATGAATAGACTTCCAGGAGAAATTCTGGTCCAAAAAGCCTAACTACAATAAAAAAAAATGTATGAACAGGATCGATATATGGTGTCCAGGGCTGATACACACAACAGTTTACCAACAAACTTCATGTATTCAAGTCTGTGTGTGCATCTGTAAAAAGATACCTATTTCAATGGCTGCTGTCCCAAAATAATCACAGAGCCTGTCCTCCGAGCAATACAACAATTTGCCTCTCACCCTCTAGCACTTCCAGGCTTTTGGAGGGAAACAGGAACAAGCAAGTTGCTGAAACATCCATTTTCTTTCATGTCAAAAATAAGCCAAGTGCTGCCAGAGAACAGATGAGCAAACACCGGGACAGTAAAGATGGAAATGTTGGCATCGAAAGGGTTTCCCTGTGTATGCCTGCCAACATATGGTTACATTTAAGTCAAACAATTTGGAGATGGAAATGAAGGAGAAGACCTACAGCCTCTCTAAATGATTTAAAACAAATCTACAGTTACCTCTCCATCCACAGAGCATGGATGATTAATTGCCCAAATATTTATATTTAGCCTTTTAAAAAAAACACTTGCAGAATTTGTACTTGCTATGCACCTTCAAACTTATAGTGACCCTTAATGTGAACCTATCACCTAGTTTTCTTGGTGAGATTTGTTCAGAGGGGGTTTGCCTTTGCCTCCCTCTGAGGTTGAGAGAACATGATTTCTCCCAGGTCACCGAGTGGGTTTCCATGGCTGAGCAGAATTCAAACTCAGTGATCAAACCACTACAGCACACTGGTTCTATATTTAAATGAATACAATTGCTTAGATTTTATTTTCTGCTCTTCCTTGATTGGTATTTCATAAGGTACTTAATATAGCCTATAGATTCAGAAGATACGGAACTTGTAAAGTATTGTGTCTTGTTAAATAAATTTGCTTATGCTTCATGCTCAAGGAGGCAAGTAAGAAACTGCAATGACAAAATTGCTAAAACACTGCAAACAAGGAATCCACATCCAAATTCCAACTCATAACTAGTAATAGAGTCCAAGCCTAATCAATTCTATGGCTGAGGAGTCTTTTCCACATTTGTAACTGCTAATTTAAGAAGATTTTGTGTAAATTTTCTTTCATCTTTAATGTGGAGTGTGACATACTGATGAGGTTAACGTTAGATTAGCATTAGTTGAATCAAACAAAATCTTCAAAATCAGTTGCTCTCTCCACTTCAAGAAAGCTTTCCAGCATGGCCCAATCTTAGAGCTCATGTACTTGTGTTTTCAACTCTGGCCACTGAGCTAGATTATTATCTATTTATTTCAGATTGATTCCCTCCCCTCCCACCCCCGTTCACCAAAGAAAGAGGTGATTTCCATATTAGACCAGACCAAAGCTCTGAATTCTATTCCCACAATGGCCAAACAGTGACCTGTAGGAAGCTCACAAGCAGAACATGAATACAACAGCATGCACACACAGACACATACTGCACTTCTCAGAGCCATACTGTTTCTGGTACTGGAGGATGTATATATCTGTCATGACTAGTATCTTCTATGTATATGACCAATACTCTTTTAAAACCACACAGTGGCCTTCACTATATCCTGCATGCTAAGTTCCACAGTTTAACTTGACCCCATGTACAGAACTCATTTTAGATACAGGCAGAAATTGTGCATATTTACCACAACGAGTCTCATCTTCACCATTAGGGCAATCACGTATTCCATCACACCACTGAGATGGTGTCACACATACTCCTGTTGTACCACACCTCATCTTAGAGCCATAACAACTGTCTGTTACTGCAAAGAGATGGACATATTTAGAAACACAAGCACACTTCGCAAATAAAACCAGTAGAAAGGAAAAATTCATGCTCAGGACAAAATCTTGTTCAGTAAGTCATCTTCACAGCTTCATATATTGACAAAAATTTGCTAAGCTTTCCATTACTATCAAGTCTCTTGGGTTTTAGGTTAGTTCCTACAGCAGCCAAAAATACGCATCTTAGCCTTTGAATAGGAATGCATAGTGCAACAAAAACATTAACTTAATTAATAGGGTATAATTATCAGTGACACTGATAATTAGAAAATACACAATAAAATCTTTGGCTTAATGTCTTGTACAACTGACAAAATTCATAAATGACAGTCACCAAATTAACTTTTATCTTCCTATATACTGATGGAAAATTCAGTCCCCCAAGTATGAGTGTTAATGTAGTTAAAGCGTAACTGCACAGAAGCAGGAAGCAAAACAAACATTTTTTAAAAAAAAAAAGCCAAACCCATTGAGGACTGAGTATATTCCGTGGGCATAGAGTACTGACTGAACGGTAGGAGGGAAAATTTGAAAATGTGGGTGAAAAGGCAGCAAGGGGAAATAAGGAATCTCCTAGAAAAGAGCATGGCAATCTAATGGAAATCACATTTGCTTAGTATAACAAAATCCATGCACAGGGCTATACCTTTATTGGGCAACCAAAGTGCAGAAAATATATCATGCAAGCCTTTCAAAGCTTCACTGGCTTCTTCATCAAGCAAAGACGTTACATATCATATAGGAGAAGAAAAGTGATAATGTTGGAGTCACAGGCCAGCATTTTGTCTCAGATGTTATTTCTGTTGTCAGTTAGGATAGTCTAGTTGAGGAAATCTCAATGCAGGCACAGAGCACTCCCCGGTTCCCCCGGTCCACAGATGGCCAAGAAGGGGAGTGGCTTTTGCCTGCATTGATATCCTCAGTAAGATCATCTTAGCATAGAGGCAAAATGTAGGCTTGTGACTGTAACATCACCACTTAAACAATATTTCAGTTTTTTAAAAAACATTTTCTTTTTAGAAAACAACAAAGATTGACATGAAAAAATAGAACTACAAATTCACTGACCATAATTACACAAAAAATGAGTGATATTTTCATGATCTTGAAATGCAAAGTAAATCCCTTTGTAATTAATTGTTCTATTGGATTAATCCTTGCTGAACAAGATGATATATTGCCTCCGAAATATGATGTTACATCACTAGATAAAAAGGTTTATGATACAACTGCAATATCTGCACTTTGTTCAAAACAATATTTTGGTTGACCAATAATGGTATCACTCTTTTGTGGATTTTAGATTTTGTTGTTATTTTGCTACATGGTGAAGCAACATGTCTTGCTTAGATAGCTGTGCCTGTACCATTTACTTTAGCAATCATAGTATACTACCAGGTAACAGATGCTCACTGTCATCACTCTGATTAAAGTTTATTTGCTTTATTTATGATATCTGACTGGGTTGCAAGTGGAAGTACGTAGCACAATTTTAGTAGTCCAGCTACTAAGTCAATTTCCTCCTTGAATAGTCATCTCTGATTTGATGGGTATATAGCTGGCCTAATAAAAAATGTCAAGCCTTTGCTCCAAAATGTCACCCCCCCTGTAGGTGTGATTGGACTCTTTTTTTCTGATAAAAGGCATACCCAGGAGATTCAAAGCTTTTGTGTAAGGAATTGCTCTTAAGTTAAACATTGCCCAAGTGTAGGAAGTTCTATTGTGTGCTGGCTTCCTGCTGTTTCACACTTTTGTTTTGAGAGAGGTGTGCTCTCCTCTCCATACTGACAGGTGAATGGAATAGAAAACCCCTTGGAATATGTAAGGGATATGTGTCTTTTCTTGTTGTTGTGTGCCTTCTAGTCATTCATGGCTTAGTCCAGTGCATAAACTATTACACAAGCTGGTTCAGATGTCTTTTGGAGATGCTATGAAAGACACTTCCTGTGACCTGAAGTTTTCTATTTCCATGCCTTAAGGGTACGTATTGGATTTTCTTTTCTTTATTTCTTTAATGCTACGTAAATGCCAACTTGCTTATATAAACTCATTTTTATGATTTGAGTATCTCACAGCCTCTTCATAGCCAGGTCATATTATCAAGTAAGAATGTTTATATTCCAGATAGTGTGAAGTTATAAAAGAACATCTTTGGCCCTTTCACGCTGTGCAGTTATAGCATTATAATTACCTTTTAACTGCCGTGGCTGCATCCTATAGAATCCTGAGATATGTAGCCTGATGAGGCACTAGAGCTCTCTGGCTGAGAAAATTAAATAAGCTTCTGCCTTTGGGTTGTCGTACGTTGGAAATGACTTGAAGGCACACAACAACACAACACAACAAACTAAAAATCCCAAGATTCTACAGGGTGGAATCATGGCAGTTAAAGTGGAATCATACCACTAATAACTGTGCAGCATGAGAGGAACCTTAGTGGAGTGCTTTAGATGCCCAGTAATGTGGATGGTCCCCAAACCACATTTTGTTCATGAACATCACAAACAGATGTATAATAATATATAAAAAAATTATCTCAGATTGCTCTTGCTACCACCAGAATCACACTTGTTCTAATCTGAAAATCCATAACTCATCAGAATATAGACAGATGGGAGAAGGAGGACAAGCTATGACATCAGATACTAAAGTTCTTTACTATAATTTAAGCAGACCATAATTTAACAATGACCTGATTACCACAGGGAAAAAAAGGCTATTTGAATCTGGGAAAGTAAAAAAAGGGGGAATCATCCTTATCCACAGTTTCTTGAAGATACACACAAATCCTTACCAAAATACCAGATTAAAACCGCAGCAATTCCAGCTCCTATTAGTATCACCAAAACTGCTAGAAAGAGACACACAGCTCTCCTGATTCCTGAAACAAAGAGAAAACATGTGTATATGTTGTGCACATAGACTTGTCAGACTAGGAAGTTCCTACTGCACTGTCAATTCACTGAACCTCCATGGCCGATAAAACCTAAACACCAGTCACATCTTATATTTTGCATATGTATGGTTTTGAAACAACTCTTATGATTGGGTAAGCTAATTATAGATTAGACATTTATCAGTTTAAGTCATGACTGAGTTTCAAGTTATAGGATTTTTTCAACCAAGCTATTTGAATATGGTTGCACGTATGAAATAAGAGTACTGACAGGTGATGCACAAAAATGAGGAAATCAAATAAGTCGTGCAGAACAGACAACATTTTGTGAAAGACAATAATAAATGAAAAGGAAGTGTAAAATACAGATAAGAGGAATGATCTCCAAGGAAGGGCAAGAAGGAAGTAGAAACACAATTTATGTTTTGTTTTAATTTAACTTTATTTAGAAACATTAATGAACATGAGAGTTATGAATTTAAAAGAAGATTGTTACAAGCAATTGTATAGGATGTTATGGAAGAGTCATTTATGTTTTTTCTTTTTTTAATATTTTATTACATACTCCAGGTGCAAAACTATCTTTATGGGAAGGATCCATGCCATACCCTCCCACTGTCCTGATTTGGAAGGAACAGTCTGCAATAATCCTATGTCTCTCCAGTTTTTCCATTACTTTTAAAATATCCCAGTTATTTTGGTTCCTCCCACTTTTTCTCTTTGTCCTTGACTTACTTCAACTGATGTAAATTGAACCTCATGTGCAAAAGTAGTTTGCACAGAATCAGCAGCGAGCAGAGAAAAGGGAGAGGCAAAATCTTGCCCTTCCCAGTAGACTCAAGCAAAAGCAAACAGCTAAAGCCTCTCCTAGCATGTGTGTTCCTCCTTTTTCAAAATTAAATTTTATTTACATTTTCCAAAACAAACACTACAAATAAGTATATATAAAAAGAGGGGAGAAAACAGAAGAAGAGTGACATCTGAACACTCAAAGATACCTAGGGATTAACATATGAATTAAAAAGTAACAAAAATGTTCTTCCTCATTAATAACTTCGGCTACCTTGACTATGCTCAGATGCTGATCGCCCAAACTCATCCCAGTTCTAATCTGTTAATGTCGTACGGTATGCCATCTATTCTCTAGGAAGCACCATTCACACAATCGCCCCATCCACCTACACTCTTTTCTCTCTAAACAACCAGGCTGCCGGAGATCATCGATGCCTCACCTCATACGCTTTTTTCCCATGTAGTTGAAACAACAGAATGACAGCCACGCAATGGATTTTTAAACATCTGAACAACTGCAAAGATTTTTTTGAATTAATTCAGTAGTTTTCAAACTTTGTACCTCTGTGACCTCCTTTACAGCTCCATAAGGATGTGCAGCTCCCCTGCTCCACATCACGCTCCCCTCATATCCTGTCCTATGCCTCTCTCTTCCTCTCTTTCTCACTTGCTGCATACACCCTCCATCTTAATGCTGCCACTCACATCTTCCATCTTAATGCTGAGTTCTTGTGCTCGCTGCCTTTTCTCTTCGTTTCCCTTCCCCTTCCCCTGAGAAACTGCCTTGTAGTCGCTAAGGGGCATGTGTCTGCCGCACCAATGGTGGAACATTTGGAGAAGTCGAGCAGGAGAAGCATTAAAAGAAAAAAAAAGGGAAGCCAATTTTTGCTATGTCTGAGTTGGAGGAAGGCATAACAGTGGAAGACTCTTTGTGTCACTCTTTGCAGAGACCAACCAATCTTCAATGGCAAGCACACACACAGAGGCTTGCCCTTTTTCACATTTGCTATATTTGCAGGCTGACTCTTCTTGAGCCCCCTCCTTGAGCCCCCTTAGGGTCCCACCTCACAGTCTGAGAACCACTGAATTAATTGCACAACAGCTTGGTTACATCCTTTTTAATTTTCCTCCTCTATTTTAATTTTATTTCTAATTTTTAAAAACTGGAAACATAGCTTACCTGGCGTGCATTTTGCAGATGAAGACTTTGGCTGAACTACTGTTGGCACTGGAGTTGACTGGTAAGTGGAAACTCTTGGTATATAATGTGGCACTGACGGGGGATAATATGGAGACCTGTAAGGTGGATAGATGTATCCTCCGTCATGCCTTGGAGGAGCAACGTTTTCTGGCTGATAGGCATAGTTTTCGTAATATGGTGGTGGGCTCTGAAAACATACAATATGATAATCACAATGAAGAGACATTAGTATAAAACAGGGAAATCATCTCAAGAAAGCAATACAGGCATCAGTTCTAAAAAGCAGCAATCTTTTTGTGAAATAGATATGATTTGTTATCCAGCAGGCTAGGGAAGGCTGAACTAGTTCTTAAATCTGTTCCTTGGATTTTTGTTTATGTAACTCTAAAAATTTACAAAGTGTTCTTTTCATTCTAATCTTCACTATAACAAAAAGAATGTCTGTCAATATCAACACAGCTTTGGACAAACTATATACAGTTCTTGAGGGATTTCCTTTTGGTTTTCTGCTTACTGTTCATGGTGGCTGCACTTTTAATCGTACTCTTATAACCAAACAATTATGCAGACATTTCCGTTTCAATGAGCATAAATTAAAACACATTTATATAAAAGCTTATTTCCAAACAAGGCTTAAAAGGATACTAAGCTTTGAAAGAGGCTTACTTACTGAATCAGATTCCATCTTGATATACTTTCTATATACTGTCTGTAGTAGACCTATGAACACACAAAAGAGTGTTTATACACACACACACACAATGAAAACAATTTGCAATTTTGATTCCTTATTTCAAAAGGAGTATTTATCACATTAAAGCACAAAACTCAACTTTTATAGCTTAGGACTCCATTCACTGGAAGACACTATCTCATCTATAAATACTAGATCTCTTTAAAACCAAGCAACTGATTGATTTGCATTTCACTACTGTGAAGGAAATTTTGACATTAGATTTTCATTTGTTTGTGCAGTCTATAGACTGTCCTACAATAAGCAGCTCAGAGAAGCTCACAACAAGAAACAAAAGAATAAAAAAAAATCAGCAACAATGAAATGTGAACACAGCTTAAAAGGATTCACTGACAGCTAAAATGGCTTAAAGCTAAGATAGAACAGCAGGTCTGGAAAAATAAAAAGTTTTCATCCAGTAACAAGGAAGACATAACCCTAGGTTGATGACTGGGACCCTTCGAGGTCTCTCATTCATAGGTTCACTATAAATCAAAGTCAAGTTCATGGTAAATAACAAGAAATCAAAATGCAGAGTTTAGATATAATTAGTCTTTCAGACTTCAGCTTCCAGAATACTCAAACTATCCCAGCACAGCTAGATTTGGGAAGGGAGTGGTTGGGGAATTACAGCCCCAAAAAGTAACTTTTCCAATCTTTGTCAAAATGATATGAAGGCTGGTGCCAGAGAGGAGGAAGGAGTTATCTAAATAATCCAGAGAACAATTGTTCAACTGTGTATGCAAAACCATTCAGACTTCTTAAGCATCATAAAATTGTCAGGAGAGCAGAGACCAATCTTTTCAGAGCAAGCCAAGATCATGTGGGGAAGATTTCTAAAACCATTAAGATATCTTAACTAAACTCATCCTGAGACTTTAAAGTTGTGTCACATTCAAAACCATGCTGTTTCTCAGTCTTGGCTCCAGAGAACATTCAGCCACAGTCCTCTTTTTCTCCCACCTATTCAGCTGCTGTAGATCTGAGCAATATTTACCTTCATCCCATGAAGCAACAGTCTACTCATTACCCTTCCTTGGACTCCTTATTCCATTACTAACCAGCTGCATTCATCCCTCCTTCTCTCCTCCCATGCTCTGCCACATGTGATCCTCTCCCCTCAGCCTTCATTGAGATTGAGAGGAACAGAGACACAAACCTCTCAGACAGATGCACTGTAGTAGAATTTGGCAGCTTGTCCACTTTAATTTGAGGGGGTCCAGATCTCCATAACAAAGTCATCACTCATGTTGAGGAGATACCTCAAATATAAAGGAAGTTATGTGGAACTAATTCCTGGCTGGAAACAACATCCAACCATACTAAACATTCTCGTTCCTGGATGATTTGCCAGATCTCTTGCTGACCCCTTGCTTCTCTGCAAGTTCTCACACGCACAGTAGAGGGACCACTGACACTAGTCTCACTGATTTACAGTGGCCTCTCCAGTTTTGCAAGGATTTGGGGCACAGAACTTTCGTGAAGTCTAAGAACCACAAATAACTCCCCCGTCTCCCCCTCCCATTCCCTTTTGGGGCTCTTCCATATTCCCTTGCATTTTGCGCTGGCATGCATGTCTTACTTCTCTGCTTACCTTTTTTACATTCTCCTTTGCCTTTTGCCTCAGCATGTGTTCTCCACACCTGGGGAAAAAGCAAGGAAATAGTGGAAGGAGGCACGCACGCACCTTCCTTCTCCATGTACAGTGCTCCCCCTTCCATTCCCTTGCCTTTTTCTCAGGCATGGAAAAGGTAGGCATGTGGGCCTGGGCAAAAGGCAAGGGAATGGTGGGGAGGCGGATGTGCCATCCCTGTTCCCTTGTCTTTTGCCCTGGCATGGGTTCTCTGTGCCTGGGAAAAAAAGGCAAGGAAATGGCAGGGGGAGGCACATGCACACCTTCCTTCTCCATGCACAGTGCTCCCCCTTGTCTTTTGCCTGGGCATGGAGAAAGAAGGCATGTTTGCCTGGGCAAGGGAATGGGAAGAGTATGGGGGGAGGAAGGTAGGCGCCTCACGAATAATTAAAATTACAAAGTTCAAACCCATGAATGTGGAGAGAGGACTGCAGTTTTGTTGGGCAAGGCGAAACACCCAAAAGCCACAGCTGTCCTGGTGATTTAGTCAACACTTTGTCTGACCTTACAAAGGCATAAACTTTTTGGCTGGAACCAAAGTATCATCATGACAGTGGCAGGGAGGTGAACTCCCTTTTGCTTCTCACAGAATATGCAATGGAATTTAGTAAGCTTCTGTTTCTGCCATATGACTTTTTACTCACTATTGAGATTCTATAATTTTCCCAAATGGGTAGAATACCAACACCTGGGCTAGTAACATCTCACAAAACTTGTTTGTCATATTTTGAAACTTGATTTAAGCATGTAGTCACAATTTATTTGACCTAAATACCAGTTGCTTAGTCATGCTTGTGTGTGTGGTTTTGACTCTTAAACAAACATGAAAATTCTTATACCTCACATACAATCTTGAAACTATTGAAAAATCTTCTGTAATTGCAGTATCCACACAATCCTAATAAAGGGGCATGAATGCCTTCATATCACTAAGTAATGCACTTAAGATCAAAATTTTAGTGTAAAAGTTTCCAAAATTACTAAACCATTAATAGTGAACAAAACCTAGGCGCATTGCCTTCCTTTTCTGAATTTGTGCTCTTGCATTTATCTTTATAAGATATTTAGCAAATGGAGAAGAACTTTTGTGAACACAGTCCTCTTTAATAAGGCAGCATGTGACTCACGGCAAATACACATCTAGAATGCAAAACCTGTGGTAGACTGCAGCCAAATGAGATAATGCTACCCACATTGAAAAGAAGCAATAGAGGCTACTTTAGCCACATGGCACACCAACTTGCACACTGTTTGATCCCTGTGGATAGGTAGCAATAAGGAAAAACAGCACATAGGGGAAGAAAACCCATAAACTTCAACATTAAAAAATAAATGAATTTCTACTTTTAGCAATTAGGAAGTGCAACAAAAAAGTTTCCCTGGGGAGTGCTGCCATTCAGGGTTCTAGCTAGCCATACTTTTTCATTCCACTCCTGAATAGATGTTTCATTCCATCTTCCTTTCCTAGTTTCTGACCCATCCCTCCATCCCATAGTCATGGAGTGTTCTCTGAATACTGAGCACATTCAGCCCTCCATGGGCTTGCTGGGGGAATGGGGTTCTCTTTCTCTCTCTCTGTAAATCTTTAAGTTCAGCCAATGCAGTTGATATTCCCCCTATTGGCTGGAACTGTGCTCTTTTGGGTACATAAATATCAGAAGCTGGAAAACAAGATCACTATTACTACACTTTGTTTTGAAACTTGTTAAACAATCCTGAAAATCCATAAAAATAGCAGTATATTACACAGTATGCTGAAAGATCCTAAACACAGGAGTTTTGAAGTTTAGTTCTGGTTAAGTGCTCATTTCATATTTCTATTTTGTGCCCCCCCCCATGTAAAAATTAGCCATAATGTTTACCCTATGCATAAAGAAAATTACTTGTACACTCAGGGTTGTGTCCATTCTACAACTGTCTCAAGATACAGGGGGAAAAAGCATGGAACTTGGGTTTAAAGTTCAGAATTTATAATCTCACCTTTCATTTTTTTAATGGTATGCTTCTAGCCTGGAGGTTAGGAACTATGCACCTTTTTATATGTTGTTGGACAACAGTTCCCAGAAGTCCTCCTTAGCACAATGGGGAATTGAAGTCCAATAACATCTGAAGGGGCTGCATTTTGCCCATTTCTGTTCTAGCACTTACTGGACATGAAAACAAGCATTAAATTATGAAAGATTTATTTAAAATAAGATTTCTAGATATGACTTCCAACAGTTTACCGCAGGAGTTTTAGTGTTTTCATAATTCCCAGTCCTGATAAGATTAATATAGTTTGCTTATGCTCTGTACTTTTCAGTTTATATATTCAAATACCATACTAATTGGGCTGGAGTTCTGCTGTTATTTCATATTATAAATTGCACATTTACCCAAGGTTTAGTGCTATTGAAGACATTCTTCTGTGCAGCAAAGTACAAAATTCTCTCACTGGTCAAATTACAGAAGAAAAAAGCAATACAGTTACTGTATGCCTTCAAATCATTTCTAACTTACGGTGACCCTACCATGAACCAAGCACAGGGTTTTCCTGGCAGAATTTATTCAGAAGGGGTTTGCCTTTGACTTCTTTTGAGGCTGAGAGAGTATGACTTGCCCAGGGTCACCCAGTGGGTTTCCACAGCTGAGTGGGGATTCGAACCCTGGTCTTCCAGTGTCCTAGCCCACCACTCAAACCACTAAACCATACTGGCTCAAAAAGAGCAATGCCAAACACAAAATTTGCTTGTGTGTACAAAATCAATGGTTACAAAACAACAACGACACCCTCTCTGCTTACAATATACATTGCTTATTTTCTTCAGTGGGAATACATTTTTCACACAGTTTCCTGAGATCCAGATCCTTCCAAATGCTATCTTTTTGACTAAGCAACAGGTACTCAGGTCACTGATTCATAGTTTTAGCTATATAAACTAGAATGTATGGTAGAACATTCAAGCAAGTATATTTAAAACAACAACAACAGTGAAATGATTAAGTGGCACGCCTGAAGCAAAAATCAAAGTAACACTAATACAGCACTTCTATTACCAACATTTAGTCATGTCAGACAATCCTTTTCAGATCACGTGAATATTAAATTCATGCACTGGACAGTTTCCTGAGTCTTACTCATGACAACAATATGCTGGGGTAATTCCAGTAGCACTACTTTTTCACATAAGCCTTAGGCTACAACTCTCAAAGCTGTCATAGAGTATTAGCAGGACCAGTCTAGATCAACAGTGGCTGGTATAGGGTAGCAGATTAAATAAAGCATTTTACTTAAGAGTACTGCATTCTACGTAAACTCTATGTAACCTGGAATACCTAAAACATCACACTCTGGATTGTGCAACCCTCTTTAAGGCCAACAGTAATAGTCATGCAAGTTTATATAATGTTGTTTTTTTAGCTACTTTAATATAGGTGTCCTTAGCTCAGTGGACAGAGCACATACACATATCTACAGTTATTCTCCCTTTACGGGTAGCAAAGAAAACATTCAGACTAGATATAGCTCAGCATACAAGCTCTCTTTCTGTCTTCGGTAGGGCAGAAAGCATAGAAGGATCAATGAACCGAACAAGCACACTTAGGACTACACTGTGTTTCCAAGTGTTCAAGGGCCTATTCTCATTAAGAGCTGGTAGTAGAGTCAATAAAATTAATCTAGCCTAGATTTTAATTTAAATTTTAAAGGACCTATCCAAAGTGCTGAAATTATTTAAGAAGTTACAGTTCAGCAACCTGCAATGCTCCTTAAAGTCCAGAATGAAATCCAAAACAGATTCATGGGAGCCACCAGCCACCTTGTAGAAGGTATACAGAACCTGAAAAAAAGTGGGTGGGTTGATGGGTGAAAGGGAGTGGAAGCTACGGACATAGGAACACACAATAAAATTTTTTACAGCAGAACTGACTTCTTCAGTACTTAAAATATCATAGCAAAAGCTTGTTTCCCAATAGTGTAGAACAAGGTATGCTACAGTTCTGATGAAATGTGCTACATACTATCAGAATAGCATAACATATGAAGTTCATACATGCTGATACTCTCCTTACCAGCTGCACTAAATAAAAATGTTCCTTATTTTATTTGAATTTTACAAGAACAGTGTTTGGTTTGCTGAAACTTTTGATTCAAATAACCAAGAACATGTCTATGGTTTTTAGAACTCAAGTATATAAAATCTGGATCAGAACATGGTGAGTTCAATGAAGTGTTTATTATTTCTTTATTTATTGGATGTATATGCCTCCTTTTTTTCAGTGTGGTATCCAAGGTGTCTCACAAAGAATAAAACAAAATTAGCTAAAAACACAGTAATAACATCAAAGCACAATTAAAATGCTACCATTTTTAAAATCATAGAAAACAATATAAAATCAGTAAAAAGGAATAAAAGTTAAAATTAGATTACGACCCGCCTTCATAAGAAGGTTTCCTGAGAGCACCTCAGCCTTGTGCATGTCCCATTTGTACCAATCATTACAAATGTGAGTAGCATGGCAAGTTTGTATGACTGAGTTAATTTCAGACAGAAAAAAGGAAACCAAGTATTCACTTAAGTGTCCTTTTGTGTCTCTCACTGTGATCCATGACTTCCAAGAGAGTAATTTCTCATCCTCTGCAAATCCAAATAAACGGTATAATCTGACTATGTTCACTCAGCAGTAAAATACAGGAGCTTTAGACTTGATCTTGTTATCTTTCCACCTTAATTACTAAACGTTTGGGTACCTGTTTATCTTGGTATAATTCATTTATGAAGCACCAGATGTCACACCCAGAGGGAGAAAAATTAAGAGGCTCTTCCTCAACTGAGATATTTTGTTACATCTACAACCAGGTGATAGTTTTCATAATGTCTGCTGTATATGTTCCAGGTGTTGCTTCTGAGCAGCGTAGAATGTAGGTTTTAATTGTACGCCACATGCCATACCACTGCAGCATGACCACCCCCCCATAATATCAACTATTGCCAACACCATACACATATAAGTTTGTATTATTCATATAACTGATAATTTTTAAGCACAGTTTTTTCTACCTTCATAGCTATTATGCTATGAGGACACAAATATACCTAGAAGGCAATTTTTGAATCTTAATGTTGTTCCTTGATTCAACTTCACAGTCACGATCCCTCAAGGGTCTTTTTTTTTTCTTATATAATTTCTATTGGAAACATTACTCTCAACATTGTAATAATACAACAAAAACAGAATAACAGTATCTTTACTACCAAAATATGTATATGCCATATACATTTGTTGTTCGTTCACTAATAAACAGTTACACTAAAATGTAGATTTAATATAACTGTCATAGTAATCATTGGTGTACCATGATTTAACTTCCTTTCTTTCCCTCTTGGATATTAAATATGTATACTTATATTTCTCATCAAAATTCTTCTATACTTATGAGTCTCATTGCGATCATTTCTGAGCTTTACAAAGACCCTCAAGAGTCTTTTTAAGCAGTTTGAATCCAGGGTTTCCTTCCCCTTGCAATAGAATTCCAAGTTTTCCTTAGAGTATTACTACTAGCTGAAGGTGGGAAGAAAAGTATATTACTTCTCTCCAAAGTCCCTAGTGACACCTCTTTCACCATTCTGGAGGGAGGCAATACCCCAGAACAGATTTTTGGGAGGCATAAGGACTGCAAATGAATGCCAAGTGTCCAGAAGAGAACTAGTCAGGTAATTCTATACATACATAAATTCTTAATTTTCAAAGAACAGCATTTCTTTATTGAATTTATTTATTGAATTGTATACCTTCATGAGAAATTAAAGGTAGGTGAAAACAAGCAACTTCCCACACATATTCTAAAAAATCACCCAGTCCCATGTAGATCTGTACCACATTCTCCAACAAAATCCAAGTCTGTTCTAATAGTCTCATGCCAAACTGAAGCACAAAAAGGGTGGTGTGGAATCTAGTAATAGATGATAGAATGTTTTTCTATAGAAATATCATTTTTCTATTAATCCTTCCTCACATAGCATGGTATAGTGGTTTGAGCACCTGACTGCCATTCTGGAGACCAGGGTTCAAACCCCTGCTTGTTCATGGAAACCTAATGGATAAGTCACACACTCTCAACCTCAGAAGAAGGCAATGACAAATCCTCTCTGACCAGATCTTGCCAAGAAAACCCTATGATAGCATTGCCTTAGGGTCACCTTAAGCCAGAAGTAACTTGAAGGCACACAGCAACAACAACAATGTACAAAAGTCTTTATTAATGAGGAGTATTACTCCTCTCACTATTCTTAGAGGATGGCATTACCCACTTTGAACTAAGCAACAGCTGCAAAGCCTTAGTAATATGACTTCATGAGATATGAGCCCTCTAAAGGGTGCTTTTTGCATGGGCAAATTAGAAGCAGAAGCTTTTTCAACAAATCAAAGACTTTTAAATATTCATGTATTCTTAAAAAGAGCTGATGAGGCTTAAAACAAAACAAAACTAAGCCTCCAATCTCAAAATTATGTAAAGGTGTTTTAAACAACTACAGTCACACAGGATACTGCATTTAAATACAAACTCCAAAAAAAAAAACAACCCTACTTAACTTCCTTTGCTGTCTGTAGACCAGCCTTTAAAGCCATCAGTTTTAAGTGGAGCACAGTTACCTTTGTCCGACCTACGTCAATAAACTAACTCCATTTAAATGTAAATATGCCAGCCTGGCTGGAGCAGTTTTTTTTTTCCCTAGCAACTGCAATCACTTATCAGAATCAGAAGCCCATACAAACTACCCAGAATTTTTGTTCCACAGAACAAAAAATCAAATGGGTTTCTCTTATTTACCAACACATTGCACAGACACAATGACTGTTGGTTTGTTTAATATTTAACACCTACTCTGCTTCTAATTGCAGCTGCACAGAATAAATAAATGGCACAAGAACTGGCCCAGGGCCTATTTATTTTTCAATCAGGGCTACTGCCCTATGAAACTATGCAGATTTAGCACCCTTAAATTATCTGAATGGGACATCTGCAAAGAACACCATAAAATATAGTTGTTAATGGATCTTTGTCAAGATGGTTGACCAACCAAAATTTAAACCAACTTCAGGACCACAGTGCTTTCACTCAAAATGTGGAACAGACTTTTCAGTAAGTTCAGAAAAGCAAAAACTATAATAGAAAACCTCAGAACAGAAACAGGCAAGAACAATTTATGGGATTACAACCAGGTATCAGAGTTGCCTTAAACTGAAAATGAAGGCACATAACAGCAACGACAACCAAGTTGAAATCCTCCTTTAGCCACAGGGCTCACGGAGTCAGAATTTCTCAGCCAAATGTTCCTCTCAAGATTTTTGTGAATAAAATTCGTATGTGCTGTTCTGAATAATGAAAAAAGGCTAAAAGAGCAAAGTATACACACACAACTCATTTACAATAATTTATACTGCTATATCATCAAAAATACCAAAAATAGTAAATACCAATAAGTACCACACACATATATACACACACTCAGAAAACCCCATGATAGATTCACCTTAGGATCGGCACAACTTGAAAACAACTTGAAGGCACACAACAACAACAAGAATCATCCAGGCCATAGCATTTCTGATTTCTACCAACAAGTATGAAAGCTGGACAACGCAGAAAGCTGACAGGAAGAAAATGTGAAATGAAATGTGGTACTAGAAGAGAGTTCTACAGATACCATGTAGTAGTTGTATCTTCAAGTCATTTCTGACTTACAGCAACTCTAAGGTGAACCTACCATGAGGCTTTCTTAGCAAGATTTGTCCAGAGGGGGGTCACCTTTGCCTTCTTCTGCTAAGGCTGAGAGGAAGTGACTTGCCCAAGATGGGCAAGTGGGTTTCCATGACTCAGTAGAGATTTGAACTGTGGTCTCCCAGAGACCGCACTAGACTGTTATAGTGCTATCATTCCACTTTCAACATCCTATGGAATCCTCAAAGGCCCCTCCCTATATGCAAACTCCAGGATTCCACAGTATGTTGAAAGTGGAATGATAGCACTATAACAGTCTAGTGTGGAAATGGCCCTAGTCCAACACTCAAAGGGCTATACCACACTGGCTCCACAAATACTCTGGACTGCCAAAAAGACCAATAAATTAATCCTAGAGCAAATGAGGCCTGGATTCTCACTAGAAGTAAAGATGACTAAAATGAGATTGTTATACTTTGGACTTATCATGAGATGACATGACCAACTGGAAGAGATGATAATGCTTGTTAAAGCTGAAGGCAGCAGGAAAATAGGATGACTGCATTCATTCAGTCAAGAAAGCCATTGTCCTTTGTTTACAGGACCTGAGCAGGATAGTTGCTGACTGAGGCTCCTGGAGGTTCCTCACTCACTTTCCAGGACAGCAAATGACAACAAATTGCCCATAATTGATCCTGACGCAAGAGCTACACTGCATGTAGCTTCACTGAATAAAGATCACTATGGAAGAAGCACGTAACGCCACAGGCCATTAACCGCATCTGCATCTCACTACTATCCTTCATGCATTGAGGAATGCCTTTTTTAGTAGGCACTGGAGGATACAAAAACACTGTTATATTGTTAGCTCATCTTCATTGGCAGAACATTACAAACTGTATATTACAAACTAAAGTCCTACTAACTCGAAAAAGGAAAGAAAAGAGATAACCACCGTTCTGGCAGAAATCTCTGAATTCATTACCAAGAGCAAGGTCATCCAAGGTACAGCCAAGCCAAAACAAGTCAATTTCCTTTTGAGTTAAATATGTATAATCTCTAGCAGTTCTGAGACTAAGGCCATTTCCGCACTAGCCTGTTATAGCATGATTATTCCACTTTCAACATCCTATGGAATCCTGGGGTTTGCAGTTTACTGAGTGGTCTTTGAGGATTCCACAGGATGTTGAAAGTGGAGTAATAGTGCTATAACAGGCTAGTGTGGAAACCGCCTAAGAAAACAGAATTTTTAGCATAAACTTTGATGTGGACTCTAGCTCTTTATCTGATGAAGTAGACCGGAGTCCCATCAAGCTTATGCTAAAAATGTGTTTTTCCCAGGCCCAAAGGACTCTTTTCTATGCTGATACGGACTAACAGGGTGATGTTTTGAATTCTATCCCGTTCGAGCCGGTTCAAAAGGAAAATAGGGGACGATCCTCCCTTCCATGCATTTTGTGAATTGCTCCCGCCCCCCCCCCTTTTTTCCCCACTTTTGAGCCACCGCTGGTCCAGTTTGCCTTGGCAAAGAGCCCTAGACTGCTTGTGAAGGGAACGACCCTTTCCTTCAGGAACCAAGGAACTGAAAGGGCACAGAAGGGGGCGGGGGGTGCCTTTCCGCCGCAGAAGAGACACAAAATCTGATGCCCAAGGACATGGGCCATTTCCGTCCGGCCCCTCCCTAAACTGCAAACCCCAGGATTCCACAGGATGTTGAAAGTGGAATAATAGCGCTGTAACAGTCTCGTGCGGAAACGGCCATGGACGAACGGGCGCGCCTGTCGGGGTTACTAGCAGTTTTTGGATTTTCGCATTTATCTCCTTCTGGTATTTAAACAGCAGGCGTTGTTTACACACATACCGAGCCTTCCGTGCCTCGCCCCCACCTACCCGAGAAAGAACCCGCCATCAATGTGTGAATTCTCCCCCGGCCGCCCGGAGCAGGCGGATGCCTCAGCCCCTCGAGGCCGTCCCCGCCTCCCACTCAGCCGCCCCCAAAGTTGAGCTTGGAGGCTCACCTGAGGACGCGGGAGCGCCTCGGCCGCTCACGCGACTCCTGGCGGCTCCGTTTCAGCCCAGGCGGAGCGAGACGACGTCTTCCCTCGCCTAGAGACACTCTTTTTCCTCCCTCTCGCTTCCTTTCCGGCTCGCTTTCCTCGGGGAGCTGCCTTAATAGCGCCCCTCCCGTCGAGCGCCCTTCCCTTGGGGGGAGAGAACGAGAAGCAGAAGAGGAGGAAGGGGCCGAGGACGCCTCGTCTCTCGGGCTCAAGGACACGAGGGAGAGAGCCGCCCGGCACTTGCAGCTGGTTTTCCGTAAACTCGCCGCACTCCCTCTTTATCGCTTCAGCACCTTAGGCGGGATTGACGTGACGAGTCTTACTAACTCGCCTTCAGGAACTGAGAGAAAGGGCGGGCGATGGGTCAGGTGGCGGCGGCGGGGCTTGCTGGGGAATTTCATCGAGTTCCTTCCTCATAGCAGGACGAGCTTGCCGTGACAGGGGCGCTTACCTGCGAGTAAACGCCAGTGAACACGGTGGGATTTATTCCCGAGTAAACATACGGTTTGACGTGCTATTCCACGGCTGTGGGTGTACTGCAGAATTACAACAGTTCAGTGTGGCGGATATGTTCTACAGAATGCTGGGGGTTGTAACTTGCTAAGAGATTTGTGATGAGCACTTGCCAAGTTCACACCAGTTTAACTGCCGTGATTGCTTCTTATGGAATCGTGGGACTGACAGATTAGGGCAACGCTTAGGCCATTTCCGCGCTAGACTTTGAGGCCCTCCCTAAACTGCAAACCCCAGGATTCCATAGGACGGTGAAAGTGGAATAATAGTACTGTAACAGTCTAGTGCGGAAATGGCCTTAGAGTTACCTGCAAGAGGACTGTTAGTCCACTCCTCTTACATTACAGAAGTGGAACCCTCTAGTGGAGACCTCTAAATGCCTCCCACAACCACTAATGCCAGGATTCCATAGGATGGAGCCAAGGCAGTTAATTTTGCACCAAACTGCTGTAATTGTGCAGGGTGGATACACCCTTAAACTTCACTGTGGACAGACACTAGAGCACTTAAAGCATTCTAGGTACTGCCAAATTACAGATCCCAGAATTCTGTAGGATAGAGCCATAGCAGTTAAAAGAGTTATGAACACTATATAACCATGCACTATAGATATAAGCCCTTTCCACAAGAGCCTCCCATCCCACCACGGGGTCGGGAAAGGAGTGGACCTGCAACAGCACTTCTGCGTGATATCATCATGGTCCTGTCCTTGTCCTATCACTGAGTGGTGTGATCGTTGATTAAATCATTGATGGGTTTTCCCTGTCAATGACATGCAATTGCGCCACCATCCCGCACTTACCTGGTCTGCAGAAACCCCAGAAGCACAATGGAAGAGCTTCCTGCCCCAGCGTAGCCTGGGAAAGTGCCCGGCTGCGCTGTGGAAGGAAGAAGTGCGCCCATTGCGCTTCCTTTGGCAGGGTGCCAGCCTGTGCAGAGGAGGATGTTTGCGTCCCCACTTCATCCCGGCACAGGCGCTGCTAGGATTGGGCCGGATGATGATGGATCCAGCTAGGGTGCAGAAAGGGCCATAGCCTCAGACAAATACACCCAAGCAATGAATCCCTTTGATTTCAGACATGTAAACAGAGTTTCTGCTTGTGGATTTAAACTACCCTCTGGATGCGAAACAGTGAGCACACATCCGGAGTATATTACCTTCTAGATCAGGGGTTCTTAACATTTCCTTTACTGGGAACCCCCTGCAAGTATAATTTGTTGCTGGGGTCCCCCAAAACTAAACTCAAGATTTAAATATTCAAACATTTAGTAATTAAAGGCTTCCAGAGACTAGGATTCAAATCCCTGTTCAGACACTGGGTGACCTTGGGCAAATCACATTCTCTCAAGCTCAGAGGAAGGCAAAGGCAAATCCCCTCTGAACAAATCTTGCTCTCCCTAAAAAACAACCCTGTGATAGGTTTACTTTAGGGTTCCCATAAATGAGAAGTGACTTGAAGACACACAACAACAAGTTCCCTTGAAACACAGAGATTCTTTCTAGGCATCATATTGCTCCCCTGTGAAAACTAGCTCATGGTGACCCTAAGGTGAACCTATCATGACAGTTTTCTTGGGAAGATTTGTTGCCTTTGCTATTTTCTGAAGCTGAGAGAATGTCACTTGCCTGAGGTCCCCCATTAGACTTCCATGGCTGAGTGGGGATTCAAACCTTGGTCTCCAGAGCCATAGTGTGGGCACACACACATGCTTATTGCCGTGTCCCTTTCGTCAGGGACACAGCAGCCAGTGGGAATTGCACTTGCCCACACAGCTCCCTCATTTGCAAATGAGGGAGCAGTTTCAGCACTTGCAACCCCCTCTACTGCCACGTCAGTGTTGTTGCTGCTGCTGTTGGTGTCCAGCAGCAGGGCTTCCCAGACCCCCTGTGAGGGCTCTGTGGAACCCCAGGGGTCCCAGGTTAAGAACCACTGTTCTAAATCAAATGGTGCAATTTCTAAGCAAGCTCAAAATTTTTAGTACCCCGGATTTTAAAAATGATGCCTTAAAGCACAACCACTTATGAGGCAGAGGCAAACATTTGAAAGAGCTAGGAAGAGATTTGGAAGTCAACCAGTTCAACCCCATGTTCAGTGCAGGATCCAAGTGCAGCATCCCTGACAGATGCCTACCCAACTTCTGCTGCTTCAGTACTTTGGTGTGACTTTGGGCACTGGTTCCAGAGGCATTTTTCAGCCCCTCCATTCATATATAGAGAGTGATATGAAACAAGGAAAGGGAGCTTTGTAGCACTTACTGGATTATAGGCCAATATGAAGAGAATGGCTATATTCAGCTATAATGGTGAACCAGATTTCCAGGCTTCCTATGAAAAAAAATTATGTGCTGATACATGCAGCCTGTTACTGCCCTGGCTAGTCTGAGCTTTGGGGATATTAAAAGATATCCTTTTGATATCATAATTCGGCTTCACTTCTCTATTCCCCTCCACGTGCTTGCAAGGCCACCGGACAAGCACGCAAACAAGCTCGGCCATTAATCGCCGTAATATTCCTGGACAATACAGGCAGGCCAGAAAATAGCTGACTCGCTGCTTTCGGAGACCTCCAGGCAAGTACTATAATTAGGTATGCACGCAACCTACAAAAGAGCCTCTGCCCCACGATGGCAGCTTAATGGGTGAACTATACAATACCCAAGTACTCTGTGTTTGCATACTGGCTACTCTATTGAGAACCACTACGATAACTCAATCATTCAGATTCTGACCTTTCGGAGGCTTTGTCTCCAACTCCAAATCTATTGTTTTCCCCCAAGTACGGCATAGCCTGCAGTCACATTCTCCTTATAAAAACCCTTGATTCCGAGACCTTCATCGGATCGCTCCCGAGTTTCATCCCGCCTTGCTGCCGCTTTGCTTGGCGAGCCTCCCCTCAGCTCCACGTGCTGAGCTACATCGGACCCCAGCCTTGCTCTCTATTTTTCCGGGCTTCAGGACAGGTGAAGTATCACCCAAACCAGCAACTCCTCTAAAAATCCCTCTATACCACTCCAACCTTTATTTCTTTAGTTATCTTGTGTGAATGTGTCGCATACACTGTTTTGCTTGTGTTTAATAAAACATCGTTTATTGTTTCAACTTTTGTGTGCTCCTTGACTCGGCCTGACCCCATAGACATAGGGTTCAAGATCTCACTACGTTACCCTGCCTCTCGTAACGCTAAGCAGTGCTCTGAGCTAATTTTCCCCACCTTTAGTTGAGCACATTTTGGTGTCCCTCCCGGGACCCCCAGTACACAGGGTAACAAGCCCATTTGCTCCTCATCTCACAACTAGGTTAAGAAAAAAAAACAACAACTAGGAAATGATAACTGCACATTGAATTCAAACTCAGCATCCTCATCTGTTGCTCCTAAACAGAGAAGGATTTAATTGTTAATGCTGGTTTGCCATCTGGTTAGGCTGGGAAGCAATAAACCAAGGTCCTTCATTCAGACCTAATATATAGCCATCATTTCCTTACCTATCCAGGTGAGCAAGAGAAATAAGTGTGCTGTGTATACCAGCACACAGGCCAGTGAAGGATTTGGCAAGAACCCTACGTTACTATTATATGCGAACATGGTCAATGATCTCTGCAGAACAAGGGTGGAGAACTTATGCCTCTCCACATGTTGATGGACATCATCCTTCAGCACTGGTAAGACTGACTGAGGCTAATGGGAGTTTGAGTTTGCCCCAGCCCTTCTATAGAGCAACAAAAGTGGCTACTTCTTTACCTCTGTAATGGCCCTAGTCCTCATCCAAGACTTGCTTATTAAGCACAAACCTGTAATTCAACACAGGGGGTAGAGCATTTTGTGGTTGCATGCAAATCCAGATATGAACACGAGGATTTAATGGTCTAAGCAATTAATATTAGGAAGAATGCTGATTTAATGAATATTAATTAATAAGACATAAAATTGATCTTAATGGAGATTATTTCTGTGCAAATTCATAACAGGATTGATCTGCACAATGTCTATAATAATAGGTTACAAGTTAGAACTTACTGGTATAATGAGCAATAAGGAATCTTTTTGTTTTCTAAAACATTTAAATGCAGTGATGTAGACTCGAGTTGATAGACTCAGACTTAAGTTGCTTCAGTGACTCAACTCGGACTCGACTCAGCTCGATACTTGTATATTTTTAACGACTGACTTGCCATCCTTGGTTCAGTAACAACACATTCATCAAGAAACTTTATGACTTTGAACAACATTTCATCTCTTTTTGCCTACTGGTCACATGGTAATCTGTCTCAAGCCCAAAGGATGAGTGCATTTCTCAGAGGAGAACAGCAAATGAGTTAGGCGATGGGCTTGAGGCAGGCTTGAAGTCTGCTCAGCAGTCTGTCCCTGCTGCATATTGGAGGAGCCTTCTAAAACTTTACTTAAGAGCAGATGACAAGATTCGCCCCCAGAGTGCAGGGTGTGTTTCTCAGAGGTGAACAGCAAATGTATTAGGCAATGGGCTTGAGGAGGAAGTATCCTTCCTTCTAAAGCTTTTGAAGCTTCAGTAATGGGAAGTAAGAAGGATCCTATTCTCCACTTTCGAAGCTGCAGATGGCAAGATTGCAAATGTGGAGGCCAGATTCTGTTTAAATTGTTAAAACTGACTTTATTTGGCTCTGACCAATAATTTTTGAATTTTGTTGACTTCCAGACTGGAGACTTGACTTGGGACTTGACTTGAAAGTATCTTCAAGGACTTGAGACTTGACTTGAGACTTGAAGGTAGAGACTTGAGACTTGACTTGAGACTTGGAGTAAAAGATTTAAATACATCACTATTTAAATGACAGCACTATTACCAAATCCCTTTTGAATTTTCTCAAGCCTCTTTGTTCAACAGTAATGAGGGGGACAGGAGAGAAAGAAGGAAGGCTGAATTATGACTTTGCAGTGGATGGAAAGGCATAATACATATTAGCAACTTAGTCTATATTAGTAACAAATAGTATATTCTTCATCACGTGGCTGGGTGTGAACAATAGTGATTCTTTTCCTTACAAAGAGAAACTAGTAGAACATATGAGATCACCTTAAAATACATGAATCAGTCAAGCAAAACACATGACAAGGGGAAATTCACATTTAGTGTCATTCGCAAAACACTTGTGACTGTTTAGGTTCAAAGCAGTACCTATCCTATTTTTAAAAAACTGGATCCTCATTAATTTCAAGGGGCTTCAAGATGCATACTAAAGTGGCATAAGTTCAGTCCAGAGCTTGGGAAAGGTACTTTTTAAAAAAGCCGCTTACAGAAATTGTTGGCTATACTACCTGAGAGATTTCTGGGAATTATAATCCAAAAAAGCAACTTTCCCAAACCCTGCTACAATTCCATGGCCAGGTGCCTTTACGTGCTCCCACACAGCTCCAGAAGCCCCCCCCCCCCCCCCGCTCCACCAGCTGAGAGGATTTTCAGGAAGAAGGGATAAGGGAGTCCTGAGGACAAGTGGAGTCAACAAAGATTGATTCCTTCCCTGCTCAACCAATGGGAATGCTCTACTGGATCAAGAGGCTTCCTTCAGGAGAAGGCAGATCTTGGATTCAACACTGGTATTTGCATATAGCACAGCTCAGTGTTTCCTGATACAGTTACCATGGGAGTAAATCCAGGTATTCAAAAAGATCCTGGCAAGCACAGATCCTGTATGACTGCTCCATACCATACCGATTTGCATCAACTGCTCTGGCCCTTTGGTCTTGTAGTCTGTTTTCTAATTAAAAACAGAATCCAAGTCTGCTTGTGCCTTTCCACTTGCCCCGATGTTCTTTTACCCTTATCTTCCTTTCCTTTTTTCTTTCTTTTATATTCTCATCTAATTATATTCATCCCCTTTCTTCATCTTACTGATTTCCAAATGGATCCTAGCACAAGCCCCATCTATAAAAGCCTCAAAATTCAGGTTTCTGGGACAGATGAGAAGGCTATATTTATGTAATACATAACCTAGAAGTACCATATGGTTGCAAATATTTGTTCAAAATCTTTTAACCTAAGAATTAACCAAACTATCATACTTTAATCATGAACGAGCCTAAATAAAGATTCTCACAGCCCTTATTAAAGAAAAGTATGAGAAATGCCAACTTTGTTGGCTTTTTAGCACTCTCTTATTTAATTAATAATTAATAATTCTAGTATTAAGTTAATGCTGAAGCCCCGATTTTAGTCAGAGAATTAACTTTTTGAAAATAAATGTAAAAAAGTTGCTTCTTTTGTTAGGGATTTTCTAACTTAAATTTCTAACTTACTTGATTTCAATTAGTTTTTATCACTAGTCCATAGGAGCAATCTGTGAACACAATAGCTTATAAGGCTGATCATATGTTTACTATGCAGGAGTAGTCACTGTATGGTAGGTAAAAATAGGTGAATGGTATATACAGCAAGACAAAGTGGACAGTACTTAAGCATAGCTGCTTGCTGAGTCATTGCTGCTTAATGAGCCTCCTCATTCTGTTTTTTAAAAACAAGTTTCACTCAAATAGGTCACTTCTGCAGTTCAGAGTGATATTAAAGCCTCAGATTATAAAGCACATTTATATAGTCGTGGGAGTTGGGTGGAAAGTAAGAGGATCCAAAAGATGCAAATCTTGTCCCTTGCGCTAAATATTTCTAAGGATGGGATGATACAGGTCTTTCAGATGCTGACAGTGGTCAGTTAATGTTGATGTGTGAAAGCAATAAATCTGTTTACCAAAAGTCAGTTTTCTTGGGTCCAAAACTCTCTCTGAGAAGATCATTTTTGTTATATGTGCAGCAGTGAGGACTCTTGTATTAATATATGTACTGCACCATGAAGCCATTATCTTCGTTCATACTTCTGCTAATGGATGAGAATGTTTGAATATAATTCAATTCAGCTGTTTCTCTTCCGAGTCTTCCTTTGTAATTTCATTGTTCAAAGACTATGACCTGTAAATTTCTTACTGTATGTCTAGAAAGGTTGATTGAAATGTTCTGCAACTGGTTTGGGGGTATTGCCATTTCTAATGCCAGATTTGTGTCCATTTATCTTCTTGTGCAGAGACTGTCTTATTTGTCCAATGTAGAGTGTAGAGGAGAATTTCTGGCATAGGATGGCATATATCACCTTGGAGGAAGAGCAGGTAAATGCATCTCTGATGCTGTGGGTGATGTTATTGGCCCTGTAATATTGCTCCCAGAATAGATGTGGGACAGAGTCAGTATCTGGGTTTGTGGTAGGGCCTTGTTCCTGTATTACCATTCATGTTTTGTAAGTGAGTAGTTGCTTAAGATTTGGATTTTTTCTCCCCCTCCCTTTCTCCTTTTGATGCTACAAGAGACTAACACATCCTCTTCTCTGAAAACTATGAGAAAGGTTACTACCCTTTTATATCCATTTTAGAGATAGGGGAACCAAGACTGCTGTGCTTGCTAAATTTACATTTTGAAAAGGCTTCTGCACTTAAGAATTTAATAGAAGGGAGAAAGTTACCAGCCATAGCATTTTCCTGGTAAGAAAAGCCTCTCTTCTTCCAAAGCCACTAGGATGACTCAGTCTGAAAAGGTTACTGGACTTCATCTTCACTCAATCTCACTATGCTTCAGAGGATGTAGCAAAAAGTAAGGAGCATTTTACAGACCCAAAAGTAAGAGGCTGTGGTTCTGAGAATGTGAGATAAATTATAAATAACGGGAAAACAGGATGCTACTATTTAAAGGCAGGAGTGCACAACTATGATTCCCCAGGAGTCTTTTGGCCTACAGATCCCATTAGCCTTTGGCAGCACATCCAATGGTGAGAGACTATAGAATTGTGGTCCAAAGAAAACCCTAACCACATGTAGAGAACACAAAACGATGCTCATTCTTATGTAACAGCTGACGTTTCCAGCAAGCTCCTAAAATTATGCCCTGTCAGACAGAGTTTTTCCAAATGTGAGGTAGAATGAACCAGGGTTTGATGCTTGAATGTTTAGCTGATTCCTTCTCAAATACACATACTTTAAGAAATGTAGATAAATTACAGAGACAGGTAGAAATTGAGACCGCAGGGATAGAGAGTGCAACTCCAATTAAACACCCATTCTCCTTGCCTGGCTCCTCCTGCTTTTTTCAGGAGAGATGTCTGCACTGGGAAAAGTCATGGTTTCAAGAGTGGAGTTGTGGGGAAAAATAGAATTAAAAACACACCACACCTCGCAGCCCCTCCTTCTCCTCCTTCCAGGACTGCTATTGTTTTTTCTTTAAAATAGTAGGCAATTAGCTCCGTCCATACAACTGCTATAGCCTCTACTTTAGTTCCCATTTAACACAGAATATGGGATGTATTTAAGCAGGAAGTGGGAAATGTCTTCTGAATCTCCTGGACTCTCCCTCTCTGTTTCTTTCCCACTGTCTTGATATCTGGCAAGGTTCTGTCCTCGCTTTTCATGCTCATTGTCTCAGTTGCATACAGTACTGCTAGTGATACCCTGTAATTACATTACTTTTTCATTACAGACTTTCTACTCACTTCCTTCTCTACAGCTGGCTGCCAGTCTGTCTGACATTTCCTCTTTGATGATTTGCTGTTGTTTCATACAGAAGGCTAGGAAGAGTTCCAGAGAAGGATTTATTTTTTCCTATCAGGAGTAGCTCTACGTTTCCTTTTCTTTCTTATTGTTGCTATGTGCATTTAAGTCAGCTCTCGACTTAAGGCTACCCTCTCCTAAGGTTTGCTTGGCAAGAACAATTTAGAGGGAGTTTGCTTTCCTCCGAGAGCGTGGCTTTCCTAAGATCACCCCATGGGTTTCCACGGCTGAGTGGGGATTCAAACCCTGCTCTCAGAGTTCTAGCCCAGCACTCAGAACATTACAATGCAGCGCCTCTTGCTAAAGCAAATTTCTCCCTTTTGTGCCAGTACCAAGAATGGAATTGCCGTTTCAAAGTCTGGACTGAAGAATCAAAAATGTAACCTTCACAGTGTTCTGCTCAAGACAGAAGCAAAATATCTGAAGAAATGGAGTTTGTCTACAATACCGACCCAAATTCTGATCTTTCAGAATTAAGTACCTATACACAAGAACAAACTGAAACAAAGAATGCTGGTACAATTATCAGCTCAGTTCTAACCTCTTTTGGAAGTAAGTTGATTAGTTTTTAGTGGAACTTGTTTATAAATAAAACATGGTTATGTTGATGCTGCAATCCTGTGCACACTTACCTGGGAGTAAGATCCTTTGAACTCATTGGGACTTATTTCAGACTAAACTGGTATACACAGCATTGTTAGTCTGTAGTGAACTTCACTGCAATCAGTGGGATTTATTTCTGAGCTAGCATATGTAGAATTGCCCTACAGATTTGTTTTTCTTGCCATGAAAACTCCACAATAGGTTCATCTTAGGGTCACCATAGGTCAGAATGACTTGAAGGCAAACAACAACAAACAAATTTGTTAATCAATTTCATCTTCCCTCAAACCTATTTTCTTCCATCCAAGTTGCTTCTTCTTCCTTCCTGACAGTGGTACTACTTATCAGATAAATTGATCAGATAAAACAGCAGATTTATCAGATGCAGCTTTGCTTATCACTGCATCTTCTAAATGCATTTATTGAATTTCAGGCCATCAAATAGAATTAGAGTTGGAAGGGGCCTCATGGGCTATCAAGTTCCCTTGGGAATGCTTTAACAGGAGATCTTGCATTGAGCAGTGGGTTGGACCAATGGCCCGTAAAGTCTCTTCCAACTCTATGATTTTATGATTCTATGGTTGTCTCTATTTAATAGACTGGAATTCAATAAATGCTGTTAAAACTGCATCTGTTGAACTTCTCCTCACCGTAACTCTTCTAAAATTAAATATAACACAGCACACAGAACGGATATTTTGTTCTTTCATTGCTGCTGCTTCTTTGTGAATGTCAAAAAACTTAGTGGTGGAGGAACAGTGCAGAACATAACAGCTCCAAATTCATTTGGAGAACTCAGCTCTTCATCAAGCTGGTCTTTCAGACTGGGATTACTGGAACAAATAGCACTAAAAAAAAGTATCCTTAGCCATGCCTTGTACCATAACAGAAATCTGCCAAGTGGTAATGGGTGCTCACTGGGGCTGGCAATGGCTGCTCACTGGGGCTGGCAAGGCAGAAAGCAGCCTGGTTTTCTCCTTTCACAAAAACTGCTCCAGAGCAAGGCAGAACAGGCAGCCCAGCACCAGCTCATTGCAAAAGAAGAGACAGAGAGAACTTTAAGATCATGGGGTGGGGAAGAAAGAGAATGGATAAAGCCACTCAAATGTACCTCTCTCTGCACCAACCACAATTCCACATGGTATACAAATAGAAACCGAGGAAACTGACTTTAAGATCACAGAAGAGGAAACCTGGTTCAGAGATCCACACAGCCATGAAGAATAATTGCATGTCATCACCACAAAACAGAGCAGCAGTTCAGGGTCCAAGCAACTACAGCAGATGTTCCTCCCCTCTACCCCCCAAAAGGGAATTGTTAGCCTACTGGAAAACCCTGTCCCGTGGTCTACAATTTTGATATTAAAATATGATTCAATGTGCCTGAGAGGTCACCCGGATGGGCACATAGGCAGCAATGGTCAAACAATCGAAAACCAGGTCAGGCCAGTAAAATCTCCATTCACGTAGCCCCAGGAGACCTCAAGCTGTGCAAACCCACAATAAACAAAGGGTCCTCAGCCCCTGAGAAGCCGACTTGAGGGGATTAGTGTTTGCCCCAAGTTGAGTAAATATCCTATCAGGCGAGAACCATTTACATGAAGTCACACCACAACCAAATGCAGCTGAAGATCCTGAGACTTTGGCAACACCTTGTAATCTCATCATGCAAAGGAAGTTACCATTGTGGAGCTTCGTTCTCATTGCAACACCTATTGTTTTCCCTGGGAAAGGATTAGCCCACCAGGTACTTTTTCTCCTACAAATAGTCCCAGTTTTTGAGTGGTTCTTTGGATCACTCCTGGTCATCCCAGCAGACTGTTGCTCCATCCGTTGAGTAATCCCCTCAGCCCTCTACGCACTGAGCCCCACTTCTCTCCTGTTTTTCCTGGACCAAGGACTTCAGGAAAAGGTGCAGTATTACCCCTGCTGCACCTCCTTCAATATTCCCCTATCCAGTTTCCTCTCTTTTGCTTCTTAATAGGTCTTGAGTGAGCATGTGAATGATTTCGTTGCTGCGTGAGATTTTCATTCAATAAAATCATTTATTGGACATTCTTGTTTGGTTTTTGGCTTGGCCTGACCCCGTAAAAACTGGGTAAAAGACCCCGCTAGGTTACCCTGCCTCTCGCATGGCTATTGCTTGTGCTTTGGCTAGTTTCCATTCCCCATCATGTGGAGCACATTGAGGTGTCCCGCAAGGGACCCCAGAAATCCGGGTAACAGAAGAAAAACAGGAAAGGAGAATTAAAAACCTAAAATAATAAGTAGTACATTTCTAAATCAAGAGAACATGATCTTAGGTTTGATTTTCCCTGTCTTGCTCTCAATTGTCTGGTCAAATCTACTTGAAAAAAGCAATATTGCTTGCCACTTTTTTCCACTTGATCGCTGCTATTGAGACCTGGGTACCCATCAACTCTCCTGTCTTTTAGTTCCTTCCAATATGTCTACCAATAAAGTGTGATTATTTGTTGGTGTCTTCTTTTTTAGCCTATTTCTACAATTACTTGTGCAGTCCCCTAAAGTATAGCAGGGTAGAGTCAATTGTAACTATGTACAGCAGCCACTGACTGACTTGTCTGTCTCCAAGTCACCTGTCAACTTATGGAGACCACATGAATTTCATAAGGTTTTCTTGCTGTTGTTGTTAACTGCCATCAAGTCAACTTTGACTTATGGCAGGCCTATCGATGAGAGACCACCAAGTCATCTATCATCAACTGCTGTGCTCAGATCGTGCAGATTCAGGGATGCGTCTTTCTTGATTGAGTCCATCCATCTGTTATGTGGTCTTCTTTTTCTTCTACTGCCTTTCACGTTGCCTTATTATTGTATTTTCTAGTGAGCCATGTCTTCTCATGATATGGCCAAAGTATGACAGCCTTAGTCTAGCCATTTTTGGCTTCTAGGGAGAGTTCAGGTTTGATTTGTTCTAGGACACACTCATTTGTCTTTTTAGCAGTCCAGGGAATCAACAGAACTCTTCTTTACCACAACAATTTGAATGAGTTGACTTTCTTCCTATCAGCTTTCTTCACTGTTCAGCTTTCACACCATACACAGAAATCAGAAATACAATGGTATGGACAATCCCAACTTTAATATTCAGTGATATATCTATACACTTCAGGATCTTGTCCAGTTCTTTCATAGCTGCCCTTCCAAGTCATAGTCTTCTTCTAATTTCTTGACTGAAGTCTCCATTCTGATTAATGACTGAAGCAAGATATGGAAAAATCATGAACAATTTCAATGTCTTCACCATTTACTTGAAGTTTATGTAAATCATCTGTGGTGATTTTTTTTCTTAATGTTCAACTGTAAACATGCCTTTGTACTTTCTGACTTGCCTTTCTTCAGTAATTGCTCCAAGTTCTGCTGTTTTCTGCTAGTAGTATGGTGTCATCTGCATATCTTAAATTGCCAATGTTTCTTCTTCAAATTTCATACCTTTCCTCTGACTCTAATCCTGCTTTATGTATGATATGTTCAGCATAAGTTAAGCAGATAGGGTGATAAAATGCAGTTTTGCCTGGCCCTCTTGCCAGTTGAAAACCATTCTGTTTCTCCATATTCTCATGCTCTTTTCTAGAATGAAGCAAAGAGACTAGATCTAGATGCAGGATTGCCAGCAAGACTTTGGGGAGAGGCAGTTGCAACAGAAACCTACCTGCAAAATAGACTGCCAACTAAAGCCAAAAGGACACACTGTATGAGCTATGGCATGGACAGAAGCCAAGTGTGGGATACCTGAGAGTGTTTGGGATATATGCATAAGCCTTGGACCCAAAAGAGAAGAAAACCAAGCTTGACAGTTAAGCAGAAGTGGGAAAATTTATAGGATATGCCACAGGATGTAAGGCTACAGAATCCTACACCCAAATAATGAAAAGATTGTTATAACTAGAGCAGAGTACTTTGACGAGAGAGAGGGAGGCCAAGCAAAAAACAAATGCTAGATAGCAAAATCTCTACTCTAGTTCATGATGAACAAGATGAGGAACCCCTGTGACACAGACGCCTACCAATGAGACAGTCAAAGCACCTAATTCACAAGAAGGGGATTCAAAGATGCAACTCAGACCATCTAATGCAAAAGAAGGGGATGCAAAGGTGCAACTCAGACACTCAGGTTCTTTCTGTAGGATGTCGTCATCTTGCAGTAGAGACAGGAGAAGGATGGGACCTAGATGATACTTCTGCATGATGTTGTCCAGGTCCCATTCTTCTCCCTTCCCCAGGCAGTGTGATCACGCTGCAAATCATTGATGGTTTTTCCCTATAAATGACTGGCGATCGTGCTGCCCTTCCACCACCTGTCCAAACTTATCTGAACTGCAGAGGGTCTGGAAGTGCAATGACTGCACTTCCTGCCCCAGTGCAGCCTGGGACAGCACCCAGCTGTGCTGCAGCAGGAAGAGGCAGGGCCATCGTGCTTCCTGGATTCCCACAGGCAGCTGATGTGGAGGGAAGTGCTCCTGTCACGCTCCCCTCCTGGGAGAACCACTACTGCGATTGCTGCAGGACATCACTGGGATCAGGTAGGCTGTGGAAAGGGCCTCAGAGAGACCTAATAAAAGTCTTACAAGATTGGAAGAAGTACCAAGGCCATCCTCATGAACTGAACTGTTTAAGGTGCCAGCAAATGAAAGAGACAAATGGTAAAAAGCTGCAGAAGAAGAAACTGAGGCCATTTCTCCCCTACACTGTTATAGTGCTATTATTCCACTTTCAACATCCTGTGGAATCCTGGGGTTTGCAGTTTAGGGAGGAGCATTTAGAATTCTCAGCTAGAGAGCTCTTTGGTCTGAGAAATGGCCTGAGTCTCTACACAAGAACAAAATCTGGACACTTACAGAACCACACTTGAAAGGAAGAATATTTTGGATTGTAAATGGATTTTTAAGCTTAAATATGATGTTCAAGGAGAAATTCAGAGATACAAAGCCAAACTAGTTGCCAAAGGATACTTGGAAGAGTTTCTAGAAAATTATGATCAGACTTTTGCACCAGTTGTGAAACACACTGCAATAAAAATGTTCTTAAGCACTGCAGCAGCAAGAAAGATGCATGTTGAACATCTAGACATAAAAACTGCTTTCTTCATGGGGAAATATTAAAAGACATTTATATCAAGCAACCTCCAGGATTTGAAGACAAAAATAACAAATATCTCATATGCAAATTTCAGAAGAGCATTATGGATTAAAATAAGCTGCCAGAGCAAGGAATCAAAAGTAGAATGGTATGTTCCTTGAAAAGGGTTTTACCCAAGGAAAGACTGATAGATGTCTGGATTCAAAAAACAATGCTGATTATTTGTTTGTTTGTTATGAGAAAAGAGAAGACAGTGATGAAGTAATTTAAGCAAGGAAGTAGAAGTGAAAGAACTAGGAGAGATCACATATTATCTTGAAATCAAGATTGAGAGGGAAGATATTGGAAGTTACCTTCTTAACCAAAAGCAAAAGATAGTAGAACTACTAAAGCACCTTGGGTTAACTGAGGCATACCCATTTAGCACTCCTGTGGAGACCAGCTACTGGAAGCACTCTATAAAAAGTGAAGCATTGTTGAACACCAGCCAGTACAGAGAAGCTATTGGGAAGTTTCTGTACGTTAGCAAAGTGACAAGACCAGCTGTATCAGCAGCTCTTGGGATTTTGTGCAGAAGAACCAACTCACCAACTAAAAGTGATTGGAATGCAGTAAAGACAGTAGGCAAATACATTAAGGGAACTGCACACCTGAAACTTTGATAGCAGGCAACCAGAAATGCAAACTAACAAGATACTTAGATGCCAGTGATGTCATTGAGTGGATGGAATAATTTATTGGAGTAAAAAACAGTTGTGACCTCCTCTACAGAAGCTGCATATGTCTCAGCCTCAGAAGCATGCAAACAACTAAAATGACTATACACGTTACTAGAGACATAGACCATTTCCACACTACAGTGTTAAAGTGTTGCTATTCCACTATCAACCTCCCATAGAATTCTGGGGTTTGTAGTTTACAGAAGGGCACTTTGAATTCTCAGCCAAAGAGCTCTTTGGTCTCAGTAAACTACAAACCCCAGAATTCCACAGGGCTATGAAAGTGGAATAGTAGCAGTTTAACACTGTAGTGCGGAAATGGCCTTAGAATAGAAAAGCCAACCCCAGCAGAGATATATGAAGACACCCAAAGATGTATAAAGATGCCTCAGACAGAGAAGGTCAATCCCCGGCTTAAACATGTTGAGACAAAGTATCATTTCATTAATGATACACATGAACAAGGGCTTATCAAGCAGGAATAATACCCAGCAGAAGACATGATTGCAGATGTCCTTACCTGTCAAGGTCAGAGACCCGGGCAGTGAGCCAGCCTGGAGAAGGGAGAGATAGCAGAGTCCCGCCAAGAGGAGTCAAAGCAAGCAATTACTCATAGGCAGTCCATTTACCTAAGCCTGAGTGACAAGTGAAAGCCATAGTCAGAGTCCAAAATCCAGGGGTCAGGAGCCAGGAGATCTATCCAAGGTATCAGGAGCCAGGTACTGGAAGCAAGGAGAGGGCTTGTAGAAAGTTCACCACAAGCAAAGGGAAGCTTCCAGGCAGGCAGTTATATAGCCCAGACACAGGTGTGGCCAGTAACCACTTCTTGAACTTAATCAAGGAAGCCTCCCTTTGCTCAGCTCTCTTGAGTCTCCGCCTTGTTTGTGGGCTGATTGGCACAGGCTCCAGGGCATCCTCGGGATCACAGCTGGATCCCTGTTGCCCTAAAGGAGCAGGCAGAGGAACGTCTGAGCCTGCTTGGTCCATGGCAGCAGGGGGAGCTCTTGAGCTGCAGGGCTCATCTCCAGCCAGAGCCACAGGGACCAACAGCTGCTGCTCGTCATCTCCATCCTGAGCAACAGGGACCAACAGCTGCTGCTCGTCATAAGCAGTTCTGACAGGGGCTTCAGTTATCACATTACCAAGCCATTGCCCAGAGACCACTGTGAAGCTCTGCAACAGAAGATGAATCTTGTGGACTTCTGCATGAGTCATTGAGAAGGGGTGTTAGAAGTGCAACAATGCTTGCCACTGAAGAGTCAAAGAATGCCTTAAAGTTGGCAGTAGGGTAGTTTGAATGACCCAAAGTGTTCTTGCTCTACCTATTCTGACCCCTCTATTGTGATAGATGACAGTTCAGAGGTCGATGAGTGATTGTGCTGGAAACAAAGCCAGTGATATCTTGCTGGCACCCCCATCAGCTGAAAGTCAAGTTGAGATGGAGTTGTTGCAGCCAATGCCAGAGGGAGAAGGGGCCAACAATGATTTAGTGGAATTAGATTCACCTTTGCACCCCAGCCTTCAGTCACAGAGGAGACAAAAGAGAGCAGCTCAGAAGGAAGCTGTTTTGCTGAGACTGAGAAAACAGAACAATGATGAGAAACACCTGTTCTACTCTGCTATATAAGTCTGTTGGCATGGCTTGCTTGTAGCAATGTACTATTCAAGCTCTCACAACCCTTGTATTTGAGCTTTCTTGACTTTTTGGACTGACCTTTGGCATTCTTGACTACTTGGATTGACCTTGACCTTGGCTCAGTGTTTCTACCTGATTGACAGCACTGGACACTCCCTGCTGCCTCCTCTTCCTTGGCAAGTACTGTTGCTTTCCTACTCTTGCTGGCAGATAAGCACAGGCTGGAAGTTGAACTCTGACATCTATAATGTAAACTGATACTTCTTAGGGATGTTTTCTTCATCTTCTCTCTTCCTAGTCTCTCTCTCAACCTCTTACCTAGACTGAATCTAGATTAGATTAGCACCCTGAGGAACTTTCTTTTCTTAGAATGGAGTTCTTATAATAAAGCCTTTAATTTGTTTCTCCAAGCCATTGGTGTCTTTGCTCCTTCATCAAGGAGCACTGCATGCACTCTCCATCATCTTTCTCAGATCTTGAGAACTCACAGAACTCCAATTCAGTCTATAAAATCCAATCCTCCCTTTAGAGCAGCACTGAGAATTGTGCAGCCCTCCAGATATTGCTGGTCTGCAGCTCCCATCAGCCCTAACTAACACTGCTAAAGGGGAAGATGGCTGGGAGCTGCAGTCAACATCCCCAAGAGGGTTGCATAATTCCCACTTTCGATTAATAGCACCAGTCATATTTGGCAGAACATGATATTTGGGGATGCTCTTCTGGTCATTTTCATAAGGTTTAGAAGGAGGGGATTGCCAGGTGAAAAACAGGGTAGGGATCCTGTTGCTTGTCACACAAGGGCCATCTGCTGAAGCTCCCTTCTCCACATAGCCATTAAATGTACAGGAACCCTGTCCTGTTTTTCACCTGGCAACACTTCTAGGAATTAAGAATGATTTACTTTGCTAAAAACCAATGTACTTCATACATAGTTCTTTGTTTTTGTTTTTGAAAAGGTATCCACCTTAAGCAAATCCCTTTGCCTCAAAAGAAATATGTATTTTAGATTATTGTCCTCACATAAACAAACTGAATGTGTACTGTACATTTAGTTATCCAAACATTGAGAGCAGAACAAAACCAGTGCTGGGTAATAGCGTCCTTGAGAAATGAAAATTCTCATTTAACCACTGTTTTACTGGAACTTCAGACTGATGAAGACTTGAGACCAACGTTATTGATATGGTCTACCAGGAACTTACATGGGAACCTCATGAACTCTAAATCCAGTTTAACAGGTTGTTTAAAAACATTGGTAACTACAGCTGCCAAAGTAAGTCTGGCTTTTGATTAAAATAGAATATTTATTACTGGTTATTAACTCCATAGAGACATTTCAATTTTGTTACTTGTAGATTTTCCTGAACCTGATGCTTATGCATGTTTACTCAGATCTAAGTTTCAGTGAACAGAATAGATGCTTACATATAAGGAAGTATGAACAATCCCCTGATGTCATGGCCCACGTGTAATACTGTGACATAAGTAGATGAAGGAACAGAATTGGATCTAAATCAAATTGTTAATTCCACCTACAGTGGACCCAATAAATCAATGGGAATTTGGTAAACTTGGAATGGAAATCAAGTTCCATTGATATGATGTGTTTAGTCTGGTTAGGACTAGCCCCTCTTATCTGGGTTTATTGAATGCTGATCTGGTTTTATGGCCTGTCATTGGCCATTTCCGCACTAGTCTGTTATAGTGCTATGATTCCACTTTCAACATCCTATGGAATCCTGGGGATGGGCCCTCCCGAAACTGCAAACCCCAGGATTCCATAGGATGTTGAAAGTGGAATCATAGCACTATAACAGGCTAGTGCGGAAATGGCCATTGCTGGCAAGTATGGGCGCAAGGCTAGGGTGCATGAGGGCATGATTGTGATGGCCAAGGTGGGGCTACTATCCATGGGGGAGGGCAAGCAAGGAGCCGTAGCAGCCCCAAAAAATTACCATTGGAGGTTCGCTGCCCTCATCACCCCCCCGTCCCTACGTGACTGGAAAAAAGATTGTTGGGGAATATGAGAGACAATAGTGTATCTCACAAGCAGAGTAATTAGCATTTGCGAGCAGAAGGTGAAGACCAACCAGTCCCACACCATCACTTCTACACACAGGGTTTAGTAGAGAAATTAAAGCGGGCTTGATCATCTTTGCAAAACATATGAAGTAGGTTTACTTACAAATACTAAACAAAATACATGTCATTGTGAGACGCTCTTAATGAGCGTTTCAACACGAAGGAAAGAGACAGAACTGCAGGATACAAAATGTAAGATAAACTCAGACAAGCTGGAGAGCACCTGAGAGAGGGTGTGACTAGGATTAACAAACAGGAAATGACATGAATGCATGCTATGCCTAAACAAACATGCAAACCAGCAGCTCTGAGTATAGGCATTCCTTGTTTTCTTTCTAATAACATCTATTTTGAATCCAAGCTACTTTCCTCTGATCATTCTCTCTGCAACGAAACCTGTATAAGTTCAGAAACCAGTGAATCTGTTTAAGAAGTTAGCAAGTGGCTAGTTCTGTTAAACTGACTTTATTGATGTTATCTAGGATTCTATGTGATACTTCCTTTCCTTTGTTCCACCCCACAATAAATTCCTTTTTTATATTCAAACATTTGGCTGTGTTATTGTAAAAGGAATTTGTCATTAAAACTCCTCCTCATGTGAACAGAGGGTGTGCTTATCAAATTTGCAAAGGACACCAAATTAGGAGAGGCAGCTAATACTCCGGAGGACAAGCTTAGAATTCAAAATGATCTTAACAGATTAGAGAGCTGTGCCAAAAGTCGCAAAGTGAATTTCAACAGGGGGAAATGTAAAGTACTGCACTTAGGGAGAAAAAAAAATTGAAAAGCACATATATAGGTTGGGTGACACTTGGTTTGACTACAGTGCATGTGAAACGGATATAGCTATCTTAGTAGACCACAAGCTGAATATGACTCAACAGTGTGATGCAGCAGCTAAAAAAGCCAATGAGATTCTAGATGGCATCAGTAGGAGTATAGTGTCTAGGTCAAGGGAAGTAATAGTACCAATCTATTCAGCTTACTTGGAATACTGTGTCCAGTTCTGGACACAAAAATTCAAGTAGAATATTGATAAACGAATGTGTCCTGAGGATAGTGACCAAAATGGTAAAAGGTCTGGAAACCATGCCCCACAAGGAGTAGCTTAGGGACACAAGGAACTGGGTATGTTAAGCCTGGAAAAGAGAAGGTTAAGAGGTAATACTATAGCCATGTTTAAATATTTGAAAGGATGTAATATGGAAGATGGGTCAAACTTGTTTTCTGCTGCTCCAGAGACTAGTGCATGGATTCAAACTCCAGAAAAAGAGATTCCACCTAAACATTAGGAAGAACTTCCTGAAAGTAAGAGCTCTTTGGCTGGAGAATACACTGTCTTAGAATGTAATGGATTCTCTTTGGAGTTTTTTTTTTTTAAAAGAGGATGAATGGCCATCTGTCTGGAGTGCTTTGATTGTACATTCCTGCATGGCAGGACACTGAACTAAATGGCCCTTATAGTCTCTTCCAATTCTATGATGTTATGACTATATGATTCTGTGAAGGACTGAACTGCACCTTGCATTCTTCAGACTTTTACAAGAATTCTTGTTAAGTTCTGGACTTCTGGTCTTTGGACAAGAAAATCCAAAGCACCTTTTTTTTAATGGGTTCCTAGACTCAGGCAGAAGATGCACTCCTTGGCAGCAGGGCTCAGAACTCTCTTAAGCTTCTGAAATTTTGACATATAATCACTACCCTCTGCCCTGGTCACCAACCTCAATTACAATTTGACCTACACTCCTCTCTCCAATATCATATGTTCCTCAGTGGCCAATCTAGGCTAGCCAAGGGAGTGCTCAGCAACTACTTTCCAAGGCAGAGGAGTTAGTGAAGAATTGGGAGGGCTGCTCGCTCAGGCCATGATAGTGGATGTGCCGCAGCTACCGCTGCCACAGCTACTCCTGATGCTTCATCTCCTCCCTTTCTGAGCAGCTGAGGCCACAGTGAATTGACTGCCTTTGGATCTCTGTCTCCAGCCACTACCATCATCATTAGAGGTTTTGCATTTTACCTGTGGCTTCTTCTGGTGCAGCCTGCCCACCAAACACTCCCATTCCCTTCCTCCCACTCCCTGACATGACAGTCCTCCCTCCACATTCATGGGTTTGACCTTAGTGAATTTGATTATTCATGCGGCACACACGTGTCTCCCCCCAACCATTCTCCTCCTCCCATTCCCTTGCATTTTGCTGGGTGTGGGGAAGAAGACAAGTGGCTGGACAAAAGGAAAGGGAATGTGGGGGGAAGACTTACGTGAGCCTTCCTTCTCCATTCCAGAGCTCCCACCTCCCATTCCTTTCCCTCTGGTCTTGCCAAACGAATGGGAGGGAGAGTCCTGGAGGGGAATGGGAAGGGGATCGTGGGGGGAGTTACTCACATTTTTCCCAGTTTTGCGAGGGTTCTATGTCCTGAACCTTTGGGAAAGTGGAGGGGCCACTGTACTGCATTCCTTTTTTGTTGCTATATCTCTTCAAGTCATTTCTGACTTATGGCAATCCAAAGGTGAACCTATCATGGGGTTTTCCTGGCAAGATTTGTTCACAGGGGGATTGCCCTTGTGTTCATCTGAGGCTGACAGAAAGGGTTTCCATGGCCAGGCAGGGATTCAAACCCTGGTCTCCAGAGTGCTAGTCCAACACTCAAACCACTACATGATGCTGTCTCTTGACATCTCTTCTGTCTTTCACCTGATCCCTGCTGCCTCTTGCAACAAGAGCGGACTGGCCTAAACATTTTTAGTATTTTGTAATAAAGAATTTTGTATGTCATTATTATTTTCATCAATTTTACAGTGGATGTCCAAAACAATGGACAAATAATGATACTGCCGAGGGAAAAAAAGTATAACTACCATGGTCAGGTCTGGGACACCCTTTTGCAGTGCTAGGCCCTGGTCATTTTTCCTGCCCCCCCCCCCCATACCACACTTTTTGAGCAGTGAGAGGTTTCAGGTGCTCCAATTTGTACTGATGCTTTTTCTTTTTCTTAAAATGAGATTTGTAAAGACTGACTAGCATTTTGCGATAGCTGGCAATATTTTACGAGAACAAATAAATTGTTTGTTTGTTTGTTTATAATTATTATAATGATTTATAGTAAATGTCCAACTTGAGCACAGCTGGGGGCATGCAACAGATTTCCCATAGCACATCTCTAGAAAGAAAAGTCAGCATCTCCAGAAGGCTGTTGTTGCATTCATACTAAACCTGAGTTCCCCAGTTTCTCCACAGATACACATGTAGGCCATTTCTGCACTAGACTGTTATAGTGCTATTACTCCAGTTTCAACATCTTATGGGATCCTGGGGTTTGCAGTTTAGGGAGCAGCCGCCAAGGCCCCTCCCTAAACTGCAAACCCCAGGATTCCATAGGATGTTGAAAGTGGAATAATAGCATTATACCAATCTAGTGCAAAAATGGCCATAGATGAGCTCATATGCAATGAAGGCAGTGAGGTGGAGAACAAATGGAAGAAAGAAGTCATAATCTCTTCTAGAAGGAACCTCTGGACTAAGTCTCTGTTCTGGCAAGCATCAGGCAACCTATAATGATAAAACAAAACTCACTGAGAGAAACCTGACATAAACCTCAGAACTATATAAACACAGGGAGTGGGATTGTAAATTGTAAAGTCAGAGGAAGATGAAATGTAGAAAGTACAGATAGGGAAAACTGTAGTACATTGTTTTGTGAACAGTCACTGTTAATATGATCGGCACAGTCTGTACTTCCTGAATTTCATTACCTGCTGATGTCACTGTTTACAGTTCTCCTAATCATAGCCTAAATCCATTTGTTAGTCCTGACTAGTGTAGACCCCTTGAATCTATGGAACCAACATATGTGTTGAATTACCAGATTTCTATTCGTTCAGTGGGTCTACTCTTGTTAAGTACCCTCAAGCAAACTCCAATTTACAGTGATCCTATTTTTGTGGGGTGGAAGGTGTCAAGATTTATTTAGAGGAGGCTTGACATTTTCTTCCTCTGAGAGAGTGTGACTTGCCCAAGGTCACCCAGTGGATTTCCATGGCTAAGCAAAGACCTGAACCCTGGTCTCTTAGAATCCAAGTCCAACACTCAGACCGCTACATCACAGTGACTCTCCGAATCTACTCTAATTGGGACCAAACATTTTCTATGGGCTGGTTTAAATATGCACCTTCAAGCTAGGATAGCACTTCATGTAGCTAATGAAGTAGGATATACTCTACAAAAGCTTAAGCCATGATAAAACATCTAGTCTTCAAGGTGGTACAAGACTTCTTTGTTCTTATCCCAAGGCTGTGTTTCTTTGTTGACTTACCTTGAGCAAGTCTTAGCTCAAAATTTTCATTATCTTCCAAGTAAAAATGTGTTCAAGATTTCACCAAAGTGTGCCTCCATTTTATGATTATTCATTGCTAAAAAAGTATTGTCTGCCACAATTCCAGACTCCGCAGCCTTCTGAAGCAGGGCATGTTAGGCAACTGTCCATAATAATACTCTTGATTAAAACTCCAGAATGTTCTGTCAAATGTTTAATGGATCTGCTCATCGTACAGCCACAACTGAAAGCACATTACGGGAAGTTTGGTATCTGAATAGGATGCAATGCAAATGAGAAATGTGTCCTGTAATGGTTCCATTCTATGGAATCCAGGATGGCAGTTTAGGGAGAGGTATTTAGAATTCTATGCTAGGAAGCTCTAGTGCCTCACCAAAATACGATTCCCTGGTTCTGCAGAATGTTACCATGGCAGTTAAAGTGTAATCATAGTGATATAAGTGTGTTGTGTAAAATGGTTCATGGAATGGAATGGAACTTGTGTGATATAATTCATATGAACATACCCTAACAGACAGTGTTGGATGGTGGGCTTCCATGCCAGTAGAGCAGTGAATCCACTTTGGATTTCAGGCCACACTTTAAGGGTGTGGTACTCAACCTTATCCCTGCAAATTGGTTCAGTGCTTGGGATGGCTAAAACCCAGTGTGGATTCACTGCCCCAATAATATAGAAACTGTTAGCCTTCACTAATACATTTTCAGAGGACTAACCCAAAAGTAAATAGGGATAGTTGAATGTATACACACAAATATTGACAAAATGCAAACTTGACCATTGTTGTTGCCTGTTAATCGAGCAGCAAAATAGGACCACACCCAGCCTGCAAATGTGATCTTTCAAGAGAATTGTGACCTGTCACTTGTCTAGATGAGGCAGCCTCACTGCCTCCAGGTGACTGGTTAGGGACCAGATACGTAGTAGTCAGCAGGTATAGAAAATACAAGAAGTCTTATGAGTGTACCACCAGGGAAATACATCATCTTCTAACTTTTTCTGTGATCCATTCATGACCTGTGAACTCCTCACACGTGGTGTTAGGGGCACAGTTAGGATGAAACCTCAGTTGATCATGTACCTTTCAGAATACATAATGCTGCTTGGAGCGTTAAGATAGGAAAAGCCACAATGGATGAAATTCTGTCGTCTGAGCCACTTGTATTATGTCTGTTTACCCAACAGTAAGCTGCACTGAGGTCAGTGAGTCTCTCACTGAGTGTGTCCAATTGCACCCTCAGGCTTCAGAACAAGTTGCAAGTTCAGACCACTTACTGCAAGGCCACTTGCTATAGCCCCCAAGGCCCTTCAGCTTAGTTTCAAAAGCCCTCTGTAAACAATTGCATCTAGATGTCTGGGAAAAGATATCCTTTCCCTAGCAGGACAGGGGAAGAAAACGGGGTCTGTTGTGGTGTCAGAAAGAGAAAGATAGGAGTGCCAGGAAGACAGAGACAGACATATGGGAGGGGAGCTCCCCTGATCCTTTCAGCTATGGCCCCATCCACTGCCCATCAGTGTACGCCTGAAGAAATGCAGGTAGTAAGAGAAGTAAATGTTGCTCAGTCCTTAATTATGGGGTGTTCCTACTAGAGTAAACATGGGTGGGTGGGTGGATGGATGGATTCATTTGCCTCACTGTCTGAATTGTTTCAGATGATCTTGTTAGACTTTGCATCTCAGTAACATAGGAATGTGGGGGCTGGGGGGGAGGGGTATTTGCCCTGGGCGGCAATGTTTCTGGAGCATCCCAGCCCATAGCCATGCCCCCCACGTGCCCTGGCCACACCCCCATGTGTGATGGCCATGTCCCCACACAACACAGCCACGCCCCCTGCATAGTGGTCACGCCCCTTGCACCGTAGCACTGCCCCCTCCACACACTCCAAGCTCCGGCACTGTTGCATCTGCACAAGGAATCAGTTGCCTTCAATGGAGAAATACTTTCCCTCAGCACAACAACTTCATGAAAACTGAAGTACCTCGAGGTGCAGCAACACCAGCTTCACCAAATCAGCAATCATTAGAGTTGTGCATGAAATTCCTTCTGCTGTGTCATTTTATTTTTCTACAGATGTATCTGTAGAAATGGTCAGAATTCATAATTGGATATTCAGACATCTGTTGTTGTTGTTCCTCTGCAAAGGTACCAGTAGAAATGGACACTATTTGTTACCGGAAATGTAGACATGTTCAGGCTTGAAATGTGTTCTCTGAAGGAAAGAAAAAAGCAATGCTTGTCTTAGGGTAGCAGGGGGGTGCAGAGCCTGCACATATTTCCAAAATCCACCCAGGCAAGCTCTAATCAGTGAGGGTATGCATCCATGAAGGCCTCTATTTGGAAAATGCACCCCATGAAAAGAAGATCTGTCTGCAGTTCACATGGAGTAGACATGGAAAAGGAACAGGGAAGGAAGTTTGTGGAAACAGACCTACCCATCTCTGTATGAGAATGACCATATTAAGCTCCTCTGTCAGTGTAGCTACTGCACCAAGAGATTATAAGTGGTTCTGTACAGCAGGTAATCACCTGAAAACTTCACATCTGTATGTCCAACCTTAATATGCTTTTAGTACTTAGTAGTGAGTTTGTCACAGGAAGAAGTATGCAGATGACAAAACATCTAGGTGACTTGTATCAGGATGTACAAACTGTTCCAATAACCTTCTCAGTCACCTGAACAAAAGATTGCAACCAGGAAGTATTTTGTTTTTCAGTGGCTCATATTTGTCAAGATAAAGCATGTATATAAAATTTCCCTTGATAGGAGAGCTGCATACTTTTAAGGTCACATGATACAAGTACTTGAAAAACTCTCTTCCTACCTGTTTATGAAGAGGAAAGAAACATTTTCATCCAGATGAGTAAAGCTGGTTTAAGTAAATTGTTTTAATGATGTTGAAACATCCTTCACTGATTTTATTCAGTCATCTTTGAGATAAACCTTCGTTTGAAAATGTACTAGATACCAGATATTGAACATTAAAATCCAAATCTATATGAAATGCTTCACAGGACTGTGAGTGGTTGAGGACCTCTGAAGTATGGATTCTACGCTCTCAGTGAGAAACAAGTTGAGTGATCTGCTCTCAAGAATATAACAGAAATAGAACATAGGGTGCTTACTATGGGGCAAATAGAAGCCTTGAGATGAGGACAATTTTCATCCAGGGCAAGAATGTCAGATCTAGGAACTATTTTTTTCTGCTCTGGGACTGAACAATCTCCAAGAAATGTCCATGCCAAATTTAAAAAAAAAAGTACAAGAGACCCTTTCTGGTTCTGGAAAATGGGTTTTTAAAATTTTAAGCTGTACAGGCATCTCTGCAATCCATTTAAAAGGTGAATTACCACACCTGGAGGCTTCCATCCTGGGGCAATTCAGGCAGTGTGGCAGTGTTGCGGGCTTCCAAGCAGCTTGGGGGTGGGGACTGCATGTGACCCCAGAGCCAGACTTTGGCCTAGAAGGTGGTGTTACAAGAAAAGATTAACTGTATACCCTCACGGATAACATGCTTCCTTTTTTATCCTGGAGATCAGATCTCAGATCTCCCACTGTCACATATAGTTTGGTTCTCAGGTGACATCCAGGAAGCCAGCTTTTCCACTAATATTTTGAACTTCTTAAGGCATTGATCTATAGCTCTCAGAATTCCTCAGTCAGTACAGTCCTCCAATGGGGATATTCTGGAAGTTTTAATCCATAAAATAACATTTGGAAGCTCTGGTGTTGACCTGTGCTGCATTTATATACTTGTAGATAAAGTTTGGGTATGACAAAAAAGAAAAAAAAATGCTAAGGCTGCTATCCTGTATGGTCCATCATACTATAGCAGTTTCACATGTGGAACTGTGCTACAGTTGGCCATTCACCAATGCCACAGCATCCCTGCAGCCCCCCCATGGCCATTGTGTATCTGGCGAGACTGACAGAGAATCGGAGAAGCATCTGGCTATAAGGGCATGGCATCCTCTGCTAAGGTCCCCTGGGGTCCTCCAGTGGCTTCAGCAGCTGATTAGCAGATGATGTAATCATTTTGCAGTTGGCTGTTAGGAAACTGCCAGGCACTTCTTCACTCCTCCACTGCTCTCATCAGGCACGAAATGGCTGGGAGAGTCAGCAGCAACTCTGTGGGTAGGTCTAGGGAGGCCTGGGTTGGTGTGGAGGGAGGAAGAGCATACCAATCTCTGCATCAACCAAAAAGAGACATATGGATGATTTACACATGTGTATGTCACTGACACGATGCCAGTCTATGGCCATTTCTGCACTACACTGTGTGAGTGCCATTATTCCACTTTCAACGTCCTGTGGAATTTTGGGGTTTGTAGCTTACTGGCTGGCTGCAAAGCCCAGTATTCCATAGGATGTTGAAAGCGGAATAATAGCATTATATAATAGTATAGTGCAGAAATGGCCTGTGTTAACATTGATACCTCCTCTCATAGCAAATCAAACCCAAGTGAATGCTTCCTCTGAAGCCTTTCCCTGCTTGGAGCATATAAGGGTGCCAAAGATGGTAACTGTATCACAGGCATGTAGTTCATATTTCAAGGCATATCTTTCATACTGGTAACATGTTCCTACAGGTGTTACTCACAGCCTCAACAGAGCTGAAATTATTGAATTTCCCCTCATTTGAGGTCCCATGGATGTAAATCAAGGGATATATTAAACAAGAAAAAGCTGAAATGGTGTGACAGAGGAAGTGATGGGTGGAGGAGTGTTTCATACCCAAGGTCCTCATGGAGAATCTGATTCATGAATTTGCTGTGGATCACTACAAGGGATTCATGCTCCTGCGTAAGCCTGAAAACTATGAGCCAAAGCCAAACCATGACATTTCCTGTGTTAATTTATGCTCTACCAGAAGGTTGCTCTCCTTCCAATATATCACTTCAAAACAATACAGCAAGTAGAGACCTGCTGGGTGCCTCTGCTCCATCGGAGAGATCTGCCCATCCACCCGGTCCCCTTGGCTGTCAAGAGTCCTTTTCATAAAACTGAAAAGTTCATAAATGAAAGTAGAGTTGCCCAGACTGTCCCCTAGTGGAAAGAATGAACTGGTTCTAGATATTGTTGTTGTATGCCTTCAAGTCATTTCCAACTTCTGGCAACCCTATGATAGATCTAGCATGGGGGTTTTTTTGGCAAGATTTGTTGCCTTCCTCTGAGGCTGGCAGACTGTGCCTTGCCGTGTGTCACCCAGTTAGTTTCCATGGTTGAATGGGGATTCGAACCCTGGTCTCCAGAGCTGTAATCCAATGCTCAAACCACTGTGCTACGCTGGCTCTCTACACACACTTCAACATTTCACAGATGAAAACTGGGCTATGTGTGGCCAGGCAACATCCGAGTTTGGTCAAGAGGGCAAAAATTATTAATAAGAAAGAAGAAACAATCAAGGAGAGACTGGACAGTTTGCTTCTGCCTGAGCCACTCAGGAAGGCCAAGATTCCTTGCCGTTCTCCTTCTGAATTTCTGAATTAATTGAATACAAACTACTTTTACGCTTTGAACTTAGGTTGTAGCAACTGAAGTAAGCTGAGGGCAAAGCGCAAAGTGGGAGGAAGAGAGAGAAACTGGGATATTTAAAAGCAGCTGAAAACTGGTATGACAGATTAATTGGGACTGTTTTTGCCAGATCAGGACAGCTGAGAGTATGGTTCTATTCCATTTCCCTATGGTACAAATTACAAAATGTTGATTGTTGATTTATATTGGTTTATATTCTGTGACTTTACTTAGCCAACTTCGCTGAAATACTCTACATTCAGCCTGAACAAGAGACTATGCCCAGCAGTGAACCGATTGCAACAGAACTGGTCCCTTGATTGTTTTTTCTGAGGCCCATTCAAGGTCTTAAAAGCTCTGGCAGCTAAGAAGAGGAATCTGCACATACTGACAGCCCATGGTTTCTTGCATTTTTTTTCAACTTTAAAGTTTTATTTAATGTGACTATAAACACAGTCCATTGTTTACTTTTACTTCTGGCTCGATTCAGATTTAGATGTGGAGGCTCTTAAAGAAGAAAGTCTACAGGGCTTGGCTATTTGCTCTTGACCTTTTTTCTTTTCCTCTTTCATTCTCTTGGCCAGAAGCTTGGCACAGTCTACAGCTTCTTCCTGGTTTTTCTGAGTACATTGCTTTTTCAGAGCAATATGCCTGTACTTATGTTGCAGAACTCTGGGAGTTACCAAATACTGAGTCTTGGTTGCTTTGGTCCTGGGCTTCTTGCTTTTCTTGTTCAACAGTTTCTTCACAACATACTGATGAAGGTCATCCTCTTTAGAGAGATAAAACAGCTTTTGGATTTTGCCAGCCCTCTTAGGACGAAGTCTTAGAAACAAGTTGGTTTGTTGCATTTAAATTTAGTGTTTGCTTTTGCTGTTTGGACTCTTACAGCATTTGAGATGTTTATTTGCATTTTTCAAGTAAACATCTGCAATCTGTCACCATCCAGTCACAGTGATTTTGATTTTTTTTAAAAAAATGAAGAGCCAGATGGGACAAAAGAAAAGCATTTGAAATTTATCACAAGAGGGAGAGAGGAAGAAATATGTAATCCCTGAACCATACACAATAGTTTTCTCTATGTTTCTATTAGAAATGATTTTTAAAATGTAGTTTCAAATGCTTTATGGAGTAGGAGTACAAATTATTTAAATTTGGTGTTTGCTTTTGCTGTTTAGATTCTTACAGTATTTCAGATGCTTATCTGCATTTTTCAAGTCAAAACAAACATCTGTTATCTGTCACTATTCAATTAGAGTGATTTTGATTTTTAAAAAAATGAAGAACCACATGGGAGGAAAGAAAAGCATTTGAGAAGAGACAGGAAGAAATATGTAATCGCTGAACCCTTGCAATAGTTTTCGCTATGCTTCTATTAGAAATGATACACAATAGTTTTCTCTACATTTCTATTAGAAATCATTTTTAAAATGTGATTTCAAATATTTTATAGAGCAAGAGTGCAAATCATGGGACCCTCCAGATGTTGCTGGACTTCCAGCATTCTTCACCATTGGCTATGTTTTTACAGCTGTTGGGACCTGCAGTTCAGCAACATTTGGAAGGCCACATGACTCCCACTCTTGTATTGTTTTAGACAATGAGCAGTGAGGAAACATTATAAAAAATGTCGGATTTCTTTCTCATCCTCTCCAACATTTTGCAGATGACAGCCAAAACATGTGTGGCCAAGCAACATCAGAGTGTGGTCAAGAGAGTAAAAGTTAATAATGAAGAGTAACATACAAACTAGCAGAGGCTGTAGCGATTTGCCTTTCCTTGAGTCCACAGATTTAGCTCCCTCCTCTCTTCTCCTCTCCTCTCCCCTTTTATGAATTAACTGAATAAAAACTGCTTTCATACTTTGAACTCAAGACCAATCACACTCTTACAGCACTATATCCCACTTCAACTGCCATAGTAACATTGTATGGAATCCTGGGATTTGCAGTTTAGGGAGGGGCATTTAGAATTCTCAGCCACAGTTCTTGGGCCACACTAAACTACAAACCCGGAATTCCAAAGAATGTTGTCGCGGCATTTAAAATAGAATACGGCATTATAACAATGTAGTGTGATAAAAGCCCTGGGTTTGCAGCACTGGAAGTAAGCTGAAGACAAAGGAGGAAAGTGGGAGGAGAAGCTGGGGTGCTTTTAAAAACCTGAAAAAACGGGACGGCAGACAATTAAATGCCAAGTTGCGACAGCTGGAGAGTATGTTTTCTGCATTTCTGTATTATTCACTAGAAAAATGATACTTGGAAACTTTTCCTTGTAGTCAGCTACAGGGAGAAGGAAGGAGTTACCCTTCCTTGTTCACTGTCCTTCTTTTAAACTTATCCACATGATCAGAGTTGCCACGTTGCAACCTAGCAACTGCGCTAGGTCTTTAAATTCCCCACTGAATTAAGGGAGAGAAGGCAGCAGCCTCTGTGAGTTCTCCGGCTTGTTTTGCTGCCTGTCCTTTTCTCCAGCCCCTCCCCATCAGCAGTGTGACACATAGGGTGTCCTGGTACTATAGCAAAATGGGGGTAGGGCAAACGAGAAACAGGGATTGCCTCACCTCTGGATTAAGTCAGTCTGCACCATCAACCCACCAACTGTACCTGGTGGCCCATATATGCGGCGGGGGGGGGGATCACACCTTGCTCTTCTTGTTGCCTAGGCAGCAAAATCAGAGAAGGTTTTGAGGCAGCAGGCATTGCTTCACAATGAAGCAAAGCTTGGCAAATGTACTCCTTTGGAACGCAACATGCTGCCTGGGGGAACCTGGGTGCTGCAGCCCAAAAAATAACTTTCTCAAGCTTGGGTTACAATATCGAATTGCCTACATGCTGTTTATTTTATCACACACTGTGCAAAACTGCTTTCAAAGTACAAAACAGGTGTCTTGGTTCAAGGTCAGAACTGTTCCATGCCCTGAGACTCAAGTGCCAGAACGTGAGAACTAGGAACAAACCCTTGTGATGTCATGGGGAAAGGCCCTGGTGACATTATAAGGGTTGAAATTACAGGAGGCAGCCCCTGGTGGCATCAATAAGTATTATACCGTTAAATATGAACTGCAGCTGGACAGAATATGTCAGTCAGATCAAAAACATCAAATCTTATAAATGAACACGCGCGCACACTTTTCAAGGTGGTGCTCCTGCTGTGAGAGTCCTCACCCAAGCCCTGGATCTCGGAACTCTACTTGGTTATCATCTTCCAATGTTATCCTTAATTTCAAGCCAGTACCACCCAATTCTTTATTGCTATCTCATGCCATCACAAGGAGTAACATGTTAGGTTGGCTTCTCCTTTGTGACTTTCTATTCGAAACACATGCTCAGCTGTGTTACTTCTGGTGTTAATTGAACGATGATGATAATGACGACGACGACGACGACAATAACGATAACGTTTATAACACCCTTTACACCAAAGGGCGGAACATATACGATCAGGGACAAAGACATTAAAAACCGTCATCTGGATAGGCCAGGGTTGTTCATCAGGTTTCTAGATTAACCTTTATGATAATTTTCAAATGCCACATTAGCTGTGCTTTTTATGACATTTAACACAGAGTGAAAACTATATCTGGCTAAGGGGTGAGGATAGCTACAAATCTTGAAACAGAAAGATGCAGGCACAGTAGGGACTTCCCCTGTATGTGATGATAATGACACTGTGATCAGATGATTTGCAGGTAAAGGTATTTCACTTATGCTAAGGTATAAGTTTTTACCTTGGCCTAGCAACAGTACATGTGAAAAGGACCTTGGGATTATAAACTGAATGTGATCCAGTAGTGTGATGCTGTTGCAAAGAAGGCCAATAATATTTTATGTATTTATGTGCCTTCATGTCATCTGTTGACTTATAGCAACCCCATGAATTTCATAAGGTTTTCTTAGGCAAGGAATACTCAGAGGTGATTTTGCCAGTTCTTTCCTTTGAAATACAGCCTACAGGACCTGGTATTTTCTGGTGGAATCTCTTCTAAGTACTAACCGGGCCTGACCTGCTTAGCTTCCAAGATCAGACAGGATCTGGTGCCTTAGCCTGTATTAAGAGGACTGTAGTTTCCAGTACATGGGAAGTAATAGTCCCATTATATTCTGTACTAGCCAGGCCTCATGTGGAGTACTGTGTTCAGTTCTGAGCACCTTATTTTAGGAAGGATATAGATAAATTGGACTGGGTTCAGAGAAGGGCAGCAAAGATGATAAGAGGTATGGAAAACAAAACAGGAGGAAAGGTTGAGAGAGTTTGGCATATTCAGCCTGTAGAAGAGAAGACTGAGGGGTGGTATTATTACACTTTTTAAATAAACCCAGAGGGTTAGGACCAGGTCTAATGGTTTTAAGGTCTAATGGTTTTAAGTTATAGTAAATTTCAATGGAATATTAAAAGGAACTTCTTGACAATAAGCGTAATTTGGCAAGGGAGCCAATTACTTAGACATGACCTAGAGTCTCTTTCTCTGGGCATCTTCGAAAGTAGACTTGATCACCTGCTTTGAATGCTTTGGCTGGACTTCCTGCATTGAGTGGGGAGTTGGACTCGATGGCTTATGGAGCCTCTTCCAGTTCTATGATTCTAAGAATTCTATGGCCATTTCCGCATGGCATTACTGTCACGCAATGGGGACTCATTGGCAGTAGTCCGCCAGTTGTGCTTTTTCACTATGTCATCATGGTCCTGCTGCCAACGTACCCCCACCTGTTGCAATCACAGGATATTTGCTTAATGGAAAAATTCTGTTAAGCGCCCGCGATCACACCATGCTGTAGTCACTGTCGGCCATGCAGATGGGGCGGAAGCATGATCACACCCTTCCTTCCCCAGTACAGCACAGGAAAGAGGCCAGCTGCACTGCAGAAGGAAGGAGCATGGCGCTCACACTTTCTTCCATAGGGAGCTGGCTGGATGAGGAGGGGAGCATTTGTGTTGCACTTCCTTCCTGGCAAAGGTGCTGCCAGGACCATGATGGGAGGACAACAGAAAGAAGTATGGTGTGGAAATGGCCTATGATTCTACCTTTACCTGAAAAGCAGTAGGGTCCCACATTACTAAACTGTGGCCCCAGTTTTACAAACTAGCTGCTCCAAAGAACTGAACGTCTTCTATTCATGTCTGCTGGAGAAAAGTTCTTTGTTTCTTTGTCCAAAGCAAGCAGGAGTGGGAATCAGGACCACCAACATACACACAGATGTTGTTGGACTGCAATTCACAACATTCTTCACTGCTGGATTGGCTGGCAAGGGACGATGGGAGCTGCAATTCAACAACATCTGGAGCACCACATGGTTGCCATTTCTGGCTTCAAGGTTCCATTTGGAGACACAGTTGAATTGTAACAAAGCCTACCTTCTGTTTTGATAGTGTTGACTTCACTTTCACTCAAGGTTTCTGTCATCCATGTAATATCCCTGAAAGCAGAGCATGCAGGTCCTTAAGTCAAATTGGATTATTATACATAAAAGACTATTTGGAGAATTGTGTAGGAGAAGTCTACCCAATGTTAACTTTTCCCCTCCAACTGCCGAAACCCAGTTGCAGACGCCCTGATCTTTTCCTACCTCTCTCCACACCAGGTTTGGAAACTAAGGCTAGGTGAAGAAAACAGCCAGATAGGAATATCCAGAGGACAACTGGAAGGAAAGACATGGTTTTTAGATGACAACTCTTTCAAGCTAGAGACCTCAAAGTAACTTTTCCAAGTAGGCACAGAAGGAACTAAGTACCCTTTCTTCCTTATGGAGGTCTTTCCTCACAAGCCCTTTAGCTCCACATTATGTTGACAGACATGGGTTCAAGGACATAATATGGGTTGCCAGATTGAAAAGTGGAGAAAGCTCCTGTAATGGTTGTATAGAAGAGAGAAACTCAGCTGGTGTCTAGCATAAGAATAAGCTAATAAGGTGTTGTACCTTGTGCAATACTTTGCAATCCCTTCTTACTTTACATATATAAGAAACTTCATATGAGTATGTATGTACATGCAGCAAATATTAAACCTCATGCATATTATAGTCAGGATATATTTTGGCCAGCAAGTGATTTACCATTATTTAATATCATAGCTGATTGTAAACCAGGAAGCACATTTTTGTACTTTCAGGAGTGGGCAAAGTACAGAAACAGGTTTGAACTAAAGTTTACAGAGATTAATTTGGTTAGTTTGTTCTAATTTGAAAACAGAAAGCTGCTCTTGTTGACTAAACTAAAAAGGCAAGCAAACCAAAACCCTGAGCCATTATATTTCTATGAGGTGATGTAGTTGTTGGTAACCTGCTTCTTATTTCAGCTTGTAATATTCTGCAGTGACTACTTCCCTAACAAACAACGCTTAACAGTAAATGACAGGTCACATGCTTATGTCAAGTGGTGCATTCACCCTGAAGGAAGAAGTAAAATTGCACAGTCATTGTAGGATAAAACTAGATCCGTGGCCCTTCTGCCATCTCCTGCGTACCCTAAAATCCTCCTTTGAGCAGCTGGCTCAAAGACTCTGGGAGCTGTAGTTCAAAAAAATAACATCAGTTTATATGGCAAGGAAAAAAACCCAGGATAAAATGGAACAACTTGACTGACTTAAAAAATAGAGGAGGAACGGGACTACCAGACTTTCAAATATATTACAAGGCTGCGGCATTTACGTGGATAAAAGACTGGGTAGACCTACAAGATAAGAGAACGCTGGCACTGGAGGGAGCAGACCTGAGAATGCGTTGGCATGCCTATATGTTTTATGATAAAGCAAAAATAGATAAAGACTTTTCACGTCACTATATCAGGAAAGCGCTTTTAAAAATTTGGGAAGATTATAAAACTAAAAACATACGGCAGCTGCCCACTTGGGTTTCACCTCAAGAGGCTTTTTTTGGACGATGGACAGATTCAGATAAATGGCTGCGATACGAAGACATAATGGAGAGATCAGCGTCTAATAAAGGTAAAAACAAGAGAAAAATTAGAACAAGAGGGAATAGTACTGAATTGGTTCCCTTAAAGACAATTAGTTGAAAGGTTCCAGATGGACACTAAAACATATGGAATAGAACACAAGGAGAAAACTGGAGTAGTCAAATGGCTGTTTGAAAATCCTCCTCACTTATTAGCTCAAGTATATCAAGAAATATTACAATAGGAGAGGCAGGAAGAAACAGTGAAGACAACAATGAATTTATGGGCTCAGAATATTGGACATACAATTCAATTAGAGTCTTGGGAAAGGAGCTGGCAAAAAACACAGAAATTTACAACAGCTCAAAATTTGAAAGAGAACTATTATAAGCTTTTTTATAGATGGTATATGACACCAGACAAATTGAAAAAGATTTACAAAACAGGTAATGGGCATTGTTGGAAGTGTCAGAAAGAAGTTGGTACGATCTACCACATGTGGTGGACATGCCCAAAAGCTAAGAAGTATTGGAATGTAATACATAATAAAATTTGTGCATTATTGAAAATTCAATTTGTTAAGATACCAGAACTGTATTTGTTAAATATGACTGACATAATAGAAGATGTTGATGTAAAGAAACAATGGAGAATACTGCTCTATATGATAACAACTGCTCGGATTGAATATGCTAAGTTGTGGAAAACTCAGCAAATACCTACAGTGGAACAATGGTGGGGTACACTTATTGAAAATAAAAATGCTGATATGGTCTCTCAAAGACTAAAAGGGAAATCTGACGAAGAGATACAAAGAGAATGGCAAATGGTAATCAGAAGTGGGTAATTGCTAGGTATACAGATGGAGATTTGTAATTCATGATGTAAGATAAGATATGAGTGGGCGGCAGGATGTATATCATGATGCGGAAATATGGGAGGGAAAGGCAAGAATCAATGTGTAAAAATAGCTGTAAAATGTAGTACAATATTATATATCTGAAAAATAGTATGGAAAACTAGATCTCTGTGGAAGATCAGAAATATGTCAAGCAAACTGTCAGTTACTATGTATGTTTTTTTATAATGTGAAATTGAATAAAATGATAAAAAAAAAATAACATCCTCAAGATTTGCTCTGGGGCTACATAGAGGGCAATCAGAGAAGGGAGGAAAGCCCTGATTCCACTCTCAGGGAACCTGAAAAGACAATGTTGGACTGACACCAGCAACAGTGCAATCTTCTCCGAGCTTATTTGTGTGTAAGCTCTGTTAAACTCTATTTTATTTCTATATAAATATGCACATGATCACATAACTGCATACAATGATACACAAACAGAAAATGGATTCACATTTCCTTTTCAGCAAATTGTCATTCATTATTTATTATTTATGAATTAAAATATTTATAACCTATCCTATTTCAAAAGAACTCAGTGCAGAGTGCAGACAACAATTTAACATCAAATTCAAAACAATCTCAAAGAGTGAGTACAGGGTACGGTATATCAGAGCCTACAAAGGCCATATTTCCTAGACTGCAAAGGTTTGGACAACAAACTTGATTTAAACTGGTGATGAAATGAGGCCAGCAGCAGCATCAGTCAGTCTCACAGAGTTCTCCATACCTCTTATCATCTTTGCTACTCACTAAAGTAGAGTAGGGTCTCTTTCATCTTTGCAAGGTGAGGCAACAGCCATTGTAGCCTTGTGCTTAACAAAGGCAATTCTAACTAGGATTTCCCAGATCTTAGGGCCTGACTTCCCTTGTCCATGATGAGGGGAGAAATCTCAAGGCAGGAGCACTGCCCAATAGAGAAATCTCTCCCCCCTCCATACACACACATGATGTGCTACTAGTCTCCACTGCTGTAGTCTGCTTTGGAGAAGCGGCTGTGGATGCTTCAGAAACCTCCTAGCTCCCTTCTTTATCTTCTTTGTTAGACTTGGTGGTTTGTTGGTGGTGTTTTTTTTTTTTTAATTAGAATCACATGCTCTCAGCTAATGTGGTCGATACTTAATAAATATTCTTCATGACATCACCAGGTCCCACCTCCTCTGGCATCACCAGGAGCTCTCCCTAGGACTCAGGGTTTTGGATATGAAATTTCAGGCCCTGGAACACTCCTGACCTGCCAGCCCTAATTCTTGAAGTTGGATGGGTTCAAAGGTAATGCCAAATAAAGATATAACGCTGCTTTGTGAATGAACCACATGTTTCTGCATCAGACAGAGAGGGATAAACAAGGATACAGAGTAAAGAGAGAAGACATATTGTTCTGAGTGAGCTGAAAGGCATTGGGAGTATGGACTAAGAACCACATTTTTATGTTTGTTAGAGAGGAAAGTGGTTTAGTGGTTTGAGGAGCATTGGACTATGACTCCGGAGACCAGGGTTCAAAGTCATGGAAACTCTCTGGGTGACCTTAGTCAAGTGACACTCTCTCAGCCTCAGAGGAAGACAAAGGTAAACACCACCTGAACAAATCTTGCCAGGAAAGCTCTCTGATAGCACCGCCATAGGGTCGCCATAAGTCAGAAATGTCTTGAAGGCAGAACAACAAGAACGAATGCCAGATGCTTTAGCCTACATTTCAGAGAAAGGATCTGGCAAAGCCACCTCTGAGTATTCACTGCCTAAGAAACCCTTAGAAAATTCATGGGGTCACCATAAATCGACAGGTGATTTTAAGGCATATACACCCAGACCCTGCATACAATTGCAAAATAAAATGTAGATGAGACTAAGGGCATTTCCACACTACACTGTTCTTGTGCTATTATTCCACTTTCAACATCCTATGGAATCCTAGGGTTTGCAGTTTAGGAAGGGGTATTTAGAATTCTCAGCTAGAGAGTTCTTTGGTCTCAGTAGACTGCAAACCCCAGAATTCCGCAGGACGTTGAAAGTGGAATAATAGAACTAGAACAGTGTAATACGGAAATGGCCTGAGAATAGCATCACAACTCATTCCACTGTGTTTCCTTCTTTTTAAATAAAAAAAAATTATATCAGAAATTAAACATTTACAAAGAACAGCCTTTTAACTCGCATAAAAGACCTTTCATAAAGAGGGGAAAAACTCAGATCTCATAAAAGTACAAAGGATTCATTGGATGTTTCTGTCCATTATATTAGACAGCCTTGTTTATTTTCCCTTTATGCTACTAGGTCTTTCCATAAATCCAAATATATCTTAGGAAGACAATAATTTTTTCTATTACCCTTAGCAATAGCAACAACGCAAATATCTGAGATCTGAATGATGCTGATTAATTCTCAAAAGAAGTTGAAGCTACTTATTTATCTTTTAAAACTTTTGTACATTTTTGAATTATTTTAAAACTGTTTTATGTGGTGATTTTAATTGAAAATGTAAGTCTGTGACTCTTAACATTGTCAATTTTTTTTCTTTTTGTATGATTTTTAACACCTTTGTCTCGTGAAGAAGCAAGTGGAGCTTCGAAAGCTTGCATGATGTATTTTGTGCATTTTTGGTTGGCTCAATGAACTACAACTGTTCTGTGGATTTTGGGTGTTATTGTGTTATAGTCACATTCTAATTCAGATTCCTACCATTCTACAGGCATTTCATTTCATAACTCTTAACATTCATGTTCACATTTTCAGATGTACACTAGAGGGCACCTGAAGTTAAGAAATCCAATGGCTGTCAGGAATGAAGCCATCCATGAAGGAAAAAAGGGAAAGGTTCACAGTTGAATTCAGATGAATAGCCAGCACATATAGGGAGAAAGCTAAAGTACAGAATGCGCTCAGGCTTGCTAGAGAGGTTAAAAACAATGAAAAAGGCTTTTTTGGTTATGTCTGTAGCAAAGGGAAGAACAAGGAAATGTTAGGGCCACCATGTGAAGAATATTTATTTATTTATTATTACATTTATATCCCGCCTTTCCCCCAAATGAGTTCAAGATGGCTTACAATAATTTAAAAAGATACCACTAAAACAAAGAAGATGATGAAATGCTATAAGGGAGCAAAGAAAAGGCAGAATTACTGGACGTCTTCTTTGTTACGGTCTTCTCCCAAAAGGAAAACACTACTTGATCTGGGGAAAATGGAGCGGATGATGTAATACTGGAAATGCAGCACAGACAGTCTATACAGACAATATGTAAGTACTTAGAAAGAAATGCTGTGATCACTAAATGTAGTATGGGTTTCTCAAGAACAAGTCATGCCTAACTAATTGAGTTTCTTTTTTTTTTGATAGAGTTACAAGCTTGGTAAATAAAAGGAATGCTATGTATGTAACATACCTTGATTTCAGTAAGGTCCCATGATATTCTTGCAAACAAGCTGGTAAAATGTGGACTAGACAATATTACTGTTAGATAGAATTGTAATTAGTTGACCAATCAAACCCAAAGGGTGCTCACCAATGGCTCCTCTTCATCCAGAAAGGAAGTGACAAGTGAAGTGCCACAGAGTTCTGTCATGGGCCCAGTGCTATTCAACATCTTTATAAATGACTTGGATGATAAAGTTGATGGCATGCTTATTGAATTTGCAGATGACATCAAATTAGGAGGGGTAACTAATGCCTCAGAGGACAGGATCGGAATTCAAAATAACCTGATCAGATTAGAGAGTTGGGTCAAAATAACAAAATGAATTTCAACAGGGAGAAATGTAAAGTATACACAGAAAAAATGAAATGCACACATCAGTGACACCTGGCTTGACTACAGTACATGTGAAAGAGATCTAGGAGTCTTAGTAGACCACATGCTAAACATGCATCAACAATCTGATGCAGCAGCTAATATCATTCTAGCCTGTATCAACAGCAGGACAATGTGTAGGTGAACGGAAGTAATAGTACCACTCTATTCTGGTTTGATCAGCCCTCACTTGGAATGCCATGTTCAGTTCTGGGCACCACAATTCAAGAAGGCTATTGACAAACTAGAACGTGTCCAAAGGAGGGCAACCAAAATGGTAAAAGGTCTGGAAACCATCTTTTATGAGAAGCAGCTTAGGGACCTAGGTATGTTTAGCTTGGAGAAGAGAATGTTAAAAAGTGACATGATAGCCATATTGAAATATTTAAAGGGATGTCATATTGAGACTAGGAAGAACTTCCTGGTGATAAGAGCAGTTGGAGTGTGGTAGTGTCTCCTTCTTTGGAGGTTTTTAAATAGAGGATGGATGGGCATCTGTTGGGAATGCTTTAGTTGTATATTCCTGCATAGCAAGGCGAGGAACTGGATGGCTTTGGGGAACTCTTCTAACTCTAATTCTATGATTCTACCTTTATTAGGACCAAGGCAACATACCAGTATGCCAGCCACTTGCACTTCATCTTCCATTCTCTGTATTGTTTGTAGCTAGCTATCCTAGGGAGACTCTTATCTTAATACTGTTATTGTATGAAAGAAAAAAATGTGTCCAGCTGAAGAAAGATATTGGAACAGACAGCAGGAGACACACAAACCTGTTCTAAAGGCTTCATGTTGTTGCTTTATTACCTAAGGAAAGCAGACTAGTTTTTAAGTCATTTCACCAAGAAGCAGTTCTCTGTCTGTTTGCTGTCTCTTTCTGTCAATCCGTTTCTCTCTCACACATTCTCACAAAACAAGGAAAGATAATACTAAGTTTGTAAACTATAGACCAGTCTCTTTATTGAACAATAATTTCAAAATACTAGTTTCAGTACTGGCTAATAGGCCTCAAAATCTAATAGCATTAATTCACCCTGCTCATGATGATCACTTCTATTTCTCCTCTCCACCAAACTCAGAGAAAGCTGTCTTGGTACATCAGAGCATGTGCTGAATGGTGTTACATTCCTCTTGAAGACACAGGTTTGCAGCTTGGGAATATTCCCGGACTCAGCCTTGAACCTGGAGGCCAGTTTTCTCTGGTGGGCAGGAGTGCTTTTGCACAGTTGAAACTAGTGTGCCAGATGTTCCCATTCCTGGTATTGTCTGATCTGGCGTCAGTGACACACACCTTAGTTATATCCATTTGAGTTTATAATGTGCTCTACTTGGGGCTCCCTTTGAAGGTCTAATTTTTGGAAAAAAATAGTTTTACCTTTTTTACTATGTTTTAATTGTGTATTACATTGTTTTAACCTTGTTTTTTTAAAAACTGAACTATCATTTAATTATTTTTTAACAAGTGATTTTTAAAACTATACCCTGCTTTTAAAATGTCTGTGACCTTCCTTGGGTCCTTCTTAGGGAGAAAGGCAGGATATAAACAGAAAGGAAGCAAGCAAGCGTGTTCAGAAACTTCAGTTGGTATAAAAAGCTGTAACCAGATTGTTTACTGATGCTGACCCCAGGGAAGACACAACTTCCTTCCTACTACAGTTTTACTAGTCTGTTTCCATGTATAATTCTAAGTGCTGATTATAACCTAAAAAAAAAAAACCTTTACAACTTAGGTCCATATGTACCTATATGCCTTGGACCCAAGATCCCTGTTCTCCACTATTATCAAGGAAAACAATAATTTTCTTTCCTTCTGATAGCTTCCTATGCTTCCCTTCCTCTTGTCAGTCCTAATTTCTTGATTCATTCTAATTTTCCTTTTCCATCTTTCACTGTTTTCCTTTCCCTGTTTCTCAATTTTTATAGTTAGAAAAAAACTAGGAACGGGGTCTGTGCTATGATTGGAGAATACTCACCCCAACCCTGATCTACTACCAGACATATTTTGCCTCACATCCTTGAAGCTGGGCTTCTTGACTGAAGCACCTGTAGGTATGACCATTGGAAATCCACACACACGCACACAGACACACACTACTAACACTAGTGATTCCGATGATCCTCCTTCCACACATTGTGGCCAGAAAGCCCCTGTTTCCCCAGTTTGGGAGAGGCTTGAGACATTGTGTATGATTGTACAAAATAATGTGTGGTGTTGGGTATATTAGGGAGAATCTTCTTCTTACTACCAGCTGTCTGGCTTCTTGTGTGGTAGAAAAAGAAAGCATGGTGTAGTGGTCTGAGCACTGGACTATGACTCTGGAGACCAATTCTGGTTCAATTCTGTGCTCAGCCATGGAAACCTACTGGATGACCCTGGGTGCATCACACACTCTCAGCCCCAGAAAACCCCATGATAGGTTCACTTTAGGATTGCCATAACTTGGAAACAATTTGAAAGCACACGATAACAACCATGCCAAACATCTTGATGAAATACTTCTCAATGCTATCTTGAACCAAAACACGAACATTCCTTAACTCCCCATTCAGTCAAAAGTCTCCACAAGATAACCCACATGGCTGTTGGGGAAAAAAATAAAAAAAACCCAACAACACAATCAAGAACCTAATAAAAATAAGTCATGATGAGAGTTAAACATAGCTTCACTTGCTAAATTATTGACTACTCTTACGAAAGGGCTGTGCACAACAGCAGTGATCAAGCAGTGGTACATCTGGTACCATCTGGCACTACCAGATTAAGATGACTCAGAAGGACTCGGGTTAAACCTGTTCCAAAAATAACCACTGGAAATTCCTTCCTGGGCCTACCATACACAATGCCACATACTAACGGGATCCCGAAAGAGACAAAAGTACACTAGAATGTTTTAATCCAGAAAACTGGATATGTGTTGGGATGCATGTGTGCAATATTGCAAGGGGGAAAAGAGTTTCAGGACTCAGGTGAACTAAGTGCACCATGTAGCAGTAAGACAAGTGGTGAGCAGCAATTAGCAGTTAAATTGTAGAAGTAGCTGCAATACACATTTTTATCAGTTTTATATCACTGTAATTGTCACAGCTTCATCTTAAGGAATCTCGGGATTTGTAGTTTGGGAAGGTACTTAGAACTCCCTGCAAGAGAGCTCCAGTCCCCTACACCACAGAATTAAACTGATTTAATCTTCAGTTCTACACTTCTCAAGCTGCTTTGGGAAATATAGCTTTTATCTTTTAACTGCATTTTATTCTTTTAACTTCAGTGGTGAATTGTTTCAATACTGTTGATCGTTTAATTCTATTTTAATGTCCACTTTTGTATGTTTTTAATTGTATTTTTCTTTTAAATTGTGAGCTGCTTTGAATCCCAAAACCAGGATGCTGTTGTTGTTCTTTTTGTTGTTGCTGAGGAAAGCATGGACTGGAGCTCTCCAGCATAGAATTCAAAATACCTAATTAAATTAGAACTCCCAAAAGTCTTTAGGATGGAGTCATGACAATTTAATGAAACTGCTAGAACTGTGAACTGCAAATACAGCCTGAGTACCCATTTTCTGCATCTGTTACAGCAGGAGTGGGAATCCTGCAGCCCTCCGGATGTATTTGCACTGTAAGAACTGCCCTGGCTATCAAAGCTTTTAAAATTCCCTCTTCTATACAACTGTTACTCTGATTTCTGGGGGTCCCGGGAGGGACACCTAAATGTGCTCAAACAATGGGGAGGGAATTAGCACAGACCACAAGTTTGCAATGTGAGAGGCAGGGTAATGTAGCGAGATCTTGAACCCTATGTCTACAGGGTCAGGCCGAGTCAAGGATAAGGCAGATGTTGAAATAATAATAATTGTTTTATTGAAATACAATCACACAAGTGTATGCAACACACTCACACAAGAGGCTATAGAAATAAAGGTAAGAGTGGGACAGAGGGATTTTTAGAGGAGGTTTGGTGTGAGAAATACTATACCGGTCCTGAAGCCCAGTTAGAAGCAGGGAAACTGGGGAGTGTGGATTCTCAGCACGTGGGGCTGAGGGGAAGGTTCACTGGACAAAGCAACAGCAAGGCAGGATGGAAGCCAAGAGCAATCCGAGGAAGCACGCAAAGTCAGGGGTTCTTATAGGGAAAATTGTGGCCGCAGGCTAGTCCGTACTTGGGGAAAACAATGAGTTTGGGGCTGGAGACAAAGCCTCTGAAAGATCAGTACTTTAGATGATTGAGTTATAGCCAGATTGTCAATAGAGTAGCCAGTATGGAAACGTGGAGTGCTTGAGAGTTGTATAGTCCGCTCATCAAGCTGCCTGCGCGGGGCAGTGGATCTTTTGTAAGTTGCGTGCATACATAATATGGTACTTGCCTTGAGGTCTCCCGAAGCTGCATTAGGCAATGACTGGCCTGCCTAGAGTGGGATGTGAATGGTTCGGCTATTGTCGGCCGCGCCTGTGTGCGTGCTTGTCCAGGGGCCTCGCAAGCACGTGGAGAGGAATGGGTACAGAAGGCCGAATTATTAGTATCAAATGATATCTTAATATCCCACAAGCTCGGGCTAGAAACAGCGGTAGCACAACTATTAACGGTATAGACCTCTTTCTGGTATGAAAGTTTAAAAAACAAACAAATGCAAATAACTCCTCCCTACCCAAGTTGAACGCTCCTCCTTCCATTCCTTTCTGAGGCTCCCCTTTCCCATTCCCTTGCTTTTTGCCTGGGCAAGTGTGCTTTCTTTATCTGCACCTGGGCAAAAGGCAAGCAAATGGAAGGCGGCAGCCTCTCCATTCTTTTGCCCATTGCCCAGCCGCCCTGCCTTCTTTCTGTGTGCCTGGAAGAAAGGCTTGTGTACCTAAACCTTTCCCCCTCCCATTTGCTTGCCTTTTTCCTGGGGCATAGAGAAGGAAGGTTGTGTGCCTTGGCAAAAGGCCAGGGAATGGGAGGGGGGAATGGAGGAAGGGAATCAGGTATCTCACAAATAATCAAATTCGTGAGGTCAAATCTGCAAATGTGGAGGGAGGATTGTATATACTATACTACATGTATTATAGTATATGTAGTATTTTATCTCTGTGTCCATGTGTATGATATAAGTATATTTATGTGTGCGATTTCTCACCCTCTTTCACATGCTCACACTCCTTCTCTATCATATGCACACACATATTAGACTTAGCAATGTATCTTGAATGTGTAGTTTTATGTATGTCACAGACATTATAGTACGTGTGACCATTATAGTACATTTAGTTAATCTGAGGTAACAGGTATGCTTCTTAAACACACTCAATTTTACCACTTGTTGCTAGGTATGTCTGTGGAGAAGTATGAAACATCCTATTGCAATACACTCAGAATCAGCTGCATTACCAAAAAATTGATCTCAATATTTCTGTGATTCATACGCTACTCTGGGAGCTTTTTTGAGTGACGTGTGGGGTAAAATGAGTTAAATAAATAAACAATAGTATATGATGCATGATATTTTCATTTTTCTATATACCATCTTACCCTATATAGATGCTTAGACCAAACCACCATATCGCTTGTCATAGGCAACAATTGTAAGCCACAGACCATTCATTTAATTTGCTGAGCAAAATGAACCAGTCACACCATATTTAATACAAGAGATATGAAGTATCCATCATCTGATCATGACCACCACCATAGTTGTGGATATCCAAAAAACATGTTGGTGGGACTAGCGGGCTTTTGGTGCTAAGATATTTTAAAAATTAAAGCATGACACAGTTAATCATTCTGTCAATAGTAAATCTAAAAAACCCCAATATGATTATTCCTAGCAATGTGATGAAAATGAGATTTTTCTACAGGGAAAGAGAAGCTCTTGTCTCAGTCCAATTGTTAGTCCCAACTGCAGTAGACAGCTGAAATCTTGTATTGTAGTTACAAATGTAAAGACTGAGATTTTGACTGATTCATTTAAATGCATAGTAATGTAGTAAGTAAACATTAATTTACGTTGTTGGATTGCAAATTGCTGTAGCCATAGCCATAGCCAGCACAGCCAATAGTGAGATATGCTGGGAGTTGCAGTCAAAACCAGTGTGATGGAGTGGTAGTCTAGGGCTCTGAGAGAGTGGGGTTTGAATTCTCACTCAGCCATGAAAATGCATTGGATAACCTTGTGCAATTTACCCTCTCACAGCCTCAAAGGAACCTCTTTTGAATAAATCTTGCTAAGAAAACCCTGTCAGAGTGTCACCATAAGTTGAATTCAACTAGAAGGCATGCAACACACGTGATTTCCACCCCTCTATTTGATTTAGGTCTATTTGCTGTTGCATAATTTTTAAATTGCCAACTCTATGCTAGAGAGCCAGAGTGGTGGCGTGGTTTGGGTGTTGGGACTCTGGAGACTAAGGCCATTTCCACACTAGAGTGTTATAGCGCTATGATTCCACTTTCAACACCCTATGGAATCCTGGGGTTTGCAGGGCCAGCCCCTCCTGAAACTGCAAACCCCGGGATTCCATAGGATGTTGAAAGTGGAATCATAGCGCTATAACACTCTATTCTGGAAATGGCCTAAGGTTCAAATCTCTGCTTGGCCATGGGAACCCACTGGGGGACTGAAGGCAAGTCACACTCTCTCTGCTTCAGAGGACAAACTGCCTACAAACAAATCTTTCCAGAAAACAAAACAAAACCTCACTATACTTAGAGTTGCCATAAGTCAAAAATGACTTGAAGGCACCCCACCACCGTCACAGTAACAGCTCTATACGAGATATTGCAACACGGATCAAGAATGCAGCAAAAGACTAGTAAAATGCAGTATGTTAATCTGAAACTATGTCATAGAAATAATACACCACTAGATGTCCTGTGTTTACCACTTTAGTCCTACACAATTGCGTCATACTAAATATGGTGCTGCTGTCTGACTGTATTTGGAAGAGACTAGTTTGGCTTTAAGGCTGGGTCACAGTTCAGTTCCATCATGGCAGTACTTGCAGACCAAGTATATTATGACTCGTTCATATTGTGAAATTGAAATCCCCAGAATACAACTGAAGAGATTGCTAAGCCGGAGTGCGACAAATTATTTTTAAAAGTAACTTGTTACAGTTGTAGGTCCAAGTTACCATTATTGTTGTGGTTTTTAAATAAGTAACTTTACTCTCCCAGTTTGCAAAACAAAACAAAACAACCCCTCATTTACTTTTAGCTGCCTTTTTAACCAAAATTTCTGCATATTCCCCCCCCCCATCTCATCATATTGACACCTAGGACAATGCTGCTGCACAGAACAAGCCATCACTTGAATCATGGGATAATCTTTCCCTGCAATTTAGTGAAGCCACAAAGCCCTATTGTAGAAGCAAGAAACAAGTAGAATCCTATTTACAAAAGCAACTAAAAAGTTACCATTACTGTACAAAAAAAAACAGGAAGTTATCCCTCATTAAATTACAATTGTCATAGAACTGTAAGTTAAATATTAGAGAGAGAGAAAAAGAATTAATCCATTAATTACCAGTTAACTAGTTTTTTGTAATTAGTTTCTTCAAAGCTCTGCTGTGCTGAGCCTGGTAAAACAGAGGTGCCAATTACAAGGTACAACAAGCATATCCAACTTATTTGTCTATGCTGTTGTATAAAAGGGGATGCAAATCTTCCTCTGTCTTGTTCTCAGGCACCTATCCTTCTGGGCTTGCTATACGTGTGTACTTAGCTCCTCAAAAGGGAAAAGCCCCACTAATTTTGCATATAGGCATTTCCAGCAAAATGCAGAAAACTTGATGGAAAGAAAATCTTCTTCCTGTTCTCACATCTGAGGTGAGAAATCTTGTGGGAGTTAGGAAATTCTTGACAGGATGTCTTGGTATGTTGAGATGACCTGCCTCAGTGAGAAAGAGACAGCTCATGAGGTTTCCTCACAACCTTTACATAAAACAGGGTTGTCAGATTGGATCCAGGACAAGACTACTGTAATTTTAAGGCTTCTCAGATGTTTGAATAGGACCAGGTACTATAAGGTCCTGTCAAGTTGAACAACGATACCTGTCTTCCCTCTTCTTCCAAACCTCACCTTTCAGATGCAGCTTCCCTCTCCCAACACAGTTCTTGCCTCACCAATGAGAGACCAGGGGGAGCATATATGGAGGCACTAGCAACAGAACTTGGTGCTCCTCTGCAGCCCTTCCCATGCTGTTGAGAGGGAGCAGCTGCAACCAAAAGTTGAGGCTCGGAAGGCGAGGGAGAAGTGTCGTCATTTGACTTCACAGTCTTGTTCGAAGACGTTTTATTATAGGCCTGTCCCCGACCGAATCTGGCAATCGTACATAAGAAGAAAATGTACAGTCGTAGAGGAGGGGGTGCTTCTAGTCTTGAATTTTGGAAATGAAAACTCAGCAACCTTCTTTAAAGGGGACTTAATCTGAAATTCCCTATTCCTATTTCCAGAAATATGCTCACAGGTGCTTCCCCTTCCCCACCGTGTGCTTTCTAGAAGAAAAGGAAGGAAATTCTCGATAAATCATGTACATTTGAAGTGGCTGGATTTAGAGCAGTGGTTCGTTCAAGTCCATGTTTCCACAACCAACCACACAATGCTGGCAATGAGACCAAACTGGCCTAAATCAGTGTCAATCAAAGTGGTGGGCCATGGACCACCAACTGCTCCATGAGCCATCAGCTGCCAATCTGGTGAACATTTCCAAGAAAGGAACACTTGTAAGCAATGGGCACAAATATAGTACCCACCCCTGCAACACTGGGAGGAAAAAAGCCCTACTGATCCTGCACATCAGATAGCTTAAAAAGTACTGGCCAAAATAATACCAACCCAGTGCCTTCACAAGTTTTTATCGCTGGAATGAGCAGCTGGGGTCCGGGGGCGAGTGTTCTACCTTGAGACTCTGTGGGTGCTGCCAAAAATCAAAAAATAAAACCAGCCATGGCTGGAAATCCACTTCCAGTGTTAACAAAAAGATATTTTATGTATTAAAACAATAGTTCTTAACCATTTTTTTTTACTGAGCACCTCCTGTAAATATGATTTTTTGCCAGGGACCCCCAAGACTTAACTCAAGATTTAAATATTTAAAGGTAAATTTAAATATACAAATATTTGTTTAAATTTTAAAATATTTATTTATTTATTAAAGGCTTCAAGAGATTAGGATTCAAATCCCTGCTCAGACACTGGGTGAGTTTGGGCAAGTCACATTCTCTCGGCCTCAGAGAAAGACAAAGGTAAATCTCCTCTGAACAAATCTTGCTAAAAACACAACCACTCTGAGATAGTTCACTTTAGGGTTGCCATAACCCAGAAGCGACTTGAATGCACACAACAATAAAATGCCGCTGACAGGAGAAGGTTCTTTCTAGCCATCGTGTCTTTCCCTTTTGAAAACTGACTTTTGGGGACCATAAAGCAAACCTATCATGTGGGTTTTCTTGGAAAGATTTGTTGCCTTTGCCTTTCTCTGAGGCTGAGAGAATGTGACCTGCCTGAGGTCACCCAGTGGGTTTCTATGGCTGAGTGGGGATTCTGTTAGTGTCCAGCAGCAGTGCTTTGCAGACCCCTTGTGAGGGCTCTGTGGATCCCCAGCTTAAGAACCACTGTGTTAAACAATACCGGAGATCTGGCAACCTATTTAAAAGGTGACCTGCTTTTCCTGGAGTCTTTTAGGAGAGACAGTTCTCCTTTTCTTTGGCTGGAAAAAGGTTGGACCAAGAATACTCTGAATCCACTGGAAGAAGCCATTGGGCAACCCATCCTGCCAGCCATTTCCAGAGCCTAGAAAGGTTACTTTTTTTCCATTACATTCCTCTGAATCCCCAACATGGCCATTCCACAGGCTGCATCGTAAGACATTACACAAGCCATTCAGCAAGACTTGGCACAACTCATTAGAACTTCATTCAGCTTGAAGTTACATGCATTAGTTGTACAGTCATCCCTCCACATTCACTAGGCTTACGGGCACAGGACCCCCATGAAAGTGAAAAAAAATGTGAATAACTCTAGGCCCTCCAAACTATATTTAACACACACAAAGTATGATCACCATATTCAACCCACCATGGATTCCTTTGAGGCATCAGGGTTCCTTCACAAGGCAGAAGTGAGGGGCTCGTGAGGCTTACTGCCACCTCCACTACTGCCCCAGACAATTTTTAATAGGGACTTATAAGCCTTGTTTGCAGTTTCTCAGCCTCACGAGGCTCACAGACCCTTTTAAAAATGGCATAGGAGGCAGCAGAGGTGACAGCAAATAATCCGTGAATAATCAAATCCACAAAAGTGAAACCCGCAAATGTGGACTGTAGTTGTTGTTTTGCTAGTGTCTGTGCAAGTGCTATAACAACAACGATACTTCCACCACTTTTCTCCAGCAGAACACGGAATATAATCTAGTAGCGTCAGCCTCATGTTTCTCTACAAAACCTCTAGTTCTTCAGAGTCATAACAAAGCATATGATATCAGTGTCTTCTGTGGCCGTGGAAGTCCCTTCCTCAAGAGGTCTGATTGCCACTTCTTGGTCTCTTTAGTGAAGATAAACTTTTGAGATTATTCAGGCAGGCTTTTGAGATTTAAACTATTCAGCAGTAATGTATGTGAAGTGCTGTGCTTCTTCTTCTTATCTTTTTATCTTTTATGAGTAATTATGTTTTAAATGTGCTTTAATCATGTTTTTAATAATACTGTTATTTAATTTTTTTAACTTTTGTAAAATAAGATTTTAAATTGATTTTGTTTTAAATTATTGTAAACTGCTCTGGATCCTACATCAGGAGAAAGATATAAATGCAGTAAATAAACCATAAATAAATAAAATATTTTCTTTAACAGTAAAATCGAAAACATATGTTGTGGTGATAACTTTATTACACCAATGAAAAGGTGTAAAATTTGTTATGCAAGCATTCAAAGCTCATAGGCTTCTTCATCAGGCATAGATGTTAAAAATTATTTTTAGGGAGAGAATGTGATGTTGGAGACATAGGGTTCCCAGACCTCCCGGACTACCCTGAGTCTCAGGGCCTATACCTTCTTCTCCAGTTCTCGAGGTAAGGGGGGAGAATCTTGGAGAGAAAGAATCTGGGAAGTGTGTACATATATATTGTCCTCATTGCTTAGACATGGTGTGTTTTTTTTAATTGAATGGCATACTCAGTGCACCTATAGTTCATACATCATATGTCATGCAGAATGCTATCAGGAGGGGTGGCCCTTGTAGCATCAATCTTGTAGCATCACCAGGTGCCATCTCCTGTGACAACACAAGGGTCTTAGATTTTGGTCCTTCATTCTCAGGGTCTGGGACAATCTTGACCTGGGCACCCTAACAATCACAGAGCTGCATCTTGCTTGAGATGTTAAAAGTGTTGCCTTGGAAGAAAGGTTGATACAGGTAGAAGCATACCCCTTGTTGACCATGAGGCAGGTGTGAACAAAAACAGTCAAATCAAAACAATTAAAAAAATTCTCCATTGGTAGAAACAAGGAGACTTCCTCTGAGAACTAGGCTATTATCTACAGAGTGGCACAAGCACAGTGGCATAAACCACTTTGGAGGCAGAAAACAGTGAGTCTCTCAAGAAGCCTCTGTACTGACACATCTGGAGAAAAACTGAAGTGTTGTAAAAGGTAAAACATGCCAATGACAGTCAAATTCAAATTGTTTTAGCACTATTGGAGATGGAAACCCCAGAGAATGAGTCCTAGTCCGTAACAGTGTGAATGAATGAGTTGGCAGTACTCCTCCTATTAAACAAAGTTGTCATGTATTAGTTTTGCAGTGATATACAAGTATTTTTCATCCACTTTTGTATGCAAGTGACTCCATGTTTTATCCCGGGTTGAAAGTGGCATATATTTTGTCCTGAAATTTTAATACCAATTGAGTGAAAAATGTGCTAAGTGCAAAATATGGAGGAAATGTTTGCTGCAAATTTGTAGAGTTTTGCTTTTATTGCATGCCTTTTTGCTTTTTCTCACAAGAACCACTGGTTTTATAGAAATATTATCTGTTCAGCATACATTTGTATGCATTTTGTATAAGGTGTACTCCTTGGAAGTAACTGAAACGTAATGTTATCTATGTGTTATCCAAATAATACATATCTTGGGTCTGAAGATCAGAACTGGAATCCTCACAAGAAAAGGTTTTTTATCATCAGACCTGCGGTGCATGCAGCTTCTGGTGAGGATCCATATCTCCATTCTTCCTCATCTACCCCATGGAAATTCAGGGGAGTGTAAGAACAACAACAAAATGCCAAGTTAACAAAATAAAGACCTCAGGAAAAGCTCAGTGCAACTCATTTTCTAGTTTGGGGAGAAATGTTGCTCAAGTTGGTACTCGTTTTTGTCAGACGGGTTCATTCCTTCCATTTGGCATGGTTCACAATAATAAAATGAAGCTTCTTTATATCCCCTGCAAGTTGTCCTCACATTTGGGAGAGAGTCCCTTGAACTGTAGTACATCAGAGTCACTCTGAAAAGCACACTCGCACTAGCCTGAAAGTCCCAACCGCTGCTGTTCAAAGAAGATTTCAGGATGACACTTTGGTCAGGGTTGTAAAAACTTTCATGCTCTCTGGCTTCCATTTTTGGCCCAACAAGCCACACAGGTTATTAATTGAGGTTTTTGATAGTATACTTTGAATTTTTGGTTATCATAGCTAGGCAAGAGGGACAGCAAACAAGGTAAGAAGGGGGATTGATTTATTTATTTCCATTTCTATCCTGCCCAATAGCTCTAAAGAAATAAAGAAGGGAAGGTCACCTGGGATTGGGGAAATGACCATATTGAAGCATTGGGCAAAGCAGTGAAGAAGGGATCCATTGGCAATCTGAACAGATGCAGGAAATGATATTTCCTTTTGGCCAGTGCTTGAGGCTTCATGATAGCCTGTTTGCCTTGTCACCCAAGAAATTGCTAGACCAATCGCTTGGGAACAGGAAGAGTTTTGAATGACATTCCACATTTTTCCTGATTTCTGTTAAGCTCTCTCCCTATATATATGTATCAAAGTTTGTGACAGCAGTCCTTCAGTATACTGACTCTACTGACTCTACAGTTTATGCATCTCAGTACAAGAAGGTAGGAGACATGTGGAAGTTCCATTGTGGAAAAATATGGAAATAAATACCATGTGCCACTTGCACTTATTTTCCCTCTTTATCTTCATCATGCCTATAAGCCAAGGGTGGGGCTTGTCTCATACATGTACCCTCTGTTGCTGAACCACAATTCCCAGCATTCCTCCCCATTGGCTTTTCTGACTGGAGTTTTTGGGAGTCACAAACCAACATCTGGACAGGCACAAGTTTGTGGACTAGATATCCTGCCTCTGTACCCCCCCCCCAGCAAAATGACACCCAAGTCATCTGATGAGGTGAACTGGGTTCACAAAAGCTTATGCTTTTTTTTTTAAGCCTTTAACACACCAACAAGATTCTGGTGTAAGACAGTGAGCTGTCCAACATGTTTGAATGTTAGTTTTCTTCATGGGTATATGAAGGGACATGTCTTCCTTGATTGAATCTATCCATCAGTAATGCGGTCTTCCTCTTTTCCTACTGCCTTCCACCTTATTAGGGAGTCATGTCTTCTCATGGTATGGCCAAAGTAGGACAGCCTCAGTTTAGTCATCTTGGCTTCTAGGGAGAGTTCTAGCTTGATTTGACCTAGGCTCCATTCATTTGTCTTAGCTTTGATTAATCTTCTGTTGCTCCACTTTTTCAGCTGCTTTTAAAAGTTCACAGTTTATAACTCCTCTTCTCACTTTTTCCCTTTGCCCTCAGCTTGCCTCACTTGCTGAAAACTGATTTCAAAGTGCAAAGGTAATTTGCACTCACCTCAGTGAGGAGGAGAGAAGTCCCGCCCTTCTCAGTAGTCCTGGGCAAAAACAAGCTGCTGCAGGCCCTTCTAGCCTGTCTATTCCACCATCTTTTCTATCTTCGAAGATGTAAAAGTATGTTGTTATTGTCCTAAATCAAAACTTTAACCAAGTCAGGATAAAAAATTGTGACCATCAAGTTGTACATCAAGTTTAATGGATAATGGATTAATGGATAATAGTGTGTGTGTGAAATAAAATGCTTGATGTTTGGCTATGAATGCCAGCTCAGTGAGAACTATAGGTAAGAGTACACTGGGATCTCAGTATCTACTAGAGTTTGGTTCCAGGATCTCCTGGGGATACCAACATCCAGGGATACTCAAGTCCCATTTTATACAGTGGTGTAGTAAAATGGTGTCCCTTATATAAAATGGTGAACAACTAAAAAGGTTTGCTTTTTGGGATTTTTTTTTTTTACTATTTTCAAGCCATAGTTGGTTGAATCTGTGGATGTATGGAGGGCCAACTATATGCTCAAAACTGTTCTTGGGGTTGTAAGCTCTTTACTTGTAACTGAAGCTAGCATTTCATGCCGAAACTTTTCATACGTCATTTTTGCATTTTTTTATGTAAAATCTTTAAAACTTAAAAGTAAACATGATGGTAGTAACATTTTGCCTTGGAGTAGGATAAGTAAGCATCTTTGTTGTTGTAAGGTGAACCTATCACAGAGTTTCCTTGGAAGAAGTTGTTTAGAGGAGGCTTGCCTTTGCCTTCCTCTGAGGCTGAGAGAGGGTGGCTTGCCCAAAGTCACACACTGAGGATTTGAACTCTGGTCTCCAAAGTCATACTCCTGCACAAGTGAGCATCTTATATCACTACATAGAGTTGTTATTTACATTAGGATGATGCAAAAAAAAACCTTGTTTAATATTGTTGTGTGTGTGGTACTTGCACATCTCTACTGTTAGCTACGTGTAACATGATTATCAAAAGGCAGAAGGATATGTAAGTAATTAATAAATATACAACACTGTAAGTTTTAGAGACTGAGCCCTCTGCTTCTTAACAAAGGTTCTCAACTGTACATTTTCTTCAACTGCAGTCCCTGAATACAATCATTTACTCATTGGTGAAGAATAGGGTTATTTTTCTATTGCTAGACACAGAGCAATAATATCACCTGCAGGGAGTGCCCTGTGGGTGCCTGTAACTGTGTCGCCAGCTCTAGGAAAATAGCTTGCCTGGTGCTCCCTGCTCCCACTGCCCCCCCCACCAGGAAATGACAAGGTTTTGAGGGCTGTGCTGAGAATAGGTGGGTTTCAGGGGGGATTTGGGTGGTAGACTATTGTAGCTAGATCTCCTAACTCAGGATCACAGCCTTTATTTAGCACTAGCTGTAGTACTCACCATTGCTTGGGAGAATCATAACCATTGCTGATGGTTATTCAGTTTCAACTGCTCTGCAGGACGAGTACTCATCTTTTTGGGTGCTCAGACTTTCCTCACATTGCACATCAGTCTCAGTCGCCCTTGAGAAAGCAAGTTGGTCTGCCAAACATGCTGCTCTCTTTGAATGAAGAAAATAATTGAGGTGCTCCTTCAGTCCTTTGTTACTGCCCTGGCTAGTCCGAGCTTTGGGGATATTAAAAGATATCCCTTGATATCACAATTCGGCTGCACTTCTCTATTCCTTTCCACGTGCTTGCGAGGCCACCGGACAAGCACGTAAACAAGCTCGGCCGTTAATAGCCGTAAGATTCAAACTACAATACAGGCAGGCCAGAAATAGCTGACTCACTGCTTTAGGAGACCTCCAGGCAAATACTCTAATTAAGTATGCACGCCACTTACAAAAGAGCCTCTGCCCCGCGATGGCGGCTTGATGGGTAAACCAGCTGACCCCTCCCTAAACTGCAAACCCCAGGATTCCGTAGGATGTTGATAGTGGAATAATAGCACTATAACAGTCTAATGCAGAAATGGTCTATGTTGGGTGGGTTTTTCATGTCAATTTTAAGCTAATGTCAGGCAGCATCTGATGTTTTTAGTCATGAAGGAAAGCTATCAGCAATACCTTTGCATCTAAAGGAACACAACACTCTATACTTTTCCAGTACTGAGCGAATGACTAGGGTACGGAAAACTAAGTATGAAAATACCAGTTTTGAATGCTCGCAGTTGTTATTGCGCAACATTATTAGTGCTAGACCCATCATACTAGCGGCAGTAAGTGGAAGACAGTTGGCTAAGATACGTGGGTCTACCTACACAAGGATAGGTTGTAGCCCCCCAGATGTTGTTGAACTCCAAATCTCATCAGCCTTTGGTTAGGCAGCCAACAGCCAGGAATGACAGGAATTACAGTTCAGCTACATTTGGAAGCTCTTAATATGGAACATTACCAGAGGGGAAATTATTCCCTTAGGCTTAGCAGAAGACAGACAAACATCAAAAGATGTATAAATAAGTGGTATTTAGGTTTCCACACCAAACCCTGTGTCAGAGGCGCATCAGACTGTTGTGTTGTTGTGTGCCTTCAAGTCATTTCAAATTTATGCTGATCCTAAGGTGAATCTATCGCGGGGTTTTCTTGAATACTCTCAGTATCTATTAGCATCTATTCACACAATTATTCACTAGTCATCAAGCATGTGATTACTAGAACTGATTTTTAATGTATCATATTATGCAGATGTCAGTTTGTTTTTCTGCCATGTGGATTCTGCCATCCATGCTGACATTTCATTCCATGATTCCATTTGTATTTCTTAGATTATTGGCACAACATCAGTGTGGGTGGCCCATAGCCTGCAGCAGTCAGACACACGGAGTCAGCACATCAAACATGAAGGAACAGAAAACAAACCACTGTCCTAAGCGAATGTTTGATGCAAATCCCAAAAGCTCATTTGTTCAAAATAGTGGAGAACATCATAGCCAAAAATATGATTTGCTATATGTTTTCAGTTCTATTAAGCCACCAAGATATTTTGTATCTCTATGGTAGATTGATTCCCAACATGGTACAGATTGTTGATCTTTGATCAAAGTGATTCAAATTTCAAGTCCACATGCACTCATGAAGCTTACTGTATATACTGTATTCGGTGCTTGCAGAGGGGGTCAGGAGATGAAATGAAATTAATAGATTAGCCATGTAATGAATTTGTCGAAAGACAAATGCCATTCATATAAACAAGACATTGTTCACAACAGGTTACATAACTACTTGATGATGATGATGATGATGATGATGATGGATGATGATGGATGATGATGATGATGACATGTGCTCCACTGGGAACTGTAGACTGTGCATTTACACCTACTTCCATTCCATTAGAATGATTAGTAGTACAATCTACCAGACTCCTTGGTTAGGGTGAAAGGATAATTAAAATGTGGCATTCCATATAGCTATGCTCCTCCACCCATGTACATTCAGATGATTGCCAGGGTCATCTGGTTATTTTCCTACAAGGTCTTATGATTTAGCCATCACCACCACCCATCCAAAGTATGCCACCTAGCTCCTGGATTCATTACCACCAGTAATCCTTGTTAGGAGTAGGGGCTGGGGGAAGGGTGTCAGGCTGAGTGGTAAGTGCAGATATTCATCATAACAGTCTCCACAGCAACTCCCTGAAAAAAGGTCTCAGAATACAGGCAGCTGTGTTGATCTATGTCAAGAAACCAGTTCTGGCAGTTTTCCTCTACTTGGAGCAGATATTTGGTGAAGGTAATGGGCCTTAATTGCCCATTCAAGGACAAAGTAACCCCAAAATATTTTACACTACAATACAAAAGCCTGAATGTTATATTAGTTAGTTCCAAATTCTTTACTCAATTGTTGAATGATAAGTCAGCAGACATGTAAATCCAGTTGACTGAATGGATCTACTCTGGTCAGATTAACAATAGGATTCAGGCCATTCGTGACTATTGTATAAATTGTTGCAGGAGAAAATCAATTTCCTCATCTCACCCTCCCTACTGTGAAGATTACAGCTAAGCTCAGATGGAACAAGGAAGCGTGGGAGGGAGGTGTGGTGAATGATATCATCCTCTCTGCTAATAAAAATAAAAAGTCTCCAGCGCTTTGAACCTGTAAACCCACCAAGTTGCAGCTGATGTCCACTGAGGAAGATGGGGCAAGGGACAGGGTCCCCAGAGGCAAAGCACAATGCATGTAATTTGCTAACCCATCTCCTTCTTTGGGAGGTCTAGAGATATACCTTGTAACACTCTCTCCACTGGCTGGAGGGAGTGTTGCATAGGTAGGTGGGAAACAGTCCAAACAATAGGACTACCCCTGCCACAGGCATCAGGAGGATTTCAGTAGCTAAGACTTGCAAGTCATCCTTGATAATATTCTAGTGATGACCTTATCGGCAGGATACAGATTTGAAGCATGAGTGAGGGTGCCGTGGTGCGGAACCTGACTCTGTCCCTCACAAGACAGTGCTGTGCAGATTACGGCTACGCTCAGTGGGAACAGAAAAGCCTGAGGAGGAGATGATGGTCACTGTCTCTGTTAAACAAAAAATTCTGGTGCTCCAAACATTAAAGGCCTAGCTCTATTCTGCTATATTTTGTGTTCCTCTAGAAAGAAAAAAAGCAACACCCAGTCAACACAATCATCTGATAAAGCAGACATAATTCTACAAAAGCTTATGCTACCTTCTATGAAAGCTTATTCCAACTTTTCTCTCTGTTGACCTCAAAGATGCTAAAAGATCCCTTTAGCATCAGTTACACCAGCTAGGGATTTGTGGGAGGTGTAGTCACAGCCCTCCCCCCATAATCTTTCTAAGTTCTGCTATACATTCTGGTTCTGTACAGCTGAAGCCCATGACATCTGCTCCAGAGATCTAAGCTGACAGCCAAAAGTCTGCCTATGAGACCATGGTGAGAATTATGCCTAGAGCATGTTCCTCGCATTGCTTTATAGGTTTTGGCTCCACTTTTGCTGTTCAATATTGTTTCACCATTGCCTCTCTGTTTGAATTGGCATTAACACCACATTCTGTACACCTTGTTACTGTAAATCAGCCTATGAAACATGCACACTAAAATCTCCTTTTTTCTCCTCCAGAAAAACACTGCTAGGGTGTTGCTTCTTGGAACAGGGCCTATTTATGTCAACCTTAGTATTTTTTTCCTGGTAAAGGCAGCAATGTATATTAGATACATATGTATCTATTACAATATATATTAAATATGATGCAGTTACATGGAGGAAAGTTCTGTGAAATAAGGAGGATTTTCCTCTATGTGACAGATGTGATCTAGTATGGACTTCTAGTCTGCAATCCCACTTACAAGGAAGTAAGTCCAATTGAACTCAAGGTATTACTTTTAAGTAGTCATGCACTGGATTTCTCTGTTAAATTGCTTTTTATTTCCAAGGGTGTAAGCATGTACAGAATGTTGCCATTAATATTAGCCATACTTTCAACTGCTTAGATCTGTCTGGATCATGTCCAGAATATTCAGGATCAACATATAAATTCCACTGAAATCAGTGGGGACCTACTAAAAGAGAGGAGGTAACCTTTGTTCTTCCAGATGTGGATCTATCACACCCAACTACTACACCATTTAGAGGACCAAAAATTATCCCCTAGATTATAAGGTGAGTGAATAAGGCTTGGCAATGTGGAAAGCAGCAGGAAAAGAGGAAGACCACAGCCATTTCCACAGTACACTGTTATAGTGCTTTTATTCCACTTTCAACATCCTATGGAATCCTGGGTTTTGCAGTTTAGGGAAGGGCATTTAGAATTTTCATCCAGAGAGCTCTTTGGCCTCATTAAACTACAAACCCCAGGATTCCACAGGATGTTAAAAGTGGAATAATAGCACTATAACAGTGTAGTGCAGAAATGGCCAACATTACAGTGCATAGACTCAATCAAGGAACTCAAGGCACTGAATCTGCAAGACCTAGGCAGGGCTTTTAATAACAGGATGTCTTGGAGTTATCTCATTCATAGGGTCACCATAAATTGAGATCAACTTGATGGCAATTAACAGCAAATACTGCAACCTACACCGACGTAAGTGCAAATGGTCTAATTTTAGAAAGTTGCCTTGGTTCACATAGTTTGCGAGCAAGTGACTTCATGATGCCACTCAGTATTCTGCACTGTATGTTCTGAAACAGGTACAGTTCTATGACGTACCTCCCCTCTGTTTTATCTCACTCTTTAAAATGTGTGGTGCAATTCTCTGCAGATCTCATACAACCTGGTGTTGTTTTCAGGTAAGTGTGCATAGTGTGGCAGCTTTAATGTGGTTGAAGTAAGCTTTAAAGAGTTCACAAAGGGCTGTTGCCAGTCAACAAATTCTTGATCTTATCAAAGATGGGAGTACAATTGATTGCAATAAATGAAGTCAAATGAGGTGAGTGAGGGAACACTATTTGTGGCCCATGGCACCTGTGTATAAAGGCTGCTAGCTTTTCCAGTACACAGGGGTAGCTAGCTGTATTATGCATAAAACACATCCCCCAAATGCATATTGTGGTGATAGCTTTATTTAGGCCAACCAAAAAGACACAAAATCTGGGCAAGCTTGCAAGACCCTCAGGAATCTTCATTTGGCGTTAAAGCACCAGACAGTAGAGGAGGGAGATGGCAATCTTGAAGTCATGTGTCATACCTTCCAACAGTCCCTATTTGGCAGGGACAGTCCTAGTTAATCCTTCATTGTTCCACTTTTTCAGCTGCTTTTAAAATGTCCCAGCTTCTCTTTCTTCCTCCTGCTTTCCCTCTTTGTCCTCAGCTTATTGCTGCAAATGGAGTTCAAAGTGCAAAAGTCAACTGAACTCAATTAATTCAGTGGACAGGAGAAGACTGGACAGAGTCTTGTCCTTCCTAGGAGGCTCAGGCAAAATCAAATTGCTGCAGCCTCTCCTAGCTTGCCTGTTATTCCTTATTAATAACTTTTACCATCTGGACCAATATCTGATGCTGCTTGGCCACATGTGTCCCAGTTTTCACCTATGAGGGTATAAAGTTGTCTGCATGGTGTGTTGAGAATATAATGGTGAGGTATTGCACACTCTCAAATAGGATTCATTCATTATTGGGCGTCATGCTGGATGGCCCCAAGGATTGCAGGGAACACAAAAAGCACTACAAGGCAACAAACTTCAGTTCTCCATTTTGAAAATGCAAATCACAATTCTGAAAGCTATAAACTGTGGCTATCCCATGCAAAGCTTGCATACTTTTTTGTTGGGAAAGAGAAGAGAGTCTTTATATTGACAAGGCCAGAGGCTATTCTAGGTGCCGCGTGAGATGAAGCAGCAGCGGGCAAAGAATGACTCTCCAAATGTTGTTGGACTGCAACTCTCATAAGCCCTAGCCAGTTATTTAGGCTTGAGCCAATTGACTTGGACTTAAGTTGGACTCAAGTTGCTTCAGTGACTCGACTTAGACTTGACTTGGGAATAAATGAATCACTGACTTGACTCAACTCATGACTTGTATAGTTTTAGGGACTGACTTGGTGCCCTTGGTTCAGAACCTATTCATCCAGAACCTTTATGATTTTGAACAATGCTTCCATCTCCTTTTGCCTACTGGTCACATGATGATTCGTCTCAAGCCCAAAGTGTAGGCACATTTCTCGGAGGGGAACAGCAAATGAGTTAGGCAATGGGCTTGAGGCAGGTTTGAGGTCTGCTCAGCAGCCTGTTTCCATTGCAAATTGGAGGATCCTTCTTAAACTTTTCCTAAGAACAGAAGGCAAGATATGCCCCCAGAGTGCAGGGCACATTTCTCAGAAGGAACAGCAAATGTGTTGGCAACAGGCTTGAGGAAGAAGGATCCTTCCTTCTAAAGCTTTTGAACCTTCAGTAATGGGGAGTAAGAAGCATCCTATTCCCTACTTCTGAAAAAGCCTCCAGCTTGAGGAAGGAGAAGTAAGAAAGATCCTTTTCCTCACATCAGACCCTTGTAAATTCATTGATTTTCCCATACACCCTAGCACTACTTGCACGCCTGAGATTTGACTTGAGACTTGACTTGCAAGTATCTTGCAAAGACTTGAGACTCAACTTGAAACTTGAAGGTACAGACTTGAGACTTGGAGTAAAAAAATTTAATACATCACTGGCACTAGCCAACATAGCCAAGCCCTAGCCATAGGTCAAACACGATAGGAGTTCGTATTGGCAAGATTCCTGCACTGTGGGATCTTCTTTTTGGTTTTGCAGAACCTCACCTGGGGACCAACATGCCTCAGCTAAGGCAATGGAGAGATCTCTGAGGCTTAAATCCAATTGCTTGTCTTAACTAGAGTAGGCCCAGCTGCTGAATGGTGAGTCCACACTTAAATAAATCAAGTCAATTCAGTGAATTTTCTCTAGTTGATGCTAACAGTTGTATTTAGTCGTGTGTTACAGCCAGTCTTGGTTTTTGTTTTCTTCTCAGAAATGGAGACCAGGTACTAATTCTTCATCCCACTAAGCATTGCTAGGTATAATGTCATCCCTAGACACCTACCAGTGACGTTTAGGGCTGCCAAGTGAAATAAGAGACACAATTCCTGTACCTTTGAGAGATTTGTAGGAGAAAGAATTTTAGCAGGTGTTACTGGCATGACAAGCTACATCTGCTGAAATTCCCTTTCCTACAGAACCATTAATGGCGCAGAAACCTTGTCTTTTATTTCACTTGGCAATGCTGATCAGTCGTAGTTCAGCAACATCTGAAGAGCCACACTTTGTCCACTTCAAGATAAAGCTAGTGAACAGATAAAAGAATTTAGAGACTACCCAAGGAATTTCCTTCTCAGTTCCACCTGAGAGATCTTTGAACTTTGCTTCAGTTAGAGAGAGGGTTGGGTTGGGGAGGAATGAATAGGTCTTATCAGTGCCTAAAACTGCAGAGGAGGCGTGGACTGTAGATCAATTGTACCCTAGGGAATGTAGGGGGGAATCATTCCTTTTCCAAAATATTTTTAAAAACAAATCCTGGGGTGCTGTGGGCATTAACAACAACAACAACAGCTAGCTCTGGGGACCATACGAGGCCCACAGCCTGTACTCTCACCACCTCAATTTAGACAACCAAACAAGCCACAGAAATGCATACAAATAAACACAGGCTGCAATTCTGCATGGCTCAGCATAGCATAGTAGTTCTGCATGTGGAACTATGCTATCCTGACCCATTTACCAATCCCATAGAGCTATTATATAGCCATTGAATCCCCACATCCATGGCCACTCATGCCGTTGGGCTTTGATGGAGGAGAAGGGGGGAAATCAGTGGAAGAGTGGAGCTGAATCAAAGAAAAGCACTTGGCATTATCCCCATAGCACTACACAAAGCTGAGGTTTTCCAGGGTCTGCTAGAGGTCTGAGTGGATGATGTGATCATTTCACATCTAGCTAAAGGGACATAGCCAGACATTTCTCCAATCCTCCCCTGTCCTTGCTCTCTTCCAGGCACAAATGACCATGGGTGGGGGGGCACTTCAGCAGCTCTACAGTAGGCCTATGGGGTGCTTTGGTTGCTGTGGAGGGAGGGAAGGGATACTAACCTCCATGGTGATCAAAAACAGACAAATACAGGTGTGTACACTACTAGGATGCCAACCACAGAGAGTCTTCTCTATTCGAAAAACAAATACTTCAGCTGCACTTATACACTTACTTATCTAGAACTAACTTCATTGATTAGTCATAGGATTCATTCATATATGAACATTACCACTTGATCAGTGCTACAGCAAGTTAGCATTTGGATATGTCAGTAACCCATAAGAGATTAGAATTTACCTATAATCCTTGTTTCCAAATAAATGTAGTTTGAGCAAGTTATTTGTGTGCACAGAACTTCATGTAATATGGTGCACTGCAGAAGTTACTTTTCTCATCAAATTCTAGTCCTTGGGTTGAATCCAGGCTTAGTCATGCTCAGAGTAGGTAAACTCCATTGATTCAGTGGATCTGCTGTAGTTGGGACTAACAATAAGTTTAGGTCTTTTTAGAGAGGAGAGTGATTTGTTTGCCGCAGAAAACCAGGGTTGCCAAGTGTTAGGTGTCTACTATGTTTTCTGAGGTTTCTGAGCAAGGAGAGCATTCGAGGAAAAGAAAGTCTGATATGTGTGTGTATGGTAGCTTTAAAACCTGTGCACCCACCTCAACCCATTCCCAGCTGGCACGAGGTTTAGCACAACCCATTCCCAGCTGGTGCGAGGCTTAGCACAAAGGGCATGCTAGCACAATGCTAGCATGCCCAAAAGCCAAGAAATAGTCTGTTCATGCACTTGGACTCATTGTGTCATTGGGAGCAAGACAGGGAGTGGAGGGCCAGCATCGTGATTCTTGTAACACAAGCCCTGGCAGCAGTGATGCAGGGCTTGAAAAATCTCCCTGTTGGCTGACGCAGCAAAGGGTCTGGTAAAATGTCTCTTGTGTCCTGTGAGCTGTAAGTAAGGTCTTGCAGAATACAAGCCCTAGTAGGAATGGTGGCAACCACTATAGCTCATAGTCTGCTGAACAATGGTTTGGATCTTTGCCTTGCTCTGGGTTGCCCTGTGACCTGGGTCCCTTTCACACTGCACCATTATAGCATTGTAATTGCCATGGCTCTATTCTATAGAATCCTGGAGTTTATACTTTGGTGAGGCTTGAGAGCTGTCTTGTGGAGAATTCTAAGTACATCTTGCAAATGCCAGGATTCCATAGGATGGCAGCTAAAGTGGAATCCAGTTGTTTAGTGTGTAATTGCTCCTGATTACCCTGGATTTGCCAGATTCTAAATCCATTACTCAGATTCTCTTTGTGCCTATTCCCATAATCAGCTGCCCCAAACAGAGTTCTACTCTCTCTCCTTGCTTGCCTTGTCTCTGTAACATCACAAGTGCCTCCCCCCGGCCTTGTGTTTTGGCTCAGGGAACAAGATTCTGTTGACCTGGCAACTGTAAAGACCACATTTGACTTGACAAAGATGTACAAGTCACTATGGGAGCTTTGTACAATGTGGCCTTAGTTATGCTCAGTTTATTTTGTCTATATGGGTCATCTGAAAACAGCCATGACTTGACAGCCAGAGAGAGAGAGAAATAGAGAGAGAGGGAGGGAGGGAGGGAGAGAGGAAGAGGGAGGCCATTTCTGCACTACACAGTTACAGTGCTATTATTCCACTTTCAATATCCTTTGCAATCCTGAGGTTTGCAGTTGAGGGAGGAATATTTAGAATTCTCAGCCAGAGAGCTCTTTGGTCTCAGTAAACTACAAACCCCAGAATGTTGTAAGTGGAATAATAGCACTATAACAGTATAGTGCAGAAATGGTCAGAATCATAGAATGAAAGAGGGCTGTCCAGTCCAATCTCATTCCACCATGCAGGGATGTACAATCAAAGCACTCCCAATAGATGGCCATCCAGTCTCTGTTAAAAACCTCAGAAAAAGTGTATTCAACAGTTGACATGCCCTTACTGTCAGGAAGTTCGTCCTCATGTTTAGGTAGAATCTTTTTCCTTGTAGTTTGAAGCTCTTGCTCTGTGTCCTTTAGTCTCTGGAGCAGCAGAAAACAAGTTTGCCCTATCTTCCATATGGCATCTTTTCCTGGCAAGCCAGTTTATACATAAATAATAGCCGTCCATAGCTAAAGTAGCTACTGAAGAGTAAACTGAGTGGCTACCACATGTTTGTCAATTGCCCTATTTGCTGTGTAAAGCTCCTGTTTACTTTTATGGTCTTTATTATAAAAGAATTTGATAAATGTCAATGATTCCATTATTTATGGATTCTTATTTTCTACAATTTAGTGTGACAAGCCTAAGCCACGGTGAGCCATGCATTAGCTCCTGTGAAACCACACGGAGGAATTTGGAAGATGTCACTGGCAAGTGTTTCCCTACTCTTTGCATGAGCCAACCACTGAAGCTGTTACTTCCATTTTGCATAACCATAGCTTTCCTTTTGTCTGCACCAATCAACTGGGGCTAATGCAGGAGCAGTTGCTGGCTTCCATGGACTCTTTCATATTATACAGTTATAGCACTATGATTTGACCTTAGCTGCCATGGATGTATCCTGTGGAATCCTGGGACTGGTAGTTTGGTAAGGCACTAAAGCTCTCTGGCTGAGAATTCTAAATTCCCCTCCCTAAACTGCAAATCCCAGGATTCCATAGGATGAAATCAAGGCAGTTAGTCATACTGCTGTAATTGTGTGGTGTCAGTGGGATGGTAAATCTTCTCCAGTTTTAACCTAAACGTTAATAGAACTGTCCAAAGCACAGAAAACATTCTGAGGAACAGAGTTCTGCACCCTTAAAGTCTGGATTAAAACCCAGAATGAATTCACCATCCCACTGATATAGAAGCTGGCAGGCACCATGGAGCTAATGTTAACTATAATTCATTTAAACCAATCAGCTTCAAACCATGATTTTAAACAGACTGTTAAAAATAAAGAGAATGTACTTGTTGCCTGTTTTGTCAACAGGTGACAGGGGCCAATGCAAATTAAAACTCCAGAGACAACTCCCTTCAAACTGTGTAATACAGACGGGGCCCGAATTTAAAAGCCGTTTCTCAACTCTTATTCAGACAGAATTCCCATTGACTTTAATGGAGGCAATTTCCTTGCGTAAAACCTGACTAAAGCTTTCCAAGATATGACACAATGACATTGTTTTATCAAACTTTGTGTCTGATGATTGTTTGTGACTGTAAATGTCAGACAGGCTCAGTGCTCTGCTGAGTAATGATAATATCATATGTGAACCTTCTTCCTTGAGCTCCACTATAATTACAGCAGACGGAATAAGTTTCCAAATGTGTGCTCTTAAATATTAAAAGCTGGTGTGCTGTATTGTACAAATGGCTGGATTGCAACCTGGGACCCAGAAAGATATGTTGCAATCTCTGGATTCTCTGGATAGCCTTGGGCAAATCTGTACATCTGAGTCTTAATTCTTCATCAGCCGGTAAAGTGAATGAGACATCAGCTAGTGCAACCTTGCCCAATTTGGCACCCCCCTCAAACTTTTCTGGGTCCTTGGCAATGTTGGCTGAGACATTCTCAGAGTTCTAGCTCCCCCTCCAATATCTTTCCCAAACCCTAGTTGAATCACACTTCTCAAAACCCACTGTGGGAGTTGTAATCCCACACATCTGGAGGAGAGCTGCTGGTTGAAGAAAGCTGAACTAAGGTGTAGTACTTACCTATCAGCACACTGGAAGGCAATGCTGTGGATATAATTTTGTGTTTCATGTGGGACACAGGTGTTATGGTTAGAGAGTTGAACTAAGATCAAGGATGTCAGGGTTTGAATTCCTGTTCAGCCTGAGAGCTCACTGGGTGACCTAGCCACGCTTTCTCAGCCTACCTACCTCACAGGGTTGTTTTGAGATTAAGGCAGAGAAAGAACCATGAATGTAAGCTCTTTCAAAGAATGCAACTTTATAACTGTAATGAAAAAATAAAGTGGGATTCCCAGTGCTGTATAACAAGATTATTTCAAGAACTGTGTAGTTTGTATTTTGTTCTTGTATTTTATTAAACAGTGGAATACTGTAGAGAATGGCAACTCCTTGACCGCTCATTTTGTCATCATCTCTCATACTTTCAGATACCCTGATTTTCACATCTGCTGTCTTCCTTGAGAAGGACCATATTCTTGATAAGATTATCTGCCCACTGTCTTTTCTGCCATATACATGTTGATTTGCCTCTGAAAACACCTTCTCAGTGTTCATATTACAAGTGCCATCCTCAGCACCAATGGACTTTTTGGAATCAAGATCCATGCCTTCATCTATTTTCCATACGCTGCAGCAGAACAAAGTACCTAGCTAATGTTTAGGAAGGCAAAGGTGAAGGGAAAATGTAGAACTTTTAGATCCTTCAGCACTGTTCCCTTGATGTCAGCCAAAGTATATTGAAGTTAAAATAGTTGCTACTAAAGTAAAAATGATTATGAAAACAGAACACCGGGGCCCTTAAGTGTAAAAGCAGGGTTAGTACTAGTTTTGGCGGAAATGCCAAAGTACCGTCTGGGCCTAAATCTTATTGGCCGTGCCAACAAATCAATGGGAAATTGGTCAGTTGGCGCTTATGTAACTCCCCTTGATTCAATTGATTCTACTGTAGCTGGGAATAACATTTGGATTTCCACTTGATGATATTCCCTCACCCACCCAGCAGGCTTACTGGGGGTGATCGTGGAATAGTTTGCTGCAAGTAATTGCAAGCTACCTGCCATTTTAGATTTCTCACAGTGTCTCAGTACTTCAGGTATTGTGGGAAATTACAGTTCTGGATGGCTTCCCTGATCCAGTCACTTTCAAGCAGCTAGAGAAGCAGGATAAGACCATCAATGTCTACCAATCATTATCACTATATATAACTTCCAGTATCAGAAGCTGTGATGGCTGGTAGTTTCCATTTCATTGGGGTAGTCAATCTGCTCTGGGTTTTAGTATGAATTTTAAAGGAGCTATCCAGCACCTTGACCACCTCCTTTAAAGTCTGGACTAAAACGTGGTATGGATTCACCACCTCACTGGTATGAGCCATCAGTCACCACTGACCAGAGGCAATAAACCTATTAATACCAGTCGTTGGGAATCATGCCTGCAAGTGTGCTATTTCACTCTTGCCTGCTTGCAGGTTCCTCATAGGCATCAAGTTGGCCTCTATGGGAAAAGAATGTTGGGCTATGGGCCTTTGGTCAGATCCAGCAAAGCTCTTCTCAGGTTGTTAAATTCAGAAGAGTACAGTACTGTTGGGAAGTCAAAGCTTCCAAGATGGAGGGATACTGACTTCGCTAGGAAATGCCTTCAACTTTTAAAATGGTTTTATTATAAACTAGCGTATATACCCAGCGTTGCCCAGAATTTTATTTTCTCATAGGTAATACTCATTAGAAAGTTTTGAGATCTTATGTCTCTAATTCTCCAAACTGTCTTGTCCAGTACTGCTAACTTTTCCCCATATTCCCCAATCCAATCTGTATTCAGAGTTATTAGCATGCAGAGGTTGGATTCCTGAGGGAATACATTGCCCTCCTCATTGCTGCTAGGCCACATCTCCACAGCAACTGGCTATTCAAGACAGACACAATTAACTGAGGCCTAAAAGCTCTCATAGAATTTTCTTAGGCAGCGAGTCATATGAAGTCTTTGCCTGACACAGCCAATCACATGAGGTCTTTGCCTGACACAGACAAACAAACTTTGACTTTTATATATTAGATTATTCCAAGGCCACATGAGCAACTCAGAAATATATTCAATCATAAACAAATAGATAGATAGATAAAAGCTTGATCATCTTCCCTTTAAACATTTTGTTGCTGTTAGTGTTATGTTCCCAGGCTCCCTTGTATGTATCTCAGCAAGCAACTAGTTATTTGCTTGCATTATGGAATAACAAAAAGTCTCCAGTAATATTTGCATATTTATTCCAGGTTCATGTTGGGAAATTTTAGTCTTGGAAAAGCTGCCTATGAGTAGAAATGCACTTATTAAAAAGGTATATATGGAAGAGATTCAGTGTCTCGTCACTCCACCCACCCTGGCATCTTGATATCTTTCTTAAGAATGCATCATGGCATGATGAGCATTAATATAATACCAAACATTGCAAAACCACACTTACATCACTCTATACTAATTCAAAATGCACCATAGCCAGCACATGAGTTTACTTGATCAAAGGACTAGAGAAGAGCAAAGATAAACTGACTGCCATCACAATGTCTGTTGCTGAGATGGGGCAAAGTGATAAAAGTTTTATGATACACTAGGATTAAAAACCTACCAGGTTGTGATCTAATTAGCTATAATTTATCTCTGTTTGGTTGAAACACAGTTCACTAGAGATATAATGCCAAAAAAAAAAAAAAAAGCTTAGAGGACACTTTTTCTCTCTTTTCCTCTTCCTTTTTCTTTCTTTTAAAATCTCTGGGAAGCAGACTCAGTCCTTGGATGCAGAGCAGAAAGTTATTCAGGTTATTCAGAAAGTTATTCTTTTCACTGCCTTCATCTGCTGACTAAGACATCCATGCTCTATTCCCACTATTTTTATATACATGTTCTTCCTCTACAGAAATCTTTTTTGCTTTTCCTCTAATATCACAGTGCTTGGGAGTAACCCTACCGTTAGAAAGACTGAGGCAGTCACCTCAGCCACCAGATGATGGGAGGCAATAGGATGTCCGTGGAGAAAGCTGTGCTTTACTTGCTCTGATTCTCGAAGCTAGCCTGCTGCCTTTAGTCATGGACTCCCATAATCAGTGCTGAAGAAAGACTCAGGAGGAAATTGGACTACTGCAAAACCATGAGAGCTCTCACAAGAGAAAGCTTGATTTACTACCTGGCAGGGCAGTTGTCTTTTGTACATGGAATGGAGGTGCTGTCATTTTGTTCTTCACCTCCACCAGCAAAATGTCTTTGGCCAGGCCAGGCCTGACACGACACTCACGCTCTGAGACTTATCATTCCTCAGGAAGCACAATCCCTCTGAGTTCAGTGTAACTTACTTTCTAGCATGTTGATGACTGAAGCTTAGCTCTTGTTTTGATTCCTTTGAGCAGGGACTATTGTCTGAACAGCAGTTCATCTGGGTGGAGATATAAATTAATGTATTCTGCTGTACAGATCTACTGTTCTATATATTTATAAGATCTTTGGTTGGCACATACTTAATACTTCTTTGCATTGCATCTTTAATATCTACTGCAAAGGCAAAGCATAAACAACCTTTCTACATTTCTTTATAAGGCCCCCTTTTATATGCCACAAGATATCTTGAAATATAAATTGTACCACTGAAAACCAGAGAGAGCTCTAGTTAAACATTCATACTAGAAGGATTTGGGATCACAGTGCCAAATCAGACTCCATGCCAGTTTATGTGCATTCTTCATAAAATCTGAAGAAAGGCAGGCAATGGCCTGATGATTAGAATGAGGTACACATTGTAGAAGTGTTACAGGAATTAAGCAAGAGAGGGAGGTAGCGGTGAACTCAACAGATTGGAGAATTCTCCAAGCTCCGTATTTAAGAAATAAACATGTCAGCAGTGTCTTCAGGAATGTTTTGAACAATGCAATCAGTTTTCTGCCCACGTCAGGCTGCCCAGAGCCTTCTAGTCCAGGAAGCCTATAGAAGAGGTTGGCACATGCTTCTACATCATCCTCACAATCATCAGCAAGTGCAAGCTTTTCCCTGCACATTTGCTCCACACATGGATAAGCACACACCATGCTATTTCTGAGTTATGTACAATGCTCTTCAATCAATTGGTACAAAATAAATGTTAACTAATAGCAACTGCGGTGATTTAAATAGGCCAGTAACGACTGGGTGTACTGGGACTTGATGACTCAATGTGCCACAGGAATGCTTTGACATCACAGCATTAAAACCAATGGCACAGGGCTGCCTTCGCCCCAAGGCATAATGGCTGATGTAAAAGCCTGGATGTGGAGCCATTTCCACCTTCCTTCAGAGCCTGTTGTTGCTGTTGTTGCTTTTTGCCCAACATTGGGCCTCAAAGCAGCAGTTTAACCTGCATCCCTCACTGGAACCAAATTTAAGTACACATGCCATTGTATTTCAATAGCAGCTCCAGATCTGTTTCCACACTACACTGTTATAGTGCTATTATTCCACTTTCAATATCTTATGGAATCCTGGCATTTGCAGTTTAGGGAGGGGCATTTAGAATTCTCAGCCAGAGAGCTCTTTGGCCTCAGTAAACTACAAGCCCCAGAATTTCTCAGGATGTTCAGAGTGGAATAATAGCACTATAACAGTGTAGTGCAGAAATGGTCTAAGTTACAGGGACATACAGCACTCTGTGTTCTGCCCTATGAATGCTGGGGGATCCTTTTATGTTACACAATATGGATACAAAGTTAAGCACACAAGTGCATGTCACTGCTCATAAAGGCATTTATTTCCCTGATGCCGTGTGTGTGTGTGTGTGTGTGTGTGTGTGCACACGCACTTGCTGAACTGGCAGTTGAACCATCATAGCTTGTATCTGGCAATCAGCCTATATCCACCTACGTTGGTATTTTTAATCATGCAGAAGGCAATTAAATGTCTTTACATCACAAGGGTAATTCCTTTCTATCAGTTGGTTACTGATTATTTATTTACTTTGCTTCACCAAAGCAAGAGAGGAGCTAAACTGGGGATTTTCAGAGAGTTTACAATGATGAGGAAGGGAGTAGAGGAGACAGCCTGTCTTCCAAAAGAGTCGCCTTAATTTAGTATTTTTAAAAAATCCTTTATGTCAGCAGTGGTGTGCAGAAGGTCGATTTGTATCTATTGTGAGATATTTACAGTAGTTAGGAAAGGCCCAACTACCTAAATCTTCAGATACTCAACTATTCTCAACAAAGCTACTTACAATTTTACAGCTTGACTGAAACAAGGTGATGGTGGCAAACGAAGGACAGTTTTACGTGGAAGTATATTCAGTTCTGGGGCTCAAAATGTTGTGGTTAGAATCCTCATGGAATTGTATGCTAGTGCAACCAAATGCTATAATTGTGTAGTGTGGTTACAAGTACTATAAGTGTCTGTACACTGCATAATTATATCACTTTATATTAGGGATGGGCCAGCCGAATCCTCAAATTCTGGAATCCTGGGTAAGGATTCGAGATTCCTGAATCCCAATCCCTGTGCCAAAATAGGCAAACCGAATCTTTCGAATCCGCCAACAAAATACATTGTTGTAGACAGAGACGCCTGAAAACCTGGGAGACCAGGACGCCTGAAAACTTGGGAGACTATACATTCAAGGGAAGATAGTAAGTAGGTGAGGTTTTTCCTTGGAGTAATAATGGCCTTTGCTAACAATTTCAGAAATTACATCTAGGTTTGTATTCTAAGATATTTAAATTGAACATTTCATATTGAAGTTCAGTACTTGACTGGAAGCTGCAGCCTTGAGATTTCAAGGACAGCTGAAAGATTCCTTTGCATAGCTCCCTGGCAAACCTCTTTCAGACACGATTCTGGGGTTTGGAGTTTTACAAGGTGTCACAGCCTTCTCTGCCAAAGTGTACTGGTGCGTCATCAAACTACAAATCCCAGGATGGCAGAAGGAGCTATGCAAAGAAAAGCCAGTTTTGACCTGGATTATCTCTCTACTGTAGTATGTGGCCCTGTTTAGACAGGCAGGAAAAGGTGGGATTAATCCACGTTTCCCTGCCTGTGTAGAAAGGGCCTTCATGTCATTTTCAATCTATGGAGATCCTGAGGCAAAACTAGGACAATTGTCTTGGCCAGGTTTCTTCAGAGGGAAGTTTGCCTTTGCCTAGGCTTTTGCTAAGGCTGAGGGAGTGTATCTTGCCCAAGATTATCCTTCTTTCCCTTGCTTTTTAAACTCTTTTTTAAAAAAAAGATTCGAAAGATTCGAGATTTGTGAGATTCGGAAAATTCTGGATTCGTCTCGTCCCTACTTTATACTACTTTATCTGCCATGGCTCCATTCTATAGAATCTTGGGATTGTAGTTTATTGATGTACTTAGATTACTATAGCATGAATGTTCTGTCATTAAGAATTCTAAGTACCTCATGAAATTTCTAATCCCAGGATTCCACGTGACAGAGCCATGGCAGTTAAAGTGGTATAATTATGTAGGGTGAATTCACCGCACGGTTTATGTGGACAGTTTTTCGTTTTGCTGTTCTTCTGTGTGGACATATCCAGCACCTTCACATGCAACAGTTTTGTTCAACTGTAAAATGGCTGCCTGGCATAGCTCTGCTCCCTCCAGCCCAAACAGACACTGATTATCCCATGTTCATGGAAGTGGAAGAGATATGAAACTAGCTGGCATATAATTTCATGGATCCCCCGCCTTGAATTGCTTTTATTTTTTTTTTAAAAAAAACAACAACCATGGTTTGGATCCATGATCTGTTTTCTGATCCAGCATGGCATTTCCAGTGGTGAGACAGAGGACGAATTCCCTACTTCCAATGCAATCCTTTATCTACCTCTCAAAAGGAATTTGCTGAGGATAGTTGTGAGATCCCACAGACAAGTGTTAGTTCTGGTGTCTACTAAGGGCGAATCAAGAAAGACAGCTTACCCAATTCCTGTTGCCCAGAAGAGGATTTCCCTGCTGGTGGGAAAAATATTAAATCCAGGCCAGAGTTACATTTATCTCTATGAAAGGAGGCGGCATTGGGAGGCAGGGGAAAAGATGATTGCAAGACAGAATCTGGGGGAAAGGTTTAACAACCTTTTTCCCTCCTGTGATTCTCCTCTACAAATGCACCTCCCTGCATTCATGTTACCTCAGCAAGTATAGGTGCAGCAGTCACAAGGAGTACTGTTAGCTGTGTTCATGATCTGTAGGTGTGACAAAGCTTAGGATAGTTACTTTTTGGACTACAGCTACCAGAATCCTCCAGCCTTCACGGTCAGGAGAAATCTGGTAAAGTCTGAAAGAGCAACTTTTCCAAGCTATCCATAATTGCATGTTGCAGGATTATAAGAACTGCTCCTATGTAGAGAAATAAGTACTATGTGAACTATCCCTGACTCCAATGATCATTCCAGTTCTTTAAAAAGACAACACCCACCCTATCTTCACAAAGACCCACAGTTCTCTGTAAAATAAACCATCATCTCACTGAAGCATCTTGTTAATTTCACAGCATCTCAATGTTCTTCATCACAAGGTGTTGCCTTACAGACCTCCTGTCCCTTCAGGGCTGGGGAGGATATTGCAGACAGGGAATCATCTACTTTCATATTTTACCATCTTAATCCAATTAAACTTTATGCTATTTTATATCTTAAAACAGAACTGCATTTGTAACCATATCCATGATCTTCAAATGTACTCAGGTGGGGCCTGAGAAAGATAATACAGTAGGGATGGGATCCAAAGAATTGTGCAACTGATTCTATGCACCTCAAAGCACTTCAGATTTGGATTTCTTCAAACATCATTCCCTCGAATCAACTAACAACCAGCATTTGAAATGGAGGGATGCTTATGACATTTTATAGCTCTAACCCCCACAATTTCTCATCATTGGCTATGCTGTTACTAGGCCATACACCTCCACATTTTGATATGGTCTAATTGGCAAAATATATTAATTGGCAGATATGTTTAATTGGCATAAAATATATAAATTATAGCCTTTATGGCTAGAAAGGCCATGTGGAAAGGGACACTGGCTGGGAAAAGGTCAGAGGTAACCTTAACATGACCAGGCCATAAGAATTAGTCAAAAAAGCCTGAATTAACAGCTCCGAGCTAATCCTATCAACTGCCCAGCTCAGAAAACAATAAGGTGCCCGGGTGCAGAGGCAAGGACTCCTGCTGTTTCCATTTCCTACTGGAGCTTTGCCCAGAAACCCCCTCTCAACCAAGACATTGAAACCAATCAGTCCACTCCAGACTCCATTGTCTGTGTTGCAACTCTCATTGTCCACTAGGCTGGGAGAGCAATTAACCCACACCCCTTCAGAGACGAAAACAGAGTATATAAAGCCTTGGTTTTGAGAAGTCAGATGAAATGCTAGACCCCAATATGTCGCCCTGAATCCTGATCTGGTCTGCCCTTAGACACAAACCTAAGCCACATTTCAACTTCTTCACTACTCTTCTGGACTGGTAATTATAAACCCAAACCCTCAGTCTCTCATACATAATTTTTTCTCCTTTTCTCCTTCAGTTAGCTCTTGTTTGAATATTTGATTGTGTGTATCTTGTGTACATGCATGAGTGAATTTCCCCCCAATAAAAACACATTTTAGCTTACTTTTGAATCTCTGGCTGGTTCTTTTCCTGCATGAGCCTGTAAACATTGGTAAAAAAGGTCTCGTTAAGTTACCTCCCCCCTCCCAAATCTCGTCTTTGAGTTAATTCATTCCCCACTTTTGCAAGGAGGTATTTGGCATCGCGAAGTGGCCCTTGTGGCACCTACATTTTGGGGTAACAATGCTGGCCAGGGCTGATAGAAGTCATGGGCCAAAAACATCTTGATGGTCACAGCTACCCACCCTGATTTATGGGACATGGCAGTGGCTGTTAAACTTTCATCCTCCAGGTGTTTTAGACTTCAGCTTCCAAATACCTGGAGTGGAGTTTGAGAACCACTGTATGAAATAGTCCCACAAATTACCATCACTGTTTCTTTAAAAGACAAGTTGCTATATGTTGGGAGGATAGGGAAATGTATGTTCTCTGTTTGCAGCTAGAAGTGATCTGTAGTTCTGTTTATTGCAAGCCGAATTTTCTCCCCCTCACATCTATACAAGCATACCTCAGTTAACAAAGCCTCTGACAAAGATGACTCTTTGTAGATAGTCTTTTAAAAGGCCACATGGCTCCCTGTGCCTCTTATCTAGATTGAACATTTTTAGCAGCATCAGCAGTGGAAGGTGGTGAAGGAAGGTTAAAGAAACACAGACTTTCAGTGCCAGATTGTAGTGGCCAATTTGCAGAGAACAATGCTGTAAAAGCCGGAGTTGAGAAAGAGCAAGATCCTAACCTAGCTGATCCTATAGCAGACATGTGTGCTTGCCCACAGTAGCAGCTGCCTCTAGAGTCCAGCAAAATGGAGAAAAAAAGGGAGAGCAGATAAACTGACCTCAGCAGCTCCTCCCAGCATATGAAAACAACAACAACAACCCGTAGATCTATACGTTTGGCTAACAAAATAGAAACTGGAGGCTGGTGAAATAAAAAGTTGTCCCTGCATGCATTTTGGAAGAAGGCTTCAAGTCATCTCTAGAAGATTTAAAATAGCTTAAGGCTTCCCTGACCTGGATTTTCACCCGTTTCACATGTAAATATTGTTAGTTTTGGATAAAACATTTCTTTAAACACATTGAGCAGCTCTTCTTTTTTGTGAGGCGGGAACCTATATCTGTTTTTTTCCTTGTTATTTCTACCTTCTATACCAAAGTTTCTGTTAAAGAAATGATGCCCATGTTTCATTAACTGAGATCTGCCAAAGCTAGGCACTGGCCAAAGATGTCTGAGTAACCTGACAAGTGTTCATATTCTTACACATAGTTGTATATCTACCATTATCTGACACCTGGGGTGGATCATTTTTTAATACCTCCATGTCCCATGAAAAGTTGCAAGTTGCTCTAATCTCATTAATGTTTTGAAAACATGAATATTGAGCATAAGACGCGAATCATTTACCATATCCAGTTGCAGTTTGCTGGGCGGTTCCTATCTCTCCATTATTAACAATTAGCTTCTCTACCTTCCCAAGTTAGAAAGTTCAAGGAAAATATACACAAACCAAACAAGCATTGACGGCTGGGGGAAAACGTCAGCCCAGCTGTTTAAGAAAGTTCAAACACTTGTGAAGACAAGTTTTATGCTTGTTTCACCATCCATAGAACCATGGATAGGGCTTACAAGCTGATCATGTTTACTCAAAATATGTTTGTAGACCCTTGCAGAAGGATTGCAGTACACAGAACTCCCCAGCCAACACAGACAAAGGCCCTTTCCACACGGGGCAATTGAAATGGTGCAGAGCGACCTCCGATGGAGATCTTCTGCACCGTAGAGTGGACTGGGGCGGACTACTTTTTGTAGTTCCGCACCTCAGTCCACTCCGAAGCAACCGGAACTGGTCGCGCAGTGTGCTTTTTAAAAACCTCTTTTTAGAGGTTTTTAAAAAGCACAGAGCGCGCAACTCCGTGTCGCTCCGTCACTGCGCTCCGGTACAGATTTGCAGGCGCGCACTAGTGTGTGCCTGCAGATCTGCCGGGGGCGGGCTTTAGGCTGGCGAGTTTCTCCAGTTGGTGGAGAGCCTCCACCAACCGGAAGCCGCCATTTTGGATGCCGGAGCAGCGTGGAGTGACAAGCTCGCACTGCTCCATGTCCCGACGGACTCGCCCGGACGCTGAAGAAGTCCAGTGAGTCGTGTTTTCGCGCGGCTCCTCCCCCACATCTGGAAAGGGCCAAAGTTGCTGGGGGATACTGAGAGTTGTAAATCAGGGTGAAGTCTACTTCCAGGGAAATATAGTTAGGACTACCTGACCTTGGGCTGTATGCACACTTTCCTGGAGGTAAGCTACACTGAACAAAAGCCACACAGAATACCACACCCTGTGAGACACAGTGAAGCTTATTTCCAAGTTGTCACACATACTTACACACAGTACTTGGAAATGAACTTCCCTTTTTGTGATTACTCAAAAGTAAGTCCCTCCGAGCTCAGGCTTAGTGCTACTAGGCTTCAACTGTCCTGATATCTGAGCAGGCTTACCTGAAAGTGAAATTATCATTAGGGGGGGACAGTTAGTCCCAATCCTATTAACATTAGTTGATTATGCTGACTATGGCTGATGGGACATACAGGTCACGTTGCCCAAGTCATTTCCAATGAGACATTCATAGAATCTGCCTGGGAGTTCAAACCCTGGTTTTTCAGATTCCTAGTCCAACATCATGCTGGTATACTTCCTTATTTCATTTGAGCTTTCTTCCAAATAAGCCTCTTGGCCTCACTCTAACAATCTAAATAAGAAGAATCTCCACCATAAATCAGAAACAACTTGAAAGTATACAACAACAAGTTTTGAGCAGCTTGATTCATCAAGACAGTTTCATTTGTGCTTACAGTCAAGTTAGTGTGTATTTGGTTTGGCAATCTTTAAAATCCAGAACAAAAAGAACCAGAGTTTGTAATATGGGAGGAAGATCTCCATCAAATAAAATCTGGACAAAATTAGTTAAGAAGCCATGTAAGTGGTATATATCTACACGTTGCAAAACCTCAGTGTGTTCAAGAAGAGAAGGAGGGTCCATATGGGGGCGGGGATTTATATGTGAAAATTCAATTAGTTTAAAGGTGTTAGTTTTAAAACCCACCATGGTACTGTTCACAAGCTAGCAAGATATTATTCTATTATTATAGAATCATAGAATCATAAAGTTGGAAGAGAACACAAGGGCCATTGAGTCCAACCCCCTGCCATGCAGGAATACACCATCAAAGCATTCTTGACAGATGGCCATCCAGCCTCTGTTTAAAAACCTCCAAAGAAAGAAACTCTACTACACTCCAAAGTACAATATTCCTCTGTTGAACTGCTCTTACTGTCAAAATGTTCTTCCTAATGTTTAGATGGAATCTCTTCTCCTGAAGTTTGAAGTCATTGCTCTGTGTCCTAGTCTCTGGAGCAGCAGAAAACAGGCTTACTCCATCCTCCCTATGACATCTCTTCAAATATTTAAACATAGCTATTATGTTGCCTCTTAACAGAAATTAATCAATGGGTTACTTGTAAGAGTATTCTCTGTTTTAGCAGGTCTGTCTTGATCCAGCCCCACATATCTCCATCCTATGTGTATTTTCTTTGATCTGCTTTGACTCCCAATTTTGGGGAAACAGCAGGATGTAAACAACATTTACAACATGAACATATTTTCGAAGTCCCATTAATCCAGTGTGACTTATTTTTGAGCAAACATTCATAGGAGTGGGCTGCATGCCATCAATAACACTAGCTGGATTGAGTCCATTATCCTTATTTTGCATATCAGATTTCTTCTTTTGCCAAGCGTTCAGATTTTCTTTGTCATTCATCAGAATTAACTGTTCCAAAATAAGACTGCCATAGAACAAGAACAGGTGCAATAGCTACAGCTTGGCACTTATCCTGTTCACGTGCCTATCAAATGAGCAGATTTCACGCTGTTGAAATATGTTGGCCCTCAGTGCTGAAGAACTCATTTGATCCCTTGTGAAACAACAGCCTGGGATCTTACTTTTCAGAACTGACTTTCTCATACCAATTCCTATTTAATTAGTTGCTTGTCCAATTTTGGGGGAACACATTTTGAGAAACCAGCTAATTATATCAATCCACCTCTTAGTGAAAGTAAATACACTTTACTAAAATCCTCTTTACCCGTGCAAATAGGTGATGGATATTTACACAACGTACTTGCTTCGTATCATAATCAGTATATCAACTGAATCATTAAGAGATGGGAGGGGAAAATTGCTGCACAGCCATCTATCCCAAAGGGATGGCCACTGCGATGACCCCATATCAATAACTGGGTGATCACAATCTGAAAAAGTTTCGTTTTGTTTTGTTTTTAAGACTACAAGCCCTAAAACCTCAAACTACAAAAAGGGCTGTTTTTAGCTGGGGATGTGTGTGTCTTCGAGTTGTAGTCCAAAAAGTAACTTTTCCAGGCACCAGTGGAGCTCTTGTACTTTATACCATTCCACTCTCTTTGACACCAGCCACGACTACTGGACAGGAGGTTATTAGCAGAGAGGCTGAGTAATAGATCTTAGCTTCTGCCTGGCTTTTCATGGTTTTATGAGGGCAGGGAATAACCATCTGTACAACTGAGTTAGAACAGAGATTGATTAATATACCATAAGAGATGGTATATCTATCAACAGCATCAGTAGTTTAAATCCAACTGCTAGTTGTTACTGAAGTTGTGTATCACTGTGCAAACTACGGTATGAGATACAAATATGAGTGTTACCAAAAATATGAAGAATCATCTTCAAGGGCGCAGTTGCAAAATTCCTACACGCCTAAAGCATTTCCATAGAGACAAAACCTGAACATCATTATTCTGTGATTGCACACATGAGGTTTTCATTATATGTATACTCAGTGTCTCTAAAGCTGTCATGTTTTGGCCATATTCTAAGAAAACCTGACTCACTGGAAAAGGCTATGCTAGGCAGAGTTGAAGGAAGGAGAAGTGGAAGACCATTTCAGATAGATTGATTTATGAAGGAAGCCATGGAACTGAGTCTGCAGAACCTGGTCAGGGCTGTTAATAACAGTGTCCTTGAGCAGTTTGTCATAGATATTGATATCCTAAGTCAAAGACAACTTGATGACAGATAGCAACAAATACTCAGTGTACCTGCAGCCAATCATAATTACCTAACATCTGGGCATGCAGCAAACAATCTGCTTGTAGGTATGACAGTCCCAATAGCCTTTTTTGCAAGAACCAGGAAAAGCAGATTCTGTCTGATACCTGCAGTTCTCAGGTTTGATATTAGGTAGCCGACATTTATTATGATGTTTTTGTTGTTACACCCTCCAGCTTTAGTCACAAGAAAACTAATAGTCTCTACCTATATCTAGGGTTCAGCCTCATCTCTTATTCCATATGCACATGGACACATAATAGCCACACCTAACTCAAAGAAACATTCTCTTCTGGCTCCATTGACCAACTAAGAACTATATAAAAACGTTACTCTATCCATTCCATCCAGACATCAAAACACATGAGGTGATACATGCACTTCTGGCAGTACCTATTATAAGAAAAAGCTGCATAATTTGTTCATATATTTTGAATAAGTTGACATATTTTGGAAAGAAGGAAAGTAGGTAACGTAATACCTTTAGCTCAAAATTATCATAACCAGTTTGCATTGCGAGTATCAAACTGAAGTTAGTGCCAGAATTTGAAATTATGCTGATAGGTTTTAAGCACTACTAAACACCAAACAATCCTCAAATATTGAGGACAATTGTATGAAAGCCAATTCCCTGTTTTCCTCTATCCATTCTCTAGGGATCCTGCCAGACAGGAAGAATTTCCAGCTTTGTGTATTTCTTGAATCAGTGTGCCATGGACCCTTAGTCCATCACTGACTGTTGAAGCTGCTCACCAAAGACAAAAGGTCACCATAGGAGAAGCAAAATGATTAACCAAAGCAAAGATTAACACCACCAGCTCCCATATGCCAGAGAGAACCTCTTTCTGTAGGGCCTCTTCTCCTTTTCTTTCCTTGAGTTTTCTGATTAGCAGTAGAGGAATAGCTACCTGGAAGCTCCCTTGTAAAGTATTAGCACAAGATTGCTCACATCAGAAGTTTAGCCAGGAAATAAACTGCTGCTTAAGTTTATATTGTTAATGTCTTTGTGCTGTTTTGTTTTCCTTTTTTAAAAATACCTTGACACTATGATCCATTCCGCACTGGACTGTTATAGCGCTATTATTCCACTTGCAACATCCTATGGAATCCTGGGGTTTGCAGTTTCGGGAGGGGCCAGCTGGCCCCTCCCGAAACTGCAAACCCCAGGATTCCATAGGATGTTGCAAGTGGAATAATAGTGCTATAACAGTCCAGTGCAGAAATGGCCTATGTCTGTCTGTAGCATTCTGAAGTGTTTCTGTTCACTGTTCTGTTGTTGAGCTCATCTCTTAAGAAGAAGAAAGAAAGAGAGAAAGAGAGAAAGAGAGAGAGAGAGAGAGAGAGAAAGAAAGAAAGAAAGAAAGAAAGAAAGAAAGAAAGAGAAGTGCTGAACTAGACTGATTATATATTTATCTGTACAACTATGGATATGAGTCTCATTGGTTTCAGTGTGAATTTTTTTCTCCGCACAGCATATCTTTGGTCCAAGCAGAGCTGAATCCACATGTTCCTCATGAGGAGAAGGTGTACAATATAGGTGCATGTTCACCCCTCAAAGCACAATTATCTGTAGTATCATGGGATCATAGAATCATAGAGTTTGAAGAGACCACAACAGCCATTGAGTCCAACCCCCTGCCATGCAGGAACACATACTTTATCTGCTAAATTTATATTCTACCTTTTCTTTAAGAAGCTCAAGGTGGATATATCTTAGATCCCCCTTCCATTTAATTTCACGACAACCCTGTGAGGTAGAGAGATTTGGGAAGTTCCTCCCTGATCCCCTGGATTTTAGAAGCCAGCCAGGATTGGCTTTTGGGTTTTAATTGGCTTTTAATGGTGTGCTACATTATTTTCTTGATTTGTGAATTTTAAAAGTAGGAGTCAGCATGCTGTCAGGCCATTAGGAATGTGTAACCTAGAGTTATGCACCTGTGACAGTTTCATATTGACAATACCTACATAGTCCCTAGTTTAGGGGATACACAGGGACTGCGAAAGCCCCCCATTCCTCAGTTGATGGGCAGCAGCCACTGTGACTGATGGAGATCTTGTTCCCCTGTAATTTGGGAAGCAGCTAGCTGATGGCCCCACCATCCCATAGTTCAAGTGATCTCCAATAGGAGGGGGAATTGTGATAGGCTTCTGCTTGAACCTCTCACGCCAGAGATTGTTCATGAGAGGGATGTGAACATCAACCAGCTCCTTCCTAATCAACAAGGGAACAGACCCCCATTGATAGCAGTGGCTGCTGCCCATTAAATGGGGACCTGAGGATCAAGACAGGAGTCACCACATAGCACCATAACTATGGTATTTAGTACTTAGTAACTCTCCAACAGGATTCTGACCTTTAACTTTATAAATTAACTAGCGTATTTACCCAGCTCAAAATTTTATCTTCTCATAGGTAAAACTTGTTAGAAATTCCTTAGGAATTACCTTACCTTACCTTACCTTACCTTGGGAGTTAGATGCAGTTGAAATACACAGGTTTGAGATCCTGTGTCTCTAATTCCCCAAACTGTGTTGTCCAGTACACGTAACTTTTCCCCGTATTCCTCAATCCAGTCTGTATTCAGAGTTCTTAACATACAGAGGTTGGGTTCTTGAGGGGAGTTGCTGCTAAGCCTCGTCTCCATAGCAACCGGACAGGCCCAAGAGCTGTCTGGCTGAGAATTCTAAAGGCGCCTCCCTACACTGCCAGCCCCAGGATTCCATAGAATCTTCACAGCCAGCCAATCATATGAGGTCTTCTCGCCTCGCACAGACAATCATATGAGGTCTTTACCTGTCTGATGCAGACAAACAGACAGGATCACTCACCAACTTTGACTTTTATATAGTAGAGGTTGTTTTTAAATAACTTCTATGTTTATACTTTTTAATGGTCTTTTTGTATAGTGTTAGTCTGTATTGACCAAGGTTCAATTCCTCACTTGGCCATGCAAAACCAATGGGTGACCTTGCGTATATCCCACACTCTCAGCCCCCAGAAGACCCATGATAGGTTCACCATAAGTCAGAAATGACTTGAAGGCACACAACAGCAGCAGCAGCAGCAGCAACAGCAGTGAGCCACCTTGTGTCCCATTAGTGGAAAAAAAGGCAGGATATAAATGAAATAAATGCATAAGTTATCTATCTATCTATCTATCTATCTATCTATCTATCTATCTATCTATCTATCTATTTATACATACTGAGATTGGGCCAAGATCACTCAGCAAGTTTCATGGCTGAGTTTGGATCCAAACCCAGATCTTCTTAGTCATAGCCCAACATTCTAATCCCTATAGATTACACCTGCAGGCAGGTGACTGCTGGATGCCCATTGTTATTGTATGCACCTGTATATATCACTCCAGCCTATATACAGGTGAATACAATAATGATGGGCATCCAGCAGTCACCTACGTACATGGAAATGTGGGTGTGTGATAGATGTGGATTTGAATTTAAATCCAGTCTGGGCATATGTAAAATCGTTTATTATATGCAAATGTCCCTGGCAAGACTGGGGAAAAATGTGTTTAGGAATCTCCTGCTCCTCAGTCAAAAATAGTTATCAAGGGCATCTTTTTATTATGCAGATAACCTGTGGCGGGAGTACCTGCATTATGGTTAGCTTTGCTCCCTACTAAAAAGAAGAAAAACAACAGTTCCTCCCTTAAGGATATACAAACAACAGGAAAGAGAAAGGTGGAAAGAAAGGGCAACAATTTTGTGAAAGAGATCAATGCTCACTGAATGCGGAGCATGCCTTTGCTTGCTCCATAAAGCAAGCTGAGTCACCTGGCCATCCCATGATCAAGAACAACAAAGAGCACCAGTGTGTTCCTAAAGTGTCAGAAAAAGCAAACACAAGGCAAAAAGTGCCCCTCTTTGCCAGCCCTATTTCTTCCTGCTCTTGGTTATCTTCTGCTTATGGCTTCCATAGAATGTGTCACATTAAAGAGTTACTGCTCAGGAGACATTCTAGGTAGCCATTGTTCCTTGGCACGTGTACAGCGACAAGCAAAGGCTTGCACTGTATGCTGGACGGGGAGTGGAGATGGCTTGTCAGTGCCACTCCCTGTGCAAAGGCTTGCCTCAAACACCCAGCACGTGGCATAAACATGAAGCTGCACCTAACGCTGCCTGCAGCTGGTCTTCAGGGACTTGCAGGTGATCTTAACACCATTGGTGAACCTCAGTGGATTATGATTGATATATTAAACTGTTGCTGGGTGTGAGTTAATATTCAAAGACTAGGTCTTCCTGGTAATTATTGCAATGGCACATGCATCTTATAAGAGGTAGAGAAGGAAGATGTGCCTTACGAGCCTGTCTGTCCCCCCCCCCCGCCCCACCGATGTGCCATGTAGATGCCACTAGTATTTTCCCCAACAACTCATATTGGAAATGATGGCAGTTGGAGGACCTGCAGGCAGTATATGACTTTAACAATGCTGGCTCAGGAAACCTTCAGGAAAATTAGAAAGCCATATCCTGCCCCAATGGAAGGTCTCCAGATGTCCAGTTCGATGCTAGTGGATACCAGAAGAAGAATGCTGAATCAGGTGCTCCACTGATATTGACTGTTTTTGAGGCCAAAATAGGATTTCTCTTCTACCAAAAGTCAGTGATTTCACAGGTTAGTTTTTTCCAATGCACTTTGATACACCCCATTGCACAGCAACCAGAGAGGAGCTTCTATTTCTCCTTGGGTCCTGCTCCAGGAGAAATGTGCAGTATAAATGAAATAAATAGTAGTAATGTGACAGCTAATGTGGTGAGAACATTCTTCACATCTACCCACTTGGTACACCTATAGGACAATAAAAGGAGATCAGACAGTATTCTGCATGATTACAGGTCAGGTGCAGAGTTTACTTTTCCTGGAAATGCTCCAGTGTGTGTTATTGTTTTTCAACATCTTCACATAGTGTTGGAAGACCTTTTACAATTATCATAGCTTTTAGTAGCCTAAATTATGCTGGACTAGGAATAGAACTTTAATTCATACCCCCCTCCCCCCTCCAGTCATACACACTTTCATTTAACCTTGATATATGACAAAGTCTGGTCTGAAGACACACAAAGCATTTTGCTGAAACTGAGCAGATTTGAGACTACTGAGTGACTGGATGATTGGACCTAAACATGCTGAAAGTACCACATCCCATCTGATCTTGGAAACTAAGCAGGGTCAGGTCTGGTTAGTACTTGGATGGGAGACAAAGGCAGGACTGGATTCTTCTTAGAGGATGTAGTAGGAGACCCCGAAGGTGGTTCAGATGCAGACATGTTCATGAGGAAGCTTGTAGTGGCATGCAAATACCAAAATGAAGCTCTGATGAACCAAAGAGGGTGAAGCAATGATGCCTTGAAAAAACCTCAAGAAAAGGGTGCCAGGCCAGTAATGTCAGTCTGTCGCTAAGATGATGTTTATCTCCACTTGAACTGAAGGTCAAGAAACAGTCACAACAAGTAGACAATAAAGAAGAAACTGGCATAACATTTCTAAGCAATATGTGCGTACAACCTTCGGATTATCCCCCTGGTCCCCATACTTTATTGTAACGTAACCAAAATAAGTGTAGCAGTATTCTTCCCTTGGTTATCTACGTCTCCATGGCCTCCTTTCAATTGTTTCCTGTGCCAGCTTTAGCTTCTTGGTGTAGGAAACAGTCGTATCTATTCTTTGCAGAGCAGCATGTATACAGATCAGACCTGGACAAAGTGTGGCCTTCTAGATATTGTTACAGTGCAGTTTCCATCTACTGTTCCCAGCAAGGGATTCTGGGAGGTGTAATCCAAAAACACAGGAGGCTTGCACCCCATCATAGTGTAATATTTAGAACCCCAATTGTATTTGCATTTAGCCATTAAAGTGTGCACACCCCAGCAATATTTCATAAAAAAATATCCAAGGCTGCTAACAAAACCAAACTGAAAAATATAATTAAAAAATACAATGGGAAAAGCAACTATGAGAACAAGAAAATATTTGCAGCAAAATAAGAATAAGAATAATAAAAAATCCCTACAAATAATTTTATTAGCCCTCACATCTTTCCAGAAAATTCATATTTTCACTATCTGAAACGGGAATAATACTGATAGAACCAAATGCCCTTCTCTGAGAAGCACCTTCAGATATCAAAGTTCCATTACCAAAAAGCCCCTGTCTCAGATACCTTCCAAATGTCAGATTCTGGGAGAACTTGGAACCAGACCTCTAGTAAGGGTCTGCAGGAGACAATCTTTAAAATGCCCTTCTCCAAGCTGTTTAGAGCTTTAGAAACAAGAATGCATCATTTAAACTCAAACTGGTAACTAATGAAGTAACACCAGAATGGTGCTTCATCCAGCCAACTCTGGTCAAGAGTCTGGTAGCCATGATTAGCACAATCTGAAGTTTCTCAACACTTTTCAGAGGCAACCCCACACACAGCATGAATAATACACTTGCATAACTCTCTTGCAAGTCCTTCTCTTAGCAAGTCTAATGCCCACAAAAAGAAAATGTAGATCAAAGGCAATGCCTTGCTGTTGTCAGAGACCTCAGTTAACATCTTGCTAATTGATAGTGAGGGGGACTTATTCAGTCTCTAGCTAGAGCACCATACTGTGCTTTCCATGGAGCTCCCCTTGGAACATCAGCTGGTTCAGAATAGGGCCACTTGATTTTTAACTACTGTGAGTTGGTGAACTCATAGTGCACCTATTTTAAAACGATTTCATTGTCTTCAAGTTTGTTTGTTTTTGCTTCTGTTCAGGGAACTTTTCTTAATTTACACAACTTATAAAGCCCTAAACAGTCAGGATTCAAAATTGTGAATAACAGATTGTCTTCAACTACTAGGAGATCATTTTCTTTATGGGCTTCATCCTGTGAGATGCACATTCCTTGGGAGGTCTCTCTTACCAATTGCAACAACTAGTCACAATTGTTTGCTGACACTATTCTTTATTTATTAAGGTCATCAATACAAGTTAACTCTTTCAGCCACTGTAAGGCTAACAAGGACTCCCAAACTCATCTGCCTGGTGAGACCCAGCTCACTACATATCTAGATTAAGATTTGAGCATACATAACTTGACTGAAGGAGGCGAGCTTCTCCACCCATTCTTGCTACAGAAATAATCATAGGACCCCACTGAATGGAGTCAACAAAAACAAGGAGTGCAGAAGTGGCCAGAGACCCATAAAGACTGGGTACCAGAGGCGCTTTTGATGAATGCAGTCATTCTGTGCGTTCCGCTGCCCCCGAGGCAAGGCCCATGGAAAAGGAGGTAGATCTCAGATCCAAGCTATACCATCTTAGACTGAAAGCTAGACCCTAAGACAGAGTCTAAGATTCTACAGAGTTTTGGACTGAGACAGACACACATATGCATATGCATATAACCTGCATAATTAGTTTAAGATCTACTTTTCTTTGTGCAAAGAATTTTATTTATTTGGAACAGTATTTATACTGTGATCAGCCTTCTACAGTTTGAAGTGAAACAATCTGCAACAGAATAAACATCTCATTTATTGTGTAATTTCATTGTCAATGTCAATGACAATGATGCTGTTTAGGAAGGGAATATTTTACTCTTCTATACCCACTGAGCAACTGTTGTATATTTTTTTTTTCTCACTAACATTGATCAGGGGCTTTTTCAAAGGAACAGCTAGAATGTTCTCCTGAGGGAGATATAGCAGGAAAGATGCTGTGCCTTGCTTAGTATCAAGGTGTAAAGTTATATGCTCAGACATTTTAAACTATTCTATTTAACCATGTTGAATAGTTAGTTGTTTAACAGTCATGTTAACAGTACTGTATACTGTTTTTAATTGTACTTCAGATTTTTATGCATTTTGCTTTGAGATCCTTTTCAGGGAGGGAGAAAAACAGGATTTTAAAATTCCTAAATTAAAATAAAATAATAAAATTGCTAGTTCCTAGTTCTTTCGCAGAGTGACAGAGTTTTGTGTGTCTTACAGTCTGTCACTGTAATACCTAGGAATGGAAGATTTTCTGTGGAAAGGGAGGAGGAGGAGGAGGAGGCAGGAAAGAAGAAATCATGATGATGATGATGATGATGATCATGATCATAATAGGAAAACATGGGAGAGGAGTCTGAAAAATCTACACCTGGACTACAGCTCCCACAATTTCCTACTTAACATAGCCAGCAGGAAACATAGGAATTACAGTCTGGTTTCTCTCCAGCTCATAAATATGGGAATTGTGGTCTAAAATAACTTTTCCAAGCTCTACACAGGAAGATTATATATTTAAGACAATGACACATGGGCCCTTTGTAGCAGCTCTATTAGGCTGTGATTGGAGTACATCCAGTTGCACAAAGGGACTTCAGAGCATACTAGTGTCTGATTTGCAAGCATTGTAAGCCCTTCTAATGTTTTGATTTTACATCCTAGGAACAGTTTGTGGCTTTATTCTGACAACTGTAGCACTGCAAATAGTTCTTTTTTGTCCAGTCCAGTGGGCTCTTTCACACTACCCAATTATAATATTGTGATACAATTTAACTGCTGTGACAGCATCCTATGGAATCCTGTGATTTGGAGTTTAAGGAGACATATTTAGAATTCTTAGGTAGAGAGATTAGTGCCTGACCAAAACTTCAGATTTCAAGATTCCACAGGGTACAGCCGTAGTAGTTCAAGTGCAATCATAGTATTGTAACTGTGTAGTTTGAAAACGCTCCAGAAAGGTGGATGGGGACAACCTGCACAGGCTTCTTACGGATGTCTGCCTCCTTCCCTCCTTGCTCCTTTGCAGTAAGCCCTCTTGCTTGAGTGTTAGCAGGCACCTGAACAGCACAGAGAATCAGAGCTTTGAAAAGTCATGGGGGAGGGAGTGTTAGAAGTCCCAGAAAAAGAGAGCCAGCATGGTGTAGTGGTTTGAACGTTGGACTAGAACTCTGGGAGATCAAGGTTTGAATCCCCACTGGGTGACCTGGGTAAGCCATATTCTCTCAGCCTCAGAGGAAAGCAAAGGCAAACCTCCTTGCCAAGAAACAAATCTTGCCAAGAAAATCCTGTGACCTTAGGGTCACTGTTGTTGGAAATGATTTGAAGGTACACAACAACAACTCCTAGAATCCCTAGCCAACTGGAACAGCAGTCCAAAAAAGTATCTTTTGCCACACTCTGTTCAGTTCCCTGATCAAGTATTTGAAATGTTCTCTGCTAAGATAAAAAGAGGTATGAAAAAGAAAACCAACCTTGCAAGGTCAAGTTGTAATGCCAGAAGAATGGAAGAAAACCCCAAAATGCTGACTCTGCTCTTTTGAAAAGGGAGAATTGTTGTCTGTTACTCAGAATCGTGTCAGTACAGGCTGGCTGAATTACCAGTGTTAGCGTGCCACCCAAGTCAAAGAGTTTGAGTGGTGAAGTGACTCACTGGATTTCATTCACAAGGGGAAGAATGGCTTTGTGGTAAACGCTCAGAATGAAATATGGCTCCATTCCTACCTTGGCCACATCTCCTTGCCGGGGTGATCTCTTGGGCATGTTGCATCCAGTAAAACTCCAGCTGTATTCTGTATGCCCAAGACTGGCCTTAGATGAGAGGAGATCTGCTTGGTTAGTTATGATCAACTTGTCCCATTGATTTCACTGGGGTATTGACAGTGCACAGTTAGAGCAGCTTAATACTGTTTTAACCTCCATAGCTCTACAGCATCCAGGGGCCCTTTCACACTGCAGTTATAGCGCTATAATTCCAGTTTAGGTGCCATGGCTACATCCTATGGAATTCTCGGGTCTGTAGTCTGGTGAAGCTTTTTGGCAGCTAGTGCCCATCCCTTAAGTGCAAATCCTAGGATTTAACTGGAGATTGCCCTGGCAGTTAGACTAGGATAATAGTGTTATAATTGTACAATGTGAAAAGGCCCTTGGTGAAGTACTGAGAATTCTGTAGCCCCACTCTTCTAAACTGCTTGAATAGATAAATCTGGATACTTGCCCTAATAACAAATGGCAGGTTTCCATAGCATGGAGCCATGGCAATAAATGTGATGTCAAGGCCCAATAATTGTATAGTGTGGATGCACACAGGGTTAGGTCTAAGCATTCCTCAACCTGTATCCAGCACTAACACCAATGTGTAATTGTAAAAAATAAACTCTTTCACTCTGAGGGTAAATGGGAGCATAATACATACTGATATAAAAACAAAGAACTAGCTTACTAACTCACTTTGAAAGTTCACTTGGTCCAGGGGTGAGAATTAAGAGGCCCCCCGGAAGTTTTTGAGCTGCAACTCCTTGTTTTGAGCTGCAACTCCTATTGGCTATGCTGAATAAGGATGCTGGGAGTTACAGAGCTGCATGGTTCCCACCCCAATATCTTGTGATCATGAACGACTCGGGGCATTGACATGACACCTCTTTGCTTTGCTGGAGAGGTCTTTTTGACAACCTTTGGTAAGCCACAAATGGTCAATGATGGGAGCAAGCAAGATCCATGCGCACATTCCCTTGCTCGAAGAGGCACTACACACGTAAGCTGAGTGCAAATGCCAGAGTGAACACTGCAGATAACTTCTCTCCTTTTAATGGCTGTGTAGAAAAGGGAATTACACCAAGTTTTGCTTGTCACACAACCAAGCAAATCCCCTCTTCTGCTGCTGCTGCTGCTGTTGTTTATTTGTTTATCATTTGTTTACGGCAACCATAAGGCAACCCTGTCATGGGGTTTTCTAGGGCTGAGAGTCTGTGATTTGCCCAAGGCAAGTGGGTTTCCATGAGCAAGCAGGAATTGAACCCTGTTCTCCAGGGTCATAGTCCCCAAACCATTGCACATGCTGGCTCTTATCTATACAGCCATCAAAAGGACAGGAGCCATATTCAGTTTTCACTCTGGCAACCCTGTTAGAACAGTGCACACTCCCATTTGCACCACTCAACAGTAATGCTGTCTGCTTTGTAGTGCAGACTGTGAGACTATTCCTCTGTGGTTGCTGTTGAAGGGAGTGAGATTTGGTAATGAGCGAAGACATGAGAGGTTAAATGTGAAAAAGTCCATATACTGTAGCTCTTCTCTGCATTCAAAAGAAAGTTGGTTGGAGTAAGTTGGAGTAAGTTGAACTGAAATTTTGAATGTATTTTATTATTGCTGTGTATGACATTTTGTGTTTATTTCATAAGAACAGAATATAAATGTCTAAATTAAAAAAGAAAGGGATAATGTCATGTGACTGGGATTAGGGTATCAACAGAGTAATAAAAGGATGCATTGAAAGTTGAAAGAAACTGACCACTTTGACAGATGGCTCGCATGACTGATGTCATTCTAAGGCTACAACAAAGTGCCCTTTCATAGGTAGAGCACCATATTCCAGTTTAACTGCCATAGCATCATCCTAGGGAATGCTGGAGTTTGTAGTTTGGTGAGGCACTAAAGCTCTCTGACTGAAAAGTCGAAATATTTCTCCTTGAGCTACAAACACAAGGATGCTATAGCATGGTGTCATGGCAATTTAAGTGGACTCATTGTATAGTAATTGTGTACTGTTAAAGGACCCAACATCAGGATCAGCTCTAGCACTAGGCAAAGTGAAGCTGATGCCTCAGGCAGCAGATCCATGAGACAGAATGTAGCAGTGAGAGGTTGAGGGATAGTCATGGGTACTATGCAGCCTGATTTGCATCCTCTAGCTTATCTTTCTGTCCTGAAGTATGGCGGATGAGGCTCACCCAATTGCCAGATTTGAAGTAAGCTTCTGCTATTAGCTGGGGTGTTTTTGGTATGTGGAGTGTGGAATTTATCCTTTACCTCAGGACGCTATATATCCACAGTAAAGCACAATCAAGAAGTAATGAATTAAAAATGTAGGAGGAACTGTAGGCGTTCCAAAGGCATTATGGGAAGAAGAAGAAGGGGGGAGAAGAAGAGACAACAAACAACAACAATTATCCTTGTAGTTATTGCTGTGTTGAAACATGATGTCTGTCTGTTCCATGATGCTCCTGGCCTCCACTCATTTCACTACTTAAATGAAGTCTAACTAACTTTCCAAGGCATGGAGTTCCTTAATAACAATATCTTTGCTATATCTAATAAAGTTTCACCTAGGACTCAGTGGTCTTGGCTGCTTTGTAAACATTCAAAGGATGGGACTGTGTTGTGCTGTTCACTCCAGAGACAGGGTGGGCCACTTGTGGTGCTCCAGATGTTGTTGGCTTGCAACTTCTAGCAGGCCTAGCAACAGCATAAGCAATGGTGCAGCAGCTGGGACAAATAACTTCTGAAGGGCCTTTTGTTGCCCAACTTGGGCCATTTCTGCACCAGACTGATATAGCACTATTATTCCACTTGCAACATCCTATGGAATCCTGGGGTTTGCAGTTTCGGGAGGGGCTGGCTGGCACTATAACAGTCTAGTGCAGAAATGGCCATATTAGAGAACCCATTTCAGCTAAAAAGACTCAGATCTTTCCCCAGACCACACCATTTAGCTCAGAGTTCACCCTGTGCTAGCTGGGCAGCAAGAAATGAAATAGTCTAAAGTAACACTGAAAGGGTAGGTGCCTGAGGCTCTTTTTAAAAAATCCATATTGAAAACAATGTCTCATGAGCCAGATGCAGCACCTGAGAGCAAGTGAGCAGAATTACAAGCATAAGTCAGAGCATGTAATGGCAAGACCATGGCTCTAATTGACATAAATGCCACCCCTCCACAAGTCCAGCAATGAAGTAAGTCAACGTGTCTTAGCTTCTCAACAATGTTTGGACATTTATATTGCAAGGTGTGGCCATCTGGGTAGAAATACCAAATTAACTGCCTGCTCTTAAAGAAGCTTTTTGGGTTGGTGCATTTTTGGGTGCTCCTGATTGTGCCTGTTGCACACTATAATTTAGGCTATGACTATAGTGCAGTACATCCCAATGGAAATATTCACAAAGTCAGTTCATAGCCTTTGTGCTGCTCATTTGCCTATTTTTGAAACTGCTATTAAACAGTAAGCAGACCTTCTATTCTTCCAGCAGCAAGTTATCAAAGTCCAGAAGAACAAGAAGAAAGTGGTTGAATACACACACACACACATACACACAAAGACCTGTATTTAATAGGTAGCGCTCAGGTCAGGCTTAAAACAGCTGCCAAGCATTCATCTTATGCCAGTGATTATGCAAGGCGCTGTACACAGAACAAAGAAATGCAAGTTATGTTAGATGGACAAAATTAGGAAAGCGGTCAGAGAATGATCATGAGGAGTGTGGCAGGACTGGTAAATGGAAAGATGGTAAATCAAAGTTAAGGTGGTTAAAAGGGGATTTTGTTACAGCCATGGATCTTGGAAAGAGATCAGGAGGAGGAAGGGAAGGAGGAGGCCTGACAAAGAAAGTGGTAGTCCAGTTCTAAACTAAATATGAGATATAACAGAAGATGAGCTAGAGTGGGAGAACTTTTATGATACAGAAACAGCATTTTAAAATTAATACACAACTCATTCTGGGTGATTGTGGCTTTCCAGATGTTGTAGGGCTGCAGCTCCCAACAGCTTTAGTCAGCATAGCCAGTAGTAAGGGACTGTGAAGTTGCAATCCCATAACATCTGGAGGGCCATTTGCCCATCCCTGAACTAGTATGATGCAATGGTTCAAATGGTTCAAGTGTTCAACATGAATATGGAAAAACAAATCTCAAGCCCATGCTGAGAGCTGCTAGCTGAGGCCATTTCCACATGATGTCACAGTCCCGCTATGAGGATGGGATAGCAGCAGTCCTCAGGTCATGCTTTCACATGATGTCATCATGGTCTCGCTGCCATCCCATCCCCATGTGTCATGATCATGGGATATTCACTCAATGGATTATGTCTGTTAAGTGCCTGCGACTGTGCAATGCTCCCATACTTATCTGCCATGCAGAAGGGCAGGAAGTGTGATGAAGGTGCTTCCTTGCCCAGTGCAGCATGGGAAAGAGCCCGGCTGTGCTCAGGAAGACAGGCGCATGTTGCTCGCACTCCCTTCTGCAGGGAGCCAGTTGTGTGCAGAAGGGAGAGATCCTGTTGCGCTCCCTTCCCAGCAGCCAAGATTGCAGTGGGATGATGCGGGAGAGCGTCATCATGAGGATATAGTGTAACAGCAACAAAATGGCCAACTTCCTCCTGTGCCTTTAACTGCATTGGGACATGAAGCTTTGCTTAGTATGAGGACAAACTTCTTCAGCTGCTGATGCCAGCATACCAAGCTACAGTTAAAGGCAAACAGTTACTGAGGCTAGTGCAAAAGTTGTTGTTACTGCTGTTATTTTTATTATATGTTTATTTCACCTGTCATTGAAAATTGAAACTCAAGGCGGCTTACAGTTTAAAAGAGCATACAAAAAGTGGACATGGAAAACATACAAAAAGTGAACATGGAATAGAATTAAAGTAGTCACAGAATTAAAACACAAATCTTTAGTTAAAAGAACAAAATGCAATTTAAAAGATTAAAATGCTATTCAGACAGTTGAAATTGAAACAATACAGCACCTTCCAACTGGTTCTTTAAAAACTTTCTGTACAAAAATCTTGTTGGAATAAAGGGTTTTGCCTTCTGCTGATGAAAGGACAGAAGGGAGGAGTCAGTCTGGTCTCCCTGGAAGTGAGTTCTAGAGTCTATGGGCAGCCACTGGTGGCATCCCCACCAACCGTGTAGAACGGAAAGAAGGACCACTCCTGATGATTTCAAGGCCTGGTCAGGCTCATACAGAGAGAAGTGGTCTACCAAATGGCCTGGACCTGGACCCTTTAGGGCTTTATAGATCATAACTAGCACTTTGAATTATGTCTGGAAACAAACCAGAAGCCAGGGGAGTTGTTTCAACAGGGGTGTAGTATGGGCTCAATAATATGTCCCAGTCTGGATGCAGCTCTTTGAACTAGTGGAAAGTTTCTGAACGCTCTTCAAAGGCCTCCTCATGTACAGTGTGTTACAGTAGTCCAAACAGGATATAATTAGGCATGTACCATCATAGCCAGATCCAGTGTCTCAAGGAATGGGCCCCGTTGGCGTACAAGCCTTAAATGTCCAAAAGCACTCCTGGCCATCTCAGAAACCTCAAGCTTCAAACCTGTGAACCTGTGCCTCCAAGGGGAGTGTAACCTCATCCAACACAAGCTTAATCTCTGTTCCTTGACTTGCCTTTCAACTGGCTAGGAGCACCTCTGTCTTGTTTGGATCAAGTTTCAGTTTGTTCAGTTTGGGTTGCATCAAGAAGAGCAACCAGTCCAGGTTGAAGGAGGTGGTAGTGCCACTCTATTCTGCTTTGGTCAGATTCACCTGTAATACTGTGTCCAGTTCTTGGCACCACAGTTTAAGGAAGATATGCTGGAATGTGTATTTATTTATTTATTAAATTTATATGCCACTTTTTCTCCCAAGATGGGACCCAATGCGGCCTCCAACAGGTTGAAAAGCGTTAAAAGCATCTAAACAATTAAAACATTAAAAGACATATAAAATTGTAAAACAGCAATAGATTTTTAAAATCTTCTAATAAATAAGTAAAAGGTCTCCAGCTCACTCATTGAAGGTCTGCTTAAAAAAGAAATGTCTTTGCCTGTCTGCGAAAGGAAAGCAGGGAGGGGGCCAGCCTAGCCTCTCATGGGAGAGCGTTCTATAGAGTGGGAGCAGCTACTGAGAAGTCTCTTTCCCATTTCCTCACCAGGCGAGCCTGAGACAGTGGTGGGCCTGAGAGAAAGCCTTCCCCAGCAGATCTTAGGGCTGTAGCCAGTTCATATAGGGAGATACAATTTTTCAAATAGTCTGGGCCGAGGCTATTTAGGGCTTTATAGGTCATGACTGGCACTTTGAATTGTGCCTGCAAATGAACAGGTAGCCAGTGAAGCTGTTTTAAAAAGAGAGTTATGTGCTCCCTGTAACTGGACCCAGTCACCATTCTGGCAGCCACATTTTGCACCCACTGAAGTTTCCAAACAGTTTCCAAAGGCAGCCCAATGTAGAGTGCATTACAGTAGTCCAATTGAGATATAATCAAGGCATGTGTCACTGTAGCCAGATCTGCCATCTCAAGGAATGGTCACACCTGGCACACAAGTTTTAACTGTGCAAATGCACTCCTGGCCACTGCTGAGACCTGGGTATCTAGGCTCAGAGCTGAGTCCAGGAGAACACCAAGGCTGTTAGTTTGAGATTCCAGGGGGAGTGTAACCCCATTCAGCACAGGCAAAATCCCTATTCCCTGATCAGCCTTTCAACTGACCAGGATAACCTCTGTCTTCTCTGGATTAAGTTTCAATTTGTTTGCCCTCATCCAGTCCATTACTGACAACAGACATTGGTTCAGCATCAAGACAGCTTCCTTGGAATCAGATGGAAAGGAGAGATAGAGCTGGGTGTCATCAGCATATCGGTGATGGAAGGAGTGACCAAGGATGATCAAAGGAAGAGTGACAGCTCAAAAGGAAGAGTGACCAAGATGATGAAAGGAATTAGGTACGTTGAGCTGAGAGAGGAGAAGACTGACAGGGAACATGATGGCCATATTTAAATATATGTAGGGATGTCATGGAGAAGATAAAGCAAGCTTCTTTATTTCCCCTACTGCTCCAGAGGCTAGAACACAAACCAATGGATTGAAGTTACAAGAAAAAGAGATTCCACCTAAATTTAAGAAGAACTTCTTTACTGTAAGAACTGTTTGACAGAGGAACATTCAGTATCAAAGAGCGGTGGATTCTTTAATTATTCCCATAATTAGTTGGCAAGGAGGAGGAGGAGGAGGAGGAGGCCTGTCCAGCAGCTCATAGTCATTTTTCACTTTAAAAAGAACCCACATAACACAAAATCCAAAAGGCTGTATCAGTACTCTCCAAGCTAAACAGTGGCTAAGTGGAATAATTACACCCTTCCCAGTGAGTTTTGATTTGAGCTGTACTGTTTTTGTAACTCCACTCTTAGGACCACCACTGGATTTAAAATGCACCCTCAGTGGCTTGCTCTATATCCCATCAATCAACTTCATTGCCAAGCATTTCAGATGCAATGAAATCTTCCATTGATGTGTGAGGCAAAGATAGATGTTCAGACACAAGAGCTGTCAACCTATCACTTTTGTCACACACTTGGTAAACCAATAACTGGGAGTGCCAAACATGGGAACCGCAGGACCAAATGGAAAGATACTTCTTCATAACAAAAGGTTTCTTCCTTAATTGCCCAAGGAAGTTGACGGCCAGGTTATGTCAACTGCTTCTTTTTTTTTTAGTTCCCTATGACTATGTCCAGTTACTTTGAAGATAAGATGAAAGTAGCTTTTAAAAGTAGAAGAGATTTAAACCCCCTTTGAACGTGTGTTTTTGTCATTCAGATAAGACCAAATTACATCACTTGTCACATTTGTACACCACTGACAAGGCTAAATATTTGTTCATTCATTCAGTTCATTTTATATTCTGCATTTCTCTCAAAAACTGGGACTCAAGACAGTGCATAAGTTTTTTAAAAAGGAAAAAGAGATACAGATAAGAATACAGTAATTAATAACATTAAAACACAATTAAACATGTTATCATATTGGCCATTTCCATTGCAAACCCCAGGATTCCATAGGATGTTGCAAGTGGAATGATAGCGCTATAACAGTCTAGTGCAGAAATGGCCATTAAAACAACCAGTGGACAAAATGGATTTTTTTTAAAAAAGGACATCAATAAAAAGTACAGCACCTGATCTTAAAAACCCAGTGCAAAAATCCTTCCTGAATAAAAAAGTCTTTGCTTGCTGTAACAGTAAAGGTTTATTACTAAATTTGGCACATGTCTATTAGTCTGACCATTTTTGCAATTGCCTCAAAATAATGAACAATGAATGTCTTTTTTTAAAGTGTCTTGGCAACAAAATGTGCAAAAACAAACAAACAAACAATAATTTGGACGTTAAAAATTTGAAAAATGTACAAGCAAACTGTAACAACAGATGCTAGCCTTCTCTAAAACTACAGTATACCAAGACACTGAAAAAGGATTGTGATGTGTGTCTGCTGTGTGGGATTACAGCAGTCCTATATACACCATCTCGCAAAAGGGTTGTGCAGGTAGTGATGTGGCTACTACTACCTCTTGTTCTTCTTCTTTATAACCCACCTTTCTCCCAAAATGGGGACTCAAAATGGCTTACAATTTAAAAGAGCAATGCAATTAAAATCACATCAAAAATGAATGTTAAAGTAGAATCAAATTATTCAGAGTATTAAAACAGTTCAAACTTCCCTTTAAAATAATAAAATGCAATTAAAAAGATGAAAAGCAATTAAAAAGTCCATTTAAAACAAAGCAGCACCCTCCTAGCCCATTCTTAAAATTTTCTGTTTTAAATCCTGTTGGAATTTTAAAAAAAAAATCTTTACCTGATGGGTAAAGCAGTGGGGCATTCTCACTTCCCTAGGAAGGGAGTTTCAGAGTCTAGGAGCAGACACCATGAGGCCCTCTCTCATTCACCCACCAGTTGTACTTGTGACAGGGATGGGATTGAAAGAAGGATCCCTCCTGATCATCTCAGGGTCCAGGGAGGTGCATATAGAAAGGTATAGTTTGTCAGATAGCCCAATTTGCTTCGGACTCCCAAGTTGGTGATTATGACCTTGAAAACCAAGAACTAGGAAAGGAAATGGTCCAGTCTACTTTCATGTAGCTTTTAACTTGATTTCATGCTGGTTGTAAGAACAATAGAAAATATATGGTTCCAGTCCCCAGCACATTACCCCAGTTGGATGTGGCATTGGACAGAAGTTCTCAACATACCTTCTGCGAAAAAGGAACTCCTAGGAGATAAAATGGGGTGGTGGTTGTGTGCCTTCAAGTTGTTAACTGACCTATGGCGACCCTAAGGCAACCTTATCATATTTTTTTCTTGGCAAGATTTGTTCAGAGGGGTTTGCCTTTGCCTTTCTCTGACACTGAGAGAGTATGACTTGCCCAAGATCACCCAGTGGGTTTCCACGGCTGAGCAGGAATGCAAACCCTGGTCTCCAGAGTCACAGTCCAACACTCAAATCATGCTTGCTCTCAAAAATGGAGTCATAGATCTATGTATAGAACTCAGTCTTCTTGACTGTATAGATAGTAGTGTGATCCCAATGCATGAACAGTCTATAATGGAGGTGGGCAAAGTGCAGCTTACACGCTGAAGGGCCTCCGGCGTCAAAAGAATTTCCTAAAAAAAATGCTCAATTTTTTTTTCTCTGAAATGTTGCAAAATGATATCTAGGGATATGGAATGCATTTCCGCCATGACTGGAGCCTTTTTGGTGTCCCAAGGAACCAAAACAAATTTTTGCTTCAAAATGAACCAAAATGCCCTCTAGGGGCCTAGGAAGCCCCACAACATGGAGGGAATGCTTCCATGTCTCCTACAAGGCATTTGGAAGCATTCTGGAAGAATTTTTAAAAATTATTTTAATTCTGGGTGTGTAACCCCCCAATGTGCCCCCCAAAGGAGACTCTTATTCATTAAAAGCAGAATATATACCCTGAACAGATTGTACAAACTTACTTCTCTTTAGTAATTTTGTATATATATTCTGCTTTAATTTAGTGGTGGGAAGAAGAAAAACCATGTGTACAAAGTGGCAATACCTTATTCCTCTCACCTGACTTCCAGTCTCTGCCTTTTGTGGACCCTATAATTTAGAACAAGGGTGGGGAACTCTAGTGATTCTAACCTACAGATCCTTTTATCCCTAGCCAGCATAACCAACACTGACAGGTTATGGGAACTGCAGTAAATAAAAAAAATCTGGAAACCCAGACAGTTGCCCACCCATGTTTTAGAGTTTATTTTCATAACCTGAAGTACTAGAAACACATGCACACAAACCTTGAGCTCCATGTAATAGCAAAATACTGTCACTAAGCAATGGCAGATCCTACACTCGGTACCAATTTTTTTCCTCTGCTTCTGCAGCATGATCACAGAATGGCAACCTGCCACCTTCCTCCTTCTCCAGTTCTGCCCAGCAACATACCTGTTATTCCAAGCCTCCGCTTCGCTTAGTCAGAGGGAACAGATTATGCTGCATAGTTGAATTGCTGCCATGGAACAACAAGTTAGGATTTGTTCCCTGTTCCATTATCTGCTCAAGCAGCTTTCTATGTTGTTATTACATTGGTGGTGGAGTTTTTTCCTTCTTCTTTTTAGTTCTGCATAGTTATACGAGTATTAAAGCCTAAATCCACAAAACCTAAGTTGGTTGATGGTTGAATAAGGAAGCTTTGTATAATGAAAGCAATGCAATCACACTGGTGAACTGCGACAGGTTTGATCCCTTGAAAACTGGGATAAATAGACCACTGCCTTCATGTATGCTGTTGACACAATCCTCATATCAAACAATGATGCGGGATTGTGATGTCTGTCTGCTTTAAACATTCTCTTCCTCTTATTTTCTGGAGCTGCTTAAAATTAACTTTAGCCTTCCTGGCTTTGGCTTTGATATAGGGTAGGCTGGTCCTTTTCCAAACATGTTGTGATTTTGGGGAGTGTTCCTTTGAAGTGCTGCATGCAAAGAAGGATATGTACAAAAGCCTTCTTCAGGCCCTTCTTGATGACGAATAATCATTCTCCTGAAGAACGCAGGTTGATTCTGCTACAGGATAGATCACTGTTGAGGACTGGAAGCACAAGTTCCATTTTAAGGGCTGTCTCTTCCTACAGCAGCTCATGTCTGCAGCATCCATCCCTGCAGACACATCTCACACTAATTCCCTCCACTCCTTGGTTAATTTGTTTGAAAGTTAGTGCCTCAGAGTAGTAAACAACACTGGCCAGATTCAACAAATTTTCCTGAATTGTTACCCTTCATTCTAGCCACCAGAAAGCTCTCAGATTTGTTCTGCTGATTTTCAGGTCTTGTATGGTGGGGAGGTGGGGAGACGAGACAATGAAGCATTTCCCAACAGGGCGCAATCTCCTAGAGAGGTATAGTTTCCTTCTCCCATCATCATAGATACACTGTATCTATGATAATGATGTCCAAACATGTGCATATTTTTGAAGGAAATACCATAACGCTGAGCAAAAATCCAATATAAGAAAAATACTAGTTTGCCTTCAAGGAAAAATAACCTGCTTGGAAACTACAGTCTGATTCTTATTGGTAGTCGCAACTACACTAAATAGATCAAATCAGCTGCTGAATGATGTTTCAATATGCAGGTAAATCCCATTGATTCATTTGGATGTGGGATTACCAATAAGACTCAGGTCTATAGACCCATTTATGTAATATGCCCTCATTCAACTACCACTGCATGAGGAGAGATGCAATATTGTGGTTGCTGGCCCACACCACTACTTCTCCCATCCTCCATATGTTGGGAGGAAGATGTGAAGTGCAAGAGCTGATTCTTCATGCACAAGCTTGCCCTAAGGGGTCTCTCTCTGTGTGTGTGTGTGTGTGTGTGTGTGTGTGTGTGTGTGTCCCTGACTTCTATGAGGATCCAAAATCACATGGGGATCATGCTTGTTTCAGACTACCACTCCCTCATGGATACAGGGGCACTGACAGGGGAAGTGATGATGGGCAGAACCACTAACCACAACCTTAATCTTCTCCTCACATGAGGGTAGAACACATTTACAAGGGCTTATATACACCTGAGGACCATGTCACCACACCTTGTGCAATTGAGACATTCATCTTTAATAAGTGGGTCCTTGGTATACTTACCATCCTTTGTAACACTCTTATCAACTGATAGCTTTAAAACACACACACACACACACACACACACACACGAAAAAGCTGTACAAATGGACAGCTATTATGCTTTGTTCCTACAGGCCCCAGAATACATAAACAGGCCTGCTGTTTGAACATGCTCAAGGTTCTCTGTAGCAACACAGAAGAATGCGGATTTATTACTAACAACCCTGCAGGCAAATCTCAACCCTTTCATTCATGACTCCTCTGTTGCACAATCTTTACCAGAAAAACAAGATACACACAAACCTGGTGGGGGAAGGGACAGATACCCATGCAGAGCAGTTTGTAGGTCTGTTTAACATGCCAGAGCCGAGTCTTTCTCACCATCAATTTATGTTGAGGCTTAAAAATAAGGAGAATATCTGATGGAAAACTATGCTTTCTTCAAGGCTGTCTTCTCCATTCCAGAGAAGGGATGAATGCAATTAGTCAGCCCTCTACATTTGCTAGTCAGGGTTGTAGGACCCCTGCAAAAGTGGAAAAATTACAAATATCAAAATATGTCTCTCTCTCTGTGGGAAGGGCACCGAGGCATGGTGAGAACAGATTCGCAGAGTTCAAACCAGGTCAGGGAAAGGAGAGAGAAGGGGGTTAGCATAGTGGCCCTATACTTCCTCTCTCACCTCTCCTTCCGTTGGTGTGTGTGGGGCATCAGGAGGGTGTTTGTGATGCTGAAAAATCAGTCTATGAGCCAGCCTTAGCTAGCCAGGCAGTGGCCGATGGCGGTGGAGGACCAGAAGTGGGTTTTTAAAGGGATGTGCAACCCGATTGGAACTGCCAAGAGGGAAGGTTATCTGGGAAACAAGTGTTTGAAGTGAGGGAAACGGGGTTGGAGAAACTGACTAATAAATCTGTGAAAGTCAAACCCACAAATGTGGAGAGTCAACTGTATCGTCTTTTCAAACTGGCCGACCAGTTCCGTGAACACCCACCTTCTCTTTCAAAGAAATTTGTCTTTCCAAGTTGGAAGTGCTCACTAAAATGAGAAGCATTTTCTTCCATAGGGATTTGTAAAAATAAGGATCACACCCATTCATTAACCCTCCGTCAATCATTCCTCTTTTGATACATGGCAACCTTGCCAAGTGTGGCACACAGTCAGTGTTTTGGACTGCAACTCTTGTTGGTCCCAGCTAACATGGCCAATGGTGAGGGATCAGCTGGAAACCACTTGGAAGGCATCAGCTTGAAGAGAAGGCTAACGTGTGAGATGATTCCCACTCATGAAGGTTTCATGTGGACAACTCTTTTCTAGTTGGTCTTCATTGAATTCAACTGCGTGTGGGTCTTTCCCAGCCACACCTATCTTTTGAACTAGTGTGCTTGTACTTTCTTCTTCTTTTTCTCTACATCATTTGCACAACATGGCAATTTAATGCCATTTTAAAAAAATCTGAATAGCGTGCACCACTGCTTTCGATGAAACAGCAGGAAACATGTGGAACTGCTTCAAGTCTGGTCCAAGAGAACCCCATCTGAAATCTTCCACTTAGTTGCTGCTGTGCAATAACATCAATGTTAGGCAATAATTTCCTGCTGTCAACAAATGCTGCCACAAAATGAGTGAGCAACACCCTCATATAACCTGTTTACAGAGCTAGTGACATAACATTAACTATAAAGAAGGGGCAGCATCTTTAAGAATTTCATGTTTCCAAGAATGTCTTGGAAATCCACTGAGATGAGAACTAGCTCTGGGAGCCAGCTGGCAACAGTAGTTCTTCTACAGGTCTTTTCACATATATGTACTTCCTATCATAGGTACTATTGTTCAATGGAAAATTGGGTAATTTTAAATGCTTGCTGACATTACATCATTATTGCTTAGCTGTGTGGAACAAATGCATGATGTTGTGAAAGATCCCCTGGAAAACACACACTCACAGAAAATTTAATCCTGTAAGATTGGCAAGGTGGCACCACTCCTTTAACTTGATTTAAATTCTGAAGCAAACAAAAAGGCTATAGCAACTATTAAAAGACAAACTATAATTTGATTTTTGGAATTACTAACTCCCTATTCATTTGTGAAGTGTGTTGAAAGTCACCATTTATAACTGAGTGCCTCAGCATAGTCTCTTGCTTTCTTCAGCCAATATTCTTGATTAGTCAGTAAGAAATGCAAAACTTGCCCCATCTATTTCCCTGCCAACTAACTTACTGGACTTGAAGTAAAGTATGTTTGTGAGAAGAGACAGAGAGCTATATGTCTACATATGTTGATTTTTAAGTAAGCGAGATCAAGACTGTGAAATGGATTTTGCCCCAGATATACAACTCTTGCACAACACAGTTTATCTTAAGCCATTTTACAAGTGAAACAGAACTATTTTATTGATAAAACCAATCATATTTGAAAACAATGCAAATTATAAAAGGTGTATTAAAACATACCCAGTTCTACAGTCTCAGTTTTCTGTAGTAGAAAAAGAAGATGTACAATGGACTGAAATACTATATACACAGTATATCTTTATCTTAGTGTACCAAAACACAGTAAATTCATTCAGAAGGCACTGTACATGTGGTTCAGTAATTTATACCATAAAAAAACTTCTAAGAAATTTATAGACTGATATTTTATCTGTCCTTTCATTTTTATGAATTAACTTTTTCAACCTTAGCACACATTTGTGCGCACATATCCTTACACAAAGGACCCTCCTCTTGTGCTCTCCTCCACTCATTCACATTTACATACTGAAAGCTATATATACACTGTATATATACACAAGCTGGTATTGTGTATCAGAAATGAATTTCCATACGTTGGGACACTCACAGCTCTTGTTGCAAACAATAGCTGAGGTGGTGATCATTGAAAAAGTGACCATCTGATTGAACACCGAAATGTGTGGCTTTGAAATTGGTAGTTCTTACGTTGTTTTTCCAAGAACCTCTTTGCATCATGAAATTGAGATTTTGATCACAAATCACATGGTTTAAGCACAACCACACTTATAATACTTTTTCCCTCAATGATTTGACTTGTGCACCATGGAATTATCACAGGAAAAAAAACAGGTTTAGTAATATTCTAGCAATATTCAAATGATCTCTCTCCCATCATTTTTTCTGAATATTGTTTTTTGAAAAAAATGGTTGAAATATTAGTTATTGACTGTACAACAAAAGAAGAAAGTGTCCACTTAGCCTTTTTTGAAAAAGAGAAAGTTTCTCTTCAGCTAACCTTGGAGATCACTGAGAAAGGCATTCTTCTCAATTCAGATCTCCATTTCCTGAAATACCAGGAAAAGACACTACTGTCTCTGCATATGGCTTGCTCAATGCTACCTTGCATGTAAGACATTAAGACTGTGCTCAACATATTACAGCTCCTGCTCCTATGCTTCCTCAGTCAGCTAGGAGCGTATTGCTGCGTTAACCAGCAGCTTCTGTTTATTTGAAACCTGGACTTAGTTGTAAAATAGAACAGACACATGTGCCACAGTAGCTACCAAGGACACCCTCTTCCCCTTCACATGGAAGATGAAAGACATAAAGAAGTGCCTTATGTTTCACTAAGTAGCATCACAGCAGTGGCAGTAGCACTGCTCCCATGGTATTCAGCCAGTTGCAGTGGGGTCTGAAATGCAAGGCTTGGCATACCAGCAAGCGCCCTGAGCTTTAGCAGAATTTGTACTGTGCATGTGTGCTTCTCTTGCTGCCAGGTGGAGAGCGGTCAACCCTTCCTCATCAGGATCATTGATGTTTCCCAGGTTGAAAAGTTCCTTTGCCACTTCATCATGTCCTTTTTCAACAGCAAGGTGCAGTGCTGTCCTGTTTGAAGGGCCCTTGGCCGTGACATCTGCCCCTTCCTCAATCAGCAACTTGGTGGTAGATAAGTGACCATTGCGTGCTGCCAGATGGAGTGCAGTACAGCCCTCCACTGTCACTGCTTCTATGTCTGCACCACGGTTGAGAAGCAGCCTTGAAGTACTGGTGTGACCAGTTTCAGCAGCTACGTGGAGAGCCGTCTGAAGAAACACATTTCGTATGTTGACATCTGACTGCAGTTCGATGAGTATACGAGCAACCCGGTAATGGCCTCTCTGGGCTGCCAAGTGCAGGGGGGTCCTTCCATCCACTGTCTGTGCGTTCACGTTGACCCCTGGCTGCTTGGCCAGAAGCTTCACAATGGATAAGTGACCCTGCCAGGCAGCATAATGTAAAGGCACCCAGTCATCCTTCCCTTTGACATCCACATCAACCCCTCTTCTCAGGAAGATGCGTACTATGTTCTCTTGGCCATGCTGGCAGGCAACATGAATGGGAGCCCTTCCTTCAAAGTCCACCTCATTGGGCAAGGCATTCTTCTCAAGCAGCATTCGTGTGCTGAGCTCATCCCCATTCTGGGCAGCAAAATGGAGGGCTGTCCACTGGTCTTCATCTTTAGCATTCACGTTAATTTTCCTGGCCAGAAGCAGTTCAACAATGCTTTTGTGCTTTTTTTCTATAGCTATATGGAGGGGTGTAGAACCTCTCTTGTTGGTCAGATTGGGGTTGGCATTATAAAGAAGGAGCCACTTGACACATTCTTCCTGGCCAGATTCAACAGCCAAATGCAAAAGGCTGTAGTTCCCATCCAAAACAAGGTCAACATCCTGAGGCTGAAGGATCTTCATCAGTTTGCCAGTGTCTCCAGAAGTGATCGCCTCAGCCAGCTTTCTTTTCTGAATATCTGTTGAACCAATATCTGGAGAGGCAAAAGTGAAACATCAATATTCCATTACAATTAAATTTCTACATGTGATTACTGTCACCAAAAAAAAAAAAGGGGGCACCAGAGACTTGCTAAGGAAAAAAGTGGCCACTCCACTGCCATACCTCCAATTAGGAAAATCAGAACAACACTGCATGTTTCCAAACCCCTATCCCTTTTTTCATATTGGGCAACAAGAGTCCACATGCTCTTACACCAGCTGGGTGACACCAATCATATCCCGGGTAGCCAAGTTATTAAATTTGTGATGTACTGAGCATGTGGCTTTCTGAAATTACAGGCACTAATTAGTGCACAAGGCACATGTCTGCCTATGTATACACAGAGTGTGGACGATTAGGTTTTTAAATGACAATATTTTGAGTACCCAAGTGCCTACTGAATTTCAAAGGGGGAAAAATACCACAAATATGTATGCAGTTGCATAGAACAGACTTTACAAAGAACATTCTTTAGTTTGCTTAAGTGCAAATGAGGGTTCTAATCTGCAAGTTAAGTCAGGGACTTCAAAACTATTTTATAAGCTCAATCTTTATGTAGAAGTGCTTACCATATGTTCACTGTAGCTCACTCTCCACCAAATGTGCACAGGACAGACTGCAGGCAGAATTTATTATTCTTGAGAGGGCCCAACAACAATAGTTGTTTTCATATTGCTTAGTGTCTGATCATTTAGTACACTTCTGGCTGATCCTCTGAGGAGCCTCAACTACATAGGAGTCTTGGTGGTCCAATTTTGGCAGATCATTTAAGGAATGTTCAGTCCCCATGGTCTTCGTGGGGGATTGATTCCCCCAAGTCCTTTTTCTAGAGTCCATGATCTAAGTGTTTAATGGCAGCTGGCAATCAAGCATTCATTTATTAGGGAGGGAATTAAGTATTCCTCCAAATGCAGCTGAACTGCAAGTCCCAGCAGACCTGACTGGCATAAGCCAATGGTGAAGAATGTTGTGAGCTGCAGTCTTAACAATATCTGAAGGGCTGCATGATTCCCATCCCTGGCATATATATCTCAACTGCTAATGGCTCTCAGGAAGCACATCCTTTTTGGTTTTAAAGCTCTGGCAGAATCTAAGTTGGTTTGCTGTCAACTGGACAGACTGAAAGGATAAAATGCATGGAAATGTTTTTGAGGAGGTGATCAACTTAGCAAGGGAATTGTGTTAAGATACGGGGTGCGGTTTCCTGGAAAACCTCTGTGAAAGCAGTACCAACTGATGTGCAAGTCCAAAGCTCAGAAGAAGTTACATTAGGAGCCTCCAATTCCTGGAATCCAAAATGCTGTCTGAAGATTGGGGAAGCTGTAATCCACAGTGTAACTTTTGCAACCTCTGGATTTGTGCATCAGTTGCAACATCCCAATACATTCACACAGATGATTTCTAGAGGCTCAGAACAATCATCATTGCAATGACATCCAATGTTTGCCTGAAATGTGCATGGAAAATCTATAAAACCCTTACCACTTCCAGAATTGTCCCTCTCAAAGGAGAGTGACAGGGAACCTCGTGAAGAAAAGGCAGAGTCTACAGAGGACACTCCCGAAAGCCTCTTGTCACTGGAAGCAAGTCTTGATTCCGAAGCACTACGGCTGAGCTCTTCTGGCTGTTGCGTCTGTGAAATCCCAGAGTCCAGTTGAGACAACAACTCAGAGAGGCTGTAATCCTTCGCTGATGCAGGACCAGCTTCTTGCTTTAGCTGGGATAGCCCTGGCATCTCCTGGAAAGAAAGAGTTAAAAGTATTAGTTAAAGGTTAATCAGAAGGAAATATAACCAAAATATCAGCTCCTTCCATTTCGAATATATTGCTTACCTTGGGATAAGCTTCAGTAGTTTTAGTATCCTCCTGAATGATAATTTCCTTGTTTTCATTCTCTGGTTTTTCACATAGGTCTTCTGTTTCAGAAGTAATTTCTTCAAAATCAAAATAAATAAAACAAAGATGAAGTCCATACTAGAAGAAGTTTGGACAAAAACTATTCCCTGCACAGCACAGGATCTGCTACATCAAACAAGCTACATGGTGTTTTTTTTTAAAAAAATAGATAAATGCAATAAATGCTTAATAGCTTTGTCTGAATAATGGTGCACTTTCAAGTTTGGTCAAACTCGATTTTGGCACAAAGTTACCCAGTACTGGGTACATTTACACCATGGCTTCTGGAATGAGCAATCAAGATAGTTACATTTGTGTGGTTCAACTCCCACTATTCCAGAAAAATTCCCATTTTTTTTAATTTCCTCTGTGGAAAAGAAAATCCCAGAATTTCTGCACTACAAATACCATATTATGTAACCACAGAAACAATTTAGCTGGAATTCAAATATGCCAATTGCGCCACTTAACAGGATGTAGATCCATGTTCGGATCTGTCACCAGGAATGAAGAAACATGTGCTGTGTAAATGATTTGTACTCTCCAACACTCTCTCTCGCTCTCTCTCACTCACACACACACACACACACACACACTGCACTGGAATTCCTTCAAGCCCTCTTGAAGTGTTACATATTATTTGCAAAAACACTCTCAGCACTTTTCTGGCTTTTATCCACAAAAACAAGAGCACCATCACAGTTTAATCACAGAAGATTCTAGGAGACTTTGAATGTGCTCTCACGTAGCGTGAATACCATATTAATCTTCCACTGAAGTTTCAGGACCATGCTACCTCTTTAAGCCATGTTTTAAGTTCAGTCAAAGGTGACATAATGTATGCTCAAAGAGAGCTTATTTTGTATTATGATATGAAATAAAGTATCTAATCATTTTGTAAAGGATCAAATTGCTCTACCACAGTCAGATGCTATAGGTTAGAATGTTCACGGCAGGCAGTATTTTGGGGAATTAAATAGATCAGGACACATTTCATATCTAAATCAACATGTACTCCTGATGAAACATGTTCTCTGTAAGGAGGAAATTCCCCACAGTGCAACCTGTACAGAACAGTGGGCTGTGTATACTTTGCATTCGTCATTTTGACGAGATTTTGGTGGAGCAGCATCAGGAATTAATATAGTTCTCAATCCTGATATGACTCATTTGTTTGCCAAGTGTCACATTAGAAGAAAAATGTACCTTGAAATGTTGGCCTTTTGCTAGGGTCATCTTGCCAGCACTTTTGCATCAGTTTGATCAAGTTATTACATGCACGAGGTCTGGATTTGGAAACACTTGGTAGTTCTGGACGGTGGCCATTAACAACTTTCACCATGATGTGTAGAATGTTATTCTCTTCTGCAACGAAAAAACACCAATTAAAACCACTCTGGATATGAAAAACACAATTGCCCTTATTCAACTAGTCTCTCCTTCCTTATTAGGTTTCTCCATATATAGGAAATTCTACATTATAACTGCTGTTTGATTCGACTCCTTAACACTTAACTTGAAACTAAGTTAGGAAACTATGGTACCCCAGATGTTGTTGGGTTGCAACTCCCATCATCCCTAACCATTGTCTATACTGGCTAGAATGCTAAAAGTCCAACATCATCTGAAGGGCCTAAGATATCTATCCCTTCCTTAAATATACATGTTCTTTTTCAACGGGTCGGGTATTCTCATTTTGTCAGCTTATTCTGAGAGCAAAATCAACAGCAAAGCCAAACATTATACAATAGTATATTGCATTGTTGAGTATATTAGACGGAATTATTTTGGTCCTGAAGCATGGGAGAGGTACATAATGATACCATTCCTCCCTTTAAAAAGAAAAGTTCTAGATCAGCTTTCATCATGGTCAGGACCTTATAGATTAATTAGGTAACTCTGAAGTTGAAAATGATGGTAGAAGACACATGGTCAGATTGTTTATACAGGTCACATCATGCAAGCAACTTTCTGCAGTCCACCTACTTCCTGCATTTTGCTCTGAATTGCTTTACTATTAGGGGACTAGGGGACGCATACATGGCCCTGTCTAGCAGACGAGAGTTAAATTCTATGGCTTTTTAGATCCGGAAGCTGAGTAGCCATGGCTTCTTCCAAACTATCCTTCAATGACATGGACAAAAGCTTAAGCACCTGGAACAGATTTTATCTGTCAGCAGTGAAGGAGGTTGGGTATACTGAGGGCTAACCACATCACAACAGGCACACTCATCTGGGGAGGAGTTGTGTTTGATATTCTCATCTAATACATGATTCATGTAAACATGCATTTATTGTCTTACCTGAAAAGGGCTTTTTCTGTGTGAGAACTCCCCAGATAACAATGGAAAAGCTGCAAAAGAATCATTCATTGATGTAGAACTTTATGAAAACATGACACAGCTATGTTATTGTTTCACTGTTAAGCAGTCTAGTGCCTAGCCTGTAATCACGTAAAAGCATCAAGATAACATGATTAGAAGCAATGCCAGAACAAAGATAGATTTTAAAAACACTAAAAAGGAGAATGGTATTGCTAGAAGAAACTGGATCAAGCGCTATCTAATGTTGTGTTTCCAACAAGATAGATGCCACTGGATGCTCACAAGCAAAGCCAAAGAGGGATATTTGCCCTAATTGTTCCAAACGTAATATCGTCAAAACTACTTATCAGTGAATTGATATAATCCATTAAAAAGCCATCTAAGCTGAGGTTCATCATCATATCTTGTGAAGCAAATAAGCCACGCATTGTGTACACAATTCCTTTTTATCCTGAATCTACAGCTACTCAGATTCACTGAGAGGCAATAAAAGGTTAGGAATCACAGAAAGAGACATTACTCAAGCAATATCTACTAATTTGTCTGCTACACTCAATTACTCACAACCTCCCCCTGATGGCTTCCAAGACACTGTTTTAGAATGACTGGCCTAAACTGCATACAAATATGTTTATGAAGAAAACTGAAAGTAGCACGGAGCTAGTAAGCAGCTCGTGGGTGTCAAGCACTGTCTGTATACTCTGTCTGCACAATAGCCAGTTGTCTTTTGGCTGCCTCCAAGTGAAACATGACCCTGAAGCAGCACTCTAACACAAAGTGCAAGCTTAGCTCTGAACACCTCTCAAGTAAACATCAGGTATAATTGAATTTAAAGCAAGATAAACAGGCTACAGATTTGGGAAACAGATGATGAAGGGCTTCTAATAACAAAAACTTTAGAGCATTTCAAGTTTTACATCATTGTCAGAGTAAACACATTTAGGGAGTAATGTTACAGGACCTCTGAATCTTGACACAGTTTAAGGCTTCAGTCTCCCATACTCCAACCCAAGGTTAACCCAGTAGCACTGAAGAAATCTAGAATGCCAAAAAAAACAACTGGATTCCAACAGCCCTCTCCAAACAATCAAAAATGATTTTCAGAGATGACCTTGGCATGCAAGTACAAGAAGGAATTTAAACACATATGCCAGCCAAACTTTAACAAATCAGCATGAGACCCTTAAAGCTACAAAGACAGCCTTCGGTGTCATCTCTAAGAGTTTACTGAGCTAGCCCAGTGTTTCATTACAGTTGAGTATCAACAAATGTAACAGTTTAAACAACAAATGCCTTAAACTGAAATGTTTCACAATTCACCAAGGATTTTTCCAAGCAATCCCACCAAATTTAGGTAGCTACTACTGGTAAGAAATAGGAACCATGAAGAAAGAAAGAAAAAGATGGGGTACCAACCTGTAGACATCATGCTTGGTATCAAAGTATCTGTTCTTCTCTTTAATGCGTTCTGGAGGGAGGTACGCAATGGTGCCACATAGTCCATCCATGCTGAGATCATGAGAATGTGAAAGGCCATTGCATTTGGCTAATCCAAAGTCTGAAATCTGATAAAATAGCAAAAGATTCCAATTAAACATTCTCCAAAATAATTGCTGCATGTGGAAGATTTTTTTTTTATGAAGCTTAACTTTACTACTTTTTTCTATTATATTTCTACATTATAGTTTATAACTGGCACTTGGAAATGTGAAGCAAATTTAAAACCTGAGGGACTCTAGAATGGGGCAAGTTATTTTTATCTAGTGAAAGCAAGAAACCAAAAAAAGTGAAGCAGATTTTAAAAACTGCATCATCCTATAATAGCTACTGATCAAACCAATGCTGCCCAAAGAGTCATTCTGCAGAAGCTTGTTTAGTTAGCTAATAAAAATCAATCATGTTAATGTATTTGGCTTTGACTACTATACTCCATACTACACTACACTATACCCTATACCCTACTCTCACAAACTGAGTGACAAAATATCTCATTGTTAAAAACTGTGCCATTTGTTCTCAGCTACAGATGACCAGACACAACTCAAGAGTTTATAGGAACTCAGCTGTGTCCAAAAATTTTGAGTGACTTGCTTTTACAGTATGAGCCACTAGGGCAGGGCTTGCAACACTGTCTGTCTGTCTGTCTGTCTGTCTGTCTTTCTTTCCTTCCTTGATTGCCACTCCTAGAATCTCCCGATCAGCATGCCCATTCCCAAGTTACAAAAAATAGGGAATGTAACTATATAAAATGGAGCTGCAGCAACTCTAACAACTAAAGCACACAACTGCGTCTTGAGGGGCTTCCACAATGTCTTAGCAAGAAAGGGATGTTCTGAAAGGAGATTTTGTGGCTTTAAAATAGACGCTTTGAAGTATACTGTGCATGAGGTTTAGTTTTACAGCCCCTGTTAAGATCAGTGAGAACCAGGCAGCATTTTAAAACAGGTTCCAAGAGTCAGCCTCTAACACACTTTTGGAACAGAGTCAAACACAGTGACTCAATATTTGGACACTGAAGTAGGCCATAAGATGAATCTTTTAAAACCTGACAGCTTTACAACAATGTGATCCATCTCACCCGCTCCCCCACTCACATTTACTTTGCAGAAAACTCAAAGCTTTATTGAAGTGCTACCACTATCACTATGCACATGTACATCCAATTAAATATCAGGGACTACTAAACAACTTGATGCCCTTGAACTATAGCTCCCATCATCCCTAACCATAAGCAAGCCACCTGTTTAAGGGAAGACTGGCCTATTGGACTAAGCAAAGAAGAGATAAACTGCATTCCAAATTATAAAAAGTACAGTCATAAGTCAGTGATACGAATAACGGAAGTGAAATTTAAGACTAGCAATTCAGATGTTGATTATATAGAGGCTCCCAGTGGTAATGGTAGAAAAGTGTCTACCAGAGAAGAGACTGTTTGAACTTATATACTCTGGACTTTTTGTACAGTTCAGTCTTCTTTGTGAGGTCTGTCTACTCAAGCTAGTTCTGAAGGTGTCTTATTGCTGAGTATTAAAGAAGAGGAAGTGGCCGAATGAATCCTTTTGGAATGCTCTCATTGACCCAAAGTGGTTTCCTGCTGATACCCGGCATTTGTAATACCCAAATAACTCAAGTCTTTCAAAGCCAACTTGAATAGGCCAGCTTCCTACAGACAACTGATTTCCAGAACAAGTGCAGAAGCAAACTGACAGAAGTGAAGCAAGCTGTTCTAGCCCAATCACCATGGACTTCTACAGTACTTAAGGCTCCATCACACACTGTAATACGTGGGAACCTCCCATGAAAATTCCAGTGTGGACAAAGCCTACTGGGCGGCTTTGGGCAAGCCCCCACATCTCACTCTAACCATGTTGTTGCTGAGAGGCTCCACTGCAGCCCTGGGCTCCTTGCGGTGGTAAAGCAGGATATAAACATTAACAAAATGATCAGACATTTTCCTTCCAACACTATGCCCTTTCGTCAAATGACTGTCTGCTGAGATACAGGCTTTTAACAGGTTTGAGTGCTTTCATTGAGGTTTTTTTTTAAAGTGCTTATAATTCAATCACGTTTTAATCTTATAATCTTTAAAACTTTAAAACTATTTTGTGTTTTGTTCTGTACCTGCTGTTAATTTTGTTGTGGGTTTTGTGGCTTGAGTCAATTTTGGAAGAAGGATGTGCTACAAATGAAATAAAAATGAATTTATCAATGACCAGGGCCAGGTTTATCCATACAGGAAACAAGTTCAGGAGGAACTAAGTGCTCTCAGCTTTTGTTTACAAAAACAGTGGAGACCTTACAATTTAAAAAATCTATAAACAACTATGGATGATACCAAGTGGATTTCTGATGGGGAGGGGCAAAGAAGTCACTGGTATTGAGTTTTATTGTACCGTGGTAATCCAAGAATGGCCAATTAAGCAATAAAGATGGATTAAATATTAAGCTGGGTTGCTATGACTTGCATGTACTTAGTTGTCAGACAGATCTCTCCAAACTCAGAGGCTTTGATGCAAAATCCTATACTCTATGTGTGTAAAGTACTTCTACTTGAAAGTGCAGTAGCTGTGGGGTGGATCTCCACCTCTCTTCCTCAATCCCCACCAAAAGTCCATTCTGTAGCTTTGCCCTAGTCCTTTGGAGTCACTTTTTGGTGTGAGGATGTGGCGACAAAAATTCCACAATCGAAAAATGTTTTTGGACCCAAGACAAGAAACAATACTACCTACTGGGAAAAAAGCACTGGGGCCCTACACTAACAATCATGACAATATCATGGAGAATTCTAGGAGTCGTATTCATTGCAGCACTAGACCTCCCTGGCTGAAAATCCTAAATACCCCTCTTTGAAATGCAAATCCCAGGATTTCATAAAATGTTGCCTGGCAGTTGAAGTGGAATCATTATGCTATAATTGTGTAGCATGAAAGGGTCCTTGTTCTTGTTTTTTTCAAAAAAAGTATGTATTTTAAACAACTAGCTGTAAGAAAATATGAAGTTGTATCACACAGCCAAACCATTTTGCTATAATCTGGCAGTTTAGATGGTTGTGTAGTCTTTCTGCAGATTTCAAGCCTCCATGGATGAAATTATGGAAATCTTTTATTAATTTGTTTAATAAGCCTATTTTGCTTTCCAATAACAGTATTATGTTTTCACTTGAACAGAGTATTAACCAACTGCTATAAAATGAAGAACATTCAAAGTGGCAGTGAAGGCTAGCTATATGCTCACCCATGCACACACTCCAAAGGAAACTACAACTTTACTTTTGTGCAGGTCTCCAAAACTCTGGAGTTTGATTAAACAGTCTTCAAGTAGTTGTTAGAGGTAACAGAAATACGTGAGTTCCTGCTCTATATGAACAAGTCACAGCAAGCCACTCCTTCCCCCTCCCTACCATCAAACCAGGCCAATGTATTCTGAAACTACACTTATTTTAGGAACATTCTTCTGTTCTCATTTTCATTGCAAGTGGCAAAGTAAAGACCACATTGTTCAGGAACTGTCTCAGGTGTATCTGAGCAGAAAAGACAGAGTGAAATCCATTTTAAGTTCTAGCAGCATTTCTTTTAAATTTCTGCATGCCCACCTGTAGGATTTTGATAAGGCATTAAAAACAAAACAAAGGTTATGAGGATTCATTATCTCCTTGGGACAGGCTTTTTTTTGGATGTGGCATTTTTTTTAAGCTAAGAAGTTAGAGACTGAGGCAAGCAAAACACCATCTAAATTACAGCAATTCTGCCCACTGTGGTTTAATACAGACAGATAATGGGCTCCCAAAATAATTTGAGATGTATATAAAATGAAAAATAAATGATTCATTTGTAATATCATATTACACCATGCATCCATCATCTCGTATTGTCTTCTCCTGGTTGGCTGGGAAGCACATATAGAAGCATGAAGGGGAGCATTTAGCCCTTTGCCGTTGCAACAACTGGAATACCATCAAAACAAAATTTAAAGTTTGGGGAATGGATATTTTCCATCAATTAGTCTTTTCTGCCTTTTAAAGAATCACTATGTGTTGATACAAAGTCATTCTCATTTACTGCCAGATGCACTTGGTGCATGTTTTCAGACACAAAAGATAGGATGCAAATAACCCTTGCATCAGGATACCCAAATAGGGTATCAAAGCCCAGAAGCTTATGAATTTTAATTCACTAACATACATCCTCGACCACAAACAGACTTTTCAGTTTCAAATGTACTACTGTTTGACAGCGTGGACATGTGTATATACACACACACCCATGTTATTTACTCACTATCTGATATACCAGTACAAGCCTTCTCATTAGAGTACAAGTACTTCCCATTAGAGATATTAAGGAAAAAGTCCAAAAAGACACAGGACCAAAAACTGCTTCGTGAATATTAAAGAAAGAGAGGTGGTCAACTGATACAGGGCCATCTGTTTTTTTGGCCAAGAACAATTTTTCAATTTTTCCAGTGAAAAAATTTGAAACTTTGATGAACAGAAAAAACGCAGGTGGAATTATTTTCTCTTCTATATTAGTGAAATGCTTTTTAAAAACAATGATTTAGTTGTTCAGTCTGCCAGGAACTGCATAGCATGAAGATACTTAAGACAATCTACAGAACTGGAGAATGATAATTCCTGAATATCCGTTGGGCCCATAACACTGAAATCGAGAACAGATTTCTACATCTTATGGATGCTGCCATATCCATGAGGGATCACACCACAGGCTTTCAAAGCCTGTGATAACACACTATTGAAGAGTTCAACACTTTTCCCATTGAGTTAAGTTACATTCAAATATGCTACTAGCTCTGCCCTGAAGATTGTTTCTTTCTTTATAATAAAATTTGGTTGTTGTTTTTTTTTCATTCTATTCTTCTACTACATAGATGGCAAAAACTAAGACACATTTGCTTAGCTAGGACAAGGTAGATTATTTGTAGATCTCTCTTTAGTGTAGGCCATATTCCCATTTTTGCTTGCACAGAATTAAGGCTTTTGTATTTTTAAATGAATAAATATGTGAAATAGTACCATTTTATATTATAGCTAAGATATCAATGTAACATTTGGTCAAGGTGTTTGTTCAAGTTGTAAAATAAGTTTTGAGGTTAATTTAAAATTAAAGTTTCACACATATTTTAAAAATTTCCAGGTTTTTGTCCAAAAAGATTTGGGGAAACCACAACTCCCCATAGAGTGGCATAAAACATTTAGCTAGTGGTTTAACATGGCAGTGAATGATTGCCTTCCCCCTTATTCTACCTAAAATCATTTTTTTTAAAACAGCAGAAAAGCTGTACCTGCTCTTAACCACTCTTTCAAAGAAGACACATAGCCTATTTGCTGGTATTTAAGACTTACTTTTTTCCCCCTGAGAAAGACTATTTGAAAGTGAGGTGCATCTTACACACCAGTGCATCTTATATGCCAGCAAACAGTATTCACTGGTGTATAAATGGGGTGCGTCTTATATGCTGGTGATTCTTACACGCCAGCAAATACAGTACTTCAGGTAAGAAAGCCTCTGACAAAGAAGATCCTTTTTTTTTTTTTTCCAAAGCAGCATCAGGACTGAGAGGGTGGTTAAGCAGGAGCAGGAAACACAGAATTTCAGTGTCAATTTAAAGCAGTGTGTCTGCAGTCAGAATGCAATAAAACTTGAGCTGGGCAGCACTGAGATTCTGCTCCAGCTGATCCTATTGTAACCATGTGTGCCTACCTACAACAGGCAAGTTAAACAGCAGCTGCTTCCAGAATCCTTCACTGAGTACGGGAAAAAAAGGGAGATAGGAGATAAGCCTCACCAGCTACCTGCAGCATGTAAAGAATCACAGATCTATATGTTTGTCCACCAAAATGGAAATCATATAGAAAGTGGAGACTGGTGAAAGAAGAAAAAATCCTGGGTGCATTTTTGAAGAAGCCTTCAAGTGATCTCCTTCTTGTTTGTCAAATGCCTTCACTTTATTGTTTGTCAAGTGCCTTCAAATCATTTCCAACTTACAGCAACCCTAAGACAAACCTATCACAAGGTTTTCTTTGCAAGATTTATTCAGAAGGGTTTGTGTCATTGCCTTCCTCTGATGCCGAGTGTGTGACTCACCTAAGGCCACCCCGAATGAACAGGAAGTTGAACCTGAATCTCCCAGAATTCTAGTCCAACACTCAAACTGCTACAATACTCTGGCTCTCAAGTGGTCTCTAGAAGGTCTAAAGCAGAGCTTTCCAAACTTTTCATGCTGGTGACACACTTTTTAGACATGCATTATTTTGTGACATAGTAATTCAGTTTTACTAGCAAACAGGACATTAAACTAACCCCTTATAAGAAATAAGGACATATATATAAATTGTATGGGGACACAACATATCTCATGAAAACCTTTCATATATTTTTAAAAATACATGATTTATAAATAATAACATACATTTGCAAGATTGTAGGTAACACACCTACATACTTCAGACAACACGCTAACGTGTCACGGCACACGGTTTGGAAAGCCTGGTCTAAAGTGTTTATGTTTACTTATGCAAAGTCCACCTGACTTGGTTGTTTCACGTGCATATTATTGGTTTTAAATTTTAAAAATGCTGAAACATATTTAATTGCTTTTTTTGTATGTGTGTGTGATGCAGAAATCCATCCCTGTTCTTTCTATGTTATTTTTGCCCCTGTACCTAATCTTTTGCCCAGGTACACATTTAGTTCATTAACTGAAGTATAGCTATAAAGCTAGTAAGCTATTTACTGAATTTTGAATTCCTAGCTAAAAATCACATTATATATCACAAAAACAAATGTACGTTGAAACCTCAAGAATAAAACATCTTGTATTGTGATAGGATCTGGTGTCTTTAAACTCACCCTGAACCTGACAGAAAAAATTGTAGATCAAAAAGTGAAGGACTATGACATACCTTGACATGATAATGGGCATCAAGCAGTATGTTTGCTGGCTTAAGGTCCAAGTGGAGCAGAGGTGGGGACATACAATGGAGGAAGTTCATGCCCACAGCGGTCTCATGGATAATTCGGAAGCGTAGGTCCCATGGCAGTGGTTCTGAGGCCAGCAGTTTTTCTAGTGATCCTGTCTCCATGTATTCCATGACCAAGCCCACAGGTTCCTTGCATATGCCATAAACAGGAAGAATGTAGCGAAATTTTGCCATTTCCATTTTCTTGGCTTCTTCTAACAGTTCGGTACGCTCCCTAGAAAGAAAGGAGGGAATACAGGAAATCTAGTTTATTTTCAACCAATGGACTTTCAGCCATTTGCTAATGTTGACAGTTTGCATGGGATTTTCCCACATTTAACTGAAACGTAATGCAGACGTTCATGCATTTTCACTCTTTATATTACCACCATGATCAACTAAGGAACAGGAGAACCAAAATTTGCACATTATAGCTTCGAATAGGCCTCCGCAAATCTAATCTTCAAATATGTGAATTTCCAGACCACCTTCACCTTTGACAAGAACATCCTTCTTCCACTTATATTAGAGGTGCTCACAAACAGCAAGCTACTGACTCAGCAATTAAAGGCCCTGTGAAATTATTCCAGCCTTCCTCTCTGATAAGAAAAAGGACAGAAGAGAAAAAGGGAAAGCTTCATAGGAATGAAAAATATGGATCATCTGAAAACTTCCATGAATGAAGCAGCTTATTTCTCATTTATGCTCCACCTTCCTCCCAAAAATAAGACTTCAGGCAAATTAAAAACTATAGAAAAGCTTCAATGAAAGTATAGCTGTAAAAGTTATTTTAAAAACAATTAAACAGCATGAAGTTAAAATATTAATTACTAAAAGTAATTAAAGACTACGTTCAAACCTTAAAAACAGCACTGCACAGCATTAAAAGCCCATGCCAGTCAGTTTCTAAAAATCTGATGTCATAAAAATGTTTTAACCTGCTGACAGAAGGAGAGCAAGGATGAGGCCATCTTGACCTCCCTAAGCAAGGAATTCCTATGTCTGGGAGCATCTACCACAAAAGCCCTCTTTCCTTGTTCCCAGCATATGAGCTTGAGAAGGTGGCAGAAGAGAAAGAAGGCCTCTCCAGAAGATCTTAGAGCTCTAATAGCCTCAATAAAAGGAAGTATGGTCCTTCAAACAGCCTGGATCCAAGCATTCGTCTGGTTTTCTCATGAAGGGGCCGGTAAACCCAACAAAATTAATACCATGATTGTAAATTAGCTGGCAGCTTAAAATAGGATTAGTGAAGCATTTTAAATTTTACTGGAGAGCCAATTAAAACTGTGTGTCCAAAGCTCTGACTTTAACTTCTCATAACAGAAATTATGAAGAATTGGAAACTGTATACAAAAGTCAAAGCTATCTATTAAATGGGCTTTAGAAAAGCCAAGGGGGAGAAACAGGATAATCATACAATTACTAATCTTGCATAGTTTATGGGTAGACTTAGAATATACACTGCAATTTTAGATCATACTAATCATCCTATTGTCCAGAGAGCACAAAGAGGCACAAAGGTTAGGCAGCTAGAGTGTCATAAAACTCTCAAATTACAGACCCAGCAGAGAACATGAAATATGCAACATGGTATTAAATTTTATCAGCACTGGGATGAATAATTTAGAACACAGAACCCAAGTGAACTTCTCGCATTTTTGCACCTGGATGCGGTACATTTGAAAATGCCTGAAATTATCACCACATAGGTATCCCATCTTTCCTCCAAGCTCAGAATGGCAGTCATGGAAGAGTGATACCCAGTTTATCTAGACAACAACTCTGTAGTAGGCTAGCATGCCAGTTGTGTGTAGTAATTTGAGCGTGGACTATGTCTCTGGAGAGCAGGGTTCAAATCTTCGCTCAGCCATGGAAACCATGGCCAAATCACACTATCTCAGCTTCAGAGGAAGACGAAGGCAACCCCCCTTGAACAAACTTGCAAAGAAAACCCCCTAAGAGGTTCGTCCTGTGTGTGCACATGCCTTCAAGTCACCTGTTGACTTACGGCAACCTCATGAATTCCACATGGTTTTTCTAGGCAAGGAATACTCAGACGTGGTTTTGCCAGTTCCTTCCTTTGAAATGTAGCCTATAGCACCTGGTATTCATTGGTGGTCTCCCACTCAAGTACTAACCAGAGCTGACCCTGCTTAGCTTCCATGATCAGACAGAATCTGGTGCCTTTTAAGATACTTACATCCTAGGTTTGCTTTGGGTTGCCATAAGTCAGAAACAACTTGCAGGCACCCAACAACAAAGATTAGCATGAGAGGGAATACAGACATGACCTGCGCTAAGCTCATCCAGTAAACCTCATTGCTAAACAGAGACTGACTGAAGGATAATTCCAGCTTCAGCAGACACCCACTCTAGCCAGCACATTTAAAACTCAAAAGCTGCAATCAATAATAAAAGCCCCCATATTCCATCATTCTAAACTGGTTTCAAGACATCATGACTGCAAAGAAAGGGGCAACAAAGAATATAAGTCGGAGCAGCATACAGACTATAGCTTTCATCAAGTGAACAAAAGCTGCCCCTTTTGACTACAATTTTATTCCATCTTTTAAGGTCAACCATTCATAAAGCAGCTTACAAAAAAACCCTATTGTGTTATAAACACTACAAGAAAAGCAATCTAGTCACAGGCTTCTCCATCTGAAACAGAACAGATGTAATTGGAGCATGGCTGCACATAACAAGACAAGGTCAATTGTTCAAGTCAAAGTGGTTACCCTTTCTTGACAATCAAGTCGTCAGACAAACTTTCAAATGTGACCAACATTTAAAAAGCACACAGCATCCAGAAGAATCAGAATTTCCAAGTTTCCAACCTTATTTGCTAATGTTTAAGAAGGTGTCCTGGTGAATGTTCGGTAGAGTAAAGCACCTTTATCTTAAGCATCCTTGGACTCACATGATAGCACTGTGCAAAGCAGACAGGCAGATAACTTAACATGGAGTCGGAATCTGGTTGTTTACTTCATCAAAGATTTTTTTTAAATGTTCACATACAGCATGCTGGTGAAGTTATACGATCCAGTCCACCTCGTAAATCAGATAACATTGTGCCAGCCAAAATAGATGCACTAGATGGGAATAATCCAGTATTGTTCCTATATACTGAATTTGTGTACAAGAGAACAGGCACTGTACCTACTTAAAACAGGAACAGTTGGAGGCAGTGGTTTTACTCATGCCCTAGGAAAAATTTCCATAGAGTCTGATGGAAATATTAGAAATCAATGAGTCATTTCAGTTAGAGACACAGTAATTAACTACCAAGGGAATATCTATTAGCATGACTCTGGTGCAGCAACGTTGGCTTTCTGGACAGATAAGTCACATCAAGTAGGATGGAGCTAGGAAAACAAATTTTCCTAAAACTTGATACCTCTTGCTTAGTCACTCTGAGTTCTTCAGTTTAGACTGGTGGGGTATCTCTCTGTTTTCCCCAGCAGGTGGTATGACTGCCCAACAATAAATATCCTTTAAGAACTGACCTTTGAAAAGAACCAGAATGCATTGAGAAAACGACTATCAATGAATGAACAGAACAACTAGCTTTCTGTCTCCACCCCCTTTCATCAGTCTTAAAAAGAAGGTGGAATATTGCAAATAGGCTTACCCATCTGAATGGCACCAGTTGGATATCACAGATCACTTAACTTTATCCGAAACAGAAGAGTAAAGAAGGTATCCATGCAGCTCCCATCCCCAAATTTCATGCATTTGCTGGCCTACCAGAGACAGTGTTTTAGAGAATATGCACTAGTTTTGAAATTCACCCAAACCTGCATATTATCAAAAAAGATGGGTTCCATAAGGTTCTTGAGTTTTGTGTGACAAAAATAGCTTTAAATCAGAGGAGGGAATCAACCAGGGCCATTTTTGTGGCCCACATAGGACTTTAAACAAAACAACAACATTTTGACCCTAGATGATCCCTAGCGACATGTGGAGATAATTTTATCACATTACTCCCCCAGCCCATTTTTCCAATATGTTGTGACCTGACTTCTGGGCTACTTCCTTTGGGAAGAAAAGGCTTCTCTTGACTCTAAAATAGTCAAGACAGACTCCAAACAGAGAGAAATTGCTTCTCACACACCCCACGGGGAACTGGGGGGGGGGGCTGCTGGAAGAGGGGGAAAAAGTCAAATTGGGGTGTGACTCTCTGAAGTTCCCTGGGAGGCCGGTAAAGCCCCTTAACACCCAACAGCTGCACACCTCTGCTTTAAAGATACTCGCCTCAACACACTTCTTTCAGAGCACAGGAAAACTGAGCTAAGAACACCTTTTGATAGAATCACAGTGGCAGACTAGGTGTTCATCCATATATGCAATAGAAGTATTGATCAGGAAAACCTGAAGGGATGCATTTGTCTTCACTACCCCTTCCCTTTTTAAACTTAATAGTTCCCTTTGTATTGTTTAATGGGCCTTTGTCTCTCTGCATTTTTGTACATGTACCTTTATTATAACGTTCAAAGGAGTGCATGCTGCAGATTGCAATTAGGAGAACTGGCTAGGCAAGTGGTGCTGCTTTAAAAGCAGAATGTTTCTAGCACCTGCTTTCTGAGGGAAGCCAGTTAAAAACTTCATTTATTACTCCAAAGAGAAAAAAAGATAATGATCCAGCATTAATCAGCAAAAAAAATGTAACATGTCCATAAACAAACTACATTAACAGCATGTTGATGGAAGAGATCTGGAGAGCTTTGCCAAGAATCTCAGTTATGTAAATTTTCTGGTTGAAAGTGATTAAATTTAATCTATAAACTTTTTACTACCATAATAATGGAGTAAATTTTAACTTGACAAAATGTACATTACTGTTAAAAGCATTAAAGAGTAATATGCTTTGTTGCAGGTTAAAATTTGCTCTCATTTGGAAGATAAGCACTTCTCAAATTTCACATATAATGAATTGTGCAGAGTAATTATCTGCTATCTGTTGCCTTTTACATTACATTTATGCCTTTCACAGCTGCATGACGCACACAATTTGAAAACAGCAAAAGCTCTCCAGGTTGGAATGCTTTATCCCTGTTGAATTCCTGCCTGCCATGGGACTTTTGAAGGTAGAGAGACCATATCAGATAATACTGAGCCTACTATCAACAGCACTTCTGTTTTTAATCTTGGTCCAAAACAGGAGCTGTTTACAGGTGATTGTTACATACAGGCTGGAGGAAGTAATTAAGAGCCATGAAGGACTTGTACAGACAGGTCCGGGTGTGTATAATGCAGCAAGCTTACACAGCCTCTTGTCATACAACTAAAAACCTGTTCTTTGGAGCTACATGCTTCATATCTCAACCCAAAACTCCAACACTGTTGGCCACATCTGAAAGAGCCCGTGCCGTCCACTTTATGCCCTTCAGCTACCAAAGGCATGCCTGTTGTATAATTAAATTAAAATGCATTTGTATTGTCACTAACACATCAACTGTCTTGCTATGCTACAATTTTCAAAAAGTATCTGCTCTGAACTACCTCTCCCCTTTAAAAAAGTTACACAATCATGAGACTCCTACAGCTATTTTTAGCATGTTGAAGGTGTCTAACTACTGCAACATACAGAAATCCTGCAACTTTCCATGCTCCAATTCAAGTCTATTTTCAATGGAGAGCTGAAATCTTACCATGCAAGAACATCCACTAGGTTGCAACCTTTTAAAATGAATTTAAAAGATTTTGCCTCCATGTTAGATCAACTGCAGTTCATTGTAATATTTGATACTGGACTAAATGACATTCCACATGAGTACTGTTGGCTGAAAGAAGCCAACTTCTAATAATAGCTTATGAAACCAGCTTCCTTCACTAAACCTTAACATAGGGCTCAATTATAGCATTAAATTTCAATTTAAAAAAGAAGCAGAAAAAAAATTTAGAGGCAAAAATTTGTATGACGTTAAACTACAACAGATGTGGAGGGGATCATAAAAGTTCCACAGTTCTCCACAGTTTATGTTAGTTGCATGCAAGTGCTGCTTCTAATATGCAGAACATGTCCCCCCCCATTCCTGCCAAAAAGAAGCACTTAATTTGTAGACGAGGCAACTCTGAGTTTCTATTTTGTCATACATAAACAACAGGTGGGCAGACAAACTACCCACAGGGCCCACTGGCTGCTGAAAATGGGACATGTAGTCCAATACAACTGCAGCGTTCTGGGTAGGGGGGAGGTCAATGTAGAATGAAGAATCCTGTCTGATTTCTTTGTATTAACTGTACCATATATACTCAGCTTGAGCTGGGAACAAAAATCATGTCACTATAGCTTCATTGAGTCTGCAACTCCTTATGTGAGGGGTGGGCAACTGTGGGAGGCTAGGGGGCTACATCAGCCACCCCCAAGAGTCTTAGGAAGGCTGCACCCCCAGCAATCAATCAATCAATCAATCATGTGTGCCAAAAATGCCATCTAGCACATGTGGGTGCATTCTCATCATGCTTTGGAGCTCCCCCAAGCTATTTTCAGCCCAGAAGAGATCTTATTTACAACATAAAGTGTTCTTTATGTTCACTTCACTTTTTTTTTTAAAAAAAAGGTGGAGGTGGAGGCTTGCCTGGACTTAAACATAGTGAAAATATTCTCCTAACACCTAGGTCACATTGGTAGAGAAAGAAATTGATTTCGGGTGTGTGTGTGTGTGCGTAATCAATCAGAAACAGCCATGGAGGCTCCATGTGTCCCATGGGCTACACTTTGCCCACAAGGATAGGCACCAATCAGTGAGCACTACACACAGTGCAAAAATGGTTTGCACTGCCAACTGACTGAACCAGTTTCTTTACATTGTAACAGTGGAGAGAGATAACATTTGGATTAATGAACTGAAGCGGCTTTAGAACAGGTCCCACTGCTCAAGACATGCTACACCTGGCTTTACCTTACGGATATCGGTGCTATGTTTATCTGTTGCCATGTTTATCTTGCTTTTGATAATTCTGCCAAATAAACAGGTACATTTTAGAGACTGCAGATGCTACCACAACTGTGACCAGTCAACACCTGGTTCACATATTATTTTACCAGAACTGGTTCACTGCTATGACGAAGCAGCACTTGAATTTTGGCTTGCAGGAAAGAGAGAGCAAGTTGTCAAAAAAGTTAAAACTCTGAAAGATTAAGTGGAATTTCTCATCAATGCCAGCTTAAACAAGAAGGAAAGGTATTACTGGATGCTCACATAGCCTTCTAGCTCTGATGTCAAATTTCACGTATCTACTGAAATGCCAAAAAAGAAAGAGGTGGGGATAGAATTTGCACTGCATTCACAGCATACCTTTCACTATAGCCAGTTTTACTGTTTGTACCCATCCAATTCTTTCTCAGATTTTTTTCTAATGGCTGCTATTTTAAAAACAAAATCAGAACTCCTTTTATAAATAAGCCAGCCCTGGAACAGTTGCCAGTTCACAGATTACTCATACTATTGCCAAAACGAGCATAAAGTGACTTGTGAATGGAGGAGTTTGCATTACTTAGGTCCCCAAACAAACAAATCTCTCTCAAATAGAAGACTTAAGTATGTCAGTTGAAAAAAAAAGCCTGTGTATTGATAAGATTTTCTTGCATACTTCTAAGGTGCTAGTGATGCTTAAACAGGCACATCACCTTACGTGAGCTGGAAGTACTTTGAACAAATACATAAACCCATTTGCCTTTGAGTGCTGGCCTACAACTCTGGAGACCGGGACGTGAATCCCTCTTCAGCCATGGAAACTCACTGGGTCACCTTGGGCAAGTGACATTATCTAAGCCTCAAGGGAAGACAAAGGCAAATCCCCTTTGAGCACACCTTGCCCAGAAAACTCCTTGACAGGCTCACCTTTTGTTGTTGCTTCCACCTTTTGACAACCCTAAGGCAAATCTATTAGAGGGTTTTCTAGGGCTGAGAGAGTATGATGCACCCAAGGTCACCCATTGCATTTCCATGGCCAAGTGGAGAATTAGACCACTACACCACAGTGGCTCCCTCAGGTTTACCTCAGAGTCGCCATAAGTCAGAAACAACTTGAAGGCACACAACAGTGATAACAGCATAATTGGAGATTCTTCACTAAGGGGCTCTCGCAAAGCAACTTCACAAGAAACAGATGGATCCACCAACAGCCAGTCTGTACTGTTATTTTTTTTAAAAAGCCGTAACAATAAGGCTTCCAGCTGCTACCAAATTTTGTGGCAAGTTATGCTCCCAACAGTGAACAATGTTTATAAAAACGGAACCATTTTTACAAACATGATGACAAGGGTTTTGAGGATGCTTTTTGCCACACTTGCTACTGTTTTAGGACCCTCGCTGCCAAGGAGGGATCTACGTGGGTCTAGCCAGTGTGATTCAACCGTGTGCTTTAGCTGGACAGAGGAAATAGGCAGTTAACACTTGCTATGCGCTCTCTAGCTTCAAAATGTCCTAAGCAGAATAGTAACTGCCTAGATATTATCTCACTTTAAAAAGTAATCATATTGCGCAGGAGTTGCCCATGGCAACACCACTCATGTGACAGAAAAGTACACAGACGCTTATACTATGATCATATTGACCCGCAAGACTCTGGATGGAAATCTTCCACTTGTTTAGAATTCTGAGAAACCTACTTTGAAAGGGATACTTCCTTACTCCAGAATAACTACAGGGAGTAAGAATTAAAACTGGGAACTCTTATTCCCTGCATTCTGCATTTTTCTATCCTTAATTGTAGTAGACACACAATATATACAATCCTTTACAGAACAGAGAATTAATACTAAAAGTTAGAGAATTTTTTTTTTAAAAAAAATGCTCTAATGTTCTTTGGTACCAAGTGTCACATTAAGAATCCCAGAATGTGGGCCACAGTCAAGAAAAGACAAACTTAGTTTTCTGCTTACTCATTATCATCATATTGGTTCAACATCACCACCACCCCTGTCACTTAAAAGCAAAGAATAGCAATAACCAGTGTCACAATTTCAGATTTGAGCCGTTACCCAAATTGCCCATTATTTCAGCCAGATTCAAGGTCTACTGTAAAATTAAAAACTCTCCTCTTGCGAACAGCTTTGAGAAACATTTATACAACATCAGTATATGGTTTGTCATATAAACAACACATCTCTGCTTCAATATGCTTAAACCAAAACCTGAGAATGGAAGAAAATAGAGAACAGGTGAAATGGGAGAAGAGAGGGCAGGAAGCACCTGTATTTTTGCCCCATTTTCCTAGGAACAGAGCGAGGATAAGAGCAAGCACTGAAAAAAAATAAATCTCTATTTATGAGGATGTGAATAAAGACAAAAATGGGAGCACCCAGATATTCTGAAAGGGTATCTGAGATATACAGGGCACGAAAGGAGTTTCCTAAAACAGTAGATCTATGGCAGTTGAGAATGATAAAAGTGAAATGAACGTCAAAAGCTGGAATATGTGGAAGGCTGACTGTACTTGCCACAATACCTTCCAGATAACAGAAGTGATGAGAGAACACAGCTGAAAGGGAAGATACACATTCCACTTAATCCTCCATCCTGAAGGACTGTCATTATTACTTCTAAAATGTAGGATTTGTCCAGTAAGCAGGCTAGCCCCAAGAGTGATCTATTAAGCACATGAACAAGAAACAACGCGGAGACCGAGACCAGAGGGAGACATCATTGTCAAATATGCCACTGGAGAACCACAAATATGGAGAATCCCAGCACTGTGAACTCAATGAAGTTAGAATAGTACAGTATGGACGCCCTGTAATCCTACCCACTACTGCCCTTCAGAGAAGTTCTAACAGACGGGCTTATTTTACTTGAAGAAAGGTCAAAGAAATGTTTCTTAAAGAATTATCAACTAGTGTGGTCTTAGCAGCTTCAAAAGATCATCTAAACTATTATTCCATCTGCATGTTGCTTGATAAAACAGCCAGTTTCCAAGAAACCATTCATTATTAGTCATATTGTGTACAGTCTAGCTATGGGGAAATGTGTCTAATATTTGAGACATTTTATATAACCTTCACTTTATAACTAGTCAGAATATCAACATAGAAGAACTGATGAAAGACAGTTCTTGCGTAAGAACTATGCCTCTTTTCTCTATTCTTTGGAAATGAAGACACAAAACAAAAGTAGACCCTGAAGACACTGGGATGCAAACATCTGAACTCAAATCCCATTAGATGGAACTCCAAGCTGTGAATACGTAAGAATTAGGATATACAAGAATGAAGATCAGAATTCATGTGGATTGGATTAACAGCCACATATATTAGCCAGTTACAACATGGTTATCCTTCCTCAGTAGGAACAATCTGATAACATGACAGAGATAACCCATATTGTAAATATCCCTCCACTATACCAAGTCTTACAGTCTTACCACCCTCCCTGCACCAGCCTAGGTACTGTTTTTCAATATTACAATAGACTTAAGGAGCTAAGCCTGCTTATATATCCTTGCATTTGTTTGCCCGTAAAAGAAAGCACCCAAAGCACTTCCTGCTTCACTGCTACCTATTCTGACCTCTGGAGCTGCAACGGACATAGTTTTGCAGTACAAGCCAACACATGCCTTGTTAAGGCAGGGCCTAATGTGCTGGGAACTGCTCCCAGCCAAGAGCACATGGCATTTTACAAAGCGAGCATGAAGCTCTTACTAGCAGCTTGTCTGAAGTGGTTAAACCTCATCACTACCATCCCCACCAACGTAAGCCTATCTAGTACTTTGTATATTGGCCAGCTCTCTAAGCCTCAAGTCACAAGCCTTCCAGATGTGTTGGATGATAACTGCCATTATCCCCAGTCAACATGACCATTACTCACATTGGGTGGGAACTATAGCATTAAGTTGGAGAAGGCTGTTGTAGGCAACAAGCCACACAGAGGTTGCTAGAGTTGCCCTTCGCCACACCTAATGCCAAAATAGGTAAAGGGCACTTAGTTTATACCAACAGGTTTCACAACTACATTTGGTCACCCTTATGAATGAAGCAGACGATAATTCTGTTCCTTGTAGTTTAGTCCCTGACACATTGTGGTCCATCCTTATAATGAATTCAACTGGTGGCCTTTCACCCACATCTCTAGTGCCATTAAGGGCCATCTCAAACTAAACAATTATAGCACTATGATTCCACTGTAATTTCCATGGTTTCATTCTGTGGAATTCTGGGATCTGCAGTTTGGTGCAATGCTAGAGCTCTCTGGCTCAGAGTTCTAAATACCTCTCCCTATGCTACAAATCTAGGATTCTGCAGAATGTTGCCACGGCAGTTAAAGTGGAATTTTAGTGCTATAAATATGGACTGTCAAATGGCCCTAGGACTAGCTTTCATTCTGGTTGCACTGGAATCTCATCCTGCTTGGTTGGGGTAGAGGAGAAGAGGATAAATGTCTTCTAATCCTTCACACTTGGTTAAAGTTTTTAACATCACTATTTATTCACTGCTGAATAACACATTGTTCTTTCCAAATCTGAGATAATTTACTTCCTGCAGCAATCCATTTTCTACAAACAAAAATATTCATTGTGTCCCTAAATTGTGCCAGAAAATGCGTACAAATCCTATTGCAACAACAGTCATCATTCAGAAGGGCAAATTAGAATAAGATTCCTTTGCTACTGAGTGTTCTAACATGGAAGAAAGGCACAGAAAGTTATTTTTAAAAAGTAATTTGTTACAGTTACTGCTCCAAGCAGCTGCCACCACCCACACTCACACTAGTACTTAGCAATTATAATTTTGATTTTTAATATTTTTCTTTTTGTTATTCAAAACTAATTTTGGTGGAGAATAAGAGTCTGAAAGCTGGTGTTGTGCTATAACATAAGACCACACATGCCCATAATTAAAAAACAAACAAACCCTGAATAGTCACACTATATGACAGAGAAACATTACAATCATAATGTTAACTCAGTTACTGAAAAGAAGGAAATTAATTATATGTAACTACTTATTTACAACTAAATATTCCCAAACTGTGCTAATCAGTTTTGAAACTAAGAGCTGTCTCTAGAAGCAGCTAAAACATGAGTGCATATTTTGATTTATCCCATTGAGCTTATCTCCAAGTGATTAGTAATATGACCACTGTATTTACTTGCTGGCAATCCGACATATGTTTCAGAGGAAGGAACTGACAAAACCACCACTGAGTATTCCTCGCCTAAGAAAACGCCATGACCAGAGATCTTCACCTGCAGAAACAGGATGCTACAGGTCTAGAAACCCCACAAAAGCCTGGAAATGTTATTTTGCTCTGGACCACATCACCCAGAATCCCTAACCATAATGGTGAACCCTGATCATACAGCTTAGAGGTTTCTGGAAGCTATAGTCCTAAAAAGTCATTTTTCCTAAGCTCTACCTCCATGCCATTATACAGAAATTTGTTGTTGATTGCTGTGAAGCCTGTGAATGATAAACATCCAAGTCCCCCTTTTATCAACAGCCTTACTCAGGCCATTTCCACACTCGACTGTTAGTGCTATTATTCCATTTTCAACACCCTATGGAATCCTGGGGTTTGCAGTTTAGGGAGGGGCCAGCTGGCCTCTCCCTAAACTGCAAACCCCAGGATTCCATAGGGTGTTGAAAGTGGAATAATAGCACTATAACAGTCCAGTGCTGAAATGGCCTCAGTTCTTGCAAGCTCAGAGCTGTGACTTCCTTGATTAAGTTTATCTACCTGTAATAATCCACCTCTCTTCCTACCACTTCTACCTTACCAAGCATTATTGTCTTTTCCACTGAGTCATATCTTCTCACAATATGCCCAAAACAAATACTAAGGGAAATTTCCAGAAGGATAACGAAACACTGGCAAACAGTTCTGTTATTGCTTTATACACCCCTCATGCAACAAAAATACTATCACCGTACAGCTTTATGTCCATTGTAGCTAATTTGAGAAGCAAGATTTTCTTACACAAAAAAACGTTCTGACAGCCACCAAAAGAGTAGCAAGCAAATTCTATACAATTGTTTTATAACATGGATGCATCATCACATCTCTGATGCTAACTCCCACCAACAGGAATTCACATGCCCAAGCACTATAGTAGTTATGAGGACCTCATTATCTATTTGTGGCGCATAACAGAATACTTCTATGGCTAGAAGACACAACAATTTTTAACTGATGTTTTGGCATTTAAAACTATAACATTCCGCAGTCATTTGACTCAGCAGTTGTAGGAGCAAAGATGTCCACTGCATGAATAAGCTTATGAAGGATGCCTCTTCTGCCTTGTATTCTAGTATTCCGCCTATGACGTTGCAAAGCTATAAAAGACACTGCTTTAATATCTTAGTATTCACTTATTGCTAATAGAGCATTTTAAATTGTTTCTGTTAAATAGCAAAATCAATTTTAATTTGTATAGTTTATTACGGTTTTATTGGAAATTTACGATTTTATAATTTTTATGAAATCTGTAATTTATGTTAATAGACATACAAATAAATACATGCTTCGCAATCCACAAACAACCTTCGCCTTGACCACTCTCTTTGTATGCATTAAAAAGATAATTAATGGGCAATATGAAATTGTACTAATGTATATTACCTAATCTAAGGAAGGGGGCATGTTTTGCTCCAGACATTAATGGACTGCAGTTTGCATGACCTCTCAGCATTGGCTATGCTGGCTAAGGCTGCTGTGGGCTGCGGTCCAATAGCATTCCTGATTTAAGCATGGCATTTACTCTTTTCTCTTAACCCCCAGTAGATATTACTTAGATAGTCTATGGATTAACAGGTGAGCAAATACCCTAAACTTGAAGGCACCAGATTCTGTCTGATTCTGGAAACCAAGCAGGGTCAGACCTGGTTAGTATTTCAACAGGAGACCATCAACGAATATAATGTGCTGCAGGCTATATTTCAGAAGAAGGAACTGGCAAAACTACATATGAATATTCCTTGTCTATGAAATCTCTATGAATTTTATGGGGCTGCCATACATCCCCAGGCACATATGAAGGTACACATATACACAAATCATGAGTACTTGTTGCTGAGTTGTGTAGAACTGATAAATGATGAGTAGATAATGAGATCAACCAAAATTCTAGCATAGTGCTTTTCAGTATGGACTGAGTGGAATGCCAATTAGTAAGACTCAGCTTAAGTATTAATAAATACCTTCACACTGTTATTACTTTCCTACATTTTTTAGAATAGTGTCTGCAGACAAATTGGTTGAACAGTGTGAAGCTTCAAATACTTTGTGCTGATGAGATTTTTTAAGCATTTCTCTTGTGAGAAAATGCTAAAAAACTGAACTTCATGAAGTTCCAGAAGTTTGAAAATTAAAGTATTTATGAACTATATTAACGTTATATACATATTTATAAACCCAAGGATCTATTAACTTATGATCTTAGGTATGGCCACGTTGGCTGGGGCATTCTGGGTGTTGTAGGCCCCCAAAAGTAACTGTTCACAGAGAATCTGCAGTGCACATCAAGGTTCATGCAAGCTGATGATAATACATATGCATATCATACCAAGGTTAATAGCTATGGGTTGTTAGACCTCTGTTTACCAGATTTTGGTAGAGCAACTAGACATAAAGACTGATCGGTTTAATCTCTTTGGTGACTACAAAGTTCCCCAAGAGAACTGCTTTGACAGGCAGAAGTTCAAATTAAAAATAAAGTTTGAGAAAACCCTATGACAGGGTCACCATAAGTTGGAAGCAATTTAAATATATATGGGGTTTTCTGTTAAATCTGCAAAAATAAATGGTAGCTGAGACTGTCATACAACCTGTGATGTTACTGGGGAAATGAATGCAATACAAAGCTCTCCTATAGCCCAACTCTGCACAGATCAAAAAGAAATGTAATGCTAGGCTCTCTTATCAGCCCAACGCTGTAAAGAAATAACCAACACTCAAATTAGCAGGATTTTCTTCCAGGCTTATGGGATGTATCTACATTAGGCAGTTACAGCAGTCTAATACCACTTTCAGTTGCCATGGCTCCATTCTACAGAATCCTGGGATCTGTAATTTGGTAAGGTACTTAATACTCCTTAATAGAGAACTAAGCTATGGCACCAGGGCCCTCTAGTAAAGAATTCCAAGTACCTCAGCAATACAATTATATAGCAGTTTTAAATACTTTCAGATGTCATGTCTGTATCCCACAGAATCCTAGGATATGCAGTTTGGTGAGGTGCTTACCACTCCTTAATAAAGAACTCTAAACTAGTTCCCTACCCACTCAAGTCTGACATTCCATAGGATGGAGCTATGACAGGAAGGAATCATGGGATTTGCAGTTTGGTGAGGTCCCTAGAATTCCCTGCTAGAGATTTAGTCTGTTCTCTCCTAAACTATAACACTATGACCCTCTCTCAGCAGAGTTTTCTAAGAACTTCACCAAATTACAAATCCCAGAGATCTACAAAATGGAACCAGGACAGTTAAAATGGCATTGTGACTGTGTACTGTGGATACACTCTTAACTATAGGACCCTGGATTTTGGAGTTTGGCTTGCCCCACAGCAAGCTGTTACCTGCTGGAAACTGAAGGATTTGACAGCGTTGCCTTTTCTTACAATGTCTTTTATGCCTTGGAGCTGGCCTAAAAAGGGTATAGCTGCTTGTGGATTTTGGATTGTGTTGTGCTTTGCTGCAGGGCCAACAGGGCTACCCCCTGAATGTTCTTTTCCAAAGCGATCGTGTTGCCTTCCCTTTCCCTCCCCACCACCCTGCCCCACCGGTGCCATGCATGCCCGCTCCCTCCCGGAAAACAAAACAGCCGCGCAGGCCTCTCCCTTTTCCCTTCATTCCTCCTTTGCATGCCACCACTCATCCCTTTTTCAGAACAACCGGTCCTTCTTTCCACGGAGCTCTCGGAGCGCGCACCCCCAGAGGGAAAAGGCAAGGCAAAGGAGAAAGCGAGGGCGAGCAGCGCAGGCGAGGACAAGCCGAGCGCTCCGAGCGGCCCTCCGCGCCGTGCGCAGCAAAGCCGCCTCTCTTTTTCATTAAAGCCGAGCAACTCACGAAAGAGGTCATTAGCGCCTCATCTGCAGGCGAACGCGCCCCGCCGTCAAAAGAACAAAAAAAAGCAGCTCCCTTTGAAAGCCTGGTGCGTTTAAGGGCATCGGATAATGAAACTCAGCGTTCCCCGTACAGAAGACTATCCAGAGGCGGGAAGGCTGCTGCGCCCGGGAAATCGGCTTCCGCGCACCGGGGGAAGCGGCTGCGTTGAATCACAGAATCATAGAAATGTAGAGTTGGAAGAGACCACACGGACCATCCAGTCCAACCCCCTGCCATGCAGGAACACCCTCAAAGCACTCCCGACAGATGGCCATCCAGCCTCTGCTTAAAAACCTCCAAAGAAGGAGACTCCACCACACTTCGAGGCAGCATACTGCACCGCCAGACAGCCCTGACTGTCAGGAAGTTCTTCCTGAGGTTCAGGTGGAATCTCCTTTCCTGCAGCTTGAATCCATTGCTCCTTGTCCTGGTCTCTGGAGCAGCAGAAAACAAGCCCTCTCCTTCCTCTACATGGCATCCCTTCAAATATTTAAACACATTAACACAACCGAACAAAGTCCCAGGGGGAAAAAAAGCAAGCAGGTGGAATTCTGACGTTTAGACTAGCTCCCTCGTTTCGGTTTCCTATAGCAAACAGAAATCAACCCCGCAAAACAAACAAGCCAGAGGAAACGGATTTGCGCCCCGCGCCTCCAACTCCGATCGGAACAGAGACAGGCTTTGAACTTGGCACAAGTTTGCCTTGAGAAACTGGTTATACATTAAAGCCGAATTCCAGCCACGCGCGCCCAGCCAGGAAGCCTATAGTGAAGAGACCCCGCTCCTCCGCTGGGGCCACTTCCGCACTAGCCTGTTACAGCGCTATTGTTTCACTTTCAACATCCGATGGAATCCTGAGGTTTGCCGTTTAGGGAGGGGCCGTGAGGATTCAGGGTTCTATCCGATGTTGAAAGCAGAATAATAGCGCTATAACAGGGTAGTACGGAAATAGCCCCGGGTTGCAGCCGGGTGGCAAGGCCCTTCCCTTAACTGCAAACCCCAGGATTCCATCGGATGTTGAAAGTGGGATAACAGCGCTTTAACAGTCTAGTGCGGCAACGGCCGTGGGTTGCAGCCGGCAGGCAAGCCCGTTTTGTACCAGCAGGTCTGACTCGGAAGCGTTCAAAAGGAAAACTGCGAACAACGGGTCGACGGCGGCTTCTTAAAACTGTTTCCCGTTTAAGTCTGCTCCAGTTTCTCTCTGTTTCCGCAGCGCTGGGACGTTCCCGGGACCGCCGCTGCCAGACGGACAACCTTTGAAACCCGCGGACGGCCGCCCGCGCCTCCCGCGGCACGTCGCCGGGGCCGAGCCCCTTGAACGCCAGCCCGCTCTCCAAGCGAAGGCTCTCGACCGGCTTTGGGTGGTCGCGACGCCGCCGGCACGGCTAAGGTCGCCTCCAACGGGCTAACGCCCCCACCCCGCCCCGGCGCCGCCTCCGCGTCCAGCCAGCTCTTTTTTGCTCAGCAACCCCCTCGCTGTCCCGAAAACGTTGCGGTATTTTCCACGGCAAGCCAACGCGTGTCTCGTCCGCCCGTGCTAACATTACGGAGACCCGAGGGGCGAGACACCCCGCCCTCCGACTGCCCGTCCGCTCGTCTCCCCCCGCCCGCCCTCCCCCCTTACTTCTCGTCCACATGCAGGCTGGGCGAGCACTTGATGGCGAGCCATGTTTTCCAGTGGATGTGGCGGACTTTGTAAACCTGCCCGAAGCCGCCGGAGCCGATCTTCTCCCAGCTGACGAACTCGCTCGAGTCGAAGGTCTTCAGCAGCCCCATGGCCAACGAGGAGCGACCCTCCTTCTCCATGGGGCCCCCGGGGTCGTCCTCCCCAGGCTGACAGCCTTCCGCTTGCCCGCGCGCTGCCGCTGTCCGTGCCGCCCGCGTCTCTCCGAGGCCGCCCCCGAACCGCCGTCCGTCCGTCCCGCCCGCCCGCCGCTGTGGCTCTTTCCCCAGGTGACTCAAGGTGTACTCATTCACCAGCGGCGATGACGTCACTTCCGGGGTTCGCTTCTCGCCGCTCGGGCGGCTTTGCAATCCAGGCGGTCCCCGATCAGGGAAGGAGCTGCGAGGAAGGGAGTTCTGTTCGCAACAGGACCATTGGGTTGCCCAAGGGCGGGCTGTGGGAGTGCAAGGAAGGCCTTCTATGGAAAGGAGGCAGGGCGAATCAGTTCACTGCGGTTCCAGAGAAGGTGGTTACGTTCTTTGGGGTCGAATGGGGCTAGACGCAGAGGCTCCGGACCTCGCTGCACTTGGCTTCCCAGAAGGTCCACGCGCACCGGCCATTTCCGTACTAGCCTATTACAGCGCTATTATTCCGCTTTCAACATCCCATGAAATCCTGGGGTTTGCAGTTTAGGGAGGGGCCTTGGAGGATTCCACAGGATGTTGAAAGTGGAATAATGGCGCTATAACAGGCTAGTGCAGAAATGGCCATAGCTAATGGCAAGGGATTCTGGGAATCGAAATCCAAAGCATCTGGAGAACCAAAAGTTGGGACCAACAGACTAAAAGACCGTCAAATCAAAAGGCTGACAGTCATCTAACATATCTTAAGAAAAAAAGAAATATTAAGATGCAATATAAAGAATGTCATAGCTCACCTGCACAGGAGCAACAGTTCTCCGATATGCAAAGCGCAGCTCACTTCCAAGTATAGCGGCAGAGAAATAAGCCTCAGGACAATAACTTTGGGGCATGCAGAGCACAACTCAGTCCTTTCCTTAAAACAGAAATACCTTTAAATTCCTTTTATCTCCAGTCAGTAATTGGAGATAGCAATGCCCCTCTCTGTTAATCTCTGAAGGAACTGAAGGAATCTCTGTCCCCTCCCATATCTCATTTCCTTTCAATACTGCCCAGCTGGAGCTGGGGGGAGTGAGATGGGGGTCATCAGCAGCCTGTGGCTATAGATTAGGAGAAAGATCAGGAAAAAATGTTGTGTTCCTGGGTAGCCTCTAATATGAGGACAAGTCTAACCAACCTGCCTAACATTTCCATTTTGTCCTGCAGAGATCATATAGCTCCCCTACTTCAACAGCTCCACTGCCTGCCATCTGTTTCCATATAAAGCCTTATACAGCACAGGCCAAGATTGTCTGACAGACTGTATCTCCCAATCTGAGCCTGGCTCCTGAAAGCCACAAGAGAGGCCCTCTTCTCGGTCCCACCACCTACCCAGGTACAGCTGGTGGGGACTTCTCTGTGGCTGCCCCTAGACTTTAGAGCTCCCTCCCTAGGGAGGCTAGACGGGCACCTTCCTTGCTCTCCTTCCCTCAGTAAGCAAACACTTTTTTATTCAGACAGGCTTTTAGAATTGAAGGCTTTTAACAAAGGACTGTTAGGCACTGTTTTGTCTTAAAAGTGTGTTGTGCGACTCTTTTGCAGTGTATGTATTTAATACTGTGAATAGCTCAATTTGGTTTTAATGCTGACTTTTTGTATGTTTCTAATTGTAACCTTTGTAATGTGTAAGCTGCTTTGAGTCCCAGTTTTGGGACGTAAAACAACAACAAAAATAAATAACCTTAAATGGTTACAAAATGTGGGGGAGGTGTCACGCCACAGAATAACTGTTTCTCCTCCTCCTTTTAGTTTTGCATTTGTTTTGCTTACGTCCTGCCTAGTCAAGAGTTTCATGACAATGCATTATTGTTTCCTTTTCTGGGACACTTGGTTTGTCCTAAAACAGTTATTGTGCTATAAACTCAAGCAAAGCTATAATGCCACACACCAGGAACACCAGCAAGGCTCTTTTCTTGGGACTCATCTTCTAAGAGGATAGATGCCAACTTGTGTCAGTAGTGCCCTTCTTTTGGTTACAACGGCCAGAGCAAATTGCCTCTGTACAAAATGGGCATAAATCAGATATTTGAATGGCAATAATCCAAAATCAGCAGGGAAGCATTTTGATACCTCCACATATTCTGAAACAGATCAATTGGAAGCTGAAGTACATAAAATGAAAAGATTTTGCAGGAGACTTGAGTGATGAAGACATTATGCTGGAAAATGTTTATAGCATATTTGATACTATTAGACTTTGACATAGCAGAGAGAGGCTACCAAACTACTTGTCTTTCAGAAAGTAATTGTTCAAGTGCTTCTGGACAGAGGCTGCTCATGCTCCCCTGCAAAGTTTAAGCTGTTCCGTCTTTTCCTCCTTGGCACAGCTGTTCCTCCATTTGTTGGAGGATGCTCTATATAAGAAAAGGAGGGTTCAGGAAAGGGCTATGTCCTCTGCATAGCATCTGGCCTTCTGTCTCTAGGCTACAGGAGGGATACAAGACTTATAAAGCAATTCCATCACACCTTTTGGGAGGTCATTTCCATCAGGCTTCTCACTTAGCAATCACCCCAGCTGTCAGTCATTCAACCAGGAGATGGGAAGGGGGAAGCAGAGTGTTTGCCCAACCAGGGCCAGCCAAAGGCAACAAACAAAACAGTGGCCTTCTGTTCCGCCTGCACAAGTCACCTGGACTGATAATTTACCCTTACTTCAGTAAAAGCAGTGAGTCAGCAGGCTGCTAAACGAGGTAGAAGACAGGTTGTACAATATCCACAACTGTATTCTTCAACACCTTACCTCTGCTGCCTATGAAGGCCACGGTTTCCTGTACGTCAATTTACATAACTCTGTATCTGCGAGCACAGCTCTTACAATCTGTTAATGTAGGAGAGGACTAACGCCCAATCCCTGCTTGTGGGTTCTCTTTTTGCCTTGGGGTGTTGTAAGGTCCAAGAAATAAAACACATTCATCTACCTCACAACAGGAAAAAAAAAAGCAAACTATTGCAGGTTTCAACATGTTTACACAGCTCACGAGTGCTCTGAAAGCTGAAGAACATGAAAGATGAGACAAGTGCCTTTTGTAGGTAAAACAAAAGCAAACAAAGATGGATTGTCCCCTCAAGGCTAGTTGGCTCTTGAAGGGCTTTGATAATTACAAGATACTAAATATACAGATAGAGAAAATGGTGGCACAGGTGTGTGGGATGGGTGAAGGAGTGCCATAGCTCTTGAGACCTTGGACATATCTTGAGAATAAAGAAGAGGTTATAAGGGCGAGGGATCCTATATAGCTATAGTGTGGATCCAAAACAGTGATTTTCACCCAGGCATATCTCATTATCTGAGGGCCAAACTAGGCATGTTGTTAAATGTATCACTAGAAACAAAGTCAATTGGAGGACCTTGTTGACATCAGTGGGAAGTCCTTCCCCTGCCTCCAGGCCAGGACCAGTACAGGACATCTAGCTGCCTGAAAAGAGAATACCTTTGCTCAAAAAAGCGGCAAAGGCACTCCCACCCACTACTTGCTTATCCAAATAAAGATGCATAGCACCCAAAGCTAGCCAACATGTTTTGACACCTGAAGAAGGAAATCCCCCAAGTCCTTCAACAAATAGAACAAAAATTTAAACAACTTAAAATTCCCTTCCCTTTCATGACACTCAGAATCTGCCACCTGAAGCAGCCACTTCACTCTGCCTAACAGTAGGGCCAGTCCTGCCTAAGATTGCAAATTGAATGGGAGTGGGCTACTTTTTTTTCCCCAAGGAGCATGACTGAGAGAGGAATGATTAGATCTCACCTTTTCATACACTGCAGTTCTAACAAATCTGAACACTCTTATAATTGTTATTATTTTTTTAAAAAAACTGACATGGTTTCTAATGACACTTTTAGTATTACATCCTGCTCCCTGGATCAGGGTTTGTCGTCATGACACCAAGGGAAGTTCCAGATTTCTGGGAGCTAATATAAAATAGTTGACACAAAGGAATTTTTAATTGCTTTTAATTCCTTTGATGCTGTAGTTTGCTTCTGCTAGCTAATATATTTACAGCTCTTCTAGAGCAGAGGAGAAAGTATCTTTTAATTTAAGAAGCCTGACTCACTATGAATTGCCATAAGTCTCTGAAGGAGGCGCTTGCGGGAAAGTGTTTGTCATAGTTCTGCGGAACAAATAATTGCTTGAAATGTGACACAACAGGCTATGTTCATCATCAACAAGTCTGTATTGCTTTGAGTGCTGACATAACTAAGGGTGTTTTCACACTTCACTGTTATAGCAATTTGATACCATTTTAACTGGTATAGCTCCATCCACTTTCATGGGCTGGCCATAAGTCAACAGGCAACTTCAAGGCACATACATAATTCAGGGTAGGGTGCACTAGAGCTCTCTAGCACAGAGTTTTAAGTACCTCACTGAACTACAAATCCCAGAATTCCTTTGAATGGGATCATGACAGTTAAAGGGGTATCAAACTGCTATAATTCTGAAATGTTGATACATTATTTTTATTTATTTTTATTTTTAGTATGCTGGATTATTTTTGAAAGAGATTGCCTCATACAACTTCTGCTATTTTAGTTAGCAAGGAACTCATTTGACCTCCAGAAAAAAATAAGAGTTCATTTGGGAACTTTCTAAGGATCTGCATTGTACCCTTAACGTGAGCATCAATTGAGCCTTCATTGGCAGATCATCAATAAAAATTCAAGATATAAATTCAAGGTATAAAACAGGGAATGGAAGACTCATACTATCACTTTGCTTGACCTAGACACTACCAACAGTGCCTAGGTCAAAGGAAGTTATAGTACCACTCTATTCTGCTTTGATCAGAGCCTACCTGGACTACTGTGTCCAGTTGTGGGCACCACAGTTCAAGAGGGATATTGACAAACTGGAATGTGTCCAGAGGAGGGTGACCAACATGGTAGAAGGTTATGGAAACCATGCCCTATGAGGAGCAGCTTAGGGAGCTGGGTATGTTTAGCCTGGAGAAGAGAGGGCTAAGAGGCAACATAATAGCAATGTTTAAATATTTGTGGGGTTTTTTTTTTAATTTTATTATTATAAAAGTTATAACAATATTTACAAATAATTATTCTTTCTTTTTATAAATATATAAGAAACAAAAAACAAAGAAATATATACAATCGAATTTGTATACCTATCCAACATCTTCTTCTTCTTCTATTGCTCTTCTAACTTAGTCTGCATATACAGATACCTCTATATCTTTTATGTATCTAAATATATTTAAATTACATGTCTTGTATATTCTGCTTTGTCTTACATATGAATTCTTTTTCTGCTTTGTTCTGAGTTTTATGAGCATCCTATGTTTAAATATTTGAAGGGGTGTCATACTGAGAATACAGCAAGTTTGTTTTCTGCTGCTCCAGAGACTAGAACATAGAGCAATGGCTTCAAAGTTCAGAAAAAGAGATTCCATCTAAACATTAGGAAGAACTTTCTGATGGTAAGAGCACTTTGACAGTGGAATACACTGCCTTGGAGTGTGGTGGAATCTCCTTTTTTGGAGGTTTTTAAGCAGAGGCTGGATGACCATCTGTTGGGAATGCTTTGAAGTATGTTCCTGCATAGCAGGGGGTTGGGCTGGATGACTCCTGTGGTCTCTTCTAGCTCTATTATTCTATGATTCTGAGTAGTTGTGCTGGCTGGAAGGAAATGTCTAAAATCCATATTAGGGTAATACTTTTATTATGCCAACACAGAGCTCCATTACCATTATTTGTTACAATGGAAAAAACCACCTCATTGTAAAACATGTCACTATGTTACTCATTAATTTTCAAATAAATCCTTAGGAGTGATAAGAGAATGGCATAAATTTGAAAAATGCCTCTAAAACTACCTAAAAATGGTATTTCAAGATAAGTTTTTTAAATAACTGGAAAAAAATGTTGCTCATTGCTCTGGTAAAATAACTGTTGTCCCTCACTATGTTGGATTTGACTTGTAACTTCAAATATTACTTGTAACTTGTTATTTATGAAGCTGTATGACTGACAGGGTCTCAAATCTCTGAGTGGCTGCTGAGAGAAGAAACAGAAAAGTTGATGCCCTCATTTTTTAACTTCAAAGACAGAAAATAGCTTATGTATTTTATGTACTTTATATTTTGCACAACCATTTAAAAACTGATTTTAGCAGCTTGGATCCAAAGAAGCACCAAAAGAAAATGACTTTCCTGACACCCTCCAACCCACTGCATGACATAGGCCATTTCCGCACTAGACTGTTATAGCGCTATTATTCCACTTGCAACATCCTATGGAATCCTGGGGTTTGCTGGTGCGGGAGGGGCCGGCCGGCTCCTCCCAAAACTGCAAACCCCAGGATTCCATAGGATGTTGCAAGTGGAATAATAGCGCTATAACAGTCTAGCGCAGAAATGGCCATAGAGTTCCCCAAACTCTCAGGAGAACCTTTCCAGGGGTTAATAAGTGGAGGGAGGAAGGGCAAGCCTAACAATCCGACACTGTCTAGGATTGATGGGGGTTGCAGTCAAACACCAGCTGATGGGCTGCCCTTTGCCCACTCCTGCTTTAGACAATGTGGAAGCATTTCAGAAAATATATGTTTGTGGGATCACAACTGCTTCAAAGAAATATAAGCTTAATCAATTTGGAATACCTTCAAGTAACCCGGAATTGGTGTATATCATTATTTCAAAGCTGAATTTTTACAAGAAAGGTGTATCAAGGTAGCAAATTAGGTGTTTAGGTGTGAGAGAAACACAGCTCATGTAAACATCAAAGGGAAAAAAAGACCATAAATGCATGGTAGTTATTTAATTGAACTGAATGAGACATACCTCACTTTTTGATCAAGGTCATACCTTAAATGGATTTGCAACATATTATGGTGTTCAATACAAAGTTAAGTTGTATTGGTGGTGGGATAGCTGAGAGACATTCTGGTAGAATGTCATATTAAATCTTCACCATATTTTTTCCCCCATATTCCTGCTGCCAGCCTAAGAACCTCTGTGGTAAGCCCAAGAGGAGTAGCCCATCGCTACAAAGTTTGTTGCCGAGGAGCAAGAGAGTTCAGGCTTGTCTTCATGCCTACCAGACAGAATAAGGCCATGCCTTGCCTTTTGGTAGTAGTGTCAGGTCATCTAAAAAGCTGTGGAGGACATGGCACTAAGTCCATTTATCAGTCCAAACTGAAACAGGTCTTTTAAATCAACAACAACTTGGTCAGTCAGCACTTAATGTAAATGCAGTTAATTAAATGGGAAAAAAAACAATTAGAGTCAGCCATGATACTGAAGACTCTCCCAGGAAACTACTGTTTCTGCTATCATTGCTGCTGTTCTTCAGGGCCTACAGTTCAAAGACAGAGTTTGGAAAAGTTACTTTAAAGTGATTAGTCACATTTGTAGTGCCGAGCCTCAAAAGAACTTAGTTACCGTTATGGTTATAGTGTTTAAGAAGTTCTTCTTTATTTTATCCAGAAATAATTAAATAGCTGCTTTTAGATTTGTTAATTTTTAATGTGAATATCATAAGCTGTGGTACAAAATGCATTCTCCTTTCATCCATATGGCTGTCATCTCAACATAGCCACAAATTAGCATGCAGTGATAACATGAAGCATAGCATGAGGTAGAACTCAAACCAGATGATATTCTCTTCCGTTTATCCATTAAATGTTACATTTACACTGTAAGAATGATATCATCACTCACTAAGTTATGCTTGTAATATAACCTAGATATTACTTTGTAACGGCAAAAAGAGATTAATTCATTAACTATAATTAGGAATTAATTATATGTCATTGGTTCTAACTAGTAACATCCACGCTCTAGCAGGGACTCATTGTTATTTTATTATTACTTTTATTTGTCGAATTTTAATCTCTAATTTCTTCCACTGTAGGACTGGAGGCACAATCCATAGGATTTCTACCAAATAGTTTCCAAACCAGGCATCAGCCACACCTTAGCTCTACCAAGGTTCATTAGAACCCTGCACTAGAAGATGTCCAAACAATTCCCCCACCAAATATATATCCTTCCTCAATTCGAATTAAAATGTCCTCACTATTTGCACTTTTGGCAAACCCTGTTCCAAAAGTGTCTGTTTTGCTGGTTCCAAAGAAAAACAATTATGATCCAAAATGGCTTGTCAGGCTCATTCTACTGGTAAAGTAACAAGCTTTTGATTTCGCTGAATTCTTCTCAACTGTAAAGTTGGAAAAGCTGGTTAAAATTTAAGTAACAAAACCTACAAGCACAAAAAACAGCTACATGTTGGTAATAAACAACTGGAATGCCCCCGTTAAATCAATGGAACTTAAAAGAAGTGTTGACCTACTATGTTTTCATTGATTCAATGAGTCCTCTCTAGTTGGGACTCAAAATGGGATTTTGTCCAACATACATTTTTAACATACAAGCATTTTAAAACTTTCAATATAATATTGCAAGAAACAGTTGCTCCCTTTTAATGAAAAGAACAGATTTTCTTATTATTTTGAAAGTTTTCTTTGTTGGTATAGTATGCATTTATTGTGATGCAGTATAACTGCATTCTGAATTATTGTGTGTGATTTTTTAAAAAGCAGAATCATTCACACTCACAGTTCTTTGCCTAATGACAGAGCTAGCCTGAGGTTCAAGTATGATTCAGGTAGCCTCAGCCATACATCCCTTCCCTGAAAATGTAAATCCCTACTTCCCTGCCTATAGTTGGGAAGAGCTGGAATTAAAGCAAATGCCATACCTAGCTTGGCCTTTAGATTGAGACAATATGCTGTAGGGATAGAAAGACTGTTTGAAAATATCCTCCTAGTAATGCTTGATGCTTTTCTTCTCTCTGCAACTTCAAACATATTTTAATTGGCACCATTGTTCTCACTGTTTCTTGACTGAGTATTACCTGCACTATCTTATTACAAACTATCATTAATTGTAATTCCATAACTTCTTTATTCTGTTTATTCTTTCTAGGACTCTCACATGAAAATGTTATATAAACATGTATGCTGTGTATGTTTTCTATTGTGAAAAAGTCTAACAATAGAAAGATTTGGAGGGGAAAAAAAGAACAGTAATTTTCAAAGTAGTGCTTTCCTTATTGAAAAGACATTCACCAAAGGTGGGTGAGATGTACAGCTTCAAGGTCCTTCACTCCCTTACACCCAGTCCCCACATCTTCATTTCTCCTGAACTAGTCTATCCTGCCAACCAAGTTGGGAATAGTCTGTTTACCTAATGAAATTCAGAAGTTGGGCTTGAAAAAACATGCACAGGAAGGCTGAGCAAAAGGGCTACATATAGTGAGGGGAGGGCAGGGGAGTGGAACCAAAGACACATGCTAGTTTAATAGGTGTAACAAATTCAAACTCTCCCAAAAACCTGATTATCCATACAAGTTAATTATAAGTTAACATGAAAATGAAATTACCACCTTATCAAAACCACTCCCATAAATGTTATTCTAGCATTTTCTACAAAAGGGTTGTTTGAACATCCACAGCCAAGGCGACTCCTGAACCTCTATTTAAAAATGTTACGCTCTCTCATTATGATATTAATGGCTAAAATTAAGGAGACCTTGCAAAACACATCTTCTGTTGCAAAGCTCCTCAATTTGGAAAGAAAAAAGTATCTCACTATTTTTCCACTGCATGGAGACAAGCCTGAGGAGACAGGAAAATATATGTTGTAAGATTTTCTGATTTAGGGACAGTGAGAGACACATGGCAATTCTTAAGGTTGCAAAGGAGGCAAAGGGGAATTTTGACTTCGGGGCATGCTTTGATCCTTTTCAGCTTCAGGAACAGTAATTATTGCCCACTGCACCCCAACTCTCACTATCCAACATTTCTCTCCTTTACCTTCACTAGCCTTGTGTGATTCATGTGACTGCTTGATTTCTTCTGTGTGTTTGTCATTTCCTCCAATAAAGACATTCTTTTTTATTTCCAACTAGTGTCCTACAGTTAGTACTGGTATACACAGCGAAAAGGTCCCATAAGGTTACCCCACTTCTTGCAGACCTCCCTTTAGAGGTATATTTCCCCACCTTTTCGCAGAGGAACAGGTACTGATGGAGGACCTCAGGGTCCCCCACCTTTTTGGGGTACAAGAAGTCTGCTTATACATGTGGTTATACTTTTTGGACACTGTACAACAGTCATATTCAGTTCATTTGTCATGTATGTGGAGTTTTGCAAATGTAACTGTTGCATGTGGAACTGAGCATTTTTGGCCAATGTGCAACTATTTGGCAGTGCTTCCAAGTTACTACATGTTTCACGGGCATTGTGGAGACAACAGGAAGTATAGCTTAATTACCATTTTGATTGCCATTGTACTTTTTCCAGTCTGCAGTATGGAAGCACACTGGCAGACACATGATCTGTTGTGCAATGTTGGTAACCACCATGCTTTCACAGTGTTTTGTGACCTTTTGAGTTAGGTAAGTATTATTAACCAGCATACTACAGATGAAGGATAGGTCTGAGTGACTGTGGAATGGTGAATGCCAGTGGTTCTTAACCTTTTTTTTTAACCAGGGACCCCTTATAAGTATAACTTGTTGCTAGAGACCCCCAAGACTTAACTCAATGTTTAAATATTTAAAATTGCGTTTAAATATTCAAATATTTATTTAAATATCCAAGCATTTCTTTATTTCTTTATTTATTAAAGGTTTCTGGAGACTAGGATTTAAATCCCCACTCAGACACTGAGTGACCTTGGGAAAGTCACATTCTCTCAGCTTCGGAGGAAGCCAAAGGCAAACCCCTCTGAACAAATCTTGCCAAAAAATCCCCTGTGATAGGTTCACATTAAGGTTGCCATAACTCTAAAGTGACTTGAAGGCACACAATAATAAAGTGCAGCTGAGAGGGGAAGGTTGCCATCATGTCTCTCCCCTTTGAAAAGTGACCTATGGCAACCTTAAGGGAAAACTATTCATGGCAGTTTTCTTGGCAAGATTTGTTGCTTTTGCCCTTCTCTGAGGCAGAGAGAATGTGACTTGTTTGAGGTCACCCAGTGGGTTTCCATGGCCAAGTGGGGATTCAAAACCTGGTCTCCAGAGTCATACTTTGGGTGCAGACACATACCTGCAACCTTGTCTGTTTCATCATGGATGTGGCAGCAGGGAGGGGTGTATGTGCAGGTGCTGAAACTACTTCCTCATTTGCAAATGAGGGAGCAGTTTGGGTGCACACACATGCTTGCCACCATGTCCCTTGGTGCCCACACTCCTTGACAAAAGGGACACAGCGGCAGGCATATGTGCATGCCAGAACTACTCCCTAGTTTGCCAATGAGGAAGCAGTTTCAGCACCCACACAAACACACCCACTGCTGCATCTCTGTTGCTGCCACTGCTGTTGGTAAGGAGTCCCCAGACCCCAGGTTAAGAATCACTGATCAATGCCATTCAGTGAGTTTATGGCTGAAGTCAGATCTGAAGTAGGATCATCCTGATTCTTAATCAGAGTCAGGAAAAGTTAACTTCTTGGACACAACTCCCCGAATCTTCCTAGGAGTATTTGGGGAGCTGTAGTTCAAAAAAGAAAAAAAAGTAATACTCTCAATCCCTGTTTTTAGCCACTCTGTACAAAAAGGGTGAAAAATGCAGAGCTCATAAAATACAGCTATTTCCTGAGTCCCAGTGAGGTGCATTGTTTCTTAAAAACTGCAGTCTGGATGTGATGATTCTCCAAACAGGAAGAAAGCATGCTAACCTCCCTAACCAACAGAAATAATATTTTGGATCTCTCCTTCCTCCTCAGTGTATGTAAAGAAGGGACTGGAAGAGGGCAGGAGAGCTCTTTAAAACTTGACTGGGAAATTATTTTTGTATGTTACTAAGCATCCCAATTAACAATTACCATTCCTAAATGTTAGGTGTAGCAGATTCCTCCACATGCAAAATGAACCCAACCAGGCTGCAATTGTGTCTTTCATCTTCCCTGGGCACATATGTGAAGTGAATACCATGCTACAACCTGCGTTAGCAGCAGGATACACATTGATAATTTAAAAGGTCCCCTCCTTCTCATTTCTTTATTCAGCCACGGAGATTCCAGTGCCTGATTTCTAGAGTTTAGCTGTAATTTTGCAGTTCATAAGCTCTAGAAGTTTCATTTTACCTCCGAGCCAAGAGTGAGCATACAGCTTTGCTTTTGTGCATGACTTTTCCCTTATGTGTTTGTCCCTACTTTAAAAAAGAAGGGAAAAGGAAAAAAGAGAGAGAGAGAAGGAGGGAGGACTGGCTGGATGGCTGAACTACTGTGGTCTTAGGGCAAAATCCTACAACTCACTGTTCAGTCATGGATGGCTTTAGCATGTCATTATATCCATCACTATGAAAGGACCCCCCCCCCCCCCCGCAAGCTCAAAGCCTATGAACCTCATCCAGGATATAAAACATGAGATTTTGCAGCTCAGTGCTTTTATTTTAAAAAATGAAAGACCAAACTTTTCTGCCTTTCTTGTTTGCAGGTAGCATTGCTAGGGATTATTTTCTTCATGTCCCCTGCTAGACCTTATTTGAATGGCCATGCTGACTGAAAAATTCTAGGACTCATAGTCCATTTTAAAATTTAATTAGTTTGCTTATTCGGTCAAGCCTAGTTCCTTCCTTCCCTCCTTCTCCCCCCCCCCCATGCTTTTTGTAACCTCTTGCCTGATAAAGTAATCTGGAAATGGCAAATACTTGCACACATTTTTGTACTGTCTTGGTTGGCCTGATAAATGTGTTACAATAATATGGATTTTGGAATTTTACTTATGGCCAGCATGACTACCTCTGCTTTCAGCAGATTAGACATTGCATGGTTTTCAGACATGGCAGGTTACACTTGTTCATACAAAATATACCTGTGTGGAGTTTATAAAGTTAAGTGGTGCTCAGATTTTTCCCTCTGACAGTTCCACCCCCCTTCTCCTCCCCTCTATCCACATTCCTGTGATGTTTTGTGCATATGCTCAAAGATTCTGAAAATGCTCCTGCATCAGAATTACTTTAAACAAGTATAAAAGTCTTTGGAGATCAAAAGAGCTCTTTGAATACTTAACATTACTCATAAGTGTTAATTATTTGCTGTATTTGGCCATTGCTTATGAAGGACTTTGGATTCTTCACAGATGAAAGGTACATGAGATGGTTCAGGTAATCCCTTTTATCAGTTCTGTTAGGCTAGGATAGCAAAACTGAGCTGCGCAGAACTCTTGGAACTCTAAAAACATATAGCTGATATGTTTGGTTGTCAAAGGGTAGAATAGCTCAGCTAAATCTGTCTTAGAATCAGAGAGTTGGAAGAGACCACACAGGCTATCAAGTCCAACCCCCTGCCATGCAGGAATACACAGCCAGAGGACTCACAGCAGATGACCATCTACCCTCTTTTAAAAAAAAATCCAAAGAAGGAGACTCCAGCACACTCTGAGGCGGCATATTCCACTGTCAAACTGCACTTATTGTCAGGTAATTCTTTTTAACGTATAGGTGGAATCTCTTTTCCTGTAGTTTGAAGCCATTGCTCTGTGTCCTAGTCGCTGAAGCAAGAGAAAACAAGCTTGCTCCATTTTCAACATGACTTCCCTTCAAATATTTAAACATGGCTATCATATCACCTCTTAACCTTATGTTCCCCAGGCTTAAAATACTCAGTTCCCCAAGCCGCTCCTCACAGGACATGGTCTCCAAGCCTTCTACCATTTTGGTCTCCCTCCTGTGGCCACATTCCAGCTTCTCAATAGCCTTCTTGAATTGTGGTGCCCAGAACTGGACACAGTATTCCAGGTGAGGTATGACCAAAGCAGAATAGAGTGAGGCTATTACTTCCCTTGACCTAAACACTATTCTGCTATTGATGCAGCCTAGAATCACATTGGGTTTTTTAGCTGCTGTACATGTTGACTCATGTTCAGCTTGTGGTCTACTAAGACTCTCAGATCTTTTTCACATGTAGTGTGGTCAAGCCAGGTTTCTTTGTTATCTTTTCTTTTCTCTCTAGCATATTCATTTTCATTTCCTCACTGTGCTCCTGATTAGCAGCAAAATAACAACTATGAATTGCAAATTAAGCTCACCTGGTTGTACATTGTCTTTGTTGGTCCTGACTCCAAGATATTTGATCAGAGCAGAAACCATGTGCTTATTGCTGAACTCAAAAATCTGACTTCCAAACCAATCACACATATTTAGCTAAGACTCATAGATTCTTAAGAGTTGGAAGGGACTCCAGTGGCCATCTAGTCCAAGCCTCTGCCATGCAGGATTAAACAACTAAAGCACTCCTGAAAGATGCCCACCTCACCTCTGTTTCAAAATCTCCAAAGGTGAAGAGTCTATCACTCCCAGAAGCAATCAATTCCGCAGTTGAACAGCTTCTACAGTAAAGAAGTTCTTCCTAATGTTTAGGTGGAGTCTCTTTCCTTTGTCTTTCTCATTTAGTTTTGAGAATGGTGGTCACTGGTGAAGATGTATGTGGGGGAAAAGGCAGGTGGACACAGTCTAGGTACTGGATACAGAAAGTTTCTACCATTGCACTTTGTGCTTCTGGCCTGGCAGATTTGTATGCCTGTCCCTATTCATAGATTGCCTTTTGCAAGATCAAGGGAATGGCAAACCACCTCTGAGTATTCCTTGCCTATGAAATTATGGGTTTCTCTCTCTCACATGCACACACGCATATACACAGATCAGTGATCAGAAGGTGAATTCAAGGACTGAAAAAACACTGAAATATTTCTAATGGATGTGTTATGGTAGCCTTTTTTGGTTATACTTTCAGTCCCAAATAGAAATCTCTCACAATCTGAAAGCTCTTTACATAGTATCAAAGGAGAAGACTATTAAGTCCAGGCAGGCCTAGCACTCTTTCTGTGCCATTTTGTATGGCACAAGACTGTATCTGTAGAACAATTGGAAATGCCTAATGGAATTTTTAAGTATCCAATTTGAGTCTGGTAGGCATCTATGGGTCCTCCATCCAGCATTATTTTTATAAAGCTGTGTGGCCTACAAGAGCCTTCCTTCGACCAAGATATCAGGAGGACACCAGGCTGAGGGAGCCTGGCTTGCAAGTGTCAGTAGGCACTTCAGGAATCAGCACTCTTTAATACAAGGTAGTTGGGAGGAGGGTGAGAACACCCATGTACAGAGGAAGAAAGCCTCACTTGTAAACAACGATAATACAGTCGCCTCGGGTTATGGTCAAATATTTGCAAGTAAGGAGGAAAGCAATTTTCAAATTGCTTGAGCAAAGAGCCCGAGGCTGCAGTCCCAAGGCACGTTTACTGGGGAGTAAGACACATTTAGATCGGACTTCTTTCCGAGTCAACATACATAAGAATGCATCGTAAGACAGATTTTGCAAAATTTTATAAAGGCTCTTTCAATCACAGATGATTCTGTATGCTGTCAGGCATGGGAGGTGTGCAAAATGAAGCTTGCCTCTCAAAATAAGAATTCTGCCCTCCAATGAGATTTTTCTTCAATCCCCAGATTTCTACCAATGCAAAGAGTGAGGCATGAAAATTGTGCCCACCTAGAACTCTCCTATTTCTTATTTTCACAACACAGGCTCCCTCCATTTATTTGACAGTTTAGAGACCAGAGCACTGCCAGAAAACAGAATTGGTTGAAAATTGGAACTCATGTACTGTACTGTAGGGAGTATGAAGTACTTACAGAGACTTACTTCAGACTGACCACATGTGCTCTGCTTTCAAAGTCAGCCAGCTTAGCACCTAAAGAGTGAGTCATCAGAAAACAGGGCATGAAAAGTGGGGGGACTTCCTGTACCTTGCTAACTTTGCCTGCCTCTTTGCTTTAGGTACTGAAACTGTACTTAAATTTTGAGTCTTGGGGATCCCTGGCAACAAATTATTTTTACTGGGGTCCCTGGTAAAGAAAAGGGTAAGACCCGTGTATCAAGATGTTCTTCTGCCGTCAATTAAGATGGTTGAGAGGAATATCATTGCAGGCAGAGGCTAGTCCTCCCCCCCCCCATTTTTTTTGGCCATGTGGGAACTGGGAAACAATGAACATTGAAATCCAGGTAATCAAATTTCAACTCTATTAAGCAAGAGAAAAGTGACTCTTCTTGAGACCCAAGTTTCCCTGTCTTGTGGAGACTACCTTTCTAAGGCTATTTCTACACTACACACTTATAGTGCTATTATTCCACTTTCAACATCCTGTGGAATTCGGATTTGTAGTTTACTGAGGCCAAAGAGCTCTCTGGCTGAGAATTCTAATTGCCCCTCCCAAAACTGCAAACCCCAGGATGCCATAGGATGTTGAAAGTGGAATAATTATAGTACCATCACAATATAGGGTGGAAATGGCCTTAGCCAGAAAACACTGAGTTTCTCAAGAAGGCTCTGTATTGTTACATTTCAAAAAACTTTTTAGGTGCATATAGGTAAAACTTACCAATTGTAATCCAAAGAGTTTTACCTTTGTTAGAAGCAGAAATGAAAGAGTTTTGCCTTTGTTGGAGGTTATAAGTTGCTCTCCTGCTTCATTTCTTGATCCTTGGAAAAATTCTCCAACAATATTTGATTCTACTCTGTTTCCCACTTTCGAATTCCATTTACCTATGATTATCAATGTGTCCAGTTTTGTGGTCTGATCAGTTTTCTCCTGGACTCCAGCACAGAAATCTTTCCATACCTTCTGCTTCTGCAGGTGGAGCATAAACTTGGATTATGGTCCTATTGATAGGTTTTCCATGTAGTCTTATTGGTGTTATTTGCTCAGTTGTTTATTGATATTATTTGCTCCCTAGACTGCTTTTGCTACAACATGCCTCACTATTATTGCCACCTAATTTCTTCTTAGGCGATCATTTCCACAGTAAAACACTCTGCAATTATCTGATTGAAAATGACCTATTCCTGTCCAAGTTATCCTGCCCACTCCAAGTACTGCAATATTTATACATTTTGTTTCTTGTTTTACAGTTTCTAGCTTTTACTGTTTCCAGTTCAAGCTTCTCAGATTCCATGTTCCTATTATATCAGTTGATGCAGCTTCAGACTCTCTTTTCCAATCCGAGCATACCAGCAGCTGAATATCCTTTTCACTTGCTTTATTTGACACAGTGCTCTTCATATCTGTGCCTTACTGTTCCCCAGGAGCTAGTTGAGTGCCTTTCAGCCTGAGTCTCATCTTCTAGTACTCTCTTCTGCTTTATTTGGTGACTTTTTAAAAAATCAGAGATATAAGCCACGTGCATTTCCCTAGGTTGTTTTTGCAGGCCACACCCCCCTCCAATTATTGACAACAAACCAAAAGCCTTTTAAAATGAAAAGAAAATGCACTGGCTACTTATTTTAAGGTAAACTGGCTTCCAGTGTGCCCAGTGTGGCCCACAGAAGAATGAATGACTTCGTGTGCACCTTATTTTCCCTTCATCCTCAGCCCTTCCTCCCCACAAAAAATAAAGGAGGAAGAATTTACTTGAAAAATCTTTGACCAAATTGACTAAACTTGTACTAGTAAGTTCCAAATTTTTAGCGTCATTATAATCAAAGTGGAAATGGACTATGGGACCTCATATCCCAACCAAATCTTCGTTAGCTACTTATTAGAGGAATGTTTACATAACCAGTCATCACAAGAATTAAGAGTCAGGAATGATGGCTGTAGTACATTTCCATGCAAGTGATCAAATAGGCTATAGAATAAGGAGGGATTAGGGTTCCCCCCCACCCCAAGGTAGGGAACTTAGAAGACAATGGGTATTCTTCTATGTATTAGCTCTTCTACCATTTATTACCCTTTTTTATGCCACTGATTAGTTTTTTTACCGCCAACAGAAGCAGAATTTAACAAGCCTGACAATCTATTCAGATCATACATTTTTTCATTTCCTGACCAGTCTCTCAATCTTCCCTGGTTATACCCTTAAATGAATAAAATGTGAACTGAGTTATCACATATATGGTGAGCTGCAATTTCTGTGACTTGTTCAGTGACAAATTTTGTCACTAACTCTGATCCCTGCTCTGTAGAATCTTCTTTTCAGTTCTATGGAACTTCACTCGGGAACCTGGCTGCTTCGACCAAGGCAGTGGAGAGATCTCTGAGGCCTAAATGTACTTGCTTGTCTCAACTGCTGAATAGTGAGTCAACACTTAAATAAATCCCATCAATTCAGTGAGTTTACTTTAGTTGGGGCTAGCAGCTGGGAAACAGAGAGCAGGCCCCGATTCTTCATCCCACTAGATATTACTAGGTGCAACTTCATACGTACACACCTACTAGTGAATTTTAGGGTAGCCAGGTTAAATAAGGGATGAAATTCCTATACCTTAAATAGTTGTGTGGGAGAGGGAATTTCAGCAAGTGCTGCTTGCATGACAACCAACACCTCCTGCAATTCCCTCTCTAAAATTACTAAAGGTACAGGACTCCCATTGCTTATTTCATTTGGCAACCCTACCAACAATTCATTCAGTTTGCAGTCTTCCATCTTGGGACTGAGTTTAACTGTAGACCCTGTGGCTGTAACACCAGGACTCAGAGTTAGAATTTTTCCAGCTGTTTCTTCCCTCCTCCCCTGATTTTTGCACCACCAAGGTAGAGGAAAACTCGCAGAGAAAATGGAAACTTGCTTGCTTTGATAAAAGCATTGTGTGTGTCTATGTACCTTCATCCATCTACTTATGGCAACCCATGAATTTCATAGGGTTTTCTTATGCAAGGAATACTCAGAAGTGCTTTTTCCAACTCCTTCTTCTGAAATATAGCTGATAGCACCTGGTATTCATTTATGGTCTCCCATCCAGGTAGTAACCAAAGCTGACACTGCTTGATTTCCACAATCAGATGGAATCTGATTACCGAAAACAAAATCCAGTTCTAAACTCACGGATCAACAAGGCTACATTTGCTGTTATTGGCTTCTTGGGCTTCTTGGTTTACATAATGTCCATGTGAGCATGTTGGGTGAGGATACTGACTATACAATTAGCTCCAGGTCTGAAGGAGTCCTGGTTGAAATGTTCTCTGACAGTCCCTTGTCAGCTGAAGTGGCAGTGAGCCAGTGTGGTGTAGTGGTTTAACGTTGGACTACCACCTAGGAGATGAGGGCTTGATTCCCTGCTTGGCCATGGAAACCCACTGAGTGACCTTGGGCATATCACTAAGGTTCTCCTTAGGGTTGCCATAATTCGGAGGCAACTTGAAGGGACACAACAACAACAATAGTGGTGGTACTCCAAGAGCAGTGTTGTTCTTTTCTCACAGTGCCCCAGAATAACAATAAGTAGTAAGGTAATGTGCAGGCAAACTGGCTGCCAAAAGCTGGCTGCTACTCCTTGGACTTGTTGAGCATTTGCAGTGAATTCTTTCAAGACACAGATATTCTGACAGCTGCCCAAGGATGACTGGTGTTTACATGTCTTAGTCTGATGGCAGAAAATGTAGGGCTGCCAAAGTGAAAACTCTTGTACCTTTAATACTCATGTAGAAGAAGGAATTTCAGTAGGTGTCACTCGTCATACAATCAGGTTCCAGGCAGCACCAGCTGCCATTTCTTCTTCTAGTCAACCATTAAAGGTATAGGAGCCATTTCCAGTGGTCATTCTGACAATCCTAGTATTGAATGACACAAAATTGTATTAGACCTTGGATTTTAGAGTTGTTTACAACAATAACAACATACTCTAATTATTTTGCTTCTCTTTATATTCAAAAATAAGTGTAAACCCAAATAAAGTTTTGGGCAACATCTAAAATTCCTCAGCTGTCATGGCTGCTTTAAGGCAGATTTCATGCTTTATGGGTTCTGGGATTTACACTGTTATTTATTAGAACCCCAGGATCCACTAATCGATGGCTGGTGCAAAAGATGTACGCATAGAATTAAAGAATTTTGAGATGAGGTGTTGCTTTAAGTGTCTAAACCAGATATCAAGAAGTTAGTTTCTCAAAGAAATTAGTTACAGTTGTAATTCTAAGGGCCAAAAAGATGGTTTGCTACTATTTTGTTGCAGTTTTAAAATTGACCATTTACTTTTCAATTTCTCTAAGTGGTAGCTAACATTGTGATATTCTTTTAAAAAAAAAACCCAAGTACTACAGGAGCCAGCATGGTGGAGTGGTTTGAGCATTGGACTGTGGCCTTGGAGATGAGGGTTTGATTTCCTGCTCAGCCGTGGACACCCACTGGGTGACTTGGGGCACATCACATACTTTCAACCCCCAGAAAACCCTGTGACAGGTTCACTTTAGGGTTACCATTTAAAGGCACACAGGGTTACAACTTAAAGGCACACAGCAGCAGCAGCAGCAGCAGCAGCAGCAACGTTCTTGCCAAGCAGCACATTCTCAGCTGTCTCATCATCATTTCAACACTTAGCACAAGTCAATAGCACAAGGTATAGCAGAAAGCAGTACAGTTATCCCTCCACATTCGCTAGGGTTAGGGGCATAGGACTCCTGTGAAAGTAGAAAAACCGTGAATAACTCTAGATCCTCCCAAACCATATTTAACACACACAAAAAGTATGATCACCATGTTCAACTCACCACGGATTCCTTTGAGGCATCAGGGTTCCTTCACAAGGCAGAAGTGGATGGCTGGTGGGGCTTACTGGCACCTCCAGTGCTGCCCCACATCATTTTTGACAGGGACTTACAAGCCTTGTTTGCAGTTTCTCAGTCTCACGAGGCTTCCAGTCCTTATTAAAAATGGCATAGGGAGGTCATTTTTAATAAGGGCTGTAAGCAAAAGTGAAACCCGCAAATGTGGAGTGCTGACTGTACTTGAACCATGCACTGTTCCTTCTCTATCACTTGATAGTCAAAACCACCAGAACTATAAAAGCAACTTTAATTTGAAAGTACATTGCTAAAGGTGTGACATTCTTAAGTTACAATTCTAACATAATCCAGTTATGTTATTGCCAAAAAAGATTAACTACAATTTACACTAGTGTAACTAGCTACTGCCAAGCTTTACTTAGTGATAGCAGTCATTCCACACAAACATCCACTTCTGATTTCCCCAAGCTTTCTCAATTTCAGCAGTATTATTTGGGATGCTGGCGGTAATATCTTGTTGCTGCTGCTTTTAGTCAGAAATACTTGCGAATATAATGCAAATTGCCCAAAGATCTTTTGGTAGATCCTGATCTATATTCTGTTAGCCCTGGCTCCAAGACAATTTGTTCCCTGTGCTGCAATCAACTTAACATAGCTATGAGTGACACTTTTTTCCCCCCCAGTGGGTTGAATTGAGAAGCTGGAAAACTGTTGACTGGATATACTTGGAAATGAACACGAGTTGCCCATCAGTTGCCTAGGATGAATTCTTTAAAGGCCAGTTAGATCAGTTTGCCAGATACAGACTTTTGTACCAAGAGCCCATTCATGACACATCTTTTTTGCTTCTGGAAATTTTCAGTCGCTTAACCCATTTTCTCACTCAACTGCAAAGGTAAGCTGTGCCTCCAGGAAAATTTTGAGCATGTCGAGATCTGTGTGCACAGCATGGGAAAATAGCAAAAGAGGGAGGAGAAGGAGTGAAGATAAGATATATTTGCCCCCGGGAGCAAGTTTCCCATTCTTTCTTCTGGTTCTGCAAGTAGTTTTAACTTGCTTTAGTACACACTGACACAAGTTTATCATTGCTCATTGGGCTTGACTCCACCTTCTTCATACAGACAAGATTTTCTTTAAAGCTTGCAGAATTGGGGCTAAAATTAGCAGATCTTGACTTCATACATCATAAAACAACAAAGTGAAATGCTTTTTGCATGACTCACACTCTCTTGCCACACTGCTGCTTCTCTTCCTTAGCTCTACATAAGCACCTGGATCCTGGAACACAAGAAGGCTTTTGTTGACTCGATTCCTACATTTGACCAGATCTTTTTGTTGTGTGTAGGAAGAAAAGGAGACACCTTCTTCCTGTGCTACAGACCAGGGGTTCGCGCTGGTCCTGATGATATTTAGTTAAAGTATGCGTGGAAGTGTGTGAGCAGGGCCTGGAAACTCCCCACCAGCTGAGTAAGATAAGATAGCAGCTGAAATATCAAGGGATACATTTCACTGGCCTGCAGAGATCTTGGCCTCTTTGTAATCCTGTGTATGACTACTCAGAACTCAAGATATATGCCAGCCTCATGCAAGCGGAAAGCAGTTCCTACAGTGGAATTTCTCTCTCTACCCTTGTCCTTGCAGCTTCACAGCTGAACATCCTTTTGGCTTGAGTCTGGTTGCATCATTAGCTACAGTATTACCTGTTGTTGTCCTTTGCTATATCTTACTAGGTTGGTAAGTGCCCTCTAACCTCTTATCTCATTTAGGATTGTCTCATCATAGGGTTTTCATGGTAAAAGATATACAGAAGGGGTTTACTGTGCCTCCTTCTGTACAGTACTAACAAATTGTCTGCGAGAGATTCACTGCCAGTGTCACCCCCTCACTACTGCTGCTGCCTGGCAGCTATTTGGCATATTTAGCCTGGCTCTTCAGCAAAAGCCTGTCAGACATGGGACACCCTATAAGCAGTATTGCTACCATCTGTATAACCTCTTGGCTCACAGGAGCATGCAATCCTACCCCTACAAAAGATATTGTCATTGGTGCGACAAGTCCCATAAGCCTCAGTTAACATTACCAATTATGAGGGCATCATGAAGTCTCAAACAGCTGGAGGGCACTAGAATGGAAAAGATTGATATAATGCTTCATTGCTCTAAGTCCAGTTGTTAGACACAGCTGGAATATACCCACTGAATTGAAATTTGGGAAGTCAATACTTCTGTAAGCTCCATTGACTGAATGGGTCAGCTCTAGTTGGGATAAGCATAGGATTTAGGCCAGAAATAGAAATCATGGGGCCCTCCAGATGTTAAACTGAATACCTAGCAGCCCTAGCCAGCATAGCCAATTGTGAGAAATGCTTAAAGCTGCAGTTCTACAACATCTGGAGGGGGCGCAATTTCCACTCTGATTTAGACCTTTGTCAAATTCTGCAGATTAATGGTGCAAGCCTAACCTAAAGATGTCCCAGCTGTAGCTACAAAGGATTGTCATGAGTCTCTTCTGCTGGCAGTGATGCCCTCCAAATATTGTTGGAGATTCAAGTTCCAGTTCACACAAAGTCCTAGTGCACCCTCTGTAACACTGAGCCAGTCACTCTGCCTAAGGTAGGTTTGCTTCACAACCAGGATGGTGTAGTAGTTTGATCTTTGGTCTGTGACTCTGGATGCCAGGGTTCAAATCCCTGCTCAGCCATAGAAAACCACTGGATGACCTTGGGCAAGTCACACACTCTCAGTCTCAGAGGAACACAAAAGGCAGACCAACGCTGAATAAACCTTGCTCCCCCTCAAAAAAGAATAGTGGTAGGTTCACCTTATGTTCACCATAAGTTGGAAATGACTTGAAGGCACACGGCAACAACAACAACAACAACAACAAATTGTTGTGGGCGGGAGGAGAGCCAGATGTGCCATTTTGAACTGGTTGGAAGAAAAGCAAGCTGATGGTAAATACAGCACAAAATCTCTCTTAGTCAGGATTAGCATTTTAACAAAGATCCTTCAGTGAACAGGAAAGGACAAGGATTCTCAAATCCCTGCAAGCAAGATAGCAGAAGAAAAGCGAGGCAGGGATTTTGTTTGAAACAATTCACTCCATACTATATGGTGCTGCAAGGAAGGAAGGACCCTGAGGAACTGAAATTTTTTATGGAATGGAGTTTTGCTGAAGTGATTTGTGACTAGGAGGAGCAGTTGTCCTTATTCAGTCACAACATACATTGCCAGAGGGTCAGGGAAGCATCTACACCCCTCTGGCAGTACTCTTGCCCTCAGAATGACCTGCTCAGGCCTCTGCTTATCAAGAATTACACAACGCAATAGATAACATTGTGAGGCTTTTCTACTGTGGTCTGACACATAAATGTCAGCTGCCACATTATGCATTTATCTTTGTCTTTATGTCACATATGTAAATACTTTCTTCTGTTGACTATTTCTTTTAAAAAAATATGCATAGACCTTTGAACATGAAAGTTGGACAAGTCATCAAGAAGTCTGATTCTGTTCCCTGTGGCTTGCACTCAAAAGTCCTCGATTATATTTCACCACAAAATGGCCTGTTTTTTAAATTTTCATAAATATCTGGGTGACCAGTTTTAGCTGCTTGCTTCAGCTCAAGATACCCTAGCACTTATCATAGATAATTAATGCTATCATATTATGGAAGGCTGGAGGAACAGTTCTCATTGTCTAAAGGTGAGCTTCCTCATTATTTTCCAGGGTGATGCAGTGAGGTTTTCCATAGGTCTAACAAGATCAAGAAACTCAAAAAGCACAAACTTGTAATCTGTTATTCTTTCAGATACTCTTAGAAATCCTGTTTTAGTTCACTGATTATGGAAAGAACCACACCACACTGTGCCTGGCATTGTGCAAAATGGATTTCCTTGATTAATATAATCAAAAAGCTTAATTGCATGGAGAATGTCCAAACATTTCCTGTTGATTCCTGAAATGATCCCATTTCATATAGCCTTGGTTCAGCTAGGATAAGCATGCTATGGACCTGCTTTTGTGTACTGTTCCTTGCTGACTCAATGGCACTGATGCCAGAAAATCCCAAATCTATTTTTGTCATTTCATGCAAGCCTTCTTCAGGCATTCACTGCCTATGTAACTTACCTTCCTTAATCATCAGTAAAACTTGCCTGTAAATGCTGCAAACCCTTGTCCATATGAAAAATATCCTACCAAAGGAATCAGATGATCAGACCCACCTGGATGATTTAAAACCCCTCCACTAAAAGAACTGCGACAAAATACTGAGGTAATTAAGCATAACAATATATACCCAAAGAGTCTGTTTTGTGACAGAACAAGGAATATTCCAGAGAAATTGAAATGCATTCCTGGTACACTGGCATGAGAAACAAGTGCCTGACATCCAGCTTCTAAGTGGTGGGTGGGTTACAAGGATGTCATCGTCTTTGGCACTGAAGCCTGTCTTCTTTGGTATCAACACAAACTCTGTGTCATTCTATGCCTTTATTGTATATCAGTGGCAGAGGAAGTTACCTTCTGCTTTGGACACTGGTAATGAAGGGAAGGTCCACATGAGAAATGATAATTTGGTGTGGTAACTGGCAATTCCAACAGCAACCTGCTTTGAACAGTACGGAGCACAGAAGGATATATCTAGATGGCTACATTTGGAAAGCCAAAGGAAATATACCTGACATAATTTCATAACTTATGGTGCTTGTAGGAATCTATTTTTGTCATTTCATGCAAGCCTTCTTCAGGCATTCACTGCCTATGTAACTTACCTTCCTTAGTTTTTGTGCCAGAATGAAAATCTTTTGCACCCTCATAGTCATATAGGTTGCATACATCAAGTAGTAATAATGCCAATTTAATCCATTTCAACTTGTTGAAAGACAACAAAACACGGAAAAGTTTTTTAAAAAGTGGCAAGTGAACAATTCTTCAAGGCACTATAAACATACAAGAAGGAAGAGTGTGCTAGCCATGAGTTTCTTTTGCTTTTCTTACAGGGAGGATAACTTGTGTTGTCTATCTGTGAAAATCCTCCCCTTGATGCTGAAAAATCATGTGGAAAGGACTTACAGATGTAGGTGCCATGGTTGATGGGGCAGATGCTACAGCAGGATTGCCAATGACCATTTCTGAAAATGGCTGCACATATTTAATGTTAATGTACTTGTGATGTCTACTCATTTTTTGCCTATTCCAAATTGTGCCTTCTGTGTCATCTAAACAGGCATTGCCATCAGTCATTACTTTCCTATCAAGGTCTATTACAAGAGACAGTACGAAAAATGGTTAATTAAAGTCTGATTGTTCCTCAGTTGGTAACTTACAACAGAGCATGTAACCATTTGATAAGCCAGTCACACCTGTCATGAACCAGGTGATCATATGACAGGTAATTAGAACTGCATAGCTGATTAGATTAGCAAATATTTACAAATAAGACTGTCTGTCTTCACCCACAGTGAATAAGTTCCTTCCCCCTCCTTTTTTTTTTTTTGCCAGTCTGTTTCATACCACTAGTTTTTTGCTGTTGTATGCCTTCAAGTCATTTCCAACTTACAGTGACCCTAAGGCAAACCTATCTTGGGGTTTTCTGAGGCTGAGAGTATGTAATGCACCCAAGATCACCCAGTGGGTTTCCATGACCAAGCAAAGAATCAGACCCTGGTCTCCAGAGTCGTAGTCCAGTGTTCAAACTACTACACCATGCTGGTTCTCTGTTAACAGTCTACACAACTACTATACAGATAGTAGTTAGGAACCTGAAGTATGAGTTAGGCTGTTACTCAGTTTAAATTCCTGATCAGATATGTATTTCTTAGAAGGCTGTAGATCATTATTGCATTAATGATAACACTGACCTACTTTACAAGACTGTTACAGGCATTACTGAGATAATGTATATGAAGCATATTGATCATATGCCATTATAGTGATTATAATTGTGTAATATACTCATTTTACCAATTGCTTTTTAAATATATTATTACTATGTGATATGGTGTATGTGTGTGTTTACAGGATCTAATGAGCACTTTGAGTCTGGCTACCATGCACTGAGGGGCCCAGAGCAAAGGGGCTCAGTCTGCTCCCTTCCCAGCTAGCCCTGACTCCAACCATTAAGAGTAGAGGAGTGGGAGAAGTCAGGGCCACAGCTTAGAAAGCAATATTTCCAAGTTCTAGTTAAAGGAGAACACATTTGTTGTATGTCCTGTTTTCTCTGGGATGTTTCTAACTTTGTGCAGTAGCCAGGACACTGAGAGCATCTTAGAAGGGGATACTGATGTGCCCAGCTTCAACCTATGGTAGGAACATACCACAGCAATATTTTGTTGCATGCCATCTTAATTTTTTTTTACTTATGACGTATTTTCCCCATGTAATCTGGAAGTTAGAGAGAAACCAGCCAAACCAATAGTGAGGAAATCAGACAGTGTATGCATGACTGTTCAAATATTTCTTTTTCATGGCCTGGCTAGGAAGAACTCTTGTTCAGAGATGCAAAGACAAGAGAAATGTTCATTCATTCTTCTTTGTCAACTGCTGGACTACTTTCCTTTATTTTCTGAGGGTACAACCATAGTCATTTCATAGAAGATACAGACTGAAATGGGATTTAACAGAAGATATGGCAGATACAATGTGTAAGGGTGTAGAAACAAAATGCCCTTTTCAGCCTGGGCAGAAGACACAACCATTCTAAACTTCCTATCTTTTGTGCTCAAGTCTGTTGCAATAGTATTAGTTTAGGCTGCCTCCTTGTGGACAACATAACCTACCATGGGTGTTATCCTACTGCACCTATTCCTGTGTACTTCAGATTTTTCCCTCTTGTATCAGTTATTACAACGAGAACAAAGAAAGGATGTATACATAATTATTTTAAAAAATGTCCCTTGATTTGCAAAACATCCACCTAGAACACAGAGTGAAGTATCAAAGGGTATTACGGAAAAATGACTCTTCACACCCTCCCTCTGCCCCCAATATTTATGACATGATCGAAGAAGACTACCTGGTGAATTAATAGCCAGCTGACAAAACTCACTTTCAGTGGGAAGAACTGCTATTCAGATCTATTAGCTAAACATAATACGTAATCAAGAGCAGTTCTGCAATAACTGCATTACAACATTAGGGGTTTAGTGCACAAGAAGCTCGATTCAAATTTTAATTTCACTAGATAGAAAACCATTCAATTTTAATAATATCAAACTGGCTATTTAAGGTGATATCCCAAGTCATCTTACCGGTAGAGTGGATTCCCCATCACTATAATGGAAACAACTCATGAAATGAGATACATTTCACATCACAGACTATCCCACCCTACTGCCACCCACTTATGTTCCATTAGATACAGGACCAATCTAAGAAATTAAAAGCAAAACTTTTTTTTTTTGCTCAGTTATGAGTTATGCTCAGTTTTGCTTACATCCCAGTGCCAGGCTAACACATGTTAAAGAAGTGTAACCTTTACACTTAAAACATTCTTGCTGTGATTTTTTTTAAAGACTTCATTTGTATTTACTCTTTATTTTTCCCCATTTCCTTGTCAAACATATCACAATTTGTCCTGAAACTGAGCAATTGTTTTGAACTGTTGCTACCCATATTTTGTTTGATTAGGGCTTCTGTTGAGTGCGAGACCCCCAAGATCTCCTCTGTATTTCAAACTGCTGGGCCAATATCAGCATATGTTTCACTGAATAAGCTCTTTCCTCCAACTCTGGTTTCCAGCAATTGATTCTGTTTACACATCCCACAGGCTTCAGAAAGCCCTTCCACCATTTAGTGTCTTCTATTAGGTGTCAGTTAGTAGCTGTACATCTGTGGCTGTTGCTGCTCAGCTTGGACTGGTTGTTGCCCTGTCTGCTGTTGAGCTGGCTGGGCCTGAGCCTGCAGGACATCAGTCTGAGGCACTGCCCTCCAGGTTAAAGGATGCTGTTCTGATATCTGGCTCCCTAATGGAGCAATGGAGTTCACCAGAGTTGTCAGGTTTATGAAATGGGCTACTGACTGAGGGTTTGTTGCCTCAGACTGTGACTGTATTTGTATATCGTTTTGGCGGTTACCGTGTAACATGGCAGAACCAGTGACTGTGTCAAAAGTCACAGTGAGAATGGAGTTGTCAAGTTGTAACTGGCGTTCAGGAGTGGCAAGGTGGCCTACAGCCACAGGCTGTAGATTTGTAAACTGGGTCCCAGCAGCTGTAGTGATTGGAGTAACACTAATGTTGGTCAAACCAACAGAGCTAGAAGGGGCTGTGACATTTGGATCTCCAAGGGTCACCACCACCTGAGGAAAGAGAAAACTGAAAATTAATATTTACAGGCACCTGTAATTATCAAAGTCATTGTTAGCAAAGTGGTGAGCAACTTGTGGCCCTCCAGATATTGCTGGACTGCAATTCTTGTCAGCATTCACCACTGACTGCACTGGCCAGGGATAATGCTAAGTCATGGTCCAACAAGATCTAGAGGACAACAAGCTTCCCACCTCTGTGAGAGTACCAGAGTTAAGTGCTGCTTGTGAATGAGTCAACTTTCTTGTCTTTGTGTGGAGGAACCAATGTGCCAAATGGATTTGGGAAACTCAAAATATTAAAAAAAAAATGGAACAGCCATATGAACAATTGAGATTAGGAAGACTACAGGTCTTTCTGATTTTCATAAAACACTTTCTGTTATTCTATAGAGTTGAAAGTATCTGTTCATTATTCAGTGTGTTCACTGAATAATTAATTCGTACGTTGGCGATCTAAGCTGAATTCCCAAGGGATGTGTTTACCACTGTTGACAATGCAGGTAATGGGTACAATCCAGTTTTCATCAACATGAAGGCAAAATTCATACCCCGGTCTAGACTTGGTCTGGATTGCAATAAGTCTATATTTCCAGTGCAGTGGTGATAGGGTTTCAGTCCCTTCCCCATTTCTCCATCCCATTTCAAAAATTATTTTCATTGACTGTATCTTTGGTCACCTGACTAAAGCAGCTGATCCCTTGATCTGTCAGTGAATTTAGCTATTCATGGAGGGTGCTTGCACAGGGAGACAGACTGTGTTTCCAAAGGATTCCAGCAATTAGCAGCCTCTCCTTTCACCATCTTTATCACAATGATAAGCATTTCACAGATTCTTGCATAACTATCCTACTGCAAACTCTGTACAGTCATTAAAATACCTTTTGATGCTTCTACCACCCACAGTCCCTTTGGGAGTCATCTCCTTCCTCAGTTCCTTTACAAATGGCACTCACCTGCTGAATGCTTTGCACAGCTGAATTGGTCTCATCCCCCACACTCCCTGTAAACTCCACTTCTTTTTCTGTATATTCACTGAAAGCAGAGTCCTCAGGCACTTGGGTTTCCTCCTCTTCGCTAGGCTTATGCTTCCGTTTATGGCCTCGTTTATAAGCCTTCATATGCTTGCCTTCTGATAACTCACCCTGTTCCAGGGCTAGGTCTGGCTGCATGGACATAGTTTGTAATGAAACATGGTATCACTGATCCCCTTCAGCATTTACCTTTCTTCAGCAAAAGAATTTCAAGGGTAAACTCTAATTTGAAATTCCTGCATTTTAAATTTAAGTAGATTTCATTCTATTTGTTTAAGATTTAGTGAAGACAATGGCTCTCTCTCATGCTACAGGTGTTAAATTAGCACAGCAAGGCTAGGAAGACTGTATTATTGCTAATGATGGCTGTTGTGAATGATCACTGTGATTATCTTGTATATATTTGGGCTTTACATACTGCAGTTTCCATATGATTGAGCTCCATCTGGAATTCAAGGAGTGACCACAAGGATCTCTGAAGTGATATGAACACATTCTACACCTCACAGTCATGGATGACATACCCACAATATGGCAACAGTTCCCTGAACTTAAAATCATATCATTAAGCATATGATTTATAACACAGCTTTATTCAGTAGCTGTTTATTACGATGCACCAGCAGTGGACATTTTTGTAATTGCATTTTCCCTAAGATTGCTATGCAAGCACTAGAAGAATGTTGAGACACCATCTGGGATTCTAAGAATCCTACGTCCAGAAGTACACTGCACAAAGAACCAGGGGTGCAGTTTGTCTGCCCCTTTCACATACTCTGGAGGTTCCTGTACAATATAACAAGAGAACAAGAAGTGGTGTAATGATTTCACACTTGGCTATGTCTGCAACTTTACCTGCACAATTCCTATAGATGAAGCATCTACTGTAGTAGTCTCTGACAGCTGCTCCAAATCATCAATCCTAACTGAAAGCACCTGGAAATAAAGGTATACATTAAGAAAAGACTTCCAAAGCAGCATGACCCTGCAATCATGCACAAGGAATGGTCACCCTAAGATGTAACAACATGTGAGATGAATTTATATTATGTTTTATACAGCCATACCATCTGGCAATATCAGAGGAAGAAATGAGACAGGCAGGGCCCCACTCTGTTGCCTCAGCCAAGATTATAAGGTCCCTTCCACTGACAGAGCTGAGAGACTGGCTGCTTTCTGAGACCTCCTCTCCTTGAGTCATTTCCATTCGACCTGACCTTTATAAAAATACTCCCCTGCAATAAAATGCTGCAGTGTGCATGTATGGGCTTAAGCTTTTGGCTTAAAAACTCAACATCCAAGACAGCTCTGGCTTGAGTTTAAGAATTTTTCTTTTTTTCTTTCTTCTTTTTTTTTTTCTGAAAATTTGAGAAATGTGGCCAGTCTGCATGCAATGCCATGGCATCTAAGGCTTTAGAATGCAACTGAATGCTCCACTGAAGGCGTGGTCTGGAAGCAGGCCTATGTGAGAGGAAATTTAAACAGACTCATCTTTTTCCTACAACCAGAGAGGCAGGAGGACCATTTGACAGGAACTCCATTTGGCAGTCTGAATTCTAACATTAACAGAGGACTATTGGTGCTGTAGGCTAGAAGTCAGAGGAAAGGGCTAGCAAAAACATCTCTGAGTATTACTTGCCCAAGAAAAACCTATGAAATTAATGGGGTCACCACAGGTCAACAGGCAACTTGAAAGCACAGACACACACAGACATTTTGCAAAGTACTAGGAGCTAAACTCTTTTAGTATAGCCTTTCAATTTGTGCTAAGGGTACAACAGGAACAACATTACAAGTTATTCTATCGTGTTGGCTCAGCCTACCTACAATCAGAGTATAAAAAGCAATGGAAAATATTGTAGGGTTGTTGTATGTTCTTGGTTTCACACCTCTATTTCCAGTGACTAATGCTGATGGACAACCCTCTGAGAGCCAATTACAGTATTCAGCATGAACAACAATGCAGCAGTGTCACAAGCCACTCCCTTTGAACCATGGCTCCTTCCCACCAATCTCATCAGAAAGGCACCCCCCCCCTTTTTAAAGTCTTCCATCATACTCACCTCTGGGTGTTTTCGCCTCATATGACGACTCATGGAAGCTCTAGTAGAAACTTTCGTCCCACAGAGCTGACAACTTTGGGCTTCCACCTTATCATGAGTCAACTGGATGTGTTTCTGAAGCATGTAATCTGTGACGTATTTTTTATCACACACTGAACACGTCCACTGCTTTCCCACTATGCAGCAAGCAAAACAAGGACTTGAGTATTCATCCTCAAGTATGCCATCTTAGTACTTAAAGGATTTCAATCACAGTCATTTTGAAAAAGTTATATGTTGTAGTATATGGAGTGAAGATGACACCAGTGGGAAACATTTATTTACTGATTAAGCTGGACTAGAATAAAGCAGAGGACGGCCAGTGAAAAGGAAGATGGGCTACATGGAAGAGTTGATTCTTGGATGCCTGCAGACAACCATCAGAATGACCTTTGCCATGTGAGATCATGATTATATTATCTGAGACTACTAATGTTAGAATCTCAGCAGCTTACTAGAGAAGTGGACATTTTAGCCAAGTTAAAATCCTCTCATATTTCTGACTTATATCATCTTAGTTGACAAGACAGAGATTTTGATTTACTTTTGCAGATAAAACAGCAAAAAGTCTTGTGGGGACTATCACAGCAAGTTCACGTTTATTATGGGATAAATCAGAGATGGTCAGCTCCTGGCCCACAGATGACCTTCTTATGTGGCCTCTGCTGTTTATTGACAAGAGAACCATGGACCACAGGGGGGAAAGCAGCAAAAAACCACTGCTCCTAAATCATAAATTCTTGAAAGAGAAACCACAGAATATGGTGGTTAGAGCATATTTCACTGTTCTAGAGCCAGTGTTCCATGGTTTGTCTCTCAAGACTAGGAAACTATGGAGACAGAAACCAGAGTGTCAAGACAAGAGCACTGAAAAGCTTCTGGGGCTTGCCTCTCTTGCCAGGAAGAAAGAGAAGATGCCATGGGATAAGAGACTTCCAAGACATTCCCTGCTCAGGGAAGCAGCTGGATCAGAGCGAAACAAATTGCACAGAATAAAAGAGTGCAACAAGTACACTCAAAGGGAACTTCAAAGAGAAACTTTATGACAAACAATTGAAATGAAGAAATTCAGCTGTATCGTGTGGCCAGAATCAAGATAAAGTAGGTTCTAGTCCACAAAAATTTATGCCATAATAGCCATAGTTTTTATGGTGCTGCTATCTTTCCTCCAAGAGACCAATCTTTTCATGGTGCCATACAAACACAGCTACTCTTTTGGAAATAATCAGAAAGATTTTACCGTGTCATATATTAAGAAATGCTGCATGTTTAATATATAATCCCAACTGAGTAGGTGTCTTAAAATATACTAAACAAACTACCCATAGAACATTTCCAATTTTAAATCTTCTAAAAAATAGGGAGATTAGATTCAGAACTGTGTGTTCTACAGGGAACTAAGAGTGATCTGCAGGTACACAATCTGGAATCTCTACTTTCATTTTCAAAAACATTTTTTTAAGATTAATGCCAGAAGAATTCTATCATTTACCTGTGTGAATTAGTTTATGGGTCTCCATTGTGTTCCTCTCGCTAAAGGTCTTCCCACAGAGTTCACACATGAAGTCTTTGATACCTGCTAATTAGAAACTGTGTTTAATATCAAAATAATAATCTTGCCTTGTGGCAAATGTGAACTCTTGTGTTAGAAAAGATAATCACTCCTTCAGATGCCAAGTTACGTTAGCGTTTGCAATCCAGTATAGCAAATGCTATCTCGGGAGTGATTCTGGAAGACAGTGCTGGAAGTGTTCTCTGTGTGTGTTGGGCGGGGGGAAGAGAGAGAGACTGAGAGGGAAAGAAAGAGAGATGTACATGGTTGACTCTTTGGTATTTTAGCACTATGGACTTTTGCTTTGTCTACCATGAAACCACCAGGAAGAGTGAATTGGCAATTTGGGATGAACTGCTCTAAGTTATATTGACACCCAACTGGGTTCACATATGTGATCACACTGAAAAACAGCTGTGGTTTCTGAGTGTTGATGCTTACTATTAAAGCCCTATTCATCTTAGGACCCAGGTACTCAAAGGTATGCCTGTTCCTAAACCAAGATATTTTTGCACTTTGGCCATGTTTGGAGGCTACTATCCATGGACCTTCCCCCGCCCCTGCCAAAATCTGAAGTAATGCCAGTTTATATCAGTGTTTGCTGTCCAATTAGCACATGATAACTGGAATATTAGCACACTTTTCAATGACGGTACCCACTTCTTCCTACCCAGAAAAGCCTATCTGGAACCAACACATGCATCTACTTATCTAATGGTCTCCTCTACAAAAAACTGCGAATTCTATAAAGGGTCTGGGGCTAGTGTTGTATAACACTACTGACTCTTAATAATGCAACTATGAAAAATATCAATTGCGTTCACTGCCTCTTGAGGAAGCAACTGACAATACACTGGGATTACTTCCAAGCAACACTGCTCCTGTCAGTTGTGCTCACCTGTATGCCTTTTATAATGCTTAAGCATGTTGACTTTCTGTGCAAATTTCCGATGGCACTCCATGCACTCATACTCTTTTATACCTTTATGAAGTTTCATGTGGTGGCGCAGTGCATGTTTTGTTTTCATGCCTGTAACAGAAGAACACTTAGTTGCTCTAAAGCACAGTGTGGAAGCCCTGTCAACACTCTTTTGATGACAAAGAAAAAAGCCTCTGAATGTTTTCGGTCAATGACCACCTCAGTAAAAAAAAGCAAAATGCCTCTTTGGTATAACATGGCTTGGGAAGCACCTTTGAACTACAATCAATTTTTGAAAACAATCCACATAAATATTTCAGCAGACCCAGGAAGGAGGTCAATAAAAGATTGCAGAACGGCTTTGAAATGGGACATTCATAAGTGAATTGGGAAGCTCAGCATGCACTTGAATGCAATCTATTTAAAGAATTTTGTTCATTCAGCTGCTCATTTCGGAAACACAGCCTAGGGTCAGAGAAGTAATTCATGACATTTAAGGCTGCTCTATCGAACTCAAGTGAAGCAGAAAACAGTTACAGAACAGCAAAGGAATAAGAGGCTGGCTAGCATAACTGTGAGGCTGCAAGACTGGAACACTCATATACTGACTAAGACAAGCCAGACAGCCTCCTCTTTGGAGAAAGGGATGTGTAACAGAGCAAATTGCTGCAGAAAACTCTGGCAAAGAAACTCCTAACATGGATGCAACAAATAAGTGAAAAGCAGAAAAAAACTAGACTCCCTCCCTTCTTTTTCTTCTGCTAGCTCAACGGAGAAGTCTTTCTATTTTTAGCAAGAGTTTTTTTTAAAAAAGCTCACAGGTATTTTAAGCCATTTTGTATGTAAGATAGATCAAGATATAAATGTTTTAAAATGTCTTGATTAATTGTTTAGTTAAAATATTTGGAAGCAGGACACACAAAGAAAGTGGGACTTCTTCTGAAATTAAACGTACAGTGTCAAAGATCCTTAGGCTTCATATGTGCAAATAATTGTGTTAGCATCTCATCCTTCTTCCAGTGAGCCCAGGGCAGCACACAAGCTTGCCCTCCTCCTTTTTATCTTCACAACTATCCCATGAGGGAGGCTGGGCTGAGACACGGTGGCTTGCAGGAGGGGTCCCATTTAGCTTCACTGTAAAGGAGAGTCGATCTCAGGTATTCCTAGTCTTAGGCTGAATTTTGGAGAGATGGTCCAAAGCCAAGCAACACCACAGCTAGCAGTAGTTATATCTACTGTCATGCTGAAGAATATTCCTCTAGCCAAAGATATTCTCAGAGTTTGCTAAATAAATAGTACATTACTACTGATTCTGTGTCAAACCCATTAGTCCTGTAAGGAAAACCATGAATAAGGTATTACCACCAGTAATGATAAATTTCTCACTGCATTTTAGCCACAGTTATACCACCTTATTCAACCAATGAATAAATTAAGTCTGAACTCTAATAGCACTACATATTTTGATAACACATATGGAAGACAGCTGTGGGACCACTTCCATATAAAATTAAACAGAAGTAATCACTCCAGAATCCTGTTCACTACTATAAGGACCTTCTCATTGGCCATCCCTAGACTGTGGAATGGCCTGCCAGAAGACATCCAACAGCAAAATATGCTGCCTGAATTTAAAAAACTGCTAAAGACTTATCTCTTCCATCAGGCCTACCCAGTTTATTTTCAATTATGATATATTTTAATTATGATTTTAATTATGACACATTTTTATTGAATGGCTTTATGTTTTAGTGTATTTTAATTATAATGTGTTTTTAACTGGTATGCTGGTTTTAATTGTGCTTTAACTTTTTGTTGTACCCTGCCTCGAGCTTTGAGGAGAGGCGGGTAACAAAATAAAATTATCATATTATTATAAAAAATATAAAATGCCCAGTTCCAGTGATATATGAGGACCCCTTCTGACTACCAATGAAGATCCATAAGCAAAAAATAATCTTCTTCATGGCATACCAGAGATTTTTAGAAAAAATAAAATGAGGCTCATACCTTTACCACATTCTGCACACAGATATTCTCGGATATTGTCATGGACTCTCATGTGTTCTTTTAACATGTCCTTCCTTGCAAATGACTTACCACACTGTTCACAGGCATGACTTTTCACACCTAAAAAAAAACACAAAAAAAACAAGGAAAGGAAGGAAATTGGGGGGAAACGTATATTTCATATACAACTAAAAACAAAAGCGTATCTTCTGTATAGCATTTGTATAAAGTTGTTAACACTTCTGACAAAAAAAAAGGTTTTAAGATGTAAAATGAGACAGAAGTGAACAAAGAAATCTATAGTTTAGAGGAACCTTTAAGCAGCTGTACAAAGAGTTGCTAAAGGTGAAAAGATACAAATAAAAATTGTAGCAAATAAGCAAATTGAGAGGGAAGGGGAATAGAGAGAGGAAACTCTATTATCAGGCTGACTGAAAGCAGTAGGGGATGTAATCGGAGATATCTGCTCTGAATTGTATCCTGCATTGGGCGGGTATAAGAAATAATCAATTTTCTCATCCAGAAAGACAGGACATCTCATCCAGTTGAAATGTTCAATCAAGGACATGGGTAAGAGAAGAGAGCCTGTTTTCCTCATCCCATTCAGTTACAGGTGAAATAGTCTTTTTTATCTTTGACTTCTATGTATTTCTACCCCTGTTGACCTGAGTCCTCCTTGCAAGATGACTGCAAACCCTTAAAGAAAGGTAAGTGGTGTAGGATAATCCACCCCACATACATTGCAAGATATAACAATCAGCCCAGGTTGATATTTCCAACAGACTGAGCCTGTTTTAGAATATTCTTCTATTTGAGGGATCCTTCCTCCCCATCCTCCCACACCTAAAGAAAGCACAGGTTTGGACAGAATTTCCCCAGCAAAGAACTAAGCATTGCAGGCTACTATCCCAGCAAGTAGAATCCAATTACAGAATTAAAAACCAGCAGCAGAACAATTTTTTTTCACTATTAAGAGAACAGTAATAAAATAAATCTACCTGTATGTATAAGTTTATGCCGTTCTAAATTTCCTATGCTGTTAAAAATCCTTCCACAGATTTCACATGGATGGATATATCTAAAATAGGAAATAAAGATCAGCTCACGACAACCTTTTTCTGATGAACTGAAAATCTACAATCTTAAATATGTACTTTTATTTGAAAGAAAAAATTGAAACAATTTTAATAGAATACCATTATGCAGAAAACTAAGCTGCATTTCAACATATTTGTCCTTCAAGCTACTACAATAGCTCCTTCATAGATTCACAGGATCAAGTTATTTGCTTTTAATATTTCTACAGCTTACAAATGACATCAAATGATGAAATTTTTCTGTAGATGATGCTTTCAGTTTTTAAAGTTGCACATGATTTATAACTTTAAAATTTTGTTATAGACATATGCAATTATACATTAAGAACATTATTTTAGCCTATCCATCTGAAGCTAATAATATCACATCCTTTTCAGAAGAAATGCCTCTTTTATGCTAGGACTTTATGAGAATCCTTGCAGATTCTCACAAAGCAAGATTATTCCCATTGCACAGGAGATAGATTGAGGCAAAGCCAATAGATGGATACTTTGTGCCCTGATGGTTAACAGATGCAGCTTCTCATTCTGTTTCTCCCTGCCTCACACAAAGCCACTGTGTGAAGCATGATACTGACCTTCCACAGTATTTCCACATTACAAGTGAAGGAGCATTTACCAACTTACTTTGCTGCCACTATTAAGATTAACTGTGTCATGTTTCAAATTGGCACATTCTCTACAAGGTAACAAGAAGCGGAAAATGTTGCTTCTGAAGCATATGTGCAGAACCATCCTAAGTTATTTTCCCAAGATAATATACTTTAAATCAGGAGTGGGTAGCTTCAAAACCCAGTCCAATCCCAGCAGGAACCTCAACCTTTTTATAGTTAATTATATTTTTGTGGTGATGGCTGCAAGAAAACCTAAATTTCTGAAGACCAGAAGTACAGGGAAGACATGCCTTGTGCCTTGTTTTGAAGCTGAACTGGCTTTCCAGGGGTATGATCTAGCTTTAAAACAAAGTGATTGCTCCTCTGTATCTTGTTTTGAAGAAGCAATCACTTTGTTTTTGAAGAAAATATACCTATCCTTTTGCTGCTTTCACTTTGTCAAAATTCAGCCATGTGGCATCAAGTTTAAAAGCTAGAGTCATAAAAAAAAATGGGCTATGCGTGGTCCATCCCTGCTTTACACAGAGTCCTACCTCAGCATTATCGGTCCATTACATCAACCCCAACTGCTTTTCTTTGCTGAAGCCTCATCACCTTTTCTAAGAAACAGGTCTTATTGCAAACTCTTGTCTCATGTTTCTCCATAAAGTGAGATTTTCCCAAAGCAAGCTGTGGAATACAACTCTGATTTAGTTTTGACAGAGTAATCTACTTACTTCTGTACATTGGGGTCAGGCAGGTTCTCCCGATGAATGACCATGTGTGCGTGGTAAGTTGCCTTCAAAGCAAAGCGTCGATTGCAGATGCTACAGCCATAGCCCTTCTCCTTGTGAACTTCCATGATGTGTTTCAGGTATTCTTTTCCTCGGCCAAATGTCAACTGAAGAATGAAACAAGAGTGAATGCACCATACTGGGAAAATTAGGGCACACCTTTTAAAACAGCTACCACATGGCTAATGCAACTTGGAGTTACATAGCAAAAGTTTATGCTATCTGTTCTGCATTGTGCTGGTGGCAGTGAAGTTTGGAGGAGTTCAGATGGCTTAGAATGTTCATTTGCTCAGTGAAAATCAAGCTTCTGTGAAAGAAAGGAATGTTGCCAGTTTGGCTGGGGTACCTCTCACAGGAGATAACTGAGGACTACCTTGGGAAGCATGGGAGGTAAGGGAGAAAGATTTCACAATAAAGAAAACTGAAGGAAGTGTAGAGGCGATGAAAAGCAAGAGGAGACAGGAAATGTCAGGCAAGAAGAGGCTAATCAGAGAGGGTGCTCTGAAAAAAAACCTCAAGCCTTTATAATGTACTGTATGTTACAGGAAAAATGAGAGAAATATGATTGGGAGGCCAGTTGGAGACAGAGAGACTAACTGAACTGGGATGAAATAGTCATTCAGTTGAAAATATTCTGCCATTTGCAGCTTCCAAGTCACCAAAGCATTGTGATTTGATGCTTAGACCAAGAAAAGAGTGGAAGTGAATATCATGGGCAGGAATTTCACATTCAGATGTGAATAAATATGATTCTGAGGTAATGCATTCAACAGAGGGGATACGTAGGGAATTAGATGCTTGATTCAGCAAACCCCACACCATCAAACCTTCCCCAACATCTTGAGGGAAGATGGGACTTGGAAACAGAGACCAAGTATAACAATTTCAGGCAGCTTTTGGACAGGTGAAAAATGTCTCACAAGCAATGACACTTGTATTTTCAGCTTTAGTGCCAGCTTCACAGAATTGCTGTTTATATATCAGACCACTTGTATGGAGTGAAAAGAAGCAGCATTTTATAAAGATCCTTACACACTACAACCACGCATATTCACATGATTGGGAGATGATGATCAGACAGAAATTTGTAAGAAACAGAGGAGGAAAACTGTCCCAATTTCAGACGCAGAAACTCTTGAGGTGGGTTATGTTTCTCAGTGACAGAAACCTGAGGTATACATGCTGCAGATCTGTGAAGGTGCTGCCTGTACTTTTAAAGGAAGCAAAATGTCTACTTATTTCCTGTCAGATTTTTTTATGGTCCTACACACTGCACTGGCTCCAGGGAATGGAATTCCAGACAAGGGAATTGTACTCATATGATATTTCACTGGTAAAGGAGAGTGAAGGTGATTTTCACTCATACATTCTTCTCCTGAAAGCTTGCTCCAAATATTCTCAGCACAGGGAGCTAAACAGGCTTACGTCTGAGAATCCTGCAGCCTTTGCTGGATCAGAGTCCTTTTTTGCAAATCAAAGGAGTCCTTATGTTCACAGAAGGCCATGATGCAACAAGGCCACAATGATATAGAAGAGCGTTGCAGGCAACAAGCCACACAGAGGGTGCTAAATCATTAGGTATGGCATTTAGTTTGAAGCAACAGGTTTAACAACTACATTTAGTCAGCATTATGAATGAACAGATAATAATGTAGCTCATTGTAGCTTAGGCTTTGACACATTATGGTTCATCTTCAAAATGAATTCATTTGTGGTCCTTTGCCAATATCTCTAGTGACATTAAGGGCTCTTTCACACTACACAATTACAGCACTACAGATTCGACATTAAGCGTCATGACTATATCCTACAGAATCCTGGGGTTTGTTGTTTCATCAGGGGCGCCAGAACTTTCTAGCTGAGAACTGAAAATATCCCTCCCTAAACTGGCAATCTCAGGATTTCGTAGGATGAAGACGTGGCAGTTAAAATGATATCAAAGTGCTGTAACTGCATAGTGTGAAACACACCCCAACACCCTTTGTCTTAATATTGATGTGGTTTAGCTGTGCCCAATATGGTAGTACAGAAAACAAATAATTTAATAAATACACACACCAGAACAGCCACAGGTATCTAGATTAGAGCATTTGGCTGGACATTTTCTGACAATTTTTGACATTTCTCATCTCTATTTTCCCACTTCATCTCCCCATAAAATGTCTGAAAGAAGTAAAACTACCTGGCACCTTTTGCAGCTATACTTGTGAGGCTCAGAATCCATACTTCCATCAGAATTTTCATCATTTTCTTCTGAAGAAATTCCAATTTTGCCAATAAACTCTTCTCTCTGGTGGTCATCCATGATAGCTATGTCCTATGAAGCGCACAGATGTAAATTCTACATCGTATTGGAACATTGTAACAGCTATAATATGTCTACTAAGTTGTCTAGAATCAAGATAAATGATAATCCCACTTGCTTCTCAACTGATTTCACTAACAGCAAAATACACCCACCCAGGGTAGGTTTCCCTGCTGCACTGCCTGTTTTCAGATAACCAAACTTGCACAAAATTAGGAGATTATGAGATACCCTATTTTCTAGCTTATTGTTTGGAAAGTTTTTGCTACCTGTTAAGAGCCAACAAAAGAAATTTCCTTCAAAAATGTAGACATGGAAGTGTTATGTGAATTTATCCTTCTTTATGATTTTCTATCACTGAAGTATCATTTTATTCATACTGAAAGAACAAATACAAAACAACAAAGCCTTATCCTCTACTCTGTTTCTGTGCTCATCTCTTACTCTAAATCTCACATCCATCCTTGAAGCACAAAATATTTCAGATCTATGATTATTGTACATATTACATGGCTCGTTAAGGCATCGTAAGGCAACTAATACCACTGATATGACAGGTGTGGCTCTCTTGTGGCTTCATAACTGGCATTCATCCTTTATATCTTGTTAAACCAATCCAGTCAATGATTTTCCTATGAATTCTTAATGCTTTTTCAGTTCTTTTGGTAGCTTCTTCCTACTCATACTCAGCTCCAAGTTGATTCAAATCTTATTGAACACTGTCAAACATTAAACATCCTACCTTAAAATGAACATGAATATGATCTCGCAGCACATCTACTCTGAAGAATTTACGGCCACAAATTTCACAGGTGTATTTCTTGTCTCCATGTGTCAGGAGGTGCTTGTTCATATTGCTTCTGCATGAAAATATCTGGAGAAAGAAGGAGTGGTGGATGAATTTTGTCTTCCTATCAAATGTGAGTGATACGAGCTACCTCTGTTCATTCTTTAAACCAAAGTTAGGTGATACTTAATGAAAGTCAAGTGCTTTCCCTGATAAAAACAGCTCAGGAATGAAGTAATATTCAGACTTGTAATTTAATATGGAACTATCATCAAGTCTTTCCAAGTTATAACAGTCACTTTATCTTCAAATGCCATTCCTTGGTGGCTCCTTCTCCACTGGCAGAGACTGAGCTTTAATCTCTCTCTTGATGTCTGTAGTTCTTTTACATTACATTATGCTGTACAGAGGTTTTCTTTCATGCCACAGTTATTACAAACTTTATCAGGTAGGTGCTAGCTACTAATTTTAAAAATATAAACTAAGGCACAGAGAAACAGCTTTGCCCAAAACTACTTCTTGAGGACATTATTTTAGTAAGGATTTGACTCTAACATGCAGTACTAGGAAAATGAACTTGAAAGTAAGTCTCATTGAATGGAAGACTTATTAAACTGGGATTTATCTCTAAGTAGAAGTGCACAGGACTGTAGAGAATGTATCTTACTGATTTAATACTTTTTCCATAGGCATACAATTATTATATACCATGGCATAGTATTAAGAAATACACTTTGGTTCCAAATTCCTTCTTAAAGTTTTCTTCCAATTCACTTCAAATAAAACTCAAGTTCTGAAAATACATAACTGAATTAATAGAGAATATGTTCATGTCAAGTTCTTAATGTCAATAAATCTAAAGCCTAGCATAACTAGTTTTGCAAGGTCAAGGGGACTCTGCATTGGTGCTTTTTAACAGCACTTCACTATGCCACAAGTTAACCTGCCTTTACACTTGAGGGAACTTCCCAGAGTAGACTATGATGTTTTGAACTACAACTCCCATGATACCTTTCTATTGGCCATGCTTAACTGGGGCTTCAGAGAGCTGAAGTCTGAAGCATCTAGAGGGACAAAGTTTCCCACTGTGCTATAAAGAAATCTGATTATAAAGTCTTTGACTTTACCAGTGTTCCACGGCCACTGGAGAGAACAGCAGGGAGGCAGCTTCCTCTGCTGTTAGCTTGGTTCTTTACTAGCCAGTCAATAACAACAACAACAACAATAATACCTAGCCAAAAAATACATTAATCATGTTGCGTATGGTTTTGCACAACATGCTTTTACATGGACTCTGCTATTTGCGGTGAATGTCAGTAATACAGACTGGCAATTGGGAAATTGCACGCACTTGACAGGTGTGTTGAATCTAAGCAAATGCCCCTGTGTGAGCAGATCCTCAGAGTCTAAAACTGAAGTTTCACAATTTAATGAAAAAAGTTACCTTTCCACATACAGGACATCCAGAAGGCTCTTTCTTGTATCTGACCATGTTCTCTGCATTGTGCTCAAAGTCCTCTCTTTTTACACGCCTCACTCCTTAAGGTAACAGTTCCCACCAAAAAAAGAACAAATGTAAAATAAACCGTGCTTTCAAATGCATATGAATAACATAATCAAGACTATAGCAAGGCATGGAAATTGCATTCTGAAAATCAAGCTTAGTTTTGGTTTTCCACATTCCTATACATACGGACTGACAAGCAGTATCTTGATAAAATGTCATATGCTTGAGTTTCACGTTTTTATGAAGTTTTGCCTTTTGCTCTGTCATGTGCAATCCTGACTCTCTATTGACTGCAGTATGATGGCTCAGCTACTGTGACTCAGGTATTCATAATGCTGCCTTTTCAAGAATTTATGAAGCAAGAATTTATGTATTTAAAAACAGTAAAGAGTGTAAGAGCAGAGGACAGTATGAGTGGTGCTGTGGCTAATGATGCACCTGAACCTAAGCCAAAAGGACATTCAACTGTTGATGTGCTCAGAGGTGAAAGTAAAGTTTGAAGCTATAAAACACATTTTAAAGGAACATGGAATGCAAGAAGCACAAATCAGGGCAAGCTAGACATTGTAAAATAATAAATGGACCATATAAACATTGCAATACTCAGGGTGAGCAAGCTAAAGTGGTCAGGAATGGGACATATTCAGTCAGATAATTCCATAGTATTTTTTCTCAAAAACTGAAAATCTAAAAAGAAATGGGGTGCCACTGATAACAGGGATATAGAGCAGTCAAGAGATATAATGCAAAGCTTGACCAAATCTTATCAATAAGACTTCAAGAAAAATTCATCACTATGAGCATAATGCAAGTTTATGCTCCAACTAAAGATGCAGAAGGAGAAGAAATTGAAAGATTCCACACTGGAGTCCAGAAGGAAATTGATCTCATACCAAAACAGGACAGTTGATAATCATAGGTGATTGGGACACAAAGGTAGGAAACAGAGCAGAATCAAAGGCTGTAGGAAAATTTGGCTTAGGATCAAGAAATGAAGCAAGAGACCAACTGACTAAGTGCTGTGGATACTGAGAACTGCTAAAAAAAAAACAAATAAATGAGTCCTACTGCAAATCAAGCCTGAGTTCTCCCTAGAAGCCAAGATGCCTAAACTGAGACTGTAATATTTTGGACATATCATGAGAAGACATGAGTCATTAAAAAAGACAATAATGCTTAATATAAGGCATAAGGAAAAGAGGAAGAATGTATTACAGGTGAATAGACTCAATCAAGGAAAACATGACCCTTAGTTTGCAAAACCTAAGCAGGACTGTTAATGACAGGGTGACTCGGAGACCACTCATTCATATAGTCACCCTAAGGCAACATCAACTTGATGGCAGTTAGCAACAATTTGCAGCTTAAAGATCTCTTGACTGAAGAAATGATTATTAGTATGTTTGTAAACCATATTGAAAATATGTGCAGAATTTTTAGCTTTTTGTATTTTTCAGAATAAGCAGAGGCTAGCAGATTGAACTCTTTAATTTGCCTATGTATTACACTCTACATTAAAATGTAGAAAAGCATTGCACACAACTGCTGTGTTTACTGCAGACTTTTTAAATTGGTAGGAGTTTTCCCCAGTCCTGGCTTCAGAAGAATTGTGCACAACTTCTGTGCTATTTTCCAAGTTATTTTTTTCTTTTTGTCCCTTTTGTTCTTTTTGCACATGCAAAACATGTATATTGGTGATTTGAGACTCCTGCATTGAGTAAAAGTGTATGCATGATGCCCCTTTCAGTAAAGACACCCTTGCCAGGTATTTTTGGCTAAAATAATGGAAGTAGTTGCACGCAACTGCAAAACTGTCTGCCTGACTTTTTCTAAGCTTTTCAAGTAAATAGTAAACTGTCAACATGCATACGGTAAATATTAATTCTTTCATTACGCTAGCAATTACTGTAAGGATTAATTTTACTTTCATGTGCACAAGGAAAGACAGAAAAGTAAGGATATGTAAGAAGTTTTAATGTCAAAAGGGTATAATCTGCCTTTAAATCTCATTCAGTGTATGAAAAAAGCTGGATGCACCTTTTAGACACACAGTTACACATGGATGGTGCAAATGCTACTTGTAATCTATACCAGGAATTCATTACCATGGAAGGCAAAAAGGAAGTGTCTCAGTGTGCCATCTGTCTACCTTAGAAATGATTACCCATCAGCCAGATGAAAACACTTGCTCAAAATCTGAATATAAACTGACAAGACAAGACTGAAAATAAGATCCATCACAAAGGTACTTACCTTCTAAATGTCGCCTCTGGTGATCCAACATGACATCCTTCCGATAAAACAACTTATTGCAGATCTCACAGGCAAATTTCTTTTCTCCATGTTTCTTTTTGTGTTTTGAGAGGTTGCTATTTGTAGAAAAAAATCTAAAACACATCTCACATTGAAATGTCTTGTCATCTGCAAAAAAAGGGGGAAACAAATAAGTATGCTAATTGTATTTTTTACCATTCAGTTGTTTTTAAGAATGTGTCAGGCACTGCAGGTGCAATACATACCAAGGGTCTTGTTCTTAAAACTAACAAGAAATTTTGTCTTATGCTGCATTATTCATATTACATGCTAACACCCTAATGGTAAAGCAACACACTGTTGCAGCAATGCCTGTGTAGCTTAAACTAATGCCATATATATCTGTTTCCTGAGTGGATCAAGTATGGACAAACCACCTGGCATGCCAGTTGACATCCTATGAAGATACTTAATATCAAATACTTGCTGCATATCAAAACACGGAACTCTGTGCTAACCTACCCTGGTTAGGACAGCATGTGTAACCAACATCCTATCACTACAAGCATCCTAGCTGCAATGATGCAGTACCACACCCTAAGTATTAATATGGCTCCTATACGAGAGAATTGTAGTTGAGCCTGAACACAGTCCAAACATTGATTCCAAATGCTTCACTAGAGACGCCGAATTGGATCCAGTGCCTCCCTTTTATTGGTGGAAGGATCACATTCAGGGAAGATTGCTCTGCCCAGTTTTCAGGGCTCTGAAATGAGTCTGTGGCTCATTTCATCTGAGCCTGTTATGGAAAACTGAGATGTACAATATCTGTCAAGGAATATACACCTGACCTTCACTATCTCCTTTTTACTGGATAAATAAAACTATAGACTATTTGATATAACTTAGTTACAAAGGGGGATTTGATCTTTCTCATACCTGTCCGACAGTTGTGAAATTCTAATGCACTTTCTATCCGAAAAGCTTTTTCACATGTAGGACACCTATACCTGTATTCATTATCAACCTGAGGATAAAAAAGTAGAAAACTGAAAAGAAAGCACAGTAAGTAGGTACATATATATGATATTTGTGCTTTAAAAAAATAATCCTTTGATTTGTTCTCCAATGAAACTGTCTCCCTCCCCACTCCCACAGAATAACTGTCTCCCACTACTCCCAAACAGAATGTTAGACATTTTTAAAGTGTAGGGAAGGTTTGTATGGTCTTTTCTGAGGCTCCTAAGGTTTTGGAAACATAGAAGTCACAATATTTATCTGGAGACAAAATAACTATAAGGGCAATCATGTGACCCCTGGAAAGGGTTCTGGGGACCAAAGAATAAAACCTCTGTGCCAGCATAGATGTAAGTCCATGGATGAAGAAGGAGATCAAACTTGACAAACACCTATTCAGCAGCTGGAAGCTCCACCATTGTTACTCTTCTGCTACTGGAACTTCTATCATGGGAAGGGCAAAAAGGATGTATTCTGATGATGGGTCACGGGCAGACTGTGGGGAACCACAGAATCAAAGCCTACCTGATCGATGAAATGCCTCCAAATGGAAACAAAATCACACCAACTTCAGCAGTAGGAGGGCAAAAGTACAGCGGCTTGGAAAGAGCAATTATGGTTGCCAAAGGAAAGAAGGAAAGAATGGACAGAAGGAGGGAGATTTACACAAGCACACCACACAGTGCCCTACCAGTGGAGCATAGGAAACAGTGGTTCTTATCCCTCCTTTGTCCCTGCTGGACAGCTCTGTACAACTAATGAGAAAACCATCCCTGCAGGTCCTGCTCAAATGACCACAAAAACCTCCATTCACAAATGGCTTGTGGATGTAGATTCATACTGACCTCATTCCTGCTGTGTTTGTATGAAACATGCTGCTTCAAACTCTCTTTCCGACTAAAAAGCTTGGCACATTCCTCACATTTGAACAATTTGTCACCTAAAGGATTAATTGCAACGAGACAGGGTCAGGTCATATTTTTACTAAACTGAAAACTGAGGAATAAGTAAGACTGATTAAAATGGCAACGTATTAAGTGTAAACTTAGCAGGTAGCTACCACATAATCTCCTTATTGCATCTGAGCTGTCTGTGTTGTCAATTTGAACATGCTTCTGTATATTCTATCTAAAGCATTCAGGTTGCTTTCAGTGGTATGACTTCCTGTTTATTAGAGAAATGAAATTCTAAACTGAAGCGTAAAAAGGAAACTTGGAATAAGACAAATGGTTCATTTAGCACAAAGGTGCACTGGGGTGGGGAAATACTGGCTTCCCATGGGATCCTGAAATGTCCCTGAAAGGGCCAATTCTGCCCCCTACACCTCTGTATATAGGACATTTTGACACACTTTCAGGCACCCCCTCCCCCCAATTTTTTACCTATAAAAGATTTTAAAAAAATACCAGGAAGTGACTGTACAAGGGGTAGAGGGCATGATAATCCTTGGTGGGGGGCACTATAAAAACACACTCAGAATCCACGGGCAGTCCACAACCAACACTTTGCCTGTCCTGCCTTATTGCTGATCCATGACCAATTTCTGTGTTATAGTTTGTATCAGTGAACTAAATGGTGATCACAAAATACCTGTACATAGCTTTACATATATGAAGGTTGCTGGCAAATACAAATCAGGCATTTTGTGGCAAAATTGCTTAATTACTGACTAATCTACTATCTTCACCATTTTCTACCTACACTCCTGAAAGGATGCAGAAGTGCAGGGTAGGGACTTTCCTTGTTTTAGAACTAGTAGTGCCAGCACCATGAAGAGACAGATAGAAAATGCACAATCACCAAGGACATTTCAAAATATCCCTTCAAATGTTTTAAAGACACATACAAGCATACAGCATGAAGGGATGGACTGCATTAATTTTCATCAGTTATGTTATAGGTACTATCCACAGATGTCTGTGTCACTCGCATTACATTCACACAGTATTTCAAACTAAAATGTCCCTATTAGCTATGGAAAAACCAGTTTCAGCTCAAAAAGTAATACAGTGAAACGATGATACTTCTGAAACAAAAGATTTCTTTGAGCAGAAAATTAAGAAAAACAGCATTGTTGAACATCACTGAACTATTAATTGAAAATTTGGGGGGAAAGTCCTTAGTCACTTCTTCAAAGCCAAACTTGATTTACACATTTCAAGTGACAAGATATTCGGGCTTTTGGCAAACTATTTTACTAGTCTGTTATCTGTATGGTTCGAAATCCACAGCTGCTTTACTCAGGTACTGCTTCAGCCTTCTATCACTGAATCTTTTTTCAGTTTCATTTCTGAGAATAGAGGGGTCTCTTTCATTGTGACAATATGAACTTTGAAAATACTAATTAAATTTCAACCCACCATGAGAGCGGATGTGCCTGCTGAGGTTGCTGCTGTTCTGAAACATTTTACTGCAGATGTTACACTGATACACTCGTTTGTGTTCCCCAAGTTGTTTTATTAGTTTTCGCCGTATCCCATGTCTGCTAGAGAGGATTAAGCTTCTCTTGAGGGACATAGAGCTCTGATGGTGAGGAAACCTGTCAGATTGAAATGAAAGTAAAAATGTTCAGTTTGCTGCAAAAGTAATGTCACTGCTGCCTCTGCTGCCACCTCCTCCTCCCTTTTCCCAAAAACTGATTCTCAATGCAGCTCACAAATTTAAAACAAATACAGATAAAAGCACAAAGACAAAAGTTAAAAGATGCAAAGAAGTTATTATCAGCATACAATTAAATCTTCCATAGAATTAAACTCAAATTCATCAAAACGATGACAGGTAAAAGTCACCAAAGCAGAACACCATTAAAAGCCCTTGCAGTCAATACCCAAAAGCCTATTCGAATACTACTGCTTTTGTTACTGAAAAGTAAAAGGTAGGGGAGAGCCATCCCAGCCTCCTTAGGGAGGGAGTTCCAATGTCTGAGAACAGACACTGAGAAGGCCCCTGTTCATGCTCTCTGTGAAGGTGGTATGACTGAGAAAAAGAGCTTCTTGAAGAGTTCAGATCCCATTACTGTACTCGTATTTTTCTTTATCAAATGTTCTCTGCACATGGAAAGCTTCTCCATGCTACATTAGCATGCTAGTGAGTGACTGTTCAATGATGTGATTCCTCAAATACATTCTAGAAGAGATATAATGTGCATGAGAACACGTCCATTGCATGCCTGTGTAGGCTTCTATATTGGACTCCTACACTGAATAGAAGATCCTTCAGTTATCTTCCAACTCTTACTATTCTAATTCAATGATTTGGAAAGACAGGAACCTGGTCACTGTAAGTTTTATGAATGCATATGAAGTGAAAACAAGTTCTGCCACATGGTATGCTAATTGCATAACTGGATCACTGTCCTAAGTAATTAAAAACTAGGGCTGAAGTTTGCTTTTTTCTTCCTTCCACCCAATCCTTTTTCCTTTGGTGTCATATCTTTCAGATTGTAAGCCTGAAGACAGGGAGTGTTTTATTACTGATCTCTATAAGTTGCTTTGAGAATGTCTTCTCACTGTGGAACAGGATAAACAGCTTTCAAATATAAAGTTGAAGGCTTTCACGGCCGGAATCCATAGGTTGTTGTGGATTTTCCAGGCTTTGAGGCCATGTTCTATTAATATTTTCTCCTGATGTTTCGCCTGCATCTGTGGCTGGCATCTTCAGAGGATCTGGTGGCATGGAAGCCAGACAGAGTATATATACTTGTGTAGTCCCTTGGTGAGAGGAAGCAATCTGCATATGTTAAGTTGGCCTGTGTGACGGCCTATTGTTAAATGGAATATCCCCCAGGGTTGAGTTGTTAGTCAGGGGATATGCATAACAGTGTGTTAAGTATATCAGCCATCTATTGTATTGTTTCTTGTAGAGGGACCTCCAGAATCTGGGTGGTGTTCATTGGCATATTTTGAGTCTTGATTTTAGCGTTCTTCAGTACTGGTAGCCAAATTCTGTTTACTTTCCGAGTTTCTTCTTTCCTGTTGAAATTGTCCATGTGTTTATGGATTTCAATGGCCTCTCTGTGTAGTCTGACATAGTAGTTGTCAGAACGGTCCAGAATTTCTGTGCTTTCAGAAAGCATTCTGTGTCCAGGTTGGTTTATAACATGTTCTGCTACTGCTGATTTTTCTGGCTGGATCAGTCTGCAGTGTCTTTCATGTTCTTTAATTCGTGTTTGGATGTTGCATTTTGTAGCCCCTATGTAGAGCTGCCCACAACTGCAAGGTATGCGATAAACTCCAGCAGAAGTTAGAGGATCCCTCTTGTCCTTTGCTGAACGTAGCACTTGTTGAACTTTCTTGGTCAGTCTGTAGATTGATTGGAGGTTATGTTTCTTCATTAATTTCCCTATGCGGTCAGTGACCCGTTTGATGTATGGTAAAAACACATTCCCTATGGTTGGTTGGCTGCTTATCTTCACTTCTGTGCTTTTTTCCAGGTCTTGAGGCTCTTCTGATGTCTGAACTGGAGTAACCATTGGCCTGTAGAGTCCAGTTTAGATGATTAAGTTCATCTTTCAGAAGGTGGGGTTCACAGATTCTTTTTGCACGGTCTACTAGAGTTTTTACTGTGCTCCTTTTTTGTCCTGGGTGACGGCTGGAGTCTTTGTGTAGATATCTGTCAGTGTGTGTAGGTTCCAGATCCTCTGAAGATGCCAGTCACAGATGCAAGTGAAACATCAGGAGAAAATACTAATAGAACACTAACAGAACACAGCCTCAAAGCCTGGAAAATCTACAACAACCTATAGCTTTCAAATAAATAATCTTAACAATAATGTTGACTTTTGGATTTGGATTAGAATGGAACATCACAGGGATGTGAAATCTATTGTCCCTCTGCAACCAGAAGTCATGGAAATGCACTGTATACTTTAAACAGGCAGATATTTTTAAACAAGCAGCCAAAGGATTAAATCAATAAAGACTACTTCTTTTTGATCCAGGCTAAATGGAAGATTACAAAATCACATTATTTTTTCTGCATGTAGAAATATAAGAAATGAAATCAGCTGTGATCAAGCTTTACCCTAAAAAATTTCTGCATGAGTTTTCAATTACCATATACTGAGTTTGAGTTTTATATACATGGTATAGTGGTTTGAACACTGGACTACAACTCTGGAAACCAGGGTTCAAATCCCTGCTCAGCCATGGAAACCCACAGGATGGTTAAGTCAGGCAAAGGCAATTTCCAACAAATTTTGCCAAGAAAACACCATGATAGGTTCACCTCAGGTTTTGAAGACACACAACAGCATGCCTAAATAAAAAGAATGCCAGTCTACTTACATTAGAAATTATCATGCTTTTCATATCTTTTCCATGTTTTATTACACTGAAGATGCTAAAAGAGATCTTAATTCTGTTCCACACTAGCATCTCCCATACCTCTTTTTCAGAGATTGGGGGAATTATTTTTGGACAGCAACCTCTAGAATACTCCTGCAAGCACAGGCAGAGGTCATGGTGTATGAGGCATTCTGAGAATATTCATTTAAAAAAATACCCCAAAACCTCTGAAAAACTCTGTCTCTTTCATTTTGGAATAATTACAATATGTGATTAATGTGGAAGCTGGACAATCTACTATTTGGCTCTTCTGTTTCAAGTGGGACTTACTTTGTTATAGAATTCATACTGTTTGTAGTACTGGGTAGCTTCCCCAACACCAGCTCCATAATCCTTTCTTCTGCAGCAGAAGGCAAGGCTACATCATCAGGCGGGATTTCTGTTATGATTTCAGCTACCTGTTCCACTGTTAATCGAATGCATTATTAACAAGAAAAAGACAGTCAATAGTGAACTTTACCTGCACTCATACAGGTTACTGACTTGAAGTCATCCAAACCTTGATAAAGCCAAATACATTTCACAGTACTGCAGTCCTAAACACATTTATCTGCAAGTAAGGCCCCCTTACTTCTACCTGCTGCCAGGTAAGCACGCAAAGGACTGCAGGCTTACTCCCCACTGAAACCAATGCAAATAGTTTTTTGTGCTAATTAAGGCACAGCTGAAGCTATAAATTCAACTATCTAGAGACTTAGGGATTCAGTCTGATATAGCATATGTCTGACCTAGGAATAAATAAAAGTGGCACTTTCATTATTGACATTTTACTTTAGATAGCAAAAAGAAAGAATATGTAGTGTAAAGCAGCCAATACAAGATGTCTAACCAAATTTATCCAGTATCCATATATGTCTGCTTCCAGATCACAGGTTCCCTGCTGACTTGACATTAAAAATGTAGAGTCTGAAATGGACATGATACAAAATTTCTGTAACTGTATTTTTTGACGGGGTTTCTTCCTTCTTGTTCCCACCTCAACCATATCAAATCAGGTATGGGAGATCTGAATTTAACTGGAGCACTGGTACTGAGGAAGGGGATGCCGTACCCTGCCCTGCCATTTCTCCAAATCTAAACTGTTTTCCAAAGCTGCAGTAATGATGCAAAACAGTATGACATGAAAAAAATCTAACACCTTATCTACTCAGAGGTATAGATTCCATCCAGTTCCCTGCTATTTCAAAATGAAGACAAAAAAAAGAGGATATCTGATTGTAGATCTCACGTGTCCTGTCTGTTTTAGTCCTCAGGCAGAAAAGCAAGGGAAGATCTCTACTGTATCTTAACATCTCAGACAGCTGAAGTCATCACAGAATGTAATACTGGGCTAGATGTATCAAGGGTTCTGCTCTCAGTAAGGCACAGTCATATATTCACATACTATAGCACATCAGGGGAACATTATCATACAGTAGAAGATGTAGTCTCCCCAACTCCCTTGCAGCAGTGCATTCAGCCCTGCAAAATAATTATTTCACTTTTCCCCAACTTGAGGTTACAATGGACTATAACCTATTCATCTGCAGCTGATGGGAGATGTAATCCATGCCTCCAGAGACTGCCAGGTTTGGAAAGCCATGGAGGGTATCAAATAAAATGTCATGGATAGCTACTTTTGGTAACATCCTCGTCTCACCAGAAGATTCTTTGTCATCCACAATCACAACAGGAGTTTCAGCTTTGGTCACTTTTGGCTTTCGGCCCCTTCGTGTTTTTTTTTTCACATCAGTGGAAGTATTGGCACTTTCAGAGGTTATGGGCTCATCTGCAGAGGGAGCTTCCACGGCCTTCTCTGGAACAGCATCCTGTTGATTACTTGGTGGAGTTCCTTTGGCTTGCTCCAGGTGACTCAGCAGATGTTCTGCAAGGAAAGTTGATAAATCAGGAAAATGCATGCATGTGTGATGCAACCATAGATGTCACCCAAAGATGATAATACTGCACCAAGCTGCAACAAAACCCAAAGCATTTCTTTGGAAATTTCACTATAATATCCTACACAGTCCATGAAACAAGTGCCAGTGATCACCTAGGAAAAAATGCAAATAAATAAACAAACAACATTCCTTGTTTGTTTCCATATAAATGGGAAGACATTTTACAAGGCACAAATAAAGGATGTTAGTACTATAAAGGCTGTTTGAAAAGGAAAAATACGTATTTCATTTTGTACAAAAGCCGCAATTAGAACTAAAGTTAGTGGCCATGCTTTTGCAGAAGGCTAAAAATAGTTTAATATTAAAAGAACTTTCCCAGCCTTCTTCCTGTCTCAAGTATTCTCCACCTCTGGCACATCTTCACCTTCCATTTTAGATTAAGTGCAGTTTACTGTGTTAACCAAACCATAAATTACAGATATAGTGATGTTTACTGAAAAGCCGGCTTCATATATTGTGGTTTGAAATTGGTTTGTTTGCACTAATCAAAGCTTAACCACAAGCTGCACTTAATTTAAAAAAAACGAATGCAAAAATTATCTATCTCTTTGCGGTCACACTAAACAAGAACTAAGAATACAAAAGCCTGGGAGAGAAGTTTGACTCGTTAATAGCCCAGCATTAACATTTGCAGACTAATCAGTTAACCTTGTTAAATTGTATTTAAACCAGCTTTACATTCATTATGGCAGATGGCTTAACAATTCCCCTCCCCTCTAAATTTTAGGCTAATTACAATTACAAATAATAAGATACAATTAATATTTGTGTTTTGTAGAATCTGGTGAATTCCCATTAGTTTGTATTCTGCAAGGATCAGTGTAACACAGAAGCACCGTTAAACGAATTACAGCACACATGAATGCTAACATGCAAACAGAATTTGTAAGAGTTATGACTTCAAACTACAACTCCCAGAATCATTCATCCAGCTTGTGGCCACTGTAGTCCAAACAGGTAATTTTATCAAGCTCTATACAGACACAAGGAAGAGAGAGAAATGGTGCTTCCAAAATAACAAATCTTTGTCAAGACATATTGATCCTGCTCCAAAGCTCTTGGCTATCCTTGCGCACATGGAACTCCTGATGTGCAAGATTCCATTCAATTCAACTGCTGTTCATCAGTGACTGCTGACTGCTCAAGCCAGACAGAAAGCAGCAGTCAGACACTCTCCATCTGGAACTCCATTTGAGAGACGCCACCCTCCAGCTACCAAGGGCCAATGCTATGATCACCAGACAGAGATGAGGCAAATGCTCTTACATTGTGGTTCAATCCACCTCTATGACTTGCTGAACATATTACCAGTTGAACTCAACATACAGCCTGATAAATTTTGTAACCAATGATGCTTTCTTTTTGCGTTGTTCCTTTTCAACTGTATGTCTGCAATCAGCAACTCTCATTCCAGATATTTCTAAGCTACTCTGGAAAACTGTTTAGGTAAAGACTGGGGTAAAAATTGGTTAAATAAAGAAATAAACACAGTGGCACAGCACACTGAAAAGGTATTACAGTACCTTCAAGAAGCTAGTGGACAGAATTGCCTGTTTTCTCGTACCAGGTGGAAAAAAGTCAAGTGGAAAAAAACCAAATATTTCAAATATAATCTTTGAAAACACATGCACACATTAACATTGTAGCTGAGATCCAATGAGAAAAAAATAAGCACATTTAACCTCCCATGTTTATGCTATTGTGGAACTTAGCAGTCCTTTCCTTACCTGTCAGCAGCTGAGGTTCCTGGAAAGTTATCGAGCACACTTTACATGTCCACTGGCTGGATACTGCTTCAACCGGCCCAGTACTTTCTAGAGTGCTCACTAGGTTCACAGCAAATAAAAAGGAAGGACTAAATATTTTGAAAAACATGGAATGGGAAAGTCTAACTCAGAGGTAAGCAACTGCTGAGAGTTGGTGGTATCCATGAGGTTGTGCACTCCCTACAATGCCAATGCACATTCAAAATTTGGTGGTATGAATAAAATGCTTTTAACTTTTAAAAAGTCACTTGTATATTAAAAAATGAGGGGAACCCACACCTTCTGTGGGAGTCAATGAACACCTCTAGGATTGCTAATTGGTTTTTTAGGAAGACATACACGTCCCATGGTCCTTTTTTTTTTACATTATTAAAAAAAAAAGGACAGGACATTTTTTTTTCCAATACAGCAGCAGGACATTTGGATCCTCGCATCCAAACAAACTGTGGGAAGCATTACATGTGGCCCACATGTCGTATATTGCATATTCCCACTCTAGCCATTATAAAATGTATAGAACAAGGACAACAATATGAAGATTCCCAGGCAACAAAGTCGGCTGCAACAAAAATAGTATGAGTTCTGTGGTACTAAAAATTTGGGTTTTTTTGTGCACTGCAGCCCAATTCATCAGATGTTGCTTCTGACGAAGTGGGCTGCAGTCTTCAAAGGTTTATGCTAAATAACATTCTGTAAATCTTTGAAGTGCCACAGGACTCTCTGTTGTTAACAAAATCAGGGATATATAAAAAAGCAAGCTGATCAAAGCATGTACACATTTTGGCATGAGGATCAAAGTTTCCTTAAAAAGAAGAGTCAAAAAGATAATGAAAAGCCACAAGCTTAAAACCTCTCTTCAACATTTCTGTATGTCATCATATTTTAACAACAGTACCAGCTCAGACAGACTGTCTAATAAATGATTTCAAACCCATCATAACAGTGATATCATATACTTTCAAAAGAGACAGAAGAGTTTCCATACCTGGAGGAGCAGCTTTAGCAGATCGGGAATTCTTGGTTTTCTTGAGAGAAAAAGTGCTGCTAGATTTATTTCCCTCTTGATCACTTTCCATCACAACTAAACATACATCTATTAGAAAGATTATATTTTCATTAGTCTATTTTTCCATTTGCCAAACTGCTTTTACAATGCCAAGAACCACCACACCTTACAGCAATACTGACTGTATTGGTGATGTACAAGGAGATGACTGAAAAGCTCTTAGCATATCGCTAAATATCTTCCATTTTACTTAGACTGAGAACTTTCATTTTTCATGCAATGCTCTGTTACAGTTCAAGATATTTAGGGTGTACACTCTTTCTATCTGAAGTCTGCATTATGCCTTTCAAATGCTGCTTAGGGTAACACACACAAAGATATCTGTTACAGTTCTCTATATGAAAGGGCTACAGGACTATTGAAGCTTCTATTCGAAGTGTGAAACCTGCAAATACATCAGTGATGGACTGCAAATACATCAGTGATGGACTGTCTACCAGCTGAATTCTAAAGAAAAGATACAAAATTCTTTAATAGCATGTTGGCCATGTCGGCTGGGAGTTTCTATGCATGGAGTAATAATAACAACAGCTACAACAACAGCTATAATGATACACTTGCAGTAAGAACAATAGGTATAATAATACACCTGAATGATCGGCTTTAGAGGGCTGAGAATTCTTGATTTTCTTGAGAGAAAAGGTACCAGGTTTTGAAGCAGTGTTGTTCCCTTCTTGGTCACATTCCATCACAACTAAACACACATCTGTTAAGAGAATACTGTTTCTATTAGCTTGCTTTTCCACTTACAATATTTTGTCACAATACAGAGAGCTACCATATCTCTTGGTAATGGGGTCTGCACTGAAACCATGTTAATCTATGTCTCAAAGATCTTACTTTGATTAGGCTGAGATCTTTTCAACTGCATCTCAGCTTACACAGGCTGATTTCCCAAACCAGTGAAACAAGGAAGTCATAGAATTTGATTGTAATGTGGGTCTTACATATGCTATGAATTATTACTGCATACTAACATTTCTTAAGGCCATCTGCATGTTGTAAGAAAAGGGAATGCTCCTGCTGTTCCAATGAAAAGAGAATGCTCAATACTGTCCTTCCCACCCCCACAATTGTGTCTTTGCTCAGTAGTGTTCAGTCTTTCTTTACAAGAAGCAGTCTCTCTAATGGAGGGACAGGTGGGTGGGTATGTGGAACCATCAGAAAATAAATATTACACGATGAGGAAGTAAAGAAGCCCTTCGGCCCCAGCCGGGTAGCTCAGCTGAAACCTGAAGACGTGGAGGCTACATTGTGTCCAAACACAGAAAACACTAGTCAAATGATACATGTGACTCCACATAATGGCCCAGGTCTCTCTCGTGTGAGGCAGCCCTGCAAAATTCTCCCAAATTCCTCATCTTGCTGCAGCCCCCAGTGGCCCACCACACTGTTTCAGAGGACTCTTAAACTTTTAGGAGGAGCACTGGGGAAAGGAGGTAGCTCTACTAGAGTGTGGAAAGAGTCAGGGAAGTTGTTTCATTTTTATGTCTTGGGATTGAAACTCATGCATAGTTTGGCTGTTAGGTGATATATGAAACAGGGCAAACACTTTATCGATTAATTTTCATGTGTGGAAGCTGTTTGCATAGCATGCCATTGTTGTTTTGTCCTTTAAAGTGGTTTCCAGGTTATCACAATAAGGCAAACCTATACTGAGGTTTTCTTGGAAAGATCTGTTCACAGAGTATCAGATACTGCCTTCCTCTGAGGCTGAGAGACTGCAACCTGCCCAAGGACACCCAGTGGATTTCTATGGCTAAGCAGGGATTTGAACCTTTCTCTACCAGAACCTTTCTCTCCAGCACTCTAACAACTACACCATACTGGTTCCCTAGCATGACATCCTCCCCACAAATCCTTCCTTCTTTAAAGAAAGAAAAGGCAGTCCCCACTTTGTAAACATACCATTAGCAATGCTAGTAACTTGCTTGAGAACTGGCTTTTCCATTTTTTTGGCGTAGAAAGCTGCATACCATACTCTTAACTCCGTTCCTGGAGGGATGTCCCGGGAAGTAGTGAAGTAAATGTCATTCTCGTGCTGGAAGGCAGTCAGGTTCTGGTGATCATACTGGCTGGCTGGTCTCACCATCATCATCCAGTTGCAATCATCTTCATTAGAGGTGTCAAAATATACTGGAGGCCCATCCTTTTGAAAAACCTAATTAGATACCCATGCAGAGAGTGAATATAAATTTATTTGTAAGGACTATTAGATGGATAACAGTATGCATAAGAATGCATCTATGTCAGTACAGCAGAGGCCACTGGCCCCCTGCAGAAGGTTGGAGCCTTTATCCACCCAGCCTCCTGTCCCTTTTTAAAAATTTGCTTTACATTTTGGATTTTTTTGCAAAAGAAAAATCATTTTTCAAAAACATTTTGAGGGATGTTATGGGACCCTAAGGACTTTAAAAATGGCCTTTAGGGGCCAGTGTGACCCATAGGCCACACTTTGCTCACACTTGCACTACCAGCATGTCCTTACCATGGGGATTTTTGCCTTTATAATAATGACACAAAAGAAAGCCGCAGAAAATTCCTGGGCCATTCTGGTAACAATATATGAACTCACCCTGACCATACATAACTATGTAACACTCCTTCACCCTCATTCATTTCTTTGGCCAGAGTAACCAGGAGATTTTTGCTATATCCACGCCACATTTCTGCCTTTGCATTATTGTTTTTCTTTACCTTCCCTTAGCTTTTGTCCTTTACCATTATATTTTTCACTTCTGTGAACCCTCTTATTATAGGATCTCCTACATGGTGATCTCTGCCAGATGCTTTCCAGCTACAACAAATGCCTTAACAGGAGGAAAGTTGGTATAGCCTTGCTGAAAGCCTGCAAGCCCAAACTCTTACTGATGCAGTCTTTCCTCAGAGGAACACACTGGGGAGTAAAGTGGCCTTGGAGAACACCCTTGCCAGCACAGTAAAGACCTAGAAAGCTGACAGGGACAGTGGCATGCAGAAGAGAGGTGAAGGGAAAAAGTGGGGTACATGTTCTCCTATCCAGTCCAACAACATCTGGAGTGCTACATGATTCCCACCCATCTGCTGAATGAGAGAGAGACTGAAATATGGGGTACATATTTAGACAATGGTGGAGTTCAGCTGCTGGGTTTTTTTGTTTGTTCGTTTTGTTTTTTTGCAATTTTTCTTTTTCTTTTCTTTTTTTTTTCTTTAGCCTAAACTCAGAGTCAACATACCTTCAGTAGAAATTGTGACTCCTTTTCCAGTTTTGCAACTCTCTTGGATTCAAAGGGACCAAACTGGGTACGCTTGACCAGCTGAGTTAGTGCAAAAACACCTTCAGTCCCATCTTCAAGTTGTCTGATCTCCAAGTTCGAGGGGAGAGAAGACCTAAAAAGTAAATATATAGAGCAAATCAAGGTGAAGTATAAATAGGCTGACTCCATTCACTCCTCAGTGGCAAAATCTGTGCACAAGTAATATTGTGTACAAGAACAAGAGACTTGCTCTCTATAAAGACATCTTAAACTATAGAATAATCAAAATTAAAGACAAGCACACAATAATTCTTCAACAACACTGTAAGCTATGAGCACCAGCATGCCCAAATAGTGACTTAAAATAGCCTAAAGGCACCAGATCCCACCTGAATATGGAAGAGTCAGCTCTGGTTAGTATTTGGATGGAAGACACCCTACAAATATCAGGTACTGTAGTCTATATTTCAGAAGAAGGAAGTGGCAAAACCGTATCTGAGTATTCCTTGCCTGAGAAAACCCCATGAAATTCATGAAGTCACCATAAGTCAATGAAGATACATGCACATGCGTGCACACACGCACACACGCACACACACCCAATTAGCTGAAGTACCAGATGCAGAACACAAAGCTACTTGCATTCTGAATGCAGGAAGCTACTTCATATGAGATCACAGTATTAATCCACTGAACCCAAGAGTGGGCACTTTTTACCATGCTGAGGGATGCTTTCCCACAGGGATAATATTATGTGTGTGGCAATGAGGGAGTCATGCAGCTGTGGGAGGGACTGAAACTGGTGGATACAAAAAGAGTCAAAAGCAGGTAAGTCTAAACAACTTCTCTCTCACTGTGTGTCACCCATTTCCTTCTCCTCCTCCTCTTTTTCTTTCCCATTTGGCAGGCAGTGGCCGAAAGGATAGACTAGTTCTGCAGAGGGCTTCTGAACTCGGGCAAAGTGTTACATGAGATCAGACTGTCCCTCTCCTTTGGTTTAGTCCACTACTGGTTACTGTGACAGAAAACAGATCTTCAAGGTCATAAGAAGAAGACCTTCACATCACTTGTCACCTGATCACTTGGACTGGAGATACCAGAGATGGAACCTGGGGCCTTCACCATGCAAAGAATTTGCTCTGCTACTGAACAAAAAGACGCTACAAGTATATTCAGGCATTACTCACCTCCCCTTCTTGAACAAGCAGGGGAAGTAGGGGAAGGCAGCTCTTCCCCATCATTGCTTTCCTCATGTCAAAATAGAAGTATCTAAAGAAAAGAGGTTCCAGATCATGTGAAGGCCCTCCGTATGAGTAAGGAAACTGAAAAATCAGGGCTCTTGCTCACATGGAAGAGGCAAACAGGAACTCCTCTTCAGATTTTTAGTTCCTCCTGAGGAAAGCAATTGGTTGGGGGACAGTGCTGAGGGCTCCCCTGCTTTTGTGTAGAAGAAAGCAACGTGAGTAAAACCTGAACAGGGCTTAGATGGAAATCACTCCCCCATGCAAAAGAAAGACGGTATTGTCAGATTTGTAGAATTTTTTTAGGACTTTTTCCAAATTAAGTATTTTTATTACAATTTCTATAAAAAGTATAAAATGGGAACATTTCTTCTTGATGTCCCCCCCTCAACTCCCATAGCAAGTTTTCTTCTCCAGTTTTGCCCAGCTGAATCAAACAAAAGGTACAGTATAATACAATACAATACAAGGAGTCCAATCCACTATACATAGAATCTTTGGTATAACAATCATAATTTGTCTTTTGACCAGTCAATACATTTTTACCTTTTTTATCAAATTATATCATTACAATTATTAGCTTTACAATTGCAGCCACTCTTTTATTTTGCTCCATTCTCTATCAAACTGTTGAATAGATTTGTTCTTTAATGCATTTGTCAATTTTTCCATCTCCATCATTTCCACATTAAAAGTTCTTTGTAAATCTAATCCAAAATCTGAAACGAGCCTCACTGCAAGTTGTATAATGTATTAACCCCACGTAGTGAGTGCAAGAGAGTCAGCATGGTGTATTGGTTTGGGAGCTGGACTATGACTCTGGAGTCCAGGTTTCCAATCTCCATTCAGCCAGGGAAACTCACTGGGTGACCTTGAGCAAGTCATACTCTCTCAGCCCCAGAAGAAGGCAAAGGCAAACCCCCTCTAACAAATACTGCCAAGAAAACTCCATGATAGGGTGATCTTGGAATCACCATAAGTTGGAAATGACTTGAAGCCATATAACAACAACAGTGACTGTAAATGCTGAGTGTGAAGTACCATTCAGTTTGCAAACTACCGTATTTGCCGTTGTGCACTTTTTTCTCCCCAAAGTGGTCCTTAAAAATGGGGTATGTTTTAAAATTAAAATAATTAAAATTTAGATAAGTTGCAGACATAATTGATATTCATAAATTTAAAGTTTAACTGTAATATATTTGTCGCATTACTTAGCTCAAGGTAAAAGTCTGGCAGTAAGCTGAAGATAAAGTCAAGGCCAGCAGATAACAGATACTGGTAAGCTCTTTGTTTATACATTCTTTTCACAATAGCTGGAAACATTTTGAATTAACCCATTAGGTTCAAAATAGAAGGGAAGCTGATAAAGTTAATATATAGCTCCATCTGGTGGAAGTAGGAGTTAAGACAATATAAATATATTAAATTAAGCAATATCAGTTAATAACGGAGGAGAAGTAGGGAATAGTGACAATCAGCTAATTAAAATAGGGGAGTTAAGTTAAATATTGGATAACAGATTTTAAATACATTAAATAGATAAAATATTTAAAGATTTAATATTTAATAAACTAATAATTAATATTTATAAAAGAAATAAAGGGAAAGAAATCTAAATAAGTTTAGAATATTTAAACTGGAATAAATTTAATTAGAATGAATTTAATTAGATTAAATTTAATTAGAATAAAATTGTATAGAATAGTTTTTCATTTAAGAACTTTATTAAAACTATTTAACTAAAGCTAACATATATAGAACCACTTAAACTGCTAGACAATACAAATTAAATCAGTTCAAAAAATACATAGCAGAGCATACGCTCTGAAATAAAGGATAAACACAGTAAAGTGAAGAAGACTTGGAGGTGTCAAAGACACAACAAAGAAGAAGATGGCGGCGGGAAGAAGGAGAGATGTACAAACACAAATACATACTTTATCACAAAGAAGATACTCAGGAGAAGTGGAACCATATCAGCTGCTCCTAGATGAAGTTAAAAAGATAAGAACAGATATGTGCGCAGAAATGAAAGATCTTTCGACAGAAGTTAAAAAAGAAGTAAAAGAGATGAAGAAATGGAAAATTTGGCACATACACTGGAAACTGTAATGAAATATGTAAAGAATATGAATAAAAACATAGAAGAAATACAAGAAAAAATGAAGAGTTTGGAAAAAAGAACAGGAGATTTGGAAGGTATGATAGAACAAACAGAAATGAAAAGCACGCTCTCAGAATTGAAATATAGAGAAAAATGTATAAAGATAAGAGGATTGGAAGAAATAGAGGAGGAAGATCTTTATAATAGATTGATTCCAGCTTTGGCTAGATTTTTAGATTGGCCAACAGCGCAGATGGATGTGGAAGTTGACCGGATCTTCAGGATGAACTCGTTAATTGCTCGGAAAAGGAAAGTCCCAAGGGACATAGTGGTATATCTGGTACGGGAAAGAGTGAAGGAGATGATCATCCAGCAAAGCAACACAAATAAACTGACCATTGAAGGAACAGAATTGAAAATATTTAAGGATATTGCATCTCAAGTACTCAAAAAAAGAAAAGACTACTCCTTCTTAACACAAGAACTCAAGAAAAACGAAATTACATATAGATGGGGGAAGTTTTAAGGAGCAATATTTACATATAACCAAAGAAGACATGTAATCAATTCAACAAGTAAAGCTGAAGAATTTTTGAAAAGATTCAAAGAAGAAAATAGGAAGAAGCAAGGGAAAGACCAGAAGACAGAAGAGAGAAAAGAGGAGAGAAAAAAGATGATAACAGGTAAAGAATGGAAAAAAGGAAATTAAAGACAACATAAGACAACCTTGGTAGAAGCTGAAGAATATCTGGATGAATATGACCAACAGGAGCAACAAGAGGAGCAGGAATTAGAAGGACAAGAGGAAGAACAAGAGGAAATAGAACAAGAAGATCTGGGAAAAGACACATCATCAGAAGTAGAGACTGTGAAATAAAAAAAAGAAAAAAGAATCATAAATAGAATGAGGGTCAAAATATTATCTTGGAATATAAGAGGAATAAATTCAATAATAAAAAGAAAAAGAATTTTTCATTACTTGGAAAAACAAAAATGTGATGTGTATTGTATACAGGAAACACATATAACTAGAAAAGAGAAACAAATATTAAATAACACCAAATTAGGAAATGTGTTCTCAACAGGTATAGAAAAGAAAAAAAGGGGAGTTGCATTATATGTGAGTTCAAAATACACTGCGAAAGAAGTCCTAAATGATATACAAGGGAGATATATAGGGGTAGAGACTAAAATGTTAAACACAAAGATATTATTAATAGGAATATATGGCCCCTTGGAAAATAAAAATGAATTTTACGAGAGACTTCTCGAAAAAATTAGGGATATTGACTATCAAGACATAATTATTATGGGGGACTGGAATGGAGTCACTCAGGCTGAATTAGATAGAATTATGAGAAAAAGACAAAAGAAAAATAAGGGGAAATTACGAAAAACTTTCTTCAATTTGACAGATAATTTGATGTTAACAGATGTATGGAGAAGCGTGTATGGAGACCAAAAAGAATTTACTTATTTTTCAGAGGTATATCAAACATGGTCCTTTACCAAGGATCAGATCAGATCATACACCCCTTATATTAACTATGGAAGATAAAAAACAAGAATTCAGATGGAGAATAAATGAGAGTTTATTAAAAGAAGAGGAAGTAATAGAAAAAGGAAAAGAAGTCTTAGAAAGATACTTTGAAGAAAATATGAATAAAGGTCTCCCCACAGAAACGGTATGGGAGGCTGGTAAAGCGGTTATGCGAGGTTTTTTAATACAACAGGATATAAAAATATAAAAGGAAAAAAAGACAAAAGAACAGATATTAATAAATGAAATACAGCAGCTGGAAAAAAAATTAAAAACCTCACCTGAAAATATAAAGATTATAGATGAAATAAAAGTGCTACAAAAGCAAATTTCACTACAAGATACCCAAGAAATAGGAAAAAAAATTGAAACTTGCAAAACAAATAAACTTCTTTTTTGCAAATAAAACAAATAAATGGCTAGCATATAAAATTAGAAAAGAAAGAGAAAACCGGCTGATACTTCAGATAAATGAAAATAAGAAAGTATTGGTAAAACAGGCAGAAATTAAGAAAGCATTTGAAAGAGATTATAGAGATTTATATGCAGACCCGGAAACCAATCAAATGAAAAGAGATATTTAAATGAAGGGGAGATACCTAAAATTATAGATGGACAGAGGGAGGAATTAAAGAAGGTAATAACAAAAGAAGAAATACGGCAAGCCATCCAGAAACAAAAAACAGGGAAAGCACCAGGTCCAGACGGTTTCACAGTATTGTGTTATAAGACATTTCACGAACAATTAATAGATCCATTATACGATATACTAAATGGGATGAGCAAAAATACACGACCCCCCTCTTGGGGGGAAGCAAATATTACCTTGATCCAAAAAGAAGGGAAAGACCCACAAGAATTAGGTAATTACACGCCAATTGCACTTTTAAATGTAGATTATAAAATATTTGCCACAATACTAGTGTAAAGATTAAAAAAAGTCATGCAGGTTATAATACACACAGATCAAAATGGATTTTTACCAGGAAGAACATTAAAAAATAATAGAAGGTACTAAATATAATAGAATTCTTTCATAGACATAATGAAAAGAAAATGGAATTCTGTTTTCTAGATGCGGAGAAAGCCTTCGATAGGGTGAATTGGGTTTTCTTAGAAGAAACAATAAAGGCTATAAATTTGGGACCAAAATTTACAGAATGCGTGAAGTCAATATATAAAGATCAAAAGGCTGAAATAATAGTAAACGGGGAAAGAATGCAAAATACAGTGATAAATAGAGGAGTAAGACAGAGATGTCCTTTATCGCCGCTTTTATTTATATTAATTTTAGAAATATTAAATAATACAATCAGGCAAGAAAGACAAATACAAGGGGTTAAAATTAGGAATCAGGAATATAAACTTAGTGCATACGCAGATGATTTAGTGATTATTCTTGAAGACCCTGCAGTAAGTATAGAGATATTAATGGATAGATTATTTAAGTTTGGAATACTATCAGGTTATAAAATAAATAACGAGAAGACAAAAATAATCATGAAAAATATACGAGAACAAGAAGAACAAGAACTAACAAAAATAACAGGGTTTATGACGGCGAAGAAAGTAAAGTATCTTGGTATAAATATAACAAAGAATAATGTGGATTTATTTGATAACAGTTATAAGAAATTATGGTTGGAAATAAGAGAGGAACTTAGAAAATGGCAAAAATTAGAACTATCACTATTAGGTAGAATATTGGCAATTAAAATGAATATACTCCCCAAAATAAATTTTTTATTTCAAAATCTACCAATAATTATGAATGAAAAACCCTTTAAAGCATGGAACAAGGAGCTGATGAAATTTATATGGAAAGGGAAGAGACCGAGGATAAAACTTAAAGTGCTGGAAGATATTAAGGAAAGAGGGGCAATGGGACTACCAAATCTAAACCTGTACTATTACGCAAATTGCCTAGAATGGACATTAGAGTGGTTAACATTGAGAAATACAAGAATCCTTTAGTTTATATTTAGAGGGTCAGGAATTATATTTTGGCTGGCATGCGTACATGTGGTACGGTAAATCATCAATAGACAAAGATTTTAAAGCCCATTTTTTAAGAAAAGTCCTTTTAACAGCATGGTTAAAATATAAAAGACAGTTATATTTAAAAATTCCACTTTGGGTCTCAGTGCATGAGGCCTTCCATAAAAGAGAGATTCTGAAGACAAATACATGGATTACATATAAAGATACCCTGAAGATTCAAGGAGATAACATAACCGTTAAATCCAAAAATGAGCTAAAGACATCCGGGTTAGAGACACATTGGCTATTATTAACACAGTTATTGGAAAGATATAAAAAGGACAAGGAAGCAGAAGGCTTTGAAATAGAGGAAAAAGAGTTTGGTAAGATTTTAAAACCAGGGGAAGAACACAGAGTTAGTCAAATATATAAAATTTTATTGACTTTACAAAATGAGCAAGAAACAGTAAAAACGACTATGGTAAAATAGGCCCAAAATCTTAACCATATAATAACGATGGATCAATGGGAAAGTTCATGGAGAACCACATGGAAATTGATAAAACCAGCTAGCTTAAGAGAGAATTATTACAAAATGCTGCATAGGTGGTACATAACTCCAGTTCAAATTGCAAAGATACAAAAAAACCCAAATGATACTTGTTGGAAATGCGAACAGAGAGGCACATTTTATCATATATGGTGGCAATGCAAAGAAGAGAAAAGATTCTGCGAAGGAAAACATACTAAAATACAAGAAACAATAAAAATAAAGTTCCCATTACTCCCACAAATATATTTACTTAATAGGATAGATGAGCTACAAATAAATAAATTCCAAAAGAAAATAATGTTATATATGATAACGGCCGCCAGACTCTGTTTTGCCCAAGTATGGAAACAGAAAAGATCCTCAAGATTAGAAGATTGGTTAATAAAACTATTTGATATGGCAGAGGCAGATATAGTTATAGTGTCTTTAAAAGATAATATAAAAAAGAAATCTACTGAAGAATGGAATATGGTATTTCCTCTTTGGGAATCTTACTGGGGCAAGAAGGCCATTATCTCTTTAGTTTAAAGATATGTTTAAAATTTAAATAAGCAGGTAATTTCTTGGAAAGTTGTGTCAAGAAGTTATGAAGATTGTATAAGATAAATTAAAATCTAATCTAGTTATAAGGTACAAAATGATGGAATAGGAAGGTGTAACATATTTGGAAATGATCAGATGTATTCAGAAGGAATAATACCGATAAAGAAGCATTTGCGTCTTGAGTTTCAGTAAGGGGGGAGGGGGTAAATGGAAGGAGATGGTAGGATGATGATAAATGGATGATGATAATCATCATCATCATCATCATCATCATCATAAAAAATTTATTTCTATCCCGCCTCTCCACATGGATCGAGGCGGCGAACAATATGAATACATTAAATACATTAAAAACATTAAAACATCCCCAATCCTCCCCACCCACCAACCCACCTAAAACAACCCCTTAAAACACACAACAATTAACAGTCAATCAATTAACTATTAACAAAACAGCAAGACAATTGATGGGAGGCGACAGAAATGCTAGTCTTGGAAGGCCTGTCGGAAGAGATCAGTCTTGACTGCTTTTTTAAAGCAGTCCAGACCGGTAATATGCCGGGTCTCCTCTGGCAGGCCATTCCATAACTTGGGAGCGATAGAAGAAAAGGTCCTCTGGGTAACCGCAGCCAACCTAGTTCTGACTGGCTGCAGTAAATTCCTCCCAGAGGACCTTAATGTGAGGGGCGGATTATATGGCAGAAGGCGATCAGGCAGGTAGGCTGGCCCCAAGCCACGAAGGGTTTTAAAGGTAATAACCAACACCTTGTACTGTGCCCGGAAACTAATAGGCAGCCAATGAAGAGACTTTAAAATTGGTGTTATATGGTCAGTTTTAGGTCTACCGGTGACCAACCTGGCTGCCATATTCTGAACTAATTGAAGCTTCCGGACTAAGCACAAGGGTAGCCCTATGTAGAGCGCGTTGCAACTGATAAACTGACATCATTAAAATATATAGAAATTATTAATAGATAATGTATATAAATACACAAATATATGTATATAAATAGATACAAATAGGTGCAAACAAGTTATTATGAGATGGTATTATCATAATTAACATGTATGTTACTAAATAGAAGACATATAGATGTCGGTGAAAAGAATGATCCATATCAATCCTTTCATTGAATTGGGGTAATGTATGTTAAGTTTAGATTATATTTTTATAGATTTAGTTTATACGTTATAGGTCTAGATACTATGTCCATCTGGGTAGTCTAGGTTAGTTTAGTTTTAGTAGGTTAGTTTATTATTCATGTAGTGTATTATGTAGTGTGTTGTTTATAAGGTATGTTGTATGGATGTATTTGAGTTGCGTTTTGAATTATTTTGTTTTGTTTGCTTTGTAGTGTTTGTCATGTATTGTTTGTTTATTAACTAATTAAAAAAAAAGAAACAAAAAAAATGGGGTATGTTTCATACAGCAGGTGCTCATTGGAAGTCCTCTTTTCACCACCACCCCCGCTGAGGCTAAATGCATATGAAAGGGAAGAAGTGAAAGGAGGAGTCTCATGAGGCTGCGCTGTGCTGGTTCCGCCCCCAAACCCTCTCCTGCCTTTTCTAGGCATAAAGAAAATGCCTAGAAAAAGCAGAGACAGGTCTGGGGGAGCCCACACTGGTGCTGGCTCCATCCCACGGACCCTCTCCTGTCTTTTCTATGCATTTTCTTTATGCCTGGAAAAGGCAGAGAAGGGTCTGGGGGAGCCCCGCACTGGCTCTGGCTCCAGCCCCAGATCCTCTCCTACCTTTTCTAGCCATTTTCTTTATGGGGAAGCCCCAGGGTCTGGGGAAGCCTCACGTTGGTGCTTGCTCCACCCCCCAGACCCTCTCTTGTCTGTTCTAGGCATTTTCCTTATGCCTAGGAAAGGCAGGGGAGGAGCGGAAGGAGTGCTGCCTCAAGGCTTCCCTAGACCTCCCCCTCTCTATCCTATCCATTTTGGCTCAGTGGGGAGAAGTCCCACTGAGGCGAAATGGAAGGGAATGAGGGAGGAGGAAGCCTCACTGCTGTAGTAAAAAAGTTTTTCCCAAAAAATAACCATCAGAAATGGGCTGCGTCTTATACGCCAGTGTGTCGTATACCCCGGCAAATATGATACATACTGTAAGAATAATTCAAACAAGTATAACTAAGTAGTAAACAGATCTTCATCCCAAGTCGTTGCCTTTTTCGCAAGTTCTATATCACTATAAACGACTGGGGAAAAGGGGTCTTGCTTCTTCATAGTTCCGACTACATTTGCTTAAACAGAGGCATCATCTATTCCTCTCAATACATGTTCACACTCCCAAACAGGATCAATCAACTTGGAATCCAGTTATAAAATGGGTCATAACCCCATTTGGGCTATCCATGTGGCACAATGTGCATGCAGAACTCATTCAGCTGCAACTAGCACTAGTTTTCCCTTGATAGAGAGGTTCCCTTTACTGTCACGAAAAGGCCATGAATTTCTCTCTTAGTTGATTGGGCTTACTGCATCTCATCTTCATTTGCTTTGTATCACTGAAATATTCTAGTACAGTGGTTCCTAAGCTGGGGTACACACACCACAGGACATTTAGGGGTACTTGAAAAAACTGCATACAACCCTGCTATATGCACAAACCATTTTCACTCCTATATTTGCTGAGAAAGAAGATGCCATTCAGACTCCTGATACCCAATCAACAAGCTTCCTCTTACTTGTCTGTGCCCCTTGCTTGTGGTTGCTGCGGCAATGGGTTAAACCAGAAGTTCTCCGCCACTTTGCAACAGCTCAAGACAGAGAGGCAAGGCTCATTTTACTCACTACACCCTGTATTTTTAAAAATATTTAATATTTTTAATATGTATTATTTATTATGCAATATTAATATTTTAATATTTAATATTTTTAATATATTTTAAATATTTTTCTCTTTTCATTTCACACCTGGTGTAAGGTTGCATTTGTGAATGCTGAGCTTGCAAATCATGCAGGCCCATCGTATGAGGGGTCCAGTTTATGGAAATGGGCTGCCAAAGGGTACACAAGTGAATAAAACTCGGAAACCACCACTCTAGAATAAGGCACTGAACCAGTACTTTTGTACTGTTTTGAAGATATTTATAATAATATATATAAGTTCTCAGATGCCAGGGGGATTTCCAGTTTGAAATACAGCACCAAAACAAAAAAGAAAAAAAAGTGTAAATGAGAAAAGAGGACTTCCTTTTGCAGCTCTGTCACTCTGGATCTGCTAACTTTAAAAACAAACAAGCAGCACAGCAAAAGTTACTTACCTTGCCCTACTTAAAACAAAGGAGTCTTTGACTGTCACTACTGGGCCCAGCTCTGGGCATTCTGAATCATGATACTGATTACAATCTTCACACCCTGGAAACAGACAAGAGGAAGAATAGTTTTCTTTATTTCTTTTTTTATTATTATTATTTTTATTATTTGCATGTCTATCACAAGACCAAACCATATTATGTTTGGTATATACAATAAACAAAACAAAATTTCTTTCAAAATGAAAGAAATTAAAATACATTATGTCACATTCATTTCTAGTTGCCTTATTTGTCTTCCACGAAAATTATTTAGAACAAAAAAGAGTTTGTCCTATCCTTTCTCAGTGAACATCTACGACAAAAATTCCAGTCTCTCTCACTTGCAGTGGCTACACACACAACTGAATTAATAGTATATTTGGCTCATCTCAAGAACAAAGATAAATGAAACTTGTGTTATCAGAGTATAAACACATTTTTTTAAAAAAAAACAAGGAAAGTATGTTTTGTATGAATATTTAATAAACATTGTTGATCAGTTAAGGAAGAATGCCTAGAGTAAGGGACAGAAAAACTAGGTACAACAGATCATTTTAACACCCTCTGAATTGATGTGTACAAAATTGAATGTGCTTTCTAGAATTGTAGCACATTCCACCAGACTATTCTGTGACCACTCCTGAGGAAAGTATTACTTACGTTTTACCACTTTTGGGAGCAGATGTTATTACAAACAACCAAGAGACATCAGATAGGCTAGACCAGGCTCTAAAGACAGGGTTGGAATCTGTTAGAGAACACTGTGCATGCAGCCAGTTCTTTCGAAAATATTCATACCCTTTCTTCAGAGCAGCTTTACGGGCTGTTCTTAGCATAGTAGTCTCTGCTGCTCATGAAGCAAGTTGCTTTTTAAACTGCATAACAACCCGCCTCTTTGGCAGCCAGTTGTAAGCACAACCAGAAAAGCCATACCTGAATATTCTATTCTGTTCTATGCTTACATATCTCCCTTCTTTACATACTTGAATCATAACTTAAGTCTGTAAATGCAAGTGAGGTTTTCCCACTTTCACTTTTCACTTCTTCACACTACATCCATACTGGAACAGCTAACCCAGGGCAACAAGCTGACATACCTCCCAGGGTATGCAAACAAAGCTACTACCCCTTAGTTTGTATAGGCCCCCAGTCAAAGGTACAGTCACAAACAAACTACAGATTATTTTTTAAAAAATTGTTCATGCTTTCAGACCTACATTGTTAAGCCTCATTATTCTACTTCTAATACTAGCCAGCATGGCATTGCGGTCTGAGTTTTGGACTAATTCCAGGAGACCAGGTACCCCTTCACACTACACAATCACAGCACTATTATACCGCTTTAGCTGCCATGGTTCATCCAACAGAATCTTAGGGTTTGGTGAGGCACTAGAGCTCCCTGGGTGAGAATATGAAACACCCTTCCCTACCCTGCCAATCCCAGGATTCCATAGGATGGAACCATGATAGTGACAGTTGTGCTATAACTGTGTAATGTAAAAAGGTCCCATCATTCAAGTCCCTGCTCAGCCACAGAAACAAACAGGGTGACCTTGGGCAAATCACATTCAGTCTTAGAAGAAAGCAAAGACAAAGCTCCTTTGAATAAACCTTGCCAAGAAAACCCTGTAACAAGGAGTCAATGTGAAAGCACATGGTAACAACAAAATACTATTTCCTAGTACTAATCCCTCCTTGAGTCAAGCTTCAATTTATGAGTAGCATCACAGGTATATTTGGTATGTGCTTAGCTTGCTGATAAAACAGAAAAATAAAGCTAAGTTGTCAGCACTGTAAAGACATTGTAACTGAATACTGCTGTGGTTTTTGTTCTTTTTTTAATGCATTGTGGGCATCTACAAAGTTTTCAGCTCATCATTTTTTAATGTGATGTTGCATATAAAAAAAGTACCTTCCTCTCAAACCATAGCAAAAATATAACACTATCAGTTTAAAACACACTGTTTGATTTGTAAAATGAGACTGCGTGATGCCCCTGTCTTCTCCATACCTGGGATGGCTGGGAAGGCTTCCAAAGCAAGTAAGAACTCCTACTAGGGATAAGATTACTCAACAAAAATGGGGGGCAATCAGTTTCAAATACATGCATTCCAAAACCAGCCATGCTCATCTCTGACACACTTTCAATTCCATCCATGAACCAAATCAAATGATAATCTTAACACATACATACACACATGCACTTGCCTACCCAGTGTATCTGGATGATGTTCAAATGTTTTACATATTTGTACAGCTTTATATTTTAGAGTGATCATGCAGATAAGGTGCATTACAAATTGGTATTTTAGAGTAAACAAAGTAAAGTAAAGAAAGTTGTTTATAAACATAAAGTCTACACAAATTCAAAACAATATAATAAGTAGATTCTGATATGACTTTGTACGTTTCTATATTGTTAAAATTTCATTTGTTCTGTATTTACATTCTTTGTTACACTATATGTTTAGGCAGGTTCTGGTTATTTTCCTGTTAGATGTGTAATTTTACCTCTGGCTGTATTCTACATATGTTTCCTCACTAGGTATAGGTTATTCATATAGACTATAAACATTAGCTTCATTATCATATTCTTTAATAGTTGCATCTATGTTTTTCTGATGGTCTTTTATATTTGATACATATGTGGATGAGTTGCTGCATTTTGTATTTGTTTCTGACTTTGACATTACTAGGAATCAATTAGTAATGCATGAAAGCATATACATGCACACAATCCAACACATGTATGCTCATACTGCAGGTCACATTAGAGAGAAAATCTATGAATCTACCATGCAATCTGAGCCTATGCACATTGCATGTTAAACATGTGTATCTTTTGAACATGTCCAAGTATTTTTATTGTGAGGGACCCTCTCTCTCTCCCTCTCCCCCCCCTGCTTCCTTCAAACCCCTCTTATAAGCCTGTATTTTCTGTAAATACTTGGCCTTAACTCAAAGATCTCATCCTTCAACAAAAGGAAGCCTAAGTAAATTTCTCCTTTATTACTATTGTCTCTTCACCTCCTTCCCCTGCCTACGTAATCATCCCTATTGTTAAACTATATAAGCCTTTTTTAAGCCTATATATTTTATTTACGATGTAAAACTTCATGTGTACTGATGTTAGCATAATTAACAACAACAATAATGGGAATGAGAAAGATGTTGTAATTTCTAGGCAACAAAAACCTTAAGTTGAGCCTCACATCTGAAGGAACTGCTAACACAATATCATCCATATTGCCATCATACTGCTTCTCTTCTTTCTAGACTGCAATTACTAGATAAAAACCAAGAAGGGGTAACTTCTCTTAAACTTCACAGAGATAGATGGTCCTTTCGCTCATGAACATGAAAAAGAAACTAGACACCAAAGATTTTAACAGAAGAGCTTCAGTACAACAAAAAAGTGCAGTTAAACTCTTAACCAGTAACAAAATGGCAGTGTTCTCCCTATATTTAAACACAGAGGCATTTATTGAGTAACTGGGGCCATTTCTGCACTAGATTGTTATAGTGCTGTTATTCCACTTTCAACATCCTATGGAGTCTTGGGGTTTGCAGTTTAGGAGGGCCCCTAAACCCCTCCTTAAACTGCAAACTCCAGGATTCTATAGGATGTTGAAAGTGGAATAATAGCGCTATAACTGTCCAGTGCGGAAATGGCCTAGGTATGCAAAGCAAAAAGAACATGTTCTGTTTTCATATGTTATTAGGACATATAAATTATTTGATTATTCCTTTTTGAATACTTACATATGAACATAGTCTCTTCATTGCCATCTTCTGCCATTTCCTAAATCTGTCAAAAGAGAAGCAACATAGACACTGAGCTGACACATATCTCTTAACAAAATGTTTACTCAAAGAGTTATAGGAACTCCTATACACTTCCGATAATGCCATAATAGCAGAGGTCATATACCATCAGTATTTAAAATGCTACATTTAAAAGGAATGTTGCCACAGACTTGTAAAGCATATGGGTTGTACTTACAGTTATACAGAAAAAGTGACACAGAAGAATTAAACTCTTATAATCTACCAACATAATTGCCTTACTCTGCACAATATCTAGAAAATATAACAGCAACAATGAGATATCATGCATAACAATACTGACTCTCAAGACCAATATGGTATGATCTATGGGTTTTGTTAATATCTTGACTCTTGCAGAAATGCAACATGACAAGTTTTCTAAACAAACACTATATCTGCAAAGAAAGGAACATGTGTGCTTGGATGACCATGAACACGTGCACATTTTATCTGCTGCTGATGGTGATGAAGATTGCATTTATTTATATCTGGCCTTTTTTCCAGTCTGGGACTCAAAGCAGCTTGCAATACTTAAAACAACATAGCTAAAAATTCATGACACAAAAGCTAAAAAGCAATTGAACTATCGTAAAATTAAAATAAGGTAAAAAGATAAACCATTAAAAACAACAAGAACAACAATTCTTTTGGACCTAACTTGAAAAATAAATATAGAAGCTAGGTACTTGCCCTTCTGGTTGGAGAAAAATGTGGGAAACTTTCCCAATACTGTTTCCAGAATGGCACAAACTGCAAGGACTTTTTAAATTCAAGCTACAGAAAGTTTACTAGCAGTTATGACTTAACTGAATGAAACTGTCATCACTACGTACACTGGCATCTTTATGTTCTCTTATGGCTACAAAAAGAAAAGAAGCAACTATATGGAGCCAGTTTACACTTACCAAGTCTTCCCAGATTTCCAGGTAGTTATAATATAACACTGGTCCTCCTGCATAGGTAGAAGTCACAGATCATCACCTCTTCACAGAGACCAGTCCTGATGTAGGCTTCTGAAAGGCTGCCATATAGTCCCACCTCATCACTTTGTACTCTCTATGTTTGAATGTATCCAGAGGGATACAGTCTCTCTGGAACACAGAACTGTTTTTTAAACTTCCATATGACCTTCATTGAAAAATAGATTGGCTTAAGTTCCTAAATGAAATTTTCAGGGGTGGGATAGTGTCCAAGGGAAGGAGATTCATGTTTTTGCTCAGAATGCAAGCCACCAGCAGGTAGTTTCATCTAGCATTCTGCTTAACCAAACCACCTAGTGCTTATAGATGTTCTCAACTAGAAGCAAGACCACCACAGTTCCATTTAAGAAGATTCCCATACATCTCTTGCTGAATTAAAATGATAATTGTTAAGTATGGGCAAAATAAAGATATTTTAAACTTGTTTGTACAAATTCACATTACAGGTTCACTTGCTTACATTTGTGAATCACTCCTCTTCACTCCAGTTACTGATGTAAATAAATCAGATTTGCTGATGTTTCAGATTTGCATAAATGCTTATCCAGGAGAAAGAACATCAGTACTGGATTCAAGGCCTCTCCTGACCAGAAAATCGGCTTTGTCATTGTCCTCTAAGTCAATAGATGCATCCAGTACAAAACCTCCATCTCCCCAACCCTTTAAAAGCCTGGGACTACAAAATAAGTCAAGGACCTTCAGAAGGCCAGCCAGCTTGTCTACTGCAACTGCTTACATAATTTAGCTTGCTGCTGATAGTATCTTTCTATGGCCATTTCCGCACTAGACAGTTATAGTCCTATTATTCAACTTTCAACATCCTGGAGTCTCCAGGATTCCATAGGATGCTGAAAACGGAATAACAGCACTATAACAGTCTAGTGACACAACGGCCTATGACTCTAGGAGGAAGGAGCGCTGATCACCAAAGCTCACTTTGAGCTATCCGTGGCACTGCTGCAGCTGCACAGTACGCAAAATGGACTCTCTGCCTTCAGTTAATTTGATGTATTCATTTTGATTGGAATCAACCTACCTGACATACTTTTATCTGCTGATGCCTTACTGTTCTACTGAGACTCTCCTTCTCAGATTTGACTATGCCCATGGGCCTCCTCTATTAGCTTCAGGTAACCATAAAATGAGAAATAAACCAAGGTTATATGAAAAGTGGAAGTTTACTGAAGTTCCCTAAACCTCAGTAAATCTTTACACATAAGGGACATTATGATCCTTTTATAGGAGCATTGGTTTGTCAGCATTAGCTATACAAAAAGATCCCCGAAAAAGGAACATTGACATAAATTAAACATAAAAGGAGTATAGGAACCATTTAGTTCCATAAATACTTATCTGAACCATTTTTAAATTACTTTTTCTTCATCCCAGTAACTGAAATTTGCTTTCATCAATTCTTTCTTGCATGAGTGGGCACCTTCCAGAGATCCACACGCAACTCACACATGACCTCAGAGGGCTGTCTCTATTTAATGTTTGGACTTTAAAAGGCTGCTCACATCTTCTAGGCAACATGGGAGAATTTCACCATATTTGACCATAACAAGCTAGATGGGGAGGAGGCTTTTTACCAAAAAACTTTAGCAAAAACAACTTTACCACCTTTACTATAAATTTCACAGTGCACTAGACTGCATTGATCTAAGGGTGTCTAACTCAGTAAGTTTATTTCTGTCAGCAAGGTGTTCTGCTACTGTGGAAGGTGATGGATAGTAGAAATCTGAGAAAATCTAATGGCTAGATTGTCAGGTTTATTATGCCATAGTGAAACAAACTACAACTCTCACTCATTCTGCTACTAAGAGCAGAGGACACACTTGGTGTTTAAGGGAACAGACAACCTATTCCAACATGCAGAATACAAGCTCACAGATTAGTAACAGTTATCAAAATTATATTCTCAAAACTAGTCTCAGTGCAATGTTATGCTGCTAGTTTACCCAAGCATCACCACCATAATTCACTACCACATCTAAGGCATCAGCCTGTGACACAGTTTCAGAAACAGGAGAGTGCATGCTAAAAGCTTCAGTAGATAACCATGATTTACAACACAGAGGTGACGGTCACTAATTATTTTGGAATTTTGTAGGAAGAAGCAAACTGCGGTGATGAAGACAAGGAATAAACATTTGCACTTTTTGAAATTATTCCTTCCACGACGTTCAATCACACAAATGAACTTAGCAATTATTTTCAGTAGTCAATTTTACCTTGAACAAAGTCTGGGGTCCAGTGGGGGCCTGCCACTGATGGAAATACTTCTGTCAGCAGAACCAATAGCCCTTCCACATGCTCTCACAATGTGATGCAGAAGGCTAGAAAACCTTCCAGAGATTTCTGAGCAGTGTGAAGGGACTGGGCCGGGGTGGGAGAGTCTCAGGGCACTAGTTACAGTCACTAGCCTGATGCTAGATTTAGGCCACAGCCTTTAATCCTGCATGCAGCAAATTTACTTGGATCACTACAGTTGAGTTTAACAACCTAGACTGAACAAAGCACTGGTGCAGAATTCATCAACTACACCCTAGTGATCTTCTGAAAATTTATCTAAATAGCTACGAGTATCGAGGAGAAAAAACATTGCTTCACAAAGTTAGGATGTAGCAAATATGTACCCACAGTGGATAGGCACAGCCAAACCTGTTTCCTAGCACATATCCATATTAATACTATTGTGCTTTACACATTAAATATTTTCAGATCTGCAGGTAAATCATTTTAAGTGTACAGATTAATACACACACACACACAAAGCAAGAAAAGCAGCTCTCTAACTGTTAAGTAAAGTAGTGTAGAGTTTTAATACTTGGCATATTGGTCCAATGCTACAAAGTAGATCCATGTTTGCAAAACACCGTGCAACAGCTTCTGAATCAGGAATCACATGCAGACCAGAACATGTAGTCAAGTGCAGATGTGTTACCCACATTATATTGCTCTTATGAAGACCAGTATTTTAATGCAATGGTATTCTGCCTTTCACATCTTACCCAAGAGAGAATCAGAGATCAGAGAACCTGGATCCCATGATAGAAACAAAACCCCTAAATTTTCCAAGAAAGATATGTATATGTTTACAGGCATTCTGTTTTTATAATGATCATTTATGGTAAGTTTCAAGGACATGAAACTTGCAGTAGTGCTGTTGATTAATAATAAACACAAATGTCCATGATTAGTATTATCATGACAAAAGGACACACCGGGATAGTCCCTAGTAAGTAGACTAAGTGGGAGCACATCACAGTTGCAGGAGGACACAAGACTGTGGGAGAGCAAATCTGTATTGTTATGAAAAGTCTGCACTTCATCTAGAATACTTCCGTGTTCCACTGGTGGTAAGCAGTATCTGGGGTTGACTGTTCAAGCGGAAAACAAGGTGAATATGAATAAACAGTTTGCTGGAGCAGCCAAAAAAGCCAAAGCAGTTGATCAACAGGATTCTAGTCTCCAGATAAAGAGAATAGTACCACTCTATTCTGCTTTGGTCAGATCTCACCAAGAGCAGTGTTCTGGGCACCATAGTTCAAAGATACTGAAAGCTGGAATATGTCCAAAGAAGGGTGACAAAGGTGGTAAAAGGTTTGGAAACTAAGCCTAACGAGGAAGCACTTAGGGAGCTGGATATGTTTAGCTTGGAGAAGACTGACAGGTGACATGATAGCCATCTCTAAATAGCAAACGGGATGCCATGTACAAGATGGATCAAGCTTTTTTTCTTTTCCTGCTCCTTAGGCTAAGGCACAAACCAAAGGATTCAAATTATATCCCCCTAAATATTAGGAAAATCTTCCTGATGGTGACAACTGTCTGATGATGGAACTGACTGCCTCAGAGGGTGGTGCATTCTCCTTTACTGGAGATATTTAAAGAGAGGTTGAGTGACCTTTTCTCAGAAGTTCTACATCTGTGTATTCCTACATGGAAAGGTGTTGGACTAGTTAGCCCTTGGGAGCCCTTCTACCTCTATGATCCAAATACACAAACTGAAGCAGCATTCTTATCTACATTGTGGTCCATCTAGTCATACATTAATATCATTTTAGAGTAGGATTACAGAAGACAATAATGTTTCAGAAAGTCCAAACTGTGAATTTTCAGCATAAGAAGAAGTACAGAAAGTTAGAACTGTGGTAGATGGGAAGCCAAGAGTGAAGATGTGGCTGCGGATGGAGGAAGAATACTGGAAAAGAAATTGGTTGGCCACTATGAGAAATTATTCTCTGAAGTGACAATCAATAAAAGAAGGAATCTGTGTAAGCATGAACTCACGAAATATTGACAGAGAGATAAACCAATGCCTGAGAGATGGAGAATTGCTTTGATCAAAACAATTTTATTTTACAAATTTCTCCTATCCATGTTCTTTTATCCCCATACCACATGGACTCCAGTTCCTTGCTCTCTGAGTTGGATGGGAAAATCTGGAATGTTCCTCCAATGTTTAACATACACTACTTTTTTTTCCCAAGGGTCCAGATAGACAGATAGATTGAGTCAAGTTGACACAATAATTTCACATGCATACAATTTTAAAAAGGGATTTTTAAAGTGTTCTGGGAAGCCCTCTGAAGTAACTCTGGCTTCTGGCTTACATATTCATCAAGGACAAGTCAGACTGGTAGAATTCAAAGACGCAACCCATTAGTCTGGATTGCTATGCAAAGAGATCCTGTAGCACCTTTGAGATTGAGAGAAAGAAGCTGGTAACATAAACTTTTGCTGACTTCAGTCTACTTCATCAGATGCATGGAGTGAAGTGCCTAGGAACAGATTTTTATGCACAGGCTACCTGTGTAAACAGCAATAAAAATGCAAAACTTGTGCATATGGTGATGAGGTAACAAGCTCAGCTTCAGCAGAACTGGAAAACATCCACAAATCCCAGTCCATCAACAGTGGGTCAAACAGTGACAATGGTTTCCTGGTACACTACTCATAATATAACACTAGTTAACACCCCAGTCTTATGAGGTCTCTTTTGGCCAGTCTATCACACTTCCTTTCTGGTTTCCAGCCAGTATCAGCTACAATCCAATAACTCCCTCCACCATTCATATGGTTATTTACTATCCTCAGCTTTAGGCAACATCACTCCTCTTGCCTTTGTCATCCAACTGAACTTGTCACCTCAGCACCATTCCCACAAGTTTTGCATTTATATTGTTATTAATACATATAGCCTGCTCATAAAGGTCTGTTCCTAGGTGCTTTACCCCCTGCATTTAACGAAGGAGACTTAAGACTAGAAAAGCCTATGCTACCAACTTCTCCAAAGATCTCTTTGCAAGTTAGAATGGCTCTTCTGCCTTTACAACTTCAACATAAATAGTTTGTTCTTTGTCAAAATATTACCCACAAGGGATAATAGATAATAGATACAGGTATTGCTAGCAGACACTGGTATTATACATGCTGCATGAAAACCCTGCAAAGATTCCATGCACAGTCAGTTTGATCTTTTTCAAACACAGACTGCTTCTGTCATTGTCACATAAATTTTCAGTTGTCACTATTGTGGGTATCCTTAAAAAAAAGAAGAAGAAAATGAAATACAAGACCTCCTGATTAAAGACATCAAACTTTTACATTTTATTTGCTTAGGCCACACTGACTGGAAAATTGGGGGGTGCTATAATCTAGAAACATAATTTTAAAAAATCTGGATTAGACAAATTTAGAAAGGATTGATTTTTTTAATGGCAATTAGATACAAACATGAAAAGGGAACTTCACATTTAGGAGTAAACCTCTGAATACCAGATGTTAGAGATACTCAACAATGGTGATACAGTGCTGCCCTTTACAGTTTTCTTAGAAGTTTCCCAGATGCATCAGTCTGTTTGCTCTTACAAATAGGAAACCGAGACTAGACAGCATCTTGGTCAGATCCAAAACAGCTATCCTTAGTTCTTAACTTGTGAGCAGATCTGGAGGAGAGACAAAATATGGTCATGGAAGGAAAGCAATAAATTCTGTGAATTTCACCCTTTTTTTCAACCTCCTTCAGTCTGGTGTCATTGAACAACCCAGAATTTGTGCCGGTAGGGTTCATTTTTCTCTCTCAGACAGAATTAGCACTCCCCCCCAATAGCACAACATTAGCACAAACTTTAAACAAGGCAAATGGTAGCATAAGGGATGAGAAGAGCTGGAGGAAAAAAACTGCAACATAGAAGTGTTGGAGTTATATTATCAAACATGATGACAAAACTGAGTTTAATATATTGTATGGATAGCTGAACTAGTTCCACATTTGTATCATTTGTAATCTTCAGTAACTTTTGTTTCAATACAGTTTCAGTTTTTACTTGTTGATCAGGCCAGAAAAAAGTGGAAATTGATAATAGCAATAACATTCACTACCCATACTTTGCAAGAATATACACGAACAATCACACTGACATCAATGCTACAGGGCACCAGAAATTACACAAGCAAAATGAAAACAGGTTATAACTTGTATTACTTTGCCAATTAGTATATTGTTATTAAGAAGAGGAAAAAGAAGCAGCAGCTCTAATAAATACAAAGAAAGGAGTGTTACAAGAGCTAAACAGTGAATCATATCTGTGCAAAGCTAAGAAAACTTGGATATCTGACACAGAGCAGCACCAATCCCAAAACTGGGCAAGTAGAAACAGACATGGATAAGCATTTGAACAATTTAAAATATCAGCAAATTTGATTTATTCACATCATTAACTAGAGGGGTTGACTACTCCAAAAGTACAAATAAATAAATAAATGAGCCTACAGGACCTCAATTTGTACAAAATCAAAATAAAGGTCTTTATTTTGCTCACATTTAACATTGTTATCTGAATTCTAATTCTGCAAGAGAGGGGAAGGATTATTCTTAAGTGACTGTGGTGGCTCTACATCACTGGTTCCAGGTGTGTGTCTTGGGACTGTAATTACAATGTTATGCATGTATCTTTCAGCAAAAAGCATCAATAATAAAGTGTTTTTATTGCATGTACAACAATAAAACATCTCTGAAAAGTATCTTGCCTCTTTTATCTCTAACATCAAAAGCAGGTGGAATGTGCATAACTGACATCCTCAGTAAATTGTGACTGTGCGTGTATCGGGGGGGATTATGGCTGCAATCCTATACACATTTACTTGGGAGTAAAACCCACTAAACTCAATGAGGCTCACTTGTTAGTAGACATTAATGTAGCTAGTGATATAAATGTACTATGGATATTAGCCTTTCTCTCTGAAAGCCATCCCATGGTAGCACAGTATGTCACCATAAGCTAGAGACAAAAATGTATTACTGAGAACAAAAATAACAAAATCCAACAGCTTGAAATAACAGCAAAAATCCCCTGTTAAATATCACACAGCTACATTAAACAGAATCAAGCCCTTAATTCCAGCATGCTGGGTCTTACAAGCCAGGCACTACAGGGCACAATTAATTTTTTTTCCTCAGAAAACAATGAAATATTAACCAGAATAAAGACAATCAATACAGAAAACACCCATGAGCAGACATCACTTTGGCAGCACGTCTACTCAAAAAACAGTTGTTATAGTTTTCACATTAGTCTTGCATTTATTTTCAGACCTTAATATAATCAAAAGATTGCCAATCGTCTACTTAGAAGTAACTCCCATTTAATCTAGTGAGCCTCACTTCCTGGTAAATAGGCAAAGGGTTACAATCTGCACCTCTGTCCTATATGATCCTCTATTCTATATAAGATAATTTGTACTGTCATACAGATCTGCCTAGCCAACAGGGCTATCCCAACCACCCAAAGGAAAAATATATCTATTTCTCTACATTCATTGTAGATTGATGACTGAGAACTGTTCCAAAGACTAGGACAAGGAGCAATGGATTCAAGCTGCAGGAAAGGCGATTCCACCAGACTTTCAGGAAGAACTTCCTGACGCTCAGAGCTGTCCAGCAGTGGAACATGCTGCTTCGGAGTGCGGTGGAGTCTCCTTCCTTGGAGGTTTTCAAGCAGAGGCTGGATGGCCCTCTGTTGGGAGTTGCTTTGAGGGTGTTCCTGCATGGCAGGGGGTTGGACTGGATGACCCCTGTGGTCTCTTCCAGCTTTATTATTCTATGATTCTAGGACATGCAAGAACTGATCTAAGCGTATCATGCTTTAAGGGTCATAGGCTTCCCACCATCTGCTTGGTACCCTAGCAATTAATCTACTTCAGTATCATGGAGCATGGTGAAAGGGCCAATTCAGTTTTAGATTTTACCAAAAAAAAAAAAAAAAATCTTTTAATATATTTTGCTTAAGTGAGATGTGGTGGTTCATGCTGTACATTTTACGCTTCAAGAAAGAGGTGCTAGTTATGCCGCATTATTTCCTGGGAGTCCGAGAGCGTGACTTTTTGCGAGCGGCCATGGGGCTCCCAAGGGCCCGCGAGCCGACTCCGCCCGCCCAGCCAGACTCCAGGACGGCTTTCCTCCCTTCCAACCTGAAGGTACGGGGGGGGGGGGGACAGAAATCCTTGCTCTGGATTTCTTTTCGGCCCAAATTCGTGCAGCACAGAGCGGGAAACCTTCCCACACCCCCCTGCTCAGGAGGAGCACCTGCCTTTCCTTTTATTTTGAGGTGTGGACGAGAAGGAAGCAGCCCAAAGGAACACGGTCCTTTTCTGGGCAAGGTGGCCAAACCCCTCGGCTATCACTAGCCCGTAAAAGCCATGTTGCCTCCGCTCAGAAAGCCCGAGCCAGCCGTGGGGCTCCTCGCCAGGTGGCTTCTCCAGGTCGCCATTCTCTCTCTCCCTCACACACACAAATACACTCACACACACACACACACACACACACACACAAATTCACACCCAGAGACCGCCACTCCCCTTCACAGTTCTGGTGCGCGTCTGAGGGAGAAAGGCGCGCAGGAGGCAGCCACGGCAGCCCTAACGCCACGGCGGCGGCAACAACAACAAGCCAGTCCGGCCGCTGAGGGAGGGAAGGCGTTGGGGAGGCGGCCGACGAGCGGGGACGGCGATCCGGGAGCGGCTCCGCCGGGTTTTCCCTCGGACCCGCCTCGCCCCCTTCACGGCGCGCGCGGCCGCTGGCGGCTCCCGCCTGTAACAAAGAACAGGCGGCGTGGAGGAGGCGAGCGGGACGGAGGGGAGGGTGGAGCGGGCGGCGGCGCTGGCCGGACTCGGGGTCCCTGCCGCGCCGCCCCGGGCCGCCCTCCGGGTGGGAGGCGACCTCACCGGCGGAGGGTCCCGCGCCAGGAGCCAGGGCGACCCCCGGCACCGAGGGAGCGGCGCGCGGCGAGGCGGGGATTGGCATTACCTGCTTTTGGAATGCTCGCGCCCGGATCGAATTCCGGGCTCCAGGTTCCGATCCGAGCCGGAAGCCGCGCGGCGCCGGAAGCTGGTCCGTGTCGTTCGGCGAGGCACCATGGGAGTGGTAGTTCGGACTGGGAGAGGCGGGAGGAAGGGGATGGCCAGGACGCAGTGGATCCGGAGGGTGCAGAAGGAAGCGGCCGGGGGGGGGGGGGGCGGCGGCTTGTCCGCCGGAGAGAGAAGAACGGAGGATGTTCTCCGTTAGTGGGTGAAGGGGGCGCCGGGTGTGGCTGCGCTGCAACCGGAGTGCGCACGCCACCCTCCGGCACGGCTGCACGCGGGTGGAAATCGGGCATCCAGCCAACAGGGCGACGCTTTTAGTCGTATTTGGAAGAGAGCCATTGAAATCGCTGGATCCGGCGGCCGGGGGTGGGGGCAGAATGAAGGCGTTGAACCCCAAAGAAGAGTGCTTCCCCGCCTACCCCAACCCCCGTGATTTTTTTCCTTTGATCCCCGAGTTGCTAGCATTGTAGTAACTTAAAACTTAAGTTGAGCGTTGAGAAATACTTTCGGCGTCCAAAGGAAAGGCAGAGTTACCGGAGAATGCGAACACAGCAAATAGAAAATTTCTAGGTGTGAATGGTTTTCAGGATCTCTGCAGTGCTGGAAATTTGGGGAATGAAAGAATATTTCGCTGAGGGCGGTATTGTGTTCTGGGAGGCACTGTCCTTATTTCCACTCCTTTAGGTACATCCGATTACCATCGGTTGCTTTAATCCTCTTGATTCTACCATCTATCCCAGCTGGCAGCATCTTCATTGTGGGTCGTGGCTTCCTATACAGCAGTGCTTCTCAAACTAATCCGGTGTGACAGACCAGTAAATTTTTTCCCATTGTCCCAGGACTGGTACTATATTTGTCATATTTGCAATAGTTTGCTGGAGAACTGCTATGAAGCAACAGCCAGTGGCTTGAAGGCTGACACCAGTCTCGAGTGTAATGCAGCTTTCATAAAGAGAAGGATTGTGAACGTATCAGAACACACATGTTCTCGATTTCATGTCTGAATGTAATCTTGGTGCCAGCCAGCTGGAGCTACAATTTGAAGACTCTCGCCCAATTGATTCAAATATCGCAAGGACATACCTCTCTGTGAATACTGCCAAAAGTATGTTTATAATGGTTGTACCCAAATGAAAAAGATGGAGAACTTCTTTCAGTTATCAAGATAACCAAACATATTCCTGGAGATAGTTTGCAATATGTGAGGCCTAAAATCACACTGTACTTATTCAGAATGAAAAGAATGAATGAAGTTTCCCTTTGGAGTTGGAAAAAAGCAACACAAAATTGCAGAATCATAGATTTGGAATGGCCCATGAGTCATTGCATTCAACCCCGTTCTCAGTGCAGGGTCTCCACCTACGGCAATCCCCAGTCAGTAGCTTTTTTGGAAAATATGCAAAGAAAGAGAACCCTCAACCTCTCTAGGCAATTTATTCCACTGCTGAACCCTTCCTACTGTCAAGAAGTTCCTTCTAACATTCAGTTGAAATCTACCTTCTTTAAACCATTAGACCTGGTTCTACCCTCTGGGGCAGCAGAGAACAAACTTGCCCTCTCCTCTCTGTGACAGCCATTGAAGTATTTAAAGACTGCAATCACATCAACCCTCATTCTTCTCCACCAATCTGAACATGCTCAACTTATTGAACCTTTCCTCATATGTTTTGTTTTCCATACCTCTGACCATTCCAAATTGTCTGTAACCCTCTTAAAACAAGGTGCCTAGAACTAAACACAGTATAGATGAGACCTGGCCACTGCAGGATATAGTGGGGCTATTACTTCCTTCAACTTGGAAAATACGCTTCTACTCATGCAAACTAAAATAGTGTTTGCCTTCTTTACTGCAGCACCACACTGTTGCTCATGTTCAATTTATCATCAGTAATAATCCCAAGGGCCTTTCTGCTTGTAGCATTGCTGAACCAAGTATCCTATACCTGTGTATTTGCCTTTTGTGGTATAAATGTAGAATTTTTCATTTATCCTACGTTTCATGGGAGATGCATTAGTGGATTACCTGACAGCATTTGTTATTCTACAGAAGGCTCCAAGTTATATTAGCGCAACAGTTCTATTGAAAATCCTTTGGCTGTACATTAATTTTCTGATCTAAATTGCTTCTTCAAGCTGCTGTTCAGCTTTTAGAGGGGAAAGAAAGACAACAGTGCTGGTAGGACCAGTTTGGATTGGGGAAAAAATGCCTATAGAAGATGAGGTAAACACTTCTCCATCAACATTTCAGTCAAATCTGTAGCCCTTCTCATCTACTTTAAAGTAAAAATAAAGACATCCAGAAAACCAGTCATACTGGGCAACTCTGGAGACAGCAATTCCCCTCTGCCATGGCCACACTGGCGTGTCTGACATTCATTCATTCATTTTATATGCTACTGTTCTCCCTACATAGGATACAATGTGGTTTTGCATCACTCCCATTTTTGATTTCTGTGATTTTGTTTGCTTTGGAGGTTATATGGGAGGTGAAAGCACTGTGTTTTGCAGCAGTTTTCAGCAATAGGGAGGAAGGGCTGGGTATAAAGAGATTTCTGTAGTAGCTTCCTCTCCTATCAGGCTCGGGTTCCTGAAACATCAATGCTAGCTTCATTCCCTAGGTAGGGCCTAAGCAGGTGCAATTCTCATAAAGGCCAGAGATTCAGTTTTTAAATGTGTAAAAACAGTAAGGGCCAAGGGAGCCCCTGCTCCCAATGGGAAGAATGCTTCTTCCCCCAGTTTTAATACACTCCTTACAAGAAAGATGAGCAGCCTTCAAGGTCCTGTTTTTCCCCATCCCAAGCTAGGGCAAAGGATAAAATAGTGGCTTAGAAAAGAAAGGCAGATAAAAAGAACAGAGCATGATTCAGTGCATCTCAGCCCAGAAGCATGTTTTCAGTGGCAGAAATGGGCTCACAGTCCTATCATACAAAACAAGTCCTGTCCCCTTCCCTTTCTTTGTTTCAGTGTTTGAAGTGGGGTGGGGTTGTTGCTATTTTTAATCAACTAGAGTTCAAAGCCCTTGGTAATTCATGAATCTGTTTATTTTAATACTAAGAGTGGAAACTGTTACCTGCCCACCTCCTTTTCTACACCTTATATGTCTTCCTATTGGCTGCATTTGCTTGGCTGTATTTTCAGAAGCAGGACAGAAATTGTGGTCTCTTGCAGATTTCCCTCATATGGAATAAATATTTTGAAAATCAAGTCTGGAGATTTAGCCAAAAAATAAAACTTCTCCTCTTTTTTCCCCCTCCACTTTGGGAAGTTTTGATTTCCACGTACGAGTATATTATGATGCTCAATTTTTGTCATTTTATTTTTTTTTAAATCTATATTTCAGAAGTAAGTTAGCACTTTTAAAATACCGGATTGTGTAACAAAAATATTCTTGTGGAAACTTGTCACCATGTACAGGTATCAAATGTAATATTTTGATTCCAGTTACACAATTCCCTTCACAAACCATCCCGCATGTTGTTTTGCATTCAGTTCTTGACTTCATTATGTGTTGCTTGCACTAGCTGACACTTGCACTTTTTGCTGCTAACCTAGTGTTCGCTACAGCTGGAAATTGAGACAAAACTATTTCTGCACCCAGATCTGGAGTTGCACTTCATTCAGACCTCATGACTAAGCTTTCACATTGAACACAACACAGTTTGCATCTTGCTCACGGTAAAGGCTGACCATGTGATCCAATAACAGTTGATAAATAAGTACTGTTGAATTTAATGAAGCCTGCTCCTACAATCCCAAATAAGCATAGGATTGCAACCTTAGTGTGCATTCTGCTTCCATATTATCTGTCTTAACTGTGGGAGAAAACATAAGGTTTATTCAGTTTTGCTTGCTGATCTGTTGTATGTTATAGCAAGATAAAACATGTTTGACCCAGTGATTAAAGACCTTTCTACTGATCACAAAATAGCAAATGTAAAGAGAAAATTATTAAGTTGCAACACTACTCAGGAGTATCCGTGTTGCATGACACAAAATCCAGCACCCAGGAAGGCTCCAAACAGGAGCCCTGCAGTAATCAATTTCTCCACAAATAATGCAAGACATATGTATTACTTACAAAATTTCCCATGCTCAAACATACACGGTCACTTAGTTGATATATAGAAACAGATACATGTACAAAAAAACCTTTCACATGAATCTGCTTTAGAAAATGACAATGGATACCAGTATCCACCAATGAATATCCATTGTCTCCTAAAGCATTTCACATATTCCTGATTCTATGTGTTGTTTTTAATTTTTTTTCTAGAATTCAACAAATGACAGATCAGTTTGTACCATTCAGTCTTCCAAAATTTATATATTGAGTATAGGCATTTATATATCACCTACAAATAATTTATCTACTTATCTGTATCTAATGTCATTATTATTTGTTCTCTTTCTGTAATACTGTAATGCAGCAAACTAGTTGTGAACCTGCCATGTATGAAAAATATCTTATTAACCCCACAAGTTTTTATGAAGTCTTGAACATAATACATGTTTCTTTCATCATTTGTGGAGAAAATTGTTGCTGTTTGGATTACTATTGCTTGGATTACTCTTTGGGGTCTTGGGGTGTTGGATTTTATGTACCGTAGGACTCAATAGTTAGGTTTGTATTTATGCAACAGCACAGCCATACTTTTCCACATATTTTGTGACAGCAGTGAAAGCACTGACTAGGGCAGAAGTGGAACAAGTTCAGCCCCAAGGCATTTTTTACAGGTCTAGTTTTTCCTAAATCCCTTTGACTGCCATTTTCTGGCAAAAAAAAAGGCAAGTGAATACCCCCTCCCAGAAACATACACCTTTAAAATAGTTTGCAGAGGTCGGGGTTACACAGTTACAACAATTTTAACATCAAAAATATTTATTTTTAAAAGCCAGAAATGGACTTCTGGCCATTTACGTTCCATATCTTGCTCTTCCAGCAGTCTTTCAGCCCACAGAGAGTCCCAACCGAGAGATGATTAGCTCTAGACCCACCTAAATTGTCCACCCCTGAATTAGAGAGGGGGAAAAATGCCATTTGAATTCTGGAAAATGCCATTTCCTTTCCATGTAAGCAACTTGGAAAATGTCAAGCCTGGACCACTAACACAATGTAAAGATACTCATTCTGAAGAGTATTTGCACTAGGGTTCTCAGATCTCAGGTCCGGGCCCTTTTTCTTCATTCTTCAGGGTGAAGGGTAAGAATCTCAGACTGCGAGTACTGCCTTGAAAGGTGCATACACGTGTGTGTGTGTGTGTGTGTGTGTGTGTGTGTATTCTTCATTAAGTAGGCTTGGTGTTCACTTGAATGCAACTGTGCTGATTATTCAAATGTGTCATGTTTAATTTAATCAGGGCCTGGAATAGTCCTGGCCTGGAAACCCTAATCTGGACCCTTTGCAAACTACTAATTAATAAACTGCGTAATGTTGGAAATAAAAATATAGTTATGCCTTGAGAAGGGGCAGAAAAAGCACAGAGCACTGAACAGTAGTCTTCATCTATAAAGCGGGCAAAGAAAAAAATCAGATGCAACACAGAAAAATCCTCATCTTTTTTTTATGAAGCAGCGATGTAGACTCGAGTCAATTGACTTGGACTCAAGTTAGACTTAAGTCACTTCAGTGACTTGACTCAGACTTGACTTGGCAAAAATTGCACATTGACTTGACTAGACTTGAGACTTGCATATTTTTAGTAACTGACTTGTTGCACTCGGTTCAGTAACATAACATATTCATCCAGAAACCTTACAACTTACTGGTCACATGACAATCTATTGCAAGTCCAAAGTGTGGACACATTTCTCAGAAGAAACAGCAAATGGGTTAGGCAATGGGCTTGAGGTGGCATAGAGGTCTGCTCAGCAGCCCGTCCCCGCTACATATAGGAGGAGCTTTCTAGAACTTTTCCTAAGAGCAGAAGGCAAGAGCTGGGCCCAGAGTCCAGGGCGCGTATCTCAGAGGGGAACAGAAAATGGGCTTGAGGAGGAAGGATCGTTCCTTCTAAAGCTCTTGAAGCTTCAGTAATGAGGAATAAGAAGGATCTTATTCCCCACTTCTGAAAAAAATCTCCAGCTTTGCAAATGGAAAGTAAGCAGGATCCTACTCCCCACTTCTGAAGCCGCAGATGGCAAAATCACAAAAGTAGAGGGTTGACACTACTTAAGTTGTTAAAACTTACTTTATTTGACTCTATCCAGAAATTCTGGAATACAGGTTAGGGTATAAAGTTGGCTCCCAGACTTGAGACTTGACCCAAGACGTTACTTGAAAGTATCTTGCAAGGACTTGAGACTCGACATGAGACTTGAAGGTAGATACTTGAGACTTGACTTGATACTTGGAGTAAATACAAATTTGTAAATACAAATTGGGCATTCAGTGGGAAGGAGAAGATAAGTGTAGCCAGACACTCATCTTAGGTTTTTAAAAAGCGGACTTCTGTAAGCTTAGGGAGCTGCTGGCTGGAATTCCATGGTCAAGAATAGTGAAAGGGAAAGGAGTTCAGGAGGCATGGGAGTTCCTTAAAAGGGAGATACTGAAGGCACAGTCTAGAACTGTGCCAATAAGGAGGAAAAATGGAAGGCATCTGAATGGTTGACTAAACCAGAATGGTTGACTAAAGAACTCTCAGTTGAGCTAAGTGTTGAGAGAAATATGTACAGGAAATGGAAGAAGGGGGAACCACCAAAGAAGAATTTAAGCAAGTAGCTAGGAGATGTAGGGAGGAGGTCAGAAAGGCTAAGCACAGAACGAACTTAGGCTGGCCAGAGACATCAAAAACAATAAGGGTTTTTTAAATATGTCCGTAGCAAAAGGAAAAAGAAGGAGACGATAGGGTCGCTGCGCAGAGAAGACGGCGACTTACTAACAGGGGGAAGAGAAAAGGCAGACCTACTTAACACCTTCTTTGCCTCAGTTTTTTCCCAGAAGGATACAAGCACTCAACTGGCAGTTGGGGAGCAGGTGAGGAAGCAGGGGAAATGAGGCACATAATAGGTAGAGAGGTGGTACAGGAATACCTGGCCACACTGGATGAATTCAAGTCTCCAGGGCCAGATGAATTGCATCCTAGGATATTAAAAGAACCGGCAGAGGTCATTTCGGAATCGCTTGCTATAATCTTTGAGAAATCTTGGAGGACAGGAGAAGTTCCAGCAGACTGGAAGAGGGCAAATGTCCCCATCTTCAAGAAGGGAAAAAAAGAGGACCCAAATAATTATCGCCCAGTCAGCCTGATATCAGTATCCGGAAAGATTCTGGAGTGGATCATTAAGCAGTCAGTTTCTAATCACTTAGAAAGCAATGCGGTAATCACGAGAAGTTAACATGGATTTCTCAAAAATAAGTCATGCCAGACTAATCTTCTCTCTTTTTATGATAGAGTTACTAGCTTGATAGATGAAGGGAATGCTGTGGATGTAGCATTTCTCGATTTCAGTAAGGCCTTTGACAAAGTTCCACATGACATTCTTGCAAAGCTAGTAAAATGCAGGCTGGACAGGGCTACTGTTAGTTGGATTTGTAATTGGTTGACCAACCGAACCCAAAGGGTGATCACGAATGGCTGCTTTTCATCCTGGAGAGAAGTGACTAGCAGGGTGCCACAGGGTTTTGTCCTGGGCCCAGTGCTGTTCAATATCTTCATCAACGACTTGGATGAAGGAATAGAGGGCATGCTCATCAAATTTGCAGATGACACCAAATTGGGAGGGGTTGCTAATATGCCAGAGGACAGGATCAAAATTCAAAATGACCTGGATAGATTGGAGAGCTGGGCCAAAGCTAACAAAATGAAATTCAACAGAGAGAAGTGTAAGGTCCTACACTTAAGGTAGAAAAAATGGAATGCAGAAATATAGGATGGGGGACACGTGGCTGGATAGCAGTACGTGTGAAAGGGATCTAGGAGTCTAATAGACCACAAGCTGAACATGAGTCAGCAGTGTGATGCGGCAGCCAAGAAAGCCAACGCAATTCTCGGCTGCATCAATTGGAGTATGGTGTCTAGATCGAGGGAGGTACTGGTACCACTCTACTCTGCTTTGGTTAGACCTCATCTTGAATCCTGTGTCCAGTTCTGGGCACCCCAATTCAAGAAGGACATGGTCAGACTGGAGCAGGTCCAGAGGAGGGCGACCAAAATGGTGGGAGGCCTGGAAACCGTGCCCTATGAGGATAGACTTAGAGAGCTGGGTATGTTTAGTCTGCAGAAGAGAAGGTTAAGAGGGGACATGATAGCCATGTTTAAATATTTGAAGGGATGCCATGTAGAGGAAGGAGAAGGCTTGTTTTCTGCTGCTCCAGAGACCAGGACAAGGAGCAATGGATTCAAGCTGCAGGAAAGGAGATTCCACCTGAACCTCAGGAAGAACTTCCTGACAGTCAGGGCTGTCCGGCAGTGGAATATGCTGCCTCGGAGTGTGGTGGAGTCTCCTTCTTTGGAGGTTTTTAAGCAGAGGCTGGATGGCCATCTGTCGGGAGTTCTTTGAGGGTATTCCTGCATGGCAGGGGGTTGGACTGGATGGCCCGTGTGGTCTCTTCCAACTCTACATTTCTATGATTCTATGAAGTATGCTGGGTGTCAATAAATAGATATTTGAGGCAAAATCCAGTAACACTGCAAAACCACTGCTTTCTAGACTTATTGAAGTTACAAGTAGTTGGGTAAGATACCCATTCACTTCAATGGAGCTTGAACCAGGATTCCTAGTGACTACATTTTTAGGGCTAAAGAACTATCACTTTAGACTAGTTTTTAGCTGTCACAGAACAATCTGCTGTAGTGTCTTGTGTAAACTTGTTTTTGCTCTGATAAGTAAACATTCCTAGTCAGATCATGATCCCATCCCAGTGATGTGATGAGACATAATTCCATTAAAAAGAAAAAAACACAATTAAGATAATATATCTTTGAAATTTTTTTATATCCAATTACACAGCTTTAAGACTTTCAAATAATAGTTTTTAAATATTTTCAAGTATTTGTAAGAGCAGCAACTCCTTTTCTTTTTATACAGTTTTGCATTTCAATTCATTTATATGCCATCAAGCTATATAGTAAAAGAAAAGCCAAGACTTAACACATTTGAACTCAGTCCTTTTACATTAGAGACAGGGGTAACAAATGATCCAGAAGTGACTGGAATGTAACTAAGACTGATTAAAGTTGTGATCCAGTGACATCTGGAGGGCCACAAATCCCCTGCCTGCTTATTTATATAGGAGCAAATCTACTGATTATGTTAGGCTTTACTTTTAGAGAAAGAATAGGAATCATGTAGCCCTCCAGATGATGCTGGACTACAAGGCCCAGCACTTCTCATTGTTGGCTGTGCTGATTAAGGCTGCTGAGAGCTTTAGTCCAGTAACATCTGGTGGCCACATGATTCCCCACACACACTTTCTATAGAAATGGATCTAGGATCACAATCATAGTGTTTATTAGAAAAATGTAACATTTCATGAGGAAATTAATTTTCTAGGATCAGACTATAATAGGATTTCATAAGAGAGGCCAGAACTTGCCCAGTATAGTGAAAATTGTTGCATCCTTTTCAGCAGCCTTCTTTTTGCATATTGGTCATATCAGAAGCCTAGATCCAACACCACCACCATTATAGCTTATGTAAACCACTGATCTATACCAGGGATATCATTACTTGCACCAGTAATATTTTTTCATATCCTGGTCAAAATGCAGTGACAGTATTGGTACCAGGTGTTGGCTGAATAAATTACCTTGATTCTACAGCTCACAATGAAGCCAAGTATATCAGAGCAAATCTCCAATGAATTCTGGTAAAGTCTGCAGTTTAATTAAGAAATGCATGAATAATAAGAATATATAAATTAGAGAGTAATATGTATTCTTTTCTTTACTCAATGAGAAAGAAATGGAGAGCACAATTTGCCCCTCGTTGATATTTAAGAAACAAATGTTTCAGAACATGAATTCACACTTCTCTTAACCTAGTTCATTCCAAAATGGAACAGAGAAAGAAATGCCTGGAAGAGACTACACATGCTCTACTTAAATTTATCCTTCATTCCACTATGACAATGTACATCTGTCTAATAGAAGCCTCCCCAAGGTACAGTGCTGTATTGGCAATGAAATCTATTAATGGAAATAATATGAACTGATAAATAGTCTGTGAGCACATCAGCTCAGAACAAAAAGAGTGTTTCTCATGGTATATGCACAGTGTATTCAAATTAGATTCATACATAATTGTGTATGTTACCAATCTCTATTATTATTATCTATGAAAAGCAAGTCTCATTTATATAGGCTTAGCAGTAAGTGTATCAGAGCTACTACATCAGCATTTCATTTCTCTGTCTTGAAATATTTTAAGGCTGCATTCCTATGCATTCTTACCTGAGAGTAAACCCTACTGCATACAGCAGGATTTGCTACTGAGTAAACATGTATAGGATTGCGCTGTAAATGTATTTTCTAGTTCATATCAGCTAGATTAGGATTTCTTGGTCTTGCCATTTTTATTTTTTCTCATAACACAACCTGTTTTAATCTGTATTGCTACTCTTCACCTTCTTATATTACTTTAAAATGCAACCATGATATGCCACTATTAACATACATTCATGCAGACAGTTGTCCACTATAACTCCCTGGTCCTCCATGTTCATTTCCATATTAAAAACACATTTGAAACCTGATTTTTTAAAAAAAAAGAAGTACTGTTTTACAGACTAAGGCCCACTGAACTCAATCAGCTCATTTCCAATGAGGACTTGATGGGACTGAAGTCTTGTCTGCAGCACATTAAAACTGCTAGAAGCCTTCTTCCACCAGTTTCACCAAAGTCCTTTCTTTGTTGCCCAGTGTCTTCCATGGACCATAAAATCAGTCAATCTCATTAAGCATACAAGTCTGTGTTTCTGTAAACAGGGAGGTTGAATAATTTGGCATGTACTAGGTATTATGCATATGGTTCAACCGATGTTCCATTCAGTTTGCTTTTGCTCTTGCTCTTGAAGATGATTTTCTTGTTCAGAATGCGTGTTAGGGTTCCCCCCTTTTTTCGGGTACCATCAGATGTGGGCTGCTGTAGGTAAATGAGGTCATTATGTGACTGGCTCATTCCTGGGTCTTTTTGATGGTGCCGCCGGAGGAAAAATAACTTTGCACTCTTTTTTAATATTCCACCTGCAATAATGAAAAATGTAAAAGAGTTTAGATACAAACTATTTCTTTAAACAACCATTCTTTAAATTGTGTTGTTTCCTAAAGCAAAACACTTGCTCACATTTCTATTCAGATTCAATCAGCATTTAGTATAGAAACAAAGGAAAAAAAGACCAACTGTAGCAATAAATGTACTAAAACCAAAGAGGAATACTTAGAACTTAAATGCTTTCTTAGTAATGAAAGTGCTTCAACTGAGTAAGGCTTGTAACAAACAAAGTAACAATCTTGTACACACTTCAGCAAATCCTACTAAATGGACTTCTCAGCTGATACATATAAGACTGTACTGTAAATGGTCGGTGGGTGAGGTGTGGAAACTGTGATGATGATACTGCTAAGGCCAGATAATTTTATGCTAATTTTAACTGAATTATTTCCTATCATAATAGAATTATGAGATAATGTCACACATATTTTAAAGGTTTGAAACAGAATGTTTAAATCACTTCATGCAAGTGTAACTTCCATGCAAAAAACTTATGCATTTGTAACAAACAGTACATAAAAGTAGATTAGACAGAGGCCCTTTCTGCAACTCACCTTTTCTCGGCACTGGGGTGTGGGGATCCTGTGAGCAGCCTCTAGTAAGAGGCTCTCGCATCCCCACTACTTCAGCTCTGCACGAGCTGCCTGCTTCCAAGCAGGCAGCGCAAGAGCCCCGCCTCTTCCTTCCGCAGTGCAGCCTGGGAGTTTCCCAGGCTGCACTGGGGCAGGAAGCGTGACTGCCGTGGCTCTGGAGGCTCCGCATGCACAGCAAGTGCACGCGTGGCTCTGGAGCAATGCATTTCAGCTGAAAATGAAAAAGTGTGTGAGTGGCGCCTGCCTTACCCTGGAGCGTCGCGTGATCGTGAGTGTGTTGTGCAGATCACTCCTCACAATCGCATGACATTCCAGGCGCCCTTTCGCATGGGAAATGCCGTGTGAAAAGGGCCAGAGAAGTGAAGAAACACATTATACATAAGAGTTTCACAGTTTGGGTGAGATAAATCCTCAAGTAACAAACATTTCCCAGCTGCCTGTTTAGAAATGAGAGATCAGACTTTGCTGAAGTCAGGTCCAACTAGTTTCAATAGGAATTTATTTTTCAGTTGTTCCTCTAGAAATCAAGGGTAGTTTAAGTCTGACATTTTGATTTCTTTGAACTTGGCCTTCAGATTAACAAAACATGAAGCAGTTGACAGTTTTAGAAACTGCTATTTTTAAGGACATGACATCTGGTAGAAATGTTTCAGTACAGCTTTCTAGAAAAAACATTTCCCTACTGCTTTTATTTCTTTAATATATTCAATTATACTTAGTCCTTTAGGTATAGACAGTGTACCGTGTGAGAAATGAAGTAAGAATTAGTGTAATAACATCATCCCACTGGAAGGAACAGTGAGATAATGAATGTTCTCTTTATGCTAGGGCCTTCTGCACTGAGATATAAAGAAGATGGGGGGATGATTAAGCAATCAAGCAAAAATGAAAGTGTTGTTCTAAATGCAGCATTCCTTCTTAGTTTATCATGCTAATGTTAGCATTTCACATACTATGTTTATTGATATATGCACAGATAAATACATTCACGTGCATAAATACAGCGGCAACGCTGGGGGGTGCAGAGGGTATAGACTGTACTAGATGACATCACTATAGGGGGGGTGACACCAAAAGGACTGTCCACGTCTTCTTTCTTCCCCCCTCTCCACGAAAGCCCATATAGTTTCATGTAGGATGACCATCACCCTTTTCTCCTTCTCCTTTCCCCACAGCCTGGCCATGACCCTGCAGAGGTTCCAGCGGCTTCAGTAGGGGCACCAAGAGACAGAAGCCTCCAGGAGTATGGTGAATCAGGATGGCCTCAGAGGCTAAGCTGGGGCTGAAAGAGGCTCTGGTGATCTCAGGAAGTACCCTGCCCTGAGCTAATTAGGTGAATGAGTTGGGAGGGGGGAACACTGCTCCTATTGCTGCCACCCTGCTGACAGAGGTGCAGTGGTGAGGTGAGCCCCCAGGGAGGGATGGGTTGCCATGCACACGCACAACCTCCATGACCACCACATATTTACCCAGCACCTTACCTTCTTTTCCTCCCCTTCATGCCCTTCTCTCTGTTCCTCAGCCACGACTGCTCCCCACCAAGATCTTTAGACATGTCCCAGCCTGGACTCAGAGAATGGCTTCCTTTCCTGGGGCTCCCTGTGCAGTGTCTCCTACCACCCCCCTCTAGCCAATCTTGCCCTCTTTCTCTTCCGCTGTCACCCTACAGTCATCCCAAAAGACGGCAGCTAGGTTATAAACGGACAAGATCCTCAGTACCTTTGCATATGTGGAGCCGGGCAGGCAGACTGGGATGCTTGGAGGTTGGGCTTCCACAATGGTAGACCAGGTCCCCTGGAATTCTAGCTCCTGTCCGCAGAAGACTCCATGAGGTTTTCAGACCCCGGACTGAACCATACTTTGGAATATCTACTTGCCCCTTCTGCCTTTCAGCTGATGTAATATAATTATCTATATGGCTTCTACGCTAACATATTTATGAACAATTAGAAGGGCCTGAATACCAATGGTCTGGGAATAAGGGCACTAGTTGTTTATTTTAGAAGTCATTTAGAAGTCTTTAGAGGAAGCCATGGGATAGCAACGTTTCAGTTCTTTTATTCATCAGTGTAGAAGTAACTGTTGCTGGCTAACCTATTTTTTCCCTCAAAACCAGTTATCTTCAATAATGGCTAATCTCTTTCAACACAGATGGGCAGCTGAGTAGAGGAATATTTTGACAAATTGACATGCTGCATGAATGTGTCCTGCACAACCTGAAGTGATGTCATATAAGCTGCAGTTCCCACTTTCAGTGGAAAATCAGCCATTTTCACAGGTTGTCAGAAATTTGGAGAACAGTGTGAGCAAACCATACCAAACTGCCAGTTTTGGCAATCTGGGGTGATTTTAGGTGATATTTCATGGATTCTGAGGAAGAAATTGAGGAGGGGCTCAAGATGGCTGTAGGAACAGTGGTGAGGGGGTACTTTGCCCATCTTCATTTTTAATGATTTTGGAAGGTAAAGGAAAAAGCCACTATGACGAATCTTTACTCTTCAGCTGGGTATTAGATGGAGTCTACTGAAATTCTTGGTACTTGTACCAGTGTCAGCCAAATTAATTATTACACCAAAGCCCTCATTTAGTGGAGGGAATTAAGAATCTTAAAAGAATATGATTTGCAGAAAAATTGACCAGCCATTTTCCAGCTAGTATTTTAATTATAAAAAGGTATGTTGGATGCATGGAAACTTTCCGTGAACATGACATAGTAAAGCCTCTGTACAGGAGAAAGGATGTTACCCCATTTCAGAATCACTTTTTTGGAATTAATACCAGAGTGCCAAATATATTCAGACTGCATCAGATATGACTGCCATGCACACATCCACATGCACACATCCACGTGTCGCTTTTTCTTTAAAGCAGAGGTGCACAAATTTGAAAGGCTGAGGGTCTATTTCTGCCCTGCCCTGGATCTTTGTGGGCTACATCCCCTCAAATCCTCAACCGTCCAAAAATCTGAGTCCCCCAAAAAGGCAGATCACAGCCCCAGAAGCCTGGGCAATGCAATTTGCTCACTAAATTCAATTTTTTTTCTTACAGGATTTTTTTTCCAAAAAAAAAAAAGGGACTTTGAGAGAAGAAGTGATCAGTTAATAATTTCTCATTTCTTAAAAAAAAATAAAGAAAGAAAGAAAAAGAAATATTGCTTTTGCTATTAAAAAGTCTCCAGCAAGGTAAAAGTGTACTGAGAAGTCACATGCCCCCAGCAATCCAGGAAACACAATTTGTCTCTTTTGGGGCAGGGCAAGCTCTAACATTTTGGGGAAGTAAAAGGGAGTTAGAGGAGCCTGTAGGACCCTGAGGGTGCCGTGGGGAGTCCAAACAGATCAAATCCAGCCAACAAATCACTCTTTGCCCACCCTGCTTTAAAGCATAGTCTGAAGCACAATCCTTTCACCTTTATACATTCCAAAGGAGTCAGCAAACACTTTTATGAACATGCATTTTTCATTTCTGAGACAATACAGGCTTACTTTGTTCTCTTGATCCAAGGACCAAGTATATACAATATGTTACAAGAAATGGCTCTGGAAAGCCTTTGCATGCACAGGCTTCTTGAACGTGATGCATTTCCACAGTAAGTGAGTTGGATAATTGAACAGTGACAGTACTATCCCTTGTGGTGTAGGCTTGCACAAATCTCATCTGAAGGGCCATGGAGTGGGAATGAGGTTTAGGGAACACAGGCAGCCAGTGCTGAATCACCCCACTGATATACTCTTTCTTCCTTTGCAATTCCTCTCCACAGAACTTTCTGCCACTGGGCCTACTTCAGAGTTTGGCAAAGTATAGGCTGCACGCTGCGTGCAACCCTCAGACCTCCAGGCATCAAAAAGAAATTTCCCCCAAATATCCTCTAGAGAGTTTGTGGAGAATTTTGACCACATGTTGGGGGCCTTCCTGGGCCATTTTAGGCCCAGAAAGGCTTTTTAAAAACATACAGAAGTGACTTCCTGTTTTGAAAAAGAAAAAAAAAGGTGTCTCTTGGGCCTAAAAACATGCCCCTCACCTCCAGAGGACATTTGGGGTCAAAACATTAGTGTGTGTGTGTGTGGACTTTTTTTTTTTCTGTGGAGTGTCAAGGCCCCCACAGTTGCCCATCCTTGCTCCAGTTTCTGAACTGGAAAAGACTTTGCCTGAGAGAACTTTGGGTGAGAAGGTAAGAATAGCAAGACAAGAGAGGATTCAAAACACTATTGGCATGCTTTTCTGGTACCTTCCCCAGATATCCCAAACCGCTACTTTACATGCTGTATGGGGTGATCTGTATCTGAAGAAATGAGACTTCTATTATGATATGTTTATCAAGGATTTGTGGACGGAGAAAACTACTACTACAATTTTCCCATGGAAGTTTAGCTTACATGGACTAACAAGTCTATCAGCTAAGCAGTCTTAAGAGTTACAGCCTATTTTAACACTATGTCTAACAGCACAGTTTGGAGGGGATATGGCACATAGAGAAAAAAGAATGGTGCAAGTTTTTAAAAACAGCTTACTTGTTACATTGTCTCACAGTAAAGCTATAGGCTCTTAAGCATAAGACAGAAATAACTTACTGTGCAGGCAATTAATTCTGGTTGGCATAGTAGTCCACTTATGTTTACAAAGAGAATGGGTAAGAAAGATGAAGTCAGAAATATAGGCAGAGGTATAAAAAAATAATGAAGATTCAATATAGGCAAATGGCAAACTATATTGAGTTTTCTAATTTATGGGAACAGGAATTTATGGGAATCCCAAGACCCTCTAGCCCCCCCCCGCCCCCGGAAACTGGAGAACTGTGAAAGACTTCTTCAAATGTGCAAAGAAGCTGGATGGATGTTTACATGCAAATACAGTCAGCACTCCGTATCCACGGATTCTGCATCCATGGATTCAAGCAATCACAGTGCGAAAATTTAAAAAAAAAATCCTAAAAGCGAACCTTTCAGTTGTTCATGATTTTTTTTATAAGGGAAGCCATTTTACTACACCATTGTATATAATGGGACTTGAGCATCCGCAGATTTTAGTACCCATGGGAGATCCAGGAACCAAATACCAATGGATACTGAGGGCCCATTGTATCATTCGTCTGAAGACTTTTTATGTCTCAACAGTACTTTCAAATATGCCATCTGTACATTACATGCAAAATGAGCTACTACGGCAAAAAGATGAGAGAACTGTACAGAATTTCACAAAATCATTAGGAACTAAAAACATCCCTTTTTGTTATTTGTTTACAAATGAAGTCAGAAGTAAGTAAAACTAAACCAGTAGATAGGCTGACATTTTACAGCTGTATTGTAGTACTAAAATGTTAAAAGATCTCAACACTGTTTTCAAACTCTTTATATATTCAAACCTTCAAAGTCAAAATACTGTACCTTTGGATTTCTTCATAGTTCCAGGTTCTGAGATGCTTACAGAGCTCCCAGACATCTTATCACAGTCTTGGTCTAATAGTGCATTGCTTTGCCATTGCTGGCTACTATCATCTAAGGTCCAGTCATCATGGCTGTTTTCCTGGGGTTCTTCATGGGCACGTATTGTTTGGGAGGCAGATAATGACAGTTTTTCACCAGAAAGGTACTGTGCAGGTGACCCTTCAGCACTGCTCGAAGTTATGACTTGTTTATGTGAGCCATCCATGGCTGCTGCATAGTCCAACATAAGTGCAGCTTCACTATCCTGAGATAAACTAGTCTGGAACGATATTAAAAAAAATAAGATACAGACAAGCAAGGCCAATTGCTTGAGAAGAATTATTTTTACATTGTCTCCATACTGGATGTGTTTTAATATTATAATTTGCTTTATTGTGCTTTAACAGTATAAAGTAACATGCTGGTAATCTTTTTGTGATCTGCCTTGAGTCACAGTTTTGAGAGAAATGTGGGATATAAATTAAATATAAATACATGACTGGGATCCAAAGAACATTCCTAAGGCCTCATAGTGCTCCTTCTCCCTGCCACTATTGAACAGGAGATTCTCTATCACAATCTACTTCTGAAAGCCCAGCTGGTTTCAGGTTGCCATGTAGCCTCATGGCCTTTGAGAAACACAAGTCCCACGTCACTTAAATCATGGGACTGGAATAAAAGGAGTGGTCACTACTGGCACACTTCTTTCTCCTCTGAAATCTCAGGAGCACTTCTGGTAAGGCTCCTAACTCCAGTAGTCAATATACTTGCTTTGCCTCTTCTCTTCTTTCTCTTCCTATTTGTCCTATTTCTCCCATTTTCCTTTGTCTTCATGTTCCAAGGGCTTTTATGAGGTTTTGTCCCAGCCTCACTGTCCCCTTGGCCCCTCTCCTTCCTTTAGCTCCAGGCCATTATCATCCATCATTTGCTCAAGTCTCAACTTTTAAGTCTATTCCTTACAATGTCAGTCCCTTTATTACCGGTGCTGCTTAATGTCCTGTTACTTTTACAACTCACTATTCTATTCTAATATTCATTCGGATTCCAAAGCCTTGACCCTTCTTCCAGTTTCCCCCCCGTCTCCCTTTTCCACAGTACTTCCTTTCATCACTGCCTGTTTCCTGCTTGTTGTTGTTGTGTGCTGTCATGTCATTTCTGACTTATAGCAACACTAAGGCAACCCTAACACAGAGGTTTTTTAGTGAGTTTTGTTCAGAAGAGGTTTGCCACTGCCTTTCTCAGTGTGTGTGAGAGAGATTTGCCCAAGATCAGCCAGGGTATTTCCATAGTTGAGCAAGGATTTGAACTCTGATCTACCAGAGTTCTAGCCCAACATTCAAACACTACACCACAGTCTCTCTCTTATTCCTTTAACTCCTTTATTAATTCTTCTGTTTCTTAGCTCTCTGCACACTTCCTCTCTTTCTTGCTATCTTACTTCTGGATTCTCACACCCCTTCAGTTTTTTATACCCCTTGGCATGTCTTCTGACTTGGTCTTCTGAGTCTTGCCTTCTAGAAAGGCTTTCTTTGGGCAAACTATCCTTTTACTTCCATCACAGAAGCCAGTCTGTTTGAAATAATTCTAGTGCTGACAGTTTCATCTTCTGAGCAAAGAGAACATCTATTAGTTCATAACTGTACAGGCAATAAATGTCAGAAACTGCCAGAAAATTCTTTGGGGGGGGGGAGCAACACATGGCCACAAGCTGCCTGCTGGCTCCCACCCTTTTCTATAGGGCTCCAAAGCCTCCAAGTCCCATTTTTTGTTAAAAGATAAATCATCAACATTCTAGGAAGCAAGATTCTTCTTTATAGCAAGCTGTATAGCTCCCATGTGCCTTTTTCAGGCAGGGGAGGTTTTTAAAAAAGGGTTTTAAAACAAAAAATAGACTTCTGGCCACCTATGGTTTTGCAGGAAGGGAGTGGTCCAGGGAGACGAAAATCCTCCCTCCTATACTCTGAAGTCACCCACCACTGCTCTAGGGCATTACAACAAAGACCCCAATAATGTGATTAGTAAATGTGACAGCTGCAAGCATGAAGATAAAGCTTTTCTCAAATTTTGGCTTACACAGCATTTTCTCTTTGCAGAGAAAATTTGGTAGAGAAATCAAGTCCATCACTTATTCTGTGGATTCCAATTTTCACTTTGACTGCAGTGCAAAGTATAGATGACTGCCTTATTACTGCTTCCTATGGGAAAATTCTATCAACAGCCAAAGTAACACTTCTGATGCTTCTGTTGTCCAAAATGAACATTTGCTTTTAACTGGCTAAGAAAAAAGGAGTTAAGTTTCAACACCAAAAATATAATGCTGAACATAACACCAATATTTTTTTACATTTTTATAAAACATATTTTAAAAATCTAGGAAGAAAATAAAAGGTTAAACATATTTTTAAAATATTACATAAGACGCTTTGCTAGTGGTGTTGATTTACCTTACCTTTGATACCCCTGATATTATGATTGTGCTCTTTTTCCTTGGAGACTTGAGTTTTTGTTTTGCAGATTCACTTAGTTGTCGAATAGCTACTTCAGCAACAGGGTCTGTGCCATTCAACACCAGTAACTCTGAAAGGAACAGGCTTACAAGTATGAGTAGATGCAGAGAACAACTGAGAACAGAGTAAAGAATTCTAGTAGGAATGTTTAAATGTAAGTAAAAACGCAGTTTTTAAATGTAAACTGAGATTCAAAACCTTTGATAGTATTAAAGCACAACGTTTTTAAAAAGTAAACTGTTAATCTTGTCTCTCATTCCCATCAGACACGGAATAATATGACATATTAATATCATGTAGCAATTAGCAAGCTAACTGCTGCACTTTGTGCTACTTTTGAAAAAGGAAACTTGTTCAATGAGAAAAAGCTACTACATGCAGAAAAATGCTCCCTTCCTTGTGATTTTCAGCATGTGAAAATCTTTCATTAGATTATGTTTATCAAATTGAATTTCTATCTTAAAACCAGTCATATGAACTGGCCTCAAGAACCATCCACTTCCAGTGTCTGCTCTTCACATGTTTTTTTACAGCACAGTTGTCTGAACATGCATGTCATATGTTTAGGATGGCACAGATGGACTTAATTCCATGCTACACATGACAAAATAACCAAAAACTGTTTACCTGTGTCTGATGAAGATAAAGCCTTGCTTACTGAAGCATTCCGACAATGGATTGCTTGAACAGATAAATCCTTTTCAATAACCTTCACTTTAACAGGACTTTGAATTGGTGAATCTAGTACATAATATACTTCAGTTATTTTCTCATCTATACATCTCAAAAGTACATTTCTTAATGGAGATCAACTTGGATGAGGTATTGATGCCCAATAAAAACTGGAATGTAAATGTACATACATAAACACACATGGCTTTATCACCTCATAGACTTTTAAAAAAAGTTTCAGAGCAGGTAAGAGAGACTTGGAAGAGGTTTTCTAACCATTCCCTCCCATACTACTTTTTTCAGTCAAAATCCTCTCCCCCTCAAAAAACAAACAAAGAAACAAACAGCCTGTCTGGGAAAAAACTAATAATCATACTGGAAATGCTCATAGTCCAAGAGTTAACACTATTCTGTGGTTTTAGCTCAGGATTTTACTTCTGAGTTTTTACTTTAGAAGCTTCTTAGGAGTTCAAGAAGTAAAAATAGGCCCAGGATCAGTCTCATGATATGGAATATACGTCCTGAGTTCTGACTTGTAAGGGAACAGGCAGGTTTTCTCTGCCACAGTAAATTTATTCTTCATGCCTGAAAGATTCTACTACTCTTAGGTTGAAGGACAGACACATTTTTAAAAAGAGATCTGTCCTAAATTAGTAATAGAAACAGTGCACTTTTTTTTGATGCAATATGATTTTGCTGACTTATTTAATAATCATTGTAGGTGCATATATAAACTTGCTTTCTTGCCAACTGTGCAAAAGAACTGAAAAATTCAGCCAAAGAAAAATTGTATCATACAGATGACAGATTTGTGCTTCTATGTCGCTTGACAATAGGCTGTCATTTGCTCTGGTTATTGACAGATTTCTAAAGTTTTTACTTTCTCATGCCTGGTCAAGAAAGCCTTATAATGCATCTGTTTCTCAAAAAACAACCAGAATAACTGATAAACAGTATTAAATATATTTTGTTATCTATGCACAAAGAGAAAATTCTCATGTCTGTGCTGCTTTTTAATAGGTGGAATCCAGCTATGTTCTCCCACTAATAGAAGTGCTTCTATCAGTGGAAGAGGAAGGTGGGAAAATTCCTCACCCTCCTCCCTGCAGCCTCAAAATCTGCTCCATAGGATCAAACAGGATCAGAGGATCTTCTGAAGGAGATCTATGGGGAGTGGGGGAGGGTTGTGTGGGATGAAAGAAATAAGCCTGTTTGCCCAACACTAGGTTTCACTCAACATTTGAATTTTATGTCTATATCTGTCACCTTAGGGAAGGTAGAAGAAAAAAACTCCTTTGTAAACTATATTGAAAAAAGAAATATTCCACTGGTTGACAATGTGCAGAGGAAAAATACTTTAAGAACACTTATCCACAGCTAGGAGGATAGAAGGCTAGTTTTTGAAACCACAACAAAGCCATGCTAAAGCTAGCCATAGAAATCATTACCAGACTCTACTGGTGCAGATTTAGCTTTGTACAAAGTGATCAGGAATTAGCACCATAGACTTAGATAGTATTTACAACTTGAAATGTAACAACAAAAAGAGTCAAGCTTCAGAAGCAATTCTGTTTTGTCACCTGAATGCAGAACAACTGGTCTCCCTTCTACTAAAGGTTTGGCTTTCACAGCAGTAACAGTTGTGACAACAGTCCCACAGGGCATCACGGTTCGATCTTTCTCTACTTTAGCAAGAGGAAGCTTGGCAGAAGATTGCAAAGATCTAGTCTCTGAAGGTTCTATATAAGAAAACTATAGAAAGAGAAAAATTAAATACAAAGAAGGATAATTCAAAACGAATGTACTGACAGATGTTACTTCTTTGGTTTTTACAGCAAAACTGATAGGAATTATCCCCTCTAATTTTTGAAACTGCAAAGCCCAGCAAAAATCAAATGCGACCAACTTTTTCTAAATCATATGAGCAGATACAAGAGTGATTTTGCAGAATTGCTAAGGTTGCTTTGCAGAGCTTGGAAAGCCACTTTTTAAAAGTTGTCACATGAGGCTAAACTTATTTTTCAGAGAAACACAATAATGATTTTTTGTAGCTACTTTGTTTTAAACCAAAATATACTTTTAAAATAGAAAAATAGTCCCAAATTCACCAAAATTACCAAAAAAAAAAAAAAAGATTTTAGAAGTAAAAAGTAAATGTTACTCATTTTTTTAAATAAGTAAAACTGCTTGGTTGTTTTGTCAAAAAGTCCACTGCCATGCTGTCACTACCCTCAAATGAAATTAATCACACAAAATGTCATTGCTTGCAATGCTTTACTTTCAAGCTATGCTACTTTTCTGGTATACATGTCTACCACAAAAACTGGTTGGGTTAAGACTAGGAGGAAGAGGAGAAGAAAAAAGAAGGAGGAAAAGAGACAAGCTATAAAATTAAAGCCTTTACCTCAGCAAACACAGATCCTATTGTTGAGCTACTGCCACTGAGCTGACTGTTCAGGGCAAAACTTCTGTGTCCAGAAGGCTGTTTCCTGAACAAGTCCAAAGGTATAGTAGCCAAAGCTGAAAAGCTACCTGCAGAAAACAGAAGGAGGGCATTAAAAACACATCTGTGTAATCAATATTGAAGGTTATTTCAAGAACAAGCTCTAATTCAAACCCTTAGGGGCATTTCAAATTGAAAACTATAATTATCCTAGAAACTAGGAGAAAGAGCAAGTTAGATATTCAAGGGCTTTTGTATTTCACAAAAGCTAAGCTTAATTAACTCTTAAACCACTCAGTGAAAGAAAAGAAGCACAAGACTGTCAGTTTCTTGGAGTTTTTTAAATCTATTTTTTTAAAAAAAATGTAAGTGAAGATTTTCAGGTAATAGAATAATACAAGAAAAAGTGACAGTAGAATTACTGCTAAGATAATTTAAGAAAAAATGGGGAAAAGGGAAACCAGAGAGTAAATCATGAATGTGAATTAATTAATAGCAATTGGTTTAATCCAAAACATGATGATGACGATGATGATGATGATGATGCAGAAACAATGACTGCACTACAGAATCCTTGCTGGTATAAGGCATACTTTGTCTTGAAAGCACCTAAGCTGAGACCATTCACACAATTTCTCTTTGAGCATAAAACTGACATATAAGCAGTGGAGTGATTTCCTCTCTACTTAGATCTGTGTAATCCATGGTAGTGCCTTACCTAGATATTTACAGCGAGGAATAGCTTTGTCATTTCAGAGGGTTCCCCCAAGAACATGTCAGGCTTAATAACTGAATAATAGGTGAGTTTTGTGGACTACACAGAATTATTACAATATTTTTTGCAAAATAAAGTAAGACACATAAAATGAATTATTCACATTACTTACTATCTACTTCTCCGTTTTCTACAATCATTACTTGCAGATCTTTTGATTTGGCATTTAATTCACTGTGAACAAACAAAATGCATTTTTAGGAAAGTATTCAGATAAGCATATAGTTCCACATTTTGCAATACAAGCTTAACAGTAGCCTGTGTATGCTCTGAGAAATTTCACATATTGGATTTTGTCAACTTAGCTGCTAAAGGCACATATGTCTGAAAGAGAGAAAAAAACCCTTGGCATTTCAATTTCATTTGTTACACCAAGAAGCAAGGAATCTACCAAAAGGCTCAGAAAATCTTGGATAAGACCACTGCACTGTATTTAGTACTACTGAAAATGTATTGATTGGGGATTTTTGCTTTGCATAGATAATAGCAAAGAGAATCTGTCTTTTCAATTAAATTTCTCTTTCATTTCTTTAAACACTTGACGGTCTAATGTTATATCCACAGGAGTAGATACTCTGGAGAAAGCCCCACTGAACTGAATGGAACTTATTTCTCAGCAGACATATATAAGCCTGTACTGTTAAAGTGTGGCTGAGCGACACATTGTAGGCATCTAAAAGAAAATACTATGTATTCCTTCCCATCTCCTAATACTGTCCATATTATGCTATAACTTCACTCTGCGCCAATTATGATTCTGGTCTCTTGCCAAAGCTTTGTGGTGCTGCAAACAGGTTTTCAACTGCTACTCCTCCCTCCCTCCTGCCAATACGAGTGCTGGCCAGGAGTGAGTTACCTGCCACCTAGAGTTTAATTTTGACAGTCCTTTGACAAGAGGACACAACTGCCCTCATTCCAGCAGTCTGTTGGGCAAGAAAGAGGTAGGAGCAGTGGAAAGAAAAGAGGTGGCCTCACCCATTGCTAACACTGCTTCTCCCCCTCCCACTTATCTGAAGAGAATAAGGTCCTCAAAAGAGAGAAAGAAAACAATTTCTTTCACTGGTATAGGGTATTAGGCTCCTTTGCTTTCTGACACAACAGAAATGAAAGTGGAAAAACAGTTAGATTCATATCTCCAGCATTGCACTGAGGTCGGAGAAGAACAAACAAACTGAACATGTGGCTACACGATTAGAGAACCGGAACAGCCCAACAAAGTAGGAGGCTCAGAAAGTGGTTCCTCCTATCAGGAGCCACTTTATCTTACTCTCCAGACAGAAACTGTCCAATTAGTGCCTTGAGACCAAACACTCTTTTAAATGTATTGCTGGATGAATGCTTCCCTGCTCATTAAAAAAAAAAATATTAGCATAGGTATGGTCATCTAAGAAGTCAATGAGTCAAAATTTAAAAATGGTGCAGAAGTGATGGTGAAGGAAGAAAGAGGAACAAGTCCTATATCATTTGTCATACATCAATGAGTGCCATAGGCATAACTGACACTGTATGACTACCAGCAACAGAGTGCTATCTATTGGAAGAGTGCTATTTTCCAAGTAACTAGATCTTTTGCCTTGAGAAAATATTTGGTATGATATTTCAAAGAGCAACTCATGCACATTTTAGGATTCAGCTTTGTCTGTATCTTGCCAGGGTAACAGTATTGATGTTGTGTGCCTTCAAGTCATTTCTGGCTTATGGTGTCCCTAAGAGGAAACTTTCACAGAGTTTTCTGGGGCTGAGAGTGTGTGATGCACACACCCAATGTCACCCAGTGGGTTTCTATGGCTGAGTAGGAAATCAAACCCTGATCTCCAGGGTTGTAGTCTGACACTAAGACCACTACAACATGCCGGCTCTCAGAATAACCGTAGTACCCCCTTTATACTAAGAAAATATCTGGAAAGTCCATAAACTTCCTGTCAGAAGCCACACCACTGTACTGTCCAATCTCAGAGGAGAACTAGAGAACACAGTTCTACCAGTTTGATACCACTTTAACTACCATAGCTCTATTCTACAGAATCTTGGGATTTGTAGTTCGGGAGGTGCTTTGATTTCTCTACTAGAGAGTTTTAGTGCTACACCTCAGGGGGTCTACTAAAGCTCTCTTGCAAAGAATGTCAAGTGCTTTCCCAGACTACAAATGCTAGAATTCCACAGGACAGAGTCATGGTAGCTAAAGCCGCGTTAAATTGCTGTAATTATATATAGCTTAAAATTTTTCACAATTTAGATGTTTTCACCATACAGTGGATCCAGAAAAGTATTTAGGAAATATCATAACCATCATCTCTGAATACTAAACAAATAGGATTCTTTCCCTCACCATCAAAATCACATTTGGAGACTAAGATAAAGAATAAGATTTTCATTATACTTCTACGAGTGTTACTGAAAAATTTCTTACAAGATGAACTCATCTTTCCAACACATGTCCAGGGAGTTGCTGGGTACAGAGCTGGAATATTTCTGCACAGGGTCATTGAGCTCAATTATACATATTGGATTACTCATGCCTGCAATCAAGGTAACAGAAAGTTAATCAGTTCCAAGTAAGAAATGTCTTTTTATGCATTCACAATTTAAATGTGCTACTGGCAAGAAACTTCTAATACTCATCAAACAAACTGTTCTGCTTAGGAGATCTGTGGGAGGAGCATAATACACACCCACAGTAAGCAGAGTATGCCTTAGGGTCTACATGACAAAGCAGAAGTAAAATGGTAGAGAAAACTTAGAACTTAGAATGTATCTTGGCCCCTGTGTGTAGGCTGCAGAGAGGGTTAAACATTGCCCTTCCAAAGGAAGGCAATGCTCTGTTTGCAGAATGAGAGATGCAGAGCATTTTCAGAACAAAACCCTCTTTTTCCCAAAACAGAGTTATGGATCAGGGCCTTAATAGCCAGAAAACCATTCAGCAACATAAACTGAAGGAACAGCTTAATGTTTCGAAACACTTTAGAGACTCAAGGTCCCACTGATCATCCATCTAAAGCTTCACTAGGGAGAAAGGGCCAAATCACAATTCCAACAGAACTGCTGAAAAGTCAGAACTGTGCCAATGTTTGGGAAGTGGGTATGACAGGAAATACAATTAAAAGCAGTGTGCAAACAAGGTAGGTGGAAGTTTCTGATTTACATAATGTGCTCTAATCCTTAATGTTTGCCTTGCCCTGAAGTTAAGGAAGTACGCAAGCATGGGCTTGTAGAGGCTTAGAAGACCTGACGGACAACTTTTAAACTCACTTTTTCAAACACAGACTGCACAGATTACTGCATGGTGTGATTATGACCACCGTTACTTAATGACTGCTCAGACTTATGCACTGTCTTTTAAGACAGACCTTTCAGTTATCTGTACTACAGGGAAGTAGAGGTCCTAGACGTTTAGTTTTGTTTGCCAGTGAAGCTTAACATGGACCTTATGTTTTTGTTTAAACTCCACACGTCCCATTTGGATGCATGTATGTACAAATAAAAAGCCACATGCATTCATACAGATCTGGGAAATAATATTTATGGTGTAGACATGCTACTGAATGTAGCTCTCCATACTATTTCTCTATACCAAATACAGATCCTTGAAACTTATGAAAGGATGCAAAACAGAAGTCAAAGACAGCCAAGTAAATTATATCGATTAGTCAGGGAGAACCCAAGTTTTTTCCAGGTTTATTTACTGTAATCCACTCTTTGCGATTTTTGCAGAATAAAATATATACACTGGAGAGAGGGCTCTAAGTTATTTTACCTGCAGTGGTCTTATTGGTCAATGTAGCCCTCATGTTCTTCACAAGCAGTTTTAGCTCATGAGCCCTTGGAGGCTTAGGAGGACTTGTGCCCTGTGGCAGAGCTACTGCATTTTGCATGCTCTGTTAAAAAGAAGGAAGACAACTAAAGTTTAATACTTATGTTGTTGACATCAATTCATTTCCAACAATCATACCGCAGTAAGTATTGTTTCGCCCTTGATATGTCTACATGAAGCAGTCACATGCACATAGCTGAAGTACTAACTTCTGAAATCCTTACTACTGCACTCACAAAGACTGAAGGCATAGATAGCAATGATGAATAAGACTACTGATATAAGTAAAAGGGGAAAAAAAACACCTGTATTGCCTTTGCATCTGCAGGCTTTGCATTCAGAATCACAGAAGGAGATGCTGCATTGATGAGATTCCGCAACACATCTTTAAGCGTTTCTGAAAGTGCATGTTCCCCAACTTTCTGGTCCTAGAAAAAGAGGAATAATTATACCGCTTGTAAAATCCAGAAGAATCCCTTGTGAGAAATCTTTCAGTGTCTCCCTCTTCAGCACACAGCTTTGTTGCTCAATCAAGACAACAAGCCTATCTGTTTTACAAGCACTGAAACTGCAAGCACATGCTTCTGCTCTTCTTCTTTGCTAAAACATGGGATTAAGATGGGCCCAACTTGTGGTAGGCAGCGGAAATAAAACAGACATGAGGTCTCTTCCAGTCTTGTGATATACAATTTAACACAGAGAGAAAGAGCAGAAATTGTTTAAAATTTATATTGTGAACTGAAGGGATGCTTTAAAAAATTATTACTATATTCACATTCCTCCTTTACCCACAGTAAGGAATGCGAGGCAGCTTATAAAGGCTAAAACTGATAGAGCTTTAAAATCCATGTCATACAAAAATTAAAAATATAATGAAAAGATATTAAAAGCAACATCCTTAAAGAGAGAACAACAAAGAAACAGTATAGCACATTCTAAAAGGTCTCCCTCACTCCCCTGCAGCAATCAACCACTAAAATCCTGCCAGAAAAAAAGTGTCTTCTCCTACCTACAGAGAGATAACAGGGAGGGTGCCAGTCTAACTTCTCTTGGAAGGGAGTTCCACAGCCTGAGAACAGCCACCAAGAAGACTTTCTCCTGTGTTCCCACCAGCTGTGCCTGTAACCATGGTGGAACACAGAGATGGGCCTCACCAGAAGACCTCAAAACACAAGCAGGCTCATATGAGAGAATAGGGTCCTTTGGTTTTATGCTTTTTATTGTCTTTGTTGTGGCTGTACGCCTTCAGGTTGTTTCCAAGTTATGGTGACCCTATGGCGAACCTATCACAGAGTTTTCTGGGGCGGAGAGTATGTGATGTGTCACCCAGTGGTTTCCATGGCTGACTGGGGAATCAAATCCTGGTCTCTGGGGCCATAGTTCAATACTCAGACCACTACACTACACTGGCTGCCTTAAAGCCTTATTAGAAAAATATGTTTTAAAATAATATAAATACTACCTCAGGTAATATGGTCCTGCCTCCAACAGACAACTATGTTGCCACTATGGAAAATATGAAGCTGGGCTAAACAGGTTAGTAGGTCTCTTCTTATGTTTGCATTACATGAATGGCATCCAGAAAACAGTTTTTTTTCTGCTGCGGTGCCCATCACTGGGATTCTCTGCCCAGACAGGCTCGGCAGCTGGATGTAACTTCAATGTTAAGCAGAGACCTTTCTCTTCTCCCAGGATTTTTAGCATTTTATCCAATGAATGAGTTTTATGCTGCCTTTTAATGTAGCTGACTTTATGTTTTGCCTATGTTTTAATTATTTGTTTAGATCAGGGTTCAAACGTGGCAACCCTAAGGTGAACCTATCATAGGGTTTTCTAAGGCTGACAGTGTGTGACACACTCAAGGTCACGCAGTGGGTCTCCATGGCCAAGCTGGGATTTGAACCCTGATCTCCAGAGCTCTAGTCCAGCACTCAAACCACTATACTGCACTGGCTCTGCCAGCACATAAAAATCTGTATTTTGCCTTTTCATACAACAGGACTCCAGAGGACAACTGCACCCTGTGAGCAGGTTCATGTATGTGTTTGTGTTTACTGCAACATTGTATTTAATATTTTGATTGTAAAATACTCCAACAATTTTTTTTTAAAAAACTGCACGTTTAAATTGAATTGATTTAAAGACAGTAATTCTGAACAAAGCATTTAAGGGAAATATCCAAAGTCACACAGGTGGACTTCTTCCTGTGTCATAGAATGTGCTTTTAACTCATCTCTCCTATGGCCCCTTGCTTCCCCCCAAATCTGTTCTACAAGATTCCTCAATCCTCCCAGAACTGGCGTGGGGTGAGGAGCAGGAGAGGGGAATCTATCCTGACGATGCATTCTGTTCCACCATGGGAATACACTAGGTAGATACTGCTGAAAGAATGTACTGGCCTGAAAACACTAAATATATTTATAGAGAAAAAGAGTTATAGCAACAACACTGTCAAAGACTATGTCAGAACCTAAATAATAGATGTAAGCCAAGATCCAAATGAGAAATCACACTTATTGGCTTGCTACTTGGCAGGCCCTCCTGAGTCATTAATAAAATTGCTGATCCACAGTGCTCTCCAAGAAAGGGCTGCAGTCATAATGCAGCATTATGGCTATTTGATGATTAGGCACTATTTACTCTGAACAGTACTGACAATTCTTTTATATTTTTATATATGCAAATGAGAAAAGCCCTTTAGCTGGGCAAAGAGGGACACAGATCAATATGCAATACTTCGAATGACAAATTTTTAAACAAAGAATTTAATGCTTAAAGGTAATCTAAGGTACTGACAACATACAGGAGAAGTATATATGCTGCCACTACTTTTCAGATACATGTGCTGCTGTCATCAAAACTTTAACCAGGCATGTCTCTGTAACATTTTGCTGCAGCAACTTAGGCCCTTTTTGCATGCCAGTCCTGTTGCGAAATGGCCTCGGGAGTGCTGTGGGATTGCGAGGACCATTCCACATGACGTCCTCGCAATCGCGCAACACTCCCAAGGCCATTAGGCAGCAATTGCACATTATATCATTTTCAGCTCATTGCCAAAAATGATGTGTGATCGCATGTCTCTCCCGTGCCCCACCCACACTTACCTTGTGTGTGGAGCCTCTGGATGTGCAGCCATCGTGCTTCCTCCCTCAGCGCAGCCTGGGAAAGTATCCGGTTGCGCTGTGGAAGGAAGGGGCAAAGCCCTCACACTTCCTTCCTCCCAGCACGGAGCTGGTGTGGAGGGGAAGTAGAGGGGATGCGAGTGCCTCTCACAAGAGGCTTCTCACGTGATCCCCTCGCGATGACACCGGAACAAGGTAAGGTGCGAAAAGGGCCTTAGATATTGATATCAGTTTTCCAGGCTTGTTTGTTTGTTTGTTAAAGCTTCAGTACTGATTCAGTGATTGGAGTCAACTTGGAGCAGCAACCCTTTGGGACTCAAGGTTGCCATGTTCAGAAGGGCCCCTTAACCTAGGAAGGGGTTCTTGCAAGAGAGAACCCTTTAAAACATGCTCCCTTGATCTAAGCAGGAGGTCATCTGATTACTGATTATTTGGAACTCATCCAATAATCAACAGGAGACAAGCAGTAACCCCTCCTGTTTCCACAACGAGCAGTTTTCAAGCATTTTGATACGCAGTAAAAAGGACTGATCTTAAGAGAAGGCAATAAAGAAATCCAACTGGAAACTGTTCTCCACAGTGTGGCAAATATCAAAAGAGCTTCTGTTGACCTCTTATTAAAAGTGTGTATTCAAATGGAATGGCTTATAACCGCTCATATAACATGGTGATCATTGTGGCCCTCCAAATATTTTTGGACTGCAACCCTCACCGCAGGTTACTCTGACTAGGACTAATGGGACTTCAAGGTAGATAAATTCTGGAGGGACACAGCTTTCCACCCCTTGGCATAAAGAGACAAGCCCTCTTAATTTTAATTCTTTCAAAGGCCTGTATGTCCATTAGAAAACACTATATTACAGCTGTACTTCTTGCTCCTGAATATATGTACTTGAAAGTAAGTCCTACTGTGTGTAAAAATTACAGTTTGACTGATTTCAGTAAGGAATTATCAGATCTTTAAGCTTGTTAAGATACTATGATTTACTTCAATTCGTAGTTTTTGCTGGAAATTAAAAGTTAAGGCAGGTACTAATATACTTACTTCTTGGACTTTAGCAGGTTTGGTTTCAATTCTTGTTTCTGAGGTGTAGATTAAAGACCACTTAACCTGCATGTCTTCTTCTTTGGATTTCATTGAAAGTTCCAGCTGTTGATAAAATAGATTGTTAAGACTGCTACTGCAGTTTTACGGGTAACACAGATTCACTGAATTGCAGGCATTTTCTTTACAGTTAAACTTTACTTACAGCTCTATGCTAACAGAACAGCTTACCCTGCCATGATTTATATTTTATGTTTGCGAAATCCTGGCCCACAGCCCTCAATAATAATAATTATTTATTAAATTATTTAATGCAACATTTTCTGAGTATTTCCATTTTTTATTCTGGTTTGGAGGGCTTACTCAAATCAGTATTTGCTGTTTCAGATGCAGACCACATTCAGATAGACTGGTGAAGCCTAGATATGCCAAGTTTGAGGTACTTCTGAGGTACCTGTGGGTTGTTGCTGCTGTTCTACTCTCTTTGTACAAGAGACAAAATAAGAATGGAAGCTGCTGTTAATCACAGCTTTCTGTTATATAGCTTCCAAATATCCCATAATATAATACAAGAAAGTATTCACCTCTTCTCACACTTCCCAAATCCCCAAGGCACCCTCAAAATGCCTGAATTGCCCCCCCAAAAAAAGTTTTTGAGGGGAGGAGAGCTCACCAAAATTGTACCAAAAATGCAGCATTTTTGCTAACCTCTCACCAACTTCATGAAAATATCAGCTGAAATGGAAGTCTCAAGTCACATCACATTGCTCATCACTCATATGATACTTATATATCAAGGTTTAAAGCTCACTTTCATACTCTAGGTTGCTTGGCAGCCATTAAATTTGGCCATCCATTAGGAATGCGTATGTGATTTAACTGAAATTTGAATTCTGAAGTAGATCAATTTGATCCAATTTGGAATAGGTCTGAATCAGAGCCCACTGGACCCAGAGTAGTTTATACAAACTCGAATGTTTTCTGGATCACTCTGAAATAATGGACATTTCAGTGTGATGAGAAAAAAAAAAGGCATGGGGAAGTGTGATGTTATGGGGAGGGGTTGGAGTGCAAATGAAACAATAGGTTTACCTTTGAGGACATGGCAAAAATTTCATTAGTATTTTCTGACAGTTCCAATCATGGCTTTCGTAGGCAGGTTTCTGTGTGATGTCACTGGGATTATACTCTCCACTTTCCGCTATTATGTAGCTTAGCTACATTGAGTTTGGCAGGGAGACTGAAGCTAGAGGGACAGATCTGAGAAAACTATTAAGAGGTCTGTGTGTTTGCATTGTTTGTTTCATATTTGCTTAGGAAGGCTGAGGTTTTTATTTTATGTTCTGTCTTCCTCTGGAGCTGCTTATGCATATGTATATGTTTGTGAGATTTTTTTTCCATTTTCTTAAGGCTTAATGTAACTGTTCAGATTCATATACCTCTAAGAGCACAAGGATTTTTCTCACTCTTCTCAAGTTTAAATTTTCAAGTGTTTTGGTCAAATCAAATAATCCCCTTTTCTTGATTGGGAGGGACTGCCTTTTAGAGGGTTAAGAATTTAACTTTAACTTACACCACTACTAGTTTACTGTTTACTTGCTTGAGGCTTAGCCAGCCCCTTTTACATCTCCCCTCCAACACCTATTATTCAGGGTTCTCCTTGTTTACTGAGAAATGTAATCATTAAACAAAAACAATTTTGCAATTCTGGATTACCACATTGCCCAAGACAGATGAGAGACACAGCCTTGTTCACTAAAACACAACATAATAGTCAGAGATAGCCTGACACATTTGTTCAATTAGGTTAATTAAGAAGTAATTTTAAAATGGAGCTTTAAAGATACCTAAAATGAAAAAAAAACCCTCTGAAGCTACTTGTCTATAGCGTTAATGTTCTCCATAGAGTGTATTATTCTTCAAAGCTTGATTCAGATATGCTGATTTCCCAACAGAAGTGAATGGGAGGAGTAGCAATCCAGATTCCCAAATAACCACCTGAAGTCGGGATCAGATCAGATCTGACCAGGAGGGGACTAGAAATGTCCCCTCCCGGTTTGAAGGGCATGGGCAGCCCTACTTCCTTTTGGTTTGGAGGGCATGGGCAGTCCTGTTTCCTATTATAACTATGGTTAAACTGCCATTTTATGTCATTTTATTCTGTTTTGATGTTTCTACACATAAAAGAAGGAATGAAGCTGCTGCACATAGGTGCCTCAATCCTGATTGCTGAAACCAGACCAAACTGGAAAACTACATTTGACTTGACAATGAAGTGCTACATCAAGACCTGAATGCAAGGGCAGGAGAGAGAAGCTGAGCCTGTAGCTTGTTCCTGTTCCTCCAAATGATGGCTTGGAGAGCTCTTTGAACGTATACAACATTAAATCTTGGGTGGCAATTGACCTACAAGAATACCTAAGCTAACTTATAACGACGATGTACAAAAGTCTAATATTTTTTTTCTAGAGCTTAATATAAAATGTCTCAAGGGAAATTTGAAACATTACCTTCATATAAAGTGGAGACAGCTTTACACTGTAAGACTGACATTCTGTGGTAACAGGTGAAGTATGGGACACACTGACAATAAAATGAAAGGCATTTCCAATGACATTACAAGAGACCACCTGAAACAAAAGTGAGACTTGGCTTTATAAAAGAACGCATTTATAGAAGAAACAATAATATGCATTTTTTGACTGACAGACATTCATCGAGACAGAGTCCAGGTCTTGACTATGGCAGTGGCTTTGGTCCAAATAAGGAAAAGACAGCACCCTTCCTCCTAGGCACAGTCAAAGCCATACTACTACCTGAGGCGAACAAACAATGGCTACACCAACAGTCAGGCTGCATGCCACCTACCCACCTCAGTCCATGGATCATCTGTTGCTGCAGTTACCCATACCCTCCTTCTATCCACCAAGTTCAGTTTGCATGGCCCTGGCAACTTGAGCATTTTGGAGGGAGAAGCAATAGAAATGGCAGCAGACAGCCACAATTTGAAAGCCCCAACATGCAATGCTCAGTGTGATATCATGGCTCACAGAAAGATACAATCTTCTCTTCTTTTAACTCCTGAAACTTTCCCAGTGCCCTACATAGTGTTGTTGTCAGCCTGAAGGCTGGACACTATGTTGTTGCATTTCAGACTGAGGATGTTTCTCAGAACTTAGAAAAGGTAGTTTTTTCCCTCTCACCTCTAAACATTCAGTTCAGTTTAGCCATGTGATATATAATCTCTCTCATCTCCACCAGGATATTGCAGTGCAAGAGTGAAAATTATGTAACTCTCCAGATGTTGCAGGATTGTAGCTCCCATGATTACTCACCACCAGCTATGCTGGCCAGAGCTGCTGAGAGTTGTATTCCAACAGCACCAGAGGACTTCATGATTCCCACATCTGTTTTAGAGATCGCATCAGGTCAATTATTTTTTTCCCCTGTTCGCTTTCCTTGACACACATCCTTGAATTCTACAGACCTCAATCTTCTTGTGGGATTTGATGTGAATAGGATGTGTGTGAAAATGCAGCTGAGAGAATGGTTGCCTACAGTGCAGTAATATATTTCACTTGTTAAAGGTGGTTTGGATTTCTAACCAAAAATCCCACAGAAAAGATTATAACAAAGGTCACTGTTTTCAAATTGCCCCCTCATACTCCCTCCTAAGCAATATTATTTATTTTATATCCTGCTTTTCTCCCAACATAGGATGCAAGGTGCCATACAACATTTTAAAAGCACAACACAATTAAAAAACTGTTAATACAAAATGTCCCTCAGAAGCACAAAGAGTCTTGAAGTCCGTTTACTTGCATCTGTTTTTAAATAATGACAGTGCATTTTTCCAAAGTAGCTGTTGTTAGAAAATGCATGCACTCATCTCTTTACTACTGCCCTCTATTTCGGGTGTGGACACTACTGTGCAGTCACGGCTAACCTAAAATCCTGGATCTCTCTATTGTTTCTGTCATTTCTGCTAGTGTAATTAAAAAAAACATAGGCTGCTTTATGTTGCAACAATATTTTATGTTGCTCTATATGCTGTATCGCCTTAGACTCAGTTGCAATCAATATTTGGGAAATCCTGGAAGGTCACATGTCCTTAAAAAATTATGTATTTCATTTCCAAAACATGTACGATGCTTCAGTCAACACAGGGGAGGGACAAGAATATGTATTAGACCTCCCTGAATCCACCTGAAGGCCACAGCTGACTGCTTCTCTATTCACTAAATTTCATTAACGTGGTAGCAAAAAGGGGGAGAGAAACACATTTCCACAGATACTTTCTCTGGCTTGTAGAGAAAGAATAAGCCAGAGTTACCAGAATTCCCTAGCTTACTAGATACTCAAATTTAGCTGTTATCAAAGTACCACTATCAAAATTTTTAACCTTCTTTCTGCTGAAGTTGTATTTCAAGCCTGCTCAGACCAAATCAAGGAATCACCACTACCTTCCAGGTCTTCCTATAAGCTTAGGAAAGATCCCTGGCTGCCTCTATTCCTTTCCCACAACTTTTGAAAATGATAATGGCAGAGGTTATTTTAAATTTGGATCCCACCACAGGAAAAGTCAGAGTATAAATTCAATAAATAAATAATAAATATTGTGTCTGTGGTTTCTATCTCTGGTTTGGAGCATGAAATCCAAATATCACTATAGCTCTGTTAGAGATTTCAAGAGTAGTAAAACAGATGAAAGTGGATCAACAAACAGCTTAAGTGGTAATTAACTACATAAGCCACATTTTAAGGCTTATGCATTTATTACAGATATGAGTAAAATACAAGAAACTTAAAAATAGATATGAGTTCATAGTAGTCTGCCCTTAAAAAGGTGATTAGCAACTTAGTCCAAACTCACTTATAACAGTCTTAGTAAAGATGAATTTAAAGTAAAACCTATGGCAATTCACAATACTTTCCAAAGTAAGTTTACTTAGTTTCAAAAACTAACTTCAATACCATTTGTTTAATGTGTTCAGTCTAAAGGTTCCCTCTGAACGATTCTGTTGTGTTTTGTCCACTTTTAGACTTTTTTTTTTTAATCACCACATATCAGGCTGGGTTGAGCTTCTTTTTGGGTTAGATTGGCAATATTTCCCCAATAACCTATGGTTTAGGTTCACTTATGAGTCACTTTAAACTATATGCCATGCAAACACTTTTCTCCAGGTATGCAGTGGTTGGGACTTGTTATAACAACCTAAGGAGCACTCTAATGCTACAGAGGCAGATAGTTTAAGGCCATTTCTGCAGTAGACTGTTATAGCGCTATGATTCCACTTTCAACATCCTATGGAATCCTGGAGTCTGCAGTTTCGGGAGGGCGTGGCTGGCCCCTCCCGAAACTGCAAACCCCAGGATTCCACAGGATGTTGAAAGTGGAATCATAGCGCTATAACAGTCTAGTGAGGAAATGGCTTTTGTCTTTATCAGAGGAAACTTGCATTTAGTGATTGTACTGAGAAGGCATTAGAGAGCTATTTCTCGTAGCAATTAAAATTGGTGAGATAATTCAAAATCCAGAAGACTTCAGTATGTTCCTTATATATCTATACCATTTGTTTATGGAAGCCTTTCTTTAAAAAATCAATCCTACTACTACTACTCCACAATTAGCATTCCATCTAGTTTTATGTGAGAAAAATAAATATGGAAGAGGAACCACCAACATGAACCACTGGTGATCATGATCTGAACTACAGAACTATTCATGGTACATCAAAATAATTGGCTCCTGCTGAAAGCCAAGCGCTTTAATATGCAAGCTGACCACTTCAGTTGTTAGAAAAATGTGAGAGAAGGCCACTCTTTTTAACTGTATTCCACTGAGCATTAATATTTATGAAGGCATGGCACAAAAACTTTACATATTACACTCAGCTCACTTCTCTGAGCAGTAAAGATTTCCTGGTATGTATTGATTACCCAGTCAAGGTTTATCTTGGAAGGAGAATATAGGAGTCTTACTGTGTTCTGTAATATTTGCTTTAATTGCAACCATACAGGCAGAGCAAAGATGGAGACACAGCACCTAAGACATGCCAACAGCCTGCCAAAACTGCAGACAGTATCCAAAATAATGCTTGCGTCTTTTGAGCAGCAAGTGCATTGCATACCATTCAGATATCTGCTGGCCGTTACGAGCTATTAAGCTATCTAACAATATATATGTATAGAGCAGATAATGTGCCAATTACCCAGCAGATGCAATTTCAACAGTTCCGCCATTCCAATCCTGAAGGTCTATAATCACTCCCATATGTTACAGCACTCAAAGAGCACACAAGAAATTGGATAGCAGGCCTGTCACTTCACCTTCTCAAGGTCTGATACTGTAATTCCTTGTACCTTTTATCTCTCAGTGTGGTTTTGCAATCTGCTCCCTTTTGCTCCCTCTCAGAATCCATTCTGTGATTGTTTGTTGTTGTTTGCCTTCAAGTCATTTCTTGTTGTTATTCTTGTAGTTGTTGTGTGCCTTCAAGTCATTTCAACCCTAAGGCGAACCTACGATGGTGTTTTCTTGATAAGATTTATCCAGAGGAGATTTGCCTTTGCCTTCCTCAAAGCCTGAGAGAATGTGACTTGCCCAAAGTTACCCAGCGAGTTTCAGTGGCCAAGAGGGCATTCAAACCCTGGTGTCCGGAGTCATGTAGTTCAGCACTCAAACTTCTACACCACACAGGCTCTATTTTATTTATAGTGTGCATTTATTTCAGTGGAGTAGCTCCTGTTGTTTCCAATGAGCTTTCTCCTCAGTTGTTTTAGTACATCTTCTTGAAATATTGGATCTTATAAGCAAGCCTTGTCACATGGACAAGTGTATGAATTTGGTCTCAGCCTATGGCCTCCTGTAAGACACATATTATTGTGATGTACCAGTGAGCCTAAGAACTTGTTAACCTGGCGTAAACCCTTCACAGATATTACAGTCTAAGAAACTAGTGTTAAGAGCTGCCAACAGTAGGCATTAAAACCATCACTTCAAGAAGTTTAGCAAGGAATGAATAGGTGACATTGAATCTATTTATACATCAGCCACTTAGCTTTTACATACTAAAAACATCAGAACCTGCATAACTTTTGCATCCCATTTCCCACATATGGTAGACCAAGATGGCCTGGTAAATTTTGAAGCTGCCTTTTTTTTTTCCAGGACAATAAAAAGTGGTCAGGGAGGAATCACTGAACCCTTGACTAGCCTAGTGTGGGTGCTGAATGGAGATTCACAAGTTTTATAAAACCGCTAGACATGGATAAGTACTTAATGTATTTTGGGACTGCTAGGAAAGAAATGTTTTGCTACAAGAAAATATAATAAAGCAGCTTTCTAAGGCATCCAAAACCTAACACCCAGGTCAAAACCTCTATTATTATATATGGACCTTCTCCACTTGGGAGCCTCTTATCAACATTATGGACACTTCATATCAAATTGATTAATGAAGATATTTTACTGTTAAGTGAACCATCCAAAACTTGATATAAATGCTCACAAGTTAAAAGTTTCAACCACCATTCATTTTATCATTCAGTCTTTCAGTTCCTAAAGTTGTAGGTATTGCTGTTTCCTGTTTTCCAACTGTGAAATCTTCAGGTGCAGAACTGGAAGTACCACATTCTTTTAAGGCCTCAAACAGACGTTACCCAAAGGAATTTGTGGTGTTGGGGAGTTCTCTCACTACTGCAATGGGGAACTGTCAGTCTGTTGAACCCTTCCACCCAGCTTGTGGACTCTTCTTCAGTCCCACCATACTTTTGGGTGAGCCTCGTTCAGCTCTGCTCACCTCCAGGCTCTCCTCTGCCTCCCAGAAGAGTCACAAGAGAAACCAACAGAAAGAGGAGGGGAAAAAATGGCAAGGGGACATTTGCCCCATACTCCAGCTTTCTCTGATCCCTGATTTAGTCACTGGCTACAGAAGGTGAAGAAACAGAAGACCAAGTGATAAGGCACGCAAGATAGTGGGAAGAGGTGAGGTGGGGCAATTTGCTCTGGTATGGGGCTCTGAAGAAAGGGATGCATGTGTTGTTGTTGGTCTTCAAGCCATTTCTGACTTATGGCAATCCTAAAGTCCGTACCACAGGATTTTCTTGGCAGAATTTGTTCACAGGGGGTTTGCCCCTGCCTTCTTCTAAGGCTGAGAGAGTGTGATTTGCACAAGGTCACCTAGTAGATGTACAGTGGATCAATTTTTCTGCAAAGGCGGAAGAGGGGAAGACTTGAGGTTGACTAGGTACTTGGAATGTGTCACTTCCAAGTGAAGTGGGAAACATAAAAGGCAGGATGACACAAGGTGAGAGAGAAAAGCAAGTGGTCCTCCATCCTTGCCCCCAAGAGAAAAAAGTTCCCTATTTCTATCTCAGTGGGAAAGAAAAGGAAACCTTCAAAACAGCCAATTCAAAACAGAAAGAACATGTGTGCCTGTGTATATGCCTATAATACGCTACACAAAGATCTCAAAGTGGCCTCACCTCCTGGCACAGATCAAATCCACATCACCACAATTCTACCAACAATAAATAAGTGTTTTCAGTATTCAGTTAAGGCACAGTGAAAAGCAGAATTCTGCTCATCACTACTTAGAATTAAAGCACTAGTTCTTTCTCAAAGGGTTCAGCTGTGAACTAGGTGTTTTCTATTCTACTTTGGTTTGTCAAGATAAGATAATCATAGAATTGCAAGGAAAATATAGATATTTTTGTTACTCAATTACTTCCTACAATCAATAGTCTCTGTTATTAGCAAGTAATAAAAAGACACTCCCACTGTTAGATAAACACATATATTTCATAATTTAGTGAAAGCATGCAGAGTTCCACTCCCAGTTTACAACTACTGTGAACTGCAGGCAGTGATAAGTGAACTTTGTTCTGAGTGTGCCTTAAACCAAAACAAATATAGAGATAAGGCCGCAATGGTGTCCACAAAAGGCCAGTTTTACAGGACTATGCTTGTCTCCTCTTGTTTACATAGGAATAAATTGTACCCTTAATTCTTATTCTATAGGGCCCCTTTAAATATTACTGTCTTTGCTCCCAGGAGCACTTCCATTGCTTATTCCAACCAAAATCTGGCTGTTAGTACAACTTATATGCATGTCTGCTTCTCAAGGAGTCACTGCTGTACTAATGTTCTTCAAGAATTCTTTGCATACATCTGTCTGATCTAAGTTAACATTTTTCTTACAGAAGTGATACTAGATCTATTCTACCGAGCACAACCTTGTCAATAATATGTTTTGACAATTTTTCCAAGTAAATCCAACATCTACAAGACTGTAAACAAAATAAGATTCTAACAACCAAGTTTACTAGCATATTACTAAGCAAAAAAGTATTTTAAAATAGCCATTTTTACTATTTCAGATTCTGTAACAGTGCTTTTGTTGAATAGCCATAGGGCTGCTAGCCTTCTATCACAAACTGCTAAACTACACTATATGTGCTTTGTAGGAAAGAATATAGCCCTTACACGTGTACGCTACTTCCTCTCATGAAACATTACATTACAGAAGCACTGAAATTATAAGAAAAAAGATTCCACCTAAACATTTGGAAGAATTTTTTTTTTTACTGTAAAAGCTAGCTGACAGTGGAATACATTGCCCTAGAGCAGAGCTTTCCGAACTGTGTGTCACAACACGTTAGTGTGTGGGCTGCAGTATGTAGGTGTGTCACTATTGCTGCCCTGGGCCGAGAAAGACCCCGGCAAGGGTGGTCGCAATGTGACGGCCTGGAAACAAAACAGGAAAAATTTGGAAAAAAACATTTTTTCTGTTTTTTTCCTGAAACCTTGCTTTTTTCTGAAAAATTGGAAAAAACTGAAAAAAGGAAGAAAATCAATTACGGAATGTTTTATTTTAACACGATGAGTAAAATCTTTAAGACAAGGTGTTCATACATTCTCCAAAACATTTCTAAAAACTATGTACAGTATCAAGTTATTCTAATTTCTGTGCACTTGAGGACAAGCAAGTCCTAGGTTACAAACTGAACTCTCTAATGCAAGAGGAAGTGGCATTCCTTCCTTTAGGGGGCTCGTAATTCCTCTCTCCTCCCTTTCCCCTCCTTCAATGCTTTTTATGGGGATGGGTGCTTTATGTCTATTTCATACTGTGGAAAGGAAATATAAATAATTTTTGTTGTTACTAATGTTGATGGTTTCTTCTGTTTTATTTTTTTTAAAATTTCCTTATATTTATTTTTTGCCTGCTCCACACAAACTAGCAAAAGAGGTTCCGTACAGTTCAGGAAATGGTTGCTCCATTTGTTACAAATACATTTTTTTAAAAATATATAGTCATATTTTATGCTTCTAAAGTAACAGAGTGACTTTCAATCTGTACAAAGTGCTAATGTTGAATTTTTTCAATTCTTCCAAAAATTTGCATTTTTTCTGGGGAGAAAAAAAAACAGAAAAAAGGTTTTTTTCCCATGGCTTCAAAATTTCCGGAAATTTTACATCTCTAGGAGCACCCCACCACAGATACACCTGTGGGTAACGCACATGTGTCACTGGATTGAAACAGTGGAAGTGAATGTGAAAAGGTACAGCTGCTTGACAAAAGAAGCACCTATCTGTAGGTGTGTGCCACGCAGGATTGTTCTCTCACTTTATCATTGCAGGAGTGGGGTGCGGGTGCTGTTATTTTCATGTTTAGTTACTTAAATTGCAGTTGAATTACCCCTAAAACGGATAAGTTTCTAATTAAGAATTTTGTTTCTTGTAATTTCATTATTACAATTTATGTATTTGTCCGTATCTCTTATAAGTGGTTAGTTTAACCTCTGGTTTGCTACTAAAACTGAATTACTGTGTCATGAAATGATGCATGTCTAAAAAGTGTGTCACCAACATGAAAAGCTCTGCCTTAGAGGGTGGTGGACTTTCCACCTTTGAGATCTTTAAACAGAGATTGGATGGGCCTATCTCAGCAGTGATTTAGTTTTGTGTTCTTGCATGGTAGAGAGTTGGACTAGGTGCTCCTTGAGGTCCCTTCCAACTCTAAGACTCTGTGATTCTACGAACAACCTTTACAGATGTATAGTTTATTGCTATAAAACTTGTAAGAAAAGCAGCAATTCAGTCAGATGCACTGATGCAAACAAGATTGTTAGGAACACAGTACATTTTGAGCACAAGTTGCTCTCCACTTCTTTTGTGTTAATGGTCACAGGATTTTTTTTAAACATTCACATACATGCTCCACACCACAAGAAAGTCCAAGGTAGAACAGAAGGAACTGCTACAGTTACAAATATGTATCTTATTTTTTTTTTTTAAAAAAAAAACGAAACAAATTTTCCAGGGTTTAGAAACTCATCTAGCACACCTCTTCAGCTGTTCCATGTTCACACATTGGCAGCAGGGAGGCACAAACTGAAGAAATGATGGGAAAAGCAAAGCTCACCTTTTGTTCAGCAGACTTTATTACACTTATAACTTGCTGTACCACAAGTTCTAAAGGGTGAGTAGCTGCATCTTCTTTGAATGTAAACAACCAGGGGTCCTGAAGAACAGAAGAACAACAACATATTTATTTGAACCAGCGCTATCCTTGGAACAAGAGCTAAAGATCACAAAGCCATTCCAAGGAAATTGTCTTAATGTTACAGTAAAATGTAAATGCTGGAGTTGAAGTAGCAGGGGAAAAAAAATCTAAGGCTGTACTGGAAAATACTGTACTTAGAAACAATGTCAATAAAATGTATGTAATTACACATACTTGCTGTACAGTTCCTCTGTTTCTCTCTGAACTAGGTGTCTTGATTTTTTACAGAATCACAACTGTGTATATTCATCCAGGCTGGAAATAATGCTCCAGATGCTGTTTCTAAACAGACTAATTCCCAGTATTCCTCACCTCTAAGACAGGGCATGTGTGACTTGCAATCCAATAACACCTGGAAAACAACATGATTCCCACCCCTGAATTAGACTGGAGAAGCATTTTAGACTCACAAATGCGTGGTAGACCAACAAATGAAGCAAACCATACGGGCACAGGATCTTCACCTAAAAACAGCTTTAACACTGAACTTGCTGTGAATCTTATTGGGGTTGCATTTTGAAGTGAGATGGGGTAATCTGTCAGTGGTTGCTGCAGGGGGGTCCATACTTTCTCCCCTCATACTTTCACTCTCTCTCCTGCATCGGGGAAAGGACAAATCATTCTCGCCAGAGGTCTGAATTTCACTGCTTGCAAAGGGCTTCTAAAATTAGGAAGAAGGCCTATGTGGAACTGCAGTGATCCCTCTGCTTTCATGAGAGTTTGGGGCACAGAACCCTCATGAAAGTGGAAAAAAACACAAATAACTCCCCCTCAGATCCACCTTCCATTCTGTTTTGGGGATTTCCCCCTACCTTTCCAGGACCAGAGGCAAGGGAATGGGAGAAGAGCGCTCTGGGGGGTGGGGAAGGAAGACTTGTGCGAGCTTCCCTCGACCATTTCCTTGGCTTTTGCCTCAGCATGAGTTCTTAGCAACAGCACCAGAGGCAAGGGAATGGGCAGGGGGAGCTCCAGAGAGGGAGAAGGAAGTTGTGCATGTGCATCCGCCCACATTCCCTTGCCGTTTGTCTAGGTGCTTGCCTTCCTTCTCCACACCTGACAAAATGCAAGGGAATGGGAGGAGGAGAATGGGGTAGAAGACACGTGCATGCCTTGCAAATAACAAAATTTGCCAAGATCAAACACGTGAATGTGGAGGGAGGATTGTAGGCTAAAGGCTACTTGTTGCCCACCTCTGATATAAATAGAACATTAAGCAAGGGCTGTTGATATATACCACGTTCTTTAAGAACTTTAACTTTCAACTCCTCTGTTCTTACTTCCACACACAGACAATGCAGAACAGAAAATAACTATTATTAATTTTAGAGTAAAGTTATCATTTATATAACGCTTAAGAATATACAAACTGGCAAGTTAACAAGAGCACAATAGTGTATTGGGAGAGGAAGGCTCACTTAACTCAGCACTCCGTGACTGCCATGCATCCTACAGTGTGGTGCCAATCTCGCCCCTCACCCCACCGGTTTTGGCAATGCCGGCTGGTATGCAGCCCTCAACCATCTACCCATCACCCAGTAGGTAGATGATGTTGTTGTTGTATGCCTTCATGTATTTACCAACTTATGGCAACCCTAAAGCAAACCTATCATGTGGTTTTCCGGGGGTGAAAGTATGGAGGCCCTCAAGATCACCTCGTTGATTTCTGTGGTCAAGCAGGGAATTGAACCCTGGTCTCCAGGGTCAAAATCCAACACTCAAACCACTATACCACCCTGGTGTAGATGTCTGGGGCAAAATGTTTCCGCTTCAGTCTAACAATACCATGTCGGAGGTAAGATTTACACTCAGGCTGATCACAGCTTACTTTCCCCCACTACGTCATATCAGCTAATTCTGAAACTTGCAAACGTAGCATAAGTATATTTTACACAACAAATATTCAAGCAGCAGGACCTCAGAAAAAAATGAAGAATAATGAATTCTAGAAGACAGTAAGGCTTGCAGTATTTAATAGAAACGTTTCCAAATAAGTATGTGCCTAACGATATTTAGAATGCCTTCACTGGCTGCAAGAGAAGCAGTCTGTTAGAGAAGCATAAACACCACTGCCGTTGACGCTCTCCTAAAGAGTACTCTTTGATCTGTGCTGTATACTTTGAAGAGTTTCAAAAGCAGCTTGTAATACACCATTGCTAGGTAAAAAAAAATCTGCTGTTCAGAGAAAAAGACGAAACTGTAGCTCTGATGATTGCAAACAAGCACTTAGGCATACATCTGAAAAATCTACTTGATAGTCATAATTCACATAACTTTCCGGGGGTGATTAAGCATGGCAACGACTTCTCTAGTCAAGAGAAATGGCTCTTAATCTTTTGGGGGTCATGTGTCCCTTGACAATCTGATACCCTACAGATCCACTCTCAGGAAAAAAAAATTACACACATTCAAGCACAATCTTCAAAGTAAGTGGATAACAAACTGAAGACTTTTTTTTGCCCCAGGTCACATATCCCCTGAAGGTCATCCCTTAACACACCCCTCTAAGCTCCACAGACCACCAGTTAAGAACCCCTGCTCAAGATTTGAATTCTCATATTTTTCTTCCAATCATGTATGGAAATATGAAACACTTTGGCTGACATACAGCATTAATCTCACTCCTTCTCGACACAAAATCCAGTCCTTATCTGTATTAACAAAGATATATTCACATCCCAAACCAACAAATAAATATAATCCATCAAACGTGTTACATCACAACAAAGTAACATTTAGTCTGCATGCTACATGTTGCATATGCTCAGCACTGTTGCAACCACATTCTTCCCAAGGTTGGTTTGATGTGTTGAAGGAAAAGAAACAAAGCAATTTCATTGGCTTCCTGATGACAGCATTATTTTGAGTTTGGGAGAGTAAAAACACATTGCACTGCCAGGCAGTGAGCTCAGAAAAGGATGCAGTTGCCTTCTTGGAAAGGATGTACGTACGCAAGGCATTGTTACTTTCCTATCAGTTTTCCTACAGAAAGCTTGCTTCCTAGCCTTTGACCTTCCTCCCCCCACCCCCAATTTACCATCCACCTTGCTTTTCTTTCTTTTTTTTTTTTAAGTAAGAGTTTAAAGTCATTAACAGTTTATTGAAAACCCTGGTAAGACACATTACAGGAACATGTAAAAGCACATTACAGGAACATGTAAGACAAGTAAGAGGAGAAGAATTCTTTCGCAGATTTGCAAGCACAGTACTTTTCAGCATACAAAACTGCATGAAACAGATATTTAAGGTAAAAAAAATAAAAAAAAAATAAATCCTGATCATCCCCTAGTAGAAAACCCACTGGTTTCAAGGGCATTTACTCCACTCAATGCATTTTGGGCTGGACATTTCTTCAGTATCTTCCCCAAGAACGAATAAGCCTACTTGCCACGTAAAATTGAGGAATGTATCTTAAGGTGGAATACATTGCAAGCCTGTGGTGAAAAGGAAAATGTTTTTTTCACAGGAAAAAAAAATACACACGCCTGCAGTCCTACGAACATAACCCATCGCGTTTTCATATTCAACGCGCTTTGGCTTAAGCGACCCTGCTGCGCACTTTTTCTAACATTTCCGCACTAGACTGTTATAGTGCTATTATTCCACTTGCAACATCCTGTGGAATCCTGGGGTTTGCAGTTTCTGTAAACCCCAGGATTCCACAGGATGTTGCAAGTGGAATAATAGCACTATAACAGTCTACTGCGGAGCGGACTGCCTGCCAGCAAGTGCTCCCGACTGCTGCTGGTTGCTGAACGCCCGGTTTGTCGAAGCGTGAGCAGGCTGTGGGTGCGGCGGCCCGCGAGTGAAGAAATGCAATTCGGGCACACGAGGGAGCACACAGCAACGCAGGCACACCCTTGCCCCCCGTAACAAGCCCGTGCCGGGTCACCTTAGGAAACTCAACGATCCGGCAAGCCACTTACCGCCCGTAATTTGGCTTCCTCGTTCAGCGCGGCGATCCAGGCTTTTTGCCACTCGCTCCTCCAACCGTTCAGCGACAGGAGCCAGGCGAAGAGCGAGTCCTCCTCGTCCCCCTGCGGGGGTCCAGAAGGCGGCGGCGGCAGCGGCAGCGGCAGCGGCGGCTTCTTCCCCCTGCCCTGTCGCAGAGCGCTCAGGCCGTACTGCACCAGGTAGAGGGCCAGGACGGCCACAGCCGCCGTAAACAAGGAGAGGAGCGAGAGCCGCTGGATCTCACCCAGCCAGTACGCCAGCCAAGCCATGACTGACCATAATTACGGCCGCCCGCCGGTCTCCTGCCTCTCCTCAGCAGCAGGGCGCCCGCTTCCCACGGCAGGGTCCCTCCCCTCCGCGGGAGGCTCTCACGGCATTCGCTCCGCTCCGCTCCGCCGGGCGAGATAATCCCTTCTCTTCTCGCTCGCGCCGCGCGGAGCCTGAAAGCAGCGGGCAGAGCGGAGGGGCGGGGATGACGCCCAAAGGGCTCGGGAAGGACATTTGCTTCTCGCCGCAAGACGAAAGGGCGCAAGCGAGGACTGGAGCGAGGGGGGGGACAAGAAAGCCCGACGTCACCGGACCCGCTCCGCTTCGCCGAGTCTGCCGGTGACAGGCAGGGAACCGCCGGCGCCGGCCGGGAGCAGCGAAGCGCGCGCCTTGAGGAAAACCGGGAGCCGAGGCGGCGTCGCCGACGAAGCTTCAAGTTCCCAACCCGGAGGGAAGAAAAAGGCGGGGAAGCGACGCGGCTTCCTCGCTCTTTCCTCGAGAGGAGCCGGCGCGGGAATGCCTTCTGTGGCCCGGCGCGCCCTCTCAGCTCGCCTCGGGCCCTGAAGCGCCGCCGGTGGCCCGCCGGAGAGGTCGGCGTGCGCCGCCACAGGACGTTCACTTCCAGGCGGCCTGCAGCTGGACTCCCCCCCGCCCCCACGCTCGAACTGAGTCCTTTCCCCCTCAATTACGCTAAGAGGAGCCTGCGGGAAGCGGGAGGAAAGCAAAAAAAATCCCCAAACCCCACCCCTTTAACCTGGAGCTCGCAGCAGCGGCCGGTGATTATTCCTCCTCGCTGTTGCCTGGATCTCGGCGTTTCAAGAGGCAGGGAAACCCGCTCAGCTCCCAGCCTCTTCTCCGTTCCTGAAAGAACGGGAACGGCTGGCCTGCTAAAGGGGGGAGGGTGCGGACTACTGTCGCGGGGACACGTTTACCCAAGCCAAAAATCCCACAGGATGCGATGCATCGCCGTCGGATTAGGCTCCAACCTTGTCGAAGACACTACCGCTGTTTGATGCCTTACTTATATTCAACACTCTTCTCAAAGCCTGTTTCAAGGGAGGCTAATGGTGCAGGGTATCAGGCCCTTGTGAGACGCTACAGTTTAGCCTTTTAGATTTCTGGAGGAGGAGGAGGAGTACTCTTTGGCCATTTTCACGCTGCACTCTTGTAATGCTGTTATTCCATTTTCAACATCCTATGGACTCCTGGGGTTTGCAGTTTAGGGAGAGGCCTTTGGAATTCTCAGCCAGAGAGCTCCTTGGCCTCAGGAAACGACAAACCCCAGGATTCCACGGGATGTTGAAAGTGAAATAATAGCACTACCACAGTGTATGGCGGAAATGGCCTTTCTCATGAGTCAAGACCCAATCGTTTGGTGGTTTCCAGCTTTTGTGTGGGGATTTCCCACATTCCATGCAGTTGGAATGCTTCTCTTAAGGCTGTAAACTAAAATGGATGGCTATTTTTGGTCCCGCCCTGTTTTTTCCCTTGACCACTACTGCAGCCCAGCCTCTGCCACATTTATTTTATTTTTTTGTATTTCCCCTTTCTCCCAGCTTGGGACCCAAGGTGGCTTACAAAAAATGCTAAAACAGGAAAAAGCTAAAAACCTTGTAGTAAAAAAGTTAAAACACAAACAAATAATCATGTTAAATACCATTAAACTTTTAAAAGTGCTGAGTTATTCAAAACATAAACTCTTTTTGATCACCAATTTTAAAATGAGTTGATTTTCTTCCTGTCAGCTTTCTCTACTGTCCACCTTTCACATGGGTGAAATAAGGTGGCACTGACCATCCTAACTTTAGTATTCAGTGATATATCTTGGCAGGTCAGGATTTTGTTCAGTTCCTTCATAACGGCCTTTCCAAGTCCTAGCCTTACTCTGATTTCTTGACTGAAGTTTCCATTAGGGTTCATGGCTGAGCCATAATCTTTGATCTTACTCTATTTCCTGCTTTTGCATTCCCATTGCCTATAATTAACATGAAGTGCTGTTTTGGTGTGTGGTCAATTTCCTCCCAGACTGCAGCACAAAATCTTTCCATTTCTTCTTCTCCTGCTTCTGTAGTTGGAGGGTATACTTGGATTATGAACGTATTTGTAGGCTTGCCCTGAAGTCTTCTTGATATGATTTGGTCAGACTTTACATTATATCCTTTGACTGCTTTTGCTACATCTTTCCTCACTATTAATGTCATCCTATTTCTTCTTAGATTTTCATTTCCTGAGTAAAACACTGTATAATTAATATTCCATTCCTGTCCACTTTAGCTTGCTCACTCCAAGTATTACAATGTTTATAGGTTCCATTTCTTGTTTTACTACGTCTAGGTTCCCCTGATTCATGCTTCTCACATTCAGTGTTCCTATAATACGTGTTATGTAGCTTTGGCCTTTTCTTTCACCTGTGAGCATGTCAACAGCTGAACATTCCTTTAGCTTGAGTCCCCTTGCATCGTTAGCCACACTGCTACTCATAGTTGTCCTCTGCTGTGCTCCAGTAGCTTGTTGAGTACCTTCCAACCTATCTCTTGAATTTTCACAGGGTTTTCCTAGTGAAGGACATTCAAAAGGGGGTTACTGTGCCTCCTTCTGCACAGTACTAACAAGTGTTAGCTATGGTGCCACTGCATCTTCTGGCAGTGTCATTCCCACTACTGCTGCTGCCCAGTAGCTTTTTGGCATATTTACTCTGGCTCCTCAGCAAAAGCCTGTCTGATATGGGAGACCCTGCCAGCAACACTGTCTCCTAGGAATACACAATCCTACAACCATACTAAGGTAGCGCCATGGTGGGATATGGAATATAACTGGCTCAAAAGCTTGCTGCTTCTCCCCACCTGGCTGCTTTATTGGTCGCATCAAGGTTAGCAAAGGCTGGTTGGACAAGGTATACAGATAGGCTCTCAGAGTTTCAATATGGACAGTTTTAGGAAACCAAAAGTATTTGCATGTAAAAAGTAGCAATACCCATTATGAAGTTAGAGAGCATCAGATTCAGTTGTGTCATGCCCATGCATTAGAAAAACAACAGGGTTTCCCAGTCCTCCAGAGCAGCTTTTTAGGGAACATTGGGAGGCTGAGGGAAGTATTTGATTCTGGTGGAAGGAGTTGGTTCCAGATTACATACTTAATTGGATCCTGGCCCCAGAACTTCAATTTGGTGAATTTAAGGAAGTGGGGAGGACACTTCACATTCCTTTAGCAGACCCATGTAGTCGAGAAAAACATACAAACAAAAAGGGTCATACTGTGAAGCACATTTATTCCTCATAATGATTTGTTCTCCCAATTATATTTTCTTCTATAAACAGCCAGTGAGAAGGGGAGAGATTGGCTTTTGGGTCACAATGTGAGGAGCAGAATCCAACCCTCATGTTGATCTACACTCACTCCAGTCTACATCTGCTTACAACGTAAACCACTATTAGCCATAGAGAGGAAAAAAACACAGGCCTTTGCTCACATGTTACGAAAATCCATACACAGTGAAGAAGATGCTTCTAATATTCATTGTACAGGCACACCTCAGGTAGCAAAGCCTCTGAAGATGAATTCCATTTTACTAAGCTTTCTCATGCCTGCCCAGCCTGCTATTCCTTCTCCTGTTTAGATGCAACGTGTTTTATTTAGCTGTGTTGGCACTGAGATGAAGGTGAAGAAAGGTGGAGAAACATACTGCGGTAGCATGTCTGCAACAAACACCATAAATCCTGAGCTGGGAAATAATGAGATTCTGTTCTAGCTGATCCTACTTTAGTTGTGTGTACCTCCCTGCAATAGGCAAAGTATACAGCACCTGCCGCCAGAATTTGTAATTGAGCATGTATGAACAGCAGAACAAAGAAAATGAGAGATCAGCTAAGTCTGCCTCACTAGCTATATCCACCATGTTAAAAATGGGTAAATGTATAAATTTGGCTTCCACAATGAACACCATAAGGAAACTGGAGGCTAGTGAAGAGAGAAAAATCATTCCTGGATGCATTTTTAAAAAAGCTTTCAGTTGGTCTCTAGAAGGTTCAAAATGTTTGTTCTGGCTTATCCAAGACTTATCTGATCTTCCATGTGCTCATATTTTTTTTTAATTTTGAATAAAATGTTTACTGAAAAATATTAAACTGTTCTGTGTGCGTTGTACAAACCAATTCCTATTATTTTTATGTTATTTCTGCCTCTGGCACCAAAGTTTCTGTCAAAGAAGTAATAATGCCCAGGAACACTGTTAACTGAGGAATACTTAATACATTCTCACCAACAGAGGTCAGCCCAATCAAGTATTTTTTTTTTTTAACATTAGTTTCTTTGTGCTTGAACCAGTATCACTTTTGTCACTTGCTTTTTTGTTTAGACTATGACCTGTGCATGCATGCATCACCGCTGTAGTTTTGCATTAAGACTGCAGTCCTATATCACAGTCTTGGGAGTAATCCTCAATGAAATTAATGGGGCTTAACTTTCTGAGTATATACTTTATCTAGATTATGGAGAACTAGTGCAGCACAGTGCTTAAGAGACTGATCTACAAATCATCTTGTATGCATTATAAACTCAAGGTAAACAGAAGGCCTGAGCTTCCCCCAGCCCCTGGATCTGCTGTGTAGGAATTATACTGATCTACTTTGCAAAGTAATTTTAACTATTACAGGAAGTAATAAATGTATGAATTATTTACATAGGTTTATCTGTCTCTCAGCATATAACCAACACTTTGATGAGACTCCATGTATTTACTGCTCTGGAAATAATCCAATGTGTGTTTTTCATTTGAAAGTGTTTCCCATCCTCAAACTGCACAGTCAGAGTTTTGGTATTTATCATCACTGAGTTCACAACCCATTCTCTTTTCAACATGCTTTAGGCAGAGCATTTGAAAAGAAGAGAAGGACAGGATTACAATGTAGATCGTTTCCACTAGTGGGAACATGGAGTTGATACAACACATACCACAAGAAGAAAAATGATCAGCTAACTGCAGTGGTGAAAAGTCATCACTTCCAACTCCAAAGATCTGGCAATACAGGACAAACAGACTGACACACAAGTGGCCCACAGTTGAAAAATAATTATGAATTACATATATTTGTGAGCAAGATCCAGAATGTGCTGTTCAGTAGAGCTTTCCCAAATGTGGGGTTCTCTAGGTGAGATGAAACAACCACAGGGGTATAGCGCTGGGTGAGCAAAATGAGAGTGTTGTTTTTCCAAGTAAGAATTCTGACTCCCAATTAAATTTTGTTTCCTTTCCTAAATTTCTAGCATTACAGTGAGGCGTTGAAAATCTTTTATACTTTGAACTCTTATATTTGCTGTGTTTTCATTCCCTTGGTAACTTTGGCTGCACCTTTTCTTTGGATGCATCATCTGTATTTCTAAATGCTCAGCTGAAGTTTTCAGTTACAGCAACATTAGAAATTTGGGGAGTGAAGGAAAATTTCATTGGGATGGGACAAAATTCTTATTAGAAGGCAATGCTCTCATTCCACCTCCCTCTTCTCCCATACCTACACCTCTGGACCACCCCTTGAACCTCACTGGCAAGGCTAATTATTTGAGATAACAGGAATTTCAGTCTAAAGCACTGAGAGAGCACCAGGCTGGGAAAATTTGGTTTAGTGGCTGGAGAGGAAGCAACTTGGCAACCTATTCCATCACATTCAGATATAAGATGTGGAGTGCATTAACTTGCTTTTGCATGCCCACACACATACAGTCTGAATTTTATTTACCTGAAAGTAAGTCTATTTAACATAACTTATTCAGATACATACACATAGGATTTCTATCCCCAAGCTGAAATACTATGCATGCTTATTTGGAAGCAGAACTGACAGAAGTACCTCCCATCAAGATCAAGGTAAACATTAGGATGTAAGCCTACAAACTTACCTGAGGGTAAGTCCAATTGAACGGAATAGGTTGTAGGTCACAATGAATTCAGTAGGACTTATTTCCATGTAGACACATACAGGATCGACTGTATGTAGCATGCTGTAATGTATAATTTAAATGAGCATCAAATTCCACCAAATTCATGGGCTCTTACACGTAAGCACATGGTATTTTAGAAGTGCATATGAGACAGAAATCACTCAAAAGAACAAGTTTATTTTACTTCAAATTTTCTTAATAAAGATCTAATTAAAGAAAACATACAGTAGAAAAGTAATACAAAGCAGCAACATTACATTAAAAGGAGAGTTCTGAAACTAGGAATTCGGTCCTAAAAAGTCATTTAAATTCCTACTTAAAATTGAACACATAGGTAATAAACAAGTATATAATGTATACAAGATATACATAACTATAAAAAACAGATGTTTTCCACTTGTCTTATACAGTTCTATTTTAAAATCAAAAGCATCTCGAGTAGAATTTTATTACCCTTATTGTATGTTGGTGATGACTACACCAAATGGCTTTTAAAGCAGCTCACATTTAGATTGGAAAATAATAATAAAAAATCAGATCTTTTGTTAATTTTCTTTAGAAACACATTTATCTAAAAGAAATGGGTTGTGTATAATCCTCTTGAGTGCAATGAAAGGCAAAACAAAAACCTGAAGCAGTCCACACTACTGAGATTCAAGACCTATAAAAATTTTGAACTATTCACAACTAGGCTTCTGACTAATTATAATGCATCTACTAAAGCAGTTATTTGAAGCTCATTTATTCAGAAATAAAAGGCCCTTTTCAAACCAATGTTATCATCCATTTTTTGGATCCTGAGTAGAACACTGTTGAGACCCTCATAGGGTTCTTATCATGATAGTGTGCCTTTACAGTAGGGGTGGGCAAAAAGTGGATCCCCATGTATTATTGGATTGCAATTCCCATTCTAGCTAGTGTAGCCAACAGTGAGGAATGATGGGAGTTGTAGTCCAAACACACTATGGCACAATTATAGTGCTATGATTCCACTGTAACTGCCATGGCAGCATCCTGTGGAATCCTGAGATTTGCAATGTAGGGAGGGGTATTTAAAACTCTCAGGCTCAAGTGCCTAACCAGACTACAAACTCAATAATTCTATAGGATATTACCATGGTTGTTAAAGGGGAATTGTGCTGCTATAATTACATAGAATGGAAAGGGCTTCAGGAGGGACTATACTCCATCTCTGCTTTAGAAGAAAGTTAAACCATACCAGTATGACACAAGCAGTATGACACAAAAATGCCCATAGTTGCAGAAAAATTCAGCTCAGTAAAATGCTTTTAATACTGATGAACCAATTACCACTGTAGCAAATGGTAAAATACTTTGATATTATCCTAATATTCACGTACTATGTAAACAGTTACCCCAGAAACAATAGGCACATACCAGGAGATTAAACAATGAGTGTATACATTTTTCAAAGCATTGGAGGAAAGATAGCAAAAGCATCATTACTAGTAACAACGCATTTCCCTGTTGTTGTTGTGTGCCTTCAAGTTGTTTCTGACTTAAGGATACCCTAAAGTGAATCTATCACTGAATTTTCTTGGCAAGTTTTTTTTCAGAGGGGGTTGCCTTTGACCTCCTGAATGTGACTCCCCAAGGTCACCTAATGGATCTCCACAGCCAAGCAAGGATTCAAACCTTTGCTTGGCAATGGAATCATAATCCAATGCTCAAAGCAAACCACATTGGCTCCCTTAGACTCCAATAAGAAAATGGGCAGGTTTTATCGTTTCAGATATCTGTAACACCTGATAGAATTGAGACAACTGGTTTCATCTCTCAAAGAGAGAGAGAGAAAAAGAAAAAGAAAATCTGTTGTCGGGTGCCAAATAGAAATATCATGCCAAATGAACACGTAAAAAAAAGGGGGGGGGGAGTACATTTATTTTGGTTATATTAACTTACGGCCAAAATAACCCAAAGTTCTGCATGCTTTGGAATCAAAGCTTGTTGTTGTCATCTGCCTTCTTTTGTGACTTATGTAGACTCCAAGGTGACCTTATTAGGGGATTTTCTGGGGCTGAGAGTGTGTGATGTGCTCCTAACATGACCCAGTGGGTTTTCATGGCAGAGCGGGGAACTGAACCCTGCTCTCCAGGGTTGTAGTCCAACATTCAAACCACTACACTATGCTACTTGCTACTACATTTTCCCATGCTGCAAATTGAATTTATCTGCATTTTCTTAGACTTTGTAGTGTTGTTGCATTTATGAGAATTACTCCAATATTTCACTACAGATACATGCCATCTTTTTACAGTGCCAGGTGTGCCACTAAAATAGCATACTTAGAAACTGTCAGTTTCTGTTTCAGTACCCAGGAAGTGCTATCATGGGCCTGGAAGCAGGTAGAAGCAGTAAACAAGCAGTGGAGGGTGACATATTGATGAAATCATTAGATTTAATGAAGTGGGAATACTCTGACATAGAAGGCTCATAAACAGAGCCAATGGCTGCATGGGGGCGGGAGAGAGAATAATCCAGGTGCAATTCACAACATACTTACCTAGCAGTAAACTTCAATCAAGTTCACTGAGACTGACTTCCAAGTAGTCAGTTAATCACCAATTACTGTTAATCAACAATTTATTGAAAAGGCTAGTTTTCTGAACTTTTTTCCCTTTCATAAAAATACAACAAAAGCAGCAAAGACGTTCTGGTATGCTGCTTCAGTTTCTTTCATACCTTCATGCTACCTATATACGTATTCTTCAGTCTTAAAAAACTACATATTCTTATCTTCAATGTATGTTATCTTAAACATCCCCTTTGGAGTTTCCCAGTTGTTCCACAGCTCTCTGGAAATATGTATTTGTAGAGCTTTGTTGAAGACCAACAAAGCTCTTGGTCAAAATTAAAAACATTTTTTCAAGTGTTGCTGACTACATGCATATATATAATCATGAAGCTTTGTTGGAACAGTAGTCCAATTATTACCATGAGACCCATTTAAATACATTCTGTTCATCTTGTCAACAGTGAAGATAAAAACTATTGTAATAAATCTTTTAAGTCTGCTATTTTTCTCACTGCATACCCCCAGTTCTTCCATATCTGAAAAACTGTGAACATTACTTGATAAAAACATAATTTCAAGCAAAAAGCCAAAGCCCTTTTCCTCACAGAAAGACAATATCCTAGCACATTGCAAAAAATTAAATAGGATAATAACAAACTAAGTTTTCACTTTATTTTTTATTACAGTCAAACTAAATATATTCCTTGAACAAGATATAACTATATAACAAATACATTTTCCATACTTTATAACTTTTAAATCATATATTAATCTTTCAGTGAAAGTATATTTATTCCATGTTCACCAAAATAAAACACTCTCAAATATTTTTGAAGGTATTGAATAAAAAGCTAGAAAGGAAACCTCTGTTTTAACATTTACAAAAACTTTTGAGAGGCAGAGTTTTTTATATATAAAAAACATTAACAGATTTCAAAAAAATCACACACAACAGTCTCATCATTAGGAAATACATTTGCAACAGATCCTACTTCATTATCGTTTCCTAAGGAAAAGCCCTATTTCTTCAAGAGGTGGTGCACACTTTAAAAAAATGGTATTTTTTAGAACCTCACTGTGACCCAAGTGGTGTCATAGCAATAATCCTGTTATAATCCTGTTTCTAATTTTTGCTTGAGGTTTAAATTAATTATGCATACTGCTAGAAAGGCATGTTTTGTTTTGAACCAGTGTTATAGTCAGCTTACTTTGGCAAGGCTTTCAAGCAGAAATTCAGCAGGTGAAGTGTTCCCAGCATGGAGTCAAATGCTGGCAAATAGTTCCTGACAGAATATTTGCCTGCCATACGTCTGCTTAAAGGCACAGGAGCCCTTCTAGAATAAAATACTGGTATCGAGAGATGTAAATTCCAATTGAATGAGAGCTCTCTAACTGGCCTCACTGGGTGTTGGAATGATTGCAACTTCTCAGAAGTTGACATTATAAAGCTTGGTGTACAGTCCAGTGGAAAAAAATGTCACAACTGGTTCACATTCTTCTTTTCCCTTGCACAGAAATGGTACTGATCATCTACAAGCATGCACTCATATAGCGTGTGACAGTAAGGGCCACAAGGCCACACAATGGTAGCCCTACGATTCTACCTTAACTGTTATGACTGCATCATCTGGACTCTTGAGGTTTGTAGTCTGGTGAGGAACTTCAGCTCATTTAACTCATTTAACTTCATTTAACTTCTTCAAATAAGAATGAGCTGGGAATAATTACAGCATTCTCAGACAAGAGATTAGGATGCTACTGCAAACTTTGTTGTTTAGAGAATTATTGCAGTTTGTTTGTAGTACAAAGACAAAATGTCTTTCTAGTGCTACTAATCAAGAGACTTCATTTAAAAAAAATGGGAAGCATGGAATATGATAAAGATGGCAATCCTAACTTATTTGGGAGAAACTCCCAAATGGGCTCTACAGGAGTTACTTCAAATTGTAAATTGGCATGAGAGTAGGGCTGTAACATATTAAGGTTCTAAAAGAATCCTACTGGAGTAAACATGATTTTCACAGGTAGCATATTCCTCGGGTTATTGATCAACAGTAGAAATGTGACCATCAAGCTTTTTCCATCACCAGCATAGGCAACTAATCCTCAACAAATCCTGGACATCTGAAAGATCACTGTAACAATGCTACTATAAACAGTGACAGTGTTGTGGCTAATTTAAGCAGCTACAGCCAAGACCCACTTGGAAGCTTGCAGTCTCCTGTTTCTCTCACATAAATTGTATGTACTTTGGCCAGGAGTCACCCAGTGTTTTCAGCACAGATGCTCAGCCACTGGGTATCTCAGCTCCACAGCATGCTTGGCTAGGCTTTTGGTGATGACACTCCTGTGTAAGCCACACTTTTATTTACAGAGCTCAGTACAATATGCCACATGAAATCCAAGTGATATCTTAATGCAAAGGTCAGGAATCATCCACCTTCTAGATGTTTTAATCTCCTAGAATCATAGCTAACACACGGACAGTGGTAAGGAACTGTGTGAACTGTATTCTAAAACATCTGCAGTGCCCAAAGGTCCCTATCACTGCTTTGGCATTAACTGGAGTTCAAAGGGAGCAGAATAAAAAGCCCAATGCTTTCATACTTCTACTGTTGAAGTGGGCAATTGTCAGGGGTCATGGATCACACTGGCCCCTAAGGGATCTTGGAGAGCTATATCCATCATATTAGAAAAAAAATGGCTCCAAATACTCCCCCATCTTTTTTTTTTTTAACTCTCTGGGCCATTTTAGGGCTAAAAGAAATCTCTCCTCCCCCCTGCAAAAAAAAAAAAAAATCACCTTTTGCTGGAAAAAGGCTTGTCTTGGTCTTAAAACAGCCCAGGGGCTGCCAATGCATGAAAAAGTACTTCCCACATCCCTGGGGGCATTTTGGGGTCAAAAATTTTAGATACCTGGGAACACAAATATCTTTAGCAACCATACTTTCTGCATCCCTGCTCCAGAGTTTTACCATATGGATTATGTTTGGAAAACAAAAAAAAACCCCACCAGAATACATGCACATGGGAGATGCATTTTACTTGCATTTCTGAAATGAAAAGCATTAACATGTGCCTTATAAAAATCCGCTTCTAAACCATTCCCAATTGGGAAGTTGTAAAACAATCCCACCAGGAGAATGGAGCTGTTTTTCAGAAGTGAAATTTTAACAGCCTTAACACACAAAACTGGCCCTCAGCCCTATAAAATCATAAAGACAAAATTTCTTTCAGTCCTTATAATTAAAGCATGAATGAATGTCACGGTTACCCAGTTAGTGCTGAGCACCAAATATTGCTGTCTTATGCCTCAAAAAGGGAAAAAATGAAATAAAACAGCAATTAATCACAAATTAATTTCAATACATATGCAGCATTCACACCCTTACCCTTAAGATATAAACCCATTAGAGAAAGTCTAAGATGTCATTAGCTATGAGACAGTTTTACATTTGAATTCCTGACCAAGAAAGAGAATTGAAAGTAACTTCTGGTAAGTATCTATGTTAATGATTATATTCTGCCATTCAGGGGCAAACACCTGCTATTATTTGTCACCCTATTCTGCTAGTCTATCGCAGTTGCGAAAGAATCAATATGCACACTTGAATAAATGAATGTGTGTGTGAGTGAGTGAGTGAGTGAATGAATGAATGAATGAACATGGACTCCTGTGCACAGAGAGTATTTTGGATAAATCTGAGCAGATAAGAATCTTTTGGAAATGTATTTTGACCACTGTCTTAAAAACAGGTGAGTGTCTGTGTGTACACACAGATGGTTAATATGTAGTGGAATGAATGGGGTTTAACATGCTTTTAACAGCAAGCATGATTGTAGTCTAACGCCACAATTAACTGGTTAGGTATGGTTAGGCCCAATGAAATCTGTTGTCTTAATCATGCTTAACTCTGTACTGAACTGCAGCTCAAATATCACTCTTTTAAACAAATGTACAAAAACACCCAAAGTATGTTACAGGACAGACACATTCTGCTATTTCTGAGTCCTGTATTTATGAAATACAACATTTGTTGTGTTGCATTTCGCCCTTTCATGACCTAGGCATACATAATAGAGATTCTGCATTTTTATTTTATTTATACATATGTAAATATTTACATTGACCTTTCTATTTTAATGAAATACCAAAACAAGTCAGAAGAAACAAGATACAATGTAATTTTTGACACTCATTCAATGCTGTTTTATGTCAAAAGTAATTTGCATTAAGATATCAGCTGCCTGCTGCTTATCACATAACTCTGGTTACCAAAATATCTCTAGAATATCAACCTCTGAGGATCAAAAAAAGAGAGAAGTGCCTGTTGTTCCTACACCATTCCTTCAAATACTCTTTAAAATAGTCGGAAGCAGGCTGGCTGCTACTTTACATATAAAAATCCAAATATTCACATATTGCTAACCTTAAATTGTACCTTGCACAATATCCATACATAAAACGTCAGTAGCAAAAAATTCCATGTAAATGTTTTCGAATAATGGTAAAGTTAGCTTGAACAAGGTTTTATTTGTTATTGCTAGCATTCAAAATCAACATAGCAAAGCACTCAAACCACATCTTCCCTTAGGGTCAAAGGAATACCAGTATTTATATGGCGCTCATGAAACAACTCTCTGTGAAAACAATGTTGTTGCCGGACTCCCATTATTCTTAATGTCGCTGTTGCTTTTTTATATAAAGGCATATCTATCAGTATCACAGGATGAGGAAGATGTAATCAGATTTTAATGAATGTAATATTCTGTAACTAGGAAACCCTAGATCACAATACCTTGAAGTGTGAACAATTTAGTCTGCTGATAAATTAGTCTACCATAATCTCCACAATCAAATAAGTTTCAACTTATTGTTACAGATTTTTGTCCTTTTTTATGTATGTGCATATATTTTACTTCAATGGTGCATCTTCAGAAACATCATGGAAATTAAAGAAATTTTTAAAACTCCCTGTAGGCACTCTTTGTATTTTAATTATGTGTCTGCTCATGACTCCAGAGGCTAAATGCAGTTTTGAATGTCCTGTGACAGAGTTTGCACATGTACTGTCTTTTGAATGTGATAGCTGAAAGTGGTGGAGCATGGTAAAAGAGAGTGTCTGACTCCTGTGGGACAAATAATTTCTCAGTTGCTGAAGGAGTTTCTGACAAGGCAGTAGGGCTGTCAGGTTCCAAAGGTTGTATTTTGGGAAGGGGTGGAGGTGGAGGCAAAGGTGGGGGTGATGGAGAATTAGCTGATGCACATATATCAGGTTCTTTACGCACCAGCTCCTCTGTAGGTTGTGCCATGTGAGACTGGAAATGACTCCACAGACGGAAATTGGTTCGGAAGGCCTTGTTGCACACATGGCAAATGAAGGGCTTTACAGAACACAGAAGCTCCTGGTGACGCTCTAGTTGCTTGTGTATAGTAAAAATTTTCCCACACTTTTCACAGGGCCACAGACCAGTATCTTTATTTGCCATCATTTCCTTCTGCTCGCGACTGCCCTCAGAGACCTCTTCCTCTATGTCATCTGCAGGTTCTTCTTTGATGTGAACTTTAAACTGTTTGGAAACACTAAGATCTTCAGGGAGGCATGAGGAATCTTCTGAATCAAAATTAACATGTTCTGAGGAATCACTGAATACACTATCTTCCTTGCCTGCAACAAAGTTGTTTATTCTGTTTGTCTCTGACTGGGAATGCAGCCTTGAAGCATTACTTACTTCACCGTTGTGTTCCAGCACTGGTAAAGAAAAATTGTCTGTGGGAACCATCGTATTTTGATTGTGGACTTCAACTTGATGACGCCAAATACTGAACGAAGATTTGAAAGTGCGCATACATTCTAGACAAGTGAGCTTCTTGTATTCACATGTGATTTCATGGTCATGCTTCAGCTCTAGAGAAGAAAATCGAAGACTGCAGTAAGGACAAACAGTTGCGTTCCGGCAGAGCCGCTCATGATTTCCCTGTTCAATAAGAGAAGAAAGTTTAGCATTACAAAGACGACACTGGTAAACCTTTTTGGTTTCTACTGGGCTTTCAACGCAAGTATCCTCTTTTGGTTTAAGAGCCTTATTTCCTCCGATCGATTTTTCCCCTGGGTGCATTTTTATGTGCTGCTTAAACTGTGATAGGAAGCGATATGCTTTCCCGCAGTAGGTGCAAATGTAGGCTCCTCTGGCTCTTGACCTTAGGTTTCTTTTAATAACTTGTTGTGCTTGTGACCCAGCCTGTCCCTGAAAACCTTGCTTGCTACGCCTTAGTTTAACAATCAGAGCCTTCTTAATCTCTCGTTCTCTTACTATGTCAATTAATTTCCTTTGGAATTTTTCATCCAACACAGCGTGTGAACTAGAAGCAGGTGAAGGGTTCTTAACAATCCCATGCTGTGTCTGACAGTGTGTCCAAACTTTGAAGTTTGTGTGAAATCTCTTATGACAAATATCACAAGCATAGGGTTTTTCAGGGTTATGGTACATGTTGACATGACGATGAAGGCCTGCCGTGGACCTGAAAATCTTAAGGCAGTGTTTGCACTTAAACTTTTTGCTAGGCTTTGTTTCTTCTAGTTCACCACATTCATCTTTGCTAATGTCAGAATCTGGGTAGTCAACAAAAAGTGTAGGATTTGAGTTTTCCTCAAAATTGTCCTCTGACTCAGGGGAAGCATGCTCATCAACCTTAATTTTTTTGGGTGGCAGCCTTCTGTCTGCTTGAAACCTTCTTTTAGCTGGAAGTCTACTGAGATCCCTATGTTGATCTTCAGTTTTAACAGGGTTGCTTTTATTGACAGATGATGACGCATCCCCCACTGTAATTCTTATTATTTCAGAAGGATCTGAGAGTGGGCTGCTAGGTTCAGTTTTTATCCGTATTTCCCTAAGAGGAAAAGCTACCTCCCTGCCTGTTGACTGGGAGGCACTAAAGGATCTAAGGCGATGCGGGTGTATTACCTGTGGCTTGTCATCAGGAGCTGCTTTTTCTGAAGACTCTTTTACAGATGCCTTTTGTGAGATTACATTTAACATTCTCCCTTCTGTTTTGTTCACCACTGGAGATCCTTGGGAAAGCTTCAGATCAAAAGACGATGAATAAACAGGAACTTGACTATCCATGGACAGTGACCTCCGAAGGAGACTTTTTACAAGTGGTCCGCTCCTGTCAATACTTTGGTTTTCAGGACAAGATGCTCTAGAAGGGACTACTAATCCTAACTTTGAATAGTACAACAAATTCCTGTCTTCTCCTGGACCAGCCCCTTCTCCTGTCTCTCGTAGCAAAAAAGGAGATTCTGATGAGTTACATAGAGATGCAACTGGTGGACAAGGCCTCTTCAAGGGCACTTCTGTTATCTTTCCTTTTAAGATCGGATCACTTCCTCCTGGTTCATCTGTCACTGATTCGTTTTCTGGAAATGGTTTCTGAGACAAGACTGCATTCCTCTTAGTTCTGTTTGAATCATCCACTGCACCTGAAGTTTCATGGGATTTTGAGTATCTTAAGGAACTGTCTTTCAACCACCTTCTTTCATTTTGTGATAAACTATGTAAAAACTCAGTTGGCTGAGATACTTGGGGTCTCTTACTTTTGATAGCAATTGAGGACAAGGGGTTAGAATTGTGGCTTACATCATATGGGATTTGACTAACATTTTCACCTTGTGTTTCATTTTTGCTCTGACAAACTATGACACTTCGTTTCTGCGAGCTGCTTTCATCTTCCTCTTGGAACAATATTTTCTTAATGGGACATGCAGGCAAAGGAACTTGAGGACTTTTAGAGACAATGTTCGTGAGAAAGGAAATTCCAAGACTGTAGCCCACTTCTTGCACACCTGCAAGGCTGCTTTTTTCAACAAACAAAGATGATGAATAAATGTAGTTCAAAACATTGTCAAAAGTATCTGGTTCACAGAAGTCAAGCTGAAATACTGACTGAGACTCATTTTCTTTTTTAGCGAACAGAGTCTGAAAGTATTCACTGCTGGCAGCCAGCACATTTTTATGGGCTCGAAATTTTTGGTCTCCTACTATAAGAACAACATCACAGAGTTGCCCTTTCAGACGTTCTTCATTCAAAGCACTTAGGAGAGAGATAGCATGTGCTGGATTTATATAATGTAAGAGTCCCTCCATGATTTAGGGTTTACCTGAAAGACATAAAAAGACAAAAACACAATGCAGTTTAAAACAAAGAAGTAAAAGCAGCTTTTTTTTTCTTTTTCATTAACAGGTGAAAGCCCTCAAAACATCAAGAGACAGGTATACTACCCTCTCCATAATATATCATAGCTGCTAACTAAATGTTTAATAGCAATATACAGTTTTCTTTTTTTTTAAAAAAAAACCCAATCTACCTAGAAACTACCACAAAGGTTTGCAATAGGTCTAGTATAAGAAGCAAATAATCGCTGTCTATATAAAATGGTTAATTCACCTTCAAGTGTCACCCACCAATGGTGATTACAGTTGTCCCTCCTCATTCATTATGGTTAGGGGTACAGGACCCTCATGAAAGTTGAAAAACTGCCAATATCTCTAGGCCACCCAAGCCATACTTAACACACATTAAAAACAGTTGATCCAAGGATTCATCCTACTGCAGATGCAAATGTACAGTACACAATACATTTAAATCCACAGTGGGGAGCGTGCCAGCTGCCTGGCTTGGCTTTCAAGGAGGTAGGGTTCCTTCATAAGACAGAATCAGGCGGCTGGCAGGGTTTGCCATTACCTCTGTTGCTGCCTTACGCCATTTTCAATAGGAACTTACAAGCCTCACCTCTTGATCACAGTCTCTCACAACCTCATAAGGCTTACAGAGAGACTGCAAACATGAGGGGAGACATATATATCTATATCTATATCTATCTATCTATATATATCTGTACTATATAAAGTAACTTATTAAGCCTTTTTTTAAAAAAATGTGTTCTGTGTCTTCCCTGTTCATCTACTAACTTAACAAAAATAGAACTCCCAGCTTGAAGTCAAACTACATGCATGTTTAAGGTCAGATTTGTAAACCAAATTAATTTCTTAACATAGATTAAGGTTATAATCTTAAACATACCAAGAAACAAACTCTGATCAATACAGTAGGATTTGTTTCAGTATATATAAACAAACAGATTGATTTGGACACTGACTAAGTTAACTTCACTAGGTTCCCACTGGAAACCTACATGGAAAGTCAGCCATGACTTAAGACAAATTGATTTTAATGGAAATGAAGTGCAACTAATTTATACAAATAGACAACTCAGTATCTTTCAAGAACTGAGTCCTTGGTATCTTAAATGTATTTTCTAAGGTAATTAGTGCTCATTCCCTTTTTATTCACAGTCTTCTGAAGTATTTCCCCCCAAATATTTTTAAGAAGGCAAGTTCTAGCTGAATTTAGCAGAACAACTTCCAGTTAAGTCATACTGCCATGCAGACTTAACTAGAAGTTGTTCTGCTAAATTCAGCTAGAACCTGTCTCCATATAATCACATACAGGATCAGGTGTTAGGCCAAGGATGACTAATGAATGTAAAGTTATGTCATAAATGTGGAGAGTCTGCAACACACATACAGCTTGAGAGCATGGCAGAAAAGTAGAAGAAAACATTTGAAATATTTCTTCTTTCCTGATGGCATAGTCATGCAACACTCAAGGTTGTTTGGGAAGGTTCTTACTCTGAACTTTTGTATGTGGTGCTGGGCAGATTCTTACATCCTGAATACCAGATCTGCAATTGTATATAATACTACTAAATTATGTTGTCAAAACGATCACTCTTAATCCAGGTGGGTATGCATTAGCATTACGATACCCTGGGAATATTTTCCAGACAGCCACTTTCTGAGCTTGCTTATCTATCAACTGGGATCCAAATATACATTTATGATTTAATGTTTACATTTATTGCCATCCAAGTTTTACTTAAGATCGCAGTGTTGATTCACGACTTTATCTCACTATGCACACAGACTGTAATTTACACTGTATGATCAACACAGAATATTTCTCTGCAACCACATTTCATTCTTAGGCCTCTTTTGAATATAATGCTTAACCAAACATCAGTATTACACAAACGTGCAGCAGCAAACCTTGCGCTTGCATTCACCATATTTCTCTCTCCTCTTTTGGCACAGCAGTAAGGAAACTAAAATAATGGACTTCCTATTTAAAACTAGAGTTCTCCCCAGCTGAGATGCAATGAGGAGTTCTAGTTAATTTGAAACAGGAAAAGGATACTTCGAATCTCTTCCTGTGGTTGTGCCAGGAGGGGAGTAGGGAAACATGAACCCAAGGTTCACGGCTGCTTATTCACATAATACTCAACAGTGGTTTAGCATTATATTTGAAACGAGTTTCAGTCTTTTGCTGAATAATATAACTTATAACAGAATGTTTTTCAGGGAAGATATAATCTTAAAACAGATTGAGATAAAAAATAAATGAAACCTACCACAAAACTTTCCTTTTCTCTTCTCAAATACACCCCCAAAGCCACAGAAATCTTACATTCAGGATTGCATTTGCTCCTTAATTTGTGATTACCTTGAAGTTTGTACCTCAGAAAGTCTAGGAAAATGGAAAAAGTATACTTTAACAATCATCAGTATACAAAACAAACTTTCATGTCTCCACACTAAATTCACAGTACTCATTTCCATCTCAAAATTCTTACTTTTCCTGGTTTTCACTCTCTTCCACTTTTGAAATGAGTGTTTTTAATAATTATAAAAAAAATCTTTAAAGTAAACAGAAAGAATGTTCACAATCTTGTTGTAGCTCGCCAAGAACTGAGACCACCAGATTAGAAAGCAAAACAAGTTTTATATTACTGCGCAGGGATCTCAGTGGAATGAATTTCCAAAAGACTGAGAGCCTAGAGTCTGGTATCAGCTTACTTTTATAAACAGGTACAGCAAATGATTAAAATATGACCATATATGAACAGTTTACAGGTTACAGAGGCCCAGGTTACAACTTTCAAAATGATGTATTTCGGTACCAAGGGAGTACTCTCACTGGGTTACACCGACCTAAAAACTCCCCAAGTTCCCTGCATAGCTAAGCGCATACCTAAGCCTCCTGATAAAAGACGCATCTGCTCACCTTATTTTTCTCTATTTTTCTACTTAAGCAACTACCTCTACAGTTTTAACCCTTTCATTCCCCCCTTTATGCCACATTCTATAGCAATTTGAGCATACACTATTTAAGCTTGCTTTCGGGCCATAACAGAAAAATGAGCCGCCTTCCCCTCCACAGCTTGAGAGAGAGAGAGGCATGTACACATTTCACAGCACAAGAAATACATACCATTATTAGGAACCCTCCTACAATCAAAAGTACAATGCCTAGAAACAGAGTTTTCAGCCAACTAAGATCTGGTAGCCAGGAAGTTAATCAGTCTCACGGGTTGCTAATGCCGCTGTCATTGTTCTGTATTAACCCTTGTAAGTGTTGTATTTTATCTTCTATAGTCTTGTTGAGATCATGGAAGGCAACCTTACATCCTCCTTTAACTATAGTACAACCCCCCCTTTCCTAGCTAATAAGTAATCTAGGGCCATGTGATGTTGTAACAATAACTGATTAAGCTCTTCAATTTCTTGTTGGAGGGCTTGTACCAATTTCCCAGTTGCATTTATGGTTTTCTCCAATCTACAGGTCAATCCTATTATGCTCTTGCGATTTTCTTGTGCCACAACTCCTGGATAGGATCCCAAAGTGAGGACCCCTGTGATTAGTCCACCACCTACTCTGCTACCCTCACTTTTAGATAATTGTGGTCCTACGATGACCAAATCCTCACACTGGCTACCCAGTGGTCCCACTAAGTGCCGCTTCTTCCTACCGCCCCGGCTTGTTTGTCCTGGTAGGAAAACTTGGACAGGTAAGGTCATATACCCAATTCCCACCCACTGGTAAGTCCCTGGGTGGTAATTGGTAGCCCACCCATTAAAGTAGAATCATAGATTTGGATCTCTAGCCATCAATCTGGAGCATATACTACCCGACCCTGTATAATTAGGGGTGAACATAGGATATTCCGGGTACAAATCTTTAAAGCTAGTTTCATTTAAGTCCACCTTGGGTTGATAGGAACTATTATATGAACCGTACAAATAAAATCTGTCATTGCATGCTGAATAATTTCCCAATGTACCATAAAATGAGGAGTGTTTTATATATCCTTTCCACTTAGAATTCCAGTTTCCACTATGGTAACAACAAAAACACATTCCGGGGGAATAAGTATAAAATTTCAGCCCCCTAAACCGAGTTTTGTTTAAACTATCATCAACTTTGGCAAACATATTGGGATTTCCCATTAATGCTGACTGTAGGGCTCCCACAATCACTCCCGGTTCATTAACGAGGGAGGGCATAAAACCAAAATCTGCTACGGTCTGTGGCTGTTCATAGATTAGAGTGACATTTGGTCTGTGTTGTTGGAACATGTGTGCAGCATGTTGTTTAAACCAGTTAGCCTCAATTATTCCACACATCATGCCCCACACTCCTATCAACATTATCCTCTTCATCTTCAGAATCAAACAGGGGTCCAAACCTACTTATCCCACACCAGTACCTTCTATACATATACAAGGAATACACCAGAGCTAAAATTCCAATGAGTATACACACTACTATTATTACTAGTTCACTAACATTCATTACTTCTAATCTTCATCCGCCATAGGGCATCTGGCCGTGCGTAGAATAGTCAGCCTCCGGAGTGACTATGACAGGGCCTAGTCCCAATCTTCTTCCTCTGCAGCTGCTAGGTCTGACTGTATGTAAAGCTACCAGCCCCCAGACGTGTGGCAGCAGTAGGGTCTAGCTTAGATTTTTCATTCACCTGTTGCAGATCTGACTGTGCGTAGAGTGGTCAATTCCCTGGTGTGACCACAGCAGAGTCTAGTCCGAATCTTCTCTCCCCCCTTTTCGTCTGGACAATTTCAGTTTCAGAGGGTTTTCTTGTGATGAGATTACAGTCCAGTCAGTAAATGCTCTTTTTACCCTAGTGTAATGTATCCAGGGTTTCAGCCCTGCTACTTTTACTGCAGTGGGGGTAACTAACAGCACCTGGTATGGTCCTCTCCATCCTGGTGATAGAGGCTCTCCTTTCCAATCCTTAATCCACACCTCATCCCCAGGTTGGAAGGAATGTGCCTTTGTGAGGAAAGGAACTCGTCTAACCTCCAGGGCATGGGCGTTAACCTTCTCTAGAGCTTTCCCCAGTGCCTGCACCTCTTCTTGGAGGGTTAAATTTCCCAGTTCTCGAATGTCCCCTCTCAACCCTTTTAGAATGGCCGGGAGTCTTCCATATAGCATCTCAAATGGAGTCAGTCCAGTTGTCTGATGAGGGGTGCATCTTATTCTCAGGAGTGCTATTGGGAGCACATCTAACCATTTGAGCTTAGTTTCTTGACACAATTTTGCAAGCTGAGTCTTCAATGTTCTGTTCATCCTTTCCACCTTCCCAGAGCTTTGGGGCCTGTATGCACAATGTAGCTTCCAGGTGATTCCTAAAATCTCTACCAAGCTCTTGATTACTCCATGCACAAAGGCCGGGCCGTTGTTGGATCCGATGTGAAGGGGTAACCCATATCTTAGTATAATGTCCCGGAGCAAAGCCCGTACTACTTCCTTTGCCTTCTCGGTCCTGGTAGGATATGCTTCAACCCACCCTGTGTGAGTACATACCATTACCAACATGTACCGATATTGTCCTGTCCGTGGCATCTCTGTGAAATCCACCACTAGGGGTTCAAAGGGAGTAGATCCTTGATGTTGGGTTCCCCCTTCCAATCTTGGCCCTTGGTGCGGGTTGTTCCGAGCGCAAGTTTGACACCGTGAGGATGCCAGCATGGTGTACTGGCTCATTCCATCTATGAACACATCCTTTGTTAACAACTGGGCTAACACCGTCTTTCCCAAATGCGTGGGTTCGTGCGCTTTCTGGAAAACTGACCATCCCATGGACTGGGGTATGTACCGTCTTCCATCTGGTAAGACCCACCAGCCATCTTTGTCACTTATATCTTTCAGGTCCTTTTCAGCTCTCTCATTCTCCTGTTGGGTGTACCTAGGGGTCTGGTTACTCAGTGATATTTGGAAAAGTGGCGTTACCAATTCTCTGGGTAGATCTTCCATCTCATTCTCTGGTCCGCTCTCCGCAGCCTCCTTTGCAGCCGCGTCTGCTTTTCAGTTTCCTCGAACCACTGGATCTTGTCCTCTCTGATGTCCTTTACAGTGCATCACAGCAACTTCACAAGGATCCCATACAGCTTCTAACAGATACTCTATTTCTTTCCCATATTTAATCTCTTGTCCTGAGGAATTGATCAGTCCTTTTTCAATGCCCCATGCACATGCAGGGTAGTAAAAGCATACTTTGAATCTGTATATATATTCACAGTAAGCCCCTCAGCTAGTTCCAAAGCTCTGATCAGGACAATGAGTTCCGCCTTCTGGGCCGAAGTGCCAACAGGTAGCGCTTTGGCTTCTATTATCTTGTTCACCGTGACCACTGCATATCCAGCCTTTTGCTTTCCCTCTCGTACAAAGCTGCTTCCATCTGTATAGTAAGTGACATCAGGATGGGGCCATGGAGTATCCCGTAGGTCTGGTCTGCTTGAATATACTTCATCCATAGTTTGAAGGCAATCATGATGTGTATTTCCAGATTCTACTGGGAGCAGTGTAGCGGGGTTCAAGGTGGTGCACAATCCCAACTTCACTCTGGGGTTTTCATATAACATTCCCTGATACTTGGACATCTGGCTATTTGTGAACCAATAATTGCCTTTATACTCCATCAGGGCCAATACAGAATGTGGGACCTTTAACATCAAATTCTGGCCCAAAGTTAGCTTATCTGCTTCTTTTACCAACAATGCGGTTGCCGCTATAGCCCTTAAGCACCCAGGCCATCCTCTGGCGACTGGATCTAATTGCTTAGAAAGATACGCCACAGGGCGATGCCATGATCCCAACATCTGTGTCAATACTCCCACTGCTATTCCATTCTTCTCGTCAACATATAGAGTGAACATCTTCGTCACATCTGGCAGGCCCAGCGCTGGAGCTTCCATCAGTGCCTTCTTTATCTGCTCCCAGGCTCTCTTCTGTTCTTTTCCCCACACAAATTCAGACTTCTCCGGACCTTTGGTAGCTTCATATAAGGGTTTACTCATCACTGCAAAATTAGGAATCCAAATTCTACAAAACCCAGTCGCACCTAAGAACTCTCGCACCATCTTCCAATTCCGGGGCTCGGGCAGAGCACACACAGCCTCCTTCCTTTCTCGGCCTAGCGCTCGTTTCCCTTGAGTCACTTGGAATCCCAAATATCGCACTTCTGTCTGGCACAACTGGGCCTTCTTCCTAGATACTTTGTAGCCCGCTTCCCACAAAAGCTGGAGCAACTCCACTGTAGCCTCTTTACACCCTTCCTCACTGATGGCTGCCAACAGCAGGTTATCCACATACTGCAACAAAACTCGTTTCTCGGGCTCAGATCTGAATCTTCTCAAGTCTTGACTTAGGGATGTCCCAAAAATTGTTGGCAAGTTCTTCCACCCCTGTGGCAAGCGAGTCCAAGCGTACTGGGTCTTCTGGCCCGTAACAACATCTTCCATCTGGAAGGCAAATATTTCTTGACTTTGTGGGGCCACCCGAATACAGAAGAAAGCATCCTTAAGATCCAGCACCATAAAGTGAGTAGCTGTGGATGGAACTAATCCCATTAGAATATACGGGTTTGGCACCACTGGGTGTAGGGTCACTGTAGCCTCATTCACCATCCTTAAATCTTGAACTGGGCAATATTCTTTTGTTCCAGGTTTCAACACGGGGAGTAACGGGGTGTTCCATGGAGAGCGGCATCCCCGAATTATATTGTACTTCCTCGGCCGGCCCAAATGTTTCTGAATCCCCTCCAGGGCCTCCCTGGGCAAGTCATACTGCTTTACACGAATGGGAACAGCATTTGGCTTCAATTCCACTACTATTGGAGCCACAAACCGGACTAACCCAGGCGGATTATCCTCGGCCCATACCCCTGGGGGTCCAAAGGTAGTGGGTTGTTCTTGACAAACCATGATCTGATACCTTCGCCACTCTTCTTCCATTGGGTAGGTTACTGAGATGCTTTTTGGTCCTCTAAAATTCACTTCCATCATCCCATCTTCTTCAATAGAAATCTGGGCTCTCAATTTAGCCAACAAATCTCGACCCAATAAAGGTACAGGGCAGTTTGGTAAATATAAAAACTGATGAGTAACTTGGTATCTCCCTAAATCCACAGTTCTTTTTTCCAACAGAGGATGTCTCTCTGTTCTTCCGGTGGCTCCCACAATTTTTATGGCATTTTCAGTTTTTGGGGCTACTGCTGAATTTAATATGGAACAGGCAGCGCCTGTATCCACCATCATTGGGATGGCTCGGCCCCCGATTTGTGCTGTGACCAAAGGCTCCCCGGGGCCGAGAGCAAGGGGGCCCGGTCTGTCTTAATCGTAAAGTTCCATTCCAGCCAGTCCAATGAAGTCCTCAAATCCTTCATCCGCCTCTTGCTCATATCTTCCGTCCACTACTCTTCCTCTTCCTCTATTTGCTCCTCTTCCTCGATCCATTCCTCTTCCTCTATTTGCCATCCCTCTCTGTCTAGGGCATTCATTCTTCCAGTGCCCAACCTGTCGGCAGAGGGCACACTCGTTGCATCTCAATGGAGGTCCACTTCCTCTTCCTACTTTCCGACCTCCTTCCTTTGCCGCCAGAGCCGCGGCCAATAATTCTGCTTTCTTGTGCATCTGCCTGTCTTTCTCCCATTTCTCCTCTTGATCTCTATTCACATATACTCTCTGGGCAATTTCCAGCAACTGGCTCAGATTCATACCTGCAAATCCTTCTTGTTTCTGGAGTTTCTTCCTTATGTCAGGATAACTTTGAGTCACAAAGGCCAGATTCACCATCTGTTGGTTACCTGGATCATCTGGGTTCACAGGCGTATACTGCCTATAAGCATCAAGTAATCTTTCCAAATATGCCCCTGGGGGTTCGGTGGGTCCCTGAAGTATCTCTGATACCTTGGACATGTTAACAGGTCTCTTCATTCCTTCTCTCATAGCTTCCACTAATAGAGCTTGATAGTCAGTGAGCATAGTCATCTGTTCAGGGCGATTCGGGTCCCATCCTGGGTCAGCTAAGGGAACCCTGCCTCTCATCCACTGCTTGGGGTTCGCCTCTCCAGGAGGTGCCCTGTTCCTGGCTATCCGTTCTGCATGTTGAATTATTCTCCTCCGCTCTTCAGTGGTGAACAAGGTCAGGAGCAACTGCAGACAGTCTTGCCAACTGGGGACATGTGAGGCCATAATACTGGAACAGAGTTCTGTTACTTCTTGTGGCTTATCTGTGTAAGTAGCGTAATGTGTCTTCCAATTAAGGAGAACGGACATGGTGAAGGGAGTATACTGATAACTCTGAACTCGCTGGTAACCTCCCTGTTGGTTGGGATCTGCCACCAATCGACTGACTTGTCGCAATGGTGCGACCACATCTCCACTTTCCTCATCTGAATCATCTGCTTCTTCCTCTTCTTTCTGAGGCTTAGTCTGTTTACTCTTGGACTGTTTACTCTCGGCCTTATCTTTGAGTCCAGTTTGTCCAGGTCTAGGTCTGAGTTGCATCTGGCTCTGGACAGCCAAACTGGGACCCGGCAGCTCCCCTGCCATAACCTCCTCATGGACAACTGGGCCTGAATCCATCAATCCCCCGGCTGCGGCTTCTCCCGGTTGCGAGGGACCTAGTTGTAAGCCCTCAGGGGGTTGCAGTGAGGCTGTTGGAAGTGCCACTGGGGCTCGTGGTGGCAGAGCTGGCTGTGGTGCCACCACGGCTAGTGGTGGCAGGGCTGGCTGTACCACCACGCATGGTGGAGGGGAGGCAGTAGGTTCTTCCGGAGCTGAATCTGGCAGTATCTGTCCTTTTCCAAGCTTTCGTCTGGTCCTATCCTGCGTCACTATCATAGCTTTACAAATTTGCTCCTGACATTTCTGTAGCCAAGGGGTGTTCTCTGTAACCACTGTGTCCCATGAATCTATGTATGGATACTGATCAGGATGGCCAGGCTCACCCACCACTACTTAATACACTGCCCTGATCCGAGCAGGTTCCAAGCTCCCCTCCGGGGGCCACCCCACCTTGAAGGAAGGCCACTCCACCTCACACAAACTCCGTAAACGCCCTGGCGTCATCGGAGGGTCCCCATAGTCTCCACTGAATCCTTTCTTGAAATTCTTTAACATACACCCCAAAGGGGTTTGCCGGCTCTGCCCCCCTCCCATTTCCTCACAACGTGGACAAGACACACTAGGAAAAAGGGATTCGGCCCGTGGGTAAGGGGTCCCACGTGCCAACACAAAGGGGGATAGACACCACTCGTTCCACGCCGACCCACGCACTCAGACACTCAACGGTATGCGGTAGGAACTGCGGCGCCTCGCACCCCTCCTTTCGCACATTCACACCAACAAACTACCTCCCACCTCCTATACCACCTCCAAAAGCCTTGCGGTTTCACCCACAACAACAGTGGGGTATTAAGGCAAGACTAAAGGGGTTGATCAGGCCCCTCTCCTCCCTAAATTTGCAGGGAGGTCACTCACCAACAGTCGTGGGAGGGTTCTGCTTTCTGCTCCGCTTTCGGGTCCCTTGGTGGGAGCGCTGCCACCAGAGCCGCCGCCTCACTCCCAGTCAATCCTTCCGACAAAAGAAAGTCAGGGGCGCCCTGGGTCGCGTCGGGAAGAGGCGACGGCCCTGACGTCCTGGCATCCGCCGAAGTGGGCAAAACGCCCCTCAGAATCCCGGACGACCCCCCAGAAAATGTTGTAGCTCGCCAAGAACTGAGACCACCAGATTAGAAAGCAAAACAAATTTTATTTTACTGCGCAGGGATCTCAGTGGAATGAATTTCCAAAAGACTGAGAGCCTAGAGTCCGGTATCAGCTTACTTTTACACCCTCTTGTAAACAGGTACAGGAAATGGTTAAAATATGACCATATATGAACAGTTTACAGGTTACAGAGGCCCAGGTTACAGCTTTCAAAATGATGTATTTCGGTACCAAGGGAGTACTCTCACTGGGTTACACCGACCTAAAAACTCCCCAAGTTCCCTGCATAACTAAGCGCATACCTAAGCCTTCTGATAAAAGACGCATCTGCTCACCTTATTTTTCTCTATTTTTCTACTTAAGCAACTACCTCTACAGTTTTAACCCTTTCAATCTTACTAAAATATCAACTAAATAAATAACTAAATATGGTTCAAAATTTAATCTGTGAAAATATGTAAACTTGCGACAAAGCCCTTTTCTAAAGTGTGCATGTTTTTAATCAGGAATGCTGCACTTCAGAATGTAATTTGTCTAACATTTCTGCATTGCTTTTGATTTTTCTTCTGAATCTTTCTGTCCTACTCACCTTTTTTTTCCTGCATTTGTGTGTGTTTAACCTGCAAACTGTCACTACGGACAGGATGCATAAACATTTTGTATGGTTTATCCTTATCCTAACAATGGCACGCATCTCTTCTGCTGACTGTTCAACCTTGTAGTCAGGTTGCATGGGGGAGGTGCCTCTTCTGGTTCACTTCAAGCTGCAAAATGCCTTGGGCCACCCTGCTTAAATGTGTAGCTACGGTTGCACTAAAAGTAGATTAGGTCTGTTGCTGCTGAAATGCTTGCCTTCAGCGAGTGACTCTTATGTTACAATAGCTTCACTGGCTACTAGTTGTTTCCAGGCACAGCTCATAGTATTGATCAGGGATGGCTAGAGACTTCCAAATCAAGGGATTAGTGAAATCAGTCTTAGTCTTACCTTTAAACAAAGGTGTCAAATGTGCAGCCCCAATACAGATTCAGCACCTTAAATGATTCCTTTAAAGTTCAGACTAAAATTCAGAGTAGATTCACAACCAGCTGAACTGGAACCATGTTATTTGAACAACCACATTCTCCCATATGAGCCTACCCAGTTTTTTAAGAACCTCAGAATTTTTGTCTGACCCACCTTCAATGGAGGCATGTTTGACAGAGATAAGGGTGAGGAAGAGGGACTAATTTGTCTCTGCCCTGGGCTCCGGAATTTCCTGCTACGAAAGACCAGGACAGTTCTGTTTTTTATGTCCTACTGCTGGCAGGCACAGATTTTTCTCATCTAGAGAGGCTTTTAATGTTTGACTTGTTAGTTTGCTGGAATAGGTTTTAACTGCTATTATTTTTTAAAAGTTATTATTATTTTGTCTTTTAACTCCTATTTCTTTGCTGCTAGCCACGTTGTCACCATTTGTAGTGGAAAGGCAGTTACAAATTGAAAAAATAAATTAGAGCTTAACTACATCAGCACACACTGCTATAGAGTAACTGCTTGTCTCTGAATAGATTCCGCCACAAGACATTGAAGATGAAGAGACATCACCTGTTATTATTACTGCTGTCACTCCAAGCTGGCTTTACAGATGTTATATTAATGTTTACTAACCTCTGAAACAAACAGCTAATGCAGAGTTATTTCTTTTGTAAGAAACTTGCCATACCTTATGATTTCACTACCCTGCCAAAGTCTCTCACTCAAAATCTGCTTAGAGCTTGTTGGTGCTTCCACTGTTCTGTTAGTTTCAGGACCAGCTTGCTATTATATGCTGAAACTTTTTCAAAGAAAAAAAACAACAAACTACTTAATATTTTCCCTGATAACTGTTATTGTATTCAGAATTGCTCTTTGCTCCTTGTGGTCTGATGAATTCAGTGAACGACAGCATGGGGAGTTAAAATGCAGAAAATGAAAAACAAATTGCTTGGAGAGTTATTTCTTTGTGGAAATGGTAAATAACACTTTTGTAAGAAAAAAAAATCTATGGTTACATGCAATAAAATGGACTGACTGATTGCCACCTGTACATTTTTCCACTACTTTTCTACCCCAGAATTTTCTTTCTGTACCTAATCCTATAATTCTGCCTTCCTGATATTTCTTCCAGGATGCTTTACTGCTGTCTCAAACTCAGTTGTCATCTCTTACTTTAACAGGATATCAGTCTTGTGCTTGCATGTGGAATAGCTTCGCTCCTAGATAGAGTGTGGAAGTGTTTAGTTACTACAACTTCCCAGTTCCTCCAAACTGAAAAACGATAGTTATCCACCCCAGAATAAGCCAGGACCTTTAGTCAACTTACAGCAATGTTGTAAGACGAAAGGCATAACTGTGGTTAGTTAAAGACTTCTGCAATGCATTCTCTGTGCTACAGAAGAGACTGTACAGATGAGCAGAGGCCTGCTTCACATCCCAGTACCTATGGTTGTAGTATGGTCATCCAAACCAGATCTATATATTCAGTACTGAACTTCTAATGTTACCTTGCAAGCCTTCCTCCCCTTATATATACCTTAATGTTGTCTTCAACTTATCCTTCTCTTCATGTTCCAGTTTCAATTTATTACCATACCACTGCTGGATAGGGTTATACTCCCCCTGAAGATGCAGGTTGGCAGCTTGGGTGTGCTCAGAATTCATCTTTGAGCCTGGAAGTTTAGGTTTCAGTGGCAGCTAGGAGTGCATTTGCACAGTTAAAGCTTGTGCGCCAGTTGTGCCTGTTCCTTCAGACATCAGATCTGGCCATGGTGACAAATGCCTTCATTACATCCTGGTTGGATTACTGTAATGTGTTCTATGTGGGGCTACTCTTGAAGAGTGTTCAGAAACTTCAACTGGTTCAAAGAGCTGGAGCCAGATTGCTAACTTGGACTGGCTACAGGAATATATAACTCCCTTGCTGCAATAGTGCCACTGGCTGTCAGTCCATTCCCAGGCAGAATTTAAAGTGCTAGGCTTGACCTATAAAGCTCTATATACCATAGGCCCAGGTTATTTGAAGGAACATATTCTCCTTTACAAACCAGCCAATGTTTTGTGATCTGCTGGGAAGCCCTTCTCTCTGTCCTACCATCATCACAGATACACCTGATGGGAACAGGGGACAGGGCCTTCTCAGTGGCTTCCCCCACGCTCTGGAACTCCCTTCCTAGCCAAGTTAGACTGGCACCCTCCCTACTTCCTTTTTGCAGATAAGTAAAGTCTTTTCTATTTCAACAGGCATTTGACGGGTGACTACATAAGGCCCAACTTACCTAAACAATGTGCTGGAAATTGCTGATTGTTATGCTGGGGTGTGTGCGTGCACGTGTGTTTAAAGATGTATATTTTAATTTGGTTTAATTTTTTATTGTTTAAATGTGTTTTAACTACTGTATCCTGTGAATTTTTAATGATGTGTTTTTTAATTCATTGTAAGCTGTTCTGAGTCCTGAATTGCAAAAAAGGTAGGATAGTAATAATGTAAATAATAATATCATACTGTTTCATTTGGTATATACCTTTTGGAACTACAGTTCTTCCTGTCAGCTGCCTAGAGAAAAATACTTCACTCAGTGGCTTCCAAATCGGTTGGATTACAATTCCCATAAACTCCAACCAGCACAGGCAGTTATCATACAGTCTTCCAGATGTAGCTGGGATTGCAAGTTCTAGCAGCCCTAGCTAGCACAGCCAACAGTGAGGAATGTTGCAGCCCAACACTTAGGGGACCACAATTCCCACATGGGCCTAATTCCAAGTAGTAGCCCCAACCAGAATAGCCTCACTGAATCAATAAGATCCCCCATAATTCAAAACACATGGAAGTTCCATTAATTCAATGACTCCACTTTGGTTGGGTCTAGTGAATAGATTTATGCCAAGTATTATCATTACATTTGACAAAACATTTTATGCTGTCTGTGTGTGTGCCATTATGTCGCCAGTTGATTTATGGTGATTCCATGAATTTCATAAGATTTTCTTGGGCAAAGAGTTACTCAAAGGTGGTTTGCTATTGCCCTCTTCTGAAATGTAGCATGTGGCCTCTAGTATTCCCTGGTGTTCCTCCATCCAAGTACTAACTAGGTCTCACCCTGCTTAGCTTCCAAGATCAGAGGGGAACAGGCGCCTTTAGGGTATTTAGGTTACTTCATTAGAAAAGTTCGTACTTTATTAGAAAACTTTGGACAAATCACTAACTCCCAATTTGATCTACTTCCATGTATAGTCATATTTAGATACCTCCTAATCCTCAGAGGGAGGAAACAGTAAGACGTCTCTGAACAAATCCTGCCAAGAAAACCCTATGACAAGTTCACCATAGGTCCCTATATGTCAGAAACAACTTAAAGGCAGGCACACACCCAATTTGGAGAGAAAAGAACAGAGAACATGGGTATATTCCTGTGTGTTTGTGACAAAGTTGCTTTGGGAGTGAGATATTTGGAACGCAAGTGCAACCTGATGGTGGGTTGCTAGGCAACAGGAGTTGTGCCTTAAAAATGAAACCCAGCAGAGTGGTGTGTGTGGGAGGAGCTTATGGATGAAAGGAATTTTATATATAAAGCAGAGAGTCTGTTTGAAAAAGAGCCTTCAGTGAGAAAGGGTGGCTGGGCTGTATTTAAACAGCTAAGGAAAAGACACAGAGAACTGGTGTGTAAGCCAAAAGTTATGGGCACAGACTGCCACCAGTTTGAATTGGTTAATGTGGCAACATGGTATTTGATATGAACCTTAAATGAGATACTTTATTTCTAATGGTACTATAATACAAGAGTTTGTTTTATAACTACTGAGCTGGCCTCAAGTTGTCTAGAGTCACTGATAATAAAGGAAAATATGCTACCACACTATTTGGTTCTGAGGGAACACTTAAGACCCTAGCCCTCTTACACAAAGGTGGTTTTTAAAGGGTGGAATAAGGGCTAATGAGGGGGCCTTATTAGGCTGGAACTGCAAACCAACCTACAGAAAATTAAGGGTCTGTCACAGTACTCATGCCTACAATTCTCACCTGTTAATTATTTATTTCATAGGTGATTATACAGTAACATCAGGGTAACTTTAATCTATTTCTAAACTCAAACAGGGGGTCCAATATCCATATTCATTAGCATTGTAGAAGGAAAAATGACTATAAAAGACTTGCCCAAATATAGTGGCACGCAAGGTTCAACACACAAACCTTGAGAACACAACTGTTCATGAAATAAGATTTAATGACACCCTCTGATGTGATTCAACATTTTTTCAGTGTTACGGAGAAAATCTGAACACATTATAGCTGTATCTATGAAACAGAGTACCTGAATACAGAAGGCAGGCCGACAGAATAGTAGCTGATCTCTATTTGCAGTACAGTCATATTCTGACAGACAAGCAGCAGAACAAACGGGCAGGGTTGATTACTGCATAGACAATTATTCCTGCTAGTGGAGGTCATAATGCAGACACTTAGTTAATCAGAACCGGGAAACAGAGCTGTGTCAGTGAGAAGAGCTACCCCACCGCTGAGGAGAGGGCTGCTGATGATTAGATGTGACTGGAAACGGGCTCAGAAGACATCCTGCCGCTGCTCCAAGGTCTCTTCCATTTTATCTATAATTTCTAACACGACCTAACTCGTCAGAAACGGATATAGCTTTATAGCTTTTGGAGGGTACCCACGTTTGAATAACAAAGCCCAGCTGGCTGGTCATATTAGTTCAGTTTTTGATTAAGCAAGGAATGAACCAAAACCCATACGATTTATTGCAATCTGTAAATAAATATAGGCAGGATCAGGAATAAAAAAAAAGAAAACCATGGTAAGTTTCTTACAGTATTCAGTATAGTGTGAAAGCAGTCAGTGCTTCTTGCAGAAGTCAGCCTTGCAATTCCAAATCCAGTCAGGCCAACAAGAACCAACCTGAGATGTGATTAATTAATCTTGGAATTTACAGATTCAACCCATAACTATTTTCAGGACTAGGGGCCTGTTCTTGAAAACACAAGGTGACAATTGAAAGTATTTTGCATTTAGCTAGCAAGGGCACAGAATACACTCTAGCCTGCTCCTGCATAGCTAGAACCAGCTGATGCTTATCCAGATTTTTACATAAGGGGCAAGCAATTTGTTGCCTTCCAGGTGCTGATGTACTACAACTCCCAGCACTCCTCAGCAGTGGCTATACTGGCTGGGCCTGATGGAAGTTACAGTCCCACAGCACCTGCAAGGCCACTCCTGCTCAGTCCTCCTATATCACATCGTGGAACCTCCACAACCAATTCCAAATTCTCTGACTCTTCATCAGGAGATGTAAAGAGCATAACGCACAATCAGGAAAGTTACACAGTTAACGCCTTTTGCAAAATAAAGGCCAGTTCTCTTATCTGCCTGGTCAGAATGACATCATAAGGCTCAACAACCCACCACACCCATTTTCCTGCGCATGCTCACAGAACCCTCTCATGCCCCAGTCAGAGACCATCCCGGACTTCGTCGTGTGTGCAGTCATCTCTACATCTTTGGGCACAGCACAAGCGCAGTAAGAACAGGCCACCACGAGCTAGAAAAGGGCAACGGACATGCGCACTAGACAGCTAGTCGACGGCGTGCAGCATGCGCACTCTACGAGACAAGCACAAATACGGAGACGGACGCATGCGCCATGACGGGGTGGGAACTCGTTTTATAACCGGCGCAGGCGCACATGGCACCTTGGGACCGCAGCCCTACTCAGTGGGGGGAAAATATACCTCAGAGTTACGTCAGGAAAAGACGCCTTTGTGCACGGGGAATCCCGCGCCTTTGTCCAGCAGGGGAGCTGTCTTAAACGGGCAGTTAAGTGGGACCCGTTACTCACCTATTCCGCCGTAGGACGGGTACCCCCTTTCCTCCCCCCTGTTCGGCCGTCTCCCTTTACGATTCAGCCGCGCGCGCCGCCGCCACCGCCGTGATTCCATCCATCTTGAATTTGACGTCATCCCACACCAGGGATGAGGTCATCGCAGCCAACGCTCGTCACGTGCGCATCTTCCCGATTGGTCGGCGCCAGCCAAGCGGGGAGGAGGGAAAGGGGAGCTGGAACGCGCCCGAGTTTGACATAAAATTGGGGCCGAGGGGGCGGGTTATCATTAACGGTGGGGAGCGGTTCATCCCCGCAACCGCCGTTTACCCCACCCCCGGGCCGGCCTCGACCCCTCTCTCGTCGTTGTCGGGCCGAGTGTTTTACTTTGGCCCGGCGACTCCAAGCGGGAGAGCGGCGGCGGCGGCGAGGCTGAGGAGAAAGAGAGACGGAGCTGGACTTGTGCGGGGTGGGGCGGGGATGCTGAGCGGACAGAGAGCGGGGACAAGGCGGCGGGTTCCTCTTGGTTGAGGGCAAGGACGAGTTTCTCTCTGATCTCCAGCTTTGGCGCCTCCACAGTGACGCGACCCGCGTGGCAGTACGCCCGCGTGCACCCGTGTCAAAACAAAACAGGGTGTATTGCAGCCCCTGAAGACTTAAAGGCCTTAGCCCACTTCACGGTTACAACGCCATCATTCCACTTTAACTGCCGTGGCAACTTTGTATGGAACCCTGGGCTTTGCAGTTTGGGAAGGGAAATTCAGGCCATTTCCGCACTAGACTGTTATAGCGCTATTATTCCACTTGCAACATCCTATGGAATCCTGGGGTTTGCAGTTTCGGGAGGGGCCAGTCGGCCCCTCCCGAAACTGCAAACCCCAGGATTCCATAGGATGTTGCAGGTGGAATAATAGCGCTATAACAGTCTAGTGTGGAAATGGCCATAGTGCTATTGTTCCACTTTCAACATCCTATGGAATCCCGGGGTTTGCAGTTTAGGGACAGGCCTCACAGGCCCCTCCCTAAACTGCAAACCCTGGGATTCCATAGGATGTTAAAAATGGAATAATAGCACTATAACAGTCTAGTGCAGAAATGGCCCTACATATACATAGGTGATATCTGATAGAAATTGTGTGCAGCACTTACAGATCCTATTAAGGAACAACGACACTCTGACAGGCCCTTTCTTCCAGATTGGGGTGGCCATTCCCAATCTAATAAGGCACCCTGGCTTTCCCACACAGCTCTGCCTCTTTCTTTTGTAACTCCACCTTTATGTAAGTGGTTGAGGATTTTAAATGTTTGTTAGAACCACTTAATATTGTTATGGTAGCACGTTTTCTGTATTACTTTAAATACTGTATACAACTCAGCTGAGTCAATATTTAAAATAAACTGTAACATTTATTTAGGTAATAATTATAGTATTAAAATACATACACAGGTCAAAGTTGATACATTTCTTCTTTTAAACAGTTCACTTGTATATTTAGACTCTCGTCTAAACCGCAAATATTATGTAACAGACCTTTAACTACACTCCCACCAAAGACTCAATCCCAATCTAGGGCCATTTCCACACTAACCTGTTATAGTGCTATTACTCCACTTTCAACATCCTATGGAATCCTGGAATTTGCAGTTTAGCCCCTCCCTAAACTACAAACCCCAGGAATCCATAGGATGATGAAAGTGGAATAATGGCATTATAACAGGCTAGTGTGGAAATGGCCTTGGTCACACTCTCTGGCCAGATTATACTAAGGTTCAATTACTCTTCTGCCTCTCACAAGGCTTCCACTGAGAATTAACCCTTCACCCACAGCCACCTTCCCTGGCTGACTGAGAGACTCAACTCCAGAGCTTCTTGCTAGGAGTCTCACTGAAGGACTGAATGCCAACTGGTACTTGACTTTATATATCTTTTTCTCTCCTCCAACACACTACTGTGCTAGGTTTCTCTTCTGAGTAGCTATTCTGGTTGCCTGGCAATCTACTTCCAGGCTGCTCTGACAGTTCAGATAGCCACACCCCCAGAACTCTATCACAGACACCAATGGCTTGGAGAAATAAACTAAAAGCTTTTTTATAGGAACTTCATTCTAAGATGGAAATGTTACTCTGGATGCTAATCTAATCTAGCTTCATTCTAGAGAGGATGGGCAGGAAGAGAAGAGATGGAAAAGCATCCTTAAGAGTACCAGTTTACATCACGAAGGGGTCAGGATACATAAACCAGAAGGGATAATATTTTGGGTCACTCAGACTACCTAACTTACTCCTCCTCTCTCTGAAGCATTCTTGACTCTTCAGTGCTAAGTGCTGTTGTATTTTAACAGTATCCTTAGGCCCCAAAGTCTTTATTAAAAGCCATGTTTTAACTTGCCACTATAATGAAACCAGCTGAGTCCCAAAGAGTCTGCCAAGGGGAGGGCATTCCATAATTGGGGTGCCAGAACAGAAAAGATTCTTTCTCATGTCCATTTCTTTCTCCCTCTGGAAGGACACAGAGAAGAACTCTGTGTCCTTCCAACAACCAGAACTCATTTCAGAAGCTAAGTTGCTTAGGGTTTTAATGTAATTACTACCACATTGAATTCACACTAACAATTGCTTTCAATGTATGTTGTATGGTTTCTATAAGATGTTCTGGTCAGCAACATAGCTTCTATGTTTTGAACTAGCAAAAGTTTCTGAAGCTTCTTCAGAGGGAGCTTCATGTAGAGTGCATTGTAGTAGTCTAGTGAGGAGGCTACTAGTGGATAGCGCATTGTAGCCAAATGATCCCTGTCCAGGAAAAGCTGGAGGTTGCAGGCCAGTCCAAGGCCATTTCTGCACTACATTGTTATAGTGCTATTATTCCACTTTCAACATCCTGTGGAATTCTGGGATTTGTAGTTTACTGAGGCCAAAGAGCTCTCTGGCTGAAAATTCTGAGTGCCCCTCCCTAAACTGCAAACCCCAGGATTCCATAGGAGGTTGAAAGTGGAATAATAGCACTATAACAGTGTAGTGCAGCTGTCCCTGTGCTCTTCAAACTGCAGAATCTTCTTGAGCCCTTGGGCACAGAGATACATGTAGGAGAATCATAGAATCATAGAGTTGGAAGAGACCCCAGGGGCCATCAAGTCCAACCCCTGCTATACAGGAACACACATCAAAGCATTCCCAACAGATGGCCATCTAGCCTCTGCTTAAAAACCTCCAAAGAAGGAGACTCCACCACACTCCGAGGCAGCGTATTCCACTGCTGGACAGCTCTGACCGTCAGGAAGTTCTTCCTGAGGTTCAAGTGGAATCTCCTTTCCTGCAGCTTGAATCCATTGTTCCTTGTCCTACTCTCTGGAGTGGCAGAGAACAAGCACCCTCCCTCCTCAATATGACATCCCTTCAAATATTTAAACATGGCTATCATGTCCCTCTTAACCTTCTCTTCTGCAGACTAAACATACCCAGCTCTCTAAGCCGTTCTTCATAGGGCATGGCTTTCAGAACAGCCAACTGTATCCTTGTTCCTTCAGGGGGAGTGTGACCCTGTCCGAGGGAAGCTGTATGCCTAATTAATCTTAAGTGGTACCAAGGATCTCATGTAAATGTTGCTGAATGAACTAGAAATACTAACCACAGTACTATGAAATTCAATGTATATGAAACTGAAAATACATGCAAGATTTTTTTTTTGAAAAGTGAATGAATTAATAAAGAAGCAAATTCAATGGAACGGCAAGAGGACTGAATCTTTTCAAATACTGTTAATGCCTTTACTGGTATCTACAAAAAACCAAAGCTATGATAAGGCTGACATAACTACCAAAGAAGAAGACCATGAGTCCTAAAGTCTATATTTTGATGCACATAGTAACGTTCCTGAGAACAGTGTGAATATTGGTTCGTAGGATAAGAACTTATCTCCCACCTATAACCTTGAATTTGTTGTTTGGGCAGTTTGACACTGGCAGAGATCTCTCAGAGACAATAGCAGTGGCATCATAGCTAACACTGGTTAGTACTGCACAAAAGGAGGCACTGGTAAACTACTTCTGAATGTCTTTTATCATGAAAACCTATGAGAACCCAATCCAAAATGAACCAAGAGATAGTGCCAGAGGATGAGACTCCCAAGTTGGAAGACACTCAACCAGCTACCACAGAAGAGCAAATATGGATACTACTGTGCCCAATGATGCAAGTGAACTCAAAAGGAAAGGATGTCCAGCTCAGAGCTGAAAGCAAAATCTGAAGCTGCATAACACTGCACAAGTATGAATCAGGGAAAGCTAGACGTAGTAAAAAAAAAAGAAAAAAAAAGAAAAATGGAACATATAAACATGATACTACTTGAAGTGAGCAAGCTAAATTCAACAGGAATGGGACATTATTCAGTCAGATAATTAGTTTTACTCTGCAAATGACAGCTAAGGAAGAAAGGGATGGTGTTAATATGAAGAGAGATGTAGCAAAAGTAATCAGGGGATATAACCCAAAGTCTGACCAAATAATATCAGACTTCAAGGAAAATCCATCAATACAACCATCATCCAACTTTATGCTCCAACTACAGAAGCAGAAGAGGAAGAGATTGCAAAATTGTAAATTAAAGTCCAGGTGGACATTGATCACACAGCAAAATAAGACATATTGATAATCATAGGAATAGATAGATAGATAGATGGATGGATAGATAGATATTGTTTATTACGGTGATAGACCAGTAAAAAGATTACATCAAAACAGTACCAAGGGCCAAAAACCTAAGTACTGATACAAGTAAACATAAAACATGAATAAATAATGAACAAAAACAGTGTAATAACCTTGGTCAAGAATGCAGTACTACTGAGGGATAACAGTCTCACAAAAATTACGAGATATACAATATGCATCTACTCAGTAGCCAAGATCTTTTGTCTTACTCTCATAGCTGCAGCACAGAATTTAGCAACCTTATATGTTATATCAGAGTTCGTGTCTGATAACAATAGGAAGGTATAAAATGATTCAGAACCACCTGGGTGTTCCTGAAGAACTGGGGAGATGATATCAGCTCTTAAATCTCTATAGAACATACATTGAAAAAGCATGTGTTCAACCGTTTCAATCTGACCAGAATCACACGGACAGTATCTCTCCAAATAGGGAATTTTTTTATATCGTCCCTCAAGGACAGCGGATGGAAGACTACGGCAGTGCGCTAGAGTAAAAGTCAAATGATGTTTGGGCAGTTCTAAAATTTTTAAATAGGCCCGTGGCAACATGTGATACTTGTCCTGTTCACTAGCAATAAAGGATGGAGAACAGGCCAAATCTGTTTGGTGTTCAGTATCAAAGATACGTTGTTTAATGACTGATTTAGCCTGGTCATATCCCATCCTAAACAAGCTATCAGGGGACAGACCCAGCATTGGCAATTTGGCAACAACCGCCTGTTTCCATTTAGAGTGAAATTGGTCTTCCAAAACCAAGGGTGCAAGCCCAATTGGTACAAAGTTTAATCTAAGCCAGTAATTAAATATGCAAATCCATACTCTGGCCTCTATGCTCAGAAGGCCTGCTTCTAACCGTAAAATGGCATTGGATACACATTTAGGGACACGAAAAACTGATCTTAAGAACTTAGATTGTACGTGTTCCAAAGGTGCAAAGTTAGGAAATGGCCCTAATTGAGCACCATACAAAAGCTGAGCGATTGGTTTTGCCTCAAATACTTTCAGGGCTGCTGGAACATACTGACCACCTTTATACTTAAAAAACTTTTGGATAGCAACTGAGCTCCTTTGGGCATTGTTAACAATATAATCCCCATGAGCTTTCCTGCTATCTGAGGATTGAAAAATTACTCCTAGGTATTTGAAGAAAAAACCTGATCTATTTGGTGATTATCTGTAGTCCAATGAAGGCTCCTTGTTTTTTTCCCAAATGCCATTATTCTGGTTTTTTGATAATTTAGAGGTAAAAGATCTTCATTACAAAAAAGAGTCAAGGCTTTAAGAGCTCTTTTTAATCCAATGGGAGTCCTCAAGAGTATAGCCGAGTTGTCTGCATATAGAAGCACGGCAATGGATCTTCCTGCTAGCTGAGGGGAATGAAAATAGGCATTTTGGAGCCGTCCCACCAATGAATTAATATAAAAATTAAATAGCAACGGAGCCAAGATACATCCTTGCTTTACTCTCTTCTCTGTTTTGATTGCACTGGTTAGATGACCCCAAGGAGAGCATCTTACTTTCAAGGAGGTCCTTTCATGAAGCATACGGATTAAAAAAAGTAATCGCCTATCAATCGAGGATGCCTCCAGCTTTTCCCACAGAATTGATCGAGAGATGGAGTCAAAGGCAGCTTTAAAGTCAATAAAGGCAGCATACAGGGAGGTTACATTGTTTGAAGAGTATTTCTCAACTAGGTGTTGAAGAACAAAACATTGATCAATAATTGATCTCCCTTCCCTGAATCCAGCCTGCTCCTCTGCTAAAATATTTTCTTGCTCCAACCAATCCAAGAGTTTCCTCTGTAGATGCCTTGCATATAATTTACTGATGGTATTTAGTAAACTGATAGGCCTGTAATTGGCTGGATCATTTTTAGATCCCTTTTTAAAAATAGGGATTATAATTGCCAGCCCCCAATCCTGCGGTGTACGACCGTATTGATCAATGCAAGTAAAGAGAGAGGCCAAGAGAGGAGCCCAGAAGTCCAAATTGCTTTTGTTGAGATCTGGGGGAATCAGGTCTTCTCCTGGGGCTTTCCCTGATCTTAACTGTGATACTAAGCTTTTGATTTCTGAGACAGTTACCGAGGGCCAAGGTGGCAAAGAGTCTACTGGCAGATGTGAGTTTTCATTTCCATTAGTAATATCTGCATATAAATTCTGAAAATATACTTCCCAAATATTAGGGGCTATAAGGCAGTCCACCCTACCTGAGGGATTATTTTGTCTTGCTGAAATTATATGCCAAAAGTGGGAAGAATCCTTGTTTTGGGTGGCTTGAATAAGACGCCTCCAGTTTTCCTTCATGGCATTCTTCTTTTTGTGAGCCAATAGTTGCTTGTATTTCTTCTTTTCCTGCAGGAGCACTAGGGCAGCGGAAGGTGAAGAGTCTGTTATATATGCCTGGTATTTGACAGAAGGTTATTTTTGGCTTTAATACAGTCCAAGTTGTACCATGATTTGGAGTGAAACTTTAAAGATTTAACTTGTGATTCGACTCTTCTTGCTAAAAGCTGATGCAATTCCCTGGTAATTAAATTATAACTTTCAAATAGAGCCTCTGGCAGCTCTACATTAATCATTGCAAGTCGAAGATTCTGAAAGTATTGAGATGCCAGTTGCTCTGCAATCGTCTGGTTTAATTGTGTACTCCACTTGGCATGGCAATAAGTTGTCCCTTCAGGAATTATGTTATAATTATAGAAGTCCTCCACATAAGACTGTTGTATAATGTCAAGTAACTGCAATGAAACAGGAAAATGATTGCTTTAAAATCTTGGGATAACTTCTAACTTCCCAACCTGCCCAAGCAGCTCCTTAGAGATGATTATATAATCGATAGCACTCATTCTAGTGCCAGAAAGATAGGTATATCTGGCTGGGTAGTCATTCTCTATGGCACCATTTAAGATTTGAAGATTGAGTCGATACATGGTTAAGGCTAGACATAAGCCAGCATAATTAGTTTTCTGATCTTTTGAACAGCGTGTAAGAATATCTTCACCTTCCTCTGTGTATGGGAAATGACATCTATGCTGTGCAAACAAAGAGTTGTCATCTGGGCCCATTCTAGCATTGAGATCACCCCCCAAAATCACAGATGCCTTTGGATATTTTGTGGTTAGTTCAGCCACATAAGTCTCCAAATGATCCCACATTGCTTTAATTTCGGACTTCCTTTTCATTGGGGGCATATAGATGTTGATAACCACGAGGATGGCAGATTTGAACTGCATCATGACTGCCATACCATTAGATTTAAATGGAGGAAGCACTCTTGTAGAGACATGTAAACCTGTGGAGACCAATATGCCTAGGCCTCCCACAGCTCTACCATGATTAGCCATGGTCGCGGCCTTGATGCTAAAAGAGTGGAAACCATTTAGTAGCAGATCTTCCTTAAACCAGGTTTCTTGAAGCAGAATGGTGTCATATTGGGACAGGAAGGAGGTGAAACTGGAATCTCCAATGGACGCAGCCCATCCTGCAACATTCCAAGTTAGAAAGGCAGTCCTGTTCCGTTCCATTCGTTGTCAAGCTGATTCATTATCAGGCCCATACAAAGTATGTGGGCATACAGGGGGTAATTGATTATCAGCAGGCAATGGGCTTGGTGGATGAGTGTGTAATTCCTCCTGTGTCTCTACAGTCCGATCAGACTCATCGTTCCTCAACTGACACTCCAAAGGAGCAGGGTGTATCCATGCTGCATGAACTACAAAATGGGGATCGTTAGCAAGCAGCGATCCTATAGTCTTAGATGAACCCTCTGCCCCATCTTGTTCATTAGAAGAACTAGCAATCTGGGGCAGTTTTACAAGTGTACAGTGGTCGTCAGAACACAGAGGGATATTAAAAAAGGGAGTCTCAGCTGCTTGAGTGTCTACATGGTCTTTGACACTATCATCTTGAGCATTTACTTCTTTGCTGGAAGTTTCAGCTGTCACACATTGCTCAATGCTGTTGTTCAAGGAAGGAGCAGATGACATAGGGAACCCACTCGCCAGGTTGGAGGCCTCGTCCCTACAAGGGAAAAGGGGGCAGTAAGATGACCGCTTGTTATAATTCTCGCTTGAAGGGATGGTATCCTGAGCCAGACGTTTGTTTGTCACTGTCCTTGCCCTTGTAATCCTAGATTTAAGTACAGTTTCTCTTGAACCTGTTTTCCTTTGCATCTCTGTATAAATTGAGGTCTTAATGCCCCTTAATTTATCTTTAAGGGTATAGATATCCTTATTTAGGAGATTAGCTTCTCCGGCCATAGAGGACTGGGGGCCTTTATTCTCTTCAAAAGGAATAAAACCAAGGCCATCTGAGCCTGATTCAATCTCCATTTGTTCATTCACAAAGCCATTTTTCACTGCTCCTGTTAAAAGGTCCTGAACTGTCTTCTCTTTAAACACTCTAACTATTCGTATGTAGTAGGAATGCCATAAATGATTTCTCATCTGGAGCAGCTGAGAGGGAAGAGAAGAAAGCTTGAAGGTCAAAAGTATACGCTTGGCTCTGTTAACACTAGGTAAATAATGGTGCTCAATCAGGTCAATAGGATTATTATGGGATTTCAAAATCTGGGACAGTTGAGATAGAACAGACTCTTGAGTAGACCATCTATATCCATATCTATGCACTTCCAGCAGAATTTGATTCCTCTGAAGCACACGGCAGAATTTCGCCCTCCTATTTGATAATTGAGGGCATTCATGCTTCAGTTGGTATAAAGGGTCCATTTCCCTAGGTCGTGGATTGAGCTGTAACCTGTGTTGAGCCAAATCCCTTTGAAGACTGGACAACTCAGCAGTAACATCATTTAAGCGTTGTAAAATTAAAATAAGGGTCTCTGCAGACAGAAGACAAATCTCTTGGCAGGAGTGAAACCCATGGGGAAGAAGAACATCAGAAGTTGACTCAAGGGCATTTACATTTTCACTTCCCTGTTCATGTGTTAAGTTCAGGTTACAACTACTATTAAGTAAAGGCAGAGGTTGACTTAAAGTAGCCAGTTGAGAGAGTTTGCTTGTTGGAGAAGAAAAAGAATTTGCAGCCAGGAAGCTGTTATTTACTGTTTGTGAATCTTCTGTAGAAAAATATTGGTCAATTCTTCTCTGCTTATCTGCTTTACTGCACCTGTAGGACTCTTGGGTTTTGTTTGGGCTTGACCGGTGCCGTTTTTTGATCTTAGCAGTCATAATCACACTTTGAAATAAGCAAAGGGAGTGAGCCCAACAAACACAGTTACAATAGACTATGAAGACTGCTGTGTTTTCAATATTTTACCTCCAAGCTGTCCTTATAGCATTAGTTCAAAATAGCCAGGGAGGATAAACTAGGAGTAATAATAAATAAAGCCGAGTCTGGCCTTATGTCAGGGCCAAGGTTGTGGAGTCCCGCCAAGAAGACTGAAGATAAAAGCCTTATTTAAAATAGCAACAAAATGTAAGATAGTAGGGTAAAAACAAATAAAAAAGGGACTTTAAAAGGAGCTGTTTAAAGGAGCTGCTGCCTCGTCGCCATCTTGTCTCCTCTCCTCATAGGAATTGGAATGCAACAGTTGGAAACAGAAGAGAACAAAATATTGTTGGAGAATTTGGCCTAGGTTCAAGAAATGAAGCAGAAAAGCGATTGACTGAATTTTGTAAGGATAACAGTTTGTTCATTGTGAACACATTTTTCAGGCATCCCAAGAGACACCTGTATACATGAGTATCACCTGATGTGCCACCTGAGTGTTACCTGATGACCAATATAAAAATCAAATAGACTACATAGGTGGAAGTAGAAGATGGAGAAGCTCTGTTCATTCTGCAAAACAAGAGCAGGGGCAGATTTTGGCACAGACCATGAACTGCTAATATCAAAAATTAGAATAAAGCTAGAGAAGAAGACTAAATTAACCATCATGCCAAAATACAATCTGAAGAATAGCCACAGAGAATTTAAATATAATGTTAAAACAGATTTGCTTATCGAGTCTAATTGACTGGGAGCTAGAACTCTGGACCAAAGCCATCAACACTGTTATGAAAAAATCCAAAAAGATACTATCAAAAGCCCAAAAGAAAAAGAAGCCTCACTGGATGATAGATGAAACTCATCAAGCAGTTAAGGACAAATGGGAAGCAAAAATAAAAGGTGTCAGAAATAGGGCCTGAATCCTGAATACAGTTCTTCAGTAGCTTGTGCACAGGGGCAAGAAAACTACTGTGATAATCAATGCACAGAACAGAACAACAGAAAAGATGGAACAAGAGACTTCTTCTGCAAGATCTAAGAAATTAAAGGGTTTTATGAGTGGGGATTTGGTATGATCAGCAGAGCAATACACTATATGATCAAGAAGAAATGAAAAGATGATGGAAATGACACAGTGAGGAACTCTGTTAAAGAGTTGAAAAAGATGACAGATTAATTCAAGGAAGAACCGTTTGAAGAAAATAAAATGGAAATTGCACTCAAAGCACTTGGAAGAAATAAATCACCAGGAACAGATGGCATACTAATAGCTGTTTCAAACTACGGAGACAGAATCTACTCTAGTTCTGACTAAAATCTGTCAACAAATATCGAAAATAAAATAATGGCTGACAGACTGGAAACACTCAATATACATTCCAGTGCCCAAGAAAAGGTCCACCAGGGATTGCAGTAACCATTGCATTAGTCTCCTATGCAAACAAAAACTTTCAACAAAGACTTTTGCAATATATGGAACAAGAAATGTCAAATGTCAAAGCTGCATTCAGAACAGGAAGAGGCACTAGGGGTCATATTGCAAACATATGGTAGATAAGGGAACACACCAAAAATTTTCAGAAGAAAATCAACCTGTACTTTATAGATAATAGCAAAGCCTTTAATTGTGTAGATCATGGAAAACTATGGGCTGCTGTTAATGAAATGGGTGTGCTACAACGTTTGGTTGTCAGGGTATGTAATCTGCGCTCAGGACAAGAGGCCACTGTCAGGGCTGAGTGCAGAGATGTGAAATGGTTTTCAGTCAGCAAAAGAGTCAGGCAAAGTTGCATTTTATCACCATATGTGTTTAACTTGTATACTGAACATATCATATGTAAAAGAGGATTAGACTTGGAGGAAGGAGGCATGAAAATTGGAGAAGGAACACCAACAATTTAAAAATATGCCGGTGACATGATACTTATAGCAGAAAATAGCAGGCTTGGAACTGTTGAATAAAGTCAAGGAAGAAAGTGCAAAGCAGGGTTATATTGCTGTTGAACTCTTCAGCAGCTGACTTAAATGATGAAAAATCTGTCATATTCATTTGGTGATTGCAGTTAATGTATGATATCTTTAACAGTTGCCAGAATATTTTTACTTTTCTTTTCTTAGCCTTTTTTTTGTGTTTAGCATGTTAAGCAACACTAGCAGGTTGAAAAAGGCACAGCAAAATGTATTCAACTGAAATGTTTGCTACTGACATTGAAATAGGAAAGCTGATCAAATTCAGTCTTGTAAGTACAAAACACAGCAGCTCACTTTCTTCCCAGTCATTCAGATCTGTTGGGTCTTGTTGCTGATTTGTAGCTTTAATTAGCAGTATCAATGGCTGAGCTAAATCAAATCATTATTTAGAAACACAGAAAGAACACAGAATATTAATAGCCTCCAGAATCGAGGAGTGGTGGCTCACAAACAGCAGTATATCTGTTAGGTCTTCAAAGGTGATTTGTTTGTTGCATGCCACATGAAGAAAATAAAACAACTCCGAATACAGTTTTCTGTTTAGGCTTCTAAAGTAGATGCTAGTGGTTGCTGTTGCTGTTTTTCTCACCAAAAAAAAAAAAAAAAAGGGTAGAGCAAAACGAAGAGTCAGTGGGCTTTCCTTAAGTCTTTGTATTAATTTGTTACAATTTAACTACATATTATGTTGTTTTTGTGATCATTGCTTATGTAATATGCTTTACCTGAACACAGGAGGCTTGAAAGAGTAAACAAGTTAATAAGGTGCTATGGGACTGGAGCAAGTTAAGGCTTGTTAAATGCAGAGTCTATGCTTAAATGGACAGAAGATTCAAAGGGCATGTTTACCAGGTACAGGGTAACTACTTATCCAATGCCAACCAAAATAAAAGGCATTTACTGAAAAAGAGGTAAAAAAGAACACAGATTTGCATAAAAATGTACACATGGTAACTTATGTGATATTGTGATGGAACTCTTATCCAGGCTGGTCCTGCAGTTCCAAACCTTGGACTCCTATCACTCACCTTGCCCTTTTACGATAAGATTTCTTTGTGGAACTGGTATTTGGGCCTCAAAGTGACCACTATACTGGACAAGTGGTTATGTTGACAAGTGGGTTCAATGTGGCAATGCATGGCTGGTATTTCTTGTTAATTATTAAATTAAAATATCCAAAATGATGTAGAAGATACAAACAGTAAAGATTTATGTAATATCAAATAAAATAAGCATCTAGTCTCATGCTGGTTCTGCTCATAGTACAAAGGATCACCTCAGTTTCAGATGAAATAGTACCCTGACTCTCTCCACATTCTTAATGCCAAAAACCATATTCAGATCTCCTCCATCTCTTCCTTCTAACTACTTCTGTTTCTGATGACCATCCCTCTATCTCTGACTGACCCCATCTAATTCCATTGCAGACATGACTCTGGTTTTTATATTCCCCCTCCCCCATAGCACATACGAAGAAGAAATAGGAGAGACATAAGCCCTTTCTGCACCTTACCTTATCCTGGCACCCTGCAGTTGCAATCCCGGCAGCACCTTTGGTGGCAAGGAAGAGTGACGGGAATGCTCCCCTCCACGCCGGATTGGTTCTCTGTAGAAGGGAGCATGAGGGACACGCGTCTTCCTTCCGCAGCACAGCTGGGCTCTTTCTCATTCTGTGCTGGGGCAGGAAGCACCTCCATTGTGCTTCCAGCATGCGATCAGGGGTCACTGACAGAGAAAAATCCATCAATGATTTAACCTGTGATTGCACCGGCCGGTGATGTGAGAAGGATGGGAACATGACAACGTCTTGCAGAACCGTCGTCACAGTCCCGCTCCTCTCATGTCTCCATGCCGGGACACCGTGTTCATGCAGAAAGCACCCTAGCGAAAGCAGTCAAAGGATATCACGCAAAGTCTGACCAAATAATATCAATAAGACTTCAGGGAAAACCTATCAATATAACTAGAATTGAACTTTATGCCCCAACTGCAGAACCAGAAGAAGAAGGAGAAATCCAAACATCCTAGGCTGGAGTCCAGGAGCAAATTGACCACACACCAGAACAGGACTTCTTGTTAATCATAGGCAAAAGTAGGAAACAAAGCAGAATCAAAGATTATAAGAAAATTTGGCTTGGAATCAAAAAATGAAGCAGGAGAGTGACTGGTTGAATTTTGCAAGAGCCATAGTTTGTTCATGGCAAACACATTTTTCAAGCTACTCAAGAGGTGGCTATATTCATGGATATCAGTTAACAGACAATATAGAAATCAAATAGACTATATAATTGGAAACAGAAGATAAAGAAGCATTTTCATCTTCATCTGCAAAAACAAGACCAGAAGCAGATTGTGGCACAGACCAATGAACTGATATCAAAATTTAGAGTAATGCTAAAGAAGAACACTGAACCAACCATCAGCCCAAAATACCACCGGAAGAATGTCCCTGTTGAATTTAAAGATAATGTAAAAAAAAAGATTTGTACTATTAAGCCTAATCGATCAAGAACCAGAAGAACTCTGGACTGAAACCAGGGACATTGTCAGGGAGGAATGCAAAAAGACACTATCTGCAGACAAAAAGAAAGAGAAGCCTCAGTGGATACATGAAACTCTTAAGGACAAGTGAGATGCAAAAGTAAAAGGTGACAGAAATAGAGTCAGAGCTCTGAATGCAACTGTTCAATGACTTGTGCGCAGGGACAAGAAGAACTACTATAGAATGTGACAACAAAAAAGGAAGAACAAGAGACTTCTTCCACAAGATTCAAGAAATCGAAGGGAAATTTAAATCAAGAATGGGGATGCTTTATGACCCAATAATGCTTAGAAAGGCCCAACAGTGTTTAGTAAGGTAGAAGGCAGTAGGAAAAGAGGAAGACAACATTACAGATGGCTAGACTCAATCAAAGAAGGCATGACACTGAGTGTGCAAGATCTGAGCAGGGCTACTGATGACAAGGTCAGTTAGAGGTCTTTCATTCATAGGGCCGCCCATAGGTCAAAGTCAACATGATGGCAGTTAACAACAATAGCTCTTCCCCCCAACATTCTATGATCTGTAATTGGCTGGGTCTGTCAGACCTGGGCCTAAATACCCTAAAGCCACCAGATCCTGTCTGATCTTGGAAGCTAAGCAGGTTCAGCCATTGTTAGTACTTAGATTGAGACTACCAACAAATACCAGGTGCTGTAGGCTGTATTTCAGAGGAAGGAACTAGGAAAACTACCTCTGAATACTCTTTGCCAAAGAAAACCCTATGAAATCCATGAGGTCTCTTAAGTTGACAGGTGACCTGAAGGCACACACATGCACGTGTGCATACACACACATGCACGCACACACGCACACACACACGCACACACACACGCCAGCTTCACATTTTGCAGATGGAAGTTTTAAAATAACGCCTATAACGTAAAGGAAATACATCACATCTCACCATAGTTATTTGTGTGTAACCGGGCCAGGTGCTAACCATGGAAGATGACAGGCATCTTCAAGAACCATAAGCATCCCTTGTCTCTTTTTAAATAATCTTTAAATTGGACGTGGAGCAGGTAGCCTTTTAGATAGGAGACACAAAGATAAAAAGATGTGATGGCTGGTTATTTTGTTTTTGTGCTTCCAACTGTCTCTCAGCAAACCTACCTCTTTATATTACCTTTGCTAATCGCTGACAGAGTTGAAAAAGAGGACTGGCCTTGATAGCTTTTCAAAGAGGAGGCTATTCTCTGTAAACTAGGACCCATGGTGCCTAACTGTTTAGAAGAGTTCATGTTTGTTCAGTGTGTCACTGGAGCATCCAATATGAGATTTACTGCCTTCTACTTTTCTCCACAGTAAATCCCTTCCCCACATCACCAGTTCCATTTCTGAGCAATTACACCATGAATAAGGACTGAACATTTAGCCTAATAGGAATTGGCAAGTAAAACGGCCTTGATTAATTCAAAGCTTTCAGCATTTAAGAGTATGTATAATAATAACCCATTCATCACAGCATGTTGAGTGGCCTTGCATTGTAGCAGATAATTGAGATGAATATCCTTATTCATCTTTGGTATCATCTTGGTATTTTTCCATATGACCTTTTTTTTTTTTTTTTTTAAGACCAGCAGCTCTTCATCTGTGGTCTGCAGACACCCAGGGGTCTGTAAGGTCCTCACAGGGAGTCTGTGAAGGCTTGAAGAAATTTTATGAGATTTTAAAGAAAGAAAAAAAGATGAATTTGTATGAAATCATTCAGATACAACTATTTCCGTAGAAATGTGTGCATTTACTTATTTCTCCCTCCTCTCCCCATTTGAAGACCCTTGATGAGCAACTTTAAGTACATATTTGATGTACTTTAGGGGTTTAAATTTTGAATGAAGTCTTGGTGGGCCACAGCAGCAAAACATAGGGGGTCCATGGTAAAGGAAAGGTTAAGAACCACTGGATTAGACTATATACCTATTCAGTTATGGAATAAGCTTAAACAATTGCTCTGAGAAAACATAGAAAATTGTCCACTCGCATGATCTTGACACCCATTTGCTTCATCATGAGAGAATCTGCATGATATTTTAGAGGATTCTTAGATAACATCTGACAGTGCAGTTCACACTTCTGGATAGAGTCAAAACATCTAGGGGTCTGTATGCTTTAGAAACCAACTGCTCGTTTAAGAAAAGGAACACTGGATGAGCTGAGATGATGCAAGCAGAATGCCATACCCTCCAACTGTCCTGATTTGGCATGAAAAGTCTGGATTAATGTGCTGTCATCCCAGTCTTTCAGCTGCTTTAAAAATGTTGCGATTTCTGTTTCCTTTCCCCATTTTTCTCCTGTGTCCTTGGTTTACTTCAGCTGCTACAGTTCAAAGTGCAGAACTGAGTTAAAAATCCAGTGGCTTGCGTGCTACTGCGGCGGGGAGGGGGGAGAAAAAGAAGGGGTGGAATCCTGCCCTTCCAATTGTCTTAGGCAAAAGCAAACTGCTGCAACCTCTCCTAGCTTGTGTGCTCTTCCTCATCAGTAACTTCTGCCATCTTGACCATAATGTGCTGGTTTTCTTCTGAGAGCTCTCGGAGGATATGGAATAAAATGAGAACGAGGACTCATCTACACAGCCAACCATAGACAACTCTTTCAAGTGATCCAGACATAGTTATCTGTGACAAGTTTTATTTTCTAATAAGGAAATGCATTTAAAAAGTTACGTAAAGAATAGGAACTTTTCAGAGCTTGGGGTGTAATGAACACTATTTTCCACTTAATTTTCTAATATTTTTAGATGTTATGTTAAAGACATTTTAAGTGGAACTGTTCAATTTTATGCCATTATCATTTTAAAAAAAAGAACTGACAAAGTAACAAGTAACACAATGAATTATGTTATTCAACTCTGTGATGAGGAATGATAACGAATCACTTTCCTAACATATCAGTTAATAGGAACAAAGTGATATTTTGAAAAGGTGATATTTAAACTTCTCATGGGAACATAGGCTAAAGAAGCTTCTTTGATTCAGTGTGCATAAGGAATGAGATAGTAAAAAAAAAAAGCAGACACTGGTAGGACAATGGAGTTTAGGAGAAAGAAATGGAAGAAAAATTTCAAATATAATTAAAGGTTATGGGATAGAATATGAGTGGGATTTAAACAATATTTAAGAGTCAAAAAGTGAAAGAGAGACTTCCAGTCTTCTGTGAGGAAGTAAAAAGTGCCTGAAAGGAAATCACTGAAGACAAGGAATTCCATGGTCTGGAAAATTATTTGAATGAAAATATTTTCTGTTTTTGAAAATGGCTGGCAAATGTATTTTGAGTTCCTCACTGAAAGTCTCTTTTGCATTGTTTCCATGGCTCTATGAAAGAGTCACTATAGTAACCACACCAATTAAAAAATAATCCCCTAGTGATCTGAAGATTCTTCTTAACCTTCTGTAGCTGATAACATTGCCTAATACATTTAGTATAATAGCATACTAGTACTATAGACTTCTTTTATTTCTTAACAGCATTTTGGAATGGAGAATTTGAACATGCATTTAAAACTGAAGAGATAACTCTTCTCATTTTTTCTAACCCACTCAGTCTCAGTTCTTTCACTCTTCCCCCAACAATGCTAAACTTATTGAACTGTTTTTTAAAAGTCCAAGTGACTTCCATAGAATCTGGTTCCAAGTAAGTGTGCTTTAATCAGCATGTTGTTCTGTAAATGACTACATCAGGCTGCTGTGGACCAGGATTAGTAATTGAGATGCTGGCATTCCATGGGGGAAAGCATTAATGAAACCACACAGGCAAGGTACTGCTAGATTCTCACTGTTCTGTGGCTAGGTGTATACAAAGGAGAGAAACGGGAAAAAACTGGCTGTATTTTCTAACATTTGGATGTAGTACCAATGACTGTTTTGTTTCCCAGGAACAGAATACAAATATGATGAAAAGCTCCTTGAGACGAGTAACTAGGATTCTTGTTGCTTCTGTTTTCATCCTGTACGTTGCTACAGGGCAAGAAATAGGCAACACCTTTACAGGTGAGTAACAATGCACCTTATTAGGCCTGTATTAACATTACTTCCAATCAAATTTTAATTTAGATGGAACTGTAACTATGCTTTTTTGGGGAAAATATCTACTCATACCTTAGGGGCTATTTATATTCAGAACAAGAACTCTTGTCATATACTCTAAGAAACTGGCAATTATAGATTTAGAATTCTCAAGGCTGCTGGTAATCTTTCTTAATATCCAATTTTTTATGACAATAGGAACAACTCTATAGCAAAGCTCCATAAAAGAAAAGTGGAGTGGAATCCCAGTGATTGCAATCCAGTCCTCTGCACTCTTTTGTGAGAGTAAGCCTCGCTGGCCTCAGTGGGATCTCCTTCTGAGTAGGGATCTACATAGCATTGTGTTGTGTGCTTTGTAAGCTACAGGGAAGGGCTCTTCTTTATTGAGAGTCAGTGCTGTGTGTTTTAACTATAGGGCTTTGTACTGTTTCTAGCTCTGGAATCCTATGATCCCATTCTTAGCAGAGTGAAATAAGCTTAACCAGCATGAAGAGCTAAATCAGCTCTGGAGAAGATGTCAGAGAGAGAATGCTGCAAGTTAGAAAGAACAACATGTTGCATATGCACATACATTTGTGTTCTTGAAAAAACGCTTTTATGATCTGAACTAGGAAAGTTTCTAGAATATGGTGGCTCCATGGGACTACCATAATATTCAGCCCAGTTATGGACAGGACTAGTAAAATGATATGGATCCTCTACTATCCCTGTATACAGAAAGGTTATTTTAGCACTGGCTTATTTCTTCCTCATTAGAGCTGTCCCTGCCATTAGGAAGATGGGTATGACAACTTCAGGCAGCAGACTCCAGATTTCATTAAAGGGCAGTGAATTGTTTGTTATTTCCCAGAACTTGGAAAAATTACTGTTTGAGGCTGCAGCTCCTACAATCCCAATATCAGCATGGTCAGTAGCTACAATGTGGGAATTATAATCTTTTTAAGAAATTAGCCCCCCCCCCAAGTACTATGCTACACTATACTATACTATACTATACTATACTATACTATACTATACTATAGTACACTGCACTACACTGCACTACACTACACTACACTACACTACACTATTTTTTTACTGCGAAGGACAGGGAAAGGTCCTTGTGGTATTTTATGCTATACGCATCAAAATAAATTGACAGACTTCAGGTACTGTCCGTTTTGACTTGGGTGGGTGCTGAGCCACCATTTAAGCAAAATGATGGGGGCTGGTTCTGTTACCATTACATTCTGTTATGCATAATTTCTGACTCATCAGAAGCATATGCATTTTAAAGTGTCGTCTTTTTTAAAAGTTGAAAATTGTGGATAACCGCAGTATTCATGAATTCTAGTTATTACTTCCATCCTCCAAAGTGGTAACCACTAGGAGGGCCAAAAGGTAAAACTAACTCTGAAGGTTGGGTAGCAAATACAGCTGGTTTAGCATGAGATGACATTTTGGGGGCAGGGGACTACATATTGTATAGCTTGTCTACTCTATGCCCTCCACTACACTTTTCCACTGATTAAAACTGACACATAAACCTCATCTCTGTTTATTGTTGAAGGAACCTGCCTAACTTTATAGTTTCTGATTTATCTCACTGTACAAGGTGAAGGACATGTCAAGAAGTATGGAGAATGTTCTCCCCAGAGACATTGCAGTCACTTTTTAAATATCAGATTTTGTAGAAATGTATTCCTAAGGAAAAAAAAGACATATACGAAACAGACCAGGGTGAAGGAAGAATAAAAATGTGCTAAAATATGTTAGCTCAAAGACAGAAGAAGATTAATCATCTGGTCTGTTTCTGAATGAGACTGAAAGGACCTTTCTGTTTAAAACCTCACCTAAAATAGTTGCAGTTTTGGGTCCACATACTTTGACTGTGAATTCTTTATGACTTTTTTCTTTCTTTCTTACATTTTGAAATATACACCAATACTACTTTAGATTTTATTTTATTTCATTTTATTTATTTATTTTTATTTAATTTTATTTTTATTGACCTTCCTCCCAACACTCATGTCAGATTTACATTGGCAACAATATTATCACTCTCCGGTCTTGTTTTACACATCAGATTTCCATTTGTGATTGGCTGCCATATTATTTGCCAAATGTTAATTACCCAGTTATATATATCATGTAATCTTATGTTGCTTGCTGAGTTTTTCCATTTTTAGCAATATCTTTCTGATGAATGTTCTTAACTGCAAACAATTTTGTAGGACTGCAAGACATTTCAATTGTAAACTTTCTCACAGTTTACTATGAAAGCAATACACTGATATTTCTAAGAAATCATTTTTTTTTTCCTGGAAATTATCTCCATTACAAATTTCTCCATTGAAAGTTAATATTTCTTCTATTGCTAGTTTTAATTTTCAGAGGTATGTTTGATTGCACAGTTGGGTCAGGTACTGCAAAGGTGATAATCAACCAATTATTATAAACCAAGTAAACATCAGTATTCTGATGGTTACACTGTAAAATTCTGCTAGTAATCTCTCTTTCTCTCTCTCTCTGACACATGCACACACAACCAAATAGCTTTCAATTAGTGTAATGGATGTCTAATCCTTGTGACTAGAAGCTAAGGACCAGAGAATGCAAATTTGTAAACACTATACATTCAAGTTTCTGCTAACCATAATTTCCTTCAGCAGAGATTTTAAGGTGGATCTGTGCACAGAGATTTCTGTATAGATGGATGGCTCCTTTGCATGAGTAGGAAGCCTGCTTAGTTCAGAATTCCTGCATGTCTGGAGGAATGAAATATCCATATGTCTCCATGTGTGTGGGTCTCTCCACATTTCATTTCTGTCAGACATTTCTGCCAAGGATACAACTGGTATGTTGCCAGTGTTTGGGTATATAGTTGCAGACCAACCTCAGTTTCCCCTCACATATTCAGGAACTCACTGAGAAGGATTTGAACTCCCCTGTGAAATGGAGCACATGGGAGTACAGATGGATATGTCCATAGAGTTTAAACATGCAAACAAGAAACATGGCCAGTTGGGGTTTGCATTCATACGGAGGAGTCTTTTGTGTACTTTTGCATGTACACATCAGACGCTTTATACAGTGGTGCAACTGATTTGAAGAAGTTGCCATTATAGACACATATTATTATAGGCATATAGTACATGGTCTGACTGACATGCTATCTTTTTCCCAGAATACATTAACTGATCACAGGATGAAAAAGTGTTGAGAAACATACTGGTGGGCTAGAAGGGACTTGGCTACCCTTTGTTGCTGAGGCAAACAGAGCTCTAGACTCATACCTGCACAGATAGTTGGTGAGGTTTCATGGTAAATTTTACCTTCCTGTATCTCCATAATAATAATTTCCCAATATTTATATGATGACATTCACCCTGCATTTTAAAAATTACATGATATAATAGTTCCTGTGATGTCAAAACATGCTCATGTTGTTCTTCAGACTAATTCTGAATCCCACCCTCAGCTCAGGACATGCTGCTTGCTTCCTTTTCCTCAAGACAGCAGAACTGTCTTTGGAAAGTTGGAAACATTTCAGAAGGAGCATAATCCATTGTTTAATGCTGTTCCAGTTTCTACATCAGTCTGATTTTCACAGTGGAAAGAAGGGAAGAAGAAATACATGGAAACATGGGAGCCTTGCTCTTACCACAGGTTCATCTCTCTATGTTTTGTTGCGTGGTGAGGAACACATAATTTTTCACTCCCTGAGTCCCCAGAGTCTTCATATTGACACTACCAGAGGTGAGGGAGTGCATGAGAAAAAGGCTTCTTTCCTCTGAGTTCTCAGGCCAGTTCTGCACTAGACTGTTATAGTGCTATTATTCCACTTTCAACATCCTATGGAATCCTGGGGTTTGCAGTTTAGGGAGAGGCCTTTGAGATTAACTGCCAGGTTGCTTTGAGTTCCAGCAACCTTTGAAAAATGTTTTTGACGCTGAGACAGGGACAGCCGAAAGAGATCAAATGAAAATTCCACTGAAACACAAAACTAGACAGTTTTTTATCATTTACAATCTTAGGAAAAGTGAAATGGAAGCAATAATATAAATATATTTAGCTTTTGGAATCATTAGTGAATTAAAATGGTTTAATTTGAAGTGTGATTCCAGCCTTGAGATTTTAGGATATATACAAAAGTCTACCTTTGTTGAAGCTTATAAAATATATATTTATTTTCTGAACTTGTAATTTACCTTCAGTTTTAAGTGCCCAGACTGGTGTACATGTAGCATCCATGAGAAGCCAGGCACGATCCTTTTTTTTTTTCCTAACAGGTGTGAAACGTAATACAGAGCATTCTGGGAGAGAAAGCTGAAAGGCAGAAAATCTGCTCTTCATTGAGAAATAGGAGATAGAGTTTGAAAAAGTTTGAAACATGTTAGAGCACTTAAAAAACAACAAACCCCTTTTGGCAGGGCTGTTCTGCTACATGAGAGGGAGAAGCAAATGGAACCTCTCACTCTCCCCTGCATTGCCTGAGGCCGTTTATTTGGATAACTGCAAAACAGAGAGCCACTGTGATGTAGTGGTTAATCCCCACTTAGCCATGGAAATCCACTGGGTGACCTTGGGTGCATCACACACTCTCAGCCCCAGAAAACCCTATGATACGTTCACCTTAGGGTCACCATAAGTCAGAAATGACTTGAAGGCACACAACAACAAGAAAATCTAACAAGAACCTCTTCCCTCCCTTGCAGCAAAAAATTCAGCCCTCTAACCAAAGAATTATTCATTTACTTGTGTTTTATGATACGATTCCCTAAACCGGATGCCTCAAGCTAACACTTCATTATATCTAATAGTAGCACTGGCCCTGAGTTTTTGATATTTTCTTTTTATATTTATTGTTATTGGTGTGCCCACTTTTTTCTAGACTTCTGACTATTCTCAAAACGTAGTATTGTTCTTAGATAAATATTTCTAAGTTGATTGATGACATGATACTTTGAGTGTCACTAGTTCCTATCCAATAGCTATATAATTCTGTCTTCTTTCTTTCTTTTTAGAGAAAGGTCTCTCCTTGCTGGGCTATCATTTGTGCAATTACACTGTTGCCAAACATGTGAACAAAATGGTTGCCTACCAAAAGTCATATGAGAAGCAAACACCATGTGGTGGGTGGATTCCCTGGAGAGTGTGCACCAAAACCTTTTATAAAGAGGAATATCATCCCATTACAGTCCCAGAGACAGTGAATCTGACAGACTGCTGTACCGGCTATGAACAACTTGGTCTCTACTGTTCCTTACGTAAGTGTTAAATAAATAATAAAAGTAACACAGTTGTACAAGCGCAAACCCACAATGCTAGAACGTTTATGGTTCTAGCTTACGGTTAGTTCGCATATTGCCTATGCAGGAAGGCTTTCACTGGGCAGAAAGACACAGAAGTGAAACTTGCTTATTTTCATCCCTTTGTTCACCTGCAGGGGGCAGAATCTTGTCAGCAGCTTGCATGTGCACAGGTGTGGCTTATACATGCAAATATCTCTTTAATGGACGGATCACAGGCGCTTATTCTTTTCCCCTGTAGAGCTGTCAAGACCTGGGAGGGACTGAGTGGTGGGTGGGGAGAGAGTCAATTCAGAGGAGGAAGAAGCAGCAGCTAGCCTTTGTTCTGTGGGGAAGGAAAAGCACGATCCACTTCACCTGGAGGTGCACTCTCCTTTCTTCTCCCCCATGAGCTCAGACCATCTCCATCTTCCTCCTTTGAATTGTCTCTCCCCTCTTCTCCGGTACCAACTGGTACTGAGCAGCCACAGTGGCCACTCCCAGGGGCTTGACAGCTAACAGAGTGAGAGAGCTGACAGAATTGCATGGATGCAACGTTACTCTATGTCCACTTGATGTTGGATTTGGCCAGGATCTGTGGCCTACTACATAGTCTCTCTCTGTACAAGCTTTGGTTCTAATTACAGTGTGTATGTGTCATGAGGGAGGGTGCTAATGCTCAAGAATTCTTCTTGCATGGATAATTCTTACATGGATAATCTACCTTTTCTAGCCATACACCAGGAATGGGCAACTGTGGGAGCCAGGGAGCTGTATTAGCCCACTGGAGACCTTGGAGGACCTCCTGGGATGGATGGATGGATGGATGGATGGATGGATGGATGGATGGATGGATGGATAGGTGGGTGGGTGGGTAGTTTATGTAATCTCCAAATGCCCCCAAATGCTCTCTAGAAGGCGTTTTAGGCCCCCTTCCACTTTTTTGGGCCCACAGAGACCTTCTTCAGCAAAAGGAAATGGCTCTTCACTTCCTGCTTTCGGAAAAAGGCTTCTCTTGGGCCTAAAAATGGCCTTGGAGATGGTGCAGTCTACAGGCCAGAATGTGTACACCCTGCTGTAAAGGAATTAGTCTCAGTGAACATGTGGCTAGTTTAAGGGGCAAGTATTCAAAGGTCAAATTTATTATATTTGTTAAACTCTGATGTTTCTTTCTGTTCTAATAGAGACTTAATTGCTGTTCTCTGGATTCCATTGTGGCAAGCAGGGTTTTTACTTAAACTTTCCACCACTTGTTGTAAGGAAGATGCACTAATGGTCCTGGTTTCCATCAAGAACAGATACATCCTCTTAGGAACTAATTGCAATTGTTTATTTTATGTTGTTGCAAAAGGGGCTGTTTTATTGTACGCAGCGTTTATTCAGTAGCTTATGGCTGGTTTAGAAACAACTTTAAACTAAGACTGCTACACAGCAAATAGTGCTGCTGTGTGTTCTGGTTTTCCTCCTCAGTGAAGATGGTATGAGCACACTGAATGGCAAATTATCCTTCTGCATTTTGTCTTGCTCTTCTTGACCTGAAGCCCTCACAAGCCATATCTGGCTTCCATTTCCATCCTGTCCAACTATTTGTCTTCCCTCCTTTTCTGTCTGACTTTATCACCTTGGTAAGAGTGTATGTTTGTCTTGTTACCTCTGACATTCAACATCTTCTTGCTTCCTAATATTATTTGTGTGTAGAACAGATGTGGGTTAAATGCTGCTCACATATAGCCCCCAGGCTATTTTGTTGTCCTTAAACCTTCCAGATTTTCTCACCATACATTGTCCAAAGCAAAACACATCCCTGCTTTAGCTCAACTAGTCAGAGGGTGAGCAGAGACTTGAGCGCTGAGTACATTTTTAGGGTGGGGTTTTGCGCACATGCTGGTATAGTATCTGGCTTTATATTTCATATTGTTTCACGGTGATCAGAGAGAATTTTAGTCAGAGCAATAGGTTTATGAGTTGGCTGCACATCATACAAACTCTTTTGGCTGCAGGAAAAAAAAATGATGGAAATTTTGCTTGATCTGCAGTACAGCTGAGCATTGCAAACCTGCCAAAATCATATTTTGAGTCAGCATGGATGTCTATTTGGAAAGTAGATAAGCACCTAGAGGTAGGGGTCCTGGCAGTGCGTCAGATTCTCTTGGAAAGCGCTCTGAGGAGCTTTCCAATTTTTTCCCCATACAAGCCCAGCATGTTCAGGGCTTTCCTCCTTAGCCTTATCAAGAAAAAGATCATTCTGTAGACCTCAGAGCCTTAGTCACAGCTTCTGTGAGTGGTAATGTACTGTCTAGACATAGTCTTAAATAAATAATGCAATGAGGAAGCTGACAACAAGTGGGATGAATTAACAGTGTTTCACTGAACAATTGTTAATGGCTCCCACCAGACTTCCCTGGGTTCTCAGTGGAGCTGAGAGATCTGAGGGGCTCTTCAGCAAGTGAGTTGTTCCTGGATACTTACTGTTCTATGCTTAACCTGGGAAAAATAGCATTTTGTTCTGCCAAGATGGCAGACCAAAGGGTAGTTCACACTTCATAGAGCAAATACTCTCTTTTTCTCTCTCTTTATGGATCCTTCTGTCATGACTAATCCTACTAAATCAGTTAATGAATAAACATGTTGGAAAACAGGACAGACTCTTGCTGAGAAACTGTAATTTGGTAGTTTACAGTGCATAATATCTACTCTGAGTCCTAGTTTTAGGGAACAATAAAGCAACAACAACAATTGAAATATTTTGGATATAATTAAAGCAGCAACAACAGCAATCTAAATAGGTAGGATTATTCCCTTCAGATACTGCTTGGAAAGAGATACTGGACAGCCTTGTAATATGTTACTCTCACTTTGTGTGACTGACATGGAAATATGGGTGCAATTGTATCTTTTCCACCTCTCAACACCCACTACCAGTGGTGGCAGGTGTCTTCCAAGTCAGTGGGATGATGAATCCAGCTCATTTTTTTGTCCAAACTTTAAAAGAACTGTCCAAGTGATGAACTCTACCTCCTCCCCGGTCTATCACCTTAGATAACTCCTTTAAAGTTCAGACTAAAACCTGGAGTGGAGTTACCTCCCCCCCCGACATGGAAATAACCAGCCACCATGTTCCACTGGTGACTAATAAGTACTCACCTGCTTTGAAAACAGTTTACAGATTTAAAAACTGTAAATCCTAAAAATAAAGAGAACAATACAATAAATATTTAAATACCTTTAAGCAACAGCAGGAGCACTGAATGCTTTGCATTGTATTTGTTACAAGGGACCTTTCATGAATATAAACTGTGTATATTTGTGTGTGCACAATTTGTGTGTACACAAACTGTGTACATTTTTGCCATCCCTCTGAGCAAATCAGGAGGACTTTGGCTAACCGAAGGAGCTCGTGGACTGGTTTCTATCCATTAAGGGGCTGCTTGACAGATGGCTTCACTCTGAGTGTTGTGCCTGTAAGGACAATCACTTGATAGACTTTGACAGGGACTTGGTGGAGGTCAGTCTCTCTGTTTCGGCTGATGTAAAAAAAAAAAATGATGACCCTGGTACTCCAGATTAATGGTTTCCATGGCTCTGAGCCAGCACTGAGACACATCCCAGTTACTGGTGCTGTTTCCCCCATCACATCTGTGATCCGTTAAAATGTTTATGCCACCATCTGAAAAAAGAAGCAGCTGCTTTAAACACCAAATTCAGTTAAAGAAATGCTCAGTTTCCTGCTTTGACAAGTTCATAAGCAAGATACTGGGGAGGGGGCAAAAAAGTTAAAAGAATATAGACGTCTCAAAGTTACACCTGTTCTCCTAAGAACAACTAATGCTAAATTATCCAAGTTCATGGGCAATGTCAAAAGTACTTCATGCATTGATTTTATGCATATATTTTTAAAAATCTTATTTATCCTGAAAGAATCAAAGTTTCATTCAAGGTACTATTTTCCTTGATTCTCCTTGATCTTTTGTTTATTCTCCATTTCTAGCCTATATTGCATTTCTCTTGACTGTGTATTATACTCCTTGGGCAGTAACTTAGCTTTTTACTGTGCTGTACAATAATGATAATGGTAATAATTATTACTAATTAATAACAATATACAATATTAACAATAATATCAGATGGCTTTGAAATCCCTCTACTGACCAGAACAATTCCTCCTGCAAGGAGGTAAAAGTATTGGGTGCTTAGTTACCACCAGTCTTCTTAAATAAACATAGGGGGTTGGGCTAATATTAATAACTCCTGTTCAGAAAACTGAAATGTCTTGCTTATTCATCTGTATCATTCAGATGTGAGCTGTCTGGCCTTCTTTTCCAGCTGCTGAGCTGGTATGTGAAGACTGACTATTGTATAAGGTGATCTAATTTCTTTTGTTGTCTAAGCAAAGAAGGGTCCCTTCCCCAACTGTTTTTTCACAAGAGTGGGAGGTGACTACTGTGAAAGGGAACTGTCTCTAGGCTTACTGCTACTACTACTGCCACTACTGGCTTGATTCTGGGTATTGAACAAAATAGATTTAGTGAAAACACACAGTCGTTGGGATCCACAGTATTGAGTGTTGAATTCCACAACCTCTAGAGATCTTTAAGCATACATGTTTTCATCAGTGTACACTCCCTCCCCCTTTTGTATGTGCATTTCTAAGTATGGCATGGGAGTGGAAGACTGGTGTGGCTGTTCTGATTTTACCCCCCCCCCCCAAAAAATCATTTTTAAAAACTCCATTGGACATACTCAAATCCTTGGGCAGTGGATTCTGTTCTGCTGTTAACCGCTTTGTTCTGTAGCCCTAAGTAGATCCAGTGAATTTGCCTCAAAGCCTGGTGCCTGTCCAGCAAAGGAAGCGGAAGCATTGAATATTTCATGTGCATTTGATTTGGATTGTCCGGAACATAAAAAGTGCTGTGAGACATCTAAAGGGATTGGTTGTTCTAATCCTGTATCTGAAGGTATAGTATTGACGAGTGTTTCTTCTTATTCTAGCAGGCATTAATCAGATTTTTTTTTTTTTGCGAGAGAAGATTGTTGCAGAATAGTCATAGACCTAAATAGAGACAATCTAATATCTCTCCCCCACACAATAGAAGTGAACTCTCCCCCACACAGTAGAAGTGATTTCAGGTCACTTCTTGTTTTGGAAAAAGGCCTTGCCTGAGATGGGCCGAGGACACCTCAGTGGGGCAAATACAAGGTGAAATTGGTCTCAATCTCCCCTAGAGGGTACAGGGGAACAGTCTGAAGACACCTCTGTGGTCCCGTGAGGGATGTATGGTGCCTCCCCAAAATCCAGGAAGTCTTCTACTGGTTTAGGGGACCATTTGCAGGTCCCCCGCAGGGGTTTATGGTGCTTGGGGCAGATGTAATTTTGGGGACTCTACCACTATATCTGCCTTATAATGACTCAAACATATATAAGTGTCCCTGTGACTCTGCAACAGGGCTCAGGATACCTTTTTAGACTAAAACTTCCATAACTTCCCAGCATGCATAGCTTCGGGACATATTGACTGTGAGGTTATGGGAGGTCTGCATAATACTATTGAGTATAGAAGGTGAGAGTTTAATATAATTTAAAAGTAATTTATAATTTATAATGCATTTTTTTTAAAAAAAATCAATCATTTTCCAAGTTTTGCTCTGGTAAGTAATATGGAAGGACCAGGACAGAACCCAACAGTACAGAAAGGGGGTTATGCCGGCCTCTTCTTTTGTGTGTACATGTGTGGATGGGGTAGTGGTGTCTGGAGATAATAATCCCAGTGCTGCCACGCCTCTCGCATTCTTGTGCGCAATCCTTGATCTGTTGCTGTTTCATCTGAGATGAAGAACTGGGCAAGCATTTTTGTTTTTTTATAGTTGAAAGGACAATCAAGATCAGAGCAGAATTTCTGAGCCCTGGAACTGAGTTTGGTGAGGAAACTTAATATGACCACTGTAAACAAGAAGTTCACTATGATAATTGGGCATTTGTTTAAAATTCAGGCTACATATAAATTGTTTGCTCTCTTCAATTCCAGAGGAGAAAATGACAAAACACTGGTATAATGTATCCATCCTGGTGAAACTGGATTTCAGTGAATTAAGCAAAGTGGATCCAAGACTTCTGAACCATTCTCGCCTTCTACATTCAATGGTATGCGTAAATACAGTACTAATCAATCTGCTGACAAATGTCTGTCCTTGTAATTATGAGTGGAATAGACAGAAGAGCCCAAAAAGGTCCCATGAGCATCATCTACTGGAGAAAGAACTAATTACCAGCAAGTGTCGCTAGACACTACTGCTAAACACATTCATTGTTCCCTTCTTGTGCTTCCAAATAGACAAACCACAGCTTGGGAGGAAAGAAAAAAAATTGGGAGGGAGGAACCATCACTCCCAGAATGCCTCAACTAACATGGGTGGCATTTTGGGGAATAGAATCCAACCAGTATTTTGTTTCTCCAAATTGTGCCATAGCAATATTGACCAAAAAAGCAGTCTTGCAGCTGTTCAATCTTTTCCTTCTTAACAGGCTTTTTTTTTAAATGGAGAAAATTGAAAATGGAGGGTTACAAATGGGAGAGAATGTTTTCTGGATACTCCACCCTGATAAAATGTCTTGAATGAGGCCAGGCATAAGAAGAGCTTCATCTGGAAGGACTCAGGCCTTTTTCACAACTTACCTGTTCCCGGTGGCGTCCTGTGGGGATCCCGGCAGTGGCTCTGCCGGGAGGGGAGTGTGATGGGAGTGCTCCCCTCCATACCAGCTGCCTCTGAGATCCAGGAAGTGCAATGGCCTTGCCTCTTCCTGCCACAGCACAGCAGGGTAATATCCCACGCTGCGTTGGGGGAGGAAGCACAGGGTTTTCTGAGGCTGAGAGTGTATGATGCGGCCAAGATCACCCAGTGGGTTTCCATGACCGGGCAGGGACTTGAACCCTAGTCTCCATGGTCATAGCCTAATTCTCTACCCACTACACCACACTGGCTCTCCCTGTATGGTCTAGGTCCAGGCTATTTGGTAGATTGTGTCTCCTTGTTTGAACCTGCCTGGACCTTGAGATCCTCTGGAGAGACCCTTCTTTTAGTCTTACCAACTTCACAGGCACAGCTGGTGTGAACATGACAGGGTGCCTTCTCAGTGACTGCCCTTCTTCCGTAGGGAGGCTGTCCTTCCTTTAGTAGGCAAAGACTTTTTCTTTCTGATAGACTTTTGAGAACTGAAAAATTCCAAAAAAGGGCTTTTGGTAGGGTGCTGTATTGTTCTAATTGTAACGTTTTTTAAACTGCTTCTAGCATTTCAATTGTATGTCTTAAATTGTTATAATGTTGTTAAAATAGATAATTGTATTCAATGTTGATTTCTTATATATTTTTAATTATACTGTATTTTAAAAGCTGGTTTTGACTTGTAAAGTCCTATATGGCTGAGATCCAGGCTATTAGAAGGACTTCCCATATGAGCCTGTATGAGCTTTAAGATCTTCAGGGATGATATGGCTTTCTGTCTCACTCCCTTCACAGGCAGAGTTGGTAGAAATGCCAAGAAAGCCTGCTCTGTAGCTGCTCCTACACTTTGGAACTCCTTCCCCAGGAAAATTAGGAAGGATCTTTCTTTGGTTTCCTTTTGGTAGCGGGTTAAGACCTTCCTTTTCCAGCAAGCCTGTGGAAGCTAATTTTAAGGGAGGGAAAAAGAGCTTTTATGATCCTGTATTGTTTTCAATTTCTTTAAAGCTAGGTTTTAATTAGTTTTAATTCTATTGTTATTTAATATTTTAATTCTGTTCTTATTTATAACTATTTTAATTATAATATTAATTTTTTATGTGTTAAACCATATCTGTTTTATGGTGTTCTCTGCCTTTTTGTAAGCCACCTTGATTCCCTGCTTGGGAGAAAGGGGAGATAGAAATAAAGTGGTGGATGGATGGAAGCTAATAGTAGCAGTAATATTGTCATGGAAATTCTGGATTGTGCCTTTAAGAATTACATAATAACTTTAATAATTACCTTGAATAATTACGTAAATTTTATTTAGTCCCTGTAGTCTTTTGTTCTGTGAATGTAATATAAAATGCTTAATATTATAATTTTACTTTTGTGCTATAATGCAACACGTAATCAGAGACTCTTTCTTTTACAGATTAGTGGGGCGTTATGGCCCTTGAATGCTACAGTGTACCATGTCCAGACTACACAGGCAGAACCTTATACAGAGACAGTGGCTTCTCAGGTCCTTGTTGGATTGCAAGAGTTGGTTCCACTGGTGAAGGTTTCTTCTTTGTTGAAGGACATTGTCATGCGTGTGTCTGAAGTTATTGACATAGTTGTACAAGGTTGTTACTTCAGATATTTGTCTCATGGTCTTAGTTTTATGAGAGAGTTTGTTAATGCTTTCAGATGTAACAAGTAAGAATTCTGTGAGATACTTCTGTGAGATACTACCTAAATTTGATAAATCAGGATCTCTAGTCTGAGAAGGAATTCCCACTTAGGGTTGTTTCATAAGAGAGTAAATCTCCTACGTGTGTGTGTCTATGTGCCTTCGAACCACCTGCCAACTTAGGGCGTCCTCATGAATTTCATAGACTTTTCTTAGGCAAGGAATACCTAGACACAAGACATTTGGTGAGTCCCTATTAAGAACTTGGCATATGTGGTTATCATGTCTCTCATAGGGTACAGTAATGAATTTGGAAAAAAAAATAAGGAACACATATGGGACCTTTCTTCTATTTTACTTAATTGTTTTTCCTCACTGTAACAGACTTTGATCCAGGATCACCAAATGTTCTGCTTCAGAAAAGAAGTTCTGCTTTGGTACAAAATTTAACGTCTGCATCTCAAGAAATTGTCAAACTATTAGAATCTGAATGCTGTAAGTAAAGTTATCCCTATTTTTAAAAAGCTTTGTTACATTTTATATCTTCTTTGTCTAGGGAACCACTGTGCACATACAGCTTTGTCTTATTTCTTTCAGAGACAACATGGAAGGAATGCCCCACAAATAGAATATATATATATGGATAAGCAAAGACACTTTTGATAGCTTCCCTGCAACTGGCTGAACTATAATGTTTATAGTGACATCTGGCGGCTTATTAAAAAAATTGCCAGTGACTGTAGCCTTCTTTTTTTACAGGCCAATGTAATTTCTTTTCATATTTCCTCCCAAGTATTCTTATTTGGCGGGAACAATCCAGATTAATCCTTTTTTCAGCTAGTTTTTAAAGTGTCCCAGTTTCTCTCTCCTATTCCCACTCCTTCCATTGGTTTACTTCAGTTGCTACAAACTGAGCTCAAAGTACAAAAGTTGCTTGCACTCAACTCAGCAGGAAGGAGTGGAGAAGAAGGGGTAGAATCTTGCGCTTCCTAGTAGCCTCAGGTGAAAGTAAACTACTGCAGCTTCTCCTGGTTTGTGTGTCCTTTCTCATTTATAACCCTTGCCATCTTGACTACACTCTGATGTTGCTTGGCCACATGTGTCCCAGTTTCCATCTGTGAAATGTTAGAGGCTGTGCTTTTTCACTGTGAAGAAGACTGACTTAAGCAGCAGGCCTGAAGTCTGGCTGTTATAAATGTACATGAATATCACTTGACATATTGTCACATGCAATGAGTCAGTGTTTGGTGGTGGGAAGCTAAATGTAGGAATGGCTCCACTGAAAATAATTGTTTTATGTGATATTTCTGATGACCCCGACATCTCTGATCCAGATGTGTAAATCATTGTCATCTGAGGTGGTGGCCAACAAAGCACAGCTTCAAGAAAGTGGTCTTCACAATTTTTGAAGATGGATAAGATGGAGATGAAAAATATATTTATGTGGTGAAAAGAAAGGCAAAAAATATGAATAATAATTTAAGATAAATTCAGAAAATGATGAGTTTTGGAAGTTGTGGAGGTTGATGTGATAACTGGATGGGAATGATTTGGAATATTTGCCACTTGCTCGCAGGAGAGGCTGGATTTTTAAGGAATCCACAAAGGGTGTTAGTGAATTGATAACATGAGGGAAAACATTTTAACAATGGGATACGTAAGATTGTCCTGTGTGAATTTCTTTTGCAGAAAAGTCATGCTGTGGTAGAAAAGTTGTTGTGTGAACGGGCTTTTTTAAGACTATAGACCAGAATTGTACATAGTTCACAACAGCATCCCTTGGGGAAATCTTCTAAGCATGAAAACTTTGTTACTTACTAGAGGAGATCCTTTGAACAATGTTAGGTCTTTGGCAATGAAGTACTGAGCTGAAGTCTTTTATGTTTTGTTAGTTACCGCCAGAAGAATTTTAATTGCTTGCTCTGCTGTAGATATAGCCATTTAATTTAGCTAATTGAATCAAAAGATTAGCATTTATATGTATGAATAAACATGGTGTTGTTGAATGTTTAATGCCTGTTAAGACATGGCAGTGTTCCAAAGCTCTGTACACCACAATATTCATGTAGTTGCTATATTTCTATGCAGAAAGTCTCTCTCACTTTGAAAAAGGAAACTAAGGCGTTAAAAATATTTCCCCGGCACTACCTTGTTTTTGGTGTGCCATTTGTTGGTGGTGGCAGCAAATGAGGTCCAGACCTGTGTGTGGAGTTTGCATAACGCCCATGGGATGGGTTTTAACCACAACTGCTTTTCTTGCCTGATCAGTGCAACAGTCCAGATCATTCTTACAATGTCTGCTTGCTGAGTTTATTGAGCCCTGGAAACTTACGGTGTTTTATCATATATCTGTAATCACAAAGAGTATAGTTGAATAGACAGCAAAAGCACTGGCATGTAGGAAGACAGCACTGCTTCCAAACAGAGTTAGTTCCCAAAGTAAAAGCATCACATTTCAAATTTCTCTTTCCTCTTCTCATCACTGTGCCCCTAACAATCTGAAGGGTCAACTATTACTCTGACCATTCAATCCTTGGGGCCAACAGTAAACAGTCCCACTAGTTCCTCATAGACTTGAAAGCAATTCTGATTAATAAGGGACATTTGGATACATTTTATTTTTCCATGGTACTTCCCTGACTTCAGTACAGTGACTGTTCTACCAACTTCCATTGAAGCAAATAGATAGAAAAATGTAAATGAAACAAATAAGTTAAACATTAAGGTATTGTGATGGTAATGGAAGAGCTCAGTTGTCCCATGGTAATGGTCTGTGCTTCATTTGGAGAATCACATGGAAAAAGCACTGAAAAATACTACTGTAAAATGAAAATAACCAATGTGTACAACTTTTTTTTTGGATCAGGCCTGAAGCATGGATACAATTTTGGTTCGCCTTGTGTCTCTTTGATGTTATTGAGAGTATTTCAGGTTTGGACATTCTAAAAAATGCACTAAATGCATAAATGAACCAATGAAATAGGATAAACATTACAAATGGCTAGTCTAATGTCACTTCAAGTCTAATGACAGTTGTGTTGTGAATTTGTTGGGGAGTATGAGAGACAGTAGTATGCTTCACAAGCAGACTAATGAGTATTTGCAAACAAGGCAAGCAACACTGTCACTCACATTCATTAACAGAAAAATGCTGTGAATCTGCTTATTATTTCGTAAAGGTGGTAACATTTGCACACTCATTGAGCAATTTAGATCTATGTAATATTAGCAGGATTTGTCGTGAAAACATGCACAAGACTGAACCACAAAAGTTTTCTTTAATTTAAATCTCTCATGATTCCTCTTGCAGATCCTCCCCCTATAAGAAGTCACAGGATCTTCAGTGTAACCAGCAGCAGTTTTGAAATGTCTTGGAGTGTAAATTCCATGCAGAACCATTCTTTTAAAATAGAAATATACAAAGGCAAGGAATTAATTCAAAGAATAGAAATCATGGAAATGAAAGCAGAAGTGTCAAACTTAGAAGCTGGTGTCATGTATGCAGTGAAAGTCAGCTATGAAGTTTGTAAGAAGCACATTTTCTCTTACAGAAATGTGAAGACAGGTATCTATAATCCTAGAAATTATTATTATTTAATTTGTCACTGCTTGCTCCTGTTGACATGTGACAAGCATAAATTTCCCTGTAATTGTTTTATCACTTGAATGAACACACAGCTTCACTGGTTTTGAAATTCAATCAACCAATGAAATTGTTGTTGTTGTTGTTAGTAATATCCCACCCTTCTCTCAGTTTGAGTCTCCACACAATTTAGAACAGATTAAGTGTCACGTTTAAACTGTGCCATGGTGCAGGAGTTCAGTTTCCTAATTTTAAATCTGGACTGTTCCAAGTATCCTGTTGAAATTGCACAGCAGGTCTTCAGCTATATATTACCAGCTCTGCTCAAATCCATATGTGCAATTCTGAACTTGTAGACTGTTCTCCTCATAATTGCTACTTTAATAATAAGTAATGATAACTAAGCTTAAATTGTTGCCGTTGTGTGCCTTCAAGTCATTTCCAACTTATGGTGACTGTAAGGCGAATCTGTCACAGTATTTTCTTGGTAAGACTTGTTCAGAGGGCCTTCTCTGAGGCCAAGAGTGTGTAAGTTGCCCAAGGTCATCCAGAGGATTTCCATGGCTGAGTGGAGATTCAAACTCTGCACTGCCAGAGTCATAGATGAATACTCAAACCACTACACCACACTGGCTCTCTAAGTTTATGGTTTTTATTACTGTTTATTTTTATTAACCCCCTCTTCTCTACATGCCCTGTTGTTTTTTTTAGATGCCTTGATATTTGGTTTAACATTAAGGATCTTGAACTATAACTTCACAAGCCAGCTCCGTAACAACAGCAGTGTAGAGTATGAGGAATTTTCTAGCACTTTGATGACTGAGGTAATACTAAAATACATATGCATTTGAAAACCTGGATTAAGTTTTATGCAATGCAGCATTTCTTGTTTTGTCCCAGATCACACAGCTTTCATTTGTATAGGTTTCCATCTTCACTTCTTTTTTTTAAGATATTTTTTATTAAAAAAATTAAAAAAACTAAACATAACATACATGACCTAATATTCATGACAAAATAAACATAATAAACATAATATACATTTTAAAACAAAACATACAAATAATATACAAATAATACACATACAACCTATCTTATTACCTATCTAAACAAAACATATAAAAACAAGGCACAGAGTACTTCCCCCTTTAGTGAGATATAGCTTTATACTATTCAAAAGAAAATTCTACCTCCGTATATCAGAAGGGGGGAAAAAAAACAATATTCCTTTTAACAACATTATCTTCAGCTTTAGTTACATAATAATTATATAATAATTTAACATTACTCTTTAATATTAATAATTTAATATTAACTATTTCATTTTGTTCAGTAAGTCCTTAATTTCCACATAGTGTTATTAGTATACTTTCACATCCTTATTCTTTCAGAAATAACCTTGTTACGTCAACACATCTTCTCTTATTTCTACCTCCCTCCACAATGTTTCCTAAGGATTGCCTCTCATTACTTTAACAATAAATCATCACTTTCCTGCTTATTTCTTATATATAATATTTTACTAGGATTGCTACTCAAAATGAAAAACCTTTTATTGAAATTTCCTTATTTTCTAGAAACTCTGTAAACAGTTCCCAAGCTTTATAGAATTTACTGTCCATTTTATTGTCCAATCTGTAACTCAATTTGTCCATCTGTGCTATTTCCATAGTTCTTTCTAACCGTTCCTCTACTGTTGGGATGTGAATTGATTTCCAGTGTTTAGCATAAACCGATCTGGCCGCTACAGTCAAATGCCATAATAGGTTTTTGGTGCTGAAATCCATCAGGTTATCTGCGCCAAAGACTCCCAATAAAAAAAGTTCTGGAACTAAATCAATTTTCATTTTCAGAATCTTTTGAATATTTACTGATATGGCGTACCAGAATCTCTTTGCCTTATTGCATCCCCACCATCCACATTCACTTCTATGGAGAGTGACCTTTATAGATCTGCTGCCTCCATTAAATTCATAGAGAAAATCCTTCTGGTCAGTAGGATTGCCAACTAACCAGAAAAACTGGTCTGTTCTTGTGTCTTTAGCAGCATGTAGATATGGAGGGGAAATCTTTCACAAAATGGAGACGAACAAATATTACTTGCAAACTTTACCAGTTAAGAAGTTGTTACAGACACAGGTCAAATTGCTGGCACATTCTTGAGAATGCTAGTAAGCAGGTGATAATCTTGTGTGTACTCTAGGCTCCATATCAACACACAGATGTATCAGATTGTATAACATATGCAATATAGAAAGTGATGCTGGATTATTATGGAGGAATTAAAATATCATTACCTTCTAGCCATTTAAAAATGGCTCCTGGATCCAGCAGATTTCAACTTAACATGCCACAATAACTTCCTGGTATGTTAACAGCAATGATGTCAAGGGTGGATTTCATACAGTCCAAAGTTAATTGCAAGGAAAGAGGCATATTTTGAAATGGAAGACATTATCTGAATATGACTGGACATTGATTGCTGATTTATGTCCCATTCCTATTAAACTGCTGCATCTTCTTTCCATTGTGGGGCAAGTGAATGGCAATAGTATAGCCCCAAATAAATTTTTAAAAAGTGTCAGATCGATTAATTATAAGACCCAACTTTCTTGTGGATGTGGAAGCAATGCATTTTTTTTTGTAAACTGTAGATGCAGAATGTGATTGAAAAGAGCATTAAAGAGAATAAAGAGAATAAAAATTTAGATGTATATAATTTGGTGTTGAAATAATAATTGTTCTTTCGTCTGTTTGCAGATTACAAATTCACTCCCTTCCAGTATGTCAGCATTATACAAAACTGGGGAGTTGAAAATGCACACTAACTCTCTTCAAGCTGGTAGTATCATTGTGAGGCTTAAAATCATAATAGGAGACCTGCAGTTTCCTAAAGACTTATCTGCATTTGATTCAGTGATCTCATCACTATACCAAAGTCATGTGTTCCTTCTTGACCCCAAGAGCTCTGTAGTAGAAGGTAAACTATTTAATTTAAGAGCTAGCTTACACTAATACAATATCTGTATCTCTTGTCATTTTAAAATCTGGTGGCAGTGAGTCTGGCTGAATGATTGATACAGTGTCACTTGGCTGTCTGCCTTGTGCTGCAGGGGCATAAAGCTAGATTTCATAAACGCAGAGCATTAGGTTATGAGTTTATTGCTATTTATTGTGCAACATGTACAATAAGCACATGGTCAGTAACCAGAGTAAGATATTCTGTAAGCCTGGATTGGGGAACGTGTGGTCTTCCTGATAGCGTTGGATTGCAACTCCCTAGTAGCCTTTGTCAGTATAGCCAATGTTAAGAAATGGTCGGAGCTGCAGTGTCACAATGCCTGGAGGGCACAAGTGTGTCCCATCCTTGCTGTGTTAAGTGGAATTGTTATAAACAGATGTATAATAGAATAAATGGTTCAAGTGAGATTTCTTCTGGAAGGTAGAAAATAGCTTAGAGGGAAATTAGAGGAATGTTTTGGTATGACAGTATCTAACATCTCTGTTGCAAAGCTCCTGGAGCTGGGCACGTGCAGCTTGGTGAAAAGAAGACTGAGGAAGACGATTGCAGTCTTTAAACACCTCAATGGCTGTCACAGAAAGGAGGTGGGGGCAGGCCTGTTCTCTTCTGCCCTAGAGGGTAGAACCAGGTCTAATGATCTGAAATTACAGGAGAATAGATTTCAATTGAACATTAGAAGGAACTTTTGACAGTAAGAATGGTTCAGCAATGGAACCAGTAGCCTAGAGAGGTGGTGAGGTTTCCTTCCTTGGACATCTTCAAAAAGAGCCTGGACAATTACCTACTGGGATGCTTTAGCTGGAGATCCTGCACTGAGCTGGGGATTGGATTCAATGGTCCATGAGGTCCCTTCCAACTCTATGATTTTATGGTTCTAAAACTTGAAGAGATTCAGCTTTCAGCAGTGAACCATTAAAAGGCAGCAAATAGTTAAAAAGATATCTTAGCCTAAACCAATAAGTCTGATAAAAAGGATGGGGAATCCTTTTTTTTAGCACTGAAGAGCCTCAAGAAGATAACTTATCCCCAGTGTCTTAAATTCTGTGTGTTTGTTTACATTCCTTCCTCTCCTCCAAAGGAGAGATGCAGAGTGGTGACTGTGGTATCACACTGAGCTTTGGAGATGTTCTGAACAAGTCCAAAGCCCACTGTAACTGTAGAGGATAAAACAGAATTTGGAAGTAACTAGGGCCATTTCCACACGTGGCGGTGGAAACGCCCTGTGCCGGTACTTACTGGACTTCTTGGCTCGATGCTGTAGTCCAGGCTGCTCCGGAGCAGTGCGTGGCCGCTGCTCCACACTGCTCCAGGGACGAAAATGGTGGCTTCTGGTTGGTGAAGGCTCTCCACCAACCGCTGAAGCTCGCCAGTCTAAAGCCCGCCCCTGGCAGATCTGCAGGCTCGCACTGGTGCGAGCCTGCAAATCTGCATGGAGTGCTGCAACGGAGTGACGCACTCCGTGCTTTTGAAAGACCTGGTTTAAACAGGTCTTTAAAAAGCACACTGCACAACCACTTCTGGATGTTCCGGAGTGGACTGAGGTGCAGAATTACAAAAAGTAGCCCGACCCAGTCCACTCTACAGTGCAGACGTCCTCTTTGGAGGACGCTCTGCACCGTTTTTTTTAGCCCATGTGGAAATGGCCTAGAACAAAAACAACAACAGCAACAAGTAATTGTTATATGTGTAACTTCATTAGGGGTAAGTAAGTGCCTTTCTAATGCTTTTAACTCTAACTTTTATAATTACGAGGGTGTGGCCTTACTAAATAGTATAGGGATGATTTCTCATGGTTCGAGGACTGACTCTGTACCTTGTGGTCTGATATGGAGTTGAAGTGACAGTACAATAGATGAAAGGAGATTGTGTTTTGTGCCACATGCTAGCCATGTGCAGCATTCAAGTTTTTCTAGCAAGTTAAAGGGGATTATTTTAATTAGTTCTGAGGAGGAGAAAGTAAAAAGTTACTCTTAAATTCTAAGTATAATGGTAGCAAACTCGTTTTGGGGTCATTGGAGGCATAAATGTTACTCAGTTTAAAAAGCAAATTTCCATGTTCTGGAGCTAAGCTCTACCTTCCCATACTTTTTTGAGCTAAGGAACAAATGCAGGATTTTGTTCCTTAGAGAGACTGAGATAGGGCTCTTTTCCCATGCCTGCAATGGAATATGGGATCTGGTTAATGTCACATTTACTTCAGCAAGCAATGAACCTTCCTGTTGCTTTCTAAAGTCGGTGTGAGATCCTGGAGATTTTATCCACCTTCCAAAACTGGAGAAAGGTCAGGAGATCTTGCCAAAATAAAAAAATGAACTTGTGTCAAAGGGATGTTGTGGCACCTTTGAGACTGAGAGAAAGAAATTTGCAGCATAAGCTTTCATAGACTGAGGCCATTTCCGCACTACACTCTTATAGTGTGATTATCTGCTTTCAACATCTTATGGAATCCTGGGGTTTGCAGTTTAGGGAGGGGCCACCTGGCCCCTCCCTAAACTGCAAATCCCTGGATTCCATAGGATGTTGAAAGTGGAATTATTGTGCTGTAAGAGTGTAGTGCAGAAATGGCCTCAGTCTATTTTGTCTGATGCAAGAAGATGCAAATACCTTTGCAAACCTCTGGATGTACTGGGTAGCATAGTATTTTATGGCTTTTGGATTTTATGAAGACTTGACAAAAAGAGATGAATACATTGCTACTTCTGGTAGTGCACATTATGCTAACAGAATTTGTGTTTTTAAAATGAAATGTTGGGTTTTTGAATTGTAGACTGGAATGAATGCGCCTCTAGAACAGAGAACGATTGCTGTAGGCTTGCAGAATGTATCAATACAGTAGGCTCCTACATGTGCCGATGCAAGACGACAACAGATGCCAATCCTCTCCGACCTGGGAGAAACTGTGAGGGTAAGAAACAGTGGGGGATTTGTTTCTACCCACAAATGGAAATTAGAGTTTTCCTCATTGCCTCATTAATTATGCCCTTGTGGAAGCTCTTCCATGTAATTAGCTGGGTTGGAGATACCATGAAGGGGTCCCCAAGATGACTATCTGCTCCCTCTTTGGACTGTCTTTCAACACATGGTTGGATAGCAGAGCTGAGGAAGCAAATACAACATTGGAGCACATCTAGCAATGTGGGGCTTCTGTAATTCATGGGGGGGGTGGTGGTAAAGGATGGTCTCATTCTCTTTTTTTCTGGTCTTCCAAAACTCTAACCTTCTTCAAACCCTTATACAGGAGTAGTTTTTGTTCCTCCAAAAGGTCAGTTGCCTCTCCTGGAAGGCTGCTAGGACAGTGGATGTTTATTTCTGAGAAGTTTTTATACATACATACATATATATATGTATATATATCTCCTCAAAACTGTGAAATTCATGGAAAATGCAGCCAGAAGTAACTTCTAGCTAAGATTCGGAGGTGAAAATGTAGAATGGTGTTTTGTCACAGAGATGAAAATTGTGCCCTGCCACTGCTGAAATTGCTCACTCTTGTTTTATTTTCATAAAGCCCCTTCACAAGAAATAACAAATGTGTCCATATGTGTTGTTAATTTTTTTACGCCACCACAGTAGCTGATTTGACAAGGATGTGTATTAATAAATTTATATTATATTAATATTTTTTTCTTTGTATCATACACACACACACACACACACATGCTGCACTCCAGGTGAAATTGTGGATCCAACTACAGAAGTGGTACCTACATTGGAAGCAAATGTTACAGAAGGAATGCCAGTGACTAGTGCTCCTGCGCTGTCGGTGACAGAAAGGACAGCAACTCTGTTCACACATAAGTCTACTGAAGCAATGATAGTGCCTTCAGTTGGCACCCAAGAGTCAAGCACTCTTCCAACAGCCAAAAAACTGCCAGCATCTCAGAGAACGAGCACTTTAGACTATGCCAGGGATAATAACAGCTCAGAAACAGCTGGTCTATTGACAACAATGTGGGGCAATGTCACTATATCAAATGGAAACTTAGGTGAGGAGCAATTGTCAACACAAAAAGAGCAGAATTCTTCGTTGGCCATGCTACCTAGCTTTTCAAATACTACAAGTGGATCTGTAGGAGAGACAAGCACACCTGGCCTCTTAACTGAAAGAAATTCTCAGGAAGATCCAGCTGTGAATGTAACAGAACATCCTATTCCAGTCCATAGCCTTGGTAAAGAGGTGGGAAAAGATAACACACCATGGACAGAGGGAAATTTATCCAAAATGTTACTGTCTCCTCTGTCTTCCTCTGAGGAACACACACGTTCCACCCTTGCTACAGATTGTGATGGTGAGTTTGATTTTACCATAGAACTTTTTAAAAAAGTAATAGGTTAGTATGAAGAAATAGACATTGTGGGTGTGAAAAATGGAAAAGAATTTAAATTTAATAAAAACAGACCTGATTGTACCATTTAAATGTAATAAGAATGACCATACAATAAAAGCAATGTAATAAATGTAATGCAAGCAATGAAATACAATAAAAAGGAGCACTAAAAAAAAACTTATAAAACAGCTAGACTAGCTTAAAATATCTAGGTAAGCAAAACAGTTTTGACTTGTTGCCAAAATGATGGCAAGATCACCATTGGTTACACCCAGTGAGGGAATGTTTCACAAAAAGTGCACCAATACAGAGAAGGCTCTTTGCTTGCCATCATACAGCAAAGAATAGATGTTTTGAGAACAGCTTCCTTTGCAGTTATACAAGAGAATTTTGCTAAATTGAGATCCTCCAAATTTATCAGACCTTGGAACTAGCACAATAAAAACACCCATTTTACTTGTAATGTACTGCTGCTTTTGATGTACATTTGGCCCTCAATATGTGTGGATTCTGTGGATCCACAGATTTAACCAACCCAGCTTGAAAATACTCCCACTCCCATACAGAAAGCAAGCTTTTGCCATTTTATATAAGAGGTGCCATTTCAGTACATCATTGTACATAATGGGACTTGAGCATCCATGAATTTTGGTATCCATGAAGGGCTTAGAACAGAACCTAAGCAGATACTGAGGGCCCACTATAATGAGAACCACTTTTAAAGATTGTAACAAGGACTCAATTAACAGTACAATTCTTCATAATGTGTAACATTCACTTGTGCAAAATGCTATTTTGAGGGGATCTGAGTTATTTTGTGACGGTTTTAGTCATTTTTTGTTATCACAAAAAAGTTGTCATAAACACATTAATAAACCCCTTGAGCAATCATTAACAGTTAATAGTAGTGAATGGTACTTTATGTGTTGGAATAGTTTCCAAGCTCTGCTCTCTGTTAAGTATTGAATAACATCCAGGCAATGAATATTTTGCTAGCACCATAGTGCCAGAATTTTTTTTAAAAAAATATAATCAATAAATAGTGTAGCAAACAGGACAGGCAATTCTAAAAACTTCTGCTTTATTTTCCTCTCTTGAAAACTTTTTAACTATCATCTCTTTTCTTTTTAGTACCTCTTCAGGCTGAAAGAATGTTTTTTTCTAATGTAACCAGCACCAGCTTTCATGTTGCCTGGACCACAAAGTTTCCACTGAATTCTACTTTCCAGTTTTCACTCTTTGAGGGAAAGCTGCTTCTACAGGAAATTAAAATCCAGAGCAGCAACTTGACTTTTTCCAGGTTAAAATCTGGGATTTTGTACACTGTTGAAGTTCAGGTGGAGATTTGTGGGAAGAAAAGCAAAGCAATACAGCATAAAGTAATGACAGGTAAAAAACAACAACAAAGGAGTTCATTTTATGAATCTAGTGGCCTAGAGGTCTGCAAGAGAAAAGACAACTATTTGTATTCATAAAGAGCTATTAAATATGGACATACCTTTAGTTTTTTCATATACCATATCAGTGTCTGTCTACACCTACAGCACATCAATGGAATAAAAATTCTGAAATCAACCATGTCATATGGGTAACTTCTTTCTCATCGCTAAATGCAGCAGAATAGACTAATAATACACTCTGGCCTAAAAACTATTGTTAGTCTTAACTAGAGTAGACTCAGATAAGTCCAATTGGTTAAATACCTGTTGACTCACCCTTCAATAACTCATTGAATGGATGTAGTCTAGGTTAGAATAATCAACAGGACTCCAACCTCGGTCTCAAAGTAACATTGTTCTGCTTTTGAAAGTAACGTTGGTTACTTTTCTTTCAGTTGTTTTTAAAGTCTTTTTATTCTTTTGCCATTTGGGATGTGAAAGAAAGCTTCGACGATTTATCTGAAGTTTTCTTGATTTGCCAATTGTGATCTGATCAATTACTTTATGTCTAACAATCTCAGCTTAGTGATTTGTCCAATATCCGTATAACTAATAATCCTGACTTTCTTCCCCACTAATTTATAGCTGTACAGAAATTTAATGGGACAGTCAGAATATCAAATATGAACTATAGATCAGCATACAGCAATTCAAGTAGTGAAGAATTCCAAAATTTTACACAGTTATTTCTCACTGAGGTAAGTGAATATGAAAAAAAAAAACCCTAGGGAAAATTCGATTTTGGAATGCATCCTTTTGTAATTGCTTCGTGTGGTATGATTTTGAATTTAGAACTTCAGTGAATTGATAATCTGTTAATTATACTGTTAGGAAGAAGAATGGTAATCCAATAGCAAGAACTTGATGCATGTGAACATTGCATATCAAGTTGTGCCCTAAAAAAAAAAAGATTCAGAGAGATCAGGAGTATAAAAGCAAAGAGACCTTATATTCACTCAGCCTATACAGGAGATCTTGGAAAAGTGACTTTATGGGAACTAAAACAATTGTTATTCTGTACTAGAGTAGACTCACTAAATCAACTGGGAACTCAGTAGATGTACTAGATCTAAATCTAGCTGCAAATGGGTCTACGCCTCTTGCAAGTGAGCATGGATTTAAACTTTGGACTACAACAGTGAGAATTCCCCCGCCACCATGATCAGTAACTATATTGCCTGTAAGATTCTAGGAGCTGTAGTCCAGAAAGTAACTTCTGTAAGTTCTGATGTAGAGGAAAGGGGTTATGTCTGTTCTACCTCAACTACTGCTACTATTTTTTTAAAATGCATTTATATATATATGTATGTATGTATGTATGTATGTATGTATGTTTGATAAATAATCTTTATTGGTTTAATAGATACGAACATAAGAAAAAAACACACACACATAAAAAAAAGACAATACCCAAACACCCACTGCCCACCCACCCACACAGCAACAACAACATTAACAACATTAACAATAGTAACAACAATAATGACAATAACATTAACATATACTTATATAAGAAAAGAAGACGAACTTATCTGCAGTCCCAACCATAGTTGTATATATGTAATATAGTTTGGGACATACCATAAGTAAAGAAAAAAAGAACATTTAAAAAATATTACAAAGTACTAATAAATAACATCTAAATTCCTTCCTGGCTTCTTCCTCGGCCTCGGTTATAAGTGCAGTTTTAATTCCACACCTCATCCTAATACAAATACAGATAAATTATACGTAAATACCAATATTTCAACATAGTTACTATAACTACTTTTAACTCCCCTTACTATCTAATCTGATCAATCTTTACATTTATATATCAAAACCGCTAACCATTAAGTCTCCCTTTTTATTTCTTACGTAGTCCGTGAAAGGTTTCCATATCTTTAAAAAAGGTTCAATCAAGTTCTTCCTCAATAATGTTGTTAATTTATCAATTTCTGCAAATTCTATTAATTTATTTAACCATTCACTTACTCTCGGAATTCCCTTACATTTCCAATATTTTGCGTATATAATTCTGGCCGCTGTTACCATGTACCTTATCAAATTCCCATGATATTTTCCCTATTATCTGTTTTATCTATCATATTAAGAAGGAAGAGTTCTGGCCTGTATACAATATCAGTCTTTAAAATCTTCTGGATATATTTACAAATTGTTAGCCAAAATTTCTTTACTTTTCGGCATTGCCACCACATATGATAAAAGGAGCCTTCATGATGTTTACAGTTCCAGCACCGATTATTCTTTTTTTTTTTTTTTTTGGTACATTTTAGCCCACTTACTAGGGGTTAGATACCATTTATATATAATTTTATATAAATTCTCCTTAAGGTCATTACATTTAATAAATTTCAATCCTTTCCCCCATATTTCTTCCCATTGATCTAGTTCTATATTATGCCCTATACTTTGGGCCCAATAAATTATATTTTATTTTATTTGCTCCTCCTCTGTACTCATTTTTAATAATAAGTTGTATATCTTTGAAATTAAGTGGGATTGTTCTGCACACAATATTTTTTCAAACTCATTTTTAGATCTCTCAAAGCCATATTTCTTATTATCCTCTTTAAATTTTTTCCCTTAGTTGATAATATGTTAACCATTGTATTTTATATCCTTCCGTTTCCAAACTATATATATCTTTAATACACCAGCTACCTCCACTCTCTTTTAACATATCACCATATCTTATCCATATTTTCAAACTACCCATCTCCCTTCTATAAAATGCCTCTTGTGGTGATAACCATCCTGGAATTTTCATTCCAAATCTGTTTTTATATTTCTCCCAGATTTTAAAGATCGATCTCCTTACAATGTGATTCTTAAATCCCGCATTCATTCTTATCTTCCCATACCACAAGTAAGCATGCCAGCCAAATTTTAACTCATGACCTTGCAGCTCTAGTAATCTTTTATCTTCTAACAGAATCCATTCTTTTAACCAGGCTAGGCATGATGCTTCAAAGTATATTCTCAAATCCGGGACTCCAAGTCCTCCTCGCTCTTTGGCGTGTATTAAATTTTCCCATTTTATTCTTGGTTTTCGCCAGGCCCATAAGACTTTCAAAATTTCTTTATGCCATTTTATAAAAGGGGATTTTAGAGAAAATTATTGGGATTGTCTGGAACAGATACATAAATTTCGGTAGAACCATCATTTTAATTGCTGATATTCTCCCTAGTAGCAAAATATTAATTTTTTGCCATTTCTTAAGGTCATTCTTTACACTTTCCCAAGTCTTAACATAATTATTTTCACATAATTGTTGATTCTTTGTTTTTGTTTTTGTTTTAATTTTATTAAAATTTCAGCAAATAAAACAAACAATTATCTCTGCAATGTTTACATGCAAAGTTACTTCTTCTTCCTTTCCTTTCTGGATTACAATTATTAATATTTCCTCTATTTGTTATACCACGTATCGCAATAAAATGTTAGTAGTCAAACTTAATTTGTTAGTTCCTGCTACATTTCTCTACTTTACTTGTTACATGATATTTCTATGATTATTACCCTGTATAGTAATTGATATCAGGCATTATGCATTGCCTTCTGTTTACACCCAACCCAAATCCGTAACAATCTTCCACTCTTTATTAATGTCTTCATCTGATTTCCCTTTTAATCTTTGTGTAAGAATGCCCGCATTTCTATTTTCCGTAAAAGTTGTCCACCACTGTTCAATAGTAGGTATAGTTTCATTTTTCCAAAGTCGTGCATACTCAATACGGGCCGTCGTCACCATGTATAGTATAATTCTCCAATATTTCTTCACTGACATTCCATCTAATATATGTGTCATATTTAACAAGGAAAGTTCAGGTATCATCCCAAATTGAATCTTCAAAATTGAACATATTTTCTTATGTATTTCTTTCCAGTATTTTTCTGCTTTGGAACATGATCACCACATATGAAATAGTGTACCCGAACTCTCTTGACATTTCCAACATTGCCCTGTACCCATCTTATAAATTGTCTTTAATTTTTCTGGTGTCATGTACCATCCATGAAATAGTTTATAATAATTTTCTTTTAAATTTTGAGCAGCGGTAAATTTCTGTGTTCGTTGCCAACTCTGTTCCCACCATTCTAACTGTATTGGATGTCCGACATTTTGTGCCCATTGTATCATTGCTGCTTTAACTGTCTCCTCCTCGCATTCTTGATGTAAAATTTCTTGATATAAATGTGCTAATAAGTGTGGTAGATTTTCTCTTAACAATTGCAATAATTGGATTTGCTCCTTTTGTTGTATTCCATAAGTTTGTACATCCATTTGAAATCTTTCCTTTAGCTGTCTGTAGGGAAACCAGCTTAATTTTATTCCTTCAATTTCCAATTTCTCTCTTGATTTCATCTTCATACCGCAATCTTCTGTCATTTCTAGTAAGTCTTCATATCATAGCCATTTGTCTGTATCTGTCCATCTTCCAAAAAAGGCTTCTTGCAGAGAGACCAAGTTGGGTAGCTGCCTTATGTTCTTCTTCTTGTATTCACTCCATATTTTAAGTAACAATTTCCTTACGAAATGATGCGTAAAATCTTTATCTATTACTGCTTTTCCATAGAACATATAGGCATGCCATCCCATTCTTAAATCAGCTCCCTCTAACGCCAGCATTCTCATATTTTGAAGATTCATCCAATCTTTTATCCAAGTAAATGCTGCTGCCTTGTAATATACCTGTAAGTCCGGCAGGCCTAGACCTCCTCTCACTGTTAGGTCCGTCATAATTCTCCATTTAATTCTTGGTTTCTTGCCTTGCCATATAAATTTGGTTATGTCTCTCTTCCATTGAACAAAAAGTTTAATATTTGTAATGATAGGTACGTTTTGAAAAAGATAGTTCATTTTTGGAAGAACATTCATTTTTATCACTGATATTCATCCCAACAGGGATATTTTAAGTTGAGTCCATTTTGCCAAATCTTGAGTTATCTCCTTCCATTTTTTATTGTAATTGTTGTGATACAATTCATTGTTTCTTTTTGTAATCCAAACTCCTAAATATTTGGCTTTCTGTCTTTTATTAAATCCTGTTGTTTGTTTGAATTCAGCCTCTTCTTTCTCCCTCATATTTTTTGTTATGTACACTGTTTTTTCCTTATTAATCTTGAAACCAGAATAATCGCCATACTCTTGAATAATTTCCATCAATCTTTGAACACTCTTGAGGGGATCATCAAGAAAAAGTACCAAGTCATCTGCAAAGGCTTTGAGTTTATATTGATATTTCTTTATCTGGACTCCTCTTATTGTTGCATCTTCTCTTATTATCGTTGAGTATTTCTAATGTCATAATGAATAACAGAGGTGATAGGGGACAACCCTGCCTTGTTCCTCTCAGTACTTCAATCCGTTTGGTACGTTCTCCATTTATAATTAGTCTTGCCGTTTGTTGTGAATATATTGCTTCAATCCATGAAATACATTTTTCTCCCGCTTGTGCTTGCTTGATAGTCGTCTTCAAGAATGACCAATTGACCATATCAGATGCCTTTTCTGCGTCAACAAATACCATGGCTAGTTTTCTTTCATTATGTTTTTCGTAATATTCAATTATATTTAAAACTGTCCTGATATTATCACGCATCATCCTCTTAGGTAAAAAGCCATTCTGATCTTCATGAATGTGTTCTTGAAGAACTTTTTAAAGTCTCTCTGCCAGAATAGCGGCAAAAATCTTATAGTCCGTGTTTAGTAGTGAAATGGGTCTGTAATTCTTAACATCTGTTGCATCTCTTCCTTCTTTTGTAATCAAAACTACATTAGCTTCTTTCCATGTTTCTGGTAATCCATCGTTCTTTATCTCATTTATTATTGTTTGAAGTGGAATTGAGAGTTCATGTTCCAAAATTTTATAGTACTTTGCTGTAAAGCCATCAAGTCCTGGAGATTTGTCATTCTTTGTGTTCCTGATAGCTTCTACTATCTCCATCATCGATACTGGTTTGTTTAAAATCTCTCTCTGTTCTTCTGAAAATCTAATTTTATTCTTCCTCTCCAAATATTCTTCCAATTTTTTGTTGAGGAGATATTACTTAATAGCTTTATGTAATATGAGTAAGATACCTGTTTTATCTCCTCTTGCTTTGTTGTTTTTCCCTTCCTCGTTGCAATCTCTGTTATTATATTTCTTGATCTTCTTTTTCACAATAAATTAGCCAAAAGTTTAGAAGGTTTGTTAGCCTGTTCAAAAGAAGTGTGTTTTAGTCTGTGCATCTGTTGTTCTATTTGTCCCAAATTTAATTGATTCAATTCTGCTTGACATACCTTAATCTTTTGTCCTATAGTTTTGTCTGTCAGGTTTTTCCTCATCTGTTTCTCCAATTCTTTCATGTTCCCCAAAATCGTTTCTTCTATACGCTTCCTCTCCTTATTAATTTCAGCAGACCATCTGATAAAGTTCCCACGCATCATAGCTTTACTTGCATCCCATATTGTCTTCATTGGTGATTCAGCTGTCATATTTTCATTGAAATAATTAATTAACTCTGTTTTGCTTTTTGAATGTACTTTTCCTTGTTAAAAGTTTCTTCATTGATCCTCCATGTCCTCTCTCTGATCATGACTTTGAAGATCACTTGTAGCGGGAAATGATCTGAGCACAAATTTGGAGGACAATCTATTTCATGTGTCTTCAAAAGCAGTTCTTTAGATGCCAAAATCATATCAATTCTGGACATAGATTTGTGTCTATCTGAAAAAAATGTATACCCATCTGATTGTCCGTTTTTATATCTCCAAACGTCATATAACTCTAAATCATCCATCATCTGGAAAAAACTTTTAGGTAATTTTCCATTATTTCGCTGTATCAATTTCTGCACTGTTCTGTCCACTGTAGGATTCACTACTCCATTAAAATCCCCAAGTACCACCACATTTGAATTGCCTGTGTCTTGTACATATCTTTGTATTTCAGCATTTATTTTAGGAAAAAATTCTCCTTTGGCTGCGTTAGGTGCATATATTCCTACTATTAATATCTTGTCTTGTTTTGTATCAACTTCTACCGCAAGGTAACCTCCATTCTTATCTTGAAATTTTATTCGTGCATCATATCTTGAATTTACATATATTGATACACCTCTTTTCTTCTGGTCAGTCGTAGTTGCAAAACAACTGCCTAGTTTGGGATTCCGTACAAATTTCGAATCTTGAGTTCTTATTTGAACTTCTTGTAAACAAATTATGTCCAATTTTTGCTTTTCCAGATGATGGAATATTTGTCTTCTTTTATATTCCGAGTTAAATCCTTTAATGTTCCAAGTATATATTTTAAGCCCCATTTTTGCTATTTTATTTGTTAAATCTGTGCAATCCAATCGTATTGTTACTGTAATAACTCTCCTGCAAGCTCTCCTTCCTCTTCAGTTTCTTGTTCTGAATCCAATATTTGTCTTGTTGACCCTTCAGCTCCTTCTCCTTGCCTCTATATTTCTCTTTCCTCTTTTTCTTCTTCCAAAGTTTGTTGTTCGTTATCTTTGTCTGATTCTGGTGTCTTCTGAAAGTCCTTCTTCAGTCTTTCCATCATTTCTTTGGCCTTGTAGACCAAGTTAATTCTGTATCGCTGTTGTTTATAATTGAAAGAGATTCGCTCGATCTTCTCCCATCTGTAGTTTATCTCGTATTTCATCAACAAATTGGCCAAAGGTTTGTATTCTTTTCTCTTCTTAAGGATTTGGAATGGTATATCTTTAAAAATTTTTACATCTCTATCTTCAACCTTTAATGGTCCTTCATAGCGACGTTGTAAGATTTTATCTCTAGTAACAGTCCGGTTGAAGGTTATTATTATATCTCTTGGGAGTCTTCTTTCTCTCGCCGTTCTAGAGGCAACTCTAAACATTCTGTCAACACACATCTCCATTTTGTCTTCGTTTATGTCTAGAAATTCTGCCAAGGCCGGGATCATTTTTCCATACAAGTCTTCCGCATTTGAATCAGGGACCCCTCGAAAGTGAAGGCATCTTTCACAATATCTCAATTCCTGTTGCATTGTTTCAAGTTCTTGTTGTTTCCCCTTAACCTCTGTCATTTCCGTTTGTACTTGTTTAACTTGCTCCTTTATTTCTTTGGTCTCTGTCTTTATCTTTGAGATGTCCTTAGTCAAAGTTTCCAGCTTCTTCCCAAGTTTTTCAATCTCATGTTTCATATCTGTTCTCATTTCTTTCCTTGTTTCCTTTAAGTCCTGTCTAATATCTGTGTCTGTCTTTTTAATATCTTCTCTAATGTTCCTTAATTCCTCCATCATCTGTTGCATTATGTCTTGGGGTTTCTGGGATGTGTCCCCTGATGTTCTCCTTACTGATTGGGTAGTCATGGTTACAGCCACCACCGCTGCTGCTGTGGCTTTTCTTGTTCTTTGATCCATTGATCTTTAGCAAGTAGGTTTTCAATTCACTTTGCAAATCCACCCTCCTCTTAACCTGTAACTGCTATTTCAATGAGCTTATTAACCTGGCACCTTCGCTAGAACATACAACTATGAAAACAATGTACTCTAGTTATAAGCAGTCTTAAATCTTGAACTCAACTTGTATAGATAAGTAAAATGAAACAATTAATACAATGAATTATACCTAGAATTATCAAAATCCAGAATGTCCAAGTGTATTCAATTAATATATGTATTGTTTGCAAGATAATAAATTTATATACAATACCAAATAATTAAATCAAGTGATCAAATCGTAAAGTAAGCAAGTAGAAATTAGTTTCCCTTTAACAATCCCAAAACCCTCCTCCCAAATGTGTTTTTCTGGCCTTCACAGCCTTCTCTCGTATCACAGCACCCAAAGCCTCAAATACCAGCTACACATTCAAACCGCTTTCTGTGTAGGAGGGGAGCTTCCAGTTCTCTAGCCTGTCTTTGGAGACAAAACAAGCGAGGAAAGTCTACTTCAGTCTGATTCTTCAGCCAATTGTCCCCGCTATTGTCTGTTTTCAAACTCGTCAAAGTCCATTAAAATCCATTTAGAAATAGAAGAATCAAGTGGGATAAAAAATCCGATAGTAAAATAACCAGTTCAAAGTTCTATCAGATCATAAAAAACTCCTTAAAAAACAAATTGTAGTCCAAATCATAATCCAAAGTCTATATAGGTTCTTCCATCCATTAAACCATGAAATAGTCAATAAGATAATCCAGTAAACAATTGAAGAAATAGAGTCTGATACACAATGAAAAAAAAAAGTCAGTCACTAAAAGTCTTGAGTTCATTTCCATTACTGTCAATTTTTAATCAGTTCCCGGTGCCAGTTTTAAACAGTCATATCCAGTCACAACTGCAGCAAAAGACTAAGCGTTGATTCCAATCCGCTTTAAATCCCCAAAATCAGCCTCAAATATCAATTTAAATATCAATTTTAATAACACGAAAACACAAAAAGCAATCCTTCAATCCGAATGAAATATTTAAAAAAGAGCAGGAATAAAACAGCTGCAATCATTCCATTCTTTGTTAGAACTATCCCTAGATATTTAACTTTCTCAACAATTTCAAAGCCAGATTTCCTATATAACTCCTCTTCTTCTTTCTTATTCATGTTTTTGGTTAATATCTTAGTTTTATCTATACTGACTTTAAATCCAGAAACTTTACCAAATTCCTCTATTATCGATATTAACAATTCTATGCAGTTATGTGGGTCTTCCATAATAAGAACTATATCATCCATGCAGGCTTTCAATTTAAATTCCACCCCTCTTATCTTTACTCCTTTTATATCTCTATCATTCCTAATTGTTCTACTTAGACTTTCTAATATAAGAATAAAGAGTAGAGGTGAGAGAGGGCATCCTTGCCTAGTACTCTTTTCTATATTAATATATTCTGTTGAGCTTCCATTTATTATTATTTTAGCTTTTTGTGAGGAATATATCATTTTAATCCAATTCATAAAGTTATTCCCCAGATCTATTGCTTCTAACATTTTAATTAAGAGCATCCAATTAACACTGTCAAAAGCTTTTTCCACATCTAAAAATATCAGTGCTCCTTTAATTTGATTGTAATAATTCCAATATTCTAATATATCTAGTACCGTTCTAATGTTGTATCTAATTTGTCATTTCGGTAAGAATCCATTCTGGTCCTCATGTATATAATCCTGTAGACAAGCTTTTAACCTATTTGCTAAAATTAATGTAAATATTTTGTAGTCTTCATTTAATAAAGAAATAGGTCTATAGTTTTTAATCAGTAGTGGATCTTTATCTTCTTTTGGTATCAACACGATATTTGCTTCCTTCCAGGTCTTGGGAATTTTCTGAGTTTTTAAAATATCATTCACAACTTTTTGTAAGGGTTTTTCCAATTCCGTACAAAATACTTTATAATACAGAGCCGTCAAGCCATCAGTACCAGGGGTTTTACCTCTTTTTAATTGTTTAACTGCCTTTCTTACTTCTTCGATAGCTATTACTCTATTAAGTTCCTCCCTTTGTTTTGCTGTAAATTTCAAAACCTCATGTTTTTGAATATATTTGTTTATTTGTATTTCTGTAGTCGCTTCTCTCTTATATAATACTTGGAAGTAATTGTGAAATATTTTGTATAATTCTTTCTCATTGGTTATTATTCTATCTCCCTGTTTTAATTTTACAATCATCCTTTTAGCCTTCTCTTTCCTAAGTTTATATAGTAGCCACCTCCCTGGTTTGTTTCCATATTCAATTTTTTTTTTTTTAGATAATCTAATTTCTTTCTCATTTCGTCTACCATCATCATTGTTATTTGTTTTTGCAACATTTTTATTTGTTCTAAAACTTTATTATTCCTTGGATTCTTAACTAGCTCTCCTTCTTTCTTTTTTATTTCTTTGGTAATCTCATCTAACTTCTTTTGCCTCTTTCTTTTCTATTCAATATTTAGTTTCATGAGAGTGCTTCTCATTACTGCTTTCCCAGCATCCCATGCTATAGTATCTTCTACACCTTTATCCTGATTTAAATTAAAATATTCAGTAAATACTCCTTTACATTGATTAACCACTTCCTCTTTGTAAAGTAAAGCTTCATTCAATCTCCAATTATAGGTTTATGTTCTTCTCCTAAAGGTTAATCTGACTGGGTTATGGTCTGGTATTATTTTAGGTAGAATTTCTATTTTCCCTAAACTACCTCCTACATTTTTAGAGACCCAAATCATATCAATTCTGGACAGAGAATTATGCACGTCCGAATGAAAAGTAAATTCTTTTCTATTTCCTTCTTTTAATCTCGAAGAATTTACTATACCTAATTTATTAGTTAATTCAGAAAATTCTTTCACTAGTGTACCTTGAGTTTCTTTATTGCTTTAGTCGATAGTCTGTCTAGCTGTGGGTCTACCACTCCATTAAAATCTCTGATTATATACCAGCATTTGTAATCCAACCCTATTAATTTATCTTTCAATTCTTTATAGAATGTATGTTTCTCAGTTCCTGGTGCATAAATTCCTACCACTAGCATTTTACGACTGTTTATCTTAATTTCAACCCCTATATATCTTCCTTTTCTACCTGAAAACTTCAAATTAGGCTCTAAATGTGATTTATTATATAGAACTACCCCATTTTTTTTTGGTTTGGCCAGCTGATACGAATTCTTTTCCTAATCACTTGTGAGCTAACAATTTAATGTATTTATCTTTAACTCTTATCTCTTGTAAGCATATTAAATCTAGTTTTAATTTTTGTAGATCCTGACCAATAGGGATGACCTTGTTAATGAGGTAGAAGTGGTTGGATCTTTAGGGAGAAGTAACCATGCCCTATTGGAATTTGGCATATAGTGGGAAGGAGAAGATAAGTGTAGCCAGACACTCATCTTAGATTTTAAAAAAGGGGACTTCTGTAAATTTAGGGAGCTGCTGGCTGGAATTCCATGGTCAAGAATAGTGGAAGGGAAGGGAGTTCAGGAGACATGGGAGTTCCTTAAAAGGGAGATACTGAAGGCACAGTCTAAAACTGTGCCAATAAGGAGGAAAAATGGAAGGCATCTGAAGAAACCAGAATGGTTGACTAAAGAACTCTCAGTTGAGCTAAGTGTTAAGAGAAACATGTACAGGAAATGGAAGAAGGGGAAAACCACCAAAGAAGAATTTAAGCAAGTAGCTGGGAGATGTAGGGAGGAGGTCAGAAAGGCTAAAGCACAGAACGAACTTAGGCTGGCCAGAGACATTAAAAACAATAAAAAAGGCTTCTTTAAATATGTCCGTAGCAAAAGGAAAAAGAAGGAGACGATAGGGTCGCTGCGCAGAGAAGATGGCGAATTACTAACAGAGGGAAGAGAAAAGGCAGAACTACTTAACACCTTCTTTGCCTCAGTTTTTTCCCAGAAGGATACAAGCACTCAACCTGGCGGTTGGGGAGCAGGTGAGGAAGCAGGGGAAATGAGGCACATAACAGGTAGAGAGGTGGTACAGGAATACCTGGCCACACTGGATGAATTCAAGTCTCCAGGGCCAGATGAATTGCATCCTAGGATATTAAAAGAACTGGCAGAGGTCATTTCGGAACTGCTTGCTATAATCTTTGAGAAATCTTGGAGGACAGGAGAAGTTCCAGCAGACTGGAAGAGGGCAAATGTTGTCCCCATCTTCAAGAAGGGGAAAAAAGAGGACCCAAATAATTATCTCCCAGTCAGCCTGACATCAGTACCCGGAAAGATTCTGGAGCAGATCATTAAGCAGTCAGTTTCTAATCACTTAGAAAGCAACGCGGTAATCACAAGAAGTCAACATGGATTTCTCAAAAACAAGTCATGCCAGACTAATCTTATCTCTTTTTATGATAGAGTTAGTAGCTTGATAGATGACGTGAATGCTGTGGATGTAGCATATCTCGATTTCAGTAAGGCCTTTGACAAAGTTCCCCATGACATTTTTGCAAAGAAGCTAGTAAAATGCGGGCTGGACAGGGCTGCTGTTAGTTGGATTTGGAATTGGTTGACCAACCTAACCCAAAGGGTAATCACGAATGGCTGCTTTTCATCCTGGAGAGAAGTGACTAGTGGGGTGCCACAGGGTTCTGTCCTGGGCCCAGTGCTGTTCAATATTTTTATCAACGACTTGGATGAAGGAATAGAGGGCATGCTCACCAAATTTGCAGATGACACCAAATTGGGAGGGGTTGCTAATACGCCAGAGGACAGGATCAAAATTCAAAATGACCTGGATAGATTGGGAGCTGGGCCAAAGCTAACAAAATGAAATTCAACAGAGAGAAGTGTAAGGTCCTACACTTAAGGTAGAAAAAATGGAATACAGAAATATAGGATGGGGGACACGTGGCTGGATAGCAGTACGTGTGAAAGGGATCTAGGAGTCTTAATAGACCACAAGCTGAACATGAGTCAGCAGTGTGATGCGGCAGCCAAGAAAGCCAATGCAATTCTCAGCTGTATCAATAGGAGTATGGTGTCTAGATCAAGGGAGGTACTGGTACCACTCTACTCTGCTTTGGTTAGACCTCATCTTGAATACTTTGTCCAGTTCTGAGCACCCCAATTCAAGAAGGACATGGTCAGGCTAGAGCAAGTCCAGAGGAGGGCAACCAAAATGGTGAGAGGCCTGGAAGCCAAGCCCTATGAGGATAGACTTAGAGAGCTGGGTATGTTTAGTCTGCAGAAGAGAAGGTTGAGAGGGGACATGATAGCCATGTTTAAATATTTGAAGGGATGCCATGTAGAGGAAGGAGAGGGCTTGTTTTCTGCTGCTCCAGAGACCAGGACAAGGAGCAATGGATTCAAGCTGCAGGAAAGGAGAATGCACCTGAACCTCAGGAAGAACTTCCTGACAGTCAGGGCTGTCCGGCAGTGGAATATGCTGCCTCGGAGTGTGGTGGAGTCTCCTTCTTTGGAGGTTTTTAAGCAGAGGCTGGATGGCCATCTGTCGGGAGTGCTTTGAGGGTGTTCCTGCATGGCAGGGGGTTGGACTGGATGGCCTGTGTGGTCTCTTCCAACTCTACATTTCTATGATTCTATGATTCTATGATAATGAAATATCAGTTTCCATTTTTTTAATGAGTTCAAACCTTTCACGTTCCAAGTAAGGCAATCCATTTATATCACCAATTTTATATACTACTTTACAGTTTATATTTAAATCCTTCTTTGATATATTTATATCAATACCATAAATTTCTGATTTCTTTACCTATTTTATTCCTATAACGTCTCCCCTTGTTTTCCTTATCCTTTCCTTTCTTCTAATCTATTCCCAATCTTCTCTATCTCACTACTTAGGCCACTTTATTCTTTTTAAGTTTACCTCTTGCTCTTCTCCTTATGCCCTTATTCCTTATCTGAGGTGTCCAGATCCAACAGACTCACTTCTTCTTTAATCTTTCTCTCCTTCCTTTCCTTCTGGTCTTTCCTTTGAGTCCTTTCACCCTTTGGATTCAGGTCTTCTTGCTGAGTGTAGCTATCACTCAAGTCCATGGTAATTTCCTCTTGGTTCTTAGTCACCTTTCATAGATCTTTTTTATTTCTTTTCAGAAAATCAGTGGCTTTCTCTGTAGAATTTATCTTATACCTTTCCTTTTTGTAGGTGAAGTTCACCCCTTCAGTTCTGTCCCAGCTGAAGGGAATTCCCTCCCTCTTCAATACCTCCACAAGGAAGGAATAGTCTTTCCTCTTTTTTAACAGCCGTGCCGGAATTTCTTTTAGTATTATTATTGGTTTTCCATCAATTTGAATTCCTTTGTTGTAATGTACTTCTAGGATATGATCTCTTATTATCTTCCTCATGCACTGCACAATTAAATCTCTTGGGAGGTTCCTTTTCTTTGCCGCAAGGGAATTAATTCTATATACCTGATCCACTTCGATCTCCAGAAACTCTTCACTTTCATCCGAGTTCTTAGCCAGTTCCTCAATTATTTTTTTCCTTATATTCTCATTTGGGCCTTCTATAATACTTCTAAATCTCAACCACACTCTTTTCCCTTTTGTTCTGTTAATGCCTGTCAGTTTAACTGCCTCTCTAATTCTAAACTTAAGTCTTGCGCTTCTTTTTTCAACATCTGGATGTCTTATCTATTTTCCTTCACACCTTTCTTGACTTGTAGCATAATTCCTTGCGTGGTGTTAAACTTTGTATTTAGATCTTCCAACACTTTTCCTGTTTCTTTTCTGAAGTCTCTCATTTCCTCCATAAATTTTGTGATGTAAAAGGGTACACCTTCATCAGTAGACGCTCTTTTACTTTGTGTGTTGTGGGGTCCTTGATTCTTGTTCCTTGTGTTAACACCATACATTTTACCACTTTTCTATTCCTTTCTTCTTGCTCTTCTCTTGGACTTCTTTTCCTTCCTTCTTCCCTCTCCTCTTTCTTTCCTCTCATTCTTACTTCCTTTCCTTCCTTTCTTGCTCTTCCTCTTCCTTTTTTCCCTCTTCCTTTCTCTTCACCAAACACTCACTTATGCAACATACTCAAACCTTCTTCAGCGTGCTTTCACCTTCTTTTCTTCTTCAACTTCTCTCACTTTTTTTCCTTCCTTCTATATTCCTTCTCTTTTCCTTCCTTCCCCTCCTCCTTTTCCTTCTTAAACTTTCTTCCTATTTCCCTTCCTTCTCCTTCACTTCTATCTTCCTTTCCTCTTTCTTTTCCAGGGCAAATTTTTAAAAAATCCAGAATTCAAGTTCAAAATTCAAAATTTACAATTGACTGGACTGGGCAGAGGAAGAAAAGAGTCCAAAAAGTCCAAATATCAAGAAAATATAAAAAAAATCAGCAGTCCAGATGTCCAAGAACTAGCAATCCAAAATCCAAAAATAATCACACATCCAAAAGGGAAAAAAGGGAGGATGCAGAAGAAAGATTTAAATCGAAGTCCAATAAATACATTTAAAAAATGGAATCAAAATCCAGGAGGGCAATATGGAAGGGACCGGCACAAAAAGTCTAGATCAAATTCTAGATGGAAAGAAGAGGCAAAAACAAAAAAGCAAAAAGCAAAAATTAATAACCAACAAAATCTATATTTCTTATCAAGAAGGGTGTATATATATATAACAAAAAGAAAACTTTTTTTAAAAAAAAGTTAAGGGAGACTTTAAGCTGGCAGTGTTTCCAAGGTCACAGCACTCCAGTTAGACACAACAATCTTCACCTCACTAATCCTCTTGCTACAAGAAATTACAATGTAGCAAAGAGTAAATAATAAGAAAAACAAAAAAATATAGGGAATCAAAGGTTCCGAGATTTTAAATCCTCCAAGTTCCCTTCTCGGATGATACAAGAAATTAAATTCTTGTCTATTTTGAGACTTAAATTGAATATTAGGAAAAACAAGCCCTGAAGCTCGAGAGTCAGGGCAAAGGAGAAAAAGAGCAGAAAATTCCAAGCCATTCAGATATAATGCTGAGGAGTTTATAATCAGAGGCAATTCTCCAACACACAATGAAGTCTTCTTGATTTTTAACAAACTAGTTTAAATTTACTCACTAGTCTCAAGAGGTCCGGCGGATCGGTTGCAGTGCGGGTAAGGTAATTTTCCCTTCCCGCTTGTCAATGTGGCAGCTCCGCTTTCCGTGCTGTGGCCATCTGCGATTGTCACTCTGGTCCAAGTAACGGCTTGCTAGGGCTTGTTTGCAGGCAAGCCAGAGATCTTCAGGTGCTCCTAGGTCCTGGGCACCCACTGGCAGGCTCTAGATCGAGGTTGCCTGTGGACCACCGCCACTTTCATGGGGGAAGATCAAAGCGTGATCTCCCCACCGTCTTCACCTGTTCAGCACCGAGCCAGAAGTCACTACTATTTTTTTTTAAAGCATTTCCAGGTCTGGCCCATAGCAGGGCAAGAAGATTTGGCCACATGTGCCTATAGTTATTCTACATGTTTAGCCAAAAGGGTGAGCAGGTTGGGCTATGTGTATGGGTGTACAGTGGACCCTACATATCTGTGGGGGTTCTGTTCCAGGACCCCCAATGAATAGCAAAAAATGAATGCCCACATCCGATATTATTAAATGGTGGTGACATGTACTGATGTTTCAACACGTCTGTGTCCATGTCACTGCCATTTCCAGTATAGGACCTTATGCTCCATAATAGCTGGAAGTTGCAGATATAGAGGCTGTTTATACAGACCGTCCACTGCATATACAAGTGGGGTTCCTGACCATGAATATAGATTCTACTCTGGTATAAATGGACATACGTGAAGCTTGTACCTACTCCTGCTAAACATGCAGGGCCAAAAGTGGGGGCAATGGTCATGATCCTGCTCATGCTGCGTTTAGTGAAGGAATGGGATATATTTTTTAGGTGAACTCACATCCATGTAACAATATTTTTTCAAAAGGAGAGAGTTGAGAATCATTAAAACTCACTGTGCCTATGGGAAACTTCATGTGTTCTATTCCTACCCGTCTTATGATTTGGTTTCTCATTCATTATCCTAATCCAGTCAGTTTGAAGGGTGACTATGGAGGAATAGCCAGTTACTGGCTAACTTCTCTGTTGCAGGATCACCCCTACACCTAATTGTTCTGTCATCCGTGACTGATATATGTGTTATCTGAGAATCATGTCAGCTACAAAACATAGTTTCAAATCATTCTTGGTACTCATGTTCATACAGTACACACATTCTGTTTTGATAACAGGTACGTACATCTCTGCCTCTTAACATTCTTCAGAAAATGGATGCTAGTATGATTAAAATGTTGATAATGGATATTACCAATGGAAGCATAGTGGTAAGCTTCAGCCTCCTGATTTCAGCAGACATGGATGCAAGCAATGTTACCAGGTCTTTCCTTGATGCTTTCCAAAACAGTTCCCATTTGATGGTTGATAACAGCAGTCTCTCCATACATGGTAAGTTGGCGATTTATTCCATCAAAATGATCAGTGCTGGACTTCAGATCTGGATTCTGATAGTCAACTGTAAAGACTTCTTTATTTTCACTGAACTCAAACCTGTTTATCTCAAAAAATAAAACATGGTTCATCATCTCCCAGTTAAAACAGTAGATGTTTGACCAGACACATAGCATTGTCTCTGGCATTGTTGTGACCTCGTTGATTCTAGGAAGTCAGGGCTGCCCTTAGTTTTTTTCTGTTAAAGTAATTACCCAGTGATTATCTGAGAGCCTCTCCTTCTGGTCTGTTCTTCTAGTTGCTCCTTTTCCTCTAAGCAGCAATAGAGAATAAGCAGCTTCAAAATGGCACCTATTTATCTCTTGACTGATAGACTGATCAATCTAGCAATAATTTATGCTGGACACTCCTATGCTTCTTGATGTGTAAGCTACTCTCCTTGAGTTCAGTGGAACTCCCTCTTAAGTATTTGTGTGTAGGATTGTAGTCCTGGGAATGGTATCTCATTTCACAAGATAGTGGCAAACTGAGACAACAACTCCAGAAAACTGACACGGATGGTATGTACTTGATGCCATGCAAAATGTGCTGAAACCTTCTGGTGTCTTTAAGTGTGTGTGGAGCTAATTACGCTATGGTCTAGGGCTGGCAATTTTGGGGAAAAGGCGCTGGAACCATAACTTCATGGGGCATTACAGATCAAAGCCCTTCCAGGTTAATTTACTAACTAGGGCTGGTACCAAGTATACAACTTTATCACAAACAGGGAAAATTCTTGTAAGCAGACATGACTGGAAACTATAACATTCTGTACAAGAAATATTGGTACAGTGAAGTAGTAACCACAAACTGTTGCATTATTCTTTTTATTATTTTTTTAAAAATAGATTATGATGAATGTGTGAGAGAAGAAACTGATTGTTCTCCTGATGCATCTTGCTATAATACTTATGGATCATATGAATGCAACTGCAAAGAAGGATTTATCGATTTAAATGCTGAGAGACCTGGAAGAATCTGTGAAGGCAATGTTTCTGTATTCTGTTTTTATTTCATTCCAGTTCTGATGTAGTCATAAAATTGTTAGAGTGCATTCACTGTGACTGGAACTCCAATGCATCTTTAAAATGTTATATATGTTATATATCCAACTAGGCTTGAACTGTCTGGATTGGCTAATTATGTGTAAACTTCCATTGGACAAGTAGTGGACTCTTACCTGACCAGAAAAGGAAGACTTTCATTTCATTATTTTGTTCTCATTCTAGATTTGTCATAGCAATATTTAAATCCTTATATCATTTCACAGTGATGATCCACTTGCATCTTAGTTATATACATGTGCAGTTCAGGTATGAACTACAATTTGATGTTTTCATTTGTAGAAATTGAGATATGGGTTAGGAGACACTAGTGATCCATCAAAAAATTTCCACAGCAAGGCAACTGAAATAAATTGCCTAACAGTAGAGAAAAGAATAACTAACAATTTCCTGCCCTTTTGTGATGCCCAAAATAGGTTCATAGCAACATTCTACCTAACATAGGGTTTAGAATTAACTAGTTACAAGCAATTATTTATTTGTTATGACTCATTCCTTTCTCATAGGAACAAGTATATGACTAGGTTATGGCTGTAACTTAACAAGGGATAACTGCTTTCCTTTTGCTGTCACTTTTCTAGCTGCAGGGTGTGGCCTCATTGAATGATGGAGGAGGAATATCAAAGGGTTCTAGCACTGACTCATACTGCTGGCTCGTGTTCTGTTGTGGGTGTTGAAGTGATAAAGATAGAGAGTGTGCTTTATTATACCACAGATTAGCAGCTGGTAGCTTTCACATTTTTTCAATATGTAGCCATCTGATTACTTTTAAGATATAGGAAAGTAAAAGGGCTACTTTAAAAATGGTAACCGTAATGGTAAATAAATGTTGGGGCCTTGAAACCACAATAGTTGCTAATTACTTTTTAAAACTTTCTAAGCTCTGTTCAAATAGCTAAAGCTTCAGGTTCATAGCAAAATAAATGAAAGAAGTTACCTAATAGTAAAAGAAACATAAATATACCATTTAATGATAAGCCTAATATACTTAAAGCTAACCTTAAAGTTAAGTAAATGGAGCAGAGGATATTTGAAATTATACTATCTGTGGAGAAATATTAAAGATGAGAGAACTGACAAAAGTGAGGCACAGTACCTCTAATCTGCTGTCATCTGGCAGTGCCATCGCTCACTGTTTTAATTTCTCTGATCTTTAATATTTCTCCATATATAGTATAATTTCAAATATCTAGATTCCTTGGATTTCTGGACAAAATTGGGAATCTTTGTAAGTATCAGACAAAATTTTCAGTTTTTGCTCAGTTTTCATAGCAAAAAATGCTAGTTCATGGAGTGCAAAGCTTATCCTGAAAGAATAATGACAAAACCTGCGTTTTTCTGATGAAACTGGGGCCATTTCTTTGAGGCTCCTCCTCAGACTGCAAACCCCAGGATTTCATTGGATGTTGAAAGTGGAATCATAGTACTATAACATTCTAGTGTGGAAATGGCCTGGGTTCCCTCACCTTCTCTTGGAAAACTATTCATCAGAAGAGGGGAAGCAAGCATGCCTGTCTTAAAGCACTGCAGGTGAAGCAAACATTTTTGTCCCTGTTAATGATACCCTCCAAAGGTTGTTGAAATAGGAATTTTGTGACTGTTTACCTCCTGCAAAACCTAGTCCCTATTTTCTCCTGCAAGACGGGGTCTCTCTTACCTCCAGCAAAATAGGGTCTCTAAAAATAGCCTTCCATTATGGCGCTAGTATAGTTTGTCCAGAGGGAAGGAGAAACAAAGACAGCAAACAGGATTCCAAAGAAGTGAAGATTCTACCAGGTTAATTGGATTTCAGTCCTTTTGAAAATACCTCTTTTGACCTGAAAATTTAAATGGATGAACATGGGTGCATTTCCCATTAAAAACCAATTTCTCTAATCACTGATAAATATATTTTACATGATACTTTGGAAGAAAATGAATTGCAAAATGCAATTTGTAATACTCTTTCTCCTCTCATTCTATAGTATTATTTTCCAGACATGATGGTGGGGCTACATAGAAAAAAGACTGGAGCAGCACTGTTTTGCCTTTGACTTATTGATATACTTCAATTCATGAATCATCATCTTCTGCCTCCACAGCTAAAGGTTTGGAGAGTACAACCATAAGTACTGCAGTTAATCAAGCATTAATGGAACCAATAGTGAATGTCCATAATTTACCTCAAGCCTCATCCTTGCCATTCACCAAGTTTTCAATTAAGAATGAAGTCCAAGTGCTCTGTGAGTTTGAAAAAATTGTCATCACCATCCAGAAGGCCTTCCTGCAGAACCGATCAATCCCAGAATCCTCTTTGTACCTAGGAAGGCCTCACTGTAATGTAAGAAAAAGCAATTCCAGTCATGTCGTACTTCAAACTAGATGGAACGAATGTGGAACTGAAGTACAAAGTGTAAGTCGTCTTGATTTCTGAAGAGAAAGTTTGATGGGATTCCATTGCAGATAGTAAGAAAAATGGGTAAACTGATATAAGTTGTTGAAACATCTGTTGTAAATTCCTACTACCCAACAATAGTTACTTCCTTAAGGAATCAAGAGATAGGATCCTGGAGAACTTTCATTTATAACATTGGCCTCATTTCAGCACCAAATTACCTGTTCACCCATGTATTCTACAGGATAGTGAGTTTTGTTTTGATAGATTGTTTTCTGTTGTTTTGGTCTAAATTGGTTTAAGTTCCTTTAATTTATACTACTGTATGTACTCCAGTCTAGAATCTTCAGATATAGACTGGGATATAAGTATCTTATTGAAAAAATATAATGTACATGGTATCCTTAAGAAAAAACTTTCCATGTATAGGTCTGGGGTGCTGAATGAGTTATGAAGCTTTCAAGTTAGTAGATAGCGCAAGTGTAATTGTTGCAATGCCTTTTTTATTCATTTCCTTGAGCCTTGTACAGAAATAGCAATATAGTCTCCATAACTGAATTGGAAACCAATAACAGTATATGAAGTGGCTTGAGTGTTAGACTAGGACTCCAGATCAGGGTTCGAATCTTCACTTGGCCATGGAAACCCACTGGATGACCTTGGACTAACCACACTCCCTCAGTGTCAGAGGAAAGCAATGCCCCCCCCCCCGGTTGCCGTAAGGAATTGGCTTGAAGGCACACAACAATTACAGCAACAACAACCACCGCTGTTAGGCAAAGTGAATAATGAATGGAGAGTGAAATGAAAGGAAGAATGAAATGAAAAACTGTGTTCTTTTTCCATTTATGTTTCAGAATACAACACACACCATAGTAAAAACAATTCTCCGAAATGATTTTTCTTCCCTGGGTGTTATCCATCATTTAAAGGTTGCCAGTCCGATTCATTGTGTGTTTCCTAATGATCTCTTGACTTCAGCTGGATACAATCCAGAAGGGTAAAGAAAATCTCAACAGATAAAGAGCAAATGGAATGAATTGTGGAAGATGTAATAATATTATTCACATTCAATAAAATGCATTTTAAAGAGGAGAGAAATAGATGCCTATGAACTTGCTGATGAAGTTAAATTATAAATAATCTTGTTCCACAGATAAGTATCTCCCAGTAGTTCACACCACACCAATACCTATACAACCTCTTCAAGAATTTGTATTCTAAACTGCAAAAGAGGAGGGTAGTTACATTATTTTAGTCTAAAAGCAGAGAATGGAACAGGATCATTTTTTTTTGCAATGTTTAGAAATAAGCTGCTATTTTGTACAAACTAGAAAGGAAGACAGCACTAAATACTCCATGAATGTTAACCATAACTGATTCTCTTGCAGCATTTATACCATATTTGAAGATTTGCATGGATCAGGACATTTCTTAACAGAAATGCAATTGTTCATTGGAAATTCTCCAATTCCCAAAAATTTCAGCATATCTGCTAGTGACAATGTAATGATTGATGTGGGCATTCGGACAGAAGATAGCAAGCTCAAGGTGGTTGTTGGTGAATGTTGGGCAACTCCAACTAATAACTCAGTGGATCAGCTATCATTTCCTTTTATACATGGCAGGTAAGTCTCTTTCTTATGGAAGTTTGAAGTTATAAGCCATCATGTCAGTAAATACTATTTCTCATTCCCAGAAAATGAGAGTTCATGCATAAAAAAGTCTGGTGAGCAAGAAGATCAGCTTGTACCAAGTATGCAAGGGCCTTTCTGCACTACACTGCTACAGTGCTATTATTCCATTTTCAACATCCTGTGGAATTCTGGGGTTTGTAGTTTACTGAGGCTAAAGAGCTTTCTGGCTGAGAATTCTGAATGCCCCTCCCTAGACGGCAAACCCCAGGATTCCATAGGCTGTTGAAACTGGAATAATAGCACTATAACAGTATAGTGCAGAAAGGCCCTAAGTCTCTTCAAGAACGAAAGAGTGACAGTTCTGGAGATGCAGATCAGGACATCGCTGGGCATGTTGAGGAGTTGTAATATCCTAAAGGCACCAGATCCTGTTTGATCTTGGAAGCTAAGTGGGGCCAAGCCTGGTTAGAACTTGGATGGGAAACTGCCAGAGAATACCAGGTACTGTAAGCTATATTTCAGAGGAAGGCACTGGCAAAACCACCTCTGAGTATTTCTTTTCGAAGAAAATCCTATGAAATTCATGGGGGGGCACTTTGAAGGCACGTATACACACTATCCAACCTCTCCCCACCAAAAAATGACATTTTCCTAGCTGTGCATTTCCTGAGGTAGAAAACATGGCGTATCTCATTTAATTTTGTGATGATAGAACCAATGGAGCTGGACCAGTCTACCTTCACAGGCTGCAGTCTCTGATAATGAATTCTCAATGACAGGAAGACCTCTCAGAGTCCAAGGATTCTTTTGCACTATGTTACTGCCCTGGCTAGTCCAAGCTTTGAGGATATTAAAAGATATCCTCTTGATATCATAATTCGGCTTCACTTCTCTATTCCTCTCCACGTGCTTGCGAGGCCGCCGGACAAGCATGTAAACAAGCTCGGCTGCTCATAGCCGTAATATTCAAAGTACGATACAGGCAGGCCAGAAATAGCTGACTCACTGCTTTAGGAGACCTCCAGGCAAGTACTCTGATTAAGTATGCAAGCCACTTACAAAAGAGCCTCTGCCCTGCGCTGGCAGCTTGATGGGTAACCTATACAATACCCAAGTACTCTGCGTTTGCATACTGGCTACTCTATTGAGAACCGCTACGATAATTCAATCATTCAGATTCTGACCTTTTGGAGGCTTTGTCTCCAACTCCAAATCTATTGTTTTCCCCCAAGTACGGCATAGCCTGCAGTCACAATTCTCCTTATAAAAACCCTTGATTCCGAGACCTTCCTCGGAACGCTCCCGAGTTTCATCCCGCCTTGCTGCCGCTTCGCTTGGCGAGCCTCCCCTCAGCTCCACGTGCTGAGCTACATCGCACCCCAGCCTCGCTCTCTATTTTTCTGGGCTTCAGGACAGGTGAAGTATCACCCAAACCAGCAATCCCTCTAAAAATCCCTCTATACCACTCCAACCTTTATTTTCTTTAGTTATCTTGGCTGAGTGTGTCGCATACACTGTTTTGCTTGTATTTAATAAACATCATTTATTATTTCAACTTCTGTGTGCTACTTGACTCGACCCGACCCCGTAGACATAGGGGTCAAGATCTCGCTATGTTACCCTGCCTCTCGTAACGCCAAGCAGTGCTCTGAGCTAATTTTCCCTACCTTTAGTTGAGCACATTTTGGTGTCCCTCCCAGGACTCCCAGTACACAGGGTAACAACTATTATCACTGGTGAATCTGACCTCTGATTGTGATAATGGGATTTGATGTGCAGGCATGGTACATAAAAGAAAAATGTTATATTCGCACTGAAGATTTGAAAGAAAAAATGGTGTATTATGGATAATACATACAAACTGATTATCAGGCATGAAGAGTGCAGTTTACAAAGATTTAAAATAAATAAATAAACGGAGCAACTAGAAACTATAATTTCAAGTTGGTAGGTCTGCAATTTCTTAACTTTTTTTTCACTCATTTGTCAAGTCTCACACACACACTGGCAATGGATATATCTAAAAATGCAGTTCTCCTATAATATTCTCTGAATGGCGCTGCCCTTGTTTATATTTGGTCATAGCTATACATCTTTAATGACAATGTTTTATCTTGTTAATCCATTTCATATAAACTGTTCCATGTCAGCCTCAGCACCCTTTTCTGTAACAAGTGGCATCATTGTACTTTTCTACCTTAAAACTTTTTACAAATATTACTTAGATAATGTCTTTGTGGCAGCTGGAGCACTCCAAAGAGCTACATAAATGCTGAATTTTCAGTATGTTACATAATCAAGTAGATTTTTTAAAACTTAGTGTTTATGAGATATAAATGTCATAGACAAAACATTGGACTTCACATACTTTGGCAATCACGTGGAAGAAATTAAGAGGCAAGGTGGACATTCATGAAAAAGAGGTTAAAAACGCACTTTGTGCTTTTCATATATGTGTTTGATATTATCATTTTGGATTAACTGAATACAAGGGACAGACAAATGGGTTACTTGTATGTGTGGGTGGACTGTGCACGAAAGAGGGAAGCTCATTAGCGTGCTGTTACCTCCTCTTCGTTCAGTAAAATGCCTCATAGCTGAATTTTTCAGATAGCTGGCTTCCTCCTTCAATAAGAAGGGGAGAAGGAGGAGACAGTGACAGAGCAGTCAGGCAGTGGCTAAGTATTTACCAATGGCCAGGCTGGAGAATTCTGGGTTGTAGTCCAAAAATGTAAAATTTCCCAAGCTTTATCTATGATGTGTGTGCAAAGTGTGCTGTCAAGATTGTGAGCCTCTTGTTGATGTACATCTGTCTAGCAGCAGAATCCTCAAATGTTTTGTTTGAATGTTTCAACAAGCGTAAGAGACTGAAGACCAGGGAGGTGTGAGAAATTTGTTGTGGCAGTTTTTAATATCAGTTTACCTGATCCTAAATCTCATAGACAAAACTGGAACCCATTGCAGTTCACAGTTGGGAATCTGAAGGTTTCTGAGCTTGCAATACATTTCCTGAAAGAATTAATGCATTTCATGACACATGGATGTTTGAGAAAAGTTCAGAAAATATTGCGTATATTTTTTAAATGTGAGCAAATGCACTCAGCTTAGTGAAGTCCAGTGTCCATGGAAGTATCAATTTGAAACATGTGCACAAAGTACACACAAATGTTAAAACAAAACTTTCCATAAAGAGTTGACTGTTTATGTATAGGATATCTCTTCCGTTGTTACATTAATAAATTAACGTTCGAGTATGGCAGGACAAATAAACAGCAAATGATTTCAAGGTGTTTCTTTTAAATTACCATAAGTATAAAGTAATGTATAGTTTGATGCCTTGTTTAAGTGCCAATTAATATTCTTGGGATATAAGATAAAAATACATATGCCTATTATCTTGTTATTGTTATAAATGATTCTGCTGCTTCCACTGAAATTGTAGTGGCTTTACTCTCAATACTTACTCCCTGGAAGACTACCACAGATTTTTAGAGGAATCTAATATGCAGAAATAGAAGTCTGTGGGTGAAATTTATTGCTATCCCTTTCCCTCTAATTTACTGATTTTTTTGTCTTTTCAGCTGTCCAGTTCCAAATACTCATACCACCATGATTTCAAATGGGATATCCAGAAAAGCCCAGTTTAAGCTGAAAATCTTTTCTTTTGTCAATGATTCGGTGGTTTACTTACACTGTAAAATCCATGTTTGTGTGGAAACACCTGGGACTACTTGCAAGGCGGTAAGGAGTTTCTCTGTATGCTCATTTTGGAAAGCAAAAGTAATAATAAATGACCAGAGGACTTTTCACACTATATAGTTATAACATTGTGATTCGACTTTAACTGCCAAAGCTCTGTGGAATTCTCAAAATTGCTATTTAAGGAAGGGTATTTACAATTCTCTGCCAGAGAACTCTAGTGCCTCACAAAACAACATATCCCAGAATTCCATAGGATGCAACCAAGGCAGTTCAAAGTAGAATCATAACATTATAATTGTGTAATGTGAAAGATCCTGAAAAGGAATAATATATGTTATATATATTGCCAAGAGACATCCTATACAACCCCACATTTTTAAGAGGTGTGCCCCTAAACCCTTGAGTTCTCTCTCACCTCTCTCTTTCTTAATGTATGCCTGCTTCTTTTCTCTTGAAAATTTTCAGCAACTCTTGGAGTCATGGTGAACAGAGGGAAATCTCTGGAATTTTTTCATTCTCATGTGCCAGAATAAAATAAATGAAAGTTTACATCCCTGGTCATTTCTGGTTTTCCTTTTTCAGTGTGCTGTAACATCTGTTGACATCATTTGGTGTATGGTACATCCAGGAGCTAGTTCTCCCCCTCCAGCCAGAACCCACTTCAAGCTACACTCCTTCACTGCTACGATGACACTGAGATTGGGCAGCAGTTTGCTCGTTTTAGAAGAGTTTTCCTGGTTTGATACTAAATTTCAGCAGTGCAGTTTTGAAGAGGCCTAGGGGCAGCAAACATGGCCTGTGGTGCATGTGTCTTACCCGCCCCTATTCTACAGCTTTGGTATTGGAACAAGACTCTATATTTAGTCCTAGTGATATTTTGACTTTAATTAAATTGCAAGGAGGAGAAGATACAGAAAGTTTTTTTTATAACAAGGAAGTAGCAGGAGGGCATTGTGCACGCATACACACACATGCACATTTTTACAAGGAGTTGTTGGAGAAAGCAAATTTAAGGACAGACTGTCATATAGAAGGAACAAAGTGTATGCAAACCGGTTGCAGTTTGTTTACAACATATATAATAAGTGCTCAGTTTTTAAAAATGGAATGTTGAAACTTCAGTCTCTTGAAGGGAACACCTTCAAAGTGTACAACTTTAACCCTATACTTGGTACTCCCTGTTGAATTTGGTAGAACTTACTTTTGAACAGATGTCTCCAGGATTGCACGGAGGTTGTGTGTGTAATTATTCAGCAGTTAGTGTGAAACAGTGTTCTCTGCATTTACTTCGAAGCATTCTTTAACCATTCTTTTTCTTTAAATGTGTTCAGTTTAAATTAATTCTAGTCATTCTAAATTTTAAGCAAATTAGTGTCATAAGCCTGTGCTTTTTAAGATCTTTACTTAAATCCTAACAATCCCTCTGTATCATGTTTCAGCTTTCAGCTACAGTTTTCAAAGAAATAGCTGTGTTAGTCTCTTGCAGCATTAAAAAGAAAAAGGGGGAAGAGTAATCCAGTAGCACTATTAAAGTCAAGCAGGTCAAACAGGTGGTCAAACAGGGCACCCAGAGTACCAAGATATAGTTCTCTGGTGTAGAAATTTCAACCACACAGGGATTAGGCAAATTGGGGAATGTATCATTGGGCTATAGTTCTCATCAGCCCTTTCTAGCATAGGCAGTGGTAAGGGGTGATGGACTTAGAGTCTAGCCACTTCTGCAAGATCACCTTCCCAGTTTCACAGCACATCCATGCGCTTGGTGATCTTCCTCTCACTGTTCATATGAGGAGAAGCTGAATGTTTCAGTATGTGTCTTTGAGCCACATTTTTCACTGCCTACCTGATCTAGGATTTAACTACAAAGACCATGGGCTTGAAATAATCAAAGAACAGCTGTATTCCAGATGAAAAGTGAGCTCACCAGTGTCTGAATAAGTCCTGAAATTATTCTGTTTGAGCAGCCTGGTTCCTTTCAGATGTATTGGATTACAGCCACCATCATCCCAGAATAGAGCTACACACTTGGGTGACACCAACTAGTAAAGATGTACTGGCTTATCCGTTAAAGTGCATTAAAAAAAATTCACACAAAATTTTAGGTAAAGCAGGAAACATACGTGAAAAGTAAACACAAGTGAGTTCTGTTTATGTCATCTGGATATTGATTCTCGTTGGATATAAAATGTGAGTCTGGTAAACTGAACCTCTGGCATAAAAAACAAAAGCAAACAGCTTTACGTGGAAGTGAAGAATCTAATTTGATGCTGGCAAAAAACTGCATGTAGAGTATGAATCAACAGCAAAGCATAGATCCAGAAAAAGAAATTTGAGGCAGACCAGTGGCAAGTGAGAAGGAAGAGCCCAATGAGAGATCATATGCTTGTAGTAGGAAGCCATGTGTAGCAAGAAGCCCCATGCTCAGATTTAAGTGACCTTTGCTTCTATCACCATTTCTTTTTTTGTTCCCTACACTTACTGAAGCTCTCTTCTGTTAAGGAATGAAGGCCAATGGTTTAAACAATAACTTTCAAGGTCCAATGCTAGGCTTGATATCATAGTAATCAGGAATGCATACAAAAGAAAATTAGTCCTCACTGATTTTTTTGGTGCAAGAGAGATTTGTAGTGTGAGGATGAAATTAATGATGCAGTTTTCATGTAGGATCTTGACATTGTCAGGAACCCCTGAGAAGCTTTGATCAGAAAACATGGGAAATAGATTTTCCCTTAGGCAGTTTCTAAGAGACATGGGCACCACATGATCCATTTGCAATCTTCTTGCAGATTATTAAATGTACATTTTAAAAGTTGATGTTTGTGGAATCTTATCCATGGGCTACAATTTTAACATGTACAACTGTACCCACAAATCATTTGTATGTCAAAAATATATCGTGTATAGAGATGTACAGGATATAATATAAGTCATCCATGTGACTGAGCTATAAGGCAGTAAAGCAGTTGCAAAGAAGAGGTACCATGGGAATTCTGAGTGACTGAGCAGTCAGATAGAGATTATGAAAATGTATAATCAAGCGCAGTTATCCCACTGGACTGAATCTGCAACCTTTTGGCATATTGTTGTTGTATACTTTCAAGTAGTTTTGTGACCCCAAAATGTGGGTGACTTGAGATCCACCTATGATGTCAGTACCTCAATGTGATGATGGGTTATTAATTAGCTCAATTAGGAGACCTGTGAGAGGGAGGTAACCTAATGAAATCTTCCACCAATGTTTATGCGTTCTCGGCAGGAAAGAACCAGCCAGAGATTCCAAAATAAGCTAAAATGTGTTTTATTAAAGAGAGCTCAAACATTCACACACAAGATCCAAGCACTCACACACTCACACAAGAGCTAACCAAAGGAAAAGCAAGGAAAGTTCTTGATTTCAAAGTTTAGGGAACGGGCGATATTTATCAATCTGAAGAGCAAAGAAGAAAGCAGTGATGCAGCTTAGACTTGTGCCTTAGACTTGTGCTTAGACTTGTGCCTAAGGACAGTACTCATTAGGGAATCAGAGCGACAGCATGGTATTCAGCAAGTGAGGTACTGCATCTGACTGCCCAGAACCAAGGGATTTTATACGCCAAATGTGGTCAAGTTAACAATGGAGATTGTATTGCAGGCAATGGGGTCCAGACTGTGTTAATGTTAGTGTTACATGACAAAGAGTTAATGGCTGTCATAATAGCTCTGTAACTGTGGACAGGTGAGGGAAATGTCCAGATGCTAGGAAGGAGGGCTGAAACAATCAGTAGTTTGGTGAGAAATTCCCGTTGCTATTGTCCGATAGCAGAGACATAACATGTTAGTTTAAGCCTGTTATCTCCGGAGTTACTTGGTGATTTTCCTGACAATGACCTTGGCTACACCTAGAGGGGATCTCTGACCTACTTTGCAGCACACGTGTTCAGCCAGTATTTTTCCTCTGCCCAGCCTTACCTTACAATCACATCTGGGTCCATTTTATATCAATCCCAATTAATATGTTTTGGCAATTAGATTATATTTCACCAATTGAACCATATCAAATCTGTGTGTATGCGTGCAGGCCGGTAACAGTTTCTGATATATGGTGACCCTAAGGCAAAAATTTCACAGGGTTTTCTTAGCAATTTTGGCATACGTATCGAAACATTTCACATTGGTAAAAATCCACTCTGTGGGTTTTTTTGTTTTGTTTTTAGAGTTGCAATGGTTTCCGTTCTCAGAGGAGTGGGGAAACTATTGCAATGCCCAGGACATCTTGGGGACCTCTGCGCAGATCCAGTGGTGAGTAATCAGTAATGACTGCAGAATGTGATATGGGGAAAGAAAATATCAATAGCCTATGTGTGTGTGTGAGAGAGAAAGAGAGTTTCAAATTAACAGTGGAATGGAATAAATATTGCCAGGCACTTTCCAGCCACCTTGCCAGTTTCACCAGTAAGTGGAATGGTGGGTAGTGAAAATAATGGGCAGAAACCAACAGGTAAGGCAGAAAAATGGGTTGTGTAGCCTATGTGAACCACTCGTATCACTGTTCTGTTGCACCTGATGTGAAAATTGTCTCTTTCAGTCATGCTAGGGATTAAAAGAATACTTCTTTTTTGTCGTCAGTGAGAAAGAATGTCTTGAAACATCAAACATGTTCTATGAGAAAATGTTCAACCATTTCAAGAGCTTTTCAATTTTGATACCTTGGTTCAAAAAATTGTTTGTGCAAAATATCTTGGCTGAGATTATGCACAATCAGATGTAACTATAACGACAAAACTCTGTTGTTGTACAGTAATCTTTCCACATTCGCTAGGGTTAAGGGCACAGGACCCCTGTGAAAGTGAAAAAAAGTGAATAACTCTAGGCCCTCTGAAACTATATTTAACACACAAAAAAAGTATGATCACCATATTCAAACCACTATGGATTAGTCTGAGGCATCAGGATTCCTTCACTAGGCAGAAGTGGGAGCCGGTAGGGCTTACTACCACCTCCACTGCTGCCCCACACCATTTTTAATGGGTACTTACAAGCCTCACTTGCAGTTTCTCAGTCTCATGAGGCTTGCAGTCCCTATTAAAAATGGCATAGGGAGGCAGCAGAGGTGACAGCAAATAATCCGTGAATAATCAAATCTGCAAAATTGAAACCCACAAATGTGGAGGGCTAACTGTAGCCAAGTCTCATGATGCCATCTGCTCGAAGTCCTTTTCAGCCTGGTAGTGCCCCAGCCAAAGGGTTTCTAAAGTGCTGCAGATCAAGACATAGGGAAATGACATCTGCAGTCACCTTATAGCTGTAGGGCGCATTGGGAACAGGTAACTGGAGAGACCCCTTGGGTTTTTTCTGCAACTGCTTCTCTCAAGCTCTTCCCATGACTGGGAGGGCCCTGCAGACATCGTTTCCCAGTGTACTATTCTTCAGTGTCTTGGAAACCCTTTGGTTTGGCACTCACCAGGTAGAAAAGGTAGGGGCTCATGTTTAGGGATCATTTTCTGTCATTGATGACCATAAATGTAAATCCTCAGCAGATATGATAGTGTAAGTCCAGCTCATGATCTTGTAACCATTGTTTTTGGGGCAAATAAATAAATAAATTGCACAGAAACACAAGAAGAGTCTGGTTTTTTGTTTTCTCACAAAATACATTTTTCTGTCTCCAAGGAATTTTTTTCACAGAAAAAGTCCTGAAATGAAAGAAACAATCGTAGTGAAATATAGGAAAATATATATGATTTCACCTAGTAGGGAGAAAACTTTTGAAATTCTTCATTCCTGCCTTCTAAAATAAAATAAGCAAAGACTTATATCAATAGTTGATACTGCAAAAGATTGTGATATAGTAAGACTGGAAAAGGCTAGTATGAAAGGAAGACAGAAAGGAAAAATATGAAGGAATAAGTAAGATGGATACTTTGTGTTTCCTAGGTCAATGTCCTAGCTGAGAAAGCAGGTGGGAACGTCTCTGCATTCAGAGTTGGCAATGAATAGTTGTGCCATACTATGATTTCAAGTGCTCATTGCTCTGCAGATATGGTATTAAAATCCTAAAGAGCTGGAACATTCAGAAATAATGCACAGCGTCTTGATTCCAGTGCTTTTATTGCACATTGTACGGCATACAGTCAGTTAAAGTCCCTGTAGAAATATCAGTGAAAGATTGAGGATTATGTTTTATAGTTTTACTTAAGTTTCATAGTATAAAGTTGATATGGTCTCAAAGGTCATCTTTTCATTTCTTTTATTTCAGATGATTCAAAAGAAGAGAAGGTGCCTGGTTTAGGAGCAGGGTATATAGTACTTATTGTGCTTGGCATATTTGTTTTCGTACTGGGAACTGTTGGATTTTTGGTTTGCCGACACCAACGGAAGGCTGGCACATACAGTTTCAAACCCAAGTCTGACAATTTTAGCTACCAAGTGTTTTATGATTGAACATTTCAGTTTTACCACATGTAAGTTCACTGAATGCTTGTGCTGGCTTTGCACTCCTGTGAAACCCTTTTAAATGAAACTTTAGAAGTTTGCCACACAGTGGTTATATGAACCAGAAATATGTTACTATTTAGTTGGTCCTTTCGGCAAGCAGTATATACACCAAAGGTTACCTACACAGCATATCTGTTAGTTTATACGGAGAGCCAATATAGAACAGAGTGGACTGTTAGATGGAGACTTCAGTGACCATGTTTCACATCCACTCTTGGCCATGGAGTTTATTAGATAGCTGCCACTATCTCTTACCCTAATCAAGGTGGGAAGATAAAATGGGATAACACCCACACGTGAAATCTTAAGCTTTTTGGTGGATGGATAGTATGCAAATATGATAGGTAGATAGATAATGTTATGCCACTAATTAAAGTTGTCATTATTTTCTCTTGATATTCTAGATGGAAACATTTTATGGAATTTACAACTCCACATGATGCTGGACATGATGTACCCAGATGATGTTCAAATTTATTCTCTGGTTTCTTCATAAGAACTTCTCACTAGATTTGCTTGCCTACTTCAAAGTTCTTTAGCGTTCTAGCAACCTTTTGAGAGGAGAAAAAAAACTGCTACCAATTTTTATAGTTGAGATTATTTTCCTCCCATACTCCTGCAGTACCATTGTTACTGATATCACATGTTCACAGAATGCATTAATATGTATTAATATGCATTAAAACTTATAAAGGAACAACTTAGACAGTTGCTCAACCAGTACTTCATTACGATGTTTCCAGTCAAACAATTAAGAGAACGTAGAATTGCCATCTTCATGCAGATCTGCTACGTGTGTAACATGAATGCTGGATTGTTGTCAAGGAAAGCATTTTGAAGTTGTTACATAAAAGCAAGGGAAGCTCTGAGAAACCAATTTAGCATGTGATGTGGTCCAAAGCTGTGAAGAGAAAGAGACATTTCTGCAATTGCTTCTGCCATGTCAGGATAAAAAAAAAAATTCTGAGATAGGAGTTGAGTCTGTTTCTGATCAATTATTCTTGCAATGTTTTAATTTTTTACAGTGTATATAGGCCTCAGTGGAAAGTATCCTTACTTTAAAGCAAACATCTGTATTAACTTGTTTAAACTCAAGTCTAATGGTAATGGGTCACAGGCTGCATAGAGCTTCTAGATTTAGAGTTTCTAGATTAAAGTTAGAGTTTCTAGATCTAAAGACATTGCACTGATCCATTACTTACATGAGCAAATAGACACAGCATGCAGGAAAGCAAACTGTGCTTATGGGAAAGCAAACTGGCAATGCAGCATATTGTGTGCCTGAAGAATAAAAGGCTGGCAATTCCAGTGTATAAAGTGCAAATCACATTCCATTTGAATACATCCTTCATGCCGATGTTTGGTTATTTTTCATAAGACCTTACCACTCCAAACATACCTGATCTTGTCTGACTTTGGTCAGTAAGTAAGGTAGACCTGGTTCGTACTAAGTAAGATAGACTTGGTTTGTACTTTATTGGGAGACCATCTCCTGGTAGAGCTAGGAAAGAAATCTGTCTGAAATTCTGGAGAGCTATGGCCAGTTAGAATATTGGGCTAGATGAACTAGGGTGCTGACTCAATGTAAGGAAGCTTCCTATGTGATGTTTCTGTTTTATGTTTATGTCTTATGTTTATTCAGATCAAGGTATCTATTATTTAAACTTTCTGGTTTTCCTCAGACAAATGTATGCAGTGCATAGACTAAGCTTGATACTTTTCCTCTTAGAGATTTCCAGTGCCTGTTAATAGCTTCATTCCAAACAGAAATTCAGCTTTTGGATATCTGCTTGGGGTGTGTGGGTGTGCGCGCAGGGGATGAGGGAGAGATTTCTAGTTCAATTTCCCCTTGTTGCAGAGTTATTCAAATCACAAATCCTAAAAGAAAGTGGAAGAAAGCAGAGGAAAGCTGACAAACTTAACATAAACTCATAGAATTAATAATGGACGTCTTGTTGTGCTTCATTTATTTTGTATGTTCCTCCCCACAGTACAAGTTTTGCGAAATAGACAACACTTCTTTTTTTCTAATCCTTATTTTAATCTGCAGTCCTTGTTAATTGTAACTTAAAGCTATGATTTACCAAACTTATATTGTAAGAATGTGATGATTTTGGACTAACCCGAGAGTTTGAACAAGACTGAATCTTTATTTTCTTTTCATTTAGGACTTGCTATATTTTTTGGTACATGTATCGTACATTTTCATTGTAATGAACACAGTTTAATTGTTCTCTGTCCACAGGAGAAAAAATATTTTTATGGGTTGCAGTTACTGAGTTTCTACAATGTAATAGTGATATTAGGTCTTGACATTATTATCCTCAAACTACTTAAATACACTTTTGAAGTCAGTTGGACTAAGGGCGTTTCAAAATGTTATGTGCCCTAATTAACTGCTCATGTGACTTGTGAATCATATCTGAATTTAAGGGGCAATTAGAAAAAAAGAATTACAAATAAAATGAGGCAACCTGCACTTGATGTATATAGCAATAAAATACACTTTGCCGTCCACATTTGCTAGGGTTAGGGACACAGGACCCTCGCAAAACTGAAAAATTTGCAAATAACAAAATTTGTGTGTCTGTGGGAGGGGGGCTGGGGCATGGTTGGGGAAAGTGAGCATCTAGGGCCAAAACCAGGTCAGGGAAAGGAGATGGTTGGCATGGTGATCCTGTACTTCCTCTCTCTTGCCCATCTCCTTTCTTGGGTGTGTGTGGGGCATGGGTACAGGGTTTGTGGTGCTGAGAATTTGGGCAGAGAGCCATCCTTAGCTGGCCAGGCAGAGTCTGGTAGAGGAAGAGGAGGACCAGACGTCGGTTTTCAATGGGCTATGCAGCCCGATTGGAGCCACCAAGAGGGAAGGCCCCCCCCCCAAAAAAGAAGCACCTGAGGTGGGAGGGCAGGGGTTGGAGAAACTCGCAAATAATCAAATCTGTGAATGTCAAACCCGCAAATGTGGAGGGCTGACTTGCATACTAAGCAATCTGGAGGAGGGGTCTTCAGTTATTTAGTTTGTAAACTTACATTTCTTATTTTTGATTAATTTAGAGGTAACTCTGTTTCTGCAGCCTTTAATATCAACTTTAGTCATAAAGTGACATATTGCTAATCAGCACATAGTTTTGTATTCAGTAGAATATGAAGTGAGGGAGGAAAACTTGAAGTGACAAAAATTATAAGGTTGCCCCCTTTTCTCTAGTGTGGGGCGGTTCCTCCTCAGGGTTGTGAACTGAGTAGACTCTTGGGACCACCATGGTGGTGAGTGTGCCAAGGGTCTTACCAGCTATGGTTATGTTCAGATGTGACAGACACAATATGACCAACTTGGACAGCTGAGTAAGAGTAAGAACTATTTCAGCTCATGTGAAGCCCATATTCTCGCTAGTGTTGAATAAAACCTTAGTACTGAATTAAATCCAAAAAATATTACTAGCTTTATGCCTGCTGCCATAATAAATGCATTATGTAAATTTGTTTGTGGGTTTTGTGTCATTTTATTTTTGTATTAACTTTGATGGAAATCTCTCTGGGGGCAAAAGGCTTATTCACTGTGGCTTCAGAAGTGGTTCATTTCAATTAATACTGTAAAGGTTAATATGCAGTCTTACTGATGAGTAAGTCTCATTGAACTCTTAGAAGTCAGTCTCATAGATTATAAACAGGCAAAAGAGATACACTGATGAGTAGTCTGGAACCTCTCCCACTTGCCGCTTACTTGCTGCAGCCTTTTCTTCTACCAGGTACAGCCAAATCAAGCACCCTTTACACCAGAGGAATGCACTGGAGTATGATGAGAGACAGTTCCAGCAGTAGAATTTCTGCCTTGTGTGGAGGTCATGGGGTTAATCCATGCTTAGTGGCATCAGAACAGAGTGTCCTTCAACTGTGCTGCAAACCAGGACACGTAAAAGATAGCAAACATAATAGAATTGTATTATAGAGCTAGAAAATGTACAGTCAAAGGAGCAAGAGGATGGAACTATCGTATAAGGAAAGGTCAACATGTTGGACTTGTTTATCTAAGAAAAGTTTGAGTAAGGGAAAATATGATAGAGATATATAAAATTATGCATGATGTAGAGCAAGGGTGGGCAAACCCCTAGTGTATGGCAGGGGCTGGATTAGGTGCCTTTTGCATTCCCTTCAAACTCTATGAATCTCTGGACTGTTGGATGTTAAGGGAACACCTTGGTCCTCCCAGGAGACCTTAAGTGAGGTGTACCCCACACAGTTTTTTAAAAAATCCTCCCAAATGTTTTCTTGGATATGTTTGGGGACATTGTGAGGCAATTTTTAAAAAATCGTTTTTGACAAGTGGGAAGTCCTGAAGGCCACAAAAATAGCCCTGGGAGCTGCAGGTTGTCTATGCCAGTGAACAGAAAGTGAAAAGTGAGAAACTCCTACCATAATACTAGAACCTAGGCCCATTTTGGGAAGCTGAATGATGGGAAGTCCAGGACAGATGAAATTAAGTACAATATCTCTTCACATAGCATCTAGTTGAATGGAATTCACTGCTCTAAGATGTATTGATGGACACCCACATGGATGGTTCTAATTCTCCACTATGCAACAGGTGGATAAGATCTCAGACCTCCTTTTCCTCTAAATATGTTTTTGACACAGTGTAGTGGGCACTCAGTATCTGCCAGGGTTTGGTTTCCAGGACCCTCTGTGGATACCAAAATTTGTGGATGCTCAAGTCCCATTATGTACAATGCTGTAGTAAATGGTATCCCTTATATAAAATGACAAAATCAACGGTTTTAGGGGTTTTTTTTTTGGGGGGGGAATAACTTTCAAGCCATGGCTAGTTCAATCTGTGGATACAGAATCCATGGATATGGAGGGCCAACTGTACAAAAGTTAACCTTCTGACCAACTACAGGATATTCCATTATTCTTTGTTACCTTCCTTTCACTCTAGAATTTGCTTATCTCCAGTAAGGTATTCTCAAAAATCATTTCCAGTTCTAGAGATGATTTGAAAAATGGAAGGTATAACTTCACAGAAATAATTCAGATTTTAATGATCAATATGTCTTGTACTTGTATTGCTTGAAAGTCACTTTTTTTATAGGACTGAATTTCCACTTGATGCTGAGTTTCACAGGCCTCCCATCATGGAGATTTACATGGCAAGTTATTCCAGAGGATATTATGTGGTTAGATAACAAGCCAGCATGTTCAGATCACAGGCAAGATGGTTCACCAGTGTGGGATTTAGGAAAGATGTAGGAAAGATATTTGAAATGACATGAATTTTAGATCTAAGTATGTGTGATTATAACTAACTTGGATGAGACAGATAAGCAGTTAATCTGCTGCAATATCTTAATACATAATGCTATCCCAGTGGTGCATATGTACAGTACTTGCAACTATATAGCAATACAGGTCTGATTTTACATGTACTGGACCCCTGGCAAGGGATACATCAAAGAAGCAATTCTCCTATGTATTTACAGAAGTTTATTCACACATTTCCGTAACCTCATAAAGGTACTGGGAATGCTATCCTGCATAACTATGTAAATTAGGTCATCAGTTCATTTAAAACCAAAGTATTAAGAAGTTAGGGTTTAATTCAAAAAAGACTTTCCAGTAAGGTTCAGGAGTAATAGAACTGAGGATCACATGCTTTCTCATCCAAATGAATAGTACCAGAAATGTATTGTAATGTCTACATTCTAAATGTAGCACATCTAATGTTACTCATAAAGGTCACAGAGCAAATTCAAGGCTAATCAGTAGACATTGTCCAAGAATTGTCCTACATCATGAAAGAACTATTTAAAAAAGGAAGGTGTGAAAGTATCCACTTGCACCTGCAGGAAACTGTGCAAGGAAGTTCAAGAAATTATATAACCCTGCCCCAACTTTCTGATGGAAGCTTCAGTAGGGAATCTGGGAGTCCACAAACTGTTAAATTCAGACTCCTAACAGAAGAAATTACTGTATGCCTGACTGTGAAAGAAATGTCAAGTAGAGAAATACGTACGTTTTGTTGGAAGAAAAATAAATAGGAAAGAATTTGTATTAAATAGTGATAGATAACTAAAAATAACTATTCACTGATTTGCTTACTTATTTTAGTGAATGTATATTCCACCTTTCTCCTGAGATGAGATTCGAGGAGGCTTACAATTATTTAAAAAAGATCATGCTAAAATATTAATTTACAAAAGTTAAAAAAGAATTAAATCACAATATTATTTTCTTTAAAAGGTACATTGTTTTGAAAAAAGAGCCAGCATGTTATAGTAGTCTGACTGTTGGACTATGATCCTGGAAACCCGGATTTGATTCGCTGCTCAGCCATGGAAACCTAGTGGGTGACCTTGGGTGCATCACACACTCTCAGTCGCAGAAAACCCCATGATAGATTCATCTTAGGGTTGCCATAACTTGGAAATGACTTCAAGGTACACAACAACAACAACAACAACAACAACAACAACAACACACTGTTATTCAAGAATTTAATTTGATTTAAGAATACTTCCTTTGACATATGGTAGGGCAAGTTTGTGGCCAACTAGGCAATGCATATTTCAGAGGCCCTTTTCACACACCAGTCGTGTTGTGAAATGGCCTTGGAAAAGTCGCGCGATTGCGAGGACCATTTCACATGATGTCCTCGCAATCGCGTCATGCTCCCAAGACCAGTAGGCAGTGATCACGCATTACATCATTTTCGGCTTGTTGTTGAAAATGATGTGTGATCGCATGTCCCTCCTGGGCCCCACACGCACTTACCTTGTGTGCGGAGGCTCCGGAGGCGCAGCCATCATGCTTCCTCCCCCACCGCAGCCTGGGAAAGTACCCAACTGCTCTGGGGAAGGAAGGGGCGGAGCACTCACACTTCCTTTCGGCTAGCACAGAGCTGGTGTGGAGGAGAAGCAGAGGGGACACAAGTGCCTCTCGCAAGAGGCTTCTTGCTTGATCCCCTCATGCTGATGCTGGAAAAAGGTAAGGTGTGAAAAGGGCTATAGTCTGGTGTGGAACACATAGTACCTATCTGCACCTTTGGCTCCTCCAAACTGAATAGCTGGACCCATTTAGATAGAGACACTTTCTGTACCCTACCTTTTCCCACAGTCTTCTGGTTGTGATCCCAGCAGCACCTCTGCCGGGAAGGGAGCATGGTAGGAATGCTCCCTTCTGCACTAGACCAGCTCCCTGTAGAAAGGAGAGTGATGGACAAGTCTCTTTCTTCCGCAGCACAGCTGGGCTCTTTCCTAGGTTGTGCTGGGGCAGGAAGCGCCTCCATCATACTTCTGGGCCTTCTGCATGGCAAGTAAGTACAGGAAAGTCATGCAATTGCGCATCATTGACAGGGAAATCCTATCAATGATTTACTCCATGATCAGGCCAGCCGGTGGCAGGAGAAGGACAGGACTGCAACAATGCCTTGTGGAAGTGTTGTCATGGTCCTGCTCCTCTCGCGTCCCCATGCTGAGACGTAGGTTGCTGCAGAAAGGGCCATCATTATAGAGGGGGGGATATATAATTACTATCATTTAACATATCGTAGTCCTACCTCTTAAGGGTAATTTCTGTTCATGATGCTCATGGGAGCTTCAGCCCTCCCCAAGACATAAAAATATACAAATCATAAGTTGATACATTATATGCTTTTTTTAATATTAATCCACAAAACATACAGCCTGACCCTGTTCATCTACAAAATGGAATTTCAAGAACAATAATTTCAAAAACAATTATATGTTGTTTTTGAAATGAAGTGGGAGTTATGATGCCCTTCCGATGTTATCCTACTATAGCTCCTACCATTCCTCATCACTGGCCATGCTGGCTAGGCTGGGAGTTGCCACATGATTCCCACCTCTGTTTTAAATGCTAAGTTCTGTTTTGTTTTGTTTTTTTCCAGATTTGAAAAAGCATATTTCCTGGAGCACCTGATGACTGAGATAGTACTTATTAAGTGTTCTAGGGACCAGGAAGGCTTTGCCATAGGTTGCAACCACTCACAGTCAATGGTGAGCAGGTGAGGCTGCAGCAATAGCAGCAGAGAGTGGCACTACTTAGATAAACTCATTATGAGTCATTATTACAATCCAAATGAGTTTGGGGCAGGGGGATGATTCTTGAGTTGTCCATTATGAATCCTCTGAATCCAAGATTGAACGCAATCTTTAATATAAATGGTCAGGCCATGCTATTGAACATCAATCAAAGCTAAAACAGGGAGACAGAAAAAATCTCGGTGTGAGCTGTCTGTTCTCTACAGTAACCCCATTTCAGACTACAGGGAGATAACCTCTAAGGAGCAACAGTTCTGGGCCACTGGGATCTGGCAAAGTTGATGGTTAGCCCATATCAGTCAGAAGCAGGTGTGTGTGGTTCAAAAAGAGCAGATTTCATTAGCAATTACTGGTTTGGGTGGTCACTGTTTTACTCTGACTATCCCTCAGAATGGGGCATTCTGGAAAACCTAAGATGGCTGCCCTCAAACCAGTGGGACCTTGAAGAACTCAGGTAAGTTCTACCTTCCAGGAAAATTCCTGCCAGCCTTCTGTTCTCAACACTCAACACAGTCCATCATTTCATATCTAATATGACACTTGACCCACTTTCAGCAACTATTTATTGCCTTTGGGAAGCCTTATCTGTTATTCACTCATCGGTGACATTTATTTGAGGAACATGGCAGTGGGCATCAAGGCATTTATGGAAAAGTTTTCAGGGGAAAGGAGCAGTAAATTAAACTCAGCTGAATCTTTTCTTCAGCAGAACTAAATAGTATCTCAAGAGTGAGGCTATGGTCTAGGGTAGTGGGAGTATGATGTGGCCAGCAGAGTTTTAAGATGCTCATAGGGGGAACCAACCTCACACCCGTCTCATCTTGCAAAGGGAAATGGATTACAATTTGTTATGTGTAGCTAATAGTTGAGCCAGTGTGGTATATTGGTTTGAGCATTGGACTATGACCCTGAAGAGCAAGGTTCGATTCCCTGCTTGGCCATGGAAACCCACTGGGTGGCCTTGGGAGCGTCACACACTCTAAGCCCCAGAAAACTCAATGATAGATTTGCCTTAGCATTGCCACAAGTTGGAAACGACTTGAAGGCACATAACAACACAACAATGGTTAAGCTCAGTGGTGTCAGAGGAGGATGACAGTTGGCTACTTTTACATTTCCCTGGGATTTTTAAAAGATAGGTTAGAACCACTCTGAATTAGTTGTAACTGATGCAGATATGCCTTATTCCCCCTTCCTTCTCTGCAAGCCCCATTTGGAAATTGTTAAGCAACATTTATTACAGGTTTATTTCACGATATGAGGATATAGCTGTTAGTGTACAAACATCTATAAATGGGCACCACCTAAAAGTAAACAAATGCAGCTTCAAGGAAGAATGTTTCACCTTTCTTGTATCTTGGATTACTACATTTTAATATTTACTCAAGAGGAAAGGCTTCACTTGTACTTTTGCTTTCTGAATACTTCTATTATTCCACAGATTCTCACATTTCTTACTATACTTGTCCTCCCACTCAAAGAAATACCTTTTAATCAAAGGCAACGAGTTTGTGTGTGTGTTTTGGGGAGGGAGATAAGAAAAAAAATTAATGTGTCTGTGTTACTTTAGAAAGCACAGCTTCACATATCATAGCATGACTGCAAAAGCTTTGAAAACATTTTTAGTTTAAATCTGTCCTTGATAGTTTCCTGATGTCAGCTTTGTGGGGAGGACACATTTGGATCAGGTTGTGTAAATTCACATGTTCATATTGTATCTTGCAAATGAAGATTTCATGTGATTTCAGAAATCCACTCATGGAAACACAGATGGATCAAGGCAAGAATGTTGGACAAGTCATGTTGCAATTCCAGTTCTGCAGTTTGCAGTGAGAAAGACTGTACGGCTACTGCTGATGCAAGCCAAACTTATTAAAGACAAATTTTTAATATGTCCGCTGCTTCTGGAAATACTTGTGCCATTAAAGTGATATGACAGAATAACTTTTGCCAACTCTGCCAAAGATAGTAAGCACACATCCTATATATCTTGCTAGGAACACATGTCTACATGGTGGTCTTGTAATACAATTGGTATGTAGAATCAGAGATTCATGAAATGGGACCATATATGCAGAACACAGAGTTGGCCAGACAAATGACATGCCTATTTCATTTCAGCAGTCTAGAAATGATTCCACCACATTCATTTCTGACCATCAGCCCTACACATGTACTTTTTGCTTTTTTAGACTGCTATGTTTTGCTACAGTGTACCATATAAGAGGCAACATATCAGTTATAACTTTGTCTCTCTTATACAAATAATAGGTGGAGAAAACTTTTTCAGCCTGGGGACAAAATTCCAATATGTTACAAGCCAGAAGGGCTACATGTCAACTGTAGGTAAGGTTAAGGTGTCACCCTGACTTCTAGGGGTCCCCTGGGAGAAACCTTGATTCACTCCAAAAATGCAAGGACTGGAGGAATTAGCGGAGCAGTGGCCTTGGCAGAACGAAGGGCAGGGTAACCCAGCAAGACCTTCAACTCAATTTTTGTGCAGTCAGACCATGCAAAAAACAGCCAAAAGTGTCAATGAATGAAGTTTATTATCAATATGTTCCCACGCACAAACGCATTCACTCACGCAGACAAAGACTATCGAGAACGGAAAGAAGTGAAATCTTATAGAGGATAAAGTGGAGAGGGGGTAAGGGTGGTAATACTGCACCTGTCCAGAAGTCTTCAGTCCAGGAAGTGGCGAGAAAGAAGTAGCTCAGCTAAGAGGGGCAGCTGACGGGAGCACTCGACTAACAGAGTGCCAGTCTGCTAGCACAGCAGGGGAGTTGTCCGAAGAGGGTCTTGAAAAAGGGGCCTATTTATAGGGCAGAATGCACAGAACGTACCTTGAGGGTAGACCCTTTCCCGGGAAGAACAATGATTGAAACAGAAAGAGAATACCGCATAATGGCTACTTGATGGCTTGCATGATTGTTTCATGTAAATGGACCTCATCCTAGTAGGATTTGCTGATACAAGTGTTGATCAATGGGGGAAAACCTGGTAATCCCCTCAAGTTGGCTATTTGTGGCTGAGAACTGAGTTCATGTGGATGTGTCTAGCCTGAGGTCTCCTTGGGAAACGTGACTGGGGATTTTCCTGGTCTTGACCTATGTCCAGTCGCTTGACCTATTTGTGTACGCACCCACCCGGGCAACCTCTCTGGCATAGCTGATATTTTTGATATTAATTTTATATCCCCCCCGGGACAGAGTCTGCTAATGAGGGTAACAAAGGGCATGGACAGGAGTCAAAGCATAGTGGTCAAAGCCGGATGTAATTCTTTCCAGTTTGGAGATTTTCCTCACAAAATATATGGAGATCAATTCTATGCATGCCTATATAGGATTAAGTACTAATATAACACCTTCTTGAGCTGCAGACCAATGATTCCTAGGCTGCAAATAAGAACTTGTTGATGGCATCTTTGCTGACTTCCCAGAATGCATCTGGAAAGATTTGTACACCTTAATATTAGTTCTGAGTAGTATTTGGGTAAAAGGTTAAATGAGTGAGCTAAAGGGAAGCATGGAAACAAACAGCCATTCCAGCTTGCTATCTCAAAATGATGTGTGGCAATATTTTCAGCTAACCATCTTTGCTTCTCATTTTCTAGCTCAGCTTTCTTCAACCTGATGTCCTTCAGATATGATGGACTGCAACTTCCACATCCCCATCCAGCATGGTCCATTTACTGTGTTGTCTGGGGTTGTAGTCTAACATACTTGAAGAGCACCAGTTTGGAAGAAGGCATTCCTGCTTTAGCCCTGAAGAGACTGAGTGAGCAGAATGTGGATTAACGCCAGGAGCAGTTTACAAGCTAATAATCTTGTACATTTATCTTGTTATTCAGTGCTAACCAAAGAGTGACTCTATAATTTTGGTTAGTTAATAATTGGCCAGGAATACAAAACCCAAACGGTTTTCTTTTCTGTCAAGGAACTGAGGACATAAATAAAAGACTTGTCTAGAAGGAACTGGCAAAACCACCTCTGAGTATTCCTTGCCTAAGTATACCCTACGGAATTCATGGAGTCAACATAAGTCAACAGGCAACTTCAAGGTGTGTGCACACGCGCGCGCACACACACACACTATTTTTTTTCTCTTTTCAAAAGAGAGCAAGGGGCCATGGTATCACTGGCATCTGCTTTGGTTTACAGACAGTAGTAAAACTGCAGTGGCAATAGTTTTCTTTGGGAATAAGTATTTACACATATGTATTCTTTTGTGACAGAGAAGCTTAAGCGGAACAAATATACTAACTAGTTCTTTCACTAACATGAGAACAGAACTGTCCTCAAGGAAACAAACAAGTCGTAAACCTCTGCTCGGGTATAAAGGCAAACATGTAGCCATCACCTACGCAATAACTGATCATCAGCTACAAACAGTACAAATCCTTTTGTCTACTTGTTATGTACAGCTCCTGATATTCAGCAGTAATACAAGTCTCCATTGACATAACAATTTAGAATGCATCTGTACAAATAAGTAAAGATAGACCATTCACCCGTTTGTATTTTAGAAACTGGTTCCTCTTAAGTTAATCCTATGATTTCACTTTTCTGTTTAATGTAGAAACTGAGACACATTGCTAATTAATCTTGAATACTTGAAATATTTTCTTCTCACTCTCATTTTGAGCAAACAGCCTGTATACACAGCAACAGCTAAAGTAAATTTCCGCAGTCCCTGGTGAATCAAAAAGTCCCATAGTGACTCATCCGTTTCTCAGAATATCGGCTTTCTATTTTTCAAGTGGTATTTGCAAGCTGCTTAGTTTTAACTAAAATAATTTCTAGTCATAAAAGAAAGCATACAGTGCGATCATATGTGCATGCTTACTCAGATGTTGATTGAAAATTGTTCCCATGTAGTATGCAATCCTACATACCTATGAGTGAGGCCATTTCCACACAATGGAGCTGTCCCGCTATGGGGATAGGACGGCAATAGTCAGATGGCTGTGACTCCACACAACATCATCGCCGGCCCGCTGCCATCCCATCCCCATGGGTTGTGCTTGCGTGGTATTCACTAAGCAGATAGAATCTGTTTAGCACCTGTGATTGTGCAATGCTCTCATACCTACTTGTCCTGTGGAAGGGCAGGAAGCGCGATGGCAATGCTTCCTTCCCCAGTGCAGCCTGGGAAATACCAGGCTGTACTGTGGAAGGAAAAGGCAGGGCCATTGAGCTCCCTTCCACAGGGAGTCAGTCCCATGCAGAGGGAAGCATTCTTGTTGCTCCCCCTTCCCTGCTAGGACTGCAATGGGATGACTCTCAAGAGCCCTGTTGTGTGGAAATGGCCTGAATCCTATTGAGCTCAGTGGTACAACCTCTTTGGATAGGTATGCTTTGATTGCACTGGTCCCATTGTATCAGTGTAACTTGTTCTTGAGTGACCAGACGGAAGTCAGTCCAGAGCCAGTTGTACTATTAGACAGGATGATTTTGATTATTATATGAAAGGATAGCAAATCCTTTCACCTAATTTGTTATTATTGTTATTGTACTGTCAAGGATGGAGAGGGTCTTGTGGGATTTTCCGCCTCATGTATCTAATTACAATGGTAGTCTAAGGTTCAGATGTGATCTCTTGATCTGTTTATTGAAAGAGGGGAATCATTTACCAGGAATGTGTGTGTACTGCAATTTTGTACAGAAGTATTATCCGATTTAGACTTATATGGTTTACATCAGCAATGGGTAGTTTTGTCTATGAAAGCATTTTTTTCCTTAGAGATGCAAGACCCAACAACTGCTGCAAGACAAATAGGTGGAATGAAAGAATTCTAGGTCAAGGGATTTATTCCCGGTATCTGAACAACCTGGAGGTGGTGGCCAGAAATTCTCTTGATGTGATTCATACTGCCCAAATATCTAACAATAAATCTAGATTTACTTTCTGTGCAACCTACAATTCCAGTTGCCTGCCTTTTTCCATCCACAAATGACCACTGCCTTGTGCAGAGCAGATGGCCTGTATGTTTCTATGTGTGTTTGTTCCAGTGCTATGCATGTAGTGTTGACCCTAAAGTAAACAATTTCTGGATCATGCAGTCTTCCTTCCACATGGAGAATATCCTTGAGTTCTATTTTTAGCATATGAGTGGTTATAACTTCACTCTGGTTCTACTCATGCTCCTGAGTCTAATTTTCTGTTTTGGATGGGTGGATGGTTATCTTGATATGGACAAACATTGTTCAGTCTAGTGTCATGGGATTCAGGCTGTCTGGGACTTTGAACTTCTGCAGGGAACAGGGAAGGATTAAGATGATCTAACCCCAAAGACAGAATATGAAGAAATGGAATGGTTTCCAATTGGAAAAGTGGTCAGGCAAGGCTGCATTTTATCACTCTCTCTGTTTAACTTGTATGCTGAACATATCATACATAAAAGCAGGATTATAATCAGAACAAGGAGGCATGAACATTGGAAGAAGGACGCTGGTTTCAGGAAAGGAAAAGGCTCTAGGGATCATATTGAAAATGTGCATTGGATAATAGAGTGCCCCAAAGAATTCCAGAAAAAAAATCAGCCTGTGCTTTATGGCTTATAGCAGAGCTTTTAATTATGTAGAGCATGAAATACTTTGGATTACTTTTAGAGAAATGAGTGTGCCACAACATTTGATTGTCTTCATGTGTAACCTGAACTCAGGACAAGGGGCCACCATCAGGACAGAATATGGAGAAACAGAATGGTTTAAAATTGGCAAGAGGGTCAGGCAAGGCTGCATTTTATCACCTTATCTGTTTAACTTGTATACTGAACATATTACATGTAAAGCTGAATTAGAATTGAAAGACGCACACTTGAACATAGGAAGAAGGAACATCAGCAGTTTAAAATATGCTGAGCATATCATCCATAAAGCAGAAGTAGACTCAGAGAAAGGAGGCATGAAAAATAGATGAAGGAATGTCAGTAGTATAAGACACGCAGATGAAACCATACTACTAGCAGAAAATAGCAAAGACTTGGAATGACTACTGAAGAAAGTCAAGGAGGGAAGTGCAAAGGCAGGCTCACAATTGAACATTAAGAAAACAAAAATAATGATTACAGATAAGTTACATAACTTTAAAACTGGTGACAAAGAGATTGAAATAGTTCAAGATTTTCCACACCTTGGCTTAGTTGTTAATCAGAATGGAGACTGCAATCAAGAAATCAGAAAAAGACTAGGGCTTAGAAGGGCAGCTATGAAGGAGCTGGACAAGATCCTGAAGTGTCAAGATATATAATTGAATATTAAAGTTAGAATTTTCCATGCATTGTATTTCCAGTTTCTATGCATGATTGTGAAAGCTGGACAGTGAAGAAAGCTGACAGGGAGAAGATCAACCAAATTCTAAATGTGGTCCTGGAGAAGAGTTGTACAGATACCATGGACTGCTAAAAAGACAAATTAATGGGGCCTAGAGCAAATCAAGGCTGAACTCTCGCTAGAAGCCAAGATGACGAAACTGAGACTGTTGTATTTTGGACATATCATGAGTAGACATGTCTCACTAGAAAAAACAATAATGCTGGGCAAGGTACAAAGAAGTAGAAAAAGAGGAAGGCCACTTTCCAGATGGATAGACTCAATCAAGGAGGCCATGGCTCTGAGTCTGCAAGACCTGAGCAGGACTGTTGATGATAGGGTGACTTGTAAGTCTCTCATTCACAGAGTCGCTATAAGTCAAAGTTGACTTGATGGCAGTTAACAACAAAATATTTGGATCTAGCTTGTAGCGTTCCCTCATTTGTTTTGTGAATAGAACCTTTTCCCTAAGGTTATTTACTGCTATTGGAATTAGAATGTGCAGTAGGAATGGAAAGAATATTTGAAAACACATGGGACTTGAGGAAAAGTTTCTTGAGTGTTGGGAAACCTTGGTAAGGCAATTTCTGAAGCACTCTTTTTATTTTCCCCCCCCTCAATATCTTCTAATAAACCCGGAGGACTATTCCCTCACATAACTATCCTCTTGTCTCCCTGATACGGCCGGGACGTGGCTGGTGTGAGGGCAGGGAGCATCTGAGAATCATAATCCAGCTATGTTGCCATGGCTACCACATGACAATGCAGGCATCCCCCTGGCAGCCCTGGAGGATGATATCACTGCTGTGCACTGGCTATTCAAACATATTTGGATGACCATCCTCAGTTCATCTCTCTCACCCTCAGCCACTACATGACCATCTTGGAGGAGCAAGAAAACTGTGAGTGTGTGGAGGAATAGAGATGTTCTAACAGCTGAGAGAAGATTGATTAAATTATCAGTTCTCTCCTGAAGGAATCAACAATAACCAGAAGCACATCCCTGGTAAGTGTCTTCTCCGTATGTGCTGCAATATCTCCACCATTTTTCATGCAGCAGTTTGGTTTGAAATAGGTCCCATCATGTCACTGCTAGGATTCCTATGAGTAAGTCCTACTGAATTCAAAGAAGCTCACTTACCGTTAAAAAGGTTTCAGTTTGGTTGTTTCCAATGCAGCAAACCTTTCAGTTTTTATGTCACATACACTCCAAACAGCTTTTTGAAGATGACCAATAATATCTCCATGTTACAGACTGGAGACTGAAACTGGCAGACAATGCCTTGCTTAGGACCATCCAGTTAGTCTAGGCTGCATTGACATTTTTTTTTTTTTAAATAATAAACTTTATTAAGAATACCCAATATGTATATAATAAAATAAAGAAAACATTAAACTACTACCACTGACAACTACATAAAAAAGAAGAAAGAAAAAAGGAGGCACAATACAATATGAACACAACCTAAACACTAATTACGAAAAACTAACCCTAATCCCTAACACTAAATACCAAGTACTAACACTAATACGAACACTAACACTAAGGCCATTTCTGCACTACACCGTTATAATGCTATTATTCCAGTTTCAACATCCTATGGAATCCTGGGGTTTGCAGTTTAGAGAGGAACATTTAGAATTCTCAGCCAGAAAGCTCTTTGGCCTCAGTAAACTACCCTATGCCCTATGACTAAGGCTATTTCCACACTGCACTGTTATACTGCTATCATTCCACTTTCAACATCCTGTGGAATCCTGGGGTTTGCAGTTTAGGAAGGGGCATTTAGAATTCTCAGCCAGAGAGCTCCTCAGCCTCAGTAAACTACAAAACCCAGAATTCCACAGGATGTTGAAAGTGGAATAATAGCACTATAACAGTATAGTGCGGAAATGGTCTAAGACAACAAAGGAAATTTCCCACTTTCCTAACACAGACTGGCACTGATTCTATGCAAAGATAACAGCTGCAAATACCTTCCCAATGCTTCCACTGCTACGTTTTTCAAAAATACTAATTATTAAACCCAAGTATAATATTACAATAATTTTTTCCTTACTACAACCTTGTTACCGATTCCCAGTCGTTGGCAAAAATTGTCACCAATTTTTTCTTATTAGTATCATCAATTTGTCCATTTCAGATAAGTCCAGCAATTTTATCAACTTATCTTCTTTTGTTGGGATTTCTGCATATAGCCATATAGCTTAATATCTTGCCATATTTCTTTTCCAATGAATCCTCTGCTAGTCCCAGCAAATATATTTCAGGATTTAATGACATATCAATTTTCAAAATATTGTGCAACATAACATGTATTTGATTCCAGATTTTTTGGCCTTTTCACAAGTCCACCACATATGATTAAAAATTCCCACTAGTTCACATTTCCAACACCTATTTCTGGTATTGTTATGCTAATTTTTCTGGAGTCAAATACCTCTGATACATCATCTTATAAAAAATATCTTTAAGGTCATAAGACAATGTAAGTTTAATTTCCTTTGTCCATAACTGTATGCTGTGTTCAATATTTTGTGCCCACTTTACCACAGAACCTTCGACCAATTCATCTTCCCTCTTCAGTTTCATTAAAAATGTGAATATTTTACCAATCAAGTGTTCATTATCTGAGCAGAGCTGTTTCTCATGCTCTGATTTGGTCAGTGCAAAACTATACAGTTTTTTATCTACTTTATATTTTTCTATTGTCTGTCATTATTATTACTATTATTATCCTGCTTTTTGCCAACATTGAGCCTCAAAGCTGCTTACATATTAAAATAATACAATTTAAAAACATATGAATAGTATTTTATAGTTTAATCCTGTGTTACTCCACTGGAAAAACGCTATCCTGGGGTCTACAATTTTGATATTAAAATATGATTCAATGTGCCTGAGAGGTCGCCCGAAGCGGCACATAGGCAAGCACGGTCGAGAGATCGAAAACCAGGTCAGGTCAGTAAAATCCCCAGTCACATAGCCCCAGGAGACCTCAAGATGTGTAAAACCCACAATAAACAAAGGGTCCTCAGCCCTGAGATGCTGACTTGAGGGGATTAGCGTGTGTGCCCCAAGCTGAGCAAATATTCCATCAGGCGAGGAAGTCATACCACAAACTAACAAAGCCAAAGATTCTGAGACTTTGGCAACACCTTGCAATCCCATCACACAAAAGATATTACCATGGTGGAGCTTTGTTAGTGTTCCAACACCCATTGTTCTCCCCGGGAAAGGATTAGTCCTCCAGGTACTTTTTCCCCTACAAATAGTCCCAGTTTATGAGTGGTTCTTTGGATCACTCCTGGTCATCCCAGCAGACCGTTTCTCCATCTGTTGAGTGATCCCCTCAGCCCTCTCTGTGCTGAGCCCCACTTCTCTGCTGCCTTCCAGGATCCAGGACTTCAGGAAAAGGTGCAGTATTACCCCAACTACACCCCTTCAATACCCACCTATCCAATTTCCTCTCTTTTGCTTCTTAACAGCTCTTGGGTATGTGTGTGAGTGATTGCATTGCTGCGTGAGATTTTCATTCAACAAAATCATTTATTGGACATTTTTGTTTGGTTTTTGGCTTGGCTTGACCCCGTAAAAACTGGGTAAAAGACCCCACTAGGTTACCCTGCCTCTCACATTGCTATTGCTTTTGCTTTGGCTAGTTTCCATTCCCCATCACATGGAGCACATTGAGTTGTCCCCCAAGGGACCCCAGAAATCAGGGTAACACCTGTTTTAATATATACTAATTAAAACATCTAAAAGGAGATTAAAAATAATTAAACTATAAACAGGACAACAATTTTTAGCCCATTCTTTAAAGACTTTCTGTATTAAAACCTTGCCTGAATAAAAAAGTCTTTGCCTGCTACCAGAAGGGCAAGGAGGAGCCATTCTGGCCTCCCTGGAAAGGGAGTTCTAGAGTCTAGGGGCAGCCACTGAGAAGGCCCTCACTTGTGTCCCCATCAGCCATGCTTATGATGGTGGTGGGATTGAGAAAAGGTCCTCTCCTGATTACCTTAGAACCTGGGCTGGTTCATACAGGGAGATACAGTCTGTCAAGTAGCCTGTAGCTAAGCCATAGAGGGCTTTATAGGAAAAAAACTGGCAACATTGGAGCTACTTCAGCAGAAGCATGGTACGGTCTTTATAACCAGCCCCAGTTAACAGTCTTGCTGCAGCTCTTTGAACCAGCAGAAGTTTCTGAATATACTTCAAAGGCAGCCCCAAGTAGAGTATGTTGTCATAGACTAAACAGGGTGGAACTAAGGCAGTATCTCTGTGGCTAGATCTGACATCTCAAGGAATGGGAGCAGTTAGTGCACAAGCTTTAAATGTCCAATAGCACTCTGGGCCACCACAGCAACTTGGGCCTCCTGATTCAAAGCTGAGTTCAGGAGTACATGCAAACTGCAAACCTGTGTCTTCAGGAGAAATGTAGCCTCATCTAGCACTGGCTGAATCCCTATTCCCTGATATTTGTTTTGACTGACCAGGGATACCTCTGTCTTGTCTGGATTAACTTGAAATTTGTTTGCCCTTATCCAGTCCATTACTGTTGATAGCCACTGGTTTAGGACCAGAACAGCCTCCTTGGATTGAGGTTGAAAGGAATAGCAGAGTGGGGTGTTATCTACATCATACCCAAAGACTCTGAAGAACCTCTCCCAGCAGTTTTAGGTATATGTTAAATAGCATGGGAGTCAAAGGAGAACCCATAGGACAGTGGCCAGAGTGTCAAACAGGTGTCGCTCAGCAACACATTCTGGGTCTGCCCCTCCAGGTAGGAATGGACCCACTGTAAAACAGTCCCTCCAAGCCCCATCCCAGCAAGGCAGCCCAGAAGGATACCATGGCCAACGGTACTGAAAGTCACTAAGAGGCCTAGCAGAACCATGGACACACTCCCTCTGTCCAATTCCATGTGTTATCATGCTAGATGATCCACTAAGGTGACCAAAGCTATCTTGGTTCCATAGCTAGGCCTGAAACCAGATTGAAATGGATAATCTGTTTCATCCAGAAACCCCTGGACTTGGGAGGCCACCACACACTTCAATATCTTGCAAAGAAATGGTAGGTTAGACACTGGGTGATAGTTATCCAGTACAGAAGATAATAGTCTATACATTCTGTAGGAAAACCATTGAAAACTATACCCCTCAGACATGAAATCTTCCATCATTTTAATTCTATACTGCTCCTGCTCAGTTTCTAAAAGATCTTGATACGTCAATCATTCTTCCTTCTGTGTTGTTTCTTTTCTATAAAAAGCCTCTTGTGATGACACCCAGAGGGGTGTTTGGAGCATAACCTTGGTTTCTGTCTATTCCAAAGTCTTAATAAAACTATATGCACATAAAGGTTATTAAAATCTACATTGACTTTTATTCTAATATAAACAACAATGCCATCTATGTTTTAGTTCATGCCCTTCTAATTTCAACAGTGTCTTATTCTCCAGTAATATCTATTCTTTCAACCAAAGCAGACAAGATGCAGCAAAACAACAGTTGTCAGTCTGGCAATCCTAATGCCCCTGTTTGTTTAGCATCTTGTAAAATTTTATATTTTACTCTGGGTTTCTTCCCTTGCCATACAACCTTTGATATATCTGTATGCTGTTGCTCAAATAAAATATCATGTGTCAGAATCAGTATGGTCAGCTGCATAGACATTTAAACGCAGTCATTCCCTCCGCTATTCTATTCACTATTAGTCACCTCTCCATTAGCTTCTCCTGGTAACAATAGTACTTACTGTTGTTGCAAACAACTACTTAGATGCTTAGCTATAGTAATGCTCCTGAGTGGATTTTTATGCACTGGATTATCAAATTGCTGTCAAACCACCCATGCAAACAAAGACTGTGGATGCAATTCTATATTCACTTACCTGGAAGTAGATCCATTCAGCTCATTTACTGCTGAGCATGTATAGGATTGCACTGTGTATCCCTCGCCTAAATAAATACAAATGAAACACTTGGATAACCTCATTATTCATCTTTGAGGTTTGATAGCATACCTGAAGAAAAATACAAAGCATCAGAACAAATATACCTGTGCACTTTAAAATCAACACTCTCATGTTACTTCATTCTTTGCAAACAGAAACTGATAACACATGTTAACCTTTCATTCGGTTTCACAAGAATGTAATGTTGAGTTTCGGGTACTCTCTTGTTGCCAGGTCGGCTAATTAGAGAATTCACTCATATGATACAAATAGATCACCCATGCCATTCACTTGTAGATGCAGGTGCTAATGAGCAGCATATCAAAATTTGAGAAGAATTTGTCTAGTAGATTGTTTTAATTTAGATCATAATTTCTCCAACCAGCTACTGGTGGAATGAATACAGAGACTGATGCCCACTGCTCCTTTAAAGAAAGGCAAGTGTGCTCGGTGTGCACTCTCAGTGTTTTCTCTGTGCATGCAAGCAGCAGAAGAGGCTTAAGCCCTCCTTCTCAAAAGTGTTGTTGCCTCAGTCAACCCATTCTCCCTAGTCAAGTCAGCCAGCTGCATGAGACTGAGGCCCTTTCCGCAACACATCTTTTCACAGAGCTGGGTTGTGGGGATTGCGTGAGCACCCTCTAGCGAGAGGCTCTCGCATCCCAGTTCCTTCAGCTCCACAGCTGCCGCCTGCTCACGAGAGAGCCCTGCTTCTTCCTTCTGCGGTGCAGCCTGGGATTTTCCCAGGATGTGCTGGGGCAGGAAGCGCGAGAGCTGCGGCTCCGGAGCTACGCATGCATGGCAAATGCACACGGGGCCCCGGAGCGATGTGCAATCGCGCATCATTTTCAGCTCACAGCCAAAAATGAAAAAGTGCACAGTTGACACCTGCCAGCCCCTGGAGCGTTGCGCGACTGTGAGTGCATCATGTGGATGGCTCCTCACATTCCACACGATGCTCAAGGGGCCCTTTCACATGGCAAATGCTGTGCAAAAAGGGCCTGAGAGTTTGGTATCTTGGCCATAGTGGTGGCAGTGGCTCAGGACTGGGAGGGCCTGCCTTGTCATTTGGTTGAAGTTGGATGGAGGCTCTTGTCAGCCTTGCCTGTTTTCTCTGGAAAGGACTGGAGAGGAATTGCCACTGGGTGGGAGTGAAGGATCTATGGGTGCAGACAGCACCAGCGGTGCCACTAGGTTTGGTACCACCTCACTTTAATGGTGTAACTGGTGAGCTGCAGACTGCCCACAACGCTCTAGTGATGCTACTGATAGATTCTTATGTTCCCACCCCCAAAACAAAAATATTGTCCAAGAATCCATGAATCTAGGCTATCATTGCTCATTAGGCCTTCTTATGAAGGCATGACAGGATAGAAACATAGATTTTCTTGTTTTTCTTTTCTTTTTTTTTTGCAAATTATAGTTTTATTTATTTAATATACCACAACATATAATACAGCACAATGGCTTTGTCTATGAATTAACATAAATATGCTGATTAACCATTTTATAAACAAATAAACAGGTACGTTGGTGTATGCTTATAAGGGTGGAAAGGTACCAGATATAACAATACAACTGCAAATTGTTTAAATAATATAGTAATAAAATAAAATGATTATATTATTGAATTACTTAATAATGCAATATATCTATGATTCCTGGCTATAACTTATGTAACAGATACAGTAATTTCTACAGTAAGATAGTCGGAGTCACCCATTTATCTTTAAGTAGACACCAAAAAAAACCAAAAAAAACCCTCTTCTAATTTAGGGGTGTCTATTTGCTACCCCAGTGGCATACCCTACCCGGGAACTATAAATTTTATATCAGATATGCCCACCATGCCAGAGAGGTTGCCTGGATGGGCACGTGAGCAAAGAGGTCGAACAACTAAAAACAGGTCAAGACCAGAAAAATCCCCAGTCACGTAGCCCAAGGAAACCTCAGGTAATACACATCCACATAGACAAAGGGTCCTCAGCCACGAATAGCCGACTTAAGGGGATTAGCGTGTTTTCCCCAGGTTGAGCAACTCTGACTTTGGAAAATCCTACAAGGTGAGACCCATCTACATAAACCAATCAGGCAAACTACCAAGTTGCATTGTCTAGCACGTCTTCTTCCCGGGAGAGGGCCTGCCCTCGAGGTATGTTCTCCCCTATAAGTAGTCCTAGTTTTTGAGGGTCTCTTTGGAGAACTCCCCTCCACGCTAGCAGACCAGCACTCTGTTAATTGAGTGATCCCCTTAGCCATCTCTTTGCTGAGTTCCATTCTTCCCACCGCTTCCCTGACCAAAGACTTCAGGATAGGTGCAGTATCACTGCCTCCACAATCCCTTTGCTATATCCCCTATCCATTTTTCACTTCTCTTCCTTCTCAATAGGCCTTGTGTGTGTGAGTGAGTGAATGCGTTGGTGCGCTAGAATATTTTCATTCAATAAAATCCATTTATTCGATACGTTTGTCTGGTTTTTTGGCTTGGCCTGACCCTGTAAAATTGGGTAAAAGACCCTGCTGGGTTATCCTGCCTCTCGTTTTGCTATTGCCAGTGCTCCACTAATTTCCCCAACCTTTATAACTTAGAGTAAATCAAGGTGTCCCCCACAGGACCCCCAGAAGTCAGGGTAACAGATTATTAATAATTACCACTTATGTTACATCTAAATTGATAGGAACTACAGCAACAGTATAGAAACAAAAACAGATAAGAAAAGACGATAGAAGATGCCTGGAAAATTTAAATATCTGTTTTATAGACTTCTCCCCACTTTCCTTTCTATATATTCTTGATCATTCTCCAATCTTGATTCAAGATATATATGACTATTGTTCAAATATATAGTTAAGACATCCATTTGAAACATATCTAACAATTTAGTTATCCATTCCTCACCAGAGAGTACCTCCTCTGATTTCCGTTTAGAAGCATATAGCATTCTGGCTGCTATGACCATTTTTGCAAAAAAGAAAAAAAAAAAGACTTTTTGGAAAACAATACCTAATTTAATCAGGAGAATAATAGAAATAGAGTTCCCGATGTATACAGAGCTATACTTGCTAAATATGTTGAGGGGATTAAATGAATATCAACAAAAGAAATATGGGCACTAGAAGCATAGACTTTCAACTCATCTGGTAATTGTATTATTTCCTTCAACAAAGTATTAATTATCTTCTCCTTAATTCATTCCGTTTAGAAGAATTTACTAAAACATTTCCTAGGAGGCACAAAATTCTAGTAGTAATAAGTCATAATAGGAATGGTTTGAGATTGCATGTAATAGGCCACAAAGCTCCAAAAATTCTTCTCTATATCCTTAGAGAACTTTAGCTGTAGTTTAACTGCATAATGTACAGAGGCATTATAGCTCCATAAACAGTGGAGTCCAAGTTTTAGTGACTGTGAGCTATTGTTTCTATGAAGTATATAAGAAGTTGGACTGTTGAGGATTGAATACCTTTGACAACATTCTTACACAGGTACTGAATATTTATAGCTACATGTACTTTCCTCTGTAACAGGAAAGAGCTACGGTAAACTGTGTTGTCAAGCAACAGCTTAGTATAAACTTGATGTTAAAGCTTAAATAAACATGTCTGAACAAATTATGACGTTGGTCACAGTGCTTAAGTTCTAGACAAGTTGTATTTATTTAATCAGAACTTTCTCAATGCATTCTGATATACAGACCTGAAAAAAGAGCCACCCTTTAAGCAAAGAGCTGTAAGGGTTCAAGAGTTTACTGGTTTTAGGAAATTAGGAAACACACACACAACTCCAGTTTAAATGTCATTAAGTTTTAATAAGTTTAAGAGATTTGCTGACTTAGGTAAAATAATAAGAAAATGGTTTTGGAAAAGCAAAGGGATGCAGGTTGTTAAAAAAAATATGTTGTGCTTGTATAGATTTAGCCAGTTGTTGATTTTGGCCTTACTATATTGTCAAAGCTTTGGTGCTGGGCACCACTATAAAGTATATTCAAACGATAAAAACTTTGTGAAAGTAACGGCTTGAATTCTATTGATAATCAAGTGGTATAGATCCATTGAGTCGACCATTGAATGATGAGTCAACACTTGCTCTTGCTGTGTGCCTTCAAGCAGTTTCCAACTTAGGGAGTCTCTAAAGTGGGTTTTCTGGGGCTGAGAGCATGTGAAGCACCCAAGATCATGGCCAAGCAGGGAATCAAACCCTGGTTTTCAGAGTCCTGATCAAACTCTCAGACAACTATGCCATGCTGGTTCTGAGTCAACACTTACGTAAATCAAGTTAATGTAACTGGTCTACTCTAGTAGGAAACTACTAATGGGATTCAAGACATAGCTGTATTTTCTCCTATTACAGAAGCATGAATCAATACAACTTAAAAATCTAGCTCCCCCAGAAACATTGTTCCATGAAGAATATATTTGTACTTATACTAAGAGTTCTAAAGAAACATATTCTTTGGGGCAACCCTTTTCTAATAATATACATTGGAGATTCTCTGTGCAATGGCATCATAGCATTGTTGCATTGCTCACACACTGTCATAATTCTGCTGTTACTACTGGCATGCTGTGTCTTATATATTTTTATGTTTATTTAGCAAGGTTTAACTAAAAACTATTCATGAAAGTAAGGAAATCTTGAATATTTGGAAGAATAGGAGGCATACTCCTCAGATTTACGGATGACATCAAACTAACAGAGGAAACTAAAACCTCAAGATGCAGAATCAAGATTCAAGGTGACCTCAACAGATAGGTGAACTGATCCAAAGCTAACAGAATAAATTTCAATAGGGATAAATATAAGGTTCTTCATTTAGGAATAAAACCAAATGTAGAAATATAAAATGGGTGATACCTGGGTTGATGGCTGAACATGTGAAAAGGATATAGGGGTCTCAGTAGACCACAAACATAAAGCAATAGCTAGATATGGTGGTTATGGGGAAAACCAATTCTAGGTGGAATTATCAAAAGTCAGATCTATTGAAGTGATTTGTTGTTGTTCTTATTTGCCATCAAGCCAACTCATTGTGACTCTATGAATGCAAGAGCTCCAAGGGCCCAAGTCATCAACTGCCACACTCACATCTTGCAAACTCAGAGCTGTGGCTTCCTTGGTTGAATCAATCTAATCTTCCTTTTCTTCTGTGTCTCATTTCCGTGAGTTAATTCTCTTCTTATCTGTTTTCTTCACTGTCCAGCTTTCACAACTGTACACAGAAATTGGAAATGCTACTGCCTGGATGATTCTGATTTTGGTATTTAGTGACATGCCTTTATGCTTGAGAATCTTATCTAGTTCTTCCATGGCTGCCTTTCCAAATCTTGTTCTTCTGATTTCTTGACTTACCATTTCTGATTCAGTAAATAAGTGAGCCAAAGTATAAGAAATCTTTAACTTTTTCAATGTCTTTGTCATCCACTTTAAAATTATATAAATAACGTACGGTCATAATTCTTGTCTTCTTAATATTCAGATGTAGTTCTGCTTTTGCACTTTCTTCCTTAACTTTCGGCAGGAGTTGTTCCAAGCCTTTGCTATTTTCTGCAAATAATGTGTTGTCCTCTGTGTATTTTAAATTATGTTCCAGTTTTTACACTTGGTTCCTCTGAGTCCAATCTTGTTATTTATATATGTTCTGCATATAAATTAAAGAGAGAGGGTGATAAGTGCTTTGAGGGTGTTCCTGCATGGCAGGGGGTTGGACTGGATGGCCCGTGTGGTCTCTTCCAACTCTACATTTCTATGATTCTATAAAACGCAGCTTTGTCTGACTCCTTTGCCAATGGGAAACAATTCTGTTTCCCCATATTGTGTTCAGTCTAAGCTAGAGGTTATGCATGAGGATAATCAGATGTGGTGGCACTCCCTTTTTTTTTCAGAGCAAGTCTTAATTTTTCATGATCTGCACAGTGAAAGGCTTTGCTGTAATCTATAAAGTACAGTGCTTTGGTGTGATCCATTACCCAATATATGTTTGCAATATTATCTGTAGTGCCGCTTCCTTTTCTGGATGTAGCTTGGACATTTTGCATTTCTCACTCCAAATATGGTAAAAGTCTTTCTTGTACAATCTTGAACTTCACTTTGCTTGCATGGGAGAACACTTTAATGGTTACTACAGTCCCTGCTGTCCCCTCCCTTGGAGACTGGAATCTATGTTAAATGTTTCCAGTTTAAGGACCATTGTTTTGTTTTCCTTATTTGTTGGCAGATATTTGTTAACTTGAAACAGTTCTATTGGTATGTCATCTGTTCCTGGTGATTTTTTTCTCCAAGTGCTTTGAGAGTCCTTCCCACTTCACTTTATAAAATTGTGGGTTCATTTTTGAATGTTTTTTCCTTGAAGGAGTTGGCCATCATTTCATTTCTTTTATATAGTTTCTCAGTTTTTTTATCAACTTTTTTTTTGTACTGATCACTTTATGTATTCCCCTGTTGGTCGTAGAGAATTCCCATTCTTGGTTTGAACTTCCCATTAATTTATCAGATGTTGTGGAAGCGGTATCTTGATTTAATGTTTTTGTTGTAATTTTTTGTTTGCACTCATTAATGCAGTAAGTCATTTTGTCCCTGCACACAAACTGATAATTCTATTCAATTCTGCTTTGGTCAGACCACATCTGGAGTACTACATCTAGTTCTGAGCTTCGCTATATAGGAAAGATATTAGCACTCAGGAACACGTTCAAGAGAGGGAAGCCCTAAGAATAGACAATTTGGAAACCAAGCGTTTTATAAGGAATGTCTGAGGGAGAGACATATGTTTAATCTGGAGAACAGAAGATTGAGGTATGATATAATAAGCCATCTTCCAATGTCTGAAGTATTATCATGAGGCTAAAATGTGGAGTATGCTTGGTTTCTGCTGCTCGAACGGAAAGGAGTTGAACCAATGGATTCAAATTACAAGAAAGGGAATTCTAACTAAACATTAGGAAATATTTCCAGATGGTGAGAGCTGTTTGACAGTGAAGGACTCATTCAGAAGTTGGCTGACTCTCCTTCACTGGAGGTTTTAAAACAGAGGCTAGATATCTGCCGGTCAGGGATTATTAGCTACAGATTCCTGTACTGGCAAATGGTTGGATTAGTTTTGGCGTTCCTTCCAACTGCACGATGCTATGATTCTATGAATACTAATACACAGTATAGTCCAACTGGGTCCTATCCCAGGAGAAAGTTAGGATATAAATAAAGTACATTTCAGAGAATGTATTAGTGGGTGGGGAAATTGGATAAATGAAATGTTAACTGTGTAAAACATATATTGGTATATAGAAATTCATCTATATTTCTTCTGCCTAATACTTTAGCTTTTAGCATGCCTGGAGCTTTTGAGGCATTTAAAAATGTCAGATCCTCTACTTGCATTCTCAGAATGCTGTTCCCCATATAGTTTCTGTATGTTTGAGCTGAGTATTCTGTATGTTTGAACTGAGTAATGTTGACATAACCGTTTTATCCTATGGTTATGGTCATGCTTTCAGCAAATGAAGAGTTTTACCTGTACTGCCTCCTCGAGATGTATGTTTGTATGACAGTGGAAGTGTATTAAGTATATAGGTGTCTTTGAGTGGCCAAAGCTTCAGTGCCTTAGCCTCTAGCCATATGATGGCAGTTTGCACAAGCTGACTAAAAATATGGCTTCCGCAAGACTAGGGGTCTGAGGTCTGCTGGAGGGGTCCTCCTCTATCTCTCATCACTCAGGACAATACACTGTGGGAGGACATGGGAGAGATCCTTCGCTGTTATGGCACCTCTGGAATGGAATATCCTCCTTTTAGAGGCTTCATTGGCATCAGAACTGCTATCATTCCAACATCAAGCAAAAACAAGGCTATTCACACATGCTGGGTTCCTATATGACTGTTACATTACATAACTTTACGTATACCTAGCCACATAGTTGAATTGTTAAGGTGCATAACAGGATGCCACCAAGACAGCATGATGCACATTGGTGCTTGATGTGCATTATGTGATGTGTGTTGGTGTGCAATGTGCATTGGTGCACCTTGAGCACTGATGCACACTGTACATTTATCCACATAATGCACTTACTCACATTGTACAGTATTGCACATTGTGCACCAAAGCACATCACACAGCAATGTGCATTGTGCATTGATGCTCATTAGGTACTTTGTCGCCTGTATTGCATTGTAATGAAATAATAACCTTCTACTGGATATTGATGTTACACAACTGTGCAGTTCTAATTCCTGCAGACTTAAGTCTACTTACAGAGACCCAACAGGATTCTAGTGTAAAGCTTTGGGGGAAATGGTTAATTTTGTCCAAATTTACACATGAGTGGTTTTAAATTGTCAGAACTGTTTTAAACTGTCCTGATTAAAGACTTAAGTAATTTTTAGCCTGTAAATTATTACTACTGTTTTAAACTGCTTTAAACTATTCAATTTCATTTTATTGTAAGCTACCCTGAGATCCTCAGATAGAAACTACAGTACAATATTTTAATAAAAGAAAGTATGAACCAGCTATATGTGTCTCCAAAAATTCCTGACCATGCCTTACCAATGTTTTACCATCTCAGAATAAATACAGGAAATTACTTTAAGTTATGATTCGAAAGAACATTTTTACAAGATGATGAATAGTTGGCGTTTGGCTCATGAAAAAAATTATCTAAAATATAAAAAGGTTCTTCAAGTAGATGGTGGAAATGTAATCAGACAGAAAGGACTTTTTCATATGTGATGGTCTTGTGACAAAGCAAGGACATTTTGGGTGATGATACATTGGTAGATGGAGGACATTCTGAAGGCAAAAATCTAATTGAAACCTGAATTGTTCTAATTGGGACTGATGGATGATCAGATAAATAACAACTTTGTAAGAATTACACAATATATGATAAGGGCAGCGAGAAATTGAAAAATCCCAAAATTCCAGCTCAAGAGGACTGGGTAACGAAGTTGGCGGATGTGGCAGAGATGGGCAAGTTGACAACTTTAATTAAAGAAGTGTCTTTGAATACGTTTAAGAAACAATGGGAGAAGGTTATATTGTATCTAAGGGTGGCTGGGGAGAAGTGCAGTTCTAGGTTTTGAATAGGATGGTTGGAAACTTCATTGTAGAACTTGATACTTAATATATTACTGTATATTTGCATTTAATACAAAATAACAGTAATTTATATTTCAAGTATAAAAGTAGAAAAACATATATGGAATACTTAATAGTTTGAGACTTAGACTAATTAATAACAGATAGTTGATTGAATTTTGAAAAGGTATATGGCATAGATACACATTCTCTGGGGAGTTAGACATCACACACATATGATTTTATGCCTCTTGTTTTTCTGGAGTGTTTGTTTAGACAGTTTGTTAGTTTGTTTAGATAGTTTGTGTTGTGTATTTTTTCCTTATAGGTTGTTTTATATTTTTTAAAATTGTCTTGAATAAAAATATTAAAAATAAATAAATACACGAAATCTCTCATCCAGTCGCGTAGGAACGGGGTGGGGTGGGGGGCGCTTTGCCCCGGGTGGCAGTATTTTGGGGGCATCCCGGCTCCTAGCCATGCCCTCATGCACTGAGGCCACATCCCACACACTGAGGCCACGCCCCCATGCACCGAGGCCACACCGCCACATACCATAGCCCTGCCCCCTCCCACCCCTCTTCCACACACTCCAAGTTCTGCCACTGCACTCATCTGTAGTACAGGGATGCAAAATTTTGGATCTCTAGATGCGAGACTGCATCTGTCCTAGCCAGGTTAGACAATGGTGAAAAATAGTGGGAGTTGCAGTCCAGCAGTATCTAGAGGGGTGCATGTCCCTCACCCTTGTTCTAGTGGGCTGACCAGCAGGAGAGTTTAGGTGTTGACTTCTGACATCACTGAGACTATCATAAAAGTGTTTTTACTGACTGCAAAAACACTTGTATTGTTCAACAGTATGTGTAACTGTCAGTATGTATCATAACTGCTAATTTCAGTATAACTGATAGCATGAGTCACTGGGAAACATATCACTTCTACAGGTATTCCTTCAAAAAAAAGTGTGATTTTCATGTAAAATGTATGTATATACACATACTTTCTTATTACTTTTATATATCATTATTACTGTAATGTGCAGTAGATATTCTGCATATAGAGAAAAAAATGTATATATATATATGTTATGTCATTCCAATTATTTCCTTACATAGTATAAAATGAATTTAGCCACCAGTAGCTGAATATTAAGGCCATTTCCGCATGGGGCGAGGGAATCGCCCCACACCACTACTTACCGGATCTTCTGGCTCCCTGGTTCGGTCCAGGTTGCTCCGGAGCAGTGCGTGATCGTTGATCCACTCTGCTCCGGTGTCCAAAATGGCGGCTTCCAGTTGGTCGTGGGTCTCGACCAACCGCTGAAGCTCACCAGCCTAAAGCCCGCCCTCCGCAGATCACAGGCTCGCATTGGTGAGAGCCTGCGAATCTGCACAAGGAAGCAGGCTCGCAGTGGCGCACTCCATGCTTTTGAAAGACTGGAAAAATCAGGTCTTTCAAAAGCACGCTGGAGGACCACTTGGGGTCGTTCTGGAGCGGACTGAGGTGCGGATCCACACTAAGTAGTCTGGACCCAGTCCGCTCCAAGGTGCAGACTGCACCGTTTTTATTACCTCATGTGGAAATGGCCTATGTAAGGATACACAGAAAAAAAAAGAGTTTTAAAAAAACATGAGTGACCATTGTCTGTAATTAAAGGCAAAAGGAAGTTGATATTTTTGTTTTCTTTGATCATTCTACTTTCCATCCTTTATATTACCTATCTCCCTTTCTGGTTTTTTTTTACAATGTTGATCATCATGCTTTCCACATTATATAAACTTTTTTATTTATTATTATGTTTGTAATGGTTTTTAATAAAAATCAATTGGAAAAAGAAGTGTGATTTTTTCAAAATTTCATGCATTCGTTAATATATAACAGATTTAGAGCACTTATTCCCATATGTGAAAGCATTTGACCGGGGGTATGGCTAGTGGAACATTCACCCCTTTCTTGAAAAGTAGAATATAATGGAGGGTTCCTAGAGATGGGCCATTTCTGCACGTGGCGATGGAATCGCCCCAGTTCGGTATTTACCAGACTTCTTGGCTCAATGCTCCAGTTCAGGCTGCTCTGGAGCAGTGCGTGGTCGCCGCTCTGTAGTGCTCCGGGGACAAAGATGGTGGCTTCCAGTTGATGGAGGCTCTCCACCAACCACTGAAGCTCGCCAGCCTAAAGCCCGCCCCCGGAAGATCTGCAGGCTCGCGCTGGTGCGAGCCTGCAAATCTGCACTGGAGTGCGGGAACGGAGTGGCACAGAGTGGCGCGCTCTGTGCTTTTTAAAAACCTGAAGAAACAGGTTTTTAAAAAGCACGCTGCACAACCACTTCGGGTCGTTCCGGAGCGGACTGAGGTCCGGAACTATGTAAAGTAGTCCAACCCAGTCTGCTCCCAGGTGCAGACGTCCTCTGGAGGATGCTCTGCACCGTTTTTTTAAGCCCGTGTGGAAATGGCCATGGTCACATTCAAAGTGCCACTAAGCACACGTAATACTATCCACTGAGTTCCCTGTATAGAGTGCTATACTTAACGGTCTTCTATATCAAAAGCTGGTTTTGATTGACCTTTGATTTAGCATAGTTGTTTATTCCCTTGGTTTATTAATCCACAGATTATTTATTAATATTAATATTTATTGATATTTTTATTAATCCGCAGGATTAATGAAGAATATAAATAGAATTTTTGGTTGAACGGAAACAAGAATGAAGGTGATCTGATGAGAATGGGTTTTTATTTTATACTACTGAACTTTAAATTGCAAATAAATATTTATATTTTTATCTGAAAAGTGTTAAATTGGGATCAAATTACATATATTGGGTATTGCTTTGGAATGTTAATCTCTATAGAGATTATTACATTATATTATAGATTATATAGATCAATATTATCTTTGATGGTTAGTACTATCTTTTGATGATTGATAAATTACTAAGTAAATATACAATCAAGGTGATAAGTGATTATAAGTGATTATAGTACTATATTATTATATAATGATTATTACTAACCTCATATGTGTAGGAGAATAATTATGATGATAAATGATTAGTTAAAAGTAATGGCTTTGGTATAAAATGAAAGTATTAACAGTTAGGTGTAATTGTTAGAGTAATGAGCTGTTTGCAACAAGGGCAGGAATTAATTTTTTTTAGTTATTTGTAGTTTTGTAGTTTTGTTATGTATTTTTATTTTTAGTTCTGTTTTTTAGTGTCTGTAATGTTTGTTAGATTGCGTTTTCCTTTGTGGTATTTAAACGTTCTTTTAAATAAATATAAATAAATTTAAAATAAATTTAAGAAAAAGAAAAAGGGGTTTTAACATAGTTGTTCATTCCCTTGCTCTGCAATACGACATAGGATTTCAGGCCTTTTTTTTTTTTTTTTTGCTATGCCCAATGTTTGCAGTGCACTGCAAATCTCCACCGTTACAGTGAAAAGCACACATAAAAGGCAAGCTGGGTAAACCAGATCTTGACGTTTACTGGGGAAATGTGCCAAGGCCAAGGTGCTGAGAACATTGTTTGAAAGTCAACAACTGCGAGAGTTTTAAAAGGTCCATATGAATGTTACTTGGTCTGGACTGTCCCCGTGGTAACAAAATATTCTATTCTGATTTGCTGTAATATGGAAAATCACCTTTTCAGCTGCTTACGTTTCATTTTAATGAGAGAAGCTAAAGGACTGCAAAAATCAGGCTGGAGAGAGTCATAAAAAGCCATTTTGGTCAGGAATAGTTTTTAAATCTAACTGAAAGATGAAGTCAGTTTAGTTCTAAAAATATTTATGGACATATTATCATTTGCTTTCAAGTTGATACACTGACATATCCTGCTCTCAGTACTTTTCTGGCATGCAGGGTTATCTTGACCGCACAATAGCACTACCAGGCACAAATGGCAGGAGTAATGTACAGAATCCGTGTATATAGGAAGAAACAGGGACAGCCCAGATCATCATTTCATTTTGGAGACCTGACAGCTGCCCCCAATCACCCTCTTTGCTACTTGAAGCAAAGGACAAGACGGCATCCTGCCCCATTTCATGCACAGAAATTGAACTGACTGGTAGTTGGATTGCACTTTGGCTGTGATGATGGGAGTCAGCCTCTTCCACTGCACCTGAAGGCAGCCAGCTAGCTTAGGGGATACAGAAGAGACTGCAAGGCCCACAGAGCTTTCTCCGCCAGACCTTTCTATTGTTCTCCACCACCTCAGCACCTTGATGTGGCTGGATTACTTTCCCTAATGATAGTATTGGCCCTGACAAGAAAATATTTCAGCAGCGGCAGCTTATCTCCCTGTCACCTGCCTGGCATAGGTTGCTCAAGTTCTTTTTTCCACACAGTTATTAAAATTACAAGACTCTAGTCCCTTTTGTAGTTATGTCAATAGGGCATATGGCAGAGGATCTGACTGGTCTGCATACCTAAAGTTTTGTAGCCTTATTGTCTGATTCATGCATTTTTGTTCGTTTTGATCAGGGAGATTTCCTTTAGATAACAATATACAAGATTAGAACCCAGACTAAGGGTCCTTTCACACTACACACTTATAGCGCTATGATTCCAGGGCAACATCCTATGGAATCCTGGGACTGACAGTTTAGGGAGGGGTATTTAGCATTCTCAGCCAGAGAGCTCCTCTAGTGCCTCTGACCAAACTACAAACACTAGGAGTCCATACGATGCAACCATGGCAGGTCAGGTGAAATCAAAGCTCCATAAGTGTGTAGTGTGAAAGGACTCTCGGGGAAGGAGAGGAAAGGAGCCAGCATAGAGGAAAGGAGCTTAAACCCTCATCGTTTTCTGTAATTTATTTTACATTAACCAATTTGACTAGTTTCTAAATGGGATGGTGCTGGTTGTGCAGAAGAGCCCAATCTCTAACTTTCTATGGCTCTATCGAAGAGCAAATCATGGGACTGACTGGGGAAAAATCCTCTGAGGTGAACACAAGCCTCCAACAGCAGAGGGAGAAAAGGAGTCTTGGGTACCCCTCCAGTCTCTTACCAGCCACTCGGAAAATTTCTGCAGTGGGTCTCTATCTAAGATTCCCTGGGGGTTGGAAGAAGCAGTGAGTCAGGGTATGCTGGCGGGCAGGGACTTTTTACTATACCCCAATACAAAGGAAGATTTAGAGCAGTGCCAAATTATAGATAAAGGAGGGGAAAAAAGGAGAAACACCATCTCTTTCTGCTGTCCCAGCAAGAGTGGTACAAGAATCAGGAAATGTCAAAGCACTCCAGCCTCAGAGCATTCCACCCAGCAGGTATAGGACTGTACCTTTAGTTATTATTTTTAGAAGGTTATATAGAGTATAGAGAACATTTTGGTAAGAATTGGTGGGCATAAGAGCATGGGCTAATAGATTTGATTAAAGATGTCCTCCTACCTGTAATTTGGTGCTAGTTTGGACTTATGGCTTTATGCCTGCTCCACCTCTGTTGTGGAAATACTTCTTTACAGCTTGATAGAATGATAGCAAACTCTCCTGTCTGAGAGACTGGCAGGGAGTGTTTCCATCTTCCTGTGTTTCAGTAGGTAGACCTGGTCTACATATGCAGCAGAACAGGGTGACAGAAACTCTCTGTCCTCAATTCTGTTGTTGTTCTTCATTAGAGTGGATCCAACGAATCAACTAGATTTACCTGTGTGTTAGTTCACTAATCAACAAGTGATTCAGTGGGTCTACTCTAATTGCCTAAATACCCTGATCCTGGAAGCTACGCAGGACCAGGCCTGGTTAGTACTAATAAGAGATTCCAAAAGAGCATATCAGGTTCTGTAATCTATATTTCCAAGAAAGGAATTGGCAAAACCACCTCTGAGAATTCTTTGCCTAAGAAAACCCTATGAAATTCATGGGGTCACCATAAATTGACAGGTAACTTGAAAGACCATATGTTCAAAGATATGGATTGAAAGCAGGTTATAAGATAAATAGAGAAAAGACAATGATGATGACTCTCAACATTACCAAAAAAAAGAGCAGGCTGATCTGGAGACAAGATCTGGATATCAATTGACTAAGAAAACAAAATATTTAGGAATTATTATGATGAAAAAGAATCAAGAATTATTTGAGAATAATTATTCAAAAACATGGAAAGAAGTTAAACGTGATATGGAAAAATGAAAAATTTGGATATATCCTTTTTGGGTAGAATAAACGCTTTCAAAATATCTTTATTACCAAAGCTTATGTTTCTCTTTCAAAACCTACCAATAATAGAGAAAGAGAAGATATTTAAGGAATGGGGAAAGGACTTACAAAAATTTATTTGGCAAGGGAAAAAACCAAGAATCAGATTTAAAATACTTCAAGATGCAAAAGAGAGAGGAGGACTTGATTTACCATAATTAAAAATCTATTATTACGCACGTTGTTTAAATTGGATCAAAGACTGGATTCAGTTAGAAAATACAATTATTAAAGAATTAGAAGAAATAAACAATAGATTTGGATGGCATGGATATCTATGTTATGATAGATCAGCAGTGTATCCGAAATACATTGTTGAAGGTTCGGTCACAAATAAAGCAAAAATTTTACACAAAATTATGAGTATGGACCTCACCACAAGAAGCCTACAAAATCGCCCCAACAAAACAAGGAAATTTATTAACATATCAAGAGTTATTGAAATGAGAGAGCGATAAACCAAGAATGGGTACAGAAGAAGAATTAAAGGCTGAGGGACATGAACCAAACTGGTTTCCATGGAGACAACTTAGAGAAAGATATAGAATGGATCAAAAATTATACGGATTTGAGAGAAAAGAGAATGAGTTAGATTTACTGATGAAAGGAAATAAAAAGAAAGGAATCTCTAAATTTTATAGATTATTGTTGAAAAGGGAAATGGAATCAGAAGTAGTTAAAGATACAATGGTTAGATGGGCATAGAATTTGGGACATTCAATCGAATTAGAAACGTGGGAAAGAGTGTGGAAAACAGATGTAAAATTTACACCAAATTTAAATATAAGAGAAAATTTTTATAAAATGTATTATAGACAGTATATGACCTCAGAAAGATTACAAAAAATAATGAAAAATGGGAATTCAAATTGTTGGAAATGTGATGAAAAGACGGGATCTTTTTGTCATATGTGGTGGACATGTAAGATAGCAAAAAAAATTTGGAAGGGGGTACATGATAAAATTCAGAGAATTTTTAAGTTGAATTTTGAAATGAAACTGGAATTTTATCTGTTAAATATGCTAGGGCAACGAAAGGAAATAAGAAGTCATCAAAAGATATTATTGTATTTAATAACTGCGGCAAGGTTAACATATGCTGTGGCAAGGTTAACATATGCAAGGTTAACATATGCACTGGAAAGAAAAGAAATATATTGATATTGAGGAGTGGAAGTTAAAAGTTCTGGATATGATAGAGATCGAAAAATTAGCATTTTCTTTGAAGAATAAATCTATCCAGAATTTTGAAAAAGAATGGAAAAAAGTATTGGATTGGGCAAAGATATAAATGTATAAGAAATCAAGAAGAAACAATGTAATCGTTCTCTTCTCTGTAAAATGGAAATTATGTTTGTATGTAATAGAAATAAGCAATTGCAACTGGAAGATTTAAGCCTGGAAGTGTGGTATTTTTTCCCCCCGAGATTAAATCTTAATAAAAATTATTACCAAAAAAAAGAAAGAAAGAAAGAAAGAAAGAAAGAAAGAAAGAAAGAAAGAAAGAAAGAACATATGTTACTTAATTCTGTTTGGGTGTACCCAAGACTGCTATTTTTAGCAAGAGACATTTTTAAAGCAGGGTATACCTTAGTATAGCTTAGGAGTCCAATCCCCCTTCCAATTTGACTGAATGTATAGCAGGAGCTAGTTTCAGTCACTGGAGTGTTTTTATTTATACTCATGAATCAGACTATTAAGAATAGCATGGATGGCATGGTTTATAACTGCTCTGAAAAGACCTTGACAGTTAGGCAAAATATATTGGCAACACACACACACACACGCACGCACACACAGCAATTGCTCTTTTTAGGATATCTGTAGAGTTCTACAGAAAACACTTCATACCTGAGGAACATGGCAGTAAGATAGGTGAAAAGAATTATCTTTACAAAAATGTTTTCTTAGCAATAACTGTAGTGATTTCACTTTGCACATTATAATTTGTTTTACGTGTACCAACAAACAGACAAACTGGGGGTTATGCATGGAAATCTGTTGGCTGTTTATTGCACATCTGACTCACTCATATACAATAAAGTGTGACATTCATAAAGTGGCATTTAAATTACAATTTCTGTCAAGCTGATGATTAACATAGTGAAATCTTTTACAAAGCTCTGACGAAAAAGTGTTAAAATTCTTTTGAATGATCATTTTAACTTAACTGACCTTTCAGAGGGAAAAGCAAGCAAAACTTATTTCACTTTGTCATTGTGAAAAACCCATGTAAGATCCTATAGGAAACCCCAGAGGTTCATAATTGGGACCTGCCTTGGGTCCCAGTTCCAGGAGAAAGGCAGCCTACAAATACAATAAATAAAATAAATAATAATACAATAACACAAATAAGGGCATTTGTTACCCTGATTTCTGGGGGTCCCGGGAGGGACACCTGAATGTGCTCCAACAATGGGGAGGGAATTAGCACAGAGCACAAGTTGGCAATGCGAGAGGCAGGGTAACATAGCGAGTTCTTGAACTCTATGTCTACGGGGTCAGGCCGAGTCAAGGATGAGGCAGATGTTGCAATAATAATAATTATTTTGTTGAAATACAATCACACAAGTGTATGCAACACACTCACACAAGAAGCTATAGAAATAAAGGTAGGAGTGGGATAGAGGGATTTTTAGAGGAGGTTTGGTGTGGGAAATACTATACCGGCCCTGAAGCCTGGTAAAAGCAAAGAAGCTGGGGAGCGTGGATTCTCAGCACGTGGGGCTGAGAGGAAGGCTCGCTGGACAAAGTGACAGCAAGGCGGGATGGAAGCCAAGAGCGATCTGAGGAAATGCTCAAAGTCAGGGGTTCTTATAGGGAAAATTGTGGCCGCAGGCTAGTCCGTACTTGGGGAAAACAATGAGTTTTGGGCTGGAGACAAAGCCTCCAAAAGGTCAGTACTTTAGATGATTGAGTTATGACCAGAGTTGTCAATAGAGTAGCCAATATGCAAACGTGGAGTGCTTGAGAGTTGTATAGTCTGCTCATCAAGCTGCCTGCGCGGGGCAGGGGATCTTTTGTAAGTAGCGTGCATACATAATGTGGTACTTGCCTTGAGGTCTCCTGAAGCTGCATTAGGCAATGACTGGCCTGCCTAGATCGGGGTTTGAATGGTTTGGCTATTGTCGGCCACACCTGCGTGCATGCTTGTCCGGGGGCCTCGCAAGCATGTGGAGAGGAATGGGTAGAGAAGGCCAAATTATTGATATCAAAAGATATCTTAATATCCTACAAGCTCGGGCTAGAAACAGCGGTAACTCATTGCCTCATGAAACTTTCTTTTTCATTCCCCAAATTGCTAGCAGAGCTTCAGTTTACTATTTACAAATACAGTTTAGGTGTCTAAAGAAAAGGGGAAGGCAAAGTTACCAAAGGAATGAGAACACAGCAAATAAAATGTCTAGATATGAAAGATTTTCAGTGTCTCATGGCCTGTAATGCTAGAAATTTGGGGAATGAAGGGAAATTTAATGGCAGAGCAGACTTCTTATTTGGGGGCCAGTGTTCTCATCCTTCCCTGCACATACATCCCTGCTATTTCCTCAGAATTCTTCCTGTTACAAATATATGACACCATATATATTTTTAAAAATTCAAAATGTTAAATTGTAAAAAGTGGAATAATACCTCACTTCAAACCTACATATGTTGGAGTTCCAGTGAGAGAAGGCCCCATAAGGATTGCATAATCCCATAAGGATGCAAAAATGTAATGGTGCAGGGGCAGGTGGTATCAACAGTATCAGGAGGCCCACAGAGACAAAGTCGATGCAAGTTAAGTGGGGAATAGCCATCCAGCGTTCTCATGATCCTCGTGGCAATGATGGCTGTTATTTGTGCAGAAGAATCATCTTGGTGTAATATCTTCACCCTTCTTCCAATATCAGTTTGTTGGGATGCTGCTGTAGTTCAAAATGACTTGTATGTAATCCTAAACCCTGAATGCAGGTCAAGTAATGTGCAGGGCTTGGACACAGGAAAAAAATGTTTGCTCCTCAGTTTCAGATGAAATCCCATCTTTATATTTTTTTAAAAACAATGTAAACAAGAAAATCTCTCGTGTTACACTATAAAACATACTGTCTGTGTGTGTGTGTGTGTGTGTGTGTGTGTGTGTGAGAGTGGGTATGTTTTGTTGGAACAGCAAAGCAGCTTTTGTTCTTGATAGCATGAGGAATTACTCCAGGTAGAAACGTGACAATGTGGCCTCACCCTGCTTATATCACAGGAATTGCCACAGCAAAATGTCAGTCTTACAAATGGAACGGGAACTGAAAAGAGCCCTCAAGAAGCCATGGAGCCATGGAAAAATAATAAATGGAATCTAATTTTTTACATTTTGCTTGGTAAGTTAAGGCTCTTTCATTAACATGTTTGCTTTAATGTAGAGATCTGTAAAGAGTGCAGAGCAAATGAATGTTTAAAACCTTAAAAATAGTTTTTTCTTTAGTTCCTACTGAATTTATAGCATTACATATACTTATTGTATGCAAGGCCTATGGGGACAAAGAATTCATATTATTTCAATATAAAAATGACACAAATACGTGCACAGTTTTCACAGTAAATAGCGAAGTACTAAGTACCGTCTGTACATTTAAGCTTTGGTGTTCCGTTTTGATTTTGCTCAGTAAAATGTTTTTGTGCCAGTTTTCTGGAGTAACAGGAATCAGTAATAATAAACATTTTCCGCCTCTTTTTATCTGCAAAACCTTCTTTTTCAAATAAAATACACTTCCACTAGAAGTATGTATTAACTTTTGTATATACAAATAAGCCGTCCACTTGGATTATATCAAGAAATTCTTTGAAAAACTGTTTGCCTAGGGGAAGAGATTCCTTTTGAAATAAAAAAATGGAAAGAAATTTCAAGATTTGCAAGGATTCTGTGCTCTTGAGTGTCAAATTAATAATAAGCTATAACACTGGCATTAAATAGAAGATGTATTAATATTATAACTTATTGGAAAATATTTTAAGATAAAAACCTCATCTTGTGTGAGCTGGATGGTGTTTGTGAGAAGTGTTTTTAATTATTTGACATCAGGTTTTAAATTCTCCTCTAATTAAAAATAGGTTTGATGTCATGCCTTTTATAAGCAATATTATAAAGAGATAAACAGGCAAGGTTTGGATATTCACATTATTTGGCAATATTTCAGTCAAACATTCAGTCAAACATATTCTGTGGAGGGCCAAATCCAGAGGAAAGCCCATTCTTGGAGGGGTTGAAGATATAAAGACAATTGGCTCACCGGTTTCTTTTATACAGTATGAAAACCTTTCCCTTTGGAGCTATAATTATTTTCAGCTATTAGAACTGGAGCATTACAGGCAAATGGAGCCAGCATTAATTACTGCTTCCTTGGACTGTCTCAGTGCAGTGATACTATAGGATGCTTTCCCACTGAGGCATCAGTGAAATCCCCTCTGCATGTCAGCAAGCCACTTGCTTCCTCCTAAGATTAGTTGACATCCTGGTTTGAATCTTGCCTAAGCCTGGTACATGCTCTGAATCTACAAGGAACCACAGCTGCTTGAAACTGGCAACCATTCATTCATGACCAAAATGGTGAAGGGTCTGGAAGCCATGCCCTATGAGGAACAGCTTAGGGAGCTGGGTATGTTTAGTCTGCAGAAGAGAAGGTTAAGACGGGACATGCTAGCCATGTTTAAATATTTGAGGGGATGTCATGTTGAGGACAGAGAAGGCTTGTTTTCCACTGCTCCAGAGACTAGGACAAGAAGCAATGGATTCAAGCTGCAGGAAAGGAGATTCCATCTGAACCTCAGGAAGAACTTCCTAATAGTCAGAGCTGTCTGGCAGTGGAATATGCTGCCTCGGAGTGTGGTGGAGTCTCCTTCTTTGGAGGTTTTTAAGCAGAGGCTGGATGGCCATCTGTTGCGAATGCTTTGATGGGTGTTCCTGCATAGCAGGGGGTTGGACTGGATAGCCCCTGTGGTCTCTTCCAACTCTATGATTCTATGAGCTAAAGACATTTTCAGAGGTTTTTTTAAGGGTGTTACAAGGGTTTATAAGCTTCACAAGTTTGGTGTGTTTGTTGCATTGTCTGATCAAGCCATTCTACCACCATAACCCATGATGCTGGATCATTGTCCGTAAACTAATTCGCTTTCTTCAGGTCTTGTATCAGGGTACACAATCCACAGTTTGTTGGTTGAATATGTCTATTAGTATTTAAGATGCTGTCAAGTCTTTTCTGACTTACTGCTGCACGACTTCTAACCCTCCTTTGCTGAACTGCCAGAAACATCAAGTTTCATTTTATGAGAAGCTGCCACTGGCTGAAGCCTCCTCCCGTTATTTCTGCCTTATTGCTCTTGCCCCTGCTGCCAGCTTTCTTGCCTTGTTTTGTCGTTACCTGCCTACTTGCCCTCTGTTTAAAGTAGGTATGGCAGCTTGGTACAGCTCCTACTTCTTCAGAACATAGGCAGGCAGTAGACTAAGCAGTTTGCTGAGGGGAAGGAAACAGAGTAGGAGTTGCAATGGTGAGTGCAAAATGTGAAGGGAACAAAAATGTGGGAGTATAAATTAAGGAAAAGTGAAAAGAAGGAAGGAAGGGCTTGTGAGAGGTTCCGTGGTAGAGTGCAGTGTTATCCTGATTTCTGGGGTCCCTTGGGGGACACCTCAATGTGCTCCATGTGATGGAGAATGGAAACTAGCCAGAGCACAAGCAATAGCAATGCGAGAGGCAGGGTAACCTAGCAGGGTCTGTTACCCAGTTTTTACGGGGTCAGGCCAAGCCAAAAAACCAAACAAAAATGTCCAATAAATGATTTTATTGTAGGAAAGTCTCATGCAGCAATGCAATCACTCACACACTCACTCAAGACCTATTAAGAAGCAAAAGAGAGAAACTGGATAGGGGAATATTGAAGGGGTGTAGCTGGGGTGATACTGCACCTTTGTCCTGAAGTCCTTGGTCTGGGAAAAACAGCAGAGAAGTGGGGCTCAGCATGAAGAGGGCCGAGGGGATCACTCAACGGACAGAGAAACAGTCTGCTGGTATAACCGGGAGCGATCCAAAAAACTGCTCAAAAACTGGGACTATTTGTGGGGGAAAAGGTACCTGGAGGGCTAATCCTCTCCCAGGGAGAACAATGGGTGTTGGAGCGATAACGAAGCTCCACCACGGCAATTTCCTTTGTGTGATGGGATTGCAAGGTGTTGCCAAAGTCTCAGGATCTTCGGCTGTGTTAGTTTGTGGTGTGACTTCATGTAAATGGTCCTTGCCTAATGGAATATTTGCTCAACTTGGGGCAGACATGCTAATCCCCTCAAGTCAGCGTCTTGGGGCTGAGGACCCTTTGTTTATTGTGGGTTTACACATCTTGAGGTCTCCTGGGGCTACATGACTGGGGATTTTACTGGCCTGACCTGGTTTTCGATCTTTTGACCATTTGCTGCCTACGTGCCCATCCGAGTGATCTCTCAGGCACATTGAATCATATTTTAATATCAAAATTGTAGACCCCAGGATAGGGTTTTTTCAGTGAGATAACAGCAGGAAGTAAGGGAAGAGGCGTTGCAAGTGTGTGAGTGAGGTGATAGAGGGGAAAGAAGAGAAGGAATGATGGATGAGATAGCAAAGTGCAAGGATTAAGAGAGGTAGACATGAAGTGAGGCAATATCGAGGGGAGGTATAGTGCAGAAGATAAAGCAAGTTGGAAATAGAAGGTGGAAAGTGTAGCAGTAGAGTGCAAGAAGCAAGGGACTAATGGTAGTGGCATGAGGTGAGCCAACAAAATGGGGTGGGAGGAGGGAAGAGCAAGATAGTGCAAGAAGTGAAGGAGACAGAAGACGTACATATCCTTCAGGAGGAGGGGAGTGGTACAGTTCATCATTGCTGGTGTTAAACTGCTTAGGGTGCCACCTTGTGGGTGCTACCATGAGGGAGGGAGGAACTAGGAATATGCAAAGAGAGAGAGGATAGGCAGAAACTTATTGGAGGTATATGCTTGATATGAAAGTGAAGCTTTTTTGGAAAAATAATTCAAACAATGATTTAAAAGATAAAATCCTTTTGCATATTTGAACTGTTTATTCACATAAATGTTCTGATAAGTTAGGTCTTCTGCTTTAGTAAATGTGCCCAGGAGATTTATAAAGTTGTATTGTTTGAGATTACCATTTCCTTCTGCAATGTAAACTACGGCAGGGAAACAAAACAGAAAGTAAAAGGGTGAAGATGCAGAAAGGATGTATATCAAGGAGAAACAGAGGCAAAATTGAGGAGGATGCTATTAAGGGGGAGAAATTATCTGCCACACTGGATAGTTTGGCACTTGCTTTGAAGTATTTTTTTCCTTACACAAAGGAATGCCTATCAGTTTTTTTTGGAGGGGGGTTACTGTACTAGTTTGTTGCAGCAAAAACAACAGTGTCTAATGCAAAGGGATCTTGTAGACGTTAGAGATGAGCTGAAAGAAAGAAGTTGGTAGCATAAACATTTGTAGACTTAAGTCTATGAGAGCTTATGCTACTGTCTTTCTCTCAGTCTCAAAGAAGCCACAAGATGCCTTTGCATACCAAGCCAGACTAACACAGCTATGCCTTTGAACAGTGTTTAATGTCATGTTAAAATTAACAAGTTTGATTTATCATAAACTTTTGTGGACTGAAAGCTACTTTATCAGATGCATGGATTTTTATTGGTAGATCATAATACCCATAGTTGAGTAGGAGGATGTATTTAGTGAGGTGACAGGATGTAGAAGTACAAAAAGTATGCTACAGAAAATGGTGGAGGACTACTTCACTCTTTATTATACTGTCCATTATACAGTGACTCCAGGATGCATTTCTTGGGTGACTTCTTGAGAATGAGGATGTTTGGATGTTGCCTGATATTATTTGTGCCCTGTTGGGAGAGCATTCTAAATCCATTACATGCAAAGCTGCCACCTTCACAGTAGCAGCCCAAAAGATCCACTGCAAAATCCTAAAGACATCAGCAGTGGGCTCCAAAGGGGATCAGCTGTTGTAGCTGCCATTATTATTGTTGGCCTGACACTTTATCCAGTAACCTCCTATTTTGTTCTTTTATTTCTAACTTTCCTTTAATGTAAGTATGTCAGTAGTATATGATTTGTTGTACCAGATACACTTGTATTATCAGAATGTTTTGTAATAGATGTTGTGGCACAGAGAAATAAAGCTATTGACTAAAACATACAAACATTTATTATTACTTTAACTGGCCATAAACAAATGATAATTGATTGGTAGCACAGATAACCTAGCACAGATAACCTGATTATCATGTGCATTGTAATGAGAACCCAAACATGTAATGAAATTAAGAAGGATTTGAAAAGCTTGGAAAAATTGAATTTGTTATTACTGGGCAGAATTTCTGTGATAAAGATGAATGATTTGCTTGGAACATTGTTTTTATTCCAGACAATACCATTTTTAACTATTGATGTGCCATCCAAGCAATGGCAGAAGGATCAGTCCAAGTTTATAAAGCAAGGCAAAAATGCAAGATTTAAATATAAAGTCTTACAAAACACAAAACAAAGAGGAATTTTGGGTTTACCAAAGTGGAAATTGTATTTTGCTGCATGTTGTTTGGTTTCAGAGAAAGAATGGATTGTGATACATAATAAAAAGCTATTAGCCGAAGGACATGATCTGAAGTTTGAATGACATGGATAACTAGGGTATGGTAAAGTTAAAGTGAATGTAAATTTTAATAATCATTTTATGAGACATGCTTTAATGAGAATATGGAATAAGTATATACCCCGGTTGTGCCCCTGTAAGTTTCAGCACAGGAAGCCTTTTACAGAAAAGAGACAAAAGGTAAAGAAAGATGATTAATGTATTAAGATTTGCTAGAGAATTACCAAGGAGAATACAACATTAGGACAGAAGAACAATTGCTAGCAGAGGGATATACTTTCCAATAGATGCCATATTGACAATTAGTTAAAAAGTTTAAGATGGATAAAAAGAACCATGGTTTTGAAAAATGTAAATCTGAGTTTGAAATGCAACTGTGTACAGATGATGGAAATGTGGTTGATAAAATGTATACACTTTTGCTAAAATTTGATATAGAAAGGAACAATTTAAAAATTGTTTGGTAAGTTGAGCTCAGAATTTGGGATATAACATACAGACGAAGCAATGGGAAAAGATGTAGTCAAAAGGCTTGACATTTACATTATGCTACGAGTTTAAAAATAATTTTTATAAAGTGATGTATCATTGTATATGACCCCAGAGAAATTGGCTAGGTCATATAAAGATGTTTCAAATGTAAGTATGTTGGAAGTATGAGCAGCATGAAGGGACATTTTATGATATATGCTGGATATGTGAAATACCTAAAAAGTTCTGGATCCAAATACATACTTTTATTCAGAAGATTCTAAAAAGTGAACATTCAATTTAAATGAGAACTTTGTCTTTTGGGACTTTTCAACAAAGAACTTTAAAGGAAACATGGAAGATTACTACAGCATGCAACTATAACAGCACCGTTGTTATATCCACAAAAATGGAAGATTTCAACATTACCAAGAATGGAGGACTGGCTGTTAAAATTAAATGAACAAAGCAGAAATTGATAAATCATTTGTGTTGATTAGAGCAAAATCATTAATGACTTTTTAAAGGACTGGGAACCATCTGGATGACTTTTTGCAAAAAAGCAAAAACAAAAACAAAACCAAAAAAACAAGAAAGAAAGAAAAAAGAAAGAAAGGAAGGAAAGTGATTGCATGGGGTTTTGGGAATTAGTAGAATTAGTGTATCAGAAAAAGTATAATAAATAATTTTTAAAGTGGGAGGTAAGGTTGTATTTATAATACAATCACCACCAAGAAGAAAGTGAGAAGTCATTTTTCTGTTTTTATGTATTTTTCTTTGTATTCCATGTGCTTTATCTGTCTTCCTTTCCTACTGTATCTGTTTTTTTCTTTAAAATAGTTATACTTTTTAATGCATTTAGAAAACTTCTTAAATAATATTTTTATTAAGAAGTTTTCTTAATAAAGATAGGTCAAACAATACAAAAAAGTTAAACTAGATCGTTTTCTTGTTAAAATTAAATACTTAATCTATATCTCTGAAGTAAATAATATCTTGTTTTTTCTGCATTACTGATATTTTTCTGTGCCTTTCCCATTGTTACTCAGATGGCAATCACTACTAGGGGCTTCTGGTGATATTTTCATGGTTCTGTAGCTTTTGCCATCAATAAAAAACAGATGGTAAAACACTTACAGTGATCCAATGAGAATACCACTAGGTATGCCCTCACATGACAAAATGTTGTTGTGGTTTTTTAAGATTTTGAAATACAATAAAAAATTTAAACAAAACAGCAAACATAGAATAAAAAAGGCACAACAGAAAGAGAAGAAAAGAAAAATATAAAGATAAAAATATAGTTAAAAAGAAAAAGAAAGAAAAAGTGACTTCTTTTCTTCAGTAGTTATTAAAGTATACAATTAATCTGTACATCTCTCATCTCTTTCACAATAACACTCCATTTTCCTTTCTATAACTATACTTACTAATAGTTAAATCTAAACTTATACAATTATATATATATTTTCTATAGAAAGCCAATAAAATCTGTTAGAAAAGGTTAGCACTCTACTAACAGAAACTATTATTACTCCCCTAAATTAAACTAAACGTCTTCTAATTTAACAGCCATCTACCACAATACAAAGTATCAAATATCACATCCTTTCCTTCTCATTAAACCAATTTACAGATTCTTGTTCAACTCCCTCCCTCTAAGTCGTTTCCAGCTGTGTCTCCTTAAAAATAAAATTCCGCCTCCTTTTTTGAATTTTTCTCTCCCCGCACCCCCCTTTTCCATTTGAATTTTCCGTAGCTATTCACCACTTGTACTTCTTGCTCATAATTGTATATTTTGTAGCTTGCATACAGTAACTTGAGCTTGATGGAATTTTCCCATGGTCCCTCACCACCTCCCCATTCACTTGCATTTGACTGCAAAGATCCCTGAAAGCTTAGTGAAGATCCAGGACCTGTCCTGGGTGATCTCTTTGTTCTCCTCTTGTCCTGGAAGAGATTAATCGCCAACTGGAATTTGCCTTTGAACCAATTATCCACTGCTGTAGGCTTCCCTCTCATGGAGCTTTCTGTGAGGAGCTCTCAGCCCACCATGACCTCACTCCAGAAGTCCTGTTTTTCTCCCCCTCCTCCTCCTTTAGTTAAACTATACAAGGAATCCACATAGCCATTTTACGTGATGTCCCACTCCTTATTAATCCCCACAACATCTCCATAATGTGGGTTTGTTGAAAGGTAGTGATGGCTAAGTTAGTGATGGCTGACAGGGTCATTACATTAATTTCCCACGCAAGCCAAGTGATGCTCAAAATTCTACAACAATGGCTTTCACTATCTATGGAACAAGAAATGCCAGACATCCAAGCTAGGTTCAGGAAAGGAAGAGTCACTAGGATCATACTGCAAACATATGTTGGATAATGGAGTACATGAAAAAATTTCAGAAAAAAATAACTCTGTGCTTTATAGATTACAGTAAAGCCTTTGATTCTGTAGATCGTGAAAAACTATGGATTACTCTCAAAGAACTGGGTGTACCACAACATTTGATTGTCCTGATGTATAACCTGTACGCAGGACAAGAGGCTGCCATTAGGGAAGAATATGGAGAAATGAAGTGGTTTCCATTGGCAATAGCATCAGACAAGACTGCATTTCATCACCCTATCTGTTTAACATGTACACTGAATACATCATACCTAAAGCAGGATTAGACTTGGAAGAAGGAAGTGTGAAAATTGGAGGATGGAACATCAGCAATTTAAGAAATGCAGACAACTCCATGCTATTAGCAGGAAATAGCAAAGATTTGGAATGATTGTGGAGGAAAGTCAAAAGAAAGGAAGGTTTACAGTTGAAGATTAAGAAAACAAAAAAAAAATGACTACAGGTGATTTATATAATTTCAAAGAAGATGTAAAAATATTGAAATAGTTCAAGATTTTCCATACCTTGTTCCAGGCATTCATCAGAATAGAGACTGCAGTCAAGAAATCGGAAGAAGATTAGGACTTGGAAGGACAGCTATGAAGGAACTAGAGAAGATCCCAAAGTGTCAAGATATGTTATTGAATACTAAAGTTAGGATTGTCTATGCTTTCTATGTATGGCTGTGAAAGCTGGACAATGAAGAAAGCTGATAGGAAGAAAATGAATACATCTGAAATGTGGTGCTGGAGAAGCATTCTGCAGATGCTATGGACTGCTAAAAACACAAATAAATGAGTCCTAGAGCAAATCAAGCCTGAACTCTCCCTAGAAGCCAAGATGACTAAACTGAGACTATTGTACTTTGAACACATCATGAGAAGACATGCTCACTAGAAAGACATTAATACTTGGTGAGGTAGAAGGCAGTAGGAAATGAGGAAGACTGCATTATAGATGACTCAGCTCAATCAGAGAAAATACAGCTCTGTCAGCAAGACCTTAACAGGGTTGTAGGTGAAAGGGTGATAGTGGTTCTTTCATTCATATGATTGCCATAAGTCCAAGTCAACTTGATGACAGCTAACAACTAAAAGTGATAGCTGAATATAGGGTAGATTCTGTAACTAAGTATGGATATTGCTGTCAAGATTTAAACATGACTTTTATACTGGTTCTTTCAAATGAGTGTATACTATAAACATGGCACCATGGCTCAATTATATAATGGTAAAAAGTGGCAACAACTAATGTGGTAACTTTGCATGAGAAGAATGTAAAATAAGATATGCATAACTTGAATAATATGTGAATTAGATGGCTGGATTTGCAGGATTGGAATATGGCTACTCCACATATGGCTACACAAAATCTTAACTGTAGCCCCTATTCTGAATGCCGTGCTGTTTTGCTGAATCCTCTTCTGCAAAGACATTGGTTTTATCACTGCTCCCTGTATTGTATCATGATCATCGCAGGATGGGTGGAGAGAAGGTTCTCCACTCCCTTCCTGCAAATACAGATTGCTGAGGAGTGGAGAAAGTGTTAACAATACACATGCTTCTTCATCAGGTCTTTCTCCTTTGCTTTTCTATATGCACTGCCTGAATCTGAGGAAGAAATATGGGAGGAAAGGGAAAGGGAAAAGGAATGAGAAGGGGAAAGGGAGCTATTCTTCTGCTCATGATACTTGCTCTGGTGATACTGGGCACATCAAAGCATTTTTTCCTCTGGCAGCAGCTATTGTCACATGTCGCTACTTCTGCTCTTACTCCTCTGATCCACATACAATCTGACTATAGTGGCCTGAATATCCTCATTTCCTCTTCCTTTATCTTCCTCCATTCCCATCTCTAGCAGGGAGGGTGCTAAGCAATATAAGCACCAAGTTATTGTAGCATTCATAGGCCCGTCAAGCCAGGACTTTGTATGCGTATGCACATGTGTATATATGTATGAAAATCAAACATCAGCATCATATAAAGCTTAGAGTGATTTACTGGTGGGAAGCAAAATAACATATATAGGAATACAGTATATACCTGAACTGGTGAGATGTATGCATAGAGGTGTATGTATGGTAGATTAACTCCTTGAACTTGGGAAACTTGAACAAACATATAGAGATTCATGTGCATGAACAGTTATGCATAGGTGGGATATTTTAGAACTTATAATAAATATGTAGGTGGATTGTATTTGGTCCTGCTGTAGTCCTCCTCCTCTGCAAGATTATATAAAATTTGAAAAACGCTTTGATATATATGGTAAAAGCCAAAAAATTTTATATATTGCAACACTAAGAAATACAATATGCCTATATGTCCTTTATACTGATTTTTATATTGTTTGACTTCACTAAAATCTTCGCGTTCCCAATTCTGCAACGGAAATACTCAGATGCGCGAACATTAACTGATGTATAGACTTTAATGTGATCATGACCACATTAAACCATGGACAAGAAATCAAACATATGACAGTCAATAAATAGAAAATGAAAACTTAAAATATAAGCCAGGGAACTAATAATTTGTGGGAATTTTAAAATCATTCCCAACACTGAATGAAAAACCCTTTTTCAATGCTTAAAGTATGTATAAAGGGACATTATTAAATAAATAAAAATTAGAATTACAATGAGGAAACAAGGAGAATGTTAAATATTTAAAATAATTTTAAAAAATGCACTTGAGATTTCTACTGTCCTTAATATAAAAATATTAATTATACAAGTTAATAAATTTAAAAAATTGAGGTATATCTAATGAGCTTATTAACTGTAAATGATATAAAAAATGGATATTATCATAACTTCCCTCGCGAACTTAACCATTTCCAGGTGTAAGCCCTGTTTTACCAGACAAAGGTGGGGGATCTTTAGCGACATCGGCAGGAGCCTCAGCTACCCCTCCCTCGGCCAGCGTCACGCCCACGCCCTCTCTCCCTCCCAGCTCAGAAGCAGAAGCCTCCACGGAGGTCCTCGCCACCGCAGGTCGGGAGTCCAGCTCTTCAGTCAGCCCGAGCCCTTCTGGGCACAGAGGCCAGACCTCGCCCAACGAAACGGCTTCCACAAACCCTCAGTCTGGGCCAGCCTCCACGCAGGGTGCCTTCTCGACGCCATCCCAGGCAGGGACCCCTCCAGGGGCTCTTTCCGCCAGCTCTCCAAACAAAGCGAGCCCAGCCGAACAGACAGCTCAACCCGAGAGCGTCACCAGCCTTGGGGGCTCTTCGGCGGCCAGGCCAAACACCGCGCTGCCGCACGTGAGCGGACTCCCTGCCTCAGCCGCTTCCACAGCCCCGGCATCTCCAGAGACTGAGAGCTCCACCAACTCGGCCCACACTGGCACCGCTCCCACCACGGAACATGGATCTGCCTCAAGTCATCCGGCCAGGACACCCGAGGGGCAGAGCACGGGCCCAGCGGGAGAACCGCAGGGAATCTCTTCTCCCGTGGCACCGACTGCTCCCTCAGCCTCCGCCAGCGCATCCTTCCCTGGCACCCGGCTTCTTCCTCCCAGCACCGGCAGAGAGCAAGGTTCTCTACCAACACCTGCAGAAGCCTCACCCACAAATAGTCCCCTGTCCAGGGCAACGACGACGGCCTCCGTCCCTCCCAGCTTAACACCGCGGGCTTCCAGCGACAGCCCGGCCAGCTCTGCGCCCTCAGACGTGGAGCCCAGCACTTGGGCGACCTTCAGCCCTTCTCCCTCGGGAAGAGGGCAGTCCTCTGCCTCCCAAATGGCTTCCGGGACGCCCGAACCTGGCACGGCCTCCACTCCCGGGCTTTCCTCCAAAGCCGGCCAGACAGAGGGCACTTTGAGCAGCAGCCTGGGCACTGAAGTAACTTCCTCCCGCGAGGAGGCCTCTTCTCAAAGCCTGAGCACCCTTGGCCACACTAGATCGGGAACCACATTGCCTGAGGCCACCGGCACCCCCGCTGCAAGCCTTTCCTCCCCCTTCCCAGGATCGCTGCCGACGGGGAGCTCCTCAGAAAGCCCGCTGACCGGTGGTGCTCTCGTGACAGAACCGGGAAGTCTTCCCAGCTCTCTCACCAGTGGAGGCGGGAGGCAAGGCACTACGGCACAAGAAGAAGCAGGGGGCTTCTCGTCACCTGCCTCGCCAACTTCCTCTCTTCCAGCTGGAAGCACCCCTGTTGCAAGCACCCGGCTTCTGACTCAGCTCACCAGCAGAGAGCAAGACTCTTCAGCGACATCGGCAGGAGCCTCAGCTACCCCTCCCTTGGCCAGCGTCACGGCCACGCCCTCTCTCCCTCCCAGCTCAGAAGCAGAAGCCTCCACGGAGGCCCTCGCCACCGCAGGTCGGGAGTCCAGCTCTTCAGTCAGCCCGAGCCCTTCTGGGCACAGAGGCCAGACCTCGCCCAACGAAACGGCTTCCACAAACCCTCAGTCTGGGCCAGCCTCCACGCAGGGTGCCTTCTCGACGCCATCCCAGGCAGGGACCCCTCCAGGGGCTCTTTCCGCCAGCTCTCCAAACAAAGCGAGCCCAGCCGAACAGACAGCTCAACCCGAGAGCGTCACCAGCCTTGGGGGCTCTTCGGCGGCCAGGCCAAACACCGCGCTGCCGCACGTGAGCGGACTCCCTGCCTCAGCCGCTTCCACAGCCCCGGCATCTCCAGAGACTGAGAGCTCCACCAACTCGGCCCACACTGGCACCGCTCCCACCACGGAACATGGATCTGCCTCAAGTCATCCGGCCAGGACACCCGAGGGGCAGAGCACGGGCCCAGCGGGGGAACCGCAGGGAATCTCTTCTCCCGTGGCACCGACTGCTCCCTCAGCCTCCGCCAGCGCATCCTTCCCTGGCACCCGGCTTCTTCCTCCCAGCACCGGCAGAGAGCAAGGTTCTCTACCAACACCTGCAGAAGCCTCACCCACAAATAGTCCCCTGTCCAGGGCAACGACGACGGCCTCCGTCCCTCCCAGCTTAACACCGCGGGCTTCCAGCGACAGCCCGGCCAGCTCTGCGCCCTCAGACGTGGAGCCCAGCACTTGGGCGACCTTCAGCCCTTCTCCCTCGGGAAGAGGGCAGTCCTCTGCCTCCCAAATGGCTTCCGGGACGCCCGAACCTGGCACGGCCTCCACTCCCGGGCTTTCCTCCAAAGCCGGCCAGACAGAGGGCACTTTGAGCAGCAGCCTGGGCACTGAAGTAACTTCCTCCCGCGAGGAGGCCTCTTCTCAAAGCCTGAGCACCCTTGGCCACACTAGATCGGGAACCACATTGCCTGAGGCCACCGGCACCCCCGCTGCAAGCCTTTCCTCCCCCTTCCCAGGATCGCTGCCGACGGGGAGCTCCTCAGAAAGCCCGCTGACCGGTGGTGCTCTCGTGACAGAACCGGGAAGTCTTCCCAGCTCTCTCACCAGTGGAGGCGGGAGGCAAGGCACTACGGCACAAGAAGAAGCAGGGGGCTTCTCGTCACCTGCCTCGCCAACTTCCTCTCTTCCAGCTGGAAGCACCCCTGTTGCAAGCACCCGGCTTCTGACTCAGCTCACCAGCAGAGAGCAAGACTCTTCAGCGACATCGGCAGGAGCCTCAGCTACCCCTCCCTTGGCCAGCGTCACGGCCACGCCCTCTCTCCCTCCCAGCTCAGAAGCAGAAGCCTCCACGGAGGCCCTCGCCACCGCAGGTCGGGAGTCCAGCTCTTCAGTCAGCCCGAGCCCTTCTGGGCACAGAGGCCAGACCTCGCCCAACGAAACGGCTTCCACAAACCCTCAGTCTGGGCCAGCCTCCACGCAGGGTGCCTTCTCGACGACATCCCAGGCAGGGACCCCTCCAGGGGCTCTTTCCGCCAGCTCTCCAAACAAAGCGAGCCCAGCCGAACAGACAGCTCAACCCGAGAGCGTCACCAGCCTTGGGGGCTCTTCGGCGGCCAGGCCAAACACCGCGCTGCCGCACGTGAGCGGACTCCCTGCCTCAGCCGCTTCCACAGCCCCGGCATCTCCAGAGACTGAGAGCTCCACCAACTCGGCCCACACTGGCACCGCTCCCACCACGGAACATGGATCTGCCTCAAGTCATCCGGCCAGGACACCCGAGGGGCAGAGCACGGGCCCAGCGGGGGAACCGCAGGGAATCTCTTCTCCCGTGGCACCGACTGCTCCCTCAGCCTCCGCCAGCGCATCCTTCCCTGGCACCCGGCTTCTTCCTCCCAGCACCGGCAGAGAGCAAGGTTCTCTACCAACACCTGCAGAAGCCTCACCCACAAATAGTCCCCTGTCCAGGGCAACGACGACGGCCTCCGTCCCTCCCAGCTTAACACCGCGGGCTTCCAGCGACAGCCCGGCCAGCTCTGCGCCCTCAGACGTGGAGCCCAGCACTTGGGCGACCTTCAGCCCTTCTCCCTCGGGAAGAGGGCAGTCCTCTGCCTCCCAAATGGCTTCCGGGACGCCCGAACCTGGCACGGCCTCCACTCCCGGGCTTTCCTCCAAAGCCGGCCAGACAGAGGGCACTTTGAGCAGCAGCCTGGGCACTGAAGTAACTTCCTCCCGCGAGGAGGCCTCTTCTCAAAGCCTGAGCACCCTTGGCCACACTAGATCGGGAACCACATTGCCTGAGGCCACCGGCACCCCCGCTGCAAGCCTTTCCTCCCCCTTCCCAGGATCGCTGCCGACGGGGAGCTCCTCAGAAAGCCCGCTGACCGGTGGTGCTCTCGTGACAGAACCGGGAAGTCTTCCCAGCTCTCTCACCAGTGGAGGCGGGAGGCAAGGCACTACGGCACAAGAAGAAGCAGGGGGCTTCTCGTCACCTGCCTCGCCAACTTCCTCTCTTCCAGCTGGAAGCACCCCTGTTGCAAGCACCCGGCTTCTGACTCAGCTCACCAGCAGAGAGCAAGACTCTTCAGCGACATCGGCAGGAGCCTCAGCTACCCCTCCCTTGGCCAGCGTCACGGCCACGCCCTCTCTCCCTCCCAGCTCAGAAGCAGAAGCCTCCACGGAGGCCCTCGCCACCGCAGGTCGGGAGTCCAGCTCTTCAGTCAGCCCGAGCCCTTCTGGGCACAGAGGCCAGACCTCGCCCAACGAAACGGCTTCCACAAACCCTCAGTCTGGGCCAGCCTCCACGCAGGGTGCCTTCTCGACGCCATCCCAGGCAGGGACCCCTCCAGGGGCTCTTTCCGCCAGCTCTCCAAACAAAGCGAGCCCAGCCGAACAGACAGCTCAACCCGAGAGCGTCACCAGCCTTGGGGGCTCTTCGGCGGCCAGGCCAAGCACCGCGCTGCCGCACGTGAGCGGACTCCCTGCCTCAGCCGCTTCCACAGCCCCGGCATCTCCAGAGACTGAGAGCTCCACCAACTCGGCCCACACTGGCACCGCTCCCACCACGGAACATGGATCTGCCTCAAGTCATCCGGCCAGGACACCCGAGGGGCAGAGCACGGGCCCAGCGGGAGAACCGCAGGGAATCTCTTCTCCCGTGGCACCGACTGCTCCCTCAGCCTCCGCCAGCGCATCCTTCCCTGGCACCCGGCTTCTTCCTCCCAGCACCGGCAGAGAGCAAGGTTCTCTACCAACACCTGCAGAAGCCTCACCCACAAATAGTCCCCTGTCCAGGGCAACGACGACGGCCTCCGTCCCTCCCAGCTTAACACCGCGGGCTTCCAGCGACAGCCCGGCCAGCTCTGCGCCCTCAGACGTGGAGCCCAGCACTTGGGCGACCTTCAGCCCTTCTCCCTCGGGAAGAGGGCAGTCCTCTGCCTCCCAAATGGCTTCCGGGACGCCCGAACCTGGCACGGCCTCCACTCCCGGGCTTTCCTCCAAAGCCGGCCAGACAGAGGGCACTTTGAGCAGCAGCCTGGGCACTGAAGTAACTTCCTCCCGCGAGGAGGCCTCTTCTCAAAGCCTGAGCACCCTTGGCCACACTAGATCGGGAACCACATTGCCTGAGGCCACCGGCACCCCCGCTGCAAGCCTTTCCTCCCCCTTCCCAGGATCGCTGCCGACGGGGAGCTCCTCAGAAAGCCCGCTGACCGGTGGTGCTCTCGTGACAGAACCGGGAAGTCTTCCCAGCTCTCTCACCAGTGGAGGCGGGAGGCAAGGCACTACGGCACAAGAAGAAGCAGGGGGCTTCTCGTCACCTGCCTCGCCAACTTCCTCTCTTCCAGCTGGAAGCACCCCTGTTGCAAGCACCCGGCTTCTGACTCAGCTCACCAGCAGAGAGCAAGACTCTTCAGCGACATCGGCAGGAGCCTCAGCTACCCCTCCCTTGGCCAGCGTCACGGCCACGCCCTCTCTCCCTCCCAGCTCAGAAGCAGAAGCCTCCACGGAGGCCCTCGCCACCGCAGGTCGGGAGTCCAGCTCTTCAGTCAGCCCGAGCCCTTCTGGGCACAGAGGCCAGACCTCGCCCAACGAAACGGCTTCCACAAACCCTCAGTCTGGGCCAGCCTCCACGCAGGGTGCCTTCTCGACGCCATCCCAGGCAGGGACCCCTCCAGGGGCTCTTTCCGCCAGCTCTCCAAACAAAGCGAGCCCAGCCGAACAGACAGCTCAACCCGAGAGCGTCACCAGCCTTGGGGGCTCTTCGGCGGCCAGGCCAAACACCGCGCTGCCGCACGTGAGCGGACTCCCTGCCTCAGCCGCTTCCACAGCCCCGGCATCTCCAGAGACTGAGAGCTCCACCAACTCGGCCCACACTGGCACCGCTCCCACCACGGAACATGGATCTGCCTCAAGTCATCCGGCCAGGACACCCGAGGGGCAGAGCACGGGCCCAGCGGGAGAACCGCAGGGAATCTCTTCTCCCGTGGCACCGACTGCTCCCTCAGCCTCCGCCAGCGCATCCTTCCCTGGCACCCGGCTTCTTCCTCCCAGCACCGGCAGAGAGCAAGGTTCTCTACCAACACCTGCAGAAGCCTCACCCACAAATAGTCCCCTGTCCAGGGCAACGACGACGGCCTCCGTCCCTCCCAGCTTAACACCGCGGGCTTCCAGCGACAGCCCGGCCAGCTCTGCGCCCTCAGACGTGGAGCCCAGCACTTGGGCGACCTTCAGCCCTTCTCCCTCGGGAAGAGGGCAGTCCTCTGCCTCCCAAATGGCTTCCGGGACGCCCGAACCTGGCACGGCCTCCACTCCCGGGCTTTCCTCCAAAGCCGGCCAGACAGAGGGCACTTTGAGCAGCAGCCTGGGCACTGAAGTAACTTCCTCCCGCGAGGAGGCCTCTTCTCAAAGCCTGAGCACCCTTGGCCACACTAGATCGGGAACCACATTGCCTGAGGCCACCGGCACCCCCGCTGCAAGCCTTTCCTCCCCCTTCCCAGGATCGCTGCCGACGGGGAGCTCCTCAGAAAGCCCGCTGACCGGTGGTGCTCTCGTGACAGAACCGGGAAGTCTTCCCAGCTCTCTCACCAGTGGAGGCGGGAGGCAAGGCACTACGGCACAAGAAGAAGCAGGGGGCTTCTCGTCACCTGCCTCGCCAACTTCCTCTCTTCCAGCTGGAAGCACCCCTGTTGCAAGCACCCGGCTTCTGACTCAGCTCACCAGCAGAGAGCAAGACTCTTCAGCGACATCGGCAGGAGCCTCAGCTACCCCTCCCTTGGCCAGCGTCACGGCCACGCCCTCTCTCCCTCCCAGCTCAGAAGCAGAAGCCTCCACGGAGGCCCTCGCCACCGCAGGTCGGGAGTCCAGCTCTTCAGTCAGCCCGAGCCCTTCTGGGCACAGAGGCCAGACCTCGCCCAACGAAACGGCTTCCACAAACCCTCAGTCTGGGCCAGCCTCCACGCAGGGTGCCTTCTCGACGCCATCCCAGGCAGGGACCCCTCCAGGGGCTCTTTCCGCCAGCTCTCCAAACAAAGCGAGCCCAGCCGAACAGACAGCTCAACCCGAGAGCGTCACCAGCCTTGGGGGCTCTTCGGCGGCCAGGCCAAACACCGCGCTGCCGCACGTGAGCGGACTCCCTGCCTCAGCCGCTTCCACAGCCCCGGCATCTCCAGAGACTGAGAGCTCCACCAACTCGGCCCACACTGGCACCGCTCCCACCACGGAACATGGATCTGCCTCAAGTCATCCGGCCAGGACACCCGAGGGGCAGAGCACGGGCCCAGCGGGAGAACCGCGGGGAATCTCTTCTCCCGTGGCACCGACTGCTCCCTCAGCCTCCGCCAGCGCATCCTTCCCTGGCACCCGGCTTCTTCCTCCCAGCACCGGCAGAGAGCAAGGTTCTCTACCAACACCTGCAGAAGCCTCACCCACAAATAGTCCCCTGTCCAGGGCAACGACGACGGCCTCCGTCCCTCCCAGCTTAACACCGCGGGCTTCCAGCGACAGCCCGGCCAGCTCTGCGCCCTCAGACGTGGAGCCCAGCACTTGGGCGACCTTCAGCCCTTCTCCCTCGGGAAGAGGGCAGTCCTCTGCCTCCCAAATGGCTTCCGGGACGCCCGAACCTGGCACGGCCTCCACTCCCGGGCTTTCCTCCAAAGCCGGCCAGACAGAGGGCACTTTGAGCAGCAGCCTGGGCACTGAAGTAACTTCCTCCCGCGAGGAGGCCTCTTCTCAAAGCCTGAGCACCCTTGGCCACACTAGATCGGGAACCACATTGCCTGAGGCCACCGGCACCCCCGCTGCAAGCCTTTCCTCCCCCTTCCCAGGATCGCTGCCGACGGGGAGCTCCTCAGAAAGCCCGCTGACCGGTGGTGCTCTCGTGACAGAACCGGGAAGTCTTCCCAGCTCTCTCACCAGTGGAGGCGGGAGGCAAGGCACTACGGCACAAGAAGAAGCAGGGGGCTTCTCGTCACCTGCCTCGCCAACTTCCTCTCTTCCAGCTGGAAGCACCCCTGTTGCAAGCACCCGGCTTCTGACTCAGCTCACCAGCAGAGAGCAAGACTCTTCAGCGACATCGGCAGGAGCCTCAGCTACCCCTCCCTTGGCCAGCGTCACGGCCACGCCCTCTCTCCCTCCCAGCTCAGAAGCAGAAGCCTCCACGGAGGCCCTCGCCACCGCAGGTCGGGAGTCCAGCTCTTCAGTCAGCCCGAGCCCTTCTGGGCACAGAGGCCAGACCTCGCCCAACGAAACGGCTTCCACAAACCCTCAGTCTGGGCCAGCCTCCACGCAGGGTGCCTTCTCGACGCCATCCCAGGCAGGGACCCCTCCAGGGGCTCTTTCCGCCAGCTCTCCAAACAAAGCGAGCCCAGCCGAACAGACAGCTCAACCCGAGAGCGTCACCAGCCTTGGGGGCTCTTCGGCGGCCAGGCCAAACACCGCGCTGCCGCACGTGAGCGGACTCCCTGCCTCAGCCGCTTCCACAGCCCCGGCATCTCCAGAGACTGAGAGCTCCACCAACTCGGCCCACACTGGCACCGCTCCCACCACGGAACATGGATCTGCCTCAAGTCATCCGGCCAGGACACCCGAGGGGCAGAGCACGGGCCCAGCGGGAGAACCGCGGGGAATCTCTTCTCCCGTGGCACCGACTGCTCCCTCAGCCTCCGCCAGCGCATCCTTCCCTGGCACCCGGCTTCTTCCTCCCAGCACCGGCAGAGAGCAAGGTTCTCTACCAACACCTGCAGAAGCCTCACCCACAAATAGTCCCCTGTCCAGGGCAACGACGACGGCCTCCGTCCCTCCCAGCTTAACACCGCGGGCTTCCAGCGACAGCCCGGCCAGCTCTGCGCCCTCAGACGTGGAGCCCAGCACTTGGGCGACCTTCAGCCCTTCTCCCTCGGGAAGAGGGCAGTCCTCTGCCTCCCAAATGGCTTCCGGGACGCCCGAACCTGGCACGGCCTCCACTCCCGGGCTTTCCTCCAAAGCCGGCCAGACAGAGGGCACTTTGAGCAGCAGCCTGGGCACTGAAGTAACTTCCTCCCGCGAGGAGGCCTCTTCTCAAAGCCTGAGCACCCTTGGCCACACTAGATCGGGAACCACATTGCCTGAGGCCACCGGCACCCCCGCTGCAAGCCTTTCCTCCCCCTTCCCAGGATCGCTGCCGACGGGGAGCTCCTCAGAAAGCCCGCTGACCGGTGGTGCTCTCGTGACAGAACCGGGAAGTCTTCCCAGCTCTCTCACCAGTGGAGGCGGGAGGCAAGGCACTACGGCACAAGAAGAAGCAGGGGGCTTCTCGTCACCTGCCTCGCCAACTTCCTCTCTTCCAGCTGGAAGCACCCCTGTTGCAAGCACCCGGCTTCTGACTCAGCTCACCAGCAGAGAGCAAGACTCTTCAGCGACATCGGCAGGAGCCTCAGCTACCCCTCCCTTGGCCAGCGTCACGGCCACGCCCTCTCTCCCTCCCAGCTCAGAAGCAGAAGCCTCCACGGAGGCCCTCGCCACCGCAGGTCGGGAGTCCAGCTCTTCAGTCAGCCCGAGCCCTTCTGGGCACAGAGGCCAGACCTCGCCCAACGAAACGGCTTCCACAAACCCTCAGTCTGGGCCAGCGTCCACGCAGGGTGCCTTCTCGACGCCATCCCAGGCAGGGACCCCTCCAGGGGCTCTTTCCGCCAGCTCTCCAAACAAAGCGAGCCCAGCCGAACAGACAGCTCAACCCGAGAGCGTCACCAGCCTTGGGGGCTCTTCGGCGGCCAGGCCAAACACCGCGCTGCCGCACGTGAGCGGACTCCCTGCCTCAGCCGCTTCCACAGCCCCGGCATCTCCAGAGACTGAGAGCTCCACCAACTCGGCCCACACTGGCACCGCTCCCACCACGGAACATGGATCTGCCTCAAGTCATCCGGCCAGGACACCCGAGGGGCAGAGCACGGGCCCAGCGGGAGAACCGCAGGGAATCTCTTCTCCCGTGGCACCGACTGCTCCCTCAGCCTCCGCCAGCGCATCCTTCCCTGGCACCCGGCTTCTTCCTCCCAGCACCGGCAGAGAGCAAGGTTCTCTACCAACACCTGCAGAAGCCTCACCCACAAATAGTCCCCTGTCCAGGGCAACGACGACGGCCTCCGTCCCTCCCAGCTTAACACCGCGGGCTTCCAGCGACAGCCCGGCCAGCTCTGCGCCCTCAGACGTGGAGCCCAGCACTTGGGCGACCTTCAGCCCTTCTCCCTCGGGAAGAGGGCAGTCCTCTGCCTCCCAAATGGCTTCCGGGACGCCCGAACCTGGCACGGCCTCCACTCCCGGGCTTTCCTCCAAAGCCGGCCAGACAGAGGGCACTTTGAGCAGCAGCCTGGGCACTGAAGTAACTTCCTCCCGCGAGGAGGCCTCTTCTCAAAGCCTGAGCACCCTTGGCCACACTAGATCGGGAACCACATTGCCTGAGGCCACCGGCACCCCCGCTGCAAGCCTTTCCTCCCCCTTCCCAGGATCGCTGCCGACGGGGAGCTCCTCAGAAAGCCCGCTGACCGGTGGTGCTCTCGTGACAGAACCGGGAAGTCTTCCCAGCTCTCTCACCAGTGGAGGTGGGAGGCAAGGCACTACGGCACAAGAAGAAGCAGGGGGCTTCTCGTCACCTGCCTCGCCAACTTCCTCTCTTTCAGCTGGAAGCACCCCTGTTGCAAGCACCCGGCTTCTGACTCAGCTCACCAGCAGAGAGCAAGACTCTTCAGCGACATCGGCAGGAGCCTCAGCTACCCCTCCCTTGGCCAGCGTCACGGCCACGCCCTCTCTCCCTCCCAGCTCAGAAGCAGAAGCCTCCACGGAGGCCCTCGCCACCGCAGGTCGGGAGTCCAGCTCTTCAGTCAGCCCGAGCCCTTCTGGGCACAGAGGCCAGACCTCGCCCAACGAAACGGCTTCCACAAACCCTCAGTCTGGGCCAGCCTCCACGCAGGGTGCCTTCTCGACGCCATCCCAGGCAGGGACCCCTCCAGGGGCTCTTTCCGCCAGCTCTCCAAACAAAGCGAGCCCAGCCGAACAGACAGCTCAACCCGAGAGCGTCACCAGCCTTGGGGGCTCTTCGGCGGCCAGGCCAAGCACCGCGCTGCCGCACGTGAGCGGACTCCCTGCCTCAGCCGCTTCCACAGCCCCGGCATCTCCAGAGACTGAGAGCTCCACCAACTCGGCCCACACTGGCACCGCTCCCACCACGGAACATGGATCTGCCTCAAGTCATCCGGCCAGGACACCCGAGGGGCAGAGCACGGGCCCAGCGGGAGAACCGCGGGGAATCTCTTCTCCCGTGGCACCGACTGCTCCCTCAGCCTCCGCCAGCGCATCCTTCCCTGGCACCCGGCTTCTTCCTCCCAGCACCGGCAGAGAGCAAGGTTCTCTACCAACACCTGCAGAAGCCTCACCCACAAATAGTCCCCTGTCCAGGGCAACGACGACGGCCTCCGTCCCTCCCAGCTTAACACCGCGGGCTTCCAGCGACAGCCCGGCCAGCTCTGCGCCCTCAGACGTGGAGCCCAGCACTTGGGCGACCTTCAGCCCTTCTCCCTCGGGAAGAGGGCAGTCCTCTGCCTCCCAAATGGCTTCCGGGACGCCCGAACCTGGCACGGCCTCCACTCCCGGGCTTTCCTCCAAAGCCGGCCAGACAGAGGGCACTTTGAGCAGCAGCCTGGGCACTGAAGTAACTTCCTCCCGCGAGGAGGCCTCTTCTCAAAGCCTGAGCACCCTTGGCCACACTAGATCGGGAACCACATTGCCTGAGGCCACCGGCACCCCCGCTGCAAGCCTTTCCTCCCCCTTCCCAGGATCGCTGCCGACGGGGAGCTCCTCAGAAAGCCCGCTGACCGGTGGTGCTCTCGTGACAGAACCGGGAAGTCTTCCCAGCTCTCTCACCAGTGGAGGCGGGAGGCAAGGCACTACGGCACAAGAAGAAGCAGGGGGCTTCTCGTCACCTGCCTCGCCAACTTCCTCTCTTCCAGCTGGAAGCACCCCTGTTGCAAGCACCCGGCTTCTGACTCAGCTCACCAGCAGAGAGCAAGACTCTTCAGCGACATCGGCAGGAGCCTCAGCTACCCCTCCCTTGGCCAGCGTCACGGCCACGCCCTCTCTCCCTCCCAGCTCAGAAGCAGAAGCCTCCACGGAGGCCCTCGCCACCGCAGGTCGGGAGTCCAGCTCTTCAGTCAGCCCGAGCCCTTCTGGGCACAGAGGCCAGACCTCGCCCAACGAAACGGCTTCCACAAACCCTCAGTCTGGGCCAGCCTCCACGCAGGGTGCCTTCTCGACGCCATCCCAGGCAGGGACCCCTCCAGGGGCTCTTTCCGCCAGCTCTCCAAACAAAGCGAGCCCAGCCGAACAGACAGCTCAACCCGAGAGCGTCACCAGCCTTGGGGGCTCTTCGGCGGCCAGGCCAAACACCGCGCTGCCGCACGTGAGCGGACTCCCTGCCTCAGCCGCTTCCACAGCCCCGGCATCTCCAGAGACTGAGAGCTCCACCAACTCGGCCCACACTGGCACCGCTCCCACCACGGAACATGGATCTGCCTCAAGTCATCCGGCCAGGACACCCGAGGGGCAGAGCACGGGCCCAGCGGGAGAACCGCGGGGAATCTCTTCTCCCGTGGCACCGACTGCTCCCTCAGCCTCCGCCAGCGCATCCTTCCCTGGCACCCGGCTTCTTCCTCCCAGCACCGGCAGAGAGCAAGGTTCTCTACCAACACCTGCAGAAGCCTCACCCACAAATAGTCCCCTGTCCAGGGCAACGACGACGGCCTCCGTCCCTCCCAGCTTAACACCGCGGGCTTCCAGCGACAGCCCGGCCAGCTCTGCGCCCTCAGACGTGGAGCCCAGCACTTGGGCGACCTTCAGCCCTTCTCCCTCGGGAAGAGGGCAGTCCTCTGCCTCCCAAATGGCTTCCGGGACGCCCGAACCTGGCACGGCCTCCACTCCCGGGCTTTCCTCCAAAGCCGGCCAGACAGAGGGCACTTTGAGCAGCAGCCTGGGCACTGAAGTAACTTCCTCCCGCGAGGAGGCCTCTTCTCAAAGCCTGAGCACCCTTGGCCACACTAGATCGGGAACCACATTGCCTGAGGCCACCGGCACCCCCGCTGCAAGCCTTTCCTCCCCCTTCCCAGGATCGCTGCCGACGGGGAGCTCCTCAGAAAGCCCGCTGACCGGTGGTGCTCTCGTGACAGAACCGGGAAGTCTTCCCAGCTCTCTCACCAGTGGAGGCGGGAGGCAAGGCACTACGGCACAAGAAGAAGCAGGGGGCTTCTCGTCACCTGCCTCGCCAACTTCCTCTCTTCCAGCTGGAAGCACCCCTGTTGCAAGCACCCGGCTTCTGACTCAGCTCACCAGCAGAGAGCAAGACTCTTCAGCGACATCGGCAGGAGCCTCAGCTACCCCTCCCTTGGCCAGCGTCACGGCCACGCCCTCTCTCCCTCCCAGCTCAGAAGCAGAAGCCTCCACGGAGGCCCTCGCCACCGCAGGTCGGGAGTCCAGCTCTTCAGTCAGCCCGAGCCCTTCTGGGCACAGAGGCCAGACCTCGCCCAACGAAACGGCTTCCACAAACCCTCAGTCTGGGCCAGTCTCCACGCAGGGTGCCTTCTCGACGCCATCCCAGGCAGGGACCCCTCCAGGGGCTCTTTCCGCCAGCTCTCCAAACAAAGCGAGCCCAGCCGAACAGACAGCTCAACCCGAGAGCGTCACCAGCCTTGGGGGCTCTTCGGCGGCCAGGCCAAACACCGCGCTGCCGCACGTGAGCGGACTCCCTGCCTCAGCCGCTTCCACAGCCCCGGCATCTCCAGAGACTGAGAGCTCCACCAACTCGGCCCACACTGGCACCGCTCCCACCACGGAACATGGATCTGCCTCAAGTCATCCGGCCAGGACACCCGAGGGGCAGAGCACGGGCCCAGCGGGAGAACCGCAGGGAATCTCTTCTCCCGTGGCACCGACTGCTCCCTCAGCCTCCGCCAGCGCATCCTTCCCTGGCACCCGGCTTCTTCCTCCCAGCACCGGCAGAGAGCAAGGTTCTCTACCAACACCTGCAGAAGCCTCACCCACAAATAGTCCCCTGTCCAGGGCAACGACGACGGCCTCCGTCCCTCCCAGCTTAACACCGCGGGCTTCCAGCGACAGCCCGGCCAGCTCTGCGCCCTCAGACGTGGAGCCCAGCACTTGGGCGACCTTCAGCCCTTCTCCCTCGGGAAGAGGGCAGTCCTCTGCCTCCCAAATGGCTTCCGGGACGCCCGAACCTGGCACGGCCTCCACTCCCGGGCTTTCCTCCAAAGCCGGCCAGACAGAGGGCACTTTGAGCAGCAGCCTGGGCACTGAAGTAACTTCCTCCCGCGAGGAGGCCTCTTCTCAAAGCCTGAGCACCCTTGGCCACACTAGATCGGGAACCACATTGCCTGAGGCCACCGGCACCCCCGCTGCAAGCCTTTCCTCCCCCTTCCCAGGATCGCTGCCGACGGGGAGCTCCTCAGAAAGCCCGCTGACCGGTGGTGCTCTCGTGACAGAACCGGGAAGTCTTCCCAGCTCTCTCACCAGTGGAGGCGGGAGGCAAGGCACTACGGCACAAGAAGAAGCAGGGGGCTTCTCGTCACCTGCCTCGCCAACTTCCTCTCTTCCAGCTGGAAGCACCCCTGTTGCAAGCACCCGGCTTCTGACTCAGCTCACCAGCAGAGAGCAAGACTCTTCAGCGACATCGGCAGGAGCCTCAGCTACCCCTCCCTTGGCCAGCGTCACGGCCACGCCCTCTCTCCCTCCCAGCTCAGAAGCAGAAGCCTCCACGGAGGCCCTCGCCACCGCAGGTCGGGAGTCCAGCTCTTCAGTCAGCCCGAGCCCTTCTGGGCACAGAGGCCAGACCTCGCCCAACGAAACGGCTTCCACAAACCCTCAGTCTGGGCCAGCCTCCACGCAGGGTGCCTTCTCGACGCCATCCCAGGCAGGGACCCCTCCAGGGGCTCTTTCCGCCAGCTCTCCAAACAAAGCGAGCCCAGCCGAACAGACAGCTCAACCCGAGAGCGTCACCAGCCTTGGGGGCTCTTCGGCGGCCAGGCCAAACACCGCGCTGCCGCACGTGAGCGGACTCCCTGCCTCAGCCGCTTCCACAGCCCCGGCATCTCCAGAGACTGAGAGCTCCACCAACTCGGCCCACACTGGCACCGCTCCCACCACGGAACATGGATCTGCCTCAAGTCATCCGGCCAGGACACCCGAGGGGCAGAGCACGGGCCCAGCGGGAGAACCGCGGGGAATCTCTTCTCCCGTGGCACCGACTGCTCCCTCAGCCTCCGCCAGCGCATCCTTCCCTGGCACCCGGCTTCTTCCTCCCAGCACCGGCAGAGAGCAAGGTTCTCTACCAACACCTGCAGAAGCCTCACCCACAAATAGTCCCCTGTCCAGGGCAACGACGACGGCCTCCGTCCCTCCCAGCTTAACACCGCGGGCTTCCAGCGACAGCCCGGCCAGCTCTGCGCCCTCAGACGTGGAGCCCAGCACTTGGGCGACCTTCAGCCCTTCTCCCTCGGGAAGAGGGCAGTCCTCTGCCTCCCAAATGGCTTCCGGGACGCCCGAACCTGGCACGGCCTCCACTCCCGGGCTTTCCTCCAAAGCCGGCCAGACAGAGGGCACTTTGAGCAGCAGCCTGGGCACTGAAGTAACTTCCTCCCGCGAGGAGGCCTCTTCTCAAAGCCTGAGCACCCTTGGCCACACTAGATCGGGAACCACATTGCCTGAGGCCACCGGCACCCCCGCTGCAAGCCTTTCCTCCCCCTTCCCAGGATCGCTGCCGACGGGGAGCTCCTCAGAAAGCCCGCTGACCGGTGGTGCTCTCGTGACAGAACCGGGAAGTCTTCCCAGCTCTCTCACCAGTGGAGGCGGGAGGCAAGGCACTACGGCACAAGAAGAAGCAGGGGGCTTCTCGTCACCTGCCTCGCCAACTTCCTCTCTTCCAGCTGGAAGCACCCCTGTTGCAAGCACCCGGCTTCTGACTCAGCTCACCAGCAGAGAGCAAGACTCTTCAGCGACATCGGCAGGAGCCTCAGCTACCCCTCCCTTGGCCAGCGTCACGGCCACGCCCTCTCTCCCTCCCAGCTCAGAAGCAGAAGCCTCCACGGAGGCCCTCGCCACCGCAGGTCGGGAGTCCAGCTCTTCAGTCAGCCCGAGCCCTTCTGGGCACAGAGGCCAGACCTCGCCCAACGAAACGGCTTCCACAAACCCTCAGTCTGGGCCAGCCTCCACGCAGGGTGCCTTCTCGACGCCATCCCAGGCAGGGACCCCTCCAGGGGCTCTTTCCGCCAGCTCTCCAAACAAAGCGAGCCCAGCCGAACAGACAGCTCAACCCGAGAGCGTCACCAGCCTTGGGGGCTCTTCGGCGGCCAGGCCAAACACCGCGCTGCCGCACGTGAGCGGACTCCCTGCCTCAGCCGCTTCCACAGCCCCGGCATCTCCAGAGACTGAGAGCTCCACCAACTCGGCCCACACTGGCACCGCTCCCACCACGGAACATGGATCTGCCTCAAGTCATCCGGCCAGGACACCCGAGGGGCAGAGCACGGGCCCAGCGGGAGAACCGCAGGGAATCTCTTCTCCCGTGGCACCGACTGCTCCCTCAGCCTCCGCCAGCGCATCCTTCCCTGGCACCCGGCTTCTTCCTCCCAGCACCGGCAGAGAGCAAGGTTCTCTACCAACACCTGCAGAAGCCTCACCCACAAATAGTCCCCTGTCCAGGGCAACGACGACGGCCTCCGTCCCTCCCAGCTTAACACCGCGGGCTTCCAGCGACAGCCCGGCCAGCTCTGCGCCCTCAGACGTGGAGCCCAGCACTTGGGCGACCTTCAGCCCTTCTCCCTCGGGAAGAGGGCAGTCCTCTGCCTCCCAAATGGCTTCCGGGACGCCCGAACCTGGCACGGCCTCCACTCCCGGGCTTTCCTCCAAAGCCGGCCAGACAGAGGGCACTTTGAGCAGCAGCCTGGGCACTGAAGTAACTTCCTCCCGCGAGGAGGCCTCTTCTCAAAGCCTGAGCACCCTTGGCCACACTAGATCGGGAACCACATTGCCTGAGGCCACCGGCACCCCCGCTGCAAGCCTTTCCTCCCCCTTCCCAGGATCGCTGCCGACGGGGAGCTCCTCAGAAAGCCCGCTGACCGGTGGTGCTCTCGTGACAGAACCGGGAAGTCTTCCCAGCTCTCTCACCAGTGGAGGCGGGAGGCAAGGCACTACGGCACAAGAAGAAGCAGGGGGCTTCTCGTCACCTGCCTCGCCAACTTCCTCTCTTCCAGCTGGAAGCACCCCTGTTGCAAGCACCCGGCTTCTGACTCAGCTCACCAGCAGAGAGCAAGACTCTTCAGCGACATCGGCAGGAGCCTCAGCTACCCCTCCCTTGGCCAGCGTCACGGCCACGCCCTCTCTCCCTCCCAGCTCAGAAGCAGAAGCCTCCACGGAGGCCCTCGCCACCGCAGGTCGGGAGTCCAGCTCTTCAGTCAGCCCGAGCCCTTCTGGGCACAGAGGCCAGACCTCGCCCAACGAAACGGCTTCCACAAACCCTCAGTCTGGGCCAGCCTCCACGCAGGGTGCCTTCTCGACGCCATCCCAGGCAGGGACCCCTCCAGGGGCTCTTTCCGCCAGCTCTCCAAACAAAGCGAGCCCAGCCGAACAGACAGCTCAACCCGAGAGCGTCACCAGCCTTGGGGGCTCTTCGGCGGCCAGGCCAAACACCGCGCTGCCGCACGTGAGCGGACTCCCTGCCTCAGCCGCTTCCACAGCCCCGGCATCTCCAGAGACTGAGAGCTCCACCAACTCGGCCCACACTGGCACCGCTCCCACCACGGAACATGGATCTGCCTCAAGTCATCCGGCCAGGACACCCGAGGGGCAGAGCACGGGCCCAGCGGGAGAACCGCAGGGAATCTCTTCTCCCGTGGCACCGACTGCTCCCTCAGCCTCCGCCAGCGCATCCTTCCCTGGCACCCGGCTTCTTCCTCCCAGCACCGGCAGAGAGCAAGGTTCTCTACCAACACCTGCAGAAGCCTCACCCACAAATAGTCCCCTGTCCAGGGCAACGACGACGGCCTCCGTCCCTCCCAGCTTAACACCGCGGGCTTCCAGCGACAGCCCGGCCAGCTCTGCGCCCTCAGACGTGGAGCCCAGCACTTGGGCGACCTTCAGCCCTTCTCCCTCGGGAAGAGGGCAGTCCTCTGCCTCCCAAATGGCTTCCAGGACGCCCGAACCTGGCACGGCCTCCACTCCCGGGCTTTCCTCCAAAGCCGGCCAGACAGAGGGCACTTTGAGCAGCAGCCTGGGCACTGAAGTAACTTCCTCCCGCGAGGAGGCCTCTTCTCAAAGCCTGAGCACCCTTGGCCACACTAGATCGGGAACCACATTGCCTGAGGCCACCGGCACCCCCGCTGCAAGCCTTTCCTCCCCCTTCCCAGGATCGCTGCCGACGGGGAGCTCCTCAGAAAGCCCGCTGACCGGTGGTGCTCTCGTGACAGAACCGGGAAGTCTTCCCAGCTCTCTCACCAGTGGAGGCGGGAGGCAAGGCACTACGGCACAAGAAGAAGCAGGGGGCTTCTCGTCACCTGCCTCGCCAACTTCCTCTCTTCCAGCTGGAAGCACCCCTGTTGCAAGCACCCGGCTTCTGACTCAGCTCACCAGCAGAGAGCAAGACTCTTCAGCGACATCGGCAGGAGCCTCAGCTACCCCTCCCTTGGCCAGCGTCACGGCCACGCCCTCTCTCCCTCCCAGCTCAGAAGCAGAAGCCTCCACGGAGGCCCTCGCCACCGCAGGTCGGGAGTCCAGCTCTTCAGTCAGCCCGAGCCCTTCTGGGCACAGAGGCCAGACCTCGCCCAACGAAACGGCTTCCACAAACCCTCAGTCTGGGCCAGCCTCCACGCAGGGTGCCTTCTCGACGCCATCCCAGGCAGGGACCCCTCCAGGGGCTCTTTCCGCCAGCTCTCCAAACAAAGCGAGCCCAGCCGAACAGACAGCTCAACCCGAGAGCGTCACCAGCCTTGGGGGCTCTTCGGCGGCCAGGCCAAACACCGCGCTGCCGCACGTGAGCGGACTCCCTGCCTCAGCCGCTTCCACAGCCCCGGCATCTCCAGAGACTGAGAGCTCCACCAACTCGGCCCACACTGGCACCGCTCCCACCACGGAACATGGATCTGCCTCAAGTCATCCGGCCAGGACACCCGAGGGGCAGAGCACGGGCCCAGCGGGAGAACCGCAGGGAATCTCTTCTCCCGTGGCACCGACTGCTCCCTCAGCCTCCGCCAGCGCATCCTTCCCTGGCACCCGGCTTCTTCCTCCCAGCACCGGCAGAGAGCAAGGTTCTCTACCAACACCTGCAGAAGCCTCACCCACAAATAGTCCCCTGTCCAGGGCAACGACGACGGCCTCCGTCCCTCCCAGCTTAACACCGCGGGCTTCCAGCGACAGCCCGGCCAGCTCTGCGCCCTCAGACGTGGAGCCCAGCACTTGGGCGACCTTCAGCCCTTCTCCCTCGGGAAGAGGGCAGTCCTCTGCCTCCCAAATGGCTTCCGGGACGCCCGAACCTGGCACGGCCTCCACTCCCGGGCTTTCCTCCAAAGCCGGCCAGACAGAGGGCACTTTGAGCAGCAGCCTGGGCACTGAAGTAACTTCCTCCCGCGAGGAGGCCTCTTCTCAAAGCCTGAGCACCCTTGGCCACACTAGATCGGGAACCACATTGCCTGAGGCCACCGGCACCCCCGCTGCAAGCCTTTCCTCCCCCTTCCCAGGATCGCTGCCGACGGGGAGCTCCTCAGAAAGCCCGCTGACCGGTGGTGCTCTCGTGACAGAACCGGGAAGTCTTCCCAGCTCTCTCACCAGTGGAGGCGGGAGGCAAGGCACTACGGCACAAGAAGAAGCAGGGGGCTTCTCGTCACCTGCCTCGCCAACTTCCTCTCTTCCAGCTGGAAGCACCCCTGTTGCAAGCACCCGGCTTCTGACTCAGCTCACCAGCAGAGAGCAAGACTCTTCAGCGACATCGGCAGGAGCCTCAGCTACCCCTCCCTTGGCCAGCGTCACGGCCACGCCCTCTCTCCCTCCCAGCTCAGAAGCAGAAGCCTCCACGGAGGCCCTCGCCACCGCAGGTCGGGAGTCCAGCTCTTCAGTCAGCCCGAGCCCTTCTGGGCACAGAGGCCAGACCTCGCCCAACGAAACGGCTTCCACAAACCCTCAGTCTGGGCCAGCCTCCACGCAGGGTGCCTTCTCGACGCCATCCCAGGCAGGGACCCCTCCAGGGGCTCTTTCCGCCAGCTCTCCAAACAAAGCGAGCCCAGCCGAACAGACAGCTCAACCCGAGAGCGTCACCAGCCTTGGGGGCTCTTCGGCGGCCAGGCCAAACACCGCGCTGCCGCACGTGAGCGGACTCCCTGCCTCAGCCGCTTCCACAGCCCCGGCATCTCCAGAGACTGAGAGCTCCACCAACTCGGCCCACACTGGCACCGCTCCCACCACGGAACATGGATCTGCCTCAAGTCATCCGGCCAGGACACCCGAGGGGCAGAGCACGGGCCCAGCGGGAGAACCGCAGGGAATCTCTTCTCCCGTGGCACCGACTGCTCCCTCAGCCTCCGCCAGCGCATCCTTCCCTGGCACCCGGCTTCTTCCTCCCAGCACCGGCAGAGAGCAAGGTTCTCTACCAACACCTGCAGAAGCCTCACCCACAAATAGTCCCCTGTCCAGGGCAACGACGACGGCCTCCGTCCCTCCCAGCTTAACACCGCGGGCTTCCAGCGACAGCCCGGCCAGCTCTGCGCCCTCAGACGTGGAGCCCAGCACTTGGGCGACCTTCAGCCCTTCTCCCTCGGGAAGAGGGCAGTCCTCTGCCTCCCAAATGGCTTCCGGGACGCCCGAACCTGGCACGGCCTCCACTCCCGGGCTTTCCTCCAAAGCCGGCCAGACAGAGGGCACTTTGAGCAGCAGCCTGGGCACTGAAGTAACTTCCTCCCGCGAGGAGGCCTCTTCTCAAAGCCTGAGCACCCTTGGCCACACTAGATCGGGAACCACATTGCCTGAGGCCACCGGCACCCCCGCTGCAAGCCTTTCCTCCCCCTTCCCAGGATCGCTGCCGACGGGGAGCTCCTCAGAAAGCCCGCTGACCGGTGGTGCTCTCGTGACAGAACCGGGAAGTCTTCCCAGCTCTCTCACCAGTGGAGGCGGGAGGCAAGGCACTACGGCACAAGAAGAAGCAGGGGGCTTCTCGTCACCTGCCTCGCCAACTTCCTCTCTTCCAGCTGGAAGCACCCCTGTTGCAAGCACCCGGCTTCTGACTCAGCTCACCAGCAGAGAGCAAGACTCTTCAGCGACATCGGCAGGAGCCTCAGCTACCCCTCCCTTGGCCAGCGTCACGGCCACGCCCTCTCTCCCTCCCAGCTCAGAAGCAGAAGCCTCCACGGAGGCCCTCGCCACCGCAGGTCGGGAGTCCAGCTCTTCAGTCAGCCCGAGCCCTTCTGGGCACAGAGGCCAGACCTCGCCCAACGAAACGGCTTCCACAAACCCTCAGTCTGGGCCAGCCTCCACGCAGGGTGCCTTCTCGACGCCATCCCAGGCAGGGACCCCTCCAGGGGCTCTTTCCGCCAGCTCTCCAAACAAAGCGAGCCCAGCCGAACAGACAGCTCAACCCGAGAGCGTCACCAGCCTTGGGGGCTCTTCGGCGGCCAGGCCAAACACCGCGCTGCCGCACGTGAGCGGACTCCCTGCCTCAGCCGCTTCCACAGCCCCGGCATCTCCAGAGACTGAGAGCTCCACCAACTCGGCCCACACTGGCACCGCTCCCACCACGGAACATGGATCTGCCTCAAGTCATCCGGCCAGGACACCCGAGGGGCAGAGCACGGGCCCAGCGGGAGAACCGCAGGGAATCTCTTCTCCCGTGGCACCGACTGCTCCCTCAGCCTCCGCCAGCGCATCCTTCCCTGGCACCCGGCTTCTTCCTCCCAGCACCGGCAGAGAGCAAGGTTCTCTACCAACACCTGCAGAAGCCTCACCCACAAATAGTCCCCTGTCCAGGGCAACGACGACGGCCTCCGTCCCTCCCAGCTTAACACCGCGGGCTTCCAGCGACAGCCCGGCCAGCTCTGCGCCCTCAGACGTGGAGCCCAGCACTTGGGCGACCTTCAGCCCTTCTCCCTCGGGAAGAGGGCAGTCCTCTGCCTCCCAAATGGCTTCCGGGACGCCCGAACCTGGCACGGCCTCCACTCCCGGGCTTTCCTCCAAAGCCGGCCAGACAGAGGGCACTTTGAGCAGCAGCCTGGGCACTGAAGTAACTTCCTCCCGCGAGGAGGCCTCTTCTCAAAGCCTGAGCACCCTTGGCCACACTAGATCGGGAACCACATTGCCTGAGGCCACCGGCACCCCCGCTGCAAGCCTTTCCTCCCCCTTCCCAGGATCGCTGCCGACGGGGAGCTCCTCAGAAAGCCCGCTGACCGGTGGTGCTCTCGTGACAGAACCGGGAAGTCTTCCCAGCTCTCTCACCAGTGGAGGCGGGAGGCAAGGCACTACGGCACAAGAAGAAGCAGGGGGCTTCTCGTCACCTGCCTCGCCAACTTCCTCTCTTCCAGCTGGAAGCACCCCTGTTGCAAGCACCCGGCTTCTGACTCAGCTCACCAGCAGAGAGCAAGACTCTTCAGCGACATCGGCAGGAGCCTCAGCTACCCCTCCCTTGGCCAGCGTCACGGCCACGCCCTCTCTCCCTCCCAGCTCAGAAGCAGAAGCCTCCACGGAGGCCCTCGCCACCGCAGGTCGGGAGTCCAGCTCTTCAGTCAGCCCGAGCCCTTCTGGGCACAGAGGCCAGACCTCGCCCAACGAAACGGCTTCCACAAACCCTCAGTCTGGGCCAGCCTCCACGCAGGGTGCCTTCTCGACGCCATCCCAGGCAGGGACCCCTCCAGGGGCTCTTTCCGCCAGCTCTCCAAACAAAGCGAGCCCAGCCGAACAGACAGCTCAACCCGAGAGCGTCACCAGCCTTGGGGGCTCTTCGGCGGCCAGGCCAAACACCGCGCTGCCGCACGTGAGCGGACTCCCTGCCTCAGCCGCTTCCACAGCCCCGGCATCTCCAGAGACTGAGAGCTCCACCAACTCGGCCCACACTGGCACCGCTCCCACCACGGAACATGGATCTGCCTCAAGTCATCCGGCCAGGACACCCGAGGGGCAGAGCACGGGCCCAGCGGGAGAACCGCGGGGAATCTCTTCTCCCGTGGCACCGACTGCTCCCTCAGCCTCCGCCAGCGCATCCTTCCCTGGCACCCGGCTTCTTCCTCCCAGCACCGGCAGAGAGCAAGGTTCTCTACCAACACCTGCAGAAGCCTCACCCACAAATAGTCCCCTGTCCAGGGCAACGACGACGGCCTCCGTCCCTCCCAGCTTAACACCGCGGGCTTCCAGCGACAGCCCGGCCAGCTCTGCGCCCTCAGACGTGGAGCCCAGCACTTGGGCGACCTTCAGCCCTTCTCCCTCGGGAAGAGGGCAGTCCTCTGCCTCCCAAATGGCTTCCGGGACGCCCGAACCTGGCACGGCCTCCACTCCCGGGCTTTCCTCCAAAGCCGGCCAGACAGAGGGCACTTTGAGCAGCAGCCTGGGCACTGAAGTAACTTCCTCCCGCGAGGAGGCCTCTTCTCAAAGCCTGAGCACCCTTGGCCACACTAGATCGGGAACCACATTGCCTGAGGCCACCGGCACCCCCGCTGCAAGCCTTTCCTCCCCCTTCCCAGGATCGCTGCCGACGGGGAGCTCCTCAGAAAGCCCGCTGACCGGTGGTGCTCTCGTGACAGAACCGGGAAGTCTTCCCAGCTCTCTCACCAGTGGAGGCGGGAGGCAAGGCACTACGGCACAAGAAGAAGCAGGGGGCTTCTCGTCACCTGCCTCGCCAACTTCCTCTCTTCCAGCTGGAAGCACCCCTGTTGCAAGCACCCGGCTTCTGACTCAGCTCACCAGCAGAGAGCAAGACTCTTCAGCGACATCGGCAGGAGCCTCAGCTACCCCTCCCTTGGCCAGCGTCACGGCCACGCCCTCTCTCCCTCCCAGCTCAGAAGCAGAAGCCTCCACGGAGGCCCTCGCCACCGCAGGTCGGGAGTCCAGCTCTTCAGTCAGCCCGAGCCCTTCTGGGCACAGAGGCCAGACCTCGCCCAACGAAACGGCTTCCACAAACCCTCAGTCTGGGCCAGCCTCCACGCAGGGTGCCTTCTCGACGCCATCCCAGGCAGGGACCCCTCCAGGGGCTCTTTCCGCCAGCTCTCCAAACAAAGCGAGCCCAGCCGAACAGACAGCTCAACCCGAGAGCGTCACCAGCCTTGGGGGCTCTTCGGCGGCCAGGCCAAACACCGCGCTGCCGCACGTGAGCGGACTCCCTGCCTCAGCCGCTTCCACAGCCCCGGCATCTCCAGAGACTGAGAGCTCCACCAACTCGGCCCACACTGGCACCGCTCCCACCACGGAACATGGATCTGCCTCAAGTCATCCGGCCAGGACACCCGAGGGGCAGAGCACGGGCCCAGCGGGAGAACCGCGGGGAATCTCTTCTCCCGTGGCACCGACTGCTCCCTCAGCCTCCGCCAGCGCATCCTTCCCTGGCACCCGGCTTCTTCCTCCCAGCACCGGCAGAGAGCAAGGTTCTCTACCAACACCTGCAGAAGCCTCACCCACAAATAGTCCCCTGTCCAGGGCAACGACGACGGCCTCCGTCCCTCCCAGCTTAACACCGCGGGCTTCCAGCGACAGCCCGGCCAGCTCTGCGCCCTCAGACGTGGAGCCCAGCACTTGGGCGACCTTCAGCCCTTCTCCCTCGGGAAGAGGGCAGTCCTCTGCCTCCCAAATGGCTTCCGGGACGCCCGAACCTGGCACGGCCTCCACTCCCGGGCTTTCCTCCAAAGCCGGCCAGACAGAGGGCACTTTGAGCAGCAGCCTGGGCACTGAAGTAACTTCCTCCCGCGAGGAGGCCTCTTCTCAAAGCCTGAGCACCCTTGGCCACACTAGATCGGGAACCACATTGCCTGAGGCCACCGGCACCCCCGCTGCAAGCCTTTCCTCCCCCTTCCCAGGATCGCTGCCGACGGGGAGCTCCTCAGAAAGCCCGCTGACCGGTGGTGCTCTCGTGACAGAACCGGGAAGTCTTCCCAGCTCTCTCACCAGTGGAGGCGGGAGGCAAGGCACTACGGCACAAGAAGAAGCAGGGGGCTTCTCGTCACCTGCCTCGCCAACTTCCTCTCTTCCAGCTGGAAGCACCCCTGTTGCAAGCACCCGGCTTCTGACTCAGCTCACCAGCAGAGAGCAAGACTCTTCAGCGACATCGGCAGGAGCCTCAGCTACCCCTCCCTTGGCCAGCGTCACGGCCACGCCCTCTCTCCCTCCCAGCTCAGAAGCAGAAGCCTCCACGGAGGCCCTCGCCACCGCAGGTCGGGAGTCCAGCTCTTCAGTCAGCCCGAGCCCTTCTGGGCACAGAGGCCAGACCTCGCCCAACGAAACGGCTTCCACAAACCCTCAGTCTGGGCCAGCCTCCACGCAGGGTGCCTTCTCGACGCCATCCCAGGCAGGGACCCCTCCAGGGGCTCTTTCCGCCAGCTCTCCAAACAAAGCGAGCCCAGCCGAACAGACAGCTCAACCCGAGAGCGTCACCAGCCTTGGGGGCTCTTCGGCGGCCAGGCCAAACACCGCGCTGCCGCACGTGAGCGGACTCCCTGCCTCAGCCGCTTCCACAGCCCCGGCATCTCCAGAGACTGAGAGCTCCACCAACTCGGCCCACACTGGCACCGCTCCCACCACGGAACATGGATCTGCCTCAAGTCATCCGGCCAGGACACCCGAGGGGCAGAGCACGGGCCCAGCGGGAGAACCGCAGGGAATCTCTTCTCCCGTGGCACCGACTGCTCCCTCAGCCTCCGCCAGCGCATCCTTCCCTGGCACCCGGCTTCTTCCTCCCAGCACCGGCAGAGAGCAAGGTTCTCTACCAACACCTGCAGAAGCCTCACCCACAAATAGTCCCCTGTCCAGGGCAACGACGACGGCCTCCGTCCCTCCCAGCTTAACACCGCGGGCTTCCAGCGACAGCCCGGCCAGCTCTGCGCCCTCAGACGTGGAGCCCAGCACTTGGGCGACCTTCAGCCCTTCTCCCTCGGGAAGAGGGCAGTCCTCTGCCTCCCAAATGGCTTCCGGGACGCCCGAACCTGGCACGGCCTCCACTCCCGGGCTTTCCTCCAAAGCCGGCCAGACAGAGGGCACTTTGAGCAGCAGCCTGGGCACTGAAGTAACTTCCTCCCGCGAGGAGGCCTCTTCTCAAAGCCTGAGCACCCTTGGCCACACTAGATCGGGAACCACATTGCCTGAGGCCACCGGCACCCCCGCTGCAAGCCTTTCCTCCCCCTTCCCAGGATCGCTGCCGACGGGGAGCTCCTCAGAAAGCCCGCTGACCGGTGGTGCTCTCGTGACAGAACCGGGAAGTCTTCCCAGCTCTCTCACCAGTGGAGGCGGGAGGCAAGGCACTACGGCACAAGAAGAAGCAGGGGGCTTCTCGTCACCTGCCTCGCCAACTTCCTCTCTTCCAGCTGGAAGCACCCCTGTTGCAAGCACCCGGCTTCTGACTCAGCTCACCAGCAGAGAGCAAGACTCTTCAGCGACATCGGCAGGAGCCTCAGCTACCCCTCCCTTGGCCAGCGTCACGGCCACGCCCTCTCTCCCTCCCAGCTCAGAAGCAGAAGCCTCCACGGAGGCCCTCGCCACCGCAGGTCGGGAGTCCAGCTCTTCAGTCAGCCCGAGCCCTTCTGGGCACAGAGGCCAGACCTCGCCCAACGAAACGGCTTCCACAAACCCTCAGTCTGGGCCAGCCTCCACGCAGGGTGCCTTCTCGACGCCATCCCAGGCAGGGACCCCTCCAGGGGCTCTTTCCGCCAGCTCTCCAAACAAAGCGAGCCCAGCCGAACAGACAGCTCAACCCGAGAGCGTCACCAGCCTTGGGGGCTCTTCGGCGGCCAGGCCAAACACCGCGCTGCCGCACGTGAGCGGACTCCCTGCCTCAGCCGCTTCCACAGCCCCGGCATCTCCAGAGACTGAGAGCTCCACCAACTCGGCCCACACTGGCACCGCTCCCACCACGGAACATGGATCTGCCTCAAGTCATCCGGCCAGGACACCCGAGGGGCAGAGCACGGGCCCAGCGGGAGAACCGCAGGGAATCTCTTCTCCCGTGGCACCGACTGCTCCCTCAGCCTCCGCCAGCGCATCCTTCCCTGGCACCCGGCTTCTTCCTCCCAGCACCGGCAGAGAGCAAGGTTCTCTACCAACACCTGCAGAAGCCTCACCCACAAATAGTCCCCTGTCCAGGGCAACGACGACGGCCTCCGTCCCTCCCAGCTTAACACCGCGGGCTTCCAGCGACAGCCCGGCCAGCTCTGCGCCCTCAGACGTGGAGCCCAGCACTTGGGCGACCTTCAGCCCTTCTCCCTCGGGAAGAGGGCAGTCCTCTGCCTCCCAAATGGCTTCCGGGACGCCCGAACCTGGCACGGCCTCCACTCCCGGGCTTTCCTCCAAAGCCGGCCAGACAGAGGGCACTTTGAGCAGCAGCCTGGGCACTGAAGTAACTTCCTCCCGCGAGGAGGCCTCTTCTCAAAGCCTGAGCACCCCTTGGCCACACTAGATCGGGAACCACATTGCCTGAGGCCAA